>OU744276.1:21540000-31540000 GCA_916610125.1 Cheilosia vulpina | reverse complement strand
CCAAACCAACATAGAAATACAAAATGAAAGTAAGAAAACAAAAATAGAAATAGCACACGACAAAATGAATATCGTCGGTGAAACCAGAAAACTGTGTAACTCCATTTTAAGACTTTTTCAGGAGAGCATTAAAACATCATATTTTTAAGATAGCTAACGTTATATGGCTGATATTTTCAGATATTGTTATAATGTATTATTTCTATTGTATGAAAAGGATTTCAGGTCAACGTGGTGTGTAATTTCAACTTTTTAGTGGAGATACACAGTTCAAGGCCCATTTTCACTCAATATGGAGTTACACACTTTTCTGGTTTCATCGACGATATGTAGAATACACACTGATCTAATATAACTTATATATTATATATAATTGTATAAAAAAGGTATCGTTGAAAAACTCACAAGAGGTAAAAAAATTACCATAAGGTTTACTTCCAGGTGGCTGGAGGGGATTCGTCTGAGGCAGTGATTGATCGTTCTGGCCACGAGCATTCGTCAATGAGGGAAATTCTGAGAGATCAAGCAGTGGCGGTGTCGCTGTGTCACCACTTCCACCAAAAACATTATGGAAATTATTTAGAGGATTTCCGGTTCCACCAGAACCATAACCGCGGGTTGACTGCATGAATGATCCCATGTTTGACTGCAAATATATAAAAAAAAAAACGATTAGTTATAATCGTATCAAGGGAAAAATTGATTTTGTTGTACCACCATTGGACCACCACCCAATCCTTGCATCGTGCGCCGTTCCACGAATGGTCTTTGGCCAAAGATATTCGGTCGACCACCACTCGATAACGCCGGACCACCAACAGAAAGCTGGGCATTTCGATTTGGTGACAATTGTGGTTGTTGCGATTGGCCATAGTTTGCTCCGCCTATGGGTAATTGCAGACCTAAATCGAAAAAGAAACGTGTAAAATTGTAAAATGTATATAGAAAAAAAATGTAATGAACTTACCCGTTGGAAACATCCCCGATGTTGGCGTCACATGACCAGATAACGAACTACCACCGAAACCCCCTGTACTTCGGCCGATTGATGCGTTTGCTATGCTTCTCGGAGGTTGCTGAAAGTTTAAATTCGCCATAACCTGAAATAGATAATGAATAATATATTAAATTTAATTGAAACGGAATAAGTTTTATTGGTTAGCTGCGTTAAGGACAAACATCAATACATCCATGCCATCATTGTTCAACAAGCAGTTACTAAATCTGACAAATACATATCGTAATCTGACAACTACATTTTTGGTGGTACATTTTGTCAGCTGGGAGAACAAAGGCTCCGAAGAAAATTAACACTTCTGCTGAATTGTTACGTTTGCAAGTTCAACTACTTGTTAAAAACATTACAGTATGCTTGGAAACCGAGACCTGATAACAAAACCGCTTTTAAATATCTTTGGTGTTTGGGAGAAACAGGAAAACTTCAAATCTACAAATAAGAAAAAAAAAAAACACTCAAATTTGTTAATCATATTTAAATGCTAATTGAGTGGAAAACAAAATTCGAATGAAAACCAACAACAGGAGGAAAGAAATCACTACCTGTGAAATATCACGGAAGCTTTGGCCAGAATATAATAAAAGCCGAACCAAAAAGCTATTACAGTTTGACAGGTCATCGCTAACTAAGTTACTAGGGGCTCTAACTGGTCATAACTTCCTAAGAAACCATGCAATGAAACTAAATCTCAAAGATGACGACATATGTAGAGGCTGCGGAGACGAGGAGGTCCATTGCCTCTGTCATTGCCCGAGCCTTTGTCACTTGAGGAACAGAACACTGGGAAGCTACTACTTCCATGACAAGAACTTTCTGATGTCTCGCTGTCTGATCTTTTTAGGTTTTTGAGGACATCGGGATGGCTGGACAGCATCTATTAACCACAAGAGGAGGGGATGAGGAACACCGATGCAACACCAACGATCGACCCCAACAAGAGCATCACAATGGGTCCACGAGGACCCAGGGTTTTTCCCTGCTCTGCCCACCAGTTAACCTAACCTAACCTACTTGCGACGATTGCTGGTGAATGTTCGTGGGCCGACATAATTTCAATAACTTTGAACTGTCAATGGTATAGTGCTGCCAACATTTCGTGCTGCATGTCAGGAGCTCAATTTGCTTGAGAACGGTACGCATTGGGACACTACAATCGCTGAAGCAACTGTTCCCGCATCTCCAAGTCAGATACGCATATTAATTCCATATTTTTTCCATCAAATCCACGTGAATTGTGGAACAAGTATTTACAAGGAAGAAATGTCAGAAGACATTTTGCATCGAGTTCGTCCACGAGGACCCAGGGTTTTTCCCTGCTCTGCCCACCAGTTAACCTAACCTAACCTACTTGCGACGATTGCTGGTGAATGTTCGTGGGCCGACATAATTTCAATAACTTTGAACTGTCAATGGTATAGTGCTGCCAACATTTCGTGCTGCATGTCAGGAGCTCAATTTGCTTGAGAACGGTACGCATTGGGACACTACAATCGCTGAAGCAACTGTTCCCGCATCTCCAAGTCAGATACGCATATTAATTCCATATTTTTTCCATCAAATCCACGTGAATTGTGGAACAAGTACAAGGAAGAAATGTCAGAAGACATTTTGCATCGAGTTCGTGTCCATTCAGAGAATCCCCATCTTGAGATGAATGAAGAGGCAAGCAGGCCTTTTTTAGAAGAAATGTGTTACCTCATGTGCGGCAGTTTGTTAGTCAGGTTAGGAATGCCTTCGCCAGATCGTGGTATAAACGACGCTTTCGAACGAGAATTGCAGCGTGAACGTGAATACGACACAAATGCATTAAGCTAATAATTGGTTAGAACGAATGTAGTTTTGTTGAATCCCCAACAAAAAGAAGTGTACAGTAATGAAAGCAATTAATTAATTTTCATAAAATATTAGACGGGACGAAGTCCGTTGGGTCAGCTAGACTATATATATATAAATATTAATGTTTGTCTGTATGTCGTTAATAGAATCATAAACTATGCATTCGATCATGTGCTGATCTTTAGCAAAGTTGTGCGTGAGCCCACGAATGTTTCAGAGTTGGTACGACCAATTTTCGACAGATGGCGCCACTGTCATTCCAATGAATTTCATATATTGCCGTGAGAGTTCATGCTGATTTCAATTGAAACGAAAACAGCGAACGAATGATGACGTTTCGAGTTATGGGGGAAATAAGAATTTATGTAAATTGTGAAATTCATGTCCGGCTCACATTGAACAGTTTTGTGAATTTTATTGTGAGTTAAATTAATTTAGATAAATAATTTAGTCGTCATTCGTTTCGAAAACTGAACGAAATTATTTATGTTGTTGAATGACAGATGGCGCCTGGTTAATTTTTGTATTATTTTTTTATGGCCCTAAACATGACTTCAACTTTTATTTTCATTGTTTTGGGGTTTGTTTAATTACCTATATGAAGGGCATCACAATGGGTGTCTTACGATGTCCTCCTTCCCTAACTTAACCTAACTCAACCTAACCTAACCCTATTTCATTCAAGAAATTATATTTTTTTTAGAGGTAATGGGGGGGAGATGTCTGAAAGTTTAATTTTGTAAGGAAAGGAGAAAATATCGATTGACAACCGTCTAAATTTTTCCCTTCTCTAAAAACGCGTTTTCGGAAAAAGAAAGAGCCGATCATATGGAGACAAATCGTGTAGTGAGAGCCGCCCTTCGTGCAAATGATGATTAAGATTAACAGAACTCTATTTGACATCAAGACCGAAGGACACGTGAACCTCCTTTCAATTTAAATCGAATATAATTTTCTTCGGTGCGTTAATATAGGGCCCATTGAAAGACGTCTGTCAATATTGCAATACATTTTCCGCAATATTAAGGGTATCCTTTTCGTTTCGTCATTCCAATTGAATTGACCGGACTTGCTCTTTCAGAGAGGGACACTTACGAAAAGGTTAGGAAAGGTTGTAGTAATCTATATGAAAAAAGATAAATAATTAAAAAAATAGTACGTTAAAATGTCTGATAAACACGAAGATTTGGCTAAATTTAATTCATAAACAATATTAGTTGATTCATCTAGCGATGAAAGTGATTTGAAGTTAATCGAACTTCGTTTTGATAAATCCCAGTACCGTACTGTACTGCATTAAAAATTACGTAGAAGAAATTGTTCCTTCGTGGAGAAGGACGAACTTCGTCGGCACTTTCGAAAACGATCTTCATTCAATTCAATTTGGCAATGAAAAAGCGGAATGTTGGCCAACACGCCAATCATTGCGGTTTGGTTGAAAAACCATCGACATTGTTATATGTACTTCAGTTTAACTTTTGAATAAAGAACTTGAATTGACCGAATTACATGAAGCAGAATCTGCATACTCGGAATTATTATATTCATTGCAGTAACGATTTTTGGGCGGAACGAAGTTCGACGGGTCAGCTAGTTGTCAGATAAATTAAAATACCGGCCGAAAGGCTTAAAAAATAGTCTTAATAGAAAAATTTGAAGCTATCGGATTTCTCCCAAACACCATATCCTTTGGTATCGGCGCTAAAGTTAAACATTTCTGTCCCAAAAATCTTTGTCGTTGCGTGTTATGAGCGTAATAACTACATAAAGCCTACAAATCTAAGAGAATATTCGGTTTGAATGTTAAAGGTGGGCATACGTGTGTGTCAAAAATGGACTCAAATCTTGAAACGCTTGAAATGGATCATTCATAGGAGTGATTGTTTTTGAATAAGAGATTTATCGGTTTACCCTGAAATTTGTATCTTCAGGTGAATGAAAAACGTTTGATGCTTCCCGTCCGTTTATAATAAATTCATCAGAGGTGATCTTAAATTTTAGCGATTTGGTGCTTCAGTGTAAACGAAATCGTTCGGAGCGTATAAATGCAATCCTGTCCCAAGCACGCAGATAAACTTCAAAATACAGAAAGAACTAAATACAAATACATTATACGTATAAATGGAAGTCATCTGTCTGTCTTTAATCTATTCCCAAGAAGCAATGGACGTTTTTCACTGGTATGATCTGTGTTTATCGGGAAGGGTTTGATTGTACTCAAAATAGTATGACAGAAAGAGTGTTAAAATCAAAAGCTTTATCATTTTATTTTATTTATTTTTTTTTATGAGAATTTGAAGTTTGTTTTATATTACATAGTTAGAACAAATTAAAAGGTGCTCAGTTGTCCAATTGGTATGGGCTCAAAAACATAACTGTGTAGGAAAAGGCACATAGTTCACAAAATCATAAGAAGATTTTTCGGACTTAAGTTTGTGTCGCGAATGAACAAAAATTCGACAAGAGTTCTTAAAATCCCAAAAACAACGCACACGTTGCTTAAAATACAAAAATTGTTTTAGAGTTTGTCATTGTCAGTTGACTAGCGAAATTTCATTGTTATTATTTTTTGTTAAACAATATTATTTTGAAAAAATCCCTCACATTTAAAGCCATTGTGCACTTATTAGGAGTTGTTCGCAAACAAACGCCAAACACATAGGACCTACTAGATAATAATCATTTTTAACCTTCAAACTAAATATTTTGTAGGTCAAAACATGTAATTTTGCATGGAAAATTTCGCAACTGTGAGGTCGACAAATGTACCCTTAACGATAAAAATGATTATTATTACGTATCGCGGATTGTATTTTGCAATATCTGTGATCCCCGCAAATTTCGACGGTTCATGCACGCACGCAACACCGGCGTCCGAAATCAATTAGGACATATCTTTCATTTTTCACGGAGAGCCGCGCTTTTAATCAAACGCGTATGACAAATCGAGAAACGATCATTTTACGGATTTATTCTCACAGATGAAACAGGAAATAACTAAAGTTTCGTTGGATGACTTTTGTTTGATATGGTGAAATTGGCAATTGGCTGTTTAGAGAAAAAACAAGATAATTGAATTGTTTTTCCAACAATTGAATAATTTTTTTTAAATAAATTAGGCGCCTCAGTATATTTCTGGTTGCTGCAGATTGTCAATTCTTCATAAACGAGTAAAACAATACCAAATACCGTCAAACCGTCACGTATAATTCCTTAAGGAATAAAATTACTCATTTATACCGCTACGGACCATAATGCTATCGCGACTGCAGTCAGATATATAAATGTAAACTTTCACTGAGCTTGTTATTGAAAAAAAAAATGTCTTGCAGTTGTGTACCACTTCTCAACATTTAATAATCTCCCAATTTAGCCACTTCCTGGATATCGGCCATACTGCATTGGATTCCCAAACAAAATATTAAATAAATAAAATTAACCAAACTTATTTACCAATAACTGTCAAAATAATTACATGCACATCTAGATGCAGAGGGAAATCGACTTATAAACAACATGCAGTATTGCTTTCACAATCGATGATATGTTTCGAACTGTTTTGAGTATAAAGGCAGGAGTGACTCAAGTATATTTTCTTTATTCAACTCTATTTACGAATGTCCGTGACTCAGTGGTAATGTGTACCTTTGTTCATTTCAACGTTTCGTGTTTAAATAAAAGCAAGCACCATGTAATGAAAATAGAAGAGGGCTATTTCTATGTATGTAATGTATCAGCCATCCTTAGGGACAGTTCCAATATTATAATGGCGAAAGCAACCGCAAGAAATTAGTGACAAATTCCAACCGTTATAAAATAGGATTATGGCGACTTATGCGAGTGTCAAGTATGGAAGGAAATTTACTTCCGTTTAGTCAGACGCTTTATATGGGTCATCGCACGTTGGTATAAGATGGAATGCAAGCTACAATTTGTTTTCCCGTAACTTGTATCATCCTTTTATCTTTCCAAAAATAAGTGTTCTGCGGTGCAAAATGGCATTCAACTAAGGTAACTCTAGAAACATAATGCTAAACAAAATTAAAAGAACTACTGAACTACAATACCAATCTGTCATTATTTGTAAAATACATGTCCTGTTATCAGAAGGACCGAACCTGCTGTCGTCAGGCAGGAGTCTGTTAACTGTCCAGGACAAGATGGACAATATGTGAAGTCTGATATCTTCCCTCCAGTGGTATCGGAATTTTTCGTGTCATTAAGATTCGATTAGGTTTAAAAGTAAAGTAAGAGCAATAACATCACATAATCAGAGATGAAAGCGAATAAGTTCACTAAATGAATATCCGAACAAAAGCTTGAAGTGGGGAAAAGAAAACTGCTACGTATTTCAACACCAATAATATCTTTAGCTTAATTATCATATCTTTACTATAATAATATATCGTAATCTATAAATATAACGAAAGGTTATGATATAACTCTTACCTAATGTGATCGACAATTAATTAGGTTGTTACTTCATTATACCATGCGTTTAAATTGAATACAGAATTGGTTGTATTTAATGCGCCAAAAACAGTGCCCCCGGAGAGGAATGCATCGACTGTACCACAAATTAAAATGTACCCATGATGAAAATAAAACAACCCATCAATACCAATTCGATAATATCGTGGCAGAGACACATATCGCAAGATCAGTGTCCTCAAAGTTAAGTTAACTATTTATAACAAAGAGACAGCTGCAAGAAGTACACAGCATTCACTAAACCTACCTACATAAGGCCAAATCTAAAAATTTCAATGATGGCTAATGTGGCTTTCAGCGTTTGTAAGGTCGATTGGGCTTTATGGCATAGGGAAATGACTTCACCTCGATTTGGAAATAGCTAATTTCACTTTTTTATTTATGAATAACTAAATAGTAAATTTGCGCGAAATGTCACTGTTTGAGATAGGTATATGCAAACATGAATATAAACAACATAACCTACACCCATCCTCGCATCTAATCCAAACAGTGACCCCAAGCAGTGGGGTTGCATTCATATTTGACTAATCGCAAGAAATTTCACGGGCATTTTTTTTAGACCAAAGCATTTTGTTTTTTATCATTGTTATTATTTAAAATAAAAAATAAATAAATAATTGGCGCAACAGGTCAACAACCATTCGTCTTGTGCGAGTTTTTATTTTTGGAACGAATGGAAGGGATCTACAATTTTATGCCGACTCGAAACGGTCAATTGGAGAAGCTCTTTCATGACAGATTACTCTGGGATGTTTGTCAGACGTTCGCGAGAGTTGGCGCAGTGAAAAAACCTTAAGTTGGAATTTGGGTTTTCTTGGGATTCGAACCTGGGACTCCTCGTTTAGTAGTCCAACACACTAACCACTAAGCCACTGTGCCTAAGTAAAAATATGAATAACTATATTTGGTTTAATGCCTCAGAACAATTGGGCATTATGAAGCTTTATTGAATCAATTTTATTGGTTTGGTTACGAAACTTGATATGATTTCACTCTCATTAGGTTGATTGATTCAAGCTTTGGGCAGTCGACATAAGGCCAAGTATTCAAATTTGGCCTTATGATGACTCTTTCCCAAAGTTTTACAAGGCCAAATTGTCAGATTTGGCGTTATGCCGCTTGGCCTTATCAAATTTTAAGTCGAGGCCTTTAGGGAAGGAACTTATCGAAATTATTCTTCAAATATACAAGTACATATAACATTTAAGTAGACTTGACACACAATCACGAGAACATCACTTTTTCAAAGTACTTTGGCTACAGGACAATCAAACTTTGCAGTCATGTTTCCAGAGGACTGCAACTAACTACGACCAGTGCTGCCAGGTCACTTTAACCACTCGGAGTTAAAAAACTAAACAAAAAGCGCTAAAACGCGTTAGATTTTTTTTCATGGAAAACTAAGAGCTAAATTTAGCGCTAGATCTGAAATTCTTATAAGGAGAGTAAAACCACAACATATTCATTTTTTTTTGTTAATTATTTTTAGAAGCCATCAAGTAGGTATTTATTTAATGTTATATGTCATAGTAGTAAAATTAAACTATTTTTAATTTTTAATATTTTCAAAAAGTAAAAGTGCTTAAACTAATTCTTTTTTTTTTTGACACTTCATTTGTTAAGATTGAATGAGTGTCAGAACCGCAAAAGAGATATTTACTACAGAAATAATAGAGGGGATTTGCAAATAAAAAGCGCTAGAAATTCCGCTAGGTGCTAAAATTTTTTAAAGCGCGCTAAACATACTAAAAAAAGCCCAAAAAAGCGCCAGATCTAGCGCCGAAAGCGCTAAAATGACAGCCCTGACTACGACTGCCGAACTCAGCTGCTTGGAAGCATTCCCGGGCGCTTTTAATGAGTTCAAAATTGCCCTTGCACCAAACAGTGTAATTCCGTGTCTGTAATTAAATCTTATGAGTGATGAAAATTTGTCAAGAATTACCTAACATAAATATATTAAAAATAAATTAATATAAAAAAATGACAGCACGGTTCGAAAGTAAGTTATAACATCCTCTAGAAATCCAAGTGCTCCGAGTTGGCCACACTACCTTCTGATTTGACGTTACTAATACGTAAGTAATGTCAATTCCATGGTCGCTGCCAATAACCCCCACGTCTTCAATAATCACCCGATTTATGCAACAAAGTGAACATTATAATTTATAATATACATAAACGATATGAAAAGTCCAAAAAAATATGGAAAACTTGCACTGTTTGCTGATGATGCAGTGATATACGTGTCGGATAAAAATTACGTTGAATGTCAAAAAAAAAATGCAACAGGACCTGGAAAGTGTTTCGGAATGGATGAAGATGAATAAATTAAAACTAAATGTGACAAAAACCAAACAATTGATCATAAATAAAAGACAAGAAGAGGAAGTAAGACAGAAAATTGACAGTGAATATATAGAACAAATTGATGAAATCAAATATTAGGGTATAACAATAGATAATAAATTGACGTTCAGCAATCATATCGATTACTTGGTAAAAAAATTGCAAAAAAGATAGGTTTTTTGAAAAGAATAAGCATATCTTAGAATCATTTTACCTTATATGTTTCGTTCCTAACTTTCTACTATAAAAATTGTTATACGGTATGAAAGGTTATTTCATTGCCCTCTCACTAGATGTGTTATATTAATACATTCGGAATGTTTACCAATTTCTTTCCACAGTTAACTATGATGATCTAAAAACCATGCAAAAAAGTAGGTCAATAGAATAGGGACACAAGTAATATTCTGCTTTTACGTCCCGAAAAGTGACAAAAAAAGTATGCATTTGTTTTTTTAGTAATGAGTACTTCCTCCTTTATTTAAAACTAATTCAAAAATTCTGGTATTCATAGAATCATATAACGATTTTAAATAATCTAGGGAAATTTCACCCCAAGCAAGTTTGATGGCTTCAGTAAGCTGATTTCTGTCCTCGAACTGCCTGCCACCTTCGTACACTTTTCGCGTGAGCCATCCCCAAACATTTTCCATGATGTTTAGGTCTGGGGAATACGGGGGCCATGTCATCAAATCGACATTTTGAGCTTGGATCCAAGTTTTTATTATGCGGGCTGTATGGATGGGAGCATTATCCTGCTGGTATGTCCACCTAAGGGGGCCGAAAATGTGCTGACATTGCGGAAAAGCTGTTTCCAGAACTTGTTGGTACGATTTTGCTGTCATTCTTGTACTTTGGAAGTTCAATGGTATCGCACAATAGTAGGAGACAGCTCCCCTAACCATAACGCCACCTTCCCTGCTGTGATGACTCGTCAAAATCCGTTCTTCCTTTCGCAGATCATGGAAATAGTAGTTGAATCCGTCCGGACCATCGAGGTTCAACTTTTTTTCATCCGAGAAAACTACTTTTTGCCACCTCTTTCCCCCATGCCATGTGCTGACGTGCAAACTCCAAGCGTTGTTCTTTCCTAACCGGATTTAATGGTGTTTTTTTCTTCATTTTTTTAAGTTGTAAATGTGGGGCCCTCTTAACCACTCGTTTAACTGTTGATAAACTTCCACTTACTCCAACTTTTTCGGCTGATCGAGCCGAATTAGAGGCTTCTCGTAAGATTGCTCGTTTATCTTGAGCAGTTAGCACTTCCCCCGTACGTCCTTTCATATTTTTGCCATAGTTCTCTTTATTTTTTTAAATAAATTTGCTTTTCTAAATTTTTCGGGCTATTTCACGCAAACTGTGACCGTCCTCTTTGAAAGCGTCGATTTTTGCCATTTCCGCGACATTTAATGGCTTTCCTCTACCCATTATTATTATTATTATTATTACTATTAATGCAAAACCACAATCTCAAAGCACACTGGCAAATTCACAAAATTTTAGTTATGCTTTTTGGATAGCACTTTTCGAATTGACGACCGAATTGCAACTGTCCCTACTCTATTGACCCAATTTTAAACGTGCAGTTTATTAGTGAACAAAGAAAAAAATAAGGAAATATAACAGTTCTTAAATAAAACTCTCTTATTTTGCTCAAAATGTGTGAGCAATAAAGTAATCTATCATAACGGAAACTAATTTTTGCTTTTTGAACTAAAGAACTGGAAATTTAGAGTAAAACAAATGATGAAGCGGCTGTCCCTATTCAAATGACCCGCAGTGTATCTATTATAAGTGCAATAAATACTTATAATGTAATAGTTAAACCACACTTCGAGTATTGTTCCTCAATGTTGTTTTTGTGTGCTGATAGTATTGTTCAAAGATTACAATTGTTACAAAATAAGGCCATGCGGTGTATTTTAAAGTGCAATAGATACGTGTCAATAAGTTTTATGTTAAGCTCGTTAAAATGGTTGTCAGTCAAACAGAGAATTATAATTAATGTTTTATTATAGTTCATAGAATTAAAAATGACCTAATGCCTACGTATCTACTTAAGTATGTGCAGTATATTCATGAGGCGCAACCATATTCATTAATTTTAGACTACCGAACTTTTTAAATGGAAGATCACAAAATTCATTCCAATATAAAGGCTTCAAAATTTTCAATGAATTGCCTTTGAAAATGTATTTATGTTCTGGTTAAATGGCTTTTTTTAAAAAAAGCTAAATAAAAAAATAAACTAAACTAAACAAAGTCATCGGGTTAATATTATCGATGTTGGTCATTACTTTGAGGCGATAAAAATATATGTTTTGATAGGTATCTCAAACACAAGCTGTTTGAATAAAACTTCTTTACATTATGAGCCAGCATTTGGTTAATTGTAACCAATCCATTTGCAAATGGACTGATAAACGGTGTTGGCCAGGACCACCGTCATAAGTCCATAGTCAACACATTTTTAACGAAATATGTTCCATTTCCAGTCTCGTCCTAAACAAAAACACAGGCAAAATTAATATCGAAATTAAGTCTGCTGTTTATTGATAAAGCTTAACCTTATCAGGCCCTCTGATATTTCTCTTACAACTGATTTAATATCAGATAAGTATTCAAATATTTTCCACGTGTTTGCTTTACACGCATCTAGACGTGAAATATCTATAATCCATGTAACAATGAGGACGTTTGAACAAAGCAATTAATATGCGTATTTTCACACCCTTTGCGGTTCAAGCAGTACAAAACTGTGAGCACAGCCAGAACCCAGAAATAAAATGGTTATCTCCATGTGTACTGTGTACATAAGTGCTATCGGCCAGCGTTAATACATCCAAGGTAGAGCACAAGTTTTCCTCATACGCAGAGAACAAAACGAAAACACAGCGCATCACAAAACAGTTAAGAAAATAAAACTTAATTAGATTCTCTTCAGTAAAACTGCAATCTAATGGTAAAAAGAAGTGTGCAGCTGAAGGAAAGGATGTGTCCTCTCGCTCTCTACCAATATATTTGTACTATCGTGTTACGCTGTCGTCAGTAGCACGACATCCCGCTTAATGAATTTAATAAATAAGTAAACAAAGTACATATATGTACGTAGTGAGGCGGCCGTCGTCGGCGGCGTCGAGTAAAAACCCAATTTCTTCTATATAATAAAAACAGCGCACCAGACTGAACGCTGTGTACACTATTCCACCAGCACAATTTCACCCACACACATTGTGAAGAATTACTTCGTCTGTTGTTGTTGTTGTTAATCTTCCCATTGTAACATGACAGTGTTTTCTTAAGAATATTCTTTTTTAACAAAAAACAGACGCTGCACATTCCCTTCCTTTGAAAAACGAAGCCCATTATCGGTTTTCCAAATGAGAAAGCATAGCCAGAAGTACTACATACTACAAATGCCAACAGCGGCGAACTTTTTTAATTGTCTAGTTGCGTCGGTAAAAAAAAAAATAGCAAATGTAAGAGAAAACAAATTTATATTTGCAATATGTAAATAAATGTTATGTAAAAATGCGATACATACAATCTCTGATACAAATCTGTCAATCAAAGGTACACGTAATGTTTTATTAAACGACACTTCGAACGGATTGCAATTGCAAAAGAAAAAAGATTAATTGAATTGTGACTGTGCGCTGCAGCAGTAGTTGTAGAGATGTTAATCACGACACTCTCATGTTGTTTGATCGAAATCATAAAATCAAACAATGAATGAAGGCCAATAGCATACTCGTACCGTATCGTATGTAGGTAAGTACCTACCGATATATTGTGTCAAAATATTTTTGTTAACTCATTATGAAGACGTGCACGTAATGGAGATTCGGAATATAGATACATATTGCCAAATAGAGCAAGGTTTCATTTAAAGTTTTGCTTTATAATTTAAACAGTTGTTTCTAAAGAGGGTGAACAAATTTAGCACACTTTCTATTTATTACATAATCTCAAAAAAAAAAAAAACAAGCTAAAAAAAGGAGAGATTCATGCGGATATGGATAGAAAAAAAAGGTAAGGTAAAGTTGTTTGTCATACGAATAGGTCAGACTCCGATTGGCATTGACCTGGCAATACTTATTATGCTCGTACTTATTATGCTCTCAGTGGAACTCGACGTTTTAAACTAAGTAAAATTAGACTGATTCCCAAGTGCTATATAATGCCTATTTCTGATAGTTGTCGCAATTAATTTACTGACACAGTGACCACACAAGACAACGCTGATTTTGGCAGATAAAAAAGGCCCAATCCAGAATAATAGTAATAATTACCTAATTTACAATTGGGTGATGGTATTTTTGTCACCTAAACATATAATAGGACTTTTTTATTATGCTCACAATGATCTGTATAGATTATAGATTTCCATGGTATACAACAAAAGTTGGATCTTGTACTATTGTTGTGAACCGTGAAAATCAATGATCTATACAGATCATGTGAGCATAATAAAAAAGGCCTAATAAAACTGTAGGTGGTTTGATGTCTGTTACCTAATGGCATGAACACTTCTGGAGAAATTTCTATGAAACCTTTTTTGAAATCCTTCTTAAGACGCCGAGAACATTATAGGCTATGTCGTTGATTGCGGCACCTATACATTCTGTCGGCGTTTTTCACCAACATTTATTTTATTCTGGGTAGGTACTCATTCCGTAATTTTTCAGACGATTATCGTCGAAACGATAGACTTCCAAAGGTAGCAAATAAGTGGCAAAATTACGAGTTTGAGACCTTCATCCAGTTCATTTTCGACAAATGTAAAGAAAGTGAAACAAATTCGGGCAGAATATAACTTATTATGGTCATCAAAGTTTCAAAAACAATATCGTCCCGACGATTATTGTTATACGGAATCTGCCCCCTGACTTCATTACATTTTACCTGTTATTACTGAAATAGCTCTTACTCGATAAAAAAAAGAAGTACAATAGGAAACCAAAATTTCCAAATTTTAAGCTGATGAGACTCCTGGAAGTGCAGTTGTGGCAATCACTGTAGTCAGTAAACTGCACAAAGTAATAGAATTTTTAGGTACATTGATAAATGTGGTAGATTTGAATACGAACTGATTGCAAGTGTTTTTAAAAAAAAAGACTCGATTTTAAGGTTAACAAGAACGTGGGCTCATTTCATCAACTCTTTGTAAAATTAATATATTCTGCAAAATGCAAGTGCGATGTGTTTTATTAAAAACGCAAAGTTTTCACCACTTTGGATTTTTCAATTTCCTAGATTTTTTTGTAAAACGCTTCACCAATTAATCAAAAATGGTTTCCGGAGTTGGAGCTGGTGTCTTTGGACCCAACACCAAAATCTCGTTACCCATGGGAATGTATCCCACCATTCAAATCTTCTGCGACAGTCAGGCAGCTTTACAGGCTTTGGCGTCCAATACAATGGACTCCAAAACAGTTAAGGACTGTGTAATGTATGCACTTGGCAGCACCGTCCTTCCACCACCTGTATGACAGTTCACCATGAATTACTCACTTCTCATCCAGTCGCCATAAGGAAAACATTGTTAAATTAAATAATTTAAATTGGATTTTTTATAGTAAATAATCAGTGAACCTCGGCACAGGTTGAAAGTTTTTAGGCCAAGAATTAATTAGTTAGTACTTATAATTGTGCGTTTCTTAACATTTTGCCAAAATATGCCTCTCACATACGTCCTATTCTTATTTTGCGCAACAGCATTTAGGCTTTTTGACAGGCTGGCTATTTCCTTCCACTTTGTACATTTATTTTCTTTTGTAAGCACACCACTGAAGCACCAAATAGGATATCTTTTTCTTCTTTTATTTTTGTTAAAATAACACTTTTTTGTCTTCCGTGATTTTTGCCATCTTTACATATAAAACCATAAACTAAGTATTAAATAGACCATCAGCTCCCGCGCACCTACCCGATTCCCCGCGCAAATTTTGAAAAGAAAATTCTCTCTTCAATTTCCTATCTGTGAATACGTGTGAAGCAGCAAAAAATTAAATTCTAAATGGCGGGAGGTGTAATAAAATACTGACACTTAGCAGTGTTCCTACATCGTGGGATCTCTACATTTTTGAGGGAATTTAAATTTGTTTAACAAACTTTCTGTGCGTAAAAGAAAAAAACTTCAAAATTATGGGAATATCAATAATATGACAAAAAAAAACATTCAAACTACATTTCACCTGAAGATCAACGCACTAAATGTACACAAAATGGAGATTTGCCTTTAGCAACAATTTCTAGTACCAACAAATAATCATTATAATGTTAGGAAACTGCGATTTTTATATTGAAGATTAATTTAATGTGATTTTCTTTCCGAACAATACAAATTTTACTTTTAAAAGCATGTTTTTTTTTCATAAAAATATTGGGGTAATTTGAGTTTAGTGAAAAGAGTAAAATGGACACCCTTAGTGGGAAAAATAAATACAGATTGCTAAGAACACTGACTGAGAGTTAGTGTATTTGGTCAGTTTCTGTCAGCTGATGGATGCGTTCTGAGAGTTTATATTCGTTGTTGTATTTCACCACGGAAACATGTATTCTACAAAATGTAGAATAATACCGAATGTAATCAACATAAATAAATAAAAGAATAAAGTGTGAAAATTCATTCGTTGAAATAAAATAAAATATTTTAAAAAATAGACAAATTTAAAAAAAAAAAAATCAATTTGTTGATTTTAGCGAAAAATCATTTCGCCGACGAATGTCGGCAGAAAAACGGCAACCAATTTAAGAGAAGAATATTTAGATTTAAAATAAATATGAACATTTCTGAGTGGGTATGATTTTTTAGTTACCCGCTTAGCAATAAAACAACCAAATTAAATTTATTAAAAAAATTTGAACAATTTGAATAATGCAATTTTTTTTATTAAAAACAACGAAAATGAATTTATTTTTAATAAAATGTAGGGAAATAAAAAAGAAACTCAAAATGTATAGCAGCAAAATTGCAACCACGTTTAGCTGATTTCAACCCTAATAAAGGGTGATTTTTTAGCTGGTTTGGTTTTGGCAACACCGGTTTTGACAGCTGACGTGTGTTTAGTACCTTGTGTCACTGTCAAACAGCTTCAGTTTGGTTTGCAATTTAACCATGGATCGTCTTACAAATGAACAACGCTTGCAAATTATTGAATTTTACTATCAAAATTCGTGCTCGGTTCGAAATGTTCATCGCGCGCTGCTTCCATTTTATGATCGGCATTCTCGACCTTCTGAGCAGTCTATTCGGAAGATTGTGACCAAATTTCGCACCAAATTTACTTTGTTGGACATTAAACCACCAACACGTTTACGTACTGTGCGTAGTGAAGAAAATATTGCGGCCGTATCAGCTAGTGTGACAGAAGACCGCGAAATGTCGATTCGGCGCCAACATCCATGCATTCATTCGTGAGATACCGGCCGATATGTGTGAAAGAGTATGCCAAAATTGGACTCAGCGGATGGGCTACCTGAGACGCAGCCGCGGTCAACATTTGCATGAAATTATCTTTAAACATTAAATTGCAAGGTTCAAACTATAGATTCAAATAAATATTTCATTCATTTTTTCGAATTTTTTGTGTTTTTTTTTTAAAAAAAGTTCTAAACCTCTTAAAAAATCACCCTTTATAAGTCACCGTTTTAAGTTTATCTGCCTAAAGTTTTTTTTTAATTCATACGATCTAGGAAACTGACGATTTTATTACATTGATTTTTTTTTTCTTACTCTTTTTTAAGCGACAATACATTTTGCCCGATTTGCTTAATGCTGTTGTTAATTGTTTAACAAAGCGATCAAATTGGAATGTGAAAGGAAAAATCGGTTGCGATACTTCAAGGTAATGCTATGGCGACCAGTTTTTGATATCATATAAATAAAATTGGTGTAGTTCTGTTCGACTAAGATTGAATTTGATTGCATGTATTTAAAAGCAAAAATCCTAGAAACTGCTCAGCATATTCTGGTGCATTTTTCACAGGTCTATAGAGGATACCTAGGCCTACAATATCTACTTTGTTTCAACTCTATGTCTCTATAAATTCCGGAAAAAATTGGACAAGAGTAATTTATTTTTTCGTTTCGTTTTGCTTTTTTCTTTGTCACGCTTTCCGTTAGAAAATACTGGGAGCATTTAAATATAGTTAACAGCAGCTTATAGGGGACATCTGCAGGTACAACTTAGGATATCTAATAACTCGATAACTTAAAAGGTTTTTAAATAAAAAGGCAACATTTGAAACATTTCTACGATTTTCACATGAGTGAGTAGATATGCACTTCATTCTCAAATCAAACATACTAACCGCGCAATATTTTGACATCTCTTTTAACCTTATTTTACTCCAGTGACGGAGAGGGAGACAGACAGAGGCAGTACGCTGTGAAATGTAAATGCAAAGAAATGGCAAATATGTAGGAAAGGTTTGTTTATTTCTGTTTTGTTTACAAAAAAGTGTCTAGAAAGAAATGTCAAATAGGTATACGTACCAGTGATACCAGATCGTGGTATTATTACATTAGGGGATTTATATTAGGGAAAATTCCTGGTGATACACGTCGTACTGTTTATAAATGCTATTTGCAATCAGGATGAGGCAGTAAATTACCCGCTCGAGTTTTTAAATAGCATTACAGCCCATGGCATTATTGCTTATAAAATTGAATTAAAAGTTGGAGTTCCCATTATATTGCTTCGCAATTTGAATCCCCCAAGCTTTGTAATGGTACCAGAATGTGAGTGATTTCGTTACAGAAAAACGTAATGGATGCGTTAATTTTAGCTGGGTGTGGTAAAGAAGATACGATATTTATACCAAGAATACAAATAATTCCCAGCAATTATCCATTTCAGTTTAAACGGATTCAATTTACTATTAATGTTTGTTCTGCCATGACAATCAATAAGTCACAGGGTCAAACTTTAATAAAACTGGGGGTTGAATTCACGGGCAGTTATAGATAATTATGTAGCTCCAGGGTAAATAATGCAGGAAATATCACTATCTCAGCCGATAGAAACAAAACTTCTAATATAGTATATAAAGAAGCGTTAAATTAAAACAAAAGGGATTTAATTATAAACTTATTTTCTTTCATTTTCATAGTCCAAAGAATATTAAATTGTTGCTGATTAGTCCAACAACCAGGTGCAATGCCATGAAGGCAGAGTGGACTCAGTCTTTGGGAGGCTTTTTTAATACGGGCTCAAGTCCCTTACTATTGCAGAGCGCTCCCTCGCGTTATACCTCTGCAATGTCTATCCATGATTTTTCTTTGAGCGATTATCAAAAAAAAAATGTGTCGCCTACAAGACAGCAAATTTAAAAAAAAAAATGTTTCCATCAATTGTTCTGAAACCGGGCGGCTACAGCTAGTAGATATCAATAAAATCATATATATAATCCAAACTCCATTACGGAATGAATTTAAAAACAAAATTATCCTTTTCTTATAAAGGGTTTTCCAATAAGAGATGTTATTTTGGTATTCAAAGAAAAATGTCATTTTTTGAGATAAATGATCGGATGTATATTTCATAATAAAGAGGAAGGAATGCCGGTAATAATGAAAAATAACATCAGCCGAATGGCCACCACGAGCACGCATACAGGACCATATCCTTTTCATGGAATTTTCAATAACCAAATCGCAAAGTGGCTGCCCTATGTCCTCGATAGCCACACGAATTTTATCTTTGAGGTCATGAATCGACGCTGGGCTGTTGGCGTAGACCTTATATTTCTTATCTTGGGTTTTCCGAGTCCCAGATGCGACAATTTTGCTTGTTGACGTAGCCACCGAGGTGGAAAGGGGCCTCATCAGTCAAGATGATTTTTCGATGGAATTCCTGATCATTTTCATGCATTTCAAGGACCCAATCAGCAAACACACGACCGGCTTGAGTTCTTGTATAATAAGCCTTAAGAGCCAAGTTTTTATGCAAAATACGGTGTAATGGCGTTTGTGGAATGCCCAATTCCAAAGAACGAGGATGAATGGACAAAGCTGGGTTTTCTTCAACACTTTGGGCTACATCAGCAATATTCTCAGTTGTTCTTGAGCGACGTGCACGGGTTTTATTCTTCACATCCCTAACTTGTCCCAACAGCTCGAATTTTTCCACCAATTTCTGTAATGCGGTCAGAGAAGGTGCTTCACGACGACCAAAAAATGCTTTAGTTTTGCGAACTGTGACTGCAAGATTTTCATCATTTTTGTAATGCATTTTAATAATTTCAATGCGTTGTTGAAGCGTGTATCGTTCAATTTTTAATAATGGCGTAGTTTCTACTTGTCAAATGTCAAAGAATAAAAGCGACAGCTACCGAAATGGCGGGTCATTCACAATAATATCTCTTATTGGAAAACCCTTTATGAATGAATTTGCTGTGTTTAGAACTGATTTTTATTGCATGGTGTCTGGGTATAACAGGTTTCACTTGATACCAAGAAGTAAGAAAATCGAACAACTACTTTTATATATGCTTTTGTCTTTGAAAATTTAGCAAAAGTGTTCAAGCTGGAACTAAGAAAAACTATCGAATTGAGAACCCATCTCAGACAACCTGACCTTCGGCTTCAACCGGAAGTGTAGGCTGTTTTTTTATACCCTCCACAGGAAGGTATATTCACTTTGTCATTACATTTGTAACGCCAAGAAGGCGGAAATGTCATAAAGTATATATATTCTGAATCAGGATCACATTCTACATCAATTTAGCTATGTCCGCCTGTCTGTCTGTCAGTCTGTTAAAAGCAAGATAGCGCCCAAAGGAATTAACATAGGCGAATGAAATTTGGTGAAAGGACTTATTTTTATCGTCGTTAGGTTGGTATTAAAAATGGGCTATGTCGGTCATGTAGTTCGGGTAGCTCCCATACAAAATCAGTATTAGACCCATGTGTCTCTGTCGGTTGAAAACACGATATAGTCCAAAAGAATCCACGTAGGCAAGTGAAATTTTGTAAGTGGACTTCCTTTTATTGTCGTCAAGTTGTTACTAAAAATGGGCTATGTCGGTCAATTAGTTCTGGTAGCTCCCATACAAAATCAATATTAGGCCCATGTGTCTCTCTGTCTATTGAAAACAGGACAGTATCTAAAACGGTGATGACGAACTAAATCCCGCTGTCAGGCAAAATGAACCATTCGACCTGTACGATGAAGATCAACAATACTGTCCACTCGACCTAGACGAAGTGAAGATAGCTTTATCTAAGCTTAAGTCCAACAAAGCCGCTGGAGCAGATGGCCTAGCCGCCGAGCTGTTCAAGGCGGCAGGCGATGACTTGGTTAGGAGCATGCACCAACTCATCTGTAAAATATGGTCGGAGGAAAGTATGCCCGATGAATACAACATCGGGCATTGTTTGCCCGATTCTCAAGAAAGGAGACCCTCTGAACTGCGCCAATTACAGAGGTATCAGTCTTCTTAACATTGCCTACGAGATCTTATCTGCCGTGTTGTGTGAACGCCTGAAGCCTTTCGTAGACAACCTGATTGGTCCATATCAATGTGGCTTCAAGCCAGGAAAGTCCATAATAGACCAAATATTCACACTGCGGAAGATCTTGGAGAGCACTCAGGAACTTCAAATCGATAGCCACCACATTTTCATCGATTTTAAGGCCGCCTATGACAGCATTTATAGGGACGAACTATACAGAGCAATGTCTAGTTTTGGCATACCTGCCAAACTCGTCTGTTTGTGCAGGATGACGATGTAGAATGCAAGCTGCTCCATCAAGGTCGGTAAAGAACTCACCGAGACCTTCGATGTCAAAAAGGATTTAGACAAGGCGATGCGCTGTCATGTGACTTCTTCGACATCGTTCTTGAAAGTGTAAAACTCAAATGCCGACACTAGAAGCACGATCTTTCAAAGGTACTTCCAATAACTCGCATACACCGACGACATTGACATAATTGGCAGAACGCAGCGTGATGTAAATGGTGCCTTTCTGAGTATTGAGACTGAGGCGGCGAGGATGGATTTAGCACTTAATGAGGGCAAGACAAAGTATATTCTGTCAACTAAAAAGGACACCCAACACCGACGTCTCGGACAGGACGTCTCCATAGACAGATATAACTTTGAGGTGGTTAGGGATTTTGTATACTTAGGCTCCGCTATGAGTTCAGACAATGACACCAGTGCTGAGATTAAACGTAGAATAACTCTTGCCAATCGCTGTTTCTTTGGGCTAAAAAGGCAGCAAAGCCCTCTCTCGAACAACTAAAGTGACCCTTTTTAAGACCCTAATCGTTCCCAGTCCTGCTCTATGGCGCATGGACTCTTGGTTGTTTCGAGAGGAAAATTCTTCGAGTGATTTTTGTTTCCGTCTGCATAGACGGTGAATGGGGGAGGGGATACAACGACGAATTGTACGGGCTGTTCAGCGACATCGACCTAGGCAGAACTCAGAAGAATAAAGGTCCAACGACTGAGGTGGCTGGGTCATGTTGAACGAATAGACAAGAATGCTTCGGCCGGGAAAATCTTCGAATCCACACCCGAGGGACAGCGCAGTAGAGGATGACCGCGACTCAAGTGGCGCACGCAAGTGGAAGTGGTTGGTTGGCCTTAACCAACTTAGCTGGCAAAAGATCGTACTGGCTGAAGACGCTTGTTGGTTGAGGCCTAGGTCTACCCCGGACTGTAGCGCCACCTTAAGTAAGTAAGTAAGTCAAATCAAATGGATCTAGGCAAATGAAATTTTTTGAGAGGACTCACTTTTATCGTCGTCAGGTTGATATTAAAATTTGGCTATGTCGATCAAGTAGTTCTGGTACCTCCCATGTAAAACCAATTTTGCATGACTTGTATGCAGTGGAGCATGATAACACTTTTACTTGTTTCAAGAATGTCCCCTTTGAATAACATGGGCACTAATACAACAATTCAAGCGGGGCATTCCGGAATACGGAATGAATACACCAACCACCACCACTTTTGTATAGACAAGTGCAAGTACAATGTAAAACTTTTTTACAGTAAAACCTAGTATCCTGCTCGCGCTAAATTTTACTCCCCATAATAAACTTATAAAAATAAAATTTATAATTATAAAAATTTATTTTTAGGGGATACATTTTTGATACATAAAATTTAGCGAGGCCGTTTAGCAAAGCAGTATCCTAAGTGTACGCTAAATTCCTAACTTCATATACCTAGATGGGCCGACGAAAAATCTCCACTCATTTAGCTCGCGAAATAAATGTCCGATACATTAAATCGAAGATATATTTGGACATAAAAAAAACGAAGGAAAAAGTTTGTGTTGTGTTTACTTTGGATTTTTTTGAAGGAAACCGCAAAAAACATTGAGAGATAAATAAAAGAAAACGCAAAAACAAAAAATCTTTTTCATGCGATAAAAAGGCAAAAAAAAATTGCGGGGCTTGGGGAGGAACGACCAGCAATATGGAAATTGCAGAAAAATGCCTCTGCATGTATTTATTATTATTATAAATTATTAACATGTAATTAAAATTATTTGTTAGTACTTATTTTAACGAGCCTAGCTGCAGTGACTTTTGGCTCTATTCTATAATTTGTTTGATTAAATGGCAATATTAGTTTTTGTAAGAAAGTTAGAAATTTGTTCAATATTTGTGGGACTCGGGTTACTAAGTATTTCATATAGGGGAGGATAGTGTACCTTGGACCAAGTGTACCTCGGACCAATGGCTATAACGCGCGCATTTACCCTTTTAAAATGAGTACTCCCACCAAAACTATATTTGACATGTTGTTGCCCATCACCTCAGTGACAGAAATTTTCAGGAACTGTTTTCGTGTATGAAAAGTATTTTTTTCAGGAATTTCAGGAAGTCTGCTACTCGTGTATGAGCAGCTGGAATGCGCGACCTTGTTTTTTTTACCTTGCAATTGATATTTTTTGTATAGCTGTAACTCACCGATTACATTTATTTTATATAAATAAATTAGAGCCATTTGTATAAAAAAAAGAGTGTGTGGTGTACCTTGGTTCATTATTTTGTGTGTACCTTGGACCGGTCCATGCACACCAATGCACTTTTTTCTGCTTTGATTTTATTTTACATAATGCTTTTCCTTTTTGAGCACCTACTATGTTGTTTTTAATGCTTATTTAAAGAAATGCCTCGAAGCAAATCTGGCCAAACGCGACCAAAAGTTAATGCAATATCTTTGGAGGCAGCTATAGCAGATGTGATTAATAAAAAGGAAAGTATCAGCAGTGCAAACGTGGAAGAAAAAAGGGGAAAACAAGGATTCTCACCGACACCCGGAAAAGGATGAGGTTGAGGCTAGCACTTCAAAAAACTGCAACGGCAGGGCTCGAAAGGCCGTGAAGAAGAAAGTGTTAGATGAATCATCTGAAAGTGACGATACCATTGAGCTGTCATTGAAGCCCCGAACACCAAAACCAAATAAAAAAACCTATGGAACAACATGATGAAAGCAGCGAAGCAGACTTTACCAGAGAAGATGACATGACCATTGACGAAATTTTTAGGCTGGCCAAAGCCAAACATTAAGACCATTCAATGCGTTTTCTATATTTTAGCCTGTTAAATTATTTTGAAGTTTCGTTTAATTAAATTTTTGTTTAATTTTGCTTAAGATTGCATATTTACTGTGAACAGTCCAAGGTACACTTACTAGAGTAAGTGCGGTAAATATGGCCCACCCTTAACATTTTTTTAAATAAAACCATAAATTTAAGTCTAATTCATTTTTTTTTTAAACAGTCTTGCAAATCGTTTTTATTTCAGTTTTAAGAAACTTTAATTAAAAAAACAAACATAAAAAAAAGTTAAAAACAAAAACTTAAAGGAACTTCGTAATTCACGTTTGAAAAAATTGCGGCTAATATGGCCCACCTGGTGTTAAATATGGCCCAGGGTGGGCCGTATTTAACGCAATGTTTTTTCGAGGAACTTTAACTTTTTAACAAGAGCAAAATTCACATATAAAATATTGCTTTTCATTGCCTGAGCAGTCATCATGTGCCCACATTGTACACACAACACATTGTACCCAAGCTTCGCCTCCCATATCTTCAGAGAATAAGCTCGAGCAATAGATGCATTTAGCATCTGCCTGATTACTTCTATCGGGACTTGGGTCTGAACCATCGTCTGGAATGAAATTACTGTCATGACTTTCTGATGAAGAAGACTGTTCTTTGCGAATGCGTTTCTTTTTTTTCGGTATGATTTGTTCGCCTCCCAACATCAGATTCTTAAGAACCTTCTGAAATTAAAGTTTAAGATGCATTAAAATTATTACCTTAAGATCTGTGTGATGATATTTCTACCTTCTTCTTTAATGCGTCTTTTGTTATCATATCCTTTTTATGTCCTAGTTTCTTTTCCCTCTCATCCCTTAACTTAATGGATTCTTCCAGAGACATTTTATAAGGCGACGACGAAATGATCTCCGATTTTCCTCGTTTTCTTCCACGATTCGAAGTTTTTTTAATCCGGACAGGAATAGGAGAAATTTCATGTGGAGTAAAAAAGGTCGTTGATGGATTTGAAGAAATAGTTTCCGAGGCCTGCGATTCCGATTCATCTTGATTTTTTGATTGTTCAATATTTGAGTCTGTTTCAGCAAAAGTTGTAGGTTTTTGTCTGGATTTCATTGTTTCCGAAATAGATCTTATTCCAGCTGAAGTCGATGGCACATTTGGATCTGGCTCCATCTGCATCTCCCCCGCAATATCACATGGATTGGTAGGCGCAAGATTTTCCAAATAAGGTTGAGGAGATTCTGTTGTATCAACTTCTTCTGCTGCTAAAAAATCGTGGTCTTGAAAGATATTTCTATCAAATGGGCAAATTCCTGTCGACGAAAAACCTTTTACAGCGATTTCTCCAGTTTGAGTCTTAAGGAATGCTCGACCGAATAGCTCAATTATGTCGTAGTGTGTTAAGGCTTTTTTTGTTATTGATGACCCATCGTCGAGAAAACGTGTCAAATATGGCCTACTAGGCCATATTACCAACACATGGGGTAGGCCATATTAAACGCACTGTGATTTTTTCACACATTTTAATTTTCAACACACTTCATAAACTTTTTCTTAAATTATAATATCACACATATTAAGAAATTATTTAACATTATTTAATTTAAGAAAAAAGTTACCAATTTAAGACATAATTTAATGTAAGAACACTTACGAAAACTTACCAAAAAATTACAACGAAAGTAAAGAAAACAAAATGCACCGTATATCTTCCACACCCGTTGCGCCACACTCGACACGAAAGACAGAGACTAAACCGGTTTGAACGTGTTCGCAATGACAATTTTTTAATTTCGCTGTATGTTTAGGTTTGGGAAATACAGTGGTAGGCCATATTACCCCGCACTTACTCTATGTGTACCTTGGAACATCAAGATGGATTTTTCTTAAACTGCATTTAAACATGACATGAACATTCTAGATAAAATCTGGAATGTATTTTTGCTATGAAAATATTCCAAGTTTTGGTGCGTAGCCTTTTAAAACTTATAAAGCAATCAAACAAAAAGAAAAAAAATACTTTTATAAAATTTTGTCCAAGGTACACCATCCTCCCCTATAGATTTATTTTTAAAAAGATTATTGATGATAGGTTTAAAAACGGAGCAATTTTCTAGAATATCTGTTATATCCAGGGTGGTTTTGCAGGTTTCGCAAGTTGGAGGGCTGTACTTGGTAAGAAGGTATTGGTGAGTCGTATGAAGTTCATTATTTTTTGTTTAGAAATGGTTGTGGGGTATACGGGATTGAGTTTCTCTGGGTTTACTTTTTTGTAGTGATGGTGGTATAGGCTCCAATCGGTTTTGATACAGGTCTTTGAGGCAGTTTGAATAAGTTTTATCAAGTCTAGTTTAGTGTAGACGTTGAAACTATATACCGGAGCATTTTTGGCCGAGACAGCACCAGCATCAGCGTTTTCATTACCTTGGATCCCGACATGCCCAGGAGTCCACATCAGCTTGACATTCCTTGGTGATTTAATAAGTTGATATCTGATTTTTGAAATAAGTTCTATGTTGTTATTTGGCGTTAAGGACGGATATGCTATCGGAACATATGATATGTTTACCTCGGAGATTCATTGCTGCCTTAGTTGCTCGAAGGATGGCGAAGGCTTCTGCTGTAAATATTGAGGCGAACTCAGGTAGATTGCCTATGCAGACAGTAGATCCATTTTCGAGAGTTACGGCAAATGATGTGTTGTTTGTAGTTTTCGAGCCATCAGTGAAGATTAAATTCCATCCATCTGATTTTAATTTTGATGCAATGCTGGCGAAAAGTTGGCGGAAGGTCGTATTGCTGGTATTTGTCTTTTTATAATTGGCTAGAGTAAGTATCATGGACCTAGGGTTGAGCGTGGAGGAGCGGTATTTTTTTTCTTGGCTGGTAATTCTAGCACAGTTGCTTTATCGAGGGAAATAGCGATGGCTGATGGAATCCTCTTACAATTTTGTTGCACATTTCGTCGGGATCAATTATTGAGTTTTTTGAGAATACAAGTTTCACGGCTATTTTAAAAGTGGCGGAATCTGTTCGTTCCTCGATGCTAGGTAGTCCTGCTTCTGCTAGAATATTTTTGATGTGGGTGGTAGGAAAACCGTTTATGCTTCTTCTCGCTGCTTTGTGGTATATGGGTTTTATTATTTTTAATATACAAGGTGGCGCAAAAGTAATCCTCCTATCAGAAAATGCTATAAATTTTGCGATTGGCCCCTAATGTCAGTTCTGTTTTGATATTTGTGTAGTAAACACATGCGAACTACACGTTAATAAACAATGTTACGCTACACTGCTCCAGAACGCGGAATATTGGTGACTATTTATTTGAGCAATAATCGGTCGGTGCCTTTGGCACAACGTGAATTTCGTCGCAGATTTCCTAGCCGTCCAACGACTACTGGTGAAACACTGCGACGTTTAGCCGCTCGCCTCGAAGAGACTGGCACAACACGAGATGCTGCCAGGCGTGGCAGACCCCGGAGTAGCCGTTCTGCAGAGAATATTACTGCTGTAGCCGAAGATGTCATGGAAGCGCCGACCAGACGACGTGGCACGCAAATGGGTATCAGTCGACGGTCTTTACAGCGAATTTTGGTACACGATTTGAAGATGTTTCCGTACAAAGTCCAGACGGTGCATCAGCTGTTAGCTGCTGACCGCCAATCGCGTCTAACATACGCTCAAGCCATCCTTAATCACCACCAAGAGGAAGATGATTTTTCATCAAAAATAATCATGAGTGATGAGGCCCATTTCCATCTTAGCGGGTACGTAAATAAGCAAAATTTACGCTTCTGGGGCACTGAAAATCCGCGTGTAACCCACGAAGAGCCATTACACCCGCTCAAAGTCACTGTATGGTGTGCTGTTTTCGCTGGAGGAGTCATCGGACCTTTTTTCTTCGAAGACGTCGCGGGCCAAACGGTTACTGTGAATGGTGAGCGCTACAGAGCAATGATCAACGAGTTCTTTTTGCCGCAACTTGATGAATTGGGATTGGAAAACATGTGGTTCCAACAGGACGGTGCAACGGCACACACTGCACGTGCCACAACCGATATGCTGAAGGATGCATTTCCCGGGCGCCTAATCTCCCGTTTTGGCGATTTGCACTGGCCAGCAAGATCGCCTGATTTGACCGCTCCAGACTTCTTTTTGTGGGGCTTTTTGAAGTCGCGGGTTTATGTCAACAAGCCTCAGACTCTTGCAGCTCTTAAAGACAATATCCGTTAAGAATGTGAGGACCTATCGCCGGAAGTTTTGGCCAAAGTGATGGAAAATGCCATAAAAAGGGCTCAAATGACAATCAACTGTGGCGGCGGCCATTTACATGACATCATATTCTCGACTTGATGTAAAAAAAAAATTAATAATCCACAAGAAGAATCAAAGTTTTTTATTTTTTTTTTTTTAAATTACAGCCAAAAAACATCGGAAGGTTATTTTTGCGCCACCTTGAAGATACTGGACAATGCCCACATATATATAATCCATAGTCGATTTTACTTAAAACTAACATTTTGGTGATCGTTGCGAGTGTGTTGACGTGGACGTTGCTTTTTTTACACGCTAAATATCTTACAATGTTAGTTCTTGCAGCTAGGGATTTCTTAAGTTCTAGACAGTGTTGTTTCCAAGAATAGTTATTATTAAAGACTAATCCTAAAATTTTTAAATTGTTGACATTTTTGATTGATACATTATTAACATTAATGTCAAGTGGTGGGCAATTCCGTTTTCGACAAATGTGAAGTAGTTGGCATTTTTTGGACTGACAGTTTGGCACCTGATTTTTTTGACCAATTTAATATGTCTTCGATGGCGAGTTCAAACGCGAGCTTGCTTCTGTTTACATCTTTTGTTTTACATAAAATATAGATATCGCCAGCATAAATGCAGTGGTCAAGTAGTTTGTGCTTCGATAAAATTGTATTTATGTAATCGAAAGCAATAATTAATAAGACCACCGAAAGAGGTGATCCCTGTGGGATTCCGTTATGCAATGGATGGTTTCTAGAGTACGTGTTATTAGTTTTTATGCAAAATTTTCTGTTAGTAAGGAAAGCTTTAACGTAGCTATATATCTTTTTTCCTACACCCCATTTTATCAGTTTTTGAAGGACTACCTGGAGCCCTATCCTATCGAAAGCTTTTTCGAAATCAAGTGTAAGGATTGAGACGTGGTCTTCAGCTGAAAGTGCTCTCGAAGTGAAAAAATCAATATGGAGTAGGGCATCTACGCATCCTCTGTTGGCTTTAAATGCTACCTGATTAGGGCTGATAAGCTTGCTTGCTTCCGCGAACCATAGTAGGCGCTTAGCAATGATCTGTTCTAAGATTTTTGACAGACATGGTATGAGAGATATTGGGCGGTATCCTTCGATTGAAGTTTTGTCTTTGTTTGGTTTAGGGATAGGGAATATTGTAGCTGTTTTCCAGGTTTGAGGAATAATCGCGCTATTAAGAATATTGTTGTACAGGTTAATGATACGTTGCTTAGTTTCTTGGGAAAGATTTTTCAGCAGTAGGATATTCTATCCCTACTTGGTGTCTTGCCCTTCACTGAATTTAGTGAAGCTTCAAATTCAGATAAAGAGATTGGTTGTTCGATGCGTCGAGCGGCAGGGTTAGTTGCATTCGGGGTGTGCTGTTTAGTATTTTGGCTTTTTCATAAATGAATTTGTTGGAAAAGTTAGTATTTTCCGAAATAGTAGACCAGAATTGTGCTATGAAATCGGATATTTCTGGTGGGTTTGTAATAATACCATTAGTGTATTTCATGCTTTTTATGGTGAGTGTGGAAGGATCCCCAGTCAGGCGGCGAATGTTGTGCCATATTTTAGCGGGAGGGGATTTGGGGTTTATGGTTGAGGTAAGTTCATAGAAACTTTGTGCCTTGGAGTCTTTAAGCAATCTGCGAAACTTCGCGTTTGATTTTTTGTAAAATATTAAGTTTTCAGTAGAGGGATTATTTTGGAATTTCTTCAGAGCAGTCGAAAATTTTCACATTCGATTCTTTCCATGTGTCGGGAAAACACCCACTGCCCATGGACAGATTTATAATGCGGTGCAGCACACGTCCGATTATATGTATTGCATCAAGCATCATTATAGCATTAATGAAGTTGAAGTCTTGCTTTTGATGCATCAATTTCAGTACCCCTTTGATATCTGCTACCAAAATGGTTTTAAATTTAAAAGTTATGTTTTTTTAAATACTGCATATGGTATCGAGTCTTTAATATCTGAGATAGTTTTCATAAAGTAGTTGTTGTATTTTTCAGCTATGTTTTTATCTTCATTTATACACTCATCATTAAAGTATATATTTTGGATTCGGTGCTTCGGACATAGGATTTGATTCCTTTTCACATCGATTTTTGATCTCTGGCACCTGCGATTAGCATTTTGATTTGTTTTTTGCTCTCGTTATTTCGGTTTTATATCGATTTCTGGATTCGGTGTAGTTTGCCCATGCTGTTTCACTCTCGGATGATATAAAATCGTTATATTTTGATATTTTTTCTCGTTTCAAATGGCGTGGCCTTTCATTGAACCAGGCGTTTGTATTTGATTTTATGGTCTTTGTATAAGTCATCGTATTTGTTATTCTCAAAAGCTCCTGTTGAAACACTTATATTTGGATCTTCGTGATTTATATATATTGCACTATTTCTTAGTTGGTTAAGAAATGCTGATTTTTTATTTTAAAGAAACTTTCCCTTGTTGATTTTTTTTTCTTTTTTTTTTAATTTAGTAACTATGATTAGTAAATTAACTATGCATAATCTTAATAACACACCGCGAATAATGTTGCGGGCACAGCTAGTTTTTAATAATTCAATTGTCAATGGAATCCGTGCTCTATTTATTTTTTAGTCTTTGTCCTTATAAAGATTTATTGAACTTTAAAGCTTAGCGTACTAGCTCGAACTTAACTAAATTTTATCTGCTCTCCAACTTTTCTTTCCAAATATTAGCCAAAGTCCTAGCAAAATTTTGAAATAGAGCACGCCGTGGATAGGGTCACAGAAAACAGCTGTTCTTTGAAAAAAAAACTTCTATCAAAAGTTTAATTCTCTTTATTTCTGATTCTAGGTACTTTTCGTCCATGTAATAATTAAAGAAGCTCCTCCTTGCATACTTTTGCGCAACAGAACAACAAAACACAACGACTTGTCACAATTTAGATTTGGAAAATGTGCCGACGCATTAAAAGGCCACGCTAAATTTTGAAAGACACATGAAGTACATTCTGAAACAAAAGTATGATTATTTAGTACCACCCTGCTAAATGGACTGGCTTGAGTTTAGCTCAGCTAAATTTTGGACAGAATTTTGTATGGCAGCGAAAATTTAGCTCCAGCAGCGTACTAATGTCGTTTTCCATTGGTTTCACTAGGGTATCCACTCATTCTGTGATCCAATGGAACAACAAAACTCCTTCTGCTTGAACCCACAAATGTATTGGTGAAATGCCAAAAAATAATCAACGGGCGGCTGTCAGCTGACTTGCATAAAATACATAAATTACAAATGTGTGAGTGCTTCTTGAATCGGTTCTGACTTCAAATCGAGAATCGAAATTCTCTTCTCAGAATGACTAGAAGAGTAATTTGTTGTGCCAATGGAACGGTTTCAGAAGTGATTTTTTTCGATTTCGGACTCTCCCGGACGCTTCTTTTTGCCCAATGGAAAAGCGTAAGGGTCGAACCCATATAATCCGTCTTGGCTTTTTTACAAAATCTTTTTTTTTTTGAGTCAATATTTACAATTGGAATAAATGGAAGCAACTTAAAAATTTAAGACATAACCCGAATGGCTTAGTTGAGAATCTCTAAAACAGTTACTGTCCGAAATTGTCCAGATGTAAAGACGCAGTGGGACTAAAAAAAAACAAAGTTTGAATTTGAGACCGATCGCCCATTAATAGCGAACTTTTAGATGACACTGAGCCGATACTAAATGTACATTTTTGTAAGGGGAGCTGAACAACAGCCCCCAAAATATGTGTCGTTTATACCATCAAACAGGGTGACCAGGCGGTCAATTCTGGTTCTGGGAAAGGGTGAATCGAATAAATCGTTTTCACATTCACTTTCATACATTGCTTTCATTTTTTCGATTCACTCGGTACTAAAAAGCGATTCTCGTTCAAGAAGTGAAACTATCGTGGTGAATATACTATCGCACACTGTACACTGCACACTATATCAGGTTCGCAATATTCAATCTTTCACTAAAAACATTCACTTGAAAATGAGCACGTGAAAAAAAAATGATTCTCATGAAAATATTTGAAGTTTGGTTTCACATTTTCGTCGAACGAGAATCGAAATTGCGGTGGAAGGGTGAAAACATTCTCATTTCACTTTTTCATTGACCCCCAGATAAGAACGAAAGGGGAACAAATTTAAATAAAACAACAACGGTGGATGATATAAAATTAATTTTGGCATTTGAAGCTGCATTTATGCCAGTAGGTGTGGAATAGCACATCATTTAAATGGCCCCCTCGGCTTCACTGACAGTGCTTCCAGTGGTCCAATTTTTCATGACTCGGCCAAAGTTGGTTGGCTTGTTAGCGTAGACTAACGTAGAAAAAAATCGAGTTATATCAACTGCACCTCGCAGGTACTTCTTTAATATTGAGACCACACTTATATAGTTTTCCATTGGGACCACCAAAAATCTTTTTCAGATCTCAGATTTTATGCGGCTCATGGAACATACAATGAAATTGATCTGCTTTTGTAAATGGATTAGTGCGTTATTTGACAACAATATCGCTGTTCAAATTGCATTTGTTTTTGGTAAAATCAACCATGGAAATCGGCTTGAAAAATGTTTCCTCTGTTGTAGATACAAATGGAGTAGTTTTGGTGATTCGTAGTTTCCAGATGATGAGGAAGTCAATGAAGATAATAATTCCTCAAAAACTATGTCCATTGCTGTTTATGTATTTCTTTACTTTGGTTTTCACGAAACTTTGCACATTTGTTTTAAAACAAACTTCTTTAAATGACGTACAACAGCTGTGCTGTATTTGTGGTAAAGGGTTTTCCAAGACGAGGTGTTATTGTGAATGACCCGATATTTCGGTAGCTATCACTTTTGAAGCTTTTATTCTTTGACATTTGACAAGTAGAAACTACGCCATTACTAACGATACACGGTTCAACAACGCGTTGAAATTATTAAAATTCACTACAAGAATGGTGAAAATCTTGCAGTCACAGTTCGCAAAACTAAAGCATTTTTTGGTCGTCGTGAAGCGCCTTGTAGGACCGCAATACAGAAATTGATGGAAAAATTCGAGCAGTTGGGACAAGTTAGGGATGTAAAAAATAAAACATCGTCGTCGCTCAAGAACAACTGAGAATATTGCTGATGTAGCCCAAAGTGTTGAAGAAAACCCAGCTTTGTCCATTCCTCCTCGTTCTTTGGAATTGGGCATTTCACAAACGTCATTACACCGTATTTTGGGTCTTATAAAGTTCAGTTATACAAGAACTCAAGCAGGCTGATCATCAACGGCCCAGTGTCGATTCAAGACCTCAAAGACAACATTCGTGAGGCTATCGAGGACATAGGGCAGCCACTTTGCGATTTGTTTATGGAAAATTTCATGAAAAGGATATGGTCCTGTATGCGTGCTCGTGGTGGCCATTTGGCTGATGTTGTTTTTCAATATTAACGGCATACCTTCCCTCTTTATGATGAAATAAACATCCGATCATTTATCTCAAAAAATGGCATTTTTCTTTGAATAACAAAATAACACCTCTTATTGGAAAACCTTTTAGTATGTGTAAATCTGAAAAAAATATCGAGATCTGACGGATCTGCACAATCCGAATCCGAAAGATTGATTTTTTTCCCAGTGGAACGCGAAAAGTGATTTAGATAAAAAAAAAAGATTGATTTTTTGTCGTAATTGAAAAGGACATTCAATTCTGTGTTTGTGCGATTTGGTTTAGGTATTTAACCGGAATGGTTCCCAGGGGTTGGCAACCCCATTCAACCGAACCTAAGTTGCATTATCGTGGCAGCCAATGGATAAACACTCGCCGTAAAATAACGCAGTCGCCAAAGTTTCTCCTTCACAGTTTCGAGGGTTGCGTTTCTTAACGAACTCACGGCGTTTTCTATGGTAACCCGTTTGAAGGGTAATCTTTTCTTCATTTGGCACCAATCTCCTTCTGGTTTGAGGCTCACGCTCAAACTTTTCCACGGTGCGACGAATTACCTCTACACTGAAGGCATAATGGCGACCGACCTCACGAAGAAATTTACTTTGCGTATTTATAAATGAGGCAGATTTTCGTTAATATTTTTCAATAATTTCCGCACGTTCGGCGATCATGAAACCACGCATGATGACATAAATTGTTTAACAACTGCTGAGCCACACCAAATGTAAGATATATCACTGCTATCTGGTCAAGCTTTAGAATAGCTTGACTGCTTCCTTGTTTTCATCAAAATTTTCTGGATGTATCTACGCAGCACCCATCAAGGGTGAACATTAAATTGATAAGTCATCTGGATCCCATTTGAGATATGCGACAATCTAGGACTACCACAGAGTTTATAGACACTGATTATAAGCACTTGATTGCTGCTTGCCTATCCGAGAAGATCTGATTATGTTTATCTGATATCAGGTTTTTTTTGTTAGCAACGATAAGACTGTTATTATTCTCACCTGAAATACAGCTAAAAGATTGACCAAAATTCGTTTGCGTAAATTAGAACATTCACCTGTACTACAAGGTATGATAAAACCAAAATTCCATCTTAAGGTTTTTTTCACTGCGACAGTTCTCGCCAACGTCTGACAAACATCCGAGAGTATAACTGTCATGAAAGAGCTTCTCAATTGGCCGTTGGGACTCGGCATAAAATTGAATATCCCATCCATTCGTCCCAAAAATAAAAACTCACACAAGACGAATGGTTGTGAGAAGATGGTCCTAGGGTCGCTACGGACCTGTTGCGCCAACTGTTTATTTATTTATTTTACCTGTACTAGAAGAGCTTTTCCGGCGAAGAGTCTTCGGCAGGATCATCTAAACCGATTGCCTATATCTAATCAACTGATTTTATCTGTGTTGTAAACCAATCAGACAATCGAGTTTAAAGGCTAGCCCCAGCAAAAACATGTATACACATGGTTCCTGATCTGTCGCAATCAGGAGCAGCCGAATTGTCACAACAAAAGCAATTTCTTCGCTCCCTCCATCTGTTCTTGAGAATATACATAGCTATAGTACATGGCCATTATGAAATAAAATTCAATTTGGAATATAGACGCCTAAATGCGAATGAAACCTGTAATTGCCTGCGATGATTACCTTTAAAATTATATAGATCAAGAGAAGACCAAACTTATCAGTGTACCTAGTACCAGTGTAGCAATTATTTTACGACAGGGTACGACGAGCAAGACATTGAGGGCTCTGATTGTTTAAGAGGATATACATAAAAGCTTAAGGAATTGAGTCGACGGAGTCCGGGAAAAACAGTGACATGCCAATGATAACATAAGATATGGATAACGCCAGACTATTGTGAACTGGAGAACCACCATGAAAGCAGCCGCCGTAACAATGCTTCAGGACGAAGGGGAACATCAGAAATGGCGTGCTAGAAAATCCTTTGAAAGTTAACGAAAATTAATTTGATAATGATGATGACAGAACTCAAAACAAAACAAAGAACAAACAAAAGATTCAGACAACTTTGTTCCCCGAGTTGAAGGAATGAGTTTCCTTCCATCACCAAAGATAAGAGTTCAAACGTGTACTAGAATTTAAAGGCAAACATAATTCGTACCAAAGCTTTAACTTTAGTAATTTATTAAGCCATCAATTTATTATTACCTTTAGCTGCAACTCTGGCAGCCCATGAAGTAATAGATACCGATATAAAGGTTTTTTTTTGCATTTCTAAATTCGTTAAAGGGCGCAAGACACAATCAATGGAACAGCATCCGCAGGGTTTTACTATGGCCAAGAGCTCCCTGAAAGCCGGCCTCAAAAGGCTGTACCCCGAAAGTCTTTCTCGTACTATAATTACAATCCTTATTCGATTTTGCAATGTACAAAAAGCGAATAAATTGAACATTCTATTCCTATCTACCAAAACATGTAACCAAGTAAAAACCAAAAGGCTGAAGATGTTCGCACGTCGTTAGGACACGGCTTCGGTTAAACGCTGTAAATAGGGGAAATGTGGATCGCTTCGCTCGCTTAAAGGGATCTAAACTCCAGTATTTAATTTTCGGGCACGAGCCTGAACGTTTAACTTATTTCTTAAAATACTATTTTTAATTATTGCGTTACGTCAAATACGTAGCCGTGTCCCGAACGACGTGCGAATAGCCACTTCGAAACAAAAAAATGTCCAGTGATGAGGAGAACAAACATTTCTATATACCTACAATGCACTTGTCCAATGTAAAAACATCCAAGAACTATGTAAGTATATATACCCCAGTGCCAGTACACATGAGCAAACGCACATTAACCTCATGCTCATGAACACGTACTGAAACAATTTGATTCAGGATTTACACGGAATGTGCACTGATTCTGCTTTTCTCTTTTTGTTATAGGTATGAAGCTAATTACGGTTTTTTTTTTAACACAAATAAAACACTTACCTAATTGTTTAATATTCAATCGACGACAACCATTCAATGTTGAGCAAGCGGACACCGCAAATAACATTCCAACCCGACGAGGATTTTTATTTGATTCGCGTTCAACTGCGAACAGTGCTTCACACGAGTTTATTCCTTTTCTTTATTTTCAAGTTTTATTTCAATTTTATTATTGTATTTTAAGGTATCTGGAATTTTCAATGATGAATTAACAGAATTTACACACTTTGGACGTATGAAACAAACAAAAAAAAGAACACTTTTTTGCAGCAATTTTTTTCTTTCGTTTATTTTTGTTGCAGCTTTAAACCGAGAGCAGAGTGAAAAGTGGATGTGCAAAGATGCGTGCAATTCGCAAAATTGTTTCTATTCGAAGTTTTCCATTATTTTAGGTTCAGTTGGAAAGATTAAATTATCGAAAGGATAGCAAAGAAATTAACATTTATTACACACAGCATCGAGCGAGGAGTAGAGAGGAAGAAGCCTTTGCGCACCAAGTTCTTTTCATCATCAAACACATAAAGGGATTTTTTTCTTTGGTTTGCCTTTGACTTGCTTTCAAATAGTGATGTGCGTCAGAGTGACTTTTGGAGTACGCAGGTATTTCAGAAATGCATTCAGTTAGTAATTATATACCTAACTGGAGGAGTCGTTAGTGATATACACTAAAATAAACACATTTTGTGAAAGGATAACCGAGTTGAAATTTGCATTTTGTGTATATACTTTTTTAAAACAAATAAGTTGACATTTCCCGCTCCGGTTGGGAACAGCTATGCGTAGTACCATGATTCCGCACATCACTAGCTTCTTCATCTCATTCTCCTTATGGTGCTGGTTCGTTTTTTCTTCGCTCTCTCTTTGTTTAAATTCTTTTTTTTTATGAAGGAAACTCACAATTTTTGTATTTTCTCTTATCACACACTAGATTGGCGGTGCGATCAAATTGATTTTGTTTTTAGGAAAACCGAACTTGATTATTTCGTGAATCGATCTCTCCAACTTAGAATTGAAAGTATTTTATTGAATTTTTTTGTAATCTGAGAAAAATTATACACCACTCTTCCGCAAAATTAGAGCTCATAGCCACACGAACACATGGAGAAATTAGCCAGTTTTCATATTGGAATAGATGGTATACGGAGGTGTTTGTGTGTGCAGAAACTAACACTTGGAAAATAAAGTGACATTTTAAGCTTTTCTTCTGTCTTCGAAAATGGCCGCGAACTTTCCTTATCTCGCACGTAGATGGCAGGGCAAGGGCGGATGTGTTCATGCGATAATAACTATAGGCGTGTTTTTTTGAGCTTCGTTCTCAGCAAAGCAAAGTAAAGTAGGATTTTCAGCACACAATTTACAATAACTACTCCGAGTCTCGAAGTGTCAAGTACAGCGTAGTTGTTGTAATTGTGTGCTGAAAATCCTACTTTACTTTGCTTTGCTGAGAACGAAGCTCAAAAAAACACGCCTTATAAATGGCAATAACGTTCAGAAACTCAGAAAGAATGGTTTGTTTGAAATTATAAAGCAAATACTTTTTCAAATCATGAATTCGCAGCTTTAATTTAAATTAAGGAAAATAATACCAACGTTTTATTTTCTTCAGCCGTTTTCTGCAAAACATCACTAATACCTCTTATCGCGTTCCAGCAAACCATTGTTGATTGAATAAACCGACGTGAAAACGATGCTCATAAATATTGTATTCGAAGAAACTATGGGGATTTCTTTCCCCCTTGATATTACATACGCTTTTAGTGCTACCAAAGTGTGCTCCACGTCCGTTCTGAAAAATAAATAAATAAAGTAGAGGACTATTGTAATGAAATAGATGCACTTAACATCGTTTTCGATTTGGCTTTTCAGATTTTGATCTAAGATTTCATATTTCTGCTGCCAAATCGAATATAAATCCGAATTTTGTTGGTTCTTGTTTGTGTTGAGCTGGCCACAAACAATTTTTGTTTTACTTGCTCTGGAAGTCCATATCAATTGATTTTCACAAATTTATAGTGACTCTTTTCAAAATAATTTAATATAAAAATATAAAACATCGTTTCCATACGTGAAAAATAATAATTCAGTTAGATTCAAGTAATCCTTCCAATGATAAACAATTCGTAACCGCCCGCTGTGTGTCATACACATTGGTATTAGTGAACTTTTCGACTTCACTTTTTTGGCAAATCAAACATGAAAAGCAATCTCGATAAAAATAAATCCATTATTTTCTCAAAAAATGTATCTTTTTGCCAAATTGATAAGATATTTCTTAACTTTCCTTTGCTGAGGATGTTCACCTAACGTTTTTCAAGATTATGTCTATATCTTTCACGCTGAATGTTCTCATTCCGAAACCAATTCTACAAAAAGTTGTTTACCAAAAGATAGAGCCACCGTCGTTTTAAGTAAATATCCTTTCAATCTTATTAAAATGAAAAATTGAAAAAAAAAAAATAAAAGGCAACTCATAAATTACTTTATAATTATAATAATAAATTATTTACTTTTCTTAAAATTGCGAACATTTTCAAAAAGTCCTCTTCGAAAGCTTTTGTCACCAAAATTTCAAATCGAAAATTAACTTCGAAACTCGAACATAAGTTTAATGGAAAAAAAAATCCCAAATCATATGATCGAAAAGAAATTTATTCTGCCTGGCAAAATTTCTTCAACTCGACGGTACGTAACTCGGAGTAGGCGCACATTTATCTTCTTATTATACTCCTGTAAGTGAATTTTTCATTCCACAAGATTTTCCAATATTTCATTTCAACTTCTGCAATGAAAACGTCATTTGTACAATAATAATTTATTTTGAAAATAATTTTAACAATTCGCAGATTTTGTGAGAATTCTCGGGATCAGCCAAGTCTGAATTTTACTGTGCGAAGGGAAAACTAAAGTAAATCCACCAAAATGGCTCTAAGCGACGCAGATGTACAAAAACAGGTAAGTGTTTCATTAAATTTGCAATTTATTTGATAATAATATGATAACAGCGGCACAGGCAAACTAATTTTTAATGAAATATAGAAAAAAATCCAAAATAGTAAAAATCCTCTCTGACAGCCATAATCATGCTCATGAAGTCATAAGATTAGCTGTCATGTGAACAAGAAAATTTGAACTTTATCTAAATTCTAATATTTTTTGTTTGTAAAATGTTCGAATATATAAAAATGAAGGCTTTGCATTGATTTCAATAATAATATGTTGCATTATTGCGGTATATTTACCGTTTGCAAGGCACGAGTGTATTTTCTTTTTTTTTTATTAGGTACGTGAAAAGCAATTCTGTTGGTCATGTGACCTGAAGGTTATTATGTAGAGATACCTATATAGAGAGTGAATCTTCCATGGTTGCCCGCTCCTCCACCCGCTTTTATGAAACATTTTGTTTTCCTATAAAATTGCGACCGGGAGAAAACAACAAAAATTTGTTTTAACAAAAAATCTATATTTAGAACGAATATTATGCGAGAGAAGAACAAGTAGTTTTTCGCCAGAGGAAAATTGACACAACATGCATGCTCAGTAGGTATAAGGCTTGTTATTGCCTAAATATACATGTGGAAGTCAATAACATTTATGTATAATGCATTGAAAATAAATTAATTCAGAAAAGAAGGTATTTAATCGAGGAATTCATTTATTGAGTTGGTTTGGTTAAATTCATTCGCGTGGGAAATTTCGGAAATGATTGGTAGCCACTCGATTCAATATGGTCATCCTCCTATAGGCAAGGGTCGATGGATTTCGTAACAACATTTAGGACTGTTTTATTTCAATACCTCTTGTAGTAGGTATATTGTTTCTTATGCTGCAGTCAGAGTTTTTAAAGTAAATTTAACTTTCAATGTCCTACTTAAAAAATTAGAAAAATGAGGCTCAGATGGCAGAATGGAAAACGCTAATGTACTGTGTGTATAACTTCTAATGGATTTTTACCTTTCAATAAAGAGTATCATCTACTGAGCACTAATATAATTTTATGAGGACTTGAATAAAGTTCATTTTGGTTGCTATTTGCTTTGTGAGTCGATACTACCTACCTATACACCAAACTTGATTAAATCATTTAGTTGGTATGGATGGAGCTTGTGGTCTATGCCAATCCTAGTATATAAGTTTGCAGAGGACTTTGTTGAAATGAGCATACCAAGTAGGTTAGGTACATATTCTACAAAATCTTGATGTTGAATTCATTGTTATTTCTGTTTAAATGGATAGTCTTGACATGGCTAAGCTGCAGGAAGACAAGCTTCTAAAATAAATGCGGGTATCATGAAGAAATTCCGATTAAAATGTTTCTCTTGTGATCAATGTTAATCAAATTGCTGACAAGGAAAGTTTCCATCGGAATTAGTTCACGATATCTTTGAAATCGTCGATGAAAGAAAAATCGCCACTCAACACTTCCGAAAATGGAAACGACAAGCCACCTTAGAGGTATTGATGTAGTGTGTTCAGCTCCCTTTTGTCCGTGTTAGGCACGATTGACTACCGTCTATCCCGTAGCGTAAGTTGATTTGCCTATATTCGTCATCTCGGCTTGAAATACGCTACAGTAGTTAGGTGAACGTAAATCTATTTGTCACTTCGAAAACTCTATACCTTACACATGTACATACTCTACGACATTTTCGCTAATTCCGAATTAATTTGCATTGTGAAGCCGTTACTTATTGCAAAAATTCCGTTTCGATCGATTTGGCCTTGTACTTTATATAAAAGTGTTCGAATGATACTATTACTAAAGGGTCCGCCAAATAACTTTTTTTTTTTGAAAATGCTATAAAAAAAAACTACTGAATATTTTTTCAAATTTCTTTTTTTATTTGAAAGTACAATCCTTCCGGTTAATAATGGAAAATAATTTCATTCAAATGGCTGCTTCGGCTGGCCATGCAGTAGCCTACACGATCGGTCCAATTTTTAAGCACATTATCGATTGTGTGCAGCTGTATTTCACCAATGGCTTCACGAATATTGTCCTATAAAACGTCAATTGTTTTTGGCATGTCGGCGTAACACTTATCTTTTACGGCACCCAAAAATAATTGTCCAACGGTGTCAAATCGCAGCTCCGCGGTGGCCAAACGACATCAGCTCTGCGGCTGATAATGCGATCTTCAAAAACAGGGCCCAAAACATCGATGTGGCACGTAGCGCCGTCCTGTTGAAACCAAATGTTGCCAATATCCTCCTCTTCAATTGACTGTAACGGCCACTCCTTGCTCATTTTCGAAGAAAAATGCCCCAATTATGCCTCTGGACCAAAATTTCAATTTTCTCTGGTGTATGCGCTGTTTTTGGCTTTTCACGCTTTGGTTTTTCGATGAGGATGCCAGTTTCTTTCACTTTTTTCATAAGATAACGAACATACGGAGCTGACGGTGCTTCTTTTCTTCCAAAATCCATATGCAATTTTCGCACACATTCTGCAACACAAATCATAAATGATTTTCAAAGAAATGTCGCAATATTTCCCAGCGTTGTTCAAGTGTATACACAACCATTTCAGCGTTCAGCGGAAGGATAAAACTAATTATCTGAGTGTTACCATTCGCGAAATAAGCACTAGTTGAAAAAAAAAGTTAGATGGCGGACCCTTTACTTATATTAGAAACTGAGCTAATCCACAGCAAACTTATACAGCACATCAACTCAAACGAGCTACTTTAATAATGCAGCCCCTTCTTACCGAGGACGGTTTACAATTTCACACCAAAGAAAAATGGTCGCTAAATTATTATATATAATTATTATATGGGACAAAAACCATATGTTCATGGCAGATATCAGTGTACGTAATTTAAATCAGAATTTTCAAATTTTACACTTTGAATATCTCCAAAATAATATATACAAGAAAAGTTGAAGAAGATATTATGATTGCTTCAGCATCTCAAATAATACTAACGACACTTTTCTTCGTGTCGTGTAAATTCCTATTTGCAGTGGAATTTGTCCTTCCAATTCCATATTGCTGGGCACTCATTCCGTACATTTTTAGACGATTATCGTCGAAACGATAGACCTCCAAAACAAGCGACTTATTACAAAAATTAACAGTTTGAGAGCTTAATCGAGTTTATTTTCCACAAATGTAATGAAATCTGGCGATAGTGTTCGGCAATTCGGGCAGAATATAACTTATTATGGTAATCAAAGTTTCAAAAGCGATATCGTCCAGGCGATTATTGTTATAGGGAATCTGCCCCCTGGTCGTTGCTTCACAAGCCCCGCAAGTTTTTTTTTCATCTCATGAAAACTTTATTTTGATTTTGCGTTTTCTTTTATGTATTTATCACGCAAATGTAATGTGCTCTGCGGTTTGCTCCAAGTAAACACAATAGAAACTTTTCCCTCAGTTTTGTGTGTCAAAATGTATCTTCTATTTTATGTACCCGACATTTATTTCGCGAGCTAAATGACTGGAGACTTATCAATTTCAATTCAATTCAATTTCAATTTTATTTGGCAAGGTACAAATAAGAACAAAAGTCTTTTATAGTACTAGAAAGCTCACTAGGATATGCACATTAAATTAATTTTGGAAAATAAGGAGCACAAAGTAATGAATGCCTAAATTAAAATTAAATTATCATCGGTGTTTCTGTATGAAGTTAAAAATTTAGCGTGCGAACAGGATACTACTTTGCTAAACTGCCTCAATAAATGTTTTTTTTTGTAGAAATTTTTGTATAGGGGATACATTTTAGCGCGAGCAAGATACTAGGGCCTATACTGCAAATTAAATTAAATTTCCTACACTACAGAAACTGTAAAGAAACACTCTTTCTTATAGTCGTATGTAAACTATTGGTAAGAATACACTCTGGCTGTTAGTTATGGTTATCAAGCTCATATACGGTGCAAAATGTTGTTTAAATGGTAAGTTTAATATGTTGGGGACATTCCAAGCGAGTGTGAACACAGTGAATTTGAATTTGACAATGGGTAGGTTTGCATATGCAAACAGTTGCCTACAAAGTAAATTTAAATGCTGAATGCAAGCACCAAATCAAGTGTCGATGACAGGATTACATCAAATGCCGTATTTTTAAACTTAGCTCCAATAAATCAAACACCAGTCTGGTATCAACACTGAACACTACCTCATACACCAGCATCTGGGAAAGTTAAACCTACCCTCTAATGACATCTAGATTTCTTTATGAGGTGCAGGTAAGGAAAGGATTTAGCAATTTTAAGACTGCGTAGTCTGTCTCAAATTGGAATGTTCTACAACATACCCCTTTTACCGTAGTACGCTGCTCGAGCTTAACTAAATTTTATCTGGTCTCCAACTTTTCTCTGTAAAAATCAGCTAAAGTCCTAGCTAAATTTTAACATAGAGGACGCCGTGGATTAGTGTAATAGAAAACAGCTGTTCTTTGAAAAAAAACTTCCTTCAAAAATTGAATTCTCTCTTATTTCAACTAAAGGGTTTTCCAATAAAAGGTGTTATTCTGGTATTCAAAGAAAAATGCCGTTTTTGGAAATAAATGATCAGATGTCTATTTCATAATAAAGAGGAAGGTATGCCGTTAATAATGAAAAATAGCATCAGCCAAATGGCCACCACGAGCACGCATACAGGACCATATCCTTTTCATGAAATTTTCCATAACCAAATCGCAAAGTGGCTGCCCTATGTCGTCGATAGTCTTACGAATTTTATCTTTGAGGTCTTGAATCGACGCTGGGCTGTTGGCGTAGACCTTATCTTTCACGTGGCCCCAAAGGAAGAAGTCGCAAGGTGTTAAATCATAAGATCTCGGTGGCCAATTGTAATCACCTCTTCGAGAGATAACACGGTCCGGAAACTTTTCCCGTAAAAGATCAATGGTTTCGTTGCTTGTGTAGCACGTAGCGCCGTCTTGTTAAAAGTAAACGTTGTCCAGATCAATACCATCCAACTCCGACCATACAAAAATTATTTCTCGATAGCACAATCCATTCACCGTAACTGTTGATCCAACCTCATTTTTAAAGAAGTAAGGTCCAATGACACCGCCGGACCGTAAACCGCACCAAACAGTCACACGTTGAGGATGGAGAGACTTCTCAACAATAACTCTTGGGTTTTCCGAGCCCCAAATGCTTGAATTTTTCCACCAATTTCTGTATTGCTGTCCGACAAGGTGCTTCACGACGACCAAAAAATGCTTTAGTTTTTCGAACTGAGCTGCAAGATTTTCACCATTTTTGTAGTGAATTTTAATAATTTCAATGCGTTGTTGAAGCGTGTATCGTTCCATTTTTAGTAATGGCGTAGTTTCACCTCTCAATGGAAAACCCTTGATTTCTGATTGAAGTTACGTGTAATTAAAAAAGCTCATCCCTGCATACTTTTCCGCAACAGAACAATAAAACACAACGATCTGTCAGAATTTAGTTTAAAAAAATATGCCAATCCATTAAATGGCCACGCTGAATTTTGACAGATATATGAAGTACATTTTGAAACAAAAGTTTGATTATTTAGCTCGAGCTGCGTACCACTCCGGCTAAATGGGAGCGCATTTTGTATGGGAGCGAAAATTTACCACGAGCATCGTACTAAGCTTTTCTTAACAATTAAGACAATTTGACCATCCTAAACTCTCAGTGATATCATGAATAAATTCCGAGGGACATGTTAAATTAAATAAAATTCCTTTTTTCTTCATTAGTAATATGTTTACTTTTTGCTTACCAATAGGCTCACAATATTCATTCCATCAAGATTTGGACAAAACAATAAAACAGACATATGCATTTAAATTATAAAAAAAAAATAATTAGAATTACGAAAAATTAAAGCTTTCAAGTGCGACTCAATATATATTGACTACATCTAGTTTTAGATCTCGCTAATGAGGTTTCGGCATTTATTTCACGTGGAAGTTGGTTAAATTTCTGAAACCCTTTTAAACACCAAACTATTTCGCATCGCTGCCCTGATCCCAAAACAGATTCGAATATCTTCCGCATTCCTCAGTTGATAAGGCTGATTCTCTGCGACGAATGATACCGTTCCTGACAAGTATTGCGGAGTGATTCGATTTTTAATTTTTTTAATTCGATGAACATAAAAAACTTACACACCCAATTCCATCCGTTGCCTTATATTCATCCACTTTAACGTTTGCATCATCCAATTAATCGGTGTGAATCGACTGCACCTCAGCAAGACTCTCATGGCAAAACAGTGCATTTTTTGTAGTCTCTCTATCGAACCCTGGCAGCAAAGTGATACAATTGTAGCGCAATACCCAAAGTATGGTTTTATTATGACATTATATATTTTAATTAAACATAATGTGGACACCTTTTTCTTCGTTTTAGGAATCCAATCTTCTTTCCAACTTTTTTGCATATATATTCCTTAAATCTCAGCTTGTCACCAATTATAACCCCTAAGTATTTCATTCGATGTTTTCGCCACCAATTCGTATTTGACTTAGCAACGGCGGAAAATCGACAATCATAGCTTTTCTTTGCTGGCATTCAACTTTAATTTATTTTGCATAAGCCAAATTTCAATAGCATATAGATCTTCTTGTAAGAGGCTCAACTTTCTTTCTTATACAATAGTGTGTCATCTGCAAACAGCATAACCTGGCTGTGTCTTATCACGAATTTGATTTCATTTATATATTTCCCCTGACACCAATGTAAATCAGATTTCTTAATAAAAACATTCCTTAGCTAGGTCAGTGTTGGGTTCGGTCTTTAAAGCCTTGACATATTGTTCTTTTTGCTTTTTTTGCCACCGCGAATCGGAAAGTTATTATTATACTTTTGTTCTTCGTACAAATATATTTATACGAATTTAACAAAGAGTGTACTGTTATAGATATATAAATTAACAAACGTGTCTAAAAGAAACCATATTAACATTTCTTTTGTATATTTTTTAGATCAAGCATATGATGGCTTTCATTGAGCAAGAAGCCAATGAAAAAGCCGAAGAAATCGATGCTAAAGCTGAGGAAGAATTCAACATCGAAAAAGGACGTCTGGTGCAACAACAACGTCTGAAGATCATGGAATACTACGAAAAGAAAGAGAAACAAGTTGAACTTCAAAAGAAGATTCAATCATCCAATATGTTGAATCAAGCTCGTCTTAAGGTCAGTAAAAACAATTCAATCGTTACAATTAATTTTCGTGTTCCAAAAGTGACTCATGTATCTTTCCATGCAAGTTGTTTGAACTCTTGCCTATCAGCCCTATTCTGTTAATCATCGGGAGAAATTTTCTTCAATTTTAACTGCACACTATTCTACTATTCATTCGAATCGAATGTGGATATACCTCGTTAGTGTCGGTAATACTGTGCGTGGACGCATACGTTCTATACAATTCAGATCCGCATGTCAAATGTTGCGGATTTGAAATTAAATGGATCGTATTTCTGGTTTGTGGTTTATAAAATGTTAGGTAAAAGTGCATTATTTCGCTGTGGGGGTGGAAGATTCGATTCAACAATATTCAATACAATACAATACAATTTTTTGCTCAAGCGAACGTTTTTGACAAACCTACGGTTTTGAAATAATGGATTTATCTATTAAAAATTGAAAATGAATCAACTAACGTTTCATCCGGCAGTTTCATGATATCTTTTTTGGATTTGCTTACGTTTCTGCGAAGTTCTCTGTTTGATGATTCTCTTATTCCACCGTTTGAAGGCGGGCAAAAAAGTCCAATACTACCCATACAAACTTCTTACGGATTTCACGTGAACAGCAGTTAACTTGAATGACAAATTAGTTTGGATAATGCCGTTCACCCGATGGATAGCAGAATGGAAAGGCAGAGCGAAAGGGAATCGAATCTACGATTCGCGTGAGTAGCAGAATAGGGCTGTATGATTCTTAGAGAACATATTTGCCCGATATGTATAGACAAATTTTGTTATTTTGTCTTCAAAAGCCACAGTTGCTATACAGGACTGTCTATTTTTCCACTTCTATTCCTTATTAAAAGGTACATACGAGAAATTGCAATTTAACCAGGATCACAAAGCCGGTACCATAGTCATACTGAGACCCCCAGCTCGCAATCCTCTTGCCGCTGGCCCCCATTTTTCAAACTCGGCATTTTGTTTTCCTATCGGTGTTATGTCAATTAAGAATCCGTGTAACATGGAAAAACATACAAAAAAAATGCTGCCAACATCGGCAACCGTGGGGAAATGTGCTAGAGTTCGGGAATACCACATGTTATTGGTTAGTTATTAATTATTATATATTGTTAAAGGGCGAAGAATTCGATTTTGTTGGTCAATAAAGCTTCCCTCTAATGGAGATGTTCTATATACTAGAAACTTATTAGGACAAACATGGTTGCTCATTTTCCGCTTTTGAATATCATTGACTTCGATTTCATGTGTACATTTTTGCTAACTGGAGAAAATTTGCTCAAAATGTTTTTATTTTCCTTCAACAAATCTAAGTTGTTCATTTTTCATTAATATTTTAAGCAAATGTACACTTATTCCTAAACAAAAATACTATCCACACCTAACGAATAATTTCAAATGCCTCAAGCCAACAAAAAAAATTCAAAAATTAGCACAAGGGAATGCACAACGTTTTTCAACTTGTAACAAAAGCTCGTACAATCGATCTCTAACATTTTCAATAACTCCTACTTTAGAGCTGAATGTGGTAATTCGAAATAGATCCGTTGCGCACCTAATGGACTTCTGGTATTTGTCATCGACACCACTCAAACCAATTCTGGCTCAAATATAATTTGACAATTTTCCAGCAAAAGCCTCTGAAATAATATAGAGCTTAGAAAATACGAGTTATTTTTATTGTGCGGAGGTTTTAAAAAAAAAAGTACTCTTGCTGCAGCTCTTATATAAATATGTTCTCTATGAATTTGAATGATGCTATACTAGTAAACACAAAAATCTGGTTACTCGTGTAAAAAATTTAAGTTGCACAGATATAATGAACGACTGGCTTATACCAATAATAATAATAATTCGTTGTAATAGGTCCTCAAAGTACGAGAAGATCACGTTCGCAGCGTATTGGAAGAGGCACGTCGCCGTTTGGGAGAAGTCACAAAGAATCCTAGCGAATACAAAGTTGTGCTACAGAAACTCATCCTTCAGGCCTTGTACCAGACCATGGAACCAAATGTCATCTTACGCTGCCGTCAAGTTGACCAGAGCTTGGTCCAAGAAGTTTTGCCATCAACTGTAGAGCAATACAAGACCACCATTGGAAAGTCGGTCGCGATTGTTATTGATACGGACAACTTTTTGCCACCAGACACCTGTGGAGGAGTTGAATTGATCGCTCTGAATGGTCGCGTTAAGGTGAGTTTTTAACCCCCGTCAATTACACGCCAGTGTTTATGAATTTCGGTTTTACAGGTACCAAACACTCTGGAGTCCAGGTTGGAATTGATTTCGCAACAGCTCGTCCCAGAAATTCGTAATGCACTGTTTGGTACAAATCCCAACCGTAAATTCACCGATTAAATTCTTCTCCTACGTTTTTTTTTCCTCTTGTTTTTTTTTTTTTGATTAAGTCTATTTACATAAACAAAAATATTATATTTCTAATGTAACAACAGCAAACAAAAGAATCCGTTAAGAAATCAAGTACATTACTGCATATAAATATACATAAGCATACATAAACTTATTGAGACATTCATCGTAAAACTTACAGAACCCAAAATAGTTGATTGGAAAATAATGTTGATTAACAAATTTAAGTATATAGATTATGTAGGTAAAAATATGTTAAACAAACTACACCGTTATTAAACAAAGCAAAAAAGATCTATATCTATATATACACGTGAATATTTAATGTAAAGCAGCGCAGTCAACTTCGTGTTTACTTTTCTTTTTCCTAGTTAAATATATATTTAAACAAAAAAAAAAAAAAATTGATATCATAAACATTCCTGTTATAAAAAAAAAAGAAATTTTAAATTTCTCTAAAAGTAAAATATCGTTTAACTACGATTGTGTTTGTAACTAACAATTATAAAGTTTGAATTGTCCTGTTACTATTATTTTAGGTTCTCTTTCGATCGTACTTTTGTTGCCTATTGTTAAGAACTGTTAAAAATCCTTGTTTAATTTCTGTTTCCTTATTTCTTTGCTTCATAAATTGTTGGATGGTGGTTTTGAGGTGGTCCATACATAGCAAACATATTTTTTTTCGGGGTGGGAAATCCAGCATTGCCACTAAATCCATGCTAGCCAAAACAGCATCAGTATGCTTTGATCACTGGAATTCGGATATATTTTGAACTCAACCAACATCATTGAGTGGAAAATTCCACTGCTCAAAGTGTACTTTGGCTAGCAGCGGATTCAGTGGGAATGTAATTATAAATAAAAATAATAAAAAATGTTAATGCGCGTTTGTACCTAAAGTTAACGTTTGCATGTGCAATTCTCTTTCTCTCTCTCTCTGTGTCTAGCTGGTAATATGTCGGTCTAACGATGTGAGTGTGTGTGATTTTTTTTTGTTGCTTCCGCCAAACTTTACCCTCCAAAACCAGATCTTAATTCCCATCCCCAAGAGCTACGCGCGACACCCCCTAAGAGCCATCATTCAACAGTTTAGCATTATCCCCGTTTGTGTTATTCTATATTTTGTTTTTTTTTTTCTACCACACTTAAATAATTTTGTTTGTTGTTCTTAGAAGAAAAAAGAAAATGTGCTTCAACATCGACATATATAAAAAAAAAAAAAAACAATGTAATGTTTTTGTATTGGCAAAACAGAATCAACAATATACATATAAACGACAAATAAATCAGTATTTCATGTATTAGTCAAAATTATTATATTTGTGTTTTATGGCAAAACAAAAAAAGATAAATAATCCATTTTGGTATGTTTCTTGTACAATTTTAAATGCTTGTTTTATTTTGTGTCCCCCTACCCAACCCAACCCCACCCTCTTCTTTTCTCTACCGCCGCTCGCACTTTTGCTCTTCTCGTTAAGTGTTTGATAAATATGATATGTATACTCTATGTGTTCAAATATATACAACAATATTCTATAAATTCGAATTGCATAATGTTTTTCATCTTGGCGCTAATGTTACATATGAATGAGATCTTCTTCAGAACAAAAAACATCATCGGCTGTGCAAGGCACAATCTTGTTTCGTTAAAAAACAACCGCAACCATTCTGCACAGGAATTTAGTGGGTTTTTGCATGATCGATGCGATTCGGAATCCTTTAAATATTCGTTGCAGTCATATTGAAATTTGATAATAAAGAAATTAGTCATACAAGTATTAATTTGGGAAATACACACGTTCGTTTACAAAATACAATAAAAATATATAATTGTAACTGCTGTTTATTAAATATTGTAAATATGATAATATACTAATAAGTGTGAAATCAATTAACTGAAATATATTGTACATTATTATAGCCAAAAAAGTCACAGGGTCGTTTTAATCTTAAAATGATTGTAGAATGGTTTTCGGGGAATGAGTTTCGCATTTAAATCGGAATTGTTGAAACGAAACTACCTTTTGTGTTGTTGGTGGGTTAACTTGTTTGTGCGAACTCGATCCGTCTAATAGAGTTGGGTAGTTCCGTATCTGTATAGTTTCTTGAACTATGTTCTATATCGGAAACATTCCGGACTGCGTCTAAGCATGTCCAACCATGTTCAATATAGTTCCGATTTCACAGAAATAAGTGAAAGTGAACGAAAGAGAAGAAACGTTATCTATACGCAAATACAGAAATACACACATGTATACTACGAGTCAGAGACAAATGATACTGAGACCCCCAACTCACAATCCTCTTGCCGCTGGCCACCTCAGTTTTTTTTCAAATTCGCCATTTTGTTTTCCTATCGGTGTTGTGTCAATTAAGAATCCGTGTGACATGTAAAAACGTACAAAAAATACAAAAATAAATGCTGCCAACCTCGACAACCGTGGGGAAATGTGATAGAATTCGGGAATACCACATTTTTACATTACTGAATGCCATTGGTTAGTTATTATATGTTGTTAAAAGGCGAATAATTTGATTTCTTTGGTTAATAAAACTAGCTAAATGAGATGTTCTATATACTAAAAACTTATTATGACAAACATGGTTGCGTAATTAGCGCTTTTGAATATCATTAACTTCGATTTCATGTGTAAATTTTTCTTAGATAACTGAAGAAAATTTGCTCAATATATTTCTATTTTACTTCAAATAATCTGCATTGTTCATTTTTCATATATATTTCAAGCAAATCTCCACTTATTCCTTAAAAAAAATATTATGCACACGTAACGAATAATTTCAAATTTAACGGATGAAATTCTATGAACGCTGTCAGCAACTTTGCCCACAGCGGAAGTGGCATATGCAAGGTGCGAGTGTGTTGGTGAGTCGGAATTTTTGAAGTTACGTGACATTTGTCAATACGAGTTTCTATGTAACAATACAAGCGCACTTAGCATTTGCCACCCCATAAAAATATAGCTTGTAGGCTAAGTAACGCGTTATCGGTCGGAGTTGGTGGTCTCAGTATTGTCTCTGCTACGAGTATCAGTATAAACACATGGCTGGAAATAAAGAAACTCATGTCCACATTAGACATGATTTATGGCAGAGATGAATGAATAAAAGAGATGGATATCTTTCGTACGTCTAGCCCCCCAAAACCCATTTGTTTACAATGTTGTTTTTGTAATTTCAACCCCCGTTTGTGAATACGTGTGAGCTACAAAAAAGTATGTTGCTAATGGTCGGCCAACATTCCTTTTGCTTTAATGGGCATCGCGCTGTTCAATTGTTTTGTGTTTGGTACCTATTGAACTTGTTTGATTTTTGTTAAGGATTCGATTAAAATAAAAAAAATAATGAAATACGCATTTCGGAATAGCGAATTCTTGCATTAAAGTCCAATTCATGAACTCACATATACTAGAAAAGAAATGAGCATATGTGCGTGACTTCATGCATTTTTCAGGAAAACAACTTGTAAACAACCGCCTTTCCACTGGAAGGTTATATATCTCTGTATTCCATTATCTTTGATTTATGGTAACCTTAACAGTTCTCTGGTGCAATCCTTTCCATTCATTATCATTCAATGCAAAAATGATAATGCTTAATGGAACTTCGTAGTTCCGCGGATATGTTTCCAGGAACTAGTTGCATTTCAAAAAAGGATCGGTACATGTTCGTTCCATCAATGGAATAATTTCGCACAACTCTACCGTATAAGCATCGACAAGCATTCGACATAAGACGGTGTCCCCGTTCACAGATTAAAAACAGTCAATCATTTCGTCTAAATAACACAAGAATTTTGGGGTTCGAACTACGTTTGCCGATCACCTTAGTACAAATCGTCGCCATTTATCCATAAAATTGTCTTAATGATTAGTACTAGAATTATAAATTGTAGAATAAAGGTAACGACCACAAATGATGTGATGTTCTCTATTAAGAATTCATGAAAGATTCTGGAAATTGCTATAAAAGTGTCAACACTTTCAGTGAGCTGTGAATTTTACATTTATGTGGTATTCGATTCGGGCGCTCTCAGAGCAATTTTTATGTTCGTTTGGTACAAAAAAACACAATTTTTTTCATATTTTGCGAATCTGGATTTTTTCTCAGATTTTCTTCAGATTTACCAATACAAGTACGTTTGAGTTTGACGACTTGTGGAGTTTATTTACGTTTTCATGTTATTTTTCAACGGCAAAGAAATGCATTGCATCGGATGTATCTATTTGTGTTAATTATTTATGTACAAATGTTTACAAATCAGTCTTCGCGAAAATTTAGAATGTTTTAATGTAAATTTTAACCAGTGGATGCAAAACGCTTATAAAAGTGTCGAAGGCTCGACATATTCGAACCGCACGAATAACAACAAAGAAAAAGAGCAAGTGACGTTTTTATCAGAGACAAGTGATACTGAGACCCCCAACTCACAATCCTCTTGCCGCTGGGCCCCTCAGTTTTTTTTCAAATTCGCCATTTTGTTTTCCTATCGGTGTTGTGTCAATTAAGAATCCGTGTGACATGTAAAAACGTACAATTAATTATAAATAAAAATAATAAAAAATGTTAATGCGCGTTTGTACCTAAAGTTAACGTTTGCATGTGCAATTCTCTTTCTCTCTCTCTCTGTGTCTAGCTGGTAATATGTCGGTCTAACGATGTGAGTGTGTGTGATTTTTTTTTGTTGCTTCCGCCAAACTTTACCCTCCAAAACCAGATCTTAATTCCCATCCCCAAGAGCTACGCGCGACACCCCCTAAGAGCCATCATTCAACAGTTTAGCATTATCCCCGTTTGTGTTATTCTATATTTTGTTTTTTTTTTTCTACCACACTTAAATAATTTTGTTTGTTGTTCTTAGAAGAAAAAAGAAAATGTGCTTCAACATCGACATATATAAAAAAAAAAAAAAACAATGTAATGTTTTTGTATTGGCAAAACAGAATCAACAATATACATATAAACGACAAATAAATCAGTATTTCATGTATTAGTCAAAATTATTATATTTGTGTTTTATGGCAAAACAAAAAAAGATAAATAATCCATTTTGGTATGTTTCTTGTACAATTTTAAATGCTTGTTTTATTTTGTGTCCCCCTACCCAACCCAACCCCACCCTCTTCTTTTCTCTACCGCCGCTCGCACTTTTGCTCTTCTCGTTAAGTGTTTGATAAATATGATATGTATACTCTATGTGTTCAAATATATACAACAATATTCTATAAATTCGAATTGCATAATGTTTTTCATCTTGGCGCTAATGTTACATATGAATGAGATCTTCTTCAGAACAAAAAACATCATCGGCTGTGCAAGGCACAATCTTGTTTCGTTAAAAAACAACCGCAACCATTCTGCACAGGAATTTAGTGGGTTTTTGCATGATCGATGCGATTCGGAATCCTTTAAATATTCGTTGCAGTCATATTGAAATTTGATAATAAAGAAATTAGTCATACAAGTATTAATTTGGGAAATACACACGTTCGTTTACAAAATACAATAAAAATATATAATTGTAACTGCTGTTTATTAAATATTGTAAATATGATAATATACTAATAAGTGTGAAATCAATTAACTGAAATATATTGTACATTATTATAGCCAAAAAAGTCACAGGGTCGTTTTAATCTTAAAATGATTGTAGAATGGTTTTCGGGGAATGAGTTTCGCATTTAAATCGGAATTGTTGAAACGAAACTACCTTTTGTGTTGTTGGTGGGTTAACTTGTTTGTGCGAACTCGATCCGTCTAATAGAGTTGGGTAGTTCCGTATCTGTATAGTTTCTTGAACTATGTTCTATATCGGAAACATTCCGGACTGCGTCTAAGCATGTCCAACCATGTTCAATATAGTTCCGATTTCACAGAAATAAGTGAAAGTGAACGAAAGAGAAGAAACGTTATCTATACGCAAATACAGAAATACACACATGTATACTACGAGTCAGAGACAAATGATACTGAGACCCCCAACTCACAATCCTCTTGCCGCTGGCCACCTCAGTTTTTTTTCAAATTCGCCATTTTGTTTTCCTATCGGTGTTGTGTCAATTAAGAATCCGTGTGACATGTAAAAACGTACAAAAAATACAAAAATAAATGCTGCCAACCTCGACAACCGTGGGGAAATGTGATAGAATTCGGGAATACCACATTTTTACATTACTGAATGCCATTGGTTAGTTATTATATGTTGTTAAAAGGCGAATAATTTGATTTCTTTGGTTAATAAAACTAGCTAAATGAGATGTTCTATATACTAAAAACTTATTATGACAAACATGGTTGCGTAATTAGCGCTTTTGAATATCATTAACTTCGATTTCATGTGTAAATTTTTCTTAGATAACTGAAGAAAATTTGCTCAATATATTTCTATTTTACTTCAAATAATCTGCATTGTTCATTTTTCATATATATTTCAAGCAAATCTCCACTTATTCCTTAAAAAAAATATTATGCACACGTAACGAATAATTTCAAATTTAACGGATGAAATTCTATGAACGCTGTCAGCAACTTTGCCCACAGCGGAAGTGGCATATGCAAGGTGCGAGTGTGTTGGTGAGTCGGAATTTTTGAAGTTACGTGACATTTGTCAATACGAGTTTCTATGTAACAATACAAGCGCACTTAGCATTTGCCACCCCATAAAAATATAGCTTGTAGGCTAAGTAACGCGTTATCGGTCGGAGTTGGTGGTCTCAGTATTGTCTCTGCTACGAGTATCAGTATAAACACATGGCTGGAAATAAAGAAACTCATGTCCACATTAGACATGATTTATGGCAGAGATGAATGAATAAAAGAGATGGATATCTTTCGTACGTCTAGCCCCCCAAAACCCATTTGTTTACAATGTTGTTTTTGTAATTTCAACCCCCGTTTGTGAATACGTGTGAGCTACAAAAAAGTATGTTGCTAATGGTCGGCCAACATTCCTTTTGCTTTAATGGGCATCGCGCTGTTCAATTGTTTTGTGTTTGGTACCTATTGAACTTGTTTGATTTTTGTTAAGGATTCGATTAAAATAAAAAAAATAATGAAATACGCATTTCGGAATAGCGAATTCTTGCATTAAAGTCCAATTCATGAACTCACATATACTAGAAAAGAAATGAGCATATGTGCGTGACTTCATGCATTTTTCAGGAAAACAACTTGTAAACAACCGCCTTTCCACTGGAAGGTTATATATCTCTGTATTCCATTATCTTTGATTTATGGTAACCTTAACAGTTCTCTGGTGCAATCCTTTCCATTCATTATCATTCAATGCAAAAATGATAATGCTTAATGGAACTTCGTAGTTCCGCGGATATGTTTCCAGGAACTAGTTGCATTTCAAAAAAGGATCGGTACATGTTCGTTCCATCAATGGAATAATTTCGCACAACTCTACCGTATAAGCATCGACAAGCATTCGACATAAGACGGTGTCCCCGTTCACAGATTAAAAACAGTCAATCATTTCGTCTAAATAACACAAGAATTTTGGGGTTCGAACTACGTTTGCCGATCACCTTAGTACAAATCGTCGCCATTTATCCATAAAATTGTCTTAATGATTAGTACTAGAATTATAAATTGTAGAATAAAGGTAACGACCACAAATGATGTGATGTTCTCTATTAAGAATTCATGAAAGATTCTGGAAATTGCTATAAAAGTGTCAACACTTTCAGTGAGCTGTGAATTTTACATTTATGTGGTATTCGATTCGGGCGCTCTCAGAGCAATTTTTATGTTCGTTTGGTACAAAAAAACACAATTTTTTTCATATTTTGCGAATCTGGATTTTTTCTCAGATTTTCTTCAGATTTACCAATACAAGTACGTTTGAGTTTGACGACTTGTGGAGTTTATTTACGTTTTCATGTTATTTTTCAACGGCAAAGAAATGCATTGCATCGGATGTATCTATTTGTGTTAATTATTTATGTACAAATGTTTACAAATCAGTCTTCGCGAAAATTTAGAATGTTTTAATGTAAATTTTAACCAGTGGATGCAAAACGCTTATAAAAGTGTCGAAGGCTCGACATATTCGAACCGCACGAATAACAACAAAGAAAAAGAGCAAGTGACGTTTTTATCAGAGACAAGTGATACTGAGACCCCCAACTCACAATCCTCTTGCCGCTGGGCCCCTCAGTTTTTTTTCAAATTCGCCATTTTGTTTTCCTATCGGTGTTGTGTCAATTAAGAATCCGTGTGACATGCCAGAGACAATACTGAGACCACCAACTCCGACCGATTTCCCGTTACTTAGCCTACAAGCTATATTTTTATGGGGTGGCAAATGCTAAGTGCGCTTGTATTGTTACTTAGAAATTCGTATTGACAAATGTCACGTAACTTCAAAAATTCCGACTCACCAACACGCTCGCACCTTGCATATGCCAATTCCGCTGTGGGCAAAGTTTCTGACAGCGTTCATAGAATTTTATCCGTTAAATTTGAAATTATTCGTTACGTGTGCATAATATTTTTTTAAGGAATAAGTGGAGATTTGCTTAAAATATATATGAAAAATGAACAATGCAGATTATTTGAAGTAAAATAGAAATATATTGAGCAAATTTTATTCAGTTTTCTAAGAAAAATTTACGCATGAAATCGAAGTTAATGATATTCAAAAGCGCAAAGTACGCAACCGTGTTTGTCATAATAAGTTTTTAGTATATAGAACATCTCATTTAGCTAGTTTCATTAACCAAAGAAATCAAATTATTCGCCTTTTAACAATTAATAATAACTAACCAATGGCATTCAGTAATGTAAAAATGTGGTATTTCCGAATTCTTTTGTATTTTTTGTATGTTTTTGCATGTCACACGGATTCTTAATTGACACAACACCGATAGGAAAACAAAATGGCGAATTTGAAAAAAAAACTGAAAGGCCCAGCGGCAAGAGGATTGTGAGTTGGGGGTCTCAGTATCATTTGTCTCTGGTCTCTGGTTTTTATGTTCGATTAGACACACGAAATCTCGAATCTGAAGAAGCCCAATCGAAAACCACATAATAATTTCGACAAATTGATAGAATATCCCAGCTCGAAGTTCAACAAGCGCAGCAGTAAGTGTCAACGAAACAAAAATAAATTACCTCACGTATTGTTTGTCCACGGATGACATCATTCGACCGCAGCTTTTTGGGAACAATGCAACTTCACTCGGTTACCTATACCAAACTTCTTTCGCTAATGCGTAAGTAAAAATCTCTTTTATTCGCGTGACACTCGCGCTGCAACATGCAGTTTGGAAAAACAGTGAACTTTGGATATAACGACGGTGTCGCTATATCGGGATAATGGTTAAAATCAAGGGACTCTGAATTTGCGTCGTTATAACCGAGGAGGCGAATTTCACTTCCGTAGTATTTTAAAAATGCGCTATGTATGTGTCCAAGGCAAGTGTCAACACGGAAGCCACTATCTTCAACAGGTTTCAACTCCTGGGGTATGTGGACGACATTTGCGTTTTTTTACACCTAGATCGATATATAAATCATTGATTTCCTTACAACAATAGTACGAGAATTAACTGTTGTACTAAACCATGGAAATCTATGATCTATATGGATCATGTGAATAAGAAAATAGGCCTATTGACGGTCGTCCAATGTGACTTAGAAGAGGCTAAATTTGTTGGCTTTGTCTAAAACGAGGACAAGACTAAGTACACAGTGCGTAACTTACGTGAGGTGAGAGTTTCAAACAAGTTTTTCGTCCAGAGTTAAACCCTTTTTCAGCTATGAGTGCAGTGTGCAGAGCATCTGCATCCAAAAATTATGAATGGTAAAAAATATCCAACTCTCGCGAATCTGCCCGATTTATAACACAAATTTTGAAGCGAAAACTTTTTCTCTCGTGTGTTCTCATTTCTCAATTTTGGCAGTGCCGTGTTTCGTGTATATGAGCGATAGCACAGAACGGGTTCTCCTTTCCCTATTGCATTTATTTTTGCTACTTTTTGTGTATTTTATTTTAGCACACGAAAGCAATTTTTGTTGTGCTGATAGCTCGGCATTCATTTTTAAAAAAATCATTTTCAGTTGCCTGGAAGTGAAAATTTTCTATCTACCATTGTCAGATTTAAAAAGGAAAGAAATAAACGAACTATCAAGGCAATTGGACGCAGGTAAACAAAATAATTATAAAAAAAAAACAAATAAAAGAGGAGATGTTCCGATGAAACTCATGTCGTTTTCCATTGGGACAAAAAATCAATCTTTTTTTGATTCGGATCACTTTTTGCAGATCTCGATTTTTTTTCAGATTTACACATACTACCACAAATACAGCACAGCTGTTTTACGTCATTTAAAGAAGTTTGTTTTAAAACAAAAGTTCCGTGAAAACCATAATAAAGAAATATATAAACTGCAATGGACATAGTTTTGGAGGAATTATTATCTTCATTGTCTTTCTCATCATCTGGAAACTACGAATCACCAAAACTACTCCATTTGTAGCTACAAGAGAGGAAACATTTTTCAAGCCGATTTCCATGGTTGATGTTACCAATAACAAATGCAAATTTGAACAGCTGATATTTTTGTCAAATAACGCACTAATCCATTTACAAAAGCAGATCAATTTCGTTGATCGTTGATTCCATGAGCCGCATAAAATCTGAGATCTGAAAAATATTTTTGGTGGTCCCAATGGAAAACGACATCAGAGAATCAGAATTGACGTTTTTGTGTGTCTGGCGATGGAGCAGCTTTTTCTTCTTCTCCGCTCCGGAGATTGGAAATCATCATTTTTATAGTTTGTTTGTTCATTTTCTATGGCCCGAGCTTGGTGCAATGTTTAAAATACCCACATAAGAAACATAAGCTCTATATTTTTGTATATATAAATATTTTATTTAACAGATTTGGATTTACTGTGCTCTGCTATGTCTACTAATTCCCTGACAATGCTTTCGTCTGTAATGTAAAGGGGTTCCAGATCTGCCTCGCCTCCTCCCATCGATATGTTGGCTGTGGTGCACACTGAAGGGTCAACCTTTTTTCTTGCGGACGCATGAAACTCCTTGCATTTTGTCTCTGAAAGAATTTCATTCAAATTGCCAGAAGATATACCAGCTCCCGGCATAATTATAATATCGTTATGTTGACTGCATAGCTCACGAAGGTTGTAAATTCCTTGCGAACAAGAGTGCTTGAAACCACTGCTTAGGATTCTATTAAAACCTAAGGATTTAATAATTTCGACAGTTTCATGCATTTTGCAGGGTGCGGTCAGGTCGAAAGCACGATGAAACGTTACCGGCAAGTCTCCAGACATCTGTACAATTTGCCGACACTGCCATTCAGCAATGCCCCTGTTTTCATCTAATGCACCAAATACAAATCCATCGCACCCGTGTGATTTGAACAAGGCCATATCATATAGCATAGCATCCAGTTCTGCATCGGAATAATTGAAATCATTTCCTCTTCTTGGGCGTAGCATACAAAATATTGGAATACTAATGTGAGACGACTTCAGCGCTTTCAATGTGCCCACTGTTGGGGTGAGTCCTCCTTCACTCAAAGCTGAACATAGCTCGATTCGCGATGCTCCACCCTTGTATGCAGCGTTTGCAGATGCTATTGAATCAACACAGACTTCTAACATTTCGATTGCAATTTACACAAAGGATATACAAGTTTTATCAATTAACGGCAGAAAATCTATGCAAGTAAACAAAACTACTGCAGCTGATGGAAACGTCAATATTGGTACTTTAATGGCTCTGTCCGATTAGCTGCAGAACCAATGTACAACGTATTTCCCAGTTCATTCAAAGATGGCACTGTTGTTCAATACGATATGAGGAACTTACATTGTACAAGCTAACCGTTAACATATTTTTTGTTTGCTTTATTATATTTTTAGAATACTTTTCCCAAGTTAGAGTAGGTATAGAGCCTCCATAACTCCAAGCGACGATTACTTCCAATAACTTATTTCACCCAAACTGTAGCGTGCGCTTTCTGTACCACAAAGCTACAAGTGTAGAAAAAAATTAACAAACCATTGTTATAAGGATAGAAAAACTTAACGTGCGAATTGAAAATTGTTAAGTGCTAAAAAATGTCACATTTTATGTGGAATTTGAATCATTAATCTTCAGAAAATGTTAACTAAATTATTCTACTATCATAGAAGCACCAACTGTGTAAATCAACGAGAGCGGCATGTACCTACTGTAACAATACTGTTTACATTTTGTTTTAACTTATAAGTCAGTACATATTTGCATTTTCCAGACTATTTAAAAAATAAAATGTTATTTTTCGATACAGATGAAATTACTGATGATGAAGAACAAACACCGCGTTTTTAAAGTTTATAGACCCTGTATTAATGTTGAACCTGCCGAAAATATATTTCTTGAAAAATTTGTTATGCTTTCATTAAAAGCATGCCATCTTCTAGCCGTCACGGAAGCACTTGTACAAAAAAGGGAAATTTGCATATTATTTAACAAGTGAAACGATTTTCTTTTGAGGTACAGTAATTATAGTTACTTGTTAAATCGGCACATTTAACAAGTGCCTGTAGAATTATTAAATTGTAGTTTTGTGATACAGGCCCCAGGTGATTCTATTGAATATATCACAAAATTGTTCAAAAAGTTAGTACATATTTAGTGTTTAGGTAGGTAGAGATATATAATCTCTTCCTTCAATTTCGATTTCGATACCGTCCAAGTATTTTTTTTTTTGTATTCCCAAAAATGTATAAATTCTTCCTATTATCTGGAGCCCTACTATGAAACTCGATTCTATTAGTGATTCTATCCGAAAGATATTTGCGATTCTACTTTCAAATGGAACTCTCTATTAAAGTTGAATAGAATGCCGGTAATGCCAAACTATTTGCCAAACAATTTGAGATTTTCGAACGATTCTCGCATTATGTTCGTTATAACCCAATTATCCCAAAAATTTGATCGTGAAACAATAATAATAACTAGACAGTGTCGCAATTTGGTTGAAGGAAATCCGGAAAAAAATTCACCAAGTTGAACGAAGGTGGATTAGATATAAATCTAACATAATGGAGCATTCAAATCTTTGGCCAAATTAGTCCACACATTTATGGATTTTTTTCTTGCTTCGGGTGTTTTTAAATACCCTTTGCATAAATCTGGGTGCCGGTCATATATTGAACCATTATCTCGAACTGGGACACTTTTGTGTTTGGACTTTTAGATGATTCCCTGGTACGTTTATGAAATATTCATGAATTATTAATTTATAACTTTATTTACTTACATTCTGAGAAAAAACTTCTTAAATCGACCATTCTCGCAAACACATTTGATGTAAAGGGTTCTCCAATAAGAGGTGTTATTGTGAATGACCCGCTTTTTCGTAGCTGTCACTTTTGAACAAAGATAATGGAATACAGAGATATATAACTTTCCAGTGGAAAGGCGGCTGCCTACAAGCTGTTTTCCCGAAAAATTCGTGAAGTCACGCACCCATGCTCATTTCTTTTAAAGTATATGTGAGTTCATGAATTGGACTTTAATGCAAGAATTCGCTATTCCGAAATGTGTATTTCACTATTTTTTTTATTTTGATCGAAGCCTTAACAAAAACTAGAAAAGTTCAACACTAAACACAAAACAATTGAACACCTCGATGCCTATAAAAGCAAAAGGAATGTTGGCCGGCCATTAGCAACATGCTATTTTGTAGCTCACATGTATTCACAGACGGGGGTTGAAATTACAAAAACAACAATGTAAACAAATGGGTTTTGGGGGATTGACGTACGAAAGATATCCATCTCTTTTATTCATTCAGTAAGGAACATTTTGCAAAGCATCATGATGCCAGTGAAGCGTTACTGAATTTACACCAATTCAGAGGCCCTACTATAGGCGTTTTTCTTTTTTTAGTTCAGAGCACAACCTGAACTGTTATACAAGAAGTTCGTGTTTCTTTTTTAGCTGTGATACATCAGAGCTCAGAATTTGGTTTCTTTTTTCTCTCAGAGCATAATCAGAGCGCGCTATTAGAGCTCAGAATAAATTGACTGAGCAGGCTGAGTGAAAAGCTGATTACACACTTGCAGTCACATTTGACAGAAAAAAAAACAGGATAAACAAAATAATTGAAATGGCGGACGAACCTTGTTGCTCTGGAACTGAAGGTTAACCAATTTAATAAACAACAATTAATAAATATTCAATTTATACACATATTTATTACAAATGACAGCTATGTGCTCAAGTGTGTTTCATAATTACATCAGAACGATCTGAGCACGCTCGGCTCAGAGCGCGCTCATAATGCTCGAGCTCGGTTCAGAGCTCAGCTCTGAACTAAAAAAGAAAAGAACTAAAAAAGAAAAACGCCTTATGAAACTCGATTCTAAAGTGAAACTGTTCGAATTCGCAAAAACGCAACTCTGTAATTCTATAAGTAAAGGTGAGATTAGACTGTATGCCAAGTGGTCATAAAATGAAAATTTCGGACAGTTCTCCTGACAAAATATGGTCATACAATGTAACGGGCATATCTCATATGCTCTAATGACCTAAATGCCACATATGACCAGGCTGAATTTGACAGATAAAAATGCCCAAATAGCATATAGTGTAATCGGACAATAATCACGAATGCCGGCCTAAAGCCCTATATGCCCATATGCACTTTATTAAAATTTCGTTATGGCATTGCTGGCATTTTTGATGGAAAAAAGAAAAAAAAATTATTTTGTTCTCATCGGTGTTTGAGTTCGCGGAATTGCGATTTATTTTCATGTTCGTTGTCTTTTTGTACTACAACATTTGGTAATAAATAACAAATGCCTTAAATGACCATCAATGCAAATATGACCATATTGGTAATTTTGGTCATATAGTCTAATATACAGTTTTGATAATCCTGACATTTTGGTCATTTGACAGCTAATCTAGTCATTTGCCTGTTGGCATTCACAGGCATAATTGGCATACAATCTAATCTTAGCTTAAGTTATGAAAGCGAAATTTGAACAGGGGCCCTACTATGAAACTCAATTGTACTATTGATTCTATTCGACAGGTAATTGCGATTCTACTTTCAAATGGTACTTTCTATGAAAGTAGAATCAAATGCCGGTAATACCAAACTATTTTCCAAAAAATTGCCGCATCACTGCGCAAATGTTTGACGTTTCTGAATTTACACTTGGACCCCTATTGCGAGTGTCAAAAACTAAACGATATACGATGGTTATTAACAAATTTTTGTGGATGGTATTGCGATTGTCAATAAATGATTGACTATAGTCAACTCGTGATTGATTTTTTGATTAATGTCAATTGTTTCGTCAGTTGCATTTTTGTGGACGATAAGAACAGACGCTACAAAAGAAAATAAGTTTTTTCATATTTTAGCACCTATGCTAGGTATCTAACATTTTTTGTTTTAGGGCAAAAGTTGTCTGCAACAAAAAAAAAATAGGTAGAGCGGTTGGTTCAATTGATCAAAAAAAAGCCGAACCCTTTGCATCATTTAAAAGAATTGGAGGAAGTTGTTATTCAGTTAATGGAAATTAACACCTGCGTAAATCCCCTGGACTAGTTTTCGGCTGAGAAGACGTTGATCATGATGTCGACACAAAAACCGTGAGTGATTGGGCTGACAACCAATCTCGGGATTGGAGGAGGAACAACATCCAAACAGTTTAAAAGCTGAATACAGAAATCCGAATATATAAATAGTGGAAGAACGGAAAAATCTGTTGGCGGACCAAACTGCTGCACAAAACACAAAAGTAAATAAATAAATGCAATTTTCTGCTCTTGACAAACTGTCAAATATCATTCTGCATTCACAACAGTCAATTTATTCACAATAATCATAAATTTTATCAAATGAGTTACACAATACCAACAATTTTTTTGATTGACAAATTTTTCAATCGTTGATTGATATTTGACACTCGCAGTATGGGTGTTGCTTTTGTGGCGAATATTTAAAGCCGAGAACCAGCATCCTATTGTTCTCCTAGCAAGCGATTTGAGTGACGACTCGTGAACGATAATGGGCGCTAAGGGCCAAGTGCGTTCGTCACTGTGCCGTAAAATGTGGTTATCTGGGGCTGCCAGAACAAACAATTTGATAAGTTTGCAATTTGTTGGGATCGACCAAGAATACATGTATTTCGATTAACTTGTGCGAAACACTTTTTCATTTCCTTCTTAAAGAAACTGGGTACCTTCAAATTTGTATTTCCCAATTGGCACTTCGTTCCAAAATAAGTTTCTGAAACAAAATATTACAACTAAAAATCAAATAATTTTTGTATTTTCCCTTTATAGGTTTCTTTTATTGTTTTTTTTTCTCTCATTTGTATTTTTTTGCTTGTTTTACCACTCATCATTGTTTTTTCTCATTTTTTTTTTCTTGAATTTTCATTTACGATGCTAAAAATTCTGGTCTTTTGAATTTATTTATTTTGTTTCTATGATGTATATTATTTTTAAGTTTAGTACGATTTAAAAACAGTTGTTGTCTCGCGTGTCTATAGAGAGCAGTCATAACGTACACATTAAGGTGTTGTGTTGCATTGTATATTATTTTGGCATTCAAATATATCATTTCCGTTGGTATAAAAATCAATGTCGTAAATTATGCACTTATTGGATTAAGTGTGCTGTTTTATTATTTCTTCAGAACTAGGTTGTTGTTTTTTTTTTGTATGTTTCAAGTTGTTTGCACGACTGTTGTTATTTACTTTTGTGTAGTAGTAGGTATTTGTTTTGTTTGGTAAATAAATTCAAGTTTTAAATTGTTTATTTATTTGCGCTTTCTTCTGCATTTTCGCCTTGTTCATCTTCAGATTCTGATTCTAAAAGGAAAAAAGAAGAATACAATTAAATGATTGTATATATCACCTTTGAAATTTAAGCTGAGGAACACAGACTCTTTTGGAAGAATACAGTGCGCATCAAGCAATGGAGGTTAAAGACGTGTTCAATTTAGATCTTGTTTGAGCTTTCATTGGCCGCAGAGAGCTGGTGAATTTACTCTTCCGAGGCAAGCAAAAGTTCAATTATTTCTCTAGCATCTTGTACAACATAAATAGCATTCCATTTCTGGGCTAGGTCTGTTCTCAAAGATGCTGCAATTTGTCGCTTAGCTTTAAACTCTGAATATGTAAATTCATATTTCTCGCAAATGTGTAAGCAAAGTAAAATGCATAGTAACATAACGCATACACACCTTCTTCAGCGTTTTGCAACCATTCGACAAGTTTCTTCATTTGTTCAAGGAAATGCATTTTTCCCTTTGGTGAATGCGCATCCTTATACCACCTTAAAATTGTTTCTTCAGATAGCACCTCAGCTATAAAAATAAAGCAACGAGAGTTTAATAAATTTAAAGGCATAATATAAATTTTGTTACAACGTACTTTTGTAGAACAATAGAATAATTTTCTGAAAAGCTTTCATGAAATTCATATTCTCATAGCAAAACTCTTGAACCTTCAGAATCAATGACAATTCAGAACGATTAGTTGATGCGAACGACTGCAGCAATGGGCAGTAACCCTTTAAATGTCGAACTGCTTGATCTGTTACCAGCTCCTCTTTTTTATTCCATTCGCCAAGCGACATAACTGTCGACCAAATCTTCATAGAAAAAAAACAATATATAATCCACAATGATCAAAATGATTGGGATGCAAATGAACTTACAATGCTAATGATTTCATGTTCGGGAATGTTTGATTTCAGTGCGAATTCTTTAATGTCAGCAGCTATTTCTGTATGAGGTTTCTCATCGTTGATATCATCAAGAAGGGTCTGAAAGAATAAATCAAACATTTAAGTAATTTTGAAAATAGTTATTTTTTTAAGAGAGGTTTTATGCATGTATCCAAAAGAGCAAACAAAGTGCCTGAATTCAAAGAATACCCGTAATCTATTGAATTGTTAGAGTTTTCATTGGCCGCAGAAACCTGGATTTTTGGTTCTTCCGTGGCAAGCAAAAGCTCAGTTTCTCTAGCACCTTGTACATCAATAAATAGCATTCCATTTCTGGGCTAAGTCCGTTTGACAAGATGCAAATTCAATTATTTCAATTTAAAAAAAAATGAATATGAAGCACGGAATCAAAAACCTACACTGAATCAAAATATTTACCTGTTGTAGTTCACGCTTGGCTTCTTGGCTAGCCTGAGCTTTGTGTAATTTAGCTACTTCAGCTAGACCCTTATCGAGAAAAACTTGTTTTAAATATTCTTCAGTGCGTTTGTTTGGTGGGAAAAATTCCATTAACCTGAAAAAAAAAAGATTTAAGTGATGAGTAGGTATAAAATATAATTTTATATCATATATCAACGCAAATAAAAATGTGAATAGAAATAGCTCCGTTCATTGCATGCGGACACAATGAAATCTTACAGAATGTTAACCAAAATGTTACAACTCTTGTTCGACAACAGAACCTGCTGCAAGCTTTCTTTGGGATTGTGGCTGAATTCCAAAACGCAGTACTTCTGCATTACTGTCTAATCAAGCGTTCCAAAACGCAAGCTGGTTTCTATGATGCAATATATTTTTCCAAAACGCATCAACTGCGCAAACAAAAACAAACAGAGCATCGTGAATGATTGGGGACGTTCAAGTATCTAGTTTAGTAAGCCTGACAGCTCTCTCACTAGATGTATATCGGTTTTGATTGGGCGAAATCGGTCATATGAGCAGATGTTTCAGTTGACGTTTATGGAGAGGTAGCTGACGAATCTAGTCAAGAAATTCGTGACTGAGTACTAAGTTGACAGTTCGCGTATGTGGATGTCGTAGGAAAAGTGACGTTCCCGACCAATCTAGTTTTTGCGTTCAGGTTACATCTCATCCAGACCAATCTAGTCGACTTAAGGTAACTAGATTGTGAAGCAAATGACATTTGACACTTCAGTTTGAACCGCCAAATAAAGTGGATTCATCGCCGGAGTAAGTAAAATAATATATTTTGTAATAATTTGCCAATTTTTCTTTGATTTGCAGTAATAAATGCAAAGCAGTGCAAACGCATTGATTAGCATGTTTTTTTTCACGCCTATCACAGCGTTGTCTTCCGGCACGGACTTGTATATTAACACAAGGAAAGCAGGTTGAATGCGGGCGAACCAGTACTGTATATATCTGCGGCAAAGGAAGAACAGCATAAGTCAACTTATGTCAAAATGCAGTGTCGCGATCGATTGCACAGTATATGTCATATTTTTTTCATTTAAATTTTCATTTAGTGTTACGAATCAGGGGAAAAACAGCATAAGTCGTCTTCTCACATCTGAAGTCTTTAAGCTACGCTCCTGAAAGACAGGCTAAAATGACTTATACTGTTTTTACTTTTTGTTAGAGAATATAAAAACGCCTTTTTGTTTGTTTTTTTTTTTTTGTGGGAAATTATAAAAGAACCTAAATAAAACGCGTTTACTTGTGTATTTAAAATAATTTTGAAGCTCTTCAAAATTGCTGGTTTATACATTTTGTTATTGTAAGAATCCAATGAAACTCAAATAAAATTATTTTATTTGCGAATTTCATTAAAACTCTTGAATTTTCCTCTTGGAGAGTTAATTAAAGAAGTCAACTGGGGATACGTTAAATTCATCCTGAAACTCTCCTGAAATCATGTTTAATTTAAACAGGTATGTACTTACTTGCTTTCTAGTCCGCCCTTTTTAAGAGCTTGAACGAGATATGTCATTCCTTTCTCCTGCTTGAATGTTACAAACAGTTCCACGAGAAAATCAAGTGCAATACCATCTTTAATAAGATGCTCGTTGTTTAATACCAACAAAACAGTTGGAGGTATTGCCCCGTTAACTGAAAGAAAAGAAAATACATATTTTATTGCTTTGTAATTTTAAAACTGTTTCAAGGGTAGAAAAGTGGTCACTAAAAAAAAACAAAACAAATATTAAATGTATTGACATAAAATTGAGGGAATATGCGCAGCTCTTGACAATAGAGCACTAAGTAGCAGTCTCATTGACTGGATTTGACTCATATCAAGTACACGCCGTATCAAGAAATATACATAGGAGACGTGTGCATTGGACGGAAGGTCAGTACGGGAACACCACAGTAGTGTCTGTCTTTTCATCGAACTTAATGCTTTTCCTATGTGACAAACTGTAAATACTGCAACTGAAATGCTAAATTTTAAACGCATACACCGAACAAGACTAATGGGGCGTAAGAATATCAAAGACAACGTAATACATTTGCATCATACTGGATTCCAAACTTAATTGGAACAAAAACTTAGAGAATCGTATCAAAAACGCATGATATATGCTTGTATATGAGAGCTAGGGAAACACATGCGTATTTCAAGCTACAACGGAGGCGATACTGTTTCACAGCGGATAAACGGATGCCGAGGATACATTACTCCCGAGGTTTCTAAAATAAACATTGAAGAGAATCATTTATTCATCTTGACCACATACTCCGATAGTAAAGCCAGCCATAAAAGCCATGGTGCGAAAATCGAAGTAACACTGTTTTCATACTTAATCAACCAATGATTGTGTTTTTAGAAGCAATGCCTTGAATTCGAACTACTAATTTTTTTGGCAATTTTGTAGCTGAAACTGCTGATAGAAGACTACAAAAGACAAAAGTGGGTTCTGTTATCAATGCACGAGTTAAAAATAATCAGTCTGGAAGCATTTAAGTCAACCCCAATCTCCAACATGCTGGGCGAATCTGGGCTCCCTTCTACACAGCATAGGATCAATATACTGACCTCAAAGGTCATATTAAAACTTGACACAAAGGAAAATGATCAACATAAGCGGGACAAATTAATAAAACTAAAAGGAAAAATTAAACTCTTATGGGTCCCTGGACACGCGGGTATAAAGGGCAACGAGTTAGCTGATATTGCAGCGAGGGCCGCGTTAACAGAACCCCTTCTTACGGACTTCATTTTCAATAAAAAGGATATTAAAAACTTTATTACAGCTTTCTGGTACGAGAAAAACCAACAGGACTGGAAAATATATACACATCAATACAAATTAATGAGCCCCGATTCAAAAACGCCCAGCTTTCCCAAAAAATGATGAAAACCTTTATCCGGCTACGCCTGGGGGCACACACAACTCACACACGAGTACCTCATCACCAAAAACAGACGGCCCTTTTGCCATATGTGTAGTTCCAACCAAGTACTCTCTACCCACCACATAATCCACGAATGTTACGGCATTAAAGCCAAAATCCGTAACCTAGCTCCATCCACTACCCTACAAAATATACTCTCACTTCCCAATGAATTCAATGTCAAATTAATATTCAATCTGCTGTCATCCCTCCAATTGGAAAACAACATTTAATATTAAGTCCTGGTAGCTAGTGCTTATACCTATTAGCAGTTTAATTTATTAATCTGTCAATAAAGCTTTAATAATAATAATAAATTTTAAAATTTAGACGATCATTTTTTATTACATGGATAATTTCAATTAAAAACAAGATGCCGTCGAATACATTGAAGCAACTGGGTACATCACACTCTAAACCAGTTGAAACATTTATTACTTCGATTACTGGGTCGGCAGAAAAAAGTTTTCCTTCAGAAAACAGAACACAACTGAGTGATTACGTCATTACTTTCTATATGTATTTGCTTAAAAAACTGGTAGGTCAAAGAATCTGAGCCAATCAAACCGCAGAATGTCGATAATGCCGGTCTTTGAAGCTAACTTCATACATTTTGCAAATCTATTATTTTATAAAATAGCATATTCTAATGAATAATGTATATGGATTTGTGGCTCTTGGAATTTAAAAACATCCAAGAATCAGTACACCAAACGATTTTAATTTCCCATTCAAACTTAAAGCATACAAAATTTAACAAAAATTGTGTAAGCAGTTGTAGTTATGTTGGGATTTATGTAAAATGTAATAAATTAATGTACTTACTCATCCAAAGTGCCGTCATGCGAGCCAACTTGATGCGTTCGCTAGGAGTAAAGCCTTTAATGAAAACCAAGACTTTCTTCATTTCCTCCTCGAACATCTTCTCCAAGTACTTATATCTACGCATGAGCTTGATGAATACCTAGAGGTAACAACAAAATATGTTAGTTATATTTGTAAAATAGTATGCAGGAAGAAGAAATAAAAACATTTAATAACTTATTGTAAAGGTATTGTTACTAACCGTTTATAGACAATGATATAACTTCGTTTCCTAATAACTACAGTCCTGATAATGAATAACCTATCATGCCTGACACCGAGATTGTCTGCGAAGTCCAAATTGTATGGATACATAATCCTAACCTTTAAACATTTTTTTTTTAAATAAAATCGAGATCGATTTTATCGTCTTAGTTGTATGAATGGTGCAATATTTTATTAAAAGGATGTGCACGGGTTGTCGTCGAGTTAAAACTATTTTGGGTTAAAAAATATGTATAATTCGAAAAAAATAAAAATAGTCGACATGATTGTCAGTGGTATGTGTCAATAATTGTGTCCTATTGTTATCTAAACTGGCAGTCGCTTCTGTTTACCTACCTAAGGTGTCGATGGTAACTAGATTTCTCTGTAAAACTGATAAAACTAGAGATCGCCCAGTGATAGCAATTTTACCATTATAGTGACCTGGCTAATACACAGCATATTGGCATCAAATTGCATCTCTGCACAACAAAAAATTAAGCTAATCAGGCTTATTTTGAGATTCGAACGAATAGTCAATTCTAACGAATGTCTAGGTATTGGTTCGAATGAATTTTGTGTATTTTGAGATTCGAACGAATAATATTCATTATCGAGAATGTCATAAAATGAATTCAACTTTCGAAATCGGTTGTTTGAAATTTTTATTTTATATGCCACCATACCAATTTTGCTTTTTTTTTGTGGAGACTGTTTTTTTCATTCTTTTTTTTTAAATGATAAAAATGTTGAAAATTTATATTACTTTTTATTGAGAAATAAATGCGAAAAACTACAAATATGTCAAGTAAACAGTCTTATCTGTGTAAGAATATTAAAATGTGTTATTAGTAATATTTTGACACGCTAAAGTCTGAAATTTAAACTTATCTAAAATAGGCTTAAAAAAAATAGTTATTAAATTGCGAACCTATATTATTCAAGTAAAAAATGCAAAAAACAAGGTATATGTTATATTAAACCTAAAGTTTTCGCTTTATTTATTATTCAATTCTGTTCACACTACCTTCCAAATTAATGTTCCAAGTTGCTGTTCAATTCATAACAAATTTGTTTCTTGATTGTATACAATCGGTGACCAATAACAGCAGACATAGCGATTGTTTTGTTTATGTTACGCTGTGTCCAGCGTAAGCACGGGCACGATTTTGGCGTGTGATGCGATGCCCGCACGCACCACATTTGTGTGCGGAATGCGTTCATGCGGGTTGCGCTAAAAACCACTTCTTTTAATATACCTATTGAATTCGAAATGACTTTATATCAGAAATTACACGAAATATTTTTTGTAAATACTTTTCAGCAAATCAAATATAAAAATTAAAACATTGTTTACATATTTGAAATCCCCACATTTGTAGCTACTGCGTCCCATTTGTTTTCTTGAGTTCTTCTGTCTTTATAGCGACAATGACTCTTAAAACATTTCTCTTCTGCACTTCCGAAATTGGAACCTCCATTATCAGTTTCCGTACGATCGATGCGAGAAAAATCAAATCAGTTTGATTTTCAAACAATGCGTGCGGTGCGGAATCATCGCAAAAGACGTTTTGCAGCGTGTTTACGCTGGACGTCCACATTTGATAGCATCTGTTTGATTTTGACCGCAGACCGCATTAATCGCATCGCAACGCACGCCCGTGGTTACGCTGGATTCAGCGTAATGGATGCATCAAATCCATTTCCGAACAAAAAAAATATAAAAAAAAAACTAGGAAAATGTGAACAATTCTGTGGCAACAAGGAAAAACCACACAAGTCGACTTAATGCCAAAATTGAGTTAATGTTACGATCGGATGCACAGTAACCTGTTCAACATGTCAATTTTTTTTATTCAAATATCTCTTATGCTTGCTGTGTTATGGATCAGGAAAAAACGTATAAGTCATCTTCCCACATCTAAAGTCAAAACCTTTAACCTGCGCACCTGAAAAGTGGCTAAAAATGAGGTATGCTGTTTTTCCTTGTTTAGCGTTAGGAATATACGAATGAATAAAAAATGACATTTGTTGCGAACGGTTAGAAAGTCAAAATACACTCAACATTCGAATGAAAATGAACTTTCGATTGATAGAATGAACTTCGTATCTGTTCGAATGTCAAAATACAGATTCTGCGAATTCGACATACTTTCGAAAGAAATCGAATCTCAAAATAAGCAGTGAAAGTGGTTCTTAACTTTTGGCCTTTGCCTAATTATTTAAAAGATTAAATAAAATTGTAAACGATTTGTAGCAATTATAAAGGTTTTTCCAATAAGAGGTGTTATTTTTGATATTTTATATTTGATATTTGAAAACCCTTAGTTATTCACAAATTTACTAACAACTATTTGCTAAAAATTCTGGTTATTTGTGACTTAATTTGTCACGTATGTAATTTGCATGTTACATGCTGTGTCCGTAAGTAAATAAATTCAACTCATTAATTTTTTTAATTCGACATTGCCTGTTTTGTTGAGTTTCGTTCTCAGCACAGTAAAGTAAAGTAAGATTTTCAGCACACAAATTACAACAACTACTGCGAGTCTCTAAGTGTCAAGTAGAGCGTAGTTGTTGTAATTGCGTACTGAAAATCTTACTTTACTTTGCTTTGCTGAGAACGAAGCTAAAAAAACACGACTATTATAACAATAATTTTTCAAAAAAATCATCATTTTGGATTTGAAGCCGCATCTTGATATTGACATTTTGTTGTCATTTCTGAGGCCATGTTTTTCTTGTAGCAATTATAGAAATCTCTAAATCCAAATGTTCCGAACATAGAGACAAGTAAATTGCCGATTTTATTTTGCATAACTTCGACACCGGCTATCGTAAAACACAACAAATGTGGCAGATAACTAGTTCTAATAGTATGCCTAATAAATTAATCTACAGATTTATTGTGACTTAAAATTCTGACTTAAAATCAACGGCTTCACAGGCTACAAACAAGATAATTGCCTACGAATAGTTGGCGACTTAATTTATTAGTGTTATTGAGACAGTAGTATAAACTTGCAATAATTACTCAAGTTTATTATAATACTTAAGTTGTACATTTTAAAGAAGGGGAAATCAATGAAACGTCATACTCAATGCCCTTTGTAAGGTCACCTTCATAATGTTTTCGCAGTCATCTTTATCAGCAGAAACACAAAATTGATTCATTTACAATTACATGTCGTTTGACTTTTGTATAAATTACGTTTGTAGCAATTATAGAAATCTCCAAATCTAAAATTACGGAATATAGAGACAAGTAAATTGCCGATTTTTTATAGCATAACTTCGACACCGGTTATCGTAAGTTCACAACAAATAAAAAGTGTGGCAGATAACTGGTTCTAATAGTATGCTTGGTATTTGTCTAAAAAATAATGAACCATTTTTGTTTAGCTGATCGAGATCACGCGTTTTTTTTTTGTTGACGCAATTAAAGTGTGTGCACACAGAACATCCATTAACGGGCGTATTTTAATTGACAAGACTCACTGAGATAACTTAAATTAACAATTTGAATGAATAAATTACCTGCTCATGGTTTCGCATTGCCTCCATATCTTCGGGTGCATCGAAAATGCAGTAATTTGTTCGAGGTTTCTCGCCATCCTGAGAGATTGATCCACCAGGAACTAATAAAGAAAATTCACTTATTAGTCAATCAAAAAATTGAGTTTGTGATAGATTTCTTACCCAATAGGCCACCAGCAATTAGGATATCGAACAATACTTCGCCGTAACGACGGTAGTCAAGTTTGTTGCCAGCAAGATCTAGATATTTCGAGATTTGTTCCAAGTCGCCTTCAGTTTTATCGAGACCAGCAATGACCGCGTCACGGAATCCCGTGGGGTCGAATTTCTCTTTTTCATCTAAAAAATAAGGGGTCAATTGTTTTATTTTTGAACTGCAAATTGTTGGTAGTTTAGTGTTGCTTACCTCTTTTTCTGGTCTTGATGCGCTGACCTGATAGTACTGGTCTTTCAGTTTTTTGACTCATACAACAAATTGCTGTAAAGAAATAAAAGAAATTTTAAGTATGGTACACAAATTCTATATAAAAAAAAATCGATTTAATATTGCGAATTTGAGAATATTACCGGTTTAAAGTAAAAAAAAATTGTTTGTGCGTCTGAATTAAGCACGAACTTGTGTTAAGTTTGAATTGTAAAATACCGTGATTCCGAAGTGCACTTCTGTCGATATACAGTGACGCAGTAGTACGAGCGAGTTAGTTTTGTGTGCAGAAGTTGCGTGCTCACTTAAGTTACCGCAACTAAAAAGATGCAGGCAAGTAGGTGAGGCACCTGACTAAATCGCCATCATATTATCTAAACAAGTACATAACACAACAAAATCTGGGATCACATACAATATTTTTCATGTTTATATATTATTATGTACGTGATGTTGTTTTTGGTTTCTTTAAAAGGTTATATTTTTTTCATTTGGTCCATCAAGTAATAGGTAGATGAATGTCGTCCAGTTCAAAGGCAACCACGTAGGAATGTAAACTAAATCAAAAGCAAAAATACAAGAAATTAACTGGACTGGCCATGGTTCTTAATCCACTATCTACCATACATGCACGATCGGTTTCCAAAAGTACATTAACGCAATATTAATCGCTCACTTTAATCAAAGTTAAAGTTTACAAGCGAATGTAAGTGAGTTTAACCCAAAATCAGACTAAACCTGACGCTGTTTAGTCCGATTGAATTTAAACTGCACTTGTGAGGACTAGTTGAAGTATTTTAATTCGAGGTTTACACTCCTACGCTCGTAACAAGAAAAGTAGAAAAGGGGAATACTAAATAAAAAAGCAAAAACAAGTAAAAATGTTATCATCGGCCTGGCCGATGCTTTGATACCCTCCACTGCATACAAGTCATGCAAAACTGGTTTTGTATGGGAGGTAGCAGAACTACTTGACCGACATAGCCCAATTTTAATATCAACCTGACGACGATAAAAGTAAGTCCTCTCACAAAATTTCACTTGCCTAGTTTGATTTGTATCGACGTTATCCTGTTTTCAACAGACAGAGAGACACATGGGTCTAATACTGATTTTGTATGGGAGTTACCCGAACTACCTAACCGACATAGCCCATTTTTAATACCAACCTAACGACGATAAAAATAAGTCCTTTCACCAAATTTCATTCGCCTATGTTAATTCCTTTGGGCGCTATCGTGCTTTCAACAGACAGACAGACAGACAGACGGACATGGCTAAATCGATTCAGAATGTGATCCTGATTCAGAATATATATACTTTATGAGGTCTCCGGTGCCTCCTTCTTGGCGTTACAAATGTAATGACAAAGTGGATATACCTTCCTGTGAAGGGTATAAAAAACGACTTCATTCGTGAAATGGACGAAATGTTAATCTCTTCGTCTTCACCGGACGTATTTGTTGAAGAGCTGATGAAACAGCAGCCGATGGTAAATGAACGTCGTCCTCGCCGTCGAATATATAGGGTAGAGTTGCTAGTGGCCGGCCCCTTAAGGATTTTTCGTCATAAAATATATCACAGTAACAACAAATATTGATATTTTCGAATTCTTAAAATAAATTATTCTTTATTAAATTCTTCGTCAGTAAAATGAAGAAAAAATTAATTATTCTTATCAGAAAATTGTTTATTTAGATTTTAGTAAAAAAAAAAATATTTTTTTCCTGTGGCCGGCCCCTTGTTTCCTGTTTCCGGCCACCTCGTGTCCCATATTCGGCCACCCAGTAATGATAGGGCTTAAATTGTTTAATATTTGTTATTTAAATGTTTTATTACAGAAAAGTTAAGAAAACAAATTATTTATATTATTAAAAATAAATAAAAAAAAATGAAATTTAAAAACATTTGAAAACAATTACCCACAAAATTTTCACAAAAAAAAAAACACTAATTCCGACAGCAATTTTACTAACGATTTGACAGTAAATTCACACAAAAACCTTCCCCGACAGCACAAGTCAAATGAGTTGATTTCTCGAGAGCTACTGGCAACAAGAATTTTGACACATTAATGGAAAAGTTTAAGAAAACAATTTAAGACCAAAAACTTCGAAAGAGAACTATATACAATTCACTAATTATAACGACTTTTCCGAGAGGAAGATAATGTACAAGCGGGCTTGCGTGATTACGATGTGGTAGTTATAATCGGTTAAGGGCAGTTTTATTCAATATCGTTCAACTTGCAGACAACTCCGAGGTTGGCCAACTTCGTAGTTGATTTGAAAGGGAGAGTTGAGCTACAAGTTGAAAATTGCTTTAATTCACTTCTTTCATTCTCAACCGCGCAGTTGAAATTCAGAAGTTAGCCAAGATGCTGGTTCAAAAATATCCCTGGGATATTTGTGGCAGATAACACAAAAGTTGGCCAACTTACTGTTTCAAAAATATCGCTGGGATATTTGTTGCAGATAACACAAAATAATTATGTCAGTTTCAACTTTGGATTTGTATTTCGTCCGTCAATTTCACCAAAGAGAAAGCATACTTTGTATACTTTTTATTCTTTGTCTATGATTTTCGTTTTAAGGAGTGGATATCCTCATAAAAATTAAGGGAAAAAAAATCGAGGGAATTTTGCTCTCGAACACTAGAGTTTCTGGCATTTGTAGCGCAAGATTATCAACAAACGATTCAAGGTTGCAATGCTTTCCCCAATTGAATTGACCGAAGCGCATTGTAGCGTAATACAATCAATAACTGGGTATTTGGTCAGGATTTATACTTGATCTATGTATTTTACGAGTCGTTCATCACAGAACTCAAAATATATAATAAATTCCAACTCTTTCGCGATTCACAATATACCTTCTCCAGACGCACGGCAACGAATTCATTATAAGATGAAGCACCATCATTGTCGTCCACTTTGAGAGACGGACACGATAGATAAAGTTATGGTTGCTCCATTTTTCAAGTCCGTCTCCGTGGTATTATCTTGTATTGCCGTGTCTCACAGACCAAATTCTTATCCTCTCCTCCATCCTCTTCACTGATCGAATATTTCCTTCAAACCTGCACAAATGCAATATTTTTTTAGTTTGAAAGAACATAGAAGTAATACTGGCATTCCACATCAAAGGACATCACACTTCGTCCATAAGGACTTGTGTAGTCAAGTAGACTGCTAACTGCTTTTGCATTGACTATAGATAATTAAGCATGTTCAAATTCTGTGTACGTACATATTTGTATTGAATAAAGCCAAAATTCAATTAAATGCCATTGAAAACAAATTTCTATATCGCTACTTTCCGAAACCAATATAGGTAATAATGCGCCGAGCTTCGATACGAGTGTCATTCTTAGAACAATATTATGAAGTAGGTACCTATGTATGTTATATATTTGTAGATTGTTCCATTGTTGGCAGTTGGCAAATGTCAATGTATTTGTCAATATTTCTGAAAACTGAATTTAGGAATTGATAGAAACAATGCTCTCTATTGATTTACATCCGCGTACCAGAATACAAGAAACGAATTAATGAAATTGCAATGACAACGACAAATAAAATACTCGTGCACCATAGGTACTTTTGCTTTATTTAAATCACAAAATGGTTGTTCGTTCTACCTTCATTCTACAATATCCAACACATAACCTCGAAAAAGAAAAACGTTATTAGTGCCCATGTGGCACCTGTAACTAAAGAAATTCTTAATTTAGAACACTAACCTCATTGAACAAGGTAGCATACCATTAATTCTGGGATAAGAGAAATTTTGGAAAGTTCCATACAAAAGTATTTCGGAGAAATTGCGTGATTCACAGTTTATCATTCTCCCAATCGCCACAACCGGGTACTTACGTTAACTTCACTTCGTAAAAAATTCGATTTCGCTTGAAATATGACGTTTTGTATTTGGAGAGCTTTATTAAATTACGATTAACCTCTTTTGTTCCGTTGGATAATTTACTAAACTATTTTAGTTTAATTATTCATGTGTTTTTTATTCTTAAACTATTTGAATGAGCAATGCCTGTTTTCGATTTTTGTAACAATTAATAAACTACCGACTTAAAATAAAATAAATTAAACGAAAAAAAAACGTGTGCGAATAACTAGCATAAAAATGAATAAGTGACGTGCCTCTTCGACGAAATGTGGCGGTCAATGGGGAAATGATAATGAAGGCAAACGCGTTAATTGCTTTTGCTTCGCTTTTGTGATGGGTAAAAAATATTCGATTGCTGTTGGCATGTTGATAAGGGGACAGGGAGGATCGGAGGCCGTAGATTCGAGTATTCGTTTTTCGTTATTCAACGCGGTGGAGGTCTTTCTTTTCGATTGCCTTTGTTTTCTCATTCGTTAATTCCTCAAGACAAAATGTCGGCCATTGAAATTTTTCACATTTTTTTTAACAAAGTTTAATTAAATAATTTGGAACATCCAATGCTTACGTAAATGATAATTTGCTTAAACAGAATAATAAAAATGTGCACCACGCAATTTTAATTGTTGCAAAAAGAGGCAATGATTTATGTATGCAGTATGCGTCACCTGACCACAGGGCAGGGGCACTCGCTATCTCGTTTTACAAAACAAAAAATTTCTTGAAAACACAATGGATTTTCACAAAATGATTAATCTAGAATTATTTATATTTAATATACATTAATACTTACAAGTAAAACAAAAAAATAGTAGCTTAACCCTGAATTTAGTAAAACACTGAGCGCGACTTGTACACCACGTAGGAGTAGAACGGGAAATATGAATTTTTATATGAAAATCGAAATGGCCGTATACTTATTCCGGAGAGAACAACTGGAGGAATTGGAAAAGAAGAAAGTTGCAAAAGAAAGGGAAGATAAGCAAAAGGGAGGGAATATATAACTTAAGGGTCTGCTTGTACTAAACACAGAGAAGATGACGGGACGTCAAAAGCACCGTCTGAAAGAACGGCGGAGGTTAATATTTTAATACAGAATTCTAGGATTATTTAAGAATCAATATTTTTGTTAAGTTTTTTTGAATTTCCAATAATTTATCTACACTAGGATCCCCAACAAAATAATACCAAATTCGAAGAAGGTAGTAATAAAGGAAAAAAAAAAACAAGTAGGTAATTAGGTATATCGGTTTGCCTTTTCAATTTAAAACGTTTATTTTTATTAGCTATTTACTTTTACATCAGAAAAAGGCAAAATTAGCATACGCTCGTATCTACAACTGAAGGAAAAAATATTATTATGTAATCGAGTCTTACAGAATTTTTGCCGTTTCTCATTGGCCATTAGAAAGAAGCCAACTGGAAATGTACCTAGCGCCATTTGGCGTATAGAAATGTTTAAAAACTCTGTATGAAAAATTGTTCATAATTAAAATAATGCAGAATTTGACAGCTGGACATTTGAACGTTCGTCCCATAAAAATGTTGAGTTTTTAAATGGAAACTATAGGTTTGTTTGACGTGGAAGCACTAGTGCCCACTAGTGCACACTAAGAAGTGTCAGCTAATTTTCACGCCTGTCAAAACCCTGCACAACCCTGAAAATTCGGCTTCTATATCGAACGCAAAATGTTGCCAGTTTGTTTCATTGACAAATATTTATCTTTTGGTAACACTTTTTTCCGATAATTGTTAAAAATGAGTGAACTCAATTCAGAATTTGAGTTTGCCATAATGCAATTAGTTGATAAAAACGTTCGTAATATAGATGATGAGTTTAAAATTAATAACAGCAAGCGAAATGACAGCAAACTCAGCACTGAATTCTTGACCCCGACAAATTAACTGGGGTCAGTTCAAGGTACAACTGGGGTCAGAGATGAATGAATAAAAGAGATGGATATCTTTCGTACGTCTATCCCCCCAAAACCCATTTGTTTACATTCTTGTTTTTGTAATTTCAACCTCCGTCTGTGAATACGTGTGAGCTACAAAAAAGGCATTTGCTAATGGCCGGTCAAAATTCCTTTTGCTTTTATAGGCATCGCGCTGTTCAATTGATTTGTGTTTGGTGTTGAACTTGTTTAGTTTTTGTTAAGGCTTCAATTAAAATAAAAAAAATAGTGAAATACACATTTCGGAATAGCGAAATTCTTGCATTAAAGTCAAATTCATGAACTCACATATTCTAGAAAAGAAATGAGCATGTGTGCGTGACTTCATGAATTTTTCGGGAAAACAGCTTGTAGGCCAAAGATAATGGAATACAGAGATCAAGATAATGGAATACAGAGATATATAACTTTCCAGTGGAAAGACGGCTGCCTACAAGCTGTTTTCCCGAAAAATTCATGAAGTCACGCACATATGCTCATTTCTTTTCTAGTATATGTGAGTTCATGAATTGGAATTTAATGCAAGAATTCGCTATTCCCAAATGCGTATTTCATTTTTTTTTTATTTTAATCGAATCCTTAACAAAAATCAAACAAGTTCAATACCAAACACAAAACAATTGAACAGCGCGATGCCCTTTAAAGCAAAAGGAATGTTGGGCGGCCATTAGCAACATACTTTTTTGTAGCTCACACGTATTCACAGACGGGGGTTGAAATTACAAAAACAATAATATAAACAAATGGGTTTTGGGGGGATAGACGTACGAAAGATATCCATCTCTTTTATTCATTCATCTCTGTTGTAGGCAACCGCCTTTCCACTGGAAAGTTATATATCTCTGTATTCCATTATCTTTGGTCATGTCAAGCACAGGTTTTTAGTACCAGGGCGAGTTCAGTGCTATTTCGAACGCATTAGGGTCTATCCAGTGTGCACTAGGGCCCACGTTAAACAAACCTTATACCGTAAGTATCATTTGGTAAAAGAGGATTTATCTAGAATATTGGCTATTTATAAACGAAGGGTTCATCTTTTGGCTCGAAAACACTAGAATTTTAGCCGGAATTACTGATAAAAAGTTTCCATTGAACAACAAAACTCCTTCTGATTGAACGCACAGAAGTATTGGTGAAATGCCAAAAAAAATCTACGTCTGCTGTCCTGTCAGTGACTTGTATAAAATACATAAATTACACTTGCGTGATTGTTTCTTGAGTGGATTCTGACTTCAAATCGAGAAGCGAAATTCTCTTCTCAGATTCACCAGAAGAATATTTTTTGCGCCAGTGGAACGGTTTCAGAAGTCATTTTTTCGATTCCGGACTCTCCGGGACTCTTCTTATTGCCCAATGGAAAACGACACTAGTTTAGTAAGTCTGTCAGCTATCTGATTAGATGTATCTCGGCTTTGATTGGCTGAAATCGGTTATAAGAGCAGCTGTTTCAAATGACGTGTATGGAGGGATAGCCGACAAATATAGTCAAGAATTTCGTGACTGAGTTTGCACATTCAAGATTCTAGTTATCTTAAGTCGACTAGATTGGTCTGGATAAGATGTAACCTGGGGGTCAAATCCCGTTCCGTGATACTGTGAATTTAAAAGAGTTTTAACAAGTTCACGCTGAATTCGATTCTCGATCTATGAAAAAATGAAAACAAATGTCCGAATTTTTTCGTATGATAAGTTTTTTATCACAGCAATTTCATTTGTGAAGCAGTGTGAAAACGTGATAGATACAAAAAATAAACGGGGGCAAAGGGCTTCAGAAACCCAAAAAGAAAAATATTAAGTAGACTTTCTTGAGAATAGTCCCGATTTGGCCAATGACAAGTAAGTATCCTTAAATTAACATAGTTAAATATTATTCTACGTTGAAAATATTTAAACTTCAAAAAATTAAATTAACAGATTTACAACAGCTGACGGTGAGTGGTAGGAACCACTTTATTTCTAGAAGAAAAGAACACATTATTTTTGTTGAAAACAAAACAACAAATTGATAAATCACCTTTGTCTAATACGACGCCTATTGTTTATTATTTTGTAATAATTACTCGTAGATTATTCCCGACATTATAATTATAAAACGTATAAAATGGAAATTCAACAAACAAACTTAATGAAAATAACAAGCGCACAAATGACAGATAGGTGACAGCATTTATCATTTAGTACACATTTATGTCGTTTTCCATTGGAACAAAAAATCTATCTATTTTTGATCTAAATCACTTTTGGCGTTCCATTGAGAAAAAAAAATCAACATTTTTTTTGATTCGGATCACTTTTTGCAAATCTCCATATTTTTTCAGATTTATATGTACAACCACAAATACAGCACAGCTGTTGTACGTCATTTAAAGAAGTTTGTTTTAAAACAAATGTTCAAAGTTTCGTGAAGAACAAAATAAAGAAATACATAAACAGCAATGGACATAGTTTTGGAGGAATTATTATCTTCATTGTTTTCCATCATCATCTGGAAACTACGAATCACCGAAACTACTCCATTTGTATCTACAACAGAGGAAACATTTTTCAAGCGTTAGCGAGAGGTTTTCTTATCCCGAAACACCGACTCAAGTTTCTGTCCACTAACGAACAGCTTACCCTGTTTTGCTGAAGTGCAGAAACTGTGATATTGCTCTATGTGGTCGACGGAAGGGAATTGTTGGTGTTATTATTCCTTAGTTCGAGCTCGAGACCTCGTGTAATAACCGATCATTACTTTCCTTTTTTTCATAGACCAAGGATATAAATATAAAATAAAAAAACAAGCGAGAGCCAAATGGTAAGGTCGAACTGGTATCTAAATACCACTTTAACGTTCTTAATCATATGGCCCAGTGTATGCAAATTGAACTTCATAATTTAAGAAGTTACACATGTCACTGACGTGGTGCTGTTTATTTTTAATTATTATAACAACTATATTTCGTAAGGCTTATTTGAAATCCATAATTGTAGCCTTATGCGGCGACCAGTTTCTCTTTGGGTACATCAGTTGAGCCTGCCTGAATCTGATCGACTTTCTCATCTTTTTGCACCGTTTCTTCAATTAATTTTGGTTGTTGTTCTTCCTCTATTACCCTAAATGTGTAAGGAGCCGGTTGTCTGGGTGGTAACCAGTCGGGAATAATCTTATCATGCATTCGCCATATCCCGTACTCATTCGAAATATGTTTTTCCATCACCACATATTCAAGAACATCTTTCGTAAGAATTTCACTTCCATGCATCAGTCGTCCAAATCGATCATATATGGCCAACTGCTGTTGGGTGTGAAAACGAACTGTCACCTGAGCGAATATATTCTCCTTTGTTATAATATCTGTGCACCGTGCATGAACAACTTTAGGTGGTTCAAGCGATTTTAAGAATCTCCAATGAACAGTTTTGTCCCTTGTATTGTGTATGATCTCAGGATAGCAGCGCTCGGTAACGTGTTGTCGAAGTTCATGTTTCTTTTTTGCTGCCATCAGCTCATGTGCCGCTATGTAGATATCTTGAGCCTTAAGCGCAAAGTCGTCTTTATCAAAATCTTCTTCGTAGCTCTTTATTTTTCGTATGGCCATAATGCTTTTGCCCTTCATTTCGAGGAACTCGTACTTTTGCTTAGCACCTGTGCTTGATATGATGGACTTTTTTCCATCTCCCTCGGGAGGTACATACGCTTCAAACATGCCACCAGTGCAACTGATGTGAAAGGGTCTTTCTAACCATGGTCGAGGAGGAAGAACACCTTTTTCCTTCATACGACTGCGGACTTCTTCTGGCGGAAGTTCTTCGAATTTCTCCTCAAAGTCGGGAAGGTCGATTTTAATGAATTTTTGTTTACGCAGTCGCTTGAATTTGGGATTCCAATGTTTGGTTTGGCGATGTCGTACTTGTTGAGCGTTGAGTAGACCTTGGATTCCTGGCGATAAGAAGCCAGGCTGCAGAACCTTAAAATTTTCCAATGAGTTCAATGAAAATGCATACAAACTGATTTTTTATTACTCACCTTTAACACTCTAATGCAGTTTTTGGCCTGGCCTATGAATTCCATTGTTATTAGGAAGTTGTGCTATATCAATTGGAAATATTTTCTCTAAATGCAATTTACTCCTCCAAAAAAATATATAATCACACTCGAGTCTGAGCGGTGCTGTAACTTTGACAACTGACATTTTGATAGAATACTAGTGCTTCCCAAGCTGTAGGTATGTTCGCTTAAAATTTTCGCTATCGCATGTAGGGATTATGTAAATACCTATTCAACCGGGTGTGGAAAAATAAAACTGAAAGATTTAATTAATTAAAGGAGTATTTGACACAATACCAATATTTTTTCTTTGTTTGACAAGCATTCATGCCACGTAGGTTTAAAAATATTTTTATAGTCTAAAGTTTGGTGCTGCTGTTAGCACTAATAATCAATCCCTGTTGTATGCATAGACACCATGTTCCCACCAACGTGATTTAGCTAAATCAACTTGATTAAGCTAAATCATCCCATAAATTACGTGATTTATCATACATTTTCGTGATTTGTAATTACGTGATTTATACGTGTTTAAATCTTAATTACGTATCTGTCATCGCAAATCCACACAAAATAAAATCGTACATACACAAGTAAAATCGAACATACGCAAATAAAGCAAACATACCTGTTATTAACGTCAGAACTTTATTCAGCAACCAACAAATTAACAAAACCGTAAATAAAATCAAATTCAATTTTCTAATTTTGTTTTTCGGTGAGTTTTTTTATATTTTTATTAAGTACATACAATAAAAAATGGTTTTATTCTTAGCAGTTATGGCAACAAAACAAAAACAACTAAAAAAAAGAAGTATTTGGTCCGAAGTGGACGAATTCTTTCTCCTGGAGCTTTGGGAAGAAAAGTTTCAGGAGCTGCGGGGAAACAGGAAATATAACCATATCTAAAGGGTGATTTTTTAAGAGGTTTAGAACTTTTATTTAAAAAAAAACACAAAGAATTCGAAAAAATGAATGAAATATTTATTTGAATCGATAGTTTGAACCTTGCAATTTAATGTTTAAAGATAATTTCATGCAAATGTTGACCGCGGCTGCGTCTCAGGTAGCCCATCCGCTGAGTCCAATTTTGGCATACTCTTTCACACATATCGGCCGGTATCTCACGAATGAATGCATGGATGTTGGCTTCCAGTGCGTCAATCGAAGCGGGCTTGTCCCTATACACATTAGCCTTGGCATACCCCCACAAAAAATAATCTAATGGTGTCAAATCGCACGATCTAGGCGGCCAATTGACCGGCCCGAAACGTGAAATTAACTGTTCACCAAACTCGCCTCGCAATTGCGCCATTGTTTCGCGTGCTGTGTGGCATGTGGAACCGTCTTGTTGAAACCACATAACATGATATTATCATGTAAGTCAAGAACTTCCATTTCGGGCAAAAAAAAGTTTGTTATCATCGCTCGGTAGCGTTCACCATTGACAGTAACGCTGCGATTCGCATCATCTTTGAAGAAATATGGCCCAATAATGCCGCCGGCCCATAAACCGCAACAAACAGTGGCTTTTTCGGGATGCATTGGTAGCTGTTGCAATGCTTCTGGCTGATCTTCACTCCAAATGCGGCAATTTTGCTTATTTACGTACCCATACAACCAAAAATGAGCCTCATCGCTGAACACAATTTTTCGATAAAAAAGCGGATCCTCGGCCAGCTTTCCAAGAGCCCATTCACCAAAAATTCGGCGTTGTGGTAGGTCGGCTGGCTTTAGTTCTTGCACCAGCTGTATCTTAAAAGGCTTTACGCCCAAATTCTTCCGCAAAATTTTCCACGTAGTGCTGTAACAGAGGCCTAACTGCTGGGAACGGCGCCGAATCGACATTTCGCGGTCTTCTGTCACACTAGCTGATACGGCCGCAATATTTTCTTCACTACGCACAGTACGTTAACGTGTTGGTGGTTTAATGTCCAACAAAGTAAATTTGGTGCGAAATTTGGTCACAATCTTCCGAATAGACTGCTCAGAAGGTCGAGAATGCCGATCATAAAATGGAAGCAGCGCGCGATGAACATTTCGAACCGAGTACGAATTTTGATAGTAAAATTCAATAATTTGCAAGCGTTGTTCATTTGTAAGACGATCCATGGTTAAATTGCAAACCAAACTGAAGCTGTTTGACAGTGACACAAGGTACTAAACACACGTCAGCTGTCAAAACCGGTGTTGCCAAAACCAAACCAGCTAAAAAATCACCCTTTATAAGGAGATGGCGAATTCCTTCCAACGCAGGAATTCCTTGTTTTCTCCCGACGAGATAAGGGTTAAAATTCACAACCTTACCAGTCGATACAGTTACGTCGCTTTTTGAGCAAATTTGTTGTAACCGTTATTCGTATTTTTTGTATCGTAATCTTCTAGAAAGGAAAAACAGATAGTCGGTCCATCGGGAGGTTGGGCAGTTGAGGATTAATAACCTGGAATCTATCTTTGAAGACAGCATTGTAATAGGTAAACAAAAACAAGTGCTTTGATATGTTCATATATTAGTGAATTACTTTTTTTTATATTTTTATGTCTAGATTACACATCATCTGAACTTTCAATGTCGCGCACACCACCATCATCACCGCGCATATCGCCAAGTCCTTCAGCCTCCGACATTTCGGAATCAGTTGAAATTCCAGAGACGCCTGTTGCATCCACTTCAAGAGCTGCAAGGAAACAGAAAAGGAAACCAGTTAATCCTTATGCAGCTGACTTCCGTGCATCGGAAAACAGGATAAAAAATCAAATTGAGGAAATACGAAATACGGATCAGGAACTCATTCAAATAGAAAGAGAGCGCAATGCAATTTTGGAAAGATTCGTAAGCTCCTCCGATCAGTTTCAAACTGATTTGATTGCACTTTTAAATAAAAAATAAAAAGAAACAAAAGTTGGTTATGTTAATAAATGTGTTTTTACCCAAGTATCTGGTTATCGCATTGCGTATATTAACTGCTGTCTGATTGTTGTCGCTGATAGACGATGTATGTTCCGGCTGCTCTCTGAGTCTGAACGTGGTTTCATCCACGTTCATTAATATCATCGTTGTGAACGTTTAAAAAGTTGTGAAGTACACAACAAGCCTATAATTGGAAGTGTTATCTATGTGGTTTTCCAATCCTATCCCAATTCTTCTAAACCTGGCCTTCAAATGACCAAAAGCGTTTTCTACCACCCTTCGACATTTGGATAGGACATAGTTAAAGTTTTTGTGTTCTGCCGGTGCAACGGCATTAAATGGATAAGGCTTCATAACTCTATCCGAAAATCGGAAAGCGGAATCTCCAATCAACAGGACCGGAACGTCTACGCCACATATTCTTTTTGACAACCTTTGAAGTATGGGATTTTGGTGTTGCAACTTAAGAGATGAACTTTCAAAAATTTGGGAATCGTTGCAACGTCCTGGACTTCCGGCATTGATGTATAGAAATCTGTATCTAGATTCGATAATCATATTTAGAATCGTATTTTAAAAACATAATGCTATTCTTACCGGTAATCAATTGCAGCGAATAGTACAGTAGAATACCAACCTTTGTAATTATGGTAATCAACAGCGTCTTCAGATCTGGGGCTTACCTTGATATGACAGCCATCTTAAAAATCGTTGAAATAAAATTATTCTTAGCTAAATTTTAATATTTCAGCTTACTTACCGATAGCTCCGAAGCACTGAGGGTAGCCCAACTTTTTGAACCCATTAACATTTTCCTCTACAACTTCCTCAGTAAGTGGGTAAGCTGTTATATATTTTGGACGCAGCATATTCCATACTTCCTGGCAAAATTTTTTCAAAATGCTGCAAACTGTTGCTTTTCCGACTCCAAAAAGATTTGAGATGCTTCGGTATTCAGCTGAAGATCCAACACTGTACAGTGCGATTGCAACCCTCTTTCTCAAGGGAATGGCTTTACGGTAATTCGTGTTTTGTTTTTCCATATTCTTAATTCATGGCATATCGTATTAAAATTTTCCCGAGACATACGGAAGCTTTCTTTGAAAAAGGCATCATCATTTTCCGGCACACCTTTTTCCCAGAAAGATCTTGAACGTATATGCAAATAACGCGTTCTGGATTTTAACTTTATTTACGTGCAAATTTAAACTACACTCACCTTGGTCCAGACTCTTCTCGGTTTTTTCCATATAAGCATTTTGTGCGATAAAAACAAGTGACTATTTAGGAGATGTACTAGTCTCAGAATATTTTTTTTATGCTTTTTTCGGAGAACATTTCTTCTGGTTGAAAATGCCGAGAGTAAAATGCTTATATCATTTTTGGCTTTTTTGTGATAAATGGAAATGATTTCCAAAGCATTTGAACTCATTTTAACTTTTAATTTGATGTAATTAATTTTCTTTTTGAACTTTGATAGTTACGATAGGTGACCAACTCACCTAATGTCAAAGTTGACGTGAATGTCACACTTAAACACTTACAGTTCGGTGGAAACGCCTTTCGTGATTTATAAATCACTTTGGCTAAATCACGTTGGTGGGAACGTGGTATTAGGGCCGGTCTGTTCACAGGTGGTTAAATCCGTTGTTAGGTTACCATATGTCGTTTTCGATTTGGCTTTTCAGATTTTGATCTGAGATTTCAGATTTCTGCTGCCAAATCGAACATAAAATCCGAATTTTATTGGTTCTTGTGTGTATTGAGTTGGCCGCAAAATATATTTTTTTTCACTTGTACTGGAAATCCATTTCAATTGATTTTTACACATTTATAATAACTTATTTCGAAAAACTAACCTAGCTCCGAAAAATTAATAATTCTGTTCAAAAAGCAATCCTTCCAACGATAAACAATTCTTAACCGCCAGATGTGTATGTGTAAAATCTGAGATCAAATTGAGATTTCTCAAAAGTGATATGAGATCAATAGCCTTGTTTTTTTTAGCTTCGTTCTCAGCAAAGCAAAGTAAAGTAGGATTTTCCACACGCAATTACAACAACTATGCTCTACTCGACACTTCGAGACTCGCAGTGGTTATTGTAATTTGCGAGCTGATAATCTTACTTTACTTTGCTTTGCTGAGAAGGAAGCTCAAAAAACAGGCCTAATAAAAGATTGATTTTTGTGGCAAATCGAACATAAAAAGCAATATCGATCAAAAACTAAAATTGATTTTATTTTTTCAAAAAATGTATCTCTTTGCCAAATCGAAAACGACAGTAGATTAACCATGATTTTAAATCTGTGATAACCGATGAGTGTTTATTGAACGATTTTTCACTTCGGTCACCAAACCATAGGTAGCCTTGCGACAATTCGTTTCACTTTTCCAGTTTATTTGTCAATTCAGTGATTGACCGAATCTATGGTTACATTTTTTTGTTTTCCGCGTTCGATTCTTTTCGATAAGTAATTTGTTAAGGTATTTAATTAATGAATTTATTTTCAGTAATCTAACTCACCGCAAAATTTGTTTAGAATAAGAATGTAATAATCAAATGATACAGGCGTTTTTTAAAAACTGAAGAATAAAATCTTGTTTTTCTGAGACAAAGCATTTTTTAAAGCCGAATTAAAGTCACAACAATACAATTTTACAAATTGATCATCTCAATTTATTCAACGAACGTTACAATTCTCTCATTCTTTCAATATTTTGTCCAATTTTATGAGAGCTGTCATCGACTAAAAATTATAAAAATAATCTCTTCGAAGGATGAGATTATATTAGGCCTGTTTTTTCTTAGCTTCGTTCTCAGCAAAGCAAAGTGAAGTAGGATTTTCAGCACACAATTTACAATAACTACTGCGAGTCTCGAAGTGTCAAGTAGAGCGTAGTTGTTGTAATTGCGTGCGGAAAATCCTACTTTGATTTGCTTTGCTGAGAACGAAGCTAAAAAAACACGACTATTGTGTCCGTTACGTTTAAAACGTCTATGAAACTGACGAGACTGATTTTATTGGTTCAGTACACTCCATCTTGAGTTATTTATACGTTTATTGTATTATTTGTATTTTTTCTCCACAATATTAGGCGTTTTTTTGAGCTTCGTTCTCAGCAAAGCAAAGTAAAGTAAGAGTTTCAACACACAATTACAGTAACTACTGCGAGTCTCGAAGTATCAAGTAGAGCGTAGTTGTTGTAATTGCGTGCTGAAAATCCTACTTTATTTTTCTTTGCTGAGAACGAAGCTCAAAAAGCAGGCCTATTGTACAAAGAGTTGTTGTGTACAGACAGAGTACGATTTGTCTCTGTATAGCAGATATGTCAAAATTAATACCTTCACAGTCCATCCAAAAAAACACGCCAACATATCTTACGCGCTTTCGGTTCAAAGCGAAAAAAAACACTTCATTTCTGCTTCTTATAATTTGTTTCAAATTTATTCCGCTATGGACCAAGAGCGCTAGCGCTAATGTTACAACCAATGCGAAGTAGACTACTAGCAGTCCGCTCACTTTAATATAAAAGCTGCCAGGTTTATTACTCTGCCGATGCCATCGATTTAGCCACAGTCACTCCATATTAGAACACACGTACCTCCAGTCTACAGTGCTTCTCGGTTTTCAACTTAAGACTTAAAGCAACGAGCAAAAAACATAAACCAGATGTTTAGCAAAAACATTATTAACTTTATTTCTCTTGAATAGATTTTTTGTTTTTTAAATAATAATTTACGAATGTTTGATATATGTTTAATATAAGTTTATCTACTATATAACCTATTTACACGGATCAATTATATAAGTTGTCACAATTTGTCCTTAACTTTAGTCCTATTATCTAATCAACGTATAGCTGGTTATTAAAATCCAGTTGTCCGTGCGTCAGACTCACACAAAACTACTGCTCGGCTCATCTAAATATGCTGTCCGACCGGTTTGTTCGGATCCAAGATGCTTTCTGGAAATGTCGATAGGAATTTTACTCGGAAGTGCTGAAGTTGGTGAGGAGGCAACAGCTGCAACAGGTGATTTCACTATACCACTGCTGCACTGACCCCAGTTGGAAGGCTTAATTGGAAGTACTTTTGGCTTAGGCGGTAATGGTGGTGGTCCCTTTGTAGATGACGAGTCGCCATCTGTTGATGGATCTATAGACGATGTCTGTGTTGAATCCTCTTCATCGATTTTCATTGGGGAAATCGATTGTTTCTTGGTTATGGACAGTCGTGGAGCTGGTTGTGGTTGAGGACGGTCCATTGGTTGTTGTGCGTCTAGTGGTACCGGAGCTGATTTATTTACGGGGCTAAGGTTTGCACGGATCTTTCTCAATTTATTGGCAGCACTAAGATTCTCTTTGTTCTTCAAGAAGTCGGGCAGCTCAAAGTTGATTTCTGTACCACGTTGATCCTCCAGTCGGGCGCATTGTGCACGTTTAAGTCCTTCTAGAAATTCATCTGAAATTGGTTACTAATTCATGAGCATATTTGCTGCAATTTAACGGAAGCGTTCCGGTGTACAAACCTTGATTTTCTGCACGTTCCGTAATTTGGACTTTGACACCAGCTTTCCATTTGGCGATGATGGGCTTCTTTACAGAAGTCGGATCACTGCCGCTGGTAAGTTGAGTCGATGTGCTCAACGCATCGTCCGATTGACTTATTGATGTTTTATTAATTTTCTTAGGTCTCAGTCCCTTCAAACCTGGAATGTTTGAGTCTCGCCTTCGGATCCGATCGAAAATTGAGGATGTCTCTGAGGCGCAATCTTCTGACTAAAAGGAAACAATAATTCACAACGCTATTATTAAAAAAAAACAACTATTTTTTAGAAGTCGAAAGTGTAAACTGACCTTTAAGGAGCACAAATCAGCTGCCTTATGATTCACATCATGAGATTCCACTTTGCCTTGAAGCAACTCATTGAAGACTTTGTTAGTTATCTCATCGAGGGTACTCTGTTGTGTGTTGACAACTGCCGCATTTGGTATTGAACCGTTTCGGTGCGGCTTTATTGCTGGAAAGGATACGTTTTTTGGCATAGCTTTGAGCTTGGCTGGATTGGGCGGGTATTCACAGTGGTCCACTTTCAACAATACCACCTGTAGGCGTTGGCCATCGGCTATAGTAACCGGTTGTGATAAATCGACTGGTTCATGGGTATCGCGCATTAAAACCTGCACGTTGTCCATTGAGTAGTTGTATTTCTGTAGAATTGGCTTGATCACCTCACAAAGGGCCTTCTTCGGTTTGCTTTTCACTGAGATTACCTTCGGATCTGGAAGATCTAACTTAAAAGCCACCCTTTGTTCAATAAGCAACTCCTTGCCGGATAATATCTGTGAGGAGGCATTCAGATCAACCGATTTATTGGTTGTATTTAGGATCACATCGAAAAATTGATACATAATGCCACGTTTTTCTAGCAAACGCTCAACCAATTGACGAACTGTTTCACCCGGTCGTGTTTGGACAATCGTTGTTGCACCATCGCTCAATATCACACGACAGAGGCAGCATGCTTTTATATCGTCCGAGGTGTTGGTCAGGGTACATTGTGGCAATGTGTCAAAACTAGATAGAGAGCTGCGTGAACTGTGGATATCGCTGGTTGAGTTGGCTGTATTTGCAATTTTCAAAGAGTTTCCCGAGAGTTGAGATTTGCTATTCCGAGCGGAAGATGATTTATTGTTTTGATTATCCGATTCGTCACGATCACGTGATTTGCAACGAGCTTTACGGTGCCACGGAAGCAGACTCTTTCGACGGCGATCTTCTGCGTTGCTGGCTGATTTTTTTAACTAAAAATATAAGAATTAAATAAGCTTTCGAAATTATTAAGCATATTAATAAGAAGAATAGTTTTTCGCTTGGTATGCGGTGAAATGGATCTAATTTAATTCAATTGCCTAATACAAGCCTTATATGCTGGGAAACATGGTCTCAAGGTCTCGTGCTGGCCATAGTCAGTACGGCGTTGGGGAAGGCGGAAAAAGGGTATTCATCTTACACGACGAGGATAAGTGTTCAATGAGATGCAGTAGATGTGAAAGTTTCCAGATAGCTTCTCGTTAGGGAGGTAAATTGTGAGGGTCATCCCAATCAATGCCACGTAAGGCAAAAGGAATGAATTTACGCTGGAAAGCTTCGATTTTCAGAATATGCATCTGACGGTTAGGTGACCAGACATGGCAGGTATATTCGAGAAGTGGTCTCACAAACGTCATATAAAGAATTTAGAGACGTAGGGGTTAGAGATCTCCTTCGACCAACCTTTAACAAAGCCGAGTGCAGAGTAAGCTGTACTAATAATATTGTCGATGTGAGGTCGAAAGTTAAGTTGAGCGTCACAGATCACGAATTGATGAAACAGTGGAGACAGACTCGTTGTTAATGATATAAGATCTTTGATGCAGGGGATGACGTTTGCGAGGGAAAATAATAGCTTGACATTTTTGCACGTTAAGCTCTAAACGATTCTGTGTAGAAGTGGTTAAGGTCAGTTTGAAGTGAGCGATAGTTGGCAGTGTAAGATATTTGTTTAGATAATCTCATAACATCTGCGAAAATCTGCAGGGGGCAGATTCCGTATAACAATAATCGCTGGGACGATATCGTTTTTGAAACTTTGATGACCATAAGAAGTAATATTCTGCCCGAATTAGTTTCACTATCGTCAGCTTTACATTGCATTTCGACGATAGTCGTCTGAAAAATTATGGAATGAGTAACCAGGTCAGAGTGTAAAATGACACGTACTTCATCGTTTATTGTCAAATTAAAGATCAAAGGTCCGAGATGACTACATGACGGAACATCTAAAAAGAACACTATACTTGCGATCTTCTAAATAAAACTTAATCCTGAAGTTAACTGCGGTGGAAAACCGTTGGATTTTGAATTTTTTTTGAAGTGTATGACTTTGTTAGAGATCTTGTCGGACACTTTGCCGGAATCTGTAGCCACAACATCCACTTCCTTAGCATTTTTAAAGGCACATAATGTGTTAGAGACAAAATCCGTAAGATTTGGGGTTGAAGATCTACCCTTAAAACCCATGTTGCTTAGAGGAGAGAATTGATTTGTAATGGAAGAACATTGTATCTAAACGATGCTCTTGAAAAGTTTTTGTATACAAGAGGGTTTAGCAATGGGTCTATAATTAGAGATAGCGCCCCTGTACCACTTTCTGTGTATGAGAATGATAAATAAGTCCATCCACAATTTAGGGAATAAACCTTGTATAATCGAAAGCTGGAAAAGAGCATAAAGAGGCAGTGCTAGTTTGTTAATACATTTCTTTTAAACTTTGGCAGGGGGTCCATCAGGACCGGAGGAATAATCGTCCTTGAGAAGATTTATTTATATTCATAGATGTAAAAGAGGTTTCAGCTCAGGGTCAGGATCAAACTCGTAATTTGCAAACGCTTGGCTTAACAAATTAACGAAAAGGTTGGTAATTATTTTAGAATTTGCGGACGAGCAATTACCGGATTTTAAAGTAGAAGGATCCGATTTCGTTTTGGTGTTTGACGAACTGATCAATGCTTATAAACTAAACAACAAGACCACCATTCCCTATAATGTTTGCGCTTCGTGGGGCAGAGAATAAAAGCAACTCCCCGATGCATAAATGATACTGTGATCAGATGCATGAGCCAATTCACAGAAGAATAAAATTGATCCTGAAGGATTGAGTAAGGAGGAGGAGTAAAGAGAAGGCAATGTTGAGCCGTGGTTACGGTGACAATTTTTTCAATCACATAAAAGAGGACACTTTTTTTTAAGTAAAAATACCTGTACAGTCAAAAATGGTTAAAGCCCATTTTAACTATCAAAATTTGTAGGTTTTAGTAGGTCTGATAAAGGAAATTGATTTGGTCTTTCAAAATCAATACAAGAATACCATCTAACTCCAGCTTTGTAAGAATTGAGAATGTAGCTACGACCAATTTCGGCTATTTCGTATGATAGGACTTTTTTTTCAATATTTTGGAAAAAGTCTCTCGGGCGTTGGTTGCTCCCTGCCACATACGATATTTTTATGGAACTTAAATCACTACGCGTCATATCAGCAAATAGTCTTTAATCGCATAAAAGTCGGTAAAGATAGAAAAGAAAGAAAGTGGATCGAGTTAGGTCCATTGTGCGAGCACTGGGAAGAGTTCAATATACAACCAATTGCTTTGATTGCTGTTGATGTTAATCGTTTAGATCGTAGAGAAGGTAATCACCAAATTTAGAATTCCGGGAACTGAAAGTGTGAGACACACGTGCACATTGTCTACTTCCCTTCCTTATCCTCATTCGACCTTTAGGCATGGCCAGATAAAGGGTGATCTTTTAAGAGTTAAGTTTTTCGGGTTGGCAGCACTGGTTAGTCATGGCGTCCAAACGTCATCTGTCAAAGTGAAAAGTTTTCTGTATACTCTGCCATTTAATCATGGAAATACTTACAAACGAGCAACGATTGCAAATTATTGAAATTTTTTATAAAAATTCGTGCTCGTCAGAAACGTGTACCATTTGTTACGACCATATTATGGTCGGCATATTCGACCTGGTGAATCCGTCAACAGCGAACGATATCGAGCCATCATACGCGATTTTTTTTTTCCCCTCTGTTGGCTGAGTTGAACTTGGTTGACATGTGGTTTCATCAAGACGGTGCCACATGCCAACCAGCTTGTGAAACAATGGAAATGTTGAAGGATGAATTTGGTGAGCAGCTTATCTCTCGAAATGGCCCTGTGAGTTGGCCGCCAAGATCATGCGATTTAACGCCTCTTGATTATTCCTTGTGGGGTTATGTAAAGTCGTTAGTGTGGACAAGCCAAGCCGAACACGATTGAAGACTTACAGGATAACATAACACGCGTAATTCGTGGAATACAGGCCGAAATGCTCGAAAAAGTGACGCAAAATTGGACCATTTGAAAAGAAGCCGCGGAGAAAATAACATTTACCTGAAGTTGTCTTTAAAACGTAAATTGCAAAGGCCTATTTATCGATTTGACTAAATTTTGAATATTTGATGTAAATTTGAGTGTTTTATTCGATTTTTAAAAAAACTACGCTTAAAAAATCACCCGTTATAACAATGCAATGACAAGGGGTATTTTTAATATCCTAATAATACCTGGGACACAACGTTACCATAAACTAGGTATTCAACAGACCGTCAGCTCCCGCGCTGACCCAGCCTATTCGCGCCGCAATTTTTGAAAATAAAATTATTTTAAATTTTCTATCAATGAACACATGGGCACGTTCAAGTATCTAGTTTAGTATGTGTGACAGCTGTCTGACTACATGTATCTCGGTTTTGATTGGCTAAAATCGGTCCTTTGACGTTTATGGAGGGGTAGCCGACGAGGTAGCCACATATGCGACTAGATTGGTCGGGAACATCAGTTTTTCTACGTCAGCCGACCAATTTAGTTTTTGCGTTCAGGTTACATCTCAATCAGACCAATCTAGTCGACTTAAGATAACTAGATTCTTGAATGTGCGACATGTGAAGTAACAACAAACAAAAAATTAAAAGGCGGGAGGTCAATACAAGAAAAAAACAGAAGGAGCTGTCAGGTTACTACGTGCAAGTGTATGCGTGCGGCTAATTTGCTTTAACATGGCATGTACTTTCACACATTGTAACACGGGAAACAGCTTGTTCTCAGTTTCTCGTAAGCTTTCTGAGCTGACGCTCTATTTAATACTTTGTTTATGACGTTGTGTCCATTCGAGCCTACACAAACCTAATAATATAAAACCTATAATGTCGTTCTCCATTGGGCAAAAAGTGTCCGGGAGAGTCCGGAATCGAAAAAATCACTTCTGAAACCGTTCCATTGGCACAAAAAATACTCTTCTGCTGATTCTGAGAAGAGAATTTCGCTTCTCGATTTGAAGTCAGAATCCACTCAAGAAGCACTCACACAAATGTAATTTATGTATTTTATACAAGTCAGCTGACAGCCGCCGTAGATTATTTTTTGGCATTTCACCAATACTTTTGTGAATTCAATCAGAAGCAGTTTTGTTGTTCCATTGGATCACAGAATGAGTGGATCCCCGAGTGAAACCAATGGAAAACGACATAAGTCAAGTAAAACTTACGGAATATGAAACTGAAATATAAGTTAGAATTAATAAAACATTATTCTCACCTTAGATTGAGCGGCTTGGTGAAAATTTGTCTTCAAAAGCTCATCCAAGCCCTCTGCCGAGTAGGGCAACGGTTGATTTTTCTCATCGGCCTCAATGCACTTCTTATACAAATCCGATCTTATGAATCGCTGATAACTATCGAACTTCATCAAGTTGAAAATTTGCTTCTGCGCTTGACTGAACAAGTCCTTCTCAGCTGTTCTTAGATTTTCTTGGGCAGTGGTCCTAGCTTGAGAGTCAACATTCACCGGCTCGGTTGCACCATTTGCCAAGTGTTTTGAGAATATTTCCATTGCATGGGTAGCACGTTCGCTAGCCGATTCAATATAACGATATCGCTCACATGCAGTCCAAAAGTAAATATTCTCCGCCGAGAATTCCTTTTTCAAAAATTCCGCAAATGTATGCAGACCAGCTGGATCTTCGAGCAACTTCTCAAATGAACTACCCCAAGCAGTGACTCCTGCAGGTGTTGTTTCCTGTTGTCCGCCACCGTTCACGATATGCTTGATGTCAGCTAACTGACATCGGGCTGCTGCCGCAACTGCTGCTGCCTTGAAATCTCCTATGTAGGTATCCATTGATTTGGTGTAAACATCGTTGTCGGACGCGGTCAGAGAGGATGGTCGTCGTGCTAGCGATACTTGAGAGTCTAGATTTCTTGGTGCACGGAATGATGACTGCGCCCAACGACGGAAAGGAGATGCATCTGGCGGTAGGGCTCTGGACTGTAAGTAACAGAAAAACAAAAAAACTTATTAAAATTGAGCAAAATCGGTGTTATGTCGATGAGTTATAATTAACAATGACTGGGTGTGCAAAGCAATCGGGAGCGAGTTATCTATCGACATTGTAGCGATAAGACATTTGCACAAGTACATGAAACAGGGCGTATCAGTTGTATTCGACGAACGTGATATCGCTTCAACTTACGAAGGTGAAGCTTTGTAATGAGTAAACATCGGTGCGGTGCCATTAGCTTTTAAATGGAAAATAATGCGAACGCTAATAAATTTATCATATCAGTTTGGGTAATGAAAGTAAAGTTGTTTTTTTTTTCAAATTTATTCGTCGGTTATGTCTATTTTGTTCTATATCAACTACGGAGTCTCAACTCAAGAGGTTTGGCCGTTATAGTGCACGTGCACATCAGGCGCATCTCTTTATTGAAATATAGTTGAAAATACATTTTTCAATATCTGCGAAAAGTTAATCAAATGAGTGAAAACAAATTTAATTCATTTCAGTGTCGTTCAGTGACAGACGAATCTGAAAAGTTTTCGAAGAGTTTCTACCTAGATTTTACAAGATAAACTTTTTTGGGGATGTTACTAAGGAATGTTCTTAAAGAATGAAACTATTCAAAGATAGTCTTATAGCGGATTAAGAAAAAGTTGGTTTAAAGATTAAGCCTTTCAAACAAAAAGTATCAGATAATAAGTAACCGAACTTAGCAAAGGCATACCACATCAAGCAAAAGTCGAAAAAGAACTAGATGATGCGTATATCCGTGGATGGGCGTTTGTCAGTCAGTAAAACCAGCTTGAACAATCGTAAGGTTCCCTAGTGGAATTACCGGCTTGCCAGACTTAGAAGGAAGGTTAGAAAACTAACAGAGCAAAACAAACCAAAATGTGGGACGAACGCAGATCCGCTCTTACACATTACAACTCGGAATTGAGACGATCTAAAAGGGCTTCATGGAAAAAATGCTGTGAAGATATTTCTGATATGCCAGTTGCAGCGCGTATCCATTAAGCTCTGACGAAAGATCATACAAACTGTGTAGGTCTACTTAAGAAAACAGACGGAACGTACACGACGGACCGAACGGAAACAATTAAGACCTTGTTACAGGGTCATGTCCCCGGTTCGACCATCCGTGATTTACACGAAAACTCAAATAACATTGGTCCAAGGATCTCTGTACCTAGAAGAATCAATAGTCTATCTGGTAAGATTTTCAGTCCAGATAAGGTTAAATGGGCAGTTGGCTCATTCAAACCTTTTAAAGCTCCTGTGGGTGACGGCATTTTCCCAGCTCTTATTCAGAAGGTCATTGACGACATTCTGCCAGTAATTATAACTTTATATAGAGCTAGTTACAATTGGGGATACATTGCATCTACTTGGAGACAAGTAAATGTAATTTTTATCCCCAAACTGCCTAAGGAGGGTTTATCCATCAACCCTAACAAAGCTATTCTAGTTCCTTTTACCAGAAAGAGACTGGTCAACTTACAACCCACTATCCTGAATGGAACCACGTTAAAATACTCCAGCGAAGTAAAATATCTCGGAATTATCCTTGATAAGAAACTGAACTGGAATTTACACATCAAGTCTGCCACAGAGCGGGCCACTAAAGCCATGTGGGCCTGTAGGAGTATGTACGGCAGAACTTGGGGTCTTAATCCCAAAATTATATACACAATGATGGTAAGACCCATTATCTCGTACGCGGCAATTGTCTGGTGGCCGAAAATACTTGAACAAACCACGGCAAACAAGCTTCAGAAGTTTCAACGGATTGCCTGTCTCGGCATTACAGGTGCAATGCGCACTTACCCAATAACAGCACTTGAGGCCATTATTGGGCTCTCACCCCTGCATTTCTTTATTATGAAGACGGCTGCTATATGCGCCATTAAAGTGCAGCTCGAATATAAGTTCAAATCAGATGAACATGTGGGACATCTGAAAATACTAAAACAAATCCCAAACTTGGATATGTTCTGCTCCGTACCTGACACTATGGTTAGGGAGTATAGTTTTGGGAAATTATTTGAAGTAGAATTACTAGAACGTTCTAGTTGGTCCAATGGGGTTCCGACACTGGACCCTAAAAGTTTAGTTTGGTACACCGACGGATCAAAAATGGTTTCCGGACTTGGAGCTGGTGTCTTTGGTCAAAACACCAAAATCTCGATATCCATGGGGATGTGTCCCACGATTTTTCAAGCGGAAATCCATGCAATAGAATTATGCGCTAATACAATTTATTAAGGTATTAAAGGCGCCATCATACAAATTTTATCCGACAGTCAGGCAGCTTTACAAGTTTTAGCGTCCAATACAATGGATTCCTATACAGTTTAGAGCTGTCACTAAGCCCTGCAAACCCTAGCCAACCACAACAAGGCCAAACTTAGTTGGGTACCTGGTCATGAAGGTATTGCCGGCAACGAACTTGCTGACAAACTCGCCAGGGCTGGATCCGAAACAGTTCTCTATGGACCAGAAACTTACTGCAGAGTCAATTGGGCTACTGCGCTAAGACTAATTAATGAATGGGAACAGCAACTTCGTCTTAACCACTGGGAAAATGTCCGTGGTCTACGACAATCCAAGCGATTAATCAAGCCCTACTCTTACAAGAAAATCCTTAAACTCAATAAGGATAACATAAGAAAGCTAGTATGGGCTTCCTCACAGGCCACTATGGCTTAAGATACCACCTCAACAAAAAGAACCTTTGCCCGGATACAGAATGTAGATTCTGTCTGGAGGATGTCGAATCCTCTGAACACATCTTCTGTGACTGCCCGGCTTTTCATTGGTTAAGAAAACGTGTCTTTAATAGAGAGACTCGTACACCAGCAGATCTAATGAACTCTGCTACTGAGGCCTTATTGACCTTCATCAGGGAGGTCACACGTCTCTTAGAATAACTTTTCCCCATGATACAATAGGTCTTTCAGGTCGCAGTGTCAGCCATCAAGGCATGGGATTTGAATAAAAAAATAAAAAAATGGGCGTTTGTCAATGACAGGGGAGGCTAGGTTTGCAACTACGAACAAAATATCCATTGATATTTAATTTTAAAGTTGTTTGCAAACGCGTTGGTCGGCTTTCTCAGGGCAAAAACACTAGGCTCTAGTATTCCATTCTCGGGCATCGTTGTTCAGGACACAATGTAAAGAATGTAAAATGTGTGCCGATTACAAGGTAGGTAGGTAGGTAGGTAGGAGTGGCGGTTTTATAAGAAAAACCCAAGTACCACTATGGGCCGTTTTGTTACCACAACTCATTTGACCTGGTTGTTTAAGATTGTCGAAAGGGAGAGTTTAGATCCAGCTTGTGGAGTTCAGAAAGGTCATCAATTCTCTAATATTACTTTTCGAAACCTCCTCAAGGGAGTCGAAGAAGGGTTTACCCAGAGATCGCTGTCTAGCCTTAGCTGGTGCTGGACAGGCGCAAAGGTAGTGAGTGAGTGTTTCCTTTTCGGCAGCGTCATTACAGCTGCGGCAGTGTGTATTATATGGGATGCCTATTCTAATTGCGTGTTCCCCTATTGACCAATAGCCAGTGGTTATCGCTATTATTCTGGCAATATCTTTTCGTGATCTGCTGAGAAGATGAGTTGATTTTACCATGCTGTAGTTTGGCCACATTCTTCTGAATGTGATACAGTTCGTCAGCCTCCTCCATCTGAGGTTTACCTTCGATAGGAATTCTGAGGAGATTTTTGCTTTGACTGCTCCGAGCGGTATGTGAACCGATTCCGCAAGTGAGCAGTGAAGGGCTGAGCCTCGCCTGGCCAGCTCGTCAGCATGCTCGTTTCCATAAACGTTGCTATGACCTGGAACCCAAATCAGCGTAACCTTGAACTGGTCAAGCGAGGCCAGCTCCTTGCGACATTCTAATACTAATTTTGAGGTTATGTTGACTGAGGCGATAGCTTTAATGGCAGCTTGGCTGTCAATGAAAATGTCTATCTTTTGCCTCGGGTCTATGTTTGGGTGTAATTTAATTTGCCGACAGGCCTCGCGGACAGCCAGTACTTCCGCCTGAAACACACTGGCCGTATCCGGGAGCCTAAAGGATTTTGAGATGTTTAGGGACTCAGAGAAAATACCTGCACCTACTCCATAGTCCATTTTTGAACCGTCTGTGTAGATTGATAAATTCGTGTCACTGTTCATCCATCTTGCCAATCTAATCTTGAAGGAAATTCTACTTCAAAATGTTTAGTAAAAAACATTTTGGGAGTGATATAGTCCGTTGAGGGTGGTATGAGTTCTCTGGATAGAGAAAGTATAATGTTACTATGGCCGTAGGGTATTGCAGACCAGCACCCCGACTCTCTGAGTCTGACTGCGCTATGTGCTGTGATGTTTATAATGTGAAGGTCTAAAGGTAGGAGATGCAAAAGGACTGTAAGGGCGTCTGACGGTGTTGACCGTAGAGCGCCTGTGGTGCCTATGAATGCCGTTCTTTGTACTTTGCTTAGTTTGGTTATGTTATAAGCCACCAAACTTTATTACAAAGTAAACAGACAAAATGTTCAGAAAATGAGTTGGCCGTGGTTTAGTGGCCTCGTAGATTGGTATAAGACCGCCATGGTTGGTAGGTTTTCACTTTACAGGCACTGCAACCACAAACAGCAAGTATTGTCCATAGTAGCTATATACTTATGGCTACTTGCACTTCTTCTCAATGACAAGTGAAAACGCACAAGAATTCAAGTAATCGTACAAAGAGAGAATAATAAGAACTTAACAAAAGCCAATTAAAGACACACACAAACCGACAGCAGCTTGTAGAAAAGAATCAAATTTAATAAAGAATACAAGCTATTCCAAAGGTATGGCATAGTCTGCATTCACAAAGTATAGACACATACAAGTGCCTACATTTATATTCAGTACACAACGCCAGCCAAACTATGAACTATTTCCAAACTTTGAGTACACAAATTAAATTGTTCTTCTATTTGTAGCGCTCGAGTTTTAACAGAGTACATTCCTGATTCCTGAATCATTAAGCATTCCGCTTTAGTTATTTTTAATTTTAATTCACAACAATTGGGGAATTCCTGTCTCTTATCGCTTGTCGAAAATGTCTAGAGGGGGCGAACTATTTGTGTGGCTTTCTGCAGAGAGAGATAGGTAGGATTTGTTTCCGTTTCAAATTAGACACAGTTGAAAATGAATATGGAAAAACATCAATATGCATTCATCCCGCATGCAATGACATATCAATTTGAACTCACTCGGTTTTGGGGTCGAGCGATAAGTGTATACTTATAGCGTAGTCACTCGAAAGCATCTATTGAGGGGGAAAAATGATATGGCATTGTTATTGACTGTGTAGACGATGAGGGTTTTCTTCAGCTGATAACATGCAGCAACAAGTATTCGTTTTTTTGATGACTTCATTGCATTAGCATCAATTCCAGACACTGTTTATAGATTCTGATCGCAACAACTCTTCTCTATGTGACTCAGAGTGTACTTGCCTGTGTGAGCGTTTTTATTGTGTAATGCACTTAACATAGAACATGTACGTTTTCAGTTTTTATTTTGTTTGCGCTTTGTACTTTTCTACTCTTTACAAAAGATGTTTCGACACAATGATATTAAATACTACTCGTATATTGCGTACAACGAGCCACACTTAATTGAACGATGAGTCTTTATCGACTGTCCTTCGTTATATAAATTTTGTCTGAAGGGAAGAATATCAGCGGTTCGGATGAACCTTAAAAATGTGTGTAAAATAAAATCATTAAAAATTTGTTTTTTTTTAAGAATTTTGTATTCAATTTCCAATCAAATGCAAACTTGATGATATATTCAGACTCATAGATTAGCGGCTTTGGCATGACTGGACAGGCTTTTGGATTAGGACTCGAGTAAAGCCTTCTTTTGTGTCTTATGGTCATTGAATTCAGTCTTGGAATATGAGCATTGAATTAATTCTATCTTTTCGGCAACCAAGTGCTGCCAGAGTTTATCTTTTACTATTGAAAAATATCAATCGCCAATTTGTGTGTATTTATATTTCCAGTTATAAGGCTGGACCCCAATTTTCAAAATTCGCATAGTATAATTCGTATACGAGCAAATCCGCCTGCAAATCGAACCTCCCTTTCGCATAGCAGAAAATATTGGTATTCTTAAAGCGGTACGGTTTTTTTTTTCAAAAATTATATTCACATCTCGAATTAGGTAGAATTTTAGAGCACGTCAAGTAAGCCATTTTAACGGGTTGTCAAAAAAAGAATATTCAAATTTAAATTGGTTGGGAATTGTTGTTTTCGATTGATAAAAAAAAAGAAGTACTTTGTAGTATATTTTAGCTTTAAGAAATTCCTGTTCTTACTGTACTTGATGAAAAAGAACAACCGCAGCCAACTTAAGGCGAGTCGCGGCCATCTTGACAAGAAGAAGTATTAAATTATAATATGTTGAGCAGTCGAAATAAAACGAACGAAAAAATTTAAAATTAGAGAAAAAAATAACTTCTAATTATCTACTACAACTTATGATTTATGTATGTATGTTTAATGAACATTTATGTGTTTTCGCAATGGCTACTTTGGGCGATATGAGCTCCGCATTTGTTCGATTGTTAACGAATCAGTTAGGTTAGGTTAGAGTGGCAGACCGCCTCAGGTGCAGCATCACATAGGCCAAAGAAGGCCCATTCTGATACCACAGGATCAGTGTTCTCACACTACCCGTTGAACCAGCCGGAGCTAAGAATGAAGCGTTGGAGGCAATTAATTCCTATGTATGCAAGTTCGCTGAGATGCAAAGAAGGTGAAGAATAGTCTCCTCCTCGTCCCTACAGCTTCTGCAGAAATCATTTGAAGGGGGGCCCAACCTGAGGGCATGTCTCCCTATGATGCAGTGTCCCGTGATGACACCTACTAAAGTGCCAACCATAGGTCTTTTCAGTGAAATAAGATCAGTGGCCACAAGCCATAACCGCTTAAGTCGACTTAAGACGAAATTGAGATTTTGATGCCATTAGATTCAGCGTATCCAAATCTATTTTGTAAATTTTTTTCAGCTTTATATCTTTAAAAACGTGGCCACAATTTCAAAAAAAAAACTGCTTAAGTCACTAGAGTCAATGGAGTAAAAAAAACTTTAAACTGCTCTCCTGAACAATGAGTAAAACAGACTTAAGCGGTTTTGCCTTGTGACCACAGAGATTCTTGGAGCGCTTGAGATCCATTTGAGGCCAGATCAGTCTCGAGGTGTTAGACTTAATCGAAATTTGCCGGACTATCCGATAGTTCCAAGGCTTTTAACAAATGTGTTCAAGAAAACTTCTCGATCATTTTTAATATTTAAATTTATTTGCCGAACACCTTTCGCTTTAAATATTTTGAATTCAATGCCCCAATTCCCATCGCATCCTCAATTCCTTCTCTTCTTCATACCCATTTCATTCGAAGGATGTATAATTGACCAGGTTGCTACGTTATCATTATTTTACAAATGGCAAAATTTCCAAACATATTTATGGGAAGGGATATCATTCAATAAGTGATTCCATTTAATTTGTTTGATTTACTTTAATTTGACTCTTATTTTCTCGCACACAAATCGAAAAACAAACCGTTCTTTGAAGTGTCAAACTCACCATTCTATATGCGAGACGCAAATCCGCAAGGAAAAGACACACGAGTACAATTCGAAGAAAAATTCTCGTATACGGATTTCGAGAATTGCAAATTTCAGTTTTTCGCATCGCATCGGAGTATTTGACAGATAAACGTATACGTGAAGTTTTGAGAATTGGGGTCCTGGCATCCAGTTTCGCCAAGCAAAGAAAATTCGTTAGGAGAAAATTAAGCGCGTTTTCAATGTTTCTCTTCACCACCTTGCTATTGTCGTTTCCCATTTATTTTCACTCGGGGATCCACTCATTCTGTAATCCAATGGAATATGAAAACTGCTTCTTATTGAATCCACGAAAGTATTGGTGAAAGCCAAAAAATAATCTACGGCGGCTGTCAGCTGACTTGTATAAAATACATAAATTACACTCGTGTGAGTGCTTCTCGAGTGGATTCTGACTTCAAATCGAGAAGCGAAATTCTCTTCTCAGAATCACCAGAAGAGTATATGTTGTGCCAATGGAACGGTTTGAGATGTGATTTTTTCGATTCCGAATTTTTACTCAACAAAATTCTTGGTGTACGAATTGGAAAAGCTGACAATTAAAAAATTATTTGAAATTTGTTGTCCTATTTGGTATAAGCGTGCATGTGTCTTCATTTCCTGTGTATTAAAATTGTATCAACAGGTGGCAAAATTAAATGTCAAATGCATTCTGTATTTAATCGCTAGCTTACATTTTGAGGAGACTTTTTTTTACAGTGAGGTACAAATTTAGTAGAAACAGCGTACTAGACTTAACGATTGAGCTCATAGCATAAGCCTAATATGCTGTTCCGGGAAAGCTAAAATTAAGCGCCTCTCCAATGTTTCTCTCCACCACTTCGCTTAATGTTCGCTTAATTTTGACAGTGTAAGTTCCGTAAAAAAAAAAACTGTATTGGTAAAGCTGATTGACTTTCTTCTGTTTCTTTATTTGTACTTCTACAGCTTCCTCATCAAAAACCTCTTCCATTACTCCTCGTTAAAATACTCCATTTCTAAAAGAAATTAAATTAACAATTTGATTTGCTTTCGCTTGAATTACTGTTGCGAATACCGATATTTTCTCTGATCTATCAAAAGAGATTTTTCGTACAGTGGCTAACAACTTTAGCTTGAACTGCATACTGCTTGGCTTAACAGATTTGCTTAATTTTATCTTTGGAGACATTTTTGTAAGGGGGCTTAATTTAAGTGCGAGCAGTGTACTAGGCTATAGGCTACACAAGCCGGCTGAACATATTTGGTTGACAATATGAAAAGAATATGTTTTGAACTCTTCAGATATTAATTTACACTAGTTTCGCTTGTGGTCGAAAATCGAACCTACCTACTAAAAAATGTACCAAAATTTTCGATATTTATGTTGGTTTTATTTTATAAAGGAAAAAGCGACATCTTGATATCAAAAGTTTGTCCTTTTGAAAAAAAGTTTCACTCATGTCTTTTTTTTACATTTCAATACATCAATGTTACAAAAATTTATAGAAAAATATATTTCCCATAGTAAAACCTAGTACGCACCTGTTGCGGAACGAAATTTTCCAGTGGTCTCCAAATTGAGAGCGAAACGTTTGCGAAAAGGCAGCCGAAAATTATGATTTTTCCATCAGCTGATACACAATTGGCAGTGTTACCAGCACTGGCTATTTATCTCTGATTTGGCTATTAGAATTTTGTCACTGGCTCTTTATAATTTTTATTTGGGATTTATCCTTATTTACGCTATTCACTTTAAAGTTTGGCGATTTTTAGGAATATATTAAATGCATACTTCTATTGCGATCGTACTCTTTTCGTATAACTAAAACTTTCTAAATAGTTATGTCGTTTTCGGTTGGGCATTTCAGATTTTGATCTGAGATTTCAGATATCTGCTGCCAAATCGAACATTAAATCCGAATTTTAATGGTTAATTTGTATATTGAGTTGGCCGCAAAAAAAACACATGTTTTTCACATGCGCTAATCTATTGCAATTGTTTTCACACATTTATACCAACCAATTTCGAAAAAAATAATATAAAACTCGTTTGCATAGGCGTTTTTATTTTGTTTTAATTTTCGTAAGCAAATTATGTCCCGGACAATAAATATGTGTGAAAAGAGAATGGAGAATTGTAACAAGCAATCTTCTACAATTACCCACTTTTCCGCCATCATTCCGCAGCAGCTGCGTACTGCAAAACGAAAAGGAGAGCCAAATTTTTCATTGTGTAATTTTTGTATCGAACTTTTCGTTCCGGAACAGGCGCGTACTAGTCTTAAAAAGTTGTTGTCACCACCTCGCAGATTATATGCGAGTTTAGTTTAAATTAAACGTACTGTTACTTATTTTTAGGGGAAGGGAAATTGCTTTCCATCAAAAATAGATTACCTATAATCTAAGATGATATATATTCGAATATGTTACTATGGCAATAATTTTACTAGTCTTAACGGCGACATATACCCACAATTTTTTGTTTGTCAGTTCCAGAACAACAAGATTCGTCCGACATTTCAATTATTTTGTTTATCCGGTTTTTTTTTCTGTCAAATGTGACTGTAAGTGTGTAATCAGCTTTTTACTCAGACTGCTCAGTCAATTTATTCTGAGCTCAAAGAGCGCGCTCTGAAGGAAAAAAGAAACACAAATTCTGAGCTCTGATGTATCTGAGCTAAAAAAGAAACACGAACTTTTTGTATAACAGTTCAGGTTGCGCTCTGAACTAAAAAAGAAAAACGCCTTATATTGTCTTGAGCCAATGTGAAAATGCCTTATCACTATCCTAAGACCTTTCTCTGATTTCCGAATATAATATAAAAAAAAAAACGGCATGGCAGTGTAAAAATGTCAATTTGCTGAGTCTTCAGAGAAATTAAAAGAAAAGTGTAAAATTCATAGCACTCAGAAACTGTCAGGCAGCATTTAAATGGGGTGATATGGAATTCGTGTTTTCGGTGCTATTGTTCAAAAAGTTACCATAACCAAATAAAAATTACCAAAACTAAAAAAACAAGAAAAAAAATTATGTGGCAACCGTTGCCCATAAGTGTTTTCTTTTCTACAACTGCAACACCTCTCGCATATGCCAAAAAAAAAAAACATCAAATATAATGATGGATAGAAGAAAGCTCCTCAAATTCGAATTGAAGACCACTTGCACTTGTTAAAAAAAATAAAAGGCAGACATTTATCATGAAGCTTAATACAAACGAGATTTCTCTAAGAAAAATTAAGAAGAAGTTGAAATAAATTAAAATTTAACGATTTAATATATAAAATTAAAAACGTATTCTCGCATGTAAATATGTAGTATTGTTTAGTTTTTTTTATTTGTTATCATATTCTGGCAACGCTCCACACTCTGCAATATGTGAATTTCAAAATCACCCTTATTCTTTCAATGACAAGACATCATCATTAAATTCAACATTATTGTTGTATTGGTAAAATTTCTAGAAAGTTGAGTCTTATGTATTTCTGTATTTTATATTTTCAAGATAAGAGACAACTTGTAGGGAAACTAATTTTATTACTTTTTTTTTCAGAAGAAGATGTGCGTGGAGTTTTAAGTAAAGTGCATAAGGGGTTTTGTTATTATGATCAGGGAATTAGTGATAACCCCTGCATTCAGTCGTAAAAAATTATGAATAATGGTTTCTTAGCTGTCACTAAATAAAATATATTAATCATAATTTTTTCTAGGAAAAGTTGCTGTTCCAAATTTGTTTTGGCTAATGCTTATCTACTAGGAATGTGTCTATTGTGTTCCTAGTGTTTGGGACGCATGAAACGCAAAGAAGGGCGACTAAATGACTGAGTTGCGTTAATTGCGATTTTATAGAGTATATAAAGGGTCCGCCATTTAACTTTTTTTTTTCAACAAGTGCTTATTTCGCGAATGGTAACACTTAGCTCATGTCTGATTTGACAGATAATTAGTTTTATCCTTCCGCTGAACGAATATGGTTGTGTATACGCTTGAACAACGCTGGGAAATATTGCGACATTACTTTGAAAATCATGGTAATGTTGCAGAATGTGTGGGAAAATTGCGTACGGATTTTGGAAGAAGAGAAGCACCGTCAGCTCCGTATGTTCGTTATCTTGTGAAAAAAATGAAAGAAACTGGCATCCTCATCGATAAACCAAAGCGTGAAAAGTCAAAAACAGTGCGTACACCCGAGAAAATTGAAATTTTGGTCCAGAGGCATAATTGGATCCTTTTTCTTCGAAAATGAGCAAGGAGTGGCCGTTACAGTCAATGGCGATCGTTATCGGGCCATGTTGAACGAATTTTTCTTCACAAAAATTGAAGAGGAGGATATTGGCAACATTTGGTTTCAACAGGACGGCGCTACGTGCCACACAGCCGAAGCTACACTCGATGTTTTGCGCCCTGTTTTTGAAGATCGCATTATCAGCCGCAGAGCTGATGTCGTTTGGCCACCGCGGAGCTGCGATTTGACACCGTTGGACTATTATTTGTGGGGTGCCGTAAAAGATAAGTTTTACGCCGACATGCCAGAGACAATTGACGCTTTAAAGGACAATATTCGTGAAGCCACTGGTGAAATACAGCTGCACACAATCGATAATGTGCTTACAAATTGGACCGATCGTGTAGGCTACTGCATGGCCAGTCGAGGCAGCCATTTGAATGAAATTATTTTCCATTATTAACCGGAAGGATTGTACTTTCAAATAAAAAAAGAAATTTGAGAAAATATTCAGTAGTTTTTTTTATAGCATTTTCAAAAAAAAAAGAAGTTATTTGGCGGACCCTTTATTATGTTGTAAGAAAAGTGTTGCTATTTTCAGTGAATATTTCGAACCGAGATATTAATCAATGCCGAAGTTATGAGAGAAATTTATTTGCAAAAGTTGGTCTTGCAATTCTGTCGAAAAAGTTGATGTAGCGGCCAATGCCCTTCGCATCAGAATCCGCAACGTTTTGCGAAAATTTGCACCGAAAAATAAAATGTGATTCACTGCTTATGCAGGTTTTCCAAAACAGTAACTGGATCACTGTCAGTTCAAATCGACTGAAGAGAAAAATGTAAGCCTCTATTTTTTTTAGAATAAACTTATCTATTTAAGATTTACTTTTCTAATAACAATATATTGGTAAAACAAGGGTTTAATATTGAAAAACGAAACTTTCAGTAATATAAATCAGTAGTTCTTAAATTATTACCGAATAACAACTGAGACTGATAGCAACCCCTATGTAGATCTTAATACAGACATTTGGACTGGCCAACCAGAATTTCTGTTTCAATCTGTCACTATTTTAGATATCAAATTTACACTATAAACACCTAGGACCTACATGTGCATGGTTCAACTCGAAAAATATTTGTTCGTGCCATTACAAGTTCAGTGCAGTGCTAAATCCAACGTGTTAAACAGACTCCAACGAGTTCGTTGTAGTTCTTGTAGATCAGATCTGCATCACATGGTACGATCTTTTCAACAAGGTTACAAGTTTTAGCGTGCCATATAACATTTAAAAAAAAACAAAATAAATCGGTATGAGTATATGAAATGTATTTGTAACGTTTCTCATGTTATCATTTGCACCCTGCAAATATTACCTAAATTTTCGCTTTTAATAAGTAAAATAAAAAAATAAAAAAAACTTCACTTTTGTTTACAATATTTGAACAATCTCGAAGAAGCATTCAAATGCAAACATGACATCAATTCCTTCCATATAACAAGGAACAACTTGATCAGAAATATTCACTTAATTTTATTTTTATTCACTTTTTGGTGAAATCACATTTTAACGAGTATACATTACAAACACGTAGGTACAGTCGTTCAAAATTGGCGGCAAAAAATGATAGTACTCGTCGTTCTCATTCGAAAACGTTTTTTTTTTTTTATGTAGAAAATGAGAGTAAGATGATTTTTGCTTACGAATTTAGTTTTAAAATCATGACGCTGAGGATGAGTTTACACTGCTTTCATGGGAAAATGTCAATGACTCGGCTTTTGTTGATATGAGAGTGTAAACAAGTGATAAGTAGAAATGTACAGGCAATTCAAATTCCCTGTAAAAATTGGCAGATGCGTTGGAAGTTCAAAACTTATTTGTTATGTGTTGCCAAAGGGTGTTTAGGGATAGTTGTTGTTGGCCCCTCATTCTTAAAAAAAATGAATGCGCCTTCCAATTTTTTGTTCCAAATATATATAGACGAATTTTATCTTAGCCTGATGTAGCCTTCCAAGCTTTATGATCGAGCAACTATAGCCATATATGTGTTTGCAAACTTTGTACAAGTTAACGCGAATCAAGTTGAAATACAAACCAACGACACGCGCAACGAAAACATCTACCGGAAGCGGGAGTAGACATATCGTCAGCAGATTACACTGACCATGCGATAGATACCTGGAATTGCAACACTGCAGCGTGGGAACGATGCAGTCGTCGGCAGAATTATTGAGGTTACAGTAGGTTAGATTTTATGGATTGAATGATTGTCAAGTTAGTCTTTAAGTAGCTAGAGTAAGAGACGGATGAAAAATAAAGTTTTATTTTTTAAGACAAACTAATAATAATTAGTTTAATTGGCGCCCAACGTGGGGCCCAGTAGCAAAGTTTGTGAAGTTTCGTTTAAACCAACCACCGGTGATTCGCAATTGAAAAGTACAAAGGACCTCAAGAAGCTCCAAAAAGTAAATTCGCGTCGCAATTGAAAAGTACAAAGGACCTCAAGAAGCTCCAATAAGTAAATTCGCGTTGTGTGTGTGAAAACATAAGGACCTCAAGCAGCTCCAAGAACTTCATCTACTGGGCCACCCACAGTAAAGGACTACGTCGATAGACTGAGTCGCCAGCGAGGGAGTATAAAAGAAAGGAATCCTAGTAGTCATCACAAACGGAACGAGCCCCTTTTATCAGCGCTGGATATGTTATTTATGTGAGATAGATTCTAAGTTCATATAATAAATATTGGTGAATATAACAAATTAAAATTAAGAAGTAATTAGCTGAAGGTTAAGAGAATTTGAGTTTTAAAATAATAATCGTGAAATCTAATTAGAGAAAGTAAAATATTAAGAGTGAATTAAGTAAATTATATTTCCTAGATCTGAAGTGAAATTTAAATTTTAATTAGTAGAAGTGAATTTAAGTGAATTTAAGATAAATAACGTAATAAACAAACAGAAATAGCATAGAATAAATATAGAAATCGTAGTAATCAAGGAGAACCCTCAATTTAAAAATTTAAATATTTTTTCTTCTCCAAGTCAAACAGTTTAAATTTAAAAAAGGAAAAAAAACTTTTATCACGCTTTATATTCGCTTTTTCTTTGAAACGCGTCAACCGCTTTAAACTTTTATTTTCGGTTACAATGACTGATCCCATTATTCGGCCTTCGGTTCTTAACCCCGAAAACCCAATTTTTGCACCCTCTGGTTCCAGACCACCAGCAAATACAGTAGTAAATGCTACCCCCGAATTGGAAGCTTTAATCGCAGGAATCGCTAGTCGAGTATGCATATCAGAATGTAGGTCTATGGTTGAATCAATTACTAATCCCAATGCACAACTACATATGGCTGTCGATGAAATTATCGAGACCCAACATAGAGACAACCTAAGTGACTTGGACAAAGTTCCAGATGTCGTCAAGGGTCTTAGGGAGTTCTCCGGAACCCCAGGCGAGTTCAGTTCTTGGCGCAAAAGCGTCGAAAGAATCCTGAGCATCTACAACAATTCTAGGGGAACGCCAAAATACTTCGGCATATTAAATGTCATACGCAATAAAATTATAGGGAATGCAGATGCTGTATTGGAATCTTACAATACACCCCTAAATTGGGAATGCATTTCAAAGTGTCTCACATTACACTATGCAGATAGACGTGATGTGGGTACTCTAGAATACCAGATGACGATGCTTGTCCAAGGAAGTGACACCATTGAGGCCTACTATCAAAAGGTCTATAATCATCTGTCCCTAATTCAAAATAAAATCGCAAGCATGGAACTTCCACCTGATGCACTGCATCACCTATCCGAGTCATACAGGGCAAAAGCTTTAGACACCTTTATAAGAGGTCTCAAGGGAGACCTGCCTAGACTACTAGCCATGCGCGAACCGGCTGATTTACCCACCGCACTTAATCTGTGCCAAAAACTAGAAAATCAACAGTATAGATCTAACTGCGCAAACCATAATATTGGAGGAATAAGGAAACCTTTACCATCAGTTCCACCAATTCCTGCACGGAGTAACCAAGCATTTTACCCCCAATTGGCGTATCTTCCACAACGCCCCATGAACTTTCCACCACGTCCTCCACCGCGTCACCAGAACTATCAATTTACACATTCTCAACAACAACAATTTCCAATGAACTATCAGCAGAATCAAAGACCAAATTTGCAAAATATTCCGTATAATATCCAACAAAATCTTCAACCTAATAATAACTTCCAACCCAAACCTGCACCTAGAGGAGAACCCATGGACACAGGTACCATGAGGACAAATAATATCAATTACATGAACAGACCAGCAGCGCTAGTTAAAAACTGGCCACCTGCCCCCAAACGGCCAATGGTCCCCCAACAACAGTTTATACACCCAAATAAAATGCAAAGAAATTTTAATATTGAATCTTCTTCAATTGGGCCTCAGACTGATTACCAAGCACACACACCGGAAGTTCATAACGCAGTCGATCCTCAGATTGAAATGAACGATTATAGTGCAATGGTTTCTAACTTGAACAACCAGCCGGATAATAACCAAACATTTACAGAATATTTAGACCTTCAGAACAATTACGAAACTGAAGCGTGTACAGATTTCGTTGACGTTCATTTTTTAGATTAACGAATTCGTCCTTACCCTTTTTTGAGTGTAGGACGAATAAAAACACGATTCTCCGAGTATTGGTGGACACGGGTTCGAATAAAAATTATATTCAACCCAACCTTGTCAAAAATCCTATAGCCAATCAAAAGAACTTTTATGCAAATTCGGTCTGCGGAAATATCGAAATCACTCATCATACTATAATTAATATGTTCGACCCAAATACAAATATAAAAATCTTTCTATTACCATCCCTTAAGACATTTGACGCAATTCTTGGCAATGACAGCTTAAAAGAATTATCTGCCATTATTTTTGCCAAAGAAAACTATATGCTTTTAAACAACAACGTCAAAATCAGGTTAAGACAACAAGTTTCCGAAACAATTCACAATATAAATATCAGAACAGATCATATGACGGGAGAACAAAAATTGTCCCTCAATTCTCTAACTATGAAATATCCCAGTTTATTTTGCGAACCAAACGAAAAATTGACATTTACGACAACAGTTAAAGGTAGAATCCGTACGACTACCACAGAACCCGTTTATTCCAAATACTACCCGTATCCAATGGCCCTAAAGCAAGAAATCGATAAGCAAATAAGTCAGTTACTAAATGACGGAATAATTAGACCTTCACGGTCACCGTATAATTCCCCGGTATGGATTGTTCCGAAGAAGGCAGATGCCTCTGGTGAAAAAAAGTACCGCATGGTAATTGATTATAGAAAACTTAATTCGGTAACGGTACCTGATCGTTATCCCATCCCAGAAACAAATGAAGTTTTATCTCAATTAGGAGAAAATAAATGGTTTTCGGTTCTTGATCTCAAGAGCGGTTTTCATCAAATACCTCTGCACGAGGACGATATTGAAAAAACTTCATTTTCAATCAATAACGGGAAATACGAATTCGTCAGACTCCCTTTCGGACTAAAAAACGCTTCTTCAATATTCCAAAGAGCATTGGACGATATATTGAGAGAACATATAGGTAAAATTTGCTACGTCTATATCGACGATATAGTTGTTTTTAGCAAAGATGTGGACACTCACTTCCAAAATTTGGAAAAAATCTTCAAGACTCTTCAAGAAGCCAATCTCAAAATTCAGCTTGACAAATGCGAATTTCTCAAATCGGAAGTTGAATTCCTCGGCTTCATAATTTCGTCAGAAGGCATAAAGGCTAATCCCTCTAAAGTGAAAGCAATTGCCGAATTCCCTCACCCTCAAACTTTAAAAGATCTGCGTTCGTTTCTTGGTCTGTCAGGATTCTATCGCAGATTCATAAAGGATTATGCCAAATTGGCAAAACCCCTGACAGCCCTCTTAAGGGGGGGAGGATGGACGTACGTCCAGACTAACTTCAAGCAAGAAAACAATACACCTAAATTCAGATGCAGAAGAGGCATTCGAAAAAATCAAAAGTACTCTGATCTCGGAAGATGTTATTCTCCACCATCCAAATTTTACAAAAGAATTCCACCTAACCACAGACGCATCGAATTATGCTCTGGGTGCTGTATTGTCGCAAGACGACAAACCAATAACTTTTATCTCTAGAACGCTCACTAAGACCGAAGAACACTATGCAGCAAATGAAAAAGAGATGCTTGCTATAGTGTGGGCCTTAACATCTTTAAGAAATTATCTATATGGCACTACCAAATTCAAGATATTTACCGATCACCAACCACTAACATACGCACTCAGTCACAAAAACAGTAACAGTAAAATGAAGCGATGGAAGGCTATACTCGAGGAGTATAACTACGAATTGAAGTATAAGCCTGGAAGATCAAATGTTGTCGCAGATGCACTATCAAGACCACCTAGAAATTCTCAGATAAATTCCCTTACAATCACACAACATAGTGATGAAAGTTCTGGACAAGACCTCATCCAAATTGTTGACACACCAATTAACGTTTTCAAGAATCAAATCATTCTAAATTTAGGCGATACATCATCCTACGAATTTAAAATAATATTTCCTACTTACCACCGCCATATTGTAACTGAACCTGAATACACTGAACAAAAATTAACAAGCATTCTTAAACAGTGTTTAAATCCATCAGTCGTCAATGGACTCAAAACTGAAGAAAAAATTCTAGGCATAATTCAGCAAATTTACCCATCTCATTTTAGCCAATATAAAATTCGCTTCGCAAGAAAAACCGTAACTGACCTAACTAATCTCGATCATCAAGAAACCGAAATTATAAACGAACATAACCGAGCACACCGGAACGATAGAGAAAATAAAATCTAAATTTTGCAAAATTATTATTTTCCACAAATGAGTTCAAAAATAGCTAAAATCACAAGAACTTGCAAAATATGCAAGCAGCACAAATACAATAGACACCCAAACAATCCTGAACTAAAGCCAACCTTGTTAATTCCTTTATATTATCGGATACAGAATTAAATATAACTGAAAACTTTCTAAAAGTAGAAAATATACCGTATGTAAACATTGACGAGGCATTAGAGTTTGCTCAAATTAAAATAGCCTCTAATGATAAGAATTTAATCTATATTCTAAGCTTTCCTAAAATAACGAAAGAAATATGTAACCTGTCAATTATAAAAGCAGTAAAAATTAAAAAAATAATAAATAAAATTGATTATGAATCTATATTAGAATGTAAGGAAGATATATATGGCATAACCAGTAAATGTAGATCTTATAATAGCTTAACAATTTGTAATAAGGATAACCTTGTAGATTTAAGAAATAGTTCTTGTATTCCCAAACTTATACGTAGTCAAAAGGCAAATTGCACCATTATCAATAATGAACACATCCCAGAGGTAAACGAAATCTCACCAGGTATTTTGCTGTTAAACCAGTTCAACGGCCCTATCGTAATTAACAACGAAACTATGATGCTCAACGGAACATTTATCATCAAGCACGTTAACAGTACCATCGAAGTCAAAGGAACAATCGAAATCACTAAGTTCCAACCATTACCAGCAATACTTCAACCATCGCACGAATTAGACCAAATAGAAGAAGTTCTTTCACTAGAAATGATCAAAGGATTATACGTCAACCGAACAACGAAAATTAGCCTATTGGAAACTCAGCATAAAATTAATCTGTCAATTAACATAATACTAATACTGGTATTCTTGATTATCATCACATACTCATACAGAAGAAGAAATAATAGTAAACAAGATATCCAAGGTCAACCTACCACGAACACAGTTCAAACAGCAACAACAACCATAGGTCTCAAAGACATTCCTCATCTAATAACATCTACGTCATCGAACGAGGACGTCCGAACTTAAGGGCGGAGGAGTTAACGCAAATCAAGTTGAAATACAAACCAACGACACGCGCAACGAAAACATCTACCGGCAGCGGGAGTAGACATATCGTCAGCAGATTACACTGACCATGCGATAGATACCTGGAATTGCAACACTGCAGCGTGGGAACGATGCAGTCGTCGGCAGAATTATTGAGGTTACAGTAGGTTAGATTTTATGGATTGAATGATTGTCAAGTTAGTCTTTAAGTAGCTAGAGTAAGAGACGGATGAAAAATAAAGTTTTATTTTTTAAGACAAACTAATAATAATTAGTTTAATTTACATGCATATGAAAGTGTGTTCTCCCGTTTGTGCAATTTAAAGCTAAGTATCCTGCTCGCGCTTAATTTTATCTGCAACACAAAAATGTCTACAAAGATAAGATTTAGCGAGGCAGTTTAGCAAAGCAGTATCCTGTTCGCTCGCTAAATTCTTAGCTTCATATAGATGGACCGATGACAAGTCTCCACTCATTTAGCTCGCGAACTAAATGTCCGGTACATTAAATCGAAATACATTTTGACAGGAGAAAAAGGAGGAAATAATTTGTGTTGTGTTTACTTTGGATTTTGTTTTGTAGGAAGCCGAAGAAATCATTTGCATGATAAATAAAAGAAAAAACAAAATCAGAAATTCCTTTTTATGTGATGAAAAATCGAGAAAACAAAAATATGGAGATTGCAAAATAATTCCGATGCAAATAGGGTTTTACCCGACACGAAGGAACTGCAATGAATATAATATGGTTTTTGTCCCATCTATGTCAGGTTTAATAGTTTAGCGAGCATTTATCTTTGGTGTGGAGAATCGAAGTGGAGACTAGGTACGCTAAAATTTAGCGCGAGCAGGATACTAAGCTTAAGAGTTAAATGTGGTATCTCCATTTACAAATTCAACAAATTGAGTTTCTAAAACCCCACACTTTGCAACAGTGATTGCGGAAAGAAGAATAAACCGGAGTTAGTATTCAAATTTCTACAATACAGCTGAAAGAAGTTAGTTTTTCACCGCACATATCCATAAATGCTTTTATGTGGTGGATACAAATCTAAAGAAAACCTCAATTGAAACCACAAACGTAGTCTGAGGAAGCAGATTGAGGTTAAAATGCACAAAAAGTATTTCCTACTAATTAGATTAGATCAAAAGTTGGCTTGCAACCGCAGATAAACGACACTCTTCCAAGTATTCTCTTAGCTTTATACTTACTACAAAGTCAACCTAATCTAAAACGTAAACTACCAAAAACGATTTGTAAACAAAAGCACTTGTTGTCAAATCTTCGACACAATGGCCGCGTTCCACTGCCCGCTAGATAACTAGCGGCATGTCAAACTCCATATAAAAAAAAATGGACATTTCACCATTTGCGCTAGACGTCTATCACTTGTTGTGGAATATCCCTCACAGGAAAATTTCTCAATCTAGCGAAAACTACCCACTGCATTGAGAGCACAAAAAAAATGGCCTGCCAAAGAAAATCTTTCAAACGATTATCCAATTAAAATAAGTACGAAGCCGAGCAAGTGTAATTGTGATAAAATTGTTAATAAGGTAAGTAAAGTAGCCATTCAGATATTGTTTTTGTAATATATTATATCATTTCTTTAGCTGTAGTGTGGAAGTAGTTATTGTCAAATGTCAATTTGCCGCTGGCGCTAGGGTTCTACCGCGGACGTTCCTTCATCTGAGATATTTTGTACTAGACGTCTAGCGGGCCATGGAACGCGGCCATTATAAGTAGAATGTAAAGGAACGATTACACGTGACATTATTCCTGTCAAATTTTCAGATGTTGGGTGGCCACTCTATGGCCACTCGTGTGTCTTTCGTGAGAGTGCGCTGCGACAGCCTGCGTAACCAGACGCTTGACAGACGATTTCACGTAGTGACAAATTTAGGGCAAATGTTTACGCCATGTCATCATGTTTGATGTCGTCAAAATTTTACATGAAAAGTGGCATGTGTAATCGTAGCTTAAGTAAGAAGTAGGTACAAAGGTGTATGTGCTGGAGTTTGAACCACAGATTTTCTTTAAAATAAGTTTTTCGAAAGTAAATTCAGTATTTTATAAATATATATTAAATTTATAATTTAATATATCTGTCATTTTGCTTTTGGCGGTGTGCATATATATACGAAAAAGTCAAAAAGCGTGTTCCCAAATATGGTTAGGTTAGGTGAGGTTGAAGTGGCATTCGGCTAGCCGACATTGTAAGATCCCTTGTGATACCACATGAATTTATAAATAATTCTTTCCACTCGTTAAACCATTTGGAGCTTCTAATGAAGCGCAGAAGATTACGAATATCCCTGTTATTTTTTAGATCGTTTAGATCACTGTAGTAGAACTCTCCTAAACGGAGTTTTCGTCTTTGTGAGAGAGCTGGACAAGTTCAGAGAAAATGAATAATAGTCTCTTAAATAGACAAATCATACTGAGATCTGAAACCCCCAACTCGCAATCCTTTTGCCCCTTCAGTTTATTTGAAAATTCGCCATTTTGTTTTCCTATCGGTGTTATGTCAATTAAAAATCAGTGTGACATGCAAAAACATACTTAAAATAAAAAAATAAATGCTGCCAACCTTGGTAACCGTGGGGAAATGTGCTAGAGTTCGGGAATACCACATTTTTTCATTACTGAATGCCATTGGTTAGTAATTATATATAGTTAAAAGGCGAATAATTCCATTTTGTTAGTTGATAAAACTATCTACAGGAAATGTTTTATAAATAAGAAACATATTATGACAAACACAGTTATGTATTTACCTCTTTTCGATATCATTAAGACCGATTTCATGTGTACATTTTTCTTAAATAACTGATAAAGGTTTGGTCAAATGGATTTTTATTTTCATGCAACAACTCTGCATTTCAAAATGTGTGTTGGTGAGTTCAGGGCAATTCCGGACACTTCTGTTGTGGTAATAATTGACCTGAAAGTGCAATTTTTTTCCAATGAAACATTGAATACATCGAAAGAGCACTTCTAGATTTGCTCTTTTCATAGAAAGGGCAATTCTTTTCTTCAATCGAAAGCACCATTAGATGCCTGGCGAAGAGGGGATTAGGCTACTTGGCTAGATATGTCAGGACAAAAAAAAAAATTACAAAACTTGACTAAATCTTCTAGACGAGTGGCCAACCCTATTTGTTATTTATAAGAAACTAGCTGTACCCGCCCGGCTTCGCACGTGCAAAATGTGGTTTCAGAACAATTGATGGAAAAAATTTTCTTTTGCCTTCTGCAAAAGTGAGGGACTTGAACCCGTACTAAAAAAACCTCCCGTAGACTGGGCCCACTCTGCCTTTATCTTCATGGCATTGCACATGCTCGTTGGACTAATCGGCAATAATTTAATATTCTTTGAACAATGAAAATAATTTTATAATATTTAGCTCACTTTTTTTTTATTAATGTAACGCTTCTTTGTATACTATATTAGTGGTTTCTATCGACTAAGATAGTGATATTTGCTGCATTACTTACCCTGGAGCACGCTACATATAAGATATAACTGCCATTTTATGGCTTTTTTTGTTCTTAACACACCAAACAGCATACTGCCTCTGTCTGTCTCCCTCTCCGTCAGTGGAGTAAAATAAGGTTAAAAGAGATGTCAAAATATTGCGCGGTTAGTATGTTTGATTTGAGAATGAAGTGCATATCTACTCATGCAGATGAAAATCGTAGAAATGTTTCAAATTTTGCCTATTTATTTAAAAACCTTTTAAGTTATCGAGTTATTGGATATCCTAAGTTGTACCTGCAGATGTCCCCTAAAAACTGCTGTTAACTATATTTAAATGCTTCCAGTATTTTCGAACGGAAAGCGTGACAAAGAAAAAAGCAAAACGAAACAAAAAAATAAATTACTCTTGTCCAATTTTTTCCGGAATTTATAGAAATATAGAGTTGAGACAAAGTAGATATTGTAGGCCCAGGTATCCTCTATAGGCCTGTGAAAAATGCACCAGAATATACTGAGCAGTTTCTACGATTTTTTCATTTAAATACATGCAGTCAAATTCAATCTTAGTCAAACAGAACTACACCAATTTTATTTATATGTAAAAATTTAAGCCTTTAAATGAATAAAAAGAAACATTGTTCTATTACGTTTAATTTGTCAAAGGAAAAATTGTACTTCTAATGACATTCTCTCCTGCTCAATTACTCTTTTTCAACTGACTCCTAGAATGTTGAACTTGTGGTACACAGTATTATCACTGGCACCCTATAACAAATATTCTTATTGCTTGTGCTGCCACCAGAAATATCTTATCCTATAGCATTTAAGTACAACTGTCATGAATTGTCACTCGCTAATAAAGAAGTCTGTGCAGATTAACCAACGTGTTCTTTAATAAGCAGCTTTCCTATTTTGTTCAGGGTTGCCATGGTTAATGTTACAGAAAGGTATTTTTATGCTTTTAAATGTATCTGACGTTTAAGACAATGACATTTGGTTTCTTTCAGGAAATTTAAAATTGTATATCTTTTGAGTGGCCGCTTGCGACGAAATAAAAACTAAAATAATAAAGCCGTATGTTTTTGTGAGAAAGCCGCAAAGAGACTACAAAGTGCAGTTTATCAGCGGCAATTATACCCGCTAAAGTGTGTTGTTTGATAGGGTGTAACTTTTGACAGGTTCTCTGGCTTACATTTCTTTCAAAATAAAGCCGATACAACCGTTAAATAATACTGCGCGCGCATATGAAGACAGACCTATTCCACCAATTCGGTAGAGTTTTGCAAAAATATGACCAGGGAGTCAAAAAATGAAATGAAATGTTTTCACACATTCACTGCAATTTCGATTCTCGTTCTACGAAAATGTGAAACCAAACTTCAAATATTTTCATATGAATAATTTTTGTTCACGTTCTTATTTTCAACTGAATGTTTTTAGTGAAAGATTGAAAATTGAGAACCTCATATCGTACAACACAGTGTGCGATATTAAATTCACTTATTGAACGAGAATCGCTTTTAAGTACCGAATGAATCGAAAAAATTAAAGCGAATGTGAACACGATTTATTCGATTCACTCTTTCACAGAACCAGAATTGACCCCCAGATGAGGAGAAGTGAAAACCGATTCTAAGTTACACCCTCGAAACAAGCTAATCAATAATTATTGTAAACTAAATGTTATAGCTCGGTTGGGGCATTGCATTTGCACTTACTTAAAATGGTTCTGCTTGTAACCTTAAGAAAACCATTAAAAACAACTTGCGAAAATTCATCTTTTTCTCACTAAACATTCAGCTTTAGTTCAATTAAAATAAAATCCCCTTACGCAAAAACATCAATGCAGGTTAAATGCCGCTATACATATTCATTTTTAAAACTCAACAAATGTACAATTTCTCTATTAATATATGCAAATTGCAAACAACCATAATCTATAGTGGAAACGTGTTCAAGCAATAGGTAGATATACTAATTTAAATATTATAATAAACAAAAAAAACCGTCCACACATGTAGTAGATTTATTGTGTAGAGTATAACCTTGAAAATCTCTCGCTACCCAATTTTTATATATTTTTTGTTTTGTACCTCTTTTAGAATAAGCCATTTTTTTCCGAAACAAACTTTGGGTTTTATTTCAACAAACATTTGCGAGAAACCCGTACCAAAGCGGAGACGATAAATTAAATGAACCAAATAGCTTTCCCACAGCATAAAAACCGACAAACATCGTGGAACATGTATAACGAAATTCGATTGCTCTATTTGGATCTACTTTTAAATTTCAAATGGAGTAATCCTAATAACGTCGAATATAGTACACACATGCAGTGGTGATGGGAAAATGATTTATTTTCCGTTTTTTTTTTGTTTGTCTTGTAATTCGTCTTGAATAGTACAACATTCGAGGGGGAAAACTAATCGAAAGAAAGAAACGATGATTCTCTTTGTTGGAAAAGAAATAATGAACGGAAAAAGAAAGTAATTAAGGTCAACAACAACTAGAAAAGAACACAACATAGATTGTAAAATTCGACACACTAAAACGTACAAAAAAAAGTGAGGAAGTAAGTAATTTAGATCTTTAAAGTTGCAGAGAAAAACAACAACACGTAAGTGAATGCTGTTAGTTTACTTTACCACGTTATGTCTCACAGTAAAAGATATAGTAGACCCGGTTCAGGGAACGTATTCAAAGAAAAATAATGCATACTCCGATTCAACAGAAACGAATATACATAAATACAAGATCACTGCGTAGTTGAGATGTTCCCCAAAATAGTGGGGCGTGACAATCGTGTGAACAAACAAAACAAGAAACGCCAGAAAGATTGCTGGAAATGAATGAATTTATACAATACGAGTACAGTGACTCAGAGAATTAGCGACACACGTGAAATACTACACCCTAAACTGGTAGCAGGTCTCAATTTCATCATGGTGAGGAGATGGTAAAATGCATCCTCGCCACTAGCAATAGTTATAAGTATTTACCAGGCAAATTACTAATTGTAATCGTTTTAAGCCTTAAACTAAATGTAGTGCAAGTTACTATAAAAAAACCTATTTTGTTGAAACGAAACTTTTTAAGCGTCGCTTTCTATTACAATTTAAACATTGATTCATTGCGCAAGTAGTGTACGACCTACATTATACAGCGTCTTCAATCTCAGGCCAAAAGATCGCACTCATTGTCATAGTGCCAATTTTTTTTTATTATAAGGTCTGTTGCCTCATACTTAAATACTTATAGGCTACTTTTGTTAGGGCATAAATTGTTTATGAGGCACATAATTCGCTATGAGTCGTATCAGCAAACGGCCTTAAGTGGCTCTGACCGAAAACGATCCTCGTCGTAGATTTTGTTCGAAAACTCTGTGATTTAATGAACGAACTTTTGCTTTTTAAGATATAACTGTCTAGATCCCATTTAGTTCGTTTAAAATTTAAAGTAATAAAATAAAATTCTTATCAAACCTACGATGAGCCTCCATAGCGAACTAAGTGAGATAAAATATATGGTTTTGGAATTCGGACACGGTAGCAATATTATGAGTAATAAAATTCCTTAAAGGGAAGCGGTATACTTCAGCGGTCTAGTTCAGACTGCTGTTCGCAAGTTCTTAAATAAAAATTTGGTTTCTGGAGCCCTAACAAGGTAAAGCCTATATAGTACTCTGTCTAAAAGTAACAAAGCACAGGAAGCTAAATTTCAGTGAGACTTTCAGTTCAAATATTCACATTTAGATGTCGTTAGTGCTCCTTGGCCAATATGGAAACGCCGTACTAACTGCTGAATAAAGTAGCAAACTACCTTACCGACAGGAAGTTGAGGTACCATTCTGACGATGGCGTTAAGTACTACAACGTCACCGCGGGAGTACCACAAGGGTCGGTTCTTGGACCCCTCCTGTAGAACATAATGTACGACGGAGTTTTACGATTAACGCGCCACAAGGAGTTAAAGTTATAGGCTTTGCTGACGATATCGCTGTGGTTACTGTGGCCAAACATATCCACGAGATAGAGTCCGCCATGGATGAGGCAATCGCCAGAATCAAGAATTGGCTAGAGTCTGCAGGGCTGACCACAAGACCGAGGCTGATAAGCAGCCGAAAAACTATGGAATATGAAAATTTTCGTGTTGGAAATCAAATAACTAGATCAAAGGAGTCATTAACATATCTAGGAGTAATGCTCGACAACGGGTTAAGCTTTAAAACGCACGTCCAGTACGCCAGCAAAAGGGCGTCACAGATGCAAGCAGCTCATTCCCGGATTATGCCAAACATCGGTGGACCTGGATACGCCAGAAGGATTCTATTATCCAGAGTGGTCAGCTCAATACTGCTATACGCTGCACCGGTCTGGGCAGGGGCTCTCACAACGAAGGAAACAAGAAGGAAGCTCTCGTCAGCATCCAGGCTCTGCGCAATAAGAACAATAAGCGGATTCCGAACAATTTCGGACGAACCAGCCTGCGTTATTGCGGGAATGATTCCCATCGACATTCTCGGCAACGAAATGCAAAAGATCTACCTTAGGCTAACAGTCAACCGGCAAGAGGTCATCGTAAGGAGAAGGATAAAAGAAGAAAAAAGGGCAACATCTACAGCACTGCGGCAAGTCCGGAGGGATAACACGGCAAAAGGCAGATCGACCCACAAACTGATCCCAAACATCGAGGTCTGGACAAGAAGAACAAGCGGGAATTGCACCTACCACCTTACGCAGTTCCTGTCCGGGCACGGCGGCTATCGAAAATATCTTCACAGATTCCACGATAGCTCGCCTCTCTGCCCCGAATGCCCAGCTGAAGAAGAAGATACGGAGCACGTAACGTTCCACTGCAGACGTTTTTCAGGAGGAAGAGTGAACTTACCCATTCCGCAGCTTCTCATAGACCATTATGTTGAGGTCAGAAGACGACTGGTTGGAAATATGTTCATACATAACGAGCTAAGAAGAGCCGAAAGACTAAGAAGGGTCGAAGTGTCGGACGTAGATGATTTAGGATGAGTTGCTAACCAGCCCCGCGAAGTAATAACGGCAGTCCCGCGGGTAGAAGAGTACAGGGGGGTGGCACTGGAGAAACATATCCCGCGAATCGTGCATGCCAGATAGTACGGACTACTGGTATCTATGAAGATTATACATCCTTTGGACGCAACCAAAAAAAAAAAAAAAAAAATGTCGTTACTGCTGACCGAACTTTAAAAATTAAGCTTGCTCTGTCCGTATTTATATAATTTGCCACGAAATTAATACTCTAGAGCAAAATAGTTGCGTGAACAGTACAACACTAAGAAGAATGTTTTTAACGAAGTGCGTGCTAGAATTCTTTTCTACTTTTGGAGGAATTTTGTAGCTGGACAAAACAAGCTTTTTTCCAACTCGCAAAGCGTTTGCTGATTGGTATGTGCTTCACATCAGAGCTGACCCAGAGGTATTCAAATGCGATTATCGCCCAATCATATGTTCATGAGATCAGTTCGATTTTTGAGTCGGCATTTTTTTTTTCTTTTAACTTGTAATGACTTTTTTTTTATCAAATCTTACGTGCAAATAAGCGGTAGAGAGACGAAAAGAGACCCGACAATGGTGGTCTGATTCGAATATCTCTCGAAATCTATATATATACGTGCAAATAATGTAAAAATTATAATTGGAAAAAACTAATGACACTAAAATCCATGACCGATGACTCAGAATAATATCAAAGTTTCGAGAAATAGTTGTGCGTCGCCTGGCGCGTCGTTTTTAATGACGATCGCAAATAAGAATACATAGCAAACAAGTAATATAGTTTTATTCACTGCTTAGGTTTAAGAAATTAACGAAGATTGTTAATTAACAATAATAATAATAACACAATTTAATGTTAATCTCATGCATTATAGGTCAGGTTTGGGTAGAAGTGAAGTGGGCATTAAATAGCTCAGCTTATTGTGATTTGCTTATTTGATCCTATTTGCTGACGTCAGCATTTGTAGTTAGTATAGTTAAGGAAACATTGTAGCTTAATTGAGCTGATGCCATAATGGTTTCGGAATATACAGATTAGCACCAAGTAACTTGTTACGCTCATAACGGATATATGCATGTCAAATGTCGACTGAACTTGGCAATATCCAATTAGAAATTCGGTCAACTTTTGCTTGGTTTCATCTTCTAGTATAATGTATACCTACACGAGTGGGAAGTTAAAAATCTGCAGATATGTATCTGCATTTCACCTCCTCTTAAAATCATAAAAGAACGCATTCTACTAGATCTAATACCCTTTTCACTCAGCACCCACAAAAACGGAGTTTTTGACTAAAAAAATTAAAATGTGATGAAAAATGATTTTTCTCCATCAACTTCGATTCAAATTTCCCTTCCGATTGATATGAATGTTGACCTGTAGCACACACTGTACTCTCACTACGGATAACGTTCATCTCACTCTCTTTCTAGTATATAGATTATATGTAATTAGCATAAGTTATTTAGAAATAAAGTTAGTCTTATGCCGTGCGTTTCATTTCCTTCACCGAATACACAAAACCGATCAGTTTACAGGCCACCAAAATTAAAAAAAAAATACTGTTAGACTAAGTAAAATAGAAATCTGAACCATAGTAACAGTGAAAAGATTTAGTAAATCGCCGTAGCAGATTAAACTTCCGTCTTAAATTTTCTGATTTAAAAATCTTGTGACTCGTCATCGCGAGCACAAACAAACGAATGTCAAACGTACATATCTACCTTTTATCAAATTCATCGAAGCACAAGCACAAGTAAACAGAGCTGCAAAGTGCTTATACATATCTGCAAATTTGTATTTTCCCAAATGTCCCATAAGTTGTTTACTTTCATTCTATATAAATGTATATGATTGAAAACAATGGCACAAAATTAGAGTCGGATAAGGTATAAAACCCATTTAAAACCACCGAAAGTACTTTTTGTATTTTAGTGTAGACCTGAAAACATTGATAAAAATAAATGAAGTAAATTTACTGGACTTAACGTTTCATATTTTTGCAGACCGAATTACTGCGAAACCAATTTATTTATGCTACAGGTTTTTTTTTTGTTATTTCAAAAAATGATTTTTATAATGATTTTTTTTTGAAGACGTTTTTCATTAGTGTAAGTCTATATTACTTATATTTAACGGAATTAAACTAATTTCCTATGTACCTACTCATAATTTTAGAGCTAAATTGAGATAATTTGTTTAATTAAACCTGTGGCAATAAGACAGAGAAGCTTATGTCAAAAAAGTGCTTTTGAAATAATCGCATTTTTTGTCTAAAATGGTTATTTATGATTATTTTTGATAAAATGTTAGCCCCAATTGCAAAATAAGGGGTTTATTTAATATTTTATGATTGGGGCTAACATTTAAAAAAAAAATGCGACTATTTCAAAAAAACTTTTTTTGACATAAGCTACTCTGTCTTATTGCCACAGAAACAAAAGACTTTTCTAATAAAATTAAAGTGTTTGTTATGAAAATTTTCATTGGATTTAGTTCCACTGGATATATTCATATATAGTTGTGGTGCCATGAGTTTGCGTTGTTCCTTATGTGATGCAAAGCATTTCGAATAAGAAATTGTGCTCATTTTCCACCGGACATTAGTTCCAAGATTAGATTACGTTTAAACCTCTTGTACTTGAATATGTCCCCCAAAAAAAAAAAAAACAAGATTAATCTAACGTTTCAACCTAATGCTGTCATTGGCTGTCAAATCGAGTATGTTAAAATTTCTCCATTATTACAAAAATCTTTATTCAAAACAGCTTCCTTTTATCTATTCAGAAATTGTGTTCGATTTCTTTTAAGTACCTGTCAAACTTATTCGAACCCAATTGTCAACTGAGTTTTTTTGATTAAATTAAAAGTTACAAAGTGTAAAAGTGTCGTATATATACCTATAATTTTGCGCTAGTCTTATTAAACTATTTAACATAACTAAGAAGACGAAAATATTCAGACAGACAATATGTTCGAATAAAGTGTTATTTTCATGGGAAAGTTTTGACAGTAAGAAATGTCAAAATATTTTTTTTGAAATATGGTAAATTATATCAACTTTTTTTTTGCTCACGAAGTAAATTTTACACAAGCGTGTACCGATTCGCACGCAAAATCTGGCATTTTGTGAAAACCCATGTTGCCATACAAACAATATTGTTACTCACTGTATGGCTAACTACACCACGTACCCATACTTCGTTTTCTATTCACACAGGTTATTGTTCCTCCTCTGTTTATTTATTGCTGTTGTTGTCGTTTTCTTTCAACTTGTGTAATTTCAACTTTTGCTTTATTCATCAATAACCGCAAATATGCAGAAAACAGAAGACAAAAAAAAAAAGTAATAAGTCTCGCTTCAATTACAGTAGAAAATACGATACGATAACGTCTGGAGAGAATAATTTGATATTCCATATACGCGATAGATACACCGGGTATATTTGATTTCATAAAACACTTTTGATTTCATTACAAGCACTCACACGCATATACAAGCACTGGATGTACAGACACGGCCACATTCAATTGAATTCACCTTCAGACCAATTTGAGCACATAAGACACAAACCCTAAATCTATGCGCGCACTAGAACGACACTTTGATGCACACTGTCATCGTAAATCGATTGGAACTGATGTTAGATACAAAAGAGAAACATGTTTTTTTTTTTTATAATTTTTTTGGCGGATATTTAAATTACATTTCTATTCCATTTGCGAGGTCGTATACGGGTATGGGCAGAACTGAGTCCCAATTGAGATGGCTGATTTGTTTAACGATGTGAAACGAGCGATAAACTTGTTAACGTGGTATCCTCCACACAGGCAAAAGCATTTGATAGACGAACTGAGTGAGACCAGCACCTAGCACACTGCACCAACGAATCGAAAACAACACTGAAATCCTCTAGCGTATCTAGACCTTTTAACGACTAGCGACAGGAGCGGTATTAACTACAGCGACAGCAAACGCAACGCAACGGCGATCAACTCAACGCGACGAAACATATTCTACTGATCATATGATCTTTATGCTGAGTTTGCGTTCGTGATGGCGAACCGACTTGAAAAGCTAAGTTCATTTGTGGTGGCACTATGCGGGTTGAGTGGCGGCTACCAGAGGAGCCCCGTACGGATTGTCTGGCGTTCTTGGGTTGGAATGGATGAAAGTCTGGCGAACGAAGATGGGAAATTGACGGAATGGAGGAGTAACACAGTACAGTGTGCGCACAAGTGATTCCAATTGTTGGGGTTGGGTTTGTGAATGGAGAGATGCTAGATACGTGAGCCGCTGACTGACAGTGTTTTTAAGATTAATACTTCGTTATCGTTGGGTGGGTTTTGCATTTTTGTTTTTGTGGGAAAGATATTTAAACAATTTCATAGAATCTCTTTGTAATCCCTTTGTCAATGGGGACGGGTGTGTGCGTAAGGGTAGACAAGGAATGAGTAATTGAAAAACGAGATTACGGAGCAGAATTAATTAAAATAAATGATGAATCCAATTGGTATCGATGACAAGTGATGGCTCAACTGTAGAAATGCAAATATAGCCACTTAGCCATAAAGAAGGGAGTTCATTGCTCATGGAAATATAACACCACCTACATCAGTCTATTAAAGCTATGGGTTGTCCACACCACACAGAGGAGAGTATATTGCAGCAAAATACGGGACATGACAGTTTTTGACACTAAATATAATTGTACGTAGATATGCACATGTACGTATAATTAGTTGGCCAATAAACGAGCAAAATGCAAACTCTAGTGGAGCCAAACTGACGTCAATTACAAATGTTCGTTTGACAGCCATCGTGTGGACAATAAATGTCATATTATCTATTCGTCGCTACACTCAATGTATAGTGCATTGACTATTTTTGGCTTGGAGTGTGGAATTAAACTATTTCTGGGTACTAAAATTAAAAGATGGCTATGATAGTTGTTTATGCCTGAAGTTAGAGCGCAGATGGATTAATGTAAAATTGAGACGAGCGATTTGTTCGCAGGTATACTCGAAAGGAAAAAGGTCTTGCAAAGGGGTTTCTTCGATTTGAAGCAGATTAATAGACAATCGGCCTTACCAACAATCAACTGCCAGACAGTTTACGCAAAGACTCCACACTTTCCAAAATCCCTCTACCAATAAACAAATCTAGTTGTCAGAATATCGCTAACTGTAGGGTTAAATATTAATGTTGAGAAACCCATGTTTATCTTGAGCATTACCTAAATAAATTCTCCCTAAATCTCATTTTCAAGAGGAGTGATGCCCAACCACCAAGAATTGCGGTATGAAATTTCGTAATAGGAGCGAATTTAAATACACTTTAGTTCAGCCTAAACGTTTACGATTATAAACGAATTTTAGTAAACTGTAAATGTTTTCTGCCTTTATTCGTTGGAATACAACAATGCAAATGGTTTTTAAGTTTAGCAAACACAAATTTGTAGAAATGTATGCAAACAATTTAAAAATATTGCATTTTTGTTTTATTTCTAAACACTTGAAATATATATTTCGAATATTTTGATTAAATGAAATCATTAGTGCTTTCCTCTGCTTTATCTTGTGTTTGCTTTTTGATTGGCTTTTCTTTTTTAATAAAGGGTGATTTTTTAGCTGGTTTGGTTTTGGCAACACCGGTTTTGACAGCTGACGTGTGTTTAGTACCTTGTGTCACTGTCAAACAGCTTCAGTTTGGTTTGCAATTTAACCATGGATCGTCTTACAAATGAACAACGCTTGCAAATTATTGAATTTTACTATCAAAATTCGTGCTCGGTTCGAAATGTTCATCGCGCGCTGCTTCCATTTTATGATCGGCATTCTGAGCAGTCTATTCGGAAGATTGTGACCAAATTTCGCACCAAATTTACTTTGTTGGACATTAAACCACCAACACGTTTACGTACTGTGCGTAGTGAAGAAAATATTGCGGCCGTATCAGCTAATGTGACAGAAGACCGCGAAATGTCGATTCGGCGCCATTCCCAGCAGTTAGGCCTTTGTTACAGCACTACGTGGAAAATTTTGCGGAAGGATTTGGGCGTAAAGCCTTTTAAGATACAGCTGGTGCAAGAACTAAAGCCAGCCGACCTACCACAACGCCGAATTTTTGGTGAATGGGCTCTTGGAAAGCTGGCCGAGGATCCGCTTTTTTATCGAAAAATTGTGTTCAGCGATGAGGCTCATTTTTGGTTGAATGGGTACGTAAATAAGCAAAATTGTCGCATTTGGAGTGAAGATAAGCCAGAAGCATTGCAACAGCTACCAATGCATCCCGAAAAAGCCACTGTTTGGTGCGGTTTATGGGCCGGCGGCATTATTGGGCCATATTTCTTCAAAGATGATGCGAATCGCAGCGTTACTGTCAATGGTGAACGCTACCGAGCGATGATAACAAACTTTTTTTTGCCCGAAATGGAAGTTCTTGACTTGCATGATATGTGGTTTCAACAAGACGGTGCCACATGCCACACAGCACGCGAAACAATGGCGCAATTGCGAGGCGAGTTTGGTGAACAGTTAATTTCACGTTTCGGGCCGGTCAATTGGCCGCCTAGATCGTGCGAATTGACACCATTAGATTATTTTTTGTGGGGGTATGCCAAGGCTAATGTGTATAGGGACAAGCCCGCTTCGATTGACGCACTGGAAGCCAACATCCATGCATTCATTCGTGAGATACCGGCCGATATGTGTGAAAAAGTATGCCAAAATTGGACTCAGCGGATGGGCTACCTGAGACGCAGCCGCGGTCAACATTTGCATGAAATTATCTTTAAACATTAAATTGCAAGGTTCAAACTATCGATTCAAATAAATATTTCATTCATTTTTTCGAATTTTTTGTGTTTTTTTTTTTAAAAAAGTTCTAAACCTCTTAAAAAATCACCCTTTAGTTTGCAAGCGAATGCTTATAGTAAAAAATAAATTTGAATTAAGTTTGGGATCTTTCTAAGACCTTCCTGAGAGTCGTCGCTAAGAGAATAAAATATCTGTTCACATAAGATTGGACAGCTCATACCTGAATACCTCCTTCTTTGTACAATTCTCAGTACCTTAGGCGGTTTAGGTAGATATTTGGCTGCAACCAAATACCAAACCATCTTTGAAAAAGAAATTTGTTCCCCGCGAATGAGAATCTTTAATGAATCAATGGTCGGTGCGAAAAGTTTGACTTCGCGGAAAATATAGATACAAGAATTGTTAGCATTCAGCAAAATCCACGCGAAATAATAAATTTAGGAACTTCTGGAGGACTAACAGGTAGTATGTGTGAATTCAAGATATACAGAATTCTGTTTTATTTCGTGTGAATTCATAGCGGAGTACACACGACAGCTTTCCTGTAGAAAAATGTACACGGCTTTCAATTTTTTATAGATAAAATTATAGTTATTTTCACATTTCCATATATTTACTTTTGCAATTACGGTTTCATTGCCTAACAAATTGTAATTCAAACGGAAATGAATTAGCAGGCTATTATTTCCTTTCAAAATATTCACTTGATAATAATTCAAATGTGATCTTTAGACTATCAATAAGCTTTGATCTGCATCATCAACCTACAAATAAATCAAAGCTTTCTAATAAACTGTGTTCCATTCATTGAATAATTTACAAAAAAGGTGTTATTACGACAAAAATTCGTTCATAAATCAATCGTGAAGTATTAGAAATCAAAGAAAAGCGTACTACAAAAAGTACTGAAAATTGTGCCCGATCGAACGGTAGGGCAATACTGATTTGCCTATGATATTTGACAGATCAGCGGATATTTTGTGCACTTCCTATTTTGTGTTTTTTTTTTTGCATTACATCATAAAACTAATAGCAGTAGTTCTAAACTAGTGTCAAAAATGGTCGAAAATCCACTTAAATTTGGCTTAACACTTGAAATCAGCCGCTAATAACGACAAACATTGTCTACGGAAGTGAACATTGCCTTGTTCTGATTGGCTTAGATCGGTCATATGAACAGCGGTTTCAGTTAACGTTTATGGAGGGGTAGACCGATCTAGTCGACTTCATATAACTAGATTTTTGAATGTGCCCAATGCAAATTGAACCGGATCCACTGGGGATTTACTTGTAAATGGAACTGTGCACAAAAGTCCAACGAAGTTGAACAAATTCAACATAATATTATATCGTATTGACGTGTGTCTCAATTTAGTACTGTGCCTGTGACGAAACCAAAACATTTTTGCAAATTCAATTAACCTCTGGAATTGCTGTTGCCATTGCGATTTTAAGAATATTTGACGGATGAAAATAGTTGAGTTTGGCGAACAGTTTAAAAGGAACCGCTGGCGATAATTTGCCAGCTTTTTCTACAGGATCACGTAATCCAACGCTAAACAATTTGGAACACATCAAGTCTGCACACTTCCCGTTTGATTTGTACAAACAGCATTATTCAATAGCTTAGACCTTATGCAACAAAAAAAGGCATTATGGTCTTTATTGTCAAATTAAACGTATTTATTGTTAAATCTAGTGTTCATGCTCATCGCTTATAGTTGGCACAACCCGTTGCAGCTTGGTCACTTCACAGCGAACCAAAGTGCAGGTTCAAAGATGCAAAACCATAGTCCCTTTTCAAGAGTAATGAATATTTCCGTAGAATGAACTGTCAGAATTCAACTTGTCAAACAATCAATTAAAAAAGGAGTCTGCTTAAAATTGTAGAAACATAAGTGTTTTCCATTCATCCTAAATAATATGGTTTTGAATTATTGAAGCATAAGCTCGATGGAAAAAAAGTTGGCTGTCGATCTTCTCCTATAAGTCTATTTCCAGAGCTGTGTGTCTGACTTGCAGCGTACAGGTACAAGATAATCGGTATTAGCTCTATAAGTTGAATATATTTTTTTTGAACTAAACTTTTTTTTTTTTATGTTTCCCGATTTTTCTATGAAATAAAGACCGATTTACAAAATAAGCTTATAAGAACAATGTTCTTCTTATGTGTATCCAATAAATTCTATAATCCTGAAACAACAATGCTAACAGAGAGAGCAATATGCAATCGATTTACGAGACCGTACCGCGGCACTATAGAAAGTACAGTTGAAGAACTAAGACTTGTAGACTCCTGAATTCAAATAAAACATTACAATCTATATACATATACATAAATTGAGCCTTAAAATTGTGTACGTTTGTCGCCGATTCATGCCCTAACGCATTCACCGATTTAAACCAAACTTTCACACATCTTTGGTCTTGGTCTGTATATCGTTTTTGTGAAGTTTGGTTGAAATCGGAAAACGTATGCGTTTGTTGTGCGTGCTTTAAAAAACACATGAATTTTGGTTTTTTTTTTTTCGGATTTCAATGATTTTTATAGTGATTGGACGTCTCAAGATGTCGTTCGAGAAGCTGAAGTCTACGACTTGGAAGATTATGACAAATTGTTTACCAAAAACGGAGCAAAAAAATGCGTTTGTACTGTAAAATATCTTTTTTGTTTTTATAAGAAATCAATTTTTTCGAATTTTCAATCAAAATTTTCATGTTTTCCCGACATTTTGAAAAAGTGGAGTCGTCCGGTTCCTACGCTGGTACCTTGAATTTATTTTCAACATTGAAGATAAGATAAATTGATTTCTAATAAATTCATTGTTTTATTTTAGTTTGTATCAAAAATGCCACGTCAGCGAAGAAGCGATATTGGTAGTCGGACTCAAAATAGATCAAATGGCAAAATCAATCACAAGAAGAGCGAGAAAATCGAAATCGAATTCAAAGAGAACGTATGGCCAGATCAGGTTCAGCTGAATGAACGTGAACAACGTAATGAGCAAGATAGATTGAGAATGCAATCGCATCGCACATCAAGAAAATGTTAATGAAAATGTACAAAGACAACAACGAGCTGAACGAATCAATGTTAAAGTCGTTTTAAATGGTGCTGCATTTCGATATAATAGTGCCATTGATTATAGTTTGCACAAATTTGTGGTTATTGGCGCAATGAACAAATTATGTCAATATTGTAATGCATTCAAATTTGGAAAAGAAACTTCTGGAATGTGTTGTGCTTCTGGGAAAGTTCGATTGCCAGAATTACAATATCCACCTGAACCATTACGATCATTACTTTCTGGCACAACACCAGAATTAAAACATTTTTTGGATAACATTCAAACGAGCTTTCAAATGACATCTTTTGGAGCGACGAATATAATACGAAATAATTTTATGCCGACATTTAAGGTAATTTCGGCATCAGGCTTTTCAAATGAAAGAGACAGCCAAATTTGTGAGGTTTTAACAAGGTCAAGCTCATCTTCCGAATACTTTCCTTCTACATTACAAATACAAGGACAAGTTTATCATAAAATTGGTTCATTGTTGCCTATCACAGATGCTAACCATTGCACTTTGAAAAAAAAAATAGACTGGTTAGAAAACAACAAAAAAATATTTGAACTTTTTAATTTTTGGGCTTCCTGCTACACAATTTGAAATTGAGAGTCCGCTCAGATATAATTTTATTGCGCAAATTCAATGCACCAAAACTTTGTAACGGAACGCGTTTGATTTTGAAAATCTCAAATCAAATGTCATGCAAGCGACTATTTTGAGGGGAATATTCAAAGGCAAACATTCTCATTCTGCGCGGATTCAGCTTATTCAGCACAAATTGCAATTCATATTTAAGCGTCTTCAATTTCCCATGCGTCTCACCCACGCTATGACAATTAATAAGTCGATAGGATATTTGTGGCATCAATCTTGAATTCCCATGTTTAAATAGAATTCACGAATTGTATGTGGCGTTTTCACACGTGGGCTTTGTAAGTGGCGTGCTCACGTGTCCGCTGTACTACAGTAAGGGCCGTTTGCTGATACGACTCATAGCGAATTTAAGTGCCACATAAACTCTTATGTGACAGTTTATGCCCGGAAAAATGTAGCCCATAAGTATTTAAGTAGAACTTAAATCGTGAAGAGTCGTATGAGCAAACGGCCCTAAAACACAGCGGAATGTTGGCCGACACGTCAATCTTTGCGGTTCGATAACTTAAGTTATTTCTATTGTATTTAATATAACTTTTGAAGAAAGAATTTTAATTTACCAAAATACTAAAGCAGAATGTGCATTGTGCACTCTCGGAATTATTATTTTCATTACATACATTAAACAATTATTCGGACAGAACGAAGTTCGCCGGGTCAGCTAGTAAATATATATAAAGAAATGTTCTAGATTTTTCCTTTAAAATACTGAACTCCTTTTACTATGGCGCTCGTATAAAGTGTGTTTCAAGCTTGCTCCCTAAGTTATACCTCATTATCAAGTGTTGTCTATGGTTTTTCGTTAAGACACAAGCTAAAGGTAGAAAGATAGGAAAAGGTAATGCCGCCAAATATTATTTTATTTTGTTAAGTGATCACGCATTATTTCCAGACACTTGTACTCAAAGATACGAATGGGTTATAAAAACGTAACCATCTTAACAAGTGAACTCTTTTCCACTGCGTCACGAAATAAATGTGCCACCCGAGCAATGTACTACGCGCCATGTGTTAATGAAAAACAAATGCTAAATGCGGACAACTTTCTATAAAAAGCAGCGTAGGCAGCACACGATTCTCAATTATATTTAAAGTTTTCATTGTTAAATTAAAACCAATTGTCACAGACAAGGAAAAAAAAATCTCCAATTTAAGTAAATATCAGCATCAACAGAAATTGAGTGTACAAAGTGGTGCGCATTTATTTGAGAGCAGTTTTTGAGTGAGACGACCATCGTTTGGCTGGTGGGCCTTAATTAAATGACAGTCCTGTCCCTGGTCTTGGAATTTAAATGATTTCGTGTTTTCTTTGTTTTTGTATATTTTTATGTAATATGGGATTGTTTGCCCTCTTTCCAACAATAACTTCAACAAGCATGCAGTGCTGCAGAACCAGCCGAGCATGATCAAAGTAAACAGACGCCTTTACGTCGGAATGTACTATAGCTACAAGTCCTCCATGCAACCATTAATTAAGCAGTAACAGACTTCTGTGAAAACCTAAATTGATGTTTGCTATTAATTGTGTTTCAGTAAATTGTGACAAGTGGCTCGTGTTTAAAATTATCTCAAGTTATAGGGACATACTAGTTATGCAATCAGTTGCGTTGTCGATTAAAACGCGCCAGAGTTTGCTGACACCAATGGACAGCTGCATAATTTCTGCAATATTATGCATACTATTATATACCAGGTTAACATAAAAAAAAAACGCTTGTAACTCTTCTTCATAGGCACTTACTAATGCAAAAGGAAAACTATTTATCTGACACAAAAACAACTGTCAGTTGTGCCGCCAAACGAGCAAGAGAGAAAGTGTGTGAATTTTGTGTACTGTGGTGAAGGGAAATAGCAACTAGAAAATAAATACCAACGGTGCGTGTATATATGCAAAAGAAGGCACCTAAGGAATGTCCATATAGACATCGTTCAATACTCCGATAGACAGACAGGTAAGGCGCAGACAGTTGGTTGGTTGATTGACCAGCAAGGTAGCGAACTCATTAATTAGAGGTAATTTGTAAACCGTTTCCACGAAGTGGTACTCAATACGATTCCAATTAAATTCCAAGTACTTAATGGCGAAACAACACTGAATTGTACAGGCATGTGCGATGCAGCCAAAATAGGGTAGGGTAATTAAAATCAGCAATTCACAGCACAATGTATGGAAACTTAGAAAGTGTTGGTTAGCTATTCATACACTTTCATTCGTTCATCAATATGTATTAGTAAAATCTGATATTGCAATGTTTGTCACCTCATAGAACAAATTTTATATTAATGTTGACCGCATTTAAATCAAAGTTACAAATAATTTCCTCAAAGAAAATTGGGCTTTAATTTATTGCATATGGGTTAAAAATTGTGCTACCATGGTCAATTTTTTTCTGAAAACTATTACATTCTTTGCCCAAAGTCGCATCACTAGCTTTCATTTACATTTATTAAATATGGGTTAAAAATTTTGCTACCATGGTCAATTTTTTTCTGAAAACTAATACATTCTTTGCCCAAAGTCGCATCACTAGCTTTCATTTACATTTATTGCATATGGGTTAAAAATTGTGCTACCATGGTGCCAATTTTTTTCTGAAAACTAATACATTCTTTGCCCAAAGTCGCATCACTAGCTTTCATTTACAACTGTGCGTGATGCTTCTTTACTATTTCTCTACTAAACTCAAACCTTGGATTACAGAGGTCAAAAAAGGTTCAATTACATATCGATCCACCAACATTCTGTTAACAAATTGCAAAAAACAAAAAAACTTCGATTCGGTTTGGGATCACTGGTCACAATAGCTAATTCTGTAAGTTCATAAAAAAGACTAAACGATTCAAAACAGCGCGAAGTTGTTCGCGATGTGCAGTTGCAGTGTTGCCATTTAGGTGTCAAATTGCTCCTTTTTGAGCCTGAAGACCCATGGTTCCACTTTTTTAAAACGAGATCAAAATGTCCCCTTTTTTGTTTAAGTAAGAAATTATTCTTTTAATCTTTTCAGGACGAAAAAGAGTCCAATGAATACAATTGTGTGTTTTTGTTTTGCTATATATAAATATAAATGTCTTTGCTCCTTTTTTTTTTTTTGCTATATTAGAATTTTATGTGGAGGACCCTTTTCTGGCCCCTTTTTGAGATTTTTCAGCGGCAACGCTGACTCGTATTAAAAGATGATGAATTAAACTAATCAGTAAACGATTGCAGGTTTGTAATTGTAAGGAACAGGCCCTGTACACTGCGACCAGAAGAGATCTATTGTGTTGGCCTCTCTAACCCAGGGAGCTGTTAAGGCTCCTTATAAACCTCAGTACCCTTCTTGGTTCCATGTTTCCTATGTCTGCAGGACTTGAATACGCCCTTTGCATATGGATCGCTCTGCCCCTTGCCAGAGCAGGGCATTCGCAGAGTATGTGTTCCGTTGTTTCCTCCTCTTCTCCACAGAGTCGACAGGAGTCATCGTCGGAAAGTCCCATTTTTTTTTTTAGATGGGACCTTAGTGGCCAGTGACCAGTAAGATAACCTGTTAGGATCCTTAGATCTTCTTTGCGTAGCTCAAGTAACTTTTTGTCTTACTACGAGCTGGACTTATGAATCTTTTTGCCTGCCTCTGTCCTTTGGATTCCGCCCAGTATTCGGCTTCCTTCCCATTTCGTGAATTTTGAGTGTACATAACTCCAAGGTAACCCGAAGTAGGGCTCAGGACCAGTGAGCAGGCGTGATGCGCCTCTTCTCGCCAGGCAATCCGCTCGATCATTTCCCTCAAATCCCTCATGACCCGGTATCCAAGCAACGGTGACTATGTTGTCCTTGGCTAGATCCTCGATGAGATGAAAGCATTCTAAGACCAGTTTTGACCTGATCGGGTACGATCTTAGGGCCTTAAGAGCTGCTTGGCTGTCTGAGAGGATGTAAATGCGGGCACCTCTAGTGCGCCTACGTAAGCATTCTCGGACACATATCTCTATGGCGTGTACCTCCGCTTGAAAGATGCCTGGTGATTGTCCCAGTGCTATAGCTCTTTCGAACCTAGGCGCATAGACCCCAGCACCGTTTTCGTCATCTTCCGTCTTTGAACCGTCGGTTGTGATCCTGATGGTATTATGAATTGGTTGGTTCTCCAGGCACTTCTATTCTTAAATTTCCTGGAGAAGCGAAGCTTTTTAAGCATTGTGTCTGATACCTTGATCACAGGATCATCTTGATGCATTTGTAGTACCCGAAGGTGTCCTGTGAGGTTTCCTGCTTTAAAATTTGATATATCAGGGAGCCTAAGGGCACTGAGACCAGCTTCCTTCTTTACAAAAATATGTAAAGGCGCCAGGCTGAGCATTGCTCCTATGGCTGGTGTTGTTTTCATTGCCCCCGTTATAGCAACGCATGCTAGCCGATATATCTTGTTAAGCTTTTGTAGGGCCGTTATTTGTTCGATTCTTGGCCACCATGATAACGCTGCATAGGTGATCATTGGCTTGATGATCGTGTTGTATGACCAATAGATCGTTTTTGGCTTTAAGCCACAGGTTTTGCCGTAAAGGCGATGGCACATGTAAATTGCCTTTGTCGCCTTCCTGGTGACTCGATCAAGGTGTGAATTCCAGGTAAGAGTCTTGTCCAGGATTACTCCTAGGTATTTTACCTCTCCTGATAATAACTTCATTATTCATCTTGATCGGTTTCAGTTTTAGTTTTCTCTTTCTTGAGAATGGTACCATGACTGTTTTTGAGGGATTTATGGTCAATCCTTTGTTCTGACACCATCTGTAAGTTAAGTTTAGGGCCCTTTGCATGATCTCAGATATCGTGGAGTCATGCTTGCCCCTAACAGTGATTACTACATCATCTGCATAACCTTGTATTATGTACCCCGATTGTGTGAGGTGGTCTAGGACTTCATCGATGACTAAAGTCCACAGTAGAGGCGAAAGTACTTCTCCTTGAGGACAGCCCCTAGTGGCCTTAACAGATTTTTGTAAGCCTCCATACGCCAGATTGATGATTCTGCTTTCTAACATGCTTAGAACCCATTTTATGATTAGTGGGGCAATGCCTTTCCTTATCATAGCTTTTTTTTATGGCAGCTCCCTGGATGTTGATGGCACATAGAGCCGTTTCTTTTTCTGCCAGGCCTTTTCCCATCGTCTTTGTAAGGCTGTGTATGGCAGTTTCGGTAGACTTACCGGTTTGGTATGCGAACTGGCTCGCATGAAGTGGGTTATCTGTAAGGAACTGATCCCTTATGTATTGGTCGAGGACTTTCTCCATGGTTTTTAGGAGGAAGGAGCTAAGGCGATATGATTTCGCTAGTTGTTCGGATTTCCCACCTGCCTTTGGTATGAAAACCACCTTGACCTTAGTCCAGCTTGATGGTACATGGCCTAGAGATAGGCTGGATCTAAAGACCCTAATTAGTTGAGGAGTCAATAGATCCATACCCTGTTGTAGGAGACAGAGGTAGATGCCATCGGTTTCCGGTGCTTTGAAAGGGCTAAAGGACGATATCGCTCATTTCACCCTGTCTCACTGAAATATTTTTCCGGATAGACTATAATCCCATTTTGTTACCGTGAGATCCTGGTGCCTCATCGGTTCGAGTGAGTTACACATCAGTTAAGTCAAATTTTACACTAGACATTATTGTTTATTAATGTTTGGGTAAGTATTTATCCCTAACAGAAGTGAATTAACAATACCACCGGCTTATCTCTAAACCTGAACTAATATTGCGAATAAACTGCTGTTAGCGCCGTTTACTTGCTGAATTTTGAAGAATTTGAAATCAAACTTAAAGACGAGACTCAACAAAAAACACAGTGCCACCACTTTTTGTTTTATTAAGCATTTTATCTTTTACATTGTTTGGTTTACTTTGTTGAGATAAGAGTTCAATAAAACAATCGTAGTGACGTACCTGCACAGGGTAGGAGAAATAGCAAAGCGCGCGTGGCGTAGTCTTCAACACAAAGCAACGTCATAGATTTGTTTTCTCGTTTGACAATGTCTCTTATTACCTACAAGGCAAAATGTCGAAGTCTCATATTGTCTTCATTCATGCAACTGGCGTGCGGTTTATTTCAAATAATTTGTTAATGGTTTTTGAAGAAAACGAACTAATTTTGTTTGCCAAATCGTTTGATGGTGCTTGATTTATTTTTCTAGTGTCGGACATTACTTATACCAATTAAGTAAAGAAACGGTTGTTGATGAATGCCAAGATCTTCTCGGACGTCAATGTTAACATATATATTAATAATCCAATAGTTAAAGTACGAATTATCGAGAGGTTTATGAAGTGATCTGAAAGTTACGATATAGATTCAAATTTTTGGACATTTGAAAGACCATGAAGACACCCAATATTTAGCAAGAAGAAGTATACATCAACCATAAATCTAAGCATCGAGATCATCTGAAGTCATCATCATCGAAAATTGCTTCAATATTTTAACTGAACTTACTTGAAGGTCATTTCGACTAAAAGGAGAACAAGCTGATCGACAAAAGACTTGTTTCTCAGTTATGACTTTTCGTATTTGCATGGTAGACAGAGCTCACAATCCTTCTAAATAGACTGCATTAACCACAAATAAAAACAGCATCCTCAAGATAAAGTTACCTATTTAGAGATAAAAGGTACTGGCAGTCCGAATTAACTCTTTTTGGATTCGGACTGTAATATTGCTTAAGCTATTTTCGAGTACCTTTGGCTGCAACCTAGTGTTTTCAAGCCTAGGCCTAGATGTGAAATTTTGTGAGTTTTTGTCATTGTAAGGTTAGTATAGCCATTACATTAGCGGTGAATACTAGCAAATGCTCTAATTTTGACAATAAGCCTTTCTAACTGTGGAAAAGGTATTAAGCTCTTTCTTTATTTACCCCTTCTAGCTGTGTTTTTCTTTGAATTGAGTAAGCCACCCGGTTCTAGGACTAGACAAACAGATTCGACACATTTTATTTCTAACCTTTAAATGGTCCCGCACATTTTGCATATTTGTGGCTGAAAGTATTCTTGTAATTTAACGGAACGACTTTTATCCAATTTTGGCCCGAAAAATACGGAAAAAGATTTAAACGATAGCCTTATAAGCAGTGACAAGAATGGATTTTATATACCCAGTCTTAAACGTCCAGAAACACATAGTAAGCTCAAACAATGCCATGTTAGAAGAGGGTACATGCAAACCCCTTTTTATCTAATTGCTGTTTTTTCCGCAGAACATTTTATCTCGAACTTAATTGGAATATGTTTGCAATAACGAAATCTGTATAAATCAGCTATACCAGGAAAAATAAATAAATAAACCTAAGCATCTGTCAGCAATCACGGAGGCAGTAAATTAGCTGCTCGTATGTGTATTGGCGCTGACAAGTGCGACTCCAAACAAAAGTGTAACGTACCCCTAGAAAAAATATAAAAATACGCAGGGTAAAAGAGAAATTATGTTTAATTGAATTTCCGGCTAAATGCTATTTTTATACGATTTGATGCGGGCCTGATAGATGCCCATTGTTCATTGATTTAATGCAACCAGCCGAACTGCAGCAGCCACAGCAGAGCCCATACACATACGAGTAGTATAGGATCTATGGCCCAGACGCTGTGTATTTGTACTCGCAGTCGCAGTCATTCCGGCGAACGACGTTAACGACGTCGCCCGAATGTTTATTTATGCGAACCATATGCCTGTAGTTGTTATGGAATAGACAGAAGTTTGGCATGATGAATGCGAATTTGTGCATAGAATTCGAGTAAGCAATGTGGAATAAGTGATTGGCGGATATAGAGTGGCAAGCTTTTTGTGTCGTTGTTGATGTGCGAATTCGTTTTTAAATTGATTGGCAGGTATATTCATTTTTAATTGTTTTTGGTAATAATTTTATATTTAATGATCGGGTTTAGTTGACGCGTCCAATGTTTGAAATGTAAATGAAATTAAATTCAATTTGATTGGATTAAGAAATATTTGCAATCAAAGTGTCAAGAGTCCTTAATATTTGCAGATAAATATTTGCATTGTATTTGTGGGGGAAAAATAATAAATGAATCACTGCAGGAGATGTTATTTTTAGAATTATTTTTGAAAACTTTTGATGGAATTTGTTAGTACATTTATAACAAGTTTTAATGAATAAAATACCATAAGTAGAAATAAATGGTGTAAGCCATATTGAACCAATAAATAAACTTATTAAATAATTATTTTAAAATTGACTTAAAAAGAAAGATGAAACATTAGAAATTATATATCCAGCAATACACACAAGTTATAAATTTTAAATAAAAAGGTAAAATAATAGTAAAAGGAGTTAAAAAAAAAATTACACATCCAATAATTCTCATAATTATTGAAACTAATGTCCTTTTTAATATAACTAAACTTTCATCCTTTCAAACATTTAATTAACTATCGTAAACTGGGGTTTTGATGTTTTTGTAAAAACACTTTTGAAAGAAACAAAATAAGGTATACCAAGAGACGTTTTCAAATTAACGAAAGGACTTACGATTTTAAATATGCAAGCCTTCAAAGTGCGTTTGGGGTAACTTTGTGCCACTGAAGAAATCTTTGATAATCTTGTCGAAATGCAAGTTTGGTTGAATTTTACCTCATATATCATTAAAGTGCATGATAGCAACATTTTTTAAAGAAACAAATGAAGGATTTTTATTTGTGATAAAAAACTAAAAGCCTTAGAAAAATAATGTTTAATAAAATGTTTCGGGGATGCTAACCATAAATGATTTTGTCAATTCAAGGCCAGGCCCGTTGTTCCGGACACGAGTTTCTTTCCTCTCTGATTTGTCGTAATAGCTTTTGGGAATTCGTTTTAAATCAAGAGGAGTGACTGGAAAACCACAAGTGGAGGTAGCAATAATTTGTGCTTAATAAATTGTGGCTTCTTCGGCATTGAAAACGGTTTGAAGTCCCGGAATATTTGAATGAGCATCTTTTAATTTATTCCCTAGAGTATTCCTATGAATACCGTACCTTTCGCTCGCTTTTCGAATTGAAATTCGTCCACTTCGGACTACCTGTTCGGCGTTTTTAATGATTCATGAGTGAAATTACCGAAGGGCCGCACAGTGGGGCAGTCCATATACCAATGTTGGCAAAAAATCAAAAAAATAAATTACCAAAATAAACAAATACTGTTGTAATTCCGTTACATTACATTCAAGTGCATGATGCGCGGCAATAATTAACTTTGTTACATGCCCACCCACTCTCTGAAGTTTAGTTGACTCTAGAGGGAGTCGGACAGAATCCCGAAAAACGTGATCCCGAAAGCCCAAAATACCGAAAATCCAAAATCCCGAAAAGCCAAAAATCCCGAAAAGCCACAATCCCGAAAATCCAAAATCCCGAAAAGCCAAAATCCCGAAAAGCCACAAATCCCGAAAAGCCAAAATCCCGAAAGTGAAACTAAAAATTTTATTGCAGCAACAAACAAATTAGGCAAATTTATTTAACAAAATCAACAAAATAACAAACTTCAAATAAATAAAACATAACAAAAAACATATCAAAAACGATCCATGACAAAACAATATCTAATACAAGTTCATATTGTACGCAATTCCTGTGAGGAAACTTATTTCAGAACGCTCGTTACGTTCCGCGTAAATTTTTTTAATTCTGTTTTCCTTTGTCACGTAACGTTTTCTTAGTTGGTGCTTCTCACCGGCAATTATTTTAGCCAAACATGTTTTCACACGGATTTGCTCTTCACATAAAAGAGCAATCAGTGAATATACACCAATGTGTGAATGCCCCGCGAGAACTTTCAGCCGGTGGTGCCACGCCTCTACGTTGTTCTGTGTCCGCGGCAGACTTTGTTCCAAAAGGTTACAAACCGACCAAAAATTAGGGGAGTATGCAGGACTACCTTGTTACATATATCGCTTTCGAGTACGATAACGCCTCGTGGCAATGGTCTGTGGGGAATTTTTTTATATTGTGCGAGTTGTTCTTAAATATTGTGGTCAGGCGTGATTTGCACAATGTTTCCTTTCGCTGCTCACACTCCCAGTAAAATATATCCTTGTATTTTTTGTTGACATGGTAACTGTAGCCGTCAATAAGCAGTTTCTCACGCTGTTTGTTGGTTTTCACGATGGACACGTTCATTTTTACTTAAGATTTCAAACACAAAATGTCACTGATAATATAAAGTTTTTAATTATAAAGGCATGCACGATACTCACTTTGTATTACGATGTTCACTGGCTAACAAAAATCTAGTCGGTCAGCTATCACACTATATGAGATCAGCACAACTGAATGCATTACGAATTGCAAAACATTACAACGCAAAAAACTGCAAAACATTATTACGGTAAATGGAATGGACAAACACTTGTCTATTTTACATTGAAAATAAAATAAAGAATCCCGAAAACGAAATCCCGAAAAATTATATAAAATGAAAAATTTTGCGCAAAATTTTTTTTTCGGGATTTTGGCTTTTCGGGATTTCAGGTTTTCTGGATTTTGGATTTTCGGGATTTAAGGTTTTCGGGATTTTGGATTTTCGGAATTTTAGGTTTTCGGTATTTCGGTTTTCGGGATTATGTCCCCAAACCGACTCTAGACTGCGGTTCTAACTTTCACGTGTGTTTTAACAAGTGATGTAAATGGTCGATTATTTGTATAGTCATAATTCGTGTGTAAATAACGGAAAAATTTTTATATAACATGGAATCGACAGCTCCGTGTATGTGCTTAATATTTCAAGTGTTGTTATATTTGTTATTAAAATCAGGTATTTCGTATAATGATTGCAAAATATGCATATTTATTTCAAGAAAACGTAAAGCTCCATTATACGCCTTTTAAGGTTAAAGTATATTTTTACATGCTTTAACACCGAGATTTTAACATTATGTTATACCTTGACTCATGTAGTACATGTTTATAAATAAAAACTGTGCGCATTTTTGCGCCTTTTTTTTTATTTTTATTTATTTGCTAATGATCAGCAGATAAAATCATTTTAGAATATTCGTTCATGAATCTAAATCTGTCTAATTTGCTGTAGGTTCGCATTCAAATGATTTGTTTCTTACAAGAATGGAGTTATTTGATATAATGAAGACATCTGGATATAAAAATTGGATGACAAAATTAAATTTTTAAAGGACCATCTTCGAGACCGAACCAATTGCCCTGACATTAATCTAAATGAACTTAACCGTACAATTGCAATGTTTTCAGCTAGATTCAAAGAGAAATGGTCACAAGCTAATCGAAAAGAATCTCGGTTCAAAGAAAAAAATCAGGAATGCCTTGAGACATCCATAGGCTTTGAATTATATGAAAGTACTCTAAAAAAAACAGCGAGGCCGCCCGGAGACATCATTTGAGGAGAGTTCGGAACGAACCAAACGTTTTAAAACGGAAAACATAAGAAGAAACCTGTCTACTTCACAGCTTGGATTCGCGGCAAAGATGAATTTACGAGCTTCAGGACATACAGTTGCATCCAAATTAGTGGAGAACATAATACGTTCATCTCAAAGTGCAACTGAATATAAAAGAGCGTATCAGAATTATAAAGAAAAACACATTGAGCAGATGTCAGGCGAATTAGCTCTTTCAGTTATTGTGGAAGCCCAGTTTACAAGACATCAATATAATGTGATAAGGGCGAAGGCTCTTGAAAGATTTCCTTCCTATAAGGTTGTACAAGCTGCAAAAAAAAAAATGTTATACATATAAAAACGACATTAATCTTACTCCTACTTCAGTGGAAGTAAATGTTCAAGCTCTAATGAACCATACTGCTGAACGTTTGATACTATCACAAAAAAAAAGTCATTAGCACATTGAAAAATTATCAATTGAACAATTTCCACTTGGTATCAAAGTGGGGATTTGATGGCAGTTCAGGCCACAGTTCCTAGAAACAAAAATCGGTTGGAATGGCTGCTGATGATTCCAGCGTGTTATTAACCTCAGTTGTACCTCTTCAATTAGTTTGTGGAAACTCCGACAAAAAGGACATAGTTTGGCAGAATCCTCGGCCTTCATCCACCAGATATTGTCGTCCTATAATAATAAACTTTACCAAGGAATCAACACAAATCTCAGTATCCGAGAAGTCAAATATAGACAAACAAATTGAAAAATTATACCCTTCTGCTGTTAATATTGGAGAACACGTTCTACAAGTGTCACATAAACTAATTTTGACAATGGTGGACGGAAAAGTTTGTAACGCTTTGACTGATACCGCCTCTACTCAGCGTTGTTACATCTGCGGTGCTAGTTCCAAGGATTTCAATTGCATCGACAAAATGTTGTCTAAACCATTCAATGCAAGTACATTGTCTTTTGGTTTGTCGGTACTACATTGCTGGATTCGAACTTTTGAGTGCCTTTTACATGTGGGTTATAAGCTTCCAATAAGAAAATGGCAAACACGAAAAGAAGATAAATAAATAGTAGTATCGAACAAAGCACGCATACAAAAGGAGTTCAAAGAACGAATGGGACTAATAGTTGATCAACCGAAACCTGGTTTCGGAAACTCAAATGATGGTAACACTGCGAGGCGATTTTTCGGCAACGCAAACGTGGCATCCGAAATCTTGGGTGTTGATCAAAATTTAATCGAAAAGCTTCATACAGTATTGGTGGCTATTTCAAGTGGCTACGACATTAATATCGACAAATGTAAAGCGTTCACACTTGATACTGCAAGACATTTTGTAAACCTATATCCCTGGTTTTACATGCCCCCAACTATGCACAAGTTTCTGATTCATGGGCCAGATGTGATTTCAGCTGCATTGCTTCCAATTGGTCAACTGTCAGAGGAAGCTCAAGAGGCACGGAACAAAGATTTTAAGAAATATCGGGAAAACTATTCCAGAAAAATTTCTCGTGAAAAATGTAACGAGGATGTGTTCAATTTAATGCTGATAACATCAGACCCACTAATAACTAGCTACCAACAACTTCCGAAAAAGAAGCTTAAACATTTTCCAAAAGAAGTCTTTGACTTAATTGTGTCACCAGTTATATCTCACAATGAGAGTTCCAATGGAGAAAGTGATGATGAAAGCTAATCGGATACATCTGAGTTTCAGTCTTAATACTGTATATGCATTTATGAGATTTTGTTTTTAAACTTTATATAGTATTTCATATCAATAACAATCAATAAACAAATGTAAACTATTTGTTATATCCTAAATAAAAATAAAATAAAAATTGAAATAAAATGTATGTGGCCACGAGTTAAATTTGAAATTTATGTAAGTAAAGTGTTCATTTAGCAATTATGACCCAAAATATTAAAATTTTGGTTCAAATATATATTTGCCACTAATCTTTACACAATAAAATAAATTTGAACATAACTAATTCTTCAATTGAATTGATGCCAGTTTTAGGGGTATCTTGCCCCAATGTGGGCCGTCCTCCTATCTTTTTTATACTCGTATATTTTCGAGGCATTTCCGCTCAATTCTCGAACCTTTGGACCACGAACGTTGAATGTGGAAAAGAAGATCGATACACAGGTAGTAACTTTGTGCCAAGTGAATGCATATTTTATGAAAAAGTGGTGGTAAAGTGTAATTGAATAAAGCACGGTTGGCACAAAGTAATCCCGCAGGCACAAAGTAACCCCAGCTTACGGTACAATTTAAATCTCTGGGTATGTAATAATATGTATACTAATCATAAAGAATACCATACTGTTAATCCAGTAGAAAAAAAATATGAATTAATTATACTTCTACAAATTAAATCTTTTAAATAAAATCCAGTTGAAAAAGGGATACAAAGCTGAATTGGTTCATTTATATCATCTAATAAGTATAACTAGTATCGCTTGTGGTCGAAAAACGACCATTCCTTTTAGAAGTATGTAAAATGTAATAGGTACTAAAAAATGTATTACAATTATTTTCGTTATTTATGTTTTTTTTTTTATTAACGAAAAGAGCGACATCTAGATATCGAACAAATACGTAAATTAGCTGCTCCATTTTAAAGAGGTTCTAATCTTAGATGATTTATATTTGAATACGTTACTATGGTAATATAATGACGGCGACAAATTGAATGTCGCCAAAATACTTTCAATTACCTGTTTTGTATGGCGAATTCATAACTTAATTTTACCAGTCTTAATGGCGACATATACCCACGATTTTTTGTTTCTATGGCATAATATTTTTTGAATGGTATAAGTTTTATTCTCCTAATTTCATAATAAATACTTAAAAAGTGTACCGAAACTTTGATGTTCACGTATTAATATAATGATAATCTATTACAATCCTAACTGGAATTGAAATTTGTTAATTTTTTTCTACTTTGCATTATTAGAAATATTATAAATGAAATGATAAACAGGGGTGGAACTATAGGTAATAAAATGAAAATCACTGTACAATATACAATAAGTTAAATCAAAATTTTTGTTAGGGTGGGCCGAAAAAATAAAAAAAAAAAATTTGTTCAAGTCGTAATACCGCGAAAAAGTTGCTAATGGTAGAAACTACAAAGGGTAAAAAAAAAGAAAAAAAAAAACGGTTAATATCTTCCGATCGCGCAGAAGCTTTAAAAATTTCCTCAAATTTGAAAAAAATTGTAAGTTAAAGTTAATTTTTGTTTTATTACTAAGCTTGGTAACATTTAAATCTAATTGCTGTTTTCGACTTTTACTTTAAACGATAATGATTTAGAAAAAAAAAGGTTCTAATCGGTCAAGGTCTTCCCCTCGCGCAACTGCTGTCAAATTTTATAAATTTTTGCACACGTGTCGGAACTCGCTTGGGTCAACGACCTCAATGCTCCCCAACCTACCTGTTATGTTAGTCTGCATTAATTTGTCGTGTTTGATGTGTGCTTTATTTATTCGTCCAGGTAATGTTCAATTTTGGTTTTAAGCTTTTTTGTTTGTGTAACTTTGTGACTTAACGGTGATATACTATGGCTCTACCTAAGAAAACCATTACATGGCATGTATTTGAATGCCCCTTTATTTGGTACACCTAAAGATTTTTAGTTAAACAAGCTTCCTACTGGAAAGGACGTTATTCGGTGTTGCTCACGGGAAAGATACGATTTGGGGCTTAAAGTTAATAAGTTGTCACTGCTATTATTTCTTATCTTTTTGGTCGAGGTATTTCTCTTGACAAGTTAGTTGTCATAGGATGTGATGGCACTGCTGTTAATACAGGTTGGAGAAACGGTCTGATTCGACGAATCGAAGTTCATTTGCAGAAACCTTTACAATGGGCAGTTTGTCTTCTCCATTTCAATGAGCTCGCGTTTAGGCATCTGTTTCAATACCTAGATGGCAGATCTTCAATTTCAATTTGACATTTTTCGCTACTTTTTTATATAAATAGTTGTTCGATTTTCTTATAATTGAATAGAAATTAATGTTCAAATTACAGGATGTAAAGAAAAGGAATATTTTTTAAGTTATTTTATAATGAATTTTGGATAGATGGACATTATTTTTATGATATCGATATAAAAAAATTGTTCGCATGTTCGCCATAGAATTTCCTTTAAGTTTCGCAACCAATTTCTCTTTTCACATTCTCATTTTTTTTTAATGATCGATTTGGTGAAACGATTAACAACAGTATTAAACGAGACTTAAAAAAAATGTAAGAAAAATTACAAACAAAACATGAAGTAAAACAAATTCGTCAGTTTCCTAGAAAAAAATTGTGAAAAAACAATAATAAATGTGCAGTCATCATTTTGCAACTTTATTTTACTTTTTACTTACATAAATATGGACATTATTTTCATTCATAAAATGTCTACCAAAAACTTATCTGTCGTGTTTTTTTTTATTATAAACTAGCACTATTCATGTTCTTGGCTGAAGCAGTTGTTTTCAAATGGAATTATTTAAAATGTTCTTATGAATTTTAATTGTTTTTTTTTTGTTGTTTTCCGCTATTAAATGGAATCTTCATGAAAGGATTATAACTAAAAAATCATGTTTCAAATCATAATAATCGTAATCAATCCATTGCCGTTTTTCTATTGACATTGCCGGCGAAATATTTGCTAGCAAAAATAAGAGACAACACGAAGACATGTTTGAATAAGCTTCATGAGTGAACGTGTCAAGATGTGGTTGATTTATAAATAAAAAGAATACTTGAGTTGTTCATTGAAACTTAATTTTGATTATTTTGGTGTGTTTCTTAGTTTTGAGTATTTCACTAACATATTTTTTTCCCAAAAACAACAAACGAAAACAGACACATTAATTGTAGGAACAAAAATATCTTCTTTTATTTCAACGGTTGTTCACATTTTATTCCTTTATTTATTAATGTTGCTATTTTAAATTTTGTAGAATAAAATACAAATGTTATCGTGGTGCAATAAAACAACGAATTTGAACTCTAAGAACGCATCCATCAGCGGACAGCAACTCACGAAATACACTTAATCTCAGTCAGTGTTCTTAGCACTCTCTCTTTATTGTTCCCACGAAGCGTGTCCATTTTTCCCTTTTCACTAAACTCAAATTACCTCTATTTTTTTAATGAAAAAACAGGCTTTTAAAAGTAAAATTTGTATTGTTCGGAAAGAAAATAACATTAAAATAATTTTCAGTATAAAAATCGCAGTTTGATAAAATTATAATCATTATTTTTCGTACTGGAAATTGTTGCTAAAGGCAAATCTCCTTTTTATGTACATTTAGTGCGTTGATATTAATGGTGAAATGTAGTTTGAATGTTTTCTTGTCAGATGGTTGATATTCCCACAATTTTGATGTTTTACGCATGGAAATTTTACCGAAAATTGAAATTCCCACAAAAAGGTAGAGATGCCACAATGTAGGAACACTGCTGAGTGTCGGTATTTTTTTTTGTGCTTCACACGTATTCACCGACAGTAAAATAGCAAGCGGTGGGGGGGCTTATATTGAAAAAAATCAGCGGGGTAAATCGGGGAGACGTAGGAAAGATGTCAGTCTATTTAATAGTTAGCTTATGGTACGTATGTACCCTTACAACCTATATCATATATTTTTTTAATTTTCTCCCTAACTCCATAAATGCCCAGTATGCATTACGAGGGTGCCGCTTACAATAGGATGTGACAATAATCACCTCAGAATGGGTTAAGGACAATTGCATAACACCATGTTCAGCAAGAAGCTCTCAAGAATCTACTAAATTTAACTTAATTATATGTGAATATAAAATTGCGTATATTCATTTTCATTATAGTTGCTATGTGGTTGATTTAACAAAAATACTTCATGATAATATTATTTTAAACATTAATAATTTTACAAGTCCACCTATTCACTTAAATAAATGAATTGTTGGAACAAAAGTTTTTCGAAGTACAATGTAGACTGTACAAATTTAAATTTGTTTTTTTTTTTATAATCACACATAATGTAATTATTTCGTTTACGGATTCATTAATATTATTTACTTCAATAAAAAAGAGTTTCAAATTATTTGGTGTATGTTTTTTGTTTTACAAAACAAAATTGTGTGTATGAGGCCAAAGAGCTGTAAAAATGAAAGCAAATGGTATTCGTTTCTAGAAATCGAGTTGTAGGTTTTACCACAGAAATTCCATTTGTTGTGAATAATACAAGCAAAATCCTTAGTATTGTGTTGGTTGGTTGGTTGGTTTAGGTGGCTGTATTTCCCGTACGAGGGAAAGACTCAAATAACGCAATTGAGCGCCGTTTTGAGACCACAACTCACGGAAACCTGAGAAATAAAGGGGGAGAAGGACGATGAGGGAACTTACAACCAGCCTGAGGAGTTAAGGAATTTGATGATCTTATTGAAATGAATACTTTGGATGGCCGAAAGGTCATCATAAACGGGATGACCTAGTATTGTGTATTTTACAAAGTTTGCTGTACATTCAACAACGAATGCTGTTTTTTTTTACATTTTTTCTAGTTGTTAAATCTACAGAAATGCTCTGATTTTCATAATTTGGTATTGGAAAGTACAACCACGTCTCTGTTAAATTGAAAGCATTGGATGTCGGGTCGATTATGACAATTGAATGCATGCAGTCGATTAAACAGCGGTTTTCAACATTTCTACAACATATTTTTTTGGGTGCAGTGCTCCCCAAACCCATTCATTTTAAATGGGGACATCGCTGCTATTTTGGATTCAATCGTTTAGTTTTTAGTTATATAAAAAGTTGCTAATTAATGGGAATAAGACTGCATGATAACAGGATAATTTCAGGGTTTTTCACAAAAATACAGGAGTCACATTTTTACAGGGTATCCTGTAGACTGGAGAATAGTAGATCATAAAAATTCGATGCGGGCACAGCCACCCAAATGGGGCCGAAGTACTTGCTTGAAAGACATCACTTCCTGATTTTCTTATGATATCATTTTGAATCCGTACAAAACTGTTACTCGTATTCATATAATTTTCTGTGTTCACATGCAATTATGCATTTTCAAAGCCATTCCTATTTGATGTCTCGAATATGTGACGATTTGAGTGATTGGAATTTCGTTTAAATTGTATTATTCATCTTTATGACAAAAGATAATCGAAATAGGGAGCTCTACACACTCCTCCAGGGTTGTTGGACTTGTTTTTTGATTGTTTTGATATACAAATATTTGATCACAATTTGCATTTCTCAAATGCCTCAGCATTTTTCTTTTTAGACAATTTAACTGCTCAATAGAAAAACTGGTCAAATTCAAACACTGTGCATTTATTACACATATCGCAATTCTCTCTCGTTCTCAATTGGGCAGAGCGATTAAAATATCCAAACGAACAACAGCTTATTTGTAAACAGAAACTCTAAACCGTAAAATTCTTAATTCTTTCCAAATGGACACCTAACGACATTTGCTCGCACGTCACCAGACCATATATCGAACTAATCCATTTTATATGCAAATTCAATTCTGCACCTAATGGAAATCCAACAATATTATCACAAGTCATCGAATTTCCAAAACAAAAGTCGACCGGAAAACATTTATTTAAGCAATAATCAAAATTGCCAAGCGGTATACCTATACATTTCTGAGCAACCCTATTCGGTTCCAAAGCCAAATGGAGGGCTTTTGTTCGAAAAGCTACCGTGCTAGTCTGAATAAAAATAAAAGTGAACCCTGTTGTTGGCTTTTATTAGTTGGCATGCACAAACCAACCATAGAAGTCGAAAGTGGACATTGTCTGGCGGGCAAAAAAAAAAAAAAACGTCGTCGCAAAGACACCAAACTTAATGCAAATAGAAACAATTATGGAGGTGGTCCGGACGAAAAAAAAAAAACAAACACTCTCAACAATAGACTCCAACAACCGGAGTAGCCTTTTCATGATGTTCAGCAAGCAAACATATATACAGTGGTAATGGGACGATGGAAATAAAAATGAGAAAAGGAATACCCATAGAAATGATTCACATTCCATTGTTCTGTTCGCATTGTGGACATGGTTGCTCGGGAAAGAAAAGGTTTACTCGTTTTTTCCCTCGCCAATAAAAATTAAGTATAATGGGAGTAAACAGGATTGTTAGAGAACGGAGAACGAATGAAAGAGGTATGGGGTATAACGCACACAAAAAAAGGATATTCGCACAGGATACATCAATCGAGCAGCCGGAAGTATGGGTGGGTTTCCGACGAACGAAAAAATTGGTTTTGGTAGACAAAACAGATACCGCTATTTATGAATGTAATACAAGGGCATCAGAATCCTTTTGAAAAGTTCCATTCAAGTGTTTGGCATAATTATTTTGAACGTAGGACAGAAATTACCCACACCTTTTATATACAACGCAGCATTGTTGGGTTTCTCTGATGAAACTATCATTAGAAATCAGTACATATTATATAAGTGGTTCAAACAAAATCACCAAGACAGGACTAGACAGATGTAGAATACAAGTGAACAAGCCATGGAGCGATACACTCCCCAAGAACGCGGAATAATCGTGTCTGTTTTTTTTGCGTAACAATTCGTCTGCAGTGTTGGCGCAGCGCGAATTCCGTCTTGCCGATTCCACGGCCGTCCGACACCGACTGCGCAAACACTGCGCCGTTTGGCCACCGACCTTGAAGAGTGTGGGACCACACGAGACGTTGCCAAGAGTGGCCGGCCCCGGAGCGCCCGTTGTGCCGAGAATATCGCCGCTGTTGTCGAGGCCAATTTTTTTTTTCGATTTTTCGACAACGCCGCTGGTCAAACGACAACAGTGGACGGTGCGGGCTATAGGGCCATGTTAACCGAGATTTTTTTGCCGCAATTGGACGAATTAGGACTGGAGGACATGTAGTTCCAACAGGACGGAGTTACGGCACACACTGCGCGAGCCACAACCGATATTCTGAAGGCGGCATTCCCGGGTCGCCTTATCTCTCATTTTGGCGATTTGCACTGGCCCGCAAGATCGCCCGATTTAACCGTTCCAGTGCTGTTTTTTTGTGGGGTTTTTTGAAGTCCCGTGTTTACGTGAACAAGCCCGAGACCCTAGAAGCCCTCAAGGACAACATTCGACACGAGTGCGAGAATCTGTCGCCCGAAGTTCTCGCCGAAGTGATGAAAATGCCATAAAACGAGCAAGTATCAATTGTGACGGCGCCCATTTGGCCTATATCATATTCTCGACTTGACCAATAAAATTCTAAAGGTTCAAATAAACATAATCAAAATCAGAATCCAAGTTTTTCATTTAGAAAACAAAATGAGAGCCAAACAACGTCGGATGACTTCTTTTGGCCCACCTTGTAGATAAATAGTTGGCACAACGGGTTCGTAGCTACCCTAGGACTAGCTTCTCACAACTATTCGTTTTGTGTGACTTCCTATTTCTGCGGACTAATGGAAAGGACCTACAATTTTATGCCGAGTCCAAGCGGCTGAATTGATAAGCTTGATACAGGACAGTCATTTTCTACATCTAATGTTTGTATGACGTTCGCAAGTTCACAGTAAAAAAATGTTTATAAGGAGCAATTTTTATTTTTCCGGGAATCGTACCTGCAAACCCCTCGCTCAGTAGTATAGCAGACTAACCACTGAGCCCACACCTACACCTTAAATGGATCGACGGGACAATATAACGAATATAAATCAATTTACATCCACTGAAGGACAGTCAAGGGTTTCTATTTGAAATGGGGGTACTACTAGCCTGCGTTATGTTAGACCTATCGATACTTTCTGCCGCCGTTTCAATCTTCAGATTGTAGAGTCTAAATTTAACTCGGTTCATTGTTTTTCGCCACTCTTTCTAAGGTGAGGATTCTTTTTCGGTTTAGCCTTCGAGCCACACGCTCTTAGCTGGTATCACACATTGGACCCATCATTTTGTCTAAGTGTATTTTGACTATGTCAAGACTTACATATTGAAACCTTTTACAATACACTGTGAAGAAGGTCTTTGTAGCGTATTTATGCGTTGAGTGAGTGATTTCAACTCGATAAGACCGCACACCCACACTGAGATAAATTTAAGTCTTTTGCATTCATTGTTCATGTTTATCACGAACTTTTTGACAGACATCGTTTCAGCGAAAGTTTCTGCGGTTTCATTCATTGTATTGAGATTGATCATTATCAGGCTTACCTGGAAAATAAGTTTCTGCTTTGGAGGGCCGTTAATGTAAAAACCTTCATTTCATACATTGAAAAATAATCGTATTGCTTTGCTTTGAAACGTTTGAATTCTATTTAGTTTCGTTTAACTGGTAGAATCCCATTGTTTTATGCTAGGTATCAATACAACTTTAGCACTTGCATTGTGACTGTTTTCGACGAAAAGTTTGGAATATTTTCAGAGTAAAAAAGTAGTAACGAACCAAAAAATTAGTGACCATGAAACGATTGAATGTAATATTAAGTGTAGAAACAAAAAAAAAAAACTCTAACAACAAAATCGTTAAATACTGCAAGTATGACAGTGATAAATTTATATCTGTATTGTGCCAAAGTCCAGTGTTTTGTAATTATAGCGCAGAGAACCCGTACAACGTCGACGCGTTGAGTGAAGTGTTTGCAATGCAACTAATGGTGGCTACCAATTCAATGGTTGTTTCAAAAATGGTTCCATTCGATAACGCAGAATGGATGAATAGGGAAATACATCAAATGAGGTCATATAAAATCAATCTTTATAAACAAGCTGTGATAACTAACAATTTAACTAACTAATTTATTGGCAACTATATCGTGAATTTAGAAATCGTTATAAAAGAGCAATTAAAAAAAGAGCAATAAAAAAGACAAAATCTGCAATTATTTCAAGGAAAATCGACAATGCTACTAATCAAAAAGATATGTGGAGTCAACTAAAAAAACACGTCCCAAAAACAAAAAAGGATATAATTTCAGAAGTGCAATTTGAATACGGTGATATAGAAACTGATAGTGCAATAAACTGTGATAAACTTAATAAATTTTTTGTTGAAAGCGTTAATGATCTTGTGATAATAGCCGAATATGTTAGTGTAGTAGAAGAGTGCAATATAGATTTTAAGTTCCGTGTTATTGATATTGAAGACGTACTAACAGCAATAAACCAAAGGAATGATCTTAACTTCATGAATGCTAAAATGTTTATAGATTCTATTAATATTGTCGGTCCTGTCCTTGCACGTACAATAAATAGTTCTTTATATGCTGGAATTTTCCCAGAATCCTGGAAAGAATCTTTCATACTTCAAAAAAAAAGTCCCTGGTGTAGTGACTATCGTCCCATAAATATGGTGCCTTTGTATGAAAAAATGATTGAAAAAATTGTTATGTCACAACTACAAGAGTATATAAAATAATAGTAGCATCTTAAGTTCAAAATCAATCAGGATTTAGATCAAATCACTCATGTGAAACATGTATTAATCATGTAATAAGCGAATGGAAAAGTGAAATAGACAAACAAAATTGTGTAGTTGCTGTGTTTTTGGACTTGAAACGTGCCTTCGAAACCGTGACTAATAAAATATTGTTGTGTAAACTTGAAAAGTATGGAATTAGAAATACGGAACTAAATTGGTTCAAGTCGTTTATTAGTGAAAGAAGTCAGAGAACTATTGCCAACAACTGTGTATCTTCCCCGATGATTGTGAACTATGGAGTCCCTCAAGGTACAATACTGGGTGTTCTACTGTTTATTTTATATATTAATGACATGGATTGCTATACATTACGGGAAAAGATTTGCAACAATGTGTAAACGAATTAAATAGTGATTTAAGTTTAATAAGTACGTGGCTCAATATGAACAAACTTATCATAAATACAAACAAAACTAAATGTATGTTGCTCAACAGTCCTTGCCCCCAAGCAGTAGTTTCAATTTTAGTCAATAATAAACGTATTGAATTAGTGTCGTCAATAATGTAGCTAGGTGTACTACTTGACAATAAACTATCATTTAAGTGTCATATAGACCATGTTTGTAAAAAGGTGTCTAAGAAATTGGATGTTTTAAGAAAAATACGATCAAATCCATCAAGAGACAGTGCAATAAAAGTGTATAATGTGACAGTAAAACCTCATTTTGAGTATTGCTCAAGTGTATTGTTTTTTTGTAATTCAACCCTTAAAAATAGACTACAAAAACTACAGAATAAAGCAATGCGAATTATTTTGAAATGTGATAGATACACGCCAATACTAACGATGTCAAACTCTTTAAATTGGCTAAACATTAACCAAAGACTATATATGATGTCAATGATCTTTGTGTCTAAAATTAAGAACAATATGTGCCCAGAATATATTCGATCCAGTATCCCAGCTGCAAGAAATATACCCTACAGTCTTCGAAATATTAGTGAGTTCAACATTCAAAGGACAAGGACGGTGCGAGCTAGAGCAAACATTCTTCACGCTGGACTTCAATTATTTAACAATTTACCTGTCAGTATAAGAACAATTGATAATCTAACAAATTTTAAAACTGCTGTTTTTATATATGCTAAAAATAATGTAATTTGATCTTGGAAAACGAATTATTTTGAGTAAACAAATTTTAAAATATATTTTTAATATGTAATAATGGAAAGAAATGGCTATTAAGCCAAATAAAAGCTTACTTAAGTAAACTAAACTAAGTAACGAGAAAAGTTCCATAAATTAGCTTCTAGGCGCTTAGCATATTTTTTATTACAAGCGATTTTCAAATTATCGTGATTTATACACGGAACCAGTATCTTGCTTATAGATACAGCCGAGTTATTTATTTGGTTTAACGTAAAATCTACTTTAACAATTTGTTATCAATACGTGCGATGCGCAGGGATTTTAACAATTCATTCGGCCTTACTAATAATCAAACAATAATGTCGACGATTATCTGGTTGCCAGTTTAAACTAAAAGCTGTATTCTTTTAAAAAATCTTTATGTTGAACTTTGATTAATCTTTTGTATAGCTTTAAGTTTTTTGAAAGAAATAAAGATAAAAAAAAATAAAAAATAAAAATAGTAAAAATGTACAGCAATAGTGAAACGGTACCAATAAACAATTAAGACCTCCACATTTCCTAGTCCGACAACTTTTTCAGGGTCTATTACATTTGTCGCCATCGCAGAATTCAAATTTCATAATTTGTTTTCGTGAAAAACAAGGTCAATGGTTTATTTGACAACGAGCATTTATTCTAAGAAAAGGAATATGAAAAATAGCAAATTAATTCAAACAGACATCTTTCAAAAGCTTTTTGAAGCTTATTATAAGCATAAAACAAAACACAGAATATCTACTGATCTGTCAGTTATCATATGCAAACCAGTGATGCCTTCTCGTTCGATAGGACTCAATTTTCGGTACTTTTTATACATAGTATGCTTTCCCTTGTTTACTAATACTTCACGATTGATTTATGAGTGAATTTGTGTCGTAATGAGATGTCTTTCAAATTATTCAATAAAAGGAACACAGTTTATGGGAATGTTTTGATTTATTCGTAAGCTGATGATGCATTTCAAAGCTTATTGGTAGTCTAAGGATCACATTTGAATCGTTAGCAAGTGAATATTTCGAAATTCATTTCCGTTTGAATTACAATTTGCCAAGTAACGATCTTTTAAATATTGTATACCATATGGGAAACTTAAAAACCGACAAATATAAATCCGTGGACATTCTTTTACACGAAAAAGTAGGTATTCAAGTATGAGCTGTCAAATCTAAAATGAGCACATATTTTATTATATTTGCAAACTACTTGCAAACTGTGAAAAAAGGGAAAACCAATCAAAAAGCAAGCACGGTTAAACAAGATAAAACAGAGAAAATCACAGATATGAACAACAGCGTATTTAAATTCGCTTCTATTACGAAATTCAATACCGTCATTTTGAATGGTAGGGCAACACTCCTCTTCAAAATGACATTTAGGGAGGATTTATTTAGCTAATGCCCGAGATAAACATGGGTTTCTGAACAGTTAGCAAATTTCTGGCAACTATATTTGTTTATTGGTAAAGGGATTTTGGAAAGTGTGCAGTCTTTGCGAAAACTGCCAGACTAAAGTTGATTATTGGTAAGGCCGATTGTTCCCGCTGCAATATACTATTGGCTTATGTTTGCTGTGCGTAAAAAGCAAATGGACAAAGAACGTTTTATTTTTGGGAAGGTTGTGGCAAATTTGCTTCTTAAAACGAAGAGTATTTTATCGAGACACTATACTCTGTTCATTTCATATTTGCAACAAGTGATCATGCGTGAGTTGCAGTTATATTGTGATAAGTTAGTAGTGGTTACTACACAACCGGATTCATATTCAAGCTTGTTATAAACCTTGTTTACATTTAAAATGGCTTCAAGTTCTTCAAAGGACACAAGTGCACAGAAGAAGCAGGCAATCGTTGACGCAACCAACAAATCTTAATAAAGAGTTGGTATTTGGTAACCCTACCGATATTTGAGAGAGAATTATGCCAATTTATAGTACTCACTATGGCAACCATGTGAGAGCTTTAAAATGAAGACAGCTTATTAAAATCCATAATAGTAAGGGTGAAAGGCAAATAACCAATTTTCCCTGTACTGAAAATATAAATTGAACAGAGTAGATTCGAATTTTTTATAATCGTTATGGTCGAACTTGTCTTTGCATCAGAGAGGTTCGTGCAAGACTTAATATTTGGATGTTTGAAATATGCCGAAGAACCTTTCCTATAAAAAAAATGAAATTTGTTGCACTTGACGTACAATCGAAGCTTTCTTCTAAACTCAAAAATATATGTGTATTCAAACTTCAAAATCTGTTGTACTTGTTAAAGCAATAATTACACCCAATAAATTGTAAATAGTAAACACCCTATATCATACTATAGTTTTCTAGCGACATCTTTTAACTTATTATTATGTCAAGCTAAGCAAGTTGTCATATTTCTCTTTTACTTTCCTTTCTGTAATTTGTACTATTTCTTTTACCATTCTTAACCTAGTACATTTATTATTCCCTTGTTAACCTTCAACTCAACAACCATCGCTTAATATTCAATAGGTTTTGGGCCCAGATCCCATTAAAATTTTAAAGCAGTTTAATTAATATATTTTTAAATAAAATGTCATCGCTGTTAGCAAAAATACCATTATTTAATGCCAACATTTTTTTTACAAGAAAACATCAAATAAATGGTAGTACTTTTGAAATATGTAAAGCAGGGCTGTCAAACTCAAACTCTTTAAGTGACAATTTTTTGTCTTGAACATGACAGCGGTCCATATAAAAAATTAAATGTGAAATATTTTACTATGTATTAGTAAGTTTATTTAAGAAGAAACATATTTTTGTAGAGACGTAAGAAGTCGAAATATTATATTTATGATCCAGAAACTTGACATAGAAATACATCAGGTGCATTGCGACAGCAATTGAAATGCATATGAAATTAGAAGATTATGGAATTGATGCCGCGAGCCAGAGGTAATTGTTTCGAGGGCCGGTCATGGCCCGCGGGCCGTATCTACTTGTCAAATGTCGAAGAATAAAAGCTTCAAAAGTGACAGCTACCGAAATAGCGGGTCAGGTCATTCACAATAACTCCTCTCATTGCAAAACCCTTTACTTCAAAACTGCAGAAATGGAATGATAAGGATTTGGACGTAAGAAGTGAGATAATCGTGTCGATGGAGGCGGAACAAGTGTCACTCGTACACGGAATAGCGACGTCAAAAGGAGTTTTAGAGGATTTTTGAGAGGCGACATACAATCGTAAGGGAACACGTACCAAAATTGTCGAATTCCGTAAGTTGATCAATTACAAAATGCATGAACACCAAAATATATGGAGCAACACCTAATTAACTTTAATTTAATTGTCACACGATTACACGAGGTGAATGCAAAATTAAATGATGACTTGTTAGCTGTGCTGTTGCTGAATAGTCTGCCGAAGGCAAACAAATATTTGCACGCCGCTTTTGATGCATTTAATGATTTTCCTACACTGGAAGTTTTACGAGCTCGTCTATTGGAAGTCAGCGACATGAAAGAAGGAGGATGTTTAACTCAAAGCGAATGCATTCAAAGTAAGATTCCATCAAAAGAAGGTGGAGAACAGTTAGCTACGTATAGGTATGACACATTTTCAATACGATTGTCGAAAGTGACATATGAAAAGAGATTGTCAGGTAGTATTGAATAGGAATAGAACAAATCTTGCACAGAAGGATGATTCATCTAAAGAAGGGTTTATAGCATTTATAGTAAGTGACTAGCGGGCACACTATACCCATCAATGAAGTCTCCCAAAATGTAAAGGAACAAACCTCTGAGCGTTCCAATTGGTATATATTAGATTTGCTGTATAAAAGAAACTTTTGTTGGCATAGACAAAAATTATACTGCTGAGGTCCAAGTTGCAAACAATGAATTCGCCAAAATTCAAGGTACAGGAACTGGATATTGTAGAATATGGTAAATCGAAAGTGATAAACCTCTATTAAACGATTTTTATTCCTGAGCTTAGGAGCAAACTCATCTGTGTCAAAATATTTTTCATTTTGTGGAAGACTATTAGTACTGCTACGAGTAAGATGAAGTCCAGATGAAGAATTTGGTTAAAAATCATCTCCCAACTGGTGCGTTTACGCTAACACATAGTTAATTCTTATGAGCACTTTTTAGTACAGGGGTTCAATTCTGGTTCCGTGAAAAAGTGAAATGAAAACGTTTTCACTGCGATTTCGATTCTCGTTCTACGAAAATGTGAAACCGAACTTCAAAAAATTCATATGAATATTTTTTTTTTTTTTTATAAATTTACAAGGGTTTTGTTACCACACATTTCACAATTCAGAGATATGACAAGTTATATCTTTCTTCTGAAACATTATTTTTTACAAAAGGATGATTTTAAGATTTAAATTGAAATATTACTTCTGATGGAAAATACGAAAAAAAATTAAAAAGAAAATCAGGTACATGTGCTAACGATTTCACCAAACATTTTCATGTAATAAACAAAACAAATAAATAAATATATAAATAAATAATAAATAAATAAATAAATAAATAAATAATATAAATAAATAAATACATAAATAAATAAATAAGTAAACAAGCTTAGCAACTATCGATACAATTTGTATTTAAAATATTTATTAAAGGATTATCGGCAAAATCACAGCGCTCAGCGAAAACGTTGGTTCAGCTTACGAATTCTTTCGAGGATCAATTCAACATTCACTTTATAGTGAATGTCTATATTCGAGTGATGCCACGGCAAGTTAAGCATCATTTTAAGTAAATAATTTTTTTTCACTTCCCCATTTTCAAGTGAATGTTTTTAGTTAAAGATTGAAAATTGAGAACCTAATATCGTACAACACAGAATGCCTTATTAAATTCACCACGATAGTTTCACTTATTTAACGAGAATCGCTTTTTAGTACCGAGTGAATCGAAAAAAAAATGAAAGCAGTGTGTGAAAGCGACGATTTATTCGATTCACTATTTCACGGAACCCGAATTGACCCCCGGGTTTCCTTCTTTCGGTTCTATACATTGCTTTTGTAAGATAAGATGTTTCACTTTATCAAATAGTTAAAACTTATCAGGTTAGAAGTACTTTGTAAACGTTTGCACCCCAACCCCAGTTCAACTTAATGATTAGCATAATCATTTGCAAAGTTATGATACCATTTTGGCTAAAAAAAAACAGAGGCCAAGGCCAGCCATATCATTTTATTTACGAAAACAAAATATTATGATAACCGCATAAAAACGCATATATACACAATGCTATCATCCGCAATGATAATCCGATAAAATTTTCCAAATGATTTATTCGGGATAATATTCCGAGGCATTAAAAGCTTAAAGGGATCAGAATTGAATTATATGTATACAATCACCAGCCCGGGTTTCCGGTAAACAGGTAAATTTGATTTAGGCAATAATTGCTTTGAACTTTAACCTACGAGATTGGGGATTCAAAATTGAAATTTACTCCTAATGTTTTCCTGGTTACCCAGTTCATGAAAATAAATAAATAAATAGTTGGCGCAAGATCACAATTGATCGTTTGCGGGAGTTTTTATTTCTGGGACGAATGGAAGCACCTATACATAAATGTTGTAAATAACAAATAAATATCCGGACGGTATAAATTCATTTATATTGTATCCTTTGAAAATAAAATAAAATAAATAAAACAAATAAATAAATATTGGATGTGAATGACCTATATAAGTCGTAGAGTTGTCAGGACTATGGTACATTTTTCAAAGGAACATTGCAGGAAAGAAATGGTCCACCAACAATCTTGTTTCAATAAACATTTTTACGGCAAAGTTGAATTTTCAATACGCAATTAGAACAACTACTTTCTAATTGAGTCTTCTGAGATTCACACAAGGCATTTACGAGTATATAAAGTAGAAGTGACTTGGGAGCGCTAGTAAAAATGTATGATTTATGTTGCCACATTTCTGGTAGGACGTGTTCATTAGCACTGCATTCGCATTCAACTTTTTCAGCTAGCGAGTACTAAAGGCGTTTTTCTTTTTTAGTTCAAAGCTGAGCACTGAACTGAGCTCGAGCATTATAAGCGCGGTTTGAACCGATCGTGCTCAGATCGTTGTGATGTATTTATGAAACTATGTTGTCATTTGTAATAAATAATATGTATAAATTGAATATTTATTGATTATTATTTATTAAATTGGCTAACCTTCAATTCCAAAACAACAAAGTTCGTCCGCCATTTCAACTTTTCAACTTTTTCACTCAGCCTGCTCAGTCAATTTATTCTGAGCTCATAGAGCGCGCTCTGATCATGCTCTGAACGAAAAAAGAAACACAAATTCTGAGCTCTGATGTGTCTGAACTAAAAAAGAAACACGAACTTTTTGTATAACAGTTCAGGTTGCGCTCTGAACTAAAAAAAAATAACGTTATATCAAGCCAAATGGAGAGATATGCATCAAAATATACCAATATTTTACAAACTTTTCAAAATAAAGTGATTAGAGACATTGTCCAAGCACCTTAGTATACTAGAAACGACGATATCCACAGGGATCTCGGAACTCCTACAATCGAAGCTGAAACTAGAAGCTTCGCGCGAAATCGGACATATCAATAATACAGTCCGACAAATTTTGAATGAGAGTAATTTATTGCGCCGACTACAAAGAACGAAACCCTTCGACTTGGCAAGATAGGGATTAACCGCGTCCTAATTGCGTAACATGCATGATCTTTCAGTGGAAAGTAACCTATCTAAAGGTTTTTATTTCGTGATAGAAAAATTGCTTGATAAGTTATATCTTCGTTGCAGTGTCTAACATTCTATAGAAAGGTGGTGTTTTCAGTCAGTAAAAATCTGACACTACTATGAGCACGCGCTTGCTATTCTTATAGTGTCTTTGGAAGACTTTCACCTACCATCGGAGAAAAAAAAAACAGTTTATACCAGTTTATACAGGTTTTCCCTTTGTAATGTTTTGAGGTTACAACTGTCAAAAATAGGGATGCTTTACTAGAACTACACACTACAAACTTATTTAAAAAATGGTTTCTTGACATTTATCACAGCTTTAGGCTTGAAATTTTTTAAATGGGCGTATATTGCCTGCTCGAAGCATTCTACACAATATGGGCAATAATGAAAAAAGAACCTTTTAAACGCTATTTCTCGCAGCTAAAGTTGTGAAATTAAGAGCATTAATGTGCATTGTCCAAACATAGCGCTTTATAAAATGTGGGCGGGGCTTTATACAAACGATAGGTTAGGTTCGGTTCGGTGGTTAAAAAGAGGAATGAGAAAGCAAGGCCTCAGGCACCATAAGGGTCCATTCTGCGAAGTAATTGCAGTAAGTTGCAGTTGAAAAACAGACCTTAACACATACGAAATAATACGAAAGGTTAGATAAAGTTGGGCGGCCTCAGCTAGTATAAACTGAAGTCTTAAAGTTATTTTATTTTTATTGCACTAAGAGAGAAAATGTTCGCTTCGTTAATTTGACTACCAATTTTTGTTTCTAAATAATAATTTTTGCAAACAACTTTAAAAGCTACAACCTAGCAAAAATAAATCCAAGATAGCTGTTACTAAAAAAAACTTATTTAATATTTTCTAATATTATATTATTATTGATATAGAATCTTTGGAAGTGAACGGACCTTCACTAAATATTTTAGTTCTCAGTTGTCCCTGGGTACTCAAGAAATTTCATAATAATTTTTCAATATTAGTTTAATTTCAATAAATTTCAATTTCGTTTAAAAACGCGATTTATTCATTAATAATAATAATGTTCCTTTAAAGCTTTACTATGTAATAAAAACATAATTAGTCGATACAAAAGATAGGAAGATGAACCTAAACGACTGTAAATTCAATGGAACCGTGACCTCAATTGCAATGTTTAAGAGTCATTTATACGAAAATAATATTTCAGTAGGTGCAGGCAGACCTTATAGCAAGGCGAAGACGAAAAGAGACCCGACAATGGTGGTCTGATTCGAATATCTCTCGAAATCTATAGCAACGCGACGTAAGGATAAGTTGACAAAATGTAGTCGCCAATGCTCACTTATTCAGTGCGAAGTAGAGTTTTATGGACTTGCGGCTCCCACTAACTGAAGTATTACTCCTCGATACAAGGACAACAACATTTAAATTTTCGCCATCAAGTTTCGAAATAAATTTATCGTCATGTAGAATCGAGTTTAGAAAATTGTTTCTGACCTTGAATAAAATAATAAAAAACAATCGGTCAAAAAGTCATATACGACAAAAATGGTACAAATGCCATTAGAAAGCCAAAAAGTGGTTCCGCTTTCGACAAATCGCGAATGTAGTTATGGTTAAGAGAAGTAAAACGGTCATGATTTCCAACATCTAAGGTGCAGTAGCTTTTTGAAAAAAAAAAAGATCCACGGTAGAGCTAAATATGTTCGGACTTTATTCGACTTGTTGAGAAATGCGCTGAAAATCGAAGAACACCAAAACTAACTGGTGATCAAATTAGGATTCTATTTACGAAAAATCGTGGGAAGTGTGTTGTTTGGTCTATAACTTCTTCATCGAAAAATTTATCGACGAACGAAGATCATTTAAATAAGATGACAAGTGCGTATCTTTTGAAAGATCACTATGTTCGAAAAGCATCTTCGAAAGACCTTTTCTTTTCAAAGTTCCCTCCTTAGAGCATTTCTAACTTTGGAGAGCATTTTAGTACAGAACAGTAAAAGATTCTTCAATTTACCAAATTTCAATCCACATGAATTAGCAAATTTCGAAACCGCTAAACTTTTCGAAGGTCAGTTTTTTTATGGGAAAAAATGCGACAAAAAAAAAATGCAAACGTGCTCGAACAAAACGTTTGACAACAACGCAGAAAAAATCGTAAAGTATTTTATACAAATGAGAAACGTCACTCGATTTTTATTAACATCCAAATATTGTTCTTATAAAATCTAATAATCATGCCTTTTGTGTATAAAACCAGTTGCCCTATGCAAATGTCACTTAAATCTACTAATACTGATGAAACAATGAAAATGAGAAACATATTTTTCAAACAACAGCCAGGCGCTATCATAATAGGTATACTAAAAAGAATTAGAAATGACTCACACGAATGACATCCAAATTCTTTACGGTGGCATCACCTATCGCAGTCCGCTGCTCGACTCGCTTCGCGGTCACGAATTTGTTTTCGTCGGCCTGTTTGACGACGCCATTCACACTGATTTGATGACGGTCGGGATCACTTAATGATCTGCGAAGTTTAGCGACTGACGCACGTTTGGCATGGAACGATCCGCGTATGATCCTCGCTAGTTCATAGGCTGGATTGCGTTGTGTCTTTGTCGAAGGTGGTGGAGTTATCTTGAAGGTCGGCAACAGAGGTGGTCGCATTTCAAATGAGCTGTCTGGCGATGTGTTGCGGCTAATGCTGCGAGATCCGGTCGATGAGATTCCATCATCGTTGTCCTCTTCATCGGCGTCGGTGTCGTGGTAATGGTGTAGAGGTTTGCAACCCAGATGGGCTCTCATCATGACCGGCGATGCTGTTGAGCTGCTGCTTCTGGATGATGTGCGAAGTGTTTGAACCTTCTTTTTGGCCGATGAGAAGAACTGCAGCACCTTGGACGCTGACTTGCAGTTGGATCCTTGAGCATAGGGAACTTTTAGGTTGTCATTTTGGTTAATGTAAGCGCTTTTAGGTGTCTTCATAGCGTCCTCTTCTTGGCCATCACTGGAACCGATATCTGAGTCTGTTGACACAACAGATTCCTTTCGTCGCATTGGCCCGGGTGAGGACACTGAGGACTTTTTGGTTGGCGTGGATGAGACCAGCGCCTCTATATCCATTTCTTGAAATTTTGTAGGTGTCCTGAGCTTGGAGGCGCTTCTTTCTTCGAAAGCCTTCACAAATCTCATCAGACTTTCGCGATCCAACTCGGTGACACACCGATGGCGGATGTACTGCTTTGGCTGAATAGTTTTCACTTCGAAGCTGGTGTCAAAACTACCAGAATCGTTGACGTTGGTTATCGACTGAACAAATCGCTCGACCATAATTGCCACGGACTTTGTATCACAGTGCTGTTTCAGTTCGTTCAGTCCCTTCTTTGGTTTGGATTTAAACGGCGGCGGTTCGCTTGGGTTCACCTTGACCATCCTTAAGGAATCAGATACGAAAATTTGTTCAAAAAAAATATATATTTCGAGATTATTTGCTGTTCGACGTTGAATTCACGACTGCTGCGATGTACTGACTGAAAGTATCTATTGGTAGGCAATTTGGCTTCCGACTTCTGCGAGTGCTGATATTATTTTGAGCATGAATACCCAATGAGGATGTCTATATATATCGAGATTTTCCCTAAGGGGAACACCGAAGAAAGAGATAGAGCGCGCGCGCATTTATACTTTTCGAATCACGACTTTCCTCGACGCTATTGAATACAAAATTCAAGTGCAAAAGAGGAAGGTGCGTAGTGTGCGAACACGTGCGTTTAAATTATGACGGGGATCTCATGTGACGATGAGTAAGTATACATGATTCGGTATGATGAATTCATTGTGTGTGGATACTTTTGAAAGGGAACATCTACAGACAGACATCGTCTTTGCGATGAGTTGTATTACTTGTCATTGATGTGACATTTAAATAAAATTGTGTACCTGAGTGGTGGCACATAGTTGGGCGGGGCAGTACTGCATTATAGTTGTTTTGTATGCAAATTGATGACACAAAACGTTTTGAAACGGGAGAACATAATTTCCTGAAGCTTGTCTGGTTTAAATGTGACCCTCAGTTCTCAGAGGTATTCGGTTACTCATACAAAACCCTTGATTTGCTAAGGGACATTAGTTTTGGGAGAGTTTTCGTAACCGTTTAGCTATAAAGAGGGCGGCAAGAATTTTAAAAGAGACTGGGTTCTGGGCGACCGAAACGAGTTCAGAAAACGGAAGAGTAACTTCCTTTAGAAGGGAAATTAGTTAACAAAAAAATTGTTGCGCAATAGGTTCATATAGGACACTAGGTCCTTATACTTAGATTTTTAAATATTTTTTTGGGACAAATGAAAACCTATTCCGAAACGGAAATTCTGAGAGATCTTTCGACCTCCTTAACCGGACTGCTTTTAGCCCAGCTTTGCATGTTAAGACTTGGACTTTTAAACCATCGCCCAAAGTATTTAAACAGTGTTATATTAGAGGGACAAAGAAGTAGATGAAGACCTCGGACTTCGGGTGAGAAATGTTTTAAAACTCGAATCAGGGATAGTTTGATGGCCAAAATCACTCAACTGGGCAAACAAGGTGAGACGCAATCACAAACCAGGTTATCATTGTTATGATTGCTCAACAGACAACATAACAAGTAAAAGTTTTATCATCGGCCTGGCCGATGCTTTGATACCCTCCACTGCATACAAGTCATGCAAAACTGGTTTTGTATGGGAGGTACCAGAACTACTCGACCGACATAGCCCATTTTTAATACCAACCTAACGACAATAAAAATAAGTCCCTTCACCAAACTTCATTCGCCTAGGTTAATTTCTTTGGGCGCTATCGTGCTTTCAACAGACAGACAGATAGACATTGCTAAATCGATTCAGAATGTGATCCTGATTCAGAATATATATACTCTATGAGGAATATATGTTCCTGAAGAGGGTATAAAAACATAACCAACTGTCAAACTTGGAATTTTTGATTCCACCCCATGGTTTTTAATTGGGCGTTTGTAATAGTTCCGTTTAGCGTGTTTTGTATTTGGATTTGCATCCTCATTCCTTACAGCTTAAACAAGTAAGCCTTTTGACTGCAGAACATGTAAAGGGTGGGCCAATAGTGGTTTATTTTTAAAACATAGGTTTTTTGACACTGACAGTTGTTTTCCGCTCGAAATCTTGACAGAAAGTCAGTATCCTGACCCCTTTCGACTTTATTTTTTGTGGGGAACCGTGAAGGACCGATGTTATGCCAACAATCCGGAAACGATTCAAGCGCTTAAGGCCAATATCATCCAAACAATCCGTGAGCTACAGCCCGAAACTATCAACAAGGTTTTGGAAAATTGGAGTGACAGAATGCGTTACTGTGAAGCCAGCCGAAGCAGACACTTGAACGACGTTCTGTCATTCATAATTAATGGGAATGTTTGCACTTAATAATAAATAATAATAAACATGGCAAAAAATTAGTTTTGTTAATTTTAATGGATTTTAAAAAAAGAAACTTGTATTGGCCCACCCTGTACGCTCATTGGGTGCTCGAAAGTCAACAAAACAACTCAAGAGCCTAATTTTTATCGGTCTGGTTTTAAATATCTAAATGTGATCTTTGAGAAAACATTGTTTGTTGGGCTGATTTGAGATTTACTTTTTTGACAGTCTATTACAAGGTAAAGTAAAAAAACGGCTAATTAAAAAAATTCCAATTCATTCGCTGCGAAAAGTAAAGTCGTATATTTGGGTGAATGTTTCCAAACTATACATTTCCCATATCGCAAAAAAACTGATAAATTCCTAGTGTCAACCTTAAAATAGTTAAGTCATGTGCAGTTCTTGTGCTGACTTTACTTAACTGAGAAAAACATAACGTGGCAACTTTTAACACAACACAGGCAATACGCACGTAAAGTTCCCCGCCCGTTTAGGGACGTTATTTGCTGAAATAATATTGACCACGTGAGATCCTCATTTGTTACGGGGACAGGTCTTTGGGGGCAATTCCCGAATCTTTCGTTTAATTATGACCGACCGAAGGGTTGATGCAAAATGGCTCATAAGAATCGTAATTTGGAAAAAAATCTTTCGTGGCATGAATAAAAGAAGCTTACCTATCATTTCTGAAAGGCTGCTCTTCTTAACCTCATATATTAAAACTTCCATAATTTTCAGATCCACGGCCTCTCTACTCTATGTCTAAATTTGATAAAATTCCAACCCTAATTCTGCTCGAACGTGTAAAGACGGTCCCAACTGTCTTACTGCTGCCAGATTTTTCCGGCTTAGACCAGAAAGCAGTATCTATATACATATGGCTGCCAAAATCCAAGCAAAGACAGGGTTATTGAATTTTGCTCTTTAAGGAACAATGTTCAAGGCTGTTAATCACCCCTATCGAAGATCCGTTCGGAAAAAATTCCGATACGAAAGTCAAATCTGATCTGAACTCAATTTGCGTTCGAAGTATTCGTTTCGGAACAAAATAAATAAATCATATAAACGCGTTCATTTCACATTAAAATATTCCGCAGGAATAAGTTGTCGGAGAGCTGCGAAAAAAATGTGCCGTGTAGTTGTCAAAAGTAAGTGTTATAACGCGGTTCCCCGCAATGCGACAAAGTGCGCTATATGTCATCTGAGAATTTTTCCGAAAGTTGTATACGGATACCTCGATTGGAATTCCTCCAAATTCGTACAAGTCGGAGAAAATTCAGTTCCGAACGGATGCCTCGGAATAACATTATTTTTGGGATGTAGGCGATTGTCGACAGTACAAAGTACTTTCATTTCAAATATCGCTGTATTTTTGACCTGTCTTGAAAGTTATTATTCGTTGGTAGTTGTCAAGCTAAGCTGTACTTCAAACGGCAATGTTAATTCTCCTTTTTGAACTACTCGTTTAGATCGGATATTTATATGGTTATGTGATTCTTACACGAAATTAGAAAGAAAGAGAGAGAGAGAGATGCGAGATAAGAGGTTTTTCTGCAGTCAATGCTAATTAGATGAAAGAATGAGATCGCTACTTAAGGTGTCAAAGATGTGCTACCCATATTTCTTTTATAGATAGAAAGAATTGAAAGGAGCCAAAGTTCCAGTGAACAAACTTGTCGCAATCAACAAAAAGCATTTTCATTAATGATTTAAAACATATCATGAGTGTTTTAATAAGTATTTTTCACCACCCACCCACACAATTATACACAATTCTAACACAAAAGATTGTTATTCTAGTACGCTTGTGCATCAGCTCTATTACTTTTTTTAGAGTTTATTGTTTGGTATCATTATTTATATATTCGAAGTTAAATGTCAAAATTCCTTAAATGTCAAAATGAATTGTCATAAAAAAAAACGCCGGTTTTTTTTGGCGCTACAAATTATATATACCTATATTTTATTGTAACCAAACACTATTAAAGGGAGTTTTATAACGAGAGGTGCGACTTTTATTTCCTTGCAAGAAAGAAGAAAGTGTTAGGTTAGGTTAGGTTGAAATGGCTGTCGGCAGCCGACACACTTAGACCATAAAAAGGTCCCTTGTGATACCACATGAATCTATGTATATAATTATTCCTACTTGTTGAACCAATTGGAGCTCCTGATAAAGCGTAAGAGGTTACGAATGTCCTTGTTTTTTAGATCGTTAAGATCGCTGTAGTAGAATTCTCCTAAATGGAGGTTTTCGTCTTTGTGAGAGAGCCGGACAAGTGTATAGTTTCTTCTTCTTCCTCGTCAAAACAGCTTCTGCAAAAATCATTACATAATATGCCAAGCCTTTTTGCATGCCTGCCTATAAGACAGTGTCCTGTGATGACACCTATTGTAGCACTGATGTGTTTCCTATCGAGGGAAATCAGTTGCCTGAAACGTTTTAGATCCAGCTTTGGCCAGATCTGTTTGTGCCGCTAGGCATGTCGAACCGCTTGTCCATCTAAGATTTGTTCTTTCGATAGCATCCAGCTTTATTTTGAGTTTACAAGTAGCGATTGGGATACCTAATGAATCCTTATCTGGAAACATAGGTAGTGTTGTTGCCGCGTTTGGCGAGTTCATCAGCCTTACAGTTACCTGTGATTTGCCTATGCCTCGGCACCCAACAGAGGTGAATGTTGAACTGCTCTGCCATCTCTCTGAGAGACGATCGACAGTCTTGGGCTGTTATTGAATTTGTAGAGACTGATTCCAGGGACTTTATAGCCGCTTGACTGTCCGAGAAGATACGGATATCTTTAGGAGAATCACGTTTTCTTTCAGCCAAGATAAGACTTCTTTTATCGCCATTTTTTCCGCCTGAAAAACGCTACAGTGATCAGGAAGACGGAAGGAGAGACTAAGATTTAGTCTGTCGGAGAAGACACCGCCACCAACACCGTCCACAGTTTTCGACCCATCTGTGAAAAAATGGATCGACTCATCATCCAGGATGAAAGTGTAAGTGACGTCGAAATTATACACTTCCAGAAGTATGAGCTGATATAATTTGTATAATGTAACTTTTAAGTATTGAGAGCCTCATTCATCTTACGTGACAGGCTAGTGTGCTCATTTAAATGTATCATAATGTAAAAGAGGAAACAAAAACGCTTTCGCTTACTTAAATAGAAATCGAATATGAAAAAAATAAATTACTATTATTGGACTATCACTTCAGCAGTTAATAATACTTTTGGTGCCGCCTGTTGCCAACATTTTTGCAGCATTTGAATGCGACTGTTGGAAATACCGCTTTTCAAAATCCAACATTGCCATTGGGTACTCTTAATGAGGATTTTTGCGATTTTTAATTTAATATTATTAAATAAAATAAAATGGTTAGGCAAGTCGAGCTTAGAATTGGAAGAAAAGTTAAAAATGAAATGTCGACTTGAGTAGACAAACTGCAGATATGTTACAGCGGGATAAAAGTGTTATAAAACGGAAGTGCTCACATAAATTCTCAAAATATCACTGAATGTGAAATGAGCATTCAGATCAAATACCGTGGTCACTCCTGTATCGGGCGAAACGCAATTTTCAGTTGAGGTTACTTCAGTTTCTTTATTTGTTTTTATTTTCCTACTTTTGCCTTGTTTTTTTTTCCACAAATGGTTTTCAAAAAAAAAACTGATAATTACGATCTCCTTAATCAAACTTTGTAAACAATTACTACACCCAAGGTTATATCATTTGAGAGGAATTCATGAAAAAAAACTCTAGAATTTTCCATTTTCAAATGTTTGTGAATGGAATATGTAATCACTAAGGAAGGAAACAATTTTGTACACGCACATTAAGAAAGCAAACATTTCCTGTTAATTAGTTTATTGAACTTTTTTTTGGAAAGAACATTGAGTTAAGGACGCTCGGTCAATGCATCGTCAGAAACGGTGCAAAGTGATTGAGAACAAGTCAATGTTTGTATCATTAATAACACGAAGAAATATACATAAACATCCAGTGGAACGAGGTACCGTAAACATATAATGAACTCGTTCAGTAATAAACTGTCCATTCACTTTGAGATTATGATTGAATGCTGTTTAAGTAGACACCACGATGTATATATACGTACGTATTGTTTGTGCGTTATTTATGAATACATTTGGGGAATAAATTGCAAAATTTATTGAAACCGTTTTGGTGATGCGCATCTATTTAAGAACTCGTTAATTTTCAGACAAATAAAAATAAATAATTTTATCTATTGTTTCGGAATAGGCGTGATTGCGTTTTAGTAATGAAATTATTTTGAAAGAAAATAATGAATTTCAAATGCGTAGATTTTTCACCTCGCGGTATTTTATTTAGAAATATACTTACTATGATATATATTCGGTATGGATTTTTTTTAAATGGCTTATTCCGAACAGTACTGACTGAGGTCTGCAATGAACCAGCGGGAAGAGGAGCTGTCCTGTATATTTGAATGGCCATAATGGCATTATTTCGTATCAGCTTTATGAGCAACGAAGGTACTAGATTTAAGTCCATTCAAACATGAATAATGTGCAGTGAGAGCTATAAAGACGCAATCAAACATTGAATTATTGAATTTTTCATGTTTATCCAGCTTAAGTCATAATGCGTTTACATTTCAATCGCATGTCATGTCTTTAGTAGGACTAGTGTAACCCATTTCCCATACTTAACAGAACTGTAATGGATTCTCTAGCCAACGCCCACCAGAAAGCGGATATTAATTTTCACATCATCAGCTTTATGGTGAGCATGCACTTTGAAGTTATATTTATAGCTCTCGCACTTCAGTCACCCTATTGGACATCAGTTCATCAATCAAATTGTCTTTTTTTTGTCGGAAAATTTCCGTCGGCGATGTGTATCTATAAATGAAAAAGTTTGAATTTGGCGCGAAGAAAACCACCACCCAGGGACAGGGATCCACCCACTATCATTCAGAGGGAGTTTCACAGATGGGCCCATGTAAAACGGGTGGAATAGAATAGTCACGATCTGAACTCCCGAAAAAAATATTTTTGGGGGGGATAAACTGGTCTCCCATTTAAATCCCAAGGGGTAAAAAACGTAAACTATCATCTGCAGATACGGATTAATAGAAGCAAACTAGTAACATACAGAGACCAGATTACGACAAACGATTACAAAAATTGTCAAAAAAAAATCCTTTAAATCTTAGACTTAAACGAAGTGACAAGGCATAGAAAAAAGTTGAAGACTTGGCAATTTTGTGCGATATTATTTTGCACGGATTCCACACAATGGAACAAATATTCGGAACCCACTCACAAGGCAGATAACCCGAAAATACAAGCCTTTAACCCTAAGGGAACTCCGATCATACTCTAGTATTTTTGCGAATGCATTATTTTAAGAAGACGCTATTTCAATTGGTCGCGGCGTTCTCCGATATTAATAGGAGATATTCACCCCTATCTGATCCGAACGGAATTTTCTTCGCAATGATACTACTTTCGGAAAAATTCTCCGATGACATATAAACACACCTTGTTGCATCGCGTTGTAACGCGTCATATTACTTACTTTTGACAGGTAAACGCAGTGATGCCAACCCGGATCGAGGTTTATATGCCCAAAACCGACAGAAAATTAAGCCTTCTTTAAATAACTGATGCTTTTTTGGTAAAAAAGAAAAATATTGCATGTTTTACAATGGCAGTAATAAAGTGCACGACTGGGTCGAACGAAACTTTCTCGTTAATCAAAAGTTTGCTTGGTTGTTTTTTTTTTATTTTATTAGGTAGGTATATGTAGGTTAAAAACGGAGAAACAATGCTAGATAAAAGAAACAGTGCATAGATAGAATATAGGAAAAGGAACAGTGTTAAATAAAATTCACTTTTGGGTTGTTCCTCTGATATTGTTATCAAATAACAATGTGAGTTTTTAAAAGTTGAAGGTCTCAGTAAACGGGAATTGTCGCAAGATCTGGTTAGAGAGTTATAAGTGACTGTTCTCTGTAGAAACGTAGGGAGAGATTTAATCGCTGGCAAAGGCAAAAACTGATTCGCGAACGAAGGAAAAAACTCAGTCAAAGGCCAAGCTGTACCAAACTAAAAACTGTTAAAAAACTACGTTATTAAAAACGGAGATAAAAACGCAAATTTTCTGGATGACGTTATAAAACAGAATAATAATACTTTATTTTGCGTTTGACAATTCATGGTTTTTCTCATTTTTTGTTGTCACTCAGGCTGTGTTCAGCACGTTTGCAGTAAGTGTCTGGTCGGCTGCCACCAGTACTTTACTTTGGAGACGTCGTAGTCTCCAACAATGACACTGTACTATTTTATAAGCTCTTACACAAAAGATTTGTGAGTACGAGTTTAGAGTTTAGTAGAGAGTGTAGAGTGTGTTAGGTCATGTTTTTATTTTGATTAGTAACGTTGGTATAAGGTGTCTTTGATTGGAAGCAGGGTTCGTGATAGATCTACATCTTTACATAGCCCTTTCCGACCCACCTTACTCATTTGTGAGATGTGTTTTAAAAAATATATTTTAGACTTATAGTTGAACATTTCATTTAAAAGCCCAAAAACAGCGATCGTGTTATGTGTTCTCTTTGCTTCGCATAACTGTACATACAAGATTTTTTTTTTTATTTTTTCCGTTAATCCTATATTAAAAAAATACAAATAGCAAAGTTTCACCCTAATCGAGCAATGTTTTTGTATTTGGGTCTGAAAGGGATAGATATATATTGTAAAATTCGGAGACTTCTCTTTGAATGTGCGTTAGCAGTTATAAACTGAATATCCCAATTGACGTGTGTGGTGTGCAAATGAAGTGGGAGTTTCTAATTGTGTACACCCTAAGTGGTTGGCATTATTTTAAGGTGCATACTCAATATGGTTAAAAAAAAAAAGAAGTGGGTTATATTTGTTTAAAATAAGTTTTGCTTAGCTGTTATTGCATTTTTATTAGAAGTGGAAAATTGAGATTATTACAAAAATATACCGTAGACATGTGAATACAAATCGGGATTTGTGCAGTAATTTTTGAGAAATAATTATTAATCCGATTTATTCGAATTTTTTTTTTGAGAAAAACTAAATACGGGATCTTATTTAGAATACGTCGGCTCAGTGGCTTAGTGGTTAGTGTGTTGGACTACTAAGCGAGGGGTCCCAGGTTCGAATCCCGAGAAAAACCCAAATTCCAACTTAAGGTTTTTTCACTGCGCCACCTCTCGCGAACGTCTGACAAACATCCGAGAGTATAATTGTCATGAAAGAGCTTATCAATTGGCCGTTTGGACTCGGTATAAAATTGTAGAATTCTTCCATTCGTCCCAAAAAATAAAAACTAACACAAGACGAATGGTTGTGAGAAGCTAGGCTTGGGTCCATACGGACCTGTTGCGCCAATTATTTATTATTTATTTATTTTTATTTTATTTAGAATACTTTTGTTATATTTAATAAGCATTTTGATCAAAATCGTTAGAACGGTTTTTTTAAAATTTGGCAGACAAAACATTTGTCATTACTTGGTTTTTAAAGTTTTTTTTTTTTTTTAAATCGAATGTGGGGTTTCCGAGATATGAGCAGTTTTTAAAATTAGCGTTTTCGGTGAATCGAATTGAAAATTAAGGACGCAATAGTTTTGAAAACATCAATTTTACTCTAAGTTTGTATTTGGGTCGAGTTGCCATTTTCAAGTAAACTAAAGAAAACTAAATTTTTAAAAAATGTTTTCTTCCAAAAATCCATTTTACGATAATACAGAGAAAAACTGAATTTCCCATTAAGTTGGAAATGACCATATTACCTTAGAAATTAATTTTTGTTACAATCATATGGACCGATTTCGAGATATGCCCATATTTCAAAAGTACCGTTATTCGATGTTTTAGCGGAAAACTGAGTATGCAGTCGTGGTAACCTCACCTACTTTAACTTAAATATCAATTTTAGTTAAAATCGTTAGAGCCGTTTTCGAACAAATCAAACTGGTATGAAAATTGTATATGGAAAGTACCATTAATATTAAGGTTACCGTGCAAAATAAAAAACGGCCCCGAAGTGTAAGAACCCAAACTCCAAATCCTAAATTTGAAGGAAATCCGGGCAGGCATTTAGGCTGTAGGTCTCGGAACATACAGACAGACGTACAGAATTTTGCGACCCACTTTTTTGAGTTCCTCTATCATCGTAATGTCAGAATTGATTAACATCTCCAGTTCGAAATTTTGTACGAATACAATATCTTTGCTCTTACTACGTAATGGAGAAAGTTAAAAACCTACAAGGTGAAATTTGGTAGCAAAGTGTTGGTCGATCGATAGGTAATTAAAACTTGTTTGCTTTCTGTAATCCAAGCTTTTGGTTTGGTGAGTACGTTAAGTAGAGAAACGAAAAATAAGCAAGACACGCGGTTGTAAATGAAAATTAGGGATGCGACTTTGATCAAAATATGTACTAGATTTACAATATTTAAAATTTATTTGTATGAATTGATTGTAAAAACATTTCATAAAAAAGTATGGCTTTTTTCTAAAAAATGTTTCACAATGCCTTAAGCATCGCAATTATTATGCCTTAGTGGGCATCACTGGCTATATGACACATTTTTTCCAAAACTCTCCGACAACCAAAAGTCAAATGAACGCTTTACATTTATGTTTATTTTTTGTTGTTCTAAAACGTATACTTCGACCGCAAACTGACCTCCGAACATATTTGATTTTGTTTCCAATTTTTTTCAGAACGGATACCGCGTTAGGAATTGTTAGAGATATTAAAAAAAAAAAACAGATATAAACAAGAGACCACACCTCAACTAAGGAATAATATTCGAACAGAAAGTCAAGTGAGAGCACCAATCAAAAACAAATTTTTCTTTAACTTAGTGAAAGACTTGGAAAGAGCGCAAGTTAGGAATAAAGAGCACCTGATCAGCGACCTTATATTGTTTGAATTAAACAAATTTACCATTGAAGCTGTGTATTTAAAAATGACTAGAATTGAAATTAAGAAATTGTAGTTGTTTTTTAAAGCCCTTCGTTGTTTGTGCACCATTCTGTGTTGCTGAGAGGGCCACGATTAATAAGCGACGAACTACGGACTACTTAAGGCTGGATACAAAACTTTTTGCAAATTGGAGCTGGAATATATTTGCCCCGTTTTTGTATTTTCCATATATTAATGATTTGCTTAAGTCGACAAATAAAAATTTCGCTCAGCTGAGCGAAAGGCCTCCGGTCAGTGTTGCCGGAGAGAAATATTATAAGATAGTACTGCAGCCAAAAAAGGGGAGTATTTTCTAAAAAATGTTTCACAATGCTTTAAGCATCGCAATTATTACGCCTTAGTTGGCATCACTGGTTATATGACCCATTTTTTCCAAAACTCTCCCAAAAAAGGGGAGTATTTTCTAAAAAAATAGTAGTACAGACATTTTTTTGCCTTTAATAACAAATGTGGGCACAAATATTTTTGTTTACTTTATTTTAAAAAAAATCAGTATACATAAATAAATATAAAAATTCTGTCGTATGGCAGATAGATTTTTGATTTCATATATATATCAATATGCTGTTTGTTTTTTCTAAGATGCAAGTGTAAGATATTTTAGGTCTTTAACATAATAGGAGTACGAATGTGAAACGACGAGTACGGAGGTGTTGAAAGTAGTATAATACTCCTATGGGAGTACTTTCGACAACACTGCCTCCGGTTCAAAGACCGGAAAAACACAACTTTACATCTTAAGGTTTTTTTTTCAAAAGGATAATCTACACTCATATCTCTTCCTCATCCAGTAACCTACAGTCGACTAGTCTTTGGCCTGTGTAACATGACATTATGATCAAATATTTATTTATTTGTGTCGCGATCCATAAGTCGCATAAAAACTAATAAATCCCAGATTACTCACGCTTTTTTCTTAGAACTTTAAGCTTGCAAAATTGCAAATCCATAAAGTCAACGCATTTAAAAGAAAACAAATATCATTCGCCGATTAGTAGCAGGTAAGCTACTATTATTACCGAGGTCATTATCGTCAGTAAAATCACCAAGTAAACAGAAATTGCATAAGGTGCTGTCACTGATCTTCGCACAGGGAAATTTCTCACCGGTTAGTCATCAATTTATGCAAAACACAAAAGAAACAACTCAAACACAACACGATAACCACCAGCAGTATGGAATGATCAAGTGTTCGAAGCCCCTCCTTTAAATACTGATCGATGAGTTCTTAGAAATTAAAGAAAATTCGTGACCAATATGTTACTAAGTCAAGTTAATTTTTTCCTGCTTAATTATTCACCTCACAATCGCCTACCAAGTGGAAGTAGATCATCATCATTGTGTGGGCTAATTCTGCCATTCCGGGCTTCCCACTTACAAATAAATCCATTTCGATTAAACCTCACTAATCGCTACTTAAACAGAAACACCCTGCGCCCACGCACAGTTCCCATTTATGAGGGAATTCCCAAAAGGATCTCGTCAAAATACATCGTGCAAGTCGTGAAATTCATTGTTAAATGCGAGTGGCTCCCACACTTTGCATGCTTTCTTCTAGGTACTTACAAATGATCATCGTTCTGGTGATTCCGGGAAAACCGGCGGTCCACAAATAATATTGCAATTAACTATAATCGAAGTGTAAACAATTTTTTTTTGCTAAATTCCAATTGTTCAATATTTACACACACAAAAAGAAAAAGTAATATCTCCAGAACACAACCGACAATCTGAGTGATTCGCGTAAAATAAATTTGTTTACAGTCTTCTTGGAAAATTTCCTCAATTCGAGTCAGGAATACAACGAAAATCGGATATTCGAAGGAATTTTATTGTGGCGCTGGCAGCCAAGTGTGAATCGAATTTATTTTTACAAGAAACCCGCTGCAAAGTAAAGAGATTGGCGCCGCAAACTATCGAACTTTAACAATAAACGATAGACACTCGAATGTATCTCGTTCGATTGATTATAAACAAATAGTTTCTCGCGATCAATTAGAATTAAATATTTTTTCTCATAATTCCACTAGGCAGTGTAGCAGCTATTCGATGGAAATTGTAAACTAAACTGAAAGCGGTCGATCAGATTCGTGTGGCTGAAACCTGTGGTGGCTCGTGTTGGTAGTAGTCGACTTGTCGTTAGCATAAGGTGGCTATGATACGAGCTGGCAAGATGTCATGATGACCTGTGGCGGGGTATCCCGCGCTGCGATACTTCCCGTATATATATACAGGTGGGTATACGTCGTGGTGGTTTGTTGTAGCCGCTGCTGCTGCTGCTGATGTCGTAGGTAGTTTTATGTCTTCTGAGTGTGTGCCGGCATTTGGTATACTCTTGCAGTTGATGAATAGTAATCATTGAGGAAATTCCCTTCCTTATGCCGTGTGCATGCGGGATATAATGTTGTGACGAGGGGACAACACTAAATAAAAGGTCAGCCTTTAATAATTGTCGTTCGGTTGACTGACTCTTAGGTACAATCATTTTTTCTTTTTGTTTTTGTATCTTTTGTATGTACGGAGGGACAAGTGCTTTTTGGCGGCTCACGCATCAGCTGGTTTCGGTTTAGTTCCGATTTTTTGTACTTATTTCAAACCGACAAGTGGCTGTTATAGCGGCGTTCTATATTCCAGCAGATAAAGAGACAGACATCGGCATGTGTTAATAGATTTTAATGGCCATTGGGCATGTGGTGTGAATTAAAAAAGGTCGAAATTGGAGGTATAGTCCAGTTGGATGCAGTTGGGGGAAGCTTTGTTTGGAATCGAGTTACAAAACATTTAGTCGTGCGGTATGGAATCGACCTATTTGCAGGCGAGTTGACAACTTAATTTTAATGGATCATTCAGGGAAGTTGATTACTTTTGTCCAAGTTGACGATAAAAGGTTGCAACCGTTGCCATAACTCGAGTGAGGTACTTTGGATTGAATTCTAACAAAATTACGACCATCACACAAGTTGAAGTTCTTATTGACAGAACGGAAAGGCAGAATGAACATGCACATCGACAGAAAAATAGCAACGTGCAAAAGTGTTGAGAGATAAGTTAATTTTTCACAAATTTAATGAACATTGATGATAGCGAAAAAAAATCGCCCAGAATATAATAAGTTAGCAATATTTCCTTAAAATATGGCGTTCACGCAATTATTGTTATACGGAATCTGCCGACAGGGCACTCATTCCGTAATTTATCAGAAGATTATCATCGAAACGATGGACCTCCAAAATTACCAACTAAGTGCCAAAATTACGAGTTTGAGTTAATTTTCCACAAATGTAATGAAAGCTGACGATAGTGAAACAAAATCGGGTAGAAAATAAGTTCTTATGGTCATCAAAGTTTCATAAACGATAATCCCGACGATTATTGTTAAACGGGATCTGCCCCCAGGTTTTATTGCTAGTTTGTCATTTTGTTCTTGTATAAATTGAGATTCGGTAGTGTTTTACTTAGTGGTGCCGTTTTAGCCTTTTTATACCCTCCAAAGGAAGGTATAAGTATTCATTTTGTCATTACATTTGTAATGACAAGAAGGAGTCACCGGATACCTCATAAAGTATATATATTGTGAGATAGCACGGTCCGGAAACTTTTCCGGTAAAAGATCAATGGTTTCGTTCATTCACCATTTTTGCACAGCGATGAATGTCTACATACCGCAGGAAACCAACTACTACTACAAAATGAGGATAACTGCGAAATGATTATTGAGAATGTATCAACATACAAATACCTTGGAGTAATAGTCGACTATAACCTGAAATGGGGCCAACGCCTGCAGGCCCTTACAATGAAACTTCGGCAATCTGGATATGCGCTATTCCAGCTTACTTATGTACACCTGATGTTCTTAGACAATGCTATTTCGGACTTGTCGAATCGCATCTGAGATATGGAATTTTAGCGTGGGGAAATGCACCACAACAACAAAATTTAAAATCAACGGTAGAAATTGGTATATCGATCAAAATTACGTACACACAACATCAACTGGCGTCAAATTGATAGCAGCACGAGACTTTTAAACATACAAAACCTACACAAGCTGGAGATAATATCACAATTTGAAGACGACACCAACCACAGGATCCCGACACAGCAAATTTATAACACCAGACGAAGACATCAAGACCGACACGATATCCCGAGATACTGGAACGAGTATGGACGACGAAAATATGATATAGCGATCCCTACAACATTCAATGAACTACCAGCAGATTTACGCAGCTTAGAAAAGCCAATTTTTTTGAAAAAAGTTTAACAATTTTATAAAAATCATGAACAATTTCAACTTTAAAAAACATACATTTCTAAAATTTTAATTGTAAATCATATGTATTAGAACTCAAAATAATAGTAATCTTTTTAAATAATCTTCTGCAGACAAGCCCATACGGCTTTGCTGATATAAAAGTACAAAAACAACTGTAAATTTTTTGAGACAATAATAAAATTCAATTGCATTTGAATTGAAATAATTTCAATGCGTTGTTGAAGAGTGTAACGTTCCATTTTTAGTAATGGCGTAGTTTCTACTTGTCAAATGTCAAAGAATAAAAGCTTCGAAAGTGACAGCTACCGAAATAGCGGGTCATTCACAATAACACGTCTTATTGGAAAACCCTTTAGTTTTTTTGTTTTTCTAAACTAATCTTAATTAGCTAATAAAACAAAAAAAAAAAAAACATAATTCCTTCAAAAACATTCCACTCCACTTTTTGAATTTTGTTAAACCAAACTGAAATTGCAAAATATTCTAAATGGTCGTGGGAGCATTCAAATGAAACTGCCGCGAGGAGCTCTGTATTCCAGGATTATTCACAAAAAATTGATTTCTGTATGAAATTGTGAGTGTGTCCGTTAAGTACGGCCAAATATCATTCAACTTATAGAAATCTATCCTTTTTGTCTAGCCATAGAACAATATTATCTTTCAGGTCAGAAAAGGATTTTCCGGTTAAAGATTTTTTTTCGTTGCAGAAAAACGTTATAGATGCGTTTATTTTAACTGGGTGTGAATACAAATATTACCCAGCAATTATCCATTTCAGTGTAAACGGATTCAATATTCTATTAATGTTTGTTCTGCCATGACAATCAATAAATCACAGGGTCAAACTTTAAGAAAAGCGGGAGTTGAATGCACGGGCAGTTATAGATAATTATGTGGCGTGCAGGAAATATCACTGTCTTAGCCGATAGAAACAAAACGGCTAATATAGTATACAAAGAAGCGTTCCATTAATAAGAAAGTGAGTTAAATATTATAAAATTATTTTCTTTCATTTTCATTGTCCAAAGAATATTCAATTATTGCCGATTAGTCCAACGACCAGGTGCAATGACATGAAGATGAAGGCAGAGTGGACTCAGTCTTTGGGAGGTTTTTCAAGTCCCTCACTACTGCAGAACGCTCCAACGCGTTATACCTCTCCAATGTCTATCGATGATTTTTCCTTCGAGCGATTATCAACAAAATTGTGTCCCCTACAAGACAGCAAATTTATAAAATTGTTTTTTCCATCAATTGTTCTGAAACCACATTCTGCACGGGCGAAGCCGGGCGGGTACAGCTAGTATTATATAAAATATATTGTAAAAAAGAACAACCAAAAATAGCAGTCCATAAAACTTAAAAAAACAAGTACCTAAGCAACTATGTAAGTAGCTATATACACGGAAAGAAAATTATTTTCTACACAAAGAAATTTCGTTTCTTGAATCGAGGAAATCAAAAAAATTAGCAAATTCTTCTTTGTTCGAATTTAATTTAATACAATTTAAACACTAATTCTTGGATCTAGAAAATCATTCTTATTGGTAAAAAAAATAACATTTTACCGAAACGATCAAATATTTCTTGATTTAAGAAACGAATTTTATATAGAAAACTAAATAAATATATTCTGAAGTCAAGAAGTATTTATTTGATAGTAAGAAGCCTGTCCATTATTTACAACGCATACAGATTTGCTAATTCCAAGAAAATAATTGCAGCAATTTAGAAAAATTATTAAAACTATTTCAGCATATATGACTTTATGCTACCATAATTTAGGTCGAATTTATGGTCTTTTATTTATTACATATTTTTTTCCAAAGAAATGTTTACTTTTGATATCATGGCTGTGTAGTAAGTATAGAGAGGGGTGACGAGAGAAAGTGGATGAGTTGTTTGTTTCGATATACTGTTGCTGACGTTCAACTTACTTCTTTATCTACTGCATATAAGAAACAAATTCTTATATTAAGAAAATACTGCCGAATATAAGAAACATCTTTCTTTTTATTATATCGAAACTTGTACCAATTTTGTTGTTGATATATTTAAAGTTTATCAAACATCAAAAATAAATTATAGAGGAACAGATTACACGGAAAATTTCAATCTTTTGATATCAGAAAAACTATTCCCAATTTGTAACATTATTGTTCAAGAAGAAGAAATATTTTTTTATTTTGGTTCAAGTCATAATAGACTCTCAGATGAAAATTATAAAATTTTAAAAATTGATGAAATATGTACTAAACCATTTATAATAAGTATTTTACCAGACGGAAGAAAAGTTTTTAAGAAACGAAATATTTGAATATAAGCACTTAATTTCCATAAATAAAGATTGTGTAAATAAAACTTTAACCTTTTTTCCAAATAAAAAAATAAGTAAAAGCTTTCAGCTCTACTAGTTGATTTATTTTCATTTCAGGTAATAGACAATTATACAATATAAATGACTGCATAAATTATATTTTAATGCAGGATAAATTATATTTTAATGCAGGTGATTTCAGAACAATTGATGGATCTTAATTTTCTTATTTCAAGACTACGATGGTGCAAATGTTATTTGCTCTAAAGAAACATAAATGCGCGATTTAAGAAAAAAGTTATTGATATAAGAGAAAAGTTTTTAAGCGCGCATTTTGTATTTAACAAATCGTTTCTGGGATATAAATAACGCTGCAACATTTTAGAAAAAGTTTATTGATGCAACAGCAAAGTGCTTGGGGTATATTTTCGTATTTAAGAATTTCCTTCTTAAATCAAGAATAATTCTTCTGAATTCCAGAAATAAATTCTTCTTGGAAGAAAAATGTTCTTGGGGAGACAATTCGAATTCAAATATTTGTTTCTGGGAACAACAATAATAGTTCTGGATTTTAGAAAAAAGTTGTTGGTATAAGAAAGTAGTTCTTTATTTCAAGTCTTGGATCAAGAAAATTCTGCATGATCATACACCAAAGTTCTTGATACAAGGTGGCGCAAAAGTAATCCTCCTATCAGAAAATGCTATAAATTTTGCGATTGGCCCCTAATGTCAGTTCTGTTTTGACATTTGTGTAGTAAACACATGCGAAATACACGTTAATAAACAATGTTACGCTACACTGCTCCAGAACGCGGAATATTGGTGACTATTTATTTGAGCAATAATCGGTCGGTGACTTTGGCACAACTTGAATTTCGTCGCAGATTTCCTAGCCGTCCAACGCCTACTGGTGAAGCACTGCGACGTTTAGCCGCTCGCCTCGAAGAGACTGGCACAACACGAGATGCTGCCAGGCGTGGCAGACCCCGGAGTAGCCGTTCTGCAGAGAATATTGCTGCTGTAGCCGAAGATGTCAAGGAAGCGCCGTCGACATCGACCAGACGACGTGCCACGCAAATGGGTATCAGTCGACGGTCTTTACAGCGAATTTTGGTACAAGATTTGAAGATGTTTCCGTACAAAGTCCAGACGGTGCATCAGCTGTTAGCTGCTGACCGCCAATTGCGTCTAACATACGCTCAAGCCATCCTTAATCACCACCAAGAGGAAGATGATTTTTCATCAAAAATAATCATGAGTGATGAGGCCCATTTCCATCTTAGCGGGTACGTAAATAAGCAAAATTTACGCTTCTGGGGCACTGAAAATCCGCGTGTAACCCACGAAGAGCCATTACACCCGCTCAAAGTCACTGTATGGTGTGCTGTTTTCGCTGGAGGAGTCATCGGACCTTTTTTCTTCGAAGACGTCGCGGGCCAAACGTGAATGGTGAGCGCTACAGAGCAATGATCAACGAGTTCTTTTTGCCGCAACTTGATGAATTGGGATTGCAAAACATGTGGTTCCAACAGGACGGTGCAACGGCACACAACCGATATGCTGAAGGATTTCCCGGGCGCCTAATCTCCCGTTTTGGCGATTTGCACTGGCCAGCAAAATCGCCTGATTTGACCGCTCCAGACTTCTTTTTGTGGGGCTTTTTGAAGTCGCGGGTTTATGTCAACAAGCCTCAGACTCTTGCAGCTCTTAAAGACAATATCCGTCAAGAATGTGAGGACCTATCGCCGGAAGTTTTGGCCAAAGTGATGGAAAATGCCATAAAAATTGCTCAAATGACAATCAACTGTGGCGGCGGCCATTTACATGACATCATATTCTCGACTTGATGTAAAAAAAATTCAAAGACCGAATAAAAATAATCCACAAGAAGAATCAAAGTTTTTCCTTTTTTTTTTAAATTACAGCAAAAAAACATCGAAAGGCGCCACCTTGTATAAGAAATAATTTTTTAACGTAACATATCTCGATAAGCGATCAGTTTCTTGGATCAAGAAAGCCTATGCACGATTTAGGAAAAATAATTCTTATTGGAAGAAAACAATTCTTGAGAATATTAAAGAATTATTTTCTTAGTTCAAGAATTATCTTCTAAATTTTCCTTTTTTCTCTCATTCTTGATTCATTCGCAGAAAATTTTGAAAAGAAGAAATAAATGGCTTGAACCATAACCGTACTTTATTTTCTTGTTTTAAGAAACTTGTACTTCCAATTTCGAAGAAACATTTTTCCGTGTAGCAGTTGACATTTCCCCAACAAATATGTACATAATAATCAACACTGATATGAATAGAGGAATGCACTTGCCCGTTGCACAGCAAGTCATCACACCGTACAAAGTAATTTCCTCCAACTCCTTAACAGCTACTCCGTTTTGACATTGCACGCTCCATGTGCACGCAAGTATACCTAACCAAGTAGACTTTCATAACCAGTAAACCACATAATTACCACATTGTAAAAATGCTCTTAAAAAAGTCGTTACAAATGATTTCATAAACGCCAGAGCTCTATTAGCTGTGTGCTCCTTGAAAGCCAACAGTCAACATTAAAGACATTTTCTAACCCAGCCGCAACGTTCCGCATTTTAAGTTCAAATGTCAACCGACACTAGAACTGCACTCACTTCCCATGACCATTCTGGCCAAGAAAACCAAACAAAGGAAATAACAAAACTACCCAAAGAAAGGAGGGAAACCATCGGAATTATGTATTTTCCTTTCACAGTGGTACCTCCTTCCTTTAGATATTCCATGCACCTGTCTTCGGCAACATGCCACGGTCGTTAAGCACATGACCTGGTTTTTTTTTGTATTGCCCCCTCTCGACCACGTATCTATTCGGTTCGTATTAACGGTTTACATAAATTTTATCCAAAATGCTGTGCACCTTGCAGAGAAATACCTGTGCAAGTGCATAGAGGTCCTTGACAACAAGTGCCTCCTAATAGTTGTCAAATGAGGGTAATTCCATTGCGGTTAACATGCTGAGTGTTGTCGCATTAAAAAACAATTATAAGTTTTCTTGTGATTTATGGCAACTGTTTATCACATGGGCATCCACGGGTAATTGTTTCCCCATCGATTACGATGTTTACCTTTGAATCAAAACGGCTACAACGATGACAACTATGTCAGCGATAGGGGCCGATAGCGTAGTCTTTATCTAGGCTGGGTGTTGGTGAGCAATGCATGCGTCTAGCCTAAGTCGAAAACGGTCAGTTGCTTGCTGGAAAAATTCATGACACATAGAGTGGAAGCAGACGGACTTCCGTTGGCGCCGCCCATTCTTTTAACGCGCGTAAACTTCCGATAGTAATAAATAATATCTGAGTACAATGAGCGATGAGATTCAATTCCAATTGCCTCTTTCAACTTGACGAGGGTGGGCTAACGAATTCATATATCAATCAAGTGCAAAGGGATAATCACCGATACATAGCTATCAAACAGTAGTGGGAGTAATAGAATAACTGATTAATTAGACAGAGAACATACACATGTCTGAGGTGGCAAACCATAATGGCAAACAACTGTTGGGAGTTCTCAAAGGATAATCAAGTTGTTTGATAGTTTTATAAGATGTAGTTCAATGTCAGTTCATCGTATCACTGCGGATGAGTTATTGAATTTGATGAATAACCACACTGATGGTTTCCCGATGAGCTTATTTTATTACCCTTTAAGTGCACCCCTTTCGCAGTGGTCAGTGCTCAAGGGATTAAACTTTCAGTAAACAGTCAGAATTGGCATCTACATCAGTCACGCAATGTTTATGTAAAGTAATTGCAATTGTACTGCTTAACTATATGTCCCGAACACTCCCAAACGGATGCGAACGACGCGAATTTCAATTCATGCATGCGAATCAGTTAAGAAGACGAAGGGAAAACATTTCAACGGTGCATATACAGAGGTGTATGTATGCATTAATCAAAAGATACGAATGTGTCCAATGAACATTCAGGCATTCAAGGTAATAAAGGACTTGACACAATCGCCAAAATAATATTTGGCAAATATAAATTACGTACAAGTCAAATTTTGTCAGGAAGAGAACGATTACCCACCGGACTCCCGAAGAAAGGAGATTAAATAGAGTGCGCCAACCGGGAATTAAGGCAATGAGTAAATATGTACGATAAACACATTATGTGCATATCTCATGAAAAACAAATGGAAATTTGACAGTAACTTATGAAACTCTAAAGGTGGAGTTGGTTTAAATTTGTTGAGCGTTAGTGGTTGAACGGAAAGAAACATAAAAAGTTTTATAAGCAAAGACCAAAGTTGCCTAACCTAGAATTATGTACTTTAATGAATTTAAAGGCAGCGCGGCCTACTGTCTTAGGGACAGAACACATGATGACCCTTTTGAAGATACTATTAAGAAGGAGCACTTTCACCTCCGATAAGGCTTTGGACTACTCTCCACTATTACATGCAACAGACGTTAACTACTAGTGATTCCATCAGTAGCGCATCAAGGAGGCTGTCGAAGAAACTACCGTAGCTACAAGTTATCAGCCACACAAGAGAAACGGAATAATATGAATAAGAGCATGAATATAGGGTTTTCCAATAAGAGGTGGTATTTTGGTATTCAAAGAAAAATGCCACTTTTTGAGATAAATGATCGGATGTTTATTTCATAATAAAGAGGAAGGTATGCCGTTAATAATGAAAAACAACACCAGCCAAATGGCCACCACGAGCACGCATACAGGACCATATCATTTTCATGGAATTTTCCATAACCAAATCGCAAGGTGGCTGCCCAATGTCCTCGATAGCCTCACGAAGTTTGTCTTTGAGGTCTTGAATCGACGCTGGGCTGTTGGCGTAGACCTTATCTTTCACGTGACCCCAAAGGAATAAGTCGCAAGGTGTTACATCACAAGATCTCGGTGGCCAATTGTGATCACCTCTTCGAGAGATAACATGGTCCGGAAACTTTTCCCGTAAAAGATCAATGGTTTCGTTGTTTGTGTGGCACGTAGGGCCGTCTTGTTGAAAGTAAACGTTGTCCAGATCAATACCATCCAACTCCGACCATACAAAAATCATTTCTCGATAGCACAATCCATTCACCGTAACTGTTGATCCAATCTCATTTTCAAAAAAGTAAGGTCCAATGACCCCGCCGGACCATAAACCGCACCATACAGTCACACGTTGAGGATGGAGAGGCTTCTCAACAATAACTCTTGGGTTTTCCGAGCCCCAGATGCGACAATTTTGCTTGTTGACGTAGTCATCAGTCAAGATGATTTTTCGATGGAATTCCGGATCATTTTCATGCATTTCAAGGACCCAATCAGCAAAGACACGACGTTGTTGATGATCGGCCGGCTTGAGTTCTTGTGTTAACTGAACTTTATAAGCCTTAAGACCCAAGTCTTTATGCAAAATACGGTGTAATGACGTTTGTGGAATGCCCAATTCCAAAGAACGACGAGGAATGAACCTAAACCTGGGTTTTCTTTAACACTTTGGTCTACAGCAGCAATATTCTCAGTTGTTCTTGAGCGACGTGCACGGGTTTTATTCTTCACATCACTAACTTGTCCCAACAGCTCGAATTTTTCCCCCAATCTCTGTATTGCGGTCCGACAAGGTGCTTCACGACGACCAAAAAATGCTTTAGTTTTGCGAACTGTGACTGCAAGATTTTCACCATTTTTGTAGTGAATTTTAATAATTTCAATGCGTAGTTGAAGCGTGTATCCTTCCATTTTTAGTAATGGCGTAGTTTCTACTTGTCAAATGTCAAAGAATAAAAGCTTCAAAAGTGACAGATACCGAAATAGCGGGTCATTCACAATAGCACCTCTCATTGGAAAACCCTTTATAATGGCAAAAGGTAACAGAAGATGTGTCAACACCTGAAATCACAAGTGTAAAAGCGATTAAAGCATATCTAGGCAGTAGAAGATAGGAGGAGAAGATTCCTATGATTAGTCATTCAACTACTGGCATTTGATACCATTTACTGTCAGGAGGTCTATATGGCAATCTGACTGATTTCGGGATCTAGACAAAACTGATTCAACCCCGTTTCGCTCTGCCAATCTTGATTTGTTGACACGGCAGATACTATTTTCAACGAAAGAAAAGACGAAACTGGTCCTAAACTGGTACACGACTATAGTTTTTATGTTATCAGCAAATCAACAATCAACTCTCCACAATCACGTAGTACATATGGTAACTCTTTCAAGTAGCTAAAACGTTCATCCATACCTCGGAGTAAACTCAGGCCACTCCCTGATTTTTCGGTGCGATATCTTTCTATACCAAAAACACGTATTTCAAGGAGTCCCTAACTTAACCCTTTCACGCACAAAACAAGTACGCTAAAGTTTTTATGAATATTTGTGCATTATGTAGTGTCTTCATGGTTGTTTTAAATATATGTTTTATAAAAAAGTAAAAAATTTCAGTAGATTTTTAGAAATCGCTTGGGACAAATGTGTCCCAATATGCGATTGTATGTATTGACAATTAGAGTGATTTCCTATGATTTTTTGATAAATATAAACAAAATTTAATAAGATAATGTAAATTTATTAATAATTTTAAATATGAAATTCAGCAAAACAATTTCTGGTTGCTGTGAAACATAAATTGACGTTGCAAATGTCACAAACATTATTGGTACGATTTTCTACTCCTCTCTTCGCACATTGCACACATCTTGTAAAGATCTTTTTATCATTACGTGTGACGGTAAAGATTGTTTGTGTCCTATATTTTGAATCCTTTTTTTTTGTCATAGAAGTAGATGGTAGGGCATGTTTTCTTATAGAAAAATTGCCAATCATGGTCCTACCCACAACTTGTCGATATTCTAGCGACGTGAGTAACTGGCCTTCTATGCGATCTTCCGCATGCAGTTTTTCATACACAATATTGGCATTATTTATCCCAATGTCTAATAAAGTAGGTATCGGTGACAAGAAATTGGTCAGAAGATGCACGGCTCTATTATCCATCCACTTGACAAAAGAAATTCCTTCGAAACTAGTAGCATATATATCACCTCTCTTCATGTCTTTGTCCAGTGGCAAATTTTTTGGAATATGTTTTCGTTGTGTACGTACAGTGTCACATGATTTTAAATTTTGCTTAGCAAGGTTATATTGAAGGATGGGTGAGTTGAAAAAATTATCAAAATAAATTTCACATCCAAGACCAACCAAAGTTTTTGTAAGATCTAGGACAACTGATTCTCCCAATCCTATTTCTGGACCAGATTTCTTTTTTCCCGTATATAAGTCGAACTGATACAAATATCCGGTTTTAGAATCAGCGCGGTACCACATTTTAAATCCTCTCTTCACTGGTTTGTTTTGCATATACTGTTTCATTACGTTGTGTCCTTTGAATTTGACCATATGTTTATCCACTGATTGTGTCGTTGTAAATATTATTCATTGCTGATTGGAAACATAAATTGAAATGATTCATTACTAATCTGATTTTGTATGCCCTATCGAAGTTTGACGATGTCGGTAATGGTTGCGATGTATTTCTTCTTATTTCCTCGAATCTTGATAGAGGCATAACGTTGGCTATGTAAGGCACACCCATGTCAGGTTCTGTGGACCAGTAGTTTCTCAGAGTAGGTAATACATGATAGCCCATAACATAGTTCATGCCGATGAAAGCTGTCATTTCTTGAAGGCCTGTAGTGAAAACTGAGCCGTTTTGATGAGCATAACGTAAAGATTCTGGTATAGTTATTTTCTCAATCAATGATTTCATATTTGTGACTTCCTCAAAGATGTCTATAGGTTTTAGAGAGTCTGATTGTTGACAAATATTTATCTTACCAAATTCATAATCAGTGTCAGAAAAATTATAAGGACGATAATCAAACGGTGAATCAAGGACGTTAGTCGATGAAGAGCTTGAAGTTGGGCCTGAATCTTCAGTAGACTCTGGTGGATCTCCAGCCGGTTCAATTATCACTTCGGAAACTCCAGCTGCATGTCTTCTTGTAAGAATGACTGGTCTTCGTCATCCAAAATGAGAGCATCTTCAGTGTCACTATTATCAGCCATGAGTATTTCCTCCACTTGGCTTTCAGTCAAATGAAATATTCTATTTCCTTTACGAGCCTAAGACAAAGAAAATCAATGTAGAAATAATATTTTTCATGAAACATATTATGTGAACTTTCGACCTTTCACGCATATTGGGACACCCGTGTCCCTTAAAGAAAGTCTAGTATTTGAAATTTTGAAATTGTTAATTCCAATAAATAACAATAAAATCGTAATTATTACTTACCATTTTCACAAAATATATCACAAAACGATTTAAATTGCAAAAACAAAAATGCGTTATATTTTACTTTAGAAAAAAATCACAGAAGCACGCCAAATCACCCAAAAGCAATACCGAATTAATTGTGTTCTCTTTCGAGCGCGGGGGTACCAACCTTAATAAAAAAACTAAATTCGTATGTAAACAATGGGTACGTGTTGACAGTAATTCAAAATAATGCTTTGATTAGAAAAAAAATACAAATTTAATGCAAGGGACACCGGTGTCCCATATACGTCAAAGGGTTAACGACGTACAAGCTTCGGTACAAGCAAGCAGTAGTGAATCGTTAATTACTGCGTTCCGTGCGTAGAAAATGACTTTTGGGTGGAACTTTTGCGTCGATTACTTCAATTTCGTAAGATCCCATGTCGAAAATATATCTGTGGCCACAAACCAAAACCGCTAAAGTCGGCTTTAGACGAAATTGAAATTTTGATGCCATTAGATTCAGCGTACTCAAATCTATTTTGTAATTTGTTTTCAGCTTTATATCTTTTAAAATGTGGCCACAATTTCAAAAAAAACAACAGCTTAAGTCACTAGAGTCAATAGAGTCAAACAACTTTAAACTGCTCTCCTGAACAATGAGTAAAACAGACTTTAGCGGTTTTTCCTTGTGACCACAGATATACCGCCAAAAGAGAAAATGGCGGCGGCGCATTGGTATTATTTCGGTAAAGCTCTAAATACTGAATACAGATACCGAAACGGCATAACAAGTATCGGCCTTAAAGTCCACCCTTTGGTTTTGACGCCGAAGCATCAACAAGCCTCGGATACGGATGATTTTACTGTTAACGAACCTGGCAAACGATATAAGGCAACGAATTTCGGATCTGTACGTGGAATGTTAGGTCAGACCGCGTGAAGCTGAACAACTATCGGAGGCCCTGAACCACTATAAAGCCATCCAAGAAGTGCGATCTGATGGCTCGGGCAAAAAGAGGATGAAAGACTGCGATATTTATTACGGCGACTGCTATCGGCAACAAACACAGCGCCTATTCGGATGTGGATTCGTCGTTGGCGCCAGACTTAGGCAAGAAGTCTTAAGTTTCAACTATGTGAACGAGCGCCTCACGACAATCCGCATCAAGGCTAAATTCGCCAAAATTAGCCTTATATGCGCACATGCCCCCACGGAGGAGAAAGACGACGACACCAAAGAGAGGTTCTACGAGCTCTTGGACAAAACTTACGAGCAGCGCCTTAGCTATGACATTAAAATTATCTTAGGCGATTTTAACGCAAAGTTAGGAAGAGAGGGCATCTTTGGTAGTACTGTCGGAAAGTAAAGCCTATACGACATCACATCCGACAACGGATTTAGGCTGATCGATTTCGCGGCGGGGCGAAATGTTGTCGTGGCTAGTACACGGTTCCCGCATCTCGATATTCACAAAGGCACATGGAGGTCTCCTGACCAATCAACCGTCAACCAGATTGAGCATATTGCGATCGACGCAAGGCACTCCTCCAGTATTATGGACGTCCGAACGTTCCGAGGGGCGAACATTGACTCGGGCAACTACCTTGTTCTAGCCAAGGTACGACTCCGGATATCCCGAACACCGCCGAGTAAATACTGTGAGGAAGTTTGACGTCGGAAGGCTACAATCGCAAGAGATCACCAGATCCTTTTCCGATCGAGTCTCTCTCAATCTCTCAAGAGGTCCTATGCAGCCAGCATCAAGTATTGAAGACCAGTGGCATCATTGCCAAAAAGCCATCAGAGCCGCCGCCTCTGATGTGCTGGGTTACACCCGAGCACCTGGTTCGACGACGAGTGCTGGCAAACACATGCATACAAAGCGGCGCTGCAAAGAAGGACAAGAGCTGCTCGTGAGCTCTACGCGCAGAATAGAGGAGACGAACACCGGCTTCTGAGGAGGAAATAGAAAGAGCATGAGAAGCGCGCGATCGAGGAAATAGAGAGATGTTACTGCAGGAATGAGAGGTCCGAAGTTTTTCCAAAAGGTAAAAAGAACCTCACAAGGCTACAGAGCCCGAACCGAAGCCTGCAAGGACGAACAAGGGAACGTAGTAGTAGAATCGCATCCGATGCTGAGGATATGGAAGAACTACTTCTGCAGACTGTTTAACGGTGATGACGACTTAAATCCCGCTGTCAGGCAGAATGAACCATCCAACTTGGACGATGAGGATCAACAATACCGTCCACCCGAACGATATTGTTAAGATAGCTGTATCTAAACTTAAGTCCAACAAAGCCGCTGGAGCAGATGGCCTAGCCGCCGAGCTGTTCAAAGCAGCAGGCGATGATTTGGTTAGGAGCATGCACCAACTCATCTGTAAAATATGGTCGGAGGAAAGTATGCCCGATGAATACAACATCGGGCATTGTTTGCCCGATTCTCAAGAAAGGAGACCCTCTGAACTGCGCCAATTACAGAGGTATCAGTCTTCTTAACATTGCTTACGAGATCTTATCTGCCGTGTTGTGTGAACGCCTGAAGCCTTTCGTAGACAACCTGATTGGTCCATATCAATGTGGCTTCAAGCCAGGAAAGTCCATAATAGACCAAATATTCACACTGCGGAAGATCTTGGAGAGCACTCAGGAACTTCAAATCGATAGCCACCACATTTTCATCGATTTTAAGGCCGCCTATGACAGCATTTATAGGGACGAACTATACAGAGCAATGTCTAGTTTTGGCATCCCTGCCAAACTCGTCCGTTTGTGCAGGATGACGATGGAGAATGCACGCTGCTCCATCAAGGTCGGTAAAGAACTTACCGAGACCTTCGATGTCAAAAAAGGATTTAGACAAGGCGATGCGCTGTCATGTGACTTCTTCAACATCGTTCTTGAAAGAAGAGTGCAAAACTCAAACGCCGACAGCAGAGGCACGATCTTGCAAAAGTCCGTCCAATTACTCGAGAAAAGTTGGAGACCAGATAAAATTTAGTTAAGATCGAGCAGCGTACTACGCTGTAACTAAAACTTTCTTAACAATTAGTAGTTTTCGATTAGGCATTTCAGATTTTGATCTGAGATTTTAGATTTCTGCTGCAAAATCGAACATAAAATCCGAATTTTAATGGTTCTTTTGTGAATTGAGTTGGCCAGAAAAAAAAATACTTTTTTCATTTGCACTGGAAATCCATTGCAATTGATTTAAACAGTTATACCAACCCATTTCAAAATAATTTACTATAAAAACTCGTTTTCTTTTTTATTTTGTTAATATTGGAAAATGAAAACTAGAAAAGTTTCGCAATTATTTTGTGTTGTTTGGTTTTCTTTTTTTTTTTTTATTTAATGTTGTCGCCTTTAAAAATAATATAATCAAAATAAGTGTGCCTAAATTTAAAAAAAGGCGCACTTCTGATCTTTATATTTTAGTTTGGCTTTTAGATTTCTTAAATTTTACTCCATATCCTTATAAAACCTGGTAACACTGCAGTACAAATGTCAAATTTTCGCAAGCAATCAATGTCCCGGACAATAAATGTGTGCGAAAAGAGAGTGTAGAATTGTACCAAGAATCTACTACAATTACCCACTTTTCCGCAGCTGCGTACTGCAAAACGAAAATAAGAGCGAAATTTATCGTTCATGATTTTGTTGGGTCATTTTTGTTCCGGAACAGGTGCGTACTAGGCTTAATTATTAACAATAGGCGTCGTATTGAACAATTGTGATTTATCAATTTGTTGATTTGTTTTCAAAAAAAGTAATGTGTTTTCGACACGGTTCCATTCCCAGAAACTACTAAGGAGCACTTTATTCAACTTAAACATCTTTGTATGGATCTAATAAAAAAAAATTAAAGTCATTCGTGGATTTAGGGTTGCAAATGAGCAATTCCAGGGTAAAAATATTTGCAATTAACATTCTCGCAGATCATTCCGAACTCTAAATATTAAAATAATTGTTGATTGTTATTTTCATTTACACTTTTATAATGATATCATCAAAACTGTTAAACTAAAACATATAAATTTCGGAGGAAAAGCATATCGTGATCAGTGTTCCCAGATAAAAATTCTTGTTTTCAAGATTTTGTTCAAAATATAAAAAGAGCGAAATTATATAAATAAAATTGGTATAGTTCTGTTCGACTAAGATTGAATTTGAATGCATGTATTTAAATGAACAAATCTAAGAAACTGCTCAGTATATTCTGGTGCATTTTTCGCCTATAGAGGATACCTAGGCCTACAATATCTACTTTGTCTCAATAAATTCCGGAAAAAAATTGGACAAGAGTAATTTATTTTTTCGTTTTGTTTTGCTTTTTTCTTTGTCACGCTTTCCGTTCGAAAATACTGGGAGCATTTAAATATAGTTAACAGCAGCTTCTAGAGGACATCTGCAGGTACAACTTAGGATATCCAATAACTCGATAACTTAAAAGGTTTTTAAATAAATAGGCAAAGTTTGAAACATTTCTACGATTTTCACCTGCATGAGTAGATATGCACTTCATTCTCAAATCAAACATACCTTATTTTACTCCTGTGACGGAGAGGGAGACAGACAGAGACAGTATGCTGTTTGGTGTGCTAAGAACAAAAAAAGCCATAAAAGAAATTTCAAATAGGTATAGGTATCAGTGATACCAGATCGTGGTATTATTACATTAGGGAAAATTCCTGATCATATACGTCGTACCTGTTTATAAATGCTATTTGCAATCAAGATGAGGCAGTAAATTACCCGGTCGAGTTTTTAAATAGAACTACAGTCCATGGCCTGGCATTAAAAGTTGGAGTTCCCATTATGCTGCTTCGCAATTTGAATCCCCTAAGCTTTATAATGGAACCAGATTGAGAGTGATTTCGTTGCAGAAAAACGTTATTAAGGCGTTAATTTTAACTGGGTCTGGTAAATTGTTTTATACCAAATAATTCCCAGCAATTATCCATTTCAGTTTAAACGGATTCAATTTCCTATTAATGTTTGTTCTGCCATGACAATCAATAAGTTAGAGGGTCAAACTTTAAGAAAAGCGGGAGTTGAATTAAAAAAGAATTGCTTCCGCCACGGGCAGTTTGTTATATCTTATATGTAGCGTTCTCCAGGGTAAGTAATGCAGCAAATATATTGTATACAAAGAAGCGTTACATTAATAAAAAAATGAGCTAAATATTATACAATTATTTTCATTGTCCAAAGAATATTAAATTATTGCCGATTAGTCCAACGAGCATGTGCAATGCCATGAAGATAAAGGCAGAGTTGGCCCAGTCTACGGGAGGTTTTTTAGTACGGGTTCAAGTCCCTCACTTTTGCAGAAGGCTCTTTCTGAAATTTGTTTCCATCAATTCTGAAACCGTACGAAGCCGGGCGGGTACAGCTAGTACAAAATACAATTTTGAAGTACTTTAGTACTAAAACATAAATCACCTTTTTTGCTATAAAAAAAAACGTTAGTCATAAATTAAAGTTAATGCTTTTTGAGATTATGGAACATATTTGAATCAAATTGACTTAGAATTTTAGTATCTTGCTAAAAAGTTATTGATATCAAAAATCTTGAAATTTGATGAATTTGAGGTGAAAAAGTCTTGTACATATTTTGGAGCTCAAATATTTTGAAAAAAAAAGATATATCTTGTAATCTGGCATCACTGATCGTGATGTGTTAATCACTTTAGCTTAATCACGTAGGTAGGAACATGGTATTAACGACGCCTACATTTAACCGCTGGGTATAGAAAGGCAACATGTACCTCGCAGTGGAACAAAAGCCTGAAGGGCGATATTTTATGATTGGTTCAGTTTGACTCGGATTAATGCTAAGCCGAAGGGATGTGCGCTTAAAGAAACCAAAGCCTTGCATTAATCTTGTTTACCTTTTATCCCAAAATGTCTATAGAGGTAGGTTAGGTTAGGTTAGGTTAGAGTGGCAGACCGCCTCAGGTGCAGCCTCACTTAGGCCAAAGAAGGCCCATTGTGATACCACAGGGTCAGTGTTCTCACACTACCCGTTGAACCAGCCGGAGCTAAGAATGAAGCGTTGGTGGCAATTAACTACTATATATGCAATTTCGCTGAGATTGTCGAAGAAGTATTCTCCGAGGTACAGTTTTCTACGGACTGACAGTGCTGGGCACGTGCAAAGAAGGTGAAGAATAGTCTCCTCCTCCTCCTCGTCCCTACAACTTCTGCAGAAATCATTTGAAGGGAGGCCCAACCTGAGGGCACGTCTCCCTATGATGCAGTGTCCCGTGATGACACCTATTAAAGTGCCTACCATGGGTCTTTTCAGTGAAATAAAATTCTTGGAGCGCTTGAGATCTAGTTGAGGCCAAATCTGTCTCGAGGTGTGGCACGTTGTGCAGTTAGACCACATGGGATTTGTGGCGCATAATGCGTTTTGTTTAATGAGGAGCTTACAAGTAGCAAAAGGCATGGAGATTCTCCTTTTCCGGTAGAGTCGACATAGTAGTGCCTTGTCTGGCGAGTTCGTCGGCCATACAATTACCTGGAATGTCTCTATGACCCGGCACCCATATAAGGTGCATTTTGAATTGTTCCGCCATCTCGTTAAGAGATAATCGGCAATTGAGGGCAGTTGTCGAATTGAAGATGACAGAATCCAGGGATTTAATCGCGGCCTGACTGTCGGTAAAGATGGTGATATCCTTTACAGATATTACATTATACCGAAGCCACGATAAGGCCTCTTTGATCGCCATGATTTCCGCCTGGAATACACTACAGTGATTAGGAAGGCTGAATGAGATTTTTATCAGAGGAGAAAACGCCCCCCAACTCCTGTTTCGGTTTTGGATCCGTCTGTATAGAAGCAGACAGACTCCTTACGAGGCACTACATCATTCTCCCAGTCATGCCTGCAGGGTATGTAGGTTTCGAAATTCTTAACGAATTGAAGCTGAGGGAGGGTGTAATCAGTTTCTTTTGGAATGAATTCTAATGTACCAAGAATAGACGAGTGACCAGTTTGCCTACTGGTCCACAAACGAATTGCTTTTATTCGAGTGGCTGTGTTTGCTGCCACTTGTTTGCAACAGGATGTCTAGCGGTAGTAAGTGGAACATTACGTCCATGGCCGCTGTTGGAGTGGTCCTGAGGGCTCCACTAATGCATACGCATACCGTTCTTTGAACACGGCTAAGGTGATTATAGTAGGTGGCCTTTTCAAGGGCAGTCCGCCAGACGGTTACTCCATAAGTAAGTATGGGTCTGACAACAGACACATCTATCCAATGTGTAATTCGAGGTTGAAGTCCCCATCTGCTTCCGATGGCTTTTTTACAGCAGTACAGAGCCGTGGTGGCTTTCTTAACCCTCCGCATGATATTGGGTTTCCAGCTTAGTTTGCTGTCTAAAACGAGGCCCAGGTAACTGGCCGTGTTAGTGAGCATCAAGAGGGTGCCATTTAGTTTCGGGGGTACAAAATTGGGAATATTGTATTTCCTTGCAAAGAGGACTAGTTCAGTTTTCTGAGGATTGACCGTCAGACCACATTTTTTGGTACATTTAGAAAGCTTAGAGAGGGCGTTCTGCAATAGATCTCTAAGCGTGTTAAGGTGTTTTCCTGAGACAGCGATAGCAACGTCATCTGCATATGCAATTACCTTGCACCCTTCCCCTTCCAGTATTAGTAGTAGTTCATTCACCACTAGGCTCCAAAGGTGAGATTGCGCCCCCTTGAGGCGTACCCCTACTGCCGGACCTCCGAACCGATGCCTCGCCCAGTTTTGAGTTGATGAACCTGTTGCTGAGCAACTGGTTCACAAATTCGCCGATCGATTTCTCAATTCCAAGGCCCTTCCGTGCGCTGAGAATTGCTTCTGCTTCAACGTTGTTAAACGCTCCCCCAATATCCAGAAAACACCAATGTGAATTCTTTGCATTCGAGAGATTTTTCAATTGTAGATACAAGTGAGTGAAGAGCCGTTCCAACCGATTTTCCTTTGCTATACGCGTGTTGGAAAGCTGACAGAAGATTTGATTTGACATTGCAGCGTTTATGGATGTCTATCAGTTTCTCTAAGCAGAAATAATGACAAGGTAATGGGTCTGAGATCTTTGGGGTTTACATGTGAGCTTTTACCAGCCTTGGGTATAAAAACCACATTAACTTCCGTCCACAACTTGGGAATATAAGCAAATGATCTGAAGTTCGGCCGGTATTATGCCGTCAGGTCCAAAAGATTTGAATGGCTCTATAGAGGTAGCGTTGGATTTACTTTCGTCGAACTTTTTTTTTGTCATTTCTCATACTTCTATAACTTCTATACTACAGGGTGGCGCACGAATGCTACAAAAATAAAACGTAATAACTTTTTTTCTGTGTGAGTAATCGGCTTATTTTTTTTTTATTTTGTAGGTTACTACTTAGATTTATAAAAATGGATGCTTGGGATACGGAGAAAAGAATTTGGATAGTGCAACGGTACCATGCTTTGCAGTCCGTCATTTCCGTCCAAAGGGAATTTAGGCGGGAGTTTGGCGGTAATCCCCCCGAGTAGGTGGACCATTATGAGGTTTGTAAACATGTTTGCCGAATCTGGAAGCATCGCACGAAGGCCGTACCATCGAGATGCCAATGTTCGGGTTCAGGATACAATCGCAGCAGTAGCATCTGCAATACAGGCCAATCCGAGCGTTTCGACCCGAAACTTATCGGGGCAAATTGGAGTTAGTAGACGGTCATTACAACGGATACTTCATGACGATTTAAACTTGTTTCCGTACAAAGTCCAAATTACTAGCAAGTTAAACCCTCAGGATTTGCCTGTTCGCCTGGAATTTTGCCAAAAAATGATATCAATGGCCGAAGAAGACAACACATTGATCAATTGTTTGTTCATGTCTGATCAGGCCCATTTTGATCTTAACGGCAATGTAAACAAGCAAAATTGCCGTATATGGAAAGAGTCTAATCCAGAAATGCTCCATGAGACGGAACTGCACCCAGAACGAGTCACTGTGTGGTGCGCAGTTTCATCAAGGTGTATTGTCGGGCCGTACTTTGAAGAAAACGGTGTAACCGTTACTGTCAATGGGGACCGTTATTTAAAGATGTAGAAGGAGTTTTTTTACCCAGAACTGCGCCGAAGACGTATACCATTCAACAGCGTTTGGTTTCAGCAAGATGGATAAAAAATTCGCAAACAAATTAATTTCTAGGAACTCCACTCTTCGCTGGCCCCCAAGGTCACCTGACCTGACTGCACCAGACTTCTTTTTATGGGGCTATGTCAAGCAAGAGGTGTATAAAACGAAGCCCAGGAATTTAACTGAATTAAAGCAGTCCATAACGACAATAATTGAGGCGATCCCAACTTCAACTCTTCAGGCCGCAATGAATAGTTTTTTGATCAGGTGCCGCATATGCGTGGGAGAGCGTGGAGGTCATTTGCGATCTATAATCTTTAAAAACAACTAACTATTTAAAATAAAATTTAATTTTCTAACCAATAAAAAATAAATAAATGAAATACATCGAATAAAAAAAAAAGTTATTTGAATTTCTTATTGTAGCACAATTGGTGCGCCACCCTGTATTATAAATATAACCTTCGTATTCGGTTTGGTTTTAAGACCACTAAAACGTCTTACGATTCACAAAACAACAGGTATAAATGATGTTTATCCCCTTATTAAACTGGTGATTTAATGTCTTACAGGTATCTCACCGAAAACCATTAAACGGAGTTTGCAATTTACTGCACTCCAGGGAGTCCATTACAAGTTGTCTTGGATGGACTCGGCATTCGAGTCTGCAATTCACTGTTATGAAAGCTCGTATGACACTTGCGCTTACAATGAATGATGTCTTCTTCAAATCAAACTGACTTAATATACTCGTACCTAGCTGGCACTAGCATCAGCGAAACTGAAAAACATTTCAATCTCAGTAAGTGTGTTATTGGCAACCTCCATCAATATGACCACATACATATGTATTTAAGGTAGTTTAATACTTATGCAAAATTTCTAGGATTCCCTAATCGATGCAAAACATATTTTGAATAATGGCCTAAGCTGTGCTAAAAATGAACGAAACATAGCCAAATCATTTGAAACATTGGACACGGACAAAATGTTTCTAGTCTTGTTTCATCGCTTGATGGTGAGCAATCTTATGCAATCACTTTCTTCAACATGCTTTTCGTGTTAGTGTCACATCTTTACTACTCCCTAAAGAAACAGACTTTCTACCGCAAGTTTTCTTCCTTTTAAAATTGTAATTATAGCCTTGCTTCTGGTGACCTTCATTCAATTTTGTATTTAAATCACCTTCTTATAATTTTCAGTTCTCCGAAGGAGTTGCTGATAAATCATACATAAAAGTCCACAACATGACCAACATAAAATTGACGAAGGGTTGCTTGGTTATATATATCACCGTTCAAGCAACGTTTGCCCCAATCACAACATTTTGAAAAATGCCCTTGGCCTGTCAACACCTAATTTATGTATAAAAAAAACACCTTTTAGGGTCAAATCGATTGATTCTAAAATTGGACGAGTATTGCGTTTTATTTAGACGCCCGGTGAACTGTCATAATCAATAAATATTGAAACTTGGCATCGAATTAACAGCCACACAGGTAGATATATTGCAATTTCAAAGGCATACGTTTTTCCAGTCTGGGGGTCTTGTCTAAAATTGTCAACAATCTTGTTTTGCTTCATTTTATTACCTATTACGCTATTATTAGTTAATTATATAAAGATCAATAAACAAATCGCCAGTGCACATAATACCAGCTTTCACGAGTCCGAATTCTTCACAGGACGTTTAAGCTTCTCAAGTCAAACACTATGCTTGATGGTGTTTTCGAAAAGTACGCCAGCATAAATAATTAACTTTCAGTATATACCGAAAGAGTTTCGTTTTTCGTTTGAATAATTTTTACCTACCGATTTGTACAATAGCGCAATTTATTGTTTGCAATAAAAATAATTCTCAATTTTCTCAACGCATTTCTTTTTATACTGTTGTTGTTCTTTCTTCTGGTATGTGCGCAATGTTATTTTAAAAGAAAACAAAAGACAAACAAATTTATAAATAAAACAGTCGGGAGAATATAAAACAACACAAGTACGACTTTAATTTACGTGCTTTTGCTAATTTTATTTGGTTCATAAACTATTCTTGGGGCTTAATACGTCACTGTAAATGAACGGGTTAAAGAGCAAGCTGACGCAAGAAGACAATTATTTCCAATTCACACTATCAATGTGATGCGTATTTAGAATTTGTTGTTGAAAATATGATTTTACTGCTAATCTTTGTTTTGGCATCACATGTGAGCGGCTATTTCGTTGCAAGAAAAATTGAAAATAGTTTTTGAATACGTCACTTGTTGGTAGAATCTGCGCAAACATTTTTGGCGTTATTATTGCATTAATCGGACTTAAGATCTTTTATATTATTCTAATCGTACTCGCAACAGATCGTGAAACAAATGAAGAAAGATTTTTTCTTTCAATTATTTGTTGCCTGCCTGCAACTGGAAAAAGTACAGTCCGTAACAATTGGATAGCCTCACATATTGTTTTTTTTTAACTAGCTGTTTGAGAGCACTTTATTGTGTATACTCAAGGAAATATGCATTGGGAGACAAGCTAAGAGCTAGAGTTTCTGAGAATTAAAGAGCTCTCAACTTTTTTTTTTTTTTTTTTTAGTTAACGGGACTTTTTGAGCTAATTTTGTATGCATTCATTTTAATATGCATTTTTTTTTGTAACATTAGAATAGCCTCAACCAACTTTCTTATTCATTGTAAGCGAGAGTTTAGCAGCGTGATCATCGGATAGCTATCGGGAGTGATAAACGGTTTATTTCTTGTGTTTAACAATTTAAATGAGTAGAAAAAAATCTTTAAATGCAACGGAAATTGCTAAAATAGAAGCTTACCATGGGCAAAATCTCTTTTATCCCGCTATAGCTAAAAAAAAATTGATCGAAGTCCAAAAGTAGTTAACAGTTATTTAAGAAATCCATTATTTTACGGAAAACATTACAAAGCCTGCACTTCTACTGTACTTGCAAGCGGAGAAAGACGGCAAATTATAAGGTTAGCTTCCAAGTCACCCATTCTCTAAGTAAGATTTGACACGAAGCTGGGCTAGAAGTTAGCCGAATGACCATAGTTATTTAGAGTGACGGACACCTGAAACTAAAAAAAAAAAAACACCACTTAACGAAAAGAACAGCGGCTTAGTTTTGCAAGATCGTACATGGCTTGTAACACTGATGGTAGCAGTCGCTCAAACGATTGGCGGAAAGTGATATTTTCTGATGAAAAGAAGTTCAAGCTCGATGGGCCTGACGAATATAACTATTACTACCATGATTTAGGACAAGAAAAATTGTTTTTGGACCGTCAGTACAGCCGAGAGGGAGGAGTTATGGTATGGGGCGCTATATAATATATACATTATTGAAGCTTGCACAACTTTAAAAGATACTGTTTCTTCCTGTATTAAGATTATTGCAAATAAATTAAATTGAATATAATATTATGGAACGATCGATTTGGTTTTTGTGAACTGCAGAAAGACAGCACCTTACTACAAAATTGTGCTGGAAACGGCTCTACCCAGGATATTTTCGGACCACAGCCAATCATTTTCCAGCAGGACAATGCGCCAATTCACACAGCTGGAATAGTTAAGACTTGGTTACAAGACCAAAATATAGAACAACTTTCCTGGCCACCCTACTCGCCATATTTGAATACCATCGAAAATGTGTGGGGTTGGTTGATACGAAAGGTGTATGAAAGTGGGAAGCTGTATACCAACAAAGAAGACCTTAATGAAGGTATCAAAGTCAGAGACAATACTGAGACCACCAACTTCGGTCGATTTCCCGTTACTTGCCTACAAGCTATATTTTTATGGGGTGGCAAATGCTAAGTGCGCTAGTATTGTTACATAGAAATTCGTATTGACAAATGTCACGTAACTTCATAAATTCCGGCTCACCAATACACTCGCACCTTGCATATGCCACTTCCGCTGTGGGCAAAGTTGCTGCCAGCGTTCATAGAATTTTATCCGTTAAATTTGAAATTATTCGTTACGTGTGCGGATCATTTTTTTTTTAGGAATAAGTGTACATTTGCTTTAAATATTAATGAAAAATGAACAACTTAGATTTGTTGAAGGAAAATAAAAACATTTTAGTTAAAAAAATAAATAATTGGCGCAACAGGTCCGTATGGACCATTTTAGTTAGCTAAGAAAAATGTACACATGAAATCGAAGTTAATGATATTCAAAAGCAGAAATACGCAACCATGTTTGTCCTAATAAGTTTCTAGAGTATAGAACATCTCATTTAGCTAGTTTTATTAGCCAAATAATTCAAATTATTTGCCTTTTAACAATTTATAATAACTAACCAATGGTATTCAGTTATGTGAAAATGTGGTATTTTCGAACTCTATTACATTTCCCCACGGTTGCCGATGTTGGCAGCATTTATTTTTATATTTTTTGTATGTTTTTGCATGTCACACGGATTCTTAATTGACATAACACCGATAGGAAAACAAAATGGCGAATTTGAATAAAAATTGAGGGGCCCAGCGGCAAGAGGATTGTGAGTTGGGGCTGAGACCCCCATGATTTGTCTATGATCGAAGTGGCCTGGGCCAGTATTTCTCTTGATCTTTTAAAATCATTGTATGCTTCTTTAAAAGACCGCATTTTTGAAGTAAATCAAATTAAGTGAGGTTGTACAAAGTACTAAAATAATTGCGTAAGCTATAGTAAATAAATAAAAATACTTTTCTTAAAAAAAAAAAAACAAATTATTTGAATCTCATTTTAACTAAAAAAAAACAAGGTGATTCTATTCTAATGTTAGAAAAAAAAATTGCATTTTAGTGAATCAAAATGAAATAATCTCAGAAAATTCCGTTAGCTTTTCGAAACTATTTGAAACTTAAAAGTTTAAAGAACCCAGTCCTACCCTTCAACCCAATATACATATATATATCGTCGTCGTTCTATGAAAACTCCCCAAGTCCATTTTTCTCAAAACTGAGATAAATACACCATATATAATCAAATAACAAAATCTGTGTTCTGTGAAAACTTCCTAGTACTATGTTCCCACCAACGTAATTTAGCTAAAGTGATTTATAAATCACGAAAGGCGTCTCCACCGAACTTTAAGTGATTTAGTTTGACATTTTTGTCGACTTTGACATTAGGTGTCCATCACCAGATAGTAAGTTTTTTGTTGTTCTTTCTGTTATTTTGCCATACCTGCCAAGATTAAAACAATTTTTCATTGCATGAACTTAATAAAAATATCAAAAACTCACCGAAACACGAACAAAATTAGAAAATTGAATTTGAAATAATTTTTTTGACAGTTTTTCTTTGTTTTTTTGTTTGCTGGATAAAGTGCAGAAGTTAAGAACAGGTATGTTCGATTTTATTTTGTGTGGATTTGCGATGACAGATACGTAATTAAAATTTAAACACGTATAAATCACGAAAATGTATGATCAATCACGTAATTTATGAGATGATTTAGCTAAATCACGTTGGTGGGAACATGGTATAAGACCACACGCGTAGTTTAATATTAAAAATATTTTAAAGTTTAGCTATGTTCGCCGCAAAGGGGGTCCTTATCCCTTGCACATCTTTTTTTCCATTTACAGATCGATTGGGCTCAACTAATGGCCGTTTTTTTTTTTTAATATCTCCGAGGAGAACTTGGAGATTCGCAGGTAAAGTTGGCCAAGTAAATCGTTCTTCCATTTGGGGCGTGATGAGATCAAGTGCAAGTTTTTTGAGGAAATGGTGCCTTTTTTGGCGTTTTCAGAAGAACATATGAGTTAACACCCACTATATTTAGTAAACCGTTAAACATAGCCATCGGCCATCGCTTAGTACGTCTGGATAAACTGTACCTATGACTCGAATATATTATATTATTCCTAACCTGGGGTCTATGGAACCCGGAAGTTGTTTTAATTACGACTGAACCGCACGCGCAATTAAAAATGACTAATGACGAGACTGATACATTAAAGGATTAGCTTGAAAAGCGCCAACGTGTGGTTTGTAGTTGAAAAAATATCCACGAAAGTTTAGTTTATGCATCGCGCTGGACCCCAGGGTAGGGTTTAAGGGTTAAAAGTAGCGATAGCAATGTAAAAATTTAAACTAACAGAGTTGTGCGGTGTTATTTTACTAAGTTCATCGGCAGTGCAATAAATGGACTGTTTTACAATCTCGTTGAGATAAGCAACAATTAAGGACAGTTTTGGAAACACCAAAAGATAACAGCATCTGCATTGAGAATTTCCTGGCACCACCTCCCTTTCAGGATTGTAAGTGGGTCGCTCACAACTACGTTCCAAAGAAGAGGTCATATCACACCAACTTGTTGTGTGCCTCTACTGACTTAACTCCGAACCGAGGCCTTGGTCAGTTTAAGATCAACTGGTTAAACGCTCCCTCAATGTTCAGGACGGCGAGTGCAAGATAAAGGCTAAGACATATTTATAATCATTTGAATGTGACAGCGATTTCCCATATATGTTAATTATTGACTTCTGCCTAAGAGACGGTCAGTATTTCAGCGTCTTTTAGATTTGTATCCACGCACTATTTGGTTTTTTGTGGTTACATCGCATCAAGTCGGACAAAAGTTCAGGAAAGTGATGCAAAACAGGAACGAATAGTAAGAACTCTGAATGAGGTTATACAGTCCGTAACATATGAATAGCCTCACACATAATTTCTTTTTAAGTTAATTGTTTTTTGTATCTTTTTGATAAGTAAATTCGTCGTTCTATGAAAACTCCCTAAGTCCATTTTATTGGTTTTTAGATATTAGCATTTGAAGTTGATAATCAATATTAAAAATACGAAAATGTTCGTAAGTGTTCGATCTTGGGTTTCGCATATAGAAGGAACTTTGGGCAACCATTAACATATGAAATATATTGGAACTGGTTAGTCGGGAAAAGGTAAAATAGGAAAAATGGAGTTAGGGAGTTTTCTCTGAAAGAAAACACGAGAACACAATAGTTTTTAAAATTTTTATTATTTAGGTAGGTAAGTCATTTTAGTAGATAAACGTCTTAAAAAAAAGTCTTATTCATCTTCATCGTTGCTGCTCTCAACTGCTGCCTCAGGAATCCGATCTAGTAATGGAAGGGTGGATACCGGAAGCGATTTGTACCATCCATGAAATTCTTCTGGAATAACTCCGTTCTCACACAAACGCAATAAGTCTCGTTTTTTTTGGGACGATATTGGCAGTGGCTCATTGCGAAGTATTTCTAATTTAACTTTTTTAGGCCTCCCTCTTCCACTGACAATTATAGTTGAATAGGGGCTATGGTGGTCGTATCGGTATTGCAATGTATCTGGGCGACCTTTCAAATACTTAAAACTTTTTAATTTAAGCCAGTTCACTTTTCTTCCATCGGTGTCAACATTTAAATTTTTAAGCGCGGCTTTGGCTAATGAGGAAATATTGAGGAATTCGTTAAACCTTAGCTCAGTAACTTTATATTGGCTATTTTTCCTGTTTCCTCTTTTGGAACGAGCAAGACGAAATGTATTTAGCTAGCTATGCGTTGTGTAAACTGATGCATACTTTTTTTGTGACTCAATTGCACTATGCATGCTGTCACACTCCATCATAGAGTGGCCCGATTCTAGAAACTTTTGTTCTATCTCCTGAATGTGAATCGAATCTTCTTGTAGACAGTACAAAAGAATAGCCGCCACATTCTGGTTGCGGTTTTGGCCACCACAAGTGTCCGAAAACAGAGAAACTGATTTGACGTAGTCTGGCAGTAGATGAAGATATTTGTACAAGCATGTCCCAATTTCAGCACTTCCTCTTTTTCCGTTAGGTATTGTTAGGTGGAGCACCCTCATAAATCGTGAGATTATAACAACAGATCTTTCGACTATAGTACATAGGTGACACGTCACTACATGGAATTTGAAGAACACTTTGAAGGTCAAAAGTGGCAGTTACAAACGACTTCTCTCGGCTAGCTAGTTCTTTATCATTTGCTTTGCTGGAAAGAGCTTCTTTTTCACGTTCTTTATGCATAGAATATTCAGCTTCCAGTTCCTGTTTGCTATAATTTTTCGCAAAAAAGTATTTGGCACAAACCGCACACTGATCTTTTGTCGGCTTAAAAAATGACAAGTTATACTCACTTGCGAAAATCCTTCTGTACGTAGTTAGACTAACTGCTTTTCGGTTTTCTGCAATTATTTCATTTTGACAAAGCTCATGCATTTTTGCAATTGTCAACTGCGAATCAAGGTACTTTCTCTGTGAAGATGTTCTACAAAAATGGGACTCCATCACTGGAAATCTTTCAATATGCTTATTGACTGCAATTTTATCGACTTTTGTTGTTTTTATTCCTGGAGCATGGCGGCCTCGTTTATCCGATCCCCCAAAGGTACCGGTTACTAAGTTTGCTCCTCTGATAGCAGATCTAAGAGGTCCGTCGTTAATCGATAACGTCTTAAGGAAAAAGTTGCGGCAAACTCGAACACTAGATTCGTTATTCAAAAAAAAATATTTGGTTGCTCGTTTTCTATGCGTTGCATTTTCTCCCCGTGGCCTTTGTCTTGCTGGTTCGTTACATGTTATATTCCGCAGAATAAAATCTTTTTTTCGGTTATAATCTCCGATTCCCCAATATTCCCTGCAAATGTTTTTTCTATCATTGTTTTTAAAGCTGTCAGTACACTTGTAGTAGCATTTGCTACAAATCAATATGTTTTGGGGAACTACAAAATTTTTAGAAACGTAGGTTTGTCCCAAACTTCGTTTTTTTTTTCTCCACGTTGTACAACCAGCTCTCAGGATCTGCCTTGTTCCACCTATTCCGTTTTTTTTTTGGGGGTAAGTTGATCTCTTCAGGTGAATCAGATGAACTTTTATCATCTGGTACAAAATCTACATCTCGATTTTCATCATCGTTATCGAAATCAAAGTCTTCCTGTTGTTGTTAAAATACAGATAATTTGTATTGACTAAAACTTAAATAAGCTGGTGCATTTACCGTATCCGATTGCTCGACTTCTATCTCATAGGAATTCACAGTCACATCATTTTTATTACAACTATCTATAAATAATAAAATACATAATAATAAAATTGTATCTTAGTAGGTACTATTCATCTATATTCTTTTACTTTTCATACCTGTGCTTCTGCTTTGCTTTTATTTTGTAAAGCTAAGCTTACCATAATTTTTCCCCTGCTTTCCATTGTTAAAATTCACTACACTAATAACTCAACTTTGAAATTAAATTAAACAGGAAATAAAACGACAGCTTTCCTTTAGTACGCATTCACAACAGAATAGACTCAACCGAAATTCTGTTTATTATAACGTTTCACAATCGATTATAGTAGGCAAAATGAATTTCAAATAACAAAAAACTGCAAAACGTTTGCCAGTCAAAACCCCCCTAAGTCCATTTAGGGAGTTTTCACTGACAAGAAATTCAAAATGTTTTGATTTAGGGAATTTTAATTTTGTATACTTTATAAAAAGAGAAACTAAGGACTTAAACCATGTTCCCACCACGTGATTTAGCTAAATCAAGTTGATTATAAATCATAATCATAAATTACGTGATTGATCATACATTTTCGTGATTTATATTTACGTGATTTATATGTGTTTAAATTTTAATTACGTATCTGTCATCGCAAATCCACACAAAATAAAATCGAACATACCTGTTCTTAACTTCAGCACTTTATTCAGCAAACAAAAAAGAAAGAAAAACTGTCAAAAAAATTATTTCAAATTCAATTTTCTAATTTTGTTCGTGTTTCGGTGAGTTTTTGATATTTTTATTAAGTTCATGCATTGAAAAATTGTTTTATTCTTGGCAGATATGGCAAAATAACAGAAAGAACAACAAAAAACTAACTATCTGGTGTTGGACACCTAATGTCAAAGTCGACAAAAATGTCACACTAAATCACTTAAAGTTCGGTGGAGACGCTTTTCGTGATTTATAAATCGATTTAGCTAAATTACGTTGGTGGGAACATAGTATTAATAATAAATAATTAATATTCTTTTTGTCTTTTGAAATAAGAGCAAAAATAAAGTGGGGTTTTCTGGACCCCAGAGTAGCAATAGTGTTTCTCCAGGGATGGGTAGGGTTTAAGGGGGGTTGGGTACGATTAACCGCTTTGAAAAATACCGACTGTAAAAAATCGATCAACAAAATACCGAAAAAAAAATGTCGATTAAGAAAAATGTCGACTGTTCAAAATATCGACCGAGAATATGTCGATTTTTTAAAATGTCGATTTTTAAAATGTCGATTTTAAAATGTCGACTGGAGTTAAGTGAATGATGTTGACAGGTGCGCGCGCTAACTGTTTGACTCTGTGTATAATCCTCTCCACTTGTTATTGTAGTTGGCTAACTGTTGCGTTCATAGTGGTGATAACCGTAGACGACACAAATTTCTGGTTCAAATTTGTTTATGTTGGATCTCTTAAGAGTACCTAGTATACTTAAATTTGACGCGTAATGAATATTAGCTGTATAATATCGAATAAAAATAAATTGGTGATTGATGGATTTGTATACTGTTTGGAGAGAAAACAAGGTGATATACATCGGTGGTGCTGTGAAAACAAAAAGAAATTGTCTTGCAAAGGTCGAGTAAGCACTACGATTGTTAACAGCAAATATACTATTTGCAAAAGCCCTTCGATTCATTCCCATGACCCCCTGTTCCATAAACAACAAGTGTGCAAAACAAATGCTTTGCTTAAAGACCTTGCTGATAAGACAGAAAATGCGCCTGTTAATATTATATCAGAAAGTGTTGTTAAGTGTCAAAAAGACTGTTAAGTGTCAAAAAGACTGCCGCGTTTATTTACCGAATACAGAAAATCAAAAACAAAAAATTAAAAGAATCAGACGGAAAAATTTAAATAAAGAACCCAAAACTGTCAGTGAAATTTGTATACCAAACGACCTAAAATATGTGGAAGGTGAATTATTTCTTCTCAGCGATAAAACTGTGAATAATAATGAAAAACTTTTAATTCTGGGAAGCATATCCAATTTAAAAATATTATCTAAATGTAAAGTGTGGCTTATGGATGGTACATTTGATGTTGTACCATCCATAATGCGACAATTATTTACCATCCAGGGCGTCGTAAACAATCAAGCTTTGCCGTTAATTTTTTGTTTAATGAGTTCCAAAAGTAAACTCATTTATGAAGAATTATTCTATGAATTATGTCGGATTGGGTGTGATAACAATATTTCATTATCACCTCAGTTCATTATATCCGACTTTGAGAAAGCAAGTTCTGCCGCTGCTCATTCGTACTTCCCAGAATCTCAAAGCAAAGGGTGTTTCTTTCATTTGGAAACAATGAAATGTTTAGTCGACATATGAGAATGCCGAAGGCACTTGCGTTTTTACCAAAACAAGAGATACATAATTACTTTACAGAATTATACGATGCATTGGACAACGATGGAAAGCGCATAGGTGACTGGTTTAAGAAAAATTATATTTCCCGGGATAGCAGAAAGCGTTCCTCTTCTAGGCAAATGAAAATGTCGCCTCCTGCTTATGAGCCATCTTTCTGGTCAGTGTACGACCAAATGCAATTAAATCTACCCAGAACTCAAAATAGTCTCGAGACGTGGCATAGGAGATTGAAAGTGCTGGTGAGATCATCACATGTTGGGGTATATAAATTAATATCAAAACTATCCAAGGAGTACATAGTCGTCAAGCAAACGTTAGACAAAATTCAAAAGGGAGACAAAAATGAACCAACAAAATATATAAAACGAAAGGAAAAGCAGCTCAAGACTATTCTGAGTGAAAAGGAAAATTATTCAAAGTTGGACTATTTAAATAATATTGCAATTCATTTAAGGTTGAACTAAACCATTAATTTTTAATTGAAATACCTACATTGAATCATTTCATTCCAATATATTTCCAGAAGAAATAAAGTGAGTTTTATGTTTGGTTTTCCTCAAAAAAAAAAAAAAAAAAATAAATGAAATCAAAATTAAGAAAATTGGAGTCTGTTTTATTTATGTCATAAAGGTATACGCAGTGGCTTAGTGGTTAGTGTGTTGGACTACTAAGCGAGGGGTCTCAGGTTCGAATCCCGAGAAAAACCCAAATTTCAACTTAAGGTTTTTTTCGCTGCGCCACCTCTCGCGAACGTCTGACAAACATCCGAGAGCTTCTCAATTGGCCGTTTGGACTCGGCATAAAATTGTAGATCCCTTCCATTCGTCCCAAAAATAAAAACTCACACAAGACGAATGGTTGTGAGAAGCTAGGCTTGGGTCCATACGGACCTGTTCCGCCAATTATTTTTTTTTATAAAGGTATACATATGAAAATTTGTCGATAATTTGATCGACATTTTAAAAATAAAGTCGACATTTTAAGTGTCGAGATTTTAATCTTTCGATATTTTTAAAAGTCAATAAAAACTTTGTCCAGATTTTAATATCGACATTATTAGTAGTCGAATTTTTTTTTGTCGGTAATTCGTACGTCTCCCGTTTAAGGGTTAAACACAAAACGACATAAATGCTATACTAACAGGTAGGTTTTCGAACCATGTTGAATCTCAAGTGCTCCATAACATGTAAAGAGTTTGAACGAGGAGGAGGGGGATTATGCTTCACCTCCTATAAACCTATTCAGCTCCCTCATTTTGAAGATAAATTTGCATGAATACTTTACACAAAATTCGGCGAATTCGCCTATACGTTATACGTATTCAACATTTAAGGTCGTTTGCTGATACGATTAATTAAGAGCAAATTAAGTGCGACATAAACTCTTATGTGACAGTTTATGCCCTAAAAAAAGTAGCCTGTAAGTATTTAAGTAGAACTTAAATCGTTAAGAGTCGTATGAGGAAACGGCCCTTAATTTCCCAACATCGTTGCTCTGTTGAACGAGTTGTAGTTACAGCTTAGCTGCACACAACTTTAACGGTTCTCACTTTAACGTAGAATAACTACAAGGTCACATACACCCCGCAAGCCCCACCAATGGAAATGCAACTTGTCGACGGCTACATAAATGTGTTCAAATCTGATGACTCAAAGCTCGCAAATGCAATGTGACTAACAAAACGTAATCTAAAACATGACCAGAGCCATGAGTTATTACTACCTATCATAAGAGTGAGCAAAGAAATTGCAGAGGTTCGTTGTAAACGACTCGGAAAAATATATCCACCACTATCCATACATTAGAATAAACAGCTGAATGCGAAACTTTGTATCTGAAATTCAAAATGTTTATTGAATTATGTTTCCAACTGCTTACCGCATGATTGTCTTCAGAGTATAATCCACAAACGAGCTCCAGCATATTATTGAATGACATTCCACACCACACACTATCACAATTAGTTATTCTCTCTGTTGCAGGAACTTTTCCGTTTCGCCGTACCACAATACACTCTCTCTGGGGAACCGCAATCTTCACGACACAGATTTAGCAGCGACTTGACGAGCTCACGTTGATATTCGAATTTCACCCTCGCGTTAACAAACAAAGCCCCCGGGCAATTATACACTCGAAACGCAAATTTCATTAAAATGTCGTTACTCATGTAAGTGCTAGTGAGTGCCTGGAAAACAGCAATGTTGTGCTGCAAACGTCTACTGGCTTCTAGATACTGGTGCAAATATACCACAAACGCGCTTACTTACGCAATGGGAAAGGAAAACAAATCCTACAGATAAGATTAACAAGTACACCATCCACTTAATATCCGATATTGGGATTCCAATTCAAATTCCCTTGCCCGCCGCCAGAGCTGATAAGACGGATGCGATAAAATACTTCGATTTCGAAAGCTGTTGTTCATTCACGAAGATGATTGACACAACTAACAAACGGAGAACGGTCACAGAGTTACATGCGACCGACTTACTTTAGTGCTGTATTTCAATTTTCGATTAGATACATTTATTCACAATTAATTGACACAAATTAAGCGAATTAAATGACGCCGCCGGCATCGTCGGACAGAGTATACGTAACTCTTTGCCCCCAGAGAAGGCAGCAACAGTACAGACAAAAAAAGGTATATAATGCGAAACGAACAAGCTCGTGGTAATGATGTCATCTATTTCCGGAGATGACTTTGTTTGACAAGTTCATACCAAGTTGTACCCAGAATGAGTTGCGCTTTTAAAGACGAAATTAGCACACGGGCTACAAGGGTAGGTACAACACATTTACGATCCACGCCCACTTTTCGCTCGTTTCAACGTCCGATTGTTTTCTAATGTTAGCAGCAGGGTGTTAGCGAAAAGGCACTGCCAGCTATGAACAACGTTTTGTTTATGTGGGCCTCGCCAAAAAAACCCTTGCTTTAGATGGGGTAAGTGTATACGAAACTTTGCCTTATCAGCGCGAGATAAGGGAGTTTTGTGAATTTTTTTTAGCAAAGCTCTGCGATGCATGCTCTCTTTCTCGCCTTAACATACCAGCCGTAGCCAGTCACTTGTGGATGGCGAATGTGTATGTGGGAAGCGCTTAATGACGGTGGCAACAGTAACGCTTAACGATAACGAAGGGCATTAGTGACGGCTGGTGCACTGTAATTGAATGATTGGCCAAGGGAAATTCACATTCCCGATTAAATGAAAGTAATTAATGATAATTGTGATTTCCTCTAAAGAGAAACGAGACTTGCAATCGCAACCATGGGCGGATATTTGTTGAAAGGATGTTGTGCTTTGGCGGTGACCCTTGTGTGGGCACAGTAAATATAAAAATAGAGTACAGTTTGTCGATGTGATGATATTGAATGATGGATTACCATGCTCATTGATTGATTGGTGCCAAGCCATAGTAATTAACTAAGTTTTCGTCCGATGTGAATTCATTTTAAGGGTATAGTTCACTTGGAAATAGTGTAAGCACTTGAACTGTGCACTTTATTAGTCTACAAATGCATAGCTAGACAAGGTCTGGAAAATAGTCAGAATGACTGCGCAGTTCTAATAATCAACTTACGGGCAAGTTTGTACGAAATGTAATCACAGCAAAGGGACATGACTGTATCCGAATCAACAAACCCTCAAATCAGATTGACCACATTATAGTAAAAGCAGCAAAACCAAAGGCGTATGAAGCGGCTATTTCAAAGAGGACATGTTACTCGGGAGTTCTACAAGTGGAAAATCTGGAAAGCAGTGTTGTTGTGGATATTGTTTGAGCATTGTATATTTTCTCGGGTCAAAATCGTATCTGTCGTATTTTCTAATATTACGAGTACAAAAAACGCGTTTAAGATCGTAGATTTTGTACTAAAGGTGAGTGTTATTTTATAATGCTCGAGAAGCCGGACTGTTGTTGTTCATTACGGGTGTAAATCACGTTTAAGTTAGTTTTACCTCCGACCATTGAATCCGATTTTTTAGAACCTGACAATTTAAATCTATATCCATAATTTCACTTGAAAACATGCATTAAGCCCGCTGGATTAAATATGGATTTAAACGCGGACTTAAAACAGTTTAAACCTACGTAATGTCAAATTTTAAAAATATTTGCATTTGTTTTTTGTTCTTTGCTACTAGGAAATTTATTTCATTTGTTTTGAGCCCAGTTTTATTTTAAGGTTATGCCGAAATGTTTGACGAATTATGTCAAAAATGTCCTTATTTCAGGCGGAAACATTTCCAAAAATAACCACATCGTAATAGTCGACGCATACCCGCTCCTTGCATTCGATATATACGACTACAAGGACGACGTTGATTTACCATCAACTGTTGTTTCATCAGTACTTCGCCAAAACATCAGCATAAATTGCGTCCATTTCACGAATGAAGTCCATTTTTTAGTTTCTTGCAATTTTATATTTCTATTCCCCTTTTTTACTTTTCTACTCTTCTTATTTCTCGCGCCATGCGATCGAAAAGATATCAACATTATGAAATTGAGTTTTAATCCGAGTTAAAGTAATTAAACTGGTCTCCGGAGTGCAGTTAAAATTCAGTAGGATTAAACGCCGTCAAGTTTAAAAAAAAAAACTGGGTTTAAATTCGGCTTTACCGAGTGAATATTGGATTTCATTTTTGGGTTAAACTCACTTAAATCTGGGTGTACCCCGTTAACCGGATTAAAGTGAGTGAATAATGTGGCCGCAAAAGTAGCCATTGCCAATTTGACATAACGCAGCAGTAGCATATAGCGATACGGCTACTACTATCTAGTCTATCACACAAAAGAAAAACAAAAAAAGGGTATGCTCAGTAATGGATGCCGGCTAATTGCAAAGGGATGTGTTGGTAAGGTAAAGTCATATTAAATGCAGTTCTAAATTTTTTGTGGGTTCTTTCTCTGGAATTGTATTTTATTTATCGAGTCGTATTTCGGTTTTAATGTTTGTATAATATCGCAAAAAAATCGGAAAAATATTTACGAAATCGTAGAATTTGGGGCGAAAAGCAAAAATCGGAGCGTCGTATCAACCTTCGAAAATCGTAACATTTACGATAAATACGACCACATAACAATGCTGCTCAAAAGCAACGTTGAGTTCTCACGAAGCAAAATCATAGCCCGAAAAGAGCGCTGTCTAAGAATTTGGGAGATACTGCTGCAGAAACAATGTACGAAAATCAAATCAAATCTTGCAAAGAAACCAGTATAGATCAAAGATAATGGAATACAGAGATATATAACTATCCAGTGGAAAGGCGGCTGCCTACAAGCTGTTTTCCCGTAAAATTCATGAAGTCACGCACATATGCTCATTTCTTTTCTAGAATATGTGAGTTCATGAATTGAACTTTAATGCAATAATTCGCTACTCCGAAATGTGTATTTCATTACAACAAAAACCAAACAAGTTCAATACCAAACACAAACCGCGATGCCCATAAAAGCAAAAGGAATGTTGGCCGGCCATTAGCAACATGCTTTTTTGTAGCTCACACATATGCACAGACGGGGGTTGAAATTACAAAAACAACAATGTAAACAAATGGGTTTTGGGGGGATACACGTACGAAAGATTTCACGTATTCATTCATCTCTGCCCAGGGATGCCATATTGGTAAACGAAAATATCTAAAGGATTTGATAAAGCTAAATGTAGTTTTCAAAAAGAATAGTTCATCCCCACTTTTATCATCAACTCGGTAACAATAAGCTATTAGAAATACTCATCCCAGACAATTGTTTAAAAAAATGAACCATTCCTGGAACGATTTTAATGGAAACAAAATAAATCTACATTTGTTAAAGATTTGCCAGTTCTGGTTCTGTATGACATTTCCAGAGAATACAAAAAGATCACCAATGCAAATATAATTTAACGAAGTTGACAAAATTTCCTCAAACAATTGATTTAAACTATTTGTTTGATATTAAAACAAAACATATTCACTTACCCCCAGGTCTGGCTCGCTGTAGGTCGCCTCCAAAATAGCTGTCTTCTGAGGTGTTGCTCGGTAATTGTCTACTTTATGTATATCCTGCAGGCTGCCCCACGTTTCGAAATCATCTGCGTTCTCTCCATGGTCTGGATTGCGGTCATTCTTCAAATAACCAAGTGACTTGCGAACCTTCTCCGATGTCAGGTTCTCAACGCTCGCCGAGTTTCCTTTGGATTGCATCATACCGTACACTTTAGGACTGAGTTTGTTTATCTGTTGGCCACAGTCTGTTGATCGTGAGTCTTTGAGTAAGAAATATCCATCGTCGTACGACGGATCTGCGCTATGTTTGGATTTCTTATGTGGCTTCACTCCGGTAGGCAATGGAGGAATGAATACATGATCCTTGGTTGGGGATCGTCCCGATACGTTGTCGTACAGCTGATACATACTGGAATGTATTGAGATATCGTCCATCGACATTTGCAATGACCTTCTAGTTGCTTGACTGGCATTCCTGTCCATTAGGGAGAGCACGTCGTCGCAAGATCGTGTCGCCACCAAGCTAGAAATGGGACTCTTGATCAAATTGAAGCTGGCAAGTAAATTAGGTCCGGCTACTGAGGGTGGAGCAGTTTTTGGCAGTGGTGGCGGAGGAGTGGCCTTCGGATCTGGCATTGCACGAACAGTAAGCCGAGTATCAACAACGGGTGGAGTACTCAGTTCGATGTTGTTGAAGATACCAATTGGACGAGCACAGGGCGGATTCCCATTGCGATTGCCGATAACCTGAACCCCGGGGAAGTCCACAACCAAGATTCGGTCAGAGATATTGGTGCAGTCATTGTGAAAACCAATGCCCGAGTCTGAATTGGAGGAAGTTGTCGTCACTTCGCTATGATTGCTGGGCTGCGGGGAGTGTGCCTGTACATCTTGCGGGTGGCGATTGGCATCTGCATGGCGCCCCAGGTTCCTCGCAGCCGGTGGAAGAATCCTCATAGTGTACATGCTTCTGATTAAATTTACAACATACTCCGAATTGTTGGGAAACTCCAAACAGAGATTCGAAATGGGATCTTTGGTGCAGGTGATGCGGAATTCATTTGCCTTCTGCTCGTGAGCATGGTGTTCACAGATTTTCGTGTCTACTACAAAGACATGGCAACTGTTCGATATGGACACATCACCGAGTTGAACTCCATTTGGATCCTGATCATCATCGTCGGCGTTGGATGAGTATATTGCACTGGTCACGAGGCCAAAGAAACGGTTCTCACTCTCCGAGGAGGAGCTCACATAGTTCAGGCGTGACGACGGATATGTGGCTAATATCGTAGCATTCGCACTTTGTAGGGTCAAACAATTTGGCAGTATCGTCATGAGGACAGTTGTGGGATTGCGTTTCTCTTGGCGCAGTTTTCGAATACAACTTCGAACTGTCTGCAGCTTGGAACTAATGGCAATTTGTTTCGGCATTTCAATTGTCCCCAAATATCCCACGATGGCTCGGTATTCTAAGGAAATGCCTCCATTCCCATTCTCCTGTTCCAGGTTGACCCGAACCATTGCGCTCACATTCGAGATGTCTTTTGATGTGCTCGCGTTCACCGAGTGTATTATGTTGTGGGCGGATGCCAGTGATGCAGGCAGCGGGATATCTTCTATTACAGGACTGAAAGGATTGAAATAAAATCCATAATCAATTTACCAATCGTGCAAAATGTATAATTGAATTATTTTGAATTGGCCCACAAAAATCTTTATTAACGATGTAGAAAAGAAATAAAGCGCGAGCCGAAGCCTGCAAAGACGACCAGGGGAATATAGTAGTAGAGACGCAGTCGATGCTGAGTATATGGAAGAACCACTTCTGCAGACTCTTGAACGGCGATGACGAACAAGATCCCGCTGTCAGGCAGTTTGAGCCATTCAACGTTGACGATGAGAGCCAAGAGTCCCGTCAATCCGATCAAAATGAAGTAAGGATAGCAATATCCAAACTTAAATCCAACAAAGCTGCAGGGGCTGATGGCCTTACCGCCGAGCTCTCCAAAGCAGGAGGAGATGACTTGTTTAGGAGCATGCACCAACTCTTTTGTAGAATTTGGTCGGATGAAAGCATGCCCGAAGAATGGTGCCTCAGCATTGATTGTCCGGTCCTGAAGAAAGGAGACCCTCTGAACTGCGTTTTTCGAAGTTACCTGGATGCCCGACCGAAAAATGAATCGAACAAACTTTGCGCGCCAACCACAGAGGCATCAGTTTTCTTAATGTCGCCTACAAGGTCTTATCTGCCGTTCTATGTGAACGCCTAAGGTCGATCGTCAACAACCTGATAGGTCCTTATCAGTGCGGTTTTAGGCCTGGAAAGTCCACCTTTGACCAAATATTCAAATTACGGCAGATTTTGGAAAAGACCCAGGAATTCCAAATCGATACCCACAACCTGTTCATCGATTTTAAAGTCGCATACGATAGCGTGTATAGAGAAGAGCTATACAGAGCCATGTCGTAGTTTTGACATCCCTGCCAAGCTCGTCCGACTGTGCAGGATGACTATGGAAAACTCTCGCTGTCGGTAAGAATATCACCGAAGCTTTTAATGTCGAAGAAGGTCTTAGGCAGGGTGACTCGCTATAGTGTGACTTATTAAACACTTGAAAGAATTATACGTAACTCTAAAGCCAACACCAATGGTACAAACTTTCAGAAGTCTGTGCAACTACTCGCGTATGCCGATGACATTGACATTATCGGACGAAACCAGCGGGCCGTCAGTGATGCATTTGCGAGTATTGAGACAGAAGCGACAAAGATGGGTCTAGCAATCAATGAAAGCAAACGTAAGTAAAGAGAAGAAAAAAGAGAAGTAGCATCAAAAATCCAAATCAAACATTGAATGCCATAGTTGGCACAACAGATCCGTAGCGGCACAAGGCCTAGCTTCTCACACCCATTCGGTAGGGATCTACATATTTGTACCGAGTTCAAACGAAGCTCGTTAATATCATTCGCATCTTGGCTGTTTGTCCTACATTGGCGAGAGGTGCCGCAGTGTAAAAAAAACCTTAGATGGAATTTTGTTTTAATTAATTCTTAAATATTTTGATATTAAAGGGTTTTCCAATAAGAGGTATAGACCCGCTATTTCAGTAGCTGTCATTCTTTGACATTTGACAAGTAGAAACTACGCCATTACTAAAAATGGAACGATACACGCTTCAACAACGCATTCAAATTATTAAAATGCACTACAAAAATGGTGAAAATCTTGCAGTCACAGTTCGCAAAACTAAAGCATTTTTTGGTCGTCGTGAAGCACCTTGTCGAGCTGTTGGGACAAGTTAGTGATGTGAAGAATAAAACCCGTGCACGTCGCTCAAGAACAACTGAGAATATTGCTGCTGTAGCCCAAAGTGTTGAAGAAAACCCAGGTTTGTCCATTCCTCGTCGTTCTTTGGAATTGGGCATTCCACAAACGTCATTACACCGTATTTTGCATAAAGACTTGGGTCTTAAGGCTCATAAAGTTCAGTTAACACAAGAACTCAAGCCGGCCAATCATCAACAACGTCGTGTCTCTGCTGATTGGGTCCTTGAAATGCATGAAAATGATCAGGAATTCCACCGAAAAATCATCTTGACTGATGAGGCCCATTTCCACCTCGGTGGCTACAAGCAAAATTGTCGCATCCTGGGGCTCGGAAAACCCAAAATAAGAAGGATAAGGTCCACGCCAACAGCCCAGCGTCGATTCAAGACCTCAAAGATAAAATTCTAAGGCTATCGAGGACAAAGGGCAGCAACTTTGCGATTTGGTTATGGAAAATTTCATGAAAAGGATATGGTCCTGTATGCGTGCTCATGGTGGCCATTTGGCTGATGTTGTTTTTCATTATTAACGGGATACCTTCCTCTTTATTATGAAATAAACATCCGATCATTTATCTCAAAAAATGCCATTTTTCTTTGAATCAATTTTATTGGTTTGGTTACGCGACTTAATATGATTTCACTCTCATCATTTGTTTACCGCTAAGGGCTCTCTCATACCAAAATAACACCTCTTATTAATAAACCCTTTATTTCAACTAACTGACCCGGCGACCTTCGTACCGCCTAAAATTAATTAAATTATTAACATTTTTTGATAAAATTGAACGTGTCTATTGAACGAATGAAACTCCTTTGGAATTCAATTAAGTTCAATGCATAGAAAGGACTTCATAGGTTTCCGAGTCGACTTCTTGATCGTTTTTTTCCGCACTAGTAACTGAACCGAGTTGGCCCGGTCAGACTTTGTCAATCAACCAAAGCAGAATCAGAGCAATCGGCAATCCTCGCTTCTGCCATTCGACAGAGTACATCCAGAAACGCGATGGTCCAAAAACATTGTGCTTAACGATGAAGGCCATAATCGTTTTGAGCTTTTGTTTGAAAAATCTTGCGGTATGTCATGGCGGTCGTCCGAAGTTTTCCCGGGAAGTAAGAATCACCGTTCAGATCATTTTTTCCCACTTCACATTCGATAAAGGTGTTATAAAACATTAAATATCAGTAGTTGCGACTTGTGAACACAGTGGATCAGTGTGGACTACTTGGGCGAGTGGTCAATTTGTAAAAATGATAGTATACGAATAATGAATACAATATACCTCCCCATCATTCTACCAAGCGACCTACGCACTCATAGGCCACATGCCACATCACATATTCTTTAATGCTTGCGATTTGCCCTCACCACCGCAAAGCAAAGAGGCATCTACAAACGCGCCCCCTATCGGTCGAAAACTATCCCAGTTTCCAAACTGAATTTTAAGTTTAATTTCGGTGGGGGCAAAACCCCAAAGTAAGCTGTAATAAGCTATTACAGTGACTTAATCTAACTTAAAACTAATAATTAGGGCTTAAAACTAAGGAAGGTGGAGGAGGTCAGTTTTAAGGGAGGAAGAACTACTGCGGGTGAAGCCAAAGACAGTAAAGTTTGAATTAACCTTTCGCAGCATTCGGGAAATTGGTTCGTTTGTGCCATATGAGGTGCGGTGAATTGGTAAATAGAAGAGACGAGGACAACGAAGATTACGAGGGTTGGTGTTAGAGGAGATAGAGTTGTAAAGAGACGTACAGTCGATGAAGCCAGACAGCAGACGGTGGATGAAGAGAATGTCAGCTACGTCCCTGCGTTCCTCAAGGGTATTGAGGTTAATAAGTTTGAGACGGTCTTGATAGGGAGGTAAGATTAGCAGATCAGTCCAAGATTGTCCCCGGAGAGCAAATCGAAGAAAACGACGTTGGATGCTCTACGTTGAAAGGGAGACCATACTTGGCTAGCGTATTCAAGCAAGGGGCGAACAAATGTGACGTAAAGAGATCTGGTCACGTACGGGTCGGAGAATTCTTTGGACTTTGGGCATTGAGTTCTAAGTTGTTTTTAAGGCACCAGGTGGAAAATTATGTAGGTCTATTTGAAAGAGGTTGGAGTCATGTTGAGAGGAAATGGATTTGAAAAATTTGGTATCGTCAGCATAGAGAGAAAGTTCTCAGTGCTGAATGACCATTTAAAGGTCGTTTATGGTTAGGATGAAAAGAAGGGGACCTAGATGGCTGCCTTGGGGTACGCCAGAAGTAGCCAAGAAAGGGGCCGATAGGACGGACCTAAAGCGAACACTATAAAAGCGATTTTCCATGTAAGAAGTTATCCATTTTAGCAAGACAGGTTCAAAGCCAAGAGCAGACAATTTGAAAAGGATTAATTTATGGGATATTTTGTCAAAGGCCTTACTGAAGTCAGTTGCAATAACGTCGACTTCGTTGCCACTCTCTAAGGCTGATAGGGCAAGGGATACAAATTCAAATAGATTTAGACGGAGGAGATTAGAAAGGGGGAGCGAGAGGTTGGAAGAACACTTCTTAAGAAAAATGGCTGGAAGACCATCTGGTCCGGGTGAGAACTCATCATTGAGCTTTTGTAACTTATTTATAATAAGTGAAGGATCAACAGTTTGAGAGAGAAAGGCGCCGATAGAGAAGTTAGGTAGGTAGCTAAAGTAGGAGGGGTCAGGTGCGAAGGAGTTATCGGCAAACGATTGCTTAAAAAATGTGGCGAAAAAGTTGGCAATGGTATGTGGATCGGTGGATGAGACATTTTTGTAAGAGAGAGAAGGAGGGTAGCCGTCGGATTTTTTTTTATAGTTTACGAATTGGAAAAAGGACGTAGGATCGTTTATTAGATTGGTATGTGCATCATTTAGATAGCGTTGGTAGAGAGAGTTATAAATCTGGTTAAAATTAAGATAAGTACCGAGATAGTTGGAATAGTCAGAAGAAGAACTGGTGCTAAGAAAAACTGCCCATAACTTGTTTCATTTGTTGCGTAAGGAACGGAGTCTTCTATTATACCACGGGGGCGATGTGGATGAAGTTTTATGGCGAGAAATGGGAACATAGAGAGAAATAGAGGTAAATAATTCTCTGTAAAACATGGAAAGAGCACCTACTGAGATAGGTATTCATTTTTTGAAAGTTAGCTTTGTGAAAGTCGTGAGAGGAGACGACTGCGGAAGTACTGGACTGAAGTGGAGAGTTGTGGAAAAATGAAAGAAGAAGAGGGGGATGAAAGTTATCAATAGTAGATAGAGAAAGGGGACAAGGTGAGACAGAGGAGTTAATGGGATCGGTTGTGAAGATTAGGTCTAATTGCCTACCCATGTAGTTTGAGACCCCGCTAACTTGGCATAGACCAGAGTCCGTCAGGCTATCTAAGTAGAGACATTCCTTAGTTGATTTGGCATTTGAAGCTATGAAGAAGGATTCATCTTCTGATGGAGTCCAGTGTAGTTGAGGAAGATTAAAGTCGCCGAAAATAAGAATGTCACCAAGAGAGTCAGATAAGTCTATTATTAAGTCTAATGCATCAATGGCTAGTTGGTAGGATTCAATAGGTTGTTCTGGTAGAATATAGAGACACATAACGTACAGGGACCTATGGGGTAGTGTTATTTTCACCGAAACAATATCTAGTTTTGAAGATGACGAAATAGCAAGAGGAGATGAGTCAAGACTATTGTGAGCCAGTAGAACGCCTCGACAAGGAGAGTCATCCGTAGGGCGGGCGATATCATCGTCTCGAAAGACGTTGAAAGAAGGGGGAAATAACTCTTGGTTCTTTATGTTGGGGATTAGGTTGGTTTCAGTTAGGGCATATATCGAAAGGAAGAGCATGAGATTGGCGCAGAACAGCACTGGTTTTGGAGCGTAGGCCTCTTACATTCTGGTAGTAAAAGGTTAGAGGAATTTTGTTCGGAGATGATGGGTGAGTTGATGGCGGTAGAGGCACGTTAGGGACGAAAAAATGAGTTGTGGTCAACGCGGGTCCGTTGGAGGTGTGATATTCTTTTGGAGTGAACAAAGTTTCCAAATGCAGTAAGGTCTTCCACTACTTTTTGTGGCGATATGTTAAAAGACTCGTGGAACTTGGTGTAAATGTTCCTTAGACTGGTAAGGTCGGTAGGGAGACCTTCCTGCTGGATTAAAAACAGAATTTCCACACTACTTTGACATATTAAACGTGAGGTGGGTCAGTTATTTAAGTAGGTTAAGTCGATGACCAAGAAATAGGTGTTGAGTGAAAAATTGCTAGTATGCGAATATGTAATTGAATTGGAATAATGTAAACTCGCGCAGAGGGAGAAACAGTAAAAACATGTCCGATCGGTAGGAGGTATAGAAACCAAACATTATCCACAAAATTGAAATCAGTTGAGTGGTTTCGGAGACTTACAGCAGCGCCACCTATCGTGCCCAAAACTATCCTATCCTAAGCTGCAACCAACCATACACATCCACGAAATTTCATTTAAATCGGTTGAGGGGTTTCGGAGATTGACAGCACAGGAATATTCACTAAGATGCCTAAAACTCGTATAATCAATAAACACACAAAAACCGTATATCCATACAAACCTTGGTGTTGACGTCACCTTTCATTGGAAATTTCCAGAAACAAAATCGGTTAACGCATTAAGATTAAAAGACCACCAATTCAAACACAATGCGACTCATTTTAATATAGATTTATAGAAGGAAATAGATGAAAAACGAAATATGCCAACAGCGCCACCTGTTGAGAATTTTCCGAATTCTCATTTTATTTTCATCTTACACCATCCCTGATTCAAGACAAACAAAAAATCATTCAAATCCGTCGAGCCGTTCCTGACTTTTTACCCGAATAACGAACAGCAATTGATTTTTATATTTATAATGCGTGGAAAAAACAAAAATGTACTGAAATTCATGTGTTTTTTCACGCACGCACAACACACACACACGTTTTCCGATATCCACCAAACTTCACAAAAATCATATATAGACCAATACCAAAAATGTGTGAAAGTTTGATTAAAATTGGTATATGCGTTAAGACGTGAATCGGCGACAAACCAACACAATTTGAAGGCTCAATTTTTATCTATACAGATTTTAGTTTACAATTTGCACGCATAATTGTATATTTTTGGTTCACAAACGAAAAATTTATTTCTAATAACACAACAAACATTTCAATCTGACATTCTGCTAGTGTGTGTTGGTGAGTTCAGGGCAATTCTCTAAAAAATATTCCGGACACTTCTGTTGTGTTAAGAATTGACCTGGAAGTGCACTTTTTTTCCAATGAAACATTGAATACATCAAAGAGCACTTCTAGATTTGTTCTTTTCATAGAAAGGACAATTCTTTTCTTCAATCGAAAACGCAATAAGTGGTGTTGAAGGGAAAATAAGTGTGTTGTGAAATAATAGTGAGTGATTCCGAAATATTGCACAGCAATTAAATAATCATGATTGGTTGAGTGAAGGACCAATTTTGACAGGACAGGAAAATACAGATGTGAATGATATCAATGCAGATATTTTGAATAAAATACCACCTACATTTTTTGCAAACAATTCGACCGGACACAGCTATGAATCAAGATGATGCCGTGAATTATATCACTGAATTTTTGAATTCTCTTGATTCGCCTGGTTTGGTACCACATTATCTACCATTGAAAGTTGGCGTACCGATAATAATGATAGGTACGAAATATAATCAACCTCGGCTTTGCAATGGTATAAGGCAGTAAAAAGGTTATTGAACAATGTGATCGCAGCAAAAATTTTAAAAGGGAAATACAAAGGTGAAGTTGTTTTAATTTCAAGAATTTCAATAGTTCCACCAGATTTATTTCAAATGTCTTCAGTTTCCGATACGACTTGCCTTTGCCATTACGATTAATAAGGCCCAAGGCCAATCTTTAGAAATGTGTGGTTTAAATTTAGAGGTTCCTGTATTTGCGCATGGGCAACTGTATGTAGCATGTTCACGTGCAGGCAAACCATCTGACTTAATAATTTTGACCGACGAAAGATATTACATATAATATAATAAAGCTTTATCTCATTAGGGACAAGCACATAATCGTACGGCGCAAGATTTATTTAACGCTGAAATGCGGCGTGAATTAAATTATGTCTGTGGCGAATTGGATGCATTTGTGCGGTCAAATGTTCCAAAATTAAATATTGAGCAGAAACGTGCATATGATACAAGCATGCATGCTGTTGGATGAAATGCTTTTTAGACGCACCTGGTGGAACTGGAAAAAACATTTTCGATTTCACTCCTTCTAGCGACCACACGCTCAGTTACCCAAATTGGATTGGCACTCGCTTCGTCTGGAATTGCAGTGACTCTATAGGAAGGTGGGCGAACTTCGCATTCTGCAGTTAAACTCCAATTGAACGTGCATGAATACTGAATACTGGAACACCTACATGCAAAGTTTCTAAGGATTGCGGCATGGGAAAAGTTTTGCAGAAATGTGGGATAATCGTTTGGGATGAATGCACGATGGCTCACAAAAAGTCGTTGGCAGCGTTAGATAGAACGTTGCAAGATTTAAGTGGGAATCAACGGATTTTCGGTGGTGCCTTGATATTGTTAGCTGGTTATTTTCGCGAAACATTGTCTGCTATTCCACGATCTACAGCTGCTGATGCTTTGAATGCATGTTTAAAATCATCCTATTTGTGGAGGCATGTAAAAAAAAACCCACACTAACAACATCTGTGCGCGTTCAATTAAAAAACGATACAACAGCAGTTGAATTTTCTAATCAGTTATTGGTTTTTGGATATGGCAAATTACAAGTTGATACTTCAACTGGCTTAGTAACACTACCAACTAGCTTCGCCGAGTGCATTTCAGCTAGTCTCCTATGTAATTAAGTTCAGGCAGACAGACACGATCTCAGTTTGCGATCAAAATTAGAAAAAAAAACGTCCAAAATGTATGGAAATTTAATTATTACGAATTTTCCAAATTCCCTTTAAAAATTTCCAATTTTCTCACGGTAAGTACCTTTCTTGGCCGTAAACAAACGCAACAAAGAAAAAATAGCTCAAATCGGACGATCTGTTCTCGAGTTATAGGTGGTCTTACAGACGCAACTTTGTTTTATAGATGTTGACCATCTTTTTCTTGTTGAACGCATTTTTGGGCATTTTTGTAGGTGTAAAAGTATCGTTGTAATGGATATACTCTGGCCTCGGGTACACGGTACAGTGCAGCGACTCTACCCACGAAACTAACTCGATTGCGCTTCTTCAGATTCGCTCTTAGATTTCCGATTTCGTGTGTCTAATCGAACATAAAAACGTCACTTGCTTCTGATTTTGTTTATGTCCGTGTGGTTGGAATCAGAGACAATACAGAGTATCATTTGTCTCTGGTTGGAATATTCGATACTTTTCTAGGCGATTTACATTCACTAGTCTACCTTTATATTAAATCATTTGAAATTTGCGCCCAAATTGATTTCTAAACACTTCTGCATTAATAATTAACAAAAATAGATCCACCCAATGCAATGCGTTTCTTTGCAGTTGAAAATTTCTACAAAAACGTAAACAAACTCAACTAGTTGTTACACATAAACGCACTCGCAAGCAACTCTGAGAAAAAAATCTACCATAAAGTGACATATAGGAAAAAGTTGCTTCTCACAACATTTTTTTTTGCCACCGTACCACATTAGTTGACATTTCAAAGGGTCAAACATAAAAAAAACCGCGAGAATATAAAAATAATTCAAGTTGACTAGTCAAAGTCTTCGAATAACTAGTACTGACAAATCTAGTTGACTTTTTACATGACCTAGGTATCCCAACATCCCCAATGCTAGGTAATTCAGTGAATTACCTGTGCGCACCTTACTGTTCATTTTTGTTATTTTTGTTTTAATTTGCTTTCAATACTTATTAAACGAAACATTCGCACTGCCCGACTAACACTGTGCCGTGCACATGTCTGTGGCACCCCCCTCTCATTTTCTGTGTATCTGGAGTGGATAGGACCAGTTTAAAGAAACAGTGAGCAACCACATGAGCGAAACAAACCAAAATTGCAAATATTACCATAGCTATTTTCATTTAAAAATTACCTGCTGTCAGGACGCAGTACATGATCTCTGGTACTGACACCACCAGCTACATCACGATGTTTCTGCGGCGAATTCCTCAATCGATTCATCTTCAGCTTGTGATGCAGATAGCTAGGCTTCCCTCGATTTATGTGCTGAATGGCATTTTCTTCATCCGAGCTATCCGAGAAGTAATTCTCTGCGATTTGCATTTTAATGCTCCCAAAGGAATTGCCAATCAGTTGAACCACCGTTTCGTGTGGTAATTTGGAGACATTTAGATTATTTACCGATATTAGAAAGTCTCCAGCTCGTAGGCCAGCCTGATCAGCTGGTGAATTGGCCACAATGCACGAAAGTATGCACGGCTGCTGTCCAGATATTGTGAAACCAAAGCCATTGTAGCCACGGCTGACCTCCACGGTGCGTGTGCCATAGTTGGGGCGTTTCTTACGCCGCCGATGCTGGTGATGATGATGGTGCATTATAACAAATTTCCAGTCACCTCCTAATTTGTCTGAACAAAATTATCTAAAAAAGTTCAACAGGGTTCGAATAAAAAAAAAAAACAATTTTCACTTTCAGTTCAAGTGGCAGTGGTTGTTGCTGGCGTGATTATTTGGGCCACTATTCCATGTAAGGTTTCATTGCATTTTTTTCAGCCATACATAAAGAGAGCGGGGTTGGCCTAATTATATTTACTTCAGCATATGAGGGGAATGAAAAGTAACAAATTAAATAAGTTAAAACGAAATAAAAACAATAATTTTACACAAAAACAAGGAGAAAAATAAACTTCTTCCAATGGAATGTGTCAAGCCAACATGACAGCGAAAACTTGAATTGTTTGACACTTTGAGGTAGGGCAAGCAACACAAAAAAACTCGCTTGTTCTGTAGTAGATGAATGAGTGATGTTGTAATAGATTTGTGCATCAATTTCTGTTATACACCGAACTACAAAAGTAGGTAGGTAGTTGATTGCAAAGATTTATATTCAAACCGTTTCAATTAGGTATACGTAAAAAAATATATTGGGTTAAAATTCTTTAATCTCTGTAAGTATAGGGTAGTTCGCGACAACGTCAGTGTCAAATAAGGAGAAGAAAAAACTAAATGACAGCTAAACAACTTGTAGGAAAACAAAACAGATTTAATAGAGCTGTAGCATAGTTATGTTAAAAAATTACTGAAAAGTTGAAAAATGATGTTTATCAAATGTTTATCAAATTTGGTAAAATACGAAAAGTTAAAGTAATAGGAATTGTGCACTTTTAAACAATCTTTAATCAAAATACTACCGTGGCCATTACAAATCGGCTTTGTTATCCTACAGGTTTTTTGGAAGTTTGACCCAAAAAGATAGCCCATTTATTAAGACTTAAATTTATTTTTAAAATTCCTGGAAGTTTATTTTATGACTCACATCTGCTGTAAAATTGCCACATTCTACAATGAAAAACTTTCCTTACAATTTCTACACAGTTTAATGTTTATTGCAAATATCTACCTATTGCTCGTCAGTATTCTCAGCCAACATCCCCACGTTTGCTTCTGTTTTTGTTGTGTGATTTAAGTTGCTTTAATAAAGGTACTTACAAGATGTCAAAAACAAAGGCTATCCAAACTAGACTGTCGGCTCAGAGCACCAACGGAACATTTGCCTACTTTTTTTTGCATTTGTGTTGGTGCGTGATTCAAAATTCAGGTGTTCTGAAATTGTAATTTGTTTTTATAAAAATACATTTACTTATGTTGAGATCCATTGCAACGGTCAAATGTCTTTTTTTTTAATTTTTCACTGAGTCGAAGTCAAAGATAATGGAATACAGAGATACATAACTTTCCAGTGGAAAGGGGGCTGCCTACAACAGAGATAAATGAATAAATTGGAGTCCTGGGGGTCAATTCTCAAATTCCGCATAGCATAAATCGTATACGAGCAAATCCGCCTAAAATATTCGCATGAGCGTAGTACGCCGTGGATAAGTGGCACAGCAAACAGCGGAGCGAAAATTTAGCTCGAGCAGCGTACTAAGCTATTGCAGAAAAAATTGATATTCTCAAAGTGGTACGGGTTTATTTTCCCACCTATGCGAAAATTATATTCACCTCTCGAATGAGGTAGAATTTTATAGCACGTCAAGTGAACTATTTTAACAAGTTGTACAAAAAAAAAGAACAATATTCAAATTTAAATTGGTTGGGAATTGTTGTTTTCGATTGACAAAGACAAAAAAGAACTTAACTAAAACGACATTAGAATATCCTGTACTGAGTTTTGATGTGCATGTAGTTATTTTCTTTAAATTAGGAATCCAATCAAATACATTTGGTTGGTTCAACGTTAATTAAAAAACACCTTTTTAAGTATCTGATATTTATTAACAGTCACCAATATATAAGAGACACTAAAAAATTTGTGTCTTTGCACGTCGATGTCAAATTCAACGCACGCCGGCCTTTTCCGCACCAAAACTCAACAATCTTTCTAGAGACAGATAATCTCATTGCCCTTCCAATGGTGCCAACACATCAGCAACAGATTTAGTTTGTTTTGCTGATATAGAAAAACACACCTTATATTTACTAGCGCGTCTAATCGTTACCATTGCGTAAAAACATCGTAAAAAATAAGCCATAGTCTGTGATATCCACGGTTCAACATGGTTCGTATGAAAGGCAAAGTAGAAACCGCATTGCATGAGCTCGTTATCACTGAAGAGAAGTCATCAAATGACAATGCATATAATAATGTTTAAACGTGCGCAGCGAGGAGATCACTTCAGGACTCGAATTTTTGATCAATATCTCTAACTAGAGGCAATTCTCAATCTGGCACCTCTAGACCTGGAGTCTGCAAATAAAAGTGGCTTCAAGATCAACCAAACTAACAGTTTAAACCCTTGCAATTTTGGGAATGCTGAGAACTCACAAAAATACGTAGGGGGCGTGCTCAGATCGTTCTGATGTATTTATGAAACACACTTGAGCACGTATCTGACATTTTTTATAAATATATGTATAATTTGAAAATTTATTAATTTTTATTTATTAAATTGGTTAACATTGAGTTCCAGAACAACCAAGGTCGTCCACCATTTCAATTATTTTGTTTATCCTGTTTTTTTTTTCTGTCAAAAGTGACTGTGAGTGTGTATTCAGTCAATTTATTCTGAGCTCATCGAGCGCGCTCTGGTTATGCTCAGATCGAAAAAAGAAACACAAATCTGAGCTCTGATGTATCTGAGCTAAAAAAGAAACACGAACTTTTTGTATAACAGTTCAGGTTGCGCTCTGAACTAAAAAAGAAAAACGCCTTATATGTCTCCCCATCTGCACTTTAATAGACTGTTCTCCTGCTCGAATAGTTAATCGATATCCATCTACATAGATGGATCAAAGATGGTATGTGGAATAGGTGGCGGTATATTATCGGAGGAATTAATAGCTTCCAAGAACTTTCTGTCTTATCTCACTGTCTGATCTTTACAGGTTTTTAAGGACATTGGGATCGTTAGAGGGCGGCAAAATGACATCACAATAGGTACACGGGGACCTATCCTAACTGTTGGTGTTGAGAAACGCATTTATTTATTTTTGTATTAATTGTTGATATTTGTTAGTTATGTTTATTCATTCCTTTAATTCATCATATCCATTTTCATTTGTAAGAATATGTAACTTTATTGTAATATTTTTCTTAGTTTACCAAACATTACATACAGCTCCTTATTGTTCGATCGCAATGCAAATAATAAGTTACGTCAGTGCTCTCATTAGATAACTAGTGGTACTTCCGTTAAATGCAATCATATTCGAATGCAAGTTGTGCTTGTTATCTCTTGATGACGAACTCAACTGTATTCGCATATGAGAGCAATTAACTGGGCATTCTCTGGAGACTTTTGTATGCAGAGCATACGAGTAGGGCAAGAATTTCTTTTTTTTCACTTTTGTAGCAACCACCGAGCAGAGCAGTCGTGTCGCGATCGAACCATAAGTCTTGTTGATATACAGTCCGCATTGATTGATAGATCGGAATAAAATAATTGTAACGTTTCATTGTTGCGTTTACTTAATTCTTCGTCGATTCCCTATCAAATTGGTCCTTCCAGACGGATTTGTTCGCTTTCGATACTCGTTATATTCGCTCGCTGGTGGTTGCTAGATTTTGCTGTGGATTCAATAAAGGTAAAAAAAAAAAGTATATTTTATTGTATCGTTGCCTGTTCCTGCTGATGCCTATGTCAGTTGCTGCTAGGACTATTTGCTCGTCTGAATAGAATTTGCTGTGACCCTGAAATTGTTGCTTAGGGGCAAGATTGTAGTGCATACGAGGTAGAAAACACGTGGTCGGTCGGTTTCTTCTACTTGACAAAATGGAAGCCTTAAAGCAGGCTCGTGGACACATTAAAGGTTCAGTTACTCGTCTGCATAATTTCGCGCAAAATATTCCCGCTGATACTGAATCGATTGCTCTAGAAATTCGATTAGAGCGTTTGGAAGAGTCGTGGAAAGATTTGTGTCGAAACCAAACTGATCTCTTTCAATTCCACGCGGAGGCAGGATACGTAGACCCTGAACCAGATTTCGAGGTAGTTGAAGCCAAGTATTTATCGGCTAAATGTGAATTTGTTAAGGCTATTAAGAATGGCAGGCAGCTTTCCGCGCGCGATGAAGCTGTGAACTCTACACTACTCACTCATCAAGTACCGCTTCTTGAACCTTTGGACAAATCGGCTTCTCAAACTGCTGATAATAAAGCTGATTCCGACTTAAGCCTTCCGGTACTGCGAATACCTCCGTTCTCGGGTGATTATCGTGAATGGCCAGGGTTTCGGGACATGTTCCTTAGAAACATAGACTGCAACAGTAGGTTGTCTGGTGCAAGTAAATTTCAATATCTGAAGTCCTATCTTGGTGTTGAGCCGTTAAAATTGCTTAATAATTTGACTACGTCTGATGGTATTTACGAGGAAGCGTGGGAAAAGCTAGAGCGTCGATATGACAAACCGTTGTCTATTATAAATGCTTACATCGAAAGCTTTCTGAAATTGCCTAACGTTTCTTCAGGTGATTATGTTCAGTTGCGTAAATTAGTGGACAGCGCGGACGAAGTGCTCAGAGGGCTATCTTCCTTGAAAGCTGAAGGCAGGGACCCGTGGCTGGTATATTTGTTGCTCGGCAAGTTAGATGCTGATTCGCGTCAGGCCTGGGCCTTAGAAAACAAGGGGTCAGAAGACTCTACAATAAAATCTCTAATACAACTCTTAGAGGATAGGTGTAACGCATTAGAATCTAGTGAACCAAAGGCTCGTATCTATAAAAACACTCGTTCCGCGAATCATTCGAACATCAAGAGTTTAAATATTGTTAAATCGTCGTGTCCAAAATGTAAAGAACCCCATTCCCTGCCCCAATGTACAGTTTTCATATCGATGTCTGTAAGTTCCCGTCGCAATTTCGCTCGCGATCAACGGTTATGCTACAATTGTCTTGGTACTAACCACTCGTCGGTAAGGTGTCGTGTCAAGGCTCGCTGTTCGATTTGTAATGCTCGTCATCACAGTTTGGTACATCCCGAGGACAATGATCGTGCTCGTGCTAATAATCGTGAGGAGGTTCCCGCCGAAGCGGGTCCTAGCACCTCAGGTGTTTCTGCGTCTGTCGTTTGCCATCACATCAAAAATGATTCCCGTTCCTCTGGTATTTTACCCACTGTCGTCGTAAAGGTATTAGACGCCAGAGGAGGTTTCCATTTTAGTCGTGTTCTCCTCGATACCGGTTCACAAGTCTCATTCGTGACCGAAAACTTGGTGAAGAAGTTAGGCCTTCGTCGTCGCCACGCGCCGTTACCCATATCGGGAATCTCTTCGTTCGAAGCAGGTGTTACACAGGGTGCTGTTACCTTGACTTTAAATTCTCGCTTTGACACCAATAGCATTGAGATTGATGCCTATATTTTAAAGACAATCACCTCGCTTACTCCATCATTTGCCTTCGATTGTACCAACATAGAATTTCTTAAGCGTCTTCCTCTGGCTGATTCAGCTTTTGCTACGCCAGGACCTATTGATATTCTGCTGGGAGCAGATAAAGCCTGGAGTATTCTTCGGAATGGTCATCGTACTGATGGAGCTGAAAACGTTGTTGCTCATGAAACAATATTTGGATGGGTGATTACTGGCAAAATTTCAGATAACAATATAGTATCGCTGCATGTAGGGATTGACCTTGACGTCTTGTTGAAATCCTTTTGGGAAATCGAGGAGCTGCCGCAAAGGCTTTCCCAGTCTCATGAAGAGGACGAGGTAGATGCTCATTTCTCTCAAACCTTTGCTCGATCCTCCGACCACAAGTACATGGTTGAACTCCCATTTCGCCAGGAAATCGTTTCGTTTGGCAACAGTATCTCTGGTGCTTTAGCTATGTTGTTTGCAATGGAGCGTCGTTTTTCGCGCAATGAGGATCTTCGGTTGGAATACTGCAAATTTATGAAGGCTTACGAGGACTTAGGGCATATGGAACGTATCCCAGATCATGAGGTAGAACCAACATCGGGCAGTGTGTTTTATTTGCCACACCACGCGGTTGTGACCAACAAGCTTCGTGTTGTTTTTAATGGTTCACATAAGGATACAAATGGCGTTAGTCTCAATGATATGCTTCACATAGGGACACCACTTCAACGCAACTTGATTAAAGTTTCGATTCGTTTTCGCCTGTATAAATATGTTTTCTCTGCGGATATCGTGAAGATGTTTCGCCAAATTTGGGTTCATCCACAGCACAGAAACTTCCAGCGAATAGTATGGAGACCAACTCCTCAAGACCCAGTTGCACATTATCGGTTATGTACTGTAACATATGGCACATCATCTGCTCCTTATTTATCCATCAAAGTGGTTCGCCAATTAGCACGGGACTATCGACACAAGTTTCCGCTCGCATCTCAGGTGATTCTGGAGGAAATGTATGTCGATGATATATTGACAGGCTCCGATTCCATTGAAAAAACATTGGAATTGCAAAGGCAGCTAGTGGATATGCTAGCATTGGGAGGCTTAGAATTAAGCAAATGGAGCTCAAATTGTTGGCAAATCTTACGAGAAACGGAATGTGAGGAAAGGCTTTGTATGGATTTGAATAGTACATCTCAATGCACTAAAGTTCTGGGTCTGATTTGGAATCCTCACAGTGACAACTTTACGTTCAAAATTGCCTTAGATGACCAGTTGTTGTTGCCAACCAAGCGTAAATTGTTATCCGAGGTCGCAAAGATTTTTGACCCTATGGGTTTCCTGGCTCCTTCTACCATTTTGTTCAAAATGTTGTTTCAGGAGTTATGGGTTGCGAAAGAAAAAATAGGTTGGGATGATTTCTTGCCGAATGATATCGCAACAAAATGGAAATCCTACCGGAGTGATCTGTCCTATTTTGAGAAACTTAGAATTTCGAGGCGGTTCACACTAAATTCTCAACGTTTTGAACTAATAGGATTCTCCGATGCGTCAGAAAGGGCCTATTCCGCGGTAGTTTATAGTCGTAGTTTCTCCGCCGATGGTGCTATCGAGATTCAACTGGTTGCAGCTAAAACTCGCGTCGCTCCGGTTAAGCAGCTGTCTATTCCCAAATTGGAACTGTGTGGGGCTCTTCTCTTGTCACGATTGGTAGAGGTTATTCGGTCATCGGTGGACGTGAACCCTGTGCACGTTTATACATTTTGTGACTCAAAAATCGTTTTGAACTGGTTGTCCTCTCCCCCGAAAAGGTGGAACACTTTCGTCGCGAACCGCACCTCAGAAATTTTGGACACATTGCCCCGGTCGTCTTGGAAACATGTTTGTTCAGCTGAGAACCCTGCAGATTGCGCGTCAAGGGGAGTCGAACCTAAAAGGCTATTGGAGTTAGAGATATGGTGGAAAGGTCCAGTTTGGTTGCAACAGGACTTAGATCAGTGGCCGATGAATCGTTCGTTCGAGATGGAAAATATCCCTGAAGAAAGGAAAAGGCAAATTGTTGTCCATTTCTCTTCTTCCACAGAACATTTTGTAGAGCGTTTGGCAGCTAAAACTTCATCTCTGCTATGTTCGGTTTGAAGAGAATCATCATGCTAAGGATACATGCGTACTTTGGGCCCAGGGTGAGTTTAAAACCGAAATATATGCGCTAAAACGTGGTCGTCATGTTCTGAGAGGATCAAAACTATCATCGTTATCACCCTTCCTTGATGATAAAGGTCTGCTACGTGTCGGTGGACGAATTGCTAATGCCAAAGACGTCCCATTTGGCACAAAACATCCAATCATTCTGCCCAAGGATAACCGCCTTACCCAGCTTATTCTGAAGGATGCTCATCACAAGTTTTTGCACGTCGGCGTATCAGGACTTTTCGCGTTGATTCGACAAGAATACTGGATACTTGGTAGCAGAAATCTCATCCGTAAAATTGTATTCGAATGCCCCGGTTGCTTTGTTCTTAGACAATCAACAACATCTCAAATCATGGGAAATTTACCATCTTCAAGAGTTGATCCATCCTTTGCCTTTGCTCACACAGGATGTGACTACGCGGGACCCATAACTCTTCGGCTGTCCAAGGGTCGGAACCCAAAGTTCGTGAAAGGCTACATCGCCCTTTTTGTGTGCATGGCTACCAAGGCGGTACATATCGAGATGGTCAGCGATCTCACCACAGATGCATTTTTGGCTGCTCTTAAGCGATTCGTAGCGAGACGTGGCAAATGCAGGGTGATACATTCAGACAACGGTACCAATTTTCAAGGAGCTGCTCGTGTCCTATCTGAATTATCGAATCTGCTGCGTTCCAAGAATTATAACGAGAAGGTAGCGGAGACATTGGCCGCTGAAGGTATTAAATGGGAGTTCATTCCTCCACATAGTCCTCACTTTGGAGGACTTTGGGAAGCGGGGGTAAAACTTGTAAAGCAGCATCTACGTCGTGTTGTGGGGCATAATATTCTCACATTTGAAGAAATGTGCACTCTTCTTGCCGAAATAGAAGCTCTATTGAATTCCAGGCCTCTTTGTGCTATCTCTGATACTGATCTTAACCCTTTAACCCCTTCTCACTTCCTTATAGGTAGACCATATGTGGCGATACCTGAGCCCAGTTATCTAGAGGTACCATCAAACCATTTGAGTCGTTGGGAGCTCATCCAAAACATGATGCAAGGGTTTTGGCGGCGATGGCAAACCGATTACCTGACATCCTTACAGCAGCGTCCGAAATGGAGAGAATCCACGAGAGAATGTCAAGTTGGAGATCTGGTGGTCATCAAAGAACCAAATCTACCACCATCCAAATGGTCTCTAGGCAGAGTAGAAGAGGTTCACCCTGGCAACGACGGGCATGTACGAGTGGTTACGCTTCGCACCAGCAGCGGAGTATTTAAGCGCCCGATCGTCAAATTAGCTGTGCTTCCATGTTCCTGAAATCCTTCAGGAGGGGCGGCATGTTGAGAAACGCATTTATTTATTTTTGTATTAATTGTTGATATTTGTTAGTTATGTTTATTCATTCCTTTAATTCATCATATCCATTTTCATTTGTAAGAATATGTAACTTTATTGTAATATTTTTCTTAGTTTACCAAACATTACATACAGCTCCTTATTGTTCGATCGCAATGCAAATAATAAGTTACGTCAGTGCTCTCATTAGATAACTAGTGGTACTTCCGTTAAATGCAATCATATTCGAATGCAAGTTGTGCTTGTTATCTCTTGATGACGAACTCAACTGTATTCGCATATGAGAGCAATTAACTGGGCATTCTCTGGAGACTTTTGTATGCAGAGCATACGAGTAGGGCAAGAATTTCTTTTTTTTCACTTTTGTAGCAACCACCGAGCAGAGCAGTCGTGTCGCGATCGAACCATAAGTCTTGTTGATATACAGTCCGCATTGATTGATAGATCGGAATAAAATAATTGTAACGTTTCATTGTTGCGTTTACTTAATTCTTCGTCGATTCCCTATCAGTTGGGGAATAATCAAAAATAAAAATTTGATTTCCGACGAATACGAATCTCTTGAAGACCAGCACTTGAGCAAATATAAACGAGAGAAATCAACCCAAGTTAAAACCCATGAGAATTAAAGTTCTGCTGTGTTCTGATTGATGGTTGAAATCCAAGTTTACGAGAAACTAATCTCGCCTATTGCACAAACATAAATTGCAAGGTAAATAAGTACATACATAACAGAAAAACCAGCATTGTATGAGAGCAAGAAAAAGAGAACTTCTGTTAAAAATGTTACCTTGTAATCCGGTTAGCGAAGGATATCGTGGGAGTTTGGAACTAAAAATGGATTCGGAACAGGATGTGGATAGGAACAGGGGATGGGAACGGAAATAGAAAGGGACAGGAGTGTCGAGAGCGAAGAGCTTGGCATGCTTGCTCAGCACGGCTCAGCTCGCCGGAATGGTGTGGTTCTTGCTCCCCACCGCTCGACCTAACCAACTACAAAACATAAAACATGCCAGACAAACAGGTACTTACTTTACCCTCATCAAATAATCGGACGGACCTTCACCGCACTGGGGGGGGGGCTGTCGATGTTTTTCAGCGCTGGCCATTCCCACCCCTCCTGGAAATTCGTTGGCCGATGATGGAATTTCCCCTTTGTTGGAGATGCTGTCGTCCGATCACACCGTCGGCGCCGAAAGGGATTTAACTTACCCCATTACACCCCTGAGAAAAAACCTCTTCACCGACTCATCCTCACTTTCCAGTGAGTGGAGCAACACTCCTCATAAAAAAAAAACGATCAAGTGGCGTGGCTTAAAGAACATCCTCAGATAGGATTCAATTTATTCATTCTCGCTCGAATTTGAATAAAAAAAAATCAACAACAAAAAAAAACGAATATAAATTAACAGAAAAACCAAGTACCAATTAAGTTCAGCTCGGCCCCGTAAACAACAACAATTTCATGGGGGCAAAATGTCCTCCTCTTACGCTAACTCACGACACGTTTCCTACCTAAACAGAGCTCTATGTAGGTATCCTCTAAACTTTATTTTCGACATATAACGAATACGTTTAAACAACGGGGGTCAAACTGGGCTTATTACAACTATCACTTAAATCACTGCAACAAACGTTCACGCCAAAAAAAAATTATCTTTTCCAACAATCAAATTCTTAAAACTACCTTATCCCCTCTTTCGAAACACGTATAGCCTCATATCTACACTTTCCATAACTAACTATAAATAGCGTAGCTTGCTACACGTAATAATCAAGACGGCTTGTTAACAAAAAAATGGTCAATCTGCGTAATGCCTTGAGTGTCCCCCGCCAGACCGACGGGTATTTCGTCTTTAGGCGCTTCGTATCGCCGTCGGCTTAATCCGGCCTATAGTATGCTTCGGCAAGCGTGGTCGCGGGAATTAAAAACGTCACCCGCGCCAGACGCCTGTTCGGATATTCGTTGAAGGTCAAAATGGTCAACGGACGTGTACTACATGTACTTCTGCGCACCGTGGCCAAGAAAATCGGGCGGCCACGACTTTTAAGTCTGTCTATGACCGCCACGCGCAATTAATGCCTATTCAGAGCACAGATTAATAAGTATCCTATCTACGAGTATAATTAAAGGCTTGGACTCACCTTCTTTTTGGTAAGAGAATTCTTACGATGAAATTCCTTTCTTATTTTATTGGCCTTCCCAGACGCTGGCCAAATCTTCGTGGTGAATGTTGTTCGCTTTTAACTATTACTTTTAGCGATGTAATACTTTTGATTATAAAAATCGCGCACTGCCTCACTTTGAGGACTTACAAAAAAAACTTTACGCGCTTTGCCCTATATTCGGTGTCATTAACGACCTCTGTCGATGTTGGCAAAAGAATGGCTCGAGCACTAATCGACCCATCATCGGAGGCGGTTACTTCTTTCTCCCCCATTTTCCCATTCTACTACCCGTTTTCCTCGGATACTGTAATTGGATTCGCACTATCCCACTCTTATTACCGGAAAAATTTGAAAAACTCTGATTTCGATTCTTGCTGTAGCCGGTCTCAGCACCCCTAATCAACCGAATTTTTACACCCAAGATATCCATATCCGCTCCATCTACCTGTGAACTTAATCGCCTTCTCAATCCCCTCTTTAGCCTAGCCCTATTGTGAATGCTTTTGTTGCTGAATGGTAAACGTCACTCAAAACAAAAACAAAAAAATTACTCGCAGCCGCATGCAGCAAATGATTTGGGTAAGTTATTCTGTTTTGCTTTATTTTGTTTTGCCTAAATTTTATTATCGTCTTTCTCTAGAGATCAAGATATTACACCCATCAAGGGACAGAAACGCAACCGGGCTTCCCTTATCGGCCGGGTACTCCGTGCGTTCCACCGACAAAAGTGATTAACCCCATCCCTACTAGTGTCCATTGCTTGCTTTACTTAATTTACCTTTGCAGGTAGACGCCACAAAACACCCCCGCTGGCGGAATGCAAATAATGCCAGAGGTGGTGGCCACGGATACCTTTAGACTGGAGTAGTTAGCGACGTGGGGAAGAATCCCACTCTCAGCCGGGCATCGCTCTTAAAGGTCAGTGTTCCTGCTGGTTACGGGGTTCTATAGGCAATATCGCCAGCATTATTGATTTCCCCTTTTTTTTTTTTATTTTTTTATCCTTTAGGTCTCTGGCGTTGAGGAGGAGCCGATAGGTCCCGTGGTTGGACCTCTTCGCTCGGAAGGTAGGACTTATGTCCACCATCATTTCATCGTCGGGGTGAGTCTACATAGTACTTCGCGCATGCTTTAATAGTTACGTATATACACTTATGACCTTAAATACGGAAGAATAAATTAGTCAAACAAAATACTTAAATACGCTCTACGACTTTTTTCATTAAGTGGTATTGTTGGGCCAATGTTCTGCACCCTTCGTAATTAAATAGGCCTATAAATAATTAACAAATATATACATACATGGAGGCATAACCCCTAGATAAATAAATAACATCGATAATCAAATACTATAGGTGGATAAATAACAAATATAAATAGATAATATGGATGAATACATAGCAGAGATAGATAAATACATAACATAGATAAATAAATAACATAGATAGATAAATTATATCGATGAATACATAACATAGATGAATAAATAATAGATGTTCACATCCGCGACTAACTACTTATTGTCTAATGACTACAAGGATAGATAAATAAATACCTAATATCTAACTAAACGAATACCCAATAAGCGCGTAAATAAATCCCTAAATAAATAAATAAGTAACCTACGATACTACATTAATAGATCAATAATACATACGTCTTTCACCATATATTGCAAATGCAGTACCTAAAGCCCTTAACTAACAACGGAACGACCAAATACTATGAAGTGAGTAGCGTGTCCTATCACAGATGGGCTTACATGAAGATTGCACAGTCCTTGGTCCAACGGTCTCGGGCCTCTATTGCTTTAGGTCTTTAGCGTGAAAAACGCCTATTTTCTTTCCCGCGAGGGTTTCTATTTCGTACATATTTTTACCGATCTCTCTTACTATCCGACACTTGAGAAACTTGGGACATAACTTAGCCGCGAGATGCTTAGACGCGTCGCTTAGAACGAAGTTTCGTCGGTAGATTTCTTGTCCCGGTAGAAAACGTATTTTCCTGGTTCGCACATTATAGGTTTTCGCGCTTCGTTCGTTGGCTCTTAGGATGTTCTCTTTTAATTGGTTACGCACACATTCCAATCGGTGGCGCCGGGAGAGCGTGAACATCTCGCTGTCTTCTATAGCGTTTAGCTTCTGCGCTAGTTCATACCCCGACCCGTGCGTCATCATGTTAGTACCGAAAAGTGCGAAGTATGGAGATACACCAATCGAGGTATGCACTGAGCTCCTCAAAGCACACGCGATGTTGCTGAGGTGTAAGTCCCAATCACGTTGATCTTCCTTCAGATAGGAACGTATCGCGGCTAATAGCGTTCGGTTCACCCTCTCCGACGCGTTGGATTGTGGGGTGTAATTAGCCGTGCGAAAATGACGAACTCCATATTTCGCTAGGAAGCTTTGGAACTCTTTGGCCATGAACTGTTTGCCGTTGTCGGAGTGCAGGATTTGTGGCACCCCAAACATGTCAAAAACGTCGTTCTGCAGGAATTTTATCACGCTTAAGGTGTTGGCGCTTCTAAGGGGTTTCAGCAATACATATTTTGACAAGTGGTCTAGCACCACGAACACGTACGCGTTTCCGGCTTTTGACCTCGGATAAGGTCCTAAGAAGTCAACATAAATTTTTTGAAAGGGGCGATCGGTACAAAAACTATTACTTATCGGTGGACGGGTGACTTGATTGGATGACTTACACTGTTTGCACGTTTGACATGTAGCGACAAAGTTTCTTATTTGAACCGTCATGTTGGGCCAGTAGAAGTACTGTCGTATACGGTGCAGTGTTTTTGCCACACCTCCGTGGGCTGCCTGCGGAGGCTCGTGGGCTCCGGCGATTATGGCCTCGGTCAACCCAGAGGGTATCCACAGTCGCCAGGTGTGCTCAACCAAGGGCTCCGCTCCTTCGGGCGCTAACGCCCGTTTGTAGACGAAGTTGTCTTCTACCTTCAGGTCGGGTAACTCATCTCGGTTCTCAATGACGGTGGCGATCAAACTCTGGTATTCTTCCGAGTCGAATTCCTCGGAGTTCAAGTCTATAAGGGGCACCAATTTCTCTATCTCTAGGCCATCAGCGTGTAGTCGGGAAAGAGCGTCCGGAACCACGTTCAGCGTGCCTTTTCTGTGCTCGATGTTGAAGGTGTAGGCTTGGAGTTTAAGACTCCATCTGGCCAGTCTGCCGCTCAAGTCTTTCAGACCCATCAACCAGCGTAAACTGGAGTGGTCTGTGATGATGGTAAAATCCATCCCTTCAACATATGGCCTGAATTTCTGAACTGCTTTGACTGCAGCCAGACACTCCTTCTCCGTCACGCTATAATTTTTTTGACATTGGCTCAGCTTTTGTGAGAAATAGGAAATAGGCGATTCCTCACCCTCGTCGTTCTTTTGGAACAATACCGCCCCGATTCCAGAGTCTGAGGCATCGCATTGGATGTAGAAACGCCGAGCGAAATCCGGGTGCGTAAGCACCGGAGCCGTGGTCAAAGCATGCTTCATCTTTTCGAACGCTTCTAACGCCTCCTCCGTCATTCGGAACTTGTCCGGCTTCCTTTTAAGCGTGTCCGTAATAGGGGCGGTCAAGCTGGAAAAATCTCGGATGAACCTACGGTACCACCCTGCTAGACCGAGAAGCCTTCGTACCTGTCTCGGGTTTTTTGGAATCGGAAAATTCACGATTGCATCGATCTTAGCCGGATCGGTTTTGAGCTTCCCACCACCAACTATGAACCCCAAATACTTCAATTCCTTGAAGCAGAAGTTGGATTTGCTCAAGTTGATGGTGAGGTTCGCGTCGCGCAGGCACTTAGCGACTTCGTCCAACAGGGTGACCAGGGTCGGAAAGTCCGGACCTATGATGAGCAAATCATCTAGGTACACGAAGACGCGGTCTCTCAAACGTGCTGGAATTACTTTGTCCATTAGTTGGCATAACCTTTGGGCCGCGTTACATAGCCCAAAAGGCATGACCGTGAACTGCATCAAGGGTCTTCCCGGAACTGTAAATGCCGTCTTTTCCCTACTCCGCTTCTCCAGCGGTATTTGCCAAAAAGCATCTTTTAAGTCTACACTGGCCATCCAGTACGTATCGGGTAGCCGACTGACAATCCCGTCGATTTGGTTGAGAGGGTAGGCGTCCTTTTTAGTAACGGCATTCACCCCGCGAAAGTCAAGACAAAAGCGATTCTTCCCGGGCTTTCGTATCAGGACTACGGGTGAATTCCACGGACTCTCGCTCTCTTCCACAACGCCGAGACTGATCATTCGGTCCAACTCCTCGTATAAAAGGGCTTGTATTGCTGGGGAAACGGGGTAGTGACGCTGTTTTACGGGGGCCGCATCTCCGGTATCGATAACATGCTCTTCCAGGTGCGTTCTTCCCAATCCGTGCTGCGTGTAACAGAGGAATTTTCGCTTGACCGCTTCCAACTCCGACTGCTGCTCAAATGTCAGATGGTGCTTATTGGGGTCGGCCAAAACGGGGGGGGTCGAGATGGCACTTATGAGGTGCGGAGCGATTTGGAACGCTTTCCAAAACTCGACGCCGAGGTATAGTTCTTGATTAAGGCTTGGAACTAGGTAGAAGCTGACGACGTGTTTTAGATTTTGGTACTCGACTGGGGCCTGCACTTTCCCTACTATTGACTGGTTTGCCCCGTCAGCTGTTTTCACGTTGGCAAAGCATGGCGTTGGTGGTATGCCTAAGGTTTCGATTAATTCTAAGCAATCTTTCCCGAGAATGTTAATGCTTGCGCCGCTGTCCAAAAGACCTAGCATCGACTTTCCGGCAATTTTTACTTGGGCATATGGCCTAGGATCTACGGCAGTGTCTATTACGCTGGCCGCTAAAAACTTCCTGGTCTCCTTCCTGCGCCTGTAAATTTCCCTTGTTTTAAGTATTCTCTTGGAGGGGCCTGATAGTCCTCCCTTGAAAATTCTATCCCTAACTGTATTATAATTTTTCATCCTAATGTGTAACATATTTGTCTTATACTCTACTATTGCCCCTGGATCTCGTTGCAGTATTTTAATTTCGGAGCTTCTTGGAGAACTGAGCCGTTCTTCCGTTTGGCTTTCCTTTTCTTCCCTTCCTATTAATTGGGGGTTTGTGTCGAACGCGATTCCCCCGCCGACATCGCGCTCTGCGTTCGGTTTCCCGGATTGCAACGTACACACCGCGGTGTGATTACGCCTTCCTGGCCACACTTGTAACAGAAGATGTTACGTATCGTTGACGGACAATCTACGAACGAATGGCCGTCGACCCTACAATTCCAGCACATCATTCGCCCGTTGGCGTATCTACGAGAAGCATTTGGGGGTGCATCACCGTAATGTAGTGCTGAAACCTGTTCCTCGGGATCATAAGGTACTTCGTCGTGGTAGTTCAATTCATTCGCCGCGTATCGAGCGGGAGGTCTGTGCGGTCTGGGAACATCTCGGTTTGGGAACGCAGTCTCTGCGTCCTTGCATGCATACCTAAGCTGGTCCAGCGTGAATATGGCCATTGGGTACACCAATCGGCCCACTCTCTCGTTGAGATTCCGTTTTAAAATGGTCACCATTTCGCTTTCCGGAATCGGCACTCGGAGCTGCGATCGTAATCTTGAGATGGCGGTAAAGAAATCGTCGCTAGACTCCCAGGTGCCTTGACGTCGATCCATGAGGTCGCGCATAATTTCGAAGTCGGCCTTCGAATTACGAAATTGTCGCATTAGGGCATCGCGCAATACCAACCAATCGGGGCGATAGTTCGTACGCTGGAATTGCCAGTACCACTCGTAAGCGGTACCCGAAAGAAGCAGATGAAAATCTCTTAAGATTTCATCCCAAGAGCAGTCATATTGACGCTGCAACGTTTCGAGACGGAACACGAAATCTTCGACTGTGAGCGTTTCGGGTTTACCCTCAAAATTGATTCCCCACTTATCGATTTTAATTGGGCCTCTGGGACCAGCCTGAACGTATGAATCTGGAGGTCGCGGTGGGTGACCAGAGAACGCCAGAGGAGGCTGCCTCATCTGTGAGTGCGGTACCTGCTCAGGGGGGTACGTGTGGTGATACGCCCGACTATGCCCGGATCTTCTGGGACCATTATTTCGGCTCGTGGAATGATTTGGGGGTGGATTGGACGGGAGCATCGTATTAGCATTTACGGGTGGGATCGATGGTGGAGCCTCAGTCTGGCTAAAAGGCATCGACGCTGGATCCGACTGAGGTTGCGCCATGGGTACCGTCGGCTGTTTGGTCGTTGGCCAAGGAATTCCGGTTGCCTGGGCTGAAGGGCCTAGCACCGACACTTCGGATGGCGGATTTGGACGGGTAACAACATTTATATCCCGCATAAAATTCAGAAAATTAATCCTCATCTCTTCCCTTAGGCTTTGTGAAATGTCCTCTCTTAAAGAGTTTTGATACGAGGAAAAGGCGCTTCCCACAGCCATGTTGATGCAAGCCTTCAGATCTGCTGAGATACTCAAGGTGCCATGGTCGGTTTGAACGGGGGTTGCCCATGTGGTGGGGGTAGATCGGGTTGTTGGTGACCTACTGGAGGGGGACAGTGCGTTTGAGTCAGCGGCAATGCTGGAGGCGGATAATTCTTGGGCCCTGATCGAGGTATTGGGAGAGAAGAAACCGGAGGCGGCCCGCTCTCGGTCGTGCTTTTGGCTGGGGGAGTGCGTTGAACTGACATTTCGTTCAACTCTTGGGCTACGCGTAAACTGTGAGACCGGGTAAGTACTCGGTTGCTATCTACTATTGTTTCTCTTCTTATACGTCTGTTTATCGTATCTTTTTCCTGTGATTTCATCCTCCCGGTGCTCTACCAAAAGGAACGCAAAAAAAAATATGAGACGACGACTTAACCCAATATAATAACGATGAACCTACACTATAAACGACTATAGCAAGACTAACACCTAAAATCCAAAAAAAAAACAAGGTAAATGAAGGAAATAAATTAATTGTATATATATAAACTGTAACAAAACAAAACCAAAACCAAAAAAAAAAAAAAAAAAAAAAAAAAACACAACCTAACACAATAGTACCTACGAACTCGAAATCGTATATACCTATAATAATAATATAATATATATTCATATATGTAATATACAACCTTCTTAACCTTCAATAAACGGGGTATGCAAACGAAAATTTACGATTTAGCGTTTTTATTTTTTTTTTCTGGAGTTGGATTATTCTGACAACTCTAAATTATGAATCGGACACTCGAAAATTCACTTTGATTGAATTGTATTTATCATCGAAGTAGGGGTGCGTTGGGGTAGTTGTCTTCGACGACGTGGTTGGCGAATCTATGACGGTGGGATCCTTCAACAGCATCTGGACTGTGTAGACTGCAGACGGACAAAGTATTTTATCCCTCAGTGTGGTGAAATAGTAACATCGATGAACACGGACTTACATTTTGTATCCCTTCCCGTTACCGCAATACCAAACAACCATTTAGATTTGCTGGCAGACGTGAAACGTTCCGTTCAACACACTGAAGAAAGCTACGGACGAGACAGTGCAACATGCTACAATAGAATCATGACAAGGTCACTATACTCGTAATTCTATATACTGACAATACTAATAGGAATTTGAAATTCAAAGTTTAGATAGGAAAGTAAAATTCACATTTAACAGCAGGAATATGGGCCGACAAAGACTACAGGTTCCAATTGGTTCGGTTGTCAGCATCAACGTTATTCGTCGCGATTCAATTAGGTACGTTCACGAACCTTCCCATTCGAAGACTTACGAGTGCGCTGATGCTGGCAACTGAATCAACTGTGGACTAACGACTACATAAAGGACATAAGACGTGCGAATACGTTGGGCGCCATTTGTAATCCGGTTAGCGAAGGATATCGTGGGAGTTTGGAACTAAAAATGGATTCGGAACAGGATGTGGATAGGAACAGGGGATGGGAACGGAAATAGAAAGGGACAGGAGTGTCGAGAGCGAAGAGCTTGGCATGCTTGCTCAGCACGGCTCAGCTCGCCGGAATGGTGTGGTTCTTGCTCCCCACCGCTCGACCTAACCAACTACAAAACATAAAACATGCCAGACAAACAGGTACTTACTTTACCCTCATCAAATAATCGGACGGACCTTCACCGCACTGGGGGGGGGGCTGTCGATGTTTTTCAGCGCTGGCCATTCCCACCCCTCCTGGAAATTCGTTGGCCGATGATGGAATTTCCCCTTTGTTGGAGATGCTGTCGTCCGATCACACCGTCGGCGCCGAAAGGGATTTAACTTACCCCATTACACCCCTGAGAAAAAACCTCTTCACCGACTCATCCTCACTTTCCAGTGAGTGGAGCAACACTCCTCATAAAAAAAAAACGATCAAGTGGCGTGGCTTAAAGAACATCCTCAGATAGGATTCAATTTATTCATTCTCGCTCGAATTTGAATAAAAAAAAATCAACAACAAAAAAAAACGAATATAAATTAACAGAAAAACCAAGTACCAATTAAGTTCAGCTCGGCCCCGTAAACAACAACAATTTCATGGGGGCAAAATGTCCTCCTCTTACGCTAACTCACGACACGTTTCCTACCTAAACAGAGCTCTATGTAGGTATCCTCTAAACTTTATTTTCGACATATAACGAATACGTTTAAACAACGGGGGTCAAACTGGGCTTATTACAACTATCACTTAAATCACTGCAACAAACGTTCACGCCAAAAAAAAATTATCTTTTCCAACAATCAAATTCTTAAAACTACCTTATCCCCTCTTTCGAAACACGTATAGCCTCATATCTACACTTTCCATAACTAACTATAAATAGCGTAGCTTGCTACACGTAATAATCAAGACGGCTTGTTAACAAAAAAATGGTCAATCTGCGTAATGCCTTGAGTGTCCCCCGCCAGACCGACGGGTATTTCGTCTTTAGGCGCTTCGTATCGCCGTCGGCTTAATCCGGCCTATAGTATGCTTCGGCAAGCGTGGTCGCGGGAATTAAAAACGTCACCCGCGCCAGACGCCTGTTCGGATATTCGTTGAAGGTCAAAATGGTCAACGGACGTGTACTACATGTACTTCTGCGCACCGTGGCCAAGAAAATCGGGCGGCCACGACTTTTAAGTCTGTCTATGACCGCCACGCGCAATTAATGCCTATTCAGAGCACAGATTAATAAGTATCCTATCTACGAGTATAATTAAAGGCTTGGACTCACCTTCTTTTTGGTAAGAGAATTCTTACGATGAAATTCCTTTCTTATTTTATTGGCCTTCCCAGACGCTGGCCAAATCTTCGTGGTGAATGTTGTTCGCTTTTAACTATTACTTTTAGCGATGTAATACTTTTGATTATAAAAATCGCGCACTGCCTCACTTTGAGGACTTACAAAAAAAACTTTACGCGCTTTGCCCTATATTCGGTGTCATTAACGACCTCTGTCGATGTTGGCAAAAGAATGGCCCGAGCACTAATCGACCCATCATCGGAGGCGGTTACTTCTTTCTCCCCCATTTTCCCATTCTACTACCCGTTTTCCTCGGATACTGTAATTGGATTCGCACTATCCCACTCTTATTACCGGAAAAATTTGAAAAACTCTGATTTCGATTCTTGCTGTAGCCGGTCTCAGCACCCCTAATCAACCGAATTTTTACACCCAAGATATCCATATCCGCTCCATCTACCTGTGAACTTAATCGCCTTCTCAATCCCCTCTTTAGCCTAGCCCTATTGTGAATGCTTTTGTTGCTGAATGGTAAACGTCACTCAAAACAAAAACAAAAAAATTACTCGCAGCCGCATGCAGCAAATGATTTGGGTAAGTTATTCTGTTTTGCTTTATTTTGTTTTGCCTAAATTTTATTATCGTCTTTCTCTAGAGATCAAGATATTACACCCATCAAGGGACAGAAACGCAACCGGGCTTCCCTTATCGGCCGGGTACTCCGTGCGTTCCACCGACAAAAGTGATTAACCCCATCCCTACTAGTGTCCATTGCTTGCTTTACTTAATTTACCTTTGCAGGTAGACGCCACAACCTTAGGTTTAAATACGGTATACTTAACAAAAGTAGGCAATTCAATAAAGATTATAAATATGAAATATACTATTAAACATCTAACCAAGTTTACAATTAATAAAATTGTTGAAATAAGATTATAAAGAAATATGATATATTTTTAAACACTAACCTTACCTAACCTATCATCACCCTCATCAAGTCAAGTCAAGCAGCTGTCAGACTTCTGAACGCCCCGCTACTAAGTCAGTTCTATTCTGAGCTCATATATATATATAGGTAGAGCTCAAAGCTCATGCACTGAACTAAAAAGGAAAATAAAACCCCGGTAGTTCTAGTGAATTTTAAAATGGAAGATACATGCATTGGGGACGTTCAAGTATCTAGTTTAGTAAGTCTGATACCTCTCTCACTAGATGTATCTCGGTTTTGATTCGAGGAAATCTGTCATATGAGCAGCTGTTTCAGTTGACGTTTATGGAGGGGTAGCCGGCGAATCTAGTCAAGAAATTCGTGACTGAGTACTAAGTTGACAGTTCGCGTATGTGGATGACGTATAGGAAAAGTGACGTTCCCGACCAATCTAGTTTTTGCGTTCAGGTTACATCTCATCCAGACCAATCTAGTCGACTTAAGATAACTAGATTCTTGAATGTGGCCATTGACATTTATAGTTTTGTGACACGACCGCACTTTGGAGGAAAATGGTTCAGTGGCTGAACCAACAGTACCATAGGACAGTACGTTAACTACGCGCGCGATAGACCTGGTGGGGGTATACCAGTAAGATATTATTAGGCCTTTTTTATTATGCTCAAATGATCTGTATAGATCATTGATTTCCATGGTATACAACAAAAGTTGGATCTTGTTCTGTTGTTGTAAACCGTGAAAATCAATGATCTATACAGACCACGTGAGCATAATAAAAAAGGCCTATTGTACACGAGAACCAAATTGTCTCAGCTTCGCGTATCCTTTTCAAAGAGCGAACAGGAAGCACATGAAAACCGAGATTAGTTGGCTGGAAATTGATTAATTGGGTATTCGCGACTCATGTCCTCGAGCCGTATAAACTGCCACAGTTTTATCGTAGACAATCCGTCTGAACTATTTAAGTCACAGCATCCTCCAGCCACCAACCGCACATAGACATTTTTTCAATTTATTCATAATAAGAACAAAATCAAAACATATTTGCTGAAATTGAACTCCATACTAAAAGCCACTGACTCTAAATTGGCAATTATCAAATGATTTCTTAGTCCCTATAGCATAAACAAATCCAAATGCTATTTCTTCCCCACAATCCGTAAGGAACACAATTTCTAAGCAACATTCTTGGAAATATGCTTGTATTATCCTGTTGCCTCACAAGCGTTATTATGTAGGTACGGCTACCTACGAATGCAACTGCTAGATGCAATATCATGGGATTATCCTTTCTAATACCGTGCATAACATATCCTCAAGGAAATCAAGAAAAAATCCTTAAAAAGCAAAACTGACAGCTTAGATTAAGCGATGTGATATACGTACATTATATGGAAGTTGACTCGCTCATATTCCCACGGGATGAGAGCTCGTCTTTGGAAAAGCCCATCTGTTAGACTTTGGAGTATAAAAATAACTTCAAGAGATGAAAGCACTGAAGTGGAGTTTCGTTTTTACTTCTTCTGAGGAGTTTGCTTCCATTTCAATCTATATGTTTGGTCATCTCCTTGTAGGATATCTTCTGCATTTAAAACTCTTCAAAGCCATCAGAGGATTATTGGATATAAAAGGTCTGTCATTAGCGACTTGACAACTTCAAACTTTCAGTGCGAAATCACCCTTAAACCGATTACTGTCAATGTCAAAATATTCAGGTAATTACAATTTACTACCGATATACCGAATTGGTGGTCGCAAATTTAATACCATGTTCCCTCCAACGTGATTTAGCCGAAGTGATTTATAAATCACGAAAGGCGTCTCCACCGAACTTTAAGTGATTTAGTTTGACATTTTTGTCGACTTTGACATTAGGTGTCCAACACCATTGTTATTCTTTCTGTTTTTTTGCCATACCTGCGAAGATTAAAACAATTTTTCATTGCATGAATTTAATAAAAATATCAAAAACTCACCCAAACACGAACAAAATTAGAAAATTGAATTTGAAATAATTTTTTTGACAGTTTTTCTTTCTTTTTTGTTTGCTGGATAAAGTGCAGAAGTTAAGAACAGGTATGTTCGATTTTATTTTGTGTGGATTTGCGATGACAGATACGTAATTAAAATTTAAACACGTATAAATCACGTAATTATAAATCACGAAAATGTATGATAAATCACGTAATTTATGAGATGATTTAGCTAAATCACGTTGGTGGGAACATGGTATAAGAGCGTTAACGCTAATTTTCGGCCGTAATTCTCGTGAAAGTAGACAAGCAAACGGCTTCGTCAATAAGCAAAATATGCGTTACTGGACAGTTGAGAACCCTCATTCATGAAACAGCACTTCATGCGCAAAAAGTCACTGCTTGGTGCGGTTTTCATGCCGGTGGCGTCATTGGGCCGTTTTTTTTTCATCGATGAAAATGGCCGTCACGTTACGGTAAATGGTACTCGCTACAGAGCCATGTTGGAACGTTTTTCCTTTGAGCAATTGCATGAATTGGACATCAGCGATATGTGGTTCCAACAAGGCGGTGCCACAAGCCACAGAGCTGGTGCAACAAACGAGTTATTAAAGTTTCAGTTCGGTGAACGTGTTTTATCGAGAAACAAACCAGTCTATTGGCAATGGACTAACCAAACTAGACAGTCGACTTTCAGTGCACCCACCCGATTATCCCCGCAAATTTTGAATGACAGCTCTCTCTCGCGCTCTCTTTTTTTTCCTGTCTGTGAATACGTGTATTAAAAGCCGTCGGGTAGCACTATTTCAATAACAAACAATTTGTAAATGAATCTATAACAATAAATGTAAATAAAAGTAAATGTTGAGTATGGTTTTTTACATAGCTTAATTTTTCCTCTATCCATTTTAGGCAGTAAAAGGTGTTCATCCATTCACATTTCAGTTTATTTTTAATTTTGTTTGTATGAATTCTATGTTTGACAGCAAAATGCATAAATGAAATTCGTGGGGGTTGTTCCAAAAATGAGTCAACAACATGCAGGTTAACCCAAGCTTCCACTAGACAAAATCGAATTTTAGTAAATGTTCATGAATATTGTATAAATTTCTACTAGGGTGAATGTTTTCAAATTCGTTTATTTAACACCATATTTGTACAAAATCAATGTATGATTGGAAATTCTGTAGTTTAATAACACTTAACATTAGACGCGTTTTTTTTTAGCTTCGTTCTCAGCAAAGCAAAGCAAAGTAAGATTTTCAGCACACAAATTACAATAACTACTGCGAGTCTCGAAGTGTCAAGTAGAGCGTAGTTGTTGTAATTGCGTGCTGAAAATCCTACTTTACTTTGCTTTGCTGAGAACGAAGCTCAAAAAAACAGGCCTATTGTTGAATAATGTTAATTAGGAACAGTAAGAATGCAAATGCTATTCTTATTTTAAAACCAAAAAAAAAAATATAAATATCGGAATGCAAAACAAAAAGACAATATAATGTTGTATTTTAGTGGGTTCTGCAATTTGATTTCAGATTTTGTATATTCAATCGAACGTAAGAATTCAAATTGATTTGTTAATTGTTGGTATTCGCACGCTTTATTTCGTTTTCCATAGACATAATTCTTTTACAGATTTTAAAACAATGTGCACAGATTTTTTTATAAACCTTATTATTAATTAACAAGTGCGCTATATGAGTTTTTGGAATACGAAAAGTTATCAAAACATTTTTTTTTCGTTACGAGTAAAATAAAGAGCAATCTTTACTAGAAAAAGCCAAGCGCATACAAATTTTAGAATAGAATAGTAATAGTAATAATATAAAAAATACTTCTTTTTTTTGAATTTAACAAAATCACACTTCCATAATTATATTATTATATAATAGTATAGTAGCAAGTATACATTTTACGTACTAATTACAGATTATAAAAAAACAACTAAAACTAAAAAAGTATTTTCCCCACAACATACAAAAAAAAAAACGTTTTGGCTAAAATGTTTTAAAATATATTTTTTTCATTATGGCTTCGAAAGTTAAAGCATTAAAATCAACGGAAAAAGGTGTATTTTCTTTAAATATGCACCTGAAGTTATTAATTCTCTTTTAACAAAAGTGAAAAAACCGTGTTAGTTCATTTTTCCCTGATTAATATTATGAGATGGATATTGACAAATAGTTATTATATTAATTTATTTGGCATTGTTACGAAATTATTACAGGAATTCCATTTGATACCAACAATTACAAAAACTTTAAAATACTTAAAATGAACTGTGAGGTGAACTCCGCATAACTAATGGGCACAAAGTATGCCGAACACAGTCGCACACACTTCAGTTCCCACCATATTAATGGCCGCCCGAATGACATGAAGTCCCTGCAGCAAATTGCATAAGTATGCGTGCGGCATCAATGGCGCTCCTTTGATTTGTACATGCACGAATACTTATGCAATCTTATGCAGGACAGGCAGCTTGTAGGCAGAAGTACCGTTTCTGCTCTCAGTCGACTGTCTAGTTTGGTTAGTCTATGCTATTGGCCGCCGAGATCGATTGATTTAACGTCTCTATACTTTTTTTTATGGTGTAAATGAATGGTCTATGCCAACAAGCAGGCGACGCGACGTTAGAGGAGGTCAGCGCCAATATTGCACGAGAAATAGCGGCCGTATCGGTGGAAATGTGCGGCCGAGTTATCGAAAATTGGGTTCAACTGTTGCATACGTTCCCATGCTGAACATATGAACGAAGTCGAATTCCATTCATTAATGTTTTGATAATAATTGAAGCCAATACATTTTTTTTTGAGCTATCTAAAGTTTGCATTTTATTTAAAAAATAAGTTGTCAAGTCCTTAATGAAAGACGGTTTATTAAAAGACTCTTTCGACAGCTTATTAAATTGAGTAATCAGCTCTGTGTAGTTACTTTTTATATCTTCCTCGGCGGTTGCCATCAGGCAAATGCGAATCTGTAACACCTTTACGTTCACCTCTTACCACACATCCCTAATGGCTTCCTTTGCGGAACTTGAATTACTCTTAATTTCAAAACAAGTACGCACCTCTTTCGCAGAGTTTACATTCTTCAAGTTCTTCTTCTTAGGTTATAACGTTCCTGCAAATTTATATTGCCTTAACCGAAGGAAGTATCTGAAATTTTTTTTACGACCAGATTAAGATTAAGGAGCATACCAATGTGTAGGTATATTTTCTCACTATATCGTGATAATAATAAGGTTATGTGGATGAGAAATGCAAATCGAATACCCTCAACACTCCTACGTAGGTTGCCCCGAAGCCACATATTCTTAATGTGTGTGGGGTAATTTTGGAAATAATATATATCTACCAATTGATTAAGGACGAGGTATAAAACATTTTATTCAGGTCAAGGCAGGCTGTTCGAATTTCGACTTTGCATTTAAAATAATTGACCAGAGAGAATATTATTTGGAGTGGAGTTTCCTATTCAATTTCATATTGCAGCAAGAAATTGGCTATACACAAATGGATGGATGTAATAAGTAGTTTTGGAAAATTGGAAATCGAAATATTTCATCTACCTACGTAGAAGTAGAGAACTTTGGAGGTATTCGCAACGCTCCAAGGCAGAGATTGTTCTTGGCTGCGATGCAAATGCATATCATACCATTTGGGGGAGCTCGGACATAAACAATCGAGGTGAGTCCTTAATTGATTTTATTACATGCAATAATTTATATATATGCAATATCGGGAGGAGAGCAACCTTCATCAATACAATTAGAAAAGAAGTCCTAGACATTAGCATATCTACTTCACTATCTAAAAACCTAATCTCCAACTGGTATGTGTCTACCGAACCGTCATGTTCGGATTGTAGGCATAATCAGATTTGAATTAAACGAACCCAACATTACAATGGCTTCATACCGTCCAAAGAGAAACACTGACTGGGCCTCCTAAAAAGAGCACGTTATTCAGACTTTCAATGGAAGAATACCTCAAATTGATACCCTAGATAAACTAGAACAATCTGCCGAAATGGTAAGATCTTCTATCATATCTGCCTTTGAGGAAAACTGCCCCGTCAAGACTAAAAAGTTTAAAAGGGAAACCACCTGGTGGAGCAAAGATCTCGAAAAGCACAGATCTAGAGTAAGGAAACTATTAACAAAGCAAAACGCAATGATGATTGGCAAACCTACTCCAGTGCTCTAACCAACCACAACAAGGAAATTAAAAAGGCCAAGAAGGAATCATTTAGACGGTTCTGTAAAGATATTTCTGATATTCCTTCCAGTTGCCGACTACATAAAGTTCTTGCCTCTGATGGGTCTATCTCTTTAGGTAGACTTGCCGATGAGAACGGCCATCAGACTCTAAATAAGAGACACTTCAACTCTTACTTAGAACACACTTTCCCGGATCAACAATAATTGATCCTCTCGCTTCAAACCCATCCCCCTGACCTGAGCGGATCTGTCTGCCGACGAGAGGGGCCTGGAAAATTGCGAAACAGATCTGTTATACCAATGCCATTAAATGTGCCGTAACCTCCCTGAAGCCTTACAAAGCAGCAGGGGAAGACGGTATATTTCCGGCTCTACTACAGCAGGGAGCTGACATACTGGCACCCATCTTCACCAAACTATTCAGCTGTAGTCTGGTGTACGGTCACATACCGCAATCCTGGCGGAAGGTCACAGTTAGATACCTTCCCAAGGCAGGAAGAAATTTGGATTCTAGCCCGAAATCCTTCCGTCCTATCAGTCTCACGTCTTGCATTCTTAAAAGCATGGAAAAACTAATTGATAGACATATCAGAGATGTAGCTCTGAAAAGCTTTCCGCTCAGTAAGTCTCAACATGCCTATCAATCAGGTAAATCCACCGAGTCAGCACTTAATGACTTAGTAACCAAAATTGAATCCTCCATCAATCGTAAGGAAATCTGTCTTGTCGCTTTCCTTGACATTGAAGGAGCTTTCAACATAATATGAATCTATCTCCTATCATTGGAAAATGGATAATGGCAATGCTGAATGACAGAATTATTCAGACCCGCATTGGTGACGTGGAAATCTCGGCAATCACAACCAGAGGCTGTCCTCTCGCCCCTCTTATGGTCCCTAGTAATTGACGACTTGCTCCAATCCCTTGAAGATCTGGGGATACATGCCCTGGGATATGCCGATGATGTAACTATCGTCGTCAGTGGTAAATTCGAAAGCACGGTCTCAGAAATATTCAATACGCCCCATCTATTGTTTAGAGATGGTGTAATAAAAAACGTCTTTCTGTAAATACAAAGAAGACAACTATTGTCCCCTTTACAAAACGGAGAAAACTAGATTTCCTTATTCGCCCCACCATGTTTGGCGAAACCATTGAATTTTCTCGGGAAGCCAAATATCTGGGAATTATCCTTGACTGCAAACTAACATGAAACCAGCAGATAGATCGACCGTAAACAGAGCCACCAGATCTTCATGGATCTGTCGTCGTGTCTGCGGTAAGAACTGGGGTCTTAAACGTCTGATGATATATTGGCTTTATTCGCTCGTCGTAACGAAAACTAACGAAGTCACCACAGCCAAAAAGCTAGACAGAGTTCAACGTTTAGCTGGAAACTGCATGACGGGCTGTTTACGCTCCACTCCGACTGTGGCGCTCAATGTCATCCTAGGTCTAACTCCTCTGCATACACATATTCAAATGGAGGCTAGACTAAGTATTCATCGCCTGTACCATTCGAGCAACTGTGAACCCTATACCTTTCAGGGAGGTCATCTGTCTTTGCTCGACACAATGGAGCCTTCAAGCCCATTTAGCATGCCTCTTGATGACATGCTACCTGACTATGGCTGCCATAAAAATTTCTCCATAATCATCCCCCCTAGGGATGACTGGGAAAAATATAAACCCAATCCATCACGACTTGACATCATCTGGTACACAGATAGTTCCAAGATGGAGTCAGGCACTGGCTCTGGAATCTACGATGAATCGCCCCAGGTGAACTTGTCAGTCAGCCTTGGGAAAAAACTTATCCATATTTCAGGCTGAAGTCCTTGCAATCAACCATCGCGCTAGAATAAATCTAAGTTCTAACACACGTGGAAATACAATATTTATCTTTTCAGATAGCCAAGCAGTTCTCAAAGCCCTTGACTTTTCTGTCATAAAATCTAAACTTGTCTTTGAAACCTTCACAACAATCTATGAACTTTCTAAGAAAAACCTAGTCATCCTCCACTCGATTCCAGCCCAAAGAGGATTTAAGGGTAACGAATCAGCTGACTCACTGGCCAAAATCGGAGCAACCACTCCACTTATCGGACCTGAACCATTCTGCGGAGTCAGCAAAAACCATTTCAGGAACTACATTAAAAACCTTTCTCGTATCGAGTCAAATGAGAACTGGGCAGAACTGCATCAGACAATTTTTCCCCAAATTCTCCCCCAAAAAATCGCTCTTCCTGATTAATCTGGACAAACATAACTAGAGGATCCTAACAGGAATAATCAGCGGCCATGGTCTCATAAAAAAACATCTCCACCGCATTGGCGTCTCACCGGATCCTATTTGCAGAGAGTGATGAATCCTCACTTCACATACTCACAGAATGTCCGGCTCTATGTCGTCTCAAAAAAAAAACATCCTTGGCGATGTCTTCCTCTGGTTGGTTGGTTTATGTGGCTGTATTCCCCGTCTACTGACGAGGGAAAACATAAATCACCCATTGAGCGTCGTTTTGAGACCACAATTAACGGAACCTTAGGATAACAGGGGGAGAAGGAAGTTAAGGGAGCTCAAAACCAGCCTGTGGAGCTAAGAAATTTGATGATCTTGTTGAAATTGATACTTTGGATGGCCGAAAGGTTATCATAAAAGGGATGACCTAGTGCACTGCGTCTAGTTTTGGCTAGGGCGGGACACTCACAAACAAGATGAAACACTGTTTCACTATAGTTGGTGTCGGCGCAGTTACGGCAGTGGGTGTTGTGGGGGAAGTCAAGCTTGTCTTGTTAGTCTGGTGACATTGCACACGTTCTAGCTAAGACGTTGCTTGTTCTGGCATCATCGTAGGCTGGCCAGATCTTCCTTGAAATGACGCAGTTCGTCAGTTTCATCTATCTATAGTCTCGGTCCTTGAGGTGAAGTGCAGGATTATTTATCTCATTACGTATCCCAGCAAAGGGTAGACTTCTTGCGCATAAGACACGTACAGAGCAGAGCCTCCTCCGGCAAGTTCATCGGCTTTCTCATTCCCTATGCTCCTGTGGCCGGGAACTCAGACGAGAATGATATCAAACCGATGACAAGCCCTGTTCAGTGTCTCCCTGCATTCCACAACAAGTTTGGACGTTGACTTAGTTGAACCGACAGCCTTAATCGCGGCCTGACTGTCGACAAAGATGCCTATTATTTTTCCGGGTGTCTCTATAAGCATTCTACACGCCTCCCTAATTGCCAGTACTTCTGCTTGAAAGATGCTAGCTGCGTTGGGAAGGCGAAGAGTTTTAGAGATGTCTAATTCTGTTGAGAAAATGCGCGCTCCCGCTCCACAGTTCATTTTGGAACCGTCTGTGAAGATAGGTATGTCGAATTCGTTTACGACCGCATTCCCCTCTCTTATGTGAAGATCAAGTATACGTGCTAAAGTTTTGAGTATGAAGGAGGTTAAGCTAATAGGAGGTTAAGCTAATAGGTCGGAAGTCCTTCGCGGATTTGTGATATCTTTTGTCGGTATGAAAACTACTCGGACATGCTTCCAAGACTGAGGTATGTGATTTAGTAGGATACTGCTTATGTGAACTTTAAGGAGTTAGGGCAGGACTATACCTATTTTTGCAGCTCTCGTCCTTCTGTGCAGCGCCTCCTTGTACGCACGTTTTTTTGCTATATCCGCTGCCGGAACATCAGTTACGACGTTTCTGATGGCTTCTTGGCATCGATGCCACTGGCCTTCAGCACTTGATGCTAACAGGGAGGACCCCTCGAGAGGTTGAGGGATACACGATCGACAAAAGTTCTGGCGGGTTTGGTGCATTTGTAGCCGTTCAAAGTCAAATCTTCTCAAAGTATTTCCTTGCTGTTGTGGCATCTAGGACATCCGCATACGTACCTTGGCTACAACAAGTGGTCTGAGTCTATGTTGGCCGCTCGCAAAGTTCGGGCATCTAGAATACTGACCTTTGTTCGTTTTACATGGCCGTCAACAGTAAATCCGTCCTTATCAGACGTTGTTGGTTGCTTCGCAACAAGAGGCAAAGCCAGACCCCCAACCTTTGAGGACTATACCCTAAATTGCAGCTGGGACAGCGGGTCGAATACTCCGTTGTCAGTAACCCTACTTAATCACTCAGTTCTACTCTGCTGGGTTCCGGGACTCGTTGGGGTTGAAGGGAACGAAAAAGCGGACGAATTGGCCAGATACGGCTCTGACATGAACCCTCAACTAGCGGACGGAGAGGTGCTACCGCCTTTCAACACTGCTAAGACTTTTATTGAAGGCGTCACCGCACAACTGGCTAAGGAACAATGGAGCAACACCATCAATTGCGTCATAACCCGAAGTCTGTGGCCTGTGATTGACACCAAAAGATCAAAGTTCCTAGTCTCCCTTAATAGAAGTCAGATCCGGATGCTCGTCGGGGTTTTAACCGGACACTGCACCATAGGAAACATGGCTAAAAGGCTGGGACTTTTTGCAAATGACTTCTGCAGAAGCTGCAGAGACGAAGAGGAAATAGAGTCGGTGGAACATCTTCTATGCCACTGCCCAGCTTTACAGGAACGCCGCTCATCCTGTATGGGAGCAAGGTTCTTCGAAAGTTTGGAAGACTTGGCGGGGGTACCTCTATCAGACATAAAACCATTCCTAAACAGATCGAAGTGGTTTTGTTAGCCACATGACCTTACATGTATACCCAGGGTACTCACAATGGGCCTTCACGGCTTCCGGATGAAATTTGCAAAACTGCCCTCCCAACCTAACCTAACCTAACCCTACTTCAGCCCATAAATGGTTCATCCGCCACCATCTCTATGGCAGCACCCTGACTATTGCTGAAAAATCCATGCTGACCTTTACTCCAAATATTCTCTGACATATCATGCAAGGTATCTGCCATCTTGACTGTTGACAACACCGTCGATTCAATCTAGTGAATTCATCCGCCGTACGTTCTCTTTCTGAGGGTTTCATGTAGGACTTTTGAAACTCGTCCAGTCAGTCATTCCCACAGAGTATTACAGTATTGATATTTTATTCGAGTTCAACACTCGCGCTTATAAGTTAAGCAAGTCCTGCTCGGAAGGACATGTACCACGCGTAGGAAAATAAGCACAATTCAAACAGTTGCAACCGCTGTTGCAACAACTGTCACTGATTCCAATCAGTGCCTTCATACAACACCCAACCACCATAGTCAACACTTTCTGATATTTGACAGCGATTCATTCCAAACAACAAAATTCAATCGACGTGTATCGATTGAAAGAAGAAAATAATTAGCCATCACTTCGCTTCAGCAAATACAATGGTGTCTTTTTGAATAATTTTTTTTTTGACACTGACATGCTTTTTCCTACTCCTCTCGCTCCTTATTTCTCTGTCAGTCAGTATCATACATTCGCAAAATGAAATGAATCGTTTTACGCTGGAACAACGTTGGGAAATATTGCGAACTTATCTCAAAAGTGAGTGCTATGGTTACCAATCAGTGCGCTTACTAAAAATACGAATTTTGGTCGATATGAATCATCTCTTACGTACAAGCAAAGAGAACGTGAAAAAACTGAAAACAAATTGTGTTAACTTATATGCGTATCCTTCATTCATGGTGTTGTGGCTCGTCAAAATATTTCTGACATAATTGTTTATTAGTAGGGCAGAGTTGGGCACTTTTGAACACTTTTTGCTTCCAAGTCTCATAAAAACAAAGGTTTTTTTGTTGAATTATTGATTGTAACTTGTTCTTCACAATTTAGCGCTTCTTCAACAGATTGCGGGATTTTCTGAGCCTTGTTGAAATAGAAAAGCATGTTTCTTTTATCTAATGTCGTTTTCCATTGGTTTCACTCGGGGATCCACTCATTCTGTGATCCATTGGAACAACGAAACTGCTTCTGGTTGAACCCACAAAAGTATTGGTGAAATGCCAAAAAATAATCTACGGCGGCTGTCAGCTGACTTGATTAAAATGCATAAATTACACTTGTGTGAGTGGATTCTGACTTCAAATTGAGAAGCGAAATTCTCTTCTCAGAATCACCAGAAGAGTATTTTTTGTGCCAATGGAAGGGTTTCAGAAGTGATTTTTTCGATTCCGGACTCTCCCGGACGCTTCTTTTTGCCCAATGGAAAACGACATAATCCTGTTCGCCCGTTCAGCTCCATTCTGCTGGGGTGTGTACTCAGCCGAAAACTGCCGTCGTATTACGTGATCATTTAAAAATTTCTTGAATTCGTCTCCCAAATATTCGCGACAATTATCGAAGCATTTTGATTTTGCGACCCGTTTCAAGTTCAACTCTGTGCTTTTGAATATTCTACAAACATTTTTCTTGATCATCAATAAAGGTCACAAAGTAAACCGCACCCCAAGGGAACGAATGCGTTGTGCATTATTTTTCATGTACAATGGTGCATTAGGTAAATGAAAATGAAAGTTGTGATATAATTTTTGTAGTAGTAGTTTATAATACTGAATAAAAAAACACTTCATTTAAAAGTATTTCTTACACAATAAAACATTTTTTGACAATTCAAAAAATACTCGCGTAATTGTTCAAGTTTTCACTTCTGTTGGCACTCCTGGAGTGCCACTGTTTTTTTTTATTGTTTAGACTTTCATTTTCCAGAAAAAAAACTTAACAATTTGTATAAGAATCTGCTTATTTGACTTATCTGGAGAAGATTAGGTTTTCTTTAATCATCTTTTAAAATTAACCAGTAGCGATAAATTGAATTAAAAATCTAAATTAACGATATTAAACTATTTTATATTTTAAGGATTTTGCACTGAAAGAAAATAGCTACACATATATATATATTAGGGTGTCCCTTATTTGTCAACTTTTTTTTTCGTACGCACACCTCATTTTTTTTTTGTTTGAGTCTAAAACCATTGCATAAAAAATTTGTCGTCATTTGGAGTTCATTTACTATACCGGATTTTAAATCAAAATATGCCATGCAAAGTACAAGGTGGCGCCAAAATAACCTTCCGATGTTTTTTGGCTGTAATTTAAAAAAAAAAACTTTGATTCTTCTTGTGGATTATTTTTATTTGGTCTTTTAATTTTTTTTACATCAAGTCGAGAATATGATGTCATGTAAATGGCCGCCGCCACAGTTGATTGTCATTTAAGCCCTTTTTATGGCATTTTCCATCACTTTGGGCAAAACTTCCGGCGATAGGTCCTCATATTCTTGACGGATATTGTCTTTAAGAGCTGCAAGAGTCTGAGGCTTGTTGACATAAACCCGCGACTTCAAAAAGCCCCACAAAAAGAAGTCTGGAGCGGTCAAATCAGGCGATCTTTGCGGGCTAGTGTAAATCGCCAAAAACCCGGAAACACCGCTTTCAGAATATCGGTTGTGGCTCGCGCAGTGTGTGCCGTAGCTCCGTCCTGTTGGAACCACATGCCCTCCAGTCCTAAATCGTCCAATTGCGGTAGAAAAAAATCGGTAAACATGACCCTATAGCGCGCACCGTTCACTGTTGTCGGCGTTCTCGAAAAAAAAAAATGGCCGCGTCAACAGAGGCGATATTCTCGGCACAACGGGCGCTCCGGGGCCCGCCACTCTTGGCAACGTCTCGTGTTGTGCCAGTCTCTTCGAGGCGAGGGGCTAAACGTCGCAGTGTTTCACCAGTAGGCGTTGGACGGCTAGGAAATCTGCGACGAAATTCACGTTGTGCCAAAGTCACCGACCGATTATTGCTCAAATAAATAGTCACCAATATTCCGCGTTCTGGAGCAGTGTAGCGTAACATTGTTTATTAACGTGTATTTCGCATGTGTTTACTACACAAATGTCAAAACAGAACTGACATTAGGGGCCAATCGCAAAATTTATAGCATTTTCTGATAGGAGGATTACTTTTGCGCCACTTTGTATATAGGAAAATAGCACTTGCTTTGGGGCACGTTATTTAGTATGCTGTCGTTTTTCGCATCGATACCACTAATATCGTATTATTTATATTTTTAACTAGCTAAAAGATGTCATTGCAGCTAAAAAGAAGTACCAGAGGTATTTGTTTAGCGGGAAATATAAACCATCAAATTACTGGTGCTAAACTTCCTTCAAGACGTCAAGTATTAGAAGTTTTATTTTTTAATATTCGCGAAGTTAGATTAACAGTGAGTGAAAGTGCAAACCTTGTGATTCGTGAATGCATAATATTTTGGGAAAAGCAAGAATACCCCCAAAGGCATTTCCTTATTGTGTAAGAAAACTTGTCAAACTCTATGAGCTTTGGAAAGATCTACAAAAAAATTCCAAAAAAAACTCAGGATTATATTCAAACGAAGTGAAGATGATTCATAAAATTAAAATAGAGGAGGATAAAATATTTTTGCTTCGTCAGAGAGAACCAGAAAGACCAGGGGGTGGATAAAAAATTAATAGAAAAGGAAGAAAGGGTTAAAAAAAGGATGCTAGATGAAGAGATTGCTTAAATCGACACTACTATCCAGCTCTTTGATATCAACCGATAATTTACTACACCAATAACTTAATAACGAAACAGACACCAGTTCCAACAGTGATGAAAGCCATGTGAAGGATTTGCCAATAACATCGGGAGCAGTACAATCTCAAACTTTCAAAAAACGCAGAAGAAAATAATTTGTTACTGCTAAATTAGTATCAGCTTTAGACAGATGTCAATTAACCATTCGAGACTCTGACTAAATTCTTCAGGCCACAGTATAAGCGCTTGGACTTAATGTTGATGAATTTCCAATCAATAAATGCTCGATCCAACGTATTCGAACACAGGTAAGGCAAAAAAGAGCTGCATCTATAAAAGCCGATTTCCAAAATGATGTGCCTGAAGTTGTGACTGTTGGGAAATTGCTGCCTGGCCTAACCGTAAGAAGTTCAAAAGAAGAGCGAATTCCTATATCGTTATAACATTTTAGAACAGAAACTTGGAAGGGTGTCGACATCACATCTATGAACTTGTTCTTAAGAGTGCATTTGAAGCAAAAATTTGCCAAGTAACGACAAGCCCAGACATTCCCCTTTTCAAAACAGTTTCCCGACAACTGTAAAAATATAGGTTCTTCTAACTTTCAAACTTTAGAGAAACATTTCCGACAAATAACAATAAGCGAATTGATTGATTTCTATTCTGTTGAACTGCATAAAACAACAGTGGGAGACGACTACCGCGAACTCATTGAGCTTTCTGTCATATTTCTGGGAGGAAACGCTAAAAAAGAATTGAAGATCAGACCTCCAGGAGGTCGATAAAGCTCAATTGAGCTGTCTGACTCACTACGGCTGTCGGAGCTCCATGTTTGGTGTCTAATGGCATGGATTTTGTAGTGTCTTTATTAGCAAACTGGAGTGTGTGTGCAAAGAATTGCTTTGGCAATTTATTCTATAAAAATATACCTATTGCAGTCTCAGATAAAATTAATCAAGAACGAAAGACAAGGTCTTGAAGATGTAAGTTTTTTTTATTGCCACGACATATTTAAAACCATGGCTTCAGTGTACTCTGGCTGCTGAGGCGCCCTTTCAAGACTTGGGCTTCATAAAAACGTTAAAAGACTACGAACGTGTGGATTCGTCAATTTCAAATGCAGCTTTAAATAAATTTTGCCAGCATTTGTATTATTTTACTGAGGAAGCAGTCTTTTTATCCCTTTTTGATTTGCCAATATAAGGAACACCCTCATATATATAGGAATGTTTAATAAATCAAGGTTTGCAAATTATTATTATTATTATTAAGGATTACAATGTAAGATAAATTACATTCCAATACTGGGGGATAAGCGCTAGCTATCAGGGCTGTCGGCTTCTCTAGAAAGGTTTAAGTGTTAAATAAGCTTGTCGAGGTTGATAAGCTTTAATATCTTAGTTAAAAATTACTATTATTTTTTGTAGGGTGCTTAAGTATATCGGTAAATGATTTGTTTGTAATATTTCTTATTAATAGTTTTGTGGCGTTGCAGTTTTGGGTTATATGCGGGATGGTGAGGGCTTCTTTATTACATATGTGACATCTTGGTGGGTCGGTTTTGGATAGTAAGTAGCTGTGTGTTATGTTAGTGTGCCCCATTCTAAGGCGAACGAAGCATTTGGTAAGATGTCTAGGCATATTGGCAGGGTAAATTATTCTTAACCCTTCCGGATTGATAGTGGAGTAGTGGTGGGAGTATTGGCGCCAGGAGTCCTCCAAAATATTAAGCCAGTGTATTTGGATTGATTTCCGGATATCTTTTTTGTTGGGCATGTAAAACGTAGTCAAAGGTTCTTTATGTGCTGATTTAGCAGCGCTGTCAGCCAATTCGTTTCCAGTTATTCCAACGTGGCCAGGAACCCAGGTAAGCTTTAGCCTTTTTTTGTTTTTGACAAGCTGTTCTCTTATGTCTTGGATAATTGGCGTTCTATTGTCAATGCTCTTGACAGCATTGATCGTCGAGAGGCTATCTGTGCATATAAGGCTTTTCTTCTTTTTGTGTATTTTGGTTGCACTTAGGATGGCGAAAGCTTCAGCTGTTAGCATTGACGATGTGGGACGAGTCCTTTTTTAAGAGTTTTTCCCTGTTCGTCGACTAACGCGAATGTCGTACTGTAGTCACATTTAGAACCGTCGGTAAATTCAGGATTCCATTTTCTCTGCTTGTAGCTGGAGCTGATTTCTGTGAACATTGCCTTGTAGGTGTTGTTGGTTGTCGAATTTTTCGGTAGGGAGGAGAGATCTGTGATAATAGCATCGCTTGGAAGAAACCACGGTGGATTGGTTGGTTCTTTTAATGTTTCTAATGGAAGGGGCATTTTTTTGGCGTATGAGAGGGCGTTGTAGATTGTAGATAGGAACTTGGGTGCCCGCTTGCGAGATTGAATTTGCCTGGCCACTGCTGTTACTGGTGTCTTAGGTGATGATGAAAGCTTAGTTACCAGGAGAGATGTGAGATACTCAAATCTGTGTTCCAGCGAAGGGTGACCGGATTCGGTGAGCATATTTTTGATTGGCGTTGTCCTGAAAGCGTTTAGGGCGAGTCTAATTGATGTATGGTATTGTGGTTTTATAAGCTCCATTGATGATTTTGCGCATTTACCGTATATTTGAAGCCCATATTCTATTTTAGATAGAATGATCGATCTAATGATGTTGATGAGAGCATTCACGTGCGAAAAACTATTTATGTTATTATGTTTACCCTGGTAGTTAGGCTTTTCTTGAGCTCAGTGCAGTGGTTCTTAAGGCTAAATTTATTGTCAAAAGTTATACCCAACATTTTTAGAGAATTTACATTGCAGATATTGTTGTTGTTAAAGCTAAGATACAAGTTTTTCGTACATTTGATTTTTTTACATATATGTAATATTTACCACTGGTTGATGTCGGTGAGGATGTATGAAACATTTTTAGTGATTTTCGGAATGTCTTTGCATTTCGAAAAGAATATCAAGCCGTCTGCATAAAGGGAATGCCGGATGGGCTTGTATTTGACTAAGATTTCGCTAAGTTCGTTAAAAGCAACGATAAAGATGATGACAGAGAGAGGGGATCCTTGTGGGATGCCATTTTCCAAGACTTTTATTGATTCGTATGCGGAATTTACGGTTTAAAAGAAATGATTTGATGTAAGCGAAGGGCCAATTTTCCACTTAACTAGTTTGTTTAGGACTATATGAATCCCAATTCTGTCAAAGGCCTTTTCAAAATCTACTGAGAGAATTGAGACATGGTTTTTCGTTGATATCGCTGACGCGACATATTCATCGATGTATAACAGGGAATCAACTGTGCCACGGCCATGTTTGGCTGCTTTCAATGAGGTCGTTTTTTTCTGGGAACCACAGTAGTCATTTGGCAATGATATTTTCTAAAATTTTCCCTGTGCAGGACAGAAGAGATATGGGTCGATAGCTACTAACTTCGATGGGTGTTTTGTTTGGTTTCTGTATTGGTATGACAGTGGCTGTTTTCCATGTTTGTGGGATAATTCCTTTGTCAAATATATTGTTGTAGAGAGAGAGAATGCGGTGCTTTAGCTGTGGAGGACCGTTCTTTAACTTTGGATACTCTGATATTTTCCGTTCTATAATGCGTGCACGAACAAGTTCGCACAATTTTTTTTTTGAATAAAATTGTAGTTGAATTGCTTTTGTTTTTTTGTCACCTGTCATTTTCAAATAAGTAGACTATCTGAGCAGACATTATAAGAAAATATGGCCTCATCATCTGATGTTTCTGGTTCACAATTTCGCTTCCGTTCAGCGCGCGCAGTGAATAAGTAATATTGTAGTTCTGGTATGTTTCCTATATTTTCTTTACTACTTTTTTGGATTTTAGACTAAGTGTACAGGAGCAGGATAAATATTGGACAACGGTCTTGAATGAAATGGAAAGTGATGACGGTGATTTTTCTGATGGTTTTGAAGACGATTATGTACCTCCACCAACAGGTATGCCATCCGGCACTGGTTACATTAGTGGCGAAGTGGGAGAAATTGGTGAGGCTTCTGATGTAGAAAACGAACCTGAGGTCGAGTTAGAAATCGCTGAAAACGACGATGACGAGGATACAACTACAGAGTTTCCCGATGCATGCGAAATCATAACTGGTAAGGATCGAATAACGCAATGGAGTACAGTTCCGCCAAATACGAGTGTTCGAACCTGTGCGCATAACATAATTCGGCAGAAAAAGGGTCCTATTGCTGGTTTCGAGATTAAAGCTGAAGCAGACATCGTGGTAACAGAAACTTATCGAAAGCTCTAAGTGTGTATGCGTCATTCAATTCCAATCATTCGGATAGACCACCAAAGGTATGGAAACCGCTCACTATTCAAGAGTTAAAAGCTTACTTGGGTGTTTTTTTTATGGCCGGGGTACATCATTCGAGTGGAGAGCACACATCGGTCCTCTGGAGTTCGGACTCTGTTATCCATTTTCGTGCTGCAATGCCTCTTTGCCGATATTCTGCAATTACGCGCTTTATACGTTTCGATAACATACGTACTAGAGTTGATCGAATGTGTACTGATAAGGCCGCCCCAATTCGTGAGCTTTGGAACCTAATGAACGAACAGCTATATAAAAACAATAAGCCATCGACAGACATCACTGTGGATGAACAGCTGTTTCCGTACAGAGGCCGTACTAAGTTTACGCAGTACATACCTTAAAAACCAGCCAAATATGGAATAAAGGTTTGGTGGGCTTGTGATGCGTCAAACTATTATCCACTTCGTGGCGAAATCTACACTGGAAAGGAGGTAGGTGCAGCACGCCAGACAAACGTTGAAGAGAATGTTGTAAAGCGATTGATGCGAAGGTATGAAGGATCAGGCCGAAATGTAACTACCGACAACTTTTTCACTACATTGGAGCTCGCGGAATACCTTCTCGCTAAAAATTTGACTTTGGTGGGCACCGTTCGCCATAATAAAACGTTTATTCCTCAACAAATGAAGAAAAACAAGAACCGTGGAGAGTTGTCGAGCGTGTTTGGGTTCCATGAATCGAAGTACAGTATGGTATCATATGTACCGGCAGCAAAGAAGGCTGTGATTGTCTTATCTTCTATGCATCACGATAACTCTATCGCTGATGAGCAAAGTAAGTACAAACCAGATATTGTACTGGATTATAATAAGACGAAAAGTGGAGTAGACATGATGGACAAAATGACAGCATTTTACACGACAAAACGCAGAACCAAACGGTGGCCGCTTGCAATGTTTTATAATTTGCTCGATGTCTGCGGTGTAGCAGCCTATGTCGTGTATTCTTTCAATAATCAGGATATTACTGCGACTAAGAAGCGGAGGATGTTTCTCACCAACATGGCTAAACAACTCATGCTGCCAGGTATAGAACAGCGGGCAAAACTCCCAAGAGTGATGGCTAACTTCTCCACGTCGCATTGCATCCAATTAGCATTAGGTAAGCCAATAAATCCACCAATGGCTGCTTTGCCTACACAAGAACGTGGAGCTGATGGCCGCCTAGTGTTCAAAGGTACATGCCACCTTTGCGTTTCAGGTCGTAAACGCAAAACACGCAAGGAGTGTATGTGGTGTTCCAAGCCAGTATGCGATCAGCATTGCAAAAATTTTGCAAAGTGCCTCGCTTGCGTCGCTGCCTATCCATAGATGTTTAAATACATAATATTATTTCTTGTTTGTATCCAAATTTAATTTAATTTTAAATTTATAAACTTTTATAGACATTATCTTTGCAAAATAGTCTTTTTTTAATCAAAATATAAAAATTTTAACACAATTATCATACAAAATATACTAAAGTACCTGAGTACCACAGCACACTTAAGAGTATTTTTTTATTGCCAGTCACACAAGGGTTAAATAAACTTGCAGCATATACCTTGGGAGTCTAGTGTTCACCTCAAGACTCAGTATACTAAAAAATCGGATAGTATTCCAAATCGCGCATAATCTTGAAAATGTCTTCTACATTCAGATCTTTGAAACTTAATTTGTTGTTTCGCGTATTACAATTATTGACTTGGCTTAAACGCGAATTGTTTTAGTTCTGCAGTTTTTGGATTGATAAGAAGCATAGTATACCTTTTTTAAGACCGGCACCGTGGCAGTGATATTTCAGGCTAAATAAAATAGTACAAATAGCCTTCTTTAAATCCTTGCGTAATGGATGTATTTGTTCCATAAGAAGTGGGAGGCTATGATGACTCCTAGATATTTATAGCTGTCGATGACTCTGTGGCAAGAAGGAAAAACAGCATGACTGCTGTATAGATCTTTTTTTCTTTTGCATTTTTCAATGAGACTTGCGGCATCCAGGTGTTTTGATTTTCTTTTATCGTTATTGATTTTGTGCAGGTTGATTTTTAACTTTCTCCATTACGTAGTAAGAGCAAAGATATTGTATTCGTACAAAATTTCAAACTCGAGATGTTAATCAATTCTGACATTACGATGATAGAGGAACTCAAAAAAGTGGGTCGCAAAATTCTGTACGTCTGTCTGTATGTCCCGAGGCCTACAGCCTAAATGCCTGCCCGGATTTCCTTCAAATTTAGGATTTGGAGTTTGGGTTCTTACAGTTCGGGGCCGTTTTTTATTTTGCACGGTAACCTTAATATTAATGGTACTTTCCATATAGAAATTTCATACCGGTTTGAGTTGTTCGCAAACGGCTCTAACGATTTCAACCAAAATCTCTGCATACTCAGTTTGCCGCTAAAAAAATAGAACACAAATTGGACATGTCTCGAAAACGACATTTTACGATTGTAAGAACAAATCCATTTCTAAGGTAATATGGTCATATCCAACTTAATGGGAAATTCAGTTTTTCTCTGTATCATCGTAAAATGGATTTTTGTAAAAAACATTTTTCAAAAATTTAGTTTTCTTTAGTTTACTTGAAAATGGCAACATCGACTCGACCCAAATACAAACTTAGAGTAAAATTGATGTTTTCAAAATTATTGCGTCCTTAATTTTCAATTCGATTCACCGAAAACGCTAATTTTAAAAACTGCCCATATCTCGAAAACCCCACATTAGATTTAAAAAAAAAAAATCTTTAAAAACCAAGTAATGCTTACATCCTGAACAATAGCTTGTACTCGGTTTTCAGCTAAATAGTTAAGTATTAGTATTTTTCAAACTAAACATTGCAATATTTGATAATATGTTGTCTGCCAAATTTTACAAAAACCGCTATAACGATTTTGATCAAAATGCTTATTAAATATAACAAAAGTATTCTAAATAAAATAAAAATAAAACAGGTCCGTATGGACCCAAGCCTAGCTTCTCACAACCATTCGTCTTGTGTGAGTTTTTATTTTTTGGGACGAATGGAAGGGATCTACAATTTTATACCGAGTCCAAACGGCCAATTGAGAAGCTCTTTCATGACAATTATACTCTCGGATGTTTGTCAGACGTTCGCGAGAGGTGGCGCAGTGAAAAAACCTTAAGTTGGAATTTGGGTTTTTCTCGGGATTCGAACCTGGGTCCCCTCGCTTAGTAGTCCAACACACTAACCACTAAGCCACTGAGCCGACGTATTCTAAATAAGATCCCGTATTTAGTTTTTCTCAAAAAAAATTCGAATAAATCGGATTAATAATTATTTCTCAAAAATTACTGCACAAATCCTGATTTGTATTAACATATCTACGGTATATTTGTGTAATAATCTCAATTTTCCACTTCTAATAAAAATGCAATAACAGCTAAACAAAACTTATTTTTAATAAATATAACCCACTTCTTTTTTTTTAACCATATTGAGTATGCACCTTAAAATAATGCCAACCACTGCGCATTACAGGGTGTACACAATTAGAAACTCCCACTTCATTTGCACACCACACACGTCAATTGGGATATTCAGTTTATAACTGCTAACGCACATTCAAAAAGAAGTCTCCGAATTCTTACAATATACATCTATGTAAAGATTTAGATCTATCACGAACCCTGCTTCCAATCAAAGACACCTTATACCAACGTTACTAATCAAAATAAAAGCATGACCTAACACACTCTACACTCTCTACTAAACTCTTGTCCTCGTACTCAAAAATCTTGTAATGTGTAAGAGCTTATAAAATAGTACAGTGTCACTGTTGGAGACTACGACGTCTCCAAAGTAAAGTACTGGTGGCATCCGACCAGACACTTACTGCAAACGTGCTGCACACAGCCTGAGTGACAACAATGCCTACTGAAATACTGAAATGTCAAAAATGAGAAAAACCATGAATTGTCAAACGCAAAATAAAGTATTATTATTCTGTTTTATAACGTCATCCAGAAAATTTGCGTTTTTATCTCCGTTTTTAATAACGTAGTTTTTTAACAGTTTTTAGTTTGGTACAGCTTGGCCTTTGACTGAGTTTTTTCCTTTTTTCGCGAATCAGTTTTTGCCTTTGCCAGAGATTAAATCTCTCCCTACGTTTCTACAGAGAACAGTCACTTATAACTCTCTAACCAGACAATTCCCGTTTACTGAGACCTTCAACTTTTAAAAACTCACGTTGTTGTTTGACATGTACCTACTGCCATATCAGATGAACTACCCAAAAGTGAATTTTATTTAACACCATTCCTTTTCCTATATTCTATTTATTCACTGTTTCTTATATCTAGCATTGTTTCTCAGTTTTTGTACGTACATATAAAATAAGAAAACAACCAAGCAAAGTTTTGATGAACGAGAAAGTTTCGCTCGACCCAGTCATGCACTTTATTTATATATACAGTGGACGCCAAGTATAACGAATGATATAATAATTGATGGCATTCACTATATCGAGCGTGTTCGTTATGTCGATCGCTTTTTTTTTACTATTTCAAAAATATGAAGTAATTAAAAAATACTTTTATGCAAGCGGTTTTATTTGATGTAAAATTGAGTCAATTATGGTTTTCCGTTTAAATATATATACATTCGTTATATCGGATAGCAAATCATGAGCTCCATTCGCTAAATAGAAATACTTATGGAAAAATATCTGAAAAACGTTCGTTACATCGCAAAATCTATAACTTTGTAACAAGTAGTTGATTCTTGCTTCACAGTTTCATTTTCGTTCATAATACTTTTCCAATTTAATTTCTGTATTTGCTGGTTAAGTTTGCAAACACATTTTGTACTCCCAACTTTTTCTGTTACTGTTTTTGGAATATAGAAGACCGTAACAGTTTTATTTTAAATCAAATTTATGATACCTCAACGGAAATATTTATGTTTCTGTTTGTCCAACAACCCAAAACACCCAAAAGTTATTAATGCTTTCCAATATGGGATTATACCATATCCTATAATTTGAATTGTTTTTTGAAACAAAGCATAAAATTTGTTCCAATGGCACCAATTTAAAAATGAAAATATCACTCCATCAACATTATATCAATTGAATAGTAGTGTTTATAATATAATTCATGCATACACCTCAGTGCTATCGTTACGGTGACCATCCGTTCATTATAATAATAAACAGTTCTGTATTTGAAGACGATGTTCATTACGAATTATTTTGTGTACAAAAACATATAAATGTTCTGTATTTTAGAAGTTGTTCATTATTTGTTCTGTAATTCTCTTAAATTCTTAAAACCAATAACGTAAACATTAAGAAAATCAAATTTCAATGAACGAAATGCTAACGTGCCCCCACTTGCTGAACGAGTGAACTAATCTAGTACTAAAAAATTGGTACTATTTGGGTTTTTTTTTTTGTACCAAATGAAGAATTGTGTAGTTAAATATTGTGTTTCAATCTGTTTCTTTTTCTATTGTTCATTATATGGTATTCTAAAGTATGGTCATCGTAGCTATCGTTAACGTTTTGTCTACAACAAAGACTGCTATAGTTGTCCTTTCCTTTTCAGCATCTGCAATTGGCCTTAAATGGAACTCCTTGCACAATTTCAAATGTCTACAAGAAAAATATTATGGTGGGATATTATGTATCGTGGAACAAAAAATTATTTTTAAAAATAAAAATGTCAACATATATAAATGTTGCAAAGTATGAGTGTTGGAAGGATTCACAAGCACGATTAGAAGTCTTAAATTTCATGTAGCCTACCATATCATTGTAAAATTAATATGTGTATTTTTTTTTTTGGAACAGAATACCTTCAGCGCATTGATTTTCCTTGCGAACTAACACTTTAAGCTAAATACTACCGCTCTAACAGAACTGAAATCACTGGTTTCGTTATCTAAGCCCCCTATGCACGATTACCCAGAGATATAATTTCAAGAAAAACCATCAGCAAATCCATATGTATACGTATGCCCTACCATCCCTGGATTCAAACACTTTTCATTGAAACGACACCCATGTCCAACCCAAACGTCCTGAATGCGTTCGTACGTAATATCGTAAGTATCCTAAATTTACTGGATTTTAAAATCTCCAGGGAGTGCTATACCCTCTCTTCGATATCGGAGCGACGATTTATTTCCGATGACTCCTCTTGGAATATCCCAGACTATAATGTAGAAAGCGAAATGAGCTTAGTGTGGTCTTTCGCAAGGCTTTATATGCGACCCAGTATCGAAATGGTGAAATGAGTATTATGGGTTGTATATGTGGCCACAAGGAAATCAATTTCACCTGACGGTTGTTTTTTTGGCTCCTTGCCACCAAAAGGGTGAACCCTTTTTTGAATTAAAGAGTATTCGTCCTATCACATTGAATGTTTTCCTGTATGTATAATAAAACAAACAGAAGAATGCCTGAAGTCTGACTAATGGTTCGGGAACATCACTCGGCATGTGGAACAATCCAAGTAGATACTTGTGTGTTCCGGTTCCTGGCATTGTACATCGGAAATAATAATAATCGTTTCCCAGCAAGTATAAATTTTCATCAGCGCGAATGATGTGGCCTAGTTCAGTGTTGAGCAAAAATAACGCCTATAATACTCGCGGCTATCACTGGTCCAACTATAACTGTGTTCCACTCCACAATCTGTTATTTTCAATAAGCTACACGAAATGGGAACAATAACCTCTGTTTGTTGAAGCTTACGATGCGCAATGTATACATTCATAGCTTGGAGTCAAATTTTAATTTAAATCTGCCAATCGGGCGGCGGGTGGTATTTTTCATTGTTTTCGCTTGCATTTTTTTATTTATTGTTTTTAACTTCCGGAAAAACATATATTATCCAAGATGATGATATAATAACAAAGTTAATACGTCTGCTTTGAATGGATAGTATGGCTTTACATGATGAAGGAAATTAAATCAAATCGACTTGGAATATTTAACTCCGATTTGGAATAATGAATGCAAGGGTACTGCAAGGGCTGCAAAAGTGTTAAAGGCAGTTGCAGTGGCGAACTGCAACATGTAGTACAATCAATCTATAGCATCGAATAGATAATAGTGTTTTGAAATTAACGACAATCTGTTTAAAAATGACAGGATAGCTGCAGGTGTTGTCAGAACACAGGACTATTGTCGATCCGACTTCCGTTGGTCGGCACTTTGTTTTCACCATTCCACTGTAACATATCGATATCTTCACTGGCTCCTTAAAATTGTCATTGCGATTTATACTATTTTACGCTATCTCTCTATATATAAAACAAAGTGTATGTTTCCCTCTATCGCCCGTAATTTCCAACCAATTTTGTTTTTAAAATGTCGGTAATTACGGTGATCAATTGACTGGCAAAATGAAATTAGGAATTCCCCATATAAAATGCTTATCAGTTAACTTAAATAATATTTGGCACATCCAATTTGCCGCCTCAATGTTACCATAGTAACTCTAGGCGTTTTTCTTTTTTCGTTCAGAGCACAACCTGAACAACCTAGTTCAGATACATCAGAGCTCAAAATTTGTGTTTCTTTTTTCGTTTAGAGCATAATCAGAACGCGCTCTATGAGCTCAGAATTAATTGACTGAGCAGGCTGAGTAAAAAGCTGAATACACACTCGCAGTCACATTTGACAGAAAAAAAAAACAGGATAAACAAAATAATTGAAATGGTGGACGAACTTTGTTGTTCTGCAACTGAAGGTTAACGAATTTAATAAATATTCAATTACTACATATAATTATTAAAAATGTCAGCTACGTGATCAAGTGTGTTTCATAAATACATCAGAAAAAAATTAAGCGTATTAGTATTATTATTCGGCGAGTTTCGGAAATAATGTGCCGTGTAGCTGTCAAAAGGGTTCCTTCCACGCAATGCGACAAGGTTCGCTATATGCCGATATGCGTCATCGGCGAATTTTTACGAAAGTTGTGTTGGAACGGATACCTCGTGAGGGGTGATTTTCTGCGAGGACTTCTTTGGTATACATTATTTGAACATTCAAAGATTCCGTATACTTTTTCAGTACTTTTTATAAACGAAGGGAATTAAACCAACACTTATTTCTTAACTAGCTGTACCCGCCCGGCTTCGCACGTGCTAAATGTGGTTTCAGAACAATTAATGGAAACAAAATTCAGGCAGAGCCTTCTGCAAAAGTGAGGGACTTGAACCCGTACTAAAAAACCTCCCGTAGACTGGGCCCACTCTGCCTTTATCTTCATGGCATTTCACATGCTCGTTGGACTAATCGCCAATAATTTAATATTCTTTGGACAATGAAAATAATTTTATAATAATTAGCTCACTTTTTTCTTATAAATGTAAAGCTTCTTTGTATACTATATATTTGCTGCATTACTTACCCTGGAGAACGCTACATATAAGATATAACAAACTGCCCGTGGCGGAAGCAATTCTTTTTTAATTCAACTCCCGCTTTTCTTAAAGTTTGACCCTCTAACTTATTGATTGCCATGGCAGAACAAACAATAATAGGAAATTGAATCCGTTTAAACTGAAATGGATAATTGCTGGGAACTATTTGTATTCTTGGTATAAACACCGTATCCAGTTAAAATAAACGCCTAAATAACGTTTTTCTGCAACGAAATCACTCTCAATCTGGTTCCATTACAAAGCTTAGGGGATTCAAATTGCGAAGCAGCATAATGGGAACTCCAACTTTTAATGCCAGGCCATGGACTGTAGTTCTATTTAAAAACTCGACTGGGTAATTTAATTTACTGCCTTGATTGCAAATAGCATTTATAAACAGGTACGACGTATATGATCCAGAAATTTTCCCTAATGTAATAATACCACGATCTGGTACCACTGATACCTATTTGACATTCCTTTCCTACATATTTGACATTTATTTTATAAGGTTAAAAGAGATGTCAAAATATTACGCGGGTAGTATGTTTGATTTGAGAATGAAGTGCATATCTACTCATGCAGGTGAAAATCGTAGAAATGTTTCAAATTTTGCCTATTTATTTAAAAACCTTTTAAGTTATCGAGTTATTGGATATCCTAAGTTGTACCTGCAGATGACCTCTATAAGCTGCTGTTAACTATATTTAAATGCTGCCAGTATTTTCAAACGGAAAGCGTGACAAAGAAAAAAGCAAAACGAAACGAAAAAATAAATTACTCATGTCCATTTTTTTCCGGAATTTATAGAGATATAGAGTTGAGACAAAGTAGATATTGAAGGTCTAGGTATCCTCTATAGGCCTGTGAAAAATGCACCAGAATATACTGAGCAGTTTCTAAGATATTTGCATTTAAATACATGCAGTCAAATTCAATCTTAGTCGAACAGAACTACACCAATCTTATTTATATGATAAAGTGTAATAGTCCGTCCAAAAGGAGTTGAATATTTTCTGTTAAGCGCATTTTTGATCAAATGAAATTGTTAAAGCTTTTCATCACACAATTGTATAACTTAACACAGTTAAACCGATTGCACATGTCTGGCATTGCTGACCAAGCGTCTGGGTCAATAAAATGAATTTCCAACGAAATTCACCTCACAAACGGAAATGCAAGCTACGGGAAAATAATAATTGTAAGAAATTTGGAATTTAAATGCAAGCTTTGATAATGAAGAAAATGTTGTTATAAGTTAGCCGTAATTGATTCTTTGAGAAATAAAGGTGAGAGCAATCTGCTCTTAATATATTTTTTTACAATTTTTGAGTAAATCTTTTTTAACTTATATATCTAAGATATCCTCCAAAGATATCCTATCCAAAACTTTGAGAACCATGTATTCCATCCACTGCTTGACCTAAGCCGAGCAACTCACTGACCTTCTCTTCCAGTGGAGTCAGGGAATGATATTTAGACGGACCACCACCAGTTCCGGATAAATTCATTTTATTCTTCCTCAACTTGCCTTTGGTATGCACTTTAAAATCAGCCCAAACCTAATGAAACATAAATAAAGGGTTTTTCAATAAGAGCGCTACAAAAGTTTTTTTTAAATAAAACAAAAACGGTTTTGGATATCAATGAAATTCTTTATTCCTGTGAAAGTAAGTTCGATGCCATTATGTATGGAACTCGATTTCTTTTGCACGGGCACGCTTGCAGAAGTTCAGACGCTGAACCCAATTTTCGACGGTTTTCAAATTTCAAGCATAAATCGGCCGATACTGCTGCAATTTCACGTTCGATATTCGTACGAAGTTCATCAATCTTCGCTGGCTTGTTGGCATAGACCATAGACTTGACGTAGCCCCACAGGAAATAGGCTAACGGCGTCAAATCGCACGACCGAGGCGGCCAAGCGACTGGACCATTTCGAGAGATAACACGTTCTCCAAACTTGGTTTCCAATAAATTGATTGTGACATTCGCTGTGTGGCTTGTGGCGCCGTTCTGTTAGAACCACATGTCCTCCAAGTCCGTATCATCCAATTGGGGCCAAAAATATTCGGTTATCATTGAACGGTAGCGATTCCCATTCACAGTAACGTGCCGGTCTTGATCATCATCGAAGAAGTACGGCCCAATGACGCCGCCGGCCTATAAACCACACCAAACCGTAATTTTTTCGGGATGCAATGATGACTCATGGAGTGCGTGTGGATTGCTGCCTGACCAATACCCTAATTTTGTTTATTGACGAAGCCATTCAGCCAGAAATGAGCCTCATCGCTGAAGATGATTTTTCGATGAAAATCCGAATCATTTTCAAGTTGTTGCTCAGCCCAATTCACGAACATAAGACGCTTCTGGTGGTCAAGCAGCTTCAGTTCTTGCGTCAATTTAATCTTGTAGGGATGTAGGCCAAGATATTTTCGCAAAATTTGCCCCGACGACGTCACAGAGATGCCCAACGCTTGAGAACGACGTGTGAGAGACACATTTGGGCTTTCTTCAACTGAAGCCTCAGCGGTAGCAGTATTCTCGACACTACGGGCACTTCTTTGACTCACTGGCACAGGAACATTTTGTACTGTGCCTGTGGATTCAAATTTTTCCACTAGACGCTCAATTGTTGATCTGCTAGGACGATTATGACGACCATAAATTGGACGTAGCGCTCTTAAGGTTGAGGCCACTGACTCCGAATTTCGGTAGTAATAGACTCGTTGTTGGCAAACCTTACTGAAGAGAAATGTCAAAAGAGCGGCAAGAAATTCGGCGTCGTTTGCTGTCCCTGTCGCTCTACTTTTGTAGCGTCCCTGGTGAAAAACCCTTTAAAATAAAAGAATTTGTCAATGTTGGAACTTTGTTTACCTTTTTCCATCCCGCTGCATCACGCTGCGGTGGACCTTCAGCATTTAAATCTTTTGTCAAATTAGTCCATAGATTCTTGGATTTTTGTCTAGCTTGGGATGTTTTTAACCCTGGAATGCTACACTTATTTGCGAAACGTACTATGCTACACTGGGGTACAACGGTACCCCAAAGAAAAAAGGACATTTTTATAAAAAACTAAATTTTATTCAGCGAATTCATAAAAGAAACTTAGAGTACAAAATAAAGTAGTTTTTTTTTTTCAAAAACAAGGAAATGAAATAATATTATTTTGAACAGGTTGGACATATTTTACTTTGGTGCTGTAAACAAATGAATTTTTTGCATAGAGCGCAGTTGATCCTTGATTTTCTATCCCGGCTTCTTGGGCAAAATGCACACCTACCCGCGGTAGTAGTTGGCTTTGTTTGCTCTTCTAATGCTGGGTTTTTTTTTAGTGTACTGCATATTGTCTCGCGGAGTTCACGCCTTAAAGTTGGAGTTTGTAAACGACGTTTCGTATGTGGTTTTACTAAATCTAGTGCTAATTTTTTCAAGTATACTCTTCGGTTTTCTAATTTTTCTTTGTTTTGTGCGTAAGAACCACGTAAAAGGATCATAGAGTTGTATCCCAAAATATTGAGCAAATTACAAAACAAGCAAAACGGCCAGCGGCGCGTCTTTCGACCAGTAGAATAAGTGTGACACAATTGGTCCAAGGTGTCAACTCCGCCCTTTGTTGAGTTATAGAATTTTACTATCTCTGGTAATTCGGTGGAATTTGGATCATCACCTTTTTCATGCATTGAAGAAAGCATCAATACAATTTTTTTTTCTTTTTTGGTGGACAGTACGACAACAGAGTAAGTGGATTACTGTAGCAAAACATGGAAGAGTTTACCTGTCTATCCTTTAATTCCAAAAATGATTGAGGTATTTCTTTTTTATTTTTCCTCAAGGTGCCCACTACGGTTATGTTTTTGTTCAGAAAATGTTGGGCAGTCTGCACTGAAGTAAACCAATTATCCATAGTCAGATTTCTATTGGTACCATGAAAAGAACTACTAAGTTTGTCACAATAGTACTGGGCAACCGGAAGATCGCGAGGTGTGGAGTCCTTGCCTATGTAAACTTCAGCGTCGAGTACAAAAGCCGTCTTAGCATCGCAGCACATCACTATCTTGATTCCATACTTGTCAGCTTTTGATGGAATGTACATCTTAAATGGACAACGACCTCGGAAACCAACTAATTGTTCATCAATCGTGGTGTACTCCGATGGAACATATAATTCTTTCATTTTATTTAGGGATCTCTCGAACACTTCTCGAAATGCTGCAAGTTTGTCCGTCGTTTTTCTCTGAGCTCTGGTGTCTTTGTCATCGAATCGAAGACAGTTGATCAGAAACCTAAAACGTGCTTCGGGCATAGTTGCCCTAAATATTGGTATACCACTGTCTTTATCAAATAACTCTTTGGTAAACACTCCATTCATTTTCATAACACCGGCATAATAAAGCAAGCCAATAAGTGCCTGCATTTCAATAGAATCCGTTTCCTTGGTGAAAGAAGGTTTATTAGTTGTTTCTGTGTCATCATCGTCGTCGTCCACTTTTTTGACATATGTTAATTTTTGGACTTTCATTTCTTTATTTGTATATTCCGTAATTTTTTCAAGGTTTTCTCTGGTGAAACATAGTTCCCAGGCTTCTATTCCTGACTTTATTTGCTTGGATTCATTTTTATTTCCAGGCAAATGTAGAACCAGATTTATTTTTGATGTCCGATGTACTGTACCTTTAACCCCTGACCACTTGAACCCATTTTTTCCTCTTAGTTTAACGGGAACCTTCAAAACTTTAACTTTTGCTTGTTCAGCACGGTATATTTGTGCCAGCGGTACACAATCTTCAGAATCAGAGGATGAAAATGAATCCTGGAAGCAAACTGAACTAGAAGGAATTGAGCGGTCTTCGTTCTCGGTCAAGGATGTGAGCCGATGGTGATCTGGGCTAGAATGGTAACGGATGTCTTCAATATCGCATTCCTTGTTCATTTCTAAGTTATCTCTAAAATCTGGTATGATGGCATCGTCCTCATCACTCATGTCATTTAAATCATCGGAGTCAGCCTCATAGAGAATTTTATGTATCTCCGAGATATCATCCGGTTTTGATAAGTCAAGAATTTTTTTTGGGAAGTCATTTCTACCATGAGCTATAAACAAACAAATTAATAAGCGTATAATAGAACTGAGCACTTGTTACATTTACTAACAAATAGTTTAATAAGACTAACATACTTACCTACATTAAAAGAAAACACTGTAATAAAGTTTTTTATTTCATTCGTATTCTGCTACACTGGGGTACACCTGTACCCCAATATCAAATTTCAGCACAATGACAAACAGTCCGCCCGCCGTCAGTGTCACATACGAACTAATGCAACAAGTCATGAAAATACTCAGACGCTCAAGCTTGCAGCGCCATCTGCTACCGAATGGCTGCAGTTTAAAATAAGGCTGCGGTACAAGTGTACCCCAAGTAGCATTCCAGGGTTAAGTACCCCTTGGACAAATCTGGATGCCGGGTCATGTGTTGCACCATAATCTCAAACTGTTGCACTTTTGTGTTTGGACTTTTAGATGTTTCCTTGGGACAACAAAAAAAAACAAACATTATACATATTACTATGTTTATGAAATATTCATGAATTATTAATTTATAAATTTATTTACTTACATTCTGAGAAAAACAACTTCCTAAATCGACCTTCTCTCAAGCGCATTTGATGTAGAATTATTATTTGCGAATTCGAACGAATTTGACATTAACTTTCGGACAAGGTAGTACCAAATTTGTACCAAGAACCCAAAAATATTTGGCAGTACTGGAGCTGTTCGAATTTCGCTTTCATAACTTACTTTTAGAATTACAGAGTTGCTATTTTGCGAATTCGAACAGTTTCAATTTAGAATCGAGTTTCATAGTAGGGCCCCTGAATGTAAGAATGGGATTAAATTATTGTTAATAGAACATACACGTGAAATGTGACAGCAAATGAAATGCACATTGAATTTTAATATTATTGAAATTATGTCGCGGCCGCAGATAATTGTCTTGCGTATCTTTGACATGACTGCTCAAAGTATAGCCAGATTCCACCGCACCCCTTAATATATTCAACCGCATGAAGTGAAATTTTCTTCTCCTGCTTTTTCTTTTTTCTTCTTAGAAGTCGGTGTTTCGTTCTTCTTTTTTGCTCGTAGAGCTTGCTGTTAATTCAAGCAGTGTCTTCAGCATCGAGTGATAGGGTGCATTCTTGACCACTAAATAAGGGTTTGATTGTGGTTGACTTGTAGAACTTAGCTGCACTTCTGATGGCAATTTGGGTTTGAAGAGAAGTTAACAGCCCTATTATGGCTATCAAATATCAACACGATATTTGATAATAATTGATACGTATCAACAAAATGAACGAATGGGTATTATGGTTATCAATCTATCAACATTTTTGATGAATTGTGAATTGTATAAGATTTAAGATCTATTGTGAATAGTTTTATCTGTAAACTTGGTATTACGGTCGTCAAAAAAATTGATATTCATCAAATTTTCTATCAACCACAAATTTCTTATTGATACATATCAAATATTCGGGCGGTTCAAAATTTCTATTGACATCGAATCATACAAATTATTTCCTTGTGCCTATTATTAAAAAAAAAAAACTTTAGACCGAAATGTCATCGGTAAAGTTATTTTTTGAAGGGCATTATGATGAATTAGGTGTGAGGGAACAAGCTATCATACAATCTATCATGCAGGACTTTACGAGATGCATCAAACGCAATGTGTGTGGACGAACATATGTAAGCAGTTAACATATTTTTTTTTTTACTTGGTGTGATTCGGTTCCAGATTCGTGCAGAACTTCCGACTTTCAAAACAAGCCTTCGTAGAAGTGTTGACCGATATTGAGGATAAACTCAAACCATAATAATATTCCGTGTTGCGAATACTCTTTTCAATAGTTTCCAATTTTGTATCGATGCCACTTGTAGCATCTTGCTAAAAATGATAATTATGCTGACTGTAAGTATACAACAGAAGTAGAGTGTGGGTGAGAGCAAAGAGACTAAGCACCCATCACCCTATTATCTATTTGGTTATCTCGTGTGCATGAACGATCAAGAACGAGGTCAGTCTCAGTCCGACTACCGACCGTCGTGCATTGGCGAGCCGACTTTACATTTGGCGACGAGCAAAAGTGAAAAAAAAAAAAGATATAATATAAGTGTGTATCGGAAGTAAAATACGGTAGTGAGACAACGAGGAACGAGAGTTGAAGAAACTGAAATATAAAAAGTAGGTAAGTGAAACTGAAAAAAAAAAAAAAAAAAAAAAAAAAAAAAAAAAAAAACAACACACAAAACATTACGGCATAAGTATGCAAAGAATAACAAAAGAGAGTGCAAGTGCAAGTTAATAAAATAAAAGCCGAATTTCTTTAAAAAAATATTTTTAGGCAGCGATGCCTTCTTTATTTGTCGAGTACTTTATTAAGACTAAAATTACAGTATTATCTGATTCTATTACTCTACATGCATTCGACTATTTGTGCTGTTGTCAGCACAGGTGTTGTGAAATGGTTTCCAAGAATTTCGATTAAATTAAAGTTGCAACCTGAGTTGTTTTGTCTGTCGATTCGTAGGAACGGAAATTGGGTCGTGTGAATGGTTTGCTGATGCAATTCATGTTAATTTGCATTTGTCGGGAGAAATAGGAGAAACATTGGAATTGGTGGAATTGATATCGGTCATGCCTATGAATAAAAAAAAAGAGAAAAAAGCAAATCTTGTTTACAATAATTACATTGGTGCAAATGTGCCTTCATTGAATTGAAAAATGTGGTCCAAATGTACCTTCATTTGATTGAGAATATTAACATTATTAATAAATAAATTGGTGCAAAGGCGCCTTCATTAAATTGAAAAAGCATTATTATGATTTATTATGATGCAATATTTTGTCTTAATAAGGTGGAATATTTAATTGTGGAGGAGAGATGTCGAGCACGTTACCCAATCTCGAAAACTTTTTAATTGACGTGGATAATACCACCGTTGGGATAAGATGGGAACGGTGGAAAAGGGCTCTTGACATCTATATGGAAGCAGCAAATATCGATTCGCCAACCAAAAAGAGAGCAATCTTGCTTCATTTAGGAGGTCTCGGTTTGCAGGAGATATTTTTTAGTCTCCCAGGCGCAAATGCTGATCCAACTAAAGAAGATAACGTTTTTAAGTTAGCAATAGCCAAGTTAGACGCTTATTTTTTGCCAAAAAATAGTAAAGTTTATGAACGACATGTTTTTAGATTAATAAAACAAGACAACAATGAAAAATTTGATCAATTTTTAGTTCGACTAAGAAACCAAGCAAACAAATGTGGATTTGCAAATATAGAAGATCACATAATAGATCAAATAACTGAGAAGTGTATATCAGAAGAATTAAGAAAACAAATTTTAACGATAGGGGATAGTGTCACTTTAGAAAGAATAATAACAGAAGCTAATACACTTGAGATTGTCAAACACCAATTAGGGGAATATGAAAATAAACAAAAAACACAAGAAATTAACAAAATAACAAGTAAAACTGAAAACCACTATCAAAGAGATGTAAATGGTAAAGATCGGTTCAAAAAAGAAGAACAAATAAGATGTGGTAGATGCGGTAGCAAAAACCACTCCTCTCAAGACATAAAATGTTGGGCTAGGGATAAAAAATGTCATACCTGTGGTCGTTTAGGGCATTTTAGGCAATACTGTAAATCACAAACAGGGCAGAAGAGAAAATTTACACCTAAAACCGAAATCAATCCAAATAATCCAAGGAATAAAAGAGCTAAGGGAGAAGAAATAGATTGTGTAGAAGGAGAAAAGGAATATGTTTTTCATTTAGATGGCGATACTAAAATTGAATGCCGAATAGGAGGAATAGCTATTGATCTGATTATAGATTCTGGGTGTAAATATAACTTGCTGACAGATAAGACTTGGGAAACAATGAAACTGGAAAAAATTAAAGTTTACAATCAAATAAAAAAACCAAACAAAATTTTCTTAGCATATGGTAGTCAAAATCCTTTAATAGTTAGAGGATCATTTGAAAGCGAAATAGAAGTAAACGATATTAAAAGAAAAGCTACGTTCTATGTTATACAGGGTGGGACGAACAACTTGTTAGGAAAAGAAACCGCTATTCTCTTGCAAGTGTTGAAAATGGGTATCCAGGTAAATCAAATTAAACAAGAAATATTTCCAAAGTTTAAAGATATTGTGGTAGATATTCCAATCGATGAATCAGTCAAACCAATTTCTCAGCCTTGCAGGAGAATACCGATTCCATTGGAAACAAAAGTAGCGCAAAAAATCCAAGAACTTTTTGACAGCGACATAATTGAAGAAGCAAAAAGACCATCAAAATGGGTATCACCAATAGTCCCTATTTTAAAAGGAAATAACGAAATAAGACTTTGTGTAGATATGAGGCGAGCAAATGCTGCGATTATGCGCGAAAATCATCCACTGCCCACGATGGACCAATTCTTGCCAAAATTTAGCAAGGCAAACTATTTTTCGAAGCTAGATATAAAAAACGCGTTTCACCAGGTAGAAATCCATCCTGATTCAAGATACATAACGACATTTATTTCGCCAAGGGGATTGTTTCAATATAAGAGATTAATGTTCGGTATAACATGTGCACCGGAAATTTTCCAAAAAATTTTAGAGAAAATGCTAATTCAATGTGAAGGAACAATCAACTTCATCGATGACATTTTAGTGTTTGCAAGCACAGAAGAGGACCACGATAAACGATTAAAACAAGTGCTCATGACCTTAAAGGAAAATAATGTCTTACTAAATAAGGAAAAATGTATCTACAAAGCTCAACAGATTGAATTTTTGGGGCATCAGCTAAGACCGCAAGGCGTAAAACCTTTACAAAAATATATAGATAGTATAACTAAATTCAGAGCCCCGGCAACAATAGAAGAGCTGCAGAGTTTCTTGGGATTAGTTAATTTTATTGGGAAATGGATTCCCAACCTAGCCACCATAACAGAGCCATTTAAGAAGTTGTTAAGAAAAGGACTTGGGAAAAATGTAAAACTGAAAGAGATCTGGTTGAAAGAACAAAGCTTAGCGTTTGAAGATCTTAAAATATCTCTAACGAAAACGATATCATTGGGATATTATGATGTGAATGATAAGACGCAAGTTATTGCGGATGCAAGTCCAGTGGGGCTCGGGGCAGTATTGATACAAATCAACGCAAAGGGCCCGAGAATAATTGCCTTTGGAAATAGAACGTTAACCAACTGCGAACGTAGATACAGCCAAACGGAAAAGGAAGCCCTGGCGTTGGTTTGGGCAGTAGAACACTTCAATATATATCTTTTTGGGAAAAAATTTGACTTGGTTACTGATCACAAGCCTTTAGAAATAATTTTTGGCCCGAAATCAAAACCATGTGCCCGAATCGAAAGATGGGTTTTAAGGCTACAGTCTTACAAATACCAGATTATGTATAAGCCAGGCAAACAAAATATAGCTGATCCTTTATCAAGATTGTGCGAATATTCCAACATACTCCCCGTAGGTGATGATATATATGTACGTGAAGTGGTAGAGCAATCAAGGCCTGTTTCTACATCCATAAAAGACATTTGTAAATATTCAGAATCTGACCCTGAAATTACTAAGGTAAAGAAAGGTATTTTTAATAATGATTGGGATGATTCGGTGAAAAGGTACAAAATTTTTCAAAACGAGCTATGTTTTTACGAAAGTATACTTTTGAGGGGAAATAAAATAGTCATACCCGAGAAAATGAGAAAAAATGTCCTAGATGCAGCACATGAAGGTCACCCAGGGATTGTTTCTATGAAAGGTCGGCTTAGAACGAAGGTATGGTGGCCGGAAATAGACAAAGATGTAGAAAATCTAATTAAAACATGCAAAGGGTGTACAATGGTCGCCATGCCCCATCTTCCAGTTCCATTGAAAAGACGTGAGCTTCCGGTCGCAGCATGGGTTGATATCGCTATTGACTTAATGGGACCACTTTCTAATAGCGAATTCCTTTTCGTTGTAGTAGACTACTACAGTCGTTATAAGGAAATAAAAGTTTGTTCAAGCACTACTAGTTCTAACATTATAAATATGTTACGAGAAATTTTTAGCTGGCTTGGTTTCCCTGTGTCAATTACAGCCGATAACGGGAAACAATTTGTAAGTGAAGAATTTAAGCAGTTTTGTGAACGGTGTAATATCATACTTTTCAATAGCATTCCATATTGGCCTCAACAAAATGGGGAAGTGGAAAGGCAAAATCGTGATATTTTGAAGCGTTTGAAAATAGGGCAAATCGAACGCAAGGGATTAAAAGACAGTTTATTTGAGTATTTAATGATGTACAATAGTACTCCTCATTCAGTGACTGGAAAAACACCTTCCGAATTATTTTTCAATAGGCTTAGCAGAGACAGCATTCCAGCAATCGAATCAATAGAAAAAAAGATAAATGATTCGGAGGTACGTGATAGGGACAAGCAAATGAAAGAAAAAGGGAAAGAATACGCTGACAGGAAACGAAGAGCCAATAGTTCTGACATTAGTGTAGGGGACAAAGTATATATAAAAAACATGGATAGGCAAAATAAACTCAGTCCGAATTTTAGCGAAACCACACATACCGTAGAAAGCTCTCGTGGAGGAGATATTGAGGTAAGGAACGACCTAACAGGGAAGACTTTTAGGAGAAATATTGTTCATTTAAAAAAAGTAGAAGGAGAATGGAAAAACATGAACAAATAAAAAAAATATATGTAGGTATATATACCTATGGTTATCTGAAATATAAGTTCAAAATTTTGTAAATAAAGTAAAAAACAAATCTATGGATATATATGTTATAAATATATAAAATTTGAAATTGTATATAAAATTATTGGTTAAAGGAAAAGTTATATGTTCAAACATTATAAGACAAACCTAACCCCTAATGAACTCACTTTGTTAAAATTGTATAAGAAGAAAGTGAAATAAAACAAGATTATAAAACAAGGAAGAGATGTAGCATCTTGCTAAAAATGATAATTATGCTGACTGTAAGTATACAACAGAAGTAGAGTGTGGGTGAGAGCAAAGAGACTAAGCACCCATCACCCTATTATCTATTTGGTTATCTCGTGTGCATGAACGATCAAGAACGAGGTCAGTCTCAGTCCGACTACCGACCGTCGTGCATTGGCGAGCCGACTTTACACCACTCATTACATTTGACATATTGTTATAAAACTTTTCTTGCGCCGACGTCTGATTTTCCAAGAGGACAATTCTTTTACACTAATTTTTTTGCTTGTATGACGATTTCTTGTGACTAGAATTCGATGACTGCACTGTGGCAATTTCTTCGGCCTGCACTGCGGCCATTTCTTCGTCCTCTTGATCATCTTCAATTATAAAACTGGGAAGTTCCTCCAACCCAAATTCGAATCCTGGGGGATCTGCACAGTCATTGAAATGCATAAGACGACTGTTACTGGATCCACCACCAGTTGCAGTCATTTCAATTTTGTTGTTAGTAAGTTTTTTTTTTTATTTTTTGTTTTTTAATCAATCCATACCTAAAATAGTTATTTCAAAAAATAAATACATCGAATTTTAGCAAATTCAAACACTCACTCTTTGCCACTTGGCTGAGTCTCGTTCTGGAGGTCCTAAGCTATTGAGTTCCAACGTGATAGCTCCCCACTTTCTGATAAGGACTGGCTTTGATGAAATTCCCTTCGCGAGGTCCGGACTTTCTTCCATCAATTCAATCAATTTTTCGATAAATAAACAATTGTTAAGAAAAAGGCAGATTTTGTTTAATAAAAACAACTTACATTATTTCACCAAAATTAGACTTCAGCCACAAAACAAAAACCAAATACCAATTAGAAACGTCAAACTTCAAAATAGTACCCATTCTCAATGATATTTTGATTAGCATTCACAATGGGGTAAAAATGATCAATTGATACTCATAATACCAAATCATCGACGAATTGATAGAGGTTATCAAATATCAAATAATTGATAATTGATAGCCATAATAGGGCTGTAAGAGAGATATACGGTGATGAAAATTTTCAATGATCTCTTGGGATATTAGCCTTGCGACGCTAAATTTTTCAGCCGCCTTCCACCTTTGGATATAACCAAGTAGCGTTCTGAGTATATTTTGGCGGCTCGGAACGTTCGGAGATTCAAAGGCATACCTTGTACCGATAGCAATGTTATTAATTTGGTGGATCTGGAGATTGTCATGTCAATTTATTACGTTTCGGGAGGGATTTTTCAGCAGGTCTGTGACTTGCCAAAGTTATTAGCTACTGTCGAGTCCCGGCGTTAAAGTCGACGAGGACAATTGTACGTCGTTCCTTTAGCACTAACCATACGCCTTCTCGAGAAGATTAAAGAACGGCTCCTTGACGGCTCTCCTACGAAAGGCCATGGCTACAAATTTCGCCCTGATGCAGTTTCTGACTAGCCGAGGGCTTATATATTACAAAAGCAAAAGACCTCTTTTTCAAGAGTCTTCCTCTACGACATGCTCCATGCAGCAGTGGTCGGATGTGGGTGTAGAGTGTCTCTTTTTTTAGGGGACTTCCTGAAGCTTCATCTACGCTGCAGTCAGTCGACATCATGCATTGGACGAAAGAGCAAAGCGCATTTGCTTACTTTTCCTAGGGTCGTTCCATGATTTCCACTTACGGTGAATGCAGCTCGCTACAGAGAGATGATTGAAGAATTTTTCATCCCAAAACTCGATGAACTGGACCTTGGTGATGTGTGGTTGCAACTAGATAGAGCCACGGCCCACAGAGCACGAGCATCGATGGATCTTTTCAGGGAACATTTCCCCGATCGTTTAATCTCCTTGAGGGGCGACCTTACGTGGCCGGCGCGCTCACCTGATTTGGCTCCGTGCGATTTTTTTTTAAGGGGTTACCTTTAATCTATCGTTTACACCGATCGGCCTCGAACGTTAAATCATCTCAAGGACAACATTCGTGAAGCAATAGCGAACATACCCATCGATATGCTTCATAGAGTTCGGAGGAGCTTCGAAAATCGGGTATCACAGTGTATCGAAAACGGAGGCCATAACTTGTCCGATATCATCTTTAAAACCATGTAATGAAAAATTCAGATCGTGTGTAGTAAGAATAAATAAGTTTTGTAACGGTATGTCCACTACTTTTGGTTTTATTTCCTTTGAAAATTAGCAAGTTTTCTTGCCGCACCCTGTACTGTACTGACAATAACATCTCGGCAAAAAATAAACGGACAAGAACTCGCTGATTCTTTGGGCTCAGAACGCAATTGAGTACCCCCACAACTAAGGTAATTCTGTATAAGACCCAGAACATTCCAGTTATGCTTTATGACACTGAAGTATGGAATCTATCAAAAGCGGATGAAGATATCCTTGGTTGCTTTGGGAGTAAGATTTATCGAAAAATGTTCGGTCGCGTTTGCGTTGACGGGCTGTATGGGAATATATTCAACGACAAACTATACAAACTGTACAGCGACGTTGACTAAACTCAAATCCAAAAATTCTGCTTCAGTAATTTACCTGCGGCCGAAATATTTAAGCCAGCGGGATGCGACGGATAATGGAGAGCAAAATACCATTTATTCATCTTCAAGGAAAGTATGTCTTATAAATGGAACCTCAGTATCGATTCCCATATACAGTCTTCGTTGTAACCGATATTTGCCTTATAACCGGTTCAATTGATTTGTATAAGCAGATTGTACTGAGAGGTTCAGGGAAATAACTTCATATTTAAGGCAGCGGGATGCGACGGATAATGGAGAGCAAAATACCATTTATTCATCTTCAAGGAAAGTATGTCTTATGAATGGAACCTCAGTATCGATTCCCATATACAGTCTTCGTTGTAACCGATATTTGCCTTATAACCGGTTCAATTGATTTGTATAAGCAGATTGTACTGAGAGGTGCAGGGAAATAACTTCACGGGCAATAACTTCACATGGGAAATAACTTCACCTTGACTGGGAAATAATCACTTTTTTTATGTGAATTTATTTCCCACTGAAAGTAAGCAATAACTTCACTTTTTTGTGGGAAATAATTTCTCTTGACATGCGACGATACATTTAAATAGTGGGAAATGTATGGGGGGCATGCTGCCCCCCTGCTGGGAGTCACTGTTTAGGGGTGGGAGTATATGCAAAGTTGGATGTATGCATGGTTGTTATTCATAATGTTAATTAAATTATACTGAAATCCTTATAAATAATTCGATTTTGTTTTCCAGTTAGAATCAAAAAATACACAAATTATAGGTGGAAAATAATTTCACAAAATTTGGTGGTGATGTAATTGCCCACTTCGAGTGGGAAATAAATTCACATAAAAAAAAGTGAAATTATTTCCCAGTCAAGGTGAAGTTATTGCCCGTGAAGCTATTTCCACGCACCGCACTGAGAAACGTCCTTACAGCCGTTGTTCACTGAACATATTCTCCTTCTGATTTTTACCATTCGATTATTTTGTCAATATCATAATAAACAAGTTTTTTTTTCCGAATTAAAAACGCATTTTTAGTCAAAAATATAAACCCAACTTAAAAAAAAAACAAAACTTTCCCTCTCACCGCTTACTTGCTGCACCAACTGTAATTTAAAAAAATATGACAAAACAAATTGAATGTTCTACTTTTAATGAACATAAATGTGTAGTTACAATTTAAATATCAATTAACAGTAATTCGCGATATTCTTTTCTCCTGCCGTTTTCCCCCATTTCGCTCGAGATTAAGCACATTCACAAGAACTCTCCACCGGGCTTAATTATGATGTCCTGGATCTGCAAACACAAAGCATAATAAAAACAACGCAAAGCGATAATTATTATTTTTTTTCAAGTAGTTTCATTAAAGGTAAGTGAAATCCTCACCAGGACATTGTCCGGGGTACAGATGGCAAAAATCAATGCTTTTGCTACCTCGGCTGGAGCTAATCGCGGCATCAGAGTTACCAAATCGTTATCCGAGTTAGCCGTAACTATGTCGTTCTCCACCAGGCCGGGACTAATATTCTGCACAAGTAAGCAAGTTTAATTGACGCATAGGCCATTAAGCGGACACTACCGAAAACCATTTCACTTACCATAATTTTAGCCGCAATTTCGAAATACATCACCTCCTGTCTGAGGCATTCAGTTATAGCAGTCATGGCGTATTTACATGCCGGATACATTCCATTAACGGGCTTAGTTCCCGGCACACAAGTGTTCAGCTTGTGTCCGAGAATGCTGCAATGCAATTTGAATATTAAATAGAATTTCGTCCTTGCTCCATGGGACTGGTGCGATTATCTAATAACAGACCTATTGATGTTGACCACAACGCCGGATACATCGCGAGCTTTCATCATATTGAGGGCTTGTTTCGTACAGATAATTAGTCCTATAATGTTTGTGTCCATCATGTTGCGAAAGTCCTTGATGTTGTTGTTGTCCAACAGCAAGAATTTACTGGTTATGCCAGCATTATTGACCAGCAGGTCGATACCGCCGAATGTCTTTTCGATCCATGTAAATGATGTGTTCACGGACGCCTCCGAGGTGATGTCACATTCGACGGCATTCAGCTGTCCTTTAGCACCGACCACATTGACGCGCAGAGCCTTTGAAGAGAATTTTTTTTACATAAATTATGTTTTCTTCGACACGGATGACACTTTAACCGACCTCGACTTTATCCTTTCGCCGGGCAAGTCCGCAAACAATCATGCCAGCCTTGACGAGCTCGACCACGATTGCAGCACCCACTCCACTAGAAGCACCAGTGACAACTGCCACCTTACCAATCCAACGTTCCATGTCACTGAATCAATATGGCGGTCGCACGCAGAGACTTTTATTCGTATGCCCACAGTTCGGTTTGAGGGAATTTCGCGCTAGAGGAACACACGGCGAACTGAGGACTCGATCGGTTGTGGTCCCTCTATTTATATCATTGTGAGGATCATCGATGGCACTTTTCACGTGCTGTGGTGGTGAGCTTTTACGGACCGATCAATTGGATTGTGATTGTGATATTTTAGGATCAAAGGGATCGCATCAGATTGAGTGTGTATTGGCATGGTGATTGATTGGCTTTGAGAGTGTGGTGCCTGTGATTTCAGAATGGGCGCCCTGAAACAGACAATCGAGGATGCACCAGGGTGTTTTTGTTGGCTATTTTAATATGATATCAGGTTGTTATGGATTATTGGGCCACCAATATAAGGCGTGGAAGGAAGTGCCAATACGTTGGAATATAATTAGATTTTATTTAGTTGTGTTGGCGAAAAATATTTGAACATGAGTCACTTGTGCTCGGGATTTCTGACCTTTCGCTTCAGAAAATTTGAAACCAATAAAATATGCTACAGTGGCGCAGTGGCTTAGTGGTTAGTGTGTTGGACTACTAAGCGAGGGGTCCCAGGTTCGAATCCCGAGAAAAACCCAAATTTCAACTTAAGGTTTTTTTCGCTGCGCCACCTCTCGCGAACGTCTGACAAACATCCGAGAGTATAACTGTCATGAAAGAGCTTCTCAATTGGCCGTTTGGACTCGGCATAAAATTGTAGATCCCTTCCATTCGTCCCAAAAATAAAAACTCACACAAGACGAATGGTTGTGAGAAGCTAGGCTTGGGTCCATACGGACCTGTTCCGCCAATTTTATATATATGTTGGAGGACGGTCTTTGTTGTATCAGATTTTCACTGCTGTTAAGGTTTTTTTCCCCTACAAAGTACTTTTTTGGTAGACAAGAGCCGATTTGCAAGATAATATAGTCGCAATAGAATTGTTTGACATTTATTAAAGGGAATGTTACCGACTTCGTAAACGCTTCACTTTGCTGACGCACCTTTACAGCGGTCTCTGTCATCTGTAGGTCTGAAACAGAGAATCAAGTCCTTCATTATGTGTATATTCTCTTGATATGCCAGAAGCAACAACGTTGTTGTTCTTTAATTGTTCCTGTTTTATCTACACACTTTATCTGAGATCCCTGGTAGTTAAAAGACGTCAATCTTTCTTGAATTCATTAAACACTTTATGCATTTAATAAACATCTCCCTCTCTCATTTACTTAACATAAAATGGTCTCCACTCTTCACTCACCAATGGTGCCAACCTTACAGATATTACAGCAACGTAGCTGTGGAGCTCTAGATTTTTTTGGACAATAGATTTCTATAGTTTATTGAGCTTGCAATATGTTCAGACGATTGCGAGATCTTACAATATTGTCCCAAATGTCTTGCAACCGAAAAGCATAAACTAACTATTAAATAGACTGACAGCTCTCCTACGTCTCCCCGATTTACCCCGCTGATTTTTTTCAATATAAGCCCCTCCCACCGCTTGCTATTTTACTGTCGGTGAATACGTGTGAAGCAGAAAAAAAAATACCGACACTCAGCAGTGTTCCTACATTGTGGCATCTACCCTTTTGTGGGAATTTCAATTTTCAGGAAAATTTCCATCCGTAAAACATCAAAATTGTGGGAATATCAACCATCTGACAAGAAAACATTCAAACTACATTTCACCATGAAGATCAACTCACTAAATGTACATAAAAAGGAGATTTGCCTTTAGCAACAATTTCCAGTACCAAAAATAATGATTATAATGTTATCAAACTGCGATTTTTATACTGAAGTTAATTTAATGTTATTTTCTTTCCGAACAATACAAATTTTACTTCTAAAAGCATGTTTTTTTTCATACAAAAATAGAGGTAATTTGAGTTTAGTGAAAAGGGAAAAATTAACACGCTTCGTGGGAACAATAAAGAGAGAGTGCTAAGAACACTGACTGAGATTAAGTGTATTTCGTGAGTTGCTGTCCGCTGATGGATGCGTTCTGAGAGTTCAAATTCGTTGTTTTATTGCACCACGATAACATTTGTATTTTATTCTACAAAATTTAAAATAGCGAATGCAATCAACATTAATAAATAAAGGAATAAAGTGTGAACAACATTCGTTGAAATAAAAGAAGATATTTTTGTTCCTATAATTAATGTGTCTGTTTTCGTTTGTTGTTTTTGGGAAAAAAATATCTTAGTGAAACACTCAAAACTAAGAAACACACCAAAATAATCAAAATTAAGTTTCAATGAACAACTCAAGTATTCTTTTTATTTATAAATCAACCACATCTTGACACGTTCACTCATGAATCTTATTCAAACATGTCTTCGTGTTGTCTCTTTATTATGCTAGCAAATATTTCGCCAGCAATGTCAATAGAAAAACGGGAATGGATTGATTACGATTATTATGATTTGAAATATGATTTTTTAGTTATAATCCTTTCATGAAGATTCTATTTAATAGCGGAAAACAACAAAAAAAAAACAATTAAAATTTATTAGAACATTTTAAATTATTCCATTTGAAAACAACTGCTTCAACCAAGAACATGAATGGTGCTAGTTTATAATAAAAAAAAAAAACACAACTGAAAAGTTTTTGGTAGGCATTTTATGAATGAAAATAATGTCCATATTTATGTGAAAAGTAAAATAAAGTTGGAAATTGATGACTGCACATTTATTATTGTTTCTTCACAATTTTTTTCTAGGAAACTGACGAATTTGTTTTACTTCATGTTTTGTTTGTAAGTTTTTTTACACTTTTTTAAGTGACAGTTGTCAGTCTCGTTTAATACTGCTGTTAATAGTTTCATTAAATCGATCATTAAAAAAAAATGGGAATGTGAAAGCAGAAATTGGTTGCGAAACTAAAAGGAAATTCTATGGCGAACATGCGAACAATTTTTGTATATATATAAAAAATATTCCTTTTCTTTATATCCTGTAATTTGAACATTAATTTCTATTCAATTATAAGAAAATCGAACAACTATTTATATAAAAAGTAGCGAAAAATGTCAGCCTGGAACTCAGAAAAACTATGGTTTACAACACAGCCCTCGATATTGAAATGAAAGTCCACCTCAGGCTACCGACATGGCGGTTTAAACCGGAACCGGAAGTGTGTAGGCTAGTTTTTTCAAGTATGAGTGAGTCCCCTTTGATTAACATAGGCACAAATACATGAATTCAAACTGGGCTACATCCAATGTCAAATTCAGCTTGTAGGCAATTTCTCTTTTTTGGCTGAAGCTGTCAGTCTATTTAATAGTTAGTTTATGCCGAAAAGTCATCGCCAGATAATTGTCTGACCGTCATTTGCCAATGAAATTCTCACGTATATTTGTCAAACCATACATAGTTGTATTATTGTCAAACCCAGGGCCGGATTATATCTCTTTTTCTGGGGGCTTAGCGGTAAAATAAAGTTTTTCAGGGGCTTCCGCAGCAAAATATAGGAAAGTTTTTGCTTCGGGCCTCATACCTAATCAAGTTTATAAAATTTAGTTTCAACCTTAAAATTCTAAAATATTATTTAAAATAAGTTAAAACAAACCATAAGTTTCTATTTAACATTATTGAACACGGTGTCGCCAATGTGCTAAGTTTAAAACTACAAAAGAACCTGGAACTGAAACACGAGATTACAATATACATCGCAGCTGTCATAATGAGCCGAATCGCGAAGATACGGCAGTTTTTGTTTATGATATTCAAAACGTTTTTTCTCTCCCTACGGCAAGCTATTCAAGCTACTATCATAGGCGTAAGTATGCAGCTTAAGACTTGACCGGATTTTGTCAGAATAACAGAATAAAATAACTTTTTGTGGAATTTGGCACGGAACACTAAGTTAGCGTTCAGAAAATGATATATCATTTTGTCTCCCCTTATTTAAAAAAAAAAACAAGTAAAAGTGTTATCATCGGCCTGGCCGATGCTTTGATGCCCTCCACTGCATACAAGTCATGCAAAACTGGTTTTGTATGTGAGGTCCCAGAACTACTTGACCGACATAGCCCAAATTTAATATCAACCTGACGACGATAAAAGTAAGTCCTTTCACCAAATTTCATTTGTCTGGGTCAATTTCTTTGGGCGCTATTGTGCTTTCAACAGACAGTTGGACAGGGAGACAGACAGACAGATAGACAGACGGACATGGCTAAATCGATTCAGAATGTGATCCTGATTCAGAATATATATACTTTATGAGGTCTCAGGTGACTCCTTCTTGGCGTTACAAATGTAACCCTTCCTGTGGAGGGTTTAAAAAACCAAAAAGATAATATTGTTGTCCGATGAACCTGGCCATTCTTAAGTTCAAGAAGTTGATGCTATTCACGGTGGAATAGAGAAATAAATTAAGGACTTAGAACTTTATTGCGCCGCTTCCCTTATAAGAATTCTAAACATAGTGAGCTCTAGCAAAACTAAGCTTAAATATCACAACTAAAAAAAGAAGATATCTTAAAGTTCAATAAGGCTGAAGATTAATTGAATACCAAAACAGTGACCTTCTTTGCATGTATTTAAAAAAACACACTGAGGATAGTCGAAAATTACAATATCATGCAAGAGGTGACAAACTTTCAAAAGTCGAATAAAACAATTTCAAAATAAAACTAAACTAAAAGAAAAGAAAAAAACATATTTAGGCCATGTTACCATACATGCCAAACATAGAAGACCGACGGTTTTATGAAAATATTATTCGAAATCATTAAATACCTATATATTGTAAAAAACGAGCGTGCTTTAGACCGCACGACTGAAGTAAGACTTCTTTAGCTCCATCTATATATACATGTGTAGTTTATCATTATATTAATACTTGAACATCAAAAGTTTCGGTACACTTTTTAAGTATTTATTATGAAATGAGGAGAATAAAACTTATATTATTCGAAAGGTACTGTGCCATAGATGTGCACAAACCAAAAATCGTGGGTGTATGTCGCCATTAAGTTTGGTAAAATTAAGTTATGAATTCCCCATACAAAACAGGTAATTAAAAGGATTTTGGCGACATTCAATTTGTCGCCGACATATATTACCATAGTAACGTATTCAAATATAAATCATCTTAGATTAGAACCTGTGCTCATTTACGTATTTTTTCGATATCTAGATGTCGCTCTTTTCGTTAATGAAAAGAAACATACATAACGAAAATAACTGTGGTACGTTTTTTAGTATTCATTTTACATACTTATAAAAGTAATGGTCGATTTTCGACCACAAGTGATACTAGTACATATTAATATATTAATTTTCTTCAATAATTGACTGGCCATGAGATGAAGAGAGCAAGAAAATGGGCGCAGGCACTGCTCTCTCTTGCTCCTACAGTATGATACAGACAGTAGGCCACGGTTGCCGCTTACAAAAAAAACTCAAATTATTTTATTTCTTTTTGCACAAAATTACCAGCTGCTAGAGACATGGGATCATAAACCTATTTTCTTATAACAAACCCTTAACAAATTAGAGTTTCATGTCTGTATATAAATAATATGATTAATTATTATTATTCACCATCAGTCAAAAGAAAAAAATGAGTGCATTCTGTAATTTGTTGAACAGCGAATAAAACAGTTTTATATGGATGGTGATGAAGCATATGCAAATAATGCAATGCGTTCACTCAGAAGCAGTAAGGTAGCATTTAAATGAGGTGATATCGAGTTCGCATTCTTGGTATATCTGCCCAAAAATTTACCATAACCAGATAAAAATTACGAAAACACAATAAACAAAAAAAATTACCAAATTTGTTAAAAATTACCAAAGTGGCAACCTTGCAATAGGCGTGTCTTAGATATATGAAACGGAACTGGCTATGAGAGAAAGAAAAGAAACTGTGTGCTCGCACCTCTCTCTGTTGCTCCTACAGTGTGACACATACAATAGACCTGCACTGCAGTGATACCAGACTTTAGATGCAGGTTATCCCACGGTTATACTCAAAATATCCCTTTTATGTTTACAAAATAAATAAATTAATTATTTTAAAAAAGTACTCGTGATTCATTCACAGACACATGTGTAATTTTATGAAACAGTTTAGGGAAATACAAAAAAGAAAATTAAAGCATTTAGATATTTTGAATGACATTTTTCTAAACGTGAAAATATTTAATTTGATCGTAGGTTGAATAATTTTTTTATTCTTAATGAAATGAGCAGTTAGGAACAAAATTTGACCAAAAAGTAAAATCCCTTTCTTTTTGTACTATGAGGTCTGAAAAATCCCTTTGTCCCTTTTAGCTTATTATTAGTGAGAAAATACCGCAAAAAGTGATAAATCCCCCGATCTGGTATCACTGCTGCACTTTATGCTGTGTCTTAGTTAACGAAACGTTTCTGGCTGAGAGAAAGAGGGAACGAAAATGTGGGCGTGCATCTATCTCTCTTGCCTCTGCAGTAATATTCGAAACGAAACGTAACTCTCTCTCTCTTTTTATCTCACTAACTTATATCTCCCTCTCAACGTCCGCTCGCAATTTCCGTAACGATTTTGTGACGCATTCACGAGCTTACCCCCCAAGTCAAGCGTGCCTTAAGAAATATTACTTCAATAATCGAAATGGAACAAAACGATGCTTAGTCGCTTACGAAGGCATAGGAACGCAAGAATAATTACCACACAAACGTCGGCGTGCGTTTAGACGAAGCTTGGGTTGGTGTGCCGAAAGTCGCTTCTGCAGACTTTACGCAAAATTAATGGTGGACTTGAGAGCTGCGGAGCCAGCATTGTACGGCAATATTTCGCATATGGATTCCAAATAATTCGATGTTCTTCTGGAAAAACATTTCTAGATCCTTATATACATCTATCATTAAACAAGGAAAGCGTTGAAATTTTCCTTTTCGCTATTGGATCGTTTTCTTCGTTCATATATTCGAAATTATTTAATTCACTCATTTTGCGCCAGTCGATATAAGAAATGCAAACCAAATGGCACCGTAACTTCGTTTTGTTCATTCAAAGATGAAAAGTATTTGTCTGACAAGCACAGCACATCTGACAATAGCAAAGTCTGCAAATGTCCCTAACTTCTGGCAAAGATCTGACTAGTAATGTCTTCACCATGAGGGCACAGGGGGTCCGTTCCCAGCGCCCCACAATCCTCACAGGGGCCGATTTATTAAGTTATTTTATAAAAAAAAAATATTTTTAAACAAAATTAGGGAGTAAATGAACTGATGTATTAATGAGACACACTTGAGCACATAGCTGCCATTCGTAATAAAGAATACGTAGAAATTGAATATTTATTAATTGTTATGAAATTGGTTAACCTTAGTTCCAGAACAACAAGGTTCGTCCGTCATTTCTATCATTTTGTTTACCCTGATTTTGTTTCTGTCAAATATGACTGAAAGTGTGTAATAGAGCGCGCAACGCAACAGTGAATAAATAATGGTCTAAAGTGTTTGGAAGTATCATTGAGAAGAACATTTCGTGTCTGTTCATCGCAAAGTCAACGTTGGACGTCACTGAAGCACGCGCTGTGGTTAAACCTCGTCCAATTCTTAAAGATGTAGCAACAAGAATTTTTATATTGCAAATATCATTGTCAGCAATCGAGTAATGCAACATTTGAAATTTCTCCTAATTGCTGTTTCTAACAGATGTAATCATTCGCATTTTGTTTGAGAAACCAAGGGTTGGCGATAGAATGTAAATGGGTGAATATTTCAAAATATTAATATTCTGCGGTCCGGCGTTTATAGGCTAAAAAAACATATATATTTTTAAATATTTGACTGAGATACAATTCTATAGTAACTCTTTTAACATATGCACATATAAAAAACAGCTATTCATTTTCATGAAGCATTGAAGAAGAAAGAAAAATGGGGACTGTGGCCCAGTCAATTTATTTTTAGAGAAGATTCAAAGTTATGTGAAAATTATTTAGTGAGTGTCCCCATAAAAATTGTCATTTACGTGACAAAAAATAATTCTTTATAAATTTTGAATTTAACGGCCGAAGAGTAGGCTGCTGATTTCACATGAATAACGGTGATTGTTTTCGGCACATTTTACAATAATACCATTATACATTAGTAGTGAACTTTCTTTCATGTTGTGAAGGTGTTTTAGGTTTTCGTTACCCGAATTTGTCATTACCGTGGTAAGTCTTTTTCATTATAATATGTTAATAATTAAATCTATTTAATGACTTTTTTATGAAGTTAATTAATAAGATGAGTTAAAAAAAAAAATATTCAATAAAGTTCAGTTTTATTTTAGAAAAATACCTTTCGATGTCATTTCCATGTCGTCATTTCCATGTTTCCCGTGGCATACATGGTAATGACAGTTCGGACACGGAAATGACATAGTCAAGCAAATTACAAAAAAAAAATCAAATATTTTCACTTTTATTTTAAGTTTATATATAAGCTCATCTGCATTTATCATGGCACCTCGCAATAATGGCAATAATGTAAAGAAAAACGCTGAAAATGATAAAAAAAACAAACTACGCGAGGAAAAGGAACGTGAACGTCGAAAGAGAATTCGAGAAGATCCTGAAAAATGTCGACAACAGAAAGAAAAAGAAAAACAAAGATATTTAAAAAAAAAGGAAAACAAAATAGTTAAATGTATAAAAGATATGACTGCACGAGAACAACGGAAACAAAGAAAAAATTGGAAAAAAAAATACAAAAACTTACCGTCAAAATAAAGAGAATGTCAAAAAAAAATCAACAAGCTGAATCACAATTTATTGAAGCTAACACTCCACCTGAATCCCCTGTCATAATGAATGAAAATCTTCCCATTTTAGAGGTAGGACAAATTCCTGAAAAAGTTGCTGATGTAAAGGCTGATAATAAAAATAAAATGCGAAGCAGGAAGAAATCATCAAATCGTTGAAGTCAAAGCTAAAAAATTTTAAAAAGAATATCAATCGACGCAGATCGGCTGAAAGTAAGAAAACTGTAGGCAATCCATCGCCAAATACTCGAATTCAACATCTTTGCACTGAAAACCCTCTATCGTCCAGCCCAGAAGTGGTAAGAAAACTAGTTTTCAGCGAAGTCATCAAAGACCAACTTTCTCAACAATATAAAATTTCCAACCATAAAAACAAAAAAATAATTCAAAATGCCGTGATAGGAAAAATTATAAAAAAATATAAACTGTCAGCATTTTGCAAGTCCTTATTAAATAATTGGCACCCACAACCCAAAAAATATGATTCTTCAAATTTACGTCTGTATTAAAAAAAAGATCCAAAAGTTTTTACAGCAGGATAATGTAAGTCGAATGTGCGCTGGAAAAAAAGAATACGTAACCAAATTTATGCAAATCCAACATAAACGTGTTCTTACAAATTCACTCAAAAACCTGCATAAAATATTTTTGGCTGAACATCCTGATTTTTCTGTTAGCTACACGTATTTTTGCAAAAACCGACCTTTTTGGATAAAAGAAATGAAAGTTGGAGATAGAGACACCTGCAAATGTATACGACACGCGAATATGGATCTGCTTGTCAATTCCTTATTTAAGTATAAGATCCTTGAATACAACTCTACCAAAGATTTAACTAAAGCAATTAGCTGTCCATTGGTAACAGAAAAGTGTCTGCTTCGTTCTTGCGAAGAATGCAAAGGTAAATGTGTCACAATAAAGGAGTTTGATTCTGAAGCTAATATTTTAAGTGGGCATTTTTAAAAGAAATGTTTTTTGATTCTAAGAACCAACGCGAAAAAGTTGTTTCGAAAATCTCGAAGCATTTAAAAACAATGTCCCTTAAAGAAATTGTTCTTGAATACAAAAATACAATAACACCGTTCTTAGAGCACCAAGCCAGGGTCTTACATCAGTATCTGGAAATAAAAAAATTAAAGTTAGGTTTGCAGAAAAACGAATGCTTAATTCACATGGATTTTAGTGAAAACTACAGCCTTAATTACGCAGAAGAAGCACAATCTTTTCATTTTGGTGGTTCAAGACAGCAAATTGCACTTCATACCGTTGTGACTTATAAAAACATAAATGGTGTTATTGTCCCAAAAAGTTATTGCACTCTGTCCGAATGATTGGCACACAATCCTTCAGCAATATGGTGCCACCTTCGCCCAATACTATCTGATCTTCCAAATGAAGTGGACACGATTCATTTTCTTAGCGATGGCCCTGCTACACAGTACAAAAATAAAACGATGTTCTACATTCTTGGGACTCAAATGAAACGTTTATACCAAAATTTGAAAAACCTTACATGGAACTATCTTGAAGCTGGTCATGGAAAAGGAGCTGCTGGTGGTGTTGGTGCAGTTTGCAAAAGAACAGCTGATCGTTATGTTGCTCAGGGCAAAGATATATCGAATTTCACTACACTATTTGACGTACTCAATACAAACTGCCATAATATTAAAATTTTTAAAATCTATGAATATGAAATTGAACAATTTGAGAGAAACTTGGATGCTAATGTAATCAGAACGTTTGTTGGAACAATGAAAGTACATCAGGTAAGCTTAAAATTACAAATATTCTTCAAACATAGTTTAAATATAATATTTACACAGGTTTTAGGAAACGTGGTCTCGAATAGACTATCGCTTCGATCTTTGAGTTGTTTCCAATGCAAGTTTGATTGTGAACATCATCACTTGGGAGTATTAAACTTTAATCCCATTACAACTGTCGCTTCAAGTTCTGATGAAGATGGTCCGCTAGTGTTGCAGCAAAAGAAATAAGTTCGTGTACGGTTTGAAGACGTATACGATAGTTCAAATAATGAGGATTTATCAGAACCTGATACGGAAGAAGATAAAATTAATAATATTAAAATCGGTTCACATTTGCTTGTGCCTTTGGAGGGGCAAAAACAAAATAAAAAAGGAGAAAAACAGAAAAAGGTATTTGCTGCCATTTGCCAATCGAATATGGACGACGTCGGAGATGTTCAAGTTCTTTTTTTTTAAAAGTTGCAAGGAAAAACAAAATCAACTTTTCATACTAAACCATGATGATGTATCATACATAACTTACTTAGGTGGCGCTACAGTCCGGGGTGGACCTGGACATAAGCTCCATACAAATTTTGGCCATTTTACCGAAACCAATCATGGTTCTGCGAGGAAAGCGTATATTTTATAAATTCCCCCACAAAATTAATGTTTCCTAATCTGTACTGAACTAAAAAAGTATGAAATTTTATTTACATACCTACATTTTTATTTTTATTTTAATAATACAAGACTGAAATTCCTAATGTTCCTTTTTTGTAGCTTATTTGTAATAAACGTTTATTTAGAAAACTGACTTCAGATGTGTTTTAATTTGCTTTAATAAGGTTAAGGTCATTTCCATGCTGTGTCGTCATTACCATGATAGGTATTTGTCATTTCCATGGTAGTTCTGTCATTCCCGTGGAAAATAAAATCAGTTAAAAATAACTAAATTGGTTTGCCCATTGGCTTAAAATGCTTAATAACTATTCTTAAATACAGAGTAATCGGAAAATTATTAAATTTGTTTATATTAGCAAAAGTCTATTTCGAGGTTCAAAATATTAATATTTTGAAATATTGACCCAAATGTATTTCTTATTAAATCACGATCAGAGAAAAAAGAAGCATAAATTAATAAACAATATCAAACAAAAGAAAACCACACTAAGGTACAACATGGAAACTGCCCAGTCCCTGGATACGCCCTTTCTGTAAATAATCCCCTCGACTGTTTTAATTTCTGTGGCTGGCTTAATTGGCACGCGCTTATTATTGCGCATGAAGCTCTGGAAATGTCACCTTTTTTATATTATGTTGTGTACGATTCAGTGTCATAATTGTCATTAATTCTTTATTAGACCAGAAAATTATTTCGTGTCTCAGTAGTTAATGCACTGGACTACGGATCCTAGTTCCACCTCAGGTATAACTCCCGAAACAGATTGTTAATTCAGTCGTTCGTATTCAAAATTGTAGATCTTTTCCAATAACTTTATGGCTAAGAGAAGCCTACGATTCAGTACGAAAATGTCGTGTTAAATATTTAACAAAAATACGTGACACGTAATTTGGTCGGCCATCTTGTTTATGTAGTACGAATTATAGGAAAGTTCAGCATGTTTATATTTTTATAGCGATGGCTTACGATATATCGCTTTTCCCATAAAAAAATAAAACAAAATGGCTCCCGGAATTGATTGATGAACTGTTGGTTTAATTTACTGAAACTAATCACCACTCTCATTTCAAATGTCTTAACACATAAACAGAAATGTTTTCAATTGATTGCAGAAATGCTGGTCGCCGGAATTTGTGTTTATTTCCGTTTAAATCATTTCACTTTAATCGTCTGATTTGTGATTTCATTCTTACGCCTTTATTAACTTTGAGTGGGGATAAACGGATCTCACTGTGCCGTCTCAAAAAATTGTATCCCAAACTACATCAGACACCAACTTTAGAGGACTGTTTGAACCATAAGGGAAATTAAGAGTAAACAAAGAAATGTGAACTAAATAGAAATGGGACCCAAAACAGAGCCTTGCGGTACACCTATATTGAAAAACGCCTTACTTCAAAGTTTTAAATTCTTGTTGCGGCCTGTTATTAAGAACGACGTGAACCATTTCACAAAATATGGATTTTGACAGTTTTCGCAACTGAATTTTAACCACCCCAAGATCTGTAATCGACGTAAGTGCGGTGCTTAGCTGAAGAAATAGTGAGAAGTTTCCCAAGGACAGGAAAGCATGCTTTTGAATGTTTGTTGGATATTTGCGAAAGCTGTGGCAGTGAACAACTTCTGAAGGTGTAGACAAATCTCTGAGCCTCTGTGTCCTTTAAAAACTTTTGCAACAAAAAGTATGCCAGTTTATTTTTATTGTTAAACTATATTTGTAAGTCTTCATATATGCTGTGAATTAGCAATAACCGGATTTTCTGCCAAAAATAATTTGTTTGTAGCTCGTTGCTAGATTAATGCTGCCCCTTCCTGTGTTCCACTGTACAATACCCGCCTTCATTCCCCATATCTCCAGCAAAAGCCAGATGCACCATTCAATGCAGCAATATGCAACTACTACTGACTCAGTCGTTTGCTTTATTTAGCGGCAAATCAATTTACAACTAAGCCCCAGCAAATAATAGAACATATTGTGGTAATATCTTGCATTTGTTTCTAATTAAATAACAGAGCTGCGCATTATAACATTTAAATCCATCGATTTACCCAAAATAGAAACCACCCGAATCCATTAATAATATTCAATTACAAAATGCTACAATAGCGTGTATCTGTAGATGTACCCATTCTTAAAATGCAGCGAGCGGGCAGTCGCTTTTAACATCACAGGCATCTCTATAAATTCATAATTCGATGATTAATAATGTTTCACCAAAACCGCTGTACACAGCCGGGAAATCAGTGTAAAACGTTGCCAATGCAATTGAGCGAATAATTATTGTTATGCACCTGCTAAGTTGTTCACAATCGATGGCGATTTATGCGAGAGTCCCTTTCGTTTGATATGAATTATGGACCCACAAGTCCTAATGGGTCAGGAATTCAGAAATCGCGCCGCTCAAAATATCTGTTCCCCCCAGACGCATTTCATTTATACAACAATCCCATCTACATAATCGTATATCAACGCATTAGAGCTATCATTCGCATTTCGTTTCACTCGACAATCAATCATAAGGAAGTGTTTTCACGATTCATATGCGCATTAGATGGCGCGACACTAATTTTGCATTTTGACAAGAATGCAATTTGCCGCGTCGAATGCATGAGTTGGCAAACGCAGCCATCTCTCTTGTGCGCTGAATGCGAAAGTGTTAGATTGTGGAAAATAGATAAAAATGCAGCGTTTTTATTATATGTATAGTTGCGGCTCCATTTTCTGAATTTATAGATCCCAGAATGGGAAATTTATGTCGGTGCCGTTGGTTTTGGTGAAATTTAGTGGAACTACCTAGTCTGTGTTTTAATGGAGATATCGCTTTTATCTACAGACCAGGGGAGTGCAACGTATGTGTAGATGTAGATGATAATGCACATGACTCGCCGCGTACAGGGGGCACTCAGGGTAATTAATGTGTTTTATGTGATTTTTAGCAGCGATTCTAGTTTAAAAAGATTCATTAGGTTTTATTTTTTCAAGATAACAATTAGCACTCCTTTCACTGATTTTTCGCAGTTCTTTTAAATAAAGAATGTTACATTCTTGTTCAGAGATGAGAGACAAATTATGGACAGCGAAAGGTATAATGCCGGTGCATCTATACTCGTGTATTAATAGCGTTAAAATTCAGTTGCCGATAAAACCCTAGTAACTACACTCTGATGAAAATGGGTAATGTAGTTAATAGTACAAATGCAATCAAAGCAATTTTTTTTCAGAATGTAGTGTAAGCCTTTTGTGTTGCCTCATTTATTTATATTATTACTAGCTGACCCGGCGAACTTCATTCCGCCTAAAATCGCTAATGCTGCTTCATATAATTCAGTCAATTCAAGTTAAACTCAAGTACATAATGACAATGTCGATTTTTTCCAATCAGACAGCAATGATTGACGTGTCACCCAACAATCCGCTTTTCCGACACTTGAGCTAGCCACTTACAATTGACCATTGGAATTCAAGATTGATCCCACAAACATACAGCGATTGTCTCTGCGACTTATTAATTTTAGTCAAAGCGAAGGCGAGATGTACAGAAATTTAAGGCGTGTAAATACAAAATTTGCCCGAAGCCGGGCGGGTACAGCTAGTTAATAAATAAGTGTTGGTTTAATTCCTTTAGTTTATAAAAAGTACTGAAAAAGTATACGGAATCTTTGAATGTTCAAATAATGTATACCAAAGAAGTCCTCGCAGAAAATCACCCGTATCGAGGTATCCGTTCCAACACAACTTTCGTAAAAATTCGCCGATACGCAGAATCCGCGGAATGATACGAATTCTTACGAATTTGAACTCAATGCCTTAACTCGAAAAAATCCTGATAGAGATCGTCATAGTCATAGAGAGAGCAATATATTACCCCTCCACTGAGAATCTTACGAATTTTTACTCAACAAATTTCTTGGTGTAAGAATTGGAAAATGTGGTACCGGGCAATTAACGCATGATTCGAAATTTGTTGTCCTATTTAGAATACTCCTGCATATGTTTCCATTTCCTGCGTATTAAAATGATACCAACTGGTGGCCAAATTAAATTGAATGAAGATCTTTTTCGACAGTGCCGACGGAGTTAGTCCTCCTCCACGATTGGATAATCTCCTCTCCGTAATTTTAAATGCAGTGTTGGTTTTTCCTCTTTTTTTCAATGCTTGTAGTTCCGTCAGTACAAATTGTTTCACATACTTGGATTTACCAAAAAAGAAGTTCGATTAACTCCAAATCGCTGGATGAATCAACTAATAGTGTTAATAAATTAAAATTAGTCAAAACTTCGACTTTATCAGACATGTTAACGACTTTTCGTACTACTTTTAGGAATTAAGTAATTTTTTTTTTTTAAAGATTACCTACTACAAAAGCGTTTCCTAACTTTTTCTTAAGCAAGAGAATTTATCCCCAATACAGCCATTTTGACTATCTTTTTAATTCTTACTACGAAAGTAAAAGAACAAACTTAGCCTTTGATTTTCCCCCTTAAAATCGTCACTTCAATGACATTGGATTTGAGATTCTTCACTGTTAGATACGGCCAATTGGCAACACTTTAATGATTGTCATCTTATTTATCATTATATGCCGCATATTGCTAAAAACGGTATCTCCTACAACAGTATGCTGGATGAAGTCAGAACAAAGCACTTGTTAATCAGCTGGCATAGAACAAGGTGGTGTTTCATTTTGTCTTACGAGAACATTACATTCACAATCAAAGGCTTTCCGTTACTAATGTCGTTTTCAATTTGGCTTTTCAGATTTTGATTTGAGATTTCAGATTTCTGCTGCCAAATCATAAAATCCGAATTTTATTGGTTCTTGTGTGTATTGATTTGGCAGCAAAAAATATTTTATTTCACTTGCCCTGGAAATCCATTTCAATTGATTTTAAACATTTATAATAACTCATTTCGAATTAATTTAATATAAAATATCGTTTCCATACTCGGAAAAAGAATAATTCAGTTAAAAAGCCGCCAGCTGTGTGTCATACACACTGGTATTAGTTATGTCGTTTTCCATTGGGACCACCAAAAATCTTTTTCAGATCTCAGATTTAATGCAGCTCATGGAACATGCAACGAAATTGATCTGCTTTGGATTATTGGATTAGTGCGATAGTTGACAACAATATCAGCTGTTCAAATTGCATTTATTTTTGGTAAACTCAACGATGGAAATCGGCTTGAAAAATGTTTGCTCTGTTGTAGCTACAAATGCAGTAGCTTTGGTGATTCGTAGTTTCCAGATGATGAGGAAGACAATGAAGATAATATTTCCTCCAAAACTGTGTCCATTGCTGTTTGCGTATTTCTTTATTTTGGTTTTCACGAAAGTTTGCACATTTGTCTTAAAACAAACTTCTTTAAATGACGTAAAAAAGCTGTGCTGTATTTGTGGTAGTATGTGTAGATCTGAAAAAATATCGAGATCTGCAAAAAGTGATCCGAATCGAAAAAAAGATTGATTTTTTTTTTCCCAATGGAACGCGAAAAGTGATTTAGATCAAAAAAAAGATTGATTTGTTGGCCCAATGGAAAACGACATTAAAGTATGTGTGAAATCTGAGAAAAAATCGAGATTTCTCAAAAGAGATCTGAGATCAAAAAAAATATTGATTTTTGTGGCAATTCGAATATGAAAAGCAACCCTGATAAAAAAAAATTGATTTTTTCTCAAAAAGATTGATTTGTTTGCCAAATCGAAAACGACATAAGTTTCGGTTGAGGATGCGCAACAAAATTATGACGCAGAGTGAAATATCAAAGTGATGCGAAACATAAATAATTTCGTTCTGTTTCAAATCGAAAGACTCCTTTATTTTTTTGTATATTATTCATACAAAAATACTAAAATCGCGATTAAAAAACCTTGCGTTGGGGTAGGAAGGTGAAGATGTCCGGTTATGGATATTTTTTGATGTTTAATCTTAGAAATTAATACAAAAAAAATGTTCATTAAAAATAAAAGGCTAAAATGTTACTTAATGTTCGTACTTCGGCGCAGTTAATTGAACGATTTAAAACTATTGACTTGACAACTGTCAACGTATCAACTGCTACTCACTTTGCATACGACCCTGCAACCCTTATCCATGTGTTTTTTGTTAATGATAGTAGAAAAGCCCTGCTCTAAAGTCAACTCTCGGCGCCGGGCTTCTCCAAACATGATCTGATATTCCTCACTTACGATATCCAGTCAGACGCAGTTAATCATGCTTTTGCATGTAGAGATTTTAAAAATATTGATTACCAGAGTTTACGGTCCGACGTTATTCAAACTCGGTGGGATGATATCTATTTTATGCCATCAGTAAATCAGCAAATATCATTTCTGGAACAAAATATAAAAGCTCTATTTGATCAGTATGTTCCATTGTGACATAGGGTCCCTATTTCCAGATCCCCCCCTTGGTTTAATCGATACTTATTAGATCTAATCCATAATCGTGATACTGCGTACGCTCGTTGGAAACGATACAAACTCCCTGTGCTCTACGACACATATCGGTCACTTCGCAACTTAGTTGTCCTTCGCGTAAGGGATGCAAAGCGACGCCACTACGAACATTTCCTTAACCCTGAAATTCAGCCCGGGAAAGTTCGTTGACAAAAACTGCGTAAACTAGGCAATGGTAAACAGCGTTCAGGTGCAAATGATGATGTAGACTGCAATGTTCTCAATTCGAAGTTCGTGTCGGTCTCTGTGCCGTCAACTTCATATCAAGACTCCGTACAGTTTACAAATCTCTCTAGCGACGATGACAATACAGAAGATTTCAGCTTTAATCGCCTAACGGATGAAAATGTAGTTGAGGCAGTGCTATCGGTTAAATCTGACGCGATAGGTTTGGATGAAATAAATCCTAAATTTCTCAAACTCCTGCTTCCTTTCATTCTCAAATACATAACACATATTTTTAATCACATAATTACCACTTGTGAATACCCCCTTTCGTGGTAAAAGGCTAAAATATTACCGATACCCAAGTCGCAAAGCCGGACTAACACTGAGCATAGGCCAATCGCAATCTTACCATTTTTATCCAAAGTATTTGAGAAAACCACGCTAAAACAGATCCAAGTGCACCTAAGCGCCAACAAACTTTTGAGTTCCGCCCAATCCGGTTTCCGCTCGAAGAGGAGTTGCAAAACTGCACTCTTACTCGTTGTCGATGACATCCGCAATGACCTGTATACTAACTGTCCCACGTTCCTGACGTTGTTGGACTTCTCGAAAGCGTTTGACACGGTGGACCACTCTCTCCTTTGTAAGAAGTTGCGGTACGAATTTGGATTTTCGTCTCAGGCAGTCAAACTCTTCCACTCATACCTCGCAGGCCGGCAGCAATGTGTGGCAGTGGGAAGCCAATTATCTTCGTTTCTTAGAGTTCCCGCGGGAGTTCCGCAGGGTTCGATTCTCGGGCCCATATTATTCTCACTTTACGTGAACGAACTCCCACAGCTTGTTAAACATTGTACCGCCCATATATTTGCTGACGACGTCCAATTATACTTGTGCTGCCCTCTGGATATGATTAGTAATGCGATTGAACTGATGAACGAAGATCTGGAGATCATACAACAGTGGGCCCTCAAACACAATTTATCACTGAATCCAGCGAAGTCCAAGACACTCTGTATTTATAAGCAGTCTCTAGATACTACCACTTTCCCCCCGATTAAATTGGACAGTCATCCATTGAATACGTCACGAAGTCTCGTATTCTTGGTGTAGTTTTCAATGATACTCTTACCTGGACAGATGATGCTGCAGCTACTATCGGAAAAGTATATAGTGGTCTCCGATCGCTACGGGCAACGCAAAACTCTTTGCCGGTGAAAACTAAGCTGCTACTTGTTAAGTCCCTTTTATTACCTATCTTACTATATAGTTGCGAAGTTTTCTGCTGTGTTGACTAAACTAAATGTTATGTATAACAATTTAGCAAGATTTGTTTTTAATAAACAGTATTTCGACCACATATCAAGTTATTCTCGGCAAATAATGGGCCTCAGCTTCGATAACCTCATTAAGCTCAGAACGCTAATCCTCTTTCATAGTGTTATACAGACCCAACAGCCTGTGTATTTGTACAGCAGATTGAATTTTCCCAGTTCACAAAGAACAGCCATCATGATTCGGCCCAGATTCTATTGCTTGCAATCTGAGCGCTCATTCTTCGTCCATGCCACTCTTCTATGGAACTCATTACCCATTACACTACGGAGAACCACAAACAAAAGCACATTTAAAACTTACCTTTTCAAACACTTGGCCAGTGATACATAAATATAAATCTAACAGATTTGTCATTTATTATATTTTGTTATTGTCTTTGGTATTAATTTTCTAATGTAAGCTTCCAATTAATTATATGTAGTCTGTCCTCATCTATCTAATGTTAAATTTGCTTTCGAACTCTAAATCTTTGGTGAGCCTTCAGAAACTATAAGATGTAATCTTACTGTGAACCTATTCTTTGAAATAAATAATAATAATAATAATAAATAAATAATAATAATAATAAAATTCTACCGGTGTTGGAAAATATAAAATCCTAATAAAAAAGTAGGTGTTAGTTGTAGAATATTGAAAATTGAGGACTAAGTGTATTTTTTAATGCCACACCATAAAAAAAAAAACGAAATAAAAATTGCCCAAAAAATTAACACTTAGGGGTATAAAAATAAGTTATAAACCTATTCCCAGAAAATTTCATCAAAATCGGTCGAGCCGTTTCGGAGGAGTATAAACACTAAAACTGTGCCGCGAGATTTTTATAAACTAAGAGATGTTGTTTTTCATTGATTTGTTTCGTTTTTGAGATGTTTTTGTATATTTTATTACTCCAATTTTAATATTAAGGATTATTATTTAAAGAAAAGGGGTCGTTGACTCAATTCTATCGGTAAACTTTATGACAAAGCGATAAATGCAAGCGTCAAAATCAGGAAATTAGAAACAACTTTTATTGGTGAGATAATTTGTTTGTCTGATAGGTATTCCTCTTACTCATTTTCATTAGCCCCACAAGCTGAAAAAATTACTGTTCAAGTACCTCCCATTTCGACAAAGGACACAAAGACACAATTATTTGCCTATCTCACAACAATGAGCCATGAACGGAAGTAGAAGAAAAATGTGCGGCACAGCCTTGGGCATTTGTCGGTAGTTTCAAGAAATTTAAAAAAATATTTATATGTGATGTGAATGTAAAACATTACTTGTTAGCCCCACTGTATGGTTATACCTACTATGTATTACATGCACTTTTATTTCTCTCTATTTAGTATGTAAGACAGTAGCGTTAGCATTGAAAGAATAAAGTCAGTCTTAAACTGGTCGTCAAGCATTTCATTTCTCTAGCCTCCTCTTTCCGCTTTGAATACACAAAACTATGGAAAACATTTTTTACATGTTGAGTTCACGTTTCCCAAAAATCAATCGACATTGTTTAACAACTGGTCGATTTTTATGGAGAAAGAGAAAGCATTAAGTATACAAGAGCTAAGTTTTAATAATTTACTCTAAGAAAATGTGTTTACAATAAAAACTTAAAGCTAAAAATGAAAAAAAAGGTTTTTGCTTATTCATTTTTAAAAGGGCCTAATTTTATTTTCAGCGAGGTATTGGTCTCAATATTCTCCAAATGTAAGTATCGATTTCGGAATTTGTTTTAATTATATGAACTATTGCTTTCATAACAAAAACCATTTAAAGCTGTAGTACGTGCAGAATTGATTTAATAACATTATCGCATTGAGTTAATAGTACTTCCCATTTAAAATTAATGTGGAAAGCAATAGTTTTAATAGTGTAAACACAAAAGTGGAACCAATTAAAATAATAGGACATATTATTATTTTTTAATTGTATGCCACCATTGGTTAAAATAATTAAAATAATGATATAAACGAACTATAGCTGCAATAGTTTTTGAACTTTACTAATGATATGAAAAATCACATTGACTAATTTTAAAAGTAAAAACACATTAAAATAAAAGGAATTCGTATTCAAATTATAGTATTTTTCTCTGAGTGAAATCCAATTAACCCTCTTCTGCACGCACTATGATCCAATAAAAAAAAAAAAGAAAAACATTTTATTTCTGTGTTTCATTTTGTACAATTAAGAGACTAAAACAAAAAAAAAAATATTTAAACAAATTTTATTAAAAGTTATTAACGTTTGCCATATATGGCTGCTTGTGCAGTTACACATTTTTCAAGCAAAATTACGTTTGCCATATATGGCTGCTTGTGCAGTTACACATTTTTCAAAATAACAAAAAATAAATAAATATAGAATTCAGTTCAAGGGTATAACAAAACAAAAACATTTTCTTCAATATTCAGTACAAAATAAATTAATATTAAAAAAAAAACACTTTTTTTAATACTATTCACTACTAAAGAAATTAAATATGGAATGATGCGAAGCAATTTCGATCCTTGTTCAGGCACAGATTTATTTTGCATTTTTTGCACATTATAAATGACCTGTACTTACAGTCATTTTGGCATTGCTGCCTTGTTTTTTGCCATTCCGGAATGTGACCTATGCAGTCCAAGCGAACGGAATTTAGTGGAATATCATGACGCCTTCCTATTTTTTTCGAAGTATGAGGTGAAGAAACGGGGGTTGCAGGATTTGAGTCAATGGTAGTCTTTTGCCGTTTTGGAGTGTATTTGAAGCAGCCCCCTTTTTAGACACTTTTTACTCTTGCATATGTGTTCTGTTACAGCCAGCTTGAAATCGAAAAGAGGCATATATATGTCACTCTTCTGCCGCCACAAAATCCATGCATTGACAATACACAAGTCCAGAAAGTGTAAAAAAATTTTTATGTACCACTTTTTGGATCGTATGTCAATTCGATAAAGACCGAGCATAGAATCTAAGAGATCAACACCACCCATATATTTATTATATTCGTCTATTATCTTTGGGCAGTCAACTTCTATGTACTTTTTTTCCTTCCTTGAGTACCTCCTTTTTTTTGTTGTGGGATTGACCCCCACAAATGTCGAAAGCATATTCACAATTTTATTATCAAACCAGGACACAAAAGAAACGTCGACGCCTTCAATGTTTGCAGTCTTTTCAATCATATTCCCTCGTCCTCTTTTCTTTCTTTCCTTTTCTTTTGGGACGTCAATGTTGGGAACTCTATTCAGCCTCACCGTCCCCAATGGAAGAAGACCCGCTTTGGTTAGATGTACTTGCAGTTTCGGGCTGTTGAACCAGTTGTCAAAGTAAATTTTGTGGTTCATATGTCTTGGCACCGTTGATACCAACCTGGACACAACATTTCCGCTAACACCCAAATCTGGAAAATCGTCCGGAATAACGTTGCTCTGCTCCCCTGCGAATATATCAAAGTCATAGCTGATATATATATAGCTGAATCCCGATATTCCGCTTAAAACGAGGTTTTTGTAACCCCACTTATGTGGTTTTTTGGGGTTATACTGCTTAAGATGATGTCGACACTTAGTGGGGATTATTTGTTCGTCCACTGCAAGGTGTTCTTCTTTTGGTATAAGAAGAAGTCGTTCCCTTATATTATTTAGGAGTGGCCTGACTTTGAAAAGCTTGTCGAGTCCAGGTTGGCCAAATCTCACAAATTGATCATTATCAGCGAAATGGAGACATCTTTTTATTTCCTCCCACCGCCTACATGTCATGGTCTCGTAAACAAAAGGCTGTCCTAATTGAGAGTTCCAATAGCGTCTAGTAGAAGGCAACTTGATGAGGGACGTGAATAAGGTTATACCGACAAATTGTTCCATTTCACTTCGAGTAATGCTGACTGGCTTATTTATGTTATCTTGCAATGCTTTTCTATTGGATTCCTCAACAATCATGTCAAACAGTTCTCCCGTGAAAAGAAAAGAAAAGAAGTCAGCGGGGGTCTCTAGAGAGGACATTTCCTCTGGAAGCTCTTGGCTCCCTAAGAAAGGATAATCGCTGTCCATGTATGATGCACGAGACTTGTTCCTCCATGTTACCTTTTGCTTCTTCTTATCTTTCGATCTCAAAGTGGACAATGGTTTTTCATCATTAGAATCGTACTCGCTTTCATCGGTTTCAGGCACCTCCAGATGTTCTGTATAGTCCATCTCCATGTCCTGCTCATCCTCCGATTCGAGGATTTCATCCTCACTCTCATATCCATCACCAGGAATAATAGAAAATCTTTTTCCGTAGAAAGAATTTGACGAGATCATTGTTTTCTCACTGCAAAAAAAGCGAAAAGTTCATATTTTTGTGAAGGGATAAGGAGCCATATATGGACGTTGCCAAAAATTCGCCGTGTCTTGAATTCCACAGTCATAATTGAACATTTAACACTTAAAATTTACTTACCAATTTTCTTAGCCAATAATAAATAAACTTTTATTTCTATATTTTTGCACTGCACTCTCGCCGCGCGACCTGATAAATTTGACTACGGTTTTTCGCGATTGTGCAAAGAAAAAGAAACCTAAAAACATAAAATCACATACACAAAGAACTTTTCTAGACAATCCAAACGGTAATTTTCCAGTGGCAGATGCGCAATCCTAGTAGTCGGCGTTTAAAAATCAAAAGCCATATATGGCTTCTTGTGCAGTAGAGGGTTAATTAATTTGTTACTCTGATTTACTACATTAACCCGTCTTACGTTTTGATTTTGTTATTCCGCGGAAGCTTTAGTGATCGACAATCAATTCTTTCATAGATGCCGACGTGTATGTTTCTCAAAAATAATAAAAAAAGTGTTGATGCTTTGATTAGGTGCACTTTAATTAAGAATAAGTAAACCCTAACTAATTTCAATAACTTGTTTCGTGATCTTGATTGTGAATTTGGGAAAAGCTAGGGTAAAAGCCACAGTAGTGAGCCCCCTTAACGATAGTTTTGAGTTTGCCGCTTCCGCAAAATGAACTGTTTGCATATATCGAAACAAGTGTTTCATTTTATAAAAGATCGATTAATTTTTTTTTGTTAAATGGCTTATCTTTTTATTAGTTTTCATACGATTTAAGTAAAATGAAAATATTTAAAAAAATACGGACTATTTTAGTACTGAGCCCCCATGTTAATAATTTGAGCTCTTCCCGTTCCAATAACGAGCCCGCATATAAATCCTTTTTTTTTATCAAAATAACCGTTGCTTTCAAAAATGTTCAAAGGCAAATTGTATTTTTAAGTTTTATTATTCAACGAAACAAAATAAATAGTTAGGAGTTTCATTTTAGATAAATAGGTAGATGATAAAAAAAAACACTGCACAAATAAATTAATAAATTAATAGGTACGATTAGTAGATGTTTACAATACAAATGTATTTTGCATCTTTTGCAGCTAAAAAATTCAATTTCGTTCGATATTTTTTCGGCACAATTTAATATGGTAATCTTTTGAACATATGAAACACGGTATTCCTCGTTCGGTCTGCGATATTATTATTGGCACCACAGTCGGAATAAAGTCCAGTTTTTATGTATTCTTTAGGAGCAGTGCGTAGTTCTGCGTTTTTAGGAACAGGTTAAGATTTGAATAGATTTCGATCGTGAGCCTCATTAACGTTACAGTTCGCCAGGTTTCTTCTATGTAAAATAGGGACGCTTCAGAAGTCACCCTACCGGAGTCCATTTTGGAATACAATATACCGTCGGGAATTGAATCCAATACCTCTTTTGGAATTCTTTTGTATTTGTAAATAATCATTTGCGATGACAAAAAATGTAATAGATTCTAAGAAAGTTGTCGCATTAGCAAATGTTGAGGTCTAATTGTTTATTGGTACCGTTTCGCTAATGTTATACATTTTTACCAAAGCTGGCAACCCGCTAATCATCGACATTAGTGTTTGATTATATGTAAGGCCGATTGGCTTTATTATTAGCTCATTAGTGGAAAAAGTGAACATCACAGTTATATCATTTTCAGATACACAGGCGCTAGCATCAGTTACAGCTTCAGGTGTTCTTTTGGCTATTTCAGGATGCCTTTTCAAAAATCCGATGTACCACTTACGTCCAGGATTATTGTTTCTAAAAACATTTTGTCTGGGGCAAGCATCTAAAAACTCCTTAACAACACCACAAATCCTCTTGCATGATTTTCAAAAATCGAATTTACAATCTGTGATTGCTCTTGATTTGTAAGAATTGTTAAGAATGTTTATGCAGCCGATTTTGAAGAGTGGGTCTTGGAATATTATAATGTCATGAAGCTGCGTGTATTGAAAGGCCATTTTTCATATCTATCTATTGTACATTAGTTGCTTAATCTAGGGTTTGGTATGAGCAAATAAGGCAAAACAGATATACAAAAGAAAGTAGATACATAGTATTATTAAGGGTTTAATACGAATAATATTATAGTTCCGACTAATTTTGCAATTTATAAAAAATTAAAAATCAAAAAATGACATTTTTAATATCTGTACTAAATTACTTTTTCCCCAAATTTAATAATTCAACGCCTTAAAACTAACATACAGAGATGCGATGAACGAGTAATTTTATAAATATTTTATACAATAATCGGCCTGGCTCATAAATGGAGCAACGTTTTTTTGCGCTTCTCCAACAGTGAGAAGCTCATTATTGGATTTAAATTGTTTTTGAATCCCAGTTGTGCACTACATTTTAATAAATAAACAATTTTCCAGAACTTTTAATCTAAAAATAATTGCTATGAATGTTAATTGTTAATATAAACATGTATGAGTTAGTATAAAATATAAACAAAATACTTACCCCCTTGCTTTAAATAAATGCTTTCTTAACAAAACTGGCTAAAAACACTTTTGCAAAACACACGAATGAAACGTCCGCACTTACCGAATTTCTGTTACCAACTGGAAAAACCCCATAGAGGAAAACAATTAAAACAAGTAAAGAAGTAACAGAAATGGAATTTGTTTTTTTATGTTTTAAACAACAGGAACTTAGCTTTTAAACGAAAAACATACAGGGTGCTCATTACTGGGTGGGGGCTCAATCAAATTAGGGGCATTTACCCTATTGAAAATGTATAAAATATTAAAAATGTAAACCAAATGATTTAGCTATATTCTTCCATTTAATTAGTGTAAACAATCATTATTAACATTTCATTGTGATTTCAATGTTATAGCAAACAAAAATCTGTCTATAAGAATTAAAAATTCTATGGGAATGGACGTGAAAGTATTACAGATCGCGTTTTCACGTAAAATAAAATATTTTTTTTTTGTTTGGCTGCAATGCATTTTCCAGATTTTTTATTTTACCATATACAGTGGTGATCCAGTATAACGAATGATAAATTGTCCAGGTGTATTCGTTAAATCAAAAAATTCGTAATATCGAGCACATTTTACTTGTACGAAACCTTAAATAAAATATGCAAATATTGTTTCTATTCATAAGATTTTTTTTTCATTTATTCATAAGTTAAAAAAAAACAAAACTTTTCAAAGTAAAAAGTAAAAAAGTCTAGATACTATTATTAATTTTTTGAAAAGAAATCACCAATAAACGTTTGTTTTCGTGAACTTTGAACAGAGCAATATACAGCCTTTTCCAGAAGGCTTCTTAAGACAAATATTTTGGAATGTTCAACGTTGTTTTCTTCGGCCCATTTAATAAACGTGTTAAAATTCTGAACCGCATCGGTATGTTTTATTTACTGAACAGAGTTTGGAAACGTTTCTGAGGAGCTATCATCTTCATCATTGTCAACATCAATAACATCGTTTTCTTGAAATGTGCTGGTACGACTATCTTCTGCAAGAAACATTTCAGCATTGTTCCAAGACTCCAAATCCTCTCCAGTGAAGTTAGCCTAAAGTACATTACATATGTAATGTAAAATGTAAAGCTTATAAAACAATACCTCATTTGAAAGTGATTCTAACCTTTGGGAAAATATTTTGGACAAGAGTCAAAGTGTTCGTTACTACGACCATCTCTTCTTGGCTCCGTAAAACTGACAGGGGAATATCACCCTCCTCATCAAACTCCGTATCCGGCGTTGGAGCTAATATGTTTTTCCAGCACTTGTGAAGCACAACCGCTGATACATTTTTCCATGCCAAGGCAATGAGTGAAACAGCCTAAAAAAGATTGAGCTCCTTCAGAGCATCTGTTATGTCTTTTCCCGAACTCACAATTTTGCTCAGCAAGCTACTTCTATAAAATAGCTTAGTTAAGCGGATCGCATTCTGATCCATTGGTTGGATCAATGGTGTAACATTAGGTGGCATGTACACCACCCAAATTTTTCCATCGGCCGTTTCTTTTACTAATTCCTCTTCGGGAGGATGACTAGGCGCATTATCTAGAAGCAACAAAGCCTGTATTGGTAGATTTTGCTCTTCCAGAAACTCTTTAACCTATACAAAATAAGTAGGTTTATGGAATTAAAGAACAATTTTTTTTTTAATTTCAAACCTGTGGTATAAAATTCTTGAAAAACCAAGTTTTGAAAAGACCAGCATTCATCCATGCAGATTTAGAAAACGCATAGTCAATTGGTAGAGTTTTATTTTTAAAAGCCCGCGGCTTTCTTGACTTCCCGATTATAAGTGGCTTTATTTTTTTTAAACCAGTAGCATTCGAGCATGCAAGGAACGTAAGGCGTTCTTTGGAAATTTTCCTCCCTGGAGCGCTTGCTTCTCCGGCATGAACATACGTACTGTCTGGCAGCATTTTCCAATAAAGACCAGTTTCGTCGGCATTGAATACCGCATCTAAGCTGAGTTTATTTTCTTTTATGATTTCAGCCAATTTTTTTTTAAATGGGTTAACAAGATCTGCTCGTGCTGAAAGCTTTTCGCCAGACTGTTTAAGGATACGAATCCCAAAGCGCTTCTTAAATTTTGTCAGCCAACCGTTGCTCGCTGAAAATTCTCCGAGGTAATATTTTTTTTGGATCTCCATAGCTTTGGCTTTCAGAATGTTTCCATTTATGGAAATGTTTCTTTCACGTTGGGTAATAAACCATTTGTATAATGCCTGTTCCATTTTTGGGTATTCACCTTTCTTTAATGATCCTCGGTGAAAAGATCCACTATGTGTATCTCTCAGATTTTTGAGAACCTTGATTCCATTTTTCTTAATGGTACAAATGCTCGATTTTGGAATTGCAAACTTCTTTGAAATGTCCTTAAGCGGGACTCCCTTATTGCACTCGTCAATGATTTTTACTTTATCTTGAAGTGAAAGGCGTTTGCGAGTTAAAGACATTTTTACCAATTTTACCGAACTACTAGTGCAAGAAAAGAACCCGACCGATATCTTTTGAAAGACGCGCCTACTAAACTCGTTCTTACTCGAAACATAGATTCATATGTGGATACCAAATGTGCATGTGCCCCAGACAAAACAAACAAGAACAAACTTGCAAACCGAAAGCATTGTGAGTGCAAATACATACACAATAACAAAAAGTTATACGTAGGTAGTAGCTAAACAGTTTTACAACAGGCCCATAACCATACATATATAAATTCACATACCAGAGAGTTGCACACCTGCCTACATATGTATGTACAGACATATATGTTTAACAGTAACATTCGTTATATCGAATGTCAACCCTTTTTTTCATACGTTATATAGAGACACCAATGGAATTGAAAAAAGTGTACGTTATATCGATCATTCCTTATATCGGCATTCGTTATACTGGACCACCACTGTATTAGATATATTTAACGCTCACTTGAGTTATTTTAATATATCTAATATTCCCCGCGGACATAACTCTTGTGCCTGCACAACAATATTATAATAAATTTTTCTTATCTTAAGACTAATTTTGGCAAGCTCTGCATTTGATAATATCAAATGACTCGCTGCAATACACGCCATTCGCGTTCATTTCGCATGCGTATTCGAAATGCTATGAATGTGAATTGTTAATATGCTTAGAAACAAACAAAAAAAAAATAACAAAAGAATTTCGCAAATACATCGTTCGAATCGTAGGTCACACCTCACAAGTTTATACAGAAATTTGAAAATATATATGAAAAATGTTTTCTAATTACCGTGACGCGAAAATTGTAGGAGAACTTTTTGAAATACATATTGTGAAAATTTAGGTTAAAATACAAAATTTACCCAAACTTAAATAGTTTGCAAGATGCGGCAAACCGAATCACAAATATTCTGCAACTTTTGGATGCCTTTGATGGTGCGACAAGTATAAATCGAAGGTGGTGGATACATTCCAAATCCCATAAATCAAAATCGCAGCAATCAAGGTGACTTCGACAATTTGGTTCAAGAAATATTAAAATAAAATTTTTCCATTACACAAGAATGGAATTCATTTGAAACAAACAAAATTAACTAAAAATAAATATCATATTTCATATTAACGCAAACGCAGTCAAATACTATAAATTATTTGAGTTTTTAACTGGAGTTTTAGATCAGGAACCATATCGACTAATTCTTCCGCAATATATTGGAAGATTGCGAAATGGTTTGAATGATTTGAATAATTATCCTTTGCTTCTTTTTGTAATCGCGGAAGTCTTAGCGGCTGGTATCCCATATATGTAGTAAGATTTTCTTTGTAAGCAAAGTAAACATATCATATAAATAAAATTTGTGTAGTTCGACTAAGATTGAATTTGACCGCATGTATTTAAATGCAAATATCTTAGAAACTGCTCAGTATATTCTGGTGCATTTTTCACAGGCCTATAGAGGATACCTAGGCCAACAATATCTACTTTGTCTCATCTCTATATCTATATAAATTCCGGAAAAAAATGGACAAGAGTAATTTATTTCTTCGTTTCGTTTTGCTTTTTTATTTGTCACGCTTTCCGTTCGAAAATACTGGCAGCATTTAAATATAGTTAACAGCAGCTTCTAGAGGACATCTGCAGGTACAACTTAGGATATCCAATAACTCGATAACTTAAAAGGTTTTTAAATAAATAGGCAAAATTTGAAACCTTTCCACGATTTTCACCTGCATGAGTAGATATGCACTTCATTCTCAAATCAAACATACTACCCGCGCAATATTTTGACATCTCTGTTAACCTTATTTTACTCCTGTGACGGAGAGGGAGACAGACAGAGGCAGTATGCTGTTTGGTGTGCTACGAACAAAAAAAGCCATAAAAGAAATGTCAAATAGGTATAGGTATCAGTGATACCAGATCGTGTTATTATTACATCAGGGAAAATTCCTGATGATATACGTCGTACCTGTTTATAAATGCTATTTGCAATCAAGATGAGGCAGTAAATTACCCAGGCGAGTTTTTAAATAGAACTACAGTCCATGGCCTGGCATTAAAAGTTGGAGTTCCCATTATGCTGCTTCGCAATTTGAATCCCCTAAGCTTTATAATGGAACCAGATTGAGAGTGATTTCGTTGCAGAAAAACGTTATTAAGGCGTTAATTTTTTTTTAATTTTGAGAAACTGACAGCAATTATTTGATGGAAGGGTGATCTAGCGGAAAGTCTGTAAGGTATTCTTTGAGTGTATTTGTTTTTAGAACTTTGTGAAAATTTAAAGCTGGAACATGCTCGAGCTTTAAGCCGGAATGAAAATTTTATACTGAGAAGAAATGTACTGAACGCACTATGCGATGCAGCAGCACATCAATTTTTTTTGTACACTTTTGATCCGATGTAGTTCAGGCTTAATCCGATTAAAACAGTAGCGAATGTGTTTTTTGGAACATATTTTCTCGCAGATGTTTAGGGGAATGACATTTCAATAGCATTCCAAATATTGTATGTACGCAGCTGGTCTAAAAAATAGGTGTGCAGTGCTTTTGTTACTACTTGATTTGTTCTTGTTGCTAAATTACAGTTGTTTTGCTAACAAGACTTTTAACAGTATACATTTTTATTAAGAAATGCTTAGATCCGTTAGTATGACTCCAAGCTCATTGCATTTATTAAAAAGCATTGTTATTAAAAAGTGATTATCTTTAAAGGTTAGTTTGTTTTTGTATCACTTTATCACAATTTTTGTTTAAGTTTTTTGTCATATTTTAAGATGGGTCGAAAAAGTCCACTGCTCTGCGGAAGAAAGGTTCAGCGGTTAAGCGGTGAGGGTAAAACCTATTAATTTTCTAGCAGATGCCCAGGGAAGGTCACAGAACTCCGTAACCAATGCTCTTAAATCAACATTAGAAACAGAAAATAGAGGAAGGCCGAAAATAACCACAGCTACTACTGACCGCCGCATTTTACTTTTACAGAAGTCAAATCCATTGTGTTGTGTTTGTGAACAACCACCTGACACCAACAAACAAGCAATTGCTCTGGCTAGCGAAGAACAAGGCTAGAGAGTGCAGTTGGAGATTTGTGTGGGAGACACCTGGCAAAATATTTGCAAGAAGAGAAGAGAACACAGATTCGATTCACATCAGCTCAGCTAGCGATGTTAGTAAAATACTCATTTAATAGCTTACAAAATGAGTAAAAAAGAAACACAAAGCAAAGTAATGAAAACAATGAAGAAAACAAATAATGAAGCTGATGTCGATTTTAAGGTAATCAATGGTTTTACCGGCATTGACAAAAGTTTTCTTAAAAATAAAACTTTTTGCTGTATGTGTTTTAATATTCGGTCCATGAGGAAAAATTGGAACATTTTTCTTGCAGAAATAGAACATGTTTTAAGCTATATAGATCTTATTATATTAACCGAAATTAATATAAAAAAGAGGAAAATGAATTATATTACTTAGATGGTTTCGAACCAGAATTTCTTAACCGAAAAAATTCCAGAGCAGGGGGAATAGCATTATTTATAAAAAAACAATATTGAATATGAAAGATTCAAAACAAATACCGTGTCTTATGAAAGTATAGACATAGAAATAATAGAAAAAACTACAACAAAGCACATTCATGCGATCTACAGATCACCGAAACGAAATATAGTAGACTTCATTAAAGAACTTGAGGGGAATATTCAAGTTAGAAACGAGCTTATAGTTTTGGGAGATATGAATTTAAACTTACATAATATAAGTGACTCACAGGTAATTGGATAGAGGGAAATGATGGCAACAAAGGGATTAACAAACGTTATAAAACAAAGTACTCGTGTAGTTCCGGGCACAAACACCGCCACACTAATTGATCACTTATTTGTCAGCATTACAAACAGCGAAATTATGTCAGCGGTCATCGGTCAACAGACATATCAGATCACTACGCACTGATGTATGCCACACTGAAGGATAGCGGAAATGAAGATGTACACGAAGTGCGCGGACGAATCGACCAACAGAGGGTTAATCTTCTGATTGAACAGACTGATTGGCAGCAACGCTGTGAGGAAACCAACCTAGAGTGCCTTTATAGCAAACTTGTAGATGAAATTAACCACATATATACACAATCAACAAATACAAACAAAAACAAAAAGAAACGTCAGTACAAACCTTGGATCACCTCCGATATGGTCCAAATGTGCAAAAGAAGAGACGAATTGTATAGAAGGTGGAAAAACAATCCACGAAATCAAGATTTCCAAAGTGAATATAAGCACTATCGAAACTTTGTAAGTAAAAAAATATTATTTGGTAAATCGAGCTACTACAGGACACAATTTATAAATTCAAAGAACGATCCCAGGAAAACGTGGAATGTTCTCAACGAAGTTCTTGGGAGGAGGAAAAAGTCGATAGATGACATAATTATCAACAACTTTGCTGGGAAAAAGGAGCTAGGGACAATTGTGAATGAGTTTGCCGAGCACTTCACAACACAAGTACCTAAAATTTTGCACATCAGTAACGAAATTACATCTAAACATCAAAAACGGAATATTGTCCACTCTATGTTCCTCAAGGAAGCAAGTGAAGAGGAAGTGTATAGCATGTTGTGTTGTCTAAAACCGAATAAAGGTCCTGGAGCTGACAATATTAGACAAATTGACCTGAAATGTAACGCTCTAACTCTAACTCCGATTGTGAAGCAAATCATCAATCAAAGTTTTGATCAGGGTTTCATACCAAAGGCGCTTAAAACATCAATTCTACGGCCTATTTACAAAGGAGGAGTTAAGACATAAATTGGAAACTACAGACCAATTTCGATATTACCTGTGATCGAAAAATGTATGGAGGAGATTTTCGTTGATCGCTTAAAGAAATTTATAAATAAACACTATGTCTTGCAACCAAACCAATATGCGTTTCAAAAGGGAAAGGGTACTGGAAGACTATTGGGAGAGATGTCGAACGTTATTACCACCGGCTTGAATAAAAAGCACCACGTGCTAGTTATGTTTGTGGATTTCAGTAAAGCCTTTGACACGTTGGGGCACGACAAGCTGCTAGATTGCCTACGTCGGATCGGAATTAGAGGAAAGGTAGCAAAGTGGCTAAATAACTATTTATCTGATAGAACATTTAGGGAGAAGAAGAGATGGCTTTCCACAAGGGTCCAAACTGGGCCCTATATTGTTTGTTCTGTTCACAAATGAACTTCTTCGTATTTTTGAACAATCGATTGCATTCGCATATGCAGATGAAATTGCTATAGTGGTCAAACATCAACAACTCGAAACGGCGATTGCAATAATGCAGAAGGAATTCGACAAAGTATCAAGATGGTGCCACGATCACAACTTGGTGATAAACTCGGAGAAGACAAAGCTGATGCACATACGCACACCGAATCAAAGTACGGCAGATATAAATATCTTTCATCAAAATGAAAGCTGTCCAACCACACATAGGAGCGAAGCAATTGAGGTTGTCAAATCATTCAAGTATTTAGGTATAATCATCGACGAGCATTTCATTTGGCACGAACACATTCAGCGTTTGCGCTTGCAGTTAAAAAGTGCTGTTTTTGCGATGGTTTATCTGAAGAAATACACTACAACAGATGTCCAAAGGCAAGTTTACTATTCACTGGCTGAATCGAGAATTCGGTACGGCATTTTGGTTTGGGGAAATGCATCGAAAACGCACTTGGACAAAATACATAACCTCCAACGACGTCTGGTAAAAATTATAGAAAATAACAATAACTCATTTCAATTTCTAGACGTCAAGAGCATATTTAAGATGACGGTAGCTCTGGAGTACTACAATGACTCACGTTTCCAACAACCCATACGTCATAATCAGAACACTAGAAGGCGAGCACAACAACTCCTCGAAATACCTGGAGTATTTAACAAATATGGACGAAGACAATTAGCTCACAACATTGATGAACACACTACCAGCTAACCTAAAAAATATAGTTAATTTCAAAAAACGCAAAAAAGATCTTAAAGTATATTTCCTTAACTCTAACTAATTTCTGTTTTAAATAATTAATACTTTAACATACAATTTTAGTCTTTAAAAAACAGTATTAACATTTAAACTCACCTTTTATTGAAATACTTCCAAACATGAAAATATTTGAAACGCAATCACCTGCAGATAAGCCTTGAGCTTCGCAGGTAACATATTTATTTATAACGTTTTTTAAAGAAAGAAATTAACTAAATTTGTTTCATCACGGACTATAGGCGCACAAATTGGGGATGGAATCAGTGCACGCACAATCCGCAGGAGAACTTCAATCTTCCAGGAAGAGTCGCCAGAAAAGAACGTAAGGTTCCGAAAAGAATTTGCCTTTAGCCATAGAATTTTTTTTTTTTTTTTTTCTAAATTCCCATGCCCGGTTGGCTGACACTGCGATCGATGGGGAAAGTTAATCTAAAAGACGTGCGACCTCCCTAACGAAGGTCAATAAGTCCTTAGCAGAGTGCGCTATATCTGCAGGCATACGAGTCTCTCTATTAAAGACACGTTATCTTAACCAATGAAGAGCCGGGCAGTCACAGAGAATGTGTTCAGAGGATTCGACACCCTCCAAACAGAATCTGCATTCTGTTTCCGGACAGAGGTTCATTTTGTTGAGGTGATATCTAAGTCCACAATGACCTGTGAGGAAGCCCGTTAGCTTTCTTATATTATCCTTACTGAGCCAAAGGATTTCCTTATTGGAGTGTTGTGATCAATTATCTACAATTAATAATATTTAAATCTATGTAACTTTCCCATTTAGACCAATTGTTTTTTGTTTATATTATGATATTATCAGCTGTTGTCAGTTGTCAAATTAATGTAAAATGTCAAGAATTTATGTAGTTTTTCTTTTGTAATATCGACATTATCACTTCAACAGTCAATTAGATCAGACCTTATTATAACGTAAACCAATTATCAGTCTTTTATTTCATCATTTAACATTTGGTCCTTCGAGCCGGATTTATAAATTTGCATAAATCAGTTTTTTCATTGATTGTGCTTAAAACTAAATTAAGAATTTAACAATTGCTGTTGGAGTCGAATCAGTAATCGACTCACCAAGCTGCAGTTTCATCCCGTTGGAGTATCGTTCCGTTCAATCTGCAGTTGGATTTCATCCCGTTGGAGTATCGTCCCGTTCAAGCTGTTGGATTTCTTCGTCCCGTTGCTGTTTCATTGGTTGTCCAAGTTGAGTTTCTTCCAAGTCGAGTCCGAGTTCCTGTAAACAAAACAAAACATTTAAACAAATTCATGTGAGTACGTCGTTAATGTTCAATGCATACGTAATAATCGTCCATATACGTTTTACTGTGCTGCGTTATTTTTACATCGTTGGAATCTCGTCCGTTGGAATACCGTACCGTTGGATTGACGCACCGTTCCTTATCATCGTTGGAGTCTTGTACCGTTGAAGTCTGTGCCGTTGTCTTGCACCGTTGATGTGTATACAGTTCCAGTTTACAACAGTTTTTGAGTGTCGTCATTTTTGCCAGTGGAGTCTGCAGTATCTGAATACAAAACCAAACGATTTATTAAAGGATATTCAAAGTGAGTGCGATCTTTACTTACCTTTTATAATTCGTATATACAAATTGAACAAATTTATTGAAAATGAGTGTGATTGCTATGAAAATATTTAAGAAGTTGTGCAAGTCAATTGGCAAGGATAGCTTAAGCTTCGAAAAAGTGAGTGCTGATATTAGAACTAAGAACTACTTGATTAGTAGATTGAACGTTTTAGAGGATAATTTACGAAAGGTGTGTGATCATTACGATGACATGAATTCTGAGGATAACGAAGAAGGTTCAAAAGAAAGTGAAGAATTATACGATGAAGTTATGGAAACTTATTTCATGTATAAAACAGTGCTTCTGAATGAACTAGACACGTTAGAGGGTCTCCATGAAAATTCGCGAGTAGCAAGAAATCAGGAATTTAATTCAAGCAATGTCGCTCGAACATCACATTCGCATGATATTCGACTTCCATCCATCACTCCTCCAATTTTCTCTGGGGATTATACTAACTGGCGTCCATTTCATGATCTTTTCGTCTCATTGATCCATAATAATTCGTCTTTGTCTAAAATTGAAAAGTTGACATACTTAAAATCGTGTTTGAAGGGTAATGCTGCGTCTTTATTAGATTACCTCGAGGTTAACAACGACAATTATGATCAAGCATGGTCAATACTAACTACACGCTATGACCACAAACGCATTTTGGTTAGTACGCAGTTGAAAACGTTCTTCGATCAATCACCGATCCATTCTGAAACCGCAGATTCGATTAAGGGCTTACTGGATAAATCGACAGAAGTGCTGCATTCGTTGAAAAGCTTAGGTGTTCCAATCGAGCATTGGGATACAATTATTATTTTCGTACTGCTGCAAAAGTTACCTGTGCCTACACAACAATTGTGGGAAGAAAAGTTAGGTATGAGTAAAAACTTACCAACATTCAAAGAATTTTCGATCTTTTTGGAAACCCGTTTTCGTTCTTTGGAAGTTGTATGTCAACAGAAGGTCAACTCAAGGACATCTTTCCAAAATTATCAAAATAAAATGAAGAAGGTCATGCATGTCAATTCTACTCACAAGGAAATGCTCAATTGTTCTGTTTGTCATAAGGGACAACATTCGCTTCGCTCCTGCTATGTTTTCTTGAAGTTGGATGTGAATGCAAGAGTTAATATGGTTAAACGGCTTGGTGTTTGCGAAAATTGTTTGGCTTACAACCATAAATCTCAACAATGCCCAAGTCAAAATAGATGCTACCACTGCAAACAAAAACATCATTCACTCTTGCATTACTCCAATAATCAAGGTACTACTTCACACAATGGAGAATTCTTTAAGTTCAGGGCGTTGATAGATCCAGGGTCAGAGGCAACATTTATCACCGAAGCAGCTGCGCAAAAACTAAGGCTAAGAAAATGTCGCACATTTACAGAAGTGACAGGGTTAGGCAACTCAAAGAATGGATCTTGTCACAGTTACGTGTACTTGACTTTAAAATCAACACAAACCGATTTCGTCACTGAAGTAAAGGCGCTTATTTTCAAAACCTTGACAGGTCTGTTACCCATCAAGGAAGTGATCCCAAGCAAATGGAGTCACATTCAAGGTTTAAAATTAGCTGATCCTTCGTTTTACAAGCCCGGCCACGTTGACTTGCTCTTAGGCAACGACATCTTTTGCGACGTAGTTTTGCCTGAAATAGTTAGGGGAATTGAGTCTGTAGCTCCCATTGCTCAAAACACTCACCTCGGATGGATTGTTTTAGGTAGAGCCTCAACTGAAACAGTTCGTGTTCATCTTCAGACCTTTGATGTGGAGACGCAGATCCGAAAATTCTGGGAAGTAGAGGAGCTCCCATTTAAGGAATCCGACACAACAGAAAACGAGGAGTGTGAACAACATTTTCAATCACACACTAGGCGTCTGCCAGGAGGACGTTTTGAGGTTTCCCTACCATTTAAGGACAATATTCACCCAGCGCTAGGAGCAAGTCAGCAAGGAGCCTTACAACGATTTCACCAACTGGAAAGAAGATTTGCAAACAGTCCAACGACTACTCGAGTTACAGCAAGTGCAAGAGGCTTGCACTTTTGTCAGCGATTGTGTGTTATTGGAAGGAAGGAGATAAACATGTTATTTGTTGTTTTCATTGATCTAGTCTCCGTGTTCAGTTGTTGTCATTTACATGTTTCATTTTCCCGTATTATAATGTTCTCTCTATTTACATGTGAGTTGGAGCAAACAAACGAATTTACAAGATGACAATATGCTGAAGATAATTATCAGGATTGGCAAAGAGGCGAACAACGTAACGTGACGGCTGCAGAGGAAGATAATTGCGAACATATCGTTCACAGGCGGGGAGAATGTTGTGATCAATTATCTACAATTAATAATATTTAAATCTATGTAACTTTCCCATTTAGACCAATTGTTTTTTGTTTATATTATGATATTATCAGCTGTTGTCAGTTGTCAAATTAATGTAAAATGTCAAGAATTTATGTAGTTTTTCTTTTGTAATATCGACATTATCACTTCAACAGTCAATTAGATCAGACCTTATTATAACGTAAACCAATTATCAGTCTTTTATTTCATCATTTAACATGGAGTAAGGCTTAATTAATCGTTTGGATTGTCTTAGACCAGGGACATGTTCCCAGTGATCAAGACGAATTTGTTTTTCCCAATCATTAATTTGTCTTAGCGCAGTAGTCCAATTGACTGTGCATAGCCATAGAAGTTGGAATGTACCTGAAGGTGTGAAAAAATGGCAGAATATTCTGTTGAGTGACGAAACAAAAATAAATTTGTTCTCCTCGGATTGTGGGCGTAACTTTAGGCGACCAAAAGGAAAAGAATACCATCCTCGCTATACATTGAAGACCGTTAAACATGGTGGAGGAAATGTTGCTGTTTTTCCTGGTGTGGTCCTATATTGGTCGTGTCAATAACATCATGACAAAATATGGATATACGGACATCTTGGAAAATGTCATGCTTCCATTTTCCGAGGAAAACTGCGCCTCCGATGGCTTTTCCAACAGGACAATGATCCAAAACATACAGCCGGTATTGTGAAAGATTGGTTTCGGAATCAAAACATCTCTCTTGTTTCATGGCCAAGTCAATCTCAATCCCATTGAGAACTTGTGGGATAAACTGAAATGAAAATTGAGAGGGTCAGTTCTTCACCAATGGGAATCAACAGTGGAAAGCAGTGCAAAAGGAATGGTATTCCATTCCTCCCGAAAAGTGACAGAAATAGGTAGGATCAATGTCGCGTCGACTTCAAAAAGTTTTGGAAAAATAATTGAGGGTTATTAGAGCAAGGTAAAAAAACTCAAAAAAAAAAAATAATAGAATCCATAATTAATGATTATTTAGGAACACACCTATTTTTTTTCCAAGCCGAAAACAGAAATCCAAAAGTTTTTGTTATTTTTTTTTTGTTAAATTATTCGAAAAATAAACAGATAACTATTTCCCATATTCAAAAATAATGTTAGTTTTATTAATAAAATTGTAAAAATTTGGTTTTTAAAAAAGAAAGTTCTTCTCACACCTATTTTTTTGACCAACTTTGTTATGAAGAAGGTAAAAATAATTATATTTAAAAATATGATGTCAAACTCGCCTACTGAATCTCAAATATTAAGTTATTCAAATCTTTACAGCCAGTCAAAAATCCGGTTATTTGAAGTACCTACTCCTTACTGCAAAATCTGTTAACTGCAACACAAAATTTGTCACGTACATTTTTGTTTGCATTATACGAAGTTCGCTTAAGAGGAAAATAATGGTGACAATTTGGTGCTTTAGTTAAGTGGAGTCGACTTTTTTTAATATTGGGACTAACTTATATAAGCCCACAAACTTCGAAAACGAAGCTTAAAACAAGTCTGTCTAGCCGTTTAGGCGGCTCGTATGTCAAGGAACAAAATGCAGCCAAACAAAAAAGTGTATAGCAAATCATAGTTCCTGGATTAATAAACCAAATAACCTCTATTGGGCTACTGAAAAGCCTCAACTGATACTTTAGTACAATGGTACAGAACCAGCAAGATGCGGCATTTGAGACGGCAACACCATGTTGCCATGGAATGTAACAGTTACTATAAATAAAATAAATAATTTGCGCAACAATTCCGTAGGGACCCTAGGCCTAGCTTCTCACAACCATTCGTCCTATGTGAGTTTTTATACCCTCCACAAGAAGGTATAGCATTCACTTTCGGTCTTACCAATAATTAACTTCAGTCTGGCAGTTTGCGCAAAGCCTCCACACTTTCCAAAATCCCTTTACCAATAAACAAATTTATTTGTCGGATTATCGTTAACTGTAGAATTAAATATTAATGGTCAGAAAGGCATGTTTATCTCGGGCATTAGCTAAAGAAATCCTTCCTAAATGTAATTGTCAAGAGGAGTGTTGCCCAACCACCAAAAATGGCGGTATGGGATTTCGTAATAGGAGCGAATTTAAATACACTTTTGTTCAGCCTGAACGTTTACGATTATAAACTAATTTTAGTAAATTGTAAATGTTTTCTGCCTTTATTCGTTGGAATACAACAATGCAAATGGTTTTTAAGTTTAGCAAACACAAATTTGTACAATCGTATGCATAAAATTGAAAAATATTGCATTTTTCTTTTATTTCTAAACACTTGAAATATATATTTCGAATATTTTCATTTTGATTCGCGTTCCTTTTTTTTATAGTTTGCAAGTTACGAAAGCATACGTAGTAAAAAATAAATTTGATATAAGTTTAGGATGTATCCAAGACTTTCTTGAGAGTCGTCGAGAAGAGAATAAAATACGTGTGCATTTAAACTTGGACAGCTCATACTCGAATACCTACATTTTTCTACAACTCTCAGTAGATATTTGGCTGCAACCAAACCCTCTTTGTAAATGAAGTTTGTTCCCAGAGAATGAGAATTTCTAATGAAAAGGTTGCTGTGAAAAGGTTGACTTCGCGGAAATATTGATATAAGAACTGTCAGTATTCAGCAAAATCCCATCGAAATAATAAATTTAGGAACTTCTGGAGGAATACCAGGTAGTATGTGCGAATTCAAGATAAACAGTATTCTGTTTTATTTAGTGTGAATAGTACGCATGACAGTTTTCGTGTAGAAAAATGTCCACGGGTTTATAATTTTCTGAATGCATTTAACATTTTGTCGATTTCTAAGTTTCCCGAATTAAGTAATATGAGCGATACAATTTTTAAAAGATCATTACAAGATTTTACAAGCACTGTTTTGTTGCTTGGTAGATTGAAATTCAAAAACGGAAGCGATAGGTCCTTAAAACGCTTTTGACTTTCTACGTGAGTTTTTAATTTATTCTAAAACAAAATAGCCGGCTATTATTTCTTTTTTCAAAAATATTCACTTGCTAACCATTCAATCTTTAGATCAATAAGCTTCGATTTGCATAATCAGCCTAACAAACTGTGTTCCGACACAAATTCACTCATAAATCAATCGCGAAGGATTACAAAACAAAGAAAAGTGTACTATAAAAAGTACCAGAAATCGTGTCCGATCAAAGGAGAGGGCATCACTGATTTGCATATGATATTTGACAGATCAGCTGATATTTTGTGCATTTCCTATTTTGTTTTTTGCTTACAATAAGCTTTAAATGACCTTTGAAAGCTATCCGTTGGGCAAATTAATTTGCGATTTATATATTCCTTTTCTTAGAATAAAATCCTCGTTCTGAAATAAAACATTGACCTTGTTTTTCACGAAAACAAATTATGAAATTTGAAGAAGCTTATAAATTTGTATCAAGCTTGGAGAGAACTGCAAAAAAATTCAAAGAAAACCCAGGAGGTGCATAAACAACGAGAAGCTGATTTCCAGGACGATTTGGATAACATATTTGACATAGCTCATGCTGATGCTCTTCAAAAAAGTAAAATAGAAGAGGACATAGTCTTTTTAAAGCGTCAGAGAGAGCCAGGACGACCGGGCTGCTTAGCGGGTGTTGATAAAAAACAAGCTGAAAAGGAAGATAGGTTAAGACAAAGGCGATTAGGAGAAGAACAAAAACGTCTACTTCTTCAGCGTCGTTTGAGGATTTAATTCCTGAAGAACAGGACATATTTACAAGCTCCGACGAAAGCAGCGAAGGTCTTCCTACTGCTCCTAAACCGTCATCTGAGGCAATCTCAAAACGAGGAAGGAAGGACTTTGTTACTCCAAAATTAGTCTCAGCCTTAGACAGATGTCAGTTGAGCATAAGAGACTCTGTTTATATACTTCAGGCTACAGTGGAGGCTCTAGGGCTTAACTTTGAGGATTTTCCAATTAATAACTCATCGATTCAACGCGTGCGGACACGAATTAGAAAAGAAAGGGCAGAGAACATTAAAACCGATTTTCAAAATAATATTCCGGAGGTTGTTACTGTTCACTGGGATGGAAAATTGTTACCTGGCTTGAATGTAAGGAGTGGTAAGGAAGAACGACTTCCTATTGTTATTACTTTTGGAGATGGGGAACAACTTCTATCCGTGCCAAAATTGGAAAATTCTTCTGGTAAAGAACAAGCTAATGCTGTTTCTAAAGCAATTAGAGAATGGAACTTGGATGATAAAGTACAGATTATGTGTTGCGATACAACTGCATCCAACACAGGTCGCTTTAATGGAACATGCGTGCTCTTGGAACAGGAATTAGGAAGAGAGTTGGTCCTTTTTGGTTGTCGGCATCATATGTATGAGCTCGTGCTTAAAAGTGTCTTCGAAACGAAGGTCCACCAAGTAACAATAAGTCCAGAAATACCTATTTTTAAAAAGTTTCGAGATGAATGGGAAAATATTGACACTAACAATTTTCAAACCGGTGCTGACATTGTTAAAGAGAATTTTAATGTTAACGAAATTACCGAAATTCTAAGTTTTTACTTTGGGGAGCTACGAAAACCAATTGTTAGAAATGACTACCGCGAACTTATTGAACTCCTATTCTTAGGAGGAGATGTCGATAAGCAACTAAAAATCAGCCCCCCAGGTGCAATGCATCAAGCGAGATGGATGGCAAGAGCAATTTATGCTTTAAAAATATTTTTGCTACGCTCGCAACTTAAATTGACAAAAAAAAGATAGTGCCGGATTGAAAGAGGTCTGTGTTTTTATTGTGATGGTTTATGTTAAGCCATGGTTGCAGTGCAGTTCGGCAGCAAAAGCACCCTTTCAAGACTTATGCTTTCTGAAAAAATTGAAAGATTATGAAAAAGTAGACGAGTCGATTTCGAAAGCAGCCTTTCAAAAATTGTGTCAACATCTATATTATTTGACCGAAGAGGCTGTAGTTTTATCTTTATTTGATGATACTGTGGACTTAAACACAAAAGCAAAAATGGTGGCTAACTTTAATAAGGAAAGCCAATCGCATTATCTTAAAAGATACGTTCCATCGAAAGAAGAAATGTGCAATTCAATACAAGGTTAGCTAATTTTGAATATTCATAATTGTTTTCTATTTATTAATGATTGAAAATGTTCTTTTATTTCATTTAGATAAAACGTTGGATGATTTTGTGTCGGCCAAGAGTCAACATTTATTTCCTCGCTTGAAAATAAATGAAAACTTTCTTCAAGAAAGGCCATCTTCGTGGGAGACCAATGTTTTCTATTTAGAAGCCAAAAGGATGGTTCTTTCTCTTAAAGTAGTGAACGATACAGCTGAAAGAGCTGTCAAGCTAATGCAGGATTTTCACGGACTTCTGACAGCTGAAGAAGAGCAAAAACAATTCCTTCTTCGTTGTGTGATTGCAAGAAAGAAGTTTTGAAGAGAAAGTATCCGCAATCATTTCATTTTGTTACTAATTATTCTTATTTAAGTGTTTAGTATAGTTATTTAATAAAAAGTTGAAATTGAAATGAAATATTTGCAGGTAAGAAATTATTTTTCTGAATTTTTCATACAGATTTTCAATGTTGACTTTGCTGTCTAGTCGGCACGTGTTAGCATCATCCCAGGAGCAAAATATTTTGCATCGAAGTTAGTATTGGCATTAAGAAAAAAAATGAAGGGTATGCGTGAAAAAATTCTGATTTTTTTTTTTAGCCCATATAAGGGACACCCTACTGTACATTTTTACTAAAACTGGCAACCAGCTAATCGTCGACATTAGTATTTGATTATTACTAAAGCCGTTTGTCATTACATTTGTAACGCCCAGAAAGAGTCACCGGAGACCTCATGAAGTATATATAAACTGAATCAGGATCACATTCTGAATCGATTTAGCCATGTCCGTCTGTCCGTCTGTCCGTCTGTCTGTCTGTCTGTCTGTCTGTCTGTCTGTCTGTCTGTCTGTCTGTCTGTCTGTCTGTCTGTCTGTCTCTCTGTCTCTCTGTCTATCTGTTGAAAGCACGATAGCGCCCAAAGGAATTGACATAGGCGAATGAAGTTTGGTGAAATGACTTATTTTTATCCTCGTCGTCAGGTTGGTATTGAAAATCGGGCATGTCGGCCAAATAGTTCTGGTACCTCGCATACAAAACCAGTTTTGCATGACTTGTATGCAGTGAAGGTTATCAAAGCATCGGCCAGGCCGTTGATAACACTTTTACTTGTTTTATTTTTGGGACGAATGGAAGGGATCTACAATTTTATGCCGAGTCCAAACGGCCAATTGAAAAGCTCTTTCATGACAGTTATACTCTCGGATGTCTGTCAGATATGCGCTAGAGGTGACGCTGTAAAGAACCTTAAGTTGGAATTTGGGTTTTTCTCCGGATTCGAACTTGGGACCCCTCGCTTAGTAGTCCAACACACAAACCACTAAGCCACTGCACCCACTTCAGTTACCATAGTGACTGTTAAAAAACTGGAAAATTGTATTTCTTTTAAACGGTTTTGAAAGAAACATCGGTCTGGGACATCAGAAGCACTCTGTAGTACTAACTTGCGTGGTGAATGAACATAGTTAAAGAGCTGTATCTGAAAAATACTCATCTGATAGGTAAAATTTTAGCATTCTCTTAAAACCGAATCGAATTTACATTAATTGTTTGCAAGTAAGAAATAAAGCGAACGTCTGATAAACACATAAATGCAAAATTGCCACGGCAGGGCCTCTCAATTTCGTGCTTCGAATACCATTTGCAATCTAATATCTACTCGTGTGAAAATTAAACACTCCTCCAACGATAAAAACCATTGAACTGAAATAACATCTTCTACAGTATGGATTCATACCAAGAGTTCAAGAGTTTTATATCTGCTGCATTCATGTCACGTCATCTGAGTCCCCCAAAGCAATGTAAGTAAAACAGATAACCCCCTTTAACCATCATAACAACCCGACTACGTACAAGTTAATCCCGAGTCTTGTAAACTCCAGAGCAACGAACTACTGGCATCATAACCCAACAGGCACTATATTTTAACGCCAAATCGTTATAGGAACACCATAAAGCTTCGTTATCCCATCGCCGCGCAGTTGAGGTAAGGACGAACATCGTCTCATAAATATCACAAAATATTCACAAGGTGCTCATCACATAAAGGAAGCGTGTACATAGTTCCATGTCGTCGAATTTGTCTTCTTGTGCCGTAAAAAAATTACAATCCCCTCGGATGAAAATTAATGAAATGTTCTTAAAAACGTCCTGTCGTAAGTTCATATTTTTAGTGCTGATTGAGATAGCTTATCTGCCGGCACTGTAAGCTCGAACACTTCCTTTTCTGATTATTATGTCGCACCCCCCCATTTCTCCATTTCTATTACAGTTTTCTTCTCTCACATGATGCCCTACCTAGAGCACGCGACACGAGGTCGTCGCTTACAGACAATGACAAAGCGACTTTTTCTTTGTTTTAAGTGAGAAGTCCTTCCCTAAAACCAAAAAGGAATTTCAATTTACCTTGAAACAGAATTAAATTCCCCGTCACGTTCTAATTGGTATTCAGGTACGCATTAAGTGTCCATAAACGCACCTAATCCGACAATAAGCCCTACACGAGCGGAGCCAGGAAACCGACGGAATTGCCTGATATTCATACTTGCTTCCTGCGGATGATTGCAATGATTCCGCTCAAATTTAGTTTGAGTATGCTGTAGCACGTCGCCAATGCTGGTGGCAGTCTTGTCGCTCTGAGTTGTCGTGCGCCTTGCCTTGCTGCAGCTTTCCACGTCAAATGGGCTCAATAAATTTGTTTACCAAATGGTGCGGAAAATGACAAAATCGACCAAGAGCTAGAGTACACCCGCTATCCGCATATGCAAGCCAACAAACACGAGTGCCCAACGAAGTACCGCCCCTGCCAGCCGGCCGAGTGGTTCTCCCTCTCCACCCCCCAAGTGTATCATGTCATCGCTCCCGGCAGACAGTCTGAATAAAATTTAAGTCAAAAAATGATACCGATGTGTGTATCGGTGCGACTTGTGTTTGTGTATATAGTTTTATTTATCCAATTTTGCGCAAGGAGCCTTCGGTGGTGTGGACTGTGGGTTTGCTGTTGCCGCTGGTACTGGCATTATGTTTCCGTACAGCCAACATTCCATTTATCTTCTGCATTTGGATGTTTCTTCAGAATCATGTACAGCATTCACAATGAATAAACATCCTCACGGACTCTCTCTCATGGCAATATAATGGGTAGATGCTCCTTTAGATTTGCGTTCTGTTTTCTCCGAAAGAAAAGACTGTAGTTAGGAAAAAAAATCGATACCAACGTGAGCCTCGCCAAAAAGATCCTAAGGGAAAATCGAAATTTCCTCACTGACATATCTGGAGGGGGGGTTTTGTTGGCTTTTCGTTGTATAAGGCTCTGTAAAGAGAGAACACGTGGAACAGTGGTTGCCAGACATTTGTAAGGGACCCAATCGCACGAGTAATCGCCAACTTCTTTAAATTTGTGAGCACATCTTCAGGATATTGGCTATACTGACGCGTTTTTTAATCGGGTACTTTTCGAAGTAGACAGCGAATAACCAGGGACCCGACTCAAATATAACTCCAAATATATGAAGGCGGGGAAATAGGAAGTCTTAGAAATATATACCTTAATTTCAGAAACAGAAGATACAGCCAACAGGTGTGACCGTTGAACCGTTTACCAAATCATCAAGTTGGGGACAAGTACTCAGCGCTCTTGTTAAGGTCCGGAAAAAAGGCTTAAAAGTTCGTATGCATAATAACCAGCTCAAAAGATTGGAGAACTATTTTGTTGCGGTTTTGAGCCTTGCGAAAATGGAGAGGGATTCGCTCTCTCCTTGCTGTAAATAAGGTTTTAGTTAAGGTATTGTCAGGTATTGTCAGAGGGATTAAAGGAACATCTAGAAAAATACACTAGATGCTGAACAAGCTGGTCGCTCAGGAACGTTCATATATATTAAAAAGCAGTAGGAGGAAGGGAGGTAAGGAAATACAGCTTTGTTGGTTAAATTATAGTTTGCTGCTTAAACTATTTTCGAAATTACGGTTCTTCTTTACAATGAGCTTGAAATTTGATACATTGGACCGACAAGTTCCTTTTCATAAGCTCTACAATTTCGAAATGGTGTTCAAGTTTAAAAAGGTTGTAAAAAATTTAACAAATTTGGAAGGGTGTGAAACCAATCAAAAAGTAAAGCAAGGTTCTACTTTAAGCCCATCATAAAAAGAAATGTCGAAATTGAAGAATTTGCTGCCTTCCAGCCAATTCATACAGACATTGTACGTAAAAATGTTCCTACGAAAAGAACATAAAATTTCACTCCTGTTACGCTTGGCTGTCTCCACTACTTATTTGGAAGCACTCTTCGCTGATCTTGAAAGATTACAGTGCTGGTGAAGACTGTCCCGTGTGCTTTGGAGTAAAATTCCACAAATGAGACGGTTACTCGAGCTTTCGCGCTCGTTATCATCTCTTTCTTCATCGTCTTCGACATCTGTGAAACAATCGTCAATAAAATGTTTGTGTATGGTTATAAATTATTGCCAATTGATTTAATAACTCTGTACGGGTGATTGTGTCTTTTCTATAGTTTCCCGTGTTCTCTCAGTTGGTTTCGACATTCTAATTTAGATTTTAGACGTCCAAACTTTTGCCGTGTTTCGACACTCATGGACAAAGACAAATTTACGGTTAAATTGAGTTCCTCATTATGTAGCTGGTCAACAAAGTTTAAAAAAATTTCTGTTTTTTTGAAGGAAGTCTGCAGTTATAAGTTTCGAGTATACGTGTGTTCCAAAAACCTAACCCGGAATTGCTGTCCAAAAAAAAAAATAACAAGTGCTTTGATACCCTCCAGAAAAATACAAGTCATGCAAAATTGGTTTTGTATGGGAGGTACCAGAACTACTTGAGCGACATAGCCCATTTTCAATACCAACTTGACGACGATAAAAAGAAGTCCTTTCACCAAATTTCATTCGCCTATGTCAATTCCTTTGGGCGCTATCGTGCCAGAGAGACAGACAGACAGACAGACAGACAGACAGACGGACAGACAGACAGACGGACAGACGGACAGACGAACAGACGGACAGACAGACAGACGGACATGGCTAAATCCAATGAAAGGTGTTATTGTGAATGACCCGCTATGTCGGTAGCTGTCACTTTTGATGCTTTTATTCTTTGACATTTGACAAGTAGAAACTACTAAAAATGGAACGATAAACGCTTCAACAACGCATTGAAATTATTAAAATTCACTGCAAAAATGGTGAAAATCTTGCAGTCACAACTAAAGCATTTTTTGGTCGTCGTGAAGCACCTTGTCGGACAGCAATACAGAATTTGGTGGAAAAATTCAAGCATTTGGGGCTCGGAAAACCCAAGAGTTATTGTTGAGAAGTCTCTCCATCCTCAACGTGTGACTGTTTGGTGCGGTTTACGGTCCGGCGGGGTCATTGGACCTTACTTCTTTAAAAATGAGGTTGGATCAACAGTTACGGTGAATGGATTGCGCTATTGAGAAATTATTTTTGTATGGTCGGAGTTGGATGGTATTGATCTGGACAACGTTTACTTTCAACAAGACGGCGCTACGTGCCACACAAGCAACGAAACCATAGATCTTTTACGGGAAAAGTTTCCAAACCGTGGTATCTCTCGTAGAGGTGATCACAATTGGCCACCGAGATCTTGTGATTTAACACCTTGCGACTTCTTCCTTTGGGGCCACGTGAAAGATAAGGTCTACGCCCAGCGTAGACCTTATTCAAGGATTCAAAACCTAAAAGATAAAATTCGGTTATAGAGGACAAAGGGCAGCCACTTTGCGATTTGGTTATGGAAAATTCCATGAAAAGGATATGGTCCTGTATGCGTGCTCGTGGTGGCCATTTGGCTGATGTTGTTTTTCATTATTAACGGCATACCTTCCTCTTTATTATGAAATAAACATCCGATCATTTATCTCAAAAAATGGCATTTATCTTTGAATACCAAAATAACACCTCTTATTGGAAAACCCTTTATTTAAGTTAAAGTGTTAAAGTGTTCGAGAAATTCGCGCGAATCGTTAACTATTGCTTTATAGAATTTGAATACACTACACTTTATTCGTTATAAAAAGATCATTATATTAATACGTGAACATCGAAAGTTTCGGTACACTTTTTAAGTATTTATTATGAAATGAGGAGAATAAAACTTATATCATTCGAAAGGTACTGTGCCATAGATGTGCACAAACCAAAAATCGTGGGTTTATGTCGCTATTAAGTCTGTTAAAATTAAGTTATGAATTCGCCATACAAAAGCGGTAATTGAAAGGATTTTGGCGACATTCAATTTGTCGCCGACATATTACTATAGTAACGTAGGTATTCCAATATAAATTATCTTAGATTAGAACCTTTTTGCAATGGAGCAGCCCATTTACGTATTTTTTCGATATCTAGATGTCGCTCTTTTCGTTAATAAAAAAAAATCATAAATAACTAAAATAATTGTGGTACGTTGGCTAGTATTACATTTTACATACTTAAAAAAAGGAATGGTCGATTTTCGACCACAAGCGATACTAGTTAGAAATTAATATTCAAGCAAGCAATCCTTCAGAAAAGAGTGCTCGATGAACTGCACACTGCGCATACGGGAATGGTGCGCATGAAGGCGCTAGCCAGAAGTTATGTGTGGCGGAAAAACATAGACAAGGATATTGAGCAACTTTGTAGGAGGTGTCACAACTGTGACAAAATTAAATCAAATGTTAGAGGGGTATATCCACATCCAAAGAGACCCTGGAAGCGATTACATATATTTCGATTATGCAGGTCCTTTTATGAATAAATCGTTTTTAATTGTCGTCGATGCACATTCTAAGTGAGTGGACGTGATACCACAAAGTAGTACGACTGCGACCTCTACCATTCACGCCTTACAGGAGATATTTTCGAGGTTTGGACTTCCCTTGAAAATCGTTTCTGGTAATGTTCCCCAATTCCGATCAGACGAGTTTGCTCAGTTCTCTAAAATTTAACGGAATAATTCACCATTTTTCTGTTCCTTATCACCGGGCAACACATGGGCAAGGTGAAAGGTTTGCCTACACGATTAAGCAAGGTCTTCGGGCTGTGGAAAATGAAAGCGGAAGTCTTCAAGTGAAGTTGTGCAAATTTTTGGTGCAGCAGAGGAAATTGCCCAATAGCACTACGGGAATCAGTTCAGCAGAACTGATGTTCAAATGCCAAATCAGAACAAGAATCGATCTCGTCCACTAAAATACATCAATACAATGTTGGGGACTTGGTGCAAGATCGAGTTTACACTAAAAAGGCCTGCAAATGGAAATTTGGAGTTATTTGGGCCAAGAGCGGAAATCTTCATTATGAAGTAATGATCAACAACGAGAAATATATCCGACATATTGACCAAATACGCCGAACAGAATGTAAGCCTATTAACGAATAACCCTGTTGGGATTGTGAAGCAGAAACTATAATTAAGAAGACAGACATGACTTGACACTGACACTAACGCCGACAGACATACAGGGTAGGTAGGTAGTGCTCAAGACCTGAACTCAGATGAATTCCTCAACAATAATAAAAATCCAAATAAGATGAACAATCCAGAAGTGAAGGGTGGTTCAACGCCATTAAATACCGGCTCATCAGATCCTGGACCTATGCAATCTGAAGTATTTTGTCGACGATATAGGAAGCCTCCTGAAAGGCTATACAGTACACAAGTTTTTCTTGACGACGGGAAAGAAGTTGCGTTGACTGTCAGATGAACAATTCCGCCGGGGAATCGACAGGCATCCATTACAAGATTGTCATTTTTAACATCTTTAATAAGTAGAAGTTAAGTTGAAGTAATAAACCGTGAATTGTAATAATTGTACATTAAATACGCCTGCCTTTTTTATTGGATATACCCGAAATACAGTACAAAAACTATAAAGTTATTTTAAAAAATTCATAATCTTAAGATAACGAATTAAAATCCTTAAGATCTAGCAAGTAATGCTCGGTAGACTTACATGCTCAGAATGTGCTATGCAAACAATTGGTAATTATTGTCTCCATTCATTTACCTATTCGAAGAACAATTAAGGTGCCGTTAAAAAAATTCGCTGTAAAAAATTTCACTGTGTTATTGGTAACAGCCAATTTGTTGGCACATTTTTATTGGTATGAAAATGATATATCTGAAATTAGTATCCAAAATTGTGCCTTTTTAAAATGTATATAACGTAATAGGAGATTTTCATTAAAAAAATACTTGTTTGGTTTCCATAAACGCTTTTGGCTTACCAACATTTTATTTGAACCAAATGAGGTGAGTCCTGAAGTTTAATACGTTTTTCATCTCTCTCTTCCTTTTTTGCCTGCCTTTTGTTTTTCATTACACTAACAAGTTTTATCATTTCAAATAAATCCAATTGAACAGAATGTGGATAACTGGCATCACATATTTTACAAATGTTTTTAAAGTATATTATTAAAAATTAAGCTAACCTTGTATGATTCTATAATATAGCACATGTACATACATACCTTCTACTTATATTTTATAAGTGTATTTCTTTACAGACAATTCTTTTTTCTCAAAGCAGAAAGAAATTTGAATTTAATCATTTTTTTCCTGCACATCACATTTATTCTTATTTAATTTGTTATGTCTATTTTTTGATAATTTTATTAAAATCTTTCTTAGGTAAAAAACGCCTCAAATTACTTGCTTTACTACACTCGTTATCAGTTAGTATGAAAGTTTACCGAAATACGCTCAGGATAAAAAAAGGGAAAAGGAAAATGCCTGAAGACAATCACGATTCACGTGTCCGCGCATGAGACGGATTATACATGAACATGAGAGAATAAAAATAACCTATCAATTGTGGAGTTAAGACCCACAGTAGTAAGCGATAACACCGCAACAGATGAGTCAAAAGTCGGTTCGTGTGGACAGTTGACTTTTGGACTAATAACTTGCGGACTTGTGTCCATGTGCCAGTTCTCTCAGCAGCTAAAAGGTCATGAATCTCGTGCATGTGTCAGTCATTGTGCTTCTTATTGGAACAGCAGATCGATGGCGAGTATTTTGATGGCACGTTGGCAGCGTTTTCATTGTTTTATTTTTTTTTGCTGAAATGTTCGGATATCTAAGTGGACATGTTTGGTGTCCGTCGTAATGCAATCTGTAATCAAAATTGTCATGGTAAATAATAAATAATACAGCCTGTAAAAAAAATATGTGTGTGAACATGTTTTAAAAAAAAAAAACTAAATTTTTTCATATTTTTCCAATTTGTTTTTGCGGTGTACCTTCGCCAAAATGATTTTTTAAATTACCTATACTGCATTACCGATCTGATTCGCAACACATTAACAATCAAACATGACTTAACTTCGGCAACAATTCTTAACGAAAAAGTCCGCCATCATAATTCAGATCGAAACTTCATGTGAGCGAAAGCCTCTTATACCAATGCCCTGCTGGTCAGCGATCTTTTCTGTTCCCACCTCTCAAACAGATAACAAGTGCATCAGCACAACGAGTAAGTAACGAGCTAAATTTTACTGCGTGTTCTTCTTGATAAGCTGTAAAATTTCCTAACCAGGCTTGCACCGATATATATACTGAGAAGTGGAATCTAAGGGCAATAAATCCCAGTATCGAGCCTTTATTAATTGGTTAAAAAGGTATAATGCTATTATCGCGGTCATATTCCTCCTATAACCTAATTTATTTTCACAAAAAATCGGCGGATGGTCCGTTGGTAATGTTCTAAGTGCTGCCTGAGCAAAAACGACATAGTGGAATCCTTGAATTATTCCCAAATTTCTAAGTAGACACGTTGTCCGTTACCACAACATCCGTTCGGTTTTTTTTTTTTTATATGCGTGATCTGGGAACCACCTAGTTTCACAGCACACGAGGAACGGGAACAGGGAACATAACCTATTTTCCCCACTCTTCGGCAGAACATACATCATGTCACCAAAGTACCAAAGGAAAAAATTCGACAGCGATCATTCGACGATTCATCACACCTGAAATACAAAATTCCTTCAAAATACAAGTCATCTCTGAACCAACATGAACAAAAAAAGAGTGACTAGTGTAATAACTAAATCATACAAATTTAAGTGACTGGCTACCTAATTATCATAATTCCTTAACCCTAGAAAGATAATCTACGTCCGCGAGACGTATGGCGCGGAAACATTGTATTGTTCATATTAAACTTTATTTGCACTCATTAATTTATTTATTTCGATATTACCTACATAATTAAATAAAATACTAATATATGATCAAAATTACCAACATGGGTTTCATTAAACACACTAATTAAGTGTCATACGTCCCTCAGACGTATGATTATCGTTTACGCTATTTATTATATGATTATCTTTCTAGGGTTAATTACACATAAATGATCTAACTGTGCTTTAACTTAAAATTAGGGATGTAACGATACATAGTTTGGGCGATACGATACCGATTACTGTAGTAAAAAATCGGCGATACCGATACCGATATCGATAGCTGGGGCATAGTTTTCCAACTCTTTTCCATGATAGCGCTTTACGTGTGTCGACATGTTTGTTGTCGTGTAGCCCTTGGATGAAACCGCCTTACTACCAGGAGAAACGCTGATATTGCAGTATAAACAAGTCACCTTCGTGTCATCATCCTGTTTTATTTAAAAATGTTCCCAAATGGAGCTTGTATGTTTTAAAGGCTGGCGACGCCTTGAATGAATGAATGAATTGAATTATTTAAATTTTAAAAAAATTTGACACTCCTGAAATTACGGTATAAACTATAAATAAAGAGAATCACGAATAGCAAGACAAAAAATCCACCGAAATTTTTTAACACAGCAGGCGAATTTATGTTGTCAGTCTAGCAACGGTTTCCTAGTTAGGTTAGGGTACGCGCGTTTTTCGAACTGTTGTGATATTGGATAGAATTTTTGTTTAGGAACGAGTGAGAGTGAGATGGCGAAACGTCACGCGCGGCGAGGTGAACCACACGCAAAAACAACAATGCTCAGCAAAAACTCTCGTGTTGCCAGTCCGCTTTTTAAAATGTCATATCGGCTGGTAAATAATCGGCCATGACGATATATCGGCCATGACGATATATCGGCCATGACGATATATCGGCCATGACGATATATCGGCCATGACGATATATCGGCCGATATTTCGTATCGGAATCGTTACACCCCTACTTAAAATCTTCTTGGATAATCCTAAATTCTATCTTAATTCTAAATTGCATTCTATAAAGCAACCAGTAACCTACAAAAGGAAATATTTAACATACCTAGCCTAAGATGTGATTTCATTAATATAATCTACAACTTAGTTAAAAACAGAAGTGGAACTTTGTGCACAAAATTCGACGCTGGATATAACAAGGGAGTACAAACATTATTATTCTTTATATATCATTTCTTTGGCTAAATAAATTATCAAACAAAAAAATTATAAATTATAACACATCAGAACATAGATACCTACCATTTTCTCTCAATGAATTGTATACCAGGATATAAGACATATTATTTATTACACTGGAATCTTTGCGCCAGACATTAGAATTTTCAATTATCCTACAGCTAGAATAGTAATCAATATTCCTTTCACTATAAATAATTTTACGTTCGTTATAAAAAAATTTTTTACAGTCATGAATCTACTTTTCGAACGATTATCTTGAATTCATAAAAAATAAAACAATTATATGCTAAGTGTGCGTGATATTAATTAGGGACGATCCCATCAGAATTTGAGGAGGGATACTTCAAAGGAGCAGTGACAACGGCCATTCGCAAGGGGAGGGTTCCCCGGGATAAAACTTCAGCTACCACCCCTACCATTGTTGATAAGCTTTTATTTACCTTCGTTCTTATTTCAATTCTTTCTCTGTCCCGTTTCTTCACTCCTTTGTGTGCAAGGACCGCTTTCTGAAACGCAATTTCACCATTTTCTTTTCCGTTCATTCTGTAAATCAAATAACAGCAACGTGGGTTAAATTTGTTTGTCCTTGTTGTTTCCTTTTTTTTGATGGCACGATAAATTTTGATAGCTAAATGTAACAAGCAGCAAGATCCTACCCCACCGTCGAGCGAACGCCGTGCAACCGCAAGCTGCTTCGTGTAAAGGATCATATCACCGATTTTCTTTCGTAATTGTTGTGAACAATTATCTCACACCCCCTTGAAATACTACATTTTTACAATTATATTATAAAAATTTACATTATTTAAGAAATATTGAAAATATGTAGTTATCTTTTATTTTTTCGAATAATTAAAAAAAAAATAACAAAGACGTTTGGAGTTCTGTTTTCCGCTTGGACAAACAAATAGGTGTATTCCTAAATAATCAATAAATATAGATTTTTTTAATATTTTTTTTAACATACTCTAAGCCTACCATTATTTTCAAAAAACTTTTTGGAGCCGACGTGGCATTGTATTGCCTCTAGTTTAACTCTGTTTTAACTCTGCCCCTTCCTGGTCACAACCACCACCTTTTATACTATTATTTTGGTCGTTAACTGCATCCCGTCTTCCGCCTCCATGTCCCTTATTAATTTCTCATATATATGCATACACATTATTTCTAGGCATTGCTTAAATATGTTTTTTATTAATAGCCGCACTCTGAAAGTGTGTTTCGGCATATGGAGTGAGTGGTTGGTATAGTAGGTATACCGCCTGGAAAATGATACATGATATTTTGTGTGGTATTGAAGCTTGGTTGGAAGATCGGACAGAGGTCACGATGAGGGTGTTCTGGGTATGGTTGTGCGGATCACAACACACCATACCAGGAAAAACAGTCCCATACCACTATATTTCCTCCATCATGTTTAACGGTCTTCAGGATGGTATTCTATTCATTTTTGGTCGCCTTTCGTTACGTCCACAATCCGAGGAGAACAAATTTATTTTTGTTTCGTCACTCGACAGAATATTCCGCCATTTTTTCACTCCATCAGGTCCGTTCCAAGTTCTATGGCTTAAGGCAAACACCTTTTCTGACCTAACGTTCTTAGGTCTTAGGAGTGGAACTTCTCTGGCGACTCTTCCTGGGAAATTGAAGTTCTGTGATCTATAAGAGTAAAATGCTGCAGTGAGTAGAAGCTGTGCATTTTTCGGCCTTCCTCTAATTTCTATCTCTAATGTTGTCTTAAGAGCATTGGTTACGAAGTTCTGTGACCTTCCTAGGGCATCTGCTAGAAAATTAACCGCCGAACTATTTGCCTTTCTTCCGCAGAGCAGTGGATTTTTCGACCCATCTTAAATTATGATTTAACAAATAAACTTAACTAAAAATTGTGATAAAGTGATTACAAAACAACCTAACCTTTAAAGATAATCACTTTCTAATAACACTTTTGCAACAATTCGCTAAATTTAAACAATTTATTTAGGCGCACCTGTTATAATGTCAAAGTCTTAAAACGTACACAATTGTATTGCAGTTCTTAATCAAAATGTATATTGTTGCAAAACAACTGTTATTTAGCAACAAGATAAATCAACTAGTAACAAAGCACTTCACACCTATTTTTTTGAGCAGCTGATCTATAGCTATTTTTATTTGTTTCTAAATAAATAAGTAGTTGACGCAACGGGTTCGCATAGAAACTGTGGTTGTCCAGCACACTAACTGAACCACTGTGCAGACTCTGAGCTGATTAGTTATTAATATAAATGATGAATACAAACAATATGTTACCTGCCGACCCATTTTTTGGTTAAATGATAAATCTTAACCACTGAAGGACTTCACTGTTCGTACTACTCAAACGTTGCCAGTCATCTGGCTGCTCAGCATTTAGTTTGCCATTCATCGTTAAGTTTAAATTAAAGCTCATCACTGCTCTTTTCATAATAGGGCACATCCAAATCTAATATGAAAAACAAGTCTAAAAGGATGACAGAGAATCTTTTCGAATTCGGAGGGTACGTCTTATTTCCCTCTGACTGTCTCTTAACGAATGCATCATCTTACTTGCGCTCTATTGTGGAATTACCGATATATGAAATATTTATAATATACCCAAGTTTCAGTTATAATAAAAGTTTACTTTTTAGGAAATCTCGTTGGAAAATTTTTCAGACTTCAGTAAAACTATTCGAACGACATCCCAAAAGCGAAGCCAATGTAGACTTGTTTCTCAATGGATGGGGTGAGGCAGGAGGTTGCTAAGAGCTTTACTTCTCGTTTGCTCATTTGGATTCCTATTTTTGTGTGATAAATTAATAAGTACTGTGGATTGACGGTGCACTTGAGAGAGTCGCTTAAAAGTGTTGCAAGTATTTAGCTCAAGCATAAAGCGAATTTTTGTTCTGGGCAGGTTGATCTGCAATCATGACGGTATTCGCCCCATCGATGGGGTTGTTTTTGGAGGCATCAGAATTGTGTGGTTCAAGCAAACACATTTTATCGGATAATTTTTTTACAAAGTCTTGAACATCCTGATATTTTTTGCTAAATCAATGTTTAGAGTTATAACTCTTTGATATTTGATGTTATTTGTGCTTCCGATTCAAACGCGCAACATATCACCGAAAGAAAAAAGTTGGTAAAATCAAGTACGAGGCTTGTTTGATTTTGCGTCAACCAATGGTCGTTGTTATTACAACAAATCTCCGTTGTCAATTTGTTTTGAAAAAAATTACTGTTAATTTTGCTAAAACCAATCACGACATTTTCAATTTCGTGTTAAAACTACCACGAGTCAAAGTGATTCGTTTTCAAGCAAACACGGTCCCTGATAGAAGAAACAGGACGAAAGTGTTAATTTGATCCTAAACGTGTTTGTTCAAAAATACGTATGTTTGTGCTAAAATTGTCTTTGATGACATTAACACGGCGAGTGATTGATTAAGTACGATCATTGTTGACCAACAAATAAAACATTGCAATGTGTTCGTGGTTGTTGAAAGACGTTCGTATTTATTTACAATAGGTTAACGATTGATTAAGTAGGATCATTTTTAATCAACAATGAGAGCGTTGTACGGTTTTCGTGTTTCTTTTAAAACGTCCATACTTACGTTATCTTTCAAGCGTTGCTAATTTACACCCACCTGAAAATAGTAATAAAAACCAAAAACGATATTGTGCTTTGATGCCTTTTTTAATATTATTTACTTCCTCTTTTTCAGTTCATAAATATTACAATTATTTGTTGTTACAGTTTTAGTTAGGTAACTTATTGTTACAGTTTTTAGTTATAAAGTTACCTATTACAATTTTTATTTTGTAGTACAGTAAAAGTTTAAAAAAAAATGTATAAAAGAAAACAGCTGTCCATTCGGATTTGGATATAGACAAAAAGGTGGCCTACAAGGTGGCGCAAAAGTAATCATCCTATCAGAAAATGCTATAAATTTTGCGATTGGCCCCTAATGTCAGTTCTGTTTTGACATTTGTGTAGTAAACACATGCGAAATACACGTTAATAAACAATGTTACGCTACACTGCTCCAGAACGCGGAATATTGGTGACTATTTATTTGGGCAATAATCGGTCGGTGACTTTGGCACAACGTGAATTTCGTCGCAGATTTCCTAGCCGTCCAACGCCTACTGGTGAAACACTGCGACGTTTAGCCGCTCGCCTCGAAGAGACTGGCACAACACGAGACGTTGCCAAGAGTGGCGGGCCCCGGAGCGCCCGTTGTGCCGAGAATATCGCCTCTGTTGATGCGGCCATTTTTTTTTTTCGAGAACGCCGCTGGTCAAACGACAAGAGTGAACGGTGCGCGCTATAGGACCATGTTTACCGACTTTTTTCTGCCGCAATTGGACGATTTAGGACTGGAGGACATGTGGTTCCAACAGGACGGAGCTACGGCACACACTGCGCGAGCCACAACCGATATTCTGAAAGCGGTGTTCCCGGGTCGTTTTTGACGATTTGCACTAGCCCGCAAGATCACCTGAAGGGGCTTTTTGAAGTCGCGGGTTTATGTCAACAAGCCTCAGACTCTTGCAGCTCTTAAAGACAATATCCGTCAAGAATGTGAGGACCTATCGCCGGAAGTTTTGGCCAAAGTGATGGAAAATGCCGTAAAAAGGGCTCAAATGACAATCAACTGTGGCGGCGGCCATTTACATGACATCATATTCTCGACTTGATGTAAAAAAAATTAAAAGACCAAATAAAAATAAGAAGAATCAAAGTTTTTCATTTTTTTTTTAAATTAGAGCCAAAAAACATCGGAAGGTTATTTTTGCGCCACCTTGTATAATAAATGTTAGTTGGATTATAAATTTCGAATGCATTAAACTGATCGATGTATCCTGAAGTTTTTATTTTTTCGCAAATAATATATGGTCAGCTTTCACAGCTATTAATAAACATTCTATTCGATAAATATTTGCTGTTGAAGTGGATATACTAACATACTCATTATTTTTGTAATGCACTTTACAATAAGTAAGCGCAGTGAAACACAATTCTTCTCGAAAATGTACATGCAAAAACGTGTTGTATTTTTGGAAAATAAGATTGATCTTTAAGTAATATTTCAGTTTTAGATAAATTGGATGTCATTGCCGGAATTCCAGATTTAGAAATCATTATTTGACAAAAAATTAAACTTGATTTTATACATAAGGATAAAGGTAAATTTCTACGAGAGGTTGTGTTATTGCAATAACTTTTTAGCACTTTATGTTTTGATTCAAATCTAAATGACCAAAAATGTTTTAAAGGCCCGAGCCTTTGCATAACATAGGGATAGTGAATCATAAAATGAAATTTAGGCTTTAAATTAGTATTGTAGAGCGAAATATATAAGTCGTGATGTTTTGATATAAGACCTTCCAGTGTAACTACATCAATTTTTTGAAAATTTGACTTCAAGACAATATCAATAATTTTATTGAGTACGGTTAATAACTCCCAGTGTTTATTTTGTTTAGGAACAAGATCACCAATGATTATTGGCAAGGAACGGCAAAAAGTCCACATTTCCTTGGCTGACATATTTAATTTTTTATTTTTTGTATGCTCTGGTTTTATTATAGTCGAGTTATGAGTTCACATAAGTCGTAATGGCATACTCCCTCAAATACATCGTGCATTATATCGACTGATGATTTTACGCGCACCGAACTAAACTACAAAAGGAAACAGCGTCGTTAATAAACAAATCACAAGCACTTCAACTTCTTCTCAACATATGAACACTCGCACTTATTCCGGCACAATGAATATTTTTGCAAGAAGCATGTACGTAAGACGAACAATTTGCATGCTGGATCAAAATTAAGCATTGTTACTTTAACATTTTTGTGCTTTGACTATATTCGTAATAGTTTCACAACGTTTATGCTTGATAACATTATTGTTCTAACATTTTGGTTATACATTCATAACGTATCTATTCCTACAACAATGTTTTATGCTTGATTGATATGAAACATGATAACTTCAACATTTCATTGTTAGATAAACACGTCCGCAGAAGCTTCTAACATGTTTATGATTCTTTAACTAGGAATACGAAAGTGAGGGTTAGCGCTATGCTACTTTGAATATCTTTCTGCTTAATTGCACACTAATCGTTGCACTGAAACTACAAATAAGATTAATTTATAAGAAATATGTTTCATTTAAATTTGTTGACCATATTTGTGTTTAATCAAAAACGCTTGACATCAAATTATTTGTAAAATACCTAAGTTGTAATTTTGTCACATTTATTGTTATTTAACAACTAAATCAACAATTATATTGTATGCTAACAGTGAAACCATTTTTGAAACAACTACAAACATATTTAAATTAAACATATCTGTGATACTTACGAACATTTTTATCAACAACGCGAAAGTAGTTGTTTCAAAAATGTAGCCTTGTTTGTTTCAAATACTTTCGTATTTGATTTGAACATTTTAAGCCCATTTTCGGTTAACAATGATAGATTTTTGATTCAACCAAGGTTTTTTCTTTCAGTGCACTATAAGACGCAATTTGTGTTTGTTCCGGGGTTGAACTTGACACCGGTCGCTCAGTATGGTCCAGCAGAGTCAATTGCAGCAGCTCGTAATGCTCTGATAGACAGTAAAGCGTCGTTCTATCGTCAAAATCAAATTATCTTTTTTTTTTCGATAGTTTTTGAAGCAGTTTTCTTCTTTTAAATTTTATAAAAACTCAAGTGTAAGTGAAGCCTTCTAAACAAAACCTTTAAAGTTTAAATTGCTGTGCCATTTGTATTGACAATATATTTTGTAATTTGTGCTAAAGCGAAAGATAGACATAGACCCGATTTCATTAACTACGTCCTGACGGATGAGAATCACTTTCTCAAATATTGTCCTATGTCAAATCTATTCAAACTTTAGGTTCGAATAACCTAAGCAAATGTTAATCTGTAAATCGAAGCCAAAAACAAAGGAATAGATATAATCTTGTGGTCGATTTGCAGGATTCCGTTCCACCATGTGTAGGCACATATATAAGCAGCTATCTTTTGAATGATATTTAAGGTATAAATTGCACCACCGGCTTTTTGGGTGTATCGGTGACTTGTGTGGAAAGTTCTTGAAACTTCAGATGCCGCAAATGAATAATGGATAAACGGATCACAATGTTAAGATAGATGATGTGAATGCCGGCAACTATTTGTTACCCTAGGGAATACATACGATTTAGATTATTTCTTAATTTATTTTTGATAATGTTTACCCCTTGAAGCGTACATATACACGTCTACTACACTTCTGTTAAGAGCATTAAAGTGAGAATTTCCAACAAATATAATTTACAAAAAAAGGGTTTGCTACAAAAATCGTGCATATTATCAAAATTTAACAAAAAGAAGAGAATAACAGAAACAGGTACGGATTATAAAAACGAATGACAAAACTGTATTTCCGCAAAAATCCTACTAACTATTGCACAAATTTCTCTTTTTAAAATGTTTGAAAAAATAGGTGCAGGTTTTAGGCTACTTTTGGTTTAAAGACATCAAAGACATGACCAAAGCAAATATGTCCTTTTCGCAGCGTTTTTCATAACTTTTTCGACTCGGGCGATACAGTGATGATTTCGGCACGAATGTTCGCCTTGAACTCGTCATCCGTCAAAGGTCTGGGGTTTGCTGGAGTAGACATTGCTTTTCATAACAACCTCTCAAAAAGAAGTCCGGAGGGGTCAAATCTGGAAATCTAGTGAACTGTATTCAGTTAACATTACAATAATCATATAAATAAAATTGGTGTGTTCTGTTCGACTAATATTGAATTTGACGGCATGTCTTTAAATGCAAAAAATCTTAGAAACCGTTCAATATATCCTGGTGCATTTTTCACAGGCCTATAGAGGATACCTAGGCCTACAATAAATACTTTGTCTCAACTCTGTATCTTTATAGATTCCGGAAAAAATTGGACAAGAGTAATTTATTTTTTCGTTTCGATTTACTTTTTTCTTTGTCACGCTTTCCGTTCGAAAATACTGGGAGCATTTAAGTATAGTAAATACCAGCTTATAGAGGACACCTGCAGGTACAACTTAGGATATCAAATAACTCGATAACTTATAAGGTTTTTAAATAAATAGGCAAAATTTAAAACATTTCTACGATTTTCACCTGAGTGAGTAGACATGCACTTCATTCTCAAATCAAACACACTAACTGCGCAATATATTGACATCTATTTTAACATTATTTTACTCCTGTGACGGAGAGGGAGACAGACAGAGGCAGTACGCTGTGTGGTTTGCTAAGAAAAAAAAAAAAAAACAAAAGAAATGGCAAATATGTAGGAAAGGTTTGTTTGTCTTACAAAATAAAGTGTCTAGAAATAAATGTCAAATAGGTATAGGTACCAGTGATACCTGATCGTGGTATTATTACATTAGGAGATTTATATTAGGGAAAATTCCTGGTGATACACGTCGTACTATTTATGAATGTTGTTTGCTATTAAGATGAGGCAGCAAATTACTCGGTGAAGTTTTTAAATAGCATTACAGCCAATGGACTCGTTGCTCATAAAATTGAATTAAAAGTTGGAGTTCCCATTATGTTGCTTCGCAGTTTGAATCCCTCAAGCTTTGTAATGGTACCAGAATGTTAGTGATTTCGTTACAGAAAAACGTTATAGATGCGTTAATTTTAACTGGGTGTGGTAAAGGAGATACGGTATTTATACCAAGAATACAAATAATTTCCAGTAATTGTCCATTTCAGTTTAAATGGATTCAATTTCTATTAATGTTTGTTCTGCCATGACAATCAATAAGTCACCGGGTCAAACTTTAAGAAAAGTGGGAGTTGAATTCACGGGCAGCTATAGATAATTATGTAGCGTGCTCCAGGGTAAATAATGCAGGAAATATCACTATCTCAGCCGATAGAAACAAGACTTCTAATATAGTAACCAAAGAAGCGTTACATTAATAAAAAAATGAGTTAAATACCTATTAAAAAATTATATTCTTTCATTTTCATTGTCCAAAGAATATTAAATTGTTGCTGATTAGTCCAACGAGCATGTGCAATGACATGAAGATAAAGGCAGAGTGGGCCCAGTCTACGGGAGGTTTTTTAATACGGGCTCGAGTCCCTCACTATTGCAGACCGCTCCCTCGCGTTATACCTTTGCAATGTCTATTCTTTCAGCGATTATCAAAAAAAAAATTGTGTCCCCTACAAGACAGCAAATTTATAAAATAATTGTTTCCATCAATTGTTCTGAAACCACATTTTGCACGGGCGAAGCCGGGCGGGTACAGCTAGTATTACATAAAATTAAATTTGTTAATTGTAAACATTTAATCGGTTCGGCCGTAGTTTCTCGTTTTACCTCTCTACAGGTCATTTTGACTGCGAGCATGGGATTACATACCAGTCAATGTCGCCATTTCCACCTTTTTCTAAGTGTCAGAAGTATAGCTCACTACACACGTCGAATCAGAGAAACAAAAGTAGAATAAGTTTTGCTTCGTTTTACTTAATTGGGATTGGGCCAGGTTTATTTGATCGAATCGGGCCTATTTAGTTGTTTTTCGCGAACACAAATCTTTCGCCAATTGAATACTGGTCAAAAAACTCTTGTGATGTTATAGCCACAATCGAGGTATTATTGAGTTAAACAAAGGACCAAGTCGTGCTTAATATTCTTGGCTCTTTTTTGTCCTGGCTGATTACCTAAATATATTTCCCCAATAAGGGGATAGTTTGTCCCTGAATCAACAATCCAAAATATCTATATCTCATACCTATTTCTCTGGCTTACTGAGTATGTACTGTCGGAAGCTGCAACTGGCACGCGTCGTAACCAAATGCTCGTCAATGGTGAAACTTAAGATGGTCGCAAGAAATGAGTAAGCTTAACGAAATGCAGATAATTCATGTTATTGCTGCCGACTTGATTAAGTGCGTGAGTCGGTTAATCTATGGAACCTTGTTTTTCGTTTGAAACTTTCTAAAGGCATAACCGCTCTATAAAATGAGCGATTAATGAAAAACATCCTCACCTGCTACAGAATATGATTTTTCTGCGCCAGCATATAAGTGAATTGCGAAATAGGTACACGGAAAAAATTTAAAGATCAAACCAAGAAAAATTACCGCAGAATCACGAAAAGTTTGTCTAGTTTTAGAGCTTAGCTCAGGATTTACTAATTCACGACTTTTTATTCGCAATTCTATAAATTGTACGAAGTGAAGATATTGACCCTCAAAAGTCGCGAATCGCTATTTTTTATTGTCAATGATGCGATCAAATGAGAAATACATATTGCAATAACCAATCGCAATTTGACACAAATAGTTATTAATTTGCTATTACTATGGATTGTGAATTGCAAAAATAATTCGTTAATTACCACTTTTGTGTTGTTAATTCGGATTTCCAACCTTAACAAATTACAACCACCTAGTCTTGAATTGCAACTCAAAAGTGTTGTTTTGCGACCAAAAGGGGTAGATTTACCACTTCAGTAGTTGCAATTTACGAATTCGTAATGGTAAATTGAATCTTTTTTTATCAATTTGCGTTTCTTATTTTGCAATTTACGATTCTTGAGTAGTGATTTGAGGCATCACCGTATTAAATTGAAATTGTTTTATCGTGAAATTGGAAAACTTTATTCTCAATTTACAACTTATATCTTATGATTTACAAATCAAAATTCGTAGTTTAATTATTTAGGTTATTTTCGAATACATATTTAAAGTCACATTTTATAATTTGTTTCCTCCTGATATCCATGAAAAGCAACGGAGACAACGGGATTTGTCTGGGATGGTGTATCGTTGTATGCTGAAATCTAAAATACAAACAAATTATTTAGAATAACTTGCCATTAATACGAACCTTTGCAATCGTTTTCGATTACATATTTTAGAATCCATTCCAATTTATACTTCTTTCTTATAGCGAGATGTACCTTCTGAAAAAAATACGAATTTATATACCTACTTCAGTTGTTTTTGTATTATTCAATATGTACTTACAAGATATACTCCAAAATTCATTACAATTTGTTGGTTAGTACACTCACTATCACTTCGAATGAGTTATACAAGGTGGCGCAAAAATAACCTTCCGATGTTTTTTGGCTGTAATTTAAAAAAGAAATGAAAAACTTTGATTCTTCTTGTGGATTATTTTTATTTGGTCTTTTAATTTTTTTTACATCAAGTCGAGAATATGATGTCATGTAAATGGCCGTCGCCACAGTTGATTGTCATTTGAGCCCTTTTTATGGCCTTTTCCATCACTTTGGCCAAAACTTCCGGCGATAGGTCCTCACATTCTTGACGGATATTGTCTTTAAGAGCTGCAAGAGTCTGAGGCTTGTTGACATAAACCCGCGACTTCAAAAAGCCCCACAAAAAGCAGTCTGGAGCGGTCAAATCAGGCGATCTTGCTGGCCAGTGCAAATCGCCAAAACGGGAGATTAGGCGCCCGGGAAATGCATCCTTCAGCATATCGGTTGTGGCACGTGCAGTGTATGCCGTTGCACCGTCCTGTTGGAACCACATGTTTTCCAATCCCAATTCATCAAGTTGCGGCAAAAAGAACTCCTTGATCATTGCTCTGTAGCGCTCACCATTCACAGTAACCGTTTGGCCCGCGACGTCTTCGAAGAAAAAAGTTCCGATGACTCCTCCAGCGAAAACAGCACACCATACAGTGACTTTGAGCGGGTGTAATGGCTCTTCGTGGGTTACACGCGGATTTTCAGTGCCCCAGAAGCGTAAATTTTTCTTATTTACGTACCCGCTAAGATGGAAATGGGCCTCATCACTCATGATTATTTTTGATGAAAAATCATCTTCCTCTTGGTGGTGATTAAGGATGGCTTGAGCGTATGTTAGACGCGATTGGCGGTCAGCAGCTAACAGCTGATGCACCGTCTGGACTTTGTACGGAAACATCTTCAAATCTCGTACCAAAATTCGCTGTAAAGACCGTCGACTGATACCCATTTGCGGGGCACGTCGTCTGGTCGATGTCGACGGCGCTTCCATTACATCTTCGACTACAGCAGCAATATTCTCTGCAGAACGGCTACTCCGGGGTCTGCCACGCCTGGCAGCATCTCGTGTTGTGCCAGTCTCTTCGAGGCGAGCGGCTAAACGTCGCAGTGTTTCACCAGTAGGCGTTGGACGGCTAGGAAATCTGCGACGAAATTCACGTTGTGCCAAAGTCACGGACCGATTATTGCTCAAATAAATAGTCACCAATATTCCGCGTTCTGGAGCAGTGTAGCGTAACATTGTTTATTAACGTGTATTTCGCATGTGTTTACTACACAAATGTCAAAACAGAACTGACATTAGGGGCCAATCGCAAAATTTATAGCATTTTCTGATAGGAGGATTACTTTTGCGCCACCTTGTACTTATAAATAACTTTGACCCGACAAGAACTGCTTCAAGCAAAGATTGAATACCGACTGTCTGACTCTAATGAAGCCACATGCGCATGATTGGAGCTGTCCATGCACAAAATGAAAGGACTTAAAAGGATTTCTTTACATGGACCATGGACATGCTATGACGTTTCGTTTTTGTCGGCTGCCTGTGCGCACACAATTCCACACATTGGGTAGTTAATTTCATGGAAATTACAAAAAAATATTTTGTAATTCACGATTTCTCTACGTCATTTTACGTTTTCAATTTGTATTAAATTATTAAAAGATTTCATTGATTCATCACTCAGTGTTTGTAAATCTGCAAATACTTTTTGCAATTTGCGATTGTGAAGTAGTGCTTGAGAAATTGATCCATTGAAGTGGTAAATTGCGCCAAGCAATATCGCAAATCACTACAAATAAAATAAGCTCGAATTAATACTTCTACGCAGTTTTCAATGTCGAATTACGAATTTTTATATCAATCCAAGAAAAAATCGTTGTAATTTGCGACAAAGATATAATTCGTGAATTGCAACTTTCTGAGGGGCTCATGTAAGACCTCTGAGACTCAATCAGGCAGTCATTCCGACAGAGCATTATAGTGTTGCTATTTTCTTCGTGCTCAACACTCGCGCTTATAAGTTTTGCAAGTCAAGCCCGGGTGGACGAGACCAGTATCCGGTGGCTACCACGGGGAGGTAAAATAAGCACAATTGATGTGTATGAAACAGTTGCAACAGCTGGGCATCGCCAGGTTGATACCAATCAGTGTCTACCCTATTCATACAACACCCCACCACCGCTACCTGAATATGGCTGCCATAAAAATTTCTCCATAATCATCCCCCCTAGGGATGACTGGGAAAAATATAAACCCAATCCATCACGACTTGACATCACCTGGCACACAGATGGTTCTAAGATGGAGTCAGGGACTGGCTCTAGAATCTACGATGAGTCGCCCCAGGTGAAATTGTCAGTCAGCCTTGCGAAAAAACTTATCCATATTTCAATCAATCATTGCGCTAAAATAAATCTAAGTTCTAACACACGTGGAAAAACAATATTTATCTTTTCAGATAGCCAAGCAGTTCTCAAAGCCCTTGACTCATCTGTCATAAAATCTAAACTTGTCTTAGAAACCTTCCCAACAATCTATGCATTTTCTAAGAAAAACCTAGTCATCCTCCACTCGATTCCAGCCCATAGAGGATTTAAGGGTAACGAATCAGCTGACTCACTGGCCAAAATCGGAGCAACCACTCCACTTATCGGACCTGAACCATTCTGCGGAGTCAGCAAAAACCATTTCAGGAACTACATTAAAACCCTTTCTCGTATCGAGTCAAATGAGATCTGGCACAGTATAACTGGGCAGAACTGCATCAGACAATTTTTCCCCAAATTCTCCCCCAAAAAATCGCTCTTCCTGATTAATCTGGACAAAAATAACCTGAGGATCCTAACAGGAATAATCAGCCGGCATGGTCTCGTAAAAAAACATCTGCGTCGCATTGGCGTCCCACCGGATCCTATTTACAGAGAGTGATGAATCCTCTCTTCACACACTCACAGAATGTCCGGCTCTATATCGTCTCAGAAAAAATATCCTTGGCGATGAAATTGTCAATTTAGTAACCCTTTCTGACATACACCCAGAGAAGATTCTTGTCTTCCTGACTGCCTCTGGAGTGAAAAGATGGCTCTAATAATCCACCAGGGTAGGCACAATAGGCTCCTTTAAGAAGCCGCAGAGCCAGAGCCTCATTGAAGGCTCTCCCGTTCTACATCTTATTTAATCTAATACATTTCCTCGCTTAGCCTTTTTATTAGTCTCCAGAACAAGAGTTTCAACCATCGACGGCAATTTGACACGCTAGAATGCATCCACTTTATACTCAAAAGAATCTCAGCAATAGAATCTTAATTTTTGCACTAGCGGTTCTTTGCTAGGCAGCGACCACCAGATTTACGTAAATTTTGTATTTATAGCTGCATAACTCATTCGTCAGTTTGGTTCGATGGCCTGAAACTCCTCGTCACTGATGTCCTGCTCTTCTTCACCCAAATGTTCTATTCTGTCTTCATCTTCAACATCCCTGCCTTCGTCAATATGGGCATTTCCTTGTACCTCATCCGGTACAGAAAAGTCGGGACCTCCAATATTTCCATGATTTTGTTCGTCACCATCGCAATCTAAAAAAAAATTGCATATTTCTGTCGAACTAAACAATCTATCTTTAGGGTAAAAGAGTGTGCCCCCTTTGCATTTTGAAAGTCAAAAATAATTAACAAGGGGTTAATGTCGTTTTCCATTGGTTTCACTCGGGGATCCACTCATTCTGAAATCCTATGGAACAACAAAACAGCTTCTGAAAGAATCCACAATAGTATTGGTGAAATGCAAAAAAAAATAATCTACGGCTGCTGTCAGTTGACTTGAATAAAATACATAAAATTACATTTGTGTGAGTGCTTCTTGAGTGGATTCTGACTTCAAATCCAGAAGCGAATTTCTCTCCAGAATCACCAGAAGAGTATTTTTTGTGCCAATGGAACGGTTTCAGAAGTGTTTTTTCGATTCTGGACTCTCCCGGACGCTTCTTTTTGCCCAATGGAAAACGACATAAGAGTGATAGTATGTGTATTCGTTACTTTTTATAAACTCAGAAAAGAGAATTATTATACGAATCTCTACTCCCAAGGGTTGGGTGGTGGTGTGGACTTATTAGACGACGAAACCACCACACCTGCCCGAACCTCTAAACGCACAGTTTACTCGATGTTTACCAAATACTAAGCCTTATGGAATTCCAATTCAAAATCAAATGTGAACAATAACCCTAATGAAAAATTCTTCCTTACAACGTAATATAGGGCGCAGTGGATTAGAGGTCAGTGCGTTGCACTACTAAGCGAGGAGTCCCAGGTTTAAATGCCTAAAAAACACAAATCCCAACTTAAGGTTTTTGTCCACTGGACCATTGCTCGCGAACGTCTGACAAACCTCCGAGAGCTTCTCAATGAGCCGTTTGGACTCTGCATTAAATTTTATATAGCTTTCATTCGTCCCAAAAACGAAAAACTCACACAACACGAATGGCTGTGAGAACCTAGGCCTAGGTTCCCTACGGACCTGTTGCGTCAACTATTTATTTATTTGTACAATGCAATGCACGAAAAAAAAATGTCCCATTAGAGGTGGAACTACAGATTTCCATGTTCCAACAAAATGCTGATCTACCTGAAGCCTTTTTTAACGTGGATGCATGCCAATTTTTGTATCCGGAGTTTAGTTCAGTATTTATTCAGAGGAAGACCTTAGGTGGCGCGCACAATTAGAAGGCGACGTCAACCAACTTAGTGTGCATAACTGGAGGCAGCTAGATAGGTTTGTTGGCTAAGATCGTGCCAAAGAGAACACAACCTAAACTACCCCATTGAATGCCCTCGCGAATTGTCATTACTTTTAACCGATCACTTAGAACTTCAAAATTTTTTACCCAAAGTCACCGTTACTTGCATTGATCATTATAGTTCGGTGTGAATCGAGACCTCTACCGACAAGCTCTTTCCAGCCTTCTCCATATCAAACTAGCTGCTGATAGTAATCCTCATCAGTCTTTCTCTGCTTCGTTATCCCTCATGGGCTGACTTAGGAAATGCTACGCTAGTCCCATTCGTTCCAAATAATCCATCCATTTAAGCTGTTTTAAATCAAGTTTAATTTAGCTGTATAAAGCTTAAAGTTCATAGAATATACCCGCAATCTTTTCCGAAAAATATTTTTCGTAAAATGCTCAAGCTGTCTTACGTTTTCGAAAAAGTCCATAATTTTGCACTAGATAGCAAAACAGTGAGAGGGTTTTACTTTTTGAAACCGATGAGCACAAATTGGGTTCCTTTTCGTCTTCCTGCGTGTAATGATAAAACTCTGATAAATTGTGTCCTCCATATTTTCGGAGTACCCCAAGCAATGACTCTAACCACTACACCATTCCAACCCCGTTTCAATTCCCTATATTCCTCTAAAGCACCAAACGCTATGCAATTTTTGGACATGTTTTCGTTTCGGTTTCAATAAATATGGTTAAACACTAAATAAAAGTATATAATGTATTTTACAGGGGACTGATTCACCTGTCTTTGACGAGGTTCGATGCTGCTGTACAGCGTTCTGGAGTTCACTGTAAATTCTCCTTTCCATATTCCAGGCAATGCAAACGGGACCGAAAATTATGGAGCACGACTAACATTAATAGGGTTACATACAGCTTAGAGTGTTTCTTAACAAGACCTATCTGCTCAATTGTCTTTTAAAGCCATTGATTGAAAAGCGTCAATCGTCTTTTGTTTTTCGATGCGATTTTCAGAGTTTGTAACAAAATTGAAATAGTTAAAGCCCTTTAAAAACTCAAATTTCTAGCTGGCTCCAAAATCCTTATTTAAAAGATTAGGACAAAAAGCAAGTATACGCCACCGTGTCATATCACTTAAATCGTCGTAACACATGTCTCCAAGGTATGTCCGTTTTAAATTATGATTGCAAACAAAAGTTCACAGTTTGATATTCACATATTTATTAAAAATATGAGAAGGTGTCATACATTTCACTTTCAAACGAAATTAGAAGGCATATCTTCGGAAGCAACGTCCTGGCGGCGGATCAAGTCCGTATGCTTCCTAATTAAGTTAGCATTTAAAAGCTAAAACAGTACTGCAACTAATAAAAAAGCATTAAATTATCGTGAACAAAATAATCACCGCAAACTTCTAAACACTAAAGATTTCATAATTAAAAAAAAGCAAGTAAAAGTGTTAGGCCGATGCTTTGATACCCTTCACTGCATACAAGTCATGCAAGATTGGTTTTGTATGGGTGGTACCAGAACTACTTGACCGAAATAGCCCACTTTTAATACCAACTTGACGACAATAAAAATAAGTCCTCTCACAAAATTTCACTTTCCTATGTAGATTCCCTTCTACGCTTTCGTGTTTTCAACATGTGTTTTCAAATACTGGTTTTGTATGGGTGGTACCAGAACTACTTGACCGAAATAGCCCACTTTTAATACCAACTTGACGACAATAAAAATAAGTCCTCTCACACAATTTCACTTCCCTATGTAGATTCCCTTCTACGCTTTCGTGTTTTCAACATGTGTTTTCTAATATTGGTTTTGTATGGGTGGTACCAGAACTACTTGACCGACATAGCCCACTTTTAATACCAACCTAACGAAGATAGAAAATAAGTGAATAAGATATATTCAGGGTATAATAAGGATGTACAAATATTGTTATCTTTATTTAATTGTAATCAATCAGTTAGTTGCCGTCCAGCTAATGATTGTTTGCAAAAACTTTATAACATTATTGAAGTATATATAATGAAAATCTATCCAATCTGGAAAATCTACTTACCAAATTTCAAATATAACCTCCTGATCTGAGACTTCAAAATAATAACAAAACAATCAATTTTTCCCAGTACGTAAAGCGGTGGTTTTTATTTATCCTTTTTTTAAATGGTATTCTATCGCTTACAATAGAAGTATTTTATTATTAGTAAGTATATAATATATATATCTAGATTCAATTATGAATTACGTTAATACTAGAAAAACCTTTCATATGAAAAATAATAATTACAATAATTCACTAAATAAATACGAAAATGAAGAAAAACCTAAAAATCTAATATTACATATTCTAAATATACATTCAATAAATAAAAGAAATATCATACTTCTAATTAAATATTTGTTATTATACAGAACTTAATTTAATTTGTTTTCAAATAATCATAAGTGTATTTATTTCATTACTCAACAAATCAATAATATTTCGTTTCTTCAATAAAAGTGAACTAAGACCAACTTAGGTTTGCATTTAATATTTATTTAAAGGAACATATATGAGTACACATTTAAATTGTTTTATTTTTATAGGTTTAACTGTACAAAATATTAGTAATATAATACTTCTTCTTATGTTAAATGTTTTTTTTTTGTCTGTATTTAAATTATTCAAATGTACAAGTAATAGCAGCAGAGCTACTTCCCTTATAAATATCTTCATAAGAAATAAACTAAAAAAAAAAACTGTAACTCTAAATAGGTGGTGCAATTTATTAAAGTTCTAATGAATTTACTTTATGTGGTGGCTATCAATATCAAAACAATAATAATAGAATTTATTTTTGTAGATGATCAATTAGCCAATTAGTTTAAGTTAAAGGAAAAACTTTACATTTCGTCTTAAACATAAATTTATTATTTTTATAGGGTGATTTATATTTTGAATAAAACAATTTGTATTTTAGAAATTGTTAGAAGAAGATACAAAATGGTAATTTACAAAATGTGATTTGGATTTGTCGAAATTGAATGTAGAATTGTTTCCAAACAAAAAATCATGTTTAAGTATGCTAATCAGTCTTTTTACAAAAGAAAACTTAAAGGTGCTTGGTGTTAGAAAACTAAACACGATGCATGTGATCGGGGTCAGTATAGAATTATGTAGGGGTGATGGTGTGATAACGAACTATAGCTGAGATGGAGAAGGAAATCGGCTCAAGAATGACTCTTTTGACTATGGGAAGTTTGTAGAAGTTGTCGAAGAATGCAGTTAGAGTTTTGCAAGTTGTCAGGAACTGATACACAACTCAAGTGAGGAACGTGGCTATCAATTGGTTAAGGGCAAATAATGGAATAATATTGGTAACGAGCCACAAGCTAAAGTCCTGACTTTTGTTATTCTAAATTTATGGCATCCCCGAGCTTCCCTTGAATAGATAAGGGTAGGTATAAAACACGGTTCATTGTATGGCAGCAGCATTGATTACTACAACTACATAGTATGGGGGAATTGCAAGTCAAGGACGCATCTTTCTGAACGAAGTTACATTCATTAAACTTTACAGTTGAATTCTTACAATTAGCTTCAGCTACCAGAGAAAAACTGATCTGTCAAATCTGTTAGAAGAAACGGGTAGAAGCTACAAAATTAAATAAAATTCGGCGTTCGTCCGTTAAACTAGATTGACGCACCAAATATCTATAACTATCCTGCTACCTAAAAGGAAGAAAACTCTAAGAAGCCCCAATCGCTACGCACCATATTTTCACCGATTTTAAAGTCGCCTAAAACAGCATTTACAGAGACAAGCTATATTGAGCCATGTATAGTTTTCGGTATCCCTTCAAAACTTGTCCGTCCGACAGAACGACGATGGAGAAAGTTCGCTGCTGCAACAAGGTCGTCAATGACCTTAACAAAACCTTTGATATCAATAAGAGTATCCAAGGCGGTGCGATGTCATGCGACTTCTTTAACATCGTACTTGAAAGAATTGTGCGAAACTCACAGGGCAAAGCATAGGTCATAATCTTTCAAAATCCTGGGGCCTAACTCTCTATTTCGTTTCGAAAGTCAATCCAATTCGAAATTGCTTTGAAGTTGGTACTCTGTAATACTTTCAGAATTCTAAATCGGAGTGGTAGTACATTTCATTCGGCTTTCAAAATAGGGAGTACAAAACGTTAATTTTCGAAAAGTGTTACTTTCAAAACGAGATACAGAGTAGGGCCCCTGTTCAATTACTTGCTGATGATATCGGCATAATTAGTGGTACACGGTTAACTATCACTGATGTGTTTACTAGCATAGGAACGGAGGGCAAAGCCAAGTACATGCTATCAATTAGAAAGGATACCCAATGTCTACGAATTAGACAGAACGTCACGATAGGCAGGTACAACTTTGGGGTAGTAGGGTTCTTTGCCTACCTACTGATGTAAATTCTGACAATAACATTTCAGCAGAAATGAAACGAAGAATACCTCTTGCGAATTGCTTTTTCTTAAGGCTCAGAGAGCATTTGAGTAGTAGAGCTCTATCTTGAACAACTAAGAAAATTCTATATAAGACCCTGATCATGCAAGTCCTTCAGATGCAGATATTCTGGGTCGCTTTGAGGGAAAGATTTATCTTAAAATGATCGGTTCCATTTGCGTTGACTGCGGCTTTGAAGGATAAAATTCAACGCGCTGTACTGCGATGCAGCCTGCGGTCGAATAATGTTGCATAAGTCGTCCAAGTTGGCTTAGGGCCGTTTGCTCATACGACTCTTAACGATTTAAGTTCTACTTAAATACTTATGGGCTACTTTTTGTAGGGCATAAACTGTCAAATAAGAGTTTATGTGGCACTTAATTCGCTATGAGTCGTTTCACCAAACGGCCCTTAGATATGTAGAGCGGATGGGCTCAAATGCTCTGGCCCGTAGTTCGTTGACCACATTCCAGAGGAGCACCCAAGTAGAGGAAGATATGGCATAAGGTGGCACACATGAGAAAAAACTAGAGACATCGACCTGAGTCAACTAGAGGGACTTCTTAGTTGAGGCTCTGGTTCACCCCACACTGTAAGCCGCTTAAGAAAAATGAGTCTTGGGAGGTTTTCTTGGTAATACACACTTCCAAATGGAATATATCTTTGTACTCAGAACACGTTAACTGAAAAGGGATTCCAATCATAGGATACGTCCCTACTATGACCCAAAACACCAGCCGACCACAGACTAATAACGAGTTCGTTTGCGTTTTTCGTCTAGACAATTTGCTTCACACAATTTTTTTAGATTTACCACTGGTCGTTTATAAGGTTTAACATGTTGTAGATTTATTGCGTTCTAAACGAAGAGCAATATAGATGGACTCGTTTTGAACAAAAACAGATTGGTGTGGTACAAATAATTTTATATACAGTACCTGTGGATCCAAAACGAATTTTCCTCGGCATTGTACTGCAAAACTGTGTTCTCCTAATTCCCACGATAACTTATTTTTAACAACCCAAATAAAAATCTCCATCCTCAGCAATAGTCTTTCCCTCGGTTACAAACAAATACAAAGGAAATCAGTTAATAAAAAAAACACTATTTAAAACGAAATTTCTTATTTGTTTTACATAAAAATTCTATTTATATGTTTTATGATTTTATTTTAAAAACAAAAAAAAAAAACACTATATTGTCCCGATTTCAGTTTTCATTTATATGTTTAGTCTTTCATCCTTAAAAATGTACCTCTTTTGCTGTCCTTTCCAGTCAAATTCGAGTATTTAAAGTGTAAAACATTTGCATGTAGAAATTAAATTGTTTATCAAAATTAAATAAAAATTATATATATATGTATTTTCATATTATTCGTTCGGGGTATACTATTTTCTTTTTTGGTATTGTTTTTGAGTATTTGTTTTTATTAATTAACAACAGAAAATGCTCTTCTTACCTTTTATGTTCAGCTGATTTAATAGAGTACCTCTGCTAAAATGTATGATTTGTATATAGACACAGATAATAATTACACAAGTTTACCTCATTCCAAATATAATATATCATATATATATATGTATGTATAAATACCCTTACTATATGTAGTAAAACAAGTTCTAATGATATTTAAGAATTTTTTTCTCTTTTGTTTTGTAGTTTAATTTTAATTGTAGTACATATTATCGTATAGGGGATATTTTTGTTGGTTTTTATTAATTAATTTATTTTTCTTAAAAATTTGTAGCTTTTCCGAGGTTAAACAGTTCTGCATTTAATCTTTATATTGTATCAAATACGTTTTATTTTTTTTACGAAGTATTGTATGGTTTATTTCACTTTTGGTATGTATGTATGTATGGATGTATTTTCTTTCTTTAATGGTAAAGTATTTTTTTTTCTCTATAAACATTGCTTAAGCGAATGATTTTATTTATAGTATTTGGAAGCAAGAAGCTATAAAGCATGATTATTTGAATCGAACTAGTGAGACGTTTTTGTTTCTTTATTTTATTTCTTTTTCTGTGTGTATTATAATTTAAATGATAAACACATTGTATTTAATTGAATGAGTTGGAAGAGTTTTGTGTTTTAAATATTTCGAACAATTTATTAAGTTACTATGTACTCGTATGATATGCATTGTTAGGGAGGAAAGTGTATTTGTGGGGAAGAAATCAAATTTTAAGAAGCGCGTTGTAAGATGGGGATATAGGACAGTGCAGGGTGTCTTAGTTACTTAAGTGATGTCGAGTTTGGGCCTACATATTTTACATATTGGACTTGAATCCAAACTTCTTTGTAAATTTAGATTGACACCGAACTGAAGAGGGTACTATGTAACAATTAAAAGGTAATCCTGGTTGTACTGAAAGCACTCTGTTTTTGCCTGAGTGAATATATATGCGTATGGAAAGTTTAGGGTCTATATGGACACTTTTTTATTTATTTGATATTGTGAACTGAAGGGGCTAGGGGCCCCTAATATTGATGTTAGTGACAGAAAAAGTAGCCTTTCCCTAAATTCGTTCTTAGGTATATCTATAAAAATGAAAAAAAAAAACAAAAAATCCAATTCCCCCTATTTTTTTTTTAAATTAGACATAAAAATGTTCAAGTACTGCTGTCAAAAACCAGAGTTTCTTCAACTGTAAAAATGACTCTAGAAGTGTGTAAATTAAATTATATTACTTTTTTAATGTTTGCGAAGAGGAAGATGACTATTGAACAACTCGTAAACCAGGAATTTGACTGCATCGGGGAAAACCGCTCACATTCAGAGTGTAGCCTGCGGCCCACCCCCAAGTAGGATTTACTAGATGTAATAAACATGTTAGCGTCATCAGAGTTGTACAGTCAAATTTGCATAGCATCGTTCTGAAAATTTTGAGCGTCTAAATGCTAATAATGGCCGGCTTGTGAATGTGCGACAAATTTGTTTAAAATATCTTGACGATTGATTGTTATACATCAAATGCCATAATAACTTCTTTTTGTTTAATATTGACCGCGTTATTGGTGGTCCGAATTCATTAAAAGATCATCACCATCAAGACTGTATTTATATCGGTTTGAAAGTATGAGCCGACTTTTTATGCGAAAAGGAAGTTCGGCGTAGAAACGCCGCAGATGTTATAGAAAGCCCATATCGAAGGGGAACTGAACTAAAATACTTAAAAGACAAGCCCGGGTGGCTGATGAAAGCCGCTACCAAAAACAAATTTAATAACCTTTTTTTCTTTTCAATGAATCTGTAGTCAAATCGCAACTTCCGTGAACGAGCTATTCGATCACGGAATTAAGTTGACTTTACATGAGAAACAAAAACAAATTCCGTCACGTAATGCTCGTTTACGGACGATGCGATTCGAGCCCTGGTTAATTTTTTTGTTATTTTGCAGATTGATTTTTAGATTAAACAAAAATGGACAACTGGGACACTGAAACAAGAATTTGAATTGTCCGCCGCTATCACGCACTGGAGTCCATAGTTTCGGTTCAAAGAGAGTATAGGCGCACGTTATAGTCCGAGCAGATGGTCCATAATGAGACTCGTTTTGCCGAGCATGGGACAGTCGAAGGAAGACCTTACCATCGAAACCCTTCAGTTCGGACGGAGGAAACAATCGCTGCTATAGCTGCTGCCGTACAAAACAATCCAAGAGTTTCGACAAGAAGCTTATCTGCTCAAATGGGTATAAGCAGACAGTCATTGCAGTCAATTATGCACAATGATTTGGACTTATTCCCATATAAAATTCAAATGGCCAACAAACTGAACGCAGCAGACTTGCCGATTCGCTTGGAATTTTGCCAGAAGATGCTTAAAATGATGGAAGAGGACGGAAACATGTTGAAATGTCTTTTAATGTCGATTTAAATGGCAACATAAGCAAATAAAATTGTCGAATATGGAGTGCTTCCAATCCACAGATACTCCATGAGATGGAATTGCATCCACTTCGTGTTACAGTGTGGTGTGAAGGCCCTATTTCTCTGAAGAAAACTGTCACACCGTTACGGTTACTGGAGACCGTCACTCGAGCATGTTGAGAGAGTTTTTCTATCCAGACACCTGACTTTCTTGTGGGGTTATTGCAAACAGGAAGCACAGCCAACAAATTTGAATGAACTAAAGCCATCCATTCGAGAAACAATTGCGGCTATTCCTGTTTCAACTCTCCAAGCAGTAATGAACAACTTTTTGGTAAGATGACGCACATGCATCAACGAGCATTAAAGTCCATTATTTCTAAAACTAATTAAGCTATATTTGATAAAATTGAATGAGCTTTAACATGAATACAAGAAAAATGAGTTCCATACACTGGAAAAAAAGTTATTTGAGTTTCTTAATGTAGCAATATCAATCAGCCACCATGTAGTTCAGCAGAAAAGACTACAGACAACTCAGAGGCATTCTTATGAGGCACTTTCCATTTGCCAAACATCTTAGTGTGATAGGTTTAAGTGACACCACTGTCTGCGACCCTTGTGAGGTTGACGAGGAGTCTTCGGATCACTTGCGTTGTTATTATCCTGCCTTTGCTAGGATTAGGAGTAATCTCCTCATCACTGATGTGCATTCTTAGCTTTTTAAGAAAGTCGCGGAAATTACAGAAAAATGGGTGATACTGAATTAACTTCCCGGTGCTTCAGTAACGTGGAGTGTTTCCCAACTCAAAAAATGGTCTATTCGTACAAATACTAACCACACACTATCCTTTCATACGGATTTAATTTCGTGCGAATGAAAGTACTTAAAAGTCCTATGGCCTTCTATGGGGACGAGAGGACATGCTATCTTCATTAATTTTTTAAAGGATGTATAGCATTGTCTACAAATAAAAAAAAAACACAATTTATTGCATCTCGTAACCTCTACTGATTTTTTGTCTGACATTTCCCTGTTAGACTCGGATCCACGTGACGAAAATAAGCCGTCTTCTTCTTATCAAAATATCACTTGGGGTGATACAAAACAAAACAAACGAAAACCACTTTCGTATTACAAAAAATGAGAGAAATCACGCGAAATCGAAAACTTTTCTTCATTTAACTTTCTTTCTTCGTCCATTTCGCAAATGTTTACTTTTTCACAGGTCGACAAACTTTGGGTTTTGACATACCTACAAAGTTCATGATCCAAAGGTCACCTAAATTGCTGTCAATTCGGTGGTAATCCATCCAAATAAGTTTCCTGTCAAACTCCCTTATCACCTCTTACTTCCCGAATTAAGGATGTTTTGTCACTTATCCAACAGTACCATTCACAAATCCAATCTAATCTCATAAAGATCGATCTCAAAAGAGAAAAAAAATAATACAAATCCATCTGCCTAGATGACCAGAGCGAGATACGCCTCTACAGAGGCCGCAGCTGATAGGTCAGCAACCTGACTACTTAACGTGCAAAACCATATTTTCTTTGTCATGCAAACTATTGAAAAACTTCCTTTTATCTATCTGTAGTCATCCAAAGGGACATCCAATATCTGTGGATAATCCGTTGGATAGATTTAAAATGCAATCTGTTGACAGGAGCGATTATTCATCTTTTCTTTTGCGTTCCAGCCGTCCCACCGCCTGATTCGACCGACGATTGGCATTCGAAATATGAAACCCTATGCAAAGGAAAAAGCGAAGAAAATGAATCACAAATCCCTTAATTTATTACAGAGTTCTTTGTGTTCCGAAATGTCTTTCTTTTGCATTTTTTTGTTTGTTTATTTTCCTGTTCTATCCGGTTGAGGTATATAAATGATAAATGAAGCAGACAAGCTAAGCTCAAGTAGAAAAGGGTACACAGACAATGAGTACCTACATTAGTGACATCACTTTCGTTTGGCGGATTTATGTTGGCGAAAGGACAAAGGCTAACAAATAAGTTGTATGCAACACTTGTAATGGGGTGTATCTACGCCAATTATTAGCGACCGGTTGGAGCGGCCAAGGAGTTGGTTATACCAAGAACAGGTATCTATTTGAAATTACAATATATACGAGAATGGAGCATGTTTTTTTTGAGGATCCTTAAAATGCAACGTCAGCAGAATGCGCCCTACAGAATGGAGCAGAAGTCTTTCGCGTATGTTCAGTCAAAGGGTGCTTTATAAGGTTCCTTTATAAATACGTTTGAGGCTTTCAATGTATGGGTCAAAGGGCTAGGGTAAAACCTCAAAGGTTAAATTATGGATAAATAAACTGCGCCGTACTAATAACAAATTGTTAGTTTCGGCTATAAATTTACGGATGCTCACAATTTGTATGAAAAATATTTCCACTTTGAACTACTAAAATGTAGATTCGAAACTAAAAATTTTTATTGGTAAGGCCCACTGACGGAATGATCATCCATCATATGGGGGAGTAAAACTAAGTTCCATTCAAAGGCTGGTATGCATCAGGATCTTTGGTGATCTCGCGAACTTCTCTAAGGCTGCCATAGAAGCTTTGATTGACTATCGCCAATCCAAATGTTTTTGTGTACATAGGGACTTGCTGTACAGTCAGACTCCTGTAAACAGTAGAACTGACTTATATGAATCACAGTGACCAAGTGGACCTTATTTCTTAACCCTACAAGATGTAGGTGGAAAGCGACCGCTTATCTAAAACTTCGTCTTGAGGTTGGAAGTTTAATAGAGTGATCTCAGGTCGAGAAGCGTGGACCTACTAAAGCCGACAATAAACATTAAATGTAAAAATATGGGTCTAAAATGACAGTGGAAAAGAACTTATATCCAACTTCAAAGTTTCTAGGTTGATCGGAAAAAGTCCCAGCACCTTTAAAGCTGAAATTCATTCTATTCGGGAATATGCCAACATCATTGTGAAATCTGGTGTCCCAATAATAGAAGTCACTTATAATAAGCAATATAAGCTCAAACTTGAATGATTCTAAATATTACCTGCACGGCTTCAGCTTCAGCACCCTTCCAAAAGAGTTAATTGAAGCGGAACCCAACATCCGCGAATGGTAACAAAAAGCTTTGCTCAGGTTTTTCGGTTTAGTCCCCGATTCGGAAACCAAATGAAAACCATCAACCAAAAGTTGGCAAGAGAAAGTATGTCTTTCTCATAATTGCAATAGCACAAGTTAAAATAGTTCTACGGTCATGCCAAAACAAGTTAAAAAAAAAAAAAACATTTAACATGGAAGGAGATATTATTAGAAGTTTCCCTATGGGTCACAGGGGGATTTATTTAGTATGGTCGTCAATGCCATCGTGCAGAAACTCTCCGAACTCGATTTCCATTCCCGGAGGAACACACGGAGGTGCCCCTCGAAAACCTTCCAGAGGGGCGATTTGACCATTTGGGATTTTTCTTTTGTAATGCCGAGTTTATGTCAACCCTACAAGACCTGATGGCAAAAATACAGGCCATGACAAATGCCAGAGAACGGCATATTCCTTATGCAACCCTTAAATGCGAGTATCTTATGTACGAAATCAAATCTGATTCATAAAATGGGTTTGGGTTTTAAAAAAAAACAAAGTTATGTTGCCGCACCCAGCATAAGGAGACACTGCTTCTACCGAAAAACTCCGAAAATAAATGATTTTTCTGCAGCAGCACGCATTACAAGAAATCGACTTGGTTTGAGACTGTGCTGGTTTTTCCGTTCCGGATCAATCTATATATTTCGTAAATACCCAAGAACGGAGAAAACAAGATCTCCTTATTCGCCCCACCATGTTTGGCAAAACCATTGAATTCTATCGCGAAGCCAAATATCTGGGAATTATCCTTGACAGCAAGGGCGGGTCCAGGATTTATTTCTGGGAGGGGCACAAAGGCCAGATAGGTGAAGATTGTACCCCATAGTACTGCTTTGCAATTTGTTTTTGGGATTCATTTTTTTAGCAATGACATTGAAGAATAACAAAGAATAAAAAATACTTTTTATTAAAAATGACAGTTTTCTTTTATGTTTTCTGCTGAAGATATCTAGTACTTCGTCAGGGTTCATCTTTGAAGCAATGTCTTGATGGATATGCATTAGGGCTAGTCCATTCAGGCGATCTTCTCTCATATTGCTGCGAAGATATGTCTTCATCCGGCGTAAGGTGGAGAAAGATCGTTCGGCAGTGCTGGTTGTCACAGGAAATGCGCACAGTAATTGACAAAGGGTTCTTATGTTTGGCAGAGCTGTTGCTTTTTTATAAGCTTCTGCTGGTGACTTAGGAATATTTTCTTTCATCTGTTGCCAAATTTGTAACTCTTTTTTTTTTACGGCCGTCGGAAACACAAAAATTGTACGATTAAAAATGTGGTCTATATGACTTTAAGGCTAGAAATTCCAGGCAGGCGCCCCAAGATTCACATATACTTCTAGGTTCTAGATTTGGGTAATTTTTCGTCTTGATTTCCATCGTTTGTTAGAAAAGTGACTTTTATTTTCGCACACAGGCGAAGTGTCTGTGTTGTTTTGATAATGGAATGAGCAAGCAGTAATAATGCAGTGCTCTCTGGGAGGGGCACGTGCCCCCCCTCCCTGGATCCGCCTTTGCGTGACAGCAAACTAACACGGAACCAGCAGATAGAACGTACCGTTAACAGAGCCACCAGATCTTTATGGATCTGTCGTCGTGTCTGCGGTAAGAACTGGGGTCTTAAACCTCGGATGATATATTGGCTTTATTCGCTCGTCGTAAGGCCAGCGGTTATCTATGCTGCCGTGGTCTGGTGAACGAAAACTAACGAAGTCAACACAGCCAAAAAGCTAGACAGAATTCAACGTTTAGCTGGAAACTGCATGACGGGCCGTTTGCGCTCCACTCCGACTATGGCGCTCAATGTCATCCTAGGTCTAACTCCTCTGCATACACATATTCAAATGGAGGCTAGACTAAGTATTCATCGCCTGTACCATTCGAGCAACTGTGAACCCTATACCTTTCAGGGAGGTCATCTGTCTTTGCTCGACACCATGGAGCCTTCAAACCCATTTAGCATGCCTCTTGATGACATGCTACCTGACTATGGCTGCCATAAAAATTTCTTCATAATTATCCGCCCTAGGGATGACTGGGAATAATATAAACCCAATCCATAACGACTTAACGTCATCTGGTACACAGATGGTTCTAAGATGGAGTCAGGGACTGGCTCTGGAATCTACGGTGAGTCGCCCCAGGTGAACTTGTCAGTCAGCCTTGGGAAAAAACGTATCCATATTTCAGGCTGAAGTCCTTGCAATCAACCATCGCGCTAGAATAAATCTAAGTTCTAACACACGTGGAAAAACCATATTTATCTTTTCAGATAGCCAAGCAGTTCTCAAAGCCCTTGACTCATCTGTCATAAAATCTAAACTTGTCTTAGAAACCTTCCCATCAATCTATGCACTTTCTAAGAAAAACGTAGTTATCCTCCACTCCATTCCAGCCCAAAGAGGATTTAAGGGTAACGAATCAGCTGACTCACTGCCTTAAATCGGAGCAACCACTCCACTTATCGGACCTGAACCATTCTGCGGAATAAGCAAAAAACATTTCAGGAACCACACTAAAAACCTTTCTCGTATCAAGTCTGTTAAAAAATAGGTGGACACCCTGTTAATATTAATATGCATATCCATCTCCTTTTATATTAAAGTATATATATCTCTCTTTTGTTGTTACTCGGGCTATCAATGCAGTATATAAAGGGGTTTGAACTGGTGAATTGGCTAGTTAGTTATCTATACGTAACCGCAACATATTCTTTTGTTAAAACCTTGAATCTTATTCGTTTTTTTTTTTAATAAAGACTTCTTAATAAGTTTCGCTTGTTCATTTTCCAAATGGGTTCCTTTGATTTTATCACAAAGTCAAATGGGATCTGGCACAGTATAACTGGGTAGAATTGGATCAGACAATTTTTCCCCAAATTATCCAACCAGAAAATCGCTCTTTCTGATTAATCAGGACAAAAATAACCTGAGGATCCTAACAGGAATAATCAGCCGGCATGGTCTCGTAAAAAAACATCTCCACCGCATTGGCGTCTCACCGGATCCTATTTACAGAGAGTGATGAATCCTCTCTTCACACACTCACAGAATGTCCGGCTCGTCTAAGAAAAAATATCCTTGGCGATGAAATTGTCAATTTAGTAACCCTTTCTGACATACACCCAGAGAAGATTCTTGTCTTCCTGACTGCCTCTGGAGTGAAAAGATGGCTCTAATAATCTACCACAATAGGCTCCTCTAAGAAGCCGCAGTGCCAGAGCTCTCCTTGAAAGCTCTCCCACTCTACTATCTAAAAAAAAATCTATTTACCCAAGAATCTTAAGAATTTGATGGTTGAAATATTAGGCATTTTTGATTATGCTCACATGATCTGTATAGATCATTGATTTCCATGGTTTGCAACAACAGATGGATCTCGTACTGTTGTTGTTAACCGTGGAAATCAATGATCTATACAGATCATGTGAGTACGAGATCCATCTGTTGTTGCAAACCATGGAAATCAATGATCTATACAGATCATGTGAGCATAATAAAAAATGCTTATTGGTTGAAATATTAACCCCCAAAATACTGAATATTTTTAAGTCTAACTCATCCTTTTACAATCTAATAACAAAACCAAAGTATTCAGCCGTTTGTAAACTTTACAAAAAAATCTTCTACATTCTTCATTCTCTCCAGTGTTTAAAAACCTACGCACCTAAAAAGATACAACTGCGGTGCTTCGTTCAAATTTACTTAACCATGAAGTCGACATCACCTCAAGCCATTCATCACTTGTACGGACGTGAGCAATAAAAACAGACATAAAAAGCAATCCACATTATTAACAAATAATAAACATTAACCAAACAGGAAGGCAAAGTGCGCGATAAAAAAAAAAGGTTAAATCTGTATCTATGTATATTGTAGTAGATGATATGATTCGTTTCCACTTACCGTTACAATCCATAATTCTAAAAATTGGTCTGTAAGCATCTTCTCAATTATTGTTTTCGTAGGGCTCTAAGCTTTGTGCTAATCAATTGCTTATAATCACATTTTGTTGGGACAACATTGGTTAAAACTATTTCTAAACTTAAATATTTGTTGTATTCTAAATTAAAAAAGAAATACAAACACTCTTCTTGGATAGAGTTTAAACAATAGAACTAAAAACTTATTGCAACTTAACTAAACTTTGACTGTATGTGTGTGTGTGTTTGTGTGTGTTTGTGTAGGTCCTTTTTCGCTCGCTTGTGTAGGCATAATGTTCGTCTGGTGGGTATGGGTATAAATTAAAATTTAACTAATATTCATTATAAGAAGTAACCCTCAATTTGCGTGCTGGTGCTGATGATGGTGATGATGATGATGATGATGGTTTGTCACAGCCGACGTCGTCGTCGTCGCATACAGGCAATCCTGATCCGAGGACATCGAATAATTAGCCGAGTCTCTGTCCTCGGGAATCGATGTGTTTGCCAGACTGTGAATTTGCATCGGGTCTTGGAGTAGCTTCGAGAATGTATGATGGCCAGCACCCAGACCCAAGTGTCCATATGGAGACTCGGCCTTTGTGATGTGTGGAATACGTCGAAGGAAGTGTGGATTCGAGTAGCGTACACCATTCGGTAAGGTGGTGTGTGAGATAACGTGTTGCTTGGCCGCCACCACCCCAATGGAGGACGTCACCGATTGGGGTGAGTACCCTTGGGGCTTGTACTGTAACGACGCTTGACTGTGACAGCCTAATGGCAGTGGCATCGTACTGCAGTGGGAATAATCGATTTTTTGCTCAGGCGCTGTTCGTGTCAATGGCAGGGTTGCACTGTTCGATTTGCTGCTGTTGTTGCTGATGCTGTTGCTGCTGTCGTTGTTGAAGCTGGACATTCGCATGTTGGTCGAACGACCGTATGGCTCTTCTTGTATGGCTGGCTGTGTGGGTTTTGGTGGTGGCTTGCATACAGCACGTGGACGGATAACAACTTCTTCGCGTTCTTCACCGGAATGTACACCACTCGAGGATTCGGATGGTGCCCGTTCTGGGGGAGATGTTGTGCTTTCGGTTGTTGAAGTTGTATCGCTACGTGGTGTTAATGCTTCGTTGGGTACACCGGAATCGGCACGCCGGAGACAGCGGGGCGTAGAGCTGGATGCAATCTATGGGAATAGACGAACATTTTGAATGTATGAGTGATTTTGTTAAAGGTAATGGTATATTTAAAGTGGATGAACATGAAATTACTAATGTGTGGTTTAGGCTAAATGAACGTTGCATAGTTTAAACAAGATTATGGCAGGGATTCGTAAAGCGATTGGTGTTTCCTGGTGCGGTAATTGGGTATCGGTTCGCACCGCAAATAAGGCCTTCATGTTGCGGAAATACGTTCAGTAGTTTCGTGCCTTTCCACAAAATAGAGGACAAGGAACAGATGGAAATTTGCAAAACAAATTTTTCTAAATTAGGGAAGTGCAAAACCTGCTAAGTTAAATTGCAGTTCTCACTATCGAACATTATCAGTCCAAACAAAGTGTTGAGCTCAGCATAATGCACAAACAGCGAATAAGTCAGGGCCTCCTCATACGTGCCCTGATAGATCTATGCTTCCTCGGAATGTGCTTCACAAACAGTTCGAACTTTTGACTCATACGCAAGAAGAATAAGAGATAACGCTTAGGACTGTCACAGCAGTCTAAATCAATGGGCATTTACTTTAACATCCTGAAGCTGACGAATAGGCTACGAGGTTTATATAGAAATACAGTAGGTACGAACTTTGACAACTTTTGAAGTGCCAGAGCCATTTGTTGAGTCGCACATCCAAGCCAATTCCCTGAGGATGTAGCGTGCATTATATGAAAAGTACTTTATCAAAATAACTTTTCTAAGAAAATATTGCAAAGACTGAATAAAAAAAAGTCCGACGGACTTTTATAACCCAAACTACGTTCTTTTATCATACCAACAAACACCATAGCCAGAGTCAGTGCGACAAAAAGGTATTGATTTTCTGTTCTTATGCTTTATACTATTAAGCATCCCGAAGGCTAGAGTAGGTCATTACCTATTCCATGATCCATAGTAGACGATGACTTTAAGGCGATCATCAACAGCTTCGTTAAGTAAAGCAATTGCTTTCTAGGAACCGTGTGAGTCACTTGGTCTTCCTAGTGACGAAACAATGAACCAAATATACATCGATATACATACATTCCAACTTGCTGCTTCTAAAGTCTACAGATACCTGAGCGAGCTCTGAAATATCGACAGTTATATATGTAAGTTTGGCGGGTTCAGAAGGGCTTCAACAGCACAACAAACCGAGTTTGAAATAGGACAAGTTAAATGACAAGCCTGTGGATTCGAGCGTTGTTTTCAAAACGCATAGATATCAATAATAACTAAGTCTAGCTTGATTAAGCCTTCCACTGGGTCCAAGTTCTGTATATAGTATCAACGCCTATATCATTTCTTTTGCGATATCCTTCTTCAGATAAGAATTCTTAGAAGAAAATCCGAGTACGATTAGGTCAGTCGCTTAAGGTGGCCACAAAATATAGAACAGATGTACACATAAGCTCCAGCATGTCAAATCTTCGAGGAAGGGCTTGGCTTTGGTGGTGCGCATATGTAAGAGGACTTCAAATCGTTTGTAGTGCGCGGCTAACTGAAAGACTTATTAGTTAAGGCTCTGGTACTTCTTGAACTATAAAGCCGCCTAAGCACATAAAGGCCTTGGACTACTCACCATTAAGTCTATTGTCATTAAAGCCACAAACTATTTAGAGTCTGAGCTAGTATATGATTTTTATAACTACCTTCGAATTTTTATGATCTTTCAAACCTCGACAATGATCTAGACGCAAACATTCTTAACTCACTGACTGCATTGGTAAACCACAAATAGACAGGCATAAGTTTAATCACGTTTCCAGTTGAAAGAGCGAATCATTTTTAGAACCTTTCACTGTTTAAAGTTTTCTACTAAATGTCATATATAAATTGTTATAAAAAAAACTACATCTCTTTAACTGTAAGGTACCTACAGTATACATATTGCTTCACGTTGGTTTTTATTGAAGTAATACTTCTTTCTGCAAGCTTGACTTGGGGGGTAAGCTGGTGAATGCGTCACAAAATCGTTACGGAAATTGCGAGCGGAAGTTGAGAGGGAGATATAAGTTAGTGAGATAAAAAGAGAGAGAGCGTTATGTTTCGTTTCGAATATTACTGTAGAGGCAAGAGAGATAGATGCACGCCCACATTTTCGTCCCCTCTTTCTCTCAGCCAGTTACGTTTCGTTATCTAAGACACAGCATATAGTGCAGCAGTGATACCAGATCGGGGGATTTATCACTTTTTGCGGGATTTTCTCGCTAATAATAAGCTAAAAGGGACCAAGGCATTTCTCAGACCTCATAGTACAAAAAGAAAGGGATTTTACTTTATGGTCAAATTTTTTTCTCATTTCATTAAGAATAAAAAAATTATTCAACCTACGATCAAATTAAATATTTTCATGTTTAGAAAAAAAGTCATTCAAAATATTTAAATGCTTTAATTTTCTTTTTTGTATTTCCCTAAACTGTTTCATAAAATGACAGTGAGTGAATGAATCACGAGTATTTTTTTTAAATAATAAATTTATTTATTTTGTAAACATAAAAGCGATATTTTTTATAATAATAAATTTATTTATTTTGCAAACATAAAAGGGATATTTTGAGTATAACCGTCGGATAACCTGCCTCTAAAGTCTGGTATCACTGCAGTGCAGGCCTATTGTCTGTGTCACACTGTAGGAGCAACAGAGAGGTGCGAGCACACAGTTTCTTTTCTTTCTCTCATAGCCCGTTACGTTTCATATATTTAAGACACAGTGCACGCCTATTGCAAGGTTGCCACTTTGGTATTTTTTTTTACAAAATTTGGTATTTTTTTTTGCTTTTCGAGTTTTGGTAATTTTTATCTGGTTATGGTAAATTTTTGAGCAGATGTACCAAGAATGCGAACTCGATATCACCTCATTTAAATGCTACCTTACTGCTTCTGAGTGAACGCATTGCATTATTTGCATATGCTTCATCACCATCCATATAAAACTGTTTTATTCCCAACTCAAAAAATTACAGAATGCACTCATTTTCTTCTTTTGACAGATGGTCACCTGCGAAATAGTTTCTGTTCCTGTTTATAGGTATATTGAGATATGGATAGGTTAATTAATCATATTATTCATATACAGACATAAAACTCAATTTGTTAAGGGTTTGTTATAAGAAAATAGGTAGATGATCTCCCATGTCTTCTAGCAGCTGGTAATTTTGTGCAAAATCAAAGCAGTGCGCGCGCCCATTTTCTTGCTCTCTTCCTCTCATAGCCAGTAAAAGAAAATTGATATATTAGAATGTATAAACTAAACATGTATATATAGATGGAGCTAAAGAAGTTTTACTTCAGTCGTGTGGTCTAAAGCACACTCTATTTTTTTTGTTTACAAAAAATAAAACTGTTTTAATAAATAAAACAAGAATATATTATTTACTTTTAGTGATATGGGTGGCCGTGGTGTGGAAGCTATGTGTGCGTCTTGTTAAGTGGAATACTGTATGTTTAAATCCCAGCCATATCCATGAAATAATTTCTATTAACAAAGTAAAGAAAAACAATGAAAGTCATCATTAATTTTATAAATTGATACCCTAAAATCACATGTGAAATTAAATTTAAAAAATGCGAGTTCACAGTTCTTATAGTTTGAAGAAGAATAACAATTGAAGAGTCTATTTTTGGATGTATCAATCAATATTGGGTAATAAATATTAACCAGTGACGTGCCGTGGTGCTTTCAGTATTAAGTTCATTTTTTGTTCTATTCCAGGACATTACAAGGACATGATCGACAACGATCCCATTACTTAGTTTTCTTCTGGGTAGATATTATAATTTTTTGTTTTTTTTTGGGAAACAATGTGCTTATATACAGCAACTCTAAAGTGATGAGATAATTTTAAAAGAAGCAAGCAAGGTCAACAGAAGATTTTGGTGATAGAAGGGTAACCACACAGTCAAAGCTTGGATTCATAATTTCTTTTTCATGAAAGTGCCCAATAAAAGATTAAATTAAATTTGATAAGGGTGAGGTTGGCGGACCATAGTATTTTTTCCCAATTTATCAGCTGAACCCGACTACGAAAATGGTTTTGCAAGTAGTTTTTCAATTAAAACAGTTGCAATTTCAAATATTTGAATTCATATTTTTTTCACTGCGCTACCGACTTTTATACTCTATCCCATATTACACTCAGAGGAACAGAATGAGAATGAAAAATTATATGAAACTCCAGCTTGTGCTTTAAGGTTCTTCAAAGAATAGCGCACCACAGTTGAATGAAGCACAAGGGCGGAAATTGGACGGTGGTTCTGGCTGTTGTAAGTCGTAGTTGAATGTTGTGTCTTGCATGGTCTTGTGTTGTGCTTGTTCCTGCACACAGAAGGCACAAGGCAGGCAGAAGTCACACAGCACAAGCACAACAAGTATGTTTGCCAGGGTGGAACGAAAATGAAACTATAAGTGCGAACTGCAACGAGGTGCGCTTGATGTAGGAGAGTACCAAGCCAGGTAGTTTATGAGGGAAAAGGGTTTTTTTCCCGACTGGACATAGGGAGGGTTATTGTGTTTCGCGCGTATCCTATGTACGTTCCATCGGGACACACTGTGGCCTAAATGGCTTGACCGATTTTAAAGAGTGAGGTGTCATAAGATTCGTATTCTTCCCCGGAGTGTCATAGGATAAAAAGATAAAAATAAATAAAAAGTTAGGCCACCGACTGTGTAGCCGGAGGGTACTCAATACTCATATATTTGTAAGGCTGTGTATGTATAGGTATATAGTCTCCGATTGTCAATTAGTTAGGTATAGGTACTTGAATGTGTCATGTTTATATCTTTTTAATTCTTTTTTTTTTGGTTTTTTGAATTAACTTTTTTTTTTATTATACCCTCATTACATTTGTAACGCCAAGGAGGAGTCACCGGAGACCTCATAAAGTATATATATTCTGAATCAGGATCACATTCTGAATCGATTTAGCCATGTCCGTCTGTCTGCTGAAAGCACGTTAGCGCCCAAAGGAATTGACATAGGCGAATGAAGTTTGGCGAAATGACTTATTTTTATCGTCGTCAGGTTGGTATTGAAAATGGGCTATGTCGGTCAAGTAGTTCTGGTAGCTCCCACACAAAATCCATATTAGGCCTTTGTGTCTCTCTGTCTGTTGAAAACTGGATATCGTCAAAACAAATCGACCTAGGCAAGTGAAATTTTGTGAGAGGACTTACTTTTATCGTCGTCAGGTTTATATTAAATTTGGACTATGTCGGTCAAGTAGTTCTGGTACCTCCCATACTGGCTCGTTCACGGTGCTCTAAAGCGAGATGAACAGGTGGTAGGTTTCATTACTACCAAGTTACTTCGACTGTAAATTCGAATTATCGATTTGGATTTTGGTTGGATATAATTTTTTTAACATTTTGTATTGATTTCAACTATTCATTTACAAATATGGATTAGTTAATATATAAACTATTGCAAAGAAACAGCAATGTGTTTCATTATGAACTTAAATTCAGTGCATTATAATAATAGATTTGGATAGGGTGGGCAGTGAACACGTGCGCACCTTTGAATAAACGTCACTGATATTGACAGTTTATTCTCAAGGTCGTCGTCGTATTTTCTATAGTAAGACTCGAAATGCGAGTTCACATAGCGTAAAAACAGTGTAAACAATGTTCTCTTCGAGAAGTACAACTAATAAAAAGTAAGGGAACGGTTGGAACGAGTTTTCAATGCGTTCTTTTGCCCATTGGAACGATCACAAGTACGTATGGCATTAACATTTTGTTAGATATTTAATGGGGATTGGATATTCTCAACAATTTTTCTTTCTACAGTAACAGTAACATAGTTCTGAAATAGTTCGCAGAATTAAGTAAAACTTTGACAGCAGCATATATGGGAACACCTTCGATCTCAAATGCAAAGACATTTTCGTAATGATTTTAAAAAACCTAGATGTTTCAAAATTCTGATTCAAAACTTCGTTCTCTATTTGAAATTCATATTTTTTTAATACATAGGTTCATTCAAACAAGACTGAAATTGTCATTCAAGTTGGATGTACCACTACTAACTACAAAGGGGATTATTGGATTCTTTAAATAAAATACCAAAATAACAATAAACAATTTTAATCTGGCAAAGATTAAATCCTAAGGAAATAAAACTTGACGATTTCTCGGATATCGAAATCTGTGGCAGTAAATTTGATCGCGCCTAATCAAAAGTTTTCATCGTGTGTGTCTATATATCTCCTAGAACACAGCTTTCCGTAGTGATATCTAATCATGCCATTCGCTATGTTGAAAATCATACATCAGCTCCTGACAGTCTTTATGTCTTTGGTGACTTTAACCAACCATAAATTGATTGGACTGCCGGAAAAATTGATTGCACGTATCTAACCCATGCCAAAACCTTATCACCCATTGAGGACGAAATCATCGACTGATTTCAATCCATTGGACTTTTTCAACTAAACCCAATTCAAAACTATCAGAATCGCTGGTTGGACCTAATATTCTCTAATTATAACGATGATAGTTATGTTTCTAGACGGTTAACTCCGCTGGTTCCCGAAGACACCTATCATTCCTAATTATATTGGTTTTGTCATATAGAGATTAATATTTTAATTATTTCTTCTTCGTACAAATTTGATTTATGCTAACTATGATAACATCTGTAATGAGCTGTACAATTTGAACTGGAGTCCATTTTTAACTCTAGGAATAGAAGAACTCTGCTCGATATTTTATCGCGTTTTAAAGAACTTATTTTTTGATTTTGTCCCAGTTGTTGAAATTACAAATTTTATAGATGGTATATGTCCTTGGTATAATGATAGACTTTAAATTCTTAAAAATAGAGCATATAAGAAGTGGAGCTCGAGTATGTCGAATGATTGTACTTTATATCGTCAGCTGTGAACCGAGTTTAAGACTTCTATTCACCATGCCTATTCAGCTTATATCAATGATGTCGAATCAAAAATCAAATCCCGGTTCAGTTATAGATGAACACTTTTTTCTAATTTAGGTGCACCACATTCCTCTATTTTCAGTCACATTACTTTTCCCGAAGATATGATACTGAGTAAACTTGGAAATTTGGCTCTAAATTTCAATCCTGGACCCGATGGTATACCAGCAGGTTTTTTAAAAATGTGTGCCCTTCCTTTACGTTCCATACTTTGCCATAATATTAAATGTATCGTTCCTTCCCTATGGAAAAATTATTTTACTGTACCAATATTTAAATCCGCTAGCAAAGATAATATTGAAAACGGAACAGCTACAGAGGAAGTGTTCCGCTGTGTAATTCTCCTTTCCGCAAGCAGGACAGTTGGTGGTGTCGCTCAAGCCCAACACATTTAAGTGTATGGCAAAAGCTTGGTGGCCCAAAAGGACGCCCACAAGCAGTCTGCAGACGATTCTTTTAAAATATACTCTTCATGCATTGATTCGAATAGTTTTGATAGATTGAATGCACATCTCCAAAACTTCGTTTTGTAGTGCACTAAAAACGACTTGTCCCATAAAGTTAGTAAATTTTCGGTCATTATTTTTTTCCCGTCGTACCTTGCCTTTGATTCACGCCTCGAAAAGATTTCTTAGGTTTGCCCTCAGACGCCTTTCTTGGTCTGATCTTAATAAGTTACCCTCTTATTCAGCCCGATTACAATTTTTTGGACTCGAGTCCCTTGAGGTTAGGAGAAAGGTGTCAAGAGCTGTTTGCTCCACAGAATACTTATTCACTGTCCAGACATTTTAAGTCTTTTAGGTCTTATGGCCGTTTGCTGATACGACTCATAGCGTATTAAGTGCCACATAAACTCTTATATGACAGTTTATGCCCTAAAAAAGTTGCCTTTAAGTATTTAAGTAGAACTCCAGATTTCATCAAAAGGGACTTGGTGGCCCTTTTAATTGAGGTACCAACCGAACGGGGTACTCATAACATCGTTTGTGCCTCAGCGTACTTCCCTGGCGACGAAACCAATATTCCGCCCACGGAGGTACAGAACCTCATCAGTTACTGCCACAAAATGAACCTGCTATACATAATCGGGTGCGATGCCAATGCCCACAAGTCCTGGGGTAGCAGTGACAACAACAAGAGAGATGAGTGTCTTTTAGAATTTTTGGTTAGTAATAATCTTGATATCCTAAACAAAGGCTCTAAACCAACCTGTATATAAATGCTATTCGCGAGGAGGTACTTGATCTAACGCTTGCGAGTCCATTTATCTCTAATTTCATATTAAACTGGTATCAGACCACCAACACATAAGGTTTGATATACCCGGTAAATCAACACCTGCCGTAAACAGATACGAACCCAAGACGACGGACTGGAATATGTTTGTTTCAGCTATTGAGTCCATATGGGACCTAGTTGAAGCTGCATACCTAGAACAGCGTTTTGATAACCTCTTACCATAGTAGTTGTGTCAGTAAAACCAGCTTGAACAATCGTAAGGTTCCCTAGTGGAATGACCGGCTTGCCAAACTTAGAAGGAAGGTTAGAAAACTTTTTAACAGAGCAAAACAAACCAAAATGTGAGACGAATACAGATCCGCTCTTACACATTACAACTCGGAATTGAGACGATCTAAAAGGGCTTAATGGAAAAAATGCTGTGAAGATATTTCTGATATGCCAGTTGCAGCGCGTATCCATAAAGCTCTGAGAAAAGATCATACAAACTGTGTAGGTCTACTTAAGAAAACAGACGGAACGTACACGACGGACCGAACGGAAACAATTAAAACCTTGTTACAGGGTCATTTCCCCGGTTCGACCATCCGTGATTTACACGAAATCTCAAATAACATTGATCCAAGGATGTCTGTACCTAGAAGAGTCAATAGTCTATCTGGTAAGATTTTCAGTCCAGATAAGATTAAATGGGCATTTGGCTCATTCAAACCTTCTAAAGCTCCTGGGGGCGTCGGCATTTTCCCAGCTCTTATTCAGAGGGTCATTGACGTCATTCTGCTGGTAATTATAACTTTATATAGAGCTAGTTACAATTGGGGATACATTCCATCTACTTGGAGACAAGTAAATCTAATTTTTATCGCCAAACTGCCTAAGGAGGGTTTATCCATCAACCCTAACAAAGCTATTCTAGTTCCTTTTACCAGAAAGAGACTGGTCAACTTACAACCCACTATCCTGAATGGATAGTTAAACGTTAAACTACTCCAGCGAAGTAAAATATTTCGGAATTATCCTTGATAAGAAACTGAACTGGAATTTACAAATCAAGTTTGCCACAGAGCGTGCCACTAAAGCCATGTGGGCCTGTAGGAGTCTGTGCGGCAGAACTTGGGGTCTTAATCCCAGAATTATATACAAAATGATGGTAAGACCCATTATCTCGTACGCGGCAATTGTCTGGTGGCCGAAAATACTTGAACAAACCACGGCAAACAAGCTTCAGAAGTTTCAACGGACTGCCTGTCTCGGCATTACAGGTGCAATGCACACTTGCCCAACAACAGCACTTGAGGCCATTATTGGGCTCTCACCCCTGCAATTCTTCATTATGAAGACGGCTGCTAGATGCGTCATTAAACTGCAGCTCGAATATCAGATGAACATGTGGGACATCTGGAAATACTAAACCAAATCCCAAACTTGGATTTGTTCTGCTCTGTACCTGACATTATGGTTAGGGAGTAGTTTTGGGAAATTATTTGAAGTAGAATTACTAGAACGTTCTAGTTGGTCCAATGGGGTTCCGACACTGGACCCTAAAAGTTTAGTTTGGTACACCGACGGATCAAAAATGGTTTCCGGAGTTGGAGCTGGTGTCTTTGGTCCCAACACCAAAATCTCGATATCCATGGGGATGTGTCCCACGGTTTTTCAAGTGGAAATCCATGCAATAGAAATTTGCGCTAATACAATTTCCAGTAAAGGTATTAAAGGCGCCATCATACAAATTTTCTCTGACAGTCAGGCAGCTTTACAAGCTTTAGCCTCCAATACAATGGATGCCAGTACAGTTAAGAGCTGTCACGATGCCCTGCAAACCCTAGCCAACCCAACAAGGTCAAATTTGGTTGGGTACCTGGTCATCAAGGTATTGCCGGCAACGAACTTGCTGACAAACTTGCTAGGGCTGGATCCGAATCTGTTCTCTATGGACCAGAACCTTACGGAGGTCACACGTCTCTTAGAATAACTTTTCCCCATGATACAATAGATCTTTCAGGTCGCAGTGTCAGCCATCAGGGCATGGGATTTAAATAAAAAAAAATAAAAATTTAAGTACAACTTAAATCGTTAAGAGTCGTATGAGCAAACGGCCCTTAATGTTCAATCACTCAGGTAATTTGCGTAATAACGGATTCATTTATATTCCTCGTTATCGTACTAATTACGGTAGATCCTCCTCTTTAAAGGGTTTAATGTTATTGTATAATGATTGTGCGTCTTTAATTGACATTAATATGACAATACCATTAATAAAATCCATCTTGTTAAATTTTTTCCAGATGTAATAGTATTGCTCAAATTTTATTTAATATTTTTGTTTTACGTAATTTTTCCTTAATTTAAGTCTCTTTTTTCATTTGTACTATACTACAGTGGAAGTCGCTTATAACGACCTCGCTTATAACGACCGGTCGCTTATAACGTCCACTTTCCATTTATTTTGTTAGTTTCATTATATATATATTATTTGTGGAAGGCAGTCGGATACAGCGACGGCCGGTTATAACGACATGATTTCCGCTGTCCCTTCACCGTCGTTATAACCGACTTCTACTGTACTTATTTAAAATTCAAATTTTTCAGGTCTAAAAAGGCCTAGTACCTTATTGACAAACTCCACACATTTGAATATCCCTTTACCAATAAACAAATATAGTTGCCAGAATATCTGTAGGGTTTAATTAATGTAACTGTTGAGAAACCCCTGTTCAACTTGTAGTTTAAAAAGGATCAAGCAGGTGGCCCACCTGCAAGAAGTTGTGCACAAAACAGGCCACATCACCAAAAGCGTTTCAACTACATCAAAAATTGGCAATTTAATTTTTCGGTCCAACATCAAATGTTAACAGCCTGGCTTACAATTTAAATTAATCCTTAAAGGCCCTATGGATGTAATTGCACTAAAAATGCGCAATGTAAAAATTAAAATATCTATCGGAATGATATATTATGCGTGTTCGTCCATCCATCAGCTTTGGTGGCAGGAAAACTAATAAATTCTCGAGGTATGGGTTGCACGCACACAAACCTACAACTTCATGTTTATTTATTTAGCGCATTAACGCAATATTGCGATTCAGCGATAAGCTCAGCTCATCCGCATTGTGATTCTAATCACCCAACTTCCACAAACCCCAGGTGAAGTATACACCACCCAGATCATATTGCTAAACTTCAGTTTAAACTAAAACACCAACTGTACACTCATACACGGTGAATTCAAGTGCAAAACCTATGCATATACTTGTACTTACATGTGCCTCATTTGTGTGTACAGTCACTGTTACCGGTGCCAAAGGACTAATCAAATGTTCCGGCGACGAAGATAGTTGCATATTTTCAGGTTGAGCTTGTGGGGCAATTCCAATGGGTGAGGTGGTATTCGAAAGCGGTGGCGGCGGCGGCGGTGGATGCGGTGGCTCCAAATCTCTAGTCGATGCGTACGTAACACTATCATCACGTACACATGCCAACAGTTTTCCTTCCTCCGAGGTATTATCGTCCAGGTACTCGCCAAGCGGTGGTGGGGGTGGCATCAACAATGGCGGTGGCGGCGGAAGCTCATCGTACTCACTTAAGTGTAGTATTTTAACACTGCCACAGGCCACTGTCGCTGCACCTCTTAGTGTGGCATAGTCTCCGTCATCAATTTCCCCCGTAATACTGGCAATACATAGCGTGGCTCCACGGGGCGAATGGCTACAAAAATTTTAAATGTCAAACAAAAGTTGTTTCAACTCAAAATAAACTGCGGCTGCATACGTTAAAAGTTGTACAACAGCCGCACATGGCAACAGTCATTAATAAAACATTTAAATACGAGAAACAATAAAATGAAATTAAAACAAAAAAAATAAAATAAAACGAAAAACAGGCGACAAGCGGAACAAAATAGTTTTCTCTCACACACAGACGATCGATTGATGTAAACAAAAGCAAAAACTTTATCAAAATTACAACAGTGCAAAAAATTATAAAAACATAAATACATGTAGTGCAAACAAATTATTAAAACACACAAAACAAAAGCAATTTTTTTTTTGGTTGCATTTTTTGGAAAAAACGATTTTTTACCGCTTGCCATCTAGTTCGTCCCCAATAAGAAGGACATCGTCACACGTACTCGTAACTTCATTGAATGTGACTTTCAGTTTCGGCGAACTAGGTGTCAATTTCGGCCAATAGATGTCCTCGACACCGTCTGTACTGGAAGTGGTACTAATTGCGCCCTTCTGCTCCATTCCAGCGGCGTTGCTGTTGATGTTTCTGGTCGATATGAGCAGTGGCTGGGTTGCACCTTTGGTGATGCCATAGTGCTCGATGGGTGGCAGTTTGAAACTCCAGCGACGTTTGGCTGTTAGTCCGAGCCAAATAACTATCCAGAGTAGGATGTGGACGACCGACATCAGTGCTGGTGATGGGAAATTCGATATTTTAGTTAGAATTCGAGAGTAATTGAATAAAGAATGAGTTTGAGTTGTTTTTTTTGCGAGTTTTTGTTTATTCCCCGTCACCGGTTGCCAACTCGATTTAACTTTAAACAAAGTAATAAAAAAGCAATCTGTGGCTTGTTTCGTGAAAGCTTATGGTTGTAATAATTTAATAGGGAAATTAATGAAGCTTATAGTGTGGCATTGGAAAAGTTTTGCCCGATGGTCTAAAAGCCGCCAACTAGGAAATTATAATTAATGTTTAACCAATGATTGGATAGGGGGGTTTTTTCCTTCTGGTAAATAATAAATGCTCTTTGAAAAAGGATTTTCAGTAACACCGTAATTAGGTCGTTGTTTGATGTTAGATTTGGTTTTCAAGTGTTGTCCCCTTGGATTGCAAATGGATAGATACGAGTAACTGGAGACGGACGTATTTAATTTTTTTTAAATTTGTGTGAATGGAGCTAAGGTTGAGAATTGACAAATGTCCTCCATTTTAAATTCAGTGCAGCCTTTGGTAATAAGTCAATTGCACAGTAGGATTTTGTGATTCAGCAACAAGCTGAGTCAATTTCTATTCTATTCCTCGAAGGGCATTCTTAAAAAAGAAAAAGAAGAAACTGGGACCCAGTTTTGTCAGAAATTTAGAATTAAATTAGAGAGGTGCATTTAGTGACGCCGAAAACTTGTCGCCTTTTGTGACTAAAAAAGGCATGATCATAGCCTTAGTTTTAAAACAATAAGAATTACCCTAAGAGCAGGAAGAACATTCCGATTGTGGTATCTTGCGAGGACTAAAATTTGCTCCTATCAGTGGTTAGTGTGTTGGTTAACTAACCGAGGGGTCCCAGGTTCGAGTCCCGAGAAAGCCTAAATTCCAATTTAAAGCTTTTATCACTGCGCTACCTCTCGCGAACGTCTGACAAACATCCGAAAGTATAACTGTCATAAAAGAGCTTCTCAATTGGCCGTTGGGACTCCGCATAAAATTGTAGATCCCATCCATTCGCCCCAAAAATGAAAACTCACACAAGACGAATGGTTGTGAGAAGCTAGGCCTAGGGTCCCTACGGACCTGCTGCGCCAATTATTGAGTTGAGTTGAGATTGGTTTTCATTCCTTATGCAATGAAGTCCTGCCACTCTACCGCCTAACCTCTGAGCGACTCACTGACCCTTACAACTGATGAATGATCAATTTGGTGGAAGAACACTCCAAAGTGTGGTCAGGAAATTTTATTATTCTTCGAAAGTAAAGAGTACGCCGTGGCACCTTTCCCCGCGATTGGGACTTTATAATGAAATCCCTAAATAAATTTACGGTAAAATTTAGATTGGAGGCGTACCTAATTGCAGACTCCTCAACACAGCTGTCGGGCCAAATTCTGTAAGAAAATAAGACCAACGCCACAAGAAGGAGTCTTCTCCCCATCCCCACTTCTTTATGCCTGTCGCCCACTAAGTGCGCAACTCATCAATTGTGCTCAACAGGGGGGGCACCTTTGAACAAAAGGACTTGCTTAATACAAAACGAATAATAAATTGAGATCATCATAAAACTAACAGAATTATGCGTTTAAACTAAAGCTGAGTTCCATTTCTAAAAGAAAAAAGAAGTTACAGATCAAAAATTCGAAAACATAGGTTTTTATGAGACTTGAAAGCAAAAAGTGTTTAAAGATGCCCCACTCTCCCAGTAATAACCTTACAGTCCATTATCTTAACCAATGGTCCTTCGAGCCGGATATGAACCAGCAACCTATCTTTACAAGCTGAATTTTTGACAGCATGTATAAAAGCTTCAAAAGAAAAAGGAAGAAAATCCTAGTATAGAATTCATCGAATTAATGTCGTGTTCCCTTGGGACAGAAAAATAACTTTTCTTTCAGAGTCAGAGCAATTTTGCGAATCTCGATTTCTTAGCTAGATTTACACCTACTTTCATTATTATATACATTTCTAGACGACTAGTCTGTGAAAAATAGAGAAAAATTTACATTTGGCCGGTGCAATGGATATCAGCATAAATTGAATGGGTTTTTATAAACAGAAGTTACAATTTAAGAACAGCTGACATTTAAAACAAAATGCACAAAAATAATAATCCCAATTTTATGTTCCATTGGGAACGAAAAATCTGAAATCTGAGAGGAAGATCTGAAAATCCCAATGGAAAACGACATAAGTTTGGAAAAAGTGGGTTATTTAAAAACTAGGCAAATATTTTCCAACACAGACAAGCAATGTTTAGTTGAATATCTAAAAACAACCAGCAAATTTAATTTTTTTTTGTAAGAATTCAGTTTTGCATGGCACGGGTCAACTAACCCCATAACGTAAGTCAACTTAACCCAGTACGGGGGTTAGTTAACGCAATCGATGTGCTCTAGTTCCTAATGTTTTTTTTTAATTGAATAACTTTGTTTAGAAAGACCAAAGGATGCTTTTTGAAATGATATTTGAACTGTCTTGATATCAGACTTATTTCAAGAGAAAAAGAAACAAATATGTATATTTTGAGTCAACTAGCCCCGGTCTCCCCTACACTCTTTGGACATTAAGCTACCAACCCGCCAGAGATCGGTGTGAAATGAAGAAAATATAGCTGCCGTAGCGGCAAGTGTCGAAGAAGACCCAGAAATATTGATTCGGTACAAATGCTGCTGCCAGATGTGGAAAAAACTATCGACCATTAAGAAATTGTAAAAAGGCTACTTCATTGACATTTTGTGAAATTAATTCAAACAATACATGCGCCTATCAATTACTTATGATTACAAAAATGATCTATTGGTCATACAACACGATCATCAAGCCAATGATCACCTATGCAGCGTTATCATGGTGGCCAAAAATCGAACAAATAACGGCCGAACAAAAACTTAACAAGATATATCGGCTAGCATGCGTTGGTATAACGGGGGCAATGAAAACTTGTCCAACTGCAGCCATAGGAGCAATGCTGAGCCTAATGCCTTTACATATTTCTGTAAAGAAGGAAGCTGGTCTCAGTGCCCTCAGGCTCCCTGATATATCAAATCTTATAACAGGAAACTTCACAGGACACCTTCGGGTACTACAAGTTCTTCAAGATGATCCTGTGATCAAGGTATCAGACACCATGCTTAAAAGGCTTCGCTTCTCCAGAAAATTTAAGATAGTCATATCTGACAGGAGTACGTGGAGAACCAACCAATTCGTAATACCACCAGGATCACAACGGCGGTACACCGACGGCTCAAAGATGGAAGATGACGCCACCGGTGCTGGGGTCTATGGGCCTAGGTTGCAAAGAGCTATAGTACTGGGAAAATCACCAGACATCTTTCTAGCGGAGGTACACGCCATAGAGATATGTGTCCGAGAATGCCTACGTAGGCGCACTAAAGGTGCCCGCATTTACATCCTCTCAGACAGGCAGGCAGCTCTTAAAGCCCTAAGATCGAACTCGATCAGGTCAAACCTGGTTTTGGAATGTTTCAATTTCCTTGAAGACCTGGTCAAGGACAACATAGTCACCGTTGCTTGGATACCGGGTCATGAGGGATTTGAGGGAAATGAACGAGCGGATTGCCTGGCGAGAAGAGGCGCATCACGCCTGCTCACTGGTCCTGAGCCCTTCTTCGGGTTACCTTTGAGTTACGTACACTCAAAATTCAGGAAATGCGAAGATGATCACCTAGCTAAATACTGGACGGAATCCAAAGGACAGAGGCAGGCAAAAACGTTCATAAGCCCAGCTCGTAGTAAGACAAAAAAGTTACTTGAGCTAAGCAAAGAAGATCTAAGGATACTAACGGATTATCTTACTGGTCACTGGCCACTGATGGGACTTTCCGACGATGACTCCTGTCGACTCTGCGGAGAAGAGGAGGAAACAACGGAACACATACTCCGCGAATGCCCTGCTGTGGCCAGGGGCAGAGTGATCCATATGCAAAGGGCGTATTTAAGGCCTGCAGACATAGGAAACATGGAACCAAGAAGGGTACTGAGGTTTATAAAGAGCCTCAACAGCTCCCTGGGTAAAATAAAAGAGGCCAACACAATAGATCTCTTCTGGTCGCAGTGTACAGGGCCTATTCCTTACAATACTATACAATTACTTAATAACAACACGGCATCCTGCATGACAACAACTGCTCACCATGTTAATCCTATCAGCCTGATCGACGACGTTGCTATTATTATAAATGATAATATTGTTGAGGTTCGAGAGGAAAATAGTTTTCCAATTATAATCAACGGAACCTATTTAGTGATGTTTGAAAAAAGGATCATTATAAACGGGTCAACTGATTTAAACGAAAAAGGAAACAGCCACATTAATCCGGAAGTCCCTATAGTGCAGAGTATACATTTTTCCGATCACCTGACGTTACTTTCATTGTCATATCTGCATGCGGTCAATACGAAGAATTTGGAACACATCGCCCACTTAAAGACAGAAATTAAAACTCGAAACTGGCTATGGCATATCCTTCATATTGCTATGTTTACCGCCACCACCATACTCATAACAGCGCCCTGGATCTGCCGAAGACGTGATAATAATCAGAACAATTTACCTTCGAACAAAAGGAGTCAAGAAAATGTTGTTATGGAAATTTTAGAAAACTTAAGAGAAGCCGAGGACTACTACACTGCTCAGAACGCGGAATATTGGTGACTATTTATTTGAGCAATAATCGGTCGGTGACTTTGGCACAACGTGAATTTCGTCGCAGATTTCCTAGCCGTCCAACGCCTACTGGTGAAACACTGCGACGTTTAGCCGCTCGCCTCGAAGAGACTGGCACAACACGAGACGTTGCCAAGAGTGGCGGGCCCCGGAGCGCCCGTTGTGCCGAGAATATCGCCTCTGTTGATGCGGCCATTTTTTTTTTTTGAGAACGCCGCTGGTCAAACGACAACAGTGAACGGTGCGCGCTATAGGGCCATGTTTACCGATCTTTTTCTGCCGCAATTGGACGATTTAGGACTGGAGGACATGTGGTTCCAACAGGACGGAGCTACGGCACACACTGCGCGAGCCACAACCGATATTCTGAAAGCGGTGTTCCCGGGTCGTTTTTGGCGATTTACACTAGCCCGCAAGATCGCCTGATTTGACCGCTCCAGACTTCTTTTTGTGGGGCTTTTTGAAGTCGCGGGTTTATGTCAACAAGCCTCAGACTCTTGCAGCTCTTAAAGACAATATCCGTCAAGAATGTGAGGACCTATCGCCGGAAGTTTTGGCCAAAGTGATGGAAAATGCCATAAAAAGGGCTCAAATGACAATCAACTGTGGCGGCGGCCATTTACATGACATCATATTCTCGACTTGATGTAAAAAAAATTAAAAGACCAAATAAAGATAATCCACAAGAAGAATCAAAGTTTTTCATTTTTTTTTTTTAAATTACAGCCAAAAAACATCGGAAGGTTATTTTTGCGCCACCTTGTATATTTTAATTTACACAAATAGAGAGCAGAATTAAAATATCAAGTCAACTCTCGTTTTTCTTGTAGCTGTTTTTTTTTATGTTTGTACAAGAAATAAAAAAGGGTTCTCCAAAATAGATAACAAATCATATAAACAGTATAATAAGGCTTCTTCGACTCCCTTGAGGAGGTCTCGAAAAGTAATATTAGAGAATTGATGACCTTTCTGAACTCCACAAGCTGGATCTAAACTCTCCTTTTCGACAATCTTAAACAACCAGGTCAAATGAGTTGTGGTAACAAAACGGCACATAGTGCTACTTGGGTTTTTTTTCTTATAAAACCGCCACTCCTACCTACCTACCTACCCTATAATAAGGCTAAGAACAACCTTAACAAGGATACAAGAGCAATGATTCATTTTTTTTTAAAGAAAATCTAAAGAATAAGTGTTAGCTCCACCTAAAAAGGTATTCGTTATTTCCACACACTAAATTAATTAATTTGCATTAAAAAAACATAACATTGCTTTTTAAGACATGTGTGTGATAAACATTAGCGGTTCTGTGTTACTCCAACTATCAACGACACATTCTATGACCTCAAATCGAACAATTCAAAATTCTAAAGTTGTCAAACGCGAGTGAGAGTAGAGAGTAGGTCTACTCAGGCATCGCGTTGAAACTTTACGATATTTACGATCTAAAGTCGATCCAACGCCTGAAGTTGTATATTTTGTGTAGCAGCACATGAACGCTTTGTTTCTACACAAACAAATACATATATACATATATGTATACTCAACCTAATTTAATTCTAGTCGTAAGGTATCAAGTGTGTTACTTACTTACTTACTTAGGTGGCGCTACAGTCCGGGGTGGACCTGGGCCTCAACCAATACGCCTCTCCAGTTAGCGCGATCTTTGCCTAACTGCCTCCAGTTGGTTGAGGTCCCCTTCCAATTGCGCGCGCCACCTAAGGCGAGGTCTTCCTCTACTGCGTTGTCCCTCCGGGTTTGAGTCGAAGACTCTTCGGGCCGGAGCGTTGGTGTCCATTCGCTCTACATGTCCTAGCCATCTTAGTCGACTGATGCGTACTTTTCTGACCAGGTCGATGTCGCTGTACAGCTCGTAGAGTTCGCTGTTAAATCTCCTCCTCCAAAGCCCGTCAACGCAAACGGGACCGAAAATCAATCGAAGAATTTTGCGTTCAAAACGACCAAGGAGATCTTCATCCGCCTTTGATAGCGTCCATGTTTCTGCGCCATAGAGTAGGACTGGGATGATGAGGGTCTTATATAGAGTCTCCTTAGTGGTTCTTGACAAGGCCTTACTTCTCAATTGCCTTCTTAGGCCAAAGAAACAGCGGTTGGCAAGTGTAATTCTTCGATTGATTTCTGATGTGATGTCGTTGTCAGAATTTATAGCGGAGCCGAGGTAGACAAAATCCCTAACTACCTCAAAATTATAGCTGTCTGTCGTGACGTTCTGACCGATTCGTCGATGTTGTGTTTCCCTTCTTGTTGACAGCATATATTTTGTTTTGCCCTCATTCACCACTAAGCCCATTTTTGCCGCTTCTGTACTGATACTTGCAAACGCACCAGTGACAGCTCGCTGTGTTCTGCCAATGATGTCGATGTCGTCAGCGTATGCAAGTAGTTGCACAGACTTCTGGAAGATTGTGCCTCTGGTGTTGGCTTGCGAGTTTCGCACAATCTTCTCAAGAATGATGTTGAAGAAGTCACACGACAGCGCGTCACCTTGTCTAAATCCTTTTTTGACATCAAAGGTCTCGGTGAGATTCTTTCCGACCTTTATGGAGCAGCGAGCATTCTCCATCGTCATTCTGCACAATCGGACGAGTTTGGCAGGGATGTCAAAACTAGACATAGCTCTATACAGCTCGTCTCTATAAACGCTGTCGTATGCGGGCTTAAAATCGATAAAAAGATGGTGAGTATCGATCTGGACTTCTTGGGTTTTCTCCAGGATCTGCCGTAGTGTGAATATTTGGTCGGTTGTGGACTTACCGGGCCTAAAACCGCACTGGTAGGGACCAACCAGATCGTTGACAAAAGGTTTCAGGCGTTCACACAGTATGGCAGACAGGATCTTGTATGCGATGTTAAGAAGACTGATACCCCTATAGTTGGTGCAGTTTAGAGGGTCTCCTTTCTTGTGGATCGGGCAAACGATGCTGAGGTTCCATTCATCAGGCATACTTTCCTCCGACCAAATCTTGGAGACGAGTTGGTGTATGCTCTCTACCAAGTCATCTCCCGCTGCCTTAAAAAGCTCGGCAGTCAAGCCATCTGGTCCAGCAGCTTTGTTGGTCTTAAGCTTGTGTTGTGATCCGCACAACCATACCCTAACCTAAACTGGTTTCAGCACTCCCTATGGACACTACGAGTATACCCGTATGCCATTTGGTCTTAAGAATGCACCAGCTACTTTCCAGCGACTGATGAACACGGTGTTGATAGGATTGCAAGGTTTTGATTGTTTTGTGTATGTCGATGACATAGTCCTATACGGGTATGATCTTGAAGAGCATAATAAAAAACTAATACGAGTCCTAAGCAGGTTACAGGAACATAACCTCAAGCTTCAGCCTGACAAGTGCAACTTTTTAAAAAGGGAATTAATGTATCTCGGGCATATTATCACCGAAGACGGTCTTAAACCAGATCCTGAAAAGATAAAAGTGGTTAAAACTTACCCTATACCAAAAAATGTAAAGGGAATTAAATCGTTTTTAGGTTTTGTTGGTTATTATAGAAGATTTATAAGAAATTTTTCAACCATAGCCAAACCCTTGACCAAATTATTAAAAAAGGACGTCGAGTTCAAATGGGACGCATTTGCCGATGAAGCATTCCGCAAACTCAAAAGCTTGCTCATCGAACCACCACTTTTGGCCTACCCCAATTTCAACCAACCCTTTATAATTACAACTGACGCTAGTGACATCGGATTGGGAGCAATTCTCTCACAAGGTAAAATCGGAGAGGACAAGCCAATATGTTATGCCAGTCGTACATTAAATGATGCGGAAACCAGATACACAACTACGGAAAAGGAACTTTTAGCCATTACTTACGCAGTAAAGCAATTCCGACTTTATGTGTATGGTACAAAGTTCATTATATGTACTGACCACAAACCGCTTCAATGGCTTATGAATCTAAAAGACCCAACATCAAGGCTAGCTCGTTGGAGGATCCTCTTGGACGAATACGAATACCAAGTTCTGTATAAAGCAGGCAAAAACAACTCCAACGCCGACGCACTAAGTCGCATTCCGAAGTCTGATGCAGAAATCCTTAACGGACAACACGTCTTAGTAACCACACGTGGACAGAAACAAAAACTGGGGGAGCCTTCGCGACAACCGCACAATGACCCAGACGGAATCCAGGTTATCTCAAGGTTTCTTCTACAAGAAGAAAGAAAACCAATTTTTAAAGACCAAAGTGTACAATTTAAAGTAATAATACTCCCTTTAATTGAGTCCCGGGATGAAGAAATTCTTAAGGAAAAATTCACTGATTTCTCGAAACCCCAAATAGGTGAAATGGTCTCACTCCAAACAGAAAACAACCAAATGATACATGTAGTGACTCTACCAATACCTTTCAGAAGCACTAGAGATAAAATTATTTCTCAAACATTTTTGGGAAAAATCAAAGAAATAGTAAGTAGAAAAGGTCTAAAAAGTGTAGGTTTTTCCACGGCAGATCTAGGGGCCGAAACACGGCTCATCTTCAAGACCCTCCTCGAGGAAGTCTTTCAAAACCTAGACGTGACCTTACACTTTTTCATCGATAATAGAATCTTCCTAGCTGATCAAGACTCCATAAACAAAGTATTATTTGAATTTCACGATTCACCTCTAGGAGGCCACCAAGGAATTTCCAGGACTATAAAACGTCTGAAAGAAGGGTATTTTTGGCCGACCCTCATTACAGATGTGAAGGAATATATTCACAGATGCAAATCATGTCAGCAAAACAAATTAAGTAGACACCACAAGATACCAATGAAAATAACGACAACAAGCTCCACCCCTTTCGAGCGAGTAGCTCTAGACATTGTAGGACCTTTACCAGTGAGCCATGATAGCAATAAATATCTGCTCACATTTCAAGATGACTTAACGAAATTTACAGAAGCCATACCACTCCAAAATGCTGAAGCCTCTACGGTGGCTAGAGCATTCGTCGAAAACATATTGTGTCGTTTTGGGTTCCCAGAATCACTCCTTACTGATCAAGGTACAAATTTCTTAAGTCAACTATTTAAAGATATCTGTAGGATTTTAAAAATAAAGAAACTACAAACTACCTCTTACCACCCCCAAACCAATGGAGCTTTAGAACGTAGCCACCGTACCTTAGCGGAATATCTTAGACATTATGTCAACAAAGACCCTCTCTCATGGGACACGTGGATACCATACGCCATTTTTGTTTTCAATACAACCAACCATAGCAGTACTGGTTACACCCCGCACGAGCTACTTTATGGATATCCAGCAAGGATACCCAATCCTCTCGAACAAAACCCCCAAACTAGTTATAATTATGAAAAATATTCTAATGAATTAAGAGCTCGCCTCCAACACGGTTATCAAATAGCCCGCGAACGACTGTTAACAAAGAAGGAAAAATCAAAAGACTATTACGATATAGGAACAAATAACAAACTCTTTAATGTTGGTGATAAAGTTCTTTTAAGAAATCATGTACGTAAAAACAAATTCTCATCACTCTGGGAAGGACCTTACGACATAACAAACATTATTTCTCCAGAAAATACTGAGGTCCGAGTCCGGAACAAAACAAAAATAGTACATAATAATGACCTTAAATCCTTCACGGAATAATAGCAACAATTATTATAATCCAGAAACTACAAAAAACATATTTAGTAAATCTGAGACAGCAATCGAGAACCAATTATCAGCAATCAATAGCAAGATCGAAAACATTAAAGAAAATTTAAAAAACTTAGTAACATCAACAAACAACCAAAGAATTTTTTCCGAAGTAGAAGCACTTACTTCCTTAGTCACCCTAATCATAATAAGATACCAAAACACAATAGACGATATAATCGACTTGGTAACTGACGTTAAACATGGCAAGCCTCATCCAGCCATCGTTACACCAACTCAATTAAAAACAGCACTAATTTCCATTAAACAAGCATTACCAAATGGAATAAGGTTACCTTATATGGCCCAAGACGATAACATCATCTCTTTATATCAAGTATGCTCCACTAACGTAGCAATAACAAAGCAAAAAATTATATACCAACTTAAAATCCCGCTACCACTTGTAGATAATTTTCAGTTGTTTAAGGTTACACCTTTCCCTACTAAACATAATGACCATTTCGTTTTCATACAACCCTCATACCAGTTCTTAATTGTCGACTTTAAAAGGGAGCATTATTCAGGTCTATCCCTAGATGAACTGGCAGAATGCAAAAGCAAAGACAATCGATTCTTATGTCCCATATTGCATCCATTAATGAAAGTAGACTCAACCAAACCACACTGTGAGATCGAACTATTAAAAGGTAACACACTCCTACCTAACCCATGCACTGTAAAGAAATCTAATCTAGAAACGGTATGGGTACAGTTATTTCACCCTAATAAATGGTTATTTTCAACTTTAGAACCTCAGATTGCTAACAAAATCTGTGAGGATAACGTTACAACTCACACACTTCAAAATTCAAGCATTATAGAACTTTACGGTAATTGTTATCTGGAAACCAAAGATTTAACCATATACACATTTAATGAGAGATCATCAAGGTTAAATAACTTCTACATTCCTCCTGTAAATGTCTCCAAATTCTTAACCAACGCAGGTATAAGTTTCGTTAATAATAATAAAACTGCTGTCATTAGATTCTCTAGCCAACAAGATCTAAATCTAATATCCCAGAGCATAACAGATTTAAAGTCTCGTGAACTTATACCACTAGAGACTCTAGATACACATGATATCCACCATTACACTCTTATTTACCTGGTAGTCGCAGTTTTAATAATCCTAATTACATGCAAAAATTATAAAATATACAAAATAAATCATAGAACAAGAAATAACACTTCACGAAATCCTAAAGAGAAACCCGAGGAAGAAAATATTTCCGAAAATCCCCCTCCTCATATTTTTGTACTTAAATAAAGGTATGTGTGATAAAAAAAAAAAAAATATATATATATATATATATTTATCCTACAAACTATGCATTAAGTAAAAAAAAAAAAAAAAAAAAAAAAAAAAAAAAAAAAAAAAAAAAAACTTTCAAATTCATCTTTGTACTAGTTGTTTAAAAATAATTTTTATACTACCCTTAGCATAAGAATGTTGCTTATACTTCCTTTAAAACTTCATATATAAAAATTAAGCATATCCTTATAAGCATTCGAACGTTGTACTTAAACTAAAAAGAAATTTTATTGTAATTCAAAAACAAAAAAAAAAAAAAATCATCATCATTAAAATAATTTTCCTTATAAGCATTCGAACATTGTACTTAGTCTAAGGATTTTTTGTTACGTTTAAGCATAGCACTTAAATTTTAAAGAAATTTTATTGTAATTCATCATCATTAAAATAATTGTAAACTCCTCGTCACATCCAAACCTCTTGCAGAAAATTCTACCCTTCAGGTAAGAATTTTCTTTTTCTAAGGGGGGGTGGGATGTTGTGATCCGCACAACCATACCCTAACCATGACCTACTCCAAATCATCGCCTTCTCAATAGCAATACATTCCATACACCAAATACATTACCAGAGCACACGGCTATTAATAGTTCATTTGCTTTGTTTTCATTTGTTCTTCCATTTACCCAAAACGCCACCCAAGCGCAATAAGTCAAGTGCATACCTACCCAATACGATACACACGTAACCCAACTCCGATTACACAGCGGCACGCCGACATATGGCAAAACTGCAATAGTTGCATATCGGAGGAATACTACGTTGTGCTATCAGGGAAATAATAATAATTTATGAATGGATGACACTTGACACCAGCGTAAGGCAAATGACACCCAAGATGTCATTTGGGTACTTTTAATGGGAACGGAAAACAATTAAGCAATACCTAAAAAATAGCACGTATGCGCAATGGTAATTGGTAAAGAAACCAATGGTGCGTGGAGGGGGAAGATAGGAGATGGGTCATGAACAACGATAGTATAAAAGGCAAAGGTTGTGACAAGGAAAACGCAGAGTTAATTAAATCGACCATATAGACTGCAGCCTAGCACAAGACAGCGGGTCTATACTGTAAAAGATAAAATTAATAAACTATAAACTCAGAGTCGCAGCCCAGCAATAGACAGCGGGCTCTGTAGTTAAATATAACCAATTTTATTCTTTTTATTTCAAAAAAAACTCTCCGTTTGGTACTCTTCTCCCGGTAACACGGGAAAGCACGGTACCAAATCGTAACACTTGGATATTGCTATCCTCACTTCGTTTTGGTCGGGTGGACGGAAGTCTTGGCTTTCATCGTCTAAGTTGAATGGTTCGTTCTGCCTGACAGCGGAATTTGGGTCGTCTTCGCCGTTTAACAGTTTGCAGAAATGGTTTTTCCATATCCTCAGCACCGACTGTGACTCTACCACAAGGTTTCCTTGTTCGTCTCTACAGGTCTCAAGTGTGTTAAGTTAACTGTATATTCTTGTCATTTTGTAAAACCGTAACAGCATCATTCGATGTTGTTATTACGGAGTATGTATTTTTTTGGAAGATGAAGCAATAAATATTTAGTTTAGTCTGGACTCTTGTATAAGAAAGACGTGTTTTAATTTTCGCTCCCTAGGAAACAAAACTCGCATCAACGCGATGCGATGCGATGCTTAAATGATGCACTATTCCACACGCAATGGCATGAATGTGGCTTCAAAACAAAGCCGAATCAATTTTATATCTCACACCTCGTTCTTATCTGGTCATGCTATATAACAATCAGTTGTAACTCGCTGATGCAGATTTAAGTCAAATTCAGTCAAAAACGGATGGGTTCAAGGAAATATCATGAAAGACTACAAAAGGGCGGATGTATTGGTAAGAATGAATTGGGAAATGAACATCAGTCAAGCGGCGGACACATCCTTTTCCATAAACTTCGACATAATTATAGATACAGCTCCGGCATGTCATTCATATTTTTATTTTTGCGTGAATTTTGAACGCATGTCAACATATTCTGCTACTGTCAAAATCTCTACTCCAAAGTGTGCACTAAAACTAAAATCACCGTAAGGTATCGACACCAAAAGGCGACCATCAAACTAATTTTCCTACACCCTGAAAATCAAGAAATGAATACTCTTTGGAGTGTTCTTAAATTGTTCACACAGAAGTATCCCGATAACGTTTTGTGGCACATGGCTTACCAACCTTCAATGTCATCTATGGTTAAAAGTGCAGCATTAGGTCTTACAAAAACGCCAAAAAAGAAGAACTTTGGTTGGTGCACACATCAACCTTTTGATCCATTTTGAGTACTGATATCGAAAGTTAGTAAAATTCATTACGGAAAATCCTCCCAAACAAGACAGGCCAAGTTTCTAATTACAGTCGTTATGAGGTCAACCAATTCAAAATGACCACCGGCACCAATCATTTAAATAAAAAATAAAAAAATACACATCATTAAAGTGAGCCCAAAACTTACAGATGAAAACAAATACAAGCATCAAATTGGTCTACTCACCCGAAATAAAAGTCGGACAATGCAAATTATTCCTGTAGGTAGCACTTAAATCATTGAGCAGCGGTGCCTTGACCACAGCCAGTGCCAGCACAAAGCACAACGATGCGCAATGTGCAAAGTATATCCACGTCTCACTGGTCTTCATTGTGATTAACGATCGGTCCCGCATTTTCGCCGCCAACCTACCATGCCCGTACAAGTACATGATCATCGAGGAGGCCAACACCAGAATGGTAGCCAACATAAACAGCGACAGCGTTACAACTGCGTTCAGTATTAGGCCGGGATTGTGTACCGGTATCGCTTCGCTAAATATCTGTAATTTATACAAGTTCGATACGCCGATGTAGCTGAAAATGATCTCCAGGGACGAGGCGACCATCTGAACGCTGAAAATCGTTGCGAAGGGCTTCGTTGTGGACCAGAATACAGCGGGATAGCGTACCGACCAGACCAGCAGTGCAACAACCAGATTCATAAACTCCGCACTCGGCGGATGAGCAAAGACCGCCACATCGATCTCCTTCTCGATGCCAAAGAAGGTCTGCAGCATTCCTGAGAATCCATCCAGTCGTGCAAGGCCAGGTGTACCACTGACTTCGCCGTCACCAATACCAACACCGATGCCGATGCCGATGCCAACAATGTCGGTGGACTCGTTAAGCGGTGGTTCGCCAATCAGGTATTCCGGCTCGATCTCCACCTGCAATTCATCATCTGCCATGCGTTTGACTTTCTTGGACTTTGTTTTGATTTCGATAATTTTGGAGTTGGACGCCAGCGGTGTGGCCGGAATGATTTCGGGCAGTTTTTCCGGTTTCACGATGTGGATGTTGCTGTCGCGAAGTGTGGTGGTCGTTTGTCTAGTTGTTGTCGTTTGCCTCCTGCCGTACTCTTGTTCGTCCTCGACGCTGTTCGGCCGGTGTAGTATTGTGGGCACTGTTTTGCTCGGCGGCGGTGGGTTATGTTCAACTTCGAGATCTTCGAAACGATTGAAGTCAACAGCCTTCGCGTGTCGTATTTCGAGTTCCCTGTCGGTCTCCTCGGAGCGCGACGTTCGGGATTCCTCGGACTTTGAGGAATGCTTTCTATGTGACCTATTCCTGTGTTGGCGGTTGCCGTTTCGCCGGTGCTCGCTGCGCATCGGCTTGGTGTGGCCCACAATGGCTGTTGGCCTGGTGATGGGTTCCTCTTTGGTAATAGCCGGACTGGTAGACGTTGTGCTTGCCGTTGTCGTCGATGTGGTTGCTATGGTTGTCGGTGGCGTTGTTCTTGCTTGTTTGCTGGCAATCGCTGTCGCAGTGGATGTTGATGCAGTCATTGGCTTAGTTGACCGCATTTTGTCAGCGTCCTCTTCACTGCTCTCGTTGCTATTGTTAGTGTCGAGTAGGTCAGGCACCTCAAAGAACGATGACTTCGGATAGGATATCCTGTATTGTTCCTCGTGGCTGTCGGAAAGCTTATTGTTGTTTGCCAAGAAGAGGGTGTCGTTAAATACCTCCTCCTCTGATATGTTTTGATATGGAGATGCTATAACGGAGAGCACTACCAGATTCCTGCGATTGACTGCGATAAAATCCAACTCTGTCTGCCAGATGTTCTCTGAAAGCATATAAAATAAGAAGTGGCAAATATGAGTGAACGCTAAAAGGCGGATAGAAATTGAAAAGTCATCCCGGAAACACAGTTTTCACATTACAGATGTCTACTTCTTTCTGGAAGCGGCTTTGAAAAAAACGTAAAATCCTATTACGGGCAATGATCATTTTTTCGAGTTAAAGGGTCTTGCTCTTAGGACTGTGCTGTTTCTCAGGGCTGGCTATTAGCGTGGTACGTTGATGGGCTCGGGTGGGTTTTCATTGTTTTTTTGTGTTATGGATTCTGAAACACAAATGAAATGGAAACAAAAATATGACACTCGTTAAATGCGCCAGCGGTGCGCAGAGAAGACGTCAGACACAGAGGTTGCTGCAGTTTTGAAAATATTCGATTGTGTGGATTTTGTGGGTGAAGGACGTATTTGGATGAAAATAAATTTAAAAGAAAAAAAAATTGTTTGCCTGATTGTTTAAGGGTGCATATAATTTTGTAAACTAAAAGTAGTTAAATTTTGATTGGGTTGGTTGTGTTTTTGCAGATTCAGTTAACTTTCTTGCAGGAGACGAGCTGTGCCATGGTGAGGACCTACCCTCACAGAGATGACATGGTGAAGGTGTTTGTGATGACTGACTTCTGGCATAACGATTTGAACTAAAGGGTCTTTCATTAAGGATTTGACAACTTCTTTTTGAAATAAAATGCAAACTACTTGAGATATCTCAAAAAACATTTTATTGGCTTGAATAACTGTCTAAACATTTATGAATGGAGTTCGACTTCTTTTCTTTCACATGTCCACCACGGGAACAACGTACGCAGCAGTCGATACGTTGCACCCAATTTTCGATGTCTCGGCCGGACATTTTGACCGATACGGCCGCTTTATCTCGTTCAATATTAATTGGCTCTGAGTTCCTCTAATGTCGCCGGCTTGTTGACATATTTATGTAGACCCATAAAAAAAAGTCTAGAGGCGTTAAATCACACGATCTCGGCGGCCAATAGACGGGTCCGTTTCTCGAGATATCACGCTCAACGAACTGAGACTTCAATAACTCGATTGTTTCACCGGCTCTGTGGCTTGTAGCACCGCCTTGTAGGAACCACATATCACTGAAGTCCAATTCATGAAGAAATAACGTTCCAACATGTCTCTGTAGCAAATACCATTTACCGTAACGTGACGGTCATTTTCATCGACGAAAAAAAGGTCCAATGACGCCACCGGCATGAAAACCGTACCAAGCTGTGACTTTGTGCGGATGAAGTGCTGGTTCATGAAACACATGAGGGTTCTCACCTGTCCTGTAACCCATATTTAGCTGTTTAACCAAAAATGCGCTTCATCGCTGAAGATGATTTTGCGATGGAATTCTTCAATTTCTTCCTCTTAAATTTGCTACCACCGACTCGGAATTTCGGTAGTAAATTTTAATTATTTGAAAACGTTGTTCCTTCGTGTACTTCACCATGATGGAAATGTTGATTTTACTGAATATTTTGACATTGGCAGTTCGGTAATCGGTTTAAATTTAAAATTGTCAAGTCGCTAATGAAATACCTCTTATAAACGGGTTACCGTCAATCGATTTTTCGGCTAATCGGACTAATTGTGTCACACCCCAAACATTATTATTATTTCTTCTTTCGTTGCACTTCTCCAACGAAGATTTATTTGCTTCTTTGGAAATACGGTCAGCGATTGATAAAAATTGATTTATTTTAATTGAGAAGCGAAGTGAAGAAGCCCTATTTGCAACAATAAATAGAAGAAGCATGCAATTCCTTTTTGTTTTATTTTAACGCACACAACACGAACCAAGAAAACAAAACGTTTTAGTTAGTTACATTCTGGGCTCTAATCAAGGACAATTTGTCTATGGGTCTAATCGCGTAAGTACAAAACGATCGAATGACATCGTTTCGACGATGCTTCTACTTCGTGTAACAACGAAAAAACGCAAATCGTTGAAACGAGTGGACGTACGTCGTTTTAATGTTGCTTCACGTTACTAATTCAACTGCCAAATACTATCGTTGAAACGATTTGATTGAACGATGGCTATTTTGCAATCGTTTCATCGTTTTTGATAATTTTTTTTCACTTTTAATTAGGCCTGAAAGAAGTATTCAACATTTTTAAAGGAAGACACACACTTATTCTCTTTGGAGGCCACTCGCTCTTATCCGAGTTGTAAAAGGATGTATTCTTTGCAACACAAAAATAAATGGTAATTGCATTTTTTGAAGTAGTACTTCTTTAGACACGCTTGACTTGGGGGGTAAGCTGGTGAATGCGTCACAAAATCGTTACGGAAATTGCGAGCGGAAGTTGAGAGGGAGATATAAGTTAGTGAGATAAAAAGAGAGAGAGCGTTATGTTTCGTTTCGAATATTACTGTAGAGGCAAGAGAGATAGATGCACGCCCACATTTTCGTCCCCTCTTTATCTCAGCCAGTTACATTTCGTTATCTAAGACACATCATACAGTGCAGCAGTGATACCAGATCGGGGGATTTATCACTTTTTGCGGGATTTTCTCGCTAATAATAAGCTAAAAGGGACCAAGGGATTTCTCAGACCTCATAGTACAAAAAGAAAGGGATTTTACTTTATGGTCAAATTTTTTTCTCATTTCATTAAGAATAAAAAAATTATTCAACCTACGATCAAATTAAATATTTTCATGTTTAGAAAAAAAGTCATTCAAAATATTTAAATGCTTTAATTTTCTTTTTTGTATTTCCCTAAACTGTTTCATAAAATGACATATGTGTCAGTGAATGAATCACGAGTATTTTTTTTAAATAATAAATTTATTTATTTTGTAAACATAAAAGGGATATTTTGAGTATAACCGTGGGATAACCTGCCTCTAAAGTCTGGTATCACTGCAGTGCAGGCCTATTGTCTGGGTCACACTGTAGGAGCAACAGAGAGAGGTGCGAGCACACAGTTTCTTTTCTTTCTCTCATAGCCAGTTCCGTTTCATATATCTAAGACACGCCTATTGCAAGGTTGCCACTTTGGTAATTTTTAACAAATTTGGTAATTTTTTTTTTTATTGTGTTTTCGTAATTTTTATCTGGTTATGGTAAATTTTTGAGCAGATGTACCAACATATGTCTGTCAGTTCATTCTGTGGTAACTGGTAACATTGGAAAAAATTCAAATACCTACTTCAAATAATTGCCCGTTATCGAGACGTGTTAAGAAAACGGTCGGTATGGTGTGGTGAATTTAGTGCCAAATTTATTTAAACGCATAGGTATAGAGGATTTCTTTCATTTTACCTGGGTAATCTATATAGTATGGGATGTTTACATTTATGTTGTAAACAATGTAAATCGATGAACTATATGAATCATCGCCAAAAATAAAAAAATATCCGATTACTAATGATTATGAATTCGTATGAATAAAAAGAAAATTGTACGCAGCAAAACTTAAATACGAGAGACATAAATCAGGGTACAAATCAGCAAACATGTATATTATGAGTTTCGTTCTTTCCCGTACATTTTAAAGAAAATAAATTTTCGTTGATTGTGTCTATTAGACTTTTTCTTTTTATTATAAATGAACATTATTCATATTCTCGACTGACGCATTTTATTTCAAATGTCATTTCATTAATAATGTCATTTGTTTCAAATTATCTAATAAATTTAATTTGTTTTCCATTAATAAACGGAATCTTCATGGAAAGATTTGGCCTTACCAATAAACATTTTTATTACCGACTCTTATTACGATTAGTTCACATTGGTTTTATTTTCAATTCAATTTACGCAATTGTGAGCTTCCGTAAATTTAAATCCGATACTAAACTTGTATTAGTACGCGTTCTATACCTCAAAAATTATACCCGAACAGAAATGTTTATACATATCTTTCCTCTGAAACATATTTTAAATTTTAATATTCTTAATAAATTTTTCTCTTTATATTGGTTTCAGTTTTTCTATCGACATTCGCCGGTGAAATAATTTTTCGCCAAAAACAACAAACGAAAACAGTCATAGTAATTATAGGAAAAAAATATTTTATTTTATTTCAACGAATGAAGTTTCACACTTTACTCTTTCATTTATTTATGTTGATTACGTTCGCTTATCTACATTTAATAGAATACATGTTTCCATGGTAAAATACAACAACGAATATAAACTCTCAGAACGCATCCATCAGCTGACAGAAACTGACCAAATACACTAACTCTCAGTCAGTGTTCTTAGCAATCTGTATTTATTTTTCCCACTAAGGGTGTCCATTTTACTCTTTTCAATTGACTCAATTTTTTTATAAAAAAAAAAACATGCTTTTAAAAGTAAAATTTGTATTGTTCGGAAAGAAAATCACATTAAATTAATCTTCAATATAAAAATCGCAGTTTCCTAACATTATAATGATCATTTTTTGGTACTAGAAATTGTTGCTAAAGGCAAATCTCCATTTTGTGTACATTTAGTGCGTTGATCTTCATGGTGAAATGTAGTTTGAATGTTTTTTTGCCATATTATTGATATTCCCATAATTTTGAAGTTTTTTTTCTTTTACGCACAGAAAGTGTGTTAAACAAATTTAAATTCCCTCAAAAAGGTAGAGATCCCACGATGTAGGAACACTGCTAAGTGTCAGTATTTTATTACACCTCCCGCCATTTAGAATTTAATTTTTTGCTTCTTCACACGTATTCACAGATAGGAAATTTACGAGAGAATTTTCTTTTCAAAATTTGTGGGTGGAATCGGGTGGATGATCGGCGGGAGCTGACGGTCTATTTAATAATTAGTTTATGGTTTTGGTACAACGAAATTGAATAAAAAAATGTTCTTAATTCGGCTGCTAGCCTGTCATGGTTGGCGCAGCATGTCCTTAGGGACCCTAGGCCTATGTTTTCACAAACATTCGTTTTGTGTGATTTTATGCCGAGTCCAAACGGCTGATTGAAAAGCTCTAACATGACAGGATACTCTCGAATGTTTGTCAGACGGTTGCGAGAAGTGGCGCAGTGGAAAAAAACCTTAAAATGAAAACGATTTCAAATAATTTACTGCCCTATTTAAAAAAAAAACGGTAAAATCTAGCTTGGAAAATTTCCAGACTTCAAATATAATGAAAGACGGACGAACTGTTAGAACCAGAACTCTAGGGCGCATAGATAAGAGCTGTGTAGAGCGAAGCTATGAGTAGAGTGAAGCAGGAGTACGACTTAACTATCACCGTTGGCACGTACCACTCGAATGCCACGTCAAATTAATGAATCGCAAGATATTTTATTTCTTTTTCCGACTGCTAATATATTTGCACATAGCCTTTTATTGTTCGCTATAATGGTTTATCAAATAACAAACGATTCATAAAACCAGGCGGAATGCTGGCAAGGATTGGCTCACAAAACAGAGCACTACCGACGATGCGAATGAATGCTCATAAAACCCGAAGGCCATTAAATCTTACTAACGGTAAATAGAGTATATGCTGTGACTACATACTACCCATGTAAAGATGGAAGCCTCCAATTTCTAAGAACACCACCGACTAAACGGAAGATGGCACAAATATGGCCCTTTTTATCCCGGATATGTACTGCTTATTTACCTTCAAATTACAATCATCATTAGAAAAATTTCGCTCGCCACACGGAAGCCTCGCATTGTTTAAACGAGTGCAATAAATCGCCTTAAATACACTGTCAGGCATCTCATAATCCCTTTCTAATGTGTGTCTAATCGATTTGACTTTATGTCCTGGCCAAACACATTTCGAAATAACGGGCCAGCGCCGCAGCACAGATACAATCATCGAGATGCCAGATATTTTTCTCGACAGTTTTTGTAACAAATTATTCATAACCTCAAACAGTGAAAATCCTCACAAGACTGCCTATATACCTACCAGTTAAACACTTCCAAAGAGCATTGGCCATTAAAACATGCAGAACAAAAAAATGGAGCAACAGCCGGTCTTCTGTTTCAACTAATATTTTCCCATTAAAATTAATCTCCCATGGTTGATAACGACATCGAACAAAGGAGCGAATGCAGTTCCTCTATTCTGCCAGAATACGAGTATCTGTTGTATGGCAGGATAGGACATGATGATGACGTATAGTGAAATGTTGGTCCCCGCTTCCAATCAGTTGCTGGCTTTGCTTGCTTACTTGCCCCACTAAGCCATCAATGAAACGAAACAACGAACAAAGAAATAAATAAACTTTATGTGCTACCCCCATCCATCGGCCGGAAAAATATACGAAGGTGAAGGGGAGGACAAAGCATCCAGTTCCAGTCACCAGTGAGCCATACTGATGATACATATACCCTCTCCTGCAAAAATTTCTATTAACGTGGCAACAAAATATAAATAAAAACACCCAAGCGCAAGGAAGGAAGGAAGAAAACCAGAGTGTAATCTAGGTCTTGTTTTTCTTTGGGTCGACGTCCTGAATCATATCGGATTGAGGGGCAAGGAGTCAGCAGCTGGCGTGCCACTAGTACGACATACCTAGTGTTTTTGTTTTTTGTTGCTGTTTCTGGCGTGCTATCGTCCTTTTTGTTTGTTTTCGATGAAAAATTTACAGCAATATTGTAGAGAGTTACTTGGATCTGCAAGGACGGCGGTGAAAAAGATTGAATGCTTCCCTTGTAGACATCATCAATTTACAGATTGGTCGCAGCTAATAACTTCTGGACCATAAGATGCCAAGATGGTGAGCGGATGTGTATAATAGCTCTTGGGTGGGGTCCCTAAAAGACTGTCCTACGTTTTGGATTTAATGGTATACGCTTCGCTTTTATGTGCACTCTCGAGTCCCAGTCCTGAGATGGTAAATTACAAATTTGTGTTATGCATTCCTAAGTGCTTATCGGTTTTTAGTTGAGCCAATGCTGTATTTAAGTGGATGAATATTTGTATCGTTGATTCATCCGTAAAATGGTGAAATAGATAAGAAATATGACTACATCGAGGTAATTTCGATTTATTGGCATCGTCTTGTGTTCTTGTCTATTCGAGATTGAAGTGGCTTATCTTCGGCAAAGGATTAATTGAGTGTGTCTCAACTTACACGGCCCCTTTCGGGATATTGATAGTTACAGCCACTTGTCAGGCCAGGGTGTGACAGTTGGTAATCATTTAGTATTCAAATACAACTTCAGGACGTACATAAGTGTGTTTGGATAGGAGAGGCTGTAATCCTCTCGTATATTATCGTGATTAATTTAACTCAATAGGGATTTCGTTATTTCATGTATGTGTCTTCTAGTACGGTACAGTTTGAAGCGATAGGATAGGTATCTCCCCTTAAGCAAGGAAATGCGTAAATAACTTTATTAGGCCTGTTTAATTGAGTAGCACAACTGTTTCAGCAAAGCAATGTTAAGGTGACGTGTATACAATAACACAGTTAACAGAAACATTTGTGACAAGGTGGTTTTGCTGTGTGCAACGGCTTCTTTTTTGATCTGACTCACCCACTCTCTGGAAGTGAAATGAACAGCAGTTTACTGGCCATTGCATGAACAAATCTCCAAAAGGGTTCCAACATGAACTGCTATTGTCAAGGCACTTCTAGTTGAGACAAATAGCTAGTTTGACGTAAAGTTTAGTTTGTTTTGTGCAGAGACAATACTGAGACCACCAACTCCGGCCGATTTCCCGTTACTTAGCCTACAAGCTATATTTCTATGGAGTGGTCACGATTTGGTGCGCTAGTATTGTTACGTAGAAATTCGTATTGACTTATGTCACGTAACTTGAAAAATTCTGAGTTCAGCAAAGCTGCTGAAATTATTCGTTACATGTGGATAGTATTTTTTTTAGGAATAAGTGTACATTGGCTTAAAATATTTATGAAAAATTGTCATTGCAAAATGGTTGCATGAAAATAAAAACCTTTTGACCAAACCTTTATCAGTTATTTAAGAAAAATGTACACATTAGGCGTTTTTCTTTTTTAGAAAAAGCTCGAGCTCGAGCAATATGAGCGCTCTCTGAACCGAGCGTACTCAGATCGTTCTGATGTAATTATGAAACACACTTGCGCATATAGCTGTCATTTGTAATAAAGTATATGTATAAATTGAATATTTGTTTTAATTGTTGTTTATTAAATTGGTTAACATTCAGTTCCCGAGCAACAAGGTTCGTCCGCCATTTCAATTATTTTGTTTATCCTGTTTTTTTTTTTTCTGTCAAATGTGCCTGTAAGTGTGAAATCCGCTTTATACTCAGCCTGCTCAGTCGATTTATTCTGAGCTCATAGAGAGCGCTCTGATCATGCTCTGAACGAAAAAAGAAACACAAATTCTGAGCACTGATGTATCTGAGTTAAAAAAGAACCACAAACTTTTTGTATAACACTTCAGGTTGTGCTCTGAACTAAAAAAGAAAAACGCCTATTAAATCGGTCTTAATGATATCGAAAAGAGGTGAATATATAACTGTGTTTTTCCTACTATGTTTCTTATTTATAAAACATCTCCTGTAGATGGTTTTATTTACTAACAAAATGGAATTAATCGCCTTTTAACAATATATAACTACTAACCAATGGTATTCAGTAATGAAAAAATGTGGTATTCCCGAACTCTGGCACATTTCCCCACGGTTGCCAAGGTTGGCTGCATTTATTTTTGTATATTTTGTATGTTTTTGCATGTCAAACGGATTCTTAATTGACATAACACCGACAGGAAAACGAAATGGAAAATTAATTGAGGGGGCCAGTGGTAAGAGGATTGCGAGTTGGAGGTCTCAGTATGATTTGTCTATGGTGTTGTGTGCGTGTTATATGGAGTTGAGTGTTGTGTCAAATATATATGTGCGTCTTGGAAGGTTGTAGAAGTCATTTGTAAGGGGTATTTCATTAGCGACTTGACAACTTCAAACTTTCTGTGTGAACGCACCCTTAAACCGATTACCGAAGTGTCACTGTCAAAATATTCATTTTCGTCATGGTTACAAAAAGAAACGAGTATGCTTTAGACCACACGACTGAAGTAAAACTTCTTTAGCTCTATATACAGGTACACATGTTTAGTTTATACATATTAATTTTAATAAATCAATTTTCTTCAATAATTTACTGGCTATGAGTGGAAGAGAGCAAGAAAATGGGCGCGCGCACTGCTCTCTCTTGCTACTACAGTATGATACAGACAATAGGCCACGGTTGCCACATAAAAAAAAAACTCAAATTATTTGATTTGATTTTGCACAAAATTACCAGCTGCTAGAAGACATGGGAGATCATCTACCTATTTTCTTAAAACAAACCCTTAACAAATTGAGTTTTATGTCTGTATATGAATAATATGATTAATTAACCTATCCATATCTCAATATGCCTATAAACAGGAACAGAAACTATTTCGAAGGTGGCCATCTTTCAAAAGAAGGAAATGAGTGCATTCTGTAATTTTTTGAATAGCGAATAAAACAGTTTTATGTTATGAAGCATAGCTATGCTAATAATGCAATGCGTTCACTCAGAAGCAGTAAGGTAGCATTTAAATGAGGTGATATCGAGTTCGCATTCTTGGTACATCTGCTCAAAAATTTACCATAACCAGATAAAAATTACGAAAACACAATAAAAAAAAAATTACCAAATTTGTTAAAAATTACCGTGGCAACCTTGCAATAGGCGTGTCTTAGATATATGAAACGGAACTGGCTATGAGAGAAAGAAAAGAAACTGTGTGCTCGCACCTCTCTCTGTTGCTCCTACAGTGTGACACAGACAATAGGCCTGCACTGTAGTGATACCAGACTTTAGAGGCAGGTTATCCCACGGTTATACTCAAAATATCCCTTTTATGTTTACAAAATAAATAAATTTATTATTTTAAAAAAGTACTTGTGATTCATTCACAGACACATGTGTCATTTTGTGAAACAGTTTAGGGAAATACGAAAAAGAAAATTAAAGCATTTAGATATTTTGAATGACTTTTTTCTAAACATGAAAACATTTAATTTGATCGTAGGTTGAATAATTTTTGAATTCTTAATGAAATGAGCAACTGGGAACAAAATTTGACCAAAAAGTAAAATCCCTTTCTTTTTGTACTATGAGGTCTGAAAAATCCCTTTGTCCCTTTTAGCTTATTATTAGTGAGAAAATACCGCAAAAAGTGATAAATCCCCCGATCTGGTATCACTGCTGCACTGTATGCTGTGTCTTAGATAACGAAACGTAACTGGCTGAGATAAAGAGGGGACGAAAATGTGGGCGTGCATCTATCTCTCTTGCCTCTACAGTAATATTCGAAACGAAACATAACGCTCTCTCTCTTTTTATCCCACTAACTTATATCTCCCTCTAAACTTCCGCTCGCAATTTCCGTCACGATTTTGTGACGCATTCACCAGCTTACCCTCCAAGTCCAGCGTGCCAAAAGAAGTATTACAACAGAGACCTTTTGTTAACTCAAACAAAAAATTCCATGTGATGATGAGTTACAAATTCCTTTATTAAATAATTCATATATAATTCAATAAAAACTCAATTCTAATATAATTAACAAAATTTAACTTACTTTAGTCTCTTTTCTTGGGATTACCTTTCAAAAGTACAGAGTAAATACGAGAGAACAAAACACGTTTCGAAACGTCAAAGGTGGTCTAATATTAAGCTTAGTTAATATGACAGGACAATCAAAAAAGCGTCGGCTTCTCTAAGGGGAAACTACACGGCTCGTTTACAATCGTAGTTATCACGTATAACTACTAACAAATAATTTACTACCGAAATTCCGAGTCGGTGGTCGCAACTTTAAGAAAAAGAAAATGAAGAATTGTCAAGTCCCTTTATTTCTAGTTAACCGAATTAATTAAATAGACGTATATAAACATTTTCTTAATAATGAGCAAAATTAAACATTTCTAACTTCCAATCGATTGACTGTCCATTGGAAGTTACTTTGAGCAAACTCACCTTCATCGACTTAGTGTGAAAAATCGCAGAGCGTAACTATAACTGAAGTAACCCAGTCAAACAAATATCCCCTTCTCAAACAACACCGAACAACGCGGAAATTGATTTAAACCACCACCATCCACCTTTGAATTTCATAATCAATTGATTGAACTTCCCATCAATTGGGGTCCAATCAAAAGCACTCCGCCCTATCAGGCGACGACGGATGGTTATTTAAGCTAGCCACCTTTATGTGTGCGCAATACCTTTTCTCTGTTTGGCAAATATTCAATCACTGTGGAACCCAACCCCACCGCTGCGCGCTGGTGTGACAATCAACGGACCACAGCTCCCTTCGTTTTCTTTTTTCATCGCAATGTGTGCTTACACTATGTTGTCATATAGTTTCGATTTAATTACCTCGTGGTAAGAGTCCGTTTTCAATTATTCTGGCCTCCAATAGAAGTCTCGGCAACAGAAGACACATTGCAATCAGAATGTGAATGAACGCCGCCGTTGGACCACCATGTGTCCAGAGCGCTCGTAAAGTTCCACCGCGTGCCTCTTCGACCAGACCATCGTGCGGCGATAAGGAACATTTTCTTTCCGTCAGACCAGCCAATTTGATGCCATCGTTGGCCAAGTTACCCACCTGCAATGATGAAAGAGAGAAAAATAAGCAAAACGAAACCATGAATGAAGCGAGGCAGGAGCTGGATACGTGGTGACGCTGATATTGATGCATCGCCGAGCTAAGGCTAGAACAAAGTTGGATATAAATTGCAATTGTTGCAACAGGGCCCCAGCGGTGCCATTAAAGAACTGGGGACACAATATGGCAAACGATTTTGTGAAAAGGGCTTTTTATCAAAATCGCACATAATTGAACGAGCGCACATTGCCCCCATACTATTCCGCGGCTGTCCCATTGTCCTATCGGGCGTTGTCATTGTTTCCGGTTTATTCATCAGCAAAGGCATTCATGGGCATCAACTGATATCCGAGAGTGTCCTGTGTGCACAAAGGTGCACAAACATAATTAATTCCATTATAGAGGCAGCAGCGAATTATTTGTTAGTATATATAAAATGTAAATACTGTCCAAAGGGTTGGAAAGAGGATCACTATAAATTTGTAGTGTATGTGAAGGAGTAGATAAACAAATTTTGTACTTACTTTGAAAACAGCTGATGTGAAGAATAGTGGTAGGAGTATGAACACCACACCGCACAGGACAATCTGTAAATTTAGTTCGGCCACTGGCTCTATTTTCCATTGGATGAGGGAGCAACCTGAAATAGATTTCCAGTTAGAGTCGGGGTAGCACAGTTGTTGTCAAAAGACAAATGATTTTTGATAATATGTAAATAAGTAATTGAAGTGATTTAAATTACAGCTGTGTGTAGTTAAGTATGGACTTAAAGTGAAAATGAAATATCTATATATATAAAAATTAAGCCTTAAAATTGCGTTCGTTTATCGCCGATTCGTGCCTTAACGCGTTTACCGATTTTAACCAAACTTTCACACATCTTTGGCATTGGTCTATATATGGTTTTTGTTAAGTTTTGTTGAAATCTGAAAACGTATGTGTGTGTTGTGCGTGAAAAAAAAACACATGAATTTTAGTACATTTTGAGTTTGTTCCACACCTTCTATATACAAGGTGGGCCAAAAGAAATCACCCTTCGGGAAGATGCTCTTATTTTTTCAAATGGCCGCCAATGTCAAATCTGTTTTGACATTTGTGGACCAGACAGATGTAAAATACAAGTGAACAAGCCATGGAGCGATACACTCCCCAAGAACGCGGAATAATCGTGTCTATTTTTTTTTGCGTAGCAATTCGTCTGTAGTGTTGGCGCAGCGCGAATTCCGTCTCGCCTATTCCACAGCCGTCCGCCACCGACTGCGCAAACACTGCGCCGTTTGGCCACCAACCTTGAATAGTATGGGACCACACGAGACGTTGCCAAGAGTAGCCGGCCAAGGAGCGCCCGTTGTGCCGAGAATATCGCCGCTGTTGACGAGGCCATTTGTTTTCGAGAACGCCGCTGGTTAAACGACAACAGTGGACGGTGCGCGCTATAGGGCCATAACCGAGTTTTTTCTGCCACAATTGGACGAATTTGGACTGGAGCACATGTGGTTCCAACTGGATGGAGCTACGGCACGCACTGCGAGAGCCATAACCGATATTATTAAGGCGGCGTTCCCGAGTCGCCTCATCTCTCGTTTTGGCGATTTGCACTGGCGCGCAAGATCGCCCGATTTAACCGTTCCAGATTTTTTTCGTGAGGTTTTTTTAAGTTTACGTGAACAAGCCCGAGTCCCTAGAAACCCTCAAGGACAACATTCGACACGAGTGCAAATATCTGTCGCCCGAATTTCTCGCTGAAGTGATGAAAAATGCCATAAAACGAGCCCGTATGGCAATCAATTTTGACGGCGCCCATTTGGCCGATATCATCTTCTCGACTTGACCAATAAAATTCTAAAGGTTCGAATAAACATAATCAGAAAACAGAATCGAAGTTTTTCAATTAAAAAAAAAAAATGAGAGCCAAACAACATCGGATGACTTCTTTTGGCCCACCTTGTATATAACATATAAATCAATTCCTATGCGTCGGCTAAAAACTCAAGAACGGCTCGACGTATTTGAATGATTTTTTTTGTTTTGTTTGTCTTGAATCAGGTATGGTTTAAGAAAAATGAAAATTCGGAAAATTCTCAACAGGTGGCGCTGTAGGCATATTTCGTTTTTCATCTATCTCCTTCTATAAATTTATATCAAAATGATTCGCATTGTGTTTGAATTGATGTTCTCTTAATGCGTGAACCGATTTTGCTTCTGGAAATTTAAAATAAAAGGTGACGTCAACAGCAAGGTCTCTATGGATATACGGTCTTTGCATGTGTTCTGGTTATGCGAGCTATAGGCATTTTAGTGAACATTCCTGTGTTGTCGACCTCCGAAACCCATCAACCGACTTAAATGAAATTTTCTGGATGTGTATGGTTGGTTGCAACTTAAATAATGGGATAGTTTTGAGCCCGATAGGTGGCGCGGTTGTCTATGTCTCTCTGCCTTGGGGAGGTGGGCGCAAATCGCAAGCATTACAAAATATGTGATGTGGCATCTGTGCGTATCGCGTTTCTGGATGTGCGCGGTTGAATGGCAGAAGCGAGAATTTCCGATTGCCCACATTCTGCTTTGGTTGATTTGGTTAATTGAAAAAATCTGACCGGACCAACTCAATTAAATCAGTAGCGCGAAAGAAAAACGATCAAGAAGCCGACCGGGAAATTAAGTCCTTTCTATGCTTTGAACTTAATTTAATTCCAAGGGAGTTTCATTTGTTAGAGAGGTTCAACTTTATCAAAAATAATTTATTTAATTTTAGGCGGTACGAAGTTCGATGGCTCAGCTAGTGTGTTCATAAGAATGTGAATAGAATCTTACAATTTACCGGCATTTCGACGCGGATAAAGACTTTAAAATACCCCGGTGGCAATGTAACACTCATGTGGTTCTTTGAAACAAAGTTGGTTCATCTACTGACAAAATCAGACGCTCGAAGGTAAATCAAAAAAGGAAATTTAATGCAATGGGAACAAAAAATTGTTGTCTTTCCTGTTTTACGGCTTTATCCAATCGAAAGAATGTAGGTATCTTACATAGGGTGTTTGAAAAAAATTATAACAATGGACGACCGTGACACGAGCATTTTTTACCATGAAAGGGGGTTCCATTTAGGCGGGCGGGTTGATTGAAAAAAATAATACTTAAAATGAACAGATAATAAAAAAATAAACAATGGCAACACCTACAATAAAGGACTACATCACTTTTAAAAGCCAACAAAATTTTTCTTTCGTGGTATTTTTTAATCAAGTTAATTCTGTTCTGTTAATAGTTTTTTTTTTTTATTTTAAAGAAAATATTTTTTAACTCGAAATTTAGGGAAAAATAAACTTATAAAAAAGTTGTATACAGATTTTTTCAATGTTGCGAAATTCGACCTCAATTTGTTTGTAGTTTTTACTACCAAAATGAAATCTTAATCGAACCCTGAAAAACCAAGAACCAAGAGGTTCTTCAGTCGCCTGGCAGGCAGCAATGTTAACAGCAGAGACAAATGATACTAAGACCCCCAACTCACAATCCTCTTGCCGCTGGGCCCCTCAGTTTTTTTTTAAATTCACCATTCTGTTTTCCTATCGGTGTTGTGTCAATTAAGAATCCGTGTGACATGCAAAAACATACAAAAAATACAAAAATAAATGCTGCCAACCTCGACAGCCGTGGGGAAATGTGCTAGAATTCGGGAATACCACATTTTCACATTACTGAATGCCATTGGTTATATATTATATATTGTTAAATTATAATTATATATTGTTAAAAGGCGAATAATTTGATTTCATTAGTTAATAAAACTAGCTAAATGAGATGTTCTATATACTAAAAACTTATTATGACAAACATGGTTGCGTATTTTGCGCTTTTGAATATCATTAACTACGACTTCATACGTAAATTTTCCTTAGAAAACTGAAGAAAATTTACTCAATATATTTCTATTTTACTTCAAACAATCTGCATTGTTTATTTTTCATATATATTTTAAGAAAATCTCCACTTAATTCTTAAAAAAATATTATGCACACGTAACGAATAATTTCAAATTTAACGGATAAAATTCTATGAACGCTGTCAGCAACTTTGCCCACAGCGGAAGTGGCATATGCAAGGTGCGAGCGTGTTGGTGAGTCGGAATTTTTGAAGTTACGTGACATTTGTCAATACGAATTTCTATGTAACAATACAAGCGCACTTAGCATTTGCCACCCCATAAAAATATAGCTTGTAGGCTAAGTAACGGGAAATCTGTCGGAGTTGGTGGTCTCAGTATTGTCTCTGGTTAACAGATTTCTTGGACAACAGCACGTACCACGCGCAAATTGTTACCATTACACCATAAAATATGTATGTAGGGGGCATGTTGCCCCCCTGAGAGCCTCCTGCCTGGGTTAATTTTTCGGTTATGGGGTAGGTGCGAGGACACGTGGAACATGTCAAATTTATTTAAATAAGTTAATGCAATAGACCATAAAAATCAATTTAGTTTTAAATTATATAATTTGACTCATAAAATACAAAACAAAATTTTTGTTTTATTCTTAAGTTTCTCAAAAACTTGTAGAGAGTAAAAACCTAAATTCGAAATATAGGTAAAATCAATATCCAAATTTTTTTTTTACTTAAATTTCAAGTAGCAGTTTTATCGAAAACTTTTAACAGAAATCAGTTCATATAAAAATAATATAAAAGAACAGATTTTTAGCTTTCAAAACTAATATCATACTTTATTGTAAGTGTTGCCGTGGTTATACAGTATGTTTTTACAGTATAGCGTCCTCATATTATTCTAGGGTTGTTTCGAGGATCAATTCTTTAGGCTTTCAACTATTTTAAAACGAATTATACGTACGTTTTGGCGTCACTGACTGAAGGTCAGAGTAGCGAAAGCTACTCCAATATAAACAGATTCTTAGACTTTTTTCCAAGTGTTTACGTTTAATCAATACGCCAATAAGTCAGCAACAATTGCCAACCTTGAGGACAACATTTTGCATGTGATGGCGCGATAAAGGCCGACTGTTGTGTCCAAACAACTTCTCGGGCGAGAGCCCATATGATCACCAATATTGTTAAAACATAATGGTATTTAAATCTCTTCAACTTCAAATGAAAACATATTCTATAAGCGTACCTCAAAACCAACTTGTTTCACTTCAATTATTAAGTATGTATCGTATCGCGCTAAATGAAGGGCCTTTTACAATACCTACTTTGCTTGTGTTTGTAGGGATATAGATACCCGACTATACACTTTCTACCGCCTACGGTTTATTTTCATTTTGAGATTCTATTCAGAATCATTAAACCATTGCCCATACTTTCATCCAATTATCCGATGAGTACAGGTCCCTATGGACTACGGCTTTTAATTGAGAGATAAATAGAAATATCCACAGAATCGCTGGTAAATTGTAACAAGACTGAGTGCCTCAGGTGGAACTGATAGGTGTCTAGTTCCCAGAAGAACTCACAAAGAAAATCCCTTCATAATCTGTGAGAAGACAATTATAATATAATTGCCTGCGTTTTGTCCGTTAATTAATCGGCATTTATATTGGTCTATTGCGGATAAAGCCAATGGAGTGCATTTAAATTATGCCGAGTATTTCAGGCATTAAAAATGAGGATGAGTACCGGATTTATCAAGTTTGCTTGTTGGCCGATTGGCAACCCATCGCTGAAGTTCCTACTTAAGTGACTGGAAATAACAAATCTGGACAACTAAAGTGTTGTCCTCTTGCTTAATAATTTTTGTTATTCTTACTCAGTAAACACACTCCTTAAGGACACTCTGTAAAAACGGCTACCACTCATGGGTGGACAGGAGCATACAAATAAATTAGCAGCTTTTCATTTTGTTAATTTTCTCGGAAGCAGACTTTACCATTATTTTCTATCTCATTCAATGGCTGGAACTGCAACAAGTTTTAGGGCCGTTTGCTCATACGACTCTTAACGATTTAAGTTCTACTTAAATAATTATGAGCTACTTTTTGTAGGGCATAAACTGTCACATAAGAGTTTATGTGCACTTTATTCGCTATGAGTCGTATCAGCAAACGCCCCGTAGCCATTCTTGGAAGCGGACAACACTAAGTGTAACGAGGTTTTTGTTTTAATCTGTTACCCAGGTCTCGCGCTTTTCAAAAAGCAAAGAAAACGAATGAAACCAGTAGAGCAAAGATGGGATCTTTGTCATTCAATGTACCGGTTATCGATAACATGGTTCTCAAGTCTATAGAGCGATTCATGTGCTTTGAAAGTGAGTAGACGTGTTGACAATCTCGTCCGGCAAAACACTTAAGAATCGTTCGTCTATCTACGCGAATCGTAAAGAGCCATATCAAAAACTTCCGTTTGCATACACCTCATAGTTTTATATATTTGTATAGTGATTTAAAGTCGAAAATACAAATAAAATAACAAATAAACTTCTTTTCATAAATCGCATCTTGCAAGCGCGCTCTCATTTTTGTTTTCGTACTCTTATAAGCATAATGGCGGGAAAAACCCGATCAACGTATCTTGAAAAAGAGAAGCAATCGACGCCTATACCATCTAAGGAATCCGTTCAAACGCCCAAACTTACCCACACCCCAACTGAGAGAAAAGGCACTGTCAGCAAATCAACACCATCCACCAGCAAATCCACAGCGATCGTGACCATTTGTGACTTAGAGGAACGACTAGCTAAACTACTTGATGAAATTGCAAATCGTATTTCCATTGAAATAGGTTCTTTGCGAAGTGATTTAGTCCAACAAATTTCATCAATCGAAGAAAGACTGTCTTCGCACATCAAAGAAGTTGACATATCTCTTACAAATGTAAAAAAACGGCAAGAGAACGTCGAGATTCGTATTGACGCAGTCGAGAAGTCCATCCAGTCTCTACACACGCAAGAAGAAGAGATAAAATCACGAATTGTTGATTCATGCACACTCGAAGAGGAAGTGACTGATCTCCAAAAACGATGTGAAGCTTTCGAACGGCGGGAAATTGCAGCTGATGCCATAATTTTTGGTGTACCCCAGCTACCAAATGAAAATTTGAAGACAATTTTCCACCATCTATGCCACAATATCGAATGTATGCCTCCGCCATTGAAAGCCATATTCCGTAGTCGAAGAGCACACACAAAAAGAGAAAAAACTGACTCTCCCATCGTAGTCAAATTCAACACTTCTCGCGAAAGAAACGCCGTCTTGCATGCAGTGTCCCTCTTCTGCAAAAATCACAGGCAGCTATGCCTCCAAGATGTGGACATCAAAGCAGAGAACAGCAGCAACATCTATATGTACGGGAGCCTTACAAAAAAAAGCCGCTCCATATATCAGCAAGCTACGCGTCTCAAGCGCAGTAAACAGCTGTTTTCTGTTTACACACGATTTGGTGCCGTCTATGTGAGAGAGAGTCCAGAAGCTAAATCGATCTTGGTAGAGAATGAGCGGTTTTTAAATGCCATTGCCGCGAGGTGCCAGCCGAAGAAGACGCTAATTACAACAAATCAACACTGATCGTCATCAACAAGTATAGTGTTATTTTCTTTCTTTTTTTTTTTTTTCTTCATCTGAGTGTATTACTTGGTTCTCGCATCATTTTCCATCTCAAATATAGATTTGGATGAAAGTAGAGTGAGTTCCATTGGTGGTGGTAGAGAGTTCATGGTTCGACCCATGATTAGAGTTTTTTGTAATAATAGCTACGGTCTTAAGGTTTGCCATTTGAATGCGCAAAGTTTAAACCCTAAACTGGATGAATTTAAAGACATATTCGTAGATTCGAAGGTTGATGCAATCTGCGTATCGGAAACTTGGTTTCATAAGGATGTGAAGGATTCTGCCTATGATATAAGTGGCTATAGACTCTTTCGAGCAGATAGATGTGATCGTACTGGTGGAGGCGTTGCAATATACGTTAGAATGGGCTTGGTCTGTCGACGAAAATGTCGTTCACCGAAAGGGTCTGCCTCTCAATATTTATTTATATGTATAACTCGGCGCGAAAGAAGTATTTGCTTAGGTGTTGTATATAGGCCAAATAGGAATATTGATCTGACACCTATTTACGATGTTTTGGAAGAAGTTTCGACTTGCGCAAGCAATGTCATTGTTTGTGGTGATATTAATAGTAATTTGTTATGTGAAAGTCATTTAAGTGAAAATATGCAATTGTTTGATTTAAAACCCGTGAATTGTCAAGTCCCTACGTACTTTACCACTTCCTCTAGTACACTAGTAGATGTCTTTTTTGTAAATAATTCCGACAAAGTATTATTCTATGACCAAATCTCTGCACCAGCTTTCTCGAGGCATGACTTAATATTTTTGACGTATGACTTTGATATTGGCAATGACGCAGAAGCATCCACCTATACATATAGAGATTTCAAAAATATTGATATGGCCTCTCTTGAACAACATATTAATGTGATTCCATGGAACCTTACTTATTTTATGCCTTCTCCAGATGATCAAATTAAGTTTTTACAGAACAATGTGAATCTTCTTTTCGATTTGCATGTACCAATAAAAACTGGTATTATTAAAGACAAGACAAAAGCCTGGTTAACGAACGATATTCGAGAGTTAATGGCTCAACGTGATGAGGCGTATCGACGTTGGAAACATTTTCGGGTGGAAGAGCTCCATCAGGCTTATAAAAGTTTACGAAACAGTGTTGTTCGTGAAATACGCAATGCTAAGACACAATTCTATTCCATCCGACTTAGTTCTTCTTCAGGTGGTCGTGAACTCTGGAATGACATTCGTAAATTAGGAATCGGGAAGCAAAAGACTACTTGTTCTACAGGAATCGATCCCAACGAACTTAATCGAACGTTTTTGTCAAACCCACTTTGTAATGACCCAGCAGCTAACTATATACTCGAGGATGTTTGTTTACCGATTGCTACTTCTTTTGTATTTAATAGAGTAAATAAATTGGATGTTGTAGAAAGTTTTCTGTCTGTCAAGTCCAAGGCTGCAGGTGTTGATGAAGTAAATCCGATTTTTGTTAAAGCGATCTTGCCGTTACTGTTACCGTTTGTAACTCATATCATCAATACTGTTCTTATGACCGGCATTTTTCCCACCGAATGGAAATTAGCTAAAATAATTCCAATACCTAAGAACTCTAAAAATGAAGAATTCAGACCAATCTCCATCCTACCTTATTTATCTAAAATTTGTGAAAGAATTATGCATAAGCAGCTTAATAATTACGTTACTCAAAACAATTTGTTGCTACAAGTACAGTCCGGTTTCCGAGCTAAGCATAGCTGTACAACTGCTTTGTTGAACGTCATTGAAGAGATAAGGGATAAATTAGATAGGGATAATGTTACTTTTCTGGTACTCTTAGATTTTTCCAAAGCTTTTGATTTGGTTAATCACTCAATTCTTCTCAGCAAATTAAGACGCTTTTTCTCAATTTCCTCCACTGCTGTTAAATTAATATCATCATATCTAAGTGAACGAAAACAGGCCGTGTCTTTTGATGGCAACCTTTACGATTTTCTTCCCTCAAGGCAAGGAGTTCCCCAAGGCTCTATCCTAGGGCCCCTATTGTTCTCGATATATATTAACGATATTGCTTCTGTCATATTAAGTTCATCTAAGCATATTTATGCCGATGATATACAAATTTATCAAAGCTGCCCCTTGGGCCTAATTGAAAATTGCGTCAGCGTTTTAAATGAGGATCTAGAACGAATTTCTAGTTGGTCATCAAAAAGCGGCCTAATACTTAATTTATTTATTTATTTACTTATTTCGTCTTACAAGTTTATCTTATTTTAGACTACTTCTAATATCAATACAGAAATTCATATTTTATACATACATATTTAATCATTAGATTACAGTGAATTCATTATAGCAGTTTTACAAAGTATTCTACTCATATTGAAGTCAATTGAATTATTATATAAATTATAATTGACACAAGCTTTAGTTATGGGATCATTTTGACCATAATTAGTTCTGTGCCGAGAAACATAAAAAAAATACAGTTCTCTAGGCCGAAGAATGCGAAAAGGAGTGTATATACTAAACAATGATAATAAAAGCGAACAATCAATATGAGCGGTAATTACATCATGTGCAAAAAGTACTGAGTAATAGGTTCTTCTTTTTGCCAGAGGTTTCAAACTCATAAGCGCACATCTTGCTTCATAAGGAGGAATATCATTATTCCAGTTTATTTTTCTGAGAGCATATTTTGTGAATCGTTTCTGAATTTTTTCAATCCGAGCTTCAGCATTGTGGTAGTAGGGATTCCAAACAACGCAACCATATTCTAATATAGAACGAATTAATGAATTAAAAAGTGATTTAAGAGTGTAGGGATCGTTAAAGTCTTTAGAATTTCGACACAGAAAACCCAGCATACAATTAGCCTTGCTTATTATGTAATCTATGTGTAATGCAAAGCGTAATTCAGGATCAAATATAACACCTAGATCTTTTTGATCAGTAACTCTTTTAAGTAAATTTCCTTGTATACTATAATCAAATATGAACGGAGATTTGATTCTATTGAAAGTCATAACAGAGCATTTTGTTATGTTAAAATATAACCCATTCATAGTACACCAGGCATTAACTTGGTTAAGATCTGTTTGCAATTGAATCGCATCAGAAAGCGAGTTAACAGATTTAAATAATTTTAAATCATCAGCATATAAAAGGGAATTGGATTCAGATATAAAAGATGGTAAGTCGTTTATGAAAAGAAGGAAGAGGAGCGGACCAATATGGCTTCCCTGGGGGACACCTGAGAAATTTAAAATTTCATTAGACAAAGCGGATCCTATCTTAACATATTGTTTCCGATTTTGCAGATAACTTCCGATCCAATTTAAAATACTAGAATGGAATCCAAACATCCCAAGTTTCTTTAACAGAACATTGTGTTGGACCCTGTCAAAAGCCTTCGAAAAATCTGTATAAATACAATCAACCTGGTGACGATTTTCAATTTTATGAAGACAGTAATTAGTGAAAATCACTAAGTTGGTAGTAGTTGATCTACCAGACACAAAACCGTGCTGATTTTGCGAGATTTGATTACACACAGCGGCATATATCCGTTTCTTCACAACAGCTTCAAATATTTTCGGAACTAGTTGCAATTTAGCTATGGGTCTGTAATTGTCAATAATTCTTTTAGACCCAGATTTATGAATTGGAGTTATAAAAGAATGCTTCCAGCAATCAAGAAAAATACCTGCCTTTAGCGACTTGTTAAATATAATCTGAAGCGGTTGAACTAAACTACATTTGCATGCCTTAAAAAACAAGGGGGGGAAGTTGTCAGGCGCAATACTCGTACTCGAATCAAGCGATGATAATTCAAGAAGAATATCATCCTCAGTAAGAGAAATAGAGCCTATGTTAGTGATACGATCACAATTGGGTAATGAACTACAATCAATTACCTCATTCACGAAATTTGATTGGAAAAATGATGCAAACATGTTACATATTTCACTAAGATTATCACTATTGACTCCGTTATACGACATAATTGATGGTATACCAATTGATTTTCGCTTTGTGTTTATAAATGACCAAAAGGCTTTAGCATCACGTTTAATGCTAGTTTCCATTGATGAAACATATTGCTTATAAACAAATTTCTTTAAAAATTCATACTCCTTTCGCAGTCGCAAAAAATCATTGCGCGCATTTAAATTTAATTTACTCAACTTATAGGCTTTATTCATAGCATTCTTCAGTCTCGATAAACTGTTGTTATACCAAAGAGGTTTATTAGAACAGATTATTCGTTTAGTCGGCACAAATGTAGAAATCGTATGATCAATTATTTTTCTAAATTCTGTAAAAGCAGTGTTTAAATTAGCAGAGCCAAGACTGCTTTGCCAGTTAATAGAGCATAAAAAACTGTTTATAGCATTATAATCTGCTTTAGCGAAATCCAACTTATCACTTTTAATACCAACAAACAATGATTTTAAAACCGACAAGTCAAATGAAACTTCCAACGCATCATGGAAAATACTATTATTCAGTAATGGAAAATCAACTCGGCTTACAGAAGCTTCGATCTCTTCGTTTATAAAAATTAAATCCAACACATTACCAATAGCGTTGGGAAATCCATTCAATTGACGGAAATTCGTGGCAAGCATTGTGTCAATTACTTGAATTTCCTTCTCTTTTGAGACATTAAATGGAAGAACATATTTGTCATTATCAGAAAAAACCCAATCAACATCAGTTAAATTAAAATCACCTAATACAATTGCATATGATGATCTATCTAAGCAGTTAACAATATTAGTTATATTTTTAATATGAGCTATGTAAATTCCATTATCTGCATTCGGAGGTATATAAGAAACGAAAAAATATACATGAATTAGATCAGCATATCCAGACAAATAGAAATCTACGCGCACACAAATTTGTTCAATCAGACCAGAAGAATCAGATAATGGAATTTCAATACTCTTGTAACACTTTCGAACAGCAAATAATACACCACCGCCTCTTTCAAAGCCAGTTTGAATAGAACATCTATCGTTCCGGTACACCTCAAAGTTGTTGACGTCGTTGTTGTCGGCAAATAATTCGATAGAATCAATTTTCTTATGCAACCAGGTCTCTGTCAATGCGATAATGTCATACGAACAATCAGCAGCAGCAAAGAAGAAATCAGCGATTTTGGTTCTCATTCCCCCAACATTTTGATAGTATAGAGAGAGAGAGCGAAAATCACAAGACAGCGAACAATTGATAGCATCAGCGGCATCAGCATCAGCAACAGCGTGTATTACGTGGGTATGTTTAGGCTTGGAATGCGCATTTCGTTTTTTGGAAGAAATTTAAATAAGCGAACTCGAACACCATTTAGCCACATATTGGAGTTAAGAAATATGTCAATCAAATCTTCCGGCACACCCAGTTTAAAGTTAATATGATTAAGAGCGTTTTCATCAATACCTTCTTTAAGCAGCTTGTGGCATTTCAATTTAGATATGTCCACATTAAATGCAGTCGAAACGTACGTAAGTATGGACTGACATGTTGTAGAAGGTTTGAATGACGACAAGTGCAACCATTTGAATTGAGTAACAATCGCCAGATCTAGGCCTGTTGTAGAGTTGTTGTTGTTAGTTCCAACTATTGCTCTATCACGCTTATGAGAATCCAGCGAAGTGTAAGTGTTTAGTTATTTCTAAAAAGAAATTAGATCTTTCCTATTTCCCTCATTTAATGTTAAACAACTCTGAAGTCGAATTTGTTGAGTCTTCAAAAAATCTAGGTATTGTCTTCAATAGAACCTTAACATGGAATAATCACATAAATACTATAGTAGGGAAAACTTACGGTATTCTACGAACCCTAAGGATTGCTCAAAAGTTTACTCCTCTTGAAACGAGATTGCTACTAGCTAAAACGTTAGTTATTCCTGTACTTATCTACGGATGCGAAATTTTCTATGGATGTGATGCCGAGAGTAGAAGGCGGCTTCAGGTGGCTTTCAACTCCACTATTCGATATGTGTATTGTTTAAAAAGACACAATCACGTTTCACATCTTGCGAAACACCTAGTTAACATGTCCTTTTGTAACTATATAAAATTTCGAACAGTCATATTTCTTTTCAACATACTCATAAGTAGACAGCCTTCATATCTTTATGAAAAAATCCAGTTTCCGGTATCTAACAGATCTTCTTGTCTGGTACTTCCGCGCTTTTCATGTCTAACATCCGAAAGACAGTTTTTTGTTGCTGCTATTCGCCTTTGGAATTCACTCCCACGTAACTTGCGAGAGCTAACTAATGCACGACGATTTAAAACCGAACTTCAAAATTTTCTCAGTAACTAAAGCAACTAACTTTTTCCCATCCCTATCCCTCAAGCGATTTCAATTTCAATAAAGAAAAAGGAGAAAAAAAAGAAGGAAAAAAAAAAAAAAACAAAAAGGAAAATGAATTTAAAACTAAATCTAACTTATCTTTCAAATCATTTATGAATAGTAAATTAAAAATGTTTATCTTTCACAGCCTTATAAGTGAATTCTTACTGTGTAAGCATGTATGATACAATAAATATTATTATTATTATTATTATGACGCTCGTAAGTGGCCCTTCATAAATATCGATTTTTCGCCACCGACCGACTCGAAAAAGCGTATCGACATAATGGTAAACGAGGGAAGATGGACTTAATCTAACCGTCTTATCCTGGACTAATTTCCTCTTATCTTCATTTTATTTAGAGTTCATTTGCATAATGAGACGGACAATGTATTTATTGCTTGAGTTTGCGTTGTTCGTGCTTTTGCCTTCTTTTTTTTTGTCGTTGTTTAATGTGAGTAATGGCGAAACAACTGAAAAGTCATCGGTGCATATTTCAGTGGATTTTGCCTACAAAGTCGCGGACACAGACATTCCTAAATGTGATACCTAGAAGTTATTGTCTTGATTGTTTCAGTCACCCACCTAGCCGCTCAACAAGGCATTGTTCATAAAAAAATAAAAAATAAAAAATAAATAATTGGCGCAACAGGTCCTTATGGACCCAAGCCTAGCTTCTCACAACCATTCGTCTTGTGTGAGTTTTTATTTTTTTGGGACGAATGGAAGGGATCTACAATTTTATGCCGAGTCCAAACGGCCAATTGAGAAGCTCTTCCATGACAATTATACTCTCGGATGTTTGTCAGACGTTCGCGAGAGGTGGCGCAGTGAAAAAAACCTTAAGTTGGAATTTGGGTTTTTCTCGGGATTCGAACCTGGGACCCCTCGCTTAGTAGTCCAACACACTAACCACTAAGCCACTGCGCCGACAGGCATTGTTGATACATTCTTTTAAAATGAAGTGTACATCTAACCCTAGGATAACAATAAGATCATCAACTTTCTTAACTCCTCAGGCTGGTTGTAAGTTCCCTCGTCGTCCTTCTCCCCCTTTATTTCTCAGTTGTGGTCTCAAAACGGCGCTCAATTGCGTTATTTGTGTCTTTCCTTCGGACGGGAAATACAGCCACCTAAACCAACCAACCACCCCTAGGAACAAAGATGTATGTTCGGCGCTACCCCCTTTTTCCAATTGGAGCTTGTTCTGACATTATCAACAGCGACCTAGCCTAACCTATGTCCTTCAAGAAATGTTTCTTAATTTTCGTTCGTTCTTTTATTTGCCAAATTTGTTAATAAAACTTTAATTTCGATTACAGTCCATAAATAACAATCCTTTCTAAAAGCGCTCAGAGCTTAGGCTTTTTTTTCTGAGAGTTTACTTCGCCCAAAGCTGTTTCCTGTCTTTTTAGGCCAGAGATTTTAGAATCCCTGCTCTATTACTAAACCTGACATTATGACGTGATACGCCACTTTTATTGCAGGAGTCACCTGCTATAATGATATGCATCTAGCCAAACGGATGCATGCATGCACATTGCACATGCACACGTATATAAATGTGTGCAGACAAATTTGCCTTTCAAATAATCAAAATCCGAAAAGCCACTTCAACCAAAAACTAAGTTATGCCCAAATCCTCGACTGCATCCCCATTGGGAGAACAAACATTTCAGCACCCTCCCATCTATGTGCTGTACGGCGAACAGCACTCTCCGATTCTGCTCTGAGTATTGCACTCGTGTGTCGTCTGTGCTTGTACCCTCAAACACTAGTGCGAGCACAATGTGTCATTTCGATAGTGCACTTAACAGCTGCATTCAAAAGCGCAAAATGATAAATGCATGAAGCGTGCACAATCCGCTTCCATACACAAAAACCCACTTCTCTAGTTTCCCAAAATGCGCATAGTACCGACAAAAAAAGCATTCAAGGAGCAACAAAATCGCCTGGTGGAGTCAAGGGGTGATGGCGAAAAAAGAAAACTTACCCAAAAATCGATAGGCACCATGAACAGCTAAATATCCCTGAAACAGTGTCAGCAATACTCCATACCAGATCGACCACAACGAATTCAAATGCAGATAGTTTTTGTGATCCTTGCCGTAGGGCGGCTGCTGATGCTGTAGATATTTGGCAGATTTTCTCTTCGAGTTCGGATACTTTGCATTGTGATGGCTGAGATTGCTGCTCGCAGTCGTAATGACCGAATTACTAATACTGGAGTTGAGACTGGGGCACGTCTTACCCATTGAGCCGGCCGATGTGTTCAGAATTGAGCGAGACGATGCTGATGAGGACTTTTTGTTGCCGGACACTTCGTTATTGTTCTCATAACCGACTAGGGAACCAGTTATTGACATTGTGCCGCCGCAGTCGTGGTGTGTAGTTAACCGTTTTATTCTGTTACGCCAGCGTGTTGCTCATCGGAAGAGAACAATTTGTTTCGGGCTTAAACTAGTAGTGGTTCCAATTATGTTGATACGATGATTATGTTCGTTTCCATGATATGATGCCTTCCCTTGGTGCATTGGTTGTTTGTTGTGTGAAGGCGTGGATATCTGAAAAGAAGTGCAAAAACTGCGGCTATTAGAATGAATGAGCAAATTACTTTTGAAATATTTTTCGTATTTTTTCCGAAAGTAAATGAAAACTACTCCCATAGAGGAATATTATTTCCAGACATTAAACAATTTTACAATACGTAACTTCTACCTCTACTTTCGCTGGAATTGCAATATAAAAGTTTGGCAGTTAAATTAAAGTAAAAGGGAGGAAGTTTCGCGCACATTTTACTCGTCGTGAGGGTGCCTCCACGCGGAACGTACTGTCATTATTTTAAAATTTCTTCCTGTCTATGCGGTAGCGGTTTGGGGGTAGAAATGGACTTGAAAGGAGTTAATGTGCTGTTCGCAGTAGAAAGAATTTTTCATTTACGTACTCTATACGTGTGTACTAGGATCAAAGAGAGAGAGAGAGAGAGAGAGAGAGAGCGAGAGAATATGTAAGTGCGCACCAGTTTTGTGCAATATTAAAGATGGTGCATAAAGTTTTCCTCAAATTATACAAATGGATTTCATTCACACTTTGGAAAAAAATTCCACAGAAGAATGCTATCTGACTGCGTTCAGACGTTAGTTGCCACTGTCAGCCACTGAAGGCAGACCTGGAGGTCAGCAAAAGGAAAATACTTGCGAGATGAAATATTTAAATCATGAAGCGTTAGGGTAGAGTAGCCTAGTTGCACCTAGACTGACAGCTTCAGCCAAAAAAGAGAAAATGCCTACAAGCTGAATTTTACCAGTTTGAATTCATGTATTTGTGCCTATGTTAATCAAAGTGGACTCACTCATACTTGAACAAAACCAGCCTACACTCTTCCGGTTTAAACCGAATGTCGCCATGTCGGTAGCCTGAGGTGGACTCTCATTTCAATATCAAGGGCTGTGTTGTAAACCATAGTTTTTCTTAGTTCCAGGTTGACATTTTTCGCTACTTTTTTATATAAATAAAGGGTCCGCCATCTAACTTTTTTTTTTGCAACTAGTGCTTATTTCGCGAATGGTAACACTTAGCTCATGTCTGATTTGACAGAAAATTAGTTTTATTCTTCCGCTGAACGAATATGGTTGTGTATACGGTTGAACAACGCTGGGAAATATTGCGGCATTACTTTGAAAATCATGGTAACGTTGCAGAATGTGTGCGAAAATTGCGTACGGATGTTGGAAGAAGAGAAGCACCGTCAGTTCCGTATGTTCGTTATCTTGTGAAAAAAGTGAAAGAAACTGGCATCATCATCGATAAACCAAAGCGTGAAAAGCCAAAAACAGTGCGTACACCCGAGAAAATTGAAATTTTGGTCCAGAGGCATAATTGGGTCATTTTTCTTCGAAAATGAGCAAGGAGTGGCCGTTACAGTCAATGGCGATCGTTATCGGGCCATGTTGAACGAATTTTTGTTCACAAAAATTGAAGAGGAGGATATTGGCAACATTTGGTTTCAACAGGACGGCGTTACGTGCTACACAGCCGAAGCTACACTTGATGTTTTGCGCCCTGTTTTTGAAGATCGCATTATCAGCCGCAGAGCTGATGTCGTTTGGCCACCGCGGAGCTGCGATTTGACACCGTTGGACTATTATTTGTGGGGTGGCGTAAAAGATAAGTGTTACGCCGACATGCCAGAGACAATTGACGCTTTAAAGGACAATATTCGTGAAGCCATTGGTGAAATACAGCGGCACACAATCGATAATGTGCTTAAAAATTGGACCGATCGTGTAGGCAACTGCATGGCCAGCCGAGGCAGCCATTTGAATGAAATTATTTTCCATTATTAACCGGAAGGATTGTACTTTCAAATAAAAAAAGAAATTTGAGAAAATATTCAGTAGTTTTTTTTATAGCATTTTCAAAAAAAAAAAAGTTATTTGGCGGACCCTTTAGTTGTTCGATTTTCTTATAATTGAATAGAAATTAATGTTCAAATTACAGGATACAGTCTACTCCGCTTATCTGAAACGGCAATTTGCCACAAATTTTATTTCACTTAAGCGGTATTTTCACTTATACGGACTTCGGATATCTGAAAAATTGTTGTACTTAACCGAAGTTCGAAGTTTTGTTAGCAATTCAACGAAGAATTAGGGTATGTAGTAAAGCCGAAGGAAGGAGAATTAAAAACACAACTGAAATCGTGCTGTCAAAATGGACACACAATGAAGTTAGTGTCATAAGTTGAATGGACAAGTTCAGTTGACGAAATAAAAAATTTTACTAATGGGCGCGTTCAATAACTTTGTTTTAGTAATGCGGAGCTGAATTAGTATAATTTATTAATTTCTGACGTATTAGTTTGTTCAGTTAACCGGGTTTTTCAGTTAAGCGGGTTTCAGTTAAGCGGAGCTATTCGTTTGAATTTTTGAAAAAAGTGCTGCGTGCTAAATTCGGTTATTCAATTAACCGATTTTTTCAGTAAAGCGAAGTTTAGATAAGCGGAGTCGACTGTATAAAGAAAAGGAATATTTTTTTAAGTCATTTTATAATGAATTTTGAATAGATAATCATTATTTGAATGATATCGATATAAAAAAATTGTTCGCCGTAGAATTTCCTTTAAGTCTCGCAAACAATTTCTTTTCACATTCCCTTTTTTTAATGATCGATTTGGTAAAACTATTAACAATAGTATTAAACAAGACTGACTGACTGACTTAAAAAAGTTTAAGAAAAATTACAAACAAAACATCAAGTAAAAAAAAAATCGTCAGTTTCCTAGAAAAAAAAATTGTGAAGAAACAATAATAAATGAGCAGCCATCATTTTGCAACTTTATTTTACTTTTCACATAAATATGGACATTATTTTCATTCATAAAATGTCTACCAAAAACTTTTCAGTGGAGTTTTTTTTGATTAAAATCTAGCACTATATTCATGTTCTTGGTTGAAGCAGTTGTTTTCAAATGGAATTTCATTATTTATCTCAATTATTTAAGATGTTCTAATCAATTTTAATTGTTTTTTTTTTTTATGTTTTCCGCTATTAAATGGAATATTTATGAAAAGATTATAACTCAAAAATTATATTTCAAATCATAATAATCTTAATCCATCTATTGTCGTTTTTCTATTGACATTCCCGGCGAAATATTTGCTAGCATAAAGACATAAGAGACAATACGAAGACATGTTTGAATAAGCTTCATGAGTGAACGTGTCAAGATGTGGTTGATTTATAAATAAAAAGAATACTTGAGTTGTTCATTGAAACTTAATTTTGATTATTTTGGTGTGTTTCTTAGTTTTGAGTATTTCACTAACATATTTTTTTCCCAAAAACAACAAACGAAAACAGACACATTAATTGCAGGAACAAAAATATCTTCTTTTATTTCAACGAATGTTGTTCACACTTTATTCCTTTATTTATTAGTGTTGATTACATTCGCTATTTTGAATTTTGTAGAATAAAGTACAAATGTTATCGTGGTGCAATAAAACAACGAATTTGAACTCTCAGAACGCATCCATCAGCGGACAGCAACTCACGAAATACACTAAATCTCAGTCAGTGTTCTTAGCACTCTCTCTTTATTTTTCCCCGAAGCGTGTTAATTTTTCCCTTTTCACTAAACTCAAATTACCTGAATTTTTTTATGAAAAAAAAACATGCTTTGAAAAGTAAAATTTGTATTGTTCGGAAATAAAATAACATTAAATTAACTTCAGTATAAAAATCTCAGTTTGCTAACATTATAATCATTATTTTTGGTACTGGAAATTGTTGCTAAAGGCAAATCTCCTTTTTATGTACATTTAGTGCGTTGATCTTCATGGTGAAATGTAGTTTGAATGTTTTCTTGTCAGATTGTTGATATTCCCACAATTTTGATGTTTTTCCTTTTACGCACGGAAACTATACAGAAAATTTAAATTCTCACAAAAAGGTAGATATATGTACAACAATGTATGAACACTCAAAAAAAAGTGTCAAGAAGCCATCCGTAAGCGTAAGCAAAGGAAAAAAACAAAAGGTTTTAAATCCAGGGGATAAAGTTTTATACAAAATGAAAAATAATCTTGTTTACAATTGGATTCCTGGAATTATAGAGAAAAAGTTAGGTAAAGTTGTTATTCAGATAAATATTGATGTGGAAACTTTAGAATTAACTCAATTAAAGAAGTGTAATTCCAAAGAAGTGTCATTCGCGCCTTCTAATATTGTTCATTCACGACAAGTGCGGCTTAATGTCGTTTTCCGTTGGGCAAAAAGAAGCGTCCGGGAGAGTCCGGAATCGAAAAAACACTTCTGAAACCGTTCCATTGGCACAAAAAATACTCTTCTGGTGATTCTGAGAAGAGAAATTCGCTTCTGGAATTGAAGTCAGAATCCACTCAAGAAGCACTCACACAAATGAAAGTTATGTATCTTATAGACAGTCGCCGTAGATTATTTTTTGGCATTTCACCAATACTTTTGTGGGTTCAATCAGAAGCAGTTTTGTTGTTCCATTGGTTCACAGAATGAGTGGATCCCCGAGTGAAACCAATGGAAAACGACATAAGTTCACGAGTAAGAAAAGACGTTCAGCATCCTTATCAAACATCCCAAGAAGATCCGAAAACAAAAAGCTAAAGTATTTTGAAAAATTGTATATTGTATACATAGGTATTGTATATATAAGTGAAGATATAGAATACCAATGTACATCATAGTATATAGGTTTCAGAATACGAACTGGAATTTTAAATGGGTTGTATGTACATATACCCTAAAAAAGATTGATTAGATTTTATTAAATTGGACGGAGTGATGTGAATGTAAAACATTACTTGTTCGCCCCACTGTATGGTTATACCTACTATGTATTACGTGCACTTCTATTTCTCTCTATTTAGTATGTAAGACAGTAGCGTTAGTATTGTAAGAATAAAGTCAGTTTTAAACTGGTCGTCTAGCGTTTCATTTCTCTAGCCTCCTCTTTCCGCTTTGAATACACAAAACTACATATACCTACATAATAAAATAAGAAAACAACCAAGCAAACTTTTGATGAACGAGAAAGTTTCCTTCGACCCAGTCGTGCACTATATTTTTTCTATTCCTCAAGCCTAGTATCCTGCACGCGTTAAATTTTAGCGGCCCTAGTCTCCACTTAATTTCTCCACACCAAAGATAAATGCTCGCTATATTATTAAACATCATATAGATGAGAAAAAAACTATTTGATCATGACAGTAAACGTTGTTTTTATTATTCGCGTACATAAAATTTTCGAATTTCAAGCTTTAAAGACAATGCGTTGTTTGAATCGTTCCAAAACAATAGATATAAGTAAAATTGAAGAAGATATTATCATTGCTGCAGCTCAAATAATTTCTATAGTAGCAAGCAGAAGACGACACGTTCCTTCGTGTCGGGTAAATTCCTATTTGCATTGGAATTTTTCTGCAATTTCCATATTGCTGATCGTTCTCCACAAGCCCTGCAATTTTTTTTATGTTTTTTTCATATCGCATGAAACGGAATTTTTGGTTTTGCGTTCACTTTTATTTATCGGACAAATGTTTTCTGCGGTTTCCTCTAAAAAAATTCCAAAGTAAACGCAACACATTTTGTTTCCTCGACTTTTTATGTTCAAATTTATCTTCGATTTAATGTACCGGACATTTGTTTCGCGAGCTAAATAAGTGGAGACTTGTCATCGGCCCATCTATATGAAGTTAAGAATTTAGCGAGCGAACAGCATACTGCTTTGCTAAACTGCTTCGCTGAATTTTATCTTTGTAGACATTTTTGTATGGGAGATAAAATTTAGCGCGAGCAGGATACTAAGCTTCACACTCAAAAACCTGATTGACCGCAATGAAGTTCTGTCCGACCCAGTCGTGTAATCCGTATAGCACTTTTAATATATAAAATATTCAATTAGGCATTCTTCTTGCTTTTCTACGAACTAAATTTAATTCCCACAGGCATTTAGTGAAATACTTTTCTACCTCTTAATCCAATTTCACCTGGCAAATAAGCACTTTCACAGAAAGCTGTGCAATCAGGTGAGGTAAATATTGCAACTTGATCAACGTAATTCCGTTGCGAGTTACAGGAACTCTTGTACAAGTATATAGGAAGGGCAGCGAAAATAATTGTATGTATGTAAATATGTATTTCTGGCACTATACTGGCAGAGGGGAGAGGTCTTCAGTGAAAGAAAACAGCAGAAAAAGATAACGTTCAGAAAATACGTTAATTAACGCAGGACTAACGAGGCTTATCCTAATCAGTATCCGCTTGTTCCCCCTCCCTAGTAACGACAGCATATTATCTTCTTTCACGTACACTTATATAATTACCAGATGCATTTTCCATTTCGCTTTTTTTCGCAGAGATGTCTTCCCTGGAATTTGTCTGCTCCGAAATACAGAGAGATTATGAATTAAAAGCCTTTTGCCTTTTGGATGTATACGCTTTTTTGTTGTGTCTTAATTAATGCTACATAACGTGTATTACATATATGCACATGTGAATACGAGTAATGTTAAGAAGTGTTAACAATGATTCTTATAAAGTCAAAGTTGTGGGTATATTTTTGAACGAGACGAATGTAAATGGATGCAGAGCATAAATGATACAACAGACAAGGCTGTGAAAATGTTTCCTTGTTGGGACACAATTAGACTGTAAATTTAAAACCATAAGCATGTTTCTGTGTAGACTTATCTGTGGGAATTGTTATGATGTTTATGGCTTTATGAGGCATTTGATTTAAAAAAACAAGTTGAATTAATAAAATTAGAAAAATTTGAAAAAAAAATAACCTCTGTGCCCTTGTGAGTAAACACCCAAGCAATACAAGACTCAAAACGTTTTATGTAAGGCTATGTCACGAGCTAAAACTGGAAGTCCCAATGTGTAGAGATAATTACTTCCGTAATAAATTATCAACAAGTCTTGGAAATCCTAAAAAGGAGTGGCAAATTGTTGATGAGATTCTCAATAGAAAATATTCTGAAATGGATATAGTCTTGAATGTCAACAAGGCAAATGTATCTGACTCTTTTGAAATTGCAAATATGTTTAATAAATTTTTTTGTAACATAAGTTCCTTTCAAAACACATCATATAATAATTGTAGTTTTGATTATACCAATGATATAGATAGCCAGCCTGTAAGTTTCTTCTGTGAACCATTTACTGCTCTAGAGATCCATAAAATAATTTGTTCTCTTAAAACATCGAATGCTACTTCATCTGATAATATCTCAAGCTTTATGTTGAAAATAATAAAAATATACAGCAAGGTGTTTTTCCTAACTGCTTAAAGACGGCAGTGGTAATGCCACTCCACAAAAAGGGTGATAGAACTATTTTAAATAATTATCGTCCTATATCTTTGTTATCGACTTTTTCAAAAGTATTCGAGAGAGGTATTAAATCTAGAATGTTATCGTTTCTAGAGAGAACACATTTCTTCAGTGACTGCCAATTTGGTTTCAGAAATGGAAGATCTACTGAAACAGCGCTGTTAAAATTAACTGGCGAGTTGTACAATAGCTTTAATCCATCTGAAATACCGGCTTCCTTGTTTATTGACATAACTAAAGCTTTCGATATGGTGGATCACTCAATATTACTGGGCAAACTTTTTCATATAGAGTTTAGAGGTAATATATACGATTGGTTTGCTTCTTATTTGAAAAATCGAGGGCATGCAGTTAAAATTAAAAATATCTACAGTACTTCGAATAGCACTGATCTTGCTGTTCCACAAGGTTCAGTTGCGGGTCCTATTTTGGTCTTGATATATGTAAATGCATTGTTCAGCAAAATTACAGCGTTTGCCGATGACACTGCTCTTTTGTATTCAAACACAAGTCTGCTGAATGTTATTGTGGATGTGAATTTTGATCTCGATTTGCTGAGAAAATGGTTGTTTAATCATAAACTTATAATCAGTGACAAAACTAAATTTATGATTTTTAATAATAAAACGAAAATTTGTGAGGATTTGCCGTTTTATTATCACTCTCCAAGTTGCACACGCTTTTGTTTAAACAATATGAACGAAAACACCATAGATTTTAATAATTTAAAATCTTGTTGCAGTTATTGTTTTAGGATCGAGTGTGTTGACAATTTTAAATACTTGGGTATTGTTTTAAATAACAAGCTTTGTTGGATTAATCATACAATTTTCCTTAAACAGTATCTCAATAAATTGGTAAGACAACTCTATCATCTTAGTTTATACTGTCCGCGATCAATCACAGAACATGTTTATAATGTTTATAATGGTCTTTTCAAATCGAGCTGCAATATGGTATTTTTTGTAGGGGTGGTGCATAGTTTAATAAAACGGAGCCACTACTTATAAAACAAAAGCATGCAATACGAATTTTATGTACAGTAAATCGCAGATCTCCAAGTTTTTATTTGTTCAAAAACCTGGAAATTCTTCCATTAAGGCATCTATACTGCTACAAACTCCTTAAAATATTCTTCGAAAACTCGGGTTTTAACTGTGTAAGAAATATAGAAAATTATAATTTACGGGTTAATACTAGAAATTTGGTAACCGGTCCAACAATTTACAAAGCACATTTTGAACGATTCTACTTTGCCACCGCTCCCCGTTTGTTTAATTCACTTCCAGATTCCATTAGGTGTGAGAGGGTTAAAAATGTATATTTAAAAGGTATTCAAAATTGGTTATTTTCTTTTGATTACTCAGCCATAAATAGATTTTTTACCAATTAATATTGTTCATTTAGTGTCTTAGTTTAAATGCATATTTTTCGCCTTTTCTTTGTATTGTAAAATAATTGGTTTTTATATTTTTCTGCTAATGTTTTCTATTTTTAATTCCCCTTCAACAATTTTTTTTATTAAATGTTTAACGTTAACTGTTTAGTAGTTTCGACACTTGTCACTTTGACAAAAGATTGTACGTAACTATTTTATACCCACTTTTTAATGAACTTGTATTCAAAAACTGTAATCTCAACTCATCGTATGTATGAAATAAAGTATTAATCAAATCAAATCATGTGTCCTACCATTATACAGTATGGTGGACATGCAAGAGATCAAAGTGTTTTAGAATGAATTTAAATAGATATATTTCGCATTTCGAATGTCGAATTAAAAATCACCACAACACTTGCAGAAGAATTGAGTGAGAAGGGCCAGGTGAAATATATGCCGAAGCTCGAAGGAAGTGAATTACGCAAGTACTAAGAATAAAAATACTGGAAATAGCCATCACGATATAATATGTATTTATATGGAGCAATCGCCACTTATTCTTTTAAAAAAAGTACGTTTCTTACTTTTTATTTTATGAAAAAAAATTATTTATATAAAGTAAATAAAATTACATAAAAAATAATTACTAAATTAAATTAAATTGTTTTAATGGGGAATTTTAATACTGTTGCGATATGATATCTTTGGCGCCAAAAAAAAAATTATGACGGTTTTTTAAATACAAGAAATTTTGACTATGGGAGGTGTGGGGAGGGTGATACGTTTCTATATCATCCTTTTTAGGTGGTAGAAGTAAATTAAAAAAAAAAAAAATTCAAAAAATTGGCTACGCTTCTAATAACGTATTATTCGTATATTATATTTTGTGTACCAGGAATCTGTTCTTAAATACTATTTTTGAATCGAGTTATTTTTGTTAACAATTTTTGAAAAAAAAAACTTGAAAATTAAGTAAAAAAAAGAGTTGCATGTTGATATTTTCAATACTATAAAGATAGAATCAAAAATTTCTTAATTCGTAATCATACACTGAAGACCAGATTGGTTTGTGTCTTCTACTTCTTGAGAAACTTAAGAGTAATTACAAAAACTACTTTGTTTTTTTATACCCTCCACAGGATGGTGTATTCACTTTGTCATTACATTTGTAACGCCAAAAAGGAGTCAACGGATACCTTATAAATTATATATATTCTGAATCAGGATCTGTCTGTCTGTTGAAAGAACGATAGCGATCAAAGGAACTGACATAGGCGAATGAAATTTGGTGAAAGGAATTCTTTTTATCATCGTCAGGTTGGTATTGAAAATTGGCATTGTCGGTCAAGTAGTTCTGGTACCTCCAATACAAAATCAATATTAGGCCCATGTGTCTCTCTGTCTGTTGAAAACAAATCGACCGATCGAAACAAATCGACCAAGGCAGGTGAAATTTTGTGAGAGGACTTACTTTTTTCGTGCTCAGGTCCATATTAAAATTGGGCATTGTCGGTCAAGTAGTTCTGGTACCTTCAATACCAAACCAATTTTGCATGATTTGTATGCAGTGGAGGGTATCAAAGCACTTTTGCTTGTTTTTAGTTAATTTTCTTACAAAAATTCATTCAGCTTTCTCAAAATCAAAAGCGATTTGCCAAAAAAAAAAAAAAAACCGCTATGAAAATGCATGAAGCTTTCAGCGAAGATCACAGGTCTCTAATTTTGGAACGATATTTGCCAGGGATTCGCTGTAATATTCGTTCTGAAAAGTAATAGAAACGAGTATAGATAAATACATCCCTTAAGAAGTTCAAAGCGAAGGGTCAAAGTTATTGATTTTTAAAAGTTCAAACGGATGCTCAATCGACAAAAAATAAAAGAGCAACTATAACGACTGATCAACTGATTTGCCTAGACGTCCAAGTTAACCACTCAACATTAACATACATACCTACATAAATAAGCAATACAAATCGCGTCTGTATATCTGCAGAGCAATTTAACGACTTGACTACGCCATATACTGTGTGACAACATCAGTGTACATCATCAGATATTCATCGCATTCTTTCATTCAGCGTAAAGGAAGTTATCCTTCCTCTCCATTACAGCATCATCACATCAGCCCAGTGTAAAACAGGGGGTGCGAAATGAATGAGAAATCCTCTGTATCAATTTTCTCCTTCATGAATCCCATTAGCGTCGCGTTGAGTTTATCCACTCTACACAGCATCCTGCACTTCCCTACTATTTCCAGATGAACATTTTGTGATAAGGCTGTGTCTTCAAATCGGACTATCACCAGTTGGTGTTCGTATCTACACGTCATGTATGTTAAACAAGGGAACATGTGTCGTCGAACGAAAAAAAAAAAAAAAAAAAACAAAAACAAAAGAGCACAAGCGGCTTGTCTACCAACCTGTGGTCCAAAACTGATTTTATAACTAAAACTGCCGGATATTTCACTTTTTGCTCGATTGACGGTTTTGGCCGATAAAGTACGACTCGAAATCCAGATAGCTTGTCACTCTGCCTTTTTGTACTGACCAGGACCACCATACCGTAGATGCATTTGCAGGGATCCAGCATCCATCCTTTGGTCAAAAATCGACCGACTGCACAAATGGTGTTGCTTTGTGCAGGGGGAACATTCGAAAAGAGATGAAATCACAGTATCTCCCTACTTCGTATACTCACTCGTACAAAGAAGGGAAGAAGTAGTTACGTACAAAAAGCGAATGTTGGCATAAATGCTGCTTGGCCATTCCGGCTTTTAAGAGAGAATTCGTAAAAACGACACACCGAAAAGTTCCCAAGGGAAAATGAAAATCCGTGTTCGCTTTGAACGAATAATAAAATTCTGGCTAACAGATGGCAGCCATTTTTTTGCGGCTCCCTTGATTTCATTTCATTGTACAAGTTCGCAGGATGTGAGAATATTAGTCGTGAGTGCGAAGCGTGTGTGGTCTTTTGTTGGAGGTTTCTTTTTCATTAGAAAATGAAACGTCCTCTGCCATTTGAATCGGTTGATATGGTTTGTTTGCCTACAAAATGGCTGTGTAATAATTTCATTTTTACAAAGAATGAAATAGGTTTACACACACCCGTTGGTTGTGTCCGTTCAGTTGTTTCTTTTTTTTTGGCAGTGTCTGTGGGCAGGCAAGGACTTGAAATGTTTTCGCTTTTATTGCTTGTTCGGCACGTATCGTATACCTATATCACACAACGGGTGAAGACTTGGCAAAAGAAAAGGTTGTGTTCATCTAAGAGCTCAGAGGACAATGCTTACGTAAATGCAATTAAAATCGGTTGACTGTGATTCGTAGTTTTAATACGATTTCAAGAAAAATTATATCGTAGAATTGACTAAATTGAATAAATTGACACTGATGTCTTTGGACGAAGGACAGGCCGCTATATGATTTTCTAGGGGTTGGATGGCAGTGCGACTTGAAATGAAATTTGGGGAGATCATAAGGTCATACTCAAAATGAAAAGTGGTTAGGTACCGCCTTGTTTGGGGGTTTTCTATCGCTACAGATAAATCTGTGACCACGAACCATAAGCGCTAAAGTCGACTTTAGAAGGAATTGAAATTTTGATGCCATTAGATTCAGCGTACTTAAATATATTTTGTAAATTTATTTCAGCTTTATATCTTTAAACAAGTGACCAGAATTTAAAAAAAAAAAAAAAAAACAAACAGCTTAAGTCACTAAAGTCAATGGAGTAAAAAAACTTTAAACTGCTCTCCTGAACAATGAGTAAAACAGAATTTAGCGGTTTTGCCTTGTGACCACAGAAATATGCCATCTCTTTCGCACTTATTTTTCGCGACACAACACGTGGAAATATGGATTGCTTAAAGCTTGCCGGATGAGCTATAAGGAAAAGTGGTTTGACAATTAGTGTTTTAAGGCTAGGCAACTATCGTTTAAGTGAATAAGGCTATTTACGCAGTATAACGAAATAGAGATGAAAAGTATGCATCTAAAAGTCAACAGGAGGAAAAAGAAAAATATTTACTATGAAACACTGGCTCAAAGATTGTCATACATTAAAAATGCATCTTCAGGAAACAGTCAAAGAAATTAAATGGCCGTAGCTTTATAATAAATGCCAAGTTAACATCCAGTATCTTCCTTTGTCATTTCAAGGCCCTATTGAACCCACCACCTAGCGAGCTTACTGTCGAGTATGCTGCCCCAGGATTTAACCACCCTATTTTGGACAGATCAATAAGTAATGAGGAAGTATCAAATGCTCTTAAGACGTTGAAGGATGGTAAAGCTGCAGGCTCAGATACCCGCCGAGTTTTATAAATATGGTGTTCATGGATTACACAGCAAACTTTTGGCGACGTTCAACAAAATTTTAGACAGCGGCGATATCCCTAGCCGCTTTAGAGAAGTTATCATCTTCCCCATTTATAAGAAAGGATGTACAACGGATCTAGCAAATTATAGAGGAATTTCCTTTTGAATGCTTCTTATAAGATTTTTACTGCAATTTTACTAAGTCGACTAACTGCACGGATAAAAGAGAATAATCTGCTGAAAGAATATCAAGCGGGATTCAGGTCAGGGTATTCTACAGTTGATCATGTGTTCGTTTTGAGAAGCATTGCGGAGTCATGGATTGAAAGAGGAAAAAAATTGTATGCGGTTTATTGTGGATTTTAAACCTGCCCTTGATACAGTTGACCGAAATGCCCTATTCTACAAATTATACCGAATGGGATTATCGTTTAAGTTCGGTCGTGTCATCCAAAACCTGTATGCGGATTCTAAATCAGCTGTATGGAATGGCGAGGAGCTGTCAGCATGGTTCGAGTCTCCACCTCGGGAGTAAGACAGGGGTGTTCTTTAAGTCCAAGCTTATTTGCGCTGTACATCGATGACTTAGTAGATATTCTACCTGAGATTGTCGATTATGCAGGATTGTTGATCAAAGCACTCCTATTTGGGGATGATATCGTGTTGCTAGCGAACTCACCCGAATCCTTACAGCTAATGACAAATATGCTTTACGAGTATTGTAAACTGTGAAACTTGATTGTCAATTTAAACAAGTCAAAAGTCATGATATTCAAGAGAGGAGGAGGGAAAGAATGCAGAAACGAAAAATGACACTTTACCGGTGAACAAATAGAAGTTGTAAAGGAACAAATAGAAGTTGTAAAGGATTTGTAAGAATTTTTTTAACATCAAATTCATCGCCCCCAGCAGCAAGTATAAGGTCTTTGTAGCAGTGTCAGAATCCATCATGTTCTATGCGGCGCAGGTTTGGGGAGTACGAAAATATGATACTGTCGAGAAATTACTACGTCACTATATAAAAAGAATATTTCACCTTCCACCCAAAGCCCGAAATTACATGATAATGCTGGAAACAGGTTTGGCTTCATTGTTTACCAAAACCCTTAAACTACACGTGGACTACGTGCTGACAGTTTTGAATATGACGGATGCAAGGCTACCGAAGAAAGCGGCTCTGCAAATAATACAATCCAAGAGAGGATGGTATAGGGAATGGATGCAACTCGCTGAGGGCTATTGAATAAATCTGGATCTGGAAAATAACAGACTTTGCAAACGCCAACTGTATGAACTCATCTCAAAGGTGGATGAAGGTGAAAGATTAGATTTGTAAACCTGGAGCAAGCTTCGGCATCACTGCATAGAATGATCTATAGCCGCCTATATCATAACCTGCAGGATTGTAACTACTTCCGAGATGAACACAGAATTCAGGAAATAGAACAAGTTTTCAAGTTGCGGGGAGAACTTATATAGGTAAACTATATTCCACACAGAGAAGACCTACCGGTACGGTGCAGCGTGTGTAACTTACAGGATGTCGTTCATTTTCTCGGGATGTGCCCAATCCTAAAAGAAATAAGGAGACATGTATTCGCGAATAATATCTATGTCTACAGAGGAAGTCCTAATACTACTTAATGAAGCTAATGTTAAAAAGTTATCTCAATACTGCAATATGGCTTTCAATTATCGGGAAAGAATAATTTAGGAGTATTTTTAAAGCAAACTATTTTTTCCTTTTTTCGTGTGCAACTTTTTAGTTTTTACTTTTATTTATTAATTGCTGTCAATCAGGCAAACGGCAAAGTCATGCTCATTGATGCTGTGTTTCAGATCCTTCAGAAGCTGGTCCTGAACGCAACAACTTTTCTATTTATAATTCCAGGTATCCGTTCAGAAGGCATATTCAGGAGATAGGAGTCGTAGGATATTTCCTGCCAATTACATCTAAACTTCAATAAAGAGGGCGAAGTTTTATCACAGCATCAAGACCAGATCCAGGCGTGACAAAAAGCAACTGAAAAATAGGCAAAAGAGGATAACATATTTACGTGTGACCCCATACTGATACGAAATGGATGGTTATAAAATTGACATTTAGATTCAAAGGACCGTTTTGGGGTTCTGCCGAAACAACCTTGCACTGTCGAAAGACAGATAGCTATATTTCGAAGTATTTTTGATTCGGTAGTTCTAAAGCAAAGCTGCTTATTTCTATGGAGGATTACCTAGCGATGACATATAAATAGTCAACTAGCAGGTACCATAAGATGTACCTATGAAGGATTGAATTTGTCGTGCGTGAATTTTTAAAAAGAATAACAAAGCAGACATGGGCTTTGCAGTAGTTGGTATAGTTTGGATCGACTCGCCAGTTCACATCTTGTGGCTATTTCTGAAGTCACAGTTGGTACTTAAAGTATCTAATCATCCCTCAGCTTAGAAATTTATTGGTATCCCACAGCTACACATATAAAAAAAAACGAGTGTGCTTTAGACCACCCGACTGAAGTAAAACTTCTTTGGCTCCATCTATATATACAAGGTGGCGCAAAAGTAATCCTCCTATCAGAAAATGCTATAAATTTTGCGATTGGCCCCTAATGTCAGTTCTGTTTTGACATTTGTGTAGTAAACACATGCGAAATACACGTTAATAAACAATGTTACGCTACACTGCTCCAGAACGCGGAATATTGGTGACTATTTATTTGAGCAATAATCGGTCGGTGACTTTGGCACAACGTGAATTTCGTCGCAGATTTCCTAGCCGTCTGCGACGTTTATTTTATTTTATTTTATTTTATTTTATTTATCTACAAGCTTAGGCTAACAGATTTTAGAAATAATATTATAGATATTCTTTAGATAATAACAAGAAAAAAAAAAAAAAATAAAAAAAGAAAACAAATAGGAAAATAAATTACAATAAAAGGAAAAAAAATATCGTTAGAATATAAATATTGAAACAAGTATAGCTTTGAACAAATCTCTTGTCCAGCTTAATTCAATATTTTGGCAAACTTCATTGAAATGTCTTATACATCTACAGATGGGTTCATTACTACCATAGTTTGTTCTGTGGTAATGCTCAAATAGCAAATCCTTAGGACGCAAAACTCTTGATGGTGCATAAAGTGGTATTTTGGAGAGTAGGGAAGGGCATCTAACATGATAATTCAAAATATCCCTCACGAACGTTATACCATGCATACATCTTCTAGATTCCAGTGATTTAATTCCCAGAAATAAACAACGCGCCTTATATTCCGGGATGAAAGCCCATTTCATTTTATAAAATATAAACTTTGAAAAACGTCTTTGGACTTTTTCAATACGTTCAGAAAAGGTCTTCAAGGTAGGGTTCCAGATAATATCCGCATATTCGAGTAACGATCTAACTAGAGATAAGTACAAAGAAAGCAAAGCGTGTGGGTCAGAAAAATCAATACAATTTCTCTTAATGAAACCAACTAGTAAATTAGCTCGTGCAATCATATAGTCAATATGACTTTTAAAAGACAAAGTTGAATCAAGCATTATACCAAGGTCCTTAATTTTTACTACACGAGAGAGTGGGTCTGAATCAATTTGGTAAACGAAGTTTATGTGCTTATGCATCTTATAGAATGAGATAGCATTACATTTTTTTATGTTTAATTTTAAACAATTTAAAATACACCATTCTGAAATATTATCAATATCTAATTGCAGTAGGCTGCAATCATCAACACTATTAATCTTAAGGAATAATTTCAGATCGTCAGCATATAAAAGACAATGCGAGTATTTTATAGCAGATGTTATATCATTTATGAAAATATTGAACAGAAGAATAGACTTATTTAATAGTGAAAAAGGAACTGTCGAGACTTTACAATTAAGATACTCACTACATACAAAGATAAGATCTAATATTTTATTTAAAGCATTTGGAATACTATTTATTTGGTTCAGGTTGAGTGAATGAAGAGAATCTATGAAATAGTATTCAAAATCTTTAATCATGTTGGAAGCTAACAACAGATTATCACTAATTGACCAGTTCCATATAATATTTGGCAAGTTAAAATCTCCAAAACAACATACAGTATCGAACTCAGAGCAAGTATTATTAATAGCATCGATATTCAGAAAATGTTTTTCATAAACTTCAAAAATACTTCTAGGTGGAATATAGCTTATGATAAAAAATAAAGAAACATTATGTGTAGAAAATAAGTTTATAGAAATACATAATTGCTCAACGTCCACGTTAGGTAATGCAACTTCCATACAGCATAGCTTTGTACTAACGGCAATCAGTATTCCCCCTCCACGTTCAGAGATAGAGTTACATCTGTCGCGTCGATATACGACGAAATGCCGAGAATCAAAAAGTTCAGACGAAGATATATCAGGGTATAACCAGGTTTCGACGATAATGATTAAATCGTAATCAATGTGACTCGAGTTGTTAAACAGTTGAGATATTTTCGTCCGAATGCCACTTGCATTATGAAAGTATACCCTGAGCGATGAATAATTATGATGTTGATTAGGCTGATTGTTTTGAAGAATTGTTTGATGAGAATAACTAGAGGGTAACAGAGATCCCTCTAGCCCAGCAAGTTTTTTGGCTTGAACACAAAAGGACGTATTTTTACCCCAGTAGGCCAAAAAGAATCAACGTAGATTTTCTTAGCACTTTCCACAGAGACGCCGATTTTAAAATTAATGAATTTCAAGTTACTATCGGGTTCCTGGTGTTTAAGAAGCTTATAGCATTGAATTTCACCTGGTTGTAAATCAAGATTATTCGATATATAGTTGACAATATCATCCGTTGCGGTAGAGTTGTGAAAACTTCCAATATGGAACCATTTAAGTCTCTTCGCTATTTTAAGGCCATAACATTGGATCTTGGAACCAATTATAGTTTTGCTTTTAGATTCAGTCGAAACAGCTGTCCCGTCCGTCACACTCATATGTGAGACCGACGGAGTTACATTATCAAAAGTATTCGCATTACTAACAATGTTTTCCATACCAACTGCACTCTCAGTACCAACAACAACAGCAGTAGTATTGGTGACGACCTCCACGGCAGCATCATGACAAGCAGTAACATCAGCCGCGACAGCATTATTGAGGTTTTTGGCATTGAGTGCAACAACAACAGCGTCTGGACATTTACCTTTCTCTGAGTCTTCTACGTTATTATTACTTGCACTACTAACGTTACCAAAAGCGCTCTCCAAACCAACAGCAGCAGCCGCAGTGTCAGCAGTAAGAGTTGAATCATGGGCAACAGCAACAACCTCATTCGGAGCATCAACAGCAGTAACACCAACAACATCACCATCAATTAGGCTATTAGCGTTGGTTACAACAACAATTAATTCTGAGTCTTTTCTCTTTTTCTTTATGTCTTTATCATTATTGTTACAAGCAATATTTGGGAATGATGATGACCTGCGGGAGGTACTAGCAATAGATTTAATTTGTCCACTGCTGGTGCGAGGGACAGTAGGGGAAGCACTTGTACAGGGCGAGAATCGCGATAAAGAGGACAACGGAAGAGCACTCTTCTTTTGTTCTTTATTGGATGAATTAGATTTAGAGGGGTCATTGACCTTAGGCTTTCGTTGCAGACGTGTTTTTTCACGTATATCACGACTAATGTTTAGATTTTCATTGGATTTTTCTCGCTTAAATAATAAATGTATATGGTTATTAAGCACACTAACACTTTCTTGCAAGAGAGCAAAGTGATCATTAACGCTCTTTATGCATTTATCAAGTTTGAAATTTCTGCATGTAACACATTTAAAGAAGATATTATCAGTATCATTTATCAATTTTATATATTCTGCGGATATGTCAGCACATTCACAATGAGTTGGTAAACCGCACAGTCCACACGATATATAAAAATCATTAGCTAGAGAATTTAAGCATTTGGAGCAAACAAAATTCATTCTTAAGCTGAAGTATATGTGACTTAACGTTAACAGGAATGTTGAAGCACGTCTAATCACGGCGAGTAAGAGAGGTCTACTCGCTCGCTTCGAAGAGACTGGCACAATACGAGACGTTGGCAAGAGTGGCGGGCCCCGGAGCGCCCGTTGTGCCGAGAATATCGCCTCTGTTGACGCGGCCATTTTTTTTTTCGAGAACACCGCTGGTCAAACGACAACAGTGAACGGTGCGCGCTATAGGGCCATGTTTACCGATTTTTTTCTACCACAATTGGACGATTTAGGACTGGAGGACATGTGGTTCCAACAGGACGGAGCTACGGCACATACTGCGCGAGCCACAACCGATATCCTGAAAGCGGTGTTCCCGGGTCGTTTTTGGCGATTTACACTAGCCCGCAAGATCGCCTGATTTGACCGCTCCAGACTTCTTTTTGTGGGGCTTTTTGAAGTCGCGGGTTTATGTGAACAAGCCTCAGACTCTTGCAGCTCTTAAAGACAATATCCGTCAAGAATGTGAGGACCTATCGCCGGAAGTTTTGGCCAAAGTGATGGAAAATGCCATAAAAAGGGCTCAAATGACAATCAACTGTGGCGGCGGCCATTTACATGACATCATATTCTCGACTTGATGTAAAAAAAATTAAAAGACCAAATAAAAATAATCCACAAGAAGAATCAAAGTTTTTCATTTTTTTTTTAAATTACAGCCAAAAAACATCGGAAGGTTATTTTTGCGCCACCTTGTACATTTTTAGTTTATACATTCTAATATATCAATTTTCTTTAATAATTTACTGGCTATGAGAGGATGAGACTAAGAAAATGGGCACGCGCACTGCTCTCTCTTGCTCCTACAGTATAATACAGATATATATATATATTATATATAGGCCACGATTGCCACTTACAAAAAAAACTCAAATTATTTTATTTGATTTGCACAAAATTACCAGCTGCTAGAGACATGGGATCATAAACGTATTTTCTTATAACAAACCTTAAAAAATTAGATTTTCATGTCTGTATATGAATAATATGATTAATCAACCTATCCATATCTCAATATAGTTATAAACAGGAACAGAAACTATTTCGAAGTTCACCATCTGTCAAAAGAAGAAAATGAGTGCATTCTGTAATTTTTTGAATAGCGAATAAAACAGTTTTATGTGGATGGTGATGAAGCATATGCAAATAATGCAATGCGTTCACTCAGAAGCAGCAAGGAGCATTTAAATGAGGTGATATCGAGTTCGCATTCTTGGTACATCTGCTCAAAAACTTACCATAACCAGATAAAAATTACCAAAACTCAAAAAGCAAAAAAAAAAAATACCAAATTTGTTAAAAAAAAATACCAAAGTGGCAACCTTGCAATAGGCGTGCACTGTGTCTTAGATATATGAAACGTAACTGGCTATGAGAGAATGAAAAGAAACTGTGTGCTCGCACCCCTCTCTGTTTCTCCTACAGTGTGACACAGACAATAGGCCTGCACTGCAGTGTGTCATTTTATGAAACAGTTTAGGGAAATACAAAAAAGAAAATTAAAGCATTTAGATATTTTGAATGACTTTTTTCTAAACATGAAAATATTTAATTTGATCGTAGGTTGAATAATTTTTGAATTCTTAATGAAATGAGCAATTAGGAACAAAATTTGACCAAAAAGTAAAATCCCTTTCTTTTGTAGTATGAGGTCTGAAAAATCCCTTTGTCCCTCTTAGCTTATTATTAGTGAGAAAATCCCGCAGAAAGTTATAAATCCCCCGATCTGGTATCACTGCTGCACTGTATGATGTGTCTTAGATAACGAAACGTAACTGGCTGAGAGAAAGAGAGAACGAAAATGTGTGCTCGCATCTATCTCTCTTGCCTCTACAGTAATATACGAAACGTAACTCTCTATCTCTTTTTATCTCACTAACTTATATCTCCCTCTCAACTTCCGCTCGCAATTTCCGTAACGATTTTGTGACGCATTCTCCAGCTTACCCCCCAAGTCTAGTGTGCCTAAAGAAGTATTTCTTCAAATATTAGACTTGTGCTAGCAAAATCCCTTCGCGTGCTCATCATATAGCCGTGAATGCCATTAGCAAAATTTAAATTGAGAGGCTAATTGCTTACAAACTTTCTAGGCGCAGAGGTTGACCTAAACGGCTGTGTGTAAGTTTACTAACTAGAAAAAAAAAACCTTGAGATGTTATGTGTTTTTTTTTCCGGGGATCGGACCCGTCAAACAAACGAAATAAAATAAAAACTACGGTTAGCAGTGGATTGCAAGTGAGGAACAGCTACTGAGAACTTATCACGTAAATTATATAAAAATCAATAAAAGAACGAACTGGTGTAAATTTAAAGAATTACTCGAACGATTTATTAACCATAAATCTATGCAGGTTTGTTAACCCTGTTATATTTTTGGAACCTAAAAGCAGAGATATTGTAATTATTTCCTTACAAACTTAAGAGATACCATGTTTACATACAGTGATTGCGGTAGTTTCAACGGATTTGAACAATCTCGTAAGCATCTTCTAATTGAACCTCAGTCACACCTCTTAATGCAATGCTAAACATTAATTTTTCCCGACTGCACACAGAGAGGGTTATGTGTTTCCCGCGTAGCCTATGTACGTTCCATCGGGACACCCTGTGTTCTAAACGACTTAACCGATTCTGAAGAGTGATATGGCATAAGATTCGTATTCTTCCCCGGAGTGTCATAGGCTAAACAAAAAAGATATAAATCTAAATTTAAAGAAAAACGAAAAAAAAACCCAAATGTCAGTGAGAAATGTCAAGATATATACACTGAACTGTGAAATAAATTACGTTCTGATCTATTCACAATAGCATCGCAACTCATACCCAGCCAAGTTTCGCACCTAGTGGCATCTACATTTCAACTCAACATCGCAACTGACAGCCAAAAATCGCATCATTTATTTTTAGTGGATAGTGTTACCATCAAACGAATTTTATGTTGAGTGTTAGGTTAAAGTTTATATAGTCTAAATAGGTACATTAGGTTCGTTCACGTACGCGGTTTGAATCGAACGCAATCGATATAAATCGATCGCAATCACACAAAGTCTATACACGCACTCATCAAAAACGACAGAAAAAGAGAAAATTAGCAAAATAACGAGTAACGAGTCGTTCCTCTCTTGGGTCGAAACAACTCAGAGAATTTCAACCGGCAAGTACTGATAAATATGTCCAATGCACAAAGTTGTCAATAAACAAGTTCAAAATCCGGCTTGAAAAAGGAATTATACAGAACAATAAAATTTGTAAAAATGAAGAAAATTCGGTGGTGGTCGAATGTTGTCCTAGAACGTTTCATATGTTGCAAAAATGTAAGTTATATATTTATTTGTGATATGGATTAGATATTTCAAAGATGAAAGTTGCACAAAGAAGCTCAAAGTCTATCCACGTACTTTGGCGTATATTTTCAGCTCTCTGAGAGAGTTTTGGTAATTTTTTTGAATTTGACGAATTTGTAATGTTTGGCTCGGGAAAGTACGCGAATAGACCTATTATTACCCGACTGGACACAGTGAGGGTTATGTGTTTCGCGCGTATCCTATGTACTACGTGACGCTGTGTAGCCTAAACGGCTTGACCGATTTTGAATAGTGAGGTGTCATTAGATTCGTATTCTTTCCCGGAATGTCATAGGACCTACCTAGGACTTATAATATAACGTATTTCGTGACAACTTCAGTGTCAAATAAGAAGAAAAATAAAAAGAAGTTAGTTTAAAAAAACATAAAAAAAAAAAACCCGACTGACTGTAAAAGAAGATTTAAAAAGATATGAACAAGACATATTCAAGTACCTTTACCTAACTATTTGGTAGTCGGAGGATACTCAATACTCATATATTTGTTACGCTGTGTAGGTACGAGATATAGTCTCCGATTGTCAATTATATATATATATAGGTACTTGAATATGTCGTTTTCATATCTTTCTAAATCTTCGTTTACAGTCAGTCTGGTTTTTGGGTTTTTTTTTAAATTAGGTAATTTTTTTTACATATTTGATTCTTACCAGAGGAATTTAGAGGAAGAACTGACTGTCAGAATTCAACTGACATTTTTGCCGGAAATTTAACACATTATCGAGGTTACCCGAGGCTACTCCATGTCATTGGCCGTTTCAACAATCCCCCATAAAATGTTGCAAGTACAAATTTCTCTAGCTCCTACTCGTACCTACATTGTATTCCCTAAATTAACGAACATTTCTTTAAATAAATGAACCTGGATATAGTACAAAAAAAAAAAAGAAGAAGAAGAAAATCACCTTTCAGACATAAAAAGCCATGTCTCACATACCGCATTAATTTACCTAATCCGCCTGAATTCTTAAGAGAGGAAGTTCCATTATCCCCCGTCTACTACTATTCTAAGGTTCGTTTAGTATTTTCCGCAACAAGACGACTGAGAATACAAAAGAAGTGAAAACAACCAACAACATGGTCATGAGCACACAATTCACATTCAATTACAGAGCGCACACGAAAGTGAAGCCTCCTCCTACTCCACCATAGTTTTCTTGTCCCCATTGAAGGTACATATTGTACATCGTACCGGTCTGATGGCCAGTCGTCGCCGTCGTTGCCCGTAGGCTACACAGTTCCAACCATTCCACCGCTGCTGTTCTGGTTTCTTCATTTGTCAACAGCTATTCCCATTTTTATATATCCTTTCACGGGCTTTACCTCCTAAATGTTTGAAATTTTTATAAGAAAGTTCAAATGTCAGGAAACGCAAGGAAATGAGAAAAAAAAAACGTTCCTTCTCTGCCACTTGGAGGAAACCGAACAAAAAAACGCCTATTGTGGCCGACAAGAATAGTGTGGAAGAAACTTCAATCTGTCCATCACTGTAGGGTCATTAAAGAGATAACGAGCGTAAAATCGTCTCAAACAATAAGGATATCCGTGCGAACTATCAAATTAAATTGTATCTCGTTATAGCGCCTACACGTTGATGATATTCCGATTGATGGCGATGAAGTAATTATTTTTTCTTTCCCTCGGCTAAACCATTGATTTCCACTGACCCTTTACCATTTAACTTAAATGAATGCTGCCGCTCCTATTCCATATTCATTCGCGAAACGAACGGTTTAGCTACTGTGAGAAACGTCGATAGGGAAGATGTGCGGAAAATGGAAATTCTTTAATGAATTCATCGATATAGTCGCACCAACAAGAGGAGCACAGCGAATGGAAACGTGTTCAATAGGTTCTCGCTGCTCGAATTCCTGTCAAGAGAGGTAAACGTGCTATCTCTGGTGCAAAAAAAAAAAAGAAGGGAAAATTCTTGAGATACTTCTTTTACCAAAACTTATTCAATAATACGAATGCCTGGCCTCCCGTTCCCGTCCGTGGTATGTAGGTACATGTAGCCGCTTATGGCTGGGGCATGAACCAAGAGCCGTTTATTTATTTTGCCTCTTCTTGAGGCCGTCGTCGTCGTTGTCGGTCGTTCGTTTCCCTTATCCTGTCAAGTATATCTGGTATAGCTGTGCCATCGTTTCTTAGTGTAACTCGCTGTATTGTAATCGGATCGTGGTGGTTGGGTTAGACTTTAAAAAAAGGTATTTAAAGTCGCAATATCCTTTTTTTCCAGATAAATCAAAGGCTGCCTACACCAGAGAGATGCAGCCTTTTGAGGTGCAAGAGCCATCACGTGATTGTCGTACACAGATTTGTTGTATCTAACGGAATTGGTATGTCGATTCCTACCACATTTTGTTTAATTAACTTTTTTTTTTTTGAACAAAGCTTTCATTAAAACAAGGAAAAAGTACACGGAATGGTATTTTTTTAGAGAGCGACTTGTGTGTGGAGGTTTCGGTTTAGTTTTAGCTTTTATTGATTAAAACAAGTAAAATATATTTCTTTTCAAGAGTGCAGTATGTCGACCCATAGTTTTAGGTTAAGCCCGCTATTTCCTCCTATGTGAGGTAAATTGAAGCGTGAACAATCCAAAGAGCAACTACATATAGGAATGAAAGGTTCCGTATGACGACGAATACCGCTATGCCCAAGTGACTGCGGTGGCACAAATAATTATTTGCGGGTATTTCTGGCTTCTTTTATGCTGTTGACATACATATGCGCATAGGGTATATTACTGCTTAAATCTGATTTCAACATTTCCACTTTGGTGATTTAACTTCTCATTTACTACTTCTGGGTGGCGCCTAGAACAGAGTTGTGAGTGTCAATGCACATAAGGTAGGTGTTACCGATAATTTGTATTATTGAGTTTGTTATACATAACCAGTTGACCGAAATTGGATGAAGGAACAGGTGAAAAATGAGAATTGCAGAATTGGAAGATATTACAACTGCTGCAGCTTAGCCGAAGGCCCTGGTAGCTAGTGCTATTATACCTATTAATAGTTTAATTTATTATTCTAGCTAGCTTTAATAATAATAAAGTAACTGCTGCAAATGGCGACAACTTTCAAGTTGATTTTGAATCAAAATTTTTGATATTTGTGAAGTAAACAAATGAAATATACACATCGACAAGCGATGGAATACTATACCTTATGTCGTTTTCCATTGGTTTCACTCGGGGATCCACTCATCCTGTGATCCAATGGAACAACAAAACTCCTTCTGATTGAACCCACAAAAGTATTGGTGAAATGCCAAAAAATAACATACGGCGGCTGTCAGCTGACTTGTATAAAATACATAAATTACATTTGTGTGAGTGCTTCTTGAGTGGATTCTGACTTCAAACCGAGGAGCGAAATTCTCTTCTCGGAATTACCAGAAGAGTATTTTTTGTGCCAATGGAACGGTTTCAGAAGTGATTTTTTTCGATCTCGGACGCTTCTTTTTGCCCAATGAAAAACGACATTATATTCGTCCAGGTCGCGGAGTACTCGTGGCTATTATTAACGAAATAATTCGTCAGTGATTTTGGCGCAAAGTGAATTTCGGATCAAATTTTCCACTGTTCTACCATAGACTAACTAAACTAGACAGTCGACTGAGAGCAGAAACGATACTTCTGCCTGTCCTGCATAAGTATTCGTGCCTGTACAAATCAAAGGAGCGCCATTGCTGCCGCACGCATGTCATTCGTGCGGCCATTATTATGATGCAAAATCAAGTGTGTGCGACTGTGTTCGGCATACTTTGTGCCATTAGTTATGCGGTGTTCACATCACAGTTTATTTTAAGAATTTTTAAAGTTTTTGAAATTGTTGGTATCAAATGGAATTCCTATTTTAATTTCGGTACAATGCCAAATAAATTAATATAATAATTATTTGTCAATATCAAGCAGAATTCCATCTCAAAATATTAATCAGGGAAAAATGAATTAACACGGATTTTTCACTTTTGTTAAAAGAGATTTTGTAACTTCAGGTTTTTTTTTTTTGCGTATTTTAAGCATATACACTCTTTTCCGTTGATTTTTATGCTTTAAATTTCGAAGCCATATTGTAAAAATATATTTTAACACAATTTAGCGAAAAGTTTTTTTTTGTATTCGTGGAGAAAAATATTTTTTAGTTTTTGCATAATGCATTTTTACGTAAAATGTATGATTGCACAATAATAATATGCAAGTATGTACGCATTTGTTAAATTAAAAAATTTATTTCGATATTTTTTATACTATTACTGATATACTCTGAAATTTGTATGCGCTTGGCTTTTTCTGATAAAGACCATAAAACAAAAATCCTCGTAGATCGCCCTTTATTTTACTCGTAACGATAAAAAAATGTGTCGATCCCTCTTCGTATTCCAAAAACCCAAATAGTGCACTTGTTTTTGTTAATTATTAAATTATAAAGGGCTTATAAAAATATCTGTGCACATTTCAAAATACATTGTTTTAAAATTTGTAAAAGAATTATGTATATAGAAAACGAAATAAAGTGTGCGATTACCAACAATTAACAAAACAATTTGAATTCTTACGTTCGTTTTAATACACAAAATCTGAAATCGGAAATCAAATTGCAGAACCCACTTAAATACAACGTTATAATTATATATTAGGCGTGTTTTTTAAGATTTGTTTTCAGCAAAGCAGAGTATAGTAAGATTTTCAGCACACAATTAGAATAACTACTACGAGTCTCGAAGTGTCAAGTAGAGCGTAGTTGTTGTAATTGCGTACTGAAAATCCTACTTTACTTTGCTTTGCTGAGAACGAAGCTCAATAAAACAGGTCTATTGTCTTTTTGTTAGGAGTTAAACTTTTTTTGTTTTGCTTTCCGATATTCATATTATTTTGTTTTTAAAATAAGAATAGCATTTGCGTTCTTACTGTTCCTAATTAAAATTATTCAACAATGTTCAGTGTTATTAAACTACAGAATTTCCAATCATATATTGATTTTGTACAAATATGGTGTTAAATAAACGAATTTGAAAACATTCACCCTAGTAGAAATTTATACAATATTCATGAACATTTACTAAAATTCGATTTTGTTTAGTGAAAGCTTGGGTTAACCTGCATGTTGTTGACTCATTTTTGGAACAACCCCACGAATTTCATTTATTCATTTTGCTGTCAAACATAGAATTCATACAAACAAAATTAAAAATAAACTGAAATGTGAATGGATGAACACATTTTACTGCCTAAAATGGATAGAGGACAAATTAAGCTATGTAAAAAACCATACTCAACATTTATTTATTTTTCATTTATTGTTATAGATTCATTTACAATTTGTTTGTTAATGAAATAGTGCCACCCGGCGGACTGTAATACACGTATTCACCGACAGGAAAAAAAAGAGAGCGCGAGAGAGAGCCGTCATTCAAAATTTGCCGGGAAAATCGGGTGGGTGCACTGAAAGTCGACTGTCTAGTTTAATTAGTCTGTGCGTCAACTGGTCAAACACTAAAGCGATTGGCGGCTCGTATTAAAGAGACTGGTAGGGAAGAACAGGTGACAAGAACAAGACACCCTGAAAGGCTCTTAAAATCTTTCTGCCGAAAAGCTCGCACTGTGGCTGTAGCTAAAGATGTCGAGGTGTCTCGCCATCAAAAGTCTCGCTTGTGGTCGAAAATCGAACCCACCTTTTATAAATATATAATACAAAAAAACCTAGCACAATTGTCGATATTTTTGTTGTGTTTTTTTTTTATAAATGAATAAGCGACATCTAGCTTTCGACAAAATTAATTTTACTCTTGATTTACTATGAAATTTTAGTGCAAAACTTTTATGTGGAAAAATTTCGTTTACATAGTAATATTATTGAAACGAAAGTAGTTGGTCAACACCTTCAGGGTTGTCAGAATTTAGTTTGCTTCAAGCGCCCGAATGTAGCTCAGAAAGAAGCCCAAAAAACCTTGAAAATTTTCCAAATTTCTTAAGTATTTTTTTGGTATTTTTTCCACTTACCCGTTACCCATCTCACTTATGCACGCAGCGAATTTTACTTGACTTCTATCTTCTGCAATTGGCCTTTTTGGCTTGTGTGTTTAGTTTTGTCAAATCAAAGGGCGTGCGAAATGTTGGGCCTCCAAACGAAGAAATTTCTATCATTTTTTTAAGAAAAAAGATAGCCCATACGGCAAAGCGTCCAATCCGGCAACATATAATGCCCATGAATTAAAATTATTCAATTGCCGGAGTAGAGACATTGCATTCCTTTACGAGCAAAAAAGGCGCTGCATCGGTTCTAATCTGAGATGATTTATATTTGAATACGTTACTATGGTACTACGGCGACACATTAAATGTTACCAAAATGTTTTCAATTAATCTATATATATAAAAACTGAGCATTAAAATTCTGTTCGTTTGTCGCCGATTCACGCCTTAACGCATATACCGATTTTAATAAAACTGTCACACATTTTTGGCTTTGGTCTATATATGGTTTTTGTGAAGTTTGGTTGATATCGGAAAACGTATGTGTGTGTTGTGCTAAAGAACGGCTCGACGTATTTGAATAAGGGATGGTGTAAGATGAAATTAAAATGAAAATTCGGAAAATTCTCAACATTTGGCGCTTTGGCATATTTCGTTTTTGTTGGGTGAATAATATGAACGAAACATTCACTGAACATATCCACTTCCACAATCCACTTCCCACATCTACATTCCACAACAAGATGGCGGTAATCTATTTTTCCCGTCTGTCACTTCTCTTTTGACTTCTTCTGAATTATATTGTAATAAACTTCTTTCCTTTTAAATCGAAGGTAATCGCTTTTATTTTCGTGCGGAGCTCATCAGTTTTTCATCTATTTCCTTCTATAAATATATATCAAAATGAGTCGAATTGTGTTTGAATTGATGGCCTTTTAATCTTAATGCGTTAACCGATTTCGTTTCTGGAAATTTCAAATGAAAGGTGACGTCAACACCAAGGTTTGTATGGATATACGGTTTTTGTATGTTTATTGGTTATACGAGATATAGACATTCCTGTGTTGTCAATCTCCGAAACCTCTCAACCGATTTAAATTTAATTTTGTGGATGTGTATGGTTGGTTGCAGCTTAAAGGATAGGATAGTTTTAGGCACGATAGGTGGCGCTGCTGTCAGTCTCCGAAACCACTCAACTGATTTCAATTTTGTGGATGAGTATGTTTGGTTTCAGTTGGGAAACTAGGATTGTTTTCGACCCGATAGGTGGCGCTGTCGTAGATGCCTCTTTGCTTTGTTGTGTGGATGTGGCATGTGGCCTATGAGCGAGTAAGCCGTGCGGCACATATCGTTTGGTAGAATGAAGGGGAGGTATATTGTGTTCATTATTCGTATGCTATCATTTTTACAAATTGACCACTCGCCCCTGTAGTCCAGCATACTAATCACTGAGCCACTGTGTTCATAAGTCGCAACTACTGATATTTAATGTTTTATAGCACCATTATCGAATGTGGAGTGGGAAAAAAAAATTATCTGAACTTCCAGGGAAATTTTCGCACGACCGCCATGACATACCGCACGATTTTTCAAACAAAAGCTCAAAACGATCATGGCCTTCATCGTTAAGCACAATATTTTTGGACAATCGCGTGACTGGATGCACTCGGTCGAATGGCAGAAGCGCGGCCTATTTCCCACATTCAACTTTGGTTGATTTTGTTAATTGAGAAAATCTGACCGGAAACTCAATTCAATTAGTAGCGTGAAAAAAAATCGATCAAGAAGTCGACACGGAAACCTATGAAGTCCTTTCTATGCATTGAACTTAATTGAGTTCCAAAGGAGTTTCATTCGATCAATAGACACGTTTAATTTTATCAAAAAGTGTTAATAATTTAATTAATTTTAGGCGGTACGAAGTTCGCCGGGTCAGCTATAATACATAAAAAACAATAGCGAAGTTTTGCAGAAAATGCACACATCTGAAAAATATAATTAATCGACTCTCGCAGTACATTTAGAGTTTTCTTATGAAATGTGTTCATAGAATGAACTTTTAGTTTTTGCTTTTGTGATTGCTAACTTTATTTATTGAATTATAGCTAATAATTTACCATTTTCTCCTATAGACTGGTTAAAATGTTCCTATGTTTTAACATTACATAAACTAATTATAACCAAATAAAATGTTTTTACAAAAAATTAAAAAAAAAAATAAATAAATTTTAGGTATCCTAAGGTCAAACAGTGCTAGCTCTTGAGTCATAAAAATTCGTCTTGAATTAAAATAGTTACTCTCTGATGGGTTTCAGGCCATCAGGGATGCGAAGGCAACGAAATGGCTGATGAGCCAATTTGTATTACTATTATACACATCAGTTGACCAAAAGAAACAGGGGACAAAATTAGAATTGCACTTTCAGGAACTAGAGGAAGCATAGGTCATTTTCCGCCATTTGCAGAAGTTGTAAAAACTCCTTTGGCTACCACAAATCTTTTAGAGGCTGTGACAGCCTTTCATGAGGCTCTGAAAGCTCTGTATATTTGTAACACAAATCTTTGAGAGGCTGTGACAACCGTTCAAGAGGTTCTTACAGCTCGCTCTGTATGCGGGTCTGATAGCTAACTTGGATGTTGTCAAATATGTTTTGTTGGTTCCCGCAGCTCTGTTTAATGTGCTGTACCCATTCACTGAAGGCATCACACCTTACTTTTGGTTATAGAAGCCACGAGGTTAGCAGTTGGTATACATAAAAAAGAGGTGGCGCATTTAGTAGGGCTATCGTACCTCTGTGGTTTTCTGAGTGTTGGACTGGAACCTCTTTATGGCTGGGAGATCCAATCCAAATAGGCTCGAATATAATCTCTACTCTAAACAGGGTATGGGTCAATTCAAAAAGCATATCAACTGCGCTAACAAGAAACAGTCGCAAAAATGCAAAAGCGATACAAAAAAGGTAGAAGGTAGGGAGACTCGGCTCTGAGTATCTTTAGTTTTGGCATCATATGAAGTAAAGAAATGCAGGTAGCAAACACCGTTTGCCGCTCGGGTCACAATTACTTTAGCCACTACACCATTGCCGCCCCAATTGACTACGGGGACTTTATATAAATACGGCGCAGCTGCTCGAAAAAGTAGTTGAAAATTGGACTTGCAGATTGCGCTTTATTCGAGCACATATGACCGAACTAAAAACCAAAATTGCATAGAACAATTTCAGTAAAGCCAACAGCGGAGACAATAAATATACACCACTCAATCATGCCTTCTGATCACAGCAGAGTCGTCCAAGAAAGATTCTCCCAGTCACTGATGAGCAGTCTGCATGACATCGATGATGGCAATATCACAAGAGGATACTACGAGTGTGTTATAATTATTAACAGCCATAAGTAACCATTCAAGCATTGAAAAAAATCACAAACTAATTCGCCGACGTTGCGCTGTGCAGATCGCAAGCAGCAAGATGGCTGTCAAACTGTTCAGAATGGGTCTGCAGTACACAATGATCGATCGCTTAAGTCAATCAAGCAACAACTCGACAATGTCGAGGCTGCAATCTCAGCCAACAAAAGCCTATGAAGACTGAACTTAGATACTGTCCTCAAACATGTAACTTCAGCAGTGAGTTTTGAAGGCCTATCGTCGGAATAAGGCTATCAAAGTGTCCTGCTATAAAAATGTCATCATCAAGAAAGTATTCCAATACAAAAGGGATAAATTGTTTTGCTCACTCCATAAAAGACGTGCAACATTACACTTCCACATTACGAACAGATACTTACTCATAATACATTTGAAGTACCCATCAATAAAATGTCATACGTACGACATTCAGATTTTATTCAAAAACATTCATAATGGGCGGAAATATCTGATGGGTGAAAGCATTAAATCTCCCAATATTTCCCCCCTTCGTAAGTACCAGAAAATGTGTACAACAACCATAATGATGACAAAGTGTGATTGAGTTATTGATTACTCTTTTTCAGAGTGACATTCTAAAAAGGATATCTCCGTTCACATTTTGGTGTTTACCATAAAACGAGAGACAACATTTATAACAAAATTCCTACCAATAAATGCTTTTTTTTGTAAATGTATGTACAGAAGCTATATTGATGTAATTATGACAACGACAAGACAGTATTTTTATGAAACAACGGGAACAGATGTGTCATGGTTTATTTTTTCATCAGCAAATTGGTTTGTGTCCCATTAAAACAAGTCACTTTCGTCTGGCTCTGGATATGAGCAATCGATGTTAATTTTCATAAATTTTAGCTCGGAGTCCTTTTGTTGTATTAAAAAGGCGCTTCCAATTTGATAGCATTCATATTTTTTATCACTTTTAACAACCAAAGTGAGGTTGAGGAACTTTCTATTTTATTGAGTTGGTAAATTTATTGAACAATTCAATGGAAGCAATAGGCTGGTTATAAGTCATGAGCAACTGACACGTCATTTTTGGGCGTATGCAAAGAATATCACACCACCGCAAAACTTAATCCTTGGGAAAACTTTTTCCAAGTGTGCTGGAAAAGACTTCAAACTCAACCTTGTAGGAGCAATATTTCAAATGTTGCTTGTAGCTTTAGAATGGTTCAGCTTAGGCGCTACGAAAACCAAAATGTAATCACATTCCTTGTGATCTCTGATAGCAGCACACAATACACTGTTGCATAAGTAGGTGATACATGTATTGTAAACGAGTACGTGACTGACATAATAGAATACAAATATTTCACAAAATAATACCATGTGAACGAAATAGCAGTCGTAAGGCTACCTTCTGACGAATGTTACATTAAATAATCGATGCAGGATTTGAATTTGAAAATAACTTCCAGGCAAATGATAAAAATAAAGTAAACGACTAGGTCGCATGAAACAGTTTTCTCCGGTCATTATAATACCATGTTCCCATTTATAAATCACGAAAGGCGTCTCCACCGAACTTTAAGTGATTTAGTTTTTGACATGTTTGTCGACTTTGACATTAGGTGTCCAACACCATTGTTATTCTTTCTGTTTTTTTGCCATACCTGCCAAGAATAAAACAATTTTTCATTGCATGAGTTTAATAAAAATATCAAAAACTCACCGAAACACGAACAAAATTAGAAAATTGAATTTAAATTAAATTTTTTTGACAGTTTTTCTTTCTTTTTTGTTTGCTGAATAAAGTGCTGAAGTTAAGAACAGGTATGTTCGATTTTATTTTGTGTGGATTTGCGATGACAGATACGTAATTAAAATTTAAACACGTATAAATCACGTAATTATAAATCACGAAAATGTATGATAAATCACGTAATTTATGAGATGATTTAGCTAAATCAAGTTGATTTGACAAAGCAAATTTATACCTAAGCAGGTTGACCCGTGACGATACAAATAATGTGCACGACTGGGTCGCACGGCACTTTCTCGTTCATACCAACGTTTGGTTGGTTGCTTTTATGTAGGTAAAAAACTCAGAAGCGATTCTAGAATCTAGATAAACAAACCGTACAGAAGACAAGAATATATTTGAATAAATTGAACTTTTGGCTTAAGCATATTAATTTCAGATGGCAGTGCATCAAATAATAATGTGAGGCTGAAGCTCTCAGTAAAAAAACAAGTTCTTTTCACAGGCTCTTAAGCTACGATTACAGGTGTCATTCGTGGCAAATTTTGACATGCTGACATCACAAAAATTAGGCCATTTCGTGAAAGTGCCCTGCGACAACCCTCGTGACCAAACGCTTGACAGGCGATCGCACTTAGTGAAAAACTTTGGACAAACATTTACCTCATAATGACGTCGGCATGTCAAAATTTGACATGCTTTACACCTTACACGATATTTGAGTATGTACCAAAAAGGACAAGCGTATAGTAGAAGTTTCTGATCTGTTAGGGTAAGTTATTGTTGTTGTCTGGAATCGACTTGTGATCCTGGTTTAAGGTGCCTATTGTTGGAGGTAGGGTTCATGATATACCGAAATCCTTACACCGATATATAATGTACTCAAAACTCAGAGTTTGTTTTTGTTTCAAACAGGCAAATTAAAGTGACGGTCGGAGTACCAATGAAGTGTTTTCAATCGTGTGAGTTATAGGTGCTTATATGGTGTATGTTTTGAAGAAGAGCAAAATTGGACGATAGTTGCTATAACGAAGTTTTGCTTTTTTTGTAATTATATTTTTATTGAATATGAGGCATTGAAATATGCAAAAAAAATATACTGTCTGTGAACACAGATCGGGATTTGGGTAGTCAATTTGAAGAAATATTTTGAATGTGCCTTTATTTGCATTTTTTAAAAAAAAGGTAGTATGACATCTGATTTGGAATTCTGTTACTATCCTAAATACGTATGTATTTAGCTGTTTTTGAAAAATTGTGCTGAAATAAAAGATAGCAATGATTAGTTCAAAAAATAGGGCAACATGGTACCAGTGGTGCACCACGCACCATAGCTCCATCTGCCTAATTGACAGATGTATTTGTGTCTAGTTCACTCAAATGTATTCGTGTTTCAGAACAACGGTAGTATAGTTCAGTCTAGTAGTGGTTTTCTTTGTGCGCGGACGTGTGCGAATCTTTTTTACAATTTGACTGAAAAACGAAAAAGGGGTAAGTTTATTTTTTTATCTCTAAAGTGGAAGTGACTTCTTTCTTTACTTAGCTTTAATAAAACTATTGTTTAGCATTAGCATTTTATTTTTATTTTATAATAAAGAGTTTATACCGTAGTTTCGTTTTCCGCAGATTTCAACTTTCAACTTAAATTCCGTAGTAGTGCATAATGCACAACACGTGTGGTGTTAAATGCACCATGGTGCATCTTGCACCTACACGGTTATAACCAGTGGCGACGCGTCATATTGTTGATTTCGTTCATGAACGCCTAACTTTTAGAGAATAAATATTTAAAATTAAAAAAATGGTTTCACTTGTCCTCTAAGTCCTAACTACAGTCTTGTGCTATTGTATTTCCCAACTCGTGCCAGTCTCTTGTGCACTTGAGTCCATTCGTAGTTCATACCGAAACATAAAACATAAAACAATACTTTCCATTTCCACTCATTCGTTCAGATGAGTTGCAAACGAAATGTATCCAAAAAAAATAAATTCTATAAAAAAAGGTATAACGCACCCACTATTTCATTCAGCTCAGTTGTATAGGAAATCAACTATTTTGTATGACTATGGGTTTGAATGGGGTTCGACGTTCGAGTGGTGCTTGCATTTAGGGTTTAGGTGTGATAAAGTGGGAAGAAAGCATGAGTTATTATATTGCTTACACGTTCTACTAGTTCTGAAAGGCTATGAACGAAATGGAAAATTTGTACAGATTTTTTTAACAAATCTAGAAGGCTGGACTTAGAATATAAGTAATTTTTCGGTTTGAATCAAAAAAAATATTTAAGAAAAATAAAATCAATGGAACGCCTACACATTTTACTCACGCGTCGCCACTGGTTATAACGTAGACTAAAGCGTTCCTGTTTTTATTAAAGATGCCACGGAAGCCAGTGGCGCAGCGGTTAAAAGGAAGGACGAAGGAGCTTTTCTGTATGCCACAAGTCCCCGATTTTTCGTTGGTCAATGAGGAACAAATAAAGTACGTTTTAAAAGATCCTTCTGTATGGGGGCCAACGAAGCAGCAACAGTCGTTATACAAATTCCCAAAATCTGTATTTAAATTAAATATTCGTTAATCTGTTGGCTTTGTTTAAAAAGAAATAGTTATTTAATTTGTTTTTGTTTAAATATCTACCTAATTTATTTTTGTTAATTTTAACAATAAATAATTTATTTTTATGTTGATATGAAGTAATTTTTATTTATTTTTGTTTATATGTTCCTTAAAGTTAAAATGAACTGTTTTTTTCTGATAAAACGACGTTATATCAGTTGAAATATATGTTTTATTTTTTAAGATAATATGTGGTGCTTTATACAGATATAACTGGTGCATTTCGTGCCTACCATGCACCATTTCCCATTTTTTGAACAATTAATTTTAACTTAAAATGTTCAAATTCTATCAACAAATTTAATTTGTACATGTTTCCATAACAAATGCTTAAAACGTAAGCTAATATACCAAACAAAAATAACGCATTTTAAAAAAGTTATGGTCGTTTGAAGAAAGGGTGGTGCATTTACGACCATGTTGCCCTATATATTTACATAATGAGGTTTTCGAGATATGAAAAATTGGCTTCCGGAAATTACGCCAGATTTTTCTATAAAAAAGTCTGCCTTTCTTTCCTAGAAAAAAAAGGCCTGACTTTTCTAGCAATCTTTCCACAATTTCAGCATTTTTTTTTCAAAAAAATTTGTATACTACTTTTTCTACTTTTGATAGAAATCTGTTTGGAAAAAATGCCTGAAAAAATGTATAGCAATTGTTGTAACAAATTACATCATCAAATCCAAACTTGTATGGGAATGCCTACAAAAATTAAACGAATTTGGTAGGAGAAACAAAATAACCCTCTGCTGGGTGCCTGGCCACATGGGAATAGAGGGTAATAAAATGGCCAACTCCCTAGCAAGAATGGGAGCATCTGAAAATTTCATAGGTCCTGAACCATTCTGCGGAATAGGGGATCACACACTCAAAGAAGAATTTAGGAAACTAGAGAAACAAAACAGGGAAAACAAGAACTTGGCACAACCCTCAAAGCATGAAGCAGGATAAAAAAACTTCTGGGACAATACAACCGGAAAAGATTCCAAGCTTGCATCGGCATGAGTAAAAATAACCTCCGTATCCTAACGGGCTTCCTAACGGGGCATTGTAAACTTAAGGAACACCACAGGAAAATGGGTTTATCTGAAGAAGGGTTCTGCGATGAGTCCAGTGATATCCCAGAACACGTGCTGGGATCATGTCGGGCATTGACCCACAAAAGACTGAAATACTTGGGCAAGTACCAACTATCTGATGAGGAAATACTGTCACTGGAGCAGCTCTCATCCTAAGGTTCTTAAAGGAAACTGGACTAGAGAGAGTGCTATTCGACGGACTTCTTCCGCCAAGGAGAAACGACAGTACAAGAACCTCCAAAATTATTCCGAAAGCAATTATAATGTGACAGGAACTCTTATGAGGGCATATACCTCACTGAGGCGTAAGCAGGAGGTTCAATAGACCAAAAGGTCGCAGTACAACAACCCCTCTCACATAATAAATAAATAAATAAATAGCAGTAATATTGGACATTATTGTTCTCGGAACGATTGCATGCCTTGTCATTAGTTGCTTAGGAGTGTTCATCAGTGATTGACGTTGTAAAAATAAAAAAATTCTATACGAAATTGTTAGTGGCAAGCAAAAAAGTAGTAAGCTTTTGTATGTTATCGAACAAAAGCAATTGTATAAAATATGTTACATATTGATAAATTGCCAAACAAAAAGGCGAAGGTTATTAAAACATGACAGTTGCGACCAGAAAAGGTTTGACCGAAATTTCGTTTTTTTTGAAATAGGTATATGCATAAATACAAAAAGGCGGTTTTGCGGTTTAAATGTGTAAATTCTCTGAAACAAATCTTTAAACCAAAATAAATGTTTGAGAAAATAAAAGAACAAACGAGCAACAGATAAACCCTGCAACATTAAGAGCAATTTTGCCAACAGGAACAGCATTAGCAGCAGAAGTCGTTTTAAATTTTTATTGAAATGATATAAAGCAACTCTAGCAATGATAAGACAAGGTCAGTAACAAAATTAATTGTTGTAAAGAGAAATAAAGGGTGAACAAAAATGCACGCGAAATATTAATTTGCCGCCATTTTTGCGATAAGTGCAGTTGACAGATAGTCAGACGGATGGAACTTTGAGACCGCCCTTTAATCTTAATGTCAGAATTTAAGAAAATCCTTAATTTGAAATTGTGTACAATATCCTACTCTTACTAACATTTGCTAATTTCGAAGAACTAGTAAACAAAACCTTATTTTATTTAGTACCATAAGTAAAACAACTGCATTAATTGGGTAATGATTATAATGCAGAGGGAAACAAACGGTGAAAATATTAGAAAAACGAAAGCATCCTCGTAGTAATTAAAAAAGTTAAAATTATTTTTGCTCAACTCCCCACACGGAACAGTCTGCCAACTGAGTAACTATAAAGGACTCTCTAACACTACACACAAGTCGCACATTCCTGCCAAGGAAAGAAGCTGAAACTTTTGGATTGCAATAAATCAAGAATAATGAAACAACTAGCGGAAAGTTTGTGACATACGACCACTGCAACGAATATTGTTGCCGAAGCAGTCAAGAGGACGTATGGAGTGTAAAGGTGAAGAGAAGTTTACCATAAGAATCCTTCAGATGAATGCGGTTATCCTGTTAGCGAGTTAGCGAACGTAAATGAGAAATTCCGGCATTCAACTTTAACTCACGTCACGCAACACAATTAAAAAATTAATTCATTAATATTTTCAGCAGAGTCGGGGGGAGAAAGTTCTTCTTACAGCTGTTGGAGGGAAGTACCAATTTAATGTAACAAAGGAGAGATCTTCATTAATTAATAATTTCACCGAGAGCGTGAAAAAGTAAATGTTCTTGTATTTTTTATCGTCAGTTGAGAATTTAGAAAAAAAAGGTTCAACAGCGGGTGTCAAAGGCGTATTTTGCAAAGTGTTCAACTTGAGAACATGTGAAGTTGTTTTGATCTTCTGGCTTGTAGTAACATTGATGAATTGTTGTTAGTATGGAATTTTGAATTTAAATAAATGTATAGAAAAACCAGTAAGGTTAAATTATTCAACTTAAATTAAAAGGTTTGTCTTTGAATTTGGACGTCAAGGATGTCATCGTTGTTCTTCAATAAAATATCAAAAGCAGGTGAAGGAGTTTTTTGATTTAAGGACAGTTGACACTTTTTTGGCCAATTCTTTTCTTTTTATTTTCATTTTAAGAAGACAAAGGTTGCAAAGACTGAAACGTTAACATCAAAAGTAGGTAGGAGCTGTTGGGAAAAATGCAAAACATGTAACTTTGTGTTATCATTTTCTCAGTTCTTATGTCTACTTCTCAAATCGATGACATCGATTTAATACCTTTTCTCAGTTCTTATGTCTACTTCTCAAATCGATGTTTGTGAGAATTTGATCATAAAATGATAAAAATAAAAAAATGGTCAGTCAAACCAAATGATTGACATTGAATACTCTGATTCATCAGCAGACGAAAGCGAAGAAATTGTTTTGAACAACGCAGGACAACACGAAGAAAACGAAACATTGAATTGCTGTCTTCTTTTCGAAAATCTTCGAAACAAACTTTTACAGCCTTGTAATCACTGTAAGTCCCACTTAAGTGGGACATAAGTACCGAATTGACTTATGCGCCCTCAAAAAAGTGAATTTCTTCTGTCGAAAGTACTGCAAAAGCAATAGTATTGCTTTCGGGCGGTGCGTACTGCCGTACTGCTCACTTTTGTTTTGTACTGCATTTTCCTTTTTGTATTGCTTTGTTTTGTTCGTTGTTTTCATAAATGTATCGAAGAAAACCGTAGAGATGGCATCACTATCTTTATACAGCTTTCTTCTTATTAGTAGTAATTGTAGTGTAGCAATGTTGCTGCATTTGTCAAGCAAAAACTATTTGAAATGATTGCAGTGTCATATGTCATATCTCATTTGTCTCGCTTGCCCCGTGTTAAAGTAAGATAAGGCGTTTTTCTCTTTTAGTTCAGAGTTGAGCACTGAACTGAGCTCGAGCATTATAAGCGCTCAGATCGTTCTGATGTATTTATGAACCAAACTCGAGCTACTGTTGCTTGACTGTTCCAACTAAAACGTCCATTCAACAAAACTAACAAGAACACATAAGAAATTTATCAGCAGAGTTGAAAATATTTTAATTTCTTCTTGAATTTAATTTACCCTTTACATTAATAAATCCTCTTATTTTATTGAATGAGGCAATTGCTCCAGACTCTGAAATAGTAAAAGATTTAAAATTTGGCAAAACAAAAGCCACAGAAACAACAAACCACATATTTCTTAAAGAAGGTCAAGAAGAGATAGCTAAGGTACTAAGATCTCAAAACTATTCCACTATTATAGATAAACTGATGTTAGTACTATACAAAATGTTTGGTACCTTCTTGTGGTCAGGTACAGTGCGGTTCATTTGAATAGATGCACCAGTGGATTGAGCGGAATTAGATGCTAGTCTTTGAATTCTCCGCTTGTCTTGCGGTGTTACAACTTTTTGGATCCTTCCTTTGTAACTATTTCCATAGGACTCACCATTCTTGACAAAGTTTCTTATAACGTGTTCACTTCTGCCAATTTTACGGGCTATTTCGCGATTTGAAAAGTTCTCCGAAAGGTAAGCTTTAACTTGAGCTCTTTCTTCCAAATTTAACACTTTTTTTCTGCCCATTTTAATGAAATTAGTAAAAAAACAATTTGCCTCACTGTCTAATTAACTTTTTACTGCTCTTTGTCCAAGTACTTGATGCTAACTAATCAGTTTAACCGGTGCGACTATTCAAATGAACCGAAAAAATGCTTGCAGTTTTGCACGATATAGGAAAAGGAGAGTAAGACTCCTTATGGGACTCTTGTTAAATTTAAAATTATGTTTCTTTTACTCAATATAACTGTACCTCTCTCCTGAATACGTTTTTTTTCTCTTTGATCAACATCAGACGAAAAGAAATCAAAATTCAAAACGTAACTCTGGTGGGTCTATTCAAATGAACCGCACTGTATATGGATAGCTTTTTGCGTAAGGTCACCGACAGGTTCTTCGGTCTAATTAAATTAACAAATTCTGATGCTAAAACAATATTTGAGGAAATAATTAAATATTTTGAAAATGTCAATGTCCCATTACATTACAATGTGTCAGTTATGATGGGGGGAAAAGGAGTTGTTAAGACACTTTTCAAAAACATTGAACCCAATTTATTTGTGATGGGATGTCACTCAACATTTATTTTCAATTGGAGCTTAAAAAAAATTCAACAAAATGCAATTAAGTTATTTACTAAGAATGAGTTAATAAAATAAAAATAAAATATAAATGTGTACTGCTTTTTCCCCAAAATTATGCAAAATAAAATTGAATGTATTGCTCTCGTCGTTTCTATAACGACAGCACTGTCCGTATGGCCCTGAGGCCTGCAGCCAAAACAGCTGGGCGTATTAATTCTAAACTTAGGATTTGCAGTGTGTGGGCTAATAGTTAAAATTGATATTTTAAAAATTTTAGCGTTCGTCGTTTTCTATTCAAGTCACAATACCTGGTACCTATTCAGGGTACTCATTCCGTATGTCGATTATCACCAGACGATAGCGTTTCGACGATAGCTTTGCTTCACCTAACTTCAATAATCGTCTATCGTCCAGACGATATCGTTTTGACGATTGAACATTTGCTTCACGGAACTCAATAATCGACAGACTACTATCGTCAAGACGATAGCGTTTGCGCGATAGGTAAAGAGGTATCGTCTTGCACTGTATTGTGTATTTTGCAGACAATTGAAATCTTTTTCATGAATTTGAGTGTAATTTTTTTTTGATTCCAAATATATATTTGATATATCCACAATTATGAATTTAAAAAGTTAATAATCAAAAATGTTTCGACGGTACAATAATTATTTAATTATTCTACAAAATGAAAATGAAAATTATAAAAAATTGCGAAGCATGCGAAGACGGAGACAATAAAATAATAAAGAATTCGAGTTTTTAAAAAAAAAAGTTTCTTGAAAATTAAAAAACAAAACTAAATATATATTGATAGATTTAAGGCCGAAAGGCAATAGTTTTAAGCGTATTGCTAAGTTTAGAGCCCTCGCTAAGGGCCAGTAAGCTAGAATAAGATAAATGTTAGTTTTAAATTAGATTTAATCGTTTTTGTCTAGGATATAAGCATAAAGAATGAATAATTAAAATGAATTTAAAAAAAAACAATTAAGAGACGTATCCGATCCATTATCTCTTCCAAATGAAATGTAAGTAGGTAAATATATTTCTAATTTCATTTTATTGCTATTCTTATATTAACTTTAAATCTTCGAAGCTTTATTCAACGTTTTCGTCTATCAAAAGAAGCATTTTTGATGGTATTGGACAAAATAAAGCTTTCAGGCGGGTTGCCGCGTAACCTACATTCCCCCAATACAAAGGCTCGCGGTTACGCTGGAGACTCTTGGTGGAGGTGGCTACCAGTGGCTTACAGGTAACGATTATGGAGTTGCTGTCGCCCAAAGTACGCTATCCAAAATTGTTACCAAGACTGCAAGAGTTCTAGAGGCGGAAATTTGTCCTTTATGGGGAATTTCCACTGATGTTGAAAAGGCTGTAATAAAACAATGGTTTTATCGAAAATTTGCAATACCAGGAGGCAAGTTAAACTTTCGCAAATAAACTATTAACTAAGTAGTCCTTATACATTTAGTTGTTGGATGCATAGACGGCACACATATTTTTTTCCAAAGACCACGACGGGATGAACAAATGTTTTTCAATAGAAAGGGTAAACATAGTCTGAATGTGATGGTTGTAAGTAATTTATGTAATATACACAACATGTTTTATAGAAAATATGGTTTCCTTTAGATATGTGACCACAAAATGCGGATAATGGCAATTAATGCTAGATATGCCGGATCTGCTCACGACTCCCTAGTTTGGAAACATTCCAATGAAAGGGCTTTCTTTGAAAATGGTTTTAATGAACAAAACCACAACTGTTGGCTTCTGGGTGAGTAATTGAAAACAAGAATATTGTATTCCAAGAACTAAGAATTTTAACAATTTCTAGGTGACAGTGGATGTCCCCCTGAGCCGTGGCTGCTTTCACCATATAGGAGTTCTACTGACCAAATGAAAACACATTTCAACGAAATACACGCAAAAGCGAGAAATATAGTTGAAAGGTGCATTGGTGTGTACAAAGGTAGGGAATTCTTCTTTAGATAGATTTCTACAAAACTAATTATTTAATATTATAATCCTCAGGTCGCTGGAGAATTTTACTTGAGGAACGGAAGAGCAGCTACGACCCCAGTAAAATGGCTGTTTTCGCAAATGTTTGCGCTGCCCTCCATAACATCTGTGTTCAATATAATGTTGTAGATAACATTCCGGCATTAGAAAACGAAGACTTGGCAATGACAAGTACCATAACGAACAATTTACAAGTTGGAAGTGGAAACAACCGGATGAAGGAGTTGGCACTAAAACTAAGGGATGAAGTAAAAAATGCGTTGTTCAGATAAGGATTTTCTTTTGTACAAGGTGGCGCAAAAATAACCTTCCGATGTTTTTTGGCTGTAATTAAAAAAAAAAATTAAAAACTTTGATTCTTCTTGTGGCTTATTTTTATTTGGTCTTTTAATTTTTTTTACATCAAGTCGAGAATATGATGTCATGTAAATGGCCGCCGCCACAGTTTATTGTCATTTGAGCCCTTTTTATGGCATTTTCCATCACTTTGGCCAAAACTTCCGGCGATAGGTCCTCACATTCTTGACGGATATTGTCTTTAAGAGCTGCAAGAGTTTGAGGCTTATTGACATAAACCCGCGACTTCAAAAAGCCCCACAAAAAGAAGTCTGGAGCGGTCAAATCAGGCGATCTTGCGGGCTAGTGCAAATCGCCAAAAACGACCCGGGAACACCGCTTTCAGAATATCGGTTGTGGCTCGCGCAGTGTGTGCCGTAGCTCCGTCCTTTTGGAACCACATGTCCTCCAGTCCTAAATCGTCCAATTGCGGTAGAAACAAATCGGTAAACATGGCCCTATACCGCGCACCGTTCGCTGTTGTCGTTTGACCAGCGGCGTTCTCGAAAAAAAAAATGGCCGCGTCAACAGAGGCGATATTCTCGGCACAACGGGCGCTCCGGGGCCCGCCACTCTTGGCAACGTCTCGTGTTGTGCCAGTCTCTTCGAGGCGAGCGGCTAAACGTCGCAGTGTTTCACCAGTAGGCGTTGGACGGCTAGGAAATCTGCGACGAAATTCATGTTGTGCCAAATCCACCGACCGATTATTGCTCAAATAAATAGTCACCAATATTCCGCGTTCTGGAGCAGTGTAGCGTAACATTGTTTATTAACGTGTATTTCGCATGTGTTTACTACACAAATGTCAAAACAGAACTGACATTAGGGGCCAATCGCAAAATTTATAGCATTTTCTGAAAGGAGGATTACTTTTGCGCCACCTTGTATTTACACAAACAAAAACAATGTACTAACAAACATATATAACACTTCATTATAATAATAGTAAAACAAAATTATAACATTACATAGGTAAATCAATAATAGTAATAAAAAACAAAAACGTAACATTCAAAAATTCAATAATAAGTAAAAAAAATAAAACTATATCCACAGTTCAATCGTAAAAATAAAAGACAAAAATATCACATTCAATAATCAAACATTGCATTCTATCACTTTTTAAGTTGCATTTCAGCTATCTCATTCCTTTTTTCAAGCAAATAAATCACTTTTGCATGAAATTCTTGTTCCTGCTGATTCCTCTCCTGTAATATAGCAGTCACGTTATTTTGGAATGTAGTATGCCTTTCGATTTGGTGCTTCACAATCTGCTCCCGGCTACCGGCAGCCTTGTACGGAGTTGAATTTCTGTATTCGAACGATAAACATAATTATTATTCTGGATTATTTTTGTATAAATAATACTAACCTCTTGCAGGCCTTTAAAAGCTCCTAAGTCCTATTGGCTTCTTTGAGCAGCACTGGACTATCACTAAGTCCTCTTAGGGTGTATTCCAATTCGTCTTCTTCTTCTTCTTCGGCTTCTTGCTCGGCTTCCTTTGGCTCTTGTTTTGCTGGAGCACCAAAAATGTTGGACGAGCTGCCCGAAACAGAGTGAAGTCATTTGTATCACTTTTTCTTCTTGCTCTGATATGTAAAGAACTTCAGCAGGTCCACCCCCTGTTTTCTGAATGGACATCAAATTTTGGCTGCCCTTTCTTTTTAACCTATACTTAAAGTCTGTCCATACCTCAAAGTAAAAGAAATAAAGTAATTAATACCTAACGAAATAAAAGTAAGTTGTTGGATTTACCTTTCTCCAAGCAGTCACGGTTTTTGTTGGCAGACTATCAGCATTTAAAATTCCTGCCAATTCATCCCACATTTTATTAATACAGGGTGGCGCACGAATCGTGCTACAAAAATAAAACGTAATAACTTTTTTTCTGTGTGAGTAATCGGCTTATTTTTTTTTTTATTTTGTAGGTTACTATTTAGATTTATAAAAATGGATGCTTGGGATACGGAGAAAAGAATTTGGATAGTGCAACGGTACCATGCTTTGCAGTCCGTCATTTCCGTCCAAAGGGAATTTAGGCGGGAGTTTGGCGGTAATCCCCCGAGTAGATGGACCATTATGAGGTTTGTAAACATGTTTGCCGAATCTGGAAGCATCGCACGAAGGCCGTACCATCGAGATGCCAATGTTCGGGTTCAGGATACAATCGCAGCAGTAGCATCTGCAATACAGGCCAGTCCGAGCGTTTCGACCCGAAACTTATCGGGGCAAATTGGAGTTAGTAGACGGTCATTACAACGGATACTTCATGACGATTTAAACTTGTTTCCGTACAAAGTCCAAATTACTAGCAAGTTAAACCCTCAGGATTTGCCTGTTCGCCTGGAATTTTGCAAAAAAAATGATATCAATGGCCGAAGAAGACAACACATTGATCAATTGTTTGTTCATGTCTGATGAGGCCCATTTTGATCTTAACGGTAATGTAAACAAGCAAAATTGCCGTATATGGAAAGAGTCTAATCCAGAAATGCTCCATGAGACGGAACTGCATTCAGAACGAGTCACTGTGTGGTGCGCTGTTTCATCAAGGTGTATTGTCGGGTCGTACTTCTTTGAAGAAAACGGTGTAACCGTTACTGTCAATGGGGACCGTTATTTAAAGATGTTGAAGGAGTTTTTTTACCCAGAACTGCGCCGAAGACGTATACCATTCAACAGCGTTTGGTTTCAGCAAGATGGAGCAACAGCACATATAGCCAGACCAGTTATGGCGGAGCTAAACAAAAAATTCGCAAACAAATTAATTTCTAGGAACTCCACTCTTCGCTGGCCCCCAAGGTCACCTGACCTGACTGCACCAGACTTCTTTTTATGGGGTTATGTCAAGCAAGAGGTGTATAAAACGAAGCCCAGGAATTTAACTGAATTAAAGCAGTCCATAACGACAATAATTGAGGCGATCCCAACTTCAACTCTTCAGGCCGCAATGAATAGTTTTTTGATCAGGTGCTGCACATGCGTGGGAGAGCGTGGAGGTCATTTGCGATCTATAATATTTAAAAACAACTAGCTATTTAAAATAAAATTTAAATTTCTAACCAATAAAAAAAAATAAATGAAATACATCGATTAAAAAAAAGTTATTATTTCTTATTGTAGCACAATTGGTGCGCCACCCTGTATAATGTTTTCCTTGGACAGAATTGAGTTTGTAGCCTTTTACCAAGTCCGGATGTGACTCCATATACTCAATTAAAATTGCCATTTGCTTCGGCGTAGCTGACCTTAATAAAAATATGGTAGACATTTATATTATTAATCTAAAATTAACAAAGATTAACTAGGTATTTACTTACATTTTGCAATTTGAGAGTCAAATTATTCGCCGGCACCAAACACAAAAACCAAAATTGTTTAACAAATGTCATTTATGACAATTACAATGACGTCTAGTGCCTATTCCAACTACAGTTTGTGAGCTTCTGGGAGATACCGAAAGTTCTCAAACTTTGTGTCAAATAAACGATGTAATGGAGTTACGTGAAGCAAATTAATGACGAGATCGTTGACTACTATCGCGCAAACGATTATCGTTCTCAGAGTTACGGAATGAGTGCCCAGTTTTTAGGTAAACAGTTGAAGAACATAAATTTCCGATCCAAGGATTCCATTATTTGTTACATTTTTGTTTGCATAATGTACACGTTTAAGTTAATAAAAGCATTCTAAATATTAAGACCCCGTACTTTGTTTTCCTTTAAAAATGCAAATAAATCCGTATTGTAAATTATATTTCTCAAAAATTACTACCCGAATACGTGTTCACGCACGAAATATTTTTGTAAAGCTCTATACCCCACGCCGTTTTACCATTTCCGCATTTAAATGTTCTCACACTCTCGCGTGAACAAAGAGTTCAATGCAGCGAATGTTCCAACTGTATGGTGTGAACTGCGTTTATCTCGTTTTTGGCATAAACACGACATATTTGAAAATAAATTACATAGAGCGCATAGAGCCTCTTCAAAACCTTTTCAATAGAAAATCAAGCGAATATGTTGCGTTGAAGGCTGTAAAAATTGTTCTTAGCTATTTGCCTTATGCAATGAATTAAATATCAAAATTATATATCAATTTGGGTGGGCGGTTAGCTTAGCTCAGGCAAAGTCTTTAACGGTCATGTTATTCACTCCGGGTGTAAGTCAGTTTTAAGTTAATCTACCGACCCGACCCGACCAATTAATGAGCATTTTTTAAACCCGACAATTTAAATCGATATCCATAATATTAAATCATAATCATGCCTTTAGCCCGCTGAATTAAAAATGAATTTAAAAGCGGATTTCAAACAGTTTAAACAGATTTTAAACTTACCTACGCAATGTCAAAATTCACAAAAAAAAATTATTTGTGACTTGGAAATTGATTTGACATGTTGTGTGCCCAGTATAATTTGTAGGTGCCTTAGTTATGTCAAAAGTAAATAAAATAAACGTAAAATGAAACGTGGCGGCAGCGATGACGACAACAGCAGCAGTGTTCTTGAAAATGAGTCGAAAATAAATCATCAGCGGCTGCTTCATTAGCTCTCCGACAAATTCGTTTCCTGACGACAAAGACATCAATATTTCATCCATTACACGAATGTTTAGCTTCTTGCTTTTTATTTTCAACAAGCCGACCTGGTGGACTTCGTCCCACCGAAATTTGATTTTTTGATTAAAATAATTTCGAACATCGAACTTTTGCCATCGATAACAGATGACGCCAATAGAATTTCAATTTCTGATTGAATGCCAACAAAAATACAGAATCCTTGTACTGAAACTTGAAAGACATTTGAGCTACACGGTTACTAACCTGTCGATGGATTGATCATTTGGAAAGTTATATTCATGCTATCCATGATAAAACATGAGCGGCTATTGCAATGCGACCTATGAGCGATGGGGATTGGCCATCAGTTAGGGGTCAGAATTGACGATGACACAAATCATGGCACTTTTTTTTTATCTTAAAGATTTTCGTTGGCTTAGGATTGGCTGCTGCCTCATATCGTTCAGCAGCTGCGTGTGCTTTTCGTCGCTCCTGAGTTCGTCCTGCATGAAGCTATTTTTGATAAACTCACTAAAACTATACTGACAACTAAACAATCTAACGAGACCGCACTGAAAGGCAAAGAACGAACGAGCTTGAATATATCTCAATAGTAGAAAATAGTCAATAGTTTTCGTAAGGAAAGTATTCGAAATTATGAAAATCATCCAGAACTTTTCACAAATACGATCAATCAATCAATTTCCAATTTCCCTTTAGAATTTTTCAATTTTCTCGCCGTGTGCACTTTTCTTAGGTGGAGACAAACACAACAAAAAAATGATAGCTCAAATCGGGCGATCCGTTCTCGAGTTTTGGGCGATTGGTCGTACTAATAATCAAACACTAGATAATGGGTCGTATGAATAAAAACTAGCATTTGCTTTGAGTAAAAGGTTTTAGCAAAGTAAAAGCCCTTGGCAAATATTTTGAATCGGTATGAATAAAAACCTAGTGTGCTAAAGTAAGTACGAAAATAGAATTTACTTCCCTGTACATGTCCTTGCCTTGCAATTTCTGTCAAACTTGACAAGTGACAACCGTCCGCTCTCTGGTGGTTTTTTTATTTTGAATTTATTTTCAAATTTTTGACCGAAAATTATCAAAAGTGAAGAAAATAATTCAGAAGAAAAAGTGTGAAAATTAAATAAATAAAAAATAAAAACGAAGAGGAATATTTAGAAGAGCTTTATGGTAAGCATAAGTGCATCTATATTCGATTTTGAATTGATTCTTCTGACTTTTAGCAGACGATGAGGAACTTCCATCTACCACGTCTACTCCCAAGGGTGATCAAAATGAGTTACTGTTTTTCCAGGCCATAGAAGCTGTAGGAAAGATTTTGCTTAGCAAATCCCAAACTCCAACTATCAAAACGTTAAAAAAAAAACTTATCGCATTCATTTTTTGTTTGGTTTTCCAGCACGAACAAAACTTAATTTAACTATTTATGAACAAAACATCGAAAACTCAAAACGCCTAGATCGTTTTATGTAAAAAATGTGCGTACAAAATAGATATTTAGCAAAAGGTCTGAGTAAACTAAATAGCAGACTCAGAATTTTTATAGCATTTGCTTCGTCTGATAAGTTTTATTCATACCGATTTGAGTAAAAGCACAGTGCCGCCGCTTTTCGAATATATAAAATTTTGGAACTAGCTCAAATTGGTTTTTATTCATATGAAATGTAGCAAATGCTTCGATTTTGACATTTCTCTTGAGTAAAAGCAATTGCTACGTTTTATTCATAAGACCCAATGTAAAAATGTACAGCATTAGTGAAACGTTACCAATAAACAATTAGACCTTAACATTTCTAGTGCGAGAACTTTTTTAGAATCTATTACATTTTTTGTCATCGCAGAATTCAAATTTCATAATTTGTTTTCGTGAAAAACAATGTCAATGGTTTATTTCACAACGAGGATTTTATTCTAAAAAAATGAATATTAAAAGGATTTTTGAAGCGTATTATAAGCAAAAATTAAAACACAAAATAGGAAATGCACAAAATATCCGCTGATCTGTCAAATATCATATGCAAATCAGTGATGCCATATCGTTAGATCGGACACAATTGTCGGTACTTTTTATAGTACGCTTTCCTTTATTTCCTAATACTTCACGATTGATTTCTTAGCGCATTTGTGTCGATCATAAGATCTCTTACAAATTATTCAATACCTTTACGGAACACAGATTATTAGATTGCTTTGAGTTATTCGTAGGCTGATGATGCGCAAGTCAAAGTACATTGGTAGTCTTAAAATCACAATTGAATCGTTAGGAACTGAATATTTTCAAAAAATAAAAGCCTGCTAATTCATTTTAAGCAAGCAAGCAACAAAACAGTAATTGCAAAAGTAAATATACGGAAATGTGACAAAAAGTATAATTTTATCTTTTAAAAATTGAAAGCCGTGGACAGTTTTCTATAGGAAAGCTGTCCCTCTGTGTACCCCTCTATGAATTCACACCAAATAATACAGAATTCGCACATACTACATGTTAGACCTCCAGAAGTTCGTAAATTTATTATTTCGCGTAGATTTTGCTGAAAGCTAACAATTCTTATATCTATATTTTCCGCGAAGGCAGCCTTTTCGCACCAACCACTGATTCATTAGAAATTCTCATTCCCGGGGATCAAATTTATTTTTCAAAGACGGTTTGGTTGCAGCCAAATATCTACCTGAGCCGCCTACGGTACTGAGAATTGTAGAAAAAAGTAGGTATTCAAGTATGAGTCCAATCTTAATTGCACAGATATTTTATTATCCTTGTGACGACTATCCAGAAAGTCTTGGAAAGATCCCAAACATTCGATACTTGCATACTATTAAAATAGGAAAGCCAATCAAAAAGCAAGCCTAGCAGTTAAACACGATAAAGCAGAGAATAGCACTTACGATTTAGTTTAATCAATATATTCAAGTGTTTGGAAATAAAACAAAAATTTGTGTTTGCTAAACTTAAAAACCACTTGCAGTGTTGTATTCCAACGAATAAAGTCCGAAAACATTTACAATTTACTAAAATTAGTTTATAATTGCAAACGTTCAGGCTGAACTAGTGTAGGTACCTATTTAAATTCGCTCCTATTACGAAATTCCATACCGCCATTTTTGGTGGTTGGGCAACACTCCTCTTGAAAATTACATTTAGAGAGGATTTGTTTAGCTAATGCCCGAGATAAACATGGGTTTCTCAACATTAACATTTAACCCTACAGTTAGCGATATTATGACGATAATATTTGTTCATTGGTAAAGGGATTTTGAAAAGTGTATCGTAAACTGCCAGACTAAGTTGATTAAATAAACGGAATAAACGGCGACCAAGTCCAGCAGAGCCAGGCGACCAATTTTTCGTTCAGCCTGTCTTCTGTTCTTACAGCAAAACTGTCTGCGGGAGCAATTTGAAGAGAAAAGGAAAGAGACTCCAACTAAGTTGTGTGTTCACTTTGGCTTTTGTTCAACAGACTGCAGCGGTTAATTTCATTTGCTTTCTGTTTATTGACTATTTTGCGTATAAAAGAACTACACGTTACAATTTAACTTTTAAGTATTTTGACAGAGTTAGATAATGAAAATTGTTTGTGTTGTATTTTTTTTTTTTAAATTCGTTACAAGATAAAGCAAAATTAGTTGAATTCAAAAAAATCAATGAATGAGAATGTGTATTGTGAATGTTGAAAAGATATGTATGTTTATAAAAGTAAATCTAGGTGTAAAAATATAAAAGAAAATGATAAGAATTTAAATTAGTTATTTATGTTGCTTGATGGCTGTTACATAGGTATATAATATCGCTTTTCTTCTTATAAAATTGAGTTTAAGCCGAGTTAAAGTACTTAAGCTGGTCTCCGGTGTGCAGTTTGAATTCAATCGGGTTAAACGCTGTTTAATGTTTAAAGTTTAAGAAAATGAGTTTATGTTCGGGTTTAACGACTGAATATTATGGAATTTTTGAATTTATCTCTTTTAAAACCGGGTGTAAACTTTTACCTGCATGAAAGTGAGTGTTTCATATGGCCGTAAGACTCTACTATACAATTTCCGAGCTCCGTCCTCGTACGATTATGACCTAATGTTTTTTTATAAAAATATATTTGTGTTATCAAATAATATAAATAATGTATACATATTATTGATCAAATAAAACAAACCGACGAAGCATAAAACAATGCAAAAAACAATGGCACTTCGGGAGTGTGTATGTTTTGAATCTTCAGGAAATATTCGAATAAGCAGAAAATTCTTTGAAATGAAGTGTTTTCTCATTCATTAATAATGCAAGTGGAAGCTGTAATTATTTTTAAAGATTGACAAAAAGCTATTTGTTGTATAAATACAAAATGTTTTGTTTATTTTTTTTTTATATTTATGTTTAATTTTTGATTTATTGTCCGACTTTACCAAACAAAATATTTTAGCCATTATATTATTCGAAAAGAGATCTTTTTTCTCAAGTTAGGCATTTTTTCGTCAAAAGTGGTTGGCGACGCGATGACTGGTGTCGCAACATTAATAACACAACATTTGCGCTGCTAGTTCAACTCATTCCCTGCACTTAGCGCCATCTACATCTCAGCTCTGCAACTGGACACTTACCTTCTCAAATTCGCGCGAATTCTTTACTTTTATTTTTTCAAATTCTCTGAAGCTAAAAGTTAATTTATTTTCTCCAAAAACTTTTTGTTTTAACTTTAGAGAATAAAAAAAACAAATTCCGCAAAGATATTGATCCATTCATGTGTGTAAGTATTCATAAGTGGATGTAACCTGCGCTTGTAGCTCCTACTCTAATTTCAGAAAATGGTTCCCAAAACAATAATACAAAATGTCTTGTAATATGGTAACACTTATTTCCCACATTAACTATCATAGACTACAACCCAAACGATACAGTGAGATGGTAAGTTTCCGGTGACACCATTAATGCCGTCTGTTGTTCTCTTTGAGGTATGATAGATATGGCTGTTATTTGCTAGGTGTCGCTCGTTCTTAGTTGGTACATCTATCTACTCTGTCATTTTATATAAATATTTCTCTATATGCAATGACTCTATAAACCCTCTCAACTTCCGTTCCAATTTGACGAACACTGGTGTCGCGAGTTCAGTATTTTTAACCTCGAAGGCTTTGATCGAATTGCGTATAATAATTTAAAAGTTGCAAGTGCATTCGCTAAAAATGATTAGTGTTGCAGTTTCATGAAATGGTTTAGAATAGAAGACGGCAAACAGTTCAATTGACAAATGGCAAGCACTCGGACAGCACTTTTCCAAGCACATCTTTAGCTATACAAGACAAGAAAACTTTTTCATTAGGTCCCTAAAGAAATATTCCGAAAGGACTACAACCAACTAAGAGCTGCTTAATTGAACAAGCATCTCACGTACAATATTGGATACACAGTTCTGCACGATTTAAAAGAAAAATCACAGAATGTCGCACAATTGCAGCCCTGCAACCCTTCACCATTTTCACACACGAATTGGCTATAATAATTGTGCGTGTTGAACAATCTGTTCGAGAAATTAATTAATAACACCTACAGTCTACAGTAACACAGCACACTGTGGGGGAGTTGAGTAGCAATTTAAATTGCGCCTATGCAGCCATAGATTATTCAGAAGATGCCTGCGATGCATGTTCCCTACTCCTATGGTGCATCGTTTCCCCATCTAATTGCTTTGAAATCAGAAATAATGGAGATTCCAACGCAGTGTTTGTACAAATCATTCCAGAACTCGAACAGGCAGTTAGAATGCCTAAACATGAGAGTTGTGAAATTTATTGAAGGAAACACAGATGTCATCTGCGGCAAGAACATTATTAGAATGTAAATTTTAGGAAAATATACCGAGGAAATACATATTTTCGGATCACGAAAACATGACTGAGGCGGGAAGTGGCATCAGCGAGCAGTCGTGCTTCCATTTATTTTTATTTCATAAATCATTACACACACATGATGTGGGTTCCTGCAGTAACGGAACGACTTGTATTTACACACATGTCATGTATTAGGCACGGAGATGATTCTCCTTAGAGATCCTTAGCAGCAGTTTTTTGTTTTTTTCTGTAAATTACAACGAACTACATTGCATTGTTATGACGGTGGTGTCATGTTTTGGCAGATGTGTTCCCCATGACTGGGGCTAAAAATAAATTTATCAACCATTATTCCATCGTGCGCGGAACTGAGGCCTATTTCCGCAGGCGGAAGAAGGATAAGGAAAAGAACGTGCATATAGGTTCTTCTGATGATTAATACTTGTTCGGGTTGCCTGGATAGGTGGCAGAGAATTGAGTGAATAAATTGAAGAGTGCTGGAGATGTCAATCTAACCATTTGTCATTTTTTCGTATAGTCATTTACATTTGTTGTTGTTGTGCGAAGTGAGCCGTGAATGGGCGTATCTATGTTAAATTTCCACCACACCAAGTTCTAGTAGAAACTCAATTTTAGGTACAAGTCTGAGATCCTTTGTGTTTCTACTTTCTCTCCAAAATTTCTCCGAATTTTTCTGCTGTTGTTGGATTGACACTGGCCGAATGTGTTTTCTTATTTTGAAAGAGACTTGGATATGTCTGAGTAGGTTGCAAATAAATTGATCTATTCAAAGCATTTGGAAAAGCCTGAACTGAAGTAAAGCTCCGATGTAGGGAAGATGAATAAACATTTAGCTTTTGGTTGCAAATATGTTGGTGCTATCGCAGATAAGCTTAGAAAAAACTTTCTACGCCATCCCTTAGGACGTTCTAACAGAAGAAAAGTAGAATGAAGGTAAGTGACCGCAGGATATTTATCACTTAATGTAAAGGATTCGTCCGTGAAGCCATTAATATTGTAGGCTGAGATCCCACCCTTAAATGCTGCCCTTCTTTTCATTTAACTTTAACATCTGGCTGACGACCCCTCTGGCTACGCTTTACTGGATTTAAAGAAACACAAATTGCCAAGCATTTCGTTGTTGCTTGAAAACTTTGATTTTGCGCCGTCTATCTCTCATTAAATGCATTTAGATGGTCCGATTTACGACCGAACACTGCCAAGAATTTTCCACCATTCTATTGATTTCATTTCTATGTCAGCCATCATTTTTAAATAAGTCATAGTTGATCTTCGTCTCATATTGACGGTAACTTGTGCCTCATCTATTTCTATAATAACTGAAAGTCAATGTCCTTGGCTGCAAAAGTTAACCAATTTCGCTAAAAATCTAACAATTTGGTCTTATAAGTGAATAGTTTGAAAGAAATCTGGTATAGATGGCTTCCGCTACATAATAGATAAGAAACAAACGGAACCATAGGTGACATGTATTGGTAAATAGAATGGCAGAGGCAACGTTCATTCCGATGCTTGGCATTCAAGAAAATAGAGTTCTACAGAAATGTGCAATGCATGCCTGCTGCGTTACTTTCTTTAACAAAAGAATTAGGTTAAAACGGTTTGAAAAGGGAGGTAAAACTTGTAATAAATGTGAACACGCCTTCAGTTTTAAAAGTTGAACACCAGCAGGCAGAGAGTAAAGATACATAATTTATATATCAACCGATAGACTGTAATGAAATAGAGACACCTTGCGAGGAGTTAAAATTGTTTGTTTAAATAAATAAATAAATAATTGGCGCACAACCATTCGTCTTGTGTGAGTTTTTATTTTTGGGACGCATGGAAGGGATCTACAATTTTATGCCGAGTCCAAACGGCCAATTGTTTGTTTACTGGACTTATTACGAGACTAAGAGATCGTTCCGAGAGCGACCTAGAAGAGAAGGTCAAAGAAAACGACGCTGTTTGCACGAGTGTGCCAAATTTGTGATACTGGTCGTATACGTATTTCAAATTCGTTGGCTCTCCTATTACAATCGGATCTAAATTCTATTGCAGAATGGTGTAACGCCAATGACTTAAAACTTAACATAAGTAAGTGTAGGGTAGGTAGGTAGGTAGGTAGGTAGGAGTGGCGGTTTTATAAGAAAAACCCAAGTAGCACTATGTGCCGTTTTGTTACCACAACTCATTTGACCTGGTTGTTTAAGATTGTCGAGAGAGGAGAGTTTAGATCCAGCTTGTGGAGTTCAGAAAGGTCATCAATTCCCTAATATTACTTTTCGAGACCTCCTCAAGGGAGTCGAAGAAGGGTTTACCCAGCGATCGCTGTCTAGCCTTAGCTAGTGCTGGACAGGCGCAAAGGTAGTGAGTGAGTGTTTCCTTTTCGGCTGCGGCAGTGTGTATTATATGGGATGCCCAATCTAATTGCGTGTTCCCCTATTGGCCAATGGCCCGTGGTTATCGCTATTATTCTGGCAATATCTTTTCGTGATCTGCTGAGAAGATGAGTTGTTTTTACCATGCTGTAGTTTGGCCACATTCTTCTGAATGTGATACAGTTCGTCAGCCTCCTCCATCTGAGGTTTGCCTTCGATAGGAATTCTGAGGAGATTTTTGCTTTGACTGCCCCGAGCGGTATGTGAACCGATTCCGCAAGTGAGCAGTGAAGGGCTGAGCCTTGCCTGGCCAGCTCGTCAGCATGCTCGTTTCCATAAACGTTGCTATGACCTGGAACCCAAATCAGCGTAACCTTGAACTGGTCGACATTCTGATACTAATTTTGAGGTTATGTTGACTGAGGCGATAGCTTTAATGGCAGCTTGGCTGTCAATGAAAATGTCTATCTTTTGCCTCGGATCTATGTTTGGGTGTAATTTGATTTGACGCCAGGCCTCGCGGATAGCCAGTACTTCCGCCTGAAACACACTGGCCGCGATCCGGGAGCCCAAAGGATTTTGAGATGTTCAGGGACTCAGAGAAAATACCTGCACCTACTCCATAGTCCATTTTTGAACCGTCTGTGTAGATTGATAAGTTCGTGTCCCTGTTCATCCGGCCATCTTGCCAATCTAATCTTGAAAGAAATTCTACTTCAAAATGTTTAGTGAAAAACATTCTGGGAGTGATATAGTCCGTTGAGGGTGGTATGAGTTCTCTGGATAGAGAAAGTAGAATGTTACTATGGCCGTAGGGTATCGCAGACCACCACCCCGACTCTCTGAGTCTGATTGCGATATGTGCTGTGATGTTTATAATGTGAAGGTCTAAAGGTAGGAGATGCAAAAGGACTGTAAGGGCGTCTGACGGTGTTGACCGTAGAGCGCCTGTGGTGCCTATGCATGCCGTTCTTTGTACTTTGCTTAGTTTGGTTATGCTATAAGCTTTTTTTAGAGCCGGCCACCAAACTATAGACCCGTAGGTGAGGATTGGTCGCACGACGGCCGTGTACATCCAGAGGGTCAGTTTTGGTTGCAGGCCCCATCTTTATCCCCATCTTTATCCAAATGTTCTATTGCAGGCGTAAAAGGCTATTCATGCTTTCTTTACCCGTTGTTCTATGTTAAGTTTCCAGTTGAGCTTGGGATCCAGGACCACACCTAGATACCTAGCACTGGTGGATAATGATAGCTGTTGGCCGTTTAGGCGAGGAAGTGCGAAGTCGGGTATTTTGGTTTTTGTGGTGAAAAGCATCAGTTCGGTTTTGCTCGGGTTGACACCAAGACCACACCTCCTGGCCCATGTACTAACCTTCACTAGATCGGCGAGACACTTTTGGAGTTTTAGCCGGTACGCCAAGGGTTTAAATCCCCTAGGAGAGCCCGGCTCACGGGGAAATATGGATATTTCCTTATGGTGCGTAAAGCATTACTCCGAAAGTAAAAAAAAAAAAAAAAAAAAAAAAAAAATACTAACCTTCACTAGAGTGTTTTCCATAATGCCACTAATTACAGAAGGAAACTTTCCTGACACCAGTATCACCATATCGTCCGCATACCCGACCACCTTAATTCTTTCTCTGTCTAAAGTTACGAGTATTTTGTTCATCACTATGAGCCACAGCAGTGGTGAGATAACACCTCCTTGGGGTGTGCCTCTGCTGGTAAATTTAGTTAATTTGCTGTTTCCTAGAGTAGACTGAATTATTCTGGTACTAAGCATAGAGACAATCCATAGACTAATATGGTTCTCTATCCCTAGCTCCGTGAGGGACTCCAGGATTGCTGCAGTGTGTACATTATTGAAAGCCCCTTATATGTCTAGAAAGGTTTCAAGAGTGTATTCTTTATAGCGTATTGACTTTTCAATTGTTCGCCCTACTTCATGAAGAGCCGTTTCTGTCGATCTTCCTTTAAGGTAGGCGTGCTGTGTCTTGGATATTCATATTTCTATTGTACCACGTAGATGGTTATCTAGAAGTCGCTCGAAGGTCTCTAGAACAAAAGAGGTCAGACTGATTGGCCTGAAGTCTTTCGCGATTTTATGACCCCGTCTGCCCGCCTTTGGAATAAAAACGACTTTTACTTGTCTCCATGAAAGGGGCACATGGTTGTTAAGTAAGGAGCTCCTAAAAATCGGTGTGAGCCAGGAAGTTGCTATGTCTTGGCTTTTGTGTAGCATTATAGGCAGGATGCCGTCCAGACCCGGCGATTTGTATGGAGCGAAACTGTTTATAGCCCAGGAAACTTTTTCCTCTGTGATAATGGATGTTATATTATCCCAGGCGCTGGATTGTGAGCTCTGTGAGTTGTAATACTCTGTGCAGTTATCTTTGCACCCTGGAAAGTGAGTATTCATTAAAAGCTCTAAAGATTCTGCAGTTGACTCAGTCCACGCTCCACCCGTCTTCCTTAGAAGAGAGGGGTTGGAGTGTTCTGTGGATAGAATTTTGCTGAGCCTTGCAGAGTCCTTTTTAGTTTCGATGGATTGGCAATAAGTAAGTGTAATGTTATAAAATTTTTGAAGATTGACTTCAATTTTGCAATTTGATTACGTCATTAACTCCAATATTCTTTGTAGAATTGATAAAATCAAAGATTTAGGAGTTATTCTCGATTCCAAATTTTCTTTTAAAAGTCATATTGACTATATTGTTTTAAAAGCTAATTCTGCCATTGGATTTATTAACAGAAATTGTAAGGATTTTAGGGACCCATATGGCCCCTTATCTTTGTACATCTCTTTGGTAAGATCGCTTCTTGAGTATGCCAATATCATTTGGAGTCCCGCATTTATTACTCACTCTGATCGCATTGAAAAAATACAAAGGCGTTTTACAAGGATAATTTTGTTCTAAAATGTGTTGGAATTTCCGCCCAGATTATTCAGCTAGATGCAAATTGCTTGGAATAAAGTCGTTTAAGTCGAGACGAGCCATTCATGATGTAATGTTTGTAAGAGATATATTAAGCTATAGCATTAAATGTCTACCCCTTCTTTCAATGGTACCTATCTATGTACCAGCTAGATCTTTAAAAACTAGACATTTTCTTTTTGAAAACAAGCACAGAACTAACTACGGTTGCAATGAACCTTTGTCTAGGGCAATTATGTCTTTCAATGAAGCTTGTTGTAATATTGATTTATGTCTCTCTAGAGAGAAATTTAAGGCAATGCTGTTGTATGTTTATTTTTTTTGAATTTATATACCTGAAATATCAGTTAGCATTAAGCGGCTTGTAGATTTATTAAATAAATAAATAAATAAATAAATTGTATGGAAAAGCGCATTTTTCTTAGTCAGATACTTCGATCCATTGGAACATTTGCATGATCTTGAGAAGTCCAATGAAGCCATCTAGGTACATAAATACTGTGAGATTTGATGTTTGATCTTGCAGAGCCTTCAACCACCAGAAATAGCATCTCTCATGCTGCTATGGGACATCTACCGCTGTATATTGGTAGATGCATTCTAAGCGATATTTCTTTTAATGTTGTAGGTCCTTATAGGTCGAATTTTGCTCGATCATAATGGATCTTATGATCGTATTATAAAGGGTCATTCATTTTTCGGTTTCGAAAGTATAGCTGAAGAAGTAAAATACCCTCCACTGCAAACCAGTCATGCAAGAGTGGTTTTGTATGGGAGGTACCAGAACTACTTGACCGACATAGCCCATTTTTAATACAAACCTGACGACGAAAGAAAGAAGTTCTTTCATCAAATTTCATTCGCCTATGTCAATTCCTTTTGGGCGCTAGACAGACGGACAGACAGACAGACGGATATGGCTAAATCGAATTCAGAATGTGATCCTGATTCAGAATACATATACTTTATGAAGTCTCCGGTGACTCCATATTGGCGTTACAAATGTACTGACAAAGTGAATACACATTCCTGTGGAGGGTATAATAAAACACACATAGCGATACATTTTTGATGAACATTTTATGTCATTATAAAGTTTGGACTTTGCCATTAAGGGTGAAATGCAATATTATTCAAATGGCCGCCAGGGGAAGATTCGCAACATGCATTTCTTTTGAAATGCAATAACTTGAGTAATATTGGCTTTTAATGCGTCTAGAGTTCGGGTATTATTCGCGTAAACACGGTCTTTTGCGTAGCCCCACAGAAAAAAATCTAACGGTGTCAAATCGCATGATCTTGGTGGCCAATTGACATCGCCAAAATGTGAAATTACGCGACCAGGAAACTTCTCAACACATTAAAGCCACAAGTAGTAAGTTTTTATAACTTTAACGCGTTGTTCGATTGTTAAGATTGTTTAAACATCTTTAATTCGGCCAATATACAAAGGAGGGATAAAAAAAGACACGGCAAACTATAGGCCAATTTTAATTCTGCCAGCGGTCGAGAAATGTCTGGAAGAGATAGTCGTTAAACGTCTTAATTGTTTCATGTTGAAGCACAGAGTAATCCACCCAAACCAGTTTGGATTACAAAAATGCAAGAGCACCCAATTGCTACGAGTTTACCAATGTGGTTAATGCGGGGTGAAATAGAAATCATCACGTCCTTGTTCTATTTATAGACTTCAGCAAAGCCTTTGATACTTTGACACCCGAAAAACTCGTCGAAAGTCTCCAAACAAATTGGGAATGAGAGGATTGCTGGCAAGATGGCTCAAAAGCTATCTGACTGATAGAGTAATCCAAGTCAAGGTATCTAATATGTTAAGCCAAAAAAAGACGTGCGAATACGGTGTACCACAAGGTTCCAAATTAGGGCCCATTTTATTCATTCTTTTTACAAATGAACTGTTAAGAACGTTTAAGAAATCAATTGCCTATGCCTATGCCGATGATATCGCAATCGTTGTAAGACACAAAGACTTGCAGTTAGCCGTTAAAATATTGCAAGACGAATTCAACGCTGTATCTGAATGGTGTCACGATAACTGTCTGGTGATAAACGCAGACATAACCAAAGTGATGCACATTCGGACTCCATCAAAGCCAACTGAAACAATTGAAATCCTTCATTGTAATGATCGCTGTCCAGTACAAAGAAGCAGCAGCGCGATTGTAGTAGTCAAAGCGGTTAAATATCTTGGAGTTACCATTGACGAGCACTTTCTGTGGCGTGAGCACATCAATAACCTGCGTCTTCAACTTAAGAGCACTTTATTTGCAATGGTGTATCTTAAGCGTTACTCGCATATGGAGGTACAAAAGCAGGTGTACTACTCGTTGGCTGAGTCACGCATTCGATACGGGATTCTGGCCTGGGGAAACGCAGCAAAAACCCATCTGGATAAGATATCTAAATCACAACATCGTCTTCTTAAAATAATTAGGCCTGTTAATTCAACTTGTAGGCGCAGTGGCTTAGTGGTTAGTGTGTTGGACTACTAAGCGAGGGGTCCCAGGTTCGAATCCCGAGAAAAACCCAAATTTCAACTTAAGGTTTTTTTCGCTGCGCCACCTCTCGCGAACGTCTGACAAACATCCGAGAGTATAAATGTCATGAAAGAGCTTCTCAATTGGCCGTTTGGACTCGGCATAAAATTGTAGATCCCTTCCATTCGTCTCAAAAATAAAAACTCACACAAGACGAATGGTTGTGAGAAGCTAGGCTTGGGTCCATACGGACCTGTTCCGCCAATTATTTATTTTTATTTTTTTTTTTTTTTAATTCAACTTTCAAAGTATTAGATGTGAAGGCACTTTTCCAGATAACAACATTTCTTACCTATATGAACGACCAAAGGTTTACCCGACACATAAGCCATTCACAAAACACCCGAAGACGAGCCCGAGGGATGCTTGAAGTTCCACAATCTTACAACACGTATAATGATAGAGAGCTGCGATGCACGGTCCCTAAATTAGTGAATTCGCTGCCACAATTCTTAAAAATAATTCCTAATTTCAAAAAAAGAAAAAAAGAATTAAACACTTAATTGAACTTTATTTGTGAATTAGAAAGCTAAAGAATTTTTTTGTTTTTTTAAAGAAAACACTATTATGATTGTATCCTAATGTACACAAAAAGATTTTCAACTTAAATCTTTCCAAAGTTAACTTATTAAATTGATGCTTAACCATCTGCAGATAAGCACTCTGCTTCGCAGATAATACATGTAAATGAAAACTTCTTTTGTACAATAAGCGATCCATTATCGTAAATGGTAAACATTGAACTAATATTATGACAGTTGAGTCTGACAGGTGTCAAATGCCAGCGCTACCAACTTGAAACCACGAAATGATTGACAGATCGTCACCCATTCCTTTTTCATAAAATCGCGGACAAACGTGCATTACTCTTGACGCCTTCTCTGTTTTGACATTTCCTGTAAAGTCGATGACTACAAGCTTTTAATTCAATTGTTATATTTCTCGAGAACGATTTTGAATAGACTAATCGACTAATAGAGTAAGTACTTTGTTCAGACATTGTATATGTGGATATCTTTCCGATATTTTTGAGCCATAGATTTTCGTACGCAGATTATCTGAAATGGTCTCAAAGTTTATCTTCTTTAGTGTTAGGAAACGGGGTCCCCTAGTCGAGGTAGTGTTAAAAGCTACTTGAATATTTATGAAGGTATTTACAGCCATTTACTTTGCTTCCAAGGAATTAAGTAAATTTATTCCACAGTTTAGTTCTAATAATATAATCGCTTTACACATTTATTTCCTGTGATTAGCAGCAGCATTTATCTATTCCACTCTTATGACGTCTTTTGCGCAAGTAATTGACGTAAATGTTAAATTACAACACAAAACTCCACCCCCAAAAAAATGTGCCGCCCGAGGTGATTCAGTTGCAGACTTCGCTCGTGTCTTCAGGTATTACCATGGCAAGGTTTCAAAGGCAGCAATATACTCTTCTTGACAACCGTGAGGCAGGGTTGACAAATGTGTTACAATCGTAACTTTTAAGTTAAAAAAAATCACAATGCAATCGCTAAAAAAAAGTTACACTCGAAGAGTATTTTTTTTATTTTGAATTTTTATTTTCTACTCATTCATTGGACGGACATTTTAGATACGACTCTTGGAAAAAAATCAACTCTTAGTCTAAATTATAAGAATAAAAGCATTCAATTTGGCTGCACGTTAGGAAATTAAAGATTAAAAATCTCAAAATTTTTTGAAAATTTCCATGTTACATAATATACTCTCACTAGTAACAATTACGAGTATGGAAAAGAGTTTCAATTACAATGGATTTATAGCAGTGCAAGTAAGCAAAAAGGGCATTTTTGCGGCCAACTCACAAGGACCTATAAAACTCGGATTTAATGTTTGATTAGACTATCTAAAATACCAAATCGAAAGCCACGTAAGTCAAATCTAAAGTGGCATCTTTCAAATCCAATTAGTTGAAATTCACACTGGCCGAGTTTCAAGTTCCAAATTAGCAAAATAAAGTAACATCTTCTTTGGGAACTTAGGTCTTGCCTCTCTTTATGTGCATGCGTATGAATTTTTCGAATGTGTAAAGTGTGGCGAGTATGTGCAGTCGAATAGCGGGAGCCGGGAGGGTTGTATGTTTATTAGCAACTAAAAGTTATACAAATCAAATACGTTTTCAAATTTCTCATCTTCTATATATATAAAAGAGAGTGATGTTAGTTACCACGCTTATAACTCGAAAATGCCTAGACCGATTTCGAGGATTCGCACCAATTCGGACTGGCTTCCGGCCAAACAAGAGAAAATTACCGAAAAATCCCCGAACAAAAAAATTATGAATAAAATTAATTTTCCTATACATATATGACTTTTATTTTTTTTTTTTTACTTTACTTTCGGACAATTTTTTAAGACAATTATTTTTTCACAAAATATGTGAGACAATTGTTTTTGTATCAATCAAGACGTTAATTTTGGATTGCGCAATTAATTGATGATTTATCCTTTTTAAGTTAACAACGAAGATATTTATTTTGTGAAGTTAGAACATCCGATAATTGTCAGTGTTATTCACAATGCCGCGAGACAGAAGATCTAATCTTTCTCATCGAACCCGTAATTCACGTTGAACAAGTACAAGGATGACATGTCAGAAGACATTTTGCATCGAGTTCGTGTCCATTCAGAGAATCCCCATCTTTAGATGCACAACCAGGCCTTAATTTTGATAGAAGACATGTGTTACCTCATGTGCGGCAGTTTGTTACTCAGGTTAGGAATGCCATCGCCAGATCGTGGAACGAGAATTGCAGCATGAACATGAATACCACAAATGCATTAAGCCAATTGGTTAGAACGAATGTACCTTTGTTGAATCACCAACAAAAAGATGTGTACGATACAGTAATGAAGGCAATTAATTGTGGATATGTTGGCATGTTTTTCCTTGATGCGCCTGGTGGCACTGCAAAGACATTCCTAATATCATTGATTTTGGCTACAGTTCGTGCAAGATCGGAAAATACTGTCAGTTGCTTCTTCTGGAATAGCGGCTACGCTGCTGGAAGTTTGCCGAACTGATCATTCTGCATTGAAATTGCCATTAAACCTTCAAGCGGTTGAAGAACAAACATGTTGCATAGCGAAACATTCAGCAATGGCCAAAGTTTTGGAAGCAAGCAAAATTATTATCTGGAACGAATGCACATAAGGCCTTTTTTATTAGGCTTACATGATCTGTATAGATCATTGATTTTCACGGTTTACAAAAAAAGGACGGGATCCAACTTTTGTCGTATATCATGGAAATGATTTATACAGATCATATGAACAAAATAAAAAAAGGCCTAATGTCGCATAAACGTGCGTTAGAAGCTCTGAATCGCACTATGAAAGATATACGTAGTGACGCAAGACATTTTGGGGTGAATTGATTTTACTATCAGGTGATTTCCGGCAAACACTACCAGTAATACCACGATCGATCGCTGCCGCTGAGATGAATGCTTGCCTCAAATCATCGACATTCGACTTCAGCTGACGACAAACATGCGAGTTGCATTGCTAAATGATCCATCTGCCGAAATGTTCTCAAATAAACTGCTAACTATCCGTAATGGTCGTGTTCCTGTCGACGCATCAAATGGATTCGCCGAATTTTTTTCAATTTCGTCTAAACGAAAGAGGAGTTCATCAACAAAGTTTTTTCCGAACATCATTGCTAACCACAAAGACTACTATTGGTTGAGTGAAAGAGCAATTGTAGCGACAAAGAACAAAGATGTGGATCACTTAAACTGCACAATTCAAAATCAAATCTTTGGTTCCCTGTATTTCTTCAAATCGATCGACTGTGTAACAAACGAAGACGAAGCAACGAACTATCCAACTAAATTTTTGAATTCATTAGATGTGCCTGGCTTGACACCGCACAATTTACAATTGAAGGTTGGTTCAGTCGTCATCATGCTTCGTAATCTCAATCAACCAATATTATGCAACGGAACGCGTTTAGCAGTCACAAAACTCATGAGCAATGTGATTCACGGGATAGTACTAAAAGGAAAGTTCAAAGGTGAGTTCCAATTCCGAGAATTCCAATGATCCCAACCGATATGCCATTCGAATTTAAAAGGATCCAATTTCAAATTCGTATTTTCTGAAATATTAAATGATTTTTTTTTTTAAATTTAAATAAAACAAATATAATTTAAATAAATTAATAATTGATTTTATTCTATTTTCAAAGAATATCAGACGGACGAAGTCCGTTGGGTCAGCTAGTTGCTTTATATAAATATGTCAAATCAGAACAATTTTTGTTCATATCGTTCACATCAAAGACAGCTCGAAGGTTGAAGCTCGCCCCTGGTAGAATAACAAATTAGAGTCACAATAGCTTGTAGAAGTTGGCTTTTGTTAAACTTATTTTTTGGTTTCTATGAAATGCTAGGTGGGATTTAAGGCTGACTACCTATGAAGGAGGACTTTAGATTCGATTTCCTTTTTCTATTTCTAATACACTTTTTTTTTATAATATGTTCTTACAGGTTCTGTATATTATAATGATAAAGATATACGACACGAGTACATATTTTTGTAACTTTTGCATTTGTTGATCCTTTGGGAAATGTTTTTAAAGTAATTGGAATTGAATGGTGATCATGAAAGTTTATTATTATGCAGATAAACAAGTTCAAAGTCAAATTGAGGGCTTTTAGTGAACTTATAATTTGATTTCTTTAAAAGTGAAAGTGTTTTATTGCAAATAACGTGGGAGGACTTACTTGGCTAGAAAAAGAACACTTTTTCAACTGTTAAGCTAAAAATTGAGTAAGTGCAACGTATTGTCGAGCGTGCAAAAATAGTTTACAAAACCGAAAATTTGGTGTTCGAGAGTTGTTTAAAATACCTACCTATTGTTATTGTTTAATTCGTGTGGAACACGAGAGACGGAATCATTTTAAACATTTAGATTGCTTATGAATTTTGATAAAATGTTTGTACCAGTTTTTATATAGATAACCTTTAGAAAAAAATGTATAAAATTGAATTGAATTAAGTTGACCATATTATGTACCTTAAGAATACATTTCTGTTCACATATACATATATGATATCTTTCTCCTATGCGTATACGAAAATAAAAAAAAATTGAGCCCGAAAAAATACAATCGGAACTAAGATTTGCTTACAGTTCACAAAATGAATTGTTCATCCCTGCCGTGAGGGCGTACATACTCGCATTGACATGTTTGTTGTCATAGAACAGGCCTTCTTTGGAATTTGCTATTACGGGAATAGTTTCTAGGAGACTTCAATCGCAGCCAAACACAAACAGAAAAAGTCTATTTCCTCTTCTTTTTTTGAATGACTTACCTCGCGGTTTTTTTTTTAAACGAGACTGCTCTACTGAAAAAAAAGGTGCCGTTACTTGGATAGGATAAACAATCAGATCTGAGCCACATTGAAGTTAAATAAATTGTCAAAGTCCATTTGCATAAAAACTGCCCCTGAACCTTAACCCAAACCATCTCAATCATCTATCGGTAATGCAGTCGGTGTGCGTTTTGACAAAACAACAACACACACATCAAATGCAAATGGGTGAAGTAAGTATTTTGAAGGCAAACGCGCCTGTGGGCGAGAAGAATTAGCACACCATCACCATACTTTGCTAATCCTTGACATTTTTGTTATTCCTCCTCGTCGTCTCTTTTATTGCTTCGTATTGATTTTCGTGGTACGATGTGCAATACCAAACTGAAAGGACAAGTCCTTGAGGCTGTTTTGTAGTTTATTTCATTTTTGTTGCTCCTCCATACACATTTGAATAAAGAGGAAAGACATTCAAAAAATCTGTTTGAGTTTTGCTGCTGTCAGAGTGCCGCATCTGATGCAGATAATAGTTTGTTCTCTAATGGAAAAAGTTTAAGGATCTCTGGCAGTTGAGCTGATAACAGGGAGACTCACTATTTTATTTTTCTCAAAACAAACTGAGGCGATTGCAATCGAATCCCATCTCGTCGCATTCTGGAAATTGGATAGCTTGTACCGAATCAAGTGTATCTGCTGCACGAATTGAACGTTTATTGAATGCTTCTTGAGATTAATTGCATTTAAAACTAAAACCGGGTCAAGAGGAATAGTTTTTATAAGAAAAGTCTTGTAAGTGCAATCCACTTTATGTTATGAAATATTAATTTGGAAAGAATTCAAGTTTAGTTTACGTAGAAACAAGTTAATGAAGTTGATGCCTTGGAGCGCAAAATCATGTTAAAAGTTTCGTGTTTTCCATTTGAAGATTTTAATTAGTTTTGAAGAGGAAAATAAAAAGCAAAAGATTACATCGAGAGCCAGAGGAGATGAGACGATGGATAGAGGTTGGTGTATTTACACGAAACAATTAATGTGCAACGAGCTGTGCTTAATGTAAAATTGAGAATTATTTGAAGAATGTTGATAATTGCTCGGCTAAAAATGGAAAAATGTCGAATTTTCAACATCAAACAGATTTCTGAATACTTGAGAAAGGTTATCTAAAAGTCAGAGGTAAGCTAGGCTTTTGAGGTTGTTCAAGTGTAGATAGAAAAAAGGGTTAACAATCTTTGCTACACGTTTATAAATCTTGATCATCCATATATCTGGTTGTCGCTGAATGAAATAAGTTGCTTTTTCGAAATGTTAACGCTGACCATCGGTTAAAAAGCAAGCGGAACGCAATCTGAAATTCTATTTTTACAAGGAAAGATGACCAAAGATTGTTGTTGATGTGTAATCGAACTAGTGGAGGTCCTGGAAAGGTAGAAAATCAAATGAAAGCTGTCCCATTCAGGAAGTCGGATGGTTTGTAAAATATAGAAAAATGATGGAAACCGCATGAATTACTACGAGGGAGCTACCATTGAATTTGTCATAAAGATAAAAATACACATTGTGGCATTAGGCCCTTGCGTATGACCCTCTGTGGGCAGTTTTGATTTGATACAATTCTCCAATTATCAAATTTCGTGCTAAATCAAACGACTAAAATAGGCAATGCTTCCGACGCTCGTTCGGACTAAAAAAAGCGCTCCGTAAAAGTTGTCAAGTTACAAAGCAGTTACATCAAACTTATATAAATGCTGTCTGAAGTCTGCCGGCAAACTAGCTGAATATTTCTTTTTTAACTACGGGTAGTAACTTCACTATTTTCTTTTTTGAGGTTTAGTTTTAACATTGGCAATACCGCTTCAAATGGAAAAAAAAATTGACAGCTGATAGATAATGGGTCTGTTCCTTTACATTTAAATATTACGATTTTTTATAAACTATAATAAATTTTTACTCAATACCGTTCCTAAAGTCGAAACATTCGTAAAAGGTCGCGTCATCGAGAGAGCAAGGGTAGGATCACTCCCAGTAGTCGTATAAAAAGCAGTAAACTTCCATGACATTCATGAACTTTCGGATGTCCCTTTATCTGATCTTTGCAGGTTAATAAATGCATCAGGATGGCTGGACAATGTCGAGTAACCGTGGGGGAGTTAACACCATCGTCTAACCCTAACCATGGGCATTACAATGGGTCCACATGGACCTAAGTGGGGTGCTGCGGGGCTTGTTCTGCCGCACCCACCCATTAACCTAACCTAAACTGTATATTTTTAAAGATTTTCAACTCCTACAGACGAAAAATGCTACAATGCGGTATAACCTTTAATCGGTTTTGCAATATCAACTAGTACAATATTGTTATTAACGCAGTTTAAATTGAGTCTTCAGGTAGTGCGTTTGAATGCGGGTTCAGCAGAAAAAAAAAACTGTTGCAAGTATCGGGGAAAGGTATGTTTTTTTGTATGAAAATTCAGGTAAATGTTTATTTTCGATGCTCATTTTATTAGTTTATATCTACACTGTCGGCGCAGTGGCTTAGTGGTTAGTGTGTTGGACTACTAAGCGAGGGGTCCCAGGTTCGAATCCCGAGAAAAACCCAAATTCCAACTTAAGGTTTTTTCACTGCGCCACCTCTCGCGAACGTCTGACAAACATCCGAGAGTATAATTGTCATGAAAGAGCTTCTCAATTGGCCGTTTGGACTCGGCATAAAATTGTAGATCCCTTCCATTCGTCCCAAAAATAAAAAAACTCACACAAGACGAATGGTTGTGAGAAGCTAGGCTTGGGTCCATACGGACCTGTTCCGCCAATTATTTATTTTTTATTTTTTATCTACTTTTTAACTGAAAACTTAGTAATATTATTATTTTTTTACCATTCGATTATAGGGAACCAAGCTTGTTCGAGTTTCCGATTCGAACACTAGTGTTAATTAATGTACAAATTTTGTTTTTAATTGTTTGTGAATTTTATTTATTTATTTCGTTTTAAGTTGTTTTTTTCTATGTATTAAATAAAAACAAAAATATGAATTCTTCTCATTTTCTTAATTTAAAAAAATACACGAAATCTAGTGTGCGAAAGAAGGAAACTTTGTGTTCGGGTTCAGGAAGCTAATGTTCGACTCCTGGGGAATAATGTTTTTTTTTTTTAGTTTTTATTTTTTTATAAAAAAAACATAACAATTACAGGGAAAAACTTAGCTTTATTGTAAAATGTTTGAGTTAGGCAGCTCATTAACTTTTCGTGACATATAACATTTAACGGTTCTCTCACAGTTAGTGATTATTTTACAATGAATCACGTTCGACTACTGGAGACATGCACTTTCATCGCTAGATGAATAAACTAATATAGTTAATAAATTAGCTAACTTCGAGTTTATCAGACATTTGGGCCTATAGCGAGGTATCCGTCGGAACGGAAATTTCTCCGTAGCGCATACGCTGTCGGAACCTCAAATCACATTCGAGGTATTCTTTTTGGGGAAAATATAATTGAAATGCGATGTCCCTTTAATTATATCGTCCTCGTATTGTTTGGTGATTTTGTACTGTAAACACAAACAAGTACAAGATTTTGCGTCAGCATAATTCAAAGGAGCACCATTGCCGCCGAAAGCACGCTTAGAAAATCCTTTGAACAGCCGTTCAAGAAGTTCATCAAATAGCGATTTTAAAACAGAGATTTCTCTCTAAGGCAAGGGAAAACGTCAAAAAATAGCCATAAGATAATATTAATTCCTGTTTTTTTCACGATAGTGTCAGAAAGTGATTCGGGGATATTGGTTAAGCGCAATTGAAACACGGCCCAAATATGTGAGAAGCTAAAAGAATTTTTTTTAACAACTTTATGGGCTTTTTGCAAACAATTTTCAACCGTATAGTTTCTTGGGAGTGTATCACGCCTTGGGTGTTGATAATCGACCAAAAAAAACCGTCTAAACCAATCCATTTGTTAAACATTTCAGGCAATTCGCAACACCAAAATGTTACATGTTGTTATGTACATAAAAAATATGTGTTGGTTAAGTATTCGCTCATGGAACAATGGTGGTACATTATTAAATGGAATCATCATTATACCTATATTTAACATTTCCCTAGAATGCGTTAAAATGTTGGCTGCTGGGCTTTACCATTAAATTGTATTTAACTGTATTTTTTTTTTGTATTTATTAATTCATCTTGCTTATATAAAATGTGGTAAGAACAATTCAAAGAAATTATTTATATGAAGAACTATATTATTAATGATTAACATTATATACAATCGAGAAACAATTAATACATTTGCAAATAGAAAAAAAGTTAGTTTAAAAAACAAATAAAAAACCGACTGACTGTAAAAAAAAGAATTAAAAAGATATGAACAAGACATATTCGAGTACCTATACCTAACTAATTGACAATCGGAGACTATATTTCGTCACTACACAGCCTAACAAATATATGAGTATTGAGTATCCTCCGACTGCCAAATAGTTAGGTATAGGTACTTGAATATGTCTTGTTCATATGTTTTTAATTCTTTTTTTTTTACAGTCAGTCGGGTTTTTTTTTGTTTTTTAAACTAACTTTTTTTATTTTTATCTTTTTAGCCTATGACACTCCGGGGAAGAATACGAATTTAATGACACCTCACTATTCAAAATCGGTCAAGACGTTTGTGCTACATAGCGTCACGTAGGAACGTACATAGGATACGCGCGAAATACAACCCTCCCTGTGTCCAGTCGGGTAATAATATTCTATTAATAGTCTATTCGCGTACTTTCCCGAGCCAAACACTACAAATTCGTCAAATTCAAAAAAAAATACCAAAACTCTCTCAGAGAGCTTAAAATATACGCCAAAGTACGTGGATAGAACTCGAGCTACTTTGAGCAACTTTCATCTTTGACATCTAATCCATAGCACAAATAAATATGAAACATACATTTTTGAAACATATGAAACGTTCTTGGACAACATTCGACCACTACCGAATTTTCTTTATTTTTACAGATTTTATTGTTCTGTATAATTCCTTTTTTAAGCCGGATTTTGAATTTGTTTCTTGACAACTTTGTGCATTTGACATATTTATCAGTACTTGCCGGTTGAAATTCTCTGAGTTGTTTCGACCCAAGAGAGGAACGACTCGTTACTCGTTATTTTGCTAGTTTTCTCTTTTTCTGTCATTTTTGATGAGTGCGTGTATAGACTTTGTGTGATTGCGATCGATTTATATCGATTGCGTTCGATTCAAACCGCGTACGTGAACGAACCTAATGTACCTATATAAACTTTAACCTAACACTCAACATAAAATTCGTTTGATGGTAACACTATCCACTAAAAATAATTATTGCGATTTTTAGCTGTCAGTTGCGATGTTGAGTTGAAAGTAGATGCCGCTAGGTGCGAAACTTGGCTGGGTATGAGTTGCGATGCTATTGTGTATAGAACGTAATTTATTTCACTGTTCAGTGTATTCCATGTCTTGACATTTCTCACTGACATTAATTTGTGGGACAATTGGTTTTTTTTTTTTCCTTTTTCTTTAAATGTAGATTTATTATCTTTTTTGTTTAGCCTATGACACTCCGGTGAAGAATACGAATCTTATGACACATCACCCTTCAAGATCGGTCAAGTCGTTTAGGCCACAGGGTGTCCCGATGGAACATAGGATACGCGCGAAACACATAACCTTCTCTGTGTGCCGTCGGGTAAAAAATAAAGAAGCGTTCTTCAAAATAAAAATAAATTATATTGTAAGACCCAACAAAATTCAGTTAAGACACTCTTTAGCTAAGCTTAAGCAAGAGCTAGCGGCGAGTGTCCCTTCAAAATATTCGTATTTATTCAGAAAATAAAGGGAAGAAAAAGAAAAGATATTTTTTATTGATATAAATTATCGGGTTAACTGATTGAAGATATTATGTGTTCAATTTGAGTATGATCAGGATTAAAAAGCCAAGATTTTATTTTGTGTAGGAAAGGTGACAAATTCTTTAGACTTCTAATAGAGAAAGATAATTTATTAAAAAGAGAAGGAACTACTACTGTAAAGAATCTTTTGTAGTGAATTTAATAATACGCTGGGATAATGACCAAATTGACGGAATTTACACGAAAATTATGCAGCGAGTTTCGTCTAACCATCCCCACTCCTAATAAAAAATAGTTTTAGAACTTTAAAGTAGTAGAGATGCCTTAGTGGAAAAACTTTTAGTTCCTGAAACAAAATGAAACTTTTGTGATAGCGATCTTTCTTACAAATAATACGCACAATATGTTTCTGCAAAACAAGAAGTGGATTGATCTTGTTCAAATAAGCCCCACCCCAACAAGTTATCCCGTACTGAAGCTTTGAGTGAACGATACCGTAGTAGATCATAGTTAGTAACTTTTGTGAGCAATATGAGTTAAGATTATAGAATTGCCTAGTGCAACACAATAGGTACGGTAGTGTGATCGGACCAGTTCAACTTACTGTCAAGTATTAATCCAAGGTATTTCAAAAACAAAATTCACCTTAAAACAATAAACCGAGCAGGGTTCTTGGAAAAAAATGTATTATTGTGATTTAAATTTAAAACGAATTTTTGACAGTCATCATTTCACAATTAACTATAGTAGGCGACTCTGAGAGACTAAAGTACATTAGTTTGGTTTTATTGCTCAACACTATTTTATGAAGAGAAAACCAGCGCCTTAGAATATCCAAGTCTGGGTTTATGTCCGAAATTAAGTTGAGCAGATAACTGCAACCATAGGAAAAGGCCATGTCATCAGCAAAGGCTGTTACTTACTTACTTACTTAGGTGGCGCTACAGTCCGGGGTGGACCTGGGCCTCAACCAATACGCCTCTCCAGTTAGCGCGATCTTTGGCTAACTGCCTCCAGTTGCGCACTCCAATTTGGTTGAGGTCCCCTTCCACTTGCGCGCGCCACCTAAGGCGAGGTCTTCCTCTACTGCGTTGTCCCTCCGGGTTTGAGTCGAAGACTCTTCGGGCCGGAGCGTTGGTGTCCATTCGCTCTACATGTCCTAGCCATCTTAGTCGACTGATGCGTACTTTTCTGATCAGGTCGATGTCGCTGTACAGCTCGTAGAGTTCGCTGTTAAATCTCCTCCTCCAAAGCCCGTCAACGCAAACGGGACCGAAAATCAATCGAAGAATTTTGCGTTCAAAACGACCAAGGAGATCTTCATCCGCCTTTGATAGCGTCCATGTTTCTGCGCCATAGAGTAGGACTGGGATGATGAGGGTCTTATATAGAGTCTCCTTAGTGGTTCTTGACAAGGCCTTACTTCTCAATTGCCTTCTTAGGCCAAAGAAACAGCGGTTGGCAAGTGTAATTCTTCGATTGATTTCTGATGTGATGTCGTTGTCAGAATTTATAGCGGAGCCGAGGTAGACAAAATCCCTAACTACCTCAAAATTATAGCTGTCTGTCGTGACGTTCTGACCGATTCGTCGATGTTGTGTTTCCCTTCTTGTTGACCGCATATATTTTGTTTTGCCCTCATTCACCACTAAGCCCATTTTTGCCGCTTCTGTACTGATACTTGCAAACGCACCAGTGACAGCTCGCTGTGTTCTGCCAATGATGTCGATGTCGTCAGCGTATGCAAGTAGTTGCACAGACTTCTGGAAGATTGTGCCTCTGGTGTTGGCTTGCGAGTTTCGCACAATCTTCTCAAGAATGATGTTGAAGAAGTCACACGACAGCGCGTCACGTGAGATTGTTTCCGACCTTTATGGAGCAGCGAGCTTTCTCCATCGTCATTCTGCACAATCGGACGAGTTTGGCAGGGATGTCAAAACTAGACATAGCTCTATACAGCTCGTCTCTATAAATGCTGTCGTATGCGGCCTTAAAATCGATAAAAAGATGGTGAGTATCGATCTGGACTTCTTGGGTTTTCTCCAAAGGCTGTTATTACGCCCTTAAAATTCTGTTTAAATATAGAATTGATAAAAATCAAGAAAAGCAATGGACCAAGTACCGAACCTTGCGGAACACCAGAAATTATGTAGCGCAATTCACCAAAGCGACTCTTTATTTTAACTATTAGCCTTCTATCCTTTAGATAAGATAGATAAGAAGCTAACCAGTTATAAATATAACCTAGCATACCTGCAATATATAATTTTGTCAAAAGGATTTTGTGATCAACTAAATCAAAAGCTTTGGTTAAGTCAATGAAAAGCCCAATTCAAGTTTTCATATATCTCACTACCAAATTTCAGCAACGCATCTTCGGTAGACTTACCAGTACGAAATGCGTATTGGGATTCATTACAAAAAATATTTTTATTTAAGAACGTTAAGATTCTCCTTTTCATCGCCTTCTCAAATATTTTTAAACAAATAAATAACAAAGATATTGGTCTGTAATTATTCAGATCACAAGGGTTAGACTTTTCGTGGAGAGGAAATGAAAAACAAAAAAAAGAAGAACGTGAAAGAAAAGTTGGCAGATTTCTTAAACATATTTTCGTCATTAAAACAGTCTTGTCTTGTCAAAGCAAAGCTTGTAAGTTAAGTGATGCCATATGTATTTAGATACGGCTCATCGCGAATAAATGTGTCCTACTTCAGAGAATCTTCTAACGCGTACAAAATTTGTTTAGGAAATTAAATTACGACATCAATCGGACTCCAGATGTATAGCAAATCGCTTTGATTGACATTTCATCGCCTCTCTTTTATTTCATGCTAAAAGGAACATTAACGTTAAGACCGACAACCGCTTACTTTATTTAGCTGCACAAATTACTTGTCGCACTCGTCATCGCGGCAAATGAACAATTTACTTACACAAAATTAACTTGAAAGAAATTCAAACTTTCACCGTCAAACACAGGAGGATATTGTTCTCCCAAGTACCTAGACATAATTGTTTGTGCTTTAGATGCCAGTATACCCAGCTACCCGATATAATTTCTCGGGATTAAGAAGACAGCACGCTTCAGCCAAGATTGAATTGGCACTCGTCTCGCATAAAAGCATTGTCGGCAATAAATTGACAACTCAAATATTTAAAGTAACCCAGCAAGCCGCCGCCATTTTACCAGATCGAGAATTAATTGCTTCCCCGGTGTTTTCCTTTTTATCGAGAACTGACATTGAGCTATTAAACTCCATAGATTCAGAGCTCGAGGGTGGCACTCGCAGATTTATCATCCATTCTACCCCTCTTAGTGTGATGTTAAATTTGTATTCCATATACAAATATCCCTATATACAGTCGTAGATGCGCCGAGGCTGGGGCGTTTAATGAACTCTTCTGCTCAACAAATTCCATTAATACGAAATGGCTAAGGGCGAGGGGTGGCCAAACAAACATAACAGGGCGGCGTATGCTCCGCTGAATGACGAAATGCGGAATCGCTGTACACAAAGTGTCGAAAAATGGAAACTTAAATTGCGACAGACGACGAACTGCATCCAATCCCCTTTATAATTTCAATGACAACCATGATGAGGGTTGGACCGTAGTACTGGCAACAACAAAAATCGATATCCGGCATCAATAGGTTGGGAATTTCTCGTCTCGGGACAGATGCAGAAAGAAAAAGGATAATAAATACAAAACAAAACTTCTTCGAAGGGTGGAAGTTGGGTGGCATTTTTCAGGGTTGCAGTGCCCATGGAGACATAGTCTTTTTCCTGTGATAAAATGGAAATCTGCGCATTCCCGTTCCCAACTCGCTGAACGTTCAATAACCCAACAACAGACAGTGGGTGGTTTTGAGTAACAAAGTTTCCTATTTTACGATTTAAATCACCCCCCTTCCGCATAAAGCTATGTGTACATTTGGTGTGTAAGGGTAACAACACGAAAAGATGCTCACATACTGATGGATCAGGATCTGGTTGATGATGCATCAAAGGATTATTATGCGATGGAATCCCTTTTATTAGTTTGAAAACTTTGAGGCGGCTCGGGGTATGTTTGAAATGTAAACACATGACACAGACTGGCGGTTAAAGAAATTTGTTGGAAATATTAATGCACGCAGCTATCTGTGAAACGCAAGACCTGCTTGCCTTTGGTATGTGCTGTGCTGTGGTGTTGTATACAATGTGGGGTTGGGGTTGGGGGAATTCGGATGGGATCTGTATTGAAGCTGACAACTTTTTAAATAATCATTTTATGTTGCACCCCTTTTTTGAGCTGATTTAATTTTAAATCGTTGGACTTGCTCATACATGTATTAATCGTAGTAAACTATGCAAACCATCAAAGCAGTATCGAACGTCAAAAGACTGAACCCATGTTACTGGTGAGACAAAGGACAAAGGACTTTGTTGTTTTGAAGGTACACCTATCCAAATTTTTCGAAAGTGCAGACGTGCATAATATAAACCAACGTACGTAGACGAATCGTTTTAATTATTTTTTGGCAGGTTACTCTTAATTATAATAATTTCTGCAAGAGGTATCACAAACATTTTTCAGATGTCCGTGGTATATCAATCAAAGAGCTGGAGTGGAAACCTTTTTTTTTGAATACCGGAATGAGGAATGGTAACAATGTTTCCCTCATCTCAGTCCACAATCCCGTTTTACCTACACTTCCGGTCATTCTAAACTTCGATATGGTGTACCTCTTGGCTACATTATTTCATTGAGCAGGCCAAGAGCTGCCTATCCCGAAATAGTGGCGACAAAGAATACCTACAGTGGGTGAAAAAAACATCTTTTTGGATAGCCAAGCATCAATTAAGTACTTGAAATCAGCCTCTGTTCGTTTTATACAATATTTTTATTTTATAATGTATTGGGAAGATGGTGGAACAGTTCAATAATCACCGGTGCATATGGGCATTCCAAGGAATTGTGAGGCGATGAAATCGTCGAACATGCAACTACACTAAACAGATTTTGTTCATATTTTGGAGTACCTTACTGCCACCCTTTTCGGCCTTTTAGAGCTTGTCCGCTGTTCCCATTGGTATGCCAGGTAATGGGGTGGCAATTTTGTAGTGTATAGAGCCATTGCTTGTGTACTGGGCAGCGCAGGTTCGAGCCCACTCAGAGGCTGCAATACTCGACCACCCAAATATATAAAAAAACAAATAATATCAGAGTCTCTCACCCAATGCGCCAAAAAAGAGGTTTCTATACTTGGAGTACAATGGGCCAGGTTTGGTCTGAGTGCTTCAGAATTTGGAATCCACTTTTTACAAATAAAAAAGGACCAGGTGTATAAATGGAGGCTTCCCTCCTTGCCCCTCAGGCCTATTGTATTACAATTGACCAACAACTCTGGTTTGATTGAGTCTCTTATATCTAATGTGCCTCAGTTATTCTAATTGCTACAATCTGGATGCTATTGAAATAAGGTTATGCATCTGAAGTTCTCACAACAAGCTACTGCATAAAGGCAGAGAGTATCATCACTGGACACTGTCTCTTAAAGGCAGGTATGAAGCAAGGCTTTGTGAATATACAAAACATATTTCCACAAGGTGAATGGTTTGCGATGACTTTTTCTTACTTTCTCCCCGACCCTCTTTAGAAAATAGGAAACTCCAAATGGTGCCTATAACTTTTTTCACTAAAACTGTATTAGCCACATGACATACACTTTATGCCTCTGACGTTTTAATTAGGTGTCAAACTGGTAGGTAGAAAAGGGACCTCAGAGCAACTTTTACTTAAACTAACCTAAACAAACATCTTGCGTGGATTTTTAAATATTTCGAATAATTTTGAAAACTTGAGTTCTGCAGTCTACAGAAATTTTCATTTTTGTAAGGTGAACTATGTACCTGAAGATCATTCTTGCTTAATGGCCGACGGTTCCGAGCTGTGAAGAAATTTTGCTTGAGACAGTGTACCACCTTACTTCCAGCACTCAATACAAGACTAAGCGCTGTGGCTTGTGGCATCACCACGACTCGATATTTAAAAAGGAGATACGATTTTGAAAAAAAGTGAAAAATAGCCCCAGAAAATCAAATCAAATTCGTTTTGAACCAATCAACAATACCCACCGACAAACATGTATAAATCTCTCAGAAAAGAGACACTTAGACCAGAATTATAGGTCGTTTGTGATACCCCTCATGAGTGAGCGCAAGGAAAGATGGCCACAAGAATTTCTAGACCGGTCATACTAATGGAATATGACAGACTTATTGCTGCATGTATTCTTGGTTATGATATGCATTTGGGCAGACGAAGGGTGACCAAAACGGTCTTACCCTCGAAAATAATCCTCCAATATTTTGTCAAAGAACAGGAGACTGGTATAGGGAAGAAGCGGTGATTGCGTTAATCAGCGCTTCTGCTTCATATCCTTTTTAAGGTTTTATTAAGTTGGTCAACGTGGAGACGACCGGTTTACTATTTGTATTCGACCTCGTATCAGACGTCCAAGAATGCTATGTTGTAGAAAGCCGATGAAGACCAGTAGTCCGAAGGAAGACTGAACCTTCGATGGTATATGCGAGTGGGGACTGACCTTAATAGGTTAGGTAAGGTTAGGTTGAGTGGGGCTGTGAGATCGTCACAAAAGACCAGGCACCAAGACGGGCCCATCGCCATTCCCAGGGAACCATTACGGTCAAAAACCTAAACCAAATCGCCCAAACAGTCAATTTCCCTACAGAATCTAATTATTGTTCCAATATTGTTTGAGGAACCAACCTCTTCTAAGTTGTTAAAGAAGTACCTGCCTAGGTGCTTCCTTCTGGTCCGAGCAATTGCTAGACACTCGCAAAGAAGGTGGGAGATATCTTCCGTGACTTGTAGGTCCTCACATAGTACCTGCATGTGTCCGTATTAGATAAGCCTAGTCTCATGGCATGCTTCCTTACAAAGCAGTGTCCAGAGAGTATTCCTATTGTTAATCTTAACATTTTTCTACTGAGATTCCTCAATTCTTCAGACTTTTTCCCATTTAAGACGGGCCACAGTGCCTTAGAGACCCTGTGCCCCTCCAGCTGTGAACATCTTGTGGCTGCTTTATTGGAGGTTTTCTCGAAGACAACCCTTTTAGCAACGGCCATAGGTGGTCTGATACCTTCAATCAATTTATTAAGTGGGAGCTCCGCTCCTTCCTTAGCCAGAACGTCGGCTTTTTCGTTGCCCTCAATATCGCAAAGCCCAGGTACCCAACACAATCTGCATAATACCTTAAGCACTACGCGGCAATTCCTGACTAGTTTAGATTTAATGGAATGTTATTCTAGCGCTTTGAGCGCAGCCTGGCTATCAATGTAGATGGCGATAAACTTGTTGGATGTCGATCTCATTAAAAGTACCTCCGCAGCTTTGAGTACGGCCAGAATCTCTGCCTGGCACACTCTGCATGTGTCCGGAAGTCTCAAGGCCATATGTAGTTCCAACTAGCTGGAGTATATACCTGACCCCGTATCCTCACTGGTTTTGGAATCGTCTGCATATATTGAGGTCTCATCTTCCTATTCCAGTCCTGTTCCTATTCCAGTCCTGTCTGTCAGGGGACGACACATCGTATGGAGTATCCAAATGAAGTGTATCAAGACTTTCATCCGCTTTTTCCGGGATTTCGGAGAAAGATTCCGTTAAGATAGTACTGTGTCCTATCCTATTGTTTTTAAAAAGCCCTGCGTTAGTGACCCGTAACGCACTATTACCTGCATTTGATTGTATTTGCAAGTCCAGTGGTAAAATATGCAAGAATGCCTCCAGTGCAGCCGTTGGTGTGGTACGTAAAGCACCCGTAACGGCAATGCAGGCTGTTCGTTGAACCCTGGTCAACATATCCCGTACACACTTCTTGTTCGTGGCTTTCCACCAGACAAGAGCCCCATAAGTGATTATGGGCCTTACTACCATTATATATAGCCAATATAACATTGACGGCCTAATACCCCATTTCTTTCCTGCTGTCCTCTTGCAAATGAAGAGAGCATTGTGAGCCTTTTTGACTCTTTCCTGTACGTTAAGTTTCCAGTTTAGTTTCCTGTCTAAAACCGTACCAAGATATTTTGCGCTCTCCGAAAGGGAAAGCCCCACTCCAGCAAGTCTGGCCGCTTGAAGGCGGTTTTTTGTATTTTGTACTAAATAGTACAAGTTCGGTTTTCTCCGGGTTGACTCGTAGTCCACACCCTTCGGCCCATATTTTGAGCTTATTAAGGGCTGTTTCCATAAGTTCACTTATCGTATTAAGGAACTTTCCTTGAACAATGATAACTACGTGATCCGCATAAGCAGTGAAGCTGAATCCTGCATTATTTAGTTCTTTGAGTCTATCTATGACCAGCACCCAGAGAAGGGGGGAGATCACTACTCTGTTACTGGGGGGTGCCCCTAGTGGCAGATCTCCTTATTGAACTGTTTCCGAGAGTGGAGTTGATGTTTCTCGTCGAGAGCATTTCGCATAACCAATTGGTAATGCGTTGTTCGACACTGATCCTCACCAAGGCATTTTTGATTGCATCTCTCCTGACATTATTAAAGGCCCCCTCAATGTCCAGAAAGGCAGCTAGTGCAAATTCTTTCTGGTGAGGCTGCTCTCTATTTTGCCTACTACTTCGTGTAGAGCCCTCTCTACTGACTTGAATTTTAAATATGCATGCTGAGCATTACATTGGTTTCCGCTACAACATGCTTCTTATATAAATGTCAGTAAGCCTTTCTAGTGTTTTGAGGAGAAATGACGACAGACTAATAGGTCTGAAGTCTTTTGCTGAAGTATGACTTGGTTTACCCGCTTTAGGCATGAAGACCACTCGTACTTCTCTCCACGCCCTAGGTACATAGCCTAATCGGAGGCAGTGTATTCAAATATTTCCGATCATATTTTTAGCTGAATCTGGACCCTGTTAAAGCATGGCCGGCAAAATGCCGTCAGGGCCAGGTGCTTTGAACGGAGCGAAGGATTTAATGGCCCAACGCAGTTTCTTCCAGTTTCTTCCCAGTTGTGATGTTGCTATCAACCCTTACGTCTATTCCTGCGCTAGTGCTATGTTCATTAGGTGACTGAACCATTGGCGCGGTATTTCCAGGAAAATGGGCTTTAACTAGTGATTCCAGAACCTCCATGAGCCGTCCGATTTCTTGATAAAGCTAGGGACAGCCCCGTCCTTGGCCAGCATTTTGCAAAGTCTGGAAGCCTCGGTAGTATCTGCGATCGACTCGCAGAAGAGCTTCCAAGATTTTCTCTTATATTACCTGATCAAGTATTTAAACGGTTTCTTGCTTTCTATGTACAGATCCCATGTAATGTCGTCCCCCACAACTTTGGCCCTATTGTAGAAGTGTCTAACCCGCCTTTTTTGGAGTTTAACTCCTTGTTCCACCACTGAGGCTGTGACCTCTTAGTTGGTTTTTTGAGCGGCCAAACTTGTTCGTAAGCCATATTCAATATCTTGCCTAAGTTATCAACTGCCTTGTCTAAGTCTAACGAAGTGTCAAGACGTGGTAGGGGAGACCGGGGATAGTTGGCCTCAGGGGCAAGTTGACTCACTGCCATTTATTTGAAAGAGAAGATATGAATTGCATGTCCATTCCTGTTTTTACATTCAATACCGATACCTGTTTAGTCTCCTTTTGTATCTCGTCGCGAGTGCATGTCATTCATGAAATATTAAGGAAAAACGATTTTTTGCTCCCGTAAGTAACTTTTTTTTTTTCTTTTATTTTCCTCTTTCCGGCCGTTTTTGAGCGTCTGGCGCAGATTTTTTTTTGGAATATAGTGTATATATGTATTAGTTGTCCATGCATGCCCTTTATTTTTTGTTATTTTCTGTTTTTGCTTCTGAAAAATCTTGTTATTTGCCAGATGGTCGGGAGGGGTTAGTTGACTCATTTTGTTCGGGGCTAGTTGACTCAATAATTTTTTCGGGATTTACAGGAAATGAGGACTTATAAAAGGAAAACAGAAAGAGGAGATACTCAGCAAAGCGTGATGGAACGAGCCTGTAGACTTGTTTTGATGGAAGGCCTCAGTATAAGGTCAGTTTCAAAAGAAGAGGCAATTCCATACAAGACCCTGCAAAGGTATGTACAAAAGCTTCAAAAGAAAAAGGAAGAAAATCCTAGTAGTGAATTTGGTGAATTAAGTTTGGAAAAAGTGGGCTATTCAAAAACTAGGCAAATATTTTCCGACACAGAAGAGCAATGTTTAGTTGAATATTTAAAAACAACTGCTGATATTTATTTTGGCATGACAGCCTTCCAAGTTCGAAAACTGGCATACGAGTTTGCCATAAAAACAGCAACTAAAATACCAAGCTCATGGACTGAAAATAAGTCTGCCGGGGAGGACTGGTTCGGACATTTTTTAAAAAGACATCCAGCACTTTCGCTGCGAAGGCCACAAGCCACAAGTTTGTCGAGAGCGACTTCTTTTAATAAGCATAATGTCGGTTTGTTTTTTAAGAACCTGAAAACTGTTTACGAACGCCTAAAACTGCATCCTGAAGATATTTGGAACATGGACGAAACGGGTGTCACAACAGTTCATACACCAGATCGAGTAGTCGCTCGCTGTGGAGTTAAGCAACTTGGATCAGTGACTTCAGCTGAGAGAGGAACTTTGGTGACAGTAGCTGCTGCTGTTTCAGCGGTAGGGAATGCAATACCTCCGTTTTTTGTGTTCCCGCGTGTCAACTACAAAGATTATTTTGTGAACGGAGGACCAATTGGATCAATTGGCGCAGCAAACCCTTCAGGATGGATGAAAGAGGAACAATTCTTAAAATTTGCAAATCATTTTATACAGCATGCGAAACCATCCAAAGAAAGACCTGTTCTGCTGCTCCTTGACAACCATGAATCCCATTTGTCGATAGCAGGCCTTGATTTATTTAAGCGAAATGGAGTAACTGTGTTGTCTTTTCCTCCACACTGCAGCCATAAACTCCAACCACTGGATAGAACAGTCTTCGGGCCGTTTAAAAAGTATATCAATACAGCATGTGGAAATTGGATGGCTACCAATCCGGGAAGGCCTATTTCAATTTACAATATTCCTGCAATCATAAAAACTGCCTTTCCTTTAGCATTCACCGTAAACAACATCCAGTCTGGGTTTCAGGTATCTGGAATACATCCTTTAAATGAAAACGTCTTTCCTGATTCAGAATTTATGGGAAGTTATGTATCTGACCGGCCTGAAACAACAAGCAGCAATAAACCTGTTCCTGACCGTGAAGATGAACAATATGCCGACACACCACCAGCAGCAAACAGTTTTGAGCCAGACTTATCCTTGTTTCACGAAAATCAAAGAACTCCTACAAAGCAAATGATTCCCGAAGATCTGAGAGAAGGCGATGATCCGCAGCCTTCCACCTCAAGGATGGCTCTCTTGCTCGAGATACGACCATTGCCAAAGTCAGGCCCGCGTCAGAAAGCCAAAGAAAACAGTCGCAAAAGATCATCGGCAATTTATACTGACACCCCCGAAAAAACCGCTCTTGAAGAAAAACAAAACGCAGTAAGGTCTAAGAAAGAAGCTAAAACTGAGAGACAAATAGCCAAAAGAACAAAACCAGCCAAAAACAACAAAGCAAAAAAAACACCGAAACCGAGGAGGAAGCCAACTTTAAACGAGTCTTCAGAAGAAGAAGATGATGAAGTATGCCTCGTTTGCGGGGAGTCATACTTAGCAAGCGTTCCAGGAGAGGATTGGATTCAATGCATTCGCTGTCACAAATGGGCACACTCGAAATGTTCACGAGGAAACTTGGTTTTTTATAGCTGTCAAAATTGTAATTCTGATGACGATTTAGATAGTGACTAAGTAGGTAATATTTATTTTACCACAAGAAGTGGGTTTTAATTTATTTATTTTGTTTAATTTTAAGTCATTTAGTGCGTTTATTATTTGACTTTTTCCTATGCACTGAAAGTGCCTCTAAAATTTTTGTTTTGCTTAATTAGTGACTAAGAATATAACGTGATATTTTTGTTTTTTGTTTTACCACAGGAAGTGGCTTTTAATTTATTTATTTTGCTTAATTTAAAATCATAGATTTTTCCTAAGCACTAGACGTATGCACCTCTTTAATTTAATAACTTTGCCTTATTTTAGTTAATGGCCATTAAGTGCCTTTTTGTTTCCACCACAAGAAGTGGTTTTGTTTTTTGTTAACATAACCTACATAAGTGCCTAATATTGCCTAATAATAAAAATTGTTCCTATCTGGTGATACTTGTTTGCTAAGTAGGTACAGAATTCATTTATGTTATTACAAAAAAATAAAAAAATAAACTAAAACAAATAAATTGATCTTAATCTTTAAATTTTTTGTAAGAATTCAGTTTCGCACGGCGTGGGTCAACTTACCCCATAACGTAAGTCAACTTACCCCGGTACCGGGGTTAGTTGACACAATCGAGGTGCTCTAGAAAAATTAAGAAAAAATTGCCCTCATGTTGTTTTTTTTTTGATTGAGTAACTTTGCTCATGAAGACCAAAGGATGCTTTTTTTAATGATATTTGAACTGTCTTGATATCAGTCTTAGTTCAAGAGAAAAAGAAATAAATGTAAATTTTGGGTCAACTAGCCCCGGTCTCCCCTACTTTGTTTCCTAGCTGATGCCTAATTATGGATTTGTACCTCTTCCAGTCAGCATTCCTGGGGTTTCGATAAGTATACTGACCTTAATAAAATCGACATACATTTTATGGGCAGCTCTATCCGATGATAGTTCATTATATGGATTACGGAAAGTACCAATTTTGAGTCAAAACGTCAAACAAAAAGAGGCGTATAAGTTTGGGTACATCCCGCTGTGCGTGTTATACTTCATCAATCGTTTTATATGCAGATGATGCGGAACTTCGTCAAGTTCAAACAGAGACAAACAAAATGACGTGTCCTGATTAATTTAAACAATCTTCACCGATCTCTTCCTGCTCTTAATCCTCTTCCTCGCTGTGACAATCTGAATGGCTTGTTTTTTTTCGAGAAAGATTTCTCGATATATATTGGCAATTGATGCGATTGACCTTAATGCAGCGTTGGAAATCCGTTTTTTCTCAATTTCGTGGAAGTTTTTCGGTTTTTATTTTAACCTGATATTGTAAGCAATAGTAACGTAGGAATAACAATAAGTCGCATTCCCTATTGCCTGTTGGTGGTCTTAAGTAGTAGTTTTCAACTCAATTGGTAACATACATAATAAATAAATGTATCTATTGATGTATACGTAACAAAAAGTTCTTTGCTTTCAATTTGAGTACAAAACAAACAGCGGATCTACACATATTGCTTTCATTTGTCAGGCTCTTTCTTCAATTTTTAATGCTTATTTTTGAAAGCGAGAGTTTTCCAAAAAGCTACTCGTATATGTAAGGAGATGTAATTTAATAAAGTACACAAGAAAAACCCTATTGCTCAGAGCCTTAGGATAGGTTTTATGCACCTAAAAATGGGTAGTGCTACCCCTACCCCAAATTCCAATTTAATGTTCTAAGGTACTGTCCTTTGAGGCTTTCGCACTTTGTGCTTATGCACGCCAGTAATTGTATAAGTTCCTTTATTTGCACCCGTTGTTACAACCCTTACACCAGTAAGTAATGACATACCCTTTTTAAAAAGAAATAAGACCACAACTTGTAGCCCAACCGCTAATCTTACCCAGTGCTCTTTCCATGATTTCACTTATCACGTTCGGAAACATTCCTGAAACTGGAATCACCACGTATACGCAACGACTTTAATACCTTTCCTGTCGAGTCTTGACACGATTTTGTTAAGTACCATAATCTTTAAGGGTGGCGAGATCACCCCACCTTGAGGTGTCCCTCAGCTTACTGATTTGGTTAATAGGGTGATACCAAATTTGGCTTGAATGATCCTTGTTTTGAGCATGGAAATGATCCACGAAGTGACGACATCCTCTGCCCCTAGTTCTATAAGAGAGATTCCACGAAGTGACGAAGTGACGACATCCTCTGCCCCTAGTTCTAAGAGAGATTCCTGGATCGATTCAGTGTGGACGTTGTTAAAAGCGCCCTCTAGGTATATCTAAGAAGGTAGCCAAGGTGTATTTTAGATGGAGAGTGACCTTTTAACTGTACGCTATCTTCATGAAGGGCGGTCATCGTCGACTTGCCCTTGAGGTATGCGTGTTGTGAATGACATAAGGGATACCATATCAGATTCCTCTTGGCGCTCAGGGCTATACGTCATCACTGAGTTCTACTCTGCTGGGTTCCGGGACACGTTGGGGCGGAAGGGAACGAAAAAGCGGACGAATTGGCCAGATACGGCTCTGATATGAACCCTCAATTAGCGGACAGAGAGGTGCTACCGCCTTTCAACACTGCTAAGACTTTTATTGAAGGCGTCACCACACAGCTGGCTAAGGAACAATGGAGCAACACCATCGGTTGCGTCATAAACCGAAGTCTATGGCCTATAATTGACACCAAAAGATCAAAGTTCCTAGTCTCCCTTAAAAGAAGTCAGATCCGGATGCTCGTCGGGGTTTTAACCGAACACTGCACCATAGGAAACATGGCTAAAAGGGTAGGACTTTTTTGCAAATAACTTTTGCAGAAGCTGCAGAGATGAAGACGAAATAGATCATCTTCTATGGAACTGCCCAGCTTTACAGGAACGCCGCTCATCCTGTATGGGAGCAAGGCTCTTCGAAAGTTTGGACGACTTGGGCGGGGGTACCTCTATCAGATATAAAACTATTCCTCAACAGATCGAAGTATTTTTGTTAGCTAGATGTCCTTACATGTACAAACAAGGTACTCACAATGGGCCTTCACGCTTCCGGGTGAAATTTGCATCGGCTGCAAAACTGCCCTCCCAACCTAACCTAACCTAACTTCGGTATAAAAACTACACGGACACACTTCCAAGACAGGTATGTGATTTATGTAGTAGAATACTGCTTCTGTAAACTTTAATGAGTAAGGGCAGCACTATCGTCAGCGTTGCCAGTTTGGGGGTTTTCCCTCCAGATCTATGGTTTTTTTTACCGTCAGAGGCAAATCTGCGTTTTTTTTTTGGAATTGTGTTTAAATATATTTTATTCTCACTAAAAAAGATCGAAAATAGCTTAATCTGGGTTTTTTTCAGATTTGTCTAAGCGGAAATATTTGCACCGCCTGGAAACGCTGACGCTGATCCCTTCATGTTTTTGCAGGATGATGGGGAGAATGCCGTCCTGCCCCGGAGATTTTTAGGAAGCAAAACTGTGAATGGCCCAGGAGATATTTTCCTTGGTTATATGATAAAATTTGTACTATGTAAATCATTTCTGTAGGAAGGCTTCATATTTTTTTAATAATGTTCGAATGATATTCTTTGCGAGCATTTTGGCAAATCGCTGCATATTCTTCTAATTCCTGTGACACACATATGATTTCGATACCAAAGTATCAATATTATGGCGTCGTCAATACTGCGCTAGGTAATAATGCCGGAGACAGACTGCTGGTATTGATACTATGATATTCCATTACTACGTTTTATATCATATGTGTGTCATTTCCATACTATGTTAAAATGTAGTATACTACATTTCATAGCTAGTATTAACCCGCCAATGGTGACGCAAATTTGACTTTGATCAATGGTGACGCCGGTCTCACGCACCGGGGTTTTCAACTGAAGATTTTTCGAAACGTGTTACTAATAGTTAATATCTTTTTGTTAATCTTATGGTCTTTGACAATAAAACAGAGATATTTAATCTATTTAACCTCTTTTATTTCAATAATTAGATCCACAAACAATTTTTTAAGGGGAGCATTAAAAATAACACAGTTTTTAGTAGTTCTGTTTTTAAAATTAAGAAAAAAATAAAAAATCACATGTCCCTTGAGCAAATTAACGTTTTTTAGTCTTTCGACATTTGGAACTTGTACAAAATAAACAAATATTGGTATCCTTTCAAACAAAAAATAATTAAAAAAATACATCTCAGAAACTACATTTCGTTAGGTAAAAAGCTGCTACGTTTTCACTACGTTTTCAAGACAAAAATATTGTTGACATTTATGGCAAGCGTATTTGGTTTTTCAATTTTTTTTCCATCCACACTCATAGCACCGGCCAGTTCTTGAAGGACCCGATGTTCCAGGTACATAATCTATATGTAAAAACTCCGACAGCCTTAGTCTCATTGATTATTATTTTACTTACAAACACGGTGACACACGGTCTCACGAACCGTGTTAGTAAAACAAATACACAACTTGTGCTCACTAGGCAGGTTCGACATGAACTGATGGTGGGGTACGTGCAATGTGGCAGCTACTCGAAATTGCAACAACGGAGAGTAAAGTTATTCGATTTTTTAACGCACCCGGTCTCACAGACCAATAGGTCACCATTGGCGGGTTAAAATCCACAAAATGTTTGTGGTATACTACGCTCTTATTGATTGCAGCGCCAATTTTTTCTCTAATGGTGAGTCTTCGTAGCTTTTTTGACAGCCCATGTCCGTTTGAATATTGCAAACTGCAAATACAAAGCGCTCTCAACAAGTTTGAAATTTGAATAAAAACAGAGGAACATTCAGAAAATGTTTTTGCAAAACCGTATATATTTCTCACATACTTGCAGAGTTATTTCACCGACAGTAGATCTGCCACTGTCGGCTTGCAATAGTTCTATTTTCTGCTGAAGACCCCAAGGAATATTGTGCAATAGCAACTCTCTTTGGAAATGGAATTGGCGAACGCCAATTCGTTTCTTGCTTCTTCAATTCTCGAAGATTTTGTTTGAGAAAATCAAATGCATCTCGATCCACACGGAATGAATTTCCATATTTCTTGTTAGTCAATTTTTAGACATCTTGTTCCCAATATAAAGACAACTCTACCTAAAAGAAAAAAAAAGTTTAAGTACATTTCAGAAAAACGCACAATCAAAAACAGATCATGGACCAAGCACTACGAAGTCGTTTCTCCCTGTTCATCAACATGCGCACATAAAAATAGAATCTTCTCTTGCTTCTTGCTTACCCCTATCGAGGTATCCGTTCCGAAAGTCAAATCTGATCGGAACTCAAATTGCGTTCGAAGTATCCGTTTCGGAACAAAATAAATGAAACGCGTTCATTTTACATTAAAATATTCCGCAGCAATAAGTTGTCGGAGAGCTTCGGAAAAAATGTGCAGCGTAGCTGTCAGAAGCAGTGTTGCCATTCTGACCGAAATCTCTTCCCTCTGACCGGAGAAAATTTTGAAGAACCGAAAAGAAAAAATTCTTTAACCGGAAAACCCTTTTTTTTGACCTGAAAGATAATATTGTTCTATGACTAGACAAAAAGGTCAGATTTCTATAATTTGAATGATATCACAGTCACAATTTCATACAGAAACCAAGTTATTGTGAATAATCCTAGAATACAGGGTCTCCTCGCGGCAGTTTCATTTGAATGCTCCCACCAAGAGTGGCTAAGGGTGTGCAATTCAAACAAGACTGAAGTGATGACCATTTAGAATATTTTGTTCCTTTTCCTGCAAAACGTAATATCATTTTTCTTATCAATTTTTAGTTATGATATATTACTATATTCCATTTTTGACCGGACTTTTGGTCAAAAATTCTTATTTTATCTTTTGACCGGATTTTCTGACCGAATTTAAAAAAATAAAAAATCGGTCATTCGGTCAGATTTGACCGGATTCATTATTTTTTAGTGGCAACACTGGTCAGAAGTAAGTGGTATAACGCTGTTCCACGCAATGCGACAATGTGCGCTCCATGTCATCGGAGAATTTTTCCGAAAGTGGTATCGGAACGGGTACCTCGATTGGAATTTTTCCGATTTCGTACAAATCTGAGAAAATTCCGTTCCGAACGGATACTTCGATAGGGGAGCGTGCTTCAATTCCCAGTCGTGAGCCCTCAAATTCTAGTATTTTTAGCTTTTGAGAATTTTATAAAATGGTTCAGATGCAAATTTTCCATATTCCATAAAATATACTTATTTTCCCGACGACACAATATCAAAGTATACTACTGTCCATGTCCATCTATAGTTACTTAAGAAACTCTGTGTGTCAGGGGTACTGGTATTCGTTACACCATGGTAAATGGTATTCATACCGTAGTAGAAATACCACAAGTCTGTCTCCCACACTGTGAAACGTAGTATAGTTTGACAGTTGCTATGCTCCGGCAGAGAAAAAACCCGTGACAAACACCTAGTATAGAAACTGGTATGAATTATTATTCAATAGCATCTTCTATGAAAGTGACGGGTAGTTTAAGTAAAACTATCCTTCACTTTATGACAGTGGCGCTGCTTTCGTTAGGGAAATGGCTATACCACGCAAAAAAAAAACCTAGTATCGATGCCACGCTCAAACCACATTGTTCACCCGTTGTTACCTTGGTATACCCTGACAGACATGTGGTTCATCTCGATACCATGGTATTGAAACCATATGTGATTATCAGGCTAACCAAACGAAGTCAAAGCAAAGCTTTCTTTGAATCGCGTAGAGGAAGTCTAAGAAGCCCAGGCGATGTAAATGTTTGGGAGTCAAATAAGAAGAATCAACTGCGATTCGCCAAAACTCTCGCGCCAGGATAGCTAGGAAACCACCATCAAATTTAAGAACTATTCTTAAAAATAAAATTTGTTTATGGATTTGATTTTGTTGTTACTTTAAATACTACTTCTTTATGTTTGTGTGAATAAGTTTCCGTTTTTAAACCACAAAAATTCCGATCAGAAGTTTGATAACTACTGTGTACCTATTTGCAAATTCGGAAGAGTTCTTCGGACTCTTGGACTCTCGTTTCAGTTTAAGATTTAACGTTATGTTGCAACTTGCAACAATTTCTTCACTATTCACTTTTGGTACTCTAGTCGAGAGGTTTATGGAGCTACTCTCTCTGACCTTATCTTCCTGAATCGATGATGTTAAAGAGTCGTGTTGTCATGACTAGCAAAAAACCAGGCAGTTTTAAGACAGCCTGATTAAAGCGGGGATTTCTTTATTAAAAGGAAAATATTTTATCTTGTTTATAACAAATAGAATAAATATATAAAAACTTCAATGAATTGGTTTTTCTTTCAAAAATAAAATACACTAACAGCCTTATTTGTTAGAATTTGCTAAACGCGCCTAAACACATGTATAGTTATGTAGTGTATAAGTATTTATACAGCCTTTATACACCCTCCCAAAAATTCTGATTTATAAGACATTTTCAGGTGCATACTAGTTATACAGGGCTTGCGTCAAAAAAGGTACTGAAAAGGAGAAATCTATTACATACAAGGAGGCGCAAAAGTAATCCTCCTATCAGAAAATGCTATAAATTTTGCGATTGGCCCCTAATGTCAGTTCTGTTTTGACATTTCGCACTAATAATACAATACTGTTGTAACTCAAAATGTGAGGTTTTTCAGAATCGGCGAAAAAGTGATAGCTTACTCTCTGTCATAGATTATAAAGAAATGATAAAGTATTCATACACTTAATAAAAATAGAGAAATAGTCTATTTACCTATTACTTTAAATATTGCTGGTAATAAATATGTTTCCAATTTTTGATTTAGGATTGTATTGCCAGAACAAAGTTTTCAGAGAGATGAATTATTTTTTATTGTGTAATGACTCATAGTGTTATATCTTTTTTCTTTCTGGCACTATGCTAACGACAGTTTTATTTTCGTGTAGAGAATTGAGTTTTACGTTTGAGTAATGATCTATCTCAAATTTGGCAAATTTTGAGTTACTACAGTATTGTATTATAAGTGCGATTTGTGTAGTAAACACATGCGAAATACACGTTAATAAACAATGTTACGCTACACTGCTGCAGAACGCGGAATATTGGTGACTATTTATTTGAGCAATAATCGGTCGGTGACTTTGGCACAACGTGAATTTCGTCGCAGATTTCCTAGCCGTCCAACGACTACTGGTGATACACTGAGACGTTTAGCCGCTCGCCTCGAAGAGACTGGCACAACACGAGATGCTGCCAGGCGTGGCAGACCCCGGAGCGCCCGTTGTGCCGAGAATATCGCCTCTGTTGACGCGGCCATTTTTTTTTTTCGAGAACGCCGCTGGTCAAATGACAACAGTGAACGGTGCGCGCTATAGGGCCATGTTTACAGATTTTTTTCTACCGCAATTGGACGATTTAGGACTGGAGGACATGTGGTTCCAACAGGACGGAGCTACGGCACACACTGCGCGAGCCACAACCGATATTCTGAAAGCGGTGTTCCGGGTCGTTTTTGGCGATTTACACTAGCCCGCAAGATCGCCTGATTTGACAGCTCCAGACTGCTTTTTGTGGGGCTTTTTGAAGTCGCGGGTTTATGTCAACAAGCCTCATACTCTTGCAGCACTTAAAGACAATATCCGTCAAGATTGTGAGGACCTATCGCCGGAAGTTTTGGCCAAAGTGATGGAAAATGCCATAAAAAGGGCTCAAATGACAATCAACTGTGGCGGCGGCCATTTACATGACATCATATTCTCGACTTGATGTAAAAAAAATTAAAAGACCAAATAAAAATAATCCACAAGAAGAATCAAAGTTTTTCATTTTTTTTTTTAAATTACAGCCAAAAAACATCGGAAGGTTATTATTGCGCCACCTTGTATATCTGTCCGAAAAGATGAAAAAAAACTTAGCAGCTTGTGAGAAATGCAAATTCAAATACAAATAGGAATAAAAAATTGGAAAAGTAAAAAAAAAAGTTGAGAAATTTGGGACTCCTATGACATGGTAGGCTTGTGCAAATTAATCCAAATTGAAAAACAATTCAAAACTTCTCGTATCTGCCCATATTTCTTATCGAGGATACTTTAAGAATCTTTAAAATCGAACAAAAACCTCGATAGTTCTATCCAATTTGTTTTTGATTTCATTTAAAATAAAATGTGACAAATTTGTTCAGTCAAAACGACATTTCGATACTATTCCTCCTCTATACAGGCACTAAACAACCTCCAAGCGCGTTTAGCTTATACAAGCTCTATACACTGTTGAATAATTTCTATAAATAAGGTTTTTGCGTATAGATACATTATAAAGGGTGCATAACTTTATACACTCCTTATAATACGTTTATAAATAAGGCTGTAACTTTATGCAAAATCGACATATCGTCATTGGACTCTAAAAACACACAAAATGACGAATAATCCTCAAAAAAAAATTAAGTTGCACAATGGCTTAAGGTGTATGTTTCTACGGAGGCGACCTTGGATCCGACGAGTGAAAGAAGCACACCACCAGCTACTGAAGGTCAGTCTTTTTTATACCCTCCACAGGAAGGTATATTTAGATGGAGTCACAGGAGACCTCATAAAGTATATTTATTCTGAATCAGGATCACATTCTGAATCGATTTAGCCATATCCGTCTGTCTGTCTGTCTGTCTGTCTGTCCGTCTGTCCGTCTGTCCGTCTGTCTGTCTGTCTGTCTGTCTGTCTGTCTGTTGAAAGCACGTTAGCGCCCAAAGGAATTGACATAGGCGAATGAAATTTGGTGAAAGGTCTTCTTTGTATCGTCGCCAGGTTGGTTTTGAAAATGGGCTATGTCGGTCAAGTAGTTCGGGTACCTCCCATACAAAATCAATACTAGACCCATGTGTCTCTCTGTCTGTTGAAAACACGATAGCTTCCAAAAAAATCAACGTAGACAAGTGAAATTTTGTGAGTGGACTTATTTTTATTGTCGTCAAGTTGTTACACAAAGTGGGCTATGTCGATCAAGTAGTTCTGGTACCTCCCATACGAAACCAGTTTTGCATGACTTGTATGCAGTGGAGGGTATCAAAGCATCGGCCTGGCCGATGATAACACTTTTACTTGTTTTTACATACAGTATAGAGATTTATTACAACGGAACTGGTCGTATCCGGGAATTATGTACCCACTATTATTAAGCTATATTTACTCATTGCCACAGACCTTCATTAGTTACCATCTCTACCTTGCAGAACCACAGCCACAGGACTCTTAACGAACACAAAATGCGCAAATACCTCCGAATTCCAGTTACAATTTGGATAATTATAACATAACGCTTTGTAGGCACACCTCAAATATTTATAAAACATTTTATCAGTCGCATTTACTGAAGCAATCACTTGGGTACGGTATACGCTTGTAGACATAATTTCTTCGCTCAATTCCCAGTCGCTGCTGTACCAAAAGAGCGCCCAAACAAAACCCTACTAAAGTAAATATCAACAACTAATTTAAATACCCTTGCTAAAATTTTAATCAAAATACGTTTCACGCAATTTAAGCGATGATTTCTCTCCCCATCAAAAGGGCAGAGTAGGTATAGCGTGTGCGTGTGAATTAAACAAATTAAACGCTTAATACCAACTACTGGGCGATGTCGCATCGCTGATGAAATAATGTACTACAGTACGAAACAAATAAACACTTCGGAGAATACATACATATACGCGTCTGAATAATATGAAATAGTTGCGAAATTAAGGCTTTTGTTACGAAAATAATTGCTTTTGGATCCTTGGGGTGTAGATGTATTTTATATGCCCAGTTCTCCGCCCATTATACGGCGGCAAGGACGCAAAAGGGATTTGCATTTATTCATTCTTCTCATTATCTTGTATCTCGTTATCACGGAGATAAATTTAAGTGGGAACTTACTTGGTGTTCCGCTAGTTATTGGTTTGCTGTCGGTGTATCGCAGGGGTTTTGTGGGACCGTCCTGGAGCATCTGAAAGAACACATAAAAACAAAAGTTATTTAATAATTGTCAAAGTATTAAGGGAGCAGAACAGCAATTGTTATTAAAATGATTAATCAGCGAGGCAGTGCGATTCAGATAAGGTAATCACCGGGGTGAGAGAGCCTATTAAATATACGAAAAGGGGGGTGGCCTTGGGAGCTGAGCCCCAAGGAGACCAAATAAATTCACTTTTAGTAACTTCCTTTTTTATGTTCAGATCAAAGTGGTGGGGAAAAATTCCGCCCAAAAGCCTGCAATTACAACAATTGTATTATACAAGATACCTTGGAGATTTTCACTCTGTAGCTGCAGAAGATAATTGACAGCAGCAGTTCAGGTGGAAACCTTTCTGGGCATTGTTGGTAAACAAAACTGTTGGCCGATAAAAAATCGATTATGTCCGCGAACCAATCAAAGATTGAAATTAATATCAGGAGAAAGTATTTGTTTTACCCCCGTAAGTCCTTGTCAATGTTGACGGTGTGGTAAACTCAATTTTGGCTGAATCTGTACCACAGCTTCAAGTGTATTACGAGCAAATATTGCAGAGGACTTTAAATTTGAGAAATAATATTAACTGTACATATATGAACGTACTTCGACACTAAAGCGAAAGGCCTACATCCGAAGGTCTGATTGGGGCCCGCTCTGACTTTGAATCTTTTGTTCGTTAGTCAGTTTCATTTCTATGGCGTGATTAGATAAATGTCAAAGATAGGAACATTTTATGTAGCAAATATCAACTTGTCAGCAGCTATTGTGGTATTGTGTTGTAACAACACATCCTACGTCAATGTTCGCTCCATTCGTTTCCGAGAAAAAGGAGAATACATTCTCAGACCCGCATAATTATATTTCGAGTGATAACTTCTACATCAGTAGCAGATAGAGTTGAAAATTCTATTAACGTAATCTATGTAAATAAATTATAATCACATAATTTACGAAATGGATGCAAATGTCATTGCGACAACAGCATCATAAATCTTTAACATGCCCTCACAAAGGGACATACGAAAGAATATGTAATAAGAATATCCTTGCTATCCTAGGTTATGTACATATTTCGCATCCTCTACGATACGACACGTACAATTTGCAGCAGCAATTCTTTATACCGTCTTCCTATATCCTCGTGCTCTGTATATATATTTAAATAGAAGGAACATTTCGACATTTCATTTTATTTCATGTTCAGTTGGTTGGAATAGCTTTATGTCGTCCAAAATAAAGTGAATGTGTTTCGAGAGAGAACGTTTCACTAGTCTTGGCACGTTCTCTTGTCACAAATGTCGAAATTCACTAAGTGCAAGGAAAAAAAAAGAGAAACAAACAAACGCAACACCGAAAATGACGAAGGAAAATAATAAAGAAAGGCGAACAAAACAAACGGAATTTCGTTCCCACGAAAGAGTTCTGTCCCGAGTTCAGCCAAAAAAAAGTATAAAATTTAATTCCAAAAGCGAACTATACTACCAGGGGCTATATGTATTCTTTGGAAGGGGGTGATAAGCTGATACTGGTACAAATTTGAACTTTCTATCAGCAGAGCTAAACTTGTGTTTCCCCCCTTCAAATCAGCATGCAATGTGGTGTGGAAACTGTGTTTGCCATTATTAGATGATGGTGCTTTCCCCATTAAGCATTCCAAAGGAGGATGCCCTCCTTTGCCGCCCATTTCGATTTGGTTTTCCCATGATATAAGTGACGCAGGCTTATCACACAGAATTTGTATCCGGGCATCCTTATGCCGTATATCTATACATACGTATTGAAGCTGCAGGTATTTGTGACTCATTAAAAATAAAGGAGCATTAATGATTTCCTTTTTGTTGCTGTTAATTAAAAAAGAAGGATGTTTCTATGGTATTTTTCTCTTTTGGATGAAAAGAGACCAGAATGGCTAATCATTGTGCAGAGAGGCAGGCATAGTGGCAGTGGCACAACAAGACCGAAATGTAAGCATGTCGAAATTATGAAAATGTGCAGATATCAAGCTGTCGACAAATGTAAATTAATGAATACATTAATAATTCTCAAGCCGGTAGAAGATGGACGATTTGAATTTGAATTTGAATTTCTCGACTGTAATGGGAATTTTAAGGTTTGTATGGGTGTGCCAGTTCAGGGTGTTGTTGATATTTAACGACTTTTGGTCAAACCATCGAAAGGTGTCGGTGGCCAAATGTAATTAGATTGTTTGTGCTAAATAGTTTATTATATTAAAATAAAATTTGAGAGCGTTTTCTAAAGAATCTTAATTATTTGCCAGATGAAAACAAGTACATCGGCTTAAGTCAGCGCAGAATATGGGGTGAGGGACTAACCTCATGTTGCAGTGGCTTAGTGGTTAGTGTTTTGGACTACTAAGCGGGTACCAAGTTCGATCCCCGAAAAAAAATTCAATTCTAATGTATTTTTTTTTTTGAAGTGATAACTTCTTTAGGCGCGTTGGGCATTTTTGATATGGGGTAAAATCATTGAACTCGCGACATCAATGTTGACACCAGTGTTCGTGAAATTGGAACAGAAGTTGAGAGGGTTTATAGAGTCATTGTATATAGAGAAATGTTTATATACAATGATAGAGTAGATAGATGTACCAACTACCAACAAAGAACCAGCGACACCTAGCAAATGACAGCCCTATCTATCATAACTCAAAGAGAACAACAGACGCCATTAATGGTGTCACCGGAAACTTACCATCTCACTATATCGTTTGGGTTGTAGTCTATGATAGTTAATTTGGGAAATAAGTGTTACCATATTACAAGACATTTTGTATTATTGTTTTGGGAACCATTTTCTGAAATTAGAGTAGGAGCTACAAGCGCAGGTTATATTCACTTATGAATACTTACACACATGAATGGATGAATATCTTTGCGGAATTTGTTTTTTTATTCTCTAAAGTTAAAACAAAAAGTTTTTGGAGAAAATAAATTAACTTTTAGCTTCAGAGAATTTGAAAAAATAAAAGTAAAAAATTCGCGTGAATTTGAGAAGGTAAGTGTTCAGTTGCAGAGCTGAGATGTAGATGGCGCTAAGTGCAGGGAATGAGTTGAAGTCGCAGCACAAATGTTGTGTTAGTAATGTTGCGACACCAGTGTTCGCGTTGCCAACCACTTTTGACGAAAAAATGCCTAACTTGAGAAAAAAGATGTCTTTTTCAATAATATAATGGCTAAAATATTTTGTTTGGTAAAGTGGGACATTAAATCAAAAATTAAGCATAAATATAAAAAAAATAAACAAAACATTTTGTATTTATACAACAAACAGCTTTAAAATTTGTTTCCAATTCCATTCCACTTACCGGAAGTGGAATTGTTTTTAAGGAATGACAGATAGAGTTTTCGAAAAATGGACAGAGTTTGAAGGTGGAAACACATTCTTTAAGACCGATGTTATATTTATTTTTTTTTTTTTTTGCAAAGAGTTTTTAAAAATGTTTAAGAAATTAAAAAAAACTTAAACAAACCAAATTTAATTGAATTGAATGGGTATGGAAATCGTGGTTTAACAAGAGTTAGAAAAAGGGAATGCGAGTGCTGCTTCTTTTTTATTTCAATTTTTTTTATAAAAAATCTGGCCAAAAAAGAATTTTATATGTAACATCGGCCTTAAAGAATGTGTTTTCGATTTTAAACTCTGCCCATTTCACGAACAATTTATCAGTCAATCTTTAAAAATAATTTCAGCTTCCACTTCCAGTAAGTTGATTGAAATTGGAAACAAGTTCGATAGCTGTTTATTTTGCTTATATTTGAGTTTTGGTTTATTGTTCCACTTTACCTAAAAATATTTTTTTTTGTATTGTGTTATTTTATTAAAAAAGGCATCCTTTTTTAAGTTCTTAATTTTTTTTCGTTAAAAGTGGTTGGCAACGCTGCCGCAAGCTCAGAAAACTTAAGAGAATTTCCCTACTACAAGCTGTTTTCCCTGTTATTGTGGGATGGGAAAGTGTGTTTGCTATGGTAAAGTCATTTAAGAGAGAATTTTAGTTTCAAAATTTGCTAGGGCAATCTGGTTGGTGCGAGAAAAGTGGATGAAATATCTACCAATTATTTCTCAAGTAAGAGATAATAAAAGTCATCATAGGTATGTATTTATATTTGGTAAGAAATAAATGCATTTACTGCCTATTTTACCAATGAATTTAAATGTGTAGGGCTAATTGGTTGGCTTGAAAGATAGAATAGTTTTTGACCCGATTGATATAAATATTTTAATGAGTTACTCGAAGTACTAATTCTACGCAGACGAAGTCGCGGGTAGGCAATCGTAGATTATAGTATAATTTTTGTAGTACACATTATATTTATAATAATGAATAAGAAAGCACTTCATTTAACAGAATTTCCTGCACATTAAAATATTTCCTGATGATCCAAAAAATACACACGTAATTGTTTAAGTTTTCACTTCTGTCGGCACTCCCGGAGTGCCATTGTTTTTTTCCACTGCGCCACCTCTCGCGAACGTCTGACAAACATCCGAGAGTATAACTGTCATGAAAGAGCTCCTCATATAGCCGTTTGAACTCGGCATAAAATTGTAAATCCCTTCAATTTGAAGCTAGGCATAGGGTCCCTACGTACATGTTGCGCCGACATTTTTTTTTCTTACCACATTATATTAGTAATAAATAAATTTAAGTTTCGTATTTATTCAACAAAATGTTGTGAGTTAGGTTGGGTTGATTTTTATGATACAATAGATCTTTCAGGTCGCAGTGTCAGCCATTAGGGCATGGGATTTTTATAACAAAAAAAAAAGCTAAAGAACATTGTGAATTCTGAATAGGAGTTAGCTATTGGTGTTGTCAAAGAATCGCCTTCATGCTCTTATGGTTAATTGACCATGTCCATGTCCAGCCATCCTAATGTCCTTAGATATATGTAAAGTTCGGATAGTGAGACATCCACAAGTTCTTGAATGCCAAGGAAGTATATTATCTTTGATCCTCAAGTGACAAACACCTGCGCATTGACTGAGTAAGTGAGGTTTATATTTGTCTACTCGTATTTGCAGCATAATGGTCATCTTTGACATTTAATTTCATTGTGTATGATTTCTGAAAAAGTTGTGACCCGGCCAGAGCCGTTACTAACTTAGATCTTAGACAGTCATTATTTCTCAAATTGTAAAAGCGTCGTTGTCCGACTTGTTCTATATTCTGGTCAAAACTTTCACGAAATTTCACAGGTACTTACGTATCCTTCCAGCTATTTTTGGCTCTTGGACGAATCTTCTTCGCCATTTTATAAAACAGGGTCTTGACTTAAGCTTTCTAACTCGTCCGTCATCTTATTGTCGTTTTGTCCCTGTGGTCACATCTCAGGAACTCAACAACCTTGTGGCCTTTGCGACAGCGTCGAACTAGCTTATATTTAATTGCAATAGCAGAAACTGCTTTTAGGGCAGCGGCCGAATTAGACCGAATAGACTTATGAAGCTCAAGCAAAGCCTTGGTCTCTGGAAAAACATATATCATTATATCAAGGTATTTTCCACTATCACACCTCTCCCAAAAGTCTGCCACACTGCCAAAAGTGTGCCTGCCCTGCAAAAGCTTCTTTAAGCAGCGGTTTGGACTCGGCTGCTAAGAAGATATGTCTGTGGGGTCTTTTAAATTTGAAGGCGAAATAATGAACAATTTGAATTTGGCTTTATTTCACATCACCGTTCACTTGACGAACCGATATAGTAACCCAATATCCTACCTACAAAATTGATGTATCATACTTTCCGCTGTTTTTTTTTAATAGGGTGACTAAATATAAGAAACATATCAGAAGTCCCAATATTGTAAAATAAAGTGCACGACTGGATCGAATGAAACTTTCTTCATCAAGAGTTTTGTTGGTTGTTTTCGTATTTTATTAAAAAAAAAAATCTGTGAAACAATGCCAGATAAAAGAAGTGGGACATTGAGAAAAATATACCGCAGATAGACATTTGTGCAGTCAAATTGAGAAATAATTAATAATCTGATTTATTCGAATTAAAAAAACAAAAAACTAAGTACGGGATCTTATTCAAAATAGTTTTATCCTATATTAAATAAGCATTTTGACCAAAATCTTTAGCGCGGGTTTTGTAAAATTAAGCAGGCTAAACAGTAACAAATACTGCAATGCTTAGTTTATGTCAGCTGAAAACTGAATATCAGATTTTGCTCGGGATGTAAACATTACATTTTACATGGTTTTTAAAGTTCTATCGAAATCGAAAATGGCGTTTTCGAGTTTTTAAAATTAGCGTTTTGGTTATTCGAATTGAAAATGAAGGACGCAACAATTTTGTAAACATCAATTTTACTCTTAAGCCTAGTATCCCGCTCGCGCTTAATTTTAGCGTCCCTAGTCTCCACTTTATTTTTCCACACCAAAGATAAATGCTCGCTAAATTATTAAACATCATATAGATGAGACAAAAACCATTTGTTCATGACAATAAACGTTATTTTAACTATTCGCGTACATACAATTTTCGAATTTCAAGCTCTAAAGACAATGCGTTGTTTGAATCGTTCCAAAACAATAGATATAAGTAAAATTGAAGAAGATATTATCATAGCAGCTTAAATAATTTCTATAGTAGCAAGCAGAAGACGACACGTTCCTTCGTGTCGGGTAAATCCCTATTTGCATTGGAATTTTTCTGCAATTTCCATATTGCTGATCGTTCTCCACAAGCCCTGCAATTTTTTTTATGTTTTTTCATATCGCATGAAACGGAATTTTTTGGTTTTGCGTTCACTTTTATTTATCGCACGAATGTTTTCTGTGGTTTCCTCTAAAACAATTCCAAAGTAAACGCAACACATTTTGTTTCCTCGGCTTTTTATGTCAAAATTTATCTTCGATTTAATGTACCGGACATTTTTATCGCGAGCTAAATGAGTGGAGACTTGTCATCGGCCCATCTATATGAAGTTAAGAATTTACCGAGCGAACAGGATACTGCTTTGCTAAACTGCTTCGCTGAATTTTATCTTTGTAGACATTTTTGTATGGAAGATAAAATTTAGCACGAGCGGGATACCAAGCTTTGGTATTGACTAAAATTAAAATTATTCCTACCGTTTTCAGATAAACTAAAGAAGAGAGATTTAAAAAAAAATGCCTTTTCTCAAACATCCATTGTACGATAATATAGAGATTGAATTTTCTATTGCGTTGAAAATAACCATAAATGAGTTTTTGTTACAATCGTATGGACCGTTTTCGAGATATGTCCAAATTTCGAAAGTACTGTAATTCGATTTTCAGCGAAAAACTGAGTATGCAGTAATGTTAACCCTACCTACATAAGCTCAAATATCAATTTTGGTTGAAATCGTTGCAGTCGTTCTCGAACAAATCAACTTGGTATAAAAATTTGGTGCCGGAAGTATCATTAATATTGAGGTTACCATGCAACTATAAAATGGCCCGAACTGTAAACACCCAAACTCCAAATCCGAAGTTTGAACAAAATCCGTGCAGCCCTTTAGGTTGTAGGCTTCGGGACATACGGACAGACGGACAGAATTTCGAGACCTACTTTTTTCCTCTATCATCGTAATGGCGGAATTGATAAACATATCGAGTTCGAAATTTCGTACATTTGTATATACATATGTATTCATGCAATATCTTTCTCTTTCTATACGTACCAAATCGAGTGAGTTGAAAATAAATGCTAAGCATGGTTTTTTAGATAGCTTTACTTGTTCTCTATCCATCCTCGGCGCCAAAAAGTGTTCAGTTGTTTTTTTTAATTTGTTTATATGAATTAAATTTTTGACAGCCAGAATGCATGCGGCTGCCTAAATCGAAACCCTAAGGGATATTCCAAAAATGAGTTAACGACATGCAAGTTGAAACCAAACTTCCACTAGGGCATAAGTAGGAAATATGCGAAGTCAGTTCACTTGAATTCCCACCAAAAAATTGACATCAAGTCCCAGCACAGGATTTTCTAAGTATGCGTGCGGCAGCAATGGCGCTTCTTTGATTTGTACAGGCACGAATACTAAGGAAATCCTAAACCAGACAGGCAGCTTGTAGGCAAAAGTACCGTTTCGTTTCTGCTGGTCCATTTAGTTTGGCCCATCTTCGGTTGTAGTTAGCTTTAGATGATAGCTAAGGAAGCGCGTTCCAAAGATTGCTTATCCTGTATATGAGTTTTGAACGTCTTCGCGGTCGTGCTCTATTACTTATTAAAGAACACGTTGGTTAATCTGCACAGACATCTTTATTAGCGAGTGCCAATCCATGACAGTTGTACTTAAATGCTATAGGATAAGATATTTGTGGTGGCAGCACAAGCAATAAGAATATTTGTTATAGGGTGCCAGTGATAAGAGGATTTTGATATTATTATAATATTACTGAGATGCGCAGTAATAGTGACGGTGCCCCTTACTTCTGGCCAGTTGGAAAGTAATTTCAAGAAAAAAAAAAAAAGAGTTAACTTATATGTTTGTCGACTTGCTCCAGCAACTGAGCTGTTAAATATTTGTAGTTCAAATGAAAGATATGTCAGTAAGCTACACACAAGTGTCCATCAATAATGTGTTATCGACTTTCCACACAAATCCCTCTAACAACCCGACAATCGTCCGTGCAATTACGTGATTCCGCCGCCAAACAACTGTCGCAAAAGCTGCTGCTGCTGCTGGTAGCCAAATGGAATCCCGATGAATAAATAAAACCGTATAAATATGGCTAATCTCCCAGGGAGAGAGACGACACAGTCATACAACCGTTTTTCCTTCAACTGATAGATAAACGCAATTTAAGCATTTCAGACGTACTCTGCTGTAAACACAGCCAATCGAAGCAAAAACTACACAGTACCGCACAGCACTTACACGATGGGTGGCCAATTTATTGACAGAATCCTTTTTGCAACAGGATCTTATACCGCATCACCATCTCCGCCCTTGCTCTTCGGATGTGTTTCTTTTTGCCCTTCTTCTAGTTTGCACTTTTTATTGCAAAAATCAATCGAAGCTGTTTTGTGAAATGTTCTTTTTACTCCGCTGTACACCGTCGAAGGAAGGTATATCCTTCTCGGGCGCTTTCAAGCGTTATATTTGCTCTTTTTTTGGGGGTGACTGTGAGGGATGTTATGCAGTGCTAACTTGTCACGCAGTGTCGAGTTTCCCAGTTTGTATCTGTACATTTCGATTTGGAAAACAATTCATGCACTTCACAGATTCGATCAATATTTGCTCAAGAATCTGTGAACGACCTCCCGCAGACATTTTTGGGTAAATGAAATACAACTAATGCCATCGTCGTTGTTTCAAATATATTGGTCATTAAATCGAACTCGATGGTTTTTGCCATTCATCCTGCACGCAAATAGGTTAACTTTTCAGTTCACTGGAATGCAACAGAACGTGTTCGAATTTCCTAATTCAATTAATTGATAACGACTCGATGGGACTACGGCTCTCTTTTTACTTGCACACAAACACACAATGACGACGTCGCATATAGAAGAGGGCGACCGGATTTATATGTTTGCTTTCAAAAAGTTATTCTTCCGGGATTATGATGGGTTGCTCGAGGTAAGGCAGTAGTTGCGGTCTGAGCGAACCCGCTGGAGGAAATAACAACCCCAAGCTATTGGGAATTGTTTATGCCGATGTCAGTGGTTCGCAACCCCACCGATTGGCCTGTGTATATATTTATATATATGTTGAGGGATTTTCATTTTCAGCACTATTGCGTGCAAGGTGGCCATAAATTTCAGCACAAACTTTTGACACACAAATCGGAAATAAAAGAAACGAGAGTGGGTATACGACAAACCGCAGTGTTGGTGTAATATGCTGCCTGGGGGCTTTTGTCTACTCCTCTGTCTCAACGTAAATTTCTGCAGGTATACTTAATGCTGGCGTTCAGAAAACTATATCAAACTTTGTTTGAGTTCGCTCTCGCTCTGGTGCTTGAGTCAAGTCGAGGGTCGCCGCTCTGCCGGTATAGGGTCGGGTAAAGTTTTCCCCATTGTACCCAGTACCTATTATGTGTGTGACTGATAGAAGTTAAGAATTATTATTTGATGCGAGGATAAAAGTTGTCAGAATAGTTTACGACGTAATTTCCGAGAGAGTAATATTTCGAAAATAATGAGCTTCAACTAGTCTGCACACATAATTATTGTGGGGTTGTTCTTAATTACCCTTGGCTTGCAGTGTGATCATCATCACGATTACAGAGCAATTTACCAAAGTCGAGTTTATAGTTGGTGTTAGATACCCATTACAGGGTTTGTGTGATGAGTTACATTGATTTAGATGAGTTTATGCTGATGATGGGATGAAGTCTTACAACCTTGTAGTGCGGAAAGCAATTTGTAAAGCTTAATTTTCCTTCGAATTTGGAACACAAAAATGGGAGCAGAAGGGACACTTCATTGACCGAGTAGTGTGGTTCTAAGCCGAGCGGGTACACCTAGTAAAACACATAAATAAATAGTTGGAGTCAAAGAACCGTATACGGGACCGTAGGCATGGTCTGGTCATAAAGAATATACGTTTTGTAAGAAATATGCGGAATGAGGTATCGGTTTTTGAACCCATATTTCAGCGCGTTACTTAGCCTGTTTATCCGCCGTCGATTTATTAAACATATAAGCGAGAGTGCTAAGCATGTAGATCAAATGGTATCTGACTAAGCGCATTATTCATAAGGGAACAAGATGGTCAAACATAATCAAATCATTATTCAGGTTTATCATGTTGTGGTCGACGTATGGCGATCTTTCAGTAGTTCATGTCCGACTGCGAATACTCCAAACCACAAACAAAGACTCTGGCCAGAATGCCTATGTAGTTGTAGGCAAGGAACGCCTTTAGGTTTCCAGACACTCCAAGAACATTTCCCATCATATTTCCCTCAAACCCTAGCCATTTGAGCAGTCCTAAGCTATAAGTATCATGAAGACCAGTAGCCTCCAGTCAATTTCGGCAGGTTGTAGAGGTTGGCGAAAGAGAATGCTTGCTGATTTGTTAATAATCCAACAGATCTTTGATGTCAAAACGAAACTAAGATGCGAAAACATCAAACTTGAACAAATTGTGAAAAACTCATAAGCCAAAACCAGAGGCACAGTATTTTACAAGTCTATACGAGTTTACACATAAAACGGTTGACATTTCCATCATTAGCTGTTTTTTTATTATCAGCGTGATCTGATCCCGATCAGATCACAAAAATAAAACAAGACGGATCATTGAAAAGTTTAATTTTTGAGTTGTGGCAACAGCTGCTTTCAAAAACAAAACAGATAATACAGGGTATTACAAACTTCACATTGCCACCAGCCATATTGCAAATATTCTGCTCAACGTGACGTCACACAAGGCACATGTCATTTCGCTTGCAATGTCGGGGGTGTTACCATATTTGAATCAAATTTTAATAATTTTTTCTTTTCCATATTTTTTAGAAACAAATTTAGTATTTTATGTTCAAATATGCAATAAATGAACAACATTTTGCTGCTAGCACATCCGTTTATCTTGGCATATTAAGGTGTGTTCAGACCAGCGAAACATTTCAGAAATGTTTCTGAAGCAAATCGGACACATTTCATTCACATTTATAAGAGATTTCTGAAATTTAGTTATTAAATATTTATGAAATATATCAATTTTATTTTTCTAGTCCAACTAGAAGAAAATAATGTGGTAGGGTTATTAACAGCGAGTAAAGTTTATATTTTTGTCTCGCGAATCACGTAACACACTATTTAATTCAAATATTCGTATTAATTAATCACTTTCTCATTAGGTATTCCAAGCTTTTCTTGACATTTTTATTTTATTTAAAAAAAAATAAATAATAATCAAAAAACAGCGCTCACTTTCTGCAGTTAAACTTGTAAAACGAAAATGATTTCCCATCACGATTGGGAAACTGTGAAACATTTAATTAATTTTTTTTTGTGTCCAGATCCAAACCAGCAAATTTTTAGAAATTTTTATTAAACATGGAGGTATATAATTGTTTATCAAGTGTTTGCCTAGTCTAAACATACCTTTATAAATAGAAAATAACACGGAATACGGATGGGGATTTAATTCGTGCGGGAAAAAATCAATTGATATTTTGTGTTTCTTTTTTTTTTGTCTGGCAACGTGATTAGGTAGCTATCGTTTTCAGGCACACCAACACCAAATGAAACAAGCCATCTAGTGGGAAATAGTAGAAATAATTTTCAGATCATGATTCGTGATCTCGATGAGAAGCAGGATCATGTGCTGTTGTTGTAAGTGCATGTAAATGGATGATCTATATGGATCATAGCTGATAATAAAAAACAGCTATTTATAACAGGGTCGGCATTCAGTGAGGCGAAACGTTCAAACATTTTCGTGTGCACGACCGATTTACTTCTGCAACTCATTCGTTCGGACAAAAACGTTTCAACGTTTTCGCCTTACAGGCGCAATTAAATCCACACCGCAACTAGGTCTGGAAACGCTATTGAACTAAGAATGTGGCAGCCAAAGCCGGTCTCAGATTAAGAGAGAACAAAACTTAGAAGCCTGGTTACTGCGGACACTCAAGCATACTTGAAATCTTTGATCAGAAGGGACTCATGTCACTTACTGATTATGAGATACCCAGATATGACTTTCAGAATCACTATACCCAAAATACAGGACTGGAACTCACCGAGTACCATCATTAAAGGTATATCCGTCTATACGGATGGCTCAAAAACAGAAAATGGTACAGGAGCCGGCGTATTCCCAGAAAGACTTGCTATTAACCACTCGTTTCGACTGACTGATCTTCCAAGCTGAGATCTATGCGGTGAAGAAAGCAGCACACTATCTTATCGATGGGACTACCAGCAACGGAAATAACCATCTGTGTGGACACTGGACAGTCAATCAGCACTTAAAGCAATCGGCTCCAACCTCGCTAATGTAAAATATGTTACAGCGCTCAGGGCTATACGTCATCACTCAGTTCTACTGTGCTGGGTTCCTGGACACGTTGGGGTGGAAGGGAACGAAAAAGCGGACGAATTGGCCAGATACGGCTCTGATATGAACCCTCAACTAGCGGACAGAGAGGTGCTACCGCCTTTCAACACTGCTAAGACTTTTATTGACGGCGTCACCACACAACTGGCTAAGGAACAATGGAGCAACACTTTCGGTTGCGTCATAACCCGAAGTCTGTGGCCTGTGCTTGACACCAAAAGATCAAAGTTCCTAGTCTCCCTTAATAGAGTCAAAACCGGATGCTAGTCGGGGTTTTTACCAGACACTGCACCATAGGAAACATGGCTAAAAGGGTAGGACTTTTTTGCAATTGACTTCTGCAGAAGCTGCAGAGACGAAGAGGAAATAGAATCGGTGAAACAACTTCTATGCTACTGCCCAGCTTTACAGGAACGCCGCTCATCCTGTATGGGAGCAAGACTCTTCGAAAGTTTCGACGACTTGGCGGGGGTACCTCTATCAGACATAAAACTATTCCTCAACAGATCGAAGTAGTTTTGTTAGCCAGATGTCCTTACATGTACAAACAGGGTAGTCACAATGGGCTTTCACGGCTTCCGGGTGAAATTTGCATCTGATGGACGTTATTTCATCTCGTCTCCCATTTAAATTCTTACGAAGATATCAAATCAGAAATTAGGCGAATAATTACACATGCCAATCGCTGCTACTTTGACCTAAGAAATCCAACGAGTCGTAATTCTTGTCTAGAAACAATACAACGTAAAGGCTTTGTAAACAAGTTCGTTTTTAATGCAAAGTTCAAGCAAGCTGATGGCCATAGTGTATGTAGGAGCAGTAGAGCGTTTATACAGTGTTGGCCAAAACTTAAGCACGAATTGATTTCGCTTTGGAAAAACCTAAAGAAAATTCAGAAAACGTATGATAACTTTCTAGATTTTATTTTTTCTAATCAACATATTTGTATTTGTATATTTGTCTTCAATCCATAACCAACAATTTAATTATTACTCTTAACTTACTTTAAAAATTACGAAATTAATCAGAATTCATCAAATTTTATTGTTTACTTCCAATGTGCTACAATTTCTTTCTCAAGCATGCTCTTACCAATGAGAAAAAGTAGTTGTGTCTTTTGTCATCGGCAGATCGGTTATTATAATTAAAATAAAAAAAAGAGGTAACATGAGGCGCAATAAGTATTCCAAGCAGCTAAAAGAAAAAAAATAGTGTCTGATTTTTATAGCGGTGAATCAGTAACATTAATTGCCAATAAATTTGGAATAAGCCATTCGGTAATTCCCCGCATAATAACTCGACACCGTTCTCGTGGAAATGTCGAAACGGTTCATAGTGGCGGTAGACCCAGAAAAACCACTACTCGCGAGGATAAACGGATCATCAGGCTAATCAAAAAGGACACCGTCATATCGTCGAGAACTATAAAAAATGAATTAAGCTCAGAAATCTCAAGCAGGACAATCCGGCGGAGAGCGGTGGATAGTGGTTTGTCATCATATCGAGCAGTAAAAAGACCCCTTATTTCACAAAAAATTCGAAGTGCAAGGTTGGTGTTTGCAAATTAACATTTGGACTGGACTGTGGCAAAATGGAAAACTGTGCTCTTCTCCGATGAATCCAAATTTAATTTAAAGGTTTCTGCCGGCTTTCGAACAGTACGGAGGCCAAAAGGGAAACAATTTAATCCCCGTTTCGTAAGGGACACAGTTAAGCACGGTGGAGGCAATATTCTTGCCTGGGAATGTTTTTCCAGTCAAGGAGTTGGGACAGTTTACAAGATTAATGGAATAATGGATCGTTTCATGTATCGGGAGATTCTTCAAAATGTCATGCTGAGGAGAATATGCCATTAGGATGGATCTTTCAACATGATAACGATCCTAAACATATCGCTAGTCTTGTGAGAGATTGGCTTTACGAAAGCCATATTGCTGTTATGAAGTGGCCAGCACAATCGCCTGATCTCAACCCCATAGGGAATCTATGGGAAATTGTAGATCAGAGAATTGACCGCACGAAGTGCCCTAATTTAGACTCCATGCTTCAACAAACTCAAATTGCCTGGAATAATATCCCCATGCATATAATTGACAACCTTATTGACTCCATGCCTCGACGATGTGCTGCAATTATCAAAAATAATGGCTACACCACCAAATATTAGCATTCAAAAATATTTTTTGGTTTTATTATTTATGAATTCGAAAATGCGCTTAAGTTTTGTCCACCTAGTTTTTGATGAAGTTTTGGCCAACACTGTATGTACACTTAAGATCCGGACTTCTAGAAGCGCAATAAATGTCTTAAGTGGTCACGAGAGCAACCATTTTTATAAACTGTTGGCCAGATACCTGTTCAATATTCAGACAAAGATTTCTTCAAAAATAATTAAATACAGAGCGCAACAGGTCCGTATAGCTAGCTACCTTAGGACTAGATTCTTGCTACCATTCAGTTTGTGTGAGCTTTTATGTTCTAGACGATAGGAAGTTTTTTACAATTTTATATGGCGAGTCCGAACCGCTAAATTGAAAAACTCTTGTATAACAGTTCAGTTATATTCTCGGATGTTTGTCAGATGTTCCCGAGAGATGGCGCAGTTGAAAAAACCTTATGATGTAAATTGTGTTTTTGCGCGGATCGAACTCAGTAGTCCATCACACCAGACGCTCAGCCTTGCGCCCACAAAGAATTCCTCACTATCTATACCCGAAAACTGAAAGCAGTCTTATATTTAACTCGATGAACAATATTTTTGTTGTTTTTTTTTATAAAATCAGACTTGATAAGTGTTCAACAATTAAATAAGTTCATCAACTAAGTTCAACGCATTCAGTACCAAAGCATACAATATTATTTGGAACTAAGTTTCTCAACTAGAACGACGTGAATTTGTCCACAGTGCACGAGCTTAGAAAATTTAACTATATATTTTAGATAACCTGCATAACAAAACTGGTTGATGAGTGGCGCACGTAGTGGACGTCCTACAAGACTATTTTGTTCATCTCTGTTCTTAATAACTTTGTCTGATATACTCGATCTACTGTGACGTGCAAAAGAAGTCGGGCATGTAGGTAGCATAGTATCTATGCATAGAGCCCTTAGCATTTTTATTCAATCTGTTAAAAACTCACGGGACATAAAAAATATTTTTGGATGGGCGGTGATCCCAGATTGAGGGAAAAAGAAGAAAACGAAAACGAAAGCTGAAAAAAAGGGGGAACAAATCAAAAATCTCTCTGAAACGTAAATTGTTGAAAAATAAAACTTAAACGTATTTTAATTTCGAAAAACAATTTACAAAATGCATTGTTCATTAATTTCTCAGTTTCTAAAATTGGCCAAGGGAGGCACTTGTGTCGTTACGCTAACGTTATCTTTCTTAAAGAATGTTAACAGCAACACTGTCTTAAGTCAGTTGTGTCTGTGCTTTTGTGGTGAAAACATTGATTAATGATGATGAATAATTCAACCTCGGATCACACCTTAATTTCATAAACATATGCTTACCATACAACCAGTTTTTATTTCGTACTGATTGAACACTCCTAACAATAACTACGACAATTTTAAACTTAAAAATCCTCTCCTGAAAATTTTAGATTTTTTAGTTATGACCAGTGTTGCCATTCTGACCGTAATCTCTTCCCTCTGAGAGCTGAGCTCTGAACCGAGCTCGAGCATTATGAGCGCGCTCTGAACCGAGCGTACTCAGATCGTTCTGATGTCTTTATGAAACACACTTGAGCAAATAGCTGTCATTTTTAATAAATGTATGTATAATTTAATTATTTATTAATTGTAATTAATTAAATTGGTTAACCTTCAGTTCCAGATTATTTTGTTTATCCTGTTTTTTTTGTCTGTCAACTGTGCCGTAAGTATGTAATCAGTTTTATACTCAGCCTGCTCAGTCAATTTATTCTGAGCTCATAGAGCGCGCTCTGATCATGCTCTGAACGAAAAAAGAAATACAAATTCGGAGCTAAAAAGAAACACGAACTTTTTGTATAACAGTTCAGGTTGTGCTCTGAACTAAAAAAGAAATACGCCTAAAGTAAACAGCCCATCGAACGTCTATACGTGAGAATTGATATTCAGTCGAGTTCATAAATGTGAAAATGCTGCATTCCTGCAAATTTCATGTTCATTATTATAAAATAACTATGCATTATCAATGCAGAAGTTTAACAGTTCTTGCGAAAATTTACAGTCAGCATGCCGTTAACAGTGTATGTGTTTGGTTTTGTTGCCGCGCTGCAGAAAAATGGCAGGAAAGTTTTTGCAATTTTTTTAATAATTTTTACTACATAAAAGGTCCGCCAAATAACTTTTATTTTTTTTGAAAATGCTATAAAAAAAACTACTGAATATTTTCTCAAATTTCTTTTTTTATTTGAAAGTACAATCCTTCCGGTTAATAATGGAAAATAATTTCATTCAAATGGCTGCCTCGGCTGGCCATGCAGTTGCCTACACGATCGGTCCAATTTTTAAGCACATTATCGATTGTGTGCCGCTGTATTTCACCAATGGCTTCACGAATATTGTCCTTTAAAGCGTCAATTGTCTCTGGCATGTCAATTGTCTCTGGCATGTCAATTGTCTCTGGCATGTCGGCGTAACACTTATCTTTTACGGCACCCCACAAATAATAGTCCAACGGTGTCAAATCGCAGCTCCGCGGTGGCCAAACGACATCAACTCTGCGGCTGATAATGCGATCTTCAAAAACAGGGCGCAAAACATCGAGTGTAGCTTCGGCTGTGTGGCACGTAGCGCCGTCCTGTTGAAACCAAATGTTGCCAATATCCTCCTCCTCAATTTTTGTGAACAAAAATTCGTTCAACATGGCCCGATAACGATCGCCATTGACTGTAACGGCCACTCCTTGGTCATTTTCGAAGAAAAATGGCCCAATTATGCCTCTGGACCAAAATTTAAATTTTCTCGGGTGTACGCACTGTTTTTGGCTTTTCACGCTTTGGTTTATCGTTGATGATGCCAGTTTCTTTCACTTTTTTCACAAGATAACGAACATACGGAGCTGACGGTGCTTCTCTTCTTCCAAAATCAGTACGCAATTTTCGCACACATTCTGCAACATTACCATGATTTTCAAAGTAATGCCGCAATATTTCCCAGCGTTGTTCAAGCGTATACACAACCATATTCGTTCAGCGGAAGGATAAAACTAATTTTCTGTCCAATCAGACATGAGCTAAGTGTTACCATTCGCGAAATAAGCACTAGTTGAAAAAAAAAGTTAGATGGCGGACCCTTTATTAAGAAATGAACAAGAGAGACATGATGGAACAAGCAGTGTTGTCATAAACATATTTGGAAAAATCTTCAACTATAACAAAAAAAAAACCTTCTGAAGCGCAGATTTCTGGTTGTTAAAAGTCTGCAGCTAGGTTGAAAATCTGCCAAATGCGGACAAATCTGCACTACTGGCAACGCTGTGCACAAGGCTCCTTATATCATTTCGCCTTGGAATGAAGAATTAATATTATGCGTCCGAGTTCCGAGTTGTTATTGACAAAATCGTTGTTATTTCTGTCATTTATGACTTTAGTTTATATATACCTAACCTATGCAATTACGAAGTCATTTTTGTCAATGCATGATGGCCGCTTCAGGCAGATGTAGTTTGCGTTCATAAACGTATTCATCAATATTTGTTGCATTGTTTTAGCAACATTATTTACAAACGCATGATATGTTTAATAAAAATGAAAATTGTTGTATAACATACAAATTTGTATATTTGATTACAGTTCTTTTATTTTTTCTTATGAAACAAGTGCAGGGAAAAAAGGGGATTTTTTTTTAGAATTTAGTGGAAAACTAATGCTTTTGCTAATAAAAAAGGGGAAAACTGAATTCAAATTCTGGGAACATTGTCGATGGGAGAAGAAACCAGAGCAAAGAGCCTTCATCCATCGAGCATAAGTGAATGAGTTGCTCCAACTGCACCAAACAGGATCTTTTAGATTGACGATTTTTCCTCAGTCACATCACATTTTAATCATTATGTGTACTTCAAATTTTGACTTGACATTTGTTATTCGAAGAAAGTCACTTCACTGACCAACAGCCAGCCTGAAAAAGGTCAAATGTTTATTTCGGAAATTATTTTAGATACTATGCGTATTGCTGATTTTGTGAGGTATGTACCAAAATAACGGCCTTTCAGCAATATCTGTCAACTGCCTTAATCAGCAATTTTGTCTATGACAGTGACGAGGATTGTAAATTTTTTTAACTGTTGTCTTAATGTATTTTTGCTAACGCACACGCCTGCCTTGATATCAATCGCAATTGGATATAGTGATACCAAGCATGAAGCAACCTTTTTTAAAAAAAAACCCACAAGGAGTGGGGTACAGGAACATTTTGACTATACAATGGAAAATTGCAAAAAGAAGCGTAAACATCATACGACCGAGACTTAATTGACCCAACAATCACAACAGCTCTCTCAAAAAAAGTCGACTTAATAATAGATTCGCTTCTGTCACCATAAAAAACCCGAAACAGATAAAAATAGTAAATACTCAGTGTCCACAGCAAGTATCGCTTTAATAATTCGTAAGTGGTAAAGGTCGAGCTTATGGACTTACAAAAGTGACCTGTCTACTATGTGACATGAAAGTTACTTATACAAGTTGCGACATTTTGCACCATACCATTAATCTGTCCACTCCCCAGGGGAATCATATCAAATGTGACACAAAGGCTCTCAGTAAATTGTATATCCCTATCAATCAAATGAATCGGCAAAAGCAGTTTGTAATTTACTCAAGCAGATGCGGAGCCGACTTGGTAGATACGATTTTAGTCACGTATACATTTTATTTGCTATTGCTACGTGTTATGTTAACCTTTAATGTTGCAGAAATTAAAGGGCCTTTTATTTAGGTATATTATGTAAGAGGCTTAAACGATTATACATGTGGCGAGTAAGGGGTATACAAAATATTATGTTCGATTTACAGGGAGTTTTAGTGTGCTACAAATAGTAATATTCATAAAATAAATGGAACATTCTCTATAGACGCTTTTAGCAATATTTAGCAGGTTATAGTATGGTATGCGTGTCACGTGTACAGAAGCATATCCCTAGAAGTTTTGGAGGAATATTTTTCGAATAAAATTCGAGGGTGTTTCTGTAGTAGAGCTTTTGGGTCTTGTTGCTCTATAGGGTTGATCGATATGACGGGTGTTCCGTTTAAACGGTATTGCGAAATCGTATCAGATCAGTCAGAGTATGATTTACAAACCGTTTATAAAGGAAGGCAGCTTTCACTATTAAGAAAGCTTTTACGATTTTTGCTATTAAATAAACAATTGTTATTTTTATCAGAAAATGGTTATGGCTTTGGAACTAAATCGCTAATACAGATTAGATTTAGATTTGAATCACGGGAAAAGCAATTTGGAAAAGTATATTGTTTTGGCGTGTTGCCTCTAGCAAGTCTTCAAATAAATTTCATCGGTAAATCTAAGTGCACAGGCTTTGAAAGATGTTATCTGTAATATGTCTTCTTAGTTAGATTAAGTATTTTAGTACGTGAGGGGGGTAATTTGGGTGCATGGTGCAGTAAGAGAGCCTTCACACCAATAGCACTTAGCCACAACAATGGACCCATTTGGAAATCTGTCGGAAAGCTCTTTTAGTCGAATTTTGCAAAACCAGAAATAAAACTAAATTTGTTTCTGTTGAACTTATTTTTCATGATAAATCAAAAAAACTAGTTTTATTTTTGTTCAAACTAGTTTTGTTTCTGTAAAAACTAAATTCAAAAAAAAAAAAACAAATTTTTTTGTTAATAATAAAACTCTTTTTTTATTAGTTTCTGTAAGAACTAGTTTTATTAGTGTTGAAACTAGTTATGTTTCGCTTAAAACTAATTAAAAAAAATAGTTTTTGAAAAACTAGTTTTATTTTTGTTAAATCTAGTTCTGTTTTTGTTAAAACTAGTTTATTGCTGTTTTGATTGTGTTTACCATTGAAAATATTCACTACAAAATTTAGTTGTTAACACTTACGGTCATATTACCCATTCCCTTTAATCCGGGTCAAAGATTACACCCGGATTTAAGTGAATTTAACCCAAAAAAAAAAAACATTTTTTTTTTTAACTTGACAGGGTTTAATCCAATTAAATTTGAACTGCAGACCGGAGACCAGTTTAAGTACTTTAACTCGGGTTAAAACTAAATTTCATAGTATTGACATTTCTTTGCTCGAAGGGCGCAAGAAATAATAAAAGTAGAAAAATGAAATATAAAAATAAAAAATAGCAATAAGCTTAAAAAAAAAATGATTTCATTTGTAAAATGGATGAAATGTTGATATATTCGTCATCAGAAGATGATTTTTTTTCAGAGAGCTGATGAAACAGGAGCTCATACTCGTAGTCTAATGGATTGAACGCACAAGCGGGCTTGCGTCGACGACTCGATGTGTTGGATTTTGGGATATATTTCCGGCTGAAGAAAAGAAGCATTTTGGAGGCTACATTCAATGATTCGACAGGAATTGGATGGTGATGAACGTCACAAAACAAATCAAATAAATTTCCAAATGACAAACAACAATAAACAAATGTCATTTTGTTTATGTGAAATTTGACATTACGTAGATTTAAAATGGATTAAAGTGTTTTAAATCCACATATAAATCCGTTTTAAATCCAGCGGGTTTAATGCATGTTTTTAAGTGAATAATATGGACACAGGTTTAAATTTTCAGGTTTTAAAAATGCGGATTAATGGTCGGGCGTAAAATTAAATTAAACCTGATTTACACCCGGAGTGAATACATTTTAAATCGGTTCGAAATGGAACCAGTTTTGGTTTTCAAGTGCATATCTGGTTTTTTATTTTTGTTACTTTTCGATAGAGAAAGATTTGACTTTATGGTCAAATAGTGTCAAAACATGGGATATGATGACAGACATTTGTTGACGGCTTTTTGTTGCTCCAATATTATCTGATTGAATCAAGTATTTGCCTACTTCCAATAAGAGAGTATAACTGTCATGAAGGAGCTTCTCAATTCCGCCGTTCGAACTCGGCATAAAATAGGTAGGTCTCTTCCATTCCTACCAAAAATAAAAATAATACACAATGAATGGTTGAGCTGTGAGAAATTACGCCTAGAGTGCCTTAATGGACCTGTCGCGTAAATTTTTGTTTACCATTCAAGAAAGGGGTGTGGCACTTCCAGTACAAAAAAAAAAGAATTTAAAAAAAGCTATTTCTCGAAATTCATGGGAGCAAATGTTATTAAATTTGGTACTTTGATGTGTATTATTTATAAAACAATGTATATCGAAAAAAGTGGGCGGGTTTGGACAACAGGGTGTGCGACCTATACAACAAAACATTTAAAACGTTATATTTGCCAAGTAAAGGTGCCCTAATTTGTATAATAAAGTTACATCAAATATCTACAAAAAAAAACTTCCAAAAAGGTGGGTCGGAAATGAATTCTGATTGTGACACAAAGTCCAAGACAGTTAGACGAAGATATTAGTTGACATTGCTCTAGCGGGTAGCGGCAACGTCCTTATTTTACCTTATAGTCTTAGCTCATTTGGCAGGCTTGGTTCCAAAGATTTTCTTCATTACAAATCAGTCGCGTTGGACCAGATTCCGAAAGGATGTTCTGCGATCAGCGCCTTCCGAAATCGCTGCAGAGTCTCAAATTTAGCAAAACCGATGCAGTGCAGTATGTAATAAAGGCAATTAAGTCAAATTCAGTGGCATAACGGCAAGCTGTTGGGTCTGGGGTCACTATTTTGTGCATTATGTTAGGCTGCAGATGAATTTCCACTTCTCAGAGTACCTACAACCAATGGACTGTCGACAACTTGGTTTAGGGGTCAACACTACTGGATTCGCAAAGACTGAACGTATCAAATAAAAGTAGGAATGAACCTTGATCTTGACAACGTGGGAACTGCACTTCAACAGAGATGAATCAAGAAATATTGACGGAACATATGCAAGTGTTTTCTTAGTCAGGTTAGTTCTCTGTTCGGCTTCAAATCTCTGTTAGAGTAGTGCTAGACCGTCGCTCGTCTATCAGGGAGAATACGACCGGCAACCACATTATAGATTCTAGCAACCAGATGAGTTTATCTTGTGGATCTCGATAGCTACATGTAAGTTCATGACAAAGCTTAAGGCTGTTCAAACAACAAAAGATTCTCCCAAAGCTATAATTCATATCAGCGCTTCAATCTGTCACTGGGTACATGTACTGTCTCATATGTAAGCTTGAACCGAGGCGTATCGTAGAATCAAATGATATATAGGCGACGAAGACTACTATTCCGCTCCCTTCCAAAAAGGAAACCTCAACCCATAACAAACCCACTCCAAGCATTTAAATTATTTTCGACAGGCGATAAATTTAAAAATGATGGAAACAAAAAAAACACACCATCTCACCTCAATCCGGCACCACATTAATTTGTCTTGTGGCCCTTAACCAACTAGAGATGGCTGTTAAACACATTTCGTTCGGTAGCCTTTGTGCGTCAAAACCTTTATATTCCAATTATAAAACTCAACGTTGTGTTTCAAAAATTTGCCACACAGTTCCTCGGTTTTCTTTTTCGCTCGTCCTTTCTCTTAGCTTGTGCGGAAATAAAAACAAAAATTGTTGTGTTATTGCCTGTCCTCCAGAGACTGAGTGCCTTTCCACAACACAATCAGCACTTTGACTCAATTATTTCATTTATTAGCCAATGTTCCCTGTGGAAGTGTCAAATGAAATTTTAAACCTTTAATTAAACTAAAAGCAAAACTCGTCCGTGGTTGCCTGCAAACATAGCGTTCCAATCTCTGACAAGGAGGCAGAAGCAAAAGCCCTCCAGCTACATGCGGCATTTTACAGAACACAGATTTTTATCTTCTAATGTCTAACATCGATCTAATATACTGTGTGCCCTGGTGCTGGGTGTTGCTCGGCAGCAAGGACGACGACGAAGACTATGACGATGGGCGCTACAATAACATGACTCACCTATTGAGACCCAAGAGTTGCTGTATGAGAATGTATAGGTGTATATGAAATAGAAAACATATTTTACAGCTCAAGCTGTTGTCGTTGATTTAGCTTGATGGGGTGCGGGTAGGTGGTGTTGGAAATTTCATAGATATGCCCTCATAGACATTATCTATTGTACGAAGGAAACGTTTGCTCATAGTAATACTCCTTAAATTGCATTTTATCGATCGATATTTATACGACGTGTTCCCCCCGGCGCGGCCCGCCCAACTACATAGGGAGCAGGGCTGAACAGATATACCACCCCGATAATCAAATGCCAAGTTCAGGGTATGTGCCTTGGCATGCAATCAAAAAATCAACCGCAATCATGAGTTTCACCATTTTACTCGTGTTATTTGCTGTTGTTGTTGTCATCGTCAGCGTCGTCGTGTTGCTCCTTTTTTCCATCACACCGCAGAATTGAGTGTAGATGGTTTCATGGGGATTTGGGTGGCAAAAAGAAAAAAAAAAACAATTATGATAGAGGAATGAGGAAAACTATTCCGTATTTTTGTGTGCTCTTGACATTTTCGCCAGTTTTTCTGGTTTGATTGGTAGGATAGGATACTGATAGATACTTAATGCAAAAGCAATCGAATGTGGTCGCGTGTGTGCAAAAAAAGCATTCTTGTTTATTGTTTTTACTTTAAGTCGGTACATATTGTTAATATTAACTCGCTAAAAAGGATATCTCTTGCTCTTTTAATTAAATTGAATTGAAAACGGATGTATGTATATGATTGGTTGAGAGATGAAGCCAAAGGAAGCCCAAGTGATTGCAGTTGTACAATTAATTTGATTGTTGGAAAATAAATACACTCTTACTGATTTCAATCTTTAAAAGTAAAGTGTCAATGGGAGTATTTAAAAATCTAGTTATTTCTAGTTGCCCAGATTTATCTGGACTAAATTTCTCCTGAACACAAGATTTTACGATGCCATGCGATTTACACAATCGAAATGTCAGCTGAGTATTGAGTTAAGAAATTCTTGACTAGATTTGTCGGTCACCTCTCCATTTTTTACGTACGTAGTTAATTTAGACAGACGGCGACCCGCTCCGCGAAATAAAGCCCCCAGGAAATAAGACCCGAAAAATATTTTTGGGGCCAAATTACTATTTTTATATCCTCCACAGGTAGGTATATTCACTTTGTCACTACATTTGTAACGCCAAGAAGGTCGGTCAGTATTAGACCCATGTGTCTCTCTGCCTGTTGAAAGCGCGATACCGCCCAAAGGCGAATGAAATTTGGTGAAATGACTTCTTTTTATCGTCGTCAGGTTGGTATTGAAAATGGGTTATGTCGGTCAAGTAGTTCTGGTACGTTCCATACAAAACCAATATTAGAAAACACATATTGAAAACACGATAGCGTCGAAAAGAATCCACCTAGGCTAGTGAAATTTTGTGAGAGGACTTATTATTACTGCCGTCAAGTTGGTATTAAAAATGGGCTATGTCGGTCAAGTAGTTCTGATACCTCCCATACAAAATCAATATTAGGCCCATGTGTCTCTCTTGATGTTGAAAACAGGATAGCGTTGAAACAAATCGAAATAGGCAAGTGAAGTTTTCTGAGAGGAAAGCTCCAAGTAGAATTTAATACCACTATCCGCTATGCCTTCGAAGATATGATCACGTTTCACATCTGGTTAAAAACTTGTTGGATATGTCTTTTCAGGATTATGTCAAATTTCGTACATTTATACTGCCTTTCACCTAGTCAAAACAAGCCATCCATCGTATCCAGTCTTCAACATCCAACTTAATCCTTCCACGTTTCTCTTGCTTAACATCTGAGACACAGTTTTTCATTGCTGCCATCCGCCTCGGGAATTCAATCAATCAATCTAATAGAGCTGGACCCCAATTCTCAAATGTCGCATAGCACTATTCGTATATGAGCAAATACGCCTGAAATTTTAGCATAGTAGAAAAATTGGTATTCTCAAAGAGGTAAGGGTTTTTTTTTCCACCTATGCGAAAATTATATTCACCTTTCGAATGAGTAAGAATTTTAGAGCACGTCAATTTAACCATTTTAACGGGTTGTTAAAAAAAACAATATTCAAATTTATATTGGTTGGGAATTGTTGTTTTCGAATGACAAAAAAAGAAGTACTAATCTATGTATGTTCAATAAACATTTATGTGTTTTAGCAATGGCTTTTTGGGCGATAATGAGCTCCGCATTTGTTCGATTGTTAGGCTAAATTGAAATATACCGGACTATCCGAGAGTTCTAAGACTTCTTTTAACGAATGACACTATTTCCAAACATATTTATTTCAATGGGAAGGGATATCATGCTTCGATTTATTTTGCCTCTTATTTTCTCACACACAAATTAAGAAAAAAAACATTCTTTGGAGTGTCAAACTGACAATTCCGTATGCGAGACGCAAATCCGCATGGAAAAGGCAGACGAGTACAATTCAAAGAGAAATTCTCGTATACGGATTTCGAGAATTTCAGTTTTTTGCATCGCATCGGAAATTTTGACAGATAAACGTATGCGAGAATTTGAGTCCTGAATGAAACACATCGATTCAGAATCGAATTAAGGCTTTTCCTGACAAATCAGAGCAACTAGTTTTTGTTTTTTTTTTGTTTTCTTTCGTGCTATTTTTATTATTATTAGATTCAAGCAAATTCAAATTAGTTTTATTTCTTATTTTAATCAAACATATTTCGAACATGTAAATATTAGTAAAGTTATTTTCCAAGTCTTATTTACTTTCGCATTTAATTTTGTTTATTTTATTATCAACTTATCAACTAGCTGTACCCGCTAGGCTTCGCCCGTGCAAAATGTGGTTTCAGAACAATTGATGGAAACATTTTTTAGTAAATTTGCTGTCTTGTAGGCGACACAAATTTTTTTTTTTTTTATAATCGCTCGAAGGAAAAATCATCGATAGACATTGCAGAGGTATAACGCGTGGGAGCGTTCTGCAATAGTGAGGGACTTGAACCCGTATCAAAAAACCTCCCACTCTGCCTTCATCTTCATGTCATTAGTCGTTGGCAGTGTTGTTATGGATATTGTTTGAGAATCGTATATTTTCTCGGTTCAAAATCGTATCTGTCGTATTTTCTAATTTTACGAGTACAAAAAACGCGTTTAAAAGCGTAGAGGTCATTAAGTTTGTTTGACGTGGCAGCACTAATTTTGACGCCTGTCAAAAACCCTGCACAACCCTGAAAATTAGGATTCTATATCGAACGCAAAATGTTGCCAGTTTTTGACATTGACAAATATTTATCTTCTGGTAACACTTTTTTCCGATTATTGTTAAAAATGGGTGAACTCAATTCAAAATTTGACTTCGCCATATTGCAATTATTTGATAAGAACGTTCGGAAGATAGATGATGAGTTTGAAAATGAATAACAGCAAGCTCAGCACTGAATTCTTGCCCCGACAAATTAACTGGGGTCAGTTCAGAAGCACAACGGGATGAGTTCAGTGCTATCTCGAGCGTATTAGGGTCAACCCAGTGCGCACTAGTGTGCACTAGGGCTCACGTCAAACAAACCTATTTTGTACTTAATTTGATTGTCTTTTTTATAATGCTGGAGAAGCCGAACAGTTGTTGTTCACTCCGGGTGTAAATCAGGTTTAAGTTAATTTTACACCCAAACATTGCATTAAGCCCGCTGCATTAAATATGGATTTAAATGCGGACTTAAGACAGTTTAAACCGATTGTAAGCCGTCTTAAGCCTACGTAATCCCAAATTTTACAAAAAATTGCATTTGTTTTTTGTTGTTTGTCACTTGGAAATTTATTTCATTTGTTTTGAGCCCAGTTATATTTTAAGGTTATGCCGAAATGTTTGTCGATTTATGTCCAAAATGTCTCTTTTTTCAGACGGAAACATTTCCGAAAATTACCACATCGTTATAGTCGACGCATACCCGATTGTGCATTTGATATATTCAACTACAAGCTGTTGTTTCATCAGTTCTTCAACAAGACATCAACATTACATCCATTTCACGAATGAAGTCTTTTTTACCCTTTATACTTTTCCACTCTTCTTATTTTTTGCGGCCTGCAATCGAACAGATGTCAACTTTATGAAATTGAGTTTTAACCCGAGTTAAAGTACTTAAACTGGACTACGGATTTCAGTATTTTTTAAATTCAGTCGGATTAAAAAAAACTGGGTTCAATTCGGTTTTAACGACTCAATATTATGGACTTGGATTTAATTTTTGGGTGCTCACAAAATTAAATAATGCGGCCATTGCCAATTTAACATAACGCAGCAGTAGCATAGGAAGTATGGCTACTGCTATCTAGCCTATCACGCAAAAAAAAAGACAATAAAGGGTATGCTCGGAAATCGATGCCGGCTAATTGCAAACGGATGTGTTGGTAAGGTGAAGTCATATTGAATGCAGTTCTAAATTTTTGTGGGTTCTTTTTCTGGAATTGTATTTTATCAAGTCGTGTTTCCGTTTACCCATCGTATTTAATGTTTGTATAATATCGGAAAAAATCCTAAAAATATTTACGAAATCGTAGAAATTGAGGCGAAAAAACCAACAATCGGAGCGTCGTATCATCCTTCCAAAATCGTATCATTTACGATAAATACGATCATATAACAACGCTGCTCGTTTGACTATTGGGCAATAATTTAATATTCTTTGGACAATAAAAATGAAAGAAAAAAATGTATAATACAGTAGTCCCTCGATAATGTGAACTAGCTAAAACAAGGCGTTTTCGGATTTTAGAGGGATTCACATTACTGGAACTTTTTTTCAGTACTTACTAAACTGATTGAAACGATTTTCAAATTTATTAAAATCAACACAAAATGATTTTTTAAAGCACAGTTTAAATGTTTATTAATTTAGAAGAAAAACGAAAATCACAAGAGAAACAAGAGAAATTACAAAAAAATTCACATTTTAGAGGTTGAAAATTTCGGAAGTTCACATTATAGACATGACAATGTAAAGTTTTGCCGATTCACATTTTAGAGAAATTCACATTATCGAGAGACTAATGTATTTAATTCACTTTTTTATTAATGTAACGTTTCTTTGTATACTATTTTAGCAGTTTTTTTTCTATCTATTCTAAGACATTGATATTTGCTTCATTATTTATCTACTCTGGAGCGCGATACATAATTTATAACTGCCCGTGCCTGAAGCAATTCTTGCTAAATTCAGCTCCCGCTTTTCTTAAAGTTTGACCCCGTGACTTATTGACTGTCATGGCAGAACAAACATTAACAGTAAATTGAATCTGTTTGAACTGAAATGGAGAATTGCTGGGAATTATTTGTATTCTTGGTATAAATACCGTATCTCCTCTACCACACCCAGTTAAAATTAACGCATCTATAACGTTTTTCTGTAACGAAATCACTAACATTCTGGTATCATTACAAAGCTTGGGGGATTCAAACTCCGAAGCAACATAATGGGAACTCCAACTTTTAATTCAATTTTATGAGCAAAAAGGCCATGGGCTGAAATGCTATTTAAAAACTCCACCGAATAATTCACTGCCTCATCTTGATTGCAAATAGCATTTATAAGCAGGTACGACGTGTATCACCACAAATTTTCTTTAACCCTAGAAAGATAATCCACGTCCACGAGACGTATGGCGCGGGACAATTGTGTGATAACTTTTAAATTCTAAACCGCAGCGCGTTGACTGTCTCAACTATATATAAAAAAATCATTAATTTAGTTTTTTTGAATAGTATCTATATAATTAAATAAATTAATTATAAATAATAAGAAGTTCATATGTTTAATTAAATACACTAATTGGCGTATGAGATGTATGATTATCTTTTACGCTCTTTATTTTATGATTATCTTTCTAGGGTTAATGTAATAATACCACAATCTGGCATCACTATAACTATTTGACATTTCTTTCTAGATATTTTTTTTTTTGTAAGCAAAACAGAGATACACAAACCTTTCCTACCATTGACTTATTATATATGGACTGCTAGTAGACAACTTCGCGTTGGTTCCAACATAAGCGCTAGCTCTCGTGGTTCGGAGCGGAATAAATTGGAAACTCACATCTGACGTTTCCATTTCGTTGCAGATAGTTTTGCATAAGACTTTGTTATTGCGATTAATTGAATAAAGATTTAAAATTAGAAAATGAAGTGTTGTATATAATTGGTTGCAATTTGCAATTTTATTCAAGTTTCTCTGATATGATGAATTAAATTCGTATGTACTTGAATGTGATATTCTTGAAAATCATAAGTATTTATTGATCATAAATGTGATTGAAATATACGCAAAGTGTTATTACATCATATTTCTAAAATTAATAATGAAAAACAACATAAAAAACTAATTCGCAATAAATATACGAAAATTGTGCAATTTATGGGACAATGAAAAACGACTTTTTATTCGAAATTTGGTTGGTTTTATCTATTATTAATTATTTAAACTAGCACAATTTCGAGATAACATGTATTGTAGACAATGCCGCAACAATTTGAATTTCAACCGTTTCATTTGGCAAATCCACTCACGCCCAATAGGTGGCTCTAGCATTCTACGGATAATTCCAAGATGGTTGTCATTTCGTTTCACTTATTTTTAGCATAGAACCACGAGCGCTAGTTATGTTGGCGTCATTTTCTGGGCAGAGGTTGTATGGAAGTGACATTTTACTAGCAGTCCACATATAATAAGTCAATGTTTCCTACATATTTGACATTTCTTTTGTTTTTTTTTTTTTCTTAGCAAACCACACGGCGTACTACCTCTGTCTGCCTCCCTCCCGTCACAGGAGTAAAATAATGTTAAAATAGATGTCAATATATTGCGCAGTTAGTGTGTTTGATTTGAGAATGAAGTGCATGTCTACTCACTCAGGTGAAAATCGTAGAAATGTTTTAAATTTTGCCTATTTATTTAAAAACCTTATAAGTTATCGAGTTATTGGATATCCCAAGTTGTACCTGCAGATGTCCTCTATAAGCTGGTATTTACTATACTTCAATGCTCCCAGTATTTTTAACCGCAAAGCGTAACAAAGAAAAAGACGAAACGAAACGAAAACATAAATTACTCTGGTCCAAAATTTATAAAGATATAGAGTTAAAACAAATTAGAGATTGTAGGCCTAGGTATGCTCTATAGGCCTGTGAAAAATGCACCAGAAAAATTGAGCAGTTTCTAAGATTTTTGTATTTAAAGACATGCCGTCAAATTCAATCTTAGTCGAACAGAACCAAACCAATTTTTTTTATATGATGTAATTATACTAGCTATCACAGAATTATAAGTAATGTACTACTAATGCCGCGAATTTAAGTGGCACATAAAATCTTATCTGACAGTTTATGCCCTGAAAAAAAGTAGCCCATAAGTTTTTAAGTATAACTTAAATAGTTAAGAGTCGTATGAACAAACGGCCCCTACTGTATTAGCATGTACTCAATAAATCTAAATCTTAAGTTTCAACGCGAGGCTTACATTAGTGGAAAAAAACAAGCGTTGAAAACCATAAATTAAACTGAGAAATGAAATGCATAAACTTGACTGTTTTTTGATGGCGAATTATAGGTACATGCCAGGGACGATGTTAATGAAAAAGAAAAACAGCTAACGGATATGGCAAAGTGAAACTATTTATTGTTGCATATTTACAGGATTGGCCAAAATGTATCACCGCTTCCGAAAGATGCTATAGCTTTTGCAAATGTGATCCACTGACAGTTTTCTTTTGATATTTGATTGTAGAATATATGTGACTCCTTTCGTAAGGCATATTTGGTTAGTGATTTTAGCGCTACTAGAATTGCAGTGCAAATTTCAATAACTAAGGTGTTAAAACGTTCGCCTCGAGAGACTGGAACAACATGTGACTGAAAAGAAAACGGCGAAATGATGAGGCGGATGATAGATAGTAATTGTAAAATGAAAATTCTTTCGTCACAATTTCTTGGCTTTCTATCCCACCCAAGTCTTACAATTCATAGAAGGGTTTTTAAAATAAAGTTCTGGGCACTCATTTCGTAACTTTTCAGACGATTATCGTCGAAACAGTAGACCTCCAAAACTAACAACCAAGTTTAAGAGCTTAATCCAGTTCATTTTCCAAAAATATAATGAAATCTGACGTTTGTCAAAAAAAAATTGAGCAGAATATAACTTATTTTGGTGATCAAAGTTTCAAAAACGATATCGTTTAGACGATCGTTGATATACGGAATCTGCCCCCTGATTTCTGAATAATAAGCAGTTATCCGTTTCTTTGAAAAACATCTACTATTGCTACTTTTATTCGACGCTATAAATAAGTGGCTAAATAATTTATTTTAGCCAGAATTACATATACAAATAGTTTTGTCTATCACTGGATCTCATTTTCGATAAACTACATCATCCTTCTTTTATTATTATTATTATAAGCCTTTATTACTATTAGGATTACAAAATTTTTCATCACATATTCTTTTCTATTATTACATTGTTATTAACATGTCATTGTTTTTATTTATAATACATAATTTAAATTTATCATATTTTGGCAAAGTCCAAGCATTTTTTTTTTAAATTAGTTTCAAATAGTATAAGCCTCCCCAATAATTGTCCATTAATCTCTATTTTTTGCGTCATGATACCAATATCTATCAAATTGTTGAATATTGTCAACCCATCTTGTTCGTGGTCGTCCGGTTGGTCTTGTTTGTTGTGGTGTCCATTTGATCAAAAATTTTGTCGATCTATTATCGGCAATTCTTGATATGCGTTCTGCCCAGCTCCATTTAAATTGTTTCGTCCTTTTTTTTACACCGATGATGTCCGTTTGTCTTCTTAATTCTTCGTTCCGCGCTCTATGTATTAGTCTTATATCGAGAAGTTTCCTCTCCATGTTTGTCTGACAAATCCCCAATTTTTCGGTTAGATTTGTTGTTAGGCCCAATGTTTGAAGTCCATATTTCAAAACTGGTAAAATTGCTGAGTCCATTAAATATTTTTTCGTGTCTTTGTTTAGTTTTGCGTTGGGTATCTTCTTCATATTCCAAAATTTTTGCCATACGTTTGTTGTTCGTCTATCTTCTTCTTTTTGTTCTTGATTTTTAAATGATTTCAATTGTCCCATATAAATAAAGTCCTCAACATAGTCAATATTTACGCCTCCTGTACCTATACAAAATTCCACCATCTCTATGCTACCGTTGTCAACGCGTCACTGACTCAAATTTATGTAAAAATGTTGTACTTCAAAAATTGTACGTTTTGTTAATCAGCGTGCACTCGTAGCATTGTTCTTTCGAACAAACCTTCCGTTGTACCATTTCAATTTATTTGAGTGAAATTAAATGCTTTCAACTACTAACTTCCATACGACTTTAGAATAAACCCCTTCGAGCACAAGTCATGCAAATATGTCAGCCACTTAGGAACAAGACACAAATGTATGCAACCTGTCCTCGAGATACTTTACAACTTTGGCGCGCTGAATTATTTAAACTAAATGCTCGTGTAAACTTTTTGATTTATTTTACAAATGGAAAAATGATTACTTTCAATTCTATGAATGTGCCCATGTTCCAGATGCTCACTGGTTTATGTAAAACCTTTTTACTCACTACGAAGTTGCCCAGACCTCCAGCAGTTGGTAGAGGATACCCTACCACACCAAAGTTATAGTGCTCTACTGTTCAGTTCGTATTACAGTGAATGACTCTTCAACACTGTTTTTGTTTTTGTTGCCTTTTCCTTAAACAGTTAAATTAACTTTAAACAATATTTCTTATTTTGTTGTAATCCAACACCCAAGTCGGCGGCAAATATCCGCTGAAGACGAAGTGCTGAGTACACCTGTTAAAGAGGGCATTATCCTCTGTCTCACGATGATGACATGACGACGGTGTGTCTCTGTCTATCTACAGCAATGCACAATGTTTCTCCCCCCGCTGTTTAGTGTCACATTGTGCTTGTGCGTTATGGAATTTATTTTGTTTTTGTGTGCATAAAATATGCAAACATTTTTCGCTTGACTTATGTTCCCGACTGAGATCTATGCAAAAAAAAATGTTTTTCCAAAAACAACTTCCACTAGAGGAGTCATCTGCTGCAGCAAGCCGTATATGTGTGCTTGTGCTGTGAGTTTTGTTTTTTTCTGTAAACTAAATTTCACTTGAATAAAGTCACGACAAGGGATCTGTTAGGGACTTTATATGTTTTTTTTTCTAGACACCAGTCACGTGCGCCACTCCCAAATGCAGCTAAAAACTTTTTTTTGTTTTTTTTTTTTCGTTGGCATGCTTTCATCTATTTAAAGATACTTGGTCACAGAATGCAACCCGATGTAAAAAAAAAGGAGAAGAGGAATGAACAACTTTTGCTGACCCCCAATGGTTCCGTGATTGAGACAAAGGACGGAAGCATGCGGATATGCAGTTCATATGAACGTAAAGTAAAAGTTTGTGGCGGTTTTAGGGGTCTCCATCAGCAGGGGAAGGCGGTGGTCGTGAGGTGTATGTCTATGCGGTATGTTCGGTTTGTTCTGGTCTAAATTGGGTGCAGCGTCAAATTAAAAGATGAAAAACACTCGTGGAGACATGTTTCTACTGTTCAACTATGCACAGAGGGGTGATTTTGGGGTGGTTACTTTGGCTTTTGTTTCGCCTGCCCCTTTGTTCCAGAAGATAAAACAGAAAACTTTCCAAGGGGTTGTTGCGCGAATACCGACTCCCTTTGGAAAAAGTTTGGTATGTACTTGGGAGATAAAACACTCGACCATAAACGTAATGCATTACGGGATTATTTGATAGCCATGTGGGATATTTTCCACTTGAGAAGATTCTGTTTTGCTTTCCTATGGAAAAGGGTGATTTGGGGCTTTGGCATCTCACAGGTGGCTTGGAATGGAAAACAAAACCAATGGGGAGGAGGAAATGGATCAGTAATCTACGAATCGAATGGTTTTTGTTTGTAAAGATATTTATGTTTTGCACAGACTAAAAGGGGGAATTGAAAAATAGCTTAAAGTTATTTTTGAATTGAAAGAGAAATCTGTGTAGGATAAGGCATGGTATGCAAAACTTTTAACAGAGCGTGGGTACATGTGGTGGGGTCAGTGTCGTCTGCCCTTTACTGAGTACCAACCACAGCTCAGTGGTTACAATTTCGAGGTACTACCTTGGAGATGCAATCTGATCGATAAAGTTTATTTTTTTAACTTTGAGCATGATTCCGGTTCATAATTTACATTTTCACCATCATTTCACAAAATCTTCGGCTGAATATAAAATTTGCTGAAAAATGCCGACCTGCTATTTTGTATGATTGTCAGAAATCGGCCCATAGGTCCGGCAAAGGTAGTAAGCTGATCGGCTGCTATGATTTCATAGAGAGGGGAGCCAACTAACAGCAAGACAACTCGGTCTACACGGAAAGAATTGAAAATCACCAATTGCAAAATTTTGAGTTGCAATTCACGAATTATATCTTTGTCGCAAATTACAACGACTTTTTCTTGGATTGATATAAAAATTCGTAATTCGACATTGAAAACTGCGTAGAATACAAAATTCTGCTTGTTGAATTTTGCGATTAAATAATTGGCGCAACAGGTCCGTATGGACCCAAGCCTAGCTTCTCACAACCATTCGTCTTGTGCGAGTTTTTATTTTTGGGACGAATGGAAGGGATCTACAATTTTATGCCGAGTCCAAACTGCCAATTGAGAAGCTCTTTCATGACAGTTATACTCTCGGATGTTTGTCCGACGTTCGCGAGAGAGAATTTTGCGATTAGATGTATTAATTCGAGCTTTTTTATTTGTAGTGATTTGCGATATTGTTTGGCGCAATTTACCACTTCAATGGGTCAATTTCTCAAGCACTACTTCACAATCGCAAATTGCAAAAAGTATTTGCTGATTTACAAACACTGAGTGATGAATCAATGAAATCTTTTAATAATTTAACACAAATTGAAAACGTAAAATGACGTAGAGAAATCGTGAATTACAAAATATTTTTTTGTAATTTCCATGAAATTAACTACCCAATGTGTGGAATTTGTGTGCGCACAGGCAGCCGACAAAAACGAAACGTCATAGCATAGTCCATGTAAAGAAATCCTTTTAAGTCCTTTCATTTTGTGCATGGACAGCTCCAACCATGCGCATGTGGCTTCATTAGAGTCAGACAGTCGGTGTTCAATCTTTGCTTAAAGCAGTTGTTGTCGGGTCAAAGTTATTTATAAGTACAAGGTGGCGCAAAAGTAATCCTCCTATCAGAAAATGCTATAAATTTTGCGATTGGCCCCTAATGTCAGTTCTGTTTTGACATTTGTGTAGTAAACACATGCGAAATACACGTTAATAAACAATGTTACGCTACACTGCTCCAGAACGCGGAATATTGGTGACTATTTATTTGAGCAATAATCGGTCGGTGACTTTGGCACAACGTGAATTTCGTCGCAGATTTCCTAGCCGTCCAACGACTACTGGTGATACACTGCGACGTTTAGCCGCTCGCCTCGAAGAGACTGGCACAACACGAGATGCTGCCAGGCGTGGCAGACCCCGGAGTAGCCGTTCTGCAGAGAATATTGCTGCTGTAGTCGAAGATGTCATGGAAGCGCCGTCGACCAGACGACGTGCCACGCAAATGGGTATCAGTCGACGGTCTTTACAGCGAATTTTGGTACAAGATTTGAAGATGTTTCCGTACAAAGTCCAGACGGTGCATCAGCTGTTAGCTGCTGACCGCCAATCGCGTCTAACATACGCTCAAGCCATCCTTAATCACCACCAAGGGGAAGATGATTTTTCATCAAAAATAATCATGAGTGATGAGGCCCATTTCCATCTTAGCGGGTACGTAAATAAGCAAAATTTACGCTTCTGGGGCACTGAAAATCCGCGTGTAACCCACGAAGAGCCATTACACCCGCTCAAAGTCACTGTATGGTGTGCTGTTTTCGCTGGAGGAGTCATCGGAACTTTTTTCTTCGAAGACGTCGCGGGCCAAACGGTTACTGTGAATGGTGAGCGCTACAGAGCAATGATCAACGAGTTCTTTTTGCTGCAACTTGATGAATTGGGATTGGAAAACATGTGGTTCCAACAGGACGGTGCAACGGCACACACTGCACGTGCCACAACCGATATGCTGAAGGATGCATTTCCCGGGCGCCTAATCTCCCGTTTTAGCGATTTGAACTGGCCAGCACGATCTCCTGATTTGACCGCTCCAGACTTCTTTTTGTGGGGCTTTTTGAAGTCGCGGGTTTATGTCAACAAGCCTCAGACTCTTGCAGCTCTTAAAGACAATATCCGTCAAGAATGTGAGGACCTATCGCCGGAAGTTTTGGCCAAAGTGATGAAAATTGCCATAAAAAGGGCTCAAATGACAATCAACTGTGGCGGCTGCATTTACATGACATCATATTCTCGACTTGATGTAAATAAAATTAAAAGACCAAATAAAAATAATCCACAAGAAGAATCAAAGTTTTTCATTTCTTTTTTAAATTACAGCCAAAAAACATCGGAAGGTTATTTTTGCGCCACCTTGTATAACTCATTCGAAGTGATAGTGAGTGTACTAACCAACAAATTGTAATGAATTTTGGAATATATCTTGTAAGTACATATTGAATAATACAAAAACAACTGAAGTAGGTATATAAATTCGTATTTTTTTCAGAAGGTACATCTCGCTATAAGAAAGAAGTATAAATTGGAATGGATTCTAAAATATGTAATCGAAAACGATTGTAAAGGTTCGTATTAATGGCAAGTTATTCTAAATAATTTGTTTGTATTTTAGATTTCAGCATACAACGATACACCATCCCAGACAAATCCCGTTGTCTCCGTTGCTTTTCATGGATATCAGGAGGAAACAAATTATAAAATGTGACTTTAAATATGTATTCGAAAATAACCTAAATAATTAAACTACGAGTTTTGATTTGTAAATCATAAGATATGAATTGAGAATAAATTTTTCCAATTTCACGATAAAACAATTTCAATTTAATACGGTGATGCCTCAAATCACTACTCCAGAATCGTAAATTGCAAAATATGAAACGCAAATTGATAAAAAAAAGGTTCAATTTACCATTACGAATTCGTAAATTGCAACTACTGAAGTGGTAAATCTACCCCTTTTATTCGCAAATCAACACTTTTGAGTTGCAATTCAGGACTAAATGGTTGTAAGGGAGGAAATCCGAATTAACAACACAAAATTGGTAATTTAGGAATTATTTTTGCAATTCACAATCCATAGTAATAGCAAATTAATAACTATTTGTGTCAAATTGCGATTGGTCATTGCAATATGTATTTCTCATTTGATCGCATCATTGACAATAAAAAATAGCGATTCGCGACTTTTGAGGGTCAATATCTTCACTCCGTACAATTTTTAGAATTGCGAATAAAAAGTCGTGAATTAGTAAATCCTGAGCTAAGCTCTAAAACTAGACAGACTTTTCGTGATTCTGCGCTCATTTTTCTTGATTTAATCTTAATTTTTTTTCCGTGTTCGGCTGATTTTCCTATAATTGCCTATAAGCTATATTTTTACGGAGTGGTCACGATTTGGTGCGCTAGTATTGTTATATAGAAATTTTTGCTCACTCGCACGGCACAGCGTTCATGGAATTTTTTATTACGTGTGGATAGTATTGTTTTTCTTAGGAATAAGTGTACATTTGCTTAAAATATTTATAAAAAAATGAAGATTTTAGATTGGTTGAGGGAAATTAATTTTGAGGAAACTTTCACATGTGACATCGACGCTATCATGCGACTTCTTCAATCTCGTACTGGAACAGATGGTCCGCAGGGCAGGTGTCAACACGGAAGGCACTATCTTCAACAGATCCGTCTACTGGGCTACTGGGGTATGCAGACGATATTGACATCATCGGTCGCCGTGCCGTGTTAGAGGCTTTTACGGCGATTGAAGAACAGGCGAAATTGGTTGGTCTTGTAGTAAATGAGGACAAGACTAAGTACATGCTATCAACAAACAAAAAAGCATCTGTCCACCGCCTAGGACAAAATGTCACTATTGATAGCAAGAATTTCGAGGTAGTTAAGGAGCTTATCTACCTCGGAGTAAACATGAACTCCACGAATGACATCCTAGTGGAGATCCGGCGAAGAATTACACTAGGAAACCGCTGCTACTTCGGTTTGGCAAAGCAATTGGGTTCAAAACTCCTAACTCGAAGGAAAAAATGTATGCTCTATAGAACCCTTATCCTGCCAGTTCTGGTTTATGGCGCCGAGTGCTGGACGATAAGCAGGAAGGGAGAGCTGATACTGGGCTCCTTCGAAAGAAAAATTCTTCGGTGGATTTTTGGGCCTGTGTGCGAGGAGGGCGAATGGAGGAGAAGATACAACCGCGAACTCTATAAGCTGTACATGCACATAAGATGTGGATGTAGTCCAAAAGGCCAAAATACGTCGACTACATTGACTCGGTCAAATCGAGCAAATGGACAATAATGCTCCTGTTAAGAGGATCTTCGAATCCCAGCCGCCAGGTTCGAGACGACAAGGAAGACCGAACCTCCGTTTCAAAGACCAAGCCATCGCGGATGCCAGAGCGCTTGGTCTGGTCAACTGAAAGCAGCGTGCCCGTAGAGGATGGAAGGCTGCAGTGTCTCAGGTGAGGCTCTCCACGGGTAGGGAGCCCGTTAAATAAGTAAGTATGTGTAGAACAGTGGAGTGAATATACAGTTGATGAATATTTTATTCGATTCACAATTTATTCGCTCCACCAACGAAAAAGAAAAGAAAAATGAGAAAGCATTCAAATAAAGTCGCCTTGTGGCAAACATACGATCATTTATTAACGCAATTGCCACCCGGCAAAATACTTCTCCAGGAGCTAGGTGATAAATTATCCAGTTCGCTAATTTGTCGACGTTTTCTTTGACTTGGGGTTTGCTAAAGTGTTCATGGAGAAGAAGAATTGCATTTAATCGATTTAAAGCGCGAAATAAGAGAAATTTGTAAACTTACTTTTCCAACACTCACAAGTCACAACATACAAGTATGCCAGGCAGTTGACGGCAAATTATCCAGATTTCTGCTGCCCTATTGTGTTGCACAAAAGAAATCTTTTCGTATTTCAAAAAAAAAACTCTACCAGATTCGAATGGAATTAATGTACAGCAGTATAACTTTACATTTTATCCCTTCACCCTCGAACTATGGTCATTTCCATTGTTATCGCAAAATGTACACTTCTTCCAACCAAAGAACAAAGCAAAATCAACAAACGAGAAATAACTTATTTTAGTGTACAGTGCATAGCATGGCCAGGGCCACAGTCATTAATCTACCTGTACCGATCCAACCCAACCATACGCGTACACACAGCACAAACGACAGGTGGTAGGCTAAGGTAAATCAGGTAAATACATTCGTTACCATTTGCACCTGCCGTTAAATCAGGCACAAAATAAATGTGATGGAAATCCTCAAATAACAAAAAAAAAAAAAAAAATTGCTGCCCAAAACCTGCTTTCGAATAAACGACATATGCTGCACACCTTCGTCACAACACAACCGCACGGGACTGTACTGATTGGGGCAGGCACATACTGTTCAAAGCAATGCTCCTGTGTGTACAAACCACGTAGGTAGGCGGCCTGCATCAAATTTCGCGAAGATTTCCTAAAGTGATTGCTGCTCATCATCTTGTTGTGTCTTTGTTATTCCATACTCCAGGCGTTCTAAAGTTTCCAGTCGAAAGTCGTCGTCTCCTGTCCTGTCGTCGTCAAACGAACATATTGAATTTCTATCTGAAGTGGTTGTGATTGTGAAAGGCCTCTATTTTCAGAATATGAAGTATGATCAAATGATATGTATCTCACTCGAAATAGGAGAATCACTCGATTGGATTGCAAAATCATCTTGATGGGATTTCAAGGACGTGGTTACGCAGCGGGACGGTACTTTCATGATGAACCTACGTATACAAGGCGGAGACGATATAAAAGATGTTTTGCAAAACCAATTCAGGTATGCAACTGTACCTACTCCTTTTTTGAGCGGCTGCAAATCCACTTAAAGTCCTTAAACACAGACCCTGACGAATAAACCGGCCTTTGTCGAGTGCCTGTCGAAAATACTTTGTCTGGTCCGATTGGCATGCCATTAAGTGTCGGTAATTAACTTTATTGGTTCATAAAAACAAGTGGAGCATATTTCGGTATTAATTTTGAGGGCGCGTGCAGTAAAAGGAGAATAACTAAAAGCACTTAATTAAAAGTGCCTACTTTGTTGTTACCTTTATTTGGAGCCTTTTTTCATTGTACTTAAGTCGGAGCTTAGTTTTGTATATAATTTGACATAATGCCTAACCCGTGAAGAGGCGTATGAGGTGGTACAAGAAGCGACACATGTTTGCTTTCGCCCAATGTAGGTATACGGAGAAAATATTTAACAAAAAAAAAAAGATGGAAGAAAAAATATTTTCCTTTTGAGTCGACTGTGTAGGTTTTGATCTTCGTTTTGCCGTCGCGGTGTAGTTTCGGAAGAAAAAATTCACTTGATGGTTGCCAAAAGTTATTTGAAATTCAAACCCTACCATGCAGTGGCGGATTTGCAGCCCTAGCCGCTCTAGGCCCCAGGCCATGTGCCGCCCCTTTCCCATCATTATAGACTAGATACATAATTCATGAATTTACTTTATTCCCACTTTTAATTGATTCAGAAATTTTTTTTAATAAAAGCCAGCTTATAAAGCTAGTTTAAAATATTTTCCGAGGTTTCATGGATTATTGGACAATTTAATAAAACACTTAAAACGGTTTTAGGTTTTACAATGTGATACAAAACTCGTCTGCAATCAACCGCAGCAAAATCATTAGTTAAATCTTCGCAATCCAATTTGCTTAAAAAATCAGCAAGCATAGCAAGATCGTTTAACCTCTGCTCCGTCATTTTAGATAAGCTTAGTAGGCTGCTCGAGCTAAATTTTTGCTCCCATACAAAATTAAGCTGAGCTAAATTTAAGCGAACCCATTTAACTGATTGGTACGCAGCTCGAGCTAAATAATCAAACTTTTGTTTCAGAATGTACTTTATGTGTCTGTCAAAATTTAGCGTGCCCATTTAACGGGTCGGCACATTTTCTCAAGCTAAATTGTGACAGATCGCTGTGTATTTTTTAGCTAGGTAGGACTTTAGCTGATGTTTGGAGAGAAAAGTTGGTGACCTACTACTAGTACGCTTCAACGTAAAAATTTTTCGAAACAGATTGTTCATGGCTGTACACTAACTACACGTACATTTACTAAAAAAGCAGTATTACAGATGAGCGGGTTTTACTTCACCTTCACATTTTTGGAATTTATTTGGAAAATTGCAAATGAATTCTTGTATTCGATAAATTTGAAAAATCTTTGAATTTAATGCTTTTTTAGCTCAACAATCGTGGAATAAGTTTTAATCCCTAAAATCGTAAAAATACGATAATTCGGGGAATCTTGCACCGCTGGTTGACATAACTATCGCAAATCGCAGCCGCGAGCTGACAAGCGAGTAAGGCGTGGGTGGGTAGGCAGCGGCGGGGCACAGGGTCACAGCGGCGCGACGCACCGCACGAGCTTGGTATTACCTACCTACTCTTCCTAGATCACTTATATAAAACTAAACGTATGAACTATTTTATATGTAGGATGTAAGAAATTATTTATACTTTGATATGCAAAAATAGGAAGATTATAACCATATGGTACGGTACGCGAGCCTTTAAAATATTAAGATACGATTTGCCGGCCTTAATATCTGGCCGCCCTAGGCCCGGGCCTACTGGGCCTTACGACAAATCCGCCACTGCCTACATGGGCCCGTAGTGGTTATTTGCAAATAAATTGCGACAGCAAGGTTTTACGGGGTCTTTTACAACTCACTTTTAGAATTAGTAACCAGTTGATGCAAGAGGTTCGTATATCGGTACCCAGGTCTAGCTTCTAACAACTATTCGGTTTTTATTTTTGGCACGAAAGAATGGGAATTTTATACCGAGTCTGAACGACTAGATAAGTAGGTAGGGAAATGGGTGTTCTTGTGGCCAGGAGCTTCACTTAGACCATCAGTTGAGTCCATTGTGTCCAATTATGGGAACCATCCATTGCTTACCTGTTGACAGACAAGAATTAATGCGCTTTTCATATTAGAGCCACCTACATTTAGTATGAATCTCATGGGCCGCTCTGTTGTATCCAGATCCTTTAGTTCGTCATAAGAGTAACTGATGATATTAAGTCAGTTTATGTGTTAACCACCCTGATTTGAGTATGAATCTCGGGATTACTTTAAGATCCGCAGAACCTAAGAACTAACTGTTAAGAATCCAATGTCTTTAAAGGCTGGGAATTCGCAAAGTAGGTGGTGGACTGATTCTATTTTTTCAACATCCTTCAACTTCTGCTTAAGTCATTGTATAGTATGCCAAGCTCCAGCCGTTCCGCGTGAGTATATGCGAATTTTTAAGCGGCTCAATCCAATCATTAATTGAGATCTCTTTTTGCTCTCCTCTGGCCATAGTTGTTTTGTGTGCCTGTAGAAGTTTTACTCCAGGACCAGGATTCAATGTCAATCTTCCTTGCAAGCGTGTCAGAGTTCTTACTGATTTAAGAGCCGATGATGCGTGTATTTTTGACCCGTTTCTTGCAAGCCATTCATTCATTGGCTTGTGGTATTATTGATTAAAGACAGTTAATGATTGAAGAAAAATTAATGATTAAAGACCTGATCCAAAATTTGGTTAAGATGCTCGAATTTAACAAACAAAAAAAAATGAAATTAAAGATTAAATTATTTAAAAATGAAAAAAACCGCAGGTAAAAACTGGCTATGTTCGATTTGTTTTTTAACGAAAGGGGGAGATGTTTCCAAAGGCTAACGGAGTAAATATAAAACAGACGACGCGTTGTCAGACAGGTGTGCATACAAGGTCGGACCTTGCTCGCCTGACTGTGAAAACGTTAATTTGTCAAACATGTAATTTGGTGTTTTTCTTTTTATGATTTTTATGAGAAAGGCAATGAAGAAACACTGTTCGAATACTCGCGACAGATTATCGGATGCAACTATCTGTCGCGAGTATTCGGAAATGTGATCAAACCTGCGGAAGCCAAAGATAAACCTGGTACTGGAATTATAAGGCAATTATAGTTTGCGTAGCGGAGCAGAGTCTAAATCGGCAAAAATTTCGCAGCCATAACTTAGAATAGGTACAAATAATGCTTTTACCAGCCTTGTTCTCTCAACGAGATGAAGGAGTAACTCCAAATGCAAACTTACCACTATGTTCAAAATACAGGGTGGCGCACGAATCGTGCTACAAAAATAAAACGTAATAACTTTTTTTTCTGTGTGAGTAATCGGCTTATTTTTTTTTTATTTTGTAGGTTACTATTTAGATTTATAAAAATGGATGCTTGGGATACGGAGAAAAGAATTTGGATAGTGCAACGGTACCATGCTTTGCAGTCCGTCATTTCCGTCCAAAGGGAATTTAGGCGGGAGTTTGGCGGTAATCCCCCGAGTAGATGGACCATTATGAGGTTTGTAAACATGTTTGCCGAATCTGGAAGCATCGCACGAAGGCCGTACCATCGAGATGCCAATGTTCGGGTTCAGGATACAATCGCAGCAGTAGCATCTGCAATACAGGCCAGTCCGAGCGTTTCGACCCGAAACTTATCGGGGCAAATTGGAGTTAGTAGACGATCATTACAACGGATACTTCATGACGATTTAAACTTGTTTCCGTTACTAGCAAGTTAAACCCTCAGGATTTGCCTGTTCGCCTGGAATTTTGCAAAAAAATGATATCAATGGCCGAAGAAGACAACACATTGATCAATTGTTTGTTCATGTCTGATGAGGCCCATTTTGATCTTAACGGCAATGTAAACAAGCAAAATTGCCGTATATGGAAAGAGTCTAATCCAGAAATGCTCCATGAGACGGAACTGCACCCAGAACGAGTCACTGTGTGGTGCGCAGTTTCATCAAGGTGTATTGTCGGGCCGTACTTCTTTGAAGAAAAGGGTGTAACCGTTACTGTCAATGGGGACCGTTATTAAAAGATGTTGGAGGAGTTTTTTTACCCAGAACTGCGCCGAAGACGTATACCATTCAACAGCGTTTGGTTTCAGCAAGATGGAGCAACTGCACATATAGCCAGACCAGTTATGGCGGAGCTAAACAAAAAATTCGCAAACAAATTACTTTCTAGGAACTCCACTCTTCGCTGGTCCCCAAGGTCACCGGACCTGACTGCACCAGACTTCTTTTTATGGGGTTATGCCAAGCAAGAGGTGTATAAAACGAAGCCCAGGAATTTAACTGAATTAAAGCAGTCCATAACGACAATAATTGAGGCGATCCCAACTTCAACTCTTCAGGCCGCAATGAATAGTTTTTTGATCAGGTGCCGCATACGCGTGAGAGAGCGTGGAGGTCATTTGCGATCTATAATATTTAAAAACAACTAACTATTTAAAATAAAATTTAATTTTCTAACCAATAAAAAAAAAATAAATGAAATACATCGATTAAAAAAAAAGTTATTTGAATTTCTTATTGTAGCACAATTGGTGCGCCACCCTGTATATGGCTAATGATTCCGTATAACAATAAGCGTCGGGACGATATCGTTTTAGAAACTTTGATGACCATAAGCTTTCATTACATTTGTGGAAAATTAACTGGATTAAGGTCTGAAAGTCATAATTTTGGCACTCAGTTGCTACTTTTGGAGGTCTATCGTTTTGACGATAATCGTCTGAAGTATTACGGAATGATTGCCCGGATCTTTAGATCTCTAACAGTCTTTTAAAACTAAAGAGATATTTTATAAACTCACTAGAAGGCATTACTAATGGGCACTAAATCATTGGAAGGCATGTTCTCAGATTGGGTCTCCTTGCAAACAATTTCTGCAGAAGAATGGACGAGAAAGAGGAGAATATTCTTCACCTCTAATGTATCTGCCCAGCTTTCTACCTATATATCTTACAAAACAATAATATTCTGACAATAACTTCACGACATGGCATAGATTAAACTGAGAATAACTCTTGCCAATCACTGTTTCTTTGGGCTCGAAAGCCAATTAGGTCCCGACGAGTCTTTGAGGCAATGAGAAGAAGGATGAGTTAACAGAATAATGTTGGGCAGGTATATTAGACTAAACTGATTCCCTGTTAATATCAAGCTTGGACTGCATATAGGTCTTTAACACTGCAGCAACAAATTCCTTGGGACATAGTTCTTTTAAGACCGAGACGAACTTTTCAGCACATCAACAGACAAGATAATGAACCTCATCATGCTGGTTTGAATGACGCAGTACAGCAAGCAAGTGATTAGAGCACTTGGAGACAGGGTGAAACTCTTTCCTCTGACGGGCATCACAATGGGGATGTATAGACTTGATGGCATGGGTTACAAAACTGTACTCACTTCAGTTCTTTTCCTGCCAGCCTAAGACCTTAATTTGATCCAGTACTAAAACCCCTTTCTTTTGTTTACTAAACACCTAAAAACATATTAAAAAGCCTTCCCAGTAAGCTTCAAGCCGTTTCGCGTGAGCGAAGAGATGTTCCGAAGTCGATGCAGTTTTCCACCCACTCTTAGTCAACCTAACAGTATTTAAGAATAAAAATAGCGGATGTATTGCAAACTTCACAAGAAACGTAAAAACATTCTTTATTTCTTGCTTTCCTTTTGGACCACCACTTAAATTGGTTTTTCAAAAACTTAAGGATAATTTGTAACTCCTGAGAACACACTTTTTCTTTAGTGCTTTGGCCGAACGTTTGTCCACTTCAAGAAGACAAATGGCAAACGAAATGCTTCCAAACTGCAGTCGTTTTTCAACAAATCTCTCACACAAGGCGCTCGCAACAGTTGACTGCAACCAATCTGCCGCCCCATTTCGGACCAGTCAGCTCTTTGGCCCAATAAATCATCATCATCAAACCGAGACATACAGCACACAATTCGCATACAAATGACTGGCGTTCCACCCACTCAAACGTAGTTTTAACTAATGACAAAGTTCTATATCAAACTTTGGCCAAGTTTAAATGCGTTCCACTGCAGCCGAACTGTAGAGTGTAGATACCCTTCGTCTCTTTATTGCCCGATTTCATCGGGCCAATGCACTTCTGATGCAATCACTCACCGGTGAAACCAGCACACTTTGCGCTCCTTCCTAGATACCGCACAGCCCGATATTTGAGGGCGTGTGCTGAACAGTGAACACATTTTAGTGTGTCAGCTCACTTAAACCGTAAAGGAAAAACTCACAGGGAACGTTTTTCCTGTTTAATGCTTTTACGCTCATTAATGGGACCAAAGGATGCATGTATATGGACTGTGTTGGTGAGGAAGTGGGCCAGCAATGGCATCTTGAGCAAAGTGATTCCCTGCAAGTGAAAGAATCTCGAGACGACAAAAGAGAAATACAATTCAGGACAAGTGTATAGCCAAACGGGGGAAGACGACCGACGCGTGCATAGAAAAGGATGGTGATCTTATTGTGATTAATCTACACACTTTCCGTTCCATTAATTTTTGAGTGCGGTTCTCCCCCAGCCGCGGACGGTTCGTCTTCTTTCCTAAGTAAGAACAAAAGCACACCCACCCTCTGTCATTACTTACAACGCCTGGAGCATTGGCATGGACATAAGTGCCTCGGAGCTCGCAGTGAGCTAGCAAATGGACACGAACCATAGTGGTCGGTTAATGTCCCATCGAGTTATAGGTTCCGGTTGCCATAGAAACCCCCTAAAATGTCCTTTCGATTGCGGACGATGCACACATATTTTAAACATTGACTATGCGCATAGCGAATGAGCTCATTCGATAACTAGATAAACACTCTAGGCAGTAACTGAAGAAGGTCTCCTACCGTCCTCTACTTGAAAGCGGCATATGTTACGAATACGAATAACGGTTCAGACTCGGACCATGTACTTATTCTGTGATCGAAATAATCAATCATCGGGAAATACTATAGTATCATTGTGACTGCGAGAAAAGCAACCGAGCGGGAACGAAGATAAATACAACCGGATACCGGAATCCATGTGCCTTACTTGTATAAAAAAAATGACAACTTTTCGCCATAAATCAAATCGGAAAATTTATTTGATTCCCCAAATTGCCGCAAGGTATACAATAATGGCTATTTGTGTGCGTGCACGGGTGTGCGTGCACGGGTGTGCGAGTATATAGTCTCTATCTTAAAATAAAATGTGTGTTATTGCTATCTGAACGAGTTTGAATGAAGCTTATGTACTTCTTGACGAACTTTCCGTATGGGTGGCCTTTTGGAATGGGATTTCAACAAATATTATACTTTTGCATGTGGATTTGGTTTTCGTTGATATTTTATCAAAATGTTCGAGCAAATGTGCGCGGTTTGCTTTGGCGTGTGTGCAGCAAACAAGGAGTCAGTCATTTGCATACGAAAACCAACATTTTGAAAACGGTATATATCCCTACGTATAGCAAATTGGGAAAAAAACCCCGAACTTTTGTAATGACGGGGAGAAGTTAGTTTTGAGGCATATCACGTACATCTGTGCGTTTTAGATGCCGCTTATTATGCTCGTTAGTTCTTTAGATTGAGGAGCTCTTCTCCATAAATGGGATTGCATACGTATCGGTACTTACAGGGATAGTTGCGAAATGAGAGCTTTTTTTTTTAATAAGCCAAGATTGCTGCCGAATATGTAGAGTAAGTGCGGTAAATATGGCCCACCCTTAACATTTTTTTAAATAAAACCATAAATTTAAGTCTAATTCATTTATTTTTTTTTAAACAGTCTTGCAAATCATTTTTATTTCAGTCTTAAGAAACTTTAATTAAAAAAAAAACAAACATAAAAAAAAAGTTAAAAACAAAAACTTAAAGGAACTTCGTAATTCACGTTTGAAAAAATTGCGACTAATATGGCCCAGCTGGTGTTAAATATGGCCCAGGGTGGGCCGTATTTAACGCAATGTTTTTTCGAGAAACTTTAACTTTTTAACAAGAGCAAAGTTCACATATAAAATATAGCTTTTCATTGCCTGAGCAGTCATCATGTGCCCATTGTACACACAACACATTGTACCCAAGCTTCGCCTCCCATATCTTCAGAGAATAAGCTCGAGCAATAGATGCATTTAGCATCTGCCTGATTACTTCTATCGGGACTTGGGTCTGAACCAGCGTCTGGAATGAAATTACTGTCATGACTTTCTGATGAAGAAGACTGTTCTTTGCGAATGCTTTTCTTTTTTGTCGGTATGATTTGTTCGCCTCCCAACATCAGATTCTTAAGAACCTTCTAAAATTAAAGTTTAAGATGCATTAAAATTATTACCTCAAGATCTGTGTGATGATATTTCTACCTTCTTCTTTAATGCGTCTTTTGTTATCATATCCTTTTTATGTCCTAGTTTCTTTTCCCTCTCATCCCTTAACTTAATGGATTCTTCCAGAGACATTTTATAAGGCGATGACGAAATGATCTCCGATTTTCCTCGTTTTCTTCCACGATTCGAAGTTTTTTTAATCCGGACAGGAATAGGAGAAATTTCATGTGGAGTAAAAAAGGTCGTTGATGGATTTGAAGAAATAGTTTCCAAAGCCTGCGATTCCGATTCATCTTGATTTTTTGATTGTTCAATATTTGAGTCTGTTTCAGCAAAAGTTGAGGTTTTTGTCTGGATTTCATTGTTTCCGAAATAGATCTTATTCCAGCTGAAGTCGATGGCACATTTGGATCTGGCTCCATCTGCATCTCCCCCGCAATATCACATGGATTGGTAGGCGCAAGATTTTCCAAATAAGGTTGAGGAGATTCTGTTGTATCATATTTCTATCAAATGGGCAAATTCCTGTCGACGAAAAACCTTTTACAGCGATTTCTCCAGTTTGAGTCTTAAGGAATGCTCGACCGACCAGCTCAATTATGTCGTAGTGTGTTAAGGCTTTTGTGTTATTGATGACCCATCGTCGAGAAAACGTGTCAAATATGGCCTACTAAGCCATATTACCAACACATGGGGTAGGCCATATTAAACGCACTGTGATTTTTTCACACATTTTAATTTTCAACACACTTCATAAACTTTTTCTTAAATTATAATATCACACATATTAAGAAAACATTATTTAATTTAAGAAAAAAGTTACCAATTCAAGACATAATTTAATGTAAAAACACTTACGAAAACTTACCAAAAAATTACAACGAAAGTAAAGAAAACAAAATGCACCGTATATCTTCCACACCCGTTGCGCCACACTCGACACGAAAGACAGAGACTAAACCGGTTTGAACGTGTTCGCAATGACAATTTTTTAATTTCGCTGTACGTTTAGGTTTGGGAAATACAGTGGTAGGCCATATTACCCACGTGGGCCATATTTGCCGCACTTACTCTAGTATAAGAATTGATTTTCAAACCCTTGGAAATCTACTCTCAAGCAACCTTAGAAAATTCGCATCCTCTTTCTGTGATGCAACATGCCTATCAGCGTGGAAAATCCTGTGAAACTGCGCTCCAGAACCTTGTTGGTAGGATTGAAAGTGCTCTTGATCGGAAGGAGTACGCGCTGGACATTCACGTCGATATTGAGGTTGCTTTTGATAATGCGACATTTGATAGCATGTGCAATGCAGCCAGACATCATGGTGTAGATGAAACATTGGTTTTGTGGATTAAAGCAATGCTAATGTACAGGACGTTGATTGCCGAGGCGGATTGTGGCAAATGCGTCATGACTGGGGTAAACAGAGACTGCCCTCAAGGTGGTGTTCTGTCTCCCCTCTTATGGTGTATGGTAGTAGACTCTCTGTTAGCGGCTCTCAATCTTCCTGGAACCTACACACAAGCCTATGCGGACGATGTCGCCGTTCTGTCTGTCGGTTCAGACCTAAGGACTGTCTGCTCTCAGGCGCAGAGATCCTTGGGCCAAACCGATGATTGGTGCACAAGAAATGGGCTTTCAGTGAATCCTCTTAAAACTACGGTTGTTCTCTTCACGAGATGGAGGAAGGTCGCCTGTCTGACTCAACTTGTGCTAAAAGGCGTCACTATCCTGATCTCGGATGAAGTCAAATATCTGGGAGTTATCCTCGATAGAAAACTTCTTTGGTTCAAGCATGTTGAATCAAAAACCGATAAAGCGCTGTCAACTTTCTGGCAGTGCAGAGGCGCTTTTGGCAAGACATGGGGCTTATCTCCTAAAAGGGTCCTTTGGATCTATACGGCAATGATAAGACCACTTCTCTCATATGCATCGGTTGTATGGTGGAACAGGCTTTCGCGGAAACGTGTTACTGCCTCTTTTGCCAAACTTCAAAGAACGGTTTGTCTTGGATGCACAGGGGCCTTCCCTAGCACTCCGGGCTCTGCTCTAGATGCTATAATGAACCTCCCCCCTCTTGATATTTTTATCATGGGGTGTACTCTGAAAACCATTTCTCGGTTAAAGAGAGGTGGCTTTTGGAACCATGCGCATTGGAATTTGAGGAACTTGTGCGAGAATTATCCTTTGACCCCTGTCTTATGGATATGCCGTCTGACGCAATGACACCAGAAATCTTACTGCGACAAAACTACCACGTCAACTTTGCTCAGGTAACGGAATGGCTTCGGCCAGACTATGAGCCTGGGAAAGAATGCCATCGTGTATTCACGGATGGCTCCAAAACCGGACAGGGGTCTGGTTCTGGAGTCTTTGTGGAAAGCGAGAACATTAGGCTACACTACCCCTTAAGTAACCATGCGTCTGTCTTCCAAGCGGAGATTTTCGCTATCCTTATGGCTATGCGCTATTTTGTGACAAACAGGTGGAGGGATAGAAGCATATGCGTTTGCAGTGATAGCCAAGCTGCATTAACCCTAGAACGGTAAACATCGCCTGTGAGGCGAAACAATTTTATTTTTTTGCGATATGCGCTCGTGCCAACTCAATTGAGTGTTGTACGTGCTTGGGCGCAAACGTGCTTTGTTTTTCTCCATTGCATTGCCGATATATACACACATGTTTCGCCTGTGAGGCGAAGTTTACCAAAAGAGGTAATTTTTTTGAACATATTTGTTTGTGCATTTTTTTGCTTTTTTGCTAAAAAGTAGTGTTTGCATAAACTTTTTATAGTTTTTTGAGATGACTACTTCTGAAGCGCTTCTACAAAAATGGCTGGAGGAGATATCACTAGATGGAAGTGAACTTGAAGACGATTTGGGTTTAAATTTCGATTCAGATAATAGTAGTGAGGCTGACCCCACTTACGTCGCTGATTTAGAAGATGACATGCAGAATATTGATGTATCTAATCAAGATGATGACAATGAACAATTCACACGTACTTATGTTCAGGAAGCTCCAGGAACGTCGAAACGAGCTTGTGAGCATTTAGTAATAATGCCACCGGCATCGGTTATGAGGGGTAAGAATAAATATATTTGGTCTTCTGAATCGTCTTCGTCCAAAAAAGTATCGAAAAGAACTCCTTCGAGAAACATAGTCCATATTATACCAGGGCCAAAAGAAGGAGCCAAGGGCATTGTAGATCCTTTGAAGTGTTTTGAACTGTTTTTTACCTCTAAATTGATGGATGAAGTACTTCTGCGCACTAATGAATATATTGACCTAGCAGCTACTAAGTATAAAATTCAGAATACCACTACATCACAGATCACAATAGAAGAACTTCGTGCTCTCCTTAGCATATTTATCTTGAGGGGTGCATTGAAAAATAATCACTTGTCAACTGATGAACTGTTTAATCCTAGTATTTGTGGATCCCAAAATATAGCTGCAATGAGCTGTAAACGTTTTGAATTCCTTGTCAGTTGTCTGCATTTCGATGATCGCAATACTCGAGACGACAGAAGAAAATCTGATAAATTTGCGCCTATCCGATATATTTGGGAAATTTTTATCAAACAGTGTAGAGATCTATATAAACCAGGCTCGTACGTAACAATAGATGAACAACTTTTGGCGTTCAGGGGACGTTGTCCATTCCGTATGTATATTCCCAATAAACCGGCCAAATACGGAATAAAGATTGTTTTAGTATGCGATGTAAGATCGAAATATATGATTGATGCTTCTCCGTATTTAGGACAAAAACGCCGGTTCAACTATAAAGGAACCATTGGGCTCTTATTATTGTAAGCTGCTTACAAAGACTATACATGGGACAAATCGCAATTTAACTTGCGATAACTGGTTTACTTCGGTACCGCTAGCTGAGCAATTGCTTCAATCACCATACAACCTCACTCTTATTGGAACAATTCGCAATAACAAGCCAGAAATTCCTGAAGAGTTCAAGCATAAGTCATCACGACCTGTTGGGACATCTCTTTTGGGATTCAACGATAAGCTCACTCTTGTTAGCTACAAGCCAAAGCCTCAAAAGACTGTTCTTTTGCTATCTACGATGCACGACCAAGCTTCCGTTAACCCCGTTTCCGGTAAGCCAATAATAGTTAAATCATATAATGAAACAAAAGGTGCTGTAGATACTTTTGACCAGATGTGTGGTCACACAAGCTGTAACAGTAAAACCAAGCGTTGGCCACTTTGCTTATTCTATGGAATGTTGAATATGGCTCTACTAAACAGCTATGTAATTTACGTATCCAATTGCGAAGTTTTAAAAGTAAAGCCAATGTAAAGAAGAGAATTCCTTAAAAAATTGAGCAAGGACCTTTGTACCGACTGGTGCTCCATCCGTTTGCAAGAAAGGCTTCGTATGCAAAAAAAAGTACGTGCAGCAATTAGTAACGCGATTGATCATAATACTGATACTGACGATGATACAGATGAGCCAGGTTTAAAAAAGGGCAAAAGATCAATACGCGATTTCTGTCCGCTTTACCAATGAACAGATAAAAAATATGTTTACCATTCTAGGGTTAAAAGCGTTGCTTAACCCTCTTACCTCGTCCAAGTTTCTCTGAACTTGGTCGGAAGGCTTAACACAGTGAATCTTGTTTGGGTCCCAGGTCACACTGGTATCCATCGAAATGAGATCGCTGATGAGCTTGCCAGACGGGGTTCAGAAGAAGCTTTCTCAGGACCTGAACCTGCGTTGGGTCTGCCTGCATCTGTGGTTAGGTCATCCATTGATACTTGGGTTTCTCGTGAACACGAGCGTCGGTGGCGTGACTGTGCTGGGTGTAGGCAGACCAAACGACTGCGTCCGGACATCTGTAAAAGGTCCGCGTATTTCCTTCTGTCTCTTAGGAGAATCGACTGCAGACTGCTTTTGGGCGTCCTTTCGGGCCACTAAGCTTTTGCCAAACACTTAAATGTGTTGGGCTTGAGCGACACCACCATCTGTCCTGCTTGCGGAGAGGAGGATGACACAGCGGAACACTTCCTCTGTAGCATCACTGAAGCTCCTTCTCATCTTTCTTCGAAAGACGGGAAAACTAAGTACGTTAATGTAAGGTGTCTGTTTGGCAGTACAATGGACCTGTAGTTGTGTCTGAGTGCTCCATCGGATAGTAACAACCTCCGACAAAAAAAAAAAAAAAACCTTAGAAAATAAATATATAATAGTAGCTTCTCACAATCATTCGTCTTGTGTGTGTATTTCATTTTCAGGGCGAATGGAAGGGATCTACAATTTCATACCGAGTCCAAACGGCCAATTGAGAAGCTCTTACATGACAATTATACTCTCGGGTGTTTGCCAGACGTTCGCAAGAGGCGAAAAAAAAAACGGGGAAAAAAACCTTTAGTTGGAATTTGGGTGTTTTCGGAATTCGAAACTGGGACCGCTGTCTAAATATTCCCAGCTCAGACCTTATAAACTTTATGCCAAAATTCATAAAAGCATTTCAAACATGCAAATCTATTTTTAAAGAGAATAAATTTATATAAAAACGACCCCTTTAATACTAAAGTTTTTTTTTTTAAATTAATCACATATTTTATTATTTAAAAGTTCACACGCTTTTTTACAGACCGCATAATAAATCACAAATGGGACCGATGTCACTGAAAAGGATTTCTCTCTATTAGCGTGAATTAAAACACTTGGTTCTTACTTTTAAAATTAAACAATATTTATTTGGAACTATGTCCTTTATTATTGAAATACTTTTTACTAATTCTAAAAGGAGCTTAAGGCTACTATGTAGTTACAATAAGACTGTCGATAAATTCATCATACAGTCGTATTTATATACTTTTCTTATCTATCTACAAGGAGACCCAAGCGTACAATCGTCTTGCTTGATAATGAAGAAGAGATAATATTCCAACATTGTATACAAACGATATTATCTCTTTTACATATGTTATCATTGTAGCGTTGTGTGCAAGACTGTACTAGAGACTAAAGATATCATTGAATACAAATAATGTTATCTTTTTTCTCGATATGTTTTGCTATGGATACTTAACTCCCCCCCTTGTTAAACGAAATCGTCCCGATTTTTCGACGCTATTTTTAACATCTCTCTTTCATAAGTTTTGTTATATGCGTCAATCTTTTTTTGTTTTTGACGATCTGTTATACATTGTATAGTTTTTATCATTACGTACGTAAATGCTAGAATAACAATCAGTGTTACAATTGTGTATATAGTTGATAATATCGGTTTTTCTTCAAAAGGAATAATTAGTTTTTTTAAAGTATCTATGTTATCGAATTTGTACATTGTATCTTCTTTAATTATTTGGTCGATGTAAGACTCTGAATTATGATTTCTTAATATAACTTCTTTAATTTGCTTATGCATGTTTTTGTATATTTTATCATCTAGATTTATAGTATTTTCATAAGTAACTAAGTTTATACCATTAATTGTTTGATTATTTAGCTTATGCTTACCGCTTAATAACATAACACCGGATTCAATTTCTAAGTCGTAATCGTATTCTTGTTTAATGTTGCATTTTGAAGTTATATTCTTTAAAAGTGGAATAAGACAATTTTCTTCTTCAAAGTTAATTTCACAAATGTTTTTTTTTATGTTTTCACCATATTTGTATATGTTTTCAAATTTCGTATGCAAAGCTACAATCTTTTGGGGTTGTATAACTTCTTTCATCTGCCTTAGTAAAGAGTCTTTGTCCTTAAACTTTATTATGAGTCTTATTTTGTTACTAAAATAGATTTGTGTTTCGATATTATTTGTTATATCTTCAATAAGTTCGAACTGTGCAGTGTATGCATTAAAAGGCTGATTCACAGTTTTTATTATATCATTAGAAGAACTTTCAGCTGAATGTGCTGTTTCTATGGTAGAAGTATTTATGCGTTGACGTGATAATGCGTCAGCTACAAGATTTAGGTTTCCTGGTTTATAAACTAATTTTGCTCCAAAGTCTTCAATGATTCCCTTCCAACGTTTCAGCTTTGTGTTGGGATTTTTTTCTGATACAGAATATATAAGGCTCTGGTGATCGGTATATATGGTTAAGTCTGCTATACCATATATGTAGTTTCTGAGTTTTTGTAAGGACCATATGATCGCTAATAGCTCTTTCTCGTTTGTGCTATAGTTCTCTTCTGTCTTACTCAGTGTTCTTGACAAGAAGTGTATAGGTTGCTTATTCTGACTTAGTACGGCTCCAATAGCTATGTTGGATGCATCTGTAGTAAGCTCGAATGGTTTACTATAATCCGGTTGAAAAAGTTCGACTTGTTCTTTCAAATAATTTTTTAAAATTCTAATCGCTTCTAATGCTGAATCATTCAGATTTAACTTAATATTTTTACTTTGTTTTTTGTTTACTTTACCGTTATCTCCTCGTAAATATAATGTCAGGGGCTTGGCTATGCTTGCGTATCCTTTTATAAACTTACGATAGTAACCTGTAAGACCTAAAAATCCTCTCAAATCCTTTACCGTTTGTGGGACTGGAAAATTTTCTATAGCTGCTATTTTCTCAGGGTTCGTAGTGATTCTACCATGTCTGATTATGTGACCTAAGTATTCTACTTCTTCTTGAAAAAACTTACTTTTCTCATCAGATATTTTTAATGTGGCTTTATTGAGTACGTCGAATACTTGACTTATGTGCTGTATATGTTCTTCCTCAGATGAAGAATATATCAATACGTCATCAATGTAAACGTGTACGAATTTACCTACAAAGTCTCTCAAAATGTCGTCCACGCATCTCTGAAATATGCTTGGTGCATTTTTGAGCCCGAAAGGCATTCGTTTAAAATGATATTTTGCGCCATTTATAGCAAAAGCTGTTTTTTCTTTATCATCTGTTTTGGTTTTAATTTGGTGGAAACCTGACTCCAAATCTAACGTTGTAAAGTACTTGGCTTTACCTAAATTTTGAATTGTCATGTTGACATCCGGAATGGGGTATCTGTCTGTTACAGTGTGAGCGTTAAGTTTTTGGAAATCAACAACCATGCGCCGTTTTGGTTTTCCTTTTTCGTCCAAACCTTTTTTAGGTACTGTCCATATGGGACTGTTATAAGGACTATGGCTTTTTTCTATTATATTGTCATGTAAGAGTTTCTGTATTTCTTTGTTTACGAATTCGTTATCTGCTATGGGATATGGATATTGTTTAACATAAACCGGATTATCATTGGTCGTCCTAATGCTTGCTTCTATAGTATCTGTAAAGGGTAACGGTCCTATGCTGTTATTAATCTTCATCAGTCTATCTATGTCTGCTTTATAAATATTATTTTCCCCAATTATGTAATTAATTTTCTGAATAGATTCGACACTGCTTATGGTAGTTAGAGTCATATTACTGAAATTTATTTCCGCGTTTAGAACTTTAAGTCCTTCATATCCTAATATCATATCAAAAGACTGAATATCCTCTAATTCAAAAAATGTTATATTTTTCTTTAATATCCTAACTACTTTCTTTGTATCTACCATAGAATAACCATGCATTGTTTTTATTTTTATAGGTTTAATTTTAATTTTTTCGCTAGAATCGCATTTTCTATTAATGTAATTATGGGTTGCACCAGTATCAATAAGAATTTTATAAATTTTCTTAGAAATAGTACTAGTTAAATTTAAGCAGGGCAACCCGTCTACTAGTTTAAATGATCTATTCTTATGTTATTATTTACCATACATTCCGTTTCATCTGCTTCTGCATATGTACTGCTGACATCGTCTCTGCGTTGTTGTCGGGAGTTATTTACTCTCTGCTGCTTGAAGTTCTGCTGATAAGATCGTTGCGGTCTGTTGTGTGTGTTGAAACTCCCGCTGTGTTCACGTTTCGCTGGTGGATTATATACATCGGGTTTGTATTGATTCCAATTTTGTCGCTGTGCATGTACAATTTGTCTCGAGTTTATCTCCATCGGCTGTGGTCCGTCATTTCTCTTGGAAGGGTTTAGGCGTGGTCCTTGATTGTGTTGCTGCATATTATCGTATTGCTTCTGGGGTTGATAATTCGTTGTTTGGCTCGAATAATTTGGTCTTCTTTCGTTTCTGTGTTCATGTGGCATATTTTTGTGGTGCTTATCTTGAGTGAGATGTAAATGCCTGTGCACATTATCATGTTCTATTCTGCGAGCAATTGCGAATGCGTGTTCTAGATCATTTATTGTAGCTGAATATAATGATCCTCTTGTAAAGTTGTCACTCATACCATCAATGAATATACGAACTGCGTCGTCGTTAGCATTTTTAATTAGTCTGTCGATTATATTCGGCGGATCACCTGACATAGTGATTTTTGATATTATTAAATTGAGATTTTTATTTATCTCGTCGTGGTATTCAGACAGTGTGCTTCTTTTTTGCGTGATGGCTTTCATCATGTCTTGTAGCACGTATAGAGGTTCTTGATTAGAGTACGTATAATCTAATCTGTTACGTATCGCCTCAAAATTAAAAATTGTGTTATAATTAGTTAACACATTCGCGGCTGCACCCTGTATTTTACTTTTCACTATAGTCAATGCTGCTGCGTACTTACTGTGTGTTTTGAGGTTTTTAATGCTGTCCATTAATCTGGATGCTTCTTCGCGCCACGACCGATAATTTGATTGATCGCCGTTGAAAATAGGTAGGCTTTTAAATGCGTCTAACTGTATTTCACTACCATCTGTATATGTGGTTCTTATTTCCTCTAGCACAGGTATGTTTGGTACTATGCCTAATCCAGATTTTACTTCATTTAGTTTTGTTTCTAAATTAGTGTTTATTTGATTTTGGTTAGTTATTATTGCTGCTAACCTTGCATTCTCTGTGCGTGTGTGCTCTAGGGTTTGTGTTACTGTGTTGCACCTGGTTTCTAAAGCTTCTAATCTTGCCATTAATACTGCGAGTTGTTCCATTTTGAACTCGTGTCTGTTGTCGTCGAATTTGTGTGTTTTTTTTTCCACATATACACTTTCACTGAATTGCTTTGCTGCTTCGTACGAAGGAGCTATATTTGTACCTGCTATGCTAGGTAATTCTTGTAACCGGTAACGCGAGTGTTCTGTTTATACTAGATTTCACTACTTGTTCCCGAGGTCCGCTCGATTGAAGTTAAAAAGTATATTTAACCTCCTGGCAGGATCGCCAATTAAAACACTTGGTTCTTACTTTTAAAATTAAACAATATTTATTTGGAACTATGTCCTTTATTATTGAAATACTTTTTACTAATTCTAAAAGGAGCTTAAGGCTACTATGTAGTTACAATAAGACTGTCGATAAATTCATCATACAGTCGTATTTATATACTTTTCTTATCTATCTACAAGGAGACCCAAGCGTACAATCGTCTTGCTTGATAATGAAGAAGAGATAATATTCCAACATTGTATACAAACGATATTATCTCTTTTACATATGTTATCATTGTAGCGTTGTGTGCAAGACTGTACTAGAGACTAAAGATATCATTGAATACAAATAATGTTATCTTTTTTCTCGATATGTTTTGCTATGGATACTTAACTCGTGCTCAATGAAATTTATATTTTATTCATTAAAGCGGTTATCCGCGGCTTAAAACAGAACGACGCACACACAAAATTTTATCGATTAATTTGCCTTCTGTTTATAAAACTTGAAATCATAATTTTATTACAATGGAAAAGGTTAAGCTCAAATGCAAATATTTACATCGAGCTGCTCGTTAGCATATCTCCACCCGCAAACCAAAAACTCGGCGACACATATACTCGCACATATTTCACTCCATAATCCTCTGACATAAATGAATGCTCAACCACCGTTTTATTCTAACCGAGCTGATCTTTCGGTTTTTTGCTTTAGTGAGGTGGCAATAAATTTCCATATATCCAATTGTGTCCTTTAGCTGCTGCGGTAAATATCTCAAATATCACATGCGGCAATTTATTGCAAATGCGAGCTTTACATCCTGTGACATTTGGTTTTGTGCACTGAAAAGTTCATTCTAATCATTTGTGGTTGACAAATTCGATGTGGTTACTGGTGTGTGTGGGTTTGATGGAAATTTATTCCTTTTAATCATTTCAGATTAAATGACGTACAGCAAAGTTGGTGACGAAGATGCATAGAACGAATGAATAGTTTCAATTACTTCACCGTCACCGCTAATCGAAGAACGCGTTTAGTGCAAATATCTGACGTTGAACAAATTCAATAAAACTCTAACACGAATGTTGTTGAAGGTACAACGGAATTTGTTCGAAATTTCATTACCGTTATTGCTAAAACAACAGCTGCTCCATCAGACCCAATCACAATGACCGTCAATATCAATTTATTTCCGGAAATATACGATGAATGGTAAGAGCACGACTTGTAGTCCCTTGTGTGCCGGTAAAATATTGGAATTGCTTCAATCCCCCTTGTGACGTGTCGTCATTTCTAATACACGTCAATTATACACCAGACCCCAGCAGATATCCGCAGGGGCGTTTTACATTGGAAAAAGAAAATTGTCTTCGCGTCAGATTTTTTAAATAGCTGCTGTCGGTCGGTGACATTCTTCGGTATTTTCCTCAGCACTCATTCGGGATGAAAATCTGTCGAGAAGAGTCGGTGCCTCTTTTTTTATTATATATCGCAGGGGATGGAAAATATAAATATTTCAGCAGTATCCTTCCCCTTCTGCCGTCCACTTTGAACGGTTTAATTACTTATGCGTCAAGAACAAGGAGAAAGCATCATCACTAATTTAAATATAAATGAACAAGTCCTTATAATAAATTCATGACGCGCTAAAATATACGGTTAAAATGAGTCAGGTAAATGCTAATTATTAACATCTTATACAACAACGTCCTGTGGCCCTTGCAAAAAAAAAAAAAGAAGATAAAACAAGCCAACACAAAAGCATGGGGTGCATGTTTATCCAACCCTCGTTCGCAAAGAAAGACAAATCCTCGTTTGTTGCATTTGAATGCACTAATATAGAATTGTGTGGTTGGAGTTGAAGCTCAGACCCTTTTGTCAGTATGTATGGTTTGAAAAGCCCTTGTGCGCGACACAACGGAGAACATTAAGTGTGTTGTGTAAGCCGCTTTTGAATGAACCGCTTAATCCACTTGCCCTGCATTATCTCAAGGGTTGACACTTAATTGCACTTACACAGAGAGACGGCAAAAACAAAACGGTAAGACTAGGATGTAGTTGGAAAATCTGGAACTATATACCAAGAGTTATGAGTAATATGCTAAGCCTTCCGGTTCTTTACCCGCGCACTTCTCATTATCATCACTTTAGACATTATAAGCATACTCTAACTCTGAGGCTGACAAATGGCAATGGGCAACAGTGGGTGCAGGAAGTCGGAACTGACTTGGACACTTTTTCAAATGTTATACATATTTTATTTTTGTATTTTGTTATGCTTAGATTAGGGACAGATAAATACGATTGGGGAGTGTTCAATAACTTAGCTGGATTTCAATTTCAGTCAATAGTATTTAATCACACGATTTCGAAAAAAGGCAGTATGTACATTGATTCATTCAAAATGTTGAGTTTGGAAGATTTCGTTCAAAAACTCTTGATAGAAATATCTGAATTTAAGGATGATGGGAGATGGGACTTGCCTCTCACAGGCAAAGTTTATAGTTCCGCCTATGGAAGGGACCTCCAATCCCGTATCCGAACAATTGAAATGAGAAGACGTCTAAGAGGAAGTTGGAACTGACAGTTATTCTTTTGACGTTCGCTGAGTATGCGACTGCATTCTGCTCCAAGCTTCGAAGAACGGCCTGTCTTAACTGCACGGGAACTTTTCCGAGTTCACATAGCTCTGTTCTATGCTTTACCTAGGCAAGTTAAATTCCCTTAAATTGTGTGGAATTAAAGCAATCTACCGTCTAAGGCAAGATGGCTTTTGGTACCATATACACTGGGGTCCCGATGACCTTGGGCGACACTAATCCCACGACCCTGATGGTTCCATGAATATGTCATCTTTTAGAGTTATCTTTCGTTGAGATCAGGCTTCAATCAGAGTCTGAGCCTGGATTGAGATGTAGTCGAATCCTTAAGGATGGCTCCAAAACTATTCAAAGGTTAGGTTTTCAGTATCAACTTGAAAAAAATGCGTAAAATCCATTAAAGTGGTCATGCATGAAACAGAGTCACATTCGATGTTTTATTTCTGTATTTTCAAACTGAAATTTGGTAGTTTGTTGTCGTGCATAAGGGAAACAATACGGTTTGATTGAGATGTTCGACCATATACATCCTAAGAAACAACCAGGGTCGTTAAGTCGAAAGACAACTTTAATTAATTAAGAATAGCTTAGAGTGCCCGCATAGGGGCAGTAAGTTAAAACATTAATATCATAGTTAAGTTAGTTAAGCTAGTTGAAAGCATTTTTGTCTAGCATTTTAGATTAAATGAATGAATACTAATAAAAAGCATTGGAAACTAAAACAACCAGGGTCTTGAAGTCCTTATAGTAGCAGAGTGCGCTATATCTGCTGGCGTACGAGTCTCTCTATTAAACACACGTTCTCGTAACCAATGAAAAGCCGGGCAGTCATAGAAAATGTGTTCAGAGGAATCGACATCCTCCAGACTGAATCTGCATTCTGTTTGCGGACAAAGGTTCATTTTGTTGAGGTGATATCTAAGGCCACAATGACCTGTGAGGAAGCCCGTAAGCATTCTTATATTATGTTGTGAGCTCGGTTAGGCCACGGGGGCAACTTCGATGCAGGTGAGGAGGGCGCGGCACGCTTGCGGTTGCTCGGCTCAGCTCTTCGGACGGGGTAGTTCTTGCCCCCTCACTGTACACCACCTGCTCAGCACACATTTTGTCTCGTGCTAAAAAAAAATACATCAAAATCAAAAAAAGGAAGAAAGCTACGTTAATTCGACTGCGGACGGATCAAATTGGACAAGAAATAAGAAGACAGAAATTGAAAGGAGGGAAAATGAAGCGCTCAAGTACTTCTGCCACCGCTAAGGAGAGGGAGCGGGAAAGTTGCCGCGAAGCTTACTCTAACTAGTGGAAACTAAATCTACTCTAACCTAAAATTCAAAATAAACCCTACTCTGGGCCTATTGTAACTTAAAACTACCCTACAACTAATACTTCCCTAACCGCACTTCCTTTCCCTTTCCTTATTTCGTCATTCTTTCGTCTGTAGGTAACATAGTTCATTACGTCAAGTCGAAGACATTCAGTCGTCATGTAGTCCTATTCAAAATAAATACATAGCCTTAACTTATTATTTACCTTAAGACACCTAACATAACTTATAACCCCACAGAAATTAATAAATTAACAAAATAACATTAACACGCAGTTGACAAAACAATAAAAAAAATCAATAATGCATCCACACATAATTGCACTGAGTGACGTCAATCTTTACGATCGAAAGTTACATGGGGCATGACAAAAAAACTTAACGAAAATGCGACAAACTGCACCATAGGGGAAAACGAAGAACAAGAAGAGGCGAGACGCAAAAATTTATCAAAACCAATGACTTTTGCAAGCCGGTCGGCCATAATGCTTTCGCTTATCTTTTTTTTATGTTTTATTGATAATTGTCAAGTATTTTGTTTTATATTTAGTGTTAATATTTGTAATTGTTATTGTCGCGGATTTCGTAGAATACTGTGCCCTTTTGTTTAGTGTTCTCTACTATCGCTATGCGATCACCTATGGAAATTGGGGTAGTTTCTGTTTTCAATTGGCGTGTTTCAACCCCTTCCAAGTGGCTCATTTGACGCCAAAACTGTGTTCGCCATGGAGGTGGAAATGCGGATGGTCTACCGTAACAATTATCCTTGTTACTGACCCTAAGGAGTAAGGCTTAATCAATCGTTTGGATTGTCGTAGACCAGGGACATGTTCCCACTGATCAAGACGAAGTTGTTTTTCCCAATCATTAATTTGCCTTAGCGCCGTAGTTCAGTTGACTGTACAGTAGGGTTGTGGTCCACAGAGAAAGGATTCTGAACTAGCCGTAGCTAGTTTATCTGCATGTTCGTTGCCTGCAATACTTTGATGACCCGGCGCCCAATTAAGCCTTACCTTGTAGATTAATAACCGTAAATTAATAAGCTAACGAAGCTTTAATGTTTTCTTATTTAATATTTTTCCGATCTGCATTGCAGATGCTTTGCAATTTCGGAAATCGCACAGGGTAGATACTAGATAGGGTGTTCAAAAATCAACCGTAACGCTAGTTACCTAACTTGGGATATATACCAAAGTGCCCAACTTTAATATAAAAAAAGCAGTTTGTTTGTTAGGACCTAGGATGGTTTTCTTTATCCAATCACAAATGATGCTGTTTATTTCACGCTGTTGAGTTATAGTTTCTGGAAGAATTGTTAAAAATATATTTCACTGTTTGCCTGTAATTTGCAACATTCGATATGTATAAAACTTTTTACGCAACAAGCAGAGTAGGGGAATCAATTTCTATTGTAGGATTAAAAGTCGGTTAAAACGATATTTATTTTGAATGTATGTAAGCAACTCCTTAAACCGATCAAGCTGAATAACGTACTTATCGACTAATCAGGAGAGGTAAAATACTTAGGAGTAATCCTAGACAAGGCTCTCACCTGGAATTCACATCTTGATCAAGCAATTTATATGTGCCATCGTCTTAACGGCAAAACCCGGGACTTAAAACCAAGAATGATCTATTGGGCATACAACACGATCATCAAACCAATGATCACCTATGCAGCGTTATCATGGTGGCCTAAAACCGAACAATTAACGGCCCAACAAGAACTTAACAAGATATATCACTTAGCATACGGTGGTATAACGGGGGCAGTGAAAACGTGTCCAACTGCAGCCATAGGAGCAATGCTCAGCCTTCTGCCTTTACATATTTCTGTAAAGAAGAAAGCTGGTCTCAGTGCCCTCAGGCTCCCTGATATATCAAATCTTAAAACAGGAAACCTCACAGGACACCTTCGGGTACTACAAGTTCTTCAAGATGATCCTGTGTTCAAGGTATCAGACACCATGCTTAAAAGGCTTCGCTTCTCCAGAAAATTTAAGATAGTCATATCTGACAGGAGTACGTGGAGAACCAACCAATTCGTAATACCACCAGGATCACAAGCCTGGTACACCGACGGCTCAAAAATGGAAGATGACGCCACCGGTGCTGGGGTCTATGGGCCTAGGTTCCAGAGAGCTATAGCACTGGGAAAATCACCAGACATCTTTCAAGCAGAAGTACACACCATAGAGATATGTGTCCGAGAATGTCTACGTAGGCGCACTAAAGGTGCCCGCATTTACATCCTCTCAGACAGGCAGGCAGCTCTTAAGGCCCTAAGATCGAACTCGATCAGGTCAAAGCTGGTTTTGGAATGTTTTAATCTCCTCGAGGATCTGGCCAAGGACAACATCGTCACCGTTGCTTGGATACCAGGTCATGAGGGATTTGAGGGCAATGAACGAGCGGATTGCCTGGCGAGAAGAGGCGCATCACGCCTGCTCACTGGTCCTGCGCCCTTCTTCGGGTTACCTTTGAGTTACGTACACTCAAAATTCAGGAAAATGGGAAGATGACCACCTTGCTGAATACTGGACGGAATCCAAAGGACAGGGGCAGGCAAAAAGATTCATAAGCCTAGCTCGTAGTAAAACAAAAACGTTACTTGAGTTAAGCAAAGAATCTTTAAGGATCCTAAAGGGTTATCTTACTGTTCACTGGCCACTAAGGTACCATCTCAAAAAAATGGGACTTTCCGACGATGACTATTGTCGACTCTGCGGAGAAGAGGAGGAGACAAGGGAACACATACTCTGCGAATGCCCTGCTGTGGCAAAGGGGCAGAACGATCCATATGCAAGGGGCGTTTTTAAGTCTTGCAGATATTGGAAACATGGAACCAATAAGGGTACTGAGGTTTATAAAGAGCCTCAACAGCTCCCTGGGTTAAATAAAAGAGGCCTACACAATAGATCACTTCTGGTCGCATTGTACTGGGCCTTTTACTTACAATAAAATACAATACTCCTTAAACGCCATAACATAGTGAAATCCCCGAGCTTAAGACCTTAACAAACGACAACCTGAGTTAGGCATCAGAATACTGTCATTTTGTTTTTTTTTTAAAGTACTTCCAAGAAAACATTTGTAAATTAATTAAATAAAATGTAACGGACAAGCGATTCAAAAAAGATCCATAGCAAGAGCAACCCCCCTCCCCCCACCGCCATTATAATCATTAAAAATGGATCCCCCACACCACGTCAATGAACAGTCAATTTGAACAGAACTCAATCGTGCTTTATTGCCTCCAATTCAACTGAAAAATGTAGATACTCGTCCTTAACAACTCATTCTGTCAACACTCAAATAAGTATCCTCAGAATTATATTCAGTTACAAAATGTCATATTTTTGCAGATAAATGAATTCCGAAAGCTCCATTTTACCACGCTGCTACAGTGTTCATCAGTCTAATCAGATTTCCTGTTAAATTGATCACATTTACTCATCGATTCCCGGGAAAACAAAAAATGTTGACATAAAAATATGCATCACATCGATGAAATTAAAATATACAGCTTATGTATTTGTGTGTTTCGTGTTTTACCCCACTGTGTGTCAAAATATTAAAAAAAAAAAAAAAAAAAACCAAAGTCAAGTGCACTCCAAATGGCGCCCCCCAAACACACAAAAATTTCCATAATAATTCAATTTAAATTTTTATCTATACAGCCCGGCAAAAAATAAACCGAAGCGCACACTCCTAATTCCTGTTCCTTAGTTTTTATTCCTATAATACTGCGTAACGAAGGTCGCCTCCTTATATTGTTTCCAAAAAAATACAATTTCCTTTTTGTGTAAGACGACTCATTTTTGGGAAATATATTTAACCTGGAAGCTGGAACCACAACAAAGTAATCTATATGAGGGAACATTACTTATTCCCCTCAAATTACTGCTGAACTCGGCGAAAAATTAAGTTTTTTTTTCCTTTTTTTCGTGAGAAAACACATTAACTACAGAAGTCACCGACTGATGACTTCAAATTAAACTCATAAAGGAATGTTAAGGACTACACTTTCAAGTGAGCAGAGGAGAGTGTGTGTAGCTTGTGGGCATAAGTACTCGCACATATAAACAAAAGGGAAGAAAAATGACAGACAATTTTGTACTTATATTTCTTTCTGGTTTAACCACACGGGAGAAAAAAAAAGAAATGTTAAATCCACAACAAGGAAAAACAATTGAAATTCATTATCCTTTTACGTATTTACCGAATGGATGTGCGGCTGTGTGTTTAGTTCAACAACCAGAGATATTCGTCTCGACGTTATCAACGGGGCCAGTCACTGTGACAACGTGGAATGTTGTGAATACAGTGTGTATGGAAAGTAAGCATACTATAAGATATAAAAAAGTCTTAAAAAGTCGAATTTTACTCCTGATTGTCTGTTAAGATAAAATAAAAATACTTAAATATTGTAGGTACAGATTTAAGGAAAGAGGCTTGGACTAACTAACTACTGCGGGTTCTGAATGGCTAATGTTAAATTGTGTCAAAGTATAACAAGGCCAACTGGTTAGGTACATTAGTCATTGGCTGTATAATTCGGCTAGCCTTATTTTAACTCCAATAATGAAAATTTAACATGGGTTCATTGTTCTTGGGTCCAAGCAGAAATGCTTCCCAATCTAGAGGAAAATATTGAATTTAAGGTAAAGAAGAAAAAAAAGTTTAACTTAATAAACTTTTTATTAAGTTAAACCTATATATATCGATTTTATGTACCTACCTAAACAAATTTGAGAGAACAAACTGAAGCGGAAATTCGGCAAAAGGTGAATAAAATCTTAGATTATGTTTTCGTGTGAGAAATTTGTAGCGTTCTGCCATATATTTCTAGATGCCTAGCGGTCAATAGAATGCGGAAAATGTGTTATTTTCACCAAGCGAAACAATGGGCACGTTCAAAAACCTAGTAATTGGCCTGGACTAGATTCGTAGGCTAGGTATTTTTTTATCTGAGTTGAATTTACAAAATGTCGCCATAAATTAAAGCGCAAATCACATGACCATCTCATGCGGAAACCTCCACAAACGACAACTAAAAAACCTGTTCACGTGACCAATAAAAACTGAAACACATCAAGTCAGCGAGCTGTCAGTCTTCCTAAGTACGATTTTTGAACGTCCCCAATAATCTATGGTACGGAATTGACAGCTGGGCCCTACTTCAGAAACATTGGCAAGTGAACATTTTACAAATTTGCCACACTTATATGGTCAATTTCCATTTCATGAATTATTGACAGGTTAGGTACGTATGAAATAGAAGTAAACAAAAGTCACGACTAGATTGAGAGATAGATTTGACAACCTCAATTGAATTATTGTGATCAATCTAGACGAACCGAAAGAAGAGAGACAAACGCTGTCAAACTTACTTAAGTAATAGCAATACGAACGTCCCCAATTTTGTCTTTGTCATAATTTGAGAATATTTTGTCAGGAATGAGTTTTTGTTCAATGACGACGAATGTGTCTTGTTCATATCTTTTTAATTTTTTTTTTACAGTCAGTCGGGTTTTTTGTTTTTTTTTAAACTCACTTCTTTTTATTTTTATCTTTTTAGCCTATGACACTCCGAGGAAGAATACGTATCAAATGACACCTCACTATTCAAAATCTGTCAAGCCGTTTAGGCTACACGGCGTCACGAAGGAACGTATATAGGATACGCGCGAAACACATAACCCTCCCTGTGTCCAGTCGGGTAATAATATGTCTATTCGCGTACTTTCCCGAGCCAAACACTACAAAATCGTCAAATTCAAAAAAAAAATACCAAAACTCTCTCAGAGAGCTTAAAATATACGCCAAAGTACGTGGATAGAACTCGAGCTACTTTGAGCAACTTTCATCTTTGACATCTAATCCATATCACAAATAAATATATAACTTACATTTTCCAACATATGGAATGTTCTAGGACAACTTTCGACCACCACCGAATTTTCTTCATTTATACAGATTTTATTGTTCTGTACAATTAATTTTTAAGCCGGATTTTAAATTTGTTTCTTGACAACTTTGTGCATTTGACACATTATTAGTACTTGCCGGTTGAAATTCTCCGAGTTGTTTCGACCCAAGAGAGGAACGACTCGTTACTCGTTATTTTGCTAATTTTCTCTTTTTCTGTCATTTTTGATGAGTGCGTGTATAGACTTTGTGTGATGGCGATCGATTTATATCGATTGCGTTCGATTCAAACAGCGTACGCGAACGAACCTAATGTATCTATTTAGACTATATAAACTTTAACCTAGCACTCAACATAATATTCGTTTGATGGTAACACTATCCACTAAAAATAATTGATGCGATTTTTAGCTGTCAGTTGCGATGTTGAGTTGAAAGTAGATGCCGCTAGGTGCGAAACTTGGCTGGGTATGAGTTGCGATGCTATTGTGAATATATCAGAACGTAACAGTTCAGTGTATATATCTTGACATTTCTCACTGACATTTGGTTTTTTTTTTTTTGTTTTTGATTAAATTTAGATTTATATCTTTTTTGTTTAGCCTATGACACTCCGGGGAAGAATACGGATCTTATGACACCTCACTCCTCAAAATCGGTCCAGCCGTTTAGGCCATAGGGTGTCCCGATGGAACGTACATAGGATACGCGTGAAACACATAACCCTCTCTGTGTGCAGTCGGGTAAAAAAACACAGATTTGTAGTCGCGTAATTTGTTTTAAAAAGGTTTTATTTTTTTAAGTCCTTCACGAGATTTTCCAGAAGGTGGCAATCCAACAACAGCAGTCATAGTACAGCGTCTTCAACATTTTTATTAACGCCTTCTAATTTGAAACCCGTATAGCGGTAGAAACATCCTCAAAGAAGCTCGGTCGACTTCTTGGATAAAAGATCAAATAAAGTTTCTGAAACTGGTAGAAAAGACAAGTAAACAGAGAAACGTGCTAAATTCACTCTTGAAAAAGAGAGGGATTAATTAAAATTACAAATTTTTAGAAATTATTTGTTTTTACAATTATTTCATTTAAAAATAATAAAAAGGTTGAGAACATTTCTTTGATAAAAATAAGTAGGAATACGTTCTTCATTTTTTTGTTATCATACCGTAACCCTAGTAATGGGCCCGTCTGTTGAAGCTATCGCTAATTATGAAGGATTCGCAGAAATAATCTACATAAACGTAAGATAAAATCACTGTATTGAAGCATTCATAATAGGTGTGCCGTGCTGTCTACCAAATATATAATTTTGAGATTTTCCTCATTATTTTTACCTTCGACTTGAACCTCCTTATCGAGATATCTCGTATACATTTTAACTAACCTTTCTGAATATAAAATCAGAAATATGTATTTATGCAAAAACCAGATTAGCTTATTTACCTTTCCAGGGAAATCCTATAAATTATTTCCGGTTTCACCGAACATTGCTGGTAGATTTATATGTTAATGTACCCAACCAAACCGTCGAATCGTGCGTCGGTTGCAAAAACGATGTGCAAAATGTTTTCAAATGAACCGTGAATTAACAGAATGCTTCATTTAGCTTGGAATGTATATATATGAACACACTTACATACTGCAGTGAAGAATCAATACAAAATTAATATACCAATTTTTCCAAACCCAACACCCTCTCAAGGTCCACCCAAGCAACAAAATAAATCAGTTGTCCAAACTTCTACCAAAGTTGGCATCTTAAATGGCGGGAGTTTCCAGGTGGTATAATTGTAATGCAAATTCAATTATATCTTTTTACAAATACGTACCTGGACCTTGATATTCTTTATCCTTTTCCAACTTTGAGGAGTTATTGTATTCCACTGTTTCCGTTGATGTGAACTTCTTGGAACTCGTTTTGCCTTTCTTTTTTTCTAATTGACTGATATTCAAAAAAGTCACAATCACAATTGAATCCTTTTTGGGGACACACAAATAATTCGACGATTACTTTTGTTTGACATAGGGATGAAAATAAATCGAGTGTGTTGTAACCGAATGAAACTTTCCCTCAATTGGGTGAAATATGTGAGGCCTGTATATTTTATTTAGAATGCTTAATTTTTCAATCTATTGATTTATATATTGAGGCTAACATGTCTTAAGAAATTTCAGCCCATCAATTATCGTAATTTGTTTAATATATGTAGTAGGCACGTTTTCCATTTTCCATGTGTTATTTATTTATGTTGAGCTAAGACCTTTCTGTTGTGTAAGAATTGTATAAAAAAATACATACATATTCGTCTGAACAATATTTGAAACGTAATTTTGTTAAGATGTACATTTCTTGAGCTGGCAATACGTTTTCTATTGTACTCTATTTTATTCATCCATCTTTAAAAAAAAATATTATTGCAACAAATTAATTCAAAAATAAAGGAAAAATAATAGTAATCATTCTTTAACTATTTAGGGCCGTTTGCTGATACGACTCATAGCGAATTTAAGTGCCACATAAACTCTTATGTAGCCCATAAGTATTTAAGTAGAACTTAAATCGTTAAGAGTCGTATGAGCAAACGGCCCTTAGAGTTAGTAGGATTGATGTTTAATAATTCAATAAACTGATGTGAGGTAGATAAAAATACTAGATTAAAAGGAGGCAAGGGAGCACTCAACAATTTGGAATAAAAAGGAAATTGAATACTAGCTTAGAGGAAATGAAATTGTGAATAATATTACTACACATAATGCTGCATTGACACCATCACAACGTAAGATTAAAAGGATGCTAACTACTAAAGGGTGATTTTTTAGCTGGTTTGGTTTTGGCGACACCGGTTTTGACAGCTGACGTGTGTTTAGTACCTTGTGTCACTGTCAAACAGCTTCAGTTTGGTTTGCAATTTAACCATGGATCGTCTTACAAATGAACAACGCTTGCAAATTATTGAATTTTACTATCAAAATTCGTGCTCGGTTCGAAATGTTCATCGCGCGCTGCTTCCATTTTATGATCGGCATTCTCGACCTTCTGAGCAGTCTATTCGGAAGATTGTGACCAAATTTCGCACCAAATTTACTTTGTTGGACATTAAACCACCAACACGTTTACGTACTGTGCGTAGTGAAGAAAATATTGCGGCCGTATCAGCTAGTGTGACAGAAGACCGCGAAATGTCGATTCGGCGCCGTTCCCAGCAGTTAGGCCATTGTTACAGCACTACGTGGAAAATTTTGCGGAAGGATTTGGGCGTAAAGCCTTTTAAGATACAGCTGGTGCAAGAATTAAAGCCAGCCGACCTACCACATGCCCGAATTTTTGGTGAATGGGCTCTTGGAAAGCTGGCCGAGGATCCGCTTTTTTATCGAAAAATTGTGTTCAGCGATGAGGCTCATTTTTGGTTGAATGGGTACGTAAATAAGCAAAATTGCCGCATTTGGAGTGAAGATCAGCCAGAAGCATTGCAACAGCTACCAATGCATCCCGAAAAAGCCACTGTTTGGTGCGGTTTATGGGCCGGCGGCATTATTGGGCCATATTTCTTCAAAGATGATGCGAATCGCAGCGTTACTGTCAATGGTGAACGCTACCGAGCGATGATAACAAACTTTTTTTTGCCCGAAATGGAAGTTCTTGACTTGCATGATATGTGGTTTCAACAAGACGGTGCCACATGCCACACAGCACGCGAAACAATGGCGCAATTGCGAGGCGAGTTTGGTGAACAGTTAATTTCACGTTTCGGGCCGGTCAATTGGCCGCCTAGATCGTGTGATTTGACACTATTAGATTATTTTTTGTGGGGGTATGCCAAGGCTAATGTGTGTAGGGACAAGCCCGCTTCGATTGACGCACTGGAAGCCAAAATCCATGCATTCATTCGTGAGATACCGGCCGATATGTGTGAAAGAGTATGCCAAAATTGGACTCAGCGGATGGGCTACCTGAGACGCAGCCGCGGTCAACATTTGCATGAAATTATCTTTAAACATTAAATTGCAAGGTTCAAACTATCGATTCAAATAAATATTTCATTCATTTTTTCGAATTTTTTGTGTTTTTTTTTTTAAAGAAGTTCTAAACCTCTTTAAAAATCACCCTTTATAATAGTCGTGTGACTGAAAGGGACTGTATTACCTAACACGCAAAAAAACGTGACACGTTTTTTGGTCGGCCATCTTGTTTACGTAATAGCAATTATGGGAAAGCTATGCATGTTGATATTTTTATAGCGATGGCTTACGAAATTCCGCTTACCTATGAAACAAAATGGCTTCCGGAAGTGATGAACGGACAATTATTTATTTATTTAATAAATTGTTGGTTTAATTTACTGAAACTAATTACCACTCTCATTTCACATGTTTTGAATCAGAAATAGAAATGTTTTCAAGTGATTGCAAAAATGTTGTTCGCTGGAACTTGTATTTGTTTCCGTTTTACGTATCTATAATTATTGGTAGAACATCCATGACACTTTAGGCGTCTGATTTGTGATCTCATTCTTTCGCCTTTATTAGCATTGACTGCGGAAAAACGGATCTCTCCGTCTCGTGCAAAAATGCGCGTGCGTGATGGTGTAAATGCGGCATAACAATGGTATGTTTCAATATTATTGCATTAGATAGTAAATCGGATATTTACTTTTACTGCATTTGAAAATGAGTGAAAATTATAAGTTCTAACAGCAATCGGTAATTTATTAAATATTTTTGGGGGGTACCAAAAATAATGAGAAAAAATGGTTCTGCGTGCAATAGGAACATTAACTAGTGATAATATGTTATTAACACGTGAGCTGTAGTGTCTTGAGTTTCTATTGGGTGTGCTACCACTTTGCTTAAAGAAGAACATATAGATGTCTTAAAGGCAAATTCGCAACTCTCTGCACAAAGAAAAACTATGAGCAAATCGATTTCTTCCACCGATTAATTTAATTAAATGTTTTTCAGTTTCAAGTAAAGGGGAAAACTGTTTGCATAAGAACCTCCCCAATTCGTAATACCAAACAAGCAAGACCAAAATAAATGTTGTTAATACTTTTTGTCGGAATAAAGAGGCCTAGGAAGAAACATTTTGCGTGCCACCCGCAACAATCATTTGAGATTTAACTAATTGCCTATGACTTTTCAGTTCAAATCAAAAACATTATATTTATATTGACTGACATAATATATTCTATTTTAAAGTAAGTCTTGATCATGAAATCTTTTCATTCAAATTTATACAACCGCAAGTATGTCGAGGTAACGAAAATCTTATACAGTCGTGAGAATGGAAAACACATTGAAGTCGGTAGGAAAATTTGCTGACAATTGGAAAGCCATTAATTTGGTTCTCTCGCTTACAATCACTTTGTGAAATGCAAACCATTGTTTTAGCTTTTAGCAGATCTTCCTTAACTTTGATGAGAAGCTATGTCACCCGCGAACGCAGAAGGTAATCCGTTAAAATTCTGTCCTAAGAGTCAATGGGCCTTAACAATAATCAGTTTTAACTAAATATTTTGTAGGTCACAATCGGTAATTATATATGGAAAATTTAGCCATTCTGAGTTCGTAAAATCTATGGACAAGAAATATGATTATTAGTGTCGCACAATTTAGAATAAAAATAAAAGTGGACCCTGAACAGAGCCCTGGGGAACATCATTTTTATTTGTGCTGCTAACACTTCCATTAATAACGACTATTTGCTTCCTATTTGTATACAATTGCGTGCTTAATTTAAGAATTGGACTTCTGTGTATTTACCTAACATAAAACCGAACTGGTTCCAGAAGAAAGACCATTCCTGATTTTAGTAGCTTCTTAAAATGTCGGAAGCAGAGATAGAGGTCTATAGTCACAAGGAGGGCAATTTAAGGTTTCTGGGAAACTAGTAGGATCACTTATATTAAAGGCGAATTTTTTTCAAAATAACACACTGCTCTCTCTTGCTCCTACAGTATGATGCAGACAATAGGCCACGGTTGCCACTTACAAAAAAAACTCAAGTTATTTTGTTTGATTTTGCACAAAATTACCAGCTGCTAGAAGACATGGGAGATCATCTACCTATTTTCTTAAAACAAACCCTTAACAAATTAGAGTTTCATGTCTGTTTATAAATAATGTGATTAATTCACCTATCCATATCTCATTATAGTTATAAACAGGAACAGAAACTATTTCGAAGTTCACCAGCTGTCAAAATAAGAAAATGAATGCATTCTGTAATTTTTTGAATAGCGAATAAAATATTTTTATATGGATGCTGATGAAGCATATGCAAATAATGCAATGCGTTCGAGTTTGCATTCTTGGTACATCTGCTCAAAAATTTACCATAAAAAGAAGAACAGAAAAAAAAAATACCACGTTCGGTAAAAAATTACCAAATTTGTTAAAAATTACCAAAGTGGCAACCTTGAAATAGGCGTGCACTATATCTTGGACATATGAAACATAACTGGCTATGAGAGAATGAGAAGAAACTGTGTGCTCGCACCTCTCTCTGTTGCTCCTACAGTGTGATACAGACAATAGGCCTGCACTGCAGTGATACCAGATATCAGAGGCAGGTTATCCCACGGTTATACTCCAAATAACCCTTTTATGTTTACAAAATAAATAAATTTATTATTTTAAAAAAATACTCGTGATTCATTCACAGACACATATGTCATTTTATGAAACAGTTTAGGGAAATAAAAAAAAGAAAATGAAAGCATATAGATATTTTGAATGACTTTTTTCTAAACACGAAAATTTTTAATTCGATCGTAGGTTGAATAATTTTTGTATTCTTAATGAAGTGAGCAATTAGGAACAAAATTTGACCAAAAAGTAAAATCGCTTTCTTTTTGTACTATGAGGTCTGAAAAATCCCTTTGTCCCATTTAGCTTATTATTAGTGAGAAAATCCCGCAAAAATTGATAAATTCCCCGATCTGGTATCACTGCTGCACTGTATGATGTGTCTTAGATTATGAAACGTAACTGGCTGAGAGAAAGAGATAAATGTGTGCTCGCATCTCTCTCTCTCTTGCCTCTACAGTAATATACGAAACTCTCTCTTTCTATCTCACTAACTCATATCTCCCTCTCAACTTCCGCTCGCAATTTCCGTAACGCTTTCGTGACGCATTCACCAGCTTACCCCCCCAAGTCAAGCGTACCTAAAGAAGTATTACCTTAAAACTTGCAGGAGTTCGTTTTGGTCAATTCTGGACCTGGTCGTACTCTTGCTTGATTCAACAGAAAAAGAACAATTGCTGGGAACAAACATGGCCGAATAAATTTAAAGTTCCGTTCTTTGCTTCTGACAAGTATCTTTAACAAACGAAAAGCACATTAGGCGTCGAAAATCTAGGTTATGCATATTTTTTTTTATTTACTCAATCATAGTTATTAGACTGAGCAAAATCAGGTGAAAGGGCTAAATCGGGTTTTTTAAGTAAGAATCCGCTATCGTTTTCACAGTGAACAAGTCATTAACTTTATATGACTCGGACTTCTCTACACAATAGTAATTCACTTGTGTGATCCTCTCTCTTTTTGAATTAAAAAAATGTGGTTGTGAGTAAAAAATAAACATTCCCTCTTGAGTTTTAGGACAATGTTCATCTCAAATTATACACTGACTAAGCAGTTTTTTCTTACTTTAAACCGAGTGATTCTTTCAAAAACCTGGGGATGCACTTGCACTCATTTTGTATCCCCCGTCGCATACTTCTAGTTTCGTTGCAACAGAGAAAACGACACACAAATCAAAACCACTATCAAAAATAATAGTTGCTAATATTTTTCGATGCGATGACATAAATTTAATGGCGGGAATTTATAGTCAGCTTATAAGCAGCTTTAAGCTAAAAGGTTTTCCGTATTTTTACTCGAAATTATAGACATTTCTTAACCTATTACTACTAACAATTTTCATTACACAACATTTATTTTAAGCAGTGGAGATAACTTTTTTTGTATTGATTTAGAATTTGTTAGGTATCTAATGACAGTTTAGAGGTAGTGAAGTCACATTTTGGTTAAAAATTAAAAATAATAACAATGGGTGTGACAATTCACAACATTTCAGAAAGAAATTCGTCTAAATCTGTTATTTACACGTCACGTCACGGTACATAAGACCCTTTACATAATTATTATTCCCCGCATTAATAAACAATAATGGAAACAAGTTAGTTAGCTAACTTGGTTAGTTATCAACTGCTGTGTAACGAGTTGATAACTTTTACGCAGCATTTAATAATAATAATAATAAGTTCTTTATTTTTCGTTATAAAAACAATTTTACAATTTTATACAGAAAAAAAATTGAGAACATACGACATGGACATAAATGTCGTCTGTCGGGGATTTGAAATTGAAGTTTAATTGTAGTTTTACATGATTAATTTACGCAGCATTTATAAGTACGGAGGAATATGTATAGGAAGATCGCTGGAGGTTAGATCCAAACAGACGGAATTCCATAAGAAGCCGCGTATAGGAATGAAGTATCAAATTAACGACCAAAGCGCAGGATTCTCGACTTTAAATAGGTGTTAGTTAGTTTAAACGTCTATTTATGTTTGGAACATACTGCCCTATATATCCGGTCCCTTTCTTTTTAGCGTGGTGGTGTATAAACTCTGGCATAATTCGTTTAACATTGAACGGTGGCAGGATATTGCTGCCCCTCCCTGGGAATCCACGTCGTTCGGGTCACAAACAATGACTTAAACGATTACACCAATGCGCCTCAGATATATTGCCTTGACATAAATAAACAAATTTTTGCACACATAATTACCTCAGTCGCAGAAGGACTTATGTCTTACTGTCCCCGAACCGACCCTACACCCAAGCAACCGCACACATGTGTATTAATATTTTTTGTTGGCGATTTTAGTGCGTGCCCTGCGTCGGTAAAAAAAAATCTTTCAAAACCATGTCCCATTTTGTTGAAAAGGTCGCCTGAACTTTTCAATAATGGTTTTTTATTTCCAAGGGATAATTGAAAATTAATTTGATTTTCATTTCTCCTTTCAGCTGTGTGCAGTCTTTACCGTGCCGTTTCATATTCTTCTTTTAATTAGTTAGCCACTATACGAATAAATAATAAATCAATAATTTACATTGCCTGCAATAAAACAGAGAAAAAAAAACAATGCCAAATGATAGGACAAAAGGAATGAGAAATGTAATTAAACATTGGTGAACATTCATTGAGAAGGGCATTTAATTTGCGGAACTCACCGAGCTAAGTTTTACTACTTTGAGAGTATACCATGCCCATGGAATGTAGTTATTTCCAACGAAGATGGACACAAAAAGCGATTACTCCTGCAAGATGTAATTTAAAAGTTGTTGTGCTTACTTTTGTGTTAGAGAGATAACTCGTATATGGATGAACTACACCCACATAGATATTCTGTTGATGGACAGTTTTGGGCGGCGCGGCAGTTCAAGTAAACAATGAAGGACAAACAAAAATACACTTGGGAAAGTTTTTAATCTATCACGTGCCATATCCTTGTATCAACAAAGCAGCAATACATCTTCTATGTCTGGCTTTGGAGCGATATTTGTACTCTTGGTATAGGTATTTCATTTTATAAATGAATTCTTCCCGAAGTAGTACAAGATATGTCATGGGTGTCTTAAAAATATGTAAGCTGGGTATAGATTGAGGAAAGGATGTGACGTGAGGAATGGAGTCACCGCACCAGTCAATTTAATCAACGGATGAATTAATGATGCGGGTAAGCCGATTGTCATTCTAATGAAAGTAATGACATTTTTTTAAATTGATTTATTGCAAATGTGAAAAAATGGTCATCGAGCATATACATATATAACTTCCAAGACAAAGTTGATAACGTCTTCTTCACCTCTTCTGACATCGTAGATATGAAAGGAGAATCCCTGCTACCATTCGCTGTTTCTTCGGGCTACGAAGCCATCTAAGAAGTGTAAAGCTCTATGCCATAAAAGCAAACAAATACAAGCCACACAAGCCCTTTATTACTTCGGCTCTACTGCAGTAGAACTTAGTCGATGAAAATCTCTTGAAATATCTCCTTGAGGATCGTAGAGGGAGTGCACCGTTATCAACAAATGATGGACATTTTTCTTATCACCGAATAATGGATACAGCATACATGTGGTTCCGACAAGACAGTACCACCATCACTCACAGATTCTTGTGGGCTTTTCCCGCCCAAATAATGACAAAACGCCTAAAACCCTTCGTAAACAACCTTATGGACCCTCATCAGTGCAGTTTTTGGCCGCCTTAAAAACCCCAAAAAGTACAAATCTTTACAAACCGTCTTATTATCGATTCCAAGGCCGTCTAAGACACCATGTAGAGAGACGAGCTATATTTCGAGCCAGATACAGTTTTGCCATCCCTACAAAACTCGTCGTAAAGGAGGACGATGAAGAAAGCTCTTTACTGCATTAAAGTCGATAACAACTTTACCCGACATATTTGATGTCAATAACAGATTTAGATAAAGAGACGCGCGTTTTCTTCAACATCATACCTGAAATAATTCTGCAAAACTGACACAAGGCACGATCTTTCAAAAGTCTGTTCAATTACTTGCATACGAAGCGCGATAATATAATTGGTAGAACAAAGTCTGATGTCACCGGTGCGATTGCTACTAAAGAAATGGAAGTGTCAAAAATTACATTAATTATTATGGTGTCTGAAAAGGCACGCAAGACCCCATCGACAAATCGGACAGAGCCTCACAATCAACAGCTACGATTTTGAAGTAGTAGGGCACTTTATCTTTCTCCGGTCTGCTATAAATTCTGACAAAAACATCTCGACAGAAACTAAACGCAGGACAACTCCCACCAATCGCAATTACTTTGAGTAATGGAATAATATTAGATCCCTTTTCGAACTACTAAGGAAAATCTGTATGAAATCCCTAATCAGCCCTGCTTCATTGGGCTGAGTTTTGGACTTTGCATGGAGCAGATGAAGATATCCTTGATCGCTTTAAGAGAAAGATTGTATGTAAAATGTTCGTTCCCGTTTGCGTTGACAAACACTAGAGAAGACGATCCAACGACGAACTGTACAGCAACATCGGTCAATTGTGCATCAAGGACATGCAGAGGCGAAAGATATCCAGTTTGTAAATGTATAAATTCCTGCATTGCCTTCTGTGAGCACCCATTGGAAATGTAATTTTTTTAAGTCCCGTAAATCCGACCGTCTAGTCGAAGTCTTCTGCCAAACTTATAATTCAACAAGAAAACATATACTTGATCAATTCCTGTAGACGTTGGCAGTAGACGAGTGACTTATATTGAAACGAAATGAGAATGCCATTTCAAAACGAAAACAAGAAAAAAAACTCCAAGTTTGACATTTGTGAGTTTGCGTAACTTTCCGTGGTTAGTTTTCGAGCCTTAATCATCGCGAAAAGTTTTAGATCTGCTTAAACTATACTTCCGGACTTTTAGGAAACGAAAAAAGGCCAAATTTCCAACGTTTTTCCGGTCTTTTACCGTAAAAGACTGTTTAAGCAGTTTATAAGCCTTATGCGCTTAAGTGAATAACCGTTTTGTGAATTTCTCTTTGACAGACCAAGAGCAAAGTCAATGCTGTGAACTCTCTGACTTAATAACAACATCGATAACATTATCCTGTATACACCGAAGTCACTGCTAGTAATAAAAGTAAATATCCTTATAATTCAGATAGAATATAAAATTAAATTCCTTTCATTATAGACGAGACCAATACAAAAAAAAAATCTGGCTTTCCAGTCATATCTGAAATGCCCAGAATTTTTTTCAAACATTTCCAAGGAATTACTATTTCTTTATGAGAATATCTCCTTATTCAAAGTTGGGATGTGCTTATAGTGAAAGCATCGTAAAAGATTTCCTCTGTTTGCAACTCTAGAAATTCTAGGAAATGTAGGTTTACAACTGGAAGTGGTACGAGTAATGTGCCACAATATCCGGCATCTAGATTTTCGAAATGGCGGTCTGTGAAGGGGTGTGTAATGGAAAAGAACTCGTCACGTCCACTCGGAGAGCTAAAAAGTCCTTTATAAATTCGAAATGGAAAATGTTAAAGAAATGTGGACTTAGGACTGTAGAATGTTTTGTCATTTTTTAAACAAATTAGGTCAATGCATATGAAATAAAGAAGACATTCCCATTCGAACTTCAACTCAGGTTGTGCCATCCTATAAACTTAAACATATGGTCAGGACATTCTAGGACAGACATAAAGGTAATGACGAATTCGTACAAATTGTATGTGAATACGAAATCGAGTAAATACTAACGAGGGTTTCTTGTACTTTTGCTCTTACTGCAATAATTTCTGTTTTATTTTGCTACAGCATTCCACTGCTAGATTAAGAATGTAGAGATAACTGAATTTGTTGACTTCATTTGCAAATTCCATTAGAGCACTGAACGGTTATGTCCTACTTCATATTATAGTCCATAAGATCCCTTGAGTAGGTACCTACGTGGGTACTTTGAATGTTGTTAGTATAGTTATATCTTTGTTTCTGTGTCGTTATCGTTACCATTACATGATGGTAACGTAAGAGGATATTCCTATGAGTGCATATACGTATAGTGAATAGAAAAATGGTAGTTACCAGTTGAAGTTGAAGGAACAAGTAAATAGATATTGTGCGCAACTAGTTCTAATACGTCCCTAAGACGTAGATTCTCACAAAAATCCACTGTGTGCTTAAATTTATGCCACGAATAGGCCAAATCAAAAAAACCAAATTTAAGACATTTGTACTAGTCACTTGCATGTTTATTAGACGTTCGAATGAGGTAGAGCAGTGGAACAAGGACATCAGCACTGCAGGCGCTCACTTAATTTCGCTGAGGTCGAGAGAAACGTGGTTCATGGTTTGCCAAAGTTTTCCACTTTAACAGGAGGTCTGCACATCGATGAGGTCGAATTCTGAGTACATTATCAGAGAAAATTTGAATAGTGCGATTAGATGGCGACACGTACAAGTCCCCCTTTTAAATTCCCAATTATGGTTGAAGGTAAAGTTTTGCCAATGATGGCTTGCAATAAAACATTCGTAGGATTGTCCCCAGTAGGACAATCGACACCCATAGCATCAACTACATACACCTATATAATGCTATAAGCTCATGTACGCATTGATGCCATATGAGCCGTTAGCTAGGGATTTTACTCCAAAAGGCTTGGACCATCTAGTTCAATCAGACTTCCTGACTACAGCAGCGTTTTCCGCGCTAAGGAAATTTCAGTTGTAAGAGACTCATATTTTATTTAAGGTCAGGGTGACGCTAATCCATGCACCTACACTCAAAAAAAAATTTAATTTCAAATTGATATTTTTGTCATATCAACTTCAATTTCATGCGAAAATTTGAAAAATTGAATAAAAACGTGTTTTTTTAGTATTAAAAATATCAGATTAATAATTTTCATGTCAGATTTACGTTGAAAGCTTCCGTTTTTTGAAATTACGATTTACATTCCCATATCAATAAGCAATATCAAATTTTGTATGATGTTCTGTAATATAATGTTTACAAGATTTAATGTTAATTCTACATTACGCATATAGTTTTTGTGTTGAAAATGTAAAATTGATAAGCTTTCATTTTAATATACTTTACAAATCAAAAACTAATAAGATTTAATGTATTTTTGATATTGAATAAATTTACTGTCTATATGAGTCATGTAAAAATAAGCCGTAGCCCCAAAATACCGTTACCCAAACGTGCAATTTTTGATATTATACCAACATATTTGATATGAATAATGTAAAAAGGCAGTTGCTAGCGAAATAAGTCTGAAACTGCAAATGCACTTGCAGTGGTTTACTCGTAGTGATCGGTTCGTTTGTAGAGTGTTTTCCGTGCTAACTTTTAATTTTATGTGCAATTTTGAAATTTGTGTAATAATTAGTGTTAACAAAATATCTGTAAAAAAAACAGTGATAATAAACTTCAATCAGTTCGTGTATTTTCGTGAATTTGTGCTAAAAAAAAAGCTAATGGATGAAAATCAAGCCCAGTTTATTTTTGAAGACAGCGTAATAATAGGGGATGATGATCTCGGAAACCCTCAAAGTTTTCCGGATTTTTTGGAGGTTGAATCCGTGGAATCCCTTCCGGAAGAATCGTGCAAATTATTGGAGCTGTTAAGGGAATTTCAATTGGAAACAGCTTTTACTGCTCATTTTTGTAAGTTTTTATTACGAATTTTGGTAAACTTTGTAACTTTATCGTGTAAATTATAGCATGTCATTTTTATAAGTAATAATAAGTTTAAAGAAACATTAGACATTTTCTAAGGCATTCCAGGATTATCCATTCCTTACAAGATACCATGTACCTATACACATAATTAATTTTTGTCTTACATATAGCTTGTGGTTTCACTTACGATAAACTCCAATATATAAACAAGGACGACCTTGAAGTTGTCTTTCCTGGAAAAGAAAATACCGCTCTCAAAGTTGAATTGAGAGAAAAAATTGGTGCATGGAAATCGAAAAATGTAATATTTTTTTCGAAAGACTTGAAACAAATATTTTATAATGAAATTGTTGTTATATATTTAGTGTCCCTCTGATGTGGCAATTAGTTGCCAGTGTCAATCGAAGGTGTCTCACTGGTTTCAACGAGAACATTTGAGTAGGAGTGGTACTCCATTGTCCGATAGAACGGTCTGTTCTTCAATTGTAACTCATAATTCGGTAAGTGTGCTTAAAGTTATTTAACGAATTATAAAAACAGGTTGTTCCTTTTAATGGGGTAAATACAGTATGTAGAGATTCTTGAAGTTCCATTGAACAAAAAATTGTATGGGAAGTTGGTGTCCATTTTTACTTCATTTCAAGATAAAGCCCGTTTATTTGCGATTTTTAATTGGCTCTCTAAAATGTACACTAACGTTTTCCTAGCTTAATGGGCTAAAATTTTTAATGAGGTAAAAATAGACACCCATCTCGCAGTAGCATATCATTTTTAGTTCTCCGGAACTTCAGGAATATCCACCTAGTTTAACTGGGTCCCCAGGTACTAGCCAGTGAGCGTTTTCATCCATCGATTTATTCCTAATGTGGAATTATATTTATTTTATTTCAGTCCATACTCGACATTTTGAAGTCGTCAAAAGCTGGAGAGGGTTTGTTAACTCTCTATGCCGCTAAAAAAAACCTTCAAAAAGAAGACAGGAAAAAATGACTAAATTGCATTGTTCAGTACTACTTCGATCCTAGCCAAAATAAGTACATTATTCCGAGTCCTCGTCAGCAGGATAAAATGGCAGACGATATTAAAGAAACATTTCCTTCGGAGACTAAAGACATTTACTTTGTTTCTCTTAAAAATGGACACAGGGCAAACCCATCTGGTTTGATTTTTAATAGATTCAACAATCTGAATCGTAAACGAAAGAAATCGATAGAGGGTTCTTCCCATGAACAGTCAAAAGAAAAGACTCCTGAAATAAAAGAACTATTAATAAGTAAAACAAATCAGCCCTATATAATTGGAACAAAATATGAAATAATTAAATTTATAGATCACTATCAGTCATACTGTGTAGGTTCCAAAAGTATCTCTTTGAAAATAATAGCTATTGCTGACTTTACAAGTCCTCCAATTCATGTTTACTATATTCCAGATGGAACATGTTTAATAAGAAATAAAATATTTTAAAATAAATTGAAATTATTAATTGTTTTATTACTGAATACGTACAAAGTATCGTCTAAAACTATTTTAGGATTATCAAAAAAAAAAAAAAAAAGATGAAAAATACACAACCTTATTGCAAATTAAGTCAACTTAAGAATAAGGGTTTGAAATACACCGCTTGGACAAAATTAAAGAATCGATGTTTAAAATAAGTAAGTAAAAATGAATATTGATTTTACATTTCCAATATAAAATTGATAACATTTTTTTCATATATAAATTACAAATTTTTAATATCAAAACTTAAATTATTCTTATCAGAAATACCTAAATGAAATTAATATTAATTTTACGTTGATATCATATCGATTACACAATTTTAATATCAAAAATCGATGTTGTCAATATCAAATGTAAATGCGTATCGTATCAATTTCACATTTTTAATATTAAAATATTATAAAATTCTAATATCAATTCCACATGAATTCATTGTTAAAATTACATTCGAAACGTATGAAATTAATATTGGAGTAATATCAAAATTGATATTTTCAACATCAGCTGGATTTTGTCAATGAAAAATATCAATATTACGGCTGTTTTTTACATTTTTTTTTTTCGGTGTATATTGGATATATTATTTTAATTTTGTAATTTAATGTAATTTATTCATCTACGGATATAAAATCTTACAGATTACTAACAATTCATAATATGTATATTATAGGTATAGATAATTTAGGCTAATGTACAATATTTTGTAATTTAATTTTAAATTCTATTCTGTTTACTGAGAGATCCAGTTCATTACATATAGAATTGAAAAGTTTTATACATTTAGAAAAAGATTCATTGCATCCATAATTGAATCTATGTTTCGGATTATTAAAAAAATGACGTAGGCGCAATTTCCTCTCTGGAATATAGATTTCAAAGTAGGTAAGAATTTGTGGACACTTAATACGATATGAAAATACATCATGAACAAACAATATGCACTGAATAGACCGTCTTTTTTCTAATAAATCAAGACCAATTAAGGCACATCTAGATGCATATGAAGGGGAATCAATTCTCCACCTTAGCTGCCTGACTACAAATCTTGTAAACGCTTTTTGGACTCTTTCAATACGTGTTATCCCAATAGAGGAAGAAGGACACCATACAATTGAACAATACTCAAGAATTGGACGAACTAAAGACATGTAAACTGATTTTAAAGCGTAAGGGTTGGAGAATTCATTGCAGTTTCGCTTAACGAAACCAAGCATTGAATTTGCCCTGGCTATAATATAGTCTACATGTAACGAAAATGACAACTTCGGATCAAAATTGACTCCAAGATCACGAATCTCAGATTTGCGATCAAGAATCTGGTTGATAATTTGGTAGTTGTGTATCATTGGATCTAAAGTACGATGTGCCGTAAAGACATAACATTTTTTAATATTCAAAGGAAGAATATTTTTTTCACACCAAACGGATAAAACATTTAAATCATTTTGAAGATTTTCTTGATCAATTCTATGTTTTATGCATAGATATATTTTTATGTCATCAGCATACATCAAACATAGGGCATTTTTAAGAAAACATGGAATATCATTAACGAAAATGTTAAATAGAAGTGGTCCGAGGTGACTTCCTTGAGGAACTCCCGATGAGACTTTTATGGTATCAGAGCAAAAATTTCCTAATTTCACACATTGTGTTCTGTCATGGAGGTAGCTGGATATCCATTTCAAGAGCAAACCATGAATACCAAAAGCTTTAAGTTTAGCTATAAGGATTTTATGACAAATTGAGTCGAAAGCTTTGACAAAATCTGTGTAGATAGTGTCAACCTGGTGACCAGATTCAAAAGAATCAGTGACATATTTACAGTAAAGCATTAGATTTGTCGAAGTAGATTTACCTGACATGAATCCATGCTGTTCATCACAAATGTGTTCTTTTATATTGAAAAATAGACGATCTTTAACTATAAGCTCAAACAATTTAGGGATTGCAGAGATCTTAGAAATTGCACGATAATTAGTTACTAAATTCTTTGCACCTGATTTGTAAATAGGACTTACATATGAGAATTTCCATTGATTTAGAAAAAGACCACTATTATATATTCAATTCAAATAAATGCATTCTTTGGAAATACATACAGTAGAACTGTATGATCGTATGATTTGCGACGCTGTTTAAAAATGTTCAACGTTAGTTTATGTACATACAAGTCTTGTGTTCTCGCATTTGTTCTTTCTATGTACACGGTATAATAAGTTATCTGATCATCTGGTCAAAGTAAAGCGTCCAAAGTCGACTGATCTCTTTTTTTTTATTTTATATGGCAAATTGTGTCGTTTATACGAAAAGTCTTACACAGTGAAAGTAGATAATTACCAGGAGTTGAATAACCGCATCCGTGAACGAGCAATACGTTACTAAATTTTGTGAATTTTACATGCAAAACAATAACAAATTCCGTCACGTAGTACTCGATCACGGAAGCGGTAATTCAACCCCAGGTTCCAAAGATGATATCACCTCAAGAAAATATTAATTTTTAAATTGACAGCCAACGCCCTTAAAGCGATCTGAAGAGCTAAGCAAGACTCCGCTAGGTTCGCGGACATAAGGATATTTATTGAAATAAAAAAAGCTGATGAGCTGACAAACAAGGGATCTTTCCTTGGACAAAAACAGGGCTAAAACTGACCCTTATACCGGTACATTAGTTTAGTTTAAATAGCTCTCAATGAGGAAAATGTTAAGTTCGTTGGCCGGCTCATTGCAAGTACTATACTGAACCCGTGCCTGACGGACGAGATTGTTAAAAAAATGTTTCCTATATAAGACTTTCGGGGGTTGGTGCAAAGAAAGTGGGGAATATATTCCACTACCTTCCCCTCTCTGCAGCTGCTACAGAAGACGTTGTTTGATAGACAGTCTTCACTCGTTTCTGCCTAAGATGCAAGTTGTATGAATTTCTTGAATTTTTTTTTTTTGTTTTCAAATTCATCCAAATATAGGTACCAGTATGTACATGTAAATACATATCTTCGATCTATCGTCGGTGTATTGTTAGACAGAAGACCATGGACGTTATATTTGAATGCATTCCATATTAATGCGAGAGGAGCCTTATTTAGATAGTTCGTCTGATGCAAAATACATTTTGAGGGATCAATTGTTAGGCATTTGTGCAACGAACTCTTTTGGGTAGTTTAAAAACGCATAAGAGCTACAAATACAACTGATCTCGGTCTGTTTTCGGAGCTGCATCTTGTTCAAAAGCCAGCTGGATAGCTCCGGTCGCTTCGAGATAACGATTCTTCGAATGATTTTCGGTCCCGTTTGTGTTGCCTAGCTTTGGAGGAGGAGATTTAACTATAGTAGCTGCACAGCTGGTCAAAAAAATGTGCATCAGTAGAGCGGCTGGACATTAGCGATCCGGACCGACGAATCTTCGTCTCCAACTCAGAGAAAAAACGCAGTAGAAGAAGGCCTCACTTTAGTTGGCGAACACTAGTGGAAGAGGTCCTCAAACTTTTTGAAGTGCCAAACTAGAGGCTGTTATCTAGAGACCCTACTTAGCTGTTCATTTGACACAATATAAGACTGAGTCGTTTGCATTCACTCCTACTTGAAAAAGAATCTTAAATTGGTTGCAACAGAACTTGCTGTTAAAAATCCTAAAATGTCAGAAATGTAAAGGGTTTTCCAATGATAGTTGTTATTGTGAATGACCCGCTATTTCGGTAGCTGTCACTTTTGAAGCTTTTATTCTTTGACATTTGACAAGTAGAAACTACGCCATTACTAAAAACGGAACGATACACGCTTCAACTACGCATTGAAATTATTAAAATTCATTACAAAAATGGTCTAAATCTTGCAGTCACAGTTCGTATAACTAAAGCATTTTTTGGTCGTCGTGAAGCACCTTGTCGGACCACTATACAGAAATTGGTGGAAAAATTCGAGCTGTTGCGACAAGTTAGTGATGTGAAGAATAAAACCCGTGCACGTCGCTCAAGAACAGCTGAGAATATTGCTGCTGTAGTCCAAAGTGTTGAAGAAAACCCAGGTTTGTCCATTCCTCGTCGTTCTTTTGGAATTCCACAAACGTCATTACACCGTTTTTTGCATAAAGACTTGGGTCTTAAGGCTTATAAAGTTCAGTTAACACAAGAACTCAAGCCGGCCGATCATCATCAACGTCGTGTCTTTGCTGATTGGGTCCTTGAAATGCATGAAAATGATCCGGAATTCCATCGAAAAGTCATCTTGACTGATGAGGCCCATTTCCACCTCGGATGCACAATTGTCGCATCTGGGGCTCGGAAAACCCAAGATAAGAAAGATAAGGTCTAAGCGAACAGCCCAGGTTCGATTCAAGACCTCAAAGACAAAATTCGTGAGGCTATCGAGGACATAGGGCAGCCACTTTGCGATTTGGTTATGGAAAATTTCTTGAAAAGGATATGTCCTCGTGGTGGCCATTTGGCTGATGTTGTTTTTCAATATTAACGGCATACCTTCCTCTTTGTTATGAAATAAACATCCGATCATTTATCTCAAAAAATGACAGTTTTCTTTGAATACCGAAATAACACCTCTTATTGGAAAACCCTTTATTATCACACCAAAGCATTTTAAATCTACTTTGGTTCAATTCAATATGTTGTCACCGCAAAAATGTTGGGTATGATTCCTATTAAAACATTAACCTGGAGTGATAACATAAACTTGACAGTGGACAAAGTGTTCGTCGTTCTCTATGCGCCGTTTAATACAACAATTGCAGCATTGATTAGCCTTTCGGTATTTTGATGCCATAGGGTAACACGAATATTCATATCGTTCACTCTCTGCCTTGGAGTATATTATTTGCATTTTCTTTTTTTAATTTACTTCCCAAAGTATCGCTAGAGGCAAAAATTCTGGTTGATGGTTGACGAGCTTCTGCTTTTAGCTCTCGTTCAAGAAGAACTCTAATTTTTCATCGAAAGACTATTTTTAAAGCTTATTTTTTATACCGACAATTGCCAAATAAATTATCAATTTTCGAATTTTCATATTTTAATGATAAATAACGGGCCAGTGTTACCGAAAGTACTCCCATAGGAGTATTATACTACTTTCAACACCTCCGTATTCCTCATTTCACATTCGTACTCCTATTTTTTGTAATACCTAAAATATCTTACACTTGCATCTTACATAAAACAAACAGCATATAAAAAGACATGAAGAATCAGAAATCTATCTGCCATAAAACAGATTTTGTTATATTTATTTATATATGCTGAATTTGTTGGCCCACATTCATTTTTAAAGGCTAACAAATGTATTTAAAAATACTCCCCATTTTTGGCTGCTGTACTACCTTGTAATATTTCGCTCCAGCAACACTTTAACGGGCACTCACAAATAAAATAGTAAACATCTAAGTTCCGTCTATTCGATTGGCAAAATTTTGTCTTTGCTCCTCTTTATCTACTGCCAAACGGCATCAAATTTGTTTAGAGGTGCATTTTGTGGCATCATTTCTCTGAATAAAATTGATGTCATTTAGCTTGATTTCTTATTTTACTTTAGTTTTTGTCGCCTTCTTATAATATTATTGACCTCTAAAATGTCCAAAAAAATAAAAAAATTTAAATTCAGAAATTTTGAATAATTTCGAAGAATCAGATTTCATATCTGATTTTAATTTTTTTTTGTATAGATATGGGTATTAATATTATAAATACCAAATAAAAAATAGGTATTATGTACATTGTACATTGCATATTCATACGCATAAAAATATGTGTATTTATTACATGTATAGAAATATATTTTTTAATATTTTCAGAGCTACTTAGTTTTGTTACTTTATATTTGTAATTAATAAATTTAAGGATATTTTAATAAAAAAAAGCAATTTAATTGAATAAAAAATATTAATTTCGTCATTTACTTTTTTGCCACGCGGTACAATTATTGATGCCATATGGAAACGTTCCCAAAAAACAGTTTAGAGCAAATATTTAACAAAACAAAATGATCCAATCTGTTTAGAAGGAGTCTCAATAACAACAAATAGAACAAAAAAATATATTTTTAAACTTACAAGCAAAAAGAGGTACCGAAGGGTTAAGATTTGCAATTTCTGGCAAAATTTATTAAAAAAAATGCTTCACCTTTTAGTTGGTCCACATTTCATAAAATTCGGCTTTGAAATAACGTCGTAATCGGTGCGACAAAATGCACGTAGCTTATTTATACAATGATGATACAGATAGATAATAATTTATTTCTAAAGATTCAATACAAATTGAAGTTCATACGAAATATAAATTCATAATATGTATAGAATAAAAGAAATATGTATATTGACATTCTGTATTTTTATTACTTAGTAAGAAAAAGTAGTGTTGAATGTCAATTAACAAGTTAAGTACATAATGACAAATTAATTAAATAATTGTGGGTGGGGTTATCCTATGAAACAGTTTGAGCGAGCACAAAAAAGATTAATTTGGGAATAACAAACAGATTGCTTTTAAATTGAAATATTTTTTTTTGTGTATATCCAAACGCGAAGAAAAACAAAGAAAATGTAAAAATGTTACTTATTATACAATTTAAAATTAAAAATTGAAACAAGAATGTGTGCGAGAGTAGATTCCAAATTATCAAAGTCAAAATTGAAAAGCCAGTGATTTACACTGATATACTGACTGATTGATGAAACTTATGAAATAAACTGTATGACGACAATGAATAAAAATTACCATATGCAGTAGTACGAAAATTCGGTACCGTAACACCATTTGAAGTTTCTACGTAGATTGTAATTCGAAACTAACCGATAATTACGATTTCTGGAACTTATATATAAGAAAATGTTATCACTTTGCACAAACAGTAATACAAATGAAATGACGAACTGAAAGAATTTGTTGGTCACAGAACAATGCAAAGCTTGGATGTCTACAAATGCAAATTTTTCGCAACATATATTTCTGCAGAATTAAAGGCGGTTGGATTTTTTTCAGATAAACATCTGCGACAGAGACAATACTGAGACCACCAACTCCGACCGATTTCCCGTTACTTAGCCTACAAGCTATATTTTTATGGGGTGGCAAATGCTAAGTGCGCTTGTATTGTTACATAGAAATTTGTATTGACAAATGTCACGTAACTTCAAAAATTCCGACTCACCAACACGCTCGCACCTTGCATATGCCACTTCCGCTGTGGGCAAAGTTGCTGACAGCGTTCATAGAATTTTATCCGTTAAATTTGAAATTATTCGTTACGTGTGGTTAATATTTTTTTTAAGGAATAATTGAAGATTTGCTTAACATATTTATGAAAAATGAACAATGCAGATTGTTTGAAGTAAAATAGAAATATATTGAGCAAATTTTCGTCAGTTTTCTAAGAAAAATTTACGCATGAAATCGAAGTTAAAGATATTCAAAAGCAGAAAATACGCAACCATGTTTGTCATAATAAGTTTTTAGTATATAGAACATCTCATTTAGCTAGTTTTATTAACCAAAGAAATCAAATTATTCGCCTTCTAACAACATATAATTACTAACCAATGGCATTCAGTAATGTAAAAATGCGCTATTCCCGAATTTTATCACATTTCCCCACGGTTGTCGAGGTTGGCAGCATTTATTTTTGCATATTTTGTATGTTTTTGCATGTCACACGGATTCTTAATTGACGCAACACCGATAGGAAAACAAAATGGCGAATTTGAAAAAAAACTGAGGGGCCCAGCGGCAAGAGGAAACCTCGAAATCCAGCACCTTTCAGTTTACTCAGCAGGGGTTAACCATATCAAAGGCTTTTTATATAGGGTGATGGCACCAGTACCAGTGTTTGAATTATATTTAAAAATGCCTTGCTTAACTATTTATTCAAATATTTGGTTTCGCTGAATGATCGGAGTGCATAAATTGGCCCGGTTTGTTCCATCTTGGTTACATTTAATCATGGGTTATTCCATCAGCTGATAACCATCGAATGTGTTTGTTCACTAAAATATTAACCAGGGAATCAGGGGTTTGGTTAGTTAACCCGAGAAAACGATAACCAGCCGATTTCGATCGGTTACTGAGATTTAACCAATGTTTTTCTGGAATTTCGTTTATTCAAGATTTTGTAAGGACATCGTAGGCAGCGTTGTTATGTGATCGTATTTATCGTAAATGTTACGATTTTCGAAGGTTGATACGACGCTCCGATTTTTGTTATTTTCGCCCCAATTTCTACGATTCCGTAAATATTTTTACGATTTTTTCCGATATTATACAAACATTAAATACGATGGGTAAACCGAAACACGATTCGGTAAATAAAATACAATTTCAGAAAAAGAACCCACAAAAATTTAAAACTGCATTTAATATGACTTTACCTTACCAACACATCCCTTTGCAATTAGCCGGCATCGATTATCGAGCATACCCTTTTTTGTTTTTTTGCGTGATAGGCTAGATAGTAGTAGCGTTATGTTAAATTGACAATGGCTACTTTTACGGTCATATTATTCACTCACTTTAATACGGGTTAAAGTTTACACCCGGACTTAAGTGAGTTTAACCCAAAAATTAAATCCAAGTCCATAATATTCAGACGTTAAAACCGAACTGAAATCCAGTTTTTTTTAAACTTGACGGCGTTTAATCCGACTGAATTTAGACTGCACTCCGGAGACAAGTTTAAGTACTTTAACTCGGATTAAAACTCAATTTCATTATGTTGACAATTTTCAATCGCAGGACGCAAGAAATAAAAAGAGTAGAAAAGTAAAAAAGGGGATAAAAAAAAATTGCAAGAAACTAAACAAAGGACTTCATTGGTGAAATTGACGTAATTTATGTTGATGTCTTGTCGAAGAACTGATGAAACAACAGCTGATGGTAAATTAACGTCGTCCTTGAAGTCGAATAGGTATCAAATGCACAAGCGAGTATGCGTCGACTATAACGATGTGGTAATTTTCGGAATTGTTTCCGATGAACAAAGAGACATTTTCGACATAATTCGACAAACATTTCGGCATAACCTTAAAATATAACTGCGCTCAAAACAAATGAAATTAATTTCCAAGTGACAAACAACAAAAAGCAAATGCAATTTTTTTGTAAAATTTGACATTACTTAGGCTTACAATTGGTTTAAACAGTTTTAAGTCCGCGTTTGAGTCCATATTTAATCCAGCGGGCTCAATGCATGTTTTGGAGTGAATATTATAGATAAAGATTTAAATTGTCTGGTTTTAAAAACTCGAATTTAATGGTCCTGTGTAAAATTAACTTAAACCGGAGTGAACAACAACTGTCCGTATTCTCGAGCATTATAAAAAAAAAAACACTAAAATTAAGTACAAATTGATCTCTACGCTCTTAAACGCGTTTTTTGTACTCGTAAAATTAGAAAATACGACAGATACGATTTTGAACAGAGAAAATATGCAATTATCAAACAATATCCATAACAACACTGATCGTAGGTATTAGTTTTGACGTATCTGCTATACAACAACTTTTTGTAGAGTATTGCGAGCAATCTTGTGCAAACAAAAAATACAAATAAAAAAATAAATTAACTTATAGGTATATAACGCAAGATGGAGCGAAGGCACTGACCAATAAAATCTGTACGGTTAAGCTAACTATTACAACTGACAGATGTATACAATACACTGCACGCCATTCTATGGAAGGTGAGGCTACAGACAGGCTCCCAACTTGGGCCGGATGAATTAACATTATACCATGTGCCCACCAACGTGATTTAGCTAAATCATCTCATAAATTACGTGATTTATCATACATTTTTGTGATTTAAATGTGTTTAAATTTTAACTACGTATCTGTCATCGCAAATCCACACAAAATAAAATCGAACATATATGTTATTAACTTCAGCACTTTATTCAGCAAACAAAAAAGAAAGAAAAACTGTCAAACAAATTATTTCAAATTCAATTTTCTAATTTTGTTCGTGTTGCGGTGAGTTTTTGATATTTTTATAAGAAAAATTGTTTTATTCTTGACAGGTATGGCAACAAAATAACTATCTGGTGTTAGACACCTAATGTCAAAGTCGACAAAATGTCACGCTAAATCACTTAAAGTTCGTCGGAGACGCCTTTCGTGATTCATAAATCACTTTCGCTAAATTACGTTGGTGGGATCATAGTGTTATTTTCAACATTTTTGTCCTTTGAAAGTTCTCATAAATTGGAGAAATATTGAGAGAATAAGGAAATCACTGCCAAATAATGGGTTATCAATTTTAATTGCTTGTTATACAGATTCAGTTTTGTTCTCAAAAACTAGCTTATTGTCTCACACCATAAAGAGATTTTATTCCCCTGTTTTTAAAAAATTCCTGTATCATTTGATTTTGACATTTATGTCATTAATATGTCATTAATAAATCACCTAGACAAAAACACACGAATCCTGAAAAAAATTCAACTAATGATTTGGCTAATCACTGAATTTACAAATGAACTGGAAAAATGGATCTATTTATCGCAAATCTATGGTTTGGTGATCGAAGTGAAAACACTGTGAACAAACACTCATTGGTTATCTCGGATTTGTAATCATCGGTTAAATTAAATCGATGGTAAACTAACCAGCTGCGAACAGACCGGCCCTAAGTATAATAGCTACCTTATTCCAACTATTTACAAAATAAGTGAAGTCAGTATAATTTAGGGGTAGTCTTCACCCATAGTTGCATCAGTCGGCCATGCAAGTGTCCAATTTAATTTACACATTTTCAGAAGAATAGGGGGCCTGAAAACTGGAGAACGTTTAAAGGAACTACGTCTTTCCCATTCCGTTTCTCTTGTAAATTTTTTTTAATCGAAATTTTTGCGAGAATCAAGACGGATTGAAGTTTCCATTCATTTTGCATACCTACTCAGTGTCTCAGTTATAGAAAGCAAATTTGACGGATTCTTCAGTAGTCAGCCGGAGGGGGCTGAACAAAGACGAAAATAATGTCTCTAAAGGTCAGCCCCCTCTTATTTATATATTTTTAACATTTTGAGTTAAGCAACAAGAAAAATAGACATAAAAACAATCACAAAATGCAAATATATTTAATGGATTAGTAATTGTATTACTTTTCCAAACTCATTTCCATAAATTTCCTTTTTGGAATATACCACTCGTGTTCTGCTCTTATAAAAACTGTACGCCAGCATATATTTTTTACGCAGGATTGTTGTAATTTTTTGAACCAGAAAGAAGAAATGCTAGCCAAGGGTGTAATATTTTTTGTTTAAAAGAAAGACGTATTTATTATTGCGCTGTACTTTTTTATTTCAGAGACTAACTATTGGCGAGGGCTGACCGTGCAATTTATCGAATCCACGATCGATGTTATTATATAAATAAAATTGGTGTAGTTCTGTTCGACTGAGATTGAATTTGACTGAATGCATTCAAATGCAAATGTCTTAGAAACTGCTCAGTATATTCTGGTGTATTTTTCACAGGCCTATAGAGGATACCTAGGCCTACAATATCTACTTTGTCTCAACTCTATATCTCCATAAATTCCGGGAAAACTGGACAAGAGTAATTTATTTTTTCGTTTCGTTTTACTTTTTTCTTTGTCACGATTTCCGTTCGAAAATACTGGGAGCATTTCAATATAGTTAACAGCAGCTTATAGAGGACATCTGCAGGTACAACTTAGGATATCCAATAACTCGATAACTTAAAAGGTTTTTAAATAAATAGACAAAATTTAAAACATTTCTACGATTTTCACCTGCATGAGTAGATATGCACTTCATTCTTAAATCAAACATACTAACTGCGCAATATTTTAACAATATTTTACTCCTGTGACGGGTGTGTGTTGTTTGGGGTGCTAAGAACAAAAAAAGCCATAAAAGAAATGTCAAATATGTAGGAAAGGAATGTCAAATAGGTATAGGCATCAGTGATACCAGATCGTGGTATTATTACATTAGGGAAAATTCCTGACGATACACGTCGTACCTGTTTATAAATGCTATTTGCAATCAAGATGAGGCAGTAAATTACCCTGTCGAGTTTTTAAATAGAATTACAGTCCATGGACTGGGAATTAAAAGTTGGAGTTCCCATTATGTTGCTTTGCAATTTCAGTCCCCTAAGCAGATTTGAGTAATAGAACTAGATTGAGAGTGATTTCGTTGCAGAAAAACGTTATTGAGGCGTTAATTTTAACTGGATACGGTGTTTATACCAAGAATACAAATAATTCCCAGCAATTATCCATTTCAGTTTAAACGGATACAATTTCCTATTAATGTTTGGTCTGCCATGACAATCAATAAGTTAGAGGGTCAAACTTTAAGAAAAGCGGGAGTTGAATTAATCAAGAATTGCTTCAGCCACGGGCAGTTATATCTTATACGTAGCATGCTCCAGGGTAAGTAATGCAGCTAGTATCACTATCTTAGTCGATAGAAACCGCTAATATAGTATACAAAGAAGAGTTACATTAATAAAAAAATGAGCTAAATATTATAAAATTATTTTCATTGTCCAAAGAATATTAAATTATTGCCGATTAGTCCAACGAGCATGTGAAATGCCATGAAGATAAAGGCAGAGTGGGCCCAGTCTACGGGAGGTTTTTTAGTACGGGTTCAAGTCCCTCACTTTTGCAGAAGGCTCTTTCTGAAATTTTTTTTCCATCAATTGTTCTGAAACCATATTTTGCACGTGCGAAGCCGGGCGGGTACAGCTAGTTTAACCATAAAGCTGTAGATGTTATTAGCTTCTTCCTAGTTTTTTTTTATATATTATAACGTACTTCTTATCATATTTGTAAATTGAAGTCATCCGTCTTTATTGTTAAATGTAATTAAATGAAAATGTTTTTCATTTTTATTGCTTGCAATAATTATCTATTATCAGATCAGTCTTCTGGTATTGAAAAAGAATAAATAAATAATCATACATATTTAACACATATTTAAATAAAAAAAGGGGATCATCAGGGCTACTTTATTAACGAACGATCTGGGCAATCATTCTGTAATTTTTCAGACGATTATCGGCGGAACGATAGACCTCCAAAAGTAGCCACTAACTGCCAAAATTACGAGTTTGAGACCTTAATCCAATTCATTTTCTACAAATATAATGAAAGCTGACGACAGTGAAACATATTCGGCCACAATATAACTTCTTATGGTCATCAAAGTTTCTAAAACGATAGCGTCCCGACGCTACCCCCTGGGTATATACGGTTATCAGTTAACACGTCCAAAATGTATTGCGGAACCTTCGGTGCAATTTTCGTTCTCGAAAGTCGAACGTACCAACACATTTTACTCGAAATGCCTACATCAAAAATAAATTTAAACGGTGCAAATAAGGAAAAACAGTGGAAGTACAACCAATGCAAAGCAAAGCACTGCCCCGTACGTACCCTGGTAACTCCCACAGATTTTGTCCATCAAAATCGGTGAACCGATTTATCATATTCAAATAATTGCCTAAAAAATAAGAGAAGTGTTTTACACAAAAACTGTGCACCAATGAAACACTAATCGATTTGGTGGCCAACCATTTGCCCTTGATGTGTGATAGTAATCGACCACTATAAGTTAATTAGAGTAGAATTTAATGGAGCCCGTCCGCTATAATAATAGATTCACATGGCTTACGCTAATCCTTCCACCCCTATTGATGTAATCAAAATAATGCAGACATAGGTACTTACCAACAACACATTCGACGATGTTCTGGGTTATTGCTGTTATCCATTAGAATTCGGCCGATCAATTAAATGTGTATCGGGTGTCGGGCTACAAACCGCAATAATTATAATCGCGCACACAAATTCACGCAAAACAATTCAACCGGAAATGTGAACAAAGTATCATTTATGGCGATGATATGCTCACTTCATCGTCAGCAAAATGAATCGAAAAATATTTATATTCCATCAAGTGCGAGCACTTATTTTAACCGTATTATTGATTGTGATTTGGGACAAATTAACACTTCACTACATATATGTGTTTCGCACCCACTAATAAAAGACACAACCAGACACACAACAAAAACGAGACACAGGAGCAGGACTACAGCGCCTTTAATCACGCTGAGTGTCTGTTTTATGTTAATTCCACGTAATTAATTACAAGCCATTATTGATGGCGCTCGCAGCGACAGTTATTTCGAATTTCGACCGCACTATCAGAGATACATTGCATCTGTAGTGGCTCCGCGTTCTGTACACACACTCGTATTTGGAAATATCTCTCTAATGTCAAAGGTATTTAGAGACCGCCAGCACCACCCTTTAAGTACGAACTTCGATAGTTGTAGCCGGGGGAATACCAGACGTCGTCGACACGGCGAGTATTTTTCGCCCCCTCTTCACGACCTCCTCTTCAGTATGAGCAAAGTATCTACGATGTTGACTATCTGATCTTTGCAGGTAGATAGCACGAATGCCACACATAGACACAATCGTCTACGAATCAACCCCTATGTTTTTGGTTAATTTTTATTTTTTTTTTTAAATCCAGAGTCCAGAAATGGTATTTTCTTCCGCATTCGTATTTCAAGTTTTATACTCTGTCGTTGAGTCGACTGCCAACACTACCACGTACCACCCCGCAAAAAGGTCGTGGTCGTAGAGTAGTAGGTACTAAGGGATTGGAAGGACTCGTAGAGTCTGCACAAAAATCGATAATCACCACACAAGCTCACTCATTCACATAATGGAAGCTTTATATTTTCCTGAATTGGATGCGTCTTATTTCTACCGGCATATACGAAAAACTTGAATATCTTGTATTTAAACTCGACACTAATGACAACAAGGATATGTAAATAATTGCAGTTCACTAAAAAACACGCTTAAACTATTTAAATCCTCCTCATCACATAAAGTTTTGAAGTTAATTTTATTCTGTCTGGCGTTGTTTTTATAAAGGAGCTGTATACAGATGCAAAGATATAAGATGAATCTATTTCAGTCCGACCGAAAATTCCGACAGCCGAACCACCTTGCACAGCGATTTCTTCACGAATGGCTCTGCGAGTGAGTGCCGTGCTGAATTGAGTGCATGTTCACAACGCCGACCGAGAGTCGAAGTGAAATGAATGAAAAAACCAGCAGAAACAGAGAACAGAAAGAGAGTACATCGACGCATTCCAGTCCAGCTCTCAAATCTCAATTCCATTCCAGCCAACGGGGGTGGTTCTGTTGCCGGTGCGTGGTGTGGCGGTAAGGACGAGGTCGAGAGATTTGTTTGTTGTTTGGTTCGTGAACGAAGAAGCGAAGCGGCTTCCGTGGTGCGCGTGGTAGATTAGCAGAACTTCCGCAATCCTTCGTTAGTTGTATCGCACCAAATTATATTTACGACCGAGTTGCATCGAACAAGTGTGTTTAGCGATGCAGATTTATGCCCAAACACACATGTGCAAAAATTCTGGACGCAACACAGAATGCAGTGCTGCAAGTAAAACAGATGTGCAGAAAATTATTTGACATGCGGCTAATACGGCTACTGTCATGCACCGACTAAGCAACTGATGTGTTTGCAACCAAAACAAAAACAAATACGATCAGCAAATGTCAAAAGCCGTTGATGCCAAATACTAAAAATTGCAATTTATTTTCATTTGTTTTGTGGTACGCTTGAATTTTGCAGCAAATTTAGAAATAGAGACATGTTGCAGTGCTGCGGTAAGTGCAGAATTTACATGTGCCTATATCCATGTAAACATGTGTATTGCTGCGCAGTGAATTCTACACATGTGTTTGTGGTATTAAGAACCGTGTATGTACATAATGTTTGACGATGACATTCATACATTGTTACAACAGTGTACTGTGAACAGCAGTGACTTACTTGGGCATAATTTCTGTACGACCTGAATTAGTACTGCGCCAGTTCGCACAACAACTCTTTTGTTTTGTCCTTTCTAAAGGATTATTTTTATTATACCCTCCACAGGAAGGTATATTCACTTTGTTATTACATTTGTAACGCCAAGAAGGAGTCACCCGAGACGGCATAAAATATATATATTCTGAATCAGGATCACATTCTGGAATCGATTTAGCCATGTCCGTCTGTCTGTCTGTCTGTTGAAAGCACGATAGCGCCCGAAGGAACTGACATAGGCGAATGACGTTCGGTGAAATGACTTATTTTTATCGTCGTTAGGTTGGTATTAAAAATGGACTATATCGGTCAAGTAGTTCGGATACCTCCTATACAAAATCAATATTAGACCTATGTGTCTCTCTGTCTGTTGAAAACAGGATATCGTCAAAACAAATCGACCTAGGCAAGTGAAATTTTGTGAGAGGACTTACTTTTACCGAGGCAAAGTCAGACCAGTCAGCCTAACATCCTTCCCTTTTAAAAACAATGGAAAGGGTGATAGTGGACTATATGGAAAGTACTGCGCTTAGGACGTATCCTTTAAATAGTAGACAGCATGCATACAGGGTAGGCATGTCCACAGAAACAGCGCTACATCAAGTAGTACGCGTTGCGGAGGAAGAGCTAAATACCGGGCATTGCGATGACCACTATAATGGACATTGAAGGTGCCTTCGATAAGATCTGCTCTGAAAGTCTGAAACAAGCCTTGGAAAAACGTAGGGCTAAGCCACTTGTGGTAAGATGGGTGGACAATATATTGAATACAAGGGCGATAAATATTCAGACGGGAACCTCAAATCTCTGAGAAAGGGTTAGAGGTTGCCCGCAAGGAGGTGTTCTGTCACCTACACTGTGGAATATCACTGTGGACTCTCTTCTCGACAGCCTTGCATGCGTCGGGCATTCACACAGTGGGATATGCCGACGACATAGCAATAATGGCCAGAGGCAAGTTCATGGACGTCACCGCAGATATCATGAGGAACACACTCAGAGTGGTTGAGCGGTGGTGTCTGGAACAAGGGCTCTCCATTAATGCGGGGAAAACAGATCTAATAGTCTTCAATACGATGAGGAAAGATCTGGAATTTCGGCCCTTAACACTTTTCGATTCGGAACTAACAATGACTAAGAAGGTTAAGTATCTGGGAGTCTATCTAAATACTGGACACGCTGGAAAAAGGTGACAGAAAATGCACATATGAAGACGCTGCAGCGCAAGACAAGGGCAGCAAGGAAAGAGTATCGAATCAGGAGGAGAAGAAAATCCTGCGTTGAAAGAAGAGTGCCAACGCAGTCTCCCAGCTCAAGGAGATCGAATAGTCCCGCGATCGAAGCAACATCGGGAAGTTTTGCAAGAAAAGCAAACAACTGGCTGCTGGCTTCAAGACCGGAACGCAGGCTCTTCGAAACAGTGATAGAAACCTAGTCACCGAAGCGCAGGGAATAGTAGATGTGTTTAGGCAGCACTTCCAGCAGCTGCTGAATGGGCATCATGTAGAGAGAGTGATAGGGCAAGTAGAGAACCCACGTCCAGTCAATGAAGAACCAGTTCCACCACGCAGTAGTGGAAGAAGAAGTTGGCTTAGCGATAAAAAAGCTTAAGAACAACAAGGCCGCCGGCTCTGATGGTTTACCAGCGGAGCTCTTCAAATACGGTGGTTATGTTTTGGTGGGGCGCATGCACCAAATCATCAACCAAGTATGGGTGGAAGAAAACATGCCCGACGACTGGATCAGCTCCATATGCACCATCTACAAAAAAGGCGAACCTATGTCTTGCAAGAACTATCGAGGCATATCCCTGCTTAATGTCGCATATAAGATCCTATCCAACGAACTGTGTGAACGTCTTAAACAGTTTTGCAACACACTAATCGGCACGTACCAGTGTGGCTTCCGGCCCGGCAGATCGACTATAGACCAAATGTTCACACTGAGGCAAATCCTGGAAAAGACCAACGAATTTCAAGTCGCGACACACCACCTATTCATCGACTTCAGAGCCGCGTATGATAGTATACATCGTCAGGAGCTCTATATGGCGATGGCCGAATTTTGAATCCCGGCACAAAACTGATTGAGTTGTGCAATTTGGTAGTAGCTCCTCCGAACTATTCCAAACATGCACCGGATTTCGGCAAGGGGACGCGCTATCATGCGACTTCTTCAATCTCGTACTGGAACAGATGGTGCGCAGGGCAGATGTCAACACGGAAGGCACTATCTTCAACAGATCCGTCCAGCTACTGGGGTATGCAGACGATATTGACATCATCGGTCGCTCCCAGCGTGCCGTGATAGAAGCTTTTACGGCGATTGAAGAACAGGCGAATTTGGTTGGTCTTGTAGTAAATGAGGACAAGACTAAGTACATGCTATCAGCAAACAAAAAAGCATCTGTCCACCGCCTAGGACAAAACGCCACTACTGATAGCAACAATTTCGAGATAGTTAAGGAGCTTATCTACCTCGGAGTAAACATGAACTCCACGAATGACATCCTAGTGGAGATCCGGCGAAGAATAACACTAGGAAACCGCTGCTAATTCGGTTTGGCAAAGCAATTGGGTTCAAAACTCCTAACTCGAAGGACAAAATGTATGCTCTACAGAACCCTTATCCTGCCAGTTCTGCTTTATGGCGCCGAGTGCTGGACGATAAGCAGGAAGGGAGAGCTGATACTGGGCTCCTTCGAAAGAAAAATTCTTCGGCGGATTTTTGGTCCTGTGTGCGAGGAGGGCGACTGGAGGAGAAGACATCGAGCAAATGGACAAGAGGATCTTCGAATCCCAGCCGCCAGGTTCGAGACGACAAGGAAGACCGAACCTCCGTTTCGAAGACCAAGCCATCGCGGATGCCAGAGCGCTTAGACTGGACAACTGGAAGCAGCTTGCCCGGGATCGTAGAGGATTGAAGGCTGCTGTGTCTCAGGCAGAGGCTCTCCACGGGTCGGGAGCCCGTTAAGTAAGTAAATAAGTAAGTAAGTAAGTATTCTGGCGAAGAAAGTTGCTTTTCAAAACTAGACCCCCCTAAATATTGAAAGAAACATGATAAAGCTGGTAACCTATGCGACAATAACTCCGAGCTGGGAGCACAATGCCTACATATGTAATCGATGCATCTCTTATTCAATAATGTATTAGAATCTACGTTTCTGGCCGTTGATTTCAAGTTGTTTTGGATGGTTTGAAAGCTGAAACTCTTCACCACTATATGTTGGGTGTTACTGAAGGCTCCATTTTATCTCTGCACACGATACCAATAATTATTTTTAGTATCCAGGGTTAATTTTTGGAACTCACAATGGCGAAATTTTCGATACAAAATTGCATATTGTGACCTACAAAATATATATGGTGACGTTCAAAAATGATTATTACTAAGACCCATTAAGTACAACCCTCTGGTGCGTCAAAAATCACTTTGCTCTTTCTGGATGATATCCAAAAGTGTGCAATAAAACTTATCGAAGAAACGAATATTGTTAATCTTTCGTGGTTAGACCGGTTTTATTTTAAACAGCGAAATTTCGGGTTGCACTCCTCCGCTTCAACAGTTCAACACCAATACCATAACTAACTATAGACTGACAGCTTCAGCAAAAAAATAGAAATTGCCTACAAGCTGAATTTGACATTGGATGTTGCCCAGTTTGAATTCATGTATTTGTGCCTATGTTAATCAAAGGGGAGTCACTCATACTTGAAAAAAACCAGCCTACACTCTTCCGGTTCCAGTTTAAACCGCCATGTCGGTAGCCTGAGGTGGACTTTCATTTCAATATCCAGGACTGTCAGTCATTTTATAATGAATTTTGGATAGATAGACATTATTTTTATGATATCGATTTAAAAAAATTGTTCGCATGTTTGCCATAGAATTTCCTTTAAGTTTCGCAACCAATTTCTCCTTTCACATTCCCATTTTTTTTTAATGATCGATTTGGTGAAACTATTAACAACAGTATTAAACGAAACCGACAACTGTACTGTCACTTAAAAAAGTTTAAGAAAAATTACAAACAAAAAATCAAGTAAAAAAAATCGTAAGTTTCCTAGAAAACAAATTGTGAAGAAACAATAATAATTGTGCAGTCATCATTTTGCAACTTTATTTTACTTTTCACATAAATAATGACATTATTTTCATTCATAAAATGTCTACCAAAAAACTTTTCATTTGTGTTTTTTTTTTTATTAAAAACTAGCACTGTTCATGTTCTTGGTCGAATCAGTTGTTTTCAAATGGAATTTGATTATTTATCTCAATTATTTAAAATGTTCTAATAAATTTTAATTGTTTATTTGTTGTTTTCCGCTATCAAATGGAATCATCATGAAAAGATTTAACTCAAAAATCAGAGCAGTCTCGTTTGAATAAGCTTCGTGAGTGGACGTGTAAAGATGTGTTTGATTTATAAATAAAAAGAATTACTTGAGTTTGACATTGAAACTTCATTTTGATTATTTTGGTGTGTTAATAAATTTTGAGTATTTCACTAACATATTTTTTCCCCAAAAACAACAAACGAAAACAGACACATTAATTGTAGGAACAAAAATGTCTTATTTTATTTCAAAGAATGGATTTTTCTTACTTTATTCCTTTATTTATTTATGTTGATTACATTCGCTATTTTGAATTTTGTAGAATAAAGTACAAATGTTATCGTTGTGCAATAAAACAACGAATTGGAACTCTCAGAACGCATCCATCAGCTGACAGCAACTCACGAAATACACTAAATCTCAGTCAGTGTTCTTAGCACTCTCTCTTTATTTTTCCCACGAAGCGTGTTCATTTTTTCCCTTTTCACTAAACTCAAATTACCTATATTTTTTTATGAAAAAAACAGGCTTTTAAAAGTAAAATCTGTATAGTTCGGAAAGAAAATAACATTAAATTAATCTTCAGTATAAAAATCGCAGTTTGCTAATATAATAGTCATAATTTCTGGTACTGGAAATTGTTGCTAAATTCAAATCTCCTTTTTATGTACATTTAGTGCGTTGATATTATTGGTGAAATGTGGTTTGAATGTTTTCTTGTCAAATTGTTGATATTCCCACAATTTTGATGTTTTTCCCTTTACGCATGGAAATTTTACCGAAAATTGAAATTCCCACAAAAAGGTAGAGATGAGACAATGTAGGAACACTGCTGAGTGTCAGTATTTTTTTGCTGCTTCACACGTATTCACAGACAGTAAAATAGCGAGCGGTGGGAGGCACTTATATTGAAAAAAATCTGCGGGGTAAATCGGGGAGACGTAGGAAAGTTGTCAGTCTATTTAATAGTTAGTTTATAAATGACATAAAATATCTACATGTCAACTTCCGTATGCGATTTAACCTGAACACTACCTTCGCGCTTCATCGACGAAGAAAACGGACTTATTAAAAAAAAAATCAAGCTGCTTTTGTACAAACAGCTTATAAAGTGATTTTTTTATATCGTTTTTGACGCGTTTTTGAAGAGTTTTTATACTCGCCTATTTGGACGCCCTTTGAGACATAACTATTACTAGGTAATTGATATACCCTTGAATGTAGGCCGTCAATCAATTTACGGCAATCATCGGCGGTGATGGTACTTTCCCTTGGGGGGATCCTTTATAAACTTTAATGGTTTCAAATGTAAGTCCAAGTTTGACAAATATACGGTTGCTGCTTGCTGTCGAGCATATCCACTTCATCGATATTTTTTTGTCGTGTTGTCGAAAGCCCTAGCAATACTACTAGCCACCCACAAAGTCCTTGACTCCTCTCCAATTGCTGTTATTAATTCCACTAAGCTTGACCTCGTTTCTATAAAAATAAAACTCCCCAGCAGGTCCATTTACGTTATGTGTTTTTACATCTTGCCGGCTCAATATATCGAATCCTACCAACGCGCAATCAAAGCTATCGACCAAATAATTAATATATCTGATTCCCTTGATGATATCATTGATGATATTCGGCGACTTCAATCTCCCGCATCTGTACTGGACTCTATCAGATGAAGAATCTTTTTTTACCGCTTCAAACCCCACCTCAAGCAAAGAATGTCTCTTCTTGGATGGCATAACGGACTCAAGTTTATCCCAAGTTAGTGGGGTCTCCAACTATATGGGTAGGCAGTTAGACCTTATTTTCACAACTGACCCTATAAACTCCTCTGTGTGCCTGAGTCCGTTCGTGCTATCGAGCATTGATAACCTTCACCCGCCACTTCTGCTTACTCTTATCCTTAACTCTCCTACTCCCTTAGCAGCTGCTTCGTCCTACGACTTTCATAAAGCGAATTTCCAAAAATTCAACACATATCTAAGTAAGTGTTCTTTTGAGTTCGCCAATCTACCTCTGAACGATGTTCTCTCCAATTTCTACAGAGAATTATTTAATTCTATTTCTCTCTATGTCCCCTACTCCCGCAAGAAAAACCTTTTCTACTAGCCCCCCTTGGTTCAATCGAAGGCTTCGGTCTTTACGTAACAAGAGAAACAAATTATGGGCAGTTTTCATTCGAACCGATTCTTTTCCTGACTATTCCAGCTATCTCGGTGCTTACCTTCAATTCACCCAACTTTACAACTCCCTCTATCAACAGTATCTTAATAGTGCGCATACCAAGCTAATAAACGACCCGAAGTCATTTTTCCAATTCGTTAATTATAAAAAAAAATCTGACGGTTTCCCCCCATCCCTTTCCTATGAAAATACTTCCTCTACTGATCCGCTTGCCATTGCAAACTTGTTTGCTACTTTCTTTAAGCAGTCTTTCGACAACAACTCCTTCGTACCGGATCCCACCTATTTCGAATATCTTCAAAACTTTTCCATTGGTCCTTTTTTATCTCAAGGTTTTGATCATACAGTGATAGAAAATAAATTACTAAGACTTAATGATGAATACTCACCCGGCCCGGATGGCCTTCCAGCCATATTTCTTAAAACGTGTGCCTCAAATCTTTCCCTCCCCCTCTCTTATCTTTTTCGATTATCGCTTTCTCAAGCTGAATTTCCTCAGATATGGAAGTTCTTTTTCCTAAAACCAGTACACAAAAAGGGATTAAAAAGCGCCCCATAGCCAAACCTTCACATATACCCAAACTTTTAGAAAGTGTCTTGTAGGAAGCCTTAAGCTTTCAGTGCAAGTCTTTTAGTTCCCCTAACCAGCACGGCTTTTTAAAAGGCAGATCAACGACCACTAATCTTGTCGAATTCATATCCTCTACACTCTCAGCCTTAGATTGTGGTAAAGAAGTCGATGTTGTTACAACAGATTTCAGTAAGGCTTTTGACAAGATTTCCCATAAATTAATAATTTTCAAATTGTCTGTCCTTGACTTTAAACCCACTTTGCTAAAATGGATAAATTCATACCTAGAAAACCGTTTTTACAGCGTTCGCTTTAGATCCGTTATTTCGGAACCTTTCTTAGCCAGCTCTGGTGTTCCACAAGGCAGTCATTTCGGTGCCCTTTTATTTATTCTAACAATTAACGATCTTGAAAGGACCATTCAACACTCAGCACTCTCTCTTTACGCTGACGATGCCAAATTTTTCAAAACCATCCAGCCTCCTTCAAACAGATCTAAATAGCTTTTCCATCTGGTGCCTTAAGAACTGCCTAGAATGTCAGTCTATAACCTTCTCACGCAAGATCAACAAGTCTCCTCCCCGTAATTACCTACTCCACGGTCAGCCTATATCTCTCGTTCAATCAATTCGCGACCTTGGCATATTATGCGACAGAGAACTTAGCTTCCGTTCGCATATTGATGAGATAATGACTAAAGCAAGCTCAGCACTTGGCTTCATTAAAAGATGGTCAAAAGAATTCTGCGACCCATACGTAACCAGATCCCTTTACACCACCTTTGTTCGACCCCTCCTTGAGTACGCCAGCCAAGCGTGGTGTCCCTTTCAACGAGTTCATATTTCCAGAATCGAAAGCATTCAACGTCGTTTTCTTCGATTTGCTCTTCGTGGTCTTTCTTGGAACGATACTCTAATCTTACCTCCTTATCGCGACCGACTTAAACTAATTAACCTTAACACCCTTGAGGATCGCAGGGACGCAGCAGACATTCTCTTCATTCACCGACTCCTTTCAGGCTCCGTCGATTGCGCGTCTCTATTCAACTCTATATGCCTTAATACTAATCCTCGTAGTCTACGTTGCCCACGACTTTTCTATCTTCCAACCCACCGTACTATGGGTATGGCTCTAACGATCCCATCTCGCACGTATGCTGCGTAAGGTTAATGCAAACCTCACTGTTTTTGACTTCCCTAAAAATCGATCTCCTTAATCATCCTTAGATTTTATAAGCTCTTGTTTTAAACTCTAATTTTTCCATGTCTAAGTTTTAAGCGTCTTATTATAAAGCTTGTATTAAGCCCAATATATGGGGGTATTGCCCCCACCAAAATTAAAATATCTAGCAAAGAACAGAGGATAATATTTTAAGTCTCCTTCAACTCTTCAATATTTTTCTTGCTAGGGGATGAAGGGATGTGAGGCTGCGACCTTGGATTTACTGCTGACATATAAGAAGAAGCTTAATAGATAAGTATAAGTATATCGCTGTCAATATCTATCTGACCACATTGGTTTTTAGTATCAGGCAATGGCACACCAACCGAACTGGATTTGAGTGCAATCACTTTTGCGAATGGTGATCCACTCCACATCTAAAATAAACAAAGGATGCCTTCTATCAGAGACAATACTATCATTTGTCTCTGCCTTCTATCTTGCACGGGGTGCTGTCTGTACACGCTTTGTTGATTCTGGTGAAGCTTCTGCTGTCGCACATGTTTGCTACGTACTTCCTGTATGTCTGCGGCTCCCCCTCCATAAGTTCTCAGGTGTTCTCGATCGACAATTCGTCGCCCGATATCTTCAGAGAACAATTGTGCAGAGGCAGCTATAGAAACCATACGTTCCCTATTCATTCCCCTTCACCACGCTTAAAAATGCTTTGCACACCGCGATTGCAATTGAGGAAGTCACTAATTTGCTGTTCTAAATATATTCCGCCAAGATTTTTCCTAGTCTAACAATAGATCGCGATGCAAAACTCTTTCACCTTTACATTCAGAATGAATCCGTGCGGGAAAAAGTCCCGTGCCAGGTCTATAAATATAGTCGTCGGGGAATTTCGAATCCCTAAGCAGATTCTCGTGTAATTAATGAGTTTTTCGCACTCGCTCGAATGGAATACATTCATTTACATAACGCTTTTTTTTTGTTTAGGTATCTACCACTTTTCTACATATGATCGAACTTATTTCAAATTCGTTTACCCTTTCATCATTATATGTTTGACCAGGTTGATCCCTTTTCTAAAAACATCTGCTGCTATAAATGTTCACTGATGGCATGGCGGTCGTGGTAACTGGTTACCAATAAAACAGAATATCCAGTTTCGACTCAGAAGGATTGATTAGAAGATCAATTCACTACGGCACACGGTTGGGTTATGATACAACGACGCACTGAAATGAATTATAATGTTTCGGGTGAGTTAGGTTTCTTTTTTCAAACGCGATCCCTTTTGTCCATTATGGGATGGGTTATACTGTGGCGTGTAGCAGGTGGTACGCGGGTTTTCAGCCGGCAGTGCGTCGCCTTCGTATACCTAGATATCATTCTCCTTTTTTGTTTGCTAAAGTGTTTCGTAAGGATGTTCGTGAGTTCTGAGAAGGGAATTTGGTTAACCGATATTTTATTCCTACATTGTTATGAAACAGGAAACACTAAGTAATTGAATTTTGTTAACTTACATAGCAGAAGCTTTTTGGGGTGAAATAAAAGTATATGAGACTAAAGTTGATCCAATTTTTATCAGAAACGCACTTGAAAAATTGTCCGATTTTTATCCAATGCAAATTCTGTATTTTCAAACCCAAATCTTTCACTTGTGGACATGGATAAGCCCGCCCATAACAAAAATATTGGTATATAAAGGGTTTTCCAATAAGAGGTGTTATTTTGGTATTCAAAGAGAAATGTCATTTTTTGAGATAAATGATCGGAAGTTTATTTCATAATAAAGAGGAAGGTATGCCGTTAATAATGAAAAACAGCATCAGCCAAATGGTCACCACGAGTACGCATACAGGACCATATCCTTTTCATGAAATTTTCCATAACCAAATCGCAAAGTGGCTGCCCTGGTCCTCGATAGCCTCACGAATTTTATCTTTGAGTCTTGAATCTACGCTGGGCTGTTGGCGTAGACCTTATCTTTCTTATCTTGGGTTTTCCGAGCCCCAGATGCGACAATTTTGCTTGTTGACGTAGCCACCGAGGTGGTAATTGCCCTCATCAGTCAAGATGATTTTTCGATGGAATTCCGGATCATTTTCATGCATTTGAAGGACCCAATCAGCAAAGACACGACGTTGTTGATGATCGGCCGGCTTGAGTTCTTGTGTTAACTGAACTTTATAAGCCTTAAGACCCAAGTCTTTATGCAAAATACGGTGTAATGACGTTTGTGGAATGCCCAATTCCAAAGAACGACGAGGAATGGACAAACCTGGGTTTTCTTCAACACTTTGGGCTACAGCAGCAATATTCTCAGCTGTTCTTGAGCGACGTGCACGGGTTTTATTCTTCACATCACTAACTTGTCCCAACAGCTCGAATTTTTCCACCAATTTCTGTATTGCGGCCCGACAAGGTGCTTCAAGACGACCAAAAAATGCTTTAGTTTTGCGAATTGTGACTGCAAGATTTTCACCATTTTTGTAGTGAATTTTAATAATTTCAACATGACCAAATCTAAAATTCCTGTGTAGACATCTGTATTGGTTGAACACATTGAAGCTGCCAGAGCGGGAAGCGGGAGCCAAGCTCTAGCCCCTCAACCTTTGGCCAAGGCTGTATTGGGAGGTGTGGCGACTTATACGAACCTGCAGCAGCTACGGCTAAAAGGAAAGGGCGCCTATGCCCACCGATGCCACCGCCGGGCCAGTCTGGTGGTAAGGAAGACCCTCTTCGGAAGGGGCTGAGCGGTGCAGGCACTAGATGGTACCTTCGCTACCTCGAAAAGGGCTTTGCACCTGAGGAGGCAAGGAAGAAGGCCGAAGAACACAAGGCTAAGTCTGGTTCTGGTCTGTCACCCGTGGCAAGAGGTGCAGCAGCAACATCTTACCTTCTGTAGGTAATACTTAGAATAAGCCAAAGGTAGTTGAAAAACCTGACAGGTCGCGGGCAAAGCCCAATAAGCATGCGGCTGTCTTTCAAAGCTATGCAGCAGCCACAAAAGCAGCTTCAGCTGGTGGAAGTCGTGCCATGACGGCGACGTCCGAGCAGGTGGCGGTTCTCCCTTGCGATTATCCTAGGGAGATACTGAGTACCGACAACCTCAATGATCTAAAGAATGCTCTAGTGGATAAAATGGCACGTGGATGGGAGCATAAGCTCAAGTTCATGGGTATTCATTTCAGGATGGGGATGCTACTAGTCGACTGCGGGACTCCACAGACTGTGGAATGCCTGAAGACAGTAGCACCCAAACTCAGTAATTGGAAGGGAGTGGGCCTTACTGCGATGTGTGGGAAGAAAAAACCACCTGCCCATTCAATAACAATTTACTTTCCACGAAGTTCTGATCTGGATCACCAAACCACATTGGCACTCCTCGAAGCGCAAATCGATGGCCTGCACATTTGTGTAACCCCAACTTGCCTTACTCATTTCTGTTCGGGGACCCAAAAAAACTCTTACCTTGAGGAAGTACTTGTAGCTCGTCGCGACCTACTAATTTAGATTTAATTTTAACGGCATAAATTGCTTTTGTTGCTGACCAGGCCAATGCGGGGCATTCTTTGGATCTCTGGAACTTTGTGATCATTTTATAAGATTGGTGGCTTTGAACAGCGCCTGCCACCATACATGTTTGAAATCTCAATACTTTCGATTAGGTTCACCTTTTTAAGTATAACTTTTTTAATTCACGATACTTTGCAGAATATCTCCGAATGTCATTTAATATTGACAAACAGAAAAAGGTCAATTCTTCGAAGTTAGTTAAAAATCAGTGTTCGCAGAGGGTCAGTGGTAAGTTTGCTGAACGACTAGCACCCTTAAACAAATCAAAGATCACACCTTTACGTCTTGTTTTCACTGCTTCCTCACTTTTGCAAATTCAGTCTTTCAAATGGGTCCTTCTATTCGATGTATACATATACATGTAACCTATCCTAGGGTTTATTGAAAAACAAACGCCATACAAGTCACACCAAACCGCCATCAAGCCTGACAGCAAGCCACCTCAGAAAGCCTTCCAAGAGAAGGGAAGAAAACGTTATTAGTCGACAAATGCTCAATTCGAGTTCTAACGTTTACTGCTTCTTTGCATGAAACCATCGATGAGTTATTATCGTTTTTAATGCCCAAAACACCACCCAGAAAAGAGACTGTGTAAACTTAGCCCAAATCGCGGTATTCATCAACTTAGTCCTAAGGCCATTTTAAACTTGGTAAGTTCTAAGGTAACTTACCTTATATTCCTTATGTAACCGGACTTTTTTAAACATGTGTAAAATCAAGCTAGTTTTTGGTAACGGTATGCCAGGCTGTCTAAGGGGTTTACCCTAAACCAGGGGTGAATTTAGCCTAACATTTTACCTTAGAAATTCATAATTTTACCTATTTTAATTTTTTTGACATGTGTAAAATTAACCTAGTTTTTGGTAACGGTATGCCAGGCTGTCTAAGGTGTTTTACCTTAAACCTAGGCCGATGCAAAAATAATTGTTCTAAATAATGCTTACGGATAACATGAAGGAATCAAATTTTAGGTATTTTTTTCCCCAAACACTAAGAATCTTGACTTGGGTAATATGCTTAGTTAGCCTAGAAACTAAAGTACCCAAACAAAATTTTACCAATTTTTGTAGATGTACATGTACATTGACATTTTTTAATTTAATAGCCAAGCTAATTTACATTAATTAATCTTAAAAATTAAAGAAATGCTTTTTAGATTAATGTGGGCTTTGTTTAGAAGCCGCTACTGTTGTTCGGCAGAAGTCGTCGAATTTAGAAAGATACTCAAGCTGTACTAATAGTCGTGAGCTAACAGCTTGATCTTCATACTTTTTCTACAAAGAGAGATCAATTATTAATTTCCGAACAACGAAGAAGGCCGGCGCCGCACATTTTTCTTTAATATTTAACTTAACTTAACTTAACTTAACTTTATCCTCATTGAAATAAAGTTTGTGAAATCTTTTAAAATTGAAATTCGAAAATGTGTTTTAATTGACGAATTCCCACATTAATTATTTTTTTATGCTAATTTGTTTTTTACAATAGGAACGATATTTAATATTTATATAATATAAAAAGTGTTATATGATATTTGTTATATTATTATTATGACTTAAAGTAGCGATGCAATGTTAATAGTATCTGGAAAAAGAAAACATACATTTGACTAGGTTTACAAAATTTTCTCTGTGAAACATTTTTTACGAACCGATGTCCATTTTTTTTTGTAAATTTCCTTAAGATCTTTGAAAGAACTTTTTAAAAAAAATGGCTTTAATTCGATTCGAAAACAATGTGTTTTTATAAGTACATACATAACAAAAAATTGATATTTCACTCTACTTATAAATTAAAATTACCTTTTTGTCTAATATTTTGTTGTTATTTGTAATTAAACTTTTGTTTTTAACTTTAAGTTTCCACACTATATTGCAATGTACTGTTTTTAGTGTTTTTATATTTCACAAACTTATTGAACTTATATCACTGATTATTATACCCTCCACAGGAAGGTATACTCACGTTGTCATTACATTTGTAACGCCAAGAAGGAGTCACCAGAGACGGCATAAAATATATATATTCTGAATCAGGATCACATGCGGAATCGATTTAGCCATGTCCGTCTGTCTGTTGAAAGCCCGATAGCGCCCAAAGGAATTGACATAAGCGAATGAAATTTGGTGAAAGGACTTCTTTTTATCGTCGTCAAGTTGGTATTAAAAATGGACTATATCGGTCAAGTAGTTCTGGTACCTCCCATACAAAACCAATATTGCATGACTTGCATGCAGTGGAGGGCATCAAAACATCGGCCAGGCCGACGATAACACTTTTACTTGTTTTTGTCGTTTAAAAAATACGTCCGCAAATTACAAAGGCCAGTAAAACACTTTGCATAAAACAAGCGAAAATATTTTTTGGAGATGTATCATCTTAGATGTTATACAAGGTGGCGCAAAAGTAATCCTCCTATCAGAAAATGCTATAAATTTTGCGATTGGCCCCTAATGTCAGTTCTGTTTTGACATTTGTGTAGTAAACACATGCGAAATTCACGTTAATAAACAATGTTACGCTACACTGCTCCAGAACGCGGAATATTGGTGACTATTTATTTGAGCAATAATCGGTCGGTGACTTTGGCACAACGTGAATTTCGTCGCAGATTTCCTAGCCGTCCAACGCCTACTGGTGAAACACTGCAACGTTTAGCCGCTCGCCTCGAAGAGACTGGCACAACACGAGATGCTGCCAGGCATGGCAGACCCCGGAGTAGCCGTTCTGCAGAGAATATTGCTGCTGTAGCCGAAGATGTCATGGAAGCGCCGTCGACCAGACGACGTGCCACGCAATTGGGTATCAGTCGACGGTCTTTACAGCGAATTTTGGTACAAGATTTGAAGATGTTTCCGTACAAAGTCCAGACGGTGCATCAGCTGTTAGCTGCTGACCGCCAATCGCGTCTAACATACGCTCAAGCCATCCTTAATCACCACCAAGGGGAAGATGATTTTTCATCAAAAATAATCATGAGTGACGAGGCCCATTTCCATCTTAGCGGGTACGTAAATAAGCAAAATTTACTCTTCTGGGGCACTGAAAATCCGCGTGTAACCCACGAAGAGCCATTACACCCGCTCAAAGTCACTGTATGGTGTGCTGTTTTCGCTGGAGGAGTCATCGGACCTTTTTTCTTCGAAGACGTCGCGGGCCAAACGGTTACTGTGAATGGTGAGCGCTACAGAGCAATGATCAACGAGTTCTTTTTGCTGCAACTTGATGAATTGGGATTGGAAAACATGTGGTTCCAACAGGACGGTGCAACGGCACACACTGCACGTGCCACAACCGATGCATTTCCCGGGCGCCTAATCTCCCGTTTTAGCGAATTGCACTGGCCAGCACGATCTCCTGATTTGACCGCTCCAGACTTCTTTTTGTGGGGCTTTTTGAAGTCGCGGGTTTATGTCAACCAGCCTCAGAGTCTTGCAGCTCTTAAAGACAATATCCGTCAAGAATGTGAGGACCTATCGCCGGAAGTTTTGGCCAAAGTGATGGAAAATGCCATAAAAAGGGCTCAAATGACAATCAACTGTGGCGGCGGCCATTTACATGACATCATATTCTCGACTTGATGTAAAAAAAATTAAAAGACCAAATAAAAATAATCCACAAGAAGAATCAAAGTTTTTCATTTTTTTTTTTAAATTACAGCCAAAAAACATCGGAAGGTTATTTTTGCGCCACCTTGTATATTTATCTTAGAACTAAGGCAATTTTGCATGGTTGGTGAAAATTTAACCGGAATATCAGCTTAGGCCTAAGGTACATGTACACGAATACACGAAAATAAATTTTGATTGGCTATATGCAGGCGGCCTCTATGAGGTAGCTTCTATCAGATGGCTCCTCTCCTATCAATCAGTATGGTAAGCGAAACTTTACCTTAGAACTAAGCAGAGTTACGTATGTCCTTAGGTGTATATTCACTTGCTTGTATCTAGGTTAAAAAACTTTAGGCCCTTAGGCAATTTAGCCTATTTCTCGTTACCTATGCCGAACATAAATTGTGCCAGTTCTTGGTAATGCTATACTTGTCTACAAAATTCCATACAAAAATATTTGCCTAAGTCGTTAAAGGCAATTTTACACAGCATTTTACTCTGCAGAAATTCTTTACAAAAAGCAAAACAGATGTGCAGAAAATATTTGACATGCCTTGCATCAGCTAATATGGCTACTGTCATTTACCGACTAAGCGGCTGATGTGTTTGCATTTGTCAAATGTCAAAAGCCAATGATGCCAAATACTTAAAATTGCAATTTATTTTCATTTGTGTTGTGGCACGCTTGAATTTTGCAGCAAATTTAGAAAAAGAGACATGTTGCAGTGCTGCGGTGAGTGCAGAATTTACGTTTGCCTATATCCATGTAAACATGTGTATTGCTGTGCAGTGAATTCTGCACATGTGTTGCATTTGCAGCACAAAATTACTTTTCTTCGGTAACATCGCCCGTTCACACCCAATCGCAAATCGAGAGCCCTCGCCTTCGCCATATTAGCATGGCATGCATGTCGCTGTCTTTTAAAATCGTTAATTTTGTAGCGTTCTTCTCTTTTCCTTTAGCCTTTGACCCGTGCAAGAAGTAGCTCTGACAAATAAATAGGAGAAGGTAACAGTTTCACTGCCTTAAACACAACATATTCGCTTGATTTTTTTGTTGGGAAGATCCTGTGCTGCTGTGTGTAATTTGTTTTTCAATATTGGTAGAATTTCTACCACTGGGCCTATACTCCAGAATCATAAAACCAATTCGCATTGCAAGGCTATATAACTCGGTGGTCTTCCTTTTATTACTTAGACTAAAAATCGTATTTATAGACTCCTGGTTCGATGAGTACGTGTGTATGATGTGTACCTACATCATTGTCCTGATCGGTTCTGTATTGTAGAAATAGTTTTACTTATCCTCAGCAGTAATTGTTCTACATACACATAAATATGTATGTACTTTAGACTCTGGTTCCCCTAAATGACCGCTCGGTAATTCTTCCTTGTCGATATACCCCTAGCCCTACTCGCTGATGTAATCAGGTTTAATAATGTTGCTCCTGCTGTAAAATCCAATCACCAACAATCAACCAAACTTCATATTCTCATTAATAGTTAGGTTACCCATAAACTGAACCACACATCCACCTACTTTATATACGCTCAGGAGCAAAGTATCCACCGAAGTGGAGCTGTTGCAGTTGACCCAATTAATAGCCATGTATACAAAAGCTTTTGTTTTTGTAGTGCACTCTGCAGCAATGTGCAAGAGCAATGTAATGATGCGATGACAATGTTAGTTTCCAATGAATCAGTTTAATTACTTGAAAGGGCTCCACTAACTTAAGATTTGGGACGGCCATAAGTTTAGTAAGACTCTTCCAATTTATATGTATAAAAGTGGACATAAAAGAATGTACCTACCCACCTTGTGCCCACTTGGAAAAGTGTTTTAGACATAACTACTTGCCACTTTATTTTTAAATTTCAATTTGAAAGAAGGCGGTAAAGTACATTTTTCCTTGGAAATATTTTAAGGTTTTGTGATGCAGCCTTTCTATTGACGTGAGATAAACTACAACCCCATCTTTTCTTAGGCTTGTCCTTGTCATTTTTTGGTAGCCATGACCATAAACTAACTATTAAATAGACTGACAACTTTCCTACGTCTCCCCGATTTACCTCGCAGATTTTTTTTCAATATAAGTCCCTCCCACCGCTCGCTATTTTACTGTCTGTGAATACGTGTGAAGCAGCAAGAAAATACTGACACTCAGCAGTGTTCCTACATTGTGGCATCTCTACCTTTTTGTGGGTATTTCAATTTTCGGTAAAATTGTGGGAATATCAACCATCTGACAAGAAAACATTCAAACCACATTTCACCATTAATATCAACGCACTAAATGTACATAAAAAGGAGATTTTAATTTAGCAACAATTTCCAGTACCAGAAATTATGACTATAATGTTAGCAAACTGCGATTTTTATACTGAAGATTAATTTAATGTTATTTTCTTTCCGAACTATACAGATTTTACTTCTAAAAGCATGTTTTTTCATACAAAAATAGGTAATTTGCGTTTAGTGAAAAGGGAAAAATTAAGACGCTTCGTGGGAAATATAAAGAGAGAGTGCTAAGAACACTGACTGAGATTTAGTGTATTTCGTGAGTTGCTGTCAGCTGATGGATGCGTTCTGAGAGTTCAAATTCGTTGTTTTATTGCACCACGATAACATTTGTACTTTATTCTACAAAATTCAAAATAGCGAATGTAATCAACATAAATAAATAAAGGAATAAGTGTGAAAAATTCATTCGTTGAAATAAAAGAAGATATTTTTGTTCCTACAATTAATGTGTCTGTTTTCGTTTGTTGTTTTTGGGGAAAAAATATGTTAGTGAAATACTCAAAATTTATAAACACACCAAAATAATCAAAATGAAGTTTCAATGTCAAACTCAAGTAATTCTTTTTATTTATAAATCAAACACATCTTTACACGTCCACTCACGAAGCTTATTCAAACGAGACTGCTCTGATTTTTGAGTTAAATCTTTTCATGATGATTCCATTTGATAGCGGAAAACAACAAATAAACAATTAAAATTTATTAGAACATTTTAAATAATTGAGATAAATAATCAAATTCCATTTGAAAACAACTGATTCGACCAAGAACATGAACAGTGCTAGTTTTTAATAAAAAAAAAAACACAAATGAAAAGTTTTTTGGTAGACATTTTATGAATGAAAATAATGTCATTATTTATGTGAAAAGTAAAATAAAGTTGCAAAATGATGACTGCACAATTATTATTGTTTCTTCACAATTTGTTTTCTAGGAAACTGACGATTTTTTTTTACTTTATTTTTGTTTGTAAGTTTTCTTACACTTTCTTAAGTGACAGTACAATTGTCAGTCTCGTTTAATACTGCTGTTAATAGTTTCACCAAATCGATCATTAAAAAAAATGGGAATGTGAAAGGAGAAATTGGTTGCGAAACTTAAACGAAATTCTATGGCAAACATGCGAACAATTTTTTTATATCGATATCATAAAAATAATGTCTATCTATCCAAAATTCATTATAAAATGACTGACAGTCCTGGATATTGAAATGAAAGTCCACCTCAGGCTACCGACATGGCGGTTTAAACCGCAACCGGAAGAGGGTAGGCTGTTTTTTTATCAAATATGAGTGAGTCTCCTTTGATTAACATAGGCACAAATACATGAATTCAAACTGGGCTACATCCAAGGTAAAATTCAGCTTGTTGGCAATTTCTCTTTTTTGGCTGAAGTTGTCAGTCTATTTAATAGTTAGTTTATGGCCATGACTTTAATGGAAAATTGAATCCGCTTAAACGGAAAAGGATAATTGCTGGGAGTTATTTGTATCTCTACAATATACTTCAGTCAGAATAAATACCTTAACAGCGTTTGCCATACGAATCCACCACTTTTGTAGTGAATTTTAATAATTTCAATGCGTTGTTGAAACGTATATAGAACGCTATTTGTAGTAACGGCGTAGTTTCTACTTGTCAAATGTCAAATAATAAAAGCTTCAAAAGTGACAGCTACCGAAATAGCGGGTCATTCACAGTAACACCTCTCATTGGAAAACCCTTTATATATAATCGAAAAGACTCTCAGATAGAGACACTTACGAAAAAGTTAGGGAATGCTTTTGTAAATGACAGATACATAATTCAAAAAAGTAGTACGAAAAGTCTTTAAAATATCTGATACACTCAAAGAATTTGCTAATTTTGTAACCTAACGATGAAAGTGATTTGGAATTAATCGAACTTTTATTTCAAGAATCCGAGTACATGGCAGAGTTTGTCCTGATTGAACTACAAGCATCCGAGGAGAGGAAAAAGCGACACTGTATTCAAAATTATGTGGAGGAGATTGTCCCTTCTTACAACAAGAAAGAATTTGTCACCAATTTCTAATTTTGTTTTCTACCGTTAATATGAATGTTTTATTATGCCAAATCAATATATTTAAATTTCAGTTTAAATTTTGCACGGTTAATTGTACATTTCAGTGGCCGCAAGCCATAACCGCTTAATACGAGTTATGACGAAATTGAGTTATTATGATATTCGTGTTCGGAATATCGAATTCTACCTCCACTCCATTTTTTAGGAATGTACCTTTCATACAACGGAAGCTTTCCAAAAAAACCTTATAGCTTAAGTCAGTTTTTTTTTTATAATAATGACTTTTTTTTGACGTCGGTTTCATAACTTAAGTTGTCATTTAGCTGCCCATTGTTTGTTTTTTCATACTATGCTCTAATCGCGTAAGCACAAAACGATAGAACGATATCGTCTCGACGATGCTTCTACTTCGTGTAACAACGAAAAAACGATAATCGTTGAATCGATTGGACGATCATCGTTTCTTGTTGCTTCACGTTACTTATTCAAATGTCAAATACTATCGTCGAAACGATTCGATTTTGCAATCGTTTCGTCGTTTTTGGTGCATTTTTTTTCAGTTTTAATTAGGTCTGAGAGAAGCATACAAAAAATAATTAAATGAAGACACACTGATGTTCTTTGAAGGCGACTCGCTCCTATTCAAATTTTAAAAGAATTCATTCTTTGCAAAAAATTAATAAATGATAGTTGGACTTTTTTGGAATATCCAATGAATTTTATTTATTTGTTTTATGATTCCATACGTAGATTTTTAATGCAATCAGAAAAAAAACAATCATTGCATTAATTACCTTACCAATAAAATGCTACTACCAAAGCTATCTATTTTTGCCAAAAATAAACAAATTCAAGAAGAAAAAAAAACAATTTTCACACATTTTTAAATTTTTTCGGTGTCAGAGTTTGTTTACAGTCATGTTCAAATTGTTGAAAATAAAAACGATGAACGATCCGACGATGATGTTATATGAAGCAAACTAAAACCGATATCGTTTTGTTCAATCGTTTCGACGATAATCGTTTCAATAATTACGCGATTAAAGCCCTGACCTTTCTTTAGTTAGGCTAAGATAATTGTTCGTTATGGGAAAAATAATAATTTGGAATAAAAGCCCAAGTCCAAATAACCAAATGTTAGCCCGAAAATTATTTAAAACTGTCATTATTTATTTTTCCTCAGCCAGCTTAGGCGGTATTCCGAATTATATAAAAAATATTTAATTTTCTTAATTTGAGTTAAGCTGTTATTCCAAATTACAGCTTTTCTCCACTTAAGTTCTTCTTCTAGAATCATGTATCTAGTTAAGCTGTTATTCCATATTTAAATTTAAAATATTTTGAATCTAAGTAGACATTGGTTGTTTTTCCAAAATTCAGGGTTCGGACTTTACTGCAATCAAATAAAATGGAATTCTGTACACTGGACTAAAGTTTTGAATGTGTCTCATTTGGATGGTGTTGGTGTAGGGAGTCCGGAGCATCTTTCTTTTGGGTGTCGGGTAGGTATTCCAGCGGGAACCGACACATGGTAGGGAGAGCATTAACCCGCAATGAGGACGATCATCTACTCCTCAAGTCGTATGTGGTATTCCTAATTTTAGCGTTGTTACTTATCGTTTTATCTAAACGCCATGCATGCCAATTTGTATGTAGTGGTAATTTTTCCTTCGGTACTTGTATGCAAGAACCCACCCTCCGACGAGCATAAGCTGAGCCAGCAAGGCATGCACCCGCACTAAGGTGTTCGAAACTCCTTCCCTTTTCCTCTGCTTCTTTATTTATTTATTTAACTACTAACAGACTTATAAATAATTGTCGCGTAACTACATGTTAGGCCTAACTATTTTCAAACACATTCGTTAAACTCAAATTGGTATTAATAAACATATTTAGAAGAAAACTAACGTTTCGTAACTTCCACATAACTAACTTACGGTAGGAGGTCTGTTAGCGAGTCAATAACTCTTAAAAAAACATGGCTCCTGTCAAAATGGCAAAAGGTTCGTTCGGGTACTTTTTTGCAAACGTAAAATTATTAAAAATTTGCTAAGAAACTGTGCGAATGCGACCACGTACTGAGAAAATGAAAAAAATGAGAGAGAAATCCATTCCCCCTCTTTTCATTTTCTCGTAATTTTCTACTCGCCGAATTTCGACTTACTGAAAAATGAAAACTGACAACTATGTGACAGCTCAAAAGTTTGGCAAGTAAAACTCTTTTTATTTTCGGCTTCAACGATGTCGGAGAAAGAAGTTGTAATTGAATTTTCTCCTAGAACATATCAGCGCATTCAAAATGTAAAGTTGAATAGGTATTCAGTTTAAACTGAAAGGACTGTCAAATAGTAAGGTATAGGTACTCGAATATGTCTTGTTCATATCTTTTTAATGCTTTCTTTACAGTCAGTCGGGTTTTTTGGTTTTTTAAACTAACTCTTTTATGACACTATGACACTCCGGGGAAGAAAACGAATCTTATGACACCTCACTCTTCAAAATCGGTCAAGCCGTTTAGGCCACAGGGTGTCCCGATGGAACGTACATAGGATACGCGCAAAACACATAACCCTCCCTGCGTGCAGTCGGGTAAAAACGTCAAATATCAGAAATCAAGAGAGAAGTCTTTCAATTTCAAGAGAAGTACCAGACCGGTTTTCTTATAAAAAGTTTAAGAAATGTCATTTTGACATTATCGTAAAATGCAGAATCTACAAAATAAGTTGGGAATTCTATATTTTATAAGCTAAATACCTACTAAACTACACATTTTGATTGCGCTGATATGTTCTAGGAGAAAATTCAATTACAACTTCTTCCTTCGACACCGTTGAAGACGAAAACAAATAGAGTTTTACTTCTCAAAATTTTGAGCTGTCACATAGTTGTCAGTTTGTCATTTTTTATTTTTCAGTAAGTCGAAATTCGGCGAGTAAATATTAAAAAAAAATGAAAAAAGGCGAAATGGATTTCTCTCTTATTTTTTCCAATTTTCTCAGTACGTGGTCCGTGCGAATGCGAAAAGTTTCTTAGCAAATTTTTAATAATTTTACGTTTGCAAAAAAGTACCCGAACGAACCTAATGTGAATATGTGTGAAAAAGTGAACAAAAACGAAAAAACTCTATGACAATGTTTACAAATAAAACATTCAAAAATAAATTCAGATTTCCAAAAGGAAAAATGAAAATTTTGTTGTTGTTTTACTTGATTTTCTGTGTTTTTTTTTTCATTTTCATTAGTCACAATTGAAAATTATAAGACAGCCGTGATGACAGCCAATATGTAATAGTTTTTAGTACAATTTGGTTAGGTGATGCCAGTTGTTTTAGAGAAAACATCAGTTAGTTATTATATGAGTTATTTTTATTTATTAATAACAAAATTTAACTAAATAATAGGTTATTTATTTAACTAGGTGCTAGGTAACATACGAGTCGGAGAGTAGTTGCGGGTTTTTATTAATACGCATGTAAGCATTTAAGGCACAGTTAATCAATTATTAATATTATTAAAAAAAATAATTAGTTATTTTCACTAATTTAATTAATGTTACAATGTTGTGTTAATGTTACATTTCTTTTAATATTTGTTTTAAATTTAATTTTGTAAGGTTGAAATCAATCACATGATTGAACTTATTAAAATCCTGCGTCAAGTTATTGATGGGGCCTTTTGCTTCCATAGTTACATCGAGACGTACTTTGATATAAAAATATTGGATTCCTTGTTGTATTGATGTTTATAGAACTAAGAATATAGGTGGAGTTGATGTTACCAGTCAGGACGTTAAATAAAAATAAAGCATTTGATTTTTCTCTTCGTTTTTCCAAGGTCTGCATATTCAGGAACTTTTGTCGACTTATGTAGGAGGGAAGATGAACTTCGGGGTCCCAATGTAAATGACGTAATGCAAAAAGAAGAAATTGTTTTTGAATGCGTTCAACTCTTGAAATTCCAGATTCGTAACACGGAGACCAAACAGGACTACAATATTCCAAAACAGGTTGGACTAGAGAACAGTATAGAAGTTTTGGTGATATTCCTTGAATTCTTTTGAAAAACGTTTTATAGTTCCCAATCGGCATCTTGCATTACTGACACTGGAATCCAAATGGAGGTTAAAGCTGAGCTTCTTGTCAAAGATAACTTCAAGATCATTAAATTGATCCACACTTTCAACAACTTCATCATTAATAAAATAAATCGCTGTAATTAGATTTTGACGCCTTGTGAAGGACACACATTTACATTTCTGCAGGTTAAGCTTCATATAGTTCTCATTAAACCATTCCTGTTTGCGGTCAGTAAGATATAGGGTTTTCCAATAAGAGGTGTTATTGTGAATGACCCGCTATTTCGGTAGCTGTCCCTTTTGAGGCTTTTATTCTTTGACATTTGACAAGTAGAAACTACGCCATTACTAAAAATAGAACGATACACGTTTCAACAACGCATTGAAATTATTAAAATTCACTACAAAAAGTTTTGCAGTCACAGTTCGCAAAACTAAAGCATTTTTTGTTCGTCCTGAAGCACCTTGTCGGACTGCAATACAGAAAAAATTCGAGCTGTTGGGACAAGTTAGTGATGTGAAGAATAAAACTCGTGCACGTCGCTCAAGAACAACAGGGAATATTGCTGCTGTAGCCCAAAGTGTTGAAGACAACCCAGGTTTGTCCATTCCTCGTCGTTCTTTGGAATTTGGTATTCCACAAACGTCATTACACCGTATTTTGCATAAAGTCTTGAGTCTTAAGGCTGGACAACGTTTAATTTCAACAAGACGGCGCTACTTGCCACGCAAGCAACGAAACCATTGATCTTTTACGGGAAAAGTTTCCCGACCGTGTTATCTCTCGAAGAGATCACAATTGGCCACCGAGATCTTGTGATTTAACACCTTGCGACTTCCTCCTTTGGGGCCACGTGAAAGATAAGGTCTACGCCAACAGCCCAGTGTTGATTCAAAACCTCAAAGATAAAATTCGTGAGGCTATCGAGGGCATAGGCAGCCACATTGCGATTTGGTTATGAAAAAAATCATGAAAAGGATATGGTCCTGTATGCGTGCTCGTGGAGAACATTTGGCTGATGTTGTTTTTCATTATTAACGGCATACCTTCCTCTTTATTATGAAATAAACATCCCATCATTTATCTCAAAAAATGACATTTTTCTTTGAATATCAAAATTTTTTTTATAACCTTGTGGGCTGCTATAAGAATATATCAGCTTACAGTCATCCGCAAACATTAGAATCTTTGAGTATGTAACAAAAAGATATAAATCGTTGATAAATAACAGGAACAGGATTGGATAAATGGCTACCTCGAGGGACACCAGAATATACGACGATATTTTTTGACAGGGAACCATTTACATTACATTACATTTTACATTTTTAGTATGATCAGATAGATACGAACCGATCCATTTTCCTCCTCCTCTTCCTTACCCGCTTCATTACAAATTTCAGCGTCCTTAGAGACAAATCATTCAGTTTAGCTTCCATCCCCCCTCCTCTCACCACCAGCTACCGTTACAATATTATATATTGCTTCTCTGATAGTCATAGAAGACACCGTATTTAATTCAGCCAATAGAGTGTGTAAACGTGAACATACTATGATTATATTCTCTTGAAGTCGACGGAAACGTTTTGAATGTATGCAAGAAAAATGTTCAACAGAGCTTTATTGAAACTGACAGCTTCATAAAAACAGTTATCCACAAAAAAATTGGTTTTCCCTCGATACCATTTAAAAACATGAGAGGAAAACATACTCCTGAGAATAAGACTGACTTAATGGTAGAAGATGAAGTAAAGAGACACATATCGAAATTGCCTGCATATGAGAGCCACTATACAGCCGAAATTTGCAAAACTTCGGGCCTTTAAAGCCCCAAAAGTAGATACGTGTTCTTCCTGCGACACATTCGTTTCAAAAATCAAGGTGGCAGAATCTGATGAAGAAAAAAGTTATTGGTTGAACAGAAAGAAGAACAATTCACAATTCCAGTTATCCAGACCAAGCGCTCTGGCATCCGCGATGGCTTGGTCTTTGAAACGGAGGTTCGGTCTTCCTTGTCGTCTCGAACCTGGGATTCGAAGATCCTCTTAGCTGGAGCATTATTGTCCATTCGCTCGATGTGGCCGAGCCAATGTAGTCGACGTATTTTGGCCTTTTGGACTACATCCACATCTTGGTACAGCTCATAGAGTTCGCGGTTGTATCTTCTCCTCCATTCGCCCTCTTCGCACACAGGACCAAAAATCCGCCGAAGAATTTTTCTTTCGAAGGAGCCCAGTATCAGCTCTTCCTTCCTGCTTATCGCATTTGATTTCCAACAATGCTTACCACCGCCATTCCTTAGAAACTCGATCAGGTTTTATAAACGACAGCTTTGGATTTTCAATTTAACTGTTCACGATTTAGAGTCCAACAATGCAAAATGCTTTATGTTGCACGAAAAAATGGCCCGTCGTGGCGGAAATGAAACTGCATCTTCCGTTTATAAGCTATTGAAAACTTTGCCGCAGGAAACAAAAAGCGTTACGTTCTACAGCGATTCATATTCTGGGCAGAACAAAAACTCGTTTGTTGCTGCAATTTTTATTGCATTTGTATTAAATTCCAAACATATTGAACATGCGATTATAGAACGAATGAAAAGAAATACAAATGTTCGTATTGAAACACCAAGGGATTGGTACTAATTTGTCAACCCTGTTGGATCCAAAATTGAGGCCGTTGAAATGAAGAATAAAGATTTTTATGATTTTTCCAAACTTTCGAAAACAAAATTTGCATGGAAACGTTTTAATGACGATGGTGTCAAATTTACTTGGAACGAAGTTCGATGGTTTCGTTGTACAAAAAACTGTTATCAAGTATCATACAAACATACGTTAGATACAAATGAGTATTTTAAAACTATTAAAGTGGGAAAAAGGTCTGGTGTGAATATAAACAATTTAACTAAAATAACCGAATTACATAAAATCTCCCAAGATAAAAAAAGATCTTATGGATTTAAAACAGTTCATTGTCCCGATTTTCATCCTTTCTATGACAATCTTGCATCCAATATGGATGAGGCAAATACTCATCCCGATTTGACCGACCATGACAAAGAAGAACATATTTAAACGAAGATCTTATTTTGAAAAATCTATTAATATTATATAGAAATAAATATATTTTTATGTCATTAATTTATGTTTGTATGTTATATATATTACATACTACATTAATAAATTTGCATGCAAAAATCAAGATAAAAAAAACTAATTTTATTTGTTAATCTCTTCTTTTTGTTTCAAATAGAAGATAAATATTAGAAGACAATTAAAAAAAAAACAATTGACACAACAAAACCAAAGGATACTGAAGAAAAAAAGCTTAAGTCGGTAAAGTTTCAACGGTCATTAGTAAGGAAAAACAACCTAACTTATGTCGTTTTCCTTTGGGCAAAAAGAAGCTTCCGGGAGAGTCCGAAATCGAAAAAATCACTTCTGAAACCGTTCCATTGGCACAAAAAATACTCTTCTGGTGATTCTGAGAAGAGAATTTCGCTTCTCGACTTGAAGCCAGAATCCACTCAAGAAGCACTCACACAAGTGTAATTTATGTATTTTATACAAGTCAGCTGACAGACGCCGTAGATTATTTTTTGGCATTTCACCAATACTGTTGTGGGTTCAATCGGAAGCAGTTTTGTTGTTCCATTGAATTACAGAATGAGGTGATCCCCGAGTTAAACCAATGGAAAACGACATTAACATGCGAAATCTTATCGCATATTTTTCAACAAGGAATAACGACTTAAGTTTAAATACGAAAATGATAATGCTCCCTCGTGATAGGGAATAACAATTCACAGACTAAGAATTAACAGATGATTGACAGTGACGGAAAAGCTTTTCCAATTCTTATTGTTAATTTAAAAAACTATATAAAAATAAATTTTATAACGCAAAAATATATTTCATTGACAAAAGAACACAGAAGATAGCAGAGTTGCCAGTACAATTAAATATATCAATAATTTGACATATTCTGGATGTCATTGGGGACGTTCAAATATCCAGTTTAGTAAGTCTGACAGCTCTCTCACTAGATGTATCTCGGGTTTGGTTGGGGGAAATCGGTCATATGAGCAGCTCTTCACTAAGCGAGAGAGCTGTCAGACTTACTAAACTAGATACTTGAACGTCCCCATTATGTCACAGCCCTTGGATGTATGTTTCTTCACGGATAATAGATTTGTTGTCTCCTTGTTGAACCGATTCTCGATGACGCTCTCTTTATCAGGTAAACAAAAGCATTGAGTAATAAATTCGTAAGAATTAGTAAAAATTCGTAAAATTTAAAAGTAAAGGAACAGACCTAAATAACACTTCACTCTTTAATATCGGTCAAGCCGTTCAGGATAAAGGATGTCACATCAAAAGAGACATAGGCCACATTCAAGAATCTAGTCATCTTAAGTCGACTAGATTGGTCTGGATGAGATGTAACCTGAAAATAAAAACTAGATTGGTCGAGAACGTCACTTCGTACTCAGTCACGAATTCCTAGACTAGATTCGTCGGCTACCCCTCCATAATCCGCAATTTTTAAACCCGATAATTTAAACCTATGTCCATATTATTCACTGAAAAATAGGCATAAGCCCGCTGGATTAAAAATGGATTTAAATGCGGATTTAAAGCAGTTTAAACCGTTTTTAATCCGTTTTAAACCCAAGTTATGCCAAATTTCACAAATAATAACAGTATTTTTTTTTTTTTTTTTGCTACTTGGAAATTGATTTCATATGTTTTGGGCCTAGTTATATTTTATGGTGCATTAATTATGCCGAAATTTCTATCGAATGTAGCCTCCAAAATGACTCTTTTTCAGCACGAAATATTTCCGAAAATATACCACATCGTAATCGTCGACGCAAGCCCGCTTGTGCAATCGATATATTCGACGACAAAGGGGACGATAATATATAATCAGCTGCTGTTTCAACAGCTCTTCGACAAATTCGTCTTCTGACGACGAAGACATCAACATTAATTTCGTCCATTTCACGAATGAAGTCCTTTTTTAGTTTCTTGACATTTTTTTTCTATTCCCCTTTTCTACTTTTCTTATTTCTTGAGAGCGAAGAAATGTCAATATTATGAAATTGAATTTTAACCCGAGTTAAAGTACTTAAACCGGTCTCCGGATTGCGTTTAAATCCAATCGGATTAGACACTGTCAAGTTTAAAAAACTGGTTTTATGTTCGGGTTTAACGAGTGAATATTATGAATTTCGGTTTAGTTTTTGTGTTAAACTCACTTAAATCTGGGTATAACCTTTAACCCGGATTAAAGGGAGTGAATAATGTGGACGTTAGTGAGAGAGCTGTCAGACTTACTAAACTAGATACTTGGACGTCCACATACATACTTGCAAAACATATTACCCTTCTTCTGTATCAATAAGGGCCCATCGCGATCCTTAGGGATAAATACAATGGAAAAACAGTCCTAAACATTCTTTCTGGGTATCTTAAAAAATATTTAATTTTACAGAAATCGAGTTTCAATTTGTAGTTCGTGTGGTCCACCTTCCCTAGAAATCGGAAGAAGTACCTACCCACAAACTTCCTTTAGTTGCGAGATATATTGCTTTCATTCACACAGTATGTGTGCAATATTTTCATCAGGTTGTAGTCCGTTACAGAGCGTCTGGTAGTTTACAACTTTTTTGCATGTTTTCTTAGAAGGCAATTGCACAGGATGCCTACCATTGTCCTGAGTTGTTCCCTAGAGAATGTCCCAAGATCGCTTTTGCTGTCGAATTGAGGCCCAACTGCCTTGGACACTTTATACCCGGTGATGATTGGCCGCCGCAGGTCGGCCTTCATTATTATTCGTAATTAAAGAAAGACGTAGTTTCGAAAAATTATTTGAATTTCATCTAACTATGATCTTTTATTTAAAACAGTTTAAATCTCATTCATTACTAGGACTAAAATTTGCATTCACACGCAATGCTTAGTGTGAAGCTGAGGATTAGGATATGAAAATCGAAATGTTTATGACTACCCAAAATAGCACACGCTCACAAATGTAATCTAACAGAGTGCGATTTTTGGTCAGTTAAAACTATTTGGCAGTCGGAGGATTACGCATATTTTTATGTAATTTGTCGAAAGTTATAGAACACGCGAACTGTAATAAAAATAGGACCGTACCTCAAATGTTTCATTGCGATGGTGCCGGTTTAAGACACTCCAACTCCAATACTGTGCAATGTAACACAATCCAAAACTCTTCTGATGATGAGGACTGTCCACGAATTAATCTAACTTATCTGTATTTTGTTCATTTATCCCAACGGTATATTTTTCTGTGAAAACTGGCGAATAAAAAATCGATGTTCCTAGAGTTTTTCAAGACGTCATCGTATCCATCGAGAAAGGGATACTTTTAATAAATTTTGTCCCCAACTAAACAAATCAATTCGAATCTCTGATAGAATCATTTGAATCATGACACATTTTTACACGTAACGACTACCTAGTCCCGTAAACGAAAGAAGTTTCAAAAAGGAATAAACAACTAACTTTTTCAAAAAGCACAAAGAAACATTTCCACTCAGTGGCCGTAAATCAATCCAACTGTATATCTTTAACCCTCCCCAATGGTATAAGCAAAATGAAAAAAAAAACATAATAAAAATAAAGGACGCTTTACTTGAGTCACGCTCTTCCCAGAAGCAAAAAACGCAGAGTATTTTACAACGCTAAAGTAAGTATTTATTTTATGCTTAGCTTCAAGCGAAAGGGCAAAACTTGAGTGGTGTTCACTACCACTAGCTGCACACAGGAGTCGAAACAATCAACCCTAGATATCCCATGCCTGTCCCCTATTGAACAACCTGTGTAATGTGTGTCGTTCTGGTTCAGACGTTGTTGGGTTGGATAGTCTCGCCATCATTTATATGCAGATGGCAGAGCACAAAAGCATCAGTTGGTACTTCATTTAGGCGTAAGTTAAGGTGTCGTACTCTATGCTGCATGAATCTTCTCTGAAAGAGAGTGCACTAAGTGTCATAAACTGAAGAAGTGTTGGCTTGAAATTAGCTGAGTGGTACTGACTACTTAGCCCGAGGAGTGAACATTCTCTTTAAGTCTGGATAAATAAATGAACATACGATACATTCATACTCTGTCAATCTCTGAAGAGTTTAGCTTTAGTTAATGCTATGCGTAGGGTGGAAGAGTTTATTTGAACCGAGTCCTATTTGGACGGCAGTTTCTACATTTTTAGTGCAAAAACTGTTTGTGACAATAAGTTGATATTTGACAGATTGACACTGACAGGTCGAATGTCTTTTACTCCAAGAGTAAACGTATTGTCATTTTCACGTGGCGGTAGGTGAGCCTGAGCATATATGCATATAGTAAATGTAGCTTGATTCGAAAGGCAGACTGTTGTAAAAGTAGTTAACGCCCTTCTTTGCCGAGACCAGTCGGTTCTTTTATTGGGAAGTGTGTTTTTCCAATTAATAAATCAGCAATTATGTGGACATACCCTGGGCACCTCTATCACCGGATCGAGAAACGTTTTTAACTTTCTCCATTCATAGTAAGAGAAAGATATTGTACAAAATTTCGAACTCGAAATGTTAATCAATTCTGACATTACGATGATAGAGGAACTCAAAAAGTGGATGGCAAAGTTATGTCCGTTTGTCCGTCTGTCTGTTTGTATGTTCCGAGGCCTACAGCCTAAACAGCTACCCGAATTTCGTTCAGACTTCGGATTTGGAGTTTGGAGGCTTACATTTCGGGGCCGTTTTTTCTTTTCCACGGTAACCTCAATATTAATGGTACTTCCCATATAAAATGTTCACACCAGTTTGATTTGTTCGAAAACGGCTCTAACTATTTCAACTGCGCACTCAGTTTTCATTTAATTTATTTTAATTGTGTGCTTAAGCATTAAGACATAAAATTATCTTATAATACAGTGAAAGCTTAATGACGATAATTCGAATATGATACAAGCTACAAAAAGACATGTTTAGAGATTTGAAGAGAGATAAAAAACATAAAAGAGAAAGAGAAAAAAAAAGTAACATTTCTTAAGGAAATTGTTCTAAATAGAGCAGAACGATATATTACATATATTACATACATCTCCATTCAATTAATTAAAGTTAATAAAAAAAAGACTAACTAAAAACAAAATCAAAATCAGTCGGGAAACTCCATATAAAAGGACTTGAGTTAAGTTCGAAACTGTTCAGTGCCGCCTAACATTCGCACATGCCGAGGCAAGGAATTCCATTCAGCTAAATAGTTAAGCAATAGTATTTTTCAAAAGCCAAATTTTACAAAAACCGCTCTAGCGGTTTTGATTAGTTTTTCTCAAAACATTCGAAAAAAATATGTTTTTTAAGATATTTATATTTCGATCTATTTTCACATTCATATCTACATAATATGCTATATTTTTGTTATACAAGGTGGCGCAAAAATAACCTTCCGATGTTTTTTGGCTGTAATTTAAAAAAAAAAATGAAAAACTTTGATTCTTCTTGTGGATTATTTTTATTTGGTCTTTTAATTTTTTTTACATCAAGTCGAGAATATGATGTCATGTAAATGGCCGCCGCCACAGTTGATTGTCATTTGAGCCCTTTTTATGGCATTTTCCATCACTTTGGCCAAAACTTCCCGCGATAGGTCCTCACATTCTTGACGGATATTGTCTTTAAGAGCTGCAAGAGTCTGAGGCTTGTTGACATAAACCCGCGACTTCAAAAAGCCCCACAAAAAGAAGTCTGGAGCGGTCAAATCAGGCAATCTTGCGGGCTAGTGCAAATCGCCAAAAACGACCCGGGAACACCGCTTTCAGAATATCGGTTGTGGCTCGCGCAGTGTATGCCGTAGCTCCGTCCTGTTGGAACCACATGTCCTCCAGTCCTAAATCGTCCAATTGCGGTAGAAAAAAATCGGTAAACATGGCCCTATAGCGCGCACCGTTCACTGTTGTCGTTTGACCAGCGGCGTTCTCGAAAAAAAAAATGGCCGCGTCAACAGAGGCGATATTCTCGGCGCAACGGGCGCTCCGGGGCCCGCCACTCTTGGCAACGTCTCGTGTTGTGCCAGTCTCTTCGAGGCGAGCGGCTAAACGTCGCAGTGTTCCACCAGTAGGCGTTGGACGGCTAGGAAATCTGCGACGAAATTCACGTTGTGCCAAAGTCACCGACCGATTATTGCTCAAATAAATGGTCACCAATATTCCGCGTTCTGGAGCAGTGTAGTGTAACATTGTTTATTAACGTGTATTTCGCATGTGTTTACTACACAAATGTCAAAACAGAACTGACATTAGGGGCCAATCGCAAAATGTATAGCATTTTCTGATAGGAGGATTACTTTTGCGCCACCTTGTAATCTCCCCACTTCCCATAAAAAAGCAAAACTTTATTTTAGCAAATATTAACACAATCAGAAACTACCACTTCATTTGCACCAAACTTTTGATGAACGAGAAAGTTTCCTTCGACCCAGTCGTGCACTTTATTTTTTTTGTTGGGATTCATTTATATTCAATGGCTTACAGCAATAATTTTACTTATAAGAAAATATCTACTCTCAAGTTGATGTACGGTCCTTTATTTATTAAAATAGTAAGACTTAAGTCAATCTATAGCTGCGCGAATCTGGGACTAGTGCCCTATACGGCCTTGTTTCGCCCACAATCGAGAGATTAAAAAAGTAGGTAAACATCGTGCAAGCAATGCGGCTCGAATTTCATTCGCTTGGCATTCTCCAGCATAAAAGTTCGTGCGCTAGCGAGTTCATCTGAGAATACCAGAAATAAGGACGCTTCGTGTGAGGTGGTTGATTTCGCAGCGAATAATAATCACCATCAATTCACCAACGCGAACGCTAGGTATTTTGCGAATAAACATCATAATAAAGGGTTTTCCAATGTGTATTCAAAGAAAAATGATATTTTTTGAGATATTTGATCGGATGTTTATTTCACAATAGAGAGGAAGGTATCCGTTAATAATGAAAAACAACATCAGCCAAATGGCCACTACAAGGACATATCCTTTTCATGAAATTTTACATAACCAAATCGCAAAGTGGCTGCCCTATGTCCTCGATAGGCTCACGAATTTTATCTTTGAGGTCTTGAATCGACGCTGGGCTGTTGGCGTTGACCTTATCTTTCACGTGGCCCCAAAGGAAGAAGGTGTTAAATCACAAGATCTCGGTGGCCAATTGTGATCACCTCTTCGAGAGATAACACGGTCCGGAAACTTTTCCCGTAAAAGATCAACGGTTTCGTTGCTTGTGTTTTTTCACCATTTTTGTAGTGAATTTTAATAATTTCAATGCGTTGTTGAAGCGTGTATCGTTCCATTTTTAGTAATGGCGTAGTTTCTACTTGTCAAATGTCAAAGAATAAAAGCTTCAAAAGTCACAGCTACCGAAATAGCGGGTCATTCACAATAACACCTCTTATTTGAAAACCCTTTATATAGAAACAGATTTTATATATAAATTTCCAAGGCTTTATAAACACACAGAGAGTGTTCCCAGATGGGTGTTTTTTCCAACCAAAATTGTGGGAAATCAAAGCTATGGTGGGAAGAATAGGGGGAATCAAAATATGGTGGGATTTAATGGAGGGGAAACGTTGCCAGCCAAGGCAAGGAAGTTCGCGATTTTAGTTGAACTTTACCAAATGAAATGGAGTTTCAATGGAAGAGTAATTAGAAGCTAGAGGTTTTGCTCATTTTTGGCGCTGTTTAACGAGATAGAGATGGTCAGATTTTCATCGACAGTACAGGCGCAGCTGAAAATTTTAATTAGGCTGTGTTCGCTTGGTATGTGTAATAGGTGGAATCTTTGCATAAGACTGATCGAATTCAGATATCCAATACTAGTAGTTACTTTAATCAACTTGATATCGTTATTTCCACAAACTAGCGAATATCTGGTTCATTCTTTCGCTTTGTTTTTGTCCCGCGCAACTTAATGAGCAATTATGTCCATTCTTCACCATCACCATTCTACATGCATATTAATAGATGTCGTTTTCCATTGGGACAAAAAATCAATCTTTTTTTTGATCTTAATCACTTTTCGCGTTCCATTGGGAAAAAAAATCAATCTTTTTTTTTGATTCGGATCACTTTTTGCAGATCTCGATATTTTTCCAAATTTACACATACTACCACAAATACAGCACAGCTGTTTTACGTCATTTAAAGAAGTTTGTTTTAAAACAGATGTGCAAAGTTCCGTGAAAACCAAAATAAAGAAATATATAAACAGCAATGGACATAGTTTTGGAGGAATTATTATCTTCACTGTCTTCCTCATCATCTGGAAACTAAAAATCACCAAAACTACTGCATTTGTATCTACAACAGAGGAAACATTCTTCAAGCAAATTTCCATGGTTGATTTTACCGAAAACAAATGCAATTTGAACAGCTGACATTGCTGTCAAATAACGCACTAATCCATTTACAAAAGCAGATCAATTTCATTGCATGTTCCATGAGCCGCATAATATTTTAGATCTGAAAACGATTTTTGGTGGTCCCAATGGAAAACGACATTAATTTCAGCTTCAGTTTTGCTTTTGCATTTCTCCTACCATAGACAAATCATACTATAACTATCATAGTATTGTCTCTGTCTCCTACTTTCTTCTCGACTGAAAGTCGTTTTGTTAAGTGGACTAAGCGAGTTATTTTCTTTACTAATTAATATAAAGGGTATTAATGTAAAGAGTTTAAATCCAATTGATATAAGTGATGATGGTTTGTTTTATTCATCAAATATAAAGTTAGAGCCACTCTTTTACAATTAATCTAAGATACTTTTATTTATTCTCTAAATTGCAAAAAACCAGCAGAATATTCTAATATCAAGTGAATACATCTGAATTTATTTTGTTTGTTATCGTAAAACATTTTTGTACCACCGCCCACTGGCCACGCCCCCTAACCTAATAAATTTTGTTTGTGCTGGATCATTTCTTTTTAAGTTTTTGATTAGATGTAAATCACAAAACTTGTCCTGAATTGTTCCCCCGAAAGCCGGGTCGAAAGGGTTAAATTTAGTGGGTTTTTTTAAATCTCATCTGTTATCACTGCAGTTGTTTTTCTGTAAGGCTTCTTGATGTTAAAACGGATTCATCATTTGATCATTCTATTCACAAACGTGCGTTTTACCACTCAGACTTCAGTTCAAAATTGAAATTAAAGAATAAAGAAGAAAACAAAAATACAGCACAAAAGATTGGTAATCATAAAACTGTTGTCCACGAAAATACATATCTCCATTAGTGGTTGACGTTCTAGCCCAAAGTTGTATATCTTACATTTTGGGAACTCTAATTGAACATTATGATAAAAATAATCTATTGCAATAGGCTGATGCATTCCAAGGCTAGAAACTAAAAGGTACTACTCTTTGTTTTGAGCATCTTTTCGTACTGCACATTTTCCTTTGGGATTGTGTATAGTTTACAAACATAAATTATAAATTCCTGATTATATCATCCATTTACCATTTGAAACTAACAAAGAACACAATTGCTGCATCTCTTCATCTATATACTTCTTTATTTTTGTTCAAAGTTTAAAGAAAACTGAAATAACACGATTATAGTCCAGAAACGAGTCCACATGATGGATGATGCAAAACACATGTAAACTGTCAGATAGCGTATGTATACATGTCTAACTACTTAACTAAGGTGAGAATATTACATATTTAATTAACAATTATTATTTTTGTTTTTTTGTCATATTTCTTGTAGTTCATCACTCATCAATATGTCCATTGCTTTCCATTGGTAGATCTACCGGTTCAATTGGCTCCCGACTTGAATTTTGGTCATTCTTTTTTAAATAAGATTGGACTAGCTCAGATGTAAACTGATTTACTAATAGAAGAGCTTCATTTTCTGGCAATTCTATCAGTGATGATGTCAAGAATTGTCCAAACGCTAGAAATTTCTCAGCTCCAACTGGCAGCTGATTTTCTAGCTGATTTGATGGCGCTGGTATTTGGTACACACCTTGTGAGTGCACTTGTCGTGGTTGGTATACATGCCGTGGTATACGCGTTAGTCGAGGTAGTGGTGGCACATATCGGGAGTTGTGAGTTTCATGTGGTTGGTTTTTATTTGACTCAACATTTGCTGACATTTGACCGAAGCTTCGAATTTGAATCGCTCCTTCTTTATTACCAGGTCTAAAATGAAAAAAAGAAAAACATTAGGTGGCAAAGTGTCGCCTGTGGACGTGTCATTCTTCGGGAATCCATCCATGGCGTCTACGATATGATATGCGCTTTGTTTCTTAGTATTTATTCAGAACTTCAGGTCAATAAGAATCAGTGTATAATTAGGCGAAGGCCTGACTTTTCAGGATCCGGTTTGGGCTTTTGGTTGGTGTAAAGCCAAAAATCACACGAATCATAGTCAAGCATATGGGTGGGTTCAATGTTTAAGTATAATTATATTTGCTATCAGCACTACACAAACTAATAGTCGAACCAGGTCGAGAAAGAAAAAAAATGTTTTAAGTCTTGGATAATGATGTGATCGGACTGCGTTGTCGTATAGTCTCTTTATAAGCTTTCGTGAAATTACAGTTATCAAGGCAAACAAAAGAGCTGATAACCTGGTACAGAAATGGCAAAGAACTGGTGGTAAAAATATCACCAACGTTTTTTTAACAAGGGACATTAAAACGATATAGTATGTATATACAAGAAAGGGTAACTATCGGGTAAAAGATGAGTCTTCTAAACGCGTGTAGACTTTAATTTAAAGACTGCATTTATACTGTTAATACTTAAAACATATTTACGGAAAATTTTTGTGAATGAAAATATTTTTTTTAGCATTTGTTGTTAACAAACTATTGCGTTTCACGTCATAAATAAATCCAGCTTCCGAAAACAGTCTCTCACTGTATAGAAATTACAGCTGAACTGTCAGCCGCTGAGTATTCGGCCTTTCGGTAAGCAAATTCAACTACTTAAAAATCCACTATTACTTACACATAATCGCTTCCTCCCTCCTCCCTCTGCTCACTTTCCCTAAAGAATTATTCAATAACTTATAAAATGCAAATGTCAACAGCAACAAGTTGTTTCTTACGATTCTGCATCCGTTCCCTGTTCATTTTTAACTGAAAATTCTCCATAGGCGCGCCTGCAATTCATATTACGAAATGATCGTCTCACTGGAATGTGATCAGAAAGAAATGATAAATGCTCATAGAGAGGCCACTTGGATTCCGCCGCTCGCCTGGGATATTCAGCTTGAAGATTCTCTAATCGCCGCTTTTCGATGTGGTATCGATTGCGCAGCTGAAGCATTCTATCTTTTACGATATTCACTAAAAATTTCATTATTATAGCTTAAGGATTTATTTGGAATTTAAGATAATGCAGGAAACTTACAATCATATCCCAAATTATGGGCGACTTCTATCCATATTTCATCTACCAACCCCTTATCTTTGTAATCGGGAGAATTGCGGTCATAAAGTGGAGGCCGTTTTTCAAATTCCTGAATGAGGCATATATCGAAATCATCTCTCAGTTCCACACGACGAGGACGTCCACGTTTTCTCTTTATAGTCGCCAGATTGACGAATGTTTAACGCGCGCTGCTGGTTGAATTCGACAATGAATTTGTCCTTGCAATTTTGCAACAACTCTGAAGTTTTGAAATTTTGAAATGCTTTGAAAAGGCAATATTCCAGATTGAATATAAAGAAGTTGCTGATTAAACTTATTTTAGGTAAAACTTTTTAGGATTCTTTGTTTATTTCCTGAAGACGCTTTACTCTTTTAGATATTTTCCTGCGACTGAGAAGTCGGAATATTTTTTGAAGAACTGTCATATATATGGGTTCCCGAAGGTGCGTTCGATTAGTTATCCAGGGTTAAGCTCGATTACACTATTACGATACACCTACAGGTTTGTTTTTTTTAACATTTTTCTCAAGCAAAAATTATGGAGTTTTCTAACTTTGTGAATATAAATAGGTACTATTTTAATTAAAAAAAAAAAAAAACAAATCTCTTCAACTCAATAACATGATGTTTTACACCGGATAATACATTATTGTCCGATACTGCGTCTAATTGGGAATAAATTGTCACATTTCCATGCAATTCTTTCAAAACATAACATGTTGTGTTTTATGTAGGGGGAATGTGTTGGAATACCACATTTTAAAATCCTGAATGCTATTGGTTTGTTATTATAGCGTAATACGCTGCTCGAGCTAAACTAAATTTTATCCGGTCTCCAACTTTTCTCTCCAAACATCAGCTAAATTTTGACATAGAGTACGCTTTGGATAAATGTCACAGAAAACAGCTGTTCTTTGAAAAAACTTCTATCAAAAATTTAATTTTCTCTTATTTCAACTATTTCTGCTTTTTGGTATTTCTCGTCCACGTATTAATTAAAAAAGCTTATCCTTGCATTATTTTCCGCAATTATCTGCCACAATTTAGCTTGAGAAAATGTGTCGACATATTAAATGGCGACGCTAAATTTTGACAGACACATGAAGTACATTCGGAAACAAAAGTTTGATTATTTAGCTCGAGCTGCGTACCACTCAGCTAAATGGGTTCGCTAAGATTTAGCTCAGCTAAATTTTGGAGAGATTCTTGTATGGGAGCGAAAATTTAGCTCGAGCAGCGTACTAAGCTTATATAAACATTAGGCATGTTTTTTTGAGCTTCGTTCTCAGAACTGATATGTGCGTGACTTCATGAATTTTTCGGGAAAACAGCTTGTAGGCAGCCGCCTTTCCACTGGAAAGATATATATCTCTGTATTCCATTATCTTTGGTAGGCAGCCGCCTTTCCACTGGAAAGATATAAATCTCTGTATTCCATTATCTTTGGTGAAAAATTTGTAGGTATGAAAAATTAGATTTCACGGGAACTGCGTACTAGGCTTTAAGAGGCAAATAATTTGATTTGTTTAATAAAAAAAAAACTAACTACAGATGTTTAGGATCACTTTTCGATATAATTAACATCGATTTCTTGTGTACATTATTCTTTTGTGTTATTCGATTGGGCTTCTTCAGATCTTGAGATAATCTCTCAGATGTCGTGTGTTTTTTTATTGATATTCATGTGATTGGAATAAATGTGTAGCCTTTGACACTTTTCTTGTTTTGCATTCACTGGTTAAGTTTTATATTAATGCTGCACTTACACCACCACACATTCCTAACACGGAATATTAAAGGGATGCTAAAAAAATTATAGCCGTGTGACTGAAAGGGACGGCATTACCTAACACGCAATAAAACGTGAAACGTTTTTTGGTCGGCCATCTTGTTTACCTGATAGGAATTATGGGAAAGCAACGTTGATATTTTTATAGCGATGGCCTACGAAATTTTGCTTTCCTTTAAAGCAAAATGGCTTCCGCAAGTGATGAGAGGAAAATTATTTATTTATTTCGTACTGCGGACAAACATATCTCTTTGTGTGTGATGGTGTAAATGCAGCATAAAACATTCGAAATTTGGGCCCAGATAGATTTTTAAATATTTGTACATAAATAATTAGCAAAAATAGATCCACCCGAAGCTAAAGTTTCTTTGCAGTTGTAAAATTTCCCGAAAAATTGTGAAAAAGTTCTGCATGATGATGAACGGAAAATTCTTTATTTATTTCTTATAACTAATTGTTGAATTGTCCGTTTAATTTACTGACGGAAATAGAAATGTTTTCAAGTGATTGCAGGAATGTTGGTCGCCGGAACTTGTGTTTATTTCCGTTTTACATATTTATAATTCTGTAGCCACAAGCAAAAACCGCTCATGTCCTAAAATGCCATTTTCAAAAAAGGCACTTTGAAACGTATTTGTCTAAACTGCTTTTCCTTTTTATAATTTGTTTATTTTTCTATAACAAAACAGAACATGCAGGTTATGATGAAGCACAAAACTGACTTCTGTCTTAAACCGACTTAAGCGGTTATTGCTTGTGGCCACAGAATTGTTGGTAGAACATCGATACCACTTTTGGCGTCTGATTGGTGATCTCATTGTCCCGTCTCATGCAAAAGTGCGAGTGTGTGATGTTGTAAATGCAGTTTTAAGCATCTTATTCTTTCAAAATTGCAACCACAGCGATAGCTTTTCACTCTTTTGTAATGCACAGTAAAAAAAAAGCCCCTCATTGATACATGACCTGTCGAATTATATCTGTTTTCAAGGGTCATAATGAACGAGAATGGTCGGCCATTCATGGCCTCGAGTTGTGAAATCATTCTCTTTTCGAATCAAACATTCCTCGTATCCATTCAATAGCAATACAATTATACTCCTTTTATTAACTTCGCGTTTATATATTTTTATAAATATACATAAATAATTTGTTTATTTTGTTTGTTTATTATATATAACAGCATCTACTTCAATTGAAGCCAAAAACACACACATATACCTATCTACTTATGTGGTTTATACGAATATCGCTAACAATATTTTTAAATATCGTGGAATCATGCGTTATGCGTTTAGCGTGAGTGTTATTGAAATATTTGCCCAAAATCGCATTATACGTTTGTAGTTGAACTTAAATTTATTTGTAACAAAGCTTAAAAAAAAAACAGTAAAACTATTATACAACAACGCCAGTTGGCGGTTTAGCACCTAAAATGTCAGAGAGTTTTTGCTGGTAGCTAGCCAGACTATTGGAGTCTGCAATGCCGCGTGCTTTGCACGACAATTGAAGGGCATTCAGGTATTGCATTTCACTGAATTGGGCTCCCTTTTCGATGATACTGGTAAGAATTTCCTGTTGAGAAAGGAAAAATCAGCTAGAAGAAGTGTTATCATTTTTATTGCATGTACTTACATCTGGCTCCATGCAGAGAAGATCGTAGAAGTTCTTGGCTTGATCAAGAGCAACTTCTCGGGAAGCGGTAATGTTGCTCAGAGTTTGCTGTAGTGCGAGCGAGTTCCTGCACATCTGTTGGATGATGATCTGATCGATAGTTTCTAGGTAGTTGGAAGCTTGAATTAAAATTCTTGCCGCTAAATGGGCGAGACCCTCAAAGATGTACTGGAAGAGAAATGTATTTTTGTTTGTTTTTAATGCAACTAGGTGGAAGTGTGATGATAAGGCGACTTCGATATTTAAAAACGAAATGAGAATTCGGTAGATTGAATTAAAAGCGAATTGTCTTTATGATGCAGATCTGTCGAGGTGACCCAACTTATCAGTTAGAATAGATACCGGGAAAAGCTCAGGGTGATTCCTTATCACAGCGAAGTAGCATCAGCAATGATGACTAAATGTTTTGATGACGATTCGTTTGATATAGCCCTAATAGAGGAGCCTTGGGTCTTTAGAGGAAAGATAAGAGGACTCCCAAATAACATGGCTGAGTTGCATTATGCGCAAGCCAGCGAAAGAATTAGGTCCTGTATCCTGGTGAGGCATGGAGCTCAGGCATATAAATTGCCAGATCTGTATGCCCCAGACCTTGCAACAGACGAGTCATAGCATCTGCATACCTGCCGTATGATTCTCCAGAACCTCCTCCGACAAGGGAGTTAAAGTCTTTGATGAATGCATGCAGGAACAGGAACGAGGATCTAATAATTGGTTGTGATGCCAATGCACATAATACAGTGTGGGGCAGCAGCAACGATAATTACAGAGGAGAAGCCTTATTCGAATTTGTATCATACAAGGATCTAGCTATCTTAAACAGGGGGACAGAGCCGATCATCGTCGATGTGAGGCGAATGGAAGTGATCGATGTTACCCTGTGCAGTAGTCAGATAATTGAAAGAGTATGAAACTGGAGGGTAGTGGATCAGGCTACATTAATGGATCACAGAGCCATTTCATTTGATGTTCGCTATGGATCTAAAAGGAACAAATATCGGCAATACATCAGAATTCCAAAGAACACGGATAGGACAAAATACCTTGAAGTTTTGGAGGAAAAACTGAATGTAAGGACATTCGGAATACCGAAAAACACTTGGCATGTGGAATCACAACTGAAACATCTGCAATCAGATGTTGAAGATGCGTACCGAGTGGCTTGCACACCTACTTTAGTGGAAAAACAAGATCCTGCGCCTTGGTGGTGCCGGGAACTTGAAAAGGTAAAAAAGGCTGTGAGGAAGGCCTTCAATCAAGCCATGAGCCATGCAGCGCGGGATGCATATAAGCCGAAAAAGAAAGAGCAAAATGTTACTCTGCGACGACGTAAAAGGGAGTCATGGAGGGACTTTTGCACGAGTATAACGTGTAAATCTGAAGTCAGGAGACTACAAAAGATTTTCTCGAGAGATCCAGTTTCTAAGATAGATTGCAGGAGATGGTAGAAACACTGGATCACACAAATGAGGTCCTAATGGAGGTACACATTCCAGGAAGCTATAAGTCAGATCAGCCCTGGGCTCCAAGGAAACAAGCAGCGAACAGGATGGAAAGGACGGAAGCAGAACGGATCGTGACCCCAAAAGCGGTCGAGTGTGCGATAGCAACATTCTCACCCTTCAAAACTGCGGGGCCGGATGGTATATATCCAGGTCTAATGCAATGGGGCGCAGACGTAATTGCACCAAGGCTCTGGAATATAAACGTTGCATGCCTAGGCTATATACCGATAACATGGAGGGAAGCAAATGTGGTCTTCTTCCAAAACCGGGGAAAGTCATTCAGACCAGTCAGCCTAACATCTCCTTTCTGTTTAAAACAAAGGAAAAGGAGATAGTGGACTATATGGAGTGCACTGCGCTTAAAATGTATCCTTTGAATAGTAGACAGCATGCATAATGGGTAGGCATGTCCACAGAAACAGCGCTACATCAAGTAGTACGCGTTGCGGAAGAAGAGCTAAATACCGAGGGGCATTGCGATGACCACTATAATGGGCATTGAAGGTGCCTTCGATAAGATCTACTCTGAAAGTCTGAAACAAGCCTTGGAAAAACGAAGGGCTAAGCCACTGGTGGTAAGATGGATGGACAATATCTTGAATACAAGGGAGCTTAATATTCAGACGGTAACCTCAAAACTCAAACCAAGGGTTAGCAGAGGTTGCCCACAAGGAGGTGGTCACTCACCTACACTGTGGAATATCACTGTGGACTCTCTTCCGATTGGCAGAGGAATGGTAGAACAGCTGATTCACAAATGGATCACGGCAGAACACCTGAGAAGGTGGTCAAACGTGGAACAATGGCAATTAAGTGGCCGACCTCTGCTCCACTCAAAGAAGGGTTCTAAGTATGAGTCGAGGAACATTGAAATGGGTGGTGGCTTTGTCTACAGGACATGGTAATTTCGGATATCACTTAAGGAAAATGGGCCTTATAGAGGATGATACCTGTAGACTATGCCTGGAGGAATCTGAGACAGCGGCACATATACTGTGTCCATGTCCAGCGTTGGCTGGCAGAAGAATGAGGATCTTGGGACATCAATGGGTCGAAATCCAGTCGATGAAACAGATCTTCCATAAACGGATGCTAGCGTTAACATTAGAAATCGAGCCAAGTGAAGAACTCTGGTGAAATCCAAAGAGTCTCACTGGGTAAGATTTATAGTGGTAGAGAGACGAAAAGGGACCCGACAAGGTGGTCTGATTCGAATACATATATAGGTATATTTGAATATACAATTTTGTTGTAACCACATTTGTCTGTTTGCGAGCAGACGCGTGAAGCCGTTCAAGAAGTACGAACGTTAGCGAATTTCATTGTAGAAGACTAACAGTCAGACTTAGAGCGTTCGGAAAATAGTCGGATCAAGAATTGTTTGTGAAGCGAGGCAAAGAAGTTAAGAAACTTAACGAGAACAACGAGTTTCTTTTGTTGAAGCAAAACTAATGATCTCGGCGCATTAGAATTAATAAACTTACTCTTGTCTTTCGAGGATGCAACGTGGAGCTAAAGGCTTCATCCATTTCTGTCAGAATTTTAGTTAGTTTTTGAACTTGCCGGTCGGGTTCGAGAACATCATCCTTGGAGGTAGCATAATCTGGTTTCACAGTCGGTTTGGAACGCAAATAATGGAAGCATTGCACTCGCACCTAGGGTGAACAAACATTTAGAAAAAGTTATAACATGCCATAGTAAACCTTACCTCCAAATGAAGAACTAAAAGACAAGTGTTAGCCAGTTCATCGAATTCAAGCGCCAAATTGGTTAGAACCTTAATAGTACCGTCTTTTATTGTTATCGACGAACACTCGGCGCTAATCGCCGAGCTAAGACCATTCATTATTGGACGCCTCAGTTCGTTGGCGAACTCCGATACCCTATATGAAAACCATTCCATGCTCTCTTGTAATATGGCCAGCTCCTTGAGTACTCCAATGTCTGAAAGAATTTCCTGCTGAGTAATTCCGCCCTCTCCCAGATTACTGGTCAACATTTCAGCCTCGCGCACATTTCGCTGTTGCACTTGCACCGGACTCTCCTCTTCCGATGGTTCAAAGTGTCCCCTCTGTAACTTCTTTCCGTGCTTCGAACGATGACCTGAGTTCTTCAAATCCGTCCAATTGGGAAGTGTCCTAAAAGAAACAGCAAACAGCTGTAACAATAGCTTTATACAATTTGACAATAGGCTACTCACTTCAAGAACCGACTGATGTCCTCATCTTTCAACCATGCCACACTGTAAATTCGTTTGTCTTCCGAATCGGGTTGCACTATGCCACGATACGCGGCCTGACACGTTTCTCGATAAGTCTTCAGTAACGAACACACCATTTTTAGCAGATCTTCAGAGAAGCATGGCAAATCTTGAATAAGGTTCTTGGTCTCCGCTATTCGCCGTTCGACCATCACAGTCGACTGTAGAAGGGGTCGTGAGATATTTAGCGACTTGACTTCTTCGGGCATAACTACAGAACGCCAGGCATCTTGATTCTTGGACAGTGACTCTATGGTTAAGTGAAGATTTTTAAAGTGGCCCTTGGCGAGGAATGTCTCCTTAATATAATTGGCGATAAAGTCGTGCAAGCTACATGGTTCACTGGAATTGAATATTCAACCTTGAAGAGTGTTCGGAAACAAAGGCTGCCAAACTTACCCTGATTTGCATTTCATGAAAACTTCAATCTCCTGAATGTAACCCATGAGTGGGAGGTAAACTTTGGTGATTACTGTTTGATCCGGCTCGCAGATGAGGACTTTTTCGCGACTTTTCTCTAACCCACCGCCTAGGTGCTCGTCATTCGATGTGTTGGATGGGTTTCTTCGATGTCCCTTAAACGAGCCTGTTTGGTGATGATGTTGTGCGATATGGGAGGACTTGTCGAACTTGAAGAGGGCTCTTTTGTTGCTGTTAAATGAGACATATAAAAATTAGTTGAACTTTACGTTAGGTGGATTACTTGGGTCAAGTATTTTAGCATATACGCCTAAAGGGGTTAGCTTTAGTTTACAGATATTTATATAGCCGGGGGTACCTTATTTATAGTCTTACAAATGCTATCTACTTTCTGATACTAACCCTCGGGAATAACTTAACGCATACCTGCGTCGACATTCGATTTAGAAAATTAGAAAAGTATCGATATTAGTCAAAAGATTGTAATAGAAATTTTCAGAAAAGTTAATTAAGGTAGACAGAGATTCCAATTGGAATGGAGAGGAGGTAAGGTAACTTTTTTTTGTCCTTTTGTTGATAGGAATCATAACATTTTATGTTTTGATGTGCTCATAAGACATAGACTGTCGAATAAGAGTTTATGTGGTACTTGAACTGCTATTAGTGGTTTCAGTAACCGGCCCTTAACGCGCGAATATAATTTAAAATCTGTGATCAGAGAACATCAGCTTTAAATGTTCTTACGTTCCTATCGATGAGCGAGTTACAAGCGGCACCGAGACGGAACCCTTTCATGTGTAAAAAGATGTAGGGAAAACTAATTTGCACGTTACTTCAGCGAGATTGCCGATGTTTTCAAAAAGAATGCAGTGCCCCGTCTGCAGATGTCAGCGTTATTAAGTGTTCTTTGCGCTCTCGAGGATTTCTGATTATTTTTATAGTTGCACACAGCGAGGTGAGGTGATGTTAGCTTTAGGTTGCGCCTTATATTAGACGAGGTTATTTGTTTGGTTTGTTTTTTTAATTGCTGCAGTTATGCTTTGTTGGTTATATCTTTAAAACGTGCATGTTGGGTTGGCCTTTGTTTATGGGTTTACGCCCGCAGTATTTCTACTTATTCGGAAGACACAAGCTAAGCAATGAAAGAGAGAAAGATGTGGATTCAGTAAAATCGATATTAATATTAGCGTTATTCTGACTTTTTTTTCCAAAATGTGAAGGCTTTCCTCTTACTGCCGCTCACATGCTCAGTTACCTTTCCATCAACTTGAACATAGACGATTACAATTTTTTTAAGACAAGAAACAAGATGCCGCTTCTCTTGATAAGCCCAAATATTGAACTAGATATCATAAAACTCGAAATGATAATGGAAAATCGTATCAACAGATAAAAGCTTTGTGTAAACCAAAAAAGTATTCACCTGGAAAATATTGTTTTTCATTGGTAACACCTTCAGACAAAGGGATAACAGATTACAGATCTTAACATCAACCTCTCACGATAGTGGAACCGCTAATCAAATGCACAACATCGACGCGAGCACATATTTTATGAATGGAACTACAGATGACAGATAATGTTTGATCGTACAGCCATAAACAGTGTCACATATTTCACGGCATTTAAATGATCACTTTAATGGAACTTGAATTGAAATCAGAACACTTTCAATACCCCTACATCAGTCACTCGACTTAACAGCTATTATAGTTTTTAACAATGGAACTGAGATCTAGGGGAAGTAAAATTACTTACTTCCCTAAAAATAATATTTTTCTCGGCAACATTTCGACAGAGAAAATCCCTCGACTTACCTTTGGCCTTTTCTCCTTACAAAGTATGAGTTAATATTAACAGCTGGTTCGTTAAAATTTGATTGTGATGCCTCGTCCGCAGACTCATTTTGAATGTCTAAATAATCAGTTAGCAGCAATTGCAACTGCAATTCAAAACGTTGTTAAATTATTTGAACCGCTTGTATCTGATCATGTCAAGTTGGACTTACCACAGACTGCGCTTGAGCCCAAAAATCGCTCAAATCATACAAGCTTGTCGTTACCGAATATTTCTGTATGACACTAAGGTAGTTCTTCAATAGCAGTGCATGCGTGTGTGCGATCGCTTTGAACTGCTTAAACAGCACTTCAAGCAAGGCCAACAACGGGTGTCGATCAGTCGGGACCAGATTCAAGGCAACCATTTGGTTCGTTGTGTTTCGCACAACGTCCAGTAGATGCGATTGTATTTGAACACGTATTTTCTCGATTGAGTCTGGTACTCGCTCCAGCATTCCAAAGCACTCGACCGTAATTGATATAAAGTATGTCACACTAAGATCGGCATCGATCAAGTCCGTATCTTCGATAGTCTCTGATTTTTCAAAGTCGAAACCTTGAGCCATATCCACGAGTGCCTTCCGTACTCGTGCGTTCGCTTCAATGCGATCGGTAGATCGACGGGCGAAATTTCTCGTAAAATTCGAGGCACTATTTCGAGCCGAATTTTGTCTTTGGAAATTTGTAAGCACTTCACGGGAGGAATGTTTGTAGAGCTGTTGAACTAACTCTTCGTGTAGTTTCTGATAGAGTTGATTCTTGCGTGCTTGCAAATCGGAGCGGAGATCAGCTAAGCCCTCAACATCTTTTAACGACCCATCACAAATACCGAACGCATCGATTAGAGCTTTAGCTGCGTGCAAGTATTGTCTTTTTGTCGAGAACGCGGTCACTCTTTGAGGCACTTTACGGAGTTCGGTGCTAAAAGGAAATAATGTTAGTTTATTTTTGGGAACTGTTAAATAGACAACTCCGTACATTTGCTCCAACATTTCCAGTACAAACTTATGTTGCACAGCATCTGTCCAAAGTTTCTTGAGCTCATCGCGACGGCACTGTAGAAGTTGTTTGCACGCTATAAGATTCTCTTTGACAGAGTGAATCTTCTCTCGACTGGCGGTTATCTCATTGGACACTTGACTAAATAATGGCAATACCCTCGTAAGATTTAAGTCGTGCTTCGAGACAAGCTCATTCAAACGTTGATCGGATTTCTTGAACTCCTTTTCGATGCGTTGCTTTTCCTTTTGCCGTTCTTCATTTGTTTCACTGAAGCCAAGTGATTTGATGACGTTGACAAGGAAACCACAACCAGCCTAGAACCATGGACAAGCAATAAATTGTTACAAACTTAACAGCGATATAAAAATATTTAAGATTAATTGAGATAAAACGCCTCTTTTATATGATTGCAAATTATTTTATTTTGACATTTGTCATCACTTCTTTGCAAAGTTGTATTGTTGTATTCATCAACACTTTGAAGACAAATTACATGAACACCATTATTGAATAAGAACAATTTTTTTATTCAGTTAGATGGAAGACACTTTCGAGATGTATTTAAATTTAAAATTTCACGTGAATTTCCGATATTACCTCATCTTTTCCATATTTAACTCCGCGCGGAGGCTTCGTCGGCGGTGGTGTAGCCATCTTTCTGAAACTGACATTCAAAATGTCAAATATATGTTCAGCGACATGAGCCATCTATGTTTCGAAATGCGAGGAGCAAATGTTTGTTGGTCGCAGTCACAGTAGGTATGAAGAATATAAAAAAAACATTCACAATCAGTTTATATGTCTTTCAAACAAAAATAATTATAATTAGGTATACCGTCAAACTGGGTATATACTAGACATTTTTACAAAAATTCGATTTTTAATGTGGTTTTCAATTGGGCTTCTTCAGATTTGCTCTCAGATTTCGTGTGTCTAATCGAACATTAAAACTTCACTTGCTCTTATTTGTGTTGATATTAGTAGGGTTCGAATATGTGTAGCCTTCGACACTGTTCAAAACCGACAAGTAGAAATAAGACACAAAATTCTCTATAATATTTCAAAGTAGGTATCAACTCTGTGGATAATACATATTGTTTTCAAGTTATTTTTTATTATTATTAGTAATATCATTATTTTTAAACTGAAAGCACTAAACTCAAGAAAGTACATACCTATACAGTCCACCAGTTATCGAAATATGGTCCTTCGATCCGGATATTGAACCAGTAAATCACTATTATTAACAGTTTTCTTAAAATTTTTTAGATAAGCATTTATTATGAGCAAGAAAGAAGAACGCAAAAACTGTACGGCAGCAGTGCCAGTCAGAGTCAATACTGTGACCACCAACTTCGACCGATTTCCCGTTACTTGCCTACAAGCTATATTTTTATGGGGTGGCAAATGCTAAGTGCGCTTGTATTGTTATATAGAAATTCGTATTGACAAATGTTACATAACTTCAAAAATTCCGACTCACCAACAAACTCGCACCTTGCATATGCCACTTCCGCTGTTGGCAAAGTTGCTGCCAGCGTTCATAGAATTTATCCATTAAATTTGAAATTATTCGTTTCGTGTGGGTACCATTTTTTTTTTAAGGAATAAGTGTACATTTGCTTAAAATATTAATGAAAAATGAACAACGTAGATTGGTTAAAGGAAATTAAAAACATTTTGAGCAAATTTTCTTCAGTTATCTAAGAAGCAGAAAATACACAACCATGTTTGTCCTAATAAGTCTCTAGTACATAAAACATCTCCATTAGATAGTTTTATTGACCTGCAAAATCGAATTATTCGCCTTTTAACCATTTCTAATAAGTAACCAATGGCAATCAATAATAATAACTTCCCCACGGTTGCCGAGGTTGGCAGCATTTATTTTTGTATATTTTGTGTGTTTTTGCACGTCACACGGATTCTTAATTGACATAACACCGATAGGAAAACAAAATGGCGAACTTGGAAAAAAATTGAGGGGGTCAGCGGCAAGAGGATTGTGAGTTGGGGGTCTCAGAATGATTTGTCTCTGATTTTGACATCGTATAATGCAGCATCTACAAAATAAGTTGGAATTGCATTTTTTATAAGCTAAATACCTATTAGACTCACATTTTGAATGTGTTGATATGTTCTAGGAGAACATTCAATTGCAACTTCTTCCTCCGACTTCGTTGATGACGAAAATAAATAGAGTTTTACTTGTCAAACTTTTAAGCTGTCTACATTATCCAAACCAATTTGACATTCAAGTTAACAGATGTTCATGTGAAAATCATAAAAAGTTTGTTTTTTACAAATTGAAATACATGTAGTCAATTTGATCTGTACTTATGAAAATGATAAATTATTTTGGTTAATTATTTTAAATAAAGCAAAAAGTTTGACTAAATTTGACAAATGTTTTCAAATGCGTTTTTGATCAGGAAGGTAGGTCTACTGTTAAAGCTTTTGCAATTCCTCAAGTGAGCCATCTGACCGCAGCAGTGCCACCAAATTCGCTCTATTTGGAAGAAAACTATACGGACAAGCCTTGATACGCTCTATTTGAGTCTGATTTTGTCTATTTTTATAATATATTTGTTTTTATAATATTCAAGGACGAAGCTGTAAACAAAAAGATTATGAAAATAATGTGTCCCGTTTTTTAGTGCACCGCGCGTATCATCCGCCATGTTGTACAAATTGCTCGAATTTTGCGCAGATCCAATACCTTGCATTTTTTAAATATACATATAGCAGCCACAAAAAATACATTGATACCGCAACGATTGCGTTATACATATATAATTTTGCCCAAGGCATGGTGGGCGTGAATCGAAATAATCGAATGAACATCGTAGAAAGTTTTCTTTGCGAATTCTGTTATTTTGTCTATCAGTTTGATTTGCTGTCGATAAAGAAGTGAAGTGACGAAGGTTTTTTTTTGGGGGAATTTCGTATTTTGTGGAAACAGCAATTATGTATTCAAAAACTTATTACTAATCTTTTTCTTATTGGTAGTTCCAATCCAATACAAGGCTTTATTGACATTTAATGACCAATTATCAAAGTTCTAACCTGCCAAAACAAAATAAACAATAAAAACAGACACATTTGGTGTTCAATCAATTTAAATTTTTATTACAATCAATTTTGGTCATTTGGAAAATTCACTGGACATGCTATGGCTCGACTCCTGCGTTCTCCTTATCGGCATTCAATTGGTCCTGCTTGCGGATCGTGACAATTTTGCACTCATCAGCGCACTTTGACGTGATAGCCATGCGCACTTCCTTCTGAGTGACCTTGATGCGACTGGTCACAAGGGAAACTACATCAGCAACCTTTTTCACGTCTAGCGCCATCTTCTCAGGCTTATTCAGATTCATAAAAGCAGGCGATGGTCGGCCCGACAGACTGTGAGTCGCCAAAGTATTTCGATCAAAAACTCTCATCAACACTTTCCTTGTGACGGTTTGTGCAGTAAGTTTCCAATCGATTTCGTTCCATCTTGTCTTCGATATCTGCGTTCCGTTGGGGCTAATGATAAACTTTTCGTCATCGTCTCTTGAGGTGTAGGGATATTTTGGCAGCGTTGGTTCCGGTACGAATTAACTTGTCGGCGGTTATATGAATGGACGGTTTCTTTGGAGAGGGCGGCATTTCAGCTGGTGGTGTATATTTACGGTGACCATCTGTTTGAATTCCAAATAATGAACAAAAAAAAAATTAAATCCAGTTCTTAATTATTATTTTTTATTTAAAAAAATAACTCAATAAAAAAATATTACACAAGGATTCAGTCTTTGCTTTAGTTAATTAAAATTAATATTACAGAAGGAACTCTTAATTTGTACCTTTGTTAAGCAAAATACATAAATAAATAAAATTCAGTCTTTTATTTAACTAAATGTTGTAAAATGAACGTTTAAAAACTAAATAAGTATCCTCATTATTAAAAATAAGGACCTAATGCTGGTAACATTTAATTGATTACATATTTGAATACTTTCCTGAAGTATATATTTGTTTAATTAAATCTGGTTTTTGTTTTAAATATTCTCTGAACTCTAAACAGGTCATTTCATAGTTAAATTTAGTAATTAAAATTGATTTCATAGTTTCGACTTTCATTTGGTTTTTTTCATTTGTCCAAACATTATTTAAGACTGAAAAAACTCTTTCTGTTGGAGCATTCGACCCCGGAAGACACAAGCCAAATTCTACAATTTTTAAAATGTTTTTGAAATTTATGTCTTTTTCTATAAAATGTTGAAAAATTTCCATCCATCTTTCTCCTGCAGTCTTCTGACTATCTTCCCATGTTACAATTTTCTCCAGAGAAACATAATTTTTAACACACGAAAATTCGTCAAAAGCTTCAGAGTCATCAAGATTAAAATCGCTTCTCTTTTTAATAATATACATTAAACTTGCCTCGACCTGGTTCCAGGACGGAACTGCATGTAGAAGTACCCATTCTAAAATTTCAATTTCAACAAATGCACCGTCCCACTGATTTAAATAGTCTACACAACTAGTGTAGAAGTCATTTGCGTGTGTTTTTATATTATCTAAAACTGTAGGATCTTCTTGCTCTAAATCTTTTATCATTTTTTTAATTATTATTGGCAAAAAGCATTCATCTTTTCTTTGTTTTATTTTTGATTTAAGATCTTTAATGACCAGGGATACTTCCATCATGCATATTTCCTGGGACTCAATCCGTAAAATGCTATTATGTAAAAGATTAGCCTGACAATGTGCAAAAAAAAACCAGAGTTCAGAACAAGGATTGTTGAAAAAATCTCTTAATATAGTTGGGCACTTTGGTTGCGACAAAAAATAAAGCTTCAAAGGTTTAAAAAGCTTCAAAATTCTTTCTATTGATGGTTTAAGGGTAAGCCATCTAGTTTTACTAAATCCCATTAGTTTTCTATATTCAGTATCTACCTCATCGCATATTTCTTTTAATTGTTCAACCCTAATTGTATATATATAAAAGTATGAATAAATTTTTACAACAATGACTTCTACATCTATTGGTAAACACTCTATTGAAGATTGAATACAATTATTTAAAATGTGAGCTGCACAGTTTACACCAATGAGATTCGTTCCAGTTGATAGTTGAAGCTTAGTAAACAAATTGTTCTTCCCTCTCCTAGCCGCTCCGCCAAAGTTACAATTAGTGTTGTCTGCGCAGATGGCAACCACTTTAGTGTCAATTTCAAATTTTCGCAAAAGATCCGAGATATATTTTGTTAATATATCGGAAGATTCTCCTGGCAGACTATCGACTTCCAATATTTTTACTTGAATACCTTTTATTGGTATAAAGTAGCGGACAAGTATTGGGCATATTTTTGTACTTCCATGATTTGAGCAATCGGAATATATTGTTAAAAAAGTAACAGCATCTAAATCAGTTTGGATTTCTTCAATCGAATGTGGCGACAGCACATAGCAAACGATTGATTCGCACTTGGTTCTCGCGCATGAATATTTTTCGTCGTAACATTTTTTTATTAATTTTGATGTGCAATCGTTTGAACGAAACGAATGATTATGTTTTATGGTGTGAAAAGCCCACGTACCTTCGTTCACGCTGGTTATTTTTCCTGATTCATTAATTGTTTTCTTTCCGAAGTATGAAGTTAGATTTTTACTTGAAGCAGCAGCTACGTTTGCGCTTTTGTGTTTAGATGTTTTCAAATGTTGTTCTATGTCGAGTTTTCCATTATTGGCGATAGAAAATGTGGCCATGCACTTGTTGCATCTCACATCGCCTTCTGTTGTTTTTTTTAAGAATTTATATTCTTTTTGTAGTTCTTCATTAAAAAGACATTTTCTTCTGGGTGGCATCAGTGAACTTAAAGATAATTATAAATGTTTAAGTAGGTATTTTTGAACTAATAATATAAAATTTCATTTACCAATTTTAATGTTTACCACAACGGAACAATAATTTGTCTTCGAATTTGTAAAACTTTTTGAATTGATTATTATCTGAATGCTCGATTTTGACGTTTTGACATAAGGTGAGTTCCGAGAATTATGTAGGGAGTGTTCCGAAATTAAAGTTTTGCACTACATTACCATTTTTGCACATTCAGTAAATTAGGGCACGTTCGCATTATCATTTTGTTGAAAGAATTTTGGTTTGGTTAGTTTTTCGTTTTTGTTTCAACAAAATTGAATAAAATACTGAACAAATAATGAACAGCTTTTGAAATAATGAACATTTTTATGTTTTTGAACACAAAATAATTCATAATGAACATCTACTTCAAATAATGAACAGTTCATTATAATAATGAACGGATGGTCACCGTATGTATATTAGTAGGTACGACTGCTGTTGTCGCGTATAAGGATGTCGTCAGATTTTTGGGGATAGTCCAATTTTCAATTTCAATTTCAATTCATTTTTATTTTCAGAGAACATTTTACAATGGATATGCGTATCCGCGAAGCCTTATAGAGGCTTTTCTGCAGAAGATTGAGTTTCAAAAATTTTATAATTAACTGTAGGTAGAAAGCTTAGGTTAAATAAATCTCTACATTTCATAAATTGAAAACCATTTCAAAGAAAGATTGATTAATATTTACGAAGAAAAATAAAAAAATAAAGAATAGAATGAGATTTAGTTGAGATTAAATTAGCTACATATTTGAATTCTTGTTTAGAAAAAAGTGTTTTATGTTTTTTTTCCTAGTTTTTAAGTTTGTGATGTTTTTGAACTCTTGTGGAAGTGTATTGAGAACTTCTGATACACTACATTTCAGCTGTCTTCTTCCGTAGTTGTTGTAGAATCGAGGTTCTTGAAGCATTCCTTGTGCCCGTCTTCTTGTGTTGATCCCATGTTGAATTGGTGTGATGAATCTAGTATCGTCATAGTACTCCAGTATAAGGGTCATCTTAAAAATATCATCTACTGGAAGAACTTTGGCCCCTTCTTGTTCAACAATATTTCGCCGATAGTCTACACTTATCTTGTTTAATGCTCTGTTTTGCAGTTTATTAAGTTTGTTTATGTGTGTTGCAGATGCGTTTCCCCATGCAAGTATTCCATACCTCAATTTCGATTCTACTAAGGTATAGTATACTTAACACAGACGTCGTGGCATGGAACTTTAGATGGGTAAGGGCGTATAAAGCTTTTTTAGGGCTCATGCACAACTCGTCAATATGCGTGTCCCATAGAAAATTGCTGTCAATGGTGACTCCAAGATATTTGTATCTCTCTCTCTCTTGGAAGCGTTGATCGTTAGACCGCGATCATGACACCATTTCACTGCATCATCAAACTCCTCCTGCATAATTGATGTTGCCGTATGCAAAGATCTGTGTCGCACTATTATCGCCGTGTCGTCTGCATACGCGAATGGGATGGCCTGTTTGAATACTTTTAACAACTCGTTGGTGTATAAAATGAAGAGGAGCGGACCCAATTTGGAACCTTGAGGGACTCCATATTGCACGCGTTCCTTTTGGCTATATGTCTGGTTGATTTTGACACAGAATTGTCTGTTGTTTAAGTATTCTCTTAGCCAGTCTGCCATCAGACCTCTTATTCCAATGTTTTCAAGTGCTTCTATTAGTTTATCATGGTTCTGTGTGTCAAAAGCCTTGCTGAAATCCACGAACAGTACAAGTATATGGTAGCTTTTGTACAAGCCGTACTGGCTTGTATGTATGATATAATTTTTATCTATGAAATCTTGAAGCCTCTTTGTTACGACCTCTTCAAGGCACTTTTCAATTATCGGCAATATTGATATAGGCCTGTAATTGCTGAGCTCGCTTTTGATACCTCCTTTATATATTGGCCTGACTACAGCTGTTTTCAAAGTTACAGGAATTTTTGCTTGATTTAAGCTAAGGTTAATGAATTTGCACAGCATTGGGGTAAATATGTCTGAGTGTCTTTTTATATCAACGGCTCTTATTCCGTCGAAACCTGGCGATTTTCTATCACTGAGTGAATGAATTATTCTTCGTATTTCCGAAAAACTTGTTTCTTGCACGAATACAGATCTGGCTGATGTTGAACTCGAATGTGTCGATGTAACAGTGTCGCATTGATGAATAATATTTTTTATCTGAGAGCAAGATTAGTCAGGCATATTTTGCCAGAGAAGTTCTTTGTTACAGTTTCATCAAGTCCAGGTTTTTTCCTTTCCAGTATTTCGTTAATAAGATTCCATGTTTTACGAGGGTCATGCCTGATTTGGCTGAACTTGGTTCTATGAAAACAGGATTTTTGAGTCGTTATTTCCTTCTTCAGTTTGTTTCTGAAAGACTTATACTCCATTTCATAAGATTTGTTCAGTCGATTGTTTTTCCATCTTCTGTAAAGTTCATCCCTTTTTCTACATTGGTCGATTATTTCAGTAGACATCCATGGATTAAGCTTTCTTCTGTATTTTATTTGCTTGCTAGATGTCGCTCGATCATAAATATATATAATTTTTTCGAGAAGTTTCTGATAAAGTGGACCAGCACACTTTCATTCAAGACTTCCTCCCAATTTGTTTCTGTAATTAATTCGTTAACCTTTGCGTTAGATATATAGGACAAGCTGACTTTACTTTCTTTAACAGCAGATTTTTTCATTGGTGGGAAGTATATTATTGGGTAATGATCTGTGATACAGCTTTCAATTACAGCTGAATTGATTTGATCTTGCAAAGCGTTCGTTAAGATGTGGTCAATCGTTGTTTTTGATCCTGTGTTTGGGTCTACTCTTGTATACCTACTCCGTTATCACATTAGTCAACCCAAGTGACGCCAGCATCTCCAGATATTCTTTCACGCCATACAATTCCAGATCATTCACATTAATATTCATATCACCCATTACCATAATCTCGTCCTTTTTCCCCAGTTGTCCAACGTTGTTTCCGAATTCATCAACAAACGCTTTTCGGCTGTAACCTGGTGGTCTATATATCCCCATTACATACTTGTACTTGTTGTCTTCTTTAATTTGGATTAGGATATTTTCATATGACACACTTTCAGTTGTTAATCGTACAAATGGTAAGTCTTTAAGTATTAACATTAGAATTCCACCTCCTCTACGTTTATCTCGATTCAGAAATTCCGCTTGGAAACCATCTATACTGTAAAGTCCTTTTTCATCTTCATCTATATTGGTCTCAACTAGTATTATTATTTTTAGCATATTGATGAAGTAGCTAACGTTAATGCAAAAATCATTCCAATTCTTTCGTAAAGATCTTATATTAAAACTAAGGCAGCAACATTTATTTTCATTTAATTTGTTAGTTTTGATACCACTAAAACCACTAATTACCCTACAATTTAAATCAACTATTACTTCATTTGAATCGATTTTGGTATATAGAGTTTTGTTTCTCTTTTTGCTTACGCACAATGCAGTTATTGAGTGCGAGAAATTTTGCTCACATCGGCAACCGTACTTATCAGAATCGGCTGCGTACTCTCATTCAGTCTAGCAAGTATTCTTCCCGCACTCTCCCACACAAATCTCCAGTTTTCTGTTCTCGCTCTCTCCTTTGCCATCCACATCAAGTGTTTATTGTGCTTTGTCAGCTGGTTGTTAAAATAAACCGTAGCCTCAGGAAAAGCTGTACCAGCGCTTGAGTTGTTGCTTGTTTTCTGCATGACAGAATTCAGTTTGATGGAGCGAGTGGAGCGCGTTAGTTTCATGAATTGCATTTTCTTTATGCTGAACGCAAATGTAGCAATTATCATTGATTTTTCGGGGTTTTTTGTTTTTGTTCGATATATGTCAGTTATGTCGGTGTCGTTGATTTCATAGTTGACAGTTTTTCCTATTCCCTATAATACCTCTATCAGGTTTTTTTTTGGAGTAGGGGGAATGTTTTTGATGTCAATACTGTTTTTGATCATTTGTTGCTCAAGTGTGTTGATCTGTGTTTGTAAATGTTCAATGATGACATCTTTTCTTTTGTTGGTTTCTTTCACATCGTTTAGTTCCTTTAGTATGTTGTCCATAAGGTCATTGTTTTTTCTCATGTTGGAGTTGAGTTCTTCGTATTTAGCGGCTAGGAAATCACAGCTTGCCGCTATTTCTTTAACTTCCCCTCTCAGAAGGCGGATTTCCGTTATAACAGCTAAGCTGTTGTCAGTTGAGATGGTGTTAGTTGGCATACCGGGGCTGCTGAGTTCACGCATTCTCTTCGACGGTTGTTCTTTTGTTGTCTGGGGAACATTGCTGATTGCAGCTGTAGATTGGACATCTCCACAGTTCCGGCATACTTGGCACTTCCAAGCGTCTCTTCTCGTACCCATGGTTCTTAATACTTTAGAAAAATTACACAATTACATAGGCAATCAGATCACTAATTCACAGAGCGATTAAAAAAACTACTAAGCTCTCTCAGTCTATCCAAATCCACTTGTTCATAAACGTGTATTCCATTCTCGGCAAATTCTTCCATTCTTTGTTGAAAATGATTTTCATTAGCTAAGATGAGTTTAATTCGGTTGCTGATAGATTGAGGGCTTTGATTTTGGTTTGGGAGAAAGAGGTTTCTTATTTTTCTTGGGATCCGATGGCTTTAAATCGATGGTTGAATTAGTTTGCTTTTGTTCCATCAAACTAGATTCAATGCTTGGCATCAATTTAGTAGCTATGTCCGCCCATGCTTCTGCTTCAGAGGATGTCGTCAGATTTTTGGGGATAGTCCAAATCCACTTGTTCATAAACGTGTATTCCATTCTCGGCAAATTCTTCCATTCTTTGTTGAAAATGATTTTCATTAGCTAAGATGAGTTTAATTCGGTTGCTGATAGATATGTTTAAGCTTCCTTCCATCCTTCGATTTTGGCTTTTCTTGGGGTTTCGAGACGGGGACTTTAAACGACGAATGCGGTTTATGTGGCTTGTCATGGGACAACATTTGTTCGTCTTGAACATCGCTTTTAACAACAACTTCGGGTTTTTCCTTTACCCAAGATGGATCGATTCCTATGATGTCGTAAAGACGCTGGATGTCGTTTTCCCTTGACATATGGCAATGGCTGAGCTGAAGCTGCATGGTTCATCACAACTGTGTTTTTAATTTTGTTAGCACGTTTAGCTTTTATAATTTGAGTTGGGGGCTTTGATTTTGGTTTTGGTTTGGGTGAAAGAGGTTTCTTATTTTTCTTGGGATCCGATGGCTTTAAATCGATGGATGAATTAATTTGCTTTTGTTCCATCAAACAAGATTCAATGTTTTGCATCAATTTAGTAGCTATGTCCGCCCATGATTCTGCTTCAGAGGATGTCGTCAGATTTTTGGGGATAGTCCAAATCCACTTGTTCATAAACGTGTATTCCATTTTCGGCAAATTCTTCAATTCTTTGTTGAAAATGATTTTCATTAACTAAGATGAGTTTAATTCGGTTGCTGATAGATATGTTCAAGCTCTTCCTTCGATTTTAGCTTTACTTGTGGTTTTGAGACGGGGACTTTAAACGACGAATGCGGTTTATGTGGCTTGTCATGGGACAACATTTGTTCGTCTTGAACATCGCTTTTAACAACAACTTCGGGTTTTTCCTTTACCCAAGATGGATCGATTCCTATGATGTCGTAAAGACGCTGGATGTCGTTTTCCCTTGACATATGGCAATGGCTGAGCTGAAGCTGCATGGTTCATCACAACTGTGTTTTTAATTTTGTTAGCACGTTTAGCTTTTATAATTTGAATTGAGGGCTTTGATTTTGGTTTTGGTTTGGGAGAAAGAGGTTTCTTATTTTTCTTGGGATCCGATGGCTTTAAAACGATGGATGAATTAATTTGCTTTTGTTCCATCAAACTAGATTCAATGTTTTGCATCAATTTAGTAGCTATGTCCGCCTATGCTTCTGCTTCCTGCTTCATTAGTGAAGAAGTAGTTAAATCGACTGATGGTGTCGCGTATAAGGATGTCGTCAGATTTTTGGGGATAGTCCAAATCCTCTTGTTCATAAACGCGTATTCCATTCTCGGCAAATTCTTCCATTCTTTGTTGAAAATGATTTTCATTAGCTAAGATGAGTTTAATTCGGTTGCTGATAGATATGTTCAAGTTCTTCCTTCGATTTTGGCTTCACTTGGGGTTTCGACAATTTACATTTTTGTTCGGCAAGAAACTTTAAATTCGATTCGACCTGGTATTCTAGTATCTGTTGCTTGCGAAAATGCTGTTAGAAAAGAAGAAAAAAATAAAGATGTCTTTAAGCCAAAGTCCTTTGTAATTTGACAGAAATCTTATAACTTACCATAGCGGAACTCATTTTTGTGCTGTCGAATACTCTAGTCACAATTATTTAAAAATTCTTGTCTCCGGACAGTGCCTACGCACTTAACTTGATCACACGAGTAATGAGATTTGTAAAAGGACCCTTGTCTTATATAGAAAGAAACTGATCGGTTGGGACATTTTCGATAAAGGACCTGCACAGGTAGGCTTGAGGATCGAATAAATTCCTATACAACTCATAATTTTATTGCCCTTCGCCTAATAGTGCATGTGCTGATCGAATAAAATAAAATAAACCTGCCTCGGGTACACATTGTCATAAATGGATTAAAGAAAATTCCCGAAAATCCACATAGAGCACTGTTTAAAATAAATTCCGTGAAGGGTTTAATTAGGTGTACCTTGGACTGACGGAAACCTCATACATGGAAAAATGGTGGTAGCAATTTTAATTATTTCCCAGTTATTATGTGAACATGTTGCTTTATCATTTACAAAGGCTATCATTTAACAACGGGTGATTCTGTCATTTTTGTGAAACGCCTCTAAACTTTTACGAGCCGATCTGAATATGTAGAATAGTCAGAATTCCAAATGACATCGGCATATTCAAGAAGCGATCGAACTAACCCAGTGAAAAGTGACAACAAAGCAAATGGATCTTTAAGGTCCGAACCGTTTCGTTTTATAAATCCAACAACTCAATTTGCTTTTGCAACGACATATTCAATGTGGGCTTTGAAAGAAAATGAGGAGTCAAGCATAACACCTAAGTTCTTGATTTTCTCTACTCTATTCAAACGAGTTGAGTGAATTGAGGAGTTAAACTCAATATGAGACGAAGATCTGGTGTAGTTTTTTTTGTGGCTTCGCACATTTATTGAAAAAAAACTAAACTTTCACGCCTGTCTTTAGAGAACCGTCTTAGCTATCACGAAGTATTTGGTATCCATGAATTCCTCTCTATCCTCCACACAATGGCATAATTTTTTTGAATTAGTATATTTAATTTAAAATTTTGTATTTCCAAATGCATTACGATCTCAGTCATTTTCACTTCGCGCAAGAAACTGAAGTCAAAACTTGTTTAGTATAGAAAAATTTTGAAATAATAAAACAATATATACCAATTCGTGGAGCACAGGTAGAGGAATTCAGGGATACCAGGGGGTGGCTTACTTGGATTTCTAGGAGCAGGTGAAAATAGATAATTTCTTCATTAAGTTAGAGTGGAGTTGGGAAAATTGATGAGAAAATGAATCTATTGACACCTTTTCCTAGGAACCTGGGCAAGCTACACCGTAATATTTGGTATCTTTAAGTTCGTCTGATTGCGCTCCACAAGATAAAATACATTGTACAGAGGCAATCATTAAATTCACACTTCGAAATGCATTATCAACCCGTTTTTTTTTGCGAAAATAAGAAGGCAATTTGTGCTTCCAAATTTTCAATAAAATCACTAAACACTTCACGTTGTCTGCTTTTTAATACGGTGAACTGAAGTTAATTATTTGCTAAGATCACAATTGCTAATGGTTAAATAAATTGTTTATTGGCTTACCTAACATCTTCGGCTGGGGCTTTAAAAGTGCTGTTTGTTGAATTGCACCCCAGCACACAATTCAAAGTCCTTTTCCGTTTTTTTTGTGAGAGGCTGTCCGTCGTTCATTTTCCAAAAATAAAGAATAATTATTCAAACAATTTATTGAATATTTTACTAACAATTTGTTTATATTTGCACTCTACTTACGTGTTAATATTAAAAGTTTTAGTTTTTTTTTGCTTTAATAAGTTATTGTTTTGTGCAGATTGTTTTATGATTGGTGTCATTTTTCACATTCATTATTTTTAACGAGTTTACCTACTCTTTTTCTGGAATTGTTGCCTATTTTCTGAGAAAAAAGAGAAAAAAAAAAAAAAAAAAGAAGGAAAACATGGACAACTTTTCGCGCTGTGAAGACCCACTACCCATGGATGGGGAGTACATAATGTGCGGAAAGTGTAAAGGGTGTTATCATGCTGAATGCTCCTCTGTTGCATTGAGTACTTGGAGAAAATGGTCAGCGGCAACAAGAAAAACATGGGAATGTACATTTTGCAGGGGAAAGGAGAAACTAAGGCAGGTCCAGCAAGAAGAGATTCAGCAATCAAAAAGATCAAGATCAGCTGACTCTCCTAAACATCTAACAGCTGATAAAAGCTACAAAATCGTCTCGTCCCCAGCACAGCACTCCACAAACGACCCAAACCAACAATCAATCGAAAAAGAGCTAAAAGAAATTAAAGAATTGCTCAAAGAATACTCTAAATCTGTAGAGTTCACGATCACAAAGTATGATGAACTGAATAACGCACTTACCAAAAACAATCAACTGATCGAAAATCTAATGAAAGAAATAAGCGAACATAAAAAACAAAACGAAATGAAAGACACGCAAATAGCAAGTCTTCAAACAAAAATAAACACACTGGAATAAAAGCAAATCGAGAAAAATATAAAAATAAAAAATGTACCCATGAAAGCAACAGATAACGCATTTGAATTTGTTAATGCAATTGGTGAGACATTAGAATTGCAAATAAATGAAAACGACATCGAAGAAATATACGCATACACAGACCGGACCAACAAACAATTGAAAAATCTCTCAGTGAGCTTCGCACGTAAAAACACAAAAATTGCCTTTCTCGAAAAAGCAAAAAACAAAAAGAAATTAACATACGAAGAGATCTGTGAAAAGGTAAACAGAGAGAAAAATTCAGCGCATTCAAAGCAAATAATGTACATAAACAGTCAGCTAACCCCTCACTTCAAGAAATTGTTATGGTTAACCAAGTCAAAAGCAAGAGAAGCAAGTTGGAAATATGTGTGGTTTAAAAACAACAAAGTGCTTGCAAGAAAGAACGAGGGAAACATTGTGGTGGAAATAGAGACAACTGCGGATGTCGATAAGGTAGCATAACAAATTTATTGCAAAATGTACACTTGTGACCAAAATTTTACATAATAATAATAATAATGGAAAATAAAACAAATAAAGGTTCAAAAATAAACTTTAAAAAATTGGAAACATATATGAGGAAATGAAAAATTATATACAAAAAGTAAACGGATTGGCTGTCTTTTTCTACAATAGCCTTGTTTTTTTGAGCTTCGTTCTCAGCAAAGCAAAGTGAAGTAGGATTTTTAGCACACAATTTACAATAACTAATGCGAGTCTCGAAGTGTCAAGTAGAGCGTAGTTGTTGTAATATAATATACAATCAATTAAAACAAATTGGAATGAATTGATTATATATATACCTAAGTGAATTCTTGCAAGAAATTGATGTAATCATATTGTCAAAAATAAACATAAATAACATAAGAAGAAAATAATCTTTATAAAATAAATGGGTTTAACAACGAATCGTTAATAGATCCAAAAGAAGAGGAGGCGGGATATTAATTTTCGTGAGAGATGATATATTATATGAAAAAATTGATGTCGTACCTATATCGTTTGAATCAATAATCTTAAACGTGCGTAAAAAACATCTGGAAATTACATTACTGGCAGTCTATAGACCACCAATACAAATCGTAACGCACTTTATCGCTGAATTAAGTGACCAGATAGATGCAATCGAAAAGAAAAAAACATTACTTTTAATAGGAGATGTAAACATAAATATAAATAATCTGCATGATCTCGTAGTGAGTAACTACCTTTCCATGATATCATCAAGGGGCCTGTTAAATACGATACACTCGGTAACAAGAGTAGATGTGGCTAGAAACAGTAAGACTCTAATCGATCATTGTATGGTACGAACAAGGAATGAAATAAGATCTAGGGTAGCTGAAATAAATGTATCGGATCATTTTGGCCTGTTTTGTGCCATTTTATGCAACACTAATAAAGGGACTATTAAAAACGAACACAAAGAATTTGTCGTTAGCCACAATCTCGTAAGAAAATTAAACTAGTATGATTGGGAACAACTTGATCAATTCACTGAAGTAAATGCTTTTTATGAAAACTTCAGAAAGATCTTTACAAACATAATGAAATCTTCGAGTGTCATTAAAAATCAAAGGAAAATGAGGGGAAACGAGTCTAAATGGATAACAAATGAACTCAAATTCGCATGCCTTGAAAGAGATAGGCTGTAGAGGAAGTACAGAAGCAATAGAAGAAATTCACTGTATGAAAGTGAGTTTAAAAAATTTCGAAATGACTTAAACAAAAAAATTAAATCTAAAAAATTAATGTACTATAAAGAGCTATTTCAAAGATCGAGCAACAATCCGAAAGAAATATGGAAAATAGTCAACACAAGGTAGAAAATCCATCAACTTGGACGATATTTTATCTAAAAACTTTCCAAGCGAGAACAACTTTGAAAATCTGGCAAACCAATTTGCGAAAAAAATATCACATGAAATAGAAAACACAATCCATAAATGTGAATATAAATGTTACATTGGTCCATCAAATAGTGTTCAGCGTTCAATGTATCTGGATGAAATCACGGACAGAGAAATAGAAAATATATTAAATTCATTATGAAAATAAGTCGGCGGGAATAGATGGAATTAGACCTAGAGATCTGAAAAAATGTTCGATAGCAATGGCCCCAATTCTATCAAAGATAACTAAAATGAGCTTGGAGCAATCAACAATACCGACAATGCTGAAAACATCGATTGTCCGGCCAATATATAAAAGTGGAAAGAAAAATGAAATTTCGAACTATAGGCCTATATCTATCCTTTCGTCTATAGACAAGGTACTAGAAGAGGTTGTTGCTAAAAGATTGTATGAGTGTGTAGAAAAATATAAGCTCCTAGAAAAGAATCAATTTGGGTTTAGAAAAAATAAAAGTATTAATCGACTACTGGGAGATTTCGCAAACAGAATCAATTTTAGTCTAGAAAAAAATCACAAAGTAATCGCACTCCTTATAGATTTTAAAAAGGCGTTTGATACTCTATGTCATAAAACCATTCTGAAGCAGTTAGAAAAAGTCGGAGTAAGGGGATCAATCCTAATATGGTTGGAAAAATATCTAAAGGAAAGGAAATTTAAGGTTCGAATCAAGGAACACCTTAGCGAAGAGGAGAATGCGAAATATGGCGTACCACAAGGATCAAAGTTAGGTCCTCTCCTTTTCATTATATACGTGAATGAATTGATATCAACTTTAAAATACAGCACTGGTTTTGCATATGCAGATGATACAGCCATTATTTTAAGTCATAAAAACATCGAAGCAGCGGGAAAAATGATGCAAATTGATTTCAATGCAATATTGGCATGGTGTCATGATCATGGCCTTGTCATAAACGCACAAAAAACAAAGGTAATGCACATCCGTCCACCACATATATTAAAATATAAAGACATCAAGACCGACACGATATCCCGAGATACTGGAACGAGTATGGACGACGAAAATATGATGTAGCGATCCCTACAACATTCAATGAACTACCAGCAGATTTACGCAGCTTAGAAAAGCCATTTTTTTTTTGAAAAAAGTTAAACAATTTTATAAAAATCATGAACAATTTCAACTTTAAAAAACATACTTTTCTAAAATTTTAATTGTAAATCATATGTATTAGAACTCAAAATAATAGTAATCTTTTTAAATAATCTTCTGCAGACAAGCCCATACGGCTTTGCAGATATAAAAGTACAAACAACTGTACATTTTTTGAGACAATAATAAAATTGAATTGAATTGAATTGAATTCTTAGAAAATCCCGCGTAAATAACGAATTTGACAAGTGGGTGAAATTATGTATCCACCATGGTGAGCTGTGTCAGATTTTCGAAATTCAGCTTTTTTTTCAAGAGTTCAACACGAAGGTGGTATAATTTCTCAATATTTCATTGTTCATATTAATATTTTTTTCCGCTTTTTTTTCACAAAAGATGGTTTTTATATGTTTACAATTTTTTAGCATTGTTTATTATTCTTATATTGTCAAAAAAAATATACAATTATTCCTAAAATAAATCACTGTTTACACAAAATTTAGTTGTAACGAATAATTTCAAATTTAACGGATAAAATTCTATAAACGCTGTCAACAACTTTGCCCACAGCGGAAGTGGCATATGCAAGGTGCGAGTGTGTTGGTGAGTCGGAATTTTTGAAGTTACGTGACATTTGCCAATACGAATTTCTATATAACAATGCTAGCGCACTTAGCATTTGCCACCCCATACAAGTATAGCTTGTAGGCAAGTAACGGGAAATCAGCCGAAGTTGGTGGTCTCAGTATTGTCTCTGGCTGACGGTCTATTTAATACTTATGTCGTGTTCCATTGGGAAAAAAATCAATTTTTTTTTGATTCGGATCACTTTTTGCAGATCTCGATATTTTTTTCAGATTTACACATACAGGGTGAACCAAAAGAAGTCATCTGATGTTGTTTGGCTCTCATTTTTTTTTCTAAATGAAAAACTTCGATTGTGGTTTTTGATTATGTTTATTTGTTTATTTGAAGATGATATCGGACAAATGGGCGCCGTCACAATTGATTGCCATACGGGCTCTTTTTATGGCATTTTTCATCACTTCGGCGAGAACTTCGGGCGACAGATTCTCGCACTCGTGTCGAATGTTGTCCTTGAGGGCTTCTAGGGTCTCGGGCTTGTTCACGTAAACACGGGACTTGAAAAAAACTCACAAAAAAGTATGGAACGGTTAAATCGGGCGATCTTGCGGGCCAGTGCATATCGCCAAAACGAGAGATGATGTTCAAAGTTTCGTGAAAACCAAAATAAAGAAATACATAGACAGCAATGGACATAGTTTTCGAGGAAATAGTATCTTCATTGTCTTCCTCATCATCTGGAAACTACGAATCACCAAAATTACTCCATTTGTATCTACAACAGAGGAAACATTTTTCAAGCCGATTTCCATGGATGATTTTACCAAAAACAAATGCAATTTGAACAGCTGACATTGCTGTCAAATAACACACTAATCCATTTACAAAATCAGATCAATTTCATTGCATTGTTTCATGAGCCGCATAAAATCTGAGATCTTTGGTGGTCCCAATGGAAAACGACATAAATGATAAATGCTCAGTTTTAAAATTAAACTTCAAGAAACCACTTTTAAAATCGAATCGAGGGGTGGAACCACGTAACTTGATACAATCGGGTACAGTCGATACAATCGAGCTCTGGCAGCACATAATTTGTCTCAATAATCGGAAATTACGTGCTGCCAGAACTCGATTGTATCGACTAAACTCGATTGTATCAAGTTATGTCCTTCCACCCCAGACTCATCTGCAACTGTCTTTAACACCTATTCTGCAACTGCTCTTAATTCTTCTCCAAATCGGCAAAATGTCCACTGATATGTGCAGACTTTTCCCAGAAGAGGAACTAATGATATTTAAGGCTTATTTTACAACTTCAAGACATTTAGAACTCATTAGCGACGATAAAGTTAATAAAACCTAACCTTTTTAGATTATAAAAAAAAAACTTTTCAATTTATTTCCCGAAAAACCCCGCACCCATGTTACATTTTTATTGCTCATCTTCGGACGATGTGTAAGAAACACTATCACCTTCAACCTCCTTAAAGTCACTCTCCAAAGTTGCCAAGTTTTCTCTGGCCTCAGCAAATTCATCCACTTCCATGCCCTCGTTTACGTACCAGTGCACAAATGCCTTCTTAGCAAACATCAGATCAAACTTATGATCCAATTTTCCGAAAGCCTCAGCAATAGCGGTGGTTGATGCCAACATAGACGCTCCACGTGACACCAGAGCCAAGTCTCCATCCGGTACTACACACGGTGGTTTGTAGTTGATTCCGACCTTAAAACCTGTCGGGCACCAGTCAACAAAGTGTACACTATTTTTCGCCTTCACTGTCGCTATTGCACTGTTTACATCTTTGGGGACAACATCGCCACGATACAGGATACAGCACGCCATATACTTTCCCCGATTCGGGTCGCACTTTACCATCTGGTTGTCGTGCTCAAAAAGAGCAGAGGTTAACTCGGCGACACTAAGGCCTTCATGGTTAGACTTCTCAACAGGTATAACAGGGGCATACGAGGCCAATGGAAAGTGTATCCTCGGATAGGGTACCAGATTTGTTTGGAACTCAGACATATCGACGTTCAGCGCGCCATTAAACCGCAGCGATGCAGTTATGCTGGATACAACTTGACTAATAAGGCGGTTGAGGTTGGAGTAGCTTGGGCGGGCGACGTTCAATCTGAAAAGAATAATCGTTTTACTCACTACTCAAGGCGCTTAATTTACTTTGTCCTACTTGTGTTTACAGATATCGAATATCGCCTGGTTGTCCACCATAAAAGCACAGTCGGTGGTGTCCAGTGTGCAGTGTGTTGTCAAGACGGAGTTGTAAGGCTCTACAACCGCTGTGGCAATAGTTGGTGCTGGGTATACGACGAATTCCAATTTGCATTTCCTGGCAAAGTTCTCATTGAGTTTCTCCATTAGCAGCGAGGAAAATCCCGATCCAGTTCCCCCGCCAAACGAATGAAAGAGGAAGAATCCTTGCAGACTATTCGCTTGCTCCGCCATTTTACGTATCCTGTCGGCAACTGTTTCAATCATTTCCTTGCCAATCGTATTGTACCCCCGAGCGAAGTTATTAGCGGCATCTTCTTTACCACTGATTAGCTGATCCGGATGGAATAGCTCCTTATACTTTCCGTTTCGCACTTCGTCTAAAAGAAAAGTAATCTTATCGTTTCCTTAAAAGAACCATCGTGTGTTGATACCTATTACAGTTGGTTCCATATCGATAAAAATCGATCTCGGCACAACTTTGCCGCCCTGGGTCTCCGTGAAAAAAGCTGTATAGCAGTCATCTGCGTCACCTTGCGTACCGCTAAACGATCCATCTGGAGCAATGTTATGCTCCAAGCAATACAGCTCCCAAGTTGCATTGCCAATTTGTACACCGGCTTGACCGATGTGCAAGGAAATTGTTTCGCGATTAGAAAAACCCTGGACAGTGTTGAAATAAATCAAAAAGATACAACACCAAGCCCAGGATACGTACCATTTTCTTGGAATTTAAAAACGTTGAATTTGAATAAGCTTTACGAAATAAAAGAAAAAAGTTCACAAAAATTTGTCCCGAAGCTGTTAGCTTCAAATTTCTCCAATAAAATAAACGTATCTCAAAATATTTTTACAAAAATATATTTGCAATGTGCTACTGATATAAATTTTGTAAGCTAAAATATGAGAGTGTTTGGGAGACAAGGTAGATTGTAGCCCTTACCTTATCTCGGAGTCTGTGGCTCCGCCCGAGAATGTTAAAGCTATGTTCCTAAAGACGGGCAACACGTTTGGAGCTTCTTACCACCATAGACGTTTCTTTTTGTAAAAGATTAGCACTTCTGTCTTTAGTTTAAATAGCAAATATTGCATAATTGTTTCAAATCGGAAAGCGAAGCGGTGTATAGGAATTATTGGGATGGTTTGAATCAAAATAACATCTTGTGTAGCATTTTAATATTGCTGATTCTTAAAAGACATTTTCTTAGCAATCTTCATATCGCAAGTCAAGTGAAATAAAGTTTCGTATTGTAACTGTCGAAGGCAAGTATTGAATAGTCCTGGCGGCTATACTTTTACCAAGATCCAATCCGATCAATCGATCAACCCTTAACTCCAAGGTGAGTGGTCTGCTATGCCGAGGGAGCTGTGACAAGGTAGGTAAAACTACTGGTTTAGAGGGTTCAGGGGTAAATGCACCGGGAATGGTAACTCCTCAGGCTCAGGGGCAGCTCAACATTCTGTTGTTATGTAGGTGAGTAGGATAGGTATTGGGGATCTCTGCCTATTCGATTTGATATATTCTTCCCTACTCGTACATAATATGGGAACTAATTTGAAAAATAAACCGTCTCCGGAAAGCGAAGGAGGTCGATAAAGTGTCGGAAGGCGCTGGAATGAACCCGAAGAAGCTCGATGGACCAGAGGACTCTGATGGGAAACCATAAGAGTTAGCCGATCAATCGTCAGTGGAGATGGACAATGCGGTGCAGAAATGCGCCAAGAGGTCAGCCGACACTGTGGAAAACGAATTTGAAGAGAAAGACCAGACTTCGAGCGAAAGCTGCACAAGCAACTCAAGCAGAGAATGAAGACGGTCAGAAAGAGACAGAAATTAGCTCTGGCCAAAACTGTCTCTGCGAAGGGTTGACTGACATGACTGCCAACATGCCGTCGACCTCTGCAGAAGACGGTGGATCAAGGAACCAGTTCAAATGTCCCGGGACCATGGATTCCCCCGAAACTGAGAAGAAGGTGGGAAGGCCGAAGGGAGGGCGGACAGTCTGTTCAATATGGGGCTGGCTAGTCAACTAGGTACTACACTACAGTGGTCATGTGGATCGACAACATGGACAACGGATTAACAGTCATCCCGCTCCTACCAATGAGCGTCGAACTTGCCGAGTTGTATTGCGGCTGAGTAGGGTCAATGATTCTCGAGATTTTCTCCAGATGAGCCCCGAAACCAAAGGACGCTAAACTCCGCCGGTCCCAAGCCCGGGTAAGGGAGCAGGGAGAGGAGTAAACTTCTCAAAAAAAATCCCTAATCCAAGGCTGAACAGCATACGCCGAGGGATGCATGGCTAAGAGGGTGCTTAGTCGCAAGTCTGCGAACTTCGGATACCAGGCGACCTCCGATTTCAAGATAGCCTTCCTGTGGTTAAACGGGTAGACCACGGGCGACCGTTTATATCCCGCCTACTCGTGGGGCAAAATAGATTCTAAAAAAGTAACAAATGCCATAGAGAATGATATGCCTCTATAAACGCATCATCAAATAGGGATGTTAATATCCAACACCTTGTCAGAATTGACGTGACACCTGCCATTCGGCCAGAGTCACCAATCATCGACTCTGCAATTAACAGACGAGAATTCGTCTCATCTAAGTGACTCGATTTCAGAGACAAGCACTCAGTGCAATGTTAGTATGTTATCTGACGAAATTCCAGACGACATAGCCGAGCCCAAGACAGATGACAAAGTAGGTCAGAGCGAGTTGGGTTTCGTCAGATACCGCTGCGCATAAACGGAGCGAGATACACCCACTCCCATAGTAAATAATGCTTTTATATAACCCCTCTACAAAAAAACTGTTATCATTTTTTGGCCCCTAAGTTATCATACTCTCCCTCACACTTGTATTTGCCTGAAGCAGTTCTGAGAAAATGTCAAGATTCGCAAAATACCTACGCTGAATTCACCAGAAGCAAAAAAAGTGCTTTGAGAGTTCCCAATCGAATACAACATTTATGCGTTATATCGTTAGCGAGTCGAACAAAAAATCCTGCGAATGTGACTTATTTGTATTATGGTTAGCGAATTGAACAAAATTCATTCGCCTGAACTGTCAAACCGCTGGCGAATGTAAAGTCGTCTTATTGCAGTTTGCGAATTTTTGAATTATCATTCGCCTTAAACTTCAAATTTTGTAGAACAAATCTATTTGGTGAAACCACAGGCGAATGTAACTTATGAACAAGAGAAATTAATGAAAATTCAAGAAAAACGTATAAAACCCATTCAATTTATATTTCTACCTGTATATATAATTAAATCGCCTTTTATAGTTTCAAGAGAAGCAATTCCAGCCAAATCCAGAAGCTAGTTGAGCTCATGGAACAAAACCCAGATATAGCCAAAGGGTTGGTACAATTCGGAGCTACACAAAAATCCAACAAAGAATACTGGGATAATTTTGCTGTTGAAATAAATACTCTTGGTCCACCCATACGAAGTGGAAAATAATGGCATAAAGTAAGTACAAAATTTATAAACCACATGAATATTTGCTTACAAAATTTGTAATATTTTAGGTTTGGTTGGACTACAAACTGAAGTTGAAAAAGAAGATAGCTGGAAACAACAAGGAAATAGTTTGAACTGGCGGAGGCCCATACAGTCAACTTTCACTGTCACTGTAAACATTTTCGATTAAAGTCAAATTAACTCATTTGACGTGAGTTAGTGGAGACACTGTCAATCTGTTGATAATGAATAAGGCTGATATAGATTAGCTGTGTTGTCTAAATCAGCAAATGACTGGCTAAACTTTAGAACAGCTAGAAATAACTTTAAATCAGCTGACTTTATAACACAAAAACAACAATCAGCTAGAGACCAAAATTCAATGTGGAGAATTATAAAATCATTAGTTCTAAAAGGAACAACAAAAACAGTGCAATAAAGGGTGTTGTCTTTGAAAATTAGTATGATTTTAAAATTATGGCGAGTAAATTCAATCGGCCTTACTAATAATCAAGCACTAATGTCGACCAATAGCTGGTTGCTAGCTTTAGTAAAAATGTACAGCATTAGTGAAACGGTACTAATAAAAAATTAGACCTCCACATTTGCTAGTCCGACAACTTTCTTATGTCGTTGTCGGGCAAAAAGAAGCACCCGGGAGAGTCCGGAATCGAAAAAATCACTTCTGAAACCGTTCCATTGGCACAAAAAATACTCTTCTGGTGATTCTGAGGAGAGAATTTCGCTTCTCGATTTGAAGTCAGAATCCACTCAAGAAGCACTCACACAAGTGTAATTTTATGTATTTTATACAAGCCAACTGACAGCAGCCGTAGATAATTTTTTCGCATTTCACCAAAACTATTGTGGATTCTTTCAGAAGCTGTTTTGTTGTTCCATTGGATTTGAAAATGAGTGGATCCCCGAGTGAAACCAATGGAAAACGACATAAGCTGACGATCTTCATATCCACTCGAAGCATTCGTTTGTTCTCAATATAGAATTATGAAAAAGTCACTCGATGGAATTGCAAATTGGTTTCACGTTTATGCTGGTCTACTTCCATGCAATCAATTTTCCCTTTGAAAACTTAAACAGAATGTAGGTGGTGACTTCATGGTATTTTTATTTTACTACAGTTTAATAGCAAAAATGAAAACAATATTTTTTATAACTATGACCTTGGGCGCAGTCGTTATTACAGTTTAAGACAACTTTTAACAAAAATGTATATCTGCTGTTGTACGTGCAATACGTACCATAAATAATATATGCGACACACATCACGGTGAAGTAAGCCAAAAGAAATCACCCACTTCCAAGGGGATTTACACCGCGCACAAATTTCAATGAAACTGCGAGTCTAGCTGTGACGCATGTGTAGTTCCCAAAGGAAATCTCCCCAGAATTGTTTCTTCTGAGAAGAAACAGAGTAAATAAATTTACTCGGGTCAATAGTAGAGATAACAAAGTCTTGACATTGTATTCAATAGATTACTAGGCGATAATACATTTTTGACCCGTAGATGTAATGAGAGGAAATATCGATATCAAAACTGAATCATTGGGTACTTCCGATGTTTATTTTGAATCTCATTATTGTAAAAAGAAAATTCAACTTTTTTGAAGACCTAAGTATTTTTAAGATTTATATGTTGGTAGGTATATTCCCTCACTTATCCTATCCACTTACATTTCCGAGGAAAAGATTTTGAAGACGCAGAAGAGTAGGTATGCATTTGCAAAGGGCGTGGTTAACACAAGGTGTAGGGCCATAGCTCCATAGCTGGTGGTGGTGGACCTGTCAAGTTGTGCTGATTGATGTTATGTGGCCATTGGAAATGCACCTTCATGGTTCATATTATTTTTCGGGACACATGTGCACCATACCATGATGGCTGGTAGTTCACATTCAGGGTAGTCAGGTTTAGGGAGTCGTATTCAATAATATCTGATTTTTCAAAACGATACTTGCCAATACAAATTATCTGTAGTAATAAATAGCTTGGAACAATTTTCGTGTAGAAAGCAAATCTGTAACAATAATCGAATACCCGTTTCACTAGGAAAAAGTTATAGATTTCGGTAATTTCTGTATTATTATGTAAGATCTCTAAGATCTCTAAGGTTTATTTTTTTGGGCGAAAAATAGGTAGTCAAATCTGGGCATTTTCAGATATATATATTTCCCGTTTGGCAACGCTGTTCACATTTCTAGAAAACACACACACATTTGCAACTAGAAAATCGCCTAAATGACGTTAGAGGTAGGACAGTATTGTCCAAAGACCCTAGGTATCTGTGGAATAAATTTTAACATAAGTCTGGATTTGTCAAAAATTGAAATACTAAGATAAAAATAAAGTTCTCGTTCATCAAAAGTGTGGTTAGCTGTTTACTTATTTTATTAAGTAGGTAGGTAAAAATCTGAGAACCGATGCTAGATAATGGAAGCGGTGCATAGAATATAGTAAAAGGAATATGTAGTGTTAAATAAAATTCACTTTTGGGTTATTCATCTGATAGGTAGTACATAAACATAAATAACAATGTGAGTTTTTTTTTTAAGCTGAAGCTGTCAGTAACAGGCAATTGTCTGATATTATGGGTGAAGAATTAAAAGCGTCTACTGTATTATTTTATAAGCTTTTACACTTAACAAGGTTTTTGAGTACAAGGAGAAGCGTAGATTAGTTACGCTGGTTTAAGGTATCTATGATTGCAAGTAGGGTTCGTGTTAGGCCGATATGTTTACATAGATATATATGTAAGTTTTCAAAGATTTGTTTTTGAATTGTCATTAGCAGTTATAAACCTAATATAGACGTGTGAGGGATGCAAATGAAGTGGGAGTTTCTGATTGTGTAAGGAAGTGGTTGCAATTATGTGAAGGTGCATACTCAACAAGGTTGAAAAAAGGATAATATTTGCTAAAATAAAGTATTTCGTAGTAGCTGTTATTGCATTTTTATCGGAAGGTGGGCGTGGGGAGTATACTCGTATAACAAAAATATAGCAAATATTATGTGAAAATGGATCCGGAAATACAAGTACCTGGTTTTTTTTGAATTTTGTGATAAAAACTATGTACGGGATCTAATTTCAAATACTGATTTTATCCCTAATATATGTATTTTGATCAAAATCGTTAGAGCGGTTTTTGTAAAATTTGGCAGACAAGACAGTACCAAATATTGCAAAGTTTACTTTGAAAAATACTATTGCTTTACTATTTAGCGGAAAACCGAGTACAAATTATTGTTTGGGATGTCAGCATACTTCGTTTTTAAAGTTTTTTTTGAAATCGAATATGGGGTTTTCGAGATATGAGCAGTTTTTAAATTTAGCGTTTTCGAGGATTCGAATACAAAATTAAGGACGCAATAATTTCCAAAACATCAATTTTACTGTAAGTTTGTATTTAGATCAAAATCATCATAGCCGTTTCCATGTAAACTAAAGAAAATTGCATTTTACAAAAATGACTTTTTTTAAAAATCCATTTTACGATAATACAGAGAAAAACTGAGTTTGTCATTAAGTTAGAAATGACCATATTACCTTAGAAATGGATTTTTTTTTACAATCGTATGGACCGTTTTCGAGAAAAACGGCTCCGAACTGTAAGCCGAAGTTTGAACGAAGTCCGGGTAGCAGTTTAGGCTGTAGGCCTCGGGACGTACAGACAGACAGGCAGACAGACATAATTTTGCCACCCACTTGCTTGAGTTCCGGTATCATCGTAATGTCAGAATTGATTAACATCTGGAGTTTGAAATTTTATACGAATAGAATGTCTTTCTCTAACTACGTAATGGAGAAAGTTAAAAAAGTTTGTTTTGTAATGGAAAAGCGATCTAAATCACCAAATATACTGACGAAATATTAAATGAAAAATCACATAAGTGCATCAATAGGTCTGCTCCCGTACGAGTATTTATAAAATGTAACTATTTTATTCTCATATGCCAAAATTTCGTTTGAAATAGTCTACACAATAAAATTCTGGCGTAAATTTCGCAAACGATCAATGGGAAGAAATGATGATTAGTCACTGACCTGTTGCACCACCTACATCCTGCGCCTGCATAGATACACCTTGTAGGCACTTAGGCACTGGGGTGGTCATAGAGCCAATTATGATTGTGGGTTAGGTTGCCGCTGAACCTGAAAACTTGATTGATCAGTAACTACTTTCATACAATTGAAATGTCAATTCGTGAACAGATTTTGTTTACATCTGATGGAGATGTAGCATCTAAAACTGAAAAAAAATGTTTACGTGATGTAGAGGAAAGGATGGCTGGGTACTGTCAAACTCAGTAAACTAAGGATAGGAACCTCCATAGTGCATTAATTGTTGTTTTCAGCTGGCGGTCTGTTTACTAGTTTATAGTCAAGTCTCAACTGAGTTAAATACATGCTCGTTTGTGCCTTTGATGTGGTAAAAGTGACGTTAACGACTAATTCCATTTTTGCACTAAGGGGAGATCTAGTCTAAATTTATTGGACTAAAATTTAAAAGTTGCCCATTTTTAACAGATCCGAAGTCAACAAAAGGTAGAGGGGCTTCATGCGGCTTAACGTTCTGGTTGTCATCAGACGGTCTTAATTTTTTGCACCAATGGGAGTGTTTTTTTAAATACCTACCTCTATCTCAGTAACAAAAAAAAAAAAAAAAACTAGACGAATGCGCTAGAAAACCCGTTCTAGTCGTTTTTGTAGTTTCTTGCTGAAGATTCTACTTTATTTTGCATTGCTAAGATAAATGCCAAAAAACACGTCTAATAAACAAAAGGCACCTTATGCCCAAAACACATGTGCAGAATTCACTGCGCAGCAAGATTAGAATACACATGTTTATATGGATGGCAGGCGTAAATTCTGCACTCACCGCAGAACTGCAACATGTCTCTATTTTTAAAATCGCTGCAAAATTCAAGCGTACCACAACACAAAAGAAAATAAATTGCAATTTAAAGTAATTGGCATCATTGGCTTTTGACATTTGCTTATCGTTTTTGTTTTTGCTTTAGTTGTAAGCGCATCAGGTCTGTTCTTTAACTTTTAAATGTTACGAATTTTTATTCAGTGCCGTTCCTCAACTCGAAAAATTCGTAAAAGAGAGAGTCATCGAGAGAAGAAGATATTACCCCTCCACTGAGAATATTACGAATTTTTACTCAACAAATTTCTTGGTGAAAGAATTGAAAAGGCTGTCAGTCACCTTACAATGAACAGCTGATTTGAATTTTGTTGTCCTATTTGACATAAATGCATTTGTTTTGATTTCTTCGACTGTTGAAGTCGAGAAAATAAAATTGATAGTTCTCCTTAAATTCTTGTCGAATGTGGCGACGAAATTCTTCCTCGCTGTACCTATCTAAGGAGTAAGAAAGGACAATCTCTTTCACGTAATTTTATAAGCCGTATCGCTTTTACTTCTTCTCTTCGAAATACTCGGATTCATGAAGAAGAAGTTCGATAATTCCGAATCACTTTCATCGCTAGGTAGATGAATGAACTAATTTTGTTCGTAAATTAGCAAATTGTTTGAGTTTATATGATATTTTTACGACTTTTCATTATCTGTCATTTTCATAAATTACTACAAAAGCGTTCCCTAACTTTTTCGTAAGTGTCTCTCTGTGAGAGAATTTATCCCCACCACAGCCATTTAAACAGTCTTTTTCATTCTTACTACAAAAGTAAGGGATCAGACCTATCAGCTTCTTAGTCGGCCAATGACAGTAGTCATATTAGCCGATGCAATGCATGTGAAGCAATTTTCTGCACATCTGTTTTACTTGCAGCATGCATCTTCCAGGATTTCTGCACATGTGTTTTGGGCATACAAAAAAAAAAACACTCATGATTTGCCAACGACAATTCCATTTTTGCGCTATTAGACTCAACTTCATCGAATCGGCTCTGATTTCTTGCATTCAGCTCAAGGACAGAATGGGTATGCCTTCGGACCAAGTGTCTTGTATTTATCGGAAGCCGAACAAGGAATAATTTTTAGTTTAAGAAGAAACTCACTATTAACGAACTATAAGCCTGTTTTTTTGAGCTTCGTTCTCAGCAAAGCAAAGTGAAGTAGGATTTTCAGCACGCAATTACAACAACTACGCTCTACTTGACACTTCGAGACTCGCAGTAGTTATTGTAATTTGTGTGCTGAAAATCTTACTTTACTTTGCTTTGCTGAGAACGAAGCTCAAAAAAACACGCCTTATATGTGTATATTCAATGTGATAAAGGGCGATTAAAAACAAAACAGTTGTTCTGGCTTTTTTTGCTACCACTTGATGATAATAAACAGCCAATCACGTCCCAATACAAACCTGTTCGGATAATTTGGTAACTATACCTTAAGGCACCAAGTGACAAAGAACAGATACAGGAACAGAAACTGAATCAGAACAGAAAGTTTTTTCGTCCTGTACTAAATTCTGGTTCTGTTTGCGTTGCTCACTCAGCTACACAAAACTGAAACAGAAACAGATCCATAAAAACATGGCTGCTGCGTATTTTGTCAAATTGTGTTCCGTGTTATTACTCTCCTCTTCGTTACTCTCCTCTTATTACAACTTTCTTCTTTTCATCTTTCGTTTGTTATTAATACGTGGTCATCACAATATTCAATAATACGATACCAAAAAAGCAGCCAGATGACAGATGCAGAAAAATCCAAATAAAAAAACATTCCCACCAATGGAAAATTGGCATTTCTGTTGCTGGCAGCAACAGAAACAATCAATAGGCCTGTTTTTTTGGCTTCGTTCTCAGCAAAGCAAAGTAAAGTAGGATTTTCGGCACGCAATAACAACAACTACGCTCACTTGACACTTCGAGACTTCGAGCAGTAGTTGTGTGCTAAAAATCTTACTTTACTTTGCTTTGCTGAGAACGAAGCTAAAAAAAACACGCCTAATATAGACTTGTTTACGTTCTGTCGTCATTTTCCTGTTGCTGAAAAAAAAAATGTTCTGTTCCTAATTCTTTTTCTGTTGCAAATGTATATGATTCTGTTTCTGTTCTTTGTCACTTGGTGCCTTTACCTGCAAAATTAATCTGAAATTCAAGTAAGACCAAGAAGCATATTTCAACTTAAAGATGTTTCAATATTTATATTAAAGTTATGCTGAATATATAAAATACGTAAACTATATATAATGGTGTAAAAATAATGCACTAAAATCTAGTCTTTTTTCTTAAAAACTATATAAAATAAATTTATGATCTTATGAGTGAAGTCGCTATACTCGCAGCGTCTTTGTCAATCACCTCGAGGGCATTCACAATTTCTGAGGGGCTTACTCCGTCGGCTGCCGCCAGATATCGTAGCATTGATTCTGCATTCATCCACAGGAATAGCAAGTGATCCAACTTGAGTTGGCTGACAAGTTTTTTCCATTTATTGTCGACGTTCAAAAGTTCGCCTAGTTGCCTGCACACTTTATCGTCCTGCAGTAGTGCTTTTAAAAGCGTATCCTCATTGCGGTCCTCGATTTCAGAGCTCAACGATTTGTCATCGTCCTCTTCGGTGGAACTATCATTTTCAACATCTGGTTCGTCTTTGATCGATCCGTGAGTCGACGCGTCGTCATTCGAAGAGGGCACCTTTTCCAGCAGTAATTCGAGAATTTCCTTTTTCACTTCTCCACCCAGGCCCTTTGCCAAGTCGATGGCGGTATGGCCAGATCGATTTTTTGCCTTCAGTTCCACTTTGCTATTCTCCAGCAGGCATTTGACCATCTGTTTGTTCTGTTGTTGCACAGCAAGATGGAGAGCATTGTTGCCGTCGCAGGAAGTTGCAATTTTAGCTGAAGCATTGCATTTAGTCAGAAGAATCTGAGCGAAGCTGATGTTGTTCTGACGAATAGCCACGTGTAATGCTGTTAGCCCATTGTCATTTGACAGATTTATGTTGATCTCATTGGCATCACCCGCAGAGTACGACATAAAGGAAACAAAACTCTCAAGGCATTCCTTAAGATTCTCACTTATAGCTATATGCAGCGCTGTGTTGCCCTCATTATCTTGCACATTGGGATCACATTTCAGACCGAGTAGAGGTCTTATGAACATGGCATGATCAAATATACAAGCGAAATGCAGTGGGGTCTGTCCAACGTTGTTCTTTTGCGACAACAAATCGTTTAGTCCGAAATTGGAAAGTATTTTGCAAATTGTTAACGCGTCTGTCTGTTGGCCATTTTTCACAATGTCGTGGATTATGGTGTCTCCGTTATCGTTTTCAGCCGAGAATTCTTCAAATATTCGCTGAATCTTGTCCTTCTTCTCAGCTTTCAACATTGTGCTATTGTTAAACACCGATATAAGATATTTGATTGTCGGATGATGCACTTGTTGCGTCTTCAGATAAGCTGCATCAAAACTTGAAAGCTTTTGTCGTTGTCTAGTGTTGGCAGATGAATCACCATCTGTCTGAAGGATGCCCTCGTCAAAGAAGTCAAAGCAGAGATCCGAATTAAAACTGGGCTTCAATTCGTCAGAGTCGCTGGTAACTCTTTGCATAAAACCGCTTAACTGCAGCTGAAGTAAATTCGATCCCTCTGTAAATAACCCGTTCAACTGTTGTTCCTTGTCAAACTCCTGACTAATCGTTTGTGTCGGCTGTTGCAGTAGGTGATGCTGCTGATGCTGTGGGGGAAATGGCTTAGTAACTGCCTTCACTGATTCGGGTAGCTCCGATGAGCTTAAAGGGCTTGACGTTGATGAAGGATACGATGTTCGTCTACGTTTGCGCGACAGGACAATGTCTCGTGGCTTGTATCGGAAATCAAGCGGCACACTTCTTTCATCATCACTTTTGCGAACTAGTTCGATCAGCACTTTTACATTTGTATCGATATCTTTGTTTTTATACGGAGGTGTACGCACTACTATGGCATATTGATGATGTACATCGGCATCGGAAAATTCACCGAATGCTTCCCAAACCAAATCATCGTCACATAGTTCGTAGAATCGAACTTGTATATTTTTTTTGCTGACTTTCTCCACCAAAAGTATTAAATCGTCGCCGCCTGCAGCGCTACCAACCACTGTACTTAGACGGCAAATTTTCAATTCGCCTGTTAGAGCACTCTTGCGGTTATTGATCGGACGAGAAAATACTGGATCGCAAATTCGTGTCCAAACTCCTCCATCGATAATTTGGAACGCCTCAAAGCAAAGGCGGACCTAAGACAAAAAAAAAGAAAAAAGAAAACTAAGGATAAGTACATAGGTTTATGGAGAATGCATATATCTAAAGGAACAAAAGTTAAAAGTAATTTTGTTACGAAAACCCAGGAAAAGTGTAATAAAGGGTGGGCCATCTAGTGATTTCTTTTTAAATCATCGGTTATTTTGACACTGACAGCTGTTTCCCGCTTGAAATTTTGACAGAAAGTCAGTAGGTATCATACATCCGCGGAACAACGATGGGAAAAATTGAAAACTTATTTCCAAAGTGAGTGCTGTGTAGCCCAAACAGTGCGTTTTTTGAAAATAAGTTTTGGGTTGGCCGAAATGACTGATATGCAACAACACGCATGGTCCCATCGTCGTACGGTTCGTACGATGAGAATGTGGCTGTTGTAGCCGAGAGTGTGAGACTCAATTCACGAACATAAACTCGCCATCGATCTCAACAGCCAGCGGTCAACGGTGGACGTTGCAGAACCATGTTAACCGACTTTTTTATTTACTGAAATTGAAGAAATGGATTTGGACATGCCCACAGCCCATGCCACAATCGATCTTTTGCGCACCAAATTCGCAAATCGTGTTATCAGCCGTCTTGGCGATGTCAATTGGCCCCCTCGGAGCTGCGATTTGAACCATTTGGACTTTTATTTTTGGTGGGGAACCGTGAAGGAACGATGTTATGCCAAAAATCCGGAAACGATTCAAGCACTTATGGCCGATATCATCCAAGCAATCCGTGAGCTACAGCCCGAATCCATCAGCAAGGTCTTGACCAGCCGAGGCAACCATTAGGTTAATGGCAATGTTTGCTCTTACTAATAAAGCCATAATACATGGAAAACAATTTTTTTTATTTTTATTGCATTTTTAAAAAGAAACTTGTATTTGGCCCACCCTGTACATTTGTAAATTATTGTAAGTCGACTTTTAACACTTTAGGTTCGTTCGGGTACTTTTTTGCAAACGTAAAATTATTAAAAATTTGCTAAGAAACTGTGCAAGTGCGACCACGTACGTGCGAGAAAATTGAAAAAAATGAGAAAGAAATCAATTTCCGCCGAATTTCGACTTATTCTGCTATTCCTAGGGGGGGCAATTTGTCTTGAATTTTCCCCGAACACTATTCTACTATTCATTCGAACTGAATTTCGATCCATCTCGTTAATGTTGGTAATACTGCGCCGTATCCTCTTATTCACATGAACGCACACTTTCTATACAATTCAGATCCGCATGTCAAATGTTGCGGATTTGAAATTAAATGGATCGTCTGGCTGGTTGGTCTGGTTGATAAAATGTAAGTAAAAACATTTATTGCTTGATTATTTGCTTGTAAACAAAAGATTATTCATTTTTAGGGGTAGAACAACAAACAGAAACCGATTTCCAACAATAGTATCCGCAATGAATTTAAAAGCAGATATTGCTAAAAATAATGCGACAAGGAAACTCGAGGACTTGCGTGAATATTTGAATAGCTTAAATCCAATCGGATTAAACGCACTGGCACGTTTTGCGTCGGTGGACTTGGACAACGAGGCCAAAGAAAAGAGAGCAAATCTCCTGTAAACGGTTTTCAGTGTTTCAAAAACAAAAGCAATGATATTGCAAAATTATACATACAAACAAAATGCAACAGCAATTGGCAGAGTAACAACCTCTCTGACTTTAGAGAGAACCTCTATCGAGTCTACACAATTGGTATTCATTGACAAAATATTGAAATTACATACATTTCAAAAAGGCCGACCTTGAACTCGTTAAATTTTTAGTTGTTTTATTTTCACAACGTAAATGCTACGTCTCGCGACACACAATTCGATAATTGTGATAATGATAATTTCCAACTATTTTTGAAAACATTTTATCCCGATATAAACAAATAACAAAAAAAATGCACCAGGATCACCCATCAAATTAACTTGACATTTTTAACTTAGAAGCTTCTAAGTGGATTTGAATAGAGACAAAGACGATGATTTATTTTTGCAATATAATCCTTTTTTGGAAGCCATATTATATCATATCAAATGGTTTGGAAAACTGTCATGAAAGTTGCTTGTATTCTATATGATTTAAGCCAACTAAGTGCAAATTTGTTAATTAATATTGCGATTAAAATTTCAGTAGGAGTTTCAAAAATGCAGCTTTTGCGTTATTTTAAAAATGTAAATTTCCAATGCAAGTGAAGTTACGTCTACAAAACCCCTCTAGTCTCAGAAAAGTTATTTGTGCAAATGGTACACCAAGGAGGGTCTTAAAAATGTATTTTAAGACTTTGGAAACGTTTTCAAAAGAATGTTTCTGTCGAACTTATATTTAAATTTGGATTTTTCCAACCATCTGAATTTACACTAAGGCACAAGCTGCATTTTTATTTTAAACTTTTCATTTTCAGTTACCGCCTGGCAATGCCCTACCCAGATGTTTACCTTTTGGCGAAACTAGAACAATAAGGAAAACACACGGATAACATTTTGACACAATTGCGGTAAATTACGTCTGTCTTTATAGTCAAAAGCTGAGTAAACATATAATTTCTGCTTGAAGTATATACATATCATTTAACGTTTGATTTGAAACTTTAATTTAAATTTTTGACGTGTTTTTTTTTAAATAAAATAAATAATTTTTGGAATCCCAGGTGTAAAACAAGCATAAATATCACAATTTCTGCAGTGGAATAATACTTTTCTGGTAATTTGTGGCCAACCAGGGATAATAGCACACACTCGCTTATGCATTAGAAATTTAGGTTGGAATCATATTTACCCAAATATTCTGTTTTTATTCTAGTTAAAACGTAGAAATGCGCTTAAGAAACGAAGCTTCAAATCTATATTTCCTTCTAGATGATCATATTTGTTGCAGGGTAAAAACTGTTTTTTTTATGTATGTTAGTAACATGTCGGTTTGCATTTGGCATTTACTTTCTTTTTATGATGACAGAATCACCCGTTGTTAAATGATTTGTTAATGACAAAGCAACACGTTCACATAATAACTGGGAAATAATTAGAATTGCTACCACCATTTTTCCATGTAATGAGGGTCGCCACCAGCGTTGCCACTTCAAAAAAAGAGGAGCGCAGTAGATCACTAAAAAAATGCAGTAGATTGGATCTTTCCGCAGTAGATTTTTTATTATACAAAAAACAAAGATAAATTGCTTAAAACTGTAGTAATAATCACATTAGTGTTTTTTTTATAAACGTTCCATCAATTCAATTAAAATTTTGAAAAAAAACTCTAAAAGCCCAGGAGAATCTGAGGGTGTCAAAGAAAAAAAGTGCAGTAGATTGGATTTAATGGCAGTAGATTTATTTTTTGCGAAAAGTGCAGTAGATCTACTGCTATTGCTGCAAAGTGGCAACGCTGGTCGCCACGCCAATACTCTCCGTTAGGCAATTATTTTCCGTCAGTCCGAGGTACACCTAATTAAACCCTTCCCGGAATTTATTTTAAACAGTGCTCTATATGGATTTTCGCGAATTTTCTTTAATCCATTTATGACAATGTGTACCCGAGGCAGGTTTATTTTATTTTATTCGATCAGCACATGCACTATTAGGCGAAGGGCAATAAAATTATGAGTTGTATAGGAATTTATTCGATCCTCAAGCCTACCTGTGCAGGTCCTTTATCGAAAATGTCCCAACCGATCAGTTTCTTTCTATATAAGACAAGGGTCCTTTTACAAATCTCATTACTCGTGTGATCAAGTTAAGTGCGTAGGCACTGTCCGGAGACAAGAATTTTTAAATAATTGTGACTAGAGTATTCGACAGCACAAAAATGAGTTCCGCTATGGTAAGTTATAAGATTTCTGTCAAATTACAAAGGACTTTGGCTTAAAGACATCTTTATTTTTTTCTTCTTTTCTAACAGCATTTTCGCAAGCAACAGATACTAGAATACCAGGTCGAATCGAATTTAAAGTTTCTTGCCGAACAAAAATGTAAATTGTCGAAACCCCAAGTGAAGCCAAAATCGAAGGAAGAACTTGAACATATAGCAACCGAATTAAACTCATCTTAGCTAATGAAAATCATTTTCAACAAAGAATGGAAGAATTTGCCGAGAATGGAATACACGTTTATGAACAAGTAGATTTGGACTATCCGCAAAAATCTGACGACATCCTTATACGGGACAACAGCAGTCGTTCCTACAAATATACATATACATAAGAAACCGTCCGTTCATATAACCGCCGAAAAGTTAATTCTAACCGGACCGGAACCAACACCGCCAAAATATCCTTACACCTCAACAGACGATGACGAAAAGTTTATCATTGGCCCCAACGGAACGCAGATATCGAAGACAAGATGGTACGAAATCGATTGGAAACTTACTGCACAAACCGTCACAAGGAAATTGTTGATGAGAGTTTTTGATCGAAATACTTTGGCGACTCACAGTCTGTCGGGCCGACCATCGCCTCCTTTTATGAATCTGAATAAGCCTGAGAAGATGGCGCTAGACGTGAAAAAGGTTGCTGATGTAGTTTCCCTTGTGACCAGTCGCATCAAGGTCACTCAGAAGGAAGTGCGCATGGCTATCAAGTCAAAGTGCGGTGATGAGTGCAAAATTGTCAGGATCCGCAAGCAGGACCAATTGAATGCCGATAAGGAGAACGCAAGAGTCGCGCCATATCATGTCCCAGTGAATTTTCCAAATGACCAAAATTGATTGTAATAAAAATTGTGTGTCTGTTTTCATTGTTTATTTTGTTCTGGCAGGTTAGAACTTTGATAATTGGTCATTAAGTGTCAATAAAGCCTTGTATTGGATTGGAACTACCAATAAGAAAAATTTTAGTAATAAGTTTTTGAATACATAATTGCTGTTTCCACAAAATACGAAATTCCCCAAAAAAAAAAACCTTCGTCACTTCACTTCTTTATCGACAGCAAATCAAACTGATAGACAAAATAACAGAATTCGTAAAGAAAACTTTCTACGATGTTCATTCGATTATTTCGATTCACGCCCACCATGCCTTGGGCAAAATTATATATGTATAACGCAATCGTTGCGGTATCAATATATTTTTTGTGGCTGCTATATGCATTTAAAAAATGCAAGGTATTGGATCTGCGCAAATTCGAACAATTTATACAAAATGGCGGATGATACGCGCGCTGCAGTAAAAAACGGGACACATTATTTTCATAATCTTTTTGTTTACAGCTTCGTCCTTGAATATTATAAAAACAAAAATTATTTTATAAAAATAGACAAAATCAGACTCAAATAGAGCGTATCAAGGCTTGTCCGTATAGTTTTCTTCCAAATAGAGCGAATTTGGTGGCACTGCAATTGAATGTTCTCCTAGAACATATCAACACATTCAAAATGTGAGTCTAATAGGTATTTAGCTTATAAAAAATGCAATTCCAACTTATTTTGTAGATGCTGCATTATACGATGTCAAAATCAGAGACAAATCATTCTGAGACCCCCAACTCACAATCCTCTTGCCGCTGACCCCCTATCGGTGTTATGGCAATTAAGAATCCGTGTGACGTGCAAAAACATATAAAAAATAAAAAAATAAATGCTGCCAACCTCGGCAACCGTGGGGAAATGTGCTAGAGTTCGGGAATACCACATTTTTGCATTACTGAATGCCATTGGTTACTTATTATAAATGGTTAAAAGGCGAATAATTCGATTTTGCTGGTCAATAAAACTATCTAATGTTTTATGTACTAGAGACTTATTAGGACAAACATGGTTGTGTATTTTCTGCTTTTGAATATCTTTAACTTCGATTTCATGTGTAATTTTTTCTTAGATAACTGAAGAAAATTTGCTCAAAATGTTTTTATTTTCCTTTAACCAATCTACGTTGTTCATTTTTCATTAATATTCTAAGCAAATGTACACTTATTCATAAAAAAAAATAGTACCCACATGTAACGAATAATTTCAAATTTAATGGATAAATTCTATGTACGCTGGCAGCAACTTTGCCCACACCGGGAGTGGCATATGAAAGGTGCAAGTGGGTTAGTGAGTCGGAATTTTTGAAGTTAGGTGACATTTGTCAGTACGAATTTCTATGTAACAATACTAGCACACTTGGCATTTGCCACCCCATAAAAATATAGCTTGTAGGCAAGTAACGGGAAATCGGCCGAAGTTGGTGGTCTCAGTACTGTCTCTGGTCAAAATGACTTTTTGTAAGAAGGCCAGTCAGGTACTTCTCTCGAAATTGAGAGATTTCTCTATTTTTGACGTTTTTCATTTTGCAATGCTGAAAGTACCCGAACAAATTTTTTTTAATGTATACCAGTAACAGTTAAAGGTTCAACATTTGATACTGGGGAGATGTGGGTATTGTGGGATTGTATTATACACTTTTCCAGAGAGCTCTGACTAACGCAACAATAAATCATAGATGAATGACTTACTTCCATCTAACCTTCATACATTTTTACGACGTTAGTTTAACCATTGTATCTAACTCAAGGTCTGTTTTCAAATAAAATACCTCAGAATTAATTTAACAGTCAAGTATGGGTACGGTGACCATATTTTTAAGAGCGAAACCCAGGACAAAAATGTGAAAATACATAACAGCACACCAAAAATAACACAAAAATTCGTATTGGCTATTGCAATACGGAGCTGAATACGGGACGTATGGTCACCGTAAGTACAGGTACCCACTCCAACAACAAAATAAACGAAATTTACAAAACGGCAACACTGCGCACGAATTTCACAACAATACAAACTTGATATAGATACTAAATATACCTATAATCGCTTCTATATGTAATCAACGCGAACACTTTGTAAACCACAAGTTATCTGTACAATGTTTGTTCGGGGAAAAACCCATACACTAAGGGGAACCACTAGATGACTGCATCGATTTAAATACCAAGTACAACACTTGCATACATATCAGCGGTATATTTACCTGATTTAAGTTCATCAGTTTTCCTTCTCTTTCGGCTTCATCTCGCAATGCCTTCTCTTGCCTTTGGGACAGCTCCTCGCATGCGGTCTCGAATTTTAACTTCTTCTTCTTCTTTGCGTACAAAGCATCACAGATATTCTTTTTAGCCGTGTGTATAATGCCCATATTCTCGAATCGGGCTATGTAGCCCTTCTCGGGGGAGATGTACACATCATGTGGATCGCACTCGTCCATGTCATCCTTGCGTACCACCAGCTGATGTGAATGCGGTGATGGTTTATCCAAATTTGTCTGATACAAACTGCACCGAATAACACCCGTGCCGTTAAAATTCTCCAGTGTCACTTCGGGAAATGTTTTCTTATTTTTCTCCGAACGCACTCCATTCAGAGAGCCATGGGTTCCATGCATTTCGGATTTGTAGCGAAAACGGAATTTTTCAGTCGGTTCTTCCAGTATAACTAATTTACTAGTGTAACCATTTGTAATGCCACCAATATGTTGATGGGACATGTTTACCATTGGCGTCAACTGCGTAAGTTCGGTAGCTTGTCCTGTTAACGGCGTATATGTCATGTTGATATCAATACCAGCACTCAAATCATATCGCGTAAAGTTCATTGGCAAATTATTGTTAACAACACTACTTGAATATCCTGACGTTGATGATGACATCGAGGACTGAGACGATGTGGGCGAAGGAACAGACATTGAATTCGAAGAATCACTAAAACATAACTTTTTATCCATATCGTATATCTCGTTATGCATGGCTAGTTTGTGTTCAATCAACAGTTTACAGATAAAAATATGATCACGTGAATGTTCACGGATTGTTAAGAGAAAAATTAATAATGTTCACTGTTCACTTGTTCACTGTCAATGTTTTACTAAATGCAACGATAATGCGACGCAAACGTTTACGCCTTCAGAGAATAATAAAATACTGTGGAAACAAACACCAGAGCAAACAAATGTAATAATTGCAAACGCAGTACCAGGAAAAATAATACTCAACGTGAAGTCTTGGGTAAATCCCCTAGCTGGTTGTGAATTGTGATTAATACAAAACAACCCATATAATTTGTGATAGGTATAGTCAAGTGGCGTTCTTGTAGATAGTTGAAATTAAGGCCGCATTCAAAGAGGGCCCACGAGATCTTACTGTAGATGTTAACGGCCATAGGTTCACTCACTTTAATCTGGGATAAAGTTTACACCCGCTTTTAAGTGAGTTTAATCCAAAAACTAAAGCCAAGTCCATAATATTCAGTTGTTAAACCCGAACATAAACCAATTTTTTTAAATTTGACAGCGTTTAATCCGATTGGATTTAAACTACACTCCGGGGACTAGTTAGTTGATTCCAATTATCAAATGATTGCAAAAGGAATGAGGCCAGAAGCCCTTCGCAAAAAATCATTTGTACCTTAGTTAAAATCTAGTCGTAATACCGTGAATTGAACTTGTTGCGACCGTTTTTTTAAATATACCTATACTTATTTCTCTTTGACAAGACAAATCTATAACGACTTAACAACGTCTCGAACTCCCGATATGTTTCCAGTGAGGTGTTACCTCCTCATTCAAAAATTTTAGGAAGGTACAGACAAATCGTCGGGATTGACCTAAACTTCTCATTCTGCTATTACTATACTATCATCGGTTGTCTGCGCGACAGTCTTAATGTTGCCTGTAGTATTATCCATTTTTTTTGTCTATCTAAATGCAAAGAATTAGCTTCTGTGAGTCACACAAAATGATAAGCTTAACAAAAAAATCCGCATATAGGTAGATGGCGCCACAAGTCATAGGCCTAACTTTTCACCACCAATTGCCTGTGCGACAAAAGAATGGCAACTAGGTATGTCTAATGAATGCTTTCTCAAAACAGCTTAATTATGAAGCTTCCCTGGATCGTTAGAGTCTTAACATTTTGTCAAACGTTCTCAAAAGATGAATGCAATAAACCGGAAGTAAAGTGTAATTTGTGTATTTTCCACATGGAATTTATCCCATGAAATCCCTCTTCATACCGCCACAGTAACAGTCACTGAAAAACCTATTAAAATTGTGACGTATTTTATATTTTGACGTATTTGACGCAGAGTGATTACATGAATAAATTTAAACGGATATATTACTGTCATCTAGTTACGCCAGTTAGTTACTGATCAGTTTTAGTATCAAACCCGCGTAATATGATTCTCACAATTGATTGGCTTACAAAGCTCAGATAGCAGATATACATAAAGTATTCATAAAAGTACGACTCAACTCCTGTATAATCGGTTAATAACCTTTACACACTTTTTATAAAAAGGAACATATTCTTTGACGTTGAAGAAACGTTTTTTATATCACACATGAGAGAAAAATCTTTGACAGCTTGTTTACTCAGTTCCTTTCTTATAAAAAATCTCAGTTGATAAAGTAAACAGAAACCGTAAAATACTTAGGTATGCCTTGACAGTGCAAATAATATATAACTAATTTTAGTTCAGAACATTGTAGGTATTGGGTTTGGGCGTCATTTTCTCCACATCCGGCCGTTGTCGTTTCGTTGCCTCTGTCGTATGTGGAATTTTTTCTGCGCCAGCGCTGTGAAAATAAACATCTTTAGCACCTACGTATGACTGGATTTGTATGTATGGGTCTGTAGAAAGTAAAAAAAGATAAAGAGGTTGTATAAAATAAAAGCAAGATAAACAAGTTTCAGTTTGTATTTTCGTTTTGGTCGATCAACGGCAGGGGGGTTCTTTTTTATTATTTGATATTGATGGTGTGTTGTATTTTGTTATTTCTCTTGCTCATACTATTTGATTACTCGAATACATGCATGCGAAAATATATTCGTTTGTGTTTTGATAAGCAACGTCAATGAATCAGCAGCGTTGCCAGCTATATGTCAAGTATTGATCGTTGCATTTTTATTTGCAATTCAGATTCTTTATTTACATTTTTTATAAAACAGATAGATTTTTTTTTTATCTCAGTACAGGTTGTAAAATATTAAGTAGATGTGAGACTAACCTAATAAATGCGAAGGGTGGTCCAAACACAAGTTTTTTTATATACAACTAGCGGACCCGGCGAACTTCGTCTCGCCCCAATTTAACGCCTTCAGATAAACCCCAGAATGATAATAAAACATAGATAGTTCAAATTGCAATGTGATTTAATTGAATGGAATCGAAATCAGTAGAAAGCGATATGAAAAACAATGTTTTTCGATTTGTTTTCCGGCGCAAAAACAAACAACGAAGACGGTTTGCCAAGACGCGAACAGGCAACGTACCTACAGCTGACCGTGCGAAAAGCAAGGAAATTCGAGATTAATCCCACAGACTTCTAACGATTGGCCTTGCGATTAATTGATTGTCATCGCAAAAACCAATCGAACAGGGAACTGAATCCGCTTGAATTGGAATGAAAGTTCAGTTGGAATAATCGGAATTCTTGGGATAAGGGCTTCCTCTCATTTGAATTTGCCCATGATGATCGTCGCGTGAATCACAATTGTTCATCAGTTTCTTGCCAGACAACCGCGTACCGTTGCACAGTTTCGGATGATTCAGATTCCGCAACATGATAATGATCGATGACAACGCAGACAATGAACCGGTATCAACGCAGCGAAGATATTTGTAGGCGGTTGATTATCACCGACATTCTGACTACTTTTTGCACGACGTGTACGTCGTCCAAGGTTTGATCTTCTCATAGGTGGCATAAGTCAAGCAAGTAACTCTCCCTTAAAACAACTAAGTCGTTTTTGACTAATCCTATACAAAAGAATTTTTTTTAAATAACCAGTGTAATAATACGCAAAGCTCGAATCAATTGCAGCAAGAAAAATAGCACATTTGCTATTGCAAAATTTCGTCGAAAAAAATGTATTTTTCTTCGCGTTTTTCCGGAATATTCCGAGTTTTCCACTAAGAAATTCCTATTTTTCCATAGCCATTCCGGAACAATTGCACACAAAATTCCATACAAAAAATTAGTTTTCGATTTTTCCAATTTCCTTGACTTTTCCTATTCTTTTCTTTTGTAAAAACCGTCGAAAATTTGAGCCTAATCGACACACTACTTCTCAATTGATAAATGACTATACATTTTGTACACCATTTTTTTATATAATAGATAAAATGAACACAAATTAATTATTTTCAGTAAGTAATGGCTTGTTAGGAATAAATTCAAGTAGCTTTTTAACCATATTTGAAGCTTTAAGATCTGGAGTGGTTTCCATACATTTATATTAAGCCATAGTACCTACATAATTTCGCATGGAAAATATATACCCACCAAACTACTTACTGATGTGTAAATCTGAAAAAAAATATCGAGATCTGCAAAAAGTGATCCGAATCAAAAAAAAATTGATTTTTCTGCCCAATGGAACATGAAAAGTGATTTAGATCAAAAAAATTATTGATTTTTTGTCCCAAGGAAAACCCAATTATATTTAACATTCGTGGAATGTAGACAGCTGCATTCATCAACTACAGTTCTATATGTGAGGCGTGAATGTGAATATATATACAAAAGGTTATAACACAAATTATTTATAAAACATTACAGAGAAATTGCAAAAATACAAAATTTACTCTGCAAAATTTACGTTCACTGCAGTTTTTTGAAAAATATAGGGGAAGGTATTGTACCTTGGTCCGGATTTCAGTTTTTTGCCAATATTTTATGTGTCGTCTTTTCATTGGTTTTTTTTTTTTTTTTTTTAGTTATTACCTGAAGTCTTATCTATGATATGGCGAAACTACCAAAAGGATATTGCTTACCATTTCTTAGAAAACTTAACTTTTTCATGCTAACCTCAAACGGTCCAAGGTACAAGACGTGATTGTACCTTGGTCCACGGAGTATTGTACCTTGGACCGAAAATATTATTTTAGGTTTTCCTATAGTTTGAAGGTGGAAACTTTAATTTCTTTCAATAAAAAGTTAAAATGGTACCATTTTTATTTTATTTGTAAAAAAACAGCAAAAGAACAAACCATTTTCTTAAAGTTTTTGTGCTTGATTAACACATTTTTTTATTTCAAATAATAGCTTTAAATAAAATAAAGCTCTCTTTAACTAAAAAAAACTTAAGAAAATACTTCAATATTATTTAAAAACTTAGTTTAAAGGAACTACATAAAAGAGAATACAAATTTATCACTTTTTTTTGGCCAAATTAAAGAGCATTGTGATGTTAAGAGATGAGTCACTATCACCTTCAAAATCCTCCTCGGACTCGCCTGTAGCTGTCACAATGACGTCCCTGGCCTTTAATTTAGCGACTCTTAAAGGCTGTTGTTTTTGTTTAGCTGGCGTCGCATTTTCATCTTCCGAAGAACTGCTGTTAAGAACTTTTTTTTTAATTTTTGTCACAGAATTTTTTATTTTAGTTTTTTTCAAAGCTGCTGTAGCCTCCATTTCCTCTTTTTCTGGGGTATCAGTAAGAATTCTAGTTTTCCCTTGTCTCCGCCCTCCTCGTCTAACTAGCTTCCGCGGTGGAGCTTTTGGAAAAGGTCGAATTTCTTGAGCAGAGAGGATTGTTTGTGAAATTGAGGAAGTAGTTGGCAAGATAGCAGGAGATAGTCCTGCAATTGCTGCAGCGGATGTTGACGGAACTGCCACCTCTGACAAATTTCTTTGGTTCGTTGAAGTTACTGAATCTGGAGTTTGATTTAAAATTGCCGTTGGTGTAGAGTTTGGGGCATTGAATGGTCTGTCGGTGACATAGGAGGACAAAAACTCATGCTCCTCAAAAACATTTTCATTTAAAGGCCATATTCCACTAACTTCAAAACCTTTTAATATATTTAGACTTGAAAATGCTCCAGGATATGATTGGCCAATTATTGTTGCGATGTCATATATTGTTATTGTCTTTCCGGGATTGTTTAACAACCACCCATTAGCAGCTTGGTTGTAGAATGTCTTGTAAGCCCCGAAAACTGTTCTATCTAATGGCTGAAGTTTGTGAGATGTGTGCGGTGGAAGAGTCAACAGAACTACATTATTCAGTTTCGCTTCAGTGATAGCAGCAACCGAAATATGGGTATCATGGTTATCCATTATAAGAAGAACTTTTTTCTCTGGTGTTGGCTTTACGAAGGCTATAAAATGTTTGAAATATTTCAAAAATAGGTCCGCCGTTGACCAGCCGCTAGGATTTGCACCTCCTATTGTTCCCGCAGGAGCTCCAATCAACATGTGATCTTTAAAGTTGACTCTCGGGAAAATTAACATCGGGGGTACATGATTTCCCAAAGCGTTAATTGCAGCAATCATTGTCACATTGATTCCTCTTTCGCCTGATGTTACGCTACCGATTTGTTTCTCTCCTCTCTGTGCCAGAACTTTTGGTGGAATGTGCACGGTTGAATTTCCCGTTTCATCTATATTATAGATGGAATCCGGGGTAAATTTAAAGCGAGTCAAACAGTCTTTATAATTCTCGAAAAAAGCTTCGATGTTATGCTTGTTGAAGCTTGTGGATCTAGATAAACTAGTTGCCTCAGGCTTCCGAAGAGCAATGCTTTGATGCCGGTGAAGGAAACATTTAAGCCACTCTTTTCCTGCTTTATTTTCTTTATACCAATTTTGAGGTATATTTTGTGAGTTGGCTTTTCCAAACTCAAACGCTAGTTTTAACAACTCGTTTCTAGTAAGTCCATAATGCAGCTTTGCAGCTGTTAGAACATACTCTTCTAAAGCATTTTCTTCAGCTGCAGTAAACACCTGTCGACAATTAATTTTACTTTCGTAAACAAATTCATTTTTTCCCGTTTTTTCATGTTTATTAATATGCCGAATCAGAGTAGTTTTGGAGATTAAACAGTTTTGACGCTGTGTACGTGCTTTTACCATCTTTAAGTACTGCGTCTACAGCTCGCTTTAATACTTCAACGTCTGCAGGCTGCCTTTTTACACCTAATTTGCTTCTTGGCATATTTTCCTGAAACATAGAAAACAAATTTTGTTTCAAAAAATCGAATAACGTGTACCTTGGACCGGACCAAGGTACACGCGCTGTGATAGGTCCTAGGTACACTAACACCACTTTAGCCAAACAAAATAAATTTTAACGTAGTATTTAAAACACATACGTACGACAATGTGTTCCTACCGAAAGATAATCAATACACTTACCGAAATCGATTAATGTAGCGGAAAAGAGACAGAAAATTAAGCACTACAAAACTTCAGAAAAGAGCTAAAAAAAATTACTTTTTTCACTGAAAACTATGTTTAAATTTTTTTCCGCCGACACGTGCAGCTGCACGTTCCAAAATAAACTGGAAAGAGAAACGAACAGAAGAGAAACATTTCACAGAAGAACCGGTTTTTGCGTGCTTTGTATTTTTCTGAAAATTGCCACTCGGACCAAGGTACAATCGGACCAAGGTACAATCGGACCAAGGTACAATACCTTCCCCTACTGCGTAAATGAATTCCCAAACTCCGAACTCTGCTCCTAGGTGAACATTGTTCTTTGATATAACGCATTGCAGTTACAGAGATTAGAGAGAAGAATTGTCTCATCATGATTCATGACCTGTGCAAATTGTCCAGTATTATTGACACCAATAACTGTACTCATAAACGACCTGTTTGAGTTTTACAATTCAAATTTGGTGAGATTCATTCAAAAATGTCTTCTATTTGGTAAACAGTAATTATTTGAGCTGCTGCAGTAATGATAATATCTCCTTTCATTTTTTCTGGATGCTTGTATCTACTGTTTAGGAGATAGTCAAATATTGGGATTTTGAAATTCTAACTACACATTTAATTATAAATCCGAACTCTATCCCATTTCCCCACGGTTTGCAGCGGTTGGCACAATTCCAGCTTGCAAGTCATTTTTATTTCTGATAGGTAGTACGTACCTATAGTGTCAGTATCACATCCTGGTTCCTGGACTGCAGTTCTCGTATATGAGAATATGAGAATTTCTCATCGAATTGTACTCGTCTGAAAATTATATTCACCTCTCGAATGAGGTAGAATTTTATAGCACTTCAAGTAAACCACTTTCACAGGTTGTAAAAAAAACAATATTTAAATTTAAATTGGTTGGGAATTGTTGTTTCCGATTGACAAAAAAAAAGAAGTACTCATGTATGTATGTTTAATAAACATTTATGTGTTTAAGCAATCGCTTTTTGGGCAATATGAGCTCCGCATTTTGGCGGCAATGAATCAGTTAGGCTACAGCGAAATATACGGGACTATCCGAGAGTTCTAAGACTGCTTTTAACGAATGACACTATTTCCAAACATATTTATGTCAATGGGAAGGGATATCATTCAGTAAGTGCTTCAATTTAAATTGTTTGATTTACTTTTATTTGGCTTTTATTTTTTCACACACAAATCAAAAAACAATCCATTCTTTGGATTTGTCAAACTCACAATTCCGTTTGCAAAACGCAAATCCGGATTTCCGGATTTCGAGAATTGCAAATTTTAGTTTTTCGCATCGCATCGGAGATTTTGACAGATAAACCATGCTAGATTTATCGAACTCACAATGGCGACATATTGCATACAAAATTGCATAATGTGACCTACAAAATAGGTATTAAGGCGAAGTTTAAAAAAGATTATTACTAAGGCCCTATTTTTTTATAATTTTGTATTGCCGCCTAATGTACGTATCAATTATAACAAATTTAGGTATTTCTATGTATAACCTAATGGTACATAAAAGAACACACCTAGTACTAGAGACAGTCTTATTTGGGTGTTTTCCTCTACACATGTACTTTCAGCTTTCATATCACCCATCAGTTAGCAAGTGCATCTAGAATTTTATCTTTGTAGTCTGAATGGTGCAACACTATATTCATCGTTTCCCAACTATTGTTTCATTGCAGGTGCTATGATATTATAGAAACCTACCCATAAATGTCAGTGATAAAATAATAATCTTCATCACTTTCAACAATTTTATCTCTGATACGAACTTTTATGTTGGCACGATTCGGTAGGAAGGCGCATACTGTATGACCACACACTGTATTTGAGTAAAACATTTTGTCTAATGCTATTAACGATACTTCTAGTTAAACCCATGTTATGACCATGGCCTCCAACATGAATTTGTCAAGCCAATTGACAGTTCAGCGTTTTCTCATTTTCTTTTTTACAACCGCTTTGAATTTCTGTTAAAGAACATTTAAATGGGAAATGACGTGTCTGTTATAGCAACGAAGAAAAGTAAAGTACCTACATCCTACATAACTGCCACATTACTTCCCAAAGGGAATTCCCATGTGATATCTGAATCTTAATTGCTGCAGTTCTAAAGTCGAGAAGGTCAACTTATTTCTGAATTTATAGACGGGGTTTACCACAGAGCGCTGCCTCTTTTTGTCAGGATGACTAGGGCAGTGGAACGTTCTCACATGTTACGTGATGTGAAATTTGGTGAAATCTGCATGCCTCATTTTTATATTTGAGATTTTGTCAGTGGTGAAATAGATAATTGACTGATATTTCATATGTATACGATTTATATTTAAAATTTAACAAAATCAGGAAACAGTAAATGTACACATTTAGATATTACCTACTGTTTCGATAACTGGTGGACTGTGTATGTCCTTTCTTGAGTTTAGCGCTTTCAGTTTGAAAAATAATAATAGCCTTGTTTTTTTGCGCTTCGTTCTCAGCAAAGCAAAGTAATGTAGGATTTTTAATACGCAATTACAACAACTACGCTCACTTGACACTTCGAGACTCGCAGTAGATGTATGCTTAAAATCTTACTTTACTTTGCTTTGTTGAGAACGAAGCTCAAAAAAACTCGCCTTATAAATATAACTAATAATAATAAAAATAATTTGGGAAACATATTTGTCGGCAGAGTTGATACTTTAAAATACTATACCTAGTGAATTTTGTGTCTTATTTCTACTTGTCGGTTTTGAACACATACAGAGAGGCTGTTTTCATTAGTTTTGAGGCATATAGTAAGGAAAGGCGTCTTGTTTATATTTAGTATATCCAAGATGGAAAAGCCAGCAGAACAAAAAAAACGAACATTGTTCTTGAAGATTAGGTAATCTGGGTTGGCATTCTGTAATGCAAAAACGTTTGAATGTTGCGGATCTTATAGAACGTGCTGTTTATGTATTAATTTACCTGTGAGATGGCTCTAGCACGGAACTAAAATTCGACCATGTCTGATGATAATGAAGCGTCCTAAGGTAGAGACCAACAGAAAAATAATTCATACCTACATTCATCTTGCAATGTCGTCCACTTGTTGACACATAACATAAACGTAAAAGGGTTCTTCGCCAAAGTGTAGCTCATATTCGGATAACATCCCTGGTCAAACACACGCCTAAAGATTGTATGTAAGACAGTAGGTAAGACAGTAGTAGCCAAAGAGAATAAGATGAGCTTTACTTATAAATTTTATTTAACTAATGTCGTTTTCCATTGGGACAAAAAATCAATCTTTTTCTTGATCTAAATCACTTTTCGCGTTTCATTGGGAAAAAAAATCAATCTTTTTTTTGATGTGGATCACTTTTTGCAGATCTCGATATTTTTTCACAGCTGTCTTATGTCATTTAAATAAGTTTGTTTTTAAACAAATGTGCAAAGTTTCGTGAAAACCAAAATAAAGATATATATAAACATCAATGGTCATAGTTTTGGAGGAATTATTATCTTCATTGTCTTCCTCAACACCTGGAAACTACGAATTACCAAAACTACTCCATTTGTATCTACAACAGAGGAAACATTTTTCAAGCCGATTTCCATGGATGATTTTACCAAAAACAAATGCAATTTGAACAGCTGATATTGTTGTCAAATAACGCACTAATCCATTTACAAAAGCAGATCAATTTCATTGCATGTTCCATGAGGCGCATATAATCTGAGATCTGAAAAAGATTTTTGGTGGTCCCAATGGAAAACGACATTAATAACATTTTGTGGTATTTTTTTTTGACGCTGCAATTGAACATAAATCTAATGAGTGACATCCCATCACAAATAAATGTCTTAACAACTCCTTTTTCCCCCATCATATCTAACACATTGTCGGACTCAAATCCAATCATATTTTGTAATGGGACATAGACATTTTCAGAATATTTAATTATTTCCTCAAATATTGTTTTAGCATCAGCATTTATTAATTTAATAGGACCGAAGAACCTGTCGATGACCTTATCGAAATACCTGACCACAATAGTAGGTACCAAATATTTGGTAGTAGGTAGGTACCTACTAACATCAGTTGTTTCATCTATAATAATCGAATATTTTTGAGATGTAAGTACCTTAGCTTTCTCTTCTTGACCTTCTTTAAGAAAGAAATGGTTTGTTGTTTTGTGGCTTTTTTTCCACATTTAAGTCTATTACTATTTCAGAGTCTGGAGCAATTGCTTTAATCAATAAAATAATAGGAGTTATTAATGCAAAGGGCAAATTGAATTTAAGAAAAAATTAAAATATTTTCAACTCTGCCGACTCTATAGATGAATTTCTCGTTTTCCATTGGTTTCACTCGGGGATCCACTCATTCTGCGATCCAATGGAACAACAAAACTGCTTCTGATTGAACCGACAAAAGTATTTGTGATATGCCAAAAAATAATATACGGCGGCTGTCAGCTGACTTGTATAAAATACATAAATTACATTTGTGTGAGTGCTTCTTGAGTGGATTCTGACTTCAAATCGCGAAGCGAAATTCTCTTCTCAGAATCACCAGAAGAGTATTTATTGTGCCAATGGAACGGTTTCAGAAGTGATTTTATCGATTCCGGACTCTCCCGGACGCTTCTTTTTGCCCAAAGGAAAACGACATATGTGTTCTTGTTAGTTTGGTTGAATGGACGTTTTAGTTGGAACAGTCAAGCAACATATGGCTCGAGTTTGTTTCATAAATACATCAGAACGATCTGAGCGCTCATAATGCTTGAGCTCAGTTCAGCGCTCAACTCTGAACTAAAAAAGAAGAACGCCTTATCTTACTTTTACACAAGGCAAGCGAGACAAATGACAGAGTATGACACTGCAGTCATTTCAAATAGTAAAAAATAAATAAATAAATAGTTGGCGCAACATGTCCGTAAGGACCCTAGGCCTAGGTTTTCATGTAACCGATCTAGCTATCGAGCTAGTTTTAGACCTGGCAACCCATAGCTCCACCAGTTATGTTCGTTTCAATCTTTTGGCAATTGTGCCGGATATTGCAACGCAATTGTGTGGTGTTTATGAGTTACCATAAAATTCTAATAGAGTTACTTATACTTTTGTTTATAATAAAAATGTTTAAGCCTAGGTATTATAGTTTTAGATTAATTTCCCCATTGCGATCGAATTTGCTTTGGCAAAATTGCTACTGTTCGTTGGTCCACTTTCATCATCTGATTTCTGATGTTGTCACCTTTGTGATATTTGATAAAAATACCTAGCAGTCAGATTACAGCGGGTAAATATTTTGTAGTTCAAACAAATTTACTTAAACAATTTTCAGCGCAATTATCATGAAATATTTTATTTTAAAACTGTTCGCTTTTTATATTGGTTAGGAATTTGTCAATTGTTGCCAGTTCCTTGGAATTGTTCTTTTTGGCCCATTTGATGCTGGTCTCAAAGTTTTTTTCATCGCCCAATTTATGGTAGGCCGCCGCTCTGTAAAGCCATGCACGAAGGTTCTTATCATCCAACTTGTTAATAACAAAATCGCAATCAATTATTGCTCTCTTGTGTACCTGCAATCTTAAAGAAACCATAATGTATTTCTTTTTAAACAAACTTCAATAACAGTTTACTTCATATAGGTGAGAGCACGATTATTGTAAAGAATTGGACTATCTTTGACATGATTGATGGCCTTTGTGAACATATTTATAGCCTTTTCATATTCCTGCCTGTGATAGGCGTCATTTCCTAGTCTGCAAATGAAAATAACAGTACTGTTGTATGTAGTTTGGATGTACCCCAGTCGCGCATACTTTCGAAAATGTTGAGCTATTTTTTCCCGTTCCAGTCTCACTTCTGTTCTTTTAGCGGCATCCTGTTCGATTTGCTGCATAAATGTAAATTTATCCATGGGTTCGGATGGGTTTGCATCGGACGCACTTTTATTGATAACAGTACGGTTCTGTCGTACTTTAACAATGAAGTTGTCCTCGTCGATATCATCAAATTTGGATTTTTCACTGACCAATCTAATAACACTAGCAATGAATGCATCTTTAGTATAAATGTATGAACTTACGTGTTGCCTGTTTTGGCTGCTTCGTCTTCGGTGGCGCAATCTCCAGAATTCATACCTTCAAGAATTTGCATCACCTGGTTGACTTTAGATTCGAAATTTACTAAATCTGCGTCTTCAAAATTGGTCTTTGACATCTTCTGAAAAGTTTATTTTTTCGAGTCAAATTGTTTTCGAGTAAACTATACTACGAGTCGAGTAAGTTATTGATAAAACCTTTTTTGTATTGTGTTGCTAGGGTAGTGAGAACGAAGAATTTGTTTAGGCGCATCGAGATTGCCGTTAACATTTGAATCCATTTACATTATTTGTAATAAGCAGAGTTAATAGAGAACTGTAATAATATTTTTTTTTTTATTATCCTATGCCCTGATGGCTGACACTGCGACCTGAAAGATCTATTGTATCAATGGGGAAATGTTATTCTAAGAGACGTGCGACCTGATGAAGGCCAATAAGTCCTCAGTAGCAGAGTTCATTAGATCTGCTGGTGTACGAGTCTCTCTATTAAAGAGACGTTTTCTTAACCAATGAAAAGCCGGGCATTCACAGAAGATGTGTTCAGAGGATTCGACATCCTCCAGACAGAATCTACACTCTGTGTCCGGACAAAGGTTCATTTTGTTGAGGTGGTATCTTAAACCATAGTTGCCTGTGAGGAAGCCCACTAGCTTTCTTATGTTTTCCTTACTGAGTCTAAAGATTTTCTTGTAGGAGTAGGCCTTCATTAATCGTTTGGATTGTCTTAGACCAGGGACATTTTCCCAGTGGTTAAGACGAAGGTGTTGCTCCCATTCATTGATTAGTTTTAGCTTAGTAGCCCAATTGATTCTGCAGTAAGGTTCAGGTCCATATAAAACAGTTTCGGACCCAGCCCTAGCCAGTTTGTCAGCTAGTTCGTTGCCCGCAATAAATTGATGACCAGGTACCCAACCAAGTTTGACCTTGTTGTGTTTGGCTAGGGTTTGCAGTGACTCCTTGGGAGTTTGAGCTGGATTTCCCGTGGTTCAAAATTGGCATCGTGTATTGAGTAAATGGTAGCTCAGAAGCAAATCAACGTCCATTCAAAAGCAGTTGCAGAAGTGGTTGGACTTAGCTATGAAAAGATTCAGAAAAACAAGCATCTGACAGCTTAGCCACGAAGCTTTTCAATCGGGCACATGCACTAAATCATCAACCACGAATTGATAGAAAATTTTCGATTAAAGACAATCTAAAAAGACCCAATGAACCATTTTCCATTTTTCATCGCCTTTAAAGCATACTTATGGAAGCATTCGTTGTTCTGATTTATGGCAACGAGTTATGGACAATAATGAGAGTAGCAGAGTTAATATTGGGTTCGTTTGAACGAAATAGAGAATACAATTGCAAGATCTACAAGCCATACCAGTATATGGATGAAGACAAAAAGTCAACACAATGCATCGGCTACATAGAACGAATTTACAACAATTTCTAAAATAAAATACAATTCCATAACTTGGTCTATTAAACTAGAAGCAATGTGCCCAGTTGCAGTATATCGGGCAGACAATAGTAAATGAAATAGAAAACACTGCGTGCTGTTTTAAAATCTTTATATTTCTCCTATCAACTTTACAATTTACAATCATTTACAATGAAACTATTCAATTTACACATACATGGAGAAAGTTGGAAAAGAGTTTCGTGTAGAACATGCGATAACATTATTTTGGATGGATAGACAGTATTTACGCGTAACAATTCCCTGACTAGAATTAAAGCTAAAAAAATTACTATTTAGTGAGCTGCTTCTTCGATTAGTGTCTCTTCGAACTCTTGCATGTCCAAGTCATGCAATGCCTTCTGCACCATAGCAGCCAATTCCGGTGGCAAATCCTTTAGGTCATCCAAGCGTTCCTTCGCAATAGAAGATGATATCAACATACCACTGACGTCCACATCTTTGTAAGCATACAGCGATGACATAACATCGCTACTGAGTAGGTTACACGGAGCATTGCCATCGTATTCCGATGAAAGAATACTACGACCGGATTCCGTTGAGAGCGATGATGACATTCCGTCGTCGGAAACTCTGGAGGTTTTCTGTGAATCCTCTGGTTCGGAAGACATTGTGCCAGAGTCTTCAGTGACGTTTGAGGATTTCGGTTCGGTGTCCACGCTGGATGGGCAATATCCATTGAGAAGGATTTGTGATGGAGAAAAACATACATCAGAGCCAGTCTCGCAGCCAGAAAGAATTTGAATGCGATGCTCTAGCTCGGCGATTTTCGTTGCTAAAATTCTGCAAAAAAAAAAAAATACAGAAATTGTATCTCAAAGAATACCAAGCATTTGTTTTGCTTTTGGTTTTCTTACTTGTTCGTTTTCTTTTGATGGTTCAATGCGTGATTCTTGTCGTTCAGGTTATCCAGCAGTGCTAAACACAGAGACTTCAAATCGGATATGGTTTCCGTCTTGGTGGGCAGTTCGACGCCACCATCAAGTAAAGTTTTCACTGGAAGTTAAGCAAGTTGAATACATGCATGTGCGGTTCTTGAAAACGTAGTTACGAGTATAAGAAATAAGCAAACAGAAAACTGAGGACAAATTAAAACATAGTCGATAGTATAATATACGTTTCTTCCGTCGATTTAAGAGTAGTTTCCATTTATTACCTGTGCTTTGGTGCCGACATCGACCAAATTATTAAATTATTATCATTACATGATCAGGCAACGTTTCAGAAGTTTTCTACTGTGAAGTAAATACATACAGTACTAGTTTGAAAACACAGGAATCCCTTAGCAAATTTGCATTTAAAGAGTAGAAACAACTACCAATACTCTACACTTACTATCTGATGCTTCTAAGCTATGCGGGCCTTTAAAAATAATCTTTTTTAACCTTCACACTAAATATTTTACAGGTTCTTTAAAAATAAGTCTACTAAACTAAACATTCCTTTAAACTGATAAAGAACGACACCGACGCTCGAAGGTTTAGATTTGTTAACCTGCAGCCAAACTAACGTCTCCAAACAATTTAAACTATTGGCCCTTAAATGTTTATGTGAGATACTTTAAATCATAGACAAATCATACTCAGACCCTCAACTCACAATCCTCTTGCCGCTGGCCCCCTCAATATATTTTCAAATTCGCCATTTTGTTTTCCTATCTGTGTTATGTCAATTAATGTCGTTTTCCATTGGGCAAAAAGAAGCGTCCGGGAGAGTCCGGAATCGAAAAAATTACTTCTGAAATCGTTCCATTGGCACAAAAAATACTCTTCCGCTGATTCTGAGAAGAGAATTTCGCTTCTCGATTTGAAGTCAGAATCCACTCAAGAAGCACTCACACAAGTGTAATTTTATGTATTTTATACAAGTCAGCTGACAGCAGCCGTAGATTATTTTTTGGCATTTCACCAATACTATTGTGGATTCTTTCAGAAGCTGTTTTGTTGTTCCATTGGATTTCAGAATGAGTGGATCCCCGAGTGAAACCAATGGAAAACGACATAAGAATCCGTGTGACATGCAAAAACATACAAACAATACAAAAATAAATGCTGCCAACCTCGGCAACCGTGGGGAAATGTGCTAGAATTTGGGGATACCACATTTTTACATAACTGAATGCCATTGGTTAGTTATTATAAATTGTTAAAAGGCGAATAATTCGATTTTGTTACTCAATAAAACTATCTAAAGGAGATGTTTAATATACTAGACACTTATTAGGACAAACATGGTTGCATATTTTCTGCTGTTGAATGTCATTAACTTCGAATGCATGTGTACATTTTTCTTAGATAACTAAAGAAATGTTTTTATTTTCCTTCAACCAATCTACGTTGTTCATTTTTTATATATATTTTAAGCAAATGTACACTTATTTCTAAAAACAAAAACCCGTAACGAATAATTTCAAATTTACCGGATAAAATTCTATGAACACTGCGGGCAGCTTTGCTCACGGCGGAAGTGCTCATATTTTTTGCGAGTGTGTTTTGGGGAGCCGGAATTTTTGAAGTTACGTGACATTTGTCAATACGAATTTCTATGCAACAATACCAACAAAATATAGCTTGTAGGCCAATTAACGCGAAATCGGCCGGAGTTGGTGGTCTCAGTATTGCCTCTGCTTTAAATCTCTCCCAAAAAATTCCAACCTGCCCGACCTAACAACACATGCATAACAACTCTTTAATCATCGCATACATCATCACCAACATCAGCGAATGCAGACACAAGTCAGAGTCACCATCAACTGCCGTTGCACTCGCAATTGTAGTACAACAATAATGCTGAAATATGTAGATATAAGCCATTTTTATTATCAGCTTTATGATCCATATAGATCACCGCTTTACATGCACTGACAACAACAAAATGTGATCCTGATTTTGATCGATCACGAATAATGATCTGAAAATGTATTTCACTATTTCCGGCTGCGTTGTTTCTTTCATTCTTGAATGTTGGTGAGCATGTAAACCATAGCCACACAATCGCACACACAAAAAATCGATTTTTCGCATTCGTCCGTATTCCGAGTTCTTTTTTCGTTCTACAAAGGTGGACATACCAGCCAAACACTTGATAAACAATAAAAAACCTACATGTTAAACAAAACAATTTTTATGAAATGTTTCGCTGGTCTGGATCTGGGCACTAAAAAAACGTTTATGAAATGTTTCACAGTTTCCCAATCGTGATGGGAAATCATTTTTGTTTTAAGCTTAGTATCCTGCTCGCGCTAAATTTTACAATCCCTAGTCTCTTTTTCGATTCTCAACTCCAAAGATAAATGGTCGCTAAATAATTTTTTTGTATTTTGGTTTTGCGTTTTTTTTTTATTTATCACGCTAACGTTCTCTGCGGTTTCCTCCGAAAAAATCATATTAATCACAACTGCTTGACTGCTGAAAAGAGCTCAAACTATTCACTTTGGAAAGCCTTGAAGTCCATAAGGAAACCAAAAATGCACTCGCCACCAATAAGCTAACGGCGAATGGGCAAAAGGAGACAAAGAGAAAGCGGATCTATTTGCCGAGCATCTAGAAGAAACATTCAGGCCGTTCGATGGACGACCTTTAAACGAAGAACCGATTGCTAATACGGGAGCCGACATCTATAAAGTAAAAGCCGTATCTCTGTCCGAGCTTCGAATGACAATAAGAAAGTTGAAAAATAGCAAAGCTCCAGGATACGATCTAATCACTGCCGAAGTTCTAACGGAGCTACCGAAAAGAGCACTAGTTAAGCTGCTGTACATTATAAATGCTTCTCTGAGACTTTTCATATGTTCCAAGACAATGGAAAGTAGCCGAAGTCATTATGGTTCCGAAACCAGGGAAGAATACAAATGATAAGAAATCATACAGACCTATTTCGCTACTGCCGATAATATCTAAGGTTTATGAGAAACTTCTGCTAAAACGATTACAACCAGTAATTGAAGAAAGACGCTTGATACCAGATCATCAATTCGGCTTCCGGGTTCAACATTCCACAATCGATCAGGTGTATCGAATAACAAATGAAATTGAAAAAGCTCTAGAATGCAAAAAGATTTGCTCTAGCGCTTTTCTCGACGTATCGCAAGCCTTCGACAAGGTATGGCAGGAAGGCCTCATGTATAAGCTAAGAACAATGCTACCGGAAAAATTATACAAAATATTGAAATCCTACCTTAAGAACAGACTCTTTCGTGTTAGACATGAGACTGAATTCTCTGAATTCAGAGAAATCCACGCCGGTGTTCCGCAAGGAAGCGTTCTCGGCCCAATCTTATTCCTGCTCTACACATCGATTGACATGATGAGTCAGTCGAATCACCGAGCACGCTCGGTTCAGAGCGCGCTCGTAATGCTCGAGCACAGTTCAGAGCTTAGCTCTGAACTATAAAAGAAAATCGCCTTATATACAAAAAGCATTTAGAGAACATGGATAGGGTTATCGCTATGACCGAATTTAATAATTTCAATATTTGTGTATTACTCGGACATTTTAATTGCAGTGACATTCTTTGGCTAAGCTTGTTCTGTTCAAGCCAACCAATTAGCCCTACACATTTAAATTCATTGGTAAAATACGCAGCAAATGCATTTATTTCTTACCAAATATAAATACATACGATGAATTTTATTATCCATAACTTGAGAAATAATTGGTTCGTCATGAAAACATGAATCCCCTTCTTCATCCACTTCAAGTTTTGTTTTTGCGACAAAAAGTATCGTATCTTAACAATCTTACTTTCTCAATTACAATATTAGGATTATATCACGGTTACCTTGAATTTTCTGTGCAAAAATGACAAATACTGACAACAAAATTATGTTTTGAAAGAACATAACAGGGCTCCTACCCGATTCTCTCTCTAGATTTCATATGACTGTTTGTACATTAGGCGTTTTTCTTTTTTAGTTCAGAGCACAACCTGAACTGTTATACAAAAAGTTCGTGTTTCTTTTTTAGCTCAGATACATCAGAGCTCAGATTTGTGTTTCTTTTTTCGATCTGAGCATAATCAGAGCGCGCTCGATGAGCTCAGAATAAATTGACTGAGCAGGCTGAGTAAAAAGCTGAATACACACTCACAGTCACATTTGACAGAAAAAAAAAACAGGATAAACAAAATAATTGAAATGGTGGACGAACCTTGTTGCTCTGGAACTGACGGTTAACCAATTTAATAAACAACAATTAATAAATATTCAATTTATACGTATATTTATTAAAAATGACAACTATTTGCTCAAGTGTGTTTCATAAATACATCAGAACGATCTGAGTACGCTCGCTTCAGAGCGCGCTCATAATGCTCGACCTCGGTTCAGAGCTCAGCTCTGAACTAAAAAAGAAAAACGCCTATTATAGATTGTACAGGCAATCGCGCTACCTTGATGGTTCAAGTTCGTTTCCCAAAAAAAATTAAATGTAACCTCGGTCTAAAAGAATGTGTCCCCACCTTCAAACTCTGTCCATTTTCCGAACACTATCTGTCATTCCTTAAAAATAATTCCAGCTCCACTTCTGGTAAGTGGAATGAAATTGGAAACAAATTTGAAAGCTGTTTGTTGTATAAATACAAAATGTTTTGTTTATCTAAAAAAGATTGCTTTTTTTGTGCCAAGCGAACATAAAAATTGCTCTGAGAGCAAAGAAAGTGCTCTCAGAGCGCCCAATCAAATACCACATAAAACAGACAAGCAATGGAGTGCTACACTCCGTAAGAGCGTGAAATAATTGTGTGTTTTTTTGACCGATAATTGTGTCGAAAATTGTCATGAACGACGAGTCGCATTTCCACTTAAGCGCTTACGTGAATAAGCAAAATCTTCGTGTCTGGGGCACTGAAAACCCGCGTGTGATGCACGAAGATCCATTACTTTCTTCCATGTGTTTGAATCTGTATGCTCCTTCTAGATCTCTTAGATCGCAGCCACGCTACATTGTATGGTTAATGTCAGCCTACCTCAGTATGTATCATACTGATCTATTACGAATTGGATGTAGTTTTGCCCAGACATATTTGCTTATCACAAATTTATTTATGAATAAATATTGAATGAATATTGAATAAATAAAATAAAATAAATAAATACATAATTTTAAGTGTCGCAGTTAAAAAATCTTAGACCACTGTATACAACCGTAAAAAAAATAAGATGGAAGCCCACAATAGAAAATATGAAAAACAACCTTTACAACATCAACGCAAAATGAAAAGTGTACAAAAAAAAAAGAAGCGAATAACTCAAACTAGCGGTTACCTTGCTTATGGGACATTATATCATGACTGTTAGTGCCTAATTTTATGATACCTTTCTTGCGTTTCGTGTCCAGCATGGTCTAAACCAATTGCAAGCAATAGTGAGAAAATTCAAAATTGTTAGCACTTTAGTGGCAAGCAATAATACGACGATAAATCAATAAATGCTTTTTTTATACCTTGTACTTGTTCATCGATTGTTTGCTCAGCTCCAGTTCGTTTTCTATATTCTTTAGCCTCTCCTGCAGGTACTTATTTTCTAAAACTATACTATCCACATCGAGCAGCTGTAAGACACATTTACATGAAGATAGCTACTTGACACTTCTAAGGACTGCTTACCCTGGGATGTGTTTCATTGGCTTTCAAGGCTAAAAGTAACTCATGGTTCAATCGATGAGCCTTACACTTGTATGCATCTCGCTCGGTGACAGCCTCTTCCTTCTCATCAATGATTGCTTTCAAATCAAAGGCCAGTTGAGCATTCTGCAAATGTACAAACAAAATGAGCATGACAAACAATAACATTTTATACACGTTGAACCTTCTTTTTCAGATTTTCCAGATGACAGATAAAATCATCTTTTTCTTGTTTCCGTTTTGATTCTTCCTTATCCAAGGTATTGCTCGAACCATCAATTTCCTTCGTTGAATACATTCCCTTACTCCGTAGAACTTCAATGTCGCCTTGCAGTTCACCAAGCTTTTGTTTCATAGCTTCCAGTTCAGTTGTGAGTTTTATATTTCTCTCGCGAGTTTCATGTAGCATATTGGCTACACTGGATTTGCCTCCAAAGCCACAGTTGTTGTAATCCGTATTCCGTCGAATTGCAGAGTATCTCAGCTGGAGTGTCTCTGCCATTAATTTAAATTGATCACGTTCTGTGCGGAATTGTTCAAGTTCTTTACGCAGAATGCGTAGAGCTTCTATTTTACTTTGAAGCTTGCGATGTATTGCTGAAGCCTGGGAGACAGATCAGATATTGAATGCTAAATAGATTTCATGTATACACTTACCTCAACATTATAGTTTTCCATATGTTCACCAAAGAAATCCAAGTCGTTCTGTGAATCTATTTCAGCCATATTTAAACTTACGTTTGCATTAGCTGTACTTCAAAAAGAAACCATTACTGGGGCAGTATTGGAAAAACTGTGCGTGAAAAATATAATTTCGTTGATTTCCTATGGAATTTTTCTTTTCACGTAAATTCTGTCAGTGAAATGTCAGTTTGTGCAGTGACAGAAACAGTTTGGAAGGTGTAGGTATAGGAATTCGTAGTTTTGTATGTACTCTGTACTGGGATGTAAAAAGGTTCGAGTTGTAGTTAAAAAGGACAATAGAGACATTAAAAAAAAACATGCATTTAGGTTCGCAATAAAAAAGTATTCATCTCTTTTAATTAGATTATATTTGGTAGGCGTTAAAATTGTAAATATTTAAAACTAAACATTTGGTTAAGTGAGTCGAGGAGCTTTGGTAAATGTTTATGATAGCTATTTTTACGAATTTCTTACATATACCTACCTAAACCATTTAAATTTTTCACTTGCAATATTTATTAAAATTAATCACGTAATGTGGGTGTTGTATATAACTGTATCCCAGAAAGTTGCTGAATATCAATGGATGTTGATCAAGGAAGTGAATATTGACAAAAATTAAGTAATAAATAGACTGTCAACTCCCGCACACCAACCCCGCAAATTTATTTTCGCTTACGTAGGTATCTATAATTATGGATAAAACTTTGACTGTGATCTCATTGGCCGTATTCAAGAATGTAGTTATCTTAAGTCGACTAGATTGTTGTGGATGGGATGTAACCACCGAAATAACTAGATCGGTCAGGACCGTCACTTTTCCTACGTCATCCACATACGCGAACTGTCAACTTAGTACTCAGTCACGAATTTCTTGACTAGATGCGTCGACTACCCCTCCATAATCGTCAACTGAAACAGCTGCTCCTATGACCGATTTCGGACAATCAAAACCGAGATTCACTTAGCGAGAGAGCTGTAAGACTTACTAAACTATATACTTGAACGTCCATTCAAGTTGTCTAGTCAACACATTTGTATACCAAATCTAGTTGAACTTTAATATAAACTGTATCCGAACGTCCTCAATTGTATACAAAACCCGCATGAACTTCTTTGAAATTTCGGCCAATAATCTACTTTTCGAATTTTATCCTCCTGACAGTTCATTCGGTTTTTTACTTTTATTACACCATCCGCCATTATAGGATTTTTTTTGCTGCTTCATATAAATCATAAACTAAGAAATGAAAGAAAAAACAGAAAATTTGAGAGAGAATTTTATTTTCAAAATTTGAGGGGGGAATCGGGTCGGTACGTGGGAGCTGACGGTCCATTACTATTTAATTAATACCGTCTGTTGACAGTAATGGAGATTATAACATTTTAAAAATAAAAATAAAAATGTTGCGCCAAAAATTAATTGTGCTACACAAGTCAACAATTCATGTTCTTATTTCAACAATTAAGAATGTCAGGCTCTTCAGAGCAACAAATATATTGTTGCATCAAAAAGAAGAAATGTTAAAATATTTAAAAATAAAATAGATGTGACAACAAAAAATTGTCAAGAACATTTTAATATTAAATTGTTGAATTAAGAAGAGAAAATGGATAGCCTTGTAGCAAAATCTAAAAATGTATATAGATGCTAGTTTTAAGAAACCCAATGGATCAGTTAAGGAAATATACCTCAACCAAAGAATAAAGTATTTTTAATTGTTAGTTTATTTTTCTAAATTTTGAATTTTATCATGAACTAGATTTTGTCATTCAAAGTTTCGTCTTAACAAGAATTAAATTGTCGCCTCAATTGTTTTTGTGTCTCAAATGTTGAAATGTAAATGCTTAACATTTTTTATGTTCCATTTTTCAAAATAGAAATAGCAATTTAACACGAACAAACATGTTTCGAAAATAATGTATGATAGGTAATACATTCGTTTCGAAACATCCTAAAATGTTGTTGCTTAATAGGAACGCGTATTTTTACATACAGGCGTTCTGCACTAACAAATTCAAAAAAAATATACCTATACTCTCTATTTCCACTTTGATAAAGGATTGTTTAAGGCACGGCCGATGTAGGTATTTACATGCATATTTCATATTGTTATTCCAGCAATGTCAACCATTTTCCGCATTTATCTCCGGATAGGTAATTTTAATTTAATTTTATTCGCGATTCGCGAATAAGTTTTACAAATAGCCATAGGTTCTTATTTCTCCATCCATTTTCCATTTACCATTTCTACCCTTCCTAAATGACATTCTTAAATTTTACATCCCTATGGGATAAATATGAGTATGTTTTGCTTCATACGTCACACCTTCTCTTTCACTTCCTGTTTAGATTATGTGTGTAGTATCATATACATGTAAATAAATTGATTTGCAAACAAGAATAAAATTAAGACTACCTCCTTATTTTCCTCGAAATTCTATTTCTATGTTAAAATCAATAAATATAGAAAATGTATCCATTTCAGTTGCAGGTTTTGTTGACGATATTTATGAAATTCTATTGTAAACAAACTGCAACAGTTTTCGCAACCACCACCTGCCTTGAGCCCCTTATCAAGTCGATTACAACCTGTTGACCGTTGTACGGTGGTATTCCGTATATATTTACAAGATAGTGTCAATGAAGGACTATTCTCTATCGCGTGCTTCTGTTTTCGCCAATTCTGTTATCCTGTCTTCGAAAATGTAGGTTGCTCTCGAGCAAGAGATTTTATTTCAAAATCTATTAAACAGGTAGGCACATAAATTGAGTCGACGTAAATACATTTTCGTGTGAAGTGTTTTTTCACTGTTTTAACACAAATGATGAAGAATTATTTATACGAAGCGAAAATATCAGCGTTGACGTGAAATATTTCAACCTCTGGTGGGTTTCGTGTTCCCATTGTTTAATGGGGACGTTCAAGTATCTAGTTTAGTAAGTCTTACAGCTCTCTCACTAAGTGAATCTCGGTTTTGATTGGTCGAAATCGGTCATGTGAGCAGCTGTTTCAGTTGACGTTTATGGAGGGGTAGCCGACCAATCTAGTCAAGAAAATCGTGACTGAGAACTAAATTGACAGTTCGCGAATGTGGATGACGTAGGAAAAGTGACGTTCCCATATACTAGAAAAGAAATGAGCATATGTGCGTGACTTCATGAATTTTCCGGGAAAACAGCTTGTAGGCAGCCACCTTTCCACTGGAAAGTTATATATCTCTGCATTCCATTATCTTTGACCTTCAAGCTTAGTGCGCTGCTCGATCTAAATTTTCGCTCCCATACAAAATTCTCTCCAAAATTTAGCTGAGCTAAACTTAAGCCAACCCATTTAGCTGAATGGTAAGCGGCACGAGCTAAACAATCAAACTTTTGTTTCAGAATGTACTTCATGTGTGTCTATCAAAATTTAGCGTGCCCATTTAATTGGTCGGCACATTTTCTCAAGCTAAATTGTGGCAGATCGTTGTGTATTTGTTGTTCTGTTGCGGAAAAGTATGCAAGGATGAGCATTTTTAATTATTAAATGGACGGGAAGTACCTAGAATCAGAAATAGTTGAAGTAAGAGAGAATTACATTTTTGAAGAAATTTTTGTCAACAGCTGTTTTCTCTGACACTTATACATTGCGTACTCTATGTCAAAATTTAGCTAGGACTTTAGCTGATGTTTGGAGAGAAAAGTTGGAGACCAGATAAAATTTAGTTTAGCTCGAGCAGCGTACTAAGCTTAACGGATAAAATTCAATGAACGCTGTCAGCAACTTTGCCCACAGCGGAAGTGGCATATGCAAGGTGCTAGTGTGTTGGTTAGCCGGAATTTTTGAAGTTACGTGACATTTGTCAATACGAATTTCTATGTAATAATACTAGCGCACTTAGCATTTGCCACCCCATAAAAATATAGCTTGTAGGCAAGTAACGGGAAATAGACCGAAGTTAGTGGTCTCAGTATTGTCTCTGGTTGACAGTTCGCATATGTGGCTGACGTAGGAAAAGTGATGTTCCCGACCAATCTAGTTTTTGCGTTCAGGTTGCATCTCATCCAGACCATTCTAGTCATAAACTAAGTATTAAATACACCGTCAGCTCCCGCCTACCTACACGATTCCCCCCGCAAATTTTGAAAAGAAAATTCTCATTGCCTATCTGTGAAAGCGCAAAAAAAATTCTTGATGGTTAAAGGTTAATAAAAGGAAAAAACTGTACGAACTGTCAGGTTGCTATGTGCAAGTGTATGCGTGCGGCTTACTTTAACATGGCACACTTGATTTCCCAAATAGTAAAACACGGAAAACAGCTTGTAGGCAAATTGTCTTAAGTTGGCTGAGATGACGGTCTATTTAATACTTAGTTTATGATTCTAGTCGACTTAAGATAACTATATTTTTGAACGCGGTCAATATTTTGGTAATGCACGGCAAATGCCAGCGACCTTGGTCACAGTCTAAATGGAGAATTGCACAGGTCATCTGGCTTAAGTCCATAGGTATGCGATTTGTTTAAAATTCCATGTTCCATGACATCTTGTTGAGGCCAAATTTTAGGTATGGGATGTTATTTTGTGACGCATTTAAAAGGCAACATCATGTTTTGTCGAAGTTAGTTTTTTTTCGGCAATTCTTGTGCCGATCTTATGGCGGGAACAAACGAAATGCTGCTATTTTCAAACATACAACCTTTGAAAAATACCGATAAAATGTGCGACTTCTGAGTATAAAAAAAATATTTAAAAAATGTGACAACTAACCTTGATCTTCCTTAAAATACAGCACTGTTCAAATTTAATCTTAAAATAAATCAACTAAGCTACGATTATAATTAAATCTGTTGCTTTACTTTTGAATCTTACGAATTTTTACTCAATGCCGTTCCTTTACTCGAAAAATTCGTAAAAGTGAGCGTCATCGAGAGAGCAAGATATTACCCCTCCACTGAGAATCATACGAATTTTAACTTGACAAATTTCTTGGTGTACAAATTTTATAACGGTCAGTCATCGTACATTTAACAGTTGATTTGAAATTAGTTGTCCTATTTGACATATGAGGGCATTTGTTTTGATTTTCCGCGTAATAAAGTGGTAGCAAAAATAGTAGCGGAAAAATAAAATACAATAAATAAAATAAATTCTCTTTAGATTATTTTCGAATTTCGCGACGAAATTCTTCCTTGCTGTAAGGAATGCTTATAGCTCAATCAATACAAAGTTTTCCATATACATGTGGTGGTATTTGACGTTTGGCAGGCAGATCATGAGTGCTTCAGTGCTTGCTGAACCGTGGAACGACGTAGACGACTGTAATCAGAAGCTATCTGCATTTTTCTTACCTTCGAATATTAATTTTGTACATAGTGTCTTGAATTAAATTGAACTAAATTGGATTGTTCTTGTTTTGTATTTGGAGTTCATCTTTTACATGGGGGCTCAACCGGGATTTCCTCCACATTAAAACATTAACAATTTCCATAATTTACATAAAAAACTAACCATAGAGCAAAGCGATCAAGAATTGTTGTATTAACCGTAATAACGATTTCTAATTTAACGTGGCCTCCGCAGTTACAAAAAAAAAACTCTAATTTCCCTCGAGACTGTCGATCAGTAAGGTAGTCAAAAGCACAATACACGACAACGATTTTTCCAATTTAACCGGTCGAAGAGAGAAAAAAAAAATATATATTTAATGGGTTCAAGACGAAGAAGGAATTTTCAAAGAAGCGGTGAATCGACAGACGTGGACGATGCTTTGCAAACTTCAGTCGTCATGGAAGATCAAGGCTCCGGTAAATTCAATATTTCGGACGTGGAAAATATAATTCGAAAATTTTCCGGCGAAGAGTCTATCAGCGTACAAAAATGGATAGAGGAATTCGAATCATATGCAATGGCGTTTAATTGGAACAGCGTGCAACGTTTTGTCTTTTGTCGAAAATCGCTCTCGGGTGCTGCGCAAATGTACGTGGAATGTGAAGCGAAGCCCGTGTCGTATATTCAGTTAAAGACAGCGTTAATCGAAGAATTTAAAGCAAAAATTTCCAGCTGTGAGGTGCATAAAAAGCTACGTGAAACAAAGAAAAAACACGGAGAATCATGTCGCGAATTTCTCTATCGCATGCTCGACATAGCGGGTCAAGCCAACGTTGATGATGTTTCGGTTTTTCGCTACGGAGTTGACGGCATTAAAGATGCGATTGTTAATAAAACGATTTTATATGGTGCGCGAACGATGACGGATTTTAAAGAAAAGCTTCATATTTATGAGCAAATGAAAAGTGAAAGGGATGGAACTGTACCAAGCTCAAGTACGACCACACGCGATAATTCCGTTAATCCCGTTAAACAAAAAAGTGGTGGAAGCAAAGGGCGTCAAACAATTTCACACTACATCAACATATATATTTGCATGAATTTATTTTCTCTTTACACATTTTGAGAATGAACAAATAAAAATGTCGCAGCATCTGTTTGCGAGAATGTAAATAATATTCTAACTTAATGTAAATTCAATGAGAACATAAAGTAAACAATAAACGTTGTAGGTAATTCATAAATCAGTCAGTACAGTACTTAAAGAAGTAACTATTTTATCAAGCATCCAATGCAATCTTTTTGAAAATCATGGCAGTTCATCTAAAATAACTCTTTAAGAGCTTTCTCTATAGCATCTTGTTTCACCGTTATGTCGGGCTGAAGTACGCTCTGGCATCAAGTGTACATTATTGCGATACTGCAAAACTCCCTCCTGTCGCAATTTGCGTGTTAAATTCAGAAATTTATTGTACAGGCAGCCCTTTGGATTTTTAAGCCCATTGCGCGCTGTATAGTATGTTGCCTAAGGGAAGAAATATGACTAATCAGTAATCACATAAAGAAGTGCCCAAAACCGCACTACGCACCTCTTCCTCCCTTGGGAACAACTGAATTATGTCGTGGGAGATCTTTGAAAAATCATCTTGTACCAACCATCTGTTCTTGCGAATAACTTCATTGATCAGTAGAGTTACAAGCCTCCGACGATGGCTGTAGTCAAAATTGCCATTGACTTCGTAGTATGCGATAATTTGCTGACCCTCGTAGCTATTGTTTAAAATTTCACTGACATCCTAGCACAAGAGGTTAGCAAGACATATATTGTACTCGCAAAAAACTTACAATTTGACAAGCATTCTTAGAACTTTTTTGTGGAGCAGCCACACTGAATCGCCTTCCCTCGATTGGTTCTGATTGAGGCCTATTCAGACACTGATTGTGTTCTTCTGAGCGCATGTCATCTGAAATTGTCTCGTTATTAATGTGAGCAATGTCGCTCATATGTACTGACTCCTCGTCCGAGTCTTTCTGTTCCTCTTTAATAATTTGCCGTGGTATTGGTATACTTTCCTGTGAGTCCTTCCGTCGGTGATACCTGTGCGCAGTTACGCCGAAGCGCTTATTTTGTCGCCGCCATTCCATTAGACTCGATCGAAAGATCGCACGGCGACCGATTTTTGGAATTAGCTCACAGATATCCTTCTCCGTTAAGCAAAATAGAGCTCGTGCTTCTACCTGGTGTGCTAAAGAAAATATATTTACTCATATAAGCCCATAATAGTGAATGAATTACCTTAACTTACATTTAAATTTTGATCTGAGATCGTCCAATCCCCATGACTGTAGTAAAGATGAAACGTTTTCCCTGAGGACGGGATCACTGTTCACATAAGGAGCATGCATTTCTGAAGAATTAGATCAATAAAGGAAATAATTTTAATGTCGATAAGTAGCTGGGAAACCTATAAAAATTTGTAAAAAAAAAATATAACTGAACCAAACCCAAATCAATTGGTAACTTTTTCCAAGCGACTGTTTATAGTTGCTGTAGTATATGTATAGTAGTTTTAATTATTGTCAGGACACTAATACTAGGTTGCGCCACTGCCCTCCTACTTCACACGGATCAGAATGGAAACATTACGCTCATGTGAAGCGCTTTAAGCGAGGCATTATAATCTATACTAAAAATTTGATACCGAATCTTGGAACGCTCGCACCTAGGTATAAGCTCCGAACTCATTTTTGTCCTCCATAGTGGGTTTGAATGATTTCGTTCATTACTACTACCTACTGTTTTCTTTCGATAGTGACTTTGAACAATTTTATTAATTCGGTTACTATTTTTTTAACATTTTGTTCGACTAATTTTTCCTGTCGATACGTATCTAATAGGTAGACGAGTAGGAGGATAAGTTTTTGTTCAATTTATTCGTTTTATACTTTGTCATTGAAAGATTATTTATCATTTAAACGTTTGAGAGTAAATGTTTAATTTTGATAAATGATTTTGAATGTTTTTCGTTTTACGCTGAATTTTTTTGTTAAATATTTAACGAGAAAAGCTTCATTTTCGGGCATGCCACTAGAAGAGGCGATCAGCCTTTGAATATTTGCTATATCTGAATTGATGTTTTTTTTTTAATTATTATTATTATGGGTGAATGGGCCACTGTTATGCTTTTATTCAAATACTACAATATTTTTGGATTATTTATGAAACTAGAATGTAATCTGCGGCTGAAATGGGAGTGATGTACGAAAGCTGACAGTCTATTTATGATTAGCATATGCCATACATTGGAACCGAGGTGGAAAGTTCAATAATACCATGCACATGCAGCAATGTTGTTCAGTCTTTTAAACATTCAAAGGCTATGCTGTGTTCAAGTGAGTATCTATCATTTTATGTGGCAGACGCCATTGTCTCTACCCTAATTTTCTTAACTATTAACCTCACATCTTCCTCTTTGTATATTAGTTTTCGAAGATGTGTGACGTATGACATACTCGGAACAAAATTCATTACTTTAGGTTTAACAAAGGTGGCTTGATCAATTAGAAATATATAAGACCTGTGCCAGTGATTTAAAAAGATTGCTTTCGGGAATAAAACCAATGTTAAGGAGGAGATAACAATTATAATAAGTAAGGAAAACACTTTAGCAGTAATTGGTTTGTTATATAAAATGTGAATAGTACGAATTTCAAAGTTTAATGTGAAAGGATCTAAGCCCCGTACCTATAGATGGTTAAAAATATGTGCTCCCAGTATTTTTCCACGCAATCCAGAAACATTTCCCGTTTTACCAACATTATCCTCGCATAAAGCATTTTAATGAAATTCCAGTATTAAGCTTCAAATTTATGAAATCTTTAAGTCGACTACTTTAAAAATGCACGTGTATCATTTCATATATAAATATTATTATAATCGTTACTAATAATAAAATTGTTTTTCAACTTTCCATACCCATAGTAGCGTTCAAAAGTTCAGCTGTTGCTAATCATTCTTTGGCGAAATTATGAACAGGCTGTTGCTGGCACATGTCGTAAACGTATCGCAGTGCTGCGTACTCGTATTTAAAATAGATTGATCGGTAACGTCACTTTCCTACATTAGCGGTCAACTTAGTCTCAGCCAATATAAGATTCTTGGATCTAAAGTAAGAACGTCTTTACTTTATAACGTGTTCAACTGGAGTCTTATTGAAAACTAGTATATGCAGTGAAAACCTTTGCAAATCAAAATAAAATATCTAGCTAGTTCTGGTTGCTAAGAAAACTTTTGCAAATAATTTATTTACAGTTAGTCTCAAAATTACAGTAACAAAAGTCTTGACTATATCGAGGCCAATCAAAACTAGACACATTAAGCTGTCAGGCTAACTAAAATAAATTATGGAACATCCCCATTGGGTATGATAAAAAGAAATGAGTTGCAGACATAGATGATGTAGACATGTTCTTTTCGTGATGCATCGGATCGGATCGCGTGGGAAAAACATTTAATAGAAGTCAATTAGCCTATCCTTTAAAGTGCAGAGTAAGGGTATTCACTTAAACGCGTAAAAGCCTTATAAACTGTGTAAAATGCAGAAAGTTACCACCTCGTAAACGAACTGTCAGATTTTGTATGGAGAATAGTTTACGCAGACCTCATAATTTTCCGCGACAATTTAGGCTCGGAAATCAACCGCGGAAAGTTGCGCAAATCAAAAATGTCAAACTTTGACAGACAGTCGTCTGTTGTTTGTTTAAGGAAGAAAAAAAAATTTGAGTACTTAGAAATGAAAATGTTTATGATTTACAGCAAAATTTCGCATATATCTCGATATTTTCAGATTTACACATACTAGCACAAATACAGCACAGCTGTTTTACGTCATTTAAAGAAGTTTGTTTTAAAACAGATGTGCAAAGTTCCGTGAAAACCAAAATAAAGAAATATATAATATGGACATAGTTTTGGAGGAATTATTATCTTCACTGTCTTCCTCATCATCTGGAAACTACGAATCACCAAAACTACTCCATTTGTATCCACAACAGAGGAAACATTTTTCAAGCCGATTTCCATGGTTGATTTTACCAAAAACAAATGCAATTTGAACAGCTGATATTAGGCTTGTTTTTTTGAGCTTCGTTCTCAGCAAAGCAAAGTAAAGTATGATTTTTAGCACACAACTACTGCGAGTCTCGAAGTGCCAAGTGAGCGTAGTTGTTGTAATTGCGTATTGAAAATCCTACTTTACTTTGTTTTGCTGAGAACGAAGCTCAAAAAAATAAGGCTATTGTTGTCAAATAACGCACTAATCCATTTACAAAAGCAGATCAATTTTATTGCATGTTCTATGAGCCGCATAAAATCTGAGATCTGAAAAAGATATTTGGTGGTCCCAATGGAAAACGACATTAAAGCACCGCAGAAATTTATGAATTTTCAAGCTGCATAAAATTATGAGATTAAGTGAATACATAATTGTAAGCTCCTTAGATTTATGAAAGTTGAAATCGCATCCATATTACATCTGCTTAATACTGTATTGTTAGCAGATTGAATTCTTTGATTCCTATAAGCACCTATTTAGAATTACAACCTGAAAAAATATGTGTGCTTGAAAAAAGAGCCATTGTTGCAGAATTTTAGGGGGTGTTTCGGAGGCAGTATAACTCTCTAAAAATAATATATGTTCTAAGTTCATCGAACGTGGAAGTGTAAAAAATAAAATTGGTAGAGGCAAAAAAGGGTAACATCAAAACGGGAAGTTGTTGTATGCCTACGTTATCCAAAAAAGCCGCATATAACACCCAAAAACAAGCAAGTAATGCTACAATTTGCAAGATACAACATCAACAAACCACCAGCATTTTGGAGGAGCATTGTTTGGACGGATGAAACAGCTTGCCCCTTGGACGGTGCCCATGGGTGTACGTTTATTATTCCAATCCTAAAATGAAGGCCAAACAACCCGTCACTCAACCCACACGACGTTTCAAAGCAGGCAAGATAATGATATGGGGTTGGATATCTAATAGTGCAGTGGGTCCAATTGTAAGATGCTCTGATAACATGAAACAGTCACATTATTTTTACATTTTAAATTATGTTGCACTGGTTGCTGGTTCACAATATATCGGTAGCGATTTTATCTTCCAACATGACAATGCGGCGATACACACAGCCTGGAATATTAAAAAGTATTTGGTAGAAGTGGGTCAAGAAGTTTTAAAATGCTCCCGCAAAGTCCTGACTTTAATGTTATGAAAATCTTTGGCACATAGTAAAATTGAAAATTCATGAAAACATTGGCAGAACTGCAGAAACATTCCGAACTTGGAAAGACTTCATAACGGCCTGGAGTACAATTCCAGTAGAGCAAGGCTTAATAGACTCAATGCCCAGACGCCTTGCAGAAGTTATTGGAGAAAACACTTAACTTTAAATAATCGTTAACTTTAAATTAAAAAAAAAAATGTTCTTGCGTGTGTTCGATGTATGTGTAAATAATTGTGCCATTTAGTTTTGTATGATTTTAACAGATTCTTGTTGGAATTTGATTATTTTTTTTTATTGACTGCAAACATTAAAAATAAAAAATGTTAATAAAGAATTTGTTCTTATTTCAAAAGTTCTCCAGCAGAATTACTATTGTAAACTAGTTTATAGTGATAATGAATAAATAAAATAAATAAATAAAAAAAAAAAAAAAAAAAAAAAAAAAAAAAAAAAAAAAAAAAAGTTTAAGTGCGAGCTATGTATTGTGGAAATAATTTTGCCAGTGACTGTATCTATAAATCGGTACAAAGTGATTTTCATTTAAAATGTGCACATGCGAGTTGTTGCTTTCAATCATACCAAAACCAATAGGTAGGTGCCTACTTAGGATAGGAAGGCACCCAACATCTATACCGATTACCGCCATAATGTAACAGGCGCAGCAATACGTAATCAAAAGTGAATACACGCTAGCATTCATCAAATTAAATAAATGCATCCACTCCACATCCCCTGGCGACAAAACACTTTTTCTATGCAATTGCAGTGTGTAGGTACTAGTACTACATTTTTGGCGCCAAGCCGTTGTGCTTTAACTAATAAAAAAAAATTGAATTACCTATGGACTATGCACATTATTACAATTTTAATTTTTACGAAGAGTGTATGGAGAGCCAACAAAAATGAAAACAAATCCTATATTTCTGCCTCTCTCAACGAAAGCGCCAAACAAAGGAAACATCTGAAAAATACAAGCACCAACGAACTACCTACATAATATGAAATAGTTGTTGTACTACTTGTAAGACTCATACATTTTTCCTCCCTGGGAGTTACGCTTTTTCGCGCATGCTTTTTAACCTACCTTCTTCGTCGGCCATGCCGCCGCAATTCTCTGCAGCGATAAAAGTCTTTTGTATTTTTTTCCCAACACAAATTCACCACAGTTAAGTCCACATTAACAATAGTTCACCCACCGAAATACACTTTTTATTTTACAATTACACTTTATATTACGTTGACACTCTTGAATAACCTGCAATCAAATAAAAGCGACTGTCAAACTAAAACTACTCGTAAGCAGTGAACGACAACTAAATGTAGATACTGGGGAAAATAGTTTTTTTTTTTTTATGCACTCTATATTGTGGAAAGTGTAAAACAATTTGTGCGATTTTCAAATGATTTATTGTAGGTATATTTTACAATTTTATATTAGCCCACACACGGTGATGTGATACCAACTTAACACTGATAATGTCGATTGTATACTATTTGTCGGTGAGATATCAGAATTATACCTTTTCTTGTTTCATCTCTAGCACACAAGTACAATACAACAATTTCAACTGGTTTTTCTGTACAATGAAATTGTTGTGTTGCTCTTCTTGCAAATATACGAGTTCCGCTGTGCGCTGTCTGTCTCATATATGCAATGTTTCTCTTTGGGAGAACAATATTGAAAATCAATAGAAAATCAAAATTTGTGTGCTCAATATTAAAAAAAAAATACCTCCTACATTAGTATTTAATAGGGAAGAACTATGTGCTGGTATAATGGATTGTTTAGTTGGTAGAACTATAATAGGATGGTATGGTGGGTAGGGGCTAGTATACATGGTAAAGTAAATTGTAATGTAGAATGGGCGACTATTTAATGCAACAACAATTTTATTGCAGTTGAAGGCAGAGAGCTGAAAATGATATTTAAATAAACGTAGACAGATACAAACTTGCATTTTACCCAGGGTAGGTATGATTTATTTAAAAAATTTTGAGTGGGTGAGTAAAAATACATTTTGTCGTATATCATATATTATGTATTTATATCTTCATTTATGACTTATGTGTATATTAAAAATATTGGAGAAAAGACATTCTATGTGTCTATTTAAAATTACAATGGGCCGGGGAGCCACATGTACTAGGTGTAAGTAAACCTGGTCTCCGAGCCGAACAGTGGTAGGTAGGTATATTTGTCGGTTGTTTTTTTTTAATCCCATTTTTTTAATGTATAAAAAAATCTTCTGAATATTAAATGTATTCCTTTTTACCTATAAAAAAATAGGATCTTTTCTCACAAAAGATCCGTTAAAACCCTGGGCCTAACTTCTTTGGGACGAATGGAAGCTATATACAATTTTATGCCGAGTCCAATTGAGAAGCTCTGTCATGAGAGTTATTTTATGCTTAAATGTTTGTCAGTCGTTCGCGAGAGGTGGCGCAGTCGAAAAAAATTTAATATGTAATTTGTGGTTTTCAGGCCATCCTACCTATATGACATATAAAAAAGTGTCTCTGCTATTAATACATGCTTTAGTTAATAGACGGATAGTAAAATTATAAATAACTTCTCTTTATGTGAGCTATCCGAACTTTATCAGTAAAAGTCTAAAGCTATGGACAGATTGCAGCCGAACGAGCTAAATGAGAACTCAAGCGTAGTACGCTGATCGAGCTAAATTTTAGCTACTATACAGAATTCTTTCCAATTTTAGCAAAGCTAAATCTAAGCGAACCTTTTAGACGAGTGGTACGCAGTTCGATTTACAAAAGCAAACTTTTGTTTCAGAAGGTACTTCATGTCAAAATTTCGTGTACATTTCATGGGTCGGCACATTTTCTCCAGTTAAATATTGACAGATCGTTGTGTTATGTTGTTCTGTTGTTTTTTTGTATTGCGGAAGAGTAAGCAAGGACGAGCTTTTTAAATGAATACCTCGGCAAGGAGTACCTAGAATCTGAAATGGTTGAAATAAGAAAAAATTGAATTTTTGAAGGAAGTTTTTTTTTATAAAGACACATATCCTATATATATATCTGTGACATATATCCACACGGTACTCTATGTCAAAAATTAGCTAGGATTTTAGCTAATGTTTTGAGATAAAAGTGGGAGACCAGCTAAAATTTAGTTCAGCTCGAGCAGAGTACAGGCTTTAAGCTTAAGATTGGAAATCAAAGAAAATTAGGTACTTTAATTGGGACAGATCGAAAGAAAAAGGAGTCCACCTTAACGGCCTTTTTATTCACTCCAGGTTTAACTTAATTTTACACCCGACCATTTAATCCGGATTTTTTAAATCCGACAATTTAAATCCATATCCATAATATTCACTCAAAAATATGCATTAAACCGGCTGGATTATAGATTGATTTAAGGCAGTTTAAAACGATTTAAAATCGTAATGTCAAATTTTACAAAAAATTACGTTTGCTTTTTGTTGTTTGTCAGTAAGAAATTTATTTCACTTGTTTTAGGCTCAGTTATATTTTAAGGCGCATTAATTATGCCGAAAATTCTGTCGATTCATCGAATGTAACCTCCAAGATGTCCTTTTTGTCAGCCGGAAATATTTTCGAAAATATACCAAATCGTAAACGTCGACGCAAGCCCACTTGTGCATTCGGTATATTCGACGACAAGGACGACGTTGATTTACCATCAACTGCTGTTTCATCAGCTCTTCGACAAATTCGTCTTCTGACGACATTAATTTTGTCCATTTTCACCAATGAAGTCCTATTTTTTTAGTTTTTTGCAATTTTTTTCTATTCCTCTTTTCTACTTGTCGAAGAGCTGATAATACAGCAGCTGATGGTAGGTCAACGTCGTACCTACACAGATGGTTCAAAGATGGACTGTGGAACCGGTGCCGGCATATTCTCTGAAGAATTAAATATACATAGCTCCACAGAGTTCCTGATAGCAGTAGTGTCTTCCAGGCGGAGGATCTGGTTATCGCTGAAGCGGCCCGTAAAGCGTCAATATTGGCAATATCCCGTAGCGATATTACCATCTTCATTGACAGTCAGGCTGCTCTAAAAGCAGTTTCTGCTAATGAAATAAAATCCAAAATAGTTCACCGGTGCCGCGAAGAGTTCAAGCTTCTTTGCTCGCAGTATACCACGAATCTCTGCAGGGTCCCTGGACACAGAGACAAAACCGGTAATGAGAAGGCGGATAAAATGCTTCCATCGATCAAGCTACCACTTTGCGATCTCAGAGAACGGGTGGAAAACAAAATTCGAATGAAAACCAACAGGTGGTGGAAAGAACTCACTACCTGTGAAACATCACGGAAGCTTTGGCCAGAATATAATAAAAGCCAGCCCAAAAAACTATTAGAGTTTGACAGCTCATCGCTATCTAAATTAATAGGGGCGATAACTGGTCATAACATACTAAGAAACCACGGAATGAAACTAAATCTCAAAGATGACGATATATGTAGAGGCTGCGGAGACGAGGAGGTCCACGAGGATACACCTCACTTCCTCTGTCATTGTCCGAGTCTTTGTCACTTCAGGAACAGAACACTTGGAAGCTATTACATCCATGACTTACAAGAACTTTCTGATGTCTCACTGTTTGATCTGTTTGAGTTTTAAATGACATCGGGATGGCTAGACAGAGTCTATTAACCACAAGAAGAGGGGATAAAGAACACCGATGCAACATCAACGGTCGACCCCAACAAGGGCATCACAAAGGGTCCACGAGGACCTAAGTCGGGTACCGCAGGGTTTTTCCTGCTCTGCCCACCCGTTTACCTAGCCTAACCTTACATCATCACTCAGGGAAAAAATAATTAGTGTCAGATTAAGCCTATCCGTTGCCGAAAGTCTGTTAAGCTCGGAAATTCTTACTTCAAAAATTTTACTTTGAGTATGTTTTTTTGATTAACCTTTAATTCTTATTTTAAGATTGTTCTATTACAATTAAGAATGTGTTGATTCTTGCAAACCTCACTGATACCTCACTAGCCACATGGATGTAGTCCAAAAGGCCAAAATACGTCGACTACATTGGCGTGGCCACATCGAGCGAATGGACAATAATAATGACAAGGAAGACAGAACCCTCGTTTCAAAGACCAAGCCATCGCGGATGCCAGAGCGCTTGGACTGGATAACTGGAAGAAATGTGCCCGAGATCGCAGAGGATGGAAGGCTACAGTGTCTCAGGCAGAGACTCTTTACGGGTCGGTAGCCCGTTAAGTAAGTAAGTAAAGTAAGTAATGACAATATTTTTATTTGATGGCATTGTTTCCCTCTTTCCAACCATTTAAAGACCCAAACCTTACATTTTACGCTATATTTATTAACTTTTGGGGGAAAATTGATATTTATATAAAAAAAAACTGAGGAATGGGGAGATTTTAAATGGTGACAAATGTCGGTAATATTTTTTTTTATTCGTTTCTTAAACATTGCAGTGTCAATATTTCGCATATTTTCTTAATAAATTTGTTTTCTTTATTCAATTAATAGTGTAGATAGATATAATATTTCTTTCTCAAATCCCAGAAAATTTTAAGTGATAATAATATAACCATTGTGAGGCGAATTTGTCCTGAGGTTTACTGTGAGCATTATCGGAGAATACTAGAAATGTTATCGAATCACAACAAATCTCACAAGGAATCAACCTCACAAAAGCTTGTTACTTGTGAGGCCTCACAACGGCATAATCGGGCTATAAGCTTATGTATTCCTAAACATAACGCAAAGAAGAATGGTGAGCTTACGCTCAAAACCACATTTTTTTCACCTATTTATCAACAGTAAGAATAATGCTCCCTAAAACCCAGAACTCTAACTCTTGAAAACTAACAAACATTTAAATAAGAACAAGTTATCCTTATATTCATTTTTTTTTTCAGTGCTACAAGAATATTATATCCCAATTTTGTCGAATTTATTATCAACTCTGTAAGAAAATAAAATAATTAATTTTTTTTTAAAAAAATCATCTTTATTTATTGAAACAAAAATGTTTAAATGGATTTAAATCTAAAATATGTCTTTCCATTATTTAATGGATACAAATGTAGGGGTCGACTATTAAAATCAGACATATTTTTTTATTACAATATTGTATTTATAGATGTTTTTTTTTTTGTGTTTAGTTTATGCACGTCGCACGGATTCTAATTGACAGCACACCTGTCCACCGATAGCAAAGGAAACGGACTGATTTTTTAAAAATTGAGGGGACCACGGACAAGAGATGCGATGTTGGGGTTCTCTGGGCCAAAAAAATTGGGCAAAGGAATCAAACTTTTTTTTTGATTCCGATCACTTTTTACAGATTTTGATATTTGTTCAGATTTACACATGCTGCCAGAAATACCAATATACTTTGCACAGCTGTTTTAAGCCATTTTAAGAATGCGCAAAATTTCGTGGAACCAAAAATAAAAAAATACATTAATAGCAATGGATATAATTTTGGAGGAATTATTATCTTCAATTACTTCCTCATCATCTGGAAACTACGAATCACCGAAACTACTCCATTTGTATCCACAATAGGAGAAACATCAAGTCAGTTATTTTTTCCAAAAGGAATACAATTTGAACAGGAGATATTGCTGTCAAATAACGCACCAATCCATTTATAAAAGTAGATCAATTTCGTTGCCGCGTAAAATCGGAGATATGAAAAAAGTATCTGGTGGTCCCAATGGAGAGCTGTTGTTTGTGTAGGTCCCCATAAGTACGTCCCCAGGCATTTTGTCAACCAAAAGTCGAGACATACAAGAAAAAAAAAAAACAAGTGTGCTTTAGACCACACAACTGAAGTAAAACTTCTTTAGCTCCATCTATATAATGTACATGTTTAGTTTATACGTATTAACACATTGACTGCCATGGCTATCATATGTGATAGCCTGTGGTAGTTCCGTTGACACCATGGCTATCAAATATGAAAGCCAGATATGTTTTCACTTTAGGCTGTGGCATTCAAAAACGGTAGCCACTACGAACAAATCCGTATGAGAATAAATTGCTTGGCACCATACGATGAGATAAACATTTGTGGTTTGATCAAATTTGGAATATTTAATGTTTTATACCCACAATTTAGAGAAAACTAAAAGTTATTGTAATTTAAAAAAAAAAAACTCAATTTTATAAGATAAAAACTTTATAAACTTTCATGTAATAAAAATGTAATAAAAAATATAAAATATAATTCAACTAAAAATAAAATTCATAGGAAAGGAAACATTAGGAATCAAACTGTAACTGTCTTTCAGACTTTTGGGCACATATTTAGTGATTTGAATTAAAACAATCCCGACACATTTGAGGCTGATCGGGGCAACTATCGCAGTAAGTGAATATTTGCTTAGCTTCTTTTCGGGCTGCTTCACGTGCTCTGGTCATTGGTTATCATAGTGTAACAGATGCTGCATTTCCTTCGAAGTTTTTTTCCATCGGTAGATGTGCGATTCAAGAGGTGGTGTGTTTTTGCGCGTGGTTCTGATATGCGAATCGGGGCTGTAGGTATATCCAGTATTTCAGCAACCAGCATTTCCCTCAATTTGCGGATGTTAATTTTGGATTTTGTAGCATGTTTGTATAACACCCATGCGGTGACGACTCCAACTCCTAATAAGAGCTCTATGCCAAGTTTCCGATACCACTTGATACCTTTTCTAAGGGTAGAGGCATATGAACCCATCTGGTCGGATAAATCTATCCCCGATTTTCCCTTGTTGTAGGCAAGTATCGCAGCGGGTTTGAAAGAAGCTCCTCGTTGTTTTGGCCTTGAATTTGTAGGTGCGTTCGTACTGGTTGATTGGCTGATGCAATATTTGATGATCGATTTCGCCGTGTAACTGGCTGCAATTCAGGAGCATGTTTGGTGGACAGCATTCGCACGTCACGGGTGTCCTTCCATTTCAAAATTACGATGCCATTCTCATCTTCGCGTGGAACAATATCTCCTTTGGCCAAGTTAGCGAGTAGGACATCTTTTGGGATTTTTTTTTTTGTTTGCCCTTAGTGTGCCAACAACATGGGTCTGTTTTTGCAGCAATTCCAGTGCCATTTCGTAACTCATGTAGAAGTTATCTACATACAAACATCTTCCCTCATTGAGAAGGTCTTTAGACAGTTCCATGCATACATTTCTTGCAAGTCCGACCTCGCGTTCCCCTGTTACTGATTTTGCCGTATATACTTTCAGAGCCCAAGTATACCCGTCTATTGAACATAGCTTGAAAAGTTTAACTCCATAGCGGTGCGTCTTGTTAGGAATATATTGTCTGCAAATAAGCCGACCTTTCCAAGGCACGAGAGTTTCGTCTTCTCCGGGGAAATATATATTAAATATATATATAAAATAATATTTTGAAATTTGTTTTGCAAAATTTCGATAAGTCCCCCTATTTTTTTCAATCGGTCGGATTCGTCGGCTGTCTCATTGTTACTGAAGTGCAGCATAGAGAGCAAAGACTGAAATCTATTTCGGGGCATAACTGAGAGTGTTAAATTGTAGATTCCGTTCGTTTCCCAATAGCTTTCTATGCGGCCAAGTGGCACAAGTCCCATCCAAATCATCAATCCAAAAAACTTTTTTATTTCCTCTGGATTCGTTTTATTCCATCGGTTCATTCTGCTATATTTCCTTCTTGGATTAGCAGTCATATATTGCTGAGCATATCGATTGGTTTCATTAGATATGATGTCCAGAACCTCCTGATCAATAATTTTAGCGTAAATTTGAAGAGGCGTGATCTGAGCTGGAAATTCTACCTGTAAACCATGCTTACCAATAAACTCAAAATGTTTTTGTCTTCCCTTATATTCCGACCATTTAGGTTTATCATCTAGTAGTGTATTTAAGTCTTGTTGTTCTTCCTCTATTGCCATAGCTTCTATGATATTCGACAAGTTGTCCACATCGGAGGCATCATTATCATCTTGCACCAAATCATCATCAGGAATCCATGCTGGATCATCGGCTGAGTCATCCGAATCAAAGTCAAATTCACTACCCGAAGCAGCCGTTATTGCTTCAATTTCTTCAACCGAAAGTTTCCTTTTACTCATTATTATTAAATTTCACTAAATACATGAAATAAAAAATTATAAAATATAAAATATGAAATGAAATAAAGAAATTGCTTTTATGGTAACTACCTTCACTCCACTGGTCAACAAAATATAAAAAGGCAACAAATTTATAAAGAGGGAATATTATAAATTCAAGCTGATTTTATATATTTCAAAAGAAAAAAAGGAAGCACATAAAAACTTATCGAAATTGCTTGTGTAGAAACTATCTTCATTCCACTGGTAACCAAAATATATAAAAAGTGCCAAAAATGTATATAACAAGAAAGTTATGAATTCAAGCTAATTCTATACATCTGAAAAGAAGCAAACAAATAATTGTTCTGGCTATCAATTATGATAGACATGGCCCCTAGAGAAACAATTTGTATTAAAATGTCTTCGGGTGCCATGGCTATCATATTTGATAGCCAGGACTAAACTCGTCCTAGACGTCAGGGATGCATTGCCAATAAATAATATTGCATCTATTTATTGTTTTATTTGTCCAAAACTGTAAATAACGAAATATTTTGTGTTGGCACCCAATGAAATTTACCCAAAATTGCCTTGGCAGTCAATGTGTTTATATATCTTCAATAATCTACTGCCTATGAGAGGAAGAGAGCAAGAAAATGGGCGCGCGCACTGCTCTCTCTTGCTACTACATTATGATACAGACAATAGGCCACGGTTGCCACCCACAAAAAAAATCAATTTATTTTACTCCATTTTGCACAAAATTACCAGCTGCTAGAAGACATGGAAGATCATCCACCTATTTTCTTAAAACAAACCCTTAACAAATTAGAGTTTCATGTCTGTATATAAATAATATGATTAATTATTATTATTATTCACCATCAGTCAAAAGAAGAAATTGAGTGCGTTCTGTAATTTTTTGAATAAAACAGTTTTATATGGATGGTGATGAAGCATATGCAAATAATGCAATGCGTTCACTCAGAAGCAGTAAGGTATCATTTAAATAAGGTGATATCGAGTTCGCATTCTTGGTACATCTGCTCAAAAATTTACCATAACCAGATAAAAATTACCAAAACTCAATAAGCAAAAAATATTACCAAATTTGTTAAAAACTACCAAAGTGGCAACCTTGTAATAGGCGTGTCTTAGATATACGAAACGTAACTGTCTATGAGAGAATGAAAAGAAACTGTGTGCTCGCACCTCTCTCTGTTGCTCCTACAGTGTGATACAGATAATAGGCGTGCACTGCAGTGATACCAGACTTTAGAGGCAGGTTATCCCACGGTAATACTCAAAATATACCTTTTATGATTACAAAATAAATAAATTTATTATTTTAAAAAATACTCGTGATTCATTCTCAGACACATATGTCATTTTATGAAACAGTTTAAGGAAATAAAAAAGAGAAAATGAAAGCGTTTACATATTTTGAATGACTTTTTTCTAAAACGTAAATATTTATTTTGATCGTAGGTTGAATAATTTTTTTTATTCTTAATGAAATGAGCAATTAGAAACAAAATTTGACCAAAAAGTACTATGAGGCCTGAAAAATCCCTTTGTCCCTTTTAGCTTATTAGTGAGATTAGTGAGAAAATCCAGCAGAAAGTGATAAATGCCCCGATCTAGTATCACAGCTGCACTGTATGATGTGTCTTAGATAACGAAACGTAACTGGCTGAGAGAAAGGGAGAACGAAAATGTGTGCTCGCATCTATCTCTCTTGCCTCTACAGTAATATACGAAACGAAACGTAACTCTCGCTCTCTTTATCTCACTAACTTATATCTCCCTCTCAACTTCCGCTCGCAATTTCCGTAACGATTTTGTGACACATTCACCAGCTTACCCCCCAAGTCAAGCGTGCCTAAAGAAGTATTACTTCAAAAAAACTGTTTACTGGATTTTATCTGAAGCACTCTCAGTCTGAAGAAAGCTCACTCTATTGAACATAAATTTTATCTACTCTACTTTGCTAAGCTGTGCTGTGTGCGATAGATGTTTATTGAAAAGGCCTACCTATTTAGAACTATGTTTAATATTCTTATACTTAAGTTTTTCAGTTTGTATCAATCACTTTGTAGATAATTATCATTACAAAAATCAGTGAAATGTTTGGGATAGAACAAGTATAATAAAATAGATCCACAAAAGTTGTCCTACTATAAGAGTAAGCACTTCATTTAATTTACCAACTCGATTGATATTGGTTCACCATCGTATGTAGCACAATATTCGATTGGGAATAATAATACACAAACAGTAGGATTGTCAAATGCTGCCCATCTCCTTTTCAAGTTATGATGACAAAATATACTTCCAATGTAATCGCATGTTGGCTTAAGTTGGATTACTCTAAGGCAAAAAAACAAAAACGCCCATCATATTTTTAAACGACATAATAAATCCATACAAATAATATTAAGATACAAAAATACCTTCACGTTCGATTCTATCAATTTGTTTGATCAATAACACGGTCAGAGTTTGCAAAGAAATTCCAACAGTTTGACGACTATTTAAAATTCTCATACAGAATATCAGTAAATTAAATAAATTAAATAGTTTCAATATTCATTTGTGCAAGTTTAGTTGATTTGTGGAACACCTAAATGTTTGTCCATAAGAATCATAACGCGCCGTATGCGGGAGGCGAGTCTGCAAGCTCAGATGACGATGAAGAAGAGGGAGATGTTCTGCAGGTATGATTAAAAAAAAGTATTTCTACCACTGTATAATAAATGCAATTATATAGGACTAACAATTTAAAATGAAATAGTTAATCATTTTCAGACAATTGTATGATACAAGTATTAATTACAAATCCAAGCATTTTGTAGTTGCAATTTATTAGCTGTACATAATTTTGCTTGATCGATAAAAGCCTGATTACATTCCCAAAGTCTCGCAGAACACATTGTAATACACGCTACATAAATTCCGTAGCTAACAGTTGAAATTACAAATTTAAGTCTGCATTGATATTGAAAAATATGGCTTTTTATACTCGTATAGATGTCTGTCAAATGCTCAGACGTCCATAATTAACTGCGTCCCACTAGGAAAAGTAATGTTAAGAAAATTGTCCTATTTATCACATAAAAGGGATAATAATTGTAAGCAATAGGCAACTCCATTTACATCAATGTTACATATAAGAGAGTTGTGCTATTTAGCTATCTGATTTTTTCCTGGTTCATTAACTTTTTTCTTAATTTGCTTTGTAATAAAATGGATGCAACAAGAAGAAGAGCAAAAGCGACGTATACATTGCTGCACCTTTCACAGGACAGTACTACAATTGGATATGCGTCAGATGTTAAGATGTACCTTGGAATTAACTGGTTATACGGCACACAACAGTTGTGTCAAGTTTCTGTATGACGATTGTTAGCATCCGTCGCAACGTTTACCTATTTACTGGAACAAACTTTTAACAGCATTCGGTCTTCGAAATAGTATTTCGAATTAGATTAGTTAAACGAAAAGTGAAGTAAAATAACGTTTTATGAAGCAAATTTTTAATTTTTTTAATGAAAATCGTTTTAATTTAAAACAAAATGATGTAAAGGTAAAGTATGAAAATAGTGCAAGGCTCAAATACTTCTAAGAATTTGTTTGTCCATTTAAAATCGATCATATGCCTTTTTATTAATCGACTGGCTATAAAAGGAGGAAACTGTTGTTTACAAATATAAAATCTTAGAAAATACATACCTAGTCCAGCCATAAATTCTGTTACAAATATAAAGCGGCATAAAAAAAATTAGTTAACATTTTGAATTGTTTTTTTTTTTTGCATTTATTAGATAATAATATTTGTAATTTGAAAAAAAAATACATCACATACATGAAATGACCACCTTTTGACTTAACACAAGCTCTCAAACGTGTTGGCCATTGAGCTATTGCGGCAGGTAGACTGTTTCCATGGACATCGTTGACGCGATTTTTTTAGGCTCTCCAAATTTCTGTGGGGTGTTTAGCAAGCCTTGCTCTCCAATTCTGACTATATACTATAATCCAATGGGTCCAGATCTCGCCTTCCCGACGGCCAATCCACTGCGGCGATAAAAACAGGAATATTGATCCTAAACCACTCTTGCGTGGTTTTGGCTTTATATGCCGGAGCAGAGTCTTGTTGAGAGACCGATCTTTCTTCATAAAATAGAGTATTTTTTTAGCGTCTTTACAACACCCTCTAGCATTATCTTGCTCTGTTTTGACATCTTTTTCACAGAAATGGAGAGATGTGACACCTTGGTGCGAGAGACCCCCCACCAACTCATTACGGAATCGGGATGATGGCCACGCTGAACCCTTGGAATTACTTCTTTCGCTTCCTTTGATGACAAAGCACAAACTCTATCATTTTGTTTGTTAAAACTTCTTCCATGGTAAAAATTGTTTCATCCGTAAAAAGAATGTTTTTATGCCCTATGTTCGCGTGCCACAGCAAGAGTCTCTTGCAAGTCTCCGCCCTAATTTATTATAGTTGAGAAGTTAAAAGATGCCCTGTTGATCGCCGATAGGCTTTCATGTGAAAATCAACCCGAACTAGCCTAGACATCGATCAGATATGTTCAATTCTCTGGACAGGATCTTCTGCTTCCGAAGGGGATTTCTTCGAATACGTTCACGCACAGCTTTTACTACCGCACTCGTACGTGCGACGCGTGGGCGACCACCTCTTGGCCTGTCCTCCTCTTCCGACAATTCACTGAATCGCCCAATAGTTCAAGAAACGAACATTCTCGATATTTCAAGAAGTTTTAGCAAATTGAAGATTTCGCCAGTACTCTTTCCGCTCTTATGCAACGCGATTCTGTTTTCTTTAGCACCCCACTCCATGGTAATTGACTGCAAGCTGAAACCATAGACAAATAATACTGAGACCCCCAACTCACAATCCTCTTGCCGCTGGCCCCCTCAATTTCAAATTCGCCATTTTGTTTTCCCATCGGTGTAATGTCAATTTAGAATCCGTGTGACATGCAAAAACAAACAAAAAAAAACAAAAATAAATGCTGCCAACCTCGGCAACCGTGGGGAAATGTGCTAGAGTTCTGGAATACCACATTTTTTCATTGCTGAATGCCATTGGTTAGTTATTATAAATTGTTAAAATGCGAATAAATCGATTTTGTTGGTCAATAAAACTATCTAGATGTTTTATATACTAGAAATTTATAAGAATAAAAATGTTTGCGTATTTTCTGCTTTTGAATATCTTTAACTTCGATTTAATTTTTTCTTAGATATCTGAAGAAAATTTTCTCAAAATGTTTTTATTTTTCTTTAACCAATCTACGTTGTTCATTTTTCATTAATATTTTAAGCAAATGTACACTTATTCCTAAAAAAAAAATAGTACCCACACGTAACAAATAATTTCAAATTTAATGGATAAATTCTATGAACGCTGACAGCAACTTTGCTCGCAGCGGAAGTGGCATATGCAAGGTGCGAGTGTGTTTGTGAGTCGGAATTTTTGAAGTTAGGTGACATTTTTCAATACGAATTTCTATGTAACAATACCAGCGCACTTAGCATTTGCCACCGCATAAAAATATAGCTTGTGGGCAAGTAACGGGAAATCGGCCGAAGTTGGTTGTCTCAGTATTGTCTCTGGCTGAAACCAAACTGGCTTCTATTCATTAGTTAACAATGCACATGGTAAGAAAAAAAAGTCTATTCCAAGTGGAAATTTTAAGAGATGAGCGCTGATAATTGTGTAACAGAATTTATGGCAATACTAGTGCTAGGTATATTTAATAGCAAATAAATGTGTCCCTTGCACAAATGTATTAAGGGACGAAAGTTGTTGCTACAATTGAAATTAATGCAGACATGGAGATTAATTCACATCATTATAATAATAAGGCCTGTTTTAATATACACATATTAAAGCAAAGTAATCTATTCAATAAAACTGTTCAAGTTCCATTTGTGACAAAAGGGATCAAACTAAAACTGGTATATTTTGTTGGGCGTGTGAGTCTTTTGGTCTGACTTTTAGATGGATTCATCGTTCTACTGCATTTGCTCGCTGAAAATGAATGGCGCTGAAAGCAGTTTAGAGGCAAAGTCATAAACACCACCTCAAGAAGGTTTTAAGATAAGCTGCCGCTGTCAAGTCACTTTTATTTGAGATGTATACGAGTACCAAGTGTGAATCTCGGAAGTGTCAAGTATAGAGTGTATTTTTTTGTAATTCCGTGATAAGGATCCAATTGCTCTTTACTTCATTTAGATATATCTTTAATAGAGCATACCAAACGACACAATTAGCAACAATCGAGTCAAAAATAACGTAATTACGGCCTTTTTTTTATAATAAGACATGAAATGAAAAATATTTATACATTGCTTTCTCGGAAATTACGTGTTTGTTTTAAAAGCAAGTAATTTTAATCAAATATCCATCCATAGCATCTGCTTAAATATAATGTTGATTGCGCCAACACGTTTGTTAGTAGTTCCGTATTAGGTATATGAGAATAAGGTTTAAATATAGTTTGGGATGTCAACACTGTTGCCGAATAAAGCTGGCTTAAATAAAAAGTGTAACAGAAATTAACGCAAAAATTATCTTTCTTTAAGGCTACACAGCCAACTTGTAAAATTCCTTTATAAAAATTCCGCTTTCATAGCAATCATTTTTAAAATCATAAATTATTCATTAAATTAAATCATAAATTATATTTTCAGAAAAACAGATATAAAAAAAGAAAAGAAAAAACTCTCTTATGAAACAGATATAAATATGCTTCGGTATTCTGTAGATATCGCACTATCCCTGTAAAACTGAGCCCCCAAACCGCACAAATGAATATTTTTGAACGCAACTTGCTTGCAATGTTGCATATAGCTAACATCAAATGCATGCCATTCTAGATAATTTTGTTGTTTATAAACAAAACCGAATTGTTGCGGTACTTTTTTGATGTTGTAACACGAATTGAGATACAAATTTTTGATTTTTGCTCTCGATTTAAAAAAAAAAAACAATCACAACAAACATTTTTGAATCCAAAACATCATTTGAACGCACTTACTGTTAAAAACATTGAAAACACTTGAAAACTATGACCGAAACGGATGATGAAGCGCAGCGTCGACGGGAGGAATGTGAACGCAAAGCTCGCCGGGGTGAGATGGACCCTAGGCTGGAGTTTACCTTTCAGTTGTTGATTGATGGTACAGCGTTGCCAAGGCATCAGTTGATGGATTACATTTTCGAAGGCGATATGGTAGGAGCGCTAGGCGTTTACTAAATACCGGACTGGATTTATTTGCTTTTTTTTTTTCTTACAGTTGGATGAGATAAACCAACTGTTTCTGCCCAATATGAAGAATAAACTTTTGTGGTTTTATCAGGAAGTTGATGAACCAGAGCCGTCACCAGTTCAGGATGCAAATAAACCGGGGCCGTCAAGAGCAGGTGCTGTTTCGACTAGTTCGAAAACTCCCCAAGGTATGACTTTTTGTTATGTGGTAAATACTACAGTAATCCGATTTGTTATGAATCCTTTTTCATCCAACCAAAACTAGGTGTCTCACCGTCAGGCGGCAATCAGAAACCAAAGAAATTATTCCTCACAGATGGTTGGACGTGTGCGTTTACGGGTGTTTGCATCTACATCTTCCGGATTAATACTTCGAAACAATTGCCCGAGGAGGGATTCCAGAAGGATTTGTAAGTTTTTTTTTCAGTCTACCTACGTTGTTGCATATTCTGTGGGATGATGATGTTTCCACTTAATGTGAAAAGATTATTATATAATAGGATTAAGGTTTAGTTAAAATCTCTTTTGTTTATGAATGAAAGGTGATAAAAAGGGTTTGAATTTGGAATTTATTTATTGATTTAATGGGAGGCTATGACTACACAAATACGCAACTACCAAATGACTGGCAGAATTATTTGCAATCTCTGATATCTAAATAGGTAAGTGAAATCGGAATTATTGAAATACAGTTAGAATGTTGAATGTTTGACAGTTTAATAACCTAAATCTGTTGTCAGTGGAATCAGGAATCTTAAGTCGACTAGATTGGTTTGGATGAGCTGTAACCTGAACGCAAAAACTAGATTGGTCGGGAACGTCACTTTTTCTACGTCATCCACCTATGAGAACTGTCAACTTAGTACTCAGTCACGAATTTCTTGACTAGATTCGTCGGCTACCCCTCCATAAATGTCAACTGAAACAGCTGCTCACATGACCGATTTTGACCAATCACAACAGAGATTCACTAAGTGAGAGAGCTGTCAGACTTACTAAACTGGATACTTGAATGTCCCCATTATCATGTAAATTTACAAAACTAATTGAAAGCAAGACAACAAGAATAAAAAAGCAGCGGTATGAGCGGTAAAACAGGGCTGCTTGATGTTACCCTTCTCTGTTTGTTTTATGTACAGGTGGGCCAAAAGAAGTTATCCGATGTTGTTTGACTCTTATTTTAAATGAAAAACTTCGATTCTCTTTTTTGATAATGTTTATTTGAACCTTTAGAATTTTATTGGTCAAGTCGAGAAGATGATATCGGCCAAATGGGCGCCGTCACAAACGGGCTCGTTTTATGACATTTTTCATCACTTCGGCGAGAACTTCGGGCGACAGATTCTCGCACTCGTGTCGAATGTTGTCCTTGAGGGCTTCTTGGGTCTCGGGCTTGTTCATGTAAACACGGGACTTCAAAAAACCCCACAAAAAAAGTCTGGAACGGTTAAATCGGGCGATCTTGCGGGACAGTGCAAATCGCCAAAAGCAGAGATGAGGCGACCCGGGAACGCCGCCTTCAGAATATCGGTTGTGGCTAGCGCAGTGTGTGCCCTAGCTCCGTCTGCTGGAACCACATGTCCTCCAGACCTAATTCGTCCAATTGCGGCAGAAAAAACTCGGTTCACATGGCACTATAGCGCGAACCGTCCACTGTTGTCGTTTGACCAGCGGCGTTCTCGAAAAAAAATGGCCCGATCAACCGCGCACCATGCAGTAACTTTGAGCCTGGGGAATGGCTCCTCGTGCATTACTCGTGGATTTTCGGTGCCGCAGAAGCGATAGTTTTGCTTTTTCACGTACCCGCTGAGGTGGAAATAAGCCCATCGCTCATTATGATTTTTGTCGAAAAATCGTCTACTTCGTCTCCGAGATTGAGACGTAGGTTACATGCGTTTGGCGGTCGACAGGCAGCAGCTGATGTATGTACTGGACTATGTACGGGAACATGCGTAAGTCTTTGACCAAAATTCGCCTTAGGGACGACCGGCTGATGGCTAATTGCGAGGCTCGGCGTCTGGTGGATATTTCCGGCGACAGCTGGACATCCGCGCCAACAGCGGCGATATTCTCGGCACAACGTGCGCTCCGGGGCCGGCCACTCTTGGCAACGTCTCATGTGGTCCCATATACTCTTCAAGGTTGGTGGCCAAACGAAGCAGTCGGTGTCGGACGGCCGTGGAATAGGCGACGGAATTCGCGCTGCGCCAACACTGTAGTGTTGTATACAGACGAATTGTTACGAAAAAAAAAATAGACAGAATTATTCCGCTTTCTTGGAGAGTGTATCGCTCCATGGCTTGTTCACTTGAATTCTACACCTGTCTAGTCCACAAAACAGATTTGACATTGGCGGCCTTTTGCAAAAATAAGAGCATCTTCCAATAGGGTGATCTCTTTTGGCCCACCTTGTATAATGATCCACATGAATATTTAGAAGGGGGAGTAAATATGGATGGTCCTACTATAAGACACCTTACTGCACGCGGTTAATATAGTGGTATTAGCAGATGACTGTGCAAAAAAATGGGCACTCATTCATTTATTTTTCAGACGACTATCGTCGAAACGATAGACGCCCAAAATTAGCACCTAAGTGCCAAAATGACGAGATTAAGACCTTAATTAAGTTCATTTTCCACAAATGTAATGAAAGCTGATGATAGTGAAACAAGTTCGGGCAGAATATAAGTTCTTATGGTCATCAAAGTTTCAAAAACGATATCGTCCCGACGATTACTGTTATACGGAATCTGCCCCCAGTTCTCAAGAAATTCAGATCACTCGCTTTTGGGAAAAATTATCTATAAATCATAGAGATATTAAATGGATATCTAAATTTAATTGATATAATTTCCTAAGGGCCGTTTGCTGAATTAAGTGCCACATGAACTCTTATGTGACAGTTTATGGTTTATGCCCTAAGAAATGTAGTCGTTTCCCATTGGGACCACCAAAAATCATTTTCAGATCTCAGATTTTATGCGGCTCATGGAACATGCAATGAAATTGATCTGCTTTTGTAAATGGATTAGTGCGTTACTTGACAACAATATCAACTGTTCAAATTGCATTTCTTTTTGGTAAAATCGACCATGGAAATCGGCTTAAAAAATGTTTCCTCTGTTGGAGTAGTTTTGGTGATTCGTAGTTTCCAGATGATGAGGAAGACAATGAAGATAATGTTTCCTCCAAAACTATGTCCATTGCTGTTATGTATTTCTTTATTTTGGTTTTCACGAAACTTTGCACATTTGTTTTAAAACAAACTTATTTAAATGACATAAAACAGCTGTGCTGTATTTGTGGTAGTATGTGTAAATCTGAAAAAATATCGAGATCTGCAAAAAGCGATCCGAATCAAAACAAAAATAGATTTTTTTTCCCAATGGAACGCGAAAAGTGATTTAGATAAAAAAAAAGATTGGTTTTTTGTCCCAATGGAAAACGACATAAGTTGAACTTAAATCGTTAAGAGTCGTATGAGCAAACTGCCCATACCTATATAAAAAAAAGGTCAAGCGTATCGAAAATTATTAATCTTGGAATAAATTAATCCTTGCTATAAATTAAATTAGCACTATCTTAATTAAATAAAATAAATAAATAAATGTATATTTCACTATTTTTTTTATTTTAATCGAAGCGTTAACAAAAACCAAACAAGTGTAATACCAAACACAAAACAATTGAATAACGCGTTGCCCATAAAAGCAAAAGAAATATTGGCCGGTCATTAGCAACATGCTTTTTTGCACCTCACACGTATTCACAGACGGGGGTTGATATTACAAAAACAACAATGTAAACAAATGGGTTTTGGGGGGATAGACGTACGAAAGATAACCATCTCTTTTATTCATTCATCTCTGTCCACGACAAAGATAATGGAATACAGAAAAATATAACTTTCCAGTGGAAAAGCGGCTGCCTACAAGCTGTTTTCCCGAAAAATTCATGAAGTCACGCATATATGCTCATTTCTTTTGTAGTATATGTGAGTTCATGAATTGGACTTTAATGCAAGAATTCGCTATTCCGAAATGTCTATTTCACTATTTTTTTTATTTTGATCGAAGCCTTAACAAAAACTAAAAAAGTTCAACACCAAGCACAAAACAATTGAACAGAGCGATGCCTATAAAAGCAAAAGGAATGTTGGCCGGCCATTAGCAACATGCTTTTTTGTAGCTCACACGTATTCACAGACGGGGGTTGAAATTACAAAAACAACAATGTAAACAAATGGGTTTTGGAGGGATAGACGTACGAAAGATATCCATCTCTTTTATTCATTCATCTCTGTCGACAACCTTGTTTCGAAAATTTCGCCATTGTGAGTTCGAAAAATATAGCCTGGACAATAAAAATTATTATTGGTATAGCTGACTGACTTTTGAGACTCCAGTAATCAGCAAAATTTGAAAATTCATTGCCCCGTACTAATAATTCATTTTTGTCTCGACTTTAAATTTGCGGAAGCTCACAATTGCGAAATTCGTACGGAAAATATGGCCATTGTGAACTACTTAAATTTAAATTCAAAACTAAAACTGTTGATTGTTGAGTGATTTGTAAAATCTAGCCTGAACACTAAAAATGATTATTAGTATCGCGCATTGTGTTTAAAAAAAATAATTTTATTTTATTCCGGTAAAATGTTTTTTACCCCATTATGACAAAGTATCGACCTCATTGTTCAGTGAGTCTTATTGCTGATTGCCTCACCAAAATACTCATAAGCTTGGGTGTTGATTTTAAACCTACCATAAGTCTAAAATGCTTTCCGAAATTTAAACAGATTGCTTTACCCCACAAACTATTAAAATGTCATTTCTCTACCAGGTACTGCGGCGTAATTGATGCGAAGAACATCGGTCTGGTAACGTCCATTGAACGGATTGTCGAGTATATCTTCATGCAAGCTTTAGCCTTTCCAAGTCTTGAGGGCGACGACGAAGATGTCAGTTGTGGCTTGATCAAGGGACAACTTTTGCCGGGACTACGATCTTTTTGTAGTGCATTGCGTGTCTGCGAACAGGTTTGTGATCATTTCAATGTATTCGCCGATGGAGCAGGAATGTTTGAGAAAATCGACGAAGTCGATGAAGTTAAAGAGTTGGCCAAGAATCAGGAGTTCTGCCTGCAATTGGAGGAGCGAGTTGCCAATTGGATTAAGGGTATCATGAAAATTTTGGGAGAAAGCGAACAGTTGAGGAAGGAGAACGATCATAGCGGACCACAGGATGAACTGGAATATTGGAAAAAACGGGGAGCACAATTTTCACAGTTGTTAGCCCATTTACAGGTCAGTCAACTCGATGAATTCGCATGCCTAAGTTGAAATAATTTGTTTTCGATTACTAGGAGAAGGAAGTTCAATTCACCTTGCACTGTTTGTTTTTGGCGGGATCAAGAATAATGCGCCACTGGAAAGCCACCGATCGAAAGATAACTTTCTGCTACAATGAGGCGAGAGACAATTCAAAGTTCATACAGGCCATGGAATCATGCTGCCACTCATTGTATTTGGATGACCCAGTAAGTATGAGCATACCTATTCAGATTCTTGAATTTAATTGAATAATAACCTCCGGAAGTAATTTTATGACTCTTTTTTAAGTACAGTTATAACTTATAACTTATAAAGTACATGTTATAACTTTTCTTCATCCAATTTCATTAACTCACATTGATCAGCATTGTGGTACTGCTATCTTTACAAGCAACTCAAACCAACGTTATTTTCAAAAGTAAGCATAATTGATCATATACAAGTTTAATGATACAATTTGGAATGTGGGTTTGTATTTCAAGTATAGTGAGTCCAGAACTCGCAGAGTAACAAAATCTTCCATCGAAGCGAACGAAATGCGACTCGGGTAGTTTTTTGTTAATTTAATGTCGTTTTCTATTGGGAGAGTCCGGAATCGAAAAAAATCTTTTTAAACCGTTCCATTGGCACAAAAAATAATTCTTGTCGCTGATCATCGGTACCCGGATTCGGCCGCAGCTATTTGTATGTGAACCGCTACATTATGCGGAATTGAAGCTGATAAAAAAGTTTTGCGTCTTTATTTCAAATTCGTTGGTTATTTTCAATGAATTAATTCAGCCGGCAACCACATTGGCTGATTCGAAGAATGCTTAAGCTATTACCTGCTTATTTAGTTCCGAGCTTATAATCTACCTCATCAGGCGCCAGTGGTGAACCATTACATCCAGTGGCCTTGTTTTTTTTTCAAACTAAATCAACTTCAGGCGGTTCTTTTAACCGAGAAGTGGGTTCTGTCCTTGCGCTACCCCTTTTTCTACAATCCAAATTATATCCACCTAGATACTTTTGCTTAATGCAATGCACAACTTATTTTGTTGCGGTGATAAGTAACTTGTTTTCTTTCCCGTTTCAAAGAGCAAACGTTCCGACCTAAAATCCAAAGCATATTGTTTAACAACGCCTTGCTCCCTGAGTTGGCAAGTAGACGAACGTCATTCCGGGTACTTTGATGTAGCGATACTGAGACTGAGTTGTAAGTGTCTATAGTAGAAGAATGGACAATTTCTTACTTAGGCGCTTTCTGTAAACAGATAGGCGTTCAATGACGAATATCATTCATTTCCGAAACAGAAAGCTATACGAATTTGTAGCCCCTTTTAAAACTTAGGTTTTTTTTTTTAATTTCAGGTCTGCATGAAAGAATCTATTTTGAGTTTGCTTCAAACAGTTCGCCTGATCTACAGTGTCTCACAGTTCTATAACACATCCGAAAGGACATCTGCACTCATGGTTAAGGTAAGAACTTTTATATTTTATTAATACGTTGTTGCTATAAATAAACACAGAATTTAACATGTTTTTATTTTTTTTTCATTAAATTAACTGATAATGAAACTATCATCAACTTCAATGTTTTCGTTTTCTGACTCTAGGATAGACAGACGTTTCTTAGTTGCCCTACGCACGGGTATGGGTAAATTATTCTTGATAAAAAAATTTCGACCCATGTTCCTATATTTTGTGTAAAGCGGACTTTTGGGTGTTTTTCCTGCCTCTTGAATGTAGTAATCCTCCTAAAATAAACAAAATGAGTTTTTATTATACATACATCAATCAAAAGTCACCAACAAATTTCAGACATATTCCATCCCGAATCGATTCGTTGCTAAAATGGCAATCTTCAGAATTTTGCAAACGTATAGCACATTTGGCAATGTGGCGAATCGATAACCGAATTTGTTAGTGAACGTTTTGATTTGAGCTAAACATGCTTCCAAATTCGATTCGAGTTTAGGAGTACGACTAACTCGAGCTGGGTAATCAGAACAATTACCTTTTTCTCATTGGGAAAAATTTCAATAATTTCATCTGCTATTCCATTGCAATCGGTTGGACTGATGCGTTTGTTTGTCAGCCAACAATGCTGAGTGATTGCATCGATTAACTTTCTTCGTCGTGACACATCCAGGATCTCTTGAGTTTCATAGTAAACAAGAACATGGAGGCCTTGTTCAGAGTTCATTAGAATTCTTCGAATGTCCTAGAATTAAAGCAGATTGAAGTTGATGATAGTGTTTTGCTCGCAGACTATCTGTTTCTGAGAAGTCGTATGAATTCTTGCATGGCCTGTTAAAATTTACAAATCAAATAGTGATACTGGTTTTAATGGCTAGTGCCCATGTCAGACTATCTGAGGGGACATATGATTTACCCAATGCGATGTAAAAAATCAGAAATAAGATGGTCCCGTTTAAAAGAAAAATTAGATAGAGAGCACAGAATTTACATACATCTGATGACGAGAAGTCTATTCGCTCACTATTTATGACTGCAATAGTAAGCACAACGACATTATCAGAGAATGTTATTGACCAGTGACAAAAGAAGTCATATGCATCGTCAGATAGTCTGAATTGGCTAACTTTAGTTATTGTGTACTTACAAGCTTCCCCATAACCTTAGCCTGTCGTTTTCGGGTTTTTCGAAAAACTTCTGGGGCTATCCGCCTCAGCTTGGACAGGGATTTGGAATCACTGTCGCTATCAGTTGCTGGCAGTTGTGTCGAATTTGATTCCAATGATTCGATAAATTCAGCTTGAAACCCAGTAGAGTCGGCGATGACGTTTTCTGCGCTGTCATTATTAACGGGTTCGGGTTCGGGTTCGGTTTCAGGCTCTGGTTTTATTTTCATCACCGGTTGTGGTGCTGGCTCAGGCAGTGGCTCCGCCGATTCATTCCAATCCATATCAATCGTACCAGCTTCTAATTTGACAATAGGATAGAGTGGACACGGCTCGGGCTGTATTTCCTCTGGGTATTTGGTCTGTGTTTCTTGCTTGGCCTGCGTTGAGGTATGTGTTTTGGGTTTGAATTGCTGTGGAGGCTTGTATTTTTGGGGGGCATAGTCTTGTGGAGCAACTTGCGTTGAAGATGGCGAGGTCAACTTTTGAAGTATTGTAGTTCGATTGACCTTAGTCGGCGGATTTATAGATGAAAGATTCTTTTGATATGTCTTGTCACAGTTCGTCTCCACTCTTATAATTGACGTCACAAAAGGACCAAAATCAGCCCGAATTACGTCTGAAGAAGGATCCTCTTCAGGTGGTGGAGTTGATGCAACTGAAGGAGGAGATATAGGCTCCGCAGCTGGTGATATATAGAATTGCTTTACTTTAGACTGCATAGACGAGGGTTTTGGTATATTCGGTTTCGGAGTACACTTCGTCAGTGTTCCGTACAATTTGTGTACGAGTTTTGGCATTGGCTGAGGCCTAGGCGATCCATTTTGATGTGCCTGCGGCTTAGGCAGCAATACCCGTAGCTTCGGTGATGATGGTGTCTTATCTAATAATTTAGGTTTTATATGGCTTTCCATGTAGTCGTCAACTGGCTCCAACTTGATCATTTTGAATTGAGGTTCAGTAGGCGGTGGAGATTGTTGAGTTACCGCTTGAGGCTGCGGTGATAGTCGTGGGGGTTCCGAAGGAATCGGGATTTTTATAGCAATGCCATTTTGTTTTCGCCACTCCTGTAATCGACCACGAAATATAGCACGTTGACCGATTTTTGGTATCAGCTCAACAATATCTTCTTCGGTTAGGTATTCAAAAGCTTGCAACACAATATAGTTAGCTGGTAGAATTAAAAATATAATACAATTAGAATCTTTTGACGGTTTGTAAACACGGGCTGTAAACTAACCTTTAAACTTGGCCTTCAGGTCTGAAAGGCCCCATACTTGAAGTAGGTGAGATACAGCATCATCTAAAGAGAATAATTGAACGACATTTGAGGCTAATAGATATAGATATAGAAACATCAACGGGTAAGGATAAGTACAAAAGATAATAGATAATAGACTGCATGCAGAAGCGTTTGGCTTATGACTTCTCAATTCTTTGAAAACAGATTGTAAACTAATGTCGTTTTCCATTGGCCAAAAAGAAGCGTCCGAGAGAGTCCGGAATCGAAAAAATCAATTCTGAAACCGTTCCATTGGCTCAAAAAATACTCTTCTGGTGATTCTGAGAAGAGAATTTCGCTTCTCGATTTGAAGTCAGAATCACTCAAGAAGCCCTCACACAAGTGTAATTTATGTATTTTATACAAGTCAGCTGACAGCCGCCGTAGATTATTTTTTGGCATTTCACCAATACTGTTGTGGGTTCAATCGGAAGCAGTTTTGTTGTTCCATTGGATCACAGAGTGAGTGGATCCCTGAGTAAAATCAATGGAAAACGACATAAGATTATCATTGAGAGATTAACCTCTTTTCGTTATAAAATACTTTGGTTGCAATTATAGATATTTGAGCGAAGTGAAGTATATTTACTAGAAATTAAGATGAAAAGGTCTTTGAATCAATGTTGAGATACTCCAACTAGTGTTTGTTGTTTTCTAGCTCAAGCTCACTACATACGACAATTCAATAAAGCTCAGTTATACGCTTCAATTGGTCATGACATACAATTTGAATGTAAGACTTGTGGTGTTTTTCATTAAACATCCTACCACTTTTGACATGATTTTTATCCACTCTTTTACACACAAAAAGCAAGAAACAATGTACGTTCAAATAGTCACAACTACTTACCTGATGTAGAAATTGGCATATCCGATGGGATAACAGAACTATACACCAGGTTCGACTTTGCGGGAAAGCTTTTGTCAACATCTTCGTCTTCAATAGTTATGATTCTATTAAATAACAAATGTTAGATTACAACTCAACGTAGGTACAACAGTATCAAACTATATACTTTTCATTTTCCTGTGGTCCTTCTTGCGCGTCGAGAGGTAATTCAGTGGTATCAGTTTTACTGGAGATTGTTGCCCATCTATCCATTTCCTCAAAATACACCCAACTTGCTGCCGATATTTCTCCATCGCTTGTTACTGCCCCATCCCCATTTTGAAATTCAATACATTTCTAACAACACAAAAATATTGTTTACTCGCTTGCTTTCTACGAATTTTTACAAAATACCTTATAGATTGCTAGCAAGTTTGCCCATTTTTTGTACAACCAATGGTGCTGCACATCCACTTTAGCTTCACGACCTACAGCCCTAAAGCATGTATGTACATTAATTTTGTATACAAACTAAGTACATTAATCCAACTTACTCCCAAGCTTTCCTCAGGTTAAAACGCTTTTCGGAAAATAAATGATTCATTTTAATCCTAGCCCGAATAATTGCCATCGTCTCATCTTGGGTAACTGAAATGAACAATAAAATCTATGAAAACCATTATAAGCATAGAGTTATTGGTATATATTTACATCTTTTGGTATATGTACGTTTTTTATTCATTTTGAACATTTTTGAACGGCAAAATTTTGATACAAAATGATAGAGACAAACAATTTCCAACGAAAAGGAAAAGTTTTCTGGGGATTCACTTTTCCGAAAACAGGAACCGCAAATTAGGAAGCTGAAAGGCAATTTTTTTAAGAGAGTTTAATAATTGTCTGCTGGTTATAGCTATATGGAAATAACCATTAAATTTGGATTGGATTGATGCCAGAAATGTATCCTACCGCACAAAAATGTATTCTGCCCAGAGTATGAATAACTTATGAATATAGATCCGGTAGCCAGAAGCTGTGCTTGGGTTAGGTTTGTCTAGTTAAAAAGGGGTATGAGATAGTGACGTCCAATAGGGCACTAGGCACCATAAGGGACCATCGCGATTCATTGGGAACCGATTATTGTAAACTACAATGGGAGAACAAAAGGTCAGTTCTTAGAGCGAACTGGCATACAAGGGGTCTGAGATTATTATTTGGTTTAAGTTAAATTCTTTTAATTCACATTTTAACTTTTTCTGTTATGGCTAACTTTTTGAGTTCCAGACCACTGAACTATATCATCATCAGATTAATGCGCACTTCGCACTTTTTAAGTTATGATTATAGCTAACTAGGACTAGCGCTATAATTTCTAGGTATTATTAATTGTAATTTATTTTATTTAATAATGAACTAATAATAGGACGACAAGTTGAAAGGCGGGACATTTTACTGGACAAATTTTCAGTGCAAGACATTTTGCAGGACACTTGCGGGACAAAAGCCTTATAGCGGGACGGCTGGCAACCCTATCTGAAATACAAATATAGGTTTTTTTTACTGCGCATCCTTCAGAAGAGTATAACCGTACAGAAAAAGGTTCTCAATTCATCCGTCAAGATAAAATTGTAGGTGGGTCCTTTCCAATTGTCTCGAAAAATAAAAACAACTTGTTGTGCGATAAGGACATCCAATTTCAATCCCACTGAATTCCATCCGCAATTTGTCGGACGCTCTCATTTTTTCTATATGCGAACACGTGTATAAAATGACCACGTGGTTTTCAAACAAACTGCCAAAAATAGTTATTTGACCGTAGAAGACGAAGTTAAATTCTTTGTTAGAGCTCTTGAGTTTGAAAGATGCATCTAAAGAAGAATTTAGGTTATTGTACTGATTTGAAAATCCGAAAAAAGTACTTCGGAGTCTGCTTTCGTGCTAAGAATTATTGACATCGTAATTACAGTTTTTTTTTTGTAAATGAAAGGTATTTCTAGATTTTCGTTTTTGAAACAGAGGGCAAAAGTCTTTAAAATATTTAATTCATAAAAATATAAAATTGACATGATAAGAAATCCTTAAGTTTGCAATTAGTTTTATTTAGGTAGGTATAGTACAAATTTAAACAAAATAAATTATTTGCCACAGGAATTAGAGCTCAATTACTCTGTAAATGATCTTTGCATTGCACTGTATTTGACAAAAAAACGTGAAAGACAAACAAATCTATTAAATTTTCAATAACAAAAAAAGTGCGTAAAGACGCTAAGCTAAATACGTATGTATGTATCTTAAAAAATATCAATCACCCTGTTAAATACAACCACACTTCACTATCTGACGTTTAAATATCGATTAAGGACCATTTCCGCGCAACATAATTTTACGTACGTATATATCTACCTATCGATTAAAATTAAAAATTCATAAAATAGTAGCACGTTTTCAAATTGTAATTCGCAGGAAAAATATTTTCACGCAAAAATCATATTTTCTAAGCACCCTGTGATACGATTCCAATTACCTACAAATTGAAATTGTATTAATCACTCACCAAACAAAAAAGTACTTAGCTACCTTGAACGAAGAGATCCTGAAAATCAAATCACAGCATTTATCCACCCAAGCACATAAGACATATCACATTAAATATTGGTCATGCATAATTCTGTAGGTAATCTATTTCTTATTTATCATAGAAAAACAAAATGCAGCGCGTGCAATGTGAGAATGTGACAGATAACACAATAAAGATGACTCCAAGCTTTGATTTACTAACCTACGTCGTGACATTATTAACTATATTTACTAAAACAAATTTAAGAAAGCGTTATTATGCATTATTTAGTCAAACGACAGTCGCTTCCTGTGTGCTGTCAATATTCAATGAATATAGCACACAAAAAAAAAACAACATCTAATCAAACTCTTTCCTACAATGTCATATAGGTACAGCACAAATTTACACAAAGTTACATATATACCCACCGACTCCATCTATTCTACTACAAACAGCAAAATACGTTACGTGGTATCTACGTACAAGTTCTTAACACAAGAAACAGAAAACAAAAGCAGGCGCAAATTTACCCATGAACCATCTTGACACAGAAATGTTTGCTTGTACTCCGCAATACTTTTCACCCCAAGTGTCAAAATCAGTTTTTATTACCTATACTTACCCATCACTGCAACAAAATGTACCCAAGCCTGTTTTCTAAATTGTATTATCTTTTTTTTACCCATTTTTATATCCTCTGTCATTCGCTTATCAACCGAATGTATATGTATCAACAAAAATGTCTAGGTATATACAGTTTCCAAACCAAAAATAATGTTGATTTGCCATTTGTTTCACTACGTACCTGCGTTCATTTTCATTGATCCCAATTTCACACAAATCAAACTAGGTAGGTATATTTATTAATAATACAAACTTGTGCAATTTGGAATGTATTCTTTGCAAATTGATAATGACTTTTATAAGAAATAACTTTGATCTAAAACAAATTTTCACAAATCGACACTACGTTTGGCATTTATTAAAACGTCAACCTGACTGCGGCGTTTAGTAATTTTAAATGACAGCTAGGTATGCATCTGCTTGACATTTCCATAATATGGATTCCGCTTGCTCTGGAGGAAAACCGACTGACAGATGTTGAAATGAATGTGTTCAGTTTGTTAAATTCAAACAGAATGGTGTTAATTTTCAGGTACAGACACGGTTTGTACAAATAATATATCTAGTTTATTAGTCAAGTCAGTTTGATAGAAGGTTAGGTTACATAAAATGCGAATATAGTTGTTGTGTATATATATATATATATTTTTTTTTTATATACATGGGTTGAATCAGAGACATCATTGATTTTATTGACAGTTTCTTTCTGTATTTTTATTGACTTCTGAGCAGGTACGTGACCATAGCAACGCCATTTAATATTCCCCCCTTCTATTAAATTATTTTCACTGCGTACTATTTGTAGGAGTAAAAGTATTTTGACAGGTTTATGGATTTTCGTTGTTGTCTGAATGAACTCGTAGAGATGTGTTCACAGACAACACAGCGAATGTCAACTACGAATGGAATGTACTAGTTGTATCTTGTAATAAAAGTAATAAACAAAAAAATTATAATGAGAGTACCGAACTGAAAAATAGGTACTTCTGAAACCGTTCAATTGGCACAAAAAATACTCGTCTGGTCGGAACCAACTCAAGAGGTAATTGCTTAAGTGCATTTTTTCTATTTTATACAAGACGACAGACGAATACTATGTTGTGAGTTTGAGTTGTGACATTTCACAAATACATTTGTGGATTTAACCAGAAGCAGTTTTCGTGTTTCATTTGATTTCAGAATGAGTGAATGAGAAAAACAATGAAAAACGACATAAGTTAAGGCCGAAAAACACATGTGTATACGGAGTTGCAGTTTTATTAACCTACGAAAAGTTGCATCTGATTGTGTTGGCAGTATAGAGTGAAGGTTAAAGGATATATATGATGTGTAGCAATTAATTCGATAAATAAACTAGTACGCGATTAGAGTCCTGATAAAAAAGGGGACAGCCTTCACAGTCTGGGGCCAAAGATTGGAAGAGACCCAAACTTTTATGACGAGTTCGAGTGGCTGGCTTAGGAACCTTTCTAAGAACATAACTACGCTCGAATAAACGTCATAGAAATAATTTTGATTCGTTTGAAACTACAAATGCACCTATATATTTATGTGGTATTCGATTGTGCGCTCTCTGAGCACTTTTTTTGGTCTCAGAGCAATTTTTATGTTCGTTTGGTACAAAAAAAAACATTTTTTTTTTAGATTTCAGACCACTTTTGCGAATCTGGATTTTTTCTCAGATTTGCTTCAGATTTACCAATACAAGTACGTTTGAGTTTGACAACTAGTGGAGTTTGTTTACGTTTTCGTGAAATTTTCCAACTGAAAAGAAACGCATTGCATCGGGTGGATCTATTTTTGTTTATTATTTTTGTACAAATGCTTAGAAATCAACTTGGACGCAAATTTATAATGTTTTAATATAAAGTTTAACCAGTGAATGCAAAACGCTTAGAAAAGTGTCAAAGGCTACACATCTTCGAACCGCAAGAATTTCAACTCAAAAAAGAGCAAGTGACGTTTTTATATTCGATTAGACACACGAAATCTGAGAGCAAATCTGAAGAAGCTAAATCGAAAATCATATTAGAAATGCATTTATGGACGCTACCTATTAATGGACTTACGAATCTATGACGTAAGTTGAGTGGTTTGCTCGTCACTAATATTTAATTAGCTGACTGATATAAGAACAGCACTACCAGCTGCAATGCAAAAATGTGTGACACATATTTTGTCGGCCATTTTGTTTACGTTAACCAAATGATCGTTGTTGAGATATCAAGATTGTTATCTTCAATCAACTAAAAGTTGCCTTTATATTCCTACAACTGCGCACGCTTTGGAATCTCATTCCAAAACAGGAAGCTAAGTTTGCATTTTGAAAACAGCAGCATTTATTTTTTGTATGTTTTTGCATGTCACACGGATTCTTAATTGTACTAAAACGGATAGGAAAACACAATGGCGTATTTAAAAAAACAAATTGAGCGGGCCAGCGGCAAGAGGATTGCGAGTTGGGGGTCTCAGTTGATTTGTCTCTGATTCCTACTACTACCGCGTTTAGGCATTAAATGAGGACGTTCGGATTCCTAGTTTAGTAAGTTGACAGCATTTATTTCTCTTATTAACCGACTGGAAACAGGGAGGGTTATGTGCAGAGATGAATGAATAAAAGAGATGGATATCTTACGTATGTCTATCCCCCCAAAACCCATTTGTTTACATTGTTGTTTTTGTAATTTCAACCCCCGTCTGTGAATACGTGTGAGCTACAAAAAAGCATGTTGCTAATGGCCGGCCAACATTCCTTTTGCTTTTATAGGCATCGCTCTGTTCAATTGTTTTGTGCTTGGTGTTGAACTTTTTTAGTTTTTGTTAAGGCTTCGATCAAAATAAAAAAAATAGTGAAATAGACATTTCGGAATAGCGAATTCTTGCATTAAAGTCCAATTCATGAACTCACATATACTTTAAAAGAAATGAGCATGTGTGCGTGACTTCATGAATTTTTCGGGAAAACAGCTTGTAGGCAGCCGCCTTTCCAGTGGAAAGTTATATATCTCTGTATTCCATTATCTTTGGTTATGTGTTTCGCGCGTATCCTATGTACTTTTCTACGTGACGCCAAGTAGTCCGAACGGCTTGACCGATTTTGAAGAGTGAGGTGTCACTAAATTGGTATTCTTTCCCAAAGTGTCATAGGCTAAACAAATACATATAAAAAAACTAATTAAAACAAAACAAAAAAACTCAATTGTCACACAAATGTCAGTGAGAAATGTCAAGATATGGAATACGCTGAACTGTGAAATAAATTATTTTCTGATGTAGGTATTCACAATAGCGGTCTTGTGGAGTGTCTGCATTTAGTCAGGAATTCATTTATTTTAATTGAAATATTATTATATTTATTACATAAGCATAAATCGAACACTCTATTTGCGACCGACATCAAATAGCAATGCTTTAAAGACTTCAATAAAGTGCTTTAGCTACACTCATAAAACGCTGACAAATAAATATAATGCACAAAAGAAACGTTTTTTTTTTTAGTCTTATAAATAAATAGACTGGACACACTGAGGGTTATGTGTGTCGCGCGCTAAACAGTTAAAAACAAAGTTAATTTAAAAAACGAAAAAACTCGACTGACTGTCAAAAAAGAATTAAAAAGATATGAACAAGACACATTTCAAGTACCTATACCTAAATGTTTGGCAAAAGGAGGATACTCAATACTCTTATATTTTTTTTAGGCTGTGAAGGTACGAGATACATGTGGTTTTCCATTGGTTTCACTCGGGGATCCACTCATTCTGTGATCCAATGGAACAACAAAACTGCTTCTGATTGAACCCACAAAAGTATTGGTGAAATGCCAAAAAAATAATCTACGGCGGCTGTCAGCTGACTTGTATAAAAAACATAAATTAAATTTGTGTGAGTGCTTCTTGAGTTGATTCTGACTTCAAATCAGAATCACCAGAAGAGTATTTTTTGTGCCAACGGAACGGTTTCAGAAGTGATTATTTTCGATTCCGGACTTTCCCGGACACTTCTTTTTGCCCAATGGAAAACGACAATAGTTTACGATTGTCAATTAGTTAGGTACATGTACTTGAATTTGTCTTGTTCATATCTCTTTAATTCTTTTTTTGACAGTCGGGTTTTTTGGTTTTAAATTAACTTTTTTGGTTTAGCTTAATCACATGACAAATTTTTCCAATCCAATCTAGTCAAGAAATTCTTGCCTGATTTCTCAGTTGACTTTTCGATTTTTATATAGGCGCAGTTCCAGGTACATAATCTACTCGTTCTTAGTTTAATTAACAACAACATTTTCGGATCTGACTGCTTTGCACTACCTAATAACGTAACGGAGTTGTGTAACTTTTCGGTAGTAGCAATCGTTATTATATTTGATAATGGACGAAATAGCGCACATATAGTAAAAACCAGAGACACTACTGAGACCACCAACTTCGGCCAATTTCCCGTTACTTAGCCTACAAGCTATATTTTTACGGAGTGATCACGATTTGGTGCGCTAGTATTGTTGCATAGAAATTCGTATTGACAAATGTCACGTAACTTCAAAAATTCCGGCTCACCAACACCGTCGCACCTTGCATATGCCACTTCCGCTGTCGGCAAAGTTGCTGCCAGCGTTCATAGAATTTTATCCGTTAAATTTGAAATTATTTAATAATATGGTCGTTAGCAACTAAATAAACATTTATTGTCCCACCAATTAATATTATACAAACTGAAAGCGTTTAGCGTAGCCTAGCTGACAATTCAGGTTGACATCTAGTTGACAGGTGAATTTTGAGACGTTCGTATACCTAGTTCAGACAAATCTTATTGACGTTCTACGTAAACTAAGTATCCGAACATCCTCAATGTGGCTTCACAGCGTACGCGTGTTGTTAGATTAGAGTACGACATACAGTCAAAAAAAGGCTTATGCTCATGCCCATATAGGCCCGTGAAAATTCTGCACTTACCGCAGCACTGCAACATGTCTCAATTTCTAAATTTGCTGCAAAATTCAAGCGTGCCACAACACAAAAAAAAAATAAATTGCAATTTCAAGTATTTGGCATCATCTTGAAGCTTTTGACATTTGCTGATCGTGTTTGTTTTTGTTTCGGTTGCAAATACATCAGCCGCTTATTCGGTGAATGACAGTAGCTATATTAGCCGATGCAAGGCATGTCAAATAATTTTCTGACATCTGTTTTACTTGCAGCACTGTATTCTGTGCTGCGTCCAGAATTTCTGCACATATGTTTTGGGCATTACTATTGTATTGACTTTAGTACTGTTTGATTTTACCGTGTACGCAAGTACCACTTCACACTTTTGAGTACAATTTTTTATTTGTAAAAAATATTTTTCGAAGGCGATGGTTCATTTAGGACCATATTAAGCTAAGTTTTTCTTATATGTGAGTATAAACAAATTGTTAAAGCTAAATTGTTAACGATAACACACATTGGGGAAGGTTTAAACAAAATGGTCGGGACAGGTTTCAACATGATGACTATTGCTTTTGATTTTTCTAAATTTAAGTTAGGCAAATGAAGCTACTCCTCGTTTATGTAAAAACTTGTTTGTTTCGTTATATTTATATGTATATAAATAAATTTATCTGTGAATTCTTCTTTGTGTACCTCTTTTAAGTTTTTTTGTTTGTTGATGTTATATGTTCGTCCTGATATTATGAATTCTAGTTTATTTATGTTAAGTTTTTTTATCTCTTCAAAATTTATTTATAATTTAAATAAAGTGTAAAGTCTTATTTCAGGTTAATATTTTATTATAAAAACAGTCGTTCAAAGGTGCCTCACCCTAGTTCAAAACTGACCCACTGCCCCCAGTGCACCTTTGCACGTAAGCACCTGTTTCATTCATAAAATAATAATGAATCGAAATCTTCATAAAACGGATAGAATTATGCGTTTAAATTAAAGCTGAGTTCCATTTCTAAAAGAAAAAAGAATTTACAGATCAAAAATTCGAAAATATAGGTTTTTATGAAACTTGGAAGCAAAAGTGTTCAAAGGTGCCCCACTCTCCCCTACTTACAAAATACGCTTATATGTTACATGCTTACTTCAAGCTAGTTAGATAATAAAAACGGTTAAATTTTTTTTAGTTTCTCATATGAAAACAAAAGCAAATTTCACTTAGGGGAAAAGGGTTTTTTTCGAATGTAGGGAAAACTTATGCCTTTGCTGATAAAAAAGGGAAAAACAGTCTTCAAAGACTGGGACTGGTTGGATCTACTTGTATTTCCTGAATTTGTTTCATACAAGAAACTGATTTCCCTCCAAATTCATGCAGATTTGCCCCACTGCGCACACTGCACGATCTTTTGCAAACCGGTTCATTTAACGCTGTCAATTGATTGGACAATACGTAATCAATAAAATACTTATCGCATTACTCCATGGCATTACCTACTGAAATAGGTTTCTTACTGTTGACAGTTCGATGAACTGCATTCGGGTTAAGTAGAAAGCTAATCAGTCACTCAGTTCCTATAAAATTTAAAATTGAATGGCTGTTTTGTATACCTCTTTCAGATAACTAATCAAATGATTGAGACCTGCAAATCGTACATTACATGTCGCAGCAAAGAGACAATATGGTCACAGGATCGCAATCTTATTCGCACCAAGCTAAGCAATTGCATCAAACTTAATCACATCTATCACGAAACTTACTACACCGTTAGAGAGCAACCTTTTTTACCCAATCAAACACCTTTCGGGTTCTCGGAAAATTTCGTATTCGGCAAGTTTGACACTTTCTGTGATCGCCTGTCAAAGATCATATCGATGTTTAATCTTATCGATGACTACAACCACTTGTTTGAGAGAAGGCTTGAAGGTCTGCTGCTGGGCGAGGCTCTTGAAGAAGCCTCTACCGCCTTCGAAGAGGCCAAAAAAGAGATACTATCTAAAAAGTACGACTACCTTGATCATCGCAACTCTGATTTCAACGACGATTTCGATAGATTCATTGGCAAGACCGACACCTTAAAGGACACCATAGCAATGCTTATTGAGACGAATTTTGACACGGTTTGGGAAACACCGCAGTGTATACGGTTTTTGATTCGATTTGAGAAGGTCAGTGAGAAGATACCACTCTCAAAGATGGACGACAAGTATCAACGAATTTTAAAATACTGCGACAAGGAAATAGATCGAATTTTGAAAATGTTTCGAAAGCAAAAGGATGATCCTCCAGTGCCGCGTAACTTTCCACCAATTGCCGGCCGAGTAAGATGGAGCCGAGCCTTGGATTGTCACTTAAACGAACTTATGTTGGATATAGCTGACCATTCGGTTCTGCAAACGCTACCATTGACAAAGGACCTCGAGAGCAAGTATAGATCGGTGCAGGGAATACTGATAGAGTATGAAAATGAAATCGTATCCATTTGGCTCGATCAAGACGTAAGTTTAAACAGCTAAGTCTGTTGGTTTCAGTGTAACTGCAGTTTTACTCTTACAGGTTAGCGTGGCAGATGCTTGTCTCCTGCAGCCAGTATTGTGCCTTCAAGGTGAGCGTCTTTTCGTGAACCTACACACTACCATCCCTTTGCTGATTCGCGAAGCAAAGGCACTCGCGAAGTTGAACGTTGAACTGCCCATTGTGGCGGCAACACTTATGTGCAGGCAGAATTACTTTACTACTATACAGGACTCTTTAAATGTCAGTAAAAGTGCGCTGTCGATTTTATAAGGCCATTTAAACTAGTTTCGTTCCTCTTGCAGAGCCTTATTAAGATGTTTCTCTCAACAGTGAAAGCAGTGAAACTCGAAGTTCGGCCATTGTTCTTGCCGCAATTGGTGCGCCTCACGGCAATGCTGCAGCCTGGATTAAGCACAATAAATGTCTGGAACTTGAATTTCTTTCCTTCATTGTGTAGTGAGGGAGTTTGGTTATTTTCTTTTCAGTGGACACACCATAATTGGACTAATTTCTACGAACGTTGCAAGCAGGCAATCGAGACGTTTGACGTTCTGGTTGCTCGGGTTCATGATATCTACTCGAATCGAATACTGAATGTGTTGATGTCGATGCAGGATGTGTCGTTACAGATACTACCATGTGGTACGGACGGCAAGTTGGATGGGCGAGATTTGTAGTTTAATTTGACACTTTGTTTGATTAGATGATGAAATTTGGACAGTTGATGAGTTTCTGGAAAAAAGCGAGGAAGCATGCAGGTGAGAAAAATTTCTTGGGCATTTTCCACAGATGACGGTACAGTACGAAAATGCGGTGAGTGTTCGGCGGAGAGTTTTGTTTTAAATCAGGAAATTTTTTGATTTGAAAATATTATTTGAATTTTCGTGTATCAGCGAAAGTTATACTTGTGCGTTCTACGCTATGGCCAGTGTTTTTTTTCCCGCTTTTTGTGGATTTATTAACCGTCTATAACCGAGACAATTTTTGTAAGGATAAGAGGAGTTTGCTGCAAACCGTGTTGCTATAAAGCGGGTACAGTTGCATACGACGGCGTTAGGTTACTTACATCCGGGATGCGCGTTCTGGTAACGGGTGCCACTTCCAAAAATAAATAAGCTACCAAAATTGAAAAAAAAGAAAATGCCAAAAGCAAGAAAAAATTTACCAAAAATCTGGAGACGTTGATAAAACAGAAACGGCTTTACTAATAATCAAACACTAATGTCGGCGATTAGCTGGTTGCTTTAGTAAAAATGTACAGCATTAGTAAAACGGTACGAATAAACAATTAGATCTCCACATTTGCTAGATGACATTTTTTGTAATTTTTATTTCAGAACGAGGATTTTATTCTAAGAAAATGAATATATAAATCGGAAATTAATTTGCCCAACAGATATCTTTCAAAGGCATTTTGAAGCTTATTATAAGCAAAAAACAAAACACACAATAGGAAATGCACAAAATATCCGCTGATCTGTCAAATATCATTATGCAAATCAGTAATGCCCTCTCCTTCGATCCAACATAATTTTTAGTACTTTTTATAGTACGCTTCCCCTTGATTTCTAATACTTCACGATTATTCAATAATGGGAACACAGTTTATTAGAATGCTTTGATTTATTCGTAGGTTGATGATGCAAATCAAAGCTTATTGGTAGTCTTAAGATCACATTTGATTTAAAGGATGATTTTTTAAGAGTTAAGTTTTTCAGGTTGGAAGCACTGGTTAGCATTGGCGTCCAAACGTCATCTGTCAAAGTGTAAAGTTTTCAGTATACTCTGCCATTTAATCATGGAAAGACTTACAAACGAGCAACGTGTGCAAATTATTGAAAGTAGGTAATCAGGTATGAGCTCCCCATTCTTAAATGCACAGATATTTTATTCTCTTTGGGAAGACTCTCAAGAAAGTCTTAGAAAGATCTTGAAAAGAAAACTTATATCAACTTTATTTTTTTCTATAAGCATTCGTTACTTGCAAACTATAAAAAAAGGAAAGCCAATCAGAAAGCAAGTACTAGCGGTTAAACAAGATAAAGCAGAGAAAAGCGCTAACGATTTGATTTAATCAAAATGTTCGAAATACCTATATATTTCAAGTGCTTAGAAATAAAACAAAAATGCAATATTTTTTAATTTTGTTCATGCATTTGTAAAAAATTATCTTTGCTTTGCTTGCATTGTTGTATTCCAATGAATTAAGTCCGAAAACATTTACAATTTACTAAAATTGGTTTATAATTGTAAACGTTCAGGCTGAACAAAAGTGTATTTAAATTCGCTCCTATTACGAAATTCCATATCACCATTTTTGGTGGTTGGGCAACACTCGTCTTGAAAATGACATTTAGGGAGGATTTATTTAGCTTAAGCCCGAGATTAACATGGGTTTCTCAACATTAACATTTAACCCTACAGTGAACGATATTCTGGCAACTATATTTGTTTATTGGTAAAGGGCTTTTGGAAAGTGTGGAGTCTTTGCGAAAACTGCCAGACTAAAGTTGATTATTGGTAAGGCCGAAAGAGAACAAATAGCATTCATAAACCAATGTGAAAATGCCTATGAACATAATATAAAAAAAAAGCCTGACAGTGTAAAACTTTCATTTGCTTAGTCTTGAGAGAAACTAAGAGAAAAGTGTGGAATTCAAAGCAGTCAGAAACAGTAAGGCAGCATTTAAATGAGGTGATATCGAGTTTGTATTTGGGGTGCTCATGCTCAAAAAGTTAAAATTACGAAATTACCAAAACTCAAAAAACAAAAAAAAATAAATTACCAAATTTGGTAACCGTCTTCTGGTGTTTATTCATCTTTCTTAAACGTGGTGGAGTATTTTTGACTTTACCCAGCAAACATTTCATTCAGCAAAAATAGAGAATCACTTAATATTCAGTTAAAATGAAGAACCAATTTGGGTTTTCATTCACATAAATGAACAAACGTGATTATGAGCTATTTATCTAAAAAAAAAAAAAATATATTCAGAATTCAAATTTGTAACGACACTAGCTGACCCGGTGAACTTCGTACCGCCCAAAACTCATTAAATTATTAACATCCCGTTTGAAAGTTGAACTTCTCTATTGCACGAATAAAACTCCTTTAAAATTAAATTGAGTTCAATGCATAGTTACGACCTCATAGATTTCCGGGTCGGGTCTAATAATTAAATCAAGTTGGTCCGGTCAGATTTTCTCAATCAACCAAAGGAGAATGTGAGCACTGAACAATCGTGTCGAATGGCATACCGTTCGACACGATTGTCCAGAAATATTTTCCTTAACGATAGCCTATGATCGTTTTGAACTTTTGTTCGATAAATCGTGCGGTGATGTCATGGCGGTCGCTCGATGTTTGCCCTGGAAGTAAGAATCACCATTCGGATGATTTGAGCATTTTTTCACTTCACTTTCAATATACGGTGGCCACTTAATTAGAAATGACAATTTTATAGCAATGTTACATTCCATAATTTTTTTATAAGAAATCTGTTGAGGTTGATAAGTGATTCTAGTAATATCCCATGATCTAAAGAACACTATTGAACATTTGTACAAAATATAAGCGTGACAATAATATTACAAAAAAATGCGAAATTATTTAATCCAAATTGCACCTGGACACACAATTAGAAACAGAAACGATAAGTTAACATTTCATTAAAAATCTTCGATATAAGATACTATTCATATTAATATTTTATAGAGAAGCCCTTATTTTTAATAACTGCAGTCAATCTTTCGACCAAGGCGCGGCATCTTGATTGTGGTATACCTTCCCAAACCTCCTTAATGCTTTAGAAAAGTTTCTCCGAATTTCTTGATTTCTGGGACTTCAATCCTCTCTCGATGTCTTCCCACAAGTTCTCGATAGGATTAAGGTCCGGACTTTGGGCGGGCCAATCCAAAATATTCGTACTTGTATCTGCAAACAACTGCTTAACACTCCGTGAGGTATGTTTTAGTTCGTTATCGTGCTGGAATACATAACTTATGGGCATGTGTGCAAATGAATAAGGCTCCATAACATCTTCCATGATGCCTTAATAAACGTGTTGATCCATTTGACCGTTTATCCTTACTAACGGGCCAACACCATGTCATGAGAATGCACCCCAGACCATTACGTTTCCTCCCCCATGCTTAACAGTCTTCAGAGTGTATTTTGAATTCAATTCTTTGTTCTGATGACGTCTAATGTAAACTTTACCATCTGATCCAAACAAGTTGAACTTAGATTCATCACTCCAAGCATATTTTTCCAAAATCATAACGCTTTATTTCTGTGAAGCTTAGCAAAAACCAAAGGCCTCCTTAGATTCTTTTTGGAAACAAATGTTTTTTTTTTTTGGATGTATTGCATCGACGTGGACCGTGTTCTAAAAGTCGACCACTTACTGTTTTTAAGCATTCATTAAATAAAATAAATAAATAGTTCTAACTGATAGATCCTGACTGAATTGAGGAGAAACAATCTCCTTAATTTTTGCAGATGTTAAGAAAGGATCGGCTTTGCTAATTCAGCATATCAGTCTGTCCTCTTTTGGTGTGGTTTTACGACGTACTGGCTGCCTTCTAGGGGTTTTAAAGCTGTTAGTCTTTTTATACACTTATATTGCACCAAAGACAATTTTCTTCGAACAACCAAATCTTTTAGCAATGGTATCCATTGACTCGTTTTTGTTTTGATAGCACTGCACAATGAGTCTTCGGAGTTCTGGAGTGCAAGACTTTTTTTTGCCCATTTTTATCACTGTACATTATAAATTAATCAATATTAATATACAAACATAATTAAAGTAAACTAAAAACAATCAACTCACATAGGTAACAAGCTCTTTTTAAAACAAATTCACTAATTCTTTTGTCGTTTCTAATTTTCTGTCGAGCGAAAATGGCGAATATAAATTAATTTCCTAAAATAACGGCATTTTCTTAACTGCTCGAGTACAATAAAACTCATATTCGGTGCTCACATGCCAGCCGCCAAGGACTAACTAAAAATAAAAATAAATATTTTATAAGAACAATCATTGGATGCCAAATCGGGACCACATGGCGACTTTCTGGAATGTTCTTTCTGTCTACAGCAAAACAAACAAAACCAAAAAAGAATCATGCAAATCATCCCAGGGTTGATCGAGTTATAAATTTTTGGAGTTTCACCCCGTTTGAAAATAGAATTCAACACCAAAATGATCAATCAGAATGAAATGAACAGCGAATTCGAATTTACTGCACAATCCCAAATAAACGTTTGGATTGATTGTCGATGCGCACGCAATCACATTCACAATTTGCACTTCGTCAAACTGAACTCACTTCTATGAAATCACTTCTCGCTGGTATTCAAATGGGCCTAACCAACAACCGAATTTAGAGCCGACTTTTACACAAAATTCGAAACTAGATTCACAATCTTATAATATTCTCTATAGTTATTTTGCAGTGGCGGCGCGTGAACTATTTAGATGGGTGTGCAATTCTTGAAAATTATATATTTTTTAAAAATATCAACACTTCCCATTTACTGTTTTCTCAATCACCATCTTCGACTTCAGTTTCACGGATTGCTCTGATGTTATTGATATCTTATTTTATTTTCAAAATTAAATTTTGAAAAAAAAAAACGAGACTGAAGTAAAACTTCTTTAGCTCCATCTATATATACATGTTTAGTTTATACATTCTTATTTATCAATTTTCTTCAATAATTTACTGGCTATGAGAGGAAGAGAGCAAGAAAATGGACGCGCGCACTGGTCTCTCTTTATACAGACAATAGGCCACGGTTGCCACTTACAAAAAAAACTCAAATTATTTGATTTGATTTTGCACAAAATTACCAGCTGCTAGAAGACATGGAAGATCATCCACCTATTTTCTTAAAACAAACCCTTAACAAATTAGAGTTTCATGTCTGTATATAAATAATATGATTAATTATTATTATTATTCACCATCAGTCAAAAGAAGAAAATGAGTGCGTTCTGTAATTTTTTGAATAGCGAATAAAACAGTTTTATATGGATGGTGATGAAGCATATGCAAATAATGCAATGCGTTCACTTCATTCATTCATTCATTCATCGACTGTCCTCGTGTCCTAAGGCATCGTATATTTGACCAATGACGCTTTACGGAAACAGAACAGAACAGATACAAAATTTTCGTTCATTTTTAATGCACACCTTGCACACCCTGACGAGACGCCACTGTTATTTTGATATATAGGAATGGCGTTTAACGAATTTTAAACGCCATTCAAATATTCTTCTATTTAGCTCTTACTCGTGGTGTAATAGTAATCTTGTCTATGTGATAACCCGATATTTATGTAATTTGTTGACCTAATAAATAATCAGTAGAGTCTATATCCAAAGTGTTATCTGCATTTTTTTTTAATAGTAAAATAAAAGAGGTAGGTACCACCCCGTAGTATCTTTTAAACTTCGAGCAGTCCCAAGAGTCACCTAAATAAATAAATAAGAATAAATAAAGAAGAAAATCGTAGTAGATTTGCCTTCAACTGTACTAAATTTTGTAGTATAGTCGTGTTTAGTTAACTCTTTCATTATTTTGGTTATTGGCAGTTACAAACTTAAAGTCGAAAGTTTGGACCACAAACTTTGGCCGATTTCCCGTTACTTGTCTACAAGGTATATTTTTTATGGGATGGCAATTGCTTAGTGCGCTAGTATTGTTACATAGGAATTCGTATTGACAAATGTCACGTAACTTCAACAATTCCGGCTCACCAACACGCTGGCACCTTTCATATGCCACTTCCGTTGTGCGCAAAGTTGCTGACAACGTTCATAGAATGTTATCCGTTAAATTTTAAATTATTCGTTTCGTGTGGATAGTATTTTTTTTTCAGGAATAAGTGTACATTTGCTTTAAATATTAATGAAAAATGAACAACGTAGATTTGTTGAAGGAAAATAAAAACATATTGAGCAAATTTTCTTCAGTTATCTAAGAAAAATTTACACATGAAATCGAAGTTAAATATATTCAAAAGCAGAAAATATGCAACCATGTCTGTGCTAATAAGTTTCGAGTGTGTGGAACATCTCCATTAGATAGTTTTATTGACCAAACAAAATCGAATTATTCGCCTCTAATAACAATATATAATAATAACTAACCCCCAGACCGACGGTTTTTAAACCAGGTCCAAAAAAACAGACTAGTAAATGTACTTTTGTAAACTAAGTTTAATCCAATAAAGTCTATTCTACTACTACTGCTACTAATAACTAACCAATGGCATTCGGTAATGTAAAAATGTGGTATTCCCGAAATATAGCTCATTTCCTCACGGGTGCCGATGTTGGCAGCATTTATTTTTGTAATTTTTTGTATGTTTTTGCATTTCAGGCGAATTTGAACAAAAATTGAGGGGTCCAGCGGCAAGGGGATTGCGAGTTGGTGGTCTCAGTATGATTTGCCTATATGGCCATAACAAATGTGGGTTCTATTGATTTTTTGTTATGGACTTTATTTGCACATCAAACGTCGGTCAGATTGAGTTCGAAGAGACATTGGCTTGAATGTTGTACATACGACTTACAGGTTCTAGTCACGTTTTTTGACCACGTCAGTTTCGTTGTGTTCAAGAAAGCGTGTACATGGTTGCTACAAACAATCTCAATGTTGGTTCTTGACAAGACCTTACTATTCTCAATTTCTTTCCATCGCTCTCAACAAAGAAAAGTTAATCAGACAAAACCTCAATAAAACAATGCAGACTGGCTTACTCCGAATCAGGCCCTCGACGTATGCTGGTATGTCCCGACTTTAACTGAATGACACTGAAAGTTGTTCGCCAGCACTACAACGAACACATCCTTAGATCCTCAAGCATCCAAAACTAATCTGCTTCCTAGTAACCTCAACAGCAGCTAAATACAAAGTGCCAGTGTGAGATTCGTCAAGCAGAGTTTAGTTCTAGCAAAAGTGTATTGAAGGTATTACTTTACATTGCTGGAAAAATGTTCATAAATAACCGGCCTATTGTCATTTGAGGGAAGTTCCACAAACTTGGAATCTTGTGGGCTTGGCTGTGGCCAACGAACTTCAAGATGTTAGGGAAGGATTGAGTCACCTTGGCCAAACACTTTTTTCATTTAAGCGCTCAGTGAGCTTATTTCGAATTGTAATGTAGCATCCAGGGGTTTCAATTGTCATCTGACAAGTTTGACAGGACTCTAAAGCAAAATAAGTGTGCACATGCCCTGTCTATATAAATGCTCGATAAAATGATGATGTGCGTCGACATGAGCACATTGAGAAAATGTGACCTTAAGCTGGCATAAGGAGACGAGAATTCACTTACGTTCTTTCAAACACTTGAAGTGGTCCAATAATCCTATTTAAGTTACGGCATACAAATACAACCGCACGCTGAAGTTGGATTACTTCAATGCAACCCTATCATGCTTTTCTTTAAGGCTTTCACCATAGTTTGATTAAGTGACATGAATTGCACCAGACATTGATGTCCTCAATTTGAAAATTCCTACGTCTAACTGAATCCAGCGTCAAACAGAGCGAAAATTTCGTATTTGCCGACCTGAAAGAAATTTTCATTAAAGTATTTAACTTGACTAACTACTTTAACCAGGCGAAACTCTTTCTCTCCGCGAACAACTGTACAGCCGAGACGTAACAACAAACACTCTGTCAGGTGATGGCAATTTATTACAAACCGTCTTGATTTCCCACGATATTCGAGATACTTTCCAGTGCAAACAAATCTACAATCACTTTCTCTCTCTATCCTACAGACAAGCGGCAATCGAATTGAATCGCAAGAGCCAAATGGTGTCCGAAGCTGTGGAAGAAGTTCTCAGTCTGGTTGACAAGGCAACGGTTACATTCAAAGAAATCGCTGGTAATGATGTGGTTACTCTGTTCGATGGTAAGTTCATTCATGTGGCATGAAAGAAATAATGTTGAAGTGAAAATTCGCCCTGCACAGCCACCCCGAAAGATCAACAGCCATCTGCAAAGTCGAACGCTGAAAAAGAGAGTAACCAACAGCAGGACTGGAGTATTCTGTGGTCCTGCTTCGAGAATCCACTCTCGCTACTCTCGACCACCGAGAGTTTGCCAAAAGGGATGCAGGTGCGGAAATAAATTCCAAATTGAAACTTGCACAGGAAGTAATTTTATTTTTTTATTTTCAAGGACATGGTTTGCAATGCTGTGGTTGAAATGCGACGGTACTACAGCAGAAAGGTCATCGATGTGCTCATTAAGGTAATACGCGCTGCGTTGGATATGATACGACGAAGAGTCATATCCGAAGAGGACGGCGAGGCAGTGTCAAAGAAACCAATTCTTGCCTTAAATGCTATTCTCATGATTCCGCATGTCACCATCAAGCCAAGCATCGACGAACTGCAGGAGATGTTGATAACGGCTGGAAAGAACATAACCGGCATTGCCAAGGGTGTCGCACAATGGACCAGTGGGCGAGATAGTCAACTGGCTACGAATACAGTAAATCCTCGTGTCAGTCGCCATCAGCCGGACGACAAAAAGGGCAGACGTCGCAAAATGTATTGCCTGGCCTCAGAGGAGCGACCACAAATGCCGCACATGCTGAAGAGCTTCTACAGCTCAATTATGGACAACAAGGAGGTGGTCCGAGCACTGTCGCTCCTCTCCAACTGCACGAAAAATATCAAACCCGAAATTCAAGCGTACATCAAGCGCTGGAAACCATATCATTTTCTATGGAAGAATGACCGGACCACACGACAACTGATGGAATTCGGTCTGCAAGAGTTTGAGTCGTCGTTGCGTTGCCTGGCGGAATTGGACGCAAACCTACTCGTCGAACCTGATATTGAGGTCTTTGGTCAGTGCATAGCGGTGTATAATGAGAAATTGAAGTACGGCCTTGCCATCGAAATTAAGTGTAAGTCCATGATTAACATTTAAATGGGTCAATGCATGTCCTTCTTGTTTGGCATATACATATATGATGAAGCGATTATCTTGAATCCCCGCATACGCCACGCTTGATGAACTTTTTTTGCATAATGGTAATGACTGATGAGGTTGCAAATAGGATATATTTTTTTGAATTTTCGACTCGGGATAATGTAAATTTTGAAAGGATGTTCGATGGTTGTATTTTGGGTGTGAAGTATCATGGGGTGCAGTTCACCACGTTTGAAGTAACGAAGGAATTTATGGGGCAAATATCATGACGCATATATAGTAACGCATCGTTTTAGCTCAACAATTGAGTCGTGCCGTGGGAGTTACCTCCGGCAACGATTGTTGCTTTTACTGAACAGTAAAACACGCTTGGGGGATATTTCCATTTCAATAACAATAATGATATCACTAAGGGATTTGTGGGTAAGAGCGTGACTAGTCGGTTGTATGCGAGCTTCGATTACCAGGCGACCTTCGGTTTCAGTAGAGTGTTCCTATGGTTTACCGGGCAACTAAATAGGCGAGAGTTTTTCTAGGATACTCGTGAAAGTCATCATTTCAAATAATTATATTAATACGTGTAAATCAAAAGTTTCGGTACACTTTTTAAGTATTTATTATGAAATGAGGACAATAAACTTATATCATTCGAATGGTACTGTACCATAGAAGTGCACAAACCAAATATCGTGGGTATATGTCGCCATGAAGGCTGGTAAATTTAAGTTATGAATTCCCCATACAAAACAGGTAATTGAAAGGATTTTGGCGACATTCAATTTGTCGCAGACATTTATTACCATAGTAACGTATTCAAATATAAATCATCTTAGATTAGAACCTGTTTCCAATGGAGCAGCTCATTGACGTATTTTTTCGATATCTAGATGTCGCCCTTTTCATTAAAAAAAAAAAAAAACATAAATAACGAAAATAATTGTGGTACGTTTTTTAGTATAACATTTTACATACTCATAAAAGGAATGGTCGATTTTCGACAACAAGCGATAATAGTTTGAATAAACACGTGTAGATTTAAAAACCAAAACATAATGATGTTGATCTCTCAGATGCTATCCCCACTGCTATAGACAGTTCTTCTATTGTAACATCTTGGCCTGTTTTAGAGTCACCAAATGGATGCCACAAACTGGGAGGTCGTTGTCAATGACGTATTATATATGGACTGCTAGTGAAATGTCACTTCCATACAATCTCTGCCCAGAAAATGACGCCAACATAACTAGCGCTCGTGGTTCTATGTGAAAAATAAGTGAAACAAAATGACAACCATCTTGGATTTATCCATAGAATGCCTAAGCCACCTATTGGGCGTGAGTGGATTTGCCAAGTGAAACGGTTGAAATTCATATTGTTGCGGCATTGTTTACAATAGATGTCACCTCGAAATTGTGCTAGTTTAAACAATTAATAATAGATGGAACCAACAAAATTTGAATAAAAAATCGTTTTTCATTGTCCCAAAAATTGCACAATTTTCGTATATTTATTGCGAATTAGTTTTTTATGTTGTTTTTCATTATTAATTTAAGAAATATCATGTAATTACACTTTAGCGTGTATTTCAATCACATTTCTCATCAATAAATACTTATGATTTTCAAGAATATCACATTGAAGTACATGAAAATTTAATTCATCATATCAGTGAAACTTGAATCATATTGCAAATTGCAACCAATTATACGACACTTCATTTTTTAATTTTAAATCTTTATTCAATTAATCGCATACAAAAAGTTTTATGCAAAACTATCTGCAACGAAATGGAAACGTCAGATGTGAGTTTCCAATTTATTCCGCTCCGAACCACATGCTAGCGCTTATGTTGGAACCAACATGAAGTTGTCTACTAGCAGTCCATATATAATAAGTCAATGGTCGTTGTCATATACCATACGTGCATGGACCTTTTGGTCATGCCAATATCAGCAACATAGACTAACCAAACTAGACAGTCGACTGATAGCAGAAACGGTACTTCTGCCTACAAGCTGCCTGTCCTGCAGCAAATTGCATAAGTATTCGTGCATGTAAAAATCAAAGGAGCGCCATTGCTACCGCACGCTTATACAATTTGCTGCAGGGACTTCATGTCATCCGGGCGGCCATTATTGTGGTGGGAAATGAAGTGTGTGCGACTGTGTTCGGCATACTTTGTGCCCATTAGTTATGCGTAGTTCACATCACAGTTCATTTTAAGTATTTTAAAGTTTTTGTAATTGGTGGTATCAAATGGAATTCCTGTAATGATTTCGTTACAATGCCAAATAAATTAATATAATAATAATAGCCATCTCATAATATTAATCAGGGAAAAATGAACTAACACGTTTTTTTTCACTTTCGTTAAAAGAGAATTTGTAACTTCAGGTGCATATTTAAAGAAAATACACCTTTTTCCGTTGATTTAAATGCTTTAACTTTCGAAGCCATAATGAAAAAAAATATATTTTAGAACATTTTAGCGAAAATGTTTTTTATTGTATGTCGTGGGGAAAATATTTTTTTAGTTTTAGTTTTTTTTTATAATCTGTAATTAGTACGTAAAATGTATACTTGCACAATAATATAATTATGAAAGTATGCACTTGTTTAATTGCAAAATAAAAGGTTTTTTTTTATATTATTACTATTACTATTCTATTCTAAAATTTTTATGCGCTTGGCTTTTTCTAGTAAAGATTGCTCTTTATTTTACTCGTAACGAAAAAAAAATGTTTAGATCACTTTTCGTATTCAAAAAACTCAAATAGTGCACTTGTTAATTAATAATAAGGTTTATGAAAAAATCTGTGCACATTTCAAAACACATTGTTTTAAAATCTGTAAAAGAATTATGTCTATGGAAAACGAAATAAGGCGTGTGAATACCAACAATTAACAAAACAATTTGAGTTCTTACGTTCGATTGAATACACAAAATCTGAAATCAAATTGCAGAACCCACTAAAATACAACATTATATTGTCTTTTTGTTTTGCATTCCGATATTCATATTTTTTTGTTTTTAAAATAAGAATAACATTTGCGGTCTTACTGTTCCTAATTAACATTATTCAACAATGTTAAGTGTTATTAAACTACAGAATTTCCAATCATACATTGATTTTGTACAAATATGGTGTTAAATAAACGAATTTGAAAACATTCACCCTAATAGAAATTTATACAATATTCATGAACATTTACCAAAATTCGTTTTTGTCTAGTGGAAGCTGGGGTTAACGTGCATGTTGTTGACTCATTTTTGGAACAACCCCCACGAATTTTATTTATGCATTTTGCTGTCAAACATAGAATTCATACAAACAAAATTAAAAATAAACTGAATGAATGTGAATGAATGAACACCTTTTACTGGCGCAGATGGATAGAAGACGAATTAAGCTATCTAAAAAACCATGCTCAACATTTGCTTTTTTTACTTTTATTGTTGTAGAGTCATTTACATTTTGTTTGTTAATGAAATTCTGCCAACCGACGGCTTTTAATACACAGGAAAAAAAGAGAGCGCGAGAGAGAGCTGTCATTCAAAATTTGCGGGGATAATCGGTTGGGTGCAATGAAAGTCGACTGTCTAGTTTGGTTACTCTATGATCAGGAAGGTATATCTTGACAGAGCTAGAAATTAAGCAAAACCGATTGCTAAAACTTCCCTCCAATATAAAAACAGTCATACGCTGCCTTGCAAGTCGTTTTGAACTGGGGGTTAACGATCTATTTGTTGAAGACAACAAAAGTATTGGACGGACTTAAATTTTAAGAGCTGAGACTGCGTTCTTAACTGCGGAAAACATGTCCACCTTTTCAAATAGGGTAAAAATGAATACGAGTAGTATCCTCCGTCATTATTGCCCAAGAGTTGTAATATCGTCGAATCCGAGTCCTAAGGGAACATTTTCGAGAACATTTCGTTGACGCATACACATGACGATTTTGACGATTTTTCACGTGTCGCTAATTCTGTCACATTATAGTGCTCGTTTTGTTTGTTAATGGGCCGAAGTTCGAGCTGAGGAAAAGCCTTGAAAAGTCATTACGAAAATATTCTTGACAGCGTTACAACCACCGCAAAAGAAATTTCTCAATTCCTCATAATGAATGAATTTACAAACATCATAAAAATGCCTCCATATTATTGTTGAACGAATCGACTTTTGGCCTTGGATAAGACGGGCCCATCGCCATCTCCAGGGAATCTTTACGGTCAAAAACCTAAACCAAATCGCCCAAACAGTCAATTTCCCTACAGAATCTAATTATTGTTCCAATATTGTTTGAGGAGCTAACCTCTTCTAAGTTGTTAAAAAAGTACCTGCCTAGTAGGAGCTCCGCTCCTTCCTTAGCCAGAACGTCGGCTTAGATGTTTCCTTCTGGTGAACTGTAGGTCCTCATATAGTACCTGCCTGTGTCCGTATTAGATAAGCCTAGTCTCATGACATGCTTCCTTAAAAGGCAGTGTGCAGAGAGTATTCCTATTGTTGATCTTAACTTTGTTCTACTGAGATTCCTCAATTCTTCAGACTTTTTCCTATTTAAGACGGGACACAGTGCCTTAGAGACATTGTGCCCTTCTACCTGTGACCATCTTGTGGCTGCTTTATTGGAAGTTTTCTCGAAGAAACCCCTTTTAGCAACGGCCATAGGTGGTCTGATACCTTCAATCATTGTATTAAGAGGAAGCTCCGCTCCTTCCTTAGCCAGAACTTCGGCTTTTTCGTTGCCCTCAAGATCGCTATGCCCAGGTACCCAACACAATCTGACACGGTTCTGCAAGCATAATGCCTTAAGCACTGCGCGGCAATTCCTGACTAGTTCAGATTTGGTGGTACGTGATTCTAGCGCTTTGACCGCAGCCTGGCTATCAATGTAGATGGCAATATACTTGTTGGATATCGATATCATCAAAAGTGTCACCGCAGCTTTGAGTACGGCCAGAATCTCTGCCTGGAACACACTGCATGTGTCCCTAAGTCTCAAGGCCATATGTAGGTCCAACTCGCTGGAGTATATACCTGACCCCGTACCCTCACTGGTTGTGGAACCGTCTGTATATATTGAGGGTTTTCTTAAAAAAAAATTATTTGGTTTTCATTTTCACAAAAAAAAGGTGATGCTATTCTAATGTTAAAAAAAAATTGCATTTAGTGAATCAAAATGAAATAATCTCGGAAAATTCCGTTAGCTTTTCGAAACTATTTGAAACTTTTCCTATTCTAAAGACCTCAATCCTACCTTTCAATCCAATATACAATTACATATCGTCGTTTGAAAAGCAAACTGATATAAGTCAAAATTTAGCGATCTTAAGCTAAGTATACAGAACGAATCGCAAAAAAAATACATTTTTTCTGCCAAACCGTCATAACTATAACTCTTTAACTGACAGCGAGAGAGCGTAAGTGTTGTTTCGCATTTAGGGTAACATGCCTAATCCCTTTACCGGTAAAATGACTTTTTTTAGTTTCGTGTCGGTCGCCGCTGTGAACGGTTATGTTTGTCCTCGGAGAAACGTCATAAAACAAAAATGGCAGACTTCACCGAAAAAAACCGGTAAATTTTCTCTTCTATTTTCGACACTTCTTATATGTAACACTTTAAGAAACACTTTTCGTTTACCGCCAAATTGTAGCAAATTGTTTTTGTGGTAAAACTGGTTAAGTTGACACGAAGTAAGAAAAGCAACTCACAAGAATGGATATATTCTTACTACCAAAATGTCCCCCAAAACCTTGCCATAACAGTCGAAAATACTGTAAGTAGAAGTAGTTAGTGAGTCCCTTTATATTATAGTCTGAAAATTGCTTTCAAAACAAAGATTCATCTTCAAATCAACTTGTCTCACATAACCTTCAAACAAATGCTTCCGTTTTACCTTCTGTCGCCTGCGACTGTGACTTATCTACAGAACCACCTGGAACAGCTATGGAGCACAATACTGGAAATCTTAATCCTCAGTTGAACTCGCATACGACAACTTTGCACTTCTGTACCGGGATGTAGTCATCGCCAGTTGCTCTCGTTTAATAATCACAAATTCTCAAAGTGATTTATTTTCAGACTCAACTTCAGATTCAGAAAACGGAGACTTTTCAGCAGATGACAGCTTCAAAGACCCAGATTACTGTGTTAGTAGATCATCGAAAACATTGTTTGATTTGCCACCTTCAAGTCCGAAACCAGTCGAAATAGAATCCACTGAAAATGAAAAAAACAGCTCCAGAAAAAGGAAGAATCGTAAAAATGAGTGGTTAAGAAATAAGGCATAGATTGCGAGGAGCCTTGGAAAATCGTATCTTTCTGCTTCCAAAACTAAGAGAATAATTGAAGAAAGAAAGATAGGTCCCGTTTGTCAATGTAGGCTCGGGTGCTTATCGAAAATTAATGAAGAGAATAGGTTAAAACTATTCAGCAAATACTGGCACTTTGGATGTACAGAAAAACAACGTAACTTCATTGCAGCTTCAATGATGGAAATAAAACCTAAATATAGATATACTCGAGCAGGAGTTGAAGAAGGGTCTACTTCCAATATCAGAAAGCCTCGACAAAGCAATAATGCATTTTATTTCACCGTTGAAAATTCAAGAATCAGAGTCTGCAAAAACTTTTTCAAATCAACTCTGGGAATCAACGACAGGCCTATTAGAACCGTTCTAGATAAGAGAGACCAATATGTCTCTAATACTGTCGAAACTGATTTAAGAGGTAAGCACACCCCTTCGAATAAAACTGATGTCAATGTCCTTAAAGGAATTAAGGATCATACTAAATACCACGCATTCCAAGCCATTATTGCAGAGAAAACTCAAATAAGGACTACATCGATGGAGGTATTAGTAATGCAGAGATTCACAGAAACTACGTTAAACAGTGTACATATTGTTAAAGGAGTTCCTTTTGCAAAGTATAAAGTATTCCACCAAGTGTTCGTGAATAACTACAATATAGCTTTCCATCAAACTAAAAAAGACCAATGTGAGGACTGCATTGCCTTTGACAACAGTGAAAATAAAAATACTCTTCCAGAAAAGTATGATCAACACTTGGCAGAAAAAATACTTTCTAGGGAAGAAAAAGAAAAGGACAAAGTATCTGCCAATGCGACCAAAATCGTAGGTGTTCCAGGCTGTTCTCCATTGTCCCAAAGGAGAGTCTAGCAATTTTTACTTTACCATCTGCGAGCTGAAGAGTAAAGAAGTCAACTGCTTTGTATGGTACGAGGGCAACGCCGGTAGGGGAGCAAACGAAATCGGTTCTTGTGTTTTCAGGTACCTTCAGAAGCCTTCAGGAAAAGTCAACTCAATCGTTTGATGTAGTCTTTTGCTCAGACAATTGTTGTGGGCAACAAAAAAACAAGATTTTGATCGCTTTGTATACTTATGCCGTTCAAATTGAACAGTGTAAGCCATAAATTTTTGATTAAAGGACATACCCAAAACGAGGGTGACTCAGTTCATTCTGTCATTGAGCGTGTCGTAAAAAAAACTTTGAAATCTGGATCGATTTACACTCCTGACCAATACGTTACTATTATTCGCACAGCTAAAAAAACTGGAAAGCTATACTGCGTTAATGAGCTAGATGAAACATCATTCTTTGACTCAAAAGCCTTATCTTTCAGAATTGGACCAAACTACAATATGGATGTCCAAAAAAATCAAATCAAATTGACTGATGTTAAAATAATGAAGTTTGAAAAAGATTCACCTGGCATTTTTTACGTAAAAATGTCATACGCTAAAAAAGAATACCTCCGCATTCAAATCAGATTAAGCACCAGGTTTTCGAACCAATTATCAATATCGTTTTAGAACCATTGCAAAACTCTAATAAAGGGTATACCCTTAAAAAAGAAAGAAGGTCTTTTAAAACTAGTCCAAAACAATCAGATTCCAGCTTTTTATAAAGAATTTTACCTAAAATTAAAAAGTTATTAAGAGTTACAAAACTCTAACATAAGTACAAATCGTGAATTTAATTTTCGATATTTTTAATAACGAAATACCTTATTGTAACCACGATACTTATACATCAAAGTTCCTATATTTATTTTTAATTATTACTAAATACTAACTATAGTGGGCTGTTCCTGCAAGATATAAAAAAGACTGACGAACAGTATTAGCTTTGTTTAGTAATCCTTTTTTGTTTTTTTAATTAGTTAAATAATAAACTAAGTTTCATTGTTTTAATCCCTAATAATAAATATAAAACAAAGTCAGTATTTTTTTGTCGGGAGCTACACAACAAACGGGTGAATGGATTTTAATTTTTTTTTTATTTATTAGGTTTTTATGAGGAGCAAGTTCGTGCGTTTAAAAATATTTGATTTTAATTGTGGAAGTCCAAGAAATTCACTAATTAGACTTTGAACACAAAAAAGTAAACTTCTCTTTCGTCTATTTAAATGGAATTAATTCCAGATTTTAGATATCTAAAACGCTTATCTTTTGAGGCCAAAATTTAGTTTCTATTTGCTATATTAGCTGAGCAATATTAACAAATCCTTTTTTTATTGATTTGTTAATTGACCAAGATTTTCAAATCGATCTCAGTGGTGGTTTCTTTTTAGTTTTCTTTCAAGGTATATTCGTATTTTTTGAGAGAGCGGGAGGGTTTTTTTTTCATATAATGAAATGACTCAGAATCGGAACTAGTGTCGTATCGAATGGATTTGGTCTGCTCAAGTGCTCATGTGTTTAAGGTTTTGCGGAGTGAATTTTTTTTTTGTCATTTGTCACATGTAGATTATGTATATGAATGTGTGTATATACTACGACGTCATACTTACAAATTACAATATTTGCATTGCATTCCACGGCCACCATGGATGGCGATAGAGTACGAGTGTGCTGTGCGTTTGAGTGGGACGGATGATGGGATCGATAATGAGATCGAGTGAGATAACAGATATAAGATATTGTGAGTGATAGTGAAGTGATATTTTAAGTGAATGGGATTGCGATTTGCGAGTTGGACTTTCGAGAGGAGAGAAAAGAGAGTCACATGCTGCATGCACTCAAAATTTTATATTACCAGAAATTGAGTTCTACTTCTACTCACACACAACACACAACACACAAGACACAAGTCACACTCACAATGTTTTCTCTGGCACAGCGTTCTGTTCTGATTATCTGTATGTGTTGTGTATTTGTTCTTTCATGCTCAACTCAAAGCTCAAATAATTCAGTTGGCAATTATTGTTAAAAGTTGGCAATGGACATTTTTCAAGTGATAACGATGGAAACATCACCATTGTACCCGAACTAGGAACTGTGGTTAGCAGTATTGAAGACTTAATAAGTAAAATCTATCCGGAAGTCTTACACATGGCGACTAAACCAACTTCTTGGCTGAAGGAACGTGCCATTCTCGCTCCTAGAAACGATAGAGTTGCACTCATCAACAGTTTAATCTTATCAAAATTTGAAGCTGAATCATCCATTTACAATTCGGTCGACACGATGAGGGATCCCACCGAAGCCGTCAATTACCCTGTTGAGTTCTTAAACTCACTTGAACCACCAGGCGTACCCCCTCATACGCTTAAACTTAAGATTGGTTCCCCTGTTATAATTATGCGCAATTTAAATTCACCAAAACTTTGCAATGGGACGAGGCTACGTGTGCAATCCCTACATCCAAATTTAATTGAAGCCGAAATAATAACTGGATGTGCAGCAGGAGAAATTGTACGCATCCCCCGAATTCCAATGATGCCTACAGACTACCCATTTAATTTTAAACGCTTACAGCTTCCTGTTAAACTTTGTTTCGACAATTAACAAATCACAGGGACAGAGCCTTAATATTGCAGGTGTGGATCTTGAGAATGCGTGTTTTTCTCATGGCCAGTTATACGTAGCTTGCTCTCGAGTAAGCTCAGAAAAAAATCTGTTTATACACGCACCAGAGTGCACGACAAAAAATGTTGTGTACATGGAAGCGCTACAATAAATAAAAAAAAAATTTAATCCAAATTTCATCAACTACATTCTTATAAATATGTCAATCAGGCGAAGCAAGGCGAGCACGGGTCAGCTAGTAAAAAATATAATAATTTTTGTTTTGTTTTTAAAACTCAAAATTTATTTTTAAAAAAAGAAGACTGCTGAAGAAATGTTTAAGTTTAACATAACCTCTAACCATAACCCATAACCCATGTTATTTCTTGAATAAAATATAACTTATTTCAAAATATATATAAAACAATACAATTTTTGGAAAATAAAAATTTAGAACATTATTTCGAAGTAAGACCACACTTTTTCAAACAATTTCTCATTTTTGTTTTTAAATATTAGTAGTTATTTTTAGGTTGTTTTTACTAATTTTGATATACCACGAGGAAAAAAAATAATACTTTTCTACTCCACAACTTTTTGGTATTCATTGAAATTCAAAGCTAAAATTATTTTTTTAAGTAATGAAAAACTTCAAATAGCTTTTCTGAAAATTGATGAATTTTGACTTATGACAGTTTGCTTTTCAAGTGACGATATGAAATATCAAAAAGGTACGAAAAAAGTTAATTTAAAAATAAATTATGCGTGAGGCTATTCATATATTAAGGACTGTATGTTGATATTCAAAAATTATAGCAAACAATACCTCAGATTTTGAAGACTGTTTTCCCCTTAAAAAAATATTTAAAAAATTTCCTTTGCTTTACATATATATATGAAAAATAAAAAAAGTATGTCATTTTTATTAACAAGCTTAAATAAGCAGATAACATAAAAATGCCAATGATTTTTTTTCTATTTGGCAAAATGTCAGAAAGAATAAACACATTCTGATACACAAATATTCTTACGTGGACGCTTGATGCGCTGTTTTCTTTTATATATAGTGAGAAAAGTTCATTCTGAGTAAACTTTGACATTTGTTAGCAGAGAAAAAACAAAGGCGGGTTGTGATTGGGACGCCAAATTAAAAACAAAAAATTCTATTGAGAAATAATTGGGTTTAAATGTCTATGAAAACTAAAGAAAATCAAGAAAGTGGCCATTTTTATTAGCCATAAATTACTTAGACAATTGCTCAACAGCCTTCATGTAACAACGAATAGCCTGACAAATAATGTAGCACAATTAGTTAATATGACAGTAGAAATTAAAACGCGGTCTGAGTTGATTATCTGGGTGTAATTTTGTGCAAATATAGATATAAGATATCAATCAACGTCAAACGTTTAAAATATGGCACTTAGGTATATCCAATTATGGTCACGACATACAATTTCAATGTATTGGCTTAAGCTGGATTACTGTACCACATATCTACATCGTGAAGATAAAAGCGTCTAAGCCTTTTTCAAAAATGTTGGTTTTTAGGGAAGGTCCATAATAGAATTGCATTTTCGAATTGTACGTCGTAACCATATTACGAATAGTTGCGCATTTCAACCATTTGACATTTGACACTACCATAAGCTAACATAATCCAGTAATGGTTGGTCTTAGCTGAAAGTTTATCACTGCTTACTCTTACCACTTGACATTTCTCTTTTTTTCAGCTTGCAATCACAAAATTGGCCAGGCCATGAAGAAGAAATACAAAAAAGAAATGGACTACGTGTATGCGGTCATCAATGAAATGGACCGAAAGCTGGACCGTTCTATTCGTGACTTGGACGATGTTCGTATGATAATGGAGACCTTGGGAAAAATTCGTGAACAAGAGGTGGACATGGAAATGCGAATTGATCCCATTGAGGTAATTCCAAAAAAGAGCTGTAAACTTTTTCTAATGTCTCAATTTCAGGAAGCCTTTAATGTGCTGACCCGCTACGAAGTCCAAGTGGAACGGGAGCAATTCGATTTGGTCGACAATCTCCGATCAACGTTTCAGAATCTTCAGGCGTGCGCATTGCAGGCACAGGTGAAACTGCTTGAAATGCAGCCAACTTTCCAGGACGATCTGAAAACGAACCTCTCCAACTTCAAGCAGGACAAAATTGACTACGTGAATGAGTACCGCAACGCCGGACCGATGCAACCGGGATTGACGCCGCGGGAGGCTTCCGATCGATTGATTCTGTTTCAAAATCGGTTTGAGGGCATGTGGCGTAGGCTGCAGACTTACCAAAGCGGAGAGGAGCTATTTGGATTAAAACAGACGGACTATCCTGAGTTGGGCCAGATCCGAAAGGAACTGAATCTGCTGCAGAAGCTATACAAGCTGTACAACGACGTCATAGACAGAGTGAGCAGCTACTATGACATTCCGTGGAATGAGGTTGACATCGAGGAGATCAACAATGAACTTATGGAGTTTCAAAACCGGTGCCGTAAGTTGCCGAAGGGTCTGAAAGAATGGCCGGCATTCCATGCGCTAAAGAAGACAATCGATGACTTCAACGACATGTGCCCCCTGCTGGAGTTGATGGCAAACAAAGCCATGAAGCCACGACATTGGCAGCGCATCATGGATGTCACAAAGTACATTTTTGAGTTCGACAGTGAGGGCTTCTCGCTCAAGAATATTTTGGAAGCGCCGCTACTCAAGCATAAGGAGGACATCGAGGACATATGCATATCCGCAATGAAGGAGAAGGACATCGAGGCCAAGCTCAAGCAGGTCACCAATGAGTGGTCAGTGCACGAGCTTCAATTTATGAGCTTTAATAACCGTGGAGAGCTCCTGCTACGAGGCGACACAACAGCCGAAACAATCGGCCAGCTTGAGGATAGTCTTATGGTCCTTGGCTCTCTCCTCTCCAATCGCTACAATGCCCCATTTCGCAAACAAATCCAGCAGTGGGTCCATGACCTCTCCAACTCCAACGAAATCCTCGAGCGATGGCTACTGGTGCAAAATATGTGGGTCTACCTGGAGGCTGTTTTCGTCGGTGGTGACATTGCTAAGCAACTTCCGAAGGAAGCCAAACGTTTCTCCAAAATCGACAAATCCTGGCAAAAAATCATGCAAAGAGCTCATGAAACGCCCGGCGTTGTTGCCTGCTGTGTCGGCGATGACCTACTCAAGCAACTTCTGCCCCATTTGCAGGAGCAACTCGAAATCTGTCAGAAATCTCTCAGCGGGTACCTAGAACGCAAACGCATGATGTTCCCTCGCTTCTTTTTCGTCTCTGATCCGGCTCTGCTGGAAATCCTCGGTCAGGCCTCCGACTCGCATACCATCCAGAACCATCTGCTGTCGATTTTCGACAACACCCGCCACGTTCGCTTCCACGACATCGAATACAACAAAATGATGGCAATCATGTCTTGCGAGGGCGAGATCATTCAACTGGATCGCGCTATCCGCGCTGAGGGTTCTGTTGAGACATGGCTAACTCAATTACTGGTCACTGCACAGCAATCCCTGCACTCGATTATCAGGACCGCCTATTTGACCATAAACGATCCAAATTTCGCCTTATTGGCATTCTTGGAGAAGATGCCGGCACAGGTTGGTCTATTAGGTATTCAGATGATTTGGACGCGGGATGCTGAGATGGCTCTAATGCAGGCCAGGCATGAGAGGAAGGTCATGTCGGAAACAAACAATAAGTTCCTGGAACTTTTGAACACCCTTATCGATCAGACGACAAGGAATCTGACGAAAATCGAGCGAACCAAGTTCGAGACGTTAATCACGATCCATGTGCATCAAAGAGATATTTTTGACATTTTGGTAAGATGATAATGGATATGTCAGGTCTGTTCATGTGGGGTTTGTTTTCGAATGGAAATGTATGAACTAAAAGAAAAGTTTTGTGCAAAGTTGACAAGGTCGTCTACTTACAAACAATTTGCACAATATCAGATTTGTTATCAAAGTCACGAAAGTCACTTTGAGCGAATATTCTTTGTGAAAATTTGTAAAACCGTAGATCACTTTGGCAGACTATTTAATCTGTCGGTTCGTTTGTGCTTTGTAAAATGCTGCATATGGATTCTGGATATATTTAAATTTCGTAAAATACATCGCGTACAGGAACAGTCCTACAAGCTTCTTCCTTTTGATATTTTTTCCAAACAGAAATATCTTTTATTGACAGACAAGTTACTTCTTTTCACCTTAACGTTGTAGAACTAGACAATTATTCGAAAACAAAAACAGCACACAATGGACCAATTTATTTTAAAAAATATTATCATGGCTTGTGCATTTCTTTGCAGTTCCGCATGAACATCAAATCGGCTAATGATTTTGAATGGCTGAAACAGTCCAGATTCTATTTTAAAGAGGATCTTGACAAGACGTGGATATCAATCACTGATGTGACGTTTACTTACCAGAATGAGTACCTGGGATGCACTGACAGACTAGTGATAACGCCTCTGACTGACAGGTAAGACATATCTTTTTAAATATAACCTATATAAAAGCTTATAAGTTTGCCGATACCACCACCTCAAAGAAAAAAATAACAGTGCTTTCCATAAATGAAAGGTATAGGACAGGGTAAAATTGTAGGGTGGGCCACAGTATCGGAACTTAAAATTAATTATGTCTATGGCTGGTAAATTCAGTGCTTCGCGAAAAAAAAAATCGAAATCCGGCGGACAAATTTACAGTTTACGAGACTAATAAAAATGTCTAATCTAATTTTTTTATCACACATAGTCACTTATGCATGTTTTTTTTTAAGGGATAGGTATTCCATTCCTTTCAAAGTTCTCTTCTTTTTCTTATTATTACAAGTTTTTCGAATGTTGTCAAGGAGGGGGGATGTTACAACTTATAAGACGTATCCGACATTTTGCACTATTTTCGACGAACAACAATAAATAATTGACAAACACAGAAGTGACAGAAAGTCAATTTCTGATGTGTTCAATTGTAAAGGCTTTCATTAGCGATTTGACAACTTCAAACTTTTAGTGTGAACACAGCCTTAAACCGATTACCGAAGTGTCAATGTTAAAATATTCTGTAACATTTTACAACGAAGAACATGAAGGATCAAAGTTTACAAACAATTAAAATTTGCTACCGAAATTCCGAGTCAGTGGACGCAACTTTAAAAGGTAGTTAAGCCAATTTCCATCGCAAATTCATCTTCAGCGATGAAGCATTTTCACCCGACTGCACGCAGAGAGGGTTATGTGTTTCGCGCGTATCCTATATACGTTCCATCGGGAAAAAGTGTGGACTTGACCGATTTTGAAGAGTGAGGTGTCTTAAGATTCGTATTTTTCCCCGGAGTGGGAAAAGATATAAATCTAAATTTAAAGAAAAACAAAAAAAAACCCAATTGTCACACAAATTAATGTCAATGAGAAATGTCAAGATATGGAATACACTGAACTTTGAAATAAATTACGTTCTGGTTTATTCACAATAGCATCGCAACTCATACCCAGCCAAGTTGCGCACCTAGCGGCATCTTCATTTCAACTCAACACCGCAACTGACAGCCAAAAATCGCATCATTTATTTTTAGTGGATAGTGTTACCATCAACCGAATATTATACTGAGTGTTAGGTTTAAGTTTATATAATCTAAATAGATACATTAGGTTCGTTCGCGTACGCGGTTTAAATTGATCGCAATCAGACAAAGTCTATACACGTACCTACTCATCAAATATGACAGAAAAAGAGAAAATTAGCAAAGTACCGAGTAACGAGTGGTTCCTCTCTTGGCTCGAAACAGCTCAGAGAATTTCAACCGGCAAGTACTGATAAATATGTCAAATGCACAAAGTTGTCAAGAAACAAATTCAAAATCCTGCCTAAAATGAATTGCACAGAACAATAAAATCTGTAAAAATAAAGAAAATTCGGTGGTGGTCGAAAGTTGTCCTAACGTTTCATATGTTGCAAAAATGTAAGTTATACATTTATTTGTGATATGGATAAGATGAAAGTTGCTCAAAGTAGCTCGAAGTCTATCCACGTTCTTTGGCGTATATTTTCAGCTCTCTGAGAGAGTTTTGGTAAATTTGTTGAGTTTGACGGATTTGTAGTGTTTGGCTCGGGAAAGTACGCGAATAGACCTATTATTACCCGACTGGGCACAGGGAGGTTTATGTGTTTCGCGCGTATCCTATGTACGTTCCTACGTGACGCCGTGTAGCCTAAACGGCTTGACCGATTTTGAATAGTGAGGTGTCATTAGATTCGGAGTGTCATAGGCTAAAAAGATATAAATAAAAAAAAATAGTTTAAAAAACCAAAAAACCCTACTGACTGTAAAAAATGAATTAAAAAGATATGAACAAACTATTTGACAGTCGGATAGTACTCAATACTCATATATTTATTAGACTGTGTATGTATATAGTCTCCGAATGTCAATTAGTGAGGTATAGGTACTTGAATGAATATCTTGTTATCTTTTAAATTCTTTTTTTTTACAGTCAGTCGGGTTTTTTGTTTTTTTTGGCTTCGTCATTAAGCAAAAAATGCGTTACTGGACAGGTGAGAACTCTCATGTTGTGGCGTCTACCTGCAAAGGTAAATTAAGTAAAGCAAGCAATGGACACTAATAGGGATGGGGTTAATCACTTTTGTCGGTGGAACGCACGGAGTACCCGGCCGATAAGGGAAGCCCGGTTGCGTTTCTTTCCCTTGATGGGTGTAATATCTTGATCTCTAGAGAAAGACGATAATAAAATTTAGGCAAAACAAAATAAAGCAAAACAGAATAACTTACCCAAATCATTTGCTGCATGCGGCTGCGAGTAATTTTTTTTGTTTTTGTTTTGAGTGACGTTTACCATTCAGCAACAAAAGCATTCACAATAGGGCTAGGCTAAAGAGGGGATTGAGAAGGCGATTAAGTTCACAGGTAGATGGAGCGGATATGGATATCTTGGGTGTAAAAATTCGGTTGATTAGGGGTGCTGAGACCGGCTACAGCAAGAATCGAAATCAGAGTTTTTCAAATTTTTCCGGTAATAAGAGTGGGATAGTGCGAATCCAATTACAGTATCCGAGGAAAACGGGTAGTAGAATGGAAAAATGGGGGAGAAAGAAGTAACCGCCTCCGATGATGGGTCGATTAGTGCTCGGGCCATTCTTTTGCCAACATCGACAGAGGTCGTTAATGACACCGAATATAGGGCAAAGCGCGTAAAGTTTTTTGTAAGTCCTCAAAGTGAGGCAGTGCGCGATTTTTATAATCAAAAGTATTACATCGCTAAAAGTAATAGTTAAAAGCGAACAACATTCACCACGAAGATTTGGCAAGCGTCTGGGAAGGCCAATAAAATAAGAAAGGAATTTCATCGTAAGAATTCTCTTACCAAAAAGAAGGCATTAATTGCGCGTGGCGGTCATAGACAGACTTAAAAGTCGTGGCCGCCCGATTTTCTTGGCCACGGTGCGCAGAAGTACATGTAGTACACGTCCGTTGACCATTTTGACCTTCAACGAATATCCGAACAGGCGTCTGGCGCGGGTGACATTTTTAATTCCCGCGACCACGCTAGCCGAAGCATACGATAGGCCAGATTAAGCTGACGGCGATACGAAGCGCCTAAAGACGAAATACCCGTCGGTCTGGCGGGGGACACTCAAGGCATTACGCAGATTGACCATTTTTTTTTTTAACAAGCCGTCTTGATTATTACGTGTAGCAAGCTACGCTATTTATAGTTAGTTATGGAAAGTGTAGATATAAGGCTATACGTGTTTCTAAAGAGGGGATAAGGTAGTTTTAAGAATTTGATTGTTGGAAAAGATAATTTTTTTTTTGGCGTGAACGTTTGTTGCAGTGATTTAAGTGATAGTTGTAATAAGCCCAGTTTGACCCCCGTTGTTTAAACGTATTCGTTATATGTCAAAAATAAAGTTTAGAGGATACCTACATAGAGCTCTGTTTAGGTAGGAAACGTGTCGTGAGTTAGCGTAAGAGGAGGACATTTTGCCCCCATGAAATTGTTGTTGTTTACGGGGCCGAGCTGAACTTAATTGGTACTTGGTTTTTCTGTTAATTTATATTCGTTTTTTTTTGTTGTTAATTTTTTTTATTCAAATTCGAGCGAGAATGAATAAATTGAATCCTATCTGAGGATGTTCTTTAAGCCACGCCACTTGATCGTTTTTTTTTTATGAGGAGTGTTGCTCCACTCACTGGAAAGTGAGGATGAGTCGGTGAAGAGGTTTTTTCTCAGGGGTGTAATGGGGTAAGTTAAATCCCTTTCGGCGCCGACGGTGTGATCGGACGACAGCATCTCCAACAAAGGGGAAATTCCATCATCGGCCAACGAATTTCCAGGAGGGGTGGGAATGGCCAGCGCTGAAAAACATCGACAGCCCCCCCCCAGTGCGGTGAAGGTCCGTCCGATTATTTGATGAGGGTAAAGTAAGTACCTGTTTGTCTGGCATGTTTTATGTTTTGTAGTTGGTTAGGTCGAGCGGTGGGGAGCAAGAACCACACCATTCCGGCGAGCTGAGCCGTGCTGAGCAAGCATGCCAAGCTCTTCGCTCTCGACACTCCTGTCCCTTTCTATTTCCGTTCCCATCCCCTGTTCCTATCCACATCCTGTTCCGAATCCATTTTCAGTTCCAAACTCCCACGATATCCTTCGCTAACCGTATTACAAATGGCGCCCAACGTATTCGCACGTCTTATGTCCTTTATGTAGTCGTTAGTCCACAGTTGATTCAGTTGCCAGCATCAGCGCACTCGTAAGTCTTCGAATGGGAAGGTTCGTGAACGTACCTAATTGAATCGCGACGAATAACGTTGATGCTGACAACCGAACCAATTGGAACCTGTAGTCTTTGTCGGCCCATATTCCTGCTGTTAAATGTGAATTTTACTTTCCTATCTAAACTTTGAATTTCAAATTCCTATTAGTATTGTCAGTATATAGAATTACGAGTATAGTGACCTTGTCATGATTCTATTGTAGCATGTTGCACTGTCTCGTCCGTAGCTTTCTTCAGTGTGTTGAACGGAACGTTTCACGTCTGCCAGCAAATCTAAATGGTTGTTTGGTATTGCGGTAACGGGAAGGGATACAAAATGTAAGTCCGTGTTCATCGATGTTACTATTTCACCACACTGAGGGATAAAATACTTTGTCCGTCTGCAGTCTACACAGTCCAGATGCTGTTGAAGGATCCCACCGTCATAGATTCGCCAACCACGTCGTCGAAGACAACTACCCCCAACGCACCCCTACTTCGATGATAAATACAATTCAATCAAAGTGAATTTTCGAGTGTCCGATTCATAATTTAGAGTTGTCAGAATAATCCAACTCCAGAAAAAAAAATAAAAACGCTAAATCGTAAATTTTCGTTTGCATACCCCGTTTATTGAAGGTTAAGAAGGTTGTATATTACATATATGAATATATATTATATTATTATTATAGGTATATACGATTTCGAGTTCTTAGGTACTATTGTGTTAGGTTGTTTTTTTTTTTTTTTGGTTTTGGTTTTGTTTTGTTACAGTTTATATATATCCAATTAATTTATTTCCTTCATTTACCTTGTTTTTTTTTTTGGATTTTAGGTGTTAGTCTTGCTATAGTCGTTTATAGTGTAGGTTCATCGTTATTATATTGGGTTAAGTCGTTGTCTCATATTTTTTTTGCGTTCCTTTTGGTAGAGCACCGGGAGGATGAAATCACAGGAAAAAGATACGATAAACAGACGTATAAGAAGAGAAACAATAGTAGATAGCAACCGAGTACTTACCCGGTCTCACAGTTTACGCGTAGCCCAAGAGTTGAACGAAATGTCAGTTCAACGCACTCCCCCAGCCAAAAGCACGACCGAGAGCGGGCCGCCTCCGGTTTCTTCTCTCCCAATACCTCGATCAGGGCCCAAGAATTATCCGCCTCCAGCATTGCCGCTGACTCAAACGCACTGTCCCCCTCCAGTAGGTCACCAACAACCCGATCTACCCCCACCACATGGGCAACTTCCATCCAGTACAGGTGCGATCAGTCGCAAAACCAGTTCCTCCGAATCTGTAGCCGCTCCCTCGTTTAGCAGCATAAGTGAACAGGGTGCCGCCGCGTTAGACTACACCGAATCCAGTTTCAGGACCCTCCAAGCCGCCGTGAGTCATCAAGATCTCTCGAATATGGCGGGGGCAATCCCCGTTCAAACCGACCATGGCACCTTGAGTATCTCAGCAGATCTGAAGGCTTGCATCAACATGGCTGTGGGAAGCGCCTTTTCCTCGTATCAAAACTCTTTAAGAGAGGACATTTCACAAAGCCTAAGGGAAGAGATGAGGATTAATTTTCTGAATTTTATGCGGGATATAAATGTTGTTACCCGTCCAAATCCGCCATCCGAAGTGTCGGTGCTAGGCCCTTCAGCCCAGGCAACCGGAATTCCTTGGCCAACGACCAAACAGCCGACGGTACCCATGGCGCAACCTCAGTCGGATCCAGCGTCGATGCCTTTTAGCCAGACTGAGGCTCCACCATCGATCCCACCCGTAAATGCTAATACGATGCTCCCGTCCAATCCACCCCCAAATCATTCCACGAGCCGAAATAATGGTCCCAGAAGATCCGGGCATAGTCGGGCGTATCACCACACGTACCCCCCTGAGCAGGTACCGCACTCACAGATGAGGCAGCCTCCTCTGGCGTTCTCTGGTCACCCACCACGACCTCCAGATTCATACGTTCAGGCTGGTCCCAGAGGCCCAATTAAAATCGATAAGTGGGGAATCAATTTTGAGGGTAAACCCGAAACGCTCACAGTCGAAGATTTCGTGTTCCGTCTCGAAACGTTGCAGCGTCAATATGACTGCTCTTGGGATGAAATCTTAAGAGATTTTCATCTGCTTCTTTCGGGTACCGCTTACGAGTGGTACTGGCAATTCCAGCGTACGAACTATCGCCCCGATTGGTTGGTATTGCGCGATGCCCTAATGCGACAATTTCGTAATTCGAAGGCCGACTTCGAAATTATGCGCGACCTCATGGATCGACGTCAAGGCACCTGGGAGTCTAGCGACGATTTCTTTACTGCCATCTCAAGATTACGATCGCAGCTCCGAGTGCCGATTCCGGAAAGCGAAATGGTGACCATTTTAAAACGGAATCTCAACGAGAGAGTGGGCCGATTGGTGTACCCAATGGCCATATTCACGCTGGACCAGCTTAGGTATGCATGCAAGGACGCAGAGACTGCGTTCCCAAACCGAGATGTTCCCAGACCGCACAGACCTCCCGCTCGATACGCGGCGAATGAATTGAACTACCACGACGAAGTACCTTATGATCCCGAGGAACAGGTTTCAGCACTACATTACGGTGATGCACCCCCAAATGCTTCTCGTAGATACGCCAACGGGCGAATGATGTGCTGGAATTGTAGGGTCGACGGCCATTCGTTCGTAGATTGTCCGTCAACGATACGTAACATCTTCTGTTACAAGTGTGGCCAGGAAGGCGTAATCACACCGCGGTGTGTACGTTGCAATCCGGGAAACCGAACGCAGAGCGCGATGTCGGCGGGGGAATCGCGTTCGACACAAACCCCCAATTAATAGGAAGGGAAGAAAAGGAAAGCCAAACGGAAGAACGGCTCAGTTCTCCAAGAAGCTCCGAAATTAAAATACTGCAACGAGATCCAGGGGCAATAGTAGAGTATAAGACAAATATGGTAGAGATTAAACCGTTACACATTAGGATGAAGAATTATAATACAGTTAGGGATAGAATTTTCAAGGGAGGACTATCAGGCCCCTCCAAGAGAATACTTAAAACAAGGGAAAGATACAGGCGCAGGAAAGAGACCAGGAAGTTTTTAGCGGCCAGCGTAATAGACACTGCCGTAGATCCTAGGCCATATGCCCAAGTAAAAATTGCCGGAAAGTCGATGCTAGGTCTTTTGGACAGCGGCGCAAGCATTAACATTCTCGGGAAAGATTGCTTAGAATTAATCGAAACCTTAGGCATACCACCAACGCCATGCTATGCCAACGTGAAAACAGCTGACGGGGCAAACCAGTCAATAGTAGGGAAAGTGCAGGCCCCAGTCGAGTACCAAAATCTAAAACACGTCGTCAGCTTCTACCTAGTTCCAAGCCTTAATCAAGAACTATACCTCGGCGTCGAGTTTTGGAAAGCGTTCCAAATCGCTCCGCACCTCATAAGTGCCATCTCGACCCCCCCCGTTTTGGCCGACCCCAATAAGCACCATCTGACATTTGAGCAGCAGTCGGAGTTGGAAGCGGTCAAGCGAAAATTCCTCTGTTACACGCAGCACGGATTGGGAAGAACGCACCTGGAAGAGCATGTTATCGATACCGGAGATGCGGCCCCCGTAAAACAGCGTCACTACCCCGTTTCCCCAGCAATACAAGCCCTTTTATACGAGGAGTTGGACCGAATGATCAGTCTCGGCGTTGTGGAAGAGAGCGAGAGTCCGTGGAATTCACCCGTAGTCCTGATACGAAAGCCCGGGAAGAATCGCTTTTGTCTTGACTTTCGCGGGGTGAATGCCGTTACTAAAAAGGACGCCTACCCTCTCAACCAAATCGACGGGATTGTCAGTCGGCTACCCGATACGTACTGGATGGCCAGTGTAGACTTAAAAGATGCTTTTTGGCAAATACCGCTGGAGAAGCGGAGTAGGGAAAAGACGGCATTTACAGTTCCGGGAAGACCCTTGATGCAGTTCACGGTCATGCCTTTTGGGCTATGTAACGCGGCCCAAAGGTTATGCCGACTAATGGACAAAGTAATTCCAGCACGTTTGAGAGACCGCGTCTTCGTGTACCTAGATGATTTGCTCATCATAGGTCCGGACTTTCCGACCCTGGTCACCCTGTTGGACGAAGTCGCTAAGTGCCTGCGCGACGCGAACCTCACCATCAACTTGAGCAAATCCAACTTCTGCTTCAAGGAATTGAAGTATTTGGGGTTCATAGTTGGTGGTGGGAAGCTCAAAACCGATCCGGCTAAGATCGATGCAATCGTGAATTTTCCGATTCCAAAAAACCCGAGACAGGTACGAAGGCTTCTCGGTCTAGCAGGGTGGTACCGTAGGTTCATCCGAGATTTTTCCAGCTTGACCGCCCCTATTACGGACACGCTTAAAAGGAAGCCGGACAAGTTCCGAATGACGGAGGAGGCGTTAGAAGCGTTCGAAAAGATGAAGCATGCTTTGACCACGGCTCCGGTGCTTACGCACCCGGATTTCGCTCGGCGTTTCTACATCCAATGCGATGCCTCAGACTCTGGAATCGGGGCGGTATTGTTCCAAAAGAACGACGAGGGTGAGGAATCGCCTATTTCCTATTTCTCACAAAAGCTGAGCCAATGTCAAAAAAATTATAGCGTGACGGAGAAGGAGTGTCTGGCTGCAGTCAAAGCAGTTCAGAAATTCAGGCCATATGTTGAAGGGATGGATTTTACCATCATCACAGACCACTCCAGTTTACGCTGGTTGATGGGTCTGAAAGACTTGAGCGGCAGACTGGCCAGATGGAGTCTTAAACTCCAAGCCTACACCTTCAACATCGAGCACAGAAAAGGCACGCTGAACGTGGTTCCGGACGCTCTTTCCCGACTACACGCTGATGGCCTAGAGATAGAGAAATTGGTGCCCCTTATAGACTTGAACTCCGAGGAATTCGACTCGGAAGAATACCAGAGTTTGATCGCCACCGTCATTGAGAACCGAGATGAGTTACCCGACCTGAAGGTAGAAGACAACTTCGTCTACAAACGGGCGTTAGCGCCCGAAGGAGCGGAGCCCTTGGTTGAGCACACCTGGCGACTGTGGATACCCTCTGGGTTGACCGAGGCCATAATCGCCGGAGCCCACGAGCCTCCGCAGGCAGCCCACGGAGGTGTGGCAAAAACACTGCACCGTATACGACAGTACTTCTACTGGCCCAACATGACGGTTCAAATAAGAAACTTTGTCGCTACATGTCAAACGTGCAAACAGTGTAAGTCATCCAATCAAGTCACCCGTCCACCGATAAGTAATAGTTTTTGTACCGATCGCCCCTTTCAAAAAATTTATGTTGACTTCTTAGGACCTTATCCGAGGTCAAAAGCCGGAAACGCGTACGTGTTCGTGGTGCTAGACCACTTGTCAAAATATGTATTGCTGAAACCCCTTAGAAGCGCCAACACCTTAAGCGTGATAAAATTCCTGCAGAACGACGTTTTTGACATGTTTGGGGTGCCACAAATCCTGCACTCCGACAACGGCAAACAGTTCATGGCCAAAGAGTTCCAAAGCTTCCTAGCGAAATATGGAGTTCGTCATTTTCGCACGGCTAATTACGCCCCACAATCCAACGCGTCGGAGAGGGTGAACCGAACGCTATTAGCCGCGATACGTTCCTATCTGAAGGAAGATCAACGTGATTGGGACTTACACCTCAGCAACATCGCGTGTGCTTTGAGGAGCTCAGTGCATACCTCGATTGGTGTATCTCCATACTTCGCACTTTTCGGTACTAACATGATGACGCACGGGTCGGGGTATGAACTAGCGCAGAAGCTAAACGCTATAGAAGACAGCGAGATGTTCACGCTCTCCCGGCGCCACCGATTGGAATGTGTGCGTAACCAATTAAAAGAGAACATCCTTAGAGCCAACGAACGAAGCGCGAAAACCTATAATGTGCGAACCAGGAAAATACGTTTTCTACCGGGACAAGAAATCTACCGACGAAACTTCGTTCTAAGCGACGCGTCTAAGCATCTCGCGGCTAAGTTATGTCCCAAGTTTCTCAAGTGTCGGATAGTAAGAGAGATCGGTAAAAATATGTACGAAATAGAAACCCTCGCGGGAAAGAAAATAGGCGTTTTTCACGCTAAAGACCTAAAGCAATAGAGGCCCGAGACCGTTGGACCAAGGACTGTGCAATCTTCATGTAAGCCCATCTGTGATAGGACACGCTACTCACTTCATAGTATTTGGTCGTTCCGTTGTTAGTTAAGGGCTTTAGGTACTGCATTTGCAATATATGGTGAAAGACGTATGTATTATTGATCTATTAATGTAGTATCGTAGGTTACTTATTTATTTATTTAGGGATTTATTTACGCGCTTATTGGGTATTCGTTTAGTTAGATATTAGGTATTTATTTATCTATCCTTGTAGTCATTAGACAACCAGTAGTTAGTCGCGGATGTGAACATCTATTATTTATCTATCTCTGCTATGTATTCATCCATATTATCTATTTATATTTGTTATTTATCCACCTATAGTATTTGATTATCGATATTATTTATTTATCTAGGGGTTATGCCTCCATGTATGTATATATTTGTTAATTATTTATAGGCCTATTTAATTATGAAGGGTGCAGAACATTGGCCCAACAATACCACTTAATGGAAAAAGTCGTAGAGCGTATTTAAGTATTTTGTTTGACTAATTTATTCTTCCGTATTTAAGGTCATAAGTGTATATACGTAACTATTAAAGCATGCGCGAAGTACTATGTAGACTCACCCCGACGATGAAATGATGGTGGACATAAGTCCTACCTTCCGAGCGAAGAGGTCCAACCACGGGACCTATCGGCTCCTCCTCAACGCCAGAGACCTAAAGGATAAAAAAATAAAAAAAAAAAAAAAAAAGGAAATCAATAATGCTGGCGATATTGCTTATAGAACCCTGTAACCAGCAGGAACACTGACCTTTAAGAGCGATGCCCGGCTGAGAGTGGGATTCTTCCCCACGTCGCTAACTACTCCAGTCTAAAGGTATCCGTGGCCACCACCTCTGGCATTATTTGCATTCCGCCAGCGGGGGTGTTTTGTGGCGTCTACCTGCAAAGGTAAATTAAGTAAAGCAAGCAATGGACACTAATAGGGATGGGGTTAATCACTTTTGTCGGTGGAACGCACGGAGTACCCGGCCGATAAGGGAAGCCCGGTTGCGTTTCTTTCCCTTGATGGGTGTAATATCTTGATCTCTAGAGAAAGACGATAATAAAATTTAGGCAAAACAAAATAAAGCAAAACAGAATAACTTACCCAAATCATTTGCTGCATGCGGCTGCGAGTAATTTTTTTTGTTTTTGTTTTGAGTGACGTTTACCATTCAGCAACAAAAGCATTCACAATAGGGCTAGGCTAAAGAGGGGATTGAGAAGGCGATTAAGTTCACAGGTAGATGGAGCGGATATGGATATCTTGGGTGTAAAAATTCGGTTGATTAGGGGTGCTGAGACCGGCTACAGCAAGAATCGAAATCAGAGTTTTTCAAATTTTTCCGGTAATAAGAGTGGGATAGTGCGAATCCAATTACAGTATCCGAGGAAAACGGGTAGTAGAATGGAAAAATGGGGGAGAAAGAAGTAACCGCCTCCGATGATGGGTCGATTAGTGCTCGGGCCATTCTTTTGCCAACATCGACAGAGGTCGTTAATGACACCGAATATAGGGCAAAGCGCGTAAAGTTTTTTGTAAGTCCTCAAAGTGAGGCAGTGCGCGATTTTTATAATCAAAAGTATTACATCGCTAAAAGTAATAGTTAAAAGCGAACAACATTCACCACGAAGATTTGGCAAGCGTCTGGGAAGGCCAATAAAATAAGAAAGGAATTTCATCGTAAGAATTCTCTTACCAAAAAGAAGGCATTAATTGCGCGTGGCGGTCATAGACAGACTTAAAAGTCGTGGCCGCCCGATTTTCTTGGCCACGGTGCGCAGAAGTACATGTAGTACACGTCCGTTGACCATTTTGACCTTCAACGAATATCCGAACAGGCGTCTGGCGCGGGTGACATTTTTAATTCCCGCGACCACGCTAGCCGAAGCATACGATAGGCCAGATTAAGCTGACGGCGATACGAAGCGCCTAAAGACGAAATACCCGTCGGTCTGGCGGGGGACACTCAAGGCATTACGCAGATTGACCATTTTTTTTTTTAACAAGCCGTCTTGATTATTACGTGTAGCAAGCTACGCTATTTATAGTTAGTTATGGAAAGTGTAGATATAAGGCTATACGTGTTTCTAAAGAGGGGATAAGGTAGTTTTAAGAATTTGATTGTTGGAAAAGATAATTTTTTTTTTGGCGTGAACGTTTGTTGCAGTGATTTAAGTGATAGTTGTAATAAGCCCAGTTTGACCCCCGTTGTTTAAACGTATTCGTTATATGTCAAAAATAAAGTTTAGAGGATACCTACATAGAGCTCTGTTTAGGTAGGAAACGTGTCGTGAGTTAGCGTAAGAGGAGGACATTTTGCCCCCATGAAATTGTTGTTGTTTACGGGGCCGAGCTGAACTTAATTGGTACTTGGTTTTTCTGTTAATTTATATTCGTTTTTTTTTGTTGTTAATTTTTTTTATTCAAATTCGAGCGAGAATGAATAAATTGAATCCTATCTGAGGATGTTCTTTAAGCCACGCCACTTGATCGTTTTTTTTTTATGAGGAGTGTTGCTCCACTCACTGGAAAGTGAGGATGAGTCGGTGAAGAGGTTTTTTCTCAGGGGTGTAATGGGGTAAGTTAAATCCCTTTCGGCGCCGACGGTGTGATCGGACGACAGCATCTCCAACAAAGGGGAAATTCCATCATCGGCCAACGAATTTCCAGGAGGGGTGGGAATGGCCAGCGCTGAAAAACATCGACAGCCCCCCCCCAGTGCGGTGAAGGTCCGTCCGATTATTTGATGAGGGTAAAGTAAGTACCTGTTTGTCTGGCATGTTTTATGTTTTGTAGTTGGTTAGGTCGAGCGGTGGGGAGCAAGAACCACACCATTCCGGCGAGCTGAGCCGTGCTGAGCAAGCATGCCAAGCTCTTCGCTCTCGACACTCCTGTCCCTTTCTATTTCCGTTCCCATCCCCTGTTCCTATCCACATCCTGTTCCGAATCCATTTTCAGTTCCAAACTCCCACGATATCCTTCGCTAACCGTATTACAATGTGCTTCATGAAACAGCACTTCATCCGCAAAAAGTTACTGTTTCGTGCGGTTTTTGGGTGGTTTTTTTTTCGTCGATGAAAATGTCCGTCTCGTTACGGTAAATGGTATCCGCTACGGAGACATGTTGGAACGTTATTTCTTTGAGCAATTGCATGAATTGGACATCGGTGATATGTGGTTCCAACCAGACGGTGCCACAAGCCACACAGCGAGTGCAACAGTCGAGTTATTGAAGTCTCAGTTCGGTGAACGTGTTATCTCGAGAAACGGATTGATTTAACGCCTCTAGACTTTTTTTATGGGGCTACATTAAATCATAGGCCTATGCCAACAAGCCGGAAACGTAACAGGAGCTTAGAGCCAATATTGAACGAGAAATAGCGACCGTATCGGTCGAAATGTGCGGCCTAGTCATCGAAAATTGTGTTCAACGTATCGACCGCTGCATACGTTCCCGTGGTGGACATTTATTAACGAAGTCGAATTCCATTCATAAATATTTTGATAGTAATTAAAGCCAATACATTTTTGTTTGAGATATCTCAAGTAGTTGGCATTTTATTTCAAAAGGAAGTTCTCAAGTCCTTAATGAAAGACCCATTATATACACTGCCTATAAAAGAGAAGAAAATAGACAAAGTTGAAGAAGTTTTTTTTGTAAACAAATGTGAGAATTTTCTGTATTTTGAGTTATTTTTGGGATACAATTGACGTCAAAGGGGAATTGTTCATTCTAAAATGGGACGTATAGTAACTTTAAGCTACTTCACTGTTCAATCTTAGCGAAAAAAGTTTCTTTAAATGGATGCGAAACATGAATATAAACAACTTTGGATACAGCCAACCTAGAACCTACTCCAATCTCCAAACAGCGACTCCGAACAGGGCGGTTGCCAGCGGTAGAAAATGTCCCCCCATACGGCCATACAAATTCCACTGTGTGTGGATCGGTCTTATTTCACTTAGTTTTTGTGGCATTATTTCGTTTTGCATAACGAAAAAATGACAAATTAGCCTTATTTCAATGTCGAAATATTGTCAATTTTGGTGTATCTAGTCTACACATTTGGTCTAATTTCACGTCACCAAATTGTGATTGTTTTGATCGCGTGCGTAGATATTGGAAAGCTGAGAGGAGGATGAATTCTCACATAAACGTCGGTGGATTGGGTGGGCCGCCGGGACTTATGTCCCACTTGAGTGGGTTATAAGTCCCGAAATCAATTCGGTACTTATGACCCACTTAAGTGGCACATAAGTCCTGAATATCTATCGTTGAAAATGGGAAACAAGTCCCGAATGGAACAAACAGTTGGAAATATTTTATTTACGTTCATAAATTGATAGGTAAAACATAATTAACGAGAAAAAAAAATCGAAACCAATTAAACAAACCTTTTCAACAAACTATTAAAACTTGGTCATTTTAAAAATAAATAAAACAACTTATTTTTTTTATTTTTAAAACGACCAAGTTTACAGTAATTACAAGGCTGTAAAAGTATGTTTCGAGGATTTTCGAAACAAAGACAGCAATTCAATGTTCCGCTTTCTTCGTATTGTCCTACGTTATTCAAAACATTTCCTTCGCTTTCGTCTGCCGATGAATCAGAGTATTCAATGTTAATCATTTGGTTTGACTGACCATTTTTTTATTTTTATTTGATCAAATTCACACAAACATCGATTTCAGAAGTAGACATAAGAACTGAGTAAATCGATTAAGTGGGACATAAGTCCCGACAAATTAATTCAGGACTTATGTCTTCGGGACTTATGTCCCTGCGCCAGCCTACCGACAGCAGGAGGGATTTCAAACAATTCGTTGATAAAAAATGCCTTCTTCGGACACATATTCAAAATTATTTACCTCTGTCATTTTGCACCAATATAAAGAAAAATAGCACAGAAACTTCGATTTGTTCGTTCAAATGTGAAAAATAATTTTATAATTTATTTAATTATTAATTGTTATAGACTTATACAATACGATACAATATAAGCTTGATTGATATCTCTAAATAGTGTGTTATAGGATTCCAAAAATAGAAAGAAGCTAATAATAGCCGTGTTTTTTTTAGCTTCGTTCTCAGCAAAGCAAAGTAAAGTAAGATTTTCAGCACACAACTACTGCGAGTCTCGAAGTGTCAAGTAGAGCGTGGTTGTTGTAATTGCGTGCTGAAAATCCTACTTTACTTTGCTTTGCTGAGAACGAAGCTCAAAAAACAGGCCTAATATTGTAGATATTATTATTTGAATCCAATAAAGAAAAGACAATAAAGAAAAGATAAATATTGACCGAAGGATAAAGGAAATCATATAAATAAAATTGGTGTAGTTCTGTTCGACTAAGATTGAAATTGACGGCAATGTCTTTAAATGCAAAAATCTTAGAAACTGTTCAATATACAGGCCTATAGAGGATACCTAGGCCTACAATCTCTACTCTATTTCAACTCTATGTCTTTATAAATTTTGGAAAAAATTGGGCAAGAGTAATTTATTTTTTCGTTTCGTTTTGCTTTTTTTTTTGTCACGCTTTCCGTTCGAAAATATTGGGGGCATTTAAATATAGTTAAAAGCAGCTTATAGAGGACATCTGCAGGTACAACTTAGGATATCCAATAACTCGATAACTTAAAACGTTTTTACATAAAAAGGCAAAATTTGAAATATTTCTACGATTTTCACATGAGTGAGTAGATATGCAATTCATTCTCAAATCAAACATACTAACTGCGCAATATTACATTGACATCTCTTTTAACCTTATTTAACTCCTGTGGCGGAGAGGGAGACAGACAGAGGCAGAACGCTGTGTGGTTTACTAAGAAAAAAAAAACATAAGAAATGGCAAATATGAGGAAAGGTTTGTTTGTAGTGTTTTGCTTACAAAATAAAGTGTCTAGAATGAAATGTCAAATAGGTATAGGTACCAGTGATACCAGATCGTGGTATTATTACATTAGGGGATTTATATTAGGGAAAATTCCTGGTGATACACGTCGTACTATTTATAAATGTTATTTGCTATTAAGATGAGGCAGTAAATTACCCGGTGAAGTTTTTAAATAGCATTACAGCTTTTGGACTTTTTGCTCATAAAATTAAATTAAAAGTTGGAGTTTCCATTATGTTGCTTCGCAATTTGAATCCCCCAAGCTTTGTAATGGTACCAGAATGTGAGTGATTTCGTTACAGAAAAATGTTATAGATGGGTTAATTTTAACTGGGTGTGGTAAGGGAGTACGGTATTTATACCAAGAATACAAATAATTCCCAGCAATTATCCATTTCAGTTCAAACGGATTCAATTTCCTATTAATGTTTGTTCTGCCATGACAATCAATAAGTTAGAGGGTCAAACTTGAAGAAAAGCGGGAGTTGAATTCACGGGCAGTTATATATAATTATGTAGCGTCCCCCAGGGTAAGTAATGCAGGAAATATCACTATCTCAGCCGATATAAACAAAACTTCTAATATAGTGTACAAAGAAGCGTTACATTAATAAATAAGTGAGTTAAATACCTATTATAAAATTATTTTCTTTCATTTTCATTGTCCAAAGAATATTAAATTGTTGCTGATTAGTCCAACAACCAGGTGCAATGTCATGAAGGCAGAGTGGACTCAGTCTTTGGGATGTTTTTTAATACGGGCTCAAGTCCCTCACTATTGCAGACCGCTCCCTCGCGTTATACCTCTGCAATGTCTATCGATGATTTTTCTTTATTTATTATCAAGAAAAAATTGTGTCCCCTACAAGACAGCAAATTTATAAAAAAATTGTTTCTGTCAATTGGCACGGGCGAAGCCGGGCGGGTACAGCTAGTAGTTAATAAGAAAAGAAAAGAAAGGGGATAGATAAATAACAAAATAACAATCATCATCACATTAATGTCTCCAAGTACTCCTTGAGCCTCCTTCCGAAAAGTGTCGTACAGCTAATCGTCCTTAGATGTCGGGAAAAAGCGTTCCATAGACGTATCGCATTTTTTTTAAAAAAAATTGGCGCTCGGATACTAAAGATGCGTTATGTATTGGCACAATGTTCAAATATCTAAGCAAACGCGACTGGCAGACCTTATTAAAGAGATAAGGTGGCTGACGCGATTGCAATATATTGTTTAGCAATGTTAAAGTTCTTAGTTTGAAAAGATTTCCCAGAGTAACGTCATGTATAGATTTGGAGAATTGAGAAATGTGGTCATACCTTCTTACTCCATAGATAAACCTTGCTATGCTATTCTAAGCAACATTCAGTTTACGCTTGTGCACAGAATCACAATTGTAAAAAAGTTCACAACCGTAAAACAAATGGGGGCATAGTAATGTTTTGGCTAGTACAATTCTTGATTTTAAGGGTGTAATTCTATGGTTTGTCCACAACAAACGAAGCCCTCCATAAACTTCCCCAATTGTTAATGTGATATTCCAAGAGAGTGTTTTTGTAAACGTAATACCAAGGTTTTTAGCTGAATCCACGAATTCAATATGATTACTGTCACAGTATATTTTGGGAAAATTTGACGTAAGTAGGTTTCATTTCATTTCATTTTTCATTTATTTCAATTAATTGGTTTGCACATTAAGATATAATCTTTTATAGTACTTGGTATGTTTGCTTCAGGAAAATTAAAGATTCGTAAATCTAATTACAAAATAGATCTTAATCTAAGAGATGAGATATGGGATGGGAGGTTGAGTTTATGGAGTGATGTTATAATGAGGGTTCAGATTTGGTGGGATGGGTTGGAAAAATGTTGTAGGATTGCACTATTAAAATATGGGGGATTTGAAATATATTTAATTTGAGAGGTTAAAGAGTTTCAAAGTCTGATAGTATATATGAAAAATAAACGTGAAGAATTAAGGTAGTTACAACGGGAGGGAATAAGGCTGATAGTTCTTGAGGAGCGAGTGAAATGAAGTATGTTATACAAATAAGACGGACATTGTAAAAAGATGCAATTCCTGGAGTTGATATATTTTTGCAGGGTGCAACCAATTAAAACCCTAGCAAACACAGAGATATGGTCGTATCTACGAACGCCGTAAACATAACGCACTGCGTGGTTGCAGGCAACTTGAAGTGGAGCGCAGTTTAAAGGTTTGACTTTCAATGTGGATAAATGACTTATGCGTTTTCTCCTGAGATATTTGGATGAAAACAATTTTAAATATAAAACAGAGTACTGTGCATCCGATCCTAACATTAACTAAATTTTGACATAAGTCGACTTATGCTGTTTTTCCTTGTTGCCACAGATATATCAGGTAAAAGACACAAATTGAAAATACTTTTGGAAATGGGGATTACTTGGGATTTTGATGGATTAAGTAGTAACCCATTAGCTGTTGACCAAGTGTGAATATGTCGTAGCTCCTCGTTTAAACAAAGAACAAGTTCATTTAGGTTGCTAAAGGGCTTCGCTAGGTGTTATTCGACATCATCAGCATATAAATGTACAGAAGCATATTTACATACTGATGGGAGGTCATTTATGAACATGCAGAAGAGTATCAGTCCTAATATTGAACCTTGAGGCACTCAATGCTTAATGTCTTTTGAAAATAAAAGACGTTCACCAGAGAAAACCCTAATCGATCTGCCAGAAAGAAAACTATTAATTAATTTCACTGCCCTTTCACTGAAACCAAAATTATTCTTAAGCTTCCAACACAGGATTTTATGATTTACATTATCAAAGGTCGGCGCAGTGGCTTAGTGGTTAGTGTGTTGGACTACTAAGCGAGGGGTCCAGGTTCGAATCCCGAGAAAAACCCAAATTCCAACTTAAGGTTTTTTTTCGCTGCGCCACCTCTCGCGAACGTCTGACAAACATCCGAGAGTATAACTGTCATGAAAGAGCTTCTCAATTGGCCGTTTGGACTCGGCATAAAATTGTAGATCCCTTCCATTCGTCCCAAAAATAAAAACTCACACAAGACGAACGGTTGTGAGAAGCTAGGCTTGGGTCCATACGGACCTGTTGCGCCAATTATTTATTTTTTTATTATTAAAGGCCTTCGAGAAGTCTAACAAGCAAAGCAACGAAACATAACCCCAATCGTAGTCTTGCCTTATCTCTTCAAATAAATTCAAATGATTGCTGAGCATACAGCAGCCTGTTGAGTGTTAAATGCTTCGTTATCTGCTGAGCCATAATTTTCTCAAATGCTACGCAATCAGCAATTTCGACTTCAGTGGCTACTACAAAATCCTCAAATATTGGCTCAGAGCTAATAGAGTCTACCGGTTGATCAGAAGCAAAACAAGTAGCAGTGAGATAGTTGCCTAGAAAATAACTATTTAGTACAACCGGATCAAGATTACATTTAGAGTCATTGCTTCCACTGGATATACCAATTTTTCGCAAGTTACTCCAAAGTTCCTTCACAGGAAGATAAGTATTAAATTTAGAGGCATAATAGTTTTTCTTAGATATACGCAGGATGAAAGTTGAGGAATTGCGCGCTGCCATAGACTAACCAAACTAGACAGTCGACTTTCATTGCACCCACCCGATTATCCCCGCAAATTTTGAATAACAGCTCTCTCTCGCACTCTCTTTTTTTCCTGTCTGTGAATACGTGTATTAAAAGCCGTCGGTTGGCAGAATTTCATTAACAAACAAAATGTAAATGACTCTACAACAATAAAAGTAAAAAAAGCAAATGTTGAGCATGGTTTTTTAGATAGCTTAATTCGTCTTCTATCCATCTGCGCCAGTAAAAGGTGTTCATTCATTCACATTTCAGTTTATTTTTAATTTTGTTTGTATGAATTCTATGTTTGACAGCAAAATGCATAAATAAAATTCGTGGGGGTTGTTCCAAAAATGAGTCAACAACATGCACGTTAACCCCAGCTTCCACTAGACAAAAACGAATTTTGGTAAATGTTCATGAATATTGTATAAATTTCTATTAGGGTGAATGTTTTCAAATTCGTTTATTTAACACCATATTTGTACAAAATCAATGTATGATTGGAAATTCTGTAGTTTAATAACACTTAACATTGTTGAATAATGTTAATTAGGAACAGTAAGACCGCAAATGTTATTCTTATTTTAAAAACAAAAAAATATGAATATCGGAATGCAAAACAAAAAGACAATATAATGTTGTATTTTAGTGGGTTCTGCAATTTGATTTCAGATTTTGTGTATTCAATCGAACGTAAGAACTCAAATTGTTTTGTTAATTGTTGGTATTCACACGCCTTATTTCGTTTTCCATAGACATAATTCTTTTACAGATTTTAAAACAATGTGTTTTGAAATGTGCACAGATTTTTTCATAAACCTTATTATTAATTAACAAGTGCACTATTTGAGTTTTTTGAATACGAAAAGTGATCTAAACATTTTTTTTTCGTTACGAGTAAAATAAAGAGCAATCTTTACTAGAAAAAGCCAAGCGCATAAAAATTTTAGAATAGAATAGTAATAGTAATAATATAAAAAAAAACCTTTTATTTTGCAATTAAACAAGTGCATACTTTCATAATTATATTATTGTGCAAGTATACATTTTACGTACTAATTACAGATTATAAAAAAAAACTAAAACTAAAAAAATATTTTCCCCACGACATACAATAAAAAACATTTTCGCTAAAATGTTCTAAAATATATTTTTTTTCATTATGGCTTCGAAAGTTAAAGCATTTAAATCAACGGAAAAAGGTGTATTTTCTTTAAATATGCACCTGAAGTTACAAATTCTCTTTTAACGAAAGTGAAAAAAAACGTGTTAGTTCATTTTTCCCTGATTAATATTATGAGATGGCTATTATTATTATATTAATTTATTTGGCATTGTAACGAAATCATTACAGGAATTCCATTTGATACCACCAATTACAAAAACTTTAAAATACTTAAAATGAACTGTGATGTGAACTACGCATAACTAATGGGCACAAAGTATGCCGAACACAGTCGCACACACTTCATTTCCCACCACAATAATGGCCGCCCGGATGAGATGAAGTCCCTGCAGCAAATTGTATAAGCGTGCGGTAACAATGGCGCTCCTTTGATTTTTACATGCACGAATACTTATGCAATTTGCTGCAGTACAGGCAGCTTGTAGGCAGAAGTACCGTTTCTGCTCTCAGTCGACTGTCTAGTTTGGTTAGTCTATGGCGCTGCTTTGTATGCAGACCAATTCACATCAGTCTACGCTTCCATTTGCTGTATAATTTGTTCCTAGTTTTTATAATAACCACGGACGTAAACCACGGACATGAATTGTTCTGAAATTGAACTGTTTTAGTCGGAACACGTCCATCATACAATTCTACTAATATTGATTGAAAAAGTCTTACTTTTTCATTTGGATCGGCAGTTAATCGACATTGTTCCGAGGGAGCCGACAAGTTGCGATTTGGCCTTCAAATTAAGATCGATGGAATTGAAATTTTTAAATGAGAAAGTGTCAGAGGTGGCAGTTTTCGGGTTAACGCATAGACCATTTTTCCGCGACCAGTTAAGATTATTGTTTAAGTCATTATTAACTACGACGGATGCATTTTCGACCAGACCTAGGGGAAAACTTTTCCGCAACTGAACATCATCATTTCAATTTATGTAAACATTGAAAATAATAACGGTCCCAGTACCGAACCCTAAGAAGTTCAGATACGGAGCAGTTTGACACAACTGCCTGGTATATACAGATTAGGTAGGTTAACTACTACTGAGGACATTATGATTGACGGTGTCAAACGCCTTAAAAAAATCCAGAAGGATGAGAAGACTTACATTGTTACACTCAACGTCTTGTCTTATGTTATGTTATTAATAAGAGTTGTATAGTACAGCTTTGTTTTGGACGAAAACGTGACTGATTATCACATAGCAAAATGTTCGTATTTGTTTATTCATTAACCTTTCTAGGACCTTGGACAGAAATGGTAGAATGGCAATTGGTCTGAACTCATTTAGATTTTTTCGAATCGGTATAATTTTTGCTAGACGCGCTATCATGCGACTTCTTCAATATCGTACTGGAACAGATAGTGCGCAGTGCTGGTGTCAACACGGAAGGGACTATCTTCAACAGATCCGTCCATCTACTGGGGTATGCAGACGATATCGACATCATCGGTCGCTCCTAGCGTGCCGTGATAGAGGCTTTTACGGCGATTGAAAAACAGGCGAAATTCGTTCGTCTTGTAGTAAATGAGGACAAGACTATCAACAAACAAACAAACAAGCATCTGTCCACCGCCTAGGACAGAACGTCACTATTGATAGCAACAATTTCGAGGTAGTTAAGGAGTTTATCTACCTCGGAGTAAACATGAACTCCACAAATGACATCCTAGTGGAGATCCGGCGAAGAATTACCCTTGGAAACCGCTGCTACTCCGGTTTGGCAAAGCAACTGGCCTCAAAACTCTTAACTCGAAGGACAAAATGTATGCTCTACAGAACCCTTATCCTGCCAGTTCTGCTTTATGGCTACGAGTGCTGGACGATAAACAGGAAGGGTGAGCTGATACTGGGCTCCGTCGAAAGATTTTTGGCGGATTTTTGGTCCTGTGTGCAAGGAGGGCGAATGGAGGAGAAGATACAACTGCGAACTCTATGAGCTGTACCAAGATGTGGATGTAGTCCAAAAGGCCAAAAAACGTCGACTATATTGACTCGGCCCCATCGAGCGAATGGACAATAATGCTCCAGCTAAGAGGATCTTCGAATCCCAGCCGCTAGGTTCGAGACGACAAGGAAGACCGAACCTCCGTGTCAAAGACCAAGCCATCGCGGATGCCAGAGCGCTTGGTCAGGTCAACTGGATGCAGCGTGCCCGTAGAGGATGGAAGGCTGCAGTGTCTCAGGTGAGGCTCTCCACGGGTCGGGAGCCCGTTAATTAAAGTAAAGTAAGTAATAATTTTTGCTTGCTTCCAAACTAAAGGAAAAACACTTGACATCAATATTTTTTTAAAAAGATGCGTTATGTATTTGAAGATATAGGGAACCGGGTGAATTTCATCAAGGCCAACGGAGTTGGATTTTATACATATGCAGCTCTTCAAGACTTCGGTCCCGTCCACAGATGAAAAACTACAACTTGATGGGGATAAGAAATTGTTCGCAGTTAGTAGAGTCGTTGTATCATCAGTGGCTTCTTGACATGGCAGAGTAATGAATTTCCTATTTAATTCATTGCAGTCAATATTATCAGATACATTGGTTTTTTGTTTGCCAATAACAATATCACGAATGTTTTTTCAGAGTCTATGCTTTGCTTGAGAGGGGTCTAGTCTGGGGGGAAGAACCATCTCTTTGCTTCATGTATCTCGGTCACTGCCTTGCTTCTCAACCTTTTAAAGTCATGGAATGGAACATCTAATCGAAAACGCTTAGTCACGCTTACATATCAGTTTTCTTATATAGCTACTGAACCATGGCATGTTTTTCTTGTGATTGATGGAACAAGGAACTCAAATAAGTTTTTTCTTGTTGTTCTGAAATACCACTTGGTCATCAACAGCAGGCATTTCATAAACCCGAAACCATTCAATTTTCCTTAAATCATTTTCCAACTGACTCAAGTTTATGTTTTTGGAGCCACGAAAGCTTATAGTCCTACTTGCAATCGAGGGCTCACATTGAAAAGTCAAATGGATCAGATCGTGACGCGACAAGCCGGCTGCAAAAATTTGATTAAAATGTAGAACTTTACAGAGACGGCTGACAAAGAATTCATCAAGAAGTGTATTTCCGTGATCGGTAAAGTGGGTGGGTGCCGATGTATTTACTGCGAAAAGACATAAAGTATTCACGTCATTAGCAAGGGACAGGTTCTCAAGAATGTTGCTGTTAAAATCACCAGCAACAATAACAAACGGTAATATATAGGATAATTCATCTATAGTAATTGTCTCACAAAGACAATGAAAAAATTGTCAGAAGATGTCATAAGCACAGCAAATCGGACATAGCAAATGTCCTAAACGTCAGCCATGGTCTTACAATGATGCCATTGTGTGTTTAGAAGATCGGCAGACCCCTGTCAATTTTATTGGCTAATAACGGGCTGACAATTATCTGACAGTGACTACTCTGCAAAAATTGTTAGACAAAATTGACAGTTCATACAGTTGTACGACATTCAAAAATCTAGTTTTTTAAGTCGACTATAGATTGGTCTGGACTAGATGTAAGCTGAATGCAAAAACTAGATTGGTTGGGAATATCACTTTTCCTACGTCAGCTACGTCAGCCACATATGCGAACTGTCAACTCAGTACTCCAGTCACGAATTCCTTGACGAGATTCATCAGCTACCCCTTCATAAACGTCGATGGAAACAGCTGTTCATATGACCGATCTAGGCCAGTCAAACTGAGATACATCAATTTAGGCAACTTTCAGCCATACTAAACTAGATATGTACTTGAACGTCCCCAACTAGTCAGATCTGGCAATCATCTGAACATAACTTCAGTATTGCCTTTGTTACAGATGATCAACTGTGAATACCTTCCTTCCTTCTATCAACTGTAAGTGTTTGGAAATATTATGCGTTCACCATAAAAATTAACACATAATATACCCTATGTATAAAGTCACTCAATGCTTGCTCTTTTTAAGTTACCTCATCAAATAACGTAATTCTTATTTACTTTGTTGCTTGCTGTTAATTACTGCAATTCTATGTTTTTTTTTGATATTCTCTTTTGTGTTTATATTTCCCACTCAAATTCTTATCATTGTCTCTCGGTCACTTGGATTTGGACCAGCATCGAAGGCGGTAACAATATAGTTGTTAAGATCTATTCAAGGGAATTCGTCTTTTTTTTTTTCATTTTCTTCCCATCGTTGGATCTAACTTTCGCTAAACAATTCGTCGTCAAATTACCGCTCAGTAAGGATATCTTCTAATTTGCTGTAAGGCACCATAAATGCAGATAAGGACGAAAGAGGGAACTCTTCGTTTCTGTTATTCCCTCTTCTTCTCCTACAATCAATTCTACTCAATACTGATTCTTGTAAAGACTGAAATCTGCAAGTACTGTTCTCAGGTCTGGATCAACCATATGTGCAAGATGTGCAAATTCACAAGGCGCCAACTTCTGGGGCGCATTGCTAGGAAGGAAAAACTAATTTTACCTTGCGCGCACAAATACTTCCAATTGCATTTTAAACAAAAAGCTTCTTCAAATAAGCCCAAAATAACAACATCCATCACAGGTGTGCTGAATTATTTCTTGCACATTGTTTTTTTTTTTTTTTTAATTAAATCCCATGCCCTGATGTCTGACACTGCGACCTGAAAGATCTATTGTTTCAATGGGGAAAAGTTATTCTAAGAGACGTGTGACCTGATGAAGGCCAATAAGTCCTCAGTAGCAGAGTTCATTAGATCTGCTGGAGTACGAGTCTCTCTATTAAAGACACGTTTTCTTAACCAATGAAAAGCCGGGCATTCACAGAAGATGTGTTCAGAGGATTCGACATCCTCCAGACAGAATGTGTCCGGACAAAGGTTCATTTTGTTGAGGTGGGTCTTAAACCATAGTTGCCTGTGAGGAAGCCCACTAGCTTTCTTATGTTATCCTTACTGAGTCTAATGATTTTCTTGTAGGAGTAGGGCTTGATTAATCGCTTGGATTGTCTTAGACCAGGGACATTTTCCCAGTGGTTAAGACGAAGTTGCTGTTCCCATTCATTAATTAGTCTTAGCGCAGTAGCCCAATTGACTCTGCCGTAAGGTTCAGGTCCATATAGAACAGTTTCGGACCCAGCCCTAGCAACTTTGCCAGCAAGTTCGTTGCCCGCAATACCTTGATGACCAGGTACCCAACCAAGTTTGACCTTGTTGTGTTTGGCTAGGGTTTGCAGGGCATCGTGACAGCTCTTAACTGTATTGGAGTCCATTTTATTGGACGCTAAAGCTTGTAAAGCTGCTTGACTGTCAGAGAAAATTTGTATGATGGCGCCTTTATACCTTTACTGGAAATTGTATTAGCGCAAATTTCGATTGTATGGATTTCCGCTTGCAAAACCGTGGGACACATCCCCATGGATGTCGAGATTTTGGTGTTGGGACCAAAGATACCAGCTCCAACTCCGGAAACCATTTTTGATCCGTCGGTGTACCAAACTAAACTTTTTGGGTCCAGTGTCGGAACCCCATTGGACCAACTAGAACGATCTAGTAATTCTACTTCAAATAATTTCCCAAAACTACTCCCTAACCCTAATGTCAGGTACGGAGCAGAACATATCAAAGTTTGGGATTTGGTTTAGTATTTGCAGATGTCCCACATGTTCATCTGATCTAAACTTATATTCGAGCTGCAGTTTAATGGCGCATGTAGCAGCCGTCTTCATAATGAAGAATTGCAGGGGTGAGTGCCCAATAATGGCCTCAAGTGCTGTTGTTGGGCAAGTGCGCATTGCACCTGTAATGCCGAGACAGGCAATCCGTTGAGGCTTCTGAAGCTTGTTTGCCGTGGTTCGTTCAAGTATTTTCGGCCACCAGACGATTGCCGCGTACGAGATAATGGGTCTTACCATCATTGTGTTTAACCAGTTTATCATTCTGGGCTTAAGACCCCAAGTTGTGCCGTACAGACTCCGACAGGCCCACATGGATTTAGTGGCACGCTCTGTGGCAGACTTGATGTGTAAATTCCAGTTCAGTTTCTTATCAAGCATAATTCCGAGATATTTTACTTCGCTGGAGTAGTTTAACGTAGTTCCATTGAGGATAATTGGTTGTAAGTTGACCAGTCTCTTTCTGGTAAAAGGAACTAGAATAGTTTTGTTAGGGTTGATGGATAAACCCTCCTTACACCATTCTAAAACATGTAGTAGTGCTCGTCATTCTACTATTAATGGTAGCGCAGTGCTTACCACTAATGATAATTGCCGGATACCTCAATAAAAAAATCGCATTGAAAGTTTACCTCCTTGGTGATGTGGAAAAGACTTATTTTTGGACTTGTATTTGGGCAAATATGAAAAAGGGCGCTTTCTGTAAATCTTGCACAGGGCGCTAGTTTGGCTGGAGCCGGCACTGTCTGTTTTGACTAATATCACTCATGTACTTCTGATTCAGTTTATAATACATTTGAGCATACATGTTCCGTAATTAAATTACATGAACAGCTTACATTATGTTTGCTCATAAATTAACTCACCATTGGGTACTCGATTTAGTTCGCATCGTATGCATTTGACATCTACGTATTGTTTATTTTTTATGCTAATGCACTGAAAAGGTGTCAAAGAAAAATGTCTGTATGGAAATATGTATTCTATTTACCTTTTACAATTAGTAGAAGAAAGAGGTCATTCACAAACCATGTATTCGCGGTTTTTCTATGTGTATATACAAGGTGGCGCAAAAATAACCTTCCGATGTTTTTTGGCTGTAATTTAAAAAAAAAAAATGAAAAACTTTGATTCTTCTTGTGGATTATTTTTATTTGGTCTTTTAATTTTTTTTACATCAAGTCGAGAATATGATGTCATGTAAATGGCCGCCGCCACAGTTGATTGTCATTTGAGCCGTTTTTATGGCATTTTCAATCACTTTGGCCAAAACTTCCGGCGATAGGTCCTCACATTCTTGACGGATATTGTCTTTAAGAGCTGCAAGAGTCTGAGGCTTGTTGACATAAACCCGCTACTTCAAAAAGCCCCACAAAAAGAAGTCTGGAGCGGTCAAATCAGGCGATCTTGTGGGCTAGTGTAAATCGCCAAAAACCCGGAAACACCGCTTTCAGAATATCGGTTGTGGCTCGCGCAGTGTGTGCCGTAGCTCCGTCCTATTGGAACCACATGTCCTCCAGTCCTAAATCGTCCAATTGCGGTAGAAAAAAATCGGTAAACATGGCCCTATAGCGCGCACCGTTCACTGTTGTCGTTTGACCAGCGTCGTTCTCGAAAAAAAAAATGGCCGCGTCAACAGAGGCGATATTCTCGGCACAACGGGCGCTCCGGGGCCCGCCACTCTTGGCAACGTCTCATGTTGTGCCAATCTCTTCGAGGCGAGGCAAGCGGCTAAATGTCGCAGTGTTTCACAAGTAGGCGTTGGACGGCTAGAAAATCTGCGACGAAATTCACGTTGTGCCAAAGTCACCAACCGATTATTGCTCAAATAGTCACCAATATTCCGCATTCTGGAGCAGTGTAGCGTAACATTGTTTATTAATGTTTATTTCGCATGTGTTTATAGCATTATTTATAGCAAAATTTTATGATAGGAGGATTACTTTTGCGCCACCTTGTATTACATAGCAATTATGGGAATGTTTTGTTCGTAGGCAAGTAGGTATATTGGAGCCAACCACTAAAATAAGTCTTTTCACCAACGTTGTTGGTTATAAATACTTGTGAGGAGCATCAGAATCAATACGAAAGAATCAGTCACTATTAAGTATTTTAAGTATTTATTTTATTTTAATATTCTCAGTGAGGGAAATTCAAGGTGGGCCAAAAGAGATCACCCTATTGGAATTCGCGCGAATTCCGTCGCCTATTCCACGGCCGTCCGACACCGACTGCTTCGTTTGGCCACCAACCTTGAAGAGTATATGGGACCACACGAGACGTTGCCAAGAGTGGCCGGCCCCGGAGCGCCCGTTGTGCCGAGAATATCGCCGCTGTTGGCGAGGATGTCGAGCTGTCGCCGGAAACATCTACCAGACGCCGTGCCTCGCAATTAGCCATCAGCCGGTGCCTCGAAATTAGCCATCAGCCGGTTGCCCCTAAGGCGAATTTTGGTCAAAGACTTGCGCATGTTCCCGTACAAAGTCCAGTCCGTGCATCAGCTGCAGGGTTGTCAGGTAATTTAAATCGCAAGCGCCAATCTTAAAATGAAAATCGCCAAATTAATAAATCTCCGTCGCCAAAAACCGCCAAATTAAAAGTATTGTAAGATATAATAAAACCAAGCAACTTATTATTTACAATACAAAAATTAACACATCTATACCTTTTCTTTTTTTTTGTAATTATTGGGAAATAGAAATTTATTAAGGTATTAATTCGAAAATGAAAAATCGCCACAAATCGCACGTTTGTATGTCGCCAAACTGATTTTCGAGTCGCCAAATGAGATTTGAAATCGCCAATTTGGCGATAAATGGGCACATCTGACAACCCTGATCAGCTGCTGCCTGTCGACCGCCAAACGCGTGTAACCTGCGCCTAAGCCATCCTCAATCTCGAGGACGAAGTGGACGATTTTTCGACCGAAATCATAATGAGCGATGGGCTCATCTCCACTTCAGCGGGTACGTGAACAAACAAAACTATCTTCTGGGGCACCGAAAATCCACGAGTAAAGCACGAGGAGCCATTACACCCGCTCAAAGTTACTGCATGGTGCGCTGTTCACGCTGGAGGAGTCATCTGGCCATTTTTATTTTTTTTTGAGAACGCCGCTAGTCAAACGACAACAGTGGACGGTGCGCGCTATAGGGCCATGTTAACCGAGTTTTTTCTGCCGCAATTGGACCAGTTAGGACTGGAGGACAAGTGGTTCCAACAGGACGGAGCTTTGGCACACACCACGCGAGCTACAACCGATATTCTGAACCCGGCGTTCCCGGGTCGCCTCATCTCTCGTTTTGGCGATTTGCACTGGCCCGCAAGATCGCCCGATTTAACCGTTCCAGACTTTTTTTTGTGGGGTTTTTTGAAGTCCCGTGTTTACATGAACAAGCCCGAGAGCCTAAGAGCCCTCAAGGACAACATTCGACACGAGTGCGAGAATCTGTCGCCCGAAGTTCTCGCCGAAGTGATGAAAAATGTCATAAAACGAGCCCATTTGTGACGGCGCCCATTTGGCCGATATCATCTTCTCGACTTGACCAATAAAATTCTAAAGGTTCAAATAAACATAATCAAAAAACAGAAGTTTTTCATTTAGAAAAAAAAATGAGAGCCAAACAACATCGGATGACTTCTTTTGGCCCACCTTGTATATTGTTTCGTACAAAACTAAGGGCTCGAGACTTTAATCATTATTATAATAAAAGAACTAAAAAAATGGAGCTAGGCTTACGGTTGTGATTTGAGGTGCTTTTTGTCGTGGTTGAGGCAGTGATATAACATCGTGGGTATACCCATTTCGTGGCACAGAAAGGGCATTTTTATATCTCTCAGAACAAGAAAAGTTATTCCAAATACTGAATGCTGAAGAAAAACCATTCGACTGTTTTTGTTAATTTTTGCGCTTATTTATGTTTGTATATTTTCGTATGTAATATCCTGAAGTTTATCTATCAACGGCACGGGAAAAAAGGATATTTTTGATTATCGTTGTGGGCAAAGTCAGTCCGCAAAGTCTGTCATCACTGGACTCATGTAAGCTCGTCGGATCGCTAAGATTCTTTCGAAAGAAACGCTAACTTTCGAAAAGGGGTTTCCTTTTATTATTATTTTTTGTAATATTAAATATATCTGTGGAAATAAGACAGAGTAGCTTATGTCAAAAAAGTGCTTTTGAAATAATCACATTTTTGTCTAAAATGGTTATTTATGATTATTTTTAATAAAATATTAGCCCCAATTGTAAAATAAGGGGTTTATTTCATATTTTATGATTGGGGCCAACATTTTTTTAAAAATAAGAATGCGACTATTTCAAAAACAATTATTTTGACATAAGCTACTCTGTCTTATTGCCATATCTGTGGCACTGTGTACTTTAGGTATAAATTCACAATTATATATGTTTACTTATTCAAACACTCATTACCAAAAGAAAAAAGAGGACATTATTTACAGTATTTTAAGAATAAGGAAGCTTTGTTAGTAACAGTTTTTTTTTTAAGCTGACGAGGATCAAATTGATCAGTGAAATTTAGTCGCGCTATGTAACACTGTTATAAAAAAACAAATATATCCGTGAAGGCTTTTTACCTGATATGCTTTCCCATATCCAATCTTCGTGAGTCTATAAAAAATTTCCAAATTAAAAATAAAACTTGTGTTTTCCATACAACTTTTAGGCACATACATACTACCAGTGTTGCCATTCTGACCGGATTCCGGTCATATCTGACCGAAATCTCTTCCCTCTGACCGGAGAAAATTTTGAAATCCGGTTAGACAGGATTTTTATCCGAAACGAAAAAATTATATTATAATTTGCAATTTCGGTTTTGGTTTTAACTAATTCAAACGCCAATGTGGAGTGGAACGTTCCGTTTTCTGCAAAACATTGTGATGCAAAGTTTTTCAAGGAATTGTTTTTTTTTTTTGTTTTATTAGCTTTAATTATGATTAGTGAAGAAAAATAAAAAAACTATATGCATTTTTATAATATTTTTGACCGGATTTCTGGTCAAAAATTCTTATTTTATCTTTTGACCGGATTTTCTGACCGAAATTAAAAAAATAGAAATCGGTCATTCGGTGAGATTTGACCGGATTCATTATTTTTTAGTGACAACACTGCATACTACCTAGACAAGAAATAAATATTAACTGATGTATGCTTTTATATTACTTTGACTTGTGCGCAAACTCCCTAAGCCCCTGCCTATCCGTACAAGAATGGGCGCCACTTACCTTTTACTCAGATCGGAATAAATAAAACCTAGCAATTGCTACGCAAATCCTTGTGTGCTCTTTTGTTGGCTCAGCCCTTTGCTTAAATATTTAGTACGCAATTTCTTGAATTTTCGATGTTTTGTTTCTACAGGAAAACAAACCAAGGTATTTTACCTATGACGTTTTCGCAAAAAGCAGCAATGAAGGTTTTTCGAGACAATCCAAATTTTCTAACATACCGGTATTTGATTCTTCAGGGACTTAAGCTCAAAAATCAAATTTGGTTGAAATCGTTTGAGGCGTTTTTTGTGAAGGGAAAAAAAAAAGATAAGTTAAATAAAACGAAGCTTACCTGCAAAATCTCACGCGAAGTATGGACTGCGGACTATTTATCTAGTATCTATTTATTTCAGATGAAAAAAATATTTAGACAGAATCGTTTCTAATGTAGATATACATATAGGAGATGCTGACATTCAGGTTGACCGTTAAACACCTCTCGGCACATGAAGAAGAAATGAATCATCAATAAGCAATTTGGCAAATTAGCTGTTTCCAATTGAAGATTGCACTGAAATTACTGGATTTCATTTTTTCAATTTCTATACTTTCGTTCAATTTTCCACAAAAGGAAAATTCAAATTTACTGAATGTACATCGACGTAAATGCTATGTTTGGATTCTCGAACTTACTTTAGCACAGTAAGTTTTTATTCACGCCGATTAAAAGCAATTGCTATTGAAGATTTAAAAGGTCTGCGAAAACACACATGTGTTATACAGAAGTTTTAATAAGCGAATAATCGAAAAAACAAATAAAAGTGAAGAGACAAAATGCATGGAGACTTGATAATACAAACAAATAGTGAATACAAAGTAAATAATCGTACATAGTGCTAATATCAGCCGTATACAAACTCAACAATTGCTTAGGGCTATTACTTTGCAAATGCTAATTTTTATTCATACGACTCATTATCTGAGTAAAAATGTAAAAGTATATATCACGAACCCTTTTTCAACCATAGTTATTTAAAAACAGCATCACAAATATATTTCAGTCAAAAAGAAAATCATTGCCTAACAGATCAGAAACTGCAAAATACTTGCAAGATGTTATAATTTTTGCAATTTTTACGTCAATCGCCTGCTGACCGTCAGTTGCGTGTGAATAACTGTCAAGCCATCCTCAATCTCAACAACGAAGTGGACGATTTTGTGTCGAAAATCATTATGAGCGACGATGCGCATTTCCTATTTAGCGGCTACATCAATAAGCAAAATCTTCGGTTCTGGGGCACAATCCGCGTGTGTTGCACGTAGAGCTATTACATCCACTCAAAGCCACGCGGGAGGAGTGATTGGGCCGTATTTTATTGAAGACGCCATCGGCAATACGGTTACTGTTACTGGCAAACGCTGCAGGGCCATGATCATAAACTAACTATTAAATAGACCGTCAGCTCCTGCTCATCCACTTGATTCCACCCACAAATTTTGAAAAGAAAACTCTCTCTTAAATTTCCTATCTGTGAATACGTGTGAAGCAGCAAAAAATGTAATTCTAAATGGCGGGAGGTGAAATTAAATACTGACACTTAGCAGTGTTCCTACATCGTGGGATCTCTACCTTTTTGAGGGAATTTCAATTTTGTTCGCAAACTTTCTGTGCGTAAAAGGAAAAAATACATGAAAATTGTGGGAATATCAATAATCTGACAAAAAAATATTCAAACTACATTTCACCATGAACATCAACGAACTAAATGTACATAAAAAGGAGATTTGCCTTTAGCAACAATTCCTAGTACCAAAAAATAATCATTATAATGTTACGAAACTGCGATTTTTATATTGAAGATTAATTTAATGCGATTTTCTTTCCGAACAATACAAATACTTTTAAAATCTATTTCTTTTTTCATACAAAACTCGGGGTAATATGAGTTTAGTGAAACGAGTAAAATGAACAAAATTAATTTTGTATTTTTTATGAACGGTTTATTTTATCTAGTTCTATCGCTTGTGATCTTTTCACATACCAACCAAATGAAATAAATCGAAACGCTAAATCACACTTGAAATGAACGACAAAATTGCATGCGACCCAGTCTTGCATTTTATTTTACTCGCCAATAATAATTTTTATTGTCCAGGGGACCTACTCTCTATTTCGTTCCGAAAGTCAATTCTATTCGAAATTGATTTTAAGTTGGTACTCTATAATACTTTCGGAATTCTAAATGGGAGTAGTAGTACATTACATTCAGCTTTCGAAATAGAGAGTGCAAAATGTTCATTTTCGAAAAATGTTACTTTCGAAACGAGATACAGTGTAGGGCCCCAGGCTAAATTTTTCTAAATCACAATGGCGAAATTTTCCATACAAAACTGCATATTGTGAACTACAAAATATTTAGTGTGGAGGTAAAAAAAGATTATTATTAAGGCCAGTGCCGGCTCAAGCCAAACAAGCACCCTGTGCAAGATTTACAGTAGATTCTCCTTAAAGTTGCAACATTGTAGGAGATGTGAGTTAATGTGCAAGAAATAATTCAGCACACGTGTGATGGAGGTTGTTATTTTGGGCTTATTTGAGCAAGATTTTTGTTTAAAATGCAATTGGTAGTATTTGTGCGCGCAAGATAAAATCAATTTTTCTTTCCTAGCAATGCGCCCCCAGAACTTGTCGCCCTGTACATTTGCATATCTTGCACATATGGTTGGTTGGTCCCTGAGTAAGGCCCATTGACACTTGACAGCAAACTTAATTTAACAAATCTATTGCAACTGCTGTCCGCAGTGAATCCATAATTTGGTTAGTGTGTTGGACTACTAAGCGAGGGGTCCCATGTTCGAATCGAAAACCAGAAGAGTATTATTTGGGCCAATGGAACGGTTTCGGAAGTGATTTTTTCGATTCCGGACTCTCCCGGACGCTTCTTTTTGCCCAATGCAAAACGACATAAGTCTGCAAGCGTATTATTTTAATAGGTAATCATGGATACTTACAACTTTAATCAATTATGGATGATACCATAGGCAAATTAATATAGAGACGCACCACTTCATACAGCGAAATTGATCCCAATTTTTTAATAACTACCTCCTCGCGACACATCCACTTTCATCGCATGAGGAGATTGAGGACATGCGATGCATCAGCAAATCATCCACGGATCCATCAACCACCACCATACTCTACGAAAGAGCGAGGCGCGTCGAAAAACAACGCACTATCCACTTTCGAGTTTATGGTTCTCTCTGAGTTACGCAGAACCAGTTTGACTCACGGTTGCCGTTTTAGTGACCTTGTCTCTATATCTAGTGGAATTTTTAAAAATTCTAGTTACTTTTTTAGTGACTTTTTGGAAAAAAAAACATGTTTTTCTAAATTATTACGCCCCTGGTGATGTTACATCCCTGGAATTCGAGTTTGACACTTGCAAATTGCACTAAAAATGTTCTTTTAAGAAATAATTTTAAAAATGCCTCCTATATTGAGGTAAATTAAAGTGATGAAGATGAAATTTTTATTGTAACTTTGAGACTGAATTTTGTTTTGTTTTATAAGTTAACATTATGTATTTATATTGTAAGTTTTTTTTTTCATTTGTGACAATTGACTTTTTTTAAAAAAATTAGCATATCGGTTCGAGTTAGTCACTTTTTTTAAGCTAACGGTAACCCTGTTTTGACTGTGCTTTGTTGTATTATGGACATGGTATTGGCAGAGATGAATGAATAAAAGAGATGGATATCTTTCGTACGTCTATCCCTCCAAAACCCATTTGTTTACATTGTTGTTTTTGTAATTTCAACCCCCGTCTGTGAATACGTGTGAGCTACAAAAAAGCATGTTGCTAATGGCCGGCCAACATTCCTTTTGCTTTTATAGGCATCGCGCTGTTTAATTGATTTGTGTTTGGTGTTGAACTTGTTTAGTTTTTGTTAAGGCTTCGATTAATATAAAAAAAATAATGAAATACGCATTTCGGAGTAACGAATTATTGCATTAAAGTTCAATTCATGAACTCACATATACTAGAAAAGAAATGAGCAAATGTGCGTGACTTCATGAATTTTTCGGGAAAACAGCTTGTAGGCAGCCGCCTTTCCACTGGAAAGTTATCCATCTCTGTATTCCATTATCTTTGGTATTGGTCTCGTGATGGTGATCGGGGATTCGGCTTACGGGCGACGCAGTTCTTACTCATTGAATATTCTTTATTATTTGTATTTTCATTGCATTACTGATTATTTTTATTTTCTTGCGACCAGCCTGGGGGCATGTCACTTAAGACGATGGTTGTCGAGACGACATGCTTTTTTTTTAAATTTTGATGATCAAAATAAGTTATATAATATATAATATGTTCAGGCGATTTTTTTTTTTAAATTATCCTAAGTTCAATATATTTGTGGAGAATAAAATAGATGGAGCTTCAAAATGTTTGCACTTAGTTTTGGAGGTCTATCGTTTCGACGATAGTTGTCTCAAAGATTACGTGATTAGGACCCTATACATTCTCCGCGATACTAATAATCATTTTTAGTATCCAGGCTAAATTGTTCGAACTCACAATGGTGAAAGTCTCCATACAAAACATATTGTGACCTACAAAATATTTAGTGCGGAGGTTAAAAATGATTATTAGTAAGGCTCTCTGTATTTTTTATAAATATGTGTAACCAATGTACACTTCTTCCTAAAAGAAAAAACAATTCGCATGTAACAAACCATTTTAAATTCTATGAACGCTTTGCCCGCAAAGATTTGAAGTTGGGGGTCTCAATATGATTTGTCTATCCCTCTCACTTTTGAGGTGCTTGTTTAAGGTGAGGTCGCCGTGCCTCTCACTCTTAGGGTGCTTTGGCACTGATTTATAATTTTAAGGTTGGGATGGATATTGTAAGTATTTGCAGGAGAAGCGAGTTTCGCACTTACCCAGACACAATACTTTCTAAACAAAACATGAATATTATGTAATCAAGAATTTTAATGTGATGGTCTTTTCATAAATTCCCATCCGCAAACCAGAGCGAAAATTAAGGAACTCGATTTGTTTCAGATATGCGCGTTTCTATAATTGTTGTCTTTATTTTTTTGGACCTGTCGGCTATAAAATATGAACGTGGAATTTAGAAATTTTGAAAAATACATCTGTTGGAGCTATTAAACTACCGAAATCGGAATTTGAGGAGTAATTTTTATGAAACAAGAAAGTTTCAGAGACCTTTTGTAATATTATAATTTCTCCGGATCTCTTTAGCTCTACTTCACAAGAGCTGCAATTAATTTTTGGAGATATTTTTAGCACAGCAGCACCAATAAAATAGCGAAGCGTAAAATCTTCTACAAGCATATCCACTTCAGTTAAGGTAACTCTATGGGTTCGAAATTATCACAGTCTTCCTCGTTTTCATAATTTGTTTCTTGGTAGTTATCACAAAAAGATATGTTAGTTTGATTTTCATTACAAACATAAACGCATCTATTGTTACTGATTGATTGCACACATTTTCGGATGAAAATTTATCGCTGTCTTCTTCACAATTTGATGCGTAGAGATGAAAACGTATGGGACATTATTTTAGCTATTATGTTATTGAAATTAAGTACACTTGGGTTAGGATTAAATCCACCTCGACTCCTTACCAACGAAAATATATTTTCAATAGGATCTTGCATTATTTTGTACGTAAGAAAATACTTAATTTCGGGGTACTTTTCAAACAAGTCACTAGACAGCTGCAAAACTGCTCTTATGGTCTTTAAAAAGGCTCTTGCCCAAAAAGGCTCTTGACCTTCAAAAGACAATCCTTTAAGGTAAGCAACACTTTGTTCTAAAAATTAACGTACGGCATTATCTCGTCTAAGGCCACTTCTGTAAATATTTTTGTTAAATGGACCAATAGAGTTTAAACAGTTAAATAAATTATTCATAAAACTAACAAACTGTGGATAAAGCATGTTGAGTTGGTTCGGGGCTAAATGCGCTCATATCAAAAGCAGATTTTATGGCAGCACTGATTGTGTGACTTAAGATCTGTACAGCATATTTTACTTTAATTTGTTGCCAACTGTTCGGTTTAATAAGCTAATTTATGTGACATTTTTGTGGCGTTGTTTTTTTTTTCAGTGTTATAAAGATCTTATATACAATTCCAGGTTACGACGCCGTCACAACATTTTATATCCTTTTTCATAAGGGTATTTCGACATCATGTGACATGGGTCGTTAATTCCAAATATTTTTTTGGGAATTATAAAAAAAGTAAGGAGTTTCTTGAGTAAAGCCAAAACTAGCTTTTGTTATTTGATCTCTGATCACAAGTGAGGGTTTTTACCCGCAGCCCAATGTTATGACAGTAATCAATTTTTTCAATTACACGTTCTTTTAATATATTTCCAGTTTGAAAGAAGACTTGATAATAAATCAAACTACATATTTCCCAAAAATATTTTTTTTCCCGCTGCCATCTTTGACGTACCCAACTATGTTCTCATAGAAAACATCATAGTCTTAACTCCTTCTAATAGCGATTTCATCAAACACCAAAGAAGTCTCTCTCATGCTTAGTTCCCAACTGGAAGCCAATATCTTCAGATTTTCTGTAACATTGCTATTAAACCCAGGCCTCGTTTTCTTTTCGTTAACTGCCACCATTGTATGGATATTTCGAATGAAAAGTTATTTTTAAGTATATTTTTCGTAAATACCTATAGTATATACCAGAGACAAATGATACTGAGACCCCCAAATCACAATCCTCTGGCTGGGCCCTCAGTTTTTTTTTCAAATTCGCCATTTTGTTTTCCTATCAGTGTTGTGTCAATTAAGAATCCGTGTGACATGCAAAAACATACAAAAAATACAAAAATAAATGCTGCCAACCTCGACAAACGTGGGGAAATGTGCTAGAATTCGGGAATACCACATTTTACAATACTGAACGCCATTGGTTAGTAATTATATGTTGTTAAAAGGCGAATAATTTGATTACTTTGGTTAATAAAACTGGCTAAATGAGATGTTCTATATACTAAAAACTTATTATGACAAACATGGTTGCGTATTTAGTGCCTTTGAATAACATTAACTTCGATTTCATGCGTAAATTTTTCTTAGAAAACTGACGAAAATTTGCTCAATATATTTCTATTTTACTTCAAACAATCTGCATTGTTCTTTTTTCATATATATTTAAAGCAAATCTACACTTATTCCTTAAAAAAAAAATATTTTCCATAATCCTATGAACGCTGTCAGCAACTTTGCCCACAGCGGAAGTGGCATATGCAAGGTGCGAGTGTATTGGTGAGTTGGAATTTTTGAAGTGTTTGCCAAATGTTTTACCATTCGAACTAACTTTCGGTAAAGAATCTAATATATTAGACAGAGTGTAGGATTTTTTTTTCTTTAAAAATTTATTTTTATTCGCTGAACATTTCTTTTGAAAACTTATTCGTTTTAATTTTTCTTGTAATTTTTTGAATCTTTTTAAAAGCTTATCATATTTTAGTCTGTAAAAAAAGCAATTTTTGTCCGTTCCTTAGACAATTATTGCATTTGAAATCTTCTATATTGCTTTCTGTCATGATCGTTGTTCGAAAAATGCAAGCTCTTCAAGGGAGAGTTCCTGTGGTATACGAGTATACGAATTTCCTTCAAAACGGACAGGTATTAGAGCTGGAGTATCATTTCTTGGAAGAGAATGGTCATAGAAAATTGAAGGTACCTTTTTTTTTTTAACCCACTTTTTACCTATATCATCTTCCTTAAAATGACAAGAACATACATATGAATTTCTAATTTTCAGAGGGCCTGTTAAAGAACATGCATCCATCTACAGACATTTCCGTATTCCCATCTGGAAATTTAAAAAAAAATTAATTTGGGTTGTCACGTTTCGATTTCATGGAAGATACAACAACTCATCGTACTCCCCAAATTTTTCTTCGATTGCACGAGACTTCAAAATTGCAAAACTTCCTACTATATCAATTTTATCCGTTAAATTTGAAATTATTCGTTACGTGTGGATAGTATTTTTTTTTAGAAATAAGTGTACATTTGCTTAAAATATATATAAAAAATGAACAACGTAGATTGGTTGAAGGAAAATAAAAACAAATTTGAGCAAATTTTCTGCAGTTATCTAAGAAAAATTTACACATGAATTCGAAGTTAAGACATTCGAGAGCGGAAAATATGCAAACACGTTTGTCCTAATAAGTGTCTAGTATACTCGTATAAAACATCTCCTTTATACTATGTTCCCACCAACGTAATTTAGCTAAAGTGATTTATAAATCACGAAAATCGTCTCCACCGAACTTTAAGTGATTTAGTGTGACATTTTTGTCGACTTTGACATTAGGTGTCCAACACCAGATAGTTAGTTTTTTGTTGCTCTTTCTGTTTTTTTTCGCCATACCTGCCAAGAATAAAACAATTGTTCATTGCATGAACTTAATAAAAATATCAAAAACTCACCGAAACACGAACAAAATTAGAAAATTGAATTTGAATTAATTTTGTTGACAGTTTTTCTTTCTTTTTTGTTTGCTGAATAAAGTGCTGAAGTTAAGAACAGGTATGTTCGATTTTATTTTGTGTGGATTTGCGATGACAGATACGTAATTAGAATTTAAATACGTACATATCACATAATTATAAATCACGAAAATGTATGATAAATCACGTAATTTATGAGATGATTTAGCTAAATCAAGTTGATCTAGCTAAATCACGTTGGTGGGAACATGGTATTAGATAGTTTTATTGACCAACAAAATCGAATTATTCGCCTTTTAACAACATATAATTACTAACCAATGGCATTCAGTAATGTAAAAATGTGATATTGCCGAACTCTAGCACATTTCCCCACGGTTGCCGAGGTTGGCTGCATTTATTTTTGTATTTTTTGTAAGTTTTTGTATGTCACACGGATTCTAAAATGACATAACACCGGTGGGAAAACAAAATGGCGAATTTAAAAAAAAAATTGAGGGGGCCAGTGGCAAGAGGATTGTGAGTTGGGGGTCTCAGTATGATTTGTCTATGACAACAATCACTAATGCAATGAAAATTAAAATAAAGAATATTCAGTGAGTAAGAACTGCCGGAGTGCCGGCAGATAACTATATGAATATTTCGAATGCATACGCTCAGGGTTAACGAAATTTGATCGTAGGAGTATGCATACTTTCAGGATTTAATCAAATTTGTAGGAAATGATATACGACATACCAAATCTGATGCCTACTTTGTGGGTTACCATATGACTTTTTAAATTTTCCAATTTAATTTTGGTACTAGAGGAATATTTGTTTTGTTTTTTTTTTGGAAAAATTGACTTGTTGGCCTTTGACACATTTAGAGAAGAGCGAAAAATTATTTTATCGATTGGGCTGATAGTTTATGAATACACGCTTTTAGTGAGCTATGTGGCTTAGTTGGATTCGAACGGGATGTATGACTTTTTTTTTAAATTATCCTACTTTTTTGTGGTACTAGGGGAATATTTTGCATTTTTTTTTTGGGAAAATAAACTTGTTGGCCTTTGACACATTTAGAGAACATCGACAAATTATTTTAAGGATTAAGTTGATAGCTAATGAATACACGCTTCGAATGAGCTCTGTGACATAGTAGGATTCGAACGGTATATATGACTTTTGAACATTCAACATTTTTATATTTGTATCTTTTGCTTACTTTTTTGGTCGTAAAATTAACTTTTTACTTTTTTCAACAGTGAGAGAAGAGCGACAAATTATTTCATTCTATGAAGTGATAGGTAGAGAATAGTCGCTTCTTTTGGTCCATATAGCTTTGTTAAATTGTAACGGAATATATTTGTTTTAATTTTTCAAAGTGTTTGCTTATGGTGGTTGTATCTCACTGTTTTTGGCCCATTTAGAGAAGAGTGCCAAAATATTTGATTGACACGGATAGTAGCCTACAAATATACGCTTCTTTTAAGATATGTGACATAGTAAAATTCGAAAGGGTTATTTTTTTTTATTAATTTTTTAATAATCTATTTGCTTTTCTTTGAAAAACAAAAGAGTTTTATAGCGAACTGACCGTTACAAAAAACGTAAATTTGAAATTGTGGACGATTAAATCGGTGATAGGTATGCGCAAAAAAAATCCTTTACCTTTACCGGTTACCTAGGAACGCCACAAAATCTCCAACTTCCCGAAGAGCGACAAAATCAGAATAGAGCAATTAATTAGCAATTAAATCACATGTACTCTGTTTTTCGAAATTCCAATGTGGCGGTTCCAACTTTACCCACGTTATTATCCCCCATAGTGGCATAGTACAACAAAGCACAGTCAAACTGGTTTTGCGTAACTCAGAGAGCACAATAAACTCGAATGAGGATAGTGCGTTGTTTTTCGACGCGCCTCGCTCACTCGTAGAGTATGGTGGATGGTTTGGTGATGCATCGCATGTCCTCGTGCGATGAAAGTGGATGTGTCGCGAGAAGGTAGTTATTGAAAAATTGGAATCATTTTCGTTGTATGAAGTGGTGTGTCTCTATATTAATTTGGCTATGATGATACTATGATGCAAGACTCACACTAAATGAGTGTAAGCGTGGCAACACGAACGGCTCGCTATTGATTTATGATTGTGTATTTCAGCATTTAAGGCTTACCATAATTCCCTACTCGATATTGTAAGTATTTCATGTATAAATATTTGCATGAAACCTTTTTAGTGCATTGACATTGACAACTGCATTGCGTGACATTCGAATGCTCACAACAAAAAAAGCTTAACAGTCCGTCAACACATTTATCAGCGAGCTTTTGTAAACAGAAAACATAATTCAATTATGAAAGTGTATAAAAGTGTCTCGTGAAATGAGCAAATAAATAGATCACAATAAAGTGCGCGTCAGTAAGAACGGAACCTTTTTTTATACGGAAATATTTTGTGGATGAAATGCACATAGCCATTTAAAAATAACTGGTTATAATATTATCACAATATGGAGAAGTATGTATCTTTACAAAAGCAAATTCAGTTACTTTATTTCGAATACGTTTGTTTTTAAAAGTGTGAAAAATATAGGATTTGGCCCGCAATATTCACCATTTTCCGGAAATGGGTCTGTTACCGATAATGTAAGTGGTGCATATAGTTTACTTGCAAGCAATATTAGCCATCCTTCCATCACAGGTCACTCCCGATATGGCACACCTTGTTCATCCGTACTGGAATCAGTTTCCAGCAATGGAGCCCATGTGGTATAAGATACTTGCTTGTTTCTTAACAATTATGGGAATAATATCTTGGTGCGGAAATGGCGTCGTTGTGTATATATTTTCAACGACAAAATCCTTGAGAACACCTGCGAATTTATTGGTATTAAATTTGGCTTTCTCAGACTTCTGCATGATGGCAACAAATTGTCCTATGATGACAATAAATTTGTTTTTCCACACATGGATACTTGGTCCTCTAATGTGCGACGTATATGCACTATGCGGTTCAATTTTCGGATGTGGTTCTATTTGGTCTATGTGTATGATCGCTCTTGACAGATATCAAGTGATTGTGAAAGGTGTAGCAGGTCGTCCAATGACGATAAAACTTGCTATAATGAAAATCGCGGCAATATGGCTGTTTGCAAGTTTTTGGACAATTATGCCAATGGTGGGATGGAGCAGGTAAAACAAACTATTATATTATAACTTGTGAACAAGTTTTCTAGTCTTTGTTTCTCATAGATACGTTCCCGAAGGGAATTTAACATCATGTGGAATTGAATATCTTGAGAGAGACTGGAACCCTCGTACATATTTGATATTCTACTCCATATTTGTTTACTACGTTCCATTGTTTTTAATATGCTATTCATATTGGTTTATTATTGCAGTAAGTTTCAAGTTCCATAAATGTTTGTGAAATTAGTAATGCGGTTTGTCGTATTCCTTTTCTTTTATCCCCAAGGCTGTATCAGCTCACGAAAAAGCAATGCGAGAACAAGCTAAGAAAATGAACGTAAAATCGTTACGTTCGTCGGAAGATGCCGAAAAGAGCGCTGAGGGAAAACTCGCCAAAGTGGCTTTAGTTACAATTTCCCTTTGGTTTATGGCGTGGACGCCGTATTTGGTCATAAATTGTATGGGCCTTTTTAAATTCGAAGGACTCACGCCCCTGAACACCATTTGGGGTGCCACGTTTGCAAAAACAAGTGCTTGTTATAACCCGATAGTGTATGGTATAAGGTATAATAATATATTAAGCTTTAAATATTATATGATACAAAATACATTCTCATTCCAATTTTAGTCATCCGAAGTACCGACTGGCTCTTAAAGAGAAATGTCCATGTTGCGTCATTGGATCAACAGAGGACGGTAAGAGCAGTGAGGTCCAGTCACAAGCGACTACTGGCGAACAGGAATCAAAGGCATAACTCAATATCACTAGGCTATAATTTTTGGAAATCGTTCTAACATTTAATAAATCATAAAGAAATTGCATTGACAGAAATACTATAAAAAAAAACAATCATTTTGATTTCTTTTTATTCAACCGGTTAATAAAGTTAGGACCCATCGTGTTGGTAGATTCAAAACAGTTACCAGAAAATTAATTTAAGTTTCAATGCAAAGTTATGTCCACGACTGAGTTGCACGAAACTTACATTGCCATTGAAAGCCTTACTGTTTTTATTTTTTTATTTTATTAGGTGTTTAGGTACCTAATAGAATAAAAAGAACTAACTTTGACAAACTTTACTTAAAAATACGTTCAAAAAGTTTTCGGCGTTTGCTTTTGATACCTCGTTCAGGGGGCAATGAAAACCGAACTTTGATTCGCCTAAAAACAAACTTACGCAAATGAAAGGTTGTAAAGCTACAATTACACATGCCACTTTTCATGTCAAATTTGGCATGCCGACGTCATTATAACGTAAACATTTGTTCCAAATTCGTCACTACGTGTGATTTCCTGGCAAGCGTCTGGTCACGCGGGTTACTCTCACGAAAGACAGACGAGTGAAAGACACAACGAAGGGACGAATTCTTGACGTCAGCATGTCAATATTTGCTATGAAAAATGACACATGTAATCGTAGCCTAAAGCTTAGTACGCTTCTCGAGCTAAATTTTCGGTCCCATACAAAATACTCTCCAAAATATAGCTGAGCTAAATTTAAGCGAACCCATTTAGCTGAGTGGTACACGCAGCTCGAGCTAAATAATCAAACTTTTGTGTTAGAATAGGCGTTTTTTTTTAGTTCAGAGCTGAGCTCGAGCATTATGAGCGCGCTCTGAGCCGAGCGTGCTCAGATCGTTCTGATGTATTTATGAAACACACTTAAGCACATAGCTGTCATTTGTAATAAATATGTGTATAAATTGAATATTTATTAATTGTTGTTTATTAAATTGGTTACCCTTCAGTTCCAGAGCAACAAGATTCGTCCGCCATTTCAATTATTTTGTTTATCCTGTTTTTTTCTGTCAAATGTGACTGCGAGTGTGTATTCAGCTTTTTACTCAGCCTGCTCAGTCAATTTATTCTGAGCTCATCGAGCGCGGTCTGATTATGCTCAGATCGAAAAAAGAAACACAAATCTGAGCTCTGATGTATCTGAGCTAAAAAAGAAACACGAACTTTTTGTATAACAGTTCAGGTTGTGCTCTGAACTAAAAAAGAAAAACGCCTAATGTACATTTAATGGGCGGCGCATTTTCTCAAGCTAAATTGTGACAGATCGTTGTGTATTTGTTGTTCTATTGCCGAAAGTATGCAACGATAAGCTTCCTTAATTATTATATAGACGAGAAGTAGCTAGAGTCAGAAATAGTTGAAATAAGAGAGAATTAAATTTTTCGAACGTAGTTTTTTTCAAAGAACAGCTGTTTTCTGTGACACTTATCCACGGCGTACTCTATGTCAAAATTTAGCTAGGACTTTAGCTGATGTTTGGAAAGGAAAGTTGGGGAGCAGCTTAAATTTAGTTTTGCTCGATCAGACTACTACATTTAAAGTATGGGAGCGAAAATTTAGCTCGAGCAGCCTACTACACTTAAGGAGTTGAAAGTTGAGCCCGTTGTATATGCAGATCCCTAACATTATGAAACTGATTTCATAGATTTTATTCATTCATTGAACTTGTATCAAATAGAAACACTCCCAATTTTGTAATAAATATTAATAAATCTTAAATGGAAATAGAAATTTATTAACAAACCATTAATTATAAATTGAGAGAGCGGGCTTTACCAATAAATATTTTTAGTTTCCGTACAAATTTCGCAATTGTGAGCTTCCCTAAATTTTAAGTCGAGACTGGAATTTATTATTAGTACTCCGTAGCGAGTTAGAGGCAGGCCTATGCCTAATAATAATTTTTAACCTCCAAACTAAATGTTTTGTAGGTCACGTTCTGCAATTTTGTATGGAAAATTTCCCCACTGTGTTCGAAAAATTTAGCCTGGACACTAAAAAATGATTATCAATATCGCGGGTAGATGTCAGCAGACCGTCTCGGTGTTGAAGAACTCGGTGATGTTGTAGGAATGGCTAAGGTTTTTTTTGTGTTTGATCTGTTGCAAGTTCGGGCGTGGGGTGGTTTGGCTGTTTTTGTCGTGGTGATGACGTAGGGTGCAGAATCAATTTTGACGAAGCGACTGCACACTGCAGTTGCACTGAAATTTGAAAATCTATACGCAAAAAAACTCAAGCAGCTAAACGATTGCTTTGTGTTGTTTGGTTGTTGATCTCGTTTTTATACCCTCCACATCCACAGGAAGATCTATGTTCACTTTGTCATTACATTTGTAACGCCAAGAAGGAGTCACCGGAGACCTCATAAAGTATATAATATTCTGAATCAGGATCACATTATGAATCGATTTAGCCATGTCCGTCTGTCTGTCTTTTGAAAGCACGATAGCGCCCAAAGGTATTGACATAGGCGAATGAAATTTGGTGAAAGGACTTCTTTTTGTCGTCGCCAGGTTGGTATTTGAAATGGGCTATGTCGGCCAAGTAGTTCTTGTACCTCCCATACAAAATTAATAGTACCCCCATGTGTCTCTCTGTCTGTTGAAAACAGGATAGCATCGAAACAAATCGGCCTAGACAAGTGAGATTTTGTGAGAGGACTTACTTTTATCGTCGTCAGGTTGAGATTAAAATGGGGCTATGTCGGTTAAGTAGTTCTGGTACCTCCCATACAAAACCAAATTTGCATGACTTGTATGCAGTGGAGGGTACCAAAGCATCGGCCGGGCTGATGATAACACTTTTACTTGTAGATTTTTATCTCGACTCCAGATACCAATTTTTATTTCCACTAAGTACATCCTACGGCGCAGTGGCTTAGTGGTTAGTGTGTTGGACTACTAAGCGAGGGGTCCCAGGTTCGAATCCCGAGAAAAACCCAAATTCCAACTTAAGGTTTTTTTCACTGCGCCACCTCTCGCGAACGTCTGACAAACATCCGAGAGTATAACTGTCAACAGCTTCTCAATTGGCCGTTTGGACTCGGCATAAAATTGTAGATCCCTTCCATTCGACCCAAAAATAAAAACTCACACAAGACAAATGGTTGTGAGAAGCTAGGCTTGGACCTGTTGCGCCAATTTTTTTTTTTTTTTAAGTACATCCTACTTCTCAGGACTTATTTTCTGATACCTTTCAACCACTTTGCCTTCTGCAGGCACTGTCTTACGAAAACAGATAGTCCTGGGCAGATGCTAATGCTCCTAATAACGCCTGAGGGTTCGGAGAATCATAGCGGATAGTAAATAAATTGCGGAAACGACAGCCGTGCAACTTCTTCGCAGCAGGTACTTCGCTATCGTCCGAAGAACCGCGATATTTTGACACAATGAAGAACACCTCATCATTTGGGGATGCTTCCATTTCTTTCCTTCTTTGAATTCTTTTGAATTCCTTCGAACTTTTGAATTCTTTCGAAGGAAACTGAGTGGCGTTATTTGAAACCAATGTCGTTGGTCAATAGACTGTGAGTCCACCAATAACACCAAAAATTTGGGACAGGACAGGTATATATAAATATTCTTCAAATATCAGTGTTCTCAGGCACATTCATTGATTGACCAATTGGTATATATCTTAGTAGGACTAGGGCACTTAACTGGCAGGTAGTACACACTTCTTTACTGCTTCTAAATGTTCTTCACCGATATTCGGCCAACAAAAACGGTGATTTAATTGCTTTGCTCGTATTATTCCCCAATGTCGTGCATGCAAAAGACTTAATAAGGTGTTTCGAAAATTTGCTGGTACCACTCCTCCATGCTTGTATTTTCGCATTAATAAAATCACCCCAGCAGTGGCGCATAGTCTTAATCTCCTTCGAAAATAAGGTAATAAACCACTTTCAGTCGCGGGCAACTGCTTTGTCCATTCATCTAACATACTTTGGCAATGCTTGCTGTGTTAAGGGAAAATTGTCCACGATACGCACTCTTAGATGACGATAAGGTTCCTCTGCCTTGTTAAAGTCACCGTCCGGTCGCACAGGTAAACAAGAGAGGCAATCGGCGCTTACGTGCTGTTTGGTTGGGCAACAGGGTAATAAACCAACGCTTCGGCCGTTTGGGTGAAATATCAACACTATAATGGTTAGTTAGCAGCCCAAATTGACGACCAACGAGGTACAGGTGGTATAAAGGTGAATTGCTTTTAGAAATGTATAATACTGAGGCAAAGTATGAATGCTCAACCGCAGCAGTGCGTGATTTTGTGACCCCTCAATTCTTAAAATATTGGAAGAATGGGAAATAGATACTAAAATTTAAAGCATTGTCATTGAACAATGGAGCCACACTCGGAAAGAATTGAAAATCACCAATTGCAAAATTTTGAGTTGCAATTCACAAATTATATCTTTGTCGCAAATTACAACGATTTTTTCTTGGATTGATATAAAAATTCGTAATTCGACATTGAAAACGGCGTAGAATACAAAATTCTGCTGTTGAATTTTGCGATTAGAAGTATTAATTCGAGCTTCTTTTGTTTGTAGTGATTTGCGATATTGTTTGGCGCAATTTACCACTTCAATGGGTCAATTTCTCAAGCACTACTGCACAATCGCAAATTGCAAAAAGTATTTGCTGATTTACAAACACTGAGTGATGAATCAATGAAATCTTTTAATAATTTAACACAAATTGAAAACGTAAAATGACGAAGAGAAATCGCGAATTAAAAAATATTTTTTTGTAATTTCCATGAAATTAACTACCCAATGTGTGGAATTTGTGTGCGCACAGGCAGCCGACAAAAACGAAACGTCATAGCATAGTCCATGTAAAGAAATCCTTTTAAGTCCTTTCATTTTCTGCATGGATAGCTCCAACCATGCGCATTTGGCTTCATTAGAGTCAGACAGTCGGTATTCAATCTTTGCGTAAAGCAGTTGTTGTCGGGTCAAAGTTATTTATAAGTATAACTCATTCGAAGTGATAGTGAGTCAGTCTACTAACCAACAAATTGTAAAGAATTTTGGAATATATCTTGTAAGTAGGTACATATTGAATAATACAAAAACAACTGAAGTAGGTATATAAATTCGTATTTTTTTCAGAAGGTACAACTCGCTATAAGAAAGAAGTATAAATTTGAATGGATTCTAAAATATGTAATTGAAAACGATTGTAAATATTCGTATCAATGGCAAGTTCTTCTAAATAATTTGTTTGTATTTTAAATTTTAGCATAGACCGAAAAACCCGTTGTATCCGGACGATACGGCGCCGTATACTTTTCATGGACATCACGAGGAAACAAATTTTAAAATGTGACTTTAAATATATATTCGAAAATAACCTAAATAATAAAACTACGAATTTTGATTTGTAAATCATAAGATATAAGTTGTAAATTGAGAATAAAGTTTTCTAATTTCACGATAAAACAATTTCAATTTAATACGGTGATGCCTCAAATCACTACTCAAGAATCGAAAATTGCAAAATATGAAACGCAAATTGATAAAAAAAAAGAGTCAATTTGACATTACGAATTCGTAAATTGCAACTACTAAAGTGGTAAATCTACCCCAATCAACACTTTTGAGTTGCAATTCAAGACTAAATGGTTGTAATTTGTTAAGGGAGGAAATCCGAATTTACAACACAAAAGTGGTAATTTACGAATTATTTTTGCAATTCACAATCCATAGCAATAGCAAATTAATAACTATTTGTGTCAAATTGCGATTGGTTATTGCAATATGTATTCCTCATTTGATCGCATCATTGACAGTAAAAAGTAGCGATTCGCGACTTTTGAGGGTCAATATCTTCACTCCGTACAATTTATAGAATTGCGAATAAAAAGTCGTGAATTAGTAAATCCTGAGCTAAACTCTAAAACTAGACATCCTTTTTTTCGTGATTCTGCGCTCATTTTTCTTGATTTGATCCTAAAATTTTTTCCGTGGCAATATAAAAAAGTAATTAGAAGAGGTGAAATAATTTCTGTGTGCCACATATATTACCTATCTAAATCTTGCTGTAAATCTATGCAGCCTTTACATTGAAAAACCGGATTAAGAGCATTATACCGTTGATGAACAGTTATTGTTGTAAAACAGCTATTAAACAACAAAAAAAAAAAACCGAGCGGCAAACGATAGAAAAACAAGAGAGTAGTTTATTCTTTGGTAGTTCAATTGAGACTGTTACATATTATTAGTTAAATAGTGAGAAGAAAATATAAGAGGCATGGAATGCAACAGTTGCTTTGATGTACAGTTGAAGTACAGTGGTGTACTCAACTTTAACAACACTCCCCCACAATGCATATATTGCTATTCAGCAAATTGATTTTATCGGGATGCCCAACATCGAACAAAACTTCAAGTGCTTAGTTTTGGCCAAGTTCTTTGTGAAAATATCCGCCATCATGTCTTCGGAACAATGGTACTTCAAGTCTATTGTGCCTTCTTCATACAAGTCTCGAATGTAGTGGTAACGGATGTCGATGTCCTTGCTTCTGGGATGATGTACCGGATTTTTCACCAACTGCTGAGCACCTATATTGTCGTTAAATAGAAGAACAGAACGATTAGTAAAGGGAAAGTTTAACTCTGATACCAAGTTTCGCAAGTACACAGCCTCCATGCGACAGCGCCATGTATTCGGCTTCAGTGCTACTAAGAGCAACTGATAGCTGCTTCTTCGATTCCCAAGAGATGGTTCCACCACCAAATGTGAACACGAATCCAGTATAGGATCTCCTATCATCAGTATTTCCTCCCCAATCTGCGTCCACATAACCTTGAAGACCCTCCGACGATTTCGAACAAAACAGCTTTGCACCACCTGTAGTCTTGATGTACCGCAACAGGTGTTTTAATGCACTTAAATGTTCTCCATGTGGTTCCACGTTGTACTGAGAAAGTTTGCTGATAGTGTGACTAATGTCTGGCCTCGTAGAAACTGCTAAATACATAATAGCACCCACTATGGATTGGTAGTGGCTTGGATCCTCCTTCTGGCACGTCTCACTTCGACACTTCACTAATTTCATCCCAAGGTCGAGTGGGGTAAAACAAGGCTTACATGCAGCCATCCGGTACCGGCACAAAATTTCTTTTATATATTGATGTTGATGTATTGCCAAAGGTCCCCTTGGTTGATCTCGCTCAATTTCAATCCCTAGAAATTGCTGCACTACACCTTTGTCCACACAATCAAACGCAGTTCCAATTTGGGCCTTAATTGCATCCATTGATGATTCCGACGAACAGGCAATCAAAAAATCGTCAACATACACCGCCACAATGTTAATCTGATCTTCAATACTCATGACATACAGACAGTTGTCTCCGTTACACCTCGTCAGTCCAATCTGCAGCAACACTTCGTTTAATTTCTTGTTCCACTCCCTCCCCGCTTGTTTTAAGCCATAAAGCGACTTACGTAGCTTACAAACTTTCTGTGAATTATCTTGGTCCACAAATCCTTCGGGTTGAGCCATAAAAACATCTTCGCTTAGTTCGCCATTAAGGTATGCGGAAGTTATATCGAGGTGGTGCACAAGAAGTTCATACTGCACCGCAATAGCTAAAACTAACCGTATGGTCGAGTAACGGACTACGGGGGAGAAAGTTTCATTAAAATTTATCAAATATTTCTGGGAACACCCTTTGGCTACAAGCCTACATTTGTACTTGTCAATTGATCGGTCTGGTTTCCTTTTAAGGTTAAAAACCCACTTACACCCAATTATTAAGTCCTTTGATGGTGGATCCACTAGCTCCCAGGTTCCATTGTTGATAACTGCATCGTACTCCAACTGCATTGCACACTTCCATTTTTCAGCGTAACAGCTATTCCTCGCTTCTGCAACCGACGATGGTATCGACGACATTTCTCCTATCGCATTAACCGCTTCAATCATATTATACTACTTCGTTGGCCTACCAGGCTTTCCCGTACGGATGATTTTCGGTCGCCCCGGCCCAACAACTACTGTTTTTGTCGGCGGGCTAGATGAGTCAGCTGTTTTTACTGTTACATATTTGTTTCAACATATAATGATAAACATGATCATGAGGATTAAACGCTGACGCTGCACTGCATTCGTTGCGTATGGTTAATAATCAGACGCTGACGCTGCAGTGCATCGGAAGCGTGTGGATAATATAAAAAAAAAAATGAGAAGCATGGGAACAGTAATTCACAAACATTTACACGGAATACTTTTAAAAATGATAATATAAAAAAAATTAGAAGTATGTACTACTTTTAATCAGGAAAAAAAATGAGAAGCCAAAAAAATGAGGAGATATTTCTAGTGTTAACTTACATGATATTTCGAACATTGTGCCAAATGCTCTTACGCATTGCTCGATGATCCCCGCATTATCTGCAATAGTTTTGGAGCATTTTTTCAATCAGTGTATTCAAATCAGTTGTAGATGAACACATTTTTCTTATTTAGGTGCATCACATTCCTCTGTTATTAGTCGCATTGCTTTTCACGAAGATATGATACTGAGTAAACTTGGAAATTTGGCTCTAAATTTCAATCCTGGACCCGATGGTATTCCAGGGGGTTTTTTAAAAATGCCCTTCCTTTACATTCTATACTTAGCCACATATTCAATGTAACGTTAAAGACTGGTATCTGTCCTTCCTTATGGAATTTTTTTTTACCAATATTTAAATCCGGTAGGAAAAATAATATTTAAAACTATAGAGGGATTTGCAAACAATCGTTCATCGCTAAACTGTTTCGATGAGTTGGTAACTGATAAGTTAAATAATTTGCAATAACTAACATGTGAAAAACAGAACCACTGTTACTAATCTGCTTCTTTTAACAAATTTTGTTATTAGTGAGATATTTAAGGGTATCAGGTCGATGACATTTACACTGATATCAGTAAAGCGTTTGACCGAGTTGACCACAAGCTTCTTCTTTACAAACTTGAATGTTTAGGGTTCCCTACAGTGTTTCTTAGATGGCTATCATCCTATTTAGGAAACAAATACCAATTTGTTAAGTTTCGAGGACACTTATCCAAAGAAATCTTGATAAAATCCGGTTTTATATTTGACGTTTGTTCAATTGCTGTTGGAATATGCGTTTATTGTTTGGTGTCCATACTACAATACTCATGTTGTACGAATCGAAGCAATTCAAAAAAGCTTTATTAAGTTTGCCCTCAGACGTCTTCCTTGGTCTGATCTTAATAACTTACCCCCTTATTCAGCCCGATTATACAATATATTGGACTCGAGTCCCTTGAAGTTAGGCGAAAGGTGTCAAGAGTTATTTTTCTCCACAGAATACTTATTGGGGAGATTCACTGTCCTGATATTTTAAGTCTTGTAGGTCTTAATGTTCCATCACTTATTTTCCCAAATTAAGATTCTTTTGTATTCCCCGTTCTCGTACTAATTACTAATTTTAAATGGCTTAATGTCATTGTATAATGATTGTCCGTCTTTAATTGACACTAATATGACAATACCATTAATAAAATCCATTTTGTTCAATTTTGTACAGTTGCAATTGTATTGCTAAAATTTGTGCTAGCATTTTTTTCTGTATTATTCTTTTACATCAATTTTCCTCAATTTTAGTCTCTTTTTTCATTTGTACTACTAATTTAAAATTAAAATTTGTTCATGTCTAAAAGGGGCTAGTATCTTGTTGAAAAATAAATAAATAAACACAACAAAACAAGTACAAGTGTTATCGTCGATACCATAGACTAACCAAACTAGACAGTCGACTGAAAGCAGAAACGGTACTTCTGCCTACAAGCTGCCTGTTCTGCAGCAAATTGCATAAGCATTAGTGCCTGTAATCAGAGCAGCGCCATTGCTGCAGCACGCATACTTATACAATTTTCTGCAGGGACTTCATGGCATTCGGGCGGCCATTATTATGGTGAAAAAACAAGTGTGTGCGACTGTGTTCGGCATACTTTGTGCCCATTAGTTATGCGGTGTTCACATCGCAGTTTATTTTAAGAATTTTTAAAGTTTTTTAAATTGTTGGTATCAAATGGAATTCCTGTTATAATTTCGTAACAATGCCAAATAAATTAATATAATAACTATTTGTCAATATCTAGCAGAAATCCATCTCATAATATTAATCAGTTAAATTAACTATCACGGTTTTTTTTCACTTTTGTTAAGAGAAATTTTGTAACCTCAGGTTTTTTTATACATACTTTTAGAAAATACCCTTTTTTGCGTTGATTTGAATGCTTTAAATTTCGAAGCCATATTGAAAAAAATATATTTTTTAACATAGTTTAGCGAAAACGTGTTTTTTTGTATGTCGCGGGGAAAAATATTATTTAGTTTTAGCATAATTTAAAATCGTTAATAAGTACGTAAAATGTATACTTGCACAATAATATATGCAAGTATGCATTTGTTAAATTGAAAAAATTAGTTCGCGCTAATTTTCGTAACGATAAAAAAAATTTTTGATCACTTTTCGTATTTCAAAAACACAAATAGTGCACTTGTTTTTGTTAATTAATAATTAGGAAGGTTTATAAAAAAATCTGTGTACATTTCAAAATACATTGTTTTAAAATTTGGAAAACAATTATGTGTGTAGAAAACGAAATAAAGTGTGCGAATACCAATAATTAACAAAACAATTTGAACTCTTACGTTCGATTGAATACGCAATATCTTGAATGTGAAATCAAAATGCAGAACCCACTTAAATACAACATTATATTAGGCGTGTTTTTTGAGCTTCGTTTTCAGCAAAGCAAAGTAAAGTAGGATTTTCAGCATGCAATTACAACAACTACATTCTACTTGACACTTCGAGGAATCACAGTAGTTGTTGTTTTTGCGTTATAAAAATCCTACTTTCCTTTGCTTTGCTGAGATCGAAGCTCAAAAAAACACGCCTTATATGTCGTTTTGTTAGGAGTTAAGCTTTTTATTTTTTGCTTTCCGATATTCATATTAAATTTTATTAACATTATTCACCAATGTTTAGTGTTATTAAACTACAGAATTACTAATCATATATTGATTTTGTACAAATATGGTGTTAAATAAACGAATTTGAAAACATTCACCCTAATAGAAATTTATACAATATTCATGAACATTTACTAAAATTCGATTTTGTCTAGTGGAAGCTGGGGTTTAACTTGCAAGTTGTTGACTCATTTTTGGAACAACCCCCACGAATTTTATTTATGGATTTTGCTGTCAAACATAGAATTCATACAAACAAAATTAAAAATAAACTGAAATGTGAATGAATGAACACCTTTTACCGGCGCAGATGGATAGAAGACGAATTAAGCTATCTAAAAAACCATACTCAACATTTGCTTTTTTTACTTTTATTGTTATAGAGTTATTTACATTTTGTTTGTTAATGAAATTCTGCCAACCGACGGCTTTTAATACACGTATTCACAGACAGGAAAAAAAGAGAGTGCGAGAGAGAGCTGTTATTCAAAATTTGCGGGGATAATCGGGTGGGTGCAATGAAAGTCGACTGTCTAGTTTGGTTAGTCTATGATCGATACCCTCCACTGCATACAAGTCATGCAAAATTGGTTTTGTGTGTGAGGTAGGTACCAGAACTACTTGACCGATATAGCCCAATTTTATATAACCTGACGACGATAAAAGTAAGTCCTCTCACAAAATTTTACTTGCCTAGGTCGATTTGTTGCCACGCTATCCTGTTTTCAACACACGGGCCTAATATTGATTTTGTATGGAAGGTACCAGAACTACTTTACCGACATATTCCATTTTTAATACCAACCTAACGACGATAAAAAAAGGGCCTTTCACCAAACTTCATTCGTCTAGGTTGATTCCTTTGGACGCTATCGTGTTTTTAACAGACATATAGACAAATAGACATGGCTAAATCCATTCCGAATGTGATGCTGATTCAGAGTATATATACTTTATGAGGTCTCCGGTGAATCCTTATTGGCGTTACAAAAATAATGACCAAGTGAATATACCTTTATATGGAGGGTATAAAAAAATATAAATATGAAGAAAAAAAAAGCTAAAATTCTCTCTCCATCTCTGCTTGACGGTCAGATCTGAGATTCCTTGCACCTAAAGTGTTATGTCACTTTTGAAGCTTTTATTCTTTGACATTTAACAAGTAGAAACTACGCCATTACTAAAAATGGAACTATAAGCGCTTCAACAACGCATTGAAATTATTAAAATTCACTTCAAAAATGGTGAAAATCTTGCAGTCACAGTTCGCAAAACTAAAGCATTTTTTGGTCGTCGTGGAGCACCTTGTCGGAACGAAATTGGGGAAAAAATTCGAGCTGTTGGGACAAGTTAGTAATGTGAAGAATAAAATCCGTGCACGTTGCTCAAGAACAACTGAGAAAATTGCTGCTGTAGCCCAAAGTATTGAAGAAAACCCAGGTTTGTCCATTCCTCGTCGTTCTTTGGAATTGGGCTTTCCACAAACGTCATTACACCGTATTTATGATTTTTTATTGTCCGAGTTGGATAGTATTGATCTTGACAACGTTTACTTTCAACAAGACGGCGCTACGTGCCACACAAGCAACGAAACCATTGATCTTTTGCGGTAAAAGTTTGAGCATGTTTTTTTTAGATAGCATAACTTGTAAAGAACAAGTTAACAAAATGCAAGTTAAATCCAAGATTGCACTAGGGTAAAAGTGAGTCTTAGAAAATATTCGACAACATTAAATAAATTTATGTAAGGTTTGGTGGATATTTTGAAATTCGTTCATTTAGCACCAAAATCAAAATATCATTGGCAATTATATAGTTTAATAACATTGAACCGTGTTAAATGATGTTACTTAGGAACCGTTAAAATTCAATATTTAAAAAAAACTTTTATTTTCGGAAAGCACATTCGTAGAAATACAAGCATGTGAGTAAACTCTTAACAAAAATAATATATACTGTGGTATTTAATTGGGTTCTGTGATTTGATTTCAGATTTCGGGTATGCAATCGAACGTAAGAATCGGAATTGTTTTGTTTGTTGTTGGTATTCGCATGCTTCATTTCGTTTTCTATATATAATATTCTTTTACGAATTTAACATCAAGGTATTTCGAATTGTCCATACTGAAGTTTCTATAAGCCTTTCCCTCCTGCACAATAACAAAAGGATATATATTTGTCATTAAACTTTTTTTTGACTTGAATGTGATTAAGAACATCTGAAAAAAAAATGGATGTCTTCGAAAAAGGACACTCACAATTGTGAGCTTCAGCAGTGCACCCACAACAATATTGGCAAAAAAAAATTAAATCGATTAAATAATCATTTTTAAGCAACGGAAATTAAGATTTTATTTAAACTTGAAACTCATAAATATTTTTCGTTGTTTTTCCAAAGAAGTGCTAATATAATGATAATAATAATTTAATTTTTGGTATGAAAATTTAAAGCAATTAGAGTCTTTTGTAAGGCAAAGGTATGCACCGCACTTCTCACGTTTCGTCCGCGACCGGCTTCGAGAATTGGGTAAGCGGCACTTGAGTGGTGCTTTTAATTTATCAACAACTGGCCAGTGATTGAAGCCATCAAAGCACTTATCTTGCCCAGGTAATGAAGAAAACCTTTTCCTTTTCTTTTGAATCACCTCGTCTTCTGATTCGGAATCACTTTCAGAATTCATTGATTTTTTCTTGGCCACACCACCCAATAAATATTCTCCTACTTCCAACCTAAACTCCAGTAAGTCCATTTTGTGTTGTATACAGTCGTATTTTGTATTCTAAAAAAACTGTTAACAATGGCTAAGTCAAACATATGAAGAATTGTTTTCACTGTCCATTTTTTAGTTTTGATCCACGTCCGATAATAGCACTCAAGAAGCTGGTCACAAGTGTCGATACCTCTCATACTAGCATTGTAGCAGGCAACGCAAGCCGGACACGGATCGTCGAATCGGGCTTTCGCTGTTTTGTCCCAGCGTTTTACAGTGTTAACAGGTTGGCTGCCAGTTAGACTTGAAGTCATTAAAACGCTTTTGTTGTCCTTCCATTTACATAGAGAATTATCGTTGAGGCATATTTCTTCAAACTCTCCCTTTTCATCTTGTAATCTTTTGTAAAAGTATAGCTGTTCTGGCGATTATTCATTAAAGTCCCCGTCGCATAGATATTATTTTCTTTTAACTTTTACATTAGCGGAAAATTTGTAAAGTATCTATCAAAAAAACAAATGAGTTCTTGAGCATTTTTTCCGTTAACCTTAAGAGAAATGCCGGTCCTAATCCGAGACTTCTATCTCTAAGAGGCGTAGTTGCACCCTGATAAATTTCGAAGTCCAATACCATTTTGCACGTAAGCACAAAGTTCTTTAGCCCTACAGGGCGAGGCTTATTTGTACATATTGCCGGACAATACATCGACCTTAAAAATGGTATCATTTGCTAGTCAATTGAAAATTCTTTGAAAACATTTCTATCAATTTTCAAACATCTGCCGCGTGCAATGTCAATCACTGGCTGAACCTTCCAAAGCAAATTTGTCTTTTTTTGTTCTTCGGATACAGCGTTCACATCTACAAAGTGGACATTCACACGCAGTAAATAAAATCAATCAGCCGGCATCACTTGGGCAATCAAATTAAAAGGAAACTTTAAGTTCCAATACAAATGAATGTGTGGGAATTTAATACATCCAGAGACTGCATGCATTCCAAAAATTACAGACATTTCTTCCAAAGTTGTTTTAAGCTGTCCAGTTGTTGAAAGATAATATTTTATATATATTATTCAATATTTTGTATCAATTCAGCCGTAAAATATTGGGAAAAATATTCGTATGGTGTTCTAACAACCTATAGAAGAAATAATACAACCTGTCAAACTAATGAAACCTGAATTTCACCTGCTTCTCCTCTGGAACATGGAAGGGTATTGATATGTCAGGCTTAAACGGCCTTTCGACCCATTGAAAAGTTATTTTTCGTGAACTTATGGCACTGGGACAACCTTCGTTGCCTGTTAGTTCAGGATGCTGGGCTAACGGGACCTCGTCTTCGGAATCAATAAATGATTCGATATCATCACCTACCTCATCAAAAAAATATTCGTCATTTTCTTCTTCTTCTTCTGTAGAGAAAACATCACTGGCAACAAGCATATCAAAAATATCTTGCTCGGCAAGAAACCTTTGCGCCATTCTAGTAATACAAACGGAAAAAAATTCAAATTTGACAGATAAAAAAAATACTTTTCGGCATTATTAAAAACCAGAGCTCACGATTGTGAAAATCGCTTTAATCTATGCAAAAGAACACTAATCTACTATATAATTTCAATCTTAGGCTTAGTATCCAGCTCGCGCTAAATTTTAGCGTCCCTAGTCTTTACTTCGATTCTCCCCACCAAAGATAAATGGTCGCTAAATACATAATTACTTTGTATTTTGGTTTTGGGTTTTTTGAAGTAATACTTCTTTAGGCACGCTTGACGCGTCACAAAATCGTTACGGAAATTGCGAGCGGAAGTTGAGGGGGAGATATAAGTTTGTGACATAAAAAGAGAGAGAGTTATGTTTTCTTTCGAATATTACTGTAGAGGCAAGAGAGATAGATGCGAGCACACATTTTCGTTCTCTCTTTCTCACAGCTAGTTACGTTTCTTTATCTAAGGCATAGGTATCATACAGTGCAGCAGTGATACCAGATCGGGGTATTTATCACTTTTTGCGGGATTTTCTCACTAATAGTAAGCTAAAAGGGCCAACGGGATTTTTCAGACCTCATAGCACAAAAAGAAAGGTATTTTACTTATTGGTCAAATTCGGTTCCTAATTGCTCATTTCATTAAGAATAAAAATTTATTCATCCTACAATCAAATTAAATGTTTTCATGTTTAGAAAAAAGTCATTCAAAATATCTAAATGCTTTCTTTTTCTTTTTTTTTATTTCCCTAAACTGTCATAAAATGACATATGTGTCTGTGAACGAATCAGGAGTAATTTTTTAAAATAATAAATTTATTTATTTTGTAAACATAAAAGGGATATTTTGAGTATAACCGTGGGATAACCTGCCTCTAAAGTCTGGTATCACTGTAGTGCACGCCTATTATCTGTATCACACTGTAGGAGCAACAGAGACAGGTGCGAGCACACAGTTTATTTTCATTCCGTCATAGCCAGTTATGTTTCATATATATAAGACATAGTGCACTCCTATTGCAAGGTTGCCACTTTGATCAGTTTTTACCAAACTTGGTATTTTTTTTTGCTTTAAATACATAATTACTTTGTATTTTGGTTTTGGGTTTTTTGAAGTAATACTTCTTTAGGCACGCTTGACTTGGGGGGTAAGCTGTTGAATGCGTCACAAAATCGTTACGGAAATTGCGAGCGGAAGTTGAGAGGGAGATATAAGTTTGTGACATAAAAAGAGAGAGAGTTATGTTTTCTTTCGAATATTACTGTAGAGGCAAGAGAGATAGATGCGAGCACACATTTTCGTTCTCTCTTTCTCACAGCTAGTTACGTTTCTTTATCTAAGGCATATGTATCATACAGTGCAGCAGTGATACCAGATCGGGGGATTTATCACTTTTTGCGGGATTTTCTCACTAATAGTAAGCTAAAAGGGCCAACGGGATTTTTCAGACCTCATAGCACAAAAAGAAAGGTATTTTACTTATTGGTCAAATTCGGTTCCTAATTGCTCATTTCATTAAGAATAAAAATTTATTCATCCTACAATCAAATTAAATGTTTTCATGTTTAGAAAAAAGTCATTCAAAATATCTAAATGCTTTCATTTTCTTTTTTTTTATTTTATTTCCCTAAACTGTCATAAAATGACATATGTGTCTGTGAACGAATCAGGAGTAATTTTTTAAAATAATAAATTTATTTATTTTGTAAACATAAAAGGGATATTTTGAGTATAACCGTGGGATAACCTGCCTCTAAAGTCTGGTATCACTGTAGTGCACGCCTATTATCTGTATCACACTGTAGGAGCAACAGAGACAGGTGCGAGCACACAGTTTATTTTCATTCCGTCATAGCCAGTTATGTTTCATATATATAAGACATAGTGCACTCCTATTGCAAGGTTGCCACTTTGATCAGTTTTTACCAAACTTGGTATTTTTTTTTGCTTTAAATACATAATTACTTTGTATTTTGGTTTTGGGTTTTTTGAAGTAATACTTCTTTAGGCACGCTTGACTTGGGGGGTAAGCTGTTGAATGCGTCACAAAATCGTTACGGAAATTGCGAGCGGAAGTTGAGAGGGAGATATAAGTTTGTGACATAAAAAGAGAGAGAGTTATGTTTTCTTTCGAATATTACTGTAGAGGCAAGAGAGATAGATGCGAGCACACATTTTCGTTCTCTCTTTCTCACAGCTAGTTACGTTTCTTTATCTAAGGCATATGTATCATACAGTGCAGCAGTGATACCAGATCGGGGGATTTATCACTTTTTGCGGGATTTTCTCACTAATAGTAAGCTAAAAGGGCCAACGGGATTTTTCAGACCTCATAGCACAAAAAGAAAGGTATTTTACTTATTGGTCAAATTCGGTTCCTAATTGCTCATTTCATTAAGAATAAAAATTTATTCATCCTACAATCAAATTAAATGTTTTCATGTTTAGAAAAAAGTCATTCAAAATATCTAAATGCTTTCATTTTCTTTTTTTTTATTTTATTTCCCTAAACTGTCATAAAATGACATATGTGTCTGTGAACGAATCAGGAGTAATTTTTTAAAATAATAAATTTATTTATTTTGTAAACATAAAAGGGATATTTTGAGTATAACCGTGGGATAACCTGCCTCTAAAGTCTGGTATCACTGCAGTGCACGCCTATTATCTATATCACACTGTAGGAGCAACAGAGACAGGTGCGAGCACACAGTTTCTTTTCATTCCCTCATAGCCAGTTATGTTTCATATATCTAAGACATAGTGCACGCCTATTGCAAGGTTGCCACTTTGATCAGTTTTTACCAAACTTGGTATTTTTTTTTGCTTTTTGATTTTTGCTAATTTGGTAATTTTTATCTGGTTATGGTAAATTTTTCTGCTTCTCCGTGAACGTATTGCATTATTTGCATTAATGCTTGATCACCATCCATATAAAACTGTTTTATTCGCTGTTCAAAAAATTACAGAATTCACTCATTTTCTTCATTTGACAGATGGTGAATAATAATAATTAATTATATTATTTATACAGGGACATGAAACTCTAATTTGTTTAAGAAAATAGGTGGATGATCTTCCATGTCTTCTAGCAGCTGGTAATTTTGTGCAAAATGGAGTAAAATGATTTGAGTTTTTTTTGTAAGTGGCAACCGTGGCCTATTGTCTGTATCAAGAGAGAGCAGTGTGCGCGCCCATTTTCTTGCTCCCTTCCTCTCATAGCCAGTAAATTATTGAAGAAAATTGTTATATTAATATGTATAAACTAAACATGTAATAGATGGAGCTAAAGAAATTTTACTTCAGTCGTGTGGTCTAAAGCACACAGGATTTTTTCTTTATTATCACGCTAACGTTTTCTGCGGTTTCCTCCGAATAATCCACAATAATCACAACACAAACTTTTCCCTCCTTTTTCTTCTGTTTACATTTATCTTCGATTTAATGTACCAAACATTTATTTCGAGTGTAGAATTGTCATCGGCTAAATGAGTGTAGAATTGTCATCGGCTCATCTATATGAAGTTAAGAATTTAGCGAGCGAACAGGATACCTACTGCTTTGCTAAAATGCCTCGCTATATTTTATCTCTGAAGACATTTTTGTATGGGAGATAAAATTTAGCGCGAGCAGGATACTAAGCATTAAAGTAAACTAAACTAATAACTTAAATTTAACCCTTCAATGTATAGTGGCCCATATCTGGCACAAACCGGTTTTTGGACGATATATTGACATACAAACAAAAAAATTGATGTATGCGCATCGAGTACCACATATGGCACATTCAATTAATACAACGATGCTATTTATATTTTGGTCCCGTTAGAATACTCAAAGGAAAACCACCTTTGCGTAACGGTGATGCCAGGTTCAGTCTGTCAGTAGAAAGCGATTCAGTGAAGTACATCGTGTGCATTTAATATTATATCATTTGGTGAAGTAAAAATTGTTTTCAACTAAAATATTTATGCCACAATAAATGTAAATTTCGCAATTTAAATTTGAGATATGTTTCTTTTTAATTTCAAACGTGATTAATGCATGGTGTGCCATGTATGGAACAATCACATTTTAACAATTTTTCATTGTTTAAAATAATTTTTGACGAAAATTATTAATAACAGAATGTTGTATGAGATGTCTGTTACAAAGAAATATTTTTGAAAAATTATGCATTTAAGGGTTAACAAAGATTAAAAAAATATATTGAAAACGAAAAAATATGAACAATTTTTGTTGATAGAGCGTACCTTGTACCTTGGCACTTGTTACAGATACCTACTTTTCAAAAGACGAAGAACACGTATGAAGAAAGAGCAAAGGTCCACTATGCAACAGCAAATGAATCTATAACAAATTCACAATCGTGTGGTACGGGTGTAAGCCCAGTTAATTAATTTCAGTTGAATTTGAAGAGAGAATTCGAAAACTCACAATCATGAGTCCGGGGTGGGAAAGGGATAAACGTTTATTATATTATAAACTAACAAAAACAAGGGCACTCTAGTGTTTTTGGAATAAAACAAGTGATGAAAACTTTTTTTTTCACTGTTCTACGCATTAATTTTAATGGCTAGCGCTTGAAAACACAAGTCGAAAAACTGTTGGGAACTAAGAGCTTCTATACCAGTGAACCATCCCGAAGAATCTTTGACTTCTGTTTCAAGAGACTATATTCTAAATTCTAGGAGCCAATCTCCAATGGCATTCGCAAGCGAATTATGACCTCAAACAACTCCGTGTATGCAGTTGCTCAAAAGTCACACAAATTTGCTGTTGTCGCTTTTGTTCACCACAGAGTGTTCTAAACGCTCATTGAAATAAGCCATCAATGTGACCATTAATACTGCGGCAATAATTAATCTAGGAATTTTTTACTTTAATTTCAATTTGATATAATCAACATTTTTGCTAGAATTTAAATCCCACGCCCAAATAAAGTTTACTATCTTAAATACTTTATCCCCTTTATTAGGGAAATTTAAGCAACTCGTCTTCTCCTGGGACGTCCTCCTCTCCGCACATACCGTATTTCTTTGCATAAAATTCCACCGTGGTAAGACAAACATTATCGCCTGGAGGTGTTTAAATATCTTAACCGTCATCTCCACCCCTTTATTTAGTTATCCACATGCTCCGTGCTGCACGATAACTCACTTGCTCATTTTGTGAACATTAATAACGACAAGAGAAGGAAGGATACAGCAATGAAATCCTGTTACCTGCAGACATACAAGGAAATAATAAATGTTTTCAGGCTTTAACTGGGTGTTGCGATCCAGTTGAACTAACACACAAACTACAGGCAAACAAAATTCATAAGAGACTCGTTCTGTCTTTTGACTGATTTGAAGGATTATTGTGCTTCCAATTTGATTATCCTGACACTTTGAATTTGTCGAACAGAAATTTGTGCAACGGATGTGCGCAAATATCGCATTGCTCTTGTTTGAAACATGTACAAAATGCAAATGTAGTTTTGTAAAGGACTATTCGTGTGGTACGAGTTAAATTTGTGTCTTTAGGGACACAATTGGTATAAAATCTCGTTCTACATAGATACGGAAGTGCATGTCTGTTCTTTGTTTTTACTTCAGCTGCTTTGGAGCACAGTTGGGATTCATTTATTGGAAATGAAGGAAGTTAGATTTTGCAAAAACTCAAAGAAAAGAATTGCCTGCCTTTGTGGATGGTCAATTAACTTCTACTGTTCAGGATATATGTGGTGAGTTGGTGTTCTCAGGGGTTTAGGTGCATGCACTTTGGGCAACATTAGTAATATGTATTTTCCACTGAGCGGACTAGATTTACATGAGGATAGATTGGGCCATGCCTATCGCTCTTTTTTTTATTCCCAATTCACCTACAGCAGGTGCGGTTAATACATAAATTCATCATCAGCATTTCATTACATGGGACGCAACCTGCTGTTCGAAATTAAATGTTGTAAAATTGTTGCATCATGCGAAACTTGAAAAGTTGTATTAATTAATTAATATGAATACAGTGGGTGATCAAATTATTACGGCCACTATAAAAAAAAATTTATTTTCAGGATTTGGTTCGAAGAAATGGCCTTAATGGCTTACTATATTAAAAAAATTTATTTCTAAACTATTTTTTAACAAATAATCTTTAAAAATTATAAAAGGCGATGATTCAAATGTTTGATGATTTGTTTGGTAACCCCCTTTCTTAGTGGACATCTCATTTCTTGTAGGTTGTGCTTTTTCAAATTTTTAAATGGCTTTTTTGGGAAAAATCAAAGCCTACTTATTTGAAATCGGTACAATTAGATAAATATGTGTTCTGTGTTTATTTTAAAATTTCAATTTGTGTGCATTCAGTTTGAGATTTTTGTTGTGTTGTGAATTTTTGTGGAACGACGTGTTTTAAGCAATGGGTAGATGAAAAGATCTCTCGCCGGCAAAAATTTCTGAAATTAAGACTCTGCTATTGCAAAGTCGTCGGTGGACATAATGAAAAGAAAAATTCGTGAAAAAGTCGCTCTTTCCCCAAAGAGAACCGCTAAATCTGGGAGAAAAAAAGCCACAACACCACGGGACGAGCGCAAAATTAAAGAAATATGCGTCCAAAATCGGAAAAAGTCACATAAAATTCTTCAACATTTGATTCACGAATCAGGAATCAAAATATCAGACATGACAGTCCGACGACGCAGACAGACGCAGAAGACATGGGTTTTACTTGTTGCCGCCCAGCAAAAAAGCCACTTCTCTCAAAAACGATGATGGAAAAACGGCTTAAATGGGCAAAACTACACAAGGACTGGACAGCAGAAGATTGGCTAAAGGTAATAACGCGTTCAGTTACTTATTAGTTGGCTTTCTTCGATTTATCTGGCAAATTTGTTTTCCTGTAGGTTTGTTTTTCTGACGTGTCGACAGTGCAGATTTTGTCGGATAAGGCCCAGTTTGTGAGAAGAAGACCAGACGAAAAAAAATAAAAAAGAATGCGTAGTGGAACGCGTTAAGCATCCACTAAGCATTATGGTCTGGTCAGTAATCTGCGGAAAAGGTACTGGGCGGCTTTATATCGTTGAAGGAAGCATGCGACAGGACCAGTATATTGAAGTACTAAGGACGAAAATGTTGCCACAAACACGTGAATGGTTTTCAAACGGCGACTATGTGTTCATGCACGAATCTGCACCTTGTCACAAGGCCAAAAAAGTGACCGCCTTTTTGGAGGAAAAGGGTGTGGAGGTTCTAGAATGGCCGGGGAACTCTCCAGATTTGAATCCCATTGAAAATCTTTGGGAGCTCATAAAGAGGGAGTTAGGCAGAGAAAAAATCACTAATAAGCGGGAATTAATCGAAAAACTTATTGAAGTGTGGCACAGAAGCGATAACATACAAAATAATTGCTGCCAATGCATTGAAAGCATGCCAAAACGGGTTCTGGCGGTTATAGCCGCCAAGGGTGGTTTTACAAAATATTGAGTTTTTTAAATTATTTTTAAACTTTATTTGTTAAAAAAAGTTCTGTTCAATAGTTTTTAAGTGTGTTCTTATAATAAAAAAAAATAAAGACAAAAAAAAAATTAAAATAAAAAAGTTATGTGCCTTTAAGTTTACAAAAATCATTTTTTTTCTAGTGGCCGTAATAATTTGATCACCCACTGTAAGTATAGTTATAAAAATTCGACTCGGGTCGAAACTAAAAATGAAAATGATAGTAGTTTAGGAAATCAAATTTGTCCTTTGTCAGGGGATGAATAATGGGATCGGGAAACGACAAATGAGATTTTCGAACGACTAATAAAAGCTTTTATTTTGTTTTTTTTTTTCTTATAATTTTGTTGAAAACTAACGATGTACCTTTTTGATTTGATACCATTAAGTACGCTAGTACGGACCTGTTCCTGAACGAAAAATCCCATACAAAAATGACAACGAAATCATGAACGAAAAATTTCGCGCTCCTTTTCGTTTTGCAGTACGCAGCTGCTGCGAAATGATGGCGGAAAAGTGAGTAGTTGTAGTAGATTGCTTGGTACAATTCTCCACTCTCTTTTCGCTCACGTTTATTGTTCGGGACATTATTTGCTTGCGTAAATTTGACATTTGTACTGCAGTGTTACCAGGTTTTATAAGGATATGGAGGAAAATTTAAAAAATCTTGGAGCCAAAAATAGCCAAGCACAAATACAAATATCAAAAGTGCACATTGGGTACTCATAATTGCGAGACTTTTCTAGTTTCTATTTTTCAATGTTAAAAGAAAAGAAACGCCTATTAAAAGATGTTTTTATATTAAATTATTTCGTAATAGGTTGGTATAAATGTGTGAAAATCAATTGCAATGGATCTCCAGTGCAAGTGAACAACTCAATACGCAAAAGAACCAGTAAAATTCGGATTCAATTCGATTTGGCAGCAGAAATCGGAAATGCTATCGAAAACTACATAATTGTTTAGAAAGTTTTAGTTATACGAAAAGAGTACGTTATTCACTATTCATTTAAAATAAATTCCTAAGGAGCCTAAAAATCGCCAAACTTTAAAGTGAATAGCGTAAATTAGGATAAATCCCAAATAACAATTTTAAGAAGCCAGTCAAAAGTTCGAGTAGCCAAATCAGATATAAATAGCCAGTGCTGGTAACAATGCTACTTGTGTATCAGCTGATGGAACTCGACACAAATAATTTTCCGCTGCCTTTTCGCAGACAATCCGCTGTCCATTTGGAGACCATCGGAAAATTACGTTCCGGAACAGGTCCGTACTAGCCTTTAATGAGAAATTGGTGGTTTAAAAATAAATCTACTTGCTACCTTCTCACAACCGCTTATTTGTGTGCGTTTTATTTTCTCTCCGTTTAGCTGCCACAGCGCAGTCGTAATCACATACGGCGTTACAAATAATCGGCGATTAGCTGGTTGCCAGCTTTAGTAAAAATGTACAGCATTACGGAAACGGTACCAATAAACAATTAGACGATTTGCCATCGCAGAATTCAAATTTCATTATTTGTTTTCGTGAAAAACAAGGTCAATGTTTTATGTCAGAACGAGGATTTTATTCTAAGAAAATGAATATACCTATAAATCGCAAATTAATTTGCCCAACAGATATCTTTCAAAGGTCTTTTAAAGCTTATTATAAGCAAAAAACAAAACACAAAATAGCAAATGCACAAAATATCCGCTGATCTGTCAAATATCATATGCAAATCAGTGATGCCCTCTCCTTCGATCGGACACAATTTCTGGTACTTTTTATAGTACACTTTCCTTTGTTTTGTTATCCTTCACGATTGATTTATGAGTAAATTTGTGTCGGAACACAGTTTGTTAGGCTGATTATGCAAATCGAAGCTTATTGATCTAAAGATTGAAATTCTAAAGAGAAATAATAGCCAGCTATTTGATTTTAAAATAAATTAAAAACTCACGTAGGAAGCCAAAAGCGTTTTAAGGGTCTATCGCTCCCGTTTTTGAATTTCAATCTTGTAAAACCTTGTAATGATCTTTTCAAAATTGTATAGCTCATATTACTTAATTGGGGAAACTTAGAAAGCGACAAAATGTTAAATTCATTCAGAAAAATATAAACCCACGGACATTTTTCTACACTAAAGCTGCCATGAGTATTTGAATTCGCATATACCACCTGTTATTACTTCAGAAGTTCCTAAATTTATTATTTCGCGGGGATTTTGCTGAATGCTTATATCTATATTTCCGCGCAGTCAACCTTTTCACACCAACCACTGATTCATTAGAAATTTTCATTTTCTGGGAACAAACTCCATTTCCAAAGAGGGTTTGGTTGCAGCCAAATATCTACCTGGGCCGCCTTATGTGCTGAGAGTTGTAGAAAAATGTAGGTATTCGGGTATGAGCTGTCCAATCTTAAGTAACCGGTATTTTATTCTCTTCTCGACGACTCTGAAGGAAGTCTTGGAAACATCCCAAACTTATATCAAATTTATTTTTTACTACGTATGCATTCGTAACGTGCAAACTATTACAAAAGGAAAAAGAATCAAAAAGCAAGCACAAGTTGAAAAGATACCAAGCATTTCATTTAATGAAAATATTCGAAATATGTGTATATTTCAAGTGTTTAGAAATAAAACAAAAATGCAATATTTTTTAATTTTGTGCATGCATTTGTAAAAATTTGTCTTTGCTAATGCTTAGTATCCTGCTCGCGCCTAATTTTAGCGTCCCTAGTCTCCACTTCCATTCTCCAAATTATCAAACATGATATAGATGGGACAAAACAGTTCCTTCGTGTCGGGTAAATCCCTATTTGCATTGAAATTTTTCTGCAATTTCCATATTGCTGATCGTTCCTCCACGAGCCCTGCAATTTTGTATGTTTTTTTTTTTATCGCATGAAATGGAATTTTTGGTTTTCCTTTCTTTCTATTATTTATCGCACAAATGTTTTCTGCGGTTTCCTCTAAAAAAATCCAAAGTAAACACAAATTGTTTCCTCCGTTTATTATGTCAAAATTTATCTTCGATTTAATGTAACGGACATTTATTTCGCGAGCTCAATAAGTGGAGACTTTTCGTCGGCCCATCTATATGAAGTTAGGAATTTAGAGTGAACTACGTTCTTTTATTTAAAAACACCTTTTACAAATTTTCTTTTAATATATTTTTCTTGTCAATAACAAAATCAATGTCTTTTTTTATCAATTATAAACTTATTTTTCCGAAATACGTTCTTCACTGGTCCAGTGTTACTTCCAACTGACTGCAACTCTCCAGAAAACTCTACAGCAGTGACAATCCGCACACCGTTCACTCAAGGCCAAACCGATGCGTTGCTACATATCCAAGATAAGGTGATTTCGGTATTGGATGTTTTGGTCAAGCACATACAGTAGTCTGCCAGTGGATCATTTGTGGTGGCCTTGGAATTGATATCAGTTTCATCAGTATCATGGGTTTAGGGTTGCCATGTAACTCGTGCGAACAGGAGTATACTGTTTTGCTAAATGCCTCGCTAAATTTTATCTTTGTAGACATTTTTGTATGGGAGGCAAAATTTAGCGCGAGCAGGATTCTAAGCTTAAATTTAAAAACAACTTGCATTGTTGTATTTAGGGAGGATTTCTTTAGCTAATGCTCGAGATAAAGATGGGTTTCTCAACATTAACATTTAACCCTACAGTTAGCGATATTCTGGCAACTATATTTGTTTATTGGTAAAGGGATTTTGGAAAGTGTGGAGTCTTTGCGAAAACTGCCAGACTAAAGTTGATTATTGGTAAGACTATTGTATGGTAATATTTTTAATTCGAAGTAAACCTTGTCTACACATCTACCATAGAATGGAAAGTCCACAAACATCTGCCCTAAGGACCTTCCATCTATATGATTTTCAACCGTCTATTCGGAGCACACCCTTCGATTTATCTACCCACATAATATTTCCATGACTCTATCAAAATGCAATTTACAGAATAAGTACAATCGAATAATTCCTGAACCCCAAGTTAATTACTTTTCAATTAAACCACACCACTCACACCGACAGTTCATTCTTTCATTTCCCAGATGCTACATCACTTTGGCGCAAGCATTAACCCTCAGCATGGGTGGGAGCCCCTGTGGTCCAGCTGGAACTGGAAAAACAGAAACCGTCAAGGATATGGGCAAGACATTAGCTAAATATGTGGTCGTATTTAATTGCTCCGATCAAATGGATTACAGGTAAGCATGCAGCATAAAGGTGCCTCGCTCTGTATGGCTTATGTGAGCTCAAGGGTAAATTAAAAATGTCACTGAAAGAACTATTTTCATTATTGCATTCCTCTAATTGTATGTCTGTTTTGCTTTACCCAAGTCTGTGTGTTTGGAAAACAAAAAAAAACTAAACCCATCCGCAGTGTGTGTAACAATTTGCTATTTATATTTTTTGTTTTTACCAGGGGCCTTGGACGCATCTATAAGGGACTAGCACAGTCCGGAACATGGGGATGCTTTGATGAATTCAATCGTATTGAGCTTCCTGTGTTGTCGGTTGCAGCACAACAAGTTGCCGTTGTCCTCACAGCGAAAAAGGAGAAGAAGAAATCATTTATATTCACAGATGGTGATACAATCGAAATGAATCCTGAATTTGGAATTTTCATAACAATGGTAAGGCGGTGTTTGTTTAGATAAGGGAGAAGGCTGGCGAATTCTGACCAAATGGTATACATATAGTTATAGGTTATACAAAAAAACTCGCAACAAGCTTGGGTAGAGCAGCTGCAGCTGTCAGTTTCTGAACATTTTTTAGTAGGGAAAGTTGCTTTTCATATCGGCACGAACGTACACTAGATTCCAACCCAACTAATGGGCAAACCAGTAATCATAAAATAATTAATTGAAGGGTTATAAGGAAGGATGGTTTTAAACAATTTCAACCTACTTTGTGAAACTCTAGCTACCGGAAAATGTAATGTATTATAAATAATCTTTTCTGAAACACTTTCCGAAATACCTGAACCAATAAACAATTTTATTTGGCAGAAAATCATTGGCAAGAACTTGTTAGGTCAAATGTTAATTTTGTATAAGTCGTGTTTATCTTAAAATCTTCCCTTGGCCTTAACGTGTTAGTTTGAAAAGGAGTGTTGCCATGCCTACAAATGTGAGAATATCAGAAATAGTTATAGGAGTGCTACTACCTTGCAGTGCAAGCAAGTCGAAGAGTTTATATTTATAAATTACGTAATTTTAAATAATGTAGGACTTTAATTGATTTAATTAGTCGACAATAAATAATGCAATTTGTTTCAGTCAGTTCACACAAATTCTCCACACAGTAAAAATCTTTTCTCATTACTTCGCAATTTTTACTGATGCCTTACATTTAAGCAGCTACTTAAAGTTGCGAAACGGACAAAATCGGTTCAAACTTAAATGCTTTTCCTTTTTAACTGCTCAACTTTCATACTTTTCAGAAAGTAAATCGGACGACTGGGTCGCTCTTTCTCGTTCTCAAAAGTTTGGTTTGTTTTATTAGGTAAAAAGCTCAGAAGCGATACTAAAAGGTTTTCCAATAAGAGGTGTTATTTTGGTATTCAAAGAAAAATGCCATTTTTTAAAATAAATGATCGGATGTTTATTTCATAATTAAAAGGAAGGTATGCCGCTAATAATGAAAAACAACATCAGCCAAATGGCCACCACGAGCACGCATACAGGACCATATCCTTTTCATGAAGTTTTCCACAACCAAATCGCAAAGTGGCTCCCCTATGTCCTCGATAGCTTCACGAATTTTATCTTTGAGGTCTTGAATCGACGCTGGGCTGTTGGCGTGGACCTTATCTTTCTTATCTTGGGTTTTCCGAGCCCCAGATGCGACAATTTTGCTTGTTGACGTAGTGGAAATGGGCCTCATCAGTCAAGATGATTTTTCGATGGAATTGCGGATCATTTTCATGCATTTAAAGGACCCAATCAGCAAAGACACGACGTTGTTGATGATCAGCCGGCATAAGTTCTTGTGTTAACTGAACTTTATAAGCCTTAAGACCCAAGTCTTTATGCAAAATACGGTGTAATGACATTTGTGGAATGCGCAATTCCAAAGAACGACGAGGAATGGACAAACCTGGGTTTTCTTCAACACTTTGGGCTACAGCAGCAATTTTCTCAGTTGTTCTTGAGCAACGTGCACGGGTTTTATTCTTCACATCACTAACTTGTCCCAACAGCTCGAATTTTTTCCCCAATTTCGTTCCGACAAGGTGCTTCACGACGACCAAAAAATGCTTTAGTTTTGCAAACTGCAAGATTTTCACCATTTTCGTAGTGAATTTTTTTTTTTCCCCGAGGCTAGGTGAAAATCTTCCAAAGACACTATGAGGATAGCAAGCGCGTGCTCATAGTAGTGTCAGATTTTCACTGACTAAAAACACCACCCTTCGATAGATTGTTAGATACTGCAACTAAGATATAACTTATCAAGTAATTTTTCTATCATGAAATAAAAAACTTTTGACAGGTTACTTTCCACTGAAAGATCCTGCATGTACCGCAATTAGGACGCGGACGCACCTTATCTTGTCAAGTCGAAAGGTTTCGTTCTTTGTAGTGCAATAAATTAATCTCATCCAAAATTTGTCGGACAGTATTGTTGATATGTCCGATTAGTCGGTTTCTATGCTTTCGCGCGAAGCTTCTAGTTTCAGCTTCGATTGTAGGATATCCCTGTGGATATCGTCGTTTATAGTATACCACGTCCACGGTGCTTGGATAAAGGGAACAATTAACACGCTCCGTGGGACAAATAAAGAGAGAGTGCTAAGAACACTGACTGCGATTAACCCGAATTATCCCAGACATTTTTTTTTTGTAATTTTTCTATGATTTTGGAAATTAGTCCACATTTTGTAATTGTAATACACAAAGAAAGCCAAAAAAAAAATTACTTACCATTTCCTGGGGATGATGTGTACCCTATATGGTACAGTGGGATAATGCACTGTCATAAATCAATATCAATACATAACGTTATTTAAAGTATTCTTTCATTAGGCAGTAAGTTTTTATTTGAATATTATTGAAAAGTGGTTACATAAATTCTTATGGCATGGTGTGATAAGTTTTGAAACAACGCACGTGTAAGGCAACACCACATTTTTCACAACGATTAGCCGCTTGAGTATGGCAAAGTCGACACCTGGTTCGTTTGTCTTGCTCGACAATCAAGTGGTTGATTTGGTCATACCGGGCATTTTCTGCGCTTGCGGGTCTCACATTGCGTGGCCTGTTGTGTTTTCCGTGCGTTCCCAGCAAACTCCTAGCTATTCTACGACGAAACTCTAAATTGTCCAGTGTACCTTTATTATGTTTATGCAGCTGCCATGCATTTGAAATTGCCATATCGATGCAATGAGCAAACAATGGATAGTACCATTTTTTCCCTCTAATGGCAATGCGATAAAGGCCGATATTTTGGTCAGACCTATTCACCCTCTTGGGTGAACTGGAACAGAGTTGGAAATCATGTTAACAATGTTGTTGTCGTTCCATTTGCACACAACAGCATTGAGTTCTGAACAGAGTTCGTAGCTATAGCCACCCCTACCTTTTTGTTTTATCAGATCCACAAAAAAAGAACAGTTTTTTAAACGATTATCTCTTATAGTTCCAGTGCCTCTTATTTTCAAAGCGTTTATTTCTTGAAAGAGTTCGAGTGAAGAAAAAAAATTTTCAAAAAATAAGTGGAAGCTAAGATTTAAGCCTCGTCCAATCAATGCGTGACAAAAATTTAATACAACTTGCGTTCCAAGTGAATGCTCTTTGTTTTTAGGAGTTGAGGATACTCTCGAGCCAAGATAGGGTTCAAACCAAACTATGTATCCGGTTGGAGTCGTTCCAACCCAAAATTTATAGCCCCATCTGATTGGCTTTCCCCTTATGAACTGTTTGGTAGGGTGGCGTCCAAAATAGGGTATCATACCTTCATCCACGCTGTAATTTTCCACAACTGGAGCAAACAACAAGAACTTCTGAAGCAGGTGATGAAACAAAGGCCGTACTTTTGAGTAACGATCATTTGGATCCAGTTGAGTGTTATCGCAACAATGTAGTACTCGGAATATGTGATCAAATCTATTTCTAGTGATTGATTTCGATATGAGAATATTTTGTGAATCTTCTTCATTTTCCCAGTACATTAAGTACTCCAATAAAGGTTTTAACCTCATTAATCTGTATATCAGCCAGAAGATTATGTTGCTGGGCATATAAATTAGAGTATTTGGTTCAAATAAAGTTTCATCAAAAAAGAGTAAGAACAGGTCCAAGGGAGCGGAAGATGGATTCAACCCGCAAGCTTCGTAACAAAAGTCTGTTACTGTTTCATCCAAGTCTTATTTCTTCCATGAAAAATTCATAGTTCGTGCCTTCTTTTTGGGGACAAAACAAGAAATTGGGATGTCATCTTCTTCATCGAAGCTCTCCGGATGTAGGACAACCTCTGCCACAAGCTGGTTACGAGGCAAATTGTCTACACAAACCACATCTTCCTCACCTGAATCTTCATCTGTAACATAGAAATCGTCGTCATCGCTTTCGTCTATGCAACTTACGATCTCATTAACGGTCAACCTAAAAAAAACCAAAAGGACATGTATTATCCCACTGTACCATATGCGGTACATCAAATTTTACGTCCATGTAACAGTAACATCGTATATTGGAATTTTTAAAATTGTTCATAATTACTATTTTTTATTGTTTAAGCTATAGTAATAATGTTTATTTAACTTATTTGAGTACATTATTAAGAAATTACTTACCTTTTCCTCGACATTGTTTTGCTACGAAAAAATACACACACTTCACTTCAACTTTACATCTAATTGAACCAAAATAAGTTTAAATTGACACATAAATATCTTCGCCTACTTATATTTAAACTGGATTATTCAAAAAAGTACTCGATAAAATGCTTTTTTTCTGAGCTTACATTTTTTAAATTAGGTGTACCATATGCGGTACATTGGGATGATTCGGGTTTAGTGTATTTCGTGAGTTGCTGTCAGCTGATGGATGTGTTCTGAGAGTTTAATTTCGTTGTTTTATTGCACCACGATAATAAATGTATTCTATTCTATACAACTTATAATAGCGAATGTAATCAAGATAAATTAATAAAGGAATAAAGTGTGAATAATTCATTCTTTGAAATAAAAGAAGCTATTTTTGTTCCTACAATTATTGTGTCTGTTTTCGGGAAAAAAATATTTCGCCGAGAATGTCAACAGAAAAACGGCAATGAATTGATTAAGATTATTAAGATTTGAAATATGTTTTTTATATATATATATAATCTTTTCATGAAGGTTCCATTTAATAGCGGAAAACAAAAAAAAAATATATTTATAAGAAAATGTTAACTAATTGAGACGAATAATGAAATTCCATTTGAAAACAACTGCTTCAGCCAAGAATATGAATAATGCTAGTTTTTAATAAAAAAAATAACACATACAATCAACGAAAATGTTCTTTAAAATCAAAGAACGAAACTCAAACTGTATATCAGCAAAAACGCAAGTAAACATGTTTACTGATTTGTACCCTTGTCACTCATTAAATTTAAGCTGCCTAATGTTTTTTTTTTTGAATTTATACGAATTCACATCATTACTAATCAGACATTTTATATTATAGGTAGTAAGCGTTTAGTTTTTGCTACAAAACAAAAACACAACTGAAAAGTTTTTGGTAGACATTTTATGAATGAAAATAATGTCATTATTTATGTGAAAAGTAAAATTAAGTTGTAAAATGATGACTGCACATTAATTATTATTGTTTCTTCCCAATTTTTTTTTTCTAGGAAACTGACGTATTTTTTTTACTTGATTGAGTTTGTCATTGACTTATTATATATGGACTGCTAGTGTAAAGTCACTTCCATACAACCTCTGCCCAGAAAATAACGCCAACATAACTAGCGCTCGTTGTTCTATGTGAAAAATAAGTGAAACAAAATGACAACCATCTTGGATTTATCCATAGAATGCTAGAGCCACCTATTGGGCGTGAGTGGATTTGCCAAGTAAAACGGTTGAAATTCATATTGTTGCGGCATTGTTTTCAATAGGCGTCGTCTCGAAATTGTGCTAGTTTAAACAATTAATAATAGATGGAACCAACAAAATTTGAATAAAAAATCGTTTTTCATTGTCACAAAAATTGCACAATTTTCGTATATTTGTTGCGAATTAGTTTTTATGTTGTTTTTTATTATTAATTTTAGAAATATCATGTAATTACACTTTAGCGTGTATTTCAATCACATTTCTCATCAATAAATACTTGTGATTTTCAAGAATATCACATTCAAGTACATGGGAATTTAATTCATCATATCAGTGAAACTTGAATCATATTACAAATTGCAACCAATTATACAACACTTCATTTTTTAATTTTAAATCTTTATTCAATTAATGGCAATAACAAAGTTTTATGCAAAACTATATGCAACGAAATGGAAACGTCAGATGTGTGTTTCCAATTTATTCCGCTCTGAACCACGAGAGCTTTATGTTGGGACCAACGAAGTTGTCTACTAGCAGTCCATAATAATAAGTCAAAGGAGTTTGTAATTTTACTTACACTTTTTTAAGTGACAGTACAGTTATCAGTCTCGTTTAATACTGTTGTTAATTGTTTCACCAAATCGATCATTAAAACAAATGGGGATGTGAAAGGAGAAATTGGTTGCGAACCTTCAACGAAATTCTATGCGAACAATTTTTTTTATCGATATCATAAAAATAATATCTATCTATCCAAAATTCGTTATAAAATGACTTAAAAAAATATATATTCCTTTTCTTTATATCCTGTAATTTGAACATTAATTTCTATTCAATTATAAGAACGAAAAATGTCAACCTGGAACTAAGAAAAACTATGGTTTACAACACAGCCCTTGATATTGAAATGGGAGTCCACCTCAGGCTACCGACTTGGCGACATCCGGTTTAAACCGGAAGAGTGTAAGCCGTTTTTCAAGTATGAGTTAGTCCCCTTTGATTAACATAGGCACAAATAGGAGACTTCAAACTGGGCTACATTCAAGGTCAAATTCAGTGTTGGAACGATTTGGTACCAACCGGCAAGAACTGTTGTTAACTCCCACGACGTAAAAAAAAACTATTGACCTCGTGGCCAAGTTACAACCTTTATTCCAAATATAGTTAATACAATTCAAATTTCGTGTTATTATTTTAATAATAATTATATTTACTTACAAAGTTTTTCTTCTTTTCTACTATTCTTAATTTTTAACTCGTTCGCCGGAGCACTTTGTGGTGAGGGTAGCGTGCTACTCGAAAATGAAATGTCAAAAGAAAGCAAAAAAAATCGAAGAGGCCGAATGGGAGAAAAGATGGCTAGTACCGCGGCAGGTGCCTACTGTAGTAGACTTTTCGAAGCGTTGCCAACATTCAGTTTGTAGGCAATTTCTCTTTTTTGGCTGAAGCTGTCAGTCTATTTAATAGTTTATGGCCAACACACTCTAAATTTTGAAACAAATCCGTCCAGCCGTTTGTCCTCGTAATGTGAGAATTGATTAGCAGCATAGAAATTATGTACAAATAAAATTAATTTCACCTTCGTATACGATCAAGTTAAAAACTGAACTAACTTTTTATAACTTTCTCCAAAGAAAGATATTTTATTTAGTTAGCGCATAAATTTGGCCTGGTTTTTCAAGTATATTACTCAGAATTTGGTATCAATCAATAAATTTCTCACTAGAATTCGTTAGCTGGATCAATGTTCAATATATCCATGCCCACCTCCCTACGTCCGTCTAATCAGCACGCTCCTCAATGACGTAACATATCACCCCAAATCTCTTTCCAATGACTTTCAAAAGCGAAATCCTTAACCATAATTATTCCGATTAATTACGTAGAACCCGGTATTTATTTCCCAAGAAATCCGTTGCTTATAACTTCTAATTACTAGTTCTGACGTCAAGCGATTTCGCCTTCACGTGTCGGCCGCTGCTACAACAAACGACGCTGTGACAGGTGTAAGAAGATAGGCCGCAATGAATCGCCACCAATATACCAGCCTGGTGGGGTAAAATTTAAGAAAACAATAAATAAATAGAAGGTCCTCTGCGAACAGCCTGCAGACGTTGGGTAAATAAATTATACAGACTATCTTCGCTTTAATGAAAGGACATTAATCCCGCGACAGCTTGGATAATTCGTTTATTTGTTTAGTTCTCTCGCTGAGAGAGGGCCATTTTAAAATACTGATTATATAACTTGCACATTCAACCCCAATATCCCCCTTCGATCTGAAATTTCTCATTTAAATCTCAATTTGTCTACTCCTCGTGTTTGCTATAAATCTAGAATCCCGGCTATGCTGGTCGCAAGGAGTTGCCGGAAAATTTGAAAATTCAATTCCGTACCGTGGCTATGATGGTGCCCGACCGACAGATTATCATTCGCGTTAAACTTGCATCCTGCGGCTTTCTGGAGAACATCACACTCGCCAGAAAGTTTTACACTCTGTACAAGCTGTGCGAGGAGCAACTCACCAAACAGGTCCACTATGACTTTGGTCTGAGAAACATTCTTTCGGTGTTAAGGACACTTGGCGCTTCGAAGCGTTGCAACTCTAAGGACAGCGAGAGCACCATTGTTATGCGCGTGCTGAGGGACATGAATCTGTCCAAGTTGATTGACGAAGATGAGCCATTATTCATGTCGCTGGTCTCGGACTTGTTCCCAAATCAGGTGAGTTATTGAGTTAATATTGCTTTGGGTACTTTTTTGTTTACTACCCGCTGATTTACAGACTCTAGAGAAGACGAATTACCCCGAGCTAGAGACGGCCATAGCTCAGCAAGCCGATGAAGCGGGACTGGTGTACCATCCACCGTGGGTGTTGAAACTGATACAGTTGTACGAAACACAAAAGGTCCGCCATGGTATTATGACTCTCGGGCCAAGTGGTGCTGGCAAGACAACGTGCATCCACACCCTGATGAAGGCAATGACCCAGATGGGCACGGTGCATCGTGAGATGAGGATGAATCCGAAGGCGATTACATCGGCTCAGATGTTTGGACGGTTGGATGTGGCGACAAACGACTGGACCGATGGTATTTTTTCAGCCCTATGGCGAAAGACTCTCAAAAGCAAGGGTGGGGAGAATATTTGGTTGGTGTTGGATGGGCCGGTGGATAGCATTTGGATAGAGAATCTCAATTCTGTGCTGGATGACAACAAGACGTTGACGCTGGCCAACGGTGATCGCTTAGTGATGGCTCCGACATGTAAAATTATTTTCGAGCCGCATAACATTGACAACGCATCGCCGGCTACGGTCTCGAGGAATGGCATGGTCTATATGAGCTCTTCGGGCTTGGATTGGAAACCAAGTAGGCAGTGAGACTAAGTACAATTTAAAATACATAGTTTCACTTTTGTTTGTTCAGTTGTTCAAGCTTGGCTGAAGTCCCGATCGCCGGGAGAGAAGACCGTCTTCAGTGATCTCTTTGAGCAGTCGTTCTTGTCCATTTTCAACTGGGGCACACAGAATTTGAAACTCCTGATGACGGTACTGCAGTGCAATATTGTGCAGCAAATGTTGTTCATCTTGGAGGGACTGGTGCCTATGAAGAAAGACGACGAGAATGCTGTCAGCTTGTCCAGCAAGGAGAGTCAAGATGGTAAGGATGATATTCATATTCTGAAGTTGTGCTTGTTGAAAATAATTTTGAATTTGTTACATTACGTTTGTAATTTAAAGTTTTCAGTACGTTTCACGTTTCTAAGCTTGACATTTATATGTGTGTGGTGGTAATAACTTCCTAGCTACGGATTTGAAACAATTTCGTTATTATTTATTATCTAAGGGCAACTCATCCATGGTTATCTTTGCAAGTATGAGACAACTGAACGGCAAGCATCAAGCAGAGACAAATCATACTGAGACCCCCAACTCGCAATCCTCTTGCCGCTGGCCCCCTCAATTTTTGTTCAAATTCGCCATTTTGTATTCCCATCGGTGTTATGTCAATTAAGAATCCGTGTGACATGCAAAAACATACAAAAAATACAAAAATAAATGCTGCCAACCTCGGCAACCATGGAGAAATGTGCTGGAGTTCGGGAATACCACATTTTTTTCATTCCTGAATGCTATTGGTTAGTTATTATTAATTGTTAAATGGCGAATAATTCGATTTTAAAACTATCTAAAGGTGATGTTTTTCATACTAGTGTCTTGCATGTTTTCTAGGACAAACGTGTTTGCATATTTTCCGCTTTTGAATGTCTTAACTTCGAATTCATGTGTAAATTTTTCTTAGATAACTGCAGAAAATTTTCTTAAAATGTTTTTATTTTCCTTCAACCAATCTACGTTGTTAATTTTTTATATATATATTTTAAGCAAGTGTACACTTATTCCTAAAAAATAAAACTATTCACACTTAACGAATAATTTAAGATTTAACGGATTTTTTGCGATTGTGTTGGTGAGCCGGAATTTTTGAAGTTAAGTGACATTTGTCAATACGAATTTCTATGTAACAATACAGGCGCACCAAATCGTGACCACTCCGTAATAATATAGCTTGTAGGCAAAGTAACGGGAATCGGCTGGAGTTGGTGGTCTCAGCATTGTCTCTGCCCTAAACCAGTATTGGCGCTGATGTCCCTTCTGTTATAACATAGTGAACAATCTTCTTAAAAACCATGTTCGGATATCCGGGCCAAACTTATCGAATTCGTCGTACCCGTTGCGGTAAAATATGACAAAATATTTACATGCCAACTAATGGTAGGTGACGCATATTCAATGCATATGCTAAGTGTTGACGGAATTAACGGATAAATTTCTTTTATTTCCTACTTAAATCCGTTGACAGTTTTCTAAAATTAAATGTAAGCATTTTTATTGACGGATATATTGAGAGAATGAGAGCAACTGTCATGTTTTGTACAACGAATATATTTTACGAGACTGTTACTTCCCTTGAATGTATCAATCACGGTCAACAGAGAGCAGAAAATATACATCTGCCTACAAGCTGCCTGTCCTGCATACGATTGCATAAGTGTTCGTATAAACCAAAGGAGCGCCATTGCTGCCGCACGCATATATGTACTTATACAATCTTATGCAGGGACTCCATCGAGCGGCCATTTTCTGGTGGGATTTCAATTGGGGGCGACTGTGTTCGGCATGTTTTGTGCCCATTCGTTGCACGGCGTTCACATCACAGTTTAATTTTAGAGTACCTGTTTGCAGTTTATGAACTTGATTGTATGAAATGGAATTCCTGTTATAATTTCGTTACAATGCCAAATATGTACATTAATATAATAATCATTTGTCAATATCTATCAGAAATCCATCTCATAATATTAATCAATGAAAAATGAATTAACATGTTTTTTTTCCATTTTTTTTAAGAGATTTTGTAACTTCTTTTATAAATATATATTAAGAAAATACACTTTTTTTCGTTGATTTTAATGCTTTAAATTTCGAAGTCATATTGATACAAAATATTTAACACCGTTTAGGGAAAATGTTTTTTTTCTGGCGTGGCGAAAAATATTTTTTTTAGTTTTATCATAATTTAGAATTTTTAATTAGTAAGTAAAATGAATATGTACTTGCACAATAATATAATGCAGGTATGCATTTGTTAAATTCAAAATAATAATTCTAAATTTTTATTGTTTAATATACTATTCCTGTCAAATTTGTATGCGCTCGGCTTTTTCTGGTAAAGACCATAATACAAAAATCCTCATAGATCGCCTTATATTTATGTGAAATACTCGGATTAATAATTTAGAGAGGTTTATAAAAAATCAATGCACATTTCAAAATACATTGTTATAAGATTCGTAAAAGAATTATGTTTGTAGAAAACGAAATAGAGCGTGCGAATACCAACTTAACAGCTATATTTTCGCTCCAATACAAAATTCTCTCCAAAATTTAGCTGAGCTAAATTTAAGCGAACCCATTTAGCTGAGTGGTACGCAGCTCGAGGTAAATAATCAAAATTTTGTTTCAGAATGTACATTTATAGGGCGGCGCATTTTCTCAAACTAAATTGTGATAGATCGTTGTGTATTTGTTGTAATGTTGCGGAAAAGTATGCAAGGATGAGCTTTTCTAATTATTTAATGGACGAGAAGTACCTAGAGTCAGAAATAGTTGAAATAAGACAGAATTACATTTTTGAAAGAAGTTTATTTTTAAAGATCAGCTGTTTTCTGTGACACTTATCCACGGCGTACTATATGTCAAAATTTAGCTATGATTTTCGCTCATGTTTCGCGAGAAAACTTGGAGAGCAGCTGAAATTTAGTTTAGCTCGAGCTGCGTACTTGGCGTTCGATTGAATAAGTGTAATCCGAAATCAGAAATCAAATTGCAGAATCCACTTAAATACCACATTATATTGTCTTTGTCATTTTAACCACTTTGTTTTTGCTTTCCGATATTAATACTTTTTTTTTGTTTTAAATAAGAATAGCATTTGCATTTTTTACTGCACCTAAGTAACATTATTCAACACTGTTCAGTGTTACTACAGAATTATCATATTTCGATTTTGTACAAATATGGTGTTAAATAATTGAATATGAAAACATTCAATCAGCCTAATAGAAATTTATTCAATGTTCATGAACATTCTGTAAAATTCACATAGGGTAGAGTCGCTAGTGGCCGGCCCCTTAAGGATTTTTCGTCATAAAATATAATATCACAGTAATAACAAATATTTCGAATAATTCTTAAAATAAATTATTCTTTATTAAAGTCTTCGTCTGTAAAATAAAGAAAAAAATATTTATTCTTATCAGAAAATTCTTTATTTAGATTTTAGTAAAAAAAGTGTTTTTTTCCTGTGGCCGGCCTCTTGTTTCCTGTTTCCGTCCACCTCGTGTCCCATAGGGCTTAAATTGTTTAATATTTGTTGGGTATTTAAATGTTTTATAACAGAAAAGTAAAAAAAAAAAACAAATTATTTATATTATTAAATATAAATAAAAAAAAATAAATTAAAAAACAACATTCGAAAATGAAAAATATTTTGCACTTTAATTTCTGAAACATAAGTAAATAAGGCTCGTTTTCTCCAGCTGAATTTTGTTCTTAATGATGGAGGTTCCTTATCGAATGTGAACAATAGATTTAAGCTGCAATTGTACATTACACTAGTGGAGGTGGTCTCTCTCCTTTCCAAGACATAACTTTTGATAGGTACATCTATAAGTGTAGCTTTAGAGTATCCAGGAATAGAAGCAGGAATCCTAGCAGCATATAGTTGGCAGTACCTCTCGGGGATTGAAAGATGCTGGTTAGAAAATAGAAAGAAAATATTTCTGAGAACTTCTAACTTCTAACTTACAATATCCTCAAGTTATTGCTCCATAGGGAAGCAGTACGAACTATTTTTAGCGTCCCCAGAGTGACGAAAGTGCACGCCAAATTTTAGAAAATTTGGACATAAGGTGTTAGCTCATACTTATGGCCGTCGTCAACTCATCAACCACTTTTATCTTATAGGTAGTTTATTCAACTCTTTTGTTCAACAAACAATAATTCATTCACTAATACACAAACTTATGTTGTTAAACGTTGAGCAACGCAAATATATTCATTTTGTTGGTTAACGCTTGGTTGATTATTGAGTTAATCATTCTGATTTTGGCAAAGAAATAAGTTGTTCGAGTTGGTCAATGTGAAATAGACCCGCCCTAAAATAGCTGAAGCACATAACCACTCAAAATCATTTCCACATAACTTGAAATCGCCCAGAATACCTTATGTGATTCCACATTTTTCAGATTTTTGAAGTAATAACGTCTTTAGGCGCGTTGGGCATTTTTGATATGGATTAAAATCATTAAACTCGCGACACCAGTGTTCGTGAAATTGGAACGAAAGTTGAGAGGGTACATAGAGTCATTGTATATAGAGAAATGTTTATATAAAGGGTGATTTTTTAAGAGGTTTAGAACTTTTTAAAAAAAAAAAACACAAAAAATTCGAAAAAATTAATGAAATATTTATTTGAATCGATAGTTTGAACCTTGCAATTTAATGTTTAAAGATAATTTCATGCAAATGTTGACCGCGGCTGCGTCTCAGGTAGCCCATCCGCTGAGTCCAATTTTGGCATACTCTTTCACACATATCGGCCGGTATCTCACGAATGAATGCATGGATGTTGGCTTCCAGTGCGTCAATCGAAGCGGGCTTGTCCCTATACACATTAGCCTTGGCATACCCCCACAAAAAATAATCTAATGGTGTCAAATCGCACGATCTAAGCGGCCAATTGACCGGCCCGAAACGTGAAATTAACTGTTCACCAAACTCGCCTCACAATTGCGCCATTGTTTCGCGTGCTGTGTGGCATGTGGCACCGTCTTGTTGAAACCACATATCATGCAAGTCAAGAACTTCCATTTCGGGCAAAAAAAAGTTTGTTATCATCGCTCGGTAGCGTTCACCATTGACAGTAACGCTGCGATTCGCATCATCTTTGAAGAAATATGGCCGTAACAAAGGCCTAACTGCTGGGAACGGCGCCGAATCGACATTTCGCGGTCTTCTGTCACACTAGCTGATACGGCCGCAATATTTTCTTCACTACGCACAGTACGTAAACGTGTTGGTGGTTTAATGTCCAACAAAGTAAATTTGGTGCGAAATTTGGTCACAATCTTCCGAATAGACTGCTCAGAAGGTCGAGAATGCCGATCATAAAATGGAAGCAGCGCGCGATGAACATTTCGAACCGAGCACGAATTTTGATAGTAAAATTCAATAATTTGCAAGCGTTGTTCGTTTGTAAGACGATCCATGGTTAAATTGCAAACCAAACTGAAGCTGTTTGACAGTGACACAAGGTACTAAACACACGTCAGCTGTCAAAACCGGTGTTGCCAAAACCAAACCAGCTAAAAAATCACCCTTTACAATGATAGAGAAGATAGATGTAGCAACTAAGAACCAGCGACACCTAGCAGATAACAGGCCTATCATACCTCAAAGAGAACAACAGACGCAAATAATGGTGTCACCGGAAACTTACCTTCTCACTATATCGTTTGGGTTGTAGTCTATGATATTTAATGTGGGAAATAAGTGTTACCATATTGCAAGACATTTTGTGTTATTGTTTTGGGAACCATTTTGTGAAATTAGAGTAGGAGCTACAAAGGCAGGCAGACACATGAATGCATGAATATCTTTGCGGAATTTGTTTTTTTTTATTCTCTAAAGTTAAAACAATAAGTTTGTTGAGAAAATAAATTAACTTTAAGCTTCAGAGAATTTGAAAAAATAAAAGTAAAAAATTCGCGGGAATTTGAGAAGGTAAGTGTCCAGTAGCAGAGCTGAGATGTAGATGCGCTAAGTGCAGGGAATGAGTTGAACTCGCAGCACAAATGTTGTGGTAAAATATTTTTTTTTGGTAAAGTGGAACAATAAATCACAAACTAAACATAAATATAAAAAAATAACCAAAACATTTTGTATTTATACAACAAACAGCTTTTAAATTTGTTTCCAATTTCATTCCACTTACCGGAAGTGGAAGCTGGAATTATTTTTAAGGAATGACAGATAGTGTTCGAAAAATGGACAGAGTTTGAAGGTGGAAACATATTCTTTAAGACCGATGTAATATTTTTATTTTTTTTGGCAAAGATTTTTCAAAAATGTTAAAAAAATGTAATCAAAAAAAATTGAATTGAATGGGTATGGGAATCGTGGTTTAACCAGAGTTAGAAAAAGGGAATGCTTTCAGGAGTGCTGCTACCATAAACTAAGTATTAAATCTGTGGCCACAAGCAATAACAGCTTAAGTCGACTTAAGACGAAATTGAGATTTTGATGCCATTAAATTCAGCGTACCCAAATCTATTTTGTAAATTTTTTTCAGCTTTATATCTTTAAAAAAGTGGTCACAATTTCAAAAAAACAACAGCTTAAGTCACTTGAGTCAATGGAGTAAAAAAAACTTTAAACTGCTCTCCTGAACAATGAGTAAAACAGACTTAAGCTGTTATTACTTGTGGCCACAGAAATACACCGCCAGCCAGCCATGCCAACGAAGGCTTTAAGGCTTTTTTTATAACAATTTTTTATATTATTTTATGTTTTTTTTTATATTTTTAAACATTCTTAAAAAATCTGTCCAAAAAAAGAATTTTATATGTAACCACAGTCTTAAAGAATGTGTTTCCCATTTTAAACTCTGCGCATTTTACGATTCATTTGTCAATCTTTAAAAATAATTCCAGCTTCCACTTCCAGTAAGTGGACTGAAATTGGAAACAAACACGCGTATGTCAAAAAGGCCAGCAAATTTCAAATCGTCTGTCAATACTCAGGTGACTGACAGCTTTTCCGATTCTTACACCAAAAAATTTGTTGAGTAAAAATTGGTAATATCTTGCTCTCTCGCTGAAGCTCTATTTTACGAATTTTTCGAGTTAAGGAACGGCATTGAGTAAAAGTTCGTAAGAATTCGTAAAAGTGTGTAAAAATTCATAGGATAGTAAGCAACAGATTATGGTCTTTTATACTTGTGTAAAGATATGATATTCGTATTGAAATGATTGTGTTCTTAGTGTACATTTTGCAAAAAGAAAGGAACGCTTAATGCCTTTGTGTTTTTTTTTAGCATGGTGCACAATATTTCACATTGCTTCTTCTGAAATGATTTGTGTGCCTATGCATATAGGAATCATTTTAAAAGAGAGTGCCGATATCAGAAGATACGGAACTAATCAAGTTCAGAACCCCCAGCTCCACGAATACCGGTATATTAACCGACCAGAGGTATCACCATCGAAGTTTTCAATTAAAATCAACAGCCGTATATGCCTGTCAGTTCAAGTATTTTTAACGCAATGCACCACGATGTAGGTTTTTCTCAAAGAGAACATGATAAAATGTAAACCAATGTCGAATCTCCTCTCCATCAGTGACTTGTGAGACTTCTATTTATAGTAGGCCGCCTCATGAACTTAAGCCCACCAGTGATATGTCAAATATATATTAATCTGGAATATACCCAATATACACAAAAGGTCATCAGTTCGGTGAACAACACCGCCTGGCTCAAAACTAATATACACGACGAAACCTCTACCTCATTCTAATTTACGAAAAAAACATTTAATTGCCATACCTAGGCCCAAATCCCATCGAATTGACAACTAGTCTTAAACATCATATCCTACTTGATTGCCTCACAAAATTGAGTCCATATTTTTACGACGACAAAATCCTTGTTAGCCGTGTTTGGTGGACCGTGTTCAATCTTTTAAAGGAATTACATAAGAAGTTGTGTTAAATGGAAAGATGTTCCCCCCTTCCAATGTGCTTCTCAGACGCCTACTGTCAATTTAACAATTAAATAAAGAGAAGCAAAAGTTATTAAGTTCAATTCAAGCGAAGAACAAACACATTTCCCGAAATGTAAAATACATCTGCTGCTGTGCGACTCTGGAGTGGGCAGTGTTATAATTTTGTCCATAATCTTTGATAGGCCTTTCACAAGTAGGTACGTAGGCACTTGAAGGTTAATATTTCTCCCTACTTATGTAAACGTACCTACATCTGTCAATACGGACATTGTGAAGAAAATTTCTCATTAAATTTGAAAAAAAAAACTGTTTATGCCTTGTGGCTATATGGTCATATCGCAGGCAATATTCATGACCGAAGCAATGGTGTGTAGAGTAAAAGACGATGGAAGTGTCCTCCTCCATGACTATCTGATGTTTAAAAATACGTAAACGATACGTTAGATGATGAGGTACATAACTTTTTGACAAATAAACTCGTCTTGTATTGCATTGTGATGTTTTACATCTAAGTGGGTACTTTTCAAGGAATTACAAACAAAATAAAATTAAATTTGAAGAGGGAACTTTGAAGGCAATGTGCTTTCGACTATGATTTGTTGTCTCTGTAGAAAATACAAAATAAAAAAGAAATCTTTAGTAAGATATATAACACAGTCCGCGTAGGATACATGAAAAGTTTAAAAGCGAAAAAATAGTTTCTTATATCCGAGTTGTTCTTATATGAGTTTTTCTTTTATACGTATATGTTTATACATAAACTTTCGGCAAAAAATGGGAATTTTATAGTTTGCCACAATTTTGTTTAAGGACTCTGCTATTCCATTTGTTTTAAAATTAAAAACCCGCACAAATGAATAGTTATAATAATTATTATTATTTATTCCACAGTCGAAGAAAATTCTTTTCTTTTTTTTCAGATCAGTGGTTAGGTATATTGAAAACGATCGAGGAGTTATCTGTTTAAAAAATAAAAATCAGTTGCTTGTTTGACTAAATTTTTAGATTTTTATTCGAATTAAATCGACAGGATTTTTTTTTGTTTATTTCCGGGAGGCTACGGAAGAGTTCTAGAATTCACACTACAATTTTGAAAAGTTGTGTTCGTTGTTAAATTCAATAAAAGCACCCCATTTGGGAAAATATTATTTTTTTCTTTATTTTCCGTATAGTTCCGCACATAGTTCTCGAGTTCATCAATTTTTTATTTTTTTTAAATTTGCGAAATTAGGTCAAAAAGAAATATTATTTATTTATTTGTCAGCAAAATACTTGGATTTTCATAGACATTAGTTAATAACAATGCTTAGTTTATAAAAATATTACTAAAAAATAGAAACAACATAGAGCAAACGATTATGACTGAATACCATCTAGTAGTTTCCTTTTTATTGTAGCAATCGATGAGTTAAAATTAAATCGATGTTATCGTTGTAGCTTATCAATAAGCCGTTGATAGATGATGACCTGCCGTAATTTGTACGAGAATGTGCGATATTAAAAAAACGGGTAATTCGTAAATTTGGACGATAGATATTTAAATTTAGAAGTCTTAAGATCTCTGGCGAATCAATTTCTCCAGTATGAATCCTATGTACAAAAATAATTCTTGCCACTATTCTCCTATTCTTAAGCGATTCTAGGCTAATCAATTGTAGCCTTGATTGATAGGAGGGTAAGTTACTAAAGTCAGACCAAGGAAGCCCTCTTAAGGCGAACCTGAAGAATCTTTTTTGGATGGATTCAATTCTTAAAATATGAACATTATAAAAGGGACACCAAACAATGGACGCAAATTCTAAAACAGATCTAACAAATGAAACAAAGAGCACTTTGATAACATATGGGTCAGAAAAATCGCCAGTAGTCAATGTGATGTATGAAAGATAGTTTAGTATCTACGTCTTTTATTAATGAGACCCGCGGAATAGCAATGCCATTGAAAGAGTAAGTGTACATGATTGGCGATTTTCGACGTGAATATGTAATAACTGAACATTTACTTACATTCAAGGACAGGCAGTTTTTTGAGCACCACAAATAGAATCGCTGAAGGCAATTATTTAGATGTAGGAAACAAACATCGTGTTTACCAGACAGATACAACTTAAAGTCGTCCGCATACAAAAGCATACTACACTCAGGAACAATATTAATAACATCATTAACAAACAAGACAAATAAAAGAGGGCCTATGCGGCTTCCTTGAGGAACACCAGACGTCACACAAATTTGTGTGGAAAAGTGAATACGAAACTTGACAAATTGGTATCTATCGCAAAGAAATGATGAAAGCCATTTTAGTGGAAAACCTAATTTATCGAGCAATATTTTATAGTCCAGACGGTCAAAGGCTTTACTAAAATCTGTATAAATTGCATCAACTTGGTTTCCCTTGCCGATTTCAGAAATTACTGAATTTTTAAACAAAAGAAGATTTGTAACAGTCGAACGATTCTTCACAAAACCATGTTGTTCATTGCAGATTAAAGATTTGCAAAGAAAATTCAATTTGTCGGTTACCAACATATCAAATAATTTTGAAATAGAGGACTGTTTACAAATGCCCCTGTAGTTCTCTATTTTATTTTTTCTTCCCGATTTAAAAATAGGGATAATAAAAGAGTTCTTCCAGATAGATGGAAAGGTACTTGCTCTTAAAGATAAGTTAAATATATGGCATACTATTTTGTGTAGAGGAATAGCACATTTTTTGAGAAAAATGGAAGGAAGGCCATCGAAACCAGGAGTAAAACTAGGTTTAATTGCAAATAAATTAGCTAAGACGTCATCTTCAGAGTATTCAATTCAAAAATATTAGAAATAGGAGTGGGGGATTCGGCAAGATAACTAAAGAATTCTTTATCTATAATTGAGTCCAGATCTGTGTAAACAGATTGAAAAAATGATCTAAAATTCTCACAGAATGTAGTGGGGTAACCATCACTCTTATTTTTGGAGTTAATGAAATTCCAAAATTTATTAGGCATGAATTTGATGCTATTTTGAATATCATTGACTTAGATAAGATAAGCATGGTAGAGAGAGGTTTTGAATTCAGATTTTAATCGCCTATACAGCAAAAAGTCCTCATTCAACAAACTACTACGCCATTTCCTGTAAGCTCTATTTTTACGTATTTTTAGGTCACGTGTGGCTTCATTATCCCAGGTACAAGAATCCATCGTGGTATCATTTACCCGAATTACAGGAACAAATTTAAGAATTACATTTAACCCGATAGAAAGTAAGGCATAAGTCATTGATTTCAAGCGAAAGATTCGGGCACCAGTCATAATTTCCAAGCTCTTCACAGATATAATTATAATTAGTATTTTTAAAATCAAATCTAAACGACTCATAACTATACACATTGTAAAGAAGGATGATAAGCATCTTCCGGAACTAGAGGTGTAAGGCATCTAGATAAAAAACTTTCAGTACTATTATTGGAAAAGATGAGGTCCAGAGTACGGTTTTGGTAGTTTCTTGCAAAGTTCAACTGGAGTAAATAGAGTGATTGGAGGGAATCGACAATCTCAGATCCAATTAAAGATAGAGGGTTCACAGCGTTAAGGAAGGTACAATCAGGTTCTCCGGGGGTCCAGCTAATTTTCGGTTGATTAAAGTCACTAAAAACATACATTTTATCCGCGGTAGACATGAGGCTTTCAATATAGCGGATTGCGTCCATTATATCCCATTTTAAAAAACAATAATTTTTTAATCAAATTAATGCACTACACCAAAAGTTCTGGAGTTCCCTAAACAAAAAAAAAAATTCGGAATATAAACTACAAAATTATAAAAGTTTGAAAGTTGATAAATATTAAAACAAAATTATTTTTTGTTTCCATGAGTTCTGATTAAAATTCTGGAAGGTGCTCGAGAAACGCATCAAAAAATCCTAAAACAATTTATTTCAAAACTCAAACACAAAAAAGAGCAAATTGAGAAAAATTGTTTTCGGGGTACAAGAGCTTAGCAAAAAATCCTTATAAAATAATCATTCAAACCACAACAAAAACTATGAGAACCTCTAAATTTAGCAACTCACATATAAAAAAAAAAAAAACATTTAAAACGAACCGAACTTTTCAGAATTCTTAACAAGAACTGTAGAACTATTTCTAAGCCAACCCGAGCTTTAAAAAAAATACAAATTAAACATTGGGATGCCAAGTTCACATAGCCCACATGTCACTAATCAAACGGGCAATGGATTGCGGCCCTTGCTTTGTACTTCTTATTGTTTCTTTTCCTAAACTTGGTCTTAAATATATATACACATAGGAAATGGTAAGTTAGGTTAGGTTGGGAGGCAGTTTTGCAGCCGATGCAAATTTCACCCGGAAGCCGTGAAGGCCCATTGTGAGTACCCTGTTTGTACATGTAAGGACATGTGGCTAACAAAACCGCTTCGATCTGTTTAGGAGTAGTTTTATGTCTGATAGAGGTACCCCCGCCAAGTCTTCCAAACTTTCGAAGAACCTTGCTCCCATACAGGATGAGCGGCGTTCCTGTAAAGCTGGGCAGTCGCATAGAAGATGTTCCACCGACTCTATTTCCTCTTCGTCTCTGCAGCTTCTGCAGAAGTCATTTGCAAAAAGTCCCAGCTTTTTAGCCATGTTTCCTATGGTGCAGTGTCCGGTTAAAACCCCGACGAGCATCCGGATCTGACTTCTATTAAGGGAGACTAGGAACTTTGATCTTTTGGTGTCAATCAAAGGCCACAGACTTCGGGTTATGACGCAACCGATGGTGTTGCTCCATTGTTCCTTAGCCAGTTGTGCGGTGACACCTTCAATAAAAGTCTTAGCAGTGTTGAAAGGCGGTAGCACCTCTCCGTCCGCTAGTTGAGGGTTCATGTCTGAGCCGTATCTGGCCAATTCGTCCGCTTTTTCGTTCCCTTCAACCCCAACGTGTCCCGGAACCCAGCAGAGTAGAACTGAGTGATGACGTATAGCCCTGAGCGCCAAGAGGCAATCTGAAACACATTTCGCATTAACAAGGTTAGAGCCGATAGCTTTAAGTGCCGCTTGACTGTCCACACAGATGGTTATTTCCATTGCTGGTAGTCCCATCGATAAGATAGTCTGTGCTGCTTTCTTAACCGCATAGATCTCAGCTTGAAAGACACTACAGTGATCAGTCAGTCGAAACGACTGGCTAATAGCAATTCTTTCTGAGAATACGCCGGCTCCTGTACCATTTTCTGTTTTTGAACCATCCGTATAGACGGATATACCTTTAATGATGCTACTGGGTGAGTTCCAGTCCTGTCTTTTGGGTATAGTGATTCTGAAATTTTTCTCGAAGTCATATCTGGGTTTCTCGTAATCGGTGAGTGACATGAGTCCCTCCCGATCAAAGATTTCAAGTATGCTTGAGTGTCCGCAGTAACCAGGCTTCCAAGTTTTGTTCTCTCTTAATCTGAGAGCCGCTTTGGCTGCCACGTTCTTAGTGAATAGCTCAATGGGTAGCAGGTTCAATAGCGTTTCCAGACCTAGTTGTGGTGTGGATTTAATTGCGGCTGTTATACCCAAACAAGCAATTCTCTGCACCTTGTTCAGGTTCTTAAGATAGGATTTGGTTTTAAGTTTTAACCGCCTCCCTGAACTGAACCGTAGGAAATGGTAACGAGTCGAATAAATGAAATTTAAACCCATATAATATTTTACAATTAATGCCTAATTGTCTGTTTTATAAAAAATTAATATTAAAATGCGAAATAAGAGAAATACTCATTAAAGCTACTTCACTGTTTGAGTAGCTTACTTCAAAATTGATAACATTGGCGCAGATGACACAATAAGTGTTTTGTAAATAATTACAGTCGACAAAACGCCTACTCCATCGTTATCACCTTGAAATCTTCTTGTATATAAATAGGTGAAGGCAAATAGTTAAGAACCACTTTAACAACATATTCGCTTATTATTTTTAGTTGGAAATATTATGGAGAGATAATGCTGCGTATAATTTGTTTTCTAATGTGTTATATTATGTATACCACAGGGCGAAATCTAGTAAAATTTAAGTCGCCCGAACCCTACCTTAAATATTTTACGTTGAATTAGCGTTGTCAGATGACAGTCATTTTACACTTACTGTTTTTCATATTTCCTTTTTTTAATATCTACATCTAGCGTAATAAAAATGAGTTAATATTTATTTTATTTATTTTTCCGTGGGCTCAGGGGATCTACATTTTTTTTATTTTTAGTTTTAAACATTATCTTAATAAGAAAAAAAAACAACATTATTATGGTTATTCATTTTTTTAAAAGAAGCATTTTAAGAGCGCGGTTATCTTATTTCGTCGTTTTCGATATATCGAATTTTCCGAAAGCCGTTCAGTACTTTGGCCCATTCTGGCATCATGCTTCGCATTTGGCCGATGGTTTCGCTATCAGCAAAACCAGAAATGATTTTTTCTAGTGTTTTTTATTAAATCGAATATTTTGGCTTTTTCGCTTGACTAGGCTAACGTAGAAATCCAGAAACAAGCGAGTTAAAAGAAACACAAGTTCCATCCAAAGTTAAAATGACAAGTGATTTGCCACAGAATAGCTTCTAGCATTAATGCTCAGCGAACAAAGATTATCTGTTACATATTTATAAAGGACTATGTAATCGATTATGTATAATGACAATAGAATGCGTTAGAATACAGTAGTGCATAAAAGTAAGTTTAGCAAAGATGAATAATATTTTATACATTTTTACCGGTTAGAAATTAGAAAATTAAACAATTTGATTAATTTCATCTCTTGAATTTCAATTTCGTTTTTGATTGCGTGCTGCTATTTATATATTTAATCCTAACCGACGTGGCCCGTAATTTTCAACCAATTTAGTTGATTTTTTTTTTTTAATATCGGTAATTACGATGATGGGGAAAGAAAATAAAAATAAATTAAAATTTAAAAAAGCAATAATTAAACCACTTAATTTCTACCAGTTTCACAACAAAAACCTCTTTTTTGCTTCTAGAAATTTGAAATACAAAAAAAGGAGATTCCCACGTTACACTTTTTACTTAATTTGCTACTTTTGAGGTTTTTAAAGTTCCACATTATAGCAACCCTTCGGCTATGTCTGAGTTTGTTCCACGAGCTCAACTAGCTTTTGGATTTGGCTGGAATTGCTTCTTTTGAAACTATAAAAGGGTATTTTCATTTTATTTATATATATTTCTACACGAATGGGTTTTATAAATTTTTCTTGAATTTTCATTCATTTCTCTAACTCATAAATTCCACTCGCCTCTGGTTTCACCAAATAGTTTTGTTCGCCAAAATCTGAAGTTTAAGGCGAATGACAGTTCACAAATTCGCAAACCGCAATAAGGCGACTATACATTCACCAGTTCAGGCAAATGAATTCTGTTCGACTCGCTAACTATAATATGCGCATAAATGTATGGATTTTTTTGGAAATAATATTTTCAAGAAGTTTTGATTCCTCGAATACCCATGATTTCATCTGATATCCCATTTGAAGTTAAGCGTCTTCAATTCCCTATTCGCCTTGCATAGGTGTATTTGTATTCTACAAAGGGAACATTTTCTACTTATCGTTTCAACAAAAGTTTCCTATAGTCGTTGTAGATAGACTTGGCAGCACTTTTATTTTAAATTGTATCTGTCATACATATACGCAATAGTGCTGCCTTATCTTTTTTTTTGCGGCAAAGCAAGGAGCACGGTTGCCGTTGACTTTGAGACTATATCTAGTGGAATTTTCAAAATTTTAGTATTCAATTTGATTTTTGCGTTTTGTTTTTTTTTATAACTCATAAAGTTTTTGATTTATTGTTCAAAATAAAAATGTTGTCAAAATTGAATATATTTTTTTTTTCATTTGTAGGTAGTGAATATTTTTTTTTTAGTGACTTTTTTTTTTTAAATTTTAGCATATCTGGTGGATTTTTAGGTTCGAGTTAGTGATTTTTTTTTAAGTTAACAGCAACCCTGGCAAGGAGGCAACAGCAAGCTCGACTTGGATTTTTTTAATTTATATCAGTTGCTATTGGGTAGCAACAAGTTGTAGTTTACAAATTTGTAAAAAAAATGTTTACAAAAATGTTTTTTCTTGTTTGAGAATATTTTACAAAATTGAAGTTTCATTCCTCCTAAACCATTAATAAGTCGCACGGACAATCTTTTCAAATGTGCGGTATAAATTTGGAAAATCCAGTTCTCTCGCATGGCCAACTCTTCGTTGCATGCTCCCGAGTCGGAAAACCATCTGTACTATTTGTTTATATTTACAAGCGATGGATAAAAAAGAATCAAGAATGTTGTTTACGTAAAAGCATTGCAATTGGAAAAAGTTTTTTTTTTTTGCCAGGATCTTGGATGTTCTATTTTGTGGTCAGTGTTATTCTCAGTTATTTTTATTTTTATCTTTCAAATTGGTAAGAATTTTCAAAATTTCACCAGCACCCTGTGTTGCATAAAATTGTTTTCCAGGTAAGACAGCCGCTGTTGCTGGTCAAGCACCGCAGTCGAGCCCAGAAAAAGAGATATCAAAAGAAACACGGCGTTCGTCGAACGCCAGTGAAGGCGGTAAAGTATTCTTTTCACCTACAATCTGTGTTTATGTGTACTACATGTGATGTCGTTTGTTTAAATCCCGTACCGTCCGTGTTGTCTGTAAGCGTATATTTTTTTGTACTATCTTAAGCACTGTTTAAAAAACTCTTTTTTCCACCAAAAAAAAAACTGTGTTCTTCAATTTTATTCGTGTTTGTTATGTCTCAATTCCGTCCTCGACCTATGTCAACAAGGATATATTGAATTTTTATCTTGCTCGTGTTTGTTTTCAGAGGAGATCCTTGAAGAAGTAAAAACAGACGAAAAGGAGGATACCTGTCCACCAGAACATTTGCATCGGTTGTACATCTTCTCCATAGCCTGGGGTCTGGGTGGTTACCTTAGTTCCGCAGACCGTAGTAAATTGGACGCCTACGTAAAAGAAACCTTCTCACACTTTGACTACCCCAAGATGAAGGGACAAGACAGCACGATATTTGACTTTTTCGTTTCGCCCACTGGCGTGTGGCAGTCGTGGAAGACGCTGGTGACACCGTATATGTACCCGGAAATTTCAACTCCCGACTACTTGAGCATCCTGGTGCCGATAGTGGATAATGTCCGAATCGACTACCTGATAGGGACTATTGCAAATCAGGAGCGTGCCGTCATGCTCATTGGGGAGCAGGGCACCGGAAAGACAGTCATGATGAAGAATTTCATGAAGAAAATGAACCCGGAGTCTTACATGGGACGGTCGTTCAATTTCTCGTCGGCCACGAGTCCGTATCAGTTTCAGAGGACCATTGAGAGTTATGTGGAGAAAAGGGTGGGCGTGACTTTTGGGCCGCCGGGAGGACGAAAGCTGATTGTCTTCATCGATGATATCAATCTGCCGGAAATAAATCAGTGGGGCGATCAGATAACCAACGAAATCGTCCGCCAGACCATGGATATGAAGGGCTTCTACAGTCTCGAGAAGCCGGGCGACTTCACGACTGTTGTCGATGTGCAGTATGTGGGGGCGATGGGATTGCCCGGCGGTGGCCGGAATGACATCCCGTCGAGGCTGAAGCGACAATTTAGTGTTTTCAATTGCAACATCCCCGACAACGAATCGATTGACAAGATATTTAGGGTAGTGGGAGAGGGACACTATAACGCCAAGAGAGGCTTTACGCCGGAGGTTAGAAATCTGGTCAAGAAGTTGATATTTATAACGCGGTTCATATGGCAGCGGACACGAGAAAAGCTGCTGCCCACCCCGGCCAAGTTTCACTACGTCTTCAGTCTGCGCGACCTGTCCAGGATATGGCAGGGTATGGTAGGCACTCTGTCAACTGTGATCACTTCGGAGAGCGTGCTAATGTCACTGTGGAAACACGAGTGTACTCGGGTGTTTGCGGACCGCTTTACTACTTTTCAGGACAAAGACTGGTTCAGCTCCGAATTGGCGAGCGTGGTAAAGGAGGAGCTCAGCGATGGTCACGTGGAGATGATTGTGCCGAACCCGGTGTTTGTGGATTTTATGCGCGATGCCCCAGAGCCGACTGGCGAAGAGGGCGAGGACACCGACATGGAGCTGCCCAAGGTCTACGAGCCGGTATGTTCACATGAGATCCTCCGCGAGAGATTGGTCATGTTCTTGGCTCAGTTCAATGAAATGGTTCGAGGCTCGGGAATGGATTTGGTCTTCTTCCCCGACGCAATGCTGCATTTGGTGAAGATATCGCGGATTATCCGGCATCCGCGTGGAAACGTCATGCTTGTCGGTGTGGGCGGATCGGGCAAGCAGTCGCTCACGAAGCTGGCGTCCTTCATTGCGGGCTACAAGACGTTTCAGATAAGCCTGACAAGGTCCTACAATGTGGCCAACTTCTTGGAGGACCTGAAGCTGCTCTATAGAACCTGCGGAGTCCAGGGCAAGGGTACAACGTTTCTTTTCTCCGACTTGGATATCAAGGAGGAGGGCTTCCTGGAGTACTTGAATAACATTCTCTCGTCGGGAGTTATATCGAACTTGTTCACCCGCGACGAACAGGCCGAGATTGTCCAGGAGCTGACGCCGGTCATGAAAAGGGAAAATCAGAGAAAAACCGCCACACCCGAGAGCGTTATGGAGTTCTTTTTGCAGCGGACGTGTTCCAATTTGCACGTGGCCTTCTGCTTCTCTCCAGTGGGGGAGACTTTCCGGGCAAGGGTTCAGCGCTTCCCAGCCTTGGTGTCGGGATGCACAATCGATTGGTTCCAACCGTGGCCCAAGGATGCGTTGATCTCTGTGGCCAAGCACTTCCTCAGCGACTTTGAAATCGAGTGCACGCCGGCAGTAAAGGAAGAATTGGTGACAGCTCTGGGCTCTATTCAAGATGTGGTCGCCCAGACATCGCTGGAATATTTCCAGCGGTTCCGCAGGGCCACGCATGTTACTCCGAAGTCATACCTGAACTTCATCGCCGGCTACAAGAACATCTATCAGCAAAAGCAGAAGGAGCTAGGCGATGGGGTGGAGAAAATGGACACTGGTTTGGAAAAACTGAAGGAAGCCTCAGCGTCGGTGGAGATTCTTAAAAAAGACTTGGCCGTCATGGAACAAGAGCTCGTCGAGGCCTCCAAGAAGGCTGAATCAGTGCTGGTGGAGGTCACTGAGCGTGCCATGCAGGCGGAGATTGTCAAGAACCAAGTGATGATAGTCAAGGAGAAAGCCGAGGCATTGGTGGCTTGTATTGCCAACGAAAAGGCGCTGGCCGAAGAGAAGTTGGAAGCGGCCAAGCCGGCTCTTGAGGAGGCCGAAAATGCGTTGAATACGATAAAGCCCGCGCATATTGCGACAGTGAGGAAGCTCGGAAGGCCGCCCCACTTGATTATGCGAATCATGGACTGCGTCCTGATTCTGTTCAAGAGAAAGTTGCATCCCTGCATCGCAGACAGTGGTACACCCTGCCCCAAGCCATCGTGGCAGGAGTCTCTGAAGGTAGGTAATCACAAAGAGGGTAAACCCGTGCATCAGACAAGTGTGTTTTATTTCAGATGATGGCGAGTGCGACGTTTCTGCTGCAATTGCAAAACTACCCCAAGGACACTATCAACGACGAAATGATTGACCTGTTGCAGCCTTACTTCCGCATGGAGGACTACAACATGGACATGGCACGCAGAGTTTGTGGTGACGTCGCTGGTCTGCTCTCCTGGACAAAGGCCATGGGCTTCTTCCACAACGTGAACAAAGAGGTACTCCCACTAAAGGCTAATCTCACTATGCAGGAAGCCAGGTTAAAGGTATGTATAGTTTGCAGTACTTCCCCCTAAAAGATTTATCAAAAAATGTGAAATCTCTACCGCATACAGCTTGCCATGGAGGACTTGGCAGGGGCGGAGGAGCAACTGCGTGAACGTGAGGAAGCTCTGCAGCAGGTGAAAAACCAATACGACAAGGCCGTGGGCGAAAAGCAACGCCTAACGGACGCTGCTAATGTTTGCCTGCGCAAAATGACAGCAGCGACAGCTCTTATCAACGGCCTGACAGACGAAAAGCACCGTTGGACAAATCAAAGCAAGGAATTTAAAATTCAATTAGGCAAACTTGTGGGTGATGTCCTTTTGGCTACGGGATTCCTCTCCTATTGCGGCCCATACAATCAGGAGTTTCGGGCGAATTTAATCAAAACTTGGATGGCGATTCTAAAGCAGCGCGAAATCCCATTCACTTTGAGCCTCAACATTACCAGTATGCTGGTGGACTCATCGACGGTATCCGAATGGACTTTGCAGGGGCTGCCCAATGACGAGCTGTCAGTGCAAAATGCTCTAATTGCGACAAAGTCTAGTAGCTATCCGCTGTTGGTGGACCCGCAAAGTCAGGGAAAGATCTGGATCAAGTGCAAGGAGGACCGCAACGAGTTGCAGATCACTTCACTGAATCACAAGTACTTTAGGACGCATCTGGAGGACTCTCTGTCGCTGGGCAGGCCACTCTTGATAGAAGACGTCGGCACAGAGCTCGATCCGGTGATTGACAACGTGCTGGAGAAGAACTTCATAAAGTCTGGCAGCATTGAAAAGGTGCTCGTCGGCGACAAAGAGTGCGATGTAATGCCGGGCTTCATGCTCTACGTAACGACGAAGCTGCCAAATCCGGCGTTCAGTCCCGAAATCAGCGCAAGGACCTCGATCATTGACTTCACGGTGACCATGAGAGGCTTAGAGGATCAGCTACTCGGTCGGGTGATACTCATGGAGAAGTCGGATCTCGAGGCTGAACGAGTCGCCTTGTTCGAGACCGTTATGCAGAATCAACGCAACATGAAGGAACTGGAAGCCAACCTGCTGTACCGCCTCAGTTCATCCCAGGGTTCTCTGGTCGACGATGAGGCTCTGATTGAAGTGCTCCAAGTAACAAAGTCAACGGCAGAGGAGGTCAACCAAAAGTTGAAAATTTCAGAGATCACTGAAAGGAAAATCATGAAGGCGCGCGAGGAGTACCGTGCCGTTGCAGCTCGAGGGTCGATCTTGTACTTTCTGATCGTCGAGATGAGCAACGTCAACGTGATGTACCAAAACTCGCTGAAGCAGTTTCTGGTCATCTTTAACAATTCCATTACCAAGTCCACCAAGTCCAGTGTGACTGAGGAGAGGATCAACATCATACTCAGGTACCTGACCTACGAGGTGTGGGCCTTCACTAACCGCAGCTTGTATGAACGGCACAAGCAGCTGTTTACCTTGATGCTGGCCATCAAGATCGACTACCACAAGGGCAACATAACGCACGAGGAGTTCATGGCGTTCATAAAGGGCGGAGCTTCGCTGGACCTTAACGCTGTGGCGCCGAAGCCGTTCAGGTGGATCCTGGACATAACGTGGTTAAACTTGGTGGAGATCAGCAAGCTCGAGACATTCGCCAATGTTCTGCAAATCGTAAGATACTGAGGTTGCCCCGAGTTTCTATGGTAAGCTTTGTTTCGCTTCCAGATTGAGGCGAACGAGAAGGACTGGCGCGTGTGGTACGAGGCGGAGAAGCCGGAAATGGAAGACATCCCATGTGGCTATCAAAGTTCCTTGGATGGTTTCAGAAAACTGCTGCTGGTACGCTCCTGGAGTCCGGACCGGACTATTTCGCAGGCGAAGCAGTACATTGAAGGTAAGTTAAGTCGCCGTGCCTCGCCATAGTGCTAACACCAAAATGCCATTTAGAATCCCTCGGACAGGAGTACAGCGAAATGCAGATCCTCGACTTGGAGGCCACTTGGCTGGAGTCAGAGCCCCGCACTCCATTCGTTTGCTTGCTGTCCATTGGGTCAGACCCAACCACGCAAATCGGACTGCTGGCCAAACAGAAGGGAATCCGTAAGGCAGATCAAAGCTTCACCGCCATTAACATACTAACACACATCCTTTCTCAGCACTGAAATCGGTATCAATGGGTCAAGGCCAGGAGTTCCACGCCCGAAAGATGATCCAAGAGGCTATGGCCACCGGTGGATGGGTGCTGCTGCAAAACGTTCACCTCTCGCTGCCCTTTTGTTCGGAGGTTATTGACATACTGGTCGAAACTGAGCACATCGACGACTCCTTCCGCATGTGGGTGACTACGGAACCCCACTCGGAGTTCCCCATTGGACTGTTGCAAATGGCAATAAAGTTTACCAATGAGCCGCCCCAAGGTATCCGCGCAAGCATGAAGCGCAGCTATCAAGTGAGTTTTTCTATTATAATCTTAAGGACTTCTTCAAAAAGTATTATTCCATTTCCACCCCAACGCAAAGGCATTTAGTCAAGACTTTCTGGACTACACATCGGCACCGCAATGGCCTGCACTTTTGTATACGGTCGCCTTTCTGCATACTGTCATCCAGGAGCGTCGGAAGTTCGGTCCTCTCGGTTGGAATGTGCCGTACGAGTTCAATCAGGCGGATTTTGCCGCAAGCGTGCAATTTATCCAAAATCACTTGGACGAAATGGATCCGAAGAAGGGCGTCTCCTGGCAGACGGTTTGTTATATGCTGGGCGAAGTGCAGTACGGCGGACGGGTTACCGATGATTTTGATAAACGACTCTTGACTACCTTCACTGCGGTGTGGTTTTGTGAAACCCTACTGACGTCGGCGTTTGAATTCTATAAAGGCTATCGAGTGCCATCGACGAAGAGTCTCCAAGGATTCATTGATTATATAAATAGTTTGCCAGCAAATGATACCCCCGAGGTGTTTGGATTACATCCGAATGCAGATATCACGTATCAGATAAATACGGCAAAAGGTGAGTTGGCTTTGGGATCTTATTTGCTTAACTTAAATGATGGGAATACGGGTTTCTGCATGGAAGCCTGGCGTGTGGGTGAATGGATAGACAAATGGAGAAGCATTGCATCGGTTGAATTGGGTTTTAACATTTTTTTTTTAGCAAATTTACAAATTTACAGTACTGAGAGGTAGTAAAGGTAAAGAACGACTTTGGTCCTTTGAGCTGCATTTCTTTACAGGTCATAGATGAAATATGCTATCGTGATTTGTGACCGCAGGAATACACCGTCATTTTCAGCTGCTTTTGGATGCTATTCATCTCAATGATCGACGCAACAAGTCACTTGGGCAATGCCGCCCTGGTCTAAAGTTCTGATTCTATTTAGCTCAGCAGCTTAAAGAAACAATTCGCCAACTAAACTTCTCCACCACACCTATCCTATATATCGTGTCTACGTATCGAATCGTCGCTCTATCTGGAGCGATTTTGTTTGAGATGTCAAACTTGATTTCGTTTGCTCACAGTTAAAGCAAATTCATTTGACAGAAACAAAATTATTGATTATGTGATCACGAGTAGCATTAAAGCAAACGTGGAAGTTGTAGATAAGCTGAAAATAAGTGATCATGAAAGTCTGCTAGTGAAAATAGATGTAGTAAAGAAAGCGAAATCACCGAGAATGAGAATTAAATTCTTAAAAGGCGTTTTTCTTTTTTAGTTCAGAGCTGAGCTCTGAACCGAGCGTACTCAGATCGTTCTGATGTATTTTAGAAACGCACTTGAGCAAATAGCTGTCATTTTTAATAAATATATGTATAAATTGAATATTTATTAATTGTTGTTTATTAAATTAGTTAACCTTCAATTCCAGAACAACAAGATTCGTCAACAGCAAGAAGTTAACTGCTGCTCTCTTTATAGACATTACCAAAGCCTTTGATACTGTTGATCATACCATCTTGCTAAATAAACTAAGCAAAGCTGGGTTCAGAGGGTTTATGCTCAAATGGTTTGAATCATATCTCACTAATAGAAAACAAATGGTTAGAATAGGTAAAACATTGAGTGAGAGCTTTAATATAAAAATGGGTGTTCCTCACGGCTCTGTTCTGGGGCCAATTTTGTTTCTAGTTTATATCAATTCTATTTTCACTTTAAATATGAGAGGTAAACTTACTGGGTTTGCCGATGACATAGGATGTTCCTATTCCAACAATTCCCTCTTAGATCTGACAGCCGATATCAACTACGATTTAGAAATATTGCGACATTGGTTCAGTTTGCATAAGTTAGTCGTTAGCGATAAAACTAAAGTAATGTCTTTCAGCATATCTGCTCGTAACTTGCAACTTCTAGTTTTCACTTTTCATAGTTCGAACTGCAACAACACTTTACTAAGTTCTGATACTTGCTGTAACCCTAGTTCTGTAGTAACGTATAATACTAACAATAGCTGTTCAACGAATTGTTTTCTTGTTGAAAACGTACAGGTCTTCAAGTATCTGGGTCTTGAAATCGACAGTAGTTTAAACTGGAGCTCTCATACTACTTCTCTAAGGAAATACCTTCTAAAAACTACTAAAATACTGTACCATTTGAGGCTTTATTGCTCTAGAAAACTTTTGGAAACAGTTTATTGTGGACTGGTGCAATCCAAATTGCAGTATGGATTGACGTGTTGGGGAGGTACATACAAAAACAAAATACAACCTTTGGTGGTAATACAAAAGCATTTACTCAGAATTATCTGGAATAGAAGACGCCATGAACATAGTTTTCCACTTTTTTTGCATTCCTTTATATTGCCTTTACTTCTATAAAGTCTTAAAAATATTTTTCTTAAGAAGTGGGTATTCTTTAAATCATGATCCGAATCTCTACGGTCTTCGTACCTTTGTAAGTAGTCTTGCTTGTGTTCCCCCGCACAATACTCATCTCTTCTTAAGTTATTACTCTTCTGTAGCACCGCGCATCTTTAATAAATTACCCATAGAAATAATGCGTTCTCAGAATAACTTGTCGTTTATCAGAAAAGTTAAACAGTGGCTCTTTAACTACGACTTGGAGCAGATTTATAATTTATCTAATGTAATTATATAGTGACAAACGTTCGCCAATCATTGCAAATCACCCCTCTACACAATTTTCTTTTTAATTATAAATTGATTTTTTCTTGTTACACTGAAACTCGATACATTCACAACTAGTTTTTAATAATTACAGAATGTATCTAACTATTCATTCTCTGATGAAAAACACTTACAATTTACTTATGATTTAAAGCAGTTTTCTTTTTTCTTTTTATTTAATTTCTATTTTAGTTAAGTAAATTGTAATTAAATATTGTATTAAATTCCAATGGAATGAATAAATCTAAAATCTAAAAATCTAAATCTAAACTTGCAAGGAATGCATTCAAGTCAGCGATCGATAGAGCCAAGAAAAAATATACGGAACGTAAAATCCAATCTGCCAAGGACCAGAAATCAATGTGGCGACTGATAAAATCCCTGGTAATACGGGAATCAAAAAGTGCAATAAAAGTATTCCAAAATGTGTTGATTAAAGATAGTGTCATGTTAGCGAAAACTTCAATGTTTTCTTTGTTGAGAGTGTTAATAGTCCAAATATAAATATACCAAATGAGCTATATGTGAACTATATATAGAAGAAGTGAGCAGTACTTTTTATTTTGGAATTATTGATCTTGATCAACTAAAGTGTGCAATGAAGAAAATGAAAAACAAAAAAGATGCAAATATGTTAAGTGTTAGTATGCTAATTGACTCTTTCCATATTGTTGGTCCTGTATTGTGCAAAATAATAAACAAATCATTGTCGCAAGGAATTTTCCGTGATTGTTGGAAGGAATCCATCATTGTACCAATTGAAAAAGTTAACCCTAGAAGGCTAATGTTGGTCGATTCGACGACGTCGCATTCTTAATTTTCCTGTCTCTTTTCAACGCGGGCACATAGAACTTATGCTCAACAACTAACTCAGTCGCCGATGCGTTCTTGCGAATGACGGTTGTGTCCGGCAGGTAAAAACAGTATTTCTATTTTTATTTATATTTTTAAATGCAATATTGGAATTTGTGGTCAACATCGAATTGACTTTTGCGGATTTTGTGCAAAGAAAAATTAGTTCCCTTATTTTTTGTCATTAATAATTTTATATTGCCAAAGAAGGAATGTTTTTTTTTTTTCAGTTTTTTTAAATATTGTGAAGACATGTTCATTTTAGACTGAAAAATGCTGCGTTTTTTAAAAGACTGCTTTATAATAAAAAAATGAAGAATATACTTAGTAAAATCAAGTTTTTTTATTTGCGAATACAATCTTAATGTTTCAGAAAAAAAATAGAAGTAGAATCATATGTACAAGGTGGCGCAAAAATAACCTTCCGATGTTTTTTGGCTGTAATTAAAAAAAAAATGAAAAACTTTGATTCTTCTTGTGGATTATTTTTATTTGGTCTTTTAATTTTATTTACATCAAGTCGAGAATATGATGTCATGTAAATGCAGCCGCCACAGTTGATTGTCATTTGAGCCCTTTTTATGGCATTTTCCATCACTTTGGCCAAAACTTCCGGCGATAGGTCCTCACATTCTTGACGGATATTGTCTTTAAGAGCTGCAAGAGTCTGAGGCTTGTTGACATAAACCCGCGACTTCAAAAAGCCCCACAAAAAGAAGTCTGGAGCGGTCAAATCAGGCGATCTTGCGGGCTAGTGCAAATCGCCAAAACGGGAGATTAGGCGCCCGGGAAATGCATCCTTCAGCATATCGGTCGTGGCACGTGCAGTGTGTGCCGTTGCACCGTCCTGTTGGAACCACATGTTTTCCAATCCCAATTCATCAAGTTGCGGCAAAAAGAACTCGTTGATCATTGCTCTGTAGCGCTCACCATTCACAGTAACCGTTTGGCCCGCGACGTCTTCGAAGAAAAAAGGTCCGATGACTCCTCCAGCGAAAACAGCACACCATACAGTGACTTTGAGCGGGTGTAATGGCTCTTCGTGGGTTACACGCGGATTTTCAGTGCCCCAGAAGCGTAAATTTTGCTTATTTACGTACCCGCTAAGATGGAAATGGGCCTCATCACTCATGATTATTTTTGATGAAAAATCATCTTCCTCTTGGTGGTGATTAAGGATGGCTTGAGCGTATGTTAGACGCGATTGGCGGTCAGCAGCTAACAGCTGATGCACCGTCTGGACTTTGTACGGAAACATCTTCAAATCTTGTACCAAAATTCGCTGTAAAGACCGTCGACTGATACCCATTTGCGTGGCACGTCGTCTGGTCGATGTCGACGGCGCTTCCATGACATCTTCGGCTACAGCAGCAATATTCTCTGCAGAACGGCTACTCCGGGGTCTGCCACGCCTGGCAGCATCTCGTGTTGTGCCAGTCTCTTCGAGGCGAGCGGCTAAACGTCGCAGTGTTTCACCAGTAGGCGTTGGACGGCTAGGAAATCTGCGACGAAATTCACGTTGTGCCAAAGTCACCGACCGATTATTGCTCAAATAAATAGTCAGCAATATTTCGCGTTCTGGAGCAGTGTAGCGTAACATTGTTTATTAACGTGTATCTCGCATGTGTTTACTACACAAATGTCAAAACAGAACTGACATTAGGGGCCTATCGCAAAATTTATAGCATTTTATGATAGGAGGATTACTTTTGCGCCACTTTGTATTAAACAAAGCTTAAAAAAAAACATATTTTAGTACAGATCGTCGAATCGACGAATATTTAGCTTATTAGGCGTATTTAGCAACATTAGCCTACTAGGGTTAAGAACACTACTAAACCTGAGGACTTCCGTCCAGTAAACATGTTACCCAATGATGCCAAAATTCTGGAGGAAATAGTGCAAGGAAAACTGCAAAAGTCTGATCTTTTTACGGATTGTCAATCTGGATTTAGGGGAAGGCACAGCTGATTGGAAGACAGAGGTGCAATTAAAAAAGTCGATTGTAGCTATTTTTGTAGATCTGAGACGAGCGTTTGAAACCGTAGATAGAGACATCTTGATTGCGAAGTTGGAGAAGTATGGAGTGAAAGGTAGTGAGCTGAAGTGGTTCCAATCTTACCTTCGAGCACGTAAGCAAAGGACCAAAATTGAGGAAACACTCTCGGAAGATATTAGCGTTGGGCTTGGAGTCCCCCAAGGATCAATTCTGGGAGCTTTACTTTTTATAATATATGTCAACGAGATGCCGAAAGTTGTAAAGCACGGATCAATAAAGCTGTTTGCAGACGATGGTCTCTTGTACATATCCGGTATAAATATGAATGAATGTATCTCCCAAGTTAACAGCGACTTGAATATGCTTAGCTAGTGGTTTAGGAGTAATAAACTAAGTTTATATATAGGAAAGACCAAATCCGTTTTTAATAATGGCAAAAGTGAAAATAGAATTATTATAAACAATGAATTAGTTGAATAAGTAGATCAAATCAAATATTTAGGTATTGTGATTGATAATAAATTGAGTTAATTCAGAATATAAGCAAAAAAGTAGGTTTTTTCGCTCGTATTAGAAAACGTATATTTGATTATTATTATGTTAAATGTACTAAAATGGTTAAGTGTAAACCAGAGAACTATAACGAATGTGTTGATTTATGTTTTTAAAATTAAAAATGGGCTGTTGCCGAGCTATTTATGTGATAAATTAATATATGTTGTTGATGTACATATATATAATGTAAGGAATAAAATTGATATAAGGCTCCCTCTATTCAGAACGCGGTTTGCCCAAAATAGTTGATGTACAATGGATCAAAATTATTTAATGAACTTTCCAATTAACTTAAAACTGAAAATAACCTATATCAATTTAAACACAATCTTATTAATTATATTAAGACCAATTATACATAAGTCTTTATTATATATATATTCTAATTTATATGTAAAAATGTTAAAATAGCTAAATTTTGTTTTGCTAAATATAAATAGTAAATGAAATGAAATGAAACATATATATATGTACGGCGTGTTAAAAGAGGCAGCCCTTCGTCAAGCTTCTGCAAAGCTTTGCATTTGATTCAAACCTGAAGCAGGAAATGTAGTAAATAAAGTAGGTGTACTATATTGCAAAATGGGTCATATACATTGCCTTTGGGAGAGTGGCTGAAAACAAATCTAACTGAAGATGCTTGCAGGCATATTTGTGATGTATATATTTGTTTAAATATTTTTCTAATATTATTAATTTTCAATAGAGTTACAAAGAGTGAGCACTAGAATCCGCAGCATCAATTACAACTAGTTCTAAAAGTTGTGTTTTAGTCTGAAAATCCACATTTACATATCTCACTACAATGCACAAATTCTTTGAGCAGGAAATGTCAGTGCTTTCATCTGCTAGTACTTTCTGTACTTGTATTTTTTATTTTCAATATAACCATCATTTTCCACCTTTGCTATAACTGTGGAAACTATTTGAGTGCACTTCTATCTTCCAGCAAAGAATAGGAATAAAATGATCTTATATCGAATGCTACGCTGGCATTTGACACTTGGCAAACTCAGCTGTCATTTGAAGTGTCATAACATTAGTTGAATGTTTGCCATTTACGATAATGAATCGCTAAACAATCGAACAACGCGTTAAAATTATTAAAACTGACCTCAAGACGGGGCAACAATCTACACAACACGACCAATTATGGCTTTATTGTGTGAGAAGTTTCCTAGTCGCGTAATTTCACGTTTTGGCGACATCAATAGGCCATAGGATTTGACACCTTTAGATTTTTTTTATGGGGCGAATAATCCCCGAACTCTTGTCGCATTAAAAACCAACATTACCCAAGCTATGGCCGAGATACCGCCCGTAATGTGCGAAAAAGTGGTTGAAATGGCCTCAAAAGAATCTATGCGAATCTTCCCGAGGCGGCCATTTGAATGATATTGTATTTCACACTCAATGGCAAAGTTCAAACTTTATAATGAAATAAAATTTTCATCAAAAATTTTAGCTTTACTTTCGAAACCGAAAAATTAATGACCCTCTTTATATTATGTTCGTCAAAAGAACTGGCAATTTGATTTTGGCATATTTGAAACTGTCATGTTTTCGCCTCTATGAATTCGCACCAAGTAGCTAATACAGAATTCGCACACACTACGTGTTATTCCTATACGGAAGGTCCTAAATTTATTATTTCGCGTGGATTTTACGGAATGCTGACAATAATTGTTATATCTTTATTTTCCCCGTAGTCAACATTTTCACACCAATATTAGAGATTCTCATTTTCGGGTAACAAAATTCTTTTTCAAAAAGTGTTTGGTTGCAGCCAAAATATCTACCTGAGCCGCCTGATGTAGGTACTAAGAATTGTAGAAAAAATTGACCGTCAGCTCAGACAACTTAAGAGAATTTGTCTATAAGCTGTTTTCCGTGTTACTATGTGGAAAAGTATGTGTGCCATGTTAAGTAAATTAGCCGCACGCATACACTTGCACATAGTAACATGACAGTTCGTTCAGTTTATTTCTTTTATTACACCACCCACCATTAGGATTTTTTTTTTTATTTTGTATTCACAGATAGGCAATTTAAGAGAGAATTTTATTCTCAAAATTTGTGGTGGGAATCGGGTAGGTGCGCGGGAGCTGACAGTCTATTTAATACTTAGTTTATGGCATAAACTAAGTATTAAATAGACCGTCAGCTCTTTCAGGTTAAGAAAATTTGTCTACAAGCTATTTTTCGTGTTTCTATGTGGCAAAGTATGTGTGCCATGTTAAAGTAGATTAGCAGCACGCATACACTCGCACATAGGAACCTGACAGATGCCTGACAGTTCATTCTGTGGTAACATTGGCGAAAATTCAAATAATTGGCCGTTATCGGGTCGTGTTAAGAAAACGGTGGGCAGTGTGTTGAATTTAGTACCAAATTTATTAAAACGCATAGGTATAGAGGATTTCTCTCATTTTACCAGGATAATGTATATAGTACGGAATGTTTACATTTATGTTGTAAACAATGGAAATCGATAAACTATATGAATCATTGACAAAAATAAAAAATTTCTGTTTACTAATCATTATTCGTATGAATAAAAAGAAAATTGTACGCAGCAAAACTTAAATGCGTGAGACATACCAGGGTACAAATCAGCAAACATATTTATTTCAAATTTTGCTTATATACATTTTGAGTTTCGTTTTTTCCCGTACATTTTAAAGAAAATAAATTTTCGTTGACTGTGTCTCATAGACTTTTTCTTTTTATTACAAATGCACATTATTCATATTCTCGACATTTTATTTCAAATGTAATTTCATAATTAATTATTTCATTTGTTTAAAATTTTCTAATAAATTTAATTTAGTTTCCATTAATAAACGGAATCTTCATGGAAAGATTGGGCCTTACTAATACACATTTTTATTTTCGACTCTTATTACGAGTAGTTCACAGTGGTTTTATTTTAAATACAATTTTCGCAATTGTGAGCTTCCGTAAATTTTAAGTCGATACTAAACTCTGTAACTCAAAAATTGTACCCGAAAAGAAATGTTTATATCTTTCCCCTGAAACATATTTTAAATTTTAATATTCTTAATCAATTTTTCTCTTTATATTGGTTGCAGTTTTTCCATCGACATTCTCCGGTGAAATAATTTTTCGTCAAAAACAACAAACGAAAACAGACATAATAATTATAGGAAACAAATATTTTCTTTTATTTCAACGAATGAATTTTCACACTTTACTCGTTCATTTATTTATGTTGATTACGTTCGCTATTCTACATTTGGTAGAATGCATGTTTCCGTGGTGAAATACAACAACGAAAATAAACTCTCAGAACGCATCCATCAGCTGACAGAAACTCACCAAATACACTAATTCTCAGTCAGTGTTCTTAGCAATCTGTCTTTATTTTTCCCACTAAGGGTGTTCATTTTATTCTTTTCACTAAACTCAAATTACCTCGATTTTTTTATGAAAAAGACATACTTTCAAAAGTATTTGCATTGTTCGGAAAAAAAAAAATCACACAAAATTAATCTTCAATATAAAAATCGCAGTTTCCTAACATTATAATGATCACTTTTTGGTACTAGAAATTGTTGCTAAAGGCAAATCTCCATTTTATGTACATTTAGTGCGTTGATATTCATGATGAAATGTAGTTTGAATGTTTTTTTTGTCAGATTATTGATATTCCCACAATTTTGATGTTTTTTCCTTTGACGCACAGAAAGTTTGTGCAAAAAATTTAATTTCCCTCAAAAAGCTAGAGATCCCACGATGTAAGAACACTGCTAAGTGTCAGTATTTTATTACACCTCCCGCCATTTAGAATTTAATTTTTTACTGCTTCACACGTATCACAGATAGGAAATTTAAGAGAGAATTTTCATTTCCAAATTTGCGCTGGGAATCGGGTAGGTGCGCGGGAGCTGACGGTCTATTTAATACTTAGTTTATGTATAAACACCTATGATGAATTTTATTATCCCTAACTTGAGAAATAATTTGGTAGATACTTCATCCACTTCCCTCGCACCAACCAAATTGCCCCAGCAAATTTTGGAAATAAAATTCTCTCTTTAATTACTTTACCATAGTAAACACACTTTCCCATTCCCATCCCACACTAACAGGGAACACAGCTTGTAGTAGGCAAATTCTCTTAAGTTTTCTGAGCTTGCGGCAGCGTTGCCAACCAAAAAATGAATAACTTAAAAAAAAGAATGGCTTTTCAATAAAATAATACAAAAAAAATATTTTAAGGTAAAGTGGAACAATAAATTAAAGATTAAGGTCAAATATAAAAAAAAATAAATTTGTTTCGAATTTCAATCCACTTACAGGAAGTGGAAGCTGGAATTGTTTTTAAAGATTGACACATGAATTGTTCGTTAAATGGGCAGATTTTAAAATGGGAAACACATTCTTTAAGACTGAGGTTACATATAAAATTCTTTTTTTTTTGGACAGATTTTTTAAGAATGTTTAAAAATATAAAAAAAAAAACATAAAATAATATAAAAAAATTGTTATAAAAAAAGCCTTAAAGCCTTCGTTGGCATGGCTGGCTGGCGGTGTATTTAATACTTAGTTTATGGTAGCAGCACTCCTGAAAGCATTCCCTTTTTCTAACTCTTGTTAAACCACGATTCCCATAGCCATTCAATTAAATTTTTTTTGATTACATTTTTTTAATTTTTTTAACATTTTTAAAAAATCTTTGCCAATAAAAAAATTAAATGTAACATCGATCTTAAAGAAAGTGTTTCCACCTTCAAACTCTGTCCATTTTTCGAACACTCTATCTGTCATTCCATAAAAATAGTTCCAGCTTCCACTTCCGGTAAGTGGAATGAAATTGGAAACAAATTTATAAGCTGTTTGTTGTATAAATACAAAATGTTTTGGTTAATTTTTTTATATTTATGTTTAGTTTGTGATTTATTGTTCCACTTTACAAAAAAAAAATATTTTACCACAACATTTGTGCTGCGAGTTCAACTCATTCCCTGCACTTAGCGCATCTACATCTCAGCTCTGCTACTGGACACTTACCTTCTCAAATTCGCGCGAATTTTTTACTTTTATTTTTTCAAATTCTCTGAAGCTTAAAGTTAATTTATATTCTCAACAAACTTATTGTTTTAACTTTAGAGAATAAAAAAAACAAATTCCGCAAAGATATTCATGCATTCATGTGTCTGCCTGCCTTTGTAGCTCCTACTCTAATTTCACAAAATGGTTCCCAAAACAATAACACAAAATGTCTTGCAATATGGTAACACTTATTTCCCACATTAAATATCATAGACTACAACCCAAACGATATAGTGAGAAGGTAAGTTTCCGGTGACACCATTATTGGCGTCTGTTGTTCTCTTTGAGGTATGATAGGCCTGTTATCTGCTAGGTGTCGCTGGTTCTTATTTGCTACATCTATCATTGTATAAAAACATTTCTCTATATACAATGACTCTATATACCCTCTCAACTTTCGTTCCAATTTCACGAACACTGGTGTCGCGAGTTTAATGATTTTATCCCATATCAAACATGCCCAACGCGCCTAAAGAAGTTATCACTTCAAAAATGCTATTTTTTATCCTTCAAATAACCAATAGGCGCCATTTACTTAGCTCATTAGACACTCCCACTTGCATTGTTCCTGTTGCAATGTTTTTGACGAAACGCTGCACAATAAACGTCTTTATTGGTTATTGCGACGACAAAATTTGCACAATGGCAATTTTCTAAAACGTCAGTGACACAAAATGCAGCTCATAATTTTTAAAAGCCCCCCTGACCCAAGTCATTAACATACTTCAGAAATTCAATTATAACAGCAAATGAGGCTTTTGCCTCTACCTTATGTCAGCTCCTGACACCACTTGTAAACATCACACGACACGACAACCCATATAATTTTGTATGATGCTCCTGTCACCATCCTTACGTACATTTTTCTTCCTTGATAGCATATGTCATCAAATTCATCGTTGGCCTTGTCTCTAGCGTGAGAAGTGAGAATCCCAATTTAATTTCCATTGATGGATGAATGTCTGCACTCCTGTCAGAGGCAGTATCACGTATGAGTATGAGTGTTCATTTTGCCTCCTTTATTTTGATCCAATTATCCAAAGCAGCGCCAGCCATATTGTTCGTCGTGTGTCATGAGCCTATTATACACACACATTGATCTGTACATCAATAGACTCATCGTCATCCATCAATCGATGGGCAGAAAATGGAATCTAAGTGTGCCGTCAACTTTCCACAGCCCATTCCCAATCACGGTCGTCTGTTTAATCCTTACTCAAATCATACATACGATTAAATCCTTATTATTATTTTGGGATAGGCATCTTGGATACCATACTGAGCGTACAGCCGAAGGAGGGCGGCAATACAGGCGGTGAGACCCGAGAGTCTATAGTCTATCAATTAGCCGACGATATGCTGAGGAAACTACCGCCTCAGTATAATGAGTTCGAGGTACGTGAAAATTTGACTCGCATGGGTGCTCTGCTTCCGATGAACATATTTCTCAGGTAAGATGTTGGCGATAACCGTTTTGATCGATTGCTTTGATTAATCTCAATTACAGACAGGAAATCGATCGAATGCAACGCGTCATTAAAACGGTGTTCTCATGCTTGCGTGATTTAAAGCTCGCTATTGACGGTACAATTGTTATGAGTGCCTCGTTGAAGGAGTCGTTGGATGCGATGTATGATGCAAGGATTCCCGAACGGTGGATGAAGGTAGGTGTGAACCTGGAGATTTATGCATTTTTTTTTTGTGTTCATCTCGAACGCTGTGGCTGTGCGTAGACGATGATTTGAAATCAATTTCTACCTCGAAAGTGACGTGCACATTGGATTGCTGTTGGAATTGTAAATCGATTCGTGAATGGAAAATCGTAGATTGCAAATCACCCTACCTCGTTGCGGTGACAAAGGGATTTCCATATATTTTAGGTGCTGCCTCGAAATTTATAGAAGAGAAACTGCAATCGCAGTTGGAGTTATTGAAATGTCGTCAAATTTTAAAATGCCAGAGAGGAGCTTTCTATTTCATGCATTGGTTTTATGTGTTGCATTTAGTTGCAGTGCACAAGCAGTCCTGTTTTTAGTCCACATCTCATACAATTACATCCTTACCACGCAGTCTATAAACTTCTTTGTTGCTTGTAATGGACGCCTTAAGTCCCGTGGAGGAATTCTGTGAGGTAATTTGCAGTAGTTAAAAATCATAGTACGATCTTCGCTCTACAAACGATAATAATCAGTGCGATTGTTGTTGCCAAGTTTTTATTGAGTTTACCCGCATCTAAAGCGACTTATTTAACGCTTTTTACTTCCCCAAAAGCAGCTTTCAATAACTTTAGGTGATTCTCCGCAATGAGCAATGATGCCTTTAATCCATTTACCAATTGAGCGTTATAAAAGATAGTAACAAAAGTAAGCATTTGAATTCGCATTTTAGTCCTGGTGACGGACGTCAAGTGTTAATTTGTGATCGTATTTGTTTGCTCTCAACCGAGAGTGCTCAGATCGTTCTGATGTATTTATGAAACACACTTGCGCACATAGCTGTCATTTGTAATTAAGTATATGTATAAATTTAAATTTATTTTATTTTAATTTATTAATTATTATTTTTTAAATTGTTTAACCTTCAGTTCCAGAACAGCAAGGTTTGTCCGCCATTTTAATTATTTTGTTTATCTTGTTTTTCTTTCTGTCAAATGTGCCTGTAAGTGTGTAATCAGCTTTATACTCAGCCTGCTCAGTCAATTTATTCTGAGCTAAAAGAGTGCGCTGTGATAATGCTCTGAACGAAAAAAGTAACACAAATTCGGAGCTCTGATGTATCTAAGCTAAAAAAGAAACACAAACTTTTTGCATAACAGTTCAGGTTGTGCTTTGAACTAAAAAAAACGAGTGTACACGACTGAAGTAAAACTTCTTTTGCTCCATCTATATATACATGTTTAGTTTATACATTCTAATATATAAATTTTCTTCAATAATTTACTGGCTATGAGAGGAAGAGAGCAAGAAAATGGGCGCGCACACTGCTCTCTCTTGATACAGACAATAGGCCACGGTTGTCACTTACAAAAAAAACTCAAATTATTTTACTCCATTTGGCAAAAAATTACCAGCTGCTAGAAGACATGGGAGATCGTCCACCTATTTTCTTATAACAAACCCTTAACAAATTAGAGTTTCATGTCTGTATATAAATAATATGATTAATTATTATTATTCACCATCAGTCAAAAGAAGAAAATGAGTGCATTCAGTAATTTTTTGAACAGCGAATAAAACAGTTTTATATGGATGGTGATGAAGCATACGCAAATAATGCAATGCCTTCACTCAGAAGCAGTAAGGTAGCATTTAAATGAGGTTATATCGAGTTCGCATTCTTGGTACATCTGCTCAAAAATTTACCATAACCAAATAAAACTTACCAAAATTCAAAAAGCAAAAAAACATAACCAAATTTGGTAAAAACTGACCAAAGTGGCAACTTTGCAATAGGCGTGCACTATGTCTTAGATATATGAAACATAACTGGCTATGAGGGAATGAAAAGAAACTGTTTGCTCGCACCTCTCTCTGTTGCTCCTACAGTGTGATACAGATAATAGGCGTGCACTGCAGTGATACCAGACTTTAGAGGCAGGTTATCCCACGGTTATACTCAAAATATCCCTTTAATGTTTACAAAATAAATAAATTCATTATTTTAAAAAAATACTCGTGATTCATTCACAGACACATATGTCATTTTATGACAGTTTAGGGAAATAAAAAAAAAGAAAATGAAAGCATTTATATATTTTGAATGACTTTTTTCTAAACATGAAAATATTTAATTTGATTGTAGGTTGAATAATTTTTTTATTCTTAATGAAATGAGCAATTAGGAACAAAATTCGACAAAAATGTAAGAACCCTTTCTTTTTGTACTATGAGGTCTGAAAAATCCCTTCGTCCCTTTTAGCTTATTATTAGTGATAAAAAACCCGCAAAAAGTGATAAATCCCCCGATCTGGTATCACTGCTGCACTGTATGCTGTGTCTTAGATAACGAAACATAACTGGCTATGAGAGAACGAAAATGTATGCTCGCATCTCTCTCTCTCTCTTGGCTCTACAGTAATATTCGAAATGAAACGTAACTCTCTCTCTTTTTATCTCACTAACTTATATCTCCCTCTCAACTTCCGCTCGCAATTTCCGTAACAATTTTGTGACGCATTCACCAGCTTACCCCCAAGTCAAGTGTGCCTAAAGAAGTATTACTTCAAAAATAAAAACGCCTTATGTAAATGTTACGTTTTCATCACTCAAGCAAACATATAGCAGTCTGAAAAAAGTGTTAATGCTATAAGACCAGTTCTATTTTTGTATCTGATGCCCATACCTAATTGTATAGCTGTCGAGAGTAACCGTATCCAGCTCCTTTTGAAACGTGGTGCCTGCCATTCCTTTTGTAAGACTCTTTTACATGCAATAGGATAGTTGTTCTAATAAACAATAATAAAACAATTAAGGCCGGTTTTATTCACTCGAAGTTGAACACAACTTGGGGATTTTTATTTTCAACTTGCGAATTTGCTTTTATTCACTCAAAGTTGACTCGCTCAACTTTGAATATCTCGGAGTTGAGATAACCGAAAGTTGAGAGCAAACTTGGGATTTTACGTATAAATTGATTTTTTTGAGGGTTTTGACTGTTAGCTCTTCAATTCGAGTGACGAAAGTAATTATTATTAATTAAAATTTGAAATAATATGTCGTTTAAATTATTGTTGTTAGAATTGGCCATAGTCTGATTCGAGCAGTGAAGAGGTTGGAGAATTGGGAAGGATAAGAATTTGGTCTGTGAGAGACGGCAATACAAGATAACACCATGGGCACGGACTTGAAAAATAGGACGACCATGACTTTATATATTATTTTCGTCTCTCAATGCGGACGACAATGATGGTGCTCCATCTTATAATGAATTCTTTGCCGTGCGTCTGGAGAAGGTATTGTGCATCGCGAAAGATTGGAAATTTATTGTATATAGCTGTACCCGCGCGGCTTCGCACGTGCAAAATGTGGTTTCAGAACAATTGATGGAAACAAATTTCAGAAAGAGCCTTCTGCAAAAGTGAGGGACTTGAACCCGTACTAAAAAACCTCCCGTAGACTGGGCCCACTCTGCCTTTATCTTCATGGCATTGCACATGGACTAATCGGCAATTATTTAATATTCTTTGGACAGTGAAAATAATTTTATAATAAATATTTAGCTTATTAATGTAACGCTTCTTTGTATACCATATTAGCGGTTTCTATCGACTAAGATAGTGATATTTGCTGCATTACTTACCCTGGAGCACGCTACGTATAAGATATAACTGCCCGTAGCTGAAGCAATTCTTGATTAAATCAACTTCCGCTTTTCTTAGAGTTGGACCCTCTAACTTATTGACTGTCATGGCACAACAAACATTAATAGGAAATTGAATCCGTTTAAACTGAAATGGATAATTGCTGGGAATTATTTGTATATTCTTCGTATAAAACCGTATCTCCTTTACCAGACCCAGTTAAAATTAACGCCTCTATAACGTTTTTCTGCAACGAAATCACTCTCAATCTGGTTCCATTATAAAGCTTGGTGGATTGAAATTGCGAAGCAACATAATGTTAACTCCAACTTTTAATTGAAGGCCATGGATTGTAATTCTATTTAAAAACTCGACCGGGTAATTTACTGCCTCATTTTGATTGCAAATAGCATTTATAAACAGGTACGACGTATATCATCAGGAATTTTCCCTAATGTAATAATACCACGATCTGGTATCACTGATACCTATACCTATTTGACATTCCTTTCCTCCTTTTATGGCTTTTTTTGTTCTTAACACACCAAACAGCATACTGCCTCTGTCTGTCTCCCTCTCCGTCACAGGAGTAACATAAGGTTAAAAGAGATGTCAAAATATTCCGCAGTTAGTTTGATTTGAGAATGAAGTGCATATCTACTCATGCAGGTGAAAATCGTAGAAATGTTTCAAATTTTGCCTATTTATTTAAAAACCTTTTAAGTTATCGAGTTATTGGATATCCTAAGTTGTACCTGCGGATGTCCTCTATAAGCTGCCGTTAACTATATTTAAATGCTCCCAGTATTTTCGAACGGAAAGCGTGACAAAGAAAAAAGCAAAACGAAAAGAAAAAATAAATTACTTTTGTCCAATTTTTTCCGAAATTTATAGAGATATAGAGTTGAGACAAAGTAGATATTGTAGGCCTCCTATATAGGCCTGTGAAAAATGCACCAGAATATACTGAGCAGTTTCAAAGATTTTTGCATTTAAACATGCAGTCAAATTCAATCTTAGTCGAACAGAACGACACCAGTTTTATTTATATGATTTTATTAAGGTCTGTGGTTTTCTTATTCGATAGATCGTGTGAATTAAAGTAGTAACAAACTTGCGCTGGGAACCGCTACAAACAGCACATGACTTTTTCGCGAACGCAAAAAGGAACAAATTAATTTTTATATGGATATCCACTTCGTCAAACGAAAATCATAGACAAAGAATAAAAAGTATACAAAGTATTCTTTGCCCATATCGAAAATGACGTGCGAAATTCAAATCAAAAGTTGAAACTGACATATTTTGTGTCATCTGCCACAAATATCCCAGGGATATTTATGAAACAGCAAGTAAGCCAACTTTTGAATTTCAACTGAGGAGTTAAGAATTAGAGTAGTGAATAAAAGCAATTTTCAACTTTCCGCTCGACTCTCTCTTTCAAATCAACTCCGAAGTTGGTCAACCTCGGAGTTATCGGGAAGTTGAACTATAGTGAATAAAACGGCCCTAAGAGGGTCTTATTCAAAATTAGCCTGTATATATGTAATTTGTAAAGAAGTGATACAATCTTCGATATCCCTTGACTTTTGATTTAACTCAGCGTTCCGTAGCACGCACTCGCTTAAATGAATGTAGCTTTGCGGGTTCAATAATACTGCTCATCCATGCCAGAAAGCTGTATGTTGAGTTCAGATTTATCAAGCATCAGAGTAGAGCTGAAGATTTTATATTAATACTGCGCGATTCTCCAAAAACTATTGAAAAAAAAACTGAAGCTAAAGACAGATTGTACATTCAGTATGCGATGCAGGTAATAATAATCATGTTTAGAGAGCAATGCAAAAAATATTGCATTAAATATAGTACATATACCTTCTTAAGAAATCATTAATAATTCGCTAATGCTGTCTTCGAGATATAGCAAATGCTATACTCGGACTGCATACACTTACTTACTTTACTTTTGGTGGCGCTTACACGGCCTCAACCAACAAGCCGGTCCCTCGCTAGCCAACGCACACTAAGATGGTCGTTTTCCAATTGTGCGCTCCACCAAAGGTGGGGTCTGCCTCTGCTGCGTTGTCCCTCAGGGGTGGGTTCGAAGACTCATTGTTGTCCATACCCTCCACGTGTCGCAGCTATCTAAGCCGTTGTATTTTTAGCTTCTTGACCAGGCCAGCGTCGCTGTATAGCCCGTATAGTTCGTCGTTGAATCTTCTTCTCCACACTCCATCGTCACAAACTGGACCGAATATCACTCGAAGAATCTTTCTCTCAAAGCATCCCAGAAGGTTTTCATCCGCTTTTGACAGGCTCCATGGTTCAGCACCATACAGCTGGACCGGAATGATTAAGGTCTTATATAATATCTCCTTGGTTCTATGAGAGAGGGCTTTACTTCTTAGCCCGTAGAAACAGCGATTGGCAAGAGTGATTCTTCGCTTGATCTCTGCGCTGATGTCATTTTGCGAAGTGATAGTGGAGCCCAGGTATACAAAGTCTTTAACTACTTCGAAGTTGTATCTGTCCATCGTGACGTTTTGTTCGTGTCGCCGATGTTGAGAGTCCTTTCTCAATGACATAGCATATACTTCGCTTTGTCCTCATTAACAGCCAGACCCATCTTGTCAGCCTCCGTTTCGATGCTTGCAAATGCGCCACTGACAGCTCGCCGCGTTCTCCCAATGTCAATATCATCAGCATAGGCAAGTAGTTGAACAGACTTTTGAAAAATTGTACCTCTAGTGTTGGCTTGTGAGTTTCGTACAATTGCTTCAAGCACGATGTTAAAGAACGTACATGATTTTTCGACATCAAATGCCTCGGTGGTGTTCTTGCCGACTTTGACGGAGCAGCGAGATTTCTCCATCATCATCCTGCACAAACTGACGAGTTTGGCGGGGATGCCAAAATATGACATGGTTTTGTATAACTCGTCCCTATATACGCTATCATAGGCGAATTTAAAGTCGATAAAAAGATGGTGTTTATCTGACGGAGTGTGAAAATTTGGTCGATGGTTAAATTTCCCGGCCTAAAACCACACTGATATGGGCCGATCTGGTTGTTGGCGAAAGGTTTTAGGCGTTCACACAATACAGCCGACAAGATCTTATACGCAACATTCAGGAAACTTATTCCCCTGTAGTTGGCGCAGTTCAAAGTATCTCCTTTCTTGTGGATGTACTGCAGACACACCGATTTTTAATGTTTAAATATTTCAGGGTTGGAAGCATCCAAAGTTAAAGTTTCAAGAAAGTGACATTCGTTCATTCATATGCAATGAACAGATATACAGTCCAAGACGAATATAAGAGACCTTTAAAATCTAAAAAAAATTGTTCCTTATATCCGAAGTGTTCTTATATGCGAAAACGTATACAAGAAACAAAGTCTACTGTGTTTCCACATGCGTTTCATATAAACGAAGTATTCTTATATGAGTTTTTCTTATATCCATTTGATTGGGTAGACCACAAACTGCTTACAAGAAAATTAGAGGCACTTGGTATCCATTCAATACTTAACAAGTGGATTGCATCCTACCTAAGTAACAGAAATCAATTAATTAGAATTGGAAATACTTTTTCGAGGCAGTTTGAAGCAAAGTCTGGTGTCCCACAGGGAAGTCACTTGGGACCTTTGTTGTTTGGTATCTTTCTGTAAGTGTCTGGGATTTGCTGATGACTGGAAGTTTTTTTGTAGAGTCAATTCTGTAGCCGATTGCGATAAGCTTCAGGTTGACATAGACGCAATTACGGATTGGTGCAATTGTAATAATTGTCAACTGAACTTAGGGAAATGTTAGGTTTCGTAATTTTTTTCACATTAAGTTGCCTATATTCTATGGTTATTCCATAGATGGGCACTAAATAACTAGATCTGAGGAAACAAAAGACTTGGGCGTTACGTTTGATTCGAAATTAAATTTCAATAAACACATAGACAGCCTAATATACAGAGATAACTCTCTTCTTGGATTTATTAAAAGGAACAGCAATGATTTTACAGACATACAAACTCTTAGAACCTTGCATTGTTCTTTAGTAAGATCTGTTTTAGAATACTGTTCTATTATTTGGTCACCAGCATATCAGGTGCATATAAATCGGATTGAACGTATACAAACGTCTTTTTCAAGATATTGCCTTCGTCACTTTAATGGGCCAGTAGAAATGCCCAGTTATGAAAAAAGGTGTCGGATAATAAACTTAAAGTCCCTGGAAACGAGAAGACTTATTCAGGACATAACGTTTGTAAAAGACATCGCTTCTGGAAGAATAAACTCAACGTTCTTACTGTCCAATCTCTCTGTTTACGTTCCGCGAATTCCGTTACGTGACCATGGCTTGTTTTATGAACCTAATCATTCGACAAGCTATGGAATGAATGAGCCTTTAACAAGGTGCATTAGGAGTTATAATTCAATATGCAACTCCGTTGATTCCAGTGTCGATATTTCGATCAACAGAATTGCATTTAAAAAAAGATTAAATGAATTGTTATGCGACCCAAACGCAAAATAGTTGGCCCGTTTACTTTCCGTCTAATGAAATTCGAAAAAAAAAGATTGGCACTCCGAAGTAAACAAACAAACTCAAAATTTATTTCGATATTGTGAAAGTGTTAGACATATACATTTAAAAATAAGTCTTCATAAAATAATAACAGTTCATTTAATGATTAAATAACGCAAAATAGTTGACCCACTCTTTTACCGACGCAAAAAAGTTGGCCTAATACAAAAATAACTGTCTTTTACCACTGAGTGACGTCACCTTTGTTTTTAATAACGGCTGTAATTCGATTTGGAAGAGTTTCCACTAAATTGAAGCAGTATTCAGGAGTTATGCCATTCCAAACTTCTTGGATCTTTTCCTTCGATTCATTCAAGTTCTTAGCCGGATTTGTTCTTAATTCTTTTTTCATTTTTCCCCACAAAGTCTCAATAGGAGACGGGTCCGGGCTATTTGGAGGCCACGTTAGAATTGGAATGGTGTGTTCTCGAAGCCAGCTCATATTTTGCTTGGCTGTATGACATGATGCGCCATCTTGCTGAAATGTAAAACTGCCATCTTCTGTTTGCAGCCTCGGAATCGAAGGTAAAAGTTGGTGCTCTAGGATGTCTTGATACCTACTGGCATTCACAGTACCATCGATGAAGCGAAGGTCACCTACTCCTTGAGCTGACATACATCCCCATACCATTACTGAAGCGGTAAATTAAGTTTTTCGTCTAAAGCAGCCTGGGTGAAATGCTTCAGCTGGCGTTCTTAAAACTCTTGATCGTGAGTCTCCAACACAAAGTTCGAATCGGGACTCATCGCTCCATATTACACTCCTCCATTGCCTTAGCGTCCAGTTTTGATGATCACGAGTCCACCTTAAGCGCTTCTTTTTTTGCAAAGGAGTTAAAAGTGGTTTTTCTTTTGCCTAAGTGACGGTTTTTTAGAAGAAACAAATTTCTAAGTTAAGAAAACAAAAACAATTTGGTTAAAAATGACTGTATAAAATTTGTATCCCATTTTCTTCATTTCTCGAATGCAGGTGTCTCTTGAAACTTTCTTTTTAATCACATTTTTCCACTCTAAGGTGATATTTGCCGTTGTAGCACGACGATCTCTCTTGAGAATTTTTCTTAAAGCCCTTCTGTTACGATCGTTAGCAATTGATGGTCTTCCAGTTTTCTTCAGTGGGTTCACATTTCCAGTCTTCTTGAATAAATTAATAATGTTTCGAACTGAAGACCTCGATATTTTCAATTTTTTGCTGTTATATGCCGAAACGCTTTTTTTTTTGTGCGCTTTTATTATTAAATTACGTATGTCTTCCGATAAACACTTGCCACATGCCATAGTAAACTTTGATTGCGACTGAAAGCAGTGAATGCCAGACTTAAGACACACTTAAATAACGCAACAATAAACGGTAAATGTCAAGAGAGAAAGACATTATCCAGCTTAGGCCAACTATTTTGCCGCGAAAAACTAACGGGCCAACTATTTTGCAAAGAAAAAAATTGGTTAACAGTTGAAATTTGTGTCAACAAACATTAACTGTTTTAACTTATTGATTGCTTTGTAAAGAACACATGTTCATGGATAATATTAAGAAAAAAAAATCAACTTTTTATTAATTATGCATAATAATAACGCATTTGAAAATCTAGTCCAACTATTTTGCGTTTGGGCTCGTAATTGCTCATAGGGTTTTTTTACTTTTGTTAAGAATTTTACGAATGTAATTATTAAAAGCTCAAGTTTTTCCCTTAGTGTTATTGATTTTTTTCTTGCACACTAAGTGGAAGTTTTTTTTTTAATTTTTAATTTTAAAACTTAATTTTTTTTTCTTCACTTGAAGAGTTTTTTGTACTTCATATACATATATTTATTTATTTTTTTTTAAATATTTTTTCTCTTATGTTTTTTTGTTTTTTATTTTTTAAATTTACCTAATTATATAGTCTGTAAATTATAAAATGGTAGACTTAAATAAATAAACAAACAAAAAAGACTATACATGTTTATCTCGGTACGAGATCCCGTTTTCAAAAGCTAATCTCAGACGTTCCCAGCTCTGTTACTCGGTGCTGATAAGTCCTTGAGTTTGCTCTATACCTCTTAGATTTAGAGGTAGTTTTAGAACCATGATACAGCGACAAAACGATTTTATTCCAAAATTTTTAAGAGCTATTCAGCCTTATCGTGAGTTCCGAGGGATTATTGCTTTCCCCCGTATTTGTGTGTTCCCAGGAATAAAATCCGCCTATCGTGAATCTTCCTCGGAAACCGAAATGTCTTCTCCAAAAGAATCAAAGATTAACATTTTATTTCGGTGAAACAAATATTTAAAAAATAATGTTTATCATTGAATTAAGAGTTGTGGCTGAGGAATTGGATGAGATGGAATTAAAGCGACTACGTTCAATTATAAGACGCTTAAGAGATTGTTCAAATCCGTTGGAACTACCACAAACAATTAAAACTGAACTTGTTAGCAATCCGAGCATCGCAATAATAGTCTTCAGCTAAAGTCACAGAAGTTTTTATTTAAGATTTAAGTTTCAATTTTCAAATCGAAATTTTATTCACTCTTATTAATGTTCTGCAAATCTTTAAAATGTTTTAAAAATGGATTTGTAGGGGCTCTTATCACTGAACAGAATGGGCTGCTCTTAGTTTAGTTCTTCTGCGTGGGAAACGAAACGAAAACAACGAGAGGGGGTTAGAAGTACCGGAAAGTACGAACGAAATTGAACTTCAAAAATATCACTTTCACATAATATAAATAGCACTTTATGATAAAAAAAGTGTTAGATACACTTGTGAAGGAAAACTACTTTAAACTTTTATGTATTTAAAAACACTGCATATATAAAGAATGAACTTAGTGAATTAGACATGCAAAAAGCAGTAGCTTAAAAGTTGGAGAAAAAAACACAAAAACAAAATATGTATAGCATTCCCTTTGGTATGTAATATTTTAGTTAACCTGGAAGCCACCTACATACGTCACTTTGATGTGTATCGATCTGGAACTACTTTGGAAATAAATTGGTGCATGCTCTCTATACCAAGCTGTCTCACACTGCTTTGATAAGCTCGACCAGTAGGCCATCGGCTCAAGTTGCTTTATTGTTGGGTGGACGGAAATTTGAACTTATTACTGAAGGGGTCATAGTGTTTAACGGCGAATTGTAGCCTACGTCCGCTGTTTGATTTGCCAACCGAAGTGTTTTCCCAAAACCTAAGCAACGACTGTGGATACTTACTTACTTACTTAGGTGGCGCTACAGTCCGGGGTGGACCTGGGCCTCAACCAATACGCCTCTCCAGTTAGCGCGATCTTTGGCTAACTGCCTCCAGTTGCGCACTCCAAGTTGGTTGAGGTCCCCTTCCACTTGCGCGCGCCACCTAAGGCGAGGTCTTCCTCTACTGCGTTGTCCCTCCGGGTTTGAATCGAAGACTCTTCGGGCCGGAGCGTTGGTGTCCATTCGCTCTACATGTCCTAGCCATCTTAGTCGACTGATGCGTACTTTTCTGACCAGGTCGATGTCGCTGTACAGCTCGTAGAGTTCGCTGTTAAATCTCCTCCTCCAAAGCCCGTCAACGCAAACGGGACCGAAAATCAATCGAAGAATTTTGCGTTCAAAACGACCAAGGAGATCTTCATCCGCCTTTGATAGCGTCCATGTTTCTGCGCCATAGAGTAGGACTGGGATGATGAGGGTCTTATATAGAGTCTCCTTGGTGGTTCTTGACAAGGCCTTACTTCTCAATTGCCTTCTTAGGCCAAAGAAACAGCGGTTGGCAAGTGTAATTCTTCGATTGATTTCTGATGTGATGTCGTTGTCAGAATTTATAGCGGAGCCGAGGTAGACAAAATCCCTAACTACCTCAAAATTATAGCTGTCTGTCGTGACGTTCTGACCGATTCGTCGATGTTGTGTTTCCCTTCTTGTTGACAGCATATATTTTGTTTTGCCCTCATTCACCACTAAGCCCATTTTTGCCGCTTCTGTACTGATACTTGCAAACGCACCAGTGACAGCTCGCTGTGTTCTGCCAATGATGTCGATGTCGTCAGCGTATGCAAGTAGTTGCACAGACTTCTGGAAGATTGTGCCTCTGGTGTTGGCTTGCGAGTTTCGCACAATCTTCTCAAGAATGATGTTGAAGAAGTCACACGACAGCGCGTCACCTTGTCTAAATCTTTTTTTGACATCAAATGTCTCGGTGAGATTGTTTCCGACCTTTATGGAGCAGCGAGCATTCTCCATCGTCATTCTGCACAATCGGACGAGTTTGGCAGGGATGTCAAAACTAGACATAGCTCTATACAGCTCGTCTCTATAAATGCTGTCGTATGCGGCCTTAAAATCGATAAAAAGATGGTGAGTATCGATCTGGACTTCTTGGGTTTTCTCCAGGATCTGCCGTAGTGTGAATATTTGGTCGGTTGTGGACTTACCGGGCCTAAAACCGCACTGGTAGGGACCAACCAGATCGTTGACAAAAGGTTTCAGGCGTTCACACAGTATGGCAGACAGGATCTTGTATGCGATGTTAAGAAGACTGATACCCCTATAGTTGGCGCAGTTTAGAGGGTCTCCTTTCTTGTGGATCGGGCAAACGATGCTGAGGTTCCATTCATCAGGCATACTTTCCTCCGACCAAATCTTGGAGACGAGTTGGTGTATGCTCTCTACCAAGTCATCTCCCGCTGCCTTAAAAAGCTCGGCAGTCAAGCCATCTGGTCCAGCAGCTTTGTTGGTCTTAAGCTTGGATATTGCTATCCTCACTTCGTTTTGGTCGGGTGGACGGAAGTCTTGGCTTTCATCGTCTAAGTTGAATGGTTCGTTCTGCCTGACAGCGGAATTTGGGTCGTCTTCGCCGTTTAACAGTTTGCAGAAATGGTTTTTCCATATCCTCAGCACCGACTGTGACTCTACCACAAGGTTTCCTTGTTCGTCTCTACAGGTCTCTGTTCGGGTCTTGTTGCGATTGCACGTTCTTTTTACCCTTTGGTAAAACTTCCGAACATTGTTCCTGGAGTAGCACCTCTCTATTTCCTCGATCGCGCGCTTCTCGTGCTCTTTCTTTTTCTTCCGGAGAAGCCGATGTTCTTCCCTCCTCTTTTGTTCGTAGAGCTCACGAGCTGCCCTCGTCCTTCTATGCAGCGCCGCTTTGTACGCGCTTTGTTTTGCTGCATGTGCTTGCCGGCATTCTTCATCAAACCAGGGGTTTCGTGAGGGTGGTCGTGTGAAACCCAGCACATCGGTTGCGGCGTTTCTGATGGCGTCTTGGCATCTATGCCACTGGTCTTCAGCACTTGATGCTGGCTGCATAGGACTTCTCGAGAGGTTGAGGGATACGCGATCAGCAAAGGTTCTGGCGGTTTGTTGCGATTGTAGCCGTTCAACGTTAAATCTCCTCACAGTATTTCCCCGTTGTTGTGGCGTTTGAGATATCCGCATACGCACCTTGGCTACAACAAGCTAGTGGTCCGAGTCTATGTTGGCCGCTCGGAAAGTTCGGACATCTAGAACACTGGAGGAGTGCCTTACGTCGATCGCAACATGATCAATTTGGTTGACGGTTTGATGATCTGGCGACCGCCATGTTCCTTTGTGGATATTGAGGTGAGGAAACCGTGTGCTAGCTATAGTAACATTACGCCCCGCAGCAAAGTCAATAAGCCTAAGTCCGTTCCCAGACGTAATGTCGTGTAGGCTGTGCTTTCCGATTGTGCTACCAAAGATGTCCTCCTTTCCTATTTTGGCGTTAAAATCACCTAAGACAATCTTAACGTCATACTTAGGACATTGCTCATATGCTTTGTCGAGGAGCTCGTAGAAACACTCTTTGGCAGCATCGTCTTTTTCTTCTGTGGGGGCGTGAGAGCATATTAGGCTGATGTTGGCGAATTTAGCCTTGATGCGGATTGTTGTAAGGCGTTCACTAACGTGTCGAAAGCTCAAGACTTCTTGCCTAAGTCTGCCGCTTACAACAAATCCGCATCCAAATAGACGCTGCTTTCGTTCCCTATAGCAATCACGGTAGTAAATGTCACAGGTTTTCATCCTTCTTTTGCCCGGCCCATCCCACCGCACTTCCTGGATGGCGGTGATATCTGCTTTGTAGCAGTCTAGGGCCTCCGCTAATTGTTCGGCTGCACGCGGCCGGTTCAGGGTTCGAACATTCCACGTGCAGATACGAACGTCGTTGTCCTTTTTTCGTTTTCCAGGGTCGTCAACAGTGAATCCGTCCTTTTCCGAGGCTTTTGGTTGCTTCGCAACAGTATTTTTTTTTTTCCGTGGTTGGGTAGTTAGCCCCACGCACAACCCCCAACTTGGAGGACCAGGCCCTAGATTGACCCTAGGACAGCGGGTCGGATATTCTGTTGTCAGTAACCCACTTCGGGGATATGAGTGCTGCCGTTGGCCCATAGAGGGTTCATCCGCCACCATCTCTATTTCAACACCCTGACTAGTGCTGAAAATTCCTTACTGACCTTAGCTCCAAATACGTCAGAGTAGCTCACGTAAGGTATCTGCCATCTTGACTGTTGGCACCACCGTTGATCCAACCTTGTGGATTCATCCGCTGTATGTCCTCTTTCTGAGGGGCTCATGTAAGACCTCTGAGACTCAATCAGGCAGTCATTCCGACAGAGCATTATAGTGTTGCTATTTTCTTCGTGCTCAACACTCGCGCTTATAAGTTTAGCAAGTCAAGCCCGGGTGGACGAGACCAGTATCCGGTGGCTACCACGGGGAGGTAAAATAAGCACAATTGATGTGTATGAAACAGTTGCAACAGCTGGGCATCGCCAGGTTGATACCAATCAGTGTCTACCCTATTCATACAACACCCCACCACCAACGACTGTGGATAAATCACTGAATTTTCCTAATCATCTCTGCAGCCTTCAGTTCGGGCCTTACATCATTGGGTAGATCCGTATATCTTCTACAATAACTTTTGCACATCACCTCCGCAAAAGCATTCTTCAATAGGTTCGACCGCTCGATTCTAGTACAAGCAGGTATGCCTGCATACAGAAGAATTACCAACAGATAAATTGCCAGTCTTAAAATTAGCGCATTACACACGCCACATGCAAAATTAATCATCCCGATACCAAACGCTTGAACTAGTTTCCCCCCGAAGTCAAAAATTCAATCCAGCCCAGCATTCTTCTACCTAGTATAATGTTAAATCAAATAATTTATAAAATTGAAAGAATTTCCAGGGGAAACAAGAAATCCATACAAATACTTCACCGCAGAATTATTAAGTTCCCTACAAATGTATTTACCTAACCACAAAGGCGGCTAGGGTGGAAAGATAAATAATAATCTTTTGATGATTTCAGCAATCAAATGATGATTTAATTTTACTCGTAAGAACAGAGCAAACATGAAATATCTTACAGGATTATCAAAACGAACATGTTACAACATGCTTACAGATAAATCGCCGCCATAGGATAATCCCACCATCTGTGGAAAAAAACTAATCTCCCGAAATAAAATACGAAAATACAACGTCTGATATTCAAACAGGAATCTGTCACACAGCTTACCGATGCGATGCGATGTGACGTGGCAAGGATAACCGGATGATTCAATTGCTATTGCTACACCATAACCATCGAGTGCTCGACATCTCTCCCATCGCACGCGGGGGAAGAAACACGAATTTACTTATAATGACGTGAACCAGCTTCAAGAGTAAATTTGTCTCAAATGGAACACACCAGCACAACGCGCACAGATTCACCTTCATCTTGGTACGTTTTCGTTTATCAAATTAGGTGTTATCAGTATAAATAATATTTTTCCTATTTTCCTTTCACCTGACTGAAGGGACGTACACAGTATACTCTCCTATTTGCCCAACAACACAGGACGAATAGAAATTCATCGTCATACATTCGTCGTCCGAGTCGCTTTGATCTTTTTTTCTGTTTTCCGGCTGCGGTTCACCGTACCTTCGACGGATAAGGATATTGATTTGCTCCTTTGGGAAATGTATAAACGTGGGCTGATGCAAATGAAATGTGCAAATCATTGAATCCTTTGATGGAAAATACGAGAAATGTTCCTACAACCAATCCAGGCGACAATATTGCGCTCTATGAATTCACACCAAAGGATTATAATTGAATTTCTATGCGCTTTATGTTTTTATAGGGGACAATAGAAAACGTATTAACTTTTTAATAACGCAAGGACAATGACTGCATTGTTAGCTTAACACTTTTAAGTGCAAGCGGTGTGAAATTTTCGCCAACGTGATATATGACTATCGTCCTGCTCCTGGCCGCTTCTTTTGCTGAAAATAAACGGATTATGAGCGGAGTGTGTAGTTTTTCTTTATTGCTCATAAAAGACCAGAACAGCAAAGCTTTTAAAGCGTTTTAATTAAGTTATCTCATGCTTCGTTTTATTCGGTTTTATAAATGAAAAGATAATGATGGTTCAAAAAATGAGGTGTGGGTTCTTGAACTAGTTAGGTATCTGTACTTGACGCGGGATGAAGATATACTCCTACTCATCTTTTCAAAATATCATATAACAAAAATCAAAAAGGAAGAACAAAAATCAAAAGCCCCACCTGCGCATTGGTTTACTTGTTAGCGTGTTGGAGTAGTCCCGAGAAAAAAAAAAAACAAAACAAAGCTTAACCTTTTTTTCAACTCCGCCACCTCTAGCGAACGTCTGATAAAAATCCGAGAATATAACTGTTATGAAAATGCTTGTCACTTAGCCTTTTGGACTCGGCAACAAAAGCAACTTTCTATTCGTCCCAAAATTAAGAAAATTCACACAAAACGAATGGTTGTGAGAAGCTAGGGCTAGTGTTATATTATAATTATATCTTTCCACAGGCCTCTAATTTCAGCGAGCTCAATAATGAGTAACTTTATTCCCTGATTATCACCTTCTTTTCGACAATTTTTGCTATCATTGTGGCTTTTCCGTTCTGCTCTTAAGGGCCCTTTGCACTCGGACATGTAGAGCGAATGGGCACCAACGCTCCGGCCCGAAGAGTCTTCGATTCCAACCCGAAGGGACAATGCAATAGAGGAAGATCTCGCCTTAGGTGGTGCGCGCAAGTGGAAGGGGGACCTCAACCAACTTGAAGTGCGCAACTGGAGGCAGTTAGCCAAAGATCGCGCTAACTGGAGAGGCGTATTCGTTGAGGCCCAGGTCCACCCCGCACTGTAGCGCCACCTAAGTAAGCAAGAGTTCGTGTATTGAAAAAACTTCCTTATGAAGCTCCGGAAATGTTGTTTGAAAATTTTTATAACTTAAATTTTAAGGCCAAAAAGTAAACTGGCTTAAATTGAAATGCTTTCGATACGAACAAAATAAACCGGGAATACTTCAATTTAAATGCGAATATGGAGAACATTTTCGCAGCTTGAACGTTGTTAAGAGGAAGAAACCATGTTCCTAATTGTCATTCGGTAAAATAATGGCCAAAACTTTATGTCGAACCTCTTAAAATAAGCACCGCTAGGAAGAAAGACCTTATAGAACTGTGTAAAACAGGAGTAATTCCCGAAAGTTTTCACTCTTGGTTTTCATCATTACCATCACAATGTAACGCAAAAGATGACCTACCAGAACCAAGTGTTTTAGATGAAAGTGATATTGAATCTGTTTTTGATATGCAATTATTTTTAAGCACTTCTTTTATTACTATTTTTTATTCTTTCACGTTTGTTATTTTCTTAATAAAGCTTTTGAGTTTACTTTATTCAAAAAAGTATTAAATACGAACAACTACTTGCAGGCAAGACGCACTCATTTGTTGCTTTTGCTCAAATAATTATCACATTGGTTTTTCAAAAACGAAAACAAATATTGGAAATAAATGTCATAATTTCAATTTTGTATTTAGACCCGTTTTATTCACTATTGTCCAACTTCCCGATAACTCCGAGGTTGACCAACTTGTTAAATTTGTTCGAGAGAATTTTGCTTTCATGTGCTGTTTGCAGCAGTTCCCAGCGCAAGTTTGTTACTACTTTAATTTACACGATCTATCGAACAAGAAAATATTCAATAAATTTCAACTCTTTCGCGATGCACAATACCTTCTCCAGACGCACGGCAACGCACGGCAACGAATTCATCTTTGAGGGGACGAAAAGTAATGGTCGTCCCATTTTTCAAGTCCGTCTCCGTGGTATTATCTTGGATTGCCCTCTCTCACAGGCAATTCCTATCCTCTCCATCCTCTTCACTGCTCGACCCAGACTATGGCCACTTCTCACAACAATAAATTAAACGATGTATTGTTTCAAATTTTAATTAATAATAATTACTTTCGTCACTTGATTTGAAGAGCTAACAGTCAAAAACCGGGATCCCCAAGATTGCCCTCCCAACTGATACTATTTCGGGGAACCCAAAGCTGAACAACTTTCGGTTTTCTCAACTCCGGGATATTCAAAGTTGAGCGAGCCAACTTTGAGTGAATAAAAGCCAATTCGCAAGTTGAAAATAATAATCCCCAAGTTGTGTTCAACTCCGAGTGTATAAAACCGGCCTTAATGGGATTCATTGACAAATAAAAGTTATTATTGAATTTTCACAAGAAAACAAATCTTAAATAATTGATTACTCAAAACTATGTTTTTGAAGTAATACTTCTTTAGGCACGCTTGACTTTGGGGGGTAAGCTGGTGAATGCGTCACGAAAGCGTTATGGTGCCTGTCCATTTGAGAGTACTTTCGCTAGTAAACTCTTGAGAGTTACTCTCGGGTGGCTCTCCATTTGAGAGAAATAATTTCGAGATTTTAATCCCGCGGATTCATTGATAACATTTTGAGAGTAAATTCCCTGAGAGTATTCTCATAACCGTGCCCACTTGATAGATTTCGTCGGCTAGTTACCAGTTAAAATGTATTCTTAAAAGATTGACGCTGCGTTAATAGTTATTAGCACTGTTCTTAAAAAAAAAGAATTAAGCAAGAAAGAAATGCTTGATTAAACCATGGGTAGATGGTCGTCGTCAGGGTGCAGGGTCTACTCTTACAAGACAGCTTCAAATTGAAGATGCTCAACAGTTCAGGGATTTTTGCCATTTGACAACAAGTGAAATAGACTATAAATAATTCATTCCGTTTGGCCTACTATTAATTATTTAATATTTAATGCCTTATCTGTAGTTTTTTATAAAATGTATTTCAATCAACTCCGAGGTTGACCAACTCATATTTCTCTATGTGTCGATTAATTTCCTCCGATGTCCACTCTTTTGCCATGTCGACTCTCGACAGCTACTCGCAAAATACGAAACATGTTGGAATTTTGCGAGCTGATCTCCAAGAGTCATCAGAACATTGTGTCCACTTGCGAGTGACTTTCAAAAGGCTCGAATCTCGAGAGTAAAAAGTTAACTCTCCGCGACAAACTCTCAAGACTATGTCCACTTGCATGTTTGCTCTCGAGAGCTGCTCGCAGCATTTTTACTCTCAAATGGACAGGCACCTTTACGGAAATTGAGCAGATGTTGAGAGGGAGATATAAAGTGAGACAAAAAGAGAGAGAGTTACGTTTCTTTTCGAATATAACTGTAGAGGCAAGAGAGATAGATGCGAGCACACATTTTCGTTCTCTCTTTATCTCAGCCAGTTACGTTTCGTTATCTAAGACACAGCATACAGTGCAGCAGTGATACCAGATCGGGGGATTTATCACTTTTTGCGGGATTTTCTCACTAATAATAAGCTAAAAGGGACACAGGGATTTTTCAGACCTCATAGTACAAAAAGAAATGGATTTTACTTTTTTGTCAAATTTTGTTCCTAATTGCTCATTTCATTAAGAATAAAAAATTATTCAACCTACGATCAAATTTAATGTTTTCATGTTTAGAAAAAGGTCATTCAAAATATCTAAATGCTTTCATTTTCTTTTTTTTTATTTTCCCAAAACTGTCATAAAATGACATATCTGTCTGTGAATGAATCACGAGTATTTTTTAAAATAATAAATTTATTTATTTTGTAAGCATAAAAGGGATATTTTGAGTATAACCGTGGGATAACCTGCCACTAAAGTCTGGCATCACTGCAGTGCACGCCTATTATCTGTATCACACTGTAGGAGCAACAGAGAGAGGTGCGAGCACACAGTTTCTTTTCATTCTCTCATAGACAGTTACGTTTCGTATATCTAAGACACGCCTATTACAAGGTTGCCACTTTGGTAGTTTTTAACAAATTTGGTAATATTTTTTGCTTATTGAGTTTTGGTAATTTTTATCTGGTTATGGTAAATTTTTGAGCAGATGTACCAATAATGCGAACTCGATATCACCTTATTTAAATGATACCTTACTGCTTCTGAGTGAACGCATTGCATTATTCGCATATGCTTCCTCACCATCCATATAAAACTGTTTTATTTGCTATTCAAATAATTACAGAATGCACTCATTTTCTTCTTTTGACAGATGGTGAATAATAATAATTAATCATATTATTTATATACAGACATGAAACTCTAATTTGTTAAGGGTTCGTTATAGGAAAATAGGTAGATGATCTCCCATGTCTTCTAGCAGCTGGTAATTTTGTTCAGAACGTTGTTGACGTTGTTTAATTATTTAAAGACTGACAAAGTTCCTACTATGTTCCTTATTGTATTGAAAAGCCTTATATTTTATGGATGTTTGTTTTTTTTTTTAAACAAGCAATCAAAATCAAAATAAAAAAAAAAATTTGAGTTTTTTTGGCATTGGCAACCGTGGCCTATTGTCTGTATCAAGAGAGAGCAGCGTGCGCGCCCATTTTCTCGCTCTCTTCCTCTCATAGCCAGTAAATTATTGAAGAAAATTGATATATTCATATGTATAAACTAAACATGTATATATAGATGGAGCTAAAGAAGTTTTACTTCAGTCGTGTGGTCTAAAGCAAACTCGTTTTTGATTTAGTGATTTTGATACCAATATGTACACAAGTCAACTCAGACGAGACCTAAGATTAACGTGTGCAAAAAGATTTTTGTATACATAAAAGGAGACTGCGATTCTTTAGAATTTCAAACTTATCAACCGGGACAAAAAGCGGAACCATTTAAAACCAGTAGCTGTGTGATTTATATTTCTGCACTTACTTACCCTTCTAACGAAACAAAATATAATAAATAATCTCGCATGAAAAACGAAAATACATTCATCGCCATCCCACTCATTGGTAATCGGGACCACTCTGCATCCCACGCACACAATTCCGTCGTGCCCCTTCCTCAGTAGCGAATCACCCGGTAATTTGTTTGTCCTCTGAATAAACAGAAGCATAACATTTTTGTCCTTTCATATTGTTTACGACGATGGAAGAATAATAACACAACTGTCCTTTGCAGATATCGTGGGAATCAACAACTCTCGGATTTTGGTATACCGAACTTCTTGAGCGAAATGCACAGTTCCGCACTTGGATATCAACGGATCGACCAAAGGTAAACAAAAGTTTTATACTCTCCTACAGTGGTGCTGGTGACATAGTGTTCTTAAAGACAAACTCTCCTGAAAATTATTGTGCGCGTACACGGCTCGTTAAAATAGGATGCGTTACTTGTATTGGTACACTTTAAAAAGCAATTAAGGCTAATGAAATATTCAGAAATCTCTTTTCTACTTCTGTTTTATTTCTCACATAAATTTAGGTCTTTTGGATGACTGGATTTTTTAACCCCCAAGGCTTTTTGACGGCCATGAGACAGGTGAGATTAATTTCAAAAATGAAAAATAAAAATTTGTGTACGCATGATTGAGGAATTTTGTTGTTTTGCCGCATCGTTTTGTGAGTATTAAACAAAGTGTCAATCAGCTGTCATGTTGGATAATCTGCCAAAGGGATTTCGTAAGTAATGTCAATCAAGCGAAAGGGTTTTTTTGGTTGCGGTGAAATTCTATGGTATTTTCAAAGTTAACCAAGAGTTAACCAAACAATGTAAAAGTTTGGTTGGATGGAATGGCAAAGGTTCGGTATTAGCCGTGGATGTGTGTGTCGTTATTTGGGTCAAACAATATGCAGGCGTTTTGGGGGTAATTTGCGGTTTTCGATCTTTTTAGAATGGCTGTTGCTACGCGTCTGATTATTGATCTCTTTGTTTATTTTTTGATTTGACTCTTGAAGTAGGGGAGTCACACCAACAGTGAGACACTCAATGACTTGGTCGAGCACGTTGCCCCCTGCATATACAAGAAGTTTGACTGTGTGCTATCATTTGACTCACTTCTCATCAAGTTCGCGTGTAGTGTAGACCGGCTCTGAGATTGAAGCTCAAAAAAGCACAAGAAATCTTAGTTTTTTTCTAAATTTTTTAATTCGCTAACAGTGAGACAGTTTGCATCGGCAAACAGTGCGACACTGTTTGTATATCCAAATGTGGCCGATACATCATATGTTCACCTAGACGACATACAAATTTTATAACCCGATCCTATTCCATGTGGCCATACGAATAGGCAACAAGGCAGCATACACAATAAATTTTGACCAAATTGATATTCTTGTTAACCAAGTGTAACTCTACCATTAGTATGACATGTTGAGCAAAGAAAACCCCTCTGGTTCAAAGGTATAATAGTTTAAGTTAGGCTGCACAATGCAGCTCGTCAAGTGAGTCAGACGTATAGTGTTAAGCTCGCTATCCGTATCTGAACTGGAAGGGCGCTTGGCGAGTTCGCGCAGTGTACTATTTATTGAAAATAATTACAAAATTACTTTCTATCTAATATTCTCTATTTTTTTTGTTTAATTCCGTTTTATGAAGTCTGAGTTTTGTTTTTAATCATATCTTTACCTATGTTTAGTCACTGAAGACAGTTATTTTTGTTTTTTAAATAATAAAATATTTTTTATTTTTAATTTCAGTAAAGAAAGATAATATTTAAGTCACGTTTCTCACTGTTGAGTATCAGCTATCTCACTGTATGAGCACGTGTCCCATCAGTGAGACAAAAGAATTTTGTAGACTTTTTTTTATCACCAATTCTATTCCAGAAACACAAAAACTAAATTTGATATGCAAAAATTAAGGCGACCACGCAAATGGGTACATATTAGAATTTCAAAATATTTTGAAAGATTTTTAAGTTACAGTGTTTTAAAAGATAAGTGTCTCACTGTTGGCGTGCCTCCCCCAAATTTACCTTAGTAATTCTTACTGTCAACAAATACGCTCTGATTAGGTGTTGGATGTAATATTAAATGAAAATCATTTTTTTTTAATAACATCGAAGAATTCTATGTCCTGATACTACTCTACTTAGATAAGTGTACCCAAAATATGAAAAGACTGAATCTGTCCAATTCTTATCTAAATATTTTAGCAACCATGCAGCAACGTTAGTCACTCGGCATTTGAAGGAAACTCTAATATATATTTTAAATACAAATATCAGCCACAATTGTATTTAATGATAACTTAGTATAGTGATTTCTAGGTTGAAATGCCTACCAAAGTTGGAATCTCTGATGAGCCTTCGTTGCACCAGTTTCTTTTCAGTGTCGCCCATCGAAAATCATCACTCCTGGGTTGTCAGCATTCACTATTAGACTCTAGGCTTTACAGTATGTTTGCAGTCCATTTGATCAAAATTTGTGGCAAAACCCCAGGACAACAAAGTCAATTCCTTTTATTCGCTAAGAGCGGGTTTTACTTCTGAAATGCCTTCCTAGCCCGAAGATTTCGAGACTGACAAGATCGATTATTTGCTTGATCTCTGCACCAACGCCTATTTGCAAGGCTGAAGGAGTTATTCATCCATACACTTTATTGTATAAAAGTATTCCTTTTTTTATAATTCTTAGCACTGCGGTTCGAGAGATATTCCAATCAGACCCCCATTGTCGGGTCTCTTTTCTTCTCTCTACCACTGTAAATCTTACTCAGAGAGACTCTCTGGATTTATCCACAGTTCTTCTCTGGGCTCGATTCCTTGTGTTAACGCTAGCATCTGTTTATGGGAGATCTGTTTCATCGACTGGGTCCCGATCCAATGATGCCCTAAGATCCTTATTCTTCTGCCAGCCAACGCCGAACATTGACACAGTATATGTGCCGCTGTCTCAGATTCCTTAAGGCATAGTCTACAAGTATCATCCTGTCTAAGGCCCATTTTCCTTAAGTGATACCCGAATTTACCATATTGTGTAGACAAAGCCACCACCCATTTCAAAGTTCCTCGACTCATGCGTAGAACCCTTCTTTGAGTGGAGCAGGGCGGTCACTTTATTGCCACTTTAGCCTGTCTACATTGTTCCACGAGTCGGCGCAGTGGCTTAGTGGTTAGTATGTTGGACTACTAAGCGAGGGGTCCCAGGTTCGAATCCCGAAAATAAAAACCCAAATTCCAACTTAAGGTTTTTTTCACTGCGCCACCTCTCGCGAACGGCTGACAAACATCCGAGGGTATAACTGTCATGAAAGAGCTTTTGACCCGTTGGACTCGCCATAAAATTGTAGATCCCTCCCATTCGTTCCAAAAATAAAAACACAAGACGAATGGTTGTGAGAGGCTTGGCCTAGGGTCCCTACGGACCTGTTGCTCCAGCTGTATATATATACATTGTTCCACGGTTGACCACCTTCTCAGGTGTTCTGCCGTGATCCATTTGTGAATCAGCTGTTCTACCATTCCTCTGCCAATTGAAGAGAATGGTTCTGGTTCCAGCAACTTTTCAGTTGACTCCTGTTTTGCAAGGGAGTCCGTCTTTTCATTGCCTTCGATCCCTATGTGTCCTCGTACCCAAATCAGTGTTACTTCATTTTCAGATGAACACTTATTGACCTTAAGTACACATTCCAGTGCCAATGATGTTGTGTTGTTTGTTTTGGTTCATGCGTCTGATCACCGCCTGATTGTCCAGTGCTATAAGGATATTTCTTCCTTCCACCTGACACTCAAGCAAGTAGTCCAACGCATGAAGCAAAGCAATCATCTCAGCCTGGTATACTGAAGTGTATTTCCCGAGGCTAATGTGACGAGCAAGTTCCAGCTCTTCAGAATAGATACCGGCCCCCGCTCCGCCATCCTTCATGGATACATCCGTGAAAATCACTATTTCACCATTTCTTTTTTCTGGAAGTAATCCGTCCTCAATACGAGTTTTGTGATTTCTTTCCGTAATACGCACCCTTGTTATTCGATCCATAGGCATGTTCAGCTCCCTAATCTCGTTTTTGACAAGTCCCAGGATCTTCCTATGTCCATAGATCGTACCCCGATTGTGCCATTTCGCATCTCGATGCAAACGAAGTGCCGTTTGGGCCGCTGTTTTCTTAATAAATAAGTCCAGCGGTAATATCCCCATGATGACCTCCAATGCGCATGTTGGGGTTGTACGTATTGCACCTGTAATTCCTATACATGCTAATCGTTGAATCCTATCCAGGTGCCCACCATATAACCGAGGCGTACGTGATAATGGGTCTAGTTATCATCGTATACATCCAGTATGCTGACCTAGGCGAGAGTCCCCACCTCTGTCCACATACACGTTTGCATTGATGTAGTACCCTTTTTGCCTTCCGGACCTTCTCCTCAGCATGGTAGTTCCAAGTAAGTCCAGTATCTAGATAGACTCCCAGATACTTAACCTTCTTAGTCATTGTTAGTTCCGATCCGAAAAGCGTTAAGGGCCGAAATTCCAGATTTTTCCTCTTTCTAGTGAAGACTATTAGATCTGTTTTCCCCGCATTAATGGAGAGCCCTTGTTCCAGACACCACCGCTCAACCACTCTGAGTGCGTTCCTCATCATGATATCTGCGGTGACGTCCATGAACTTGCCTCTGGCCATTATTGCTATGTCGTCGGCATATCCCACTGTGTGAATGCCCGTCGCCTCAAGGCTGTCGAGAAGAGAGTCCACAGTGTAGGCGAGAGAACACCTCCTTGTGGGCAACCTCTGCTAACCCTTCCTCTGAGTTTTGAGGTTCCCGTCTGAATATTAATCGCCTTGTATTCAACATATTGTCCACCCATATAACCACCAGTGGGTTAACCCTACGTTTTTCCAAGGCTTGTTTCAGACTTTCAAAGCATATCTTATCGAAGGCACCTTCAATGTCCATTATAGTGGTCATCGCAATGCCCCCGGTATTTAGCTCTTCCTTCGCAACGAATACTACTTGACGTAGCGCTGTTTCTGTAGACATGCCTATACCCTGTATGCATGCTGTCCACTACTGCACTGCGGTAAATCCACCACTTTATTCGTATACTGACCTTTTTGGCATCCCCGTTGTGTCAGTTTTTGATTTTCAAGACCAATAAAAGGGACCATGCATTTTGCGCCGAAACTGCTTTACTGAATTGCTTCCCAGGATTGTTGTCTGATGTTTTCTAGAGCTAGCGGGGTGGAAAACAAGTTGAAAGTCTTACCTGTGTTTTTCCGAAAGCTGAAAAACGGCAGACGGATACACAAGATGAAATTATCTTCTAAATATAGTTACCAAACATCTGTTATCATGCTAGGAAGCGCACATGGGGCCACAACTCTTATGCTGCCACCGCTTAAGAAGACTTCCTTGCGTATGCATTGCCTATACTGTTACTGACGGATTTGTTTACCCATAAATATGATAGTTTCATGAACACGCTTCATAAAATTGCCTACACACAGTCATGTTTCTCGTGTTGAGTTTAATTGCCAATGTTATAAATAAAATAAACTGGTTGTATAGCTGGAAGCTTTTGCAGTTGATGGTTGTTGTAGTTAGCTAGTGGACCGTAAGCTTAGTTCCATTTATTTTACGATTGAATCCAAAGGACTACCGACGTGTCCTTCAGAGCTTAAGTTGATACAACAAAGCTACTGGGCGAAAATCAGAATGGTTCACAGATCTACATCAACGAAAGCTTAACTTCCCACATGAGAGCATTATTTAATGCAGCTAAACAAATTAAAATAGAAAAGAAATTTAAGTATTTAAGTATTAAGGATAAGGAACAGCATAATATTCTTGCGTGAGGATGAGGGTGATATTGCTATAAAAGTGAGGTGCTTTGAAGACCTCAATAAATTAGAATAACAATATAACTAAAAGACAGGGTGGCGCACGAATCGTGCTACAAAAATAAAACGTAATAACTTTTTTTCTGTGTGAGTAATCGGCTTATTTTTTTTTTTTATTTTGTAGGTTACTATTTAGATTTATAAAAATGGATGATTGGGATACGGAGAAAAGAATTTGGATAGTGCAACGGTACCATGCTTTGCAGTCCGTCATTTCCGTCCAAAGGGAATTTAGGCGGGAGTTTGGCGGTAATCCCCCGAGTAGATGGACCATTATGAGGTTTGTAAACATGTTTGCCGAATCTGGAAGCATCGTACGAAGGCCGTACCATCGAGATGCCAATGTTCGGGTTCAGGATACAATCGCAGCAGTAGCATCTGCAATACAGGCCAATCCGAGCGTTTCGACCCGAAACTTATCGGGGCAAATTGGAGTTAGTAGACGGTCATTACAACGGATACTTCATGACGATTTAAACTTGTTTCCGTACAAAGTCCAAATTACTAGCAAGTTAAACCCTCAGGATTTGCCTGTTCGCCTGGAATTTAGCCAAAAAATGATATCAATGGCCGAAGAAGACAACACATTGATCAATTGTTTGTTCATGTCTGATGAGGCCCATTTTGATCTTAACGGCAATGTAAACAAACAAAATTGCCGTATATGGAAAGAGTCTAATCCAGAAATGCTCCATGAGACGGAACTGCACCCAGAACGAGTCACTGTGTGGTGCGCAGTTTCATCAAGGTGTATTGTCGGGCCGTACTTCTTTGAAGAAAACGGTGTAACCGTTACTGTCAATGGGGACCGTTATTTAAAGATGTTGAAGGAGTTTTTTTACCCAGAACTGCGCCGAAGACGTATACCATTCAACAGCGTTTGGTTTCAGCAAGATGGAGCAACTGCACATATAGCCAGACCAGTTATGGCGGAGCTAAACAAAAAATTCGCAAACAAATTAATTTCTAGGAACTCCACTCTTCGCTGGCCCCCAAGGTCACCTGACCTGACTGCACCAGACTTCTTTTTATGGGGTTATGTCAAGCAAGAGGTGTATAAAACGAAGCCCAGGAATTTAACTGAATTAAAGCAGTCCATAACGACAATAATTGAGGCGATCCCAACTTCAACTCTTCAGGCCGCAATGAATAGTTTTTTGATCAGGTGCCGCATATGCGTGGGAGAGCGTCGTGGAGGTCATTTGCGATCTATAATCTTTAAAAAGAACTAACTATTTAAAATAAAATTTAATTTTCTAACCAATAAAAAAAAAATAAATGAAATACATCGATTAAAAAAAAAGTTATTTGAATTTCTTATTGTAGCACAATTGGTGCGCCACCCTGTATGAAAAAAAATAACTCAACTAACGCAAGAAATTGTGCTGCTCTTCCTATGGGCAAACTAATCATCCATCAAAATATACGTAGTATGAGAAAAAATTTCGATTTACTTTTAGCTCATTTAAACGCTTATAATTTGTTTTTATTATACTTACTGAAATGTGGTTGTACGACTATGAAATATCCAACTACAGTATTCCCGGTTATGAACCCTATCCCAATTGCAATAATTCATATAGCGCAGGTGGTGTCGTAGTACACATAAAAAAAGAATACGGTAAAAATTAGTCTGATGAGTGCTGACATATTAAAAATAAGTAGCCGCATTTGTTAGGAAAATTTTACTGTTTTGTGTATATACCGTCTGCATGAAAATAACTTAAATAAAAACGTTTCATACAACAATTAAGTAACCTCCTTAGAGATGTAAAGACGCGAAATTTATTGGTTGTAGGAGATATAAATATAGATATATTAAAAAATAACATTGACTCGGACAATTATCTAGATAAAATGTCATCATTTGGCTTGAAATGTCTTATTATGGAACCCACGCGAATCGTAGAAAAAACACAAACATGCATTGATCATATTTTTGTAAGATTAGATTCTCAATTTACATGTAAATTATCTGGTAAAGTACTTGACTACAAAATAACCGATCATTGCATGACTAATTTAAACATCGAAACTGTTCAATCAAGTAGTTTCGATAAATATGTCCCTTTTAAGGAAAACCGCAGGATTGATTATAATAAACTAATGGAGTGCTTAATGTTTGAATTCTGGGACTCTGTTTATGAGGAAAGTAATCCCTCAGTAACTTACGATATATTTTTGAACACTCTTAAAATTCATATTGAAAGTTGCACCGATATTGAAAAAGTAGAAAATTCAAATATTAAACGTCTTAGGCCAGGGATTGACAGAGGGTTACTTGCAAAAATAAACAAAAAGAACACATTGAGAAAAAAATGCAATCGTCATCCTTCTAACCAAAATTTGAAAAAATATTATCTTAAACTAAGTGAAGAGGTAAAGAAGCAAGTGGAATTAAGTCGGGATAAATATTATGCAAATAAACTTCGAAACTGTAAAGGTAATGTGAAAAATGAGTGGAGAGTGGTTAATAATATCCTTAACAAAAGAAATGAAAAAGACACAATTCCTAAAATTAATGTGGATGGTATGGAAATATCAGACCCAGTATATATTGCTAATCAATTTAATACATTTTTTGCTACTATCGCAACAGAATCAAAACCACATACCTCGCAATACAATTGCAATTGCAATATGTATGCAGATCTAGTTGAAGCTACTACTCCAAATAACAGTTTTGTTTTTCATCCTTTCACACCAATTGAAATCCACAAATGTGTAATGTCTCTTGATAACAAAAATTCTTGCACATCAGATGGCATAACTAACTGTCTTTTGAAACGTATTTCCTTGTTTATTGTCGATGTCTTATGTCACTTGTTCAACTTAAGTGTTAATTGTGGTATTTTTCCTACGTCTTTGAAATGTGCTGAAGTCATTCCTCCATTTAAAAAAGGAAATCGAAGTTTATTGACCCAATATAGGCCCATCTCCATACTCCCAACGTTTTGTAAACTTTTTGAAAAACGGACCAAAATACGCATAGCATCATTTTTAAATAAAAATACGTTTTTTAGAAACGAACAATTTGGATTTCGTGAAGGGAGATCTACTGAAGATGCTATTCTTGTGTAGTGAAATTGATGACAGCTATAATTACAATAACACTAGTTTAGTACTCTTTATAGATATGAAAAAAGCAAATGATATGGTCAATCACGATATACTTTTGGATAAATTGTATAGGTCTGGACTGAGGGGTACGATTCATAAGTGGTTTTCATCACACCTATCAGAAAGAAGTCAAAGCGTAAAATTAGAAGGAATCTTCAGTAGTCAATTAAAAACTACAATTGGTGTACCGCAAGTTTCAGTCTTGGGACAAATATTGTCCTTAATATATGTCAATTCAGTATTTTACCAAAACTTCAGTAGTCGTATTACTGATGATATGGCGCTCACGTATGATAAAAAAAGCCTTTTTGATTCAGTTGTTAAAGTAAACATGGATTTAAGTATCCTGCGGCAATGGTTCGCGAAACATGAACTACTTATAAGCAATAAAACAAAACTTATGATATGCAATTTACGAGGTCCTTGTCCAATTAATTGTGATGTTATCTTCCACTCTAGCTCTTGTTCAAAATTGTCTTTATCTGTTCATACATGTGACAACAACAACTTTAACAGAGATTTAGTCTGCAGTTCAAATTGTTTTCAAATAGAAGGTGTTAAGAGTTATAAGTATCTGGGTGTTCTAATAGATAACAACTTGTCCTGGAAGGCACACGTAGAAGAACTAAAAAAGTATATGCTCTCTGCGACTCGTAAAATGTATCTCCTAAGAGCACATTGTTCAAAAAAAATTCTACTGATGTTTTCTTATGGACTTGTACACTCTAAGCTTCAATACGGTATTGCAAGTTGGGGTGGAACTTACAACAGTACCATCGACATACTAAATGTTGTCCAAAAACACGTAATTAGGATTATCTGTAAAGAAAATCGACTAGCCCATACTTGGCCACTGTTCTCTAGCCTACGTGTACTTCCGATAAAACATCTTTACATCTTTAAGGTTCTCAAAGTTTTCTTCATGCGAAGCGGCTATAGTGCTACATTAAGAAGCTCGAATATATACAGACTGAGAGTAAATCATATGGCAACCCTTAATATTCCAATTTCAAATAAAACTCATTGTTTAAAATTTTATACTGCGACAGCACCAAGGCTTTTTAATAAGTTACCAATCGAAGTCAGACTGATAGTAGAGCCCACTTTATTTCTCAGAGAAGTAAAAAAAATTCTCTTTACTATGGATAGTTCTACAGTCAAAACATTTGTAAATACAGCCATTTAATTTGCTAATTAAGTAGTATATCTAAAATATTTGTAACGTTATATTCCCTGTTTTTTCGTTATTATTTAATTAATTCTTGAATTTACCCCACATGAAATATAAAAAAATACATTGAATTGAAGGATCATTCGCCTCTAGTCACTTTGTGCTACAGAATGATCACTATTCTATTTCTTAAAAAAATGTTAGTGAAGTAATTTGTACCCAATTGAATTCTATACTTTATTACTCTGAATTATTATATTTATAATTGATTGTATTAACTAGCATATAAAAAAAAAGCCATGTAAAGCCTGATGAAAGGACCGGATGGAATGTGGACGATCGGTCGCTCATAAAACGATAACACTGTCGAAATATGTGCCCAGCCTCGCTTCGGTATCTCCTTCGTTGAACATTGAATATTGAGCACCACTATTGTTTTTTTTTTAACAAAAACACTTCCACGGACCTACCCTTACCGATGAAACAACATTTTGTTCGCCGCACCTATACCTAAATAATAATAAATTATTAGTACTCGTTCACTATGGCGTATACTTGTTATTTTCCAAAAGTGTTTTCCTTCGAAACCCTGTGCATTTCAACGGCAACTACAACTCAATTAAACGTTTCCTGGTTAAATGTTAACATAAAGCTTTTAAATTTAGCAATAAATTCCCAATCCACCAAGACCCGCTCCAACAGATTTCATCCCCATACGCAAGTGACATTTAAACCAAATCAAGATTTGCCAGAGAGTTATTTATGGCATTGATACTCCTCCCCTTTATGCGTATATTTTTCCACCAAACATTCACAGAGCAACCCTTTCATAATGATAACAAACCGCTTGGTTCTTCCGAAGCTGAACTTTTAAAATTTCACTTGAAATGCCCCAAAAAAACTCACAGTCAGCGCCGCAGACTAATGCCACAAACACTAGTCATTTCGAATTTAAAACATTAAGCAAATGACAACATCCTGATAGACTATAGTCCCTGCTTGTATATAGAGACCCACATCACGGTCATAGGAGAGCGCAGTGAAATAAATAACTTGAACGTCAGAACTCGTAAATCAACTTTGCTATCCCAAACGAATACAGAGTTTGACTTTTGTTTGAGCGTATACATCAAAACATCCCACTCACACACTAGTAGAAAAACTCCTTTGCCGTCCACTTATGGAGGAACTCAAACAGGTAGTGTATATACATTGAGCATGTGCCTGGAAATGGTGATGAGAAAAAAAAAAAAAAAAAAAATGCGAAGTGAGATAGAAATTTTATTTTCATAATTTTATTGCCGCCACACATTTTCAAATTATTGTATTTTTCCTTCACCCACGCTGCTGCGCCTCTCTCTATGGAACGAAATTAAATGAACGACAAAAAAGGAGGTAACACGAGCGCACAAAGGATGGGCCCTCGACTCGGTGGTGCTGCAAAATCAAACAACCCGGTACAATAAGGAAGACATCACAGACTACCCGTCGGAGGGAGTGTATGTACACGGATTGTTCCTCGAAGGTGAGTGAAAAGTTATCGGGATATCGGGAGTTTTTCTTGTTGTTGTTTGTCTTGTGTTTTTATGTAATACTGTCGCCAGAAAGGATTGCAAAATAGGACAACATGTGGGTGCTTGTGGCGTGATGTGTTTATTGTTTAACATTTGCATAAAAGGCGGGCAAACGAAGTGATACCCTTTTAAATTTACCCGTTGACATGGAAATTAGGAAGCATGAGGGAACCGTATTAATGCTGCTTTTCTCGGATCAAAGAGACAAAGCAACAGGTTTAAGACAGAAGTGCATGGTTAATGGCTTTGAGATGGTTTAAGGGCTCCTGAGTATGGATATTAATTTCAATTTGATCAATGTGCTTGGGGATCTCGGGAGCTGACTTATTGGATTTCCTGGTTGATATTCAAATCTCTCGTGGATGAGTGGGCTTACAAAATACTTTCCTACCTAATAGTGTGGACATAATCGGATTCACCAGACCGGATCTGGCAGGCCAAGAACAATGGGTAAAGATTTGCGGTTGCCCTATATTGGGATTCACTCTGACCAGTATCAAACTAAATGGGGCATTGTTTTCGCCAGATAAGATGATTGGAGAGGTAGTGCTGTACCAGTTTAGACTTTGAGTTTGGGTGAGTAGTCCGATTTTACAAATCAAATAATGTGCCCCAGAATCCCTCAGAAGAATACACATCTTTGGAACATACCTATTTTTAAGCCTACTGATTATGGGAGTTCCACGGAGGGCATCTAAAGGCCTTGGAATACCCACTTGAACCTAAACCACCATGAATATATGGAATCAAGTTCTAGATATTTAAGGCATAGTTGAACAACTCTAAAAAGTAGGAATTGGTATCCAAAATTAAGGTCTTTGGAAACGAAAGTGCGTTTCGACAAAAACTTAATTCTAGATATTGAAAAACATTTGTCACTAAAGTAAGACCAGCACTCAATTCAGATGGAAATCAAAAAATCAAGATTGGACTTTATGAGTTCCGCTAACTGATTCAACTCGGAAAGCTTATACGTTTATGGGAAGTCAAGCATCCTCTGTTGTTTTCGTTGTATTCCACTGGTGTTGAATGGGTTTTTTTCTCTCTTATAGGAGCGTCATCAGCTCTCTTCTATCCAGTAGAAGTTATGCCATACTCGGTGCAGTTAACCCAATTAAGCGTTGTACAAAAGCCTCGGCCGCATCTTGAAAGTTAAAGTTTGTTATAGCGTATAAAGTACTTCTTGAATCGATCCTGAGGCTTTACAAATGTGACTTCTAGTTAGGCCTAGGAGAATGATCTTGCAAATGAATTTCGATGCCGATCCTTTTCTGGCTAGTATGAATATACGTCATATTTCATTGCCTATTTCTATATGTCCGCTATGGTGGACAGTAACGTGAGCAGTTTTGGACATTCCCATACTAGGTCTAATGGTAATTAATAAGTTTTAACGGCTAGAAGCCCATCCCTACAGTCAGATAGAGTATGTATGTAAAATGTCCGTCATTTTTAGATAAAAACTAAAAAAAGTTAATCATCGCTACTTCGGCAGATGGAGGCTTGAAAAGTTAAAAAAAAAATGGGAGTTGTTCCTATTGGTAAGGTATACAGACTCTCGCTTCATTTTTTGCGACCATGACGGTTCGGCATATGTGACAATTAATCTTATAATGGCTATAAAAATCCGCGGCATACAAATAAATAAATAAATAAATAAATAAATTAATAAATAAATAGTTGGCACAAAAGGTCCGCAGGTCAATTAGGCCTAGCTTCTCACAACTATTCGTTTTGTGTGTTTTTGTCAGTTTTGGGACGTATGGAAGGGGTCTACAATTTTATGCCAAGTCCTAACAGCTTATTGAGAAGCTGTTATTTATTTCTTTTTTATTTATTTTTATTCATTTAATTCGATCGCTGTACATTGAGAATAATTTCTTAAAACAGTACAGGTAGTGTATAGTAAAAGCATATATTTTAAAAAGAAAAATTTCATGACAGTTATACTCTCAGACGTTCGCGAGAGATGGCGCAGTTGAAGAAAAAAACCTTAAGATGGAATATAGTTTTTTTCGGGACTCGAACCTGGGAACCCTCCCTTAGAAGTCCGACACACTAACCACTAAGCCAACCGCAGCATAATCTTGGAATTTATTCCCCAGCCCTTACCAATTAGACTATTGCTTAAGCTAAGAGTATGAAGTGAGCTTGTCTACCAGAATTAGGACCAAGTATTTGATTTTTTTTTTAAAACTCTATTGCTTTAGCGAGGATGGGCCTTTGTTTTTTTTTCTCGATTTCGCCTTTTTGATGTTGACGTGTAGGCTAAACTTTTGCACAAAGTAATACGTTACAGTTACAGACTTTAAACCGTCAAACACAGAAGAAATGCTTTTTACACCTCGAGTTAGACCATGCATTTTTATTTGGTTTGATAGCCTTTATTCTGGTGGGAATATACGAAGCCATACCTTGAAGCATGGTGGTTACTGTAATTTCAGCGGCGTTCTTATCAAAATAGTCTAGTGACCAGTTAAAACCTTTATAAAATAGTTTAGTGCAGTCCCAATTCGCTGGCACATATTGTCAGGAAGTTGTGATTTTTAAGAGCTGGATTTGAGAGCCAATCGAAGCTATACTACTCAAAAAGATCTACCTGAGTGTCACTAGAGGTCAAAATAGCTAAATTGGAACACTTTACCGTTCGATATAAGTCCAATTTTAAAAAATTACATCCGAATTAGCGAAAAACTAGGTATGCAGCCATTGTAAACTCATCTACTTAGACCCAAATATCAATTTTTGCTGAAATCGTTAGAGCCCTTTTGCTTGTTTCGAATCGTTATATGGGAACCATCGTTAATATTGGGGCCAACGGGCAAAAAAAAGGTCGAAGTTTGAATCAAATCTGCGCAGCCGTTTAGGCTATAAACGGACAGAATTTCTCGACCCATTTTTTATTGTTCCTCTATCATCGCAAAGTCAGAAATTATTAAATTTGAAATATTTTACAATATTTTTCTCTTACAATTGTTGACCCGATAAATTGTCGTTGAATTTTTTAATTGGTGATGGTCTATGGTAGAGTTGGGTAGTTCCGGACATGTATAGTTCTTTGAACTATGTCCCATGTCGGAAAGGGAAACATTTCCTATCTCTCCGTTACCTGCAAATAAGCATGTCCAACCATGTTCGATATAGTTCCGATTTCACAGGGGAAAATGAATGTGAACGAAAGAAAAGAAACATACGTAGGGATAACCAATTCAGCACTACACGCATGCATAATCGCACATGCATGGCAAAACTATGGCGAAATTCACTCCTTCGCTCATCTTTCACTCTTCAATGGAAATGAACCGTGTGGTGTTGGTGTGTATACCTGTGCCTCCGGAATTGGAACTATTCATGTATGTGCTAAGAAAGAGGAAAGAAAGAAATTCGTGTTCGCATTCATTGATATTCATAAATGATATGTTAACAGTTCCATATCCGTTTCATCATATTCTTTTGCGTTAGCAGTTCCTCTCCATTGAATTCTTTCAATTCATGTCGAAATTCAATTTCATTTGTTAACTTAAATTTTCTATACATATTTTTTGTTATTTTCTTAATATAAGGAATCGTTATTTTTCTGAAATTAAATGAAATGTATTTGTTTTTTTATTTTCGCTAATAAAAAGGTTGCGAGAAGCAAGTCGACGATTATTATTTCTTTCTGAATCGGCATTTACATATATAAATAGTTCCACACTCTTTCAACCCTTTCCTTTCCTATTTCCCTTAACGAAAAAATGGAAAAATTCGATTGCTTAATGGACCTACATAGTTCGACGGACATGTTTCCGAGAACTAGTTCCCTTTCAAAAAAGAATCGTTCCATGTTCGTTCCATCATTGGAACTATTTCGCGCAACTCTAGTCTATGGACTTTATTTTGTTCTCGGGTAACGCTGAAACTTTCGTTAAACTTTGACGTTTTAAATTTGATTTTCAGATTATTGCGGTCGTCAAAATCTGTCACCTTTTCGAAACCGTAGACGGGTTATGTTTTAAATTTAAAAAAATAACGGCCATATTATTCACTCCCTTTAATCTGAGTTAGTGTAACCTACACCCGGGTTTAAGTGAACTTAACCCAAAAAATAAATTCAAGTTCATAATATCCACTCGTTAAACCAGAACATAAACTCAGTTTTTTAAACTTTAAAGCGTTTAATCCGATTGGATTCAAACGCAATCCGGAGCCCAGTTTAAGTACTTTAACTCGGGTTAAAACTCAATTTCATACAGTTGACATTTCTTCGCTCGCAAGAAACAAGAAAAGTAAAAGGGGAATAGAAAATAAATGGCAAGATACTAAAAAAGGACTTCATTCGTGAAATTGATGAAATAAATGTTGATGTCTTCGTCGTCAGAAGACGAATTTGTCGAAGAGCTGATGAAACAGCAGCTGATGGTTAATCAATGTCGTCCTTGTCGTCGAATATATCGAATGCACCAGCGGGCTTGCGTCGACGATTACGATGTGGTATATTTTCGGAAATATTTCGTGCTGAAAAAATAGTAATTTTGGAGGCTACATTCGATGATTCCATAGAAATTTATGCATAACTAGCTGTAAGCGCCCGGCTTCGCCCGTGCAAAATGTGGTTTCAGAACAATTGATGGAAACATTTTTTTTATAAATTTGCTGTCTTTTAGGGGACACAATTTTTTTTTTGATAATCGCTCGAAGGAAAAATATCTATAGACATTGCAGAGGTAAAAACGCGACGGAGCGTGTGAGGGACTTGAACCCGTATTCAAAAACCTCCCAAAGACTGCCTTTATGGCATTGCACATGGTCGTTGGACTAATCGGCAATAATTTAATATTCTTTGGACAATGAAAATGAAAGAAAATAAATTTATAATAGGTATTTACCTCACTTTTTTATTAATGTAACGCTTTTTTGTATACTTTATTATAAGTTTTGCTTCTATCGGCTAAGATAGTGATATTTCCTGCATTATTTACCCTGGAGCACGCTACATAATTATCTATAATTGCCCGTGAATTCAACTCCCGCTTTTCTTAAAGTTTGACCCTCCAACTTATTGATTGTCATGGCAGAACAAACATTAATAGGAAATTGAATCCGTTTAAACTGAAATGGATAATTGCTGGGAATTATTTGTATTCTTGGTATAAACACCGTATCTCCTTTACCAGACCCAGTTAAAATTAACGCCTCAATAACGTTTTTCTGCAACGAAATCACTCTCAATCTGGTTCCATTACAAAGCTTGGGGGATTGAAATTGCGAAGCAACATAATGGGAACTCCAACTTTTAATTCCAGGCCATGGACTGTAATTCTATTTAAAAACTCGACCGGGTAATTTACTGCCTCATCTTGATTGCAAATAGCATTTATAAACAGGTACGACGTATATCATCAGGAATTTTCCCTTATGTAAAAATACCACGAAATAGTATCACTGATACCTATACCTATTTGACATTCCTTTCCTACATATTTGACATTTCTTTTATGGCTTTTTTTGTTCTTAACACACCAAACAGCATACTGCCTCTGTCTGTCTCCCTCTCCGTCACAGGAGTAAAATAAGGTTAAAAGAGATGTCAAAATATTCCGCAGTTAGTTTGATTTGAGAATGAAGTGCATATCTACTCATGCAGGTGAAAATCGTAGAAATGTTTCAAATGTTGCCTATTTATTTAAAAACCTTTTAAGTTATCGAGTTATTGGATATCCTAAGTTGTACCTGCAGATGTCCTCTATAAGCTGCTGTTAACTATATTTAAATGCTGCCAGTATTTTCGAACGGAAAGCGTGACAAAGAAAAAAGCAAAACGAAACGAAACAATAAATTACTCTTGTCCAATTTTTTCCGGAATTTATAGAGATATAGAGTTGAGACAAAGTAGATATTGTAGGCCTCCTCTATAGGCCTGTGAAAAATGCACCAGAATATACTGAGCAGTTTCAAAGATTTTTGCATTTAAATACATGCAGTCAAATTCAATCTTAGTCGAACAGAACTACACCAATTTTATTTATATGATTAATGCACCTTAAAATATAACTGGGCCCAAAACAACTCAAAATAAATTTCCAAGTGACAAACAACAAAAAAAAAAGTCACTGTTTGTGAAATTTGACATTACTTGGGTTTAAAACATATTAAAAACGGTTTAAAGTATTTTAAATCCGTATTTAAATCCATCTCTAATCCAGCGGGTTTAATGCATGTTTTTCAGTGAATAATATGGACATAGGTTTAAATTATCGGGTTTAAAAAATGCTGATTAATGATCGGGTGTAAAATTAACTTAAACCTGGGTTACACCCGGAGTGAATAATGTAGCCATAAGTGTTTCAGTTAGCATATTTATGCTTGACTTAACTTTAATCCCAAGCTGAAAATTGTCTGAAAAGTTTTCCAATTGTTCCACACAACAATGACAACATTGGACAATTCCGCTGATGCTATATCTGATACGAAAACTATTGCTCAGAAATGAGGTAGTAAGTTACTACAAGTAACAAAAGTTGAGCTGGGAGTATGGACATACAAAATTCGAAGAACCTGGAACACGGTATTCTTATCCACAGTATTTTTCCGAATCGTTATTTTTGTCTTTGTCGAAATGCAATGAAAGTGTCAACTGACACCAAACCGTCACTGCATCATTTGGCCACTATATGATGATGAACTATAATGATGAACCTCCAATAAGAGGTGTTATTTTGGTATTCAAAGAAAAATGCCATATTTTGAGATAAATGATTAGATGTTTATTTCATAATAAAGAAGAAGTTATGCCGTTAATAATGAAAAACAACATCAGCCAAATGGCCACCACGAGCACACATACAGGACCATATCCTTTTCATGAAATTTTCCATAACCTAATCGCAAATTGACTGCCCTATGTCCTCGATAGCCTCACGAATTTTATATTTGAGGTCTTGAATCGACGCTGGGCTATTGGCGTAGACCTTATCTTTCTTATCTTGGGTTTTCCGAGCCCCAGGTGCGACAATTTTGCTTGTTGACGTTGCCATCGAGGTGGAAATGGGACTCATCAGTCAAGATGATTCGATGGAATTACGGATCATTTTCATGCATTTCAAGGACCCAATCAGCAAAGACACGACGTTGTTGATGATCGGCCGGCTTGAATTCTTGTGTTAACTGAACTTTATAAGCCTTAAGACCCGAGTCTTTATGCAAAATACGGTTTAGTGACGTTTGTGGAATGCCCAATTCCAAAGAACGACGAGGAATGGACAAACTTGGGTTTTCTTCAACACTTTGGGCTACAGCAGCAATATTCTCAGTTGTTCTTGAGCAACGTGCACGGGTTTTATTCTTCACATCACTAACTTAAGCCAACAGCTCGAATTTTTCCACCAATTTCTGTATTGCGGTCCGACAAGGTGCTTCACGACGACCAAAAAATGCTTTAGTTTTGCAAACTGTGACTGCAAGATTTTCACCATTTTTGTAGTGAATATTATTAATTTCAATGCGTTGTCCAAGCGTGTAGCATTCCAGTTTTAGTAGTGGCGTATTTCTACTTGTCAAATGTCAAAGAATAAAAGCTTCAAAAGTGACAGCTACCGAAATAGCGGGTCATTCACAATAACACCTCTCATTGGAAAACCCTTTATGTCAGATAACCATCCAAAATGTATGACTTACATTTGTTTACATTGACCTTGATTTGGTTATCAAAGCGCAAACAAAAAGTAAATTATAATTTGATTCCATATAGCTAACACATATCAGTTTTCATTATACATCAAAAGCCGTCCAAAAATTCCCAAGTAGCAATTTGACTCCGGTAAGGTTAAAATTTGTAATTTCTGTAGGCAACAGCTTCGATAGAGCTTCTTTAGTCTTTGTTAACCGAAGTTGATCCATTTCGAAGTAATTGTTTCGATAATAATAGCCATATATACACAGGATCTCTTCAATCGCTTTGATAATGCTTGTGGTTTGAAGCGCTTTATATAAGCTTCTTTAGAGCCTCTCACCGAAGGCATTTTAGAAGAAATAAACTGTCATGCAGTCAACCGCTTGCTATAGGAAGCTGTGCAGAAGCACTTACTTCCTCCTAATTTACATATAGGGGTAACAATTAATTTCATATGAAATGAATTACAGCTATTAAAAGAAACCATCAATTAATAAATCGAGGAAATATGACAAAAAATAAAACGCTCTAGCACAGTGAAAAGTATGTCAGTGATGTGATTTTAAATAAACACTATTCGCTCGTAAATAAATTAGGTAACACTAAATGCCTTGCATACAAATTTGGTCGAGTAAGATACAAGTTTATTTGTTTAAGTCTTAACGAAACTCTAAAATGTATCAAGTAGTTCCGATTTACCAATACTACAGCATTATGACGAATTAGCCTAGAGGGTAGTGCATTAGACTACTACGCAGGTAGTAGTCGACTCTTAGTGCGACGCATATGTAAGTAAAATGTAAATTATAACGAGTACGTAAATATAAATTGCATAAAAATACCAAAAAGTCATTGAAAATATTAATTAATAACATAAAAAAAAAATAAGAAAATTTAAAAATATAATGAAAAACATGATAATTTTTTATTTTAAATTTTTGAGCTTCTATAAAAGGCGTTTTTCTTTTTTAGTTCAGAGCTGAGCTCTAAACCGAGCTCGAGCATTATGAGCGCGCTCTGAACCGAGCGTACTCAGATCGTTTTGATGTATTTATGAAACACACTTGAGCAAATAGCTAGCTGTCATTTTTAATAAATAAATTGAATATTTATTAATTGTTGTTTATTAAATTAGTTAACCTTCAGTTCCAGAACAACAAGATTCGTCCGCCATTTCAACTATTTTGTTTATCCTGTTTTTTTTTTCTGTCAAATGTGCCTTTAAGTATGCAATCAGCTTTATACTCAGCCTGCTCACTCAATTTATTCTGAGCTCATAGAGCGTGCTCTGATCATTCTCTGAACGAAAAAAGAAACACAAATTCGGAGCTCTGATTTATCTGAGCTAAAAAAGAAACACGAACTTTTTGTATAACAGTTCAGCTTGTGCTCTGAACTAAAAAAGAAAAACGCCTAAAGTTGCGGTGTTGCTCTACCGAAGTAATAAGCTATGCTGCTGATAAATGTTATACATGCTTCTTTTGCGGTGCATTATGTACCGTGGATGTTAATTACCTTTCAGACGCAGAAGTTGTGTTTTCAAAAAGGTCTATCCAAGCTGTTCAGGAAGTCTTAAACAAATAAATACCTGCATTAAAGTGCGCCATATCTGTTTCCATTAGGGCTCAAGCAGTTAATATTGCGGGAGGTAAAATAGCTTCGATAGCACCTTACCGAAGTCAAATTGTTGACTGACACATCTATTGCTCGGTGGCTTATCAACACCCAGAGAAAAGCATCATCGTAAATTTAAATAGAATCGCATTAATATCTACATTCTTTTATTTTTGATAAAACGTATTGGAATTTAACTAAAATCACTTTGATTTAAGTAGAAAAATGGGTAAAGCAGTCATATTAATGCGAAAGTTATTTGAATCAATGCCTTAAAAATGTAAAATCAAATCAACAAACTCAAATGAGCTAAAAACAACTTAATTTTAAATACGAAACCATTTTAATATGAAGCTGATATTTTCGATCTATCTTTCAAAAGTGAAGCATTAAAAATCAAACATCAAAACACTAAATACTCTTTTAAATCACAATGGCAAGCGTTTTCAATTGTAAATTTAATCAATATAAGTTAACTGTAAAAAAGAACATCTGCCTTCTGTCTCGTATCGGGTTTGCAATTACAATATGTTCGTATTTATACTTCTACCATTTGCGTGTAGGATTCAAGAAGACAGTGTAAATACCTATAGTGAGTTTCTTTACAATAAATGCGAAAATATGGTGTCGAATTCGGAAGACATGATTAGCATAAATAACATATTAAGCAACGATACACGGAAAAAATTTTAATATCAACTCAAGAAAAATGAGCGCAGAATCACGAAAAGTTTGTCTAGTTTTAGAGTTTAGCTCAGGATTTACTAATTCACGACTTTTTATTCGCAATTCTACAAATTGTACGAAGTGAAGATATTGACCCTCAAAAGTCGCGAATCGCTACTTTTTACTATCAATGATGCCATCAAATGAGGAATACATATTGCAATAACCAATCGCAATTTGACACAAATAGTTATTAATTTGCTATTGCTATGGATTGTGAATTGCAAAAATAATTCCTAAATTACCACTTTTGTGTTGTAAATTCGGATTTCCTCCCTTAACAAATTACAACCATTTTGTCTTGAATTGCAACTCAAAAGTGTTGATTGGGGTAGATTTACCACTTTAGTAGTTGCAATTTACGAATTCGTAATGTCAAATTGAATCTTTTTTTTTATCAATTTGCGTTTCATATTTTGCAATTTACAATTCTTGAGTAGTGATTCGAGGCATCACCGTATTAAATTGAAATTGTCTTATCGTGAAATTAGAAAACTTTATTCTCAATTTACAACTTATATCTTATGATTTACAAATCAAAATTCGTAGTTTTATTATTTAGGTTATTTTCGAATACATATTTAAAGTCACATTTTAAAATTTGTTTCCTCGTGATGTCCATGAAAAGTACACGGCGCCGTATCGTACGGAGACAACGGTTTTTCGGTCTATGCTAAAATTTAAAATACAAACAAATTATTTAGAAGAACTTGCCATTGATACGAATATTTACAATCGGTTTCAATTACATATGATATTTTAGATTCCGTTCCAATTTAAACTTCTTTCTAATAGCCCTACCTACTTAATTTTTTTTGTATTATTCAATATGTACTTACAAGATATATTCCAAAATGCTTTACAATTTGTTGGTTAGTACACTCACTATCACTACGAATGAGTTATACTTATAAATAACTTTGACCCGACAAGAACTGCTTTACGCAAAGATTGAATACCGACTGTCTGACTCTAATGAAGCCAAAAGCGCATGGTTGGAGCTGTCCATGAAGAAAATGAAAGGACTTAAAAGGATTTCTTTACATGGACTATGCTATGACGTTTCGTTTTTGTCGGCTGCCTGTGCGCTCAAAAATTTCACACATCGGGTAGTTAATTCCATGGAAATTACAAAAAAATATTTTTTAATTCGCGATTTCTCTTCGTCATTTTAATTTTTTGTGTTAAATTATTATAAGATTTCATTGATTCATCACTCAGTGTTTGTAAATCAGCAAATACTTTTTGCTATTTGCGATTGTGAGAAATTGACCCATTGAAGTGGTAAATTGCGCCAAACAATATCGCAAATCACTACAAATAAAAGAAGCTCGAATTAATACTTCCAATCGCAAAATTCAACAAGCAGAATTTTGTATTCTACACCGTTTTCAATGTCGAATTACGAATTTTTATATCAATCCAAGAAAAAATCGTTGTAATTTGCGACAAAGATATAATTCGTGAATTGCAACTCAAAATTTTGCAATTGGTGATTTTCAATTCTTTCCGTGTATGCAATTTGTTGATGAAAGCGGACAGATTTTAAGCGAACTTTTTTCAAGGGATGATGATGACGACGCCATTAAAGTGAACAATTTACTGAAAGAGTTTGATTTGGAAAATTTATCTGCAGTTTTTAAAGGTAAGTAAATTACTAGTCTATCAGGATAAACTTACTTTGATCTGGTGTTTAATTTAGAAAAAAAAATATAACATTTCGGTCCCTGAAGTATTTGTCAAAGGAAGACATTAACGATATTATAAGCGACTTTGGATTGCGCGCTGAATTCCGCGAAAAACTTTTTTGGTGGAGAAAGTTACAGGTGAGTGAAACCTTTTCTTTGTATTGAAATCTATATTTTATGTTAAACAATCATTTTAGCATGGAATCGATGACGATACAATATCTGTAAATTCAAAGGTAGCAAAATCAAAACTACAATTCAGGAACAGAAACACCAACTTCTAGTTTCAAATCAAGTAGTAAAATTTTAAGTATGATTCGGTTAAGTTTTAAGTAGTTATTTAAGTAATATAAGTTTGTTATATGACGCGAATTAAAACACTTGGTTCTTACTTTTAAAATTAAACAATATTTATTTGGAACTATGTCCTTTATTATTGAAATACTTTTTACTAATTCTAAAAGGAGCTTAAGGCTACTATGTAGTTACAATAAGACTGTCGATAAATTCATCATACAGTCGTATTTATATACTTTTCTTATCTATCTACAAGGAGACCCAAGCGTACAATCGTCTTGCTTGATAATGAAGAAGAGATAATATTCCAACATTGTATACAAACGATATTATCTCTTTTACATATGTTATCATTGTAGCGTTGTGTGCAAGACTGTACTAGAGACTAAAGATATCATTGAATACAAATAATGTTATCTTTTTTCTCAATATGTTTTGCTATGGATACTTAACTCCCCCCCTTGTTAAACGAAATCGTCCCGATTTTTCGACGCTATTTTTAACATCTCTCTTTCATAAGTTTTGTTATATGCGTCAATCTTTTTTTGTTTTTGACGATCTGTTATACATTGTATAGTTTTTATCATTACGTACGTAAATGCTAGAATAACAATCAGTGTTACAATTGTGTATATAGTTGATAATATCGGTTTTTCTTCAAAAGGAATAATTAGTTTTTTTAAAGTATCTATGTTATCGAATTTGTACATTGTATCTTCTTTAATTATTTGGTCGATGTAAGACTCTGAATTATGATTTCTTAATATAACTTCTTTAATTTGCTTATGCATGTTTTTGTATATTTTATCATCTAGATTTATAGTATTTTCATAAGTAACTAAGTTTATACCATTAATTGTTTGATTATTTAGCTTATGCTTACCGCTTAATAACATAACACCGGATTCAATTTCTAAGTCGTAATCGTATTCTTGTTTAATGTTGCATTTTGAAGTTATATTCTTTAAAAGTGGAATAAGACAATTTTCTTCTTCAAAGTTAATTTCACAAATGTTTTTACTTAGATGATTTTGACAATTTCTTGTTCTTAAATAAGTTTGGTTACATAAGGCAATTGTTTTATCTGTAATGATTTTTCCATGTTTTGAATTTAAGGGTGTTACTTTATACAATTTACATGATTTAATTAGAACTGGATATTTATATATTGTGATGAAGAATTCATCAGTTCTAGCTAATAATATTTTAGAGTACTCAAGTATATTTATTATGGGTACTTGAATTATTTCATGTTGAATAATATTTTTAATGTCATCTAAGTCTAGGCTTTCTGATAAATATTCATTATTTTTTGCTGCATTAATTGTTCTGGTCAATAATAATAATTGTTCGTACACTTGTTCTATTACTAAATGTTCTTTAAGGCTCTGACCTTCGAATTGTTGCAAAATTTGTTCGAATCTAGAATTTATAGTTTTTTGTTTATTATTGTTTTCTATGAGATTATTTATACTCGTTTCTATGTTAACTAAGTCATAATGGTCAGGATTACCAAACACATATTTGAAAGCTGTTCCTAAAAAGTTAATTGATCTAGTATGCCTAGTATGTTCTTGTAATTGGTCTGCTAAATTCTTAATTTTACTTAACCAAATTTTTTCTTCTTGTGTAGGTTGATAGTTACTAGTTACGATATTTACGTAAGGTTGAAATATCGAAGTCAGGTTGGTGGCATGTAACAAATAAGTTTGTTCTTTGAATAAATACACGTCATCTGTTTGCGTAAGTATAAACTTCTTGTTTAGTAACTCAGTTATTTGAACGTTTCCTTGCCCTTCTTGACTCTGTACAATTCCTAGTAATGTTAGGAATATTAATATTTTCGTCATCTAAAAAATGATAATTCTTTATGTTATCCTTGTGAATTTTTATTCCCTCTTTAGAGATTACAGTGTCTCCTTTATCTTCTTCTACTATTCTTGTTATGTATCTGGCGTTAGATTTCTTTCTAAGACCTGTGATTCTTACCATTATCTTATCTCCTTTTTTATATTCTCTGTGTCGAGTTCCTTTATTTAGACGTTCGATCACTTTTTTGGATGCTGAGTTTAGTTTATTTATTATAATTTCACTATTGCTATATTTATTTTGATTAAAGAAAATGTCTCTAGGTTTCAAACCGGTAACTGAGTGTATAGAATTATTTAATTCACGCACTGTTCTAAATATTTCTTCGATAAGTCTTGTTTTATTCTGAATTGTGAATATTCTAGACAGTTCAGTTATTGTACCGTTTACACGTTCTACCTGACCGTTCGCTGTCGATCTGTATACTGGAGTTTCTACTTTAGTTATGTTGTATTTCAAACACATTTGGTTCACCATTTCTGTTTTGAATCCCTTCTCGTTATCTGTCATGAGTCGTTCACATTTTGGGAAATAATTAGATAAGACCTCTTCCATAACGTCGTACAGTCTGTTTCGAGTTTCGATTTCCCGAAGGATTGTATATTTAGAATACTTATCTACTGTTACAAGGAAAGTATACTTGTCGTTGAAGTATATGTCCATATGAATGTGTGTTCCCACATGTGTTGGTATTTCTGAATTATTCAGAGGTTCTCTGATAGGTTTTCTTTCATATTTTCCAAATAGACATGCTATGCATTTTTTGTTGAAACTCTTTGCTTGTTTATTTAGATCGGGCCAGTAATATTTCTCTGAGATTTCTTGTATATTGTTACGTAACCCTCGGTGTGCTCTTTCGTGAGTTACCCTTACAAGTTTTAGTTGTTCCTCCAAATTTGTTACGTCTTGAAGTTTTCTTGGTGTGAATATAAATCTTACTAGTGGGAATTCTTTTTTTATGTTTTCACCATATTTGTATATGTTTTCAAATTTCGTATGCAAAGCTACAATCTTTTGGGGTTGTATAACTTCTTTCATCTGCCTTAGTAAAGAGTCTTTGTCCTTAAACTTTATTATGAGTCTTATTTTGTTACTAAAATAGATTTGTGTTTCGATATTATTTGTTATATCTTCAATAAGTTCGAACTGTGCAGTGTATGCATTAAAAGGCTGATTCACAGTTTTTATTATATCATTAGAAGAACTTTCAGCTGAATGTGCTGTTTCTATGGTAGAAGTATTTATGCGTTGACGTGATAATGCGTCAGCTACAAGATTTAGGTTTCCTGGTTTATAAACTAATTTTGCTCCAAAGTCTTCAATGATTCCCTTCCAACGTTTCAGCTTTGTGTTGGGATTTTTTTCTGATACAGAATATATAAGGCTCTGGTGATCGGTATATATGGTTAAGTCTGCTATACCATATATGTAGTTTCTGAGTTTTTGTAAGGACCATATGATCGCTAATAGCTCTTTCTCGTTTGTGCTATAGTTCTCTTCTGTCTTACTCAGTGTTCTTGACAAGAAGTGTATAGGTTGCTTATTCTGACTTAGTACGGCTCCAATAGCTATGTTGGATGCATCTGTAGTAAGCTCGAATGGTTTACTATAATCCGGTTGAAAAAGTTCGACTTGTTCTTTCAAATAATTTTTTAAAATTCTAATCGCTTCTAATGCTGAATCATTCAGATTTAACTTAATATTTTTACTTTGTTTTTTGTTTACTTTACCGTTATCTCCTCGTAAATATAATGTCAGGGGCTTGGCTATGCTTGCGTATCCTTTTATAAACTTACGATAGTAACCTGTAAGACCTAAAAATCCTCTCAAATCCTTTACCGTTTGTGGGACTGGAAAATTTTCTATAGCTGCTATTTTCTCAGGGTTCGTAGTGATTCTACCATGTCTGATTATGTGACCTAAGTATTCTATTTCTTCTTGAAAAAACTTACTTTTCTCATCAGATATTTTTAATGTGGCTTTATTGAGTACGTCGAATACTTGACTTATGTGCTGTATATGTTCTTCCTCAGATGAAGAATATATCAATACGTCATCAATGTAAACGTGTACGAATTTACCTACAAAGTCTCTCAAAATGTCGTCCACGCATCTCTGAAATATGCTTGGTGCATTTTTGAGCCCGAAAGGCATTCGTTTAAAATGATATTTTGCGCCATTTATAGCAAAAGCTGTTTTTTCTTTATCATCTGTTTTGATTTTAATTTGGTGGAAACCTGACTCCAAATCTAACGTTGTAAAGTACTTGGCTTTACCTAAATTTTGAATTGTCATGTTGACATCCGGAATGGGGTATCTGTCTGTTACAGTGTGAGCGTTAAGTTTTTGGAAATCAACAACCATGCGCCGTTTTGGTTTTCCTTTTTCGTCCAAACCTTTTTTAGGTACTGTCCATATGGGACTGTTATAAGGACTATGGCTTTTTTCTATTATATTGTCATGTAAGAGTTTCTGTATTTCTTTGTTTACGAATTCGTTATCTGCTATGGGATATGGATATTGTTTAACATAAACCGGATTATCATTGGTCGTCCTAATGCTTGCTTCTATAGTATCTGTAAAGGGTAACGGTCCTATGCTGTTATTAATCTTCATCAGTCTATCTATGTCTGCTTTATAAATATTATTTTCCCCAATTATGTAATTAATTTTCTGAATAGATTCGACACTGCTTATGGTAGTTAGAGTCATATTACTGAAATTTATTTCCGCGTTTAGAACTTTAAGTCCTTCATATCCTAATATCATATCAAAAGACTGAATATCCTCTAATTCAAAAAATGTTATATTTTTCTTTAATATCCTAACTACTTTCTTTGTATCTACCATAGAATAACCATGCATTGTTTTTATTTTTATAGGTTTAATTTTAATTTTTTCGCTAGAATCGCATTTTCTATTAATGTAATTATGGGTTGCACCAGTATCAATAAGAATTTTATAAATTTTCTTAGAAATAGTACTAGTTAAATTTAAGCAGGGCAACCCGTCTACTAGTTTAAATGATCTATTCTTATGTTATTATTTACCATACATTCCGTTTCATCTGCTTCTGCATATGTACTGCTGACATCGTCTCTGCGTTGTTGTCGGGAGTTATTTACTCTCTGCTGCTTGAAGTTCTGCTGATAAGATCGTTGCGGTCTGTTGTGTGTGTTGAAACTCCCGCTGTGTTCACGTTTCGCTGGTGGATTATATACATCGGGTTTGTATTGATTCCAATTTTGTCGCTGTGCATGTACAATTTGTCTCGAGTTTATCTCCATCGGCTGTGGTCCGTCATTTCTCTTGGAAGGGTTTAGGCGTGGTCCTTGATTGTGTTGCTGCATATTATCGTATTGCTTCTGGGGTTGATAATTCGTTGTTTGGCTCGAATAATTTGGTCTTCTTTCGTTTCTGTGTTCATGTGGCATATTTTTGTGGTGCTTATCTTGAGTGAGATGTAAATGCCTGTGCACATTATCATGTTCTATTCTGCGAGCAATTGCGAATGCGTGTTCTAGATCATTTATTGTAGCTGAATATAATGATCCTCTTGTAAAGTTGTCACTCATACCATCAATGAATATACGAACTGCGTCGTCGTTAGCATTTTTAATTAGTCTGTCGATTATATTCGGCGGATCACCTGACATAGTGATTTTTGATATTATTAAATTGAGATTTTTATTTATCTCGTCGTGGTATTCAGACAGTGTGCTTCTTTTTTGCGTGATGGCTTTCATCATGTCTTGTAGCACGTATAGAGGTTCTTGATTAGAGTACGTATAATCTAATCTGTTACGTATCGCCTCAAAATTAAAAATTGTGTTATAATTAGTTAACACATTCGCGGCTGCACCCTGTATTTTACTTTTCACTATAGTCAATGCTGCTGCGTACTTACTGTGTGTTTTGAGGTTTTTAATGCTGTCCATTAATCTGGATGCTTCTTCGCGCCACGACCGATAATTTGATTGATCGCCGTTGAAAATAGGTAGGCTTTTAAATGTGTCTAACTGTATTTCACTACCATCTGTATATGTGGTTCTTATTTCCTCTAGCACAGGTATGTTTGGTACTATGCCTAATCCAGATTTTACTTCATTTAGTTTTGTTTCTAAATTAGTGTTTATTTGATTTTGGTTAGTTATTATTGCTGCTAACCTTGCATTCTCTGTGCGTGTGTGCTCTAGGGTTTGTGTTACTGTGTTGCACCTGGTTTCTAAAGCTTCTAATCTTGCCATTAATACTGCGAGTTGTTCCATTTTGAACTCGTGTCTGTTGTCGTCGAATTTGTGTGTTTTTTTTTCCACATATACACTTTCACTGAATTGCTTTGCTGCTTCGTACGAAGGAGCTATATTTGTACCTGCTATGCTAGGTAATTCTTGTAACCGGTAACGCGAGTGTTCTGTTTATACTAGATTTCACTACTTGTTCCCGAGGTCCGCTCGATTGAAGTTAAAAAGTATATTTAACCTCCTGGCAGGATCGCCAATTAAAACACTTGGTTCTTACTTTTAAAATTAAACAATATTTATTTGGAACTATGTCCTTTATTATTGAAATACTTTTTACTAATTCTAAAAGGAGCTTAAGGCTACTATGTAGTTACAATAAGACTGTCGATAAATTCATCATACAGTCGTATTTATATACTTTTCTTATCTATCTACAAGGAGACCCAAGCGTACAATCGTCTTGCTTGATAATGAAGAAGAGATAATATTCCAACATTGTATACAAACGATATTATCTCTTTTACATATGTTATCATTGTAGCGTTGTGTGCAAGACTGTACTAGAGACTAAAGATATCATTGAATACAAATAATGTTATCTTTTTTCTCAATATGTTTTGCTATGGATACTTAACTCCCCCCCTTGTTAAACGAAATCGTCCCGATTTTTCGACGCTATTTTTAACATCTCTCTTTCATAAGTTTTGTTATATGCGTCAATCTTTTTTTGTTTTTGACGATCTGTTATACATTGTATAGTTTTTATCATTACGTACGTAAATGCTAGAATAACAATCAGTGTTACAATTGTGTATATAGTTGATAATATCGGTTTTTCTTCAAAAGGAATAATTAGTTTTTTTAAAGTATCTATGTTATCGAATTTGTACATTGTATCTTCTTTAATTATTTGGTCGATGTAAGACTCTGAATTATGATTTCTTAATATAACTTCTTTAATTTGCTTATGCATGTTTTTGTATATTTTATCATCTAGATTTATAGTATTTTCATAAGTAACTAAGTTTATACCATTAATTGTTTGATTATTTAGCTTATGCTTACCGCTTAATAACATAACACCGGATTCAATTTCTAAGTCGTAATCGTATTCTTGTTTAATGTTGCATTTTGAAGTTATATTCTTTAAAAGTGGAATAAGACAATTTTCTTCTTCAAAGTTAATTTCACAAATGTTTTTACTTAGATGATTTTGACAATTTCTTGTTCTTAAATAAGTTTGGTTACATAAGGCAATTGTTTTATCTGTAATGATTTTTCCATGTTTTGAATTTAAGGGTGTTACTTTATACAATTTACATGATTTAATTAGAACTGGATATTTATATATTGTGATGAAGAATTCATCAGTTCTAGCTAATAATATTTTAGAGTACTCAAGTATATTTATTATGGGTACTTGAATTATTTCATGTTGAATAATATTTTTAATGTCATCTAAGTCTAGGCTTTCTGATAAATATTCATTATTTTTTGCTGCATTAATTGTTCTGGTCAATAATAATAATTGTTCGTACACTTGTTCTATTACTAAATGTTCTTTAAGGCTCTGACCTTCGAATTGTTGCAAAATTTGTTCGAATCTAGAATTTATAGTTTTTTGTTTATTATTGTTTTCTATGAGATTATTTATACTCGTTTCTATGTTAACTAAGTCATAATGGTCAGGATTACCAAACACATATTTGAAAGCTGTTCCTAAAAAGTTAATTGATCTAGTATGCCTAGTATGTTCTTGTAATTGGTCTGCTAAATTCTTAATTTTACTTAACCAAATTTTTTCTTCTTGTGTAGGTTGATAGTTACTAGTTACGATATTTACGTAAGGTTGAAATATCGAAGTCAGGTTGGTGGCATGTAACAAATAAGTTTGTTCTTTGAATAAATACACGTCATCTGTTTGCGTAAGTATAAACTTCTTGTTTAGTAACTCAGTTATTTGAACGTTTCCTTGCCCTTCTTGACTCTGTACAATTCCTAGTAATGTTAGGAATATTAATATTTTCGTCATCTAAAAAATGATAATTCTTTATGTTATCCTTGTGAATTTTTATTCCCTCTTTAGAGATTACAGTGTCTCCTTTATCTTCTTCTACTATTCTTGTTATGTATCTGGCGTTAGATTTCTTTCTAAGACCTGTGATTCTTACCATTATCTTATCTCCTTTTTTATATTCTCTGTGTCGAGTTCCTTTATTTAGACGTTCGATCACTTTTTTGGATGCTGAGTTTAGTTTATTTATTATAATTTCACTATTGCTATATTTATTTTGATTAAAGAAAATGTCTCTAGGTTTCAAACCGGTAACTGAGTGTATAGAATTATTTAATTCACGCACTGTTCTAAATATTTCTTCGATAAGTCTTGTTTTATTCTGAATTGTGAATATTCTAGACAGTTCAGTTATTGTACCGTTTACACGTTCTACCTGACCGTTCGCTGTCGATCTGTATACTGGAGTTTCTACTTTAGTTATGTTGTATTTCAAACACATTTGGTTCACCATTTCTGTTTTGAATCCCTTCTCGTTATCTGTCATGAGTCGTTCACATTTTGGGAAATAATTAGATAAGACCTCTTCCATAACGTCGTACAGTCTGTTTCGAGTTTCGATTTCCCGAAGGATTGTATATTTAGAATACTTATCTACTGTTACAAGGAAAGTATACTTGTCGTTGAAGTATATGTCCATATGAATGTGTGTTCCCACATGTGTTGGTATTTCTGAATTATTCAGAGGTTCTCTGATAGGTTTTCTTTCATATTTTCCAAATAGACATGCTATGCATTTTTTGTTGAAACTCTTTGCTTGTTTATTTAGATCGGGCCAGTAATATTTCTCTGAGATTTCTTGTATATTGTTACGTAACCCTCGGTGTGCTCTTTCGTGAGTTACCCTTACAAGTTTTAGTTGTTCCTCCAAATTTGTTACGTCTTGAAGTTTTCTTGGTGTGAATATAAATCTTACTAGTGGGAATTCTTTTTTTATGTTTTCACCATATTTGTATATGTTTTCAAATTTCGTATGCAAAGCTACAATCTTTTGGGGTTGTATAACTTCTTTCATCTGCCTTAGTAAAGAGTCTTTGTCCTTAAACTTTATTATGAGTCTTATTTTGTTACTAAAATAGATTTGTGTTTCGATATTATTTGTTATATCTTCAATAAGTTCGAACTGTGCAGTGTATGCATTAAAAGGCTGATTCACAGTTTTTATTATATCATTAGAAGAACTTTCAGCTGAATGTGCTGTTTCTATGGTAGAAGTATTTATGCGTTGACGTGATAATGCGTCAGCTACAAGATTTAGGTTTCCTGGTTTATAAACTAATTTTGCTCCAAAGTCTTCAATGATTCCCTTCCAACGTTTCAGCTTTGTGTTGGGATTTTTTTCTGATACAGAATATATAAGGCTCTGGTGATCGGTATATATGGTTAAGTCTGCTATACCATATATGTAGTTTCTGAGTTTTTGTAAGGACCATATGATCGCTAATAGCTCTTTCTCGTTTGTGCTATAGTTCTCTTCTGTCTTACTCAGTGTTCTTGACAAGAAGTGTATAGGTTGCTTATTCTGACTTAGTACGGCTCCAATAGCTATGTTGGATGCATCTGTAGTAAGCTCGAATGGTTTACTATAATCCGGTTGAAAAAGTTCGACTTGTTCTTTCAAATAATTTTTTAAAATTCTAATCGCTTCTAATGCTGAATCATTCAGATTTAACTTAATATTTTTACTTTGTTTTTTGTTTACTTTACCGTTATCTCCTCGTAAATATAATGTCAGGGGCTTGGCTATGCTTGCGTATCCTTTTATAAACTTACGATAGTAACCTGTAAGACCTAAAAATCCTCTCAAATCCTTTACCGTTTGTGGGACTGGAAAATTTTCTATAGCTGCTATTTTCTCAGGGTTCGTAGTGATTCTACCATGTCTGATTATGTGACCTAAGTATTCTATTTCTTCTTGAAAAAACTTACTTTTCTCATCAGATATTTTTAATGTGGCTTTATTGAGTACGTCGAATACTTGACTTATGTGCTGTATATGTTCTTCCTCAGATGAAGAATATATCAATACGTCATCAATGTAAACGTGTACGAATTTACCTACAAAGTCTCTCAAAATGTCGTCCACGCATCTCTGAAATATGCTTGGTGCATTTTTGAGCCCGAAAGGCATTCGTTTAAAATGATATTTTGCGCCATTTATAGCAAAAGCTGTTTTTTCTTTATCATCTGTTTTGATTTTAATTTGGTGGAAACCTGACTCCAAATCTAACGTTGTAAAGTACTTGGCTTTACCTAAATTTTGAATTGTCATGTTGACATCCGGAATGGGGTATCTGTCTGTTACAGTGTGAGCGTTAAGTTTTTGGAAATCAACAACCATGCGCCGTTTTGGTTTTCCTTTTTCGTCCAAACCTTTTTTAGGTACTGTCCATATGGGACTGTTATAAGGACTATGGCTTTTTTCTATTATATTGTCATGTAAGAGTTTCTGTATTTCTTTGTTTACGAATTCGTTATCTGCTATGGGATATGGATATTGTTTAACATAAACCGGATTATCATTGGTCGTCCTAATGCTTGCTTCTATAGTATCTGTAAAGGGTAACGGTCCTATGCTGTTATTAATCTTCATCAGTCTATCTATGTCTGCTTTATAAATATTATTTTCCCCAATTATGTAATTAATTTTCTGAATAGATTCGACACTGCTTATGGTAGTTAGAGTCATATTACTGAAATTTATTTCCGCGTTTAGAACTTTAAGTCCTTCATATCCTAATATCATATCAAAAGACTGAATATCCTCTAATTCAAAAAATGTTATATTTTTCTTTAATATCCTAACTACTTTCTTTGTATCTACCATAGAATAACCATGCATTGTTTTTATTTTTATAGGTTTAATTTTAATTTTTTCGCTAGAATCGCATTTTCTATTAATGTAATTATGGGTTGCACCAGTATCAATAAGAATTTTATAAATTTTCTTAGAAATAGTACTAGTTAAATTTAAGCAGGGCAACCCGTCTACTAGTTTAAATGATCTATTCTTATGTTATTATTTACCATACATTCCGTTTCATCTGCTTCTGCATATGTACTGCTGACATCGTCTCTGCGTTGTTGTCGGGAGTTATTTACTCTCTGCTGCTTGAAGTTCTGCTGATAAGATCGTTGCGGTCTGTTGTGTGTGTTGAAACTCCCGCTGTGTTCACGTTTCGCTGGTGGATTATATACATCGGGTTTGTATTGATTCCAATTTTGTCGCTGTGCATGTACAATTTGTCTCGAGTTTATCTCCATCGGCTGTGGTCCGTCATTTCTCTTGGAAGGGTTTAGGCGTGGTCCTTGATTGTGTTGCTGCATATTATCGTATTGCTTCTGGGGTTGATAATTCGTTGTTTGGCTCGAATAATTTGGTCTTCTTTCGTTTCTGTGTTCATGTGGCATATTTTTGTGGTGCTTATCTTGAGTGAGATGTAAATGCCTGTGCACATTATCATGTTCTATTCTGCGAGCAATTGCGAATGCGTGTTCTAGATCATTTATTGTAGCTGAATATAATGATCCTCTTGTAAAGTTGTCACTCATACCATCAATGAATATACGAACTGCGTCGTCGTTAGCATTTTTAATTAGTCTGTCGATTATATTCGGCGGATCACCTGACATAGTGATTTTTGATATTATTAAATTGAGATTTTTATTTATCTCGTCGTGGTATTCAGACAGTGTGCTTCTTTTTTGCGTGATGGCTTTCATCATGTCTTGTAGCACGTATAGAGGTTCTTGATTAGAGTACGTATAATCTAATCTGTTACGTATCGCCTCAAAATTAAAAATTGTGTTATAATTAGTTAACACATTCGCGGCTGCACCCTGTATTTTACTTTTCACTATAGTCAATGCTGCTGCGTACTTACTGTGTGTTTTGAGGTTTTTAATGCTGTCCATTAATCTGGATGCTTCTTCGCGCCACGACCGATAATTTGATTGATCGCCGTTGAAAATAGGTAGGCTTTTAAATGTGTCTAACTGTATTTCACTACCATCTGTATATGTGGTTCTTATTTCCTCTAGCACAGGTATGTTTGGTACTATGCCTAATCCAGATTTTACTTCATTTAGTTTTGTTTCTAAATTAGTGTTTATTTGATTTTGGTTAGTTATTATTGCTGCTAACCTTGCATTCTCTGTGCGTGTGTGCTCTAGGGTTTGTGTTACTGTGTTGCACCTGGTTTCTAAAGCTTCTAATCTTGCCATTAATACTGCGAGTTGTTCCATTTTGAACTCGTGTCTGTTGTCGTCGAATTTGTGTGTTTTTTTTTCCACATATACACTTTCACTGAATTGCTTTGCTGCTTCGTACGAAGGAGCTATATTTGTACCTGCTATGCTAGGTAATTCTTGTAACCGGTAACGCGAGTGTTCTGTTTATACTAGATTTCACTACTTGTTCCCGAGGTCCGCTCGATTGAAGTTAAAAAGTATATTTAACCTCCTGGCAGGATCGCCAATTAAAACACTTGGTTCTTACTTTTAAAATTAAACAATATTTATTTGGAACTATGTCCTTTATTATTGAAATACTTTTTACTAATTCTAAAAGGAGCTTAAGGCTACTATGTAGTTACAATAAGACTGTCGATAAATTCATCATACAGTCGTATTTATATACTTTTCTTATCTATCTACAAGGAGACCCAAGCGTACAATCGTCTTGCTTGATAATGAAGAAGAGATAATATTCCAACATTGTATACAAACGATATTATCTCTTTTACATATGTTATCATTGTAGCGTTGTGTGCAAGACTGTACTAGAGACTAAAGATATCATTGAATACAAATAATGTTATCTTTTTTCTCAATATGTTTTGCTATGGATACTTAACTCGCGCTGTTTAGAATATTTTACACCTGTTAAAACTCAAACAATTAAAAAAAGACATTGTACGTTGCAAAAAAAAGTTGTTTTGTGTCTGTTTTATTTTTTTAAATTTTCATTACAGGTATCGATCGAAATGAAAATAAAGAAACTAATTGTGGTAATACAAAACAAATTTTATTTAGTAAAAAATTGTTTTAAGGCACTTATTTCAATTCAATTTGGGTCGTGTTTTCAATAAACGTGTTTTCACATTTATTTAGTGGCGAAATTCCTCTTAAATTAAAGGACAATCCAAATTTCTTTTAATTCGGGATATATTAGAAATAATTCGCGAAACTAAACTAAATGCATTATATTATTACTTTAATTTTAATACAAAACGTGTTTAGTTCCAAATGCCTTCTAATTAAAGTCAATGCTGAAAGGAATATGATTTGAACTGTCGAAACATTTAACCTAAACGCGTATTCTTTTGAAAAATAATGTAAAAAGTTTTTACAATACAGAATTAACTACATTCATTTGGCGTTGAAAACGTAATTAAATGTATCAATTTTTGTACTTTCGTTCAAATATACATGATATTTGATTCTAAATGTCTTCTACATCCATTTAATGTGAACTTATATTTGATTTAAATTCTTACAATATTCAAACTAAAGTCTGATACGTTTAAAAACTAATTCTTACAATGTTTGAACATAATATTTACCACTTTACTTCAACGTTGGTTAGGATTTAATTTAAACTGTGGCTTCAGTTGACATAATGCTGATACATGTTTTCTTTAAACATCAAGTTCGTTTAAAGTGAACGTTGGAATATAATAAAAAGGTTATGAAAAACATTTTGAAATTCATTATGTTACCACTTTATTTCAAAGTGACTTGAATTAAATTTTAAGTATGTAGAAGATATTTATTTAAAGTGGCATGACTTTGATTTGACGATTTTCTACTTTAGAGCCAAATCATATTGATTTTACTTTGATTTAAAGTTGTTTTTAATGATTTTACGTGCTTTTTTCTCTGAGTGAAGTTCGAAAGTGAATGCTGTTCATATCGGAAGTGCGACCCGTTCTTCTTAATTGTGCATATTTTTTTCAATTGTGTTATTTTATGGGAGATCCAAACTGATAATTGTATGTTAAAAATGAGTTGTAACCTTCTATTCCAGGGCACAAGCTATCGTTTTCCTTACAGTTGGCTAGAAACCCTAAAATGAAACCCAGAACTTGTACATAATGCACGTTTTCCATTTCCAATTGTATCTCATCAAGCACCCATTGGGAACTTGCATTTCATACCAAAGCCTTATATCGACCTAATGCCAAAAATAACTCAAAGTAGATCCAGTGGTATACTTTTTACCTATACGCCCAACATATAGGCACGTAAATTTGCATTTTTATTAGGACTACTATCGAAAATTCGATGACAGTGTCGATTTCAATTCATGTCCTTTCTGAGAAATAATCGTAAAAACAGAGTGCTTTAATGTCCGCATTGGCATGCTCTTTAAATCTTTCAATCTCCATAAATGTTTTCCAACAAACGCAAATTGATAATCCGATCACCTTGTCAATCTGTTCTTCGGACAGCATTTAATTTCGCAATGGATAAGGGACAGCCAGACAGCTTTTGCTCGCCTTGCGCTACTAAGCAACAGGGCCCCTTTAAAATACATTATTAGATTAGATAACCAAGCCGTGCATAATCGTTTCTGAAAATGAAAATCTATTCCTAAATTTAGGTCCAGGCGCTATTGAAAAGGTCAAATTTCGTTTCACCCCTGACGCACACATATACGAGGCCACATTAGAAACAAAATTGAACCCGAACCAGAGGACCTTTTGCATACCAAATCGAAGGGACCATTTAACTTTAATCCCAAGTGGACCACACAAAAATCTGTTTTCAATTTGACGTAACACATGAGCGGGACTGTGTTATGGAACTATGGCACACATCCGCCTGACCGAATACATACGAACTCCTCCTGTCATATGGCAATTTTATTTGTGATGGCGGATAACATGTTTGGCCCTTAAATTGACTGTGTAATCCTCTATGGGGCACAGGTTGGGGTCAGGCAGAGCACTACATACCATTCCAATGGATTTCCAAATTGACGTGCAGACATATTTCGGCCGTCGTTGGAAGTCATTTCTATAATTGACTACGTAGATTGATCCTAGCCGCATGTGTAGCATAGGCTAACCCCATTTAAGTGTTGGAAACTCCTCCGCAAAATCGCACAACATATACTGAGTCAGTTTGTGCGTGTGTAACGTATAAATTCCGAGTTCATGGTATAGATCTTCTTTGGCAAGCAATTTTACACTTCCAGGTGATTTGTTATCCTGATTAGGAATATTGATTTTATTTCATTCTTCCGCATGTTTAGGTTTAGTCAGCTACCGTGGATTGTGCCGGTTGAAAAGCGGTGCGGAAAATGTAACGATTAAAAATATTTTTCGCTCTCTCTTTCTCTCCCTGCAGGTGCCTCGCTGGATCGTCGAACCGGAAAACTAATTGAATCGAGACCAAAAGTCCTTTACGAACAAATGCCGGTTATATACATTTATGCAATCAACACCACAGCGGGAAAGGATCCTAAACTGTACGAGTGCCCAATTTATAGGAAGCCGCAGCGAACCGATACAAAGTATGTGGGTTCGATTGATTTCGAAACGGATCTGAATCCGAAACATTGGACGCTGCGCGGCGTGGCACTGCTTTGCGATATTAAGTAGATTGGTATTGAAATCATTACGATGGTGGCGCGGGATGTTGTTCATTCACTCGGTTCATACTTGTGGGTGATACTTCTACTGTGATGAGGATTGAGTCTTGTGTGAGGAGAGGTGATTAAAATTGTTATTTTACATGACATTAAAAATATATCCATGTGCAAAATGTAAAAGCAAAGTGACAGATATTGTTGCTTATTTGTATTTTTATTTAAAAATCAGCGTATGGAACTGGACTTGCTGAACCTGACAAAAAAAAAGTAAGCAAGCTCTATCGAATACTTTTTCAAATGAAACAGTAAGGACATCGGGACAGTAAGGATTGTGATTCGTCCAATCGAATTGGATACTGTAACTTGAGAAACTCAACTCAAATGTTACCTAGCAAAAAATAATGTATTTTCAATTTACTAAATGTTGGTTCTTCGAGCCGGATATACCTGCGGCTCATATGAATAGGCTCAACAGAAAATTTGGTAATTGTTCCTACAATTTATAAAGCATGCTTTAGAAGATTTTACTATGCCACCGCACCCCGTTTGTTTAATTCACTTCCAGATATTATTAGGTGTGGGAGGGATAAAAATGTATTTTTGAAAGGTGTTAAGAAATGGTTGTTGTCCTTAGACTATTCAGTCATAAATAGTTTTTTTTTATAAATATTGTTTATTGAATGTCTGGTGTTTATTTCTTTATTTCTTTTTTTTCTCATTGTCGTTTAAAATAATTGTAATAAATTATTGCCATTGTTTTCTTTTATGTTATTCCCCATCAACAAATTTGTGCAAATTTATTTGGTAGATTACTTGTACACTCAACACTTGTCACTTTGACAATAGATTGTACGTTAAAATAAATAAATAAATAAATAAATAAAATAAATAAAAATAAATAAAAAACTTTAGTTAACATGTAGTTGCATCGGTCAATTGTACTTAGATTTGTTTCTGCTAATAAACCTTTCTGAGTTTACCTGTTAACGACGAAAATGGGTCGCGAAAAATCATTGAGAAAATGTCAGAAAAAAAGCATTTCGAGAATTAGGCCTAAGCCAACGATGCATCGCAAATAAAGTTAACACAAGTCAAAATGTAGTAAGCGGTTATTTGCGAAATGTCGAACAGTATGGAAATAATATGAAATGTGGAAGTTATAGGGCCACATCAAGAGCCGATAGACGTGCAATTATCATAGTAGCTTCCAATTCTCATCATTCTGCGTCTCAAATAAAGATAAAAACAGGTAAAATGGAGTTTGGCGACACTCAAAGGGGTTATTAAAAGCGCTGAACAAACTCGTATGCAAAAAAAAAAAAAATAGAAAATGAATCTATAAAAGAAAAAGAATTCGTCTCCAACAATTTTGTAAAAAAAAAATACATACCTCGGAGTCAGAGTGGCAAAAAGTGATATTTTCAGATGAACAAGTTTGATTTAGAGGGCCTTATAATTATTTTTTTCATCACCTTCGAAAAGAGGAACATTATCTAAGCTGTCTGCGTAGCTGTAAAGGCAGTGTCATGGTGTGTGGAGCTATTTCCATCTATACGGAACCTTCGAACTCCAATTTTTTACATCGCGAATGAATGCAAATTCTTATAAAGGAGTGCTAGAAAAGGCCGTTTCACAGATTTTTGTCCCGTTTGGACCAATATCGTGGAGATTCCAACATAATTAATGCCCCTATCCAGATGCTGGAGTGGCCTCCATACTCCCCTGGCCTAAATATCATGGAGAATGTGTGGGGACTTTATTTACATAAAGTATACGAGTCAGGGAGACAATTCAAAAAGTCATTAGCCGAAGCAATTAAAAAAGCCTGAATCAAAATTTCGCTTCAATACGTGGAAAAATTGCTTGGTTCTATGCCAAATCGAATTTACGAGACTATTAAAAAAAAATCGAGTGTGCTTTAGACCACACGACTGAAGTAAAACTTCTTTAGCTCCATCTATATACAGTTTAGTTTATCATTATCATTTTATTAATACATGAACATCAAAAGTTTCGGTACACTTTTTAAGAAATGAGGAGAATAAAACTTATATCATTCGAAAGGTACTGTGCCATAGATGTGCATAAACCAAATATTGTGGGGATATGTCGCCATTAAGGCTGTTAAAATTAAGTTATGAATCCCCCATACAAAACAGGTAATTGAAAGGACATTCAATTTGTCGCCGACATTGTTACCATAGTAACGTATTCAAATATTAATCATCTTAGATTAGAACCTGTTTCCAATGGAGCAGCTCATTTACGTATTTTTTCGATATCTCGATGTCGCTCTTTTCGTTAATAAAAAAAAACATAAATAACGAAAATAATTATGGTACGTTTCTTTCTAAATATTACATTTTACATACCTACTTATAAAAGGAATGGTCGATTTTCGACCACAAGCGTTACTAGTAGGCCACTGTTGCCACTTGCAAAAAAAACTCAAATTATTTTATTTGATTTTGCACAAAATTACCAGGTGCCAGAAGACATGGGAGATCATCTACCTATTTTCTTATAACAAACTCTTAACAAATTAGAGTTTAATGTCTGTATAGAAATAATATAATTAATTATTATTATTCACCATTTGTAAAAGAAGAAAATTAATGCATTCTGTAATTTTTTGAATAGCGAATAAAACTGTTTTATGTGGATGGTGAGGAAGCATATCGCACTAATAATACAATACTATTGTAACTCAAAATGTGAGGTTTTTCAGAATCGGCGAAAAAGTGATAGCTTACTCTCTGTCATAGATTATAAAGAAATGATAAAGTATTCATACACTTAATAAAAATAGAGAAATAGTCTATTTACCTATTACTTTAAATATTGCTGGTAATAAATATGTTTCCAATTTTTGATTTAGGATTGTATTGCCAGAACAAAGTTTTCAGAGAGATGAATTATTTTTAATTGTGTAATGACTCATAGTGTTATATCTTTTTTTCTTTCTGGCACTATGCTAACGACAGTTTTATTTTCGTGTAGAGAATTGAGTTTTACGTTTGACTAATGATTTATCTCAAATTTGGAAAATTTTGAGTTACTACAGTATTGAATTATAAGTGCGATATGCGAATAATGCAATGCCTTCACTCAGAAGCAGTAAGGGAGCATTTAAATGAGGTGATATCGAGTTCGCATTCTTGGTACATCTGCTCAAAAATGTACCATAACCAGACAAAAATTACCAAATTAGCAAAAATCAAAAAGCAAAAAACAATACCAAGTTTGGTAAAAAATACCAAAGTGGCAACCTTGCAATAGGCGTGAACTATGTCTTAGATATACGAAACGTAACTGGCTGTGCGCTCCCACCTGTCTCTGTTGCTCCTACAGTGTGATATGTACAGATAATAGGCATGCACTGCAGTGATAGAGGCAGGTTATCCCACGGTTATACTCAAAATATCCCTTTTATGTTTACAAAATAAATAATTTTATTATTTTAAAAAATTCTCGTGATTCATTCACAGACAGATATGTCATTTTATGACAGTTTAGGGAAATAAAAAAAAAAGAAAATGAAAGCATTTATATATTTTGAATGACTTTTTTCTAAACATGAAAACATTTAATTTGATCGTAGGTTGAATAATTTTTTTTATTCTTAATGAAATGAGCAATTAGGAACAAAATTTGACAAAAATGTAAAATCCCTTTCTTTTTGTACTATGAGGTCTGAAAAATCCCTTTGTTCCTTTTGGCTTATTATTAGTGAGAAAATCCCGCAAAAAGTGATAAATCCCCCGATCTCGTATCACTGCTGCACTGTATGCTGTGTCTTAGATAACGAAACGTAACTGGCTATGAGAGAACGAAAATGTGTGCTCGCATCCATCTCTCTTGGCTCTACAGCAATATTCGAAATGAAACATAACTCTCTCTCTTTTTATCTCACGAACTTATATCTCCCTCTCAACTTCCGCATTCACCAGCTTACCCCCCAAGTCAAGCGTGCCTAAAGAATTATTAGTTCAAAAAGTCGGCAATACTCATTATTAATTATTGTTGTTACAATCCTACCTACATAAAAGTTGAAAATAAATCATTAAATTACATAGTATTCTTTTTTCCTAAAAGCAGACCCTGAAACGGCTCTCCGTATTTTGCTTAAACTAGTGCAGGCTGTTTGGGAGAGTGAAACTTACCCACGGAAATGGAAGGATGGAGTTATTGTGAAGTTACCAAAGAAAGGGAACCTCAAAAACTGTAATAACTGGTATCACCATTTGGTCTGTTTTTCCGAAATTAATGTTGTCGAGAGGATCAAATACAAGATCGAGTCTACCCTCAAGATCCACCAGGCGGGGTTTCGTAGTGGCCGATCATTAGTCGACCACATCTACACCTTGCGAATCATACTAGAACAATCGTCTGAGTACCAATCACCGCTGTTCCTCATGTTTGTAGATTTTGAGAAGGCGTTTGATCGGGTTAATCGTGAATGCATCTGGAAATCGCTTATTGCGGGAGGGAGAAAATTGTCGCTGTTATTACAGAGCCTTACAACAACGCAAGAGGTTTCGTTTTGCACAATGGACAGCTTTCCGACTCCTTTGATGTGCGCCAAGGAGTGAGACAAGGAGATGTCCTGTCACAAATTCTATGCTGTTTTGGGTGAAACTGAAAGACATGGTATCCAATGTAGTCTGTTTGACAAATTTAGCACATAGACTATGATGACGCCCGTGTGGAGTTTAGTCAGTTCTCCCATCGGGCGCGTCCCCAGTTGGCGGATAGGGGGGCCCTGTGCGTGTGTATACTAGACAGTGTGCACACTCTCAGGGTTGGTGGAAATAGCCAATACCACCCGCGGACCAAAAAAACTGACAGGAGGTGGATACTCTTTAAAAATCTTATATGGAAGTGAACAAGATGAATAATGAAGTTACGGTGCAGGGAGTCGGATCCCCAGTACCGGCGGCGGAGAGTGCGAAAGCAGGCTCAAAGTCGTCGAGATACAACGACTGCATAATAATGAAAAAAAAAAAAATAGTGCTAATGCACAGTATTGGCAAACTTGGATGCTGTAGCCAAGAATGTTACAAGGAAAGAGCTCAATGAAGTGGATACAGCTGTTGACCCGTTTAGAAGGAGCACTCGGTTTGCGCGTTCGCCAACTAAAGCGACTTCCCTGCGAGACAATATGCGTTCGCATTCTGAGTCGACGTCGTTAGAAAAAACTGACGCCACAAAAGCGACTGTCATTACTCGGAACGGATCTGTGTATCAGGTGCGGAGGAAATGGTCACAAGTTAAAGGACTGCAAAGCCAGACCAAAATGTTTACTTTGTGAAGTTAAAAATGTTGAGTCTGGACATATAACTGGTAGTAGGAAATGTCCAGAATACAAATAAGCGATAGAAACTTCTGCGAAAAATATATGAATATATTAAAGCTCAATTTAAATCATTGTGAAGTGGCCCAGGACCTCCTACAGCAAACTGTTCGTGAACGGAAAGTTGATGTAGCGATTCTCTGTGAGCAATATAGAAACCTAGTTGGAACTAACTGGGTTGCGTACACGCCTCCATTCAGGAATACCCGGAGGTTCCCGAGCACTTCTTTATATGGGCGAAGATAAACGGTTATATATATACAGTTGCTATGTTCCACCTAGCGCTACTATCGACATTTTCGAGAGAGTTTTAGATAGAGTTGTTGCTGATGTTACGGGTAAGAGTCCCGTCACACATATTCGCAGGGGATTTTAACGCATGGGCATCGGAATGGGGCAGTTCGTATACGAATCGTAGAGTGACTGTTCTACTAGAAGCTTTCTCCTGTTTAGACATAATAGCTAACAGCGGAAGTATTAACACTTTTAGCACAGCTAGATCGGGATCTATCATCGATCTAACCTTCGCAAGTAGCAGCCTACTACGATATGCTAACTGGCGTGTGAGTGACCATTACACGCATAGCGACCACAATGCAATTTTATTGAGAGCCAACACTGGACTAGTAAACCGTCATAACTGGATGACGTTAAAGCCATCTAAATGGAATGTCAACACGCTAGATGAAGAGCTTCTAAGCTCCGTCGTCAGTGAGGCGATAATTGAAGCCAGAAATGCAGGGGAATTCGTAACCCAGGTATCACAGCTGGTAGTCAACGCGTGTAATACATCAAAGTCCAGGTTGGGAACAGGAAAGCACCGACCTCCAGTATATTGGTGGACCCCTGAGATCGCGGAACTTAGATCGTTGTGTCACCGAACGCGAAGAATCTAGCAGCGTTCCCGGATACGACACGTTGATGACCATCAAATTCAACTTGCACGAAACGAACACCGAGAAGCAAAAAGCCGTTTTAAAAAAGCTATTAAGTCTAGCAAGCGCATTTGTTTTAGAAATCTCATTGAAGAACTCAACAACGACGTCTGGGGTAAAGCTTATCAAATCGTGTCGATGAGGCTAAAAGGTCCCCTATGCAATTACCGAACTGCCCAGTTTTGTTACGGCAAATAGTTGAGACACTATTTCCTTGCCAAGAAAGAACAGAGCTCGGTAGTCAAAGTATCCAAGAAATTGCGCCTATACCCACGCGAACAATTATCCGAAGCCTGTAAGAAGGTACGCGATAGAAAGGCACCGGCACTTGACGGTATCCCAAATAGAGCCAAAATAATCGCACTTAAAACACGACCTGACTTAGTTGCCAAAATGTTAAACACGTGTCTTCAGGTGAGCTTTTTCCCTGAACCATGGAAGCGCCAAAGACTTGTCCTACTGCCGAAAGGAAAGGGTAACCCAAACGAACCATCCTCCTATCGTCCTATTTGTCTACTCGGCACGATTGGTAAAATTCTCGAGCGAATTATTTAGAACAGGCTCCAGCCAGCAATTGAAATGGCGGGAAGCCTCTCGGAACACCAATACGGTTTTCGTAGATCAAGATCTACGGTAGATGCAATCAATGCGGTAATAACGAGAGCCCGAGCCGCTGGAAAGAAGGAACCAAAAAATACTGCGCCGTTATAACGCTTGATGTAAAAAACGCGTTTAATACGGCGAATTGGAAGCGTATCATTAGCTGTCTCTACAGCATTGGAATACCGGACTATCTTCGTAAGATTATAAAGAGTTACTTTTCGAATAGAGTTCTCCTCTACGACTCTGATGAGGGAATAAAGGAGTATGAAGTAACGGGTGGTGTGCCACAAGGTTCAGTTCTAGGCCCCTTGCTGTGGAACGTTATGTATGACGAAATTTTGCGTCTACCGATTCCAAGAGAAGCGTCGATTATTTGCTTCGCAGACCACATAGCCGTGGTAGTTGTGGCAAAAACAATAGAAGAAGTCTAACTACACTGTAACAAGACAGTTGCAAATGTACGTACATGGCTGTCTAGCGTAGGTTTGAAACTCGCCGATCACAGAACGGAAGCAGTACTTATTACGAGTAGGCAAGTTCGGGAAACGATAATGCTTAGAGTAGGAGAGCATGAAGATGTTTCCCAACCGTTCATTAAGTACCTCGGAGCAATAATAGACGCTCGCCTAAGCTTTAAACATCATCTTGAATATGTATGCAAAAAGTTATCAGAAACCGTTAGCGCGCTTTCAAGGCTGATGAGTAACATCACGGGCCCGAAACATATAAAGAGGCTTCTTCTTGCAGGAACTGCCATCTCTATTCCCATGTATGCGATAGAAATATGGTCAAGTGCAACGAAAGTTAACTCTTACGTGAGGGGAGCCAAATCCGCTCACCGTCTTAGCGCACTAAGAGTCGCCTGTGCGTTTCGAACGACGCTATACTCGTCGTATCTTCTATGGTACCTATCGATATACTCGCTGAAGAAATGGTAAAATTAAAATGCGAACGAGTCCGAAATGGTCGGGTAGATAATGACAAAAGGAAATATGAAAGAAGACCGAGTATAGCAACCTGGCAACAAAAATGGAATGAATCGCTAAAAGGAAGATGGACGCACATGCTTCTACCAGTGATCGATGTATGGATTAAACGGGAACATGGTGAAACAAATTTATACCTGACTCAGTTCTTGACTGGGCATGGCTGTTACAGAGAATATATCTCTAAACACGGACATGAAACCAGCCAAAATTGCCCGCATTGCGAAAATGTTTCTGAAAACTTGGAACACGTGTTTTTTCATTGCCAACGGTACGAAATCGAAAGGATCTCCCTACGAGACCAATTCGGAGAGTGGCCCACCCCCGATAATGTCGTTAACTACATGCTTCAGAATGACGAAAACTGGACTTGGCGGTGCGATCTTAAACCCTTAGAACGCCAACGGAAAGCTAATAGTTGCAACAATAGAGCAACAACAAGCTTAGTCTTCATACCGACCCCCGCGAAGTAATGTCTTACGGCGGTTCCGCGGGGGTAACAAATCGGCCTGTTTGGGAAGGGAGGTGGTGTAAGCCGGTAGGAATCCGGCACTATCAATGGACGTCGGACCATTGATGCCTCATGCAAGGTTTCCATCTTCCATCGCAAAAAAAAAAGAAAAAACTATGCTGACGTAATATGTTTAACACGCCTGGGTTAAATCAAATATGTCATTCACTGCAACTACATGGGGAAGTGGATCAACGCAAATAAGACAAAAATAATGACAAAGGGCCAAAGCACACATCAAGTTATTCTAAGACAGGCACCCATAGAGGAGGTCACGCAGTTTCATAGCTCTCGATGGCGGAACGGACCTGGATGTTAACAATAGAATAAACAAAGCCCGTAGTACATTTGGAATCCTTTCGCTTAGCTACGCACAAAGTTGAGACTCTTCCAATCGATCGTTAAATCTGTGCTGTTATATGCTTCAGAAACATGGAAATGCTCTGCAAACATCTCGATCAGGCTGCAAGCCTTCGTTAACCGTTGTCTGCGGTACATTCTGAAGATCCGGTGGCCGCAAACCATATCGAACGATGAACTATGGAATAGGACCGGACAGAAAAAATTGGATGCCGACATCTTGCAACGGAAGTGTCGTTGGATAGGCCATACTCTGAGGAAACTTAACGATAATAGGCCTTCTTTATTATGTTCACATGATCTGTATAGATCATTGATTTTCACGCTTTACAACAAAAGTACGAGATCTAACTTCTGTTGTATACCATGGAAATCAATGATCTATACAGATCATATGAACATAATAAAAAAGGCCTAATATAGCGAAACAATACTTCGAATGGAATCCTCATGGAAATAGACGCGTTGAAAGACCAAAAACAATTTGGAGGTCATCTGTCTTAAAGGAAGCTCGGTCCCAAGGTATTCAATAGTGGTCACTGCAAAGGCCAGTTGCGCGAATCGGGACAGAGGGAAGGATCTTGTGGCTGCCCTATGCTCCAGGAGGAGTTGAAGCGCTGCTTTGCTTTGGACAACATATATATTCTTTTTTTATTCCATTTCATTCGTTGAACCTATTCAAATGAGCCAAAAACAGTAAGGTGAACAACATTTTTACCTATTCAGATGAGCGGCAAGGTCCGAAAAGTGCAACTCGATAAGTTTGAGTTTGTTTTTATTGTTTCCAATTTATTCAAAATGTTTTCAGTTTTTCAAAAAAGTTTTAGAAAGAAAGAGCCCTTACGTATCTGGCAGAAGTGGAGGCGAATCTGGACCAACTTGGTAGAAAGTTATCAGCAAAGAGCAATTTGTATTTTGAAACTTATGGCCCCTATTGCGAGTGTCAATTATCAATCAATTGACGATTGATAAATTTGTCAATCAAAACAATTTTCGGTATTGTGTAACTCATTTGATAAAATTTATGGTTATTGTGAATAAATTGACTGTTGTGAATGCGGCATGATATTGGACAGTTGTCAAAAGCAAACAATTGTATTTGTTAAATTCTACCGAAAATGAGTTCCGTAGAATTGTTTTTTAACGATGAAGAACAATCCACTGCTTTTTTTGGAAATTTTCAGGAGAAGAAGGCAGCTAAGGGATGCGTCTAATCCTCTAGAACTAGAGGACAACATGTAAGTACATAACTTTGTAATTAATATTCATTCTTATGAGTAATCCTTCCAGTTTTGTGAGGAATTTTCGTATATCGAAGCCAGCCTTTTCCTTTTCATTTATTGGGTGAAGTAGAGGGGAAGTTAAGACCAGCAATCAGAACGACATCGATACCGAACATCATAAAGCTTGTAACAGCATTGCGGTTATGTGCTCATGGGTCATATCAAATGAGCGTTGGGAATGATCATTCCATAGGCCTTGCACAGTCAACAGTGTCTTTGGTCCTAAAAGATGTCCTTAACTTGAAGCACACATTTGTCCGAAATGGATGAAGTTCAGTTTGTATTGCATATAATATCCCTACACTTGAAGAGAATGTTGAGCAAGAGAGTGATATTGGGGAAGGAGATGATATTGAAGAAGGGGAAGATGTAAATGATGTGGATGATATTGAGAATGAGGATGATATGGAAGATAGGGATGATATTGAGAATGAGGATGAAATCAATGCACTATATGACAGAGAGCTGCACATCGAAATGTGCGCTCGGAAAACGATGCAGCAATGGAATTAAGAAATAGAATACTCAGGACTCTGTAATTTTTGAAATTAAGAAAGAAATGTATTTGTACTTCATTAAAATACAAGGTGGCGCAAAAATAACCTTCCGATGATTTTTGGCTGTAATTTAAAAAAAAAAATGAAAAACTTTGAGTCTTCTTGTGGATTATTTTTATTTGGTCTTTTAATTTTTTTTACATCAAGTCGAGAATATGATGTCATGTAAATGCAGCCGCCACAGTTGATTGTCATTTGAGCCCTTTTTATGGCAATTTTCATCACTTTGGCCAAAACTTCCGGCGATAGGTCCTTACATTCTTGACGGATATTGTCTTTAAGAGCTGCAAGAGTCTGATGCTTGTTGACATAAACCCGCGACTTCAAAAAGCCCCACAAAAAGAAGTCTGGAGCGGTCAAATCAGGCGATCTTGCGGGCTAGTGCAAATCGCCAAAACTTCGAGGCGAGCGGTTAAACGTCGCAGTGTTTCACCAGTAGGCGTTGGACGGCTAGGAAATCTGCGACGAAATTCACGTTGTGCCAAAGTCACCGACCGATTATTGCTCAAATAAATAGTCACCAATATTCCGCGTTCTGGAGCAGTGTAGCGTAACATTGTTTATTAACGTGTATTTCGCATGTGTTTACTACACAAATGTCAAAACAGAACTGACATTAGGGGCCAATCGCAAAATTTATAGCATTTTCTGATAGGATTACTTTTGCGCCTCCTTGTATTAGAATAATTTACTTATTTAAAAACTTAAAAAAAAAATGACTTCATTTCAAATAGGTACAAACAAAACTAAAATTAATTAAGTAATTAGGAAATCAATAAATAAAAATAAAATAAAAGCTCTTTAAAAATACTTAGATAAGGTCTTGCTTTTGCTTTTGGAGCTCTAGCATTTGGATTTTTAGCTCTAGCTTGGCTTTCCTATCCCGTCTTTCGTTTTCCTTGTTTTCTTTATAAGCCTTCTATTTATGTTTTTTTTAGTTTTATAAGTTCATCACACTTTTCTTACTATAATGTTCCATATTCCTCATTGTTTTTTTCATAGCACCCATGAGGCTCGTCATATGTTGGTAAAACTCTTCTTGTGCAGCAGTTTGCTCCTCCAACAGATTTTTCGGTTCCTCCATTATGTGTTGAATTTTATGTTGTCTTTTTTTTTTTTGATGTGGTTCCTCTGCTGATTGATTGTCAACACTATCACCTAAGGTATTTGTGCCGACATCATTGTCAAATTCTTCACACCCGAACTCTCGTCCAGGGGGGTTGACACTGGTATTAATTTCCATTAAATTAATAACAGCTTCCTCCATGTCGCTAAAATGATGTAAACGGTTCGGGCCTCCTCCTGTTGCAGTAAATTCTGTTTTAGTTTCCACCTTTTTTTCTTGATTTTGCATTTCATATCGGCCCATACCTTAAATAATTTTGCGATTAGAATTAAGAAAATACAGTGAAGTCTCACTTATATGAACTAATGATTGTTGGGCTAGTTCATATAACCGAAAAGTTCATATATTGGAACTATGTAGCAAAAATTATATTTTATTGAAATGGTTAATGTAATGAAATTAAATTACATATTACAATACAGAAAATAATTCGTTTTAATTTTGTTGAGCTAAACTCGTTTGAAGAAGTTGGATATTTTTGTTTGAGCAGTTTTTTTTAAATCCAAGTTCAATAGCTCCTTCACGCATTTTTCTCAGCATCAGTAGTTCTTCGTAAGGACGCTCATTTTCTGAAGCCATATCCATCAGTGTGTTAAGAGCTTTCATTGCCTCCCCAAGCTGAACTCTTTTTGTTGTTTTATCCTCTGGAATATCATTGCTTAGTGAATCGTCATAATCATCATCGGTATCTTCTGTTATAGGCATGGGGTCCTCTGCTAACTCTTTCGAAGCTTGATTGCCGACATTTTCATCAGGGGCGACTTCTTTCATCAGCGCTAAGCTCATGTGAGCAGCATCAGCTAGTTCGAGCTGAATTGCTTGAAAATACTTAGACAAAGGCACATCATCTTCTTCAGTGAAGTCCTGTTCATCAGGATTGTAAAATATCTCACGCCAACATTTTGTGATTGTATCTGCTCTGATTTTCTCCCAAGCACTGGCTGAATATAAAATAGCATCTCTTATAGTTATTGCTTTTAAAAGGTCGTACATACTCTTCTCCCCTCGTGTTATAATGTTATGCAGTAAAAAATTGCGGTAATACAGCTTTGTCAGCCTTATTATGTTCTGATCTGTACAAGTGCGGTGACAAGAACATAACTGCAACTTGACCATCAGCACTAATCAGCTCATCGGCAGGAGGATGACTTGGAGCATTATCCAAAAGAAGCAATGCTTTTGGAGGATATCCACTCTCCACTAGATGGTTTTGGACCTGAAAAAATGGAGAATTAACTTTGAATTCGATTAACAAATGTTTAAAAACCTTTTTTACAAAATGATTATGAAACCAATTTCTAAAAATCGAAGCATTCATCCAAGCTGATTTTGAATGATCATAATCAACTGGAATTTTAAAATTTTTAAATGATCTTGGCTTTTTGGCTTTACCAATAACTAAAGGCCTTAATTTATGAGTGCCAGTAGCATTAGTACATGCTAAGAATGTTATTCGCTCTTTTGCTATTTTCCTTCCGGGGGCAGTTTTTTCACAGGCGGATACAAATGTTTTACCTGGAAGCATTTTGAAGTAGAGCCCAGACTCATCTGCATTATAGATTTGCTCCTTTTCTAGTCCAAGTTGCTTTATTTTCTGGTCAAGTTCAAGCTTAAATGGAGGAATAAGTTCCGGCTGAGACGATAGCTTTTCTCCGCATATAGCCAACAATCGGATGCCAAACCTCTTTTTAAATTTCGCCATCCAGCCGTTACTGACAGAAAAGGTTTTTTCTTCTCCGTATTTGAGTTTGAACGAAATTAAAGCTTGATTACGTAAGATTTCACTTGAAATGGGCACATTGGCTTCTCTTTGCCTGAGAAACCACTTGTACAAATGCTTTTCCATCTCCGGAAAATCTCCTTGGTGAAACTTTTTTTGTTTTGCGGTTCCAGAAACCATTTTAGCTGTCAAAGATTTAATGTTTGCACTGTTTTTTTTTATTCCCACAATGGTGGACTTTGCAATGTTGAATTTATTTGAGAGAGTTTTAGCAGAATGCCCCTTTTCTAATTCCATTATAATCTGTCCCTTTTGCTCCATCTTCAAACACTTACGAATTTTTCGGTGTTTCCGCGCAACATTATAACGTTAGTATTTTTTACACAAAAAAAAAAACAAATCACCACCGAACCGATGTTGCTTCTTCGAAAATGAGCACGAACTGACTTGCACGTCCAAATACAAATAAGTAAAATAAAACGTAAGAAAATCTGTCTAGACAAAATGACTGTTTTTACTTCAGAGAAATTTCAACACAAATTCACTTATATGACACTGCAGTACATTTAAAAGAGTATCAGTTCATATAACTGAATTCCAGTACGAAAATTCTGTGGTTCATATATTGGAATAATTCATATAACTCAGAGTTCATATAAGTGAGACTTCACTGTATGTATTCCTTATATTTTTCATACCCTTTGCCATTCGCGCCGTGGAGGACCTAAGCCGTTCAACTCTAATGAAAAAAGTTCCCACTTTTGTTGCAAGATCGTTTTTGAACAAATCCCTTTTGTTCTCGTTTTCCACCATTAGTTGAACCAATCGTTTTTTATTGCTTACGACTTTTGCCTCAAAACCAATACTGTTAATATAGGGACATTCTACAATTGCTAAACAAAACTTACATTTTTGTTTTGCACCGTCTGATCTTGTCGTCCACAACAATCCAACTGACATTTGACATTTATCAAAAAAGTTGATCACAATTGACAATCGCAATACCACTTTGGCTCCATTCAAAATGGAAATTTAATACGAATTGATGACAGTCAATCATTCATTGGTAATTGGCAATCACAATACCAACGATTACAATTGTTTGACAAGCATCGTTTATCGTTTTCTTGTTTGACACTCACAATAGGGGCCTATTGGTAAAGAACTGTAATTCTTCCCAAAGCTGGTTATATCCATCTTGTTGTAGACACTTCAAATCTACTACTTACCACGACAAACACTCTGAAATGGACTACAATATCGAAAACACTACAAGCAAGCATGCTTCCAATACTTTATTTTTAATAATTTGTCATTTTTATTTAAATTTCATTTAATTTATATACACTTTGTCTGGGGTTCTTTGGGTTTTCTCATTAAAATTTAGCGTCAACAACATTTATTCCAAATATACATAATTATTTAATTTTTACTTTTATTTTCATGAACTCTTGTAACAGATTGTAACATATTTTATGGATTTTCTGTAAATCTTTATGTTTATAGTGTGATTTTATTTTTTGGTTTTTGTTTTTACATACGTGAAGTGAAATTTATAGTTTTCAATAATTTTATACTGGCGATGGAGAGGAGAAGATAATATAGATTAATCTTTTAGCGTTTCTGTCCCCTTAAATTCTGACACGGATTGATTTTGCAATTATTCATTTACTTTTTAACGGTTTATCAATAGCTTTTGTTACACTTTGTGTACGAGTTAATTTTAAAACTAAATAATAATATACACTGACGGTAAATTTAAATTTTTTTAGTTAATATATAATATAGTATTTTAGTATAGAAAAATACACTAGGTAGTATGTTAACAAAATAATTATAAATACTTTTATTTGTTCGTATATTTTTGTTTTGAAGTTTTCTACCTTCAATAATTCTAGAATTTATTTAGATTCGTTTACTTTTACAAGTTATTAGTAGATATACAGTAAGCATGAGAGTTAGTTGGAGATAAACAATAAGCTCTGGCAACGAAACAATTGTATACGCTGTTTAAGGAACTTTTTTTTTATTTTATGTTAATAAACATTTTGTGCAATTTTTTAATGAGTCAACTAAAAACAAGAAATACTGAAGAAGATAGCTGTTGTCATTGAAATTTGTTTCATCGCAAACATAAAATCAAGTGAGGGGTTCGGGCTGGGATGTATTTACTTTCTAGTGTAGCGGTCCTTGTGTAAGCGATACAGATACCTCATCTGATAGTCGTCGTCATCACCAATGGCATTGGCTGTCAGTTCGCGATTTGTTTTCTCCAATTTTTGGGGTTTGTCGTCGTCCATGTTATCGCCATTGTGTAGTAAGTCATAGAGAATGCTGTTTGTGTCCGAGACAGTATGGCGCTGTTGGGGACCACGTTTGCCAACGTTCTTCAAAATGGCACGGTTTATTTCAACCTACAAATAGATCGCAGCAAGTGCGAAAGGCGTTTTAGTAACAACTTACAGGTAGTGTATGGAAATAGGGGATTGGTTTTAAAATCGAAAAATCATAAAAGTTGGGCCTGTGTCTTGCGGCTACCAGCTCATGTCAAATCGGCTGTACTCGTAATGCTCTTACTTTTCTTAAAAGTAGTTGAATAGCGTTCTTTTTTAACTAATTTAAATGCTCTTAATTTATATTTGGGACAACAACATCGAACTCTTTCTTGCTTCCACTAAACTATAGGACAGGCCTCTTTTCGCAGGATAATTTTTATCATTTTATGAAGAGAGTCCTGCATTTAGTTTAGTTGAACATACTAGATAATAGCTTACACAAAAAATATTGTTATCTTATAGAAATAGCGCAAGGCTTAAGTGAAATTAAAAAAAATATAAATCAATTTTACATACTTTAGTATATTTCATCAAACAAAGTTACAGTACTTTAGTGATTACTTGATAAAAAAGCAAAAATAATAAAAATAAAATTAAACATTGCCACCATTAGAATTGCTTAAGATTAATATCAAATGATTTTTAAATGAAAGTCTACTTAGACTAAAATCTGTCAAATTGCAGACTGTATTAGCTTCCCTTAAGCACCTAGACAATGGTTCATTGGCAGCGTAATTTGTTCTGTGATATGGAACCTTAAAAACCAATCAGTTTCTAAGCAACCTCGCATAACCTTGAAATTAATTAAGCCCAAAATATCGGAACAATCAATATGATTAGTTAATACGTCACGAATGAACGTAATCTCAGAGAACTTTTTTCGTATGTTAAGAGGCAAAATTCCAAATAATTTGCACCTTGTTCCATAAGAAGGCATATCAATATCCCAGTGAAGCCTTTTCACTAATACTCTTGTGAAACGTTTTTGTACTTTCTCGATTCCAAAAGAGTGAACCTCATATACAGGACTCCAAATCGTACTACAATATTCAAGAGTAGATCTAACAAACGCAAAAAATAGACATTTCACGCAGAATGAATCCCAACATCGAATTACCTTTGGCGACTAAAAAATCGATATGTTTTAAGAAATCAATTTTTTTGTCAAAAATTACCACTAGCTCTTTTTTAAAGGTTATAATTGAAAGAAATGAATCGTTTATTTTATAAGAAAAGTTAATAGATGAACGATTTCGACAAAACGTTAAACACCAATTGGTAATCTATCAAGATCTGTAATAACATACAATCATGCTCAGATTTTATACACCTATAGACTTTCAAATCGTCAGCATACATAAGTCACTCAGAATTTAAAAATACATTGGCAATGTCATTGACAAATAACAAAAAAAGGAGGCGGCCAAGGTGGCTTCCTTGTGGCACACCCGAGGTAACATTGATAGCTGATGATAGATTATTATTTATACGAACATGCTGAATACGACCTTTTAAGTATGTCTTTATCCAGTTCAAGAAGTTAGAGTGAAATCCTATTTTATTTAACTTCATAAGTAAGATATCATGATTAACACGATCAAATGCTTTGGAGAAGTCTGTATACACAACTTCAAATTGATACCCTTTCTCAAGTCCATTTAATATGAAATTTGAAAAAATTGTAAGGTTTGTGCTAGTTGATCAAGTCCATTTAATATGAAATTTGAAAAAATTGTAAGGTTTGTGCTAGTTGATTGACCAGCAACAAAACCATGTTGACGGGGAGAAATCGTACATTTAAGAATTTGAGTTAATTTTATATAAAAAAGTTTTTCAAACATTTTTGGAATTGTAGTAATTTTGCAAATAGGGCGTAAGTTAGAAACTTCGTGTCTACTTCCTGATTTATAAATTGGGGTAATTATTTTTAAAAAATTTAAAAAATCCCCACTTTCAAGGGAACGATTGAAAATTAATTTTAAAGGCACAGCAAAGATTTTAGCATATCTTTGTAAAATAATAGGAGCAATTCCGTCCATATCAGGTCGTGTGTCAACTTTAATTTTAGTTCAATTTCTGAAGTTGAAAAAACTAAACTTCCAATGCTCAAATAGCTATCAGAGTTATTTAATTGATTACCAAGAGGTATATTCGGAGAGCCATAGCAAGTGATGCCGATGGCAAAATAAGAAGAAAGTAGTTTGGGGCAAAGAATACTTAATACATGAACAGAAACTAAATTGTCATCGATGCTGTCGATTTTAGCTATAAATACTGACCTTGTATCTTGAAGAAAAATCTACCTAAATACTAAGTATAGTGAAGTAACCCAATTCTAGCACCAGATGGGAATTCTTTTTGGACCCCAACAAAGTATTGCCTATTTTAGCTCTAGTGCAGTTCATTTAAATGCTGTGGGGGATCCGACCTTTTAAAACACTTAAAGCCACTTTGAAGCTTTTTATAGAGCAGGTAAATGGCATCCTATAAGTATGCACCTTCGCGCATCCTTAACTCAGAGTAAATGTTCAGTCACTGTGTTTCCTATGGTGGGTGCTTTTGGGAGGTCGCACTCAATTCGTCAAGAAGATATTCCAGTTCGAAAAACTAGTGACTTTTGTTAAAGACATTGCTTTTCAATTCCGAAAGTGAGAAGCTACATTGAAACAGTTCTTCTTGTCTTGCCTTCGAATGAGCTCGCACATTTCATATTTAGCGTCATGCATTATATCAGTTGCCAGTCAATCTGTTTGGCATTTCACAAATTTCTTCACATTCTGTGCTCAAATTATCCATCGATTTACTGTAATAATCTTAGACTGTTCCCTAAGTAAATTATCACCAAATGAATAGCATTATACCACCCGCCAATTTCCTCACCACGAAAATACCAAACATCCCACAACAGCAAACGAAGCAAAGGAAAACCTCAAACTGTAAGAACTCTTCATGACCATAGAATGTCATGGGTAGGGTACTGTGTGTAATTTAATTAGGCAGCATACAGATTTCCAAGGAAGGATCTAAAAATATCTGAACCTTGTTTGTTAAGTATTCCGCGTGCTTAAATTGAATTTAAATCGAGTAAAGTGAAACGTTTTTTCAGACGTTCCTCATATGTGTTTGGCGTATGCCTTCGTACTTATGATTTATGAATACGTCCTCTCGGAGAGACAGAATTTGGGGGATCAGTAATGCTAAGCATTGGGCTTTTGTTTGGTCGATTTTTCAGCTTGCGACTAAAAAAATGTTTCACGAAGAAAATAAATTGCTTTTAAGGCAAAGACGAAGATTTTCACATCAGTTCACATTAGGAACTTCTGAAACAGGGAAACAAATTATGTTTTCTTTTGTTTACGGAAGACGTGCGTTTGTGTTTTGGGACGGAGGATGGGGGAATTTCTCGGAGATAGACCTTTTCTATTTGCTTTCGTTCACTCGCGGCACCTTAATGGTTTTATTGTAAGATTATTTGCTTAATAATAATGGTGTAAAACATTTTTCTACACTAAAGGTAAAGTCCTTGGAGAGAACATGAATGGGTGGATGATGTAATTTATGCTTTTTCAATAATGTGAATGGAGAGTGATATTTGAGTAGGGAGAAGATGGTTTTTTTTTCTTAAAAAAATTGTAAATTTTAAGGAACTTGTACTTTTTTTTTTATACCGAATTCACAATGTCGCATTGACGCGCGAGTTACGATCAAAACTATATCACTCGAAAAGCACATCTCCCCAGCAAAGACTCACTCAACAATTTCGCGAAGGAGAGGACGAGCATCCACGAATCGCTGTTGCTATGGGAAGCTTTGCGTAATTTTCCATTAATATGTAATATGTAATATCTAAATACCTATGATAAAGCGTTACTTGCTGACTTGCAGTTAGTCGAAGTTTGGCATTGAACAAATAAAGACTATGTAAAATTTGGGACTCGTATTATTTTCCATAAAAGTTTGTGCTCTGCTGCAGCGTGATACCAAAAGTCTATAACTCACGCGTGCGTTGACAGATAATGTTGAAACAAGGCGTTCATATGGTGCCACACAAAATACGACTTCAGGCGTTGGATCGACTTTAGATCATAAATATCGTAAAGTTCAACACGAAGCCTGAGTAGACCTACTCTCTACTTTGACGCGCGTTTGACAACTTTAGAATTTTGAATTGTTCAATTTGAGGTCATAGAATGTGCCGTTGATATTTGGAGTAGCGCAGAACCACTAATGTTTATCACACACATGTTTCAAAAAGCAATATGATGTTTCTTAATGCAAATTAATTAATTTAGGGTGCTAATACTTATTTATTTAGATTAAAATATTAATCATTAGTGTTGTAAGTATGTTAAAGTTGTTCTTTGTATTATTATACTGTTATATATGATTTTTTATCTATTTTGGAGAACACTTTTTTAATTCTTGCACACAAATTACTACTTTAAATTAGTTTAAAAAAAACCGAAAAACCCGACTGACTGTAAGAAAAGAATTAAAAAGACATGAACATGACACATTCAAGTACTAATACCTAACTAATTGACAATCGGAGACTATAAACGTACACTGCGCCTAGCAAATATATGAGTATTGAGCACCCTCCGACTGTGAAATTGTAAGGTATAGGTACTTGAATGTGTCTTGTTCATATCTTTTTAATTTTTTTTTTTAAAGTCAGTCGGGTTTTTTGGTTCTTTAAACTACCTTTTTTTTATTTTTATCTTTTTAGCCTATGACACTCCGGGGAAGAATACGAATCTAATGATACCTGACTATTCAAAACCGGTCAAGCCGTTTAGGCCACAGGGTGTCCCGATGGAACGTACATAGGATACGCGCGAAACACATAACCCTCTCTGTGTGCAGTCGGGTAAAAAGAGAGTAGACTTGATATTTGATTCTGCTCTCTATTTTACATTAGTTGAAACCTAACCGAACTTTTAAACTGTCATACTCTACTCTCTCAACGCTCATTCGCTTCAAAGCAGCATTTCGTTTTACAAAATTGTTGCACGCGTGCTTTGGCATTTAAAATCGCAAAGTGTCGATAAAGCGTGTCAAAGCGCGCAGACGCACGCACGCGTTCAACCCGACATTATGAATGCGGCTTAATCTTATTGCATAACGAAGTTGGCATAGTAATTTGTACTGATTGCTCATTGGCTCACCGATATGGGAAAACTGAGAGATATATTATTAAGGATTTTGCACCGCGTTACTATCCTGAATAAATTAAATTAAATAAATTCTTAATTCAGCCATCGAATTCACAGAAACACTCGCTAACTGAAATGGTATGCTTTATCTGTTCGATGGTTTTCGAGACGATTCTTACGACCTTTTATAATCCCTTCCCTTAGGACAAAGTTTTCTGTTGAGGAAAACAAAATCAAACACCTTCTCGCAACTCGTAATTCGTAAACATTATGTGCCGTACTAATAAAAAATTTTAGTGTCGACTTTTAATTTACGGAAGCTCACAATTGCGAAATTTGTATGGGAAATATAGCCATTGTGATCTAATAAAATGAAGGAGCGAAACTAAAAATGTTTATTGCTAAGGGCCAATGTTAGACTTTCAAGAAGCCCGCCCCTACTCTGACTCTCTTATGTCGTATCGCATGCGCGTCGGTGCGCTTTGTTTTCTAGAGCTCGTTTTAAATTACATTTTGTGAGTAGTCTTGTGTAAAAAAAGCTTCCCTTTATTTACCGTCACCAAATGCGCGTTTAAAGAAAAAGAGTCCTCTATCTAGAATTTTTTCCAAAAAACCCTCTAACTCGAAACAATGTTGATCTCTAGTGAAAATTTTGACTTTGAGTGACTCCTTGTAGTTGCGTAAGATAATTATCACTGTCGTAACTTTTGAGAAGTTATTATGAGTTTTACAATCATCGTGCGTCGATGATGTCGATTTCACTGTCGCATTTGACTATCAACTATCAGCTTATGGGATTCCAGCGTAGCAGCTTCTGATCATATGTCAAACTGACTAGGTTACATAAATGGACGTCAGGTATAGATGTGGCGGTTCAACACGAACCCATGATGTGCCCTTTTATTACCTTGTTATGACATAGTTGGTCAACGCCATCCATTAGAGGTTGGCTTTCTGCAGGAAGAATGAGTGTATTTGTCCCTTCTGTGGAACCTTGCAGTGAGTGAGCTGTGTCTGGCCAGCTCATCTACGCGTTTGTTAGCTGATATGTCACCATGCTTTGAAAAGTGTGACATTGATACGTTTTGTCAGACGGACGAGGCTGTTCCGGCACTTCTGCACTAGTTTGGACGATATGGCAGCCGAGTCGATGGCTTTGATGACGTCTTCGCGTTGTTTCTTGCCATAATTGCATTCAGCCTCTCAGATAGCTAGTAATGGACTCTTGCGTGGTATCGGTAGGAACGGAAAATTCTCCGATTTTATTCGATTCGGATAATTTTTACTCTGACGTATTCTTTCGAAAAGCTGTTCAGAGAATTTTTCCGATATACAAATTTAACGCACTCCAGCGTTTTACATTGCAGTGCGATCAAGTTTGTTTTTGAGTGACATTTTTGACATATTCAAAAGAATTGTTTTCCAATACCCTCCGACCACAATCAGTCGCTGATTTTATTTACGATTTGCAGTGAATTGTTAGTAAATTTGGGCAATAAAAAAAATATATAGCAACGCATTTGTTTGTATTTATTGCTTCAATTTGTGTTTCCAGTGCAAGCCCAAGAAAAAACCAAGCACCAAAAAATACGAAAACGTCAAATCAATGCGTCATCGCCAGAATGTAATTTTAAGCTCCGACAGAGTATGCGCCGTGCAGAAATTTCCGTTTCGACGGAGGTATTCGTGCCTGGAAGATGCTGGCAAAATCCACCCGGCCCACATCAAACTTCATCTTAGATCCGTCGATATATAGACCTGTATATTGCAGGTGCACTACAAGAATATCTATACAATAATTTTTAAACCGCCAATGGTGACCTATTGGTCTGTGAGACCGGGTGAGTTAAAAAAATCGAATAACTTTACTCCCCGTTATTGTTTTTTGCTGCAATTTCGAGTCGCTGTCACATAGAAAAACCAAATACGCATGCCATAAATGTCAACAATATTTTTGTCTTGAAAACGTAGTGAAAACGTAGCAGTTTCTTACCTAACGAAATGTAGTTTCTGAGATGTATTTTTTTATTATTTTTTGTTTGAAAGGATACCAATATTTGTTTATTTTGTACAAGTTCCGAATATCGAGAGACTAAAAAACGTTAATTTGCTCAAGGGACATGTGATTTTTTATTTTTTTCTTAATTTTAAAAACAGAACTACTAAAAACTGTGTTATTTTTAATGCTCCTCTTAAAAAATTGTTTGTGGATCTAATTATTGAAATAAAAGAGGTTAAATAGATTAAATATCTCTGTTTTATTGTCAAAGACCATAAGATTAACAAAAAGATATTAACTATTAGTAACACGTTTGGAAAAATCTTCAGTTGAAAACCCCGGGGCGTGAGACTGGCGTCACCATTGATCAAAGTCAAATTTGCGTCACCATTGGCGGGTTTAACTTCTGCCTGAAGATGTCGTCGGTTATTTATGCCGCATAGCAACGCAACAATTACACTCGTGAAAGGCAAATAGCGACAAAATCACTGAATATACCTGACATAAAAATCAATATACTTCCGGGCAGGAAACGAAATGTCATCTACGAGAAACTATATATCAATAGTCCTAGAGGCCTTGGAAACTGTCGAAAGAGCCGCACCTGGGGTTTTTTAGTTCCGTCCAAAGATTTGCAGTGTCTTTGAAGCCAAAACTTTAATATGGGGCCTGGTTATCGATTGCGATATCACAAAAGGACTTTGACTTATTTATTGACTATAGAGCGGGCACTAGACCCTTTGTGCTTATCGCAATAAAACCTAGAGAGGTAGAAGACTATCACGTAGAAAACCTGAGCCGTGGGTGAATTCCCGGGCACTGTGTCATCTCAGTGACAACCTTGGGCACGTTTTGGGATCTAGTTTCGTATGTCTGACAGCTGGCTGACTTGATCAATCTCAGTCTACATCAGTCACATGAACAGTTTTTGACACCTTTAAGCGTGCGTGAAATCCTCTAGTAAAGTATGATTTTCAGGCGTGCTGAAAATATTGATTTACTTTGCTTTGCAGAGATCGAATCTCAAAAAAAACAGGCTTATTGAGTTTTTTTCAAACTCAATCGTATAACCGATTTTTTGGCTGTTTCCCCAACCATGAACGATGATTGTTTCTAATTATAGATTCCACTCCTCGATCTGTGTTCTGCTTGTTTGAATAGGAAAATATCTCAAAATATATCAAACTGCCAGAAGCAACAAAAATTTACTCAAAATTCCACGCTTCCATAGTTGTCTGCTCTGCTCTGTCATTAAACAAAGTCCGTTAAATCATAAATGTCGTCCATTGGAATTATGCCACACAATGTCAACGAACCATAAACTCCGACTGTCGCCTTCAATTGGAATTAACTTGCCGGCAGCAATGTATTTGGTAAATCCCCTCAGATAATTACAAAAGCATTATTTTCGTTGTCCAGCCTACTCTGAATTTTCGGGGAAGTTCTTCGACAGCAATGTCAGGGTACCCCGCAGCCCATGCGAATATTATCTTTGTGGTGACGGGATGTCACTACAACCTATAAGAAAGGATTTCATAATTGTGTAGCATTGATAATTACCTACATTGAAATAATAACTGCATAATGGATGTCAAAATTAACAGCATTTAGTTGTAAATTGATTTGCCAGCCGAACTCCTTCTCGACACTTAATTGGACCAACCGAAACTTGTGCCAGTGAAACAAGATATCTGACGAAAAAACCCCCTTCAACAAGGACGACGCACGGTTGGGGTTTCACCGCTCAGTTTCATTGAACAGTGCAGTCAGCCTCAATTGCACGAAAGCACACATCACTCACGCATATCCCTGCCAACGAATGCACATACTGGAACTGATGAATCAACTCTTGAACTCACAGTGGCAATTCTCATGCCACTCCAGAAAAATTAAACCCAATGCGATGGGTTTACCTCCGGAGCATTGTGCGCAGTTAGGCAGCCCGTTCCGTTTCGATAGTTTATCGGAATTTCCCAACAGACGAGAGGAAACATTTGCTTCAGTATTTATACAGCTTCAGTTGAGAGCAGGACCAAATATCGTGACAGGGGAGTTATGCATTTTGTATTTGATAACATTGATGGGAGGGAATTTTACGAGTTCGCATTGGGCACTCGGAATGCCGAGAGGATATGATATCTCAATTTGGAAAATACCATCCAAATGTGATATATTTTCTGAACCCGTTTACACTAAGCAGATTAGATAGTGTTTTATTGACCCGCTTTCAGAAGAATAAGGAAATCATAAACACACTTCGAAATGTCGAATGATGACGGAAAGGATATTTTTGTGTACACTTTTGGATATTGCCCATGGTGAAAGGATGTTTGAATTAGGAGCCACATTCCTGATTATTGAGCTTCGCACTGCCCACGTTCAGCAGAAGGATGTCTGTATTGAAGATACAGTGGGTTGGGGTCTTTGTTTTTGTTTGAGGATAATCAACAGCTAACGAAAAAAGAGGTGCGATTGTGAGTAGCAGTTTTTTGTGACGTCGGTTGTTTGCATTTCAATTTGACTGATTGGATGCGTGAAATATATCCCGAAGAGCAGAATTTCCACCGTACGCATTTTTAGAGTTGCACACGAAAAATGTGTCAAACAATAAGCCACTTGCTTTTCAGCGAAAAGAGAAATTCAAACAATTCAAAGGCGAACAATTTGTCGTTTGATTACTTAACAAATAACATCCCCTTAGGAGACTCGGAAAAGTAATGTATATGTATGTGTTTGCATGACGAATGCAGACTAGGGCGATTGATTGGTCCTTGGATACGACATATACAAGGCTTTTAAGTGGCAGCACCATAAGCGGGTTAAGCAATTCTTGCAGGATACAAATATAAGGATGATCCCCGTCTTCAGTCCCCCAATGATGGGTGGTGTGGACCTGAAAATATCGAGTATGTATGATGGAAAGCTATTGAGTGTAGGAGCAATTAAGCCAGTCAAAACAGCAATCTGAATTAAAGTCTTCAAAAACGAAGAAGAATATAGTAGCTATATAAAGTCACTCTCAGAATAATATTTGACAAAAGTGAATGGGCGAACAAAGAGGTCAGATTAGTCTCTCTATTCTGGTGGTATTAAAGGGAACACCGGTACAGTAGTGGACATTTTAAGCGACACTTTGCACAAACCAGTTGAATTCAGTGATGATTGCAGTGACCTTTTCGAATTGTTGCTATAATCGAAAACTTAACTAACCCATGAAGGATTTGGATGAAACATCATAAATGCCAACGCAGTGACTCTTTTATGGGTGCCGGTATATGGATGTTCCGGGTAGTAAGGAAGCGATCTTCCGCTGAGTCAAGCGTACGCAAGGGAAAATCATGTTTAATCCGACTTTTTCAGGAGCTCTAGGGATATCGAAGATAAGAAAATCGTTCACCATTTGCGAATGTCCTATCTCTAAAAGGAATAGGTTGGGGATCCTGTATCCAGTCAAACGAACGAACTTTATTTACCCCATTCGAAATAAAAGTCTGTATGTAACCGAGCTACACAATCTAGGCGATTCTAATAGAAGAAACAGACATCTGTGCTGTTCCAAATTGCCATTTATTTTGCAATTTGTTTTGCAACAGGTGTTTCACGGATGGTTGCCATAATGGACACATTGTCAGTACAGGGAAGATAGGATATTTGTCCCTCAATCTGGTTGAAATGACTTACGTAAATCGGTCCATCTTTAAAGCTCTCACAGGGTTGTCGTAGTTTGTATGATAATTCGCCATAACTCAGAGAGCAATACTATTAGGGTTACCATCTTCCAATTTAAAATAAAAATATTGCTGAACAAAATAAATTCCGTTTATCGTTTTCCTCATCCGGAAAGATAATATGAGCGCTTTTTTTAAGGTTATCCCCAGTAGGCCTAATCGCTTTAGTTTGTTTTGATATTTCAGTGTGAAAAACTGTTTAATGAAAAAATAGACAAATATGCAAGAATATAACAAAAATGCTAAAATATGCACTAACGAAAGGGGCTGAAAATATGTACTTAGTTTTGTATATTAAAATATTTAATATACATCATGCTTTTTTATGAATCCGGTTGCTCTAGTAATCACTATTAATTCTGTGGTCACAAGGCAAAACCTCTTAAGCCTGTTTTACTCATTGTTCAGGAGGGCAGTTTAAAGTTTGTTTACTCTATTGACTCTACTGAGTTAATATGTTGTTTTTTTTTAATTGTGGCTTCTTTTTTGAAGATTTAAAGATAAAAACATTTAAAAAATAGATTTGGGTACGCTTAATCTAAAGGCATCAAATTCTCAATTTTGTCTAAAGTCGACTTAAGCGGTTTTGCCTTGTTACCAGAGAATTTATCGCAATATCACTGCCATGCATTTAAGGTCACTTGTTGCGTCAATGAAATGAATGCATTAAAAATGGGATCCCTTCAGAAATATAAACGATTTAAACCGAATGGCAACACCCCACATAATAATTCGTTTTCAAAAGCACCAAAACCGAAAGTTCTTTGACAATATCAATAGAAAAACCCTTAATAATATACTTTAATTTTATACATGGTAACACTATTCTGATGTACCTCAGTCACACACAATTTTCTGCTTCCCTTAGTATTGTGTGTACACCAAAGATAATGCAATACAGGGATATATAACTTTCCAGTGGAAAGGCGGCTGCCTACAAGCTGTTTCCCCGAAAAATTCATGAAGTCACGCACATATGCTCATTTCTTTTCTAGTATATGTGAGTTCATGAATTGGACTTTAATGCAAGAATTCGCTATTCCGAAATGCGTATTTCATTATTTTTTTTATTTTAATCAAATCCTTAACAAAAACCAAACAAGTTCAATACCAAACACAAAACAATTGAACAGCGCGATGCCCATAAAAGCAAAAGGAATGTTGGCCGGCCATTAGCAACATGCAACAATGTAAACAAATGGGTTTTGGAGGGATAAACGTACGAAAGATACCCATCTCTTTTATTCATTCATCTCTGGTGTACACCCAACTACAGTCTAAAAAGGTGAGTGCATGTCCGTAATTCTTCGTTTCTAACTACCTTAAGTTTACACTACAATGCGAAATCTGAATTTTCAATTTATCTTCTTGCAAACAATCGTTGGTCTCGGTTTTTATTTTCACCAAAATAAAAGGAACCTACCTAAATTAAGAACGGTCGAATATTTCTCAGGCAAGAGGTGTTTAGATGTAATTTGTGTTTTTTTCGGGAGTCGAACCACAAAGTTACTCGGCCTTACTAATAATAATCAAACACTAATGTCGACTATTAGCTGGTTGCCAGCCTTAGTAAAAATGTAAAACGGTACCAATAAACAATTAGACTTCCACATGTGCTAGTGCGACAACTTTCTTAGAATCTAGTACATTTTTTGCCATCGCAGAATTCAAATTTCATTATTTGTTTTCGTGAAAAACAAGGTCAATGTTTTATGTCAGAACGAGGATTTTATTCTAAGAAAATGAATATATAAATCGCAAATTAATTTGCCCAACAGATATCTTTCAAAGGTCTTTTAAAGCTTATTATAAGCAAAAAACAAAACACAAAATAGCAAATGCACAAAATATCCGCTGATCTGTCAAATATCATATGCAAATCAGTGATGCCCTCTCCTTCGATCGGACACAATTTCTGGCACTTTTAATAGTACACTTTCCTTTGTTTTGTTATCCTTCACGATTGATTTATAAGTGAATTTGTGTCGGAACACAGTTCTTTTTTAGGCTGATTATGCAAATCGAAGATTATTGATCTAAAGATTAAATGGTGAGCAAGTGAATATTTTTGAAAAAAAAAAATGATAGCCGGCTGTTTGGTTTTAGAATAAATTAAAGACTCACGTACGAAGCCAAAAGCGTTTTTGAATTTCAATCTGCCAAGCAACGAAACAGTGCTTGTAAAATCTTGTAATGATCTTTTAAAAATTGTATAGCTAATGTTAAATTCATTCAGAAAAATATAAACCCGCGGAGATTTTTCTACACGAAAGCTGCCATGCTATCCCACTCCTCTATGAATTCACACTAAATAAAACAGAATTCTGTATATTGTTATATAACTTTCATTTACTCTAACAACATATTTTCCATCTTGCTACTCTTGTCGTTTTCTAAACAAACAACAAGAGTGCAACATCAAATTTGACTCAACTACTCTCTCTCTAACTTTTTCTTCCTGGAAAGATAATGTTAGAGAGTCGAGGTAGTCACGACTAGAAAATAAGTACTTGGTTCTTTTGAAAGCCTTTGTCGAGAGCAGACCTATCAATAATTTATAAGAAAGTGTACAAGTATTATTAAACAAGTAAAATAAATAAATAATATTATAAAACTTGTAGAAATAGAAAGTGCGGACATTTTGTTTTTTTTTTCCCTCTTATTAATAAAAGATAATAGATTAAAATATATCTAACTATATCTTGAATTCGCACATACCACCTGTTATTCCTCCAGAAGTTCCTAAATTTATTATTTCGCGGGAATTTTGCTGAATGCTGACAATTCTTATGTCTATATTTCCGCGAAGTCAAACTTTACACACCAACCACTGGTTCATTAGAAATTCTCATTTTCTGGGAACAAAGTCCATTTCCAAAAAGGGTTTGGTTGCAGCCAAATATCTACCTTAGTCGCCTAAGGTACTGAGAGTTATAGAAAAATATAGGTATTTGGGTATTATATTATTTATTCTCTTCTCGATGACTCTTCAGAAAGTCTTGGAAACATCCCAAACTTATATCAAATTTATTTTTTACTACGTATGCACTTGTAACTTGCAAACTATTAAAAAAGGAAAACCAATCAAAAAGGAAGCGCTAGCGGTTAAAAAAGATACCAAACATTTTATTTAATGAAAATATTCGAAATATTATATTTGAAGTGTTTAGAAATAAAACAAAAATGCAATATTTTTCAATTTTGTGCATGCATTTGTAAAAATTTGTCTTTGCTAAACTTAAAAAAAAACTTGCATTGTTGTATTCCAACGAATAAAGTCTGAAAAAAATTACAATTGTAATTGTAAACGTTCAGGCTGAACAAAAGTGTATTTAAATTCGCTCCTAGTACGAAATTCCATACCTCCATTTTTGGTGGTTGGGCAACACTCCTCTTGAAAATGACTTTTAGGGAGGATTTATTCAGCTAATGCCCGAGATAAACATGGGTTTCTGAACATTAACATTTAACCCTACAGGGAGCGATATTCTGGCAACTATATTTGGTTATTGGTAAAAGGATTTTGGAAAGTGCGGAGTCTTTGCGAAAACTGAAAGACTAAAGTTGATTATTGGTAAGGCCGACTGTCAATATTAAAAAGAGTTTTTCAGTATTCCGTTCGTTTGAATGATTTCACGAATAAGCCGTATCGATGCGGCCTCCGCGAAATAAGACCCTCTCAAAAGCCTTAAAAGTAAAACTGAAGGGCCCATTTTCAAACCGAAATTATACCCCATTTTTAAAATAGAAATTAGGACCCAATGTAATAAGGCTTATATTTTTAATTGATGTTTTTCGACACTCGATTTTTTCAAGTTTTTCTATTAATGTAAAATGTAAGCCTCGCGTTGATTTGTTCAGCTATCTCGCTGATGGTTTTCAATCATCACTATATTAATACGTGACCATCAAAACTTTCCGCACGCATTTTAAATTTGTATTATAAAATGAGGAGAACATATCATTCCAAAGGTACTGTGCCAAGTCATACTTCAGCAAACGACTTCAGACTTATTAGTCTGTCGTCATTTCTCCTCAAAACACTAGAAAGGCTTATTGACATTTATATAAGAAGCAAGTGTTGTAGCGGAACCCTATGTAATGCTCGGCATGCATATTTAAAAGGCAAGTCAGTGGAGACGTCTCTACACGAAGTAGTAGGAAAAATAGAGAGCAGCCAGAAATAATTTGCACTAGCTGCCTTTCTGGACATTGAGGGGGCCTTTAATAATGTCAGGAGAGATGCAATCAAAATGCCTTGGTGAGGATCAATGTCGAACAACGCATTACCGATTGGTTATGCGAAATGCTCTCGACGAGAAACATCAACTCCACTCTCAGAAACAGTTCAATAAGGAGATCTGTCACTAGGGGCACCCCGCAAGGAGGAGTCATCTCCTCCCTTCTCTGGGTGCTGGTCATAGATAATATACTCAAAGAACTAAATAATGCAGGAATCAGCGTCACTGCTTATGCGGATGACGTAGTTATCATTGTTCAAGGAAGGTTCCTTAATACGTACGATAAGTGAACTTATGGAAACAGCCTTTACCAAGCACAAAATATGGGCCGAAGTGTGTGGACTACGAGTCGACCCGGAGAAAACCGAACTTGTACTATTTAGTTAGTACAAAAAACAAAATACCGCCCTTCAAGCTGCTGCAGTGGAGCTTTCCCTTTCGGAGACCGCAAAATATCTCGGTACGGTTTTAGACAGGAAACTAAACTGGAAACTTAAACAGGAAAGAGTCAAACAGGCTCACAATGCTCTCTTCATTTGCAAGAGCACAGCAGGAAAGAAATGGGGCATTAGGCCGTCAATGTTATATTGGCTATATATAATGGAAGTAAGGCCCATCATCACTTATGGGGCTCTTGTCTGGTGGAAAGCCACGAACAAGAAGTATGTACGTTATATGTTGACCAGGGTTCAACGAACAGCCTGCATTGACGTTACGGGTGCTTTACGTACCACACCAACGGCTGCACTGGAGGCGTTCTTGCATCTTTCACCACTGGACTTGTTGACCAGGGTTCAAAGAACATCTTTTACCACTGGACTTGCAAATACAATCAAATGCAGGTAATAGTGCGCTACGGCACACTAACGCAGGGCTTTTTAAAAACAATAGGATAGGACACAGTAATATCTTAACGGAATCTTTCTCCGAAATCCCGGAAAAAGCGGATGAAAGTCTTGGTACACTTGGCACTCCATACGAGGTGTCGTACCCTGACAGACAGGACTGGAATAGGAACTTGGTCTCGAGAGAAAATGAGACCTCAATATATACAGACGGTTCCAAAACCAGTGAGGGTACGGGGTCAGGTATATACTCCAGCGAGTTGGACCTACATATGGCCTTGAGACTTCCGGACACATGCAGTGTGTTCCAGGCAGAGATTCTGGCCGTACTCAAAGCTGCGGAGGTACTTTTAATGAGATCGATATCCAACAAGTATATCGCCATCTACATTGATAGCCAGGCTGCGCTCAAAGCGCTAGAATCACATACCACTAAATCTGAACTATTCAGGAATTGCCGCGCAGTGCTTAAGGCATTATGCTTGCAGAACCGTGTCAGATTGTGTTGGGTACCTGGGAATTGCGATATTGAGGGCAACGAAAAAGCCGACGTTCTGGCTAAGGAAGGAGCGGAGCTCCCACTTAATACAATTGATTGAAGGTATCAGACCACCTATGGCCGTTGCTAAAAGGGTTGTCTTCGAGAAAACCTCCAATAAAACAGCCACAAGATGGTTACAGCTACAAGGGCACAGGGTCTCTAAGGCACTGTGGCCCGTCTTAAATAGGAAAAAGTCTGAAGAATTGAGGAATCTCAGTAGAAAAAAGTTAAGATTAACAATAGGAATACTCTCTGCACACTGCTTTGTAAGGAAGCATGCCATGAGACTAGGCTTATCTAATACGGACATATGCAGGTACTATGTGAGGACCTACAAGTCACGGAAGATATCTCCCACCTTCTTTGCGAGTGTCTAGCAATTGCTCGGACCAGAAGGAAGCACCTAGGCAGGTACTTCTTTAACAACTTAGAAGAGGTTGGTTCCTCAAACAATATTGGAAAAATAATTAGATTCTGTAGGGAAATTGACTGTTTGGGCGATTTGGTTTAGGTTTTTGACCGTTATGGTTCCCTGGGGATGGCGATGGGCCCGTCTTGGTGCCTGGTCTTTTGTGACGATCTCACAGCCCCACTCAATCTAACCTAACCTAACCTAAAGGTACTGTGCCATTGATGTGCACAAGCAAAAACTGTTGGGCATATGTCGCCATTAAGCAAAATTAAGTTAACAATTCCCCATACAAAATGCTTATCAGTTAAATGAAAGAATTTTGGTGACATTAAATTTATCAACCGCCATATTACATTGTAACGTATGTGAATAAATATCATCTTAGATTAGAACCTATTTTCGAGGAAATGCAATTTTCCTACCCCTAACGGCCATATTATTCACTCCGGGTGTAACTCAGGTTTAAGTTAATTTTACACCCGATAATTTAAAGCTATGTCCATATTATTCACTGAAAAACACGCATTAAACTCGCTGGATTAAAAATGGATTTCAATGCGGATTTATAACCACGTAATGTCAAATTTCACAAATAATGACATTTTTTTTTTGTTTGTCACTTGGAAATTGATTTCATTTGTTTTGGGTGTATTAATTATGCCGAAATTTCTATCGAATCATCGAATGTAGCCTCCAAAATGACTCTTTTTCAGCACGAAATATTTTCGAAAATATACCACATCGTAATCGTAGGCGCAAGCCCGCTTGTGCAATCGATATATTCGATGACAAGGACGACGTTAATTTACCATCAGCTGCTGTTTCATCAGCTCTTCGACAAATTCGTCTTCTGAAGACATTAATTTCGTCCATTTCACGAATGAAGTCCTTTTTTAGTTTCTTAATATTTTTTTTTTCTATTCCCCTTTTCTACTTTTCTTATTTCTTGTGAGCGAAGAAATGTCAATATCATGAAATTGAGTTTAAACCAGAGTAGTACTTAAACCGGTCTCCGGATTGCGTTTGAATCCAATCGGGTTAAACGCTGTCAAGTTAAATAAACTGGGTTTATGTTCGGGTTTAACGAGTGAATATTATGGACTTGGATTTAGTTTTTGGGTTAAACTCACATAAACCCGGGTGTAACCTTTAACCCGGATTAAAGGGAGTGAATAATATGGCCGTTAAAGTAAGCAACCGTATAATATTCTTTCAATGATGATACTATGGAAAATATTTCTCGACATAAATTATTGTTTGCTCTAAATTTTCATAGTGACGTATTAAAAAGTAAGTCATGAGTAAAACCTATTTTCAAAGGGGCGTATTTTATTTACATAGATTTCGCTTTTTCGTTAATAAAAATGCAACATAAATATCGAATATTTTGGTACCCTTTTTAGTACCACATCTTATGGTTGGTTTTCGACCGCAAGCGAGACTAGTTTAAATAAATCGCTCGATTTGTTCAGTGATTACGCTTACAATAACTAAAAATATAAGCCTCGCATTAAAACCCGTCAATGCGTTTTTCAGTTATTCTGTCACGCAATTGTCAGCCATTAGTTGTTTTTCAATTAAAAGTCAAATTGGGCCCCAAAAATAATGTTGGGGTCGTAATAAATTCATTGGGGCTTTATGAAGTTAGGCCCTAATTGAGACATATAAAATAAGTCCCTAAAAAGTGTATGCGCATTTTTTGGGCTTTATTTTGTTTTTACTTTGGGGTCTTATCTCCTGGGGCCTTACTTTGCGGAGCTGATGCCGCGAACTTGGTACTACTGAGTCGGAATACATGACGTTAGCTGCGATTTGTCTTTTATGGTGACCGAACAGATGACATCGATAGCGTTGGTGGTAGCTTACTAGAACATACATATATGTATATTGGTATCCCTGATTGACAGATTCTGAACGTACCCACGAATCTTTTATTCTGTTTTGGGTATTCAGCACAACTCTTTTGAAAATGCCCACCTGAGGTTTCCGATGACATACTTAGTTGGTTTAATTTTCAGTTAATTATTTACCAACATCATTTAAAATTCTACATTCCTAAAAGACCTAGATGGGAGACCTCTTCTCTTGCTCACTTTAGTCCAAAGCCAATAACCTCTGTACCCACGTCTCACGTTTATGTCAAGTTATTTCAGCAATTACTCCGAAGCTATCCGAAATATGGATCTCTTCAAACTCCATCCCCCATTTGCCTATTCTACTTACAACCATCTGAAATGCAATAAATTCTTCACAAATTGTGCAATAACTTCCTTCAAGTGTTATTCCAATTGCCCGCTTCACACAGCGTAATAACTTTCCTCTCAACACAAACTAAAGGAATGTTCCTTTACTGTAATCTCTTACCAAGTTTCGCCATTTTAATTTATACATAAAATTTAACCTCCCGGTCGTTGTGCCACTGCCATTTATAATCCAAGCGAAACTTTTGATGTATTCGCCCCGTTTGATGACTGTAGTAACTCAATTTTGCATCCGAAATGCCAACAAAAGGCAGCCGAAAGTTTACAAAATTCCAAAAATTAAAAATTAAAACGGCATACCCAAGGAATGCAGGTAATACTAATTTTTCATCTGGTTTTCGCTCTTACCTGCCTCGTGTTCTCTTTCATTTGTCTTCGGGCTATTTCTAGCAATAGTCGCTGTCGGAGGACATCCAGTGGGTTTACTATTGACAATGATGGTTTGGTTCGTTTTTCCAGCAAGAAGTCATCCTGCAAGGATCAAAGAAAAATTCAATATTAAATTTTACCATTAGTAAGTGTCAATTTTCACTAACAAGGTGCCAATTAATCGTTTAACTGCTGGAGCAAAATTCAATTTCATTTGTGAAAGAGAAACCACTTAAGTTGGAGTAATTTCTATTGTTAGTCGGCTACCGGAACCAAGCCATCTTGGAAGAAGTTTATTGGATAGTTGTCGATTTAAGCTGCCATTAGCGTGCAACGGTTGCCCATTATTTTGCTAGTCAAATGAATGAATGAATGTCATTAGCAGGTTGATTGGGTGCATGTGCTTCAAATACACGTATATATCAAAAGGGAATATTGCGGAGGAATGTGTGATTAGAACTCATTGGTGAAGCGTTGAACGTAAGTAGAATGTAACGATAGTAATTATTTGATCGTTCTGTGCGGGGGAATATGCAATAAATTTACTAGTTAGTTGGGAATACTCTGCAAACTGACGTAGGTACTCGTAACAGTTTTAATTTGGAAGGAGTGGTGTGCACAATAGATTATCCGTGGTTTGCATTTCGACAAACTTTAGTTAATGAGTCAGTTTGTGTGGGCTAAAATCGAATTCAGAAAAGTGTGGTAAGTACTAATGGGTACTACATTATACAGCAAAAGGACAGACCTAAGTCTTTTTAATTCAATTCGACTATTAGGTATACCAAGATTGCCTTAGAGCAAAACTTAGGCTGTAAGCCGCATAGGGTTATCCAAAGTGTGATCCACATTTAAGCAACGTCTCAAGCCGTATTAAAAGAGACTCTTTGATGGAATCCGTCTCAAGTTGTGCACGGTGACTTCAATACAATTGATAAAGGCTGACGACTAACCGGTTTTGCAGCAGCTTGTAGTACGGTGACGTACTACACTAGTAAGCAACACACAACAAATCTGACGCTCTTTAGGCTGTTTAACAACAAAGCAAATCGACCGTACTTACGAATGCCAGGCCAGCTAATTCATTCAACTAATATTATGACACTTCAAATGACAGCTAAGTTTGAGAGGTATCAAGTGCCAGCGCTACCAACTTGAAACCACGAAATGAATTCACAATAATCAGCGTGCACACTTTTAGGAAAAAAAACTTTTCTGGTTAAATCTATAACTAACATCTTAGGCCAGCGGGTACTTATAATAAGAACGGCATCGAAATTGTTATTTTGGGTTTTCGATTTTTGTCACTTTTGCAGAAATTTACTTGTGCAACAAGTACTTATGGTGGTGTGTAATGGCTCCCAAAAGTAACTTGGAGGCTACAAAGAGCTTTTGATTGAGGGTGTATTTGCTGTGGATTCATCGACGATACACACTACAATGGGTGGCATTAACATCACCAAGAGACAAGCAAAACCTCCGAGGGTTATCAGCGACCAAAGTGTAGAAAAAACCTTCGGTATGATGATTAGGTAGGTAAATGGCTACAAAGATGACAGAACAAAATACTCATGTGAAAGGGAATCCTACGTGAAAAAATGTTATTAAACCAACACCGAAAGCTTTTATTGGAAAGCTAAACATCTCGTTCTGTTGAATATTGACAGTTATTTTTATATCAATATTTTCCGCGAAGTCATCTTTAAAACGCCAACCACTGTTTTTATTTTCGGTGAAGGAACATATTTTTCAGAGAGTTTGGTAAGGCCGAATATCTACCTGAGTTCTTGAATCTGACCATTTGTATTTGTAGTTGCCCTTCCCCTCAAATTTTCGCCTAAGGTAATACCTTAGGCAGATACAAATATTGTATTTTAGCTGTAAGTTATAAGAAAATAAATAATAATAAAATAATAAATACTGAGTATTGTTTGGAAAAGTACATATTCAGGTATGACCCGTCCAAACTTAAGTGAATACATAGGTACCTATTTTATTCTTTTTGCGACAACTGCCAAGAGAAATTGAGCGAAACATTTTTGATAAAAATTGTATTTCATTGTAAAGTTTTAACTTTACCATTACCATTAAGTGTGAATTACAAAATCATTCAAATGGCCGGCTCGGGAAGATTCACAGCACGCGATTCTTTTGAGATAATTTTTAACCACTTTTTCGCACATTTCGGGCAGTATCTCGGCCATAACTGGATTTATGTTGGTTTTTGATGCGTAGCCCCACAGAAAAAATCTAATGGTGTCCAATTGACGTCGCCAAAACGTGAAATTACGCGACCAGGAAACATCTCACGCAATAAAGCCACAATGTCGTGTTGTGTGGCTTGTCGCCCCGTCTTGTAGTAAGTTTTAATAATTTTAACGCGTTGTTCGACTCTTAAGCGATCCATTATCGTAAATTGCAAACATTCAACTAATATTATGACACTTCAAATGACAGCTGAGTTTGAGAGGTGTCAAATGCAAGCGCTACCAACTTGAAACCACGAAATGAATGACCCTGTAGGTATATCGTAGGTACCAGAGTATATCCATTAATGAGTAGGGACACTCTCCACGTGTTTTTTATCAGTTTACAATTTGCAGTACACATACACGAGAAATAGACGGCACTAAAAGTGCTCTAGTAAAAGAGGGATGGAAGAGTAGTTGAACTATTTCAAAATGTGGTACAGGGTGTGACGTAAAAACAAAGCAAAATCAATTTTTAATATTTCTTATTGAAAATTTTATATCTAATATATATTCACATGTGTGCTACACTTAAATATTTTTGTTTGTTGGTATATTTTTTGTTATTTTTATTGAACTGTTTTAGAATAAAGTAAACCCGTACTAGGACGTAAAATTTGATAAGAAATTCCTTATTTTGATTTTTGCAACAATTGTAATGAAATTCATTTTTCAAAAAGTTAAAAATATTCCCCTCAAAATTATATAGGTAGTACATATTTGGAAAACAAGAAATACATTTTTGATCAAGATTCTCTAACGAGTCTAAAAATTCTTGATTGGGCCGTGTCAATTTCGCATCTTCATATTCTTTAAAATCTGTAAAAAGGGAGGAAACGTCAATTTTAATTCACACTTGTAGTTTAGGCGGTATTTTTTTTTAAATATAGCCTGCGAAATAGTAGAATGTATTATCAATACCAAAGTTCACAGTTTTATAACCAGGTTCGGTTTTGAAAGCGTAAACCAAATTGTCCTTATTTTGTTTTTGTGGTTCCATCTGCTCTTCAATGTCTGGAAGTTCCATGTTAGCAGTTGGCTCACAGTTTCAATGGGTAATATCTTCCATATACTTTGCCGAAAAAGATCTTTTAAATGAACAAATGAATTGAAATGGAGTCAGCAACTTGTAATTTCCCCCTCGGTTACGTAAAACAGCAAAGGGGTTTTCCAAGCAATCTTGATTATGATTTCTTGTTAAAAGAAACTTAATTTCTCCTCTCGCCCACATGCCAATCATTTAAAATAATGTTTTCCCATTATTTTATTTAGAGTTTTTAAACTAAGCAAACTTGCACTTCAACTTCACTATTTCACTACTTTTAATTGTTTGCCACACGCACAGACACGGAACACCCTTTCTTTGATGATATAGAACGACTGATAACAATCCAATTCCGGCCAGCCTTTAAAAATACGTGCGTAAAAAATGTAAACAATCCCCTCTACAGCCAACCTAAGTAATTAGTGTGACCATCTGCTATGAAATATATTACCTAAAAAGTGCTGGCAATAAAACTTAAAATCATAAAAAATGGTTATTAACCAAGTCGTAGCAAAGCAAAAGGGTTGAATTTCGTGATATAGAATGAAACATTTCTTTTTCATGTCCATAACAAAGACCATTTAATCAATAACCAATGGCAAAAAATACAAATATTAACAATTCTACAAAAGCAAAGAGAGAGAGAGGGAAAAAGAGAATACTAAAATACTGACAGTCATTCCGGCCCGCCTTTAAAAATGCTTTATGAAAAAACCCACAATCGTTCGTCTTACGCAGCAAGCCCCATGTAGTGGTTCAAGTAAAATGTGCTGTGTACCCTTTTCTTCTCAAGCAGTCGTTGTATTCAGGTAAAAAGGATTCTTTCGACCTGCTTCCACTTATTGTACGATTTTTTCTGCATTTTGCTTTGTGTTAGTAGCAAATGCATATGTAGAGAGAGTTTCCCTACTCATTAATGGATATTCTCTGGTAGGTACATACTTTTTTTTCTGAGCATCCATTTGTTGCTTGGAACCCTTTGAAAATGGAATACGAATCAAAAAGTAAGCACTAGCAGTTAAACAAGATAAAGCAGAGAAAATCATTAACCCTTCCATTTAATCAAAAGTGAATTGAAAGAAATAAGTATATGTAAAGAAATATATATTTAGAATTAAAATAAAAATGCAATATTTTTAATTTTTTGGCATACATTTCTACAAATTTGTGTTTGCTATACTTAAAAACTACTTTGCATTGTTGTATCCCAACGAATAAATTCGGAAAACATTAACAATTTACTAAAATAAATTTATAATTATTAACGGATCAGACTAAACGACAGGGTTTTTAAATTCGTTCCTATTAACAAATTCAATACCGTCATTTTGAATGCAACGCACTCGTCTTCAAAATGGCATTAAGGGATGATTTATTTAGCTAATGCCCGAGATAAACAATAACATTTAACCCTACAGTTAGCGATATTCTGGCAACTTTATTTATTTATTGGTAAACGGATTTTCGAAAGTCTTTGCGTAAGCTGCCAGACTTAAGTTGGTTATTGGTACGGCCGTTTGACACCGAAAGGTTTTTTTTTGCAGTTGGTCATAATTGCCAGGAGAAAAATCTTTTACGAAATGGGAAATTGGGAAAACCATCCGGAAAAGTCGGGAATTTGGAAAAATCGAAAATTGATTTTTTATATGGAATTTTGTGTGCAATTCTTCCGGAATGAAACATTTTTAGTGGAAAACTCGGAAAATCCTGGAAAAACGCGAAAAATTAGACGATTTTTTTTTCGACGAAATTTTGAATTTTATCTCATGATTTGATGATTTTGGACGATGTAAACGTGGAAAATTCGTTGTGAAGCTTGGGAAATTTCAGATAATTGTGAAATTCATAGTAATATAAGTTTTGCGGGGATTTAGGGTTAACGAGACATAGTAGATGGCGCTGTGCTGCGATCAATGCCACAACCCGATAGATGGCGTTATACGTTGACTTAGGCTGTGCGCAATTTAACGGGTTTCCTTTTCGAATTGTCATTTTCTATTGAGTATATGTGCTATTCTTCTTGTTGCAATTGATTCGATTTAAGCGTATTATTACGGTACAAGCATTACGATCAATTGAAATTCAATTTTAAAAAGTGAGGCTAACCAATTGGTTTGCAAAATTCATTGCGAGTCATTCATTCCGTAAGTTTTTTTCTTTTAATTTTCTTTTGAATAGGATTAGTCAAAAACGATTTTGTTGTTTTGTAGGCAGAGTTTTTTGCCTTGGACGACGTACTCGTCGGGCAATAATTAGTCAGAATGTCCGTGATAATCAAACGCAAGACAAACGTGCAGAAGAATTGGATTAGTGTACGGGAAATACTAGCAGGGAAGAATAAGGAAGTCGATAGCTGGAATTTCATTATTCGAAGTCATATCGCTCGAGAACTGCATTTATACAAATCCATTGACGGCGTGACCGACGAGGATGAAGCAACCATCCGATTAAATTTTTTAACTCGCTTGATGTGCCAGGAACTCCGAGGAAAAATTTACAGCTGAAGGTGGGATCGATCATAATCATGTTTCAGAATCTGAATCATCTGAAATTGCGAACGGTAAGCGGTTGTCCGTCAAGAAACTGACTCAAACTGTGATTCAAGCGACAATCACAAGGGCAAATTCCAAGGAGAAGAAGTCCTTATCCCACGAATTCCGATTATTCCAACTGATCTTCGATTCCGATTCAAACAGACTCAGCTCCCCGTTCGATTGACTTTTGCGACGACAATTAATAAATCGCAAGGCCAATCGTTGCAAGTCTGTGGGATTAATCTCGAATTTCCCTGTTTTTCGCACGGTCAGCTGTATGATGCCTGTTCACGTGTTGGCAAACCCTCTTCGTTGTTTGTATTTGCGCCGGAAAACAAATCGAAAAATCTTGTTTATCACATCGCTCTCTACTGATTTCGATTCTATTAAAATAAATCACATTGAAATTTGAACTATATGTGTTTTATTATCATTCTGGAGTTTATCTGAAGGCTTTAAATTGGGGTGAAACGAAGTTAACCGGGTCCGCTAGTTTAAAAATAAATTTGTTTGAAGTGCAAGACGGTTGCTTGTAAAACTATCATACGAAAATTGAAGATCTGCAGAGTAGCTTCAGAAATGAAACCTATTTCTCTCTCCGGACTTTTTTTTACTTTTCAGTATTCTACAGTGGCCACCCTGTTATTTTGAATTTGACTTTTCGAATTGTCAACTGAGTATCTATGTTGGCGGGATTTACCAGATTAGATTTGTCGACTATCCCTCCATAAACGTCAAATATGAATACATCAAATTCGTCAAACTCCAAAACATAAAGTCAGGCAGCTGTTAAACTCACTGAACTAGAAATCCGAATGTCCACATTTATGTAGCGTTTACAATATTGAGGAAAGTTTAAACAAATTTGAAAACTAAAACGGACTTTGTTTTCTAATATCTACTATCACTAGGAAGTAGATATTTCGAGACACATTTAAAAAAAAAATAAAAAAAATTCCAACGACTCGTTTTATGTCTATTGAACCGCACACCTTAAAATGCGATTTCCCAAAAACGTAAAAATGACGTATACCCATGACGTAAACCCATTCTCGGGCGACGACAGAGCCATGACGAAGGTACGGAGCTTGTCAATAAAGTAATAAGATTTCACGACACATCTGTTTACATTTCCAAATTATCGATTAAAAATAAACAAAAGATATAGTTTTATTTCCAAAGAAAATAGTAAAATCCCATTACTTACATAAATACAAACAAAAATCGGCCCTATCCATAAAGAAGATTAAAAATCGAAAGCCTCCCAATCTCCCATACACATTTGGTTTGTCTAAAACTAACTTGTCCCAACATCGATCATCGCAATGTTGATACCAAAATTCGAAATACCTAATACCGCAAATATCCAACCCATTTTGTGAGAACAAATATGTGCATAGGTATACCCTCGCCTCACATTCTGCACAAGTACACCCAATTTCAACTTTTCGCACACAACCGTGAAGAAGAATCCATGCCAAATGAGTTCTTCTCCATGTGGAAAAGCACAGCATATCTCTAACAGGATGAAAATTCAAAAACCCAGTTTGCACAAGTTTGTCTGATTAAAGTTTTCGCATTCCATTTGTTGATAACATTCTGGTGGCACGTAACATAAACAAACGCAAAATCACCGTTTCATAATCAAAAATCTGAAAACACAACCGCGTGGAACAGACATCCGCAGTTGGTTTGCGTCGGAAAAATTTACCGAAGCAGAAATCACATTAAGCCTAATAACGGGTACATACAAAAAAATTAATACTTTTCACGCCTTGTTCGCCTTCGAAAAGATGTCACAACGACGACACACAAGTCATCCGTGGAATGGTTATTGGTCAGTTGTCAACATTGCCACGCTGCTTACCCCAGTTAAGGGATATACACCGACCTCGGCGCGGATGGCAAAGTTTAAGGGTGGACGGGGAAAATTGAATTCCCGTTGCGCGTGGCTAAAAATAAGTAACGTCGGACACCTTGATTGAAAAAGTTTTACGTGTGATAACACTCGATTGTAAGCTCTATCTATTATGATTATTTTGCGAGTCATTGTTTCGCGCATACAATTTCAGGTTGGACTACCGACTACCATAATAAGAATCGCGTGGGAGTAAACTCTCTCCGCCTTCTGGCAAGAAGTTGTCTGCCTTTTGAACAGGTGAATCTGGGAAGTCATCATCCCTGGGAGAAAAAGAATATTGATAATAAGCTTTACGTAAAGAAACAAAGTTTAATGGAAGATATACGGCTGTTCTAAGAGCATAAAACTTCGACACTTTTTATTGATGAAACGTATACTACTCGGCTCGGATGTACGCTTGCACAAAGACACGAATTATGAAGTCATATTTAATTTGATGAGTGATGGTATTCAAACCGAGAGATAAAGGCATTATGACATGGGATGTATCTAGGAGCCACTCAGATATCAGACGATTATATTAAAAGTTTTTCATCTGGTCGGGGGTAAAGTGCGGGGCCACAAGCAGGGTGTGCTTATAGTGTTTAATCTTCATAAGAGACAGATATTTATTTCTGTAAGTGAAGTTACGCTTACTTATCGCTTTTTTCGGTCGTGGACAAGTTGGTGCTGCCATGAGTTTTAGTATGCAATTCATCGTCGAAAAATGTTTGGCAATTGTTTAGAAGAAATTTGAACAAGTTTGCGTTTCAGACCCGAAGAGAAATAGAATATGTACGAAGGAAATCTTAAGACTGTCAGCGCTACAAGGCCTGAAAAGAGATCTATGAATAACTCAATGAAACCTTGCAGTAGTTTTGCCATTTAGAGTAGGTATATCATAGACTAACCAAACTAGACAGTCGACTTTCACTGCACCCACCCGATTTTCCCGGCAAATTTTGAAAGACAGCTCTCTCTCGCGCTCTCTTTTTTTTCCTGTCTGTGAATACGTGTATTAAACGCCGTCGGGTGGCAAAATTTCATTAACAAACAAAATGTAAATGAATCTGTAACAATAAAAGTAAAAAAAGTAAATTTTGAGTATGTTTTTTAAGATAGCTTAATTTGTCCTCCATCCATCTTTGGCGGTAAAAGCTGTTCACCCATTCACATATCAGTTTATTTTTAATTTTGTTTGTATGAATTCTATGTTTGACAGCAAAATGCAAAAATGAAATCATTGGGGGTTGTTCCAAAAATGAGTCAACAACTTGCAAGTTAAGCCCAAGCTTCCACTAGACAAAAGCGAATTTTAGTAAATGCTCATGAATATTGTATAAATTTCTATTAGGGTGAATGTTTTCAAATTCGTTTATTTAACACCATATTTGTACAAAATCAATGTATGATTGGTAATTCTGTAGTTTAATACACTGAACATTGTTGAATAATCTTAATTAGGAACAGTAAGAACGCAAATGCTATTCTTATTCTAAAAACAAAACAAATATGCAAAAATAAGCAAAAAAAAAAAGTTTAACTCCTAACAAAAAGGCAATAGACCTGTTTTTTGAGCTTCGTTCTCAGCAAAGCAAAAGTAAAGTAGGATTTTCAGTATGCCATTACAACGACTACGCTCTACTTGACACTTCGAGACTCGCAGTAGTTATTCTAATTTGTGTGCTGAAAACGAAGCTCAAAAAACACGCCTAATATAATTTTGTATTTAAGTGTGTTCTGCATTTTGATTTTCGATTTCAGATTTTGCGTATTCAATCGAATGTAAGAACTCAAATTGTTTTGTTAATTGTTGGTATTCGCACGCTTTATTTCCTTTTCTATACACAAATTTTACAAATTTTTAAGCAATGTATTTTGAAATGTGCACAGATTTTTTTATAAACCTTCCTAATTATTAATTAACAAAAACAAGTGCACTATTTGTGTTTTTGGAATACGAAAAGTGATCAAAACATTTTTTATCGTTACGAGTAAAATAAAGGTCGAAATATTTTTTTTTTTTTCAATTTAACAAATGCATACTTGCGTATATTATTGTGCAATTATACATTTTACGTACTAATTAACGAATTTAAATTATGCTAAAACTAAATAATATTTTTCCCCGCGACATACAAAAAAACACGTTTTCGCTAAACTGTGTTAAAATATATTTTTTTTCAATATGGCTTCGAAATTTAAAGCATTCAAATCAACGGAAAAAAGTGTATTTTCTTAAAATATGCAAAAAAAAACTGAAGTTACAAAATCTCTTTAAAAAAAGTGAAAAAAAAAACATGGTAGTTCATTTTCCCTGATTAATATTATGGGATGGATTTCTGCTAGATATTGACTAATAGTTATTATATTAATTTATTTGGCATTGTAACGAAATTATAACAGGAATTCCATTTGATACAAACAATTTCAAAAACTTAAAAAAATCTTAAAACAAACTGTGATGTGAACACCACATAACTAATGGGCACAAAGTATGCCGAACACAGTCGCACACACTTCATTTCCCACCACAATAATGGCCGCCCGGATGACATGAAGTCCCTGCAGCAAATTGTATAAGCGTGCGGTAGCAATGACTCTCCTTTGATTTTTACATGCACGAATACTTATGCAATTTGCTGCAGGACAGGCAGCTTGTAGGCAGTAGTACCGTATCTGCTTTCAGTCGACTGTCTAGTTTGGTTAGTCTATGAGGTATATCGAAAAACCGCTTCTTCTAGACAATTATACTGGGCACATGTTAGATGACAGCTCCCGAAGGACAGCGTCAACGTCAAACTCAGTTAGTGGAAGCAATACGCATTATGGCGGAAACACAAATACGAGAGACAGCGCCTCTCAAACTGCATCGAGCGTTTTAGGTGTGACCCAAGGCGAATTTTGATTGTAAAGCCGTCTGCCATAGTAATAATAGGAGTAATGTTTACAATATATGTGTTAAGATTAAATTATTTAAAATATTATCCTATAATGTAGCTGGAGAATTCTATTACTTCGTCAATCAGTTTGATTTTATTTCTTAATACGAAACATTTATTATAGAAAACAATTATCATAAGTTTGAAATCAAATTCATAAACTATGAGTTTACGTGGAAGCCAGCTATAAAAGTACATAATAGAGGACGAGCGAGCGGATGGTGTTACTTTGGATACAAACGGGATCTGAAAGACATCATCTGTGAATTCAGAAATTTCGAATGAATCACGTATCTAAATTTAGTTTTTAACAACAAAACTTTTTGTTTAATTCCATCATACATAAACTGTAACCACTGGGAAAGAGATATCGAAAAACTGCAGGAGATAGTAATAGGCTGTGATAACCCGAACCTGATGGTGATTGCCGACACCAATGCAAGGACAGGAAAAGAAGAGGGTATAATAAATGGAGAAGCAGGTACACTGAGGAAGTCAAAAGATATAAAATGTATTGCAAGAGGTTGGCAGTTTCTTGAATTTTGCGATTCCTTTGGGCTGCAAATACTAAATGGAACCATTGACAGTGACAGAAATGGGGAGCTCACATATGTAGGAGAGCAGGGAGTATCCGTTATAGACTATTGTTTAATAAGAGGAGATTGGAGCTCTTACATGACAGATATGGAGGTAAAGCAGGTTCCTTATTCCGACCACCTTCCAATTGTAGTTACCTTTGGGCAAAATGTAACGGAGAACAATGATATTAAAGTGTTGAATCCTCTGACAAAGATGGTTTGGAATGACAGCAAAGCTACATTGTATAGAAGGCTGATGGAGGAAAAACTGCAAATGTATGAGGAGACAGACCGAATTAACGCTGAGCAATTAATTAAGGACATATATCCGTATATCAACCGATGTAATATCAAAAAAACAGTATATAAGGAAAAGTGGTTTGACAAGGAGTGTTTTAAGGCTAGGCAACTATCGTTTAAGTGGCCAAGGCTATTTCAGCAGTAGTAGTAGTAGTAGTAGTAGAACAGACTTTATTGGATTAAACTCAGTTTACAAAAGGACATTTACTTGTCTTTTTTTTTTTGGACCTGGTTTACAAACCGTCGGTCAGATTAACAGATTATGAATTGAAAAGAATGATTATAGTAATTTAAAAAATAAAAAAAGGAAGGAGCGAAAATGAGAAAAAAAAGTGATAGGTAACAAAAGTAAGTCAAACTTCTTTACTTGAGTAACAAAACACAAGGAAAAATAAAGTGGACTAATGGTCGGCGCAGTGGCTTAGTGGTTAGTGTGTTGGACTACTAAGCGAGGGGTCCCAGGTTCGAATCCCGAGAAAAACCCAAATTCCAACTTAAGGTTTTTTTCGCTGCGCCACCTCTCGCGAACGTCTGACAAACATCCGAGAGTATAACTGTCAGGAAAGAGCTTCTCAATTGGCCGTTTGGACTCGGCATAAAATTGTAGATCCCTTCCTTTCGTCCCAAAAATAAAAACTCACATAAGACGAATGGTTGTGAGAAGCTAGGCTTGAGTCCATACGGACCTGTTGCGCCAATTATTTATTTATTTATTTATTTTATAATTTTAACTCCAAAACTTTCTGTTAAAATTGTATTTCTATATCCCAAAGCTAGTCTAATAAATTTGTAGAGCTTCTCCCACCCCACCATACCGTTTAGAATTTGTAAAACTTCTTCAACTTCCAATTTGCTTCTTCCGAAAATGTTTCGACGAGTTTCTCTTAGAATGGGGCAAGACCCAATGAAATGCGCGATATTTTCTCTTTCGTGAGTGTTGCAGATCTTACATTCTACAGGAAGCCGGATCTTCCTGTGCGGAATAAAATTCAAAGCAAGTATTTCTCCTCTGGCTCTTAGTATCATTGCGATCATTTCGGTAGGATGCTTATCGTTAAAATAATTAAGTTCGCCCAGATCGAACTCCAATCTACTATAATATTCCCTATATCGGGATGCCTTGGCCTGAGTGATGAAGTCCTTCCGAAATTTTGAGTCCAATTTAGAGACCAGCAAATAAAGTTATTTTTTGAAAATAATCAAGTCTTCTATATTTAGATTCATAGAATCACCCAGAGAATTAAAAAGGTTTTTCCCGGTTTTCACACAGTTGAGTTGGTTTGAAATTAGAAATTTTATGATCCTGTTGACTAAACGTGAGGGGTTCATTTGCAGTATCTTGAGGATGAAGTCAAAGTGGATTTTACGAGAGTCAACAAACATAGGTGGCAGTCCCGTTTCAATGTGCAGCAGGTAATTTGGTGTAGACGAAGGAAGAGCAAAATCGCGTTTTACGAAGTAACGGAGAGATTTTTCCACGTCCTCATACTCATTGTAGCCCCAAACTTGGGCCGAGTATAACACTATAGATTTCGCAACTGCTTGAAACAGTTTGTATTTTGCTGAATGGTGGATGGCTTTATTTGAATTACATTTTTTCCACGAAACACATAAGGCAGTCTTGTCCTCTTGAAGTTTAAGCTTGACATGCTTTCGCATACAAAGGTTACTCGAAATTAACACGCCCAGGTATTTGAATTCCTTCACCACTTTTACCTCTCGACCTTGATAGTTCCACTTTTCATTACTCGCGTATCTCCCATGTCCTTTTCTGAAGATCATTATGTTTGATTTATTGAGGTTGACTGACAGCTTCCATGTCTGACAGTATTTATCCAGTTTCCCAATCGTTTTTTGCAGTTGTTGTGGTGTCTCTGATAAAGGAACGATGTCGTCAGCATACAATATACCCGGTATGCTTTCTTCCCCAATTGTCACTCCACCTCCCACGTGCGCCAATAAGTCATCAATAAAGAGGGTGAATAAGAGGGTACTCAATGCACACCCTTGTTTAAGGCCCATGGTAGAACTAAATTCCTCCGATAAATGTTCTCCATCCCAGACCCTAATCGAGTCTTTTGCATAAAGAGCTCTAAGGATACCAATTACTTTAGACGAAATTCCGAGATTGCATAGTTTATAAAACATTGCTTCCCTATCGATACTATCAAATGCTGATGTGAAATCCACGAAGAAGGCATACATCTTTTTCCCGTGATAGAGGTACACTTCCGCAATATTAGTGAGAAGAAAGACTTGATCAATCGTAGAGTAGCCTCTTCGGAATCCAGTTCGAGCCGAGCTTTGAGTTCTCGTTCACCCAGGCTGTAAGCCTACAAAATATCATACTTGCGAATAACTTCATAGATGCGTTCAGGAACGAAATTCCGCGGTAATTACTTGCTTCAGAAGCATCTCCTTTTTTAAATAACGGAAAAATTACAGAGGACAGGAAACTAGAAGGTATAACTCGTGACTGGAAAATCTTATTGTAGCAGTTAAGAAGTAACGCTATAAAATCCGGAGTGGCATATTTAAAGAATTCAGATGGGATTCTGTCTGTACCAGCGGCCTTGTTGCTTTTAGCTTTAGATTATGCTGCAAACAATTCTGCTTCTGAAAAAGGAGAGTCCAGAAAATCATCTTCAATGCGTGGAGCCGCGTATTGAAACTTGGAAGAAAAACATTCAGTGTTAAGTAACGATGCGAAGTAGTTCTTCAAACCCGCAGCTTTTAGGTTGCACCCAATAGTTAGCTTGGCTCCGTTGACTGAGTTCATTATCTTCCAAAATACAGTGGAAGATCTCGCCGACGATAAAGAGTTAACGAAGCTCCTATTGTACTCTTCTTTTTTCATTAAGCTTAGCGATTTAAATATTTTATTTGATTCAACATACCATAGCTTAAACTTAGCATTATTATGCGTACGAAACAAAGTAAGAAAGGAGAACGAACGATTTCTATCGAATTCACATTCTTTATCAAACCAGATCTGACTGCTCCTTTTAATCCTCGTGTTTATTTCACTAGGTTTTACTTTTTTAATAACGTTGAGCAATTATTCCATACACGGCTCTTGTGATACTGTGTTTAGTGCAGCTAATTCAATATCCAAACGCTGTTGGTATTCTCTTAAAAAATTGTTACTCCATCTCAATTTTGGAAGCAGTTTTAACTCAGGGTGTCAACTGGAACAATTGAAATAAACAATGGCATATGTTCAGAAAAAGTCTTAACATCCACATTGAAATCTGCAATCAAGTTAAGCCAATTTCCCGCAGCTATGCAGTAATCAATGACAGAATGCCCCGATGATCTTATAAATGTGAACTCTCCTGCGGTGTCTCCTGCGCTTCTTCAATTCGAAACTAAAAAGTTAAACGAATCACAAAGTTCCAAAAATTTGCATCCTTTACTATCCTTTCTGTTGTCTTTAGAATGATGAGAACTGCTCAAACAGGTAGACTGGAACGAAGAATTCGAGGGACTTGCTTGCCCGGTCCCAATGCGCGCATTAAAATCTCCCAGCAGTAAAAGATTAGTCTCATCCAACTGCATAATTAGATCCTCTAGCTGATAGAATATTTAGGCAGTATAACGAAATAGAGATGAAAAGTATGTATTTAAAAGCCAACAGAGAGTTTAAAGCGCTATTGAGGAAAGAGAGAAATATTTACTATGAAACACTGGCTCAATGATTGTCATACAGTAAAAATGCATCGGACTTCTGGAAACAGTCAAAGAAATTAAATGGCCGTAGCTTTATAATAAATGCCAAGTTAACATCCAGTATCTTCCTTTCTCATTTCAATGCCCTATTGAACCCACCACCTAGCAAGCTTACTGTCCATAAACTAACTATTAAATAGACCGACAGCCTTCCTATGTCTTCCCGATTTACCCCGCAGATTTTTTTTCAATATAAGCCCCACCCTAGTCGCTATTTTACTGTCTGTGAATACGTGTGAAGCAGCAAAAAAAGTACTGACACTCAGCAGTGTTCCTACATTGTGGCATCTCTACCTTTTTGTGGGAATTTCAATTTGCGGTAAAATTTCCATCAAAATTGTGGGAATATCAACAATCTGAAAAGAAAACATTCAAACTACTTTTCACAATTAATATCAACGCACTAAATGCACATAGAAAGGAGATTTGAATTTAGCAACAATTTCCAGTACCAAAAATAATGATTATAATGTTAGCAAACGCGCAGTGGCTTAGTGGTTAGTGTGTTGGACTACTAAGCGAGGGGTCCCAGGTCCGAATCCCGCGAAAAACCCAAATTCCAACTTAAGGTTTTTTTCACTGCGCCACCTCTCGCGAACGTCTGACAAACATCCGAGATTATAACTGTCATGAAAGAGCTTCTCAATTGGCCGTTTGGACTCGGCATAAAATTGTAGATCCCTTCCATTCGTCCCAAAAATAAAAACTCACACAAGACGAATGGTTGTGAGAAGCTAGGCTTGGGTCCATACGGACCTGTTGCGCCAATTATTTATTTTTATTTATAATGTTAGCAAACTGCGATTTTTATACTGAAGATTAATTTAACGTTATTTTCGTTCCCAACAATACAAATTTTACTTTTAAAAGCATGTTTTTTTCATAAAAAAATAGAGGTAATTTGAGTTTAGTGAAAAGGGAAAAATGAACACGCTTCGTGGGAAAAATAAAGAGAGAGGGCTAAGAACACTGACTCAGATTTAGTGTATTTCGTGAGTTACTGTCAGCTGATGGATGCGTTCTGAGAGTTTAAATTCGTTGTTTAACGATAACATTTGTATTCTATTCTACAAAATTTAAAATTGCGAATGTAATCAACATAAATAAATAAAGGAATAAGTGTGAAAAATTCATTTGTTGAAATAAAAAATATATTTTTGTTCCTTCAATTAATGTGTGGGGGACAAATATGTTAGTGGAATACTCAAAATTCAGAAACACACCAAAATAATCAAAATGAGGTTTCAATGTCAAACTCAAGGAAGTCTTTTTATTTATAAATCAACCACATCTTTACACGTCCACTCACGAAGCCTATTCAAACGGGACTGCCCTGATTTTTGGGTTATAATCTTTTCATGAAGATTCAAAAAAAAAACAATTAAAATGTGTTAGAACATTTTAAATAATTGAGATAAATAATTAAATTCCATTTGAAAACAACTGCTTCAACCAAAAAAAAAAATTCTACCAAAAGTTTTTTAATCAAAAAAACTTTTGGTAGAATTTTATGAATTAAAATAATGTCATTATTTATGTGAAAAGTAAAATAAAGTTGCAAAATGATGACTGCACGTTTATTATTGTTCCTTCACAATTTTTTATCTAGGAAACTGACGATTTTTTTTTACTTGATTTCTGTTTGTAATTTTTCTTACACTTTTTTAAGTGACAGTACAGTTGTCAGTTTCGTTTAATACTGTAGTTGTTGATAGTTTCACCAAATCAATCATTAAAAAAAATGGGAATGCGAAATGAGAAATTGGTTGCGAAACTTAAAGGAAATTCTATGGCGAACATGCGAACAATTTTTTTATATCGATATCATAAAAATTATGTCTATCTATCCAAACTTCGTTATAAAATGACTTAAAAAAATACATATTCCTTTCCTTTATATCCTGTAATTTGAACATTAATTTCTATTCAATTATAAGAACGAAAAATGTCAACCTGGAACTAAGAAAAACTATGGTTTTCAACACAGCCCTTGGTATTTAAATGAGAATCCACCTCAGGCTACCGATATGGCGTTTTAATCCGTAACCGGAAGAGTGTAGGCTGGTTTCTTTCAAGTATGAGTGAGTCCCCTTTGATTAACATAGTCACAAATACATGAATTCAAACTGGGCTACATCCAAGGTCAAATTCAGCTTGTAGGCAATTTCTCTTTTTTGGCTGAAGCTGTCAGTCTATTTAATAGTTAGTTTATGTTACTGTCAAGTATGCTGCCCCAGGATTTAACCACCCTATTTTGGACAGATCAATAAGTAATGAGGAAGTATCAAATGCTCTTATGACGTTGAAGGATGGTAAAGCTGCAGGCTCAGATGGGACACAGCAAACTTATGGCGACGTGTAACAAAATTTTAGACAGCGGCGATATCCCTAGCCGCTTTAGAGAAGCTATCATTTTCCCTATTTATAAGAAGGGATGTACAACGGATCCAGCAAATTATAGAGGCATTTCCTTTTTGAATGCTTCTTATAAGAATTTTACTGCAATTTTACTAAGTCGTCTAACTGCACGGATAAAAGAGAATAATCTGCTGAAAGAATGTCAAGCGGGATTCAGGTCAGGGTATTCTACATACAGTTGATCATGTGTTCGTTTTGAGAAGCATTGTGGAGTCACGGATTGAAAGAGAGGATTTTCAACCTGCCTTTGATACAGTTGACCGAAATGCCCTATTCTACAAATTATACCGAATGGGATTATCGATTAAGTTCGGTCGTGTCATCCAAAACCTGCATGCGGATACTAAATCAGCTGTATGGAATAGCGAGGAGCTGTCAGCGTGGTTCGAGTATACCTCGGCAGTAAGACAGGGATGTTCTTTAAGTCCAAGCTTATTTGCGCTGTACATCGATGACTTAGTAGAAATTCTACCTGGGGGTGTCGATTATGCAGGATTGTTGATCAAAGCACTCCTATTTGCGGATGATATCGTGTTGCTAGCGAACTCACCCGAATCCTTACAGCTAATGATAAATAGGCTTTATGAGTATTGTAAATTGGGAAACTTGATTGTCAATTTGAACAAGTCAAAAGTCATGATAGTCAAGAGAGGAGAAGGGAAAGAATGCAGAAGAATGAACAAATAGAAGTTGTAACCGAATATAAGTACCTTGGGGTTTACTTTACAAAAATTTAGATATGGCAAAACACTTCAAAGAAAATCTAGCTAAGGCGAAGACAGCAATCAATGTGCTTTGGAAGAATTTTTCTAACAACAAATTCATCGCCCACAGCAGTAAGTATAAGCTGTGTCAGAATCTATCCTGTTCTATGCGGTGCAGGTTTGGGGAGTAAGAAAATATGACACTCTCGAGAAATTACTACGTCACTAACAGGCTTGGCTTCATTGTTTACCAAAACCCTTAAATTACACGTGGACTACGTGCTGGCAGCCGGATGCAAGGCTACCGAAGAAAGCGGCTCTGCAAATAATACAATCCAAGACAGGATGGTATAGGGAATGGATGCAACTCGCTGAGGGCTATCGGATAGATCTGGATCTGGAAAATAACAGACTTTGCAATCGCCATCTGTATGAACTCATCTCAAAGGTGGATGAAGGTGAAAGATTAGTAAACCCGGAGCAAGCTTCGGCATCACTGCATAGAATGATCTATAGCCGCCTAAATCATAACCTGCAGGATTGTAACTACTTCCGAGACGAACACAGCATTCAGGAAATAGAACAAATTTTCAAGTTGCGGGGAGAACTTCTGAAGTTAAACTATATTCCACAAAGAGAAGACCTACCGGTGCTGTGCAGCTTGTGTAAGTTACAGGAGAGGGAGGATCACTTCTCGGGAAGTGACAAATCCTAAAAGAAATAAGGAGACACGTATTCGCGAATAATACCTTGTCTACAGAGGAAGTCCTAATACTACTTAATGAAGCTAATGTTAAGAAGTTATCTCAATACTAATATGGCTTTCAATTATCGAGAAAGAAAAATTTATGAGAATTTTTAAAGCAAACTATTTTTCCTTTTTTCGTAGGCAACTATTTAGTTTTTACTTTTACTAATTAATTGCTGTCAATCAGGCAGACGGCAAAGCCATGCTCATTGATTTTTTTGTACTATGTACATACTTTGTGAAGAATAAAGTTTATAAATAAAATCTATCTATCTACTGGGCTATTTGTCCTGTACGCTGAAAGCAGAACCAAGAATCTCTCTTAATATCATTCATTCGTTTCCCAGGCAATTGTTTTTGCAGAATACCCGATCTACCACCTTAGAAGAAGCAAATGAAATATCATTCAAATGGTCAAGTCATATCCAAAGATGGTTCAATTCCTCCTTTTAATTTTAAGTACTTTTCTAAGTTGGTCAGAACAGGGCATTGAGGATGACAGATTTAAGTAGGCAGTTTGAAAAATAGTCCCAATCACGAGGTAAAAGAATTCTTTTTTAGCGATCAAATAATATAAAGGTGGCAAATCTGCCGAGTGATTAAAATCTTATCAGAAAGGCTAAAACCCTAGGTGAATAGGGAACCAAATCGATCTTTTGTGTAACTAAGTTGGCCTGGGAATGCATCCAAACAATCAGCTCTCGTGATTTTATGGGAATAGGCTTGAAATAAAATGTCAGATTATTAGCTCTTTTGAATTGCACAAGAGACTCTATACAGGCTCTGCTTATAGTTGTCTTAAGGGCTGGTCAGCGCACCTATATGCCTAGATCCATGCATCGAAATAAACCGCACGGAATTAAAGCGGGTCTTATTTAAGCTGGTTTTACCATTCAGAATTGGCATAAAGGGCCATACAAGAAAATGATTCTACTTTTCATTCGATAATTTTTTTTATAGCAAGTCCGCAATAAGAACATGCAACACAGAGCAGTGGAAATTTTTGATTGTGTAAGCTCCAAGTGGTTGGAATAATTCTAAGATGCATGTTTATGTAAATGGTTAAAAATTCGAAATATGGAATTATTGCTAAAAGAAGTTTTTTTTGTAGTTGATATTGCATTTTTATTGTTAGTACGGTATTGAGTTCTACAAAAATATACGAACTCGAATCGGAATTTGGGTAGGAATTTTTGAGAAATAATTAAAAAACGAATTTATTCGAACTTTTTGATTTCCACTTATTTTATTGTCCTAAATTATGTATTTTGATCAAAATCGTTAGAGCGGTTTTTGCAAAAATATCCAGGCAACACATTTTCAATATTTAGCTTCGATAATAATGTTGCTGAACTATTTACTGGAAAACTGACTATAAGATTTAGTTTGGAATTTAAGCATTATTTGGTTTTTTAAGTTTTATCCAAATCAAAAATTTGGCTTTCGAGATATAAGCAGTTTCGAAAATTAGCGTTTTCGGTGACGGTCTATTTAATACTTAGTTTATGGTACATACCTATTTGACTTAGCTAGCTAAAACTAACTTTTTTCAGTGATTATATTTATATTTAAGGAATTCCATAAATTTCCAATAATAATTGCAGCTTGACAGTCTCTTCTTCTTGACGTTTTATTATGAACTGATTTCCTTTCCTTTCATGTTTTTATGTTTTTTAAGATCAAATCGCTCCGATATTATTATATAGGTTATTGATAAATAATGCAGTAAACCTAATACTTTAATTTACAGTACATTTCTGTATTGTCCCGTACAAAAAACATGAGCCGACATATTTAAGTCGAACGCGTAGAATATCTACAAATATTTGTGACTCCGGTTGATAAGTAAGTACAATCTGGGCCAAAAAGCTTTTGCCAAACACTGGAATTTGTTGGGCTTGAGCGACACCACCATCTGTCCTGCTTGCGGAGAGGAGGATGACACAGCGGAACACTTCCTCTGTAACTGTCCCGCCTTTGCTCGCATCAGGTGGCGGATCTTTGGGGCTGATGTGGTGAGTGCCGAACATCTAAGCTCTTCATCACTGAAGCTCCTTCTCATCTTTCTTCGAAAGACGGGAAAACTAAGTACAACAATGTAAGGTGTCTGTTTGGCAGTACAATGGACCTGTATTTGTGTTTGAGTGCTCCATCGGATAGTAGCAACGTCCGACAAAAAAAAAGTACAATCTGAACCGCGCAATCAGGAGCACCGCAAAGGTGGCCTTCGCAAGAAAAAGATATGCACAGGCAATGATTTTAAAGAACATTTTTGTATGAATGAACAAAAGTCGACTGACGGGTCTTTAAGAAGAAATATTTTCTAATTGTGCTCTTTATACAGAACGACTTTTCCATAAGATCTCACTGATGGCAACTTTGTCAGTCCCTTCCGTCTCGATGTGTCAACATTTTTTTGGATCATTTGCCAATAAAATGAATGAAATGTAGGGGAACGTCGCCAACAGTGAGACATTCCGAATAACTCCGAAGAAACATGTACGAACACGCCGCGCTTGTTGACGTAATTCCTGTAACAGATGTTCGTCCGATTGGTTCAGTTTGTGTTTACTTGAAATGAAGAGTAGTCGTGCAGTAGTCAATAGGGCAGTGGAAAAAATACTCAAAAGTAAATTTTAAGTGTCTCAATAAAAATGAAATAACTTTTTATCTGTGAGTTTTTCAATCAATGTTTTATATGTTGTATAGAGAAACCAATTAATTAAATGATCTTGAGGCATTTCGATGCATAATTTTTTTTTTTTTTACATATTTTCGACGATTTAGTGAAACTAAATTCCGATGCCACCAGTGAGACAGTGTATCACCGAGGAAGACATAAAAATGATTCTCCCTGAGTCGATTCTTTGCGGCCACACCAGTCGGCAACAAGCCAGTATCCATTTTGAAATCACATTTGACCAAATTGAAGTGCGCTTAATTTTTCATTTTTATTTCATGAATAATGAAATCGATTTTGTTTTATTATCTACTAGCTGTACCCGGCTTCGCACGTGCAAAATGTGGTTTCAGAATAATTGATGGAAAAAACTTTCAGATATAGCCTTCTGCAAAAGTGAGGGACCCGTACATAAAAACCTCCCGTAGACTGGGCCCACTCTGCCTTTATCTTCATGGCATTGCACATGGACTAATCGGCAATAATTTAATATTCTTTGGACAATGAAAATAATCTTATAATATTTAGCTTATTAATGTAAGGCTTCTTTGTATACCATATTAGCGGTTTCTATCGACTATGATAGTGATATTTGCTGCATTACTAACCCTGGAGCACGCTACATATAAGATATAACGGCCCGTGGCTGAAGCAATTTTTGACTAATTCAACTCCCGTTTTTCTTAAAGTTTGACCCTCTAACTTATTGATTGTCATAGCAGAACAAACATTAATAGGAAATTGAATCCGTTTAAACTGAAATGGATAATTGCTGGGAATTATTTGTATGTTTGGTATAAATACCGTATCTCCTTTACTCCAACTTTTCATTCAATTTTATGAGCAAAAAGTCCATTGGCTGTACTGCTATTTAAAAACTTTACCGGGTAATTCACTGCCTCATCTTAATAGCAAATAACATTTATAAATAGTACCACGTGTATCACCAGCAATTTTCCCTAATGTAATAATACCACGATCTGGTATCACTGGTACGTATACCTATTTGACATTTCTTTCTAGACACTTTATTTTGTAAGCAAAACAGAGGCAAACAAACCTTTCCTACATATTTGCCATTTCTTTTGTTTTTTTTTCTTAGCAAATCCCACAGCGTACTACCTCTGTCTGTCTCCCTCTCCGTAACAGGAGTAAAATAAGTTTAAAAGCGATGTCAACATATTGCGCGGTTAGTATGTTTGATTTAAGAATGAAGTGCATATCTACTCATGCAGGTGAAAATCGTAGAAATGTTTCAAATTTTGCCTATTTATTTAAGAACCTTTTAAGTTATCGAGTTATTGGATATCCTAAGTTGTACCTGCAGATGTCCTCTATAAGCTTCTGTTAACTATATTTAAATGCACACAGTATTTTCGAACGGAAAGCGTCACAAAGAAAAAAGAAAAAATGTATTACTCTTGTCCAATTTTTTCCGGAATTTATAGAGATATAGAGTTGAGACAAAGTAGTTATTGTAGGCCTAGGTATCATCTGTAGGCCTGTGAAAAATGCACCAGAATATACTGAGCAGTTTCTAAGATTTTTGCATTTAAATACATGCAGTCAAATTTAATGTTAGTCGAACAGAACTGCATCAATTTTATTTATATGATTTATTTGTCACTGAAGACATTTTTTGTAACTCTTATTTTCGTTTTTTTTTTATTTTTATTTCTAATAATATATGTATAAATGTTTATCAAACAAAATTTTTTTGGTAAAATATTTGTTGAAGGTGTCTCATTGTGGAGGACTGTCTCACTGTTGAAGTAGGTGTACCAACAGTGAGACAAAGGAAGTACTCAGCCATTTTCACTAAAATTACTTTATCGGTAAAAGGTAAATTTAATTTTAATTATGCAATAAACAGCTCAAATAATAAAACGGCTTAACGCAATTAAAATCAACTAATTACTCGGAATATTTTTTTTTAGATAAATATGTAATCATCTGAATCATCACTGTTGGCAATTTTAAGAACTTTCAGCTCGCAGAATAGATTCCATTCGTCCATTCGTTCATAATAATTTTTGACGGATTTAAAAAAAAAGAAGATTTACCTTTGTGCAGTATTGTATAGCTACAGTGATCATCCGTTCATTACAAAAATTATACATTTCTGTTTTTGAATTCGACGCTTATTATAAATGATTTTGTTTCAAAAAATATATAAATGTGTTGTGTTTTAAAAAAATTGTTCATTATTTGTTTTGTAAATCATTTAAACTCTTAAGGGTCGTTTGCTGATACGACTCATAGCGAATTTAAGTGCCACATAAACTCTTATGTGACAGTTTATGCCCTTAAAAAAGTAGCCCATAGGTATTTAACTAGAACTTAAATCGTTAAGAGTCGTATGAGCAAACGGCCCTTAAGAGTTTAAATGAATTAGAAATAGAGAGGCGAAAAGAGACCCGACAATGGTGGTCTGATTCGAATATCTCTCGAAATCTATATATACAAGGTGGCGCAAAAGTAATCCTCCTATCAGAAAATGCTATAAATTTTGCAATTGGCCCCTTATGTCAGTTCTGTTTTGACATTTGTGTAGTAAACACATGCGAAATACACGTTAATAAACAATGTTACGCTACACTGCTCCAGAACGCGAAATATTGCTGACTATTTATTTGAGCAATAATCGGTCGGTGACTTTGGCACAACGTGAATTTCGTCGCAGATTTCCTAGCCGTCCAACGCCTACTGGTGAAACACTGCGACGTTTAGCCACTCGCCTCGAAGAGACTGGCAAAACACGAGATGCTGCCAGGCGTGGCAGACCCCGGAGTAGCCGTTCTGCAGAGAATATTGCTGCCGTAGCCGAAGATGTCATGGAAGCGCCGTCGACATCGACCAGACGACGTGCCACGCAAATGGGTATCAGTCGACGGTCTTTACAGCGAATTTTGGTACGAGATTTGAAGATGTTTCCGTACAAAGTCCAGACGGCGCATCAGCTGTTAGCTGCTGACCGCCAATCGCGTCTAACATACGCTCAAGCCATCCTTAATCACCACCAAGAGGAAGATGATTTTTCATCAAAAATAATCATGAGTGATGAGGCCCATTTCCATCTTAGCGGGTACGTAAATAAGCAAAATTTACGCTTCTGGGGCACTGAAAATCCGCGTGTTACCCACGAAGAGCCATCACACCCACTCAAAGTCACTCTATGGTGTGCTGTTTTCGCTGGAGGAGTCATCGGACCTTTTTTCTTCGAAGACATCGCGGGCCAAACGGTTACTGTGAATGGTGAGCGCTACAGAGCAATGATCAACGAGTTCTTTTTGCCGCAACTTGATGAATTGGGATTGGAAAACATGTGGTTCCAACAGGACGGTGCAACGGCACACACTGCACGTGCCACAACCGATATGCTGAAGGATGCATTTCCCGGGCGCCTAATCTCCCGTTTTGGCGATTTGCACTGGCCAGCAAGATCGCCTGATTTGACCGCTCCAGACTTCTTTTTGTGGGGCTTTTTGAAGTCGCGGGTTTATGTCAACAAGCCTCAGACTCTTGCAGCTCTTAAAGACAATATCCGTCAAGAATGTGAGGACCTATCGCCGGAAGTTTTGGCCAAAGTGATGAAAATTGCCATAAAAAGGGCTCAAATGACAATCAACTGAGGCGGCGGCCATTTACATGACATCATATTCTCGACTTGATGTAAAAAAAATTAAAAGACCAAATAAAAATAATCCACAAGAAGAATCAAAGTTTTTCATTTTTTTTTTAAATTACAGCCAAAAAACACCGGAAGGTTATTTTTGCGCCACATTGTATAATCGGCCCTAAGAGCTATAACGTAAACATTACAAAAAATTCTATGAGCTCAATTCAATGAAATGTTGAACGAGCAAACAAGTAATCTAGTACAAAAAGGTGCGTTCTTTTTGAGTATACTTTTATAAAGTAGCCCTATTTGAATAATTAAAAATTTTGTTGAAATTTCGTTCTTTTCTATTGTTCATTATTTCAAATTCTAAAATATGGTCACCAGTCACAAACTCAGATCGACATTGTTGTTAAGCGCCCTTAAATATCATTATAAGTAGGTACCTATCGCCCGACGACGCTGAAATTAACTGTTTAACGTTTTTGGCCGACTAGACCCTTAATTAACTTAGGCCCCATCCAGCCTGCACCTATTTTAATTGAGTTTTCACTTCAACTCAAAACAGCCAATTACCTATTGTTCTTCAAAGTAGCTTAAGAAGTATATAATCCAATTGAAAAATTACACACAGTTATCTACCTCTGTCGCACTCGCAGACACTCACCAAAACCAGGGTCTCTCCCAAGAGCATATAATTCCCCTGCGTAAATCTCGCAATAATCCAGTTGCAGCATCTCACCAGATAACATTCATAATTTACAAAGTAATTACCCGCTCCATGCAGGTACATTCGTTCCATCAGAAGTTCAGTCTGCTCGCAGTTGCCCTTTTGTTGGTTGGAATTGGTAGGTACAAGACGCGATAGTCCTCGTCGTCTATGAAATCAGCGCACAACAACTAATCACATAGAGCTTACCTAACAGACTAATTACACTTGCTGTTGCTTACTAAAACCCGATTGTGTAATCCATCCTACGTAGGATACACCATCATCCTCGTCGTCGCTGCCAAAAAGAGTTCATGGCATTTCGATGTGATAACATCGGCGATGTTTCTACTACAACCAGCCCGACACAGCTGTTGGAAGTGACATTCAAAATCGATTGGGTTGGGGAAAGTATACTCCCTCATCACGGGTTTACAAAACGACCTAATTTACTGGCAAATTAATTGACTTTAAGTGGTCTCCTGTTTCGGTGCGTGTGCAACAAGGTGTGAAATGTGTGTATCCTCAGACGCGGTTTGATTGTACTTTGTGTGCTACGAGGCTTGAGTTAATTCACCGAAACGACCTGTTAAACATTTCATTGCACCCGTGCGACATAGTTTACATTTTACGACGCGTTGCACTGCACCGGAAAAGTACGAGTATACACTGACGAGAGAGCACATGAACTGCCAATCAATTTCAAGCACTTTAGGGCTTACTCTGGGATTGTAAAAGTGTAATTCGAAACGAAAGAGGACTACTCTACATCTAACATGTGCATATCTGATTTTCGTAGCTGCGACTCAGCAATCATAAAGTGGATCGTCGATAGGTTTGAGAGAATAATTGCAATCCCGTTGACATTCACTATTCATTATCGCACTCACCTGCATCATACTCGGTGAATCGACGGCGGCGTTGTTGTAGTCCTGATATCCTCGTTGAGCTGTGCATACGAACCGACTGGCGCAAAGTAACGTTATGACCGGACAGAGCCACGCGGTGGCTTTCATATTTCTGTAATAAAAAAAAATAAAAAGTAACCCATTAGGTATAGTGAACGGACTTAGTTAGGGCTGGGGAGGTGTCATGTGTGACAACATCATTTGAGAGTGTACAACTGGGTATCAGTTTAATTAAATTTGCTACATGCGGTTGAACGCACTCAGATGCGTTGCACTCAGTGTGGTTGGTATGGTCTAGTGAGGTTTATGGTCGTCAATGGTGCAATTCTGTAGCTTCATCGATAGAGCGTTGATCGCTAATTCTATTTGCTTTTGATATGCGCGATGCATATTTGGTTAATTAATTTGTTAGTTAGTGTTTGGACGTGCTTTGCTGACCGATTTTATTTTTGTCAGCGGTAGTTTTCATTCTACTTTTCCTAAGTCAGCCCCAAACGGAAGTTCTTCGAAGTTCTTACTGAACATAATTTGAGTGCGGGGGACAGTAATCAGTGTCTTTTGGAATACAAGTTAACAACAACACGAGCAACAGAAATGCTGACGAAGCGTGTAGTTCGATGCAGTGAATTGCCATAGAAATTAATGTCGCAATTCATGTTGCAATTCGATATAATCACATAGGGATGCAAGGTACTCGGACCGAGGACTCGAAAGGTCAGAGCAACATGCTCTGAAGAAAAAAAAAATGTTTTTAAATAATAAATCGGTGTAGTGATTAACTTACATTCTATAGTTTAAGATTAACATTCTATCTATTAAGAATAGACGAGAGACTGGTTTTACTATTGTTCCACAAGCGGATTGCTTTCATATGATATAGGGTAGGTGCACCAGTAGCTGGCCAGTCACTAGTATCCGGCCACTTTGCGTTAAATAGTTGATAATAAGTAAATTAATCGCCATTTCAACGGGCGAACAATTGTGGGTATCATTTTTGACTTATCTAACATCATGGTAACATTTGAAAAGCTGTAAACATCACTAAACCGCCAAAAAAAAAATCCGCAGTCTATGTAGTTCGTCGAGGAAGTGAAAAGTGCGATTTTGAGTTCGAGAGAGTTAGTGGGGGTATCAAATGATAAACGTAAGTTTCAGTGTTTTTTTTAAACATCAACCAACTCGTTTATTGTTATTCTGTTAAGTTTTTTAATTATTAACCATAAAATGTTAAAAAAAAACATAAAATTTTTATTTTTATTTGATTATTAGATGGTGAAGATATTTTGAAGGTGTTAAAATCAAATTTGTTGTTTTTTTTTGGTTCAAATGAAACCAAATACTTTTCTCTTTCAGTATCCGGCCACGAAAGATCACACTGGCCGGTTCCTTAAACATCCTGTTTCAGTATTCGGCCATAAGGAATATTTGGTTTATTTTCGAATTTTCATAGGAAATTAACTCAGAAACTAAAGAAATTGGTTCAAAAAGCTTTTAGTGAGCTGTTAAAATTAAGCTGGCCTTGGATGATATTCGATGATACGATTTAAGCCACAGAAAAGCCGCTTCTAAATACAACATCCCAAAGAGTACTTTGCAAGATAGGTTGCATGGGAAAGTAGATGAGGAATGTGTGAAAAAAGGACCCGAATCTATTTTGTATCCTGAAGAGGAAAAAATGTAGCTTTCCGCTTAAGAAAACAGACCATCTTGACATTGTTCAAAGAATTTTGAAATCAGAAAAGCGTAAAACCCCTTTTAAAAATGATCGCCCGGGTATAGGACATGGCTAAGATTGTCTTTTGAAAAAAATCCCTACTTGAGCTGAAACTATATCAAAAGGCAGGACGATTGTTACAAAAAATAGCATTCGAAAATGGTTCAAGGGTCTCCAACATTTTTTAATAGAAAGAGGAAATGAAGATGTGCTGATTGACCCTAGGAGGATTATGAACGGAGACGAAACGAGTTTTTGCTTATGCCCGAAAACAGGAAAAGTCATATCTCCAAAAGGTCACAAAAACGTTTACCAAATTCAAATGGCCAAAGAAAAGGATACCATCACCGTGTTAGCTATGATGACTGCTAGCGGGGAGCACCCACCATTAGTTATATTTCCGTTTATTCGACCACCTGTCGACACCGTCAGAAGCGTTCCAAAGGATTGGTGGGAAGTACCGAATCTGGGTGGATGAGAAGTGAGACATTTTACGAGTACATTGCTAACTGCGTCGACAAATGAATTGCAGAGAGCGATGTCCCTGGTTTTGGTACTGCTGTTCGTAGACGGTCATAAGTCTCATTTATCCATGCATCTAAGCCAACAACAGATCAGAATCATGTTCACCATGCAGATCTCGGTCTCCACGTGCTTTGTCGAAGCATTTTGTTTATCCAGAGCCTTTTAAGAAAAATAATAAAACCTCTACACAGCCTTGCAGGTCTCCTAGGAGGAATATATACGATCGAAAAGACCGAGCTAAGCAAGAAAAAATCGATGAAGTTAAAAAGAGAAAAGATGCAAGACTACGGAAAAAAAAAATAAAAGGAATATGGAAAGCCAAAGGAAAAAATACATGTTATCAGATGCGAGAAATGCGAAGGGGAACTAACCTAAAGTGTAGCTCAATCAGCTTTTTCAATTACAATGAGGCTATATTTATAGACTTTATATGTGATAACTGATAACTGTCTAGATTATGAAAACGTTTAAGTTTAAGTGTATAAGTGTTATTTTTCATTTATTTATATTAAAAATGTTTACCTATGTACCTGAATTTTAATTATTTTACCTGATATTATTTTAATTGTCTTTGACAAGTCTTAAAAATCGACTTTATATGAACAAGTGTTATTTATTATTTATTTTATAACTACGTCCCTTTTAAAAAAAGTGTAACTGAATTCGTATTATTTTACTTACCTACCAAAATTTTATTTTTCTTTGACAACTTTCGAAAATTGAAGTTACCTATGTTATGTCTATAATATATAAATGATACCAAAAAAATATGTGTTTTTATTAAATAAACGATTTAAAGAGCTTATATGTTTTATTTACTTTGTAATTGAAGTTTTACAAAAGCAAAAATAACCTGGCCGGATACTGACGCAAAAGTGGCCGACTACTGAATTTTGCTGGCCGGGTACTGGTGAAATTTCACTTTCTTCCAAAAATTAATTTTAATTTAAGTTGCAAGAACTCAATTATATTCAACAATATTATTTTCTAGACCAAAATTGCCTTTGAAGAACAACAAAATAGAAAAAAACTTGTTTACATGGCCAGGTGAATTAGTTATCACGGATCAAAGTACGAAAAAGTGTTAGGTGGCCGATTGCTGGTACATCTACCCTAGTTAACTTAGATATTTCTCTGTTTGTATGTTGACAGGAGTTGTCAGATTCTAGAAGAAAAAACACTGATCCCAAACCATCAGTTCGGATTTAGAAATAAATATTCAACTATAGATCAAGTCCACAGAATAACTAATATAATAGAAAAGGCTTTAGAAGAAAAACAAATATGCTCTACCATCTTCCTTGATGTAACACAGGCTTTTGATAAAGTATGGCACAAAAGAATAGTCCGTAAGCTACAAAAATATCTTCCAAAACAGTACTCTGAAATACTGGAGTCCTATATAATGCAACGATTATTTAGAATTAAACAAGAAGATGAATACTCAGCATTGAAACACATTAAAGCTGGAGTACCGCAAGGAAGTGTGTTGGGAGCTGTACTATTTCTCCTATACACGAACGACCTACCACAAAATGAAGAAACTACTGTTGCCACTTTTGCAGACGATACGATGAACTAAATTTACGATACATTAAAATATATTGGCTCATAGGGAGGTATTCATGCCTCTCAATTCACAATAAACTGCTTCTCTACAAGCAAATATTAAAACCAATTTGGACATATGGCCTCCAATTATGGGGGTGCACAAGTAAGTCCAACCTTCAAAGCATACAATGCTTCCAAAACAAAGTATTACGCAATATTGTTAATGCGCCGTGGTACGTACGTAACGCTGATCTACATAGGGATCTAAAAATTGAAATGGTAGAGGACGAGGTTCGGAAGGTCGCTAGAAGACATGAAGTTAGGCTTCGCAACCATGCTAATTTAGAAGTAGTCCAACTACTTGATAATAATAATTTAGTTAGACGATTACGTAGAGTAAAACCTTTTGAACCAGTTAACTAGGTAAAAAGAAAAGAAATATGTAACAACATAATCACACTAACAAAGTGATAATGAATTAAAAAACAAAAGGCAACAAACCAAAGTTAGTTCCTTAAAACTGTACGTAAGTACATTAGTACATATTAGAACAAAATTGCTGATTAGTCTGACGACTAGGTGCGATCATTGGAAGGATGGTAACACCATGCCTTCCCTGTGTGTTTTTAGTGGGTGTTTCCAGTCCCACACTATCGCAAAGCTCGCATGCGATGTCTTTCAACGATTTTCACCTAGCTACACGAAAAAAAAAAAAAAAAAAAAAGGAGTTGTCAGAGCAGTTAAGTTACAACTACTCTCCCATTCCCTTTCGACGATAAATAGACAATAGAAATAATGACAAAGTGAATATACCTTCCTCGGGTATACAAATATAAACGTTGGTTTATGGCTTGTTCTCAATAATGCAAAGTCACATTATTTATCTCTTCTTAGGTTAAATTTTCGGTTTTAAAAATGGAACTCGTTCGCGGTGTTTTCTGTGAGAAACTTTTCGTTGTGGTACAATTTAAACTTTTTACTTAGGTACAGTAAGTACATACCTTACAAATGTATTATTCAGTGATGAAACTTCAATACAAATTTCACAAGAATTCTTTTGAATGTTCAATTGGAAGAAAAAAATCGTATTCTCATTTCATAAACCTGGAACGATTTGCCAACGACAAGTTAGAGATACTTCAATCAAACACATTACAACAGTAGTACGTTCTAAGAAGAAAAATTATTTCTCTTACTACTTGTAATCGTGCACTCAAACCCAATTCACTAAAGGCGAACATCGTTAAGAAATAAAATACCAGAAAGGTAAATTGAAAAAGACTTTCTAAACATTCACAGGGAATGCAAATTTTTTTACGGATTTATAAACGTATTTTCCTATATTAGATTATGAAAAAAAACGAGAGATGTTGTTACGACTTTTGATTTCTAAGTTTTACAAACTTTTGGGGAGTTACATACTTTGAGTTTCGGATTTCGGCTTTTAATTTCATATACCATACAGTAATAAATCGTTACGTGCTACAAATAAATAAGAGAGTGTGGATAATATTACTCGAAAAAATGTTTAAAGCTCTTGGTCTTAGCTTAGGAGTTGTTTAGTAAGGGTTCCCATTATTAAAACTATAGGAGTTGCTACAAAACATTAAGACAAAGCTCGGTTTATAACCTTTGAATAATAACAAATTTTGGAAGAACAAAACAACAAAAAAGACTGATTCTGTTAAGGGTTGTGCATTCATATGGGCCAAGGGAATACAAATTCAGTCTTACGCAAGAATGACAAACTCCGTCAATCGGCTATACTGACTGAAAATGCGCTGTGCTTATTGGTCGGTTTTAGTTCATGCTCACCTTTCTTTTTTCGTAGGGTTCATAGCAGCGGAATTATGAATACCAGTAGGTAGGGCTACTGGAAGATTGTTTAACCCTAGACGAACTCAGAGTCGCTCTGATATAGGCAGACAATAACACGCGCAAACGTCTCCAAGCTGAGAGAGAGACCTATACGGCTCGAGTCCCAACAAAGACTACGATACATAAACCTCTTCACCTGTTTTGATGGGACTGCACTAGCATACAGATTCAGAGTGCTTTGAATCTATAAGGCAGCTTGCCCAGATTTAAAGTAAAATAGCAGAAACAATGCCTGTTCTGTTACTTAAGGCGTTTTAAAAGGCAATATTGTTTACTGTAGCTATTACTCTGGAAATATAATACCTTCCAGATGTGAGTTCCAAGAATTGGTTTCCCTTTTGCATGAAGACTTTCAATCGTGGTTTGCAATAACAAATTAGGGGCCGGACAGCGTTGCCACAATGATACAAGTGTAACAAAAGTGTTACACTTTTTAATTATTTAATAATTTGTTACAATGTTACCTTTTTCGCTTTGTTATACTTTTTCCCATTAAAATCTTTTTTGTTTTCTCGTTAAAAAATATAAAGTTTAACTGGCAGCAAACAGTATTTTTTTGTTTACACAGAGTACCTACAAGTTGTGCAAAACGTCAAACTGCGAGAGAAAATACAAAAATATTTTTCTGTCTCGTCGCATTGACAATGTTCTTTCTAGTTTGTTGCATTTTTTTCCATTTGTTACAGTTATTGAAAAAAATTGTTACACTTTAAAAAAAAAACTGCGGCAGCATTGGACCGGAATATTTATTCACTGAAGTCAACTCGAAATGTGCTGGCTTTCTTGAAACTTGAAAGTTTTATTAAAAAACAGATCTTTTCTAAACTACCCGCATTTGCATATCTTTTTTGTATTTATGAAGTTCAATACCTATTAATAGGCGTTTTTCTTTTTTAGTTCAGAGCTGAGCTCTACACCGAGCTCGAGCATTATGAGCGCTCTCTGAACCGAGCGTACTCAGATCGTTCTGATGTAATTATGAAACACACTTGAGCACATAGCTGTCATTTGTAATAAATATGTGCATAAATTGAATATTTATTAATTGTTGTTTATTAAATTGGTTAACCTTCAGTTCCAGAGCAACAAGATTCGTCCGCCATTTCAATTATTTTGTTTATCTTGTTTTTCTTTCTGTCAAATGTGCCTGTAAGTGTGTAATCAGCTTTATACTCAGCCTGCTCAGTCAATTTATTCTGAGCTCATAGAGCGCGCTCTGTTTATGCTCTGAGAGAAAAAAGAAACACAAGTTCTGAGCTCTGAGCTAAAAAAGAAACACGAACTTTTTGTATAACAGTTCAGGTTGTGCTCTGAACTAAAAAAGAAAAACGCCTAATGACAATTTGGTTACGTTAGTAAAAGTTGTCATTCCCCAAGATGCAAACTTTGAAAGCTCAAACAAAATGACAGAAGTCATTGACATAAACATCCTTAAAGTCTGTATAAATCATGTTCCAACTGGGACTAGTTGGTGGTGTTTCCAATTTCGACAAAGTTTTGTTTTCTTATGAAAAATCCCATGCTGTGATGGCGCACATAGCGCGGCCACAATCTTTCAAAACTTACTTGCCCACTGCGAGAAAACACCATTGAGCCGTGTAGACGTGACTACGTATAACAAAGTAGATAACACGCATCGATTAGGTGAGATAGATCGACCGACACGCTGTATATAAATATACGCATAATATATCCATATATTGTATAGTTTGACAAAGGTCTTTGATAAGTTGGTGTAGGCGATGTTATTTCTCTTGCTATGAAATGCCTAAGGGAGTCACGTAGCCACAAAAGAAGAGACTCGTAAAAAATATATTACAATACCTATGGCGCGCATTATCGAAAAACTTTATTCACATGTATGCCGCACACTATCACACCCTCAAACAGGGATATTAAAAACGGATTATACCTATATTTTATGCCTGTTGCACCTCTGCATACGATAACATCAACGGGTCCTCGTGCGGATTTTTATCGAAAGAACCTTCTGACATTTACATTTGCTATATGCAAATGCATATTCAATTCAAGCAATGGTGTCCGTGTGTGGACTGTAAAGTGTGGATTTAACTACTCTTTGAAACCATACCTACTCTATTAATGGAACACAAAAGGAGCACAATGTCCAATACTCGTAAAAGAACATGCTGGTCAGTAGACCATTTGGCGTGTTATTAAGATTTGAACCGAAGAGGTTTAGTCACCTCACCGACATATTCCTTTTGAATTTTGTTATGACGACCTATTTAAATGCCGGTGAAGGGCAATAGCACAATGGTGTTTATGGAATTGAAAAAAATATACACATGAATGATTTCTATTAATATTGATTGGGTTTTTGCGGGACTTCCTTTGTAGGCTTGTCGATTTAAAATTTAACTGAGTACAATACATCCCGAGAGCAATGACACCACAGGAATTTACTTTACAATTCAATACAAGCAAGTTTTTACATCTGTCTGTTTAACCCTCAATGTTTTTCGTGTTTGGGGCATTTTGTGCCCCTTTACTATTTATATCTATCAAAAATGTAAGCGAGTATTTATAACGAGGGTATCTTTATTTAAAAAAAAAAAAACATTGGTTAAATTCTTATAATGAAGTTGTTATCAAACTGGAGAATGTGTCTTGGAGCGTTTCGATGGTGCTAGTGACATGTCCATGTCCATACCCATTTCGTCGTTGTCCTTATCCTCTGCATTTGCGACGTAGCAACATTCACATACCCGTATGTAATGCTTGGAGTATGTGACTGTGTTATACAAATCGCAAACTGCGGTGGTTTTCGTGTCTCCCTTTGATCCTTTGCGGTCAACTTTACATGGTATACATCTTTGGCGTATATTATTGACACGTACTTGTGGAAGTACTGGAGTAGAGGTTTCAATTTTGAAACCAACCAAACTAATGCCAGTTTTCACTGATTTTCGCAAAGATCCTTTTTGAAATTTCCTCTGAATATGTGCAGTTGCTAACTCTGTGGCCAGTGAATTCAAAAAGTGTTTTCTTTTATTGGATGTTTTGTTGCACCACGAAGGATTTGTCATCCGATAAGCACAAAGACCTGCCACATCGATCATATTATGGAAAAGTGTCATGGGCCACCGATTTATTTTGCGTTTACAAGAGTAGATACGGATCATTTGATCGAATGTATCAACTCCACCTTTTGTAGCGTTATAGTCAATAATAATCTGAGGCTTCCTGGTCGTTGTATTGATTGCTTCATGCCGTCGAAAACAGCATGACGTTTTTCTTTGTGTCGGTTATATAGCTTACTACACACATCGAATCTGAGAAGCAAAAAAATAGAAGAATAAGCTTCTCTTCGCTTCACTTCATTTGTATCAGTGAACGGATTGGGCAACTCAGGATTATTCGATCGAATTGTGCCTATTATCGTTGTTTTTCGCGAACACAATTCTTTTGCCAAGGGAATACTGGTAAAAAAATGATCCATTGTGATATTATAGCCACTATCAAGGTATCGTTGAGATAAACGAAGGACCAAGTCGTGCGCAATATTCTTGGCTCGCTGTTGTCCTGACTGCGTATATATATAATTGATAAGCGATAATTCGGCGCAGTCGCTTAGTGGTTAGTGTGTTGGACTACTAAGCGAGGGGTCCCAGGTTCGAATCCCGAGAAAAAACCCAAATTCCAACTTAAGGTGTTTTTCGCTGCGCCACCTCTCGCCAACGTCTGACAAACATCCGGGAGTATAACTGTCATGAAAGAGCTTCTCAATTGGCCGTTTGGAATCCACAATCCAAAATATCTTTATCCCATATTTTCCTGGTTTACTGGGTATATACTGTCGACAACTGCACCTTCCACGCGTCGTTACCAACTGCTCGTCAATTGTCAATTCTTTGGATGGTCGGAAGAATAGAGTAAGATTATGCTGAAACAAACCCCAAATGTAACGAAATGCAGGCAACTTATCTTCTCGCTGTCGACTTGGTCTAGTGCGTGAGTCATCAAATCTAAGGAACCTTGTTATTTGTTCGAATTTTTCCAAAGACATTACGGCTCCATAAAATGGCATGTGCGATTCATGAAAATGATCCTTAGCTTCTACGGAAGAAGATTTTTCTGCGCCAGCATATAATAGAATTGCGATGTACGCATATATTTCGTCTTTATTTGCATCATGCCAACATCCGCTCTGACCAAATCTTTTTGCCGGTTCTGTTCATTTGCTCGCTTAGCCTTTCTGTTGGTCTTCAGGACAATAGTTTCAACCATCGATGGTGATATGACACGCTTGAATGCATCCGCTTTGTGCTCAAACGTTTCTAAGCAATAAGGGTTATGATGCTTTCTTTCATTTTTTGCACTAGTCGTTCTTTGATTTTCTCTTTCGCTAGGCAGCGACCACCAGATTTGTTTAAATTTTTTATTTCGAGCTACATACCTCATTCCTCGGTTTGGTTCGATGGCCTGGAAAACCTCATCATTGGTGTCTTGCTCTTCTTGTTCCTCCAAATGTTCTATTCTTTCTTCTGTCTGCATTTCTTCAGCCATCTGTGCGATTCGTAGGTCAGTCAACGGATTCGGTTCATAATCAGGATCGTCGGCATCTGAATAGTCATCTTCTTCATTTTCATACACAGCATCCCAGTCTTCGTCATAATGTGGAACTCTGACAATATGGGCACTGCCTTGTGCCCCAGCAGCTACAGGAAAGTCGGAACCTCCAATATCTCCATGATTTTGTTCATCACCATCGCCACCAAAAAAGGTCCCGAATTCATTTTCAAGTCGCTCCCGTTCTTCAGAAGACAACTCTCGGTGTGCTGATGTATTCAGCAATCTCAAAATATTTTCCATTTTTCTGCCGAACCAAACAACCCAAGTACATCTTATATTTATTTTATTTTTGATAAAAATCGTATACTACCTAGTTTATCTTCTTGTATCCTCAAAATCAGCTAACAAATAAATAATAAATTCTTCTTAATCTATCTATCGCCTGGTTGGTTGGTTGGTTGGACACAGTGCTCTAGGTCATCCCTTTTATGATGACCTTTCGGCCATCCAAAGTATTCATTTCAATAAGATCATCAAATTTCTTAACTCCTCAGGATGGTTGTAAGTTCCCTCATCGTCCTTCTCCCCCTCTATTTCTCAGGATTCCGTGAGTTGTGGTCTCAAAACGGCGCAAAATTGCGTTATTTGCGTCTTTCCCTCGTACGGGAAATACAGCCACCTAAACCAACCATCTATCGCCTACTTTCGACAATAATTCTGTAATTTGAGAAAATCGCCTACTATACGCTTAAAAAAAATTCAAAAACTATTTTCATTGCAGCAGATAGATATCTGGAAAATTTAATGAAACGTAGGAGAGTATTGTGGGGCACTGAGTACACCATAACACGAAATCTACTATTTGTTTTCAAACGGTAACCGTAGGTTAATGCACACAAGCTTGATTCTTTTATTTGTATACTAATATGGCGCTTGCCTTTCAAACAAACAGGATGTTGAAGGTGCGTGCGAACTACAACTTCGTTAAATTTGAATTTGAAAGTTTGTTGGGGTACTCAGTGCAACAAACACGGATTTAGGGTACTTCCCGACAACGTCAGTGTCAAATAAGAAAAAAATAAAAGTAAGTGGAATGAAATTCGAAACAAATTTTTTTGTTTGTTGTATAAATGAAAATTGTTTTTGTTTTTTTTTTTATATGTATTTGTGTTTAATTTTTGACTTATTGTTCCACTTTACAAAAAAAAAAATATTTTGGGCCTTTGAAGTTAGGCATTTTTTCGTCAAAAGTGATTGGCAACGCGAACACTGGTGTCGGAACAGTGGTAACAAAACATTTGTGTCGCCAGTTCAAAAAAAGTAACAGTTAAAAAACTTCTACGCTTATGGCTCTAGCAAAATTATGTTAAAAAAAAATTACTGAAAAGATGAAAATAAAGTGCAAAAACCATATGAAAGTATTGTAGAATTGAGAATGGATAGTTATCAAACGTATTTTGTGAAAGCTGAGAAGTTAAAGTAATAAAAAACGGGGGCTTTTTAAGAACATTTGAACGCAACACTACTCTGGCCATTATAAATCGGCTTTTTTTTCCTACAATTTTTTCGACGTTTGAACCAAAATGATACGGTTGCCAACTTTCAATACAACTTCTGATAAATATACCGAAAGATTTAATTTTCCAACTGAAATAACCAATTTTACACTCAGTATTTGGTTTAAAAACATTTTTTTTATGAACAACAAAATAAAAATGTATTGCAAACACCTCAAAAAGTACTTTTTGAAAATTACTTAAAAAATATTTTCTCTATTTTTTATGTTAAGTTTATAACTAGGGTCGGTTGGGGTAAATGTAAACATGGGGTAAATGTAAACGGCCGTTATTTTTATACTTTAAATATAGTTCTCGGAACCCAGACATAAAAAAAATCTGAATTTGGAGTGTCGCGACACCGGTGCATGCAATACCCTTCAGTTGTTGTTTGGCTTTCGTTCGCAATTTTCAAGGAAATAAATTAACATAAATTCATGTCTGTTTACTTTTACCCCATAGGCGAGCTCCCTGCTCTAAGAGAACAGAAATTTGTTGTCCCCATTTACCCCAGTATTTTTATAAACTATGGGGGAAATGTAAACACGGAAGGGGTAAATGTAAACACTGCCCTATGTCTTTTTTGGGTTTTTATAACTTGATTAAGTCATCATATGTGCAACATCTTGTATCTTATAATATAATATCCGTTTTCAAAAGTTAAAAAAAAATTAAATTTAATATTTTATATATTTCTGAAAAAAATGTGTCTTTGAAAAATGCAAAAATCGTCCCCATTTACCCCAACCGACCCTAAATATTTTTGTTCATTGAGTTTTTTTTTATAAATTAAATTTGGGACTGGAGCCCTACTATGAAACTCGATTCTACTCTTAATTCTATTAGAAAGATATTTGCGATTCAACTTTCAAATGGTACTCTCTATGAAAGTAGAATCGAATGCCAGTAATGCCAAACCATTTGCCAAAAATTTGCGATTTTCCAACGATTCTCGCATTATTTTTGATATAACGCAAACGAGTCTCGCATTATATTTGGCATATTCCAAACAATTTAATCAGCATTCAAGTCTTTGGTCAAATTAGTCCATAAATGCTTGGATTTTTGTCTAGCTTCGACTGTTTTTAAATCTGGGAGCCGGGTCATATATTGCACCAATATTCCCCTTTTACAAAAATTAAAATCCTTTTTTTCTCCCATAAACAAAAACGCTTGTTTAAGTTTTAAATTAACATTTAATGTTTTATTTAAATCCCTTAGAATTAAGCAAACAACAAATACTATCTAGTTATTGATTTTAAAATCACACAGTTTATGCTTAAATCAATAAGAATGTACCTTAAAGTTTGTACATTGCACTATTGCGAAGTTTTAAGCAGGCTTTTTCTGCCACAATTTTAAAATTTTTGTTTTCCCCTTTTTGGATTGTTTTTCCCCAAAAAAATCCCTTTCCCCTTTTGTGAGAAAAAATCGACAAAATTGCCGGATTTCCCTCCAATCTGGGATCACTGATTTGACATTATCTTTCGGAAAAGCTAGTACCAAATTTGTACCAAGAAAAGAAAAATAGTTGGCAGTACTAGAGCTGTTCGAATTTCGCTTTCATAACTTGCATACTTATAGAATTACAGAGTTGCGATATTGCAAATTCGAACAGCTTCACTTTAGAATAGAGTTTCATAGTAGGGCCCCTGAGAAATCTTCGAGAAGGCCAAATGACAGAGAAACATTGTGAAACACAAAGGCTTTGTCTACAATTTATCGTTTCAGGACCATATTTATAAAAGGCAATGTTTGTATGTGTGGCGTATAGACTCAAAATAAATCTAATCCACGAATTAAGTTGAAAATTGAACAGCCTTACCCTATTGAGCCTGCCACCTAGCGGCTTCCTGAATGGCTGTCAGGCCATAGAATCCGTTGCGACAGACACCTCAACAAATTTATTAACCGACGGAAGAGTCCCATAAGACTCGTCTTATATTTGTTAAGCAGAGGGCCTTACTAATAAACATTTTTAATTTTCACACTTAATATTTTGTAGGTCACAATATGCAATTTTGAATGGAACATTTGGCCATTGTGAGGCCCTAAAAATTATGAAATTGAAAACACAACGCATTCTGTGGTGCAATGGAAGCGGACGCAAATACCAAATAAAAGTGCAATTGTGGCCAAACAAACTTTCAATGTAAATGTAACTTATGTATTATATGGTCAGCTGTAAGAGTCATGTAGGTACAAAGTAATTTAGCGGGTCTCACTTTATGCCGGTACTTTTTATAGAGTTGTTTAAATGAAATTCGATAGATGGCGCTGTTATTTCTAATTTTAGAGCGTCCATCTCGAAAATGAATGAACAGACATGGATGCGGTTTGCAGTCTTAATATCTATCATTAGAATTTATTTTAAAAATTCATATCTTATCAATTGGAGCTGAGCACTCAAGGTCCAACTGCCAGAGCGGGTCATACAATTATTTGAAACACATTTACATAAACATTTAGGTAGTCTCCCCTTATATATTTGGTCTATAAATCATTCTTCTTATCTCACACATAAGCAAAGCTTAAAACAAATCTCCGAATCAGCGAATTGCATGGCTTGTTCGCTCGAAAGTATTCTCTCAAATATTTGCTAACTGAGGCTTCTAATAATCAAATTCCAACTTAAGGTTTTTTTCACTGCGCCACCTCTCGCGAACGTCATGAAAGAGCGTCTTAATTTGCCGTTTGGAATCGGCATAAAATTGTAGATGCCTTCCATTCGTCCCAAAAATAAAAACTCACACAAAACGAATGGTTGAGGGAAGCTAGGCCTAGAGTCCCTTCGGACATGTTGCGCCAACTATTTATTATACCATCCACAGGAAGGTATATTCACTTTGTCATTGCATTTGTAACGCCAAGAAGGTGTCACCGGAGATCTCATAAAGCATATATATTCTGAATCAGGATCACATTCTGAATCGACTAAGCCATGTCCGTCTGTCTGTCTGTCTGTTGAAATCACGATAGCGCCCAAAGGAATTGACATAAGCGAATGAAATTTGGTGAAAGGACTTCTTTTTATCGTCGTCAGGTTGGTATTACAAATGGGCTATGTCGGTCAAGTAGTTCGGGTACCTCCCATACAAAATCAATATTAGACCCATGTGTCTCTCTGTCTGTTGAAAACACCAAAAGAATCCACGTAGGCAATTCAAATTTTGTAAGTGGACTTCCTTTTATTGTTGTCAAGTTGTTACTAAAAATGGGCTATGTCAGTCAAGTAGTTCTGGTAGGTCCCATACAAAATCAATATTAGGCCCATATGTATCTCTGTCTGTTGAAAACACCAAAAGAATCCACGTAGGCAATTCAAATTTTGTAAGTGGGCTTCCTTTTATTGTCGTCAAGTTGTTACTAAAAATGGGCTATGTCAGTCAAGTAGTTCTGGTAGGTCCCATACAAAATCAATATTAGGCCTATTGTCTCTCTGTCTGTTGAAAACAGGATATCGTCAAAACAAATCGACCTAGGCAAGTAAAATTTTGTGAGAGGACTTACTTTTATTGTCGTCAGATTTATATTAAACTTGGACTATGTCGGTCAAGTAGTTCTGGTATCTCCAATACAAAACCTGTCTTGCATGACTTGTATGCAGTCGAGGGTATCAAAGCATCAGCCAGGACGATGATAACACTTTCACTTGTTAATTTTTAAGGTTAGGGTAAGACACATTATCATTAGTATTTTAACTTTGTCGTACCACCAGTAAAATTGTTTGCTCCTTGTAGTAATTAATCTAGTATAGGGTGCTCCTTGTCTTTCATCAGATGCAGCTTGAATGTTTGAATGTTTGAATGTTTATTTCATTTCAATTTCAATTTCTATTTTTTACAATATTATATATTATATTTATATAATCGACCCAACATGGAGGTCAAACTTGGGCATATAAGTCGGTGCGAAGGGGATAAAACCCGCAACAGAGATCAATAGATATAAACAAGGAAACCATGTCATTTGCTGAAATGAAAACCCAACTTCTGCAGTTCGCTATACCACGAAAGCTTCCGACATTTCACTGACAGGCAGAACGATAACCATTCAAAGTTGACAAAGCCGATCGCCCGACCAAAATGAAGTGAGCATATAATATCTTAACTCAAGTGGAATAAGACTGCTGGTAGAGACAGTTGAGCTATTAAAGGAAGAGGAAGTTAACTTGTGCTGAGAATTCACCAACCTGAACCTGAATATCGGCATCGTTTGATGAAAGTAGAACATCAACAAACTGATTCAACTGTAGATGCATCATTCTCCTTAGCATGACATTCAATGTCATGGCTGTTGTACAGAATGAGTGTCCAAAACCATGTGTATATAGGTAAATAGCTGGATCGATGCACAGCACCGTTTAATTGGCTTCACGACGACGTTTGTAGGCGAGCTATATATAACCATGTATCGGTTTGGCATCGCTAATCCCAAAAATACAATGTAGAATCTACAAATCATAAATAAAAACTTGCTTACCTTTAAAAGCGATAAATTAATTCTTTTCCAGAGATATTTCTACCAAATTCAGAAAGCAATCAAATACCATACTTTTATACGGTATTTGTACCGCACTTGTACCAATTCTCACTGATTGTATAAGTTTATCACACAACAAAACGTCAGTTCTACCATCAAAAGGATATTACAACGCTTCAAGTATTATACTGCACAAACCGTTAATTAAAGGCATAGGTATTAGCACACTCCCGACGTCAGGAGCAACACTGTGCCTTGGATACTCTCTCGACAAGGAGCAAAATAATATTGTATTACTCGACCATGTCCGGGACATTTCAAATTACAGCAGCACTTGAGAAACACACAAAGAAATCAAATTTTCTTCTCCCTGTCCGACGAAAATTGGTTGTGATACCTTTTCGGACGTTCGGCGGGCAGATTGTATTTTTTATGAGCTCATATACAAGAGCCACTGTGAGTGGAACGAGCGGTTAAATGTTTTTTTTGTTGCTGCTGATTGAGTAATTATTATGAGAAATTTCATTCGTTTGATTGAGCGTGGCGATAAAATATTAATCACCCTTCCAAGCAACGGCTGGCAGGTATGAATAAAAAATAAGTCCTTATCCAATCGAATTGCATTAAGTCCCTAGTGAACAGGAGAAAAGTGGATCGAAAAGCAATTAAGTGGAATGCTGGAGTAGGTATATGCGGAAAATTCATCAGCCACTGGGGTATGAGGAGCGTAGGAGCGTATTTTTGAGCGAATTCCCATTGAAAATATAACCTGAGTTAAGCACGGAGACGCTGTCGGACAACACGACCGGATGGGATAGTCTCCTCGTTACTATGGTAATCATCTTACGTTCAATTCGATTGTAATTTCCCTTTAGGGCGGATGTGGAATTGATTCACTTTCTCTTAACGCTTATTTCGTCTCTGGTATCACGTTGCTTGAATTGCAGTGCACATTTGCTTACAGAATTCAGTTATTTCAACTTTTTGATCTCTCAGTATATACCTACGTATTTATAACTACTAGTTTCGCTTGTGAACGAAAATCGACCGTACCTTTTAGAAGTATGCAATACTAAAACATGTACAACAATTTTCAATATTTATATGTTTTTTTAAGCGAATAGGCCGCATGTAGATATCGAAAAAATATGCCCATTTGAAAATAAGTTTAACTCACGATTAACATTTTAGTACCTACGACGCTATGAAGATTCAAGCAAACAATTTATTGGTATGCTTACTTATAGGGGTAGGTAAATTGCACACCTTCGAAAATAGGTCCTAATCTAAGATGACATAAATATATATGCTTACGTTACTTTGGCAATATGTCGGCGCCAAATTAAATGTCACCAAACTGCTTTCAATTAACTGATAAGCTTTTGTATAGGGAATTTTTAAATTAATTTTACGAGTCTTATTGGCGACAAATACCCACGATTTTTTGTTTGTGCACATCTATGGAAGAGTATTTTTCAAATGATATAAGTTTCGTTCTCCTGATTTCTTTATAAATACTAAAAAAGTGTACGGAAATTTTTGATGTTCACGTATAAATACAGGGTCATTCATTTCGTGGTGTCCAGTTGGTAGCGCTGGCCGTTGACACCTGTCAAACTCAGCTGTCATAATATTAGTTGAATGTTTACCATTTACGATAATGGATCGCTAACAATTGAACAACGCGTTAAAATTACTAAAACTTTCGACAAGACAGGGCAACAAGCCACACAACGCGACCAATTATGGCTTTATTGCGTGATATACCGCCCGAAATGCCCAAAAAAGTGGTTAAAAATTACCTCTAAAGAATCACATGCTGCGAATATTCCCGAGGTGGCCATTTGAATGATGTTCCATTTTACACTTATTGGCAAAGTCCAAAATTTTATGAAATAAAATATTTATCAAAAATATATCGCTGTGTGTGTTTTATTTAGCTTTACTTTTGAAACCGAAAAATGAACGACTCTTTACTATCTTCTATTGCCGGCAATGTTCGCTGAAAATATTTATTTATTCTCTACAGCCAGTGAGTCGCCCTTAAGCCTAGGGCCATTTAAAGCAAACAATTTTTTAACCAAAATATTTCGCTCAGGGTCGAAGATTAATGCTGATCTTAAAAGCTTAAGGGCGACTCACTGGCTGTAGAGAAAAAATAAATATTTTCAGCGAATATTGCTGGCAACAGTAGATAATTTCGTTTTTGTCAAGTAAGAGGTAACTCCTTTAAGCCTTGGGAATCTGTCTGGCGAAGGTTTAACATGAGCTCAGAAAATGAATAAATACTAAGAAAATTGCCTGTGGTCTGTCTTCAAGCATGATTGAGCTGGTAGGTGGCCCTTGAAAATACGTGCGCAACCTTGGTTCCGAATTTCGTTCAGAAGACAGACTTTTGACAGCCGCATGCAGTCATTTTCAAAACAATTCTGCTGTTGTTGTGTTCTGTTAGAGTCACCATTTTGAGCTACGCGATTAAAGAGCACATTGAATTCGTTCCCAACTACTTGACAAGAGGGAGATGGTACCGGCCGTAAAAGTCGAGTTTAATTGATTGAAATTGAAAGTCGAAATGGGAGTGTTAATGACGAAGTATGTAATCTTTTTACTGGCACCGTTTTTTGGTAGGTCATAGATAGCCTTCTCTGGTTAAGATATAAGATCGCCTAGACACTCTTCCAAGGTATAGAAATGATTTTCAAAGTGTAGAGCTAGCAAAAATAGTTTTATGTCGTTATTCGAAACAGTACAGCTATGAGTACTAAAAGATTTGATATTATATGAAAAACTATCGCTGCGAATCCGCAATATTAAGATGCATCTTAAACATCGATTACTTTGCAGTCATCGGCGAGTGACTAAAAGCAAATTGTATTTAAAAAGCTGCTGACCAAAGGAAAAGAAGTTACCTCTAGAATTTGAGTCCTCCTGATTGCTAAATACTCCGAATTAAGTATTCGTCGCATTTCGCTGTCAAAACGCCCGCAATACCAATACTGAGAGCACCAAGATTGTCTTAAGGCTCTAGTTCCAAACATTACCCACTTACAAGAATAGCTTCTTGATTTACGAGTAAGCCCTCGGCTCGGAGGTTAAGAAGTATGTTCGAGATATTTATTTTGTATAGGTACTGACGTGCTGCGCGCAATCTGTCAAAATGTGGTCGAAAGTCTTGTAAGACTTTTCCATTTGTTAGGGCTACGGCATCAGGATAAAAGCTGTTGTGGCTTTTCAACATTACAGGCAATGTAATGAATTAACATGATTATGATGTAGCGAATGGATTTAACTCAATAATCCTTAAAAGTTGGGAGGAGGAATTGTGCGAGATTACAATTTTAATGAGTACGTATTAGAGGTTGGTTGGCACAATTTGGTTAGTTACAATTGAATCTTCGTTGAACAATGTCACCTGAATGAAACTGAATTTGGCTGTTGGTGGTATATATTACGCGTAAGTTTATTTTATTTTATTTTCAGAGCATACAATATAAATGAATTTATACCGTCCGGATTTTAAGCCGGGGAACTATGCCCATATGGCTAGTACGCGTAAGTTATTAAGTAAAAATGAAATTAGCAGGCAAGGAAATTGTAAGATTGAGGTTGGGGTAATGTACATGTGTTGAGAATAACTAATGGGTCTTTGATTTTATGTAAAACTGATATAACTTTGACAGCTTTAGCATACTAGCTATCGCAAAAGCCTTTAAAAGCATATAGCTACAAGTCAACACTTTTTTTAAAAAACTGTGCCACATATGTATTTGTAAATATAAACACAAAAGATGAGCCAAAGCCAAGTTCATACATACATTCGCTGTTAACAGAAAGTGCCATACCCAGCATCGACTAGACGGGTAGAACGTCACAAGACGGAGCTGTAACTCTGAGGTAGTAAGAAAGATTGTTTTCCATTGCTCTACTATATCATATCTGAAAATTACATTTCACCAGAAATAGCGAATAAATTGCGCGTTATTTTTTGGCTAAGAAGACAAGGTCCCATATAAGGGAACTCGCATAAGAGCAACCATGTAATCTAATGAAAGTATACTGCTTCAAAACCGGATGAAGATATTCCTAGTGATTTGGAAAACACAATCAAAAAAAAAAAATCCGAGTTGTCGCTCTTGTCGTTAATAAAAAAAGCATAAATATCGAAAATAATTGCGGTACGTTTTTTAGTGTTACATTTTATATTATTATAAAAGGAATGGTCGATTTTCGACATCAAGCAATACTAGTTTTAAGTAAAGGGTGATTTTTTAAGCGTAGTTTTTTTAAAAAATATATTAAAACACTCAAATTTGCATCAAATATTCATAATTGTAATCGATAAATAGGCCTTTGCCATTTACGTTTTAAAGACAACTTCATGAAAATGTTGTCCGCGGCCCCGTTTCAAATGGTCCATTCGGAAGGTCCAATTTTGCGTCACGTTTTCGTGTATTTCGGCCTGTATTCCACGAATTACGCGTGTTATGTTATCCTGTAAGGCTTCAATCATGTTCGGGTTGTCCACATAGACTCACGATTTTACATGACCCCACAAGAAATAATCAAGAGGCGTTAAATCGCATGATCTTGGCGGCCAACTAACAGGGCCATTTCGAGAGATAAGCAGCTCACCAAATTTATCCTTCAACATTTACATTGTTTCACGAGCTGTGTGGCATGTGGCACCGTCTTGATGAAACCACATGTCAACCAAGTTCAGCTCAGCCAACTGGGGCAAAGAAAGTCGCGTATCATGGCGAACGATATCGCCGGGATTCATCAGGGCACTCTTTCCGTAATTTTTCAGACGATTATCGTCGAAATGATAGACCTCCAAAAGTAGGAACTGAGTGCCAAAATTACGAGTTTGAGACCTTAATCCAGTTCATTTTCCACAAATGTAATGAAAGCTGACGATAGTGAAACAAAATCAGGCGAAATAAAACTTCTAATGGTCATCAAAGTTTCAAAAACGATATCGTCCCGACGATTATTGTTATACGGAATCTGCCCCCTGGTCGATTATGCTCGTAACAAACGGGACACATTTTTCACAGATTACGAATTTTTATAATAAATTTCAATAATTAGCAATCGTTGCTCGTTTGTAAGTCTTTTCATGATTAAATGGCAGAGTATACTGAAAACTTTTCACTTTGACAGATGACGTTTGGACGTCGTAACAAACGGGACACATTTTTCACAGATTACGAATTTTTATAATAAATTTCAATAATTAGCTATCGTTGCTCGTTTGTAAGTCTTTCCATGATTAAATGGCAGAGTATACTGAAAACTTTTCACTTTGACAGATGACGTTTGGACGTCGTAACAAACGGGACACATTTTTCACAGATTACGAATTTTTATAATAAATTTCAATAATTAGCAATCGTTGCTCGTTTGTAAGTCTTTTCATGATTAAATGGCAGAGTATGCTGAAAACTTTTCACTTTGACAGATGACGTTTGGACGTCGTAACAAACGGGACACATTTTTCACAGATTACGAATTTTTATAATAAATTTCAATAATTAGCTATCGTTGCTCGTTTGTAAGTCTTTCCATGATTAAATGGCAGAGTATACTGAAAACTTTTCACTTTGACAGATGACGTTTGGACGTCGTAACAAACGGGACACATTTTTCACAGATTACGAATTTTTATAATAAATTTCAATAATTAGTAATCGTTGCTCGTTTGTAAGTCTTTCCATGATTAAATGGCAGAGTATACTGAAAACTTTTCACTTTGACAGATGACGTTTGGACGCCATTAACCAGTGCTGCCAACCTGAAAAACTTAACTCTTTTAAAAATCACCCTTTCTATACAAAAAGCCTATTTGAAAAGGCTAATAAATTAAGACAAATGAATGCGCGATTACAAATAAGCTTTAAAAAAAAAACAAGACCACCTACGATGACTAAACTTGGTCTGACCGGACAAAATGAAGCAACTTGATCGGTATCGCAGACTGCAGTGCATCAGGCAGAAAGACTGTCCCTTAGTTTTTCTTTGAATGATTTAGCATAAGCTTATAACTATTGAACCCTAAATAGGATTTTTTATCCAAATTGTGAATTTCTAAATACCTACCCATACAAGTTATTTTTAAAAGGGTATGGGAACCTTTCACCTGGAGGACTTTTCGCTTATACATATTTGAAACATTCCCTTGTCGGTGATGAACTGTTCATTATTTTTATTTGTTTTACTTGATTTATGCGACGCAGTGTATTGATTTGTAAAACAAGATGTGGTGTACATATGCGAGTATAATTGCCAAGTCAGCAAAACGTGTCAAATTTCCCAGCGTAGGAAAGGAATGTTGCTAAACGATAATGCGGTGTTTGATTCTTGCTGAAGGCGCAACATCACCAACAACAACAAAAATATATATGAACGTAATGTTCCTACATACAATTTAAGATAAAACTAGTTACACGCGTTATCTAGCGCATTTCAATTGTAATGTTTACCTTAAGTGTTGGCTCTGAAATGAACAAAAAACAAAACGAACTATGCCCGAACTGAAAAAAAACATTTGATTTGAATCGATTTTTTAGTTCAGCGACAGAAGACCCTGGGCAGACCGATAGATTTGCGATTCTCACTGTTTTAGTACTTCTGTCATCATTATAATAGAAAATTTCAACCATTACTGTAGGTATCCTTTGCTTGGTGTTAGTCTTGTAATAAAATGGTTGTAGGTTATAGTTATACGTGTACGACAAGTATAATTAAACAGTATTTTATAGAGGAACTCAATGGAAAGCGTATCCTTTCGCTTTTAAAGGAGTGTATCATTTAAATATGTGTGCACTAGAATATATGTGAAAATTGCGATTACGAATAGCTATACATATAATTAAGTAGATATAAAGTGGAAATAGAAAGTTTGAACATTGAGAATTTGTTAGATTGATGTGGTGAACAAGAAAATGATGGTACTCATTCGTAGGTACCAACCGTTAGGGTATAATAAAGCAATGAAACGTTTTATTAGCACACTCGACTTCGCTTTAGTTTGCAATCAAATAAGTAGCACATTCTCCGTTAGACAACAACTTGCTAATAAGGGGCCGGCATGTTAATAAAACCGTTTATTCATTTCACCACGTAACACTGAACTTAATTTTTGTAATGTGTACAGTGAGGAGGGCATATGTAAAGTTTGGAGTACCTACTTACGTTCTTATGGAGGTTGTTTCCAAAATTAGGCCTCTCAAGTGCTATATATAAACAAAAACTGAATTTTCAACTCTTTTGAAGTTGTCTTCAATTCGTTGGTCACTTCTTTAAATATATATTAAAAATATTATCGCACGTATATCATATACATAGCGACAGTTTGTTAAGCTGTAGCTCTACTTTCAAAAGCTTTGTAATTAGAAAAAAACCTTGCAAATAATGGAAAATGTCACTTAATTCGGTGAAAAGACACCTAACCAAAAGAAGAGAAATATCAAATTTTGTACGTGTTCCCTACTTTTTCGTTTTTATCGGATCCTTCGAGAGAATTTGTCCCAACATCTTGAAGTTTGGGAAGTCATTTGAAGCTTGGAAAGTTAAGCTCTTTCACCGTAGGTACTTTCCTCAGTAATAAATATGTACGATATAAGATTTGTTAGAGTTGAGGCATATTTAATGTAAAATTGTATCCAAATCTAGGCTGCATTTTAAGTTTGGCCTTTGGAAACCAAATGAATTCGAGCACAAATATATGACAATTAAATTATGGGAAATTTAAAAGAAGAAAACTTTTCAAAAGACCGCTTGGTTTCACTGTTGACAGCTGAAACCCGAAACTCATACAGCCGTACTGCTATTATTCTTTTATCTTTACAAATTTTTACTCTGACAACAGTAACAAAAGCTGTCAAAAAAGTAACAAAACAAACAATCGCTGTTATTTTACTTATAATTGTTGGAATGCAGCTATATTTGTAGTAAAATGAATTGAGTACAGTCGACTCCGCTTATCTAAACTTCGCCTTACTGAAAAAATCGGTTAATTGAATAACCGAATTCAGCATGCAGCATTTTGTCAAAAATTCATACGAATAGCTCCGCTTAACTGAAACCCGCTTAACTGAAAAAACCCGGTTAACTGAACAAAGTAATACGTCAGAAATTAATAAATTATACTAATTCAGCTCCGCATTACTAAAACAAAGTTATTGAACGCGCCCATTAGTAAAATTTTTTATTTCGTCAACTGAACTTGTCCATTGAACTTATGACACTAACTTCATTGTGTGTCAATTTTGACAGCACGATTTCAGTTGTGTTTTTAATTCTCCTTCCTTCGGCTTTACTACATACCCTAATTCTTCGTTGAATTGCTAACAAAACTTCGAACTTCGGTTAAGTACAAACATTTTTCAGTTATCCGAAGTCCGTATAAGTGAAAATACCGCATAAGTGAAATAAAATTTGTGGCAAATTGCCGTTTCAGATAAGCGGAGTATTATATTTATATGTGTATGTCTGGCCTCCAATTGGGGATGGTGAATTTAAAAAAAAAACATATAGTTGACTGTTATTTTCTTCTGAAAATCGTATCAATGTGCCCCATCTCCAAAAAACTGAATTTTTACGTACCTATAAGCTATAACCTATGAACTCTTCTTAAAACCAAAAGCACGAAAATCAGCACCACCAATATATTCTATTAAAAAACAATAACTTCCTGTAACAGATCTAAAACTCCTGCTTGGTTCGCTTGTCCTGGTATTTAAAAATCGTGTAATGTATAAGAGCCTATAAACAAAACAGTTGGCGCTTGAAACTTTTTAACTGCACAACTTGCTAAAAATGCTTTTTACTGAGATGTGAGAGCTTAAGCCTTACGCCATGTTCCCACCAAACGAAACCGCAAGGCTTCATAAAATTTTTCCAAACCTCCGAGGTTTTGAGGTTTCGAAACCTCGGGATTTCAGCGAAACCTATTTGAAACCCCTCTGACTTCATCCGTCCGTGAGAGGTTATCAAACCGAACAAGCCTGCAGCGTTTTGGTTTATTATGTGTTCGGTAGTGGATGTCAAAATATTAAACACCAAAACAATTGTGACAATCGAAACAAAAAATAAATAGAATAGAATTTGAATAAAAAAAAGGGCAAAGTAATATTTTCAATGGACATATTTATATATATTTTAAATGTAATTTGTTTTTATTAAAGATCATGGCAAGGCGGAGATCAAAGATCATGGCAAGGAGGAAGAAGAAGCTCTCATTCTCTGGGAGGAGAAAATTGTCGAGCTCCGTGACAACAGAAAATATGGTCACATTTATGCCGAAATGACATAAGAACTTGTAGGTACATTTAGCATTATGCAGTCGAACCTGGTTAATTGGAATCCATAGCCATTTATTTCAGTCTCAGTTTCTCACTTATCCAGGTAGAGCAAATATTTGTTCCACTTAAAGAGGCCTTCAAATAAATTGAAATACATAATGCATATTTTAAGCTATAAAAACAATTTCATTTAATAAAACAATATAAATAGATATATAATCCATAAGCAGAACACAAAAAATTAAAAACAAAAAAAAAAACATTGCATAGCGACATATTGCTTATGTAAACTGACGTCAAGATACGTCCACATCTTGTGTAAAAGCAAAAGATACGGTAAACTGTTTTTGTCGACGTTTACGGAAACAACCCTATGCAACTGGTCGTCACTGTAAAGAAAGAAAATATAGGCTGCGAATAAATAAAACATATTTGGGCAAGCACATGCAAAAATATGTAGCGAAAAACACGATTTTTGTTGCAAGTCTGTCTCACTTACAGAGGTTAAATTTGCAAGTCTGGTCCAATTAAAGAAGTTAATTTATAAAATATAAGCTCAACTTATAGAGGTGGAAAAAGTTTCACTTATAGAGATGTTTTTAAGGAAAATGAAGGTGCCCCAGAATTAGGCCCACTAATAGAGGTATTCCACTTAGCCAGGTCCCACTTAGACAGGTTCGACTGTAATGAATTGATTTCTTTGTACTGCGAAATAACCTATAAATGCTGCAATTACATGCTCAATTTGTTCAGAATTCATTTTAAGATTAGATTAGATTAGATTTTATTAATTACTTAATTGATTACAAATCTTTACATTAATCGAAAATCAAAGAGAGCATGGCACGGGTGCCGAATTCATTTCATTTTTAGTAATTCCGGTTTTCCAAAACTATTATTTTGAGTCAACAAACAGCTGTGCTGCCAGCCACTTCAAAATTGACAGCTTATGAATTTTGAACTCACTTCAACGCAGTGGGAACGACTTACAAGATTTCGGTAAAAGCTCTTCGAAACCTCGCCATTTCAGTTTGGTGGGAATATGACATTACATTGGTGTTTGATATGGTACTGCCATCTCAAATGAATAGTTAAAGCTGAAAATACAATTTATTTATTGCTCTTCAGTTTTCCAAACTGTTCTAATGAAGCAGAAAGTGTTGTGTGAACCAGTCGTGCACTTTAGTTTTAGTTTAAAGTTATCTTTATATTTTCTACCGTCTCCCTTTTTAATTTTCAATATAAGTGCGACAACACTATGTGTACAAACCATAAACTAACTATTAAATAGACTGACAGCTTCAGCCAAAAAAGAGAAATTGCCTACAAGCTGAATTTGACCTTGGATGTAGCCCAGTTTGAATTCATGTATTTGTGACTATGTTAATCAAAGGGGACTCACTCATACTTGAAAGAAACCAGCCTACACTCTTCCGGTTCCGGTTTAAACCGTCATATCGGTAGCCTGAGGTGGATTCGCATTTCAATACCAAGGGCTGTGTTGAAAACCATAGTTTTTCTTAGTTCCAGGTTGACATTTTTCGTTCTTATAATTGAATAGAAATTAATGTTCAAATTACAGGATATAAAGAAAAGGAATATGTATTTTTTTAAGTCATTTTATAACGAATTTTGGATAGATAGACATAATTTTTATGATATCGATATAAAAAATCGTTCGCATGTTCGCCATAGAATTTCCTTTAAGTTTCGCAACCAATTTCTCATTTCGCATTCCCATTTTTTTTAATGATTGATTTGGTGAAACTATCAACAACTACAGTATTAAACGAAACTGACAACTGTACTGTCACTTAAAAAAGTGTAAGAAAAATTACAAACAGAAATCAAGTAAAAAAAAATCGTCAGTTTCCTAGAAAAAAAATTGTGAAGGAACAATAATAAACGTGCAGTCATCATTTTGCAACTTTATTTTACTTTTCACATAAATAATGACATTATTTTAATTCATAAAATTCTACCAAAAACTTTTCAGTTGAGTTTTTTTTTTGATTAAAAACTAGCACTATTCATGTTCTTGGTTGAAGCCGTTGTTTTCAAATGGAATTTAATTATTTATCTCAATTATTTAAAATGTTCTAACAAATTTTAATTGTTTTTTTTTTTTGAATCTTCATGAAAAGATTATAACCCAAAAATCAGGGCAGTCCCGTTTGAATAGGCTTCGTGAGTGGACGTGTAAAGATGTGGTTGATTTATAAATAAAAAGAATTACTTGAGTTTGACATTGAAACTTCATTTTGATTATTTTGGTGTGTTTCTGAATTTTTTCCCTAAAACAACAAACGAAAACAGACACATTCAACAAATTAATTTTTCACACTTATTCCTTTATTTATTTATGTTGATTACATTCGCAATTTTAAATTTTGTAGAATAAAATACAAATGTTATCGTGGTGCAATAAAACAACGAATTTAAACTCTCAGAACGCATCCATCAGCTGACAGCAACTCACCAAATACACTCAATCTCAGTCAGTGTTCTTAGCACTCTCTCTTTATTTTTCCCACGAAGCGTGTTCATTTTTCCCTTTTCACTAACCTCAAATTACCTCTATTTTTTATGAAAAAAACATGCTTTTAAAAGTAAAATTTGTATTGTTGGGAAAGAAAATAACGTTAAATTAATCTTCAGTATAAAAATCGCAGTTTGCTAACATAATAATCATTATTTTTGGTACTGGAAATTGTTGCTATATTCAAATCTCCTTTTTATGTACATTTAGTGCGTTGATATTAATGGTGAAAAGTAGTTTGAATGTTTTCTTTTCAGATTGTTGATATTCCCACAATTTTGATGTTTTACGCATGGAAATTTTACCGAAAATTGAAATTCCCACAAAAAGGTAGAGATGCCACAATGTAGGAACACTGCTGAGTGTCAGTATTTTTTTTGCTGCTTCACACGTATAGCTAGCGGTGGGAGGGGCTTATATTGAAAAAAATCTGCGGGAAAATCGGGGAGACATAGGAAAGCTGTCAGGCTATTTAATAGTTAGTTTATGGTATACACCCACTATCTAACTTCGATAATTTTTCGATCACTTTTCTCTAGATGCTCGCATTTTAAATTTTAGCATTGACTGTGGCGGATCTCCAGCGATTCTTCAATCAAAATTCACAGTAACACATGTATCGCCTTGGCGCCCCAGCTGTATACACGCCGCGGAACGAACTCTTCTTGAAGGGAATTGAAAGCTAACGAAATATAAATCGCTTAGCTTTTAACGTATAGTAAAGACAGATTCACAGAAGTTAGGTGGAGCTTTATGCAAACAGGATCAATTATAATGTATTTTCGTGCAGAGGTAATTGACGATTCCTTCCTGGATTAAGTGAAATTTCATTAAGAAAACAGATTTTTTCCTATAATTCCGGAAGCACGAATATAAGATGTCAACGTGTGAAATGTTGCTTATTATGATATTGAAGTCAAAAACGTAGCAAACGTGCGCACAACAATATAGTTCTATATCCAAAACAAATGTGTCAAGCTGAAATATATTTCAATTTGCAGGGAATTAATTTGGAAAATGTAAATGGGCGAAGAAAAGAAAAGAAGATTTTAATACCAGCTAGTGTATCCGTCTACAGATGACGCCAAATATTGTTGGAGTCCTTTTAACTTAATTAGACACGCTGTCCCTTTGCATGTATAATATTTCTATAGAGCACTTATTTTGACTCCAAGCTAAATAAAAGCTTTGCGAAGCTAAATTGTCTCTTAGTGATTTCATGCAGAAAAAAAAAGAAACAACCAAATGGCTGGGATGTAAGCAGTTTACTCTTTGTCTTTTATATACACAAATAAAATATTAATTTTTATTCCATATCGCATTTATTATCTCGAAGAAATGAGGGCAATAATTTCGTACTTTTTTTGATACATTAGGGACATGGTTCAAGGTTGTACTTGTTTTTTATTTATTATTAGTTGCACTTGTGTGCACAGCTTAGGTCCAACAACACGCAAACATATTGTATGGTGTTGTACGACAAATAAAATCATATATACAAAGGTAATTGATATACAAAGGTGGTTCCACATTCTGGCACTTAAAAGCCATAATGACCTATGTACGTGTGGCAAACATACCTTTGTATGACCGTAGTTTTTGTTTTAACAATATAATTCGAACATAATAGGAAACTCTCTTAAACATAAAATACCTGCATATATATAAAATACCTTCGAAAAAACGTTCAATAAGTGAAAAGAGAATGGGAATAGGACCCATTAAGTATTTTAAAAGGGGTAGAACGAAAAAAATTTATTTCACATTGACGTAGCAATTTTCCTTTTACCTTGGTATACAATACACACCCTTGAATCGGATTAATGCCAAACTCAATAGGTGTCAATCAAAACAACTGATCTTAAATTGTCTAGTTGAAGAATTGTGCGTGATATTTTACCTCTGCTGAAAATATCAATCCTAAACGAGGTACACTGTAGTGTTTATTTATGTATCCCACATATTCGCTATCGTTTACGAGTCAGTACTTTCCAATTCCGTTTGACAGGTTTTGGCGAGGATCCCCTTTTCAAATAAGGGATTATTAGATACCAACCAAGCATGGTTTGCACTGAAGGCCAGGATGTATGGTATGTATACGACGGAAACCTTTTTGTTTGTTTTCTATTTTAAAACTACTGAAGAAAATAGTTAACCCTTCTTGTGATGTGTCATATAAAATTTCACTCAAAACCAAACAATTATTTTGCAACAGATTCAAACCTAAATCAACTCAATAAGCAGCTCTTACAGAAGACTGAATCGAATGATTCTTTCAAAATGCTATGCTAAATTGGTCATACCAATAACAAAAAATGACACTTTATTTTGTGAATTATGTTTTTTGTTTTTAGAAATTGGTAGGGGATTCGTAATTTCATTTCTTTTGCAGCTTCTATTGAGTTCACAAACGGTGTATAGCAATAGTGTCTATTCAAACACCAATATTTTTGCAATTTGTAGACTTAAACATTTTGTTTAGCACAAATAGTATTAGGTTTATCTTATACTTAACTATATAGGAATAATAAAGTTAATAAAGTTGTATTTAGTAAGCGTTTTTATTAATTTGGTTATTGGTTTTTCGAAATTTAAAGTCAAATATTAAGTTACTTCGAAATTATTTATACTCGAGTCGAGTGTTTGTTTATTGGGAAAGCCCAATTTGTATTCATACTACCATCACATATTCGCATTTTTTCAGAAAATTCTGCAATCGCTGCTTATATTTTTTGAATTTCATAAAAAAATACCTATTCAATTTAGCAGGTATGTTAGATCTTGTTTTATAAAAGCTCAGCTTCTAAATGATATTACAAGGTGGCACAAAATGTATCACCTGATCGAAAGATGTTATAATTTTTGCAAATGGCATCGTACGTCAATCATTATTTGACATTTGCGAACTAGACAGCTGCAGTATACAACAGAAAAGCAATGGAGCACTATACTCAGCAAGAGCGTGGAGTAATTAAGTCGATTTTTTTGACCAATAATCTTTCGGTGGTGTTAGCGCAACGTGAATTTCGACGTCGATTTCCTAATTGGTCACGCAAACTGGGTAAACAATTCTGAAGCACTGAAAATCTGCGAGTGATGCACGAAGAGCCATTACATCCACTCAAAGCCAGAGTGATTAGTTCGCCTGATTTAACCCTCCCAGGCTTATTTCCTTGGGGCTTCTTGAAGTCGCGGGTTTATGCCAACTAGCTTCAGACAAACGCATCCCTTAAGGAGAATATTCGACAGGAATGCGAACAGTTTTCACCGGAAATCTTGCGAAAAGTCATGGAAAATGCGATAAAACGGGCACAAATGTGTATTTAAACTGGCGGTAGCCACTTGACGGATAAATAAATCCAAATAAAGACTTCCATTCGTCAAAATCATTTTTTTTTTTATTCAGTAAAAAAGTAATCCAAAAATAAAATTGCATGATTCATTTTGCGCCACCCTGAAGTAGCTTAAAATAATTAGGGACGCATTTAATTTTAATTTTTTTTTTGTATTTATTAAAAGTTATTTCAGAACTGGCAAGTTGAACCCATCGAAAGTCTTCAGTCTTTAAACACAAAAAAGCTTTATAAAAAAACCAGCTGTACCCGCCCGGCTTCGCCCGTGCAAAATGTGGTTTCAGAACAATTGATGGAAACATTTTTTTTTATAAATTTGCTGTCTTTTAGAGGACACAATTTTTTTTTTGATAATCGCTCGGAAAAATATCTATAGACTTTGCAGAGGTATAACGCGAGGGAGCGTTATGCAATAGTGAGGAACTTGAAACCGTATTAGAAAACCTCCCAAAGACTGCCTTTATGGCATTGCAAAGGGTCGTTGGACTAATCGGCAATAATTTAATATTCTTTGGACAATGAAAATGAAAGAAAATAAATTTATAATAGGTATTTAACTCACTTTTTTATTAATGTAACGCTTCTTTGTATACTACATTAGCTGTTTTATTTACCCTGGAGCACGCTACATAATTAAAGTTTGACCCTGTGACTTATTGATTGTCATGGCAGAACAAACATAATAGGAAATTGAATCCGTTTAAACTGAAATGGATAATTGCTGGAAATTATTTGTATTCTTGGTATAAATACCGTATTTCCTTTACCAGACCCAGTTAAAATTAACGCCTCAATAACGTTTTTCTGCAACGAAATCACTCTCAACCTGGTTCCATTACAAAGCTTAGGGGATTCAAATTGCGAAGCAACTCAACGGGAACTCCAACTTTTAATTCCAGGCCATGGACTGTAATTCTATTTAAAAACTCGACCGGGTAATTTACTGCCTCATCTTGATTGCAAATAGCATTTATAAACAGGTACGACGTATATCATCAGGAATTTTCCCTAATGTAATAATACCACGATCTGGTATCACAAATACCTATACCTATTTGACATTCCTTTCCCACATATTTGACATTTATTTTATGGCTTTTTTTGTTCTTAGCACACCATGTTTGGTGCCTCTGCCTCTGTCTGTCTCCCTCTCCGTCACAGGAGTAAAATAGGGTTAAAAGAGATGTCAATATATTGCGCAGTTAGTATGTTTGATTTGAGAATTAAGTGCATATCTATTCACTCATGTGAAAATCGTAGTAATGTTTCAAATTTTGTCTATTTATTTAAAAACCTTTTAAGTTATCGAGTTATTGGATATCCTAAGTTGTACCTGCAGATGTCCTCTATAAGCTGCTGTTAACTATATTTAAATTCTCCCAGTATTTTCGAACGGAAAGCGTGACAAATAAAAAAACGAAACGAAACGAAAAAATAAATTACTCTTGTCCAATTTTTTCCAAAATTTATAGAGATATAGGGTTGAAACAAAGTAGAGATTGTAGGCCTAAGTATTCTCTATAGGCCTGTGAAAAATGCACCAGAATATATTAAACAGTTTCTAAGATTTTTACATTTACAGACATGCAGTCAAATTCAATCTTAGTCGAACAGAACTGCACCAATTTTATTTATATGATTATCAATTTTAATTCACAAAAACTCACAAAATCGCAGTGAAGAAATCCGAATCTGTAATGCGCAGTGGCCGGCAAACGTTATTCGATCGAACAAAACACGAATTCGCAAAGTGCAATATGGACGCTGAAACAGCAACGAATGAAGAAACTGTGCAACTGAATCAAATGGCACAGTCAACGTGGACAGCGCCACCACACATGAAACAAAATTGGCTTCTCCATTGATCGATAATAGATGGCGTTACGTTGCGTGTCTATCTGACAGTTCAATTGTGTACGATATGTTACATTCAATTTTGATTTTTTTTTTGGTTGTTGCCAAAATAAATAAACACAAAATGAAAAAAAAAAACTGTCGTAACACGCTGTGGTCAAAATAAGACATTTTAAAATTTTAATTTTTTTTTCAAATCCGTACTGAGAAAATACCTTTCCAACAAAGTATAAAACATCAAAATCGGTTCGGCCAATCTCGAGTTATGGGATTACATCGCTTCGGACTCTTTCTTTTATATATATAGATGTTCCAGTAGTTTTCTCGCCAACAGGTCAGCCGCCAGCGGTGAGAATTCATAAGCGATTGGCATACCAGCCGATCTTTAAGGATTGCATTGTCTTTACACAAATTGTAACGAGTGAGTAGAGTACCTATCTATAGAACAGTGACAGAAGACAAATTTCAATTTGCACGCCATCAATCAAAATTCAGAATCCATTTTTAATATTTTAGTGAATTTAAACAGAAACTGAAAAAATATTGATTTTTTTTACGATTTGCTTTCAATAAACGAAGAAAAAGACCGACAACAGTAACACAAACATTGAAAGAGCCCTGAGTTGTATTTATTCAGGATGCATAAAGTTCTAATATGAATATACAATTCAGGATACAGATATTCCTTTTTCGATGGATAGCATACAGGAAGTTAATTTTCTTCTTATAATACGTCCTGTCACTCACAAATTTACTCAAGAATAAATATGTTCGAAGTTCGATTCACATTGTATAGACAGAAATCAACCATTCATATGGTACGTCAACGTCATAATCATTGTGAATGTTGTCAAGGAGTAAGCAGAATGTCATCCTCTCAGCAGCGTCGAGTAAGGGCAACCAACCTTATCCAACCAACAAAAGAAAGCCGTCTTCGACATTATGCGTATAGGTGCCAAACAATTAATATAGTTGAAGGTAAATATCAATACCGGACAGGCAATTAGTTCCTTTTCACTTGTAGCTATTTATGGAAACGACAAATATCCCAACGGGCAACAACTTGTGAAGTGTTTCAGTGTGTAGAGGATAGAGGTGTTTCGAATATTTCATAATGGCCATCCCAGATATAGTCTGCTATGTCTATTGATATTCAGAAGTTACAGTTACCGGCGAGTAATATAATGACTTCAAATACAAATACGTGACTTGAAAGTGAAACTTTTCCAAAGGAGTGGCCTTAAGTCAATCCTTGCCGGCAACCAATTCAACGAAACGCTCTTTTTGTTTACATACAAACTTTTTATTTGTGGCAGTCACCTTTTAATCATTGAATTCTTTGTTGACTAAACTTTTTGCGCGGTACTAATATTTTTTATTGACTACCGGCAGCAGTGCGTAATTCGATATGAGCTGTCACAAGATGGTGATCTCGTACCAACCCCATGTCCGCTCCTCGTCTGTTTCGGACGTCTAGCAGACTACTTCGTTGCTTGTCTGTTTTGATTTTATGGCAGGCTTTGTGCTCAAACATGGTGCCACCTATAGGTACCGTGAAATAAGACCAACTTTCAAAAATTGGCCTTATTTCGCTTTTAAATAGTGTAATAAAGCCAACTTTCAGCAGTTGGTCCTATTTCACTTTGTCAAAGTGAAATAACGCCAAATAATGTTGGGAAATAAGATCATTTTGGCCTTATTTATCTTTTAGCTTACTTTAATTACCTATTCGCAACTATACGGCTTATCGAACAATAAGAAGGATACCGTAATGAAAGATGGGCGGTAACATCTCTCACTTTTTGGGTTTTTTCTAAAACTTTCACCACTTGCGCAAATTGAGAGAAAAGTACAGTGCCGCCATCTAGTGAGTTGAGGAGACCAATATCACTGCGTTGTTGTTGCTTCGAAATGGTTTTTGTTTGTTTTATTGCACATAACGGAATTCTCACGAGAAGATTGCAACATAACAAATGAAGTGGTTAGTATAACAGAAGAATTAACCGTTTGTTGAATTAACAACACAATAGTCTATAAGCAATTGTTTCATTTGCAAAATGAAGTTAAATTGTAAACAACGTGCGTTAGTAAATATGTAAAGTTGTAGTGATTCAGTATTTTCTTTTGAATTTTGGGAGGGTTTTAGGAAAGGAAGTATGCTTCTGTACATTCCAGAAATAAAACAATTGTATAAATTTAAATGCAATGCAAAGTTGTGTAAGTGTTATATTTATTATATAAAGGAATGTTCTGCTAGTGCTGTGATCGATTTTCAGAATAAATGCTTAGCCCGGATTCCAAAACAAAGTGTTTAACATTGTGATTATACACAATAACATGTATTTGGAAAAATGAAGGTTGTCAATTAAATAAAAAAAGAATGTGCTCTTGGTTCACTTAAACGCAATGGTATTCGGGATATTTGTGATGAAGTTTCTGGAAAACACTCTGAAAGTGCATCGCTTCCATTTGGCAAAGTTCGAAAATAACTTATCAATATACGAAATGATTCTTTTCCAAAAGCGCCTAGTAAAACTAAACATGTTTCAAACATGTTTACGCTAGAAAATGTTAGGACTGATTTTGGCATTCCACGATACAATAGTGAACTATTTTATGGTGCAACTGTTTTAGAAGATATGTTTTCGTACACAATTTTTATGCCTTCTGAACAATTGATAAATTATCCGACAAAGCATAACGAAATTTTTTGATAGATGGAACATTCAATTATTGTCCTTACTTGTGGCTTTAAGCAACTGCTCATAGTTAATTTTTCGCATGATGATCATGTAAGTGCCTTCATACAAAATTCGAAATTCAATCGTTAAAAAAGCATTTAGTTCAAAATCCGCAAAACTGGGCGAATTTTTAACTATTGTTTTTTAAAATTCTTTAATTCTGGTAAACACCTTTGTCTATTTCACTTAGGATTTTAGAAAATTGTAATTACTGTTTTGCGGATTTAGTCCTAAATACTTTTTAACCATTGACTTTCGAATTTTAGAAACCGATAGCCACAAATTTTATAGTCATTTTTAATTTTTCGACTACTTTTCCCATTTATATATGCCCTTGTGAGTAACAAGTCCGAAAGTATTTACCACCATTTTTTTCAATTCATTGAAGCAAATTTATTCAAATTTCGGGCGAACGCATTTGTCTCGGATTATGAAATAGCCTTGAGAAAAAGTCTTAAACTATTATTTCCGACTGCGAAATGTACTACGTGCTGGTTTCGTTATTGCAAAGCGGTTACGCGAAATGCCCCTTAAAAAGAAGGATTTGTTAGCTCCTTAAATAAATATGATGAAGCGAAGCACCTTTTTCGAACATTTCTTGGCCTTCCACTCTTGTGTCCTCAGGATATAAGCAGCATTTGAGTTCTTGCAAACGGAGACAAAAAGCATTAAATTTCGAAAAAATGGAGAGTCCATATTTAAAGACTTTCTCATATATTTTAGCAAGCAATGGATGAAAAAGGCAATATATCATTCTGTTATAACCCTTAAAAAATCGAATAATAATTACTTCTTTAGGAAATCCACAAGCTTTTTCGGTTTTCAATGCGCCGTTAAAAACTACAAGCACTTTAGAGGGTTATAACAGACGTTTAAACCGATAGCTTGTAAATCTCGGAAACTATTTTAAATTTGTTGATTGCTTGCTTGATGAGGAACGTATACAATTAAGGGAGTTTGATATGTCCTTAGATGGGACTTAAAATTTGTTTTTTGAACCACCAAAACAAAAATTTAAAAACAAGCAGCTCAAAATAGAAATTGCTTTACAAAAAAAACTAAACAAAAAAAAACTGATATCGATTGATGACTTCTTAAACCAGATGACGAACAAAAACAATAACTAATTGGAAGAAGAAACTTTGGAAATTCCCTATGCAAAAGATGATGATGATAAGTCTTTGACAGTACAGACTCAGGGGTTCAAAATGTTGATAGTGTTAGTGATCTTTGTGTTGTATATTGTGAAAATGAACGTACAACTCAGTTGCAGCCATGCTGTGTTTAAATTGCTTTACTCAGCTTCCAGAAAAATATATAAGGAATAATAATTCTATTATGTGGTCAATTTGCATCCAAATTGTTCAAAACATTGTTAAATAATGTTGTTACAATTTTTTTTGTATTGATTTTTTTGTTATTTCGTTTCTTTTTCCTAGTTATTATTAAAAAAAAACCTATTTTGACAATTTAAAACAGTTAAGAGAGTTAATCCTTGGAAACACGAACATGTGAGGCGTAAGTAAAACCTATTACAAACAAGAAAACAGTTTTCAATTTCAATTTCAATTTATTATTATTATTATACAATATAAAGGTACATTAAGATAAATATCTTTTATAGTACTTAGAGTTAAGACAATAAGAAAATAATTTCAATAATACAATAAGTTAATCTTATAATTACAATTAAGTTTATTATTAAGATATAAAATAAGATAAAGAAGAAAGGAGAGAATAGGAAAATAGACTAAGTATAAGCAAATAGAATAGATGACAGTACAAGTGAGGAGGAAAGTTAGAATGAAAACATTAGGATAGGTTTGAGAAATGAAGAAAGACTGAGTTTTTAAAACGATTGGCATTGGAGATGGTTCTGATATTTGTTGGTAGGGAGTTCCATAATTTTACAGCATAAATAAAAAATAAACGAGACGAATTAAGATAGGTGTAACGCGGTGGAATTAAACAGAGCGTTCTAAGGGAACGAGAAAAATTAAGTTTTTCATATAGATACATAGGAGTCTTAGTTTTTATTATGTTATGTAGGAATATACAGTTTCTAGCGTCAATATAGTGCCTAAGGGTTGTACCCAATAGGCTTTTTGCCTGCTGTGAAATATGGTCATATGGTTGGGAACAGATTTATCGATTGGCCATATTTCACTGACTTAAAGCGAAACTAAGCCAATTTGATCAATTTAAAGCGTAATGAGCAGACCAACTGCTGGAAGTTGGCTTTATTACACTATTTAAAATCTGAATAAGGCCAATTTTAAAAATTTGATCTTGTTTCACTTGGTAAGGACATAAGTAAGTAAAGTAAGTTTAATTTTACGAACTCGCACTCGGTGATGTCTTACATATAAAATTTACTATTGTGACCTTGTAGTGAGACTCTTTGCGCGGGAATAATAACCATTTATAAATCGAATTTTACGATCTTGCAAGTGCGATCTTTTTTATACAACACTAACTTTTAAACCCTACAACCTGAGATTAGATATTGTTAAAGGTACCTATTGAGAAGTATTCATTAACTTTGAATGAAACTTATATTTATTATAGGTCAGAATAACTGAAAAATTTATTTAGGGTCCAGGCTAAATTCAATAAGGGAAATTCTTAATATGAAATTAACCATTGTGACCTACAAAAAATTTAGTGTGAAGTTTAAAAATGCCCAATGACTTTTTAAAGTATTTATCAACTTTGAATGAAACTTATATTTATTATAGGTTAAAATAACTGAAAAATTTATTTAGGGTTCGGGCTAAATTTAATAAGGGAAATTCTTAATATAAAATTAACCATTGTGACCTACAAAAAATTTAGTGTGAAGTTTAAAAATGCCCAATGACTTTTAAAAGTATTTATTAACTTTGAATGAAACTTATATTTATTATAGGTTAGAATAACTGAAAAACTTATTTAGGGTCCGGGCTAAATTTAATAAGGGAAATTCTTAATATAAAATTAACCATTGTGACCTACAAAATTTAGTGTGAAGTTTAAAAATGCCCAATGACTTTTAAAAGTATTTATTAACTTTGAATGAAAATTATATTTATTATAGGTTAAAATAACTGAAAAATTTATTTAGGGTCCGGGCTAAATTTAATAAGGGAAATTCTTAATATAAAATTAACCATTGTGACCTACAAAAAATTTAGTGTGAAGTTTAAAAATGCCCAATGACTTTTTAAAGTATTTATCAACTTTGAATGAAACTTATATTTATTATAGGTTAGAATAACTGAAAAATTTATTTAGGGTCCGGGCTAAATTTAATAAGGGAAATTCTTAATATAAAATTAACCATTGTGACCTACAAAAAATTTAGTGTCAAGTTTAAAAATGCCCAATGACTTTTAAAAGTATTTATTAACTTTGAATGAAACTTATATTTATTATAGGTTAGAATAACTGAAAAATTTATTTAGGGTCCGGGCTAAATTTAATAAGGGAAATTCTTAATATGAAATTAACCATTGTGACCTACAAAAAATTTAGTGTGAAGTTTAAAAATGCCCAATGACTTTTAAAAGTATTTATTAACTTTGAATGAAACTTATATTTATTATAGGTTAGAATAACTGAAAAACTTATTTAGGGTCCGGGCTAAATTTAATAAGGGAAATTCTTAATATAAAATTAACCATTGTGACCTACAAAATTTAGTGTGAAGTTTAAAAATGCCCAATGACTTTTAAAAGTATTTATTAACTTTGAATGAAAATTATATTTATTATAGGTTAAAATAACTGAAAAATTTATTTAGGGTCCGGGCTAAATTTAATAAGGGAAATTCTTAATATAAAATTAACCATTGTGACCTACAAAAAATTTAGTGTGAAGTTTAAAAATGCCCAATGACTTTTTAAAGTATTTATCAACTTTGAATGAAACTTATATTTATTATAGGTTAGAATAACTGAAAAATTTATTTAGGGTCCGGGCTAAATTTAATAAGGGAAATTCTTAATATGAAATTAACCATTGTGACCTACAAAAAATTTAGTGTGAAGTTTAAAAATGCCCAATGACTTTTAAAAGTATTTATTAACTTTGAATGAAACTTATATTTATTATAGGTTAGAATAACTGAAAAACTTATTTAGGGTCCGGGCTAAATTTAATAAGGGAAATTCTTAATATAAAATTAACCATTGTGACCTACAAAATTTAGTGTGAAGTTTAAAAATGCCCAATGACTTTTAAAAGTATTTATTAACTTTGAATGAAAATTATATTTATTATAGGTTAAAATAACTGAAAAATTTATTTAGGGTCCGGGCTAAATTTAATAAGGGAAATTCTTAATATAAAATTAACCATTGTGACCTACAAAAAATTTAGTGTGAAGTTTAAAAATGCCCAATGACTTTTTAAAGTATTTATCAACTTTGAATGAAACTTATATTTATTATAGGTTAGAATAACTGAAAAATTTATTTAGGGTCCGGGCTAAATTTAATAAGGGAAATTCTTAATATAAAATTAACCATTGTGACCTACAAAAAATTTAGTGTCAAGTTTAAAAATGCCCAATGACTTTTAAAAGTATTTATTAACTTTGAATGAAACTTATATTTATTATAGGTTAGAATAACTGAAAAATTTATTTAGGGTCCGGGCTAAATTTAATAAGGGAAATTCTTAATATAAAATTAACCATTGTGACCTACAAAAAATTTAGTGTGAAGTTTAAAAATGCCCAATGACTTTTAAAAGTATTTATCAACTTTGAATGAAACTTATATTTATTAAAGGTCACAAAAACCCATTAACACAAGAAACTATTGCCAGTGTGATTTCTTGGGTCTAAGCTGGATATATGCATTAGCTAATTATTATTTTGGTTTAATGGTTACATCAAACCACCCAATCAACTGTACCAATAAAAATGCACGTAAATGCTTTAAGATACCAAATATTCAACTAAATAAAGCGCAACCCACTTGTCCAATCAAGGTAAATTATTCTGTCGTTTAGGCGATTCTTGGGGTGAACTTTAAATCAACCAATTTCCAGTTACTGATTGCAAATTGAATGATTTTAAATTTCTTTTCGGTCAGGAGAAGATCAAAGGTACCATTTATTACGGTGTTTAACATCGATTGAAGCCAACTGCCATTTACATTCTACGCTCATTGAAGTTGATTGGCATTTAGAAAATTATTTTATTTTTAAAGTAGATAACATCAGGGTTTGAAAATATGAGAACCTCCTGTATATCGGAAACGGTGTCAATCATATTTCTTATTTCCAAATGAAGATTTCCCATGCTTTTGTGGTTAATTAATTGTTATCTTTTTGAATATTATATTAATCAGATATTTGGGACAAGTAATTAATTTGTGCCCAGTTGAAATCGTTTAATTAATGAGGTATAGTAGTTCTTTTGAAGCCGAGACGGATTGAAGAAATGTAATTTATTGACAAATAATTGATTGCTTGTGGTAACTGTGCGAGCTCCAAAAGACTAATGACCACTAGAGTGAATCATATACAATATGTATAATTGTATATAACAGCAAAGGCTCGCTAATAGATACAGTATCTAAAAATTAACCGCACAATTTAACCAAAATCAAATTAATCATGTCTATGTAGAAGTATTATCTATTTTAGGGGTAATTTAAAGTATTGAAATTTAATTTTCGGAAATCAATTTCACGCATTTGATTTTATACGCTACCTACCTCTATTAAATACGCTTCACATTTGAGAAATATTCAGAATGTATGTCATTTGTCAGGGAGTAAGAGTGACAGGACAGGCATAGATTATAAAAACAATCTTTTCGTTTTAAAGTCTTGTAAACGTTTTAATTAAAGAAAAATCGTTTCTAGCCTATGATTATTAGTAATAAGGTCACGGTGTGATTTTTCCTTAACGGGAGTCTAACTAAGGTCCTCTTATTAACACCTTATAGTAGATTAAACCACGGTGTCGCCATTTTTACATTTTTCTTGTCAGACGCTTTAAAGCTGTTCCTTTAGTTGAATTTCTCCTCGCTGAACTGTCCCAACTGTATACAAAACTGGACAGAACAGCACAAGTTAGTAGAACACTAAATAGGCTGTTTTTTATTAGTGTCTTTTAATCAATGCCATCTTAAAAATTCATGCAATAAAAATGAAAAATGGGCTGCACCATTTTCACTGGAAAGAAGTTAAAAATAAAGCATAGTTCACGTGAAATGCAATTTTTCATATAAGTTTTTCATCGCGAAATGTCAAAATTAATTTTCCACGTAAAAATTTCACTGGCATTACGCAATTCGAGAGGAAAATAGCTGCTTCAAAAACTTCGTTATAGGTGGCGATAGTAAAATCTCCCCACAGCTATTTTACTTGGCTTTTATAAATTGTCCGTCGCATTATTTGTTTTACATTTCAGCGTAAAACATGATTTGTTAAAACATTAACCGCCTCTAATTTAAATTTCAGATATTTCTTTAAGAGAACACACTACATTTTTCGATCTCAAATCAACCTTCTAAGCCCAGTACATCAATAAATAGCATAAGCCAAAATTCGTATATAGTACTTTTCTAAAAGAAATTTTGCTCTAAAGCCTAGTATTCTGCTCGAACTAAATTTAAGCGTCCACTTCGTTTCTCCACACAAAGAATAAATGGTCGATAAATTATTAAAAATCATATAGATGGAAAGAAAACATATGTTTATGACAATTTTAATTATTCGCGTAGTTATAATTTCCGAAAAATTCGAATTATTTCAAATTTCGAGGACATCCCAGTATTTAAATATATCCAAAACAATGGATATAAGGGAAATTGAAGTACAAAACTGAAATAATTTCTGTAGTAGCAAGCCGAAGACGAGGACAACACTTTCCTTCATGTTGCGTATAAAAAAAGGCAAACAAACGACGGATTTGCAAAAGCTGTAAGCTAATTTGAAGCTTAAAATAATTAAAGTTTCTATTAACATTAAACTTTACAAAATCTCTTTACGATGGTGGAACACATAAGTCCTTCTGAAAAATTTGCTATTGTGATAGAGTTTGTGTGATAAAAATAAATCTCTGTTTTGGCTTTCCAACCACAACCACAACACAAACTTTTTCCTCCGTTTTGTATGTCAAAATGTATCCTCGAATTAATGTAGCGGACATTTATTTCGCGAGCTTAACTGCTTTGCTAAACTGCCTCGCTAAATTTTACCTTTGTACAAATTTTTGTATGGGAGATAAAATTTAGCGCGAACAGGATACTAGGTTTAAGAAAAGATTTTCAACACTTGAACATTTATTATTTGTTTAGTTTAGTTGACAACACTTTTCGGGCAGTGAATTCACTTTAGTCACATTCAAAAATCTAGTTAGATATCTCAAGCCGACTATTCAACGATTGGTCTGGACTAGAGGTACTACATAAATGCAAAAATCAAATTGGTCGCGGTGGGTATTCGTCCGCTACCGCTCCATAAAAGTGAACTGGAAAAACTGTTCACGTGGCGTTGGCGAGGCCAATAAAAACTGAAGCTTTTCGTTAGCAGTTAACGACAGTACTGATTCTACTGGTTGCAAAGATCTAGCTATAGTGATTGCGACATTTAATATTAAATGCTAGGATATGTTTCTCACGCTAACAAAAATAGAATGATTTATGAATTTTCAACGCTTATCAAAACTGTTTATTTCAGAACAGAGCATCACGCTATTATTGTCATTAACAAATGTTTCCAAAATTGATATTTTATATTACATAAAATTACTTTATTGTCCTAACTTAATATTCACCTGCCATCTGTCGATTAATTAAATAATAAGACGTCCTTAAACATTATTTCAATTTGGCAGACTTTAAAACTTATATTTCAAAAGAAAAAAATAGATTTTATCTCAACCAACCTTAATAGGTTAACAAAACTTTGCTTTTATTTTCAGTCACATTTATTTAAGACATTATAAACAAATTAAATTTAGAAAACATTCGAAAAATGCCAGGAATATATAAGTATTCCGAGAGTAAAAACTTTGTTCATGCAACTTCGCAGGTACTTTATGTCAAAAGAAATTATCGATGAGCGAGACATTTTTCAGACTAATTTAAAAGAGAATTATATATCCCTACACGATTTATAGTGTGGGGAAACAGAAACGTAATGTAGCGTAGCAGAAACTTTTTCCTTAAGAAACAAATTAAATAATAAAGATGCATTAAATTTTAAAGCAAATGTACAAGAACTTTAAAAACGACATAAAAACAGAATTGATATTCAAAAACCATTTTTAAATTCAGTTGTTGCATCTGGAAAGTTAAGTTTTATATTAAAATTTATTCTTAAAATTTTTTCCAATGAAAAACGGATATTTCGACTTGCAAACTGCAAAAAAAAAAAATCAGCAAATCGAAAACTACACAATTTCGAACTTTAATACAAAATGAATGTAAAGAGTTGATGTTTGATATATTTATAAAATTGCTAAAGCCGTTCAATTGACTCCACATTCATGCCATTATTCATTAGCAAATGGTAAGAGAGTCTTTTACTATCAGACACTAATAAAATCGATGTCGAAACCGACTTGAAGTCCAAACGCGCTTTGATTTAATAGAAACAAAAAACTTGATTAGGAGCTTATTCTGAGATGAATTTCAAGTTCAGAGAATGATTTTAAACACAAACAATGTGCCAAATGATAGGATTAAGCATGAAGAGCTAATATTCTGAACTGTGAACTTATTTTTTTTATTTTTTGTATGTAAGATTTCGTTTGTATGTAAGTAAGTTATTTTATTAATTAATTTATTTTTGTTGTCGTTTTTGAAAATCAAGTATTTCGAGTTCACTTTATATTACTTTTTCATTTGACAAATACTTTTCAATACAATTGGCTCCATTTGAGTACATTTTATAAAAATTTATAAGTATCTACAATCCAAGAATGTAATTTTAAATCCCTGGATTGGAGGAAAAATTGGAAAATATAGGTACTGAGCTCGTAATTTTAGAACTCAAATGTGAGGACAATGAAGTTGCCTTCGTTCCGCTTAACACTTTATCGCAGAAAGGCACAACGAGCATAAATGTATATATTTCTTTATATACGTACTAGTCTCGCTTGTGGTCGACCATACCTTTTATAAGTATGTACTACTGAAAAATGTATCATAATAGTCGATATTTATGATACATGAACATCAAAAGTTTCCGTACACTTTTTAAATATTTTTTACGAAATGAGAAGAATGAAACTTATATATCATTCGAAAGGTTGTGCCATAGATGAGCACAAACAACAAATTGTGGGTATATGTCCCCATTAAGGCTAGTAAAATTAGGTTAACAATTCCCCACACAAAATGCTTATCAGTTAATTGAAAGCAAAACCAAAAGGTAACATTCAATTCTTCGCCGCCATATAAATGTTCATAGTGACATACCTACTAAAATGTTAATCATGAGTAAAACTTACTTTTAAAGTGGCGTATTTTTTATTTTATTTATTATTAAAAGGAACAACATAAATATAAAAAAATTTTGTACATGTTTTAGTATTTCATACATAATACAGTCGACTCTCGTTAATTCAAACCTGCGATAATTCGAACCTCTCCATAATTCAAAGTTAGCACGAGTTCCCTACAAAAACTCTTTATATTTCCAACTAAAACAATACATCTTAATTCGAAAGAAAAACAAGTAAAAGTGTTATCATCGGCCTGGCCGATGCTCTGATGCCCTCCAATGCATACAAGTCAGGCGAAATTGGTTTCGTATTGCAGGTACCAGAACTACTTGACCGACAAAGCCCAATTTTAATATCAACCTGACGACGATAAAATTAAGTCCTCTCACAAAATTTCACTTCCTAGGTCGATTTATTTCGACGCTATCCTGTTTTCAACAGACAGAGAGGCACATGGGCCTAATGTTGATTTTGTATGGGAGGTACCAAAACTACTTGACCGACATAGCCATAAAAATAAGTCATCTCACAAAATTTCACTTGCCTATGAAGATTCTTTTCGACGCTAACGTGTTTTCAACATGTGTTTTCCAATATTGGTTTTTTATGGGAGGTACCTGAACTACTTGACCAACACAGCCCATTTTCAATACCAACCTGACGACGATAATCGTACACGAGCCTTTGTTTTCGTTATAATTAGTTTGATATTGCAAAAACTCGATAATTCGTAAGATTTTAAGAGTCACTCGGGTTTCGAATGTAAAAGGTATGGTCTAAGTGATATTAAATACTTCTTCATTATTTAATAATCTTAAGAAAAATTCCTTACAAAAGTTTGTTTCATTTTACTTATTTTCTTACACGTTTTCTATAATGTAAATGCGCATTTTTCCAAGTAAACTTCATTAGCAATGCCTATTCCGTTACATTCTTGAGTCAAATTCCCAACATTTTTAATTTGGAAGAGAATTTGAAAACTAACCTTCCTCAATTTGCAAGAAAAAATAGAAATGGTTACTGTCTCATAACTTGCAGTAAAAAACGAACAATGATTTTTTCTTAAGACTCGTGGTAAGGTGACATAATCTAGACCATCACTGTCACTAATTTAAATATGAAATAAAATTGACCACACAGAAGTAGCATAACGCTCAACCATAACCGTCTAATCAAAAGGGTGAAGCGTTTGATATTTTTATAATTCTAGGAATAAGAAAATCCAGGTAAAGTAAAAATGTCAGCTTTTAAAATGTCCCTCATTGTTTTCTAAAGTCATTCAATACTTCAAAGTCTTGCCTTTTGAGGGACTGAAATTTTTAATTCGGGTTATTCAATTGCCACTTTCAAAAATCTCACTCTTAAAAATACAATAAAAGCCAATAATTAGTTTTGGACTCGATTGCATTGGAATTTATTTCTTGGCACCAGTTGTCACTGTCATCGACATTTACTTAATTACAATGTACTTAATGATATTTTAAAAAGACGGCTTATAATTTTGTAAAGGTGTGCTCTTAAGAGTTTTCGTACTTTTTGGTTGTTTGTATTCCGGAAAAAAGTATTTGAACAGATTTAAGCAAAGAACACACAGCGTTGCCAGAATTTAAAAATCGCAAATAAGAAAATGTTGAAGTGCTTAAAGCTTACTAAAAAATGAATGTTAAGCTAAAAAGAAAAATTGTTCAAATGCCTTCATAATAAATTTTAAGCAATGAGAAACAATTCTTTAAAAAAGTAAAACAGCTTTTGTATAAAAGACACGTATGATTTTGCATTCTGTTTTGGGAAAAAGGGAACTGTAAAGATAGGACAAGCCATGTCAGTTCCTTTTATATTTCTTCAGAGCGGATCTCAGAAGTCTTACTCAAGAAGGTAAGTCTTTGTGGTAGGTCTTAAGTAATCTTCTAAAAATTTAATTTACATTGATTTATACTTTCACTACAGAAAGTTTGAGAAAAGCCAAAAGATACCTATTTGAAAATCAAGCTCCAGAACTTGTAAATTTAAATGTAGAAAATCGAGGAATAACAGCGTTTGGGAAGTAACCTCTGACAGCTTTTGTAAGGAAGGAAAAATCGAATTCCATTTAATAAGTTGAAATGAAAACAACTTTTGGCATGAATAGAGTTTTGAAAATGTTGTGCACTTTTGACCCATTGCACTTTGTTCTAACCAAAATGAATATAATCGCAATGTAATAATATTATAATCGCAGGCAGATATTTTCATATATTGGCGTGGCTTAAATAAGAACAATTTTTTTTTAAATATCCTATAGGATAGAATACTGTACAGTGAAAATTGGAAAGACTTAACCGAACTTGACAGAGTCGATTCGACCAACATTTCAATATAAGGCAAATTTAAAAAAATTAACGAAAATGTTTAAAAAAATTATTTGGCACTCCTAAAGGCTTTGCAAATGCTAGGTCTAAAATGCTAAAGTGGCTATTCTGAGAACACGTACCTCATCGTCAGTTCGTTTACTTTAATTGACTGGTTATTAAATTTGAACAACAGAAATATATTGTAATTTGTATTGTAAGAATTAAATATCGTATAGTTTTTACCCGCTTATACGAAGCTTCACATTCTGAAAAGGAATGACGCAAAGTTTCGCAAGATATCCGAAAGTTAAACAATTTTGTTTATCATCACATATGGGAACAGACTTTAAATAAATAAAAATTTGGCATACACCACCACCACCATTTGTTTGGTGTGAGTTTTTTTTTTTTGAGAGGTGTGGAAGGATTTATAAGGCTTTTAAACGAGACAGTCAAAACAGTGTTTTTTTTTTTACTTTCAAAAAGCGATATTTTTGAAATTCATTTTTATCGAACTTCTCGCTTCTGTGAGAGAAACAAACTTTTTTTAATTTGGCGTTTTTAAAAACAAATAATTTTGATTTGCATTAATAATTAATTTTGAAAGAGTTTTAATTATGGTTTTAAGAATATTTTTGTTCGGCGTATGAATCTTTATAAATTATTTTTAATATTTCCAAAATATTTATTCAAAAGCATAACTTTAACGAATTTTTTTTGATGAATTTTCCCAATAAACCTGTCTTGATTGTTGATTCTACCTATATTACAATTTATTAATACACGGCTAGCTTGATTCATTTTATAGTGACAGACTATACAATTTCTAAGCCATAATTTTTTTTGCATTAAATTATTTAAAAGGTCAGATATTTAAATTTTAAAACTATCGTGTAGAGAAGAATACCTATTGAGAAAAAAATAACTTTCAAGAATTATATATAAATTTAGAAATAAACATCATTGCAGGTACTTATCGCCCAAGAACTGTCCTTGTACGTATCCTTTTATTTATAAACTTGTTTCTGTATACGCATTTAAGATAATTTTTAATTCCATCAACGACCATCGATAACCAACCACAGACACTGAAGTTTTAACAAAAATTATACATAAATTTCAATTACCAATTTGCAACGGTTTCAAATGGGTCAAATACACAAAAACTCGAATTTATTTTCGTAAAACTTAAGCTCGTTGTTTATTTGGTTTTTCTCTTTAAGCACTCTTTTTAATTTTCTACCCGAATAGCAATTCTCGTGACCGAAATTGAATTCTAAAACAACCGGAAATGGATTTTTGTTGCCGAAATATATTTATAGTTCCTCTGGAGAAACTAAAACTCTATTCGTAATTCGAATCACAACCACCGTATTGACCTCCTGTGGCGAGGTGACAAATTCAACTAACACCCGAAAAGCAACACGTTCACTTTGTACTTTGATTGAGAAGACACAAGACCGACAAGCTGGACGTAATGTGTACCAAAGAACTCTGCAGGATATTATCCTTCGTTCGGTCCGAGATGTACGATAAATTTCGCCAAAATCTGCGAAATAACTGCGGTGGTATGGACTGTGTTGCTCCTTGGGAACGCAACAGGCTAACGGCGTGTATACAACTCTGGATTGAAGAGGATCTACAGTTGTTTTTATGGAAATCCTCATGCCATGGGGAGCATGCGTCCCAAATAGAAAAAAAAAAACAGCAACAGCATGTTGCGGAGGATGTTCGAAATGAGTTTGTATCTCCAGCAACATACACTTATGTGAAGAGATAATAATTGATGTCCTTTCTTCGAATTGACACAAAAAAAATTAATATTTTTTTCCACGTTGGAATATGCAAATTGAGAGGACATTTTCGATTAAATGTCCCTCAGGTGTAATAATGAGATTTGTGGTGTGAATCACACAACCCTATCCTCCCTTTGCATGTACCTTTGTTAAATTGAGTCGAAACGTTTGGGGTTGTAGCCTGTAATTTGTTTCATAATGTGATGTGAGTGATGATTAATCATTCACAAGGGATGTTACTTTTTATCAAGCAGGACATTTCGCAATTAGATTCAGTCACTTCTATTCAATGGCGAAAGGCTTGACGGTTAGATGGGCTGAAACTTAAAAGATGGACATCAAGTTGCCATTAAGTGTTTAGTGGGTGTGCAAAATGGTCTTCAATTAACGTGTTGCTCGCCGCCGCGCCGGTTAGCCAACAGGGACAAAAGAGTGTGTCATCCTATTCCGACGGTCGGTCGGTGGTTCGAATGATAAGCGACAATTTTCGCTCGCAGCTATTAATTTCAAATTACAGAGCAATGTTCAATTTTTTGCAAAAAAAAAAATGTTTAATTGCGTCTAGGGCGGCGCGTGTGGATGACTGACTCCTTTGCAGTGTCCTTTTATGTTATAGTTTTTCTCTTCAGAAGAAAGTTATGTTTCTGGACTATAATAAGACATTGCTATCTGATATGGTGTCAAAAGTTTTGGGTGCTTATGTCAAGTTGTCGGAGAAGTTAATAAATCCTGGATAAGAAGGGAAAAGCTGCTAGAAGATCCCGGACCAGCAGTAGTTGTTGCTGCGGCTGGTGTATAGTTTTGTTGGTGTAAGTCAATGTAGTTAGATAGTTGCTCCGTTGGAAATTGAATAGAAGGGGTGCAGTTGAGTGAGGGTGAAAAATTGTAAGAGCAATTGAAGGGTTAGGTATTTGAAATGCTAATGAGGAGCATTAAGTAGGTGGAATACATTATCATTTCGGGATAATTAATAAAAACTACGTAAATGAATTCATCCCCTTGAGTAAACCGGCCGGCTGACCAACTAGATTTTAGTCAAGAAATTCTCAGAAGTCCAGCTAGTGTCGTATATGGGTAAGCAAAAGCACTTTTGGTTCTAGCTATTCTCTGACATAATTAGAAGAATTGTTGGGCCTTGCACTCGTTAGTCGTTATGCCTGACTTTAGAGTTCGCACTTTTTGAAAGCTCTCAAGCAATTGAGTAGTTTTCACAAAATTCTAGTTAATATTTTATGATAGCTTCACTTGAATAAAGAGGTGCTCGATTATTGGCTGACCAACATTATGTAGCAAGCAAAAGAACGGTAATATCAGATTCCAAAGTGAGGCAGACAAAAAGACCTTAGAGGACAAAATCTTCGGAGACTCATATAACGGAGTAGAAGCTAAACTTTGCAACCCCTGACTTCCAACAGGGTATTATGGGAAAGCTGAAATGAGTGACGATAGCTGCGAACATAGTGTCTAAAGGTCTTTGACCTATTTGCGCGAAATGCCAGGACGATCCATTAAATGTTATGGCGGGGTCTCTAGCTAAAGGTAAAGTATTAGAATCTAGTATAGTCGCCAGTGGACGGCCCCCTAAGAGAAATTTTTTCGCATGTTGTACAAAATACGCAGCCTTAAACCTTGTGAATATTTTTTTTTTATTTTAGTATTCTTTGAAACTGTTCAAATGGATATAAATACATTAAAGTTAATATATTTGTTCTAAATAATATTATATCAATGTTTGCCCTGAACTCGGCCATTCCGATTACGGAAAGAATTATTTTTTGACAAAGACATTTTATTAGCATTTGTTTACATGAAAAAAAAACAATTAAAACGCATAGTCCTTAGACAAAATATAAAAGTTTCTTGTGATTAACAGAAAAAAAAATATATTATTAAACCCTCACATGAACAGAAATTTGAATGTACCTACATGCACAGTATCTACCGTGGTAGATAAAAGAATACTATGTTGTGCCCTTTTAAATTAGCTTTTTCGCTCAACTTGTTTGTTTTTTTTTCTTCTATTTTTCTTTATGGCCACTCTTTTCCTTTGTTTTGAATGCGTTACTCATTAAGAAGCTAGGTTTTTACCGCAAATGAAAAGTCACTCCTATTGAAAATTTGCGCGCAAAGTTCATTGTGGTAAAACACTACACGTGCTATTTTTTTCAGTGAATTGTTGTGTTTACCTTTCAGCAGCAGCTGTTTCTAGGTAATCAAGTCTTACCAGGGCTTATGAGTGAATTTAAATAAAGGACTATAGCAATTCTGTCGACAGGTTGGCTTATGATGACCAGCAGATATATTTTAGGCGACTTCTTGAAGTAATCGGCTCCGATTCAGAGGGAGAATTAGATGAAGGTGATGCAGATGGTGATTCTGAATGTTCCAGAAAGCAGTCAGCAAATAGAAGTAAAGATAGAAGATGATGATGAGGAAGATGAAGATCAGGATATATCAGGTGATGTTGCTGATAACGAAGAAGAAGCTATGCCGGAAGCAGAAAACAATTTTTGGATTGGTAAGGATGGTACAAAGTGGATAAAAAGTGCACCAAATTTGCGTCGTGTAGGGTCGCATAACATATTCCAGGAAACAACATTTTTGGGTCCAGCTTCCAAAGGTCTAACAGATGTGGAAACTTTTTTCATTATAATGAGCCCTTCCGTCGAAGACATAATTTGCCGACACACTAACAAAAGAGCTCTCAGTGATTTCGCTAAGGGGAATGAACAACATCCCGAAACAGATCCTCTCAAATTTGAGGCTTAATTTTAAACCGTACGAATCACTTACAGTGGCAGTTGTTTCGCTATAGAGGTCACACGAAGTTTACCCAATATATGCCTTCGAAACCGGCCAAGTATAGAATAAAATTTTGGTGGGCTTGTGATTCATCAACAGGATACCCTCTCAATTTATACCGGGAAGGTGAATGGCAGCAGAGATTTAAATCAAGGTGAGCGAATAGTCAATACATAACAAAAAGAAAAACTTATAGATGGACACAGTCTGTATTTTATAATTTGATTGACCTTTCAGGACTTGCAGCCAATATAATTTTTGCAAAGAACAATTGGCTGGGTGCTGCAGTTGTGAAGCAAAGCCAAAGACAAAAATTTCTCGAAAGATTGGGCGAGAACCTATGCATCCCACATATCAGCTCTCAGGCACAAAATCACAAAGTGGCGGGTATTTTTACCATAAGAAACGCTATAAAGTGTTTGTTAGGTCACCCAGTAAATACAAACAAGCCAAATGACGTTTACGGCAAAAAAGGTGGCTGCTTTATGTGCTACCAACTAAATAAAAAAAAAGCGTGCTACGCGTCAAGCCTGTGTCAGCTGCAAAAAACCTATATGCGCTGAACATAGTCTCACCCAGACAAAATGTGAAAAGTGTCACTTGAAAAAATAAAAAAAATATAAACTGTTTTATTCTTTTTATTGTTTGCTACCTATGTCTATTTGCATATACACAAAAGTGTGGAATTTTCAGCTGTAACAGGTAAATGATACAAGTTTTATCCAAGCCAACCAGCATATTTCCTCCAAATTCGGTAAATATCTACCTGGGTAGATACTGTCCATGTAAGGAAAAAAAATTAAACTTCAAAAAATATACAAAAACTATTCTTAAAGTATGAACATGCTAATAATCAGACCCCTCTTTCCCAGTGGGCAGTTTGGGCAAGTGCCCAGGGCCCCGCGATCGATAGGGGCCCCCCTTAGATCAAATACAAAGTCCCCAGTTCCTGTCAGATCACCAAACGATAACCAATATTTATTACCAAAAAACTTACATAATTCGAAGAAATCGACCCTAATTTACTAACTACAATACCAACTTACTAGCTTTTACATGCGCGAAGCTATTCTACTCTCGCCCAAAAGTTAGGCTTTCTGCCAAAGAAAGAAACCCAGAATCTGACTACAAGGACCTATCTCAAAGAACAAAACGCAGGAGTTCTCGCCAGAATTTTTTTGATGGAGAGAAATTTAAAATAGAAACCTTTCTTCCCATAATTGATACCCCCAGCGTTCATTTAAAACAGCGATTAAGTTCGTTTACGAATATCAGTAAACGTTTTGATTTATTTTTTCGCTTGAAAACTCTGAATTCTGAAGAGTTGAGCAAAGAATTTGCTGAATTTTATTATGAAGATGTTAATGAGAAAGAGTTAGAAATAGAATGTTTGCATTTAACAGAATACTTGAAAATTTTTGACAATGAAAATAAGGATTGTATATTAAAAATATATTAACTTTTGAAAAAAAAACAAAATTGAAGACACATTTCCAAATGTAGAAATCGCATTGAGAATCTTTTTAAGTATGATGGTAACTGCAGTGGGGAACGCTCCTTCTCCAAACTAAAAAGAATTAAAACCGAATTGAGAAGTACAATGCTTCAAGAGAGACTAACCAGTTTGTCGCTGATGTCGATAGAATCTGATGTGCTAAAAAGCAAAGATTTTGAAGAAGTGATTAACGATTTTGCCCATCTGAAATCTAGAAGGGTTCGTCTGCAAATAACATAGATTTTTAAGCACTAACCTGTAAATGCTAAAAGAGTCACTTTTGTGGACTATATTGCGTTTAGCTATTTGTTTCATGTGATTGTTAATAAAAATAAATATTTAACCTTGTTTTCATTGTCTATTCTAACAAAATAGTGTTCTGTCAAAGTCATGGGGGCCCCATTCTCCTAATATGCCCAGGGCCTCCAATAGGTTAAAGACGGCCCTGCTAATAATCTGAAATAAATCATAAAGTTAGTCGCTGAGTCGAACCCATACAAGAATCCACTGATGAATCGGAGAGATTTTTAGAGATGAAAATTGAAATATCTACCCGGGTAGATACTGTCCATGTGAAGGGTAAGTAAGAACTTTTTTTTAAAACCTTAGATTTAGATAAAATTAAGGCATAAAAAATAAATGAATTAAATTAACTTTTAAGGAACTTTGATTTTTAAAACTAGGGTTTTGCAAAAACAAAATAAAACTTAAAACATTGTATAGGTTTGCAATGGTGATTTTATAAAAAAAATAAATAAATCAATTAAATAAGGTAGGTACTTTGCCATAGACAATGCATGAAGAACAAATAAACTCTTCCAACTCTGCATCTCTGAAGGACATATCGGAAAGACCGGTACATTTAAAATGAAACCAATTATCACAAACATCGCACCCAATGTTTTTTAACCCTTCTTCGTCTACGTCAGTGAGCACTTCTTCATCACAAGTCGCACATTTGGGAATAGTTTTCTTGTGATATGCTGGTTTTTACTTTTCCGAATTTTTCTGGTGCCAATCGAGCTTTCTTTTTTCTACTTCCGCTGCTTTAAGGAGTTTTGCATCGTCTTTTTGTTGAACGCTTTCCAAGCAGCAGAAGATATTATATATTTGATTTCAGTATTGGGATAAACCAGGTGTTTTTCAAATGATTAAAAACGAAAGAAGGATCATCAGGATTCGACTCTATAATTAAAAACAATATTAACATACCCCTGTATAAAAATAATAAACGGAAGCTCACCAGCTGTGAGTGATACTGAATCTTTCTCGACAATCTGGGAACAAATATCATGCAAGACCACGTCAGCCGTGATATTCAATTCTGAAGAGTTCTGGGTGTTTTGGACCTTTTCATCTAAGAATATATTGGTAGGCTAGGTACCTAGGTTGTACAAAGAAAATATAAAAGCTACCTATTAGATTTTGCCAACCATCTGAATCAGAAACGATGCCAACACCCGAGGTTATGTGTTCCACTATTCTATGTTCCGGTAAGAAAGGCTCTTGAGTAGTGTCACCACCAGAAGACTGCGCAGTTGCAGCGAGTTTAACTAATTCTCTATCTATGTTGATTTCGTATGTGCCCTCAATGTTTTCTGCTGTCAATACTTCGGTCCCCTCAGAGTAGCCTTCAATATTTTTTTGGCATTGTTGAGCCTTGGATATGACATCGATCACAACCTTGTAATCGATATTTTTTGATTGCAGGGCATCTTAGAAAAGTGTGATTACTTGTTTTGCTTCCAAAAGCTTTTTCTCCGAAATGATTTCAAAAACGCTTCCAATGCCATCATCAGTTTCGCAAACACAATCAACAACAGCATAACCAACAGTATCACCACCAGTATCGCCACGATCACGAATCTGGTTAACTGCCTCTGCATTTTGAGCACACTTCGAGTAGTCAACGGCATCAGGATTGAAAGGAAACTGTCACATTTTTTGAACGCGTTTTGAATTCCATTACTGCAAAATATTCCATTACTGCTACAAAAATCGCTTACTTCAATGGACATATGCGACGCATGCACATCTACAAAAAACAGAACTGGACATTTGACTTCGTTTTCTATAAGCCAAAGATGGAGGCCTTTCCTTAACATATTGGAGAAACGTTTCACATCTCATTCACCCACTTTCAGTTTTTCCAAACACCCAATCAGGCGTGTTATTTTGAATAACTTTCAACCAGCCAGGTGATCTTTCGTAAGGTAAGACGACCATGGGTGGAAGGGTTTTTCCGCTGGCTATGAATGTCAGAAGAACTGTCGAAGTTTCTTTTTCATTTCCTGTTTTTATCTGACGGTTTCCAGTTTTGAGAGCCATACTAAAGCCAGTCTCATCAGCATTAAAAATTCTGTACGGTTCTTCAAGAATATCTTCAACATTTTCTTCTTTCAGATAATTTTTTAGATCCTGGAACCACTTCCTAATTCCCTGTTCTGTAATTGCAGCCCGAGATTACGTAAGGGATTCAGGTGTTCGTAAGCTTAAAGTTGGATGGCACTTTAGAAAGTTGTAGTACTATTTTTTCCCTGGTTTGCCACCTTTGAATGGAGTTTTTCGGCCTTCATCATTAAAAATTGTTTGCACTGTGGAAGGAAGATTTGCTAGAATTTGAGGAAAACCATATTTGGCTGAAGATATTAGCCATTTCACGAGTTTCGCCTCCTTTTTAATCAAATGCACATTACATGGACCTCTTTTTTCAGACTCGTCCAGTGATCTGCCATGAACCCGGTCTTGGATAGTGGATCTAGGAATGCCAAATTTTCTAGAAGCTCCTCTAATAGGCATTATATTTTGACAAATTTCAAATAGAGCTTCTGCCAAATCGGTGTCTTTGTAGACAGTAACAAGCTTTTCTTCAGATGCCCGATTCATATAGATTAACTAAAAATAATTTTAAACTATTTTAATATAAGGTAGTTCGGTATAGTTACAGCAATCAATGATATAGGTAGATATTTTTTTAATAAACCTCATAAGGGGCCGTATATAGGACACACGTTCCCAAAAAGAAATAGATCACCGATATTATTTAAGCCATAAGACAAAGAAGTAAGGCTATAGTTTTCCTACGACGCTTTTCTTTGAGAGCGGCCGGCCACCCAGAAAAACCATCACTTAGAGTACAAAATTAATTGGTAGCAGCATAAAAAACTTTGTATAGTAAGGGATAGGCAACTCAATAGCAACCGGTTCGTGTAAGCTTAAAAGGTTTAAAGTCTTTTTGATTTCATTGTCAACATGTATTTTATTTAAATGACTGCTTGTTTCTGTGTATGGTAGGTTTTATCCATCAACCGTTTAGCCTGGGTTTCCAAATTCGAAACGAAGATATTTGTTATAAACCAGAATGTTCTCCAATTGCATGCCCTGCAATCTTTTTTTCGCATTCCTATGCGCGATATTCTCTTCAAGTAAAGGAAGAAAAAAATTGTCAAATATAAAGTTTGAGTTGGTTTAGTAAATTAAAGAAAAAAAAAACATTGTCAAATAATATTGGTTGTTAAAAATAAATTAATTTAAAATGTTTTGTTATAAAAAACAAAGACAACAAAATTTTAAATAAATGGAAAAATAAGTGTCTTTATTTTTAACTTTGGGTCACTACTTCCAGTGTTGCAACTGGTATTTAGCCAATTACTCGAGTAATGTTGTCTTCGAAATCCTGGTTTGTAGCTGGCTTATCGCCAAAACTTTTTGATTTCAAATAATCCCAAAGGAAAAAGTAAAAAAAATTGTTTTAAAAACCAAAAAACCCGACTGACTGTAAAAAAATAATGAAACAGATATGAACAAGACACATTCAAGTACCTATACCTTACTATTTGACAATCGCAGACTATATACCTACACAGCCTAACAAATATATGAGTATTGAGTACCCTCCGCGAACACTATCCACTAAAAATAATTTATGCAGTTGATGCAATTTTTGGTTGTCAGTTGCGATGTTGAGTTGAAGAAAAACAAGAAGTCTAAATTATTCACCCGTTATTTACTTCAAAAGTAATGTTAAGCTAAACAGCTTTTCTGCCGATAGCCTACATTTCTGAACCCTAAACACGTAATATTTCAGGTGATTGTCGTAAAAATCCAGTGCTTAAGTATAAAGCGTCGAAATGAAAAATCTATTGTGACCTACAAAATATTTAAGATGAACGTTAAACAATTAATATCGCTTTGAAGTTGCGCTGCACATTTTTTTATTTAATTTGCAAAAATTGACTTTGTCTCAGAAACAGTAGCTAACGAGCCGGAATAATTACGTTTTAATAAGTAGAGCACTTCAAATTATTCTGCTCATCAGTAACTACTCAAAGCGTCCATTAGGCAAGTACATTTCTAAGAAATATTTATGCAAAATTATTTCATTTGTATTTACTCTTTGACGGTGTTGAAGGATATTTTCACGCCATCAATGAAGAGCCAAAGTAACACGAACGCTAATCTTCTCTATATAGATATATAAAACAAAGTGGCAAAAAGTGTATGTTTCCCTTTATGGCCCGTCATTTTGAACCAATTTAGTTGATTTTTTCTAAATGCCGGTAATTACGGTGATCATGATAGGCAAAAAAAAAAAATCTAAAAAAAGCCACTTAATTTCTATCAGTTTTACAGCAAAAAGCTCTTTTTTGCTTCTGGAAATTTGAAATACAACAAAAAAGCTCTTCGTTGCACTTTTTACTTTTTACATTTAAATAAGTGAGTGTTTTGGATGAGTTTCGGTGCGTGCATGTGTACATTTTCTTTTGTTCATACATAAGTGGGAGTGTCATTTTATTTCGCTAACACACGTTTACGTTGAATTTGAACGACATTTTTTGCTAACCGGAGCTCATAGGACCGGAATGAATTGTTCATTTTTCCTGCTTTTGAAATTGTTAAAAGTTAATTCGAAGTGGGTGAATTTTTTGTGATATAAATTGGCCTATTATCGTTAGCGAGTCGATTTATACGCGTAAATCGAGTTAGTTGTCGAAACACTCGCCTTGTACGATTTTGGTCGGTGAATTAATAATTCATTCGCCTATAAATTAAAGGCTACCAAAATAGTAAAAACGAAAATGACAGCACCAAAACGGCAAAAGAATTCAAAATAAAAAATTTGTTTGCCTTAAAAATTATCAGCAATATTAATCTATTTTTTTGAAGATAACAATACGGAGGTAGCGTTAGATATCTATGTGTAGATTGAGAAGCTACATAAGTATAAGGGACAGTTCTAATCCTCTAGATTATAGAACTTCCGAACCATCCGTAAGTACCTAAATACATTAAGCACTTTAATTAACGAAGTAATTCAGAGCATGATTTTTTAGATTTGTGTCGAACTTTCGTTTAACCAAACAAGGACTCCTGCATGTATTGGACCACATACAAGACAAATTCATATATATGCGTACTTCATCAATCCTTCCTATTATAAAGGTGGCCTGCGCACCCTTCTTATTAAAACAATATTCTTTGTTGGATTTTTTTGAAGCTCCCAATTGTACCAACCCTTTTAGCGTTACCAAGTCAGTGCTTTCAGCGTTATTGTTAGTGCCCAAAAATTTGGTTTAGTGCCGAAACGCTTGAGTATTGTATTCACTCATTCTGTATACAAATTAAATCAAATAATATCTTTGTCGCATTTACATGATTTGCTAGTTGATTCGTGTTTATTACTGTATTCTGCTTTCTATTCCTATTATACCTGTTAAATGTCTGTGATGTAATTTTTCTTGAAATTTCATTTATTGAAAAAATGTATTTATTTCAATTTTACAGCCCGATTCTGCCGTTGTGAGGCCTCACAAGTCACAAGCTTTTGTGAGGTTGATTCCTTGTGAGGTTTGTTGTGCTCACAATAAACCTCACAATGGTTATATTATTATTAGGTACTTCAATTTTGTGGGATTTGGGACCGCAATATTATATCTAAACCATTAATTGAATAAAGAAAACAAATTTATTAAGAAAATATGCGAAAAATTGACACTGAATTGTTTTAAAAACGAAGAAAATAAAATATTAACGACATTTGTCACAAATCAAAATTTCCACATTCCTCAGTTTTATTTATACACATATCAATTTTACCCAAAAAGTTAATAAATATAGCGTGAAATGTCAGGTTTGGGTCTTTAAATGCTTGGAACGAGGGAAACAATGCATATCACATGGCCAGTTGTTGTATACTATTAATATATGCGCCAAAATGTTGTTTATCATAAAGCATTAGAATAATAAACAATTTGTTTTTGGAATAATTATTAATTATTTAAAATCGAATTTTATATTAATAGTTAAGACAGGACAACGTCTGTCGGGTCAGCTGATTATAATATCGTCGGTATGCCGCACAAAGAGCTCAAGTCACATAATTGTGTTTCTGAGTTATTGAAGATTTAAAGTTTATGGCCCCTGAAAAAATCATTAAGTTGCTTCGATTTGAAAATCGGTTTTAAAATCGAAACAAACATTTATTATTGAGACGAAACTAACAAATTTAATTCAATGTAATTTATTCAACTTTTTTTTAAACAAAAATAAAATGAAACTTGGACATAGACCTTTTTTGCTTTAAAAAATATTTGTTTATGGACATGAGTTTTTTTATGAAGATTTTATTTTTAATTTATGAATGTTGATTTGATTCCGAATCATCATTTATATCAGGTTCTGGGGCCTTATTTCTGGTGGTTTTGCTTGTTTTCAAGCCGTTGTGCCAGAGATGAAACTCTTCCGAAATGGCTCCTGACTTGCAAAGATTAAGTAAATCTTTTTTTTCTTTTCAAAACTGATAGGAAGGCTGCTTTTATACACCTTTTTGATGTGAACTTCTTTCAAATCTGTGGGCCGACCTTTACCAAAAACACGTATTTCCTTATAGGTTCCATTGTGGTTGTATTTGTACCCCATCACACCAGGTTTATTTGTTTGGTACCTGAAAGATTTTACTTTCAACCAGTTCACTTTATCTCCGTTTTCGTCTAAACTTTTGTTTTTTATAATCTCCGATAATTTTGATAAATCCAGAAAATCAGTATACCGCATTTGAGTTACGTTATAAGGATTTCCTTTGCTTTTTAGTCTTTTGGAACGTGCGAGTCTGAATATAGTTAGCCAGTCTTGTATAGTATATACTGGAACATTCTTCTTTTGCTTTTCGATAGCACTGTGCATGCTATCAACTTCCATGTAACTGTGTCCGCTTTCTAGAAATTTATGTTCAATTATATCCAAATTTAAAATTTGAACCAAATGGAGAAGTACATAATATTGAAATATTTTTGTTTCTATTTTGGCCACTGCAAGAAAAAATAAGATACTTCCGTTGTTTCCGGTGAAAGTTGATGCAAGTACTTATACAAGCACGAACCAATTTCGTTACTCCCTCTTTTGCCATCAGTTTCTGTCCAAAAATAGCAGAAAGCATCGTTTGGTGGAGCAGCGTTGTAGATGGTGAAATTATATGCACATAATTTTCGGCTGTAGTACATTGGACTTACATCACTTGATGGAATTTGTAACACAGATTGTAAGTCAAATGTGCATGCCATGAAATTAGGCTCCCTGATGGCTCTTTCTTTGTCCAAGGATTTTGCAGCTGAACATTCGTCTTTTCTCTTTAATTGGGCCAGATAATCTTCATTTTGGGTTACTTTACCTTTTTCGCATGCTGGACACTGGTCTTTTTTTGGATGGAAGAACGATAAATTGTAGCACTCATCGAAAACTTTCCTGTAAGTGGTCGATGAAGGCAGCTTTGCTGACGTGTCACTCTTGTATTTTTCCACGAATAAGGAATACATTTTTGATATACTCAGATTAGCATCTAAATACATCCTCTTCGAAGTTTTCCGGCAGTAGTGAGATTCTATAGTTGGGAAGCTTTCGATGTGGTCCTTAATGCGTGTTATATTTTCATTCGATGTTTTATTTGCAGCATTTGTTCTGCCCCTTTCGTCTTCTTTAGAAAAAACTCCAGTTGGTCCTTTATGTTTAAATGCTGTTTTAACTGCACTATAAGAAATGCTTAGCGTTCCACAAAAAACGTCGCGACAGACACGTACATTAGAGTTTTCATTTTCAAAAAAGTATGACCTCGCTACATTTCGGTTGACTTTTTTGGTCGAAGATCTCACTCGAGACCTTTGTATTTTTGAATCAATGACTGCCTTTAAAACGAAATCTTTTTGGCGTTGATATGACAACTTCCAAAAATCTTTGCATATTTTCATTCGCTGTTCTTCCGTAAATTTGTCATTACATTTGAAACGACATTTTTCGCACTTTGAATGCTTGGGATTCTTGCCTCGTATAACATCGTAATGCTTTTATTCTTATGTCCTAAATGTATTTTGCCATTAAGTTTAAAAAACATTTTTGGTCAAGCTATACTGAAACAAAATGATTACCTTTTTCTAATGCAAGTCTACTACGGCAGATCCTGGAGAAAACCCAAGAAGTCCAGATCGATACTCACCATCTTTTTATCGATTTTAAGGCCACATACGACAGCATTTATAGAGACGAGCTGTATAGAGCTATGTCTAGTTTTAACATCCCTGCCAAACTCGTCCGATTGTGCAGAATGACGATGGAGAATGCTCGCTGCTCCATAAAGGTCGGAAACAATCTCACCGAGACCTTTGATGTCAAAAAAGGATTTAGACAAGGTGACGCGCTGTCGTGTGACTTCTTCAACATCATTCTTGAGAAGATTGTGCGAAACTCGCAAGCCAACACCAGAGGCACAATCTTCCAGAAGTCTGTGCAACTACTTGCATACGCTGACGACATCGACATCATTGGCAGAACACAGCGAGCTGTCACTGGTGCGTTTGCAAGTATCAGTACAGAAGCGGCAAAAATGGGCTTAGTGGTGAATGAGGGCAAAACAAAATATATGCTGTCAACAAGAAGGGAAACACAACATCGACCGATTCAGAACGTCACGACAGACAGCTATAATTTTGAGGTAGTTAGGGATTTTGTCTACCTCGGCTCCGCTATAAATTCTGACAACGACATCACATCAGAAATCAATCGAAGAATTACACTTGCCAACCGCTGTTTCTTTGGCCTAAGAAGGCAATTGAGAAGTAAGGCCTTGTCAAGAACCACATAAGACCCTCATCATCCCAGTCCTACTCTATGGCGCAGAAACATGGACGCTATCAAAGGCAGATGAAGATCTCCTTGGTCGTTTTGAACGCAAAATTCTTCGATTGATTTTCGGTCCCGTTTGCGTTGACGGGCTTTGGAGGAGGAGATTTAACAGCGAACTCTACGAGCTGTACAGCGACATCGACCTGGTCAGAAAAGTACGCATCAGTCGACTAAGATGGCTAGGACATGTAGAGCGAATGGACACCAACGCTCCGGCCCGAAGAGTCTTCGATTCAAACCCGGAGGGACAACGCAGTAGAGGAAGACCTCGCCTTAGGTGGCGCGCGCAAGTGGAAGGGGACCTCAACCAACTTGGAGTGCGCAACTGGAGGCAGTTAGCCAAAGATCGCGCTAACTGGAGAGGCGTATTGGTTGAGGCCCAGGTCCACCCCGGACTGTAGCGCCACCTAAGTAAGTAAGTAAGTAATGCAAGTTGTAGAAGAACAGCACTTCGGCTTGAGGAACTCATTTTTTTAAAGATAAGTTAAGAGCACAACCTTTTCACATAAACAACTCTCAATAATGATCATTTATCTAACGTTCATTCAAAACAAATCATAGCAAAGGAATAGGGAATTCCCCTTATAACAATTTTTTAAGTAGGCTATGAAATAATTTTTTTTCTGGTTTTTGTATTTTATTTGAATTCGAGGACTTGAGCTTTTTTTGCAGCAAAAATAGAGAAAGTAGCCAAAAAGATTTGTGCAAAAAAGATTCAGGCCCACTTGGGTCTTTCTTGCTCCACACATTTGGATGTTTTGGACATAGAATGAACTGTTTTGATACAATAACTACAAAACAACTTTAAATGGACATGGGATAGTTTTGCAGGGAATAGATTATGGCTTTTGGGACATTTTTGTATTATTAAGTCCATTTTACAAAAATGTGGACTTGAGCTCTTTTTGCAGCACACCGACGATTTATATTTCTACATGAATTGAATGCGTTTTATACACTTTTCTTGAATTTTCATTCATTTCTCTAGTATATAGCTCATAAATTCCTTTCACCAAAAGTTTTGTTCGCCAAAATTTAAAGTTTAAGGCGAATGATATTGCACATATATTCGCAAACCGCAATAAGGCGAGTTTACATTCGCCAGCGGTTTGGCTAACGCTAATAGGCGCATAAATGTATGGATATCGACAATCTTTTCAAATATGGGGTATAAATTTGGAAAATCCAATCTTCTCGCATGACCAACTCTACGTTGCATGCTCCCGAGTCGGAAAACCACAATGTATGCACTATTTGTTTATACAAGCGATGATAATCCAATGATGTTGTTTACGTAAAAGCATTGCAGTAAATGTTTTAATTTGTTTTTTTTTATATAAATTATAGGAAAAGTTTTTTTTTTGTCTGGCGAAGTTTTTTCAAAATTTAATTTCTCAATCAGAAATGTTCAGAAGAATTGGAAATTTTTCGAATCGACTCGACACATGAATAAGCACTTCAAAACTAAAATAAACACGTCCTCTTAAACGTATTATGTTTCTTAAATTATACGCATTTGCAGGACTCAAGTTGAACTTGACAAGTTTTGTTGTTAACATGACGAATGTGTTGTGTTATAAGTTTCAGTCTCACGCGTCACGCAGCTGAAACGGATGACCAGAAAACAATTCAATATTGGTGCTTATTTAATTTATCCTCAACTCGTCCGTCTGATAAAAGATAAGAGTCCAATCCAAAGACATTATTTGAGGGCCATATGCGTCCATAAACACAATAAGGACGCTTAATGGCGGCCGGCATCCGAAAGTGATAGCCCATTAAACGTCACGAGTAAGGGCCAATTGAAATTAAATTGCATGAGACATTCCCCATAAAAGAGCTTCACACGCGTATCTTGATGATTGCATTGGTGCAGGACTCCATAGAAGCAACAACAAATTGATCTAAAAATCGTATATAATTTTTGATTATCGATCATGAATATTATGCGTTGAGTTACATAAAGTCCAAGTTGGCAATAAAAAGTTTGAAATTTCAAAGTCTGATAGAACCTATTATTGGATAGTGTGTCCTCCGCAGTAGGTAATTGTTAAGACTCCATTATTTACAAAAAAAAAAAACCTTAGAAAACCCTCCATATGTGTATAGAAGTTATCTATCTCTTGCGAAAAATCAAGTGTCATGAATTGGCTTTGTTTGTTAGGTTACGAGGTAATAAACGCGGTGAGACATACGTTAATGCACTCTTAGATGGTTGTCGAACTAGTGTACGTACACGTGGTCACGGGCAGCAACTGCTACAATGTGTAAAGTTTCTATCGATTGGCCTGACAATATGATGATAGCAGTGAGGGTGAGGGCATCAAACGAATTTATTGAAAAAGTGTGAATAAAAAATTGCACAACTTGACTTTGATTATGGGGTTCAGTCTTCAGTATGGCTGCTAGTTTTGCAGAGTGAGCAGCAGTAAATGTCACCGCGAGAAATGATGTTTATTTGCAGTCGATTATCAGGTTTGTAAATAAACTGTCAAGGACGTAAAAACAAACGTCGCAAGGGTATACCTTTCATATTAACTAGAATGGGTACCTTAACAAACCATTCACATAAAGTGACATAAGGAAAAGCGTGGGAAATGTATTCTCGTTTACTTCCCACCGCTGCATGTTAAAGCAATGAAGTACCTACATAGATATGCAATTTGTGTAATATCAGAATGTGTGCAAGCAATGAGGAATTTGCAAAGAGCAGAAAATGGCTTGTGCATTTCAACTTAAAATTTAGTTGACATTTTTGGAAAGAGAAACGTGGAAAGTGAGTTTTGCTGAGAATCATTCCAAATGTAAAAAGGAATTACATTATTAGGAGCAAAATACCCGAACTATTTTACCTCAGATTAAGAAGCAATGAAAACTCAAAGGCTATTGTAAACTTAAGAAAGATTTCCTTTTGTTTCAAATTTGTACTTACTAAGACTAATTCGCTCCAAGATATTTTTCATTTGTCAAAGGATTGCTTGGAGAACAAAGTGGTTATTATTGTTCAAAGGCTTTTGGATTTATCAAGTGAGTTAAGGGAGAACTATAATAGAAATACATTATCGCTTCGATACACCTACTCGAATTCTTCCGCAACATTTTAAATAAATTCCACTTAACAGAACTCTCAACATTTCAATATACTAATATGACCTGGTGGTATTTACGAAACTGCGAAATGTACTAAATGCATTGGGTGTTTCATGTTTTTTTAAATTTTTTTTTATTTTAAGTGTTTTTTTTTTAAATTACCCCTCCAACAATAAATTATTTTCATTCGTTTTTATAATTTACACTTGCTTTTTTGCGGAATTATCATAAGAAAAATGGTAACGGTTTTTAATAGAGTGGTTAAATATAAGTGTTTTTAACTATAAGGCGGGGGTGTAATTTAAAAAATTAAAAAAAAAATATTAACAAACAATGGCACCACTCACAGTAAAGTACTATAGCATTTTTGAAAGCCAGGAATCTGTTCTTTCATATTATTTTAAAATCAAGTTATTTCTGTTAAAAAATACGTTCAAATTTAAGGGAAATAATTAAAAAAAAAAAAGGTGATTGAAAAATGCTGATTTTTTCAATATTGTGAATGTGATCATAGCAACTAAATTTGTTTCTAGTATTTACTGCCCCTATAAACACTTTACTGCTTAATCGAACACTTAAAACCAGAATTATTAATGTCTTCTAGTTTTATAGACAATTTAAAACTAAAAGGAAAAAGTTTTTTTCTTAAATTAAATTGTATATTTAAAAAATTAATCGATTTTTAGGGTATATTATATAAACTCATTTATGAAAAAATTTGCATGTACGAAATGTCGCACCCATCCTTTACCCAACAGTGACTCCAAGCAGAGGGGTTGAATACGCATTTCACCTTTAACAATGGTATAACAATTCGCGGCCACGGAAATTATCGTACTCGTGCACTAAAAATGTACACGCCGCAGCCAAATCTAGATTTCTATAGTAAGTAATGTACAGTGAACTCCCACTTAACGGACACTCCCCCTATGCGGACGATTCTCTTAAGCGGACAAGATGTAGTGTGATGTGATGATTGGCTGTTTGTTATCATTTAGCTTGAGTTTTTTCCTCTTGAGTCGACGTTTCTTTTAAGCGGGCAGTGGGCAGTTTTTTCACATTACTTTGGTAAAAACATTCTCTCAAGTGGACGATATGAGCATTTGATGTTTTTTTTTATTTTAATATTTCCTCTTTAATGTGGACAAAAACCTCCGGCCCCGTGGGTGTCCACTTAAGAGAAATTTCACTGTATATGTAAACTGAATCATAATTACGCTTCATTGACTGTATTGTTTTATCAAGATGTTTTTTAAATTGTTATCCATGTTTCACTGTTTTCCGGGAAATTAATGTACAATCTCTTTTTAATTTTGTTCCTTAAATTAAAATGTTGATGGTATTTTTTCACAAACTATTAACAGTAAACCTTGAAAATAATAACTTATAATAACTTTTTTCTTCATTTTAAATATATTTTATTTGATTCCGTCTAAACGGAGCGAGGGGTCTACCCCCCTCCTCCGATAGTAAAAAATGCTTGTATTTAACCCCTCTACAAAAAACTGTTATCATTTTATTGTAGGTACTCGTACCAAAGAGAGTGTCATTCGCGATCGAAATCTATCTAAATTGAAAACCCGTCAGCCAAAATTTTAGAAAATTTTTAGGTTTTGTTTAAGGGTCACGGATGCACTTGTGTGGGTGCTTTCCGTTTACCAAATCCCGATTAGTTATAAGGCTTTGCGACCTTTCTTTAGATACAGTATTATAACTATTTAAAAATCAACGATTGGTTAGACCATATTGAGTAAAGACAGCCCGTATCGAGGATCAAAGGTGGCGCAATATAATGCCTTCAATAAATTTTATAAACGTTATTTCCGTTCACCAGTAACAGAATACATTACTAAACAATAATAACTATTTTCATTTGGATATACCTACATAATGTTGTACCAATAATTATAGATACTTTTGCAGGGACCTAAAATGTAAACAACCCATTAGTCCTAAAAACAAGTTCCACTTCCAATTGAAGACTCGAATCTGGAGAGTTAAGTGAGCTAATTTTAGAACCATTATTCGGGAGGAACAGGAATTCAGTAGAAAGTTCTCGACAGATGGCGGAGCGGACACAAAAGGGCAGATTTGAGAACAATGAGACAGTTGACTTTTAAACAGTGATTCGTAAAGTTCGAAATAGTAATCGGTTGTGAAGATAAAGAAATGTAAAGTATGCAGTAAATTAAGTGTTTGGTTTAAGTCTTATAAGAATTGTTAAAAGAAATATTGCTTTGAAGTGAATTACTAGAATAATGTAATAAAAATGATATAATTAAATAAGTTCATCAGAGTAGCGTTTTATATTTTCGAATCCCAGCTCGGATATAACAATACATAAACCGGGAATAAACACCGGCGACCAACATTGCTGCAATCACTTGAAAACATTTCTATATCTAATTCAAAACACCTGAAATGAGAGTGGTACTTAGTTTCAGTAAATTAAGCCAACAATTCATCAATCACTTCAAGCCATTTTGTTTTATAGTGAAATTTCGTAAGCCATCGCATAAAAATATAAACATGCTGAACTTTCCCATAATTCTTACTAAGTAAACAAGATGGCCGACCAAAATACGTGTCACGTATTATTATTAGATAATGCTGTCCCTTTCAGTCACTATTTAGTATTGTGCATCTTTTTAATCTTATATACATCTATTTTACAAAACATACGAACCTATGGATGTACATTGCCAAAGTTTACACAATCGCGGCCGATTGAACTACGAAAATGTATTTGTCCACCACCACATGTGTAGGGGCTTGCGGTAATTTAAATTAACCGCTTTACATTTCACCATATTTAAGGATATATGTACTGTTAAAGCTCTGACATAAGTCTATAAGCTAATTTACAACGGATTAAGGATATAGACACCATTATGCAGTTAGGTTGGTCCAACCATGACTGGAATATTAACACCCTGACAAATTCGCATTCCCGTTACGTAACATCTAGTCACGTACATGTTCGAATGTAAAATCTACCTGTTTACAACTAATTATGGAAAAATAAAAAAAAACAATACTGCAATAGATGGGAGCTTGTAGGTGGGATACTCATTCCTGCCACCACGATTCTCAATAATTCCGACAATAACCTAAAATTTCGTCCGTTTTTGATATTGATGATTTTTTGATAGCGTCACAAGATATTGAATGTTCGTTAGCATTTGGGATTATAAACGGATTATTTGCGTGGAAACGAAAACATGTAGCCCAGGCAAGCTTTTGCATATACCTACACCACGGGTGTCAATGAAAACTGTTTCCGCTGTTCGGCTGTATGCTGATATCGAATTCGGAATAGGTATTCAGGCTTGTGACAGGTAAGTATATAACGAGGGTTGATAGCACTAACGGACAATCATGTTTAATTTAAGGGTTCGCTGAATGATTGGTGCAGAAACGAAAATCTATATTGTAATCGCAACTGTAGTTATTTCAAGAGTGACACAATTTAAAAACTCAATATTTGAATTATCACCAATAAAAGCTCTTTAAGTTTACAGCCAGCATATTTATCAAAAGTGTATTAACTTATGTCGTTTTCGATTGGGCAGATTTTGAACTGAGATTTCAGATTTCTGCTGCCGAATCGAACATTAGATAAATCCGAATTTGATTGGTTCTTGTTTGTATTGAATTGGCCGCAAAAGATTTATTTTTTTCACTTGCACTAGAAGTCCATTTCAATTGATTGTCACACATTTATAATATTTATTTCGAAATCTTATTATAAATCGTTTTCCAATAAGAGTGTTATTTTGGTATTCAAAGAAAAATGCCATTTTTTGAAATAAATGATCGGATGTTTATTTCATAATAAAGAGGAAGGTATGTCGTTAATAATGAAAAACAACATCAGCCAAATGGCCACCATGAGCACGCATACAAGACCATATCCTTTTCCCGAAATTTTCCATAACCAAATCGCAAAGTGGCTGACCTATGTCCTCAATTTTTTTGACGCGTTTTTTGAAGCGTTTCTTGACGCATTTTTCGACGCATTTTTTGACGCGTTTTTTGAAGCGTTTTGACGCGTTTTTTGACACGTTTTTTCGCGCGTTTTTTGACGCGTTTTTTGACGCATTTTTTCGCGCGTTTTGTCACCCGTTTTTGAAGCGTTTTTTGACGCGTTTTTTCGCGCGTTTCTTGACGCGTTTTTTAACGCAGTTTACGACTCGTTTTTTGTCGCGTTTTTTCGCGCGTTTTTTTTGACGCGTTTTTTGAAACGTTTTTTCGCGCGTTGTTGAAAGTAAACGTTGTCCTTGTGTTAACTGAACTTTATAAGCCTTAAGACCCAAGTCCTTATACAAAATACGGTGTAATGACATTTGTAGAATGCCCAATTCCAAAGAACGACGAGGAATGGACAAACCTGGGTTTTCTTCAACACTACAGCAGCAATATTCTCAGTTGTTCTTGAGCGACGTGCACGGGTTTTATTCTTCACATCACTAACTTGTCCCAACAGATCGAATTTTTCCACCAATTTCTGTATTGCCGTCCGACAAGGTGCTTCACGACGACCAAAAAATGCTTTAGTTTTGCGAACTGTGACTACAAGATTTTCACCATTTTTGTAGTGAATTTTAATAATTTCAATGCGTTGTTGAAGCTTGTATCGTTCCATTTTTAGTAATGGCGTAGTTTCTTATTGTCAAATGTCAAAGAATAAAAGCTTCAAAACTGACAACTACCGAAATAGCGGGTCATTTACAATAACACCTCTTATTGGAAAACCCTTTAAAAAAGAGAGTGACGTTAGTTACTAATGTCGTTTTCGATTTGGCTTTCCAGATTTTGGTCTGAGATCTCAGATTTCTGTTGCCAAATCGAACATAAAATCCGAATTTAAATGGTTCTTGTGTATATATTGAGTTGGCCGCAAAATATATATTTTTTTACTTTTATATCAACACTTACAGCACTCACTTTTAAGATATTATTTTTCTGTTATAAAATATTTTGATTAAAATACACAGTTTCCCACAATAACTCTGTAATTTTTCATGGAAATACATACCAGTACCAGCTATCAAAATCTATAGCAACCCACCGATGCAAAAATTTACCGCCAGGGGTCGTCAATAGGAGGAATATTTTCCAGGGAACAAAAAATGTTTGGGGGGAATTTCGGAATTGTCGATAGCCCTGGTCGTTTATCACAGAGTGCTTCAATGAGTTGAAATTCAATTCAAAATCGACCCGACCGCAACCCATCCAGCAAATATTAAAACACAAAGCATGAATTGCAATGGACAATTGACCGCAGATTTTCTGCAATTTAAAATGACGCAGGGCATCGCGTTCGGGGGCAGCTTTTTAAATAATACATAGATTACTTCAGAGCAAGTTGTCTATCTTTGTCCATAAAATTATATATAGCCCATGTAACCCCCGAGGTAAATTTTAACGCGTTTAACATGTGGTACGCTTTTTTATCCCGTTTGACTAATCTAACTCAATATTTATGATATGCAATTTAAACAAAATCGTTACAGTCGTTTAGGCTGAAGTTAATGAAAACCGCACAGAGAGACAGACAGACTGGCAGAATTAACTCGGAACTTTTATTTTCGATGAATGCAATACTTGCCCTACATACTGTTACATCAGAGCCGGGATTCGAAAAGATAAAACACTATTCTGCTCAACTTTTCTAATAAAATCGATCTTCTATTACACTTTTATGGATTATTCTAATAATGCACTTATTAAATACCACAACAATATTACCTAAAACACTTCATAAACGATTTTAACCAATCACTTAATTCACTGTATCCCTTTACACTTATTTTATCTTTACTACCGATTACTATTTCGAACTTTACCAGTCACTGTTTAAAAATACACTCTCCTTCTCAAATCCGCCTTTTTAAATCCGATCCGCCATCTATCGGGAATTCTAGTGAATTCCTGTTCGTCCCGAACAAACTTGATGGTTCTAGAATTAGCTCACTTAACTCTCCACTTATTTGACAGATTCGAGTCTCCAACTGAAAGTGGAACTTGTTTGGTGACTAATGGGCTGTTTACATTTTAAATTCCACGCTACAATACATATGTGCAAGTGAAAATGTTGTGTATCATGCAGCCTTAAATTGAATACAATCATTGTTATATTCTTTTTCTTTTAGATTTCAATAAAACGAATAGAATTTAAAGAAATTAATATGTACTTGATTTTATTCCATTTCCACCAAATATTGGACGGGACGAAGTACGTTAGGTCAGCTAGTAATTTAATATAACAAAATGATTTCCATACGCAAAACATGCATAATCCAGTTAGTTAGTTTAAAAAACAAAAAAAACCGAAAAAAAAATAATTCCAAAGATATGAACAAGACACATTCAAGTACCTATACCTAACTAATTGACAATCGGAGACTATATACCTACACAGCCTAACAAATATATGAGTATTGAGTACCCTCCGACTGTCAAATTGTAAGGTATAGGTACTTGAATGTGTCTTGTTCATATCTTTTGAATTCTTTTTTTTTTACAGTCAGTCGGGTTTTTTGGTTTTTTAAACTAACTTTATTTTATTTTTATCTTTTTAGCCTATGACATTCCGGGGAAGAATACGAATCTAATGACACCTCACTATTCAAAATCGATCAAGCGGTTTAGGCTACACGGCGTCACGTCACAAACGTACATAGGATACGCGGGAAACACATAACCCTGTTTTTAAAAGTTTCTTGAAAATTAAAAAACAAAACAAAATTATATTGATAGATTTAAGGCCGAAAGGCAATAGTTTTAAGCATATTGTTAAGTTTAGAGCGCTCGCTAAGGGCCAGTAAGCTAGAATAAGAAATGTTAGTTTTAAATTAGATTTAATCGTTTTTGTCTAGGATATAAGTTTAAAGATTGAAGAAATAAAAATGAATTTAAAAAAAAAAAAAAAAAAAAAAAAAAAACACATAACCCTCCTGTGTCCAGTCAGATAATAATAGGTCTATTCGCGTACTTTCCCGATCCAAACACTACAAATCCGTCAACCTAAAAAAATTTACCAAAACTCTCTCAGAGAGCTTAAAATATACGCCAAATTACGTGGATAGACTTCGAGCTACTTTCATCTTTGACATCTAATCCATATCACAAATAAATGTATAACTTACCTTTTTGCAACATATGAAACGTTCTAGGACAACATTCGACCACCATCGAATTTTCTTTATTTTTACAGATTTTATTGTTCTGTTATTGAATTTGTTTCTTGACAACTTTGTGCATTTGACATATTTATCTGTACTTGCCGGTTGAAATTCTCTGAGCTGTTTCGAGTCAAGAGAGGAACCACTCGTTACTCGTTATTTTGTTAATTTTCTATTTTTCTGTCATTTTTGATGAGTACGTGTATAGACTTAGCGTGATTGCGATCGAATTAAATCGATTGCGTTCGATTCAAACCGCGTACGCGAACGAACCTAATGTATTTTATTAGACTATATAAACTTGAACCTAACACTCAACATAATATTCATTTGATGGTAACACTATCCACTCAAAATAATTGATGCGATTTTTGGCTGTCAGTTTCGATGTTGAGTTGAAATGTAGATGCCGCTGGGTGCGCAACTTGGCTGGGTATGAGTTGCGATGCTGTTGTGAATAGGTCAAGACGTAATTTATTTCACAGTTCAGTGTATTCCATATCTTGACATTTCTCACTGACATTTGTGTGACAATTGGGTTTTTTTCGTTTTTCTTTAAATTTAGATTTATATCTTTTTGTTTAGCCTATGACACTCCGGGGAAGAATACGAATCTTATGACACCTCACTCTTCAAAATCGGTCAAGCCGCTTAGGCCACAGGGTGTCCCGATGGAACGTACATAGGATACGCTCGAAACACATAACCCTCTCTGTGTGCAGTCGGGTAAAAAAAGCAATCCTTCCAACGATGAACAATTCGTAACCGTCAGCTGTGTGTCATACACTTCGGGATTAGTGAAAGTATGTGTTGGCAGTAATTCCTTTTAGTGGGAGTGGGATATGCCGTAGATGTTAATTTTGAGAAAATTGATTCTGGTATTTTTTTGACATGAAATAATATTGAAATTGAAAATCAAGTTGTTATTATTAACATATGTAAAAATGAATGATGTAATCATTTTTTTTAGTTTACACTACTAAGTGGCAACACTTATTGCGTGTAAGTTCTGTTCGAATGTGTTACCTTTATTTAGATTGAAAATCATCCATGTCCAACGGAAATTTAAATGTGAAGTTGGAATGACTGCATTAGCCGTCATATTCTTCATATAAAAGGCACAGAAGAGATATAAGTCGTGTTTTTTTGAGCTTCGTTCTCAGCAAAGCAAAGTAAAGTAAGATTTTCAGAACACAAATTACAATAACTACTGCGAGTCTCGAAGTGTCAAGTAGGGCGTAGTTGTTGTAATTGCGTGCTAAAAATCCTACTTTACTTTGCTTTGCTGAGAACGAAGCTCAAAAAAACACGCCTATAGCTGTTTTGAAAATCGCTTTTTATTATTCCAGTCAATTTTCATGTCTTTCACCCGCCAGACCTCAAATGTTATTTCTACTTTGATTAGGTACCAAAAGTGTATTTCTGACTGCGTTTAAAAGTGAGCGCGAATAAGTATATTTAAAAGAAAAAATAGAACCAATTCAACAGGAGAGTCTGGTCATCGTCTCGCTTTTATGTCAGCTAGCCTTTCGCAGTTGTCAATAACATAACGAGAAGTTTGTATGCAGGTTTATTGTTCTCAGTTTATAACACTTTGTCTTGTCAGAAATGTGACTTCGGTGCGTTTTATTCTTCTTTTATACTTTGCTTTTCATAATTTTCCTGATAGAGGAGTTCAACAATACATACTAGCTTATTGACGACTGTAGGTTGCAAATCGACAGCCAAAATATGAAATATGGTCGAATGCAGTCAAAACAGGCAGCTGTTTCGGAAATTAAACAAGAATAGTTTCTTTAAAAAGTACCTCAACGAGGAGTAGGTACCTAGAGGATCTGAAGTGATTGAATTGAAACAAAAGGCAAAGAAGTTTCCAATTTAAAAAGATGTCAAAGAACAGCTGTTTTTGTTCCGCCTATCCACAGCCAGAGTACACTGTCAAAATGTTGTTAGGATTTTAGCTAATGTTTAGAGAGAAAAGTTGGAGATCATGCTGAAATTTATTAAGGGCCGTTTGCTCATACGACTCTTACGATTTAAGTTCTACTTAAATACTTATGGGCTACTTTTTGTAGGGCATAAACTGTCACATAAGAGTTTATGTGGGACTTAATTCGCTATGAGTCGTATCAGCAAACGGCCCTAAGCATTATTGATGAATAAGTATACGAAGCTCTCAGTTATATATTGGTCGGTGAATACCGGCCTAAGAGTATTCTTAGCGCATATTTATGAGCGCTCTTAAGCCTAACGAGTGGTCCCAAACACTCTTAAGTTAAGAAGTATTAACTTCGAAAATTCGAAATCAGCTGTCGTTTTTAAAACGGAAGGAAAGAAAGCCAAATTTTCCCGATAGGGAAAAAGGGCAAATAATTAATAATAATATAAATATTATATTACATTATTATATAATTATAGTTGAGAACCAATTCGTTTATTAACACACGAATTGAAAATTAATTAGTTTATATCATACCACTAATCTTGACAAGAAACTCGTTTCAGAACGCGTTTAGAAAATCGAATTTTATATTATATATTTATATTTATATCATAGATTCAACTCTAATACATACAATTTTTTGAGCATCGTAACGTAATAATAGCTTTAAAGGACCATTCACATGAGAGCGACCAACTACCTACGAACGAACGAATATTCGCAAATTTTGACATTCCATTCACATGACACATTTTATTCGGTCGCAGATACCCGCGAATCCAATGACAGTCGCCGTCATTTGTTTCTACTTTTTGAATAAAAAAACTCATCAATTGAAGGTAGCGACATTCTATTAAGCAAAAAAATAAAATATTGTTGACCTGTTTGTGGTGAAACAAAATTTAAAACACAGCAATTAATGCATGTACATCCGTACATGCACAAAAACTAATTAAAAAAAAACTAATAACAGCTATAAACAAATAAATTATATTAAGCCCTTCTCATTTGAAGTATGTTACCTTTTTATCTGATTCAGTCAAACCTATTTCTTTTATTTTTCATTCGAACCAAAAAAAAACAACATCACAAAATTAAATATGTACAACAAAAAATGCCAATGACATTTCAAGTTTGAGGTTAAGTTCGAACGAATGTTTTATTCGCTAGTTTGTGGAACGCGAATTGAATTATTTGGATTGTGAATAAACTTTGACAATTCGCGCCAAGGGTGTATTCGTTCGCGGCAAAAAGTTTGGAATTTGAAATTTCGATATTTAAACTGTTTATTTACTTGTTTTCTTAATACATTTTGATGGGATAATTAAATATCCTCCTCTTGGAATAGTAAAATGTCCAATTTTTTGTTCATAAATGCATCAAAAGTGGTTTGTTCACATTTCAGCAATTCGTTCGATCCTTTCCATGTAAATAGTCCATAACAGCACTTGGTAAAAACCGGCCTTAAGTCCGTATGACACTAATTTACTTCTGCTTTAAAATGAAACTAGACCAGTACCACAAATTAGAACCAAAATTCCCGATGGGAGTGAGTGCGTACACACCAACTTTATTAATGTAGAAACATAAAACGATTTTTTTTATTGTTTTGTACCGTTTTGTTTTCCCATTATCTTCGGCTGGGTCAAAGTACGTTAAATTAATAATTTTTTTTTCTTATCAGATTGCTTCCACTACCATACGATTACATAGCCCATGTAGATGAGCAGTTAAGATTAATTGATATAATTCCTTCCTCGAACGCAACCCAAAAATAAAAGAAAACAGTTTCTGAAATCGTATTCTCTTGTTTAAACTAAAGGGAAACTGCAAATTAATATTTTTTTCTTTTATAAATCACCAGTCAGCTTCTAATTTATACCTATTTTCAGCATCGCATGAATAAATGCTTTTCTCTCGGCCATATTTTCCTATCTATCACTAGGTGGCAGTACAAAACGTCAGGCATATTCCCGGTATTTTCCAAACTGCTCCCAAAAGTGCTTTTGTTTGTTTGGTTGCAAAAAAATGGCGGAAGTGTTGTGTACTACTTTATTAATTCCACAATTAACTCAAAAATACTGAGAAAAATTCTTAGAAAATATGAATTTTGCAAATTGAAATCATTCAATATTTGTTTAGTGTTAAGTTTTACTCGTTATGTATCCCCAATAAAAGTGAATTTCAGTGTAATTTGCATCTAAAAGGAAGAAAAAAAAACGAAAACCCAAAATTGACTCGTCGTCATTTTTTGACAAATCGACAAGAAGAGCTGAGCAAGAGTGCGTGCGTGCTGCTTGAAGAAATTCTCGTTTTCTCTTATTATTTTCTTTTTAATTACCGTGCGCTCAAACAGAAATAAAAAAATCTGCTTTCAATAATTTCGTGTGTGTTGTGTTTTCTACGAAATTCTTATGCCCTTGCCGGCAAAAAGGGCAATGAAGTAAATTTTCGTGCATATTCCAACTCTGTGAACACAAAACAAGGAGTCCCTCTGGTGTGGCGACGGTGAAAATGTCAGGAGGTCGGGAATCGTCTTCGTCGAATGGTTCGGCTCGATCTAATAATGGAACAACACCGCTCACAGTAAACGGAAACAGATCTCGTGGTCGACCGGCAAAGAAGCCAGCCACCTGCACTTGGTGCGGTGAAAGTAAACAACCACTACAGTACGTGCTGCCGACTCAGAACGGCAAGAAGGATTTTTGCACGGAATTGTGCATCTCTGAGTTCAGGAAGGCGTACAGCAAAGGCGCCTGTCTTCAGTGTGACAACGTTATAAGGGAGAGTGCACCAAGCAGAGAGTTCTGTTCGGTGATGTGCATGAATAAAAATCAAAAAAAGAACGGCAATCGGTCAACGCAACAGAACAATAACAATAATCGAGGCGAACAGGAACGCAATCACAAGATGAGTCCAGGATCGTGTACGCCAACGGGGCCGTTTCAGTACGAAAGTTTTCATGTATTCGACTGGGATGCCTATCTAGAGGTAAGTGAATCGAAAGGTGTCCTTTGAGAGATAAAACGCAATTGCACATACTACGCCTTAGAGGATTAGATGATGTGAGAGTTGTTTAACTGCGTTATGAACTAACGGCCGGGTATTGTACCCCTATGCAATACTCGAAGCTGTATGTATTTGGTTGAGACTACCGTGGAAATTACGTTAACCGAAGGGGGTTGGAGGGGTAATGAATTTCTAAGGTGACCTTCGTTCTGCTTACTGTATCATGAGAAGAATACAACCTGTATCGTCACAACTTTCTTTCACAATGGCCAAATCTAACAAATTGTTGATATGTAGTTCTTTGAATGTAAGTCAATATTAAAGCATGCATAGATGTTATTTACTCTTTGTACAGGGGATATCATTGTCGCTTCTTCAATAAATCCAGGTGAAGAGCGACTTTACAATATGACAAACGTATAGCTACGCAATTACAACTTCTTGGGCTGTTCCAGTTGGACGATTTATTAGAATTAAGTATATCGCTGCAATCACATTTTGTTTCTCGTCTGCTGATTTCCCAACAGCTTACTGACTTCGGAGTAAGATATCTCCGTTCTTACAATTGTTTCCCTTACCTTAATCCAATATCATGTTTGAACTCTGCAGTGGATGGGACACACGATGCTGAGTTTGCTTTTATCGGGCATAACTTCTTCCAAACTAATCCTGCAGGTGTATGCTCTCCAAAAATGCATCTCCGGCTGCCCTTAATAGTTCGGCCGGTAAGCAGCTTCGCACAGACTTGTGGGACTTCAGTTCATGTATTGCTGTCGTCTCTTAATTCTGGTCAGGTGAACATGAAAGTTGTTGGCTTTCATGTTTCGTTTAGCTTAACAGCTTAAAAGCATGCAGAAGTGGTATTTTCATATACGCAATAAGATCTGTGTCTCTACAACAAGGTTCAGTGATCATTGCTACATGCCATAGCACTGTTAATGCGCTTCTACTGATATTTCTATTTACTCGAGAAAACCAATGTTCCCTCGCTTTTGAGCCGTTCGCGTCCGGGGGACAGGACGCGAACAGGCTTACACGCAGTCTTCATCAAACTTCGAGTTTCGTCAGGAGTATCGAGTGAAACCCAGGCTTTTCTTTTAGAAACCAACACGTCCAGATACGTCCGAAAGTTCACCTGAACGAACAGCACATCACAGAAACCGGCAACAACAAACTTATAGCAGGATTCAATCGGCTGGTTGTTGGTGATACGGAATGATCCTTCAAAACGTGGCAGATAGGAACAAATCAACAACACATCAATTTTGAATACACAAATTATTAATTAATGGCGCCGAGTACTGAACGAAAAAGTAAAATCAGAGCAGAGATTCTTCTTTACTATGCGAATGATGAGGTTACTATGAAAAATGTATATGACGCTACAGTATATCATCCCGGCACAAGAAGTATATGATGTAGCGGCACTGCAATACTTACTTACTTAACGGGCTCCCGACCCGTGGAGAGTCTCTGCCTGAGACACTGCAGCCTTCCATCCTCTACGATCCCGGGCACGCTGCTTCCAGTTGTTGCGGCACTGCAATAGTGACTGTAATTGTTTCTGAATGCTGGTTGCTTGTTCATGGAGAGTAGTTGGCATGTTTTGTTAGTTTATTTCGATTGCAGCTGTTAAATGTTTCGTCTCTTGACAAAATTTCTTCGTTGTGGCTTTGGCGTTGCACTCGTACCTGGCCGACTACAAGCCAATGGTCAGTGTTCCCAGGTGGAAAAGTTCAGGGATCTTCTAGATGTGTGCATTTGTTGATATTACCATGATCAATATGGTTGACGGTTTGATGATCTGGTGACAACCACCTTGTTTCTTTATGTATATTAAACCGAGAAAATCGTGTGCTGACTATAATAGCCTGACGTCTTGCAGCGAACTAAATAAGCCCAAATTTTCGAAAAACGTTAGTTAGTTAAAGTTAAATGTAGTAGAGAAGCATGGGCGAGTAATAACCCGCCTTTTGCCAAAGTGGTCTTTAGTTGCATACGGATGGCTCCAAAATGGAAACGGGAGTGGGAGCTGGTTTCCACAGACCTATCCAAAATGTCTCGGTACCAATAGGTGTTAGTCCAAGCAGAACTTTACACTATCAAAGAATGCGCTAGTCACATACATGTTCATATCCACATATTCACGGACAGTCAAGCAGCTATTAAAGCCCTTAGCTCGCCTATCATTTACTCCAAATCGGTACCAAACTGTTTCAACGTCTTTCAAACGCTTGACCTTAGGAATAAAATGAAACTATGGTGGATTCCTGACCATGAGGGTTTTGAGGGAAACGAGAAAGCCGACAGGCTGGCCAGAATGGGCTCTGAAACCCCTTGCACAGGACCTGAACCCTGTACTCCCAAATTGTCTATAAACTTAGCCATCAAAAGATGGGAACGTACAAAATGTATTTCATATTGACAGAATATCCCAGGTCTAAGACATTCCAAGCCGGCTATACAGCCTTTCAAAAAAGATGCCAACAGAATTTTAAACCTAAACAGGCATGATATCAAAAACCTAACTGCTTTCCTCACAGGACATCACGATTTGCAATATCACTTAAATAAAATAAATTTAGTCGACTCTTCACTTTGTCGGTTGTGTCTTGAAGAAGACGACGACGAGCCCTCTGCGGAATCAGAAGAACTATCTTCTAGCTTCTGAGCCCTGAAGAGATGAAGAAGTCATCTGCTAACAGCTTGATTAACTTTATTAGGAAAGTAGAGAGCCTGTTATTCGGCGCAGTGGCTTAGTGGTTAGCGTGTTGGACTACTAAGCGAGGGGTCCCAGGTTCGAATGCCGAGAAAAACCCAATTTCCAACTTAAGGTTTTTTTCACTGCGCTACGTCTCGCGAACGTCTGACAAACATCCGAGAGTATAACTGTCATGAAAGAGTTTCTCAATTAGCCGTTTGGACTCGGCATAAAATTTTAGATCCCTTCCAATCGTCCTAAAAATAAAAACTCACACAAGACGAATGGTTGTGAGAAGCTAGGCCTAGGGTCCACACGGACCTGTTGCGCCAATTATTTATTTATTTTGTTTGTTACCCCAAAATCTATTCCGACAAAATAGGTCTTATAGGTCGACGTGCCTCTCATCGCGCAGGCGAATCAGAATACTTTAAAAAAAAGCCCAAGTTCAGGCGCGTTGTTGTGTACGCTTTTCTTGCCAAATGGACTTCCAAAGATTTTTTTTCCAACTGTGGCAATGATGAACTCGCGGTCATACTTAGGTGTTAATATTTTTTTGTATAGCTGCTCGTCTAATAACTCTTTGGTATCATCGTATTTTACCTCTGTAAGGGACTGAGGACACATTAGGCTGATGTAATAGTATACAGCTTGAATGGTGATTTTCACTGACTTTTTTTCCAAAGTATGCAGTTGATAATAAATCTGAATTGAAATAGAATGTGTTTTTGATTCTCCAGCGCATGTCACAGTTTTTTAAACCTCTTCAGCCGGTCCTACTCACCATAGCTCCTGCATAGCAATAATATTTATCAGTAAAGTCTCCACAAATTGTCGTCTTTTATGATTTTACAGTCTACAGTTATTTTATACTTTTGTGAGGCTCTTGGCTTTTTGGTAACCATCTGTTTTCTGTTACATGCTACTTGACCCCACCTGGAAGGCAAAACAATTTCGGAGATACATTGGAATGGAGGTGGATAATTCGGAGGTCATTAAGGGCGAAACCAATATATTGACAAGGCTAATTCACCTGACGTACAACGGACTCGCACTATCAATCGTCTTTCAATCATCATCTTTGGCTTTACACGCGCGAATTAAAACACTTGGTTCTTACTTTTAAAATTAAACAATATTTATTTGGAACTATGTCCTTTATTATTGAAATACTTTTTACTAATTCTAAAAGGAGCTACTATGTAGTTACAATAAGACTGTCGATAAATTCATCATACAGTCGTATTTATATACTTTTCTTATCTATCTACAAGGAGACCCAAGCGTACAATCGTCTTGCTTGATAATGAAGAAGAGATAATATTCCAACATTGTATACAAACGATATTATCTCTTTTACATATGTTATCATTGTAGCGTTGTGTGCAAGACTGTACTAGAGACTAAAGATATCATTGAATACAAATAATGTTATCTTTTTTCTCAATATGTTTTGCTATGGATACTTAACTCCCCCCCTTGTTAAACGAAATCGTCCCGATTTTTCGACGCTATTTTTAACATCTCTCTTTCATAAGTTTTGTTATATGCGTCAATCTTTTTTTGTTTTTGACGATCTGTTATACATTGTATAGTTTTTATCATTACGTACGTAAATGCTAGAATAACAATCAGTGTTACAATTGTGTATATAGTTGATAATATCGGTTTTTCTTCAAAAGGAATAATTAGTTTTTTTAAAGTATCTATGTTATCGAATTTGTACATTGTATCTTCTTTAATTATTTGGTCGATGTAAGACTCTGAATTATGATTTCTTAATATAACTTCTTTAATTTGCTTATGCATGTTTTTGTATATTTTATCATCTAGATTTATAGTATTTTCATAAGTAACTAAGTTTATACCATTAATTGTTTGATTATTTAGCTTATGCTTACCGCTTAATAACATAACACCGGATTCAATTTCTAAGTCGTAATCGTATTCTTGTTTAATGTTGCATTTTGAAGTTATATTCTTTAAAAGTGGAATAAGACAATTTTCTTCTTCAAAGTTAATTTCACAAATGTTTTTAAATTTCGTATGCAAAGCTACAATCTTTTGGGGTTGTATAACTTCTTTCATCTGCCTTAGTAAAGAGTCTTTGTCCTTAAACTTTATTATGAGTCTTATTTTGTTACTAAAATAGATTTGTGTTTCGATATTATTTGTTATATCTTCAATAAGTTCGAACTGTGCAGTGTATGCATTAAAAGGCTGATTCACAGTTTTTATTATATCATTAGAAGAACTTTCAGCTGAATGTGCTGTTTCTATGGTAGAAGTATTTATGCGTTGACGTGATAATGCGTCAGCTACAAGATTTAGGTTTCCTGGTTTATAAACTAATTTTGCTCCAAAGTCTTCAATGATTCCCTTCCAACGTTTCAGCTTTGTGTTGGGATTTTTTTCTGATACAGAATATATAAGGCTCTGGTGATCGGTATATATGGTTAAGTCTGCTATACCATATATGTAGTTTCTGAGTTTTTGTAAGGACCATATGATCGCTAATAGCTCTTTCTCGTTTGTGCTATAGTTCTCTTCTGTCTTACTCAGTGTTCTTGACAAGAAGTGTATAGGTTGCTTATTCTGACTTAGTACGGCTCCAATAGCTATGTTGGATGCATCTGTAGTAAGCTCGAATGGTTTACTATAATCCGGTTGAAAAAGTTCGACTTGTTCTTTCAAATAATTTTTTAAAATTCTAATCGCTTCTAATGCTGAATCATTCAGATTTAACTTAATATTTTTACTTTGTTTTTTGTTTACTTTACCGTTATCTCCTCGTAAATATAATGTCAGGGGCTTGGCTATGCTTGCGTATCCTTTTATAAACTTACGATAGTAACCTGTAAGACCTAAAAATCCTCTCAAATCCTTTACCGTTTGTGGGACTGGAAAATTTTCTATAGCTGCTATTTTCTCAGGGTTCGTAGTGATTCTACCATGTCTGATTATGTGACCTAAGTATTCTATTTCTTCTTGAAAAAACTTACTTTTCTCATCAGATATTTTTAATGTGGCTTTATTGAGTACGTCGAATACTTGACTTATGTGCTGTATATGTTCTTCCTCAGATGAAGAATATATCAATACGTCATCAATGTAAACGTGTACGAATTTACCTACAAAGTCTCTCAAAATGTCGTCCACGCATCTCTGAAATATGCTTGGTGCATTTTTGAGCCCGAAAGGCATTCGTTTAAAATGATATTTTGCGCCATTTATAGCAAAAGCTGTTTTTTCTTTATCATCTGTTTTGATTTTAATTTGGTGGAAACCTGACTCCAAATCTAACGTTGTAAAGTACTTGGCTTTACCTAAATTTTGAATTGTCATGTTGACATCCGGAATGGGGTATCTGTCTGTTACAGTGTGAGCGTTAAGTTTTTGGAAATCAACAACCATGCGCCGTTTTGGTTTTCCTTTTTCGTCCAAACCTTTTTTAGGTACTGTCCATATGGGACTGTTATAAGGACTATGGCTTTTTTCTATTATATTGTCATGTAAGAGTTTCTGTATTTCTTTGTTTACGAATTCGTTATCTGCTATGGGATATGGATATTGTTTAACATAAACCGGATTATCATTGGTCGTCCTAATGCTTGCTTCTATAGTATCTGTAAAGGGTAACGGTCCTATGCTGTTATTAATCTTCATCAGTCTATCTATGTCTGCTTTATAAATATTATTTTCCCCAATTATGTAATTAATTTTCTGAATAGATTCGACACTGCTTATGGTAGTTAGAGTCATATTACTGAAATTTATTTCCGCGTTTAGAACTTTAAGTCCTTCATATCCTAATATCATATCAAAAGACTGAATATCCTCTAATTCAAAAAATGTTATATTTTTCTTTAATATCCTAACTACTTTCTTTGTATCTACCATAGAATAACCATGCATTGTTTTTATTTTTATAGGTTTAATTTTAATTTTTTCGCTAGAATCGCATTTTCTATTAATGTAATTATGGGTTGCACCAGTATCAATAAGAATTTTATAAATTTTCTTAGAAATAGTACTAGTTAAATTTAAGCAGGGCAACCCGTCTACTAGTTTAAATGATCTATTCTTATGTTATTATTTACCATACATTCCGTTTCATCTGCTTCTGCATATGTACTGCTGACATCGTCTCTGCGTTGTTGTCGGGAGTTATTTACTCTCTGCTGCTTGAAGTTCTGCTGATAAGATCGTTGCGGTCTGTTGTGTGTGTTGAAACTCCCGCTGTGTTCACGTTTCGCTGGTGGATTATATACATCGGGTTTGTATTGATTCCAATTTTGTCGCTGTGCATGTACAATTTGTCTCGAGTTTATCTCCATCGGCTGTGGTCCGTCATTTCTCTTGGAAGGGTTTAGGCGTGGTCCTTGATTGTGTTGCTGCATATTATCGTATTGCTTCTGGGGTTGATAATTCGTTGTTTGGCTCGAATAATTTGGTCTTCTTTCGTTTCTGTGTTCATGTGGCATATTTTTGTGGTGCTTATCTTGAGTGAGATGTAAATGCCTGTGCACATTATCATGTTCTATTCTGCGAGCAATTGCGAATGCGTGTTCTAGATCATTTATTGTAGCTGAATATAATGATCCTCTTGTAAAGTTGTCACTCATACCATCAATGAATATACGAACTGCGTCGTCGTTAGCATTTTTAATTAGTCTGTCGATTATATTCGGCGGATCACCTGACATAGTGATTTTTGATATTATTAAATTGAGATTTTTATTTATCTCGTCGTGGTATTCAGACAGTGTGCTTCTTTTTTGCGTGATGGCTTTCATCATGTCTTGTAGCACGTATAGAGGTTCTTGATTAGAGTACGTATAATCTAATCTGTTACGTATCGCCTCAAAATTAAAAATTGTGTTATAATTAGTTAACACATTCGCGGCTGCACCCTGTATTTTACTTTTCACTATAGTCAATGCTGCTGCGTACTTACTGTGTGTTTTGAGGTTTTTAATGCTGTCCATTAATCTGGATGCTTCTTCGCGCCACGACCGATAATTTGATTGATCGCCGTTGAAAATAGGTAGGCTTTTAAATGCGTCTAACTGTATTTCACTACCATCTGTATATGTGGTTCTTATTTCCTCTAGCACAGGTATGTTTGGTACTATGCCTAATCCAGATTTTACTTCATTTAGTTTTGTTTCTAAATTAGTGTTTATTTGATTTTGGTTAGTTATTATTGCTGCTAACCTTGCATTCTCTGTGCGTGTGTGCTCTAGGGTTTGTGTTACTGTGTTGCACCTGGTTTCTAAAGCTTCTAATCTTGCCATTAATACTGCGAGTTGTTCCATTTTGAACTCGTGTCTGTTGTCGTCGAATTTGTGTGTTTTTTTTTCCACATATACACTTTCACTGAATTGCTTTGCTGCTTCGTACGAAGGAGCTATATTTGTACCTGCTATGCTAGGTAATTCTTGTAACCGGTAACGCGAGTGTTCTGTTTATACTAGATTTCACTACTTGTTCCCGAGGTCCGCTCGATTGAAGTTAAAAAGTATATTTAACCTCCTGGCAGGATCGCCAATTAAAACACTTGGTTCTTACTTTTAAAATTAAACAATATTTATTTGGAACTATGTCCTTTATTATTGAAATACTTTTTACTAATTCTAAAAGGAGCTTAAGGCTACTATGTAGTTACAATAAGACTGTCGATAAATTCATCATACAGTCGTATTTATATACTTTTCTTATCTATCTACAAGGAGACCCAAGCGTACAATCGTCTTGCTTGATAATGAAGAAGAGATAATATTCCAACATTGTATACAAACGATATTATCTCTTTTACATATGTTATCATTGTAGCGTTGTGTGCAAGACTGTACTAGAGACTAAAGATATCATTGAATACAAATAATGTTATCTTTTTTCTCAATATGTTTTGCTATGGATACTTAACTCGCGCTTTAAAGTTACCAAGACATGGCCGGTTAAATGAGACTAGTTCTTGGTTGTTTCCACAGGGGGTTATCTAAGCCCAATTGATTTGAAGTAACAGTTATAGCACTGCGAATTGCCAGGCTTATAAAATACCAATCAGTGGTCCATTCCCTTTTCCTATACTCCTATTGTTATAAACGAATTCCAATCCAAAGTTTACCAAACTTCAGTTAAAACTGGCTGCTGAGTTTTAACTTAGTTTTAGTAAACTTTGGATTCGAATTCGTTTATAACAATCAGCCGAACGATATTTCAATACCAGACCCTTTCTTAACCAACCCCTCATTGTAAGTAAGGCTCCCTTCCATTTTTTAGGAACGTTTATGAAAATCAAGCCTTTTACTTACAGCTAAAGTATTTTTTTATGACATCGATGTCGAGTTTAAGATGTAGGTACATTTTGGGTACACTCCATCGATAAAATGTTATTACCGATGATTTTACACACGTTCTATTCAAAGTTTTCATTTGTAAGCACAGATTAAACGGCATCATCCTTAAAATTCTCTTCTTCAAAGCCCCATGGGATATTGTGGTTTGTGCACATGAAAGTCGAAAACTTGTCCGAACATTGCAGTTTCCTGAATGTTTTGCTGTAGTTATATGGTTGGGAAAATTATTTCCGACAAGTTATAACTACACGAAACTTAAGAGCATGAGCCAAATTAGGTGGTGCATAAATTTGGGACTACCAGATTTGCTTGCGTTACTTAAACATTGGATAGTCAGTGCGTGTGTTAAAAGTGGGCAAACCACTCCGCATTACATGTCTAATAGGAAGGCGAAATATTGCTCAATGAAACGTGTTGGCATGCCAAGACTTACTTAAGTTAAACGTTTAGGTATCTTCTCATCAGGAAGGGGATTCGGGTAAAGTTCACATTTGGGACAAAGAGTTACCGGATAATATTGTTCGTTCAATGATACCTTTCTGACAAATAAATAATATTCTTGTCGACCAGCAGTTTCATTTAGAAATGTTCCTGCCACTCTTTGAGAGGTCCGGGGCGGTGTTACTGTTACCTTATTTGATGTAGCTTAATGCACAACTGATATCTGATACATCTCGTCGAAGTGGATCCAGAGGGTGTTTTTCAAAAGCGCACTATGAAATAATTTGATTTTGATTTTGTTTCTTAAAGCATTTACGTTTCAACCTTTTGATAGTCCCAATTCTCGACCACGCTTTCAAATTGTGTACATATAGCGACCCATCACTACAATCTACACGGATGGATTAAACATACGGAAAGGCATAGGAGCACAGGCTTTTATTTTGAGCAAGGAATCTCTTAGATTACTAGAACCAGGTAGTGAATTCCAAGCTGAAATATTGGTAATAACAATAAGAAAGCTACAAGACACATAGAAGGCTGTTAAATTAATGCCTGAAAAACAGCTATCGTCGTTGACAATCAATCATCTAATTCAATCAACTCAACGACTGACTACATTCGGTCGACGTAGCAATTTGGAAGGTAACGAGAAAGCCAATGCTTCGACAAGAGGTCGGAAATAATCACATCCCAACTGCCACGACAAAAATAATACCAAGACCCGACTTAGTACCGCCAATCATCTATTCGCATCCTAACTGGAACAATCATAGGACAAAGGACACTGCGATATAAAGGATAGCGTCCAACGATTTATGCAGAAGCTGACGGAAATAAAAAAGTGGTGGAGTTACTCTAACATTTGTTGAACAACAGAGTTAGACAGTCTTTAAGATATCGGTTCTCATTTTTTTATAGTTCAGTCTGACATTTAACAGCGTTTACCAATGGACCACTCACTTCTTCATAACCTAACTATCGAATGTTAGACATACACATTCGTAGTAGAATACGCACGGAAAACTTATCCCCGGCCCAACATGCCTACACAAAAGGTAAAACTGTGGAAACCGCACTACACTGTATCGTCGGTACAATTGAAAAAACCTCTGAATGAATGAGTACACCCTAGCGGCTTGAAGGAGCGTTTATCAATGTCAAAACGGATGGCGTACGCAGAACGCTAAGTAAGCTTAGCATTGATAGTTTCATTAGCAACTGGATTGTTAGCATACTCGGAGAAAGGTATATTAGGCGTTTTTCTTTATTAGTTCAGAGCACAACCTGAACTGTTATAAAGGATTTTTCAATAAGAGCGCTACAAAAGTTTTTTTAAATTGAACAAAAGCGGTTTTGGATATCAATGAAATTCTTTATTCCTGTGAAAGTACGTTCGATGCCATTATGTATGGAACTCGATTTCTTTTGCATGGCCACCACGGGCACGCTTGCAGAAGTCCAGACGCTGAACCCAATTTTCGACGGTTTTCAAGCATAAATCGGCTGATACTGCTGCAATTGCACGTTCGATATTCGTACGAAGTTCATCAATCGTCGCTGGCTTGTTGACATAGACCATAGACTTGACGTAGCCCCGCAGCAAATAGTCTAACGGCGTCAAATCGCACGACCGAGGCGGCCAAGCGACTGGACCATTTCGTGAGATAACACGTTCTCCAAACTTGGTTTCAAATAAATTGATTGTGACATTCGATGTGTGGCTTGTGGCGCCGTCCTGTTGGAACCACATGTCCTCCAAGTCCATATCATCCAATTGGGGCCAAAAATATTCGGTTATCATTGAACGGTAGCGATTCCCATTCACTGTAACGTGCCGGTCTTGATCATCGCGGAAGAAGTACGGCCCAATGACGCCGCCGGCCCATAAACCACACCAAACCTTTATTTTTTTCGGGATGCAATGATGACTCATGGAGTACGTGTGGATTGCTGCCTGACCAATACCGCATATTTTGTTTATTGACGAAGCCATTCAGCCAGAAATGAGCCTCATCGCTGAAGATGATTTTTCGATGAAAATCCGAATCATTTTCAAGTTGTTGCTCAGCCCAATTCACGAACATACGACCTTCGGTGGTCAAGCGGCTTCAGTTCTTGCGTCAATTTAATCTTGTAAGGATGTAGGCCAAGATCTTTTCACGTCACAGAGATGCCCAACGCTTGAGAACGACGTGTGAGAGACACATTTTGGCTTTCTTCAACTGAAGCCTCAGCGGCAGCAATATTCTCGACACTACGGGCACTTCTTTGTCTCACTGGCACGGGAGCATTTTGTACTCTGCCTGTGGATTCAAATTTTTTCCACTAGACGCTCAATTGTTGATCTGCTAGGAACGATTATGACGACCATAAATTGGACGTAGCGCTCTTAACGTTGAGGCCACTGACTCCGAATTTCGGTAGTAAATTTTAATAATTTCGACTCGTTGTTGGCTCGTATATATTTCCATCATGAAATTGCAAACCTTACTGAAGAGAAATGTCAAAAGAGCGGCAAGAAATTCGGCGTCGTTTGCTGTCCCTGTCGCTCTACTTTTGTAGCGTCCCTGTTGAAAACCCTTTACAAAAAGTTCTTGTTTTTTTTAGCTCAGAATTTGTGTTTCTTTTTTCTCTCAGAGCATAAACAGAGCGCGCTCTATGAGCTCAGAATAAATTGACTGAGCAGGCTGAGTATAAAGCTGAATACACACTCACAGTCACATTTGACAGAAAAAAAAAACAGGATAAACAAAATAATTGAAATTTCGGACGAACCTTGTTGCTCTGGAACTGAAGGTTAACCAATTTAATAAACAACAATCAATAAATATTCAATTTATGCACATATTTATTACAAATGACAGCTATGTGCTCAAGTGTGTTTCATAAATACATCAGAACGATCTGAGTACGCTCGGTTCAGAGAGCGCTCAAAATGCTCGAGCTCGGTTCAGAGCTCAGTTCTGAACTAAAAAAGAAAAGCGCCTATTATAGCGGAACTTGGGGTTCTAAGCGAGAAGATTACGCATCTAGAGGAACTCCGCAGATTGGTGTTATATCCCCACTGCTGTGGGTCATAGTTATAAACAAGATGCATATGCAGCTTAGAAACAGTGGCATCAGATCAACGGCTTATGCTGATGACGTAGTGTTGTTGGCAACAGGTAAATTCCTTCCAACACTCACCGAACAAATCAGTGGCGCTCTAAAAATCCTCGACATCTGGATCAGAAACTGCGGACTAAATTTAAATCCGCAGAAAACCGAACTGATTATTTTCACAAATAGAAGAAAAATACCAAGCTTTGTCACACTTCTGACAGCGCAAAATACTTGGGACTTATACTAGACAAAAAACTAAATTGGAAACAGAAAACATACGAAAAACTCAAAAAAGCAACAGTAGCCTGAATTTTTGGGAAAACCTGGGCAGCATCCCCTAAAATTAAACCGTGGATGTACACGGCTATAGTTAGACCTATACTGACCTATGGCTGTCTCGTATGGTGGACGGCAACCCAAAAAAACCTACTACCTAAAGGCCATTACGAATCGGCACCACCAGTGCGATGAGGACAACTCCTACCGCAGGTCTTGAGGCTATCCTCAATCTGCTGCCGCTAGACATCTTCATACAATTTTCAGCCGCTATTAGTGCCATGAGAATAAGCCAATCAGTAAACTGGGAATTGAAATATTTTGGCTATGTACCAAACACAGACTACAATACGCCATACTTAGAGTTTACAAGACATTTCTCGAGCGCCTACCCCAGCAGGGAAGAATGGAGAACGGACTCGTACTTAACACACAATCCATAGCCGTCTTTACGGAGGGTTCTAAACTGGAAACCGGGGTAGGGTCTAGCGTCTTCTCCGAGTCGCTGGGTGTATCTAAATCGGTTCATATCCCCGACCACAGCAGTGTCTTCCAAGCAGAGGTCCTGGCAGTGGCAACAGCGGCCCGTGAGTCTGTGGTAAGCATTAACTGCAATAGAAATAAAATCAAAGCTTGTGAAATGCTGTCGCGAAGAGCTCAGGGTTCTACTCAGCATAAGGTATTGCTCTCCTGGGTTCCGGGACATGAAGGCTTCCAGGAAACGAGAAACCGAACGAATTAGCCAGACTAGGTTCGGCAGATGGATCAGAACAAGCTGTTCTCTATGAAAATCCCGTCTTGCGCAATCAAGCTTGAAGCAGGGGGAAATGCCACAAGAGAGGCGAACGCTTGATGAACTGCACTAGAACTTGTCATACCAGAAGAATGCTATGGCCAAACTTTAATGAAGCCAGAACCGAGAGTCTCTTGCGAAAGGACAGAAAATTTCTTTCCAACCTCATAGGAATTATAACAACACTCTACGGTATCACTGAAGAAACTACGCTTGACGGAAGAAGAACTTTGTAGAGGCTTGAGGACACACTCCAACACTAGGCACAGATTCCTAGGGAGAAACTTCTTCCACGACCTAGACGAGCTTTCCAACACACATATAGACAAGATAATGAGCTATATCAAATCCACAGGATGGTTTGTATGCACGAGCACAGTGAGTACTTAATCACCGGTATTTATAGACAGGGTTATTATGGGTAAGGGACAACCTTTCACCCATTGGCTATCACAATGGGTCAATATTGACCTGAGTGTTACCTAACCTAACTATCGAATAATATTCGATGTTCTTAATAACGCGGACAATGTTGGCTTACAGAGCGTCATTTATTGTTGGTTATAGTCGGCATAGACCTTACATAAACACGCAAGCAGATTAAATCGCACGATTTTAGTGTAATTGACTATTATATGCGAAGGTCAGCTGAGCTCTAAATTGAAAAATTGAATTTCAAACCGATTTTTGAAGGAAGAACTAAATGTTGGACTGAAATAGAGAGTTTGACACGGAGACAAAGGTTCCAGACATTTGCTTGTATCCGCTACTATTAGTCAACCGATTTGGAAAGGTTTCAGACCATCCCATCCAGTCTAAACGAAAAGCTTTTTCGCCTAATTCTTTTTAGAGTTTACAAAATCTTGCCAGAGGACTGAACTGTCAGATCAATATTTCCAATTAAAGGGGATCGTTGCATGATGCCAATGCGAAGAGTATCTAATAAATGTCGCATATAGTTTACGTCTACTGTGTCAGTGTCTTAAATCGTTCCACAGGAAACGCGTATGGTTTTCGAACCGGAAAGCCGGCCATAGACCACATTTTCACGTTGAGGCAAATATGTACTAAAACCAACGAATAGGAATCCAAGGCTTGCAACTTTTTCGTCGACTTTAAAGCATTCATCGTTGAGAGTTCTATTGAAATCACCACAAAACTAATTTTACTTTGTCAAACGCCATTACAAACGGTGCCGGATTAATGCAAGAATTTCCAATATCATATGACGTGAATCTCATTCTTGAGCAGATAGTGCGTAATTTAACTCTACGAATGACACGCTATGGTAGATCGGGCAAAGTATAACTCAACAAACCCTCTGCTACTTTGGTTTGGCTAAACACATGGTCCAAATATTTTATTTAACTCTTTTTCAGTTTTTTTCGGTACCAATTGCTGCAGGATAAGAGAGCTGATGCTGGGCTTGTTTGGAAGACCATTTTCTCATGTAATGTGAGCAAGCAATCCATATATGCTAGTACCAATATATGGATCTAGTTAACAGAGAAAAACTTGACACATTGAAAAGTCGTCCGCATCGAACGGTTGGACAATATTATTGCCCCAGTTATTCCTTTAATCCCAACCCGCAAGTTTGACACTACGAAGAAGACCGACGATTACTAGGTCTGTTCCTTTACTTTTGTACTAAGAATGGAAAAGACTGTCAAAATGGCTGTGGTGGGGATAATTTCCCTCTCAAAAGAGCTCTGAACCGAGCTCGAGCATTATGAGCGCGCTCTGAACCGAGCGTAGTCAGATTGTTCTGATGTATTTATGAAACACACTTGAGCAAATAGCTGCCATTTTTAATAAATATATGTATAATTTGAATATTTATTAATTGTTGTTTATTAAATTGGTTAACCTTCAGTTCCAGAGCAACAAGGTTCGTCCGCCATTTCAATTATTTTGTTTATCTTGTTTTTCTTTCTGTCAAATGTGCCTGTAAGTGTGTATTCAGCTTTTTACTCAGCCTGCTCAGTCAATTTATTCTGAGCTCATCGAGCGCGCTCTGATTATACTCGGATCGAAAAAAGAAACACAAATCTGAGCTCTGATGTATCTGAGATAAAGAAGAAACACGAACTTTTTGCATAACAGTTCAGGTTGTGCTCTGAACTAAAAAAGAAAAACGCCTAAAGAGAGACACTTACAAAAATTTAGGGAACGTTTTTGTAAATAGTAATCTATGAAAATGACAGACAAATAATTCAAAAATACAAAAAAGTGGTAAGAAAAGTCGTTAAAATATCGCATAAACTCGAAGAATTTGCTTATTAACGAACAAAATTAGTTGATTCATCTACCAAGCGATTAAAGTGACTCAGAATTAATCGAAATCATAAATCCGAGTACATATATGCAAGAGTTTGTACTGATTGAACTGTAGAAGAGGAAAAAGCACCACGGCATTAAAAATAACGTGGAGGAGATTGTCCTTTCATTCTCCTTACAGCGAGGAAGAATTTCGTCGCCACTTTCGAAAATAATCTTAGGGGAACATTTAATTTTATTTTCCCGCCTGTTGATACACATTTTATTACCCAAGAAATCAAAACCAAAGGCAATCATAATGTCAAATAGGACAACAAATTTCAAATCAGCTGTGAATTGTAAGGTGAATGACAGCTTTTGCAATTCTTACACCAAAAAATTGGCTGAATAACAATTCGTAAGATTCTCAGTGGAGGGGTAATATCTTGCTCTCTCGATGACGCCCTCTTTTACGAATTTTTCGAGTTAAGGAACGGCATTGAGTTAAAATTCGTAAGAATTAGTACAAATTGAAAGATTTAAAAGTAAAGGAACAGGCCTATTATGTCTCCCCTATTGACAAATGATGCGACAGGAAGCAATGATACTCAAATGATACAGTCACTGCTAACGACGCTAACTTATTCTATCAATTGGCATCCAATATCACCAACGATCTTGCGCACAACGGGCGCAATTAGTGTATTATTTCGCTTTTAAAATAAGTTTGCTTTCTTTCGCGACGTTTTTTTAAACGTAAAACGATTTATTACGCTGCGCGCAGATATGAAACTGCGCTTCTGTCACTTTGTAGAGCGTAAAAAAGTTGTCAGCGTCATAAACAGAAATCACTGGGCGGCGCACCCTGGTAATTCATTTCACCATTTATGGTAACTCACCCTGTACATAAAAACACGAACGTATGGGTCGCAAGGTTAATCTCCTTTGATCTTGTTACACAATTTACCAATGTTGTCTATAATAAAGGAACTATCTACCTAACTTTATCGTACTTGACCCTTTTCTTTATAAGTTGCACTATCAATTATTAAATTAACGAAGCATATAGAAGGGATATCCTTTGCCGAAGGCGGCCGTCTTTGTCTTCATTACTCATTGCCCTAGATTGTTGTTGCTGGCATGCGATCAAATGTTAATGTAACCATTTATGTTTAAGTGATTCTATTTTCAAATATGTACACATCAAAGAAAAGTTTATCGTTGTTTAAAAATCTGTAGATATCTCTGTACGCCCTCACGTACAGTCTTAATTTCCACAAATGGCGCACTTTTCATCCCCATAGCTCTGATTTCAATACACTTTATCAGCCGAATAGCATCATTCGTTTTGATAAAACTATTCACCATTCTGGAGTACAAATAGGCAGAAGTCAGTCATGTCGAAAAATGAGCATTGCTTTTATTTTATTATTATTAAATATGCACTTTGTTCCTGCACCTCAGCGTGGACGAGTGATTAAGCCAATGGATTGAAATATGTTTGTAGAAAAATGGAATCCTCATAAGTGCACTTCACATAAATCATTAAGCCGGTAATCTGTTGGTGCTTAAATAAATAATTTTGTTCTTGAATTGGTTAAATTGTTTGTTGGGATAATATAGTTTTGCAGTTCATGCGGTCAGCCATTCTACAAATTCGTGTCGTTCTTTTATATAACACTTAATGAGTCACGTGAGGACGTCAGCCAAATTTGCGCTTAGTTCCGCACGACTTCAAGTTATGGCACGGATTTACTTTTTCATGGTTAAACTCGACTCAACCGTGAGACAGATAAACAGACTTACCATATAGTTAAGGGGACTGTAAATAAAATCAGTTTACTGTGTTCCATTGCACATGGTAACGATGGTGTTGATGGCAGACATGGTTTAATTTGCCACAGTGGACAAAGTGGAGGATGTTGAGAATACTCATAGTTAAAATCGATTTATCTTTTCCGATATAAAGACTAGATGGGGTGTTAAACCAATTAAAAGTTTATTGCAATAGTTGTTGCGATAACAATATTGTAGCACCACAGCCATACGATACTTTTGTCAATCGATAAACGATTTATATATTAAAATTGTGCACAATCCTCTCAGGTTCAACATAAAAAGTTCAATGCATACATAGTTTTGTTGTGAGAGGGCTGTGCCTGTTTTTCATCAAGTAATTTATCAAACAGTGAAGTTATTTATCTAACTAGAAGCGATTAAATTATCTTACAGTTTCCATCTGTCCTTTGGTCTGGACTTAAAAAGGTGTAAGCTCACAAAGTAGGACGTTGCAGACGGAACTCGAAATCGGGGGATCTTGCAAAATGTTGGTACTCGTTCCTTTTTATCAGCCGTAAAATGTCTATCCTCTGTGAATGGAATTCCATATTATACATTCCATTATCAGAAAGCTTAAATTATTTTCGTTCCAGTTGTGAATCGGAACGAAAATAAATTGGATGCCATTTCTAAGGGGTAATTTAATTCTGTTGGTAAATATTTGCATTTAAAAGTTTGATTTGAAGAGAACAGTGCATGTATTTGGCGGTGTTTTTTTACTAAGCCACCTCTTCTTATCGTCTGACAAGCATCCGAGAATAAATCAGAATGAAAAATTGTGAGAAGATAGGCCTTGGTTCTTATACGGATTTGTTTCTTACCGACTCACAATGCACTATGTCGAAATCTCTATATATAAAAACGAATTTCACGAATTTCTAGAATCTGGGTGGATGAATTTACATAATTTTTTTTTTAATGAAAGGGGACCATTTGTAGATGGTTTAGAAATCCGTCCAGCTGAAGTTAGGAAAAATTTTCTTTTAAATCTCTATATAAGGTGGGCCAAAATAAGTCATTCAATGTTGTTTGGCTCTTACTTTTTTTCTAAATGAAAAACTTCGATTCTTTTTTATGATTATGTTTATTTGATGATATCGCCCAAATGGGCGCCGTCACAATTGATTTCCATACGGGCTCGTTTTATGGCATTTTTCATCACTTCGGCGAGAGCTTCGGGCGACAGATTCTCGCACTCGTGTCGAATGTTGTCCTTGAGGGCTTCTAGGGACTCGGGCTTGTTCACGTAAACACGGGACTTCAAAAAACCCCACAAAAAAAAGTCTGGAACGGTTAAATCGGGCGATCTTGCGGGCCAGTGTAAATCATCAAAACGAGAATGAGGCGACCCGGGAACTCCGCCGTTGTGGCTCGCGCCCTATACTGCGCACCATCCACTGTTATCGTTTGACCAGCAGCGTTCGCGAAAAAAAATTGCCCGATGACTCCTCCAGCGTGAACAGCGCATAATGCAGTAACTTTGAGCGGGTGTAATGGCTCCTCGTGCATTACTCGTGGAATTTCGGTGCCCCAGAAGCGATAGTTTTGCTTGTTCACGTACCCGTTGAGGTGGAAATGAGCCTCATGGCTCATTATGATTTTCGTCGAAAAATCGTCCACTTCGTCCTCGAGATTGAGGACAGCTTGGGCGTGGGCTACACGCGTTTGGGGGTCGACAGGCAGCAACTGATGCACGGACTGGACTTTGTACGGGAACATCCGAGCTCGGCCACTCTTGGCAACGTCTCGTATGGTCCCATACTCTTCAAGGTTGGTGGCCAAACGGCGCAGTGTTTGCGCAGTCGGTGTCGGACGGCCGTGGAATGGCCGAGACGGAATTCGCGCTGCGCCAACACTACAGACGAATTGTTACGCAAAAAAATATACACGATTATTCTGCGTTCTTGGGGAGTGTATCGCTCCATGGCTTGTTCACTTGTATTCTACATATTTCTAGTCCACAAATGTCAAAACAGATTTGACATTGGCGGCCATTTGCAAAAATAAGTGCATCTTCTAATAGGGTGATTTCTTTTGGCTTATATGATATTATAAATTTTTTTTTATCTTTTCAATTTTTGACTTTTGTTCTCATTGAAATTTATTTCAAAGAAATATCGATCTTTCCAATTTTTGACAACATTTCATTACAAATTGATTCATTTCATTTTGTATTGAATATTTTCAAGACAAACATTTTGCATGTCGTTATCCATATTTGTGAAACGAATGCAATTTGAACAGCTGATATTGATTAAAATAAAATAAATAAATAATTGGCGCAACAGGTCCGTATGGACCCAAGCCTAGCTTCTCACAACCATTCGCCTTGTGTGAGTTTTTATTTTTGGGACGAATGGAAGGGATCTACAATTTTATGCCGAGTCCAAACGGCCAATTGAGAAGCTCTTTCATGACAGTTATACTCTCGGATGTTTGTCAGACGTTCGCGAGAATTGAGAGCTGATATTGATTACTGCTGTCAAATAACGCACTTATCCATTTATAAAAGCAGATCAATTTCGTTACATGTTTTAAGAGCCACGTCAAACCTGAGACATGAAAAAAAAAAATCTGGTAATCCCAATGGAAAACGACATTAGTTTACAACGTTAGTATGATTGCATTTATTTTGAACAGCTGTCATAAACTTTGTGTAGATTTGACAATATTCGGCAGCTTTTCGTTCGGTAAAATAAGTGGTGTTGAAGGGAAAATAAGTAGTGTTGTGAAATAATAGTGAGTGACTCCGAAATATTAAGCAACAATTAAATAATCATTATTGGTTGAGTGAACGAGCAATTTTGGCAGGAACAAATACAGACGTAAATGATATCAATGCAGACATTTTGAATAAAATACCAACTCAATTTTTTGCCTACAAATCGATCGACACAGTTATGAATCAAGATGATGCCTTGAATTATACCTCTGAATTTTTGAATTCTCTTTATTCGCCTGGTTTGTCACCACATTATCTACCATTGATAATAATGCTACGAAATATTAATCAACCTCGGCTTTGCAATGGTACAAGGCTTGCAGTAAAAAGGTTATTGAACAATGTGATCGAAGCAACAATTTTAAAAGGGAAATACAAAGGTGAAGTTGTTTTAATTCCGAGAATTCCAATGATTCCACCAGATTTATCGTTCGATTTCAAACGACTTCAGTTTTCAATACAACTTGCTTTTGCCATTACGATTAATAAGGCACAAGGCCAATCTTTAGGAATATGTGGTTTAAAATTAGAGGTTCCTGTATTTGCGCATGGGAACTGCTAGTTGCCCATATAAAATTACCCATTGTTACCTACAAAATATTTAGTGTGAAGGTCAAAAATTATTATTGGTAAGGCCTATTAAGTTTAAACTTGCGCGTTGGTTTAGAAGTAAAAGCATGAACTCTCTGCCCTCATCATATAAATAAAATTGGTGTAGTTCTGTTCGACTAAGATTGAATTTGACTGCATGTATTTAAATGCAAAAATCTTAGAAACTGCTCAGTATATTCTGGTGCATTTTTCACAGGCCTATATCCTATAAATTCCGGAAAAAATTGGACAAGAGTAATCTATTTTTTCGTTTCGTTTTGCTTTTTTCTTTGTGACGCTTTCTGTTCGAAAATACTGGGAGCATTTGCACTTCATTCTCAAATCAAACATACTAACCGCGCAATATGTTGACATCTCTTTTAACCTTATTTTAATCCAGTGACGGAGAGGGAGACAGAGAGAGCCAGTATGCTGTTTGGTGTGCTAAGAACAAAACAAGCCATAAAAGAAATGTCAAATATGTAGGAAAGGAATGTCAAATAAATATAGGTATCAGTGATACCAGATCGTGGTATTATTACATGAGGGAAAATTCTTGATGATATACGTCGTACCTGTTTATAAATGCTATTTGCAATCAAGATGAGGCAGTAAATTACCCGATCGAGTTTTTAAATAGAATTACAGTCCATGGCCTGGAATTAAAAGTTGGAGTTCCCGTTGAGTTGCTTCGCTATTTGAATCCCCTAAGCTTTGCAATGGAACCAGATTAAGAGTGATTTCGTTGCAGAAAAAAGTTATGGAGGCGTTAATTTTAACTGGGTGTTTATACCAAGAATACAAATAATTCCCAGCAATTATCCATTTCAGTTTAAACGGATTCAATTTCCTATTAATGTTTGTTCTGCCATGGCAATCAATAAGTTAGAGGGTCCCTCACTTTTGCAGAATGCTCTTTCTGAAATTTTTTTCCATCAATTGTTCTGAAACCACATTTTGCACGTGCGAAGCCGGGCGGGTACAGCTAGTTTAAAAAATATAATTCCAAAAGAATGTACTTCTCTTGAGCGCTATTTCTTCTTAATTAATTATAACAGCTATGTGTTATTTCACACAGTGATTAAGGATTCGAAGTGGATGCGTCTTACTAACTTTAGGTGGCGCTACAGTCCGAGGTGGACCTGGGCCACAACCACCAAGCGCCTCCAGACAGCACGATCTTTGGCCAGGTGTCTCCAGTTTCGCACGCTAAGTTGGTTGACGTACGCCACCTGAGTCGCGATCTTCCTATACTACGCCGTCCCTCGGGTGTCGATTCAAAGAATTTCCGGGCCGGAGCATTCGTGTCTATTCGTTCTACATGAACCTCCCACCTCAGTCGTTGGACCTTTACTCTTCTGACTATAGGTAGATGTCGATGTACAGTTCGGTGTTGTTTCTCCTCCCCCATTCACCATCTTTGCAGATGGGATCAAAAACTACTTGAAGAACTTTCCTCTCCAAATAACCCAGAGTAACATCATACGCTTTTGAAAGAGTCCATGCATCAGTGCCATAGAGCTGGACTGGGATGATTAGGGATAAAGCGTCACTTTAGTTGTTCGAGAGAGTGCTTTGGTACTCAGTTGCATTCTTAGCCCAAAGAAACAACCATTGGCAACAGTTATTCTCCGTTTATTCTAAACGCTGGTGTCATTGGACCTTACTAATAAGTATTTTGTAGGTCACAATGGGTAATTTTATATGCAAAATTTCGCCATTGTGACTTCGTAAAATCTATCCTGGACACTAAGTATGGTTATAAGTATCGCGCATTGTCTGAGATCATAGCGGAATCGAGGTAGACAAAATCCCTAACCACCTGATATCTGTCTGTCTATGGTGATGTTCTGTCCGAGACGTCGGTGTTGGGTGTCGTTTTTAGTTGACAGCATAACTTCTTCTTGCCCTCAATAATAATAATAACAGACTGATGTATTCGTCTTTAGTTTCAAAACCAAATCTATTCTTGGGCGGGAAGGTGAAGAAAACACGATGCTCTTTTCTCCAACTGTACAGGACATATTCAGCCTTATCGTGAATTGTGACGGAATATTGTTTTCCCCCGAATTTGTGTGTTCCCAGGAATAAAATCCGCCTATCGCCAATCTCCCTCGAATTCGATTTCCCTCGTAGACCGAAATGTCTCCTCGAAAAGAAAAACAACTGATTTCGAAATTATTCTGTCAATTATATTTTGTTAGAATCAGAGATTAACATTTTATTTTGGTGAAACAAAGAGCCCATTCATAAAAGCAATATTGCGCAAAATGTGCAAAGCAGAGAGTTCACAAATGCATGATTTTGTGTTAATGGCCGTATTCAAGAATCTAGTTATCTTAAGTCGACTAGATTGGTTTGGATGAGATGTAACCTGAACGCAAAAACTAGATTGGTCGGGAACGTCACTTTTCCTACGTCAGCCACATATGCGAACTGTCAACTTAGTACTCAGTCACGAATTTCTTGACTAGATTCGTCGGCTACCCCTCCATAAACGTCAGTTGCGACCATTCAAAGCCAAGATTCATTTAGTGAGAGTGCTGTCAGACTTACTTAACTAGATACTTGAACGTCCCCAAGTTCAAGCAGAGGATTTATAAATGTAGTAGATTTTTATTTATTGCGCTATTTTGATCGCAGATGTCATTGCGCTGTTGATAATCTAATTTTTAATTTCTTTTTGTTGAAAATCTGTGAAAATACTACAGATAAGTAAATTGAATAATTTCAATTCATTATTAAAATTATTTATTTATAAAAAAGACAGCGATCGACGTAAATTACATTTTTACGCAGTTCTTCGTTCATAAACATCTGACATGTTCTTCGGAAGCGGATGCTTTGCAGGAAACTATCAACTTCAATTTGAGCAGTGTCTCCTGCTGTACAGTGCGTTTGATTTGCACAGCTTGCATTTATGAATGGTCCCAAATTTTTAAAAAATAATATTTAGCATTGCATTAAGAGTTGTGGCTTAGGAATTGGATGAGATGGAATCTAAGCGACAACGTTCAATTTGAAGACGCTTAAGAGATTGTTCAAATCCGTTGGGAATACCACAATCACTGTATGTAAACATGGAATCTCTTAATTTTGTAAGGACATAATTACAATATCTCTGCGTTAAGGGTTCAAAAATATTACAGGGTTACAAACTTGCATTCAAGTACTGACGTTCTAGCAACTTCTTCGCCAAAGCCTAAGAATTCTTTCGGAGTTTCATCCATAATTAAATTAAGCGCTTTTTTGCTGAAGTCGGCTACCAAAAAGAGTTGGAAAAGATAGCGATGTCGGCCTGGCGCAATCAAGTTTTAGCGAAGTCCTTTCAGAGGTTTCCGCCATTTTTGAAACATTGAATTGCTGTTTATTAGTTGTTTTTGACGTTCTATTCACTATTTTTTTTTTAATTTTTGAGAAAATAATCAATCATCTTGTCTTGTTTGTCATAAATTCTCCAACTAAAAAATGGCGGAAATATCGAATTCCGAGGGAATTTTTATTCACGATAAGGCTGATTACTTTGTAGGTACACTTATGTGGTATTCGATGGGGCCTTTTGTTTGCTCTCAGAGCCCTTTTTATGTTCTTTTGGTACAAAAAAAAAACAATCTTTTTTAGATTTCAGAGCACTTTTGCGAATCTTGATGTTTTCTCAGATTTGTTCAGATTTACCAATCAAGTACGTTTGAGTTTGACAACTAGTGGAGTTCGTTTACGTTTCCGTGAAATTTTTCAACTGCAAAAAAATGCATTGCATCGGGTTGATCTATTTATGTACAAATGTTTAGAAATCAATCTGGGAGCAAATTTAGAATGTTTTAATAAAGGGTTTTCCAATAAGATGTGTTATTTTGGTATTCAAAGAAAAGTGCCATTTTTTGAGATAAATGATCGGATGTTTATTTCATAATACAGCGGACGCTCAGAAATTATAACCATTTTGTTCGTGGGGTTATTCTAATTTCCGAAATGTTCTAATTTCTGGACGTTTTTTCAATTCTCTTATAAATAGTGAATTTAACTCCAAAATGTATTATTCTTTTTATAAGTAAATAAAAATAATCTTTTTTTTAACATATAATCAGTTGTGTTTGTTTGTTTTGTTTTGGTTTAATTGAACTTGATACAACGATATCGTTACAGAGGGCCAAAAGATTGACGTGGGTAAAGTCATGTGCGTAGTGGAAGACAACTCACTCTTTTTGCATCATTTGAATAAATTATTGACGGTTACAATTGCTGTGGAATGAGAAATAACTGGTGTGACTTCGACAACAACGTCTTCGTTGTTATCTCAAGCCTCAACATCGCTACTGAGCTCATCTTCAGATGCATCTTCAAAAACATTTTGATTCCATTCTTCGATTTCATCTATACAGATGGAATCGTTTGGATTAATTTCCGCTAAAAGATTTTAATTTATTCGAAGAACTTCATTGCAATCCTGATTTTTTTGCACCAATTGTGCTAGTGGCAAATCAACGTCGCTATCGTAGTGGTCAGAGTCCCAATTTATCTATTTGGACCAAGAATTTGTTAGCACACTTTGTGGCAACACATCCCAAGCTTGTTTCAGTAGGGATTTACCGATGTGTACAAAGCTAAGAAAAAAAAATCGCTCAGAAATTAGTACTTCAAGTTCCAATTTTAGAGCATTCAATGTATTAAAAATTCATGTTCTAATTTCTGGAAGATTCGAATTTCCGAAAGTTCTAATATGTGAGCGTCGGCTGTAAAGAGGAAGGTATGCCGTTAATAATGAAAAAAAAAATCCGCCAAATGGCCACCACGAGCACGCGTACAGGACCATATCCTTTTCCATAACCAAATCGCAAAGTGGCGGCCCAATGTCCTCGATAGGCTCACGAATTTTATCTTTGAGGTCTTGAATCGACGCTGGGCTGTTCTCAGTTGTTCTTGAGCGACGTGCACGGGTTTTATTCTTCACATCACTAACCTGTCCCAGCAGCTCAAATTTTTCCACCAATTTCTGTATTGCCGTCCGACAAGGTGCTTCACGACGACCAAAAATGCTTTAGTTTTGCGAACAGTGACTGCAAGATTTTCACCATTTTTGTAGTGAATTTTAATAATTTCAATGCGTTGTTGAAGCGTGTATCGTTCCATTTTTAATATTGGCGTAGTTTCTACTAGTCAAATGTCAAAGAATAAAAGCTTCAAAAGTGACAGCTACCGAAATAGCGGGTCATTCACAATAACACCTCTCATTGGAAAACCTTTTACAAAATTTAAGCAGTGATTGCAAAATGCTTAGAAAAGAGTCCAAGGCTACACATATTCGAACCGCACTAATTTAACACAAAAAAGATGGATCGAAAATGGATTCCGGAGTTGGAGCTGGTGTCTTTGGACCCAACACCAAAGTCTCGATACCCATGGGGACGTGTCCCACGGTTTTTCAAGCGGAAATCCATGCGATCGAAACTTGCGCTGATCTAATCTCCAAAAAAGGTATGAAAGGCGCAATCATTCAAATTTTTTCAGACAGTCAGGCAGCCCTACAAGCATTGGCATCCAATACAATGGACTCCAAAACAGTTAAGTGCTGTCACGATGCTCTGCAAACCCTCGTCAAACACAACAAGGTAAGGCTTGGGTGGGTACCGGGCCATCAGGGTATTGCAGGCAACGAACATGCAGACAAACTAGCTAGGGCTGGTTCAGAATCCCTTCTCTGTGGACCAGAACCCTACTGCACAGTCAATTGGACTTCTGCGCTAAGGCAAATTAATGATTGGGAGAAACAACTCCGTCTTGATCAGTGGGAACATATCCCTGGTCTAAGACAATCCAAGCGATTAATTAAGCCTTACTTCTATAAGGGAATCCTTAAGCTCAGTAAGGATAACATAAGAAAGCTAACGGGCTTCCTCACAGGTCATTGTGGCCTTAGATATCACCTCAACAAAATGAACCTTTGTCCGGAAACAGAATGCAGATTCTGTCTGGAGGATGTCGAGTCCTCTGAGCACATTTTATGTGAATGTCCGGCTTTTCATTGGTTAAGAAAACGTGTCTTTAATAGAGAGACCCGTACGCCAGCAGATATAGCACACGCTGCTACTAAAGACTTATTGACCATCGTTAGGGAGGTCGCACGTCTCTTAGATTAACTATTCCCAATTGATACAATAGATCTTACCGGTCGCAGTGTCAGCCAGCTGGGCATGGGTATAAAAAAAAAAAAAAAAAAAAAAAAAAAGAACAAGTGACGTTTTTATGTTCGATTAGACACACGAAATCTGAAATCTGAGAGCGAGTCTGAAGAGGCCCAATCGAAAACCATATTAGGATGACGTTAACATGAATTCCATCCCAAAACTTGGGTTGTGTCATTTAAGTAAAAATGATTATAATTGTCATTATAATTAATACTTACACTTTTTTTTTTGCTTGATTTGTTGATGCAAGACTCTTTCTTTGATTTTTGACCACAAGCGGCATTAGTTCAATTTAGATCGGTGTCAATTCGACATGATGATGGAATAGCATGCAATTGGGAGATATGCCGGAAAACACTTAACCCCTAAAGAAGTCATAGGATAACAGACCAGAGTCCATTGTTGATGGGAGAAGAAAATTCACATTTTTAACGACGTGATGATTTTGGTACAATATTTTCTCACTGCAACGAGAGAGAACTACGTACTAAAAAAGAATATACAGGCGGGGATGATGTCATTCTTCCTGAGCATTGTCTGCCATAAATGTGCAAACCGCAATTACACGTTCCCTTGCAAGAACAAGGTCACCAATCACCGGCTAAACAATGATTTTATCCACCAGCACTTAACTTTCTTTTCGTTTTATACTTGCCACTTATCTTTGCCTTATCTGTTCGCTAGGGTAGCTATATATTGTACCTCATTTCAATGTTCCACTAATAGCATGTGCGGTACCTGAGATACTTACTTATCTTTGTCGGAAATCACTTTGATAAAAACTACATACCAGATTAATTTATCTCGAGAGCCTTCTTGTCAGCAATTCAAACTGAAAACGGTGAGAAAGCCCAATGAACTTTTAATTAGTTAAATCAAAATATCTACCAGCAGTTCCCCATTGTTATCTAACATGTGTCAGTCTCCTTTATATGAAAACAAACTCGATTACGAACCAGAACACGCGATTAATTTGCACATCACCCTCCTGTGTCTTGTTGAAATTTGTAACCCAATATTCCCGCTTTCTCTTTACAGGAATCGGGCAGTGAAGCGGCACCCGCTGAGTGTTTCAAACAGGCACGAAACCCACCCCCTAATGACTTTAAAATCGGCATGAAATTGGAAGCCCTTGATCCGCGCAACGTAACTTCTACCTGCATTGCAACGGTAGTTGGTGTGCTGGGCTCACGATTACGCCTCCGCCTGGACGGCAGTGATAGCCAGAATGATTTCTGGCGCTTGGTGGACTCCAATGAAATCCATGCCATTGGCCACTGCGAAAAGAACGGCGGCATGTTACAGCCACCGTTGGGATTCCGAATGAATGCCAGCAGTTGGCCTGGGTATTTGTGTAAAATTCTCAACAATGCCTTGGTGGCTCCGGAGGATATTTTTCAACCGGAGCCAAAGGGGCCGTCGGAGAATCAATTTCAAGTTGGACAAAAATTGGAAGCAGTCGACAAGAAAAATCCACAACTGATTTGCTGTGCAACAGTAAACGCGATCAAGGATGACCAAATCCATGTGACGTTCGATGGATGGCGTGGTGCTTTTGATTATTGGTGTAGCTACCAGTCAAGAGATATTTTCCCAGCTGGCTGGTGTGCAAGAAGTTGTCACCCGATGCAACCGCCGGGCAACAAGTGCCGAATGGATTCGAACTCAAGTAAACATCGCAGTCCACGACAACGGTATACATTTGTACAGGAATCGGATGCGATGCTACCGGCCACACCGGTGACCGCACACTTTAGGATGAATTGCAAAGGTGGCCCGTTTGTGAATAGTTCAAAACTTCCATCGATGGTTACGGGGCCAACCCATCAAACACTAGCAAAGCTGTGTCTGCAAGAGGTACTCGCAGCGAGTACCGATACATCGCAGTTGTCAAAGTTGCTCTTCGCATTAGATGGGGATGTGCATATTGTGACAGCTGCTGGCAAGAATTTCACCGTAAGTTATTGATTTTAAATCTGCATTTTACATTTGTAATGCTTATCTGTTCTTCTCAGGTAAAAATCCCCTCCCAACTGCGCATGAGGGACGATGAGAGTTTAGCAACATTCATCGAAACTCTTTGTTCTACATGCAGGGCATGTCCCAATCTGATCTCTCTAGTCGCCGACAATGAGGATTGTGAGAAATGTTCACAGAGCCACAAAAGACGCCATATATCCCAGTCCCCGCCACCTGTTGCCGAGAAGAAGAAACATAATTCTCATTCGGAGAAACAACAACATCACACGAGTGGGGGTGAAACACATCACCATCGTCACCATCACACCAGTAGCAGCAGTAGTAGTAATAATACTTCGCGAAAGGACTCGACGAACTCATCATCATCCACGACTTCCTCCAATTCCAACGCAACGGTAGCCCCGGTAGTGCCCTCAATCAAAATCGAAAGTAATTTGCCGCGACCAGCTGAACTAATGTCAGCAACGAACGCTAAATTTCACTCTCCATTAGTTGCCGAAGTGCATCCAGAGCAATCTGCCGCCTTTAACAGTAGTAACAAAGCCAGTAAAATTAACAATAACATCAACACATCAGTTACAACAACTTCGGCGACACCGCATGCGCCACAAGCGGGCTGTGGTGGCATTAGTAAAATGTCTATGGCATCACCATCGGCCGCTGTTAGCTCAGCAGTAACACCTACATCATCGTCTTCATCTGCGTCCGCTGTAGCTGCCATGAATGTCATGACATCGGCTGCAATTGCATCATCAGCCGCGGCAACAACACCGGTAGCGACGACACCCCTTAAAACGCATCCCGGAGATTGGTCAATCGAAGAGGTTATCCAGTTTATTGAGACCAATGATATTTCGCTGGCCGTACACGGAGACCTCTTTCGAAAACATGTAAGTTGGTATCGCTCAAAGATACTAGGTTAATACTTGTTGAAAGATAACTCATTTTAATATTGGTAAACCCTTTGAAAAGTATACACCTTCCAGCGAAAGATACTGACTAGTTGAAATTAAGTGCTACAGTTTAGAAACTGTGTTATCTCATAGTTTTCGCCATAAAAATGTGACCTTCCAGTATCACATCACAACCCCCATACACGGCAAACGCCATTCAATGCTCTTGTGTGCTCTGAGTGTATCGTTTTCACGTACTAATTTTGCCAATATGCAGTTGTCGCCCATGCAAATAAAATTTGTTGTGAGCAGGAGGATTGACATGCTCACAAGCAGGTTTTCTAATTGGATTTCTAGAGTAGTCCTAGTCAAATATTACTACAACTACAAATATTATCCGTCGTCAAAGAATCGGATTATGCTTATTTCGCTTGACATACGCAGCACGCAATCGTTAATAAAGTTCTGCAAGCAGACGTCATTAGTATTTTGAAAAGCTCAACCTGATGCTGTTATTTTCCCAAACTATTTTTCTGTAAATCGCTGTGTTCGATCACCTGAAAATAGTTCATTTGAACGATTTGGTGGTGTTCTTATAGCAATCAGAAAAGATTTAAATCATAAAGCTAAGTACCCTGCTCGCGCTAAATTTTAGCGTCCCTACTCTCCACTTCATTTCTCCACACCAAAGATAAATGCTCGCTAAATTATAAAACACCATACAGATGGGACAAAAACCATTTGTTCATGACAGTAAAAGTTATTTTAATTATTCGCGTACATACAATTTTCCAATTTCAAACGTTAAAGACAATGCATTGTTTGAATCGTTCCAAAACAATAGATATAAGGAAAATTGAAGAAGATATCAACATTGCTGCAGCAGCTTAAATAATTTCTATAGTAGCAAGCAGAAGACGACACTATCCTTCGTGTCGGGTAAACCCCTATATGCATTGGAATTTTTCTGCAATTTCCATATTGCTGATCATTCCTCCACAAGCCATGATACGTAATTTTTGGTTTTGCGTTCTCTTTTATTTATCACACAAATGTTTTCTGCGGTTTCCTCTGAAAAAAAATCCAAAGTAAACACAACACAAATTGTTTCCTCCTGTCAAAATTTATCTTCGATTTAATGTACCGGACATTTATTTCGCGAGCTAAATGAGTGGAGACTTTTCATCGGCCCATCTAGTTAAGAATTTAGCGTGCGAACAGGATACTGCTTTCCTAAACTGCCTCGCTAAATTTTATCTTTGTAGACATTTTTCTATGGGAGATAAAATTTAGCGCGAGCAGGATACTTAGCTTAAGGAACTAAAACTTGACGATTTCTCGGATATCGAAATCTGTGGCAGCAAATTTGATCTCGTCTAATCAAAAGTTTTCATCGTGTGTGTCTATATACCTCCTAGAACACAGCTTTCCGTAGTGATTAGATAATTGGATGCCATTTGTTATGTTGAAAATCTTACATCCGCTTCTGACAGACTTCATATCTGTGGTGATTTAAACCAAACCATCTTACCCATGCCAATACTATATCATCCCTTGGAGGCCGAAATCATCGACTGCTTTCAATCCGTTGAACTTTTTCAACTAAATCCAATTGAAAACTTTCAGAATCGCTCGTTGGACCTAATATTCTCCAATTATTATTATTTTTCTTCCTATAGGAAGGGCGAAGAATGCATCATGCACCTTCAAGAGATTTAAGTTTTCCTGGTGTGTCAGACTCTTACTCACTAAACTCCCCCTCTCCCTATGGCTTTCTTCAACAGCCCACTATTCGTATTACTTCGGGGGGCCGTTTTTTTTTTCTTTCTACCTCATAAACGTCATGTACTTCTATGAGGGTGTGCTCTGGCTTTCTTCTCTATTCTTGGTTTTGAGCACGGTTTCGATAAGCTGCGTTCGCTTGCGATCATCTTCTCAATGATATTTTCGGAGGAAAAATAACCTATCTCCGATTCCAAATCCTGTCTTTCCACGGTCCACCTGCTGCACGTGAAGAAGATATGTAAAGCGTCGTTTATTACCAATGAGTCGCCATACTGACATGTCGGATGCTCAATTTTCCGCATCCTGTGTAGGTATTGTATTGTCCGGTTAGAAACTGTGTGGTATAATAATTTATTTCTCGGTGTTTTCGCGTTGTCCATTCTGCGACGTCTCTGTTCTGTTGGTGGTCTGTTTTGCTTCAGTCGCTGCCGCTTCTGCTCCTATTTTCTCTCTGCGGCTAAGAGATCAATGGGTGTCACTCCTGCAACGACTAGAGCGGCTGGTTCTGATACAGTGTGGTAAGAACTTGCGATGCGGAGGGCTCCGCGTCTCTGTACTGCTGCCATCTGTTTTCTGTACTTCTTCAGTTGGAGTGCATCTGCCCATATTTCGCATCCATATAGAAGTATCGCGTGTGTAATTGTCATGAGGAGCCTTCGTTTGCTTTCTCTTGGTCCTTCAACGTTTGCCATGAGCCTCCTAAGGAATGTGGTCACTTTAGCAGCTCGTTCGGAAGCTGATTTAATATGACTCCAGAAAGTGAGTTTCGAGTCGATAGTTACACCAAGGTACTTTACGGCCGTTTTTGCTGGTGATTACGTCTGGGCCTATATGGAATTCAATTTTCGTCGGGATATGTTTTCTGGTTAGCAGAACAATCTCGGGCTTTTCAGATGCAAGACTAAGACCATGGGTTTCTACCCAGAAATAGACACGTCTCATGATTTGGTTGAATTTTCTTCGTGCTTCCTCGGTGTCCCTCGCCGATGTCGTCTGCGTACCCTATCAAAAAGGTGTCGTTAGGCATTTCGATACGGAGAATCTCGTCATAAAATACGTTCCAAAGGTCGGGTCCAAGGATTGACCCTTGCGCTGCTCCTGCTGTGATTTGTTTAACACGAGACCCCTTCTTTTGTGGCGTAGATTAGTTTTCGTTCGCTGAGGTAATCTTTGATTATACGGAGTAGGTACTGCAGTATCCTATAGACCTCCTCGAGCGATTTCAACATGTCTACCCATCTGGCTGTGTTGAAAGCGTTTCTCACGTCTAGGGTAACCAGAACGACGATCTTTTTCGAGCTATGTCCTCCTCGATGAGCGGCTTTGGCTGTTTTGATTACCTCCTGAACTGCTCCGATCGTTGAGTGTCCTTTTCTGAATCCGTGTTGTCTTTCGGATAGTTCTCCTGCTTTCTGGATTGGGGTTGTGAGCCGGGGTTTCAACAGCTTTTCTAGTAGTTTCCCTGCCGTATCCAACATGCAAAGCGGTCTATAGGCTGTAGGAGAATTTGGGTCCCCTTTTCCTTTGCTTATTAAGGCTAGGCGTTGTTTTCCATTTCTTAAAGAAAATCCCTTCTTCCAAGCAGCTGTTGTACATATTCAGAAGAATTTGGGGGCAGGTTTGAGCGATGGCTTTTAGCACTTCCGCTGGGATGCCGTCAGGTCCTGGAGCTCTCTTATTTTGAAGTGTACTCGTTGCTAGTTTCAACTCCTCTTCCGTAAACATCGGGATGTCTTGTACTACAGGAGAATTATCTTGCCGCCCATTAGGGTGGGTTGGGAAAAGTGTTTCCACTATGGCCTGCATCGTATCTGCCTTCATGGGTGGGGTGGTCGATCTTGCACCCAACTTGCGCATCACTACCTTATATCCCAGTCCCCAGGGGTCGCTGTTTACATATTGGCGGAGTTCCTCCCACTTGCGTCGTTTACTCAAATATATGGCCCTCTTGAGTTCTGTTTTTGCGTTTCTAAGCTCTACAAGTGCCTCTTCCGTTGTTTCAGCATGTCTTCTTCTTCCTCTGGTGTAGACAGTTTCTTCTTAGTGCAGCAATCTCGGTTGTCCACCAGTATACTGGTTTCCTGCGCTCTATCCTATGGGTTAGCCGCGGCATTGAGTTGTTACATGCCCGGCAGATAAGCTGCATTGTGGCTTCCGTCTTTATTTCAGCACTTCCCGTCATTTCCAAAATTTCTTCTTTCCCATCTTCAATTGTACGAGTAAGGAGGTCTAGGTTAAGCCTATCTAGTTTCCAGCGAGGTTCTCGGTTCCAATTTGCCCGGTACGAGCGTTGCTCTATTTGTAGGTCGTAGATGGTATATTGGTGGTCGCTGCCCGTGTAATCCTCGATGGCCCTCCAGTTTAGAATGTTTGGGGATATTTCTTCTGATGCGAGAGTATATCTGGGATTGTCTCACCATATCCAGGGCGTCCGAATGTAGATGTGTTGCCATTATTTATCACATTGAGTCCTAACCTAGCGGCCATCTCCAGGATTTGAATATTCTCCAATTATAACGATGATAGTTATGTTTCTAGAAGTTTAACTCCGCTGGTTCATGAAGACACTTATCATCCCTCATTATATTTGTTTTGTCATATAGAGTTAAAATTTTAAATATTTTAAATGAACTTTACAATTTTAACTCGAGTCCATTTTTAACTCTAGGATTAGAAGAACTCTGATCGATATTTTATCGCGTCTTAAAGAACTGAATTTTTGATTTAATCCCAGTTGTTGAAATTACAAATTTTATAAATGGTATAAATGTATATGTTAGATGATGATGTAACACGTAGACTTAAAATTCTTAAAAATAGAGCCTATACGAAGTGGCGCTCGAGTATGTCGACTGATTGTACTTTATATCGTCAGCTCAGAACCGAGTTTAAAACTTCTATTCACCATGCCTACTAAGCTTATATCAATGATGTCGAATCAAAAATCAAATCATCGCCTAATTTATTTTGGAACTTTGTTAATTTACAAAAGAATAGTGATGGTTTTTCGGCTTCTTTCGCCTTTGATGATCAGTCAAACTGATTTTCAATCAGTGTATTCAAATCCCTGTTCAGATATAGATGAACACTTTGTTTTCTTATTGAGGTGCACCACATTCCTCTATTTTCAGTCACATTGATTTTCCCGAAGATATGATACTGAGTAAACTTGAAAATTTGGCTCTAAATTTCAATCCTGGACCCGATGGTATTCCAGCGGGTGTTTTAAAAATGTGTGCGCTTCCTTTACACTCCATACTTTGCCATATATTCAATGTATCGTTGAAGACTAGTATCTTTCCTTCCCTTGCTTTGCTTGTATTGTACCAATACTTAAATCCGGTAGAAAATATAATATTGAAAACTATAGAAGGATCCGTAAACAATCGTCCATCCCTAAACTGTTTGATGAGTTGGTGACTGATAAGTTACATTTTTTTTGTGAAAATTTAATTTGTAATAACCAACACGGCTTTGTAAAAAACAGATCCACTGTTACCAATTTTCTCCTTTTTACAAATTTTGTTATTAGTGAGATATCTAAGCGTAATCAGGTCGATGCCATTTACACTGATTTCAGTAAAGCGTTTGACCGAGTTGACCACAAGCTGCTTCTTTACAAACTTGAACGTTTAGGGTTCCCTACAGTGTTTCTTAGATGGCTATCATCCTATTTAGGAAACAGATACCAATTTGTTAAGTTTCGAGGATATTTATCGAAAGAAATCTTGGTAACATCCGGTGTCCCTCAAGGTAGTCACATAGGCCCACTCTTATTTATTTTATTCGTTAATGATGTTGTAAAATATATTCCACATTGCAATATCCTGATGTTTGCCGATGATTTTAAAATATACTCTTCATGCACTGATTCGAATAGTTTTGATAGATTGAGTGCACATCTCCAAAACTTCGGTTTGTGGTGTACTAAAAACTACTTGTCCCTTATTGTTAGTAAATGTTACTTTTTCCCGTCTTACCTCGCCTTTCATTCACGCTTATTCCTTCGATTATAATGTTATTCCGGGTGTAACTTTGATAAAAGATTTAGGGGTTTTGTTAGATAGTATCCTATCCTACATCAACCACTATGAATACATCACAAATAAAGCCAATACAGCATGGGGAATGCTTAAACGTTATGCTAGGGTGCTCACCGAACTATGCGCTAAAAATATTATATTTGACGTTTGTTCGATCGCTCTTGGAATATGCGCTTATTGTTTGGTGTCCATACTACAGTACTCATGTTGTACGAATCGAAGCAATTCAAAAAAAATTTCTTAGGTTTGCCCTCAGACGTCTTCTTAATAAGTTACCACCTTATTCAGACCGATTACAACTTACTGGACTCGAGTCCCTTCAGGTTAGGAGAAAGGTGTCAAGAGTTGTTTTTCTTTACAGAAGACTTATTGGGGAGATTCACTGTCTTATTTATACTTATTTATAATTTCAAATTTTCATGTCCAAAAAGGTCTAGTACCTTATTGACAAACAAACAAATAAATAAATAAATTGGTGATATGTTAAGTCTTTTAGGTCTTAATGTTCCATCACTTAATTTGCGTAATAACAGATTCTTTTATATTCCTCGTTCTCGTACTAATTACGGTAGATCCTCCTCTTTAAATGGTTTATTGTTATTGTATACCGATTGTGCGTCTTTAATTGACATTAATAATGCCAATACCATTAATAAAATCCATCTTGTTCAATTTTTTCCAGTTGTACTTGTATTGCTCAAATTTTAATTAGTTTTGTACTTGCATTTTGTTTCTATATTATTATTTTTTTTACATAATTTATCCTCAATTTTAGTCTTTTTTTCATTTGTACCATGCTATTTATTTGAAATTCAAAGGCCCAGTACTTTATTGACAAACAAATAAATAAATAAAGTGTTAATAAGTAATGTATCTACTGTCGAGGTATTCAGGACTGGTTCTACTCCTTTACGTCGGCTATAAATTGCGTTAAAATGCAGACGTCTCCTTTTAAGTTTACACTGGTGGGCTCCTTTTATTTGAAATATATTTACGATGCTACGACGCGTCATATTCTTGCCGAATAAGTTTCATTCGTGCACTTTATTCGACAGCTCAAATAATTTTCCATTTCGGAAAATGAGGTTCATCAACAGTAAATTAATTTTTGGAAAAGTTGAACTAGTTCCTGCAAATATGTCCGCGGAACTATGATATGGTAACCTTAACAGTTTTAAGTTTACCATATCATGTACGTCGTATGTGGAGTGGACATGAATTTCTTTTTTCCCGCACGCAAACACGGTTCTTGTCCATTGACGCGATAATTTTTCCTGTGTATATACTGATACTCGTAGTATTAAATAATGTTTGCTATTTGTGTATTTGCGTATAGATAATGTTTCCTTTCGTTCACGTTCACTTATCTTTGTGAAATCGGAACTAAATATATCGAACATGGTTAGACATGCTTTCATGCAGTTTAGGAAAAGAGAGGAAATGTGTCCGACATAGGACATAGTTCAAGGAACTATAGAGGTCCGGAACTACCCAACTCTATTTGCTTATCATGTTCCACAACATGTTGGTTGGGGTACTTGTTCGACTTTCTGTTGATGGCAATGTGGTGGGTTTACAGGTCAAACAGGACACAATGGACCCAACTGATGGTCTAAGTGAAGCTGTGACAACCGCCACAAGAGCACCTATTTATCTACCTATCTACCTACAGGTCAAACCAAATGCTTAATCGCTGCAGGTGTTTCGTTTTTTGTTTGGTAATCAATAATGCCTTCAAATATTAATTTCATTTGCATCAATACATTTCTACTAACATGTCTATTTATTTGCAGGAAATCGACGGGAAAGCATTACTCTTACTTACGTCTGAAATGATGATGAAGTACATGGGCCTGAAGCTGGGGCCAGCCTTAAAAATTTGCAATCTAGTGAATAAAGTGAATGGGCGGCGCAACAACGTATCCCTGTAAATATTTTAACTTAGACTAAGCCGTAGACAAAACAAACACAAATTATGAAAACAATTTAAAAACTTACATGAATAACTATATAAACAAAACAAATATTACCTTAGTAAACTACAAGTTTTACCTGTATAGAACATCCTATATGTAGGTGAAGTGGTTATAAAAACAAACAAAATATTCGTTAAAACAAACAGAAACACTATCAAATATATTGAAATAATATATAAATAGTTAAGGTTAGGCGTCGGTTTTAGGCACGTCTTGTAGTGCACCATTGAAAACACTGCAGACATTTTGAATTTTGTAAACCAAAATGTATTTAAGTAGGTATTTGATTTTACTTTGATTCATCCTCTGTTATGACTAGTTTTAATTTAGTTCTCTTCATCCATAAGATTTGTTTTAAAAACATGTATGCATAGTTTTTTTTTCTTGTAAGAAGACGGAATTGTAAAAATTTTAAAACGCGTGTACTACTCGGAAACAAAATTGAATAAACTTAAAACGAATGAAATAAAAGAAGTCAAATGATGATATGAAATCATGTGCACAAGATAATAACGCCTCTCCATTTTATCATTATTTTCTTTAACATCGATTGATTCATGTGCATTGTAAATTATTTATGTGATAGAATTATTTAGTTCTTTTTGCATTGTCTATAGAGTATTCTTAGGTTTTTAATTGTTTACAGGTGCGAAAGCGATTACGTCAAATTGTTGGAAAACGACTGAGGGGGGTATTCAAATAAGAGGTGTAGATTAAGTCTTTTGCAAAATACATATCCTGGGGAACATACTAATTTAGTTTGGTGTTTATTAAACATTTAAGACACACGCTTGCTTGATTTGTTTGAGATATTTAAGATAATGTATTTATTATGTTTTTAGTGCTACACTTTCACATGTGTGCAGGCATGGAACTCTTAAGGTACTCTGAACTATGTTGTCCTTCATGAATGCGAAAATCTTAGTCTAGTAAACAGTCGTTTTGGTTGAGAGTCTTGGAAGTATGATTGGTTACCAAGAGTTGTAGTTGATGTGATTCCACTATAATTTCTCAGAAGGTGTCAGGGAGGGCAACTTTACTAAAGCAAACCTGAAGAACTTATATGTTTAATTTTGCATGCTTTTGTACTGCCTTTTCTTGTTGCTCATGCTGGTGGCGGTTGCTAGCATGTAACCAACGCCCGTCAAAATTTTCTTCCATTTACATTAACATTCCCACTATTTTCTCAAACCAGCAGATCTCATTCTATCTTGTTTCACGGCAGTGGAGCAATGAGTGTTTCACGTTTTTAGTAACTCCCGTGCACCATGCAAAGGCTTGTTTTCTGTTCGTTCGTAATTTTTAGGGTACGGCTTTGTATGATGACGTGTTCTTAACGAGTGCCTGAGTCTGCCTTCTGTGGTCTCTTATCTTCATAAGCGCATATTTGGCACTTATTTAGCAGTATTGACGCAAAGATCATTTTTCCGCTGTACGTTGGTAATGTTTGACACTATAGCAGGTGCCTTGGTGGCCTTCTTTGCATTATGAACATCTTAACAATGCTTCTTGGTTGGGCGGCGCTGTATTGTTATTTGTTTCTTCTATTATAAATACAACTTTTTTTTATCTGCTTGTGCTTGTCTTGTTTTGAGTGCTTAGTTGTGGCTTTAAGTTCGATCCCCATCTAAGCAATGAAATTAACAATCAACTCACGCTGCTGTGATAGTCAGAGGCAAACACAAGAATGTAACAAAGCTTCTTAAGTAAGCAGGTCGGATGAGACATTTCATTATAGGTTCATTTGTGTCCCGAATGGGAAGTGGGCGTCAACTTTAAGTAGGTGGATTTCTAGTCCACTTGCGGGCCGTGACCAAAGGCGATGTCTTGCTCCATTGTGTTTTAAAAGGAATTGACGGTATATATTGGTTCTACAACAACAACACGTTGTCAGCGGAAAGCAAAATTGGTCTAAGTCACAAAACAAAAAATAAATCTTACCCAAAAAAATAGTTTCCATCCTTCTCTTCAAAATGGTCATTTATTGCGGCTTTGAGCTCCTCGTCATCAGTAAATCGCTTACCACAAAAGTTATTTTTTTTTTTTGAAATCTGGGAACAAAAAATAATCACTAGGGGCAAGGTCCGGACTATAGGGTCTCTTCGAAACCGTAATCCCGCGAATCAGCCTTAGAAATACGCGCCGTGTGCACCGGAGCGTTGCAGTGAAGGAGCAACACGCCAGCAGCATGTTTATACCGTCTTTTGTTTTGTTGTAGTATCCCCCCCTATACCGAGAACATTCTGAACTCCCATCGTACATTTTGGTAATCCATGTTTTAAAAATGCCGATCAATAATACTTTCAACTGCATCCAGTTCTTGTATTCTTGAATGCCCCGAAGAAAAGCTGTGTGTAATCCTTTTGATTTGTGTATAAGTTTCTAAGAACTTAATGATGGCTAAAGATGTTAATTAAAGAAGGCGTGAATCTGACTATAAAATAATTTTGATAACTTTTTGATCTTGCAGCACTGCGTTAAGAATTTTCACCAGGGCACTCGCAATGCCGTTTCCACTTTCGTACCACAAAGAACAATACGTTATTTTGTTTAAATAGCACAAGCCTGTAAGATTATACATACCGAACTTTATTTTATAGTAAAAGTTTGAAATTGTAGCACCTTGAAAATACAATTTGTAAGTCGAAAGATAGTATTGCAATATTTTTAAGTTAAGTTTTCTATCCGCTTGGCGGCATATTTTTGCATTTTCGTTTGGGCTCTTATGCTTCTGATATTCTACGATTTCAGGAGCTGTGTTGAAATGCATTGCATTGGAAATTTGTTGCTTTGTGGAACGATATGGGTGTTTAAAATTTTCCTGTACATGCAAACTTCAGTGGATCTTCAGTTCTTTCTTTATATAAATTATACATTTTACGTGAACTAAGTCCAGTCTTTAAGTATTGTTTTATTGTATTACATTAAAGTTGCGTTTTTCAATGCAAGGAAATCCCTCGATATGCATTTTTAATTCAGAAATTTTCTTTACTGGTGTTCCGTTTTTGGCTGGATTGTTCTTTGTTGGAGCTATGTGATTATGATTTTGTTAAAAATAATAATATACATATTCTGAACTTCGTTATGTTCAAAGTTGCTTTGTTACTTTAACCCGAATAATTTATATATGTTCTTTTCCTTTTTTGCGGGTTTTCGTTTCGGTGGCGCACTTGTGTCTGCTACGTTTCGAGGCAAAAACAGTTGATCTGAATTACTCTCTGAGGTTCTTGCAGTCTTCTTATTCATCTATCTTCTTATCAGAGGGTTTGGCATATGTTTCTATTAGAAAAGAAATTTACAAATCATTTTGATGTCAATAAAAATCGTATTTCGCACACATTTTCTTTGTTTTTTTTTTTCAGTTTCTTGTTCGGAATGTTAGGGTGCGTCTTCCTCCATATTTTAGACAGTATGCAATCCATCATACTAATAGAAAACTAAAGTCTTAGCCAAAATAGCATTAAAAGTCTTAATTCAAACATTTGCAGTAAAGGTTACAATTCTATACCGAAGAGATTTCATCAGAAGTAGAACTATCCGTGAAAGACTAAATTAATACTTTACATTTTCAATATTTTTTTTTGGTATTTTACTTACTACGCTCTGCTTGTTGTTGTAATTGCATTATGCAAATCCTACTTTACTTTCTTTGCTGTGATCGCAGCTTAGAAAAAAACACGCCTATTGTGGCTTTATATTTGCAATACCAAAATGCATACCTGCCATTTCTGAAAGCCATCACGTCTAATGGCATTTTTCATTGAAGATCCGAGAGAATTGGCCCGAAATTCAGAATTGCTCTTTTCAGTGAACTTCGTTGGAGCGCTTTTGTAATAGTAGGTTGACACCATATGTGAGATTTGGCATACTGTTGGTACTTCTTTTTCGTTTTCTACAGTAAATATGAATATCAATATATTTCAATTTTAGTTTACATTTTGCACGCATAATTGTATATTTTCGGATCACAAGCGAAAAAATTGATTCAACAAACATTTCAGTCTGACATTTATCTAGTGTGTGTTGGTGAGTTCAGGGCAATTCTCTAAAAATATTCCGGACACTTCTGTTGTGTTAAGAATTGACCTGGAAGTGCACTTTTTTTCAATGAAACATAGAATACATCGAAGAGCACTTTGCTCTTTTCATAGAAAGGGCAATTCTTTTCTTCAATCGAAAACGCCGTAAGACATCGCAGATTATATTTAGACTATTTTGGAATTATTCTTATTGAAACTGGAAAAAGTATGAAAATCAGCAAAACTGAATCATTGACTGATTTTGGATAAAAAATTGATAGAAGATCAATTTTGTTTTCCACTCACTAATGATTTGATGTTAAAGTCTTCTGTTATCCAACTGATGTAATCAGATACAGCTGTTGGTCCGGTGTACTACAAGAAAGGCAGATCCATTTTATTCTTTGTTTTACGATGAAACTTCAACAATAATATCTGTGATGAAATCAACATTCACCACGTCAGCAAATAGGTATGTAGGTGCATTGTAATGTGTGGTGCCATAGTGACGTTGCTGCTTATCAAAAGACCAATATCTTTAATTTCCTAATCCTGATTGTTTCAACATTTTACGTTAAGAAATAAAAATTTAGCAAAGAAAGTAAAAATATTTACGTTGATCTTCGGACTAGCTTAGTGGTGTTTGTCAAACTTTTTTAGTTTTCTTTTTGTAGGTCCCATTCCATTCGTTCCAAAAATGGTAGGCCTAGGGTTGCTTACGGCTCGAGCAATACAAATCGAAGGCTTATGATGACAGATTTGAGTTATTTTAATTTTCAATTAAGAACTTTTGAAAAAAAAACAAATTCTTTTTAAATACCAAGGCAAAACGGTTGAACTGGCACCAAGACACGAGTATATCGACCTACTACACCTATTCGTTATCAGATTTTTTTAAGGAATTCTTGAACAACTATGAAATCTGACAATCAATTGTTCGTAGATATTCTTTTTCAACGCACCCATCAAGAAGTAAACCTGTAATTCGCCCTCAATCCACCACTAAAATCGAATTATTGCATAAAGCATAGAGGATAGCTAATGTTGTTGACAATGTTGTTTTGGCATTGTTTAAAATATTTCGAACGCTTTTTATAAAGAAAATAGTTATTGTTCCGAGGAATGAACGATGCGATGAATTCACTGTCACATTTCAAAACGTTTAAACAGTCACCTGAAGGAATCTGATAATAAACAAGATATGTCGTCGAAGGTACTTGTATTTCATGTGTCAAGTTGGCCTTCCGTTGTGTTTTGTTACTCAATCTTAAACATAATAAAAGCTTCACTTCCAATTTGCCCAAGTATTTTATCAAATTATTTGTTATCCATTTAATTAAATTCCAACTATTTCATGGTCTAATACCATTCTACCTAGACTGTTTTTCCAATTTCAATAACAAACGTAACAAGAAACCTCATCTAAGGACAGGAATATAAAAACAAAAACTACGTTTAAGCTTAACAGGAAATTCTATACATCATTATAATAATCTAAACAAATTTTCGGATCGGACTTCAAAAAAATTACAAAAACAAAACATAGCGATATAAATAAAATAGAAATTCCAATCATTACAATTCTCAATCTATCACCATTATCACGTATGCAATATAACAAATACATTTAAATATAAAAAAAATATAAAGCATGAATCATTATGTAGGAAAAATCTCAACAGAATGGGACTGTAAGTAACATAGATCATAACAAACAAAAATGATAAAATAAGAAGTGTAATTATTAAAAAAAATAAGACTAATTTTCAGCACTGTTTTTCATTTTTAATTACACAACAAAATGTTAGCAATCTACACACAATACAATTTCTCACAAAGTGCATATTATAAATATCGTGAATTATTACACTATTATTTAGTTTTCATCAAAAAAATGCAAACAAACAAGAATATAAAATTGAAATAATAACATAAGACAATGTTATAACATTTTTTTAACAAACAAACAAACCGTATTTATGCAAATAAAAGAAAACAAAATATTTAAGTAAAACAAACAAACAGACCTATATTTAATTTAAGCTTGTTAAACATGAACTTTTTAAGGATGATGTATAAATTATTTAAACAAATAAAAAAACACAAACACATTGATGCACAATAATAATGTATAAAATGATAATACAACAAAAAATGATTAAGTAAGAAAACAAATATATAAAAGTGTAAGACAACATGAAACAACAAAATAAATACATATAGGTATATGAACAAAAATATTGTTTGTGTTTTCTTGACCTTGGTGACGGGCATCGTTTTTTTTTTCTGTGTCTTTTAAATTTTCAAATGGAGTGGGAAGTATCACGTATTTATCTTCTATCCAAGCTTACACCCTTATTGCGAGTGTCAAAAACTAACGATGGTTATCAACAAATTTTTATGGATGGTATTGCGATTGTCAATTGTTAATAAATGATTGATTATTATCAACTCGTATGCAATTTCTATTTTGAATGGGGTCAAAGTGGTATTGTGATTGTCAATTGATATAAATTTTTTTGATAAATGTCAATTGTCTTGTCAATTGTATTTTTGCGTACGATAAGAACAGACGCTGCAAAAGAAAATAAGTTTTTTTTAGCGTACCTAACCTATGCTATCTAACATTTTTGGTTTTAGTTAGAGCGATTGGCTCAATTGATCAAAAAAATCATTTTGCAACAAAATTGGGAATTCTTTTCATTTGAAATGCAAAATAAAATGAAAAATAACATCAGTTGGCCAAAACCTTCCAGTTAATGGAAATGGAAACACCTGCATAAATCCCCCTGGACGAGCGTTCGGCCAAAGATAATGGAATACAGAGATATATAACATTCCAGTGGAAAGGCGGCTGCCTACAAGCTGTTTTCCCGTAAAATTCATGAAGTCACGCACATATGCTCATTTCTTAGTATGGTATAGTATATGTGAATTCACGAATTGAACTTTAATGCAATAATTCGCTACTCCGAAATGCGTATTTCATTTTTTTTTTTATTTTAATCGAATCCTTAACAAAAACCAAACAAATTCAATACCAAACACAAAACAATTGAACAGCGCGATGCCCATAAAAGCAAAAGGAATGTTGGCCGGCCATTAGCAACATGCTTTTTTGTAGCTCACATGTATTCACAGACGGGGGTTGAAATTACAAAAACAACAATGTAAACAAATGGGTTTTGGGGGGATAGACGTATGCAAGATATCCATCTCTTTTATTCATTCATCTCTGGTTGAGAGTGGGTGTGCTCTGTGTCATTTAGTCTTTACTCTTTAGCTTTAAGTAGAAAGACGCCATCTGAGACAATACTGAGCAGAGACAAATCAAATCAAATAAATTCGATGCCTGACTTGTTGTTGGCGTTAATGTCTCCCATCGCTTGAGGGTGAAACTCTATCACTGTCAACCGGTGCGAGTTCTGTAAGCTTCACTTGCAGAGAAACTGGGTACTTTTTGATCAACACCGTAAGATCAAACGAAACCGATGGCGGTTTTCTCGGTGGAAGATGGCCGCCAGTTACTAGGGTTGATTCTTCTTGGAACTTAGACAATTTATAGAGGTCCTTTCGTATATTACTCGTCATATCCCGAAGTTCTTCTTCTGTTCTTTGCTCCGTAAATGAAACATCATTAGAGACGAAAAGGAACTAACAACAATTGAATGAAATACTCACCACGTTCTACGATTTGGTCCCATACTGTTGACATGCGAAGACAATGAACAATGGATAACAGAAGATCCGTTTCCATTTGGGAAAAGCACTTTACTCTTCTTTAAGTCGAGATCACTCCTGCTGTTGTCGTTGTCATCGTCGTCGCTACCTTTCATTTTCCGTTTATTTAAATCGTTCGATATAATGCACTCGGGGCACTACATATCAGATTAATTTCCAAGTGACAAAGAACAAATGTCATTATCTTTCAAATTTGACATTACGTAGATTTAAAATGGATTAAAAAAGGTTTAAAAATCAACTGATTTTCCCTGTTATCAATTCTGCCTTTTATATTCGCTCCGTCATCTAGGTATCTAGAAATTTCTAGTTTACTCCGCGTCCCGAACAAACTCGAGGGCTCTAGACTTAGCTCTCCACCTATTTGACAGATTTGAGTCTCCAATTGAAAATGGAACTTCTTTGTTAAAACTAAAAAGTATCCTGCTCGCGCTAAATAAATATTATCTCCCATACAAAAATGTCTACAGAGATAAAATTTAGCGAGGCAGTTTAGCAAAGCAGTATCCTGTTCGCACGCTAAATTCTTAACTTCATATAGATGGGCTGATGACAATCTCTATTCATTTAGCTCGCGAAATAAATGTCCGGTACATTAAATCGAAGATAAATTTTGACAGAAGAAAAGGAGGAAACATTTTGTGTTGTGTTTACTTTGGATTTTTTTTCAGAGGAAACCGCAGAAAACATTTGTGTGATAAATAAAAGAAAACGCAAAGTCAAAAATTCCTTTGCAAGCGATGTAAAAACAAAAAAAAAATTTGCGTGGCTTGTGGAGGAAATTCTAATGCAAATAGGGTTTTACCCGACACGAAGGAACGAAGGAAGATCGTCTTCTACTTCTACTACAGAAATTATTAAAGCTGCTGCAGCAATAACAACATATCTTCTTCATTTTTTGGAGATATTCAAATAAATAGCTATGTAGGTATTTGAAGTCTGAAAATCGAAATTCTTATTATGCGTCAATTTGAAATTACGTTTACTGCCATGAACCTATGGTTTTTATCCCATCTATATCATGTTTGATAATTTAGCGACCTTTTATCTTTGGTGTGGAGTAACAAAGTGGAGACTTGAAACACTAAAATTTAGCGCGAGCAGGATACTAAGCTTAACTAATGGGTTGTTTATACTTCACCAATTTAGGTTCCACGCTACATTCTACACCACAGTATTATAGAGTCTCCTTAACTGTACACAACTCATACGGCCATCATTACCATTAGCTCTCCGACAAATTCGTCTTCCGATGACAAAGACATCAACATTTTATCCATTTCACAAATGAAATCCATTTTTTACTCTTGCACTTCTTATTTTCCATTTACCTTTTCTTATTTCTCGCACCCTGCGAGCGAAGAAATGTCAATATTATGAAATTGTTAAAACTTAACCCGAGTTAAAGAACCTCAACTGGTGCGTTTAAATCCAATCGGATTAAACAATGTCAAGGTTAAAAAACTGGGATTATGTTCGGGTTTAACGGCTGAATATTATGGACTTGGGCTTTTTGTTAAACTTACTTAAGCCCGGGTGTAACCGTTAATCCGGATTAAAGGTAGGGAATAATATGGCAGATAGTGTCCTAGCCGAGGAAAATTGATTATCTACAAATAAAATCCACTTTGCCTCAGCGCTGCGTTAATTTAAACGCAAAGCACTTGCGTTCGCTGTTTGCGCTAAAATGTATCGCCCCAACCGTGAACTGCAAATCGAAACTAACTATAGATTTTTTTTTTAATAAATTGCAAATAGGTAAAAGAGTTTCCATTTTATTTAATTATTTGCATTTCATTACTGCCATTTAAGTACTTGCATTATATTTCATGTGGATGGTGATTTAATCAACATGGAAACGAAAAGTCTTTCAACGCTTTAGAAATGAGAATACATGATTGGTCCCACTTGAAGTGTCTCTAATGTTTTTATCAGCATTGCCATACCACATCATAATTTTACTTATCCTAAGTCGAAACCAATTAGTTACGTATCTTCGGACCGAACCTCCTATTATCCCAGTTGACTTAAGTGTTATAAATACTTTTCATCGTATAAACGAAAAAACTAATGTGCTATAGACGCCACGACTGCAGTAAAACTTCTTTAGCTCCATCTATATATACATGTTTAGTTTATCATTGCTCGAGCTCGGTCCAGAGCTCAGCTCTGAACTAAAAAAGACAAACGCCTATAGTACCGTATTCAAATATAAATCATCTTAGATTAGAACCTGTTTCCAATAGAGCAGCTCAGTAACGTATTTTTCCGATATCTAGATGTCGCTCTTTTCGTTAATAAAAAAAATAACGAAAATAATTGTGGTACGTTTTTTTAGTATTACATTTTACATACCTATAAAAGGAATGGTCGATTTTCGATTACAAGCGATACAAGTACATATTAATATATCAATTTTCTTCAATAATTTACTGGCTATGAGAGGAAGAGGGCAAGAAAATGGGCGCGCGCACTGCTCTCTCTTGCTCCTACAGTATGATACAGACAATAGGCCACGGTTGGCACTTTCACTCAAATTATATTTTTATTATGGCACAAAATTACCAGCTGCTAGAAGACATGGGAGATCATCTACCTATTTTCTTATAACAAACCTTTAACAAATTAGAGTTTCATGTCTGTATATAAATAATATGATTAATTATTATTATTCACCATCTGTCAAAAGAAGAAAATGAGTGCATTCTGTAATTATTTGAATAGCGAATAAAACAGTTTTATATGGATGGTGATGAAGCATATATGCAAATAATGCAATGCGTTCACTCAGAAGCAGTAAGGTAGCATTTAAATGAGGTGATATCGAGTTCGCATTCTTGGTACATCTGCTCAAAAATTTACCATAACAAGATAAAAATTACCAAAACTCAATAAGCAAAACAAATTACCAAATTTGTTAAAAACTACCAAAGTGCCAACCTTGCAAAAGGCGTGTTTTAGATATACGAAACGTAACTGGCTATGAAAGAATGAAAAGAAACTGTGTGCTCGCACATCTCTCTGTTGCTCCTACAGTGTAATACAGACAATAGGCCTGCACTGCAGTGATACCAGACTCTAGAGGCAGGTTATCCCATGGTTATACTCAAAATATCCCTTTTATGTTTACAAAATAAATAAATTTATTATTTTAAAAAGTACTCGTGATTCATTCTGAGACACATATGTCATTTTATGAAACAGTTTAGGAAAATAAAAAAAGGAAATTGAAAGCATTTAGATATTTTGAATGACTTTTTTTTTCTAGACATGAAAATATTTAATTTGATCGTAGGTTGAATAATTATTTTATTCTTAATGAAATGAGCAATTAGGAACAAAATTTGACCAAAAAGTAAAATCCCTTTCTTTTCGTATTATGAGGTCTGAAAAATTACTTTGTCCCTTTTAGCTTATTATTAGTGAGAAAATCCCTCAAAAAGTGATAAATCCCCCGATCTGGTATCACTGCTGCACTGTAGGATGTGTCTTAGATAATGAAACGTACCTGGCTGAGAGAAAGAGAGAACGAAAATGTGTGCTTGCATCTATCTCTCTTGCCTCTACAGTAATATTCGAAACGAAACGTAACTCAGTCTCTTTTTATCTCACTAACTTATATCTCCCTCTCAACTTCCGCTCGCAATTTCCTTATTTTTCTTAACGTGACAGTCATTTTCATCGACGAAAAAAAACGGCACTACCGGCATGAACCGCAGCAAACAGTGAGTTTTTTCGTTTGATGATTTGCTTCTCTACCGGGACGAGAACTACGGCCGAAAATTGGCGTTGACGCTCTTAAAGTTGCGGCGACCGACTCTGAATTTCGGGAGTAAATTTGAATTATTTGTTAACGTTGTTCCTTCGTGTAAATGTTGATTATACTGATGAATGTCAAAATATATTGACAGTTCGGTAATCGGTTTAAGGGTGCGTTCATACTAAAAGTTTGAAGTTGTCAAGCTGTAGGTAGAAATAAAATATGTACCAGCAAAGTGAGTGATTATTCTGAGTCAGATTCTGTAAGGCAAAATGTTTTCGTGCGCACGAATGATTTGTCCTTTGTTACACTAGCAAATTTCTTCGTGCACAAGAAAACGTTGGAACGTTTCGCCTTACAGAATGCCGACCCTGGTTAACCTAATATTGTGTTGATAATAGATGTGATCTATTAAGGTAATTGGCATTTCTGAAACCCAGCCTAAACATTATGAAATGTCATCAGTATTATGTAAACGTAGTTACGAGTATATGCACTTGCAACATGTTTTTGCTATTTGATATAGCTATGGTGCTGCAACTGAAAGTCTGACTAGCATCTTTGACCAACGAATAAACCTCCTGGAAACTCTCATTCGAATATAATACCCTTTGCCTTCGCAAGGAAGACAATCGTCTGTATCCGACCTGTGGTAAAACAACATTATTCGTCGACTCATACGGCTCATACTGCTTTACCTACAATGAAACCTGACCTCTTTAACTTTCAAATATTAATATCCAATACGAATCGTTGTTGAGGTCTGCGCCGAACATGTCGTCACCACCCGTTTACCTTAAACTGAAACTCTCCCAAATGTAGTTTCTAAGTCTTAACCGCAAATCACAATATATGTAGGTACCTACATACCAGGAAAGCGGGGAGGTAATCCCAATGAATATAAACAAATGAAAACGACTACCGGAGACCATCCAGTTAGTGCTGCTGCTGAGGGATGCTTCGATGCTATTATTCAAGGAATTCCCAAATGAAGCAATCAAACTGTGTAATAAAAATGCAATGAAACTACTTCCGCTGTCGCACAAACATACACACAACAGAGCACAGCAGTATAACAAAAATTCCATCGAATATCGAATGAAAGCCAAACGATGGCATTGGCATAGTGGCGTCATGCGGAGCGAATACCAATGAAGGTTACACAACACATACACGCATATCCTTGAGAGTCCATCTCACCCCACCCAACTTGGTTCGTTGACACGACAAAGAATTCGATCGTGCAGATGCGACTAAGTGATGGGGGGGTGTTTTGGGGAATTCCATTTATAGTATAACTCGTGACTCACCCACTCGCAGACTTATGGCTGAAACACCTTGTCGTTTGGAATTCATTTGACATAGACATGGAGATGTGTGGAACTTCTCGCCCGATGAGAGTGCAGAGATGGCCGGAAACATTGAACTATGCTGGAATTCAATTGTGTGTTGCGTGCCACTCTTAAGCGCCATCATGAAATTGCTTAATCCCCTAGTTTCCTCGCTTTCTCTATGCCATTCTTCTTGCGCACAATTGCTTGGTGTATATCGGGAAAATGCATCCTTGTTGTCTTCTAGAATCCACTAAAGATAGAGCCTTCCTACAGATGCAACTCAACGTCTCCATGGAGATATTTTATTATTTGTGCTGTGTCGTATAGATATTTCTCTGTGCAATGGAATTTCTTACGTAGTTTATGCAGGCCAAAGTCGTAGGATGAAGAATGAAGATGCATATGAGATGATACGGATGTGTGAGGCGCTAGCGTTGGCAAAGATGAATGCGATATGAATGAATGAGCAAGGTCTTTAACAAAACTTATAGTCAACTTAATGCAGTTTCTTTCGGAATCAGATATGGTGGTCCTCTACAAAAAACATAGCCAAATGCATGGCAAATTCACGAGAATATTTTATTTTAATACATTTCGACCATGTACCTAAATGTGGATAGGTTATGGATCGGATGTTGAGTGCTTATTGTGAACTAAGCCATATAAAAGTCGATAGGCAAAACCAGAGACAATACTGAGACCACCAACTTCGGCCGATTTCCCGTTACTTGCCAACAAGCTATATTTTCATTGGGTGGCAAATGCTAAGTGCGCTTGTATTGTTACATAGAAATTCGTATCGACAAATGTCACGTAACTTCAAAAATTCCGCCTGACCAACACACTCGCATCTTGCATATGCCACTTCCGCTGTGGGCAAAGTTGCTGACAGCGTTCAGAGAATTTTATCCGTTAAATTTGAAATTATTCGTTACGTGTGCATAATATTTTTTTTAAGGAATAAGTGTAGATTTGCTTAGTACGACCCAAACGCAAAATAGTTGGCCCGTTTACTTTCCGTCTTATGAAATTCGAAAGATTGGCACTGCAAAGTAAACAAACAAACTCAAAATTTATTTCGATATTGTGAAAGTGTTAATATACATTTAAAAATAATTGTTCATAAAATAATAACATGATATTTAATGATTAAATAAACGAAATTATTGTTACTCATAGTTGACCCACTCTTTTACCGACGCAAAAAAGTTGGCCTAATACAAAAATAACTGTCTTTTACCACTGAGTGACGTCACCTTTGTTTTTAATAACGGCTGTAATTCGATTTGGAAGAGTTTGCACTAAATTGAAGCAGTATTCAGGAGTTATGCCATTCCAAACTTCTTGGATCTTTTCCTTCAATTCATTCAAGTTCTTAGCCGGATTTGTTTTTAATTCTTTTTTCATTTTTCCCCACAAAGTCTCAATTGGAGACATGTCCGGGCTATTTGGAGGCCACGTTAGAACTGAAATGGTGTGTTCTCGAAGCCAGCTCATATTTTGCTTGGCTGTATGACATGATGCGCCATCTTGCTGAAATGTAAAACTGCCATCTTCTGTTTGCAGCCTCGGAATCGAAGGTAAAAGTTGGTGCTCTAGGATGTCTTGATACCTACTGGCATTCACAGTACCATCGATGAAGCGAAGGTCACCTACTCCTTGAGCTGACATACATCCCCATACCATTACTGAAGCGGTAAATTAAGTTTTTCGTCTAAAGCAGCCTGGGTGAAATGCTTCAGCTGGCGTTCTTAAAACTCTTGATCGTGAGTCTCTACACTCCTCCATTGCCTTATCGTCCAGTTTTGATGATCACGAGTCCACCTTAAGCGCTTCTTTTTTTGCAAAGGAGTTAAAAGTGGTTTTTCTTTTGCCTAAGTGACGGTTTTTAGAAGAAACAAATTTTTAAGTTAATAAAACAAAAACAGTTTGGTTAAAAATGACTGTATAAAATTTGTATCCCATTGGTTATTCGTGCGATTGTGTTTCGATAAATATTCCTAGTGCCGATGTAGTAAATTTATCGCTTACTTATGAAAATGAAAACTATTCTATAATGTGCATTTACAGACTGCATGACTTTAGTAAAAGTTTTTTCATTGATGAGTTTAGGTCTATTTTGAGTGATGCCAAGGCTTATAGTAACTTAATAATTCTAGGTGATTTAAATATTGATATTTTAAATGAATCTGACAGAGACACTGAAAACTATTTATTCTTGATGGCTTCTTATGGTCTCAAAAGTATTATAAATGTACCAACCCGTGTAACTTATTCAACCAAAAGTTGTATTGACCATATCTTCACTCGTTTACATAAAAATAATAAGTCGCTTCTTTGTGGAAATGTTTATGATTTTAGACTTACCGATCACCATATGATAACTCTTAGTATTGGTAACCATACAAAGTTAGATGATGTTAATAATTCCTTGCGGAAAGAAGTTCGCACAAATTATGCTATGCTAAATGAATGCCTAAGATATGAATCTTGGGAGCCAGTCTATTCAGAGAGAAATCCTTCCATTGCTTATGACTTGTTTATAGAGATTCTAAGAAAATATATAGAAAACTGCACATTCTCGTGTATGCATGCTTCGAATCGCAGAATCAGAATCAAACCTTGGATGACTACTGAACTCTTAAAGAAAGTAAAAAGGAAAAAAAAGTTTGCACTAAAATATAGTAAACATCCACTTAATCATAAACTAAAGAAATACTATGGTAAATTGTGTAAAGAGATAAAAAAAGAAGTAGCAGATACGCGTGACCGTTACTATATCAATCAATTTCAAAACGCTAGAGGTAGTATTAAAGACGAGTGGAAAATTGTTGATTCTATTTTAGGAAAAGGTAATAGTTCTAAATCAGTTGATGTTTTAGAAGTAAATGGTGTGGTTTTTCCTGATATTAATAGCATTGCTAACAAGTTCAATGAGTACTTCATTGAAATCTCAGAGAATCTAAAACTCTCTGCAGAATCAAATAATATTTGCAACTGTAATACTTCACATGAAACTCTTGCAGTAAGAAGTCAGGTCAACAGTTTTGTTTTTGATACTATATCATCCGAAGAAATATTTAAGCTTATAATGTCTCAAAAAAACAAAAGCTCTTGTACAAGTGATGGTATTACGAATGTGGTTTTAAAAAAAGTCGTCTTTAATATAAGTGATATACTATGTTATTTATTTAATCATTGTATAAGTAATAGATGTTTCCCAGAATCCTTAAAATGTGCAGAAATTGTACCTCTTTTTAAAAAAGGAAATCGCAAGGATATGCGTGACTATAGACCTATATCTCTGCTTCCGACTTTTTCTAAACTTTTTGAAAAGCTACTAAAATCGCGCATGGTCTCTTTCCTGGATGATCAGAATTTCTTTTCCAATAACCAGTTCGGTTTTAGATCAGGTAAATCAACAGAAGACGCTATTCTTAAATTATGTACCCAATTGTATGATGGAATTAATAGTTCTAAATTTACAATGGCTCTTTTCATTGACATGACGAAAGCGTTTGACATGGTGAATCACAGTTTGCTACTAGATAAATTGTATGATGCTGGCTTTAGGGGATTAATTCATGATTGGTTTCGCTCTTACCTTACAAATAGAAAGCAAGTAGTCGGTATTAATGGAAGTTTTAGCAGTTCTCGTACAATTAAGAATGGTGTTCCCCAGGGCTCTGTTCTGGGTCCACTTTTGTTTTTAATCTATATTAACTCCCTCTTCAGTCAGAATTTCAACGGGTTTCCTACTGCATTCGCTGATGACATAGCTTTCTCCTATGAAGGATTATCACAGTTCGATTGTATTATAAAAATTGAGGAAGATCTGCAAAAACTAAGGCAATGGTTTGCATATCACAAACTGATTGTAAGTGAGAAAACTAAATTAATGGCCTTCCAATTGTCGGGAAATGTTCTAACCGATTTCAATGTGTTTTTTCATTCTCACGACTGTAAAAGGTTTTCTTTACCTATACATACTTGCGGCTGTACAAATTTCAATGAAAATATTTCATGTTCTAGTAGATGCTTTAAAATAGAATCTGTCAAACAATATAAATATCTGGGGGTGCTTATTGACTTCAATTTGAACTGGAAAAGTCATACGCAATTAGTAAAATCTCAAATGATGAGGGTAGCACGCAAAATGTATCTTCTAAGGCCTTTCTGTTCAAAAAAAGTTTTAACTATGATTTATTATGGTCTTGCAAACTCTAAGTTGCAATATGGTATTACGAGTTGGGGAGGTTCTTATGCTAATAGTTTTTGCCCTTTACTTAAGGCTCAAAAACATTTAATTAGATTACTCTGTGGAAAAAATCGATTTGCTCATAGTTTTCCTTTGTTCAGAGAGTTGCGAATTCTGCCTTTAAGACATCTTTATGTTTTTAAAGTTCTCCGAGAGTTCTTTAACCCTAGAAAGATAATCATAAAATAAAGAGCGTAAAAGATAATCATACGTCTCATACGCCAATTAGTGTATTTAATTAAACATATGAACTTCTTATTATTTATATTTTATTTATTTAATTATATAGATGCTGTTCAAAAAAAATAAATTAATGATTTTTTTATATATAGTTGAGACAGTCAACGCGCTGCGGTTTAGAATTTAAAAGTTATCGCACAATTGTCCCGCGCCATACGTCTCGTGGACGTGGATTATCTTTCTAGGGTTAAGCAAAGTGGCAACACTCCTAATAGAAACTCAAGACTCTACAGCTTACGTGTTAATAACCTAGCACTAGTAAATGTTCCTATTGCACGTAGAACCAAATTTACGCACTTTTTTACTACAACCGCACCAAAAATGTTCAATAAATTACCGATTGCTGTTAGAAGAACTTACAATTTTCATTCATTTTCAAATAAAGTAAAAGATTGGCTATTTACTATCGAATACAATAATATTGAATCATACTTTCGCTTTGTGTCGTAATAGTACTCATAATTACATTTCCTATAAGCTTATATGCATATTCCATTCAATTATTAATTTTTATTGTTATATACCCCATATCAGTTTACTTAATTGTTAAATTTTACTCCTGCGAGTCATTCCACACTAACTTTAAATAGTTACGGAATGATTACTATTATTCTTCCTTATTATTGAATTAATTTGTTGTTTAAATATAGTATCTAAGATGGATGAATAAAAAACTATACAATACAATACATTTTCTTCATCCGCACTTAAATAACGCAACAATAAACGGTAAATGTCAAGAGAGAAAGACATTATCCAGCTTAGGCCAAAACTAACGGGCCAACTATTTTGCAAAGAAAAAAATTGGTTAACAGTTGAAATTTGTGGCAATAAACATTAACTGTTTTAACTTATTGATTGCTTTGTAAAGAACACATGTTCATGGATAATATTAAGAAAAAAAAATCAACTTTTTATTAATTATGCATAATAATAACGCATTTGAAAATGTATGTGATAAAAAATACAATAATAGGCCAACTATTTTGCGTTTGGGCTCGTATATTAATGAAAAATGAACAACGTAGATTGGTTGGAGGAAAATAAAAACGTTTTGAGCAATTTTTGTCAGTTATCTAAGAAAAATTAACACACGAAATCGAAGTTCAGGATATTCAAGCAGAAAATACGCAACCATGTTTGTCCTAATAAGTTTCTAGTATATAAAACATCTCCATTAGATAGTTTTATTGACCAAAAAAATCGAATTATTCGCCTTTTAACAATTTAAAATAACTAACCAATGGCATTCAGTAACGTCAACATATGGTATTCCCGAACTCTAGCACATTACCCAACGGTTACCGAGGTTGGTAGCATTTATTTTTGTATTTTTTGTATGTTTTTGCATGTCACATGGATTCTAAATTGACATAACTCCGATGGGAAAACAAAATGGCGAATTTGAAAATAAATTGAGGAGGCCAGCGGCAAGAGGATTGTGAGTTGGGGGTCTCAGTATGATTTGTCTATGGGGAAAACATTGTAAGTCCCAAAAACAAAAATTCGCACGTGCAAATGGCTTTGAGAAGCTGTGCCTAACATTTATTTCTTTATATTATTTGTTATATTTCTGACCTAGATAGAGAAGTCTATTACATATTTATAACCGGCGCGTCGGCCTTATGTTTAATCCCATTTAAAGTACGTATTATATGCTCTTTGCTGATAAATTAGTCATTAAGCTATATATTTAGTGTCAATAAATAGTTATATTTACGGATCGACTACCAAAGATAAATACCTTCAATCAGCAAAATTGGAAATGTTGAGGAGATACAAAAAACTGTATATTTATTAAAGTTTAACTATAATTTAAAATAGTTCTTCAGCCTAATACTTTTTGGCGCAGATTCCTATTAGAAACAGTAAGCTACGATTTGGTAATGTCGTTTATTTATTACAGCAGATACATGGTATTTTTTTTTAGCGGTTTGCTGATAGGAGGTAGCGGGAAGCATTACTATAGTGAAAGCTGTATTTAAACGAGTTTTCAGAATTTTATTAAGAGTTAAGAAAACACACTTTATATGTAAAGAACTTAAAATAATAGTTGCAACACATAGGAAAAATATAAAAACTTAACATAATTAATTCAGTCAAAGGGTATCTATTTTTAATAATGAAAGTAAAACGTACTACTTACTATAAAGTATACTTATGGACTGAAACACAATCATTTTGGGTGTGTCCCTTTTCTAATATTTTCTGTCTGATTGGCAAGTTATATTTGGCAGAAAAGTGTAACAAACGATCAAGGAAATTCTTTTCAGATGCTAACCTTGGATGCATTATTCATGCCCACAAACGCTGCTTTCAATCCATTAAGTTCCAAAAATTATTAAAAAATTGCGGTTCTGTGCTCTTCAGTTATTAAAAAACAACTTCGATTTTTAGCTTTTTTACATAAGGCCGAATTACCGAATTCTTTCATTTTTCTTGCTCGTCTATTTTTGGTATGTTTAATAACTCCCTTTGTTGCCCTTTCGGAGGAGACTCAAAAATACAACCTCGTTTCGATTGAATGTGGAAGGTTTATTTTTCTAAAGAATATAAATTACAAAGGTAATACAAGAAATTAAAATACAATTCAAATCTTACTTCACTTGTTGCTCCTCCTAAGGTTAAAGGGACAATCAAATTTTAAAGTGTGGCAACGTTTGACATTTGACAGATGACAGATAATCTATGTGGAATTCGTGATCGAGGAAACTAAGGTCAGTTTACATTCATGCGTTTAAGTTTTCGGAATCGCAACACCCATATTGCGAGTATAACCTAGATATTCTTCTCCTTTCATTCTGAATAACTGATTTTTCTTTAGTTTCCATGATTGCGTGTCAGGACTGCCATTTCGCTTCCGATTCCGATCTAGTGGAATGTTATCATCAAAATTATCAGCCAGCTCTTCAACACAATTATCAACGCGGTCTTCATCACATTCATCAACGAGCTCGTCATCATAATCATCAACGCGCTCTTCATCAGCGCGACCTTCATCACAATCATAAGTCCAATCTTTTGGAATCATTTTCAAACTCATTTAAAGAATTCTTAGAATTTTCATTTCCTGAGAAGGACACCCTTTCTACTGATTCTATAGACACTTTGTCGATACCTGTTAATATCTCGAATTAGATTCAATTCAATAAAATAGTTAATTCTTTACCGTTAGTTTCGTTAGATTGATTTTGATCTACTGATTGAATATTGGATTTGATTAGTACTGTAAAACTTCCACAGTATATATACAAACATTTGGATCTGCAGTGTTAACAAGACACAATTCTTCAGGTTTTGGGTTTCTTAGAGCAAGCTCTACAAATAGTTTTCCTCGAGAATACATCTGCCTAGCAAAATTATAACCTCTTTTTTGTTAGAATTAATATAAATTTTAGTTCTAACCATTGAATTGATTTTTTTTTTTTTAATTTTTAACAGCTTCTTATGTCATAGTATGCTGATAGGTGGTATTCATGAAGGTATAAGTTAAAATTCAAACATGATAACACCCTCTATCAGCAAGCATTAACATAAATATAAATTCTGGCGAAACCACTGAATCATATAAATAAAATTGGTGTAGTTCTGTTCGACTAAGATTGAATTTGACCGCATATCTTTAAATGCAAAAATCCTAGAAACTGCTCAATATATTCTGGTGCATTTTTCACAGGCCTATAGAGGATACCTAGGCCTACAATCTCTACTTTGTTTCAACTCTATATCTCTATAAATTCCGGAAAAAATTGGACAAGAGTTTCGTTTAGCTTTTTTCTTTGTCACACTTTCCGTTCGAAAGTTCTGGGAGCATTTAAGTATAGTAAATACCAGGTTATAGACGACATCTGCAGGTACAACTTAGGATATCCAATAACTCGATAACTTAAAAGGTTTTTAAATAAAAAGGCAAAATTTGAAACATTTCTACGATTTTCACATGAGTGAGTAGATATGCAATTCATTCTCAAATCGAACATACTAACTGCGCAATATATTGACATCTCTTTTAACCCTATTTTACTTCTGTGACGGAGAAGGAGACAGACAGAGGTAGTACGCTGTGTGGTTTGCTAAGAAAAAAAAAACAAAAGAAATGGCAAATATGTAGGTAAGGAGTGTTTGTCTCTGTTTTGCTTACAAAATAAAGTGTCTAGAGAGAAATGTCAAATAGGTATAGGTACCAGTGATACCAGATCGTGCTATTATTACATTAGGGGATTTATACAAGGTGGCGCAAAAGTAATCCTCCTATCAGAAAATGCTATAAATTTTGCGATTGGCCCCTAATGTCAGTTCTGTTTTGACATTTCGCACTAATAATACAATATTGTTGTAACTCAAAATGTGAGGTTTTTCAGAATCGGCGAAAAACTGATAGCTTACCCTCTGTCATAGATTATAAAGAAATGATAAAGTATCCGCTCGTCTCGAAGAGACTGGCACAACACGAGACGTTGCCAAGAGTGGCGGGCCCCGGAGCGCCCGTTGTGCCGAGAATATCGCCTCTGTTGACGCGGCCATTTTTTTTTCGAGAATGCCGCTGGTCAAACGACAACAGTGAACGGTGCCCGCTATAGGGCCATGTTTACCGATTTTTTTCTACCGCAATTTGACGATTTAGGACTGGAGGACATGTGGTTCCAACGGGACGGAGCTACGGCACACACTGCGCGAGCCACAACCGATATTCTGAAAGCGGTGTTCCCGGGTCGTTTTTGGCGATTTGCACTAGCCCGCAAGGCTTTTTGAAGTCGCGGGTTTATGTCAACAAGCCTCAGACTCTTGCAGCTCTTAAAGACAATATCCGTCAAGAATGTGAGGACCTATCGCCGGAAGTTTTGGCCAAAGTGATGGAAAATGCCATAAAAAGGGCTCAAATGACAATCAACTGTGGCGGCGGCCATTTACATGACATCATATTCTCGACTTGATGTAAAAAAAATTAAAAGACCAAATAAAAATAATCCACAAGAAGAATCAAAGTTTTTCATTTTTTTTTTTTTAAATTACAGCCAAAAAACATCGGAAGGTTATTTTTGCGCCACCTTGTATAAGGGAAAATTACTGGTGATACACGTCGTACTATTTATAAATGTTATTTGCTATTTAGATGAGGCAGTAAATTACCCGGTGAAGTTTTTAAATAGCATTACAGCCAATGGACTTTTTGCTCATCAAATTGAATTAAAAGTTGCAGTTTCCATTATATTGCTTCGCAATTTGAGCTTTGTAATGGTACCAGAATGTGAGTGATTTCGTTACAGAAAAATGTTATAGATGCGTTAATTTTAACTGGGTCTGGTAAAGGAGATACGGTATTTATACCAAGAATACAAATAATTCGCAGCAATTATCCATTTCAGTTTAAACGGCTTGAATTTCCTATTAATGTTTGTTCTGCCATGACAATCAAAAAGTGACAGGGTCAAACTTTAAGAAAAGCGGGAGTTGAATTCACGGGCAGTTATATATAATTATGTAGCGTCCCCCAGGGTAAGTAATGCAGGAAATATCACTATCTTAGCCAATAGAAACAAAACAGCTAATATAGTATACAAAGAAGCGTTACCTATTACAAAATTATTTTCTTTCATTTTCATTGTCCAAAGAATATTAAATTGTTGCTGCGATGAAGCCAGAGTGGACTCAGTCTTTGGGATGTTTTTTAATACGGGCTCAAGTCCCTCACTATTGCAGACCGCTCCCTTGCGTTATACCTCTGCAATGTCTATCGATGATTTCTCTTTGAGCGATTATCAAAAAAAAAATGGTGTCCCCTACAAGACAGCAAATTTATAAAAAAAATATTTCCATCAATTGTTCTGAAACCCAATTGTGCACGGGCGAAGCCGGGCGGTAAAATATAAATATCTTCAATCGAAATAACAATTAAAACTATATGCACTTTTGGAAGGAATACTAGATGTTACGAGGTATTTTTGGCGCCAAAATGATAAGTGGTTTGTTTTAAATTGACATTCCGGTTATATTCGCCCACTAAGGTGGAAACGTAATGCATTTAAATGGCGCAGAATTTAGTTGCGCGTAGAGTTGAATCGAAATGTGAAATTTGAAAAAAATGCTGATAGGAGGTATTTATCTTTGGTAGTCTATATATTGTCTGTATAAATACATTTATTGTCTGTGCTCTGATGATGGTAAACGTGAAAAATCTGAAGAAGTGCTCGTCTTCTTAACGCCTGTTCTACTGCTGGATTACATTCGTCGGCCATATTTTTATTTAAGGATATATTCTCCAGCCCGCACACTCTCCACATCAGTGGTTTCACTGAGTTCAGGCCATTCTTATGTTTCTTCATCACGTGTCCTTAATGATTTAATATGTATACCTATCTTTACGATTGTTGATTAAAGAAGTCATTCCATTAATTCTGATAGGTACTCCCTGCATTAAATTGACCTACCTCAATCACTAAGTAGCATCTGCACGATCGAATTATTTGTCGTTTCAACGAACCAAATTCCGATGAGATGGAATGTCAGGGGTATGCTTTAGTGATGCGCGATAATCCAAAATCATATCGATTCATCGATACTTTAATATCGAAAAGAAAATATCGATGCAAAAAAAAATCGGCCCGAAAAAATTGATAATATTGATAATACCGATTTTTTATGAATAATTTCGGTTTCTTATAATTTAGATTTTCCTTCTCATTAAGATAGATAATTGTACTTGCAAAAGGGTTATACGATTTAAGATTTAGATAAAGATAACTTAAATCAATTTGTATCGTTGTAGCAGTAAGGAAGACACCTCAGCATGAAATATCAAGAGTTTACATCGAATTTGGCGTTGTCTCCATTTATTTTGTATAGTATGCCACACATTTGGACATTTTGAGTATTTTACTAATTTAGTTGGTTGGACTTGAACTTCGTTATCTACATATTACACTGCACATGTATAATTACACCACTTCACTTTCGTTTATAACACCACTTCACTTTAATTCTGGCTTTATTTTATGAGACGATCAACATTTCGTCTCTCAACTGAACTTGTTTTGAATGTGCGTTGCAATGCATAACATGCAGGACTCTATGAAAATATATTACACACAAACAAATCCATCAGCCGACGGCGGGGAGCTGCGATGTAGAAAAGAAATTGGTGGAGTGTGAAAATGTTTTTGCGTCGTCACGTTACAGTGGTGTTTGAGTGCAAAATATCGATATTTTTTTTATGAAAATATCGATGAATCGAGTGATTCGATATATATCGCGCATCACTAGTATGCTTGCATTTGTTGTGTAGTCTCATTTGCATTCGCTCCGCATGACGCTCGCATTTGATATTCAGTCGGATTTTTGTTATACTGTTGTGTTCTGTGTGTATGTTTGTGCGGCAGCGGAAGTAGTTTCATTGCATTTTTACTACACTGTTTGATTGCTTCATTTGGGAATTCCTTGAATGATAGCATCGTAGCATTCGTCAGCAGCAACATTAACTGGATGGTCTCCGGTTGTCGTTTTCATTGGTTTACCTTTAGGCGAGAGCATGGTGGATTGGGTTGTCACATCCAAACAACTGCCACATAATTCAGGAGGAGATTCAACTTGGAACTCTAAAGTATATATTCACGAGAGATATAAGAAACCTATACAAATTGTTTCGTAAACCAAAATCTTCAATAGATGGCGTTTAAACGCCTACAGAGCGGGCAGATCTACGGAGACTGATTTGTACTAGTTAACTGAGATTATTGAAAGAGCTCTTGACCCGAAAGAGATAGTATTGTGCGCGCCTTTTTGGACATCGAGGGAGCATTCGATAAAATATTGGATGATGCATCCGAGCTCTAGATAGAAAAGGAGTAAATAACACAGTATCAAGGTGGATGTATAAACTCAATGTCAACACAGCAAGAGGTTGTCCGCTAGGAGGAGTTCCAACTCCCTTAATGTGGAGTCTTGTAGTGGAGGAGTTACTTGAGAAATTGACAAACCATTGCACCAATTGAAAGCCTGTGTTTTGTTGATTTTATACGAAGGGCACTCAAAATAACTCGGAATTGGTGCTTAGCCTAAATCAACAATTGTACGAGGAAAAGAAAACTTGAACGGCGAGGCCGATAAGGCTGTTGTTGCGAAGTAATTGGATGCACATTCCTGACAAACAATGCCCACACCCATCCACGAAGGCTGCATACATCGATGACACTTAAATATAAATAAACAAAGAATGTAATAACAGTTGACATATACTTGTAAGACATTATATACTTGTAAAACATAAATATTATACATAAATTGGTTTAGTGTACGAAACGAGTGTACAATTAATTTTAACTTCGAGATCATTCCAATAAAACCTTTATAACGTTGTGAACGCTTCGTCTTTTATTGTATCCTTGGTATTCTTTGTTCACCAGTAAAAACACATGTCAATTACAGCTGTCGAGTACAATACTGATATCAGTCAACCAAGTTAAATATCTGGGACTAAATCTAGACATTAAACTCGTCTGGAAAAAACCTACACAGAAAATAACCCGGACGGCATCGCGGGTGCTAATGATTTGCCGGAGCCTAGCTGGCAAATCCTGGAGATGGAGCCGGATCGTCCTCAGCAATGTGAGAACAATGATCACATATATAGCGATTGCATGGGCAAAAAGGACCAGTCTTTCCATTAAAACGGAGATAGGCGTTTTTCTTTTTTAGTTCAGAGCACAACCTTAACTGTTATACATAAAGTTCGTGTTTCATTTTTAGCTCAGATACATCAGAGCTCAGAATTTGTGTTTCTTTTTTCTCTCAGAGTATTACCAGAGCGCGTCTATGAGCTCAGAATAAATTGACTGAGCAGGCTGAGTATAAAGCTGATTACACACTTACAGGCACATTTGACAGAAAGAAAAACAAGATAAACAAAATAATTGAAATGGCGGACTAACCTTGTTGCTCTGGAACTGAAGGTTAACCAATTTAATAAACAACAATTAATAAATATTCAATTTATGCACATATTTTTTACAAATGACAGCTATGTGCTCAAGTGTGTTTCATAATTACATCAGAACGATCTGAGTACGCTCGGTTCAGAGCGCGCTCATAATGCTCGAACTCGGTCCAGAGCTCAGCTCTGAACAAAAAAAGAAAAACGCCTAATATAGCGCAAAGTCTGGCGTGCCTAAGTATTAGAGCGGCCATACGAACTTGCCCAACTGCAGCCATGGAGTTGCTATTGGAACTGACTCCTTTTCACTTTGTGTTTGAGGAATGTGCAAGTAAAACGATTCTAAGGAACACGAAGAGGAAACTTCATCACATCAAATCAGTTTGATGCACTACTCAAAAAACAACTGCTATTAGCCTTTCTTAGAGGCGATATCATCAAAAGATTTGATTTCCAAAGGAACTTTGTTACTAAGCTCAGCGACAAGAAGAACTGAAGCCACAATTTACACACTGAGCAATCACACAACGGTGTGGTACACACATGGATCAAGAACTGATGAGGAAACTGGAGCGCGAGTATTCGAGCATCGAGCCCAGATCAAATATTCTGAACCAATGGGCAAAAGTACCAGCATCTTCCAGGCTGTAATCTATGCAATAGACAGATGTGTCCAAATCAACCTCGACAGAAACAAAACCAACTGTAATATAGCTATAATAGGCGTTTTTCTTTTTTAGTTCAGAGCACAACCTGAACTGTTATACAAAAAGTTCGTGTTTCTTTTTTAGCTCAGATACATCAGAGCTCAGATTTGTGTTTCTTTTTTCGATCCGAGTATAATCAGAGCGCGCTCGATGAGCTCAGAATAAATTGACTGAGCAGCTGAGTAAAAAGCTGAATACACACTCACAGTCACATTTGACAGAAAAAAAAAAACAGGATAAACAAAATAATTGAAATGGCGGACGAACCTTGTTGCTCTGGAACTGAAGGTTAACCAATTTAATAAATAAAAATTAATAAATATTCAATTTTTACATACATTTATTAAAAATGGCAGCTACGTGCTCAAGTGTGTTTCATAAATACATCAGAACAATCTGAGCACGCTCGGCTCAGAGCGCGCTCATAATGCTCGAGCTCGGTTCAGAGCTCAGCTCTGAACTAAAAAAGAAAAACGCCTACTGTCAGACAGACATGCTCATATTATGACACTCAATTCCTACATTATAAAATCCAAACTTGTGTGCGAATGCCTACGAAAACTTAATGAACTGCGTAGGAGGTACAAAATAACCCTTTGTTGGCCATGTGGGAATAGAGGGTGATAAAATGGCCGACTTCCTGGGTTCATAGGTCCTGAATTATTCTATTATGAACAGAGGATCACACCCTCAAAAAAGAATTGAGGAAACCAGAGAAAGAAAACAGGCAAAGAACCTGCCCTCACAAACAGGGCATGAGGCAAGCCAAGGAAACTTCTAGGGCAACACAACCGGGAAAGATTCTCAGCTTTCATCGGCATGAGCAAACATAACCGCCATATCCTAACGGCGCATTGTGGACTAAAGGAACACCTCAGGAAACTGGGGTATATCGGAGGAAGGTCTATGCAGATTCTAGGATGAGTCCTGTGAAATCCCAGAATATGCGCTGGGATAATGTGGGCCATTGTCCTACAAAAGACTGAAATACTTGCGCAAGTACCAATTATTTGATACAGCAAGGAGAAGCAAGAGTGTAAAATATATGAGGAAATATCCCGCTCTGATGCTTAAGCAGGGGTACAATAGACCAAAAGGTCACAGTACAACAACCCCCTTCAAATAATAGTACCAAAACCAAAGTCAAGCCTATTACTTTATTAAGAGACAATGCGCGATACCAATAACAAATTTTAGTCTCGAATTTAAATTTACAGAAGCTCACAATTGCGAAATTTGTATGGAAAATATAGCAACTGTGATCTACCAAAATTTAAAGTGGAAACTAAAAAAGTTTTATTGGTAAGGCCCAATGAGTGTCAAAAACAGGGAAGTACTAAACACTTCTTCAAAAAACATGCAGTACTATATAATCATGCTATTGTTAGAAAAATACTACACCCAAAAATAAATGTTGTAGAAATGTTGAAAACCGCTGTTAAATCGACTGCATTCATTGTCATAATCGACCCGACATCCAATTCTTTCAATTTAACAGAGATATGGTTGTACTTTCCAAAACCAAATTGTGAAAATGAGAGCATTTGTTGCAAATTTTACAACAAGATAAATTGTAAATAAAACGGCATCCGTTGTTGAATGTACAGCAAACTTTGTAAAATACACAATACTTATGTGTATAAACTACGGATTTTGGTTGTATTATTCACAACACCTTGCGGTCAAAATGCAATTACTGTCTTAAGACCTACAACTCGATTTCTAGAAACGAATACCTTTTGTAGCTCTTTGGCCTCATATAGGTACACAATTTTGTTTTGTAAAATCGATGCTTCAAAATGAAAAACATACAACAAATAATTTGAAATTCTTTTTATTGAATATATATTCAGATACAATTAACATACATACAATTAAGTTGAAGTTAGTAGATTCTTGCGAGCTTCTTGCCAGAGACAAATGACACTGAGACCCCCAACTCACAATCCTCTTGCCGCTGGGCCCCTCAGTTTTTTTCAAATTCGCCATTTTGTTTTCCTATCGGTGTTATGTCAATTAACAATCCGTGTGACATGCAAAAACATACAAAAAATACAAAAATAAATGCTGCCAACCTCAGCAACCGTGGGGAAATGTGCTAGAATTCGGGAATACCACATTTTTACATTACTGAATGCCATTGGTTAGTAATTATATGTTGTTAAAAGGCAAATAATTTGATTTCTTTGGTTAATAAAACTAGGTAAATGAGATGTTCTATATACTAAAAACTTATTATGACAAACATGGTTGCGTATTTAGCGCTTTTGAATATCATTAACTTTCATTGCGTAAATTTTTCTTAGAAAACTGACGAAAATTTGCTCAATATATTTCTATTTTACTTCAAACAATCTGCATTGTTCATTTTTTATATATATTTAAAGCAAATCTACACTTATTCCTTAAAAAAAATATTATGCACACGTAACGAATAATTTCAAATATAACGGATAAAATTCTATGAACACTGTCAGCCACTTTGCCCACAGCGGAAGTGGCATATGCAAGGTGCGAGTGTGTTGGTGAGCCGGAATTTTTGAAGTTACGTAACATTTGTCAATACGAATTTCTATGTAACAATACAAGCGCACTTAGCATTTGCCACCCCATAAAAATATAGGTTGTAGGCTAAGTAACAGGAAATCGGTCGGAGTTGGTGGTCTCAGTATTGTCTCTGCTTCTTGCTGAACTAGGTGTTAAGAAATTGTCCTCGATCCATTCTGTGGTGATTATTGTCACATCCTATTGTAAGCGGCACCCCGTAATCCATACTGGGCATTTAGGGAGTTAAGGAGAAAACAAAAAAAAAATGTTATATAGGTTGTAGGGTCTACATACGTACATACAATATCGCACCTCCGGTGGAACAACGACGTAAGTGCAAAAAAGTCGGTTCTTCAGAAAACACGATTTAAGATTTTTAAAACCTTTTTTATTAAAAAAAACATAGAATATATTTTTTTTTTAATGAAACAAACAATTTTTAAAAAGGGAATAAAGCATAGTTTTTGGCAGTTCAGTTATTTTTTTGTGCTTCAAGCAGTATTAATAATTATTAATACTAACATTAGTATGAATAAAAGTAACAGTCATTTTATATTAAAGAAACTTAAAAAAATGTTAGTAAAAAAAGGTTCATTGTAGCTTGGAATGATATTATTTTTGAGCAGGCTTAATATATCTGTTTTTTCCCTTGGTGCCAATGGTATTTTGGATGAGTATGCTGGCTTTAAATTGATACTTTGTAACTCCTTTGCCGCAGAAGAGCGCCTTTTAACCGTTTTAAACTGTACTTGTTGCCATGTTATCTCTTTATAACTTGTTTTGTAAAAGTACACATTGCTGCTTTTTCCAAAGTGTAACAGTTTCATCTCTGATATTTTTATTGGGTCTCCGTTTATGTTTTTTGAGTTATTTAAACAGATTTCCTCAGAAAACAACTTCAAATCAAAGAAATCCTTAAAGCCTAATTCTTTTACTATAAACGCATTTCCTTTCTTTTTAGCGGTTCTTATGAGAGAAACATATTGGTCGGGAATGTATATAGGTCCAGATTTTTTTTGCTTTCTTAAGTGTCTTTTCAATTACACTGTGTACGGCATCACCTTCATTCTGTGTGTGACCACGAACTCACAAATATGTCGTTGACTTACTAATCGGAGTGTTGTCTTTTGGAGATTTGAAACACAAGTGACAGATAAGCCAATGCATTCCCGATACATTAGTTTAAAAAGAGTGTAATGGTACAAAGACATATCTGCCCCCTGGAGACAAATAGATTATTTTCAATTGGGTCTTTGTTTTATTGGAATGTGATACCTTTTTGTAGAATTGTGGCATACTTAACTCAGAAAATTTAATATTTACACTTACGTCGTTGTTCCACCGGAGGTGCGATATGGACAAACAGGGAATTGCTAATACCATGTTCCCACCAACGTGATTTAGCTAAATCAACTTGATTTAGCTAAATCATTTCATAAATTACGTGATTTATCATACATTTTCGTGATTTATTCGTGTATAAATTTTAATTACGTATCTGTCATCGCAAATCCACACAAAATCAAATCGAACATACACAAATAAAATCGAACATACTTATTTTTAACGTAATTTTTTTATGTTTTTTTTCGGAGAACATTTCTTCTGGTTGAAAATGGTTAGGTATATCGGTTTTGGCTTTTTTGTGATAAATGGAAATGATTTCCAAAGCATTTGAACTCATTTTAACTTTTAATTTGATGTAAGTAATTTTCTTTTTGCACTTTAATAGTTACGATAGATATTGAAAGTTGGTCACCTAATGTCAAAGTTGACGTGAATGTCACACTAAAACACTTAAAGTTCGGTGGAGACGCCTTTCGTGATTTATAAATCACTTTGGCTAAATCACGTTGGTGGGAACATGGTATAAGATTACATTTTTTATCTGGAGTTTGATTTTTTAGTAATGATGAAATTTTATCATGCTATACTTACTTCTTCCTTTTTCCACTTCATTAACTCGTGCTTAAACTCCAGCTGCAACCCAAGTTCACTGTCCGGAAATATTTTGGAGATGTGCTCCGACTCCGATCTGAGCAGAAGTAAACTCTGTTTAGTGAGCCCACGACCTTGTTAAAAAAGAATAATTTGGTCAAGTTAAACGAGAAACGGTACTCAGACGACGAACGAACACACGAAATACGAACAAATGTATAGCTTACTTACTTAAATTGCCCAACACTTCAAAAACATCCACGTCTAATGTCGTTTTCCATTGGGCAAAAAGAAGCGTCCGGGAGTGTCCGGAATCGAAAAAATCACTTCTGAAACCGTTCCATTTGCACAAAAAATACTCTTCTGGTGATTCTGAGAAGAGAATTTCGCTTCTCGATTTGAAGTCAGAATCCACTCAAGAAGCACTCACACAAGAGTAATTTATGTATTTGATACAAGTCAGCTGACAGCCGCCGTAGATTATTTTTTGGCATTTCACCAATACTTTTGTGGGTTCAATCAGAAGCAGTTTTGTTGTTCCATTAGATTTCATAATAGTAATGTTTTTTCGGTAGCCGGGTTTCCTATGACGAGGTTATTCTGAACTGTTTCCTTATTTAAATGCTGGCTGACACATCCTCAGAATTTTCAGACAAGAAAACCAAATCAGAATTAATTTGAAAAACAAAGTCACAACTTTGCAATATGATAATTTGCCTTGTTGTTTCCAGACTTGATCTTGATGATTCTTGATGACTTAAAGAACAAAGTAATGAACATAAACCATGAAAATATTCTGGCTGCGTGAGTGGGTTATGGTAAATGCAGCTGTCAAATTCGCAACTCAATGCAGTATCAACTAAGAATGGTTGTAGATTTCAATGCATATGTTGTGCATTTTACAAGTTGTACGTACTTTTTACAGCATTTTGTATGTCCATTTTGCATTTTGGTTGTTGTTTTAACCAATTCATACATGTACTTTTAACAACAAAAATTGACAACGCGCTGTAAATGTTACAACAAGAAACTGCGATCAATTTGACAATTTTATTGCTGAAATGAAAGCAAACGCTGTCAAATTTACAATTAATTTTTGAATATGAACGCATTTGCTGTTAAATACACAAATATACAACTTATTGTAAATTTGACTGACACATGTTGTAAAATTTACAGTGGAAATTTGTTTGGGTGTACTGTCTTTTACTGCTATACACTTGAAGAAAGTCAAAAATCTGTGCGACCTGTGTGTCACACATGAGCGCAAACACTTTAAATTTGTCATGGAGGTTTCGTGAAAAGACGGTTAGAAAAATAGGGTTGGCTTAACGTGACACCAACCTTGACGGCAAGATTACACAGACGTATAGTGTTTGTTGAGAAAGACGTCTGACATTAACGCCCTGTTGCCAATACTTGACCAACCCAAGTTCACTTCCCAGATGACTGTAGGATCATTCAGGGCCGTTTGCTGATACGACTCATAGCGAATTAAGTGCCACATAAACTCTTACGTGACAGTTTATGCCCTAAAAAAAGTAGCCTAAATGTATTTAAGTAGAACTTAAATCGTTAAGAGTCGTATGAGCAAACGGCCTTCAGTCTCGTGTTAAGGGTTAGATCCACCTACATCTCTTGTGCTCTAAAGAACACCACAGCCACCACAATGGTCTAATGCATGGCTGCTCAACTCTTTTAGCAGTCGGGCCAAACCGACGATTCAGATATTTTCAGTGGGCCACTGACGATTCCTGTTTTAATTACTTTCTGCTTTTTTTATAAAAAAAAAATCCAATATTGTGAAGTGTGTTAGTTCTTTATTTATAAGAAAAAAAGGGCTTTTAATGCCAAATAACGAAACAAATCTGTACATGTGTAACTAAAAATCATAATAAAATCAATGTGATTTCTGACAATGTTTCTGTTTAGTTTACAAAAACAATCGGATTACGATAGTAACAACAAGCCACAAATATGTTGCGCTGTTAGTGATGTGCGGTATTTATTTTTTACATAGTTAAGATTTGAAAAAGCCTTTTCACAAATATAATATGTTGATCCAAAACTATTTAAAAATTGCAAGGCCAGATCTGTTATTGCAGGAAAATCTTCTTTTTGTACTAATTTCCTGCAAAATCTTCTGAAGAATTTTGTGGTTTTGAAGCTACTTTCTCGGTAAAAAGTTTTTTTTAGCGAAAATTGATTTTGCAGTTCACTCAGTTCCAACAGAATATCGGCAGGATAAGTAATTATTTCACTCAAACAGATTATGAAGGGATTTATAAATATTTGTATATTTTCTTTTTTATACTCAAAGTTCTGAAATCTTCTCTCAAACGACTGGAATAAACATCTAATTTTGGATTAAGCTATTGAGCTTCTCTTGCAAAACTTTGAGTGTGCGAAAAAGGTCAATATTTTCTGTAGCTAAGTTAATTAAAAATAAATTTAATTTGGCTTTGAATCCGCTTATCAAATGCCTTGTAATTTGAGATTCAAATTTGAGATTCGTAATATCAACAAGAAATGAAAGATCACTCAACAGTCAACTAAGTAAATCAGTTTCCAAAGGTAAAGCCACTTTTTCCTCTAAAATTTCCAAGTTGAAGAAATGTTTCAACATGTCTGTTACGATTTCTTGGATCTGCCCGCTCATCCACTCGTCTTGTAACAGTGTGCGGTGAGAGTGAAAAACTGTAGGCTTTATTGACGTTTTGATCATTTAAAATTTTAGCAAAATTGTTAAAGCTTTTTTTTTTTGTTAATGCGAAATGTGTTTCAGATTGCCTCTTGGCGCTCAGGGCTATACGTCATCACTCAGTTTTACTCTGCTGGGTTCCGGGGAACGAAAAAGCGGACGAATTGGCCAGATACGGCTCTGGCATGAACCCTCAACTAGCGGACGGAAAGGTGCTACCGCCTTTCAACACTGCTAAGACTTTTATTGAAGGCGTCACCGCACAACTAAGGAACAATGGAGCAACACCATCAGTTGCGTCATAACCCGAAGTCTGTGGCCTGTGATTGACACCAAAAGATCAAAGTTCCTAGTCTCCCTTAATAGAAGTCAGATCCGGATGCTCGTCGGGGTTTTAACCGGACACTGCAGCATAGGAAACATGGCTAAAAGGCTGGGACTTTTTGCAAATGACTTCTGGAGAAGCTGCAGAGACGAAGAGGAAATAGAGTCGGTGGAACATCTTCTATGCCACTGCCCAGCTTTACAGGAACGCCGCTCATCCTGTATGGGAGTAAGGTTCTTCGAAAGCTTGGAAGACTTGGCGGGGGTAGCTCTATCAGACATAAAACTATTCCTAAACAGATCGAAGTGGTTTTGTTAGCCACATGTCCTTACATATACAAACAGGGTACTCACAATGGGCCTTCACGGTTTCCGGGTGAAATTTGCATCGGCTGCAAAACTGCCCTCCCAACCTAACCTAACCTTAAGCTTTTTTAACAATCCCTTCATCAGAAAAAGGTTTTTTTCTTTTTCGCTAAAAGCAAAGAAATCACATAAGATGTTTTGATCATGGACTCAAGCTCGTCGTGTCTTTTAACGAAAATATTTTTTTGGTTAACCCTTGAACCCTACCCTGGGGTCCAACGCGATACATAAACTAAACTTTCGTGGATATTTTTTCGACTACAAACCGTACGATGGTGCTATTCAAGCTAATCCTCTAATGTATCAGTAGACGTCTCGTCATTAGTCATTTTTAATTGCGCGTTCGGTGCAGTCGTAATTATAACAACCCAGGGTAGGAATACTGAAATATATTCGAAGCATAGGTACAGTGTATCCAGACGTACTAAGCGATGGCCGATGGCTATGTTTTACGGTTAACTAAATATATTGGGTGTTAGCTCATATGTTCTTCAGAAAGTGGCATCAAATCAGGGCAAAAAAAGCCCCATTTCCTCAAAAAACTTGCACTTGACCTCATCACGCCCCAAATGGAAGAACGATTTACTTGGCCAACTTTACCTGCAAATCTCCAAGTACTCCTCGGAGATATTTAAAAAAGAAACGGCCATCAGTTGAGCCCAATCGATCTGTAAATTAAAAAAAAATGTGCAATATGTCCAAGGGATAAGGACCGGAAGACAAAAATTAGATGCGGCAGGTGCCGAAACCCCCTTTGCGGCGAATATAGCCGGTCTCGATTCTTAACTTTAAAATATTTTTAATATTAAATTACGTGTGTGATCTTAATAATAAATAATTTATATTCAAACGTCTTTTTGTTTTTGAAATAAGAACACAAATATATTGCGGTTTTCTGGACCCCAGGGTAGCAATAGTGTTTCTCCAGGGATGGATAGGGTTTGAGGGTTAAATAATTCCCATTTCTTTTTCTTTAAAATATCTTCTCTCATAGAACTTCCAACAGGATACTCTTTTTCAAAACTATAATGATTATGCTTATAAAAGACGGCTTCACGGTTTACAACAACAGTACAAGATCTAACTTTTTTTGTAAGCCACAGAAATCAATGATCTATACAGGTCATGTGAGCATAATAAAAAAGGCGTAATGCCTTTCTAAATTATATTTTTTTGCAACTGCTACTGTAGTGAAGCAAAGTAAACACATGGGCTTACGCGCCTTGCTTTCAACAAAGCAATATTTATTTTCCCATTCACCATGAAAAACACGGTAGGAATCTGTCGACTACGTCGTACTTGGCTTGCTGTGAGCCATCCTAAGGCAAAAAATACTTTTTTTTTTTAATTTTCCATTCAGAATAGGACCTAGCAAAAAACTTAAATCAGCTAATAAAAATACTTTTGAACGCTAATGTAACAACTTGTTAAAACAAAACAGAAACTGACTGACTCCATCTTTCAGCAGAACACGCTAAACTAAATTTATTTATGCATTTGAATCTTGGTGTGCGTGCGTGAAATTTTCATGCACGTACTCATATTGAACACTTTGGAAATGAAACCAGCAGACCATACAGGAAAGGTGCTTTGAAAATTACTTTCCCGCAGCAGCAAAAAAAAATTCTTGCTAAAATTTCTCTGGAGAAAATTTGTATGGAAGATACATTTTAGCGTGATGTGCACACTATACTTTAGAAATTTTCAAATTTCTTGCGCGGGCCCTCTAAAATTCGTCCGCGGGCCTGGGGTTTAGCAGCCTTGGTCTAATGCAATTATGGGCTGTTCCAAAGACAAGTCTTCTTTCCAATGGCCCCATCCTCGTGGTACGAGTTTATACCTAGTGGTCGAGGTTTCGCAACCCGAGAGTCACAGTGGAACCAGAATAACTAACTTTTTTTTTTTTTTTTTTTTTTTTTTTACCTTTTACGTTCAATGCATAATATGGCACTGTTAAATTTTGGGAAGCCCACAATAAAGGCAACACTCAAATTTTGGGCTGTGCCCCTGAAACACTGTCAATAAGAAGTCTTGCAATGGGGGGTATACAAACATTAGTTCTTACTTTATTCCATTCATTTGGTAATACTTCGCCATGTATTTTGAGCCATCATTCATCTTTCTGGTCCGTCCACATTAAATTGAAAACCAGGGCGCAGATTTCGTATAGCAATAATCGTCGGGACGATATCGTTTTTGAAACTTTGATGACCATAAAAAGTTATATTCTGCCCGAAATTGCTTCACTATCGTTAGCTTTCATTTCATTTGTGGAAAATAAACTGGATTAAGGTCTCAAACTTGTAATTTTGGCACTAAGTTGCTACTTTTGAAGGTCTATCGTTTCGACGATAATCGTCTGAAAAATTACGGAATGAGTGCCCTGAACTTATTAATTTGAAACTATTCATTTTAATTGATGGGGTGGGCGCAGAATAGTAGTTTTTTTAAATCAAAAATTTTAAATTTTATACATAAGAGAGTCGCGTGATTGAGCTGACAGACATCGTACAGGCCAAATCGCTGATTGTATGTTCATGAAACTTTCAGGATATGTTTCACTAGCTGTGTAGACGCGCACTAAGAAGGCATTTGTCGATATGACCCTCCCTGCCCTTTCTAGGGAGGTTTTTCTTTTACTCACGAACCGTTAGTCGTATAAACTTGAAATTTTTTATGTTTAAGCTTAATACGCTGCTCGAGCTAAGTTTTCACTCCCATACAAAATTCTCTCCAAAATTTAGCTGAACTAAACTTAAGCGAAACCATTTAGCTGAATAGTACGCAGCTCGAGCTACATAATCAAACTTTTGTTTGAGAATGTACTTCATGTGTCTGTCAAATATAACAGAAAATATATTTGTGCCCATTATAACGGGCTGGCACATTTTCTCAAGCTAAATTGTGACAGATCGCTGTGTATTTGTTGTTGTGTTGCTGAAAAGTATGCACGGATGAGCTTTTTTAATTATGACATGGACGAGAAGTACCTAGAATCAGAAATAGTTGAAATAAGAGAGAATACAAATTTTTGAAGGAAGTTTTTTCATAGCACAGCTGTTTTCTCTGACACTTATCCACGGCGTAAAATTTAGCTACGACATTAGCTGATGTTTGGAGAGAAAAGTTGGAAACCAGATACAATTTAGTTTAGCTTGAGCAGCGTACTATAGTACTTTATAGAAAATAAAAAATCATCGAATACCTATTTCGCCTTTTTTTTCAAAATTCGCCTTATAAAGGTTGAAAAAGAGGTTGCAAACTTTTTGATTTTAACGTTACTTAACTCAACCTGCTATTACATTCATAAAGCTTGGTCAATTCAAAAAAAGCTTAAAATGTTATTTAGCCAATACTTCCCCGAGTATTCTAAGCCTTCATTTATCTTTCTGCTCTTTCCAGAGGATGAGCTAGAAGAAATTAAAGACATTTAATCAACAAGAAATCAAAATTGATTTCTCGATTGCCAGCCATGCTTGGGGGGTGAGTGGGTTGAGTATATCGTGCTCATGGAAAGCATCATGATGTATACACATACACTACACATACCTACAGCCACAGTGCGTTCGGTCATTGTATATAGAGACTAATGTTTATATACAATGGTTCGGTTTTTCAATGGTTAATATTGTTACAACTTGACGTTCCGTATTCCATTCCGTATCGCTTTTGGACTTTGGGTTGTGTGCAGCGGGCATGCGAGTATGACTGAAATCAATATAATCGCATTCGACTCGACGTCCATAGCAATAGCATATAGCAAACAATGCGTGAATGCGTAGATACTTACATGACTATTTGCTCTTGGCTGTGGGCAGGCTTGCCAGATTTATAAACCGCAAAATTACAAAAAAAGTTATAGCAAAAGTCGCAAATGATTAAAATTAAAAAAAAATAACACATCAAACTTGATTTTTAATATTTTTGGTTAGGTAACAGCAAACAATAACAAAGAAAAAGGAACAAATTATAGTAGTAGTATTTCAAAATGCAAACAGAAAACACCGTAAGGAATCGTTCGAACAATGAACAAGTATAAACAGTTTTATTTTGCGATTGAATTAAATTCAACGTCAAGATAGAAGAGATATGAAAAAGAGTGCGTTTGGCATATATTTATTATATATTTTTGATAAAGCAATAATTGTTGCATTCAGTGTTTTCAAATGGGAAGAATTTTACTGAATCTGTATTTAATTTTGTTTTAATGATTAATAAAACAAAAAATCGCAAACATCGCAAGAAATAGGAGATATCGAAAATTATAATTTTACACCGAAAAAAAAAAACTCGCGTTTTACGATATATCGCGTAATATGGCAAGCCTGGCTGTGGGTTTGGTGTTGGCTGAATTGGTGAGGTTTGCGTGAGAATGTGTTTTTGGTTTCTCTCATGGTGTATGGATAATTGGATATGGAATACGGAATGGATATGTAATGTAGCGCACGTAAGGGTATCATTTGCGCGAGCGACCTTATGCTGTTTGCTGTTTGGTCATGGTGTATACCAGAGACAATACTGAGACCACCAACTTCGGCCGATTTCCCGTTAGGATGATTTCCTCGACTTGCATCTACAAGCTATATTTTTATGAGGTGGCAAATGCTAAGTGCGCTTATATTAGCCTTGTTTTTTTGAGCTTCGTTCTCAGCAAAGCAAAGTAAAGTAGGATTTTCCGCACGCAATTACAACAACTACGCTCTACTTGACACTTCGAGACTCGCAGTAGTTATTGTAAATTGTGTGCTGAAAATCCTACTTCACTTTGCTTTGCTGAGAACGAAAGCTCATAAAAACAGGCCTATTGTGAACTGATCACTGATCAAAAACGTCTCAGTATTATTTGTCTCTGGTGTATACTTCGTAATTCCTTTTCGTTCTGCGAAACGTTTGCATTTCATTCGATCCAAAAAAATCATTCGTTTAATTGTTTTTACCTTTTTTTATTTGAATTTCAATTTATTTTACTTTATTTTGTCTTTGATAAGGTATACCTATTTATTTACCTACTTTTTAGTGCGTTCTATTAGATAGACACTATTTGCAATGTTGATGAAGCGGTTAACTATCCGGTAGAGTTTTTAAATTCCCTTAAATCATCGGATATTCCGTACCATGGACATGGACTAACTCTTCGGAAGGGCACACCCGTAATGCTCCTTCGGAACGTAAAACCACTAAAACTATGTAATGACACTAGAGACTAGACTGCAAATCAAAGCTTTGCATACAAATTTAATCGAAGCTATTATATTGACCGGGATTGCTCAAGAGGAAACAGTCTTCGTGCCACGCATTCCTCTGAAATGACGATCAATAAATCTCAGGACCAATCATTGAAATACGCTGGTATTAGATTTAAGGGAAGATTGCCTTACGCACGGTCAGTTCTGCTCTCGTGAAAGTTCACCCTCAAGTCTGGTGATACTACTGCCGCCCAATAAAAAAACAAGAAATATTGTCTATAAAGAAATCCTTTAAAAAAATAAAAAAACAATTTAAGTAACAATTTTTCTAAAAAAGTATATTTTAATGCGGGTAACTGCTAGTTTTTCATAATGCTTACGCAAGTTTGCAAACTTTCAGATCTCTAAACAAACGGGAAGGTATATTCACTTTGTCATTACCTTTGTAACGCCAAGAAGGAGTCATCGGAGACTGCATAAAGTATATATATTCTGAATCAGGGTCACATTCTGAATCGATTTAGCCATGTCCGTTAGGCTGTCCCGTAGTTGTATGAAGAAAAAAAATTTTCGAATTTTGTATCGAAAGGGGTATTAAAAGTTGCGTATTAATAAGTAGATTCTGAATATGTACTTACTTTTTGATTTGGATATGACTTTTGGGGCTCTACCGAGGCATAAAGGTCGTATTTTATTTCATTATTTTAATTTATTGATTTAACATATTTTAGTCTTCTTGAAACAAAAAGTTCATAAAAGGACTTAACGAAACAAATAAATATATTTACATTGCAAAAAAGTTAAAAAAAAATATTTACATTTACACTGAAAATTGACCCTTGAAATCAAAAGAAGGCATTTTGCTTCGTGAATCTATTTTATTTCTTATAAGTCCTTCCCTCGACTTTGCTCCGATTACACATTGGCTTGCTTCGGTCACAGATTTGATGCATCTTTCGACACTTTGCGTGTGACAAGGAAAATCCGGTATTTTCAGTTGTTTTCTTTGCACCAGCAATGAAAGTTCATTATTAGTCAATTCAGCTAGGCAAGGAGGTGGAGTAACTTGACATTCATTCCAATAAATTATGTCCATGTAGTCCGTAGCGTTAAATCTAATGTTTGGCGGCTTAAATATTCGGTTTGATGTATGAGTTTGCCTCGCTTTTATAATTCGTTTTAGAGCAAGCTCTCTGACATACACCCTTTCGTCGTAGAGCATTGCCACTAAAATGTTTTCAGGATGCGCGAAAAAAGCGTTTCTCTTTATGACAGGATCAACGATTGATTTTAAATTGTCTGGCAACCATCTTGAAAAAGAGATGAGTTGAAAAACATGTTGCGGGCCATCTATTAATAACGGTTTGTTTTTTTATCGAAAACCACACTGGTGCATACACTTTCATTATATACTCCACAAGAATTTTCAGGTTTCCAGATGGGTTACTTGAACTTATGTAAAGTCTAAGCAATCTATTTGCTGTTGTGACCCATCTCGAATGTGCCATTTTCCCAGGCTGTCGATTTGCTAGTCCAGGAGAACAGTAGCTTGACATATTTCGAAAAGATATTTTTGTTCGGTACTCAATTGATCAACGATTTTTTGCTCGATTTCAGGTACATTTCCGGTCACAGGTGAAAATTGAGCAACATCAGTAAGTTCGCAATCGGTTAGTAACTTACCGATAGGCCCAGAATATTCACGAGGACCCGAAGTAGATCCATCTAATTTCGTGAAGAGATGTCGTAGTGGCAGCTCATTCGCATGAAGTAAGCATATTGCCCACTGTAATGGTCTACCTAATTCCATTTCTATGTGGCGAATTATCCCTCCTTTCCAGCCAGTAGTGGTTACAGTGCCGTCACATCCAATGCAAAGAATTTTTTTCAAATCAAATCCCTTGTTTTTGAAAAAATTAAGCATTGAATTACTTATATCTTTTCCTGTACCAGATTAAGGAGTTAAATGGCCTAAGAATATGGATTCTGGTTCTGCAAGAATGGAAATATGCTCTTCAAGAACCTCCTTCCGGTAGTATCGTCCATCTTTCTTTTCGGAGGTAAGAGTTTTATCTTTTCGCCCATCAAAATAAATACTGCGAATTACGACATTATCGCATTGGTTTGATAGGCTTTCTCTTGATTTTGATAAAGCTCGATGTATTTTATTTTTATCAATAACTAGAGTTTTATTAGTGTTTTCAATTATTCCGACATCCTGGAGTACTGCTGAAGCAACTGCTGCAGCAGATCGTACGGAAAGCCCATATCGATCACAAACTCTTGCTAAAGATGGTAGAGTAAGTAAATTCCGCTTTCCTGATGATGTTGACGTTGAGGGCTATGATAAAAATAGCTGTGGCTGCACTACTTCGATTGGATGAACCATATTGCAGCTCTAACGTTACGTTTGAATGTACTCTATCGGAAAAAGTTGATACAGTAGTAGATTCAGCTCTTTGACTACCTAATGCACTACGCTTTCTGTCTAGTCGCTTTTGAATTTTCTGGGTTTCAACTTTGTCAATAGCACCGATCACCATTTTTCTGTCATTTCTCTGGTCTTTCACTAAAAGGAACTTTTTTATCCTTTACACAATGACAGTCATTAAAGGAATCACACTTACACGATGCAATGTCAAACAATTTTGTGTTTGAAAGTGCAATAAAATCTTGCAATCTGTTGTGATAGATTGTATTTTTTTTTTCGAATTCGGGTATCTTTTAAGTGTCATGTATTTATCAAAGTGGATTTTGATTATTTGTAGTATTCGACTATGACACACAATTTTTTAAGATTTTAGCGTGCGGTAGAGGCCCAAAAGTACCCTTCGATTTTTTTTTGGTTTTTTGTCCCGTTATCTGCTATTCATTATGCAACTTTTGCGGAGTCTTCCGTTAAGATACTCGAAAAAAAAATTTGACGGGACAGCCTAATGTCCGTCTGTCTGTCTGTCTGACCGTTTGTCTGTTGAAAGCACGATAGCGCCCATAGGAATTGACTTAGGCGAATGAAATTTGGTGAAAGGACATCTTTTTTATCGTCGTTAGGTTTGTATTAAAAATGGGCTATGTGGGTAAAGTAGTTCTGGTACGTCCCATAGATATTAGGATATTAGGACCATGTGTCTGTTGAAAACAGGATAGCGTCGAAACAAATCGACATAGGCAAGTGAAATTTTGTGAGAGGACTTACTTTTATCGTCGTCAGGTTGATATTAAAATTGGGCTATATCGGTCAAGTAGTTCTGGTATCTCCCATACAAAACCAATCTTGTATGACTTGTGTGCAGTGGAGGGCATCAGAGCATCGGCCAGGCCGATGATAACACTTTTACTTGTTTTATTTTCAAATGCATTTTTTCCATTTTTAAACATAATGTAGATAGGATAGAATGAATAACAAATCCAGAAAATAACCTCCAAACATAACTGGATAACGCACTCGTTTGTCGAAATTTTTATGACCATTTTGCACAAATGTGACTGATGCAGCCTTGAATCTCCTCCTTGAATGCACGGCTGTGGGCTTGTTGACATCGACCTTTAGCTTGTTTGTTAAATCATATGATATAGGGGCCAATTCTGACCACGAGTTAGCCATTGAATTGTTTCACTGGTTGTACGACGTAGCGCATCGTTTTGTTGCGTTTTTCAATTACTCTCTTTACAGTTGACGAAGTTAAATCAATATTCCGACGAAAGTTAAATCAATTCAATATGAACTGTTGCAGCCAAACTTTAATTTTTTTTTTTGAAATAATGTTCACGTTTTTCTTTCGCGTCTGTCAGCTGTCAAACTTTTGGTTGGCAACACCCAAATACTGCGTGAATTGTAATAAAGGTACCCACTGGTTGGGACGTGCGGGTTAAAAATTGATTAATAGATTCTTTTACAAACATACAAACAGAAACAGTAACAGAAAGTCAAATTAGGTAAGTGAAAGCTTGCAACAAGGGATGGCAAAACCCTTATTTAGCCACTAGTGACTAATGGACCGTGGTAATTGTTTAGCAATAGGAGCTCGCCTCCCCCTCTGGGAAGTGGTAATAACTATAATTAAATACAGTATCTGTATAGACTCCACCACATCTCATGTCTTATAGTAGTTGTGTTTAAGATAAAGACGGAAAATATTTCCCAGTAAACGATTTCAGCCCCCCCCCGAAAATAACCTATTCCAGCACCATTCCGGCGAAAAACAATCAACACTATGCCCGGGTGTCTTGCCAAAAATCATTACGGAAAACGTGTATCTTCAGCAAAATGGAACAGTTGCCACCTTAACACCATAACAACGACCCAATGATATCAAATCACTTGCGAAAATGTGTCAGCAGCACCATACGATAAGATGTAGATGGTATGTGCTGCGGCATAGGGTTCGGTGGAGTTTGGCGGCTACCGCTAACAGCTTTACTGAATTAAGGCCTCATTTGTAATCAGTGTGCACGTCGCTGTGGGCCGCACCAAAACAAATTGGAGTTTGCTAACGAGAAATTAATGAGAATCAGCATCGGAGTAATTATTTCATATTTCACTCCATTCATGATTCAGCATCGGACTATTATCTCGTCACGCGATATTAATTGCGAGTATTAACAAAGTTTCATAATTCCATTGCGATGGCCACACATTAATTCAATTTTAGGAACTTTCGCCAGGCTGAAGGATGCGGTGACGCAGTGACGGTCATGGTGTGGTTTCGTTTTCTGTTGATGTTATTGCTCTGGCTTAATGGTTTGAGTGATGGGTAAGCAATGAAGTAGGTCAGTTGAGGAAGTGTTAAGTGGTCTCGGAGTAATGAAATATGTGTCTTCTATGGAGTGGGTGTATACCTACGCTTATGTGCCTGACCACATCAGCTCTTCTATTAGGTGTACTACAAGAACGTAGTCTATTCAACTGTATATTGCAAAATCAATTGCTACCTTCACCATAGTCTATACCCATCGTGTACTCTGGCACATAATTGTCCTTGAAACTGCGACACTTTCGCACTGTGCTGGGGGAATATATGTTAAGACAAGGCATTTAACCAAATTTCCATAATTCGTTTTCAATTTGTGATGGCCCCCACGAGATGGCTCACAATCTCCGATGGACCGGACCTCAAATCGATTATTCATTTAGTTTTCCCATTTTCATTTACCCATTTAGTTTTGTCATAGCATATCCTTCTGATAGGTACTAGATGGTGGTGGCGATTTTATACACCTCCCCGCATCATACCAAACGGTCCGAAAAATTCATTAGTACAACGATAGTCGTCGAGGCATCGCAGAAAAAGAGAAAAGCCAGCAGGAAAAAATGGAAAATCGCACACACCCACAGAATGGAATATCATTTAGCACGTAGTAGTTATTCTGACCTTTGGCAGTTGTTATAATATGAAGACCCACATCAACGCCTGGCGGTCTGTCGATAGGAAAACCCAATTCGTCTATGTATTTCAGTTCGGTTCAGATATACGAGTACGTTCCATCGGAAAGCTTTTCAATGAAATTAATCGGTGAATCCTTAAACTCAATTAGGTAGTGGGTTGGAGCTCGGGGGATTTATTTCGAGTATCATTGGGTTTTACTTTCATTAGAAGGACGTGCCTGGAGCAGTAGAGCGGCAAGGTTTTCAATTTTATCTTCTTATTTTTTTGTGTGCAAATTTGGTCGTTTTAATAAATTGAGGAAATATTCGCTCACGGAGAATGTGTCATTTTAATTAATAGCGTAAGTGATAGCTTCCTACTTGTGGCTGGAGCAACTGGTAGCAGGCTAATAAAGGAGAAATATGCGGATGCATATTTTAAAATGCTGCAGTGGTGGTACGAAAATATTGAAAATATGAACGTCGATTATATTACAGTCTTTTGAGCCCGACTATGCAGGCGGGTGCATTCTTGTGGAACGTGGAAATTATATAAAGGTTTTGAGTTTCATCATTCCGCATTAGATATTCCTCGAAATGCACAGACAAGTATTTACCAGGGAGTCTTGTATGGCCTCGTGATAGCGCAGCTAATTATAGGCGTTTTTCTTTTGTTTCGGCTCTGAACCGAGCGTGCTCAGATCGTTCTGATGTATTTATGAAACACACTTGAGCACATAGCTGACATTTTTAATAAATATATGTATAAATTGAATATTTATTAATTGTTATTTATTAAATTGGTTCAGTTCAGTTCTAGAACAACAAGGTTCGTCCGCCATTTCAATTACTTGGTATATCCTGTTTTTTGAAGTGATAACTTCTTCAGGCGCGTTGGGTATTTTCGATATGGGGTAAAATCATTGAACTCGCGACACCAATGTTGCGTTACAAATATTGCGACACCAGTGTTCGTGAAATTGGAACGAAAGTTGAGAGAGTATATAGAGTCATTGTATACAGAGAAATATTTATATACAATGATGGAGTAGATAGATATATCAACTAAGAACCAGCGACACCTATCAGATAACAGACCTATCATACCTCAAAGAGAACAACACACGCCATTAATGGTGTCTCCGGAAATTTACCTTCTCACTATATCGTTTGGGTTGTAGTTTATGATATTTAATGTGGGAAATAAGTGTTACCATATTCCAAGACATTTTGTTTTATTGTTTTGGGAACCATTTTGTGAAATTAGAGTACGAGCTACAAAGGCAGGTTAAATTCACTTATGAATACTTACACACATGAATGGATGAATACCTTTGCGGAATTTGTTTTTTCATTCTCTAAAGTTAAAAAATTAATTGTCTTAGCTTCAGAGAATTTGACAAAAATTTAATTGAAAAATTCGCGCGAATTTGAGAAGGTAAGTGTCCAGTTGCAGAGCTGAGATGTAGAGGTCGCTAAGTGCAGGGAATGAGTTGAACTCGCAGCACAAATGTTGTGCTAAAATTTTTTTTTGGTAGAGTGCGACAATAAATCAAAAATAAAACATAAATATAAAAAAATAAACAAAACATTTTGTATTTATACGACAAACAGCTTTAAAATTTGTTTCCAATTTCATTCCACTTACCGGAAGTGGAAGCTGGAATTATTTTTAAGGAATGACAGATAGAGTGTTCGACAAAATGGGCAGAGTTTGAAGGTGGAAACACTTTCTTTAAGACCGATGTTACATTTAATTTTTTTTTTTTGGCAAAGATTTTTTAAAAGGTTTTTTGATCAATTGCTATACACCACACACGTATACGCTAATTGTCATTTCATATACTAGATGTCCGTCAAAAGATTTCCATTTTGCTGATTTGGTTGCACAACCCAAAGAAATTCCACAACGCCCTCTCGACCCGCATGACAGAGAGAGAGAGAAAGAGAAAGATAGAGCGAGGAGATGCCATCACAGAAATTACATTTGTCAATGTGCTACCTGGAAAGTCATTGACTGGATGCGGAGTAAAATATCTTTGCGAGCTGCAGTGTCCCGTAAACATATATGCAAATATGTACTTTTCCATATCACTTCTCTCCGCCGGTGTATGAAGCTTGCGAGAGTGCCTTCCGTATGCGAACATCAGCGAAAAATGCCAGCTCTTCCCATGCATGAACAAGCTATTGAATTTACGCTGCTGCATTTCGAACCGTACCTACTACATACATAGATAGGTACATGCAACTATCTTCGGGTTGAATCATCTGACAATGACTGTTATGTTGATGATGATGAGGACGATGTTACCTGGACGAATCTATTGTTACCTGCCGCACAATAGGATCCGCTCTGCCATGACAAAATCCCGTTGCTGCCCCCGTTCGTGTATTGTTGCTGAGAAACAATTGCGGATTCATCAATCCGTCCGGGACGAGGCGGGCGGGGGAATGGTGAAAGGAATTGCATGCGGTACTGTAGTTACCAGCACTGGAATGGAGAAGTAAAATACAGGTACACATCCTAGACATGCTATGGCTAATACTTTTTGCAGAATATGAGTGTTTTATTGAAATGTTTATTTCTGGCTAATAAATTAAAAATTTTTTCGTCGGTTTTTTTAAGTAATTACAGGGCTATTTGCATAATTGTGGAGAACAATATTATTTACATCAATGTCGTGATTACTAAATTTTACTCAACTTGACTTTCTGTTTGTTACGTGAAAAAAATCTGTTAATCAATTTTTCACCCACTTGCCAACTGAGGTCTGTGCATTTGCATGGTGTAAGCTGAGTGATTCCGTCTCACTTGATTACGAACAGGCAGTTTTTGTTTTAATTTTACGATCAATTTCAAACCCTTCGCTCATCTGGGAAAACACCAATTGGAATATAGTATATATCATGTTTATATTGTAAAAAAATGTGATTAAGTTGATAAATGCAACTTTTATAACTCCAGCAAGATTGGAAGAGGCGCCACTGCTGTACACAGCTGTATATTAAGCTGTCAAGAATGACAACGAACGCTATGCCAACTTACTAGTTTGCTTGGAGACGCTTTACGAGCTGTGGATGCTTTTGTGAAAAACCCAACAGTAGTAAACGAATTCCTCGTTCGCAAAGAGCGTCTAGTGAACTATTTCGCTTCAACACCAACATCGCAGTTACGAGGCATCGGCCTTACTTGCGCACATGAGTCATCTAGTCATCTTGCTGATATACTATAAGACACATCAATAATGCGCTGTTCTTAATATGCATAGTATAGCTAGCATAGGTCAGGATGATTTAGACCAGCTTGCTGGAGTTGGAGATTAGATTTTCGACATTTCAGTAACCAGTATCCTATATTCCACCTCGTTGTTCGTAGAATCACAGAGTCGATTTCAAAACACGATACTGCAACAACGTAGAATTAAGTAAAGAAGTCAGTAGATGCATTGCGTTGAGAAGTCCAGGATCATAAACTAACTATTAAATAGACTGACAGGTGACAGCTTTCCTACGTCTTCCCGATTTACCCCGCAGATTTTTTTCAATATAAGCCCCTACCACCGCTTGCTATTTTACTGTCGGTGAATACGTGTGAAGCAGCAAAAAAAATGCTGACACTCAGCAGTGTTCATACATTGTGGTATCACTACTTTTAAGTGGGGATTTATATTTTCGATAAAATTTCCATGCGTAAAAGGAAAAACATCAAAATTGTGGGAATATCAACAATCTGACAAGAAAACATTCAAACTACATTTCACCATTAATATCAACACACTAAATGTACATAAAAAGGAGATTTGAATTTAGCAACAATTTCCAGTACCAAAAATAATGATTATAATGTTAGCAAACTGCGATTTTTATACTGAAGATTAATTTAATGTTATTTTCTTTCCGAAAAATACAAATTTTACTTTTAAAAGCATTTTTCATTTAAAAATAGAGGCAATTTGAGTTCAGTGAAAAGGGAAAAATGAACACGCTTCGTGTGAAAAATAAAGAGAGGAGCAAAGAGAGAGATTTAGTGTATTTCGCAGAGATGAAAGAATAAAAGAGATGGATATCTTTCGTACGTCTATCCCCCCAAAACCCATTTGTTTACATTGTTGTTTTTGTAATTTCAACCCCCGTCTGTGAATACGTGTGAGCTACAAAAAAGTATGTTGCTAATGGCCGGCCAACATTCCTTTTGCTTTTATAGGCATCGCGCTGTTCAATTGTTTTGTGTTTGGTGTTGAACTTGTTAAGTTTTTGTTTAGGCTTCGATTAAAATAAAATAAATAGTGAAATACACATTTCGGAATAGCGAATTCTTGCATTAAAGTCCGATTCATGAACTCACATATACTAGAAAAGAAATGAGCATATGTGCGTGACTTCATGAATTTTACGGGAAAACGGCCGCCTTTCCACTGGAAAGTTATATATCTCTGTATTCCATTATCTTTGGTATTTCGTGAGTTGCTATCAGCTGATGGATGCGTTCTGAGAGTTTAAATTCGTTGTTTTATTGCACCACGATAACATTTGTTTTTTATTCTACAAAATTTAAAATAGCGAATGTAATCAACATAAATAAATAAAGAAATAAGTGTGCAAAATTCATTCCTTGAAATACAAGAAGATATTTTTGTTCCTAGAATTAATGTGTCTGTTTTTGGGGAAAAAATATGTTAGTGAAATACTCAAAATTAAGAAACACACCAAAATAATCAAAATTAAGTTTCAATGACAAACTCAAGTAATTCTTTTTATTTATAAATCAACAACATCTAGACACGTTCACTCATGAAGCTTATTCAAACATGTCTTCGTTTTGTCTCTTTTTTATGCTAGCAAATATTTCGCCGGGAATGTCAATAGAAAAACGGCAATGGATTGATTACGATTATTATGGTTTGAAATATGCTTTTTGAGTTATAATCTTTTCACGAAGATTCCTTTTAATAGCGGAAAACAACAAAAAAACAATTAAAATTTATTGGAACATTTTAAATAGTTGAGATAAATAATGAAATTCCATTTAAAAACAATTGCTCCAGCCAAGAACATGAATAGTGCTAGTTTTTAATAAAAGAAAAAAACACAAGTGAAATTTTGTTGGTAGACATTTTATGAATGAAAATAATGTCCATATTTATGTGAAAAGTAAAATAAAGTTGCAAACTGATGACTCCACATCTATTATTGTTCCTTCAAAATTTGTTTTCTAGGAAACTAACGAATTTTTTTTACTTGGTGTTTTGTTTGTAATTTTTCTAAGCAATTTCGCTTTTTTGGCTGAAGCTGTCAGTCTATTTAATAGTTAGTTTATGTCCAGGATTTTAAGGCGATTTATCAACCAAACGGTAGGTTAAAATCACGCAACAGATCTCTTATAGCAAAATCCGGCGTACCGAGACAAATGAAATGTGATAATCTTTTAAAAAGATTTGGGAGAATTAGCTCAAGTGCAAGACTCGCTGTCCAAAGTGGACGCAAAACTAGGATTGCCGTTGGGCGTACAGGCGGTAGCTTAAGGCAACAAACAAAAAAAAACGAACTAGCGGAATATCGTACCACATTTCCGTCCTGCCCAAGAAGAATCCCAACAAAAACACACAGATGTCATCACAGCTTTGCACTGTGCTTCTATCCGTACGTATCAGTACTTGGCGTGGGACATCATCGAGACTTTTGTTGAATGGTGGCCAACTTAATTGTCTTGAACTACATAAGAATTAATAATTGAAATATGAAGTTGCGAAAAAAAGTCTTTGACACACTGCATTCAAAAAGATCAGACATGAGACAGCTCGAATAACATCCGTGGAGAATATTTAAAATAGAATTTTGTGAAAGAGCTATTAGTGGAATAGCATATGAAGTTAAAATTAGGAAAGTGTTTAGAAGAGGAGAAAGAAAGGAGAGGAGCAGGCGAGAAAGGAGGAACTGCAAGGCGGAAGGACAGACACGAAGTTACCTACCAGGACAGGTTTTGCGGAGAAGGGAAGCAGGATAAGTAGAATGGGCTCCCTGAAATTAGGCCACAGGAAATTACGCCAAAAAATGAAAATGGAAAAAAAAACAAAAATCTCTATAAAAAGTTGTGGTAGTTTTCCTAGGTAAAAACGCCCAAATATTGCTATTTTCCATAAATGTTTTGGGTATTTTTTCCATTAAAGGAAAATGAAAAAAAAAGCAAAAAAAAAAAAAAAATATTTCGGTAAAAAAGTTTTTTTTTTTCCAATTTGGAAAATTCATTTAGCATGTTAGTTGCATTATTGCCAAGCAGTCATAGGAGAAAATGTTCCAAAATTCCGATTTTTTTTTCTAATTTAAAGCAAAATAAGAATGCCTTAAAACTTTATCATAAGATAAGTTTATGGCTTTGCTGGCATTCGAATCTATTAAATGGTATTAGGTCTTATAGCCCAAAACCATAACGCCCAAATAGTAATGTTTTTTCAGTAGCTGGGTTTCCTATGACGAGATTATTCTGAACTGTTTCCTTATTTAAATGCTGGCTGACACATCCTCAGCATTTTCAGACAAAAAAATCAAATCAGAATTAATTTGAAAAAAAGTCACAACTTTGCACTATGATAATTCGCCTTGTTGGTTCCAGACTTGATTAAGTCATCAAGAACAAAGTAATGAACATAAACCATGAAAATATTCTGGCTGCGTGAGTGGGTTATGGTAAATGCAGCTGTCAAATTCGCAACTCAATGCAGTATCAACTAAGAATGGTTGTAGATTTCAATGCATTATGTTGTGCATTTTACAAATTGTACGTACTTTTTACAGCATTTTGTATGTCCATTTTGCATTTTGGTTGTTGTTTTAACCATAATTCATACATGTACTTTTAACAACAAAAATTGACAACGCGCTGTAAATTTTACAACAAGAAATTGCAATCAATTTGACAATTTTATTGCTGAAATGAAAAGCAAACGCTGTCAAATTTACAATTAATTTTTGAATATGAACGCATTTACTGTTAAATACACAAATATACAACTTATAGTAAATTTGACTGCCACATGTTGTAAAATTTACAGTGGAAATTTTTTTTGTGTGAACCTTTCAAGTATATAGAAAACACAAAAACGTATTATATGTACGACAGTCTTGTTGAAATCCTCCTGGCGTTATTTTATGAAAGTCAAAAACTGGTATCTTGTAGTTAAGATAGTGGGACAAAAATTGTTCAGATTGGACCCCATGTTAATAGACGAACGCATTTTTACAAATAATTTCCAGAAGATACGGGTTCTTGGTATAATATTAGATTATTAAAATTAAAAAATGCTAAGAATACTGCTCATAAAAAGTTTAAGCAATCTAATTCCTTGAATGATTATGCTATTTTTTCCCGTCTAAGAAAAGAGTTTATTTTTTTGTCGAAATTCCTTTACAGTAATTACATTCACTCGGTGGAAAGTAACCTTATAAATTTTCCTACAACTTTTTGGAAATTTGTTAACACCACAGGAAAAAGTACTGGATTCCCAGCAGTGATGAACTTTAATAGCAAACAAACTAGTGACCCCAAAAATTATACTGATATGTTTGCTGAATATTTTCAAAGTATTTACAATTCCACATCTTCAGCTTCTATTGATTTTAACTACACTGCTGCTCATCTGAATAGGTTCAACTTTATCTTCACCTTACTGTTAGCCTCTCTTCATATATATTGCAATGACACATATGTGTTACATATGTAATGATAGAGCATCATTAGACGCTTAGTTTGAGAGAAAAAATGTTGTCTTAAAGCTTACCGTTATTCTCACATGCTAGCTTGACCAAATGCATTCGTGAAAACAAACACATTTTTTGGACCTATTCAGATGAGCGGCAGTGTATATTCGTTCCCTCTCATCTGTTTTTGATTGCTCGTTATACACGTTAAACGTCAGTGATGTTCAGACCGTCTTAAATAGCTTAAAACCACAAAGCCAAATATTTTGTGATTTTACCCTATTGTTTTACGTTTATGTTCTAGCTCACTTTGTTTTCCGTTGTAAGATTTGTTTAATGAATCCCTTGCTAAGGGAATCTTTTTAAAGGAATGGAAATTATCTACCATAGATCCTATCTATGCATCTTGTTTCCAACTACAGACCAATTTCTAAACTCTCGGTTATTCCAAAAATGTTCGGTATAAAGTTCTTTTACAGAATAGTAACAATAAACGACTGTTTACTACTACAAAAGACTTGGACGCTTCCTCTGAGTGGTGCTGTTCAAACGATTTAATGCTAAACATCGACAAATGTGCTTGTATTAGCTTTAATAGAACTTTTCATTCTATTTTTCCCCAATTTTCTTTAAATAGTGATAGAATAAAAGTGGTTGATGACTTTAAAGATCTTGGTGTAATTTTTGATGACAAGTTTAGTTTTCACTTACACGTTAACTATGTGGTTTCCAGGGCGAATTCCCTATTAGGTTTCATTAAAAGGAATGCTGCAGACTTCAAAGATCCTTATACTCTTAAGGCGTTATTTTGCAGTATCGTGCGCCCTGTTTTGGAATATGTTTGCGTTGTGTGGGGCTCTACTACTGTATTAAATGTACGCAGAATTGAAAGCGTTCAAAAGAAATTTTTGAGATTTGCTCTACGGCACTTGTTTTGTAATAATGGAGTTGAGGTTCATTCATCATTCTTACCGTTCAAAATGTCTTTTACTTGGATTCCAAACTCTTGAATCGAGGAGAAAAATGTATAATGTTTTGTTTATTCGTGATATCTTATCTGGAAGTATTGATTGTGAGAATCTACTTATGTGTTTGAATGTGTATGCTCCTTCTAGATCTCTTAGATCTAGACCACTTTTATTTGAAAGTAGCCACACTACATTGTATGGTCAACGTGAGCCTATGGCAATTTGTATTAAATTGTTTAATCTGTTCTATTACGGTTTGGATATAGCTTTGCCCAGAAATATTTTTAAGGGTAGATTAATTTTGCTTATCTCCAATGAAATTCATGTTTAACTTGTTTTTATATAACTTATTGTATTGTTTTTCGAAATCTGTGAATTATAAATCGTAGATTGAATAAATGACATGCGGCTTGTTACTTAAACAATAAGTATTTTTGATTTAGCTCATCTGTACAAAAATACAGGAAAAAATGTTAAGATATCCAAAAACAAAGCAGATGCGTTAAATCAACTGCTAATTTGAAAAGGCGATGCACCGCTACCGCACTTCTACCGACCAGTACCGCTCTGTTTGTCGACTCATTAAAACAATTTTATTCAAAAATTATTGAATGCATTCAGTTTGACAGAAGGTGAACATGCAAATATTTTGTGTTTCTGTCTATAACTATACAGTGAGAAATGGATAGGTTAATATTATTAATCATGTGAATTAATTGGACCGGAAGGGCTGTGACAAAGAACAAGATATCGTTAATTATTTACACATACAAAGCAGCACTAAAACTCAAATTAAAGAGTGGGCAGATTAATTGAGTTGGCTAAAAACCAAAGCCAATAAAAGTCTCTGTAAAAAAAAGAAGCTCACATCAGAAATGTTGAAAAATATCGAAACCAATTAAAATCGATTCCTTCATGAATGCGGACAAGGTTGACCTACAGACTCCAGAAAATAAGTGCACTTAGCAGAGCTAACACTTGTTTATGGCGGATCCAGTTTTCTCTGGACAGTACGAACAATTGAAGATGTAAAAGTAAATTCAAATATGTTTCATAATAACTCTGGTCTGACAGGAATACAAAAGCTTCGTTATTTGAAGTCGGATTTATCTGGGGAAGCTGACCGTTTGCTGCAGCATTTGAAAAGTTTTGGTCCATTTTGTGTTCGCGGTATGAAAAAAGCGCTTTTTAGTTAATATACATTTAAAAGTGCTTTTCAATCAACCGCATATGCAAAATGAAAGCTCTTGGGCTCAAAACAATGCTGGATACGACAACCGTGTTTATTCGTTCCCTACAAAATCTGTGGATTCCTGTTAAACAATGGGATTTGGTAGTAATTTATATTATGTTTCAAAAGCTACCATGTGCTCAACACTTGTGGGAAGAACGTTTAGGAGCTAGCAAGGATTTGCCATCGTTCGAAGCAGACCAGTTAAATCCTAAGATTAAAAACGCTATTCAGAAAGGTACTACAGCAAATAAACAGTTTTCTTGTAAGTATTTACATCGGATTCGATCAAATGGCTGTTAGTAACCCGAGGCATGAAGAGCGACCGAGTACAAGCGGAGCGGTTAGAAAACACTAAGCACAACACAACAATAACAAACATATTCTCTTGGCTACTGGTTTGGTGACAGTTAAATCGTCGAATGAACGATATTCCCACCTGAGAGCGTTGCTCGATCAAGGATCGGAAGCTACGTTCATCACTGAAGATGCAGTACAGATGCTGAACCTGATGGCCCGGAGTACATTTTTTGAGGTGTCACGGTTGGGAAAGGTCAGCATTTTCAACATGATATTCATTGATATGACGTACTTTCATCAATATGATGAACAAATTCATGAAAACTTTTTGACAATTGACGAGCCGTTTTTCAATATGAAGAAAGTACATTCATCAATTTTTTTGGCAGATTTCTTATAAGATTTTGGCAAATTTTCTCATGTAATAGGTTCATAATTTCATCAAAATATTTCATCAATATGATGAAAACACTTATTTTGATTAACATAGTTATTTTTTCATACAGTTGATGATTTATTCTTCTCATTGATTAATGAAATCATCATATTGAAGTACGATTTCAATATTCTTCATATTGATGATCATCATATTATTGGCGGCGTTCTTCAAAAACAGACTTTAATTTTTATTAAGGAGAATGTGAGTTGATGTAAACGTTCATCTTATAGATGAAATGATTAGTAATATTGATGAAAAATTAAAATCACCGTTATATTCATAAAATTGAGGAATGGAATCATCATATCGATGCGGTTTTCGTCGCCAGTAATAATAATTTCAGTGTTAGTTGTCTCAAAACTTTAGTATAATGGGGTTTACATGTGCATTGTGCACTAACGTATTTGCGTAAAAAATTAAAATAATTAACCATAACCATTAAAATTTGGCAATATGAATTTGTGTATTCTATGAAAATGTTGGCACATTTTTTGTCGTAAGTGGGCATAAACCTTAACATAAGGGCCAGGTATCATTTAGAGATGCACAATAAGACCTTTTTAGCGAGAAATCTGGCGAAATATTCGGCGCCAATATCTTTCATTATATTGACGAAAATATCATTTATACTACATACAACAATTTTCAAAATTATTATTTTATTATATTAATATTACAATTCCTCTTTTTATTTATAGAAAATGCGGTTGTTTGTCTTCTTAAAAGTCTGCACAATTACCTGCTTCCAACAAGGCTATTAGTTACGAAGCCAACCACATCAAAGCAAAAGTCATTCCCAAGGCTTACCATCAAAGACTCCCAACAGGCATTTATCTTTGAAGCCGAAAGCGTTCAGCAATTAGAAGACCATTTGGATTTTTTAAATACCAAAAACAACAACATCCAATCATTTATCTTAGCACTTTTAAAAAGTCCCTCGGAAGAAGAGTATCTCGTATACCTGAATGGATACAAGCTTAAATTTAAAAAAAAATTCCGTCTAATTTTTTTTTTTGTTTTTGATTTGCAATACCCACTTGCCTGCGAGCAATTTTGGGTTTTCGTTGGAGGTCAGCTAACGACTGACTCCTCTTTATTATTTAATAAGATTATATTTACAGAGTTGCCAGCATATACAACACCTTCCCTTTTAAGTTATCTAATGTAATATAATATTTAATTCCAAATAAAGTATAAGTCTTCAGTTTATATATCAAAACAAACTTACAAAACTAATGCAACTGTTATAAAGAAATTACTTAGAATGTTGTGCTGTATTGAGTACTTAAATAAATTCATATATACAAATTCAATGTATATCAATGTATATATCAAATGTTCAATTTATGATCGTTTTCGCAGCCATTTCGAATTTCTTCGCAGAACCGTCCCATCTTCGAGTTCAATCCAATAAGATCTTGGTCCATCGTGCGTTCTTATGATTGTTGCTTGTATCCACCCCTTCTTGTTGTGCTGGTACCACGCCTTCTCCCCCTGACGAAATGGTTGCTTATACTTTGCGCTGCGATCGTAGTATTGCTTAGAATGCTTATTTTTTACGTCAATGTTGTTCTTTATGTTTGGTATAACTTTCGGTTGAAACAGATTCATTCTTGCTGGTAATAGTGTTCTTGTTTTCCTGCTCATGAGTAGTTCGACGGGTGAAGCATCGATTTCGTATTGCGGTATTCTAATAGTGCGAGCCAGATTTCTTCGTTGTTTTCATGTGCCTTTTTTAGTAAATTTTTCGCTATTCCAACTGCTTTTTCAGAAAATCCATTAGCTTGTGCATATCCTGGGCTTGTTGTTCTTAGTTTTGCTCTAATTTGTTCACAAAATTTCTTGAATTCAAATGAATTGAACGCCATGTTGTCCGAGACAATCTCAATTGGTATTCCATGGTTTGAAAAATATGTTTTTAGCTTGCTTATGCATTCTCCCGCTGTTTTTGAACGCATTGGAATTATATCTAGGTAGCGAGAGTAATAATCCGAAATAATCAAGTAAGTTTTTGATAAGTACTCAGAAATGTCCAAGCCCAGTTTGCTATACGGTAGTTTTGGTACTTTATGTGATAGCATTGGTTCCTTTATGTTTGAAGAGCGATTCTTTTGACATACAGTGCACTTTTCTATCCGTTTTTCTATTGCTTGGTCAATCTAGCAGTACTGTTTTTAACTCCTGCAGACTTTTATCATTTTCTAGCTCTTTTCTGAAACTTTCCAAGCGTTCATTTGTGATATTAAGCGAATGTACGAACTCGTTTAAATCATCTATTTCTTGTTTTTGATCATCCTTGTCATAATATCGTGACAACAAATCTGCAATATATAAATATTTACCAGGAATATAAACCAAGTTCAATTGATATTTAATAAGGCTTAGTTTCATGCGTTGTAGTCTCGCTGATGGAATTTTACAAAACTCTTTTTTCATAATTTCGACCAGTGGTTTGTGGTCACTTTTAATTGTTACTAGGCGACCATATATATAATAATGAAATTTACGACATGCAAAAACCACTGCCAAGAATTCTTTTTCAACTTGTGCGTAGTTGATTTCAGCATCAGTGAGACTTCTTGACGCAAATGCAATAGGCTTACCCATCTGCAAAATACAACAACCTAATCCATATTTAGAGGCATCCGTTTCTATCGTTATTTCCTTGGACTCATCGAATGTTTGCAGAGTTGGAGCATTTGCAATCATTTCTTTAATCGTTTTCAAACAGCGTGCCATTTATAAACAGCATCACGTTTAAGTAATTCTCTAAGTGGTTGTGAAATCGACGCCAAATTCGGTATATACTCCCGAATATAATTAATCATGCCAAACAATTTCTGTAAATCTGTTTTGTCTTTCGGCTTATCAATTTTCATTATCGCTTTTACTCTATCCGGGTCACATCTAATACCATCTTGAGATATAATTTTTCCCAGATATTTTACTTCTTTCACTCTAAACTGAATCTTATTTATGTTAAATTTAATATTCAATTGTCTTGCCCTATGAACAACACGTTGTAAGATGGCATCATGTTCTTCAATTGTATCCGCCGCAATCAAGATATCATCTATAAATACAATGACATTCGGTATGTCTTCAAAATTTCTTTCGCTGTATTTTTGAAAAACTTCTGGGCCGATTTTAATACCATATGGCAAACGTTTGAAGCGATAACACCCAAAAGGAGTATTAAATGTACATAACTCACTTGCTTTTGTGCTTAAAGCAATCTGCCAAAATCCCTCTTTCAAATCGAGCACCGTGAAGTACTTTTTGTTTGCGATACGAACAGATATTTCACATAAAATGTCTGCATTTACATCTTGTGGGTCAATGCACAAACGTAGTTGCCCTGATTTCTTCTCAACAATTACTAAGTTCGACGCACGTTCGATCGGCCCATCCACTCGTTCAATTATATCCCGCTCAACCATATTCTGCAATTCTTCCTTCACACGAGTTGTCAGAGATTCTTCTTGCAGGCTTCACAACTGGAAAGGAATCACTTTTTACTTTTATGTCCAGATTTTTCACAAAACACCCCAAACCTTCAAATATGTCTCGATTTTCCTGGACAAATATATCCCTTGACATCTGTTCAATTGAATTAATTCGTTTAATCAAATTCAATTGTTTGCATGCTTCCAGGCCCAGTAGCGGTTCGTACCTAGTATCGATAACAGTAAACTTCATTGACATTTCTTTATTTCGGCACGTAACAACACATTCCACGATTCCTTTGTAATTCAAATCGTTTCCCCCATAGCTCTGTGGCGGTACACCACCTTCTTTTAACACAACGTCTTCAATATATTTCAAATATATATATGGCAAAACACTAACATCAGCGCCCGTATCCAACTTAAAATTGATTAAGCAATTATTGACACGAATTTTTTCATACCATCTTTTGCGCTCAACACCTGCTTCAGCTATATTATGCAAAACAATATCCTCATCCTTAGCTACCGTATCAAATTCTCTTATTTCACGAACCTTAGATGCAAAGCAGGCGACGCTAAAATGATTCAACCGACCACAATTATTGCACCGTTTACCAAACGCCGAACACTTGCGATTATCATGCATACCTTTGCAAAATTTACAACAACTGCGAGTGTGCTCGCGCCTCTCGCTATCTACATTTTTACCGCTTACTTGGTTGTTGTAGACAAATTTGCCGGTTTGTTTTTGCCCATACTCACGTTCAGTTCGCTTTCCCGTTCTTGAATTTACAGCATCTACCGCTGCATATTTGTTTTGTTGTTGCATGTCATTCGCATGTTTTTCCACCAATTCTGATGCTCTTGCAATTTCAATTGTTTTGGCAAAATCCAGTTTTTCGGTTTCTAGCAACTTTTTCCGGAGTTTATTACTATTAGTACCAATTACAATCCACAGCATTTCACTAATTTGCGCAAATCCAATAAATATGCCTCAAATGATTCCCCTTCTTCTTGTTTTCTTGTATTAAACCTGAAGGCTTGGTACACCTCGTTTTTTTCTCGGCGAACAGTAACTCTCAACCGCTTTTACCAATGTTTTGTAATTTTTCGTGTCATCGTCGCTCAAACCCAACGTATTAAATATTTCTATTGTTTCCGGACCACAAGCATTTAAAAATGTACCAACCTTCTGCAACTCCTTTCTGTCTTCTAAGCCAATTGCAATAGAAAATACATCATAATTTTGCTTGAAAACTCTCCAATTTTCAGCAAGGTTTCCTTCTAGTTTTAATGGATCTGGTCTCCTCACATCAAAATTACCGCCATTCGTCGTCATTTCGGATTCTTCACCTTCAATACTATCGCTTCCAATGCTCTCCAAATCTTCTTCAGAATTTAAATTTTCTGTTTCAACCTGACTTCTTGTTTTAACCATCTATTCCTATTTCGACTGCGCCATGTGTTATTTCGTTGGAGGTCAGCTAACGACTGACTCCTCTTTATTATTTAATAAGGTTATATTTACAGAGTTGCCAGCATATACAACAATACAGTCATATTTTTACTCAATAGCACCATTAAAAAAAATATTTCTACTAGGTTAAGCACAATTATTGAAATACTTAAGGACCAATAAAATTTAATACTTTAAGTCTATTTGGTTTTGATCTTGTAGTTTGGAATATTTTCAGAAAAAGACTAATTTTGAGTTGTTGATCTTAGGTCTTTGGCTAAATGTACAAAATCATCTAAAATGGACGATTTCTGTATTTATATAGTGTGATGGAGAAAGTATTTTAATAATGGCTCTTTAATGGCACCATTTCTATTTCTAGGTGAATATTTACATCAATCCACTACATTATAAAGCATTTCTATTCAGTATGAGGAATAGAAATGCTTCATAATGATAATTGGATTAATGAATACAATTAATCATATTGATGTTATTATTCACCAGATTGATGAAAATAATACATCATATTGATAAATAAAGTCGTGAAGGTGATGAAAACGATTCTTTATATAGAAGCGTGCAATCATCAATACGATGAAAATGTGCGTCATATTGCCGAATAAATTCACCAATTTAATGAAAATTATTCACGAATATGAGGAAAGTGTGCATCATATTGATGAACAAATTTGTCAATGTGATGAATTCATTCATCTCATTGATGAAATTGGAGGGGAATTTCGGTTCATCGTATTGATGAATTTTTCATAACATTGATGAACAAAGTTGATGAATGATGAATGCATTTTATAATTTTCGAAGTTCATCATATTGAGGAAATCGGTTTCATCATAGCAATGAAAAAATTCACTGGACTAAAATTGATGATTTTTTCATCATATTGATGAACTTTTTCATTACTATAATGTACCTTTTTGCTTCAGTGTTGGCCCAAATCCGACAGGGTTTACTCTGTGACGATGCCCAATTCAGCCGATTGGCACCAACCACCAAGTCGATATTTCTGTTGTTTCCATCATTTCACACCAATCTCTGGTTGATGGCTAAAGGTCCACAAGAGTGTACTCACGATCAAACTTGTTGTTATGTATTGCGTGCACAATTGAAAAACCATGAAACCCTGATGACGATTGAAAAAACACTTAATTCAACTACAGCTCAGTCGAAAGAAAACAAAAATTCATTTGAAGGTAACAAGAAGCAATGATGGTGTTACGTCGTTTTGTGAACGCGTCATAAGGCCATATTTCAAAATATGGTCTTATGTCATGGCACCCTCTCAAACAATTTAGGAAATGTGACTCAGCAATCCCACCCAACGCAACACAGTTTTGTCTTCTTCTCCGGTTTGCTCCCTATTTGGTGATATTGTGCTTACCGCTCAAAAGCGAATGCCGACTGAATTTTTTTACTTTGATTTATCGACACAGATTTATGGACTTTGTTGACTTGACTCTAATTAATTGAAAACAAAAAAGTTGAAAATTGCATCCCCAAGGAGTTCTTACATAACATCTCCTTGACTATAATTGATACGCTACACTTCAGACCAATAGATATGCGATTCCAGTTAAGCTAAAAAAAAATTGAAACAGTGAAAATAAGATGGAAAATCCCCAAACACTATCTGCTTCCTTCTGAACATTTGCATCGGCGGGTAAGAAGCTTTAATGGGAAAATGGGAAAACTAAAGTAAAATGCAGGCGAAATTAAAAAAAATATATATCATTTTAAAGGACAATCATTATCTACCGCGCAGTAGTTCGCTCCTTTCTTTGGGGTTCAGCTGAAGTATCAGCTCCTGCTCCCAAACCACAACCCGAATGCAAAAAATTCCACCGATTAATTGAGTTGGAACAACCGCCACCGCATCTACCAGCTGAGTGGTGAAAGATTTAGACTCCTTTATCACCCAGTGCATCGTCGAAACTAAGGGAGTTTATAGTGGGAACGTTCTGGTGAACCGCAATTTCCGCTGGCATGCCACTCAATCAGTAAATGAGGTTTATGCTCGCAAAGCGTAAACGAACAGAATTCCTGGATTACGATCTGTGATGAGTAGAAGAGGGAAGGCAACACAAAAAAAATCTCCTTACAACTCGGAATTAAAAATTATGTAAAGTAAATACGAAAAACCTAGAACGCCACAAGTTTTAATGGATTTAGATGTACATAGGTATTTGCAGGGTCGTGGATTTATTTAAAAAAGTTTTCTAATTGCGTTTGCTTGCACTAAGGGCTGACTTGAGTCATCTTTTACTGTGTCTCTCACTCTGCCTTGAATACGATATCTATTTAGCAAATAGCAATCCAAGCTCAGGTTTCGCTAAAAGTAAATTATCCTTGTGCGTTATCCAAACAGTCGCAATTTTGAAATGACTTCATATGATAATAGTCTGTGTTTTCTGGGCATTTCATCTCATACCGTTGACTCTTTGCAGTTGCACAATACACTCAGTCATACCGAGAAAAAAATAAAGCCTTTTTGCGGTGCACTGGTATTTGATTCTTAAGTCTACGTTTTCAGACCCTCTTGCAACAAAATCAGGGTCCCAGAAATATTCTCCTTGTTGGGATAAAAGACAAAAAAAAAAACCGTCCGAATTCAATGAGGTTTATTATAATATAAAAGAAGTTGTAACAAGATAAAAGTACAAAGATTAAACACTGAAGTGAAGTATAATAGAGAAGTTATTCACCATAAGGTGTTATATTTGAAATGAGGAATTGCCAGTGTTACATTTTCAACACTCCTATTAGAGGCTATATTTACAAAAAGTTTGATAAAATCAAAACTTAACGCACTGTTCTTAGACATTTAAATAGCTTTATGGGTAAGAAATATTTTGGTAAAAGCGCTTGATTTCACAACGTATGCGACGATCCCGGGCACGCTGCTTCCAGTTATCCAGACCAAGCGCTCTGGCATCCGCGATGGCTTGGTCTTTGAAACGGAGGTTCGGTCTTCCTTGCCGTCTCGAACCTGGCGGCTGGGATTCGAAGATCCTCTTAGCTGGAGCATTTTGTCCATTCGCTCGATGTGGTCGAGCCAATGTAGTCCACGTATTTTGGCCTTTAGGACTACATCTACATCTTGGTATAGTTCATAGAAGGCGTTTTTCTTTTTTAGTTCAGAGCTGAGATCTGAATCGAGCTCTCTGAACCGAGCGTACTCAGATCGTTCTGATGTAATTATGAAACACACTTGAGCACATAACTGTCATTTGTAATAAAGTATATGTATTAATTGAATATTTATTAATTTTTATTTATTAAATTGGTTAACCTTCAGCTCCAGAACAACAAAGGTCATCCACCATTTCAATTATTTTGTTTATCCTGTTTTTTTTTTCTGTCAAATGTGACTGTGAGTGTGTATTCAGCTTTTTACTCAGCCTGCTCAGTCAATTTATTCTGAGCTCATAGAGCGCGAGTTATGGGTGCGGACCTCGCGAGATGAAAAAAAAACACAACCTTCTCTAATCACTGACAAGTTTATTCTGTTCCAATATTATTCAAAATCCAAAAAGGTAAAATTACAAATACTACATGATTTCTTAGAAACTGAAAAGCGCTAAATTAACAATATTGTACGTTCGCAAATTCTTAGAAATTAATGTAAGGTATGTAAGGTTGATGACTGCAGGCTATGTGCTGCATCCGTTTAATCGTAGTGGCTTTGGGGGTGCTGCGTCAGCATGACGGCATTTCGTAACTCCTCCCCCCTTAGTGTGAAGCGATGGCCAAAGATACGGCAATGTAGGTTGGGCTGGAGCGACCTCGACCTGTATGCTGTAGGATGATAATCTTCTGAAAGTATAGATTGCAAATGATATTAGTGAAACTCCAATGATTATGATAGTGCCAAATGTGTAGTTATCTATTTGCTTAGTTTCCGTTCGTAAGGTTTCGATTGAGTTCGCATTGATGTAATTGTATGCATTCAATTTTTGGAGGTTTAATTTTTCTCTAGTTTGATTTGGACTGACTTCATGTTGTATTGTGGGTAAAAGATGAATTTCTTCCCAGAAAATATTCGGGTTATTTCTGTAGGTTACTCCGTTGATGAAGATGTCGCAGTTTTCGTAATGTATTAACACCGTGCCAAATAATTTGTGTGGGTTATGTCCGCATGTTGAATTTACGCTTGTTTCCGGTGCATTTATAAGAAGTATGTAATTTGGTTCTGGTTGCAAGATTGATGTAATCGGTCCGATCTCATTTAGGTTACAATGGGCTGGTTGGTTAGTGATCAGTTTTCCTAAGCATGGTGATTTTTTGGTTTCTTCTTGATGAATGGATTCTTTGCAGTAAAAGATACCTTCTACTTTGGGGCATGGTTCGTTTAGATATTGTATACTTTTAGGGTTAAATAGGATGTAAGGTGGAGTATCAATTTCTTTGGAAATGTTAATAGGCAATGGGATAATGTGAAATAAGGAGTATTGTTGGTTGGATAGTATAGGTATACGGACATTAAGTATGATTTTTGTATTATTGTAATATGCTTGTATTTCGAGCATCTCATAGATATGTTCGTTAGAAATGGTTTCGATCGATTGTTCTTTAAAAATTGTTTGGATTTCATTAAGTTCTTCTTGTCTTAAAATGAATTTCGGTATAATGTTAAGTTTTGCCATTACTATTGATTCGGCAATGTTAGTAATATGGCTATTGAGGAGGTCAATATTATAATTTATCTGGCTCAGGTATTGTGTTCTAAGAAGAAGTTCTTCGTTTATATGAAGTCTATTACTATTTTGATCTTGGAATTTTTGGAAGAAATTTTCAATTTTGCTCTGTTGGTCATTAATATGATTAGTTATGTTTTCGAGCCTTTGGGTCAATTTTACGTTAATTATAATTTCGTTCTGTAATTTGTTTTGGGATAAAGATTCTTTACGGTATAATTCTTCAATTTGATTATTAAGATTTTTTGCATCGTCTGCGTCCATATTACCCGTGATAAATTTAACTGCTGATCCTAAACCGTTTATTAGACCTCTTTTATTTCTTGTTTTTGGAGTCAACGAATCAAGTTTGATTTTGACTTCTTCTAATTTTTGTCTTGTTATTTCGATAGAGTCTTTTAAGTTGTAAAATTTGTCAATTGTTGATATTGCTTTAGAAATGTTTATGATATTGTCTTTGTATACGTCTAAGTCAATGATGTGTACGAGGTTGTTGAATGTAATAATTGTCCTTGCGTTGCCTAGTTTAAGAGGAAGTATTGTCTGTCCGTTAGTCAGTACTTTGGTTTCCATTTTCTGCGCTGCTGCAATGGTTAAAATGCATCTGAAATGGGATATATATTCCTTTTTTTTTTTTTTTTTATACCTATCGTTTTTTTTTTCTTTCTTAGCCTACATTTATGTATTTTTTTATCGTCCGCTGTTTGGACTGTTACTTTTTTGTTTATTTTAACTTTATGTTTTGAAAATCGGGGTGTTAGTTTGTTCCTCCGATATTCTTTTCTATAAACTAAATCATTTGTATCTAATATTTCGGGTTCATCCCTTGTTTCATTGAGTTTATCGATATTAGTATTTCTTATATATTCTAATCTTTCTTTAATGTTTGGGTAAAGTATAGCTTGATATTCGTTAAGTTTTCTTAAATAGTCATGTTCGTTGTTAAATTGTGTTTCATTGTTAAATTTATATGTTCTACCGTAAAAGACTTCGTAGGGAGTTAGTTTAGTTGAAGAGTGGATTGCGTTGTTGTATGTTATTAAGTAAGGATTTCCTCGTGTTCTAAGTCTAAGTTTTTTTCTTTTCTTTTTAACATAATGATTCTATATATTTCGGTCAGGGTTGAGTGAAGTCGCTCTACTGGTGAGTTGCTAGAGGTTTGTTGGAAGGAAGTGATGTGCAAATCTATGTCATATTGTTTGCAAAAATCTTTGAATATATTGCTTGTGAATTCTGCACCTTGGTCGCAAATTAATTTCGTAGGGATGCCGTGTAGGCTTATATAGTGTTTTATGCATTTTAGCATTGAAATACTTGTACGTGAGGGAAGTGTATAGGCTGAAGCGAATTTCGAAAATTTATCAATGAGCGTTAATATGTTTTTGTGGTTGATAGAGTATATGTCCATATGAATTATATCGAGTGGTTTAGTTGGAGTTTCTGGTTTTTCAAATCTTAATTTTGGAGGATTTCTATCATATTTGAGCGTTTGGCATGTATGGCAATTGTTTATAGTCTGTGTTATTTTTGTCTTCATGTATGGAAAATAGTAAGTTCTCTTGAGATGAAGTAGGGTTTCGTTAACGCCTCTGTGGTTACTGTTTTCGTGGTACTCGTTTATTAGTCTGTCTTGTTCGTCATTTGGTATTACGTCTGTTAGTATTTCCGTGCATCTTACGAGTCGGAAAAGTTTGTTATTGGAGAAATATTTTGAATAAACAGATTGTATTATTCGAAAGGTCTCGTCGTCTGAAAAGATCGCAGATAATTTCTTTGGGGGTATGAATTTCTTAAAAATGTCAATTATTGTTTGTTCGTTAAATTCAGTATTTTGTATTTGTCGTCGTTGTTTGTTCTTGAAGGGTACTGTTAAAGTCATGCCTGGCTGTCTTTCGGACTTTCGGATGATAAGTTGTAGGTTGAACTCGTTTATTGGCCTTTCTGATATCGGAATGCCATCGTCGAGGTTTTCTTCTGCGGAGTGTACTGTAGTTCCAGACGTTCCTTGTACTGTGGTTGATGTATCATTAATGTTTATGTCTTCCTGTTTTGATATGGTTGGGTTATGGATTTTTATGCGGCTAAGTGCGTCGGCGTTTGTGTTTAATTTTCCTTTTTTGTAAGTTATAGTGTAATCAAATTCTTCTAATTTAAGTCGCCATCTAACGAGTTTAGAATTAGGTTCTTTTAAACTCATTAACCAGGTGAGAGGTCGGTGGTCGGTTAAAATCTGAAATTTGTTTCCATAGAGGTATGGTCGAAAATATTTAGTGGCCCATACTATGGCCAAAAGCTCCTTTTCGACTGTGGAGTAGTTTAACTCTGTGTCTGTTAATGTTCGGCTCGCATAGCATATTGGTTTATCGCTGCCGATATGGCCTTGTGACAAAACAGCACCTATAGCAAAATTGCTAGCATCTGTTGTCAATAAAAAGGGCTTTGTGAAGTCGGGGTATTGCAATATAGGATCATTTGTTAGAAGATTTTTACATGTTTGAAAAGTTTTTGTGTACTGTTCGTTAAGTTTAACAGATTCGCCTTTTTTTAAACATTGGGTCATGGGTTTTACGAGTTTTGCAAAGTCTTTAATGAACTTGCGATAGTAACCTAGTAGCCCGAGAAAAGCTCGTATATCTTTCTGAGTTTTAGGGAGAGGAAAATTTTTTATTGCGTGAATTTTATCAGGATTGGGTTTTACTCCCTCAGTTGAAACTATATGGCCTAAGAAAGCAATTTCCTTTCTGAGAAAATCGGATTTGTCTAGTTGGATTTTTAAGTTTGATTCCCTTAATTTGGTTAAAACTTTTTTGAGATTTTCTAAATGTTCCTGTAAGGATGTGGAGTAAATTATGATGTCATCTAAGTAGACTAGACAACATGTTCCTATAAGGTCTTTGAGGATGTTGTCCATCACTCGTTGAAATGTACTCGGAGCATTTCTAAGACCGAATGGCATGCGCAAGTATTCGTAATGACCGCCGTCAACAGAAAAAGCTGTTTTTGGTATATCTCTCGGATTCATTTCAATTTGATGAAATCCACTGGCTAAGTCAAGGGTAGAAAAGTACATGCATTTTCCAAGTTTATCCAGGATTTCTGTAATATTAGGTATAGGATAACGGTCTGATACAGATTTTTCATTGAGTTTTCTATAATCTATTACCAGGCGCCATTTTTGTTTGCCGCTCGCGTCCATTTTTTTCGGGACGATCCAAACAGGTGAGCTCCAAGGTGAATAGCTTTGCCTGATTATTCCTTGTTCGAGCATTTTGTTTATCTGTTGTCGGATTTCTTCCTTGTGGCAATGGGGGTAACGATAAGATTTTGTGTAGATGGGGATGTCATCTGTGGTTTGGATATTATGCTTGATTTGGCTAGTGAAACTTAATTTTTGACCTTCTTTGAAGAATGTATCTTCAAATTGTCTGCAGATTTTAATAAGGCCTTTCTTTTCTTCCTGATTAAGATGTGAGGAACGAATGAGGTTTGTTATGTCATCGTCGTCTATTGTTGTTTGGTTGTTTTTGATATTGAAATTGTTGAGTTCAATGAATTCGGGAGAAAAATTATTTACTTCAAGAAATTCAGGGGAATTGTATGGTTCGACCTTGAGGGGTTGTTCCATAAGAAATGTTTTAGTGTACATGCTTTTGTTTACGATTTCTATTGAACTAAACCAATCTTTTGATTTATAAATTCCTTCAGAGATATATAGGTCTGGTTCGATTATCATTTTTCTTACGAAGATATCGCCGTCACGAATATCTGTAGGGACTTTTGCTATGTATTTTGAATATGGAGGGATTATATGTTTCCCTGAGGTGAAGTTTGGCTTAAGGCAAATAGGTATGCTGGTATTACTTACTATAAGTATTTGTTTTGTCAGATCTATTTTTGCTCCAATTGCCGTTAAGGCATCAAGACCTAGGAGGCCGTCAAAATATGCATGAAAACGGAATACTAAAAATTGTAGTGTTCCTGGTTGTTTGAATTCTATAAATTTAGGAAGGATAACTTTTTTATCTATGTTGTGTTTATTTAAAATGGTAGTTATTGTAATAGGTTGTGTTTTTATAATGTCATCGGGGTGTATGAATTGTGGGTTTATAAATGATGAAGAAGCACCTGTGTCTATTAGAAACTTGAGTGTTCTACCAAAAGGAGAAGAAATTTGAATGTAAGGAAGAGTGAGCCCATGTTTATTAATATCTAAGTATCCGACTGCTCTATCGGGGCAGGTATTTGAAAATTTGTCGTATCTAGTGCTTGAAATGTGTCAAGTAGATTTCTGTCTAGCTCGTCGAAGTATTCATAATCTTGGTAGGGGTCGATGATTGCTCCATTTTCATTATAGTATTGATCGAGGTTCTGTTGATAGGTTCCGATTTGTGCATTTGTATTCAGGTTGTGTACTTCCTCAGCTACATAATTCGGTTGTTGGTGTGTGTGGGGTTGATTCGATCTGTTTGTTCTAATGGTAAGTCGAGAATTTGTGGAATTCCAATCCATAGGTTCCGTTGTATGGGGCCTATTTGGAGGTTGTGCTGGAGGTTGCCTATTCTGATTAAGGTTATTGTTTTGACTCCTAAAATTATTTGGGTTTTGGGTGTATGTATTTGGTTGTTGAGGTCTGTTTTGTGGGTTAGCATAATAGGGACGTGGAACTGGTTGAGGCTGAGAGAGTCTGGTCTCATTGCTCTTATACTTGAACCGATTGGTTCATTTAATCCTGTTAGGAAGACATTTAGGCACATTTCGGCGTACAGTTTTTGTTTCGCTGAAATGACGTTTGGGTTCTCCTCGTGAATTAAAATATTGTTTAAAATTGTCGCTTGAATTTCAACTATTCTACTGTAGAATTCTTCTATGGTTTTTTTTATTTTGCCTTAGATTATGTAGGTCTCTAATTAACGTTGTTTCTGTTCTTTTGTCGGAATAGTGTAATATAAGGTTATTTTTTATGTCACTCCAGACTAATGGGGTTCCATACATATTTAAGACTTCATTTGCCTTTCCTTCTATTTTGTTGCGAATTGCACGGAGTAGAATGACTGAATATGGTGTACCGTTTGCAGTAGAAACTAAACCTAATATTTCTTCTACATTATTAATGAATTCGTGAAGTAATCTAGGGTTACCATCGAATTTTGGTAGATCCTTTATTACGTATGAATTGTGGGTTTATAAATGATGAAGAAGCACCTGTGTCTATTAGAAACTTGAGTGTTCTACCAAAAGGAGAAGAAATTTGAATGTAAGGAAGAGTGAGCCCATGTTTATTAATATCTAAGTATCCGACTGCTCTATCGGGGCAGGTATTTGAAAATTTGTCGTATCTAGTGCTTGAAATGTGTCAAGTAGATTTCTGTCTAGCTCGTCGAAGTATTCATAATCTTGGTAGGGGTCGATGATTGCTCCATTTTCATTATAGTATTGATCGAGGTTCTGTTGATAGGTTCCGATTTGTGCATTTGTATTCAGGTTGTGTACTTCCTCAGCTACATAATTCGGTTGTTGGTGTGTGTGGGGTTGATTCGATCTGTTTGTTCTAATGGTAAGTCGAGAATTTGTGGAATTCCAATCCATAGGTTCCGTTGTATGGGGCCTATTTGGAGGTTGTGCTGGAGGTTGCCTATTCTGATTAAGGTTATTGTTTTGACTCCTAAAATTATTTGGGTTTTGGGTGTATGTATTTGGTTGTTGAGGTCTGTTTTGTGGGTTAGCATAATAGGGACGTGGAACTGGTTGAGGCTGAGAGAGTCTGGTCTCATTGCTCTTATACTTGAACCGATTGGTTCATTTAATCCTGTTAGGAAGACATTTAGGCACATTTCGGCGTACAGTTTTTGTTTCGCTGAAATGACGTTTGGGTTCTCCTCGTGAATTAAAATATTGTTTAAAATTGTCGCTTGAATTTCAACTATTCTACTGTAGAATTCTTCTATGGTTTTTTTTATTTTGCCTTAGATTATGTAGGTCTCTAATTAACGTTGTTTCTGTTCTTTTGTCGGAATAGTGTAATATAAGGTTATTTTTTATGTCACTCCAGACTAATGGGGTTCCATACATATTTAAGACTTCATTTGCCTTTCCTTCTATTTTGTTGCGAATTGCACGGAGTAGAATGACTGAATATGGTGTACCGTTTGCAGTAGAAACTAAACCTAATATTTCTTCTACATTATTAATGAATTCGTGAAGTAATCTAGGGTTACCATCGAATTTTGGTAGATCCTTTATTACGTCAGGAATTCGAAGCGAGTTAAATATATCGTTAAGGGGTATTCTCATTGGACTGGGACCTGCGTTTATATTTGCATTCGCGTTTGCGTTTACGTTTACATTTGGTGTAATTGGGTTTGACATTGTGTTAAATTCCGCGTTAATCAATGGTGAACTTGTACTTAATATTCTTGAGAACACTAAACCTTCGCTAGATTCTTCCTCTTCTGATCTTTCTGTGATAGAACTAAGACTTAGTGTCCGTAAGGGTTTTTTATAAGGGAAAAATGATTTTAACTTTCTATGCATATGGAGTGGGATAAAGAGCGAGAGATAGGAAAATATATCAATATACTAAACTTACATGTATCCCAATAGTATCATACTGCGTCTTCTATGTTTCTTTTCTTAAAGTTGTGTAAATTATAGTTGAACAGCTGGATATTGTTGAGTTGATTGTTGAGTAGATTATCGTTGGTCCTTGGTGATTTGATGGTTCTCGGTGATTTGGGGATTAAAATCCTTCTTTTCTTTTTTCTTTTTATGTCACTATATACCGATATTCCTTCGATATTGACGTGCACTATTATCGATATTCCTTCGATACGTGGGATCACAACATAAAATGTCACTTTAATTGTTCGTAACTATCTCCGATAAACCGCCGGGTTAGAATACTTTAAATTATCGTGTTTTAAAAAGAAAAGTCACCGGACTACTCGACTGCGCCAGTTATGGGTGCGGACCTCGCGAGATGAAAAAAAAACACAACCTTCTCTAATCACTGACAAGTTTATTCTGTTCCAATATTATTCAAAATCCAAAAAGGTAAAATTACAAATACTACATGATTTCTTAGAAACTGAAAAGCGCTAAATTAACAATATTGTACGTTCGCAAATTCTTAGAAATTAATGTAAGGTATGTAAGGTTGATGACTGCAGGCTATGTGCTGCATCCGTTTAATCGTAGTGGCTTTGGGGGTGCTGCGTCAGCATGACGGCATTTCGTAACTCGCGCTCTGATTATGCTCTGAGAGAAAAAAGAAACACAAATTCTGAGCTCTGAAGTATCTGCGCTAAAAAAGAAACACAAACTTTTTGTATAACAGTTCAGGTTGTGCTCTGAACTAAAAAAGAAAAACGCCTAGAGTTTGCGGTTGTATTGTATTGTATTGTTCGCCCTCCTCGCACACAGAACCAAAAATCCGCCGAAAAAATTTTCCCAATATCTGCTCTCCCTTCCTGCTTATCGTCCAGCACTCAGCGTCATAAAGCAGAACGGCCAGGATAAGGGTTCTGTAAAGCATATATTTCGGCCTTCGAGTTGTTTTGCCAAACCGAAGTAGCAGCGGTTTCATAAGGTAATTCTTCGACGGATCTCCACTACGATGTCGTTTGTGGATTTTATGTTTACTCGGAGGTAGATAAATTCCTGAACTACCTCGAAATTGATGCTTGAAATCCGGTGCATGTTTGGAATAGTTCGGAGGAACTAAAGGGTTTTCCAATAATATCCGCTATTTCGGTAGCTTCATTCCACAAACGTCATTTCACTGTATTTATGATTTTTTTATGGTCGGAGTTGGATGGTATTGATCTGGACAACGTTTACTTTCAACAAGACAGCGCTACGTGCCACAAAAGCAACGAAACCATTGATCTTTTACGGGAAAAGTTTCCGGACCGTGTTATCTCTCGAAGAGGTGATCACAATTGGCCACCGAGATCTTGCGATTTAACACCTTGCGACTTCTTCCTTTGCGGCCACGTGAAAGATAAGGTCTACGCCAACTGCCCAGCGTCATAATTCAAGACCTCAAAGATAAAATTCACGAGGCTATCGAGGACATAGGGCACCCACTTTGCGATTTGGTTGTGGTAAACTTCATGAAAAGGATATTGTCCTGTATGCGTGCTCGTGGTGGCCATTTGGCTGATGTTGTTTTTCATTATTAACGGCATACCTTCCTCTTTATTATGAAGTAAACATCCGATCAACTATCTCAAAAAATGGCATTTTTCTTTGAATACCAAAATAACACCTATTATTGGAAAACCCTTTACTTCCAAATTGCACGTTGCAGCGCGTGTTTTCCAGCGTCACGCTAAAAAGCTGGATCAGTTTTACCGGGATCCAGAATTCGCCTACGCCACATAAAGCTCCTGCAGATGAATGTTATAATACGCGGCTTTGAAGTCGATGAATAAGAATCGAGTCTCGACTTGAAATTCATTGGTCTTTTCCTGGATTTGCCTCGGTGTGATCTGCCGGGCCGGAAGCCACACTTAGTGGCTAAGATTAGTGCCTAGAACGGTTTGAGACGTTTACACAGTACGTTGGATAGGATCTTGTATGCGATTTTTTTGCGTTTATCGCTCAAAGTTCCGACTGCCGCACAGTGTTCCAATTTGCCTATTTAGAGGGATTTAATTCAAAAATCGACTTGCCCAAATGTAAATAAAAACCGATTTTCCTGAAGCTTAAACGTCCCATTTAGTGACTGTTAAAACATTTTGATGTTAGAAGCATGTGCATAAATATAATCTTATTAAATAGTAAGGCAATTTTATTTAGGTCCTTTTAATTAATATAAGGAGGACAGGAAACAAAAAATTAAAGATAAATTTATGCATTCATTAGAGCAAATGTACAGTTATTCAAGGTTGTTCAAGTTGAAGACCCTATTTGGTGTAGAGCCATTTACGTTAGTAACAAAACATTTAGTTTTGGCTTTTTGCGCACAGGTGCAACATCCATACTAATTTTTTTCATTTTTAAGGATGATTATCGAAATTACGAAAACAAAAAAAAAATTACGTTTGGATTTCTAAAATCAAAATAACAAACTCTTTTAGATGAAATGCCTTCTTCATCTGGTGTAACCAAGGAAGGAAGACCAAGAAAATGCTTTAATGAATTCTATGAAAAAAGCAAGAATAGAAAATCACAAACCCTTTTAGGTTAAGTTAATGGGTGGGTGCGGCAGAGCAAGCCCCGCAGCACCGCACTTAGGTCCATGTGGACCCATTGTGATGCTCATCGGAGTTAGCCGATGTTATGACGATGGTGTTAACTCCCCCAGGGTTTTTCGACCTTGTACAGCCATCCTGATGCGTTTATGAACCTACAAAGGTCAGATAAAGAGACATCCGAAAGTTCATGAATGTCATGGAACTAGTGCCTACCAATTGTTCTATTCCTCAAGTGACAAAGACTTGGGCATTGACGGAGGAAGTGAGGTGTATCCTCGTGTACCTCCTCGTCTCCCCAACCTCTACATATGTCGTCATTTGTTGTGTTTCAGTTTCATTGTGTGGCTTCTTAGAAAGTTGTGACCCGTTAGGGCCCCTACCAGTTTATACAACGACGTTCTATCAAACCGAATCAGTTTGCTAGTCAAACTTGGATTGTATTCCGGCCATAGTTTCCGTGCTGTTTAGCCGGTAGTTAATTTTTTCCATCTGTTATTGGCTTTCATACGGATCTTATTTTCCACTTTCTCTCTGAGATTACAGATTGGTGGTTTAATAAATTTCATCGCACGATCTTGATCCATTGAAACCCTTTTAGATTCGTTTAGCTCTAAAGAAATTGCAACTGCGATTGAACTAAACATTATAGAAGCAGGAAAAAGAAATACTGCTATCGCATCTAAGCAGTTGGCAATATGCTCTTCCGAAAGAGTTTTTTTTTTATTTCAGTCATTTCATTTACATTAAAAAAAGGCAGATGATCGGCTCTTTAAAGTTATTTTTTGTCAAAACTTGTATGTAAATATAATTTACTACAATCCTTTCTCTGAACAATTTTGATAAAGATAAAGATTTATTTTTAAGCATTATTAATTTAATTGTCACACTGTGCGCCGGCCGCCGCCGGGGACACAAATCGCCTGTTTCGTTAGGGAGGCGGTTTTAGCTGTTTAAAGTCCCGCATAACAATCGACGTAGGACCTCATGCAAGGTATTCACCTTCCATACTCTATTGCTTTGCTTCCCCCGGTTGGAGTCAAAAAATCTTCGGCCCGGAGCATAAATTTTTATTCACTAGCCATCTTAGCAGACTGATTCACACATTTCTGCCAAGGTAGATGTCAGTGTACAGTTTAGAGCTCAAATTTTCGGTAAATCTCCTCCTCCAAAGCAAACGGCACCGAAAATCATTTGAAGAGTTTTAATTTAAAAAATACCTAAGTGCTTAACCATATGGGCTACTATTCATTCTTTTATGCCATAGTGTAGGAGGGCTGATGCGGTAAAGGTCCTATCTACGGCCTAAGGGCATTACTATTCAATTGGCTTCTTAGACCAAAGAAACAGCAATTGGAAAGCTTAATTCTTAGCTCAATTTTTGCCCAAATGTTATTTTCAGAATTTCTAGTAGTGTCGAGGTAGACAAAGCTTGCAAACGGATCGTTGACAACTCGCTGTGTTCTGTCAATGATTTCGAATTCGTCAGCGTATGGAAGTATGGGCACTGACTTTTGAAAACTGTGCCTCTAGGTCGGTTTTATTTTGTAGGTATCTCTTGTTGGAATTGCTTTCGACTTTTGCGCAGCATCTTGCGTTTTCCATTATCATTCAGCACACTCCGAGAAGTTTGACAAATACAAGTGTCTGCCGTATTGCGAATATTTGGTCGGCTGTGAACTAGGCGGACCTATAAAATTAAACTGGTCGCATCAGATCGACGAACAATGGTTGCAGACTTTGAATGCATTGCACTTACCAGTAGTACCAAAATCCAGCGTCCAAGCATCAGCATCAAACAGGCCAACAGGCAAAAACGGCAATAACAATCGGAAGTCAACCAGCAGCCAGGAAGAGCAATGCAACAATACGCTTAAATCGTTAAGTCTGAGACCTAATCCTCTTAAAACCTATATACTAAATTAAATTATAAAGATTGAAAGCACGGAAATAAACTCTGAAATACCTTCATCCAAAACGGATCACATATTTATTAATAAAAACAAATTTCATAAAAACAAAGTCATAAACAGATGTATCTTTAAACATCATTATCAGTGTGTCGTGGGGCATGATCGAACTGCAGTGGTCTAGCAGACATGCAAGTAAAAGATATACAAAAATTATTACCATTACAACAAAATAGAAATTCACGACAATACCTTACCAGCCTCATCTAGTACCGTATAGATAGATAGATAGATAGATATATTTATTTCGCTAATAAAGAACAGTTTGCTTTTGCACAATTTATGATTTACAGGTGTATATCTTTCTACTGAAAAATTCTGTATATATTTTAATGCGATGCTAAAAATTTACAAAAATAGAACCTGAGGAAACAACGAAAACAAACCTTATGGAAAATACGATGAAGCGATCTCTGAGTACAGTCAGACCCCTCTTTCCCAGTGGGCACTTTGGGCAAGTGCCCAGGGCCCCGCGATCGATAGGGGCCCCCCTCAGATCAAATACAAAGTCCCTAGATCCTGTCTGATCACAAAACTTACATAATTCGAAGAAATCGACCCTAATTTACTGACTACAATACTAACTTACTAGCTTTTACATGGGAATAGCTATTCTACTCTCGCCCAAAAGTTAGGCTTTCTGCCAAAGAAAGAAACCCACAATCTGACTACAAGGATCTATCTCAAAGAACAAAACGCAGGAGTTCTCGCCAGAATTTTTTTGATGGCTCTGCGCCTTCAGTCCAACTGAATGGAAGAGAGAAATTTAAAATAGAAACCTTTCTTCCCATAATTGATACCCCCAGCGTTCATTTAAAACAGCGATTAAGTTCGTTTACGAATATCAGTAAACGTTTTGATTTATTTTTTCGCTTAAAAAATTCTGAATTCTGAAGAGTTGAGGAAAGAATTTGCTGAATTTTATTATGAAGATGTTAATGAGAAAGAGTTAGAAATAGAATGTTTGCATTTAACAGAATACTTGAAAATTGTTGACAATGAAAATAAGGATTGTATATTAAAAATATATCAACTTTTGAAAGAAATCAAAATTGAAGACACATTTCCAAATGCAGAAATCGCATTGAGAATCTTTTAAAGCATGATGGGAACTAACTGCAGTGGGGAACGCTCCTTCTCCAAACTAAAATGAACTAAAACCGAATTGAGAAGTACAATGCTTCAAGAGAGACTAACCAGTTTGTCGTTGATGTCGATAGAATCTGATGTGCTAAAAAGCAAAGATTTTGAAGAAGTGATTAACGATTTTGCCCATCTGAAATTTAGAAGGGTTCGTCTGCAAATAACATAGATTTTTAAGCACTAACCTGTAAATGCTAAAAGAGTCACTTTTGTGGACTATATTGCGTTTAGCTATTTGTTTCATGTGATTGTTAATAAAAATAAATATTTAACCTTGTTTTCTTTGTCTATTCTAACAAAATAGTGTTCTGTCAAAGTCATGGGGGCCCCATTCTCCTAATATGCCCAGGGCCTCCAATAGGTTAAAGACGGTCCTGAGTACAGTCTACTCCGCTTATCTGAAACGGCAATTTGCCACAAATTTTATTTCACTTATGCGGTATTTTCACTTATACGGACTTCGGATAACTAAAAAATGTTTGTACTTAACCGAAGTTCGAAGTTTTGTTAGCAATTCAACGAAGAATTAGGGTATGTAGTAAAGCCGAAGGAAGGAGAATTAAAAACACAACTGAAATCGTGCTGTCCAAATTGACACACAATGAAGTTAGTGTCATAAGTTCAATGGACAAGTTCAGTTGACGAAATAAAAAAAATTACTAATGGGCGCGTTCAATAACTTTGTTTTAGTAATGCGGAGCTGAATTAGTATAATTTATTAATTTCTGACGTATTAGTTTGTTCAGTTAACCGGGTTTTGTCAGTTAAGCGGGTTTCAGTTAAGCGGAGCTATTCGTATGAATTTTTGAAAAAAATTCTGCGTGCTAAATGCGGTTATTCAATTAACCGATTTTTTCAGTAAAGCGAAGTTTAAGCGGAGTCGACTGTATTACCTCAGCGGGAAATTCACCATTGGCTAACCACCAAACTGTAGATTGAAGATTACGCTGAAGCGAGAGAGAACACCATAACTCAACTTCAATCGTAAAGGAATGCGCTGGAGAACACCATCACAGACACATTCCACACCAGCAAGTGTGGAGGAGAACACCATCGCACACGCATTGCTAAATGTTATGTTCAGAGACGCTTGGAAAAAAAAATGTTTGAAGTAAACCGTCACAGATACTTTACCGAAGAAGCAAAAGCGGAGAACACCATCGCACACGCATTTCATCCAGGGATGCTACCTTAAGAGAAAATGTGCAGGAGTACACCATCGCTGACACATCTTAAAAATAGGCAAATGTGAAGGAGAACACCATCCCATACATACTGCCACGTATGAGGCATATGAACGCGAATTCATGCGCGTTAAACAAACAACACCGAGCCTGCTCAGCATAAACTAACTAATAAATAGATTGACAGCTTTCCTACGTCTCCCCGATTTACCCCGCAGATTTTTTAAATATAAGCCCCTCCCACCGCTCCCTATTTTACTGTCTGTGAATACTTGTGAAGCAGCAAAAAAACTATAGTTCTAAATGGCGGTAGTTGTAATACACTACTGACACTCAGCAGTGTTCCTACATTGTGGTATCTCTACCTTTAAGTGGGAATTTCTATTTTCGATAAAATTTCCATGCACAAAAGGAAAAACAACAAGATTGTGGGAATATCAACAATCCGACAAGAAAACATTCAAACTACATTTCACCATTAATATCCACGCACTAAATGTACATAAAAAGGAGATTTGACTTTAGTAACAATTTCCAGTACCAAAAATAGTGATTATAATGTTAGCAAACTGTGATTTTTATACTGAAGATTAATTTAATGTTATTTTCTTTCCGAATAATACAAATTTTACTTTTAAAAGTATTTTTCATTAAAGAATAGAGGTAATTTGAGTTCAGTGAAAAGGGAAAAATGAACACGCTTCGTGGGAAAAATAAAGAGAGGAACACAGACAGAGATTTAGTGTATTTCGTGAGTTGCTGTCAGCTGATGGATGCGTTCTGAGAGTTTAAATTCGTTGTTTTATTGCACCACGATAACATTTGAATTCTATTCTATTCAAAATTTAAAATAGCGAATGTAATCAACATAAATAAATAAAGAAATAAGTGTGCAAAATTCATTCTTTGAAATACAAGAAGATATTTTTGTTCCTAGAATTAATGTGTCTGTTTTTGGGGAAAAAATATCTTAGTGAAATACTCAAAATTAAGAAACACACCAAAATAATCAAAATTAAGTTTTAATGACAAACGCAAGTAATTCTTTTTATTTATAAATCAACCAAATCTTTAAACGTACGAAGCTTATTCAAACGAGACTGCCCTGATTTTTGAGTTATAATCTTTTCATGAAGATTCCTTTTAATAGCGGAAAACAAAATTTAAAAATTTATTAGAACATTTTAAATTGAGATAAATGATTAAATTCCATTTGAAAACAATTGATTTCAACCAAGAATATGAATAGCGCTAGTTTTTAATAAAAAAAAAAACACAACTGAAAAGTATTTGGTAGACATTTTATGAATGAAAATAATGTCATTATTTATGTGAAAAGTAAAATAAAGTTGCAAAATGATGAATCCACATCTATTATTGTTTCTTCAAAATTTGTTTTCTAGGAAACTGACGATTTTTGTTACTTGATTTTTTGTTTGTAATTTTTCGTACACTTTTTTAAGTGACATTACAGTTGTCAGTTTCGTTTAATACTGTTGTTAATAGTTTCACCAAATCGATCATTAAAAAAAATGGGAATGTGAAAGGAGAAATTGGTTGCGAAATTTAAACGAAATTCTATGGCGAACATGCGAACATTTTTTTATATCGATATCATAAAAATTATTTTTATCCAAAATTCGTTATAAAATTACTTAAACAAATATTCCTTTTCTTTATATCCTGTAATTTGAACATTCATTTCTATTCAATTATAAGAACGTTCGAAGTCCTAACTATTTATATAAAAAAGTATCGAAAAATGTCAACATGGAACTAAGAAAAACTATGGTTTACAACACAGCCCTTGCTATTGAGAGTCCACCCCAGGCTACAGACATGGCGACATCCGGTTTGAACTGGAAGAGTGTAGGCTGTTTTTTTTAAGTATGAGTGAGTCCCGTTTGATAAGCATAGGCACAAATCCATGCATTCAAACTGGGCTACATACAAGGTCAAATTCAGCTTGTAGGCAATTTCTCTTTTTTGGCTGAAGCTGTCAGTCTATTTAATAGTTAGTTTATGCCGTGTACTAGCTATCAGAGACAATACTGAGACCACCAACTTCGGCCGATTTCCCGCTAGTTGCCTACAAACTATATTTTTAAGGGGTGGCAAATGCTAAGTGCGCTTGTATTGTTACATAGAAATTCGTATTGACAAATGTCAATAGAGAGCTTACACCTTACAAGCGACTTTCAAACAGCCCTAACACTCCTTGCAATAGATCATAACGCCTTGAACATTACTTTGGCGAACAATTCACATCTAGAAAGAGCTAAGACTTAAACGAATGCGTTCATAAAATTAATTTCAACTTATCTCAGGTTTATCAATTAAAATAAATACATTTTAATTATCCTGCAAAGGGTTCCCCTTCAATAGACTTGAATAATTCATTACTTCTTGGTAGCGATAGTGATGTTCCTTTGACAACGTAAAAGAGGCGGGTAAGAACAGGAAAAACCTCTCCAGTGTAATTACAAAAGGCACTTCAGTTCTCAACGGTGTTTGGTGATAATTAATATTTAAGTTGATAATCGTGAAAGTCTAAGAACTCCCGAGTGTCTTAATTAACAAGTTTTGACTTGTGACTACACTAAATTAATATCAGACATCGTTTTAAACAGGTAGGTATTTAATAACTTATTTTTTTAAATTACTTTACATCCAATTGGGAAGAGTAATTTAAAGAGCTCACTCAAAGGTCGCAATGGTGTGTTATTACCGGAAGTTGGTGCTTTCAACTCTGCTGAATTTGCGTGCCACAGTCGCATGTTTAAATTGCACTGTAATTTTGCCAGCGATTCCAATCAACAGGTGCTCCAACCAAGGATGTTGCACACATACAAACATACACAAGCCAAACCAGCAGTTGATCCAGACAGCCAAGCTGAAGTTTTGTATTCCATTAAGCACCGCAAAGGAGAACCAGCTTGTTGTCATAAAATTCGAACCGATACCTAACTCCGCTTACCAGATGGTGAACCACGGCTATAATACACCTGATGGTGTACACCCACCACGCCACAACATCCGCTCTGTTCTGCCACCTCCTCTGGTTTCGCCACGGAATGAAGGAAACCAAAGGAGCAGTCTGCTGCACTATACATAATAGCAGAGCGCTCTTCTCTTCCTGTTCCTGCTTCTGTTGCGGGTTTTATGATTGCTCCAGCTAAATGCGATATGAAGTATGGCTGAGAACGGGCGGTGTTAAAAGTCCGTGTGCCATTGTCTTGGGTTGGGTTCATTTGTAAGTTTTTTTTTTGTGATTTGATTTCTAAGGCTGCAAAGTTGAGTTGGTTTTTGTTTAACGGTGTGCACCACGATGGGTGAGAATCAGAATGCACTGTCAACGGTTTCGTTATTGTTTGTGCTATTCAGCAGCGGGTGGCCAGGATTGTTTTCTCTCGTTTTCTGGAAAATGGTGTCACATAAAATCGCATTAAATTAAGAAAACAAAAAGGACATTCGTGCTGGCTTATGCCATCAAGAAGTCTAATGTTTGTTCCATGGTTGGAGGATAGTGTCAGGGATGTCGAAAGTGGGACGACCATTTCAGTGTGTGTGGAATGGATGAAATGTTTTTGTTTTTTGTCTGAGCTCGTTTGGATGTTATTTTTGATCGTCTCGAGTCTAGACAGTGCTGAACTTTATCTTTGAACTAGAACATGAATGAAATATTTTGATTAAATTCCATATTGGGTGGAAAGTAATAGCAAGGACAATAAATTCGAACGACCAGTACCGTAATCTGAGGTAGCTTAATATGAGATAACATGCATGTAGTGGTGTAGAGATGTAGGAGAGGAAGGGGGTCTATCATCTCCATATTTTTTTTTAGTTGCGACAAACAACAACTACAAAAGTGAAAGAAAAAAATGTCTCGAACGTACAGTGTTACACCACCCATCTTTAGGAATCCTTTAAGTTCGATGGTCAGGCGGCTATCGGAAACATAAATGTGACACAATAAACCATAGGAGAATAATGTAGTTCAAAACGCTACGCTCATCGAGCTCAGGCAAAGAAAAGAAAAGGAACGAAATCGCCAGGGGCAGGGGGTCAATTCTCGTTCGCGAATCGAATAAATCATTTTCACATTCGCTCTTATATCTGTGGCCACAAGCAATAACAGCTTAAGTCTGTTTTACTCATTGTTCAGGAGAGCAGTTTAAAGTTTTTTTTTACTCCATTGACTCAAGTGACTTAAGCTGTTGTTTTTTTGAAATTGTGACCACTTTTTTAAAGATATAAAGCTGAAAAAAATTTACAAAATAGATTTGGGTACGCTGAATTTAATGGCATCAAAATCTCAATTTCGTCTTAAGTCGACTTAAGCTGTTATTGCTTGTGGCCACAGATATATTGCTTTCATTTTTTCGATTCTCGTTCAATAAGTCAAACTATAGTGGTGAATTCAATGCAGTACATCGTGGTGATTGAATTGTAATATTTTGCTTTATTTATACAAATTGTGCACATCACATCACATCACACTACTACATAAAGAGGTAATGTTGTTTGTTAGAGGTAATTTCCAGAACTACTGAACCGATTTCAAAAATTCTTTCACTAATAGAAATCTACGGAATAGAGTATTGCGATAGGCTACTTTATTTTTTGATTTTCAATTTTCCATTTTTTTTTTTTTAATTTTTAACAACTAAAAAAAAGGAGAAGAGGAGTTAAAATTAAAAAAAAAATAAAAATATTTTCTCTCTTTGCTTAACAAAAGCAGCGCTTTTTAACATTGTCCAAACATTTTTCTTTACTGTTTGCAGAATTATGTAAAGCAGATTTTTGTAAAAGAATTTTCACCCATTCTAAATTTGAGCCCCAATTCTGAATGTTTCAATCGGTAAATTCGTCATAAAAAGCGTTTCATGTTTCATATTTTTTTTATTATTAACACTTTTTCTTCATTACAATTTTTTTACCCGCAAAGCATAGTGCATATCTGCAGGCGGTTGTTTAGAGATTTGATTTCGAAGTGATTTTCAAATGTAATTTCAATTTGATTTGGTTTTAAGGTTTTTTTTTTTCTAAATTTCAACAAATTCAAAATTAGGATTTTTTTTAATAAATTTTAACAAATTCGAAATATATAACTTCTACTTTACAAAATGTGATTGGAGGAAATACTTTTTAGGCTGTTTTTTTTTTCTTTTCTTAAAATTTGAAATAATTTTTTAAAAATTGAGGAATTGCATTATTAACAAGACTCGGAATGGCACATCGTAGTTCTCGGTTTTCGTAAGTGTTGTAGTTCTCCGGAACATCTTGCGTCCCTTGGGCTCGTCGTCTAGTACTTATCGTGTAGGGTATAGGTTGCAGAAAGCGCTGATCAGCCATATAGTGCAGCAGTGCTGTCATCTGGAAGATTGCATTTACATCTAAAACTTTAAGAGACCATGTTGTAAGTTCAATATCTTGTCCAAAGCGGATTATCCTCACTTTCTCTTTATCAAATCAATAATGTTAGGAATGAGTTAGATAGAATTCTTGATCTCGTGTTTGTTGTTGTGAACGAGTTCATTATAAGTTAGATAATGATATTTTCCCTTTACTTGCTAATTCGATTCATCATAAAGCCATTAAAATTCGTTTTGAATCTTACAATTTGTATAACGTTAACTGTGAAAATAATGTTAAAGTCTTTAACTTTAAAAAAGCTAATTACGAAGGTTTAAATAATATTTTCCGTTCAATTAATTTCCAAATCGCTTTTTGAGGTTAAATCTCATGTCACCTTTAAACTTATACTGTTACATGCGTTCGAGATGTATGTGCCTATTGGTAAAAATAAATCCGTCTCATAGCTTGCTTGGTTAATTGCTCGGCTTAGCCATTTAAAGAATTTAAAAACTAAATCTTTTAAGAAAATGAGAACATCTGGTTCTTGTGCTGATAGGGAAAATTTTCTTCGCCTTAGAAAGGAATACGGGTTCTTGAATAGATTTCTCTATCGAAGACATATTTCATCTGTTGAATCTCGTAGCAGAGCTAACAGTAGGTGTTTTTGGATTCATTATAACTCGAAACGTAAATCGTCAGGTTTTCCAAAAGAAATGATGTATCAGAACGTGGTTTCGAACGGCTACGAATCTACCAGAGAACTGTTTGCTAAATTCTTCGCCTCTAACTTTAAACCTGCTAGTAATGCAAATAACTTTAGCTCAAGCTTTATCACTACGATTACTGATATTGGCGATCTGGAGCTCTCTGATGAGGATCTTCTTCTTGCTCTAAATAATTTAGACTAAAGGTGCTGGTCTCTTAAAGAACTGCTCGTCTACTCTTTTTCTCCCTCTAAAATTGATTTTCAATCTTTCACTTTCTTCAGGTGTCTTTCTGGATGAGTGGAAGATTGCTTGTATATCGCCCATTCATAAGAGCGGCCATAAACACCTAGTGGAAAACTACAGGGCTATTAGCAAACTATCAGTTATCCCAAAACTCTTTGAAAAAATCGTTAAACATAAATTATACTTTATTGTGAATGGAGTTGTCGATAAATAGGTTGATGTGAAGGGAGTTGCTGCTAGGAAGCTTGATGTGGATGGAGTTGTCGGTTGATAGCTTAATGTGGATCGACCTGAAAGTATGGAACTCGATGCAGGAACTCTGGGTACTGGATGACACACACTGGTAGCTGCAGACTTTGGCGGTTTTGTATCCCCGAATACTTTTCGGTTCGGATTTTCCAAACTATTTAGGTCGAGGTTTTGTGTAATTACTGCATCTACCTCATTTAAATATTTTTGTTTAAATGGCCCTCCTCCAGTGGCTTCCAATTTTTTCTTGTTGTAAACCAGTTTCTGTTTTACTTTAAATTTAGCATCAAACCAAACCTGTTAAATAAAAAGTTATAAACCATACCATTTCAATTTTGATCGTATGCTTACCTTTTGCGACTCTTTTTCTGTTCTTATAGGTGGTCCTAAATAGTGTAGTGTCGACGCTACCGACTCCCACCCATTTTTCGCATCATCGCTCTGTGGAACAACTCTTTTAAAATTTGTTGCCACGATATATTTTGTTCCATAATTTCCACCAACCGTTTCATTTGATCGGGGTTTGTTATTTTCACCCTTAATCATAAGAGAATTATGTATCACTGCATATAAAAAAATACCAAAACTCACATGTTTTTACTTAAATTTGGCTTCTAGTCGTTTAAGAATATGCAACCGACAGTAATTGGCTTTTTATGAGTTGTTTTGTGCAACTAAACCGACTGTCAGAATGCGAAAAACTGTTTTGACGTTTGTAGAACTTCCGTTCCACACTACTTAAACGCCACAAGTCGTTAAACGACATAAAACGCCTACAAACACGCCCCATGGAATACCGATTTCAAAAAAACGCCAATTTAATAAACGTCGTTTAATATAAACGCCACGCGGAATAAGGGTGAATATAACTAGAAGCCACGTCGAAAGGTGTGTAGGTGTTTTAAAAAGTCGGTTTCGTTGCTTGTCGGCAGATTGGTTGTTATTTTACGCTCCTTGCAAATCAGGAGTTATTATTAATGCATGTATTGTTTTGCATAACATATTGATAAGAGCTAGAATTTATTAGATCGAAGACGTATCAACTGAAGCCAATATTGCTGCTGCTGCAAGTGGAAATCATAACTGTAATGAGCCCGCTGTTTTAGCTGAAGGGCGAAATGTTCGACAGCAAATTAATGGAAATCATTTCTATAATCAATAATTGTTACCAAAAATAATAAAAGCATTTAAATTATAGATTCATTTGTTTTTCTTTTAATAAGCTAATTAGCTCGCACAAAGATCTGCCTGTTCCACTTGATGAGCGGCAGGAAGTGTTGAAGGTATTGCTTCCTCATAGAACTCCCTTTCGTTTTCCTCCCGCAAAAACTGATCAAATAACGCTCGATCGTATGGTATAAGATAAAGAAAATTTTAAATATTATGCCTATATGTATGCACTTACAATGCACTTCCTCTGTCATTGCCTATTTGAAATACAGACTCATCCCCTGCAACATATCTCTCCGTCAATATTTGTACAACTCGTTGTTCAAGTACATTTATGTCGTTTTCCATTGGTTTCACTCGGGGATCTACTCATTCTGAAATCCAATGGAACAACAAAACAGCTTCTGAAAGAATCCACAATAGTATTGGTGAAATGCGAAAAAATTATTATTATTATATAAAATTACACTTGCGCGAGTGCTTCTTGAGTGGATTCTGACTTCAAATCGAGAAGCGAAATTCTCTCCTCAGAATCACCAGAAGAGTATTTTTTGTGCCAATGGAACGGTTTCAGAAGTGATTTTTTTCGATTCCGGACTCTCCCGAACGCTTCTTTTTGCCCAATGGAAAACGACATTAGTTTATTGCGTTCAAAAACGCGCCAAAAAAAATATGTGGTCGTCTCCCACCTTTCCACCTTCCGACCCATTCCTTTTTTTTTACCATCGCGTCCTTTCGCTATTCTCTTGAGGAAGTGGCATAGTCGATCTTGTTGGGTATACTAAATATCCAACGATCTTGCTCGCCATGACCCTCGGGAGGATAGCAAAAGCAGGCCAATTGGACGGGCAGGGACGGGCGGTCCTAAGAGAGAGAGAGAGAGCGAGGAGAGTTTTCTCAAAACACAGTACAGAAAGCATTACGGGTGGACAAAACAACCAAAACATGAGATACCAAAAATATACGAAACACAACTGAGGCACATCATACAAAATACAACCACAATGGCAAGAGAATCTAATTTACCTACCACAGAAAATACGAGATGTCCACCCCAACGTCAGTGAAAACGGCTCAGCATCCAGTGGTTAAGGGCCCCAACTGAAAGAAGTTATGTGTAAGAAATGGCACACTATAGGCTCATCCCCAACCCCCCAAGCTCCGCGGAAGCCAACGTTATTATCACCGGAAAAAAAGGAAAGCAAAACATTTCATATACTGAATGCATTGGGTTGAAAAGTATGTGTGAGTGCGTTCAGTGAAAAGCTTGAGATTGGGAAATATTCCTAACACTCGGGCGAATTCGCCACAGAACGTTAACAGTATGATTGAGAGCAAGAACGGGCGTCCGCACGAACCTCCGCCAACAAGAAACGGAGTGTTGCAGTCGCGGACAATAATACAGTCCCGTTTTGCTGAATGAAAGAATACGTATGTGTGAGTTAAAAACAGAGCAAAGGTTAAGCAAGGAGATCACTTTTTGGTTAACTGCGAGATCGGCAAGAGACAGCTCGACTACAAACCGTAAAGAAATTTATAGATAACTTGGAAAAGCGCTATTAGTAGAATTACGCGTTAAAGTTATTAGTTAATCGGTTTAAGAAGTGCTATTAGCTGAATAGCCGAACTGAATAGTTAGGAAGTGCTAAGAAAGGGTGAAAGGAAGGAGAAGAGAAGGCGAAGAAGGACGGCAATACAGCGGCAGGACAGACAGAGAGTTACCTACCAGGACAGGTTTTGGGGACAAAACCATTATTTAGATATATCATTTATAGAATCGTGTTAGTTAGGATACATACATATCATAGAAATATCATTACGTTGGCTTTCGTTTCGGTAAAATCCCAGAGAAGCGGGACACGCGACCCGTTCACACGACCGTCAGAAATTCGGGAAGTAGCGATAGTGGGCCATTTCATCGGCGGCCATCATTTGGTCTCACCACCCAACCAATTCGCTAAATAAAACGCCATTTCTCCTCACGGAGTTTTATAACGAAGTGAAAACCCATTCTTCTCATTTATTTTCTGAATTCTTCAAGTTCGTTTCGCAAATCCATCATCGGGAAGTTGTTCGGTAAGGTTTCACAATTCCTTCTAAAAAGATTGTGTGGCGCCCATGTAATCGATTCACCGATTATATTCATCATCTCAAAAATAGGTTAAGTACCCATTTCGTTTCAGCACACATAATTTAATTTCATCGTCAAGCCTGAACCTACCCAGCTGAGCGGCCGAGGCGGTAGCATTCAACCGGCTACCTGTTGCACTTTTCCCCCACCATATACCACCGGCGAATTGCATCGACGATTTGACATTTCTCTACTTATAGCCATTAGCGACTTTCAACCCATCGGCGCAGCGGCGGCTGCAACTTCTCCCGTGTTTTTTTCTTTTAAAATCGTTTATCTAAATCCCCGGAAAAGTGTAATAAATTCCTTCGTTTTGGCAAATCGTTAATGCCACTGCGGTTTTTGGCTTCTTGAATTTCCCCATATTTATTCTTGGTGTTTCGTCTGAAAGCAAGAAAACTTATAAACGTTAAGGAATACTATCATGTGTTGATAATTACCTTAAGTCGCCCCACATCTTCCGCCACTGCTCATCAGTCTTGCTGGCTCCTCCCAAACATTGAGGTCTTTGCAAGACTTTTCCATGCATTGTTCCTTACATGGGCTCCGTCTGCTGAAACATATCTACAAAAACAATTAAAAATCGTTGAAATAGGTAATTAAATTGAATTCTTATACTCATAAGCGATTTTCAAATTTGATTCCAAAAAGCTCACTAAATACTCCTTTTGGGTTGGTATAGCGCTTTTTCCTTTGTTATTTTTTATTTGGCTATCCATTTTCCAACTGTCACGAAAAACTATTCACTTACAAATGAGGATGTGAAAAAAAAAAAATATTCATATGAAAATTTTTGAAGTTTGGTTTCCTAGAACGAGAATCGAAATTGCGGTGACCGAGCGAAAACATTTTCGTGTCACTTTTTCACAAAACGAGGTCATCGTATTCGGTTCAGTTTGTCCATTTTCAGGATACGGTCTTCTACCTCTTATTCAACTTCTGTTTCCACTTGCATTTTCACGCTTTCGTTTTGCTGCTGCAAGGTTGCAACCAGCATCATCATATAGTGCAAAGTCAGAGGAATTTAAGTTTTTAAAAATTATTTGCTTCAGATTTCGAATGAATCGTTTTTGATCGTGCCATGGTGAACAATTTTCTGCGACATCTGTCCAACAAGAAGAAAATATTGTTTGTTGCTTTTCAAATGTTCCCACATTTGCTCAATTCCTATCAATGTCTGCAATAGCTCTGAAAAGCAATGGGTCTTTTGATATGGTCTAGTACATTCCAATGATGCAATACAATTTCGCGCAGTTTTTAAAGACTGTAGGATGTTATTTGCTTTCGTGAGATTATGACAATTAAGATTGTCAAACAAATCGTTAATTTTTTAAATAAAACTGGCTGTTGATCTAGCCACTTTTTTCTCCTCCTTTATTTTGTAGCAGTTTGTTTTAGCCGCAAGAACAATTCCGACAGCTACATTCGACCTGAACACATCCGTTGTCAATTTAACGGAAACTTCTCAAAGTTGTTGGGACATTTTTGACTTCTTCGAGTCTTCTTCATACTGCCTCACAAGCACATTCCAGTCAACAATATCTTCTGCTATTCCGATTTTATGTTTAAGTTATATATTCCACACGCTCTTAAATAGGATAATACAAAAGCTGAGAAAATTCTGTTAATAGGCCTTTTTTATTATGCTCACATGATCTGTATAGATCATTGATTTCCATGGTTTACAAAAACAGTTTAAAATCCAACGTTTGTTGTAAACCGTGAAAATCAATGATCTATACAGATCATGTGAGCATAATAAAAAAGGCCTAATACCAGCATCGTAAGAAAGGTTTTTTTACAGAGGCTCCTAGCTATTTGTAAACATATCATTACTTCTTTGGTCACAGCTTGTCGCAACAATGGCAAAACACATTGTGTTATTTTGCGCATTTGGGCAATGTCCTTACCCTTTGGATACATATTTTTTTCAATTTGTATTTAGCCCTCTTAAGTGAATATCATTATACTTTGGTTGCTACAGTATTTGTCCTGGCAAGCTTTCCAATTTCGGTGAGTCCGCATATCAAATCATCTTTTCATCTTCGCTATCATCACTTGGGCTCTGCTACTGAGTAGACTAAATAAGTTTTTGCAATCTGTACTCCTTGTTCACTTTTAGCCTTTTTGGTGTTTCAAGGATGTGTTGGGTTATAACCAGTAGGCCTTTCGGTTTAGGCTGTTTTACTTTGTAGGATTGAAGACTTCTCCAGGTCTAGGGAATTGAGAGCGTGAAATGTGTGAGTAGATAAGAAGGTATATCTGTAAAGTAATAATCTCTAGAATAGATTTTGGGACTCGGAACGCTATTTAAAAGTGAAAGAGATTCGGGGCTCGAATTATGTGGCTCAATTGGTACTTCTAAAATATCAGCAGGATTAGGGGAGGGATATATTGATGCTCTCAATGTTGGTGTGAAAATCCGCAGATGTCGAAAAGTGGTTGGGGTTTGAAGATCATTTGGTATATCAGAAAATCTTTCTGATTCAGAGAAACCATGGGCCGATGTTGCCAAAGCTAAAGTGGAAGTCGGTTGCTCTAGCGAAACCCGCGAATTCATGATTTTTAATGTCCAGGCTACATTTTTCGAACTCACAATGGTAAAATTTTCCATACAAAATTGCATATTGTGACCTACAAAATATTTAGTGCGGAGGCTAAAAATGATTATTAGTAAGGCCCATTATCAATACATAGATTGGAGCAACTGCAGCCTGAATATGATTTAGGCAAAGCACATTATCTGAAGCGATTGCGAGTGCTTTTAACTGTTTTGTATTTTGCGTAAAAATGATTTTCGCAAACAAATGGCCGTTTAAGTAATCGTTTACATTCCAAATGTCTTTGGTCATTCCTAAAAAACGACAATGAAGCAAATACTATTACGTTATCACAACCGTTATATAAGCTCTTACTTATAAAAACAAAATATATTTCAGAGAAAAAAATTTGGTACTTACCTATGGTAGATTATTCAAAACACCAACAAGATAGGATTACTTACTCAAAATAATCCTTTTTTTCTTTTAATATTTATGACACTCACTCGCACGAACTCGGCAATATTTTTGTAAGTTCTATAATTTTTTTATTGTTTTTGTTTTATTAAATTCGTATGCTTCCACTAATAATAGGCACAACTCCTATGCAACTGGTCTTGTATCATTGCGAAAGTTCAACTTTTTTCGCACTAAAACAACAAAATATATTGACTAAAATTTCGCTACACTTTTTGTAACCGAAGAATACAAAAGAGTAAAGTGTATCCTTGTCAAGTTGACAATTCACTAGATTGTTAATTCCTTTTGGATTGGACGATGTCATTTGTCTTAAGGCGCTCTCAGTGGATCCGCTGGTTCAAGTGTTTTCCTCTATACCTGAGTGACGACAAATGCATCCATTACCAGAGACAATACTGAGACCACCAACTCCGACCAATTTCCCGTTACTTAGCCTACAAGCTATATTTTTATGGGGTGGCAAATGCTAAATGCGCTTGTATTGTTACATAGAAATTTAACTTCAAAAATTCCGACTCACCAACACACTCGCACCTTGCATATGCCACTTCCGCTGTGGGCAAAGTTGCTGCCAGCGTTCATAGAATTTTATCCGTTAAATTTGAAATTATTCGTTACGTTTGGATAACATTTTCTTTCATGGGTAAGTGTACGTTTGCTTAAAATATTAATGAAAAATGAACAATGTAGATTGGTTGAAGGAAAATGCAAACATTTTGAACAAATTTTCTTAAGTTATCTAAGAAAAATTTACACATGAAATCGAAGTTAATGATATTCAAAAGCGCAAAATACGCAATCATGTTTGTCATAATAAGTTTTTAGTATATAGAACATCTCATTTAGCTAGTTTTATTCACCAAAGAAATCAAATTATTCGCCTTTTAACAATATATAATTACTAACCAATGGCATTCAGTTATGTAAAAATGTGGTATTCCCGAATTCTAGCACATTTCCCCACGGTTGTCGAGGTTGGCAGCATTTATTTTTGTATTTTTTGTATGTTTTTGCATGTCACGCGGATTCTTAATTGACACAACACCGATAGGAAAACAAAATGGCGAATTTGAAAAAAAACTGAGGGGCCCAGCGGCAAGAGGATTGTGAGTTGGGGGTCTCAGTATCATTTGTCTCTGTCCATTACGAAGCAACTAAATTTTATTCCTTTTGCTTGTACTGGTTGGCATGGGGATCGAGTAAATGAAAAGTGTTTGCACCACACAATCTAAGCAAGAATTACAACAGCCAATAGTAATGCAACAATACCACATCATTACCTGGTAGTTTTCCACTCAGCGCAAAAAAATTACTTGGGCAGCGGTACTTTGTTTACCATTCCCAGCGTGTCATGCCACTTCGTCAGCTCATACAACTTAAGAGAATTTGCCTAGAAGCTGTTTTCGGCTTACATTTCCACACAGAAACCTGACACCTGACAGCTCACTCTGTGGTAACATTGGAAAAATTCCAATAATTCAAAAAATTACCCGGTATCAGAACGTGTTAAGAAAACGGTAGGTGTGTTGAATTTAGTAATTATTAATATTTCATTAAAACGAATATAATTAAGGCTTCTTTTATTTTACCTAGGTGTAGGTAATAGTAAGTTTATTTTCTAAATAAACATTATTCATATTCTTGGCAGACTCAATCTTTTGTATATTAAATTGTTTCAAATTTTGTAATAAATTTCATCTGTTTTTTTTTTTCTCATTTATGGAGACTTCATGAAAATATAATAACTCAAAAATCTTACCCACTCAGGAATGTTCGTATATCTCCGCAGAACACTAAAATATTTTAAAATTTGAATATTCCTTACTACCTTTGAATTCGTTGCCTTTTTTCTGTCGACATTCGCAAGCGAAATAATAAAAAAAAAAAACAGACACAATAATTGCAGGAACAAAAATATTATCTTGTTTCATTTCCAAGCATGAATATTTCGCATTTTATGTTGATTACATAAATCATTTTGTCAAATTCTTGTTCTCATGATAAAACAATAAATTTAAAATGAAAAATAAGGCATTTTGTGAACGTATCCATAAGCTGCATGAAATTCACTATAGCCACCTATTTCAGTATGACACTCTGTCAGCCGCGTTAATATTATTCATTGTCATTTATGAATTCAGATAGCGGTACCTACTTTCAAATTTGTGAATTTTGCAGATATTATTATAAAGTAGAAAAAATAATTGGTAAAAGGTAATATAATGCGGGTAATTATTTAAAATGGCCAAATATTTGCAGATGGAAACGGATCAAAACATTGGTTCAAAAATAAGGGACATGTCTTCGTGGCAACCAAAGTGTGTGCTTCGCTGCACACATTTTAAGCAAATGTTTTTGGCGCCAAAGGATTTGGCAAGGATCCCAGAGTTTATCTGACTGTGAACTATAAGAATATATAGGCCGATTAGTTTTTCAGCTGTTATAGCAAAATTTCACCATACTCGGTGCGTTCCGTAAATTTACTTAAAAATGTAGGTACCTAATGCTTTTCTGTAAAAAAATGTTTTCTTAACCTTAGAACCGTGTACACCGCGATCATCATATTACCGTGTTCTGGGGACCTGTGCTCCCCACTACATTTTGCTTGAATTTTGAACAATAAAGTCAGTCTCTAATTTAGTTTATTATTGCATTATTTAGTTAATTTATAAAATCCTACGTAAAAAATACTGTGATTAGTAATAATATAATAATAATAGTAATATGTAGTATAATAATATAGTAATGAACATAAATATATAAATAAATAGGAATATCAGATATCAGACAACTGAATTGGTGAACTGGTATGAGCTCGTTTGGCCGGTGGTGATTGTCGAAATTCCTGTTGATCTCTCTTCGTTCGGTTGTGTGCCCATATAAATTTCGGCCGATACGGGATAATTGGTTTTCGAGTCAACAAGCCAAAATATTTTAATACCATACTTCCCTGGCTTTGATGGTATGTACTGGCGAAAGCTGCATCTGTTCCTTGATGTTACCAACTGCTCGTCAATAGTAAGCTCTTTGGATGGAACAAAAGCTAGCTTAAGATTCATTTGGAAAAGGGTCCATATGTGGCGAAAAGGAGCCAGCTTATCTTCTCGCAAACGAGCTATTCGGGTTCTTGAGCCATCAAAACGCAAAAATCGACAGATTTGCTCAAAGCGTTCCAATGACATTACTGCTCTATAAAATGGCATACTTGACTTTGCAAATAAATCTTTAGCTTGCACTAAATTTGATTTTTCAGCGCCAGCATAAAGCAGAATGCCAATATACGCATAAATTTCGTCGACATTGGTATTGTGCCAAGCTCGTAGCCTTTTCGGATTTTCTTGCCGCTGATTATCGCCAATCGCCCTCTTTGCCTTCCTATTTGTTTCCAAAACAATCGATTCTACTATAGAAGTTGACAAAAGACGCTTGAAAGCAGACTGTTTTTCGACGAAAGTCTCGGTGCTACATGCAGCAGACTCCAATGGACAAGCTTTCATTAGATCAGTCCTGTTTTGCTCTGTAGCAGTGGGCATCGACCACCAAACAGTTTTATCGTTTTTGCCTTGACCAATGTATTTTTGCCCACGATTTGCCTCAATTGCCATTTCTGGTATTTCCACATGATGTAGCTCAATATCTGCATTTTGCATATCTTGAACGAGCTCTGTCAAATGGATATCCTGAATCGGTTCGAAATTATATAGTGGATCATCAACATTCGAATCGTCGCTATGCAATTCATAAGTCGGATCGTCATCAGAAGAAGAATCAATACCCATTTCCATATTGTCAACAGATAATGAAGCTATAGCATGATCTCGTCCACCAATCGTTTCGCTTACTTCAGCCTCATTTTCGCCGATATCTCTGTCGAAATAATCAGCAAGCTCTTGTTGCTCTTCATCGGTTAACTCACGTTGAATATTTGCTAAATAAATAACTCTTCTGTCCATGTCTTCAAAATAACTGCAGCCAAATCAAACGACCAAACAAAATAAAACACATGCACTAGTAGGAAAAAGCAAATAAGTAAAAAATTAAAATCTTCTACTGCAAATATAGAAGATATAGATTTTCAACTAAAAATAAAGAATATTGTTTTAGAACATTTGTTCATAACTTTCATTTCAAACTTACCTTTGCCAACACATGCAATCACAAAAAATTCAAAGAATAATTCACTTTCAACTGTGACTCAAACAGGATAAAATGCAATTGAAAACGTAATTCCATACAAAATGTACCAAGAAAATACTGGGGAGTACAACTCCCCAAACACGTATAGAGGTAGCATTGTTTTAGGCGCTCTGACACGAAACTCATCGAAAATTTGAATTCAAATACAATACTTTTGCAAAGCTTACGGTACATTTCAAACAAAACGCTGAGGTAGTTCGTTGGTGTGATATACGTTGTAGTTTGTATTCACTATTAAACATTGTATGGGGAGTGCAGCACCCCATACACGGTTCTAAGGTTAATGAATGTAATATTAATTATATACATTTAAAATGATTGTGCTTCCATAATTTCAATGATACCAGCAAATGGGTAAGAATAGACTTTGAGGTAATGAAATTTGCATAAGATATGCTACCACATTATGAGGTGCCATATGACTTTAGATGTTAACCTTCACATGAACAGAAATTTTAATGTACCTACATGAACAGTATCTATCGTGGTAGATAAAAGAGTATTACATGCCTTTCGTATGAGTTATTTCTGCTTGACAGCTGATTTACTTGCTAAACTGTCATTTTTCACTCGTTCTCTTTATTGGACTGCTGCCTATAATGTTTTTTCCTCTAGATAACGGTTTTTTTTCCCAAGGTTTTGAGTGCATCTCTCTTTTTGTGCCCTTTTTCGCTCAATTTTTTTGTTTTATTTTCTTCTATTTTTCTTTATTGCCACTCTTTTCCTTTGTTTTGAATGCGTTACTCATTAAGAAGCTAGGTTTTTACCGCAAATGAAAAGTCACTCCTATTGAAAATTTGCGCGCAAAGTTCATTGTGGTAAAACACTACACGTGCTATTTTTTCAGTGAATAGTTGTGTGATAAGAAAAAGTTTGCAAATGGATAACAACGAAAGTGATTTTGAGTAGGTACCTTTCAGCAGCAGGTGTTTCTAGGTAATCAAGATTTATCAGGGCTTATAAGTGAATTTAAATAAAGGACTATAACGATTCTGTCGACAGGTTGGCTTATGATGACCAGCAGATATATTTTAGGCGACTTCTTGAGGTAATCGGCTCCGATTCAGAGGGAGAACTAGATGAAGGTGATGCAGATGGTGATCCTGAAGATAGCGTTCTGCCTGAGCTTGCAGAGGCAAACGTTCCAGGAAGCAGTCAACAAATAGAAGTGGAGATAGAAGATGATGATGAGGAAGATGAAGATCAGTACATATCAGATGAGGTTGCTGATAACGAAGAAGAAGCTATGCCGGAAGCAGAAGACAATTTTTGGATTGGTAAGAATGGTACAAAGTGGATAAAAAGTGCACCAAGTTTGCGTCGTGAAGGGGCGCATAACATATTCCGGGAAACAACATTTGTGGGTCCACATCCAGCTACCAAAGGTCTAACAGATGTGGAAACTTTTTTCCGTATAATGAGCCCTTCCGTTTAAGACATAATTTTCCGACACACTAACAAAAGAGCTCTCCGTGATTTCGCTAAGTGGAATGAACAACATCCCGAAAAAGTTCCTCTAGAATGGAAAGCTATTAACGAACAGGAATTTTGTGCCTACCTGGGTATTTTGTTGGTCATGGGCTGCCACAGATCTAATGACGAGACAGTGGCTGAACTTTGGAAAAGCAATGCGCTTCCTCTATATCGAGCAACAATGTCGGTCAGGCGATTCAAGGCGATTTCGCGATTTATACGGTTTGATTCGGATGCCACAGGAACAGCTCGGATGGCCACTGATTCGTGATATCTTCGATATGATCAACTCAAATATGAGGCTTTATTTTAGACCGTACGAATCACTTACAGTGGATGAGCAGTTGTTTCGCTATAGAGGTCACACGAAGTTTACCCAATATATGCCTTCGAAACCGGCCAATTATGGAATACAATGTTGGTGGGCTTGTGATTCATCAACAGGATACCCTCTCAATTTATACCGGAAAGGTGAATGGCAGCAGAGATTTAAATCAAGGTGAGCGAATAGTCAAAGAACTGGGTTACACCATACAAAAATAGCGGACGAAATGTGACCATGGACAATTTCTTCACAACTCTTCCACTTGCAAACGAATTACTTACCTGGAAATTGACGATTGTCGGAACGGTAAAAAAAATAAACGCTTCTTACCTCGTGAGTTCAAACCATCGAAAGACCGGGTTCCTTTATCTTCTGAGTTCGGGTTCAGTAAACATGTTGCATTGTGCTCCTATGTACCCAAGAAAGATAAGGCTGTTGTGTTGCTCTCAACTTTTCATCATGACAAATCTGTTTCCGGGCCCAAGGTGAAACCTGAGGATTATCCACTACTACAATCAGACTAAAGGGGGAGTGGACGTTATGGACAACACAACAAAAAGAAAAACCTATAGATGGCCACAGGCTGTATTTATAAATTTGATTGACCTTTCAGGACTTGCAGCCTATATCATTTTTTCAAAGAACAATTCGATGGGTCCTGCAGCTGTGAAGCAAAGCCAAAGGCGAAAATTTATCGAAAGATTGGGCGAGAACCTATGCATCCCACATATGAGCTCTCGGGCACAAAATCACAGACTGACAGGTATTTTTACCATAAGAATCGCTATGGAGTGTTTGATAGGTCACCCAATAAATACAAACAAGCCTCCTGACGATCCAGAAGAGCGGGATTCCAGTGGTCGTTTACGGCAAAAAGGTGGGTGCTTTATGTGCTACCAACTAAATAAAAAAAAGCGTGTTACGCGTCAAGCCTGTGTCAGCTGCAAAAAACCTATATGCGCTGAACATAGTCTCACCCAGACAAAATGTGAAAAGTGTCACTTGAAAAAATGAATAAATTTATATTATTTGTCTAAGTAATGTCCATGTAAGCAAAGAAAACACATAACTTCAAAAAATATACAAAAAAATATTCTTAAAGTAAAAACATGCAAATAATCTGAAATAAATAGTAAAGTTAGTCACCAGAATCCGCAGACGAATCAAAGAGATTTTTAGATATGAAAATTGAAATATCTACCCTGGTAGATACTGTCCATGTGAAGGTTAAAGTGTATAGATTTATGTAAGAAATGTTTGGAATGGGAGACATTTTAAATAAAAGATTAATGTAATATTTACTAATACGTATTTAAAATAAGTAGATTAAGGTGGTATAAGAGTTTGTATTTCCAACAGTAGGGAGGTATGACGTAGGAATCTGGGACTGAGCACTTTTGTTATGAACCCGTAGTATAACCTAGTTAACCATTTCCGTTCTCATGACATTCCATATACATCTTATTACTACTGGCAAATTCCGCTTGAAAAAAAAAGCGATTTATTTTTCGGAAAAAACAAAAATATTAAATTACGGCCATGCGCACAGTTCATGCAATCCGTGCGCGATTGTATTAATTGCATAAACTGCTGACGCATCGCGTTGTTTGAGGCTCTTCTTTGCTGTTGAATAGTCAGTTGTTATTCGGTAGTCAAGGGAGTTGTTATATTTCTTAAGAAAGACGAAAATTTATACTATTTTCTATATTTCAAAAGGAACGAAACATTTTAGAGGAAGTGTACCGATTATGGAATACGCTCCTAATATGGAATAGTGCAATATCTCAAAACCAAAGTAACCAAATTTCACGAATAGCTTTTCCTTTAGGCGCATATTAACTGTCAAAACCCTTGTGCATGGCGATAACAGCAGACGTGAGTAGTCGTAAAAACAAGTGTATTTGACAAGTGCGTAGTATATTTTCAAAAGTTTTTTTTTTGTGTATTTCAAGTTTAATTTAATTTTATTCAATCATTATTTTACTCATTATTAGAAAAAACATTAAGCTTTTTAACAACTGTGAATATTTAAGTTAGCTAGGTAAAATAGTGAAGGTAATTTTAACTTTATCTGGTGCTACCTTGTTCCTAATATGGAATATCGGTGTGTTCCTAATATGGAATAGTATTCCATATTGGGAACCAGCTAAAAAGTTTGTTAAAATTTGTGTACTTAGGTAATCGTAAAATTTTCAGATGACGCCAAAACAGAATAAGCGCAAGGTCTGGGACAAATCGAGCATGCTGAAAGCTATCGCAGCCGTCAAGTCGAAAGAAATGGGCTTAAAGAAAGCAGCACAAATATGTAATGTTCCTCGTACTACACTCTTCAGACTTTTTAGTTCGCCTTCCATTGCAGGTATCAACGTACCACTTGGCAGAAAAACGGTTCTGAGTACAGGCTTAGAGAAGCAACTTGTCCAAAACGTCCTTGGAATGGAAAAACGGTATTACGGCTTAACACGACGGGACATTAAACGATTGGCTTTTCAGTTGGCTTGCCGAAACAACTTGGAGCACCCGTTTAAAAATGAAATGGCTGGCCGTAAATGGCTAAATGGATTTCTAACCCGACATAAGGACATAATTTCTTTGCGTAAGCCAACAGGGACATCATTCGCCAGAATGATTGGTTTTAGCAAGGAGAATGTGTCGTCTTTTTTTGACTTACTCGAGAAAGAGTATGATGAAAACTTCTTTTCGGCGAATAGGATTTACAATGTAGATGAATCTGGGCTGTCCGTCGTCCAATCTACACAACCCCAAATTATCGCAGCCAAAGGAAAAAAGCAGATTGGTGCACTGACATCAGCCGAAAGGGGGCGTCTTATAACAATATGTTTATATATAAATGCAGCCGGAGACTTTGCTCCTCCAATGATAGTCTTCCCCAGAGCAAGATTGGATGTTAGGCTCATGAAGGGAGCTCCAGCAGGATCGATTGCCAAGTGTCATCCCTCTGGCTGGATACAGACAGATATTTTCTTTGAATGGTTTCAACACTTTTTGTAGTTTGCTAAGCCAACGAAAGAAAGTCCAGTCCTACTAATTTTAGACGGGCATTACAGCCATACGCCCAACATTGATCTCATAGATTCTGCGCGTGTAAACAAGGTAACAATATTGTGTTTGCCACCCCATTCTACGCACAAAATGCAGCCTCTGGACAAAACGGTTATGGGGGCATTAAAAAGTTATTATAGTGAAGAAATCCGCCGAAAGGCCTCTGAGTCTATGATATTATGGAGCTGTTTGGAAAAGCATACCTAAGAATTCAAACCGCTTCACTAGCCGTTAATGGATTTAAAGCTACTGGGATCTATCCTCTTAACCGGAACATTTTTACCGAAGCCGATTTCTTAGACGAAGAGCAGGTCATTGAGCAGGCCATTGAGCAGGAACATGTTCCAACGGTGGAAGATACACGCGCTAGTTCAAGCCTCCAAAGTCCTCAAATGTCCCAAAACTCTCCAAGCCTTTTTATAGGTCCGAAACTTATTTCACCTTTCCCCCCTCTTAAGAAAAAAACATCAAATAGGGGAAGGAAATCAGGTTTCTCAAGTAAGATCACAGCATCACCATAAAAAGCTGAACTGCAGATATCTAAAGCAACACAGAAGAAAAAGGACCAGGCTAAAAAAGTAGCAAATATATTCGAACAACCATCAACAAGCGGTCTGCAAATGAATAAAACGCAGAAAAAGTCTAAGAACAAACAGCAGCCAGATTCGTCTTTCTCATCAGAAGTAAATGACATTTCAGCAACATCAACTAATTTTGATCTACCATCAATCAACGAGTGGCCTTCAAACGAAGAAGACGGTGAAAAAGTCTAAGAAAATAATTCAGCAGCCAGATTCGTCTTCTTCATCAGACTGTGATGATGACATTTCGCTTCACTCAGATTCTTCAACTGACTTTCTCCCATCTATAATTATTCATAGAGGTGATCCTGATGGCGAGGCAGAGCGCGGTTTTTGTTTTGGATTGTTTAGCGATGATAAAGGCGGTGAGGAGTGGATACAATGTATGCCCTGCCTTAAATGGTACCACGTAGTTTGCTCGGGCGCAGAGTCTACTAATTTTATTTGCGACTTTTGTACTACAAATTAAATTTTCTTAAAAATCAGTGATATTCCATATTAGGGTCACTTTTTTCAATGTGTTCATTTTGTGTCTTTTTTCTTTTTTGTTTATTTAATGAAGTGTTATATGTATTTAAGTTTTGTTTTTGTTTTTTTAATTAATAAATACTATTTTCAATCATTTCCATAAAAAATATTGAAAAAAAAATAATGTTTTAGTATTCACGGACGAGTTCTTCCTTAGGTATTCCATAATCAGTACACTTCCTCTTTCCTCTATGTAATTTTGTTTATAATAAATAAAGAAAGAAGAACGTTTATTGTGTTTCATCAAAATCTTACTCGGAATCATAACACTTTAACAGACCGCCAAAGAGTTTGCAATCATTATTTCTCCTTGTCGATGCTTGGAAACTCTGAAAGGTATCTGAAGAGGTGTGCGGTTCCATAACGCGTGGCAGAGATGAAGCCGATCATTTCACAAATAGTTATATTCACGAAACTTCCGAAAATGATGTTGAGGAACGTTTCGTGAATTCGGTTGTTTGTGAAGTAGCTGATAGTGGAAACCAGACAATTGCGAGCCTGCGGAACAATAAAAAAGGTAACTGCTAATAGGAAAAGCTGGAAGTATACATGCAACAACCCTTCGATTAAAAGACGCAAACATTTTCGATTTGAAAGCTGAAGTAGCTAGTCTCAAGGAAGAGATTGTTACTTTGAAAGCGTCCCATAAGGAATTACCGAACTCACTTAATGTAAAAGTTGAAAACTGCTTGCAGAACTCCGGCCGCACTGCCCTGGGAAAACACAGAAATGAAGCTAAAATGTGGCTCTATGCATTTCATGTCACCATCACCAACAGGGTATAGGTAGTTAAAGGATATGTTTGATCTTCCCGCTGTATCAACTTTGAAGACTTTTATAGCTTCATGGCCGAATTCTCCTGGCAACATTGCGTTTAATGTTAAAAGCTTAGAGCTGGAAACTAGTCAGCTTCCCAATATTTATAAATATTGTTCAGTTTCAGCTGACAAAATGTCTCTGAAAGCGCACGTCGACTACCTATCACACGGAAAAGTGATGCAGTTGTTTGTGTGGAAGACTTCGGTGCTGACGAACACCGCTCACCGTGCCCTGCAAGCAGCGTACTCGTGCTAATGGCTCAAGGAATTGCAAAGAGATGAAAACATCTCGTTGGCAAGCATTTTGTTCGCAGCAGTTGCAAGGCCGTCATGCTTAAAAAATTGATCACGAAAGAAATCACCGCTGTCCAAAAAAGTAATTCGATTCCCGTACATTTCGCCTGCGACCAGGGTTCTAATTTTAAAGGCTTAGCTCGTGACCTTGGTATAACCACAGCAAAGCCCTATTTTTTGGTCAATAGTGTACGGATCTTTTTCTTTTATGATGCTCCTCACTTGATCAAAAGTACTCGCAACTGTCAAAATAATATCATTGTTGGAAAATAATATCATCTATGAGCATAGACATCGTCTTGGAACGACATTGTACAGTTTAACAATGTTGATTCTAGGAACTAGTTAAGAGCTGCTCCAAAACTAACCAATGTGCATATTCAGGCAAATAACTTACAGCGAATGAAAGTAAAATATGCGACGCAAGTTTTAAGCCATTCCGTTTTCGCGGGTATTTTAACTCGTGCTGATTTATCAGTGTCCTTTAAAAATACCGCCGAGTTTGTTCACTTTTTTGATAAACTTCAAATATTCAAATTTTGATAATACTTCAACTCTGAATCAACCCCAAGAACTAAAGGAAGCTTTCGCTCAAAGTGAACGACAGGAAAAGTTTTTGCGAAAGGCTAGACACCATATCGATAAAAGTCATAGCTCCTGATGGCAAAGATGAGACTAGCACCTCTTCTTTCATTGGCAAGGTTGCTAAGTATATCCTCATTGTTTTCGTTGTGGTAACATCTTCAGCAATGCGAATTTAAGTTTTTACTTAACAATCATCTTAACCAGGATTGCTTGGAGCACTTTTTCGGGAAATAACAGACGTGCGACTGGAATACAGTTCGGAAGTGCAATTCAAAAGCTTTAGGGTATCCAATACATTAAAGCTGTAAGAACTATATATATTGTGAACACATTCAGGATGACCAAATTTAAGCCCTTGGAGACCCCTCAAATAGCGATTTGGTAAGGAATACTGAATGGTTGCGCGAAAAAGTTGTGTCTGGACCGAGTATTATTTCCGTTATAAATCTAATAAATGATATAATTGGTGACGAATTGATGCAGGAAAACAGCTTTTCTTATGTTTGCGGTTGTCTTTATCGAAAATGTTACGTAAGTCATAGATGCAACATCTCTGCCCCGACGTTTTTTCGCACTATCACCAAGCAATATGAAAATGGCAATCTCTTTCTTAATATATTCACTTAATTGATCGCCAATTTTGCGCTTTGTTTCCAACGCTTTGTCATATTGTGGGTCTGGCTAAACATATTTTCCAGACATTGAACGTCCATCCCCCCTACATCTGTTGTGACAACTTAGACGTGTTTTTCATTTTGAAGTATTTCCTTAGAGTGCCAATACATTTGCTACTGAAATTCTTTAAATCAAAATTAAGAATTTCTTAAAACAAAATTAATAGAATTATCAAAAACAAGCGAAACCGATCTATGTGACGATATCGAAACTATCGCAATCAAATTTATATATCTATGTAAAGGGACCGCCATCTAACTTTTTTTTTCAACTAGTGCTTATTTCGCGAATGGTAGCACTTAGCTCATGTCTGATTTGACAGATAATTAGTTTTATCCTTCTGCTGAACGAATATGGTTGTGTATACGCTTGAACAACGCTGGGAAATATTGCGACATTACTTTGAAAATCATGGTAACGTTGCAGAATGTGTGCGAAAATTGCGTACTGATTTTTGAAGAAGAGAAGCACCGTCAGCTCCGTATGTTCATTATCTTGTGAAAAAAGTGAAAGAAACTGGCATCCTCATCGATAAACCAAAGCGTGAAAAGCCAAAAACAGTGCGTACACCCGAGAAAATTGAAATTTTGGTCCAGAGGCATAATTGGGCCATTTTTCTTCGAAAATGAGCAAGGAGTGGCCGTTACAGTCAATGGCGATCATTTGGGCCATGTTGAACGAATTTTTGTTAACAAAAATTGAAAAGGAGGATATTGGCAACATTTGGTTTCAACAGGACGGCGCTACGTGCCACACAGCTGAAGCTACACTCGATGTTTTGCGCCCTGTTTTTGAAGATCGCATTATCAGCCTCAGAGCTGATGTCGTTTGGCCACCGCGGAGCTGCGATTTGACACCGTTGGACTATTCTTATGTGGGGTGCCGTAAAAGATAAGTGTTACGCCGACATGCCAGAGACAATTGACGCTTTAAAGGACAATATTCGTGAAGCCATTGATAAAATACAGATGCACACAATCGATAGTGTGCTTAAAAATGGGACCGATCGTGTGGGCTACTGCATGGCCAGCCATTTGAATGAAATTATTTTCCATTATCAACCGGAAGGATTGTACTTTCAGATAAAAAAATAAATTTGAGAAAATATTCATTAGTTTTTTTTATAGCATTTTCAAAAAAAAAGAAAGTTATTTGGCGGACCCTTTATATATAATAACAAACTAAATGAATGTAGGCACTATAGAATTAACAATTTAACATAAGTAAATAAAAGTATTAGTTAGGCTATATAAATTTTATAAATGGACTTGCAAACACTTAATATTAACCAACAAAAAATTGATTTTTTTAATTTTAAATGCAAAGAAAACCGTAGGTTCTTTAGGACCTCTTCTTCTACCGAGTGCAGCACAGAAACTGGCAAGTTGTTGGTTTCACTTCCGGTTTGTTCCTATTTGGTACATGTAGCAAAGCATGTGATCTTGAGATTCGCTATGCTTAGTAATATAGTAGCTGGTTTGGTAAATACATATATCATATGAAGACTTGTTGCCGATGTTTGTCTGTTAAATAGGTACAGGTACGAGCTCAGACACCGTATACCATGTCATGTGCTTTCTTATATAAGTTTTCGCGGTATACGAGGAAAGTTGAAAGCTGGATTTTATGTACACTTCAAACCGCGTGGGGTGCCTTATTAAAAATATATTATGACTACCAAATATTTTGTCAGGATCTCTCCTTGATTCAGGCAGAATTATATGTTCCCACGACTAAGTTATATATATATATATTTTTTATATGGCACTTTTTCTTTATGCACTTCTGTCAAAAGAAATGTAACGGACGCTTATTACATAAGTCAGGAGATGTTGTTGTTTTTAAGCGTTAGAAAACTCAAAAAGGTGTAAGAATAGTAATTTCATTTTACAAAAAGGAAGAATTTTGTTCTTTTTTATTTTCTTATAATTACCTAAGCTTATCCACAAAAAAAAAATGTGTAGGTAATATTTAAGAATTTATTTACTTATGGGTATTAAACTTAATTTTAATTCCTTACGTTTTAAAGTAAATTAAGAGTACATTTCTACATTTAAGGTATAATTTTTAAAAATGCTATAATATATACATATATATATTCTGTGACTGTTCAAAGAAAAGCGAAATCAATTAAAAAATTGTTTAAAAAAATACGAAGAATAAGGAGTTCTAATAAAACAAAAAAACAACGTAAAGTGTTTTTCCCTTTCCAAAATAATGATATATCAAAGTGATCGTAAGTCATATAGTTTCGGATGTCCTTATGAAGATGGCAGAGAAACTATTGAAGTAAAAAACATATATATATTTTTGATGATTTTCAAAATTTTGTATTATAATGAAATGAAAATTATTAGCTTATAAGACTTTTGTATTGCAAATTAAAAATAACAACATATTCTTCATAAATCGAACTTGAGCAGGAATGAAAATTAAAAGAACAAAAAATATCTTCCTTTTTGTAAAATGAAATTACTATTCTTACAACCTGTTTGGTTTTTGTTAAGGCTTCAATTAAAGTCCAATTCATGAACTCATGAAAAAGCATACCTATGTACGTGACTTCATTCCTTTTTTTTGGAAAATAGCTTGTAGGCAGCCGCCTTTCCACTGGAAAGTTTTATATCTCGGTATTCCATTGTCTTTGGTCAGAATACTCACATAAGATGATGTAAGACATCATAGGTTCGTTTGTGTACTTTCAGCATAGAAAAATTAAAAACGTTAAATATCAAAAATCGAGAGAGAAATCTCTCAATTTTAAGAGAAGTACCTGACCGGTTTTCTTCGAAAAAGTTTAAGAAATATTATTTTGACGTAAAATGCAGAATCTACAAATTAAGTTGGGATTGCATTTTTTATAAGCTAAATACCTATTAAACTTACCATTTTGAATGCGCTGATATGTTCTAGAAGAACATTCAATTACAACTCCTTATTCCGACATCGTTGACGACGAAAATAAATATAATTTTACTTGTCAAACTTTTAATCTGTCACTTAGTTGTCAGTTTTAATTTTTCATTTTTCAGTAAGTCCATATTCGGCGAGTAGAAAATTACGAAAAAACGAAAAGAGGGGAAATGGATTTCTCTCTCTTTTTTTTTTAATTTTCTCAGTACGTGGTCGCATCGCACAGTTTCTTAGCACATTTTTAATAATCTTACGTTTGCAAAAAAAATACCCGAACGAACCTAATGTAACTCTTATTTCCTGTTGTCTCGAATGTCACTTTATCTGGGTGTATTTGTAAGGCAAATGCAAGAATATACTTTAAGGGTGCGTCTGTATTTCTGATGCCTTAATTTCATAATAATGTTTTTTAAAAGCAAAAGGCGCATATTTTCAAAAAGCTGTATTTTAAGTAGCTGTGCAGCACAGCAGTACAAATATACAGAAAACGGTACAAATCCTTTTTTGCCTGAACCGCTAGATGCGGAGCGCTTCGTAAGACGAACGTTTGTGGGTTTTTTCATTATTCTTTTTAAAAGGCGTCTCGACTTTGTCATCGCTATGTGTATCAATTTACTTTGTACAGTGCTATCTGCTTTGCTTTTTTAAATGTTTTTTTTTATGACTTTTTTTGCACTAATTACGCCTAATTAGGAACCTTTCAGTAAAAAATATGAAAAAAAATGTTTTTTCTTTGCTTTGACTTCCCTGAAAATAATGCAATCCTGTGATCCGCCAAGCAACAATAAAAATTATTTGACTCATTATTTTCTAGTTTCTACTGTAATTGGTCACACTGGTCTGGCAATAAGGTGGGGTAGGCGGTGCTCACGTTTTTTCATAATGTATTTCCAAAGGCGTATTGTTATCGACTTCCATTCTTATCATTGCTGCGAAACAAGTCAAGAAAAAACAATACGGGGTGACGCGTGTTAATTTTCAGTGCAAAAATGCGCTTTTTGAAAGTTAAAGTTCAACTGTTTTTGAATTTAAAGAAATGGGAAAACATACTTTAAAGTGTTCGGCCTGTGGTGGAGAGAAAAAACATAATTTAGGAGTGACATATTTTTCTGTACCGAAAAATAGTGAAAGGTAAGCAAATTACTGGAATGAAATTTACGGAGATAAGAAAAACTTGCTTAAAGTCATTATTTTTTCTTACTGAATTTAATTAGTTTTTCTTATCATTCAGATTCGCTCCTAAATTAACAGACGAACATATTTTTCCAAATAACTTCCAGAAGATGCGGGTGAGGCTTGCTACTCAAACATTAAGTGCGACAGTTTCAGTTGGTATTTATATTCTTCTCAACTACTATCAATACTGCTGAAGTGATCGAAAAACTAGATAGGTTGTCCGATCTTTTTAATTCGACTAAATTTAAGGACCACAGAAAATCCAGAAGGCCTTCGAAAATGAAGAGCAAGTCAATTTCTTATATGATATGACTGCATAAAATATTACTTTTCTTGATAAGTGTACCAATGTTACTAAAAATATGCAATTTTTAAAAGGATGGCAGCAGAATGTAAATGCCCTCATTGGCATTTCAAGTGATTTAAGAGCAGATGTGTTGAGTTCCTTGTAAGGTGAAACCTCAATCAAGATTGTTTGGAAAATACCTTCGCTGTTTTACGCAACCGAGGAGGAAATAACAATTTACTGACTCCGTTTCAATTCAATTGTGCATTTAAACGCTAATTTTCAGCAAAGTGCATGAAGAATATAACCCACGGAAGCTGTGAGCCAACTGCAATTTTAGAGCTTCCCAAAGTTGAAATGCAATCACAAAAAAATAGGGACAAAGTGATTAACATTTTCAAATCCGAATATGACTATAAAAATGCTGATTTCGGTAGTAAAAATGCCTTTTATTATTTTGCAGGCTATATTCTAAATAAATACCCCTAGAAACACAAGTATAAGTTGGAATTAAGTCAGAAACAAGTGTTTCCTCCATATTCACTGGTTTCAAACAATATAAAGGTGCGCAATTAACGCGCCCTTCTCAAAACTTTAAAGATGCGTAAGAGAGTCTGGAGCAAAAATTTTTTGCTGGTTTTGCAATAATTTTATGTAGAATATATTAAAGAATGAATTTCATTACTTTTGCCGTAAAAATCAAAATTAAGAATTTCTTTAAACAAATTAATAGAATTATCAAAAAAGCCAACAACAAGCAAAAATATCCTAGCGTAAACACATATGTAATTCATATTTAATTTTTAATAAAAATGTACGACAAGTTAATGATTGCCTTTAACGACGCACCATGTTCCTGTATCCAAAAAAACGGTCGACTTCTTTTATCTCTCTCTTATACAGTACTTTTTATATCCATCTACTTCTAGCGTCTGTTCGACACAGACGGAAGAACTGATAACGACAAAGTCGAGAGTGTCCCTACTCCCTACTCTAATTTTGGCCGATCGGTCTATCGAATCAACGTGGAATGAGAATGGCTTGTCATTCTAGTGTGGGATAGAGACAAATGATACTGAGACCCCCAACTCACAATCCTCTTGCCGCTGGGCCCTTCAGTTTTTATTTCAAAATTCGCCATTTTTTTTTCCTACGGTGTTGTGTCAAATTAGAATCCGTGTGAGCATCAATAAAAAAAAGCAAACCAAAAAAAATGTGGTGCATTTCTTTTGACAGAAGTCGATTGACATACATGTCAAAATGTTTTTTTTTTCCCGAGGGTAAATGAAAATCCTCCAAGGACACTATGAGAATAACAAGCGCGTGCTCATTGTAGTGTCAGATTTTTTCTGACTAAAAACACCACCCTTCGATAGATTGTTAGATACTGCAACTAAGATATAACTAATCAAGCAATTTTTCTATCACGAAATAAAAAACTTTTGACAGGTTACTTTCCACTGAAAGATCCTGCATGTTCCGCAATTAGGACGCGGTTAATCCTTATCTTGCCAAGTCGAAAGGTTTCGTTCTTTGTAGTCGGCGCAATAAATGACTCCCATCCAAAATTTGTCGGACTGTATTGTTGATATGTCCGATTAGTCGGTTTCTATGCTTTCGCGGACGCTTCCAGTTTCAGCTTCGATTGTAGGAATTCCGAGATCCCTGTGGATATCGTCGTTTCTACGTTTCTAGTATACCACGTTGCTTGGACAATTTCTCTAATCACGTTATTTTGAAAAGTTTGTAAAATATTGGCATTTGTTTTCTTGGTACAACCCCAAAGTTTTATACCGTAGGTCCACACCGGCTTTAGCACTTGCTTGTATAAAAGCAGTTTGTTCTCGGTACTGAACTGGGAATGGTTTTCCGAGTAACCAGTACATTTCTCTATATTTTATATCGAGTTACTTTTCATTTTCATGTGCGAATTCCATTCAGTTTTGATTCGAGTGTCATTCCCAGGTATTTGGCCTCGTTTGCAAAGGGTATTCGGGCCAAGTTTAGAAAAATTGGCAAGTCATTAGTTTTCTTATGCGTGAAATTCACGTGAACAGATTTAGTTTCGTTGAGGGCGATCCGCCAGTCCCTTGTCCAATCATATACTTTATTTAGTGCGGTTTGCAGTTGTGCAGTCGTTTCTTCGATTGTATTACCTACTGCAAGGATATCGGTGTCGTCGGCGAACATAGTAAGGGTAGCGCCATCTTCTCTTGGTATATCGCGAGTATATGACAGATAGAGAAGTGGCCCAAGGACGCTTCCTTGCGGTACGCCGGCCGAAATTTCTTTAAGCTCCGAGCATTCGTTTCCATGCCTAACACGTAAGAGTTTATTCCCGAGATATGATTCAAAAATATCATATAGGATTACGGGGAGAACTGGTCGTAATTTAAATTCTAAGCCGTCGTGCCACACCTTATCAAAGGCTTGTGAAACGTCAAGGAATACGCTTGAGCATATCTTTTTTTCTTCAAATGCTTTCTCGATCACGTCAGCAATTCTATGCACTTGGTTCGGAACCCAAACTGTTGGTCAGAGATAAGATTATTTTCTTCTATAACCGGTTGTCGACGCCTTAATAATATCCTCTCGAATACTTTGGATATGACTGGAAGAAGCGAAATTGGTCTGTTTACTTCATTTGGCGGTTTTCCTGGCTTTAAGACCATTATGACTTCCGCAACTTTCCATTGACTCGGCACGTGTTTTAATCTGAGCGCAGCATATATAATATATAGAAGCTTAATAATGCTTTTCTAGGTAGAACTTTGAGAACTTCTCCGGTGATCAAATCATAACCCGGAGCTTTCTCAGGTTTTAGAGATTCAATTTCACGTTTTAGTTCCCTTAGCGTTGCGTTTGTGAGTGTAAAATCGTCAGATAGTAATTCCGTTCCACTGGTATTGTCGTGAGCCGCTTGACCATCGTACGGTTTAAAGGTTTCTTCTAGATGGGCGGCAAAAACGTCCGCATTTTCTTTATCTTCCCTTGCCCATTCATTTTGAATTATTTTTATTGGCGGCGCGGGGATTTTGGGCCTTTTGGTGCCTTTTACAGCTTTTCAAAGTGAATAATTGGAATCTTTTTTCGCTGTTAAACTTTCGAGGTAAGAACCTATCACACGATTTTTAAAATCCTAGCTGTCTTCAACAAATTGCACAAATAATTCAAATGTGCTTTATATTGCGGAGGGCGACTCTGTTGCCATTTTTTACGCGCCTTCCTTTTTTCATTGACCAATTCTTTTATTTCGGGAGGATATCGTAAACCGTGTTTGGCCGGCGTTTTTCTTGGGTTAGGCGTATTATTCCAGGAGGCGAGCTGAACGACCTCAACGAAGCGATCAACTTCAACCAAAAGTTCATAGGGTGCCGTAAGTGGAACGCTCAGTTCAACATTCTCTTCAATTTCGTTCGTAAAGTCTTCCCAATTAGTTGATTTACCAATTAATCTCGCTGGCTGTAGGTTATTGGCTAGTTTTACGCTCAATGTTAAAATAACCGGTTGGGGTGTATGGTGACTCTACAAAAAATATTGAACCGTATTGCAGACGACAATTTATACCAGATGACTACAAATGATATCAATCGGAATCGATGTAAGTAAGCCATATTTTTCAATGAATTGTTTTATGTTTATTTACTTTTCTTTCTTTTAGGTTTGTTAAATCCAAAAAACATTGAAGCTCGCAAATATTGCGGAACGTACTCAATCATATCATATGGTTCTTTCATCTCTAAGTTTTCATCATAGGACGTCAAGAATGCAAAAATTCACTTTACAACTGGGAATGCAACAAGGACCTTAAACGTTTTACAACTACGAAGGTAAGTTGCATAGTGCTTTGCAATTATCAATATACCAACATCCTGCATCGCAGGTACAATTAGTTACAATTACTAGAGGTGTCGTCATACATATGGGTAACACAATTTTTATTGAATTTCGCAGCAAGACGTGTCTGAAATACCAACAACTTACAATTATAACGACAATGAGATGCTACCATCAATAACCAAAACCAAGAATGAACATTTTTTTAAACCTATTCATTTCTTTCGTTTAATTCTAGGTATCCACATTAACGCAAGAAAGCCAATAAGGGTTGGAAAATCGATTGAAGAACTTAGATAAGTATTGCTACTGCATAGAACGTTTAGCAGGTTATGGCACTCATATAACATTCTATTTTCAGATATTTTACCTCAAGATGAACATTTTTGGCGCATTGGCCCAACGAGAAAGCTCTAAATTTATAACTAAGACGTTGTATTAAAAAAAAAAACAATGTGATTTATTGATGACATTTATTACAATAATTAACCACACAATTTTTTTTAGCGTTTTTTTTTTTGTAATTTAACTTTTGCAGTATTTTTTTCATCATGATAAGATGAAAGTTGACGAGATGATCGCCTTTAGATTGATAATGACCTGGATGATGGTGACTAGGGTGATAATGATTATGATGATGGTGTACAAAACGATGCTGACGATGTTGATGATTTTTAATAACACTTGTGTGCGAATACAAGCGGTTATTATTGCATTTCCACACCACCCATGAGGTATGCACACTGGCGCGTTAAACGATTTTTTATATGGTGTTCGGTTTCCCCAGGAGGCCTATTGCACCAGTCTTGAAATAAATTGGAATTAGTATTGTTATTCATAGAATTTATTGTACATAATAAATACTTAGATATATATAAATAAAAGAGTAAGCCCAACAATAAAATATAGAAAATAAATAAATAAGTTGGGACTTACAGCTGTATGCCAATTCGAACAGCTAAAAGTCTTTAAATAAAAATTCTACATCTATAATAATATATCGGTAATAATAACAACTATTTACAAATGCGATACCGTGAGGGTTTTGCTCCTTTTGGATGGTAATCTAAAATCGCGTTTGATAAATTTAAGTGCAAAATTAATGCGAACTCGCAAAAGGAATTTCAAAATGAAATGCATTGGTAGTTCTTGGCAACAGGTATACGGAGGTTCAAACTGCAGTTCTTCAAAAAGTTTTTCGGTGACACCTCTAATATGACAATTTTGTGGAAACAGTTCAGAAAAACTTGCGTCGACATGCTTAATGTATTCCACAAAGTTTAGGGCAACGAGGTTGCAATTGTCAAATTGCTTGTGAAGAACAAGTTCGGAGACGGTTCCGAGTTAGAAAGTTTTGGAAAGGGTAAGGAGCAACTGTGACTTTCGTAATATCTTCTAAAAAGCCAGCCGCAAAAAAAGTGAAACAGTTTTTTTGAAGGAATTCAAATTCATGTTTGTTTCCAAAATGCTACTTGGTCCAGTCACTACGTCCCACTGCAGCCATTCAGGGTCTTTCACTAACTCGTGATCTGCGATGGCTTTGATCTGGTCATTTTTAATTTCGCAATTTCCTGTTTTGACGGCCCCAAAGTTTTTGAAATGCGCCTATAAATTGAAAGCAGGTTGGACGTGTATTTGAACATGCTGCACACCTTATCTTGCCAAAAAAGTGTTCTAAACAGTCCTGATTTAGATGTCGGGTCAATAAATAGTTAAAGTCGCTTCGCCGCAGGTGTTGGGACAGCAAAACGAGACGATATGTTTAACAACCACCCGTTAATGAACTTAAACGTTCTGGTTGTATCCGCTCCGTTGTAAGCAATAACTTTCATTGATATCAGGAATTTTCTGGCATTGCCTAAGAACTCTTCCTGCATTTCATTTTGGCTGAAGGCAATTTTCATATTTTCCGGCTGTCTAATGATTGAAGTATTGTATTTGACAAACTCAGCGGTGTTTTCAACAGTTTTTGTCCCGTTGCCAGACTTTGAAAGCGTTAAGAGCCCCGCAGAAACCGTATTGAGAGGCCACTCTGACTTTCATTCGCTCAAAGGTGTTGGGGTTGATGTAAGTATTGGTCAACTTCGGAGCCAGTTTGAGTTCACTCTTGGAGTCAATATTGAAAAGCTGTGCAGTATCTTTCCAAGAGGCAATTTTCCCGTTCTCAAACATGATGTTGTTCTTCAGCAAGCAGCTGCGCGTACTTTTAAATAGGTGCGGGACATCGTAGAAGAAGTATATCCTGGATTCCTCGACCAAGAAGTACGGCTTTTGGGGGCTTATTTCTAAAAGACAAAAAAAGAGCCAACGCTTGAAAATTAGGCCCTTCGTCACACACGAAGTGAATTGGGATAATTTTGCTTTCTTTTAAGGCCCTAACTATCATTAAAAGCAGTTTCTTTAAAATGAAAGGCGGGCAACTGCTGCGAACGAAGTAATATCCAATGCCATGAACACTAGCATACTACCTGCATCACTTGGTGATCGTTGGCCTTCACGAAAATCTTCCAGACCTATAATAGAGTCAGTCTTTCTACTGTAATCGAGGTGGGCTTTGAGGGACATTTCGTCGGCCGAACTCGAGCAGTACCGGAACTGCTCCAGCAAGTGGCTAACTTTAAGCTCCAAACTCTTTACATTGAATTCAATGTTGCCAGGTGTTTTTGGCCATGACTTTATATAGGTGTACAAGGGTTTCAACACACGGAAGATTAAACATGACTTTCAGTTCCCTGTATGCCAAAGGGGACACAAAATGCATTAAAAGTGCAAACTTTTTGGCCTCCTTGCTATGCCTATTGCCACGAGCACTACGGTCTTGTTTTTGTTGCGCAATTCGAAGCAATAAACTGCAAACTTTCAGGCAATTTCTGTTGTTTGGCATCACTTAATATATTTTCTTCCGGCATTTTTTTAATTTGGGCTTTCAGGAGAAAAATCTCACGGTCCTTCGCTTTAATATTTTTGGAATATTCTTCTTTAAGCCTATTAATTTATAGTTTCGGTAGATTTTAAAAGTTGGTTTCTTAAACCTACCTTTTTGCGGGTGTTGTTGCGCAGACGGGTACTTGTCTGAACACCGACCTATTTTTTTTTTTTTTTGGCAAAAAACAATTCTAAGGTGACATCGATTTGAGGACTTACGGGTTCAGCAAGGCTTGCCTGCGCTTCCTGTGGCCATTCTTCCATCTGTCCTCTATCTATCAATACTTCCCCTAAGCATTGCTCTTCTATAACCGCTTTACCGCTGTCTTTTTGGGCAAATCAGGGACGGCACAATGTGTGAGCCTAATTTTCGACTTTGAAAACATTATATCCGAAAAATGCGCATCACACACTCTTTGGCTGTGTGTAGGTTTTTTTTAGTAGCTTGGCACATTTTTTGAAAAAAAGCTACACTTTCACGTCTGCCTCCAGAGAACCGTATTAGCTATCACGAAGTATTTGATATATCTGAATTCCTCTATCTGTGCTCTAAATAATGGTATATATTGTTTTGCATTCACCTCTTTATTTTAAAAATTTCTAATACCAAATGCATTATGAACCCTGTCATTTTCACTTCGTACACAAAACACAAGCCAAAACTTGATTAGTTATACAAAATTTTAAAACAAAGAGATAGATTAATAAAAATATACCCCAAATACTAGGGTGTAGCTTACTAGGATTTCTAGGAGCAGGTTGGGAAAATTAATGAAGAAATGAATCTATTTTCACCTTTTCTTAGGTACCTAAGCAAGCTACCCCTAAATATTTGATATCGTTGAGTTCGTCTGATTGTGTTCCACAAGATGGCATAGATTTTAACACTTTATGGATAAAATTCACAATTGTGGTAGTTCCAAATGTATTGTCAGATTGTTTTTCTTTTTTTTACGAAAATTTGAAGCCGATAAGTACTAATCACTAAGCACTTCGCGTTGTCTGCTTTCCAGTAGGGTGAACTGAAGTTAATTATATTCTGCAAATGATTTTCACATTTTTTCGCGCGATAAGCACTTCAGACGAATGTTTACTGCTTTATTTTTATCTTTTATTTTGTTTATTAAAATCATGAGTATTTCCGAAACTGATCACGATCAACTGACACGCGACGAACTTTTGCAGAACGAAACTGAATTTTTTGGTGGAAATGGCATGCAACTAGTTCTAGACTACAAATTAGTAAATTAATATGAAAGACTAACTAACATTAATAATAGGGGTGAAAACGAACAATTATTGGCTTACCTAGCACTGTTGTTCGGGGCCTTGAAGGTATTTGTTGGGAAACTGCATCCCAGAACGTAATTCTGCGACCGTCTTCGTTTTTTGTTGGGAGGCTTTCTGTCATTCATTTATCTATAATAAAGATAAATCACTGAAAACAAAATTCTATTTAATTAATAAATGAATTCAGCTTACCCTTAAATAGGAAATATAATCCATACCCTTAAATAGGAAATATAATCCAATTAATTATACTTTCGTGATACCGTCTCAGAGAAAATCGCGCGTAAATAAACAATTTGACATGTGGTGAGTCTATGTGTCAGTCAATCGTGGTAAGCTGTTACAGTGTTCAGAAATACAGCTATTTTCTTAAGAAATTCAACACGAAATTGGTGAATAATAGATTATTTACCTAGTATTTAATGCAGTACATTTTCATATTAGTTTTTCTATTCGCATTTATAAGAGGTCATTTCATAATTTAAATCACATACAATAACGTTCTGTATTTCTACTAGACCGAAGCACTCAGATACCATTATTGTCCCATCATAACACCAAAACATACTACTTTTAAATTTAAATATGGACTTTAATATACGAGACACTTAAAAATATAACAAATACACATACGAATACTATTATTTTTAAGACTAATGGAGAAATCTTTAATTTACTTAAAACATACATTACATTAATATTGATATTTATGATAATAACATAATAATAGTTTAGTACAGTTAACAATAAACAAAAATTGAAATCAATGTTGAACAACACGATATATTTATAAATTTTGAAATACATATTTGCAAAATTAGAATAAAGTCACGTTGTTTTCCAATTGTATTTATAACTATGTCAACAGTTATAATTTTATATCGAATTGTGTGCAAACTTTCATTTCTGTAAGTTATAACTAAACAATATAAATGATTATCATTTTCTACTCGATTTATAGTAACTGCCTTACAAAAGTTTGCTAAAAAAATTTTTATTTCTTTACAATATTTCAGCATTGTTTATTTTTCTTATATTGTCAACAAAAATTTTCGATTATTCTTAAAATAAGTGACTGTCCACACAAAAAAACCGAGTGTGCTTTTGACCACATGACTGAAGTAAAACTTCTTCAGCTCCATCTATATATACATGTTTAGTTTAGTTTACAAAAAAAACTCAAATTATTTTATTTAATTTTCCACAAAATTACCAGCTGCTAGAAGACATGGGAGAACAAACTCTTAACAAATTAGAGTTTCATGTCTGTATATAAATAATATGATTAATTACTATTATTCACCATTTTTTTCAAAAGAAGAAAATGAGTGTATTCTGTAATTTTTTTCTGTTTTGCGAATAAAACAGTTTTATATAGATGGTGATGAAGCATATGCGAATAATGCAATGCGTTCACTCAGAAGCAATAAAGTAGCATTTAAATGAGGTTATATCGAGTTCGCATTCTTGGTACATCTGCTCAAAAATTTACCATAAAAAGATAATTAGCAAATTAGCAAAAATCAAAAAAGAAAAAAAAAATACCAAATTTGGTAAAAAATGACCAAAGTGGCAACTTTGCAATAGGTGTGTCTTAGATATACGAAACGTAACTGGCCATGAGAGAATGAAAAGAAACTGAGTGCTCGCACCTCTTTCTGTTGCTCCTACAGTGTGATACAGACAATAGCTTGCACTGCAGTGATACCAGACTCTAGAGGCAGGTTATCCCACGGTTATACTCAAAATATCCCTTTTATGTTTACAAAATAAATAAATTTATTATTTTAAAAAGTACTCGTGATTCATTCTCAGACACATATGTCATTTTATGAAACAGTTTAGGAAAATAAAAAAAGGAAATTGAAAGCATTTAGATATTTTGAATGACTTTTTTCTAGACATGAAAATATTTAATTTGATCGTAGGTTGAATAATTTTTTTATTCTTAATGAGAGCAATTAGGAACCAATTTTGACCAAAAAGTAAAATCGCTTTCTTTTTGTACTATGAGGTCTGAAAAATTACTTTGTCCCCTTTAGCTTATTATTAGTGAAAAAATCCCTCAAAAAGTGATAAATCCCCCGATCTGGTATCACTGCTGCACTGTAGGATGTGTCTTAGATAATGAAACGTAACTGGCTGAGAGGGCGAAAATGTGTGCTCGCATCTATTTCTCTTTTGCTCTACAGTAATATACGAAACGAAACGTAGCTCTCTCTCTCTTTTTATCTCACTAACATAGTTTTGCGTCCCATGTTTCAGTAATTTTAATATTATTTTCAAGTTATTATTTACCCCGATAATTTAAGCATATGAGGGAAATGTCAACATGTTTTTTGGGATTGTAAACATTTTTTTTTGAAAGCCTTACCGACTCCTTAATTTCCAGTGTTCAGATTGCCAAGAACCTATGTAAGGAAGAAGCCCCTTATCGAATATGACACAAAAGATATGCAACACGCTGTTAATGGTATAATTAGTAAGAAAATGACATGTCGCCAGTGTGAAGCCACAATACAGCATTCCAACAGACATCATATTCAACCGGATTATGGGACGCAAAACTATGTTGAAGACTATTGGCTCGGGGCGAACATCTGCCCTTCCTATAGAAACCGAAAATGAGCTACTTCGATGCGTTGTCACACGTTCGGAAATAGGGATACCATGCGATAAGAAAGAGGTTATTTGGTTGGAGAGTACATAGAAGTCAGCGGACTAAAAACACCATTTAAGGACAATATTCCTGAAGATGACTGGTATTTGGGATTCATGAAACGACATCATTAAAAAAACCAGAACATCTGCGAAAGCTTCGAAAAGACGAAGTCGTTTACGATTTTTATGACAAGCTTCAAAAATTCGTTGACAGCTCCTGAGGAAGGAAATGAAAGTGAGGCTCATCTTTCTGAATGGGTAGATGGAAAAGAAGAATATGAACGCCACTTGATCAGAACGCGCTGCGATATTTTTTAGTCTATTGTCTGAAAAAAGTTGTGTGCCAATAAAGTTGTCAGCTAAAAAAATGCTTCAGTTTTTTGAAGATGAAAGACAAAATAGTGGAAGTTTTGCCTTCTGTAACGTTTATATTTTGTAAACATATTAACAAAAATCTTACATTCGGTTCGTTGGATGCCGTAGATTATGTGTATGAAACTTCCCTTATTTGGTTTTCAGAATTTCAAAATCTTTTTATATTAAATTACCATCAAATCGAAATTTTAAAGGTTTTAATGTCAAGCTACGATTTAAAGATGACAGAAGATATTGGGTTTGGGTTTTCAAAAATAATTGTAATCAAATATTATTAAAAAGATTTTCAGTCATACTATTAAAAAAAAGCTGTAATTGGCAAATGAAAACATTGATAAAACATGTAAAAAAAACAAAAAGTAAAAACACTGCAAAAAGCAAAAAATAAATGTTAAAAAAGTTAGTTTTAAAAACCAAACAACCCGACTGACTGTAAAAAAAAGAACTAAAAAGATATGAACAGGACACATTCAAGTACCTATACCTTACTAATTGACAATCGGAGACTATATACCTACACAGCCTAGCAAACATATGAGTATTGAGTACCCTCCGACTGTCAAATAGTAAGGTATAGGTACTTGAATGTGTCTTGTTCATATCTTTTTAATTCTTTTTTTTTTTTTACATTCAGTCGGGTTTTTTTGGTTTTTCAAACTAACTTTTTTTATGACAATCCGGGAAAGAATATGAATCTAATGACACCTCACTATTCAAAATCGATCAAGCCGTTTAGGCTACACGGCGTCACGTAGGAACGTACATAGGATACGCGCGAGTTATGTATTTTGAAAAAGGTAAACCAATTTAAATATAACACAAGTTCTTTTTATTTCGTTTATAAATTTTGTACAATCATTTACGTCGGCTACCAAAATTCAACTGTTTTTACTGTGTCAAACTCGGTTCAGCTTCACTCCGACTTGCATAGGTATATACAAAACCCACTCGATGCACTCCCTTTGCACTTGTTGCCGATTAGCGCTTTCATGGCAGAAACCTGTTGCTAAAGTTGAGAGTGCGGAGACGATCGTATCGTTGGGCATTGTCCGATTTGTGCTGCCGGTGGTTGTGAGAACATAACTCGCGAAACACATAACCCTCCCTGTGACCAGTCGGGTAATAATAGGTCTAAATCCGTCAAACACAAAATATTTACCAAAACTCTCTCAGATAGCTGAAAATATACGCCATATTTTCAGTACTTGCCGGTTGAAATTCTCTGAGCTGTTTCGAGCCACGAGAGGAACCATTCGTTACTCGTTACTTTGCAAATTTTCTCTTTTTCTGTCCTTTTTGATGAGTACGTGTATAGACTTTGTGTGAATTGCGATCGATTTATATCGATTGCGTTAGATTCAAACCGCGTACGCGAACGAACCTAATGATCTATTTAGACTATATAAACTTGAACCTAACACTCAACATAATATTCGTTTGATGGTAACACTATCCACTAAAAATAATTGATGCGATTTTTGGCTGTCAGTTGCGATGTTGAGTTGAAATGTAGATGTCGCTAGGTGCGAAACTTGGCTGGGTATGAGTTGCGATGCTATTGTGAATAGATCAGAACGTAATATATTTCACAGTTCCGTGTATTCCATATCTTGACATTTCTCACTGACATTTGTGTGACAATTGTGTTTTTTTTTTTGTTTTTTCTTTAAATTTAGATTTATATCTTTTTGTTTAGCCTATGACACTCCGTGGAAGAATACAAATCTTATGACATCTCACTCTTCAAAATCGGTCTAGCCGTTTAGGCCACAGGGTGTCCCGATGGAACGTACATAGGATAAGCGCGAAAAACATAACCCTCTCTGTGTGCAGTCGGGTAAAAAAGTTAAAGTGCAAGGATGAGAAATGTACACTCGTAAATACTACATTCGATAATTGCCATTTTAATTTCAACTTTCAAGGGAACTACATAGGTAGGTATGTACCTATAAAGTATCATTCCCTATGCATTTTGTGTTAGCTATTCATGCAATCATAGTTTCAAAGACGTGAACAAATCAGTAAGCAGAAGAACACCTAATGGTCGGGTGATTTCGCCACTCCTGTGGATTATGGTACTTAACATAAAAGCTTCTCTGCTAGATTCCACTTTAGAGCAGAATAGGAGAAGAATGCGGTCGTTAATGATTTCGACATACCCATCTTCACAGATGGTTAAACAATCAGCTGTTGAGTGGGAGCGGCCATTTTCTCAGCAGAATTATACATCTCCAAATCCGCCTCCCTAATGCAGCCAGCGTCTTTCAAGCAGGAGTACTCGCAAACAAGGAGGCGGGTAGACTGCTCCTTAACATAACTACACCCAGCTTAAAAATAGGCATCTTCGTCGACAGTCAGTCCGCGATTAAGGCTGTCGGGGCAACTAAATCGACGTCCAAACATGTTGTGCACTACAGAGAGACACTGACCGGGGCTTGTCATCGGCTTGAAATCACTCTCGTCTGGGTTCCTGGCCATAGTAACATAGAGGGGAATGAGAAAACCGATGTACTTGCCAGATGCGGCTCTGCTCTGTGCGTATCTCAGGCGGGTCTTTCCTCCGCTGGGATACGTTAAGAGAGAAATCCACCTGTACTGCACCTCAAGGACGGAGACCAGATGGTTGAACCTGACGAACTGTGTCATTTCAAGTAAGATCTGGCCAACCTACAATGATGCCAGAACAAACAACCTCTTAGCCAGAAAGCGTATAGATGTCGCCAGACTAATGGCAATTAGTATGGGCCTTGAGGAATTCACGCAGCGAAGCTTGTCATCCATAACACCCACTGCCGTAGCTGCGCTGACACAGACAACAGTGAAACAGTGTTTCATCTTCTTTGTGAGTGTCCGGCCCTTGTCCCTTTTATGATGACCTTTCGGTCATCCAAAGTATCAGATCTCAACTCCTCAGGCTGGTTGTGAACTCCCTTAACGTCCTTCTCCCCTTTTATCTTCAGGTTCCATGCGTCGTGGCCTCAACACGGCGCACAATGCGTTATTGGTGTTTTTCCCTCGTCAGGAAACGGGAAATACAGCCACTTAAACCAACCAACCGGGATAATGGTAAATGCTGTCAAGGCGAGACTGCTTTAATTTAAAAAACCCCAAAAGGCTCAACAACGACTGCATCTGATACTGATCAGAGAGTGAAATTAAAGAAAGTTTATTAAACTTTTGTTATTTAATACTCTTAATCCGCTTTAAAGTTGTCTGCTAAGGGGTTAATACACTCACACTTATTTTTACTTACATCCGCTTAAACTGTCGACTTCCTGAGTTCCACTAAGCACACCAAGTACTATATTGTGTAACTAGGAATCAACAAATTGATCCAAATGTACCAGTCGAAAATTCTATAGATTTCATCAGCACAGCATCACAGTAATCATTTTCCATCATTCAGTCAACACTAGATACGAGAAAACGCAAACGAACGAAACAAATCACTTTATTTGTTGAAACAAAACATGTATCATCCCTTGTTATTTATTTGTTGTATCAGATGGAGCTGAAAAAAGATTAACTCACATTTCACCGTCATAGACAATTGGCCGGGAATTACATGTTCTTTTTTTGTGTCGTTGCGCTATTTATTCTCTTCAGCCATGTTATGTCCGCCATTGCTGCTACAATTGAATGGACAAATGCGAAAAACTTGACAGGCAAATAAAAAAAAACCCTGTCAATGGATTTACAAATAAATTCCCAGCAAAGCCGCCCCCTCTACAGCTTTCCATTTGAATTAATTCGTAAATTATTCCTCAAAGTCCCTTGCTCTGTATACACAGCAGACAAACTTCCACAATAATATCAGCTCCTCCGTTTACAACTGTGTTGCTCCCGTGGACGGTTTTTGTTTCGAATTCAATTCTATTTTTTTTTTAAATGTTGCAAACTGTATTGGAATTCACTAAAAATCTCCTTTACTGAATAATTGGGTGTATTTTTGTATTTCATTTACTGAAGTCCCCCAGATCTATTATGAAATTTTAAGTAGACATCAAAAATAAATTCGTCCAGTTTTCTTTTGCAATAGATAAATAGGAGTAAATCACGAATGAAAAAAAAACTTCGCCCTTTGTTTGATAAAATCTAAAATCTCATACCGTTTCACATACTGAACTTTTGCTCTGCAACCTCTGTCCACCTGAGAGAGCCAGGACAAACTTGGCAATTATGTGCTTATGTATGGAAATATCCTGCTGGAATTTGCATACATTCAGTGCAGTTACCGCTTATCCGTATTACATGGAAGTCATGAGCTTCCTCCTCTACCGTATGTTTTCGTAAACTCATTACTTTTAAATACTTATATAAAGTGGTGCAAAAAAGGGACACGCTTTACTCCCTTTTCTACATCCTTCCGCAGGTAAATCGCTGCGCAGCGTATATGGTTTTTAGTTTTAGACCACTATGTATGTAAATTTGATTTTGCCATTTCTCCAAATGTTTGTTGGTTTAGGATTAAGGATGTTTTCATAACAGCAGGATTATACCGGTAACTTTTAATGTGTGAAGAATACACATAGAATCTTTTATGTTATTGACGGTGTATGGATATTTTCAACCATTTGGGAAAAGTTTAAGCTTGGTCTCATAGGTACATCATGAAGATTTCAATTTTTCGATAAAATCGTGCTCAGCAGGTCGAGTAACCCTTAATTTGCATAATTTCCGTGATAAAGTGAAAAGTTAACAAAATACTTTTAGTGCTTGGGTTTTGTTAATGTCTATTAAACAGTAATTTTCATTGTTAACTGGCGACAGGATTAGGCAGGGATTGCCTTTCATTTTACTGAACGACCTTAAGACGCCGGTGTACATTTTTAACAAGCTTGTGGGTCCTTAATAATGTCTCTTGAGAAGGGTATCTATATTATTTTTGTATTGCTAGTTGGTGTTTCGCCATATGGTCATAGTTTTTATGTATTCGACATGGAATTTTTTAGAAAAATCTTTAAACCACTGATTAAAATCGACAGCAGTTCATATTGGAACCTTTTTGTTTTTTAATAAATAAACTGGGCGCTCATTCCGTTATACTGAGAAAGAACGATAATTGTCCGCGAGTTACGTACTCACAACCATAGGTAACGGAAACTTATACATATCTTCAAATCCCCTTATCTCTGCTCACAATACACAGCACAGTTCTGACAATGCCAGCTCCACTCTCCAGCTTAGAAACAACATCACACATGACGCTATTCAACTCAAGTTTTACGCCAAGAATAGAGAAACGGTCTGAAGTTAACTCTGCCATGAATGAAAACGCAAATCGGTAACAAGTAAAAGGGGAATGCATCGAGTGGGTTTTAATATATATTAAGGCGCAGTGGCTTAGTGGTTAGTGTGTTGGACTACTAAGCGAGGGGTCCCAGGTTCGAATCCCGAGAAAAACCCAAATTTCAACTTAAGGTTTTTTTCGCTGCGCCACCTCTCGCGAACGTCTGACAAACATCCGAGAGTATAAATGTCATGAAAGAGCTTCTCAATTGGCCGTTTGGACCCGGCATAAAATTGTAGATCCCTTCCATTCGTCCCAAAAATAAAAACTCACACAAGACGAATGGTTGTGAGAAGCTAGGCTTGGGTCCATACGGACCTGTTCCGCCAATTATTATAAGTCGGAGTGAAGCTGAAGCGGAATTTGACAAAGCGAAGCCAGTTGAATTTTAGCAGTCAACGTTTAAGCATTAGTGATTTGACTTATGAGTATTTGCTGGACAGTGCGGAAGACAATTTAATTCTCGTGTCTGGCAATTACAATCCATTGCAACAAGTTGCCGAGTTATGTTCCTCGAGGAGTGAAAGCCTTTGTGTCTTAGATTTATAATGACTATTTTTATTTTAATTACTAATTAATTAATTTACAATTTGTGTCTTAACTAAGTGACTGCTTCTCCTCGACTGACCTTCACTGTACTCTTTTCCGTAGCTGTCGATGCTGTTGCTACTGCACTGCTGATGCTGTTGGCTTGGGTAGAATGCCAGATTACTTAGCGGCGGTGCTCATGTACATTATGTACATTACAATTTGTTCGTGTACTTGCTACGATCGGATCATCGAAGGGACGCCAAACTAGCTAATCTTTTGTGTGGTGCTGTACATTGTAATTTGTTTTGATCGCTGTTATGTTGCGTACAGAGATTAGGCAGTTGCGTCATAATGTGGAGATAGGCCGTATCGTAACTCAACTCCGCCGATAAAGATGACGACGAAAAACAACTGAAGAATCTTCTCAAAAATTTAAATAATGGAAATATATTTAAGATTCAAAGCCATTCAGCGTTTTTCTGTCAATAAATATATATATTTAAAAAAAAATAATTTGTTTTATTTTCTTAAACAGGAAAGTGACGTAGTTGATAGATAATAAATTTGACAAATAAAACTGTGCAATCTTAAATTATGATATGACATAAAGAGAATATGGTTAGAGACATTAATATTTCATATGAAACAGAGAATATGTCACTTCAAAAACGGACTAAAGTGTGGGGTGAACAATTTTTAAGGATAACTTGTTCTTGTTTATATTTTTGAAAGTTTGTGCCAAGAGTAATTATTTTGGGCTTTAGGGAGCATTATTTTTACTGCTAATAAATAGGTGAACAATAAGGTGATTTTGAGCTTAATTTAAGCTCGCACATTCTTCATTGCGATATGTTTAAAAATAAATAAGCTCATTTTAAGTTTACAGTGATTTGAAATCAGGTTGTTGCATACTTCGAATGAAATGACTTTAGGCTTAATTTCAGCTTACACGTTCTAAATACTATTATAGAACAATCTTAAAATAAGAACTAAAGGTTAATCAAAAAACATACTCAAAGTAAGATTTTTGCACTTGGACTAAGAACTTCCGAGCTTAACAGACTCTCGTCAACGGATAGGCTTGATTTGACACTGATTATCTTGATTTTATCCCGTTTTTTCCCTGAGTGTATAAATTTTTAAAATCACTTACACTTTATTCAAAATTGTTCACTCTTTTATTTTTTAAACACTTAATTACAAAAACACGTGATCAATCGGAATGAATGAACTTTCTTTATCCATCATACATTGTGCGCCTTGATTGGAAAGTATAATTGTTGTTCAAACGTGTATTGGTGTGCAAAAAATCATGCGGATAATATGGCTCAGATTTTAAGATTATTTCGGCTTAATTGGAGAGTACAATTCTTATTCGATCCTGTATTTGAGTGCTAAAAACATAATTCATTTGATATGGTTCAGCTTTTAATACTGCATAGGCTTGATTTAAATTTAAAAAGCTCGATTCTAGATTTTTGCTATGGTTTTAAGAATCATTTGACTTATTTTGAGATTGAGCGCGTCAGAATGAAGAACATTAAGAATAAGCATGATCAGACAATTACGATGTACAATTGTATATAAATTAAATAAATTTGTCCATTATATAAAATTATTATTATTTACTTCTATCTTTATTTCTTTCAAAAAACTTAAAGCTATACAAAAGATTAATCAAAGTTCAACATAAAGATTTTTTAAAAGAATACAGCTTTTAGCTTAAAAATGAAACAGTTACATACATTCTGTTGTCAGAAATCTGTACGAATCTTAGTTAACAAACAAGTATTAATTTATCGATGGGGATGCGAATGCAGAGACGAAAAAAAAAAAAAAAATATTGAGTACAAAAATGTTTTCAAAAATTTAAGAAAAAATAAATTCAGTAACAAAAAGAGAAAAAATTAAACCAAAGGAATCAGCAAGTCACCAATAATATCATAGTTTAAAAAAAAAGCCAATACTTAACATTTTTAAGAAAAACAGATTTAACTCGTTGGCATCTTAGATTACAAGGCATTTTGTTAAATAAGCGGGGCGCAGTAACAATATAAAAGCGAGAAAATGCGATCTTTTTATAGTGGGTACATTGACGAAATTTCTGGTGTTAATACGTAAATTTTGACAATCGTAAACCCTTAATTATTTCGGTTTATTATTTTTAAAACCTTGTAACAGAACAAATGTCTTAAAGGTAGAAAACCAAGACTTTTAAACAGCTCAAAACTATGAGTACGACGATTAACCCTGCATAAGATACGGATAGCATGTTTTTGTTTGGTTAGCAGAGGCTCTATTTTATTGGAATGTGTACCACCCCAACAAGCTATACCATACTGGAGTTTAGATTTAAGTAGACCGTTATAGACTAGCTTTAAGACAGGCAAACTGCAATACAGACTAAGATGGTAAATATGCCTAACAGCACTGTTTAGATATTGCTTTAATAGTATGTTCTCTTCAACTGAGCCTATAATCCAAAGTAATACCTAAGTACTTAGAACTGTCTACACGTTCGATTTCAAAGCAGTCAGCAGAGCAACGTGCATGGAAATCAAAAGTGGGTATATTGTTATCGTGTGTACAGGAATTAACTAAACGGAATCTATTGCAATTGGGTGAATGGTAATGTAAAGGCATATCTTCACAGATTTTACCCATTATGTTAAAAAGCATGAACTTTGTTTTATTGCTTATGACCAATTTGTGGAGTTTGAACCATCTCCTCATTAAATCTAGGTCATAATTAACATCCAAAAAAAAAGTTAAAATAACACTTACCGTGATAAGACAAGGCTGTGTCATCGGCAAAAGCTGTAAGTTTACATTTGAAAGGTTGAATGAAAAGCGAATTTACAAAAATCAAAAACAGAATTGGACCTAAAACAGATCCTTGTGGCACACCTATGTTGATGCGAACTTTTTCACTCAAACAATTTCGAATCCTAACTCTCTGACTACGATTTTCTAAATAAGTAGTAAACCAGTCATGGATAAAACCTCTGAAACCAGCGTTATAAAGTTAACTAAGCAATATCTTATGATGAACCATGTCAAAAGCTTTGGTGATGTCAATGAACAGGGAAGCAGGGATATCAGATTCATTTAGACTATTATATATTTCACCGCACAGCTTTAATAAGGCATCTTCAGTAGATTTGCCACTGCGAATCACTGAAGAAACTTGATTTATTTAGGTAAGGCAGTATTCTTGATTTGACCCCCTTCTCGAAGACTTTTGAAAAAACCGATAAAAGGGATATTGGGCGGTAATTGTTTAAAGACATTGTTTCCCCTTTTTTATGTAGTGGAATTACAACAGCTGTTTTAAGTGAGTCAGGAAAAATACCCTTTTGTATACTCATATTGAAGATATGACATAATACATCTGAAACAAGAAGAGATATATTTGTCAAAACGTTACTTGAAATTTGATCACATGTAGTTGAATTAGATGCTTTAAGAGACTGTATGAAGGTGTGTATATCAAATGAAGAAAAACTTTTAAAGAAAAAAACTTTGTCTTTCGAAAGGGTCATGAGTAAGAGTGCTCTCACATACACAAACAGAATCATTATTAAGAGTGGAATCACGAATAGACTTTGTTACATTGGCAAAATAGTCATTAAACACATTGGCAACTTCAAAAGGCTCAGATATAATGACGTTATTAGTATCTGTAACTGCGGTATCCACGTTATGTTTAGTTTTGTTTAAAATGTCGTTGACAACCTGCCATTCTTTTTTAGAATTACCAATATTATTAGCTAATATATTACAATAAAAAGTATCTCTTTGAAGAGGTATTTCAATTTTCAGCTCCTTACAGATCTTATCATAATACCTTTTTAGCCTAAAGTTACTTGGGTGTTTTTTTAAACGCATATATAGAAGTTTTTTCTGTCTAATTTTTTTAATAAGAGCACTAGTCATCCATTGCTTAAGGGGTTTCAATTTGTTGCTCTTTTTTATTTGTGTACTTGCGCGAAATAAGTGCAAGTGTAATTTATTAATAAACAAATCGAAAGCAATAGATGGATTTTGCTCTCTGTAGACTTCATCCCAAAACTGAAAAATTAAAGCTGTCTTGAGAGCGGAAAAATCAATTTTTGTAAACTTTTTGGCTTCATATTGTTTCAATCTGGATATCCGAAGGTCAAGTTGGATGGTAGTTAGGCAGTGGTCACTTATCTTGAGGTCAAATATAGCTGATCTAAATTTAGAAGGATTATTTCTATGTAATCTAATAAAAATATGGTCCAAACACGAGGTTGTATCGTAAACCCCACGAGTAGGAAGTGATATCAAACTATCGAGGCCAACAGAAGACATAATCGAAAGATAACTATCAACATCACTTGAGCTTGTTGTAACATCATCTTTGCAGATCGATGTTAAAATCACCCAAAATAATTAGATTCTTACACACAATATTATCAAGAAAGCGAGAGAAATCATCCAGAAAGGCATTGACTGTACAATAATTAAATCTATAAGCCCCGACAAAACAGTATTGAGCACCAGAAATCTCGCAATTTAAACTAATTAAATCGGCACTATTTATATTTAAACGATCAATGACAAAGTTTGACGACAAATCGCTTCTATAGAACACTGCGACACCACCAGCAGAATAAGAGTTATTACAGGCTGCTTTCAATGTAAAATTGGGAATGGAATACTCGTAATTCGAAACTTCATCATCAAATATCCATATTTCGGATAGAAAGATGAGATCCGGTAAGTGATCTAAAGATGCAAGGTGAGTTAAAAAAGTATCAACATTTTTACGCATACTGCGGATATTTTGGTGAAGTACAAAAAGACCTGAAAAAGACATTTTGTTTGGATGATCTATGCAAAGACATGTAAAACTATCAGAATTTAAGGAAGAAAATGTATCATTTGAATTATTATGACAACTAATTGATGGATTATTTGAGTTCATATTAATCATAAGTTAAAATTCTAAAAAGAATTTAATATTCTAGTCTACTAAAGTCCTCAAAACTAATTACTTTGATCACTTTATCTCCTTCTTTTTTTTTAAGACTTGTTCTCTGTGCGTGTGTCCCCATCGACTTCGAACTCAAATACAGGGTGGCGCACCAATTGTGCTACAATAAGAAATTCAAATAACTTTTTTTTAATCGATGTATTTCATTTATTTTTTTTTTTTATTGGTTAGAAAATTAAATTTTATTTTAAATAGTTAGTTGTTTTTAAAGATTATAGATCGCAAATGACCTCCACGCTCTCCCACGCATATGCGGCACCTGATAAAAAAACTATTCATTGCGGCCTGAAGAGTTGAAGTTGGGATCGCCTCAATTATTGTCGTTATGGACTGCTTTAATTCAGTTAAATTCCTGGGCTTCGTTTTATACACCTCTTGCTTGACATAACCCCATAAAAAGGAGTCTGGTGCAGTCAAGTCAGGTGACCTTGGGGGCCAGCGAAGAGTGGAGTTCCTAGAAATTAATTTGTTTGCGAATTTTTTGTTTAGCTCCGCCATAACTGGTCTGGCTATATGTGCAGTTGCTCCATCTTGCTGAAACCAAACGCTGTTGAATGGTATACGTCTTCGGCGCAGTTCTGGGTAAAAAAACTCCTTCAACATCTTTAAATAACGGTCCCCATTGACAGTAACGGTTACACCGTTTTCTTCAAAGAAGTACGGCCCGACAATACACCTTGATGAAACTGCGCACCACACAGTGACTCGTTCTGGGTGCAGTTCCGTCTCATGGAGCATTTCTGGATTAGACTCTTTCAATATACGGCAATTTTGCTTGTTTACATTGCCGTTAAGATCAAAATGGGCCTCATCAGACATGAACAAACAATTGATCAATGTGTTGTCTTCTTCGGCCATTGATATCATTTTTTGGCAAAATTCCAGGCGAGCAGGCAAATCCTGAGGGTTTAACTTGCTAGTAATTTGGACTTTGTACGAAAACAAGTTTAAATCGTCATGATATCCGTTGTAATGACCATCTACTAACTCCAATTTGCTCCGATAAGTTTCGGGTCGAAACGCTCGGATTGGCCTGTATTGCAGATGCTACTGCTGCGATTGTATCCTGATCGATCCTGAACATTGGCATCTCGATGGTACGGCCTTCGTGCGATGCTTCCAGATTCGGCAAACATGTTTACAAACCTCATAATGGTCCATCTATTCGGGGGATTACCGCCAAACTCCCGCCTAAATTCCCTTTGGACGGAAATGACGGACTGCAAAGCATGGTACCGTTGCACTATCCAAATTCTTTTCTCCGTATCCCAAGCATCCATTTTTATAAATCTAAATAGTAACCTACAAAATAAAAAAAAAAATAAGCCGATTACTCACACAGAAAAAAAGTTATTACGTTTTATTTTTGTAGCACGATTCGTGCGCCACCCTGTATGAAAAATTGGTTTTCATTTTTCTTAAATACACTCGCGCAACAGTAGTCAACGATCTCGTCATTAATTTGCTTCACTTAACTCTACTACCATCGTGTTGTCCTTCGTCTATTTTGCTCAAAGTTTGAGAACTTTTGGTATCTCAGAAGCTAACAAACTGCAATTGGAATAAGCAATCGATGTTATATTAATTGGCTTTAATGACATTTGTTAAACTATTTCAGTAAAATTCACAATTTAAGTTTCATTTTTATTTTGTAAATAAACCTCGACGCATTTTGTAAAAATTAACTTTTTAAAGTGACACAAAACATTTATTCAAATTACAGTCGCCTACATTATATCAGCATGCGATTATTGAGTTAAGGAATGAGTGCCCTGATTTGCTGCACATTTGTGGACAGGCGCTACATCTCCGAGAGAAGCGCTCAATGCTTTTGTGATTTGATCACATAAAACGCATCTCCCCAGTACGGATTTAAAAATGGATATTGCTGTTGATGACTAAGGTTCAACGAGATGGAAAAACTCAGAGTTGACCTTACCACTGGACATTAAAAAAACCAAAGGCTATTATTTTCGAAGAAAATAAATCATTTGAGGGAAGACAAGAACTGGTGTTGTTAAGTTTGATGGCATAATGTCTATCTGGTACATAAAACTAACACGTATCACCAAAAACTAAGTCCCATAATTTACATCAAAAACATTTTTATGGTCAAAACATTCTTCGTTGAGATAAGATAAGAAAAAATGCATAGATTAAAAAAATGCAGAAAAAAAATAATTTTATTCGCAGCCCCAATGCAATTATTTAGATCCCAACCTTCCTTTATTTTCCAAATCATTTTATTGAGGGACCATTAACCCAGATACCGCAAAACAAATTTTTGTGTTCAAAGTTTTCAATCTCAATATCCTAGTCCGTATTACTTCTTCTTTAAGAATGAGCCCGATATATAGGTATTCCTGAATCGATTTTCCTTAGCATGTTTTAAATTCTAGCTTCGGAAAGAGTTTATAATCCAACAGAAGATGCTTTAGACGCTATTATTAATAATGATTCAACAAGTTAATAATGAAAATAAGGGAGCAAGTCGGAATTCTACCCTGCGAAAATTCTGGTGGGAAAAAAAAATCAATTCTCCTTATTAAGTTTTTTTTATACCCTCCACAGGAAGGTATATTCACTTTATCATTACATTCCATGGTAACGCCAAGAATGAGTCACCGGAGACATCATAAAGTATTATTCTGAATCAGGTTCACATTCTGAATCGATTTAGCCATGTCTGTCCGTCTGTCTGTTGACAGCGCCCAAAGGAATTGATATAGGCTAATGAAATTTGGTGAAAGGACTTCTTTTTATCGTCGTCAGGTTGATATTAAAATTGGGCTATGTCGGTCAAGTAGTTCTGGTACTTCCCATACAAAACCAATTTTACATGATTTATATGCAGTGGAGGGTATCAAAGCATCGGCCAGGCCGATGATAACACTTTTACTTGTTTATAATTAACGAATGGAAAGGAAACAAACTGCAATATATTGTATATTAAGAAGGTACACGGGCAGAAGTTTATTTAGTTTTTTTTTTATATTAAACTTTATTTTATCCTCACCTATTAGGTCAAGTTTTGTTCGACTTGCTCAATAAAATATTAATTCCCATTTATGATAAAAAAAATTGATAAATTAGTTGAACACCGAATTAGGTTTATATAGTTAATAATAATAATAATAATTATGATGTTGAAAAATGTAAATATTTACCAATATTTCTTTCCAATTTGAGTAAATAACAGTTGGTTGGCGGTGGCGGCTGGTGGTTAAGTACAGCAAATAAAGGGATACAAATATCGTTTGGGTTTATTTTCGCTGTTACTCGCGCAATGAGGTTTCATTCTTTCTTTAAAAAAGAAACGATAACAAATTTCTGATTTAGAATTTCGATCGTATGAACAGCAAATTTCGGTAATGTGCTTCTGACAAAAATAATGATTCTGTTCGTGTTCCGTTTTATAATGAAGTGACGGTTGTTCTTTTATTTTAGATTTGAAAATTCATTCTTGATGATAATTGAATGCAAATGGAATTTATTTCAAGTTAATTTTATTTTCGTCCTTCTGCTCATTATGAATTCATGACCAACAATTTAACAATATTATCGATTTGAAATAATAGCTGTTTTTTATTATCAGCTATGATCCATATAGATCATCGATTTACATGCACTTACAACAACAGCACATGATCCTGCTTCTCATCGAGATCACGAATCATGATCTGAAAATTATTTCTACTATTGGCTACTGGGTGGCTTGTTTTATTTTGAAATGTTGGTGTGCCTGTAAACGATAGCCACACAATCACGTTGCCAGACTAAAATGTTGATCGCCATTCATAACACAAAAAATCATTTAGCATTTTTGCACATTCGAATAAATTTCACGTCCGTATTTCGAGATCTTACTTTTTCGTTTTATAATATACCAAGATAAACAGAAATACTAGCAGCAAAACATTGTTCATATGTTGAATATTTGAACATAAACTTGTGAATAAGTTCCTAGAAAAAAGAAATTGAAATGAAAATTTATGCAAACTTGATTCATATGGTAACACCCCAAAAGCTGCTAATTGAAATGTCAAACGAGATAAAGAACATATGTTGGTAAACAATGGAGAAAGCCGCAGATAAGTCGTAAGTTTGTTTTTTAATATTTCAATTGCTTTGATTAGAAAATAATATTTTTTCTTATGTTCAAGAAGAAACTGGACGAAGGCCGAAACGGAAGCGTTTCTTGAGGCTTACGGCTGAACCGTAAGAATAAATAAATAAGAATTTAAATGCAAAACAGCATATGCCATTTTGTTAAATGCATCAAGACGAATTCAAAAATATCAATTTCTTAATGGTAGGCCATCTGGTTCTCTAGCATGAACACTTTTTTTATTGTATGTTTCCTTTTTTTTTCAATTATTGTAAGGAATAGTATTTTTTTTCGCCTTTTTCTAGAAAACTAGATAAGCTAACACTAAAGTATTGGTATTTTTGAATTCGTCTTGATGCATTTAACAAAATGGCATATGCTGTTTTGCATTTAAATTCTTATTTAAAAAAGTTCCAGTACCACACTGGTTTCGACACTAGTGTTTTTCTACGAAGTGAAAACAAACAGTCGGTTTGCATTCGGTATTACAAATTTTTAAGATAAGAAGTTTTAGTTTCCATTACTGCTGCGTTTTGTAATGCTTCGTTTTCGGTTGGCCATTTAATAAATTCATGTCCAATTGTTATCAGCCACTCTGTAACTCTCCTTACCACGTTCCATGCTGTCGAAATTGATATCCCAAATAAATTGGAAATCTCTCGGAAGGTATTGGTGTTAGCCATATACCAAAGAAATATATGGATATCCATTTCGGGAGAAGTTTTTGGCAGTCCTCTCCGCGGTGTTCTACTGAACCTCTCTAATAATTTATAGCGATCTAAAAGCAGAATAAAAACAGAAGTACACATATTTGAGAGTGTAAATTTGCAACATCACATACCGATCAGACCCTGGGATGTTGAGCGATATAGTCTGAAATGCCTTTTAAAGTCCAGATCGCTGTAACTTCGAATTACTTCTTCAAAATCCTGAACTGTTTGATGTACTCCAGTATTCTCGTCATTAAGAAGTGATGAATCTGTGCTTTCCTCTCCAAATATTGATAGTCCTGATAAATTACTTTCGTCGCTTTCATCATCGCTTTCAAAAAGAAACTTTAAATTAAAGAAATTAATTTCAGAATAAACAATTCATTTAATAAAATACATGCACTTACATTTGGAATAATTGCTTCCATTTTCAGATTCTTGTAATTTGTGTTTACAAATGTCATCACATGACGTCTTTTCTGTCATGTTTTGAAAACAACTGTTGCCACAACTTAAAAATAAAATTTTTCAATGATCCGTATTGTTTTATTATCGTGATCTGATCCGGATCAGATCACGCTGATAATAAAAAACAGCTAATATATACAACCACCCCAAACAATTTTGGATCGTGCGAATTGCCGATGATCTTTCATCGGATCGTATTTAATCGTTATAAACATAGGTACCTATATATGTATTTTTATTTAGTTCCCTGTTTTGGAATTGTCATATTAATCAAATTGGGTCAACGACGTTTAAAAATAAACAGTTGTTAAAGCAGAACAATAAAAGAAATTAATATATCAGTTCACTTATTATTATTTTTTACGAACAATATATGCGTTTGTTTTTTAATGAGGTTTACCCCCGTAGGCCTAATCCTCGCTGAAAATGTAACAACAATTTTGTATATGTAGATACCTATTTGAACAATTGAATGTTCTAGTCAATCTAGTCAATTTTTTTTTACTTCAATGGGCAGCTAAAACCTTGTTATTTTTCCTTATAGAAAATTTGATTAGACCAATCAAAATAAATTGAATTATTTTTTCATTATCTAAATCAATCATCACAAATTCGTTATCTCAAATGGGAAACTTATAAGTGATGCTTAATAGAGTTAACACCACTTTCCGATACTGCACTTCTATATCCAAAATTATTCATCATAATGCACCACCACAGTGGAATCCTGCGAATATTTTATAAAATTCGAGTAGATACCGAATTTTCACATATGATGAGCGTTTATTCGGTCTCATTTCACAGCAGCAGCAATATCGGCTTTGTTTGAGATCACCCTGTCTTCTTCCCAAGTGATCGATAACTCACACATATTATTGGAAGTGTCATTAATGTCAAAGGCTTTGACGTTTTTCACCCGCGTGGTTTTTCGTTTTAGATGAAGAGGTTAATTTTTACATTAAAGGAAGTAATCTTTGAGAGGAATCGTCTCTTCTTTTTTCTCTTCAACATTTTTGGTGCCTCCTGTGAAGACTATAATATTTTATTGGATAATTTGAGTTATTTGCGTTTGTATTCACCGCGCTGGCGTATAACAAACAACTTGGCCGAGTTTTCGTTCAACTGCGCTTGGCATACCTGGATTTGCATATTGGTGATTGCATTTATTGGATCTTTGCCTTACCGTGCCTTTGCGTGCCATTGGACTTCTTCGTTTTACCGAGCCTTTCGACAATAAAGCTATTGTCTTCCTACGGCGTATTCCGACACACGTGAGTCGAATCTTGCAACTGTGACTTTGCGTGACCTTCACGGCTAGCGCTATGGCGGATCTGAATTTGCGTACGGCAGCACAGAATGCGATTAAACGTATTCACGACCGCATCCTTGGAGCCAACTACGACGCATGTGATAGTTCTCAGTTGCATCAGGAGTTAAAGGCCGTCACGGATCATTTCGATCGTTTTGTGAACAGCCATCAGCGATTGGTCGGGAATGCGAAAGCAGATGAGTTCATAGCACACGAGCAATTGTGGGACCAGGTGGAGGCGGTGTACAATGAGACGTGTGTGAAACTCAATCGCGAACTATTGGGGATTAAAACTGACTCATTGAAGCCGAAGGCATCTTATGAAAAATTTGATGTCAAATTGGATCCGGTAGTCATTCCAACATTCGATGGATCTTTGCATAATTGGTTGGCCTTTAAGGACACGTTTCAGTCTCTGGTTCACGAAACGGATTACCCAGAGGCATATAAATTGGGCAAGCTCCGACAGGCAGTCAATGTTAGCAAGGTCCCATTAATTGGCGCTATGTATTCTGGCGGATATGAGGAAGTGTGGAGAGCGTTGAAGGAGCGGTACGACAATCCAAAACTTTTAGCCGAAATTCACGTTTCCCGCTTTCTCAACATCAAGGCGGCAACGGATGAGACTGCTAAAACATTGCTGGTTATCGTCGATACAGTTCAAGAGTCCTTGCGTGCCTTGCGTGTCATGAAGCTGCCTGTTGACAAGTGGAACGCACTGGCAGTACCTATTGTGGTGTCGAAGCTTCCAACCAACACGCAGCGAGAGTGGAACATGAGCTGTCCTTCCAATGAGATTCCGAGCTTGGCGTCTCTACTTAAATTTTTGGAAAAACGAACACACAGTCTGACTACGGAGTTGATTAGGATACCAACTCGATCGGAATCTTCAACAACACGGCAACAACATCGTAATCATCAGGGAGTGAAGGCGTATGTGGCTACGACGGATGAAGGAAAATGTCCGCATTGCCAAGGTCCTCATAGAGTTGGTCGCTGCCAATTATTGTTGGCTATGAGGCCAGACCAGCGGTTTGAGTCTCTCAAAACCTCGAATTTATGTTTTAATTGCCTCAAACACGGACATTCTTCGAGGCAGTGCTCATCAGGTGGATGTCGGCAGTGCGGTCGTAAGCACCATACGATCTTCTGTCGCGAACCCAGGACGTCGACACCAGCTGGGCAAACAACAGAGGTTCCAGTCCAGAATCAGCAACCAACAGCTGCTTCACTTGTGGAAACAAACAGTTCCTGACTAACCGATGTTGTCAGTAGCTGCATCGTCCAAGGCAACCGAACTATATTACTGGCTACTGCGCGCGCATATTTATTTGGACAGTCAGCAGAGCAGCAACGCTTGGCTCGTATACTCTGCGATCCCGGATCGCAGGTAAGTCTCATATCAGATCGTTTTGCTAACCTTTTACATCTTCGCAGACGTAAACATGATGTAACAGTGGAAGGAATTGGGGGCTTTGCCACTGCAAGAACGAGAGGCAGCGCTACGCTCACAATCTGTTCTATACATTCCAATTTTCGCCTGACGTTTGATGTGCTAGTAATCCCATCAATCACTTCGATCACACCATCTATGCCGATCGACGTAAATCAATGGACGCACTTAGTCGGTCTCAAGCTTGCGGACGCACACTTCGGAACTCCTGGTTCCATTGATGCCCTCATTGGAGCGGATGTATGGGGTCTCATCGTACAGAGCGACGTCATCAGTGGACAGCTGGATGAGCCACACGCTCAGCTAACTCAATTAGGCTGGGTTGTTTTCGGACCTGCTTCCCCGGAGCCGTCGTCTTCGCGAAACCTATGTTCCTTTCACGCTCAGGTATCGGAAGATGAAACAACTCTAGATAAACTCATCCAAAACTTCTGGAAGTTGGAAGAAGTGCCTGAGACTGAGGTTGGGGACGATGAATGTGGTCGTATGTTTTCAGCGACACACTCTCGGACAAAGGATGGACGATATATGGTGCATATACCATTCCGTCGTGATGCTCCAGTCCTAGGAGAATCTTATACAAAAGCGTTGCGACAATTTCATTGCCTGGAACGGCGACTGGCTAGCGACAGAGAGCTACGAGAGAAGTATGTGGCGTTCATGCGTGAATACCACGCACTTGGTCATATGGAACATGTGGATCAACCTGGCGATCACACCAACTGCTTTTATATCCCACATCACGCTGTTGCAACCAAGTTCCGCGTTGTTTTTAACGCTTCAGCTCGAACTAGTGCTGGTGTCTCACTAAATGACATCCAGTTAGTGGGACCAACGATCCAAGAGTCACTTATCAACATCATCTTCCGTTTTCGACGTTTTCGTGTGGCGCTGGCCGCCGACATCGAGAAGATGTTCCGGCAGATCCTGGTCACCCCGGAACACAGGGACTTCCAGCGTATTCTCTGGCGAGAGTCGCCCACAGAAGACATTGGCATTTATCGCCTGACAACTGTAACGTATGGCATGGCTTGCAGCCCTTACAACGCCGTGCGTGCGCTGCATCAATGTGCATACGACAACTTTCGCAGAGTAACAGACCAGGTTCAAGCAGTAGCTGCGCGAGACACAATCCTGACGTCCTTTTATGTTGATGACTTTTTGGTTAGCTGCAATGATGCCAACGAAGCTATTACGTTGGCAGCCAATGTCGACGCAATTCTTTCCGCTGGACATTTTAAGCTAAGGAAATGGAACTCCAACAGCACTCAGGTAATTACTTCTTTAACTGGTGCGAATTCTTCTACTGCAGATCTCATAACTCATTCTTCAATTGCTACTGTGCTGGGGTTACGGTGGGATCCCGTATCAGATGAGCTACTATTCAGCGTAAACCTCAAACCCCAACATGATTGTCTAACGAAGCGGCGTGTACTGAGCGAAGTTTCTCAGCTCTTCGACCCTACCGGACTCTTGGCACCTGTGGTTATAATTGGGAAGGTATTTATCCAGACCCTGTGGATAGCTGGTGTTACTTGGGATGCTCCATTGTCATCTGAATTGCGCGAAACTTGGCTCCAATTTCGCAATGGTCTGGACGCAATCAACCGCGTTCGGGTACCCCGGTGGCTGGGGATGGTGGATGAAGAAATAACAGCGCTCCACGGTTTTTGTGATGCCAGCTCGCGTGCCTACGCAGCTGTTATATACACGAAGACAACCGACTTCAAGAACAATACACGTATATCGCTGCTGACAGCCCGCACAAAGGTGGCACCAGTCAAAGGCGCGACTATCCCCCGTCTAGAGCTCTGTGCTGCGCACCTGTTAGCGGTAACCCTGGACAACGTTCGTGTGGCCTTAGGACTTTTGGATACCCCTTGTTACTTGTGGTCGGACTCTCGAATCGTGCTATGTTGGTTACGGAAGCAACCAACAACCCTGAAGCAATATGTCTCTAACCGCGTACGTCAAATTCAAGAACTGACATTGCCCGAGTATTGGAATCACGTTCGGTCAGCTGAGAATCCAGCCGATTGTGCAAGTCGTGGAATGGGAGCAGCTGATCTGTTGGAACATCGTTTGTGGTGGCATGGTCCGGAGTGGTTGATGGACGAGCCGGTACGTTCAGTCACAGAACATCAGGCTGAGCAGCTTCATCAGGACGAGTTGGGTGCTGTACAAGAGGAAGAAAAATTATCTGTATTAACGATGGTAGCCACAGTCGGGCTCAAGCTTACAACCAGACGACGGGACGGCCAGGTAATCCCCCTTACGGAACGCTTCAGCTCCCTTCAGCGTTTATTGCATACAGTCGTACGAATGCTACGTTGGACGCCGGAACGACGCCACTTGTCGAAGGCAATTTTCAGCGCTGATGACTTAGACGAAGCTCTGGATAAACTTATTCACATCGAGCAGGACATCGCTTTTCGGACCGAAGTTCATCAAATCCGAAGAGGTGATAGGCTTGCCAGTACCAGTCGGCTGCTTCCACTAAACCCGTTCATGGACGACGGCGGCCTGCTACGCGTTGGTGGACGATTGACTAAGGCCGCAATACCTCATGATCATCGTTTTCCAATCATCCTGCCCCGGACCGGAGCAGGAGGACTGGCTTGGTTGCTCGTTCAGCAAGCCCATCAAAAAACACTTCATGGCGGCACGCAGTTGATGTTTCACAACCTTCGTAGCCGATACTGGATTTTGAATGCGAGGCAAGCAGTTCGCAGTTTTATACACAAGTGTGTCATTTGTCGACGCCATCGCGGTGCTACCCTAATGCAACAAATGTCTTCGCTACCCAAGCAGAGGGTCAATGCTTCTCGACCGTTCCTTTCAACTGGCGTAGATTATTGTGGACCATTTGTACTGCGCATCGGAGCAAAACGGTCACGCACAACGGTTAAAACCTATCTGGCCATTTTTATTTGCATGGTCACGAAGGCGGTCCATATTGAGGTGGTGGATGACCTTTCGTCGCAGGCGTTCCTTGATGCCTTCACCCGTTTTGTCAGCCGGCGAGGTCCATGTTTACATCTCTATAGTGACAATGGCACTGCCTTTGTTGGAGCCAACCGTATGCTGCAAGAGGATTTTGCAGCCTGGCATAGCGATACCAGTCAACAGTCACTAGCTGGTATGGGAACCAATTGGCACTTCATCACACCCAGCGCTCCCCATCAAGGTGGACTATGGGAGTCTGCGGTGAAATCTGCAAAACACCATTTGGTACGTCTGGTCGGCGGACAAACGATGTGGTATAACCAGCTTCATACTTTGGCGACGCGTATCGAAGCGTGTCTTAACTCGCGGCCACTTATTCCACTGCACGATGATCCGGAGGACAAATTCGCTCTAACCCCAGCTGATTTTCTCATCGGGGCCCCACTTCTCGCCGTACCAGAGCCAAGTATTGACGAGATCCCAACTAACCGCATCAAACATTGGCAGTGGTTGCGACAAGTACACCAGCGATTTTGGCAAAGATGGAGTGAGGAATATTTGGTCACGTTACAAACCAGGAGTAAGTGGCAGAGGCGTTTGGACAACATCCAAGTCGGTGATATCGTCATTATTCGGCAGGAAAACCTACCCCCGACTCACTGGCGATTGGGTCGAGTAATTGGAGTTCTTCCGGGCAGCGATGGACTGGTACGTAATGCCACGATCAAGACGACAGCCGGGATATTCACCCGGGCAGTGCAAAAACTGTGCAGACTTCTGGAGGCAAAGGATCTCGAGCCAGGTGGCTCGACCGGGCAGGATGTTTGAGATCACCCTGTCTTCTTCCCAAGTGATCGATAACTCACACATATTATTGGAAGTGTCATTAATGTCAAAGGCTTTGACGTTTTTCACCCGCGTGGTTTTTCGTTTTAGATGAAGAGGTTAATTTTTACATTAAAGGAAGTAATCTTTGAGAGGAATCGTCTCTTCTTTTTTCTCTTCAACAGGCTTCTTAATTTATTATGTCGCCCCAATTTATCCATCTGTTCCATAATCGCCGTCTTACAATATGCACATTTCCATTTCCTCCGTGTTTGACCTTCTTTTTTTTTTAAATTATACAATACTAAATCAATAATTATCTACAATAGACTTTTGTTACATACCTTTTTGACTAGATTTAAAAAGATTATATAATATTTTTTTCTGCAATTCGCATGGGGTAGGAAATCTTTTCAATATCTTATTTATTTTTTTATTTTTTGAATGCTTTCATTTCAAACTTGGGTTTTATAAATTCATTTATTAATAAGTATTATATAGTAACGTAGGTAAAATCTATTGTCCGAATGGCAGGAGTCGAATGCACCAAGCATCTACGCTAACAATGCAAAAAAAAATAAACCAGACATTTTAATGATCAATATTCATAAGAAAAAAACTATTAATAGGTGAAAAATTCAAGGACAGCAACAGTCTTTTTCACATTTTGTGGGGAGTCGGACAGAATCCCGAAAAACGTGATCCCGAAAGCCCAAAATACCGAAAATCCAAAATCCCGAAAAGCCAAAAATCCCGAAAAGCCACAATCCCGAAAATCCAAAATCCCGAAAAGCCAAAATCCCGAAAAGCCACAAATCCCGAAAAGCCAAAATACCTAAAAGCCACAAATCCCGAAAAGCCAAAATCCCGAAAGTGAAACTAAAAATTTTATTGCAGCAACAAACAAATTAGGCAAATTTATTTAACAAAATCAACAAAATAACAAACTTCAAATAAATAAAACATAACAAAAAACATATCAAAAACGATCCATGACAAAACAATATCTAATACAAGTTCATATTGTACGCAATTCCTGTGAGGAAACTTATTTCAGAACGCTCGTTACGTTCCGCGTAAATTTTTTTAATTCTGTTTTCCTTTGTCACGTAACGTTTTCTTAGTTGGTGCTTCTCACCGGCAATTATTTTAGCCAAACATGTTTTCACACGGATTTGCTCTTCACATAAAAGAGAGAATCAGTGAATATACACCAATGTGTGAATGCCCCGCGAGAACTTTCAGCCGGTGGTGCCACGCCTCTACGTTGTTCTGTGTCCGCGGCAGACTTTGTTCCAAAAGGTTACAAACCGACCAAAAATTAGGGGAGTATGCAGGACTACCTGCAAGTTCGAAACGTTTTCTTTTTCTACTCTTCTTACCTGCAAAGAAATCTTTATTGTTAATATGTATTTTCCAATTAAATTGTAGCCTTTATCATTACCATTCACATAATTTTCTCCAAACCACTTGACAATTGGAGCAGACATATCAGAACAATAATTGCGCTTAAAAACATCAAAATAATCAGCAATCTCTTCAGGTGGCACGAAAGCTAGGCTTTTTAGCATCCTCATTTGACAACTGAAATCTAAGAAATTGTAGAAAATTGTAGAAAATTTTTGTATTATTTTTTTTACACAACAAAATAGTTAATATATGAGTATTACCTTCATTATTTCCGTACTCCCTTTGGAGACCAGACGATTGAATCTTTCGCCAAATAATTTGCCCAAAATGAAACAAACAACCCTTGCTTTCAGCCTCAGGAAATGCGGTAATGGCGGCCTTCACACTTGCCTTTTCAAAGTCGGAAAGTATGTATTTTGGTCTAAGTGCAACTTCATTCTTGGCAGCTATGGCTTTAATATCGGAAAAAAATTCCGTGTAACATTTTAAGCTCTTGGAGGACATGAGGCAGTACAACAATGGAACTATTCGACCGTCAACTTGTCCATGAATTGAAAATAGTTGACGAAAAATAGTTGGTACTACTTCAAACGTACCATCCATGAGCCATAATACACAATCAGCTAGCTGACGAATATTGGCCAAAGTTCCCAAAATAATAATTTTGTCATTGTCGAATGACTTCTCAGCAAGTACGAAAACTTCGCCATCTACAACCTTTAAATCATTTGGAATTTCTATGCCGTCCAATGTCGTTGGCTCAACCTGACGAAATCTGTTACGAACTCGTCTTATCTTCTTTTTCTGTGCTGATAAGCTTGGCAAATACACTCGCTTGTTTTGTGAACACTCGGCTTCAGACGATGCAACAATTTTCGATGGTGGCTGAAATGATGTTTTTGCTTTCTCCTTCACGTACTCATTTGTTACATATATCGCTTTCGAGTACGATAACGCCTCGTGGCAATGGTCTGTGGGGAATTTTTTTATATTGTGCGAGTTGTTCTTAAATATTGTGGTCAGGCGTGATTTGCACAATGTTTCCTTTCGCTGCTCACACTCCCAGTAAAATATATCCTTGTATTTTTTGTTGACATGGTAACTGTAGCCGTCAATAAGCAGTTTCTCACGCTGTTTGTTGGTTTTCACGATGGACACGTTCATTTTTACTTAAGATTTCGAACACAAAATGTCACTGATAATATAAAGTTTTTAATTATAAAGGCATGCACGATACTCACTTTGTATTACGATGTTCACTGGCTAACAAAAATGTAGTCGGTCAGCTATCACACTATATGAGATCAGCACAACTGAATGCATTACGAATTGCAAAACATTACAACGCAAAAAACTGCAAAACATTATTACGGTAAATGGAATGGACAAACACTTGTCTATTTTACATTGAAAATAAAATAAAGAATCCCGAAAACGAAATCCCGAAAAATTATATAAAATTGAAAATTTCTTCTTCTTTGTTCCGTAGCTAGTAGTAGGAAAGTTCGAACTCTCGACATTTTTGATTTCAAAAAATGAAGCGGTCACATCTTAAGCACGAAAGTTGAAATTAAGCAAGTATTTGCGTAGTCCTCATCTGTCATATTTTTTCTTGGTGGTGGTGCCCTAAATTTGATCCGTCTCATCAGCCAAGTTCGTGTAGCTATTCTGTCGTTGGATTCCGATAACATTTTTGAGACTGTAGAGCGGTAATTTTTTAAATTGTTTTTGAATTTGTTTTTTTAGGCAAATTTAAGAAACTTTTTTCCTACGCCTCCTGCTGCATCGATTGATATGGGAGTGGGTGTTTGCATAGCATTATGTCGCTAAAGATGTGCCTGATAATTGTGCCAATATAACACGCTTAAAGGATCGTAGCTCAATAAGTGAATACTATTTTTCTGTGTTGTTCATTTAAATAATCCCCAGGAATATGTAGGGATCAGAGCTAATAAAAGCTGATATGGTGTATTTCTTTTTGCTTATTTTTAAACGCTGCTTCTGTATAATAAGCCGTGTTCTTTGTGGCCTGTTAGCATTATTTCCTTTGCTTGCTCAGCTTTCCAAATGTTACTGACTTTTAATATAGCATTTTTACAATTTCCTTCCTCTGTGGCTGTCGCAAATAACTTGTCTAGCTGCTGCCACTGCATTGAGTCACTTCGCAGTCAGTCTGGATATATTCATTGGCAGATAGATCCACTTGATGGAAATTATAGAAGTACATGCACAGATAGGTACCGCAAATAAAGCCAGTGTATTCATTCTGTGTAAATTTCCGGCTTCTTCTAGTTTTATCCACAAGTGATGCTTTGCAATTCGTTCAGTGCCTTTGTTATATAGTCCTGCCATATCCCGGTCTGCATGGAGACAGACCTTCTTTTATACTCATTTGGTCTGTTGTGTTCTGTCCTTTGGTATGACGTCTCGTACACTAGCTCGTTCATATTCTTTTTTGATAATGGCAACTTCAATTTATTTTTAAATCTAGTCATCTATGTATGTAACAAAAGGCTATTTTAATTAATAAAAATTTAAAGAATCGTTAAATAGCTTAACAGAAGTAATGGAAACTTGCGATGATCCCGACCAAACACCTAATGATAACAGTTTATTTGAAGACAGCGATTATGGAACGGATCGATAAATTGATAAATTGAAAAAGCTAGATCATATAAATTGCTTATATGGATCTTGATAGTAGTCGAGACCTCCTTCCTTATTTCCTATCCAATTTAGCAGTAAATGACCAATTCATTATCAATGACAACAATAATAACACATACATTTTCTAGTTTCTTATTTGTCAGAGCTTCAAACTGTTCAAAATGAAAACTATGCAACAAAAATAATCTGCACCCACTTAAAGTTTACAAGATTGAAAACTTCCACTTTATTTGCTCTCAAATGCACTTTCATTGCAATGTTTTGTAATTTAGAACTGAGAATGGAATGGAATGGAATTATTGGGAACCTGGCTCTTTCCGTTTTGTAATTTTTTTGGAATTTCGAGGAATTTCAAGAGACTCATTCTTGGCGGAGAGGCTTTCATCAGTATTACTAGCTACGAGGGTATACAAATACATTTGCTTTTTTCTTTTTCGGCGTGTGTCTCAATGGAAGATGAAATCAAGCTCTACCCGAGGTGATCTCCGTCGCGAAATTTTCTTAGGAGAAATTGCATAGCTCAAATTCTAGCTTCGTCCTCTAGTGTTCTTTTTTTTTCTGACTCGCAGTTGCAATAAGGGGCACGTCGTCTGTGAAGATCTGTGTTATACCCGGAGATCTGACAAAAATTTTTTAGGCTCTTAGATTTTCTACTTTCATAATGTAGCTGATGGTACTTTTAGCAGACAGGATCTTAACTTCTTCTGGACTTATTATTTGCCTGAAAAAGGCTGGGTATTCTCATATGATTTATGCTCAGTTGTTTCGTCTTCTTCCAAAGAAGGGCAAGGCAGCACTCCGAAGAGTAGACTACATGTTTTTTTTAGGTGATATCACAAACCGTGGTGCCCTGTTAGATAGCCAAACAAATTTGTTAATATCATGCCCGCGTAGATTTAAAATTCTTTGGGCATTATAAAGGGTTTTTCAATGAGAGCGCTACAAAAGTTTTTTTTTAAATAAAACAAACACGGTTTTGGATATCAATGAAATTCTTTATTCCTGTGAAAGTACGTTCGATGCCAATATGTATGGAACTCGATTTCTTTTGCATGGCCACCACGGGCACGCTTACACAAGTCCAGACGCTGAACCCAATTTTCGACGGTTTTCAAGCATAAATCGGACGATACTTCTGCAATTTCACGTTCGATATTCGTACGTTCATCAATCGTCGCTGGCTTGTTGGCATAGACCACAGACTTGACGTAGCCCCACAGGAAATAGTCTAAAGGCGTTAAATCGCACGACCGAGGCGGGCAAGCGACTGGACCATTTCGTGAGATAACACGTTCTCCAAACTTGGTTTCCAATAAATTGATTGTGACATTCGCTGTGTGGCTTGTGGCGCCGTCCTGTTGGAACCACATGTCCTCCAAGTCCATATCATCCAATTGGGGCCTAAAATATTCGGTTATCATTGAACGGTAGCGATTCCCATTCACAGTCGATGAAAACCCGAATCATTTTCAAGTTGTTGCTCAGCCCAATTCACCAATTCTGGTGGTCAAGCGGCTTCAGTTCTTGCGTCAATTTAATCTTGTAAGGATGTAGGCCAAGATCTTTTCGCAAAATTCGCCACAACGACGTCACAGAGATGCCCAACGCTTGAGAACGACGTGTGAGAGACACATTTGGGCTTTCTTCAACTGAAGCCTCAGCGGCAGCAATATTCTCGACACTACGGGCACTTCTTTGTCTCACTGGCACGGGACGTTTTTTTACTGTGCCTGTGGATTCAAATTTTTCCACTAGACGCTCAATTGTTGATCTGCTAGGACGATTATGACGACCATAAATTGGACGTAGCGCTCTTAACGTTGAGGCCACTGACTCCAAATTTCGGTAGTAAATTTTAATAATTTCGACTCGTTGTTGGCTCGTATATATTTCCATCATGAAATGGGAAACCTTACTGAAGAGAAATGTCAAAAGAGCGGCAAGAAATTCGGCTTCGTTTACTGTCCCTGTCGCTCTACTTATGTAGCGTCCCTGTTGAAAAACCCTTTATTTGAAGGGTTGAATATCTCCTTTGGCCTGGAATCCTCTCCCAATGCGAAACACAACTATTTTGTTCCCAGCTTTTTAAAGCAATTTTTGTCGCTGATTATAAGAGTGTGTTGGGTATTGAATTTTGTGTTGAAACATAGTGTTTTTAGAATGCGGTCTGTGATCGCGCAGATCATATCAAGTTCTGTGACCTTTAGGTCCATTTGATCACCGATGTCTATCTCTTTCGTTTGTATCAAATTTGCCGAGCTACGTATTCAAACTTTTTTAATATAAAAGTAGAGAGGTGTTAGTACTGTTGGGGCTTCTATAGCGGCTGAAGGACAGGTCCGCAGAGCTCCGGAGATTACCATGTGTGCATAAATACCGTCTGTACCTGCTGACTTGTATTATTTAAATTATCCTTATCCCTGATCGGAGTGAAAAGCTTCCCCCATAAACTGTTTGCTATTTATTCCAAGTCTTCTTACAGGTGAATCCTCGGTAATGTGCTCGCGAGCTTCATTTTTATGATTCCGGACACAGGAAAGTGCCTTTGGCTTTATTCAAAAGCTTTCGTCTGCTGTCCTACAGGAGACAATTGTGCTTTATCATTGTCCTGTGGATAGCCGCCGTATTTGTAGACGTCGTCTGCTACTGGTGATAATGATGCTTATCTTAACGATGATGATGGTATAATGACTGTCGTATAAATTATGGTTTGTTTGTTGAAGTAAAACTTCTTTACGGACGCTTGACTTGGGGAGTAAGCTGGTGAATGCGTAACGAGTGCGTTACGGAAATGTGCGAACGGAAGTTGAGAGGGAGATATAAGTAATTCACTTTCGTATATTACTGTAGGGGCAAGAGGGAGAGGTGCGAGTACACATTTTCTTTCTCTCAGTTACGGTCAAACCGGGACGTTTGACAACTCTATACATAATTGAAGATGAAGCTAAAGAACTTTTACTTTAGTCGTGTGGTCTAAAGAACACTCGTTATTTTTTGTGTGTTTGGCTTATGTTCATTATCCAGGATGTCTGAATAGAAATAAAAACTATATTCATGCAACATACACATAATAGAATCACGAAAAATATGTCTACTCCAAACTGTTGCAAGTATCATAATAATAAATAACTTTTTCAACAATATCCCATTTACAATTGTGACATCTTATCACAACAGAAATCCCATTTGGGATTTCTTTGTCCCCGCCAACTTTTCCATTTAAACGCTAAAAATTAGCCAACAAAAATGTAATTCCATTACATTGCCCAGTAAAGTTTAGGTTAATACTATGTGGCCGAAGGCAACATTTTTATTCGTCGCTTTTCGGTTGCAAACGTCTTTGCCGGTCTCGTTGTCGTCTCCTTGCTCGGTGCAACTTTTTAAAAAAAACATCAGACAACTGCAAAGTTTCCGTCCACTATAAAAACTAGAACAGAGAGGAAAGAAATTTCATAAAAATAAAGTTTGTCCTAAGAATTTAGCGGAATTTGCTGGAAGGATATGCGATATCTGTCCAATTGTCCTGCACATGAAAAAGAACTGTGCGGAAAGAAAGAACGAAAAACCAGTATGTTTTGGTAAATGCTAAAGTTTGTACCTATACCTCACCCAGGAGGAAGAGAGAGATATCCTTCGAGTCCTTAATTCCTTTTCATTTTATGCAGCAATTGCATTTTATATGTTTTATAAAGCATATTGAGAGATGCTAAAAGAAAAAAAGAAAAAGAAAGGAAACTCTGCAGAACGACACCGAACAGTACCACAAAAGTGAACTGTGGGAGGACATTGAAATGGCAGCAGCGCTTCTGAAGTAGGACTCAGGCAAAGAGGCTTGTCAACAAGATTCGTACACCATTGTCGACGAGTAAACACATACCTACCGAACGACGTGCTAGAGGTCGGTTGCGCATATATTTCCCAGCGACTGGGAACACTGCCAGAGCTATTTATTACGTACTCTGCACTTGTCATAACCAGGTCATTATCTTAAAGACATTGAATGAGAAGATTGCTTCCGCAGTCCGTTTCGCAACATCCAAAGGACACGAAATGTATGAACAAAGAACGAACATTAATTGTGTTCCATTTTCCTTCTGCGCAAAGAAAGGTTAAGAGGAGTAGCGTACTAATTCGGTTTGTGCGAGTGTATATTCAAGGATGTATGCTCTGTTTTATTCAAAGGACATTTAGCTGAATACATTTGGTTTGAAATGTATATGGGTAATGTACGTATGTCTACTCTCCTTTGAAAGTGCGAAATGTTCTTTTTGATATTACGATTTGAAGTGAAAGATTTGATGAAAGTGTAGGATCTGAAAGGAACTATTGAGACTATTGGGTTCTCCTGCAAATGTGGAAGCCTCCCCTAAATTATGCTTTATAGAAAACACGAATTTCTGTCAACTAAAGTACCTCTCTCTTTGAAAAGGGTAATGGAGCCGGTAAAATGACAGTGTAGGACTTGTCACCACTAAACTCATCTCCTATATAAAAAACAGTTCCATCGCTACAGTCCGGGGACCAGGCATCCATGTCTTCAATCAATACTCCCCCACCGGTGAAAGCGGTTTTTAGAAATAGCTTCAAGTTTCAAACTCCAAGATGGTTGAGGTCCGGTTTTGGTATTGTATGCGCCACCAAGACGATAACTTTCTCTATTGCGGTGTGGCACTAGTTAAGAGTCGAAGACCCATGGGGCACAGCATCCGCTCTACATATCACACACCACAGCCGCCATCTTAGGCGACTGATGCGCAATTTTTTTGAGTAGTTCGTCGTATTGAATCTTTTATTTAAAGCCCATCAATGAACAATTGAGAGCTATTATGCAAAAGTACAGACCGGATCATCTGATATTGTGCGAAATGCACTGCATACTCTAATTGTGCAAAGCAGATAGATCGACCCGAGTCTACGCCAATATTGTCTGGTTCAGCTCATTGAATATGATGGATGTTACCAATCGCCTTCGGTTGTATCTCGGTCCTCCATGGTTTGAAATGATGCGCATAAGTGTACTACTCACTAGCGAGGCCTTGCTGGCCTCATTAACTGAAAATTCATTGATGTAATGTACTCGTACTTTTTACCCGACTGCACACAGAGAGGGTTATGTGTTTCGCGCGTATTCGATGTACGTTCCATCGGGACACCCTGTGGCTGGTCCGATTTTGAAGAGTGAGGTGTCATTAGATTCGTATTCTTCCCCTGATGTTATAGGCTAAAAAGATAAAAATAAAATAAAAGCTTGTTTATTAAAAAACCAAAAAACCCGACTGAGTGTAAAAGAAAAGAATTGAAAAGATATGAACAAGACACATTCAAGTACGGTACCGTGACATTGTGCCAAGCGACATTATGCCAAATATAAAAATTTGGCATAATGACGCTTTTGAAAGTGACACTAGGCCGAATATTAGCATTTGCCATAATGTCGCTTAGGTAAAGTGTCATATGGCAAAACTAGTTTGTGACATTAGGCCAAATGAACAAACAAGAATGCTCGAGACTGTATACACTTCAGCTGTTTGCCAAATCCGTTTTTTGTTGTCATCTGTTTTACAGTAAGACTAGGGGAAGCCGGGGCATAACAGGCACCCGGGGCAAAACGGGCTCCCTCAATATTTCTCTGTTGAGTAAAGTGGGAAGTCTGAAAGTATGCCGTCTGCCTCAATATGCCGATGCCAATTTAGGGGAAAACCCTTTTTTGATAAAAAGTTGCACGTATGCTATATGTTGGCCAATAGAAGGTTTTTCATTCAATTGAAGTTATTTTGGTGCCAAGTGAAGTGTGTTTTTTTTTCTGCAAAGGTTCATTATACATTTTATATTCATCATTATTCATCAAAGTAAGTAAATGTTGTTTGTAAAAATCCTTTTATTTGTCTTAAACTGTTAAATTGAAAAGAAATTTTTAAAGATTATTAGAAGAATAGGTTATGGGGCAAAATGGGCGAGGCATAATGGGCATGGGTGCCCGTCATGCCCCATTCATTTTTTCTTGTACTTACGTCATTTTATTTAAGCATTAATTATGTTTTTTTTTAGATGGTTCGAAATTATGTAAGAAAGACTGACCGGCAACAATGGAATGTAGATCACATGCGTCGAGCTGTTGAAGACGTAAGAACAAATAAAATGAGTTGCAAGTCTGCTGCCCGGAATCATAAAATTCCTCGAACGACTTTACAAAGATTCCTAAAAAAAGCTGATTTAAGCCCGGACCTTCCACTTGTTGTAACTAAAGTGGGAAATTTTAAACCAGTGTTTTCAGTGGCTCAAGAAAAAGAGCTAGCCGAATATCTTAAAGATATGGAGGGGCGTTTATTTGGCTTTTCCATGAAAGAATTTCGAGAACTAGCTTATGAACTCGTCGAAAAACATGGATTTTCATCAAACAGGATATTCAATGTTGACGAAACAGGCATCACAACAGTCGCGAAGAGTCTGGGAAAAATGTTGGCAACAAAAGGAAGAAAACAGGTAGGATCGCTTTCGTCATCAGAGCGAGGACAGCTTCTTACAGTGGAAATTTGCATGAGCGCTGATGGTTCCTACATGCCACCCATGTTTATTTTTCCACGAAAAAGGATGAAAGCCGAACTAATGGATGGGACACCACCAAATTCATGGGCCGAGTGTAACCAAAATGGATGGATTACCAAAGAGTTGTTTTTAAAATGGATCAAAAAGTTTATTGAATGGTCACGGACAACAAAAGACCAACCCGTTTTGTTACTCTTAGATGGACATGCAAGCCACGTTAAGAGCGTTGAAGTGATAGATGCTGCAAGGGCCAGTGGTGTGGTCATGTTGTGTTTCCCACCACATTGCACTCACTGCTTGCAACCCCTGGATGTTACCTTTATGAAGCCCCTAAGTTCGTATTATGGAGATGAAGTTAAGAAATGGCTAAGACAACATCCTGGAAGAACAGTTACCCACTTTCAAGTAGGACAGTTGTTCGGTAATGCCTATTTAAAAGCTGCCACAATGCCAACCGCGATTAACGGCTTTCGAAAGACTGGAATATGGCCTGTTAATCGAGATGTATTTGTAGACCAAGACTTTTTACCATGTGAAACCACTGATTTGCCGAATCTTGAGATCTCGTTTGTTGACCCATATTTGCAACCAGAAGAGCTGCCACCATCCTCAACACCCACTGATCCATTGATGATATCTCCACAGCCTGTTTTGGAAACGAATAATTCATCCGCATTGGCTTCCCTCAATTCCGATGAACCGAGATCAATAGATTCCTTGATGTTATCCCCAAAGCCCGTTTCGACAGAGAACGATGCGCCAACGACTTCAACTTCTTTTCAAAAGTTTTCTCCATCTCAAATTTTTGCTATTCCTAAAGCATCAGCAAAAAAAAGAGTTTCTAAGCGCCGAGGAAAAACTGCTGTTGTAACAAGCTCTCCGTACAAGGCGGAGCTCGAAGCTGAATCCACCAAGTCAAAGCATCCCATGATGAAAAATAAAAAAGGCAACAAGAAAAAGAAAATTAATAAGAATAAAGAAACTTCTGAAAGCGAGGAGGAGGACGAGGAGTGCCTTTATTGTGGGTATTTTTACTCTCAATCTACGGAAGGATGGGTTTCCTGCAGAGCCTGTGGTAAGTGGGCGCACTGTTCTTGTGCTGGAGAAGATGATGTTGACGATGAATCTAGCCATATTTGCTCGCGTTGCAACCCAATTTAGCTTTGTGCCCATCATGCCCCACCTATGTCCATTCTGCCCCAGCGTCGGGGCACAATGGGCAAATTCAATCAAATTTAAGAATGAATAAAACATCTTGAATTAAATTTTTTTGTTCATATTTCTTTTATGTGCTCACGTATTAATATATCAATTACCTTATAAAAATGTTTCGAAGGCAAAAAAAATATTTTTGAAGATTTTATCTACAAAAATCCTTAAGGGGCCCGATATGCCCCGGCTTCCCCTATAGGGAATATTTGCTTAGTGACATTTAACACACTCCCACGGATATCATTCGTAGTGCACCGGTCGCTTTAAACGCAACGTGGTAGAATGGCAAATTCCAGTGATTTAATATACAGTTTCGAGTTTTGTGAAGGTTTGAATAGAGGAAGTAAACTTCTCTACATTGCAGAGAACATTTGTATAGATTTAAAAGTTATTCCAAAATGTGCAAGCGATACATTTGTTATGACAAATTATGCCGCGCTAGTGCAGTTATCGATTTTGAAAACACAGCTTTAGCCCGAATTCCGAAATCTAGTCCCGCGCTCAGGGCTGTCATTTTAGCGCTTTCGGCGCTAGATCTGGTGCTTTTTTGGGCTTTTTTTAGTATGTTTAGCGCGCTTTAAAAAATTTAAGCACCTAGCGGAATTTCTAGCGCTTTTTATTTGCAAATCCCCTCTATTATTTCTGTAGTAAATATCTCTTTTGCGGTTCTCACACTCTATCAATATTAACAAATGAAGTGTCAAAAAAAAAAAAGAATTAGTTTAAGCACTTTTACTTTTTGAAAATATTAAAAATTAAAAAAAGTTTAATTTTACTACTATGACATATAACATTAAATAAATACCCACTTGATGGCTTCTAAAAATAATTAACAAAAAAAAAAAAATGAATATGTTGTGGTTTTACTCTCCTTATAAGAATTTCAGATCTAGCGCTAAATTTAGCTCTTAGTTTTCCATGAAAAAAAAATCTAGCGCGTTTTAGCGCTTTTTGTTTAGTTTTTTAACTCCGAGTGGTTAAAGTGACCTGGCAGCACTGCCCGCGCATAACCATCCAACTAACGAAGACATCCGACAAAAATTAAAAGTAGTTAGTGAAATTAAAAGCAGGTGTGGAAATGTTTCACTCAAGAGAAGTGGAATTCGTGAAGTATTTGATGATGGTCTATGGCCAGAGCAAAACAGAAGCTCAACAAGTAAGACCTCTTATGTATTTTGTGTCCTTTTCGTCGTCGTCTTCAAAATTCTCAAAACTAAGACTTCGGTTTAGTACACCAGGACACTATTGTACACAAGAAATCGATGCCGTTCATAGTGTTATTGAGAGACGACTTCAAAAAGGGAATAGTATTCTCCGGTATAACGAATTTTACTAAATTTTTCATATACAAATTCGAGATTAGTAATAATGCAAATAGTTGTTACAGATTTTAAAATTTACCAAGAATGTTCAAAATATTTTAATTTTAAGTCTGTTCCAGTCACAAAGGTAAAATTATTTAGTTATCGGTTACAAGTCCAAATGCAATAATGACATCGAATATGTGAGCCTTATGTACGATAAGTTACCGAGAAAGTCATGCAAAAATAATAAATACATCTCACAAATGCCTATGCCAAAATAAATTCTAAGAAGCAATAAATTACCTAAACCCAAGATTAAAGCTTTCAAGACTATCTTACCTTTCATGCCGAAAATTGATTTGGATTTCTTCCAAAAAATAATAGAAAATTCTAAATGTAGCTTTACTACAAGGTGGCGCAAAAATAACCTTCCGATGTTTTTTGGCTGTAACTTAAAAAAAAAAATGAAAAACTTTGATTCTTCTTGTGGATTATTTTTATTTGGTCTTTTATTATTTTTTACATCAAGTCGAGAATATGATGTCATGTAAATGGCCGCCGCCACAGTTGATTGTCATTTGAGCCCTTTTGATGGCATTTTCCATCACTTTGGCCAAAACTTCCGGCGATAGGTCCTCACATTCTTGACGGATATTGTCTTTAAGAGCTGCAAGAGTCTGAGGCTTGTTGACATAAACCCGCGACTTCAAAAAGCCCCACAAAAAGAAGTCTGGAGCGGTCAAATCAGGCGATCTTGCTGGCCAGTGGAAATCGCCAAAACGGGAGATTAGGCGCCCGTGGAAATGCATCCTTCAGCATATCGGTTGTGGCACGTGCAGTGTGTGCCGTTGCACCGTCCTGTTGGAACCACATGTTTTCCAATCCCAATTCATCAAGTTGCGGCAAAAAGAACTCGTTGATCATTGCTCTGTAGCGCTCACCATTCACAGTAACCGTTTGGCCCGCGACGTCTTCGAAGAAAAAAGGTCCGATGACTCCTCCAGCGAAAACAGCACACCATACAGTGACTTTGAGCGGGTGTAATGGCTCTTCGTGGGTTACACGCGGATTTTCAATGCCCCAGAAGCGTAAATTTTGCTTATTTACGTACCCGCTAAGATGGAAATGGGCCTCATCACTCATGATTATTTTTGATGAAAAATCATCATCCTCTTGGTGGTGATTAAGGATGGCTTGAGCGTATGTTAGACGCGATTGGCGGTCAGCAGCTAACAGCTGATGCACCGTCTGGACTTTGTACGGAAACATCTTCAAATCTCGTACCAAAATTCGCTGTAAAGACCGTCGACTATACCCATTTGCGTGGCACGTCGTCTGGTCGACGGCGCTTCCATGACATCTTCGGCTACAGCAGCAATATTCTCTGCAGAACGGCTACTCCGGTGTCTGCCACGCCTGGCAGCATCTCGTGTTGTGCCAGTCTCTTCGAGGCGAGCGGCTAAACGTCGTAGTATTTCACCAGTAGGCGTTGGCCGGCTAGGAAATCTCCGACGAAATTCACGTTGTGCCAAAGTCACCGACCGATTATTGCTCAAATATATAGTCACCAATATTCCGCGTTCTGGAGCAGTGTAGCGTAACATTGTTTATTAACGTGTATTTCGCTACACAAATGTCAAAACAGAACTGACATTAGGGGCCAATCGCAAAATTTATAGCATTTTCTGATAGGAGGATTACTTTTGCGCCACTTTGTACAACTATGAAGTGATATACATTTTTTTGGAATACATAAGTTAATATTATTTTATTATATTGTTATTTTGTTTTAAATAAAGCTTGGTAAGGCTGCGAAAGACGTTTTAGTAGTACGAAATGTGTTTTATTAGTGTGAACAACTGCTTGTGTCCATATAATCTCTAAATGTAATAATGTTCTAAGTTGTAGGGTAGAACTGGGTAATACCGGTCATTTCGAAATTCGTTCTTTAAATAATACTTTTACTTCACTTTTTATTAAATTCATATATTTTTCTATTATTATAAACAATAATAAAGCTAAATGAACTAGACGGAAAAAAGTTGTAATAAAAAAAAAGGTCTAAAATGACCGGGACTAGACGCATGGTCGGGTAAATCCGGTCAACAATTCTGGTAATGGCGGTCATTAATGTTTTACAATAAAATAAAATATTTCAATTATATTAATATTTATTTTTAGTTTTCGCATAAATCGCATATGTAGCCAGATGGACTGTCCCAACCTGAGCATTCAGCGTGAGCCCAACCTGCACAGCGTGTGCACCTGTACCACATCTCGTTGTTGCGTCCAAATTCTCCACAAATTAAACATTTGTTGCTACCATCTCCTAAAGAATCATCAGAGTTATCAGCCACAATCATTCCGGCACAGACATCAGACATAGAATAGGGTTTCTCATTATTATCCCAAACTCATTATAAGCAAAACGTTCTATGTCAAAATTAAAAAATCGGCTATAAAATGGTTTTTGGTGGAGAAAAAGCGAAGAATATGTATACAATATTTATTACAATATTGGATATAATGGATATCTTATAACTATATGCATTTTAACTAAAAACCAGCAACGTAAATCTTTGCATTGATATTCCTCTAAATGGGGTGCCTTTACATAGAACTTTATAGTTCTCAGCCAGCGAAGTGTTCTCGAATTGCATATTCTTTGTCAATTTTACGTATGAAACGCATATTGAATTAGCAACTTGTCAATGCCACTCACATCCGTGCTTTCGTCGGCAATAGCAGACAAATCATCCAGATTGACACGTTGCACAATATTAATACTTATTCGTTTGCCTGCTGCATCCATAATTTCATTTTGAATTCTATACCTTATATAAGTTGCGTTTGCACGCAATGATCAAAATGATTAACCAAAACTGGAGCACCGCTTTCTATCGCATAACGAAGTAACGCCCTGAAATTTCTGTATTCTCATATTTACTTTTGCGAAAATGATTCAAATCTGCGTCACGGAAAAAATTTTAAGATCAAATCAAGAAAAATGAGCGCAGAATCACGAAAAGTTTGTCTAGTTTTAGAGCTTAGCTCAGGATTTACTAATTCACGACTTTTTATTCGCAATTCTATAAATTGTACGGAGTGAAGATATTGACCCTCAAAAGTCGCGAATCGCTACTTTTTATTGTCAATGATGCGATCAAATGAGGAATACATATTGCAATAACTAATCGCAATTTGACACAAATAGTTATTAATTTGCTATTGCTGTGGATTGTGAATTGTAAAAATAATTTGTAAATTACCACTTTTGTTTTGTAAATTCGGATTTCCTCCCTTAACAAATTATAACCATTTAGTCTTTAATTGCAACTCAAAAGTGTTGATTTGCGAACAAAAGGGGTAGATTTACCACTTCAGTAGTTGCAATTTACGAATTCGTAATTGTAAATTGAATCTTTTTTTTATCAATTTGCATTTCATATTTTGCAATTTACGATTCTTGAGTAGTGATTTGAGGCATCACCGTATTAAATTGAAATTGTCTTATCGTGAAATTAGAAAACTTTATTCTCAATTTACAACTTATATCTTATGATTTACAAATCAAAATTCGTAGTTTAATTATTTAGGTTATTTTCGAATACATATTTAAAGTCACATTTCATAATTTGTTTCCTCCTGATATCCATGAAAAGCATGCGGCGCCATATCGTCCGGAGACAACGGGATTTGTCTGGGGTGGTTTTTCGCTCTATGCTGAAATTTAAAATACAAACAAATTATTTAGAACAACTTGCCATTGATACGAACCTTAACAATCGTTTTCGATTACATATTTTAGAATCCATTCCAATTTATACTTCTTTCTTATAGCGAGATGTACCTTCTGGAAAAAATACGAATTTATATACCTACTTCAGTTGTTTTTGTATTATTCAAAATGTACTTACAAGATATATTCCAAAATTCTTTACAGTTTGTTGGTTAGTACACTCACTATCACTACGAATGAGTTATACTTATAAATAACTTTAACCCGACACGAACTGCTTTAAGCAAAGATTGAATACCGACTGTCTGACTCTAATGAAGCCAAATGCGCATGGTTGGAGCTGTCCATGCAGAAAATGAAAGGACTTAAAAGGATTTCTTTACATGGACCATGGAAATGCTATGTCGGCTGCCTGTGCGCACAAAAATTTCACACATCGGGTAGTTAATTCCATGGAAATTACAAAAAAAAATATTTTGTAATTCACGATTTCTCTACGTCATTTTACGTTTTCAATTTGTGTTAAATCACATTGAAGTTGTAAATTGCGCCAAACAATATCGCAAATCACTACAAATAAAAGAAGCTCGAATTAATACTTCTAATCGCAAAATTCATCAAGCAGAATTTTGTATTCTACGCCGTTTTCAATGTCGAATTACGAATTTTCATATCAATCCAAGAAAAAATCGTTGTAATTTGCGACAAAGATATAATTCGTGAATTGCAACTCAAAATTTTCCAATTGATGATTTTGAATTCCGTGCGCTTTCCTTTGTTTTCTAATACTTCACGATTAATTTATGAGTAAATTTATGTCGCAGTAAGATTTCTTTCAAATTATTCAATAAACGGAACACAGTTTGTTAGGCTAATTATGCAAATTGAAAGAGCAAGTGAATATTTTTGAAAAAAGAAATAATAGCCAGCTATTTTGTTTAAGAACAAATTAAAAATTCACGTAGGAAGCCAAAAGCGTTTTAAGGACCTATCGCTTCCGTTTTTCAATTTCAATCTGCCTCGTTGCTTGGCTTGTGCTTGTAAAATTTTGTAATGATCTTTTAAAAATTGTATAGCTCATATTACTTAATTCGGGAAACGCAGAAAGCGGCATAATGTTAAATTCATTCAGAAAAATATAAACCTGAGGACATTTTTCTATACGAAAACTGTCATGTGTACTCCTCTATGAATTCACACAAAATAAAACAGAATTCTGTTTATCTTCAATTCGCAAATCCTAATACCTGTTTTTTTCCTCCAGAAGTTCCTTAATTTATTATTTCGCGGGGATTTTGCTGAATGCTGACAATTCTTATATCTATATTTCCGCGAAGTCAACCTTTACACACCAACCACTGATTCATTAGAAATTCTCATTTTCTGGGAACAAACTCCATTTCCAAAGAGGGTTTGGTTGCAGCCTAATATCCACCTGAGCCACCTAAGGTACTGAGAGTTGTAGAAAAATGTAGGTATTCGGGTATGAGCTGTCCAATCTTAAGTGAACCGGTATTTTATTCTCTTTTCGACGACTCTCCAGAAAGTCTTGGAAACATCTTAAACTTATATCAAATTTATTTTTTTACTACTTATGCACTCGTAACTTGCAAACTATTAAAAAGGGAAAACCAATCAAAAAGCAAGCGCCAGCGGTTAAAAAAGATACCAAACTTTTAATTTATTGAAAATATTCGAAATATATATTTCAAGTGTTTAGAAATAAAACAAAAATGCTAAATTTTTCAATTTTGTGCATGCATTTGTACAAATTTGTGTTTGCTAAACTTAAAAACCACTTGCATTGTTGTATTCCAACAAATAAAGTCTGAAAACATTTACAATTTACTCAAACTAGTTTATAATTGTAAAATTTCAGGCTGAACAAAAGTGTATTTAAATTACGAAATTTCATACCGCCGTTTTTGGTGGTTGGGCAACCCTCCTCTTGAAAATTACATTTGGGGAGAATTTCTTTAGCTTATGCCCGAGTTAAACATGGATTTCTGACCATTAATATTTAACTCTACAGTTAACGATAGTCCGACAACTAAATTTGTTTATTGGTAAAGGGATTTTGGAAAGTGTGGAGTTTTTGCGCAAACTGCCAGACTAAAGTTGATTCCTGGTAAGGCCGATTATGTTATTCGCAGTAAAGCGTAGGACGCTGCTCGAGCTAAACTAAATTTTATCTGGTCTCCAACTTTTCTAAAGTTCCAGCTAAATTTTGACATAGAGCACGCTGTGGATAAACGTCACAGAAAACAGCTGTTCTTTGAAAAAAAACTCTTTCAAAAATTTAATTCTCTCTTATTTCAACTATTTCTGATTCTATGTACTTCTCGTCTACGTAATTGAAAAAGCTCATCCTTGCATACTTTTCCGCAACAGAACAACAAATATACAACGATCTGACACAATTTAGCTTGAGAAAATGTGCCGACCCATTAAATGGCCACGCTAAATTTTGACAGACACATGAAGTACATGTTGAAACAAAAGTTTGATTATGTAGCTCGAGCTGCGTACCACTCAGCTAAAAGGGTTCGCTAAGATTTAGCTCAGCTAAATTTTGGAGAGATTTTTGTATGGGAGCGAAAATTTAGCTCGAGCAGCGTACTAAGCTTAAGAGTAAAGTGGCGTATGCCGTATGCAAAGGCTTCGTAAACAGTAGTAAACCCCTCAGAATTTTTACCCAACCACGAAGTAGGTAAAAACTTTACCTACTCAATATCAAAAGTAAGTCGAAAAAAGAAATCTCTATCTGAAACAATGCCATCAAATTTTCGCAGAATACAAAGCAATGTACGTCCATGACGCATTAATTAGACAGCTCATGCACCACGTAAATATGTACGTCTTATTAATATTTACAAGAACTAATGATTTGATTAATTATTTTCCAAGAGTTAGTTGTAACTCATGTACGAGGCGGTATATTAGGTTATTTTGTGAATGACAGACAAGATGAATGTAGACGTTGTATGGCGAAAATCGTATATACCCTCTATGCCATCAAATTAAGTGAAACATATTAATTAGCTCCTGACGGGCAATTTACAAACAGAAATGCCGTTTTTTGGGTCACAAACTTTAACTCGGTAAAAATATCCCTGGGGATCTAAGAAAGAAGCACATACACGAACATGATTTATCACAGGAAATGCGTGCCTACAGGCGAAATCGTGCCGAAAGATATAATCCTCAAATAAATGAGCTAAAGCATGTGGTCAGCGTTTGGGATTGGGGAATTGAATATGAAAAAGCTTTAAGTGCGAAACCTCCTGTGGTTTTAATTTCACTTGGCCCTCTTGGAAGGCGTGTGGTGTGAATACATTTCAACCCGTTAAGGTGAACCGTATACAATTGACCTCAAACACGATTAATGTTTGCATTAGCATAAGCTTAAGAAATGTTGTTCCTTCTTAGGTACTAAGTAATCTTGAAACTAATTGGTGTAGGAATATAGGTGAGCGATGTCATGCACTGATGATATTAAAAGGATTAAGAGTTTGAGTATGGTCAGAGTCACGTACTCTGAAAATGTATCTAGCTGAAGACGGAGCCAGTATATCTGTAAATTTATTCAAAAAAAATGAACTATTAACCTATTCTGGCAGGACATCTGACATGGTCAAGGAAATATTTAGAATGGTGAGAAAGCCATTTCAGTTTGGTCTTTGGTTTGTCTGCGGATAAAGAATTTGTTCGTTTGGTTGCCTACTGTAATGGCAGTTGTTTTTCGTATGCTATTGTACACAATTGAAAAAAATTCGTAAGTTTTAACAGCTTTAGGTAGGTGGTGACTGGAACGCTGCTAAATGAATTTTCTTCCGAAAACATGTGTTTCCAGTTCGAAAAAACATCCTATTGTAATTTACTTGCAACTTAATGTTAACGGACAACTGGAAAGGGCTAACAATTTCGAGCGAATACCGAAATGGTCAAATCTCCAAACCGGATCACAAGATGTGCCATGGAATCGGCGTCGTATGGGTATACCTAAAATGAGATGGTGAGAGCAAGTCCGATATTACTTCCGTATGTACCTTTGCACTTGATAGTTTAGAGTACAAAAATAAATAAATAAATAGTTGCCGCAAAGGCAAAATTAGTGTTTTATTTTGGAAATCGAACCTGGGACCTTTCGCGTAGTAGTCCAATACACTAAGCCACTGCGCTTACTATAATTCAGAGTAGGAGGCGGGAATCGGAGAGTTATGGAGGGTCCACCCAATCATACTACATACGATGGATAAGTGGGGAATTGGAAAATTAACGAGTGATTCAATCCGCATAGATGAATTAGAAGCTTTCTAAGATAGTCGTAAATACTCTCCAATGTCTGTGTGACGTTTGAGAGTGGTGGTGCAGAAATGGAGCCAAGAAAAGTTATGGACCAAGTATCACGGAAAGAATTGAAAATCACCAATTGCAAAATTTTGAGTTGCAATTCACGAATTATATCTTTGTCGCAAATTACAACGATTTTTTCTTGGATTGATATGAAAATTCGTAATTCGACATTGAAAACGGCGTAGAATACAAAATTCTGCTTGATGAATTTTGCGATTAGAAGTATTAATTCGAGCTTCTTTTATTTGTAGTGATTTGCGATATTGTTTGGCGCAATTTACAACTTCAATGTGATTTAACACAAATTGAAAACGTAAAATGACGTAGAGAAATCGTGAATTACAAAATATTTTTTTTTGTAATTTCCATGGAATTAACTACCCGATGTGTGAAATTTTTGTGCGCACAGGCAGCCGACATAGCATTTCCATGGTCCATGTAAAGAAATCCTTTTAAGTCCTTTCATTTTCTGCATGGACAGCTCCAACCATGCGCATTTGGCTTCATTAGAGTCAGACAGTCGGTATTCAATCTTTGCTTAAAGCAGTTCGTGTCGGGTTAAAGTTATTTATAAGTATAACTCATTCGTAGTGGTAGTGAGTGTACTAACCAACAAATTGTAAAGAATTTTGGAATATATCTTGTAAGTACATATTGAATAATACAAAAACAACTGAAGTAGGTATATAAATTCGTATTTTTTCCAGAAGGTACATCTCGCTATAAGAAAGAAGTATAAATTGGAATGGATTCTAAAATATGTAATCGAAAACGATTGTTAAGGTTCGTATCAATGGCAAGTTGTTCTAAATAATTTGTTTGTATTTTAAATTTCAGCATAGAGCGAAAAACCACCCCAGACAAATCCCGTTGTCTCCGGACGATATGGCGCCGCATGCTTTTCATGGATATCAGGAGGAAACAAATTATGAAATGTGACTTTAAATATGTATTCGAAAATAACCTAAATAATTAAACTACGAATTTTGATTTGTAAATCATAAGATATAAGTTGTAAATTGAGAATAAAGTTTTCTAATTTCACGATAAGACAATTTCAATTTAATACGGTGATGCCTCAAATCACTACTCAAGAATCGTAAATTGCAAAATATGAAATGCAAATTGATAAAAAAAAGATTCAATTTACAATTACGAATTCGTAAATTGCAACTACTGAAGTGGTAAATCTACCCCTTTTGTTCGCAAATCATCACTTTTGAGTTGCAATTCAAGACTAAATTTGTTGTAATTTGTTAAGGGAGGAAATCGTAATTTGCAACACAAAAGTGGTAATTTACGAATTATTTTTGCAATTCACAATCCACAGCAATAGCAAATTAATAACTATTTGTGTCAAATTGCGATTGGTTATTGCAATATGTATTCCTCATTTGATCGCATCATTGACAATAAAAAGTAGCGATTCGCGACTTTTGAGGGTCAATATCTTCACTCCGTAAAATTTATAGAATTGCGAATAAAAAGTCGTGAATTAGTAAATCGTGAGCTAAGCTCTAAAACTAGACAAACTTTTCGTGATTCTGCGCTCATTTTTCTTGATTTGATCTTAAAATTGTTTCCGTTCGTACTATAAAAAGTACCGAAAATTGTGTCTGATCGAACGATAGGCCATTACTGATTTGCATATGATATTTGACATAATTATAAAAAGCTTCAAAAGACCTTTGAAAGATATCTGCTGGGCAAATAAATTTGCGATTTATATATTCCTTTTCTTAGAATAAAATCCTCGTTCTGAAATAAAACATTGACCTTGTTTTGCACGAAAACAAATTATGAAATTTGAATTCTGCGATGACAAAAAATGTAATAGATTCTAAGAGAGTTGTCGCACTAGCAAATGTGGAGGTCTAATTGTTTATTGGTACCGTTTCACTAATGCTGTACATTTTTACTAAAGCTGGCAACCTGCTAATGGTCGACATTAGTGTTTGATCATTGGTTAAGCCGATTGTGGTAAAAAAAAAAATGACGAGTAATAAACAAAAAACAAGTGATTTCGTTAAAGGCAAATTGCCTCTATATCTAAATATCTATACTATTCATACATAAGTACAATAAAATTTCAAAGTCTGCCCATAAGTTTGTATTTTTTTAACATATCACATTAAAACTACTCACCCAATTTATATCTCATTACGTCATTTGAACAAAACGTGCCAATAGCTTTTCGTCAGAAGTGTAAGGATTCCAGCATTTGCTTAGTTTCTTATGAATAAATTTATATTTGAATTGGCTCCAATCGTCAATTATAAATTTATTTTGGTACGAATAAAACCAAAACAAGTAAAAGTGTTATCATCGGCCTGGCCGATGCTTTAATACCCTCCACTGCATACAAGTCATGCAAAATTGTAGGCTATCGACGTTATTGTGTTTTTAACATGTGATTTAAAAATAATTCCAAGATTGCTATCTGGTTGATGTAGTCGGTTTTTTTAGTTATGTGTGTCAAATTGTCCAACTAGCCGATGATTGTATACAAAAGCAAATACGGCGAGTGCATTCGAATAACACAAATTCTAGAGAATTATATCTACAATAGATCCAACCTTGTAAATTTGAATATCGTTTCCCAATTCGCGTAGGCTACCTTTACATGTTCGCATTCGCATTCACGAGAAATAAATTTCTAAGATCATTATTTTAAAAATAATATACTTTTATTTATTAAAATCTCTTAGGAGCTATATAACATGTAGCGTTCGTCTACGATGTTAATCATTACTAACTGAAGGGAACCAGAATAGATTCTTTCAAAAACATTTTTAACATCACGAGAGTAGGCCCATGGGCATAGTGATTATTGTTCGTTTGGAATCGACATAAATTTGCAGATCCCTAATGCGTCCCAAAAATAAAAATTCATAAAACGAATAGGCCTAGGCCTAGGGTCACGACGGACCTGTTGTCCCAAATGTTTATTTTTAATTATTTAATGTACCGTCGAGACTCTTAGATAAACTCTCCGTTGAACAAAAATCGTTTCCAAGTTATCTTGTAGCTAACCAAATGCGAATAGCCTGGTGTGCTCATTTATTACATTTTTTTAAAGCCTTCATCTTCTTGAAGATCAAAATTGGGCTAATACAGCAGAGCTCTATATGTAGTATTTACCTCCAAGAATTGCTGATCAATGCAATATGCATATTTATGAAGTCCCATTGAAGCAGAGCATATTGAGTATCTCAGTAACTTGTTCAGCGCTTACCTTTCGTTATAATAAATTATTGCTTAGTTGATTCGCACAGAAATAATTTCAAATCCGTGGCGGAAGACGGATAGTTAGGGAGAGTCCGCCTGAAAGAAAAATGTTCAGATGCCCATACCAACATGTTTATGGCAACAATTAAAATAATCTATTAAAGTTTCATTAGTATACCTACAACAAATGTAAATATATCCGCTTTGCTGCACTAAAAATTGTCTGAAAAGCATTTAATTGAATCAACTTTAAAATGTACTTCCTTTTCCCATTGTATTCGTATATGATAGTATATACAATAACTTTCTCATCCAGTCAATTTCGAAATTATGTTGAACCAACAAGGCATCAAGCAGCACACACCATTGGCCAGTAAAATTGATATCGTCGTCCCTCCAAGGGCGAATTGATTGGGTTTTTTTTTCAATAAATTTCCAATAAACATAAATTTACACTGAGCAAACTTTTCCCCATCGAACAATAACCAAAGTAAGAACATACAAAAATATAGCCTATAAAAAAGCCAAGCAAGTGTGAGAGAAAAATATTATTTATAAACTCTAGCCCTTGTGCCCGTGTAAGATGTAAAAATGCTGATTGGGAAGATTATACAAAAAAAAAAAAAAAATAATAACTTGGGGCAACAACTTTTCCGATTTCAAGTTTAAAATTGAGCAAAAGTTTCAACTCTTTTAAGGATTTTGATCGCTCCTTTGAGCTGCTGTAGTAGATATACACAATCGTCGATAGGTTCAAGGAATTCATTGAATTTTCCAATAAAATCTTAAAGCAGAGTCGGGCAGAAGCCTATTATACAGCTCACAGTGGGGTGCCAGGTTAGTCTGGTCCTGGTCTCTGTGTCGATTTGAAAATAATTTTAATTGAAAGTGATTCTCTGTTCTCATGCGGGGTGGAGGCTTCAGTTGAACTATGGTTATCTGGTGGCATGCCATGAAAAACGTCAATTGCAGATAATGATTTATTATTTTTGTGATGGGGTAGGGATTCATAGAAAAAACCAATTACCTATGATGAAATTTGTTTTGCAAGCAATTCAAATTAAATCGAAATTTAAGCATTTTTGGAGATATTTGGAGCAAAATGCTGATGTAATTGATAGATGTTTTGTTAGGTTTAATGGAATTTATGGGACATAGTAAATATGTACATATTGCAATGAATTTGTGAGCCAGGGCTTCAGTGAAAACTAATTATAAAAATCTTAATGTAATGAAGGGGGAATATCATGTGTCAAATATGAAAGCTATACAAATTTATTAGGGCCATTTTATGGTAATAAATTAAAATTTGTGTTTGCCCAGCATGGAATTAAATGAAATAAAGTGCACGACTGGGTCGAACGAAACTTTCTCGTTCATCAAAAGTTTGGTTGGTTGTTTTCTTATTTTATTTATTAGGTAAGTTAGAATCTGAGAACCGATGCTAGATACAAGAAACAGTGAATAGAATATAGGAAAAGGAATATGTAGCGGTAAATAAAATTCACTTTTGGGTTATTCACCTGATAGGCAGTACATAAATATAAATAACAATGTGAGTTTTTATACGTTGAAGCTGTCTCTAACAATTGTCCCAAGTTATGGTTAAAGAGTTTAAAGCGTCTACAGTACTATTTTATAAGCTCTTACACTTTACAAGATTTTTGAGTACAAGCAAAGTGTAGCAGTGGTTTCTGTTTTCTGATCTGCTAACGCGTATTAGTTACGCTGGCTTAAGGTGTCTATTATTGGAAGCAGGGTTCATGTTAGACCGATATCTTCACATAGATATATGTACAATATGGGAGTTTTCAAAGATTTGTTTTTGAGTTTGCATTAGCAGTTATAAATAGAATATGCCGATGGACGTGTGTGGGAGTGCAAATGAAATGGGAGTATCTGATTGTGTAAGGAAGTGGTTGCAAAACAACAGACAAAACGAAGATTACCACAGAGAATACAAAATGTATCGAAATGAGCTAAACAATAAAATAGCAAGAACAAAGGCTAGCTTCCATAAAAAAAAAGTTCCAAAGCTGCAAAAGCGACCCCAGGGAGACTTGGAAACTTGTAAATTCTATTTTGGGCAAGAAGAAAAGCAATCTAGATGACATCTTAAAAAATAACTTCTCGAAAGAAAAGAACATAAATGAACTAGCCAACAAATTCGCTAAGACTCTAACTGCAGAAATAAGAAACACTGTACATGAATGTAATCACCAATTTTATTGCGGGCAATCAGCTAGCATACAGCATTCCATTTACGCCGAGCATGCGTCTGTTGCAGAGGTGTATAATATTCTCAATTCGTTGAAAGGCAATAAATAAGGAATAAGGCCGATTGACTTGAAAAATAACTCACTAACTCTATCTCCAATTTTAACAAAGCTGATTAACATGAGTATAGAGCAAGGGTCAATTCCGAACATGCTTAAAACATCAATAGTTCGACCGATACACAAAGGTGGTCGAAAAGATGAAATAAAAAACTACAGACCAATTTCAATCCTATCAGCTGTTGATAAAATAATGGAGGATGTGCTGGCAAAGAGGCTGTATGAATTCATCGATAAGTACAATATTCTGAACAAACATCAATTTGGCTTCCGTAAAGGCAAAAGTATAAATAGACTGCTTGGAGACTTCGCCAACAAACTGTACCACAGCCTGGACAAAAATTAAAGCTCAGTAGTTCTATTTATTGACTTCAAAAAGGCCTTCGACACTCTGAACCACAAACAAATCCTGAGACAGCTTGAAAAGATTGCAATTCGTGGACACATATTAGCATGGTTTGAAAATTACCTAAACAATAGAACCTTACGGGTGAAAATTGGTGATCATGTAAGTGAAGATGAAAAGATTGAATATGGGGTCCCGCAGGGATCAAAGTTGGGTCCACTTCTCTTTATTATTTACGTCAATGATCTACTGTCGGTGTTAAAGTACAGTACGGGATATGCCTATGCGGACGACACAGCGATCATAGCTGAAAAACTTATGCAAAAAGATTGCAACAGAGTGATAGCTTGGTGTCACGACCACGGATTAATTATCAACAGTGCGTTGAAGACCAAGGTAATGCACATTCGCCCGCCGCATATCCAAAAAACTAAACTAAAGATAAAAATGCATGACATAGATTGTTTGCACACAACTGGCCATAAAGGAACAATAAAAGAAGACGACGACTGCAGATATATAGACAACGTTTCAACATATAAATATCTGGGACTCGTGGTTGATTACAACTTCAAATGGAACTACCACATTGAAGCACTGAAAAAGTAATTGTGCCAATCAGCATTCGCTCTCTTCCACCTGAGCAATCTCTGCACATACAGTGTACTAAAACAATGCTACTTTGGACTTGTTGAATCGCACTTAAGGTACGGCATATTAGCATGGGGAGGAGCTTCCTGCATGCAACAACTTCAAAGGGTGCAAACACGACTGCAAAAAATTGTGCAGAGAGCACACAGAAATGAACCAGTTAATATGCTAAATATCGCCAAAATCTATGAACTGGAATTACTAGCAACTTTTTACAGCGACAACACCTATAAAGTACAAACGCAGCAGAGAATGAATACAAGAAGACGACAACAGCACATGTACCAAATTCCGAGGTTTTGGAATGATTATGGCCGAAGGACGTACAACGTGGCAGTCCCATCTGTATTTAATGAACTCCCAAGAGAACTTCTAAAACTTTGTAGAAAAAAATTTGTTAAAAAAGCCAAAGAATTTTATATGTATTCATAACAGACATAAATAATATGTATATGTAATTGTTATTAAATTATTTTTGTAAATATTGTTAAAATTAATTGATGTTAAAATATATTCTTGCACGTTAATTTGATGTATAACTTTTTATGAATTATATGAACTCAGCAATAAACAAAAGTATAACAAAAATTGTAAACAGTCTTCTGCAGACAAGCCCTTAAGGCTTTGCAGAAAAACCAATGTAAACTTAAATTGAAAAGAACTAAGATAAAAATTGAATTGAAATTGAATTGAATTGAATTATTTTAAGGTCCATATTAAACAAGGTTAAAAAAAGGAAATATTTGCTTAAATTGAGTTTTGCGTAGCTGTTATTTCTTTTTTATCGGAAGTGCGGAGATTATAACAAAAATTAAGAAAAAACTGATTTTTTTGAAGTTTTTGAGAAAATCTAAGTACGGGATTATGTTTCGAATACTGATTATATCTTTAACATGCATTTCTGTCAAAAACGTTAGAGCGGTTTTTGTAAAATTTGGCAGATGTAACTTTACTATATTAAATTATAATGTAACTCTTACACAATGTCAATGTAACTTGCCCATTCATTTTGTTGTTATTACTAATGTCAAGGTTAGGTTGTCATTTTTAATTGTCAAATATCAAATGTAATTTTTAGACATTCGATCTCCAACCAGCAAGCAATTAAAACCTAATTATAACGTTTAAGAAAATCAAGTCGTTTTGTTCTTGAATACAAAATTACCAAATATTTCAATGTTTAGTTTGAAAAATACCATTGCTTAACTATTTAGCTAAAAACCGAGTACAAAATATTGTTTGGGATATAGAAGCATTACTCGTTCTTAAAAGTTAGAGTTTTCGCGATATTAGTGGTTTTAAAAATCAGCGTTTTCGGTGATTCGAATTGAAAATTAAGGACGCAATCATTTTGAAAACATCAATTTAACTCTAAGTTTGCATTTTGGTAAAAATATATGTCGCCGTTTTCGGGTAAGCTAAAGAAAACTAGATTTTTAAAAAATTACATTTTTCAAAATTGCATTTTATGATAAAAACAAAGAAAAACTGAGTTTGCCATTAAGTTAGAAATAACCATATTACATTAGAAACCAATTTTTGTTACAATCATGTATGGACCGTTTTCATGTTCAAATTCAAAAAGTACCATATTTCGATTTTTTAGCGGAAAACTGAGTACGAAGTCATGTTAATGTCACATACATAAGCTTAAATTTCCATTTTGGTTGCAATCGTTGGAGCCGTTTTCGAACAAATCAAACTGGTATGCAAATTTTATATGGTAAGTAACATTAATATTGAGGTAACTATGCAAAACTGGTTTCTAAGCGAACTGTAGGCCCCCAAACTCCAAATCCGAAGTTTGAACGAAATCGGGGTACCTACCCTTTTGAGGCTGTATGCATCGGAAAATACAGACAGACAGACAGACGGACAGAATTTTGCCACCCACTTTTTTAAGTTTACATTATCATCGTAATGTCAGAATTGATTAACATCTCGACTTCCAAATTTTGAACGAATACAATATATCTTTGCCGTACTCTGTAATGTAGAATGCGAGAATTTGAATTGGAACACGTATCTTGTAGTTTTAACTTACTGTTGCAAGCAATTTTGAAAAAATAAGAAACGAGTTATTGATAGTATGTATTTACAAAAAAAGGAGTACGCGGTGGATCCAAAGTACTACCCTACTCAGTTAGCAAAAATATACTGAAAAACTAGATAACACTACAATTGTAGCACGGGAGGGAACGCTGCCGTCAGTTAAGCCAACTTGAGAAACTACCTGCAAGCTGTTTTCCGTGTTACTATGTGGGAAAGCTACTCCAAGTAAAAATAGAGCGTGAAAGGTTTAAAACTTTCTGCATTATTGAAGCAAAAACAGAGCTAAGTCTTCTTTTTTCGGGAAATTACTTGTACGGATCTGCACAGGGCCTGCTTGCATAGGCGCAGCTATACGAACATCGGCTGGGAGTGGTTGTTAATCCACAAGTAAGCCGCACAACAACAACAAAAAAAAAAAATTAACGCCAAGATTTGACAAGGATATACGGACGGACACTACTCTATCATTTACATAACACAACACATTTACACAACCATAGTTCGCTGGTAAACAGATGATATGTTGCCAGAGTACATTTGGACCACCAATTTTGCACGAACGGAGCACCCTGACAGGTTTGTACTCCTTATTTAAAATGGCCCCTTCCTGAAACTATGTACACTACTTTAGTTCATTCCACTTTCTCGACGTTATCCCGAAATTACCACACACTTCACCCCACGATATGAAAAACTCACTGCATATTGCTATGCAAGTTAAGATACCGCATTGACAAATGCAACAAACGTAAAACAGATTACATAAGCAATAGCATCAGTACTGTGGCACTCTGTGGCATTGCAAATACTTAGATCAGCATAATTGGTCAATATCAAATATCCATGATATTCTTTCTTATCTTTTGCCTCCTTCTGAGACATTGAAGATTTTGCCGACGCTAACACAAATTTAACTATAAATACTAGGATAAATTATTTCTCATGTCAGTTCTGTTTTACCATTACACAAACTCTCATCGCTGACTTCCCCCCACTAGTGGTAAGGGGTCAGCTAGAGAGCTAAATAAAGACTTTTTAAAAACTTAAATGACTTAGTAAATAAATTAATTTGCATACTGGAATTTTTTACGGAATTCATATAAAATTCTTCAACGTGTTCAAAACAAAAAAAAATTAAATCATTGAATGGCACTCAAAACTATGGTATTCAATCAAACTATATTGTTAAAAAAAAAAAAACACTCACCCTTATCCGTAGGGAGATTGTGCACAAGTTCCCACGCTGCGATATAGGATTTGTCGCTTCAAATACCTTGGTCATTCAATATTTCTAAGCCAAACTGACTAGTACACAATTTAGTTATAAGTAGGTATAGGTAGCAAATATTTAAATTTCAGTTTAGTTTAGGCAGATTAGTAAATTTAGGGACATTTTTAGAATTAGGTTTTAAATAGGCAATAAATAGCAATTTTTTTTCTATTCTATTGTTTCTATTCTTGCACTTTCATCACTTTCAATATAAAATGATTGTCCTATTCGTTATAACCAAGTTATAATGGTCGCGCTCTCCGATCGATGGGTGACTGCGTCATCGTTGGGGCGTTTAATATGGCCTTCGCAGCTTCGCTGATGCTTGGTGCATTGTAGCGGGTTTGACAGACAATGGATTATTCAGTGGTACGGTGTTTTTTATACGATCTTCTGCGCTTGACTCGTTTTATATCTCCGCAGTATCGGGACTTGTTGAATAACAGGTGCGTGCCACCAGCATTTTTTTTTTTTGGGAAATATTTATATAGGACAATTTATGAGTTGGAACGTGACTAGTTGCTTTAATTAACCTTCGATTTTTGATTGAATTTTTTTTGGTGAAATATCTCGGAAAGTCTGAAACTTATATTGAAACCCTTCGTGCTCAGTGACTGAATTATTAAAATGTATACGCAAACAGTAAAATTTTCCTTTTTTTTCTATTTGTTCATAAGTTTTTTTAAATTTTGAAGTTTTATTTACGTAGATGGCCGCTTCTCTATCTGTTATATACTCGCGATATACCAAGAGAAGATGGCGCTACCCTTACTATGTTCGCCGACGACACCGATATCCTTGCAGTAGGTAATACAATCGAAGAAGCGACTGCAAAAATGCAAACCGCACTGAATAAAGTATATGATTGGACAAGGGACTGGCGGATCGCCCTCAACGTAACTAAATCTGTTCACGTGAATTTCACGCATAAGAAAACTAATGACTTGCCAATTTTTCTAAACTTGGCCCGAATACCCTTTGCAAACGAGGCCAAATGTCTGGGAATGACACTGAAATATAATTCGCACGTGAAAATGAAACGTAAAGAACTCGATATAAAATATAGAGAAATGTACTGGTTACTCGGAAAACCATTCCCAGTTCAGTACCGAGGACAAACTGCTTTTATACAAGCAAGTGCTAAAGCCGGTGTGGACCTACGGTATAAAACTTTGGGGTTGTACCAAGAAAACAAATGCCAATATTTTACAAACTTTTCAAAATCAAGTGTTTAGAGAAATTGTCTAAGCACCGTGGTATACTAGAAACGGCGATATCCACAGGGATCTCGGAATTCCTACAATCGAAGCTGAAACTGGAAGCTTCGCGCGAAAGCATAGAAACCGACTAATCGGACATATCAACAATACAGTCCGACAAATTTTGGATGGGAGTCATTTATTGCGCCGACTACAAAGAACGAAACCTTTCGACTTGGCAAGATAAGGATTAACCGCGTCCTAATTGCGGAACATGCAGGATCTTTCAGTGGAAAGTAACCTGTCAAAAGTTTTTTATTTCGTGATAGAAAAATTGCTTGATTAGTTATATCTTAGTTGCAGTATCTAACAATCTATCGAAGGGTGGTGTTTTTAGTCAGCAAAAATCTGACACTACAATGAGCACGCGCTTGTTATTCTCATAGTGTCTTTGGAGGATTTTCATCTACCCTCGGGGGAAAAAAAACAATGGCACTCCGAGAGTGCCGACAGAAGTGAAAACTTAAACAATTACGTGAGTATTTTTTTAATCGTCAGGAAATATTTTAATGTGCAGGCAATTCTGTTAAATGAAGTGCTTTCTTATTCATTTTTATAAATATAATATGTACTCCAAAAATTATACTATAATCTTCAATTTCCTTTAATGCGCTATTGTACATGAAAAATAATGCATACTTGTTGGTACCCGAGACTTCGTCTGCGTATAATTAGTAATTCGAGTAACTCATTAAAATATTTAATAATAATAATAATAATAATAATACATTTTATTTCATATAATATTATAAAGTATAATTCAAGTACAATATTATTCATTAAAATGGTAAAATGATAAAATTATATGAAAAGTTGAGACATTCGATATTTTACTAACAAAAGTAGTGAAAATAGTTTTGAATGCCACTTCAAACAATTGATGAAATTTAAATTTAAGTTTATGATGGGGTGGCCATAAACATCAAAGTTGTGAAAATCAATAAAACAAAAAAAAGAAAACAGAATGAAGAAAAAAAAAACTAAATTAAATTCATAAATAATGATCAAAGAAAACAAAGAAATTTAAGTAAGAGTTAAATCAGAATGTCGAAAGTAAGAGAGTCTAAACTAGCGTAGTTGAGATTTAAAAGCCAATTTTTCACACATTTTAAAAACATTCCAGGTGTTGTTATAGCTTTGATAGACTGTGGAAGTTTGTTAAATAGCCGAAAAGACAAAACGGAATAAAAATTACGGTATGCAGTAGTACGAGCAAATGGAACAGATACCAAATAAGAAAAGTTTCCACGTAAATTGTAATTAGAAATTAATCGAAAATTTCGATTACCAGATTTCATAAAGAATGACTTCAAAACTTTAAAACAATATAGATGACGAACAGGAAGGATTTTTAGGTCACAGAACAAAGGAAAACTAGGATATCTAACAGGTTTTTGACATAATTTTCTTAAAATATGCTTCTGTACAACTAATAGAGGTTGTATTTTGTTAAGATAAGCACCTCCCCAACAAGAAATTCCATATTGCAGCTTGGAGTGAAAAATACCATAGTAGATTTTCTTTAGAAGAATTGTAGAACAGACATTTCGCAAATAATAAAAGTATCTCAGAGTGGAACGTAAATAGTTCCTCAAAGATTCCGTGTGGTTCGTAAAACTCATATGGGAATCGATAATAAGCCCTAGATACTTATATTCATCTACTGTTTCGATAAGAAAACAGTTATCGCTACAACTAAGAGTACTACAAAATGAGGGAGTAGTAGGTTTATGCGTACAATTGCAATTGGTAAATCTGAATTTTAGACACTCCGGTGCATGGAAGTGGACATTGGCCCCTAAACTGTGTACCGATGACAAATTGAAATACATTATTTTAGTTTTGGAGCTAATTAACAACTTATGATTCTCAAACCAGATTCTCAACAAATTCAAGTCCCAATTGATGTCAGCAACGAGTTCCAAAGGACAATTCTGACCATATGAAAAACCTATGTCATCCGCGAAAGCAGTTGGCGAGCCTTTGAAGTCGAGTGCAAAGAGTGAGTTGATGTAGATGAGAAATAAAATTGGACCCAAGACAGAGCCTTGAGGCACACCCAGGTTAAACATTTTTATTTCGCTCCTTATCTCATCAATTTTCACACTTTGTGACCTATTTTTTAAGTAAGACTTAAACCAGACAAGCATAAAACCACGAAATCCAGCTTTTTCCAGTTTTGCAACCAAAATATTGTGATCGACCATGTCAAAGGCTTTAGTAATATCAATGAACAAGCCAGCTGTACACTTTTTACCATCAAGATTAGACATTGTTTGGGCACAGAACTGCAGTAGAGCATCTTCTGTAGATTTGCCCTTCCGAAAGCCAAACTGTATTGGACTAAAGTACTTGTTGCTGTCTAAAAAATGAACTATTCTGTCTTTCAGTAGTTTTTCAAAAATCTTACTTAGCACAGGGAGGAGAGAGATAGGCCGGTAGTTACACAGCTCTACAGCAGAACCTTTTTTGAACAGAGGTTTAACATCAGCACACTTAAGTTCTTCGGGAAAGACCCCTGCAAAAACACACCCATTGAAGATGTCCGTTAATACATCCACTATGAACCAAGCAATTTTTTTTAGAACCAGACTTGAGATACCATCTGAGGAACTTGAATTTGAATTTTTTAAGCTGCGAATAGCTTTAAACAATTCAAGAGATGTTATAGGTTTGTAAACAAAGCTATTTCTTTGAAATGGCTCAGGACACATACAGAGAGCACAAGAAGAGTTCACTGGACTGGGTTGAAGACTACTGGCAATATTTGTGTAATAGTCATTAAATGCTTCAGCGATTTCGAATTTGTCAGAAACTAAACAGTTACTGATACGCAAAGAATAAGGTTTTTTTTAGGAAGAAGATTTATTAAGTAAGCTATTCACTATTTTCCATTCGTGTCTAAGGTTTCCTCTGGCAAAATCAAAACAATTACGGTAATAGGTATCACGACAAATTGGAATCTTCTTTTTTAGTTCAGCGCATAATTTAGTGTATTTACTTTTTAATTTCATATTCCGAGGGTATCTATAGCATTTCAATCTAAGTTTATTTTTAGCATTGACTTTATTCACTAAGTCCCAAGTGATCCAGGGCTTGAGTCTTTTACTTAATTTCTTCGGAGGTAAGAAAGAGTAACAGTTATAAATATGTTTCTTAAGGCAATCAATAAATATTGCGTATGAATTCGAAACATCACAACACGAACAGACGTCATCCCAAAACTCAAAAAGCAGATTGTTTCTGAGTCTACTAAAGTTAATTTTCTTAATTTTGTTTAGTGGTTTTGCATAAGTGCTATTCTTTCTCTGAGACATTTCTAAAAGCAGTCCTGTCATACAATGGTCAGTGATCATCAAGTCGAGAACACATTTCTCACATTTATTCTTAGAAACACATTTGAAACGCCCATAAATGTGATCCAAACATCTACCTGACACAACCCTAGTAGGCTCATTAATAAAGGAAACAAGTCCATGCGCAGCTAATAAGGCTAAGTATGCTGAAACAGTTTCGCTACTCTCTAAGTTGTTAATGTTGAAATCCCCAACAACAATTAAATTCTTAGCTTTTACTTTAATTAAAAGATCAGAAAATTCGTTCATAAACATCGAAACACTAAACATATGCAGCCTATAGACACACAAGAAAACGAATACTTCATTGTTAACTACAATTGAAACCTTTAATACATCTGCACTTACAAAATCGACACACAAAACTTCATGAATCTGGTAACCCTCTTTTATGAAACACCCGACACCACCCGCAGCGTAATTTTCATTCGTATTAGCAAAGAAATTAAAGCCGGGAATAACGTAATCAGTCTTTTCAAAATTGTAAATCCATATTTCAGACACAAAAACAATATCAGGAATGCACGCGAACGAATCAAGGTGCGTAGTAAGAGACGCAAAGTTTTCTCTCAGACTTCTGACATTCTGATGTACAAACAAAAATTTGTTATCGCAGTATGAACTAGATCTAAAGATAATATCACAACTGGAACTACTGGGTTCAAGGGCAGAAAAGTCTTCGATTAAATCACTTACATCGTTTAAGTTATTCATTTACAATTTTAAATAAGTGCAAGATCATTAAAAGATTTAATCGAAGTTACTTTTCCACCCTCAACCTTTCTCACGAGAATTTGATTATTATTGTACCATACAAATTTAACGCCTTTTTGTTTTAACATTTCTTTTGCTTTCATAAGAAGCGCCTGAGTGTACTTGGTAAGAGAATCATTTAAGTAAATACTGTTTCCCTTGCTGCTGTTGTTGTTATTGTTAATACGACCACTGTCAGTGTCATCCGCGGCCGCGCCTGTGGCTTCAGTCACTCGTGTGTTGTTTATATCAATCGGGTTAAAAACTTTCAAGCCAACCAATTAACCCTACACATTTAAATTCATTGTTAAAATACGCAGCAAATGCATTTATTTCTTACCAAATTTAAATACCTATGATGAATTTTATTATCCCTAACTTGAGAAATAATTGGTAGATACTTCATCCACATCCCTCGCACCAACCAGATTGCCCCAGTAAACTTTGAAAATAAAATTCTCTCTTAAATTACTTTTCCATAGCAAACACACTTTCCCATTCCCATCTCACATTAGCAGGGAAAACAGCTTGTAGTAGGGAAATTCTCTTAAGTTTTCTGAGCTTGCGGCAGCGTTGCCTACCACTTTTAACGAAAAAATGCCTAACTTAAAAAAAGGATGCCTTTTTCAACAAAATAATAGAAAACAAAAAATTTAGGTAAAGTGGAACAATAAATCAAAGATTAAGCACATAATATAAAAAAATAAGCAGCTATCGAATCTGTTTCCGATTTCATTCCACTTACTGGAAGTGGAAGCTGGACTTATTTTTAAAGATTGGCAGATAAATTGTTCGTAAAATGAGCAGAGTTTAAAATTTAAAACACATTCTTTAAGTCTGAGGTTACATATAAAATTCTATTGAATTAAAAGTTGCGTTATTTTAACTGGGTGTGGTAAAGGAGATACGCGTATTTATACCAAGAATACAAATAATTCCCAGCAATTATCCATTTCAGTTTAAACGGATTCAATTTCTTATGAATGTTTGTTCTGCCATGACAATCAATAAATCACAGGGTCAAACTTTAAGAAAAGTGGGAGTTGAATTCACGGGCAGTTATAGATAATTATGTAGCGTGCTCCAGGGTAAATATTGCAGGAAATATCACTATCTCAGCCGATAGAAACAAAACTTCTAATATAGTGTACAAAGAAGCGTTACATTAATAAAAAAGTGAGTTAAATACTTTTTATAAAATTATTTTCTTTCATTTTCATTGTCCAAATAATATTAAATTGTTGCTGATTAGTCCAACGATGATGATTTTCCTTTGAGCGATTATCAAAAAAAAAATTGTGTCCCCTACAAGACAGCAAATTTATAAAAAAATTGTTTCCATCAATTGTTTTGAACTCACATTTTGCACGGGCGAAGCCGGGCGAAGCCGGGCGGGTACAGCTAGTTTGGAATAAATTTGATGTTATCATTATTGCGTCTATACCTTCACCTAAAACGCACTTCATTGCACTCCGTAGGCAATATCACTCCTCGGTTTTGAGATCTGTCCATAATATGTGGGATACACAAATTCTTACCAAGGGTTTCAAGGAACTGTGCGGATTGTTCTTAGCATAAATTATATACGCAGCAAGGGCGGCTATATCGATCAAATTATAGAATAAGGCAAGAGGCCATCGGCAAGTCCTACATTTGGTTGTATACTGGTTCAACATTTTATCCAGAGTTCGCAATATTCCAGTTTCTGTATTCGCTAACTACTTTTTTGTTTGTATGCCGGCAAATAATGTTTTGGATTTCAAATAACATCATTTTTAAAAATATATCGACTTCCGATAAATTTTTGGTTCCATGGGCGAGGACCGTTAAAAATAAAATGTTATCAAGTACGACATTGGCCGTCGACTAGATTGGTCTGGATGAGATGTAACCTGAACGCAAAAACTAGATTGGTCGAGAACGTCACTTTTCCTACATCAGCCACGTACGCGAACTGTCAGCTTAGTACTCAGTCACGAATTTCTTGACTAGATTCGTCGGCTACCTCTCCATAAACGTCAACTGAAACAGCTGCTCATTTGACCGATTTCCCCCAATCAAAACCGAGATACATCTAGTGAGAGAGCTGTCAGACTTACTAAACTAGATACTTGAACGTCCCCATTATGCGCACTTTCGAGTTGAAGCCTTGCCGGATTCGTATACCATCTTTTCCCATCGTTGCCGGTAAAAAAGTTTAAAAGTCATCTGGCTACAGCTGATGATGACAGAAAAGCAAATTTTGCTGTATTTTCCATTGTTTTTTTTAACTTGTTTGCATAAAATTGTGTACTTGTATTTTAAACAAAAAAAGTCACCAATATGAACTTCCTGTTGTTGCACTGACGAAATATCTTTTATGTAGGTACCTGAATGATAATCTTTCAATCTTAATTTTAAAAATCGAAAAGTAAAGGAAAACTGCTTGTCTACTAGGTAATGCAACAAAACAATTTTTTTTTTTTTTAAATACATTTCAAACCACAAAATCTGTTCATCGATTCGTGGAATACTTGATTTCAGCAAATAGTGGCCAGCCTCGTTTCCAAACTCTTAAAATTTAAATTCAATTATTTAATAATATGAAAAATAAATAAAATAGTGTTTCTTACTAGAATCTATGGTATCTATCCGGGTAGATACTATCCATGCGGATACATGAAAACTTCCATCCATGCCAAGGTTAAGCAAATGTTTACCCGAGTCTTAAACCAAAGAAAATTAAACAAATCTAATCTCAGGGGTAGTAATTTCGCATGTTTTTCTGGGGACTTAATGACGATTAAGTGGCAGATTTTAACGCTGCAAAAATAAAAAGAAATTATGTTTGTCATCTTTCAAGACATATAGTGGTAATTTGTGAATTCGTTTTACAGTGAGGTGCCTCTCGTCAAATGGGCACTCAGGAAAGGAATATAAATCTTTGCAAAGAAAACCAGGTCGCCAACCAATCAGACATACATATAGACAAATTGGGGAAAACTGATTCCGGTTGTCAAATACTTCGAACATTTTCGAACCGGAACTTCAAATTCTGCACTTCTGGAACAGGGCGCTGAAAACATTTAAACCCTTTTTTCAGTATTATTTATACATTTTTTTTATTTGACCATCCGTAACAAAGTGTCGGTTATCACTCCATAAACGTAACCTGGTAGCAGATTCCGTGTAACAATAATCGTCTGGACGATATCGTTTTTAAAATATTGATGACCATAATAAGTTATATTCTGGCCGAATTTTGTACACTATCCTCAACTTCCATTAAAGCTGTCGAAAATAACAAGGACTAAGTTCTTACTCTCGTGATTTTTACACTTAGTTTCCAGTTTTGGAGGTCTATCGTTTTGACAATAATCGCCTAAAAAATGAAATGAGTGCCCCGATAAAACTGTTCACTCTTCCACTAACCCATTCGCAACTAACAAATTTGTTAAAACAAATTTGATAACACTGTTTTCTATTATTCCTCACAAAATTTCAAATGACGCAAGAGAGAATATGGCTTACGACAAAAGCCAAGAATTGCAAGCTGATGTGGTACGGTCACTCGCAGTATTCCTTGCCCCTGTCCAGGTTCATCTTAGAGCTAATAGTCCACCACAAAAAAACTACTGAGCTTATCTGTAGATTTCCATCAAGACTAGGTAATTCTTATTCTCTTACATTTTCCTAAAAACTCCCTAATGCATTAGTCATCTCATTTTCGACCCCACAATTCATCTCGAACTCCATTGATTTCTTATCGTTCAATTATAAAGGACTCACTTGCCCTCGGAATTTGAATTTATATGCAGCACCAGCAATCCCAGTCATTTATTGATTCATCGGTTGTCTTCAACCAACATTCATCGTCACCACCACCATCTGTGTATGCTAAAGTTTTCTGCAGGAATTTTCAGGAATTCCTTGAATTGGATTTAAGTAAAATGTGGGCTGCAGCTCAGTAGTAAAACATTTTTTCCTTCGCAGCTGAACTCCTTGTTTGTCATTACTAACTCGGAGCGGTTTTCTTTCGTTTATTCGATCCGTCTCGTTAAAATGGAATGCGTTCTTCGACTTCCTCTTCGAATGCTATATGGCATTCGGTTACGGTGTTTCCTCCTTTTTCGCCGCTCGCAATGCAATTCCCCATTGCGACACACAGCCACCTATACCTACAAAAGTAGGACACTGGATGGATTGCAATGCAATGTTCGTAGGAATGGGATAATTTGAATTGGAAATTCGTGCCCCAGATAGGGGGGTAACGAACGCATTCTATTGGAAATTGCAAATGCTTATCATCGGTTCGATATAATAGTAAAATGTACGAGATAGAGAATCCTGGAGGAGTGGCATCCTTTAATTATTATTTATGCTGGCATAACCAGCATCACAGTGTGACACTGTGCTATCACTTTAATAAGAACGAATGACGTTGCAGGACTTTGGCGACGCGACATTAGTTGAACCGCCTGAACGAGCCGAATAGACAGCGGATGACACTGCACATCCTGTTCCGGGATATTCACACAACGTCTGCCACTACAGCTTCCCAATGCAAAAGCGCAGTTCCATTCCTTTGTCGTGCATTGTCTCCCAGAAGTCACCCGAATGCCAGTGTCGCCTTCTGCCAGTCCTTTGCGTTTCAAAAGGATACTCTTGGATTTGTGACAAAAGTGAAATTTTCTTCCTTTTCGGTTGGCTCACTGCCATCAAAAAAAAAAAAATGTCGCTTGCAACGTGAAATTATGAACTCGTCGCAAAACACAGTGTAGTCGATATTCATATCCTTTCATAGTAGAGAGGTATAGTAAGGAGCGGTTCGACTTTTTAATATCTTCCACGCCATCACTCAATGGAAATGTTCTCAGCTTGTTTATTTGAATGAACGGCTGGCTAGCCTGGTATCATCCGATATGTCGTTGTTGCATGCAATTTCTCGCGTCTAGTGCATCTGTTTGACTTGTTTTGCCATATGCGAAAGACGGAAAGGATGAGAATCCATTTGATGTTGTTCTCAATGCCTTGCAAAAGGAGAAATCTAATAAAATCCCATCCAATCGGGGACATTTGTCGATGATATGATTTTAATATCGGGTTTATGAGTTTTGTCCGTTTGGCGTGAGTTATTGCATAGCGTTTCAAAAGTGGGTGAGGCAAATAACTCCAATTTGATATGTGCTCCCACAAAGTGTGCATCATATGGATTGGGGAAGGTATGGTGACCAGTTGAAAGTGGTATCTTCCGCGAAGACTGATGCGCCTAAGAGTTCGTTTTGCCAGATAATTCCGAACAGTAAGTCCTTGCGACATTATCATTACATTGATTACACGCCATCGCTCACCGTAATCCTCAGACGAATGTAGTAAATACCTTGAAGGAAATTACAGAGATTACATGCCATTACTCAGTCAAAAGGATTTTAAGGCTACCCTATAACTTATCCTGACTTGCAGTGTGTGCGCCAGGCCATATAATTTGATGGCTCGCCTTAAGAGGGTAATGAGGCTGTCTCAACTATGTGCATATAGTTTCCCATGTTATGCCGTTTATTGTCGAGACAAAGAGGTGAAGTTAAAGCCACTCAGATCTAAGAAGAGGCATCCCCTTAAAATGGTCTCTCCAATTCCACTCCATTTACCGTGTATGTATACTTTGCGAACTCATTTTGAAATGATTTGTATCTTTAATCACGGTTTCGCATCGGACACGCATTTGCTGCGATTAATTTCTAGCGTGCAAGTTTTTGTCGCCATCCCCAGAGGCTTGAACCGAGTAAATATCTACTACCTTAAAATATGATTCTTTTTAGTTCAGCCACATTCTACCTCTCATCAGCTTTGTGTGGTTGGATGAACATTTGCCAATTTGCCAAACCATTTGTCTTGCCTGTCATTCAAATGTTTGATATGCGCGCGTGTTGGTAACTCATGAAAAAAATATTTTAGACCCTGTCTTTCATGGCCTTTATAAATGGGGCAAACAAAATGGTTTATCTTAGGCTAAAATCTTATATTTAACACTAGCTAAGGCATTTTGTTCAACAGGTGACAGCCGACGGATGTATTTGGTGGGAACTTGCGGACATCGTGAAGAGACGATTTTTGAACGACGTTTATCCTTACTAAACTAATCGAATGAAGACGAAAGCCACGTCGACCAAAATGATTATTTGTACAACCGCATTTGTTTTATGTCGTTTTCAATTTGACTTTTCAGATTTTGATCTGAGATTTCAGATTTCTGCTGCCAAATCGAACATAAAATCCGAATTTTATTGGTTCTTGTTTGTATTGAATTGGCCGCAAAGGATTTATTTTTTTCACTTACACTGGAAATCCATTGCAATTGATTTTTTCACATTTTTAATAACTCATTTCGAAATAATTTAATATAAAAAATCGTTTCCATACTCGAAAAATTAATAATTCACTTAAAGTTTATCCAACGATAAACAATTCGTATTAGTGAAAGTATGTGTGAAATCTGAGAAAAAATTGAGATATTTCAAAAGTGATCTGAGATCAAAAAAAAAAGATTGATTTTTGTGGCAAATCGAACATGAAAAGCAACATCGATAAAAAAAAAATATAATTTCTTCTCAAAAAGATTGATTTGTTTGCCAAATCGAAAACTACATTAGAAAAAGTTTGGGCTGACGGAAGACTTTTGGATTTATTTGGAATGGACTACTGAGCGAAGGTTCTTAACAGAGACAATACTGAGACCACCAACTCCGACCGCTTTCCCGTTACTTAGCCTACAAGCTATATTTTTATGGGGTGGCAAATGCTAAGTGCGCTTGTATTGTTACATAGAAATTCGTATTAACAAATGTCACGTAACTTCAAAAATTCCGACTCACCAACACGCTCGCACCTTGCATATGCCACTTCCGCTGTGGGCAAAGTTGCTGTCAGCGTTCATAGAATTTTATCCGTTAAATTTGAAATTATTCGTTACGTTTGGATAATATTTTCTTTCATGGGTAAGTGTACATTTGCTTAAAATATTAATGAAAAATGAACAAGGTAGATTGGTTGAAGGAAAATGCAAACATTTTGAGCAAATTTTCTTAAGTTATCTAAGAAAAATTTACACATGAAATCGAAGTTATGATATTCAAAAGCAGAAAATATGTAACCATATTTGTCATAATAAGTTTCTTGAATATAGAACATCTCATTTAGCTAGTTTTATTAACCAAAGAAATCAAATTATTCGCCTTTTAACAATATATAATTACTAACCAATGGCATTCAGTAATGTAAAAATGTGGTATTCCCGAACTCTAGTACATTTCCCCACGGTTGCCGAAGTTGGCAGCATTTATTTTTGTATTTTTTGTATGTTTTTGCATGTCACACGGATTCTTAATTGACACAACACCGATAGGAAAACAAAATGGCGAATTTGAAAAAAAACTGAGGGGCCCAGCGGCAAGAGGATTGTGAGTTGGGGGTCTCAGTATCATTTGTCTCTGGTTCTTAAGTTCGATATGATATTTTTTACAATGAATTTTCTTTTCAATCAAAACGGAAAGTCATCAATATTATGACCAAGTGCATCGATTGTAGCTTGATGGATAAAAACAGAGTCTCTCACACTCAACTGGCATCTGTCTAATGCAGCTACTAATTTTTGTTACCAAATCATTTTGCTTTACTAATTTATTAGAAATTGAATTTTGAAAAAGAATTTGAATTGGAACGTGTATCTTTTCGTTTAATGTGGTTTTCCATTGGGACAAAAAATCAATCTTTTTTCCTGATCTAAATCACTTTTCATGTTCCAAAGGGCAAACAAATTAATCTTTTTTTTTGATTCGGATTCGGATCTTTTCGCAGAACTCGAATATGTCCACAACTACAAATTTACTTTGCACAGCTGTTTTACGTTATTTACGAAGTTTCTTTTAAAGCAAATGCGCAAAGTTTCGTGAAAACCAAAATAAAGAAATACATAAATAGCCATGGATACAGTTTTGGAAGAATTATTATCTTCTTCGTCTTCCTCGTCATCTGAAGACTATGAATCACCAAAACTACGCCATCTGTCCCAATGGAAAACGACATTAGGTTCGAGTCTCTTATATCTCCCCACCCACATGGCTTTCTGAAAGGTAGATCAACAACTACAAATCTCGTGGAATTTGTATCCTTTGCCCTATCAGTCTTAGAGAGTGGCAACGAAGTCGACATTACAGCAACTGACTTCAGTAAGGCGTTTGATAAAATATCTCATCAACTAATGCTCTTCAAACTGTCTGCCCTTGGCTTTCAACCTATATTGATAAAATGGAAATCTACCTAAATGTCAGTCAGTCCAGAGTGTCATGAAACACTCGTCTCTCCCTCTCTCTACGCTGCTGATACTAAATTCTGCAAAATCATCTCTTCACCTCAAGACCGCTGTTTCCTCCAACAAGACCTTGATCGTTTTTCGACCTGGTGTCCTAAAAATTGCTTAGAGCTTAAAATCACCAAATGCCAATCCACTACCCAAGCGCAACATTCCCCCGTCTCTACCTTCTCCAGGGTCAACCAATTTCACTCGTTCAATCTCTTCGTGACCTTGGCATATTGTACGAAAGGGAGCTAAATTTTCGTTCGCATTTTGAGGAAATAATCTTAAAGGCTAACTCATCACTCGGCTTTGTTAAACGATGGTCTAAAGAATTCTCCGACCCGTAGGTGACCAGATCACTTTACGTCTCATTTGTTCGCCCCTGATCGAGTACGCCAAGCATGGTCTTCCTTTCAACGTGTCCATATAGACAGAATCGAAAGCATCCAAAGTCGTTTTCTTCGATTTGCTCTTCGGGACAATCTTGGAATGATCTTATTTCACTATCAAGATCGTCTCAAACTTATTAACCTCAATACGCAAGGACGTAACAGACATTCTCTTCATTCACTGTCTGCTCTCAGGCTTCATTGACTCTCTTTACAACTCTATCTCCTTTAACACTAACCCTCGGAATCTTCGTTGTCCTCGTCTCTTCTATTTACCAATTCACCGCAACTCGTATGGCTCAAACGAACCAATCTCCCGAATACTGCGGAAGGTTAATTCAAACCCTACTGTTTTTGACTTCAACCGCAGTAGTTCCTCCCTTAAAACTGACCTCCTTCAGCTTCCTTAGCTTTAAGCCCTAATTATTAGTAGATTAAGTCATTGTAATAGCTTGCTAATAAGCCAAATAAATGAGCGTTTTGCCCCCAACAAAGATTTAATTAAATCTTAAAAATTGAACCCAAGTCCATTTTAGACCAAAATAGTTTCTGGACGAATCTGTTTGCAACTTCCGTTAAGAAACTTTTTTTAAGCACTATTGTTGTATATCTTTTGGCTGTTAGTTCACAGACCGCGTCTTTCTTGACCTTGTAGTTAGCTTCGCCAGAATATCATTATAAGTGCCACCACCGATTCAAAGGGCAATCACAACGAAACAGAAGCTTGCAGAGATAGGCATGAGAAGTCACCAGAGGACTTGGAAACAACACTCTATCAGACTGCTAGACTGTTTTAGGAAATCGACCAAAATTGTACACTCAGACAGATTTTGGAAAAAAATCCAGAAATTTCAGATCGATACACATCATCTATATGTATCGACTTTAAAGCCACCAATGATAGCGGCTATAGTCACGAGTTATAAAAATCCATGTCAGATTTCGGTATTGCTGACAAATTCGATCGTCTTGCAAATGGCCCAGAACATCACTTAACCTTTCGGTGTAGAAATGGTTGTGGACATAGCGGCGCGCTATTTAACAGTGTTCTTGTAAGATCAAATTCCTCGTGCCTAACTGAAGGCAGTTAGTTTAGGAACGAGCTGTCTGGAGGGGGTTGTTGGTTGAGGCCGTGGCTCATCTCGGACTGTAAACGCCACGAAAAGTGAAGTAAGGAAGTAACTTCGTCTCTTTATTCATTTCATACGACTGTGAAATGAATTGAATTTAGCAACAAAAAAAACTGCGTAGACTGGGATCTGAAGAAGGAAATTGGCATCTTTTGGTCAAAATTGAACAAAGGGGTAATCCTCCATACAAACAACAATACATTTAACATCTTTTATCTCGAAAAACACCGAAATGACTTATACAATCTTTGGTATTGTCCTTAAAGAGTGTTTTTGTGAAGTATGACGAATCCGAGGGCTTGAATTAAGAAACTTTTTCAGGACATTTGTTCCATTCCAGGTAAATAAAATTTAAAGTTCTGTCATCATGCGCATTATTCGCTATGGAATCGAGCCAACAAGATAGGGCTTCAATTAATTTTGTGTGCATCAGCCAAAACTAAGCATTTTGAAAGAATATGGAGAAAGAAACTAAAAAAAACGGAACACTCTGAAAACTATTTTGAATCGTCTTTCTCTTCTTCTACTGTCGTGGGGTGAAGTTGTGTAGAATGTCACAATCGGAGAAAAGGCGATATATTAATAAAAAGTATCAACACGGGTACATCGCGAGGGATCCGAACTGTATTGAACAGCGGAAAACTTAAAGAATGTTCAAGATCTACAATTTGTTTGTCTTCCTTGAAAATTCGTTCCCATATGCTTCATATACCCCTGATACAAAAAATGAGTACACTCAAAGCGTAATAACAATTTGCAGGTAAACAGCACGTGAGCTGAGAAGCTAATACAAAGGCAAATAAACAAGCGGTTTGAACATTTTTAAATTTGTATTTTCCTTGGTCCTGTTAGACTTTTCACAATCTGACATATCAGCTTTAATAGACCAAAAGCAGTTTAAAAAAAAAACAATGGCAACAAAATGATATTCAATTCCCATCACGCTTCTTGCCGCTTTAACACCTCAAGTCGTGTCTTTGACACTATACAAGACCAAAGCACCTGCCATAGCATAACACTGTCGGCAAAGTGTCATAAAAAATTCCAGCCACACATCAGGATAAAAGTGAGAAAAGCAACGGGTGAACGTGAACATGAATAAATGTCAACAACAAACAGCAAATATTAAGCACAACCACCTGTCTGTCTGGCTATCCGTCGTAGTCGCAGCACTGCTGTATGTTTGCTTTAATGAAGTGCGCGCAACCTAGGTAACAGGTACTATACACGGCCAAGCTCCCCTGCACCATAGGATTCTCGAATAATTCGTATTTAAGTTCACATAATGCAAACAAACAGCAAACACCTACCGGAACCTATACCTATCACCTGCTCGAAAGATTGCCGTATGACATCGTTGGCAAACAAGTGGTTAGGTTACCTTATCCGCACACGCGCAGTAGCCATGCTTTTATCCCGAAAGCTCAGGCGAGTTATCTATAAAACAGAGCAGCATCCACCGAGTAAATTTCAGTTGAATTTTCCTCCTCGATCTAATCGGGACCCAAGGAACAAAGTGAGCGGTATTTGATTTTGAGTATCATTTTCCCTCGCTATCCAAGAAGGTTATTGGCTTCGTAAGAGTGTGTGCCGATGTTTGTACAGATAGTGAGACAATAAAATAGAGCCCCGGGGCGGTGGTGCGGAGTTCCCTCCAGTGTAAACACATCCCTGCGGTTATTTGGATTTAATTGCGCTTCTCGCGAGCTTGGGTGGCTTCTCTAACCAACAGTAACAAAAATAAAAGTTTCGTCTCGTCCTGCGGCGATTAACAGTTAATTGTGAACGCGCTGTGTGCACGTGCACGAAAAGCGGTACTTCTGCGGCATCGCATTTCGTCGATGGTATTGTATTTCTGAAATGTGTGCGTGTGTTTTGAGTGTCCTTCCCAGCTATACTTGAATTTTTCTTCGGGCAACGACGCAACGACGGTCGGAATGTTTTGCTTTTTCCTAACCAAACTGGGACTACTTTTAGTTTAGGCATTCGCTGTGAATAATTATTTGTGCGATCTAAGGAGTCGGAGAAAGTAGGGTTCATCTTGTGGCGAGGATTGCAAATATGATCCCACTTTCGTCTGCTTTGCCAGAGTGGTTTAATGAAGTTCTTCACCTCTCGCTGACGGCGCGATGTAAATGAATATTAATTGTTTTGGTGCGAAGAAGGAGTATTGCGTGCAAACAAAACGAAAAGGGATAATTGATTGCAGACAATTTGGCATGATTGTGTGGACATTTTAAAGGATGGCTTAGGAAAAGTGAGTACATACATACATTATTTTGTACTGAAGAGAGTGATTGGGAATTCGATAATATTTAATGCTATCTGCCATCGGAGAATGGAACTGTTTGCTGTTTGTCAACAAATATCATTACAGGCAAAAGGGGAATAGGTCTTTATTTACTTTGTCCTTGGTGTGACTATTAGTTTGTTTAGGCATGAGATACTGGATAGGGAATACAGTTTACAGTGTCTGTCAACATCAGAAAGGATATGGTTGGATGGAGATTCAATAATAAAAAATAATTAAATGCAGACGATAATCAGAATCGAAGCGGGAAAAAGAGTAGGAAAGAATATATTTATCCCAACGCAAATAATCCACCGAATGAGGGTAGGTAATCGATATCTTTACATTGAAGTAAGTCGTCAAGGATTGTTAGATAGGAGGTATCCAGTGACGCCCACCTTCTCGGTGAATTTAATTTATTGTTTCGCGTTTGTGCTTTGGAAATATTGCTCCCCAACGTTTTAGAAATCTTTTATATATACGTACCTATGGTTGTTATTTTAATTAAATAAATACTAAGTACTACACGGTTAAAAATATGGAGGTGTTTTTAATACATCCGCAGTATTACAGGTCTATGCAATACAAGAAAAATTGGTTTTCAATATTTCCAATTTATTAAACATTTTCTGTAATATATTTATATTCAAATTTAATAACTGTTTCATTCAAATTTTCATTTTAATATGAATTTCCTGAACTTTGATTAAAATCTAGTATTTTTTTTTCTACAATCTAACCCGGTCTATATTAAAATAATATTTTTCAATGAAAATAAGCGTTGAATTTAAATACTTTTGCATTGAAAACCATCACCATCTTTATTAAAATTTTATATTTCAGACCTATTTTGTAATAGCAGAGATTATTTAAAATGAATAAATCTTTAATTAATTCCTTAATTTGAATATACGCAAAATATTAAATGTTAATATTTTCTCGGCGTTGATCTTTTTTTTTCAGTCCATCTCCTCGCATTTAAGTGGGATGGGTAGGGAATATTTGATATTGATTGATATTTATTGATATTTCATATACAAAGTTTACAATTTTCGATTTTTATTATCTACATATCTGAAAAACATTAAGTGCTTGTCTGCAGAAGACTATGTAGTAGTAGTAGTAGTAGAATAGACTTTATTGGATTAAACTCAGTTTACAAAAGTACATTTACTAGTTTTTTTTTTTTTTTTGGAATTGGTTTACAAACCGTCGGTCAGATTAACAGATTATGAATTGAAAAGAATGATTATAGTAATTTAAAAAAAAAAATAAGAAAAGGAAAAAAAGAAAAAAGTGATAGGTAACAAAAGTAAGTCAAACTACTTTACTTGAGTAACAAAACAAAAAGAAAAATAAAGTGGACTAATTTTAACTCAAAAACTTTCTGTTAAAATTCTATTTCTATATCCCAAAGCTAGTCTAATAAATTTGTAGAGCTTCTCCCACCCCACCATACCGTTTAGAATTTGTAAAACTTCTTCAACTTCCAATTTGCTTCTTCCGAAAATGTTTCGACGAGTTTCTCTTAGAATGGGGCAAGACCCTATGAAATGCGCGATATTTTCTCTTTCGTGAGTGCTGCAGATCTTACATTCTACAGGAAGATCCGGCCTGTGCGGAATAAAATTAAAAGCAAGTATTTCTCCTCTGGCTCTTAGTATCATTGCGATCATTTCGGTAGGATGCTTATCGTTAAAATAATTAAGTTCTCCCAGATCGAACTCCAATCTACTATAATATTCCCTATATTGGGATGCTTTGTCCTGAGCGATGAAGTCCTTCCGAAATTTTGAGTCCAATTTAGAGACCAGTAAATAAAGTTGTTTTTTGTAAATTATCAAGTCTTCTATATTTAGATTCATAGAATCACCCAGAGAATTAAAAAGTTTTTTCCAGGTTTTCACACAGTTGAGTTGGTTTGAAATTAGAAATTATAGGATCCTGTTGACTAAACGTGAGGGGTTCATTTGCAGTATCTTTAGGATGTAGTCATGGTGGATTTTAAGAGAGTCAACAGAAGACTATGTACAAAAATGTATAGCTTTCTATGTTTGAGTTCTAATTTGCTTTAACATAATTCATATATACTATTATTATTATTTGTTTTCTTATGTGTCTTCATTTAAATATAATTGTTTAATTTTTTTAATCAATGGGAATCTTTTTGAATACTGTCGGCACTATCGCCTTCGCCCATATTAGATCCAGTTTCTTGGGATATTATATTGCAGTTGATTCCTTCTTCGCGTATTAATAGTTTGTTGTGTAGGCACCTTGCCACTATGATAGTCTTGAATGTTTGATATTATTTCAAGATTGTACGTTCGCAATATGTGAAGTAATATGTTGTAATATTGCCCTAATGTAGCTCGATATATAATCTTTGTATTTTTAAATGAATATTCTTAAGTCCTGTAAGTTGAGGTACATTTCCCCACGCAGGTATGCCATACCTTGTGACTCAACCAGTCCAAAGTAGCTTTGCCTTAAAACCTCTGCTGGGCAATGGTAGCTAAGGTGAAAAAGAGCGTACGCACTGTGCTGCGCCTGATCAGCGCCTTTATGTGGTAACTCCATTTGAGATTATAATCAAGTGTAACTCCGAGGTATTTATATGTTGATACGTTTTCAATTGTAGCTGAGCTGGTGCTCTATGCAAACATTGAATTTCATGCAATTTAATTTCAATTTTGCGGGGGACGAATATGCATAACTTTATTTTTTTGGACATTTATTACAAGACCGTGATTGTTGGGGAAATCGTCCCCGTCTCAACACCTACCACACATACGTTTCTAAATTAATTACCTCAATTCGTAAAATAGTAATCTACTTACCATGTATTAAAATTTCATGCAATATAATGTATTTGCATTATGAATTAACTAAATTCTTATACCAATTGTAAAATTCAAATCTGCCGCCACAAAATAAAAGTCGGCCATATTTTGCATATTTTATGCTGTACTTAAAATTACTCTTTTGTACTAAACCATGTGACAAGAAAACCAAATCTAGAAAATTAAATCACTATCGTTGTCAACTCCAATCGGAGGAGAGCTTTTCACTAATTTCTCGTTACCATTTTTCATTCTTCGTCTCGTTTAAAGCTAACGTCGCACTTCGCTTACAGTATTCAAACCGCTGAAATTTCATATTCGTCTTGCGCATTATTCCAAGATAGTAGTTTTTTCTACGGAGCAGTCGGTACCATGCTGTAACAGAATCAAATTCTTTTTGCATTATTGCCTCGGCTATCTCCACATTTCGATGACTTACTACAATTGCTGTGTCATCAGCGTATGCAAATCCCGTGCATTGTTTAAGAACTGAGAGTAAGTCATTTACATATGTTATACAAAACAATGGACCAAGTTTTGAACCTTGCGGAACTCCATAGATGATGTTTTCTTCTTCACTATGCTTGTCCATGATTTGGACCTTAAGTTTCTCCCTTGGAGGTAGCTTTCTAACCATTTCAATATGGGTCCTCGTACACCTACTTTTTTTAGCTGCTTCATTATATTTAGATGACTTTGGGTGTCAAAAGCTTTCTTAAAGTCGATAAATATTACTATTGAATTCAAGACTTGAGTATAATTTGTTTGTGAAGTCTCCAAGCAAACGGTTTATAATTTTATTTTTTCGAAACCCGAACTGGTTATTTTCCAAAAGTTTGTATTTTTCCAAATACAGTAGTCCCTCGATAATGTGAATTACCGATAATGTGAATTTCTCTAAAATGTGAATCGGCAAAACTTTACATTGTCATGTCTATAATGTGAACTTCCGAAATTTTCAACCTCTAAAATGTGAATTTTTTTGTAAAAGTTTTTATATTTCTCTTGTTTCTCTTGCTCGTTTTGCGTGCGATTTTCGTTTTTCTTCTAAAATAATAAACCTTTAAACTGCGCTTTAAAAAATCATTTTGTGCTGTTTTTAATAAATTTGAAAATTGTTTCAATCAGTTTAGTAAGTACTGAAAAAAAGTTCCAGCAAAGTGAATCCCTCTAAAATCCGAAAACGCCTTGTTTTAATTAGTTCACATTATCGAGGGACTACTGTATGTGTACAATCTTGTAGCCACCACTTCTTCAAGCACCTTATCTATCGATGAAAGGATGGAAATTGGCCTATAGTTTCCTATTTCGTTTTTCCAGCCACCTTTATGTATAGGGCGCACTATTGACGTTTTCAGCAACTTAGGCACTGACGACTGCAAAAGACTCATATTCACTATTTGTGCTATTACTGGAGCCAGATTCTTTGCATTTGTTTTTAGATCTTTAGGTCTTATGTTATCAATTCCTGCTGATTTATTTTCTTTCATAGAAGCAAGAATATTTTCTATTTCTGTTACAGTAGCTTCTGCTATAAATATTGAGCGTTGTGTGCTGTTTGTAGGACGCTGAAATATTCTGTTTTCTGTGGTTACATTCGTAAACTGTATTGGCTACTTCAGACGAAAGCCTTCTAGAGAACTTATTCGCGAGATCTCCGTAATTGTCTGTATTTCCAAAATTCTTCGATATGACTTCATCTAGGTTACTTGACTTCTTTCCTAATATTGAATTTACCAGCTTCCACGTCTCTTTGGGGTTCGATTTTACATCATAAAATTTTTGTTTGTAATAGCTGGACTTCACTTGGTTGATCCTCTTATTTAATTCGTGTCGAAATGTTTTAAACACCTTCTCGTATTCTTGATTTCGTCTATTGTTTTTATATCCCCTATGTAATCTATCTCTTTCCTTACAAGCGTTTCGTATTTCGTTTGTCATCCAATCTTGTTCGTTGTTTCTTTTCATTTTCTTTATTAAAGACGTTTTCCATCAAGGTATTGAAAGTATGTTTTAAAACTTCATCAATATCATTTACACCTATTATATCATAATGATCTTCCCAATTATAATTATCAATCTGCTGTGATAGAATCCGTTTTACGATTTGTTTGCGTTTCCCACCTTGTTCGGTCTCATCGTTCTTGCTAGAATTATTTGTATTGTTAGATACCAGCGCGGTATGTATTGGATAGTGATCAGATGTATTAATTTCTGAGACTGCAGATATTATGTCGTTGTTCCTTACACGAACTAGGCAGTGATCAATCAATGTTTGGGTATTATTAGTTACTCGTGTATATGACTTTATTGTATTCATATACAACCCCAAAAATATCAAATTTACCGTCAGGATTTTCAACCGTGTAAGGGATATTTCGGAGGAAAAAGTCGTATTGGTAGGCTAGAAGATGTCGACATTTTTAAGGAAATCTGTTGATTGTACTTTGTGCCCTAAGAGTTGATTTATCTACCCAATTTCAATTTATTGTGTGATTTATTAGAGTAAAATTTACCGGAAGTCGACATTTGTAAGTACATATCAATTGACAAATATATAGTTGCAAAAAGTAGATGATTAACTAACAAGGCATTTTCATTTTAATTTGTTGTGGGATTGATCGGCGCAACAACATTTGCGGCTCTTCGATTCTGTTTTACGAAAATGTTTGCCTTTTTTTTTTTTTGTATACAATTTAGTTGTATTAAATTGTTAAATTGCATATAAATAAAATGTCTTCATTTCCTGTAGTTTTGATGAAAACGTCTATAGACTTTGAACGACAGCGATCTGTCAATTTATGCTCACATTATAATTATTGTCATCTGTCACTTTTTTTTGGCATAGGGGCAATAGGACGCAGGTAATGCACACTTTGCTGTTTATTGTCCCCTGTCTAATAAACTTCAAAATCCGTCAACCATAATCTACGTTAACAGGTATCCAAAAATTCCTGCATGATTTGAATTAAATTTAAAAAAAAAAGTTTTTAAATCTTAGCTCAACTTCTATCTATATCATTTAAATAAATTTATAAATTTGAGAAATAATACCAACCAAGTTAACAAGTACATTCTGCTCAAACGAGATTATTCCCCGGCATAGTTTTTAAAAATAGGATTGAGTGCTCTATATCTGAAGGGTGCCCCGAAATTCGAGCAAGATTTAAAATAAATAGAATACATTGATTTTTCAATTTGTATTTTTTTTTAAATTTAGACATAAAGTAGAAATGATTGGGTTATAAATGGAATAACACATTCTGCAATTGACTTCTACGATTAACGAAGTAATCAAAGGATAAATGAGCTTCATCGCATAAGTCCGTATGACACAACATTTATTTTTGCATTTTTCAGACTTTTAAAATGAAACTAGAGCAGTACGAATAATAAGAACGAAAATTCTCGATAGGAGTGAGTGTGTACACACCAACTTTATTAATGTAGAAATGTCAAAAAAGGCATTAAAAATGTACCTATTCAAATCACATTTTTCAGCTGCTGGCAGCATTTGTTTTGACATTTCAACATTTTTTGAAAATAAATTCGTTTAAAAATTTGTGGTTGCTTTGCAAGCAATTGCTACCCCTTACACTTTCAGTCTCTTTTACACACCGCTGACTTTTCAACGTCATCCAAATGAGGAAAAAATGTAGTGACGGGCTTTTAGTAGTCTTAGTTCTTGTTTCAATAGTCAATTGAACTTTGCAAGCATGCAGACATAGAGTGAGTTCAGTGAGTATACGCTGTAAATAGCTTTCTGAAACTCTAACAGACACTCTAACACTACTTCGATATTATCACTTGAACGATTATTTTTTACGGCAAGTGTGTTTAAATTCAAATCTTGCATTTTGGTTCAATCATCATTACACATACGATATACATTTAAGTTCCAGTTTATTAAATTAAATATTTTTTTTATAAATTGGAAACCCTTCGAAATCTAGGTATGCTCTATTTAAGGTATTTTAAATATGTTCCGTTCTTAAAATTCACTAATTTGTTTAATGTACCATTTCTGAATAATATTTGACCCGAAACCGTTTAAACCATTTAAGAGATATGTAAAATACTACCCATAATAACAGGGGTATTTTATAATTTTATTGAACTGAAAAATAAATTGTTGTATGATAAATTAAATTTATCAATACAACTTTAGTTTTATCAATTTGATAACATTTTTTGTCAAACGGATAAAACGGATACAAAACTATTTTGTGCGATTAACAAAACACAATTTTCAGTTTAATAAATCGATATTGTATCAATTGAACAATTTTTGAAGCTTTTGTTATATCCATTTAAACAGAACCAACAATTACTTTTGTGAAATTGACAAAACTTATGCAAACTATTTGTTAGCCTTTGGCTATTCAGATTTTAAATACTACAAACATTCTGTTGAAAATGAACATTTTTGTTTGCATATTTGATAAATTTTGTTGAATTAATAAACACAAGTAGTGTTGAATTGAAAAAAATACAATTTAAACAGGGTAATCAATTCAATGCAATGCTTCTGATGGCGTCATTTATTATTTGACACGAAAAGTAAAGTTGTTTATTAATGTGCATAAAAGTTCCCTAAAAAAGTGAGTTCATCAATTCAAAAGTAAATAAATCCGTTTATGGGTAGATATAAATTAGTAAGAATTGCAATTTGGTAATAGAGGATTGTTTAATATGCATTTTATTATAAAAATAAATAATTGGCGCAACAGGTCCGTATGGACCCAAGCCTAGCTTCTCACAACCATTCGTCTTGTGTGAATTTTTATTTTTTTTGGGACGAATGGAAGGGATCTACAATTTTATGCCGAGTCCAAACGGCCAATTGAGAAGCTCTTTCATGACAGTTATACTGTCGGATGTTTGTCAGACGTTCGCGAGATGGCGCAGTGAAAAAACCTTAAGTTGGAACTTGGGTTTTTCTCGGGATTCGAACCTGGAACCCCTCGCTTAGTAGTCCAACACAGTAACCACTAAGCCACTGCGCATTTTATTATCTTAAATTAAATAGATGAAATTTGACTTCAACGCTATGTTCCCTGATTTTTTAATCGAAACTAAAAGACGCAACTTTAAAATAGTAAAGGAGATGACTAAATCTACATTGTTGTCGGTGTTTAAGATATAGCTGATCTTTTTATTTTCGAGTTAGATAAAGTCATTCTGTATCATAATATCTTAAAAGTAATAGTCTGTTTTAATTTTTTTAATTTTATATAATGAGGATTTTGATGTCTTCTATGTTGTCCAGTAAAAATAATGTAATATATTTCCCTTTTTTAATAAATGTAAACTTATTTATTTTGGGTATCATTTATTAATACCTAATGCTATCCATATAGCAATTTATTTGTTGAAACAACAAATTATAATGATGGAACTGAGATAATAATTCTATATAACCAGCAATATAAAAGACACATTTTGTTGGACAAAAAAGTTGTTAAATCATTTTTATAAAATATACCAGGGTTTTATTTTCAGTGAGCTTACAAAGTTTAAAGCTTGCAAAGATCGATATCTACTCAAAAATAAGTTGAAAGTATGAAATGTTTAAATGGTTATAAGAAATATTATTTATTCACAAATGTTTGAAATAAATTAAAGGCCGTTTCATATCCTAAATATACAATGCAAGTCTTTAAAAAATAGAGTGATTTGCAGTCGATACTTTTCAAAGCCTGGACTTTACTTGACCGAAACAAAAGTATTTTGGAAGTTATTGAAGACCGATTTTAATGGGTGCTCAACCTTAGTTAACCACTAAATCTTAAATCCAAGACAGTGACATATACAAAACCGCAAGTGACAGTTTATTAATAAATTATTTTTGACGTTGCATTTATTTCCATCACGCATGAGTTTCTAATCATTTATTTTTTAAAAAAGGTTCGGATTGATGTAAATGGAGGAAAATATGAAAGGAGTTTTCGTACGATAATCGCCTAAATGAGCTGAAAAAAAAAAAACAGTTGCTGTGAAAATCATAAATATACACCGCTAAACAAATTGTATCAGACTTGTAATTGGATGAAGAAATCTTAGCTAATAATTAAATCACAATTAGCAGGAAATTGATATATCAATTCATTCAAAAATATGTGTATTGACGGTGAGTATGTGTATTTGACGAAGAAATTACGTCGAATTTTATGGAATTTAAAGTTAAAATCGAGTAATATTCCGCTAACCACAATTGGCCGCCCAATTTATGCGATTTAACGCTGCTGAGATTTTTTTTTTAAAGGCCTAAGTTTTATGCCAACAAGCCCACGATCACCTATTCAAGGAGTAAATTGAGCGCTGTATCAACGAAATTCAGGCACGCTTATGCGAAATTTCGACAAAATGTGTCTCCGATATGCTGTTAAATACATTACACTGCAATATACTATTTATGAATATACATATATCAAATTTAAAATATTTAACTAAAAAGCTATGGTTTCAAATAAAATGGCTTCTTGCGTTAATAATGGGATTCTGTTTTAGACCCCCAGCTGCGAACAAAGTCAAAGGTCAAACAAGCTGCCTGCAACTGCAATGGTGCTTGGTGGGGCAGTTTTTTTTAAATACCAAGGACAATTTTGTACAAGCTTAGTTCCTATTCATAAGTAGAATAGGAGCATACAGACAGACGGACAGAATTGCGAATAATTTGAATTTTCAATTATTATCGTTATATCTGAAACTCGAAATTTTGTATGAATACAATATCTTTTTTATACGAAAAAATTATAAATAAGAATTTCGACAGAGGATTTTATTTTTATTTTGCGGGGAAAAACGGTTGTACGCACGGAAATCTATATTCCCTTATATATGTAGTTTGTACGTCGTCAGCGAGACTAAAAATGTGGATGGGCCTGTGAAAAATGTGTCTGAAATTCTTCCTTTAAGTTAAATTGATTTTATAGAACTGGAATTTTCATTGATTATTTGGTTGACGATCATCTATACCCGACCGGCCAATTTGCCAATGAAGTCAATGTCATGCAAGTAGATTCCTCGACTTTTGGGAAGTTGTACTTCTGATGTTAGCCTGCATGTTTTGCATAACGTTCTCAAAAGCTGGTATTATTTCGTTTTAATTCATTTTTTCGCTATCAAAATTTTCGCAGAGATTTTTTCGACTTTTATGAAAAATCATGCGTTTTTCTGGTGAGTGTGCTAGGGATGCTAAAACTAGACATGGGTCTCAATATCTCGTTACTATGAATGCTGCCATATGCGACAAGGGTATCCAGATTAACTTTTTGAATTTTCTCTAGAACGTGCATAAGATTGAATATATGGGAGGGTTTTTACTTACAGAGCTGGAAACCGCATTGGTAGGGGCGAATTAGTTTTCTGAAACATGATATTAGGCCTCAGGTGTCGCGCATCAGTATATTTGAGCATTAAAATTTCCGAGGAAAATTATAACTACCCGCATCAATTTTTTTGCTATTTGTTCCTGATTTTAGTATAATAAGTCCAGATGCAGAAGCTCATTTATGCGCCGAGATCGGTAGGTTTACTGCTTCTTAAAAATACCCACCGAGTAGTAGAGGCTTTTCTCTATATGTCACATGTTTCCTTACAACTTTTCGTCCACCCATTACACTTTTGTTTGATGGCGGTGATATATATCTACTTTGCTGCACATTATGACGTGATAATGATTCCACAAAAGTAATTGTTCAAAATATTTTAATTATCGCACTCGAGTTAAATTTTAAAAACTTACTTTCCCTATAAAATGTTTTACTGCGAAGCGATATATAAAATGTTGAAGGTAAAGTTAAGAGGAACCCAAATTTTTCAGTGTTGATTGCTGAAGAAATATTCAACGATCCAGTATTAAATCCGCGATGAATGAGTTTTAATTTCAATATATTCATTTTGTTTGATTTTTCATTACGTTATCTCAAAAGGAATTCACACTCAAGGATCAAACAATATAGGCAATACGCAGATTAATAAAGTGCCTTTTTTCAAGCGTTTTAGCACTCAAACTGCTTTTCCGGTACACGATTTCCACTTTCGATGCATTTCATAGGTTAACCAACCGAATGATAGAATAAGAAATGAGCTGTCACTTCTGACCTAATGTTGTCAGGTAACTCTCTACACAGTCATCCATTTTCTGGATACTTATTCCGTTTGGCATCAAAAATCCTTCCTTCGCCAAAATGGGTCTGAAACAATGCCTGGCCTACCCTCAAATTTATATCCTTGTCAAGTCAACTTAATTGTAATTGTTAAGATTATACGCATTCCACATTCTGCCTATGAAATTTCCATTCTCGTCCACCTAAAGTAGTGGCGATACCTTCTTCATTATAAACCCTGAGTCATATACTTTTGTCTCAAATATATCCTTGATAAACTACCGGCACATTTATTTCGCAAAAGCTCTTAAGTGCGCCTCAAACAGTACAACTTTTTTGACTCGTAATTTGTAAGCCCCAAACTCGCCTATCAGCAAAAGTTACCTTTTCGGAAACATTCTCCAGATTGCCCATAGCCCATAGTAAAATACCCACAAATTATTCGCCTAGCTTGGCCTTTCCATAAAATGCAAAACAACAGAAATGTGGGAAAATGAGAATAAAAAAAAAATTATTATCCCAATCTAATTTGCGTTGCTTTCCTGGTAATAACTTTGAAAGGATTAGCATAATTACGAAATAAAACTCCAGATCGCACTTAAGCAAACCGAAAAAGGTTTCTTCCAACCAAAGCTCGGCCAAGCAAATTAAACTATAAAATTTGTGGAGTATACACATGCAGCTGTGGGGCGAGGGCCCGGATCGCTTCCTCAAACACTGGAGTTAATCATTTAGAAGGCTCGAGGGGCTCTGTAGCTCACGAACTATACGCGTACCGCTCTTTTAAATGAATTTACATATAAAATTAAATTTTATTACTTCTCAGATCTCACCTGAAATTATATACCGACACTTAATGATACACTTGATCCTTTTAATTCAACTACACGCCTCACAGTCCTATTTGCAGATAGCTAGGGTGTTCGTATGTGACGGTTTAAAATTACCGTGCGGTAGATTTATGCGAGAATGCTTCCCCGTAAATTTGCCACCCAGTGATTATATGAGTTTAACCTGGTTTTTATTGCCGCAATACTTAAGACGAGAGATTTGGGATATCTCTCTCCGTGTGGCTCTGTGTGAGTGGTGAAAGTTTGAAATTTGTTACGCAATTATTGTCACGGCGAGCAGAATGTAAAATGCAAATAAAATTGGAGAAAAAAAAGAATTACATTCATAAAAGCCAAACTTCCAGACACTCTACGCTGTAAGGATATTCGAAGGGTACCAGAAACTTTGTTGGAAAGAATTAATTTCGTTTTTTAAATCCCAAATAATAAGAGAGCGAGAGGGAGTTTCAAGTGCCCCCCCCCCCTGGCTACAGTGCTGGGAACGAAGAGTTACACCTCGCCATTAGGTATGCGGCGAGAAAGAAGGTCCGTCAAGGACACTTCGAAAAAAAAAAAACAATTTCTTTTCTCGCAATAGACGGCAGGAACTTGTGTTTGAATAGCACAGCAACTGTGACGTGACGCCTATAGCAGCGTGTGCCTCGATAGAGGTGATTATCCGAATGTCCTTTTGGGGATTTATTTCGACAAAGCACAGGAAGAACATATTGTTCGGGGCTGTTCTCAAGTAGTCTGGAATGAAGACACAACAATGAAGTGGCGTAGACATAGGGATAATAACAAACATTTCCCTCGGCTAGTGTTTGTCAACGAATGAGTTTTAAAATGCTGTCCAAAGCAACCCGAATACGAACAACAAGGTTGGATGTGTATTTTGTTTATTTTTTGATGCCATTTGCACAGAGTTGGTCTGGACGGTTTTGAGCAACGAACACGCTTTTGGAGAAGGGGGATTAATTTCAATTTAAAAACTGTTGGGCACTTCACTTTGCTGAACGAACAGAAGAAGACGGATAGGTTTTTATTTTAAAGTATGAGTGGCAGCAGGGATAAAAGAACTCCGAGTTATTTGTACGAAGGCAGAGATGGTTGCCACAATAAGCCAATATTGAAACAAATTTCTATTCTGCGGGGGGCGGTAAATATTTGAATAGGTTAAGGTGTTTTTGTTCCTTTATATTATTTTTCGTATTTTACGGCGATTCCAATTCTATAACAACAAAGGTTAAGCGAGACAATTTTGTTCTGCGACCAAAGTCGTTTGGAGGTCGATTCAGGAGTTCTGTTACGGTTTATAAGGAATGTGAAAACCGTTTTAGGAAAAGACACATATTGGAAATCCTACGCCGTACAATCACAGCAAAAATTGATGAATGGAAAAATGGTTTTCTTAGAAGCTATACCTGAAAGTTTTGTGGCAAATAATTGATTACGCACATATATACACAAATTAATTAAATTTACACACTATCAACTAAGAAGGAACATTTAGAGGAAGAAAATGGGACCTACCATGTGGTTTTCTTAACTATAGATAATCTGCTAAACAAATGTGAATGCAACGAGCCTATTTGCTTTCTACACCTTTATTAATTTGTATCTGATCTAATATTTACTGAACGTCACACATTCGTTGGTCTTTTGAGAGCTTCTCTAATACTAAACGTAGGGTGTCAGATTAAACGGCGTGGCGCCTCCTGACCCATATACAAAACAATCATACTTGCCTTTACGTATCAGCTGTTGCAGCCATTTTGTATTCTGGTGTTTATTGTATGTACAATTGTACACAGCAGTTTTCAACTTGGTAAGTTCTAAGGTCGGCGCAGTGGCTTATTGGTTAGTGTGTTACTTAGTTAGATAGTTAGTTTTATTGACTAAATATTTATAAATAAGTGTATGTACATTGATTACAAAAGTTAGCTTATAGTCTAGTTGGTTTGGCATTATGCCGTCTACCAGAATGACGTTTGTTCATATATATTCGACGGAATCAGATAAAATAAAGTACATAATTTCAAAATTCGCCTTCAATGATGCGTGTTCTATAGCGTAGTGCGTTCAAAGCATATTTGTATAGCACGTCCCAACCGCGGTCGCCATTAAGAATGGACAATGTTTCTTCTTTTTCCAGCTGATTTGCTCCAAAGAACATTCTACGTAGTTCTCTCAAAATCGGGCATTTTGCTATAAAATGGAAGACGTCTTCTCTTTCTCTAAGATTGTAGAGATTACATTCGGATGGAAGATCAGGCCGGTGTGGTATATAATTTAAGTGCATTAATTCGCCTCTGATTTTAAATAGCATGTTTATTTTTTCAGTTGAGTTGGTATTCACAAAATATGACTTCTCATGCAGATTGTGACTTAGTTTGCTGTAATACGCTCGGTAATGTGATGACTGAGCTTCAATCACATACAAGTCGTTTTGGAGAATTTTTTTGGAATTTTATTTTACTCGGTATAGCCTGTTCGTCGATTCCAGTAATTGGATTTAGCTTACAATTACGTGCCAAAATATTCCATTCGTGTACACAGTCTTTTCGAAATTATGTACGATAGGACTATTTTTGGCAACCTACGATCATCCATTTCCAAAACTTTAATTACGTAGTCAAAATGTAATTTAAGTGTTTCCAGGAAAAGGGGAGCCATTCCTGTCTTCAGATATATCATATAATTGGGGCTGCTATTTGGTAGCCTGAACACTCGTTTAATGCAGTACCGCAGAAATGTTTCGACAGGTGCAAACTGTTGGTATCCCCATATCTGAGCTCCATATAGCAAGATGGAAGTCGCACGTATAATTCTTTGCTTTGCACTATGGCTTAAAAACCTATTTTTTATACACTTTCCCCATACTGAGCCGTGTTTCTCCATACTAAGGTTAGCTGTGATTAAGACTCCTAGATATTTATATTCTCTTACGATTTCGACGCGTTCCCCATCATAAGTCCTCTTCTCGTTTCTAGAGAACCTTCCGCCACCATTTCTGAATATCATAATTTTGGTCTGGTTAGTGTGTTAGACTACTAAGCGAGGGTTCCCAGGTTCGAGTCCCGAGAAAACCCAAATCCCAACTTCAGGTTTTTTTTTCACTGCGCCACCTCTCGCGAACGTCTGACAAACATCCGAGAGTATAACTGTCATGAAAGAGCTTCTCAATTAGCCGTTTGGACTCGGTTTGGATTGTAGATCCCTTCCATTCGTCCCAAAAATAAAAACTCACACAAGACGAATGGTTGTAAGAAACTAGGCCTAGGGTCCCTACGAACCTGTTTTTTATTTATTTATTAAGTTCTAAGGTAACTTACCTTATAGTCCTAATGTAACCGAACTTTTTTAAACATGTGTAAAATCAACCTAGTTTTTGGTAACGGTATGCAAGGCTGTCTAAGGTGTTTTACCTTAAACCTAGGCCTAATGTAACCGAACTTTTTTAAACATGTGTAAAATCAACCTAGTTTTTGGTAACGGTATGCAAGGCTGTCTAAAGTGTTTTACCTTAAACCTAGGCTGAATTAAGCCTAATATTTTACCTGAAGAAAGTGTCATCTTACAATGCAAAAATATAATTGTACTAAATGGTGGATAACATGAAGGAATCAAAACGAAGGTATTTTTTTTTTTCGAAACACTTACTAAGCCTAGAAACTAAAGTAGCCAAACAAAATTTCACCAATTTTTGTAGATATACATACACATAAACATACATACTTTTTAATTAAATAGCCAGGCAAACTTACCTTAGTCGTATTTCTTAGGCTGATGCTATCAGATATGTTTTAAAAATTAAAGAAATGTATTTTATGTTAATTATTCTTTTTTTATTTTTTTTTAATTTTGTTTTTTTTACAACAGGCACGATATTTAATATTTATATAACATAAAAAGTGCTATATTATATTTTTTTATATTATTATTATGACGTTAACCCATTTATATCCGAATAATTTTTTTCTTCCGTTTATAGTGATTTTTGGATATAATGGTAAGATAAGTTGCTGAAATCGATCTGTGGAGTAAAGATTTTTTTTCTTGTGTGGTGAAGTGGAGTTTTGGGGTGTTGCGTAAACGCAACGCTGGGTGTTTGTACGTTTTTTTTATTTTTTTTTTATAAAAACTTCATTATACATCAATATACAGAAAATGTAAAAAAAAAAATTAATTATTTTAGGTTAGCATGATATTCTTGAAAACATTTGTCGTGAAGTGCTATTTTACAAGTTCCACATTTTTTTAAAGTTTGACTGTGACAAACGCGACATCTCAGCCTTTTGTCAGATGTCCTGAGTATGAGTGAGTAAGCACGAATAGACGCGTTTTTATTATTGTCCAGCTAAAGTGAGCTAAATAGTGAGAAAAGTCGATAAATAAATTTATACAAAGCCTATAGACATTTGTTCATTTATCCGGTTTTTGTGTTTAATAAACTCTACATCTTTTGTTTTGACTAAATTAATTTTCCGGCACATAATCGGTTTTTGCTAAAATTGTTTATACTGCTTTGTCATTTCCCTGCCACCACTACAAACTGCAGTTCTCTTCAATTATGTCCGCTCCCAACCTACGACCAAGAGCGAACTCAACAAAAGGCCTGCCATCAACGCCTACTCAACCCGCACCATCAGTTTCGCCTGCAGTAAAACAGCCGAGTCATGTCAATACTCCCCTCACCGCCAAAATATTAGAGGAGCATCTAAGTAAACAAGCTGTGTCACTGCAGCTCGGATTCACAAATGAAATCTCCAAAATGCGAAGTGAATTTTTATGCAAAATTGATGAAGTAAGTGCAATCTGGAATCAGCAATTCGATGAATTTAAGAGAAATATCATTGATCGCATCGATTTGCTTGAAAAAGACACCAACACTGCTATACAATCGCAGAACGCTGAAATTGCCGCGCTTCAACGGCGTTGCAACGCCTTGGAAAAGAAGGAAGTCGCGTGTGATGCAGTGCTCTTCGGAATACCTGTAGTTCCAAATGAAAACCTAAAAAATTTATTTGTCCAACTCTGTCACACTATTGATTGCAAGCCGCCTCTCTTACAAAATGTTTTTCGAACAAAAAAGAGAAACAACAATAATAACACCGCCACATCTCCCATTGTGTTGAAATTCGGCAACTCTTTAGAGCGAAACGCTGTTTTGATGTCAGCAGCAAACTACCGTAAAAAACATTCAACCGAATTACGTCTCCAACATCTGGGCATTGAATCGGACAAGTGCTGTTATCTCAATGAGAGCCTAACAAGACATACACGTTTTCTCTTAAACAGTGCTCTTGGCCTCAGGCGTAAACAACAACTGTTTGCTGTCTACACGAAGTATGGGTCTGTGTACGTTAAGAAGTCGGCGAATGGAAAAAGCTTTCTCATCGAAAGCACTGAAGATCTGCTTGCTGCTGCTGCCAATAATCAATAAAAATTGTTGTACTTTTACCAATTATCCATAACGTAAGCTTAATATTGTAATTCTGTTGTCTTTTCCTCTGTATTATCCCTCTCTCTTCAAGCCTCTCTACATTATTTTATCCCTTCGTTAGGTGGTTTGCACTTTTCTCTTTGTTGTTTTAAATTAATATCATAATGTTAGGAGACCAATACAGTATTAATGAAAAATCAACGTACACCATGGTAAACGTTCTCTCAAAGTGCTACGAGGGTTTAAAAGTTTGTTACCTAAATGCGCGAAGTTTAAACAATCGGAAATTAGATTATTTAAAGTACTTGTTTTCTAGTTCCTGTGTTGATGTTATTTGTGTAAGTGAGACATGGTTTAATCCGAGTATCACTGACTTGTTTTATGAAATTCCAAGTTATGAAGTTTTCAGGAACGATCGAGTTACTGAAACTACGGGCGGCGGCGTAGCAATTTATTGCAAGTCAAACATAAGATGTGATATTATTACAAAGTCCAGTGGTAGTGGTGTTGAATATATTATTGTTGAATTACGTGATTGTTATACGAAATGTATTGTTGCTTGTGTGTATAATAATAATAGAAGCTGCTCCTTCTTGCCCTTTTTTTCAGCAATTTCTGAATTTTGTGCACTCTATGAACACACAATCATTTGCGGTGATTTCAATGTCAACTTACTGAAAAATGATTCACTTGCCTTTCAGTTGAAGGATTCAGTTTCTTCAGTAGGAATGGAAGCAGTAAATACTACTTACCCTACACTTTTTGCATTGAACAAATTGCCAAGTCTGCTAGATCTTATTGTTGTTTCGAGTCCATCGCTTATTCTTTTGTTTGATCAACTATCATTTGATATCTCAGATCATGATCTACTTTTCTGTACTTATAACATCTATTTGTCCAAAACTGCAGTCTCAGACAATTTTACATTTAAAGACTTCAATTCCATAGATGCCAATCTCCTTCAAATCGCAACTCTCACGGCTCCCTGGGAACAATGCCGGTTATCTGCTGATCCAAATGAAAAAGTAAGGATGCTTCAGTCTATACTAGTTAAGTTGTATGATGAATATGTTCCAATCAAAACGGTCAGAATTCAAAACAAAGCTTGTCCATGGTTTACCTCGGAGGTAGTTAGTGCTATTAAATCTAGGAACAGATTATACAGCAAATGGAAGCATAGACCATCTGATGTTAATTGGTCTGCATTCAAAGTGGCGCGTAATTATTCAACCTCGGTCCTGCGTACATCAAAAACAAACTATTATGCCTCCAAACTAAATACTTCCCTGCCTGCGAAGAAACTTTGGAGTAACCTTCGAAAAATTGGCATCTCCAGCGGCAGTGACGCTAAATGTGCTCTTGATCCGGATGTACTAAATAACTTATTTCTGGGTGTTGATCCCACTACTAGTTGTACTGCTGTTATTCGAACGGAAGACTTTGTAAGCTCTGTACCGATGCTCGATGATTTTGTGGTAGCCACCGAAGTGGAAATCGCTCAATGCGTAACAACTATAAAGTCTAATTCCATCGGTGAGGATGGCCTTCCAATACGTTTCATCAAACTGATTCTACCTCAAATAATCTCTCACCTTACTCATGTAATTAACTGGTGCATAACAACATCAACTTTTCCTCAGTTATGGAAAATTGCAAGAGTTCTGCCAATAGCAAAGAAAACGAACCCATCTTCTCCTGCTGATTTTAGACCGGTTAGCATTCTTCCTTGTCTGTCTAAGGTTTTTGAGAAGGTTATGGCAAGGCAGATAACGAAGCACTTATCACAGAATAAGTTGTTGTATGTTCAGCAATCCGGTTTTCGAGCTAATCACAGCTGTTCTACAGCTATGGTTAATTTGCTTGAAGAGTTAAGGCAAGATTATGATAGGGGTTTTGTTTCGTTGCTTTGCTTGCTGGATTTCTCAAAAGCCTTCGATAGTGTTAATCATAAAATCCTGTGTTGGAAGCTCAAGAATAACTTCGGTTTTAGTGAAAGAGCAGTCAAATTGATGATTTGTTTTTTGTCTGGCAGATCACAAAGGGTGATTTCTGGTGGACGATTTTCCACCTTAAAAGAAATTAAGCAGGGAGTTCCCCAAGGCTCAATATTAGGACCGATACTATTCTGCATGTTCATAAATGACCTTCCATCAGTTTGTAAATATGCTTCAGTACACCTATATGCAGATGATGTCCAATTGCACTTAGCGAAGCCTTTCAGCAACCTCAGTGACCTCGTTCTTATTCTTAACGAGGATTTAAGAAATATTCACACTTGGTCAGTAGCAAATGGGTTACTGCTAAATCCATCAAAATCGCAAGTAATTCCAATTTCCAAAAATACTTTTGATCTATGTCTCCTACCTGACATACTTCTAAATAACAATAAAATTGAAGATGTAGAGTCAGTCGCTAGTCTTGGCTATATAATAAACCGAAATTTATCGGGCTATAATCACACCAACGTAGTCATTGGTCGTATTTACGGGTGCCTTCGCAAATTGTGGATCAGTGCCTATTTCACTCCACAGGAAACAAGACGAAAGCTGGTACTGACCTTAGTCTTACCTCTCATAACATACGCTGAGGTAGTCTACAGCAGTCTTGACTCCTTATCCCAGCGTAAACTGCAAGTTGCCTTTAACGATGCAGTGCGTTATATTCACGGCATTCGTAGATACGATCATGTTTCTGTGCTCGCCAGGGGTTTGATTGGTTGTACTGTGCAGGAATACATCAACGCCAGGAACTGTATATTTTTACACAAAATTATAAGTACTCAATGTCCGTCTTACTTGTATGACAGACTTAATTTCACTCGCTCCTCTAGAACTATAAACCTTATTCCCTCTCGTTGTAATTACCTTCACTCTTCACGTTTATTTTTCATTCATACTGTTAGACTTTGGAACTCCCTACCCTCTAGAATCAAAAACATTTCAAACCCTATCAATTTTAAAAGTGCAATCCTTCTTCATTTTTCCAACTCATCCCACTAAATCTGAACTTGATATTTTTTCTCCTCCTTTCTTTCACCCCTTATATTAAGTTACTTAATGTAAATTAGCTTTAAGACTATTCAAATTTCCTAAGTGAGAACTCTAAGTACTATAAAAGATCATATCTTAATGTACATACCTTTTAAATAAAATAATTGAATTGAATTTCCATTATATGATGGCCACCCAAAAGATGTGGATTTTGCTTTGAATGCCGTCCACCACCTTTTGGTGGACAACCATATTTGGTACAAAGAGCTGTAGAGACTTGGCGGCGAAACTCCAGTGCATCCAACTTGCTCCCATAACTTCTGGATAATGTCCATGCATTCACAACAGAAACGTCTATCATCCACATTATTATGGGATTATACCATTTTTTTCCACGAGTGGCAATTCTATAATTTGACACGTTGTTATCGAGTTGGTCAACTCCATCCATGTATTTATTATACTGCTTGTTAACATTTGGCTGCGGAACTCCTGACTTTGCTTTCTGAATACTGTTGAACCTTTGTGCTGCACCTATAGGATGCAGCCCGTGCACATTGAAACAGTCTGGTTGTCCTTCCATCGGGTGAGCAATAACTGGTTTTGTTTATCTACAAAAGCCTCGTAGGATCCCCTATCTTTTCTGTTGAATGTCCGCTTGTCTGTCATACTAATGTTCTTCAATCGATTTCCTCTTAAGGTTCCGGTGCCACCGCATTCAAGTTATGTCAGCTTGTTAGTTAGGTCAGGACTTGTAAAAAAGTTATCGTAAAAATATGAGAATGTTAGGCCAGGATACTCCTATTTAATAACTTCTGCTAGGCTGAGAACCACGAACTCACCAAGAAAAAGTGTGGGATCTCGTTTCTGATTTCTTCCCTGATAAAACTCAAATTGAACGCAATATCCGAGGCGTGTTGCTGCAACCCATACCTTGTATCCAAAACGAACAGGTTTCAAGCGCATAAACTGTTTACAAGAGTTCCTTCCAAAATAGGGAATCATTGATTCATCAACTGACAATTGCATTTCAATTGGTGCAAACTTTACAAACATTTGGTTCAAATGATCAGCCATTGGTCTGATTTTGGCCATTTTATCAGTATTATCAATACCATCGTTATCACAAACATAAATATTTACAACTATATCGTTAAATCTCTTTCTGCGCATAGCATTTGAAACCATAGCATTGTGACTGTCTTGGCGGTCTTCCCAATACATATTTCTTCTTGGTAGAGGCACGTATCCCGAAAGGATTACTATGCCAAGAAATACATATATTTCTGGTTCTGTAACGTTTATGCTTTGATTTCGTTGAGCTGAATATAAATTGGTGTACTTTTTAATGATACGGATAAAATGCTCATTCATAAACAGTTCAAAAAATTCCAATGGGTGAGTCTCCGAGTTCAATGACAGAGGAGGCAGTAAAGCTCCTTTCCAAGGCTTAAATTTGTATAAAAATAAACTAAGATTTAAGTTTTCCTCGTTACCTCTACGCCAACTTTGCGCTATCTTCGGAATGTGTATCCAATCTTCTACTATATCCACTTCATTCGCTTTGCAACTAACTTCGGCTTCTGCTAATAGCTGGTTTGGATTCATCCTATTGGGATCAGCACATTCCTCTTCACCAGAATCTTCATCTGTAATAGCGCCATCAGTGGGGGGTAACAAAAAAATAGTATCCGTAACTTCATTTTCTGATTCAAGAGCATCCAGAATCTCAGCCAATGTCAACGTTTTTCCCCTAAGCCAAAATAAAAAATAACGTAGTTTTTTGTATGTCCTTAGACCCAGTGTTGCGTTTGCGCAACACCTGCATTTAGGTGTTGTCAATTATCAACAAGTTCATGAAATGAAGTCTATTTCTTTTGCATCACAGAAATAATATATAAACAAACAAAGTTCATCAAACTTATTGAAATCGAAGCATACAATTCCACTCACCGGTAATTTCTATTCATTGTTAATTTTGTTTTCTGAAAAATAATATTCGCATCCAACTTCTTCTCTCTAAAATACAACTGCAATGAATTCTGGTAAAGAACACACTGCGACACTATGAGGTGACTAACGCACAAACAGAAACGACACAAAAATTTTCCGTAGAACAATCGGTACAGACAGAAAAAATCGTGTTGTGACTTGCTGTTTGGTGTTGCGTAAACGCAACGCTGGCTATAAATGGGTTACGTAGCGTTGAACATGCAATATTAATATTATCTGGAAATAGAAAACATATATTTGACTAGGTAGACAAAATTTACTTTGTGAAACAGTGTTTACGAGCCGATGTCCCTTTTTGTTATAAACTGCCTCAAGATCTTTTAGAAAACTTTTTAAAAAGTTGGCTATAATTCGATTCGAAAACAATGTGTTTTTATAAATACATACATAACACAAAAGGGATATTTCACTCCACTTGCCTTAAAATTCTTCTTCGACAAACATTTTGTCTAATCCTTGTTTTTTTTTGTTATTTGTAATTACATTTTAGTTTTTTACTTTAAGTTTCCACACTTTATTGCAATGTACTGTTTTTAATGTTTTTATATTTCACGAAATTATTGAATTGAATGATTATTTTTCATTTACAAAATACATTCACAAATTACAAAGGCCAGTAAAACACTTTGCTAAAATAAGCAAAAATATTTTTTGGAGGATGCATCACTTTAGATGTTATACATTTACCTTAGAACTAAGGCAATTTTGCATAGTCGGCAGATTTATAAGGCCTTTAAGGCAATTTTACAAAGCAATTTTCTCTGGGTGTACCCAAGTAAAACTAAACTGGTGCCTTTTACCACCAAAATCAAAATACCTACATTCATTCATCCCCGCTTGTTTAACCAAAATCTTTTTTTTCCGCCAATGCAAAATACTTAGATGTCGCTATCGACCATAAACTTAACTGGTATTCAATCATCGAACACCGAGAGCGTAATGCCCAAAACACATGTGCAGAAATTCTGGACGCAGCACAGAATGCAGTGCTGCAAGTAAAACAGATGTGCCTTGCATCGGCTAATATGGCTGCTTTAGTAGACGTTATTGTTTTTCACAAAACTTATAAAAGTAATTTAATTAAATGTTATAAATAACTTAAGAATATTATAAATCATAACATTTGACACTCACAACCAAGGAATTCCCATAAGAAAAAATTAAATATCACTTACCTCGTGTACAGGAAAAATTGCAGAATATCACTGAACAAATTAAAAACCGGTCTAACCACCACAACTGCTGAAGAAGAACTGTCATAGTTCGTGTACGATCTGAGAGAACATTGCAGCACAAGTTTCCATCAAACAGTTTATTTAAAAATTAACCGCTATTCTGTAATAGCAAAAGTCAAAAGTGCCCCATCGTCGAAAGTACCTCACCCTACCCTACTCATTTGATTGAAAATAAAATAAAATAAAATAAACTTTTTCAAGTGAACAGAACAATAAATAAATAAGACTTCTGCCAAATTCCGGCCTACAGATTGGTTTTCGTAAGGCGATTCGTGATAGTTTTTTTTGCATCGTTTCGAACCGAAAACTACTTACTCAATAGTCCACCACTGCGCCTACACCTGTAGGTAATAAGAAGAGGAAAGTTAGTGGAGCTTGAAACCAGTGTGTGGAGGTGCGCAGTTAAGGAAGTTCTTTTATTGAATATGATATCTGTGCGTGGCGTATGGTGACGCTGATTGCCGAAACTTCTGCATAAAAAATGCCGAATGGTTTTGGAAATATCAAATTTACTTTAAAAAACATTCGCTCCCACTCCTTACATTTTAGAACAATCTGTAAGGATGGCTTTGTCAAATTCTTTTAGGATTAAGTTCTGCTTCCGGTATTGAATGGAATTATTATTTATTATTTTTTCGGAAGTTGAATTTGAGTATTGTGTGGTCAATGCATATACGGCCTATCTCAGCGGGTAGGAAAAGTAGGATGATATTACCCTATGAGGCCGTTTGGTCGAGCATGCGAAATCTCTCAATTAAGCTGAATTCCACCCTACAATAATTTTTGTATGCCTATACACAGCCAGAATATTAAGAATCACGTGGAGCACTTGGGTCGGGTTTGACCGACAGGCCCCCGTGCGGTTCCAATTTCAGCTATTCTGTGGATTCTGCTCAATTTGGTGGTGTTGAGAGTACAGTATCAGGTTTCCATAAGTGGGGACATCAAAAGAAACTATTCTTAGTTGATGTCCCTTTCTTTTGTAAAAATTGTGCTACAGGCAGGCAGAATGCTAAACTGGCCTTATGCCCAAAACACAGTATGTATTCACTGCGCAGCAAGATTAGAATACACAACTTTATAATATGGATATAGGCACACGTAAATTCTGCACTCACCGCAGCACTGCAACAAGTTACTATTTCTAAATTTGCTCCAAAATTCAAGCGTTCCACAACACAAAAGAAAATGAATTGCAATTTTAAGCATTTGGCATCATCGGCTTTTGACATTTCGACAAAATCACAAAGGCCATTGCAAGAACACCCAGCTGGATCGTCAAAATACTCTCACCTTATCTTTTTTAAGGACGTTGATCTGGGTGGATATAACGTGCAATGATTTTTTCATACAAATCCTTTTATTTTACCTTTATTATTTACTTAACAATTATTTTTTCTTATAACGAATGTGATTTTAAATATATTTCTTTAATTTAATGTTAATCTAAAAATGAATTTCTTCTCTTAGTTAATTTGCATGTTTATAGATTTAAGATTTGTTTAACAATTTAAATAAAAACAGTACGTTCCTACATATTGATTTATTGCGTCATCTAAACTGACGTCGAAAGTGCCCCACCCGGATGACGATTGTGCCCAACGATGGGGCAGATTCGCCTTTTTAGGGCAGTTTTAAATTTAATTTTTTTGAAATTATAAGGGTGAAATTAACTTTTAGGAAATTATGCATTCTTTTAGTAAAATAATCATAGCTTGAAAAAAACAGATTTCAAATATTTATTTGCGAAAGACGTTATTTCAAATCTGCGAAAAATGTGTTGAATCTCCCCACCCTACCCTACACCTACTGTTCTCGCTAGATTACTTATTGAAAACATCAAATTGTTTTTGGAGCGTCCGATAAACTTTCAAAAGTTCGGGGTTGTTACGAAATCGGTTATAGGCCTTATTTTTCCTATTATTTAGATTTATGATTCTATCATTGAACCAAATGGGTTTATTACCCTTGACAGACTTTACTTTAGGTGTAAACAAATCAATACAGTATTCATAAATAAATTAGAAGAATAATCTAAATTACAATTATTAAATATATCTAATCAATTCATGCCATCTAAATAGTTTGAAATGTTGCTAAAATTGGCTTTAGCATAGTTATATTTAAAATAATTGTCACCGGAACCTGGTTCAAAAAATGCATAGAATTCAAATTGCATGGATAATGCTTAACGTTCCCATCTGTCCTGTATCTCGCAGGATTATCCTGTTTCTCTATGAAAAATCCTGCCAAAAAATCAATCCTGTATTAATCCTGTAAAGCGCCTGTGTATTAATCATGGGTAGCTTTAAATAAAATACTGGATTGGAAAGACGTGGAAGCTACAATGGGGCAGTTGAACGAAAAAAAGCTCTACAATGCTAACGAAAAATCGTCTCAGGTCCACAAAGAATTTTGCTACGTGAGAAATTATAGCTCACAAGCAAAAATTACCAAGTGGAAAGGAAATAAAACGCCAATCCCAGAGCGATGGAATGGGCACCGAAAGCTGTGAATTCAAGGAGATAGCAACTATTGTCGAATTTATTTTATGTCTCCCGGGCTCGACTGCTCCTGTTGAAAGAGTTTTTTTCAGCGATGAACAAAACGTGGACGGAGGAGAAAACGCAACTTAAAGTTGAAGCGTTAAAAGCTATGTTAACTACAAAAATCAATTTAAAAATAATATGCCTCGAATTTTTTAATTGGTTGAAAACGCAACCAGAAGTTCTCAAAAAAAATTCAATCGAGTACAAAGTACTCTAAAAACATTGAAAATGAATTGTAAACATTATACTTAAAAATAAAAAAATAAAAATTAAAAATGCATAGCAATATCATGCAAAAATTTCTTTTTTATCCTGTATCTAAAATAAAATAAAAGCAAAATAAATATGGGAATGTTAATAATGCTACATGAAAAACAGAATTACGAAAAAGTGGGATCACGGAGTTGATGATACTAATTTTGAGTTCCGAGTCAACAAATACCAAATCCAATATTCATTAGGAAAATGATTTATCTGACGAAGGTCAAGCTGGGCAAGAGTATCAACGACTTAACGCTCATAATCTAAGTTAACATTAAATGGAAGAAGTCTAGAATAATCGCAGTCAAATGACCAAATAAAGTTAGGCAAATTAAAGTCCCCAAGAAGGACAGTGAGTTGAGGATCTTTTAAATTATTTAAGATAAAGGAGCAATTATCTAGTTGTGGAAACTCGGGGGAGATTGGAATGTTACATAAGCTGAGCTGTCCAATTAATCCGTAAGAATGAATCGACGGATTGCCTTACAACAGAAAAAAGCCCTTTACGAATAATGACGGAAATTACTATATTTCGATCTTAATAAATGGGATGTTCGTACTCTAAACGAAAAACGAGGTTAATGAAGACCTCAGATTAGCTGCCGCGCGGGACTCTGCTTTGGGTACGGAATGATGTCAGAGACAGATGTGTTTCCAAGAGCATTTTTGTGAACAGATCTTATGATTATCTAGCGGGATAAGTATTATAACCATAATTAATAATGAAAGTTTTGCACTTGAAGAGTGGCATCGACATTGACTATATTGAAGATTTTTCGAAGAGTGTCAAGTTCTGAATTCCATACATTATCTATATATTACGTCCATTTCCATTTCTGACTGGATTTGGTAAGCAAAGGCGAAAGCCAAAGTAGATATGAACAGGGAACAACCGCTTCTAGACAAGTAGCTAAACGGGACTTTTAAGACTCACTCAGGGAAAAAATGCAAACCAAAATGTAATAATGTTCTATTTGATTTTACATGGAATAAACTTTAATAAAGAATATTCCTTTTCGCGTTAAAACATATTTGATTTAAATACGCAATGTAATTCTAAATTAAGTCAACGTAGATTCAAAGTGAAACTTATTCACTTTTACATTTAAGCATGACTCCACGTCAAATCAAGGTGCATACGTGGTTAGGTCAAATTATAAATATATGCATTTTGAGTAGGGAAACCCTTTGAATTAATGTTATGCCTCTTTGATTCAAAAATGTTCATAGTCGATGCTAAATCATTCCGAAAAATATTTAAATCAAAGTGGTTTTCTTTGATTTCATGTTTTTTTTTCTCTGGGTGATACTCTATTGCTCGATATTTGAAAAATAATTTTATGCCTAAAATTTAATTTCACTTTTTTTTGATTTATTAAAATAAATTTTTTTTTATAAATTAAAATACTTAAACAAACTTTTTAAACAACTTGTACAACGGCACAAAATCCTTATTTTCTTTATGCGGCAGTGAACAGCATTGAAATCACTTCCAACCTCAATTTGTGCCTCGCAGACCTTAACCTGAATGCAGTACAATTTTTTTTAATATTTCTACCCTTTGAGAGGTTGTCTGTCAGAAAGGGTCTGATGCATCCATAATACCCATTAGCATAATTAAGCTGTTTAAATGTTTCCTTGAGTTGGATTTCTTCAACAAAAATATTCCAGAAGATAAGCTCTGCAGGGATGTATTATATACTTGGGGGAACAATTTTATCATTGTACATCCCCAGCGGCATGCTGTATCCTTTATATTTTCAACGATTTTTGTTTCCCCATTTTATGCCAGATTTCTTAAAAGACTAGAGAGAAATTAAGAAGGGACACATAACAAGGCACTCTTATATGCGATAAGTGAATGGCAATACAGTATTGTCTGGGATGTTTTTATTTCAAAGAATTAAGGACAATGTTGTGGCAGCCAGGCAGACTCTGTGTTTTGGTTTCTTGAACCCCTAAGTGGTTGAGCAGACTGTTTTAATTGATCAGTATGGTTTTATGTGTAATGGATGTAGCTGTTGTTATGCAGAGCATAGCTTGAGTTCATATCCTTTACGCCAAGGGCAATGTTCGGTTGTTTGTTGATAGACATTTGCAAAGTGGAGATAATTGAATTAGGTGCTTTAAGTATTATATTGAGAAAAACACTTTCAACACGTTATCTTCACCTATAAGATTAGTCCGTATATAATTTTCTCATTCGGTATTACAACTTTTCCAACCATTTACACATAATAATTTGCTGCTGTTAGAAGCAGTCTTTTATTGCCAATCTGGCTAATTAGTGTTTCTTTGGTCAATTTGGCTCAAAGTCGATCTTTCCATTCTGAACTGCAGAAGTCGGACAAGCCGGGGGTTGTAATTTTTGTGTTTCTTAGCTTAACCCTAGAAAGATAATCATAAAATAAAGAGCGTAAAAGATAATCATACGTCTCATACGCCAATTAGTGTATTTAATTAAACATATGAACTTCTTTTTATTTATATTTAATTTATTTAATTATATAGATGCTGTTCAAAAAAAATAAATTAATGATTTTTTTATATATGGTTGAGACAGTCAACGCGCTGCGGTTTAGAATTTAAAAGTTATCGCACAATTGTCCCGCGCCATACGTCTCGTGGACGTGGATTATCTTTCTAGGGTTAAGGATGCAAATCAGCTTACATTGCGAAAGTGTAAACTCTAATGCTGCATATATAGATTAAATCGGCAGGAGACCGTGGTCTTGCTTAGCATAGCCCTTTAAAAAAATTGCATTATCTCTCGGACAAGGAAAGATGCCACTAAAAAAATAGTTCAATAGTTTGCCCAACAGGTCCGTATAGGACCTTCTCTAAAATATATGTTTGTCTCAGTTTTTGGATGAAGAGAAACGACCTATATTTTTATCCTGAGTCCAACTAGCTGAATTGATGAATTGAAAAGCTTTTAAGGTGAGTGTTTGTCAGACTTTTGCAATTTCAGTTCCCATAAGGTCAAGGTTGTGGTTGGTTTTCTGATGTAAACCTCGCTGGCCAACTTTATTACTTCTGCTAAGTCCCGATTTTTCAGTTTGTAGAACTCTCACCTAAGGTGTTGCCATTGAACGGTCTGTACCTGAGACACTGCAGACGTCTTCCTTCGCGATCCTGCGCACGCTGCTTCAAGTTATCCCCAATCGCTTTAGCATCCTCGATGGTTTGGTATTTGAAAGCTGGGGCTGGGAGAAAGGAAAAGGGAAAGAGCTCCGCTGGTAAACCATAAAAATCTTCGGCTATGCTTGTCGTAAGGCTTCTTATAGCTAAGCCAACTTCTGTGGTGGTACTTGTTGCTCATTGATAATGTCCGCAATGGACTTTTGATCCACAAGAATTTCGTGTGAACTTTTGGCTCACCTGTGTTGGTTATAAGTCCACAATTTATTTGTGGACACACAATTGATTTGTGGACTTATAACCCACCCAGGTGAGCCAAAAGTTCACACGAAATTCTTGTGGACTTTTGACTCACTGATTGTGGATTTATGGCTCATGCGCGAATTTTTTAAAATAACCTTATAAATTTTTCGAACAGTTTACAAAGTTATTTTGAAAAAATTTACTTTTTTTTTAACTTTTTTAAAAACTTTTCATTTTTAAATAAAATACTATAATTCCTACTTTATACATCCATTTATCAATTATAGGTTTATCCTTTTCCCTTCATACTCATGAGTAAGAAGTCTGAAGACGCATAAACGCATGCTTTTCAATACATTGAAGAAAATTTATTTAAATTTTATGGTGCTTCATTTACTTCAGACTTTGAGCAAGCTTTAAGAAAGGGGTTGAGGAAAGTTTTTCCAGCTTCAAAAATTCCGAACTTTTTACAGATTTTGCGGAAAGAGAAAAAGTTTTACAACATTTTCAATAAGTTTTTAGTCCTCCCACTTGTGAATCGTGAGCACATCCGGAGGGGATATGAAATAATCAGCAAAGAAACCACCGGACTTGCTTTCTTTAAAGGATTTTTTGAATATTTTCGAAAGCAGTATCGATTGCAAAGGAAAAATACGTAGTTGTCTGAAGATTATTTTTCAAAAAAAATTTACCTTTTAAGGATGTTTCTATAAAAAAAGCTTTCCAACCACAAGTAGGGTCGAAGCTTATAATGGCAAGCTAGTGAAACTCCTCCCAAAAAAAAGGATTTTTTTTTAATTTTGTGGACCAGCTGCTACTCGATGAGGAGTTTAGTTTAACCGTCGATTTGGATTCTTCAATGGCTGGTGCAACATGGGAAATGTTTGAACGTCCAGAATCTAGGTTCCATTATCGAAACCAACTGATTCAGAGTGTTACAATAAAGTTTGAAAATTACAAAATTACCCTTACCGATATGATTAATCAATTGGCAACTATTTAAAGCAAGAGGCAAACATTTATTGAGAAGACGATCATTTAACGGATGAAGAAGAGGACAACGAGCTTGAACGCGAAGCTCAAAATTCTAGTAATGACCTCATTTGTGGTGTTTGCCTCCAAAACCCACGAGACACACTTCTCCAGCCTTGCAATCATTTTAAAATTTGCGAAGAGTGTTTTGAAAAAAGTAATAGAAATGAGATTTTATGTCCTTTTTGTAGGCAATTTTTTGTTAACAGCACTAAAGTGTTTTTGTGATTTTTTTTTGTGCGTATAATGTTTGTATATAATAGTTTGTTTATTTTCTGTACTGAGTTCTGAGTGCTTCATATTATATAACACCATATATAAGAATTATTTTACTTCGCTTCAAAAAGTGAATCCATTTTTTCAATTATATTTATATGTTTACATTTACGAACACCAATAAATTATAAAACATTCCCATACTTTTTATGTTGTTTTAATTTATTTTTTAGTCATATTGATAATTGTGGCTTATGGCCTACTTCCATTTTAAAATTGTGATCCTATGGCCCAAATTATTGTGAACTTTCAGTGCTCAAATCAATTGTGGAATTTTGGCCTGTGGACTTATGAGTTATGACTCTGCGCCTTTTAAAACATCCTCAAAACACTTATGAAGCTCGGTCTAATTTCTTTCAACCGGGGTGAATCTGGGCTTCGCCGAATAAACTTTTGGTTCGGAAGATTCCAGACCTTCAACTTGACAAAAGACGTGCCTTACAAAATAATTGCTCGACCTGCTTTTGTAAAAAAAACTTCACTTTATCATGACTCGTTAGAGGATAACACAAACGATAATCAACCAAATTGTGAACGTGTTGAGTTGGGTCGCCAATTCGTTCGTTCGTACGAAGTAGCACAGTCCTAATTTTCTTCTTGACACAGCAAGATCAAAGCAAAAGCCAACAAGTCCCAGTTAATGAAATTTACCTTGTGCGCTATCTAAGTAGTCCCTTTTCCTACCTCGTGTACATAATCAAAGTCGGTCATCTTTAAAATACACACACATACAATATTCGGTAGTGTACCCATTGGGGTAAAAGAAATGAGAACGAAATTACTGACAATTTGGGCCTTCCAAACATATCCATAGGTATACCCATTTTTTGAGTAAAAATCAACAATTTTCAATCCTCTTAAATGAAAATCAACACAGAATCGCATCCAAATGGATCCTTCCAAAATCCAATATTGCCCCAGCAGCGGATAAACGAAAGAAAGAAAATTACTCAACTCCAACCTGGCGAGGGCGAGTGTATTTCACATTTGAAAAAAATACTGAAAGCTTGCGGTGAGCGTGCACTAGATGAAACAATTCCGGACCCTGACTTCTTAATTGCCATCCAGCCTCCTAGTATATCCTCGAGACCGAGAGCAAATCTCAGCTTATCCAGCTAGATTTTCATTTGCAATCCTTTTAACCCCATGTGCTCCTCTCTCTATATTGTCGGTCGGTCTAAAAAAGAGGAGCAGGCGAAGTGAAAAAAATCCAAAACGTGAAAAAAGCAATAAAAATGCAGACTATGGCTTCAATCAGATATTCTTCTCCTAGGAAACAGCGGCGCGCAGACCAATGAGAAGGTTATTCTCATCCTTTCGGTAGAGCTCCCGTGATATAAAATAAACGAATATATCTGGCTCGCCTTTCTACGATGAATTTCCATTCTCATCGTCTCCATTCTCTATGTTTTGTTCACAATTGCCAATAAATTTGCAGAAGGACGCATGAAATCCCTGGTGGATTATTTCTTTTTATGCCCCACGGTCCCTAAGGATTGGTTTTTGTTATATCCTTCATACATTCGTCGCAAGCTGGCCGCTGTGATGCTGATGCTTCTTCCTCTTCGGTGGGAGGGTTTGTGAGTGTTTACGATCTGGTGCCATAGGTGTTGCCGCCACCCGCCACATGTCAAATTGGATATACTGGAGGTCTGCCATCCGTTTCTTCCACACTCCGTGCAAACACTATATGCCGCCTTCATCTCATTTGGTTCAGTGTCCTGTTTAATGTTTTGGTTGGATGGGGCCATATGTGTGTCTGAGAGGTCGATGGGGATTGCAGTTTTATTAAAGACACATCGGAGTATTTCAATTTGAGTCCCTTTTGTTTATGATTTTTATTATATTGAAATGGGCCAAGTGAAAGGGTCTTTAAATGTAAATAAAAGGATACGAAGCCGGGGCTTGGATTTGCATTGATAAACGGACGTCTTAGGCATCATTTGGCAGTCGGTAAGCACCTGATGCTCACCAGCTATGTAATACATTTTCTCAGTAGAGATTTATTTGTATCCTCCCCCAGAGTCCTTTGGGAATAGTTTTCAGTTATTGAAAATCCTGCACGACTGCCATTCGAAATTTCCTCTGCAAAGCACTGATGGAAAAGCGAGTGTCTTTGAATTGATTAATGAAGTGAATAGAAACGGAATCGGTCCTACGAATAAGGAGGCATGGATATTTGTAAATATAACAGCTATTGGTATGTTTTATCGAAAAGACGGGTTGTTCTTAAAATGGATGGATAATATAAAGGTACATTTGTAGGCGATTCAGATGATATATGGATGGGCGTCACGGGTTGTTTTTAAAGTTGAAATCCTTTGCTTAGAGTTGTGTGCCTCCTTTTACGTGTTAATGTTTTATTGGAGCAGTTGTCAGGCGCAGAAGTTGTTTTCTAAATAATGACGACTAAGTATTGCGACTTATGCACCACTTTATTTTGCAGGAACCTAAATATTATCCGGCTTTGCCTGCGCTTTTTCTTTCGTATCAAATCCAGGATTACTTATCTTAATTTTACAACTTTAACCCCGTGAAAAATCGTTTAAAATGTTTTGTTTTTGTATGGGAGTTGCAATGGTCCTTTTTCAATACGGCCACAATGTCTAGAACACTTCTAGCAGGCAATATATGTCCATTTACCAAAATTCAAGGCTAATACTGTCAATAATACAATCTCTTATAAGATTTAAATAAGCATTTTGTATGGAAGTACTAAATAGACTGACATTTTTATTTATTTATTTATTTTTAGTATTATTTATTTTCTTACAACTTACAGCTAAAATACAATATTTATATCTGCAGAATATGTATAACGAAAATATAGTAATCAATCCGTAACTTAAAAGTTAGTGTGTTTAATTAGTGTTTTAATTAGTATTACAAAATAATGTTGATGTGGGGGAAAACATCGGTTTTACAATATTATAGTTCTTGGATTTAAAAAGTTGGGTTCATAAAAGAAGAACAAATTCAAGGAAAACAAGAAAGAGAAATCGAAAATGATAATAATACAATCGATAGCTAACAAAGTTAAATTAATAATTTATTAATAAACTGCATTCAATTAAGATATTACTTGTGCTGATGTTTTTTATAGCAGATCACTTCAAAGTAACGATTCAAGGACTTTATAATTTAAGGTGAATAACCAATCTTTTACCTTTTTAAAAAACGAATTTGAATGTATGGATTTTCGAACAGAGAATGGTAACTTATTGAACATTGAAGGGGCCATAACAGTGTAAAAATGCGAAAAATGGGTTTTGTAAACAATTGGAACATTGACAAGAAGACTATATAACTGTGTACTTCTACTAGGAATATTACCGCTTTGCTTATAAAATTCTTTCAGTACTTTAAAAACGTAAAGGTGCCTCATTGGTAAAATATGCAGGTCGCTAAATAAGGGCCAGCTCTGATTAAAACGATTTTTGTTACAAATGATCCTTATTAAATGTTTTTAAGCTATTAACAATGGTCTGAAAGAGCTAATATAAGAACCACCCCAACTTGATATACCATACTGCAACTTAGAGTGAGCAAGACCGTAATAAATTGTCGTTAAAACTTTTCTGGAACAAGGTTGTTTGATGAGATACATTTTGCGCGTTACTAGCAACATGTGCGATTTAATGCTTTGAATATGATCTTTCCAATTCAAGTTATGGTCAATTAATACTCCGAGGTATTTATAGTGTTGAACTGATTCAATTTTAAAACAATTTTTTGAACACGGAGGACTACCATTAAAATTAGATTTTCCACAACTATGAACAGGGAAACAAAATTTTTTACAATCATGAGCATGAAAGCATAGATTAAAATCGTTCAAAACGTTATTTGATATTTTGAAGGACATGAGTTTTGTTTTCTCGCTAATTATCAGTTTATGTTCCGTAAACCATAGTCTTAAGGTTTCTACATCTTCCGAGATCTTTGTAATACATTCGTATCCCGTATCAAACTGGTATGTAAAGGCTATATCATCTGCAAATGCAGTTGAAGCTCCATTTAAACTCAGTTCAAAAAGTGAGTTAATATAAACTAAAAACAGCACAGGACCAAGAACTGAACCCTGTGGTACACCATTTTTTAATACACGAGAGTCACTAAAACTGCCAATTATGTTAACTTTTTGTTTTCTATCTCTGAGATAAGATGCAAACCACCCGTTTTGATTGATTACTCCTCTAAAAACAGCATTGAATAATTTTTTTAGGAGCAAGTCATGGTCAACCATGTCAAACGCTTTTGTCATGTCAACAAAAAGAGCCATGGTAGATTTGCTACAGTTAATACTTTCATACAACTGGCTACAAACTCTTAGGATAGCATCCTCGGTTGACATTCCTCTTCGGAAACCAAACTGAAAACTGAATTCTGTCTAAAAACGACAATATGCGTGATTTCATAAGTTTTTCAAAAATCTTCGAAAACGATGGTAGTAGGGAAATGGGTCTGTAGTTGGACATATTTTTCTTATTACCTTTTTTAAAAAGTGGTATAACTTCAGCGACTTTTAGCTGTTGTGGGAAACTACTATTTTGAACACTTAGATTAAACAAGTAGCATAAAACGTCCGCCACATAGAAGAACATTTTTTTCAACAATACACTCGATACACCATCACTAGTACAAGACTTTTTGTTTTTTAACGATAATATTGCATTGCAGACTTCACTTGAGGAAAACGGTTCGAAAGCAAAACTGTTTGATTGTGTGTTTTGTGTGGTTCTTAAAGAACAATTGCAGTCTGTTGAAATCTCTACAGATGGTTTTAGTTTTTCTGAAATTTCGGTAAAGTATTCATTGAGCTTATTTGAGATTTTGACTGAATCAGTGTAACTATTACCATCTATCTCCAAACTGTTAATACCTAATGTTTGTCTACTTTTTCCCAAAATGCTATCAACAACCTTCCATTCATCCCTTATATTACCTCTAGCTCGTTCAAAAGAGTCAGAGTAAAGTTTGTTACGCGTGTCTTCAATATTTTTGTGCACGGATTTACTCAGATTATCATAGTGTTTTTTGAGTTTTACGTTTTGTGGATGACTTCTGCATTTTTTCGCTAGATTGTTTTTTATTTTTATCTGCTGCAAAAGATTATAATTCGTCCATGGCTTTAAAAATGTTTTTTTGCTCGAGTTATGAGGGGACAAAGTAGTACAATTTTTTATGTGATTGTTTAAAATTGTAAGAAAGAGATCGAATGCAATTGATGGGTCGGGTTCATTATAGACTAGTTCCCAGAATTCATATTTTAGACAATCATTTAGAAGAATATAGTCTGTGCAATATTTATTTTTTAAGGGTGTGTTGCCACTACTTACTGCATTGGTGCCACAACACACATTAAGTGCAATCATACAATGATCTGTTAATTTAAGATCATATACAACACCATTAAACATATTCTTATTGTTTTTTTGAGTACGCATAAATATATGATCAATGCAAGTTTTAGTCGAATCAGTTATACGGGTAGGTTCATTAATAAAACTCTTAAGACCATTTGACGCCATAAGAAACAGATAATTCTCAGTATCTCTATCAGATTCATTTAAAATATCAATATTTATATCTCCAATTACTGTTAAGTTCTTTTCTTTACAAGCACTCAGAGCATCGCTTAATTCACCAATGAAAATACCTTTACTAACTGCTTGCAATCTATAAACAGCTTCGACTTTGACCTTGGATGTGGTCTAGTTTGAATTCATGTACTTGTCTTCGTGTTAATCAAAGGGAGCAGACACATTCTTGACATAAACCAGTCTATACTTCAGGTTGAAACCGGATGGCAGGTAGGTAGCCTAATGTGGGTTCTCATTTCGTTATCGAGTGAGGTGGCTGGTTTCGTTTTTCTCAGTTCCATGTTGTATATATATATAGATTTCGAGAGATATTCGAATCAGACCACCATTGCCGGGTCTCTTTTCGTCAATCTACCCCTGTAAATCTTACTCAGAGAGACTCTCTGGATTTCTCCACAGTTCTTCTCTGGGCTTAATTCCTAGTGTTAACGCTAGCATCTGTTTATGGGAGATCTGTTTCATCGACTGGGTCGCGACCCAATGATGTCCCAAGATCCTCATTCTTCTGCCAGCCAACGCTGGACATTGACACAGTATATGTGCCGCTGTCTCAGATTCATCCAGGCATAGTCTACAGGTATCATTCTCTATAAGGCCCATTTTCCTTAAGTGATACCCGATATTACCATGTCCTGTAGACAAAGCCACCACCCATCAGTTCCATGTTAAACATTTACACTTTGTCAAAATGTTTTTATTTAGGATAAGTAATTATTTTTTTCTATTATTTTTTTTTCTTCCTCTTCAACGCGTGAGACGAATATATTTTTACGCTGCCGTGGTTCCTCTTGAATTGACGCAAACCTTTCTCCACACTGACTTCCCTACCTATGCTGCTGCTATCTCTCTCTTGCTCCTACAGTATGATACAGACAATAGGCCACGGTTGCCACTTAGAAAAAAAACTCAAATTATTTTTTTTGATTTTGTACAAAATTACCAGCTGCCAGAAGACATGGGAGATAATCTACCTATTTTCTTATAACAAACCCTTAACAAATTAGAGTTTTATGTCTGTATATAAATAATATGATTAATTATTATTATTCACCATTTGTCAAAAGAAGAAAATGAGTGCATTCTGTAATTTTTTGAACAGCGAAAAAAACAGTTTTATATGGATGGTGATGAAGCATATGAAAATAATGCAATGCGTTCACTCAGAAGCAGTAAGGTAGCTTTTAAATGAGGTGATATCGAGTTCGCATTCTTGGTACATCTGCTCAAAAATTTACCATAAGAAGATAAAAATTACCAAATTAGCAAAAATCAAACAGCAAAAAAAAAATTACCAAAGTGGCAACCTTGCAATAGGCGTGTCTTAGATATATGAAACATAACTGGCTATGAGAGAATGAAAAGAAACTGTGTGCTCGCACCTGTCTCTGTTGCTCCTACAGTGTGATACAGACAATAGGCCTGCACTGAGTGATACCAGACTTTAGAGGCAGGTTATCCCACGGTTATACTAAAAATATCCCTTTTATGCTTACAAAATAAATAAATTTATTATTTTAAAAAATACTCGTGATTCATTCACAGACATGTCATTTTATGAAACAGTTTATGGAAATAAAAAAAAAAAAAAGGAAAGCATTTAGATATTGTGAATGACTTTTTTCTAAACATGAAAATATTTGATTCGATCGTAGGTTGAATAATTTTTTTATTCTTAATGAAATCAGCAATTAAGAACAAAATTTGACCAAAAAGTAAAATCCCTTTCTTTTTGTACTATGAGGTCTGAAAAATCCCTTTTAGCTTATTATTAGTGAGAAAATCCCGCAAAAAGTGATAAATCCCCGATCTGGTATCACTGGCTGCACTGTATGATGTGTATTATGTCGTTTTCCACTGGGACAAAAAACCAACCTTTTTTTTTTATCTAAATCACTTTTCGCGTTCCATTGGGAAAAAAAAATCAATCTTTTTTTTTTGATTCGAATCACTTTTTGCAGATCTCGATATTTTTTCAGATTTACACATTTTACCACAAATACAGCACAACTGTTTTACGTTTAAAGAAGTTTGTTTTAAAACAAATGTGCAAAGTTTTGTGAAGACCAAAATAAAGCAATGTACAACAGCGCAATGGACATAGTTTTGGAGGAATTATTATCTTCGTTGTCTTCCTCATCATCTGGAAACTACGAATCACCGAAACTACTCCAATTGTATCTACAACAGACTAAACACTTTTCAAACCGATTTCCATGGTTGATTTTACCAAAAACAAATGCAATTTAAACAGCTGATATTGTTGTCAAATAACGCACTAATCCATTTACAAAAGCAGATCAATTTCATTGCATGTTCTATGAGCCGCATAAAATCTGAGATCTGAAAATGATTTTTGGTGGTCCCAATGGAAAACGACATTAGATAATGAAACTTAACTGGGGGGTAGAAAGAGAAAACGAAAATGTGGGCGTGCATCTATCTCTCTTGCCTCTACAGTAATATTCGAAACGAAACATTACTCTCTCTCTTTTTATCTCACTAACTTATATCTCCCTCTCAACTTCCGCTCGCAATTTCCGTAACGATTTTCTGACGCATTCACCAGCTTACCCCCCAAGTCAAGGGCGCCTAAAGAAGTATTACTTCAAAAATAAATTCGTCTTTTGGCAAATTTCTCAACACAATCTGCTGTTCCGTTTCCCACAAAGTTCTGCCAACAAAAAGACGTTCGACTATATAATATTTCCAAATTCCACTTAAGTGGTACTTATAATAAGTAAGTACGAAGCAAATTCACAAACTACTTAACTTGCCATGAAATTTCCATTCTACCTGAGTACCAGCCGCTAACCGATGCGTACGCACTCAAGTTTCCCATTTCCATCATCCATATTTCAGAATTCAATTTCGACTTAATTTCTTTCACATTTTCGTCACCCACTCCCATACAACATATGACAGTCACATTGGAGTTGGCAAGCACCACCCCTATGACCCAATTCTCAGACCAAGACCACACTATATTTTGTGTCCTGTTTGCTGTTCTTCTCGCCATCCTAAGGAGGAAATTTCCATACATACGAAAATATGAGAAGTTCTCAAAAGTTCGCATATAAGAAAACAAGTCCTTCGAACTGCGCACCCTTCACAGGAATTCCTACAATCACTTCGTAATTCATTTTAACGAAATTCTCCTACAAAAATAGACAAACCCACCCCCATCCGCAGAGAGTAATGGAAAAGGACGAATAACTATTTGCACAACATTAAAAAAATATTTCATTCTATGGGAAAAGTTTGCGATCTGCAACTGCAACCCCAACTGTTCTCCATGGTAGCAACTCGTCCTTTTATTCTTTGATAGCAAATCGATCATGCCAGCCATATGTTGTACATTGTAATATTTCTCTCATACCCTGTAGGAAACTACTTGCCGCAACTTACCCCGTGAAACCCATTTGTAGCATTCGAACAAAACTAAAAAGCACGTGCGAATGTTTGGGAACAACTTTTCAGTTCTCACATATGCTGGCGGTGGAATACATAGTCTAATCGAAAAAAAAAAAACTTTTTCCCACTTACCGACAACCGTTATAATAATTCATAAGGACCCAAAGGGATAAGCTCAGGTATTCGGAGATTTACAACCGAATTTTGAAAAGTTTCATTAAAATTCTCTCTCGGTAATCCCTAAATGGAATTTATCTCCTCTGATTCGATGAAGAACTAATCCATCATATAATCCTGGACTGTGAATGAATTCATTTGTACGAGGCGAACGGGAGCCTTTCCTTATCTCTGGGGCTGAAATGAAATCTCCGAATCTGGAAAAATGGACAACCATTCGGATTTGCAAGGGGTAAGCGGACCACCATTGTATATAGTTTTGTATCTATATATCCTTGCTAATTGAAAGCTGACTTAAAGTGAATTACGGCGAAATACGAATAGGTATAAGCTGCAGGGATCTCTGAGTGTAGCAACTGCCTTTAGAGTGACTGATTATAAAGTGGCCATAGATGCAGAAGGGCTAGCTGCGATTGAAGAGGATAATTTGGATACACCATCTCAGTGAGCTGCGAGGACAGCGCAGCGACGGAGAAGGGAAATTTCGGTAGATCATGTGCCGCTCCGATAAGAGAAGGATATTAATGAAGGAATTGGATTAAGATGGAAAATGGAAATAAGAAAATTAGAGTGGCACTCTTCGTGATTCAGTTTGGTCGTAAATTATGCTAATTTCAATATTGGATGTTATTGGACTGATTGAGGACGCTTCGAACTTCCTCGTACTCATACACAGACTTTTTCACTTTACTACCCCAATTGCTAAGACTGTTTTGCGACATCTATACGTCTTTACAGCCGCTGTAGTCAAGATGGGCTGATTAATCCGTTTTGAAGGTCATTTGCACTCAGAAGACTGTAGAGCTACTATAGCTCTATTAAATGCGCGAAATATTTTTTTAGACTTTTTATTTTTCATAAAAAAAAAACATAACACATGTATAAAAAAATTCAAATTCAAGCTATGAAATTATTTAATTGTTTACGGATTTTAACTTGAAAGAAAATATGTACTATGATGTTTAATAAATCTAGGTTTGCAAATTTATTTCCTTATTACAGATAAAGTTCTAATTCGCTTTTTTTTCTAGTTTTGAAGTTTACAATGTTCGTTAGTTCTCGGGAAAGGTTGGTGATTATTGCCGGAACGCTGTGTAGAAGTTGTCTTCTTCCATACTTGTTAAAGGTGGTAGATACTTGCAGCATACCTTGGGAACGTCGTCTAATGTTCACCTTATGATTCAGTGATGTCAAACCGGATATCGTCGTTATTGCATTCCAAAGTGAGCGTAATCTTGAAAATGTCTTCTGTTTTAAGAATTTGAAACCTGATTCGTTGTTTTGAATATTAAAATTGATTTGCCGTAACGCTGATTTTTGTAGTTTAACCAGCTTTTGGATGTGGGTTGTCGAAGCGTTACTCCAAGCAAGAGCACCATACATAGCTTTGATTCAATGAGTACATAGTATACCTTTCTCAAAGCGGGCACCGTGTCATGATATTTCAGGTGAGCTAGTGCAAGGATAGATTTGAAGCTTGCATTTTTGATGGGCATAATCTCTCTTTTCGATGCATTTGGCACTAATCCGTTATAGTGGCATCAAATTCTTCCTGCATTACTCTTGTAGCTCTTTCTAGGGACCTGTTACGCACCACGATAATCGGATCATCAGCAAATGCAAATAGTTGTACTCTGTCTGAATGATGGAGAAGCTCATTAGTGCAGAGGATGAATAGGATTGGTCCTAGTTTTGTTCCCTGTGGGACATATGGTGTCTACATTAGCTCTGTCATTCTGTACATCACAAATTTTTTACGCCTGTTGAATAGAAGAAGGCTGAAGAGTTTTTGATTGTGTCAGCCTTAAATTAATGTTTAATGATTATAATGGGATTAAATATTTTGGCGTGTCTTCGGATATTGGCCGCTCAAATAATATAAATTTCTGCAGTGGCGTAGCGTGGGTTACACTTGCACTTGGCCGGTTTTTTTTCAACAGCTTTGTATAAGTGAATATTTGGAGGGAATCACTCTTGCTTGTTTTTCTAGTTTACAACCATTGAGTCCCCAAGATTTCCTCGATTCGATATTTGGAGAGACATAATGAATGTTTATGTAAAAAAAAACGTTAGGTGATGCACACGCCGTCAAATTTAGATGAATGTCAAATGGTGTTATTTGGATTATTATTTGGTTACCTGGATCATGCAGAAAATGTGTTTTTTTTTTAAGTGAAAACTTCTTTTTGAGTTGAGTTAAAACCATTGAACTCACGACACCAATGTTCCGACCAGAGATGAATGTATACACGGAAAGAAAATTATTTTCTACACAAAGAAATTTCGTTTCTTGCATCGAGGAAAGTATACGTGTGAGCTACAAAAAAGCATGTTGCTAATGGCCAGCCAACATTCCTTTTGCTTTTATGGGCATGTTCAATTGTTTTGTGTTTGGTAAGTATTCCAATTGTTTGGTTTTTGTTGAGGCATTGATTAAAATAAAAAAAATAGTGAAATACACCTTTCGAAAAAGCAAATTCCTGCATTAAAGTCCAATTCATGAAGTCACATATTATACTAGAAAAGAACTGGACATACATATGTGCGCGATTTCATGAATTTTTGGGGAAAACAGCTTGTAGGCAGCCGCCTTTCCACTGGAAAGTTTTTTATTATCTTTGGTTCCGACACCAATGTTCGCGTTGCCAACCACTTTTGACGAAAAATAAGTAACTTGAAAAAAAAAACATTTTTCAATAATACAATGCCAACAATATTTTTATTTTTATTTGGTATAGTGGAACAATAAACCAAAAACTAAACATAAATATAAAACAATTAAAAGTGTCTTTATCGGCCTGGTCGAAGCTTTGATACCCTCCACACTGCATACAAGTCATGCAAAATTGTTTTTTTATGGGAGGTACCAGAGCGAACTACTTGACCGACATAGCCCATTTTAAATACCAACTTGACGACAGTAAAAATAAGTCCTCTTACAATTTTTCACTTGCCTGGGTAGAATATTTTCGACGCTATCGTGTTTTCAACATGTGTTTTCTAATATTGGTTTTGTATGGGAGGTATCAGAACTACTTGACCGACATAGTCCATTTTTAATACCAACTTGATAACGATAAAAATACCAAATTTCATTCGCCTATGTCAATTCCTTTGGAATTGTGCTTTCAACAGACAGACGGACATGGCTATATCGATTCATAATGTGATCTTTATTCACAATATATGTGTCTGTTAAAAGCAAAACATACTCTTCCACCAAACAATTTTTTTTTGAATTAAAGATGGCGTTATATTTCAAATTTTGACAGCTATATGACCAATTAACTTTTATATTACAAAATCGATGTTATCCCTTATTAAAAGTAAGAAGAAAACTGCTACTAGAATCAAAACCATATCTTATCCATCTGTCAGTTTACTAAAACGTAAATATGAGTGCTGTTTTCGCGAAAAATGTTTTAAATGGTGAAAAATCAAGAAAAATGAGTGTGAACAAAACTAACTGGAAAAGGGAGCAACAAAAACAAAAAAGGGAGGCAATTTAAAATTTGCAGTATCTTAGAATATAAGCAAAATCCAGTTATTTAGGTATTCTCGCAAAGCTTTGCCAAAAATGCCAAAATGTTTGCACAAAGGAAACATTTTTCGCTGCAAAAATATTAGAGGAGTCGATGCACTAAACTTCTCGGACTCCTTCTATAGCAGCTGCAAGACTAAAATTTTGCAGGATTTATTTATTTTGTTGTACACAAAAATTAATGCACCAAAACGAAACCGAGGCAAGGGAGGACCTCCGAAAAAGTTTAGTGTTCAATATTTGATGCGCAAAAAAAATTCCAAATTAATCAGAATATGCCAAAATACATTCGCAAATATTTTGGGAATAACAAAAATTCGGATAAAAGGAGTTATTCAAAGGTATTTCGAAAAGAAATACTACCAGTCGAAACTCGAGGAGGCGATCGAATTTCACAAAAATTTGCAGATAAATGTGATGCAATAATAAGCTTTGTAAAGAAGTTTCCGGTATATACATTTCTTGTCAATTTTCTTAAAGAAGGTAGTTAATAGCATATTTTTTAAGGTTCTCGAAATCGATCTCGTGTGGCTCAAAGACAGTACTTGTCAGGAGAGCTATCTATCAATAAACTTTACAGGATGTTTGCAAAAAAATTCTCAGAAATCAATGTTAAGCCAAGCTATTTCCGGCTAGTATTTAATAGAAACTTCAATATCGGCTTTAAGGCCCCTTCTTCTGATGTTTGTAGTACATGCCAAGCTTTCAAAGAACAGCTTAAAATTGAAAAGGATCCGCAAAAACGATCGGCTATAGTGACGACATCCAGAGTACATAAACTACGAGCAAAAGCATTTTATTCACTGGCCAGGGAAAACAATGAAACAATCCAAACGTTTTCTTTTAATTGCCAGAAAAATATGCTATTGCCGAAAGTAGCTGATCAAGCAGCATACTACAGCAGACAGCTGTATTTATATAACGAGCGCAAAACAAAAACAGCTCCATGATGGCAATGTGTTCATATTGGTTGATCATAAAAGCTCCCAGCCATATTAAAGAAGTAGAACTTGTTTTCCCTGTGCCCGGTCACTCATATATAATACCAGACAGGGTTTTTGCTCAATTGGAAAAAAAAGTTAAGAGGATGGAGACGATAATTGAACCAGAGTAATACGTTGAGATGTATCAGGACAACGGAACTATTGTCAATTTAGGAAGTCCTTCCTGTCCAGTGCGTGACTGGAAAATAGCTGCAGCTGCCACATTCAAACCACCAGGCCAGTGGCATTTTAAGTTTAATGCTTCGAAGAGATTTATACTCAAGCGGTCGATAAACCTATCGGTATACATTCGCGGAGAGGTGGCATATAAGTCAGATTTAGGTGTTCCGAAATCTGTGCTTAAGAGAGGACAGAAGCTGCAACAAATGGTTATTGATGAACTTCCCAACAATGTTCCAGTTAAACCCGAAAAAATTAAAGATGTTGATGCACCGTTAAACAAACATTTTGGCACAGACTGGCGTTCAAACAAAGATCTTTTGTTTTATAAACATATTATAGACGAACCCCATTCCATTGATGAAACTGAAACAGAAGCATGCGAAATGATGGAGGAGGAAGTAGATTTAAGGATCTAAGAAAGTTTTATTTAACTTATTTAGTTCTTAAAAACTGTCATAAATTTAATATGATTTTATTTACGAAAAAGTGCAATGAAAATCACTAAAATTTCAATTTTGAATCGTAACAGTGCAATGAAGTTAGTCACTAGGTTATTAAGTTTTTGTTTTAATTGATAAAACCTCTATCCCTACTTTTTATATCTTTATAATAATATGAAAAATAAAATACAATTTTAAATACTATTAGAAAAAATAATAATCCTTTTTTTAAGTTCTGGTCAAAATGTACTTTATACACTTGAGTTAATAGCAAAACATGCCTTATCCATTTTAGTATACCAAAAACATCCTTATCCTTTTTTCAATTATTAATTACTTCCAATAAATTAACTTAAAACGTGCGAGACAAGTTTCTTTAAACTTAACTTATCGTTTTTAAATCAATAAATGTTTTTATAAATGAGGTTTTCAATTTTTTAAGGAACAGGATGTTTTTTTCGTTTTTTCTCAGAATGACATGTGATGGACAAGAGCATGTTTTGCTTTTAATAGACACATATGTATTTATATACTTTATGAGGTCTCTTTATGTGACTCCTTCTTGGCGTTACAAACTGTGGAGGGTATAAAAATAAACAAAAACAATTTTTTATTTATACAACAAACAGCTTTCAAATTTGTTTTAGAGTTGGGTAGTTCCGGACATGTATAGTTCTTGGATCTATGTCCCATGTCGGAAACATTTCCTATCTCTCCGTTAACTGCAAATATGCATGTCCAACCATGTTCGATATAGTTCCGATTTCACAGGGAAAATGAATGTGAACGAAAGGAAAGAAACATACGTAGGGATAACCAATTCAGAAATAGCACTACGCGCATGCATAATCGACATGTATGGCAAAACTATGGCGAAATTCACTCTTTCGCTCATCTTTCGCTCTTCAATGGAAATGAACCGTGTGGTGTTGGTGTGTATACCTGTGCCTCCGGAATTGGAACTATTCATGTTTGTGCTAAGAAAGAGGAAAGAAAGAAATTCGTGTTCGCATTCATTGATATGCATTGTGCATAAATGATATGTTAACAGTTGCATATCCATTTTATCATATTCTTTTGCGTTTGCAGTTCCTCTCCATTGAATTCTTTCCATTCTTTCTTTCAATTCATTATGCTTTTTCGAAGTAGATGTTGATGAAAACTCAATCAAACTGAATGCGGTGGAGTTAGATTAAGTTAAAACAAAAACAAGTGATTTTTACATATAAAAATAGTTCCATACTCTTTCAACCCTTTCCTTTCCTATTTCCATTAAAGAAAAAATGGAAAAATTCTATTGCTTAATGGAACTACATAGTTCCACGGACATGTTTCCGGGAACTAGTTCCCTTTCAAAAAAGAATCGTTCCATGTTCGTTCCATCATTGGAACTATTTCGCGCAACTCTAATTTGTTTCCAATTTCATTTCACTTACTGGAATCCACTACGCAGGATTTTTTTTTAAAGAATGACTGATAAAGTGCTCGGACAGAGTTTGAAGGTGGAAACAGATTCCTTAGACCGAGGTTACATATAATTTTTTTTTTGGCAAAGATTTTTTTACAATGTTTAAAAAATTAAAAGTCAATGTTGAATCAAAAAAAAATAAAACCACATTTCAAATAGAAAAAGATGCCGTTTAAAAAAAAACAAGCCTTAAAGCCCTTAGCTAATGAAATTCGTATATAAAGAATCTTACAGGACTATTGTTATTGCACATTTTACAGAGATTTGATAATTTCGGTTTTATCTTTCCACTGAGATATAATACGAAAAAAAAACTTAAATACAAAGGAGAAAACAAAAACAAAGTAGATAATACATCAAATATATTTGTATTAAGAAGTTAATAAATAGACATTTAATAAATAAATAATTAAAGACTAATAAATAATTATATAAGTATATAAATAACTAAATAAATAAATAAATAATTAAATAAATAAGTGAATATATGAATAGATATATATATATAAGGCTACATAAATATATGTTGGATTGATAAACAAATAAATACTAAATAAAATAATATTAAACAATAAATAAATAAACAGACAAATCAAAATAAATAAATAAATAATTGACTATAACAGCACAGAGAAAGAAGTGACTAGGCTTTCGAAACTAACAGAAAGATATACATAAGACAACATAGTTTAAATATGTTTATACAAATAAAGATAATTACAATGGATTTTTTTATGATTGTAGCAATTTTAGGTATTTAGATCGCTTACAAGTAGATTATCAGTAAAACCACATCTTGAATTAAACGTGTTCTTAAGCTTAACAGTTTTATTTTCTATCAATTCAACATTCGCTCTTTTGTGTATATCAAGGGTTGAGTGGTGCCAAGGTAAGTCTAATACTATGTTCCCACCAACGTAATTTAGCTGAAGTGATTTATAAATCACGAAAGGCGTCTCCACCGAACTTTAAGTGATTTAGTGTGACATTTTTGTCGACTTTGACATTAGGTGTCCAACACCAGATAGTTATTTTTTTTGTTCTTTCTGTTTTTTTGCCATACCTTCCAAGAATAAAACAATTTTTCATTGTACGAACTTAATAAAAATATCAAAAACTCATCGAAACACGAACAAAATTAGAAAATTGAATTTGAAATAATTTTTTTGACAGTTTTCTTTGTTTTTTGTGTGCTGAAGTTAATAACAGGTATGTTCGATTTTATTTTGTGTGGATTTGCGATGACAGATACGTAAAGTTAAACACATATAAATCACGTAAATATAAATCACGAAAATGTATGATAAATCACGTGATTTATGAGATGATTTAGCTAAATCACGTTGGTGGGAACATGGTTAACATCATCTTTAACAGCTCATTTTTTTGAAACTTGCAATTTTTTTATATGACAGGTTGTGGAATCGCCCCACACCTGGCAACCGTATAACAGAATTGCCTGGAAAATGACATTATGTACTATAATTTTGTTATTCGTAGAAAGCTGCGATTTTCTATTAATAAATGGGTACAAAATCTTTATTTTCTTTATGAATTATCGATATGGTCCTTAAATGTTAATCTAGTATCTAAATGGATGCCAAGATATCTAACTGAAGGTTCCCAATTTATGTGCTGGGAAGAAAGCAAGGCTGTCTCTTTCTAGTGAACAAAATAGCTTGTGTTTTCCCTTCATTTAGTTTGACCTCCCACTTGTTATAATATTTCGTTAATATATTTCCACTCCATATTGAAGATTCCTCTCAACATTGAGAGCGAATTGATGTGAGGAAAATAAAACAGTATCAGATGCGAAAATAGCAGTTGGGTAGGATTGGAACGTCACATGTATAGATGTTATATAAGATTTGGGCCAGATTTGAGCCTTGTGGTACACCCGATTGGAAGTATATTAAGTCGAAAACACTACTATTAACATGGACATTAAATCGACGGTTCGACAAAAAGCTTTGGATTATTCGACAAATATAGGGAGGGAAATTTAGATATATTATTTTGTAAATTAGCCCGCCATGCCAAACAGAATTAAATGCCTTTTCTATGTCTAGTAGGACCATACCAGTAGACTTTCCTTGTGAGCGATTGCTTTTTATATGGTTGCATATTCACAGTGGCTGATGGGATGTACTGTGACGCGGATCTATGAACTTTACAACTTTTTCCTTTAGGATCTTTTCATACACTTTATTAAGGTTGCTTAGTAAACTGATAGGTCTGTAGCTTTCTGGCTTCTCTGAATCCTTACCAACTCTTGGTATGGGTACCACTTTTCTGAGTTTCCATGCGTCAGGAAAGTATTGCATTTTAAGGCCAGGCTTGATCGTAAGGTCCCTTTCATTCAAGGAACATGTCATGGCAATTTTCCTGGACATAGAAAGGGCTTTTAATAACATAGAGACTCGTTTGATTATTCAAGCCTTAAATAGGCTAAATATTGGCGAACAAATATGCCGCCTAATCGGCCATATTCTCACCCGCAGAAGGGTGACAGCCACGTTTGGCAGCAGCGCTGTCGAAAAACTTGTGCACCGAGGTACCCAAGGGGCAGTGCTTTCTCCACTACTGTGGAATCTAGTTCTCAACGAACTTCTGATTTCGATGGAGTTTTCCGGATGCAAAGTCGTGGCGTACGCGGACGACGTACTTCAGGAAAATATCCACAGACTCTTTCCGATATTCTGCAACTTGCTTTACATAAACTTGTAGCCTGGACCAAGAGCTGTGGTCTAAGCGTCAATCCGACAAAAACGGAGCTATTTCTTTTTACTAGAAGGATCAAGATCAAGACTCCTCTTATTACCCCCCCCTAATCTCAACGGCACTCCACTCGAGCTTGTAAAAAGTGCCAAATACTTGGGGCTTATATTAGACAGCAAAGTTTTATGGAGGGAAAATATTGCCGAACGCTCTAGGAAATCCCTACTGGCTCTATACTCCTGTAGGAGGGCTCGGCTCGAGATGGGGCCTCCAACCCAGTATAATGCACTGGCTTTATACCGTGGTGATAAGACCGATTATTCTGTACGGCATCGTCGTGTGGTGGCCGGCCTTGGATAAAAACTCCAATCTGAAGGCCCTTGAAGAAGACTTAACTCCTGTATTAGCATCACCTACACACTGAGTACATCTCCTGCCGCCGCTCTACAAGTAATGCTTAATCTTCTTCCTCTAGACATCGTCAGCAAGGAATATGCCGCTAACGCGGCTATCAGACTTAGGGAGGGCAAGCACTTGAGGGGCCAATAAACTGGACAGCATCCTCCTACAGACATGTCCCTTACCCTCTAATACTGACTATCTGCCTTCGAAAATCGACTTCGAAAAAGGCTTTAAATACGAAATACCGGACAGTTCCCGATGGGACTCACAAAATGTCAAAGGAGCACTGTCAATTTTTACGGACGGTTCCAAAACATTAGAGCGAGTCTGAGCAGGGGTATTCTCAGAAGAACTGAGCCTGGGCCTCTCCCGATACACTGTAGTGACTTCCAAGCAGAAATCACAGATATTCGTCAAGCTACAGCGTGGCTGTCAATGAATGCATTATCACACAGGAATATTGTAATATATATTGACAGCCAGGCTGCCATCAGATCCTTAGCATCCAGCGTAATAAGATCTAAAGCGGTGGACGATTGCCGCGTATCTCTTAACAAGGTAGCTGGACAGTACAATTTTACCGTTTGCTGGGTTACGGGACACTGTGACATCCCATGGAACTGTGCAGCTGACGAACTTGCTAGACTAGGCTCATCCGGCGTTGATAGCGTTAGTCTGCACAACGCGCGTGCATAAGTCTGCAGTACCGCTCTCCTACGCTAAACAAATTATCAATGCGGACGCAACAGGAAAAGCAAATCACAAATGGAAACATCTAGGATATTGATATATTGGATACTTGGCCGACACTGGATACCAAAAGTTCCAAAGAGATTCTACGTCTCAACAGACGCAGTTTCTCACTACTCGCCAATGTCATCACCGGTCATTGTGTTCTGGGCAGACATGCGCAAAGACTTGGTCTTCCACATAATGACTTCTGCAGAAGCTGTAGGGATGAGGAAGAGGAAGAGTCCGTCACCCACCTCATCTGCAGCTGTCCTGCCCTATCGAACCTAAGGAGGGCTTACTTAGGGTACTATTTTCTCAATGATCTTAGTGATCTATTCTATATCAGCGCTGCCAACATTCTTGGCTTTATCAACGGGTGTAAATGGTTCACAACGAGTAACCCCTAAACACCAGTGGCATGCACAATGGGCCGATTAACGGCCTAAGTGTTTCTCTCACCGAGAGCCACTTTAACATAACATAACATTAGGCCAGCGTTTACAATAAATGCTATGAATTTTATACCGGTCCTAGGCAATTGCCTAAGGTAAACATTTCTTAGCTCATCAAGACCTCCTGTTTTTCTAGGGCGCAGAGTACTTACTACAAATGCAACATCATCTTCGGTGATGAAAGTGTGGTATTGCTGACTAGAGAGTTGGTGTGTGGGTCCCCAATATTTTGGGAAACAGTATGGATGTTGGCAAGAGCGTTGGCTTTTTCAACATCTGTAAAATAGGTACCCGATAGATCTTATAGAAAAGGCAAATGTTTGTTTTCATTTTTTACTAATATTACTATGTTCCAGAATAGTTTTCCGTTTTTTTCTAGTACTTCAATTTAAAGTATTTCAACCGTCAAACACGTAATTGTTCAAGTTGTCACTTCTGTCGGCACTCTGCCGAATGTTTTTAAATACAAATCAATTCGGACTATGAACACCTTACAGTGTGCTACATTTATCCCCATCAGTGGCCAAGTGACGCACTCGATTTTCATCATCAAAGGTCCAAATATCCCTTTGTTAAATTTTTGTTTTCCATTTTGAAACAACTCTCAAAGAGTACGTATAAAAGAACAAAAATTCCCATAACAATATTAATATTTTTGAACACATAAAACTTATTTCCATATTTTCTACAAACAGAAAATTTATTAAAAAATAATAAAAAGCCTCCCGCATACACCATTTGTGTGTATTCCCAGGACCAACAATAAATATTCGCATAAAAACAAAAATTACAAGAAAAATATTCAATTACTCCCAATTTGCGCTTGCAATAATTTTAAAATTCATCCGTCCACCCACTAGGTGCGGTTCAATATGCTTTTTCGTTTTACTCGACTAAAGGCGAATAACTGAATAAGCATAAGCATAACCATAACTCGTCAACCCTTCCGGGTGCCTTAAAAGGAAATGCTTTATACGTACGCATATAACCCTTTTGGCCATTTGTACAAATTAACCTTCCAGTTCTCGTTTACCGGCCGCTGTACCCGTTTGGTGGTTCAATGCGAAGGAGAATTACAACTCTGAAGTGTCCGGATGGGTTTCATGGAATCGATGGAGTCTTGAATTGTGCGCTTGTTTTTATGAATGAGTAGAAATTGGTATGGGAACTGCAGAAAGATTTTTTTTAGGAAACCACCATTTTAAGTCAGTTGAATCAAATTCTAAAGTGACTCTGAACCGTTGATTATATAATATTTTCCTTCTTCGGTTGGGAAGAGTGGGGTGTGAGTTATATTACTTCCAATGGTTTGAGGAATTCAATTGTCGCGGTTTGATACCCCGCAGATGGGGTGAATAACTTTCAATGCGATCGATAAGTGCGAAAAAGGTTCTCAATTCGTTCCATCCACCCCCATTGACAGCTGAATGCTATGCGATTTCAATACAATCGACAGATGTTACGAGCTTTTTTTTATTATTTAGAATTGAATCCGCGGGAATCATCGTTGAATTGGAAGCTTGCGGAATTTTAAGTGAATTGGAGAGTCGTTCAATAACAACATTTGGTATGTTGGGAACATTTTGCTTTCAAATATTAAAATCGATTTGGTCGTTGCGAAAGGATTTGTGTTGTTCGCACAACGTGTATGCTTAAGTTAATGGTAAAGATTCAATTCCTGTTGAGTGGTGGTATTCGTATTACATTACGAGAATATGCCTTTGTCGAACGCATTTTGTGGGCCTTATTCGTGGAATGGTAATTTACTTCTATTCTAATGGATTAAGAACGCGTTGGTGTGGAATGGTTTGCAATAAAAGGAAAGGAAGAGTTGTGAGAATAAACCATTACAGACTCTGAGCCAAATTAGCGGTTATTGGGATGCGCATATGTAATTTGAGCAAGACTTAGGCGAGATATCTTGGGCTTCCGCAACGTAAAGGAGCGCCTGGCCTGCCCACAATCCACCTCAGTGCGTGAGCACAGAGGGTTAATATTACAAGACGTATGATAAGTGCCCCACATACGATGTCAAGATTTGTCTGGTTACTTTATCGAAAATCAGGGTACCTTGGAAATGGACTTACGTGAATCGACTTTGTGGCTGGATTGGAATGTCATCACTGCCAGAACACGTTTCAACCACCACAACATAGACAAGGGGACTACTTACCGGTCTCCAGATCAACAAAATGTTAACGAAATTGATCACTTTGCGGTCGACTGCAGGCATACTGTAACGGATGGTGTTCCAATCAAGAGAAATTTAAGCGATCTTATGCTCTTCCAGTAATTCTAGGATCACAGGAAATCCTGCAGAAATCAACGGGTCACTTGATAGGGTGTTCTGTAGACGCTGTGCTGTATGCATGCTTGCTTAAAGCGCAGAACTAACTCGTCGAAATGGGTGGGTTCTTGCACAGGTCTCTGAACAACCGTACATAAATTTCATGCCTAAAGAAAACGTTTAAATAATTTACTAAAAGAGAAAAAAAAAATACTGAAACTCAAAAAAGAGCGACGTTGAAGAAGATAGAAATCCAAAGTTGAGAAACCGAAAGGTGGAGTTGGTTTCTCTCGAGTGTGACCCTCCCTCTTCCGCTAACCTTAAAGGTTGAATCGTCAGCGGAAAGCATAATTGGTCTAAGTCACAAAAACGAAATTTTACAGGAGACAATAACTTGGCTACCTAGGCTACCGCTACACTCTCATACATATTCGCGATAACTATAATGTGTACGCAAACGATCTTCTAAACTTCGTTCACGCCATCGTCGCTTCGCATCTTTTAGACACTCACCTTCCCACAAACACAACACAAAATTATTCACATGACATAGCAAAGTGAAGATTCATTAAACTTAAAGGAAAATAAAATTCAGGTTATGTCTCTGTTTCATAACACAATTAGATTTTATTTCCGGAATTAAAAAAAAAAAAATGGAATCTTACTAAATTTAAAAAAATACTACCTGTAATTTACCATCATCCCTAATGCCATCAAAAATAAATCTCTTCTATCACCCTAATTGATCTCATACGCTTTCGTAAAAGAAAGGAAGTACTTTTCTTGTACATACCACAAAAAAACTTAAAGACCCTGATTTATGTACTCAGGTTTCAGGTGTATATTATTTGCACCACACTATAAATATGTACGTAGTATATTCTTTCCTCCACTTCACATATCAACAAGTTACTTGATAACAAACTACCTAAACTAAGCCAGCCTCTCTCCCTTTTTCTTTGTTTTAATACAATTAGTTCTCAAAGTACTCACTTTACAAAAAAACCTGAAAATTTATCAAAAAAATATGTCTTATGTACATTGTCCATAAGCTAAAGATGCTGTAAAACCAACTTACACAGATATTGTGAAATAACATCAAATAGCAAACAAAAAGAATGTAAAAGAGCAGATCTGCACAGCTCGTTCAAATGTAAATGGAACAAATTGACACACCACATAATTTCTTTGACAGCGGTATTTAATGTCACGATTGTTGTTAATTATGTCTCCAAGATGATGTGCACAGCGGAAAGCATAATTGGTCTAAGTCACAAAAACGAAATTTTACAGGAGACAATAATTTGGTTTCAAATTGAATAACTGCCAATAAGTATGGCTAGTTCACTGCTGCTCATGTAAATATTTTTTAATCCTTTTTGCAATTCTGTTTTCAAAAATAAAGAAAGCTGCTTTATAAATAAATTTTTACTATTTATAAATAATTTTAAAAACAAAAAACTCCAAAATGGACATAGAACAACTCCCATACAAGTGTGCATTCTCGTAAAAAAAATGGACTTAGAACAAAAAATGGTAGTTAGAATAATTGAGAACAACGTTGTTGTAATGAAAGTGATGACTCACCTCTGGATTGCTGTGTTCTATGTCCAACTTCGAATTAAATTTTAATCAAAAAAATATTATATCTTATTATCTACTCAGACAAAAAAACAAAACGTATAACATTAAACAAAAATGTATTTATTAAATTAATGAAAAATGAAAGCTTAGCAAAAATTACAGTTAATAATTCATACAAAATAAGTTAAAGAAAAGAGAAAAGCTTTTATGTACGTCTTATTTAAGAACTGTTTTATAAAATTGGACATCTTCGGAAGGCATCCAATTGTACATGGATTCGATATCCTTTTTTCTTTTCCTTGGAAACCAAGCATCCCATTGACGTTTTTATTATTTTAGGCAAAACATTTCTTTTTCCTGGGTTTCTTAACTTTTTGTTGTTTGCGAATAACGAAACAGATTTTAAGATTATGTAATCTTTTCTTAGGAACAACTTCGACAAATTTAGTATAGAAGACCTTTTTCTGTCCATCATTTAGTGCCCAAAAATCGTTATGGATTTGAATTCGCAAGCTCTCAGAAGAATATGTCATGCAATTGTAGGGACATTCAGATCCACAGTTTGCCGGTTTCACTTTTCTGGCGCTTACTTGTTTCCCCACATAATTTAAATTTTTCCATTTGGAAGGGTTTGCGGGTTTTCTTTTCGGTGGCGCACTTGTGCCTGCTACATTTCGTGGAAAAAGTAATGGATCTGGATTACTATCTGAGTTTCCTACAGTATCTCCATGTGGGTATGAGGATTCACCTTCAGCTTCAATAGATGTTCCTTTATCAGAGAGTGCACAAAGCATAAATCTATTAGAAAAGAAAACTAAAAACAAATTTGAAGCCAATAAAAATGTTAATTAGCACCTATTTTCTTCGTTTTTTGCAGCTTCTTCCACATCTTCGTCCTTATCAGACATTATGCAATCCATAATTCTATATAAAAAAAAAAAAACTAAAATAGTTAAGCCTAACTCACAAATATTAAGAATCTTAATTCATACGCTTGCAGTGATGGTGACAAATCTATGTCCGAAGAGCTCTCAGATGTAGCAGAAGTGGTAATATTTCTAAAAGATTAAATGAATATTTTATGTTTACAATTTTTTTAACAGGCCCTATATTTTGCTCTTATTTTACTTACTTATTTTCCGTATCCATCATTGTTTTGTAATTTTATTAACAAAATGCACAAATAAACCTTCAACATCAAAAGCAAATCACGCACTGCCATTGTCAATCAATTTTCCTGGTAACGTATTTTTGTCAGTTACAATACCGTTTGAAATTTTAGCAATGTATACTCGATTACTCGTTGGAGATAGACCAAATGAGAATTCGTTGTCTCTTAGGACAAAATGGCTCAGCGAATCGTATGCACAGTATTTAATTCCCAATTAGTCTAAGTGATATTGTAAATTGGACTTAGACTATTTTTGAATTTTTTTTTTGAAACATGAAAATGTATAAAAAAACGTTCTACTCCATACAAAAATGTCACTTTGAACGATTTGGAATGAATTTCGCTTGAAAAATTTGGCACTTAGAACAAAGAGGTTATAAAATATCTGCTGAACCGAAAGAGGTAGACAAAACGGATTTCAGATTCAGAAAGAGCACACTCAAATTAGTAAAACTGCATCATTCCCTGATTTTCGATAAAAAGTGGATATAGTTAGATATATTTTAATCTTTTATTAATAAGAAACAAATTATGATTTTATTTATTTATTTTAATTGATTAATAACACTTGTACACTTTCTTATAAATTATCCAATGATCTGCCCTCAACCAAAGCTCTTTTAAAAAAGACCCACGTACTTATTTTATAGTCGTGACTAGCTCGACTCTCCAACATTATCTTTCCAGAAGAAAAAGTTAGAGAGACAGTAGTTGAGTCAAATTTGATGTTGCACTCTTGTTGTTTGTTTAGAAAACGACAAGAGTAGCTAGATGGAAAATATGTTGTTAGGGCAAATAGTGAAAGTTATATAACAATATAGAACGATTTTGCTTTCCGCTGACGAGATGTTTGGGAAAGAAATTAAGTTTTTAAAACAAATGAACGAATTTCACAATGCCAAATCGGCGATACTTAACTTTGGGTATTGCCAAATATACCTGCTATCACTTTGAGTGAATCCCTACAGACTCTGTTATGCACTGATAAGAGTGGCGATGGATTTGTTGTTGTCTCTCGCTCATCCCATACACTATTGGTGACGGTGTTGCATGGGTTTACGATCGCTGGCCACGGTTGCCTTTTTAGTGACTTTGTCGCTATATCTAGTGGAATTTTCAAAAGTTTAGTGACAAAAATTAATTTTTTGTAACTAACAAATTTTAGTATTCGAGTTTGACGCTTGCAAATTGCAATATTCAATTTGATTTTTGCGTGTTGTTTATTGTTTTGTTGTTATTTTTTTAAAAGTATTTAAATATTGCAAGTTTTTGATTTGTTGTTCAAAATAAAAATTTTGTTAAAATTGAATTTTATTTTTTTTCATTTGTAGGTAGTGAACATTTTTTTTTTCTAGTGATTTTTTTATTAAATTTTACCATATCTGGTGGATTTCTAGGTTCGAGTAGTGACTTTTTTTTTAAGTTAACGGCAACCCTGTCGCTGGCCCCTGCGTTGCTTATCCGTATCTGCCTGAAGTAAAAGGGGGTATTTATTTTATTTATTTATTTTATTTATTTATTTATTTTAACGTACAATCTATTGTCAAAGTGTTGAGTGTACAAGTAATCTACCAAATAAATTTGTTGATGGGGAATAACATAAAAGAAAACAATGGCAACAATTTATTACAATTATTTTAAACGACAATGAGAAAAAAAGAAATAAAGAAAAAAAAACCAGACATTCAATAAACAATATTTATAAAAAAAAACTATTTATGACTGAATAGTCTAAGGACAACAACCATTTCTTAACACCTTTCAAAAATACATTTTTATCCCTCCCACACCTAATAATACCTGGAAGTGAATTAAACAAACGGGGTGCGGTGGCATAGTAAAATCTTTTAAAGCATGCTTTATAAATTGTAGGAACAATTACCAAATTTCTAGTATTGACCCGCAAACTGTAGCTATCTACGTTTCTTACAAAGTAAAAACCCGAGTTTTCGAAAAATATTTTTAAGACTTTGTAGCAGTAAAGATGCCTTAGCGGAAGAATTTCAAGGTTTCTGAACAACAAAAGACTTGGAGTTCTCCGATTTACTTTGCATACAATCCGTATTGCATGTTTTTGTTTTATCAATAGTGATTCCGTTTTATTAAAATATGCACCACCCCACCAAGAGATACCATATTGTAGTTTTGATTTTAAAAGACCATTGTAAACGAGCTCAATGATTGATTGTGGACAATATAGACTAAGGTGATACAGTTGCCTTACCACTTTATTAAGGTATTGTTTAAGATAAAGTGTATGATTATTCCAACAAAGCTTGTTATCTAACAATATACCTAAATATTTAAAATTGTCAACACACTCCACCCTGAAACAATCATTGGAACAAGATTTAAAGTTGTTGAATGCTATAAAATTATCATTAAGATTGGTAAAACAAAATTGTTTGCAACTTGGAGAGTGATAATAAATCGGAAAATCATCGCAGATAATCACTGATTATGAGTTTGTGTTTTATGAACCATTTTCTCAATAAATCGAGGTCGTAGTTCACATCCGCAAAAATATTGAACAAACTAGCATTTGAGTATGAAAGAGCAGTATCATCAGCAAACGCTGTAACTTTCCCTTTGAAAGGTTGGACAAACAATGAGCTGACATATATCAGGAACAAAATAGGACCCAAAACTGAACCTTGTGGAATACCAAGTTCAATGTAATTCGGAGCGCTGAAAATATTTTTGATCTTGACCATTTGGCTTCGGTTTTTCAAATAAGACGCAAACCAATCGTACGTATTACCTCTAAACCCTATATTAAAAAGTTTGTCGAGTAATATTGTGTGATCCACCATGTCAAAAGCTTTAGTGATATCAATAAACAAGGAAGCCGGTATTTCTGATAAATTTAGACTGCTGTACAATTCGCCAGTTAATTTTAACAGTGCCGTCTCAGTAGACCTTCCATTCCTAAAACCAAATTGACAATCACTAAGGAAATGTATTCTATCTAGAAACGACAACATTCTTGATTTAATACCTTTCTCAAATACTTTTGAAAAAATCGATAGCAGAGAAATAGGGCGATAGTTGTTTAAAATAGTATTATCACCTTTTTTGTGGAGTGGCATTACTACTTTTTTTTTAGAGAATGAGGAATGAGGAAAAATACCTAGCTGAATACTCTTATTAAATATAAAACATAAAACATCAGAAATTTGAAACGAAAGTTTTTTTAAGATAGAGCTTGATATATTACCAAAAGAAGTAGAGTTTGATGTTTTAAGAGAACAAATTATTTTATGAATCTCCAGAGCAGTGAATGGTTCACAGTAAAAACTTTCAGTTTGTCTATCCGTACCATTGCATGTATCAAAACTAAGATTATTGTGTGTTGAGCTCAGGCAAGGACTTATATTACAAAAATAATCATTAAACAAGTTGGCAATTTCCAAAGAGTCAGAGACGGATGAGTTGTTGACATTCAAAACTATATCCACTTCGGAAGCTTTTCTATTGAGAATTTCATCAACAATTTGCCATTCCTTCCTGGAATCTCCAAGACTTGCTAATAATTTACTGCGGAGGGGGTATTTTGTTGTTGTTGATCGGCTAGGGGGCTGCTCAGTCAGTTCCTTTATCGATATGGGTGACACTAGTCTAGTAACCCGCCAAAATTGATGATTAAAAAAAAACTCGGGAGAGACTGTTGTTTGTATGGCGCATATTACCTTCACTGGTCAATTGAACTTCGATCTGATGGTCGCTCGGGTAAATCGCTTATAGAGATGGAGTGGTGGGGAAGAACGCCGATTATCGGGCGAAGAGCGACTGATGGGGAGGTTGATTCTCCTTGTTTGTTGACGGATCAGTCTGATGCGGGTTCCCTTTTCAAGTTTGTTTTAAAGTAAAGTACCCCATCTTACACTTGGTTTCGTGTGTGAGGTTGGAACCAGTTTGCCAACTTTTGCCCAGTTTCGAATAGAAGCCTGGGAGGTTTTTCACAAGATAAGCTTGTGCACGTAATTCCGTGCATAGGTAGCATTCAAGATTGAAAATACATTCTATTTTATTTATTTCCTATAACTTTTAATACCGTGGGTGGTTGGTGGTCCCCCACAATACCCGCCTGTCATAAAGTTCCCAACATCCAACAAAGAGTCGGACCACTACTTGGTAGTAGCCACAGTACTTATGCGAATATCCAGAGAGCTACAACACCGAACTGATACTGAACAAAGATTTGACGTCGTATAGCTACTATTGCAAGAGTCCGCCAAAATCTTTTCTGACCACGTCTTCCTTAACCTCTTAGCAAGCTCATCGTCAGCTTCGCCAGAACCAGGAGCAGAGGACCAGTGCCATCAGAAGTGCCGTCGCCGATATTTTTGTTCGCCGATTGCCGATATTCTCATGAAGCAAAGAATGAGGGGCTATCAAGTAATGCTACTGACAAGAACCATTACTGCTGCGAGAATCTTCCCCAAGCTTCAATGGAAGAGCAGGAACGAATGGCAGCGACTTCTGACAAGTAAAAAGAAGGAGCTCGAAATGCGGCCCGTGGAATCGATTAAAGGCTGCTACTTGCTACTACAAAGGACATTTCCAAAAGTTCTACCAGAAGGTAAAACGATCGATCCAAGGAAACAAGGCCCAAGCAGAATCCTGCATGCTGCGTGCTTCTATGCTTATCATAGAAGCACGCAGTATAGTAGATTCGCAGTCGGAGGATTTGGAAAGACCACTTGGAATGATCTGTTCATAATGGACAATCATAGCCGTCATTTCCGTCCGCCCGACTTATACGAAATGAGAATAGCGATATATAAATTAAAGTTCAACAACGCTGCGGAAGTTGATGATCTACCGGCCGAGCTTTTTAATAAAGCGGGATATATTTGCAATAGAACATGCACAGACTCATCTATAAATTTGGTTAAGCTGCAGCATGCCCGACGAATCGAATCTCAGCATTGGGGCACACGAAGGCTCTGAGCTGCGCGAATGAGTCTCCTGAATATCACATGTAAGATCTTCTCGGCTGTATTGTGTGAACGCCGAAAACCTTTCGCCAACAACCGAATCAGTCCATATTAGAGCGGTTTTAGGCCAGGGACATCTACTATCGACTGCATTTTCGCACTCCACAAATTTTAGAAAAAATCCGGGAACTTCCGATCGATACACATCAACTTTTTATCGACTTAAAATTCGCTTTTGATAGGGAATACTTTGACGACTTAGTCAAATTTCGGCTACTCTGACAAACTCCTTTGTCTGTACAGGATGACGATGGACTAATCTCGCTGCTACGTCAAAAATGGCAAGAACGCCCGAAGGTTTGAGACAAGGCTCAGAATAAATTCTTCAACATCATTCATGAAGGAATTGTTTGCAACTCACAAGCCAAATTGGACGGACTTTTGAAAGAGTGTACACTGGACAGCGTTACCTCTACATCAGATGTACAATCTCTCAGAAGTCCGTCCAATTTGACTTGGACCAAGATGGGCCTAACTAAGTCATCCGATGTTGTTTGGCTCTCATTTTTTTTTCTAAATGGAAAACTTCAATTCCGTTCTTTTGTTTACGTTTATTTGAACCTTAAGAACTTTATTGGTCAAGTCGAGAATATGATATCGGCCAAATGGGCGCCGTCACAATTGATTGCCATACGGGCTCGTTTTATGGCATTTTTCATCACTTCAGCGAGAACTTCGGGCGATCGATTCTCGCACTCGTGTCGAATGTTGTCCTTGAGGGCTTCTAGGGTCTCGGGCTTGTTTACGTAAACACGGGACTTCAAAGAACCCCACAAAAAAAGTCAGGAACGGTTAAATCGGGCGATCTTGCTGGCCAGTGCAAATCGCCAAAACGAGAGATGACGGGTCGCGGGAACGCCGCCTTCAGAATATCGTTTGTGGCTCGCGCAGTGTGCCGTTGGTCCGTCCTGTTGGAATTCCTAATTCGTCCGATTGCGGCGACTCGGCTAACATGGCCCTATAGCGCGCTCACTGTTGTCGTTTGAGCAGCGGCGTTCTCGAAAAAAAATGGCCCGATGACTCCTCCAGCGGGAACAGCGTACCATGCAGTAACTTTGAGCGGGTGCAATGGCTCCTCGTGCATTACTCGTGGATTTTCGGTGCCCCAGAGGCGATAGTTTTGCTTGTTCACGTACCCGCTGAGGTGGAAATGAGCCTCATCGCTCATTATAATTTTGGTCGAAAAATCGTCCACTTCGTCCTCGAGATTGAGGACTTGGCGGTCGACAGGTAGCAGCTGATGCACGGACTGGACTTTGTACGGGAACATGCGCAGGTCTTTGAAAAAAATTCGCCTTAGGGACGACCGGCTGATGGCTAATTGCGAGGCACGGCGTCTGGTCGATGTTTCCGGCGACAGCTCGACATCCTCGTCAACAGCGGCGATATTCTCGGGCGCTCCGGGCCCGGCCACTCTTCGCAACGTCTCGTGTGGTTCCATACCACAAGGTTGGTGGCCAAATGGCGCAGTGTTTGCGCAGTCGGTGTCGGACGGCCGTGGAATCGGCGACGGAATTCACGCTGTGCCAACACCACAGACGAATTGTTACGCAAAAATATAGACACGATTATTCCGCGTTCTTGGGGAGAGTATCGCTCCATGGCTTGTTCACTTGTACTCTACATCTTTCTTGTCCACAAATGTCAAAACAGATTTGACATTGGCGGCCATTTGCAAAAATAAGAGCATCTTCCAATAGGGTGATCTCTTTTGGCCCACTGTATATGCTATGGAGTTGGAATTGACATTCTGGTGAACACAGTGAGGTGCGAAAACGAAATGTATGCTTGCATCGAGAAAAAAATCTCAACACCCACCACAGTGGACTTTCAAGACGTGAAATTCGGTATCTATACCTAAGCTCTCCATGTTGTCTACAATAATTACCCCGGCATAAGTGCAGAGGTCAAACGAAGAATAACCCTTGCCCAACGCTGTTCCTTAGCGCTACGAAGGCACCTAAGAAGTAAAGCTCGCTCTCGTAAAACCAATAAGATAAGACCCTACTTATCCCGGTGCTGCTGTATGGCGCACAAACAGGGACGTTGACAAAAGCCGATGAAAACCTCCTTGGACGTTTTGAGAGCATGATTCTTTGCCGATATTTCGTCTGGTTTGTGGAGAAGAAGCTTCAACGTGACGAACTTTATGGGCTTTACAGCAAGGGCAAATTCTCGGTCGTCCATGGAACTTATTACTGTTCAGCTGAATGGAGTGGAGTGGAGTCAAATTTGAATTCCACTTACGAGCTGAATGCAAATAACATTTTTATTCAAAATAGCGGCATTTCCGATAAAACTATCGGTTCCAACTATATTTAACTTAATTTCCAGTTTATCTTTCATGGTTACGCAATTTTGAATTCCCCTTCACCTAAAACTCCTCACAATATAAACTCACTCGCGCGTTTAACTGTCGGTCAGTAAAATTAAATCGCAACTACCAAGTCCGCTGCCAATTACACCAGCTCCATTCGACGATAATGAAATTGATCCAGTTCAGCCAGAGGTTCTTGCTTGGCCTCATCGGAAGGGCCAACATAAAAGTGATTTTTTCCTCGTCCTTAATTAAACTTCTTTCAACAGCGACAGACTGCCATCTCAACAAACAAAGTATATACGATAGAGGAGACACTTTTAAACATTATACTAGACTAGCCCACTAGACTAAGTTCTGCTTCGCAAATTCAACTCCCAAGTCCCAACCCGGTAAACCTGTCAGTTATACTCGTAGTCCCATGCCCTTTTATCTTCCTTTTCATTAAAATGCAATCTTAATTTGTTGTCCTCCTGCTAGATGGCATAGGACAGCGACAGGGTATGGAAAATCGGGACGTATTCAACCCCGAACGGGGGAGATCAGTCGTCTTCCCATCCGGTTTTTAATTCCGCTAAGTAATTAAATAAAAAGCTACTGCTCGTTAACCGGTTTGGCGGTTTGTGTTTGGCTTGGTTCAGTACTTTTCGGAAATAGGTGGGTTAAAGTTTACTTGTTTAAATGCACTCTGCACCTCTGGATACAGGTGTAGAAACATGGTGTCTGTCCTTTGTCCTCTTTTCTAATTTTCCTCCTCGTCCATGGAGTGAGATATGAAACAAGTTGATGTGACTGTTGTAACCACTCCAACAGTGAGGATCCAGGATGCTAGAATAAAAGTAAGTTCAATTCGAAATTGGATGAACCATTTGGCTTGAACTTTCTAATAGAGACGAGTTTTAATGTGTGCTGTTTCGAGTGCCACGCCGAACGGTGGGTAGATAAGTATGTATGTAGCGAGGGCACATTAGTTGAAGTAAAATTAATTTGGCACAGCTATTTTCAGTGTATTTAAAATATTTTTTTCTATCCGGTATCTATAGCGTACTCAATTTAAATTGTTTTGTATCTTGTTTTGCTTGTAACAACTGACGGGAGTAGTTGAGATTTCAACTGCATATGGGACGCTCCAAAACTCCTATTCATATTCAATGGATTCTCGGTATTGAGGAAATATCCTCGTCCCCAATACCAGTGATGTGGCAACAGAATTGAAAAGCGTTGGCAGATGATTAGCGGGTTCATATAAAAATTCCTTCTATGCTTAATAGAAACCAGTTTAACATTATATTTTAGCAACCAGCTCGAATTGTAGAACGACGGGTGATTGATATGTGTATATCGGTATAGCGTTCCCATTACTTCTATTGACTGGATGTTGAAGTGCAGACTTGGCCAAAAGCCTTTCGAACTAGAAGACCTCTGGGTGTGTGGTTTGTTATGTTAGAATGGCCCTCAGTGATAGAAACACCTAGGCTGTTAGTGGGCCCGTACTACTGGTGTTTAGAGCTTCCTTTGCTGGCTATTCATTAAAACCATTTACCTCCTCAGGTTTGGGTTTTGAAGATAGGAAGTGACAGACTACACCGAGAGAAAAATAGAGTGATAGTAAGCAAAAACACGCTTAAATTTATCAATTTTCCAGTCATATTCATCGCTATCCGATCTGTGCTTAAATCAAGTACGGCGGTTTGAAACTGGTAACACGGCATTCTTACTTGTGGAATTCGCATGTTTAATTTAAGAACTTTTCACGTAATTATACGTCCTTAAATTGATACCGATATTTTCTTATTCTTAAAGCGCAGGATTATGGAATTAAGAACGATAAGTACTTAATATAAGTATAATCATTATTGTTTTAATATACTAGTCATTTTTAATGTGATAATGATTTTGATTATCATTAGACCGCCTGCTATTGATTTTGGAACGTCCTTTCTTAATTTAAGTGAAAACAATCCATGTTAGATTGATTTGACGTTCTCAAGGCAGTAATTATATTTCTTGTGTCTATTACAAAGCATTATTGATTTAAAAAGCACGTTCTTAATACAAACCTTTAATAAACGGACCTGCTATGTAAATTTAAAAAAAAACTACATTCTATAAACAATTTCATTTTTTATTAACAAAATTTCAAAAACAAAACAATTCATATTCATTAAAAAAATAACAAAAAAATAAAAAGAAACAATACATTCGAATAATTATTTTGAGTGAACATAAATCATTTTTTAGCGTCTGATTATAAATTTTTAACATAACATTATTCATCAAATAATTGATGTATCCTCTTACCTCGCAACCAGCCTCAGACGGAAAAATTCTGACCAGCTGTTGCACCAAATCCTCAAAATGTGAGGGGTTTAATTGCAGCTTACTGCAAAATACCGTCTCCAAAATAATTGAAATTATATCATCTCTTTGGTTGTTGTTGAGCCTTTTTTGTGTTTTGTAAAACTCTAGCAGAGCCTTACCTTTCACGTTGTTTTGAAGCAAATTGTTTAGATCCTTAGAAAGGGGAATTTTTTTTTTAAGTAATCGAAATACATAATAAAAAGTATAAAAGATTTGCAAAAAAATTAGGTGGGTAGGTATATCGAATAAATGTTTTTTCTTACCAAACAACAACAAGATGCAATGCTTGATGCACATTGGCTGGTAGAACTTTCCTTCCCATTGGTTTCCGTATTAAGCCAGGCACTCACCTTTGAGCTCGCTGATATAGTGTCGTCGTCAATATTGTGCTAAAAAGGAAAAACATGGAAAAATTATTTTTTTTTTCAGAACTATTTTCTTCCATATAAACAGCTTTTGCCCTCAATCCTAGATGTGGAATGGTCGTCTTTAGAAAGATATGGAAGACTTCTAAATGTAATATTGCCAGCTAAATTTAAAAAAAAATTTTTTTTTGTTTTGCAAATTAGAGCTGCAGGTCAATGATAAAGGTACTTACCCTAATATTTGTAGATATCTTCAATATCTAACTCCTTTAACAGATTTAAAAGTCTTTCATTATCTACTTCGTTATTATTACTATTTTCACAATTCTCAAGTACATATAGGGTAGAGGCACTAGTATCTGGACAGTGTTAGTGTCCGGACACTATGTTGTTTATCTGAGAAAAATAGGTACATCACAAATATGTTGTCTCAAATATCAACAATAAAACAATCCTCTATATGTCATTCATCTTCATGCAAAGTTTCAAATCAATCGTTTGCATAATGTAAGAGATAAGCGGCAGTGTTGTGGCTGAGCTCCGAGAATGTGGTTGTGTTTTTTTTTTATTTTGCATACCAAAAAAATAGTGCGAGCATTTGCAAAAAGTAAGTTTTTCAAAGAGTATTGCTTAACTTATTGTTCTGCAAGGTACTTTGTTTTCCTTTAAATATAACCCAGTTTCATAATTAAAAAAAAAATAGAATAAAATTATTTTTTTAGCCTAAGTTTTGGTGTCCTGATACTAAAACTAAAATTGAAGAGCATTTTCAGTATCCAGACAAACTGTCCGGATACTGTAAATTTGAGAGGCGATCCAAATTTGCGTTTGAATGCTCCTAAACGATACCTATGTATGCTCCTAATGAGAGAGAGATAGATAATTTCAAAAACGATCGCCCCATAAAAACAAGGATGAAACTTTCTTTCTTTGCTTTCTTGAAACTAAACCTTTTATTGTCAATGAGAGAAGCAGAAAGCATTAGCAAGGGCTGGGCAGTAGTCACCCAGGATACCATATTAAAATGGTTTAGGGAACTTATGAAAAGCATTGATCAGGAGCATATCGTGGATTAGCATTAACGAATTTGAAATGATGAATAAAACTGTTTTTGTCTCTGTCCAAAACATGGCAAAGTTATAGCCCCCAAAGGTTACAAAAACATATACCAAACATATTGTACTAACGATGCTAATTGTCAAACAAAATGAATTTAAAAAATATGGCTTGTGTCCATAAGTGTTGTGAATTCTTCAGGTCTTTTAAATACATACCGTTGTTTTAGTTTTTAATAAATATATGTAGATAGGTACATATAATGAATTAAAGTATACATACCTATATTTTATGAAAAAAATAAAATCGTTAAATTAAATAAAGGCAAAAAAGGCCTTACACTTCATATAAAACCTTTGTGTCCGGACACTTTTTTGTTAGTGTTAGGAGACTAAATTATGCTGTCCGGATACTAGAGTAAATAGAACTTTTTTGAATTTATTTTTTATAAATAATCAGAACGTAACATTTGAAAAAAAAAATTAATGTCTTATTATTAGCCTATATCGTCACTTGGACAGACATTTTAATTTTTTTCGGTAGCTTTGATAGTGACGAAACTGTTGGAAGTCAAAGGTAACGGATACTAGTGCCTTTACCTTATGAAATCACTAGACTGACCAAAATTATTGTTACCCATTGGACTGGTACAACACGACGCGACCGGAAAACAAAGACAGAATGAGCTGAAAAGATCGAAGATCGAATGCAATTAAAATTGAACTATCAACACGTTCCACCCTTAAATGCTAAAATTGCATACTTAATTTAATTCAACACATTCTTCGTTTACTCTTAAACGGAGTAAATTTGATAGCACAAAATATTACTTTTACTCTTAACATTTATAACATAATAACGTAGCTGTAATAGTGAGAAGAAATAGAGTAAAAAAATCATATTCACACTGCATCTGCTCATAAGAGAATACATATAAGGATGTATAACTGTAATTTAGGAACAAGAAATAATTGACTTATACTGAATCCAACTTTCTTAACCCTGGAATGCTACTTGGGGTACACTTGTACCCCAGCCTTATTTTAAACTGCAGCCATTCGGTAGCAGAAAATGCGCTGCAAGCTTGAGCGTCTGAGTATTTTCATGACTTGTTGCATTAGTTCGTATGTGACACTGACGGCGGGCGGACTGTTTGTCATTGTGCTGAAATTTGATATTGGGATACAGGTGTACCATACGAATGAAATATGAAATGAAATAAAAAACTTTATTACAGTGTTTTCTTTTAATGTAGGTAAGTATGTTAGTCTTATTAAACTATTTGTTAGTAAATGTATCAAGTGCTCAGTTCTATTATACGCTTATTAATTTGTTTGTTTATAGCTAATGGTAGAAATGACTTCCCAAAAAAAAATTCTTGACTTATCAAAACCGGATGATATCTCGGAGATACATAAAATTCTCTATGAGGCTGACTCCGATGATTTAAATGACATGAGTGATGAGGACGATGCCATCATACCAGATTTTAGAGATAACTTAGAAATGAACAAGGAATGCGATATTGAAGACATCCGTTACCATTCTAGCCCAGATCACCATCGGCTCACATCCTTGACCGAGAACGAAGACCGCTCAATTCCTTCTAGTTCAGTTTGCTTCCAGGATTCATTTTCATCCTCTGATTCTGAAGATTGTGTACCGCTGGCACAAATATACCGTGCTGAACAAGCAAAAGTTAAAATTTTGAAGGTTCCCGTTAAACTAAGAGGAAAAAATGGGTTCAAGTGGTCAGGGGTTAAAGGTACAGTACATCGGACACTAAAAAAGAAATCAGGTTCTACATTTGCCTGGAAATAAAAATGAATCCAAGCAAATAAAGTCAGGAATAGAAGCCTGGGAACTATGTTTCACCAGAGAAAACCTTGAAAAAATGACGGAATATACAAATAAAGAAATGAAAGTCCAAAAATTAACATATGTCAAAAAAGTGGACGACGACGATGATGACACAGAAACAACTAATAAACCTTCTTTCACCAAGGAAACGGATTCTATTGAAATGCAGGCACTTATTGGCTTGCTTTATTATGCCGGTGTTATGAAAATGAATGGAGTGTTTACCAAAGAGTTATTTGATAAAGACAGTGGTATACCACTGGTATGGTTTCTGATCAACTGTCTTCGATTCGATGACAAAGACACCAGAGCTCAGAGAAAAACGACGGACAAACTTGCAGCATTTCGAGAAGTGTTCGAGAGATCCCTAAATAAAATGAAAGAATTATATGTTCCATCGGAATACACCACGATTGATGAACAATTAGTTGGTTTCCGAGGTCCTTGTCCATTTAAGATGTACATTCCATCAAAACCTGACAAGTATGGAATCAAGATAGTGATGTGCTGCGATGCTAAAACGGTTTTTGTACTCGACGCTGAAGTTTACATAGGCAAGGACTCCACACCTCGCGATGTTCCGGTTGCCCAGTACTATTGTGACAAACTTACTAGTTCTTTTCATGGTACCAATAGAAATCTGACTATGGATAATTGGTTTACTTCAGTGCAGACTGCCCAACATCTTCTGAACAAAAACATAACCGTAGTGGGCACCTTGAGGAAAAATAAAAAAGAAATACCTCAATCATTTTTGGAATTAAAGGATAGACAGGTAAACTCTTCCATGTTTTGCTACAGTAATCCACTTACTCTGTTGTCGTACTGTTCACCAAAAAAGAAAAAAAAAATTGTATTGATGCTTTCTACAATGCATGAAAAAGGTGATGAGCCAAATTCCACCGAATTACCAGAGATAATAAAATTCTATAACTCAACAAAGGGCGGAGTTGACACCTTGGACCAATTGTGTCACACTTATTCTACTGGTCGAAAGACGCGCCGCTGGCCGTTTTGCTTGTTTTGTAATTTGCTCAATATTTTGGGATACAACTCTATGATCCTTTTACGTGGTTCTTACACACAAAACAAAGAAAAATTAGAAAACCGAAGAGTATACTTGAAAAAATTAGCACTAGATTTAGTAAAACCACATATGAAACGTCGTTTACAAACTCCAACTTTAAGGCGTGAACTCCGCGAGACAATATGCAGTACACTAAAAATAACCCCAGCATTAGAAGAGCAAACAAAGCCAACTACTACCGCGGGTAGGTGTGCATTTTGCCCAAGAAGCCGGGATAGAAAATCAAGGATCAACTGCGCTCTATGCAAAAAATTCATTTGTTTACAGCAGTAAAATATGTCCAACCTGTTCAAAATAATATTATTTCATATCCTTGTTTTTGAAAAAAACTACTTTTATTCTGTACTCTAAGTTTCTTTTATGAATTCGCTGAATAAAATTTAGTTTTTTATAAAAATGTCCTTTTTTCTTTGGGGTACCGTTGTACCCCAGTGTAGCATAGTACGTTTCGCAAATAAGTGTAGCATTCCAGGGTTAATGTGAGTATGTACGTACTTCAGAATTTTTTTTTTACTCTGTGCATTCTTAGATTGAGAATGTACGAACTGTAATAGCTTACAAAACAGAGTAAAAACCAAAGAGAGTAAGAGTAATATTTACTCTGAAAACCCTTAATTCAAGTATGCAGTATATGACGAAAAGTTGATCGACTTTTAACACTTTATTTCTTACTTTGAACCTAAATGTTTTTAGAGTTGGAATCACTGCGTTAATTTAACTTCGCATGTTTTTAGATTTAAGTGTTTTTGATTGAATAAAGAAAAATCAGTTTGAATTGTAAGAATTTTGATTAAAATGTGTGCTTTCTAAATATAATCTTTAAAGTACTTAAATTCGGATCGTGGATTTTTCCTCAGTGTAGTGAAACAAGTCGAGTGTGGGTCAGTTAGTTCCTCATAAAACGTAATCTTGCGCTACTTCTAAATACAATTCGCATTAATTTTTGGCTGTCATACTTAGTTGGTTAGATTAGATTAGATTATGAGGCGAGAGAGCCTTCAATGGGCTATGCAACTACGGCTTCTCAAATGAGCCTATTGTAAATTCCTAGAGCCATCCTTTAACTTCAGAGGTACACTAAGGGAAGAAATGAGATAAAATCAAGATAATCAGTATCAGATCAAGCCTATCCGTACGAAAGTCTGTTAAGGTCGGAACTTCTTAATCCAAGTACAAAAATCTTAATTTGAGTATGTTTTTTATTAACCTTTAATATTATTTTAAACTTGTTCTATAACAGTATTAAGAACGTGTAAGCTTAAATTAAACCCAAAGTCATTTCATTCGAATAATGAAACAACTTGAAATTGGATCATTGTAAACTTAAAATAAGCTTATTTATTTTTAAACATATCGCAATAAAGAATGTGTGAGCTTAAATTAAGCCGGAAGTTGTTTAATTCTGAGAATGCAATATTGTAAAAATCTGCGGGGTAAATCGGGGAGATGTGGTAAAGCTGTCAGTCTATTTAATAATTAGTTTATGGCAAATATGATCCGGTGAGACGCCCAAGCGGTGGAGGTGTTTTTTCAAGCGACTATGGTCGCCGATTATTCCTGTTAGGATTTTCAGGTTATATTTGTCCATATTAATCAGAAAGAGTGATTTTCTGGAGGAGAATTTAGGGAAAAATAGTCTGGTTCAGTTCTGCCCAGCGGTACTGTGTCAGATCTCGTTAGATATAGATCCTGAAATGGTTTTTACTGACTCCACAGAAGGGTTCAGGTCCGATAAGTGGAGAGGTTGCTCCGATTTTAGCCAGTGAGTCAACTGATTCGTTACCCTCAAATGCTCTGTGGGCTGGAATCCAGTGGAGGATGGCCAAGTTTTTCTTATAGAGAGTTCGTAGATGTGAATGTTTCTAGGAGTGGTTTATATTTTATGACAGATGAGTCAAGAGCTTTGAGAGCTGCTTGGCTATCTAAAAAGATGAATATGTTTTTGCACTTGTGCTGGAACTTAGACTTATTCTGGCGCAATGGTTGCTTGCTTACTTAGTTGGTTACTATCGAGCAATATATGCAGCTGCATTAGAAAATCGTGTTATCGCCTACTCATATGGCATAAAATATAAAATTACACTCACAATGAAAAATCAGGCCAAATTCGTCCTAAACTGAACCTCAAAAACATAATATATTCTAAATATCAACACACTCTCATTAAAAGCTCATCGTAAATACGCCAAAAATACGCACCAAGCGCAGTTCAACTATACGTCTGAACCATTAAGAATGTGAATTAGTTGACTTCTATCTGCATATACTCGTAGCAATTTGAATAAAACAGATACCAGCCATTCGAGTGAGCGAGCGGGTTAACCAATTTGAATTCAATTTGCTGAATGAAATAAACCTTTAATAATTAGCCGAACAACTCTAAAGAGATGTCTGGTAAGAATTACCATGCATGGTGAATTAAATATCCTGCTTCATCCTCTTTGCGAATGTGTGTATGTGTAACCCTGCAATTCCATTTGCTAACCACGCACGCAAAGATTGTGCGGATGGAAGTGGTGCACACAGTCACTTCAATCATTTGGATAATTTTAATGACTATAGCTTATGAGAGGTAGGAGTGAAGTTCCCTATATACCTACGTGTTTCTCTGTATAATGGTGTATGCGGGTATGATTGCGTTCTGAGGGCCCTTTGAAAACGACAGTTCACTAGGATTTTTGTTGGGAATTTGAATGCTGTTATCTCGGTGTCCAATGGGTGGCGGTTACAGGCTGCTAGCAAATTGATTTGTCATATAACATGGAAAGTGCAAACCTGGGTCCTTGGAAGTTATCTTAGTTTTTTTTGTTCTTTTTCGTTTTCCCCATGCCTTTGTTGGCTTTTTTAGTGTGTGGTTATAGGGTGTGATAAAAAATTATGATGCGGGGTAGCAATGATGATGATCGTTGTGAGTTGCCGAACATAATTTTTAAGTGTAAAATTTGCGGTGTTGAATAAGAAAAAAGGGGGGAAAATAATAATTTTAGCTTAATGAATTTTCACAAAGGAAATCGTATATAAAATAACCTGTACAGCGGCTGACGTCTGAGTGTAAAATTGTGCTGAGAAAACTTCTCAACTCGGCATAAAATTACAGGTCCAAAAATAACGCACATATACATAAACATACACCGAAAGAAAAACGTTGGTAAAATCAAGTATGAGGCTTGTTTGATTTTGCGTCAACCAATGGTCGTTGTTATTTCAACAAATCTCACATTGTCAATTTGTTTTGAAAAAAAATACTGTTATTTTTGCTAAAACTAATCACGACATTTTCAATTTCGTGTTAAAATTACCACGAGCCAAAGTGATTCGTTTTCAAGCAAACACGGTCCCTGATAGAAGAAACAGGACGATAGTGTTAATTTGATCCTCAACGTGTTTGTTTAAAAATACGTATGTTTGTGCTAAAAATGTCCTTGATTACATTAACACGGCGTGTGATTGATTAAGTACGACATTGTTGACCAACAAACAAACCATTGCAATGTGTTCGTGGTGGTTGAAAGACGTTCGTATTTATTTACAATAGGTTAATTATTGATTAAGTAGGATCATTTTTAATCAACAATGAAAGCGTTGTACGGCTTTCGTGATTCTTTCAAAATGTCCATGCTTACTTTAGCATGTAATACTGACGCTGTTTTATATGCAACGAAAAGTCTAAATAGCTCTGAAACACATTGTGAAACCGATGTTAAAAACATTAATCAACAAAAAGTTAACGAGCTTATTCAAAGTACAAACTGGCAACTTATACTCCAGGAAAATGACGTTGAGGCACTCTACAATAAATTCGTAGGAGAAATGAATAAGATTTATGCTGAAGCAAGTAAAATAACCACGAGGAAAAGAACCCGGAAGCATAAGCCATGGACCACTCCAGAAATAGTTCCAATGTGCAAAAAAAGGGATGAGTTATATAGGAGGTGGAAAAACAGCCCCAGATGTAAGACGTTTGAAGACGAATACAAAAGGTATCGAAACACAGTTACTAAGAACATTCAACTTATAAAAGCCAATTACTACAAACAAAAATTCTCAAATGCCAATAACGACCCGAGGAAAACGTGGAATATTGTGAGTGAACTACTTGGAAGAAAGAAACGCTCTATAGACGAAACAATTAAAAGCAATTTTCCAAATGCTGCCGAAGGCTTAAAAGACATTGTTGAGGAATTTGCGGAGCAGTTTTCGACACAAGCAGCAAACATCATTCATGCCTGTGATACGAAAACCTCAAACCACAGGAACTGAGTAATAATAAAGGTCCTGGAGCAGACAACATTAGACCAGTTGATCTCAAATTAAATGCTATGTGTCTCACCCCCATAATCACGAAGATCGTAAACTGTAGTCTATGTCAGTCCTGTGTGCCAAAGCTAATGAAAACTTCAATAATTCGGCCAATATACAAGGGAGGAATAAAAAAAAATACAGAGAATTATAGACCGATCTCAATTCTACCTGCGGTTGAAAAATGTTTAGAAGAGGTAGTTGTTAATCGCGTTAATTGTTTTATGTCAAAGCACAAAGTGATTCATCCAAACCAATTTGGTTTTCAAAAGTGCAAGAGCACTCAATCGTTACTGGGGGAATTTACCAATGTCGTAAATGCTGGACTGAATAAAAACCACCACGTACTTGTGCTTTTTATAGATTTCAGTAAAGCGTTTGATACCCTGACACCCGAAAAACTTGTGGAGAGTGTCAACAGATTAGGACTGAGAGGAGTATTGGCAGACTGGCTTAAAAGCTATTTGAGTGATAGAGTAATTCAAGTAAAGGTGTCTGATACATTAAGCAAAAAAAGGACAAGTAAATATGGTGTGCCACAAGGTTCCAAACTGGGTCCTATCTTATTTATACTTTTCACAAATGAACTCATAAGAACGTTTAAAAAAGCTACTGCGTATGCCTACGCTGATGACATCGCAATCGTCGTGAGACACAAGGACTTGCACTTAGCCATAAGGATACTTCAAGATGAGTTCAACAAGGTATCTGAATGGTGTCATGACAACGGCCTGGTGATCAACGCAAATAAAACCAAGTTGATGCATATTCGGACTCCATCGAAGCCAACGGACGTTATTGAAATCTTCCATCGAAATGATAGTTGTCCATTACTGAGAAGCAGCAGCACAATTGAGGTAGTTAAAACCATTAAGTACCTCGGAGTTACCATCGACGAGAATTTCCTGTGGCGTGAGCACATCAACGTCCTGCGTCTTCAACTTAAGAGCACTATATTCGCAATGGTGTATCTTAAGCGTTACTCACATATGGAGGTACAAAAGCAAGTATACTACTCGTTGGCAGAATCACGCATTAGATACGGGATTCTGGCCTGGGGAAATGCAGCAAAAACCCACCTGGAGAAGATATCTAACCTACAACATCGTCTTGTTAAGATAATTAGACAAACTAATTCAAGTTTTAAAGTTTTAGATGTAAAGGCAATCTTCAAGATGACAACACTCCTAAGCTATATGGACGACCGGCGGTTTCTTCAACCCATCAGTCACACGCTAAACACCCGAAGACGAGCCCAAGGGATGCTAGAAGTTCCGACAGCTTACAACTCGTACGGAGACAGAGAATTACGATGCACTGTTCCTAAATTGTTAAATTCGCTCCCACCGTTACTGAAAATGATTCCGAATTTCAAAACAAGAAAAAAAGAGATTAAAAAACATTTTATTGAATTTCATCGTGTAATTTAAGAAAACATTAGTAAATCTTAAACTCACTAAAATACTTTCAACTTCAGAAATTAATTAATTGTATTTAAACTTAACGTTCTTAATTTCAAATCACTTCAAAACTAAACTCAATGTTATGTCCAACCACCTGCAGATAAGCACTTTGCTTTGCAGGTAAAACAATGTAAACGAAAATTTGTGTGCAAATAAACAAAACCAAGTGTAAAAAAAAAAAAAAAAAAAGATGGATGAAGTATGTCCATTGCTAATCAACAATGAAAACAATGAAAAGTTTCGTGTTTCTTTTAAAACGTCCATACTTACGTTATCATGCAAGCGTTGAAAGTAGTGATAAAAACCAAAAACGATATTGTGCTTTGATATGCCTTTTTTAATATTATTCATTTTCTTTTTTTCAGTTCATACATATTACAATTTTTTGTGGTTACAGTCTTAGTTAGGTAACTTATTGTTACAGTTTTTAGTTATAATGTCACTTATTACAATTTTTATTTTGTAGTACAGTAAAAGTTTTAAAAAAAAATTATAAAAGCAAACAGCTGTCCATTCGGATTTGGATATAGACAAAAAGGTGGCTCATCGAATTCATTAATTTTATATATATAATAAATGTTAGTTGGATTATAAATTTCGAATGCATTAAAATGATCGATGTATCCTGAAGTTTTTATTTTTTCGCAAATAATATATGGACAGCTGTGAAATATTAATAAACATTCTATTCGATTAATATTTGCTGTTGAAGTGGATATACTAACATACTCATTATTTTTGAAATGCACTTTACAATAAGTAAGCGCAGTGTAACACAATTCTTCTCGAAAGTGTACATATGCAAAAACATTTTGTATTTTTTGAAAACAAGATTGATCTTTAAGTAATATTTCAGTTTTAGATAAATTGGATGTCATTGCCGGAAATCCAGATTTAGAAATCATTCTTTGACAAAAAATTAAACTTGATTTTATACCTAAGGATAAAGGTAAATTTCTACGAGATGTTGTGTTATTACAAAAATGATTATTTTCGTGTTAGTTTCACCAAGTTTGTTTTGCTTATTTACCCTTTGATTGCATTATTTTCGTGTTTGATCTTTAACGTTTGTGTTGCTGCAACAATGTTGTATGCTTCATTGAATTTAAACATTATTACTTCAACATTTTCGTGATACAGTGACAACTATCTATGTTGATCAGCTTACAATGTTTCTCATCAATAATGGTTCAGTGTTGTCGTTAGCAAGGCAATACTTTTATTGCTCCGCGTAGTGAAAATATTACCATAATATGCCATATTACTCGCATCAGCTTTGTTTTGTAATATAATTTTTGTAACGCCTTTCGAATTGCTTTTTATATTTCCATATTTATAATGTAGGTTCACTTACACGTTTCACTTCTATATTTGTTTGGTCAACATTATGTATATCTAACAAATTAATACATTACAGATAAACTAGTATGTACCAGTAAAATAAAGTTTATAAACTAAGTAACGTACAGGCAAAATTGAAAAAAATATGTAATTCAAACTTAGTATTTCGTAACAAAATACACGTAAATAAATATACATTTTTTTTGGATCTGTTAGCTTTTATAGATACCTTGTTGTTCTTAGTAAAAATTGAAACATATGTGCATCAATATTCACATGAAAAACGTAGTTCAATATTTCAAAATATTGTTTATTTTTAAACAACTGTAATTTCCAAACCAATTTAAAATTGCAAGATCTGTCTTGACGCTATTGGTGTGTCGGATATTGTCTTTTAGCTGAGCTAGTAATCTCAGATGTATGTACTCCGTCTTATAATGGTTTCGCCAAGAGTAAATCATTTTATGCAAATTTTCCCGAACACCTTTGGGAATTCTTTAAATAAAATATAACTGAGATGATTTCTTCAAAACCTCCGACTTTTTTTAAGAGCAAATTCTGTCCTTTAAAATGCATTCAGTTTCAATTCAATCGCTCCCCTAATATTATCAGTCAGAGAAATAAAATGTAATTTTTTGAACTTTTGCTCGAGGGCAGAGGCCTCTTAATGGGTTGATGTTGAGTAAAGCATATTCCCTCAAGTAAGCATAACGTTTGGCCCAAAACTGTGTAAACGAAATTAGAATGTATTGATTGTGTCAATATTAACCCTTAAATGCGCAATGAAACCGACTTTGTTGAAAAAATATTTTATATGTAAATGGAAACAAATCCGCTGTTTAAAAAAAATATTTTTTTTTTCAAGAAGTTATTAACTAAAAAGTGGTTGTATCTTTAAACATACTCTGGGCATTAACCACAGTAGGTATAACTCATTTGGTTAAAATATCTGTATTTTATTTCATAATATATGCGTTCATTAGAATATATTTTTTCTTACCCATCAGTGTCACATTCTTTAATATTAAAAAATAAAAAAAGTGTTTTTTTCTTTAAATTTGCTTAAAATTCAAAAAGGCAAATATTTCGTAAAAAGTAAGTTTAATTTATAAGTTATGGGTAAATTTTTTTTACAGTGGATACATTTTGAATCAATAAAGCTAAAATAGTAAGCAACAAGTAAATAAAGTCAAAACAAACGAAGAAATAATTATTTTAATGGTTATATCTTTAAATATACACTGGGCATTTAAGGGTTCAAACGACAACACTGCCCTGGTGGTAGTACTGTGCTTGCGGTCAATTTGGTTATTCTCTTGGTAGTTTAACAAGGTTTGTGTTTCTTCAACAATTTGTATGCTGGATCAAAATTAAGCATTGTTACTTTAACATTTTTGTGCTTTGACTATATTCGTAATAGTTTCACAACGTTTGTGGTTCTTTAGCAATGTTTTTGCTTGATACCATTATTGTTCTAACATTTTGGTTATACATTCATAACGTATCTATTCCTACGACAATGTTTTAGGCTTGATTGATATGAAACATGATAACTTCAACATTTCATTGTTAGATAAACATGTCCGCAGAAGCTTCTAACATGTTTATGATTCTTTAACAAGGAATACGAAAGTAATGGTTAGCGCTATTCTACTTTGAATATCTTTCTGCTTAATTGCACACTAATCGCAGTACTGAAACTACGAATATGTTTAATTTATAAGAAATATGTTTCATTTAAATTTGTTGACCATATTTGTGTTTAATCAAAAACGCTTGACATCAAATTATTTGTAAAATCCCTAAGTTGTAACTTTGTCACCTTTATTGTTATTTAACAACTAAATCAACAATTATATTGTATGCTAACAGTGAAACAATTTTTGAAACAACTACAAACATATTTAAATTAAACATTTCTGTGATACTTACGAACATTTTTATTAACAACGCGAAAGTAGTTGTTTCAAAAATGTAGCCTTGTTTGTTTCAAATACTTACGTATTTGATTTGAACATTTTAAGCCCATTTTCGGTTAACAATGAAACATTTTTGATTCAACCAAGGTTTTTTCTTTCGGTGTACATACCAGGAGAAGCTTTCGAGAAGCTAGGCTTAAAGTCCTGGATCTACCACCAAAATTTCTCAAGCATATGAATCTGAGTTATAAATAGGAATTGCGACGGTATGGCGTGGGAACATTTTTGAGCGAGTATTCAGCATGCGTCATCGGGAGGGTATTTGAATTTGTTTTTTATCAGCTTTGTAGTCGCCGTCAGTGAGTGTGGTTTGAAGATTTTTCTCATCATATTTGTAGTGGTAGAAGCCTCTAGAGTAAATTTGCCACCCTGCGGTTTTAGAGTTTGATTAACATTTGAGTGTTCCAATTGCGGTTAAGTTGTTTATAATTTATTTTTTGAATTGTGGGTTAGTATTGTTATCAAAACATTGACATTGGTAATGAATATTTGGGGGCCGAAAGATAAATAGAATTGTTGTCATTATAGTTTGATTAATTGTTAAAAATAATTTGTTTGCATTTGATCAAGACGAGCAGCAAAACTTGCGGTTGTCTTTCGTAGGAGTACCTACATGTTGCGTAGTTCTTATCTAAGAGTTATCCAATGTTTTGGATTCAAACGATAAAATCGGTTGATACAATATTGCATTTGTCTCATATCGTGGAAATATTTGAAAACTGTAAGAGTAGACGTACTTGATTGTAGTTTATCAGTTCATCTAACGCCGGAGGATGACAGTAAATGTTTGTTTTTGAAAATGTGTAGACGAGATCCAGTACCTGGAAAATTATAATCAGCGCCATATCAATTTACTGTAAACGGCCTTTTGTTCCGTATTCATATACAGTGACTTATATCCTTGCAAATGATTTTTCAATGCCCTCAACTCTGGGATTCTGCAACCTGCATCTGGCATATTTATTTGTACATCTATTGTTTCTTAGTTCTTTGGGTTGGAACCTTATCAATATTTTGTCTAACCCTTTTTAAATCAACTTCCACAATCAAGTTACGAGGCAGACATAAAGTATCCTTATTTTGTATGAATATAATATCTCTCGCCTTATACATTCTTCATCCAATGAATTGAAGATATTACTCCATTTCCTGTTTTTCCCTGTTCTCGAAGGTAGCTTAACAGAAGTTATTGTCATGCAAAAATTATCTGTGCTTAGACCTTCTGGGTTGCTCTGGAAAATTTTGGATATCATTTCCCAAACATCGCTAGATTTTACCTCTTTTCGGAAACTTATCCAACCGATTCCTCATTCAACAGTAAAACCTTTTCAAACAAAAGTTATTCCTACGTTAACTGTGGAGTTTAAGCGTGTAACAGCATGTTAGAGCATGTTATTAATCGCCTCCCTAATCCAAGACGTTGGTTCTTCGCTACTGGGTATAGGTTTTATCTTGAAATCGATTTTTCGGGCCTTTAGGTCAAATCCTTTTACTCGAGTCTCCATATCGTTCAAAACCTCGAAACGCTTTCACATTAAAAAAAAAAGAGAAGAGAGAAAGCATTGAGGGGTAGATACTTTAGTGTTTCGAAAAATAGAGAAAAAAAAACAATTTGGAGAAGAAACACAAAACATAATTTTTTATGTTAACCATGTACATCAAATTTTATTTATTTATTTCTATAAAAAACATTCTTCTGGGTTTGCGGGACATCGTACTGTACCTCTTTGCTCTTATAATTTTCTTCCTGTTTCTCATGGAAAGCAATATCAAATGACTGACCCAGTGGCTCCACCACTTCTATGGAGCAGTTTGACATCTCCATCAAGTCGTCGCTGGACAGCTCACCTGTGGACCGCTTCGGGAGATACATGATGGAGTCCTGGAGTTCCAACATTATCTGATCACGAAACTGGGAGGTACACTTTGAAGCCTTTAAGGGTTGAGAGCTTTAAACTCTTGAGCGTTTTATGCTGATTATTTTTTCCAATGATGTTAAGTTTTTTCAACATCATTGGAATTTTTAATTAACCTTTTAGGTTTGAATGCAGAATCTAAACTAATTTCATAATTACACAACAATCAACTTTTATATTCTCGAAACTATAGATCACGGAAAAAGTTTTAAGATCAAATCAAGAAAAATGAGCGCAGAATCACGAAAAGTTTGTCTAGTTTTACAGCTTAGCTCAGGATTTACTAATTCACGACTTTTTATTCGCAATTCTTTAAATTGTACGAAGTGAAGATATTGACCCTCAAAAGTCGCGAATCGTTACTTTTTATTGTCAATGATGCGATCAAATGAGGAATACATATTCCAATAACTAATCGCAATTTGACACGAATAGTTATTAATTTGCTATTGATGTGGATTGTGAATTGCAAAAATAATTCCTAAATTACCACTTTTGTGTTGTAAATTCGGATTTCCTCCCTTAACAATTTACAACCATTTGGTCTTGAATTGCAACTCAAAAGTGTTGATTTGCAAACAAAAGGGGTCGATTTACCACTTCAGTAGTTGCAATTTACGAATTCGTAATGGTAAATTGAAACTTTTTTTTATCAATTTGCATTTCATATTTTGCAATTTACGATTCTTGAGTAGTGATTTGAGACATCACCGTATTAAATTGAAATTGTTTTATCGTGAGATTAGAAAACTTAATTCTCAATTTACAACTTATATCTTATGATTTACAAATCAAAATTCGTAGTTTAATTATTTACGTTATTTTCGAATACATATTTAAAGTCACATTTTATAATTTTTTTCCTCCTGATATCCATGAAAAGCATACGGCGCCATATCGCCCGGAGACAACGGGATTTGTCTGGGGTGGTTTTTCGGTCTATGCTAAAATTTAAAATCCAAACAAATTATTTAGAATAACTTGCCATTGATACGAACCTTTACATTCGTGAATTGCAACTCAAAATTTTGCAATTGGTGATTTTCAATTCTTTCCGTGTAGCTAGCTGACCCAACGGACTTCGTCCCGTCTAATATTTTATGAAAATTAATTAATCGCTTTCATTACTGTACACTTCTTTTTGTTGGGGATTCAACAAAGGTACATTCGTTGTAACCAATTATTGGCTTAATGCTTTTGTGTCGTATTCACGTTCACGCTGCAATTCTCGTTCGGAAGCGTCGTTTATTCCACGATCTGGTGATGGCATTTCTAACTTGACTAACACACTGCCGCACATGAGGTAACACAAATGTCTTCTTTCAAAATTAAGGCTGGTTGTGTATCTCTTCATTCATCTCAAGATGGTGATTCTCTGAATGGACACGAACTCAATGCAGAATGTCTTCTGAAATGTCATCCTTGTGCTGGTTCCACAATTCACGTGGATTTGATGGAAAACATGTGGAAATAATGATCGCAAATAATATGCGTATCTGACTTGAAGATGCGGAAAAAGTTGCTTCAGTGATTGTAGTGTCGCAGCACTATACCATTCGAAGTGATTCAAATGATGTCGGCCCACGAACATTCACCACCAATAGTCGCAAGTGGGTTAGGTTAGGTTAACGGGTGGGCAGAGCAGGGAAAAACCCTGCGCTTCTCCACTTAGGTCCTCGCGGACCCATTGTGATGCCCTTATTGGGGTTGACCGTTAGTGTTGCATCGGTGTTCCTCATCCCCTGCTCTTGTGGTTAATAGACGCTGTCCAGCCATCCCGATGACCTCAAAAACCTTAAAAGACAGTGACACATCAGAAAGTTCTTGTAAGTCATGGGGCTTCCAAGTATTCTGTTCCTCAAGTGACAAAAACTCAGGCAATGACAGAGGAGGTGAGGTGTATCCTCGTGGACCTCCTCGTCTCCGCAGCATCTTCATCTTTGAGACTTTCATTTGCATGGTTTCTTTGGAAGTTATGACCAGTTAGAGCCCCTACTAACTTAGATAGCGATGACCTGTAAAACTGTAATAGTTTTTGGTCCGGCTTTTATTATATTCTGGCCAAAGCTTCCGTGATATTTCACAGGTAGTGAGTTCTTTCCACTTGTTGTTGGTTTTCATTCGAATTTTGTTTTCCACTCGTCCTCTAAGATCGCAAAGTGATGGCCTGATCGATTGAAGTGCTCTATCAAGATCCATTACAGACCCCTTTCTCGCCAGTTCATTCGCCTTCTTATTACCGGTTTTGTCTCTGTGTCCATTGACCCAGCAGAGATTCATGGTATGCTGCGAGCAAAGAACCTTGAGCTCTTGGCGGCAGCGGTGAACTATTTTGGATTTTATTTCATTAGCAGAAACTGCTTTTATGGCAGCCTGACTCTCAATGAAGATGGTTATATCGCTGCTGGGTATTGCCAACATTGACGCCTTGCGGGCCGCTTCAGCGATAGCTAGAACCTCCGCCTGGAAGACACTACTGCTATCAGGTAGTCTGATGGAGCAATGTATATTTAATTCCTCAGAGAATATGCCGGCACCGGTTGCACAGTTCATTTATGAACCATCTGTGTAGATGAATATTGATTTTCTTTTTGTGGTGTTCCATTCTTCCCTACTCGGAAACGAGCAGGTGATAGTTGCAAGTAAAAGCCTTGGATCGGTAGAGTCGGAGTCGATTACGACATTAGAATCAATGATATACTTTAATTTATTTAATCTTAATTTCTTTAATTAAATTCAATTTCTTTTGTCTTTTATTACCTTGAATGTCGGATTGAATCCGCGTTCATCAAATATATCTGCCCCAAATGAAGTCATTCGAAAGCATCCGTTATATTTCTGAGTGTTTGATAAAAAATGACGTAAGGTGTCTCATCACGAAGCAAAGAATGCAACGACTCTGGTGGCAAGGGCAATTGTGGTAATTTAACCTTAACACTGAGACAGCACAATCCAGGCGTTTCTCCAGTGAACTTAAATGCATATAGCAATGGTTGCACACAACCTCTATTGGGCCGATTTGAACGGAAGGATTCGAGCTGTAGTCAATTGTGCAATCGTAATGAAACGCTACTCGATTCAAATCAACACTTAAAGCAATTCTTCTTATGCGTTGAATTATATTTTCACTTTGCTGTGTTGTTCGATTTGCTCGACGATTTCTCATTTTTAACTTAGCTTTTTCATTTACCGCCTGTCTTTCTTCATGTTTTTGTGATTCATGAAGTCGGGCCATACTAACCCGGCGCTGTTCTTGTGCGATTTCCGTATTCAATTGACTGGCGATATTCCGAACTCTTTACGGGTTCGAGGAGAAAGATTAGATCTTCTGGCTCGCGGCATTGTGAATAACACTGAGAATTATCGCATGTTCTAACTTCACAAAATAAATATCTTCATTGGTAACTTAGCGTTTAAAAAACTTTTCTCACATATTTTTTGAAAAAAATGTCAGAAAGTAAAGTAAAAATAAAAGTCATATATGTATGGGAAAATTATTTTTATTCATAATTTTTTTTTCAGGGATTTTTCGGGAATTTTCTTGGGTATTGTTCTTGTTTGGTGCGAATCATCGAAATCGGTCCAGGCGTAGTAACTAACATCACTCTCATTTGTATATATATATAACTAGCTGTACCCGCCCGGCTTCGCCCGTGCAAAATGTGGTTTCAGAACAATTGATTGAAAAAAAAAATGTTTATAAATTTGCTGCTTTGTAGGGGACACAATTTTTTTTTTTAATAATCGCTCGAAGGAAAAATCATCGATAGACATTGCAGAGGTATAGCGCAAGGGAGCGTTCCGCAATAGTGAGGGAGTTGAACCCGCAATAAAAAACCTCCCAAAGACTGAGTCCACACTGCCTTCATCCTCATGGCATTGCACCTGGCCGTTGGACAAATCGGCGAGAATTTAATATTCTTTGGACGATTAAAATGAAAGAAAATATTTTTATAATAGGTATTTAACTCACTTTTTTATTAATGTAACGCTTTTTTTTATACTATATTAGCCATTTTGTTTCTGTCGGCTACGATAGTGATATTTCCTACACGATACATAATTATCTATAACTACCCGTGAATTCAACTCCCGATTTTCTTAAAGTTTGACCTTATTGATTGTCATGGCAGAACAAACATTAATAGGAAATCGAATCCGTTTAAACTGAAATGGATAACTGCTGGGAATTATTTGTATTCTTGGTATAAATACCTTTACCACTCCCAGAAAAATTAATGCATCTATAACGAAATCACTCCCAATCTTGTTCCATTACAAAGCTTGGGTGATTCAAATTGCGAAGCAACATAATGGGAACTCCAACTTTTAATTCATTGTTATGAGCAAGAAGGCCATGGGCTGCTATTTAAAAACTCTACCCGGTGGAGTTTACCGCCTCATCTTGATCGCAAATATCATTTATAAACAGTACGGCGTGTATCACCAGGAATTTACCCAATATAAATCCCTTAATGTAATAATACCGCGATCTGGTATCACTGGCACCTATACCTATTTGACATTTCTTTCTAGAATTTTTTTTTTTAAGCAAAACAGAGATAAACAAAACTTTCCTACATATTTGCCATTTCTTTTGTTTTTTTTTTCTTAGCAAACCACAAAGCGTACTGCCTCTGTCTGTCTCATTCTCCGTCACAGAAGTAAAATAGGGTTAAAAGAGATGTCAATATATTGCGCAGTTAGTATGTTCGATTTGAGAACGAAGTGCCCATCTACTCACTCATGTGAAAATCGTAGTAATGTTTCAAATTTTGTCTATTTATTTAAAAACCTTTCAACTTATCGAGTTATTGGATATCCTATGTTGTACCTGCAGATGTCTTCCATAAGCTGGTATTTGCTATATTTAAATGCTCCCAGTATTTTCAAACGCAAAGCGTCACAAAGAAAAAAACGACACGAAACGATAAAATATATTACTCTTGTCCAAATTTTTCCGGAATTTATAGAGATATAGAGTTGAAACAAAGTAGAGATTGTAGGACTAGGTATCCTCTATAAGCGGGTGAAAAATGCACGAGAATATATTGAACAGTTTCTAAGATTTTTGCATTTAAAGACATGCCGTCAAATTCAATCTTAGTCGAACAGAACTACACCAATTTTATTTATATGATATAAAAATATTTATATATATATTATAAATATTTAATATATAAGATATAAGATATATTTGTACATTTAAGTTGGTGTGGTTTGATTTTTTTGTTAAAAATATTTTAAAACGGATGTTCAATTCAAATAACGTGTCATTGTATCCACCGGTGCCATTTTAGCTTTTTTTATGGTAAATCTAGCATATTTCAACTTTAAATTACATATAAGTATACAAAAAATATGCTGTATACAATCTAGCACATTCTAAATATGGAACACAAATAAGCGAAAAACTTAAATTATTTTACCATGTTTTTGAATACATACAAAAAGGCGATGGATTGGTATGTAACCGGCAAAGATGATAGAAAAGAAGAGTAAGTTCTTAGACCTAGGAAATAATTGTTCTAGGTACTGCAAATAAAGAATTCCAGAAAACTACAAGCGAAAGAACTATTACCAACAAAAATCTTTGTTTTAGCATATTTTGTTTTATTCCCCATATAATTTAGCATCTGTTTTTCTTAATTTGGCATATTCCACTGAAAAAATTCGGGCAACACTGATTATACCCAATACATGTATAATTGACTGCTCTTTACATTTATCTCTTACTTAACAAATTTCAATCACCATTTGACCCCTCAATTTTCCACTATCAAAAATCCAACCTTGAAAAGAAAAGGAAATTCAAATAGCCTCTGTACGACGCGTGCCAAATCTACTCGAGAGACGCCTACCACTACAAATATGATATGAAAAACCTGCAAACCACACTCACTGACGCTGACTACAAAGCTGATAAGAAAAAATTCAAATACTGAATTCTCGCTCCAAAAATTTCCCACTTTATACCGTCTTAATTCCCACTGTCATATATACCTTGGCATTTTCTTGAATAATTGCCTCACATCTCATCCACCTCATTCCACTCCATTCAATTGCATTCAAATATTTATCGCATTGCACAAATCAATTTTCATTTCTCAAACGCGGGCTGCCAACTTATACAGTTGCTCTTTCCGTCTCTTTCCAGATCATTGGCTTCCAACTGGCATTCATTATCAAAAAGGACAAAACAAAATGCCAACCATCCATGACCATCAATCGACGTGACTCCAACAAGGACCTTCCATTCCGTAATATCGACAATTTTAAGCTCTGTCAACCCAAAACCACCCGCCTACAACTGATTGCCGCAACAGTTGCACGGTGAGCCAGCGAGCCAGAGAGAGGGAGCATACAATAACCTTACCAACCAGCATCTTATACACACACACACACAAAATGTCCATTGTTCATCCGAAAAGTCAATGGCAATGGCTTCTGCTCCTGCTGCTGTCATTTGTTCTTGTCCATGCATTTGAGACTCCCGCCGGAACACAATGCGAACATGACAGCATTCAAGATTTAATTAAATCAAGTCCTGTGATCCTAAAAGCGCTTGGCGCACGAATATTCAACGATTACGAGAGTTTTCCGTACCCGGATGACATTGAAATTACCGAAGAGCTCATATTGAAATCACAGCAGAGCGGCACTGTGGACGTGCCAATGAGGGTGGCGGCAAACAGAGGGACAGGTACTAACAGTGATGCCAGTCTCAGCAGTAGTGGTAATCATTTCGATGATGATAACAGCATTGATGATGTCTCCTTATCAGAGGATACAGTGACGACAGTGCCAGCGATGGCGAATGGTGGGGAAGCAACGTTCAACGCCCGTCAATGGGCTGGCATTGAATCGACACTAATTACGTTAACGCCAGAGACGATATACAAGGGAGCGTCCCTGCTGAAGGTTACGCAACAGCCCGACGGGATGAGTGGCGCAGGCGAATCATCCTATCAATATGAAGAGTGAGTAGTTTTTAGTCATGATAATAATCCGTATTACTAGTTTGACAGTGTGATGGGCAAGAAAGGTGTTACGTTTGTTTTAATTTTATATTGCAGCTAGATTTACTCGCCCGGCTTTGCCCGTGCCTTGTATTTATTTCGCATAAGCTACGAGAAATATAGTTCGAAATGTTTTTTTTTCAGTTTTTCATAAATTAAAAAAAAATGAAATTATTACCCTTCTCCTCGAAGTTATTTGCGTGGAAAGTGACTTCAAACCAAAGTGTACTTATGACGCTTTGGGAAGGACAAAAGGCCAAGTACTAAATTTTGGCCTTATTACACTTTCCCAAAGAGTCATAAGTACTGTGAACAAACGTCCCATATTTTCCGGGACAGTCCCGTATTTCAATAGCCTGTCCCGGTTTTTTTTTCTTAAGAAATACGGGACATACAAATGATATGTTTTTTTTATTTTTGGCCATTTGTGCGCTGTTATATCTTTTCACTTTTTTTATCCCGGGTTTCGCTCTCAGAAATATGGTTACCGTAGTCATAAGGTCAAATTCTTAGATTTGTCGGTTGTCATTATGTCACGGCACCAAGTGACACTCACCGTTTTACTATCCCGCCTATTTTTTCAAAGTGCTTTGCTTGTTGGAGTTCTAAATTTTACAATTAGTGTCGAGAATTAGTACATTGAATGTATTTTTGCACGGAAAGTGCCACACCCCTTTGTCTAAATTTGACCAAATTTTACCGAAACACTCTCGGGTCAATAGCGAGAAATGGTTGCAAATTTGAGCTCAATTGGTTTTTGTACCGTCCGTAATTAACAAACAAAAATTGGTTAACAATTAGGCAAGGGCGTAAGATGGAATCATTCGGTGCAGGGAAAAAAATTCAATAATAAATAAATAAAATTAATAATAAACTATTTAATTAACTCCACATGGGAATTCAAATTATCCCCGATTGGAAAATAAGTTCACTTAACAAAGGTGTACTTAGTTCCCACTTAGATTGGGAATTAACTCTTCTATGCTATGAGCATTAAACCCACGTCTTAAAAATATAATTGAGTATTAATACCACTGTCGATTTTGAAATAAAAGTACGAAATAATGCCAAAAAACTAATGGAAATAAGACTAAACTTAAGGTGGGTAATTTTCCGTCTGCCGCAATACTTAGTCGTTTAACCAGGGTTATGACACCTCATGATTGAGGGGGAGGAAATATTCTTTATGAAATCTGGTAATCTTAATTTTCGTTTCATTTCTCTTTACAAATTCAATTTTCGGGGAAACCTTTCGAATAGGTATAAGCCTATAACCAATTTTCGTGCTACTGTTTATGGTAATTTTTTCTCTGTTTTGTCTTATCGGTAATTTTATGTTGTATCAGAACAATAACAATTATCCGGGAATGTTCTTAAAATTCGTAAAAACATTGACTATGCAGCTTTAGAACCTCCAACTTCTAATGTTTGGGTTTATATATTGTTTTAATTTTGTTGACATTATTTTCCTTCCTTTTTTAAGTTTTTACTGGGTCACCAAACAAGTTTTATTTTGTACTACAAACTACAATATCCAATTGAAGTGCCATTCTGCACTATTTTCTACTTCTTTATACCTACATTCATCGGCAAAAGTATTTTGACAAAACTAATAAGTAAATGTTATGAATTCTAGAAAGAAGTGAAAACAAATTAATACACTGTATGCTGACTTAATTAGTTAAACATATGCAATATTTTTTTTTAAACACATTTAAATTAAATCTATTTAAATTAGTAAAATTAAATTTCCACTTTGGCATAATTATTTTGAAAAATAAGTTTTACTTAAAAAAATATGATATTAAATTTAAAAAGAAACAAAATAAGATTATTTAATTAAAAAAAAAAATATAGGCTTAGCCTCAATAGCTTTCTGCAATTGGCTTAGAACATTCCCGACGAGTTTTTGCAGCATTTCTGCAGGGACGGCATCCCAAAGCTTTGTTAGTACAAAAACGATCTCCTCTCTGCAGTCAGAGAAACAGTTAGTTTTCCTTTAATGCAACCCTATACATATTCAATATCTAATGTCGTTTTCGATTTTGCAAACAAATCAATCTTTTGAGAAAAAATCAATTTTTTTTTTGATCGAGGTTGCTTTTCAGGTTCGATTTGCCACAAAAATCAATCTTTTTTTGATACTTTTGAGAAATCTCAATTTTTTCTCAGATTTTACATATACTTTCACTAACACCAATGTTAATGACACCCAGCTGGCGGTTACGAATTGTTTATCCGTGGAGGGATTGCTTTTTTAAATTAATTATTAATTTTTTCGAGTATGGAAACGATTTTTTATATTAAATTATTATAAATGTCAATTGAAATGGATTTCCAAGTGAAAAAAAAAAATATTTTTTGCGGCCAACTCAATACACACAAGAACCAATAAAATTCGGATTTTATATTCGATTTGGCAGCAGAAATCTGAAATCTCAGATCAAAATCTGAAAAGCCAAATCGAAAACGACACAAAATTAAATCGGAGCCTCGGGGTGGCCAGTTGTGTGTTTCTTGTTCAATATTCCGTAAAATTTAAATCACCATTGGGCTTTGTGAAAAGGAGAATAAATGACTGGCCGATTAGTTAACGTTCACTACATGGGAATGCGTATTTTTTTAAAGTTCGTGCTGGATTCTCTTTTTATATTTTGTACCAAAATTTTCGATATTTATGTATTATTTTTTGTTTATAAACGAAAAAGCGACATCTAGATATCGAAAAAATGCGCTCCTTTGAAAATAAGTTTTACTCATGATTTTTTTACATTTAATACATCACTGTTATACAAATTTAGAGCAAAATATTTTCCATAGCAACATCAAAAGTGTTCGTGAACACCTCACAGATATATGCGCCTGAATTAAAATTATACGTACTATTGCTTGCTTTTAGGGCAAATTGAATCCTTTTAATATTAGGTTGCTATGGCTGGCAATATGGCGACGAATAATTGAATGTCACAAAAATACTTTCAATTTTGTATGGGGAATTCTAAACATAATTTCACCAGCCCTAGTGGCGACATTATGTCCACGATTTTTTGTTTGTGCTTATATTTGGCACAGTTGCTTTCTAATGATATAAGTTTTATTCTACTCATTTCTTAATAAATACTAAAAAAGTCTACGGAAACTTCGGATGTTCATGTGTGTGCACGCATAAATCAAAAACGATTCCTTCGATTTTCACGACCATGGTCTTTTTGGATTCGTATTGGCCCAAAGGACATAGGTAACTTTTTGTAGAAAACAAAACTTTGAGGAGATGAAAGTTTTTATGGGAAACCACGCTCTAAAAAAAAAACTGGATAAGAAACGGGGAGTGGCCTTTCGAATACAACAGAAATTGTTTAAATTTTTTTTAATTATGTTATTAATTGACATATCGGCGGTTCCCGGTCTCATTTGATCGTCGCCAGTTAGGAGGTTAAATGTTTTACGTCACAGTCGTAATGCACCGCGCATGACAAGGGCGATTCTTCCTTAAAACGAAAATCCAGTCGAAGTCTCAGATCGGAATGTAATCGTTCTTAATTAGCAACTTCAAGAGAGATTACCACACTAACATCGTGCGGTAGTCCAAACTGAAGGTAGACAACAATGCAATCAGCAGAACAGCACATGCTGTTTTTTTTTGTATCTACATTATGTTCGAAAACAGATGACACATGGCGTGGTTGATCCACTAGCTGTTTCGCAAATGGCAGGTGTTCCTTTGGTTTTGTCATTGCAATTGAATGCGTGCGGTCGGATATCTATCAGAAAATTGCATTGTGAAGAGTGAGGTTAATCAAATGTATTTGATTTTGTTCCGGTACAATTGGATTTGGGTAATTTGCCACACAAATTTGTTGCACAAGCTCAATGCACCGAAACTTTATAGCCGAATGCGTTTGATTGTGAGAGTCTTATATCAAATGGGTGCAGCGATACCACTTTACTTCAATTGAAGTAGATTTATAAGGGTTTTCCAATGTTGAAGAAAACCCAGGTTTGTCCATTCGTCGTCGTTCTTTGGAATTGGGCATACAACAAACATCATTACACCGTATTTTGCATAAAGACTTGGTTCTTGAGGCTTATCAGTTAACACAAGAACTCAAGCCTTTGCTGATTGGGTCCTTGAAATGCATGAAAATGATCCGGAATTCCATCGAAAAATCATCTTGACTGATGAGGCCCATTTCCACCTCGTCAACAAGCAAAATTGTCGCATCTGGAGCTCGGAAAACCCAAGAGTTATTGTTGAGAAGCCTCTCCATCCTCAACTGTTTGGTGCGGTTTATGGTCCGGCGGGGTCAATGGACCTTACTTCTTCGAAAATGAGGTTGGATCAACAGTTACGGTGAATGGATTGCGCTATCGAGAGATGATTAATGATTTTTTTATGGTCGGAGTTGGATGGTATTGATCTGGACAACGCTTACTTTCAACAAGACGGCGCTACGTGCCACACAAGCAACGAAACCATTGATCTTTTACGGGAAAAGTTTCCGGACCGTGTTATCTCTCGAAGGAGTGATTTAACACCTTGCGACTTCTTCCTTTGGGGCCACGTGAAAGATAAGGTCTACGCCAACAGCCCAGCTTAGATTCAAAACCTCAAAGATAAAATTCGTGAGGCTATCGAGGACATAGGGCAGCCACTTTGGGATTTGCTTATGGAAAATTTCATATATGGTCCTGTATGCGTGCTCGTGGTGGCCATTTGACTGATTTTGTTTTTAATTATTAACGGCATACCTTCCTCTTTATTATGTAATAAACATCCGATCATTTATCTCAAAAAATGGCATTTTTCTTTGAAGAAAAATTAAATTCTGCTCCTTACTATTGTTCAATTCTTTATATCTACTTCACTTTAGAAAACTATTTATTCCGCTGCAATTTTAATAAAAATTATTTAAAAAAAGTTTTACACTCTTTCATTTAAGCCCAGATTCACATTTAAAAGAATAAATTGCACCAAACTTCACTTTAAACAAAAAAAAAATATAATAATTTTCTGACGTTTATTATTGTTTTCCTAATTTTCTGTTAAAGAGGTGATACGTTTGGTTTGGTTTTGGTTCCTGTCTGTTCCGAAAAGTTAAGCAAAATACGTAATTCTGTAATTACAAACACAATAAAAAGATATCTTGAAGTAATCAAGAATGTGTATAATGACGCTGAATGGGTGTCATTCAAGCGACGATTCTGAGGGAAAAATTCGAAGGCGAAGATGTTCTCATTCTGTGGACTCCGCTTGTTAAGAACGATTTGGCGTTCGTATTTGAGCGTCTTGAATTCCACGTGCATCTCGCTTTCGCTATGAAAATTATTCAGTCGCAAGGACAATCGCAGCATGTTTGTGGCATCAATCTCAAATTCCCATATTTGTCACATACATAGTCAATTGTATTGGCGTATGATGGTCGAGAATAGTACAACAAAAAAATGTAGATACCATAAAGCAATTTATTAAAAAAGCGGACAGGTCAATAATTGCATTTTGATTGAAACACATGGACATTGTTGTACAAGGTGGCGCAAAAGTAATCCTCCTATCAGAAAATGCTATAAATTTTGCGATTGGCCCCTAATGTCAGTTCTGTTTTGGCATTTGTATAGTAAACACATGCGAAATACACGTTAATAAACAATGTTACGCTACACTGCTCCAGAACGCGGAATATTGGTGACTATTTATTTGAGCAGATTTCCTAGCCGTCCAACGCCTACTGGTGAAACACTGCGACGTTTAGCCGCTCGCCTCGAAGAGACTGGCACAACACGAGATGCTGCCAGGCGTGGCAGACCCCGGAGTAGCCGTTCTGCAGAGAATATTTCTGCTGTAGCCGAAGATGTCATGGAAGCGCCGTCGACATCGACCAGACGACGTGCCACGAAAATGGGTATCAGTCGACGGTCTTTACAGTGAATTTTGGTACGAGATTTGAAGATGTTTCCGTACAAAGTCCAGACGGTGCATCAGCTGTTAGCTGCTGACCGCCAATCGCGACTAACATACGCTCAAGCCATCCTTGATCACCACCAAGAGGATGATGATTTTTCATCAAAAATAATCATGAGTGATGAGGCCCATTTCCATCTTAGCGGGTACGTAAATAAGCAAAATTTACGCTTCTGGGGCACTGAAAATCCGCGTGTAACCCACGAAGAGCCATTACACCCGCTCAAAGTCACTGTATGGTGTGCTGTTTTCGCTGGACGAGTCATCGGACCTTCGAAGACGTCGCGGGCCAAACGGTTACTGTGAATGGTGAGCGCTACAGAGCAATGATCAACGAGTTGATAAATTGGGATTGGAAAACATGTGGTTCCAACAGGACGGTGCAACGGCACACACTGCACGTGCCACAACCGATATGCTGAAGGATGCATTTCCCGGGCGCCTAATCTCCCGTTTTGGCGAATTCCACTGGCCAGCAAGATCGCCTGATTTGACCGCTCCAGACTTCTTTTTGTGGGGCTTTTTGAAGTCGCGGGCTTATGTCAACAAGCCTCAAACTCTTGCAGCTCTTAAAGATAATATCCGTCAAGAATATGAGGACCTATCGCCGGAAGTTTTGGCCAAAGTGATGGAAAATGCCATCAAAAGGGCTCAAATGGCAATCAACTGTGGCGGCGGCCATTTACATGACATCATATTCTCGACTTGATGTAAAAAAAATTGAAAGACCAAATAAAAATAATCCACAAGAAGAATCAAAGTTTTTCATTTTTTTTTTTAAATTACAGCCAAAAAACATCGGAAGGTTATTTTTGCGCCACCTTGTATATACTTCCGTTTTCAGAATAAAAACCTCGAATTGACAGAATTACATGAAGCAGCATGTGTAATTGTGTATGCTAGGAGTTATTATTTTCATTACATTATAACGAATTCGGGCGGAGCGAAGTTCATCGGGTCAGCTGGTACCGAATATATGTCACTAACGTTTCTTCTACTTTTCTTCTATGACTTATTCCTATTCAATATTTTGTATGTATTATTTGTTTGTATCATGAATTTATTAGAATAAATATATATCTATAAGGTGGCCAGAAATTGTAGGTTAGCATACCCAAGAAACCATTATTAATGCTTACCTAATGAGCTTTCTTTGAGAAGCTGAGCCTATTGCCTCGTTGAGAGGCCTGAATGGACTGGAACAGTCAAACCCAATTTCTTAAAATTAATAGGAAGGAGGTGGAAGTTTCTGAGAAAGTAGTCACCACCGGGGAAGTTCACGTCCTTAAAGAAGAAAGAAGTAACCTCCTAAGTAAGTCTTACGTAAAGTGTCCTGAACTGAACAAGTTAAAGGAGGTGAATATTGCTCTTCGTATCTTCTCTCCTCAGTTACTGTACTTATAGGTGACAGACACCGGTCGGGTGTTTATTCTTCTAGATAAGCTTCACAATGACTTAAGAGTTATCCATCAATGTTAGGAAATGGTTATCTTTCGAGTTTTTCTTCTGGTCCACTCGTCCAGAATTGTGGATCAATTTACTCGTGAAGCTTTTTTAGTTGTGCAATTTAAATGATGCTATTGTGGTTATGTATCGATTTGGACGAGGTGATTCTTTCATCATGGTTATTCTCTCATATAGCACCGCAGACTTATTAGTTTGTTGGTCAATTGAAATTGTGTATTTTGTTTTGCTTTACTCACCGCTGTTATATTGGCGTTTGGTTTCAGCTGTAATAAGAATATAAGCATGAGGACAACTTTGGCTATTGTCGTCTGCCAAAGCCAGGTTTGATACTTGTTGGTACAGATATATATCGGTGTTCATTCGGTAGCTCTTCGCACTACAACTTCTCAGTTGTAGCTGCATTAGCTACTGCATTCTGATCTATCCGTACCTCGCGGGAGTTACATGGCAACCCTAAACCCATGATACTGATGTAACTGATATCAATTCCAAGGCCACCACAAATGATCCACTGGCAGACTACTGTATGTGCTTGACCAAAACATCCAATACCGAAATCACCTTATCTTGGATATGAAGCAACGCATCGGTTTGGCGTTGAGTGTACGGTGTGCGGATTGTCACTGCTGTAGAGTTTTCTGGAGAGTTGCAGTCAGTTGGAAGTAACACTGGACCAGCGAAGAACGTATTTCGGAAAATATAAATTTATAATTGAGGGAAAAAAGACATTGATTTTGTTATTGAAAAGAAAATATATTTTGAAAACATATATTAAAAGAAAATTTGTAAAGGTGTTTTTATATAAAAGAACGTAAGTCGGGCGTATGTAATTTCTACACTCTTGCTGACTTTACCCCTTCTTGTCGCTCATACTGTGCCCGATGTCATTTCTGATTCCGTTTATTTCTACGAACTCAGTTAAATCAGTATCATTGTCCTGATGTCCTCTCGGGTTCCTCTACATATCACCAAATCGACCCCTTCGCCAGCAGTCGAACAGAGCACACAACCGACTATTCAAACTTAATGAGGGGAAAGATATTACATTTTTTTTACGCTCGGTTGACTGACAGTTAAACTGTCAGTACAGCTGAGAGACCCGATTTTTCGCTTCGGGAGAGCATTTAAAGCTCCATATAGTTCCCTCAATCGGAAATTGTGTTAGCAGCGTGAGCTTCCAACAGAATTCTGTTGACCAAACAAAAAATTAAATCGTGATAAGGGATGCGAGTTTTATTAAATTTTATTATGTTTCCGAGCCACCCTTCATCTTCTGCAGCACCTTTGGGTCGGATTCGGAAAATGTTGATGTTGAAATCGTATTGTGTGTGCGTATGCAAATTTTTTTGCTGAGCAAAACGAAAATGCAAATTGCTGTCGTCCTCCGCATTCTTGTCGTTGTCGGTTTTTAACACACAAATTGGAATGGGTGGCAGGGGTTTGTGGTATAAGCAGCAGGCTTAATGCATAGTTAGGATAGCACACCGAATGGGGGTAGACTGGGTTTATAGATTTCAAAGTGGACAAGATTATGTAGCGAACTTAATGGAATACAAATTTTACGATCGCATATGTATGCGTTGGGGATGTTTTATATACATCCAACAGGTGGTTGGCTGCTGTATATCGATGTAGGCTTACGAGGAATTTTTGGTAAGTCTATCTTATGGCCAAGTGAAATGATAAAGTCGTCGAGCATACTCGATGGCATGTATTTATTGCTAATAAAATGTGTGTGCCGTCGAAGGAGCTGATGTGTGACGGGACGACTTTTTTATATTTTATGGCATAGTTACATATTCATTTGGGGCTCAAGTTTTATGAGGAAATAATTTGCATGCATAAAGTGAAAATGATGTACGGAGTTCATATGGAAGCGTTGTCGGTGTTTTCTGCTTTAATATTCATCGATCAATGGGAAAATGAGCATAATTTTTATTTGGTTCGGGACAGTATTTGCAAGGCTTTTAACAAAATTCAATAGGAAGTGTTTGGGCACATGTGTTGGCACATGGAATGATAGTGACAGGTAAAGGTATTGGGAATCGCCAATTCGAAAGAAGTGAAAAAGATGGATGAATACCCTAAAGTTTATACATATTGCGATTAGGACTACTGATTGTAGTCCTAGATGGTAAAAATGAATGTTTAGTGGACTTCTAGGTCTTAAGTCCATTGCACCCCGATAAAATTTACTGGCTTAGGTGGATGAAATTTGAGAAATATTATGACTTCAAAAATATGTGATTTCAACTGAACAGGACATTTAGCGTGAGATAATTTCAATTCAAGATCACAGGGGTACTTTTTGGCATACCTAGGCGAGGTTTTGGTGTCCACCATCAACAAAATACCCGACTTCACTGCCAACAAATCTTCTTCTTGTACTGTGCTTAGTGTCGCGGGGTGACAATAAATACCCAGTTAAGCTTATGTCGTTTTCCATTGGGAAAAAAGAAGCGTCCGGGAGAGTCCGGAATCGAAATATTCACCGTTCCATTGGCACAAAAAATACTCTTCTGGTGATTCTGAGAAGAGAATTTCGCTTCCCGATTTGAAGTCAAAATCCACTCAAGAAGCACTCACACAAATGTAATTTATGTATTTTATGCAAGTCAGCTGACAGCCGCCGTAGATTATTTTTTGGCATCTCACCAATACTTTTGTGGGTTCAACCAGAAGCAGTTTCGTTGTTCCATTGGATCACAGAATGAGTGGATCCCCGAGTAAAACCAATGGAAAACGATATTAGTAAGCTGCTCGAACTAAATTTTCGTTCCCATACAAAATTCTCTCCAAAACTTAGCTGAGCTAAACTTAAACAAACCCATTTAACTGAGTGGTAAATAATCAAACTTTTGTTTCGGAATGTATGTCCTGTGTCTGTCAAAATTTAGGGTCAGCACATTTTCTGAAGCTTAATTGTGGCAGATCGTTTTGTAAAGGGTCCGCCAAATAACTTTTTTTTTTTTTTGAAAAGGCTATAAAAGAAAACTACTGAATATTTTCTCAAATTTATTTTTTTATTTGAAAGTACAATCCTTCCGGTTAATAATGGAAAATAATTTCATTCAAATGGCTGCCTTGGCTGGCCATGCAGTAGCCTACACGATCGGTCCAATTTTTAAGCACATTATCGATTGTGTGCAGCTGTATTTCACCAATGGCTTCACGAATATTGTCCTTTAAAGCGTCAATTGTCTCTGGCATGTCGGCGTAACACTTATCTTTTACAGCACCCCACAAATAATAGTCCAACGGTGTCAAATCGCAGCTCCGCGGTGGCCAAACGACATCAGCTCTGCGGCTGATAATGCGATCTTCAAAAACAGGGCGCAAAACATCGAGTGTAGCTTCAGCTGTGTGGCACGTAGCGCCGTCCTGTTGAAACCAAATGTTGCCAATATCCTCCTCTTCAATTTTTGTGAACACAAATTCGTCCAACATGGCCGAAATGATCGCCATTGACTGTAACGGCCACTCCTTGCTCATTTTCGAAGAAAAATGGCCCAATTATGCCTCTGGACCAAAATTTCAATTTTCTCGGGTGTACGCACTGTTTTTGGCTTTTCACGCTTTGGTTTATCGATGAGGATGCCAGTTTCTTTCACTTTTTTTCACAAGATAACGAACATACGGAGCTGACGGTGCTTCTCTTCTTCCAAAATCCGTACGCAATTTTCGCACACATTCTGCAACGTTACCATGATTTTCAAAGTAATGTCGCAATATTTCCCAGCGTTGTTCAGGCATACACACAACCATATTCGTTCAGCGGAAGGATAAAACTAATTATCTGTCAAATCAGACATGAGCTAAGTGTTACCATTCGCGAAATAAGCACTAGTTGAAAAAAAAGGTTACATGGCGGACCCTTTATTTATTATTCTGTTGCGGGAAAGTATGCAAGGATGAGCTTTTTTTAATTATTACGTGTACGAGAAGTACCTAGAATTAGAAATAGTTGACATGAGAGAGAATTACAATTTTGAACGAAGTTTTTTCAAAGAACAGCTGTTCTCTGTGACACTTATCCTCGGCGTACTCTATGTCAGAATTTAGCTAGGACTTTAGCTGATGTTTGGAGAGTAGAGTTGGAGACCAGATAAAATTTAGTTTAGCTCGAGCAGAGTGCTACGCCTTAAACTTGAAATTTTGACATTGAACAACGGACGAAAGAAGCAGGATATATTGCTTATACACTTGTAAAAAAAGCGTTTTGCAAAAAAAGAGGCCTGTAAACAAAACTAACGCTTAAGCCTAGTATCCTGCTAGCGCTAAATTGTATCTCCCATACAAAAATGTCTTCAAAGATAAAATTAAGCTACAACAAAGCTGCCTAAGCTTATCAAAATAGTATTGTTGTAGCCCTTTGCTTTTATTCTCACTGTCCTTCTTATGAAATAAAAACTAACACACTAACTTTTTGACGTTATAATAAATTTATATACTTTAATTAATTTATTAATTTGAGCAAATCGCTCCGAACCCTTGGAAGTTCAACTGTCGTCTACTTTTTCAACTTATTTTAATTTAAAAGGAAAGGTAGAGTTTGGGTGTGTGGTGAGTATGGGGAATGGTTTACAATGTAGTGGGACAATAAACATCTATAATGTTTGGGACAATTCTGGCGCCAATATTCAAATCTTTGGCGCCAAAAAGTATCCTGTTCCCACGTTAAATTCTTAACTTCATATAGATGGGCCGATGAAAAGTCTCCACTCATTTAGCTCCCGAAATAAATGTCCGGTACACTAAATCGAAGGTAATTTTTCATACAAAAAAACGGATGAAAAAGTCTTTGTTGTGTTTACTTTGGATTTTTTTTTAGGAAACAGCAGAAAACATTTGCGTGGTAAATAAAAGAAAACGCAAAACCAAAAGTTCCTTTCCATGCAATGAGAAAACAAAAAAAAAATTTGGAGGGCTTGTGGAGGAACGATCAGCAATATGGAAATTGCAGAAATATTCCAATGCAAATAGCGATTTATTGGACACGAAGGAACTTGTTCGTGTAGTCTTCTACTTGCTACTATAGAAATTATTTAAGCTGCTGCGGCAATAATAATACATATATCTTCTTCAAATTTTATTGTATCCATTGTTTTAGACATATTCAAATATTGCGTTTGCGATGTACTTGAAGCTTGATATTCGAAATTCGAATTATGCGTATAATTAAAATACGTTTACTGACATCTGCCAGGAACATTTGGGTTTTGTCCCACCTATATCATGTTTGATAATTTAGCGACCATTTATCTTTGGCATGGAGAAACGAAGTGGAGACTAGAGACGCTAACATTTAGAACAGAACTAGGCTTTATGGATGTACAGTACACATATGCGTGATATAGCCAACATATTGTCTAGGTCTGGCTCATATTGTTATTACTGCCCTATGTGAGTCTCGGCAAAATGGTAAGCGCACCGCATAATAGTGTCAGTAGGCAATTATAGCGATAATATATGTTTACGGCACCCAACTCGTTTCGGTAAAATTTTGATTAAGAAATCAATATTGCATTGCGAAATTCGTAAAAAGTTGAAACGTAACTTTAATCAGGCCCTATGTTGGGCGAAACTTACTAACTGTTTATGCTTTGGAATTAGAAATGACCAACCACCGACGATACAGAAAAATTACGCGAAATGTTCATTTCGAAGAAGAATATTAATAAACATGTTTATTGAGAAGAAATCGAGCAACTGAGGGTCAAAACCAAGTTGTATGTAAGTTAACACACACAAAATTAAATTCTCATCTCCCTCAGCACAAACATTCCCATTATCGGCATCCGACATCTCCACGCGCAGTACATCCGAGTCGTCTGGAGTCAACATGACACCTTCACCTTCCCAACAATCCATTCCCACAGTCCAGCACGTAGGATAGGTAATAACTAATAAGTAAAACTAGATGTTAGCTTGTTGTTCAGTTGTAAATTGAATTTCAAGTAATAAAGAGGCTCCACCTCAAGAAAATAAAAAAATATTTTTGTATTCTTTTAAACGTAGAATAATTTAATTTGTACAGGCGCCGCTTTATTACAGATTATTATAATTGACCTGTTTCTCTAACGAAAAACATTTTAGAATAATTTATCAAAAGACCTACTTCGTTCAAAAGATTTTACTCAGCGCTTTGAAATATTGCTCAACTACGATACACATCTGACAACCAGTGCTGTCGTTTTAGAAACGACGAGAGCAATAGGGGGAGATGGGGCACCTTGATACGATTTTCATTGGAACTCAAAAAAAAAGTCTGCGTATTGACAATAATAACAAAGTTAAAGATTTATTGTGCCCAATGTCGTTCTAACTATCTTATTGTAGACGAATGTAGTCTTAAATTCAGCTACAAAAAAAATTAAGAGCTATTTACTAAAAAATGAAATTTGTATCAAACTGCCCCACTCACGGGGTACATTGATACATATCAGGGGCACTTTGATTCATAGCCAAAAATCAGTATTTATTGAAAAATTTTAGGTACAAAACAAACAGTCTTCAGATTGTTACGATAAGTCTTCAAATCACTTTGATTAGCATTTTTTAATGCTTTTTTTATTATTGACAAACACGTAGGTATTTACAATGAAATGTTATAAGGAGACAAGTCTATCTTAAAATTAAATAGAGAAGCTGTTCTGCTAGTGCCTTTCTTGACTATCGGATTTGGTAACTTCAGGATAATGTCAGAAATATTAACAGAAGCTTCATCTTTAATATCTGGAAGTACAAAAGTTCCAGTAGGCTTGCGTTTCAAAAAACAGACATGAAAATCGTTTGCTCGGGCATCTTCGTATCGTAATACTATTTTCCCAACAAAATGCTTGAAAGGTCGCTTCTTTTCTAAGATTATTACCTTTGTTATAACATAATCCCCTTCCTGAAGATCACTGGCCACAGGCGGGGCAGTATTAAAGTGTCATCATCAGACAACTTCATATTGATTTCGGCGGACTCGAATGATTCTTCGGAATCGAATGATTCCTGTAACTCAACTTCACCAGAACAGTTTGAAGAGTCTGATTCCATATCCATAGTTATAGTCTTATGTCTTTTTTGCTTTTTAATAGGTTTTGGATCTACTAGCCCAAGCAATTTCTGAGCATTTCTTAGATCTGTTGCACGTTTTCGTTGTTCTTTTTTATATTTGCTTCATGTTTAGAGCTCTGTAGTTCTTCTAATCTGGTCTTTTCCGGAGTATCTGTGTAGATTCTTGATTTACCCTTTTCTTTTCCTTTTTTAAGTGTCGTTTTTTTTGTAATTTTTGGGTATGGCCTTACAGCTTAAGGAGTTATGCATAGTTTTGATGTTGAAACTGAAGTTACCTGAAAAGCTCTTGATGTGGAAGGCATATTATGAAACTCAGCGTCATTTGTAGCATTTGACAGCTCGGTAGTAGGAGGAGGTGTCACACATTGCACACTCATAATCATTTCTCCAGGCTCGACGAAATTAACAGAATTAGAGTTGTCTTCAGGTTCGACAACACGATTGGCAGGTCTTAAATTTTCCTCAGAGGCATCTTGTGGTTGTTGGTTGCTCTAAATCTCACAAGGAGTTAAATCTTCACTTGAGAATGAAAGTTTGTTAAATGGTACAATTCCGGGCTTAGAAAATGCGCTCGTTATATTTTTTGCAGTGAAGGATTCAAGAAAAGCCAACTTAGCAAGACTCGGAATATCATAAATAGTTAATGCTTTTCCAGGATGATTAACGTGCCAGTCATTAAATGGTACCTTAAGCTTTGCCTTAAACGGGCCGAAGACACCAACATCCAGAGGTTGTAGTTTATGGGACGTGTGTGGAGGAAACGAAAGGTAAACTATTCCATTTTCACGGGAATAATTAATTGCATCGACAGAAATATGGGACTCATGATTATCACAAATAAAAAGTATTGGCATTTCTTTTGTACTGATTGTATGTTTTTGAATATATTTTAGGACTTCCAAAAATAGTTCAGTATTTATCCATCCAGATCTAGATGACAGACCCAAAGATCCCTCTGAAGCACCATTCAAAAAATGACTTTTGTAATGAACTCTGGGAAATACGTAAACTGGTGGAATGGTATTACCACAAGCAGTTATAATACCTCCAAAAGTCACTAATTCCCCTCTCTCCGCTGAAACAATTTGACCAACTTGTCGCTGTGATTTGTCAGCCAATATTTTTCGAGTATTTAAGACCGTAGTAATGCCGGTTTCATCGAAATTAATTATTCGATTAGGTGAAAAATTAAATCTTAAAAGAACATCTTCTAGATTTTTGTACAATATGTCCACAGCAGCCTTATTGAAAGAAAATGATCGAGCAATACTTGTACTCTCAGGTTTTCTTAAGCTCATGTTAGGGTTTCTTTTACGGTAACCATATATCCAATCACAACCGGCACTTTTATTATCATCCCAGGATGTTGGGTATCTGGCATTTAGTTTTTTTGCGTATTGGTATGCAAGCTGTCGTACTTGAGTTAATGTAAAACCATGATGCATTTTGCTGCATTTTATTATGTATCCGTTTAAATGCTGCTCTTGTTCCGTGTTGAATACTTGGTTAACGGTATATTTCGATAAAAAACTTGCATGTTGGTCATCTGCCTTCTTATTTTTTTTAATTCTGTGTTGAAGAGTGGCAGGCTTTAAATTATATTTATCTGCTGCTTTTCTAATGGATAATCTGCCTTCCATCACATCGGATATTGCATTTCCGTTTTTTGTTTGTATGTTCGCACCATTGTCCTTATAAGAAATACAAATATTATATTTTACTAACTTATTAACTACACAGAAAAGATTTGTGGGGCACATTGATACGTATCAAACTTTAGCGCGTGTTTATTATAAAAAAAAAAAAAAATCAAACTCCCCCGAGGTTGGGTGTATAAATGTGCCCCAACTGTCCCCACACAATATAAATATAAATTGCAATTAAAACAATGCTTGAAAACGATTTATTAGGTAAATATTACATTGTTATTGACATATTCTCACAATCTAACTTAATATGAAACTGATTAACAAAAACTCACTCGAAAGAAACTAAAAAAAATTACTTACGGAGTGGGAAAACAGGTTTATTCTCGTTGGGCAAAATACAATGACTGAACAGAGATGTCCGACGGACATGTGTATGCGTTGATAGACATGTTGCGTTATGCGCGTGGTTGAGCGGCCTGCTGCGATTCATTTTCAAATAATGTCGACTGTATCTATGTGCCCCATGTATCAATGTACCCCATCTCCCCCTACATTCAATTTTTTTTTTGCATAATTTTGGGGAAAAAGCAATACACACAAGTAAATTGGGTTCAATGTATTTGAAAAGTGCCTTAACAACTCCTTTTCCCCCATCATAACTGACGCATTGTGGGACGCAAATTCAATCATATTTTGTAATGGGACATTGATATTTTCAAAATATTTAATTATTTCCTCAAATATTGTTTTAGCATCAACATTTATTAATTTAATATGACCGAAGTACCTGTCGATGACCTTACCCAACATGCTACCGAAATACCTGACCACAAGTATAGGTACCAAATATTTTGTAATACAAACATGAGTTGTTTCATGTATAATAATCGAATATTTTTGAGATCTAAGTACTTTAGCTATCTCTTCTTGACCTTCTTTAAGAAATGAATGGTTTGTTATTTCTATGGCATTTTTCCCCAATTTTAAGCTTATTAATATTTCAGAGTCTGGAGCAATTGCTTTAATCAATAAAATAAGAGGAGTTATCAATGTAAAGGGCAAATTGAATTCAATAAACATTTCAAATATTTTCAACTCTGCCGACTCTATGATAGAAATCTTATGTGTTCTTCTTAGTTTGGTTGAATGGACTTTTTAGTTGGAGCAGTCAATCAACATGCGGCTCGAGTTTGCTTCATAAATATATCAGACCGATCTGAGCGCTCATAATGCTCGAGCTCAGTTCAGTGCTCAACCATAAACTAACTATTAAATAGACTGACAGCTTTCCTACGTCTCCCCGATTTACCCCGCAGATTTTTTTCAATATAAGCCCCTCCCACCGCTCGCTATTTTACTGTCGGTGAATACGTGTGAAGCAGCAAAAAAAATACTGACACTCAGCAGTGTTTTTACATTGTGGCATCTGTACCTTTTTGTGGGAATTTAAATTTTCGGTAAAATTTCCATGCGTAAAACATCAAAATTGTGGGAATATCAAAAATTTGACAAGAAAACATTCAAACTACATTTTACCATTAATATCAACGCACTAAATGTACATAAAAAGGAGATTTGCCTTTAGCAACAATTTCCAGTACCAAAATTAGTGATTATAATATTAGCAAACTGTGATTTTTATACTGAAGATTAATTTAATGTTATTTTCTCTCCGAAAAATACAAATTTTAAATTTAAAAGCATGTTTTTTTTCATACAAAAATAGAGATAATTTGAGTTTAGTGAAAAGGGAAAAATGAACACGCTTCGTGGGAAAAATAAAGAGAGAGTGTTAAGAACACTGAGATTTAGTGTATTTCGTGAGTTGCTATCAGCTGATGGATGCGTTCTAAGAGTTTAAATTCGTTGTATTTTTGCACCACGATAACATTTGTATTCTTTTCTACAAAATTAAAATAGCGAATGTAATCAACATAAATAAATAAAGGAATAAGTGTGAAAAATTCATTCGTTGAAATAAAAGAAGATATTTTTGATCCTACAATTAATGTGTCTGTTTTTTGGGGAAGAAATATGTTAGTGGAATACCCAAAATTTATAAACACACCAAAATAATCAAAATTAAGTTACAATGTCAAACTCAAGTAATTCTTTTTATTTAAAAATCAACCACATCTTGACGAGTTCACTCATGAAGCTTATTCAAACATGTCTTCGTGTTGTCTGTTTTTTATGCCAGCAAATATTTCGCCAGGAATGTCAATAGAAAAACGGCAATGGATTGATTACGATTATTACGATTTGAAATATAATTTTTGAGTTATAATCCTTTCATAAAGATTCCATTTCATAGCGGAAAACAAAAAAAAAAAAAAAACAATTAAAATTTATTAGAACATTTTAAATAATTGAGATAAATAATTAAATTCCATTTAAAAACAATTGCTCCAGCCAAGAATATGAATAGCGCTAGTTTTTAATAAAAAAATACAAATGTCATTATTTATATGAAAAGTAAAATAAAGTTGCAAATTGATGACTGCACATTTATTATTGTTTCTTCACAATTTTTTTTCTAGGAAACCGACGATTATTTTTTTACTTGATGTTTTGTTTGTAATTTTTCTTACACTTTTTTAAGTGACAGTACAGTTGTCAGTCTCGTTTATTACTGTTGTTAATAGTTTCACCAAATCGATCATTAAAAAGAAATGGGAATGTGAAAGGAGAAATTGGTTGCGAAACTTAAAGGAAATTCTATGGCGAACGTGCGAACAATATTTTTGTATCGATATCATAAAAATAATATCTGTCTATCCAAAATACGTTATAAAATGACTTAAAAAAATATTCTTTATATCCTGTAATTCGAACATTAATTATAAGAAAATCGAACAACTATTTATATAAAAAGTAGCGAAAAATGTCAGCCTGGAACTAAGAAAAACTATGGTTTACAACACAGCCCTTGATATTGAAATGAGAATCCACCTAAGGCTACCGACATGGCGGTTTAAATCGGAACCGGAAGAGTGTAGGCTGTTTTTTTTCAAGTATGAGTGAGTCCCGTTTGATTAGCATAGGCACAAATCCATGCATTCAAACAGGGCAACATACAAGGTCAAATTCAGCTTGTAGGCAATTTCTCGTTTTTGGCTGAAGCTGTCAGTCTATTTAATTGTTAGTTTATGGCTCATCTCTGAACTAATAAAGAAAACCGCTTATCTTCCTTTTAGACAGGGCAAGCGAGACAAATGAGACATGACATAGCACACAGCAGTCAACAGTGCTGCACTACAATTACTACTAATAAAACCCGTATGACACTAAATTTTTTTCTCATATTTATCATGTTGAAAAGTCAGCAGCTGGGGTAGCAATTGTTTTCAAAGCAACCACAAATTTTCAAACGAATTTATTTTCAAATAAAGTTGAAATGTCAAAAAAAAAAACTGTCAGTTTTGCAGAAAAATGCAATTTGAATACATTTTTTATGCATTTTTTTTTTTTGATATTTCTAAATTAATAAAGTTGGTGTGTACGCACTCACTGCTATCGGGAATTTTCGTTCTAATTTTTCGTACTTCTCTAGTTTCATTTTAAAAGTAGAAAAAATGCAAAGAATAGTTGGATAAGGAAAGTGATACCATCTCTACTGTTTTCGTCGATACATTTATGAAAACAACCAACTAAAAAATGCAATACAAAAAGGAAAATGTACGCACCGCCCGAAAACAATACAAATATTGCTTCTGCAGTTCTTTCGACAGCACTGCTGACAACCCTGTGATTTTCCTCATAAATTATTACATTATGGTGTTATTCCATTCATGTGTCATCAGCGTGAAGGCATATTCAGTTTCGACTATCAAACACCATCTCCTCTAATCTGTAATCATAAGAACAAGTCAACCAAGACACATAAATGAAGCAAAAACACAATATTCGTCCTTGTTATTATATATGCCCAGTCGTCGTTGTCATATTGAGCATCCAACTCTTTCCTCTTGCCCGTAAAGCCTTCAATAAACTAGATATCTGCACATCCTGACTGTAGAATTTCATTTCACGCAGTTGGAAGTTTACTTTAATTCATATCGCCAGATATGAATCCAATTTTCATTCGAAACCACTGAGGTGTGACTGCCCCAAGGATGGGTGTGAGAGTGGGACGTGTGGCTGCGTATTTGGATTTGTGGAACGTATACGTCTCTCCCTCGCCAACCATAGTCGTTGGCTGTCAAGGCTTCCTATTCCGTGGAATTAATTTAATTGGCTTTAGAAACACAGGCATGTGTGCAGACTCTATGCATGCCGATATATTATATTCTGCTGACTGACACAGTGTCTTCTTGTTTGCAACACGAAGCCTTAGCAGCTCATGTGGCTGCGTGTGTGTGCATATCCCATTTCAAATATTCGTATTTGGGACGGGATTAGCGTTTAAATTGTACTGATGCTGCTGTTATCAAATAAATCAAAGCGAATGTAACAAAAGACAATATAAGCCAGTCTGGTATGGCGGAGGTATGCATGCGTTTTTCGAAAAAAACACCTACAACGGGCTTAAAATTCCTGTGCGACGTGGCGGCGCTGGGGTATTGTTACATAAATCATCTTCAACTGTCACAATGCATACAAAAGAATTAATTTGAATATTTCTGTCAAAAGAAAAATTCCCTCGCAGAGAAAAAGAGTGATTTTAAATAAACAACCAAAATGCAGACAGTAAATTTCGGGGGGAGCGGATGTTTATGATTGGAAATTTTCCACTCGATATGATAATTTAGCAATTTATTTCCATTAAAGCATCGAGCAAATTGTTGCTGGATGGATGATGTCCTTTATTGTACTGATGGTGTACACATGGTGAACGCGCAAATCAGCACACAGCCAAGCGACGGCAACAATAAACGCTCTTCCACTCGCTGCACTTGACTGTTCACTGGTGAGTGCTGATGCTGATGTACAGAACAAGCAGCCGCCGTTGGCATTTTGGCAATTGTATTTCCAATTCCAATCAGAAGCTAGGTTGCGCCGTAATGGATTTGCGAAAGAAATTATCGCTAAATGTTGGTGGAGCACCAGTGAATGGAAGAATTTTCTGTGCGCACTGAAATTAATGAAATCACCGGAATTTTACATTCACCGGAGCGATGGCGATGTCAATGTGGTGTGAGCTATAAGGTGGGACTTATGTATTTATGTTTGGGCTTGGAAATGAAAAAGGATTTGCCTTATCCCAGTTACCCCTGCGGACTTTTACCTCAATGAATGCAAATATAGGAAGCAGAGATGAGTGATGCGGATGAATGGATAACTAGAGGCGGGTTATGATGCAGCAAGTAGCCGCTGCATAGTTCTTCTTCCGTCAGTCGTATTTTCCTCATGTGGTAGTACCGCAGAGTGTTTTGTCCTGTTAAGATTCCTATGAGCGTGGAAAGGAATTTGCCGTCGCCAATTTGTGCTTTTCTTCTCCGCTTTTGAAACGTATGTTTGAAAAGACAAATATTTCAGCTATCAGCATCACATAAGACCACTTATAGTTATTTTTCTCAATTATAGGTACGATCAAGAGGAGGGTTCAATAATAACCCAAATACTGAACAGTTTGCCTTAGCTTATACACTTCTTCTCATTCATAATGAAGTTTGTCTGCTGAAGCAAACTGTATTGCATTGGACACCACCAACATTCTGGTGACATCTTCTGCAATTTGTGAAAAAGAAGAAAAGGTATTCATCGTAGACACAATTGTAGAAGACGATTTTATACTTTTAAATAATACTTCCAGTGAAAACATATTGCCTTACGAAGAAATAATTATTTATATCAGTGGCTCAGAACATAATAAAAATATGCAAATTCTCTCAAAAGGCGATGGAAGTTGGAAGTGAAAAAAAATTGAGTACAATTATGTATATCTATAGACTTTTACGGCCATATTATCCACTCCGGGTGTAACTCAGGTTTAAGTTAATTGTACACACGATCATTAATCCGCAATTTAAATAATTTAAACATATGTCCATATTATTCACTGAAAAACACGTATTAAACCCGCTGGATTAAAAATGGACTTAAATGCTTACTTAAAACACTTTAAACCGTTTTTAATATGTTTTAAGCCCACGTAATGTCAAATTTCACAAATAATGACTTTTTTTTTGTTTGTCACTTGGAAATTGATTTCATTTGTTTTGGGCCCAGTTATATTTTAAGGTGTATTAATTATTATGCCAAAATTTCTATCGAATCATCGAATATAGCCTCCAAAATTACTCTTTTTCAGCACGAAATATTTTCGAGAATATACCACATCGTAATCATCGAAGCAAGCCCGCTTGTGCAATCGATATATTTGACCACAAGGACGACGTTAATTTACCATCAGCTGCTGTTTCATCAGCTCTCCGACAAATTCGTCTTCTGACGACGAAGACATCAACATTAATTTCGTCCATTTCACGAATCCTTTTTTAGTTTTTTGCCATTTTTTTCTATTCTAATGTCAATATTATGAAATTGAGTTTTAACCCGAGTTAAAGTACTTAAACCGGTCTCCGGATTACGTTTAAATCCAATCGGATTAAACGCTGTCAAGTTTAAAAAACTGGGTTTATGTTCGGGTTTAACGAGTGAATATTATGGACTTGGGTTGAGTTTTTGCGTTAAACTCCCTTAAACCCGGGTGTAACCTTTAACCCGGATTAAAGGCAGTGAATAAAATGGCCGTTAGAGTCCCGCGATCTAAGCAACATCCGGAATTTTTACACGAAAGCCAAGCAACTGGCTGCTGGCTTCAAGACCGGAACGCAGGCTCTTCGAAACAGTTGGTTTGTTTTTTTGAGCTTCGATCTCAGCAAAGCAAAGTAAAGTAAGAATATGTGCACATAAACGATTCCCAGCAGCTTTCTGAACAATATGTTTTATCGATGAAATGTTGGCATTCTGTCATAATGACAGGTACGAGTTATGACAATTAAGCAAAACAAAAACTAAAAACGATTTCAAAATTTAAATTTATCAGGATGAATAATTTGCAGAAAACTGTAGGAATTTTCGAATTTACTTTGACTACTAAGCACTCAATTCTCATATAACTAGGTATTAAGTGACTTAATTGCGACATCGACAAATTCAGCGACTGCATTTTGGGGACAGCAGCACTAGTTCCGAGGACTCAGCAGAGGAAAACAAGATCCATTCAAGAGTATCGAATTTTATGGAAGTTGTAGATGGATACAACGGGGATGATTTCAAGTCCCAATTGAGATTGCGGCGCTCAACTTTGGAGCATTTAGTTTGTACGACTTCTCTTTATCCTGTTGCATGAAATATATTTTGAAACTTTTTTTTTTCAACAGCAAATTATTCGCAGTCCGGTTTATAACCAAATTTTGTTCATCACGGAGGCCAATCGAAAATTGGATACAGGAAGGAAATGTATATGTATGTCTGGTACACGAGCAATACAGTTACCTATAGGCAGTTGGGAAACTTGTTTGTAGTCCCAAAGTCTTCTGGTTGGTTGGCCGTAGGTCGAGTGTGCAAGTGGCTGATATCAGTTGGCCCAAAATATGTAAAATGGCCTCAAGATGATACAGCCATAAGAAATATGAGATTGTTTCAGAGGAAGAAAAGAATACCTGGAGTTATCGGTGTCATAGACTCAACGCCCATCACAATATCAGCCCCAAAAGAAAATAAAAGTTGTTATTACAATAGAAGGCATCATTTCAGCATAATTTTGCAAGCGGTTGTGGATGCAGACAAAAAAATGATTGGCGTCTGTTGCGGGGAACCAGGATCTCTTCACGACTGTAGAGTTCTTCGAAGATCAGAGCTGTACAGAAAAGCCGAAAATAATCGTGCAGTGTTATTTCCACATAATAGTTTTCTCCTTGGTGATTCCGCAAAACATGCTACAAATTGAATCGTGCCACCCTACAAAGACAATGGAAGACTTACTGACCAACAAAATTCGTTCAACTACATCCATTCTGCTACTCGCATTGTAGTGAAAAATGCGTTTGGATTGCTGAAAGGAAGGTTTAGACGTCTTTTGAAATTCACTGAACAAAGATCTGTACGGATGGCGACAGATTTAGTAGTGAGCGCGTGTGTGTTGCATAACATATGCATAATTACGGATAATCACTATCATAATCCTGAAGTCACAGGAGCAGAAAATAACAATGAAAATCCTACACTGGATCCAATAACAGATTGCCGCCAAATGCTTTTCAATTATTTATGCGAAAATAGTATAATATGGCTTAATAAATGTAGGTAGTATATTTAATTAATTACCATGAAAATAAAAATATTTATTTACTTTTAAAAATTTCTCTCAAAAAATCCATTTTTTCTTTATGTTGATTTTCTTGGTGCTTCCGGAATTGCTGAAAATTAAATTCCTTTTGTTCCGAGTGCAATTGCCTTATCCTTAGGCGCCTCTCGAAGTACGTAGCACGAGTCATCCTTCGCCTTGATGTTCTTGTCGCTGAGGCTGAAGAAGACCAAGTACTTGTACTTGGCTCTTCTGGTGTTGCTGCTGCTTCTGTTGGCTCTTCATGAGGAATAGCGAAATCGTCGCTCTCTAGCCATTCTTCCTCGAACGCAGTTTCGGTTTCGGTTGGTTGCTGTATCACTTCAACAGCATGAGTTCCCCAATCCTATAATAGCAATCAAATAAATAGGACGTCTTAGTATAACATTAAAGTACAATCAATGTATTGAGAGTACAATGAAAAAGGCTGCACTTTCCAGCTTTAATTTATTTATGTATATATTTAATATATGGTAGTAGCCAATACATAAATGAGTAATTTTTTTTTTTAAATATCGTACCAATATCTTTTCATATTTCCTATTTTAATACTCACAACATCTGCGGCTCCCAAGTTCCGTGTGTGATATAATGGGCTTGGACCCAAATATTTCCATATTATCCATGAATGGAGCAACGAACGGAGCTACACCAGTCTTCTTCGCATTATCTATTGCATATTTGTATGCCCTTGGCAAACCTGCAATTTTCGATTCTAAATGTGCTGCTGTTGTGTATGATTCCTATATATAAACTGATTAAAAAGGATATTAGGAAAAAAATCTCAAACTTACAGCAACTCAAGCCGAAACCATGTCCTGCAGAACGTTTTGATAGGCAAACTTCTTCCTCCTGCTGTGTTCAAACTCTTCCTTTCGAGCGGAATAAAAAAACAGGAGAGCCTTCGTTTCTTCTTGATTCCAAATTTTTTTTATTCTGTTAAAAATACATTTATTTTTTTAAACGAAAAAATGTATTTCTTTTGCTTACTTTTTTTCGCTTGTTGACATTTAAGCTTCTACACCAAAACAAATCAGTATTAACGATGACATTTTGCCAGCAGCACCAAGGTACCTATGATGAAAATATTTATTATGAATATGAATACAGAAAGACTTAAAATTCTTAATTAACAAAACATAAATGTGTTGGTGGAGGTCATTATTCCCCCGACAAGAGTTTTTTTTACTACTATATCTTGCTAGGAAATATTCCCATTCGGCATTAGAATATGCACCTTTGCCAGAATCACCATTATCAGTGATTTGAAAGTAATTGTCATCATCCCAGTTGTTCGCTACATATATATATTAAAGTTTTTTTTTGGTTATTATTTATTTTGCTTGTTTACATTATTATTTGTTATTTGCCTTCATATCGACAAACAAAACGTTATTTGCCCTACCATCTAACACTAATTCTAATAATTTTATGTAATGCAATGTTCTGTTATCGCTCTCTCTTTAGTAATTCTTCTTTGTGCTATTGTTCGTTGCCACTTGTGCTACCGTTTGTCATTACTTCTTTCTTTTTCGATATCCAACCAGCAACCTGTAAACATCAATGGTATTGTATTACAAATAAAAATAAATACCCATCGTTCCCATTCAATTTTAATTTTTTTTCATCGTTGTGAAGCTAAATTAACAAAAACATTTTCTGGTCCTTCGAAAGCCGAATTTAATCTGAAAAATAGACAATTTTCGCAAAACATTAATAGAACAGATTGTTGCATACACGTGTTTGTCGAATCGTTTCTCAAACCCATTCCATCGCGTATTTTCTTCATCAAATAATACTCGAAGAGCATTATATCTAAATCTCCTGTGTGCGCGCAATAATTATTCGAACTTATTTCGTGATTATACGTCGATCTTAAATGAATTTCATCAAAGGAAAACGGGGTCGTGCAAAGGCTGCTATTTCTCGCGCTGCTACTTTCGCGGAATCAGTAGATGTAAATACCACACTTCCAATGCTGGAGATTAGGCTAGATAATCTAACGAAAACGTGGACTGAGTTCGTCGAATTGCAGAATGCTTTGTACGAATTTTCGGAGGATCCAACCTTCGTTGATCCTGAAGCGGAATTTGCTGAGTACGAAACGAAATACTTTGTCGCGCATTCGGTTCTTACGAATTTCATTCATGTGAAGAACATGGCAAGTGTCTCAACTTCAAGTCAGCCAAACGAATCGGTAATTGAACAATTGGCGAGTCAGCAAGCAACGTTTTTGCAAAATTTAAACACCTCCAATGTTGCAACCTCCGTAAAATTGCCGCATTTGTCAATACCCCAATTTTCGGGCGACTATAAAGATTGGCCTGCGTTTAGAGACTCATTCCAGGGTTCAATAGATTGTAATTCTTCGCTTACTTCTACGCAAAAACTTCAATATCTGAAGTCATTCTTAAGTGGAGAGGCAAGCAATCTACTAAAGCACATCGTAAATTCTGACAACAATTATTTGGAAGCATGGGATCGCCTTGAAAGTCGATATGACAGAACTCCCGTTATAGTTCAATCATTTATACAATCCTTTCTATCGTTACCCACTGCAAACTCTTCAAATGTGGTCGTATTGCGCAAAATAACTGATGGCGCTGACGAGGTACTTCGTGGGTTAAACGCATTAGAATCAAACAATCGAGATCCATGGTTAATATATATTATTTTGCAAAAGCTTGATCCAGAAACAAAGCAGGCTTGGGCTGAGTTAATAGGATCAAGGGATGATGTGTCATTTAAAGAAATGCTAGACTTTTTGCAAAGCCGTTGTGTTTGCCTTGAATCGTGTTATACTCCTTCGCGTTCTACACAATCACGAAGTAAGGTTCAAGGCGTCATTCGAAGCCACTTCATTGAATCCAATAGTAGTTGTCCTAAATGTAAATTAAACCACAGCCTTTTACAATGTCAACATTTTCTCGCACTTCCAATTGATGCTCGTCGAACATTTGTTAAGGAACAGTCCTTGTGCTTTAATTGCCTTCGTCAAGGACATTCCTCAAATAGATGCCGGTCAAACAATCGTTGCAAAACATGCAGGTCGCGACACCATACCCTCGTACATTCTACATCCTCGTCGCCAAATTCTACTTCAGCTGCTTCCTTTTTGTTCACATACAAATGCAGTAGACAATTCGTTAAAACCCATTCGTACTACACAAACTTTACTGCCTACTGCCATCGCTAGTACTAACGATAAGCAAGGAGTTCTGCAGAACATTCGATTGCTGTTAGATTCAGGGTCTCAAGTTTCGTTTGTTACGGAACAAACAGTGCAACGCTTAGGCCTCACAAGGAAAGCTGCTCGTATTCCTGTTCTTGGTGTTGGTTCCACATCAGCAGGTGTAACAAATGGAGTTGTTACACTTCACCTTCTTTCTTGCGTTAGCAAGCAGTCTGTTGAGATTCAATGCTACGTCATCTCAAAACTTACTTCGCTAGTACCTGCAGCTGTATCTACAATCGTTGATAAAAACTTATTTTCATCGTATCCTCTAGCAGATCCTCACTTTAATTTGCCTGGGCACATCGATGTTCTTATCGGCGCTGATAAAGTGTTTAGTATCTTCAACGGAACAGCTGTTCGTGGTCACCAAGGGCAGCCTGACCTCATTCCAACTATTTTTGGTTGGGTGGTTTGTGGAAACATGACAACCTCTAACTCGTTACTAACTCATTGCCTTGATTCATACTGCATTCAATTGAACACACCACTTGAGTTTGAGCTGGAGCGCTTTTGGCGACTTGAAGAACTTTCTCAAGAGACCACTCTTTCCACCGAAGACCAACGTGCTGAAGACATTTTCGCAAAATCTCATTCGCGATTACCTGACGGCAGGTACCTAGTGCAGCTACCCTTTAAATCTGATAATGAGACTGATTTTGGAAACAGCATAAAAGTCGCGTTAAATCGGTTCAAATATACCGAACGTAAAATATCTTCCAATCAGTATTTAAGGGATAAATATATAGCCTTTATGCAGGAATACCTAAATCTAGGGCATATGGAGGAGATACCTTCCAATGAAATAAATATATCTTCAGCAAAATGCTACTACCTGCCACATCATGCTGTGATGAAGGAAGACAGCAGCACTACAAAGGTACGGGTAGTTTTTGACGGATCAGCTAAGTCTGGTCACCACAAGTCTCTTAACGAAACTTTGCTAATAGGACAGACATACCAACGTGACCTCTTTTCCATTTGCGTTCGCTTTCGTCGTCATCTCTTTACTCTATCAGGGGATATAGAGAAAATGTTTCGTCAGATACGCGTTACCAGGAATCACTCTGACTTCCAACGAATTCTATGGAGAGAGTCATGCGATCAACCACTGAAACATTATCGTCTTTCGACTGTCACCTATGGTACAGCTTGTGCACCATTCCTGGCTGTTCGCACTCTCTACCAACTCGCACTTGATCACATGAATACGTATCCACGCGCGGCAGCTGTATTGCTTAATGACTTTTACGTCGATGACGTAATGACCGGGGCAGATTCTATCGATGAAGTCACTTCCCTTCGCTTGGAACTTATACAGTTACTTGAAGCTGGTGGATTTAATCTCCGCAAATGGACAACTAATTGTTGGCCCTTATTGGTTAGCTTACCAGAAGATCAGCGGGAACTTTCACCAAAGGACTTTGAAGAGTACTCCTCGGTGAAGCTGTTGGGATTACAATGGTCACCTGCTCGCGATACCTTTTCGTACAAGGTCAACATAAATGATAGCTCATCGGAGCTTTGGCGCAAGAAGTATGCATGGGACGACCCTATTTCGTTAGAACTCACGCATCAGTGGTGCTCAATTCGAGATCAGTTACCTTCGCTAGAAGCTTTAAGTATTCCACGAATAATGTGTCCAACAAAGGAAAATTTTGAATTCCATGCTTTCTGCGATGCATCCCTCGACGCTTACGCGGCAGTTGTATATTGCAGGAGTACGGACTCAACGGGTAATATAACCAGTACAATCGTCGCTGCTAAGAGCAGAGTAGCACCTCTAAAAGTAATTTCTCTTCCCCGACTGGAACTCTGTGGAGCGGTTCTTTTGACGCGATTAGTTAAAAAGCTTAAAACTTCTTTGCAATACAAAGAAATAAAAGTTTTTGCCTGGACTGATTCTGCAATAGTCCTTCATTGGCTATCCGCATTGCCCAAAAGGTGGTCAGTTTTTATAGCCAACCGCACATCAGAAATTCTTTCTGAAATACCCAGGGAATCATGGTATCATGTGCGATCATATGATAATCCAGCTGACTGCGCATCCCGGGGCATTCCACCCTCTCATTTAATATCAAATGACTTGTGGTGGTTCGGACCTTCGTGGATAAGGCACGAACAAGATCAATGGCCCTGCATCGCGTTTTCGCCCAAGGACATTCCATTAGAACACCTGGAAGAACGAAAAAATTCCCCTGTGCAGTTACTTGTATCAAAAATAGAACCCCATTATATTTTCGAAACACTTATCAATAATTCCTCGCGCTACCTCAAAACAATTCGTGTACTCGCCTTTATTCTTCGGTTTATTTCTAACTCGCGTGTGAACTTTGCTTCTAGAAATCGGCAATCGTTATCATCGAGTGAACTCTCAACGGCAAAAACTCATCTCATTAAGTTCCACCAATCATTGTGTTTCTCGTCCGAAATAAACATTATTGCGAAAGGTGACGTACTCAAAGGCGGAAGCAAGTTGGCATCTCTAACGCCTTTCTTAGATACAGATCGTGTCCTCCGCGTCGGTGGTCGTATTCAAGAATCAGATGCAACTTTTTCCACGAAACACCCAATAATTATAGACAAAAACACTCGGTTTGCAAAGCTTATTGTCGAAGACATCCATACACGCTACTTACACGTCGGTGTTTCCCAAATGTTTGCTGTTCTTCGACAGGAATATTTCATCGTCGGCTGTCGCAACCTTTTACGCAAGGTCGTTCATGAATGCGTTGTGTGCTTTCGTCAACGTAAAATCACATCGATTCAGCTTATGGGAAATTTACCAGCTGAGCGCGTTCGGTTTTCGCGTCCCTTTAGTACGGTCGGAGTTGACTATGCGGGTCCCATAACACTGCGTTTAAGTAGAGGACGAAATCCGAAATTTGTCAAAGGTTATGTCGCTGTTTTTGTGTGCTTTACAACAAAAGCACTTCACTTGGAGTTAGTTGGAGATCTCTCTTCGTCCGCATTCCTTGCCGCCCTTGATCGCTTCGTGTCGCGCAGGGGTAAACCATCTGAGATATGGAGCGATAACGGCACGAACTTTCATGGTAGCAAGCGACACTTAGATGAAATGTTTCAGCTACTCATGAACCAGCAGCACAACAACATCGTCGCAGATCACTTGTCCAAGGACCAAATTGCATGGAAATTCATTCCCCCTTCTGCACCTCACTTTGGAGGTTTGTGGGAGGCAGGGGTGAAATCGGTTAAGTTTCACCTCAAGCGAGTAATCAGCGACCATAGGATCACATATGAAGAGATGTACACCCTCTTAACGCAAGTAGAAGCGTTGCTCAACTCTCGACCCATGTGGCCTACTTCTGACATGGATCCAGTCGCACTAAGTCCGGCTCACTTTCTTATTGGTGAACCACTAATTTCTGTTCCTCGTCCTGATATGTGTTCTAAAAATGTTTGCCCATACTCTAATTGGTCTCTCTTACAGAACCTCAAACAAGGCTTTTGGAACCGGTGGCACTCCGAATATTTAACGTCTCTACAACAGCGCCCAAAGTGGCAAACCGTCAAAGCAGATCTTCAAGTAGATGATGTCGTGATGCTGAAGGAACGAAACCTCCCACCATCGAAATGGATCCTTGGGCGAGTAAAGAAAGTTCATGCTGGGAAAGATCAACGAACTCGAGTGGCAACAATTGCAACACAAGCTGGAGAATACGTCAGGCCAATTACCAAATTAGCTCCTCTCCCTTTTTCTGAAAGAACGGAGTCTTTCAGGGGGGGCTGAATGTTCGCTACATATATATATTAAAGTTTTTTTTTGGTTATTATTTATTTTGCTTGTTTACATTATTATTTGTTATTTGCCTTCATATCGACAAACAAAACGTTATTTGCCCTACCATCTAACACTAATTCTAATAATTTTATGTAATGCAATGTTCTGTTATCGCTCTCTCTTTAGTAATTCTTCTTTGTGCTATTGTTCGTTGCCACTTGTGCTACCGTTTGTCATTACTTCTTTCTTTTTCGATATCCAACCAGCAACCTGTAAACATCAATGGTATTGTATTACAAATAAAAATAAATACCCATCGTTCCCATTCAATTTTAATTTTTTTTCATCGTTGTGAAGCTAAATTAACAAAAACACCAGTTGTCGGACGGTTGACTTGTATCCAAACACTAAAAGAAAGCACTGCCCAGTGGCCATTATTATGTATGGAATGGATTTATTCTCTTTTTAATATATTTTTTCAGCAAATTGTAGAAATTTTGTTCGGAATATTTGTTAATTGTCAAAACGGTTTGAATGTGATTTTAGCTGTCAAAGCTATTTGCAGCTGACTGGCAGTGTAAACTTGTTCGGTGGGTAGCATGATACAACAAAAACTATTGTATCATGGGTAGGTAGGCAGCAATTGATTGGGCACATCATAGAAGACTAACCAAACTAGACAGTCGACTTTCACTGCACCCACCCGATTTTCCCCGCAAATTTTGAATGACAGCTACCTCTCGCGCTCTCTTTTTTTTTCCTGTCTGTGAATACGTGTATTAAAGGCCGTCGGGTGACAGAATTTCATTAACCAACAAAATGTAAATGAATCTATAACAATAAAAGTAAAATAAGTAAATGTTGAGTATGGTTTTTTAGATAGTTTAGTTTGTCCTCCATCCATCTTCGCAGTAAAAGGTGTTCATCCATTCACATTTCAGTTTATTTATAATTTTGTTTGTATGAATTCTATGTTTGACAGCAAAAATTAAATCATTGGGGGTTGTTCCAAAAATGAGTCAACAACTTGCAAGTTAAGCCCATGCTTCCACTAGACAAAAGCGAATATTAGTAAATGTTAATGAATATTGTATAAATTTCTATTAGGGTGAATGTTTTTTAAATTCGTTTATTTAACAACATATTTGTACAAAATCAATATATGATTGGTAATTCTGTAGTTTAATAGCACTGAGCATTGTTGAATAATGTTAATTAGGAACAGTAAGAAAGCAAATGCTATTCTTATTTTAAAAACAAAAAAATATGCAAAAATAAGCAAAAAAAAAAAGTTTAACTCCTAACAAAAAGACAACAGACCTGTTTTTTTGAGTTTCGTTCTCAGCAAGCAAATTAAAGTAGGATCTTCAGTACGCAATTATAACAACTACACTCTACTTGACATTTCGAGACTCGTAGTAGTTATTGTAATTGTGTGCTGAAAATCTTTGCTGAAAACGAAGCTAAAAAAAACGCCTAATATAATGTTGTATATAAGTGGGTTCTGCATTTTGATTTCCGATTTCAGATTTTGCGTATTCAATCGAACGTAAGAATTCAAATTGTTTTGTTAATTCTTGGTATTTGCACGCTTTATTTCCTTTTCTATACACATAATTCTTTTACAAATTTTAAAACAATGTATTTTGAAATGTGCACATATTTTTTTTATAATCCTTCCTAATTATTAATTAACAAAACCAAGTGCACTATTTGTGTTTTTGGAATACGAAAAGTGATCAAAACATTTTTTTATCGATACGAGTAAAATAAAGGGCGAAATAATTTTTTTCAATTTAACAAATGCATACTTGCGTATATAACCGTGGTAGTTAATTTTCCCTGATTAATATTATGAGATGAATTTCTGATAGATATTGACAAATAGTTATTATATTAATTTATTTGGCATTGTAACGAAATTATAACAGGAATTCCATTTGATACCAACAATTTCAAAAACTTTAAAATTCTTAAAATGAACTGTGATGTGAACACCGCATAACTAATGGGCACAAAGTATGCCGAACTCAGTCGCACACACTTGATTTCCCACCAAAATAATGGCCGCCCGGATGACATGAAGTCCCTGCAGCAAATTGTATAAGTATGCGTGCGGTAGCAATGGCGCTCCTTTGATTTGTACATTCACGAATACTTATGCAATTTGCTGCAGGACAGGTAGCTTGTAGGCAGAAGTACCGTTTCTGCTCTCAGTCGACTGTCTAGTTTGGTTAGTCTATGCTTTTTTTATAAATAAGTCTAAGCGATATTTATCCTTCCTCATAATCTTGGGTTAGAAAACAATGCAGAATATAAATTCTGAGGATGCTCTGGTGCAAGAAATGGATCTCAATGATAAACACACTAATATTTTATGATTACAAGAATGTACTAATAAGGTACATTTGTCTTAAACAATTTGCAGCTTAAATAAAAAAATAATTTATGTATTTCTTATTATTTATCACTAACATTTAGTTTTATTTTGAAGTTTTATTTTTATTTTGATTGTCATGGCAGAACAAACATTAATAGGAAATTGAATCCGTTTAAACTTAAATGGATAATTGCTGGGAATTATTTGTATTCTTGCTATAAATACAGTATCTCCTTTACCACACCCAGTTAAAATTAACGCATCTATAACGTTTTTCTGTAACAAGATCACTCACATTCTGGTACCATTACGAAGCTTGGGGGATTCAAATTGCGAAGCAACATAATGGGAACTCCAACTTTCAGTTCAATTTTATGAGCAAAAAGTCCATTGGCTATAATGCTATTTAAAAACTTCACCGGGTAATTTACTGCCTCATCTTGATTGCAAATAACATTTATAAATAGTACGACGTTTATCACCAGGAATTTTCCCCTAATATAAATCCCCTAATGTAATAATACCACGATCTGGTATCACTGGTACCTATACCTATTTGACATTTCTTTCTAGACACTTTATTTTGTAAGCAAAACAGGACAAACAAACCTTTCCAACATATTTGCCATTTCTTTTGTTTTTTTTCTTAGCAAACCACACAGCGTACTGCCTCTGTATGTCTCCCTCTCCGTCACAGGAGTAAAATAGGGTTAAAAGAGATGTCAATATATTGCGCAGTTAGTATGTTTGATTTGAGAATGAATTGCATATCTACTCACTCATGTGAAAATCGTAGAAATGTTTCAAATTTTGCCTTTTTATTTAAAAACCTTTTAAGTTATCGAGTTATTGGATATCCTAAGTTGTACCTGCAGATGTCTTCTATAAGCTGCTGTTAACTATATTTAAATGCTCACAGTATTTACGAACGTGACAAAGAAAAATGCAAAACGAAACGAAAAAATAAATTACTCTTGTCCAATTTTTTTCGGAATTTCTAGGGATATAGAGTTGAAACAAAGTAAAGATTGTAGGACTAGGTATCCTCTATAAGCGGGTGAAAAATGCACCAGAATATATTGAACAGTTTCTAAGATTTTTGCATTTAAAGACATGCCGTCAAATTCAATCTTAGTCGAACAGAACTACACCAATTTTTTTTATATGATTTACATTATTTTTGAATATGGAAAATAGTTATCTGTTTAAAACTTTTGGAGTTCTGTTTTCCGCTTGGACAAAAAAAATAGGTGTGTTCCTAAATAATCACTAATTATAGATTTTATAAATATTTTTTTTGTTTTTTCCAACTAACTCTAATAACCTGGAGTATCCTCCATTATTTTCCAAAACTTTTTGGAGACGCCGTGGCATTGACCCTACTACCAATTTCTGGCACGTTTCTGGAAGAATGGAATACCATTCCTTTCGCACTGCTTCCCACAGTGGACTCCCATTAGGGAAAAACTGACCCCTCAATTTTCATTTCAGTTCATCAATGGGATTGACATCTGGAGATTGACTTGGCCATGAAACTACAGAGATGTTTTGATCCCGAAACCAATCTTTCACAATACCGGCTGTATGTTTTGGATCATTATCCTGTTGGAAATGCCATCGGAGGTAGTAGCTGTGGTTTTTTTCGGCCTTCCTCTATTTACTGTTTCTAATGTTGGCTTAAGAGCATTGGTTACGAAGTTCTGTGACCTTCCAAGGACATCGACTATAATTTTATAGGTTTTACCCTCACCCCTTAACCGCTCAACTACTAGCCTTTCTTCCGCAGAGCAGTGGACTTTTCGACCCATCTTAAAATATGATTTCACAAAAAACTTAAACAAAAATTGTATATTATGGACTTGGATTTAATTTTTGGGTTGAGCTCACATAAATCCGCGTGTAAACTTTAACTCGGATTAAATAATATGGCCGTAAAAGTAGCCATTGCCAATTTAACATAACGCAGCAGTTGCATAGGAAGTATGGCTTCTACTATCTAGCCTATCACCCAAAAAAAAAAACGAAAAAGGGTATGCTCGGAAATCAATGCCGGCTAATTGCAAAGGGATGAGTTGGTAAAATAAAGTCAGTTCTAAATTTTTGTGGGTTCTTTTTCTGGAATTGTATTTTATCGAGTCGTGCTTCGGTTTACCCATCGTATTTAATGTTTGTATAAAATCGGAAAAAATCGTAAAATATTTACGAAATCGTAGAAATTGGGGCGAAAAAAAACAAAAATCGGAGCGTCGTATCAACCTTCCAAAATCGTAACATTTACGATAAATACGATCATATAACAACGCTGGCTGCGTACCCGGCGGTCAAAAGTCGAAAATGACAGATGGGCAAACAACCAGATGGCGAAGAGCGAACAAAAGAAAAATCGTGTGCAACAAAGCTTGTCGCTGCCATTCTCGGCCTAGGGTGGGTACAAAAATAAAATGAGGAAAAGCTGCAATAGGGTGGGCGCCAAACAATCTTTGAAATGAATTATTGTTAAACCTTTTGAAGAAAATGCCGACGATGATTGCTGTGGGGTGAGAGATTAAACAAAGACAAGATATTTTGCGCTATAAAAGCTCGCTGTAATCACGGCTTTTTATTGTTAAAAGTATATAAGGTAATTTATAAATTGGAGAAAAAATAAAGTAAAATAGTAAGCTTTATTTTTAAATTTCTGTTTACACATTAATCGGAGTACTTCTCGTTTGAACAGATTTGTTTAAACAATGCCGGCGACCCTTTCAAAAGTGTTAAAAATTGTACTTAACGACTTACGACTCACAAAACTATATTTAACTACAAAGTTTCTCTCTCAAAACAAAAGTAAAACTAACACTAATAGTACATTTACACCGCACCTAAATTCATCGTATCGGCTAAATTCAACATTTTAGCCCAAAAGTCCAGCATTTCGCTGGAATTTCAGTGAAATGTTAGATTTCGTCGCTGCACTTGTAAGTTTGTCAAATCGAACAAACCTCTTAACAAATTCCGCACGTCATTTATTGAATTTTCAGCCCGCTGACAAAAAAAAGTAGCTGTCAACAAATCAATAATTTTTCATCGCGAACTCCATACCTCTATATTGAGTTAACAATATATTTAATATATCTGAATTAGCACTTAAATTCATGTTTAAATTAATATATTTACGTAGCTAAAAAAATGTTCTTTAGGTTCAACCACTTCTGACTTCTAAAGAGAAAAAAAGATCAGTAATGAATTCTGACACTAGCTGTCATTTGAAATGTTGAAGTTTCAGTGGGAACGCCAAACTGGATTTCGAATGTTGAATTTAGGTGCGGTCTAAATGTACTATAAAGCGTTTATCGAGTTGCAAATTAAAATGTAGCTGTAATAAAATAACTATAGTAGTTTTAGAGTAGTGAGAGTGAGTGAGGGATTTAGCATTAAGCGCAGAGATCTCACACAAATGGCTCATGTGAACGCAACGTGCCTGTGGACTGTATCTGTCAATGTAAGTTAAAGTGAGTGAAAACTGGTACATACAAAAGAGAAGTCAGAACTGAGAACATTGCATTACACAATGACGTCATCATGTGTTGGAGTGCCATTGCAAGGTACTCGTTTCGTTATGCTTGTTATTGCTGGCCCAAAGCGGGACATTTCGCTGTCCCCACGACGGACATAATTGTTCGCTCTTTTGCAGTGCCGCTGGAGAAGAACGAAGAGTAACCTTTGTTTAATATTTCCGCGCCGATTTTGGGTGAGCAGACTAGCAGATAACGTGGCAATTCCTTACAACACAATCTGTGGATATGGTGGGCTCTCGGTCTTTCAAGTTTATGTTGTGCTTGTTTGTATTTTTGTCCTCAATGAAGGCCGCATTCTTAGTGAGCTAACCAATACACCGTCGAACGGGCTAACATTGACCACTTTTGAATTTCAAACAGGTGTATTATTTACGATTTTTGTACGAGAGTAAAACAAATGACACCAGCATAGGGGCTTGCGTTTGTACTTTCATTTTCCGAAGTTAGAATTTGCTTGAATACAGACGTAGTGGTAGTTTCTTAACAAAAACAGGGTGGTCAAAGTTTGACCCGATTTAGGGTAACTTTGACCAGCATATTTATTGTTCTCAAAAATGATAAGTTCAATTTCATTAGCTGATTATATTAAATTTGATATTTGAATTAACTTCATAGTGCTTTGAAATGAAGAACTAATATTAATAAATAAGTTGCATAAAAAATAGTAGTTAGTAGTAATTAAAAACAGTTAGAAAACACTTGTCTTGAGGCTTAAAAAAAATTCGTCTTCTGCATACTGCATCGTCTAAAAAATGGTCGTTAAAATTCTTTTAAAAAATATTTTTATTTAAGAGACCTACCTACAATCTAGACATCCATTACTTGCTTTTCTTTGAGCACAGTAATGCAAAAACTTCATCCACGCAGAAATTGCCATTATCATGCTCAAATTCAGTCGAGAGCTGTTCATCCACATATGTTTCTTTTTCTTCCAAATTATTATTTGGGTCTATTAAATCATCAGCATCTCTCAAAAATTCCACTTCCTCAAATAGTGCGAGTGGGCTTACCGGCACAATAGCTCGTGAAAAAGCATCAACTTCGACACTTTTACCAGGTTGGACATTGATTTTGCTCCTCTTTTTTCGAACTGGAGATTCGTTTTCGCCACTGCGCATTGTCTTCAGAACAGATAACACAGCTGATGAAACTGCACCTGTAAGGTCATTTTGGACATTTTCTGATGGGAGACGGTCTACAACTTCAGATGGATTAAAGGGCCAGATTCCGCACTTCGTAAAACCAGAAACTAAGTTCTCTGATATCCCATCTTGGTTAATCAAAGATTCAATAAGTTCTTTTAATAGAAATGGGAATCTTTCTTTTGAGAGTGTTTGGGAATTTTTGCGTTGCGAGTTTTTCCACGTATCCAAAATCGACCTCCATTTTCTTTTCAGCGGCCCATAAAATGTAACATCGAATGGTTGGGATAAATGGGTGGAGTTTGGTGGGAAGCATACAAATTTAATTTGATTTTTCATAGCCGCTTCTATAACATCAACGGAAAAATGGCTTGAAAGATTGTCACCCAAAATGACAACCTCATTTTTGAAATGTTTTGTCTCCGGAATGAAGCAAAACATTTTTTGCCAATATTCGCACTAATCGAATATCGAATGGAAACCCCCAATCGCTAACTATTAAAAGTGCTTTTGCAATAGCACTGAACGATCAAACCATGAGACCGTCAACCGGGGATCTCTATGAAACCACTTTTTTCTTTTAAAAATGATAGGAAGATCCTCCGATTGTTGCGTTGACCAATGCCAACGGTAGCGAGAACGACAACGGAACTTTTTCCGGTAAATTTTCGCGAACGACTGTGACTGTGAGTGAACGATGCGGCGGTGACAAAGAAAACGGCAGTGTTTCCCCAAAGGGCTTTTAATCGCAACTCTTTAACTTTTATTTTGCTCAGGGTATTTATACAATTTGAGAGAGAGAGAATTTTTCGTTACTTCAACATTAAGGCGAATTCAAAAATATTTAAATATGGTGAATGGTATAAAAGAACCGCGAAATTTGAATTAATTGTACATAATTATAATCAACTGACATATGTTAGATAAAAGTTTTGTTTTTGTTTTTTAAAGATACATGACAATGATTTGTTGATGAGCGAGTGATTCTGCCGCAACATTCCGCCCCCTTTGAAAGAACTGTCTTTCAACAAGGAATCGCTGCTAGTTTGCGAATAGGCCGTCTAAACTCTCCTCGTGGCGTTTTTACCTCTGCGACTCTGACCCGACCATCTGGACCTTTGATGATTTTTGTTATTCTCCCAATTAGCCATTTTTGTGGTGGTAAGTTGTCCTCGTGCACAATAACAAGGCTATCAACGGCGATGTTTGGACTGGCTGATGTCCACTTAGCACGACCTTGAAGTTCCTGAACGTACTCTAAGGACCACCGTTTCCAAAAGTGGGTCTTGACAGCATTTATTTGCCGCCATCTTTGAAGATAACTTATTTCCGCAACCTCCACTGCTGGTTCGGGGATTGCCTTTAATGATGACCCGATAAGTAGATGTGCTGGTGTAAGAGCTTCGAAGTCATTGGGATCCGTCGACATCGGGGTAATTGGTCTGGAATTCATTATTGCTTCGATCTCCACCAGTGCTGTCGACAACTCCTCAAACGTTAGCTTAGCACTTCCCAGGCTGCGGCATAGGTGACCCTTTGCTACTTTCACGGCTGCCTCCCAAATCCCACCGAAATGGGGTGCCCTGGGGGGTATAAAATGAAAATTTATTGTGGCATTAGTGCAAAAGTTTATAATGGATTGTTGGTTATCTTTTTTAAACAACATATTGCGCAATTCTACAAGTTTTGATTGTGTGCCAACAAAATTGGTTGCGTTATCGCAATGGATGTCTTTAGGAAGACCTCGACGACCTATCATTCTTTTTAAAGCTGCTATAAAGGCATCTGCTGACAGATCCGACACCGCCTCTAAGTGCACTGCCTTAGACGAAAAACAAACGAAGACCGCAACATAGGTTTTGTACGGAACTTTACCACGAATTTTATAATGTGTATAAATTGGACCACAGAAATCCACTCCACAGCACATGAATGGACGCGATGGGGTCAGTCTTTCAACAGGTAGGTCTCCCATCACTTGTTCGAGCAGTTTTGGACGATATCTGACACAATGAGGACACTGTCGAACCGTCTGGCGTGCCACCTCCCGAACAATAGTTATCCAAAATCTTTGCCTTGTCAATGCCGCAAGAGCCTTGGGACCAGCATGATAATTAGAAATGTGCAGATGCCGAACGAGTATTCTAGTAAAGTTGGAATTCTTGGGGAGTAGAAATGGGTGCTTGCATTCTTCCGGAATGTTGGCGTGCTTCAAACGACCTCCTACTTTTAATAACAGGAGACCATTCTTCTCCTGGAAAAAGGGACTTAACCACTTCATAGAGCCCTTTAGTTTTGAGTTAGTTTTAATTGCATTGATTTCCTCGGCGAAATATTTCTTTTGAATTAGATTAACAACTCTATGCAGAGCGTTATCAAACTCCTCAACTGTCAGATGTTCGTCACGTGGAGACCTTGGGTTCCTTGCTCTCTTAAGAAACCTTTCGATGTATGCAAAAATTCGAATAGTTTTTGTGTATGAACTAAATCGATCTATTGTCTCGAGAAGATAGTTTTGTTCTTGGTTGTGACAGCTCAAGACTGTCTTCCTTTTCTCCAATATCGATTCTTCCGGAGAGAGATGGATGCTTACAGCAGATGGCCAGTTTTCTTCCTCCAGAACAAGAAAGGCTGGTCCTTTGAACCAGATTGAATTTGTCAGCTCCTCTACTGTGCATCCTCGAGATACTACATCTGCCGGATTTTCGGTTGAAGGTACGTGTTTCCAACGGACCTGCTTCGTGTTTTCCTGTATTTCTGCTACCCTATTACCAACGAACGTGTTTAGCTTAGATGAATGAGTGGATATCCAATGCAAATTAATTGCAGAATCCGTCCAAAAATAGACTCCCGTGTAATTTGTACCCACAATCTTTTGTATTTTTACCCACAGTTTGGATAAAAGATGGGCTGCGCAGAGCTCCAAGCGTGGAAGTTGTTTCTTCTTGGCAGGTGCAACCCGGGATTTGGCAACTAAAAGTTTTACTCGAACTAACCCAGACGTATCTGTAGTTCTCAAGTATATGCAGCAGCCATATGCCTTCATGGATGCGTCTGCAAAACCATGTATTTGATAGCTTCTTTTTGCTTCCATTGAGACGTATCGAGGAACTGAAAGATTTTGCAGCGAGTGCAAGTCTGTCATAAACTGACGCCACTCCGTGTCGATAGTTTCCGGAATAGATGCATCCCAGTCCAATTTCTCTATCCACAGCTTTTGCAGGATAATTTTGGCTTGAATAATAATGGGGCTTAGCAAGCCCATCGGGTCGAACAGCGATGAAGAAAGGGACAGAATAGATCTCTTGGTATATTTGAGGTAATTCCGATTAGGCTTATAGGAAAAACTAAATTCGTCTGACACAGGATTCCAAGCTATGCCTAACGTACTAGTTAGATTGGATTCAGTCAATCTGATCTCTTTTTTCTCAGCATCCTCGACCAAGGCGGGGTGGTTACAGTTCCATTTTGACAGCTCGAACCCGGAAGAATTCAAAATTGCAACGACCTGCTTACGTTTTTCTATTAGGGTATTCAAATTGTCCGCTCCGGTCAGCATGTCATCGACATAAAAGTCGGACCTCAGAACTGACGCACCTAGGCTTAGGCGTTCTTCGTGTTTATCAGCCAGGTAGTGAAGGCAACGGATTGCCAAAAATGGCGCAGACGATGTACCATATGTTATGGTGTTTAGTTGGTATGTTTGTACTGGAGTTTGGGCACTTTCTCTCCATAATATAAATTGCAGCCTCCTTTGCGATGGGTGAACTAAGACTTGCCGATACATCTTCACAATGTCTGCGGTAAGAGCGTATCGATGAAGTCGAAAGCGAAGTAAGATAACTAAAAGTTCATCCTGTATCGTAGGGCCGACCATGAGGATTCCGTTCAGAGAAATTTGAGAAGATGTGCAGCAGGATGCATCGAATACGACGCGTAGTTTGGTTGATACGCTATCGGGTCTAACGACACATTGATGCGGCAAGTAGAAATGAGGGATTTCAAGGTTTGGATCTTTGACGAGTGACATATGACCTAACAGTTTGTATTCTTTTAAAAAATCAACGTATTGTGCTTTCAAGGATGCATTTTTAGATAGCCTACGCTCGAGTGATAAAAATCTTCTAAACGCAATGTCGTAAGAAGATCCGAGACAACTTGTCCTTGACAAGAACAAGTGCTGTTGCCAGGATAACTTGCGCCTTAACGGGGCAATCCTTTTTCGACGCCGAATGCGCTGCTGCGGATGTGGATGGTGCATCTTCAGTTCTAGACATAGTGTCGGTTGTTTGGAGTCTATGCAAAAGAGTATGATGTGATTGTTTACACATTTTGCACCTATAAGTCGAAGGACATTTAGCAACGCTATGACCTTTTCCTAAGCAATTTATGCAAAGCCCTAGTTTCTTTATATTTGAAAATCGGTCCATTATAGAAAGCTGATTGAAACTTGAACAACTTGTTATTGAATGATTATTGTTTCGACAAAATAAACAAGACCGCTGACTGGCAGCCAGCGAAGTTTGATACCGTTGGTTGGAAGACGATGCCTTTGGTTTGTTTGACCATTTGGAATGGTATTCCGGTCGAAGCTGCTTGCTATCCCTTGCTTCTAGGTATTGACACCGTTTACTAAGAACACTGGCACACTGGTTCCATTCCGGTAACTGCTTATAATCCAGTTGTTCGTCCCACTTGGACTGCGTCTCCGAATCAACCTTCGACATAGCAATGTGTATGACGATTGCATTGCATATATTTTCATACGAGCCAATTGACAGTAATGAATTAAACAATGCCGAAATATTGTCGACTAAACTTCTTAATGAAGCAGATGAAGCCTTCGGAACCTTGGGTAATTCTATTAGTTCCGAAATATATTCTAAAAAGATAAGGCAGTCGTTATCATAACGCTCCTTTAGCCTTACGAGTGCCTTGGGGTAATTGTCCTCGGTGACTTGAAAAGCCTTAACCGTTCCAAGAGCTTGGTCGCTCAAACAGTTCAGCAAATAATTAAACTTTTCTATTTTGGTCAAGCTGAGATCATTGTCCACAAGATTCTTAAATGAATTTATAAAATTCTTGTAATCCGAGTACCTTCCACTAAATTGGGGCAAACGTTGTTTAGGAAGATGACTAACTGGATGCGGGACAGCTACCGTCATATCTGCAACACTACTGCGCCTACCAGTTCCTAAAAGCGACATAATTTTTGATTTGGCAGTGATGTATAGCTCTTCTATTTCGCCACGACCGGTATCGAGAGGCGCCAAGCTTTCTATCTTAGTCTGGTATACTAAGATTTGTTTGAAATAGGATTCCAAGATCCCCAAACGACATTCAAGTTCGGTTGACGTGAATGTATTTGAATTAGACTCAACCAAATTTTTTATCCGGGTTATATTTACTTCCTTTGGTAGAAGCCCGTTGCTGTCGTAAGTCCTCGACTTTTTCACTTGCCATTCTGACTGGCAAACGCAATAGTTGATAAAGAATATTCCCAAAGGAGCAGGATGAGATTTCAATAAATGGGTTTAAACGCGAATTAAAATAAACGAAGAGAAACTAAATAGAAATAGTAGCTGGCAACACTCCAATACGAAAAAGCTTTATTTCAGTGCAATGATCATGCAGCAAATTCTCCCGCGACGACGACGACGAAAGCTTCTATTAGCGATGAGGTGAGGGCGAAATGTTGATCGCTGCACTGAAATCAATTATATGTGTGTGTGTGGGATGTGGGTGGTAGAGCATGCGTGCGAGCGTATCAGCGAGCGAGAATACGAATTACGAAACAAAGGCGACGACGAAAAAATGCAATAGTGTGGTGGGTGGCGATGGCGGAGAAAAAAACGAAAGGTGGATCTTAATACATTCCCTTTGTGGATCCTACTGAATATTTACCAGTGTTAAGACCAATATTAATTTTACGGAGAATGACTTTGATCAGCGAAAATGTATATTAACCACCAAATTAGCTTGATGATATGAGTATATTATATTTTATGTGTCTACTATTGTTTTTTTTTTTTTTTTTTTTTGATACGAATGGCGAAATATGTTGTTGTAAATTTGTATGTAGGTATATTTAATTTTTTAATTTCATGCAGCATGCAGGTCTAAAATATTTTTATTAACGTATTTTTAGATTTCTTCGTGATTATAATGCCTTTGTTTAGCGACAACTGCCTATTTATCAACGCACATTTGAATAAAATTAGACTTTTATGGTCGAACGTACCTGGGTGGAGATGTTATACTTATCTCCCACGTTTTTATATTATTTTCGATCAGCAGCTTGGTACTCCTCCTGAGTATTTCTACAGGGTCTTCGGGTTGCTTCTCCGTTTTCCTCGGGTCTTCTTTTCTTCACCTACACTATGCACTCGCGTGACCGAAACCGAAACCGATGGCGCGGCGCGATTATTGTTTTATGTCTATCAACTGGCACTTTTGTAAAATGTTGCAGTTTATCACTCACTTTTATAGAACACTATGATTTAAAATTATAATTTTACGATTTTAAAAGTTGATACGAATGTGGATTTTTGCTTTTAACCACGTTGGGCGCCAAAATGAACGATCAAACCATGAGACCGTCAACCGGGGATCTCTATGAAACCACTTTCTTCTTTTAAAAATGATAGGAAGATCCTCCGATTGTTGCGTTGACCAATGCCAACGGTAGCGAGAACTACAACGGAACTTTTTCCGGTAAATTTTCGCGAACGACTGTGACTGTGAGTGAACGATGCGGCGGTGACAAAGAAAACGGCAGTGTTTCCCCAAAGGGCTTTTAATCGCAACTCTTTAACTTTTATTTTGCTCAGGGTATTTATACAATTTGAGAGAGAGAGAATTTTTCGTTACTTCAACATTAAGGCGAATTCAAAAATATTTAAATATGGTGAATGGTATAAAAGAACCGCGAAATTTGAATTTATTGTACATAATTATAATCAACTGACATATGTTAGATAAAAGTTTTGTTTTTGTTTTTTAAAGATACATGACAATGATTTGTTGATGAGCGAGTGATTCTGCCGCAACAAGCACTTTCTTCTTCTTTTGTGAAGGCTTTCGGCCTTCCAATATCCTTTGTATGCTTTAACTTAAGCCTATTGATTAAGGTTCCTTTTGCAATGTTGAAATCCTTGGCGCACTGTGTGATAGACCTAGTACCACTTTCAACAAGGCTAAGTGCAATTTGAATTTGGTCTTCATTTGCACTGTTATATCGCCTTTTTGGTATATTTTTGGGGGCCATATTTCTTGAAGCTTTTCTTGAATGCTAAGCCTATAAAAATATATATGGTCAATGTTAGCCATTGTGTTGGTTTAACTTTGACCACCCGGTCAAAGTTTTAAAGCTCCCGGTCAAAGTTAGCCATTGACTGATAGATTAAGACATAATTTTCAAATTGATCTCAAAAACTTTCTTAAATTTGAAATATATTGCTAAAAGTATATATTCTTAAAAGGAAACATATTAAACTACTTACTGTTCCTAAAATTTTAATAATTAAGTGCCTTTTTCTAACTGAAAAACATATAAGTTTCTTAGCACATAAAAAGTACAGACAGAAGGGTTTCACTACATTAGCTGTCATGTGGACAGGGTTGCCCTTATTTCCTGTATCTTTTTTTCCGCCATCTGTGAACAAATAGCGGTTAGTATAAACCCATAACTATAATTCTAACTTGTACTAGAGGCTGCGTAAGTGGATATAAAGAACTTTTTTACTTTTGGTCAAAGTTACCCCCCCTGGTCAATGTTAGCCGGTTTGACTATAATATGCTTGAGGGATCTTCTTCCCCTCACCGTTCATCTGTATGTTCGAGTTTTGGTTCTCGGGGAATGTCCTCCACCACTCATCGTTGCGAGGTTACCGACCGTCCGTCTGGGATCGACCTGTTTGTGTCACTTTCTCTGGACGCATGACCAGCGAGAGCGCTGAATTGAGACCAATTCAGGAACGTCCCCCTTGGCCCCTAGTCCCTGGAAAGTGTCGGGAATGACCGAATGGGTAAAGAAAAATTATATGGATTGGAGAGGATGAATGGAAGTGGGATTGGGTCTTTTTGGCGTTTTATAACGCAACAATGTCAAACCTTTATCGATTACTTACATAAGCTAAAGCATTAAAATTTCTCCGAATGTTGTTTTAATTTGAACACTATATTTCCTCTTAACCACAAAGTCTCATAAATTCTACAAATTCCTTTTAATTATAAAGCAGTTCTAATAAAATATTACCATTGCAACGAATTGTACGAATTGATAGAACAAATGGAAATTATCATCTTCCCTGCAAACCTAACCGCGCATTAAATCAGTGGCCACAAGGAAAAACCGCTTAAGTCTGTCTTACTCATTGTTCAGGAGAGCAGTTTAAGGTTTTGTTACTCTAACTTTAAGCTGGAAAAAATTTACAAAATAGATTTGGGTACGCTGAATCTAATGGCATCAAAATCTCAATTTCGTCTTAAGTCGACTTAGGCGGTTATGGTTTGTGGCCACTGAAATTTATACAAATCCTACCACTACTCATTTTTTAATTCAGCATTATATTTTAGTTCGCAGTTCAATTCACTTGCATTTAAAAGACCAATAGCCTGTCCCGTTTTCGCACCCAATTTCATAGAAATGTATTCGATTTTGTCGGCATTTTGCAAGACGTACAAGGTACAACACACGTTCTTAAAGTAGTTACAATCAAAATGTAATGCCTTGCCTTTCACCCAACCGAAGCAAAGCCATTTGTCTTCTTCGTCGTCCTGGTTGTTGCCATATTGTATTGAAAAAACGAAAAACTATAAAAACTCTACGATACTTTGATATATAAAAACCATCGTTATGTAAAAAAAATAAAACCGAAAATGAAGTGCTCCATGTCCTGAAACTGTATGTAGTTTGATTCTCTTTCTGTCCTTGCACACCCCAAGGATGAGACGATGTAACACATGTTGCCCATCTCATTTTGCATTCAGTGAAACAAAGTAAAAAAAAAAACAACAGAAATCCTCAACCAATAGCATTAAATTAAATGTACGTGCATGTCCTTTTCATTAACAGACAATTAAATGCAACCCTCGAGCCAGTGGCGTGCTTCGACAGTAATATCCTGAAGCTGTTGCCGACCGAAATAATAGCGTTCGGCAAATTGGTTAGTGACCGGCGGCCGGATGTTTTGCGAATCAGCATTAATGGCCTACACCGATGGAGTCCTCAGTTCGAGAATCGCATTTGGAAATATCTGGGTAAGTGACAATTTTTTCGTTTCGTACATACTTTTACATATATGTGGTGTCGAGGGGAGGTTAGTAGACACCCTGCCATGGTATGGATATCCCAAGCGCTGGGTGGAATTATGTGTAGAAGCCGGGAAGCCAAACGAAGTTAGAGTGGGTTAATTGAATTTAATGAGCTATTTGTTGGCGAGTTGTTGGCGCTGTTTTCCACAAGTGCAGCGCAGTTGTACATATTATATATCTCGAGTACGTGCCCGGAGTGTGCTTTTAATGGAAATGCTGTTCGTGTTCGTGCTCGTGAAGTGTAATTATAATTTATTGGATTTTCAAGTGGGTGTGAGAATTTTCTTCCAACAGAGACATCCGATTATGACTGCGCGAAGTAAACGCATCTAATGGAAGGCATGGGGCAAGAGCAACACATTGTGGTAATCATGTTTTGTATGCTGTCCTGGTTGTTTGTCTACATTACACGAGAACGTAGCGCACAGAGTGTGCATAATATAGTATCCAGATCAGATGAGCATTTTTCAAGACCCCAAAGTGTCTGTTGTGTAACATAAAACTAGGGTATTGAGTTGTGTACTTAGCAGTAAATAGACATAATGGTGCATAAGTACCACGTGCCTATGGTAGTCCTTAGAGTTCAAGCTAGGGTTTTTATTGATCTAAACCAGCGGTTCCCAATCTTTTTTGGTCGAGGAGCACTTTTTAGGTCAAACATTCCTCGCGGAGCACTTCGTTACACTTACGCTATTTTCGCAGTTATGTGTGTGTAAAAAAGGCAATACTGAAATTTTTTTTTATATTTTATTAAATTCAAGTAAAACAAGTAAAACATCAACGAAAAAAACAAGAACAATGTTAATTAAAGAACATAAGGAATTCAATATCTAGTGAGAAAAATGTGCCTGTTTGGTTTTGCATAATGCTTGTATATCTGGTTGAATTTGGGACAACTGCAACCGAATATCTGGCTCTGCATCGAGACAGGATCTATATTTTGTTTTGGTTCCAACGTAGGCGAAGAATCCTGATTCGCACATGTATGTTGTTGCAAACGGCAGAAGAATTATTTTGGCTCTGTCTGACAAAATTTTGAATTCGTCCTTCAACATACACCAGAATCCTGATAAAGACTTCTTAGTTTCAAAATTTGCCTTTAAAGAAGAATCTGATGTCAAATCAATTAAGCACTCAAACTGCAACGATGTCAGAGAAGCTGGCTTTTCCAACGCGGCGGAGTACGGGTCTGCAACCCACACATTTTCTTTAATGTTTGACTGGTATTCTTCCGGAAAGTAGCTTTGGAAGTTTTCGAGCAAACTTAGCAGATGTTAATGAAACTCATTTAAAATGTCGTCAGGAATACCCAAATCTATTTCCTCATTACATTCGCTGACTAAGCTGTTAAGGAGCTTTCAGCGGTTATTTTTTTCTAAATGGCGGGAGGTGTAATAAAATACTGACACTTAGCAGTGTTCTTACATCGTGGGATCTCTAGCTTTTTGAGGGAAATTAAATTTTTTGCACAAACTTTCTGTGCGTCAAAGGAAAAAACATCAAAATTGTGGGAATATCAATAATCTGACAAAAAAACATTCAAACTACATTTCACCATGAATATCAATGCACTAAATGTACATAAAATGGAGATTTGCCTTTAGCATCAATTTCTAGTACCAAAAACTGATCATTATAATGTTAGGAAACTGCGATTTTTATATTGAAGATTCATTTTGTGTGATTTTTTTTCCGAACAATACAAATACTTTTGAAAGTATGTCTTTTTCATACAAAAATCGAGTTAATTTGAGTTTAGCGAAAAGAGTAAAATGAACACCCTTAGTTGGAAAAATAAAGACAGATTGCTAAGAACACTGACTGAGAGTTAGTGTATTTGGTGAGTTTCTGTCAGCTGATGGATGCGTTCTGAGAGTTTATATTCGTTGTTGTATTTTACCACGGAAACATTTATTCTACCAAATGTAGAATAGCGAACGTTATCAACATAAATAAATGAAAAGTAAAGTGTGAAAATTCATTCGTTGAAATAAAATAAAATATTTGTTTCCTATAATTATTATGTCTGTTTCGTTTGTTGTTTTTGCCGAAAAGTTATTTCACCGGCGAATGTCGATGGAAAAACTGCAACCAATATAAAGAGAAAAATTGATTAAGAATATTAAAATTTAAAATATGTTTCAGGAGAAAGATATAAACATTTATGTTCGGGTATGATTTTCGAGTTCTAGAGTTTAGCATTGACTTAAAATTTACGGAAGCTTAGAATTGCGAGAATTGTATTGAAAATTAAACCACTGTGAACTACTCGTAATAAGAGTCGAAAATAAAAATGTTTATTGGTAAGGCCCAATCTTTCCATGAAGATTCCGTTTATTAATGGAAAACAAATTAAATTAGAAAATTTGAAACAAATGAAATTATTAATGAAATTACATTTGAAATAAAATGTCGAGAATATGAATAATGTGCATTTATAATAAAAAGAAAAATGCCTATAAGACACAATCACTGAAAATTTATTTTCTTTAAAATGTACGGGAAAGAACGAAACTCAAAATGTATATAAGCAAAATTTTAAAGAAATATATTTGCTGATTTGTACCCTGATATGTCTCACGCATTTAAGTTTTGCTGCATACAATTTTCTTTTTATTCATACGAATAATGATTAGTAAACGGATATTTTTTTATTTTTGTCGATGATTCATATAGTCCATCGTTTTCAATTGTTTACAACATTAATGTAAAAATGCCGTACTATATACATTATCCTGGTAAAATGAGAGAAATCCTCTATACCTACGTGTTTTAATAAATTTGGTACTAAATTCACCACACCCTACCCACCGTTTTCTTAACACGACCCGATAACAGCCAATTATTTGAAATTTTGCCAATGTTACCACAGAATGAACTGTCAGGCATCTGTCAGGTTCCTAGGTGCGAGTGTATGCGTGCGTCTAATCTACTTTAGCATGGCACACATACTTTGCCACATAGTAACACGGAAAACAGCTTGTAGGCAAATTCTCTTAAGTTGAAAGAGCTGACGGTCTATATAATACTTAGTTTATGGTCAGCGTATATGGTCGTCTCTGGTACGTCTCTTGAATAATTTTCATTTTTCGGGGATTCCCACATCTTTTTACACGAATTATTTTTTAGTTTGTTTGTATGTATTGATTTCTTTTAAATGAGCATTTCCAATGCGATTGCTGCGATTAAAATGACAAGTTCAGAAGCACAAAATGAAATAGTCACTAGTGTAATGGAATTTTGCTATTTAATTTTTTTTTATGAAAGTGCTCCGCGGAGCACACTTTGGGAAACGCTGATCTAAACAATTCAATAAAGTGGTCTAAATGGGAAGAAATACAAGTCTTCAAAGTGCCGCACTTTTTTAGAACAATCAAAGACTGTTTATCATTTAGATCATACCCAAGGGCTGCATTTTCGAATGCAAATGGTCTTTAGAGAATTAAAAGGAGAAGACATCAATAGGCTGTAGAGAGATTGAAGGAATTGTATGCGATCCCAAGATCGTCAGCAAAGACTATGAATTTTTCTAAAAGGATTTAATATACTAAACTAGCTGCACAGAAAGTAAACTAGCAGGTAATATTGACAAAATTCGATTATAAAATTTCAACAAAAAACTGGAAAGAAATTGTTGTAATGGTAAACGAAAGTTATAAATACAACTTTAGTATTATCAATTTGAACGATATTTTGTCAAACGGATAAAACATTTACTACAAAACTATTTTGTGCGATTAAAAAATTTTCAGTTTAATAAATCGATATTGTATCAATTGAACAATTTTTGAAGCTTTTGTTATATCCATTTAAACAGAACCAACAATTACTTTTGTGAAATTGACAAAACTTATGCAAACTATTTGTTAGCCTTTGGCTATTCAGATTATAAATACTACAAACATTCTGTTGAAAATGAACATTTTTGTTTGCATATTTGATAAATTTTGTTGAATTAATAAACACAAGTAGTTACTGAAAAAAAATACAATTTAAACAGGGTAATCATTTCAATGCAATGCTTCTGATGGCGTCATTTATTATTTGACACGAAAAGTAAAGTTGTTTATTAATGTGCATAAAAATTCCCTAAAAAAGTGAGTTCATCAATTCAAAAGTAAATAAATCCGTTTATGGGTGAGGACAGGAAAAATGGAAAACAACCCCTAGATATAAATTGGTAAGAATTGCAATTTGGCAATAGAGGATTGTTTAATATGCATTTTATTATCTTAACCCTAGAAGGCTAATGTTCGTCGATTCGACGACGTCGCTTTCTTAATTTTCCTGTCTCTTTTCAACGCGGTAACTTATGCTCAACAACTAACTCAGTCGCCGATGCGTTCTTTCGAAAGACGGTTGTGTCCGGCAGGTAAAAACAGTATTTCTATTTTTAAATGCAATATTGGAATTTGTGGTCAACATCGAATCGACTTTTGCGGATTTTCCGCAAAGAAAAATTAGTTCCTTTATTTTTTTTCTTATCACCTGTTATTATTAATTTTATATTGCCAAAGAAGGAATGTTTTATTTTTCAGTTTTTTTTAAATATTTTGAAGACATGTTCATTTTAGACTGAAAAATGCTGCGTTTTTTAAAAGACTGCTTAGCTAATAATAAAAAAATGTAAAATATACTTAGTAAAATGAAGTTTCAATTTGGGAATATAATCTTATTGTTTCAGAAAAAAAAAAATAGAACCATATGTATTAAACAAAGCTTAAAAAACATATGTTAGTGCAGATCGTGGAATCGATGAATGCTTAGCTTATTAGGAGTAGTCAGCAACATTAGCCTACTAGGGTTAAATTAAATAGATCAAATTTGACTTCAACCCTATGTTCCCGGATTTTTTAACCGAAACTAAAAGGCGCAACTTTAATAGTGTTTAAGATTTTCAAATTAGATAAAGTCATTCTGCATCATAATGTGTTGTGAGCTAGGATAGGCCACAGGGGCAACTTCGATGCAGGTGAGGAGGGCGCGGCACACTTGCGGTTGCTCGGCTCAGCTCGTCGGACGTAGTAGTTCTTGCCCCCTCACCGTACACCACCTGCTCAGCACAGATTTTGTTTCGTGCCAAAAAAAAAATATAAAAATTAAAAAAAAAGAAAGAAAGCTACGTCAATTCAACTGCGGTCGGATCAAAATGGACAAGAAGTAAAAAAAAAAAAACAGTGATTAAAAGGTGGGAAAATGAAGCGTTCAAGTACTTCTGCCGCCGCTAAGGAGAGGGAACGGGAAAGTTACCGCGAAGCTTACTCTAACTAGTCTAAACTAAATCTACTCTAACCTAAAATTAAAAATAAACCCTACTCTGGGCCTATTGTAACTTAAAACTACCCTACAACTAACACTTCCCTAACCGCACTTCCTTTCCCACAGTCTCTCAAAAGCGATGGTTCGTCAAGAACCCGAGACATGCCTGGTGACGCTGGCAAAGGTTGGCCTGCCCTCCCTTCGTGTGATAAACACAACCGAATGCTACCACTCTGGCCGATATCGTGAGTTGTAGCCCCAATAATTCCTCCCAGCCACAATCTACGACCTCTTCCGAGAGAAGTTTGTCTAGGTCATGGTTTGTCGTCAAAGTCAGTGAAGGTCACGTACTGTCTCAATTTACCCATTGAAGGACGGCCTTTCCATGGTTCACACACCGAATAAAAATATCACCACGAAAATTTGGAAGGAGACAAACATTTTATTCAAAACAAACTAAAAGCTATTGATTTCTGCCCCTAATAATATAAAAACAAAACTTAGCTATCCTAATTAAAAACTCAAATCCATAACTGAATACTATTACTCACGGTTGCAAATGATCCCCCGTTGTCCTGGCGCCAGCACGAGGAAGGACGATGTATATTTGTTGGCAATGGACCTTAACCGCGAGCAAAAACTAAGTACTAAAAGCAGAGTAGAGCTACTTAAACTAATAATCCTAACCTTACGTTAATTCACAAAAAAAATCCAAAAATCAAAGCTAAACTTATATCAAAGATTCAAATTCACTACTTATAAACAAAATGTATCCTAGTTCGATGCTTCGATGTCTGCTTCACTAGCAAGATGACTGAAGCGGGTTGAGGCGGAGCACCAATTTGTGTTGTTGTTTTTTTTTTTTTTGTTTTGGAAATAATCCCTTCCAAGAGAGAGTAACTTCCCTTTGCCCAGGGATCGTTGGATTTTTGTCTCTTTTTGTTATAGAGGTTGTTGGCTGGACCGTTGTCCTGGATGGCTGTTGGAGTCGAGTGCCCGATTGCTGTGTTTTTTCGCAGCGGTATGCTTCGGTGCACCGCTACTGACTCCAACTGTTTGGACCACCAATTGGATTTTCCAAACGAATCCCTGGACAGCGCACTCGATTTCCTGGCCGCACCGTGGGACAGGAATTTAAAGATGCCCACGCACTATTAGGAACTCTCCGTTCGAATTTATCTCCGCTAGACCCCCTGTTCCTCGGCTGATTTGGAATTTAAATTCTTTGCTGCTTTTCGCACTAACGAGAAATCGTTTGTCTTCCAAAGATAGAATAAAAAAAAAGCAGAATACGACTTAGTTTGTGCGCGCCACTGTACGGATATTTCCTTAATGTCTAAAAGCATATTATGATCTGTACCCAGCAGAGATGAATGCTTTGCCTATCGCAAAGTTCAATGAGCACATATACGTTCTTTTCTGCAGTGATCTTGAACTTGACCCATACACCTATTTTCCTTTCATATTATATTCCTTTTTTTCTTTCACCTTTCTTTCTCTATTTATTCATATTTCACATTTATTCTTTCCCTTTCTTTATTTCGTCTGTAGGTAATATAGTTCATTTCGTCAAGTCGAAGACATTCAGTCGTCATTTAGTCCTATTCAAAATAAATACATAGCCTTAACTTATAATTTCTACTTATTATTTACCTTAACATAACTTATAAGCCTACAGAAATTAATAAATTAACAAAATTACATTAACACGCAGTTGACAAAACAACAAAAAAATCAATAATGCATCAACACATAATTGCACTGAGTGACGTCAATCTTTACGATCGAAAGTTACAAGGGCATGACAAAAAAAAAAAAAACTTAACGAAAAATTTGTCAAAACAAATGACTTTTGCAAGCCGGTCGGCCATCGGCTTTCGCTTATCTTTTTTTATGTTTTATTGATAGTTGCCAAGAGTTTGTTTTATATTTGTTATTGTTCTTGTCGCGGATTTCGTAGAATAATATGTCCTTTGTTTAGTGTTCTCTACTATCGCTATGCTACGCTATTCACCTATGGAAATTGGGGTAGTTTATGTTTTCAATTGGCGTGTTTCAACCCCTTCCAAGTGGCTCATTTGACGCCAAAACTGTGTAAGCCATGGAGGTGGAAATGCGGATGGTCTACCGTAACAAATGTCTTAAAAGTAGTAGACTTTTTTAATTATATATATGAGAACTATGACGTTTTCTTTGTTGTCCAGTATAAATAAAAAAGTAATGTAATTTCAATAGTTCCTTCTTTTAATAAATCTTATTGCTAAACTTGTATGTTTTGCGTATCATTTATTAATACCTAATGATATCCACATAGCAATTTATTTGTTGAATCAACCAATTAAAATTATGGAACTGAGATAATAATTCTATATAACCAGCAATATTCTTATATATTCCACAGAAGACTACTGTAGTACTGACAGATTATATCTGTAATATCAATAATATTTTCTGTTGATTTAACAAAATGACAAACAATTTTGATGGCATGAACAACTTTTTAGTGTTAATTTAACAAAATGATAAAGGATACATTTTTTCTCAAAATCAACAGCATTTTAATAAATTTAAGAAAAAAAATTTTCAAACACATATAATCAATTTTTGTTACCATCACAATTTTTTTTTGTTATCAAAAGTTTTAAGACAAAATTAAAGTTTCTAAAATTTTTCTCAATTTGATAGAAACATTTTGTTGGACGTATATTAACAAAAAGAAAAATTGTTGAATCAAGCCTAATTTTATTCAAATACTAGCTGAACCCGCCCGGCTTCGCCCGTGCAAAATGTGGTTTCAGAACAATTGATGGATACAATTTTTTTATAAATTTGCTGTCTTGTAGGCGACACAATTTTTTTTTTTGATAATCGCTCAAAGAAAAGTCATCGATAGACATTGCAGAGGTATAACCTGCCCGTGAATTCAACTCCCACTTTTCTTAAAGTTTGACCGTGTGACTTATTGATTGTCATGGCAGAACAAACATTGATAAGAAATTGAATCCGTTTAAACTGAAATGGATAATTGCTGGGAATTATTTGTATTCTTGGTATAAATACCGTTTCTCCTTTACCACACCCAGTTAAAATTAACTCATCTATAAAATTTTTCTGTAACGAAATCACTCACATTCTGGAAACTCCAACTTTTAGTTAAATTTTATGAGCAAAAAGTCCATTGGCTATAATGCTATTTAAAAACTTCACCGGGTAATTTACTGCCTCATCTTGATTGCAAATAACATTTATAAATAGTACGACGTGTATCACCAGGAATTTTCCCCTAATATAAATCCCCTAATGTAATAATACCACGATATGGTATCACTGGTACCTATACCTATTTGACATTTCTTTCTAGACACTTTATTTTGTAAGCAAAACAGGACAAACAAACCTTTCCAACATATTTGCCATTTCTTTTGTTTTTTTTCTTAGCAAACCACACAGCGTACTGCCTCTGTATGTCTCCCTCTCCGTCACAGGAGTAAAATAGGGTTAAAAGAGATGTCAATATAATATTGCGCAGTTAGTATGTTTGATATAAGAATGAATTGCATATCTACTCACTCATGTGAAAATCGTAGAAATGTTTCAAATTTTGCCTTTTTATTTAAAAACCTTTTAAGTTACCAAGTTATTGGATATCCTAAGTTGTACCTGCAGGTGTCCTTTATAAGCTGGTATTTACTATACTTAAATGCTCCCAGTATTTTCGAACGGAAAGCGTGACAAAGAAAAAAGCAAAACGAAACGAAAAAATAAATTACTCTTGTCCAATTGTAGGCCTAGGTATCCTCTATAGGTCTGTGAAAAATACACCAGAATATATTGAACAGTTTCTAAGATTTTTGAATTTAAATACATGCTGTCAAATTCAATCTTAGTCGAACAGAACTACACCACTTTTATTTATATGATACTAAAGTTTTATTTTCAATGTGACCCGGCTAACTTCGTACTGCTTGAAATTGATTAAATTATTAACATACCTTTTGAAAGCTGACCCCCTCTATTGATCGAATGAACCTCCTTTGTAAATTGATTTCAATTCAATTGAGGTTGGCTTCTTGATCGTTTTTTATCGCGCCAATGTTTCAATCGAGTTGGTCCGGTTAGATTTTCTCAATCAACCAAAGCTGAATGTGGGCACTCGGCAATCCTCGCCCCTGCGATTCGACCGAATACATCCGAAAAAATTGTGCTTAACGATCGTTTTGAGCTTTTGTTTTGAAAAATTGAAATTGGTTGAGAGGTTTTGGAACAACAAAGATCAACAACAGCGCCACCTATATAAAACTATCATATCTTCCCAGCTGTAACCAAACATAGCCATCCACAAAATTTCATTGTAATGCCGAATTCACAATGCCGCGTTGACGCGCGCGTGCGTTGACAGATTATGCAGAAACAAAGCGTTCATATGCTGCCACACAAAATACAACTTCAGGATTGAATTTAGATCGTAAATATCGTAAAGTTCAACGCGAAGCCTGAGTAGACCTACTCTCTACTCTCATGCGCGTTTGCCAACTTTAGAATTTTGAATTTTTCGTTTTGAGGTCATAGAATGTGCTGCTGATGGAGTAGCACAGAACCACTAATGTTTATCACACAAATGTTTTAAAAAGCAATAATATGATGTTTTTTTGATAGTGAAAATTAATTAATTTAGTGTGTGGAAATAACGAATACGTTTTCTGGTGGAACTAATACTTATTTCTTTAGATTTTCTTGTAAAAAAAAAAATTAATCATTGGTCTTGTATCTGTGTTAAGGTTGTTCTTTGTATTATTATAGGTACTGTTATATATGATTTTTTATCTATTTTGGGGAACCCTTTTTTAATTCTTGGACAGAAATTACAGCTACAAGAAAAAAGAGAGTAGACTTGATATTTGAATTCTGCTCTCTAATTGTGTACATTAGTTTAAACCAAACCGAACTTTTAATCTACTCTCTCAACGCGCATTCGATTCAAAGCAGCATTTCGTTTTACAAAATTGTTGCTCGCGTGCTTTGGCATTTAAAATCGTAAAGTTTCGATAAAGCGTGTCAAAGCGCGCAGACGCACGCACGCGTTCAACGCGACATTGTGAATACGGCATAATCGGCTGAGGGTGCGTTGATCTCTACGCGATGTTTAACTAAACAACGTCGTAGAGACGTCGTAACGGAACGGCGTCATATTAATACGGCTGTAAGAGTCTACTACATTTTTATCTTCTTTGACAGCTGCAGAAAGTAGTCCATAAGAATTTATTTTGAAAGAGTCGTGATTTTTTTTTGGTAAAAATGGTTTCCCTAGCAGTCAACCATTCAGGGTAATTTTGCGGTTCCAAAACGACGGTCCCACATTACACAAAGCTCATGACTCAAACAAAATTTTGCAAGAGATTCATCCTGGCCGAACAATATCGAAAAAAAGGGGAGAATGAACTGGACTGCATGATCTTTTTTTCCAGTCCCCTTCAATCTCTTCCTATGGGGCTATTTGAAGAACAGTATACGAATAATCAAATTGCTAAAACAACACCAAAATGCCGAAACACATGTGCAGATATCACTGTGCAGCAAGATTAGAATACACTTGTTTATATGGATATAGGCACACGCAAATTCTGCACTCACCGCAGCACTGCAACATGTGGCTATTTCTAAATTTGCTGCAAAATTCAAGCGTACCACAACACAAAAGAAAATAAATTGCAATTGCAAGTATTTGGCATCATCGGCTTTTTATATTTCTGATCGTGTTTGTTTTTGTTTTGGATGCAAACTGCTTTGTCTGTGAATGACATTAGCCATATTAGCCGAAGCAAGGCATGTCAAGTAATTTTCTGCACATCTCTTTAACTTGCAGCACTGCGTTCTGTGCTGCTTCCAGAATTTCTGCACATGTGTTTTGGCCATAAGTCTCATTTAAAAATCTGCAACTGCTTGCGCTTGCAACTTTATGTTGCACTCAGAACATCATGTGTTTGCATGGTAACATCACAATATTTGGCTGTAGAGGCAGACATATAAGGCATATTATTATATCTTCAACGCAAGCAATCGTTCCGCAAACAAGAATGTCTAATATTACTGTTAATTTGTTACAAACAATTGCTATAATTATTTTTTTTCTGGCACTTTTTCCAAACAGATTTCTTCTAAAAGTTTTCTGGCGTTTTTTCCCATTTTCAGATAATGGAAAAAAAGCCAGAAAACTTTTTGGAAAAAATGCTTGAAATTGTTGAAAGATTGCCAGAAAAGTCAGGCCTTTTTTTCTAGGAAAGAAAGCCAGACTTTTGTATGGAAAATTTTCTGTCATTTTTTTGAAATAAAATTCTGGCGTAATATCCGGGAGCCGGCCAAATGAAATCAAAGCGCAGAGAAAGCCAGACTTTTGTATGGAAAATTTTCAATGTCAATTTGAACTTATTTCACTTTGTGCAAGTGACTTTATATTACCCGTCCCTCGTTGTTAAAGAGGTGATGTCTTTGGATCTGGAGCTTCTGAGGTTTCCTAAATCGAGTTGTTTTAAGTCCTAACAGATATTTTGGCTGCAGCTTAATATGTCGCCTTTTGCAGCAATTGTCTGCTATTTTTAAACATATAAACACATCAACAACCTTGTCAACACACTGAACACCCTTTCATATCAAGCTGAAGCCGTTTAACTAAAAAGTAACAAACACCAACTTTAACATATGTACACACAAAATTGGCAGACTAACTTTGTGATCATCGTTATGACAACATTTCTACCTAAAACTTCACATATGTATACAGATCTCCGTATGCCTCTCTAAACAATGGCTGTTCTGTTTCTCGTGCTCGTTTCCCTCACTGTGCTAATTTGAAATACAAAACAAAAAATAGTATTTGAAACTATCCAGATTAAAATTCCTTCTTAAGTATGCTTCCATGTTTTTCAAATGGCTTCTGGGCCGGTCTATATTAAATACATTCCCGTGTTCATGAATTCTTTAATAAACTGCCTGCAGAACATTGTCTCATACAATGAACCTCCAGGCGCGTATCTGCTTAACCCCAGTCCCCAATCCTGGCTGCATTCATCGCATACACAATTCTCTGGCAAATGTCGAGAATCCGATTGCGGGAGGGATTTTCGTTCACCAGTGTTGTGCTCTGCGTCTGTATGGCTGCTCTTTTCCATTTTGCGTTTAGTTGCAATCACAGCAGCCTGTTCTTCCCCTAAGCGGCGGATCGGCGCATTCCTTTGTGCGGGTATACGGGTATGCTGCAATGGGTGTGAGCTGGAGAATTAGATGAAACGCCGCGTTAGCAATACAATGTGCCGCGCACTGAAGGGGGTCCTTGTGTACATTTAGGCGCAGTGACATCCCATACTTTCATCTGATAGTGTATGCCCACATCGTATCATGGTATTCCATGTTGACCGACTGAAATTTTGCAACAACGCACGAATAACTCTTGTCGTGAGTGTCCTTTTGGCAATTAATCCTGCGCTGATTTTGAATTGATTATGTCGATTTTACATGCCAACGCATGTAATTGCGAGCTACAGAGCGCCATAGGGTTGCCTGAGATCAAATGAAGTTGTGCCTGGCTATGAAATAAGAGAAAATAAATAAAACGCACACTTACACAGCAGCGCCCCAAGTAGATCATAAAAACTCGTAGAGGAGCAGAAAGTGAAATACAACTAATGCCACAGCTGAACGATTTATATCCCTTAAGTGGTTTTCTGCTGTCCCCTTATTATGCGGAGCGCCATATGGCTCAGTGACGTTGTTTTATTGTGGCATCTCTTGACTACTGGCACTGGCACTGGCACTAGCTCTGGGGCTACTGGTCGTATGCGTAATATTTCTTTAGCTCATCGTCGTCGTAGTCGGTATGGATGAGGATGACCTCGTATTATTGCGGAAAGAAAAACGAACAGACACCACGGATAAGGGAGAGATTATTGTGCTTCTATTCTTCTCTCGGTCTCTCTATTAAATGTGGACAATGTGACAAAAATGAACGGTACAATGTGAATGGAAATTTCTGTGCGCACGTTTTTTTAAAAAATATGTCGCTGCTTTTATGGGTTTTTGCATTTTTATCTCCCGACTGCGGGCGAAATGTAATTAAGCGGTTCTGAGGATGAAGGTTAGGTGAATGCGCGGAGAATTTCTATTTGAAGGGAGTAGGGTTTAGCGTGGAATGCACTTTTCTTTTGTTCTTTTCGCGGGCGGATAAGTGGTGGTTTTTCTGTGAAAGTGTTTACTTTTGCCAGCGAGGTATTCTTATGGGTGGAATATGTCAGCTGTAGATAGAGCTTGGATAAAAATTCAAAGGCCATTTGAATCGAGGCAGGATCATGTGAGTAGGTTATTCACGTTCGGTTACTGATGCGTTCAGTTTTAATATGATGGACAAATGCCGACCATGTGAGTGTCCCTTTGTCCTTTACTTTGTCTCGTTGTCCAGCTATCATTGAGGAGATTCTGGGACAGACTTTCAAAGTGATTAACAAAAAAATAATGAGCACCATCCGTGACGTCAAGAACAATATGCACATCTTGCTTGATGCGTTCTGCAAACTATGTATAATGAATTCAGGAATACATGTTAAAGATTAGCTTATATATGCCCGATATTGTACAAAATTAAGAAAAAATTCTACATATCTCGTGACGATAGCTATAATGGAATAGGTAGTAGAACGGAAATATGCACATACACAAGGTATCTCAAAAACGAGTTCATATGTTAAGCGTTCACTGCGTAAATGCAATATATCAGAGGTGTGCTTAGCCCGCCTTTTATAGGAACTCAGTTTTTATGAAGCGTTTCTGGGAAGCAGACAGTAAGTTTCGGCACGGAACAAGCTCATCAGTTGATGTGATTTCCGCCAATGATGCGCCATCCGTCAAGTGTTTAGAAATTTTAAGAGGCCTGTGCAGCAATGTCACGTTTTTAACAACTTTTCCTCCAAACATCAACCGAGGTCTCTGGCGCTGTAAGAATAAATCATGGCAACCATCACGAATGCAACGTGCCGAAACGATCTTCGCTCTTCGCTTAGATGAGCGCCGTGCGCTAAATGCGTTTTATTTAGACAAGATTATTTATAAAAAGCATAATATCCTTTAATCAGTTTTTCAGTAAATAATGAAGGTTTTTGTAATAAACAGCTCTCTACTATTTATTTCGCTATATTAAACATGAACTTAATTTTGCGATACCCTGCACAGAAGCGGTTCAAAAATAAATAAATATTTGCCGCAACAAGCCCGTGTTGTCCAGGCCTGGCTTTGCACAACCATTCATTTTGTGTGAAAAAAATACTTCAAACTACATTTCACAATTAAAATCAAAATGTACATAAAAAGGAGGTTTGCCTTTAGTAACAATTTCCAGTACTAAAAATAATGATTATAATGTTAGCAAGCTGCGATTTTTATATTGAAGATTAATTTAATGTGATTTTCTTTTCGAATAATACAAATTTTACTTTTAGAAGTAAGTTTTTTTCATAAAAAGAAATAGAGGGAATTCGAGTTTAGTGAAAAGGGAACAATGAACACGCTTCGTGGGAAAAATTAAGAGAGAGAGTGCTAATCATAAACTAACTATTAAATAGACCGACAGCTTCAGCCAAAAAAGAGAAATTGCCTACAAGCTGAATTTGACCTTGGATGTTGCCCAGTTTGAATGCATGGATTTGTGCCTATGCTAATCAAACGGGACTCACTCATACTTGAAAAAAAAACAGCCTACACTCTTCCGGTTCCGATTTAAACCGCCATGGCGGTAGCCTTAGGTGGATTCTCATTTCAATATTAAGGGTTGTGTTGTAAACCATAGTTTTTCTTAGATCCAGGCTGACATTTTTCGCTACTTTTTTACATAAATAGTTGTTCGATTTTCTTATAATTAATGTTCGAATTACAGGATATAAAGAAAAGGAATATTTTTTTAAGTCATTTTATAACGAATTTTTAATAGACAGGTATTATTTTTATGATATCGATATAAAAAAATTGTTCGCACGTTCGCAATAGAATTTCCTTTAAGTTTCGAAACCAATTTCTTGTTTCACATTCCCATTTTTTTTTAATGATCGAGTGAAACTATTAACAACAATATTAAACGAGACTGACAACTGTACTGTCACTTAAAAAAGTGTAAGAAAAATTACAAACAAAACATCAAGTAAAAAAAATCGTCGGTTTCCTAGAAAAAAAAATTGTGAAGAAACAATAAGCAGTCATCATTTTGCAACTTTATTTTACTTTTCACATAAATACGGACATTATTTTCATTCATAAAATGTCTACCAAAAACTTTTCAGTTGTGTTTTTTTTTATTAAAAACTATCACTATTCGTGGTTGAAAGCAGTTGTTTTCAAATGGAATTTAATTATTTATCTCAATTATTTAAAATGTTCTAATAAATTTTAATTGTTTTTTTTTGTTGTTTTCCGCTATTAAATGGAATCTTCATGAAAAGATTATAACTCAAAAATCATATTTCAAACCATAATAATCGTAATCAATCCATTGCCGTTTTTCTATTGACATTCCTGGCGAAATATTTGCTGGCATAAAAAACAGACAACACGAAGACATGTTTGAATAAGCTTCATGAGTGAACTCGTCAAGATGTGGTTGATTTTTAAATAAAAAGAATTACTTGAGTTTGACATTGAAACTTCATTTTGATTATTTTGGTGTGTTTATAAATTTTGGGTATTCCACTAACATATTTCTTCCCCAAAAACAGACACATTAATTGTAGGAACAAAAATATCTTCTTGTATTTCAACGAATGAATTTTCCACACTTATTCCTTTATTTATTTATGTTGATTACATTCGCTATTTTAATTTTGTAGAAAAGAATACAAATGTTATCGTGGTGCAAAAATACAACGAATTTAAACTCTTAGAACGCATCCATCAGCTGATAGCAACTCACGAAATACACTAAATCTCAGTCAGTGTTCTTAACACTCTCTCTTTATTTTTCCCACGAAGCGTGTTCATTTTTCCCTTTTCACTTAACTCAAATTATCTCTATTTTTGTATGAAAAAAAAACATGCTTTTAAATTTAAAATTTGTATTTTTCGGAGAGAAAATAACATTAAATTAACCTTCAGTATAAAAATCACAGTTTGCTAACATTATAATCACTATTTTTGGTACTGGAAATTGTTACTAAAGGCAAATCTCCTTTTTATGTACATTTAGTGCGTTGATATTAATGGTAAAATGTAGTTTGAATGTTTTCTTGTCAGATGGTTGATATTCCCACAATTTTGATGTTTTTCCTTTTAGAAAAAAGTAGAGATACCACAATATAGGAACACTGCTGAGTGTCAGTAGTTTATTACAACTCCCGCCATTTAGAATTGTTGTTTTTTTTTTGCTGCTTCACACGTATTCACAGACAGTTAAATAGCGAGCGGTGGGAGGGGCTTATATTGAAAAAAATCTGCGGGGTAAATCGGTGAGACGTAGGAAAGCTGTCAGTCTATTTAATAGTTAGTTTATGCTATGGAGGTACAAGGTGGCGCAAAAGTAATCCTCCTATCAGAAAATGCGAATTTTGCGATTGGCCCCTAATGTCAGTTCTGTTTTGGCATTTGTGTAGTAAACACATGCGAAATACACGTTAATAAACAATGTTACGCTACACTGCTCCAGAACGCGGAATATTGGTGACTATTTATTTGAGCAATAATCGGTCGGTGGCTTTGGCACAACGTGAATTTCGGCGCAGATTTCCTAGCCGCCCAACGCCTACTGGTGAAACACTGCGACGTTTAGCCGCTCGCCTCGAAGAGACTGGCACAACACGAGATACTGCCAGGCGTGGCAGACCCCGGAGTAGCCGTTCTGCAGAGAATATTTCTGCTGTAGCCGAAGATGTCATGGAAGCGCCGTCGACATCGACCAGACGACGTGCCACGAAAATGGGTATCAGTCGACGGTCTTTACAGCGAATTTTGGTACATGATCTGAAGATGTTTCCGTACAAAGTCCAGACGGTGCATCAGCTGTTAGCTGCTGACCGCCAATCGCGTCTAACATACGCTCAAGCCATCCTTGATCACCACCAAGAGGATGATGATTTTTCATCAAAAATAATCATGAGTGATGAGGCCCATTACCATCTTAGCGGGTACGTAAATAAGCAAAATTTACGCTTCTGGGGCACTGAAAATCCGCGTGTAACCCACGAAGAGCCATTACACCCGCTCAAAGTCACTGGATGGTGTGCTGTTTTCGCTGGAGGAGTCATCGGACCCCTTTTTTCTTCGAAGACGTCGCGGGCCAAACGGTTACTGTGAATGGTGAGCGCTACAGAGCAATGATCAACGAGTTCTTTTTGCCGCAACTTGATGAATTGGGATTGGAAAACGTGTGGTTCCAACAGGACGGTGCAACGGCACACACTGCACGTGCCACAACCGATATGCTGAAGGATGCATTTCCCGGGCGCCTAATCTCCCGTTTGGGCGATTTGCACCGGCCAGCAAGATCGCCTGATTTGACCGCTCCAGACTTTTTTTTGTGGGGCTTTTTGAAGTCGCGGGCTTATGTCAACAAGCCTCAAACTTTTGCAGCTCTTAAAGACAATATCCGTCAAGAATGTGAGGACCTATCGCCGGAAGTTTTGGCCAAAGTGATGGAAAATGCCATAAAAAGGGCATCATCATTATATTCTCGACTTGATGTAAAAAAAATTAAAAGACCAAATAAAAATAATCCACAAGAAGAATCAAAGTTTTTCATTTTTTTTTTAAATTACAGCCAAAAAACATCGGGAAGTTATTTTTGCGCCACCTTGTAGAATGCGAACTGTGCTCATTCTCGTTGTTCGTTCGTTTTCTTGTCTGTCTTTCCCTAACCGGTTCGTTCGTTACTGTTGCTGTCTGTCTCTGTGTGCTTTATCCGTTAATGCGTTCTGTCTAGTGTGATGTTTGCTTGTCTGGCCCAATCCCACATAAATAAACAAAATTACCTAAGCTATATTTATGCTGTTGCTGATTGAAAATAGTTTTCATGAAATTTTAATTTTTGAAACTAAAATGTACTACAAATCTAGTACATTCTTTAAATTTGTGTAATTACAGTATTACACTACTTTGCGTTACGCTCATTGAAGTTTAATTGTCATGTGCTTACATAATTTATTAGGAGAACAAAGATATTGAATTATAATCGACATTTTTATAACGAGAAGTAGTTGCGATTTTATTCTAACAGTTGGCCAAAAATTTAGATGGGCAATTTTCAATAAAAGGGTGTTGAAATCAACGAAATGGGCCTGCGCCGTATTTACGGTGGAACCTGAGGAATTACATCGAAAATCACACACTGGATGATCAGAACCATTACAACATATGCCTTAATAAGGTGGATCAAAGCTATCCAAAAGAATACTATTGCAAAGCTGAAGCCTTGATAGGATTAATACCCCTGGCACAAGGGGAAGGGATAAGCTTTACTAACCATCCAGAACTAACGATCCTTATCTCGGAACGTCTGGAACTTGATTTTATGCGTTAGCAATAATCCAGCTAGCTGCCAAAACTGCCTTAAGTGGTACTTGTGACGAACTTGCCCGGAAGGCCTCAGAAACCCCTTTTATAGGACCAGAACCTTTGTGCACCGTCACTAAATCTGCAATCAACTCGACTATTAAAAGTTGGCATTACAGCGTATCAAACGGTGGAGAGAAATCCCAGGCCTTGGGCAATCCTGCCATTTAAGAAAAATACCAATTTATCGTGATTCTGCATCCAGCTCATTTAATCATTGAACGTCGCGAATTGATAGTCGCGTTATTCGTTACGAATTGCTTGAGAACCGGTAGTGTTCCGCTCCGAGCTTAAGGTGGAATATTTTCGTTACCCTATCTTCTTGTTAGAATCCCGATAGACCCCCCTTTATGGTACCTAACAGGGTTCCTTGATGAAGTACATGAAAAGTGGTACTAGTTCGTTCATTGATCGACTTAAGTCATTATGTTTCTAGGGTCTTATACAAAAGCTTGCTACAAGTGGCCTCTCTTTCATTCTTGTTGCTAAGGTAAAAGCTAGTCCGTAGTAGAACCCTCTTGCTCTGTTACAAATTCCAATTCAAGGCTAACGATGCACTTTTGATACTTCACCACTCCCATCAGCCTCAATTCAATTCCACACGCCATTTCCAGCCAAGTTGGAAAAAAAAGTTAATAAACACTGTCGCCAGCGACTCCACCAAATTCCACTACAAAAGGCATCTGCAAGTCATAGGCGCAGTATCCCAACTCTATTATCTGTCTGAGTGTAGGCATCTGCGAAATGGGTTTTTCGTCGGATTAAGGACGATTCCACTCGAAAACCACTTGACGCAGTTCAACAGCTCTGCAAGAGTTCCCCTCAATTGGGCCGATTCATCACCAAGGCTTCAGTTACAGAATAGAAGCTTATCAGATTAAAATCGGGATGGAGGATATTATTCATATTTCATTTTTCATTACATTTCCAATCAGTCGTAACAATGCCACATGCAATTTCATATTTCTGTTCTGATTTCTTCCGACAGGTTGGGACGATTGGAGCGACTTCACTCTGTGCAGCGTACAGTGCGGCAAGGGCGTGCAACAGCGATTTCGCCGATGTCTGCTCGACAACCCCATGATAAACATGAACATGAAAATGAACGGCAATGAGATGCAACAGCCGCCACCACCCGAGCAGCAGGATATGTTGGACGTCAGTAATCCATCACAACAGCAGTCAGATGTGCTCAATCAGCAGAAGAAACAACATCATCACCATCATCATCAACTGCTGCACTCAAGAGGAAGTAGCAGCACCAGCAGTAGTATTGGTCGGAGTAGTGGCAACACCAGAACCCACTCAGACAGTCCGGAAAAGGACATCGGCAGTAGCATCAGCAATGGAACAAAGTCAGTTTCGACCGCAGGTGGTGGTGGTAGTGGAGTGACGGGCAAAGGCACTTCCTCGAATAAATTGAAGAAACGTAGGAAACGGAAGAGAGCTAAAAGCCTGTCAACCATGTCCTGTGAAGGCTACAATATCGAACAGCGGAATTGCAATACATTCGAGTGTACCGGTAGGTGATGAAATGTTTGTTATCCTTTCAAAGTCAAGTTTCAGTTTGTCTGTCGTCCTGTTTCTTCCCTCAGACGACATAAGTGACTTATTAAAATTTTATAAAAAGTTCCTGCCGGCTGAAGAACTCGAAACTACTTCGATGCCACAACAGCCTGAACTATCGACGACAGCAGCAGCTACATCCGCGGCATCGGCATCGCCAGCGCCGACGGGGTCGAGTGTACCTGCATCGACAACACTTCCCAACACAGGATACATAAGGAGCTGGAAAAATTCGCTGAATTTCACGCTAATGATCACATTGAGATTGAAGGTAAGTACCATGGCGTGAAAGGTTCAAAGTCTTCTTGATTAAGGGTGGAGGGTATGCAAGACCAGACAAAGAATGTTTTCATTTTATTCATCAGGAGAGGGAACGGAAGCAACGCTTCGTTGGGAGACATCAAACACGTTTGTTATCATCAATCGTGTGAAGTGAAAACAAAAAGGAAACATATGAAAGCGGTTGCTGGGGTTTTATCCTTTATTTGCACTTCAGCTTGGGGCTTTGATGAATGCACGGTGGAGTGCTGGGGACGACGGCTCCTTGGGGTGGCATCTTTGACACTTGCTAACGTTTACTTAGGGAATTATATTGTCCTACATAGAGACGAACAAGGATGGGACTATTTATCACAAAAGTTTTTGGGGTTGCCTACCAATTACGGACACAAAGTGTATCCTATGATTAAGGGTCTGCCTTTGTTGACAGTAAACAATGCGTTAAGGCAAATTATGGCTGAGTGGTGTATCGATAAGGGTTACTCCTTTGAAATGGACATTAAATTGGATTGATAGATCCTTTTGTAGGCCACGTGAGTAGTGGTGGCAACTTAAGCCATGCACCAAAATCTATTTTTAAGCCATTTCCTACATCTCCATGCCCGCACTAATTACACTTATCACTTACTGTGCCCCACCCAAGCATCATCGATATATGCATAATTTAATCATCTGTGGAATAAAATACGCCTGTGACACTTAAACCGCGTTTCGCGCTAAAAATGCTTCTCAATTCTGATTTAACCACTAGCTGGTCATTAAAACCGTTTCACTCCAGTCCGATATTGCATAATCTATTTTTAATTACCAAATTATGCACACTCATGCAATCATGGTCGCAGCATCAATTGGCAATTAATCAAAACGGTTTGTGGCTTCCACTAGGCCCCAACAGTAAGCACAAAATAAATAAATGAAATGAAAATTGAGCAAATAATTTGAAGGCAATATGGAGGCGAATTTAAACAATGTCTACCCTATTATATTTTTTTCAGCAGCAATTCGCGATGGTAGTTACTATCCGCGTTTTTAAGTAGGTAGACCATTTTTTTGTGAGAAAAATCCGGTATTCGTGGATAAACTCGAGCGGTTCATAAATTTACTAAGAAGGAAAATTCTCTGGCTAAGTATTTTACCCTCTTCCATAAAAAGAGAGCGTTTTTTAGCGCTTTTTATTTTAAACAAAGTTTCGGTGTTCGGTCTAGTTTGTTGTACCAAAGCTAAGATATAAACTAAGTATAATATAGACCGTCAGCAGGGACAACTTATGAGAATTTGCCTACTGTTGAGTCCTAACTTAATGCTGGCAATGCTGTTGGCATACTCTTAACTGTCACAGCAGGAATTCGATGGGCATTCACTACAAGGTTGTCATTTTGTTAACCTCTTCAATAATCATAAGTTAAGTTGAAGTAATAAACTTGAATTATAATAGTGGTACATAAAATACACTTGCCTTTCTAATTGGAGACACCCGAAATACACTACACCTACTAACGGCTTTCCGTTTTACTGTGTACGAAAGAATTTGTGCCATGTTAAATTTAAAATGACGCACGGCTATACTTGCATATAGCAATCTGACAGATTGTACGGCATGTTTACTATATGGATCACCTGCAAAAAAAAAAAAAAAAAACTCGTAAAAATGTTATCATCCGATGCTTTGATACCCTCCGCTGCATACAAGTCATACAAAACAGTTGTTTTTTTTATGGGAGGTACCAGAACTACTTGACCGACATAGTCCAAATTTAATATAAACCTGACGACGATAAAAGTAAGTCCTCTCGCAAAATATCACTTGCCTTGGTCGATTTGTTTTGACGCTATCCTGTTTTCAACAGACAGAGATACTCATAGGCGTGTATGATTTTGTATGAGAGCTACCAGAACTACTTGATCGACATAGCCCATTTCTAGTCACAACTTTATGACAATAAAAAGAAGTCCACTCACAAAATTTCAGTTGCCTAAGTGGATTCTTTTGGACGCTATCATGTTTTCAACAAACAGAGAGACACATGGGTTTAGTATTGATTTTGTATGGGAGGTGTTCGAACTACATGACCGACATAGTCCAAATTTAATATAAACCTGACGACGATAGTAAGTAAGTCATCTCATAAGATTTCACTTGCCTAAGTCGATTTGTTTTGACACTATCCTGTTTTCAACAGACAGAGTGACACATGGGTTTAATATTGATTTTGTATGGGAGGTAAATGAACTACATGACCGACATAGCCCATTTTCAATACGAACCTGACGACAGTAGAAATAATTCCTTTCACCAAATTTAATTCGCCTATGTCAATTCCTTTGGGCGCTATCGTGCTTTCAACAGACAGGCAGACAGACGGACATGGCTAAATCGATTCAGAATGTGATACTGATTCAGAATATATATACTTTATGAGGTCTCCGGTGACTCCTTCTTGGCGTTACAAATGTAATGACAAAGGGAATATACCATCCTGTGGAGGGTATTAAAATGTTAACAGTGTGACACATATCAGTGTACAAATTATTGAACAAAAGGGGTATTCAGCGTTCGGTGTAACAGACCTAGTAAAATTGCGAAATTTAATTTTTATTTATCAGATTGTGAAGACACTTTTTTTCATCTCTTGCAAAACTGAAACAAATGACAGATCCACTTTGACAATTTATATTAGGTATGTTCTGAAAAAAAACTTTTAAACCTTTCTGAAACTGGGATGGAATCGGCTAAGGTGATAGTTGATTGTCGTTTTTTATTATCAACTCTTCCTTGCTCTGCGTAAAGCGATCACAAAAAACTGATTGATTATTGGCAGCACTTAGAGTTTTTAACGTCACTCCCTTGCCGACGCTGTCATTCCGAGCAGTTAATAGGTGCAATTATATTCGAAGTGTTTCTACTGTGAAAAATGTAAGTGAATTTAGAATTCTAAAATGTTAACAAATTACAATAAAATTTCACATTTCACTTTTTTCGGTTTTTCATTTTAATTTATTTATTAAATCGATGGCCCCGTGCAAGAACACGGTACATCTGGTGCTATTTTTCAGGAGAGGCGTTTGAAGTTTGGGAAAAAAAAAATTAGCGATCGCTTTCGGTGTTATCCTAATTGCAACTTTAGCTCTATTTTCAAGGTTTTTAATTCTTTGCATGAAAAAAAATTAAAAAATCAAAGCACAAGTGCGGATTCTGAATGTATACATAACTCAAAACTATACTAATTGGACTTGGGTTGTTTTTGCACGGGGCCATCGAAATATTCTTTTTTCTCTTAAGTACTATTTCATTTATTAGGAGTTGAAGCTGAGGTGCATATATGAAAATGACACACATGTATGAAAGCGACACCTAAATAGCCGTCATATGAAATTAATCGCAAAAAAGCGATTGTCAATTTGATTCCACCACTGTCTTATATTAACGTCGAAATTGCCTGCTTCTAGAATGTAGTCTAATATCATAAAAACACCTTTGTCTGTTTGTTTTTCATTCGCTTTATTTTTCAACAATTTAGCGAACTATCAACTTGACAAGGCTACACTTTAATCTGTTGTATTTTTCAGTTACAATAGGGTCATGGTATAGATAAAGTGTAGCGAAATTTAAGTCAGTATATTTTGTTGTTGTAGTGCGAAAAAAAGGTGCTCTTTCTCAATGATACATGGCCAGGAGGTCTTAATAAGTTAAGAGTTGTTTACCTTAGGCAATTTCCTAAGGCCGGTGTAAATATTATATTATTTATTGTGAACGCTGGCCTTAAAATACAAGACTTCCGTTATACATGGAAACTCGCAAGAGTGGTACCCATACTAAAGGCTTCAGAGATGCCAGAAAACTGCAGACCTCTCAGTTTACTAAGCAACTACTAGGTTAAGTTAGGTTAGGTTGAGGGGGGTTGTGAGATCGTGACAAGAAGACCAGGCATCAAGACGGGCCCATCGCCATTCCCAGGGAATCATTACGGTTCAAAACCTAAACCAAATCGCCCAAACAGTCAATTTTTCAAGCAACCTTAACAAAGTGTATGAAAAGATCCTAAAGGAAAAAGTTGTAAAGTTCATAGAAACTCACCAGATCTACCCCAACAAACAGTTTGGATTTAGGACGCACCACAGTCCATCCCATCAGCCACTGCGAATGTGCAACCATATAAAAAGCAATCGTTCACAGAGAAAGTCTACTGGTATGGTCCTATTAGACATAGAAAAGGCATTTAATTCTGTTTGTCATGCCGGGCTAATTTACAAAATGATTTATCTAAATTTCCCTCCCTATATTATTTGTCGAATAATCCAAAGCCTTTTGTCCAACCGTCGATTTAATGTCCATGCTAATAGTAGTGTTTCCGACTTAATATACTTCCAATCGGATGTATCACAAGGCTCGGTTCAGGCGCCAATCTTATAATCATATAAATAAAATTGGTGTAGTTCTGTTCGACTAAGATTGAATTTGACGGCATGTCTTTAAATGGAAAAATATTAGAAACCGTTCAATATATTCTGGTGCATTTTTCACAGGCCTATAGAGGATACCTAGGCCTACAATCTCTACTTTGTTTCAACTCTATATCTCTATGAATTCCGGAAAAATTTGGTCAAGAGTAATTTATTTTTTCGTTTCGTTTTGCTTTTTTCTTTGTCACACTTTCCGTTCGAAAATACTGGGGGCATTTAAATATAGTTAAAAGCAGCTTATAGAGGACATCTGCAGGTACAACATAGGATATCCAATAACTCGATAACTTAAAAGGTTTTTTAATAAAAAGGCAAAATTTGAAACATTTCTACGATTTTCACATGAGTGAGTAGATATGCAATTCATTCTCAAATCAAACATACTAACTGCGCAATATATTGACATCTCTTTTAACCCTATTTTACTCCTGTGACGGAGAGGCAGACAGACAGAGGCAGTACGCTGTGTGGTTTGCTAAGAAAAAAAAAACAAAAGAAATGGCAAATATGAGGAAAGGTTTGTTTGTACTGTTTTGCTTTCAAAATAAAGTGTCTAGAAAGAAATGTCAAATAGGTATAGGTACCAGTGATACCAGATCGTGGTATTATTACATTAGGGGATTTATATTTGGGAAAATTCCTGGTGAAACTATTTATAAATGCTATTTGCAATCAAGATGAGGCAGTAAATTACCCGGTGGAGTTTTTAAACAGCAGTACAGCCCATGGCCTTTTTGCTCATAAAATTGAATTAAAAGTTGGAGTTCCCATTATGTTGCTTCGCATTTGAATCCCCAAGCTTCGTAATGGTACCAGAATATGAGTGATTGCGTTACAGAAAAATGTTATAGATGCACTAATTTTTCTGGGTGTGGTAAAGGTATTTATACCAAGAATACAAATAATTCCTAGCAATTATCCATTTCAGTTTAAACGGATTCAATTTCCTATTTCTATGTTCTGCCATGACAATCAATAAATCACAGGGTCAAACTTTAAGAAAAATGGGAGTTGAATTCACGGGCAGTTATAAATAATTATGTAGCGTGCTCCAGGGTAAATAATGTAGTAACTATTACTATCAAAAGAAGCGTTACATTAATAAAAAAGTGAGTTAAATTACCTATTATAAAATTATTTCCTTTCATTTTCATTGTCCAAAGAATATTAAATTGTTGCTGATTAGTCCAACGACCAGGTGCAATGCCATGAAGGCAGAGTGGACTCAGTCGTTGGGATGTTTTTTAATACGGGCTCAAGTCCTTCACTATTGCTGACCGCTCCCTCTATATACCTCTATCTATGATTTTGTTTTGAGCGATTATCAAAAAAAAAATGTGTCCCCTACAAGACAGCAAATTTATAAAAATATTATTTCCATCAATTGTTCTGCAACGGCATTTTGCACGGGCAAAGCCGGGCGGGTTCAGCTAGTATATAATATATATTATATTATAACATCTATTCTATACATGTTACGTGCCAAACCTACCCCACTGTGATATAGCTATTTTCGCAGATGATTCTGCAATATTTTCCTCACATGAATTTACTCTCAATGTTAAGAGGAATCTTATATATGGAGTAGAAAGATTAACAAAATATTATCACAAGTGGAAGATCAAAGTAAATGAAGGGAAAACGCAAGCTATTTTTTTCACTAGAAAGAGAAAGCCTTGCTCCAGCTTAATGGAAACTACACAAATTGGGAACCTTCCGTTAGATATCTTGGCATCCATTTAGATACTAGATTAACATTTAAGATGGTCTTTAATTCATAAAGAATGTAGGAATAGCTATAAAAATGTTTTACCCATTTATTAAAAGAAAATCTCTGATTTTTACGAATAACAAAATTATAGTACATAAGGTCATTTTCCAGGCAATTCCGTTATACGGTTGCCAGGTATGCGGCGACTCCGCAACCTGTCATAAAAAAATTGCAACTTTCACAAAATAAGCGGTTAAAAATGATGCTAGACTTACCTTGGCACCACTCAATCCTTGATACACACAAAAGAGCGAATGTTGAATTAAAAGCAAATAAAACTGTTAAGCTTAAGAACATGTTTAATTCAAGATGTGGTTTTACTGATAATCCAATTGTAAGCGAACTAAATCTTGTCTTATGTATGTCGTTCCGTACTTTTGAAAGTAAAAGCTGTTATAGTCAATTATTTATTTTGATTTGTCTGTTTATTTATTTGCTTGTTTAATAGTTATTTATTTAATATATATTTGTTTATCAATTTAAGGTATATTTATTTAGTCTTATATATATTTATTTTGTTATTTGTTTATTTATATACTTATTTATTGTTTGAATGCCTATTTATTAGCTTTTTAATACAATTTCATTTGGTGTATATAACGTAGGTACATTTAATATTATTTTTCGTTCTTATCTAATTTGTTTTTCTTTTATATTGAAGTTTCTTTTTCTTCGTTACCTATCTCTTATCTTTTTCTTACGTAAAAAAATAATATTTCAGTAGAAAGATAAAACTAAAATTATCAAATCTCTGTAAAATGTGTAAGTAATCCTGTAAGATTATTTTTATACGAAATAAAAAATATAAAGACCAATTGCATCGGATCGTGAATACCCCTATAATAATTTGCAATTTTGCTGATTTACATCTAGATTTCGGTTCTTTCCCGTACATTTTTGAAATAAATCATTTTAAAAAGTTGGCCACCCATATGTTTTTCGTTATACTTCATCCGTAAAACAAATGTGATAAAATGATTAAGATTTTTAAAAATTTGCTTGCCATGTCATATTAATTTTTAAGTGCTGTGAAAATGTTGCATCATTTCGGACGGTTACATAAAATAAAATAAAAAACAAAAGCCCGAATTCGATAGGACACAAAATGCCTTCGAATTGTTTTCAAATGTCTTTTTATTTACTTCGTCAGTGCAAATACTTTTGTATAGTAAATTGTTTAAAATATTGTATTAAATTTAAATCAATTTCTGGTTGATTTTCGTTATTACACGGAATCTTCATGTCACGAAAAGATTATAACTCAAAAATCATAGCCATTCAAAAAGGTTCATATCTCTCCCTCTGAAGCCCAACATATAATCTTAATATTCTTAATCCGTTCTCTGCCGGATATGTCGTCATTCCAAGGGGAAATGATTTTTTGCCAAAAATAACAAACGAAAACAGACACGGAAATTGTAGGAACAAAAATGTCTACCTTTTTGTGGAACCACGATGTAGGATGACTGCGAGTTTCAGTATTTTATTATACCTCCCGGCATTTAGAATTTTTTTTTGCTGCTTCACACTTATGTGAAAAGGAAATTTAAGAAAGAATTTTATTTTCAAAATTTGTAGGGGGAATCGGGTAGGTGCACGGGAGTTTACCGCCTAATTAATACTTAGTTTATGCCTAAGTCGGCGCAGTGGCTTAATGGTTAGTGTGTTGGACTTCTAAGCGAGGGGTCTTTTAAGGTTTTTTTTTTCACTGCGTCACCTCTCGCGAATCTCTGACAAACTGCCGAGAGTATAACTGTCATGAAGAGCTTCTCAATTAGCCTTTTGGACTCGGCGTTTAATTGTAGATCCCTTCCATTCGTCCCGAAAATGAAAAAATCACACAAAACGACTGGTTGTGAGAAGCTAGGTGTAGGGTCCATGCGGACCTGTTGCGCGCCAACTATTTTTTATTATGCCTAAAGACTGCCATTCAAAGATACTCATTTATCGCCAGAGTAACATTCTCCTAAGTAAGATTACGGCAAAGAGTCGATGCATTATGACCTTTTAGACTGCATCAACAGCTATGTGCTGATTTTCAGGTTCGCAGCTAACTTGAGTTACCAACATCTCTTTCAATCACCCTCTTTACAGATGGAACACCATATTTCACGAAGGATTATTTCCTCTTAGGTGATGCTTTGGCTCAAAGTTAACCTAGGCCTATGCTTAAAAGCCCAATATTTTTTAAGTTTGATACTCATAGTCAGCTCAAGTCCTACCAGGTTGAGCTTTTGTTTATCCTCTCTTCATATTACACGACTGACGCGCAACTTTTTCGTTGGAAAGAAAATTCATTCTAATAAACTATAAACCGAAGAAGAATTTGTACAACATATAAGCGAAAATTTGCATGGAGCTGTTCCTTCCGCTAATACATCAATTACGTCTTTAAATTGAAAAACCACTTCTTCACATTATATTTATTACATCATAATATTGCTCTTTGTCATGATACTCATTGTCCGCGGTGAGCCACGGCCCCACATAGGAAGCTCTTCCAGCCAGCTCTTCAGTTAGCTGCCTTAAGTTATGCACACCAAGTCTATGGTTGTGAGGGATTCAATGACTCTTTCTGATAAACCGTCCAAAGCTGCTGGTAACTGCTCCCCATTATGTTCATTCTTCTGCACCAAACAGGAGGCCCGGGATGGTAAAACCTTCTATAATAATATCTGCTTATGGATGTTGGCAAGAGGTATTAAGTTTCTGGATGCCTTCTAAGCTCGAAAAACTAGCTTTTAGAGAGAGTGATTCCTTGCTTGATCTCAGTGCCGATGTCATTTTCAGAGATAATTGTAGATTTTTTGTTCAACTTTGAAGTTTTATCTGTCCGCTATGATGTTTTGCCTGAGTTGTAAGTAATTGGGTCTGTTGAATCTTTCGTGTATTAATTTAAGTCAATATGAAGCACAAAAAGTTTGGACACACACTTCCCAAGCTTTATGTTGAAGCTCTAATAGCTCTAATTGCTCGAAAACTAACAGAGTGGGGTAAGTGAGAGAGGCTTCAGGGGTATCGTTCCCCAGCTGGCAAGAATCACTTGTCGGAAGCGCACAGCGTGTTCGTATAAGTGAACAATATGCAGTGCCGTAAAGATCGCGGACTCTCCTTAAAAAGAATCAACAGTGTACTTTATTTAAGAGAAAAAACTAAAGTCTAAAACAATCAAATCATGCAGTTTCTCAACTACTATTACTATCCTTTACGCGACAACGATGCTGGAACGTTTTCGAAAAGCACATAATGGATAGCTATGTTCAAGTAAGATATTGGGGCCCCATTAAAAACGTTTGCATTGTATTTGTGCCCGAAGGAATAAAAAATAAGGACCAATATCAATTTTTTTTAAATACCTAGAGACATTCATATTTCCAAATGATCGACAAGTTTTTGGTACCACAACTAGAGCTGTTTTCAATAAGACACTCCACGCATAGCTAGAGATTCCGTGAAGCAGTTGAGGGTACTTTTTCCGAATAAATTCATCAGAAAATACGGTGACCGTGTGACTTTTGATTTCTTACGATTACATTGTTTATAGCAACAAATCCCTGTCAAATTAAAACCAAAAGAAAATATGCGACGTCAAGTTGCTGCCATTGAAAGAACATTTGGCTTTCGGCAAGATTCAAGAGTGTGTTAAATAAAATAAACCGTATTTAGACGAGATGTTGATGTACCTACGACTGCAGAAATGAATGATACTAATTATCATCAAACAAATCCCTCGTGCATCATAATGTAGCATATCATAAATTGCAATCGCTTAAACGGCACTTGGAAACCATTTTCAAAGTCCAATTTTCATTATAGAATCATTGAAAATCCTATTTCTAAATTAAACAGGTGTGTGGGAATCTTGGCGGGCCTACCAAATCGAAGATTTAATCCAAATCTGATTCCAATATGAAGTTGATTATAAATTGTACTAAAATTGATCACCGGATCACTGATACTTGCATGGGAAGACTGAGCGATAGGTCTCAGTCTAGGCTGGGATTTTATATGTTTTTTTTTATTTGTTAGGTGCCATGCCCCTTTGTCCAATTTTAACCAAAAATTACCTTCTTTTGATCGCAGACAATCTCTTTGCCAAATTATATTACTATTGGTTCAGAGGCTTAGTCCCGAAAAGATAACAGACAGACAGAGTTACTTTCGTGTGAGGATGCAGATACCACACAGTAAAGGTGTAGGACTGTAGGTATCCCTAATATAGATCACTGAAATGCGACACACAAGGTTTTCATAAACGTAGAAAAGTCACAAGCATAAGGCTTTAAGCTTTTCTATGTTATATTGCCTTGTATGTGCGTGCTAATTGAACGATAGTGCCTAAAATCTTTGATTACGGGAATGACCACAACATCAAAAGAATATGTATACATTCATGATAAAGGATTTACAGCGAGAAATTTGTTTAATTTAACAATTAAAAAGAGAGGTAGCTCTAAAACCAGTTTCAGAAGATGTAAATTTTCAAGACTAAACAAATTAATATTCGCATCATCTCTTGAAGTATACATCATCCGTAAATATTGTTCAATAGTCAGATTTGCCTTGTGGACTGTATTTTATCTGCTTTTTTTATTCTGCAATCCTGTGAAAATTCCTTTGAGAAAAATAAATGAAACGTTTCCAAAGCCAAATCAAAGTTTTTTTAATAATAAAAATAAACCAAAAAAGTATAACAAGAAAAACAACGAAAGCTTACAAATAAAAACTAAATAACAAAGTCGAATTAAGGATAGTGAATTTAATCTACGCTGCCTGTAACTTAAATTATCGTGCTTCGGCGTTAACAAATATAAACGAAAAGCTTTCAACAATAATAAATAAATTTGCAATAAATTTTGCACTTTCTTTAACAAACAAAATAAAATGTAGAGGTCCAATATGAGTCTCTTGGGGAGCAATTGATTGCAAAGCAACCACAAACTTTTCAAACGAATTTGTTATACCCCAAACAGGAAGGTATATTCACTTTGTAACGCCAAGAAGGAGTCATCGGAGACCTCATTCTGAATCAGGATCAAATTCTACATTTAGCCATGTATGTCTGTTGAAAGCACGATAGCGCCCAAAGGAATTGACATAGGCGAATGAAGTTTGGTGAAAGGACTTATTTTTATCGTCGTTAGGTTGGTATTAAAAATGGGCTATGTCGGTCAAGTAGTTCTCGTACCTCCCATACAAAACCAATATTAGAAAACACATATTGAAAACACGATAGTGTCAAAAAGAATCTACCTAGGCAAGTGAAATTTTGCAAGAGGACTTACATTTATCGTCGTCAGGTTGATATTAAAATTGGGCTATGTCGGTCAAGTAGTTCTGGTACTTCCCATACAAGACCAATTTGGTATGACTTGTATGCAGTGGAGGGTAGCGTCGAAACAAATTGACCTAGGCAAGTGAAATTTTGTAAGAGGACTTACATTTATCGTCGTCAGGTTGATATTAAAATTGGGCTATGTCGGTCAAGTAGTTCTGGTACTTCCCATACAAGACCAATTTTGCATGACTTGTATGCAGTGGAGGGTAACGTCGAAACAAATGGACCTAGGCAAGTGAAATTTTGCAAGAGGACTTATATTTATCGTCGTCAGGTTGATATTAAAATTGGGCTATGTCGGTCAAGTAGTTCTGGTACCTCCCATACAAAACCAATTTGGCATGACTTGTATGCAGAGGAGGGTAGCGTCGAAACAAATTGACCTAGGCAAGTGAAATTTTGTAAGAGGTCTTACATTTATCGTCGTCAGGTTGATATTAAAATTGGGCTATGTCGGTCAAGTAGTTCTGGTACTTCCCATACAAGACCAATTTTGCATGACTTGTATGCAGTGGAGGGTAACGTCGAAACAAATGGACCTAGGCAAGTGAAATTTTGTAAGAGGACTTACTTTTATCGTCGTCAGGTTAATATTAAAATTGGGCTATGTCGGTCAAGTAGTTCTGGTACTTCCCATACAAGACCAATTTGGTATGACTTGTATGCAGTGGAGGGTAGCGTCGAAACAAATTGACCTAGGCAAGTGAAATTTTGTAAGAGGACTTACATTTATCGTCGTCAGGTTGATATTAAAATTGGGCTATATCGGTCAAGTAGTTCTGGTACTTCCCATACAAGACCAATTTGGTATGACTTGTATGCAGTGGAGGGTAGCGTCGAAACAAATTGACCTAGGCAAGTGAAATTTTGCAAGAGGCCTTACATTTATCGTCGTCAGGTTGATATTAAAATTGGGCTATGTCGGTCAAGTAGTTCTGGTACTTCACATACAAGACCAATTTTGCATGACTTGTATGCAGTGGAGGGTAACGTCGAAACAAATGGACCTAGGCAAGTGAAATTTTGTAAGAGGACTTACTTTTATCGTCGTCAGGTTGATATTAAAATTGGGCTATGTCGGTCAAGTAGTTCTGGTACTTCCCATACAAGACCAATTTGGTATGACTTGTATGCAGTGGAGGGTAGCGTCGAAACAAATTGACCTAAGCAAGTGAAATTTTGTAAGAGGACTTAAATTTATCGTCGTCAGGTTGATATTAAAATTGGGCTATGTCGGTCAAGTAGTTCTGGTACTTCCCATACAAGACCAATTTTGCATGACTTGTATGCAGTGGAGGGTAACGTCGAAACAAATGGACCTAGGCAAGTGAAATTTTGCAAGAGGCCTTACATTTATCGTCGTCAGGTTGATATTAAAATTGGGCTATGTCGGTCAAGTAGTTCTGGTACCTCCCATACAAAACCAATTTGGCATGACTTGTATGCAGTGGAGGGTAGCGTCGAAACAAATTGACCTAGGCAAGTGAAATTTTGCAAGAGGACTTACATTTATCGTCGTCAGGTTGATATTAAAATTGGGCTATATCGGTCAAGTAGTTCTGGTACTTCCCATACAAAAACAATTTTGTATGACTTGTATGCAGTGGAGGGTATCAAAATATCGGCCAGGCCGATGATAACACTTTTACTTGTTATCAAATAATCTTGAAATTTAAAAAAAGAAAATCTATGTCTCCATTAATAAAGTTGGTGCGTACGCACTCACTTCTATCGAGAATTTTTGTTCTAATTTTTCGTACTGCTCTAGTTTCATTTTAAAAGTAGAAAAAGTGCAAATAAAATGTAGTGTCAAACGGGCTTTAGTAACAGGAAAAAGGCGCGGTGTGTTGGAGTATGTACTAAGCACGGGTCCCAGTTTCGATTCCCGGAAAAACACAATTTACTTAACCCTCTCCTTCCCAAATTTTTAATATGTGGGTAAAAAAATAAATTTTATGTTTTTAAGGATCTGCCGATATTATCCTTAAAAAAATAAAATGTATTTTATTTAAGGATAACTGCATCATTCTTTATAAGTTAGAGTCATCGGGTGGGCGTGGCTAAATGGTAGCCCTGATGTAACCGGGGTGCTACCTACAAAATCAAAACTCTTTTTTCTGTTAAAAATAGGAAATATCTATTGTTTTATTAATATTACCGTATAATGTTATTTGCACAAAAACATTTTTTTTCCGGTATCAGCACTTGTATTTACCTTTTTAAATCCACGACCGAAAGTCACGTTGCGACAAAAATAAACACTAGTGGTTGATGTCCACGAGCAAAATGTTACCCGATAAAACATACAAAATTATTTGCAATAAATTGAAAGAGAATTCTCTTGGCAGATTAAAGAATTAAGAATTCTTTTAATTTTGGCTGTTTTGTAAAACGAATGGTTCTGATTAGCTATAGTGAGAAGCTAGGCCTAGTGTCCTTACGGATATGTTGCGCCAACTTTATTTTTTTTTTTCAAATAGTAAAAAATGTGATTTTGGTATACTGTAGTTCCTACTAAGAAAACATTAACTAAATTATTGTTTCTTCTTATTTGAAAAAAACAAACAATAAAAATAAATTCATGGAACCTTGTTTATTTTGTATTAACCAAGGAATAAATTTATGTTATCTTATTTTGTAGTATTTTTATGTCGGTGATTTCTCTGAGAAACCACTAGGCGTTCACTGAAATTTTTCCGAAAAAAATAAAACAAAGAAATTATTCATAGAAAAGTATGTAACTAACACATTTATTTAGTGTGGTATTTTGCAAAACAATTTTTCTCCGCTGAAAAGCATAATGCTACTTGGCAGACGGAGCAGCACCATTTGGAACGATGGGGTTCACTTTTTGTGCTACAGTATGCACATCGCCTGGAAGTAGCTTATGTTGGCAAGTGCGCGCACCTCATACCTCCTCTCGAATGAAACATTCGGTTTGAAGTCGTTAGTCTTCGGTTGTTCTATTGAAGGACGACCTCTGCGGGCGGCATTTATATTTACTCCAACTAAACCCGATACCACTGCAATTCGAAAATCTTTCAACGACAAAGATTTGTCGTTTTCAATTGACCTGGCTTCAAATATAATAAACGCATTTATGAGGGATACATCAAGGAAGTGCCACATTATTCGATGCCACCACTTTTTGGACTTCCGATCAATTTCGTAGAACGACTTCAGCATATCGGCTTTATCGACGAAACCCATATTTTTGTTATATTCAATTATCATTTCCGGGCAAGTGATAATTGCTGAAGTTCCATCTTTTTGTTTTCGTGAGGTTGAGGAGTTTTTTGAAGGATCGCGAAAGTTCCCAAGAACATTAACTGCTTTAGTGTCCTTCCACTTCAAAAACGCCAGTCCATCCTTGCTGACACGCCAGTCCGATTTGCCCCTAACCATTTTTTTTTTTTCGTCCAATAGGTCACTTGGCAGATCTTTTCTATTGGCGCGTACTGTCCCACAAGCGTAGATTAATTGTTTTTTCAAATCCTTTTGCAGTTGCACTGAATTGAAATAGTTGTCAAGATACACATGATGTCCCTTTCCCACTAAGCTTCGAGTAAGGTCTTTGACTACTCGCGCACCCAAATTCTTTTCAGCAGTATCAGAGATTCGGCCTGTGTACATTTGGAACTCTGAGATGTATCCAGATTCATTGGCAAGGACCCACACTTTATATCCACGCTTGATGGGCTTCATTGGCATGTACTGGCGGAAACTGCTACGTCCCTTGAACTTAATCATTGACTCATCCACCGATTGTTCTTTTGACGGCTTATAGGACGATATATATGTTCTAGACAGTGTTTCTATAATTGGACGAATTTTATAAAGCTTGTCAAAATTTGCGCTACCCCTCAAAGGTTGTTGCGTATTGTCGTTCAAATGAATGTTTCCCAGATGCCATATGAATCTGTTCCTGCTCATCAAGGAGCTCAAATATTGGTCGCGTAATTCGGGCTTGGTTGACCAGTAGTCACGATAACTTGGGAGTTTTTTAACTCCCATCATTAGATTTATGGACAGAAAAGCTTTGTTCTCTTCACTGTTGGTAGGTGAGATGCCAGACTTCCACCTGCTTTTTGGATTGCATATAAATTTGTTTGAAAGACAATCACATCAATCAACTCTTGTGGATATATACTCAAAAAGATATCGGTTGGTGTCTCTAAATCATGAGGAATGGTTGGTCCAGTCTCCTCTACAAACTCCTTTATGAGTGTCTCACAAAAGGCATTATCTCGTGTCCAAACTGTAAAGCACTCCCGTTGTCTAGCTCTTATGAGGTATAGTGGAATTTCGTCTTCAGACTCCCAATCAGATTCATTAGAGTGAACACCATCGGAAGGAGCTGCTACAATATCTACCTCATTTTGTAGCAATATTGCCTCATCTTGATCATCTTCATCATCAACATCTCCAATATCAGACTCCGGGTCCGATGGGATATCCTCCAAGATATCGATAATGTCATCATTCGTCAATGGGCGTGAATAACCCGTCCGCGTTCCAGCTAAGAAAACAAAAATAACTATCGGTTAGGTTCCGGTGGTTTCTTAGAGTAACCACACATATATAATACACGATTTCCATAAAATAGTTAGATTTTAAACATAACAGTAAAAAAAACACTACAGAATATCCAAATAAATTCGATTATTATCAAACTTACCACTCATTTTATTTCAAAGCACAAAATTAAAAAAAATTCTTATAAGATACTTCAAACAGCTTTCACAGTTGATGAATAATTCACAATGACCCCCACTCATCATAAAATGCAAACATGTTGACATGTTGCACTTGAAAAATTTTCCTGTTGCTCTACGAATGAACAGGAACAGACGCGATATGGTGGTTTCCCATTGAAACGACTAGGAAGGCAGGAAAAATTTATTGATTTGGTGGTTTCATGTTAAAACCACCAGGCAACAAAGGGTTAAGATTATTTGGCATGAGTTCTTCGACGTAACGGATTTGACGTTCCAGTCTTAGTCTTCCGATTTAACAAGGCAGTTCAATTCCTTTGCAAAAAAAAAACTAAAGCGTTGAAATGATACTATGGGTGAAGGTTCTCCATTGAAGTAAATTATTTTCTTGCCCAACGTATCCGATTTTCCTCTACCATTATTCTTTCATTCTTAAAACAATTTCTGACTTCTATAGTGATGGAGGCGAATTAAACATTTTGTAGCAGATGCCTATGGTTGCAAGGCAAACTGCACCTATCCAGGTACTCTCCGCAGTTATTTTTCCGACCCATTTTTAATCTCACTTGCAGTAAGCGGAGTCAGAAACAGTAAAGTTGCATAAACCTTAAATAATCAGGATGAAAATAATCCCTCAATCCAAATTTACGCATTTTAATTGCAAACGTATGTCAAACATGTGGCACATTTTTAATCTCACTTGCAGTATGCATATTAAGAAAAAAATTAGCTGCACGACCAAAAATAATCGGGATAAATAAAATCCATCAATCCAAATTTGCGAATTTTAATTGCACACGTCGGTATGTTGCATTTTCCTTCAAAATGTTATACTTACACAAACTTACACAAACACATTTCGTCCTCGACAAATGCTAGGACCATGCCGCTTAAAATCAATTGCCAAAGTCAACAAACCTACCCTATTCAGTTGGGTAAAAAAACCCATACAAAAAAAAGGGCAGCATAAGCAGCTTAAAAAATACATATTTCATTGCCGGCTTTTGCTATCAAACAATCAATTAAAACTTGCTAATTAACATCACTCAAAAGCACGGTTTACTCTGCCGGTCATGCTATCCACCGCAAAGTCGTGTAAAAAATTTGAATTAATTAAAAACAAACTGCTGCTTATCAAGCTCATAAAAACTCAAACACGAAGCACCATACTCACTATGGCCCCGAAGTTGTGGTTAGACTGAACAGCCATGAAGCGGAGGTGTTCAAACATAATTTAAATCGAAAATTACTCGCTATTTAGTCACGCAGGTTATTAAAGCTCACGCCCGTGTTATGGACGTCAATTTGAATGGCTTTCCCTTCCGTTTTTCTATTCCAGAATGATACAAAGTCCACATCGACAATATTCTCCACACGGAACACAACCCACAACCTATATGTAGAGACTGCTGCCGATGGCTTAAGGTTATACCAGGAACGAGATAATGCCACCGAAATGCTACCTGTGAAATTCCAGTTATACGATAACCGTTGGCACCAGGTTTCGATCAGGTAGGTCCATAGATATTGTTTTGGCACCAGCCAACGTCTGACCATCAGTGTGTTGTGTGATAAGTATTCGAGTGGATAATCTCTCTGCCAGAAACATGTTACAGCATCAGGAGCCAGCATATAAAGGAACCGCTGCGAAAGGGATTTTCTTTTATGTGCAGGAAATTTAATTACATTTCATTGTTGTTGATGTATAGTGTTTGCTCTTTACACTGCGTGCAGTATTCATTTTTATATATCCCGTTCTTCCTGTTTTACAGCATCCAAAACGGAGATTTCATTTCCATTTATGTTGATTGTTCGTGGACAAACAGTTTTGTTGTGTCGAAACGATTGTTCTCGCTGCCGAACGATGCCGATGTGGAAATTGGTCGAGGATTCAGTGTGAGTATTAAAAATAGAGAATTGTCATTTTTTTTTCGTTTTTTCACATTGGTTGATTTTATTTGTGAAATTTATTGTTTGGCAAAAGGGAGACATTTTATGGCTATTAATGTTTCGCGTAATTGAATGAAACTGTTTGAATTGCGTATGTACAACATGGATGGGTGGTGAACTGGTCCTTTATATCTGAAATTTATATTGTGCTTGGTGTTGGTGGAAGGATACTCGCGATAAAGGTGAACTATTATCCTTAAGTGATGGTGAAATTCCCGGTGGAGCTTTAAAAAGTCCGAAGGGCTGTAAAATTATGATCAGGCCAATATGGCAACCCTTTGTGAGATGAAGTTGAATCAGGTTTTTTTTTCAGCATAGACTGCAGTTTTTTTTTAAAGCTTGTATTGCCAAAAAAGGGCCGATTAAAATATACGCCACGATATATGACCCGAATTAGAACACCAAGTGACTGCAATTTGCTGGAGCAGCTGACCAGGACTTCAAGAAAATAACTCCATAGCGGGTTAATAACAAATATAGTCAAATTGGCTTATAAAATGAGAACTGTCATAAAACGGTATTTTAGGGCCCAGATAACATGGAGACCCATATCTTCATCCATATCACGTAAACCGATTGCTTTTGGATGGCCAGTGTGCATCATAGCATCTCCAATCGATCCATTTTCTCTGAATTTTTCAATAATTACCCTCTTCACAGTTGACGAAGTTAAATCAACAAAATTTTAAGAACGATGACATCAAAACTATCATTTTCAGTTTTTAATATTGTTCAACATTGAAAAACGTTTTTTTTTTTTCTTTTTTTTCCACTTACCGCACAAATGACGGCAAATGTAAAACTTGCGTGCATTTTGGGGCACCCCTAATTACATTTTATAAAGCCGCCTGTTTATTCAATGTTAAACTTAAGAAAAATGTGCTATCCAACATGTCTTCCAGATCTTTAATTATGATAACGCTGTTCAGACGACTGGATTTAATTTAGTGATTACAATTACATTTAATTACTTTTTGAACGAAAACGCGTTGCATTATTTATTGGTCAGCATTTAAAGTTGTGCCAATCAATTTAAGAGATGAATATAGTTTTAAATCATCCGCATAAATCTTTGACTGTCGAAATGGCAGAATTTATAAAAATACTAAAAAGTAGTGGACCGGAATGACTCTCCTATGGGAAACTGGAACATAAGACAAATTAAAAATTATTTTTGAAAAACCAACAAAACAATGTAACAGTCAATTTATTGTAATTATTGATGTACCTGGCAGGAAACTTTTCTACGTACCTATGACAGAAAAATTGAGGCTTTGATTTTTGGGAAATCCGTGTAGATGCACGGGCGGTCTATCATTGAGAAAGGTTTGCACATTAATTGGTGGTAATAGTTTCATGTTTTTTTTTTCGTTAGTTGCTTGATTCTCATTGACACCTAAAGTAGTTAAGAGGGAAATAATAAAGAAAGCGACATCTGTGCATATTTGAGTATTCAGCGCGTATGAAGGCAGGACACGGCAGGTTTAAAATAATTTCATTGGAAATATCCAGCAGAAAAGTCTTTGTTTTTTGTATAATATTTATAATAATTTGAACGCAGTGGTCTTAGGTCTTAGGTTCGATGCACAAACAACACACAAGTATCCTTATATTTTGTTCACTGCGCAACGAAATAAAGGACAATAATATTCAGCCTACAACTCGCAGGGGAATTTAAGAAAATATTAAGGTGGAGGTTTCATGCCCTTCGGATTTTATCCAAACATACATATGGGTAGCTAAATTTAGATTATAATTATATAGATATCTACTAATAGTAGACCGACTTCAATGGCCCGCCCAGTGATTTTAATCAGATTTCCATATTTCTATATTGTGTTTCTATATTCTAATTGATTCCAACAAGTGAATACAACAATCGAAATACATTTATCTTTCCCAGGGTGAGCTGCAGCAACTCCTAATTCTACCAGATAACCAAGAACGACATCAATGCTCAAATGTACGGACTTCAATTAACGAAGTGAAACGCTATATTATTGACACATTCATCGATGACTATGGCAACTGAAAAGAATACTCTTCTCATGCTAAGAGTTGCTAAATCTTACACAACAGCAATCATAGGGATTCCGGGGACATAAAAAAGTAATAATAATAAAACTAAATAGATTCCTATTTTAAGAAGAGCAAAACACAAAACTGAATAGATAACGCAGACAGAAAACAATAACGTAATGCCTAAGAATTGTAGAAAAGAGATAACAAAAATCACACGTTATAAATAAAAACTACTATTTATAAAAGACAAAACCAATTAAAAGTTATATAAGTTTAGACAATACGTCCTCCATATATAAATTTGTGTAAATTTAAATAAAATATTTAAACTGAGATCCAAACTGAAATTTTAATGGTTAAATTTAATTTTATGCATATGTGTACCTATGTCAGAAAACGGACACTTTACGCAGAAACAAAACTTCTTCGTATACACCCAAGAAACTATATTATATAATATACATAGAACAGTATTCATACTCGTTGTCATTGTATAAGAAAAAAAACTAAACTTTTGCTCAATAAAATTTAAAAAAAAAAGAAGAAATAAAAAGGCGGTTTTCTATTTTTTGGGCAGCGGATTGGGTTGGGTACCAAACCCAATCTTTGTGGTAAGTATTTTCGGACACTGAATGCGTATATCTACTGCAGATTATATTGGGGGAAAAAGCCAAAAATAAACATGGCTTTCAGTTTATTTTGCAATTATTTTCGTTGAACGGACCATATGGTGCCCGGTGCCGAAAGAGAGGTTTTTCTGTGTATCAACTTTTTCAGCAATGCCTGGGATTGGTATATAACGAAAATGGAAACGGTTGAGCAGACAGAATTTTGTTTCCAATATTTTCATATGTGCTCCGGCATAGCCATTGCCCATGGGGACAGTGTTCAATTAAAAATTTTAGAAAAAAAAGAACCAACGCTCTTGTGGAGAAAAAGTGAAAATTTGTTTGCCGGTCGTCTAGTAAAGCTGAGATGAATCAATAAAGAATGGAATTGGACTATCGCCATATTTGCGTAAGCCAATTCACTTTTATTGTAGAAACATCAATGCCACGGGACTGCGATTCTGAGGGAAAAACACTTTAAACTCCTGAACAAAACACTTTAAAATTAAAAGTTAACATGTATGCAAGACAACCATACTCAAACGCTTTCAATTTGAAAGTTACAATTTACATTTTTTACGTCAACGCAAATAATTTAAAACTTGATAGAGAAATTATTCAAATTTAAAGTTTCTCACTTTAAAAAAAAAGTTGAACTCTCTAATTCAAAGGAAATACTTTAAATTCAAAAACTCTGTTATGATTATTCTGTTCAACCCTAGAAAGCTGACGTTACCGGACTTCCATGAAAAGCTAACCATTCGTCTTTTTGACGACCACTTAAAAACATTTTTTTTTAAATAAATTATTGGATTTTATTCAGTATAAATAAGAAAAATAGGATATAGGTAAAATATAATTATAAGAAAAAAAAAATATTTTTTAATTTTTAAATACTTTAATTCACTTTCAAATGGCACGTGTTTTTTTAAGACAAATAACGTACATTAATACAATAACTAAGTTATGAACTATTATTAACAAAAAAAAATAAAAAAATCTTCAGTTTTATAACAAAAAAATATCCAATTCAACTATAAATAAAAAAAAAATTTAATTTTTTTTGGCGCAAGTTGGACAAAAGTCAACTGTATGTTCGACACAAATAGAAACTTTGCAGCTTTTGCAAAAATTCTTTGTCATTCGTCTTTTCTTGTAGGAACACAAACCGCAGCTCTTCCTCTTCTTTCTTGAGTCAGTCTCATGTATTGGAGGACTTCCAGAAGCAGATGGTCCATGCATTTGATCTTGACCTAGACCTTCAGCGCGTTCCTCATTATTCAAATTCAATGCATCCCTTATTTTGATCGCGAGCACGCTGCTTCCAGTTATCCAGAGCAAACGCTCTGGCATCCGCGATGGCTTCGTCTTTAAAACGGAGGTTCGGTCTTTATTGTCGCCTCGAACCTGGCGGCTGGAATTTGAAGATCCTTTTAGCTGTAGCAATATTTATAATATTAATATTAATATTAATAATTAACAATAATTCGCTCGAGTTGGCTGAGCCCATGTAGTCGACATACTTGGCCTTTGTACTACATCTACGTCTTGGTACAGCTCATAGAGTTCGCGGTTCGTCCTCCTCGCACACAGGACCGAAAATCCGCCGAGAATTTTTCTTTTGAAGAAGCCCAGTGTCAGCTTATCTGGCAATATAAGGATTCTGTAAAGCATACATTTTGTCCTTCGAGTTAGGAGTTTTGTACCCAGTTGTTTTGCCAGACCGAGGTAGCAGCGGTTTGCTAGGGTAATTCTTCGCCGGATCTCCACTAAGGCTGTCATTTGTGGATCAGTAGATCTTTACTGTAACAAAAATGTAACTTTTTCTCCGAATAAAAGTTATATGAATGTAATTGATTTGAAAATTTAGGGGTTATGTTAGATAGTAAACTATCCTACATTTACCACTATGAATATATCACAAATAAAGCCAATAGAGCATGGGGAATGCTTAAACGTTATGCTATGGTGTTCACCGAACCCTATGCGCTAAAAATTTTATATTTGACGTTTGTTCGATCGCTCTTGGAATATGCGCCCAGTGTTTGGTGTCCATACTAGACTACTCATGTTGTAAGAATCGAAGCTATTCAAAAAAGATTTCTTAGGTTTGCCCTCAGACGTCTTCCTTGGTCTGATATTAGTAACTTGCCCCCTTATTCAGCCCGATTACAACTTATTGGACTCGAGTCCCTGCAGGTTAGGAGAAAGGTGTCAAGAGTTGTTTTTCTTTACAGAATACTTATTGGGGAGATTCACTGTCGTGATATTTTAAGTCTTTTAGGTCTTAATGTTCCATCACTTAATTTGCGTAATAAAAGATTCTTTTATATTCTTCGTTCTCGTACTAATTACGGTAGATCCTCCTCTTTAACCCTAGAAGGCTAATGTTCGTCGATTCGACGACGTCGCATTCTTAATTTTCCTGTATCTTTTCAACGCGGGCAAATAGTAACTTATGCTCAACAACTAACTCAGTCGCCGATGCGTTCTTGCGTTCTTGCGAAAGACGGTTGTGTCCGGCAGGTAAAAACAGTATTTCTATTTTTATTTATATTTTTAAATGCAATATTGGAATATGTGGTCAACATCGAATTGACTTTTGCGGATTTTACGCAAAGAAAAATTAGTTCCTTCATTTTTTTTTTTTTATCACCTGTTAGGGGAAAGTCATGTACCTTGGAACGATTGTACCTCGGAACGAATGTTGTTTTTTAAATTTTTATCTTATTCTAAGAAAAAGGTTCCACAACGTCTGAAGGGCATTCATGTTGCAGCTTGTTTCGTTCCGTCATCATACTCGGTTATATCCGGTTTTGGCACACTAAAAGTTTTTTTTCAACCATTTTTGTGAAACTTGTAGTATAGCTGAGAGCAGCTGGAATCGAATTATTGCGCTTTTAGTGAATAAGGCATAGTATTGTGTTGGTGAATAAGAAACGGTAAGCCCGATTTAGTGCGAATTTAAAAGATTAAAGTGATTAAAGAAGAAATATCGATGTTTTGTACCTTGGAACGGCACTTGAATTGTACCTTGGACCGTTCCAAGGTACAATCATATTACTAAAAACAAAATGAGATTTTATTTCGCCATGACTCATCTACGTTTTTTCTTTCATTGCCGCAATCTGAATATGCCTCGCAGCAAGGAAGGTGTTAAAAGAACTCCTCTGGATGAAAATGCCTTACAGGAAGCTATCAACGATGTTCTCTACAATAAAGAAACAATCGGCAGAGCTGCAAAAGACCACGGTATTTCCAAAACAACTTTGTTTCGTCATCTTCAAATGCATCGGAAATCTGGTGATGCAACTTCAAATACCATTCAGAAATTGCACACAAAAAAGTGCTTAATGATGAAGAAGAACTTGCCTTGGTTGAATACCTTACCACAGCATACTTCCCACAAAATGCAGATAGAACGGTATTTGGACCGTAGAAAACTTACTACAACAAAGCCGCAAGTGAATGGATGCTGAACAACCCAGGAAAAGCAATGTGAATTTACAATGTAGCACAAATTGTCGGCCAGGCTTATCCGAAAGCATTCAATCAGCAAAACATCGTTAAAGGATTTGAAGTAACAGGAATATATCCCTTCAATCACGATATTTTCAACGAAGATGAATTCCTTAGTAGCTTCGTGACGGATCGACCATATCCTGAAAAACCAGCTGCTATGCCCACCGAAAATGCAAATGACCTTATAATTGCAGATGAACAAAAACCAGGAACATCCACAGCGACCTCTGCAGTATTGGTTCCTTCGATAAATTTCGTATCACCAGAGCAAATAAGGCCATTTCCAAAAGCTGCACCAAGAAAGGATCCTATTGCACGTGGAAGAAAGAGGGCAAGAACTAGGATTCTTACGGACACTCCTGAGAAGGAAGAAATTGCTACAGGAAGCTCGAAAGTCAAGACCACTAAAAAGCCAAATTCAGCGAAGAAAAAAGTTTTGAACGAGTGCTCAGACGATGATGAAACTTTTGAGCTGCCGGTGATTCCACGAATTCCTAAATTCCGACATGCGAAAGCAAATACCACGCCAATAGAAAATAGGAGCGACGAGGACTTCAGCGGTGATGATGAAATGACCATCGAAGAAATTTTCCAGTTAGCAAGAGGCAAGAAGGTTTAAGAACGAAAGTCTTTGTGTAAGTCAACCTGAATTTCTACAATTTATTTTTACTAATTTTTTATTTTTTGTTGTTTTGTTTTTAACTTAATTTTAAATAATAAAGCTGGAGTAATGTTTGTTTTCTAAAGATCTGAGACTTTTATCTTAACCGTACCAAGGTACACACCCCCTTGTTCCAAGGTACACTACCTAAGTGTACCTTGGAACGATGGCAAACTTAATTAATTTTAATGTTTTACTTAAAAACTATGAACTTCAACAATAAGTTCAAACCTTTTTTAGGGAGATAAAATGTTTTTGTTGCTGCGTGAATTCTTTTTTTTAGCACAGGTTAAGAAGTAAAAGAGAAAAATGCTAGATTATTGAAATCGTTCCGAGGTACACGACCTTCCCCTATTATTAATTTTATATTGCCAAAGAAGGAATTTTTTTGTTCAGTCTTTTTAAATATTGTGAAGATATTTTAATTTTAGACTGAAAAATGCTGCGTTTTTTTAAAGACTGCTCAATAATAAAAAAAATAGGAATATCATTTCATTTCATTTATTTCAATTAATTGGTTTGTACATTAAGATATAATCTTTTATTGTACTTAGTATATTTGCTTCAGGAAAATTGAAAATTCTTAAATCTAATTACAAAATAGATCTTAATCTAAGAGATGAGATATGGGATGAGAGGTTGAGTTTATGGAGTGATGTTATAATGAAGGTTCAGATTTGGTGGGATGGGTTGGAAAAATAGGATTGCACTTTTAAAATATGAGGGATTTGAAATATTTTTAATTTGAGAGGGTAAAGAGTTCCAAAGTCTGACAGTATATATGAAAAATAAACGTGAAGAATTAAGGTAATTACAACGGGAGGGAATAAGGCTGATAGTTCTTGAGGAGCGAGTGAAATGAAGTCTGTTATACAAATAAGACGGACATTGAGTATTTATAATTTTATGTAAAAAGATACAATTCCTGGCGTTGATATATTTTTGCAGGGTGCAACCAATTAAACCCCTAGCAAACACAGAGATATGGCCATATCTACGAACGCCGTAAACATAACGCACTGCGTCGGTGAAGGCAACTTGAAGTTTATGTTGGGATAATGAATCTAGACTGCTGTAGACCACCTCAGCATATGTTATGAGTGGTATGATTAATGCCAATATCAGCTTTCGTCGCGTTTCCTGTGGAGTAAAATAAGCACTAATCCATAATTTGCGTAGACATCCGTAAATACGACCAATGATCACGTTTGTATGATTATAACCGGACAAGTTTCGATTAATTGTGTAGCCAAGACTAGTGACTGACTCGACAGCTTTAATTTTATTGTTATTCAGATATATATCAGATAAAACACACAAATTAAAAATACTTTTGGAAATGGGGATAACTTGGGATTTTGATGGATTAAGTAGTAACCCATTAGCTATTGACCAAGTGTGAATATGTCGTAGCTCCTCGTTTAAACAAAGGACAAGTTCATTTAGGTTGCTGAAGGGTTTCGCCAGGTGTAATTGGACATCAACAGCATATAAATGTACAGAAGCATATTTTCATACGGATGGGAGGTCATTTATGAACATGTAGAAGAGTATCCGTCCTAATATTGAACCTTGAGGGACTCCCTGCTTAATGTCTTTTGAAAATGAAAGACGTTCACCAGAGAAAACCCTTTGCGATCTGCCAGAAAGAAAACTATAAATTAATTTCACTGCCCTTTCACTGACGCCAAAATTATTCTTAAGCTTCCAACACAGGATTTTATGATTTACATTATCAAAGCAAAGCAACGAAACATAACCCCTATCGTAGTCTTGCCTTATCTCTTCAAATAAATTAACCATGGCTGTAAAACAGCTATATATATATATATACTTAGTAAAATCAAGTTTTTTATTTAGAACAGCTATATATATATATATACTTAGTAAAATCAAGTTTTTTATTTGGGAATACAATCTTAATGTTTGAGAAAAAAAAATAGAACCATATGTATTAAACAAAGTTTAAAAAAACATATTTTAGTACAGATCGTCGAATCGACGAATGCTTAGCTTATTAGGCGTAGTCAGCAACATTAGCCTACTAGGGTTAAATGGTTTATTTTTATTGTATAATGATTGTGCGTCTTTAATTGACATTAATATGCCAATACCATTAATAAAATCCATCTTGTTCAATTTTTGCCAGTTGTAATTGTATTGCTCAAATTTTAATTAGTTTTGTACTTACATTCTGTATTATTATATTTGTTCACATAATTTTTCCTCAATTTTACTCTTTTTTTCATTTGTACTATGCTACTTATTTTAAATTCAAATTTTCATGTCTAAAAAGGCCCAGTACTTTATTGAGAAACAAATAAAATTAAAAAATAAAAAAAAAAAAACTTGTATATAAACATTAATTAATTTTCTGATATTAAACGAGCTACCTCTCATCCATACCATGGTACAACCGTCGGTTACTCAATTTTAGAAATGCCAAACACTGAGCTCATAAAAGCTTCAACAAAAGTACATTTTTATCGCACTTTTTTGTTTTGTCCAGACTCCAACAATTCTAAACGGGCCAGGATTGGTATCCCGTCAACTAATAATTTTCATCCAATAATACTACAGATATTTTAAACATTTTCGCGTCGTTTTTTCAAAGCATTTATTATTTCTGCAGCCTAATTCCTGAAAGTATTCGTTTATAACTCCAATCTATAAATAAGAGTAGTAAAAAAGACCAAATCTCGAATTACAGACCTGGGCCCTAATCCACAAAACAATTTATCAACTTTTCACTTTGCACTTATCAAAATTCAAAAGAGTTTCTGTTCCACAATCTCACCTTGCGTGAGTAAGTGTGCAAAGTGTTCCACAAAGCATTAAATCATCTTTGCATTTCTGTCATAATACTTTTCACTTTGCATTGCTAAATAGAAGTTGTTAAAATGTAATGTAATAATATACTATTATGTCAGGTTAGGTTTGTGGGCCGGCGAGTAATACTCCGCGCCACACTCAGGTCAAAGTTGACCCATTGTGATACCCATAGGGGGCGAATGTTTTACCCGTAGTGACCTATTATGTGAGCCTTGCAGTAGTTAGAAGTTTACTAACTGAGTGTCGTTGTATACAAACCATCCTGCTGATTTGATGAAGTTCATGATATTTTCTCTTGGTGTGATAGAAAGCTCGTTCAGTTTATGGAAGAAATGTCTTCCTAGAAATTTGTTCCTGGAGTGCTGGCGACTGGACAGTGACATAGGAAGTTGGTTGTATCCTCTATAACTCCCTCGTCGCCACAGCCTCTACAAAGCTCTTCTTGGGTCAGTCGCATTTTCTTCATGTGGTAGGGTAACCTACCCAGTAGTCAGCCTTTTAGTGAACAAATTTTATTCCAGGGATTATATTTAGTATAAATGAAAGAAAAACGTAAATAGATACATTTTTAAAATAAACTTTGTTTAATTCAGTTCAACTTAAGCATATAACAAAATCAAAAACATTTAATTTTCAAAAAAAATAAATAAAAAACAAAAAAAATTACACTTTTGCCCAGTGCTCAGCCTTTAGAATCCAGTACTCAGCCGTTCAAGAGCCAATAGTCAGCCCCCATATTTTCAGTCTTATTTACAGCTAAATATTGCAGTGAAAACATAAAAAGGGAAGGCTTTGGACTTCCTTATACATCCTTAATTCAAAATCGGTGCATTTAAGGTGAAACCATAATGCACATTCGTCGCATCCGCTGTTTCAAGATCGTTGTCTTCGGTGTCGCTTATAAGATCTTCATCACATTCGGCGCATTTAATTTTTTTTCCCCTTTTATTGATTCTTTGGTTTGTTTTGGAAAACACCAATGCGATCAATAACTAAATTTAATTCTTTGATGCAACGCTCAATTGGTTCATTACTGCCATAATTTGTTCTGTGAAAATGACCACGAAGATGAAATCTCATACGCAAAAATCTTTCGGGACAATAAAAGTTTATCCGTTCCAGTAAATAGGGGCATTTAATGTGGCAATTTATTATATCTCTTATAAACATGACACTAAAATACTTGCGTCTATTTTCAAGAGTAAGTATATTAAAAAGAGGGCATCTAGTTAAGTAGGGTGGAGTTTCTGTATTCCACCTTAGCTTTTTAAAAACAAGCCTAGTAAAACATTTCTGCACCCTTTCTATTCTGTAGGACTGAATTTTGTAGTAAGGATTCCAGATTACACTACAATAATCCAAAACCGAGGACAAAAAGTAAGGGCCCCCAATGTGACTTCCTTGCGGAACACCTGATGTTGCAAAGATAGGCTCTGAAAGAAAACCATCTATTGAATTGTCTCCATTCTTTGGAAGATATTGCACCGATTCTGTTTAAACATTTAGGCTTTTCCGATTTTTTCAATGGATGTGGAATCTTTAAATGCTTTTTTACAACAGGCTTTGCAAATGTGGAGGAAGATGATGGATTTCGAGCTGAACTCGGTGATGGTATACTTGAATTATTTGCCTCTTTTCCTGTATTTCCAATACTTTTCTTGTTTTTGGAAGAAGTAGTTTCGGAATCGTGCTCGATTTCTACATTGTCGTTAATGGGAACCAAAATACCTTCTGTCGAAACATCGAAAGTCCCACATGGCATGTCGAGATACGTCCCTTCGTCTTCACAGTAGTTATTCCACAATGCCTCATCATCGAAATCTGTCAGACTGACGTTGTTTTCTTCATCTGTCAAAGACGCGAGGGACATTTGGTGTATTGACCAGAGGTTGATTTTGTGTTGCAACTATTGGACTTTGTGGACTTCAGAAACTGTTAGTTTCTTTCCCCATTTGAATGATGTCAAGAACAGATTTGACATCAATCCCAGCATTGAAATCTTCACTGAAAGTATTTATGACCTTTGTGGCGGCGTCGAAATCCTTTTGCTGGCGAATTAAATGAATTTTCTCGGCTCTTATTCTTTAGGTTTTCATTATTATTTTGCACTCACTTTGTGTAAAGTGATTGAATGGATACAACCTACATTTTCAAAATCCGAGATCTCTGCCAAATTTTCTTTTTCCAAAATTCTCTCTAAAAGAGGACAGAATGTCGAATGACTTAAAACGCTGTTCATGTTTTCACGTTGCATTGCCCAGTCATGAAGAGTATTCTTCCGTTCTGACTTAAGGGGTTTGAAAACACTAACATCGGTGGGTTGCATAATATATGGGTGGTGTTCGGTTGAAGAGCGTATAAAATAATCTGCCTATCATGACAAAATTGGCTTAAATTCATTGTCAAATGACTTCGGTGTCCGTCAACAAGGACAAGGACTGGTTTTTTTATATTTTGTTCTGTTATCCACTTGTCTAATCCTATAGAAATATAGTCAAAGAATATATCTGACTTCATCCAGCTGGTGTCAGATTTTCCTAAAAACCAAGTATCTGGCATGCTATTAACCACATCTTTTGGAGGTCTTACATAAGGAAAAACCACACACGGGGGCAAAGTTTTTCCACTTGCGGAAAAAAAGAGAAGGACCGTTATATAGCCTCTTTTTCTTTTCCTTGTGCGATCTTGTATACGTTCTTATACCCTCGAGGTGCTATAATTTCCACTTTTTGGACAAAGGCTAAAAATAGTCTCGTCTCTTGAAGTATATCACCATCATCTACAGTGTCCAAGTAGTTCTTTAGATTATCGAACCATTTTTTTTATGCTTTCCATTGTTATTACGGATCGTCCTTTTGATATGTCCTCAGGACCTCTGTGACACAGGCCGGGGTTTCTTTTTAAAAGGGATTTGTACCATTTATTACCTGGTCTATCATTATTAGGTCTCTTTTCTTCCAAAAAAATGTTTTGCACAGTATTTTAAAGGTCATCTGGCTTCAAAGGAAATCCGCATTTGCTGAGGTTGATGCACCAGTTAGCAATTGCTGTTTCCTCTTCCTTGGACAGGACGGCAGCTGGTCCCATCTTCCGCGGACCTTCTGATATCCTTAAATGCAGTCTATCTTGAAGGGTGCCCCTCGGCACACCAAATTCCCGACTAGCTTTTCGTATCTTCATACCATTTCTAATTGCCACCATTGATTTAGTAAGATTCTCTTCGCAGTATTTGTGAATCGGCCGCTTCGACATTGTACATATCTAAGCAGATTTCAATGTTAGTAGGCACCTATATATTCTTCACTAACAAAACCACTAATGTCGTTTTCCATTGGTTTCACTCGGAGATCCACTCATTCTGTGATCCAATGGAACAACGAAATTGCTTCTGGTTGGACCCACAAAAGTATTGGTGAAATGCCAAAAAATAATCTACGGCTGCTGTCAGCTGACTTGTATGAAATACATAAATTACATTTGTGTGAGTGTTTCTTGAGTGGATTCTGACTTCAAATCCAGAAGCGAAACTCTCTTCTCAGAATCACCAGAAGAGTATGTTTTGTGCCAATGGAACGGTTTCAGAAGTGATTTTTTCGATTCCAGACTCTCCCGGACGCTTCTTTTTGCCCAATGAAAAACGACATAAGTTTACCAAAAACCGCTTTAAATTCAAATATTTAAATCGAAAAACATGATGGCTGACTACTGTCGAAAGGTTTTCCAGAACTTAGCCCCCACACCAAACAACTTTTGAAAGTGGCCGATTACCTACTGGTTAAAATGCTACAAATACTTCCTAAATGACTGTTATATAATTCAGCATTATCGAATTGACACGCATAACTAATTTTAACTGTATTGGTGAAAATCACGAATATTCCAGTAGTCGGCCGCTTGGGGCTGAGTACTGAACTAGCCACCTAGTTACTTATCCCAGTAGTCAGCCCCTTGTTGTTTACCGTAATTTTAATAAATTTTTTTTTTTTTTACAATATATTGAAGAATAAGTATTGTTAATAAAGAAAAACTATACTATGTTATCAAAGCAGCGAAAAAAACTTAAAAAACCTACCTGTATACAGAGCACTACACCTTACTGAAATATTAGACAGATGACACGTCTGCATAGGTACTATCGCTTTCGCACTGCAACTGCGTGGAGTTTTCTATTATAGGGCCCTTACCCTTTCTATAGTTTTAATTTATGTGTGACATTTAACAAAATGTTGATTGATTGCGTCTGTTTCGATTGTGGTGGAAATACTTGTGTTTTCAACTATTTAGAGGCAAAAAAGGGGATCAAAGGCCGACTACTGGTTGAGGGCTGACTACTGGGTGGCTTACCCTACCGCAGGATGTTGTGTCCCGTGAGGATACCTACAAACGTAGATAGACTCTTCAGACTATTCCGCAAAATTCTCTCTGTTTTGGATTTGCAAAAAGATGGTCATAGTTTCCTTGTGTTGGCGCACGTATCCATGGATAACCACCTGGCATTCGCCTTATCTATGGCCCCCTCCAAGCTTTAGGGTACAGAGCGGTATATACTATTAGGTCCGATGACACTTAAATTAAGTATAGGCATTCACTTGATTTATAATGTTTGTGAGAGACGTCCTGTGTTCTCATTACAAAAATAGTCCTTCACTCTTTTACATTTTTTCAATCAAGTCAAGCATAAAATGTACCTATTTCATTTGGATTTCTTATGACACAATCTAGTGGCACATTCAGAATTGTGGTAACTGGTGAAGCAGCAAGAATCGAAGAAAAAGCCACATTTCTCAATATATTGAATTCTTGGTGGGCCTGTACTGTATAGGTATACTTATAATGCGTGTGGCTCTTTAATGACTCTTCTATAAAAATTCGCTTAATAAATGAGTGAATAACTCATCAGAATAAGAAATTATTGCAGTCTTACTCATCTTCGTTATTGTATCTCATCTTGGTAGACCTTAAAGACTAATCCGAACAAATACTGAAATCTGGTTTCGTTACTATTGGCACATCCGCAATTTTAATTTTCCACTCAATCGTGTCTATCATCCACCCATCATTTCACTGCTGAGTCCCAAACTAATTGGTCTCAGTGTGTTCAAAATGTGTTCACAATTCACCTCCCACATCATAGAAGACTTCAGTTTGAAAATTATTCATCAGAACTGTGGTAACTGGCCAAAGTAAATTCAATTTCCACCGGCATATGACAAACAGATTTTAACCTAATCCCTTAAATTCAATTCCCCAGGAAATGTGTGTGGTGTGTCCAAGAATTTCAATGAAATTTGCATTTCCTTCGGTGTGTGTGTATACGCATTGTGTTTTCAAAGAGCTCTGCTGGCAGACCACAAACTCTCTTCGGATCCCTTTTGCCCCAAAACAATGCCTCACACACGAGACCACAACTCAAACATATCGTCGTCCTTCGTGCAATAGGATATTACAGCAATTTTTCAGTTTTCCGCAATTGGGAAATGCGATAAATTTCACTTCACCAGCTAAAGCCACCACTCCCGATACGAATGCGAAGGCCATCGATATCCTGTTGAACAAAGTGATTACAATGGAAATGGACAAGGACCACACCACCACCAAAGTAGAGCAACAGAAACAGAAGCTCATATTACACACGAACGTAGCAATGCATAGAAATAGCCAAGAACCAATAAAAAGTAAATAAAAGAGTTATACGAACACGAGGACGAGAAATATACATTTATGGCTAATAAAGGAACGTGACCGTTCACTTTTTTGGTTCGTTACGTTATGCGCCTGGACTCGTTATCGACCCAGAGCTCAGACATATAAACAAACAGGCATTAGACCGGTCGAGTGTCGAGTCCCTTTTTTATGAACGCAAGCTCTCGTCTGTATTCTGGTCATGTAGTAGTTCGTTCCATGCCTTATCGGTAGATAAATATGTTTTCTTCCAGGAAATAAATCACCATTCGCTTTGTTGGGGGTAGGGAGCAGCACGTTGGGACCTAATTTTATTTGCTTTTTCAAAGGACTCCGGTTTAACTAAAAGAAGGGTATTTATAATTATTTGTTGCTTCGAGTTGGTCGGTGCTGTAGGAGGTTTAGCTTTACGATAGGCAGTAGGGCACTTGCTATTTATAAATGTCATTGTCGGTTTAAGCACGTGAGTAAGTCGAATGGCAAATAAATGAGGATAAGGTTAGCTGGTGTTTCTCTTGACCAAAAAAGGCACTGTTTAATATTAAGGACCTGAGCTACAAGTTTTGAAATTTGCCTTTTTCATTGCATCCGTTAGCATTTTACACAACTGTTTTTGTCACAGAACGTAATCTTTCCTTACGTCATCCACGTAGAGACACATGCTCCACATGTGATGTTGGGAACCAGAGACAATACTGACACTGAGACCACCAACTTCCCGTTACTTGCTTACAAGCCATATTTTTATGTGGTGGCAAATGCCAAGTGGGCAAAGTAGCTGACAGCGTTCATAAAATTTTATCTGTTAAATTTAAAATTATTCGTTAAGGGTGGATAATATTTTTTTTAAGAATTAAGTGTACATTTGCTTAAAATATTAATGAAAAATAAACAACTTACATTGGTTGAAGGAAAATAAAAATATTTTGAGCATCATTTCATCAGTTATCTAAGAAAAATTTACACAAATTAACCATGTTTGTGCTAATAAGTTTTTAGTGTAAGGAACATCTCTTTTATATAGTTTTATTAACCAAACAATTCAAATTATTCGTATTTTAACCATTCATAATAACTAACCAATAGCATTCAGTAATGTAAAAATGTGGTATTTCCGAACTCTAGCACATTTCGCCACGGTTGCCGAGGTTGGCAGCATTTATTTTTGTATTTTTTGTATGTTTTTGCATGTCACACGGATTCTTAATTGACATAACACCGATAGGAAATTGAGGGGGCCAGCGGCAAGAGGATTGCTAGTTGGGGTTCTCAGTATGATTTGTCTATGACTGACACAAAAGGAGTTTATAAGAAAAGCGATTTTCACTCAAAGAAGGATTTTGGAGGAATACATCAAGCTTGCTATGAAGCCCTAAAAATCATTGAGAAACGTGGAAAATAAGACGCTCACTGTAGATTATTTGTATGAAAAAAACCGCTCAAAATTATTTTATGATTTTTTTTTGTATAAATTAATCAATTGAAACACAACATATTATGAAAATTAATTGTTTACTCTTAAATATTATTAAGAATTTTAAAGAAAATGTGTTTAATCAGAGTCTGAAGGTGAAATGTCGTCTACATGCTCTTCTTCGTCAATATAGTCCATACTTTTGTTGTTATCGTCTTCTAGAGGCATAGGCAGTTCGCTTGGGATCAAAAGAGTTCGTGCCTCCTGGGATAATGGTTTGGTTCTCTTGTGCTGCCGTGTTCTAAGGCTGCTAAGGTACGGGTCTTAGCTCAACAACAGCCTGTTTAAGACGTCTCTGTTACAAAAAACACGTGAGTATTTTCCACTTAATTTCAGTCTATATTGCCTGAAGTGTTTGTTTCGAGCCTCCGCTGCCTCCTCCGATAGCTGACCAATAGGCAAAATTGCATGGTTTATTACCTCTGCGCCATGTATCAACACTTTGTGTATAGTTGGTGACTTGGGATGCCAGCCGTACTGATCATGGACAATTTAGCGGTATAGTGGGCGAAGGTTTAAACTTGTCTGCATCAATTCTATATCCACTTGAAGTCACTTCCAAGATAGTTTTGAAGCGAGTTATCAAATTAAGATTTACCCCAGTTATACGAGACGAACACTCCGGGTCATTGAAAAACCTTCTAGACGTATTGCCGTCATTGGTATTACCAAATCCAGCTTTGGGTACATCTACTAGGAGCCCCATTTGCTTTTTAAATGCGCCTTGAATTTTCTCCTTTGTAGCTTTTACAATTGCTTTTTCTTCAACCGATCGTGCCTGCATTTTTTTTAAGGTATTTTATAAGCTAAATGGAGAAGCGATTCGAAAAAGGGATTCCTTGTGTGAAGAATTGAGAGTCCAAACTTTAGTGCTTCTACATTGACTTGCTCAGTTTTAATAAACTTATTGAAATCCTTAGAAGTCTGTCCACAAATATAGCACCTCATAGTAGAGGCAGTATCTGTAGCAGCATTGCACACTTTGCCGTCAACCATTGTAAACAACATGATATGTTTTATTTTTGCTATTTTATTAGAACTGATCACTTCTCCCTGAGAAGAGCAATTTGTTTTTCAATGAAATTGATTTCACCTCTGGTAACATCCTTAGATTCACTAATGAAGCTTATGCGTATAGGCCTGCAAAATCTAGGAGAAGTAGCGACTGGGTTTCGCCATATGACTTTTTTCTGTTCGCCATCAATCATTACAGCAAGTCGCAGAGGAACGAGTGAGCTTTGAAAAATATTAGCATCACTGTCGGTAAAAAAAAAAAATAATTGGCGCAACAGGTCCGTATGGACCCAAGCCTAGCTTCTCACAACCATTCGTCTTGTGTGAGTTTTTATTTTTGGGACGAATGGAAGGGATCTACAATTTTATGCCGAGTCCAAACGGCCAATTGAGAAGCTCTTTCATGACAGTTATACTCTCGGACGTTTGTCAGACGTTCGCGAGAGGTGGCGCAGTGAAAAAACCTTAAGTTGGAATTTGGGTTTTTCTCGGGATTCGAACCTGGGACCCCTCGCTTAGTAGTCCAACACACTAACCACTAAGCCACTGCGCCGACTCACTGTCGGTGATGTTTTTAAATTTCTGCTTATACTGCGTCTGTTGCGACCCATCACAGCCCCATTTTGAAATCAAAACCATATTTTTACTTTCTTCCTCTGAACACGTTTCTAATACATTTTCGACATATTTGCAAATGCAATGTGATCAAGCAATGCTTGCAGTTGTATTTCTACACAGGTTTCAGTGACTGTGATGAATTCCTTATCAGGGTAACATTCAGTTTTTGACTTTTTTATCAATGAGTAGCAGGGGCAGATACTTTTGCTGGCGCACTTTGTATCCCTTCCCAATGTTTCCTTGTGAAGTCGCCTTCAAAAAATATTGCTAATGCTAATGGTGTAAACTTTTTCACTGCAACTTGCTTCGCAGAAGTGGAAATCAGCTTACAAAGTTCTTTAGCATCGGTTGGCGAATTTCCTAAAGTACGCTGATTTACGCTGGCTGCAAACGTCAACTCTTCGACTGATACTTGCTCGAGAAGGTCTTTAGTTTTTCGCCGCTCACTGCAGTCACTGAGCTCTTCGAACGGTTTGGATGGTCGCACTGGTTTGTGCAAGGGCTTAACAAAGGACAGTTTAATGCTTGTTTGAAGCCACTTTTCATTGGTTTTAAGGAATCTTTCATCTTTATAGCTCGCAGCAGCCCATTTTTGCTTGAAATCGCTTTTAAAATATTTCAAAGTATTGCTGACACAACTTTTTTGTTCGATTGGACATTTTAAAATTTGGATAAGCTTTTCCTCCAACAACAAAAGTTTTTCATAACCTTTTTTATCTCTAAAATCTTTTAGCATATCGTGTAATTCCCTTCGGGTAAAACACTTGACACTTAACGACGAATCTGCAATGCAAGTACGAAATTCTGTTACCATAAGTTACCATAAGCTATCATAGTCTTCGAAGTGACATAAAACAAAATGGCGGACGTAGGCGGACAGTTTTATTGCGGTCTATGATTGCCAATAGACTAAGGTTTATGCCCATAACAATATTATACAGTCACAAACAAAAACACCATTATCTAAAACGTTTTATTAAAATCAAACATTAAATTAGGACTTCATGAACTCCGTACGCATACAACAGAATCATGCAGACAAAAGATCTAATTTTGTTTCTAATAATGTGGCGAATGGCAATAGCGGTGCAACATTTTTTGCATAATGCGTGATGGATCGGTTATCAAGCTTGAAGAATAGCGGTGCTTACCGAAATGGTGCCGGGAACTTGAAAAGCTAAAAAAGGCTGTGAGGAAGGCCTTCAATCATGCCATGAGGAGGGGTGAACCCGAAGCATTTGATGAATATAAGGCGAAAAAGAAAGAGCTAAATGTCACTCTGCGACGACGTAAAAGGGAGTCGTGGAGGGACTTTCGCTCAAGTATGAGGAGTACATCTGAAGTCAGTAGACTACAAAAGATTGTCTCGAGAGATCCAGTTTCCAAGATCGGACTCATTCGTAATAGAGCGGGGGAGATGGTAGAAACTCTGGATCACACAAATGAGGTCCTAATGGAGGTACACTTTCCAGGAATCTATAAGTCAGATCAGCCCTGGGCTCCAAGGAAACAAGGAACGAACAGGATGGATAGGACGGAAGCAGAAGGGATCGTGACACCAGAAGCGGTCAAGGGTGCGATAGAAACATTCTCACCCTTCAAAACTGCGGGGCCGGATGGTATATTTCCAGGTCTAATGCAATGGGGTATAGACGTAATTGCACCAAGGCTCAGGAATATATACGTTGCATGCCTAGCAATGGGCTATAACCCGATTACACGGAGGGAAGCAAATGTGGTCTTCCTTCCAAAACCGGGAAAAAAGGACTACACCGCGGCAAAGTCATTCAGACCAGTCAGCCTAACATCCTTCCTGTTAAAAACAATGGAAAGGGTGATAGTGGACTATATGGAGAGTACTGCGCTAAGGACGTATCCTTTAAATAGTAGACAGCATGCATACAGGGTAGGCATGTCTACAGAAACAGCGCTACATCAAGTAGTACGCGTTGCGGAGGAAGAGCTAAATACCGGGGGCATTGCGATGACCACTATAATGGACATTGAAGGTGCCTTCGATAAGATATGCTTTGAAAGTCTGAAACAAGCTTTGGAAAGACGTAGGGTTAACCCACTGGTGGTAAGATGGGTGGACAATATGTTGAATACAAGAGCGATTAACCTCAAAACTCAGAGGAAGGGTTAGCAGAGGTCGCCCACAAGGAGGTGTTCTCTCACCTACACTGTGGAATATCACTGTGGACTCCCTTCTCGACAGAATTGAGGCGACCGGGATTCACACAGTGGGATAACATAGCAATAATAGCCAGAGGCAAATGCATGGACGTCACCGCAGATATCATGAGACGCACTCAGAGTGGTTGAGCGGTTGTGTCTGAACCAAGGGCTCTCCATTAATGCGGGGAAAACAGATCTAATAGTCCTCACTAGGAAGAGGAAAAATCTGGAATTTCGGCCCTTTACACTTTTCGGATCGGAACTAACAATGACTAAGAAGGTTAAGTATCTGGGAGTCTATCTAGATACTGGACTTACTTGGAACTACCATGTTGAGGAGAAGGTCCGGAAGGCAAAAAGGGTACTACATCAATGCAAACGTGTATGTGGACAGAGGTGGGGATTCTCGCCTAGGTCAGCATACTGGATAATTACGAGGATAACTAGACCCATTATCACGTACGGTTATATGGTGGGCGAAAGCCTCTCAGGAAGCACCTGGATAGGGTTCAACATTTAGCATGTATAGGAATTACAGGTGCAATACGTACAACCCCAACATGCGCATTGGAGGTCATCATGGGGATATTACCGCTGGACTTATTTATTAAGAAAACACCGGCCCAAACGGCACTTCGTTTGCATCGAGGTGCGAAATGGTACAATTGTGGTACGATCTATGGACATGGGACGATCCTGGAACTTGTCAAAAACGAGATTAGGGAGCTGAACATGCCTATGGATCGAATAACAAGGGTGCGTATTATGGAAAGAAATCACAAAACTCGTATTGAGGACGGATTACTTCCAGAAAAAAGAAATGGTGAAATAGTGATTTTCACGGATGGATCCATGATGGATGGCGGAGCGGGGGCCGGTATATATTCAGAAGAGCTGGAACTTGCCCGTCACATTAGCCTCGGGAAATACACTTCAGTATACCAGGCTGAGATGATTGCATGGCTTCATGCGTTTGACTACTTGCTTGAGTGTCAGGTGGAAGGAAGAAATATCCTTATAGCACTGGACACTCAGACGGTGATCAGACGCATGGAACAAACAAATATCACAACATCATTGGCACTGGAATGTGTACTTAAGCTCAATAAGTGTTCATCTTAAAATGAAGTAACACTGACTTGGGTACGGGGATACATTGGGATCGAAGGCAATGAAAAGGCGGACTCCCTTGTAAAACAGGAGTCAACTGAAAAGTTGCTGGGACCAAAACCATTCCCTTCAATTGGCAAAGGAATGGTACAACAGCTGATTCACAAATGGATCACGGCAGAACACCTGAGAAGGTGGTCAACCGTGGAACAATGTAGACAAGCTAAAATGGCAATAAAGTGGCCGACCTGCTCCACTCAAAGAAGAGTTCTAAGTATGAGTCGAGGAACATTGAAATGGGTGGTGGCTTTGTCTACAGGACATGGTAATTTCGGGTATCACTTAAGGAAAATGGGCCTTATAGAGGATGATACCTGTAGACTATGCCTGGAGGAATCTGAGACAGTGGCACATATACTGTGTCAATGTCCAGCGTTGGCTGGCAGAAGAATGAGGATTTTGGGACATCATTGGGTCGAGACCCAGTCGATGAAACAGATCTCCCATAAACAGATGCTAGCGTTAAGACTAGGAATTAAGCCCAGAGAAGAGCTGTGGAGAATTCCAGAGAGTCTCTCTGAGTAAGATTTACAGTGGTAGAGAGACGAAAAGAGACCCGACTATGGTGGTCTGATTCGAATATCTCTCGAAATCTATATATATACCGAAATTTATGACAACCTGATTTTTTTTTTTTTGACTTTTGAGCGGTTTTTTAATACAAATACTCCACTGTGCGCTGGTCTAAGAAACCACAACCAAATCGACTCCTCCGCATGAAATTGTTATATATTGATCCGTTCGTTCAATCCGCTTATTTGCAACATCGAGCATGCTATGAAGTCCTAAAAATCATTGAGAAACGTGGAAAATAAGACGCTGGCCTAAGAAACCACTCAGTGCCAGTATCAGAAACTACAACCAAATCCATTCGTTCAATCGGCTTGTTTTCAAGTCCGTTTAATACAGACCGTGTGTAAATGCAAATCGCATTATCTGCACACACAAATCCCTTTCGCTAATAATCCACGTTATCAATTAACGCTCAGACACGTCAAAGCCAATTCAATCCATTGCACTAATGTCATTTCAAACAATATCCTCAGCTCAGGACTAAACAATCCTTCTGCGAATTATAGGCACATAACCACTTCAGTCCTGAATATGTAATTCATTTGTCTGTCATTAACGGAATCCCACTTAGGCCATACACCTCGCACACATAATAATTACTTATTCCTGTCAGATATTTTATACATAATCACCATTGAAATGAACAGTTATTCCGAATAAATCCTAACCCTCCTGCACCCAAAATAAGTTGTTCAATGGATTATCATAATACAGCATCCGGCTGAAAGAAAACACATTCGCGGAACATAACCACTAATTCATTTCTGTATAATTGCATGGAATAAAAACCATTTTGAGGAAGTTAACCATCATAGCCCGGCGGCGTCATTAACCACTAAACACTGCACATGGCGTTCAAAAGCTCAAAAACTGCATCACACCCAGTGCAACATTATCGCCATGAAATGGGTCAGAGCAGCCTCACAAAATAAAATAAAAAACGACAAAACGTTGCAAGAAAATTAGACCCAGCTGCATGGGCGAAGAAATATCCTTATTCGCAGAAACACAAGAACCATAACGAGTTGCACGAATTTCGTAATGAATGTGTTAATAGTGGGGCAACATTAGAATACTAATGAGTTGACTCGTTTACACACCTCCTAAACTGCTCCTTCTGCGTCTCTGTAACGAAGATACGGAACGGAGAAATGCGGTTTCTTATGTCTTGTTTTTTCTGCATCTGCCCTATTCCAGAAAAGCTTCCTTATTTTGCGCTCAAGCTTCACGTTCACCTCAGATGTAATTAAACTGGTTTCTTGTTGTATACCCTGGTATATTTTTGTGTCTTTAGTTTTGGAAATTATTTAACTTCTTGTTGTGCAGATGGTGAGCTAGATTGCGGGAATGCAAACTTTCGAAATAAATGTCCTGTAGTGGATGTGCAGCTGTAGATATTGCTATCAGATTCAATGTTGGCCAATCGAATGGATAGTACAACTTGGCCCAGAGATATTAGAATATGTGGGAGTGGATAACATTGTTGGGGGTGCCAGAGGGATCGCACTTGGTACACAAATGAAAATTTTATTGATTGCCATTAGTTGAAAAATCCATACAGTAGCAAAAGGTTACCAAAATTTTAATAGAGCTCCCAGGGAAGCCATTCTTCGTATATACTTCACTGACTATTGGTCAATTCGCGTTCATGGACATTGATGGAGCTTTGAAAAATGTCGTACCGAAGGCAATTATAGTCGAAGACTAATGAACCAGTTGCTCACAAATTGTTCATCAACAAGTTGGTATAATTTACCCCTCCTTTGGTATCAAGTTATTGCGTTTAATTTTACCGCAACAAAGTCTGCCCTCTTTCCTTTCTCTTTCTAAACATGGTCCCTCTTTTTTTTTGGGTTATGTACTCGAGGTCTTGGGATGTAGACGGGCATCCGAGGCCCCCATCAGCCTCTGGACCACCTCCTTGGAGCCTTAAGGGTACAACCGAATAGGTACTCGATAGTGACAGGCCGGTCACAAGCCATCAGACAGGCGGTCAGAATGGCAGAGGATGGAAGTTCCGGTTGCGTACCCCTTCGAACGGAAGTTAGATTCGCAACCGTCGATTACGAAGGAGCTCAAGTCGGATGGTGAGCCTGACAGGTTGTCAGGAGACTCCCACCGACCAAAAAAGTACCGACAAGGGGTCGTTATAGACGGAAGAGGAGGACGATCCCCTTAGCGAACACTCCACCGAGGGATTATTAGACCAACATCTGTGTCTATAAAAAGGGTGTGGCGGACGGCCAACACAGAAACACCTCAACGATTGAAACACCAAAAGAAGATGTGACAATAATAAAATTTCGTCCCATGGGTGGAGAGACGACGATCTCTTTTTCAAATCACACCAGAGTAGGCGGACGGCCACGTAAAACGCACTCCCATAATAGAACGAACACTAAACACAAATCGTTCAAAGACGATCGCACTACCGTCAAAGTAAAATGGGACAAGAATCATACGAGCGACACTAATAACGAAAACAACACAAAAAAAAAAATGCAAGGCCGAGAGCCCACCCTAAATTCAAAATTTTAGAATAGTGGAGTGAGTTCCTGCAGAGAAAAGGAGGGATCCTGTAGAGACGGGGTAACCGAACAGAGGATTTTGGAGAGGTACCAGAAAGGGGCATCAGAGAAAAAAATTGAAGCAGGACAAGGAATCCGACAGACAAAAAGATAAGTAGAGTGAAAAATCGTTTGGGTTAAGCATTTTTAATTATTGTAATTTTGGCAGTCTTCCGTTCCGAAAAATTCCCGAAAAAGCGGGACACGTGACCCAGTTAGTGATTCTTCTTTTTAACTTTCGGGACAACGCGATAGTGGGCCACGCAAAGGGTCCAAACTTTTCGTTATACATTACAATATATACGTTGTTGTTGTGTCGTCACAACCCCTTCATATCGAACTTTACACTTGAGGGTTCAGCCTCAAACAAAAAATAAAGACCGTGCTCCAACGGAGTTTTATAACGTGGTAATCCAATTGTTTTTTTTTTCACTTCCTAAAGGTTTTAAATTACGTGGCGCCCATTTTTTTTTTTTTTTTTTTTTCCTTTACAGAAAGATCTACAAAACATAATTCCGGCAAACATTTGCCCATATAAAGCACAAAGTGCATATGCATAGTGGTCTTAACAGTTACAAAATGCACTCATAACGATAAGCAAAATGCACTCCAATCAGGCCACAATATCATTTGACCAGACTGAACTGCATTTCTGCAACCCACCCCATTTCACAACGTCCACAAATGATCCGAAGAACTTGCAATCCGAAACCAAACGCTAAATCAGCAATAATTATCGATTGATAATTTCTTGGAATCATAGTGGCAAGCACCTCGCAAAATGTGCGAGTGGATTTAAAATTATAGACAGTACGTCGCGTCGTCTTAAGAAATCTAAAGATTGTTTTTGTTTTATTATCGAACCGTCGTCGTGAATAACCCCCTCCGCTGAGCAAACCGAACGTAGCAAATCTAAAGTGTTTTATGTAAAAAGCAAATATTTGCGAAAGTTAAAAGGAAAAGATTTCATTTTTAAAATTTTACATTTAAAAGTAAAAGAAAATGCTTTTTAAATGTATCTAAACAGAATAATTTTGAATTTTAAAGTGAACACTTTGATTTATGAGAGAAACACTTGCAATATCTCCACATACGGATATATACTTTAGTGACCACAAGCAGGGGGCAGCCATACGGGACCAATTCGGAGAGTGGCACACTCCCGATAATGTTTAAAACTATATGCTTCAGAAAGACGAAAACTGGACTATTGTGAAGGGGTATCAGACGGTTTGTGTATAATTGTCATAAAAATACACAGACCGTCTGAACAAATTTTTTTAACACAAAGATCTGTATATCATTTGTGCATAAACTATTTCATAGTAAGCGTTTTCCAATGTGTTTAAAAATGTATAATTGTAATTTTTAAATTTAGCAATTTTAAACTGGTTTTTAAAGTTTTTTCTTTAAAAACACTTTATATTTTACATTAAATGCTTTTAAATGACTTTCAAAAGTGTCATTTTGATATTGAAAGTGTTTTCTTTTAGATTCAATAAAACGCTTTTAATGTTTTTTAAAAGTGTGAGTTTTTATATTTAAAGTGTTTCCTTTGAATTTAAGAGTACAACTTTTTTTTTAACCCTAGATAGATAACCTACGTCGAATCGACGTAATCAATTTTTTAAATTCGATGTCATTTGTGCATATATGGCGTCACTGCGCCCGCCACTCCTGCCAACTCAGTCGACCAAAAGAGCTTGCAGGAGACACACGTGCCGCTCAGGTAAGTGCACTACTTTTATAGATACATACCTGCCGAAAAATATCGTATACGTCGAAGTGACGTAGGTATCTTTGGCGTTATTTTTTTTTTTTACTTTTGTATGAAGATTATGTAATATTTTACATTAGCAATTTTTTTATTTTTCATAGGCTTTTTTATTACAATAATATGGCGTCACGAGGCTTAGAAATTTGACAAATTAACCAGTTATTGCGAGAATTGAGTGATGAAGAGATCGAGGGATCGGACAGTGAAACTGAAAATAATTTATTCGAAGATGACGTGCAAAGTGATATAGAAGATGATCCGCCACCAGTGGAAACGGAAAGCATCTTGAATACTGAAAATGTGTCTCAAAGTACCTCGTCGAGCATGCCGAATCCTATTGTCATGCCGCAACATGAAACACTTAAAGGCAAAAACGATCATCGTTGGACGGCTACTAAAGGCAGAACAAGTGGCAGGACATCGGCTTCTAATATTATACGGACAACTGGAGGACCCACACGAATGAATAGAAGCCTTCATGATCCTTTAGAATACTTCAATGCATTTATAAATGACGATATTGTGGGGGAGATAACAAAATGGACCAACGCAGAAATTCAGTTGAAGATTTCAAGGCCTGATGTGAAAGCTACTTTCAAAGCTACATCTAGCGATGAAATTCGAGCTATAATCGGCATATTGACACTGACAGCAGCTTTGAAAGACAATCACTTGACCACGGATGAACTATTTGATTATTCGTATTCAGGAAATAGATACGTTGCTACCATGAGTAGAGACAGATTTGATTTCCTGATAAGGTGCTTGCGTATGGATGATAAAACTTTGCGACCAGAACTAAGGGCTACTGATACATTTATACCAATTAGAAAAATATGGGAGATCTTCATAGGCCATTGCCGATCTAATTACATCCCCGGAGCGTATGTGACAATAGATGAACAGCTTTTAGGTTTCAGAGGTCGATGCCCATTTCGCATGTACATTCCGAATAAACCCAATAGATACGGAATAAAAATAGTAATGACATGTGACAGCGCCACACGATATATGATTGATGCAGTTCCATATCTAGGAAAATGTACTCAAACCAACGGATTGCCTCTCGGTGAGTTTTACGTAAAGGAACTTACAAAGTCTATTCATGGTAGTAACAGAAATGTGACCTGTGATAACTGGTTTACGTCAGTTCCTTTAGCAAAGAACTTGCTGAGGTCGCCATATAATTTAACCTTAGTTGGCACTATAAGGTCGAATAAACGGGAAATACCAGAAGAGCTGAAAAATATGAGTTCCAGACGTGTCGGAACATCCATGTTCTGTTATGATGGGCCCTTGACTTTAGTGTCTTACAAACCAATACCAAGTAAAATGGTCTATCTTCTGTCATCGTGTGATGAAGATGGCACGGTTCATCCTACGACATCAAAGCCACATATGATTAATTTTTACAACGAAACTAAAGGCGGGGTGGATACGTTCGATCAAATGTGTTCTTCGCAGTCGTGCAGCCGTAAAACGAACAGATGGCCGATGGCCATGTTTTATGGTATGTTGAATATGGCGTTTATAAACGCATACATTATTTATTGTTACAACGTCATGTCTAAGCAAGACAAACCCCTAAATCGTCGTAATTTCATGAAAAAAACTGAGCAATAGCTTGATGACTCCGTGGATGTTAACAAGGCAGCAATTACCAACTTTGCCGACGAATATAAAGGAAAAAATTAGTGATATTTTACCAAAAGGACATTCCGAATCTCCTACACAATGTGAAGCTGTATTTGAGCCAAGGAAAAGGAAATATTGTGCATTTTGTCCATCAAAAATTAGAAGAATGACAAAGTCGATGTGCGATAAATGCAAAAATCCCATTTGTGGAGAGCACAAGACGAGCGCTTGTCCTAATTGCCTTGGGGACCAAGATGAATAATTTTTTTTATTAACGTTCCTTTTCAATATATATTATAACATACAAATTACAAAAAGTTGATTTTTAAAAGTCTGAAGTAATAATTTATGAGTCTGAAGATGAATATCTCAATATTTTTTTTTAGTTTTTCAAAGAAAGTTTATTTTTTTTTTATATATATATTTTTCCTAATAAAAATGAAAATAAACTGTAATGTTGTATTACTCTATAGCACAATGATATTTATAGTACTACATTGCCACTTGCAGAGGCATATTATATACACAATCCAAAATTGGTGCTTCCAAATATATACACGTCGAATTGACGTATGGTTATCTTTAACGTACTATGAAAAATGGTTATCTCTCTAGGGTTAAAGTGAGCAACTTTAAATTTAAATGATTTCTATTTCAAGTCCTAAATTATTTGCGTTGACATACAAAATTTAAATTGTAACTTTCAAATTGAAAGTGTTTGAATATGGTTGGCTTTAATACATGTTAACTTTTAATTTTAAAGTGTTTTGTTCAGGAATTTAAAGTGTACTTGCTTTACTTTACTTTAGGTGGCGCTTACAGTCCGGGATGGACCATGGTCTCAACTAACAAGCCCCTCCAGCCAGCTCGGTCCCTCGCTAGCTGCCTCCAGTTACGCACACAAAGTTGGTTGAGGTCGTACTCCAATTGTGCGCGCCACCTAAGGTGGGGTATTCCTCTGCTGCGTTGTCCCTCAGGGGTGGATTCGAAGACTCGTCGGGCTGGTGCGTTGTTGTCCATACGCTCCACGTGCCCCAGTCATCTCAGCCGTTTTTGACTAGGTCAGCGTCGCTGTATAGCCCATATAGTTCGTCGTTGAAACTTCTTCTCCACACTCCATCGTCACAAACTGGACCGAATATCACTCGAAGAATCTTTCTCTCAAAGCATCCAAGAAGGTTTTCATCCGCTTTTGACAAGGTCCATGCTTCTGCACCATACAGCAGGACCGGGATGATTAAGGTCTTATATAGTACCTCCTTGGTTCTATGAGAGAGGGCTTTACTTCTTAGATGCCTTCTTAGACCGAAGAAACAGCGATTGGCAAGAGTGATTCTTCGCTTGATCTCTGGGCCGATGTCATTTCGCGAAGTGTTAGTGGAGCCCAGGTATACAAAGTCTTTAACTACTTCGAAGTTGTATCTGTCCATCGTGACGTTTTGTCCGAGTCGCCGATGTTGAGAGTCCTTTCTCGTTGACAGCATATACTTCGTTTTGTCCTCATTAACAGCCAGACCCATCTTCGCCGCCTCCGTTTCGATGCTTGCAAAAGCGCCACTGACAGCTCGCCGCGTTCTCCCAATAATGTCAATGTCATCAGCATAGGCAAGTAGTTGAACGGACTTTTGAAAAATTGTACCTCCGGTGTTGGCTTGTGAGTTTCGTACAATTGCTTCTAGAACGATGTTAAAGAAAGTAAATGATAGCGCGTCGCCTTGTCTTAGACCTTTTTCGACATCAAATGAATCGGTGGTGTTCTTGCCGACTTTGACGGAGCAGCGAGATTTCTCCATCGTCATCCTGCACAAACGGACGAGTTTGGCGGGAATGCCAAAACTTGACATGGCTTTGTATAGTTCGTCCCTATATACGCTATCATAGGCGACTTTAAAGTCGATAAATAGATGGTGTGTATCGATCTGAAATTCCTGGGTTTTTTCTAAGATCTGTCGGAGTGTGAAAATTTGGTCGATGGTTGACTTTCCTGGCCTAAAACCACACTGATATGGGCCGATCAGGTTGTTGGCGAAAGGCTTTAGGCGTTCACACAGTACAGCCGACAAGATCTTATACGCGACATTCAGGAGACTTATTCCTCTGTAGTTGGCGCAGTTCAGAGTATCTCCTTTCTTGTGGATGGGGCACACGATGCTGAGGTTCCATTCATCGGGCATGCTTTCATCCGACCATATTTTACAGATGAGTTGGTGCATGCTCCTTACCAAGCCATCTCCCGCTGCTTTGAAAAGCTCGGCCGGAAGGCCATCCGCTCCAGCAGCTTTGTTGGACTTAAGTTTGGATATCGCTATCCTCACTTCGTGTAGGTCGGGTGGACGGAAGTTTTGGCTATCGTCGTCCAAGCTGAATAGATCATTCTGCCTGACAGCGGGCAGTTGGTTGTCTCCGCCGTTTAACAGTCTGCAGAAGTGTTCTGTTCTTTCCAAATCCTTAGCACCGACTGGGAATCTACCACTGTATTGCCCATGCTCATCTCTGCAGGCTTCTGTTCGGGCCTTGTATCCTTGAGTGGATCGTTTTACCCTTTGGTAGAACTTTCGAACATTGCCTCTGCAGTATTGTCCCTCAATTGATTCGACCGCTCGCTTCTCGTGCTCTTTCTTTTTCCTTCTGAGAAGATGGTGTTCGTCCCTTCCTTTTTGCCCGTAGAGCTCGCGGGCAGCTCTCTCAGCCGCTCTGGTTCTTGTCTGCAGCATTAGTTGGTAGGCCTCGTTCTTGGCTGCATGTGCCTGGCGGCATTCCTCATCGAACCAAGGGTTTCGTTGTGGTCGCCTAATGAAACCCATCACTTCGGTGGCGGCAGTCCTAATGGCACGCTGGCAGTGCTGCCACTCTGTGCTTGATGCTGGTGAAGCTGAGGATGAGCTTGCTGAGAGGTTTAGGGAGACGCGGTCGGCAAATTTTTTGGCGGTCTCTTGCGATAGTAGCCTTGCAACGTCAAATCTTCTCACAGTATCCTCACGGTGTTGTGGAGTATTGGATATCCGCATCCGTACTTTGGCTACTACCAAGTAATGGTCCGAGTCTATGTTGGCCGCTCGGAACGTTCGGACATCCAAGATACTGGAGGCATGTCTGGCGTGGATCGCAAAATGATCAATTTGATTGACGGTTTGTTGATCTGGAGATCGCCAAGTCCCCTTGTGTATGTTGAGGTGTGGGAATCGTGTGCTGGCAATGATGACATTTCGCCCCGCCGCAAAGTCGATTAGCCTGAGTCCGTTTCCGGAGGTGTTGTCATGCAGGCTGTGCTTTCCGACTGTAGAACCAAAGATGCCCTCCTTTCCGATTTTGGCGTTAAAGTCGCCAAGAACTATCTTGACGTCGTACTTCGGGCACTTATCATACGTCTTCTCTAGAAGATCATAGAATGCTTCTTTGGCGGTATCGTCTTTCTCCTCTGTCGGGGCGTGAGAACAGATCATGGATGGATGGCTGTGATGTCGGCTTTGTACCTATCCAGGGTCTCCACAAGTTGTTCGGCTGCACGCGGTCTGTTTAAGGTCCGGACATTCCACGTGCAGATCCGAAGTTCGTTGTCCTTTATTCGTTTGCAGGGGTCGTCAACATTTGGATCATCCATATCCGAGGCTTGTAGTTGTTTCGGAACTACATTTAAAGTGTACAATTACAGGGTGGCGCACGAATCGTGCTACAAAAATAAAACGTAATAACTTTTTTTCTGTCTGAGTAATCGGCTTATTTTTTTTTTTATTTTGTAGGCTACTATTTAGATTTATAAAAATGGATGCTTGGGATACGGAGAAAAGAATTTGGATAGTGCAACGGTACCATGCTTTGCAGTCCGTCATTTCCGTCCAAAGGGAATTTAGGCGGGAGTTTGCCGGTAATCCCCCGAGTAGATGGACCATTATGAGGTTTGTAAACATGTTTGCCGAATCTGGAAGCATCGCACGAAGGCCGTACCATCGAGATGCCAATGTTCGGGTTCAGGATACAATCGCAGCAGTAACATCTGCAATACAGGCCAATCCGAGCGTTTCGACCCGAAACTTATCGGGGCAAATTGGAGTTAGTAGACGGTCATTACAACGGATACTTCATGACGATTTAAACTTGTTTCCGTACAAAGTCCAAATTACTAGCAAGTTAAACCCTCAGGATTTGCCTGTTCGTCTGGAATTTTGCCAAAAAATGATATCAATGGCCGAAGAAGACAACACATTGATCAATTGTTTGTTCATGTCTGATGAGGCCCATTTTGATCTTAACGGCAATGTAAACAAGCAAAATTGCCGTATATGGAAAGAGTCTAATCCAGAAATGCTCCATGAGACGGAACTGCACCCAGAACGAGTCACTGTGTGGTGCGCAGTTTCATCAAGGTGTATTGTCGGGCCGTACTTCTTTGAAGAAAACGGTGTAACCGTTACTGTCAATGGGGACCGTTATTTAAAGATGTTGAAGGAGTTTTTTTACCCAGAACTGCGCCGAAGACGTATACCATTCAACAGCGTTTGGTTTCAGCAAGATGGAGCAACTGCACATATAGCCAGACCAGTTATGGCGGAGCTAAACAAAAAATTCGCAAACAAATTAATTTCTAGGAACTGCACTCTTCGCTGGCCCCCAAGGTCACCTGACCTGACTGCACCAGACTTCTTTTTATGGGGTTATGTCAAGCAAGAGGTGTATAAAACGTATAAGCCCAGGAATTTAACTGAATTAAAGCAGTCCATAACGACAATAATTGAGGCGATCCCAACTTCAACTCTTCAGGCCGCAATGAATAGTTTTTTGATCAGGTTCCGCATATGCGTGGGAGAGCGTGGAGGTCATTTGCGATCTATAATCTTTAAAAACAACTAACTATTTAAAATTAAATTTAATTTTCTAACCAATAAAAAAAAATAAATGAAATACATCGATTAAAAAAAAAGTTATTTGAATTTCTTATTGTAGCACAATTGGTGCGCCACCCTGTACTTCTAATTCTGGAAGAATAAATTAGTTGGCTAAGCAGACCCATGCGAAATGTCTCACTATCTTCTGCAGAATGGTAACTCCATTCTGTCTCTCTAAATAGAGCATTAAATATGGACTGGTTAAGTCCGAAAACTGTGCTGGTCCTATTTATAAAAAAGCATGCAATTTCCAACTTTGCTTCTTCAGAACTAAGTCACTAAGTGTCGCGCTTGGTGCTAATAACCATATAGCCCTAATCCAAACAGCAAATTGAGCTGAACACGCAGTACGCTTGAGCGATATAGGAAAATCATCACCGATCGCTTAGTTCAGCCTGCAAGTACGTACATACCGTGGTGGCCACTCAATTAGAAACGACAATTTTATAGCAATGTTACATTCCATAATTTTTTTATAAGAAATCTGTTGAGGTTGATTAGTGATTCTATTAATATCCCATGATCTTAAGTACACTTTTGAACATTTGTAAGAAATATATGTGTGACAATAATATTACAAAAAAAAAATGCGAAACTATTTAATCCAAATTGCACCTGGACACACAATTAGAAACAGAAAGGATAAGTTAACATTTCATTAAAAATCTTCGATATAATATACTACTCATATTAATATTTTGTAGAGAATCCCTTATTTTTAATAACTGCAGCCAATCTTCTTTGCATACTTTCGACCAAGGCGCGGCATCTTGATTGTGGTATACCTTCCCAGACCTCCTTAATATTTTGGAAAAGTTCCTCCGAATTTCTTGATTTCTTGCACTTCAATCCTCTCTCGATTTCTGCCCAGAAGTTCTCGATAGGATTCAGGTCCGGACTTTGGGCGGGCCAATCCAAAACATTCGTACTTGTATCTGCAAACCACTGCTTAACAATCCGTGAGGTATGTTTTGGATCGTTATCGTGCTGGAATACATAACTTATGGGCATGCGTGTAAATGCATAAGGCTCCATAACATCTTCCATGATGCCTTTATAAACGTGTTGATCCATTCGACCGTTTATCTTTGCTAACGGGCCAACACCATGCCATGAGAATGCACCCCAAACCATTACGTTTCCTCCCCCATGCTTAACAGTCTTCAGAGTGTAATTTGGATCCAATTCTTTGTTCTGAGGACGTCTAACGTAAACTTTACCATCTGATCCAAACAAGTTGAACCTAGCAGAGACAAATCATACTGAGACCCCCAACTCAAAATCCTCTTGCCGCTGGGCCCCTCAGTTTTTTTTCAAATTCGCCATTTTGTTTTCCTGTCGGTGTTGTGTCAATTAAGAATCCGTGTGACATGCAAAAACATACAAAATATACAAAAATAAATGCTACCAACCTCGACAAACGTGGGGAAATGTGCTAGAATTCGGGAATACCACATTTTTACATTACTGAATGCCATTGGTTAGTAATTATATGTTGTTAAAAGGCGAATAATTTGATTTCTTTGGTTAATAAAACTAGCTAAATGAGATGTTCTATATTCAAGAAAATTATTATGACAAATATGGTTACGTATTTTCTGCTTTTGAATATCATTAACTTCGATTTCATGTGTAAATTTTCCTTAGATAACTTAAGAAAATTTGCTCAAAATGTTTGCATTTTCCTTCAACCAATCTACATTGTTCATTTTTCATTAATATTTTAAGCAAACGTACACTTACCCATGAAAGAAAATATTATCCAAACGTAAATTTAACGGATAAAATTCTATGAACGCTGGCAGCAACTTTGCCCACAGCGGAAGTGGCATATGCAAGGTGCGAGCGTGTTGGTGAGTCGGAATTTTTGAAGTTACGTGACATTTGTCAATACGAATTTCTATGTAACAATACAAGCGCACTTAGCATTTGCCACCCCATAAAAATATAACTAAGTAACGGGAAAGCGGTCGGAGTTGGTGGTCTCAGTATTGTCTCTGGAGCTTAGATTCATCACTCCAAAGTATATTTTCCCAAAATCCTAATGCTTTATTTGTGTGAAGCTTAGCAAAAACCAAACGCCTGCTTAGATTCTTTTTGGAAACAAATGTTTTTTTCCGTGCAATACATCCACATAGACCATGTTCTAAACGTCGACGCCTTATGGTTCTAGCTGATAGATCCTGATTTATTTGAGGCGAAACAATTTTAATTTATGCAGAAGTCAAGAAAGGATCGGCGTTGCTAATCCCCCATATCAGTCTATCTTCTTTTCGAGTCGTTTTACGACCCACTGGCTTCCTTCTAGGGGTTTCAAAGCTGCTAGTCTTTTTGTACACTTGAATTGCACCAAAGACCATTTTCTTCGAACAACCAAATCGTTTAGATATGGTATCCATTGACTCGTTTTTATTTTGATAGCACTGCACAATGAGTCTTCGGAGTTCGGGAGTGCAAGACTTTTTTTGCCCATTTTTGTCACTGTACATTATAAATTAATCAATATTAATTTACAAAAATAATTAAAGTAAACTGAAAACAATCAACTCACATAGATAACAATCTCTTTTTAAAACAAATTCATTAATTCCTTTGTCGTTTCTAATTTTCTGTCCAGCGAAAATTTCGACTTTAAATGAATTTCCTAAAATACCGGAATTTTCTTAACTGCTCGAGTACAATCAGACTCATATTCGGAGCACACATGCCAGCCGCCATGGACTTACGGCACTAGCCAAACACAGTGGCGCTAAAAAAAATTCTGATTAATCAAATGCATTTGAAGTTGTTGTTTCTAATTGAGTGGCCACCACTGTATACGTATCCGTCAGCAAAGCTTTTTTTTGATGTGATCGTCTGGTGGAGATACTCATCCATTACAGCTGCCTTATTCGAGTGCAAAGATGAAGCCGCTTAACTGTCTGCAGCAATGGTTTCTCCATGTCCTTGTCCCATCACTGAATACGACTCTTGACAAGGTTTCCCTGGTTGTCTTATTCCAAAACTTGTTCCTGGAGTTACTATTCTCTATTTCCTCGCTTCTTGTTCTTGCCTTTTCTTCCCTCTTCTTTAGCTAGTAGAGCTCACGCGCTGCTGTCGTCCTTTGTTTCGCTCCATGCGCTTATTAGTCTTCATCAAAACAGGGCTTTCGTGACATTTCTTGCGCCTTCTTAATATCGAAGCTACGTGTCTTCGGCACTTGAAGATGACTCGATAGTTGTGTGTCATGCACTAAGGTCAAGACTTCTTCTTGTGCTTACAACGAATTCGCATACCATCACCGTATTAAATGTCAAAGTTTTTTATCCCAGTCGAGCTCCTAATTTTGCCGACCTGGTAGCATTTAAAAGTGCAGTTTCATTGACGACCTTTTCCCAAACTGAGTCTTATCTACAGCTCTAGGGCACAAGAATCCAGTTGGATAGTAATATCTTCAACTGCCCTCTTAAGTGCAGACCTGAGCTCAATCACAGTCCGTCTCTACCATCTCCCCTCAAGTGGTTTGGTATAATTTACACGCAGAAGCCTCTCGTCGTCGTTCAAACTTTCCAGCACAAAAAAAGTTTCTTCTTGCGAGGCCCATATTCATCAGCAAGTCAATATCTCGTGCACAATCTCCTAAACCCGGGCAGAAACAAAAATAGGAACCACAGCAGTAATATCCGTTATTTCACTTCCTTCCAAGATAAGCGATAAACATCTTATACACAGATTGAGTGACTTGCTCCTCGTATCCTGCCTGGCGTTGTTGATCAGACGGGTTACAAGGATATTGGGGTTATTGCAAGGCAGTATACACAGTGCGTACTTGTACCAAACCTCCCGGCGGCACTTAAAAGTCGTGTAAACAAGTTTCGGTGAGCACATCCTGCTTCCCAAGACCAAGACCCAAGAGCGAACAAATTGCGGTGTGAGAATTAAACTTCCTCTGTGGAGTAGATTGAGTTTCCAGGTCCTATCCTAGCGTGCAAAGGTGTGATGAGCAATTGCTGTGTGCCGTATTTTGTTTCTTTTATTTACTTTCTCGTTGTCCTCTCTCGTATTTCGTGTGAATTGAAACTGAAAGGTAACGGGGACTTTATTTTTGTTCTGTCTTTCAATGAGGTTTTTTTTCCATTTTCGTTTACAATTTGTATCCACGAAAAGGGGAAACTTTAAAAGTTACTGAATCATTTTGTTTTTGTTGAGAATAAGTTGCATGTTTATGAGCTTGTATCAAACGATTGAGAAGGAGACGAAATTGATTCGAAGATAAGCTGATGGGTGGAAGTTGCTTTGCGGTGTCTTTATAACTTTGGGGTGGCAATAGTCGTAAAGGTTTAAAAGTCAAAGTGGCAAACGCTGTTCACTGGTAGCTGGTTAGTTTTTGAAGTTGTTTTTGAAGGTGTACATGGGAGGAAATACGTAGGAAGCATAAATAGGTATAAGTTTTATAAAGATAAGCTTCTAGAAGAAAATTGATTTTATTTAATTTATGGGAAAGACTTGTGGCCACAAGTCAACAGTGGTAACCAGAACATGATAAACCAAATATCGGAATACTGAAATTAAATACCACAACCTGACAGTTAAGGGAAAATATAAAATCTTGCGGCTGTTAGTGAGTGGCATTTGGCTGGTACATGGCGAAATCGGTTTTATTTTCATAAAGGTTGTGGTAAGCCCGTCGTGTTTATTTGCCCCCAGAATTATTATTTATTACTACGGTGGCTAGGTGTTTTTAAAAATCGGGGTAGGTCCTAATTGGTATTGAATTGGGGATGTCCTCTTGTCGCAGCTAAATCAACAGAGCGTTGTCAATAGTTAGGATGGCACATATACTTTACTTGAGCTGAGGGGCGATGAAATAAGAACACCGCAAATTCTCAATGTCCACGTGGGATGTCTGAACGTTAAACAGGCCGAATGCAGCCGAAAAAATAGTCGCGAATTGATATGGTGAATAAATACAAAACTGATAACCAAGACGTTAAATAAAACAGGGAACCAGGGTATGGTCGACTACAGCAAGGCAAGACATCTAAGTCTAATGCAAACGAGTCTCCCATGTTGACATTTTCCCGTATACCTTCAATTGGATTTGACTTCTAAGGGCATGAAGATAAACACTTGGACATAATGTAAAGTGATATTAGGACCTCATGTGACCATTTAAAAAACCTGGTTTAATTTTTGAAGTGAAAACTTCTTTGGGCAGATTTGAGGTGGGAAAAAAACATTAAACTCGCCACACCAATGTTCCGACCAGAGGTGGATGAATAAAAGAGACTGATGTCTTTCGTACGTCTATCCCCCCAAAACTCATTAGTTTACATTGTTGTTTTTGTAATTTCAACCCTCGTCTGTGAGTACGTGTGAGCTACAAAAACGCATGTTGTTAATGGCCGTCCAACGGCCTTTTGTTTTTATGGGCGTATTAAAATTAAAAACATATTTAAACTAAAATGAAATGCCTTTAAAAAAAAAAACAAGTCTTAAAGCCTAACCTAATGAAATAATGTCTAAAAAACACGAAAAAGCCTTAGTTTGTTGCATTTAAATTAACGCCCAAAACGTCATCCCTCCTTTTCCTGACCCATTTTCACCTTTTTTCATTAAGAAGTAGAATTTTTAAAGGAGTTCTTAGGAGAGTGTGCATTGGAAATAATTCGATTGCACCTAATCCTGTGGTTGTAGCGAGAAGCTTTAATAACCCCATTCCCCGTACAGAGGATGTTAAGGAGCTTTCTTAGGAAAAAAAACAGATAAGTAGAGTTTTGTGAAGGTGTAAATTAAATTGTTCTTATAGGTTTCAGATAAATTGCGAAAAATTTAATCGAGTGGGGTTTCGTTCCGATTTTTTTTGCTGTAGCCATTAACGGCTACTTATTAAATCCGCGACTCGTTGTGTCATTCTGTGACCGTCTTTTGTTACCGTTATCCATCGAACCGTATGGTAATTGGAAGTTACCCGTTGGACTAAAACCGCAAAGTTAAATAGTTGTTTCATAACGTTGGATGCATTTTCCCATTTGGAAATTGTGTATTTCATACTTTTTTTATTTGCCTAACACTTTGCGTTCCCACTTCTCGTTCTTGCTTCGAACGGAGGAGATTCGCGCAACGAAAAACAGTTGTGTAAAGCGATACTGAGAGCTTCCAGCTCTGTGATGTTTTTCTAAAACAATCCGTGGCCATTTCCCAATTTGTAATTCTTTAAATTTAATTGAAGCCAATAAACTCGTGAAATACACCCCACCCCACCCCCTTGTGGGAAGATAATTGAAATCTTTTAATTCAATGTTTCGTATGTTTTTTGTTACCATCGATAATCGTCGTACCAAAGGTTTCGCAAGCTCCCTTTTGCAAAGACTCCGTGGCGCCCTTATTTCAAATTATAGGTCATTTCCTTTTTTTTTCGTAATTAACAAATTCTCTACCATGATCAAACCAACACCTAGCTGACTAACCAAATCGCGGCATCAGCGTGCCGCTTGTTGCACTTTCGCACATTCTCTTTTACCTTCCCATTCGCTTCCGACTTGACAGATCGGAAGAAAATTATCATTTCGACCTGTAACCTCTCGGGCAGCGGCGGCTGCATTTGTTTATTCGATTTTGTTTTACGCTATAGAATCGTTTACCAATTCTTTTTTTTCAGTAAATTTAAGTGGAACAAGTTGGCATTTTTTTTTGTAGTAGTAGTTTACAATAACGAATAAGAAACATTTCAATTAAAAGTATTTCCTATACAATAAAATACACACCTAATTGTTCAAGTTTTCACTTCTTTCGGTTACTGTTTTTTTTTGACGACATACGAATTTGTAATTATGGCTGCGGAATCCTTCTTAAGTTAAAAGATTCCTTGCGGAATCCTTCATTTACTAAATTAAGTAAGTTAAAATTTGACTTCGGTAAGGTTCAAATTTGTAATTCCTGTATGCAACAGCTTCGATAGATCTTCTTTGAAATTTGTTAGCCGAAATAGAGCAATTTCGATGTAGTTGTTTCGAAAATTACTCCTGTAAGACCTTTGCGAAGCATATCCACAGGCTTTAAAGAGGGATATGGAATTAAGTTTAGGTAGGATCTCTTTTTAGATCCTTTTAGACTTCTGAAAATGTTTGAGAAATTAAATGTGTGGAAAGTTAATTGATTCGAAGCGCTATCGAGAAGCTTCTTTAGGGTTTTTGACCGGAGACATTATAGAAGCAATTAACTTTCCACAAAACATTTTTCCTGCTTCTCATCGAGATCACGAATCATGATCTGAAAATTATTTCTTCTTTTCCCACATGGCTTGTTTCATTTTTAAATGTTGGTGTGACAAAAAAATTTAACACAAAAAATCTATTGATTTTTTCGCGCAAGTTAAGAACCCTTAACCACATAGTTTAAGTATTATTAAGACTTATCTCAATATTGAATGGGTCACACAACAGTAGATAAGAAAAAAATAGATTAAGAATAGAAGAAAGATTGTATTTCATAAAAAACACTACAGTAGATGAGGAAAGAATGAAGGAAAGATTGTGTTTGAACCAAACATATAGATTACTAAGTAGGATATAAATATAAGAAACGAACACGGAGTCGTCAGTCGAGGAATTACTTCTACTGAGACCACAGTTCGGTGATTATAAACGTTATTAATCGTAATGTATTAGTCGGACAATAAAAATTAATTAAATAAATTTTATCAAAAGGATCATAGAAATCGTATAAAATTTTTTTTTTTTAATTGAAAGTATACCTACACAACCAGGGTTACTTAATTCGGACGAATTAAATCCCCATCCGTCTTCCGTGTTATTTTCGTTTTATAAAGGTATGTTCAGACCAGCCAAACACTTGATAAACAATTATATACCTCCATGTTTTATAAATATTTCTAAAACATTCATTAAACAAAACAATTTTTATCAAATGTTTTGCTGGTTTGGATCTGGACACAAAAAAAAAATGAATGAAATGTTTCACAGTTTCCCAATCGTGATGGGAAATCATTTTCGTTTTACAAGTTTAACTGTAGAAAGTGCGCGCTATTTTTTGATTATTATTTATTTTTTTAAATAAAATAAAAATGTTTTCTTAACATTAGCTTGGAATACCTAATGAGAAAGTGATTCATTTAATACGATTATTTGAATTAAATCGTGTGTCACGTGATTCCCGAGACCAAAATTACAAAAATATAAACTTTACTCGCTGCTAATAACCCTACCACATTATTTTCTTCTAGATGGACTAGAAAAATTAAATAGAAATATTTCATAAACATTTAATAACTAAATTTCAGAAATTTTTTATAAATGTGTATGAAATATGTCAAGATAAACGGATGTGCTAGCAGCAAAATATTGTTCATGCATTGCATATTTTAACATAAAAAACTAAATTTGTTTCTAAAAAATATGGTAAAGAAAAATTATTCAAATTTGATTCAAATATGGTAACACCCCCGCCATTGCAAGCGAGATGACATGTGCCTTGTGTGACGTCACGTTGAGCAGAATATTTGCAATATGGCGGGTGGCAATGTAAAGTTTGTAATATCCTGTATTATCTATTTAGTTTTTGAAAGCAGCTGCTGCCACAACTCAAAAATTCAACTTTTCAGTGATCCGTCTGATCACGCTGATAATAAAAAACAGCTATTGCTGTCAAGTAACGAACCTGCATGTTCCAGGTGCCGCGTAAAATCTGAGATCAGGAAAAAAAACATCTGGGTGGTCCCAATGTAAAACGACATAAGTCTGTTACAAACAATTATTGAAAAATAGGAAAGGAGTTATTGATATGAATTTACAATAAAATGTACTCAAAAACTAGAAAACACTCCAATTGAAGCACGGGAGGGAACGCTGGATATAAAATGAATTACAGCTATTTAAAGAAACGGGGAAAAACGACAAAAAATAAAATGCAAGGGGAAATACGTCAATAATTTGTTCTTAAATAAACACTTTCCGCTCAGTGCCGGATTAAGCCAGCCCGTGGACTGTAGCAAATTCTACAGAGGGGCCCTTGGATTGCTCTAGGTTATAAGGTTTATGCTATTTAATAAAACTAAGTAAATCGCAATCAATATTCATTAGAGGTGATTAAGAAGTTTTTGGCTAAAGATATACTTTTTTACGATAAAAAAGTGTTGGTGCGCGTGGTCCCTAAATGCGCGGGGCCCGTAACATTTGCTACTCTTGCTACGTGGCTAATCCGCTGCTGTTCTGCTCATAAATAAATTAGAAATGCCTTGCTTACGACTTTGGTCGAGTAAGCTGCAAGTTAGTAGGGTTGATCTTCGACTAGTATATATTAATCGGATAAAAAAATAAAAAAAAAAAATAAAATGGAATTAAAATATAAATATTTTTATTTTCCATTTTGCAGCATAGCCTACCGCGGATGTTGATTGCCTTCCAGAAGAAGAAGTAGTGTTTTCCGTATAAGGTCTACCCAAGCCGTTCAGGATGTCTTATACAGTAAATACCGGTAAAAAAGTACGCCAGATATGTTTTTATTATGCAGTCATTATTGCGGGACAGAAAATATCCTCGATAACGCCTTACCGAACTCAAATTGTTACTTGGGAAAAAAGGTTCAGAAGTTCTTCTAAGGCTACAATTTTGGCAGCAGCTTATGCTCAGTCTTGCTATAATTCGAAGTGCTTGAGTACAGGTTTGATAAGCCTTTCCTATACCACACAAACACATACGTGGAAAAAGTAATAAATGTCCTGACGATAGAGGCGTACGTCCAAAAGATCATTTTCGAAAGAGACTCCAGCAAAACCCCAAGACAGAATTTGCGCTTTTGCGTTCCCTACGTGGGAGTTTTACATCAGCTTCTGATCTAGTGTTATGCCTTCCTTTAAGAATGGAATCTGTACTTTGCCTCTGCATCTGATAATGATTAGGAGGTCATTGACATACCCTTGTCTGTAGATATAGTTTGAGATCAAGATGCTTATATTACGAAGATTGTTCATAGAAATGTTGATAAAACACCGTCTTGAAACCATCTTTTAGCAGCTTTAATTGTTGCAATTGTTAGTCCGAGTTTGACAGATAATGATTTTGCTGCTTAACATCAAGCATATCAAATTCGAAAGGTTGTCTATTAGAAAACACAAAATTACATCTTAAAGTTTTTTCCACTACGCCACCTCTCGCAAACGTCAGACACACATCCAGGAGTCATAAAAGAGCTTCTCAATTAGTTGTTTGGGGTTGACATAAAATTCTAGGGCTAGTCTTCCATTCGTTCCAAAAATAAAAACTCACAAAAAACGAATGATTGCGTAAGCTAGACCTTGGGTCTCTTACGGCCAACTTTTTTTGCATTTAAATCAATTTTAGATAACATTCTAAACAATTGGGACACAACTTTACCCTTGATATATATCCCCATGAGGTGATTAAAGTTGGACAGGTTGTCCTCAAGTTCATAAAAGAGTTGTGTCTACACTTCCTACCGTACTCGATCCTCAATTTAACGCGCCCAAATGACCACATACTGCAACCAAATCGTTTCCCCCTAACGAGCTTATTATATCTACCTAAACTAACAACACACTTCGTACTTATAATGATTTCAATTGCAAATTTCCTCGCAAAACAACAATCTTCCGACATAAGACAGTTAGATACCTCTGCCATCACTTGTATCATCATAAAGATGCAAAACTTTCCCCGGCCTTATCACACTCGAAACGTATCTTTGTGCCTGCAGTGGCACCGTCTCAGTGAGCAGCCTTGCAGAGGCGCCACCAATAAATTTATTGCAACTTTTCTAATTCACTTAAATTGCGGAAAACTTTCACCGAATGAATTAATTTTGTACGAAAATCCGTTTTCTTCTGGTTTCATACGGGTTCGCTTCCCATTCTGTGTATATGGTAGCTTAAAATACCAAATACTTCCTTCCGCCGCACCACCCGCACCCGTATCCAAGTGGTTGCATTCAGATTCAGTTATAGAAAAGATTTCTGTGCGAATGTTTCTTTCTCTTTTTTTTTCTTCGTCTTCTGTATGCCTTTGTCCCACACTTCATCCTTTAGAATCACTGTCGTCGGCTCCCTTGATTCCCCTGTTTGCATTGCAGCTTGGCTCCCGCATGGGAAAAAAAAACTTGTAAAACATCCTCACACTCAGGATATGAGGTTTCTGGTGCAACGAAAAGAAAACTACGAAATGAATTCCTGTTTACATGACACCAAGAGAGTCCTACTTGCATATGTTAAGAATACGATTTTGCATAGACGCACAGGACTCTGTTATTCGCATCAGGTTCGTTGACATACAGACCAAAATAATTCAATGCTCAAGCAGTCGAACGTAGGTAATTGAATTATTTAATCTTCAGCGCAAGATGAAGTTGAAAGATTTTTGTCTGCTGATGTTATCCTTGTGATGGTAGACAGACAGCATTTCTGCCTCTAATTTCCTTGGCTTAAGTGAATTTTTGCTGAATTCCGACGTTCCCTTCACTTCCGCATTCGTATCGGTTGGAGTTGTAAGTTTTGTTCGCCTCCCTTCTGCCCTACTCGCGAATGAGCTGCGCTGAACAGCAAGCAATGCCAAAGGAAATTAGCAATTTATGTGAAGGACTCGCGCGCCCCAGGAGGAGGCTCATCATTCTCCAATGCGGCGAGAAGTTGCCAAGATAAGTTTTCTATTAGATTGTGTGCGAATGCGAGAAAGTGATTTTTGATTGTGCGCCCTCTGCAGTCTGAAGTGTTGGTGCGGTAATAAATTAAAAATGGCCAAGTGTGATTGTTTGGAAAAAAGTTTTGTTATTTGCTTTGTCAGACAGATTTTCTGGCAAGCCGGAAAGATGTATCCGCGTCGAAGGGATTTATCGACGAAACTTTGCCATTCTGTTTGGATGTGTATGAAGGATAACTTTAACGAGCTGTGAATGGAAATCAAAGTTTGCCGATAAATCAGTTAACCTTCTGACCATTTGCAGACACATGAGGCATGTGATTGGTTACTTTTACGATACCACAATGAGGATATGTGTTTGAGTTTTGTGTTTGTGGTGATACGTAGAATTCAATGTATGTACCTACAGTGTGGGCCGCCACGTTTGTGGCGTGGGTCGGGTGCTGCTTTTAAAGTTCCAAACAAAACGGGATTGTTTTTGAAAATCCCATAAAAAAAGACTGTTACATCCGGAGTAGAGGTGGGATTATACTTTTTTTTTTTGCTTCACTTGGGAACATAAATTAGTTTTGTATCTCTGGATTTTCCACAACTGCGGAAGCTGTGAACATTTGAATAAACAGGAAGCATAAGGCTTAAAGATTTTTACTTTGCGCTTTGAGCTGAGGTCTGTAATGATCAAGCTATTTTTAGTCACGAAATTGGACGAACGATTTTTATTCTCCTATAAGTGGATTATTGGCACCGGAATATCCGTTTCCTTATCCTGGATTTTAATCAATAGGTTATATAAAGCTATATAATTATAACTTCGCCGTCGGCGTAACTTTGCGACATTAGGCTTTTTTTTTATTATGCTCACATGATCTGTATAGATCATTTTTTTCACGGTTTACAACAACAGTACAAGATCCAACTTTTGCTGTATACCATGGAAATCAATAATCTATACAGATCATGTGAGCATAATAAAAAAAGGCCTATTGTTCAAAAAACAACTTATGACGGCAATTTGATAGCGCACTTTAGCAATGTAAAAGTCACATTGAAAGTGATTTTCTGCGATTTATCTTAGCTTCATAAGATTAAAGATTGTTTCAATTCACGGTCTTTAAGACCGATAAAGCGAAACAATGGCATCTAGTTTTCGAAATGTTAAGCCAGTGGTATGCCTACATAATACACAAGTGCAAAGTCCGCAAACCCCAAAATCCCCACCTTTTGAAAAATACCCCAATTGACTATCCCCAAGATATTTACTTATTTATTTATCGTTTGTTTTTTTACTGCATTTTTATGATTTTTTTTTAAATAAAAAAAAAAAGTCTGTACTCCTATTTTTTTTAAAAATACTCCCCTTTTCTGGCTGCAGTACTAGCTATACCTAATAATATTTTTATCGCCCCAGATCGGGCATAAACAACACTTTCAGGTGAAATAGAAAATTTCTTCAACTTCAAAGGCACTCACTACGACCTCATCCGCTTTCGGAATAGTGGCGACTCTGATCCAACTTGTAGGGAACCGTCGAAATGCATAATTCATATATCAAATGGTCAAAATTTGGTTGTGCCTTAAATACTAAATAGTCAACCGTTTGAGAGCACGGATTACTTATTATGGTTGGTGCATTCGCTAAGCGATGTTTTTAAATTATAGTTAGTGAATGATGTGAGGTATCGATTTAGGCGAAACAGAGTTGTTCAGGAACGGAGGGGAATATCGTACTTTAATAGGAAAGGATGTACCTGCTTAAGCAGCGCAGACTGAAGAAGTGCGAGTAAATAGCAAAAAAAAAACGGGGATATCGCATGAGTTAGCCCGCTAGAAGAAGTTACCGAGATTATATAAATGGTCTGACAAGTAATTTTGCGTTTTCTTACGAATCGTGGTGGTGTGCTCGGCAATAAAATCGCTGAATCCATTTAAAAAAAAGAAGATTCTTCTTTGTAATTTTTAAAATAAGAAAAAAATATAACTGTACATATAACTAACTCCCCCCTTAAAAAAAGTTAAAGTGGGTGAGTTGATTCGAAGTCTTTTTATTTGCCACGTCACGCGGATTATCGAAACATTAACAGAGCGTCACCGAAACACCACTACTTATCCGCCAGCGGGAACACGTCTGCAAAGATAAGGACGAGCAGCACGAGAATTTAGTAGAACACCCCTTTCGAGACGCATGCCATTTTCTTGCACCCGAACGTGGCGGTATCATTTTTTTTTCTCGCTAGTCGGCTAAATTAGCGAGGCCCAAGCAGCTCCAACAATTGGCGTGCTCGTCTTTTCTGAAAGCTACGCAAAACCACCGTCGGAGACGCCGAACACATAACCAACCAAAACTTGCCACTCACGGCCAACCGAACTGCAAATTTAAACGAAGCGAAGCATCCATCCGCCACCTTATGTTTTAACCCGTCCCTCGCCTTTTACTATCGCCACACCATCGGGTCGATCGGTTAATCGAATCCCCACATGTGCCCAAAACCGAGCACAAATTACTCGCAACGCGGCATTCGTCCACTTCCAACACCATCGTCGTAAATCAACTTAAACGCGGGACTCTTCATCCCCCAACCCATCATTACCTGCATATCAACCTATAATACTGATAATAACCAGAGCATCAACAAATCATACAAAAAAAAATTGAATAAGTCGTATCACAAACTGGCTAATATATTCCTTCATAGGATTCAATAAATTTTTTTGTTATAAATAAAAGTATTAGGGAAATATTAGAGTTTTTGTTTTTAAATTATGTTGCGAAATTCTCTTACTTAAGAGCGTTTTGTTTACGTTTTTTTTTTTTTTTTTTCTGGTGATATTCTTGCTTACACTGTGCCGTAAAGGCGATTGTTTTAATATAAAACAGAAACAAGGCATAGTGCTGGAGAGCGCAAGTTGTTCTTCGGCATTAGGAACAATAACAATTTTTTATTTATCCACGTTTGATCCGTTTATTAGATTTAAGTAAGAGAGATTGACAATCGTACAGTCGAGGCGTTCTCAATGGTTGATACGATATTGAACTTAAACATTAAAAACTGAAAATTTATGTTCAAAACTTATTGATTTTAACTATTGGATTGTAATAAAAGTATTTGGAGTACGCCATATAAAACGCTGGACTATTCTTGCTGTTGGTTATCGTCTTTCGGGATATCGTTCGGACTCTATATCTAAGTCGATAGGAAGAAATCAAAGGGAGCTATTTCTTGTTTTGGTAACTCAACATCATGAGTTGCGTAGTACGTTAGTAACGTACCATAGAGGATCGATTACGGGGCTTTCGCAAATACTGAGCGCTGCGGTAACCATGGACGCATTATTTCAACAACATCTGAGATAATGCAGGGGAGGGTCAGCTCTAGGAGAACATTTTTCAGCTTTTAGTTTTCCTCAAGAGAAGATTCTACTTAAATAAGTAATGTGAAAGGACAAAACGGGTTCCTACTTTTTCAAATATTTTGCGGAACATAACACCAGTCACTTTTTCAGCATGGATAAATACGGAACAACGTTCGGGTCACAGCAACAAGATCCCCCCATATCCGACGAGCTAGGTCGTGCCTTGTGCAAGCATGCTGGACCTTGTTGTATACTCCGAACACCCTTTCGTTTTCGCTGCCCGGACTGACTTGAGTATCCTGTGACCTTCAGTCATAAGGGTGGCACAAGAAGAGGAAGGCATCAGGGAAAAGGGTCGAGTTATTTTTACATCTGCGCTTACGAGCGCCTTTATATTTCGGCAGTTACGGTCCGACCCACAGTGGTGGATAAAGTCTTCTTGTGTCTGGGTACCTACAGCCATTCCTTGCATAATAGATTTCGTTACAAACTATAACTTCGTGTGACGTTAAAAAGGCGCCCTCAAGAACCCTCTCACTCAAAGTTTATCAACAGCAGGATAATTTTTTTCAATCGCAAGACTGCTTCTCTCTGCGCAAAGACGTTTTAAACCTCTCGTTGGAAATTCGCATAATTTGTTTTCGAAACATCTTGTAATAGATACATTAATAGCTGCTTGCCTTTTTCAACCATTTTTTTTAGGCTCGGAGAATAATCCGGCTAACTCCATTCCATACATCTATCTATATATGTTTATAAAACAAAGTTGCAACCGTAAGACCGCCGATGCTCGAAATAATTGAAAATAATTGAAAATCAATGAAAATGAAAATGACAACACTTATGCCGAATTCACAATGCCGCGTTGACGCGCGAGTTATATATTCACAGTCTCTCCCTAGCATATTAGATATCCAGCTATCGGATACTTTTCAATACCTCAACGGTGAAAACAAATAAAACAATTTTGTGTTCTCACATAGCCAGCACATTCTTGCACGTACCAGACGGAAACTTGAATATCCGTTTGGTCGTACATTGTGCTGATCAAACATTTTTATGGAGACAGAAAATAGATCTTGGAAAGTCTCGTTGAAGTTTGAGTTTGAGTTTGATTTCTGCAACCAATCCCTTCGGACGGTTTCCCGCCACGTTTTGTAACCCCGTAGCTTTAATTCGTTAATTCTCTTGTGTAACCAATAAAATGAAATAAACAGAAATAAAAATAAATAAACAAAAAAAAATTCTCTTTTTTTTTATCCCCAAACTTCCATAAAAAGTTAACTCGCGCGTGCGTTGACAGACTATGTAGAAACAAAGCGTTCATATGCTGCCACTTAAAATACAACTTCAGGCATTTAGATCGTAAATATCGTAAAGTTCAACGCGACGCCTGAGTAGACCTACCCTCTACTCTCACGCGCGTTTGACATTCAAAAATTAAAATTGAATATTCAAAAAATAAAATCGCGAAAACATGGACAATTTTGAAGAAAATTTAATCAAAAATATTATTGACTCATTTGCAGTCTTGTGCATAATTTTTTGTTTGACAGTTTGCAGAAGTGTTCGCATTTTATTCAAGGTTTCACTTGCAATTGTTTGATTTGCTGCCATAGGCAGCGTGACCGTTGTGCGACTAAAGTTGCAATTTGGCACTTTTTTCGTCGCCTTGCCACAATGAGACCACTTTTCTAAAATTTAACGATTTTGGCCCTTTTTGAAAATTTGAGTCTAATAAAGATTCTTATAAACAAATATTTGAAATAAATGATTTGGAACAGTTTTGGTTTAGAGTCGAGAAAATAAAAAAATCACTTTGATGAATTTTTGTACCAAAACTTGTAGCATTTGGTTGTTCAAATACTGACATTGCCACACAGTAGTGCCTGTGGTGAACGCGTATTCTCGAAATTAGCCTTAATGAATAATAAACAAACCAATAGGCTTAACATTAGTTCCTGTGAATCAATGCTTTCTGCACTAAATTTGATCACACGCTTAGATTTGGAAGATTGGGAGCCAAGTATTGATCTAGTCAATAAGTACAGAAGTACATTAACAAAAAAGTAGTATAATGTATGTTATAAAACCGATTTTACGTTTAATGTTATTTTGTTTTTAATGGTATGTTTTATTCGACTGAATTGTTAAGCATTAATAATAAAATATTACCAATCTAATGTCTTGTTTTTTTCTTATGTCAATTTTTGATTTTTAGGTATTACTTAATATTATTAACATTGGCCCTTTTTTTTCTCCGTGGCCCTTTTTCTTGCGACTTTTCAAAATTCTTCAACGGTAACGCTGGCCATAGAATGTGCCCTTCTTAGTTGCAGTGGCATAGATCTACAAATGTTTAGTTTTAAGAGCTACCCATCTGCTTTTTCAGTGCCAAATAAATACCTTAGTGTGTGGGGAAGACGTATTCTATTTCTTTGTGGAGCATCTACTTTTTTTTAGATTGGCCTTGCATCCACATTAAGGATGTTCTTTGCTTTGTTATACTGTTATATTAAGATTTTCGGCGAATTTGTTTCCAATTCGTTCACAAACATTTCAGCTATAAGAAAAAAGGGAGTAAACTTGAAATTTGAATTCTGCTCTAATTTTGATTACATTAGTTAAAACTAAACCGAACTTTTAATCTGTCATGCCCTACTCTCTCAACGCGCATTCGATTCAAAAGGCGTTTTTCTTTTTTAGTTCAGAGCTGAGCTCTGAACCGAGCTCGAGCATTATGAGCGCGCTCTGAGCCGAGCGTGCTCAGATTGTTCTGATGTATTTATGAAACACACTTGAGCACGTAGCTGCCATTTTTAATAAATGTATGTAAAAATTGAATATTTATTAATTTTTATTTATTAAATTGGTTATCCTTTAGTTCCAGAACAACAAAGTTCGTCCACCATTTCATTTATTTTGTTTTCCTGTTTTTTTTTTTCTGTCAAATGTGACTGTGAGTGTGTATTCAGCTTTTTACTCAGCATGCTCAGTCAATTTATTCTGAGCTCATGGAGCGCGCTCTGATTATGCTCACATCGAAAAAAGAAACACAAATCTGAGCTGTGATGTATCTGAGCTAAAAAAGAAACACGAACTTTTTGTGATGTGCACTATCGAATGAATGCTAATGTCGATAGTTAGTAACTGAATGATTTCGACTATCGAATGATTTTTTTTCATTCATTCATTCAGTTTAAATGAGTAATGAGGATCTCAAATGACATTACCGTAAAGGGGTTAAACCGAAAACCGTTTTTTTTTTTAACGGTTATAACCGCTCGTTTGAACCAGATACCGATAAAACCGAAAACAGGTTATTTAGTAATAATCGCCATCCCTAGCTCTTGCAGAGTAACGCGGTTGGCGTCTTAAGACGTTTCTTGGGTTTAAAAGTTTAAATTGTTTTTCCACAATTTTGTTGCCTGTATATTTTTCGAGTTATCAATTTGGCTCCTACTGGGAAGAAGAATACTCAAACCTCAATAGCTCCTGGGGTTTATATTTCTAACTACCTTTTCTACAGCATGCTCCTGCGGCTTACAGTATACACCTTCATTCTAATTCCATCCACAACGATCTGTTGTAGAACTCATTTCCTTATTCTACCAGCCACGCCACCGGATATTAATTAAGTTTACGGTGGTGCGGAGTAACATTCTTTAACCACGTACAAGTTATTCGAAACAATCAGAGCAATTTTAATAAACGCAAGCATCACCCAACACCACATGTTGCCAAACACAAAACCGCATAACTAACACATCCAGTGGAATATCTGCATACATCTGCTTTAGGCATCAACCCTCTCATCAGTTTCAACAACATTCAGATCTACTCGCATGCTTCAACTGTTTTTCCAGTCGCGTACCACGCACCGCCCGAATCAAATTAACTAAATCTCTTTCTCATTCACAAAATTCTATTTTATATCGTCTTATATAAAAAAAAAAAACAAATTTCATTACTCCATCCTTGGGTGTTCCTCCTTCAAGTCAAAATATTCTGCAATTAAGAGATTCCCATAAAACAACGCTTTACCTTCAAAGGCACAGCTCCAAGATACGTAACTTGAAATAGATACACATCCACGCCTAGGATTGAGCAATTTTTTGGGGAAGCAGGCAAAATTGCAAAGCACGCGAGCAATATAAGTTGAAAGGGAAAGCATTTCAACTTGTAGTAATGAATATTGTTTTACTTTCGTTTTTTTTTTTTTTGTTTTTAATTAAAAGGGTAAAACGCTCGACTGCGGTTATTTATTAAGAGCGTTTAAGATATAATTAATGACATGCTCGCGTCCTTTCAATGGTGTTTATATTTGCATACGTGCTGTAATAACAATAAGGACAATAGCTATGGCATGTAGATGCCGCAGTAATGTAATGACATTGTTTCGATAATTATTCACTATGTGATGTATTTATATGCGATCCACAGCCAAGGGGGTAGGCATTTTGATGGTATACTCGCCGGACACCCGGCTGCAGAAACCGAGAAAGACACATGCGGTGAGCTATAGTCGATTGATATTTATGGGACACATTATCAATTAAAATTGTGTTTGAGGCATATATAGGATGTGATTAATTAATGTGCATCTTGTGCAGCTTTAATGGAGTTCACCTGTAATCCCGTGAATATTTCTATGTGGATTTACTGCAGTTATTAGCAGAAAGGTTTTTTCGAGTCGATCTATTTGAACTCCGCAACCACCTTTCGATACACTTTTCTGGTGTGGAAGGAGACCTCAACCAACTTGAAGTGCGCAACGTGAGGCAGTTAGCCAAAGATCGCTCCGACTGGAGAGACGTATTGGTTACGTCCAGGTGTGGCCAATTAACTAAGTATTTTTCAACAGTTCCCAAAGCTTTAACAAGACCTTTAAAATTTTCCCCAGATTTCTGAAGAATTTCGGAACAACTGTAGCAATAAATAAGGGGATTTCCTGCTACCGTATAGAAACGAATATAACTCGCTGTTGCAATTCATTTCAAGAGCCAACCTCGTGAAAACTGGAAAATACTTTCTGCACCACCTGCCATGTCCGTATCCGTATATCAATATTCCGCACACGAAAATTCTCGATTTACTGCTACATATACCTATGCCAGCAACACGGAATTACCATATCTTGAAAACATTTCTTCCAGCACACACGCGAATCTGTCTGTGGATTTTTCTAAAAATCCCCATTAATACTGTCCCAGCCAAATACTTCACACACATTAGTCCTATTAGATCCTAGACATTTTTGAATAAAAAATGTCGTTGTATGCGATATGTATTCTTTTGGCAAAAAACAAATTCTCCCGTACCCTCAGGAGGACACAGACAGCGTATAAAGCTCCAGGACTCTTGGCGACAAACATATATTTCGCCGACCCAATGGAGGTTGGTAACCTCTTTCACTCACTGCACTGTGCTCAACGCGTCTGTTAAACGCTCTAGCGATGCAGGAAATCATGTGAAATTTTCCCTGAATTGATTTATATCCCTTTTGCACAGTTAGGAGAGGATTTCCAAAGTATTACAACTACTCCCCACTGTTGTGCGCCAGCATATCGTACTGCTATCTCTACACCGCACCATAGTGCGAGACAGAGGAACTCTAGTCAGAAGAAGGAGAATATAGAAAAATTCAATAAGGACATAGAGGGATATATAGACGTTAGGGACTGTGTGCGAGACATATCCTTGTAGACAGTTACACAGGCAACTTCTTCTCATGCAGCAGGCCAGTGGCACAATAAAGAACGGAGTCTTCTAACGAAGATGAAGCGTTAAGGAGGCGACAAACCTCTATCGCAAATACCTGCTTTTTCGGGGTTCATAAATCACCTCGAAAGTCCTTATTTTTATCCTTTACTTTTTGTTACATCGATTGTCATTTTTTATAAATCTTCCTTGGGTAAAAGAATGATATTTTCTTCCTGCGGGATATATTTATATTTTCTTTTCTCTTTGTCGATATTTACGGAGGTGTGTGTCCTTTCTAGTTCGTTTGCTTCGTTTTTCCGTCAGAGTCCGTTTGTATAGATATTGTGTGAAAGCATTTCTGATTTGTTTTCTCCAGTTGTGTCAGATGGCACTCAGGTGGGCCGATGGGGGCGTGAATCTGTCTTCTTCTTTTTTCTCTGTTGTCGTTGGGATGTCGTCGTGACATTCTTGGCTTCCGTCGCCACATTTGAAAGGTGACTATAGATAGTAGATTCATCGACGCGACAGCGCTCCAACCGTTACCAATCGATCTGTACAATTTATGCTTTGTTTTGTTCAGCAACGTCGTCGCCGTTGTCGGTTCTGTTGTTCTGGTGCCAGGGACTATCACGATGGCGTGTCTTTAATGTCTGTCAATGGGAGATGAAGTGCGATCTATACAGCGATTACTTTTGGCATCTCTAATATATTTCAATATTTCCCAGGTGCTATTAATCAACTGTACGATAGTTGCCAGTTGTTGTCTTATGACAATTGTTTTGAAAGATTTCTTGAGAAATTTCTTCCAAATTTTTTTGGGAGATAATTTAGGAAATACCATAAAATCCCAGGTATACCATACAATACCGAGTTGTTATGCCTGACCAGAGCTTGGCAACAAGTCTATGCCAACATGGATATGTCAGGATTTACACTTTTTGTTTGTTGGTGTTTTAAAATATCCTTATCTTAAAATAAGAGAAATGGTATTCAAAACAGCCAAGGCATTCCACAGACAGGAGCAAGAGGGTGTTCTTGAAATACGCTCTGCCTAGATATAAGCTTATATCGCCGTATCTGGACATTGTATTACGATAAGCTATATCAATCTATATAAATCCAAGTCGGAAATCCTTTTCCTTAATTAGCCCTAGTAGGCTAATGTTGCTGACTACGCGTAATAAGCTAAACATTCGTCGATTCGACGATCTGTACTAAAATATGTTTTTTTAAGCTTTGTTTAATACATATGGTTCTATTTTTTTTCTGAAACATTAAGATTGTATTCCCAAATAAAAAACTTGATTTTACAAAGTATATTCTTCATTTTTTTATTATTAAGCAGTCTTTTAAAAAACGCAGCATTTTTCAGTCTAAAATGAACATGTCTTCACAATATTTCAAAAAACTGAAAAAAAAAAACATTCTTTCTTTGGCAATATAAAATTAATAATAACAGGTGATAAGAAAAAAAATAAAGGAACTAATTTTTCTTTGCGGAAGATCCACAAAAGTTAATTCGATGTTGACCACAAATGCCAATATTGCATTAAAAAAAATAAATAAAAATAGAAAGACTGTTTTTACCTGCCGGACACAACCGTCTTTCGCAAGAACGCTTCGGCGACCGAGTTAGTTGTTGAGCATAAGTTACTATGTTCCCGCGTTGAAAAGAGACAGGAAAATTAAGAAAGCGACGTCGTCGAATCGACGAACAATAGCCTCCTAGGGTTAACAAGTTTTGGCGGCCCTACCAAATTGAAGATTCCAGCTTACCTAGTTTTATTTTATTATAAAGTTGGCATTGGAGTTTGAATTGGAGTACAGAGTATTTTTCCATGGCGACAAAACTGTCATGTGTAATTTTTATTTGTCTTTACATTTTGTTTATTATTTTTGTAGGGGTAGGGTGTTATTCTGTGGTAGAACTTGCCAAGTGGTATAGGTAGCGCCCTGGAGTACCTATCAAATAAGTTTTTCTCCGGCAAATACAAAAATAAAATAAAATTGTTAGATCTGTCAAGACAAACTCCAGTTTGCAACCATCAGCATTTGTTTGACTTTGACAGCTGCCCATAGTACCCGTATCGCAACGCACATTGTATCGAAAAAGGTGAGCTGTCTATTGCAGAAAACCCGAAAATATTGTGGCAGACAAATCATATAATTGCTAGTCGTTAACATAGCAGTGTTCTGACATTAATGACAAAAAAAATGTAAGCTCATAGCAACCAAATTCACACGTCAGTGAGTGAACGCTATACAGAGAAAGACCTCGCCTAAGGTGTGCGCAAGAGGAAATGATCCAAGTTACAGTTCATTACGAGAGGAAGTTGACTAAGAGTCCGGCCTTGGACGCTGAGACACAACTGAAACAGTAGTGTTTAGCTTAACCAGGAGTAACGTGTTAAAAGTTCACAACAAAATGAAAACACTTATTACACACTTTTTTATTTTATTATTTATTTTATTTACAAACTTTCTTTGATGGCTAAACTTCAACTGACTCCTTACCATTAAGCATTTGCTTTTATTGAACTTTTTGTATATTCAATTTGACTTAAACCAGGTAACAAATGATGGTGAATAATTATTATTTATATGTGTTGACTCAACAAAAGGGGCGCAACGGTATACAATGTTTGTTTTCTTAGATCTATTTTACATAAATTGTGGTTGTCTTCTCGGATTCATACTCGTAGTATACATCGTTGTCTGGGTTTACCTAAGGGAGTTCAACTCCGGGTGCAGAGGCTGACTCCTTACCAACAGTCTTGCCTCAATTTATACTAGCTGAGCACAGCAAAAAAACAATATATATATACACGAAATATCACTCAATAACCTAACAACAGAAATAGATCATTCCAGCAACATTATGCCGGTTGCTTGCTGTTATACAGCTGCAGCATAAACTAACTATTAAATATACGGACAGCTTTCCTACGTCTCCCCGTTTTACCCCGCAGATTTTTTTTCAATATAAGCCCCTACCACCGGTCGCTATTTTACTGTCGGTGAATACGTTGTGAAGCAGCAAAAAAAAAATACTAACACTCGGCAGTGTCCCTACATTGTGGCATCTGTCCCTTTTTGTGGGAATTTAAATTTTCGGTAAAATTTCCATGCGTAAAACATCAAAATTGTGGGAATATTTACCATCTGACAAGAAAACATTCAAACTACATTTCACCATTAATATCAACGCACTAAATGTACATAAAAAGGAGATTTGCCTTTAGTAACAATTTCCAGTACCAAAAATAGTGATTATAATGTTAGCAAACAGTGATTTTTATACTGAGGGTTAATTTAATGTTATTTTCTCTCCGAAAACTACAAATTTTAAATTTAAAAGCATGTTTTTTTCATACAAAAATAGAGATAATTTGAGTTTAGTGAAAAGGGAAAAATGAACACGCTTTGTGGGAAAAATAATGAGAGAGTGCTAAGAACACTGACTGAGATTTAGTGTATTTCGTGAGTTGCTGTCAGCTGATGGATGCGTTCTGAGAGTATAAATTCGTTGTTTTATTGCACCACGATAACATTTGTTTTTTATTCTACAAAATTTCAAATAGCGAATGTAATCAACATAAATAAATAAAGGAATAAGTGTGAAAAATTCATTCGTTGAAATACAAGAAGATATTTTTGTTCCTACAATTAATGTGTCTGTTTTTGGGGAAGAAATATGTTAGTGGAATACCCAAAATTTATAAACACACCAAAATAATCAAAATTAAGTTTCAATGTCAAACTCAGGTAATTCTTTTTATTTATAAATCAACCAGATCTTTACACGTTCACTCATGAATGTTATTCAAACATGTCTTCGTGTTGTCTCTTTTTTATGCCAGCAAATATTTCGCCAGGAATGTCAATAGAAAAACGGCAATGGATTGATTATGATTATTATGGTTTGAAATATGATTTTTGAGTTATAATCTTCTCATGAAGATTCCATTTAATAGCGAAAAACAATTAAAATTTATTAGAACATTTTAAATAATTGAGATAAATAATTAAATTCCATCTGAAAACAACTGCTTTCAACCACGAATATGAATAGCGCTAGTTTTTAATAAAAAAAAAACACAACTGAAAAGTTTTTGGTAGACATTTTATGAATTAAAATAATGTCATTATTTATGTGAAAAGTAAAATAAAGTTGCAAAATGATGACTGCTTATTGTTTCTTCACAATTTTTTTTTTCTAGGAAACCGACGATTTTTTTTTACTTGATGTTTTGTTTGTAATTTTTCTTACACTTTTTTAAGTGACAGTACAGTTGTCAGTCTCGTTTAATATTGTTGTTAATAGTTTCACTCGATCATTAAAAAAAAATGGGAATGTGAAAGGAGAAATTGGTTGCGAAACTTAAAGGAAATTCTATGGCGAACGTGCGAACAATTTTTTTATATCGATATCATAAAAATTATATCTGTCTATCCAAAATTCGTTATAAAATGACTTAAAAAAATATTCCTTTTCTTTATATCCTGTAATTTGAACATTAATTTCTATTCAATTATAAGAAAATCGAACAACTATTTATGTAAAAAAGTAGCGAAAAATGTCAACCTGGAACTAAGAAAAACTACGGTTTACAACACAACCCTTGATATTGAAATGAAAGTCCACCTCAGGCTACCGACATGGCGACATCCCGTTTAAACCGCAAGAGTGTAGGCTGGTTTTTTTCAAGTATGAGTGAGTCCCCTTTGATTAACATAGGCACCAATACATGAATTCAAACTGGGCTACATCCAAGGTCAAATTCAGCTTGTAGGCAATTTCTCTTTTTTGGCTGAAGATGCTCTATACACCTGACATTGAGGTTCACCTTCCCTCGGATTGGGTTGGCAATCCAAATTGGTAGTAACTCTCGGGTTACGAAAGGTCGACCATTAGCTATATAATGGTACCAAGGGGATTGGGAAAAGACTCTGTGAAAAAACTGGTGCAGCCCCATTATTTGAGGTTGGATTCGTAGTGGCTGTGGTTTAACCAAAAGCGGAGAAGTATTCTTTCAGAACGAAGAGGTGTCTTGGTAGGCCTCGCCCAAACCAATGGGTCGTTGGATGTTGCCAACTTAACAGCCACGGTAATCGCACCAGCGTCAATACTTGTATTGGCTCTGGGACGTCTTGTCAACGGCTTTCTCAAGGACACTAATATGGGTATGCCCATCGTGAAATTACGCCGTCAAGGCAGGTGTTCACGTAAAGCATTTCTTTAATTTCTGTCCGGTTATTTGACCATGACTTCTGTTAGGCAGCTGCAAGCTGCACTTGGATTTGGTAAACATGTTTACTTGTTTATCCGATAACTCGGCTATCACGCGGCCTGTTAATATTCCATAACATTCAATTTTCTATGGATATAGCGAACGTGTGACTCAGGGGGTAAATTCGGGTTTTGTGAAAGGTAGAATCACATTCGCTTTCATACATTGCTTTCATTTTTTCGATTCACTCATTACTAAAAAGAAATTCTCGTTCAATAAGTGAAATTATAGTAGTGAATATACTAGAGATGCCACGAATATTCGGCAACTATTCGGTATTCGGCCACATTTTTCTGTTGCAAACTATTCGGCCGAATACCGAATAGTGAAGAAGTTAATAGAAACTCATGAAAAAAAAAAACTCCAAATATTATTCACAAAGATGTTTATTTAACCAGAAAAAAAGTTTAAACTCGTAAGTGACGAGTTGTGACTTGTCACTCACGGGAATTACTACAAAATGTCGGGGAATATTCGGCCACGAGCCTCGCCGAATATTCGGTATTCGGTATTCGGCCAAATTACTATTCGTGGCATCTCTAGAATATACTATCCCACACTGTATTGCAGGTTCTTAATTTTCAATCTTTCACTAAAAACATTCACTTGAAAATAAGGACGTGAAAAAAAATTATTCATATGAAAATATTTGAAGTTTGGTTTCACATTTTTATCGAACGAGAATCGAAGTTGCGGTGAAAGGATGAAAACATTTTCATTTTACTTTTTCACAGAACGAGAATTGGCCCCCAGCTGTCTCACAAATTGAAAAAAAAAATATGTGCGAAGCAAGTCGAAAGCTTAGTATATTTGCAAAATAATTTTTAATTTGCGATAACAGTTTGCAGACAAATTAAACACGGATTTCAATTGAGTTACATTAATACGAGTTGGTATTCCTTATTTTATCGGAGTAGCTTTACAACTAAAATAGGACAAAAATCTTAAGGCACAAAAGAAACCGCTGCAAAGGTGACGAACACGATTATTTTTAAGATTTTTCAAATTGATATCTTATATTCAATAATTTTAAATTAAGATATACTAAAGGGTTTTCCAATAAGAGGTGTTATTGTGAATGACCCGCTATTTCTGTAGCTGTCACTTTTGAAGCTTTTATTCTTTGACATTTGACAAGTAGAAACTACACCATTACTAAAAATGGAACGATACACGCTTAAACAACGCATTGAAATTATTAAAATTACAAAAATGGTGAAAAACACAAGCAACGAAACCATTGATCTTTTACGTGAAGAGTTTCCGGACCGTGTTATCTCTCGAAGAGGTGATCACAATTGGCCACCGAGATCTTGTGATTTAACACCTTGCGACTTCATCCTTTGGGGCCACGTGAAAGATAAGGTCTACGCCAATAGCCCAACGTCGATTCAAGACCTCAAAGATAAAATTCGTTAGGCTATCGAGGACATAGCCACTTTGCGATTTGGTTATGGAAAATTTCATGAAAAGGATATGGTCCCATATGCGTGCTCGTGGCGGCCATTTGGCTGATGTTATTTTTCATTATTAACGGCATACCTTTCTCTTTATTATGAAATAAACATCCGATCATTTATCTCAAAAATATGATATTTTTATTTGAATAACAAAATAACACCTCTGATTGGAAAACCCTTTATTATATCACCACTTAAGGTCAATTGTAGTTCTTCTTTTGTCTTGGTAAACGGATATTTCTCTTCCAGCTACTCCTAAACCTTCGCCCATTTTAGTCTTTCGGATTTAAAATTAACATACGGGAAGGGATATCCGATTTGGACTACCCTCATTTAATTTTTAATACTATCGGTTTCCTTAGCGCAGATTGCAAAGCCACCAAACATACTGGACTGGACTGTTTTCTACCAAGTTTGCAGGTAGTCAACAGTTACCCGATCAATGTCAATCCAGTATCAGAAACTTAATGAGAAAACGGGTCAGGACTGAAGAACTAGTAGACATTAGCATAGGATGCAGGGGCGACACTTTCATAGTATAGATCATGTAAGGTCCCCTTACATATTCAAATTATAAGTTGCGGGACACATCCTCCAGAAGTTCCGTGTTTTTTACGATGTTGGCATGTCCTGTCAGCAACGCAGCTACACTCATAAAAAATCGCAAGCTAAATTCTAGTCCGATCAGGCTCATTCTCAATGTTCTTCATTCTTACGTGCTCAATCTCAAAATAAGTCGAATGATTCTTAAAACAATAACAAAAATCTAAAAAAAAAGCTTTTTACTTTTAAATCAAGCCTATGCAATATTAAAATCTGAACCATATCACCTGAATTATGTTTTTTGCACTTAAATACAGGATCGAATAAGAATTATACTCTCGAATCAAGAAATAATCTTAAACTCACATGATGGATTAATGTGCATACCAATTAAGATCTAAACGATCATTATATACGAATTTATATTCTCGAATCAAACATAACCAATGTCAAACTAAGATCGAAACTATTACCGATACAAGAATTGTATTCTCCAATCAACCCGCACAATGTAAAACCTGCCTTATGGATACAGAAAGATCATTCATTCTAAGAGTTTAAAAAAATAAAAGAGTGCAAAATTTAAAAAAGTGGAAGTGATAATAAAAATGGAGAGTGTTTTGACTTATGAGTATTTTGCTGGACAGTGCGGAAGACAATTTAATTCTCGTGTTTAGCAATAATAATCCAATGCAACAAGTTGTCCCCGATGAAGGTGACGACGAAAAACAACTGAAGAATCTTCTAGAAAAATTAAATATTTCAAAGACATATTTTAGATTTAATTCCATTTAAGCGTTTTTCTTTCAATAAATAAATTTCTTTTAAAAAAATAATTATTTGTTTTATTTTCTTAAAGTGACAGAGTTGATAACAAATTTGACAATTAAAACGGTGCAATCTTAAATTATGATATTACATAAAGATAATGTGGTTAGAGACAAAAATATTTCATATGAAACAAATAATATGTCACTCAAAAACGGACTAAAGTGTGGGGTGAACAATTTTTAAGGATAACTTGTTCTTATTTAAATTTTTGAAAGTTTATTTCAAGAGTAATTATTTTAGGCTTTAGGGAGCATCATTTTTACTGCTAAAATAGCTGAACAATAAGGTGATTTTGAGTTTAATTTAAGCTCACACATTCTTCGTTGCGATATGTTTTAAAATAAATAAGCTTATTTTAAGTATAAAATGATCTAAAATTTGGGCTTAATTTAAGCTTACACGTTCCCAATACTGTTATAAACCAATCCTGAAATAAGAATTAAAGGTTTATCAAAAAACATACTCAAAATAAGATTTTTGCACTTGGATTAAGAATGTCCGAGCTTAACAGACTTTCGCCAACGGATAGGCTTGATCTGACACTGATTATCTTGATTTTATCTCGGTTTTTCCCTGAGTGTACCTATTTGAGGGGTATTGCTTTATGATGAGAATTGCTTGCTTAAAAGAACGCTCTAACATTCTTATTTTTATTTTCAAATATTTCCAAAAACCAGAAAATATCTAGTGCTGGAAGTAGGACCCACAAGCCGAAACAAGACTTAATGACAACTAAAAAAATATCTGCTTTTAGTAAGGGACTCTCGTTATTTCTTTAGACTTCTTCCCGTCGATTTTCTAAGAGTACAAATATTCTGAGAATATTTACCAGAGGTTCTCTTCTGCTGGCATCCTGGGGCTTTGGTACACCTACACCACACCGTTTCTTTAAGGCATAGGCATACACTCCAGTCAGCAATTTGAAAATTAATATTTTTATTGTGTTGGCGTGTCTTTATGCTGAGAACTGCGCTCTTGCATTTTCATGTACGATATTTAACTATAATAATCCCTGTTTCGCTAGAGTTTCTGCCTCTTAATTTCCTTCGAACGTATTTACTTCTAATGGGCTAAATTATAGTCCAATTTTACAATCTGATTCGGATATTTTGCTGGGCGAAATCAATGAATCAACTTTATGTATAAGAGGTAACATCTCTCACAAGGAGTTGGAGAAAGTCATATATCTCCAAGGTCTCAATTTGATATATAGCTTTATACAGACCATTTTCTAAAACGTGAGACCTTTATAAAAAGCAAAATGGTTGCTGCTACATCAAGCAATATAAAAAGTTTCCTCATTAAAAACCCTTAAACACTTGCATCCTTCTTCTAGCTTCTACTTGCATCTCATTTCCCAACGAATAATTCTCTTCTTCGCTACCTCATTTACTCAAATTCCTTATCACACAGCATTGCAAGGAAATTCGTAATCAATTCCGTATTCATAATAATTACAAAACTCTATTCTCTCTCCGAGGGAAAAATTATTTATAATCCTTCCGAATGTGGGTCACATAATTAGACAAAAGAACCCCTAAAGCATGTCACAAACACCACCAGTCGACCACGACTGTCCAAGGGAAGCACAGAATTGTTTTCTGTTTCCTTAACACCCCCTTTTGCTACATCAAATGCAGAGGATCTCATTACAATGACTACCCCAACCTTATTCGTTTCCATGCAAAAAAAGAAGCACGACAATGAGCTTATGAGGTCATCCTGTCAAGCAAAAAAAAAAAGAAGAAGAGAAATCCCACCACCACAATGATGATTGTCGTCATCATTATCATCATCTCTGACTTGTGTGTCGCTGTCCTTATCATTCTGCACTATAAATTTAGTTTTCAGTTCGCCTTCCGATTTGTTTTGCTTCTTAGTATTCCAAACATCGGTTGGCATTTTTGTCTTCTTCTCTCTGTTGTATAGTTCTTCTCGTCCGTATGCTTTGTTATAGCATTTAATTAGCCTGAAAGATCCTTCCCAACGTTTTTCCCGAAGCTACAAAACCAGTCGCCCATATTTTCTTCGACACAAATAGCCGTATAGCTTTGGTTCAAAATTCGAGAGCAGACAATCCGTGGGGAGCAAAACGGACTGTAGGTCCAGTTAAAGCGTGAAAGGGGCTGGAATGCATATGGGGTTTTATTTTTTTGCGCCAGCAAATTGGGGTGCAAAGCTTGTTGGACACTTATTTGTACATCCCCAAGCGACCTTGTTGTAAGCTGTAATTAAGTGTCAAGAGAATTCTCAAGGCTTATAAAAGTCCGAATATTTCATGGTTACTGTTGGGTATTGCATTTTATATTCAACCGCCTTCAGAGGAGAGCAAATTGGGTGAATTAAATTAGCTTATACAAGTGAATTGGACACGTCTATGGGACGTTTATAGGAGAAGCTGGAAAAATTAGTGCTATGCATTTGTTGACATCTGAACTGTGAGTCTTCTGGGGATGTCCTTGGGAAATACAATTTGCACACATAAATATAGGTATTAAAACGGAATTATTTTTAGATGCTTTCTGCTGGTGCTGTGCTGTGCATTTAATGACCTATCGGCTTCTACAAGGAAGTAGGATATAAATTGCTAATGATAAGGTAAGGTATAAAATTCACAGAGATACGTGGAACGTAGAAAATAAGCAGAAAGCGGGCGCATTACCCATTTTCTAAATTTAGCCCTTTGATACATATTCCGAACAGCGTTTCTGCCCGCTTGTGGTATTTTAATAATGAATTGTTTTGTTTTTGTACAAAATTTAAAACTCGAAATGTTAATCAATTACCCCATTGCATAAAAAAGTGGGCCTCGCAATTTCCTCCGTCTATCTTTCGGCTCCTGAATGTGGCTGGTTGGATTTGTGCCAAACTTTGGATTTCACGTTTGTGGATTTACAGTTGATATTGATAATCTCAATACTAACGGTATCATATAACAACATATTGCTGTTGAGAAAATTATATTATTGTACATTCATAACTGAAGTTCTTGTTATATACTTCTTCTTAACAGTATTAAGTTCTTACTTTGTACTCTCTTTGCTTTTGCCAAATGAATAAAGTCTTTAGTCTTTTTGGATCACTCAAACGAAGCGGTTGGCCTCTTATTAATTAACAGGTTATGGGCCCAGGTTCGCGGTAAAAGCGTTTGGGTATTATTAGTTTTCTTCTCAATCGCGAATAATTTTTTTTTATTTCTCAAATTTAAAACAACGTGGAAAGTCGGGAAACGTTTTTTTTAATTGTTCGATAATAAAGAATCGGGCAGGTAGTTAGAGTGATAGCATAGAAAGACTCACTTAAATTCGTTGCGCCGATATATGATCAGCTTAGTTAAAATGACGGATGCTGATTTTAAAATCGAAAAATTAGCAGGTCAAGAGCAGTGGAATTTATGGAAATTCCAAATTAAGATAGTTCTTAATGCTGCTGATCTGTTAAGGTTTGTAAATGGTGAAGCAAGTTATCCTGTAGTTGGAGGTACTATTAAAGAGGAAAATTTGGCTTCAGCTGAGTTTGCTTGGAAACGTGGGGACAGCAAGGCACAAAAGATTATTGTGACTTCCATGGCAACGCAGCCACTCTTGCACATAATAAATTGTACAACTGCTAGAGCCATGTGGTTAAAACTAGAGACAGTATATGAAGCGAAATCTAAAGAGAGCATTCATATGCTTCAACAACGATTTTACATGTTCTCTATGGACCCTGCAGATGATGTGGCAACACATGTTTCAAAATTGCAAGCACTTGTCCAGCAGTTAGCGGATGTTGGAGAGAAAATTTCGGACTCTATGATCATTACAAAGGTTTTAATGACTTTGCCTGAACAATATAGTCATTTTTACAGCGCATGGGAGTCTACTGCAAGAGTCGAACAGACATTAGATAACCTAACTTCGAGGTTAGTCATGGAAGAAGCGCGTTTTAAGTCGAGTAAGGCAGGTAGCGGAGCGGAGGGTAGCAACGCATTGATGGCGAGAAAGTTCGGCCAAAATTCTAAGAGATCACAGGAGAAGGGAAGGCGGCAGGTCAAACCAGGAAGATGCTTTGTATGTAATAAAAGTGGGCACTGGAAGAGAGATTGCCCAGAGAAATTAGCAAAGTTCAGTCAAAGTAATAAGAGAGGTGAAGCACTTATTTGCGAAGCAGCAGCAGCGGAACAAATTGGCAAAGAGGATGAGTGGTTTTTGGACTCAGGCGCTAGTGACCATATGACGAATAGGAAAGAGTGGCTCATAAATTACACGTCATTTAAAGTGCCAGTAGTTGTTCGCATAGGAAATGGAACCACGATCTGTGCCCTTGGTAAGGGTGACATTAATGTGCTCTCTTTTGTCGACTCAACCTGGAAACGAAACCATATGCTAGATGTTCTGTATGTTCCAGACATACATTTAAATTTGTTCTCTTTGAATACGGCTCTTGATAAAGGCCTTCGTTTTTTTTCTGACAACAACAAATGCTATTTGACTAAGCAAAATACTACTGTTGCAGTGGGAGTGCGTGAGTCAAAGCTCTTCAAGCTCTTATTAAAGGTAACTATAAATAAGCTTGATCGTGTTTCGGTGAACGTCGCTTTGAAGAGAACTAACACATTACAGTATTGGCATGAGAAACTAGCACATCAAAACATTTCTCAAGTAAGACAAGTTTTAAGAGATCTTCAAATTCCGTTCGTCGATAGAAATGAATTTGTATGTGACGGTTGCATATATGGAAAGCATCATCGCGCAGTGTTTAATCATAGCAAAAGCAAAAGCACTTCAATTTTGCAACTGGTTCATACAGATGTTTGTGGACCTATGCAGCAGAAATCAATTGGAGGGTCCAAATACTTCCTTTTATTCAAGGATGATTTTTCGCATTACCGGAAGGTTTATTTCATGAAAGAAAAGTCGGAGGTGTTTCGTTTTCTTCAGGTTTATTTAAATGAAGTAGAAGCTGAGACGGGAAATCGCGTGAAGGTTCTTAGGAGTGATAATGGCCTGGAATACGTCAACAAAAATGTGGAAACGCTGTTGAATACGCAATGTGTTTTGCATCAAAAAACTGTGCCCTATACACCGGAGCAGAATGGTTCTGCTGAACGTGAAATGAGAACCATAATGGAAGCAGCTAGGTCAATGATTCACGCCAAAAATTTAGGTTATAAATTCTGGGCGGAGGCGGTAAGTACTGCTGTCCATGTTTTAAATAAAACAGGCACGAGTACAGTTCTGGGGAAAACACCACACGAGCTGTGGTTTGGCTCGAAGCCTGAAATCAAATATTTTCGCGTGTTTGGTACACAGGCATTTCTACATATACCAGATCAGAAGAGGAGAAAATTGGATGCTAAGTCCAAACAGGGGATTTTTGTTGGATATGAATGCGGCGTGAAAGGTTATCGAGTGTATATACCAGAACAAAATAAGGTTGAAATATCGCGAAATGTAGTCTTCAACGATCTTGGCACTTCATCGCAAGTTGAAATCACGAATGGTAATAAAGTTGCAGTGCATAACGACGAGAAAGGAATAGATGTTGAGGGTGCTGAATGTGAAAGCGCTGCTGGTGAAACTGTTGGTGGTAGAATGCAGTGTGAAAGCGCTGCTGGTGAGACTGTGGGCAGCAGAGTAACTGGTTATGAGGATGCTGGTGGTGATGCAATTGAGGAGGACTTTTCTGGAGACATCACTGATGTTGATGATGATGACTGCAATGAAGAAATTGTATGTTTAGATGAGAATATCGTTACCGAATCTTCTGAAGAGCAAAGTGGTTTAATTCCCGAAAAACAACCCGACAGCATTAAGAATAGACTTAGAAAGAGAAACGCGAATCAAAAGGCAGGTAGTGTAAACTTTTCTTGTTTGGAGAGTTTCGTTTTTCTTGCGGAAGCAGATGCTCCGACATGTTATGAGGATGCCATTTGCTGTCAAGATTCTGAACACTGGAAAGCAGCAATGAATGAAGAAATGTCATCGTTAACAAGAAATGATACCTGGGTTTTGGTGCCTCTTCCCAAAAATCGAAAGTTGGTGGATTCAAAATGGGTTTACCAGAAGAAGAATGCCACGGATAATGAAAACATGCGGTTCAAGGCAAGGCTTGTTGCTCGTGGTTTTAGCCAGCAGTATGGAATCGATTACTTTGAGACATTTAGTCCGGTCGCGAAATTCTCTTCAGTAAGGGCTATATTGAGCATTGCGGCAGCAGAAAACTTAAACATTATACAGTTCGATGTAAAGACGGCATTTTTAAATGGTAACATAGAAGAGGAGGTTTACTTGCAGCAGCCTAAGGGTTATAATGATAAGAGCGGTCGAGTTTGTAAGCTCAACAGGAGTCTATATGGTCTCAAACAGTCGTCTCGATGTTGGAACCAGATGTTTACAAAACTCTTAAAGGATTTTAATCTAAGGCCCACTGCTGCTGATTCATGTGTCTTTGTTAGCCATCTCAACAACAAAAAAAAATTGTTCTTAGCAATTTATATTGACGATGGTTTGATGGCAGCTACCGACGAGAAGGATATTGTGGTCCTGTGCAATTATTTAACAAGGAACTTCGAGATAAAAGTTTTTCCAGCAAAACACTTCCTGGGACTGGAAATTAGACGCCTTCATGATGGTTCTATACACCTTAACCAGTCGCAGTATGCAGCAAGGGTGCTCGACAAATTCAATATGGCGGAAGCGGCTGTGGTATCAACTCCAGCAGATCCATCGATCAATGCAGCGGAATATGCAGAAACGACGAATCAAAGTACCGTTTTTCCGTTCCGGCAAGCTGTTGGGAGTCTGATGTTTCTGATGGTGGGAACGCGTCCAGACTTATCGTTTGCTGTTGGCTGCGTTAGCCGTTACCTAGAGAACCCATCTAAGATTCATGTCAACATGGTGAAGCGGATTCTTAGATATCTAAAGGGGACACTGGATCATGGTATATTTTTTGAAAACAAACTAAATTTAACTTTAAATTGTTACAGTGATGCGGACTATGCTGGAGATATAACCACTCGGCGATCCACAAGTGGTTTGGTATTTCTCATGGGCTCAAGTTGCATCACATGGGCATCGCAGCGCCAAAAGTGCGTTGCCCTTTCAACAACCGAAGCGGAGTACGTCGCAGCGGCAGAGGCCGTAAAAGAATTGGTTTGGATTAGGCAATTACTAGGCGATTTACTTCCGGATAAAAACATCAAATCAATTTTGTACATCGACAATCACGGCGCCATCCGGTTAGTTAGAAATCCAGAATTTCATAGGAGGACCAAACATATAGACGTCCGATTTCATTTCATACGTGAAAAATATTCTGATGGGTTATTCGAATTGGAATATGTGCAGTCAAACAATCAACTTAGTGACATCTTTACAAAACCATTAGCTAAAGATCGTTTTTTTTGTCTTCGATATCTAATGAATATAATTAGTCTTAAAAATCTTGTGAACTAAATTTTTTTTGTAGAATCAACAGATAGATGATAATAATCTCCATAATTATATTGATATATTTTGTGAATTAAATTAATTAATGTACACGCATATAAAGTGGGAGTGTTGAGAAAATTATATTATTGTACATTCATAACTGAAGTTCTTGTTATATACTTCTTCTTAACAGTATTAAGTTCTTACTTTGTACTCTCTTTGCTTTTGCCAAATGAATAAAGTCTTTAGTCTTTTTGGATCACTCAAACGAAGCGGTTGGCCTCTTATTAATTAACAATTGCAGTATATATATTTTTTTTAAATCTATCTACATATATATATAAATTGAGCCTTTAAATTCTGTTCGTTTGTCGCCGATTCACGCCTTAACGCATTTACCGATTTTAACCAAACTGTTACACATCTTTGGTATTGGTCTATATATGGGTTTTGTGAAGTTTTATTGAAATCGGAAAACGTATGTGTGTGTTATGCGTGCGTGAATAAACGAATGAATTTCAGTACATTTTGGTTTTTTTCCACACATACGTAAATCAATTGCTCTGCGTTAGTCGGATAAAAACTCAAAAACGTCTCGACGGATTTGAATGATTTTTGTTGTTGTTTTGTTTGTCTTGAATTAGGGATGGTTTAAAACAAAATCGGAAAATTCGTAACAGGTGGCGCTGTTAGCATATTTCGTTTTTCATCTATCTCCTTCCATAAATATATATCAAAATGAGTTGCATTGTGTTTGAATTGATGTTCTCTTAATGCGTGAACCGATTCTGTTTCTGAAAATTTCAAATAAAAGGTGACGTCAACACCAAGGTTTATATATGGATATATGGTCTTTGTATGTTTATTGGTTTTACGAGTTATAGGAATTTTAGTGAACATACCTGTGTTGTCGACCTCCGAACCCCTCAACCGATTTAAATGATGGATATCTTTGGTTCCAGATGGAAGATAGGATAGCTTTGGCCCCGATAAGTGGCGGTGTTGTCGACGTCTCTTCACTTTGGAGTGGCGGGCGCAAATCGCAAGCATTAAAGAACATTTTGAAGTAGAATGTGGCCTTTGTGTGCGTAGGCCGTATATGGTGTTCATTATTCCTATACTAGTATTTTTAAAAATTGACAACTCGCTCAAGTAGTCTAGCATACTAACCACTGAGCCACCGTTGTCGCAACTACTAATATTTAATGTTTTATAGCACCTTTATCGAATGTGAAGTGGGAACAAAATTATCTGAACATCCCGGGCAAACTTCGGACGACCGCCATTATAATTCCGAATGATCTTTCAAACAAAAACTCAAAACGATCATCACAATGCACAATGAAATGTTTTTGGACAATCGCGTTTCTGAATGTATTCAGCAGATATGATGATTGCCGATTGTCCACATTCTGCTTCGGTTAATTGAGAAAATCTGACCGGATCAACTCAATTCAATCAGTACCGCGGAAAAAAACGATCAGGAACCCGACCGGGATATCTATGAAGTCCTTTCTATGCAATTATGCATTGAATTTAATTTAATTCCAAGGGAGTCAACTTTACCAAAAAATGTTAATAATTTAATTAAATTTAGGCGGCACGAAGTTCGCCGGGTCAGCTAGTTCCTTATAAAAATCCTGCGTTCTAATACTTTTCAATATGTACCTATGCAGCTGCATATATATTTAAGTACGAATATATCATAAATTTCCATCGCTAAACTAATACACCATTTGCATTAAACTAACATTTTTTTTAGAATAAAGTCCAGTTAGTGCTATCATTAACGTGATATCCATGTTATCGCATTTCAAGTCTTCCCTGAAACTTCTCTAAGGTACGTGTTAAAGTAGAATGTACTATATAATATCTATCCAACAACTCCTAAGTAGATAACGAACTTACAATGCCCCTTTTCACTATTCGAACTCAAATAAAACTACTGCGAAACTGAAGCCAAAAGCAAGAATCCCTAATTCAACCTCAATCGAATTGCAGCGAACAAGCTTCCCACCCGCAACTGGGTACATCAATTTTTTGCCAGACCTCCCCTTTACATGCATTTTTCATTGGTACAATGACTTTGAAATTCAATAAACGAAATATAAACGAAATCTACATGACGGTATCCTTTATTTTTTTTATGGCACAAGCTCATGATCGCACAGCGACTCGTAGTGGTGACAGCTACTGCCTGCATGCATGATGTTAGCGACAGATTGTGAAAGAATCCTTTGTTATAACATCCATCAATCGTATATGGGGACAAGTGCAAGCCATGGCAACCCACACAATGTGTTTTGAGTCCTCCCATAAGAGGGGATCTCTTCGTTTGTCATCATCATTTGTTAGCTAGGAGTTGATTCTACACTTTTTTTTTTGTGCAGCTTGTTTTCCTCTTATTTTAAAATTAAAAAAAATAGTTGGCAAATTTATTGCCAGCTGCAAGCTGCTGGAACGTACACTACACATGCAACATCCATATATAAGCTTAAACAAAACGTGAAGATATTTCAATGTTGATGACATCCACTATAAGCCAAAACAGTGTTCGTTGTTTGCATGTCGTCATTGCGCTCTTCGTAATGTCAGCACATACGAGATGACTTTAAAAAATACAGTATGGTGGACCGTGCAATCGAACTAGTTTTGAATAGAAAACATCGATGGGTTGTCCTCATATCGTCTGGCAAAATTATTGGGTATATGATTTTCGAATTGGGTGTTGTGTGAATAGGGATGGGCATCTGATTGGCATCAACTTGGCGATGTCCAGTGTCACAACTATCTCACACTCACCAATTGTGCTTATTTTACCTCCCCGTGGTCACCACCGGGTACTGGTCTATGTCCACCCGGACTTGACTTGCTAAACTTATAAGCGCGAGTGTTGAACACGAAGAAAATAGCAACACTATAATGCTCTGTCGGATTGACTGTCTGCTCGAGTCTCAGAAGTCTAACATGAGCCCCTCAGAAAGAGGACGTACGGCGGATGAATTTACATAGCTGAATCAACGGTGGCGTCAACAGTCAACATGGCAGATACCTCAATGGGCTACTCTGACGTATTTGGAGCTGAGGTCATTGAGGATTTTCAACACTAGTCAGGGTGTTGAAATAGAGATGGTGGCGGAAGAGCCCTTAATGGGTCAACGGCAGCTCTCACATCCCCGCAGCGGGTTACTGACTCCGGAATATTCCGGCTCCTTTTGTCCAAGGGGTGGCAAAAAGGGCCTGGTCCTCCAGGTTGGGGTCTGTACGCCGGGGTAACTGCCCGACTACGTAAAAATGACATAGTTGCGAAGCATCAACAAGCCTCGGATACGGATGATCTTACTGTTGACGAACCTGGCAAACGATTAAAGGACAACGAATTTCGGATCTGTACGTGGAATGTTAGGTCCCTTAACAGACCGCGTGCAGCCGAACAATTAGCGGAAGCCCTGAACCACTATAAAGCAGATCTAACCGCCATCCAAGAAGTGCGATGGGATGGCCCGGGCAAAAAGAGGATGAAAAACTGCGATATTTATTACGGCGACTGCTATCGGCAACAAAAACAGCGCTTATTCGGATGTGGATTCGTCGTTGGCGCCAGACTTAGGCAAGAAGTCTTAAGTTTCAACTATGTAAACGAGCGCATCACGACAATCCGCATCAAGGCTAAATTCGGCAACATTAGCTTAATATGCGCGCACGCCCCCACGGAGGAGAAAGACGACGACACCAAAGAAAGGTTCTACGAGCTCTTGGACCACACTTACGAGCAATGCCCTAGCTATGACATTAAAATTGTCTTAGGCGATTTTAACGCCAAGCTAGGAAGAGAGGGCATCTTTGGTAGTACTGTCGGAAAGTACAGCCTACACGACACCACCTCCGACAACGGATTTAGGCTGATCGATTTCGCGGCGGGGCGAAATGTTGTCATAGCTAGCACACGGTTCCCGCATCTCGATATTCACAAAGGCACATGGAGATCTCCTGATCAATCAACCGTCAACCAGATTGACCACGTTGCGATCGACGCAAGGCACTCCTCCAGTATTATGGATGTCCGAACGTTCCGAGCGGCCAACATTGACTCGGACCACTACCTTGTTGTAGCCAAGGTACGACTCCGGATATCCCGAACGCCGCCAAGACAAGTAAATACTGTGAGGAAGTTTGACGTCGGACGGCTACAATCGCAAGAGATCACCAGATCCTTTTCCGATCGAGTCTCTCTCAATCTCTCAAGAGGTCCTATGCAGCCAGCATCAAGTATTGAAGACCAGTGGCAACATTGCCAAAAAGCCATCAGAGACGCCGCCTCTGATGTGCAGGGTTTCACCCGACCACCACAACGAAACCCCTGGTTCGACGACGAGTGCCGGCAAGCACATGCAGCGAAGCAAGAGGCATACAAAGCGGCGCTGCAAAGGAGGACAAGAGCTGCTCGTGAGCTCTACGTGCAGAAGAGAAGAGACGAACACCGGCTTCTAAGGAGAAAAAAGAAAGAGCATGAGAAGCGCGCGATCGAGGAAATAGAGAGATGTTACAACAGGAATGAGGTTCGGAAGTTCTACCAGAGGGTAAAAAGAACCTCACAAGGCTACAGAACCCGAACCGAAGCCTGCAAGGACGAACAAGGGAACATCGTAGTAGAATCGCAGTCGATGCTGAGGATATGGAAGAACTACTTCTGCAGACTGTTTAACGGCGATGACGACTTACATTCCGCTGTCAGGCAGAATGAACCGTTCAACCTGGACGATGAGGATCAACAATACCGTCCACCCGACTTGGACGAGGTTAAGATAGCTATATCTAAACTGAAGTCCAACAAAGCCGCTGGAGCAGATGGCCTAGCCGCCGAGCTGTTCAAAGCGGCAGGCGATGACTTGGTTAGGAGCATGCACCAACTCATCTGTAAAATATGGTCGGAGGAAAGTATGCCCGATGAATGGAACCTCAGCATTGTTTGCCCGATCCTCAAGAAAGGAGACCCTCTGAACTGCGCCAATTACAGAGGTATCAGCCTTCTAAACATTGCCTACAAGATCTTATCTGCCGTTTTGTGTGAACGCCTGAAGCCTTTCGTAAACAACCTGATTGGTCCATATCAGTGTGGCTTCAGGCCAGGAAAGTCCACCATAGACCAAATATTCACACTGCGGCAGATCTTGGAGAAAACCCAGGAACTTCAAATCGATACCCACCACCTTTTCATCGACTTTAAGGCCGCCTATGACAGCATTTATAGGGACGAACTATACAGAGCAATGTCTAGTTTTGGCATCCCTGCCAAACTCGTCCGTTTGTGCAGGATGACGATGGAGAATGCACGCTGCTCCATCAAGGTCGGTAAAGAACTTACCGAGACCTTCGATGTCAAAAAAGGATTTAGACAAGGCGATGCGCTGTCATGTGACTTCTTCAACATCGTTCTTGAAAGAATAGTGCAAAACTCAAACGCCAACACCAGAGGCACTATCTTTCAAAAGTCCGTCCAATTACTCGCATACGCCGATGACATTGACATAATTGGCAGAACGCAGCGTGATGTTAATGGCGCGTTTGTGAGTATTGAGACTGAGGCGGCGAAGATGGGTTTGGCGGTTAATGAAGGCAAGACGAAGTATATGCTGTCAACTAAAAAGGACACCCAACACCGACGGCTCGGACAGAACGTCGCAATAGACAGATATAACTTTGAGGTGGTTAAGGACTTTGTCTACCTAGGCTCCGCTATGAACTCAGACAACGACACCAGCGCTGAGGTTAAACGTAGAATTACTCTTGCCAATCGCTGTTTCTTTGGGCTAAGAAGGCAATTGAGTAGCAAAGCCCTCTCCCGAACAACTAGAGTGACCCTTTATAAGACCCTTATCATCCCAGTTCTGCTATATGGCGCAGAGGCATGGACGCTATCAAAAGCGGATGAGGTAACTATCGGTTGTTTCGAGAGAAAAATTCTTCGTGTTATTTTTGGTCCCGTCTGCATTGACGGTGAATGGAGAAGGAGATTTAACGACGAACTGTACGGGCTGTACAGCGACATCGACCTAGTCAGAAGAGTGAAGGTCCAACGACTGAGGTGGCTGGGTCATGTAGAGCGAATGGACACGAATGCTCCGGCCCGGAAGATCTTCGAATCCATACCCGAGGGAAGGCGCAGTAGAGGAAGACCGCGACTCAGGTGGCGCACGCAAGTGGAAGGGGACCTTAACCAACTAAGCGTGCGAAACTGGAGACAGCTAGCTAAAGATCGCGCTGGCTGGAGACGCTTGTTGGTTGAGGCCCAGGTCCACCCCGGACTGTAGCGCCACCTTAAGTAAGTAAGTAAGATTTTCGAATTATTACTAAATCCTTTAGACCTTACAATTTTATAAAATAGGCTTAAACGAGAGTTACGAATTGAAGGGGTTAAGTAGAGAAAATAGCACATAAAGCTTAAAAAAAAATATAACAAATAATAGGACAATGGCAATTACTTCATTCTGTTTTTTTTTAAATATAGGTACTTAATAAACCATTATGCATAAATATTGGAAAATTATGGAATGCTTTCTAGAAAAAAATATATAAAAGCTGATGGCTTATCATGTTACTGTACATAATAAACACAATAAAATTATAATTTGAAAAATAAAAAGGACTTCACTGATCGAAAATGAGGTTATAATATTTTTGAAACCAAGTATGATATTTTGGATATCAGTTTTTGAGAAAATTAATTTTTTTATGTAATGACTGCAACTTTAGAGTTCACGAAAATTAAATAATTGTAAAAAGTATGGCTAACTGGAGGAATATATATGGCAGCAACGATTTCACTTGGAGCAATTTGGCTTTGGATATTTTCACCGATTAAATATACTTTCTTTTTCTTCAGTAAAACGCAAGCCCAGTGGTAAGTTTGGGCATAAGTACGGTGACCATTCGGTTCATTATAATAATGAACACTTCTGTATTTGAAGACGATGTTCATTACGAATTATTTTGTGTACAAAAACATATAATACAGAACACATGTATTTTAGAAGTTGTTCATTATTTGTTCTGTATTTCGTTTAAATTTTTAAAACCAATAACGTAAACATTAAGAAAACCAAATTTCAATGAACAAAATGCTTACGTGCCCTCACTTGCTGAACGCGCAAACTAATCTAGTACTAAAAAATGGGGACTATTTTTGTTTTTTTTACCAAATGAAGAATTGTATAGTTAAAAATTGTGTTTAAATCTGTTTCGTTTTCTATTGTTATTTGGAATTCTAAAGTATGGTCACCGTAGGTATATGCATCGCTTGTTGACGCTCAAAAGATAGACTTGTAACACATTTTTTTTTTTTTTTTGATCTCACCGTCTCAGATTCAACCAAATCTTGCAATGCCATAGCTTGAGCCATATGTAAATTTATCATTTTTGCTAGATTTTGCGTTTTCTGTTCAGCGCGTTATTTTTTCTCTTACCGGCTCAAAATTTTGATCGTTGCACAAAGGTATATAAAAGATGCAACTCTTTATACAGGCTTGGAATGGTCATGTTGAGGTAGGTTTTTTGTAGGTTATTTGATCGACAATAGTGACTGTGATACCTTCTTCGGAATTAAAATAGCGTGATTCGTGAATGATTGTTTTGTTGACCAGTGACAGTATGTTTCCATGTGTACCCCTTTTATCTTTTAAAGGACAAGCTTTGCTCTTTGCTTCTACGGGTCTTTTTAAGTTTATGTGAGTTTATGAATGCAAATTTTTACATTCCGTCCATCAGTATTAACGGTGTACTCAGCTGTAAATTTTCTAGCGGACTCTTGAGGTTTTTGTTTTTTTTCTTATATTTATTCTTATCCAGATTAGTACACTCGGAAAGGTAACTATTTTGTGTATCATAATATATTCCTATAGATATTAAATCTTGGTTAAAATAGTATCTTGAGTGTTACTAAGCTTTTCTCTAAATCTTTGCTTGAATTTACTTAATTCGCGTGCAACTGGACAGTTTTTCAAACAAATGGTAGCCACAATTAACATGATTAGGCACACAAAACATTTTGCTTGATTTTCTTATAACAATATGATAAGCCAAAAAAATAAAAGGATTGTTCATAATGAAGAATCATCATCTAATGACCTAAAATCATTATCGAGGTGGCTGTCACGGCAACTTTGAAAACTTGATCACTGTCAATGGTTCCTTCACTCAAATTCATGATATTTCCCTTGCGCTTTCAAAATTTGTATCACTTTGCGCATGTGGCTTTTAACGTTTTAAAATACGGCACCGACTAAAGAAAGTTATAGTTAATTCATTTCATATTACATGTTAATATTTATTTACTGCACTTTTTGGACAATAAGTTCACTCAATATTTATTTTTCTTCGCTCAAATTCTAACCCATGATTTTATTTTTTATGCACAAATTATCTTTTTTTGCTCTCCATTGCGTAAATTCAACTGCACACAAGGCCTGCTTCGTTGACCGATACAGACAAAAGAACAAATTTGTGATCAACAGGAACGAGAAAAAGTACACGACTTTGAGGAAAATGCTTGTGTCCCATTCCTCCTGTGTCCCATACATACCCAATACTCCCCTTATAGCGTGATGAAAGAGCCTCAATTTGTCAACATCTGTCGAATAGATGGTTTCATCCAATTTCTTAAAAACGTCTTTGCAGTTGTATTGATCCAAAATAAGCATTGTGGGCGCTGGCTTTTTAGGTAAAACCCTATAACGAATTCGTGCCTGCTTACACCTTTAAAGTGTCTACAGAAGTAGTAAATAAAATTGTGCCAAGAATATATTTTGGTGTCTTTATCATATAACCAAGGGTACCCTTGCAGTTTTATTCTTCAAAGAATTTTCTATTAAAATATTCGTTCTTATTCTGAGGTAAACAAGTTTGGGCATTCCGCATCCGATTGACACAACGACTGGGGCAATAACCCTTGGCATAGGCCGATACAAATGTCGCTAATGGTGACGCCAGGTTACGAGACATTGATAATTTCTTCGCTTCACAAAATCTGTAGCTTATAGCTATTTAAATAGCTGTCAAGCTATATCTAATAAATTAAAAAAATTATAGTGTAAGTAATTCTTACATTCGGGGCCCCCGTGAGGATGTGGGCCTTATGGTAAAAACGGAACTGAGCTTAACCTAAATTCACAGCTTAGTGCACACGTCGTCGCCCTAATATTGGGTAACCGTAAACGCCAAAATTCACTTTTTGAGTTTGGTATGCAGTCTTATGTTTTCGCCGTAGCTCTTTTCAAATCTTTTATCCGTTTTGTTCTATCTCTTTCGATTACAGAATTGTTTTGACGTATATCCACCAAAATTTGGCATTTACGTCAAATTTTCCATACGATTTAAGAAAATGTTTGTTTAAGAATTGTTTTGACGTACGTCATATTGTCCTACTTTAAAACTTTAAAGCCTTGTTCAGTATTGTTTTGACTTATGTGCCTTCAAATTCAATGTAACGCTATTTAATCGTAGAAAGAAAAATATTTTTTCTTTTGTTTTGCATACGATTTTACTGTGACCGTAAAAAAGTATAAATACGTTCTCATTGAAAAATATTTCAGTAGTTGCTTCCAATCTTTTGATTGAAAAATCATAAAAATGAATTCTCCAGTACTCATTATGGATGAATCCCTTCTTTTGTAAGAACTTATAGTCTACATAGGTATAAGTTTTGATTCAATGTTTCTATTTTTTAAGTTTATTAGAGGAGCAAATATAAAGGCAAGGAAAGTGCTGGAACCGTGTAAGCATACCTGTTTTATTTGTGTACAAAAATATTTTTTTCTGAAGTGAGATAATGCATTTTTAATTCATTTTGGAGCTTATCCGACCAAGAAAAGCCAACCTTCTACTGCAAATTTGTCAAGCAGGTTCCAATTAAGCGTAGAACTGAGTCTTCTAAAAAATCACAAATCACTAATATTTGGAAACGGATAACATAATTCATCAAGTCTACAAAAACTATTTTAGGAACACCAAAGAACTTATATAATCAAAATGTTAATACCGTTCAGAAAACAAAAAATATATCAAAGGAAAAAATTAATGGTATAAAAAGTTTGTATCCTTTTATATCATCAGAGGATAAGAAATACTTTGAAGCTATTTTTAATCAACTGAAACAATAATTATTCGATTTTACTTAAGTATCTACATACATAATATGAAATTGTTTCTTTTTTAAGTTATTTTACTGTTTTGTTATTGTACTGTTTTGAAAAATGTACAAAATATTTGAAGTCATTACTTTAATGTTTTTATTACTTATATTCTTTTTGTATTTATGTTTATTTTTTATCTTAATCACAAAAGATTGTTAAAAAGTAGTTCTCTACTTTACGAAATGTGAAATAAAAATATTTTTTGTTCTCAAAAACTTTGTCTTTTTTTTGAAACATAAAACCGTGTGCTATATTTCTTGATTTTAAGTAGATACATTTTTTACTAATTTATTATTGGAATACCGTATGGGCACAATTTTTGACGTATGTGCATGAGTAAAAGGAAATATTGATTTTAGTGGTATACGCCACAAACTCATTTTTTAATAACTTTTAAATATTTTAAAAGCTTATAGCGTTTTGGAATAACTTCTAACATTTTTTGAAAGACGGCTTAGGTGTTAATAAGTGTCAAAAAATAAAAAAAATAATAAAACCCAACGGTTGGTTTTCATGCTATAATCTGTCAAAACTTTAAATGCGATTTCCTCAAAACATTAAAATGGCGTTTACGGCAACCCAATGTTAGGACGACGACGTATATTTAAAGGGAATTGTGCAACGGACCAATGAAAGAAACTTAGTGACAAATAAGATCATAGATCACTAGGGTTATATTCAGGGGGCAGATTCCGTGCATCAACGATCGTCTGAACGATATCGTTTTTGAAACTTTGATCTACAAAGTAAGTCATATTCTGCTCGGAATTTTTTGGTATACGTCAGCATTCACTATGTTTATGGAAAATTACCTCGATTAAGCACTCCAACTTGTAATTTCATAACTAATTTGCTAGTTTAGGAGGTCTATCGTTTCGACGATAATCGTCTGAAAAGTTACGAAATAAAAATCATATTCATAGACTTCTTTTTTTTTTGTCGTACGGATTAATTTGGTGTCATTCACAAGTTATGTTCATAGTAATGTAATCTAATCATATCTATGCATAATGCACTGTGGGAACAGACGCTACGTCTGCTGTTTCTAAATGAAATATAAAACGCACCGTGGGACCGAATATATGAATTGGTTCCCACCTGTATTCTGTTTTTGTAAATTTTAAAGATACAGAATAAAGTCTGTTGAATTTTGGAACTCGGAGTGGCCGGACTTTCAATTTATATTATTCACCACGCACATGTTATTCAACAAAGTGTGCCATAACCTCTTGTGTACACTGTAGGTGCACAAGCTATTTGAATTTTGTACCGGATTTAATGGGACTTTTAAAGGATGAAGGAAAATACATTTGCTGATTTTATCGCTCTTCTGCGATTGTACTGTTTCGTGTGTACTCTCATCGGTGCTACTTGTCGGTCGGAACTATTAATACACTGCGTTTCAGTTCAAGTACCCAAGTACCCACTCATCAGAATGAGTTATTTCTTCTGCACTAATATTTAATTCAAACACTGTAGGTATTAAGTTTCCTCGACGTCCTCCTCTGGCTGCAATCTTCGTTGCCGATGTTGATTTGAATACTCCATCTGTCCATTGGCGGTTAGAAATAACAAAAGCCCTCCCTCGACAGTACTTGTAGGTGTATATCAACAGAAAGGAAATAGGATCTATGAACTTATATTGAAATTTATATCGGATTAAGAATGTCTTCAGCCGAAATTGAAGATTGGATATCGTTTTCTCTCATTGGAATATACCTCCGAATCGAAATTGTCGATAAACGGATTACCACCGGATAGCGTCAAACAATATTTAAAGGACCTCGATGTAGATTAGCTGCTTCTTGTTCGGATGAGGGAATGGATTGCAAGTTATTTTTATGCATCCAAACCCAGACTCTCCGATCTATATTCACCTCTAAGTTCATATTTCATTTGTTAATACACATTTTGCAAATGACATTCTCAATGTTCATGATGTTCATGATACAGCAAGTTAACTCATTTGCTTGCTGGTATTACTTTGGAGAAAAGGAGCACTGGAGAAAAACCAGTGCTCCTTAAAAGGCAATGAATGAGTGGGAAGACGCATGATGAAACACCTTCAAGACCATTGTCTGTGTTGTGGGTTGTAACTTATAATTCCAATGGCATGGCATGGATACACTCTGCAAGAGGATCCTTTAGCGGTCTTCTTGGTCGTTGTGGTGGAATGAACTCATTCGGTTATGTGCGGTATAATTTAATGAGATTTTCAGTGTCTGCGATGGAAATTGGGATTTATGTGTGTATTTCATTGTGCTAGCCGGAGCAAAGGACCGATGATAGCAGTGGATGTGAGAGTGCTCACTTAGGGAAGTATAACAACCGCCGAAGGTGAAGTACAATTCGGGGTCTTCTTCATGCATGAGGTATTTCGTATAACTTCTCGCAATAAAATAAATTTCATCGGTTCGGCCATAACGTACCAACATTAACTGCCTCCAGTTGCCCACTTTAAGTAGGTGAAGTTCCCTTCCACTTGTGGATGAATAACAGCTTTTTGTCCCTCAAATCAGCTGTCTAAGACGAATGGTTAGATTTTTCTAATTAAGCTGTATTTCCGATATATTTAGTTGAGCTCATACTGTGAAACCTGTTTATTGGAAGTCTGTTAATGCAAATGGGACCTAAAAACACTGTAGAAATTTCGCATTTAATGTAGAGTCTCCTTAGACTTTTCCGACTTGATCTATCTACTAAATTACATTTGAAGCCAAAATGTCCAAGTGTAGCTATTCGCTTGAATTCAGATATGATGTTAATTTCAGAGGTCGACAAAGCTCTTAATAATCTCAAAGCTATAGGTGTCTATGCCCACTTCATCTATACCTTGTGCACTTTTTTTTTACGGAATATACTTGTACTATGGCAAGGTGCAAATTATCTTAAATTAAATGTTTTCATGTTTAGAAAAAAGTCATTCAAAATATCTAAATGCTTTCAATAACATATGTGTCGGTGAATGAATCACGAGTATTTTTTTGAAATAATAAATTTATTTATTTTGTAAACATAAAAGGGCTATTTTGAGTATAACCGTGGGATAACCTGCCTCTAAAGTCTGGTATCACTGCAGTGCAGGCCTATTATCTGTATCACACTGTAGAAGCAACAGAGATAGGTGCGAGCACACAGTTTCTTTTCATTCTTTCATAGACAGTTACGTTTTGTATATCTAAGACACGCATTTTGCAAGGTTGCCACTTTGGTAGTTTTTAAAAAATTTGTTAATTTTTTTTGCTTATTGAGTTTTGGTAAATTTTATCTGGTTATGGTAAATTTTTGAGCAGATGTACCAAGAATGCGAACTCGATATCACCTCATTTAAATTCTACCTTACTGCTTCTGAGTGAACGCATTGCATTATTTGCATATGCTCCATCACCATCCATATAAAACTGTTTTATTCGCTATTCAAAAAATTACAGAATGCACTCATTTTCTTCTTTTGACAGATGGTGAACTTCGAAATAGTTTCTGTTTTCTATATTGAGATATGGATAGGTTAATTAATCATATTATTCATATACAGACGTAAAACTCTAATTTGTTAAGGGTTTGTTATAGTAAAATAGGTAGATGATTTCCCATGGCTTCTAGAGGCTGGTAATTTTGTGCAAAATCAAATGAAATAATTTGAGTTTTTTTGTAAGTGGCAACCCTGGCCTATTGTCTGTATCATACAGTACAGCAAGAGAGAGCAGTACGCGCGCCCATTTTCTTGCTCTCTTCCTCTCATAGCCAGTAAATTATTGAAGAAAATTGATATATTAGATATATTGAATGATACATGTATATATACAGGGTGGCGCACGAATCGTGCTACAAAAATAAAACGTAATAACTTTTTTTCTGTGTGAGTAATCGGCTTATTTTTTATTTTGTAGGTTACTATTTAGATTTATAAAAATGGATGCTTGGGATACGGAGAAAAGAATTTGGATAGTGCAACGGTACCATGCTTTGCAGTCCGTCATTTCCGTCCAAAGGGAATTTAGGCGGGAGTTTGGCGGTAATCCCCCGAGTAGATGGACCATTATGAGGTTTGTAAACATGTTTGCCGAATCTGGAAGCATCGCACGAAGGCCGTACCATCGAGATGCCAATGTTCGGGTTCAGGATACAATCGCAGCAGTAGCATCTGCAATACAGGCCAATCCGAGCGTTTCGACCCGAAACTTATCGGAGCAAATTGGAGTTAGTAGACGGTCATTACAACGGATACTTCATGACGATTTAAACTTGTTTCCGTACAAAGTCCAAATTACTAGCAAGTTAAACCCTTAGGTTCGCCTGAAATTTTGCCAAAAAATGATATAAATGGCCGAAGAAGACAACACATTGATCAATTGTTTGTTTATGTCTGATGAGGCCCATTTTGATCTTAACGGCAATGTAAACAAGCAAAATTGCCGTATATGGAAAGAGTCTAATCCAGAAATGCTCCATGAGACGGAACTGCACCCAGAACGAGTCACTGTGTGGTGCGCAGTTTCATCAAGGTGTATTGTCGGGCCGTACTTCTTTGAAGAAAACGGTGTAACCGTTACTGTCAATGGGGACCGTTATTTAAAGATGTTGAAGGAGTTTTTTTACCCAGAACTGCGCCGAAGACGTATACCATTCAACAGCGTTTGGTTTCAGCAAGATGGAGCAACTGCACATATAGCCAGACCAGTTATGGCGGAGCTAAACAAAAAATTCGCAAACAAATTAATTTCTAGGAACTCCACTCTTCGCTGGCCCCCAAGGTCACCTGACCTCACTGCACCAGACTTCTTTTTATGGGGTTATGTCAAGCAAGAGGTGTATAAAACGTATAAACCCAGGAATTTAACTGAATTAAAGCAGTCCATAACGACAATAATTTAGGCGATCCCAACTTCAACTCTTCAGGCCGCAATGAATAGTTTTTTGATCAGGTTCCGCATATGCGTGGTATAGCGTGGAGGTCATTTGCAATCTATAATCTTTAAAAACAACTAACTATTTAAAATAAAATTTAATTTTCTAACCAATAAAAAAATAAATGAAATACATCGATTAAAAAAAAAGTTATTTGAATTACTTATTGTAGCACAATTGGTGCGCCACCCTGTAGATGGAGCTAAAGAAGTTTTACTTCAGTTGTGTGGTCTAAAGCACACTCGAATTTTTTTAATAAGGAAGGGCAAATGTTGAAATGAAATAAAACAGGCTGTGTGTAAGGGACTAACGAAATTCTTCGTTGATTTGAAAGGCTCATGAATACCGTTACATAGGGATCATAACATCGTTCAATTGTCCGCCGCAGCTCCTTACGTTGGCACGAAGTCGATTGGTTAGATTTTAAATGACTCTGCTGCACAGATCCGGCTGAGTTTGAGCGATGCCTTTGGTTATGTTGGAAGGGCATCGGTCGATTGCGGCTTAATGGCATAAATCTGCAACATCAGGAAACCTCACAAAAAAAGTATAGGGGGGTAGAATCGCACGATCTTCCTGGCCGATTCCAGTCACCTCTGCGAGAGATATCCTCCAATCGATCATGTAGAATGCCCGTGGGCCACTGTTGTGTGTCACTTAGCATCATTCCGCATGGTATATCTCGTCGTCTAACTCCATGTCGTTCAAAGGAAATCGTTATTTTCGGTAATGGTGATGGCCTCTCACAGCAGTGTCATCTGCAAAAGTTGCTATAGTGGTTTCTCCACTAATAGGCAGATCGCCAGTGAACAATAGGTATAATGTACCATAATCATGGGAATTTCAGAAATATAACAAAAAACATTCAAACTACAATTTCATCAAATGCCCATTAATTTATTGTAGTATTATATCATAGTAATGTTACAAACTGCGGTTTTTATACTGAATGTTAATTTAACATAATTTTCTTTCCTTGTAATACAAATTTTACTTAAAAAAAAAACTGGATTTTGGTGCAAAAAAGTATTGTGGGATTTTAAAAGGCATTTTGAGTACGGTGAAAAGGGAAAAATGAGAAAAATTACCACGCATCGAGGGATAAATGAAGAGAGAGTGATAAGAACACTGTTACTTCCCTCAAGTCGATTTTACTTGAACAGGACCAGGACAGAATTCACCTGTGTATCGGTATGCGATGTACGAGGCCATGATTCATGGAACCATGTAGACCCAAATAAGCAGTGGCAACTTCAAGCAGCTGGCGCCAATCAGATTACTACGCTCAACCGTATGACGCCTACAAAATGATAACCTGCCTTTCTCTCGAGATATGCATAAAGCTCTTTGTTCGTTATTCTGCTCTGCTAGTAATTGAATAATTACTGACAAAGAGCCGTAAAACAGCTACATTAGTACATTGTCGTAGGACAATTAAGGCTATAATCTTCCGAATCACAGAGCTCATCTATTCCATGTTCATTCCCATTATTCGTAGGTTTAAGGACGAAAATCAAAGTCAATCGATTTGTCTACGCCTTCAATCAATCTTCGTTTGACATATACATTTTCAAATCCGATTGGAATGGAAAGAAACGACTCTTCACCTTATCGACAGCACAAATCAGTGCAGGAGAAGCGACTTTTGTTGATTTCGTCCTCCTTGTACAAAACCGACAATCCAACCAATTACTTTGTGGTGTCATCAGAGGTATAAACACCCACTTTGGCCAAACACCAGCAGCCAGTAACTCCAATCCAATTCCCTTTAAACCGTCCGTCGCTGGTCTCATCTTGACGTTATCATATCACATCTCTGGTAGGTACTATATCGGATTATACATTTCGCATTCAATGTGTCTCCCCTACAAACATCTGCTGTCCATCAGAATTGAATTTCTATCATCACTAGCTTTCTCTGACCACCAACAGGGTAGTGTGCCATTCCCCCCAAAAGTGGATCACTATAAGCCAATATCTTTATCTGATTGCGCCGTAGTACAGCCAAGAGCACAGAACATAGGCAAGCCAACTGACTGCTCAATTTAGATCCCCTAAATCTGTTGCCATTTCCTTGATTTGATGTCAATGCACATGTATATAATTATACATCTGTCTGCAATCTCTTTATTTAAATGTGACAAACTGACAAATCACACCGTTGGTGCAGGAGCAGGGAAAAAATAATAATTTCAAATTGACAGTTTGAGAGAGTAGACGTGTTAAAGTGTTGAATTGACTCGGAGATTGTGTCGGAGAATTTTTTTTTCTTCCCATAGCTTGTCCTTGAATTTTCACGAGTAGAGGTGAAAATGAAGAGCTATAGGTATAGGTAAAAGGTGTCAAAAGGACGTTTTTATCCTAGATAGCTCTACAGAGAAGGGAGTGGTGTGATGTTTGTAATCACAAATTGATGGCATTGTCATTATATTTCGCTTATCAGCCAGATACTATACCGTCATGACTGTTTGTGTTTGTACTCGTGCCATCAGCTAATGTCATTTTGCGCCTTCCGATTTTTCTTATCGCTGGATAGGGGAAGACTCTATACATCGTTGTCTCTCCTCGGTGCAGATGTGAGATATGAAATATGTATGCCGAAATATGAGGCGGGAAGAAACGAACGGTGATAAAAGAAAATCGTTAGAAACGACTACCTAATGGGTGCCGATATTATGTGCTAATTATCGTTCTTTTCTGCCCGGTAATTGTGTTAATAGTGGGCGAATCGCTGGCTATGGCGACGTGTCTCCAGAAAACAGTTAATTAGCGGTGCAATCTGTTTATCGAAAACATCATTCGGCTTTGACATTTTATGGTTCAGGGAAAGGGTGTTAAAAGCTTGAAATTGTGGTGTTTTTTTAATTTTCCTTCCCAATAGCCTTCGATAGTAGGTATGCAGGTTCTTAAAGAAGCACCGCATATTGAAATGAATATTCTAACTGTTTAGCATATTTCCACTTACAGCTAAGGTACAGACATGACGAGGTAGACCATCTTATTACATGGACGAAACTGTGGTCATAGCTCCTAGCGCTGTCACAAATATTACAGAAGATTCCATCCAAGTACAGTCAAAGAGGATATGACGATATACTTAAAGAACTAAGTGACGCAGTGTTTGGTGTCTTCGCTCTTGGGGATGGTTTAGCGATTGTAATTTAGGAAACTTTGCTAAGAACCCTGAGCGAAGTGATGGACTTTCTGTCGACCAATGGAAAATGGAACTTGTACTATTTTGTATACAACATGCCGCCCAATCTACATAAACGCCCAAGAAACCGCAAAGATTTCCAATGCTCTAATCGGTATTTATATTTGTGAGAGGGGATTATGAAAACAGTGAGGCTACAGAATATTAATCATGTATTGGCTATTATGGTAGTACGACCCTTATTTATGTTCACATGGGGTTTTTGTCTGGTGTAAAGGCCCAAAAACAAGAAGAAGCCATATAAGCGATATACTGACCGGGGGTCTGATTCCGTATAACAATAATCGTCGGGAGATATCATTTTTGGAACTTTGATGATCATAAGAAGTTATATTCTGCCCGAATATGTTGCACTATCACCCAGAGAAAAAACAACGTAAAATCAAAGAAAACCACTTTGATTTAAATATTTTTCGGAATGATTTAGCATCGACTACGAACATTTTTGAATCAAAATGGCATAACATAAATACCAAGGGTTTCCCTACTCTAAATGCATATATTTTTAATTTGATCTAACCACGTATGCATATGCACCTTGATTTGACGTGGAATCATGCTTAAATGTAAAAGTGAATACGTTTCACTTTGAATCGACGTTGACTTAATTTAAAATTACATTGCGTATTTAAATCAAATATGTTTAAACGTGGAAAGGAATATTCTTTATTAAAGTTTATACAACGTAAAATCAAATAGAAAATATAAAAATTTGTTTCCTGAGTGTATCGTCAGCTTTCATTGCATTTGTGGAAAATGAACTGGATTAAGGTCTCAAACTCATAATTTTTTAGTTGCTACTTTTGGAGGTCTATCGTTTCGACGATAATCGTCTGGAAAATTACGGAACGAGTGCCCAGGGTAAAAAAAATTAGCTTACATTGCCACCGCTGGTGCTCTACGGACTATGAACGTAAACTAAGTATTATAGGTTGTTTGTGACTCTCGGCCTAACTAATAATCAAACACTAATGTCGACCATCAGCTGGTTGCCAGCTTTAGTAAAAATGTAAAGCATTAGTGAAACGGTACCAATAAACAATTAGACCTTCACATTTGCTAGTGCGACAACTTTCTTAGAATCTATTACATTTTTTGTCATCGCAGAATTCAAATTTCATAATTTGTTTTCGTGCAAAACAAGGTCAATGTTTTATTTCAGAACGAGGATTTTATTCTAAGAAAAGGAATATATAAATCGAAAATTAATTTGCCCAACAGATATCTTTCAAAGGTCTTTTGAAGCTTATTATAAGCAAAAAACAAAACACAAAGTAAGAAATGCACAAAATATCCGCTGATCTGTCAAATATCATATGCAAATCAGTGATGCCTTCTCCTTCGATTGGACACAATTTTCGGATTTTTTTATAGTACACTTTCGTTTGTTTTTTAATACTTCCCGATTGATTTATGAGTGAATTTCTGTCGTAATAAGATCTCTTTCAAATTATTCAATAAACGGAACTAATTATGCAAATTGAAAGGTTAGCCAGTGAATATTTATGAAAAAAGAAATAATAGCCGGTTATTTTGTTTTAGAACAAATTAAAAATTCACATAGGAAGCCAAAAGCGTTTTATGGACCTATCGCTTCCGTTTTTCAATTTCAATCTGCGTCGTTGCTTGTCTTGTGCTTGTTAAATCTTGTAATGATCTTTTAAAAATTGTATAGCTCATATTACTTAATTCGGGAAACGTAGAAGACGACAAAATGTTAAATTCATTCAGGAAAATATAAACCCGAGAACATTTTTCTATACGAAAACTCTATGAATTCACACAAAATAAAACAGAATTCTGTTTATCTTCAATTCGCAAATCCTACTACCTGGTATTCCTCCAGAAGTTCCTAAATTTATTATTTCGCGGGGATTTTGCTGAATGCTGACAATTCTTATATCTATATTTCTGCGAAGTCAACCTTTTCACACCAACCACTTATTCATTAGAAATTCTCATTTTCTGGGAACATACTCCATTTCCAAAGAGGGTTTGGTTGCAGCCAAATATCTACCAGAGCCGCCTAAGGTACTGAGGGTAGTAGAAAAATGTAGGTATTCGGGTATGAGCTGTCCAATCTTAAGTGAACCAGTATTTTATTCTCTTCTCGACGACTCTCAAGAAAGTCTTGGAAACATCCTAAACGTATATCAAATTTATTTTTTACTACCTACGTATGCACTCGTAACTTGCAAACTATTGAAAAAGAAAACCAATCAAAAAGCAAGCGCCAGCGGTTAAAAAAGATACCAAACATATAATTTATTGATATATATTCGAAATATATATTTCAAGTGTTTAGAAATAAAACAAAAATGCAATATTTTTCAATTTTGTGCATGCATTTGTACAAATTTGTGTTTGCTAAAATTAAAAACCACTTGCATTATTGTATTCCAACGAATATAGTCCTAAAACATTTACAATGTACTAAAATTAGTTTATAATCGTAAACGTTCAGGCTGAACAAAAGTGTATTTTAATTCGCTCCTATTACGAAATTCCATACCGCCGTTTTTGGTGGTTGGGCAACACTCCTCTTGAAAATGACATTTAGGGAGGATTTCTTTAGCTTATGCCCGAGTTAAACATGGGTTTCTGAACATTAATATTTAACCCTACAGTTAGCGATATTCTGGCAACTAGTTAGTTAGTTTATTTGACTTTTATTTTCATCTTTAATTCAATACAGTCTTCGTAAAAAGAAAGAAATATATATATATATACTTAAGTCTATTATGGTTTGGCCTATGGCCGTCTACCAGATTCTGGCAACTATATTTGTCTATTGGTAAAAGATTTTGGAAAGTGTGAAGTCTTTGTGTAAACTGCCAGACTAAAGTTGATTATTGGTAAGGCCGATTATATTTAATTATTTTCGATGTAGGACAGGTAAGTAAAATATGCCAGACTGATAAGTCAACATTACTAAAATTACATTTCTCTGGATCCTCTGCGGTGTAGTAGGGTCTACTGGTGAAAAGCGTTTTCACCAGCCTCATGCGTAGTAGTTTATCTCTATTTAAAAGTCCTTCAAAGGTTTTACGAATTGTCCAAGTTGAATTTGGGAATTCAACTGTGAGTGGCAAGGTAAGTGCTTCTTTTGTTGCGGTGTCAGCGCCTTGATTGCCCTTGATGCCTACGTGCCCGGGTACCCAAGCCAAATAGGTATCATTGGAGGAGTTTAGTATACTTCTAATGTTTTCCAAGGATGGACATTAATTTAGCTCATTTCGAAGATCATGTAATATATTTACTAAGATTATGCGTGAAAATTAATTTCCTTCCAGGTAGATCTTTGGTAAGGGACATAAATTTATAGATTGCTGTAAGTTCCCATATATAGCTTCCAGTAAGTTCAGGTAACAGTCCATTTGGCTTCTTTGTTGGATATTAGTTCAACGACTGCGTATACCGAATCAGGATCTTTATATGACCCATCAGTGTAGAAGATGCGATCTGGTTTAATTTCAGCGATCATCTTCTTGTATAGCGTTTCAAATAGCCGATCTCGTGTAGGGAAGAGTGGGGCACCTTTGACACTTTTTGCTTACAAGTCTCATAAAGACCTATGTTTTCGAATTTTTGATCTGTAACCTCTTTTTACTTTTAGACATGGAACTCCGCTTTAATTTAAATTAAACGCATAATTCTATCCGTTTTATGAAGATTTCGATTTATTATTATTTTTTGAATGAAGCAAGTCCTTATGTTCAAAGGTGCCCCCCCCCGCCTGTAGGCTGGAGCACCTTTTAACGACGGTTTATATATTTAAATATTGCCCTGAAATAAGACTACACTCTATTTAAATTATAAATGAGTTTTGATTTTTAAACTAGAGACAAAAAAACTTAACATAAATAATAATGTAAACAAAATAACTTAAAATATGTACACAAACTAGAATTCACAGATAACTTTATTTATATAAATACCTACCCTACATATAACGAAACAAAGGAGTTTTTACATAAACGAGGAGTAGCCTCATTAACCTAACTGAAATTTAGAGAAGTCAAAGGCAAAAGTCATCATTTTGAACACGTTCAAACCTGCCCCGACCATTTTTTTCAAACCTGCCCCAACGTGTGTTGTCACAATTTAGCTTTAATAATTTGTTTGTACACATATATAAGAAAAACGCAGCTTAATATGGTTCTAAATGAACCTTCGAAAATTATTTTTCACATATAAAAAAGCTCACCAAAAAATGCAGAGTGTACACAAAGAAAACAAAAAGTTGTAAATGCAGCATAAAAACATTCAACACGAGCTAGTTTCTACTAGCTAGCGACTACTGAAAAGATGACCGAAATCCGTTGACGTTTAAAGACAACAATATTGCCAGGATAAAAACGTAGTTAACGCTCTCAAATATTTTTTAAATAAGGTTTTATTAGTCATGTTCAAAGGTGGCCCACGTTCAAAGGTGCCCCACTCTCCCCTATTTTGTTTTGTGTTTGGCTAAGCTCGTATTGATTGGCAATGTACTTCTTTTCTAAGGTGAAGGAGGATTTAATGTTGATGAGTCGCTGTTTGTAAATGATTTTGAGAGACAAGCTATTTGTGCAGATAGTAAATCCGTCATATTTGTTATTGCAGAAGTAGTACCTTTCCGATATTCTCCCCTACAAAAAGATTGCTTAACACATTGACTGCCAAGGCAATTTTGGGTAAATTTCTTGGGGTGCCAACACAAAATATTTTGTTATTTACAGTTTTGGGCAAATAAAGCAATAAATGGATGTAATATAATTTATTGGCAATGCATCCCTGGCGTCTAGGACGAGTTTAGTCCTGGCTATCAAATATGATAGCTATGGCACATCAAGACATTTTAATGCAAATTCTTTCACTAGGGGCCATGGCTATCATAATTTATAGCCAGGTCTAAACTAATGTTTTCCTTCTTATGAATTGTATTTTTAGTTGGAGCTAAGCTCTTCAAATGTAATGAATTATTTTCTTTTTTATTACATAAGAGTTTATAAATGAATTATCTTATAAAATTGAGTTTTTTTTTTTTAATTAAAATTACTTTTAGTTTTCTATATACTGTGGGTATAAAACAATAAATATTCCAAATTTGCTCAAACCACAAATGTCTATCTCATCGTATGGTGCCAAACAACTTATTCTCATACGGATTTGTCGTAGAGGCTACCGTTTTTGAATGCCACAACCCAAAGTGGAAACATACCTGGCTTTCATATTTGATAGCCGTGGTACCCACGGAACTACCACAGGCTATCACATATGATAGCAATGGCAGTCAATGTGTTAATTGCCTTGTGCAGAGGATGTAATGGATTTCTTAAAGCCTTAGATGTAGGTGCAACTGATCTTTTCTCTCCAAAGTGTTCAAATGCTAAATAACCAGCATCTCTTTCTCAGTGCTATTATTGGTGATGTTTCAAGGGCACCTACGGCCGTGCGGAAGCAGCGTTCATGCTTTCGATATTTTTCTTGGGAGTCCACGATAAGACATTTTGAGTGCGTTATTGCGTAGTTTAATTATATTAATAGTTTTTTTATAATCCCATTTCAGGTTTCCAGAAAAATCTATACCTAATATCCTCAGCTCTCTTTTGACTGAAATTGTAACGTTACGTAGATTCGGGGAAGGACACATGCATTTCCTTTTTCTGCAAATGTAGATAGCTTCGGTTTTATTGGGAGGCACAGAAGCACCTTTTTCTTGTGCCCATTTATGGATTGCAGAGCCCGTTTGTTTCAAGAGTTTTTCAACATAGCTAGGTTCTCCGGAAGCAAAAAAAAAATTCTTAAAAACAAGTTTAAAAAAATATTAATGAGTACAATAATGAGCACAGTAATTTGTACTGGCTTAAAATGAAATCATGTTCTAAATAAATGCTTATACATTTTCGGTATATTATTATTTTAATTGTTTGCAAAATATTATAGATTCGATTATACCTGTTTTTTTTTTTAGACCGTTTTTAATTAAGTGAGAAAATAAACGATCTGCTGCAGTAGAACTATGAGGTAAACTTAATATTTTTGACACGAATTGGAATAAGCTCTCAAATAAACTTTCGTTTTTTGCGTATCTGTCGATACAGAACCCCAAAACTTTTCAATTTCATTAATAAATTTCAAATTATTTTGTAATTGAAGCAATTTACACTCTGTGCCAATACGTTTTTTTTGTGTGGTTCGTACAATCTGGTAAAACTATTTAAAAGTGGTAACATTGAATTTGGCTATGAGAGAAAGTGAGAAAGAAAATGCGAGCACACATTTTCGATCTCTCTTTTTCTCAGCCAGTTACGTTTCATTATCTAAAACACATCATACAGTGCAACAGTGATACCAGATCGGGGGATTTACCACTTTTTGAAGTAATACTTCACACACGCTTGACTTGGGGAGTAAGCTGGTGAATGCTCCACGAAAGCGTTACGGAAATTGCGAGCTGAAGTTGAGAGCGAGATATAAGTTAGTGAGATAAAAAGAGAGAGAGTTACGTTTCGGTTCGAATATTACTGTAGAGGCAAGAGAGATAGATGCGAGCACACATTTTCGTTCTCTCTCTCTCTCAGCCTTAGTTACGTTTCATTATCTAAGACACAGCATACAGGGATTTTACTTTTTGGTCAAATGTTGTTCCTAATAGCTTATTTCATTAAGAATACAAAAAAATATTCAACCTACGATCGAATCAAATATTTTCATGTTTAGAAAAAAGTCATTCAAAATATCTAAATGCTTTCATTTTCTTTTTTTTTATTTCCCTAAACTGAGCCTTACATCATTCTCAAATCTAATTTCTGTGTAATTTTTGTATGAAAAATCAAGAATAATGAGACTTGAAGCCGAGATAAAATTTCATTAGATATTCATTATTTTATGTTGAATATTATTTTCATTTTAATGCCAAATGCAATTTTATGTTCCTTTTTGTAACGTTTTAAAAATGTGTAAGATGTACCTACATTTCTATTTTTGTATTATACAGAAACGTATCTTAACATGTATTTATTTTTGTTAGCTTGCATAGTTAATGTATAATGTAACTTTTATTTGTTAATAATAAAAAAAGACAGAATTTAATAAAAGAAATGTTTTTTTAACTTAATATTTCGTGAAATAAATGTGGGATGTTTTATATTTTGGCGAGGAGAAAAGGCATTTTTTGGACATAACCGTGAGATAACCTGCCTCTAAAGTCTGGTATCACCGCAGTGCAGGCCTATTGTCTCTATCACACTGTAGGAGCAAGAGAGAGAGGTTTCTTTTCTTTTTCACTTTCTATCTTTCTCTCAAAGCCAGTTACGTTTCGTATATCTAAGACACAGTGCATGCCTATTGCAAGGTTGCCACTTTGGTAATTTTTTTTTGCTTTTTGAGTTTTGTTAATTTGGTAATTTTTATCTGATCATGGTAACTTTTTGAGCAGATATACCAAGAATGCGAAATGGATATCACCTCATTTAAATGCTACCTTACTGCTTCTGAGCATTGCATTATTTGCATATGCTTTATCACCATCCATATAAAACTGTAAAACAGCTGTTCAAAAAATTACAGAATGCACTCACTTTCTTCTTTTGACAGATGGTGAACTTCGAAATAGTTTATGTTTCTGTTTATAAATATATTGAGATATGGATTGGTTAATTACTCATGAAACTCTAATTTGTTAAAGGTTTGTTATAAGAAAATAGGTAAATGATCTCCCATGTCTTCTAGCAGCTGGTAATTTTGTGCAGAACGTTGTTTAATTGTTTAAAGTCTGACAAAGTTCCTACTACGTTCCTTATTGAATTGAAAAGCCTTATGTTTTATAAATATTGTTTTTTTTTAAACAAGCAGTCAAAATCAAAATAAATAAAATAATTTGAGTTTTTTTTGTAAGTGGCAACCGTGGCCTATTGTCTGTATCGTACTGTAGGAGCAAGAGAGAGCAGTGCGCGCGGCCATTTTCTTGCTCTCTTCCTCTCTCAAATTGATATGTTAATATGTATAAACTAAACATGTATATATAGATGGAGCTAAAGAAGTTTTACTTCGGTCGTTTGGTCTAAAGCACACTCGTGTTTTTATAATGAACCTTTAATATAATGAACATAATAAAACAATCCTATTGTTTAAAAAGACATAACCTCGTTTTACATCTTGCAAAACACCTAGTTAACATGTCCTTTTGTAACTATATAAAATTTCGATTTGGCAGTCGGATGGTGCTCAATACTCATATATTTGTTAGGCTGTGTATGTGTAGGCATATATTCTCCGATTGACAATTAGTTAGGTATATGTACTTGGATGTGTCTGGTTTATATGTTTTTAATTCTTTTTTTAGCAGTCAGTCGGGTTTTTCGGTTTTTTAAATTAACGTTTTTTTTTGATTTAATTTGTTTCTGAATAATTATGGTCAAATACAATGACCGGCGGTTATTCCTAGGTTCCTTTACCGTCGTTATAAGCGACTTCTACTGTATTTGTATGTTGCTATGAAAAGAAACTATTAATAAAAATATCAATAGATATGTCGATGTCCTCCGTTGAATTCCTTACGTAAACATAATTAAATCGTAACAAACGCAATGGTAAATTATTATGGGCCTACAATATTGTCGGTTTTCGCATGTGTACTTAGTGTATCTACCGACAACAACAACAGTGATTCTTCTTCCTTGAAGCCATTCGCCTTAAGCCAAATGTATATTATTCTTTTATTTTGGTCGTAATTCCATATTTATGGCTTTGGTAAACTTTCCTCTTAATTAGCTACCGAAAAAAAAACAACACAACAATATTGTTTTTGCAAGTTCATTCAGCATATGTTCCAAAAATGTCCTTATGGATTATGAGCAATAAGCGGAAGGTACAACAAACGGCTAAGTGATATAAGAAAACAGCCAAACTATAGGACATTCCTTCCCCCGAGATCGAACGAAAAGAAAACACAACTCAATTAAGAGAATCCTTGGAATCGCCGACATCTCATCTACATTCCTGTATAGTCGGCAGGCGTGGGAGGAACGAGGCTAACCGGAGTGGGATGTTCTGAGAAGAAAAATTAATTACACAAGTTTTTCTCATTATGTATCTATGTGTAAGGGAATTTTGTTTCCCGACAGCACACAAAAAAAAAAGGGAATTGAAAACCGACAAGGATGAGTCGCGTACATTAGATTTACCTACAGCCATACGGAGGTATTATTGTATGGATGTGTTATATAGAAGAACCAAAACAATATCAAGGACTCGAAGGCGGTATCTTGTTTTCACATATTTTCTGCTGTTATTCTCCACGGCTGTAATGATGGCGTTGGTGTTCGTTTTAGTTTCTGTTTTTATTGCCTTCTGCCTTCTGCCTTCTGCCTTTATGAGTATTATGTCAAGTAGTCGTCTACGTCTTTAATGCCGGTTAATGTGGGTATACTAATGCAGACCTTTGGTTAAGGGGTGTACAATCGTTTTTGACTCTTCTCACAATGCAGTCTGAGTCTAGCGAAAGTAGAACATCAAACTGAACTACCTGTGAACGATTGAGGATGATGGTGCTCCCATAACCATTTGAAACGTTTGTTTTGAGAGAAGGCATAGTCGATATAGGTACTGGAATAAGGCTTTTGTGAAATTTGGCAGAGCACGAAATATGGATTTTGGGGAAATGTCTGCATAGTGGAACAGGTTTATTTGCAAAAAGGAGGAGAATATTACTGCTATGACCTTTCTCTTCTGAGAGAGAGACTTGGTATTCCCCTTCTACTCAAAGGTGTTATTGGGCGATTTTTCGTCGGCTTGGTCTTAACTGCACAGGCATGACGGCATTCGTTATCGAACAGAGTGGTTTTCTTCTGCGTAGTCACCACCTATTGAAATGTATCACATCAGAGTCGGTATACGCGCTCCACTAATGCAGTTGAATTTTCACGATCATCAATTATAGTATTATCTCAGAACCGTCATCTTGTTTAAATCAAGGTACCTATGGAATTATTTACAGCCCTTCGATTACTGAGGCGCACCCTTTCGAGGTTGCTTATGTTGTTTCTCTAGTGTGATGTGTTTACCGATTTTTCTAAGAATATCCTATTCCCGAAGGCATTTACGTGTTTCTTTGTACTTTTTTAACTCATATTTCGCCGCATATTTGGACCATTTAGTGACTCGTTTTTGGCCACTTTCTTTATCGGGTTTGGATTCGTTTTTCATATCATTATTTGACTTTTTTTTTAACATTTTACGAAGCGTTTTTGACCCCTATTTTCGGAAGTGTTTTTTAATGGATTTTCGGACCATTTTTGGGCAAGCTTTTGGTAATTTTTTTTAAACCTTTTCGGTGTCTTTTTTTATGAATTTCTTGACATTTTTACATTTTTTTGACGCGTTTATGACTGTTTTTTTATACTTCTCAACTGTATTTTGAACGCATTTTCGGATGCATTCTTGGAAACGTTTTGTTGAAGTACTTTTCGATACACTTGTCAACGTGTTTTTGACAAGTTTTTGTACTCAGTGTTGTAAGACTGTTAAAGTTAAACGCAAAAGAAAACGACCGACCTCTGTGGAGTACAAAACTAGAGTGATTTAATTCATATGATAGAGTTCAATTGGTACATGTATGATGAACATCATTTAGGTAAATAGGTAGTAGCTTACAAAAGAGCGAGGGCGGATCCAGGATTTATTTCTGGGAGGGGCACAAAGGCCAGATAGGTGAAGAGTGTACCCCATAGTATTGCATTGCAATTTGTTTTTGGGATTCATTCTTTATCAATGACATTGAAGAATAAAAAAGAAAAAAAAAATACTTTTTAGAAAGGTGTAATAATGAAAAATTATATGATTAATAATGACATTTCTCTTTTATGTTTTCTGCTGAAGATATCTAGTACTTCTTCAGGGTTCATCTTTGAAGCAATGTCTTGATGGATATGCATTAGGGCTAGTCCATTCAGGCGATCTTCTCTCATATTGCTGCGAAGATATGTCTCTATCCGGCGTATATATACGTACTTGTACATTTTTAAGTATATTTAATTTTATATAAAATGCTCTTTTTTTACGGCCTTCGGAAACACAAAAATTGTACCATTAAAAATGTGGTCTATACGACTTTGCACTTAAGGCTAGAAATTTCATGCACGCGCCCCAAGATTCACATATATTTCTAGGTTCTAGCATATGCAGACATAGATTTGGGTAATTTTTCGTCTTGATTTCCATCGTTTGTTAGAAAAGTGACTTTTATTTTCGCACATAGGCCCCTTTGAGCCCCCCCATGGATCCGCCCTTGCAAAAGAGAGTGAGTATATAAAAAGAGAACTATAATTATATGATCGATTACGTTAAACGAAACATAGATAATATTGCTGAATTCTCTTCACACTCCCACTCTCATCAATATTTAAATTAATATTAAAATTCAATAACTTCAAGATATCTATTTCGAGAATTTACTTTACTTAGTGTGGGATAGAAAAAATATTAGAACCTTAAGTGCATTTTAAGTTAATAATACCAAACTTTTCCCTCAGGAGTTCAAATCGACTCCTAGGCAATGGTTTCGTGAAAATATCGGCAAGCTGACCTTCAGTCGGAACATATGTTATCTCAAAAAGACCCTCAGCGAACTTCTCCCGGATTAAATGGAACTTGACTTCAATATGTTTGCTACGTTTGTGGAACTCTGGATTGCGCACCAATTTGATGGCACTTTGGTTATCCAAGTATAAGTTTGGTTTGCTGCATCCTTCCTCTAGTAATTCGTTCATCAGGCGTGACAACCATACGATTTATTTCACTGCATTGTAACCCGCCATGTACTCGGCTTCCATCGTGGATAGGGAAACACATTGCTGACGCTGCGAAGACCATGATATTGGCGATTGGCCAAGAAGAAACACAAAGCCACTCGTTGACCGTCTTGTCTCAACATCCCCGGCATAATCTGATTCGCTGAAACAACTAACGATTAATTCAATATAGCCTCTCTGTAGGGAAAATTATTCACTTCTTCCTTCAAGTTTGTTAAGTCCTTGTAGGTACTGCTATCAGCTGGTGTTGTAACAGGATTTGCATCATTCATTTTGAACTTCATTAAAATTCTATCGACGTAAGCAGATTGCTGAAGAAAAATCGAACCATCTCTCTGCCGTACAATCTCCAATCCCAAAAAACATCGAGCCTCAAACACTTTCACCTCAAAAATTTTCTTTAAGTGCTCAATAAGTTTATTAATGTTATCTTCATTTCCCGCGATCAAACCGTCGTCGATGTAGATTGCCATGGTGATGTTTTCACCAACAAACACACAGGGATCAGTGGCACGATCCGTGTTATCTTCAAAGCCATTCGGTTGCCGCATGTACACTTCATCTTGCAAATCACCATTGAGAAAAGCCGTTTTCATATCGAATTGCTTTAAAGACATATTTTACGTTGCGGCAACAGCAAGAATTGAGCGGATTGATCCAAATCTAGCGAAATGTATCTTTGTAGTCAACGCCATGCTGTTGCGAAAATCCTCTAACAACTAGCCTCGCTTTGTATCTTTCGGGTTCATTGGTGTTTGCATGCTTAATTTTAAATACCCAACAATTGTCAATAACTTTCTTTCCTCGTGGAAGTTTGACTAGTTCCCAGGTTTTGTTTTTGTTGAGTGCTTCAACTTCTTCTGAAATAGCCGTTTGCCACTTTCCCTTGTCTCCGGATTAAAGAACATCTTCATAATTTCTTGGTTCGCACATTGTAGCCACAAAAGCTCCTGCTTCCAAAATAGACACCAGCGAGTTTCCTTTTCCCTTGTTGGCACTTCTCAAACGCATACTAATGTTCTGGATTAGGTTCTTCATTTTGTTTCTTTTCAGTAGTTGGTTCCACATTACTCTTGTCATACATATCCAGCGAACAATCAGCTTTCTCAGCATCTGGTGAATTTGGTGCTTCAGTCTTGAGGTGCTCCTTTTTGTCGTCTTCCGGATGACTTCATGCAGAACCACAGTATCTGAGACAGATGGACTTTTGAAAACAAGATCCCGATTTACCTCGATCTTGTCGCTTGCTGGGAAATAAATACGGTATCCTTTTTTATTTTCCGGATATCCAATAAAAATGCCTCGCTCAGACTTTGGATCACATTTTCGACGTTTTGGCAAAGGAATGTGAGCGTAGCATTCATCCCCGAATACCCTAATGCCCTTATAATCAGGTTTTTTTATCAATTCCAGCCCACAAATCGATCGGGCTTTTCCCATTCCTACATGTCGGTCCCGTGCGGTTCAATAAAAAACATGCAAAACTCACAGCTTCCGCCCATATTCGTAGGGATAGTCCTCGTGCATGAATCATAGTCCTTGCTGCCTCGACAATTGTTCTCAAATCTCTCTCAGCCCGTCCATTCTGCTGTGGAGAATAAGGTACAGATGTTTGATGTCGAACGCATTCTTTTGCGAGAAAATTCTTGATACCAGCATTTACGAATTGTAAACCATTGTCCGTACGAACTGTTTTCAGAACCATTCCAGTTTCTACTTTCATTTTACTGACAAATATTTTGAAGCATTCCAGAACCTCGGTTTTCTCCTTTAAAAAATATAAAACTCTGTACCTGGAGAAATCGTCTTTAAATAAAAGAAAATACTTGGAACCGCCAACTGAGGTGTTTTGCATCGGTCCGCACAAATCAGCATGCACCAGTTCACCTACCGAGCTTGCTCTACTGTGACTTCTTTTAAATGGAAATCGATGCAACTTTCCCAATGCACATGCATCACAAAAATGGTTATTTGTATCATAAAAACCTATACCTCGTTCCTTTAAAAAACTGGGAACATAATTTACACTTTGTTGTCCTAATCTCTCATGCCAGATTTTAATGTCTTCAATTTGTTCGCTTACATTTGCGATTGCAGGGGCAATAATTTTGAATATCATCTTAAATAGCGCGGACTCCCGTACTCCCACTGCCACAATACGCCCGTCCTGCAAAAGTTGACATTTGGCTTTATTTGATTTTAATTTTAGGTTTTTATCCATTGCTGCATTTGAGGAAAATAAATTTATGTGAATATCGGGAACATACAAAACGTTAGAAAGAAATTTCGGCAATCAGATTTCACCGTTAAATGAGAGTATGTTAATCTTTCCACTGCCCAGTGCACTAATAGTCTCTCCGTTACCTACGCGTACAAATTGCGGATTCTTGAACGGCACATAATCAACAAACCAGTCCAGTCGCTTTGTCATGTGGTCGCTTGCTTCGGAGTCCAAATACCATTCCTCGCAATTGAAGCAACCATTGTGCTTGTGCATACAAAAGCATCACGATGATATTCCTTTTGAGCAACATGTCCATATCTAGATGGAGAACCCTTTTTCCAATGGCCTGGATTTTTGCAAAGAAAACATTTCCCTGGCTAGCCCTTGAATTTTTGATGGCTCCTTGAAAACTGTGAACCGCTTTTGGCAACCAGCGCACTCGTTGTCGTCGCTTCACCACCATGCACCTGCAAATTTAAACGTTACTCTTCCATTATCAAAAGCGCCGTTAGATTTTCAATTGTCTTGTGACTTTGTGTCGTTGACTCCCACGCAGTAAAAAAATGGTTATATTCCTTTGGCAAATGTCATAATTATTTTAGTAATTAACATGGTCTCAGAAATTGATTCACCGCAATCTTTTAATTGTTGGGCAATTGATTCAAGCTTTGAGATATGTGTTGAAATATCATCTGAAGGATCTTTCGAGAAACTATAAAATTTTTGCTGAATGAGGTGGATACTAGTATCGGCCTTTTGTTCATAGACCGATTCTAATTTCTTCCACATAGCATGTGATGTAGCACAGTTCATTATATGCACTAGAGCTTGGGAACCTACAGTCATTACTATAACGATGTCATACATATCGCTGGCACTAAGCATGACTCTTATCTGGAACTTCCATGTACTCCACTGGTGTGCATTCAAAAGATTATCAATTTTCATTAAATCGCTTTCCATTTTACGATATTTTATATTAACTTTATACCCAAGCTAAATAACCGCGCTTCCGAACATCCGCTATCCGATCACTGTGCAAGCAAAAAGGTAAATGTATATTCAACGCTTTAGTATGAATAACTTATTAAATAAAAAAGAACTGTTTATACAATGCACTTGGGACTGGGCCCATAACCTGTTAAAGTTAAACGCAAAAGAAAACGACCGACCACTGTGGAGTACAAAACTAGAGTGATTTAATTCATGTGATAGAGTTCATTTGGTACATGTATGACGAACATCATTTAGGTAAATAAACAGTTTTTCAATAAGAGCGCTACAAAAGTTTTTTTTAAATAAAAGGGTTTTGGATATCAATGAAATTCTTTATTCCTGTGAAAGTACGTTCGATGCCATTATGTATGGAACTCGACTTCTTTTGCATGCACGCTTGCAGAAGTCCAGACGCTGAACCCAATTTTCGACGGTTTTCAAGCATAAATCGGCCGATACTGCTCCAATTTCATCTTCGATATTCGTACGAAGTTCATCAATCGTCGCTGGCTTGTTGGCATAGACCATAGACTTGACGTAGCCCCACAGGAAATAGTCTAACGGCGTCAAATCGCACGACCGAGGCGGCCAAGCGACTGGACCATTTCGTGAGATAACACGTTCTCCAAACTTGGTTTCGAATAAATTGATTGTGACATTCGCTGTGTGGCTTGTGGCGCCGTCCTGTTGGAACCACATGTCCTCCAAGTCCATATCATCCAATTGGGGCCAAAAATATTCGGTTATCATTGAAAGGTAGCGATTCCCATTCACAGTAACGTGCCGGTCTTGATCATCACGGAAGAAGTACGGCCCAATGGGCCGGCATTAACCACACCAAACCGTAATTTTTCGGGATGCAATGATGACTCATGGAGTACGTGTGGATTGCTGCCTGACCATATACCGCATATTTTGTTTATTGGCGAAGACATTCAGCCAGAAATGAGCCTCATCGCTGAAGATGATTTTTCGATGAAAATCCGAATCATTTTCAAATTGTTGCTCAGCCCAGTCCACGAACATACGACGCTTCTGGTGATCAAGCGGCTTCAGTTCGTGCGTCAATTTAATCTTGTAAGGATGTAGGCCAAGATCTTTTCGCAAAATTCGCCACAACGACGTCACAGAGATGCCCAACGCTTGAGAACGACGTGTGAGAGACACATTTGGGCTCTCAACTGAAGCCTCAGCGGCAGCAATATTCTCGACACTACGGGCACTTCTTTGTCTCACTGGCACGGGAACATTTTGTACTGTGCCTGTGGATTCAAATTTTTCCACTAGACGCTCAATTGTTGATCTGCTAGGACGATTATGGCGACCATAAATTGGACGTAGCGCTCTTAACGTTGAGGCCACTGACTCCGAATTTCGGTAGCAAATTTTAATAATTTCGACTCGTTGTTGGCTCGTATATCTTTCCATCATGAAATGGCAAACCTTACTGAAGAGAAATGTCAGAAGAGCGGCAAGAAATTGGGCGTCGTTTGCTGTCCCTGTCGCTCTACTTTTGTAGCGTCCCTGTTTAAAAACCCTTTAGTAGCTTACAAAAGAGAGTGAGTATATAAAAAGAGAACTATAATTATATATGATCGATTACGTTAAATGTAACATAGAAAATATTGCTGAATTCTCTTCACAAAGACGTTTCAACTTTCAATTATGCATGCAGTCTTCATACGCATATATTTTGAAGTAATCCAGTACGGAACAGCTTACAGCTAATTTACGTTTGTTTACGAGTGTGACAGTTTTGGCACTACTATTCATATCTTCGCAATAATCTACAGCAGCAAACGGCAAAGCGTATAGTTTGCCGACTATACTATTCTAGATTTAAGAAGATGTTATCCAAACTAAACACTTCTTGATGTGTGCTGCATATTCCCATCCCACCCATGGGGTGGTAGATCAAATGATTCCTTACAGGTACACCCGATCCAGTAACACCCGAAAGTCACTGGCAACTATACAACATCTGTTGTCATTTTCAATCCCAATTCTCCGTAAATCCTTACGACAGATTGATAGAAAAATTACTAATTAATTTGACTTTGTACCCAGCTCGCCGTGTATGCTGCATTTTGCATTTGAATGGCCATCTCGTATATATGGCTGTGGACCGAAAATCGGCTTAAAAATGTGAAACATTGCCGCATTCAGAGCCATTTGGGACTACAAATGCTACTACTACAACACCATGCTCTAGTGTACTACTGCAGATTCTCATATATCACTTGTCCGGCAGCACTCTGTTACACGTTCGAGGATTCAATAAAATCGGTCCGAGTACGAGCAATTTCAGCATCATCATCATTATCATTATCATCGTGGCTGCTGTCCTCCTTTGGCTGGTGTTCATCGTACATACACTCGCTCCTCTTATTGGATATGCGTTACCGTTACAAATGTATGCGACTATACTGAACAAGCGATGTTGCTGCGAATGGATAGGAAATGGACTATATAGAGCTGCACTCTCACATGTGATAATTGATTATCCCTCGAACCTAGAAGCAGTGCGGAGTCAAAGTCAGTCCCGCCATGAAAGCACTTCCTCTTCGAGGCGATGTGAAAATGCGTATACACGGTATGCCCCCATGAGATTTATTGCCACTCTCGAGGACTCGCATTTGTCTTGCGGAGACTATCTGTGAAAAGCCCAGAGAAAATGGGATGTAGCACATTTCGCTTGGCTTGTGCGCTTGGACAAGTTGTTGTGACAACACAAACTTGTATGATTTGCGGTCGAGAAATTTTCAGAAGGGGTTTTAATAAAAAGGATAACGACAACTGACACACACAGGGGACACTCTCTGATGCACTTGCTTGTTGGTTGTCATTGCCGGACAGGAAGGTAGGCGTTGTAACTTTGTCGCCCAAAATTTTAGTAAAATTTATTGTTATCGTGAGTTTCCCCATCGAAGGTAATACAAGGGCTGACGTTTATCATCCTTCCCATTGGGATAGGAGTGACGGAATTAATGGATGCTATTTTTTTTCGAGAGGACTAACATGGAAGTGGGTTAGGAGGTTATAGAAATGTGTCTTGGGGGCCTTTTTGCGTCTTTATGCGAGGACAAATTTGCACAAGCTTGTATAAAAGCGAAGATACATACATTGAAGTACTTTTTGCCCTTTAAAATGTTTACGGTGTGATAAACTCTCTCACAATTCTAAAAATGCCCAAGAATGTATATTGTACATATATTTTGGTTCTTCCAATATATCAGGCCTTTTTAAACAGAAAAAGTGCACATATTGTTTTTTAATGGATTTCAAAAGAAATATTCAAAACCATACACATAAATGTTTTTTTAAAAAATATAGAAACACTAGCTGAACCCCCGCCGGCTTTGTAAGGCAAAAAAAAATCTTTTTTCCATCTATTTATTTATATATAAAATAAAAATTAAAACATTATTGCAATGCTTTTACGTAAACAATAGTCTTGTTTTTTTTTATCCATTGCTTGTATAAACAAATAGTGCAGATGGTTTTCCGACTTGGGAGCATGCAACGTAGAGTTGGCTATGCTAGAAAACCGGATTTTCCAAATTTATACCGCACATTTGCGACTTATTAATGGAAACGGCGAATGCTAGGCGAATAGGGAAACGAAGGCACTTAAATTCGAATGGGACATCAGATGGAATCATTGGTATGCGAGGAATCAAAACTTCTTGAAAATATTATTACAACAAAATCCCTACATCTATGCGCCTATTATTGTTAGCGAGTCGAACAAAAAATCCTGCGAATGTGACTTAGGGCCGTTTGCTGATACGACTCATAGCGAATTTAAGTTCAACATAAACTCTTATATGAAAAAAGTAGCCCATAAGTATTAAAGTAGAACTTAAATCGTTAAGAGTCGTATGAACTAACGGCCCTTACTTGTATAATGGTTAGCGACTTGAACTGTCAAACCGCTGTCGAATGTAAAGTCGCCTTGTTGCGGTTTGCGAATTTGTGAACTGTCATTCGCCTTAAATTTTGACGAACAAAACTATTTGGCCAATGGAGTTAATGAGCTAGGGAAATGAATGAAAATTCAAGAAAAATTTATAAAACCCTGTAGAAATATATATAGACAATGAAAATCGTCCTTTATAGTTTCAAAAAAAAAAACAATTCCAGCCAAATACAGAAGCTAGTTGAGTTCATGGCTTTGGTACAATTTGGAGCTTCAAAATAATCGAACAAAGAATATTGGAATAATTTCGCTGTTGAAATAAGAAGGGTGCGCAGGCCAACTTTGTAATAGGAAGGATTGGAGAAGTGCACATAGTTATGAATATGTCTTTTATTTGGTTCAATACATGCACGATTGCTTCTTTGGTTAAACAAAAGATGGAGACAAATCTAAAACAAATTAACTGAATTACTTCGTAAATGAAAGTACTTAATTTAGGTTATAAACAGGGCCCGGATTTTCATGCTCTAAAAAACACTAAATATGCGCCTAAAATATGCACTTAAAACGACTAAATATGCCATAAAAAAATCCAAAATATGCCATAAAAAATCCGAAGCAAGCTGCAAAAAATATTCAAAAAATGGTTTCATCAATGGAAACCCACGAAAAAGATCTTTTACATTTCTGTGGCAACAAGGAAAAACAGCATAAGTCCACATATGTCAAAATTGAGTTAATGTTGCGATCGGATGCACCCTGTTCTATATGTCAAATTTTTTTTCATCCAAACCTTTAAACTGCGCTCCTGAAAAATGACTAAAAATGCCTTATGCTGTTTTTCCTTGTTGCCACAGATTTATTTTAATCTCATCGAAAACGCAAGTTCCTCAACATTATTTTTTTCTTATTGAATGTAGATTCATTGGGTACACTTTTTTTTGTGTACTTTTTTTTTTTTTTTTAATTTTTTCTAAAGGGATGTCGGTAGCAATGTAGGTATTACCTGTGCTGGGTCTCCGACACATATTTTCGAAGAGTTGCAGTCACGGATGTGCTTCGTTTTGGCGTTTTATCTAATTAAACACAATTTCATTGGTATCCGATCTGCCTGCATATAGATAGCTAGCTGTTTACAAATTTAAAATTGAAATTCAGCTGGAATACTCGGAATTGTTTTTAGTGCTGCCAAGTTATCAATAGCATTTTTTTCCCGATGAAAGATAACATTTTTAAGGGTCGTTTGCAATTCGGAGAATTCAATTTTTTAAGCGTTTAAAGTTTAATTTTTTTGAAATATTCACGAAAAATATGCATTTACTGTTAAAATATGCTCAATAAGCCAAAATATGCATTTATACCAAAATGTGAAAAAACATGCGCTAGCAATTGAATGTCATTTTCAAGCAAATTTCTTAATTCGAAAAACTATGTGATTCATTTGCTTCTAAAGCTGTCAAAACAAAACATGCATTTGCATAGAAATCCGGGCCCTGGTTATAAATATAATCTAAACGTAGAGGATTGAAATTATCCCTTATATTTACTTACGGTGACCATATTTTAAAGAGCGAAACCCAATGGTCAAAAATAACACAAAAATTCGTATTGGAATGTCCCGTATTTATAAAAAAAAAACGGGACAGGCTATTGAAATACGGTACTGTCCCGGGAAATACGGGACGTATGGTCACCGTACTTATACGTCATCTATATATATCTAATGGTGCATCCGCACTGTTGTCTTCAAAAAATAGATTAATATTGCTGGTCATTTTTAGGGCACACAAATTTTGTATTTTGAATTCTGTTTCTGTTGCCATAAATGTTGGAGTTGACGTTTCGGTGCTGTCATTTTCGTTTTTATTATTTTGGTAGCCTCTGATTTCTAGGGGAATGAATTAATCCGCCGACCATAATCGACAACTAACTCGATTTACACGAATAATTCGACTCGCAAAAGAAGTTCTGAATTCTCTTAAGAACCTCGGAGAAAATGCGAACGATTTTTTCAGAGAGGCTTTTCAACCCGTATCCCAACTTCCTAAGGTCTTATCTGAAGTTGAATGAAGAGCTCCAAGAACTTCATTCAAACAAACAACGCGTTCCAATCCAGAAACCTCTTCTACTGAAGCCTATTTTGCAGTGTCTATACTGATTCCTTGCATAGATTCATGGTCAACGAAGACGTTCTACCATCTTTTCAAGCTCTTCTCCCAGGTTTTGCTGCAGTTGAGCGAGCAAGATAATGCAATTTTGTTGTCAGCTGTGAAAGCTGAGTACATTATTTGGTGCGAAAAAATATCGTCGAATGATCCTTCTACCGAAGTTTTTAAATTTAGAGTTAAAAACTTCTTGCTTACGGTTTTGGCTACGTTTCCAGTGACCACAGCTAGTGTTGAAAGAACCTTTTCAACTATGAAAAGGATTAAGCGTCATGGGGAATGCAAGATTAAGCTCACTTGCTATGATATCTGTCCATTCGGATATTAATGTGGATTGATCTCATGTAAGATCTTCTGCTTTGAAAAACTGTATGTAAAAATAGATTAAGTATGTTCGTTTAAGTACGATCTAAACACTAATAAAAATCAATGAATAGGAATATTTACCTATAGTTTTTTGCTTAAAGAATTCCTCGTAAGATATGGAAGCAACTGATAGAAATTAAGTGGTTTCATTTTTTTTAATTTTTCTTTTGCCTATCATCACAATTACCGACATTAAAAAACAAACAACTGAAGCGGGTGAAGGTGCTTGCGGGGGTGTGTGTGTGCGTGGGTGAGTAGAGCTGTTGACGTGGAATGGAGCTGAAGAGTGACGAATAAACGGCGACCAATTCTCGTCCAGCCTGTCTTCTGGGCACTCATTCCGTATGTCGATTATCACCAGACGATAGCGTTTCGACGATAGCTTTGCTTCACGTAACTTCAATAATCGTCTATCGTCCAGACGATATCGTTTTGACGATTGAACATTTGCTTCACGGAAGTCAATAATCGACAGACTACGTTTGCGTTTGCGCGATAGCTAAAGAGGTACCGTCTTGCACTGTTTTGTGTATTTTGCAGACAATTGAAATCTTTTTCATGAATTTGAGTGTAATTTTTTTTATGATTCCAAATATATATGTGTTATAAATGTGTCTCCTGCCAATTCATCTCACATTTTATTTATATGGTGTTTTCCTTGGACAGAATTGGGTTTGTAGCCCTTTGCCAGGTGCGGATGTGACTCCATATATTCAATCAAAATTGCCATTTGCTTCGGTGTAGCTGACCTTAATAAAAATATGTTAGACATTTATATTATTATTCAAAAATTAACAAAGATTAACCAGGTATGTACTTACATTTTGCAATTTGAGAATCAAATAATTCGCCGGCACCAAAGACAAAAACAAAAATTGTTTAACAAATGTCATACATGACAATTTCGATGACGTCTAGTGCCTATTCCAACTACAGTTTGTGAGCTTCTGGGAGATACCGAAAGTTCTCAAACTTTGTGTGAAATAAACGATGGGCGACACGATAGTAATGGAGTAACGTGAAGCAAATTAATGACGAGATCGTTGACTTCTATCGCGCAAACGATTATCGTTCTCAGAGTTACGGAATAAGTGTCCTGTTCTTACAGCAAAACTGTCTGCGGGAGAAAAGGAAAGATACTCCAACTAAGTTGTGTGTTCACTTGGGCTTTTATTCAACAGACTGCAACTAGATTAAATTCGTGTCACCCTTTTATACCCAAAATAGTAGCGGTTAATTTCATTTGCTTTCTATTTATTGACTATTTTGCGTATAAAAGAACTACACGTTACAATTTAACTTTTAAGTATTTTGACACAGATAATGAAAATTGTTAGTGTTGTATTGTGAAAAATTAGTTGAATTCAAAAAAATTAATGAATGAGAATGTGTATTGTGAATGTTGAAAAGATATGTATGTTTATAAAAGTAAATGTAGGTGTAAAAATATAAAAGAAAATGATAAGAATTTAAATTAGTTATTTATGTTGCTTGATGGCTGTTACACAACTAAATTGGCTGAAAATTACGGGCGAGAGAGGGAAACATATACTTTTTGCCACTTTGTTCTTATAGAGAGAAGAGATAAAAAATAGTTTACTTCAACGGTTCTGATATTATTTAACGAATACAATGCAAACTTGTGAAGTGAAAGCTGAATTTGGTGTAACGCAAGAGCCAGTACTAGGAACAATATTATTCCTTCACTGTGGGAATAATGCAGTTATTTATGTGCCGAGCAGAGATGATGAGGAATGATATCGTATATGTACGATTTGGGCTTCATGAAATTAAGCCCCAATGAAAAATGGCCTCAAAAAAATTAAAAAGGGCCCCAAAAACTAGGGTAATATTTCAAAATGCAAAATGACCCCTTTCCATTTATGCAATATTGCCCCACTTAAATACAAAATGGGCCCAAATTGTTAGCATACAGAATGAAAAATTGCGCCAAAATAAGGCATGGCAAGCAACAACAAAAATGATGCCGAGTTTGGGGAGTATTTTCATTGTTTTGGGGTTTTCTTGCATTCTTTTGGGGCCATTCTTCATTTTCGTATTTTGGTATCAAAACAAAATTCTACGAGAAAAAACGCGAAGTTCACCATTGATTCAACGGTGTCAATAGTTTCAAGGACAAAAAAACTTCTGAGAATTGAATTTTTTGAGTACAAATCGATCAGTTCAGTGGCGAAAGTGCATTGATCACAACGTGTTGACAAAAAAAAAAGTTTGAGGAAATAAAGGTTAGAACTTTTATTTCCTTAAATTTTCTAAAGTTAAAATCAAAAGTTATATTTGAAAACCTGAACTTACTTTAAGGTTTAGAAAATTAAAGAAAAAAAAATCAAGAGCCAGCTCAGGTTTTCAAATATAACTTGCAAATTTTAACGAAAATTTGAGGAAATAAAAGTTAGAAATTCGCGCGAATTTTTATGTATCTAAGTTATATTTGAAAACCTGAACTGAATTTAAGCTTTACAAAATTAAGAGCCATTTCAGGTTTTCAAATAGAACATTTTTTATTTTAGCTTTGCGTAGTTTGCCGGGAGTTGCGGGCAAATATTCATTTTTTGCCTTTTAAGCACTTAAAAGTTGGCTCTGAGTTCGACTTAAAATTGATGGCCTAGGCAGTAGAGGTGGATAACAGACAAAGCTATAAGGCCCCAAAATAATGAAAAATCACCCCAATCAGACTATCAAACGTTGTTGTTGCTTACTATTTAATTTTGTGGGGCTTTTTTCATTTTTTTTTGGGACATTTGTCATTGGGGCATAATTTCATGGAGCCTACGATTTGTAACTTGGCGGTCGGAAAAAGTTCATGTCGTGCAGGTGATATCGGAAAATGTTTGAATACATTTGGAAAACGTAGAAGCACAAAATATTTTGAGGATGTTGTATTGAAAAAATTTCAGCAACCGCAAATTAAATCAACAAAATGCACACTCAAATAGTGTTTGCTATATTCTTTGAAAACCTGACCAAAATGGGCTAAGAAAACACAATCGAACAAGACAAAAATAAATGAGTTTAACGATCTAGCGAATCAAATAATAATCGCATTTTTTAGTGCAGGTTAATGCAACAAGGTTTTTTTTGATGACAACAAATCTATAAACATAGCAATCAGCTAATAACACCGCACGTTAACCCCAGCACTACAACTCCCTTGGCAGCACATCCGCACCCGATTACATTCCATTGCACTTCCAAGCATTCAAGAAATTATAATATTTTTATTAAACTAATTTAAGTTCATCATTTACAGATCTAGAACAATTTTTTTTTTATGTAAAGTTGAGATTGAAAATGACAATCTAATGTGATCTTTACTTAAATTGCATCCACAAAGTTAGGCACAACAAATCTTTAAAATTGTTACATTTTTGCGTTATTTAGCAGCCAAAAATATCGTAACTTATTATGGTCGATTAAATGTTCCCCTTATATATTTTTCGCAAATTGCACCGATTTTCCCGAACTCTAGACGGATCCGAAACCAACATTACTGAATTTATGACCGAGAAATTTGCGAAAAAGTGGTTAAAAATTACCTCAAAAGAATAGCATGCTGCAAATCTTTCCAGAATGGCAGAGTCCAAACTTTATAATGAAATAAAATTTTCATCAAAAATGTATCGCTGTGTGTGTTTTATTTAGCTTTACTTTCGAAACCGAAAAATGAATCACCTTTTATTATCAGAAGAACTTCAAAATAATATCTTTAAAGATCAAAAAAGAATTTATGGAGCAGAGAGTTATGTCATCGATATGCCAGAAGATTCTCACGAAATATAGTTGACCGAATTTGTTCAAAATATAGAAAGTAATTCAATCTTAAGCGTGCACGATGATTTGATAAACTTAATATAGTTTGGTTATAGTTGAACCCATTTCAACCGTTCCTTTTCAACACGTTGACATATAGGTAAGTATTGATACTTCAGAAAACCTTCTTCAGATTGATCCTGTAACCCAAGAGACTGAGAATAACGAAAGTTCGGATACAATTCCTCCACCAAAGAGGAAAAATAAAATAAAGTAGATAAAAATAAACACTTCAGAAAGCTTGCAAGGGAGAAGGACTGGCAATAAAAAGTTGAAAATATAACCAAAATTATTAAGAAAAGATGCAACTGCAATTGAAAGAACACATCTTTGTTAAGATTCTAAGATAAGTTTAGTGAAGAGGAAAGAAGCAATATTTTTAATGAGTTTTGCAAAAAATCTTGGAATGAAAAAAAGTTTACATTAAATGCACAACTAAAATAGAACAATTCAAAAGAAGAAGAAGATGTGCAACAATCAAGAAGTCGAAATAATGGAATTTATTATGTTGTACATGAAACAAAACGTGTTTTTAGGGTGACGTCCTCGAACACTTTTATATATACCTAATTATTAAAGTATATACTGAATCAGGATCACATTCTGAATCGATTTAGAAATGTCCGTCTGTCCGCCTGTCTGTTGAAGCACGATAGCGCCCAAAGGAATTGACATAGGCGAATGAAGTTTGGCCAAAAGATTTATTTTTATCGTCGTTAGGTTGGTATTCAAAATGGGCTATGTCGGTCAAGTAGTTCTGGTACCTCCCATACAAAACCAAATTTTGCATGACTTGTATGCAGTAGAGGAGGGTATCAAAGCATATACCAGGCCGATGATAACACTTTTACTTGTTATCGTTGTTGTAGGTACGACTGAAATTATTTATGCCTCGATTACTAAGAACTACAAGCAGTGCCCTAAAAAAACAATTCAAAAGTCGTCAAAGCAAATCAATGCGATCCGTCTAATTATGACAGTTTAAAGTATATTGATTTTTTTATTTCTGAAGACAAGTTTTAGGAGTCACGCAACGGCAAGTATTTTTCTGCTAAGAAATATTGCCCGAAAATACATCCAATCGTTGAAAAGTGTTCAAAAAAACCGTCGAAGTTTATACTCGAAAACGATTTCTAAAACGCGTTTCTGGTGACGATGTTGGTTGAGGTATTTGTTTCTTCTTAATCTTACATAGATATTCTCTAGTCACAATAGCCAATAGATTCTTAGCTAAGAAAAGAAAGTTGTACGCTTTTTTTGTTGATTTTAAGGCGGCTTTCGACACCGTGAACAGAAATCCACTTATTTATAAGTTAAGTTCAATAGGTGTATCAACAAAGTTCCTACAAGTTTATAAGAAACTTATATGTAATACTTCGGCGTCGGTCGGTTTGAAATGGAAATGAGAGGTCCAACTTTTTTGAGACCGATACTGGTGTTCCTCAAGGCTGCGCTCTCAGTGGTGAAGATTTTATTGCAACAAAAATGTTGACACGGCTTTCAAATTTAAAATATTTAATGCCGCCATTAACGCTTGCCTTTGTTATGCAAATCAAATCTTCGGGTTTATAAAATCGAACAGTTTGAAAGCCTACAACGCTTCTTTTTTAAACGTATCTTTAAACTTCCCACAACAGTCCCCTACTATGCCATTTACGTAGAATCCGGAATTCCCGAAATTTATTATACGAATCTGAAAGCAAACGCGGACTACATTTTAAAGGTACATTTGTTCCTATCGGCTAAGATAGTGATATTTCCTGCAGTATTTACCCTGGAGCACGCTACATAGTTATCTATAACTTCCCGAAAATTCAACTCCCGCTTTTCGTAAAGTTTGACTCTGTGATTAATTGATTGTCATGGCAAAACAAACATTAATAAAATATTGAATCCGTTTACACTGAAATGGATAATTGCTGGGAATTATTTGTATTCACACCCAGTTAAAATTAACGCATCTATAACGTTTTTCTGCAATAATTCTTTAACCGGAAAATCCTTTTCTGACCTGAAAGATAATATTGTTCTATGGCTAGACAAAAAGGATAGATTTCTATAAATTGAATGATACTTGGCCATTAACGAACAACACTCACAATTTCATACAGAAGCCAATTTTTTTGTGAATAATCCTAGAATACAGAGCTCCTCGCGGCAGTTTTATTTGAATGCTCCCACGACCATTTAGAATATTTTGCAATTTAAGTTTGGTTTTACAAAATTCAAAAAGTGGAGTGGAAAGTTTTTCAAGGAATTGTGTTTTTTTTTTGTTTTATTAGCTTTAATTAAGATTAGTTTAGAAAAATAAAAAAGCTATACACATATAATATTTTTGAACGAATAGAATTGAAAATTACGAATTGCAAAATTTTGAGTTGCAATTCACGAATTATATCTTTGTCGCAAATTACAACGATTTTTCTTGGATTGATATAAAAATTCCTAATTCGACATTGAAAACGGCGTAGAATACAAAATTCTGTTTGTTGAATTTTGCGATTAGAAGTATTAATTCGAGCTTCTTTTATTTGTAGTGATTTGCGATATTGTTTGGCGCAATTTACCACTTCAATGGGTCAATTTCTCAAGCACTACTTCACAATCGCAAATTGCGAAAAGTATTTGCTGATTAACAGACACTGAGTGATGAATCAATGAAATCTTATATTAATTTAACACATGTAAATTGAAAACGTAAAATGACGTAGAGAAGTCGTGAATTACAAAATATTTTTTTTGTAATTTCAATGGAATTAACTACCCGATGTGTGAAATTTTTGTGCACACAGGCAGCCGACAAAAACGAAACGTCATAGCATGTCCATGGTCCATGTAAAGAAATCTTTTTAAGTCCTTTCATTTTCTGCATGGACAGCTCCAACCATGCGCATTTGGCTTCATTAGAGTCAGACAGTCGGTATTCAATCTTTGCTTAAAGCAGTTTTTGTCGGGTCAAAGTAATTTATAAGAATAACTCATTCGTAGTGATAGTGAGTGTACTAACCAACAAATTGTAAAGAATTTTGGAATATATCTTTTAAGTACATTTTAAATAATACAAAAAAAAAATAAGTAGGTAGGGCTATTAGAAAGATGTTTAAATTGGAATGGAATCTAAAATATCATATGTAATTGAAAACGATTGTTCGTATCAATGGCAAGTTCTTCTAAATAATTTGTATGTATTTTAAATTTTAGCATAGACCGAAAACCCACCCCAGGCAAATCCCGTTGTCTCCGGACAATATGGCGCCGTATGCTTTTCATGGATACCAGGAGGAAACAAATTATCAAATGTGACTTCAAATATGTATTCGAAAATAACCTAAATAATTAAACTACGAATTTTGATTTGTAAATCATAAGATATAATTTGTAAATTGAGAATAAAGTTTTCTAATTTCACGATAAGACAATTTCAATTTAATACCGTGATGCGTCAAATCACTACTCAAGAATCGTAAATTGCAAAATAGGAAATGCAAATTGATAAAAAAAGATTCAATTTACCATTACGAATTCGTAAATTGCAACTACTGAAGTGGTAAATCTACCTCTTTTGTTCGCAAATCAACACTTTTGAGTTGCAATTCAAGACTAAATGGTTGCAATTTGTTAAGGGAGGAAATCCGAATTTACAACACAAAAGTGGTAATTTACGAATTATTTTTGCAATTCACAATTCACAATTGTGACAATATTTGTGTCAAATTGCGATTGGTTATTGCAATATGTATTCCTCATTTGATCGCATCATTGACAGTAAAAAGTAGCGATTCGCGACTTTTGAGGGTCAATATCTTCACTTCGTACAATTTATAGAATTGCAAATAAAAAGTCGTAAATTAGTAAATCCTGAGCTAAGCTCTAAAACTAGACAAACTTTTCGTGATTCTGCGCTCATTTTTCTTGATTTGATCTTAAAACCTATCTGCACGATAGCGCCCAAAGGAATTGACAAAGGCGAATGAAATTTGGTGAAAGGACTTCTTTTTATCGTCGTCAGGTTGGTATTGAAAATGGGCTATGTCGGTCAAGTAGTTCGGGGACCTCCCATATAAAATCATTATTAGGCCTATGTGTCTCTCGGTCTGTTGAAAAGAGGTTATCGTCAGAAAAAATAGACCTAGGCAAGTGAAATTTTGTGATACGGCTTACTTTTATCGTTGTCAGGTTTGTATTAAATTGGGACTATGTCGGTCAAGTAGTTCTGGTACCTCCCATACAAAACCAGTTTTGCATGACTTGTATGCAGTGGAGGGTATGAACCGATGATAAAACTTTTACTTTTTGTTTTTAAAACCCGTACTGAGAAAATACCAACAAAGTATAAATCATCAAAATCGGTTCGACCAATTTCGAGTTATGGGATTACTTCGCTTCGGACACTTTCATTTATATATATAGTATAGATATACTATCACAGAATTTATTTAAATAAATAATAATAATAATAGATATACTTTCTTCTAGACGGCCCCTAATATAATTAGCTGATGAATTTTTTAAGCCGATCTTGTTTTGTTAAAGACTTCCTCTATACCGTTGTTTAGAACCTTATATTTCTTACAATATTGTTTTAGATGGTTCTTAAATTTGGTTTTATTTTTAACCTTGAAATAATTAAATTAAAGTAGGTATTTTAATGTGAACCCCATCTTTCACTAACGATTATAAGATTGAATAAACGAGTATGGCCCGAAATGCAATTTCATTATGCTAGGATTTTTCTAAACTATTTAGGTATGCGCAAAGTGCTCGTAGCAAACCCCATTTTACCTAACATTCACAGATTTTCATAGCTGATTCGCTGTTTTGCAATTCCCGATGGTGTGTGACCCAATTTTAACTGTTTTCGAATTCACTGGCCATATTTCCGATTATTCAGTAAACAATGTCCTTTTTTCTTGAAATATTTTTTCGCACGACTCCATTGGATGTGTATCGTCAACTTGCCAGTGGCCAACAAACGCTGAGTCATCCGTATCGATTTGCATGTAAATTCCGAAAGCCAATTCCATTATTCCACATACAGGCACATGAACATCCGTCCAGAAAAAGCACGGATATCCGAACAACTTGAAACTGCAGCGTCGTTTTGCGAATGTAAATTTTCGAATAATTTCACAGTGACAATGCTGGTCAGCGTCACTGAGAGTGCTGATGTCGATAGTCCCTAGCCGGAGCAATTTAAAACGAACGTGACGCCAGTAGACGTTCCACAAGGACGAAGCACTCAGCGTGTCTCTGCTGGTATTTGTATCATGATTTTTCGGTTTACGGTGGCCGTGCATATGCGGTCACAAGAAACTCCCGCACACGGAGAACATTTGACGTGAACTCTCAAAGTTTTCCCTGATGCAATGAGCGGCGATCCGCAGCGTTAATTATCGCGCCCAATGAAATGTAAATTGGCAGGAGATTATGAAGCGTAATTGCATTTTGTCCAGGATACCGAATGTGTTTTCATTGAAGCGCACACGAGTATTTTCGTATTTGATTTGAATTTCACAATTGCAATACAAAAGCGGAAGCTGTGCGAGTTACTCCGATGCTCATCTCTGGTGTTTTATATTTCAACTGATAGCGGGTGGGAGTGGATGTATTTTTTTTTATGCAGACTGGAGACTGGACTAGACCGTGCGTAAACAGTTATAAATGTTTTGTAATTTTATCGTTTTCCGGCTTTTTGCGAAATGCATTAAATCATTGACTTAACGGTTTTTGTTTCGATGGTTGGTGAAGGATTATTGAAACGGACAGTCGCAGTCGGGTGGTGGTTGATTGAAGAGGTTTCTGTTCAACGCGGTACGGTCTGTGTACTATGGCAATGGATTAAGGGTATTTCTGGGTGATTTTCAAATTGCAATAGCCAATGATTTATTGGCTTACAGTTGAGGGGCTAAGCCCGATAATAGGTTAATGGGATTTTATCGAGAATAGATTCGATATTGGCTTCCGGTTCAGTTGATTGTATCACAGAGAGGAAGGCAACATTCAATTGGTCTCGGTGCAAATTTTGGACAGGATCACGCTTGGCTGTAAAGCTGTCGTAGATTGGGTAAGCTTGTAAGTGTTGTAATACCATTTGTTTTCGTGGTCATGTTTTAACTCTATAGAGGTATACTTTGAGCTCCTTGCAGGTATATATGTGGGATGTCGGAAAATGTGTTTAAAAACTCTACTTGCTGATATTAATAGGACAGTCAGAGAAGGTGTCTTCTTCGGCGGTACTGTCGGAAAGTCTATATTTAGTCTATAATTAGTAAAAAAAAAAAAACGAACCCCAATCTATGTATCACAAAACCTTTCCATCGGTTATAGCTGTAGAGTATAGATATAGCTCAATTATTTCCTTCTTTCTGGGAATCAGTTGAATAATTGTGGTATTTCAGTGATTATATAATAAATTGAATTGAAATAGTCTTCTTTTCTGGTGAAGGTATAGCTACAGGTGGCAGTTGTAGTGCACAGTTTTTTAGTGATATAAATGTGAGGTTTATTTTCACAAATGTTTGTGTATGACAGTTGAGATTGACTTCATCGAATCATATATGATATATGATATATGTGAATATATTCACCAAATATTGCAAATATCAGTTTTCTGCAGTCAGTCCCCGTGTTTTGTCTTTGTACTTGACCTGAACATTGTTTTCTTTTTAACTAAGTAGGTACTCTGTCGTTTGTAAATCTAAATCCCTTGAGAAAGTCAACCTTAGTTATAAACTAACTAAGTTACTTAAAAAGCGTGTGTCATGAATTGTTCCTGATTTACATAACGTATAGCAGTGCTGGTACTTTCCTATATTTTACTACTTTACTATAAGCTTTACCATGGTGTGGTAGTTTTATAACACACAAGTTTGTGTTCTGTCAAAGCGATTCTGAAAATTCGGAAAATAAATGCTTCGTCAGGGATCAGGGCTCTCTTCAATATCAGTAAAAGTCACAAAAATCTGTCCTCAGAACTAATATTTACTGCACCTTTAAAGTAACGCAATTCATTATTTGGAGTTCATAAAAGAAAATGTCAGAAAGAAAGTCATAGCTTCACAAGAAGAAGAACTAAAAACTTAGCTTAAGTCTGGGAAGAATAAAGACTCAAAATACCACCAAAAACAAAAGGTAATGCCTGTCTTCAATATCAGTAAAAGTCACAAAAATCTGTTCTCAGAACTAATATTTACTGCACCTTTAAACTAACGCAATTCAGGATACTATACAATTGGTTACACCGATGACTTATTCATCATTATTTGGAGTGCATAAAAGAAAATGTCAGAAAGAAAGTCATAGCTTCACAAGAAGAAGAACTAAAAACTTAGCTTAAGTTTGGGAAGAATAAAGACTCAAAATACCACCAAAAACAAAAGGTAGGGCCTGTCTCAGATCATTGAGGAGATTAACAATCAGTGAAACCGTATGTACATTAGGGTGGAGCGTACAATTTTCTTTTCGATTTTCATTTTCTAATAGCGTTAAAAAGTTGCATAATTACGGAAACTAACCTAAAAAAATAATAAAAAAAAAATTATTTCACTTTTGTTAGCCCTCTACCACGACTCAAAGTTTTGCAAAATTGGCAAAAAAAAGCCTTAATTAATAAGCGCCATGGTGTCCCACCTAAAATCATTTTTTTAATGTAAAAATTTAAAAAAAAATCTTTGCAATATGAAAATCGTTTTTTTTGTGTCTGCCGACCAGAATTTCAGTTGTTGACGAGAAAAAAGGCTAATGGTCTGTTGTTGCACTTGTTGAACGTAAAAATCAGAATAAAGGAAAGCAGCCTGCTATTAATCAAATATTTGAAACCCTAGGACTTGATATACTTAATGTTTGGAGGACTGCATCTCTGCAGTCTGATAATAAGTATTTGCATTTTTTGAGATACCCCAAATCCAAACAAAATGAGAACTATAAGAATAATTTAGAAGTGTGGAAAAATAAATCTCTTACTGAACTATTTGACATTTGTTCCTGCAAATGCGTTAATTTAAATAATTGTGTGTGTCCTAAAGACAGGAATGTTCCTGTATTAGAAAGATCTTTTCTCACCGATCAGAGAAATAAAAGAATAATGTCTATAGGAGGGTTTGACCTTTTGGAAACGAAAAACTGGAAGAAAAAATTTTGAGGAAGCAGAAAACAAATGAAAAGATTTTTAAACACCAAACTCCAACGTTATCACTTGAAGCAAAAACAAGACCGAGATCTCAATCCAATCCTCCTGCTTTTTCGTCTTCAACTACTCCTAATACGTAGACTGAACCCCAGCCAAGTACTTCAAAATGTAATGAGATTAGTGAGAGAAATCGGTTGTATCTTCCAAATTTAGCAAGAGTTTGTGATCAGTTCGGCACCTCGGATCGATCAGCAGGAGCATTGGCGAGTGCAGTGTTACAAGATTTTGGCTTGGTAACCGCAGAGAATAGAATAGATCGAAGTAAAGTTCGTAGGGCCAGAAAAAGGCAACGTGAAGTTCTCCAAACTAAAGAATGTCTTTCGTCAATAGAAGGTGTTTATTTCGATGGAAGAAAAGACAAGACATTGGTATGTGAAAAACGAGGTCAACGAGTTCACAGAGCGACCAAAGTAAAGGAACATATTTCACTACTCACCGAGCCTGGTTCATACTACCTAGGTCATCTAACTATAAGAACACCATCTGCAACAGGGAAAACTATAGCGGACTCGATAAACTCCTTTCTTTCGGACAGACACCTAGACTTGAGCAAATTATCTGTTATTGGTTGCGATGGTACAAACACTGGATGGAGAAGTGGGGTTATCCGGCTTATGGAGTTGAACTTGGGGAGACCGTTGCAATGGTTCATATATCAACTAAGGGTGATTTTTGAGCTGGTTTGGTTTTGGCAACACCGGTTTTGACAGCTGACGTGTGTTTAGTACCTTGTGTCACTGTCAAACAGCTTCAGTTTGGTTTGCAATTTAACCATGGATCGTCTTACAAATGAACAACGCTTGCAAATTATTGAATTTTACTATCAAAATTCGTGCTCGGTTCGGCGCTGCTTCCATTTTATGATCGGCATTCTCGACCTTCTGAGCAGTCTATTCGGAAGATTGTGACCAAATTTCGCACCAAATTTACTTTGTTGGACATTAAACCACCAACGCGTTTACGTACTGTGCGTAGTGAAGAAAATATTGCGGCCGTATCAGCTAGTGTGACAGAAGACCGCGAAATGTCGATTCGGCGCCGTTCCCAGCAGTTAGGCCTTTGTTACAGCACTACGTGGAAAATTTTGCGGAAGGATTTGGGCGTAAAGCCTTTTAAGATACAGCTGGTGTAAGAACTAAAGCCAGCCGACCTACCACAACGCCGAATTTTTGGTGAATGGGCTCTTGGAAAGCTGGCCGAGGATCCGCTTTTTTATCGAAAAATTGTGTTCAGCGATGAGGCTCATTTTTGGTTGAATGGGTACGTAAATAAGCAAAATTGCCGCATTTGGAGTGAAGATCAGCCAGAAGCATTGCAACAGCTACCAATGCATCCCGAAAAAGCCACTGTTTGGTGCGGTTTATGGGCCGGCGGCATTATTGGGCCATATTTCTTCAAAGATGATGCGAATCGCAGCGTTATTGTCAATGGTGAACGCTACCGAGCGATGATAACAAACTTTTTTTTGCCCGAAATGGAAGTTCTTGACTTGCATGATATGTGGTTTCAACAAGACGGTGCCACATGCCACACAGCACGCGAAACAATGGCGCAATTGCGAGGCGAGTTTGGTGAACAGTTAATTTCACGTTTCGGGCCGGTCAATTGGCCGCCTAGATCGTGCGATTTGACACCATTAGATTATTTTTTGTGGGGGTATGCCAAGGCTAATGTGTATAGGGACAAGCCCGCTTCGATTGACGCACTGGAAGCCAACATCCATGCATTCATTCGTGAGATACCGGCCGATATGTGTGAAAGAGTATGCCAAAATTGGACTCAGCGGATGGGCTACCTGAGACGCAGCCGCGGTCAACATTTGCATGAAATTATCTTTAAACATTAAATTGCAAGGTTCAAACTATCGATTCAAATAAATATTTCATTCATTTTTTCGAATTTTTTGTGTTTTTTTTTTAAAAAAGTTCTAAACCTCTTAAAAAATCACCCTTTACATGCCAACGAATTGCCACTACGTCATTTATTTATTAAATTGGATGGAGCTACATTAGGACCTCAACTTTATTCGGGACCCCTTTGGAAAGGCGTTGGAAAATTGTGCTGACCTTCCCCTTGTTGAGTTTTCACCAATCCCAGGTAACCTACCTACTTTATCCAAAACTATGCAAGATTCCTTAAGTACGGATCAAAAATATTTGTTTCAAATGTGTGAAGCTATAAGCAAAGGTTCCTGTCCTATAGATCTCTCCAACAGAAACCCGGGGAAAATGGCGCACTCGAGATGGTTAACAACTGCCAATAGGATATTGAGGCTTTATGTAGCTACATCGAATCCAAATGATAACTTGACAATACTTGCTAAATATATACTAAAAGTGTATTAGTTCAGTATTAAAAAAGAAAGTTCATGTACTACCTTAGGGTACATGTATACTACGGACAAAATTTTCTCCACTGTGGAGGAGAGGATAAGTTAGCAATATCCCAACAAACCGACACAAAGTGTTATACGGATGGTTTTAAATTAGGCTCGGGTCTTGTTTGTGGAAGCAGCGGACCAGCCCATCATGTCTTAATACCGATGGGGAACATATCAGATGATTGACGGGCAGGGACTCCATGCATTCCTGAATGTACATACCAACTATATATAACACTGGTATAAAAGGCGCGAGCATCCATTCAAGCAGCTATATAGCCGCGCGTAAAATTCTCCATACCATGGCCTTAAAGAAATAAATAAAATAAAGAATAATAAGAATTAAAATCTTTCCTACACTACCATAACACCCTCCAAACGTTTAGCACCAGGAATAAAACTTAAATATGGTGGGTTCCCTCTGTCATTATGAAATTAAATAAAACGAAAAAAGTTGATGAATAGGATAAAAGAGGATTAGAAACCCCGTCTACTGGACCTGAAGACTTCTGTGATATTCCCAAATTCGGCTATAAATAAATGCATCTTTAACAGTTAGGTGTCGCTACGGTCTGAGTCTGACCTGACTTAAATTTTTATCTCTCTCTGTTAGCATGGAAGACTCTAAGTGCCGGTGCATTTGTGTCTATCCGCTCTACATTTCCTTACCATCTTAGACGACTGAAATGCTAAGTCATATCGCTGTACAACTCGTACATAAGTCTTCGTTGAATCTCCTCCACAGAAGATAGTCAACGCAAACGGTACCGAAAATTTTGCGAAAAATCTTTCTCTCAAAGCGACCTGCTTTAGATGAATCGATCTTCCTTGATGTTTGTGCTCTACTAAACTTAACTGCCTTCTGAGCACAAAGAAGCAAGATTAAGTCTTCTTTTAATTTCTAGGTAGTGAGATGTTATAATCGGACATCATCTCCGATTCGTAGATGTTGCATTTAAAGGGTGTACCATAATTCATGAATATTACGCCATTTAATAGCCAACGGAAAAAATAATAACAATTTGAAAACTGACAGTTCGGGGTTAGTAAAAATGCAGCGCTTTACGAAAGAAGAAAGTATTTTCATTGTTGAGCAATATTTTAAAGTGGATGTTGGTTTTTTCGGACAAAATCATCTTCAGTGATGGACATCATTTTCATCTTGATGCCTTCGTCAAAATTGTCGCATTTGGTTCGGAAATCACGAGTAATTGTTGGGAAGCAAATAAAGCCAAAACGCGTGACTATTTGGTGATGATTTTGAGACATTATCGGACCATTCTTCTTCGAAAATGTGACTGGTCAGGCAGTAACAGTTTTTAGTACCAAAATTACAAGATGTGACCAACATGCGGTTTCAACAAGACGGAGCCAAATGCCATACAGCTAGAGAAAAAATTCATTTACGGCATGAGTCATTTCCTAATCGTGTAATCGGCCGTTTTTACAATCAGAATTGGCCATCCAGATCCATGTTTTATGTATAAAAGAGTACTTGCCAGCAAAGCCGTGGCGGCCCTTTATCCGATGTGCTATTCCATGTGCATAACCTCAGTCTGTATACTCTATTCAAAAATTTAAGCTTTCAAATTAAAAATCTGTATTTTCTACCAAAATTACATTTTGCGTGAATTATGGCACACCCTTTAACTTCTTGTTGACAGCATATGAGTTTTGCCTAGTTATAACCGCTCCATTTGTCTGGCTTGCAAGTTACGCACAACTTTTGTATGTCGCCTTGTTTAGTTCCATTTTTGACATCAAAAGTCTCAGCGGAATTGTTTCCGACCTAAATGAAGCATCGAGTTCTTCATCTTTAGCAGGAATGCCAGAGAAAAAAAAACATATAAAATATAAATGTATATACAAATTCTTCTGTCATATTTGACTTGAAGATCGATGAAAATATGGTGGGTTTATCGATCTGGTTTTCGTGGGTTTTTCTGCAGTAGCATAATATTATGGAAGACATATTCACCCAGTACGACAAACAGGATCTTGTAGGTTGTAGGTGATGTTAAGGCGACAGAAACATCTATTCTTGGTGTCGGCAGAGTTAAGAACATCATTAGCTACATACATTTTTTAATAACTTTGGCACATTAAATCTTATATTTTGATGTCGTAAGTCGCACATGTCACTTTTTATAGCAAATTTAGGCATGCCGACGTCACTATGAAGTAAACATTTGTCCTAAAGTGGTACTACATGTGAGCGCGTGACGCAAGTAACATACACCCCTATTGCGAGTGTCAAATATCAATCAATTGACGTTTGAGAAAATTGACAATCAAAACTATTTTTGGTATTGCGTAAGTCATTTGATAAAATTTATGGTTATTGTGAATAAATTGACTGTTGTGAAAGCAGCATGATATTTGACAGTTTGTCAAGAGCAGAAAATTGCATTTATTTACTTTTGTTATTTGTGCAGCAGTTTGCTCCGCCAATAGATTTTTCCGTTCTTCAACTATTTATGTATGCGGATTTCTGTGTTCAGCTTTAAAATTGTTTGGATGTGGTTCCTCCGCTGATTCCCGAGATTGGTTGTCAGCCCAATCACCCACGGCATTTGTGTTGACATCATGATCAACGTCTTCACAGCCGAACTCTCGTCATCGCCCTATAGCGCGCACCGTCCACTGTTGTCGTTTGACCATCGGCGTTCTCGATAAAAAAATGGCTTCGCCAACAGCGGCGATATTCTCGGCACAACGGGCGCTACGGGGCCGGCCACTCTTGGCAACGTGTCGTGTGGTCCCATACTCTTCAAGTTTGGTTGCCAAACGGCGCAGTGTTTGCGCAGTCGGTGTCGGACGGCCGTGGAATCGGCGACGGAATTCGCGCTGCGCCAACACTACGGACGAATTGTTACGCAACAAAAATAGACACGATTATTCCGCGTTCTTGGGGAGTGTATCGCTCCATGGCGTGTTCACTTGTATTCTACATCTGTCTAGTCCACAAATGTCAAAACAGATTTGACATTGGCGGCCATTTGCAAAAATAAGGGTATCTTCCAATAGGGTGATCACTTTTGGCCCACCTCGTATATTCTATATAGTTTTTTTTGAAAGTGGATCGGTGAAAATCAATGATCTAAAAAAATTGTGCGATCAATTTTTCACACATAAGCTAGGAGCTTTCACCGTAAGTATAACAAGTAAAAGTGTTATCATCGGCCTGGCCGATATGCTTTGATACCCTCCACTGCACTCAAGTCATTTCAATACCAACCTGACGACGATAAAAAGAAATCCTTTCAACAAATTTCATTCGCCTATGTCAATTCCTTTGGGCGCTATCCTGCTTTCAACAGATAGACGGACAGACAGACAGACCGACGGACATGGCAAAATTGATTCAGAATGTGATCCTCCTTGGCGTTACAAATGTAAGGACAAACGGCCTTACTAATAATCAAACACTAATGTCGACCATCAGCTGGTTGCCAGCTTTAGTAAAAATGTAAAGCATTAGTGAAACGGTACCAATAAACAATTAGAGCTCCAAATTTGCTAGTGCGACAACTTTCTTAGAATCTATTACATTTTTTGTCATCGCAGAATTCAAATTTCATAATTTGTTTTCGTGCAAAACAAGGTCAATGTTTTATTTCAGAACGAGGATTTTATTCTAAGAAAAGGAATATATAAATCGAAAATTAATTTGCCCAACAGATATCTTTCAAAGGTCTTTTGAAGCTTATTATAAGCAAAAAACAAAACACAAAGTAGGAAATGCACAAAATATCCGCTGATCTGTCAAATATCATATGCAAATCAGTGATGCCTTCTCCTTCGATTGGACACAATTTTCGGAATTTTTTATAGTACACTTTCGTTTGTTTTTTAATACTTCCCGATTGATTTATGAGTGAATTTCTGTCGTAATAAGATCTCTTTCAAATTATTCAATAAACGGAACTAATTATGCAAATTGAAAGGTTAGCAAGCGAATATTTATGAAAAAAGAAATAATAGCCGGCTATTTTGTTTTAGAATAAATTAAAAATTCACATAGGAAGCCAAAAGCGTTTTATGGACCTATCGCTTCCGTTTTTCAATTTCAATCTGCCTCGTTGCTTGTCTTGTGCTTGTTAAATCTTGTAATGATCTTTTAAAAATTGTATAGCTCATATTACTTAATTCGGGAAACGTAGAAGACGACAAAATGTTAAATTCATTCAGGAAAATATAAACCCGAGAACATTTTTCTATACGAAAACTCTATGAATTCACACAAAATAAAACAGAATTCTGTTTATCTTCAATTCGCAAATCCTACTACCTGGTATTCCTCCAGAAGTTCCTAAATTTATTATTTCGCGGGGATTTTGCTGAATGCTGACAATTCTTATATCTATATTTCTGCGAAGTCAACCTTTTCACACCAACCACTTATTCATTAGAAATTCTCATTTTCTGGGAACATACTCCATTTCCAAAGAGGGTTTGGTTGCAGCCAAATATCTACCAGAGCCGCCTAAGGTACTGAGGGTAGTAGAAAAATGTAGGTATTCGGGTATGAGCTGTCCAATCTTAAGTGAACCAGTATTTTATTCTCTTCTCGACGACTCTCAAGAAAGTCTTGGAAACATCCTAAACGTATATCAAATTTATTTTTTACTACCTACGTATGCACTCGTAACTTGCAAACTATTGAAAAAGAAAACCAATCAAAAAGCAAGCGCCAGCGGTTAAAAAAGATACCAAACATTTAATTTATTGAAAATATTCGAAATATATCTGTGGCCACAAGCAATAACAGCTTAAGTCGACTTAAGACGAAATTGAGATTTTGATGCCATTAAATTCAGCGTACCCAAAACTATTTTGTAAATTTTTTTCAGCTTTATATCTTTAAAAAAGTGGTCACAATTTCAAAAAAACAACAGCTTAAGTCACTTGAATCAATGGAGTAAAAAAAACTTTAAACTGCTCTCCTGAACAATGAGTAAAACAGACTTAAGCTGTTATTACTTGTGGCCACAGATATATTTCAAGTGTTTAGAAATAAAACAAAAATGCAATATTTTTCAATTTTGTGCATGTATTTGCAAAAAATTATCTTAGCTAAACTTAAAAACAACTTGCATTGTTGTATTCCAACAAATAAAGTCTGAAAACATTTACAATTTACTCAAATTAGTTTATAATTGTAAAATTTCAGGCTGAACAAAAGTGTATTTAAATATGCTTCTATTACGAAATTTCATACAACGATTTTTGGTGGTTCGGCAACACTCCTCTTGAAAATGACATTTAGGGAGGATTTATTTAGCTAAAGCCCGAGATAAACATGGGTTTCTGAACATTAACAATTAACCCTACAGTTAGCGATATTCTGGCAACTATATTTGTTTATTGGTAAAGGGATTTTGGAAAGTATGGAGACTTTGCGTAAACTGCCAGACTAAAGTTGATTATTGGTAAGGCCGAAAGTGAATATACCTCCTGTGGAGGGTATAAAAACGCACTGCTCGATTTGCGCCGGTCCCCATAAAACTGAGGATATCAAAACCCCAAACACAATCAACTGTACAAATTGCAACGGCACCCATACATCCACCGACAACGCATGTGGAGCAACAAGGGAATACCTTGAAATGCAGGAGAGAATTGCAATTCCAACCAAAACCTATCGCTCTCGACTAAAACATTACAACGACAACAACCCAAACATTTCTCTGTTGTCAATGACCGATTTTTCGGCTCTTTCGACAAGCGACAAGACAAACCAAATTCCAACTTAAGTTTTTTTTCACTGCGCCACCTCTCGCGAACGTCTGACAAACAACTGTCATGAAAGAGCTTCTCAATTGGCCGTTTGGACTCGGCATAAATTTGTAGATCCCTTCTCTTTGTCCCAAAAATAGAAACTCACACAAGACGAATGATTGGATTGGGGACACAATCCCGAAAAAAGAAATAATATAATACTTCGGGATTTCGTTTCCGGGATTTTTTTATTTTATTTTGAATGTAAGATAGACAAGTGTTTGTCTATCCATATACCGTAATAATGTTTGCAAATATATAAATGCACGTGGTAAATGGTTTCCAATCGCATTAATGATGCGTTGAGAAGAATGAGTAATGAACTATAAGTCAAACCAAACTGACGAAAAACTGACTTTTTAACGTAAGCAACGAATTCTTCTTCTTGAACCTTATAGTGAAAACTTGTTTAGAGGTACACTTAGATCGAAACTTTACTTTCGGTATCCGATGATCATTTCAAAGGGGCCCGTTTCTTAAGCCTTATGCAAGGTCTGACGTTTTATTTCATGCTTTCTTTCCCTTTTTTTTAAGTCATCCTCAAATGACCATTTCATTAAATCTTCGTTTATGTAGATTCTATTTATTTTTTTCTTTTATAATTTCGAACCACATCTGTAAAAATTAATATAAATGAAAATTTTGAAAATCCTGGGGTAAATTCGGCCTGCTGAATGTGCCTCAATCAAAATGCCAAATCTACCCCGACTTCTCAAAATTGTTCTTTTTTTTGTGCACACATTTTTATCACAATTAAAAGCAGGCCTTTTCTTAGTTATATTTCACTTCCTTACTTATTGAACTAGGAAATTAGTAAAACCTACATCCAACATCCTACAATTTATTTTCCACTTTGAGAATCACTTGCTTTTCTATTTGCCAAAATTAATCCGGATATCACAAACACACAAAACAATACACAACTTTTTTGATGGCGAAACTAAAAACGTCAAACTAAGAGTGTGTTCATGACTCCAGTAATGGATGTGATGAGCTCTATTTTCATTTCTTAATTCAGAGTGCATTCAATCGAAAATGGCTTTAACGAATGTGCCCCAGTTTACCATACATGTGCCTAATTCAACGATATTTATTTTTGATTTCTAAGACGCTCTTTATCTTTTTTTATTTTTTTTTGTGATTTTGAGATTTTTTTTCGTTATTTTCTCAAAATAAAATGTTTATTTCCAAAAATTAATATCTCAATAAATACAAACAATAGTAAGATTATTAATATCAGTTATCACGATAAAGTATCCACCTGCATTAACAAAAAATGCAAGCGAATCACATTCGCTTGCGAGTTCATTCCCGTTACCTGAGACGACACACGCGCATCCGATTTGCACGAATATAGATATATGTGGGATCTGCATGGGAATTGCAGATCAGCAATTATGTAGAATTACGAGTTATGTATCGGCTAGGCATTATTTTTTTTTTTTTTTTTTTTTTTCCGTTGAATATTTTATTTATTTATTATTATTATTATTACATTATTACAATTTTCATGTTTTCCTGCGAAGCCTAGGCTTTTCTGCAGAAGATTGTGTTTCAATTTAATTTTAACTCATAAAAGTGAGTTGTATTTAAAGTTACAAAAAGTTATCAATTTCAAAATTTGATTTCATTTACAGATTACATATATAAAAGTTATCAATAGCATTTTATCTGGATTCATTTAGGAAGAAGTGCTTTAATTGCTTTTTTCTTGTTTTATAATTTCTAATTTGTTTAAGTTCTTGAGGCAAAGAATTTATTATTGAAGGGACAGTGTGTTTTAGCTGTCTTCTACCATAAGTGTTGTAAATAGTTTCTTGGAATTTGAAGCATACCTTGTGCGCGTTGTCTGGTGTTAAGTTGATGTTGTATCGGTCGAACGAAGCGGTGGTCATCTTGGTATTGTAGAACTGTAGTCATTTTGAAGATTTCCTCGACTTTAAGCACCTTAAAACTGTTTCCATTTTGCTGTCTGTTATTCTGAATGGTTTTTAAGATCGTTTTCTGAAGTTTTTGGATCTTGTTGATGTGAGTTTTGGCAGCGTTTCCCCAAGCAAGTATACCATATCTTAGCTTTGATTCTACTAATGCATAATAGACTTGTCGCAGAACGTCCTCTGAAGCATGGTACCGCAAATGTGAGATTGCATATAAGCCTTTCTTAAGATCATTGCGTAGCTTGTCTATATGTTTGTCCCGAAGGAAGTGGCTGTCAATAACGACTCCAAGATATTTATAACTTTCAACAGCTTCGATGCATTCACTGGGCGTGCTTGGACATAAAGCATTCCTGCAGTATATTTGCTTATCGGTTTTTTTGAAATGTGGGCTTCGAATATGCATTAGTTTGGTTTTAGAAGCGTTAATTACCAACCCGTTATCGTGACACCATTGTATAGCTTTGTCGAATTCCTTTTGCATCATCACCATCGCCGTATCAAGAGATTTATGTCGTACCACAATTGCAGTGTCATCGGCAAAAGCGAATGGAATGCTTAGCTTAAAAATGCGAAGGAGCTCGTTGGTATAAATTATGAAAAGAAGAGGACCCAAATTAGAACCTTGAGGTACTCCGTATTTAACATATTTTGCATCGCTGTAAGCATCTTTTATTTTGACACAGAACATTCTGTTATGAAGATAGTCTGTCATCCAATCAGCCATCACACCTCGAATCCCGATTCTTTCCAACGCTTCTAAAAGATTTGAATGATTGAGTGTATCAAAAGCCTTGCTGAAATCCATGAACAATACCAGTACATGGTGACCTTTATTTAAGCTCTCGTTCACGCAGTTAGCAAATTCACCAATTAGTTGTCCAGTATTTTTGTTTTTCTGCAACCCGTACTGGCTATTGTTAATGAGAGAGTGTTTTTCAACAAAGCTCTGTAATCTACTAACAACAATGCCCTCTAGGCACTTTTCAAAGACCGGCAGTATTGAAATTGGTCGGTAATTTGATAATCGATTCTTAACTCCACCTTTATAAATTGGTCTTACCACAGCAGTCTTAAGTTGTTTTGGTATTGTTGCTTCGGTTAAAGTTAAATTGATTATTTTACACAAGATTGGAGCAAACAAATCAGCATACTTTTGTATGTCAGTTGCCCTGATACCATCAATACCAGGTGACTTATTCGGCCCAAGTGACTTTATAATAATTTTAACCTCATTTACATTTGTAGCATATGCGAAGATTGTGTTTTCTACATGCAAGTTTCTGTTGTTTGATGTATGTAAATTACATTTGTGTATTATATTTTCAGTTTGTGAAGAGAAAAACTCAGCAAAATCGTTAGGAAGCGAATTGAATCCCGCTTTGAAATTGTTCATCAGTGTCTCGTCAATGCTCTTTTTTTTTTCTTCCTAGGATTTCATTTATAAGTCCCATTATGAGAATTGTAAATTTAGTTTTAACGCAACCGGCAATAAAGACGGGTCGACCCCTTGTAATAACGGAACTTGTTTTATTTCGGAACCAGTGGGAGGTTCCTTGGAAAAATATTTTTTTGAATAATAAAAGGACGAACTCCTTAACTTATCGTATCTCCGTGATTGTAAACTCCGCAACAAGCAATATTGAACACAATAAAAATATCCTTCTATCTTTATTTTTTTTTGCAGTCAGCATGTCAAAATATGCCACAAAAATTGACACTTGTAATCGTAGCTTTAGTATTTGTCACAACTAAGTTAAAAAAAAGCTCTTATAAACTTTATACCCAAATGATGAGCAGATACAAACTCAAGCTAACGCACGTTTGTTTCACTTTCCGCTTCTGTCAACACTCACCGGACCCGCCTACACTATTACATCAAACGATCGTATTCGTATTCCACATCAAATATGCACGAATCCTCATCAAATCACAAAAAGTTTATTCATTACTTCATAATTGACATCGTCCTCCATCAGAGTATCTGAACCCGATTCAACCACTCAAAAAGCATTCAAAATCATCTCCAACCGAAATCAACAATTTCTCCAGCTAGAAATTCAAAATCGCTGAAATCATTTCCTCAAAATCAAAGGGCACAAAATTTCGTTGCGACCCTCCTAATGCAGACCCTACATTAATTGAAGTCACCCGCACCATGGAGAAACATGCCCGCCTCCGTACACAGCTCCAACCCTAAACATCCTTATCCCAATGTCATCGCTTAAAGTTTAATTAAAGCCAACGACGCTTGATAAAGTCAACAATGGAGAAAATTTACTGTATAAGCTTTTCTCTTCTTTTTTTCGTGACTTTCATTCGGCAGGTCAGGCACTTTGAACTCAATTAAACACACCTGAACTGCTTGCACCATCATAGCCCTTCATAGGACGGTGTAAAGTCTTAGAGTGGTTAACTCGACACAGACAGCAAGCGGGGACGGCGTGGTGCCGACTCTGAAGGCAGAAGAAACTGTTGTGTAGGAGAATTCGAGTCCGGTAGAAAAGACTTTTGAGGTGGCTTCTAGTTGACTGGCATTAGTTTCACCCAAAATAGCTACGGATAATAAATTGAATTTAAGGCGAAAGCGAGTGTTTCACCTGCTGCTTGTTCTGTCTTTCCTATATAAGGTAGCGGCATCAGGACGAGAATCTAGTGCTGAATTAATCGATTCCTATTTTTCGCCTGTCCAACGCGCGACGTGCTGGCTCTGCTGACCGTGTGATGTAATCAATTTCGTTGCTTTTATTCGCTTACGTGTGCCATTCTGTTCAGCACCGGCACACAAGTTTGAATTTCAACAAAGAGGATAATCACTTCGGGACGCTATTGTTGTTGAAATTTTTACGAGCTTTATCGGTGGAAAGAAATTGCACGTGATTTGGAACAGACGTTTGGGTAATTCAAAAAGTATCTATTATATGTAGGTGTACCTGCGGAATGGCAGCCTTGGGACTTTGTCAACATCATGTGTGCAGTGTTATCCCAGTGAAATGAATTGAAATATAAATTAGCTGAACGAGAGCTCTTGCTGGTTTGATTTGACAATTAGAATATGTTAGCCATTCAGGTGTTTGATCATGTGGGCAATACTCATCCGGCTGTTAATGGTTTACAATTTGAATGACCTTTCGCTCGACAAGAACAGGTGTTGATCTTGTTGAATTATTGAGGGATATTAAACAGTTTGATATATATGTCACTGGGCATTTAGCTCAGTTCTAGCAATAATTATTGTTTATATCATACCTTAACAAAAATAGGTACAGTAGTCCCTCGATAACGTGAACTAATTAAAACAAGGTGTTTTCGGATTTTAGTGGGATTTACATTACTGGAACTTTTTTTCAGTACTTACTAAACTGATTGAAACGATTTTCAAATTTATTAAAAACAACACAAAATGATTTTCTAAAGCACAGTTTAAATGTTTATTAATTTAGGAGAAAAACGAAAATCGCACGCAAAACGAGCAAGAGAACCAAGAGAAATATAAAAAATTCACATTTTAGAGGTTGAAAATTTCGGAAGTTCACATTATGACAATGTAAAGTTTTGCCGATTCACATTTTAGAGAAATTCACATTATCGAGTGACTACTGTATCTAGGAGCAAAATTAATATCCAACGCATAGATGTCAAGTTTGTAGTCATCACAAAGTAGGCTAATGACGAAAGGGATGTCCAAGTTGGGGGACAGATTTTATAGAACTTAGGCTTATGCCTTCGATATAATTTTTTTTTACAGAGGGGCCATCAAAATGTCAACAGGTGGAGATAGAGAAATGGCTGATGAATTAAATTGTTTCGTAGAAAACGCATCAAAATGCAGATCTTCGTCGAGACTTACTCTGGGGTAGATTTGGCCCTCAACCAATACACCTCTCCAGTTAGTGCGGTCGAAGGCGAGGTATTTCTCTACTGCGTTGTCCCTCCGGGTTAGAATCGAAAACTCTTTGGCTCGGAGCGCTAGTTCCATTCGCTCTACATGTACCAGCCATCTTACACGACTGATGTGTAATTTTCTGACTAGGTCAATTTCGCTGTACAGCTCGTAGAGTTCGCCGTTAAATTTCCTCCTCCAAAAGCCGTCAATGCAAACGGGACCGAAAATCACTCGAAGAATTTTTCCTTTGGAAGCAGTGGCGTGGCGTGAACATTTGCAAATGGGAAGTCGAAGCAAAATTGATCACATAAAAATGTAAAAAACTACATTTCTGTGTGCCCTGAAACAAAATCATACATTGTTCATTTGCTTTCCACATCACCCTACCTACCTCAACATAGTACCTGCAATTGTCCACACAAGACACAATAAGAAGAGAAGAAGTAAAAGAAAATCGAATAACTCGAAGAAAAGCGATTTATTTTGTTCATATCATAACCAAGCGGTTCACACAGCGTCAGCACTCAAAATTGGCTTTAGTGCGAACTGAAAATAACTCGAAGAAAAGCGCGTTATTTTCTACATAACCAAGTGGGTGTTGAACAAGGAGGTGTCAGACACAGTACTCTACTCAGGCAAGAAAAAAAGAGATAACAAGCAAATATTCTCTCAAAATCAACTATCAAGTGAGAGCTTTAATAACCCGACATATTTTGGGTTCCCTTCGCTTTGTCGTGACGAGACGATGACGATGTTGTGTGAAAATGGAAATGGTAGGAATCGGGTTACATGGACTTCACGCCATTGCTGTCCAATGATATATGATCATATGCATTTCCCAAACAAAATCGACAACAGCTTGGCGAGTGATAAAATAAAGGCAACTGTTCGCATACTACACCCTTGATATTAAATTCCATAAATTTTGTTTTGTTGCTAATGATCAGTTTATGATCATTGAGCAATTGACGTGGACACATATTAGCATGGTTTGAAAATTACCTAAACAATAGAACCTTACGGGTGAAAATTGGTGATCATGTAAGTGAAGATGAAAAGATTGAATATGGGGTCCCGCAGGGATCAAAGTTGGGTCCACTCCTCTTTATTATTTACGTCAATGATCTACTGTCGGTGTTAAAGTACAGTACGGGATATGCCTATGCGGACGACACAGCGATCATAGTTAGCCATAGGATCGTTGACGAAGCTGAAAAACTTATGCAAAAAGATTGCAACAGAGTGATAGCTTGGTGTCACGACCACGGATTAATTATCAACAGTGCGTTGAAGACCAAGGTAATGAACATTCGCCCGCCGCATATCCAAAAAACTAAACTAAAGATAAAAATGCATGACATAGATTGTTTGCACATAACTGGCCATAAAGGAACAATAAAAGAAGACGACGACTGCAGATATATAGACAACGTTTCAACATATAAATATCTGGGACTCGTGGTTGATTACAACTTCAAATGGAATTACCACATTGAAGCACTGAAAAAGAAATTGTGCCAATCAGCATTCGCTCTCTTCCACCTGAGCAATCTCTGCACATACAGTGTACTAAAACAATGCTACTTTGGACTTGTTGAATCGCACTTAAGGTACGGCATATTAGCATGGGGAAGAGCTTCCTGCATGCAACAACTTCAAAGGGTGCAAACACGACTGCAAAAAATTGTAGAGCACACAGAAATGAACCAGTTAATATGCTAAATATCGCCAAAATCTATGAACTGGAATTACTAGCAACTTTTTACAGCGACAACACCTATAAAGTACAAACGCAGCAGAGAGTGAATACAAGAAGACGACAACAGCACATGTACCAAACTCCGAGGTTTTTGAATGATTATGGCCGAAGGACGTACAACGTGGCAGTCCCATCTGTATTTAATGAACTCCCAAGAGAACTTCTAAAACTTTCTAGAAAAGAATTTGTTAAAACAGCCAAAGAATTTTATATGTATTCATAAAAGACATAAACAATATGTATATGTAATTGTTATTAAATTATTTTTGTAAATATTGTTAAAATTAATTGATGTTAAAATATATTCTTGCACGTTAATTTGATGTATAACTTTTTATGAATTATATGAACTCAGCAATAAACAAAAGTATAATCAAAAATTGTAAACAGTCTTCTGCAGACAAGCCCTTAAGGCTTTGCAGAAAAACCAATGTAAACTTAAATTGAAAAGAACTAAAATAAAAATTGAATTGAATTGGTTCACTGCAAAAAAAAACGTAGTATATCGGGATCGTAATTAATATCAGAGAACATATCAAAAAAGGTCTTAGAATACGAAAGAGCAGTATGAACAAAAGCCTTGCCTTTAAAAGGTTGAATAAATAGCGTGTTCACATAAATTAAAGACATTATCGGGGGCAAGACTTATCCTTGAGGAACACCTGCATTTAGAAAAACGAGGGTGCTTTAGATCACACGACTGAAGTAAAACTTCTTTAGCTCCATCTATATATACATGTTTAGTTTATACATTCTAACATATCAATTTTCTTCAATAATTTACTGGCTATGAGAGGAAGAGAGCAAGAAAATGGGCGCGAGCACTGCTCTCTCTCTTGTTCCTACAGTTTGATGCAGACAATAGGCCACGGTTGGCACTTTCACTCAAATTATTTTATTTGATTTTGCACAAAATTACCAGCTGCTAGAAGAAATGGTAGATCATCTACCTATTTTCTTATAACAACCGCTTAACAAATCAGAGTTTCATGTCTGTATATAAATAATATGATTAATTATTATTATTCACCATCAGTCAAAAGAACAAAACTGTTTTATATGGATGGTGATGGAGCATATGCAAATAATGCAATGCGTTCACTCAGAAGCAGTAAGGTAACATTTAAATGAGGTGATATCGAGATCGCATTCCTGATATATCTGCTCAAAAATTTACCATAACCAGATAAAAATTACCAAAACTCAATAAGCAAAAAATATTACCAAATTTGTTAAAAAATACCAAAGTGGCAACCTTGCAAAAGGCATGTCTTAGATATACAAAACGTAACTGGCTATGAGAGAATGAAAAGAAACTGTGTGCTCGCACCTGTCTCTGTGATATACAGACAATAGGCATGCACAGCAGTGATACCAGACTTAAGAGGCAGGATATCCCACGGTTATACTCAAAATATCCCTTTTATGTTTACAAAATAAATATATTTATTATTTTAATCAAATACTCGTGATTCATTCACAGACACATATGTCATTTTATGAAACAGTTTAGGGAAATAAAAGAAAGGAAATAAAAACATTTAGATATTTTGAATGACTTTTTTCTAAACATGAAAACATTTAATTTGATCGTAGGTTGAATAATTATTTTATTCTTAATGAAATGAGCAATTAGGAACAAAATTTGACCAAAAAGTAAAATCCCTTTCTTTTAGTACTATGAGGTCTGCTTTCAGTTGATCTTAAGCCAAACTGAGATTCACTAAAGAAATAATTATGTCCTATCTGAGAATGATATTATTCTAAACTCCTTCTCAACAAGGCCGTAGTTATCAATTAACAGCAGTTGGCAAGTGTGATTCATCGCTTGATCTCTGAGGTGATGCCTCTTCTGTACTGATACTTGCAAACGTTCCTTTGACAGCTCGCTGTGTTCTACCTTTGATGTAGATGTCGTCAGCGGATGCAAGTTAACAGACTTCCCGCAAATTGTGCTTCTGGAGTTGATGTCGAAAAGGTCACATGATCACATGCATCACACTGTCTTAATCCTCTTTGGACATCAAAGAGGTGGCGGGGTGTTGTATGAATAGGGTAGACACTGATTGGTATCAACCTGGCGATGCCCAGCTGTTGCAACTGTTTCATACACATCAATTGTGCTTATTTTACCTCCCCGTGGTAGCCACCGGATACTGGTCTCGTCCACCCGGGCTTGACTTGCTAAACTTATAAGCGCGAGTGTTGAGCACGAAGAAAATAGCAACACTATAATGCTCTGTCGGAATGACTGCCTGATTGAGTCTCAGAGGTCATACATGAGCCCCTCAGAAAGAGGACATACAGCGGATGAATCCACAAGGTTGGATCAACGGTGGTGCCAACAGTCAAGATGGCAGATACCTTACGTGAGCTACTCTGACGTATTTGGAGCTAAGGTCAGTAAGGAATTTTCAGCACTAGTCAGGGTGTTGAAATAGAGATGGTGGCGGATGAACCCCTCTATGGGCCAACGGCAGCACTCATATCCCCGAAGTGGTTTACAGACAACGGAATATCCGACCCGCTGTCCTATGGTCAATCTAGGGCCTGGTCCTCCAAGTTGGGGGTTGTGCGTGGGGCTAACTACCCAACCACGGAAAAAAAAAATACTGTTGCGAAGCAACCAAAAGCCTCGGAAAAGGACGGATTCACTGTTGACGACCCTGGAAAACGAAAAAAGGACAACGACGTTCGTATCTGCACGTGGAATGTTCGAACCCTGACCGGCCGCGTGCAGCCGAACAATTAGCGGAGGCCCTAGACTGCTACAAAGCAGATATCACCGCCATCCAGGAAGTGCGGTGGGATGGGCCGGGCAAAAGAAGGATGAAAACCTGTGACATTTACTACGGTGATTGCTATAGGGAACAAAAGCAGCGTCTATTTGGATGCGGATTTGTTGTAAGCGGCAGACTTAGGCAAGAAGTCTTGAGCTTTCGACACGTTAGTGAACGCCTTACAACAATCCGCATCAAGGCTAAATTCGCCAACATCAGCCTAATATGCGCTCACGCCCCCACAGAAGAAAAAGACGATGCTGCCAAAGAGTGTTTCTACGAGCTCCTCGACAAAGCATATGAGCAATGTCCTAAGTATGACGTTAAGATTGTCTTAGGTGATTTTAACGCAAAAATAGGAAAGGAGGACATCTTTGGTAGCACAATCGGAAAGCACAGCCTACACGACATTACGTCTGGGAACGGACTTAGGCTAATTGACTTTGCTGCGGGGCGTAATGTTACTATAGCTAGCACACGGTTTCCTCACCTCAATATCCACAAAGGAACATGGCGGTCGCCAGATCATCAAACCGTCAACCAAATTGATCATGTTGCGATCGACGTAAGGCACTCCTCCAGTGTTCTAGATGTCCGAACTTTCCGAGCGGCCAACATAGACTCGGACCACTACCTTGTTGTAGCCAAGGTGCGTATGCGGATATCTCAAACGCCACAACAACGGGGAAATACTGTGAGGAGATTTAACGTTGAACGGCTACAATCGCAACAAACCGCCAGAACCTTTGCTGATCGCGTATCCCTCAACCTCTCGAGAAGTCCTATGCAGCCAGCATCAAGTGCTGAAGACCAGTGGCATAGATGCCAAGACGCCATCAGAAACGCCGCAACCGATGTGCTGGGTTTCACACGACCACCCTCACGAAACCCCTGGTTTGATGAAGAATGCCGGCAAGCACATGCAGCAAAACAAAGCGCGTACAAAGCGGCGCTGCATAGAAGGACGAGGGCAGCTCGTGAGCTCTACGAACAAAAGAGGAGGGAAGAACATCGGCTTCTCCGGAAGAAAAAGAAAGAGCACGAGAAGCGCGAATTACATGAACTTCGCGACACAAAATAAAAAAAAACAACTTTTAATTTTTGGGCAGAGCTTCTGCCTCTGATATTTATTTGAACACGAATAATCAAATACAATAATTTTCCTTGGGTTTTTATACAGTATTAATGTTGACGCTGCGACTATTCGCAGCGTGAGAACGGAAGGACAGGTTAATGTACATTATGATTCTTATGTATCTTATGTTACAGAAAAATGTGAAATATATTTGATTACAATGGAAAAAAAAATATGAAATGAGTATATTCAATTACAGTAAAGGAATTTCAATCAGATATGGATCGTGGTTTAATGAAAATGCATCCTAAGCAAGATGTGCTATGGTGCATCTAAGGGTGTCTCTGTGCACGTAACTCCTCCCCCCTTGGAATAGAGCGATGACCAGAGAAGACGGGGCTCAGGTCTTGGTTCTTCTATGGGCTGAGCGTTCTGGGATGCTGTTGGAGCTGTTTCGAGATTGCCGGTATCTTGGGTTGATGGTATTTTCTTCTTGTTTTTAATGGTGATGGTGATGATGATGCTGATGATGATGATGGATGATAGGACTATGTTGGAGTTGGTGAACATGTTTGTTGTTTTTGAGTTTCCCTCCATTAGGTTTATTTTGGCCAAATTTTGAAGTCCAAAGTTTTGAAGTTTTGCCAACGTTAATGTTTCTGTTGTTTTGGCAGCTGTTATTTTGTTAAATAGGGCTGGATGTATCTGTATCTCATCGAAATGGTTGATTGCGGTATTGTCGTATGTGTAGTTGTTAACGTTAACTATACAGTCCTTGAAGTGTATTAAAGCCGTACCTTTAACTGTAAGATTGCTTGAGGTGCAAGTTGATGTCAGCGTAGTTTCGGGAGTGTTGATGATTAGTATGAACTGATGCTCTGGTTGTTGGATGTCCGATAAGTTATCTGTTGTTATTAAATCACATTCTGCGTCCTGGTGGTGTAATAATTTTCCGATACATTTTGAATCTGATAGGTTTTCTTTGAATCTGGTCTCTGGACAGTAATATATGTTTTCTACGTTCTTGCATTTTTCTTCGTAATACAGAATTTTAGTGTTGGATAGGGATATGTAGGGTTTTGTTTGTATGGATGTTTTTTGGATGGGAATAGGAATGAGATGGAAGTAATCATTTATATCATTCGTAAAGAGTGGAATTTTGACGTTAAATATAACATTAGTGTCATTGTAGTAGGCCTGCAAACCAAGCAATTCATAGATATGCTCTGTGGATATTATTTTGATATTTTGTTCTTTTAAAATAGTTTCAATGTGATTTAGTTCTTCTAGACTAAGGATTGTTTTAGAAATTATGTTCATTCTAGCTAAGGATATGGCTTCGATGATATCGTTTAAATGGTTTCTCAGAATTTCTATGTTATAGTTTATTGTATGGAAATGTTGTAGCATTTGTATGGTGATAGTCTGGGACGTTAATTCTTTCCCCATATTGTTTTGTGATTTTTGTACAAAATTGCTTATCAGAGTCTGTTGTTGGTTAATATGTTTTGTTATGTTTTCGAAGCGTTCGATCATTTGTTCGTTCAGTTTGCTTTGGTTGTTTAACGTAGTTTTAGTATTGTCTTCGTTCGTTAATAGTTTTTCTATTTGGTTATTAATGTGTAGTGCATCTTCTGAGTCCATATTACCAGTGATTGTTTTGATTATGGTTCCAAGTCCATTTATCAGTCCTCTACGAGGTCTAGTTCTAGGGGTTACTAATTGAAATTTTGCAGTTAAATCTTTTAATTTTAGTTTCAGGATACTAAGAGGTTCTTTGGCTTCTTTGGTTTCGCTAAGTATTTCTATGGAGTTTGATATTTTCTCAATGTTGTTTTTATAATTTTCCAATTTTATTATGTGGAAGAAATTTTTGTGGGAGTTTATTGTCCTGGATTTGCCTAATTTTAGAGGGAGTACGCCGTTGCTATTGGTTAGGTCCTGAATTTCTAGTACTTGGGCCAGGATCGGAGTCAACAGTCTGAAATTTTCTTTTATTAATTAGTTTACTTTTATGAAGCTTTTGGTTCCTAACTGTTAGTACTGTATATCTATTATTCCTCTTTATTCTATGTTTGCTAAATCTGGGGGTGATTTTGTTTCTCCTGTTTTCCCTACGGTAAATTATTGAACCTGATTTACGAGACATGGGTTTTCCTCTATTTCTATTGAGTTTTTCTATGTTAAGTTGTTTTTGTTTCTCCATAATGCTTTTTATTTCGGGATATAATCTATTTTGGAATTCGTTAAGTTTATCTAGATATTCGTGGATGTTATTATATTGAATATTTTTAAATTTATGTGTACGACCATAGAATAATTCGAATGGGGTGAGCTTGGTTGAAGAGTGAATGGCATTGTTATAAGTTATTAATGTTTCATTCAGGATGTCATCGTGATTTTTAGTTGTTCGCTTTGCGTGGATTATTCTATATATTTCTGTGAAGGTAGAGTGCATTCTTTCAACAGGGGAGTTACTACTACTCTGTTGGAGAGACGTTATGTGGTGATTTATATTATATTGTTTGCAGAAATCTGCAAATATGGTGGCTGTGAATTCACTACCTTGGTCTGTGACTAATTTCTTAGGGATGCCATGAAGGCTCATAAAATGTTTAAAGGATGTGATAACTGTGAGACTGTTCCTATTAACTAAGGTGTAAGCTGCCGCAAATTTAGAAAATTTGTCAACTATTGTTAATATTTGCCTGTGGTTTATGCAATAGATATCTGCATGAACTATGTCTAATGGTTTTTCTGGAGTTTCTGTGATTCTAAACTCAATTTTAGGAGGGGTACGATTATATTTTAACGTCTGACAGGTGTCGCAGTTGTTTATTACTTTGATAATTTTGTTTTTCATAAATGGAAAATAAAGGGTTCTCTTTAAGTGCATGAGTGTTTCATTGATACCCCTGTGATTATTATTTAGGTGATAATCCCGAATAGTTTTATCTTGGTCATCTTCATTGGTAACATCTAAGACTTTTTCGGTACATCTTATTACCTTGAATCGGGAAAAGTATTTAGCATATACAGACTGGATTTTCTTGAAGGTATCGTCGTCCGTAAAGATAGCGTTAAGTTTGTTTGGGGAAGCAAATTTTTTTAGTATATCTATTATGTCTTGTTCTGTGAATTCTTGAGATCTTATAGTTCTCCTTTGTTTATTCCTAAAAATCATTTCGAACAAATTTTTGGGTCGATTGTTATTTCTTTCTAATATTAGTTGGAGTGAGAATTCGTTTAAAGGACGTTCTGAAATGTAAATGTGATCGTTAAGATTTTCTTGAGCGGAATGTACTGTGGAACAACCGGTTCCTTGTTCATTAGAGTTTATCTCTGCGGTATTCTGTATTTGTGGATTTGATTCGATTCTATTTTCTTCATTATTGATGATGACCCTACTGAGGGCATCAGCATTCAGATTTAATTTACCTTTTTTGTAAATGACCTCATAGTCGAATTCTTCGAGTTTCAACCGCCATCTTACTAATTTTGAATTAGGGTCTCTTAGGTTCATTAGCCAAGTGAGCGGCTTATGATCCGTTACGATCTTGAATTTATTTCCATATAAATATGGACGAAAATATCTTGTTGCCCATATTATGGCCAAAAGTTCCTTCTCTACTGTTGAGTAATTGATTTCCGTATCTGTTAACGTCCTGCTGGCATAACATATAGGTAGGTCGTTTCCAATGGTACCCTGGGATAATATAGCTCCCAATGCAAAGTTACTTGCGTCGGTGGTTAAAATGAAGGGTTTTTCAAAGTCTGGGTATTGTAATATCGGATTGTTTGAAAGGATGTCTCGACAATGATCAAATGTTTTAATAAATTCATCTGTGTGAACGACTTTCTTGTTCTTTTTTAAGCATTCTGTTAAAGGTTTTGTTAATCGCGCAAAATCTTTAATGAATTTACGGTAATACCCGACTAAGCCAAGAAAACTCCTGACTTCTTTTTGGGTATTGGGTATTGGAAAATCCTTAATTGCTTTTATACGGTCTGGGTTTGGTTTAACTCCTTCTGTAGTTACCAAATGACCTAGAAATGCAATTTCTTTGTGCAAAAATTCGCACTTGTCTAATTGCATTTTTAAGTTAGCTTCTCGTAATCTGGTAAATATTTTTTTTAAGTTTTCTTTATGTTCTTGTAGTGAGGTTGAAAAGACTATAATATCGTCAAGGTAAACCAGGCATATTTTGCCCAATAGTTCACCTAGTACATTGTCCATGACCCTTTGAAACGTCGAAGGGGCATTTTTAAGCCCGAAAGGCATTCGTACGTACTCAAAGTGGCCACCATCAACCGTGAAGGCTGTTTTTTGTATGTCGGCGGGATCCATCTCTATTTGATGGAAGCCGCTGGCTAGATCAAGTGTAGAGAAGTACATTGATCTGCCGAGTTTGTCTAGTATATCGTTGATGTTGGGCAGAGGATATCTGTCACTAATAGTTTTCTCATTTACCTTCCGGTAATCAATGACAAGTCGCCATTTTCTTTTGCCACTGGAGTCGAGTTTTTTGGGTACTATCCAGATCGGCGAACTCCACGGCGAATAACTTGGTCGGATAATGCCATTGTTCAGCATCTCATTGACCTGTTTTTTTACTTCTTCTTTATGTATATAGGGGTACCTATATGACTTTGTATATATAGGCAAGTCATCGCTAGTCTTAATCTTATGTTTAATTTTATTTGTAAATGTTAGTTTTGTTCCCTCCTGAAAAAATATATCTTCAAATTCATGGCAAATTTTAAGGATTGTTTTCTTTTCTTCAGTGTTGAGGTGGGAGGTTCTTATAGAGTTTGAAATATCATCTTTTGTGTATATAGTTTCTTTCTCAAAGGTGGTGTTTATATTAAGGTTATTTAGTTCTATATAATTGCAATTTTCATATTTTGTTGTTTTAAGTGGTTGATCTAAAAGAATGGTTTGGTCTTGAGGAGAGTAATTTAGAATTTCTATAAAACTGAACCAGTTTTCTGCATGATAGATTCCTTCGGGTATGTAAAGTTTGGGTTTAAGTTCTATTGGTTCAATTAGTATATCTCCGTCTGAAATGTCTACTGGTAATTTTGCTGTAATTTTTGAATATGCTGGTATGACATATTCGTGTGAGATTAAATTCGGTTTGAAGGACAGGGGAATATTTGAGTTATTTGTTACTAATTGTTGATTTTTAATATCGATTTGGGCTCCTATTTTTGTTAGGATATCCAGTCCTATGAGACCGTCGAAGTATTTATGAAACCTGAATAGTAAAAATTGTATGTAACCTTCTTGGTTACATACGAAGTGTGACTAATTTGTTAACATGGTGTTTATTCAAGACAGTAGAAATAACTGTAGGTGTAGTATACTGTATGTCCTTCGATTGGATGTACTCGGGGTTGATGAAGGAAGAGGAAGCCCCCGTGTCTATTAGGAACTTCAAATTACCAAAAGGTGAAGAAATGTTTATATAAGGTAGAGTGTTGCCATGTATATTTATGTCTATAAAGTTTGTTGGGGGTCCGAGGCTATTGAAAGAAAATTTTGGTCGTTTATTCCTTCGACTGTCTGAAATTGATCTAAGTTTGGATAGTAGCCTGGTGATGTATCGCTAGGTTCAATGACATGATGGGTCACGTTATTAAGTTCCCTGTTAGTGTTTTGCAAATTTTGCCTAAAATTGTTATTGTTCTGCCTGTTCCTGCTATTTCCTGAATATGTATCCATTGGTTCTCCCTGGTTGGGTGGTCCATTCCGGATACGACTATTACCTGATGAAACTTCCATTGGTTCTAGCCTATTTTGTGTGTAGTACCTATTAAAATTGTTATGTTGTTGTGGTGTATTGTACCTTGGTGTATTGTTTTGTGGTCTATACTGTTGAGGAGTATGATTGTAACTAGGATTGTTTTGGTTAATGGGTCTTGGTCGGTATTGTTGTTGGTAGTTGTTCTGATATGGTCTTTGAAGTTGGGGTCTGGGTTGTTGTCTGTCTTGATCATATTTTGAGTAGAAAATATTCTGTTCTGTGATACAGAATGAAAATGCTTTACTTAACGTGTCGGGTCTCATGGCTCTTACTGTTGAGCCTAAAGGTTCCTTTAAGCCTGAAAGAAATGAGTTCAGGCACATTTCGTTATATAATGCTGTTTTGGCAGTAATAACGTTTTGGTTCAATTCATGAATTTGGACGTGATTACACATTGCTGCTAGTATTTCAATTATATTACTGTAATATTTTTCGACTGATTTTGTACCTTGGGTTAGACCGTGAAGGTCTCTGATCAAGGACGTCTCGTTTCGCTTGTCTGCATAGTGCAGGATGAGATTGTTCTTGATATCATTCCATATCATGGGTGTCCCATACATATTTAATACTTCGTTGGCATTTCCTTCTATTTTATTTCTTATAGCACGAAGCAATATCCTGCTTTGCGGTGTACCATCAATGGGTCTCATTATAACAAGAATTTCTTCAACATTTTTTATAAATTCGAAAAGCAACCTTGGATTCCCGTCAAATTTCGGGAGGTCCTTAACCCTAGAAAGATAATCTACGTCCGCGAGACGTATGGCGCGGAAACATTGTATTGTTCATATTAAACTTTATTTGCACTCATTAATTTATTTATTTCGATATTACCTACATAATTAAATAAAATACTAATATATGATCAAAATTACCAACATGGGTTTCATTAAACACACTAATTAAGTGTCATACGTACCTCAGACGTATGATTATCTTTTACGCTATTTATTATATGATTATCTTTCTAGGGTTAATTGCGTCTGGAATTTTTAGTGAATTAAACAGTTCAGTGGGATTAGCAACAGCTTGACCACCATTTGGTAAATTTATTTGAATGGGAGCGTTTCTTGCCTCCATATTTAAATCTCGAGCTATATCATTTGCTTGGTTAACAGCCATTTCTACCTCTAAATCTGAATCTTCAGAGCTTTCTATATCTATATTAATTCCTCTATTTATATCAAATTTATGCGTTTTCTTTACGAAATTCATAAAAAATTATTTAAGGAAAGGGACTTACAGGAAGATCAGTATCATCCTTATCTGTATACGGGTCCTTGTAGTTACGATGATCCTTCGTAATGTTGGAACGTTTATTTGGTTCACGATATTTATACGTGGTGAGATTCTGTTTTTGCACTCAAGATCGGTAGTAGATAATGCAATAATACGATAATCCGTCGTATAGTCTTATCAATCACTTTCTATCTTCACTTTAAAATATTTATTCTTACATTAAGTTTTTCACACGATAGCACATTAACACGATAATCCGTCGTATTTGTAGCTTATCAAAATCAAATATGAGTTTTTACATGGAGCTATGTTCTTCTTTTTCGACTGCGCCAATTACATGAACTTCGCGACACAAAATAAAAAAAAAACAACTTTTAATTTTTGGGCAGAGCTTCTGCCTCTGATATTTATTTGAACACGAATAATCGAATACAATAATTTTCCTTGGGTTTTTATACAGTATTAATGTTGACGCTGCGACTATTCGCAGCGTGAGAACGGAAGGACAGGTTAATGTACATTATGATTCTTATGTATCTTATGTTACAGAAAAATGTGAAATATATTTGATTACAATGGAAAAAAAAAAATATGAAATGAGTATATTCAATTACAGTAAAGGAATTTCAATCAGATATGGATCGTGGTTTAATGAAAATGCATCCTAAGCAAGATGTGCTATGGTGCATCTAAGGGTGTCTCTGTGCACGTAACTCGCGCGCAAGTGGAAGGGGACCTCAACCAACTTGGACTGCGCAACTGGAGGCAGTTAGCCAAAGATCGCGCTAACTGGAGAGGCGTTTTGGTTGAGGCCCAGGTCCACCCCGGACTGTAGCGCCACCTAAGTAAGTAAGTAAGTAAGGACATCAAAGATCTTGGTAAGATTGTTTCCGACCCATATGCGGCCTTAAAAATCGATAAACAGGTGGTGGGTATCGAAATGGACTTATGGGGTTTTCTCTATGACTTATAGATTGAATATTTGGTCGAAAGCCGATAGAGTGAAGCTCCGCTTCATTTCTTGTGTGGAAAGTACGTTTTCGATTTGTTCTAATCTTTTATAAATTTATTTCAAGATATTTCCCAAATAATTTTTTTATAAGTTTTTTTATTAAATACATATTTTCATAGCGTTTTTCATATGTAATTCCTATTGGTGCTAAAAGATTTTCACATTACTTTTCATATTGAATAAATATATTATTTAATTTAAGTGGCTTAGAATATTCACCAAGACTTTAATACGATTTTCTCTATTGCTTTGATACATCTTTCATCTTGGATAAAAACCAAAAAGAAATCTTATAACATTTTTTTCTATTTTATGTTGTGGTTTTCGCTCTGTGATACCGTCGTCTCAACTGTAACACAGACGGCGACGTCTATTTTAATCTCACGACCGTAGAACAACAAGGTTCTATGTACACAAAAGTGTTTTTTTCTAAATTTTAAATAATGCCGAAACAATGTCGTTCCCACTTCTGCCACCGGTATATTCGGACCATAAAGCACAATAAACTGTCTTTGTTGTTGAACGATGTGCGGTTGGGTTATAAACATTGTGTTTTGAATTGTAGAAGATTGGACCGATTTCTGCTCGTGGACAAGTTAAAACCTTTTGGAGATCAAATGTTAGAATAGGGGTTTTTGATCTTTTGTCCAAAGCCTTTTGTTCTCTCATGTCAGACTTAAGTTTTAGATGGATTTCCATTTCTGCTTTCATATACTCAGTCAATTCATTTTCTTTAGTCGCAACTAGATGAGTTTCGCACTTGCCACATCTGTCAGATTTTGGTCGATGGAAGTCGAAGTTGAAATTTGTATTAAAAATTGTCCTCCTTTACAGGATCCTCAGTTGTTTCTTTATAAAGATTATACATTTTACTTGTGTTTAAGCTAGAATCTAAGTACAACTTTGAAGTTTTAGCTCGAGTATAATGAGACTCAACTTTTGGGAAAGAATTTATATGAGCCTTGACTTCTAAGACCTTGTTTTCTGGTATTATTTAATTTGATTTTAAACCGCTTTCACTTTTTTTAGCAATACCAGTAACATCATTTTTAAATTTGTGAGCATTGTAGACTGGTTTTTGAGATATGCAAAAGGTTCCAAGCCAAAACGGTTTACAAACTTGCAGCGTATTTTCGCATAAATCCATTAAATAACCAAACGAAAAATTTCGACGCGATTGCAGTGATTTACTTTTTTCCGAATAGTTTCAGTTCTTGTTGTGGATTTAAGAATAAAATTAGATTTACCTTCTTGATCCAAAGAATGTTAATTTCAGACTCTACCAAGGGGGCAATGCTCAAATCTAAGGTAGCTGCCGAGCCTTGACCTACATTTTCGACGACTGTGACGTCTTCTATTATTACTGAATGGCCCAATTCGAAGACATCACCCTCGCATAAAGTAGTAATAATTCCTTCAAAATTCATTTTAGATGAGATTTTTTCTGTTATAAGAAAACTAATACTGTATCACCATAATAAAATAAAAAAGTAGAAGATTAACAATCCTTAAATATAATTAAATCTAGTAAATCAAACACTGTCTTCTAGCTTAAAAACACTTGCTAAAACCTTTGCACTTGAAATCAAACTACATAATTTGTCATTTTGATTGTCAAAAATTCAAATTTACATGAAATAAAATCTCAAAACCTACTTGATTCTACTTAAAACTAATAAATACATTCTGAGCATTATGGTTCTAACTGCACTTATTTATGCACCAAAGTTCTATCTTAAATTTCTGTTTTTTGAGTTTGTTAAACAAAGTTATAAGTGGTAGTTAGAATAGAACCCTTATGACTAAATCTGAAATGTAGATAGAACTCTGTAGCGCTGGATATCTTAAAAACGGAAAGAGATGGAGCAAAATAATTAGCGTGAATCGAAAGAGTATAGTCAATTTACCCAGATTTGATTATAATTTTTTTTTTCTTCAAAATTGGCACTTAGAACTTTGCTGTTGTAAGGTCGCGTCTATTCTGATATGTGTTTTTTCGTTTTTCTTAGTAGAAATAAAAATATTATTTCAAAGGAAAGAAATAACGAAGTTTTTGTAAAGTTACCGGTAATAATAATTCCGTTAAAACCACATCAAGTCATCAGCGATGACCAAAAAAATGACTTGTTCTATTTATAAATACGTTTACCAGTTCGTAACGCTTTCCACAAAACTACGTGATAATATTCAGTCTATGCCTACCTATTTTTGAAATGGAGAGAAAAAACAAAATGCACCCCGGGCAAGTCAAATGAATGAAACGCCAAAACAACAAATTTAAATAGAAATGAATACCAACCGCCATCACCATCACGGTAATTAGCCTTACATCCGCTTTCCTTGGCCATCTAGTGGCGGACATCTTTAATATTATGGAATGTATCTATCAAATACAACAACCTAATGCATGGTACTCCAATGACACCATCCAATGAATAGTAGCAGCACTATAACAATATATTTTATAGGAAATCGAAATGCATTGGTTTGTGTCTCCGATTACAACTTAAATGCGGTGCTATTTACGATAATAACTAAAAATTATATACGTAGTTGCGCCATAAACCAAAAGATTGAGGTACTTCCCCGTAACGTAATATGTACTTAGTGTAACGTTGTAGAGACAATTCTGAGAGCTCAGTTGGATTTGAAACCCGATACAGGTTTTTTTTTCCGTAAAATATTGTACGGCCTCATCCTTTCCGCTTCGATTGCTTTTTAATAAGCAAAGCTGACGCTTTTAAGAGGAGTTATGGTGTGTTTTAGTGGTTGAGTAAAATCAAAATTTAACAGTTCCGGCCATATTATTCACTCCCTTTAATCCGGGTTAAGGGTTACACCTGTGTTTATGTGAGTTTAATCTAAAAACTAAACCCAAGTCCATAATATTCACTCGTTAAACTCGAACATAAACCCAGTTTTTAAACTTGACAGCGTTTAATCCGATTGGGTTTAAACGCAATCCGGAGACCAGTTTAAGCACTTTAACTGGGTTTAAGACTCAATTTCATAATATTGACATTTCTTTGCTCGCAGGTTGCGAGAAATAAGAAAAGTAGAAAAGTGAAATAGAAAATAAAAAGTAGCAATGGATGAAGTTTTGATGTCTTCGTCAATGAAAGACGAATTTGTCGGAGAGCCTAACGAGGACGTCGGGTCGTCGAAAATATCGAATGCACAAGCGGGGTTGCGTCGATGATTACGAAGTGTTTGATTTTCGGAAATAATTCCGGCATATTTTGGAGGCTATATTCCATGATTCAACTAATGCACTAAAGACAAAAACCGGTACACTACAAATCAATTCAATTTCCGAGTGACAAACAGCAACAAAAAAATGTCATTATTTTTGACATTTGACATTACGTGGGTTTAAAACGGATTAAAAACGGTTTAAAGTGTTTGAAATCTGCATTTAAATCCATTTTTAATCCAGCGGGCTTAATGCATGTTTTTTCAGTGAATAATATGTGAATAATATGGACATAGGTTTAAATTATCGGGTTTAAAAAATGCGGATCAATGATCGGATGGACAATTAACTTAAACCTAAGTTACACCCGGAGTGAATAATATGGCCATAAGATACTACTCGAAAATTTCGAAAAGGAGTCCAAATTATTGGTGAAGTATTATGTTAACATAAGAACAAAATCATTTCGTCATGAAAATCTATCTATCTATCAAATGGCAAAAAAAAAACGTTGCCAATTTGTTCAACATGTTTTGTGTCTTACTACAATTTCAATTACACAGCTATTGCAATCAAGCTTTTTACGGCCATAGTATTCACTCGGGGTGTAAAATTTTACACCCGTTCATTAATCCATTTTTTTTAAGCCGACAATTTAAGATCATATTTATAGTATTCACTCAAAAACATGCATTAAGCCCGTTGGATTAAATATGGATTTAAATGTGGATTTGAAACAGTTTAAACCGATTGTAACTCGTTTTAAACCTGCGTAATGTCAAATTTTACAAAAAATTACATTTGTTTTTGTTGTTTGTCACTTGGAAATTTATTTCATTTGTTTTGAGCCCAGTTACATTTTAAGATGCATTAATTGTGCCGAAATTTCTGTCAAATCATCGAATGTAGCCTCCAAAATGCTTCTTTTTACAGCCAGAAATATTTCCGAATACATACCACATCGTAATCGTTCACGAAAGCCCGCTTGTGCATTCGATATATTCGACGACAAGGACGTCGTTGATTTACCATCAGCTGCTGTTTCATCAGCTCTTCGACAAATTCGTCTTCTGACGGCGAAGACATCAACATTAATTACGTCCAATTTACGAATTAAGTCCTTTTTTAGTTTCCTGGCATTTTTTTCCAGTTACAGTACTTAAACTGGTCCCCGCTGAGTGCTTTTAAATACAGTCAAGTTAAAAAACTGGATTTATGTTCGGGTCGTTAAGACTGAATATTATGGCCGTTGCAGTTTTTAAAAATTACAATCATTATAAAGCGGTATGTACGAAGACAAAAAAATATATGTACTTGGATACACAAAGTTTGTTTTCTTTTCAATTATTAGATTTGTAGAGTAACATTTTTATATTAGATATGTGGAAAAATTGGAGCTACGGCTTACAATGAATCTGGATAATTTGTTTGTAGGTCACAATATATAGGTAATTTTGTATGGAAAATTTTGACGTTGTTAGATCGAAAAATTTAGCCTTACCACTCAGTACCTATCTCAATAAGGGTGATTCATTTAACGGCTTTTTTTGTGAGCCAGGGTCGAGCCACAGGGCCAGAGTTTGTTAAAGTCTGTCCTAAGTATTGTCAAGTTGTGATTGGTGTTTCAAAATTATGACGAAGGTTGGAGCATATGTTTTCCTCTCTGCCACAATTGTTATCTGGCTGTACCAATATAGCAAAGTTTCCGACATACTTTCTAACCTGATCAGGTTTTCCAGGTCCCCACCCACGCCTCACATAGGCTCGGAATGTACTCCCTTACCTTTGGATAGCAGTAAGTGTAAAGTCTAGTCAACCTGACCTAGCTTTCAGTTTCACTAAAGACCCTCGACTACCTCACCCATCTTTTTAGCTACTCGCTTGGGGATTGGAAAGCAGCCACGAATTCATAATAAAACCATAAGCTGCTTCTAGTTACTCTTCAGACTTCAGGCTACCTCACTTAATCTCCAGGCTTATAACCTAGCGATCGGAAACCCGCCTTTATTCTGCTTCGTAACCAAAAGATCTACAAGTCTTTGAACAAAAGATAGACCGGAAAGAAAAAAACTAAAAGATGTAAAAAAATCGCGAAGGCTGTTGAAAGTCCAAGGCGATGACTTTCACAAAGGTAAGTCATCCCCTAGGAGTCACAATCGGCCTAGCCGGTAAAAATCGTTGGGAGCCATTGAACTTCAACCCCCATTTGTGTACAGGCGTCATCACCCTTCCTCCTGAATGTTGCGGGTATAACTGCTCAGGCCCTCGTCTCTCTTCGTCGAGGTTCTAGTAAGTGTGGTGATTGCTGGTAATTCTGTTGTGGTGTTACGGTGGGCTGTTTCATCTGTTTGTAGGTTTCGTCTTGTCTGTATGCAGTTGTGTTCTTTGGTCCTCTCTGTTCTGCAATGGAAAGTTCCAGGCTGGAAACTTTATTGTTTATGGCCTTCATGCTGGTTTCGAAGGTAATCATCATGGACTTCATCGTCTGCACTAACGCTGCGAGAACTTCAGCCTGGTTACCTCCCATCGCAGTAGTGATTTCCTCCGACATGTCTTGAGATGTCGGTCCTTGTTCTTCCACCATTTCTTGTCGTTCATAATGGTCCTCTTCGCGGAACGAATGTCCCTGTTCGTTATGTTGCTCCCCTCCTGCTACAGCCCCTGCACCAAGTTCGTCCGTTGGCAGGGTTTTCTGTCCTTGTTGCTGTACCGCTAATTGGCGGTGAATTGGCAAACGCTTCGGTGTCTCCTCCGTTCTTTCCTCGAGGTATTGGCAGAGGTCTTTGGACATTCTTTCTTTGCCTGTGCTATCTTTCAGATTAACTGTCCGTTAGTCAGTCCGAGGTCAAAGTCGAGTAGCTTTCTTCCTTTTTTTTTCTCTTTTCTTATTTTCATATGGCATGGAATAAAATGTTTGTTGAGCAGGTGGTATTTGGTGAGGGGGCAAGAACACCACGGTCCGACGAGCAGAGCCGAGCAACCACTAGCATGCCGCGCCCTGCTCAACTGTACCGAAGCTGCCCCTGTGGCTCGACCCTGGCTCACAACAGTTTCGAAAGTAAAGCTACATAAAACACACACAGTGATACATTTTTGATGAAAATTTGATTTCATTATAAAGATTGGACTTTGCCATTAAGTGTGAAATACAACATCATTCAAATGGCCGCCTCGGGAAGTTTCGCAGCATGCGACAAATATTTTCGACAAATATTTTGCTTCAAATCGCAGCATGCGATTCCTGTAAAGTAATTTTAAACCAATATTTCACACATTTCGGGCGGTATCTCAGCCATAACTTGAGTAATACTGGGTTTTATTGCGTCTAGACTTCGGGGACTATTCGGATAAACACTGTCTTTTGCGTAGCCCCACAGAAAAAAATCAAACGGTGTCAAATCACATGATCTTGGTGGCCAATTGATGTCGCCAAAACGTCAAAATAAAGCCATAATTGTCATAATTGATCGTGTTGTGTGGTTGTAGCCCGGTCTTGTATTAAGTTTGTAGTAAGTTTTAATAATTTTAACGCGCTGTCCGATTGTTAAGCGATTCATTATCGTAAATGGCAAACATTCAACCAATATTATGACACTTGAAATGACAGATAAGTTGGGCAGGTGTCAAATTCCAGCACTACCAACTTGAAACCACGAAATGAATGACCCATTACTTTAAAAATTGTGTTTGATCAAAAGTACTTTACTCCACATGTGTTGTTTTGACTGAGTAGAGCAACATGTTGCTTTCTTGCCGGACGCTTAACGTAAACGCATTTTGTTCGCCTTTTTGTATTATTATTATTGCTTTAGCAAATAATCGTGACAATATTGTGTATTAAAAATGTATTTTTTGTTTTAAATACCTATGTACTATTCCCGTTTGTCTTTTTTTTTTGTCGTTAACTTAAAGAAATACTTGTTATTCAATTAACTTTCAATCTAAATCTAATCTCAACCCGTTGAGAAAATATTCAATATAGTCAAAACAACATAAATCTCCATTAAGATATATTTTTGTTACAATTTTTAAAATTTTAGTAGGTAATTGCTTATTGGACACATAATAATCATTATATTAATACGTGAACATGCAAAGTTTCCGTACACTTTTTCAGTATTTATTATGAAATGATTAGAACCGCGACCACTTTTGATGTAACTATGGAAAATATTTTTCGACAAATATTTTGCTTCAAATGCGATGTATTAAAATGGAAAAAAAAAATCACGCGTAAAGGTGAGATTAGACTGTATGCCAAGTGGTCATAAAATGCCAATTTCTGACAGTTCTCCTGTCCAAATAAGGTCATACAATATAATGGGTATACCTTATATGCTCTAATGACCTAAATGCCACATATGACCAGGCTGAATTTGACAGATAAAAATGCCCAAATAGCATAAAGTGTAATCGGACAATAAGCACGAATATCAGCATAAAGCCCTATATGCCCATATATGCATTTTATTGAAATTTCGTTATGGCATTGCTGGCATTTTTGACGAAAAAAAGAAAGAAAGAAACAAAGTATTATTTTGTTGTCATCGGTGTTTGAGTTGGTGGAATTTATTTTCATTTTCGTTGTCTTTTTTTGTACTACAACATTTGGTAATAAATAACAAATGCTATAAATGACCGTCAAGGCGAATATGACCATATTGGTAATTTTGGTCATATATTCGAATATACAGTTTTCATAGTCCTGTCCTGACATTATGGTAATTTGACAGCTAATCTAGTCATTTGCTTGTTGGCATTCATATGCATAATTGGCAGACAGTCTAATCTTAGCTTAAAACTTATTTTCTAAGGGATGCATTTTTTCGATATCTTTAATAAAAAAAACAACAACATAAATTTCGAAAATTGTGGTACGTTTTTTAGTATTACATACTTGTAAAAGGTAGGCTCGATTTTCGACCACAATCGAAACTAGTTTATATTATTGTTGCATTGCAATATTACTTTAACATTTATTCTTAGAAATAAGCAAGATTTTGTGGGTGACTGGGGTAGATTAAGAGCTATTCAGTGAGCATAATAGGTATAGGCTATAGTATAGAAAAGTTAATGTCCACAAAATGTTTCGACGTTACTATTGAATTATTTTTCAAAATAAAAATGTATCTTATACATATTGTGAATTTGCGAATTAATTCGTCGTCATCAAACACAAAAACCCAAAAAGGTTAATAAATATAATTTTTATGACGTCGAATGTTTTTTCCAACTTTGTGTAAAACAGAGGATGGACGACACGATGGTAGTAGAGTTACTTCTTACGTGAAGCAAATTTATAACGAGATCATTGAACTATCGCGCGGTTGATTAACGTAAATGAGAGATATGGGCACTAGAAATGAGCAATGTAAATAAATGGAAAAAATTAAATTTATTAACCAAATTAATAGGGGTAGGTAAGGTCGGCATGGCTCAGGGGTACTGAAAAACTGACCAAGGGTCGTCAGGTTCAACACCGCAAGAGGTATATTATGTATATCACAGCTTAAGGTTGTTTCCATAAACTAACTATTAAATAGACTGACAGCTTCAGCCAAAAAAAGAGAAATTGCCTCAAGCTGAATTTGACCTTGGATGTAGCCCAGTTTGAATTCATATATCTGTGCCTATGTTAATCAAAGGGGACTCACTCATACTTGAAAAAACCAGCCTACACTCTTCCGTTATAAACCGGATGTCGCCATGTCGGTAGCCTGAGGTGGACTCTCATTTCAATATCGAGGGCTGTGTTGTAAACCATAGCTTTTCTTAGTTCCAGGTTGACATTTTTCGCTACTTTTTTATATAAATTGTTGTTCGATTTTCTTATAATTGAATAGAAATTAATGTTCAAATTACAGGACATAAAGAAAGGAATATTTTTTTAAGTTTTTATCGTTATAAAAAAATTGTTCGCATGTTTGCCATAGAATTTTCTTTAAGTTTCGCAACCAATTTCTCCTTTCACATTCCCATTTTTTTAATGATCGATTTAGTGAAACTATTAACAACAGTAGCCCTGTTTTTTTGAGCTTCGCTCTCAGCAAAGCACAGTAAAGTAAGATTTTCAGCACACAAATTACAATAACTACTGCGAGTCTCGAAGTGTCAAGTAGAGCGTAGGTGTTGTAATTGTGTGCTGAAAATCCTACTTTACTTTGCTTTGCTGAGAACGAAGCTCAATACACACCTAGTATTAAACGAGACTGACAACTGTACTGTCACTTAAAAAAGTGTAAAAAAAAATTACAAACAAAAAAATCAAGTAAAAAAAATTCGTCAGTTTCCTAGAAAAAAAAATTGTGAAGAAACAATAATAAATCTGCAGTCATCATTTTGCAACTTTATTTTACTTTTCACATAAATAATGACATTATTGACAAAACTTTTCAGTTGTGTTTTTTTTTATTTAAAACTAGCACTATTCATGTTCTTGGCTGAAGCAGTTGTTTTCGAATGGAATTTAGTTATTTATCTCAATTATTTAAAATGTTATAATAAATTTTAATTGTTTTATTGTTGTTTTCCGCTATTAAATGGAATCTTCATGAAAAGATTATAACTCAAAATCATATTTCAAATCATAATAACGTAATCAATGCATTGCCATTTTTCTATTGACATTCCCGGCGAAATATTTGCAAGTTTGAATAACATTCATGAGTTCATGAGTGAACGTGTAAAGATCTGGTTGATTTATAAATAAAAAGAATTACCTGAGTTTGACATTGAAACTTCATTTTGATTATTTTGGTGTGTTTCTTAATTTTGAGTATTTTTTCCCCAAAAACAACAAACGAAAACAGACACAAAAATATCTTCTTTTATTTCGACGAATGAATTTTTCACACTTATTCCTTTATTTATTTATGTTGTTTACATTCGCTATTTTAAATTTTGTAGAATAGAATACAAATGTTATCGTGGTGCCATAAGACAACGAACTTAAACTCTCAGAACGCATCCATCAGCTGATAGCAACTCACGAAATACACTAAATCTCAGTCAGTGTTCCTAGCACTCTCTCTTTATTTTTCCCACGAATCGTGTTCATTTTTCCCTTTTCACTAAACTCAAACTACCTCTATTTTTGTATGAAAAAAACATGCTTCTAGAATTAAAATTTGTATTTTTCGGAAAGAAAATAACATTAAATTAATCTTCAGTATAATAATCGCAGTTTGCTAACATTATAACCATTAGATTTGGTACTGGAAATTGTTGCTAGAGGAAAATCTCCTTTTTATGTACATTTAGTGCGTTGATATTAATGGTAAAATGTAGTTTGAATGTTTTCTTGTCAGATAGTTAATATTCCCACAATTTTGATGTTTCACGCATGGAAATTTTACCGAAAATTGAAATTCCCACATAACGGTAGAGATGCCACAATGTAGGAACACTGCCGAGTGTCAGTGTTTTTTTTGCTGCTTCACACGTATTTACAGACAGTAAAATAGCGAGCGGTGGGAGGGGCTTATATTGAAAAAAAGCTGTCAGTCTATTTAATAGTTAGTTTATGGTTTCCAGTTCCAGTTTATTATTCGCGAACATCTGCCAAACTTTCGAAAACATTAATGTTATTAGAAAGCTACTCAATTGCGTCATTAAAATCGCCAAAAATTGTCTCAATTATCTATAGTCGAACCCGCACAAAATGTCACTTCTATCGGGCAGCAAAATATTGTGACTTCAAGCGGTTTGAGGCATAAGTACTAACAAACAATTTTAAAAAATGGGCAAAGATTTCTACATAGTTTCACTTTTTTAAAAACGTTCATTAATGGTTAAACAATGAGAAACTAGTAAACTAATTACTGCGCAATGAATGCGTACTTTAGCATTGTGAATGCGCAATGAATGCATATTTAAGCATTCATTGCGCAGCAGAAATTAAAAAAACCGCTCTATAAAAAGAATGAAACTCTTTTGGAATCAAATTGAATTCAAGGCATAGTTACGAATTCTTCGATTTCCAGGTCGGCTTTTTGATCCCTGATTTCGGCACTAGCTATAGTATTTTCTCAATCAACCAAAGCAGAATGTGGGCATGCAGCAATCCCCGCAATGACCGTATAGGTCATTGCAATGCGGTTGTCCAAAAACATTGTGCTTTTATTTCCAATTGCGTAGCTTTCTTATAACGATGAAATCAAATTTTATGATCGTTTAGAGTTTTTGCTTGAAAACGCGCGTCGAATTTCTGGCAACATTATATCACGATGTAAGAATCGGCAAATAAGGAAATTCTCATCTTAATAAAATTGCTGCAAAAGTGCTCCTGCATGAGGTGGATTTGTTCTAGGATCTGAATAGTGGAAGGAAAATGGAAATATTTATCCAAAATTTGCCGAGAAACATTATCTAAAATGTGAGATTGTAACCGCGTTCTTTGATAACAGTGGTTTTAAAAATAGACAACTGGCTTCGCATTAATGTGATATTGAACGGATTCAACATAATATTGATGTTCCATGAGCTCGTTGTTTAACGATTTGTGGGACAATCTTCCGGTATTGTATTCGAACAGCTTTTATTCACATGAAATCACAAAATTAGTCGGTATTTTCGAACCACAATGCCTCGGGGTTATACTAGCGCAACACCCCAAACCACAAGTTTGATTTGATCTGTAGGCTGTCTGGAATCTGGAATATGATTTGCATATATCTCAAAATATTTGTACAGAATTTCACGGCATTTCAAAGCTGGGACATAGCTATAGAAGGTATATGTATACTCTCATCTAAGATATTAGCTTACAGCTCCGCTTCTGGGCAGCTGATAGCGATAAGACATATCCTATAAACCATCTTGGAGGGCGCAACTGAAGGCAGTTACTGGAGAGGCGTAATGGTTGAGGCCCAGGTCCACCCGGACTGTAGCGCCAACTATGTAAGTAAGTATCCTTTAACAGCAACATATTTCGCAATGTATCTGTGATCTGATCTGTGTAGTCAATTTCATTCAGTAGTTTTTCGATTTATTCCGAGCACACATCTTATAGTTGAAACAAAAATTACAGTGCACATGAACGTCTTTTCCAGAAACAAATCCAAATGTTCGAACGGACTAAAATGAACAAACAAGCTTCAAAAATGAATGAAACTTAAAGATTTTCTATAGGTTGCCATTACCCACAGTAATGACTGTTGCTGTTAAGGTTCGTCCATTGTTCTACATCAGTTACATGCATAGTCCATCATTCTATTTCAGCCCTTTAGCAATTAACAGCAAGAATTACCTATGTTCTACACAGGTACACAATGAGCTTCCTCTCAAATTTAATAAAATTTCATATAAAACTTTACTTTCAAAATATTCTTTAAATAGGTATTCGAATTCCAAGTCACCCTTATCCAACACCCAAGGCAGCAATCAAATACAGCAGTGCTCCGCCTGACATTGGTCAACTGTAGCCAATCAGCGTGCTGAAAACTGTTTCCAACCCCGCCATAATGGCTGAGCCAAAATGGCTTCCAATACACATTCTAAGGGATGCTGTTGCTGTATCTGTATATCCTATGAGGATTTTCGCAGGATGTTACAATTTTATTAATTTCTCATTCAGTTCATCGTAGTCTTCCATTCGCTGTAGATACACTAACCAGAGTGAATTTGATTAAATATTGTTTTATTTGTTTGTGAGTGATTTTTGCAAAGACGCCCAATGTCCTTATCCATTGGGAACACGTACGGTTGTCTATTTTATATTGTGATAAAAATTAGTTCCAGTTAAATACCTAAATAGGAGAAAACTTTACGTGAAAAATACATTAAGTGCTTTAAAGTGTTAAATAATTGTGAAAATTGATTTCACAACATTTTCTCCTTATTCATTGATGACTATGCAGCATCATTCAGAATCGGGGTATATGCCAGAAGTTCCTTTTACCCCGCTATGGGGCCAAGAGGCACCGCCGCCGCCACCCATTGTACCATATCAGGAATTAATTGCTGGGTTCCCATGCTCAGATTTAGGTAAGATCGAAGGACATACTTTCAGAGGGCTTAATCCTTACAAAAATTTGAGTGCAGAACTGACACCTGACTGCGAGCGTCGGGTGTCTGTCTATTCGACAGAATTCATTTCGCAAATTTTATTTTGCATTTATCGAAATAAATTTAGTTTATCTCGCAAAAGTTGTTTCGCAAATTTCCATTCCGTCTTTGAAATGTGTTGCAACGTATTTATTTCGCAATGCTTTACCAGCGTTTTTCCATTTCGCTTATGGACATTTTCAAAGAATTTGTTTTGCATACATACTGTTAATTCCCGTTATTCTTTGTCGTTATTTATGTAATTGGCAAAATGACACTTGGCACATTCTATTCATTTGTATTTATTATAATATTTAATGTTCATATGGATATTGTTAATTTTTGTTAATAGATTTTTGTAAATAGATTTGAATTCAATTCTGGAAAAAGAGGAATTTAAATTTTTTTTGAGAAAAGAATTATATGTAACTATAGTTCACCTTGTCAATATTTCTATTTTGCGTTGTGATTTGTTCACATTTCGCTGAGGATCATATAATATATTGTAAAACAAAACATTGGGCTTCGACGTAAATTTGAAGATTTAAGAGGTTTGTGTCCTTATTGCCCGTCGGCAACGTTGATCGGTACCTATACTTAGAAATGGTCATAAAAAAAAAAAATTCGCTTAACATGCGTCACTTAAGACTGCGGGCACGCAGTGAGCGACAAAGCGATTGAGCGACTGTTTTGAACGAAATCGATTTAATTTTTTTTCTTAATTTTTTTTTACATTGCTCTGCTGTAATTTTCGATTGGGCTTCTTCAGATTTGCTCTTAGATTTCAAATTTCGAATATAAATAGAATGATCACATGCTCTTTTTTGTATTGATATTAGTGCAGTTCGAATATGTGTAGCCTTCGACACTTTTCTAAGCATTTTGCATTCACTAGTTAAATTTTATATTAAAACATTCGAAGTTTGCGCCCAAATTGATTTCTTAACATTTGGACATAAATAATTAACAAAAATAGATCCTCCCGATGCAATACGTTTCTTTGCAGTTGAAAAATTTCATGAAAATGTAAACAAACTAGTTATCAAACTCAAACATACTTGTGTTGGTAAATCTGAAGCAGATCTGAGAAAAAATCCAGATTCGCAAAAGTGCTCTGAAATCTGAAAAAGATTGCTCTTTTTTGTACCAAACGAACATAAAAATTGCTCTGAGAGCAAAAAAAGTGTTCTGAGAGCGCCCAATCGAATACCACATCAGTCACTCTTGGCTTACTGCGTGGTTGAAGTCTTAGGCGTATTGCATCGGATTTTATCGAAAAAATTCGGTCATCGCTTTTTACCATTTCATACACGGTACGGACCTCAGTTTTGTTCAATTTTTGAAGTAATACTTCTTTAGGCACGCTTGACTTGGGGGGTAAGCTGGTGAATGCGTCACAAAATCGTTACGGAAATTGCGAGCGGAAGTTGAGAGGGAGATATAAGTTAGTGAGATCAAAAGAGAGAGAGTTACGTTTTGTTTCGAATATTACTGTAGAGGCAAGAGAGATAGATGCGAGCACACATTTTCGTTCTCTCTTTATCTCAGCCAGCTACGTTTCATTATCTAAGATGCATCTTATAGTGCAGCAGTGTAACCAGATCGGGGGATTTATCACTTTTTGCTGGATTTTCTCAGTAATAAAAGGGACAAAGGGATTTTTCAGACCTCATAGTACAAAATGAAAGGGATTTTACTTTTTGGTCAAATGTTGTTCCCAATTGCTCATTTCATTAAGAATAAAAAAATATGCAACCTACGATCGAATTAAATGTTTTCATGTTTAGAAAAAAGTCATTCAAAATACCTAAATGTTTTCATTTTCTTTTTTTTATTTCCCTAAACTGTTTCATAAAATGATATATCTGTGAAAGAATCACGAGTATATTTTTTTTTAAATAATAAATTTATTTATTTTGTAAGCATAAAAGGGATATTTTGAGTATAACCGTGGGATAACCCGCCTCTAAAGTTTGGTATCACTGCAGAGCATGCCTATTATCTATATCAGTCTGTAAGAGCAACAGGGAGAGTTGCGAGCACACAGCTTCTTTTCTTTCTCTCATAGCCAGTTACGTTTCGTATATCTAAGACACGCCTATTGCAAGGTTGCCACTTTGGTAATTTTTAACAAATTTGGTATTTTTTTTCTTTATTGAGTTTTGGTAATTTTTATCTGGTTATGGTAAATTTTTGAGCATTTCATTTAAATGCTACCTTACTGCGTCTGAGTGAACGCATTGCATTATTTGCATATGCTTCATCACCATCCATATAAAACTGTTTAATTCGCTATCCAAAAAATTACAGAATGCAGTCACTTTCTTCTTTTGACTGATGGTGAATAATAATAATTAATCATATTATTTATATACAGACATGAAGCTCTAATTTATTAAGGTGTTGTTATAAGAAAATAGGTAGATGATCTACCATTTCTTCTAGCAGCTGGTAATTTTGTGCAAAATCAAATAAAATAATTTGATTTTTTTGTAAGTGGCAACCCTGGCCTAGGCGCAGTGGCTTAGTGGTTAGTGTGTTGGACTACTAAGCGAATCCCGAGAAAAACCCAAATTTCAACTTAAGGTTTTTTTCGCTGCGCCACCTCTCGCGAACGTCTGACAAACATCCGAGAGTATAATTGTCATGAAAGAGCTTCTCAATTGGCCGTTTGGACTCGGCATAAAATTGTAGATCCCTTCCATTCGTCCCAAAAATAAAAACTCACACAAGACGAATGGTTGTGAGAAGCTAGGCTTGGGTCCATACGGACCTGTTCCGCCAATTATTTATTTTTTTTTTATAACCCTGGCCTATTGTCTGTATCATACAGTAGGAGCAAGAGAGAGCAGTACGCGCGCCTATTTTCTTGCTCTCTTCCTCTCATAGCCAGTAAATTATTGAAGAAAATTGATATATCAATATGTATAAACTAAATATGTATATGTAGATGAAGCTAAAGAAGTTTTACTTCAGTCGTGTGGTCTAAAGCACACTCGTTTTTTTTTTCTTCAATAGATGTGATTTTTTCCCAAAGATTTTATTCCGAATAGTTATCGGTCTATAGGTACGCTCAGTGTCAAACTTGTTTCAAAGTCTTTCATTGCGTCGCTTGGGTAGCTATATCACTATCAATGAATCGTCTCTCGAACCGACATGGAATATCCCTATTCACTTTTAAAATAGTTTTTTTGGCAAATCAGTATACAGGGTGGGCCAATTACAGGTTCCTTTTTGCAAATGCAATAAAATGAACAAAATTCATTTTTTTTCTATGTATTATGGTAAGAGCAAACATTCCCATTAATTATGGAATCGTACAAGTGGCTGCCTCGGCTGGCTTCGCAGTAGCGCATTCTGTAACGAGGATGAGGTCAAATCACAGCGCCAAAGCGGCCAATTCACATCGCCAAGACGGCTGATAACACGATTTGGGAATTTGGTGTGCAAAAGATCGATTGTGGCATAGGCTGTGTGGCATCGCGCGCCATCCTGCATGAATGTCTTCAAGTTCAGTAAAAAAAATGTCGGTTACCATTGTTCCCAGCCTCATTTTCGAATAATTTCGGCTACAGCAGCCACATTCTCGTCTGTGCGCACCTTATGACTTTATGCACAAACTTGCGTACAGCAGGCGCGGTGAGTACTTCATTTCGGCCAAAACGCACTGTTGGGCTACACAGCACTCACCTTGGAAATAAGTTTTCAATAGTTCCCAACATTGTTCAAGCGTAAAGCGACTCATTTCGTTTCGCTGAGGTATATGATAATGACTTTCTGTCCTGTCCAGTTTTCTAGCGGCAAACAGCTGCTAGTGTCAAAATAACCTATGAATTAAAAATAAACCACTAGATGGCAACCCCCTTAATAGATAAGAACTGGAAATATTGCAGATTTTGGATAGTTGGTCGGACCATAGCATTTCCGCATAACCCAGGTAAAGACTTACACCTTTCAGTGAAAGCAGTCCTGGCATTACAATTTTTTATAACTGAACAGATTTATGACGCCACTGCCTTAAAGCGCAACTATGACAGTTCGCTGAATTCAGTTAATATCAGCCAGTGAATATTTGGTTGTTGACATGCTATCAGGAGATTACACAGTATGGAAGTTAAAAATTCACTGGGAACGTTCTTTATTGTTGGCTGCCGAACACATACTAAATATAATACGCCTCATCAAATTTCAGCTTTATAAGGTTGGTACTTCCTACCATAGTTATTCTTTTCAAACAAAAACCGCCATTTATCCGTCAGGGCGGGTACTTTTGGGACCACCCTCGTAGGTATAACCAACGATTTTTTCTGGATCATAAATTTGTGTGCTATTCATGGAATTCTATGTTCACGTGATATGAAATATTTATAACGGCAACGCGTTCGTTAGCTTGCTTACTCTCTATTATGTTTGTAAGCTGTATAGCAAAAGAGAACGTGCTGCCTATTAATATGCAACACATTTGTCCTCTTGTGCATGTAAATCTGGAGTTTCGTTAAATTGTATCACTACTGGCAAAATTTATGGAAAAAAATGTTAAATTGAATCTGAAGATGACCGAAAGGTAGCCCTGAGTAGTAGAGTATGAACTCAATTTTACATATTTTCCATATTCTTGTAATTAAGCGTAACGGATATAGTAGCTGAGACCTTTTTTTTATACAGTAATTGATACCTCTCTGTTCAATAGCGATTTCCTCCCTTCCTGTTACTTCTTTGGAGAACGATTTTTTTTTGTCCCCAAACGAATTATAAATTCGTAATATTTTCCTGTATTTCTTATATTCAAGGCTCTTTTCAAATTGTAAACATATATCGGTGATTTTTTTTAAGTTTAAAATTTTGTGAATATTAATAAGGACTTCAAATTTTGTTGGTATAGATTTTTTTCTGAAATTTTTTAAATATGTTTAAAAACTTTAGCTATTCAAATGGCAATATAAAGAATACTATTCATTTAAGTTCATATATAAAATTTGTCCTTATTGTTGCTAGTACCTATATTGAAAAAGATGGATGCCAATAACTGTATCAAGGAATAGCAATAAATTCAATTATTGACAGAGGGTGCCAATAATTTTTTCATATGGGACCACATTTGTACTTTTGAAGGCACCAGCAACTTAAATATACGACGGTTATTTGCTTTTTATTTTTATTTAATTATTTCCGTAGAGTACCGATTACTGTACAGGGGTGCCAACTACTGCGGTTTTTGAGTGACATTTTTTATAATGCATTGAAATCAAAACTGAAACCCCTTAACTCGAAAAAGTTAATTTTCAGTAGAAAGAAAATTACTTAGCCATTGTGTAAATGTATAGCATATTAAAACCGGGCTTAAATTAACAAAGCTACACTTGTTGAAAGTCAAAATTTCTTTATGGGTGACAAATATTGTATCCTTTACGTTATATTAATTTATATTGAGACGGGTCGATGGTGGCAGCCTGTGGCGGCCATGCTGTTTTGGTAGAACGCCAGATCGGTTGAAAATATTACCGCGGTTCGGTAAAATCTATAGGAGGTTCCGAGACAGTCAATTCCTTGCCCTGCACAACAAGTTGGCCTTTTTCAGACTTGAACTTGACAAACTCTGCTCTGGGACTTGGCCCTAGTCCCGCACTAGAGCGAACTGACAGAAGCTTAAAGTTGATGACCATAACCAACAATGTTTTTTCGCTGATTGGGCTTTGGAGCGTTTGGAAGAGGACTCCAATTTTGACCGAAAAATCATCTTCAGTAACAAGCGTATTTTTGTTTGAATGGCTATGTCAACAAACAAATTTGCCGCATATGGCAATTACTGACTCCACGTATGGTTGGTTCTAGCTTGAAAGATAGAATACTTTTGGACCCGCTAGTTGGGCGCTTTTGTCGATCTCCAAAACCAGACAAAAAAAAATTTGTGGATGTGTTTGGTTGGTTCCAGATTGAAAGATAGGATACTTTTGGCCCCGATCGGTGGGACTTTTCAAAAGATAACCGGTATACGAGAACGGGTAGTTGCACCTCCCAATTTAAAAAAAAATTAAACACTATTTCTACGAACTACGAAATATCTGCCAAACATAATGAACTAAATCCCACTGTAAAATTGGTGGGACTTAGTTCATTCGGCTAGTGGGAGTTAGTTCCTGTTGGGACTTAGTTCGTAGGGCTATCAAATATCATTGAAACGACGATTTTGGGGGAATCTCAGAGGCAAACATTCTCATTCCGCGGATTCCGCTTATTCAGAACGAATTGCCTATCGTATTTAAGCGTCTTCATTTCCTGTGTGTTTCACTTTCACAATTAATAAAACGCAAGGACAATCACTGAATATTTGTGGCATTAATCTTGAATTAACATGTTTCTCAATTGTATGTGGCGTGCTCATGTGTGGGCAAACCTTCCGCTTTGTACATCGTGTAACGTAAAGCACTTTAGTGAAAAAGCGGAAGGTTGGCCGACACGTCAGTCATTGCGGTTTGATTGAAACACATCGACATTGCTATACTTGCTTCTATTGTATTTAATACTAGGTGACCCGTGGTCGCCTTGCTTCGCCAGCGCATTTTAATTTAAATCAAAATTGAGTGTGACTCCCTCTCAATCTTACGCACCACATTCGCTCTACTCGACTATTCATATGTCATATCATATACACACACACTCACAAAATTTGCTCCACTCAAAGCTGGGCAAATTCAACGATGTAGCTTTAATCGAACATTTTACTTTTTTGAATTGTATAAAATTTATAGCTTATTGCTTATTGTTCAACTTCAGGATAACGTACAAAGATGATTTATATCTAAAAATCTTTGTACGTAATTGAACTTTATTGAAAAAGAATCCTATTTCATTTGGATGAGTCATTCCAAAGCTAGGAGCTAGAAGGCATCCGAGAATTACAACTTTTCTTAGATATCAGCTTAGATCTCCGCTTCCGGACAGCGGACAATGATAAAACATATCCTATCTTTTAATCTCGACAGTTTTCAATGCAACTGTGATAACCGGAATCAATTTCGTGCGGTGCTTTTTTAATCTATTCCGGGCAAACACCTTTCGGTCGGAAAAAAAGTTACAGTTTTACTATAGTAAGGATAACTTTTGAATAAAGAATTTGAAGTGAGTAAATTACTAAAGCAACATGTGCATGGTGCATGCTAAATAAATAAAATAAATAATTGGCGCAACAGGTCCGTATGGACCCAAGCCTAGCTTCTCACAACCATTCGTCTTGTGTGAGTTTTTATTTTTGGGACGAATGGAAGTGATCTACAATTTTATGCCGAGTCCAAACGGCCAATTGAGAATGTTTGTCAGACGTTCGCGAGAGGTGGCGCAGTGAAAAAAACCTTAAGTTGGAATTTGGGTTTTTTTTTTTTGGTATTCGAACCTGGGACCCCTCGCTTAGTAGTCCAACACACTAACCACTAAGCCACTGCGCCGACTAGGATGCTAGGAATTATTATTTTCATTAAGTTAAGGAATTCGGGCAGAACGAAGCTCGCCGGGTCAGCTAATATCCTATAAATATTTACATTTCATCGGTTATACGAACTTATACATATAGTAAAAATATTAACTTTTGTAAATACATTTCATATATTTCCAGCAATTTGGCCAAGATCTCAAGTGTCCAGTTTGGTAAATCAGCGACTATCCCCACGCGGTGGCCTCCCCGCCCCATCGCATTCGTCATCGAAAAAAACCCGAAGACGCGTTGCCTCACTAGCGCAGCGACGTGCAGCAAACATTCGCGAACGAAGACGAATGTTCAATTTAAATGAAGCATTTGATAAATTGAGAAGAAAGGTAAGATCTTAAATTTATACTAAAAAAACTGTTTTAACAAAACTTTTCGTTTAAAGGTTCCCACATTCGCATATGAGAAACGGCTATCCCGCATCGAGACTCTTCGACTCGCAATCACTTACATTGGCTTCATGACCGAGCTGCTTACTGGTACACCATCGAATTCTCATAAAAATCGATCACCAGAAATCTACTCAGGCATTAACGGACATCACCATCCTGGGCATCATCTGCATCCATCGTTTCAGCGGGACTTTGTGTCACCGTACAGTCATAGCCTAGCTTAAGAGTTAGGAGTCTTCATTGTTCACTTTAGTTTATTCATTTTTATAATTGTTGTTAATTTATGTTAAAAAAAATTGTTTTTATCTTTACTTGAGATTTTGCGAAATAAATGCTAACAGATAATTTATGTAAATAAATTATGAAGTCTTTTTTAACGTTCCAGGAAGAAATCAGGTTTAAAATGTATGTGGGACTTCTTGTTCAATGCTATCGCATTTTAGCGCACAAATCTGGGTTCAGATTCTGTAAGGCGAAACGATCAAACGTTTTCACGCGCATTATGATTACACAATAAAATTTCTTCGTGCATACGAAAACGTTTCGCCTTACAGAATGCCGACCCTGTTTCTAAACAAATATAGGGAAGTTTGTAAATTTTAATAGAAAGTTGAAGAGTTAGCAGAAAAATTTGGAAAATTTTAATCAATTCTGATGATAGAGGAACTCAAAAAAGTATGCCTCGCATTTCTGTTCGTCTGTCCGCCTGCCCCTCTGTCCGTCTGCTCCAGAGGTCTACAGCATAAATGTCTGGACGGATTTGTTTCAAAACCTCCCGGAAAAAGTTTTCAAATCAAAACAAAATAAATATTTGAACCAATGTTTGTGAGGTTAACATGGCCGCATATCAAGTTTTTCGCAAAAAAATCGTATTAAAGTACTTACTTTTGAAATTTGAAAATAGTATCTTGAAAACGGCTACAACAAAAATTAATTTATAAAGCAATATGGAAATTTCTAAATTAATAGCAAACTAAGTTTATGAATATATTAACGTTCCATGGATTTTTAAAACAAGTAATTTAAAAAAAAAATCTTTAGTTTATTTACCGTTTTGAAAGTAAAATTGATCTTTTAGAAATTATTGCGTCCTTAATTTTCAATTCGAATCACCCAAAAACGCTTATTTAAGGATCGCTGCTCATATTTCAAAAACCCCATTTTCGATTTCTTATACTCATTGTTAAGCTTTTTTGCTGAATAATTTTACAAAAACCGCTATAACGATTTTGACCAAAATTCATATGAGAGATAATATAAAGTGAACGCTGCGTCGTACTAAACTGTCTCGTTCATCGATTGGTGGGTAGGTAAGTGTTTAGAAGCAACCGTACATAAAATGGAAGAATAGATACTTTTAATTCAAATTCACTTTTAGGTTATTCATTATTTGATATGGCATGGGGTGCAAATGAAATGGGAATTTTTGAATATGCGTGAGCTTCAAGTGGTTGGAATTATTCCAATAAAGTTTACTATCTTTGAAACCAATTTGAAGTAAGAAACATTTGCTAAAAAGAAGTTTTTAGTAGTTGTGATTGCATGTCTATTAGCAGTACGGTGTTGAGTTTCACAAAATTATTCGAAGACAGATAGTGATTTTTGGGTAGTCATTTTTGAGAAATAAGAAAACGGATTTCTTCGAATTTTTTTAAGAAAAACTAAGTATGGGATCCTAGTAACAACTATTTTATTATACTAATCTAGAGGACCCGGCGAACTTCGTCTCGCACCAATTTAACGCCTTCAGATAAACTCCAGAGTGATAATAAAACACAGATAGTTCAAATTTCAATGCAATTTATTTGAATGCAATCGGAATCAGTAAAGCGCGACATTATAAACAATGTTTTTCGATTTGTTTTCCGGCGCAAAAACAATAAACGAAGTGGGTTGGCCAACTCGCGAACAGGCACATACAGCTGACCGTGCGGAAAACAGGGAAATTCGAGATTAATGCCACAGACTGCTAACGATTGGCCTTGCGATTTGTTTATTCTCATCGCAAAAGGCAATCGAACGGGAAACTGAATCCGATTGAATTGGAATGGAAGATCATTTTGAATAATCGGAATTCGTGGGAAAGGGACTTCCTCTCCTTTGAATTTGCACTTGATGATCGTAGCTTGAATCACAATATTAATCGTCTTCTTGACGGACAAACGCGTACCGTTGCACAATTTGGGATGATCCAAATTCCGCAACATAATTGTGATCGATCCCACCTTCATTTCTAAATTATGCGGCGGAGTTCCTGGCACAACAAGCGAGTTCAAAAATTCCGTCGGATAGTTGGTCGCTTCTTCTTCTTCGGTCACGCTGTCAACGGATTTGTACGAATGCAGTTCTCCAGCGATTTGACTTTGAATAGTGAAATTCAAGCTATCGACGTCCTTATTCTTCGGTGGTAGTATTGCCCGTTCACTAATCCAATCGAGATTTTCATAATAATGTGCAATGCCGGGGAACACTGGTGATGAGCTCCTCCTTCGGCGATGTGAACTCGCAAAATTTTTCGGGGAACGATATATCAATTAATGGCATTCGTTATATTTTTGTGTATTTACCAGGAAATGTTTTGATTGGATTGTATATCCATAGTGAAACGAATACAATGGCTCTGACGAATGAGTCAAAACCGACAATTTCACCTTGCCACCAGCGCAGCATAAGCCGGGGGCTTCCGATTAAAACTTCAATGCATTGCAATGATGGCATAGGACAAACAATGAACAGATATCAACGTGGAATCCCATTCAAAAGCAGCGCGATTCGAGCATTTACATTACATTTACGTTTGCTTTTATTGAACTTTTTGTATATACAATTTGACTTAAACTAGGTAACAAATGATGGTGAATAATTAATATTTATATGTTGGCTCAACAACAGGGGCCCAACGGTATACAATGTTTGTTTTCTTAGATCTATTTTACATAAATTGTGGTTGTCTTCTCGGATTCATACTCGTAGTATGCATCATTGTCTGGGTTTACCTCAGGGAGTTCAACTCCGGGTGTTGATGCGCGATTCGAGCCTAATTTATGACTGCTTCTTTAATAAATTTTTGTCGAATTTGAGGTGGAATCTGTGCAATATTGGCACGTCTCCCTTTGATCGTCTCATGGGAGGCATTAGTCAAGCAAATAACTCTCCCTGAAAAAACAACAAAGTTGTTTTTGACTAATCCTTTTTAAAAGAAATTTAAGAAAAAAAAACCTTACGGAATGAATGTTTCACAATGAAGGCCCGCAACCCAATTAACCTCATAACCTCACTTTTGACACGCAAACTTATTTTCTGAAAAAAATTATCGAATTGATAAATATCGCATTGAAATTCAATTGATCGCTAAGCTTGTACCGTTTGCGGATGTGATTTGCAGCAAGAAAATAGCACATTTGCTCAAAAGAAAATGACAACGTGAAAAGGACACCAGTAGGTAGAGGGACGGTTGGGCATGGGAATTCTGTGCTAGAGCGAGAGGGAAGATATGACCTTGGAGTGAGTGTGGTGGCTTTGGCGGAAGTAGGTTATCTACATATGTTGTGTGTTTGAGACGCCGGTCGCCGCTGGTGGTTGGTAGTTTTTGTTATCAGTTTTGTAGTGTTAGACGGCACCCGAGTAAATTTGGCACGCGTCGTGCAGCGACTATTTTAAGGAGGCCATTAATAGCATGCTTGAACATGATGTAACATGTTTAAGATCAACAGGCGAAGTTGAATTTTCTTATCTTTTCAAGGTTGGATTTTTGGTAAACACTAGCGATTTCATTATAAAATGTTTTGGTGTCTAAGATTAAGAGAAGGAGAAACATTTTGTGTTTGTGAAGCTGGATGGCTGGATATAAAATTTACTGATGCGATATTCTACAACGAAACTATGAAATTACTGGCACAACCTGAACATGGAACAGAATGTACTATATTCCATATAAGGAATGGTTCTCAATTTTAAAATGCAGTTTCAATCAATGCAACATGTAAAATTTAAAATTTTAGGTAAGAAAATATATTTAAAGATAAATAATAGAGATTTTAATAAAGATATTTTCTACTAGGAGGAGAGTTAACTTTGGTTGGATCCATTTTTCCGCTTTCGAATACTATAAAACGAAAAGAAAACGAATATCCTGCACTTTGTCCTTTTGGCGAAGCTGATTTACTAGATAAGATCATAAGATCATAAAAGGAAATTTAAGACAATCACAAAATTTTCAGTCAAACGATCACACATTTCAATCACATATTACTTAAGTGCAAAGAAGAATGGTAGTAGAGGGGGGATGGAAATAAAATGATATAAATTTCACATATTTGGTGTCCGTTTTATTAGTTCATATTTATCACTTGGCCTATAAGTAGCTCCAGCTATAACAGTTCCCCATTAACATGTTTCACTTAACATTTCTGTGTTTTCTTACAATCGTTCCATCTTTAATTTTAGGGTTACCCCTACCGTTGGATATTAACTTACAACAACCAAACAGTACTAATGATCTTTCTTTTTCACTGAGTTTGCCTAACAATGATACAGTACAAATAGGCTTGTCATTTCGTTTATTAACATTTTCGAACGGTAAATCGTTAATCAACAACACAAAGGAGGAGGAAACACCGACACTTCAAAATGATGTTGACGCACAACTTCCAACAACAGAAAAAAGCTTACAAAGGAGAATTATAACTGTGGAGGAAGCAATTGAGAGTTTTAGGCAAGATTTAATCAAAAAAGAAACTGAAATATCAGGGATTATACAAAGTAAAGATGTTTTTTATAGACATTTTAAATTAGAATTCGATGATGACAAAGCCTTAACAATTCGATGTTCATATGACAGCAATTATAATATGCGAACTCTAAGCATCAAATGTTATGAATACCATGAATATGAAACAGAAAGAGAGTTGAGTAATGGAGAAGTGGAACTCTTTATGAAAGAGGATCTTGATTATAAATCTGATGTAGAATTGCTCGATTTTAAATCACTAAAGCAAACATATAAAATGAATATTTCTTAAATAAAACATGTAGGCAATTACATAATAATAAAAATGACCTTTATTTGGCAAGATTACATTCGTTGTTTTAATTTTTATGCTGAATTGATTGCTGGGCGGGATATCCAAGAGTTGTGTTTAGAAGAAAAACCAAGCCATTTTACCAATACATCATCCTTTTGCCTTTGAAGTACTTTTTCAATTAGGTAAGTAAATACATATAATCAGATACTCATGGTGTTCTTCCAATAATTCTTGTTCATGTTCTTCCATGAAATCCGAAATTTCATTCAATACTAATGTTATATTTACGTTGAACATTACTACCAGCCTGTTACCCGCACAGTTATTAAACAGAGACTAAATTGCATGTAAATAATAAGACAAGCATTTAAATAAAATGAAAAGCTCGCCTCTCTGTCTTTGTTTTTCATCAATTGAGAATACATTTACATTTTTATATTTTTTTTAATTTCAAAATGAATATATTGTATAATTCGTTCTTCTGCTTTGTCAACATAATTTTTGGTAGCTGCATCTCCTTTTTCTTCAGGATCTCGAATATTTTGTAATCGTTTCCAGTTCAAATCATAATTTCCTGTTTTGGTTTTAATAAATCCCTCCCCTTGTGGTCCAGGCAGGCCTCGCTCTCCTTGTACTCCAATTGTTCCTTGCTCGCCCTGCTCCCCTTGTATCCCAATTGGTCCTTCCTCGCCCTGCTCCCCTTGTACCCCAATTGGTCCTTGCTCTCCTCGCTCTCCTCTTGGCCCTACACTAACTCTTGAGTGTGTCCTATTCGAAAAACGCCCAAACTTATCAACGCTCATTTCAATATAATAGTTTTATTGAATAATATCGGCTTCTTTTAGTTCTTCAATTATTGAAACAATCTCATTATTGTGATTACTGTGTCCAGCTTGATGTGAAGCAATGAGAAGTTTCAATCGCTCTACGAGCTCGTTAGGGTCATCCCAGAAGATATAGTCTTTTTGTTTCTTTGATAATTGCATTAACCCACTTCCTGTAAACGGAGTATCTTCCAATAGTTTTTTTATAATCGCCTTGTATTTATATCCTCTATGTCCAAGTACTTGTTTTCCCGAATCGTGATAACGTCTGTAAGCATTGGTAACTTTCAATATGGTTTTGTACGTTTTTAAATCTTCATTATTGTAAAGACTTTGACATGGTTTTTTTTTGAATATTAGTTCAAATAAACCATTTGTTCCTTTATAGGTTTTATTATCTATTTCTATGTCTGCCCCATCAATTTTGAACTCTTTATCCCCCATTTGAAGTTCTCCATTTTTTATATGTACACCGTACACATCATCAATGGTGTTTGAATTATTCAGATATAAATTTATGTATTTGCGAGGAATTTCCCCAAAGTTTTCAAAATCTAATTGATCGGCAAAGTCGCGAGCAAGCTGTCGTCGACGCTGACGTTCACTCCTATTTCTTTTAATTTTAGGTGTTGCTGTAAGAGTTCTAAGGGAAATGTCACTGATGTTTGAAGTGGGACTGACATCGGGGGTGATAAATTCATTAGTATCATGCTCTATTTTCTTAAGCGGAGACACAAGACTATTTTGCTGCTCTTTACTTGGCTGTTTGTTACTTGATTTCGCGACTAGTTCTTTAAGAGGTTTTGTAATTGGTCTGAAAGTTTCTTCTAAATGAAATTCCAAAGCTTCTCTGCCATTTCTTAGAGCTTTATATTTTTTTCGTAGAGTATCAGTAGTCTTAACAAGTTCTTTTGTTAGCTCTTCATTTAAATGTATCATGATGCTGATTTATTGTTTTTACAACAGCCTTTTAGCAAGTTTCGTAGGTTTTGAAACAGTTTTTCAAATTGTTTCAAATTAAGTTTGATCTTCAGAGAACGGTTTTTGAATGTTGAACAGCTACTTTTGATCCGTGATGATCTGCTTGTTACTGCTATGGACTGAACGCTGTACACCTTAGAACTGCTTTGATAGAACATATCAGTTCGAATGCTGTACACAGCTGAAGTGATAAGCTTTTTATAGTTTTATGAAGCAGTCAAAACCCCTCCTATAACGCCCCTTATTAAAAGAACTTTCCTTATCAATAACCAAAAATCCATATCTAGTGTTCCAACATTCTGTACATACCATTTGAAATATTTGAAATGTCATATCAGAATTGACATGGTCATTGTAAATGTGTTTTAAGTTCATATCATCCTGTTTAAAGACAATCAGAAAATTTGCATTATCTCGTATTAAATGTTTGGGGATTCTTGTGTACGTCTGACACAAATAAAAGCTATCGATATGATAATGTCGCTCCATACTAAAGTAGTTTCGAATAGCATCTTGTTTTTCACAGGCAATGTCATCAAAGATAAATATAGAATTTGGTTTGACTTCTTCGGGTGGTATGACATCACAATTATTTGAAAATGTAAATAAACCCATATTTTTGATAGGTTCCACGGCTCGACGCAGAAACTCATACTTTGGTTGATGCAACGATTTTGAGTAAATGTAAATATTTTCAAATTTGAGACCATTTGGCTGTTGTATTAAACTCATCATAACATTTGTTTTTCCACAATTTGAAGGACCGGTAATTAACCCTCTGATACTATTTGGTAAGAGTTTGCTATGTTTTTTCTGTTTTGTTTCAATATTTTTAACCAAGTCCATATTTTTTATTGGCAATTGGTGATGTTGTTTAATGAATCGCATGATGGCAAAAAAATGCATTCCTATAAATGTGAAGATTATATTTGAAAAACATCACTACGTTCTATACTGCCGAAATGAGATGGTAAATATTATAAAATGATAGATTTTTCAAAAAACTCTATCAGTCAAAGACTTATAGTGAAGGGAAGTGGTTTATTAAACTCTGCAATCAATAAACTACCTTTTGAATTACATTTACCCGGATATCAATACTGTGGACCTGGAACAAAACTCCAGGAACGTTTAGCAAGAGGAGACCCAGGAATTAATTTACTAGATCAAGCGTGTAAGCAGCATGATATATCTTATTCCAAATTTAAAAATTCGTCGGAGCGACATATAGCAGATAGAATTTTATCCGAAAAAGCCTGGCAACGAGCCATATCAAGGGACGCTGGTATAACTGAGCGAGCAAATGCAATATTGGTTACTAATCTTATGAAGGCTAAACTAAAATTAGGTATGGGTTGTTTAAAAAGTAATAAGAAATCCAGGTCTAAAAGGCCCATCGCTTTTAGTAAAGTAATTAAAAATGTTGGAAAAATCCTTCAAATAAAAAAACCACACAACCTTGAAAAAGCTATAAAACTAGCTTTGTCATCTACCAAGAAAGCAATTAAGAATAATAGTAATAATATAGCGACACCCCGAGTTATTTCGGTACCCAAAATAGGTGGAGTAATTCCATTTCTTGTTCCTCTATTTGCTGGGCTTTCAGCTCTTGGAGCTTTATCTGGAGGAGCTGCGGGGGTTGCAAAAGCTGTAAACGATATAAATGTTGCTAAAAAAGCTCTGGAGGAAAAAAAAACGTCATAATCAAAAAATGGAAACGATTTCAGTAGGGCATGGCTTACATCTAAAACCATATAGGAAAGGACTTGGACTATATTTGCGTTCACAGACAAAAAACTTCTAAGTTTGCTACCCAATCGTGCGCTGAATGAACTAGATTTGAGAAATTTTGCAAAAGATTTGATTCCACACTCTCGAGGAGTATTTATGCGCGATGAATTACCAAATGGTAAACCATTTAGAAACGAATGTGGAATAGTTAATCTAGATTCATCAACTGGAGCAGGAACACATTGGGTGGCATATTATAAAAAAAACAAACACATTGAATATTTCGATAGTTTTGGAAATCTTCAACCACCAGCTGAAATAATAAATTATTTGGGTGAACAAATTGAATATAATTATCTTAAGTATCAGGATTATGATTCAGTAAATTGTGGACATTTATGTTTAAGATTCTTATATGAGTGTTATTTTAAATAAAGAAATAAAATAAGAGCTTATAAAAGAACGATTTCATTATGTTTTTTGTCGTCATGACGTTAACACTTACGTTAAGCGGGAATACTTCTCATCTAACAGCAGATTATTTTCCGCCTTTGAACCTGGATCAGGATTACGTTTGTGGATTGATTGATTTTCAAACATACAATTCTATACCCAATGTCGATGAGCGAAACAATTTGTTTCATGTAGGGAAAGATGTTATAGAAATCCCAATAGGATCATATGAAATCGATGACATTGCGTTATTCATTTCTAACAAATTGTTAAGTCTAAATTCCACTACATCTGTAAGTATAGAAGCAAATAATAATACTCTGGAAAGCGCGATCGCAAGTAGTGAAAAAATATATTTCAATACGAAAAGAACTATTGGGAAATTACTAGGTTTCAGTAAACGCATTCTACAAGCAAATCAATTGCATCTGTCGGATTTACCAGTTGATATAAACAAAGTTAATGTTATTCGAATTGAGTGTAATATTATTACGGGTTCATATTTTAATAACACCCTCGTGCACACAATACATGAATTTTCACCGGAAGCAGGACCAGGGTATAAAATCATAGAAGTTCCAAGAAATGTAATCTATTTACCAGTGAATGTCAAGCGAATAACATCGCTTACGTTAAGGCTACTAGACCAGGACGGAGATTTGATAAATTTTAGAGGAGAAAAAATAACTATTCGTTTGCATTTAGCCCCCGCCTATTGATAATGTTGATCTATAATAATATATTCAACCCCAGAAGTGACCATTTGATTAGTTTTACCAAAGCATCAAAGCTGTCGAGACCAAAGCTCTCCCCTAAAAATTCAGCATTTCTATTGTCGTTAGGGTTTACCGTAAAATAAAAATTATGAACGAAATATTAACCATCAGTCAAGAACCTAGCTATGATAATAGCATATCCAAATTTGAATACCACAGTTACTCGCCATTTCTTCAGACCTTTAATCCAAGCGATGAAATACGTATACCCATACATCAACAAGACCTGTGCATTTTACCTAGCGAAAGCTTCATTTACATTGAAGGAGGTCTCACAAAATCCGATGATACCAAATCTACAACTGCAAAATTGTGTAATAATGCTATCGCATTTCTTTTCGAGGAAATTCATTATGAACTTAATGGCGTAGATATCGAATGCAATAAAAATGTTGGCATCACAACATCCCTAAAAAATTACATATCTTTAAATGAAAATGAAAGTAAAAATTTGGAAAACGCATCATGGACTGGAAAAGATAACATATCACTTACCAGCCGAATGAGAATCATTGTCGGCACTTTTAATTTTTGTGTTCCATTAAAAAATCTATTAGGATTTGCTGAAGATTATAAGAAGATAATTATAAATGCAAGGCATGAGTTGATACTAATTCGAACGAGGTCCAATGAGAATGCATATTTTTCTACAGAAAACGAGGAATTAAAGCTTTCAATTTTCAAATTGCAGTGGAGAGTTCCCCACATTACGTTAGCTGATTCAGATAAGCTAACACTACTTAAACAAATACAATCAAAGCCAATTCAAATTCACTTTCGAAATTGGGAAATGTACGAATATCCCACACTACCAGTGGTTACTGATCATATATGGACAGTTAAAACTTCAAGTCAGCTTGAAAAGCCAAGATATATTGTTATCGCTCTACAAACCGATCGAAAAAATCAAAAAGCTAAAGATGCTAGCAAATTCGATCATTGTGATTTAAGTAATGTCAAGGTGCATTTGAATTCTGAGACATACCCCCGAGAAGACTTAAATCTTAAATTTAAGCACGACCGGTATGCCATTCTCTATGAAATGTATAGTAAATTTCAAGACTCCTATTATAAGAAACATTCGCAAGCACTCTTATCTAGACAAGAATTTAAGGATGTCGCTCCAATCATAGTCATTGATTGTTCCCACCAAAACGAATCAATTACAACCGGACCCGTTGATGTAAAAATTGAACTTAAAACAATAACAGCTGTCCCACCTTCAACCACAGTCTACTGTTTAATTTTACATGATCGTATAATTGAATACAATCCAATAACTGGAGAAGTTCGCAAGCTTGCTTAAAATGGTAATTTCAGCATAAAACTAAACAGTTGCAAAGTTCGTTTGACTATAAACACATCATATCATAAAAATGAATTATTATACTGTAGATTTTCAGGGTTTTAGAGGCTTAAATAACGAGTTTATTTTAAAGGAATTAGCTGTTCTTTACGATGGACATCACCAACATTTTATTCTTACACCCCCCTTTAGTTCTAATCAACTTCCCCCTTCACTAAGTAGACAAGCTCGCTGGTTATTTCAAAATCATCATGGTTTAACCTGGGATGGAGGATTCACGAATTTTACTCAAGTAAAGATATATCTTCGAGAAAATATTCAAAACTCTGTTGTTTACGTTAAGGGTACTGAAAAAAAGCAATGGTTAAAAGAAGTGCTCAATAATGAAAACGTAGAAGTCATAAATGTTGAAGATAACTACAGTTGCCCTAATTTAAAAGAACTAAAAAGAATTTGCCCCAATATAATGATGAAATGTATGTACCATGGAAAATGTTGTGCGCTTCAAAACGTGTATCTCCTAAGTAAGTTTATAAGTGAAGTAAAACAAATGTGAAATATTTTTTTAAATAAAAAACATGTTATACAATTTTAAATGTTTTTATTTCATAAGTTTTGAAGAAGAAGAAGAATTGACTGAATTACAAAGTTGTCTTTTAAATCCATACGGGGCGGAACTGTGATCATCGAGGAAACGTCGTTTTTCCGCTTTGGGCTTATAAGTTTTCACTTCTGTTACAGTAACTACTTGATGTTCTCGTGTTCGGCGAATATTGTTTGAGTTGATTAGTATACCTTGGTTGTCTGAAGAAGAATTTAATACTGCGTTTTTAATAGATTCAAAGTTAATTTTTTGAGAAGCTTTATAGTTAAGAAATATGCCTTTTACTTTGCACTCAATATGTTCAGTATTATCTTTTGTGCTATAGACTTTATATGCATAGTTTTTAGGACCTCCACTAGCAAATTCAGTTATATAACTTCCAGGGCCATAGCTTTCTAGTTCATCCGTCATATCGCCAATAAATTCCCCTGTAGGGGATTCATATTCTCCTAGACGACTAACGTAGATAACAGAATCCGTATCATAATAGAGAACTCTTTCCCCTAATTTTTCTAAGTAACTGTACAGTTTTAAGCGAGCTAGAGTTGTCGTATAGGCGGCAACGCAAACGTTCACTGTAGATAGAGACTCAGCTGCTTCTTCTTTCATTTCGAAATTTATGACGATATTTTCTTCATTAACAGGTAGAATATGCAACACTTCTACAGAAGGATGTGTAAGCAGTTGAAACAAATCTGAGGGTTTATTCAAAATACACGTTTGTTGTTGATTTTCACGTTGTCCAAATTTTCCCCAAAATTAATTTAAAATCAACTTAGCTAAAGATCTTTTTCCTGGGTTGTTACAAATTTCTGAAAATTCCAATTCAATATTTTCTTTATCAAGAAAACCCGCAATATATTTATCTTTTTCCTGCGGGGATGTACATGAACTTGGCCATCCTGATGCTTCTTGCTTGATTTTTAGAAATTTGTTCATCATTGAAGTGAAAAGACCGTCAGAATTAGTATCTGGATTATATTGGACTACATCATATTCCCAAATTTCAAGAACGGAAAGTAGTTTGTAGCCTTTTTCGATTGCTTTAAGAACTTCATCAATTACCCATGTTCCGGATAAAGCTCTTTCTTCATCAGTGTGATTGCAAAATTGTTCTTGATTTTTTTCATCACTGCAACTTCTACACAAAGAAAACATAAGCTTATTATTTTGTTTTACTGGCAGGACAGGATGAAATAGATGCTCTGGTGGTAGAATTTTACATTTGACAAGGCCATTTATACCTTCCAATTTTATAGCAGGAGTGGTGTGCACTTTTGGATGGCCGATAGGGAATTTTCCATTCTTACAAACCCACGGATATAGAGAACATACATCTATATAATGAATTTGTTCACCTTCTTTACATTTATAATAATTGAAAGTATTTCCGGTTCGGCCTCCATAGAAAGCATCACGAGGATTCAATGGTGAATTTTGTATCAGTGTATGTGTGTTTAAGAAACTTAAATCTTCTTTGTTCATTAACTGCAAATCACTTTGAAATTGGCAAGACCACATTTCAATGACTTCGTAATTAAATTTTCTTAATCGCGCAGTTTTAGATTGTGTTCTCTCATATCTGTGATTTAGGGTGTCATTTGCGTCTTCGTATAGAGGCTCATCACGTTTATGCTTTAAACAGAGGGGGTGACCATGCCAGTAGCAGCCGTGGAATTCAAATATTAGCCTTTTTTCCTCGCAAAAACCGTCAACTTTTACCCCATTGACAACTGCTTCTCTTCCTTTAGATACATGCTTTATATCAATTTTTCGCTTCTTTTCTTCCAAAATCAACCACTTGATGGCTTCTGTTGATTGATTATCCAAACACCTGTAGCCTTTTTTAGGAATTAAGCCAATGGTGTTAGGTAGAAGAAAGTTACGCCTGAATACAAGATTACATGCTGACGCTATGGTTGTTGCTTCTAAAAACGGTTCAACATTACTCTGACTGAGGAACAAGTTTCTAAATTTCAGACAAGCCTCTGTCAAAATTTTAACATCACTGATACAATATTCGACAAGGTCACGCTGCATGTCAAAATCATCGTTTTGATGTTCTGCAAACCATTTCAAAAATACATTGCGATCTTCAGCTTTCATTGTATCTGGACTGTAATATTCAATAGGAGGTAGTTTTCCGATATATTTAGCATTTTCTTTGGTATTAAAATAATGGGGAAAATACCCCTTTTTCAAAACAGGAGACAGTTCAAATGCTTTTGGCAGTTTTGACAGAGCCATAGGAAAGTAATTTAACGAGTCTATAAATTTAACATTTCCTATTTGCATCAATATTATTTTAGTACCACGCATGATCAATTCGGGGGTTAGACTTGTTTTTTCCAGTATATAGCTCAAAATGAATTGATGGTCGTATGCCTGTCCATTATGAGCTACCACAATTACGTTCTTAAAATTTTGCCGAACATTTAGTATGTGCTTTACAAATTTGGATACCACGTCTTCTTCTTCTTCTTCTTGCTTAATGACATTCAATGACAATTTGCACTTTTCACAAAAATACAAATTTGGAAGATCCAGACAGTGGTCACATTTTTGCTGAAATACACACAAATTGGGTTCATGTATTCTTATTGGCAAAATTTTTGTTTCATCATCATCTTCACAATTAAATATTTTTTCCCCTATTATTCTCTCTTGTCGACTCTCCAAATCATAAAATATGTACAAACAGTTGTTACATTTTGGTGTTCTTTTATCGGGGAGAATATAACAGAGATGAACTTTTTCAACATGTTGACGACAATGTTTACAATAGTATTCATCACAAACATGATTTCTATTTGCCCCGTATGTTTTCAAGCATAGTAGGCATCTTTTCATTATTTCGCAAACAGAATTTTTATTTCTTGAAGAACCGCTCGCTTTGTGATTGTCGAAACAGGGTTTACCCCTAAAGCTTCGATTGCAATCGTCACAAAGAATTTCTTTCGATTTGCTGCAACTTGGTGTTTGCTGACATTGTGGACAGGATCCCCCACATTTATGAAGTCTTTTCGTATTGTATGGTACGCGACAGACTTCGCAAAAGTACTTACAGCAAAATGCGGCGGTTAACGATGTTATTACGCTATAATGATTGTTGCAATACAATAAATTTATTTTTTTCACCTCAGAAATTCCTTCAAAAATCACTTTACGGCCTTTAGTTCCATATTCATATACAGTAATCTTATATCCCTGCAAGTGATTTTGAAAGGCTCTCAGCTCTGGAATTCCACAACCTGTATCTGGTATATTTATCTGTGCATCTTTTATTAGATTCAAAGTTCTTAGGGTTTGAAGCTTATCAATATTTTGTCTAAACCTCTTGAAACTAACTTCTCTGTCAGCGTAAGCTTTTGCGACAACCAAGGCACGAGGTAGGCATAAATTATCCTTATTTTGAATAAATATTATACCTCCCCGTCTTATACATTCTTCATCGAACGAATTGAACATAATGCTGGACTTTCTGTTGTTCCCTCTCCCTGAAGGGAGCTTAACAGAAGTTATTGTCATGCAAAAACTGTCTGTACTCAGGCCTTCTGAGTTGCTCTGGAAGATTTTGGATATCATTTCCCATACATCACCGAATTTTAGCTCTGAACAGTTTCGGTAACTAATCCATCCATTTCCCCGTTCAGTAGAAAAACCGTTCCCATAAAAAGTAATTCCTACTTTATCTGTTGAGCTTAAGCCTGTTACAGCATATTCAATCATGCTATTAATGGCCTCCTTGATCCATAAAGTTGGTTCTTTGTTGCTAGGGATGGGTTTAATCTTAAAATCGATTTTACGACCCTTTAGGTCAAATCGTTTTACACGAGACTCCAAGTCATTCAACACCTCGAATCGCTATGCATTTAAAAAGAGAAGATAGATAGAAAGCATTATAAAACAACAAATTTCGAAATGCATGCAATTAAGGAGTAGGAACTTATGTTTTCGAAAATAGACGAAAAGCAACCATTTGTATTAGGATCAAGTAGAGTTAGAAAATAAGTAATGCAAAACATAATTTTTCATATTAATCAATTTAAATTTTTATTTATTTTTCCATTAATTTACATTAATTTCCATAGAAAGCATGCTTCTGCGATTGCAGAAAGCCGAACTGTACCTGCTCTTCGACCCCCGAAATTTGCTTTTCATGAAAAGCTATTTCAAACGACTGTCCCAGTGGTTCAATAAGCTCCATTTCACAGTTGGTCATCTCTGATAGGTCATCTGCAGCCAGCTCTTTACTAAATCTCTTCGGGAGAAAAACGATGCAGTCCTTCAGCTCCAGCATTATCTGCTCACCGAATTGTGAGTCACATTTTTTCGCTTTTAAAATGCCGTACCTTTCCTTAAGGTTCAGCTCCTTTAGACTTTTTATCCCCTTGGTGTGCTGCTTCTTGCCGATAATGTTTAATTTTTTTAGCAAAGACATTTTTAATAAAATTTTAAGTTTGAACACAGAATGTAAACTAATTTCATAATTTCACAACAATCGGCTTTTATACCCCCGAAACCATAGATAAAATATTTGATACTTTCTTAACATTCTTCATATTTTTTGTAAAACGCATGTTTTTGTGGTCTGTCTAAATGATTTTGATAAGAAAATCCAAACACCGCGTGAAAAATGTTCATTAAAAGTAAATTTTTCTGAAATTAACACAAGTTTGGCATGTTTGAACATGATGTAACATGTTTTAGATCAACAGTCGAAGTTGACACACAAAATGATTCTCCTTCTCTTAATCTTTGACACCAAAACATTTTATAATGAAATCGCTAGTGTTTGCCAAAAATCCAACATTGAAAAGATAACAAAATTCAACTCAAGCATGCCTCCTTAAAATAGTCGCTGCACGATGCGTGCCAAATTTACTCGGGTGGCGTCGTCTACCACTACAAAGATGATAAGAAAAAACTACACTCGCCGTGCATCGCTGACCACAAAATGTTCCCATGTACAACGCGTGCCAAATTTACTCGGGTGCCGTCTAACACTACAAAACTGATAACAAAAACTACCAACCACCAGCGGCGACCGGCGTCTCAAACACACAACATATGTAGATAACCTACTTCCGCCAAAGCCACCACACTCACTCCAAGGTCATATCTTCCCTCTCGCTCTAGCACAGAATTCCCATGCCCATCCATCCCTCTACCTACTGACACCTGTCAAATTGCGTACAGACTAAGTCAACGTATAACGCCATCTATCGGGTTGTGGTATTGATTGGCACAACGCCATCTATTATTTATCTCGTAAGCTCACCCAAAATGCACGCAGGACGTCTTTTATCACAATGAATTTCACAATTATCCGAAATTTTCCAAGTTTTAGAACGAATTTTCCAAATTTACATCGTCCAAAATCTTCAAATCATGTGATAAAATTCAAAATTTCGTCGAAAAGAAAAATTTGGAGTTGTTCGCGTTTTTCTGGAATTTTCCAATGAGAACTTTCTATTTTTCCATTTGAAAAGCCATTCTGGAAAAATTGCACACAAAATTCCGTACAAAAAAATTAATTTTCGATTTTCCGGAGGGTTTTCCCAAAATGTTCTTTGGTGAAAACCTTCTCCTGGCAATTCCGAACAACTGAACAAAATTTGAGTCAAATCGGCCCGGCCGTTCTCAATTGATGAATTACTAAACATTTTTCAAACTATTCTTATATTTATAAATGTTAATGTTAACTTGCGACAAGGGCCTGTCACTGAGAGCTTCAACTTATACAAACTCACATTGGTAGGTATTTGCTATGTCAGATGAATTACCTAAAAGTGGATATTATTTAACACTCCTATTCATATATTATATTAACCGTTTCTTTTATCTAGCATCGGTTCTGAGATTTTTACCTACCTACCTAATAAAATAAGAAAACAACCAACCAACCAAGATTTTGATGAACGAAAACTTTCGTTCTACGACCAGAAAAACATAAAAAGAAAAGTAACTTGCCGTATGGCAATTAAGGGCTTCTGTTTCTTAAGGCCCGATCAGTGATTTGATCGCAGTGCCGCTATTACTCGGCGGTGTCCTCGCCAATGTTGGTTTAAGTGGCTGTATTGCCATCTTCTGACGAGGGAAAACACACAAATAGTAACGGAACCTGAAGATAAAATTCTATGTGCTCTTCGCCAAAACATATTATGAGTAATGGCCCAAACACGACATTAAAATTCTCTTGGGAGACTTTTACGCCCAAATTGGGAGATCCATGAGACCACCTCCGGTAACGGACTCAGGATCATCGATTTTGTAGCGGGCAAAAAAACATGGTGGTAAGCAGCACACGATTCCCACGTCTCGTCATCCATAAAGGCATATGGCGCTCGCCGGATGGTGAAAAAAGGAATCAAATCGATCATGTCACGATTGACGGAAGACACTCCTCTAGTATTCTGAGTGTCCGTACATTTAGAGGAGCCAACATCGACACGGATCGCTATCTAGTTGGTGCGAAGCTTCGAGTGCGGATATCAAGGGAAGCTCTTCGACGACTTCAACCGGAAGAGACTGCTACAGCGTATGCCGACCGCGTATCCCTTGAGCTTGCGAGGAGTCCCACGACTTTTGATATGAACTCAGAAGTGCAATGGCACCTATGTCAACAAGCCATAAGAAACGCAGGTCAGAAGTATTGGGCTTCCCACAAAAACCTTCGAGAAACCCCTGGTTCGAGTTCGTATGTGCTCAGGCAAACAAAGCCAAAACGGAAGCATATACAGATCGTGGCTCCGGAACAGAACTAGAGCGACCCATAATCTTTACGTTGAGCGAAGGAAAGATGAGAAACGCTTGCTCAGGGGAAAGAAAAAATATCACCAACAACGTGAAGTCGAGGAGATGCAGAGATGCTTATATAGCACGACTTATATAGAAGAGTGAAACTATCGACATCAGGTTTCATAATGCGCCCTGGACCCTGCAAAGATAAGGATGGAAATACCGTAGTGGATACAGAGTCAATGCTTGCCATCTGGAGAGATTATTTTAACCAGTTGTTGAATGGCGATGACAGCCAAAATCCCGCCAATCATCGACCTGTACCAGTCAATCTAGATGGAAATCAAGTGATGCAACCGCCCGACTAAAATGACGTCAAAGTAGCCATCACCAGACTAAAAACGAACGAAGCAGCTGGAGCCGATGGGCTACAAGCGGAACTTTTTCAACAAGCTGGAGATTACCTGGTTAGAAGCCTACACCAACTAATTTGCAAAATATTGTCGGAGGAAAGTATTCCCGATAATTGGAATATCAGTACCATCTGCCCGATCCACAAAAAATGAGATCGCCTACCAACTATAGAGGCATAAGGCTTTTTCAAATCGCCTATAAGATCTTGTCCAGCGTTTTATGTGAACGGCTTAAGCCGTTTGCTGACGTTCTAATAGGTCCTTAACAATGCGGCTTCAGACCTGGATCTACGACCTACCAAATCTTCACATTTCGCCAGATCCTGGAGAAAATACAAGAATTTATCATCGATACCCACCACCTGTTCATTGATTTTAAAGCAGCGTACGACAGTATAAATAGGGATGAACTATATCGTACCATGCTTTGGAGTTCCTGCTAAAATGATACGTTTTATTAGGAACACTTTGGAGAATGCTCGCTGCTCCGTCAAAATTGGTAGGGACACCACCAGAGGATGCACTGCTGTAAATGCGGAAAACAACATCAGCGCAGAAATCAAACGTAGAATAACTCTCGCTAATCGCTGTTTCTTTGGGCTAACTAAGCAATTGAGGAATAAAGTCCTATCGAGAAGAGCCAAGGTGACGCTATACAAAACACTCATCATCCCGCTCCTGCTATATGGTGCAGAAGTATGGACTCTCACCCAGTCGGATGAAAGCTCCCTTGTTGTATTCGAGAGAAAAGTCCTACAAACGATTTATGGTCCCGTTTGCGTTGACCAAGCAAACAATGTTTGGCGAAGAAAATACAACAACGAGTTTTACGTGCTGTACAGCGACATAAGCCTAGTTAAAAAAATCAGTATCCAGCGGTTAAGATACGGCTGGGCCAAGTAAAGCGCATGAAAATTGATGCTGCGGCTCGTAAAATCTTCGACGCCATACCAGAGGGAAGGATACACCAAGGAAGACCTCATCGCGGCTGAAGGGGCATATGAAGTAAGCCCAGGAGCACCACGCTTTGTAGCGCCATCTTAAAAAAATATAAAGAAAAAAATACATTTTTTTTTCTGCGTCGCCAGAGAATAAGTATGAATAATGGTAGTTTTTAATTAAAAAAAAAGTCTATTAAAAATGTGTAGTTCCTTAAAGTTTTTAATTCATACGAATTCATGTCAACATTAATAATCAGAGATTTTATACTATTAAGCGTTTTTTATTATTTTTGCTACAAAAAAACTCTTCTGAAAAGTTTTTTGGTATAGACATTTTATGAATGAAAAAAATTTAATTTCATGTTTCTTTAGAGAAGATTATTGCGTAAAAAGTCAAATAAAAGTAACACAGTGAGGGTAGAAAATAAACATTCACAATTTTTTTTGTAAAATGATGACTATACAGTAGGGTGGAGCGATAATACATGAAGATTTTTTTTTTTTTCGATGGCATAGCGATAAAAAGTTGCCTTTCGGTGAGTTTATGAAACGCACAAAAAATTATTTACCTGGCTTAATGTTTTGAGGTGCCCCAACAGAGATGAAAGTCGGAAAAAAATTCAATTTTCGTATAAATTAAAAAAATTAGTACAAACGCTTTTATTATGAAATTATTCAGTAACTAAATATAAAATTGTTTTTTTTTTGTATCAAAAGAAGGCATTTGTTGACGCGGAAGCAGTCTTGCCCTAATAAAACCATCTCTTTTATTTTCTCCAAAAACTGCACTTGAAGCTTCTGTCACTAACTTGACGCAGCGCTCTACGGCTTGTGTGTGGCATGGGAAATCTTTAATGTTCTGACAGGTGGCGAGACCATCTTTTACAATAGCTTTCAACTTTTCATCAGATATATCTGTGGTCAGGGGGAGGCTCAGTTATCTCACAGTCTTGCCACATAATAAGATCAAAATAACATAATAATAAGATCAAAATAATTTTGATTTAACGTAGGCACTTGAAACTTTCGAATTTCTGGAGCATTTTTTGTCCTTGCCTTCAAAATTCTTCGATATGCCAGCTCTCGTATTATTTCTTTTTCATCTCCAAGCATAGCAATAAGAAGATTTTCTGGGTGACCGAAATATCCATTTCGTTGGATTACCTTGTCAACGATTTTCTTCAAATTCGACTTAGAATTATGGTTTGCCACAGGTGCTTAGCTCCGTTTATACACGAGGGATTACATTTTATAGAAAACCACATTGGACCATAGACTCTCATTATGTATGTGGCTAATATCACTAATTTTTCTTCGGGATCCGTTTTAGTAGCATATAACCTCAGAATTCGATTTGCTGTTGTAAGCCATCTAGAATGGTTAAGGGGTCCAGGTTCAATATTAGCAAAATCGGAAGAAAAAACATCAGTGCTGATGGCAGTCATTATATCGTAGAGATACTTTTGGTCGGCACTCAAATTGTTGTTGGTGATTTCAGGTAATTGTGTAGGAATGACGGCAAATTGGACTGTGTTGGCATTGTCGCACATTTTTGTAATTCAGATCCAATGGCACCTGAAAAGCATTTTGGTCCAGTAGTTTTCCCATCTAAATGTAGTAACAGATGTCGCAGTGGTAATTCATTAGAATTCATTAGAACCACTGTAATGGTTTATTAATTTCTTCTTCCATCAGACGAACAATACCACCTTTAAAACCTGTATTCACTACTGTTCCATCGCAACCAACAGCAGCTATTTCACACAGTTTCACTGATTTGGATTTCAATCTTTAATTCCTTTAGCAGTTCCCAACTCACACGTGACATGCCCAAAAAATTATTTCCAGGCTCCGATAAAATCACATAATGCTCTTCTACTACTGTTTTTCTAAAAAATTTACCATTCTTTTGGATATTAACCAATGTTTTATCTTTTCTGCCATCAAAATACATGCCGCATAGGATTTTCTTGCGATCTGCATCCTGTAAAGCTGATCTGACCTTAGTTCTTGCACGACGCAACTTTGACCGATCAATGACACCACTTGGATCGTCTGGTGAAATAATGCCAACATCTTTTAGTACAGAAGAAGCTATAATAGCGCCGGCTCTATCAGAAACTCCAGTACGATCGCAGGCAAGGGCTAATGATGTCAAATTTAATCTCTTTTTTTTTTTGATGGCGGCGAAGCTTTTGGTTTTGGCGTTTCAGGGAAAAGATTGGAAGCTACGCTATCACTGGAACTATTGCTTTCCATTGTCGTAAAGAACGAGAACAACACGGTTTGACGAAATCAATTGTTTTTGTGTTACGCAACATATTTTGTTCTTTTCTTTCTTGTTTTTTTTTTTATTTCTTACAGTTGCAATCACATCCACACCGCCTATCATCATTTTCCTTGTTGATCTTTGATCGAGTAAAAAATGTATTTCTTCTTTGGGAACACGGCTGTCTTTTGAACAATTACAATTTGATATAACTTGGCATTTGCAACTGCAAATATCAAATAATTTATGGGACTCAGTTACAAACTTATTAATTTTTTCTTGGTAGTTTTTGTTTGTTTGACGGCCTTTATAAGGTTTCTTTAAGGTGCTATGTTTGTCGTGATATGAACGAATAAGTTGATATATTCTCTTCAGGCCAACTGTTTGGAGCGACGCTTTTTGCCAAATTTCCAAGACTTCCTGAGCCAATCTTTCGGATATTTCATGAACAGTTGGCTCTTTTGTTGTTTTTTCAGGCTTTAATTCATATTTAATGAACAGATAATTGTTCATAACCTCATTATAAGTAGGTAATTGAGAGGCGGGTAACTTCTCTGGTAAACCAAACACAGGAGAGGTGGTCGTTTGTCGGGTTTCGACTTGAGATGTGTGCTTTTCTAAAATATTACAATAATTACTTCAACTGTGAACAGAAAATTGAAAATATACTACTTACATGAGGATTAATTCTTGATATTAGCCGAAAAATTCGAAGCGTTTCACAAAAGAAATAATAAACTCGCGAGTTGACTGAATGGCGGTCGAACAACGTTTGAAGAAAATTGTGAAATTACCTCTCTTACCCCACTACCCGCAAAATATAATAATGCATACCTACGGTTCAAGATCAATATTTTTTTTTATATTATAACAACCCAGCACTGAGAATGTCCTTTACCGTTAATACGATATTTGTGATTTTTTGACCAAATTCATCAATTTCTCCAAACTTAAATGATGTTGGGGGCACCTCTAAACATATTTATTTATTTATTTATTTATTTATTTATTTCAGAATCGCTTACAAAGTAAGACAAGAGTCTTGTAAATTTTTGAAAGCCTTTAAATTAATTTAAGAATTTGAATTTAATTTAATTATTATGCTATTACCATCATTATAAACTATTAAAAAGAAATCGAAACTTAAAAAGAGAGAACAAATAATAAAAAATTAATAAATAGGTAGATATTATCAATGATTTGCCAAATAGTTGAAAAGTAAACATTTAAATCTTCTTGTGCTCTTTACACTTCTCATACTTATGGGCAGGGGGTTCCAGAGGCGAATAACATGAACGAAAAATTGACGCTCAGTAATAAGAAAATTGTATCGAGGTAGTATAAGGGCAAAAGACCTTGTTGAATGAGGGAAGTTCAGTTTACCGTGTAAATAATCAGGCTGTTTTGTTTGAATGATTTCATGTAGATAGCTAAGTGAGCGAAAATTCAATAAGTTGTCTAGACTACAACCAGAAATGCGAGCAGCAAAAGTGGAAACGTGGTCATAGCGACGTAGATTATAGACATAACGGGCAATGTTGTTGTATGCGACGTTTAATTTGCGGTTAGTGGCAGAGTCCAAGTTGCAAAAAATTTCACATCCATATAACATAATGGGTAGTAGAAGCGTTTTGGCAAGAAGAAGTTTGGTTTTTGTGGGGATGTATCTTCGCGTGACTTGGAGAACACGGAGGCTACCATATACTTTACCAATTGCTTTAATTAGATGGTCGTTCCATGTGAGGGTACGATTGAAAACCATTCCAAGGTTTCTGGCGCTGCTGACATATTCGATTCCTTCGTTTTCAAGATTCAGTGGTCTTAAGAATGATAAATCAAAGATTTTGCGATAGATGGGGAGGGCTGTTGATTTGACAGGGTTTAGGCACAGATGGTTTCTCTTAGACCAACGAGAAATGGAAAAAAGGTCCTCATTCATTAATGCAACGGCATCATTCTTTTCCCCAAACGGTCGACTTATCAGAAGCTGCACATCATCAGCGTAAAGATGGATAAGACAATGTTTAACAACTTTTGGAAGCTTATTTATGTAAAGTGTGAAGAGAATTGGGCCAAGAATTGATCCCTGTGGCACTCCATTCAAAACATTGAGAAAGATCGATGATTGACCATTTGCCACCACACGTTGTTGCCTTCCGCTAAGGTACGAGAGAATCAAATTACATGACTCTATAGAAAACCCAAAGAAATTACGCAGTTTTTTACATAAAATTGAATGGTTAACAGTGTCAAAAGCCTTTGAAAAGTCTAAGAGCGTTAGAAGTGTAATATGATTCTTGTCCATTGCGGTTCTTATTTCGTCAGTAACAAAAAGTAGGGCAGATTTGCAGCTGCGCTTAGGCCTAAAACCAGACTGACAGGTAGTTAACAGCTTGTTAGTCGATAGATATGTTTGTATCTGCTTCATAATGGTTTTTTCAAACACCTTTGATAGAAACGGGAGGATGGCAATTGGTCGGAACTCCGTATCGATACCCGTTTGCTTTTTAGGAACGGGAATAATTTTAGACTTCTTCCATTCTGAAGGAAACTCGGATGTAGTTAAGATACAATTGAATATATAAGTTATAAAGGGCAGTATATGAGGAAGCAATAACTTGACGAACTTAGGTTCCATTAGATCGAGGCCGGTAGCATTCGACTTGATAGATAATATTGCCTTAACTATGTCTTCTTCTTGTATTCTTATTCTTAGGAATGCCAAAGCAATTATAAAATTTTTAAAAAATCGCTCCACCCTACTATACAGTTTATTATTGTTTCTTCAAACAATTTATTTTGCTACACAATTAGTTTCAATTGATACCAAGAAATAAGAAAATCGAACAAATATTTGTATAAAAATGGAGCGAGAAATTTTAACCTGGAACTAAGAAAAACTGTTATTTACAACACAGCCCCGCACTCGATATTGAAATGAGAATCCACCTCAGGCAACTGACATCCGGTTTAAACCGGAAATGTAGGCCGGGTTTTTTCAAGTATGCGTTCATGAATTTAAACTGGGCTATATCCAAGGTCAAATTTAGCTTGTAGGGGTAGTATCTAGCAACATATGAGCTTGCTATTAGACTTTGAGTTTAAAAATAAATAACTGGGCACTCGACCGACCGATACCGAGTAGTATAGACGTGCTTTACTGTCTGTTACATTGGCGAAAAAAAAAGAATAATTAAATAAATTATTGAAAAGGAAAAAGGACTCGAAAACTAAAAAAAAAAAAAGAAAAATGGAAATATTTATAATTCTCTGGGTAAGTAATTAGATTTATGAAGTATCCATTGAAAATTACGGAACCATTGTTTGGAAAGGATTATTTTTAATGCATGTTGCATGTCGGAAGAAGAATTTGGTTATATAAAAAAAATATAATAATGTCCAATTCTGTCAAGCGAATGCAAAGAAATCTTATTTAATTTGGTCGCATAAATGCAGATTTGTGATGAACAAATTGCAAGCGCAAATGTGGAGAAATTTTCTTCAATTTCGGTTGCTTAAATGCAAATTTAATGAACAAAATATAATAAAAGTGGTTTGAATTTCAGGATTGATTCGATCAAGTATGACATTACCATCTTTTGATTACACTGTGTATTTGGACAACTGTGGAGTAGAATGGCAAAAATGGGTACGTTCATTTGAGGCGATGATTAAAGCAAGTCGCATCGACGATGACGAATGGAAGAGGAACTTATTGTTACATTATGCCGGACCAAAGGTCCAGCAATTGTATGATACACTCCCTGAGCTACCAAAAACCAAAGTTGCGTGGTCCACGCCCGAATGTCAAACACCAAACATGACTGCATATGAGGAAGCAAAGGGAAAATTAAATTTTTTTTCTTGCCGAGAGAGAATTTCACGTACGAAAGACATTTACAATTTACGACAAATGAAGCAAAAACTTGACGAAAGCACTGACATATTCTCTATCCACTTACGTATGTAAGCTGAACGTTGTGCATTTGGTGACTAATGCGAAGAAAATATTAAGGACCAGATAATTCAAAATTGCAAGTCAACTGCACTACGTCGAGAGCTTTTGAAACAAGGCGATGCGAGCCTTTGTAAGATCTTGCAAATGGCCAAGATATTCGAAACAGTCAATGAGCACGAGAAATCGTTCTCTGGTGAATCCGTACCGAAGTTGAAACTGCAGGGAGTAAATCGAATTAACGCAAAGTCATCAGGGAAGCCAAATCAGTGCAGCGACGCTAAACAGGTTAAATGCAATCGTTGTGGTTACAATGGTCACTTTGCAAGTGATGTCAAATGTCCAGCTAAAGGCAAATCATGTGTGTGGTGGACGAGATCATTTTGGAAGAAAAGTGCAGATCAAATAAACGGTTCCGTCAAACCGACCAGAAGAACGATAGAATGGTAGAACCAGTTGACAACAAAATTGCGAAGCATGAAGAAAAGCAGAATGATTCAATTTGGAAAACGGAAAATACTGTCAAGAATGTTTCCACTGAAGAGTATATTTTCAACGTGACCACTGCAGATAATGGCAGCGAGTTATTGTGTGAAATTGGCGGAGTTCAAGTAAGCGCAATTATTGATTCAGGTTCAAGATACAATTTGTTGAGCCAAACAATTTGGGATAGCTTAAAATCAAAAGGTGTTGCAGTGATGAATCAACGAAAGGAAACCTGTAAAGTTTTCAAAGCGTATGGAGGTCACGAATTGCCATTGCTTGGTGCATTTGCAGCTGATATTAAAGTTAATAACAAGAGAAATTTGTCCGATTTTTACGTCATTAAAGGAGACGGCAAATTATTAATTGGACTTGAGACAGCCACAGCAATGGGAATCCTTCGGATTGGTACCGATGTTCGAAAAATTGATTCAACAGATAGTGTTGCCAAATTAGGAACTATAAAAGGTGTCATACTTGACATTCCGATCAAGAAGGACGCGCAACCAGTCGTCCAGTCATAACGGCGCATTCCAGAATATTTAAAATTTTGTAAAACAAAAGAAGTAATGTAGCATCTAGCAACATCTGAGTTTGCTATTCGACTTTGAGTTTAAAAATAAATAACTGCGCACTCGACCGACCGATACTGAGTAGTATAGTCGTGTTTTACTGTCTGTTACAGTAGGCAACCCCTCTTTTTGGCTGAAGCTGTCAGTCTATTTAGTACTTAGTTTGTACTAGGTACCTACCCTGATTTCTAATCTCTCTTAAGTACAAGTACTTTCCATATATATAGCCCTTTTCAAACGGTTAACTTGAAATCTTTATTGTGACAATGTTTTTACACAATCTCACGGGACTATTGCGTGATTATATTCTTACACTGATAACGGAAATTAAAAATTAACTCGTTAAAAACGTGTGCCTCTCTGCTGGAGTCCACACAACACTCGCGATCGTGAGACAATTGTTTACCCTCTTGACTCTCGTAAGCTACTGATAGGCACATGACTTTGCAGTAGACATTCACCGTCCAACACAAAGAAGGCAAAACAAAACCAATTAAGAGCTCTGATGAGTGAAAGCACGCATAACATATTGGCAGTATCTCAACCCCCTAACAAGGGTTGCACACTTGGATTATCTCGAGCACACTAAGGGGTTGGAGAATTCAATCGGTGTCATAATTTTTCGTCGGTAAGAATTAATATTTTCCAGAAATTCAAGCATGAAACTGTAACTTTTACGATTGTGAGAATTTCGCCACGGACATTATCTGTTTTTAATAACCGGAGCGCTTCAGTATTTAACTCCTGCCTTAGCAAGTGAATTACGTCGCTCACCCCTTGCATAATCACACATCTCTGTTCATTGGGAGGGTCGCAGCGCACCGTGTCGCTATTAAGGAGTGACTGGGGTTGGCGTTACATATTGTTCGATTTTGACTTTATTAATAATTTTATGGTTTGTTTTGAATGCACCGGCTTGTTAGGGTGTCATCCCAAAAGAATAAGCAGGTGGATTTTTTCCCACACAGATGCGAGTGGGTATGTCCTTTGATTAGTGAACACTTGTGAATATTTGCGAAGCCTAATTTGTCCTTTTATATGGAGTCATTTGCATACAAAGGACAAATGTTTTTCGGTTTTTTATTTTACTAAAATACAATCATCTCAACCAATTTGTGGATTTGAATTCGTTTTAAGTTTTATGTTCTGGTCTGCATTTTAAAACTTATCTTTGATTCTACTGTAAGAACTGATTTAGCATGAAAAATATTCCGGGGCACATATACTGTTTGGCGGACACTCCAAAAATTACTAGCAATATGTTTACCAAACTGATGGTTAATCTCATTTTACATCTAGTTAATCCCATTTCATGAACGAGAAAACAATTCAGCAACCCTTAGGTATAATGAAACCATCAAGTATGCGACACACCCACCCCTAGTTTTGACCGACTGAATTTTATGCAATCCGATCGTCGTTAAATCAATCCCATGTCAAATTTGTTGAACTAATTTGTTCGCACCCTTCTTTCATGCTATAGTGACACGGGCCTTTTTATATTCCTATTGGATAAATCAAAGGGATCGGTGGCACAGATTTTGTTCAATAATTTTAATAAAATGTGCAACTTTTACCGGAAAAAAATCGCAATATAATTCCGAATATAGTATCAAATTGACACTTTGACGTATTGTTTTCTGTATTATTGGATTTTGCAGAACAGAAGCAGATGCTAAGTCGGAACAAGTGTAGGTCTGGGGGTAGATATGGTAGTGTGCGACTTATCTCATTTAGAAATCAGAACATTTTCGCAACCAAAATCTATATAGGTGGGTCTTCGGTTAAGGTTGGAGACTCAGTTCTAAATGCGTCGAGGTTATAAGCTTGGAGTATTTTCTGACCGACCTATAAAGTTCTCTATACATATTTGTTTTTTTTTTTAAGTTCCGCCGAGAGTCATTCTGATGGCAGGGCAAATCTTTCTATTTTCAGGAGCCTTCTCTATTACGTCAGGTATCCCTTATACTTGATCGATCGTTAAACGTTATTTCTCCCAACGATCCTTACATCGTGCTATTTGCAATACGATGCAACGGAAAGACCGCCACCTACACTCACTCACCAACTGGTGAATCGTGTAAAGGACGAAAATTGGGATTTGGTGCTAGTTCTCATCATAAACAATGGGGTAGCTCAAACATGAACTCAAGAGGTGAGTCACTTTTTGAATTCCTTATTGAAAACAGTATTCTAGTAGCGAATAGAGGCTCAGAGCCGACCTTTGTTATTAGGAATAGGCAAGAAGTAATTGACGTTACTCTGGATAGCAACTCAAGTACAGTTACAATAGACCAACGGAAAGTATTAAAAGAAGAAACATTCTCTGATCACAAAATCATTGAATTCATAATACTAGACACTACGAATCACCCAAAACCTCATAGAAATCTCAGGAAAACGAACTGGGATATCTTTAATATGGAAGTCGATAATAGTATAAGAACACTCCAAACCAATGCAATACTTGCACCTGAGGCATTGAACAAGGCAACCGAAGACCTTGCTAAGATTCTAGGGAAAGCTATTGGAAAGGCATGTCCGTTAAGAGCAAGGAGAACGGGCGAGAAACTCCCACCATGGTGGACAATTGAGCTAAGCAACATAAGAAAAGAAACAAGAAAACTTTTCAACGCTGCAAAACGCACAAAAACAGATAGTGACTGGGAAAGTTACAAATCCAGTCAAAGAAAATTCAAGGCAGAGACACAACGTGTAAAACGATGTTCCTGCAAAGCCTACTGTAACGAAGTTGAGACAACTACAGAATCAGCTAGGCTCAGGAAAATCCTTGCTAAAGAACCCATCGCCTTGGGCTCTCTTAAAACCCCCAATGACCGATGGACAGAATCATGCCATGAGACACTCGAGCTCCTCATCCACACTCACTTCCCAGGATGTAACCCTAGCGGGTTTAATGACCTGGGCTTAGAGTATTACACGGATTGCGACGCTCCAATGGAAATGGTTACGGTGGAAAAGATAAGCTGGGCAACCAATTCCTTCTCAACTTATAAATCCACCGGAATCGATGGCATCTTCCCTATGATGCTACAAAAATGTGAGAAACTTATAACGTCACATCTGACAAACGTATTCCTTAGTAGCCTTAAGCTAGGATACGTTCCAAAATCATGGCGAGTAGTTAAAGTGGTCTTTATATCCAAAGCTGGCAAGCCCAGCCACACAACAGCCAAGGATTTTAGACCCATAAGCTTAACATCCTGGAGAAAACCCAAGAAGTCCAGATCGATACTCACCATCTTTTTATCGATTTTAAGGCCGCATACGACAGCATTTATAGAGACGAGCTGTATAGAGCTATGTCTAGTTTTGACATCCCTGCCAAACTCGTCCGATTGTGCAGAATGACGATGGAGAATGATCGCTGCTCCATAAAGGTCGGAAACAATCTCACCGAGACCTTTGATGTCAAAAAAGGATTTAGACAAGGTGACGCGCTGTCGTGTGACTTCTTCAACATCATTCTTGAGAAGATTGTGCGAAACTCGCAAGCCAACACCAGAGGCACAATCTTCCAGAAGTCTGTGCAACTACTTGCATACGCTGACGACATCGACATCATTGGCAGAACACAGCGAGCTGTCACTGGTGCGTTTGCAAGTATCAGTACAGAAGCGGCAAAAATGGGCTTAGTGGTGAATGAGGGCAAAACAAAATATATGCTGTCAACAAGAAGGGAAACACAACATCGACGAATCGGTCAGAACGTCACGACAGACAGCTATAATTTTGAGGTAGTTAGGGATTTTGTCTACCTCGGCTCCGCTATAAATTCTGACAACGACATCACATCAGAAATCAAACGAAGAATTACACTTGCCAACCGCTGTTTCTTTGGCCTAAGAAGGCAATTGAGAAGTAAGGCCTTGTCAAGAACCACTAAGGAGACTCTATATAAGACCCTCATCATCCCAGTCCTACTCTATGGCGCAGAAACATGGACGCTATCAAAGGCGGATGAAGATCTCCTTGGTCGTTTTGAACGCAAAATTCTTCGATTGATTTTCGGTCCCGTTTGCGTTGACGGGCTTTGGAGGAGGAGATTTAACAGCGAACTCTACGAGCTGTACAGCGACATCGACCTGGTCAGAAAAGTACGCATCAGTCGACTAAGATGGCTAGGACATGTAGAGCGAATGGACACCAACGCTCCGGCCCGAAGAGTCTTCGATTCAAACCCGGAGGGACAACGCAGTAGAGGAAGACCTCGCCTTAGGTGGCGCGCGCAAGTGGAAGGGGACCTCAACCAACTTGGAGTGCGCAACTGGAGGCAGTTAGCCAAAGATCGCGCTAACTGGAGAGGCGTATTGGTTGAGGCCCAGGTCCACCCCGGACTGTAGCGCCACCTAAGTAAGTAAGTAAGTAAGCTTAAAATCGTTTGTTCTAAAAACATTTTAAAGGCTCAAAGACATACAAACCCGGATACCATATCCCCGGCTCAACACGCCTATACAAAGGGCAAAAGCGTTGAAATAGCACTCCATAGTGTCGTAAGCACGGTGGAAAAAACACTCAAAGCTAAGGAATACACTCTGGCAGCCTTTCTGGACATTGAAGGAGCCTTCAACACTGTCGAAACGGACGCAGTTCAAAGAGTTCTAGCAAACTTTAAAGTGAATACCACTATCGTTAAATGGATAATGTGTTTGCTCAAAAATAGAATAATCATCACAGAACTAGGAGGTGTACAAACGAAGGAATCTGCATCAGGAGGCACTCCTCAAGGCGGGGTACTATCACCCCTACTCTGGGTTCTTGTAGTAAACGAGATCATCATTAGACTTGAATTAAGTGGAGTTAAAGGTGTTGCATATACCGACGACTTAGCACTGTTCACGAAAGGAAAATTCCTGTCCACCATCAGTGAACAACTAAACAGTGCTCTATCCATGGTCAATACCTGGACAAAGAAATGTGGACCGACAGTAAACCCACGTAAAACAGAGTAAGTTCTATTTACCAACAAAAGAACAATTCCGGAATTTAGCCTGCCAACAATTGAAGGTATTCCGCTAATAATTTCCGATAGTGCCAAATACCTGGGAGTTATCCGAGATCGAAAATTAAACTGGAACCTGAAACATTAAAGAAAGAACCAAAAAGGCAGTGATAACATTCTATGCCTGTAACAGAATATTCTGAAGAACATGGGGTCCTAACCCTAAAATAGTCATGTGGCTCTACACAGCGGTTGTAAGACCGATACTAACATATTATGTTAGTTTATTCTGGTGGCAAGCGCTGTTAAAAACCAACAACCTAAAAACCATGACAAAAATCCAAAGAATGGCCTGTATTGGCACCACGGGAGCAATGAGAACCAGCCCGACAGCAGGCCTAGAGGCTATACTCAATCTCAAACCCCTAGACCTCTTTGTACAAGAATCTGCTGCAAACAGCGCCCTTCGGTTAAGCCAGACCAAAAACTGGAAACACATCCTGACAGGATATGCAAAAATTCTGAACAAATACGCGGGAAATAATAATATGCACGGATTGTATGACCCCCCGACTAGATTTCACGTTGGCGTTGGCGCGGGTTTCTACTCGGAACGTCTCGGAGTACCCGGTTCAATCAGGCTTTGTTGTAATTATTTTGTCGGTATGAGTGTTCCAGTACCATTCAAGCCTTCTGCTATTGCCTTAATAGTTTCTTCTATTACCTTTTTTTATATTATTGTTATGACATCAGTCAATTGTCAATTTATGAATTACCTATGATCTATGAATAATAAAACTCTTTCTTTCTGAATTTCACATCAAAACCAATCGGACGTCTTTATATTTAATCTGCAAAATCTCTGTGAATCCGATTTTATAACATCAGGCTTCCTGACCACAGGAGCGTATTCCAAGCTGAGGTACTGGCAGTGTCAACAGCTGCTAAACAGGTTACAATGATGGCAATACCTCATGCAGATGTTACCTTTTTCATTGACAGCCAAGCGGCAATAAAAACGTTCTCTGCTGTTGAGTTAAAATCGAAGCTTGTAAGTCGCTGTCGTGAAGAGCTGCGGGTTCTTGGCGCACAGCACGACGTAAGACTATGCTGGGTTCCCGGGCACAAAGATGTGTCTGGAAATGAAAGAGCTGACGAGCTGGCAAGAAAAGGGTTTTCCCTTGAACTAAACCAGGCCGACACCACAGTAATGATTCCCTCCTGTAATCTGACACATACGATCGGAAACGTGTTTTGTTTTCGGAGGATGGTCTTTCCTAGTTTATCAGGTGCTACGTTAGTATTTTTAATTATAAAATCTGGCACTACAAATCTGGCTTAACCCGAAACATTCTAATATCATTCGGTTTTTATTATACCTAGTCACATTCGTCATGACCCCTACCAACAAAAACGTTTTAGAAATATTTAGAGCACATCATCATCATTTTTAACGAACTATTTTAATTAAAAAAAAATTTGAAACGAATTGACCTGTTTTAATTCCACTTGTACTAGGACTGTTTATTTGAGCTTCGTTCTCAGCAAAACAAAGTAAAGTAGGATTTTCAGCACACAATTTACAATAACTCTGCGTGTCTCGAAGTGTCAAGTAGAGCGTTGTTGTTGTAATTGCGTGCTGAAAATCATATTTTACTTTGCTTTGCTGAGAACGAAGCTCAAAAAAACAGGCCTAATGTTAAAATTAACTGTCATAAAAAAGTAGCAAATTTCTGGAAGGTACCCAAAAACAAAGCGCGTCTGTGAAAGAGCTTCGTGAAACACTCAAGAAGGCCAAGTTATTGACCGCAACGTATGCTCTCGGGGCTTCGAAAGAAACTCGATCAGCGCAGGGTGTAACGGTGTCTCAGTATGGGTGATCGCTTTGTCAAAAAAGTTTGCCTGTTTCCTAATTTTCCAGGTGTCAAAATATTTAGTATAATTGCAGTTTATTGATCGTTTAAAAATGATTACAAATTAGAAACAGTATTCGAGCCTAGTTGTAGCTAGCCAACGTTTGTTCACAAAAGAATTGGGTCGACGTAAATGTTACATGTAGATACCTATATCAATAAAACGACAGTTTTATAAGCAGTTATTAAACTTATCCGAATACAAAAAATGGCTGAAGCTATTCGCACGTCGTTAGGGACACGGCTACGTTACAAAATGTCAAAGTTAAATCGCGGCAGATAGGGGTAATGTGACTCACTTCGCTGGCTTAAAGGGGTCTTAATTCCAGTATTTCACTTTCCAGCACGTTTTAAGGCCCAACTTATTTCTTAAAACACTATTTGTAAGGAAAATACCATTACGTTACGCCCCTAAGCCCGCCAAACGTCAGTCAGTACAAAAATAACGTGCTAATAGCCACTTCGATAAAAAATATGTCCAACTCGCCTCTCTCCGCTTAAAATTTTCATAAGGAATCAAAACAAATTGCGAAAATAATTATGAAGTGTGCTAATTACCGGCTCCTAATGAAGTGGTGAAATCATGGAAGTGCAAAATAAACTATACAAAGATAACTGTACTTCCGAAATAATTTAACCATGAACGCTCTTAGGTGACGAATTTTTTTATTTTATTTTTGTGTTTTGTGAGTTTCCAGATTTTTTGTCCGTTTGCCTGTGATTATAGGTACATCTCTGCAACAAAAACCAAATTCCAGAAATGGCATCCGTAGCTGAGCAAAAATAGAAGTCGATCATTTTGGCGGCAAATGAAAGATGGAACAAACTCGACTCCTGTGGCATAACTAGGAAAATGTGGCCAATCTATAACAAACAGAAAACGGAAAAAATCCTACAATCGAACAAGAAATCACTGACCTCAATTATAGGCATTATCACCGGACATAATACACTGAAATACCATACCAAGAAAATGGGAATCAGTACAGATGATCTGTGCAGAGGTTGGGGTGATTAGGAGGTGTATGAGGACACCACACACTTTCTCTGTCACTGCCCAGCACTCTGCCCCGTAAGAAATAAAATCCTTGACAGTTACTTCTTCGAGGATTTAGTAGAACTTTCAGAAAGGTCTATTAACGACCTACTTAAAATTATAAATAAAACGGGGTGGTTTACCAATCCGTAGGTTTTTCATAGGTTTCCAGTGTATGGGGGTCGAAAACCCCTGGGGCATCACAACGGATCTACATTGATCGAAGTGTGGCACGTACAGGTTTCTCTTGTCCTGCCAACCCACTAACCTAACCTAAGATCGAAATGATGTTCAAGTATACGAGTATATGAGACAATTTCTTAATTTCTTGCTTCATTCAATGAGCTAAATGTTTCTTTCTTATGCACATTATTGTCAGTATGATGTTCTGTTGGTTGCATTTAAACTTTCGTTAAGCGCTTGACAGTCAAAAAGGTTTAAAGGTTTTCTCCGAGATGGGCGTCAAAAACGCCCGCTTTGGTATAGTCCGATTGAAGCGTAGGCATATGACAGACTCGATAGCAGCATAAGGATCTGGTGGCCCTGTTTACGGTACCTTCTATTTGCGGATTCCATGGTAGTTTACTTTAAATGATGATGTCTAGCTCCTATGTTAGGAAGTTGTGAAGATTGCAGTATTCCTAACACCGTCCTTTTGAAAATACCACTGAAAACAATAGTCATTGATTTCACACTTAAATTAAACTAATTTTGCATATTCGAAAACTACTATAATTCACATCAAGAATTGGAGTCCATTGTAGATATAACATATTTCAAATCGATATCATTTAATTGTTGGATATGACTCTTGAGCACATAACATTTGCTACGTACTCAGCAGGCAAGGTATATTATTCTATTTATATACCTTGCTCAGTAGGTATACTCACCGTCACCGTCACCACCAAATATTTCGGTTCACTGTGCAATTATTTCTCTCAAATTTTCCCTCTTTTTTGCTTCCAAAACAAAGTTACCATACGGTTAGAACATTTAGCAACAGATGGATCTGAAAAAGCCCCAGATTTGGGTACCTTTTCCAAATAAAATCCAACTTTTTGAAAAAACAATGAAAATATCAATGCATGTTGTTTTTTCCAAGCCATCTTGTAGACATTTACACAAACCTTACGCAACTTACATAAAATTCTTGTTTATAAAATTTACAGGTGAGGTTGGTGATTAAATCTGGATAAATATTTAAGGAACTAGGTATTACAAAAAACTATAACTCTTTCCCAGTGAAAATGGCATTCGATTTTTTTTAAGAGAATAATTCTCAGTTGCTTTGGAGAATGGATGGATAATTTTACAGCATTTTAAAATAACACACACTTTTATTTCATGCTCTATTGTCATGTCATGAACAGAAAGACAAATCCCTACTCTGCCTCATTCTTAAGTTTTGTTACTCAGCGATCAACGTTCCCAAAAAAATCCCTAAATCTGGGGCAAAACCCCCAAACTGGCAACCCTGTTCCAAAAGCAGCGAAAACCCCACTGATTGGCGTGAGTCACTAAAGAAATTATGGTAATGAGATAGGTAGTTCTATAGTCTGAGCAGTACCGCACTACGCAGCGCCCGAAAGCAATACAGGACAGAATTGGATAGCGCTAAAGACCACACAATCTCTCACTGTCAGATAAGCACGAGCAATACACATAGAGCGCGTGACATAATCTGTTTGCCATTAGTGAATGAACTGTTTTGGTTTTTGGGTATAGTCGAAATTATATAGCTATAGTTTGAAGTTAGTCAGATATTTGACGCATTTGCGTGAAGAGATCTGGCGACGCGGATTGTAAAATTGTGAGTTCTTCCGGGGTTCGGGGTTCTTATTCAAATATTTCTAGTTTTATGATTTGTTATTGTAGTGTTGACAATTTTTAGTGAGTGCAACTGTGAGTGGCAAAATTAGGGTCGTGTTTTAGTGAATGTAAAATTTAGTTGATAAACACTGTTTAAAAAATTTGAGAACTACTTCGAACTACTTGGTTCAAATAGAACTTCTTGTTTCCGTGTGCGACATATAGCCATTGCCAAGTAAATATCACAATCTCGAAATAAAATTTGAACAATTGATTTTTATTTAACGCAGCAACGAACATTTTAATAGATAGGTATTCCGATAAATAACTGGCAAACCTTTTACGCTTAAGAGAAATATTTATTTATCTTAAAAAATAACTTTAGAATAAAGATGACTGCAGAAATAAAGTAACAAAGAAAGCACACAAGACAAATTAAAAAAAAAAGGAAAACAAAATATTGTTGCTTAAAGTATTTAGTTGTGAAACCTGGGGGCATATCACGAAAGGCGATGATCTTATGTTCAGGCCGATAAGTTATGTTGAATCAGATCTTTTTATGAAAAAAACAAGTTGCTAACTATCAATGAGGTCAAAGGTATGACTTTTCGGACAAAGTCCTTCAAAACTTGCACGGGCAAAAGAAAAATTAAAATCTGTGACATCTACTACGGAGATTGCTAAAGGAAACAGAAGCAGCGTCTATTTGGATGTGGATTCGTTGTAAGCGGTAGATTTAGGCAAGAAGTCTTGAACTTTCGACAACTATCGCATTAAGGCTAAATTCGCCACCATCAGACTAATATGGGCTTACGTCCCCACAGAAGAATAAGACCATGCAACCAAAGAATGTTTTTACGAGCTCCTCGACAAAACATGCGAGTAATGTCCGAAGTACGACGTTAAAATTGTTTTAAAAGGCGGACATCTTTGTTAGTACAATCGGAAAGCACAGCCTAAACGACATCATGTCTGGGAACGGACTTAGGCGTATTGTCTTTGCTGCGGGACATAATGTTTGATTAGGTAGGACGGGGTTTCCTCACCTCAATATTAACAAAGGAATATGGCGGTCACCAGATCTTCAAACCGTCAATCACTCTAACCATATTGCGACGGACGGTGTCCGAACTTTCCGAGCGCAGGGCATAGAGCCGAAGACTATCTTGTTGTGGCCAAGGTACAAATGTGGATATTCCAGACACTAAAAAACCGAGGAAATATTGTGAGGAGATTCAATCTCAAACGTCTACAGACGCAACAAACCGCCAGAACTTTTGCCGATCATGTATCCCACAACCTCTCGAAAAGTTCAACTCAACCAGTATCAAGTGCTGAATACCAGTGAGATTGATGCCAAGAAGCCATCAGAAACGCCGCAACTGATGTGCTCACAAAATCACAAATTCAACCTGGGCGATGAAAGCCAAGACTTCCGGCCAACTAACCAAAATTAAGTGAGGATAAATATCCAAGCTGAAGTCCAACAAAGCTGCTGGACCAGGTGGCTAACCTGTCCAGCTTTTCAAGGCAATTGGAGCATACACCTATTTCTTTCCGCCGTACTTTGTTAAGGCACGGAAAGTCCACAACCGACCAAATACTCACAATACGATCGATCTTGGAAAAAAATCCAAGAAGTCCACCACGCTGTTTATCGATTTTAAAACCGTATGTTGACAACTTAAAATTTTCATTGTGAACGCACTCTTGAACCAATTGCCGAACTGTCAATGTCAAAATATTCAGTAAAATCAACATTTTTATCATGGTGAAGCACACGAAGGACCAACATTCACAAAGAATTAAAATTTACTATCGAAATTCCGTGGTCGCAACTTTAAGAACGTTAACGATAATTTTCAATTTTCTTCAGCGATGAATCGCATTTTTCGTTAAACGGTTTCGTCAATAAGCAAAATATTTATTACTGGGCAGGTGAGAACCCTCATGTGCTTCATGAAGCAGCAAAAATCACTGTTTGGTGCGGTTTTCATGCTGGTGGCGTCATTGGGTCGTTTTTTTTGAAAATGACCGTCACGTTACGTGAAAAGTGGCGTTTTCTTATGTCTTCGTAACACTTATGACCAACAATATCTCAAGTAGTTTGCATTTTATTTGAAAAAGAAATTATCAAATCCGTAATGAAAGACCCTTTACTTGCATTCGCTGACGACATCGACATCATTGGCAGAACACAGCGAGCTGTCACCGGCGCTTCTGTAAGAAAATTTGTTTAAGCTATGAATGAGGGCAAAACAATAAAATGTAAGCTTTCAAAAGGAAGGGGTACACACCGCACAATATCGACAAAACGGACAGAACGTCACGAAAGACAGATATAACTCTGAGTCGGCTCTGCTCAGTGATGCCATACTTTTCGACTGACTTGGCCACGACGATTATCAAAAATACCCTTCAGGTTAAAAGAACGCATCCGGTGTCTAATATGGGTGGCTGACATATAGACCGCATGGACACCAACGCTCCGGCCCAAATTCTTCGATTCGCGAAAAAGTTGAAGGGAACCTCAACCAACTTGGAGTGAGCAGCTGAAGGCGGTTTACCAAAGATCGCGCTAACTGGAGAAGCGTATTGGTTGAGGCATGTTTTTTTATCGTTTTGCAAAATGCTCTTCCACGGATATATAGATACTTGATTAATTTACTGGGAAATTACTTTCACTTTTACTAATACCTCACTAGATACTCCCAAGGTGAGGTAAGATTGATTTGGTGACGTTTCAGTATTCTGGATTCACACTCCCAAATCAGTCGAAATGGTCATCTCCTATGAAGCAGGTTAGAACAAGTGATACCAGATTATCTGAAATATATTCAAAATTCGAAAAAAATAAACAATCTCTTTGAAACGTAAAATGTTTAAAAAATAAAATTAAAACGTATTTTTGTTTCGACAAAAAATGTGACATTCTTTCAATTGTTCGTATTAAACATGAAAGAAAACAGTTCATCAAACGTCCAAGGAAGACTTTTTGTGTGTCTGAATGCACTCGTTTTGATATTATGTCTAATAGAAAAGGAAATTCTTGTATAATATGTGTATTTCTCTTAGGGGAGAAGAAGGTACATTTTTCATGAATCTAGGGGAAATTTAAAGCTTGCAGTGTTTATTTTTTGACTCACTGGTTAAATAGAGTGTAAGTTGATCATTATGTTTGTCATAGTATTCATCCTATGTAAATATTTATCGTTCAAATTGGTATTTTGTTTTTAAACTTAAACCTATAATATCCTGTTCGCGCTAAATTTTACCTCCCATACAAAAATGTCTACAAATATATAGTTTAGTAGAGAAGAATCAGTATTCTGTTACACGATAAATTGATGACTTCATATAGATGGGCCGATGACAAGTCTCCACTCATTTAGCTCGCGAAATAAATGCCTGGTAGATTATCTCGAAGATAATAACCTACTCGTCCAGTGTAATCAATAAATTTCATACTGCGATCGACGTAAAACAATTTGTATGCCTTCCTGTACGAATTTATAAAATTAACAAACCAGACTAGATAACAAAATACTCAATGAATTGTATTCGAAAGCCTAATTAATTTTTTATTTCGTTTGTTGAGTCACAATTTTCTTACAGTTTTTGTGAAGTATTTAGATTGTTGATTGTACATGCATAAAAACGGTGAAAGTACATTTAAAATGTTGATGTAAATTTGTTTGTTTCGTCAGTTCAATACTATGGCGCCAACCAAAGGAACCGACGACACAAAATCCCAAGCGACAACAGCGAATGGCGGCGGTCCAACTGTACCAACTTGGCTGACCGAAGAACGCTTTCTTGGTGTTGTACAGGAAGCCGTGACTGGATTCAAGAAAATACTACAATTCGATGCTACTCTAACCGGAGGAGCTGGGGAGAATTACACTTCCATAATGGTCACAGTTAAGATAAAGGTGCAACTTGAAGGTATGTACTTTAATAAAAACTATAAATTTGCCTCAGTCTATAACTACCCTGTCATTTTCGTCAGGCGGTTCCACTGACGTCGCATACATCATCAAAACAATCCCGCAAGGTGAACAGGCTGCCATGATGGTCAAAATGTTGAACTTGTTTCCCAAAGAAACAGCCATGTACCGCAAGTACTTGCCCAAAATCGCGCAAATTTACCGCGACGCCGGCAAGCAAGTAACCTTCGGTCCGAAATTCTATACATTCAAAAAAAACCCCGGTGCTGAATATGTGCTGTTGGAGGACCTGAGCTTCCACGGTTTTAAGAACGTCAATCGCCTTGAGGGCCTCGACAAAATTCACACCGAGTCGGTGTTGCGGAAGTTAGCTCAACTGCATGCTGCCTCCGCGTTGCTATACGAAACTCAAGGCGAGTACGATCCGCTCTTCAGAAAGGGCAATATCGACGAGGGGAACAAATCATCAATCCAGTTGATGTTCAATTCGATGCATGCAGTCTTCCTCAAATGCCTAGCCAAGTCCGAAGTCTGCGCCAAGTACACAGAGAAAGTTGTAAGACCAGTTCCCTGATGTGCCAATCAGAAAACTTTATTCAATGACATTTACAGATAGAATTCCAGCAGCAAGCGGTAGACATGAAGATACAGCTTTTTAGACCTGATGCGAACGACTTTAATGTACTTAACCATGGCGATTTGTGGGCCAATAACATCATGTTCCGGCACAATGACGAGGGCAAGCTTGAGGAGACCATTTTCGTAGATTTTCAAGTATCGAGATATGGATCTCCGGCCGCAGATTTATACTACTTTCTGATGTCCTCTCCCGCTTTGGACTTGAAGCTGTCACAATTTGATTACTTTGTAAAATATTACCACAACCACTTGGTGGAGAACCTGAAGTTGTTGAGCTATCCGAAGAAAACACCCTCATTGAAGATGTTGCGAATGCAGATGCTGAAAAATAGTGGTTGGGGTAATGCTGTCACTTTGGGAGGTTTCCGAGGATATGTTCTTATGGTGTGTCTTTCTATTTCAGCATTTTCAACAGTAACTGGTATTTTGCCGGCGGTACTTTTGGATCCTAATGAAAATGCAAATATCGACAACTTTGTGAAGGAGGGAGAACAAGCAACGAATTTCAAAATGCAAATGTACGGCAATCCGAGATATGTCAAGCAGCTCGAGGCTATCCTGCCGTGGCTGGATACTAGGGGATTATTAGATTTAGACTAATTTGAACAATTAACAATAAATGAATAAATAGTTGGCGCAACAGGTTGGTGACCCTAGACCTAGCTTCTCACAACAATTTGTTTGGTGAGAGTTGTTCATTTTTTAGGCCATTTAGGGAGCGACCTTCAACTTTAAGATGTATTCGATTGGATGAATTGAGAAGCTTTCTCAAGAAGACTGCAACTGCACTTTCTGATGACTAGCAGGCGATGGGCACAAACATTTTTTATTATTTGTATTTTCCGATAGTTAAACTTCAAACCTCTTTACAACACACTAACCTAACCATCGCCACAGAGGCCATAGACTAACCAAACTAGACAGATGACTTTCACTGCACCCACCCGATTTTCCCCGCAAATTTTGAATGACAGGTCTCTCTCGCGCTATCTTTTTTTTCCTGTCTGTGAATACGTGTATTAAACGCCGTCGGGTGGCAGAATTCCATTAACAAACAAAATGTAAATGAATCTATAACAATAAAAGTAAAAAACGTAAATGTTGAGTATGGGTTTTTAGATAGCTTAATTTGTCCTCCATCCATCTTCGGCAGTAAAAGGAGTTCATCCATTCACATTTCAGTTTATTTTTAATTTTGTTTGTATGAATTCTATGTTTGACAGCAAAATGCAAAAATGAAATCATTGGGGGTTGTTCCAAAAATGAGTCAACAACTCGCAAGTTAAGCCCAAGCTTCCACTAGACAAAAGCGAATTTTAGTAAAAGTTCATGAATATTGTATAAATTTCTATTAGGGTGAATGTTTTTAAATTCGTTTATTTATCACCATATTTGTACAAAATCCATATAAATGATTGGTAATTCTGCAGTTTAATAAGACTGAACATTGTTGAATAGTGCTAATTAGGAATGCAAATGCTATTCTTATTTTAAAAACAAAAAAATATGAATATCGGAAAGCAAAAAGAAAAGTTTAACTCCTAACAAAAAGACAATAGACCTGTTTTTCTGAGCTTCGTTCTTATGAAAGCAAAGTAAAGTAGGATTTTCAGTACGCAATTACAACAAATACGCTCTACTTGACACTAGTTATTGTAATTGTGTGCTGAAAATCTTACTATACTTTGCTCTGCTGAAAACGAAGCTCCAAAAAACACGCCTAATATAATGTTGTATTTAAGATTTTGCGTATTCAATCGAACGTAAGAGTTCAAATTGTTTTGTTTATTGTTGGTATTCGTACGCTTTTTTATTTTAAAACAATGTACATATTTTCAAATATGCACAGATATTTTTATAAACCTTTCTAAATTATTAATTAACAGAAACAAGTGCACTATTTGTGTTTTTGGAATACGAAAAGTGATCAAAACATTTTTTTATCGTTACGAGTTACAAATGCATACTTGCATATATTATTGTGCAAGTATACATTTTACGTACTAATTACAGATTATAAATTATGTTAAACTAAAAAACAATATTTTTCATCGCTACATACAAAAAAAAAAGCGTTTTCGCTAAACTGTGTTAAAATATATTTTTCCCAATATGGCTTCGTAATTTAAAGCACTAAAATCAACGGGAAAAAGTTTATTTTTTTAAAATATGCAAAAAAAAACCTGAAGTTACAAAATCTCTTTTAACAAAAGTGAAAAAAACGTGGTAGTTAATTTTCCCTGATTAATATTATGAGATGGATTTCTGCTAGATATTGACAAATAGTTATTATATAACAGCAATTCCATTTTATACCAACAATTTCAAAAACCATAAAAATTCTTAAAATAAACTGTGATGTGAACACCGCACAACTAATGGGCACAAAGTATGCCGAACACAGTCGCACACACTTGATTTCCTACCATAATAATGGCCGCTCGAATGACATGAAGTCCTGCAGCAAATTGTATAAGTATGCGTGCGGCAGCCATGGCGATCCTTTGATTTGTACAGGCACGAATTATGCAATTTGCTGCAGGACAGGCAACTTGTAGGCAGAAGTACCGTTTCTGCTCTCAGTCGACTGTCTTGTTTGGTTAGTCTATGACGATCAGTTCTCGAGCTATGGGCTTTACGGATGCTACTTCGATTTATCACATCACATCACATCACACTATTATATAAAGAGGTAATGTCTTTTTGTAAGAGGTAATTCCCGGAACTACTGAACCGATTTCCAAAATTCTTTCACTGATAGATAGCAAAAGGATAGAGTATTGCTATAGGCTACTTTATTTTTTGATTTTTCTGCACTACTTGAATGAAACACTGCGAAGCTGCTTACGTGACAATTTATTATAATTGCCTTTGCTCTCTTTTAATACTTCATTTCGGCAGTATAAAAAGACATCCGCAATGTTGTTTATTTAAAATTCCTTCGACAAGCGATTCGGTAGAATCTTCGAATACCTACTCTAAGACGAATGTCCTAGGAGGTTCGTTTTAATTACTGTTACGATGCGATTGATGGTTTGGTGGACAGACAAGGACGTTTTCTCAGTCTTTCCAAGAACTATCAATAACAGTGTCGCTTCTTTTGTTAACCTTCGTATTTCTATAACAAAAATAAAATAAAATCGTATATTTAAGAAATACCCATTATCTTTCTTCCCAGGAGGAAATGTACGGCTACAAATAAAAATGAAGAAAAGAAGAGGTAAAATTAAAAAAAAAAAACCAATTACAAAAAAAAATGCTCTATCCATGTCTGCTTTAAAAAGCTTTTTAACAAGTTTAACGCGTTGACGCGTTTGACGTGTTTTTTTTTCGCGCGCCTTTTGACGCGTTTTTTCGAGCGTATTTTGACACGTTTTTTGGCGTTTTCGCCCGCATTTTTTCGACCGATTTTAATGAAGTTTTGTTGGTTGGATACCCCTTAAATGACAGGATAGTTTTGGACACGATAGGAGGCGCTGTTGTCATGACTAACATCTTTTTTTTATTCCTCTGTCTTAATTTTTGAAGTGAAGCTGGGGGAGTGAACTGGTAAATGTGTTATGCAAATTATGATCTGGCGAAGCAACGAAAGTGAACTCCGAATTTTATTTCATAAAATTAAAGAATTTCAACAAAACTATTCATATACGCGCCAGATGTGACATTTGAATGGAACGAAGACGGTTTGCGAACACGCGCACAGCGGACCATGCCTAAACAGGGAAATTCGGTATTAATGCCACAGACGTCCAACGATTGGCCATGCGATTTGTTGAACGATATACCAATTTAAAGCATCTGTTATATTTTTGTGTATTTACCGGGAAATGTTTTGATTGGATTGTTTATCCATATCATGAATACAATGGCTCTGACGAATGAGTCAAAACCGGCAATTTCACCTTGCCACCAGCGCAGCATAGTCTGGCACAGTCTGGCATACGACAGACAATGAACCGATATCAACGCGGAATCCCATTCAAAAGCAGCGCGATTCGAGCCTATATTATTTATAACTGCTTCTATTGTAAGATTTTGTTGAATTTGAGGTGGAAGCTGTGCAATATTGGCATGTCTCCATTCATTTTCTTCTGCAGGTTCCTCTTGCGTTTGATTATCACCGACATTCTGACTAGTTATTGCTCGATGTGTACTTCGTCCAAGGTTTGATCCTCTCATGGGAGGCATTAGTCAAGCAAATAACTCTCCCTGAAAAAACAACAAAGTTGTTTTTGACTAATCCTTTTTAAAAGAAATTTAAGAAAAAAAAACCTTACGGAATGAATGTTTCACAATGAAGGCCCGCAACCCAATTAACCTCATAACCTCACTTTTGACACGCAAACTTATTTTCTGAAAAAAATGATCGAGTTGATAAATATCGCATTGAAATTCAATTGATCGCAATGCTTGTACCGTTTGCGGATGTGATTTGCAGCAAGAAAATAGCACATTTGCTCAAAAGAAAATGACAACGTGAAAAGGACACCTGCCAAATTGCGTACAGCCTAAGTCAACGTATAATGCCATCTATCGGGTTGTGGTATTGATTGGCACAACGCCATCTATTATTTATCTCGTAAACTTCTCCACCCAAAATGCACGCAAAACGTCTTTAATCACAATGAATTTCACAATTATCCAAAATTGTCCAAGCTTCATAAATCGGCCCATCGACTATTCATGTACTATACATTTTTCACACCATTTTTGTATATATAAAGATAATTAAAAATTCTTTGTAGGTACATATTTTTTTTACAATCTATAAAAAAAACGCATTTAGCTAGATATAACAAAGCAAGTTTTGTTTAATGAGTTTTAATTGCCCCTCCCATAGTAAAAAATGCATCTTATCTTATGTAAATAATAATCGGTTATTCATTTTCGCCGTTTATCTGATGATTGTCAGGCAAGGTGTCAACGCTGATAATAGTGACGCTATTAAAAAGCATTTGGTGTTTTTTTTTAAGATTCTCCAAAAAACAATCCGCATTGAACGCCGGGATTTCGTCCTTAGCGCAGTTTAAAATGATTTTATTCGCCATATTAAAGAAAACATAACCACACAGCTTTGAAAGCAGAACACATTTTTTATTGGCAAGATAATTAACGACGAACTAAGATCACTAAGGATAGAGTAACCACTTCAATACGTGCTTGAATTTTGAGTAGCTATATAATATAAACACTCAACCTTCTTATCATCATTAACAATGACTATAGCGCTCATAATAAATTAAATTAGATTGGAGTATATTAATATTGGGCAATTTACTGACACAACCGTGGGAAGTAAATTATTGGGGTTTTCGTTGAGATTACTTAGAGTGTTGAAGACTATAAAATATAATCTCACTTACATACTTAAGGTGGCGCTACAGTGCGGGGCGGACCGCCTCAACCAACATGCGTCTCCAGCCAGCACGGTCATTGGCTAGTTGTCTTCGGTTTCGCACCTTAAGTTGGTTAAAGTCCCATGCCACCTGAGTCGCGGTCTTCCTCTCCTGCGCCGTCCCTCGTGTTCGGATTCTAAGGTTTTTCGGGACGGAGTATTCGTGTCCATTCGTTCTACATGACATAGCCACCTCAGTCGTTGGACCTTTACTCTTCTGACTATGTCGAAGTCGCTGAACACCCAGTATAGTTCGTCGTCGTATCTCCTTCTCCATTCACCGCCTTTGCAGACAGGACCAAAAACTACTCCGAGAATTTTCCTGTCGAAACAACCAAGAGTAACCTCATCCTGCGCTATAGAGCAGGACTGGGATGATTAGGCTCTTATAACGGGGCACTTCAGCTATTCGAGAGAAGTATTTGGTACTCAATTACCTTCTTGTTTTTAGCCCAAGGAAACAGCGAATGGCATTTGGCAAGAGTTATTCTCCGTTTAATCTCAACGCTGTTGTCATTGTATGAGTTCATAGCGGAGCCTAGGTAAACAAAATCCCTAACCATCCTTTTTAGTTGGCAGCATAATAATATATTCAAGTACAATTACCATCACTTAAATTGTATACTAACCAAAGTGAAAATATGTGGTATTTTAATTAAATAAATCATTAAAAATAGAAAATGTTATGTATATCATAAAAACTGCTGCTGAAAATTCTGATCAATATTTTATTAGCGATTATTTTGAATTCGTTATGCGGCATTTATTTCAAACTTGGAAGAGCCGAACTCGAATATGATTAAAAAAAATGGTTTTGATTCCTTTGCTTCACTTTATTGAGGAGAAACAATAGATTTACTTTTTATTTACTAAATTGTGGAATTAATTAATTTAATAAACTTCATTTGTAATAAATTAACTTTATTATTTCATTAAAAATTCAAATAAAAATACTTCATATTTGGTTTTAATTTAATTAGTTTAATTTTAAAACATAGGAACATTTTAATTATTCTATTGGAGTAAACAGTAACTTAATAGATATTTATTGAAAGAATAAAGTAATCAATAACAAAAACTAAAAGTTCATTCTAGGAACACATTTCATAATAAAAACTCTTTAACTTTTCTTGCTGGTCTTTTGTTGCGAAGGGGGTCGAAGCATTAGTGGCGATGGACTCGTATTTGGTTTGAGCACAAGCAAATGCAATCCATCGACCGGAAGCTCTGATTGTGACAAATTGTATGAAAAGTCATTACGGCTTTAGATGTTGCCAAATTTTTTTTTCACCTTCACCAGAGAAAGCCTTCCGAAAAAATGTCTCGAGCTTTGTCGTTCCTATCGATTCTTCGACTTTAAGTTTATCTGTTTCGGATTTAATATTCGGGTGATATTTTTTTTCCTCCAAAAGCAATGAAAAATTCGCTGCCACAAACATCAATTACACGAATCTCTGTTAGTCGGCTTCATGACAGTGATTTTTGTTTGCATCTCTGGCAGTGAGTTTACAATCTCTTTTCGGCTTTTTATTTGCCATGACGCCATTCTAAAAAAATAAACAAACATAATAGTTCAACTTCTTATTGATACTTCATCATAGCATAGAAAACAAACACTTATACATACACAGGAAAAGGAGTAACAGATATTTAATTTTGTTTTGACAAAAATGACAATAATATTTCTTAAAGCAATTTCCATATGCGCATTATTTAAAATCACTTGTTATTGAGATGAGAGTTTGCATGTCATACATCTAGTATAACTTTGAAATTGTCTATATTTATAATTTTGCGGGACTTTGCAGGACAAATCTGTAAATGAGGGACATTTTGCAGGCAGTTTATGATGCGGGACTGCCATGTGAAATGCGGAACGGCTGGCCACTATATCTTGGGCGGCTGTGTGAAAATGCTTTCCTTAATGGTGCCTAATTTTATTATAAAAATGTACCCCAATTTCTGGGCTTTTTATTTATTTTTGGGGCCTTATTTCATTTCATTGTGGCCTAATTTCAATTTTAAAAATGGGAAATACTTCATTATAAAAATGTATTCCAAATATGGCCATTTATATAATTTTTCCTTTTGGGGCCTTATTTCCTGAGGTCCTATTTCGCGAAGTATGGTCAGCCATGCGTACAATACGACACATAAATGTGATAAATATATTATGTTTTCCTTCGGAGCTGATATTTCGATAGTCTTTGCGATTCAATATTTTCCAGAAATATGGAAAAAACAGAGTTGGTTCATTTAAAAGAATGACCACAGTGCAAAAAGTTTGACCATTTTCATACGAATTCACCCTAAAATTCGTTCTCTAACAGCAAATAAACCGATCTTGGTAATATTTATTCTGCAATAAGAAATAATAAATAATTGGCGCAACAGGTCCGTAGGGACCCTGGGCCTAGCTTCTCACAACCATTCGTCTTGTGTGAGTTTTTATTTTTGGACGAATGGAAGGGATCTACGATTTTTATACCGAGTCAAAACGGCTAATTGAGAAGATCTTTTATCACAGTTATACTCTCGGATGTTTGTCGTTCGACGTTCGCGAGAGGTGGCGCAGTGAAAAAAAACCTTAAGTTGGAATTTGGGTTTTCTCGGGATTCGAACCAGGGACCCTTCGCTTAGTAGTCCAACACACTAACAACTAGGCCACTGCGCCGATAGCTGCTCAAATTCTTCCAAGTCTTGCGTTGATTACAACTTTTCTTTCGATTCCAAATTAGAGAAATCTTTTTTTTTTCAGCCAGTTCCTTCGGAGCCACCTCATTGCAACCTCTAGATATCGATTCATCATTCTTTTTCAAGTAGTTCGTTATATATTTTTTCAACATTGCTTGTTTTTGCTAAGATTGACTTAGCACTTCACCGAATCCCTTTGTAATAACGATATTGGTACGCATCTGATTCACCGAGCGAACTGGTTAGTTGAAATCCACTGATAGTTCATCTGGTATATTTTGATTTGTAAAATAGGCTCATCAGTTGGTGAAGATAAGTTTTCAGATGATACCAATACGGAAGTTCCATCTGCTTGATTCACCTTATGAATATTGTTGGTTGAGCTTTGAAGAATCTATTTTCGTTTTGTTATTTACCTAAATTTCATATTTAAGCTTCCTTTAAATGGTAAAATGGTTGCATGTGCTGCTGACTTAGCTTTATCTCACGCATCCCTTAGTGGCAATGACTTTCTGCGGCAAATCAACAAGAACCTCTATTTATTGAATGACTGGTGTATGTGTCATAAAATGGTCCTTAGCAACAAGTCAAAAGTAATGTCTTTTAGTCTTACACATCAGTATTCAATTAATGGGTTTGCACTTCATGTGCAATCATTCTAATTGCGAGGAAAGTAGCAAAATTATAGAATACGTCTCTGAATTTTAATATGCCTAGGCGCAACCCTATAGATAGTAGACTGAACTGGAAGCTACATATAGAAATTTCAAAACAACATTTTCACGCAAGCTTACAGCGATTAATATCTTATTAACATAAGAATGCGTTGGCCAATTCCCGTTTGGAGTAGATTTGTGGTATTTTTTGCTGGGGCAGTGCATTTATAACTAACTTGCAACCGGTTATAGTAACTCAAAAGAAGATTCTGTCGTTGATGCTTTTCAAACTTAGTTAGGAGCCTTCTCGTCTTTTGTTACAATCAATCAAGTTACTACCACTGCACTATCTTATTTTCAAGGTTTTGAGGTTGGTCTATCTTCGAGGTGGTTATACCAAAACAAGTAGATATGACCTGCATTCGCTTCGTTCGTCTAACACTGTGAGATTTTCGGAAAACGCCCGATTGCTACCGATAGATATAGCTCCCTTTATCTGCAACAGATTGCCATCTGATATACGACCCAAACGCAAAATAGTTGGCCTGTGTACTTTCCATCTTATGAAATTCGAAAAAAAAATTGGCACTCCAAAGTAAACAAACAAACTCAAAATTTATTTCGATATTGTGAAAGTATATACATTTAAAAATAATTCTTCATAAAATAATAACAGTTCATTTAATGATTCAATAAACCAAATTATTGTAACTCATATAACGCAAAATAGTTGACCCACTCTTTTATCGACGCAAAAAAGTTGGCCTAATACAAAAATAACTGTCTTTTACCACTAAGTGACGTCACCTTTGTTTTTAATAACGGCTGTAATTCGACTTGGAAGAGTTTCCATTAAATTAAAGCAGTATTCAGGAATTATGCCATTCCAAACTTCTTGGATCGTTTCCTTCAATTCATTCAAGTTTTTAGCCGGATTTGTTCCTAATTCTTTTTTCATTTTTCCCCACAAAGTCTCAACTGGAGACAGGTCCGGGCTATTTGGAGGCCACGCTAGAACTGGAATGGTGTATTCTCGAAGCCAGCTCATATTCTGCTTGACTGTATGACATGATGCGCCATCTTGCTGAAATGTAAAACTGCCATAGGTAAAAGTTGGTGCTCTAGGATGTCTTGATTCCTACTGGCATTCACAGTACCATCGATGAAGCGAAGGTCACCTACTCCTTGAGCTGACATACATCCTCATACCATTACTGAAGCGGTAAATTAAGTTTTTCGTCTAAAGCAGCCTGGGTGATTTGCTTCAGCTGGCGTTCTTAAAACTCTTGATCGTGAGTCTCCAACACAAAGTTCGAATCGAGACTCATCGCTCCATATTACACTCCTCCATTGCCTTAGCGTCCAGTTTTGATGATCACGAGTCCACCTTAAGCGCTTCTTTTTTTGCAAAGGAGTTAAAGTGGTTTTTCTTTTGCCTTACTGACCGGTTTTTAGAAGAAACAATTTTCTAAGTTAATAAAACAAAAACAATTTGGTTAGAAATTACTGTATAAGATTTGTATCTCATTTTCTTCATTTCTCGAATGCAGGTGTCTCTTGAAACTTGCTTTTTAATCACATTTTTCCACTCTAAGGTGATATTTGCCGTTGTAGCACGACGATCTTTCTTGAGAATTTTTCTTAAAGCCCTTCTGTTACGATCGTTAGCAATTGATGGTCTTCCAGTTTTCTTCAGTGGGTTCACATTTCCAGTCTTATTGAATAAATAAATAATGTTTCGAACTGAAGACCTCGATATTTCCAAATTTTTTGCGATGTTATATGGCGAAACGTTTTTTTTTTTGTACGCTATTACGTATGGCTTCCGATAAACGATTGCGACTGCAATCAGTGAATGCCTGACTTGCACTTAAATAACGCAACAATAAACGGTAAATGTCAAGAGAGAAAGACATTATCCAGCTTAGGCCAACTATTCTGCCGCGAAAAACTAACGGGCCAAGTATTTTGCAAAGAAAAATATGGGTTAAGATTTGAAATTTGTGGCAACAAACGTTAACTGTTTTAACTTATTGATTGCTTTGTAAAGAACACATGTTCATGGATAATATTAAGAAAAAAAATCAACTTTTTATTAATTATGCATAATAATAACGCATTTAAAAATGCATGTGATAAAAAATAAAATACTACGCCAACTATTTTGCGTCTGGTCTCGTACGCAATCAAATAGGATCGAAATCCAGATTGTTTGGATCATTGCGAAATTCGCTACTCTTTACATCAGACGTTGGATTTTTAACACAAATAATGTCAAACATAATAACTTACATTCATTTGTGAAGTGAAAACTTCTTTAGGCGCGTTGGGCATTTTTGAGATGGGATAAAACCATTGAACTGTGTACAATGTTCGTGTTGCCAAATAAAATTTTCTTTTTTTTGGTTAAGTGGAAAAATATATAAAAAATTAGACACAAATATAATAAAATAAACAAAAACAATTTTTATTTATACACTAAAGAGTTTTCAAATTTGTTTCCAATCTCATTTCACCTACTGGAAGTGGCAGCTGGATTTATTTTTAAAGAATTACCTACAGTTTAAGTGTTCGGAAAATGGACCGAGTCTAAAGGTGGAAACATACATATAATTGGTCTTTTGGCAAAGATTTGTTAAGAATAAAAAGAATATAGAAAGTCAGTATGTTGAATCGAAAAAAAAAAATTAAAAACATATTTAAAATAAAAAAGGTGCCTTTTTGAAAAAAAAACCTTAAAGCCTTAGCTAATGAAATAATGCCTAACAGCTTTGTATATACATTCCTATAGTAGCGCCAATCCAGTAGTACCATTATCCTAATAGGTGTCGCTACTCATACCAAATCGAGAATTAAATTACTGAGAGCTTTGAGAATTTGATAATTTTATTCCTTATAAAAAAGCTTTCGTTGAGATTGTTTTCATTCGATAATTGTTCGTTCGGTTTCCTCCTCCCGGTCAATGTTGGGAACCGCTTAAAAATCGCGGGTTTCTTACATTGACCAACGTCTGGTTTTGTTGTACTTAGAGAGATATGAAGCGATTTCCTTTAATGCCTTTAACTACTTCGTAGTGTAACGCTCTACAAACACATTCTTTTGATTTATAGATACATATATATAGATATAAGTAAGCCTCCTAAAGAAAAAAACGAGCCTCGAAGACGATATAAAAGTGTACCTGAAGAATTGATTAATGAAGTTATTGGTAAAATTCAAAAAAAGGAGCTATCAATTACAAAAGCTTCGAAGGAGTTCAATATTGCTAAGGGGACTTTAATAAACAAACTTAAAAATCGTCACAGTAAAACTGTTGGCCCTCCTACTGTTTTTAGCGAAACAGAAGAGAAATGTTTAGCTCAAGCGCTAGTTACTGTCAGTGAGTGGGGTTTTCCTTTCTCGGTGGCGAATACCAGAGACTTGGCTAAAAACTATTTGGACAATGTCGGGAGAAAGGTTCCAGCCTTTGGGGATTTTAATTTGCCTGGTAAAAAGTGGCTTCGCGGGTTTTTGGAAAGAAACAAATCCATTTTAACATTACGGACTTGTCAAAATTTAAAGGTTTCAAAGGCCAGACTTAGCCAAACTGATATGAAGATGTATTTCGAAAATTTAAAACATACTCTGACAGATGAGAATGATCAGTTTCTTCCTGCTGAAAGAATTTTTAATTGTGATGAGACGAATTTGTCGGATGATCCAGGAAGTATTAGGTGTGTTTTCAAGAGAGGTGTAAAATATCCTGAGCGAATAAGAGATAGCACTAAATCCAGTATTTCAATTATGTTCTGTGGTTCAGCACCTGGCACAATGATACCACCGTACGTTGTTTATAAATCGGAACATTTATGGGAAACCTGGATGGAAGGAGGTCCACCAAACACACGGTACAATAGAAGTAAATCTGGTTGGTTTGATGGAATTTTATTTAAAGATTGGTTCCAAAATCACTTTATTCCATATACAAGACGACATAAATATGAAAAAGTTATTTTAGGTGATAACCTTGCAAGTCATTTTTCTCCACAAATAATTGAATCAGCAGTGGAAAACAATATTCGGTTTGCATGCTATCTACCAAATTCAACCCACCTTTGTCAGCCTCTAGACGTCGCATTTTATGGTCCTTTAAAAAAACAGTGGCGAAAAGTTCTAGATGTGTGGAAACAGTCTAGAGGCAAAAAATCACAAAGCTTGTCCAAAGAAGCGTTTCCATCTTTATTAAAAACAAGCTCGTCGCTGAAAGTGTTAGTAAGGAGGGTCGGTCGAATAACTTGATTGCTGGGTTTAAGAAATGTGGTGTGGTCCCATTCAATCCAGACATGAGAATGCCTGTAGAAGCTGAGAATTCATCATCAGATGTCGGAACTAATATTTCCTCAGCAGTTATTTCTTTATTATCCGAAATGCGTTATGGAAAAGAAAGCACACAAACAAGAAAAAAAAGAACTAAAGTTAATGTGCAGCCGGGAAAAGGTATAACCATGGTTGATTTTGGTGGATCGCCATCGACATCAGCAACAGCACCTCAAATAACAACGGAACCCGAATTGGTAGCTGAAATAGATCATTTATCAGAGACCTCTGGAGACGACTTTCAAGAAATGTATTAACAGGTTTTACAAGAGCAACAAATTGATGATCCTCTTTCAGATCAATCCGTTGAAGATCTTTTTCAATGTGTTTTAAGTTCTAAATAAGTCACATAAATGTACCTATGTTTTTTAAAAACCAGCTATTTAAAATTTTTCTGAATTGAAGTTATTTACAGAAGTACTAATTTAAAAATTAGTTTTTTTTTTAAACTAATATTTCCTAAAACATTTATAAAACCTAAAAGTATTTTTTTTATTTCGTTTATTTATTTTTATTATTTATTTTATACAGAGCTGAATAATATGTGATTTTGTGTTTTAAAGACTGAATTAAGAAGATATTTATTTTTTTTACTTTATTTATTTTATTGTTTCCATTATTTTTGTTATTTAAAAGTGTCAGTAATTTGTGATTTTGAGTTTAATTTAAAAATCTGAAATAAAAAGTATTTGTGTTCATATATTTTTTTGTAAAATAATGAAAACGTAAAACAAATAATTTATGGTTTGCAGACTGTCATGAACCACGGTCAATGTTAGGGCAACAGAGGCTTTACTTTGACCGCTTACGTATTTAACAATAACTTTGTTAGAGAAAATAAAAAACGCCGTGGATTTAAACATAATAATACTGAATGGCAGTTCCCGTAGTGCAATTATTAAAAATCCTAAATACGACATAAGAGTAATTAGTAGCAGTAACATAGTAATAGTAACGTTTCAAAGTTGAAAAGTGGTCAATGTTAGTGTGTTTTACGGTACACCCGAGAAAATTGAAATTTTGGTCCAGAGGCATAATTGGGCCTTCTTCGAAAATGAGCAAGGAGTGGCCGTTACAGTCAATGGCGATCATTATCGGGCCATGTTGAACGAATTTTTGTTCACAAAAATTGAAGAGGATGATATTGGCAACATTTGGTTTCAACAGCACGGCGCTACGTGCCACACAGCCGAAGCTACACTCCATGTGAGATACAGCTGCGCACAATCGATAATGTGCTTAAAAATTGGACCGATCGTGTAGGCTACTGCATGGCCAGCCGAGGCAGCCATTTGAATGAAATTATTTTCCATTATTAACCGCAAGGATTGTACTTTCAAATAAAAAAAGAAATTTGAGAAAATATTCAATAGTTTTTTTTTATAGCATTTTCAAAAAAAAAATGTTATTTGGCGGGCCCTTTAGTACAACATATTTATTAGATTTCTTGGCGCTACTATAGGAATGTATATACAAAGCTAAAAGGCATGAAAAAGCAGTAGTTGGCATTTTTTGTAGTGGTGGTTTAAAATAATGAATTAAAAAACACTTCATTTAAAAGTATTTCCTATACAATAAAATATTTCCTGACGATTCAAAAAATACATAGGCATTTGTTCAAGTTTTAACACTGTCGGCACTCCCGGAGTGCTACTATTTTTTTTTTGTTGGCTGTGGGTTCGCTGGAAGGGAAGAAAATCATCAAAAGACATTGCAGAGCTAGAACGCGAGGGAAGATTTTGCATTCTTTGTAAATTTGTTTGGCATGTGCATTGTGCATGCCCACAACTGGAGCCCATAGGTCCATACTGTAGTCGTAGTGTCTCATTGAGTTGCTTAAGCCCATCTTTAAATATCTCCCTTCTCTCTTCTCTCAAATATTCCTCCCCAGAATCCATGCGATAATCAGATTAGTAATAAATGATGAAGAAATTAACCTTCGCTATTTATAATTGATTATTGAATTAGACTATTTTTTATCTAATGTTTGTTATATATTTTATGTATGGATTGGAAACAATGCAAAAAGAAATGTCCGAAATGCCACGCTTAACACGAATGTTTTTCCAAATATTGCTCAGAATTATGTTAACCATGATTGGCTGAGTGCACGAGCGATTTTAGCTTATTAGATTTAGATTTAGAAATTGGTCGCCTGGCTCTGCTCGTCTTGATCGCCGTTTATTCACCCATTTTCAGCTCCACTGCAACAGCTCTACATACATACCCCCGCAAGCATCTTCGCCCGCTTTAGTAAGAATTTTATGAATTCTTTAGATGTTCCGCAACCAATGCACCGAAGCTTTGAAGGAACGCGTTTGATTGTGGAGATTCTCAAATCTAATGTCATTCAGGAAATCTTAAAGTCGAAGATGATCTCATTCCGAGTTTTCCGCTTTTTCAGAATGCTTTGCCATGACAATCGCTGGATATTTGTGGCATCAATACTGAATCCCCATGTTTCTCACATAGTCAATTGTATCTGTATGTGGCATGCTCACGAGTCAGCAACCTATAGGATCGTGTACGCGCTCGTAAATAGAATGAAACATTTTGTATAAGCACTTCAGTGAAAAAGCGTAAAGTTGTCCGACACGTAAATCATTGTAGCTTGATGATTCAACACACATCGACAATTTTATACTTAATTTATTACTATTGTAATTAATACAACGTTTGAATAATCCTAATTGACCGAATTACATAAAGCAGCATGTGTATGCTCAGAATTATTATTTTCATTGCATTTACGAATTCATTAAGAACTGCTAATAATGGGAATTCTTTGTAGCTTACGAATACACACTGCGCGTCATCAGGTTAGCACTGTAACGATGCATTCGTTACAATAAAACTTCTCTATATTTTGAACACTTTTCCCATTCCACCCGCATCATTTGCTTTGCACAGTATCAGCTGAGGCAATGGATGTGCACTAAGCACAAGGCACACTCGTGCACAGAGACAATACTGAGACACCAACTTCGGCCGATTTCCCGTTACTTAGCCTACAAGCTATATTTTTATGGGGTGGCAAATGCTAAGTGCGCTTGTATTGTTACATAGAAATTCGTATTGACAAATGTCACGTAACTTCAAAAATTTCGACTCACCAACACGCACCTTGCATATGCCACTTCCGCTGTGGGCAAAGTTGCTGCCAGCGTTCATAGAATTTTATCCGTTAAATTTGATATTATTCGTTACGTTTGGATAATATTTTCTTTCATGGGTAAGTGTACGTTTGCTTAAAATATTAATGAAAAATGAACAATGTAGATTGGTTGAAGGAAAATGCAAACATTTTGAGCAAATTTTCTTAAGTTATCTAAGGAAAATTTACACATGAAATCGAAGTTAATGATATTCAAAAGCAGAAAATACGTAACCATATTTGTCATAATAAGTTTCTTGAATATAGAACATTTAATTTAGCTAGTTTTATTAACCAAAGAAATCAAATTATTCGCCTTTTAACAATATATAATAACTAACCAATGGCATTCAGTAATGTAAAAATGTGGTATTCCCGAACTCTAGCACATTTCCCCACAGTTGCCGATGTTGGCAGCATTTATTTTTGTATTTTTTGTATGTTTTTGCATGTCACACGGATTCTTAATTGACACAACACCGATAGGAAAACAAAATGGCGAATTTAAAAAAAAAAAACTGAGGGGCCCAGCGGCAAGAGGATTGTGATTTGGGGGTCTCAGTATCATTTGTCTCTGGTTCTTGTTATTGTTGTTGTTGAACATTCAGCTACATTCTTGTGTTATATTTTTCTCTTCTTCGCATAAACTCTCACTGATAGAACCAAAGTGCAACTCTAAAAGTGTCATCAGGTTAGCACATGCAAATGCTTTTTCGTTGATCTTCAACAGTTGAACGTGTGTGACAACCAAATTTTTTTTGCTGCTCAAGAGCCTATTTCAATTATAATATGGGTAAAGAAAAATCGCTATCTGTGGAAGAGAAATCAAAAATTGAAGCGTACAAGGAGTCAAGGTTGCCGGATAGTGAAATATCGAAAAAGATCGGTAGAAATCGTTAAGTTATATCCGCGTTCCTGCGCAATAAGTCGGGAACGGGAGCGATTTCCGAAGCTGATAAGAGAGCAATTTTGAGAGAAGCATCGAACTCTCTGCCGCAAAGATCAGGGCAATGTTAATGTCTTTTCGGATGAAAGAAGTTTAATTTAGAAGGTCCAGACGGGTACAATAACTAATTCCGTGATCTTCGCAAGGAAGAACACCGGTTGGATCGCCCTTATAGTCGGGTAGGGGGTGTAATGGCAGCCACCTCCTACTATGGTACATGCGAGTTGCAGTTTTTGACAGCAAATATGAACGCAAACTCTTACAAAAACGTACTTAAAACTGCATTTGCCAACTTTAAAAATTTGTTTGACAATTTACCATGGCATTTTCAATACGACAATGCTCCGATCCACACTGCCCGGGTGTTTAAGTCATGCATTGAGAACCAAAATTTGAATTTATTGCAGTGGCCACCATACTCACCAGACATCACTATAATAGAAAATGTATAGGGATGGCTGATTCGTAAGGTTTTTTTGAGTCTGGAAAACAGTGTCCAACAAAGCGGAACTGATTGAAGGCATCAAAAGTGCTTGGTCAGCCATTTCCCTTAATTATATTGAGAAGTTGTACGAGTCGCTTCCCAACCGAGTTTATAAGGTCATTCTTAACAAGGGAGTATCGACAAATTATTAGATTTATTAAAAATATTTATATTATTAATTGTGTAAGTTTAGAAATAAGTTCTTGCGTTTAATGTTTAATAGAAATGAAAAAAAAAGTGTGTATGTGAATTTCATGTTTTTGTTAAATTTTTAGAAAAAAAAAATAATAAATTATAAGAAAATATTAAAAAATGAAGGAACTTGTTATTTAATCAGCCATAAACAACAAAAATTTTAAAACGTTAGCTGGCTCGGACATAGTCTAATCTGGAGGTCCACTTTTGGGCCCATTCACCGAATCTCCGCCTTGCTAGGCGATCCTGTGGCTTCAGTTCTTACACGAGTTGGATTTTGTAAGCACACAAACCAAGATCTCTCCGCAAAATCTTCCATAAAGTGGATGAAAACATATCCAATTCCTGTGCACGATGGCGGATAGACTGATTCAAGTGATTGACCACTTGGAGGACAACATTCGCTGCGTTATTGCCGATATACGGCCACAAATGTTAGAAAAAGTGATCGAAAATTGCACCTCCAGATTAGACTACGTCGGAGGCAGCCCTGGCGGTCATATGCCAGAAACTTGAGCACGTAGCTGCCATTTTTAATAAATGTATGTAAAAATTGAATATTTATTAATTTTTATTTATTAAATTGGTTATCCTTTAGTTCCAGAACAACAAAGTTCGTCCACCATTTCATTTATTTTGTTTTCCTGTTTTTTTTTCTGTCAAATGTGACTGTGAGTGTGTATTCAGCTTTTTACTCAGCATGCTCAGTCAATTTATACTGAGCTCATCGAGCGCGCTCTGATTATGCTCAGATCGAAAAAAGAAACACAAATCTGAGCTCTGATGTATCTGAAATAAAAAAAAAAACACGAACTTTTTGTATAACAGTTCAGGTTGTGCTCTGAACTAAAAAAGAAAAACGCCTATAATGGCTTCCCAAACAAGGAAATAATTTTCTAGTCAGTTAATATTGGTAACAGGTATAGGAATAAGAAACAGCTCTTTAGATAACTGCTTACCGATAGTTGGAGATCACAGCGCTGTGTTTTATATTATTTTAGGTAGACTGACGAAATTCTTGACCAAATCATTATCTATAGCCAATTTTTAAATGCGTCAAATAAATATATACTACCATCATGCAAGTAAACCTATACCCGCAAATAATTGCGCCAAGGGATCTGAAATTATATGATGATACCTATGAACGTAATAATTAGATAACAAAGTGAAGTGTAAAAATATAATCATACCGCAGTCGCAGGCAACTTACCATACATGGTTTTTAATTGCATCTCGTAGGGTTGACTCAATGCTAGACAAATACTATCTTCAGTTAGCGTTGCATAGTTCAATCTGTCAATTGAGAATGTCATAATGTCTTCTGCTGGTATGCGTATACAGTGTAAACTCAGTTCGTGTATGTGCTATGTAATCGCAGCACTATAAAACCACACAATTTTTCAGATAAACACGAGCAAGAGGCATAAAGCATGTGGGAAAGTTTGTTCGTCATTAGTGATCGAATTGTTTTTTTTTGCGTTTTGTTTTGTGTGCATTGTGTATAGCTTAAATATAGTTGGCCGCTGAAGCTCTTTCTACCTAGTAAGACATTAGACGCGTTCGCGTAAAGTTGGATACCTAGAAAAAGCGGATTGTAAAATTGTAAGCTTTACTTGTTATTGTGGTGTTGACCAGTGTCCAGTGACCAGTAAAAAATCTCAGTTGCAAATAAATAGGGAAAATAGTGATCGGGATGTTGTAGCTATGAAATATCACGTTCATAAATGCTGATATGCATTTTGAGATTTTTTTTTAAAAATCAACCATTTGTTTAACTATGCTGCGCCAAATAACAGTCATTTATTAAATGCAATACATCTGTGGGATCTATGCAATCAAACTCAATCAAATCTATTTCAGCGAATAATAGACTGACGGAAATCTCTCTCAAGCTCTCAAGGTCGTATATGTTTATTTTTTATATTTTGCTGTATGAAATATTCTTGTTAATGAACAAGGTTATGTTATAGTAAAAAAAAGTTTATGTTACACATTGCTTTATCAATTAGAGTGGGTGGGTGCGTCCTCGTCGTGGGGACTAATCAGCTTTTAATTTGTTTGCATATCCCTGAAATAAAAGCCGTGACATTGTAAACAAACATTTAAAATGCTTTACTATTATTCTATGAAAGCTGTAGATTTTCATTTAGCATGGAATAGCATTTTTACACACTTGTCTTCCAAAAAATCCGTTTTTGTTTGATTCAAAAAATTGAAAAGGTGTTATATTGTTAATAGCGCTCAGTACAATTTATGTTTTATATTAAACTAGCTGACCCCACCTGCTTTGCTAGGCGTTAAAATTTGAATTATTTGAAACTATACATTTTGCTTTGTTGAACCGAGGAGCTTCGATAAATGTTTATGGTATTTGATACGGATTTCTTCTTCAAAAACATAAACTATTTTAATTTTTGTGATCACTTGCAATTTTTATTTAATAACAAATCCCGTTGTTGTATGTAACCATATCGCAGAAAGTTGTTGAATGCGAATGGATGTTGATCAATGAAGTGAATACTGAGACTATCGCCTTTGGAGGAAAAAAAAAAACGATAGCATCATATAGTTGTGATTTTGTGACAAAGCAATTTTACATATGTACGGTGTATAACAAAAAGTGTGTGGGAGTGTGCTTGTAACTACACGCGTGAAATGAAACGTGAATATGTATTAGGTATTAAATTTAATTGTGTTGCATTTGGATTATACTAAAAAAATTTATTTAAAAACTAAATCTATATCTATATAAATCGATATTTATATAATAAAACTGTAGCCGTTTTCATGTGTTAACGGTTGGCGTGAAAGTTACTGCACAGATTTCGATGAAACTTTTTTTGAAATGTCCCTTAGGATCTTGAGAAGGACATAGGCCTTCCTTTCAATGCCATGCCTATTTTTTTTTTACCAAAATGTGTTTTTTTTTTTTTTGGGACTTTACTGTCTTTTAATTGCTTTTACTCAAACAATTCTTAATCAATGCAAACAAAACAATATACCAACAAGAGCCAACACTTCCATAATAATTTTAAGCAATCAATTAGCTTTCTGTGTCATCTAGAAGCTAAACTATAACCCAACCGTTGTTCTTGATGGCTGTTCTGCGATTAGGTGAAACGAAAGAGAAGTATACGAGGTGAGTGACAATGTTTTTCTGAGGAAATGCGCAGATGGCTGATTACCTACATTGATATCTACAGTAAAGAATTGAAGAATTCAAGAAGTGAAGACGATATGGGTGAATTTATTTGTTTGATTTATTGTTGGTGTAAATACAAATTTAGTTTAAGGTTTTTATTTTGATATTACCTACGTGGAGAAGTGAAGAGTTCCAGAAGTTGAATTGTTGTTGAATTTCATTTTCTTAAATTGGTGTTTAAGGTGAATAGATTTGTTTGACATTGACAAGCTCTATCGCTTTGTTTTAATGTATTGAAACTTAACTGTATCTCTTTTACTGTAAATTACACAGTTTCACGTTGCGTACGAAGTTGCGGGCACAGCTAGTAATATTATAATTTGAATACAGCGCAGTAGATAAGTGTACTTTCATTTAATAGGTTTTCGTAACACAATTCAATCCAAAGTTTTTTGTTTGTGTTTAAAGCGAAACTAATTGTATCAAATTTCGAAAGATGGCTCGAATAATGTTGGCTGTAAATTATGACTCAGAAAATATAAAAAAAAGGGGAGAAACGATGTCACCGAATTCCATTTATATACACGTTTTTTATTTGACAGCTGTCCCTTTTGACAGCCGGAAGTTTTTTGTACATCATGTATAAAAGTTATGATTTGACATAATTGTTATATGATAGGTATGATTACAGGGTGATTAAACAGTTTGCATTTCGTTTTCATGTTGTTAGGTGCAACTTAGATTGAATTTAATCTACTGATTCGGTAATAGCATCAGCTTCCGATATGGTGAAACTTTTGCGTCACCTTGAAGTTATTTTGGACGTACCTATTAACAAGGTTTTATAAGGTATCCTATGCTACAGAAATAAGCAGGAAGCTTATTTTGTAATATTTTCTCTAAAAAATGTCTTAACAATTGCTATAATTATAATAGCACCAAAACTGCGTTCTGTTCGTTCAAATATGAAAAATATTTGCCTGCAAGACGTTATAAGCATATCACATCTAACAACAACAGCAAATGTCCTATAAACGTCTGGCAATGATACAATTTTGTTTTCAGACCTGGGCATGGGCACTCATTCCGTAATTTTCCAGACGATTATCTTCGAAACGGTGGACCTCCAAAAGTAGCAATAAGCGCCAAAATTATGAGTTTGAGACGTTAATCCATTTTTCACAAATGAAAAGCTGACGATAGTGAAACAAATTCGTGCGGAATATAATTTCTTATGATCATCAAAATTCCAAAAACGATGTCGTCCCGACGATTATTATTATACGGAATCTGCTCCTGACCATGAACGGGAAAGTTGCGTTCTACCCAGACGTCTATGTTATTTGCTCTTACTCTGTCTTAAAAGTAAGCAACATTAACATTTTTTGCTGCTCATACATTTTATTATTATTTCTTTAACGATAATGCAGCATATTATATGGCTTTAAAATTTGGCATTATGCTCCTGAATAACATAAACCTTTAACTCGCACCTACTGTCTTGAGGTGAACCCATTAAAATTACAGCTCATATGCCAATGGAGAACAGCTAAGTGAAGATAATTCCGATGCGACATTAGATACTGTTGATGGGTATCTTTTGTAATATATGGTTATTAACAATGCATGTATGTAATTAACAACAAAACACAAGTTGCCACCCATAGCAATTAATCCATGGGTTTGAAAACAAAATTGCTTGGGCTGTGATTTGCATAATAATTTACAAGGTTTATCTAACATATTTCTTAATGACAAACACGAGCTTAAGTAATGACATTACTGTTGTTGTAATAAGTATCATCTATAAGAAATGAAAGATATAACAAAAATGAGGAAAATAAAAACCAAGACCTATTAGCTATAATACATACTATTTTTTTAGATAGGTATAGTTACAAAATCAAAGTTAGCATTTATAAAAAAGCGCTAGAACACCAATTAGGGGTTGGTCCAACTCAATGAAGCCAACCCGGATTGATGTTTTCATGCCTAAGACCAACAAAAAAAAATATGCCGAGTTAAAGCTAAAAGCTATACCTTAAGATACTTTACCACAATCTCGTAATATATTAAAATGCATAACAAGCTTAAAGTTGTTCGCTAACTCTTTGTCATAACACTCTCATTGTTACGCATTTATATATGTGCCCAACTCGAAACATTGTGGTGAAGCACTGTTTAGAATCTCCTCTGTCTCGATCACAGAGAAATAAATATCATTTCTCGTTCCCTTTATTTTTTCATAATTTGGAAAATAGTTGGTGCAAACCAGAATCTCCTCGAAACAAGGCCTTTTTGGTGAAAAAAATTGAAATTTCATGTTTCAAAATGGTAGTACAATGCACCTATCGCAGAAGACGATTAAAATTATTTAACAATAGTTGGTCGATCGATATGTTCCTACTTGAGCCATTTTCGCTCTCTGTAATCCAAGAAACTAACAGAGTTTTGATCCCATTTTTTGTATTTATACTTTTGTTTGACATCGAATAAGTCAAGTCGAAAATTAGAAAATAAGCATAACGCACAATTTTCATTAAAAATTAGTGATGTGTCTTTGATCAAAGTATCAGATTCACGTACAACAATCAAGAGTTGCCACTTGCAAAGTTCTTTCAAAGACGCCGATATCTTCGCTAAGAAGGAGCGACAGAAGATGGACTGAATCACATAAAGAGACGCTGGGAATACTAACGGAAACCCACTTTTCAGGATGCACTGATGTGTCTGAAGGTTACGATGTAGTAGCACCAGGCACGAGCGAGGGAATGGAGCAAGAAACAATCGCCGAAATATTAGACGATGAAAAAATAGCCGGGCAATCAACACCTGGAATAGATAATATTCGACCCATAACGCTACAAAAATCAGAGGAAGCTATTATTCCGTGGCTAAAATGCATTTACACAAGCTGTCTATTCTATGTTCCTAGGGCATGGCGAGAGGTACGAGTGATTTTCATCCCAAAAGCAGGGAAGGCTAGTCACACCACTGGCAAGGACTATAAACCAATCAGTCTGTCGTCATTTACACTAAAGACAATGGAAGGATTAATTGATCTGTACGTACGGCGAGAGATGGGCGATAACTTCTTATCAACATCACAACATGCGTACATGAAAAGTAGATCAGTTAACAAGGCGCTACATAGGGTAGTATCGGTAGTGGAAGAATCACTACTACATAAAGAGTACACGCTGAGTGCGTTCCTAGACATCGAGGGGGCCTTGAACAATATCGAAGCTGACTCAATTCTAAGCAGCTCGCGTAGAGCCCAATTAAATAGCAGTATATGTGACTGGACCTCCCAAGGATACAGAGCCCGAACCGAAGCCTGCAAGGACGAACAAGGGAACATCGTAGTAGAATCGCAGTCGATGCTGAGGGTATGGAAGAACTACTTCTGCAGACTGTTTAACGGTGATGACGAACAAAATCCCGCTGTCAGGCAGAATGAACCATTCAACCTGGACGATGAAGACCAACAATTCCGTCCACCCGACCTGGATGAAGTGAAGATAGCCATATCTAAGCTTAAGTCCAACAAAGCCGCTGGAGCAGATGGCCTAGCTGTTCAAAGCGGCAGGCGATGACTTGGTTAGGAGCATGCACCAACTCATCTGTACGATATGGTCGGAGGAAATTATGCCCGATGGATGGAACCTCAGCATTGTTTGCCCGATCCCCAAGAAAGGAGACCCTCTGAACTGCGCCAACTACAGAGGTATAAGTCTTCTTAACATCGCCTACAAGATCTTATCTGCCGTGTTGTGTGAACGCCTGAAGCCTTTCGTCAATAACCTGAAGCGAAAGGGAAAACAAAGCAGTTACCGATGAAGAGGAGCTAGCTCTCTACACCGATGGCTCTAAGATGGATATCGGTACAGTAGTGGGCATCTTCAGCGAAACATTGGACCTGCAAGAATCATTCCAAATCAGCAGAAGATTGAGATTGAATCCTGGAGTAGAACTAACCTAAGCTGGACCAATCTCATTATTGCAAAACTATGGCCAGAGGTGAGCCAAAAGAAATCGAAATATATGAGCGGACTTAACCGCAATGATATTCACATACTCGCGGGGGTCATAACTGGACACTGTGCGATAGGCGTACATGCGGAACGGCTGGGAATACTGCACAATGATTTTTGCAGAAGCTGTACGGACGTTGAGGAAATCTGTTCGCCACCTACTTTGCGAATGCCCAGCCCTTAAGAACAACAGAAAGAGGATTCTCAACAGTTACTTCTTCGACGAGGATCTGAAAAATGAAGTTCTTAAAGTTCTCCTGAGATTCATACGCAAATATGGGTGGTTTCAATAGATAGACAGACCCCATATCGTTAGGTGCTCTTAGGACGTACAAGAGGATCTGGGGATAACGGAGCTTAAGAACCCATGAGATTCATACTAAATCTATACGGCTCTAAAACGAAAAGCGTTCTATTTTTGTCTTTCAACAGGTTGGATTGTTCCCGTAACTGGACACAATGGACCCAACTGATGGCTGTTTCAACTGCGCCAAGAGCACCCATTTACCTACCCCTTCTGCCACTTGTACTACTTATGTAGTACCAGTGGCGACGCGTCCTATTGTTCATTTCGTTCATGAACGCCTAACTTTTAGAGAATAATTATTAACAATTCAAAAAATGTTTTCACTTGTCCCCCTAAGTCCTAACTAAAGTCCAGTCCTAGTGTATTTCCCAACTCGTGCCAGCCTCTCGAGAACTTGAGCCAAATCGTAATTCAGACAAAACGAAATACTTACCTACCTGCGACAGCAATACTTTCCACTCATTCCGCAACATCAAAATTTAAAAATAAGTTTCCAATATCCACTTATCCCCCTAAGTCCTAACCAAACTTCATTAGATTTCGTAGTGAATTTCCCAACTCGTGCAAGTCTCTTGTGCACTTGAGCCCATTCGTAATTCGTACCAGGTACAGGTACCGAAACCTAAAACTACCCTCATTGCTATACTGCGATCAGTGCAGCGGCTGCGACTACGAAACGAGCAAAAACAATACAATTCGTTCAGATGAGTTGGAAACGAAATGTATCCATCAAAAATAAATGCTAAAAAAAAGTATAACGCACATCGTACCCACTACTTCGTTCAGCTCAGTTGTAAACGAAATCAACTATGACTATGGGTTTGTGTGTGGTTCGAGTGGTGCTTGGGTTTTTGGTTTGGGTGTGATGAAGTGGGAAGAAACAAGAAAGCATCAGTAATTATATTGCTTTCACGTTCTACATTCTACATTCTCCTAGTTCTCAAAGGCAATGAACGAAATGGGAAATTTGTAAAGGATGTTTTGGGTGTATAGGATATTCTGTCTGGGTGGATGAGATTACTTTGACTTTTGCTTGGAGTGAAGGTGTGAATTTTAGTGGGCAATCCGTTTCCGTATTAACTAAAAAATGGCATCTACTAGTGAGAAAGTTATTAATAAAAACAGTTGTGAATGTATCATTGAAAAATTAATCAGCAAACCCTTTTCCGAATGCAATTACACAGAAAAATCTGCAATCATAGCAAAAGAAAGACCAACTCCATTGCTACCAAGCTTGACAACAAAGCTATGTAACAAAAAAAAAAGTGTAAACAAAGAAACTATTCGCAATTTTCACCCAGAAACATATAAAAGGTATGAATATATTACTGGTTGTCAATATATAAATAAGTTGTTTTGCTGGCCGTGTTTGTTGTTTAGACATGAAAAAGACAAGAACATTTGGAATTTTATTGGATTTTCAGATTTAAATCATTTAAGTGACAGTTACGCAAAACATTTAAAATCGCGTTCTCATATAGATTCACTTTATGCATTCAAGACGTTTGGAAAAGTAAGAGTGGATCTGCTTTTAGACAAAGGCAGACAAATAAGTGTGAGTAAACATAACGAGAAAGTGAAGAAAAATCGTGAGATCATGAAAAGGCTTATTGACACCATATGCTTATTAGGACAATTGGAACTTCCATTTAGAGGACATGATGAATCAGTAGATTCTCTTAACCAGGGAAACTATAGGGAGTGTTTAAGTTATTTGGCCAAATATGACCCTGTCCTCTCTAACCATTTAGAAGGCTCAACTTTATTTCGCGGAACATCAAGCGGTATACAAAATGACATTATTTCAGCAGTGAGTTCTTTACTCTCAAGTGCAATATTAAAGGAAATACAAGAGTGTGCATTTATTTCTATATTGATGGATGAAACATCAGATAACAGTAAAAAGTCTCAACTTTCGACTATGGTACGGTTCGTTTCGAAGGAAGGAAATATAGAAGAGCGATTCCTTGGGTTTTCTGATGTTAGCTCCAATAAGTCCGCTGAAAGCCTATCCGAACATGTTATTAAAAAAATAAATGAACTTAATTGTGGTAACAAATTAATTTGTCAAACTTATGACGCAGCAGCAGTTATGTCAGGAAATTTGTCTGGTACACAAGCTTCACTCTAGCTCTAGCAAGTCTTCCCGAGTGCCAGGTTTATTCATTGTACAGCACACAGGCTGACTTTAGTCCTTCAAGGAGTTCTAAAAAACAATCACAAATGCAGACGGTTTTTCGAGAGGCTGACAAGTATGTCCAACTTCTTTTCACTTTCAACCAAAAGATGTGCATTATTGGATGCAATTGTGCATAAGCGATTCCCTAAAGCAGCACCGACAAGATGGCGATATAACTCCAAGCTTGTATCAATGGCAAATGAATGCAGAGACGCTTTAATTGAATATTTTACAAAAATTGTGGACAACACCGATGAAGAAAATAATGATGTATCTTGGGATTGCAATACAGTGAACCTCTCACAAGGTTTCTTGCAATTTTTATTTGATTATGAATCACAACTGCTAGTGAAAATATTTCATTCCATATTTATTTTAACGGATTTTTTGTATAATGTTTTAGAAACAAAAACTCTAGACATAAAATATTGTTTAAAATGTATTGAAGAAACAAAGGAAAACATTTGTAACTTGAGAAATAATTTTCAAAAATATTTTTGTGAAACAAAACAGTTAGATAGTATTGTGTCATCACATCGAAACCGACAAGGAATTGATGAGGAAACGGAGTATAGGAGACTATTTTTTGAAATCATTGATACAATAAATGAACAACTGGTGACCAGATTTTCGGATTTGAAAGAACTAAAATTTGTTGGTTTGCTTGATACAAACAAGTTTAAAGAATACGAAAAAAAATTTCCTAACTCTCTTTTAAATGAACTCCACAGTTTATATGGTCAATTCTTTGACATATTTGCTTTAAAAAACGAATTTTTTGTTATTTATAAACAACAAGACTTTTACGACTTCGCTCTTAAACAATTTTTTGAAAAACTTTTAACGGAAGACCTTATTTCAGTGTTTCCAGAAATATTCAAATTGTGTAAACTGGTACTAACTTTTCCTTTAACAACATCATCAGTTGAAAGATCTTTTTCGACACTTAAAAGAATAAAAACATATTCTAGAACAACAATAGGGCAGAATAGGTTGACAGATCTTTCAATGCTTACCATTGAAAAAAAACTTTTGAGAGAAAAACAATTAGAACGTTATTTCTATGAAAATGTTATTAAAATTTTTTTTAACAAATCTAGAAGGCTGGAGCTAGAATATAAGTAATTTTTCTGTTTATGTCAAAAAAAAATTAAGAAAAAATAAAATTCAATGAACTGAACGCCTACATTTTTTACTCACCCGTCGCCACTGTGTAGTACTGTGCTACATATTTGCTGGATTTTTTACGCCGTGCTACATACTACATAGTTACCCTAAAATACTACGTTTCTTAAGATCCGTCTAACCATTTTATTTTTTTACTACATTTCGTATTTAGCCCCTTTTGATTTAATAACTAAATAAATAGATTTAAAAACTTGGCATCACTCTAAAGTATGTGCAAATCTTCAAGTAAATTTGGAAATTTTAAATAAGCAGTGGGGCTTTCGATCTTATATTGAAATGTGAACCTCAAAATAGCGATATTATGACAATATGTCTACGAAACTTAATGTTTGAAGAACTATCTGTATATACGCTGAATTTATGCTGTCTTCCACACAAGGCCTCTTTTTTTGAGCTTCGTTCTCAGCAAAGCAAAGTGAAGTAAGATTTTCAGCACACAATTTACAACAACTACAGCGAGTCTCGAAGTCAAGTAGAGCGTAGTTGTTGTAATTGCGTGCGGAAAATCCTACTTTACTTTGCTGAGAACGAAGCTTAAAAAAACAAGGCTACAGTTGCGCTTCAGCTGAGAGAAAGTTTTCGCAGCTATGTTTAATAAAAGATGAAATTAGAAACAGATTGAACTCAGAAACAATCCAAAATGTATTATTAGCTAAAGACGATTTGGTAAATTTTTTTTTGTCTTTTCATGTCATTTATCTATTTACTTTGCTTGTTATATTACTTAATTTGAATTTCAATAAAAACAAAACAAGTACTACATTTTGTTTGGAAATGCTACATTTTGTTGGCGAACGTACTACATTTGCCAAAGATTTTAGTGGCAACTAAAATTTATATCCCATCTTAATTTTATCTTAACTTCATATAGATGGGCCGATGACAACTCTCCACTCATTTAGCTCGCGAAATAAATGTCCGGTCTATTAAATCGAAGATACATTTTGACATAATTAACTGAGGAACAATTTTGCGTTCTGTCTCCTTTTGATTTTTTGGAGAAAACCGTAGAGAACGGAAGCGTGATAAATTAAAGCACGCAAAACCAAAAAAAAAACATTTTCGTGCGATGAGAAAAAAAAAAACAAGCGGGGCTTCTGAACAGGCGACTAGCAATATGAAACTTGCGGGAAAAATCCCACTGCAACTATGGATTTACGCGATCCGAAGGAAAATGTTGTCTTGGGAAAGCGGTGCCGCAGTTAGAACCGCTGAGAGTTGATAACTGTAGGACCTGGCCAATGATCCGCTGACACAGTGGGAACAGTTTTGTGCACGTTGATTAGTTTTGCAGGTGTGGCATTACATATGGTGATTACTCGCATACGAGACAAACCATACCACAAACATCGGCCGATTTTTCGTTACTTTCCTACAAGCTTTATTTTTACGGGGTGGCTAATACTAGATGACCTTGGATTGTTACAAAGAAATTCGTATTGACCAATGCCATATAACTTGTATTTAAGTTGATCCTCCTTACATCAGTCCCAGATTATCACATCTCTTTTTTTCCCGATCGCATGCCTCTTGAGCTCCTTCTTTTTATCGGACGAGCTGACGTTCTTGCCAACACTTTTGCCCACAACACTCACAAGCATCTCATGTTGTTTTTGCTTTTACTCAATAATGCTACTGGTCTTCGACATTTCAAGCTGGTTATCACTGTTAACTGCTTTTCGACTACTATTTAGTTTGCAGTAGTAGCTAGTGAATAGAAAACTAGCCCTACACTCGATCGCAGGCAGGTGGTGTACGCCTTTTCAGGAGCCCATTGCTGGGCGGGGCCGAATATTTCTTATACCCGCCTTGACATTATAAGAGATGCTGTTTATTTCAATCTGTTAATAATTTTAATAATTTCAACAAACAAACTAGAACTTATCATCACTCACTCACTCATCTCCAAGAACATTGAATTACCTAAGGGAAGCATATTTCTACTTGACGGAACAGCAGCGGACTTATTCTGTATGGATAAGCCATCTGGACCATATGTCCGTTGCCTTAAAAATTAAAGTACCTTAAGCGGAAGTCACAGTGGTTAATATATTTATATTGTACTAAGCAATAAGCAATTTAAGTACTGCACACAGTCTCATGCGTGATTCAGGAAAAACACAAATAACATTTTAAGATCTTTTCAGCCGTTCGAAATTGTAGGTACCTTCCATTTGTCCCAAAAATTAAAAACTCACGCAAGGGAGTGGTTCATTCATTTATTACCAACTAATTTTCGTCGCATAATCAATTGCAACGAGGATCCCAATTGGCATTACATTACAGCAACCCAGATCAGATATCAAAATACTCTATGAATTGTTTTCGACTTAATAGTTCTATTCAATTGGCGCTGTGCTACAATTATTTTCTTATTTAGGTGCATTTTAATGTACATACATAGCCAACGCTGGTCATTTAAAATTTTGATGTGAATTTTTGCTTCCTCAGTTACAAACTATGGCACCAACCAAAGGAACCGACGACGCAAAACCCCAACCACCGACAGCGAATGGCGGCGGTCCAATTGTACCAACTTGGCTGAGCGAAGATCAATTTCTTGGTGTTGTACAGGAAAACGTCCCTGGATTCAAGAAAATACTTAAATTCGAGGCTAATCTAACCGGAGGAGCTGGGGAAAACTATGCCTCGATAATGGTCAGGGTCAAAGTGAAGGTACAACTGCAAGGTATCTACTGTTGTTAAGACTTTAAACCCCTGTCACTGTTTTTACTTGTACCCATCGATTTGTGTCGCATCATCAAACCATAATGTCATTTTTCAGTGGACAGATTTTGGCGGTCGAAAAGAGCGATATCAGTGGAGTTAGGCATCAACTCACAATCATTAAATGATCAAATTTTGATCTCAGCATATCTATTATTCGTGTAACTTTAGCTTGCCCCGTACTTTATAATTAGCCCTTAAATTTCTCATCAGGCGGTTCCACTGAAGACGTCGCATACATGATCAAAACAATCCCACAGGGTGAACAGGCTGCCATTATGATCAATACAATGGGTTTGTTTCCCAAAGAAACCGCCATGTACGGCAAGTACTTGCCCAAATTCGAGCAAATTTTCCGCAATGCAGGCAAGCAAGTAACCTTCGGTCCGAAATGCTATACATTCAAGAACAAACCCAGTGCTGAGTATGTGCTCTTGGAGGACCTAGGCCCACGTAATTTTAAGAACGTCAATCGTCTTGAGGGCCTCGACAAAGTCCACACCGAGTCGGTGTTGCGGAACTTAGCTCAACTGCATGCTGCGTCTGCGGTGCTCTACGAAACCGAAGGCGAGTATGACCCCCTCCTCAAAAAGGGCGTTTTCCAAGAGGAAAATAAATCAGCAATGGAGTTGATCTTCAAATCGATTAACGGAGTCTTACTCAAATGCCTAGCCAAGTCCGAGGTCTGTGCCAAGTATACCGAGAAAGTGGTAAGACCAGATTGTTGATGTGCCAATCGAGGTTACTAATTCAATTAAATTTACAGACAAAAATGCAGGACAAAGCGGTAGATATAATGATCGAATTGGCTAAGCTTGATCCGAATGACTTTAATGTCCTTAACCATGGTGATCTGTGGGCCAATAATATCATGTTCCGGCACAATGACGAGGGCAAACTTGAGGAGACCATATTCGTGGATTTCCAAATATCGAGATATGGATCACCGGCTGCAGATTTGTTCTACTTTCTGATGTCCTCTCCCGCTCTGGACTTGAAGCTGTCACAGTTTGATTACTTTGTAAAATATTACCACGACCACTTGGTGGAGAATCTGAAGTTGTTGAGCTATCCGAAGAAAATACCCTCATTGAAGATGTTGCGAATGCAGATGATGAAAAACAGTTTTTGGGGTAAGGCAGTAATTTTCGTCGCTTTGCGGGGATACGTTCTAATTGTACCTTTAATTTTCAGCACTTTCAACAGCAACTGGCGTTTTGGCGGCGGTACTTTTGGATCCGAATGAAAGTGCAAATATGGACAACTTTGTGGGGGAAGGAGAACAGGGAATGGAATTCAAAATGCAAATGTACAGCAATCCGAGATATTATAAGCACATGGAAGCTATCCTGCCGTGGCTGGATGCTAGAGGATTTTTAGACATAGAATAATGTTGGCAAAAACGATAGCAACTTTTAAGTAAAATTTATTTAAATTACGCCTGTATTTGTTGTGGTGATAGAGAGAGGAATGCATGGGGATTGTTTGGACGATATCGTTTTAGAGAAATTAGATGACTCTATAAAAATAAGTAAACAGTTGGCGCAACAGGTCCGTAGGGACCCTGGGCCTAGCTTCACACAACCATTCGTTTTGTGGGAGTTTTTCATTTTTAGGACGAATGAAAGGGATCTAGAATTTTATGCCGAGTCATGACAGTTATACTCTCGGTTGTTTGTCAGACTCTCGCGAGAGGTGGCGCAGTGGAAAAAACCTTAAAATGGAATTTTTTTTTTTTTTTTTAAGAAGTAAAACTTCTTTACGCACGCTTGGGGACTTGGATGAGGAGTAAGCTGGTGAATGCGTGATGGGTGCGTTACGGAAATCTGCGAACGCAAGTTTAGAGGGAGATATAAGTACACTGAGGAAAAAAGTGCAATTTGAAATCAAAAGTTCGCATATTTATATTTAAAGTGTGCAAATCTATAGTGTTTTATGTAAAAAACAGATATTTGCGAAAGTTAAAAGGAAAAGATTTCATTTTTAAACTTTAACATTTAAAAGTAAAAGAAAATGCTTTTAATTTGTTTCTAAACAGAATAATAATAACAGAGTTTTTAAATTCAAAGTGTTGTTTAAGAGTATACAACTTTTTTTTAAAGTGAGAAACTTTAAATTTAAATGATTTCTCTTTCAAGTTTTAAATTATTTGCATTGACATGAAAAATGTAAATTGTAACTTTCAAATTGAAAGCGTTTGAATATGGTTGTCTTTCATACATGTTAACTTTTAATTTTAAGGTATTTTGTTCAGTGTACCTAAGTGAAGATAGGGAGAGCTACGTTAGGTATATTGCTGTAGGGGCAAGAGAGAGAGGCGCGAGCACACATTTTATATATATATATATATCTAAGAACTAAGACACAGTGCATGCAGCAATAATGGTAATTTTCCATCAAATTTGGTAAATTTTATCTGATTATGGTAAATTTTTGAGCAGATGTACCAAGAATGCGAACTCGATATCACCTCATTTAAATGCTACCTTACTGCTTCTGAGTGAACGCATTGCATTATCTGCATATCCTCCATCACCATCCATATAAAACTGTTTTATTCGCTAGTATTCAAAAAATTACAGAATGCACTCATTGTTTTCTTTTGACTGATGGTGAATAATAATAGTTAATCATATTATTTATATAAAGGGTCCGCCAAATAACTTTTTTTTTTTGAAAATGATATAAAAAATAACTTTTTTTATTTGAAAGTATAATCCTTCCGGTTAAAAATGGAAAATAATTTCATTCAAATGGCTGCCTCGGCTAGCCATGCAGTAGCCTACATGATCGGTCCAATTTGTAAGCACATTATCGATTGTGTGCAGCTGTATCTCACCAATGGCTTCACGAATATTGTCCTTTAAAGCGTCAATTGTCTCTGGCATGTCAGCGTAACACTTATCATTTACGGCGCCCCACAAATAATAGTTCAACGGTGTCAAATCGCAGCTCGGCGGTGGCCAAACGACATCAGCTCTGCGGCTGATAATGCGATCTTCAAAAACAGGGCGCAAGACATCGAGTGTACCTTCGGCTGTGTGGCACGTAGCGCCGTGCTGTTGAAACCAAATGTTGCCAATATCCTCCTCTTCAATTTTTGTGAACAAAAATTCGTTCAACATGGCCCGATAACGATCGCCATTGACTGTAACGGCCACTCCTTGCTCATTTTCGAAGAAAAATGGCCCAATTATGCCTCTGGACCAAAATTTCAATTTTCTCGGGTGTACGCACTGTTTTCACGCTTTGGTTTATCGATGAGGATGCCACTTTCCTTCACTTTTTTCACAAGATAACGAACATACGGAGCTGACGGTACTTCTCTTCTTCCAAATCTGTATGCAATTTTCGCACACATTCTGCAACATTACCATGATTTTTAAAGTAATGTCGCAATATTTCCCAGCGTTGTTCAAGCGTATACACCATATTCTTTCAGCGGAAGGATAAAACTAATTATCTGTCAAATCAGACATGAGCTAAGTGTTACCATTCGCGAAATAAGCACTAGTTGAAAAAAAAAGTTAGATGGCGGACCCCTCAAATAAAATAATTTGCGTTTTTTTGTAATTGGCAACAGTGGCCTATTGTCTGTATCATTTTCGCCCATTTTCTTGCTCAATTCCTCTCATAACCAGTAAATTATTGAAGAAAATTGATATATTAATATGTATAAACTAAACATGTATTTATATGTAGATGGAGCTAAAGAAGTTTTACTTCAGTCGTGTGGTCTAACACTCGTTTTTTTAAATTTTACTTCCAATCAATTTATGTTTCACGTCGTTTTTCGTTTTTCATTAAAAAAGCCCCAAAATATTACTGCTTTTGTGATTAAAACTGATTTACATTTATTCAAAATTGGTGGTAGGGGAGAGTGGGGTACTTTTGAACGTGGCGACCTTTGAACGTGACTAATAAAACCTTATTAAAAAAATATTTGAGAGTGTTAATCAAATTGTTGTCCTGGCAAAATTGTTTTCTTTAAACGTCAGCGGCTTTTGGTCATCTTTTCAGTAGTCGTTTGAAACTAGCTCGTGCTGATTGTTTTTATGCTGCATTTACAACTTTTTTTTCCTTTGTAAGTGTATACACATTTTTTGGTGAGCTTTTTTATATGTGGAAAATATTTTTCGAAGGCGAAGGTTAATTTTGTTTCTTATATATGAGTACAAACTAATTATTAAAGCTAAATTGTTCGTGACAACAAACGTTGGGGAAGGTTTCAACAAAATGGTCGTGGCAGGTTTGAACGTGTTCAACATTTGCCCACAGGGGAGGCACCTTTGAACATAAGGACTTGCTTCATTCAAAAAATAATAAAAATAAATATCAAAATCTTCATAAAACGGATAGAATTATGCGCTTTAACTCAAACTGAGTTCCATTTCTAAGAGAAAAAAGAGGTAACAGATCAAAAATTCGAAAACATATGTTTTTATGAGACTTGGAGAAAAAAGTGTTCAAAAGTGCACCACTCTCCCCTATGCAGACAGCTACCAGGCAAGAAATTAATAATAACATCTACATATGGCGCAAAATTTGAACTCACTGTACTTTTTCGAAGAGCCCTGCGTAAATGTATTCCCCAAGTCCGAACCCTGATCACTCAGGCTGCGAGGTAAAATGGTGAAGTTGGTTACGAAAATCGTGATCTGGCGTCGGCAACGGAAACAAACTTTAGCTTTAACCAGGAATTGAACCTGAGGTTGAGAGATGCAAAAGCTAGGTCTTGCACACAAGACTACTAAATCAGTTGATTAAATAAAATCTACATTGTAGCCACATGAAAACAAATAGCAAACAAAAAAAACTCTAAAAAATATAATATGAATGAAAACGTATTAAGCTGTATTTAGTTTATATTTAACTTATTATAAAGATTAAAGATTTGGAATTTAATTCAATTTTATACTATAATTTATAATTTAATTTAACATACCTACATAATAATATATCCGCATTTAGCGAGAAAAGTTTTCCTTCTGGTGTGTGGTCACAAGAACACTCTCTTCTTTTTTTTTGGTTATCGTCAGTTTTCATTACACTTGAATTAAATGGACTAGATGAAGCCCTCAAATACGTCGTAATTTTTGCACTTAATAATTAGTTTTAGAGGTCTTTCGACAATAGCCATCTGAAGAGTTAAATGAGTCCATGGGGTCCAGGTTGTTTACTCAAGGGAAGCAAGCCTTTTAACCCTAGAAAGATAATCTACGTCCGCGAGACGTATGGCGCGGAAACATTGTATTGTTCATATTAAACTTTATTTGCACTCATTAATTTATTTATTTCGATATTACCTACATAATTAAATAAAATACTAATATATGATCAAAATTACCAACATGGGTTTCATTAAACACACTAATTAAGTGTCATACGTCCCTCAGACGTATGATTATCGTTTACGCTATTTATTATATGATTATCTTTCTAGGGTTAATATCTGATTTTTATTTTCCGAGCGTTGGAACTAAAACCTTTGCAAAAGAGGAACCACTGAGCCATTGCATCTCTCTCACTAGGAATGACAATCAATAAAACTCGGAAAATGGGCTGTGCCAATGTCAATTTATAGGAAAAACATTAATTTCAGAAAAACCTTCTTCAGATAAATATTTTTGATTCCCCTACAATTAAGGGAACGAGCTTGCCCGACTGGGCGAACGTTTGAGTGTCACTCTTCACTGGGTAACTGGGCATAGTGAAATAATGGATAACGAGCGTGCAGATGAGATGGCCAGGCGGGGTCAGCTCTACACAGCTGACTTGCGGCAAGGGTGCACGTTCCACTAGGAGTGGTCAAAGGAAAAATTCATTCACAAAAAACCTGCTAAACAGAACGGGGCATTGGCCAATTGGAGACTATGCTGCCAAACTTGGGATTCCACACAACCCTCATTGTCGCAGTTGCGGAAATACAAATGAGAAGGAAACTCTCCCCCATTTCCTCTGTAAAAGTCCAGCACTAGCAAGAGCCAGATTGCGGACACTGAACCAACCTTTTTTCCGACGACCTTAGCAACATTTCGGGTAAAGAAATATTAGTTATAATCCCTTTCCTCAACTCCACAGGTTGGATATAAGTACAGAATGTATCACCTTAACAACCATCACAAACTAGGTCACACTAGTCGTGGTAACAAAAAGGCACATCGTTGTGCTTGGGTTCAAATCTGAACTGCCATACTTGTACCTACAATTAACAATGACAAACGCCGTCTCTATTTCTTTTGTGGTTACTAATGAATTTGTATTTTAATTAAAAAGTGCACGACTATATCACACGCAACATCGTATTATAGAAAAGGCTGAAGATCCTCTCAATGAGGGCACTTATTCCATAACTTTTCAGACGATTATCGTTGAAACGATAGACCTCCAAAAGTAGCAACTAAGTACCAAAATAACGAGTGAAAGACCTTAATCCAATTCATTTTCCACAAACGTAATGAAAGCTGACGACAGTGAAACAAATTCAGGCAGACTATAACTTCTTAGGGTCATCGAAGTTTCAAAAACGATATCGTTCCGACGATTATTGTTATAAGGAGTCTGCCCCCAGGAGTTTTGTAACCTCCTTGAGTGCGTCAAAGAGCCTGTGCGAGTTTAAAGTAGTTCGTAATATCGTGAAAATTAGCACAGAGGCTTTGAAAGTTATTATATATATGAGTTCAACATGTGCTAATCGAAGTATGCTCCATCTTCAAGGTGTACACATTCCGAGGGGGAAACGTCTACTCGGATGGATATTCAGAGAAAAGAAAGTTGCTTACCGCCAAGAGCTAAAACTTAGACGTCCAAATTATTTATAAACAACAATTCATTTTTTAATATTTCTGTATTGTTGCCTTTCCTAAAATTGTCTAAAAATTAAACCCATACTTGTATGGCAGTATAATGAACCGGATTTTAAATCAGAGTCCTCCAATATTAACGTGAAAATATTTCAAAGCCTTCTACTTTGTATACAACCGACAAACTTAGTAATTAGACAAAAGCGTCAATGAAATTGAATCGAGACAACCATCAATCACCATATGGCTCTTAATTGCATTTCAATAGTCGACATTTGCATCACATCAGGCATCACTCAACGTGTATCCGCACATAGTATCAGCCCCAGCAAATTCGTAAGTAATGATCTTTGTAAATACAATGCCAGCAGTATATATATAGAGATATTCGAATCAGACGCTAATCACCATTGTCGAGTCTCTGTTCGTCTCTCTACCACTGTAAATTTTACTCAGAGAGTAATTTGGATGGATTTCTGTTAACGCTAGCATCTGTTTATGGGAGATCTGTTTCATTGGCTGGTTCTCGACCCAATGATGTCCTAAGATCCTCATTCCTCTACTAGCCAACGCCGGACATTGACACGGTGACAGTGCCGCTGTCTCAGCTTCCTCCAGGCATTGTTTACAGGTATCATCCTATCTCAGGCCCATCTTCCTTAAGTGATACCCGAAATTACCAAGTCCTCTAGACAAAGCCACCACCCATTTGAATGTCCCTCGACTCATGCCTAGAACACTTTTTTGAGTGGAGGTCGGCCATTTTTCGCCATTTTAGTCCGTCTGCATTGTTCTACGGTGTTCTGCCGTGATCCATTTGTGAATCAGCTATTTCACCATTCCTCGCCAATGGAAGAGAATGGTTCTGGTCCCAGCAACTTTTCAGTTGACCCCTGTTTTGAAAAGGCGTCCGCCTTTTCGTTGCCTTCGATCCCTATGTGTCCTCGTATCCAAGTCAGTGTTACTTCATTTTTAGATGAACACTTATTGAGCTTAAGTACACATTCCAGTGCCAATGATGTTGTGATGTTTGTTTGTTCTATGCGTCTGATCACCGCCTGATTGTCAAGTGCTATAAGGATATTTCTTCCTTCAACCTGACTCTCAAGCAAGTATAGTCCAACGCATTAAGCAAAGCAGTCATCTCAGCCTGGTATACTGAAGTATATTTCCCTAGGCTAATATGACGGGCAAGTTCCAGCTCTTCTGAATAGATATCGGCCCCCGATCCGCCATCCATCTTGGATCCATCCGTGGAAATCACTATTTCACCATTTCTTTTTTCTGGAAGTAATCCGTTCTCAATACAAGTCTTGTGATTTCTTTCCTAATACGCGCCCTTATTATTCGATCCATAGGCATGTTTAGCTCCCTAATCTCGTTTTTGACAAGTTCCAGGATCGTCCCATGTCCCATGTCTCATGTTTGCATCAAGATTTCGCATCTTGATGCAAACGAAGTGCCGTCTGGGCCGCTGTTTTCTTAATAAATAAGTCTAGTGGTAAGATCCCCATGATGACTTCCAATGCGCATGTTGGGGTTGTACGTACTGCACCTGTAATTCCTATAGGTACATGCTAAACATTGAACCCTATCCAGGTGTTTCCTTACAGTTTTCGGAGAGGCTTCCGCCCACCATACAACCGAGGCGTACATGATAATGGGTTAAGTTATCATCGTATACATCCAGTATGGTGCCAAAATACTTTTGAACAAATTGCACAATTGTGGTTTTAGAGGCGTACCTAATGCATAAGTGTTTCCGTTCCTACCTATCTGCTAGAGGACAAAGTGTTAAACTTAATGGGCAATGCAGCTCTACAAGTAACATCTCTTTGGGAGTTTCTTAAGGTTCTGTCCTTGGTCCAATATTATTTTTAATTTTTATTAACTCACTTATTTTTACAAAAAAAACCGTACCGATGACATGGCTTGTGCTTTTCACAGTGACTCTGCTTTGGATCTTTCTGCAAATATTAATCATAGCCTGGAAATCTTAAGCCATTAGTTTAAAATGCATTAAATTGTAATAAGTGACAAAATTACGTTTTTTAATGTATCTGGTAAGGAGGTAGACTATGGATCTTTCTTTTTTTAACTGTGAAAGTTATAAGAAATATAATCACAGCAAAGACATTTGTAGCTCGGAAGTTACATTTTTTGAGGAACGTTCGTGCTCTGATAAATGTTTTAATATTGACTGCTTCAAGCCATACAAGTACCTTGGGGTTCGGCTTGATTGGAAAATGGGTTGGTCTGCTCTGTATCTAATGGGTGCCAGACAAATATACTTTTATAAAGTTATTGCTCACGAGAATTTCTTATGGGTATTTACTATGGTTAAGTGCACTCTAAGCCTGAATATGGCATAGTTTCATGAGGTGGAAGGTGGAACACACAACAATAAAATTAATTTCAAAATACACATTATTATCCGTAATAAAAGTCGACAACATTTAATTTATTAATTTTCAGAAGCATTAAAGTTCTACCGCTGAAGCATTTCTATCAAGTATAAAAGATTTTTTTTCGCCAGATCTGGTTATCTATTGAACCAGTGTTCTTCTAGCTATAACCTTAGAGTAAACAACCAACATCTTGCTATAGTACCTCATCACAATTTGCAATTTTCTTAAAAATTCTTATACGTCAACTGCTCCAAGATTTTTTAATAACCTACCAAATAATAATATAATTATTAGAAATGAATCAATTTTTCTCAAAAAAGTGAAACTTTGGCACTTCGATTTAAACTATGGTTAACCATTTAATTAATTTGTTCTCCTAATTTTTGCGCTCAATTTTGTATCACTGTCCGTATAAAAATATATAAATTAGTATGCTTTTAAAAAAATATAGAACATAATATATAAGTGCAAATCTTGTCGTAATCACACCTTACTACCTTAAAAATATATTTTATTGTTGTATTAATGTTATTCCAGCTGCGTTCGCTTCTGGTTCCTTATGAACTATAGATTGCAGATTCATTATTAATTCATTGTATTTTTAGCTTTGTATCCTATTTAAATGTTATGTATCTACACAATTTTTATTAGTTAAGAAAATAAAATTTAATTGAAAAGATCAAAAGTGAAAAATAGTCGCTGAATTGAAAACTTACGTATTACGTATTCAGATAAATAAAAATTTAAAGGCTTAATTTGCATTTTTTTTTTTAATTTTTCTTTTTTGGAAATATTGCCAGACAAACAAGTTACAAAATGTGCAATGTTAAGTTAAGTATGTAACGTTTTGTTATATAAATTCTACTACTTGGACCATTTTCAAGAAAAGGCCAAAAGATACCGTTATTAAAACGAAAAACTGGATATGCAACGACGTTAACTCTAGTTACAGAGGCTCAAATATGATTGATATCGTTGAATCCGTTTTCCAAAAAAATCATACCGGTTTGAAAACGTTATATATGGGAAGTACCGTTAATAATATGGCTAACATGCATAAACAATAGTGAACCCAGCCATTTAATGGCAGACTCACTTTTTAAGCTTCTCTATTAAGGTAACGTCAGAATTTGATTAATATCTCCAGTTCGAAATTTTGTACGAATGCAATATCTTTTCCTTACATTATATACGAGACAGTTCTTTATCGTCCTTTTCCTTCAAAAACAAAAGGTTTTAGTGCGAACTAGTGATTGTGGGTGAATGGCTTGCCTGATTGTACATTTCACTAGAGCGATTAAATCGGTGATAGTTTAAAAGTCAATGTGGCGAAACCAGCTTTCCCGTTAAGCTAGCTCCGCCACAAAATCTACCACTTCCCGAAGAGTGACAAAATCAAAAATAGACCAATTAAATAGGAATTAAATCCCATTGGTATTTTTGTTTGTCGAAATTCCAATATGTCGGACCCAGCTTTACCCACGTATTTCCGTATGGACTAAAAATAACTCGATAAATGTTGGGTTAGAACTTAGAAGCGCCCTAGGAAATCTTAACCCACCATTGCTAAAGTCCATATTTCTGCACCATAAAACAGGATCTCCTTAGTGTTTTTCGCCAAGGCCCTGCCAATCAATTGCCTTCTTAGACCAAATTAAGAGCGGTTGGCATTTTGCTTGATTTCTGATGTTAAATTGATTTTACACCACACCTTTTAGAGTAATAAACTTTATTTAGTTATTAAAACTGAACTGAACTGAATCTGTAAGGCGTCGATCGTGGTAACCGATTTTGGAAATCGTCCGTGGGAATCGATCATGTTATCTTCTTATGTAATTTTCAGAGGTAATAGCGAAGCTGTCTATCGTAATGTGCTTTTCGTTTGTTTGTGTCCCTTTTTGATGACAACATGTATTTTGTTTTGCCCTCATTCACGCACCAGTGACAGCTCTCTGAGTTCTGCCAATGATTTCTGATGTACGTACATATTATGTTAAATAATATTAGACGTATTATGTGACATGACAGCGCGTCAACTTGTCCAAATCCTTTTTTAAAATCAAGGGTTTTTGCTTCTGATTTTTATGGAACAGTCAACGTACTCCACGCCGTTCTGCACAGGCCTGCCAAAAGAAGCCAAGGCTTTGTATAGTCTCTGTAAATGCTGTCATATGCGCCCTGAAAACCGATAACAAGGTGGTGAGTATCGATGTGGACTTCTTGGGTTTTTTTCTAATTTCAGGTGATCACACACACAATATAGCAGATAGGATTTAATATGCCTAATATCGTGATTATTTTGAACCCCCTAGTATACGAATTTCGATATGTTGTGTAATATGTATACAGACATAAGTGGATTACAACTATTTCGCAAATATTTCATCACTTTATTGAAAATAATAAATTTCGTATCACAAGATGACCTCAATAGATAATGCATTATATACAAATAATTGCTTACGTATGCAAGTTCACAATTTAAAAATACTTATCAATAAGATAATAAGAAACTCATTGAATTAAGATAATGTCTACACTAGAAACAAGTTTTGTTTGGATAATAGAACATTTTTGATTGAGATTATATAGATATGTCACAGGTTCGCGGTTTTGTTATCGAGATATTTAAGTATTTTATTTAGTGCCTACCTATCGCTTCTAAGTTTTTATTCATATGATCTACTACAATTTGAATCGATCTGCCAAGGAAAACATTTTTGCATGCGATTGCTGAGATAATGAGGTAGGCTCTGAGACCAGGCACGCACAAGAACCTTGGGACATCCAATAGAACAGCCCTGTTTTCGCCAAGTTGTTTTGGTGATCGCACACATAAGTGGATTATAAAAGCTACTCAGTAGAATAGCGCATCCATTCCGCATACGACCCTGGGGGCGGATTGCTTTTGATGGCGGATTTGAATTTTTGTATTTCCAAAAGCGATTCGCTTTCCATTCCACCATATGGAAAGCGAAAGCACTTTCCAACGTCATTTTATCATTGCATTGAAAGCGATAGGTGTTTCGGTGACGTATTGCTGGCGGATTGTTTGTGGACCTATTAAAAATATAAATATTTAATAAAAATAAGGAGTTCAAAATTGCTGAAACATTTATTGTTCCGCCAAAAATTGTCTTATTAATTGAATTTATAACTGCACTTGTTGAATTTTTAAAACAGTTGACTAGCTAAGGGCATTCTTAATGCTCCAGAATATAGAGCCAAGACTGTAGAACTTTAGGATGGCATTAGAAATGTGTTGTATGGTCTTTGGCCTTCGATTAAAATACGCAATTTTTTTGAAAAATGTGAGTGAAATATATTTTGGTTCTTACATTATTTTGTGGTGCTAATAAACCAATATTTTTATTTGCAATCAAGGTAGGAAGGATTTCAAATACCACATAAAAAACAATTAGTTAAGCGGTCACTGGTGCGATCCCTTCACACCATTTATTTTTTTGAATTAAAAGCAAAATGTAAAATTTTCACAACTCGCTGGCTGAGAACTATAAGGTTCTATTTGAAGTCACCACCATTTTGAGAAATATAAATGTAAAGATTTACTGTGGTGATTTTTAGTTAAAATGCATAAACATTATGAGATACCCATTACAAATAAAACTAGATTGAATATTGTAATAAATTGTGTACTTATTCTTCGCTTTTTTCTCAATAAACAGCATTTTATAGACGATTTTTAGTTCTGACATAGAACTTTTTGCTTATAAGTTTGGGATTATTATGAGAAACCCTATTCAATGCCCAACTTAGAACATTGTTACATTTAGGTAATATATGGACACAAGCAGTTTTTCGCTCATATAAAACATATTTCATACTTGTAACAACATATTTCATACTAATAACAATATATTAAAAGGACATCGAGCATTATTGCACTGGGAATTTAAACCCATAATTAAATAGTTTTGCGTGATTTCCAATTCACAAACCTTAGTGAATGGAACAGAGTTATGGGTAAAATATTTTAAACATTCTTGGTCATTTCAGTTGGTCAAAATCAGTAGTTTAAGTCGTCTCTTAATAGCACTACGAACGGCATCGATTTCTTGTAAACAAGAGTGTCCTGGTCATAAACTAACTATTAAATAGACTGACAGCCTTCCTACGTCTCCCCGATTTACCCAGCAGATTTTTTTTTAATATAAGCCCCTCCCACCGCTCGCTATTTTACTGTCTGTGAATACGTGTGAAGCAGCAACAAAAATACAAATCTAAATGGCGGGAGTTGTAATATCCTGCTGACACTCAGCAGTGTTCCTACATTGTGGTATCTCTACCTTTTTGTGGGAATTTAAATTTTCCGTAAAATTTCCGTGCGTAAAAGGAAAAACATCAAAATTGTGGGAATATCAATAATCTGACAAGAAAACATTCAAACTACATATCACCGTGAATGTGAACGCACTAAATGTACATAAAATGGAGATTTGCCTTTAGCAACAATTTCCAGTACCAAAAATAATGATAATAACTGCGATTTTTATACTGAAGATTAATTCAATGTTATTTTCTTTCCGAACAATACAAATTTTACTTTTCAAAGCATGTTTTTTTCAAAAACAAAATTGAGGTAATTTGAGTTTAGTGAAAAAAGAAAAATTAACACGCTTCGTAGGAAAAATAAAGAGAGAGTGCTAGGAACACTGACTGAGATTTAGTGTATTACGTGAGTTGCTGTCAGCTGATGGATGAGTTCTGCGAGTTTAAATTCGATGTTTTATTGCACAACGATAACATTTGTATCCTATTCTACAAAATTTAAAATAGCGAATGTAATTAACATAAATAAATAAAGGAATAAAGTGTGAAAAATTCATTCCTTGAAATACAAGAAGATATTTTTGTTCCCACAATTAACGTGTCTGTTTTCGTTTGTTTTGTGGGAAAAAATATTTTAGTGAAATACTCAAAATTAGGAAACACACCAAAATAATCAAAATGCAGTTTCAATGACAAACTCAAGTACCTAATTCTTTTTATTTATAAATCAACCACATCTTCAACTTATTCAAACATGTCTTCGTGTTGTCTCTTTTCTATGTTTGCAAATATTTCGCCGGGAATGTCAATAGAAAAACGGCAATGGATTGATTACGATTATTATGATTTGAAATATGATTTTTGGGTTATAATCTTTTCATGAAGATTCCATTTAATAGCGGAAAACAACAAAAAAAAAAAACAATTAAAATTTATTAGAACATTTTAAATAATTGAGATAAATAATTAAATTCCATTTGAAACAACTGCTTCAGCCAAGAACATGAATAGTGCTAGTTTTTAATAAAAAAAAACTCAACTGAAAAGTTTTTGGTAGAAATTTTATGAATGAAAATAATGTCATTATTTATGTGATTTTACTTTTCACAAAATTGCAAAATGATGACTGCGCATTTATTATTGTGTTATCACAACTTTTTTTCTAGGAAACTGACGAATTCTGTTTACTTGTTTTTGTTTTTAATTTTTCTTAAACTTTTTTAAATGACAGTACAGTTGTCAGTCTCGTTTAATACTGTTGTTAATAGTTTCACCAAATCGATCATTAAAAATAAATGGGAATGTGAAAGGAGAAATTGGTTGCGAAACTTAAAGGAAATTCTATGGCGAACATGCGAACAATTTTTTTATATTGATATCATAAAAATAATGTCTATCTATCCAAAATTCATTATAAAATGACTTAAAAAAATATTCCTTTTCTTTATATCCTGTAATTTCAACATTAATTTCTATTCAATTATGAGAAAATCAAACAACTATTTATATAAAAAAGTAGCGAAAAATGTCAACCTGGAACTCAGAAAAAATATGGTTTACAACACAGCCCTCGATATTGAAATGAAAGTCCACCTCAGGCTACCGACATGGCGGTTTAAACCGGAACCGGAAGAGTGTAGGCTGTTTTTTTTCAAGTATGAGTGAGTCCCCTTTGATTAACATAGGCACAAATACATGAATTCAAACAGGGCTACATCCAAGGTCAAATTCAGCTTGAGGCAATTTCTCTTTTTTGGGTGAAGCTGTCAGTCTATTTAATAGTAAGTTTATGGTCCTGGTGTACTAAAGTGTTATTTTAAGACTTTTGAATGGGTAGGTATGTATGAAATACATTACTGCAAATGATATTACGGAATTCCTGTTTTGGGGAACACAAGACTCCGCACGCAGAATTATTTCTACAAAGTGTGGTTTATCGCCAAATACATTTTCTAAAATTTCGATCAGTGCACTTGCCCAACCGTTCCCACTCCTTCCCATATACTCTCATTCCACAAAGCACAATATACATGTAATAAACATAGCAAAGGAGATGAGATTTCGAGATATTCTTCAAGATATTTTTCCTCGTAAATTTCTGTGCATTGCATTGAATCAGAAAAACGCATAATACCTAATCTAAAATATTTGTACTGAACTTATTTAGCAATATTGCAAAAATAAGACAATAATAAAATTACCCTTAGCTGAATTCGTATAATTTCGTTCTTTGTTTTTTTCTTTTGGAAAAAGAAAATAATATTTCTAATTTTTATAATTTTATTATTATTAGAATTTTTACAAAGCTTCAGATCCCTTACTACTGGTGGGGGGAAATCATCAGCTATACGAGGAACAATTAGAACTGACTCTCACTGATCAGTGGAGCAGTTTATATAGGCGATTTTTGTTATGTGGACCAATAGGTATTCTATAGAAAGTGCACGATATGCATATTAACGATTCTCTCGTCTTATTCGAAAGATAAGTTTGTTGTGCTGAAGGCAAAAGATATTAAAAGATATGTCGCATTAAAGATACTTTGATTACATTTTGGATCTTCTTATATTTAACATTGTATGCTTATTATAATATTATATTGTGGTGTTCTGGGAACGTAACCGTATATCAAACAAACAAAATTTGAAAAGGCTCGAACGGTTTTGCAATTTGATTGAAGTGCAAATGTTCTATGCATAACACGTCTGCTGAGTTCTTAACTGTTCAATCTCCAATTTTTTTCGAAAAAATGATTATTATTGATTCATAGGTTTTTGTGGACATTTTTTCGATTGGCGCAGTCAGAAACAGTCTATCTTTTGGGAAATATTTTTTCCCATTTTGTTCAATAGACCTGAAATACACGTTTTTTTGTCCACCGATTAGTTCTTCAATGTTCAAAGTGCCACTTTAGCGTCTGTTTGAATAAATTCACATAGGAAATGACACAACGTCTAATTAAATCACATTTGTTCAATCTCCATAAAATTGGAGATTGAACAAAATCCAAGTGAATTCTCTTTACTCTACTAGTTTGTTACTTTGTTCAATCTCCTTCTTCTTTAGTGTTAATAGTTTGACAGGAAATTTTGGCGGGAGCTCATTATCATCAGCCTGATAGATTTATTAAAATTATTTGGCAATAGAAATATTGCACAATGAATTCACAAAGTGCTCAGAGGTAGGTAATATAATGTAAAAAGATTGTGGAAACTCTAATTCATATTATTGATATTTTTCTAGCCAGGATATTGTTAGTTCTGTTGCGAGTACATCAGAAAGACTTTCGTCACCAGTTCCATTTATTCCAGAAATCATTCAAGAGTAATTGTTTCTGTTAATTATTTTGTTATTCTTGTTTAGTAAAGAAGGTATAATTTCAGGGAATTGAACTGTATTCTAAATGATCTGGACTCTGAGGATGGCGATTGTGATTTTGGTTTGGGAAGTGAAGAAATGAAAGTGAAATATGGTTTCAGGGATGGAACTCCCACTCCCAATTCTGTGGAATCACACGATCCACTTCTTAGACCAAGATCAGTTAAGAATTCTGATTTACCTTCAAAAAAAAAATCGCGTAATCCGACACATTGGAAAAAAAAAAGTAATAAAAACCCTCCGAGAACAGGGAGAAGAATATGTCAATCCAGCCGAAAGAAAGTTCGCTAAAAAAGTACTTAAACAATCTAATTGTGGCAATGAATGCAAGATTAATTACTGTGTCAACTTTTCCGAGTCAGTTCCCGAAAGCATTCATTCGGAGTTCTGGAAGCTAACAGATGAGCTCAAAACATGCTTTTACAGTAAATTTGTTAAGACAACTAAAACTGCTAGAAAACGGACATTTTCCACAACTTCGCGTAGAGAATATACGTATAAATATTATTTTGAGAATTTTGGTCATCATTTGCAAAGTTGTTTTCTTTGCGACTTTAAATAATTCCCAAAACAGAATCCATAATAATAATAATAATGGTTCTCCAAAATCCATGCTAAAGGGCAAAACCAATTCACGACAAATTGATCCGGAGAAACTTAAAAAAGTTAGACAACATATTGAAAGCTTCCCGTGTATTGATTCCCATTATGTACGGCGAAATACTCAAAGGCAGTATCTTGAATCGAATTTAAGTGTGCAAAATGTTCCATCGAACATCCATCGAAAAGAACTACGTAGATCACAAGCAGTTGAATGAAAAGGCTAAACTTCGACGACAAGCTGATCGTGAACTAAGAGATCCAAATTTGTGCGGGTTGGTATGAATCTCAAAGCGGACGTAGTGGTAACTACATTGCTAGTGCACTAATCAAAATATTGATAGCTGTACTGGTTGACAATCCAGATATACCTAATATTATTCTCTGGTCGGACTCCTGTATTCCGCAAAACAGGAATCGAATAACATCTTTAGCAATATTAAAATTCCTGGAAGAAAATCCACAGGTAAAAAGTATTGAACAACGCTTTTCGGTACCTGGACATTCAAGAATTCAAGAATTGGACGCTGTTCATAGTGTTATCGATAGACATTTGAAACATATTTTTATTACAGCCCTTTATCACTTATTCGTGAACTCAAAGACATGAATTACGCAAATGTGTCCTTAAAAATTATGCAGTGCACGGCAAAACATTTTTTTAATTATAGCGCAGCTACTAATGGACTACAATTCATACCATATACCAAAGCAAGAGAAAATTTTTATGACAAATCGCCACATATAAAATTTCGTGAGAGTTATGGTGAAGAAGCAAATATACTAAGTGTTTCAGTTATGCCACAACGTATTAAAAAGAAAGCGAAGTCAAATAAATCAAATAAAATAAAACGTGACAAACCACAGCAAAAGTATTAAATTTACTTTCTAAAGAGAAAAAGAATGATATAAAATCAATGCTCCCTTGGATGCCATTATGTGACGTTGAATTCTACAAAATATTATTAAACCAACGAAATTAACTTTAAGAGTTCCTTTATTTATTTTCTTTTTAAGTTTGTTTTTGTTGATTTAATTTTTTACTTTTTAAAACTGAACCACATACCTGAATTTAAAAATACTGAATTATTGAAATAATAAAATAAATGTTAGTTTTCATTTCTAAGTGTAAGTCCATACATATTCATGTTGTTTCAGGAAAAGTGCACTAAGTTCTTGTTTGTTCAATATCCAAAAAAAAACTTTCAATATCCAGTAGTTTCTCAAACGTTTAGTATATGTATGGGGGCTTGTTCAATTTCCTTTTTGGATCATCTATCAACATTTTCTGTTTTAAATAAGTGGAAGGCATTTTATCGTTCATTTTGTTACTATTAGCACTAAATAATATATTATTTTTTGTTTGGAGACGATTGCATATTTAGGAAAAAACTTACAAGCAAAATGAAGACAAAAAGTCGTCTGCTGAACAATTTAAACCTTGGTAGAATGAACACTTAAGAACTCAGCAGACGGCCTATCGCACTTACGTCAAAGATAAAAAAGTGAATCAAAATGTTCTATTTAGGACAAACATAGAACTTTCTTAGTATTATTGCAAATCATTATATTATGTTATAATGTTCTATGTTCAAATGCAATTGAATTGTCTGTGCTAAAACGTTCTGTTGGTATTTTGGCATGCTCTCGAATTCGATACAGTGTTCTATGTTTACATAGAACTTTATAACTCTAGCGTTTGATCATAAATATCAAGAAGTTCTACGTTCCTTTCGGGTACAGAGCTGCCAGTTTATTATTGTTAGATTGAATTTTATACATTTATGGTAGCCAATGAAACGTAGAATATTTTGGTATATCGTCGGCTTAATAAGAAAACCTCGTAACTCCGTTTTTGGCAAAAATTACTTTTTGATGCTATCTTATAGAAACTCAGTAGGCGCATTGCTATGGAAAACCTCGTAGCTCCTTTATAAGTTAAAATCACTTAAAAATCATGTTGTTTATATCTCGTAACTCCAATGTAGTCAAAGTTCCTGAAAAACCTCGTAACTCCGACAAATTACTGAAGAGCAATCCTCGTAACTCCTGCTTATAATATTCAAAACTCGTAACTCCACTATCCAACGGTATAAAAGTTGTATGAAAAAAGGGGAAATCCCCAATTATTTAAATTTCAACTGTTAGTGCGTTATTTGTATACAGTTTTTAGTTGCTGTTATAGTTCCGGTGTAGTGAGTCAAGTAAAGAAGTGTTAAAGTGAAAACAAAAATAGTAAAAATGTCTTTACCTGCATCGTCAATTTTAAATATTTTGTAAGTATAAAAAATAAATAATTGGCGCAACAGGTCCGTATGGACCCAAGCCTAGCTTCTCACAACCATTCGTCTTGTGTGAGTTTTTATTTTTGGGACGAATGGAAGGGATCTACAATTTTATGCCGAGTCCATACGGCCAATTGAGAAGCTCTTTCATGACAGTTATACTCTCGGATGTTTGTCAGACGTTCGCGAGAGGTGGCGCAGTGAAAAAAACCTTAAGTTGGAATTTGGGTTTTTCTCGGGATTCGAACCTGGGACCCCTCGCTTAGTAGTCCAACACACTAACCACTAAGCCACTGCGCCACTTTGTAAGTATAAGCAATGATTTATTTCCCTCTTTTTAACAAAATATATAAATATTTCTACCTAATATTTACAAGATTGGAAGAGGATCAACCGAAAACTGATGAAAATGAGAATTGCACAAATATATCATCATTTCTGTAAGTTTCTTCTCATTGCACATCATCAAATCTTAGACATCTTAGATAATCTCATTTTCAAATAGATTTCTTGACGGGAATATTGAAAGCTATCCAACTAACAAACAAATTTTAGTCAGCCCAGATATTCGAGCTGTTAAAAATGGAGCGACCTTTAACTTGGAAGAAGTAGAGGTAATATACAGTGCGGTTCATTTGAATAGACGCACCAGAGTTACGTTTTGAATTTTGATTTCTTTTCGTCTGATGTTGATCAAAGAGAAAAAAAACGTATTCAGGACAGAGGTACAGTTATATTGAGTAAAAGAAACATAATTTTAAATTGAACAAGAGTCCCATAACGGTAGTCTTACTCTCCTTTTCTTATATCATGCAAAACTGCAAGCATTTTTTCGGTTCATTTGAATAGTCGCACCCATAAAAAAGTTAAAAAACAACAAAACACTAAATTTTTTCGCAATATTTTTTTTTCTTTTATTTATTTTAATTAATTTTGTGCCATTTTAATAGCTTGCCTCCACCGCTAGAAATAACCTCAAAAATTCTGTTTTTAAAAGAGTCATACAAACTTTGAAGATAATTCAAGGAAATCTTGGCCCAAGAAGCTTTAATCGCCGCAATCAGCTCTTGATTGTTTTGATATTGCTTGCCTCCTGTGTAAATTTCACGGACAAGCCATCCCCAAACATTTTCAATGATATTAAGATCAGGCGAATAGGGAGGCCAGCCCAATATCTGTATATTCTCATTGGCAATCCATTCTTTAACAACACGGGAATTGTGTATTGGCGCGTTATCCTGTTGGAATATCCATGAAATATGTCCGAAAAGTTCCTTTATTTCCACAAAAGCCGTTTCTAAAAGAGCTTTGTAAGAAACCCCAGTCATTTTTTTGGAAACGATCACCAATTTAAAAGCACCATAGTACGAAATCGAACCCCATACCATTACTCCTCCTTGTCTTGAATGATGACGGTCTAAAAACATATTTTCTTTCCGGAGATCATGAAAGTAATAGTTGTAGCCATCAGGACCATCTAAGTTAAATTTCTTTTCATCCGAAAAGACAACTTTGCTCCAGTTTCTTGAGACCGCTTCAACGTCCAAATCCCAAGTCATATGCAATCTTGCAAGTTCAAGGCGCTGTTGCTTGCGTGCTCGATTAAGCGGTGTTTTTTTTTTGTATTTTTGTAAGCTTTAAGTGTGGAGCACTCACAATTACACGACGCACATTGGATTTGCTACAAGAAACCCCCGCTAGTTCCCTGATTTTGTTTGCGGATTGAGCGGAATTAGATGGCTAGTCTTTGAATTTTCCGCTTGTCTTGCGGTGTTATAACTTTTTGGATCCTTCCTTTGTAACTATTTCCATAGGATTCACCATTCTTGACAAAGTTTCTTATAACGTGTTCACTTCTGCCAATTTTACGGGCTATTTCGCGATTTGAAAAGTTCTCCGAAAGGTAAGCTTTAACTTCAGCTCTTTCTTCCAAATTTAACACTTTTTTTCTGCCCATTTTAATGAAATTAGTAAAAAAAACAATTTGCCTCACTTTCTAATTAACTTTTTACTGCTCTTTGTCCAAGTACTTGATGCTAACTAATCAGTTTAACCGGTGCGACTATTCAAATGAACCGAAAAAATGCTTGCAGTTTTGCATGATATAGGAAAAGGAGAGTAAGACTACCGTTATGGGACTCTTGTTAAATTTAAAATTATGTTTCTTTTACTCAATATAACTGTACCTCTCTCCTGAATACGTTTTTTTTTCTCTTTGATCAACATCAGACGAAAAGAAATCAAAATTCAAAACGTAACTCTGGTGCGTCTATTCAAATGAACCGCACTGTATATGGATGTGGACCAAATTGATGCGGATAATTTTATACTTCATTCTGCTACAGAGGTTTGTATAAATAATGAAAAAGGTAAAGATGTCCAAGTAAAGCAGCAAACACATGAGCAGACGGGACCTGAAGTTTTGATTACCACAAGCGTTGAGAATCCTTTGGAAATGGAAATTAATAAAACACCTCCCCCTAAAGAAAATAGTGGCGATCTCATGCTTATGGGGAATTTAGAACAATTCATAGATTTACCATCGCCTAAAATGAGAAGATCTAAAAGGCATCACGTCAAGGAATCTAAATGGTCTCAAAACAAACAAAAGCGTAAAAGAGAGTTGGGCTTGGAATACGATTCCAAGACAAAGGAAGAACGAAAGTGGCTTTATACAGTTGATAAACCAAGTCGAATCATCAAGCCACGGTGCAATTGTTCGGGAAATAAGAAAGGAATTCTGAAATGCTTTTTGTTCACAGAAATTGAAAGAAATAAGATTTTCAAGGGGTTTTGGTGAAGAACATGGTCAGAAAAAAAATTGTTTGTTCAATTACTTGTTGATATTACCGATACAGAAAGGCACAGTGATAGAAAACATGAAAATGTAAGCAGGCGTAAAGCTACGGCATACTATCACCTAAAAACTAATAACGAGAAGCTAAGGGTGTGTAAAAAAATGTTTTTAAATACACTTTCATTGGGCGATTGGTCAGCTTTAAATTGGGCGAAAAAGGATACAATGGTGGAGGTCGAAGTTGCAAGAGATGATGAAGAATTTGTTAGTAGCAAGTCGGCATCAAGAAAAAGACATAGCTCCTCTTTCAATTGGCGCATTTATGCATGAGTTTGAAGACCAGAATTTGAGCTTGTCTTCGCCAAAAAAAGACAGGTGCGAAACTTATGGAGCCTTCGAATCTAAAAATATAAGTGAAGAAATATATAACCTGCATAAACTAAAAGCTAATGAAGAGAAAAATAAGCAGATAAAGAAAACCCCAATTTATCTGTTTTTACAATGGATCTTCAATCGGTGCTCTTGAGTCCTAAGTCTAATATTTCTACGATGTACTACAAAACAAAATTGGTTGTACACAATTTTACCCTTTACGATCTAAAATCAAAAGACGGATTTTGTTTCCTTTGGAATGAAACTGAAGGAAATGTAACTGCTCAAGAATTTTTCACAATTTTAACCAACTTCATTTCTACACAAGTAGAAAGTGGTGGTCCTAACCATTTTGTTTTATACAGCGACGGGTGCTCTGCTCAAAACAGAAATGCCACACTGGCCAATGCATTGCTTAATGCTTCACTTTTACATAAAATAACAGTCGAACAAAAGTTTTTATGTAAGGGTCATACCCAAATGGAAGCAGACTCAATGCATTCATGTATTGAACGAATTGTAAGGAAAACTGACATTAACGTTCCGGCTGATTATATAAATATCTGCAAGAGAGCGAGGAAGGTTAACCCGTATAAGGTCAACTACTTGGATAACACTTACTTTCGATGTTTCGATTCGGTTCAATAAGACCCGGCAGAAAAAAGGGAGATCCCTGTGTCACTGATATAGAAGCACTTAAATACTTTAATGGTGATATTTTCTATAAATTGAAATTCAGTGACACTTGGAATATTTTACCAATGAGGCGAGAAAAAACATCAACTTTCGTTCCTGTGGATAGTCTTCCTCAACTGTACCGGGAGAAAATCAAAATTACAAAAAGAAAGTATGATGATTTGCAAGAGTTAAAAAAGTCACTTCCCAAGGACTTTCATGAGTTTTATGACAACATACCCCATCATAACAAATAAAATTCTTGTACGTACTAATTTATTATATTTTAAAATTAACTAAATAAAGCGTTTGTACCTACTAGCTTCTGAACTACTACTAGTTTTTGATCAGAGACAAATGATGCTGAGACCCCCAACTCACAATCCTCTTGCCGCTGGGCACCTCAGTTTTTTTTCAAATTCGCCATTTTGCTTTCCTATCGGTGTTGTGTCAATTAAGAATCCGTGTGACATGCAAAAACATACAAAAAATACAAAAATAAATGCTGCCAACCTCGACAACCGTGGGGAAATGTGCTAGAATTCGGGAATACCACATTTTTACATTACTGAATGCCATTGGTTAGTAATTATATATTGTTAAAAGGCGAATAATTTGATTTCTTTGGTTAATAAAACTAGCTAAATGAGATGTTCTATATACTAAAAACTTATTATGACAAACATGGTTGCGTATTTAGCGCTTTTGAATATCATTAACTTCGATTTCATGCGTAAATTTTTCTTAGAAAACTGACGAAAATTTGCTCAATATATTTCTATTTTACTTCAAACAATCTACATTGTTCATTTTTTATATATATTTTAAGTAAATCTACACTTATTCCCTAAAAAAAATATTATCCACGCGTAACGAATAATTTCAAATTTAACGGATAAAATTCTATGAACACTGTCAGCAACTTTGCCCACATCGGAAGTGGCATATGCAAGGTGCGAGTGTGTTGGTGAGACGGAATTTTTGAAGTTACGTGACATTTGTCAATACGAATTTCTATGTAACAATACAAGCGCACTTAGCATTTGCCACCCCATAAAAATATAGCTTGTAGGCTAAGTAACGGGAAATCGGTCGGAGTTGGTGGTCTCAGTATTGTCTCTGTTTTCGATAACACTTATTAAGAAGGCAGATGGTTTAGTTTAGCAGCAAACCTCAAGGGTAGAATAAAAAAAATCGTACATCCAGTAAAATAAATATAAGTACTCGTATTTAAAAAAAACGTTTTTGTTTAGGAACATGCTATTTTTTTTTATTAATTTAGGATATAGAATAACATCGTTAACTACAAAGTTGAGCTTGGTAACAAACTTTCGTTCCTCCTGTAAAATTCAAAATTTTGGAGTTCCGAGGTTTTCTTATTAAGCCGACATTATACAACTTTTTCTTTCATTTTCTTTGAAAGTGAATTTTTCTAGCGACACACGGAAAGAATTGAAAATCACCAATTACAAAATTTTGAGTTGCAATTCACGAATTATATCTTTGTCTCAAATGACAACGATTTTTTCTTGGATTGATAATAAAATTCGTAATTCGACATTGAAAACGGCGTAGAATACAAAATTCTGCTTGTTGAATTTTGCGATTAGAAGTATTAATTCGAACTTCTTTTATTTGTAGTGATTTGCGAGATTATTTGGCGCAATTTACCACTTCAATGGGTCAATTTCTCAAACACTACTTCACAATCGCACATTGCAAAAAGTATTTACTGATTTACAAACACTGAGTGATGAATCAATGAAATCTTATAATAATTTAACACATGTAAATTGAAAACGTAAAATGACTTAGAGAAATCGTGAATTACAAAATATTGTTTTGTAATTTCCATGAAATTAACTACCCGATGTGTGAAATATTTGTGCGCACAGGCAGCCGACAAAAACGAAACGTCATAGCATGTCCATGGTCCATGTAAAGAAATCCTTTTAAGTCCTTTCATTTTCTGCAACCATGCACATTTAGCTTCATTTGAGTCAGTCAGTCGGTATTCAATCTTTGCTTAGTAGTTCTTGTCGGGTCAAAGTTATTTATAAGTATAACTCATTCGTAGTGGTAGTGAGTGTACTAACTAACAAATTGTAAAGAATTTTGGAATATATCTTGTAAGTACATATTGAATAATACAAAAAAAAATTAAGTAGGTAGGGCTATTAGAAAGAAGTTTAAATTGGAATGGAATCTAAAATATCACATGTAATTGAAAACGATTGTAAATTGTCGTATCAATGGCAAGTTCTTCTAAATAATTTGTATGTATTTTAAATTTTAGCATAGACCGAAAACCCACCCCAGGCAAATCCCGTTGTCTCCGGACGATATGGCGCCGTATGCTTTTCATGGATACCAGGAGGAAACAAATTATCAAATGTGACTTCAAATATGTATTCAAAAATAACCTAAATAATTAAACTACGAATTTTGATTTGTAAATCATAAGATATAAGTTGTAAATTGAGAATAAAGTTTCCTTATTTCACGATAAAACAATTTCAATTTAATACGGCGATGTCTCAAATCACTACTCAAGAATCGTAAATTGCGAAATATGAAATGAAAATTGATAAAAAAAAGATTCAATTTACCATTACGAATTCGTAAATTGCAACTACTGAAGTGGTAAATCTACCCCTTTTGTTCGCAAATCAACACTTTTGAGTTGCAATTCAAGACGAAATGTTTGTAATTTGTTAAGGGAGGAAATCAGATTTTACAACACAAAAGTGTAATTTTATTTTACTTTATTATTTTTGCAATTCACAATCCACAATTGTGACAATATTTGTGTCAAATTGCGATTGGTTATTGCAATATGTATTCCTCATTTGATCGCATCATTGACAATAAAAAGTAGCGATTCGCGACTTTTGCGGGTCAATATCTTCACTTCGTACAATTTATAGAATTGCGAATAAAAAATCGTGAATTAGTAAATCCTAAGCTAAGCTCTAAAACTAGACAAACTTTTCGTGATTCTGTGCTCATTTTTCTTGATTTGATCCTAAAACTTTTTCCGTGCACAAAAAAAAAAAATTGTTGTGTCGGGAAACAGCTGTCAAATATTGGGAAAAATAAATGAAAAATTGGTCTATCAGAATGGAAATAACTGAAAAGCGATTGGAAAGATAATTTTCGACCCTTTCGCATTTGAAAATAAGCAAAAGCGAACACGGTCGAAATTAAGGTATCGCTTTTGATACGATCCGCCGCGCATTTGGGAATAACCCCCCTGGGGTACAGCTGGAACCTTTTAATGAAAGACACAATTTTAACACAATCTTTTTTCTCTTGCTAGTTTGTGTTTTAACTTTTCGTAAGCAATTACAAATAAATATGCAAAAGGTACATATATTCCATTTACAACCATTCGTTGGTATGAAATTTTTAGGGACGATTGGAGGGGACCTACAATTTTATTCCGTGTTCGATTGGCTGAGTTAAGAAGCTTTCTGATGTTTATGAGACGTGAAGCGCTGAGAATCAATTATTAAGAACTTGTTTCTGTTTATCCGGGAATCAGGCCTAAGACCACCCACTCAGTAGTCCAGCACAGTAAGGACTGGGCCACTGCCCTTACTTCAGGAAGTTGCAAATTGCAATTTTAAACAAAATGTTGCTATCGGCAGTAAACGTGCAAGACATAGGCTCCTTTGTCTACCTTTTTAAGTGTGTGTCTATTAATTGGTTAAAAGAAAAAAATGGTTCAATCCAGTCAAAACCTATTAATCGACGGATAAGTCAAAGTTGACTTATTTATTACAAAAAAGAGCCTCATTAAACCCGTCGATATTGCTCAACTCCCAGTGACTTATTGCAACTGCCAAATCCTCAAATTCGTTGCAAAATAAAACCGCTGGCCACACTTTACCAATAATTTCGGTCTCTAACGATAGCCGTTTCATATGTAGGCACCTACCCCTTTGACGTATTACAGTTAATCGTTAATAATAACTAATTGCGGTTATAAATTCCTCCCCCAACCAATTAAATTATAAAATTTTATAACCACCAAACGACCGTTCCCATCGGAATTGAGGAAAATTCGTTGTATGATGAAATCGTTTGCTTTTCACTGAAACACAAGCAAACACAAATTGACTCCATATAATATCAATACATACCCCACTCGCCATTTACTGTATTGGTACCAATTTGTTTGAGTTCTGATCGAATCGCCGATGACTCACGTCAATAAAAACAATAGCTATCAATTTTTCGAAGTTTATAATTAATCGGATCGCAGCTACGCGTGACCAATTTGGAAATGATAGTGGGAACACCTTTATACCTCATTGACAGAAACGATTAGATTTACTCGAAATATGCTCTATGGGTGAGTGAAAATAAATTCTTTCACAAATTGCCGATTTGGGGAACACGCTTTTCAGTCCAAGTCTAAGTTTTGACTCAAACAGGTCACGACCAGATACCAAAATTTAGCAACATTTGGGCGGTTAAAAAAATCATTGGTAAGTAATAAAGTTGGGAAATCATTGCGCCAGTATTTTTTGAAATAAAATTTCTTATATATGGACTTTTGTTGCAGTTCTAAGTATGATACCAAATACTGCAGACACAAATGGATCGGTTGCAAATAGCGGCAGTCCAACTATACCCCCCTGGATCAACGAAGAGAACTTTATAGATGTTCTTCGGGAAACCTGCCCTACACTAACGAAAATAATTGCATTCGAAACAAAACCAATCGGCGGAGCTGGGGAGAACTATGCATCGGTACTGTTGAGCATCAAGGCGGAGTTAGAACTGGAGGGCTCTAAGAATTGCATCTGTTGCTCTGGTAAGACAAAGCATTTTTAGTACCTACGTTTATTTAGTTGGCTGATGCTATTCGCACGACGTTAGGGACACGGCTTAGGTCGATGGCTACGGTTAAACGCGGCAAATAGTGGTAATGTGGCTCGCTTCGCTCGCTTCGCTCGCTTAAAGGGATCTAAACTCCAGTATTTCATTTTCGGACACGAGCCTGTACGTTTTAAGGCCCAACTTATTTCTTAAAATACTATTTTTAATTATTGCGTTACGTCAAATACACAGCCGTCGACCTAAGCCGTGTCCCTAACGTCAGCCACTTCGTATTTAGTTAGGTAATTCAATTTTCCTGTGCAATTGTTTTAGGTAGATCTAAAAAAGATGTGGCATACGTGATGAAAATCTTGCCGCAGGGTGAACAGAGCTCTGTCATGATCGCTGCTATGGGGCTATTCCCTAAGGAGGCGGCTATGTACAGCACACACTTGCCCGAATTCGAACAAATGTATCGCAATGTTGGCAAAAGGGTTACCTTTGGCCCGAAGTTCTACACACTAAAGAAGAATGCCGGCACTGATTACGTCCTCTTGGAAGATGTAAGTCCACGTGGTTTTAAAAATGTCAATCGGCTTGAAGGACTCGACAAAGAGCACACCGAATCAGTATTGAGGCTGTTAGCTGATTTGCATGCAGTATCCGCCGTACGATATGAAACGAAGGGCAAATACGATGACATCTTTTTATCGAGTTTCTTTACCGAAGAGAGCCGGCCTATATTCGCTGCGATGGAAGGTATTATGTTAGAGTGCTATGCAAAGTACAATGTCTCCGAACAGTGCCACCAAAAACTGGTAAGATCTATTGGATATATACAAAACTAAAAACGTAGGTATACTATATAGATTAGATTAGATTAGATTTTAGATTTATTCATTCCATTGGAATTTAATACAATATTTAATTACAATTTACTTAACTATATAGAAATTAAATAAAAAGAAAACTGCCTTAAATCATAAGTAAATTGTAAGTGTTTTTCATCAGGGAATGAATAGTTAGATACATTCTGTAATTATTAAAAACTAGTTGTGAATGTATCGAGTTTCAGTGTAACAAGAAATCCTATAATCCAATCAAATAAACAGAGAGCACTGCTGGAGGTATCGATCGATTTGATGATAAAATCTGGACAAGCTGATCCCAACGACTTCAACGTACTCAATCATGGTGACTTGTGGGCTAACAATATCATGTTCCGCCACAATGACGAAGGCAAGCTGCTGGAGACCATTTTTGTGGATCTGCAGATCTCGCGATATGCCTCACCTGCTGTGGACTTGTACTATTTATTGTTGTCGTCCACCAATCTGGAGTTAAAGCTGTCTCACTTCGATTACTTTGTGAAATTTTACCACGACCATTTGGTCGAAAGTCTAAAGCTTTTGAAGTATCCGAAGCAAATTCCTTCGCTGAAATATCTGCATACGCAACTATTGAAATATAGTATATTGGGTAAGAAGGCCTTCCTTTGGAATGTGTGAGTGAAATTTTATTATTTCGGAGAATTTCAGGATTCTCGACTATAATCGGAGTGATGGCAGTGGTACTTTTGGATCCATTCCGTGATGCCAATATGGAAACCTTTATGGGGAACGGAGAAGACGGAAGGAAGTTCAAAGTGATGATGTATGGCAATGCCCGATATACCAAGCATATGGAAGCTCTCCTTCCATGGATGGAGACTCGAGGACTGTTAGATGCTGAATAGTGTTTGACTTTTAGAAATATAGAAAAAGGACTTGTCGTTTAAATGGAAGGCAGCGCACGGTCCTCGTTGATAGGTCTTGACTGTCTTGCGCCCGATCATTTTAAAGTTAGAAAAAAAGTGCAAATACTGTTACATAGGTACTTCTACTTAGTTATTATAAAATTAAACTTTTATCTATTTTTTATAAACAAATTAAATAAAAATTAAATATTTCAAAGCGGCATATTTATGGTTGTTAGTTTTTTCTCTCATGTTCTAAACTAGAGGCAGAATTGCTGGGTCGAATAGCATCGTCCGTGAACGAACTTTACGTTGATTTTAAATGTGATACAAAAACAAATTCAGTCTCGTAATGCTCGTTGACGAATTTAAAAATATATCAAACGCAAAATCTTCAATGAGTTTGTATTATCACTCACCGAGTTTTTCCCGATTTTGTTTAGTAGGAGGCGGAAATAATCCTATAACCTTCAATAATAGTCTGAAATCTGAATTGTAGTGCCTCCTGATTCCAAAACGATCTTGTGGTCAATTTCAAATACTTAATTTCAAAACTCTTCTATTCCACTTTTATTCAAAAATGAGCTAAATATGAGAAAATGTTCCTTAGAAGGGCCCTCATCTCAGTATTTAATTAAAATTTTTCAAAACATGTTATATCCCATACTTTAGAGTACTTAAAATGTGAAGTTGTTTTTTCAAAACTACACTATTCCAATCAGTCGTTTAATTCAAAACACATTTATTCCCATATAAACTGAATTCCGCACCAAACCTCTTCTTTTCCTATGCAAATCAAAGTAGTAATACTCATGACATTAAAAAAAGCGGGAATTTTTGTTATTTTGAGAATGTTCATTGTTAAACTAATTTAGTGTTGCAATAATTCTTGTGAAGAAAACAATCTTTGGTAAACTCACAGATAAAATAATTTTTTATAAGTTTATTTTTATTTAGTATTTAAATATATTGTATTAACAGATCATGGAGCCATCTGAATTCGTGAACGAAGTTCCATTAGGAAAAGGTCGAAAAAAGTTAGCATTTTCTCAGCCAAAAAAGTTGAAGAAAGGAATAAAATGTAAGAAATGATTGCGTTACGTTCATTAAATCAGTATTAATACCCCTAACTATTTTTACAGATATTCTTCAAAAGAACTTCCACAGATTCCACACTGCAACCATAGAGATAATTTTAACTGCCAACATAATAGGCCGTCAGACGCATACAAGTTTTTCCGGCTGTTTCACAAAAACAATACAAAAATCGAGCAGGACAGGACAGTGCTTCCAAAACGCACTGATAGATTGAAAGGAGGGCCCAGAAAAAATATTTCGATTTCCTAGGGCCGTAAAGTATGTCAAAAAATGTTTTCGAGCGTCCTCCATGTCAGTACATTTCGACTACAACGGATCTGCAAGAATCTCTTACGCAGAGGAGAGGCGCCGATGGCGAAGCGTGGTGATGACCGAAGGTCTGGTAAGTTGTCTGAAAACCGCGACTCAGTTAAGGAATTCATTAAACGATTCCCTATCCATGAAGTTCATTATTGCCGAGGAAGATCAGGCAGGCAATATTTGAGTGGAGATTTGTCAATAAATAAAATGTACAGACTTTATCAAGGGGAGTCAATAACGTCTCTTAAAGTCAAAAAGTCTTTTTTTTCCGAAATGTGCTCAACACTTTTTTCAATATTGGGTTTAAGGCTTCCGCTACAGATGTTTGCTCGACCTGTACGTCGTTAAAAGAACGTATGAAAATTGAGCAAAATGCAGAAGTCAAAAACCAACTTATGATTGAGTTAACGGTCAACAAAAACCGTGGAGCAGCATTTTTTCAGATGGCAAAAAAAGAAAAGCCTGAACTTTCGACAATATCTTTCGACTGCCAAAAAAAATATACCAATGCCAAAAATTCCGGATCAAACCGCTTATTACTCGAGTAAGTTATAGGTACTTATTTAACTTAGGTGTTGTAGTGGGAAGTTCGAAGTCTAAATTGACAACACAAAACGTATACTTGGACCGAAAAGGATCGACCGAAAGGACCCAACGAAATCGCGTCTGCAATTTTTCATAGACTTCTCAATCTGAACTTCACCAGTAAGACTATTGTCAGACTGATTTGTGACGGTTGTGGTGGCCAAAACAAGAACATCACCATGGTTGCGGATTGCCTTTATTGGCTGAAAAAACATGCCCCAGCCAATTTTCATCAATTACAACTTGTTTTCCTTTTACCGGGCATTCTTTTATTCCACCAGATAGGGTGTTTGGAAACATAGAGAAAGAAGTTAGAAATATTTAAAACACATGGAACCATCATTCATATGGGGAGCTCCGAATGCCCTGTTTGGAACTGGAAAGAAGAAGCCGTGAAATATTTGAAAGCTCCTGGCAGCTTGCACTTCAAATTCAGCCAGTCGAAGCGTTTTTTACTACACAAGATGAAACCGGGTCTAATAATGGTGCAGGGTGAAGTTTTTCATAAGTCGGATGTGGGATCTGCAAAATCTGTGCTAAAAGCTGGAAAAAAAATTCAGACATGAAAATAAATGCTCTATCTATGGGTGTAGACATATCCTTATAGCACTGGACAATCAGGCGGTGATCAGATGAGAAGATGAGAAACGGGATATAGCAAAGCTGTTGTCACTACACTTCGGCGCTGAGTGGGAAAAATCCGATAGACTTTCGTTTTACAAAAGAAGGATGAACGTCTTGATATAGATCCTGAAACAAGTCAAGTTTGTGAAGAACAAGATGAAAACAAAGATCTTCGTATATAAGACTTCAAACTATTTAATTTAATTTAATTTGTATGTTCCTTAAATACTTCGGTATAAAGACTGAAACTTTTGAAGTTATTTTTCTTTTTGATTTTTTTTGTTTAAGTAATTTAAATACATTGCTGTGAAGCTATTTTTAATTATTTTAATAATTAATAATATTTTTTATTATCCAGTTTTGAAGACTGTTGATATTTTATGTTTTCAGTTAAGTTTTTTTTTCATATTTAAAATTTTCTTTTAAATGAATTATATCCATGAAAAAGTTTTCATTCTTTTCAAAACTCCTGTATTCCTAAATAGGTTGAATCAAAAGTCAACTATTCCAATCGTAATTTTCAAAATTCTTCTTTTCCATATTAAATTGATTTTTTATAAATTTTAGGTTTACCTTATAGGTTCAAAACCATAAGAAATAGATAAAGATCATTTCAAACTTGCAATGTAGCCTTCAAACCAATCACTTATATAATTTTTTTTCGCTTTTAACAGATTTTTTCTTTTTACTCAAAATTCCCAAAAGTGGAAAAGAAGAGTTTTGATATTATACCCCTCGTATTATATGAGATTGTAAGCTCAGTTGGAAGTAACATGCTTTATATCTACTCAACTCAATCATTATATTCTCTATTTCCATCTAACTATATTAAAGTTAGTCTGCAGTGGCTTATCTTATTGAAATCAAAACTGCAGTATGGAATATCCCGCTACATAACAATAAAATAGTGCCTCTACTAACAAAACAGAAAAATGCAATAAGAAGAATAATGTGTAAGAGCAATCGTTCAACTCATACTTTTCAGCTGTGCACAAACAAAAAATCGTTTCTATATGTCACCAGTAAGACTGATAAAATTAAGTTAAGAATTCCCCATACAAAATGCTTATCAGTTGATTGAACGCAATTTGGTGACAAACAATTTGTCGCCGTCATATTGCCATAAAAAAATAAATAAATAAATAGTTGGCGCAACAGGTCCGTGTGGAACCTAGGCCTGTATCAGTTTTTAATTTTTGGGACGAATGGAAGGGATCTACAATTTTATGCCGAATACAAACGACTAATTGGGAAGCTCTTTCCTGACAGTTGTACTCTGGGAAGTTTGTCAGACGCTCGCGAGAGATGGCTCAGTGGAAAAAAACATAAGTTGGAATTTGTTTTTTTTTTTTCGGGCTTCGAACCAGGGACCCCTCGCTTAGTAGTCCAAAACACTAACCACTAAGCCACTGGGCAATATTGCCACAACAACGTATAATATCATCTTACTAGAACATATCGAAGGAATGCAATTTACCTACCCCTAAACATTTTTCGACGAGTAGGGGTCTAGGGTAAACTGTCCCACGGTGAACCAAGTCCCACAGTGAACCATTCAAATATTCACAACCGCTGTGCATACCAAAAAAACGAAAAAAAAGAAAAAACAAACACTTACCCTATTTATTTTCATTTTACCAGTCAGTTGAAATTGTGCGTTCGTCGGTGTAAGGCTGTTGAGCTATTCAAATTCTGACAGGTAAGTACAAAAAAAAATCGTTAGCTTTGTTTTTGTTCCTGTCGGAAATGTGATGTGTTTTATGAAATGCGTTCTATTTATTTCTGAACTGTATTAACCAGAGTTGTTTTTAAACAGTGAATAAATTAAATCTAGGCAATAAGTTTAAAGTTATTAAAGTTGGACATATTGCGTCCAACAGTGAACCAGATAAAGGTGGTGCACAGTGAGCCATGGTTCACTGTGTACCTAGCTTAGGCAATACACAATTTGTTTCATTTTGGCAGTTAAAATATATATACGCACCAAAAAACCTCGCCAAATAGGATGTCACACTACCGACCAAATGAAGACTGCTATTGAGCTGATTAAGAAAGGGAAAGGCATAAGGGAGGCTGCTAGAATTAAAGGTCTCCCGTATCCAACTTTAAGGCGATATTATGCCAAAGTGAAAAGCCTTAACGAAGGAGAACATATAAGGTTAGTTCCTAACTACACCGTGAACCTAATATTTAGTGAAGAGCAAGAAGCTAGCTTGATAAAGTACCTCGAGGACTCTGCATATTTGTTTTACGGATTATCAAGTTTAGAATGCCGAAAATTAGCTTATAAAATGGCAAAAATTAATAAAGTAATCATTCCCGAATCCTGGGATAGAGATAAAATTGCAGGCGTTGAGTGGTTGAGGTCTTTTCGCAAAAGGCACCCTAACTTGACTCTAAGATCAGCAGAGAGTTGCAGCTTAGCACGAGCATCAGGATTTAACCGTTACAGTATTGGAAAATATTTCGACAATTTGGAAAATGTTTTAAAACGTCATACACATTTTTTAAACAGCACAAGAATTTATAATTTGGACGAAACATCAACAACAACAGTTCAAAGGCCACCAAAAATATTGGCACCAAAAGGAATAAGATGTCTATCAAAGGTAATATATCCTTTTTACATTAACAATGTTCCTATTGGTTTATTATTTATTTTTGTATGTTTCTGTTTTGAATTGAAATACGTTTTTTTATTTTTTTATTAAAGATTATTTATCCTTGCATTCCAAATGTGTTCTTGAATTAGAAATAAAGTTGTTATTTTGTTTGTACTTAGTTCCGTTTTTTTTGGCTTATTCATAGAGATAGTGCACACTTAAAGTATTCATATCTAGAAGCAAAATATGAAGTAATTAAATAAAGACAAACAAAAAATGGTTCACCGTGGGACAGTTTACCCTACTCGCGCATTTTTTTTTTTGGCAATTTATCATTTCCCAATTTGTTGTTTTGCATTTGACTAAGTTCGCATTTCATCAAATCGCAATTTTTTTTAGACATTCTTTCACTTCACTTTGTAATCGTTTTTGTCATACGATTACATTTGGGATTTGTTATCTCGCAAATTTGTATGTTGGATTGTGATCTGCTCAAATTTTGCTATTTCGCATTGTATGATTTCGCGAAATGTTTTGTTTTGCAATTTATTACATGATAATAAATTTAATGGCGCTTTTGTATGCGCAAGACATCTCGAATTGCTTGTTCTCGAATAAGAAGAATTGTGTTAAGCTACGATTACACGGCCATTTCTTTGTGTCCTTTAAATGGCGCTTTGACGTCAAAATCAAAAATTTGGGATAACATTTTCCGCGTCTTTTAAATGACTAAGGAACTAAGGCAGACCAAATAACATGCATTTTGTGCTATTAAAATGGCGAAAAAAAAGACCGTGTGATCGCCATTTAATGACAAAAGACCAAACTTTTTGGCTGTTGCGTCGTGGCAGCCTCCAAAAAATGACTATACACGAAATTCATTGCATGCCATTTTTCTACGCAAATGACAAATGACGCAGCATTTAATATACGATATCTGGAGCCTGTAACACAACGCGACAAGTCTAAATTCACTTGTCCACATATTTGATTGTCCACCAAGTAGAAATTAATTCTGTAACAGAACGTAAACCGTTGCACTTGTCAAAAGAATTAAATTCCCTTGACTTGTCGGCATTCTTCGACAAGTGTTTTATATGTAAAGATGGCAAAAACCACGGAAGACTTTTATTTGTAGTGCACTGTATTTTTCTTCTTAGTCTGCAGTATGTTGATATGTGAAATTTTTCAATATACAGATGAAATTAATTCTTGGACTAAAAACGTTCAATTTGTGCCGAGGTTCACTGTTCTTACTATCACCGTCACTATCAAAGTCGGAATGAAAAAAGTGAATTTTTAACTATATAAAGGGATTTTCAACAGGGACGCTACAAAAGTAGAACGACAGGGACAGCAAACGACGCCGAATTTCTTGCCGCTCTTTTGACATTTCTCTTCAGTAAGGTTTGCCATTTCATGATGGAAAGATATACGAGCCAACAACGAGTCGAAATTATTAAAATTTGCTACCGAATTTCGGAGTCAGTGGCCTCAACGTTAAGAGCGCTACGTCCAATTTATGGTCGTCATAATCGTCCTAGCAGATCAACAATTGAGCGTCTAGTGGAAAAATTTGAATCCACAGTACAAAATGTTCCCGTGCCAGTGAGACAAAGAAGTGCCCGTAGTGTCGAGAATATTGCTGCCGCTGTGAGGCTTCAGTTGAGAGCCCAAATGTGTCTCTCACACGTCGTTCTCAAGCGTTGGGCATCTCTGTGACGTCGTTGTGGCGAATTTTGCGAAAAGTCCTTGGCCTACATCCTTAAAAGATTAAATTGACGCAAGAACTGAAGCCGCTTGACCACCAGAAGCGTCGTATGTTCGTGAATTGGGCTGAGCAACAACTTGAAAATGATTCGGATTTTCATCGAAAAATCATCTTCAGCGATGAGGCTCATTTCTGGCTGAATGGCTTCGTCAATAAACAAAATATGCGGTATTGGTCAGGCAGCAATCCACACGTACTCCATGAGTCATCATTGCATCCCGAAAAATTACGGTTTGGTGTGGTTAATGCCGGCCCATTGGGCCGTACTTCTTCCGTGATGATCAAGACCGGCACGTTACTGTGAATGGGAATCGCTACCGTTCAATGATAACCGAATATTTTTGGCCCCAATTGGATGATATTGACTTGGAGGACATGTGGTTCCAACAGGACGGCGCCACAAGCCACACAGCGAATGTCACAATCAATTTATTGGAAACCAAGTTTGGAGAACGTGCTATCTCACGAAATGTTCCAGTCGCTTGGCCGCCTCGTTCGTGCGATTTGACGCCGTCAGAGTATTTCCTGTGGGGCTACGTCAAGTAGCCAACAAGCCAGCGACGATTGATGAACTTCGTACGAATATCGAACGTTAAATTGCAGCAGTATCGGCCGATTTATGCTTGAAAACCGTCGAAAATTGGGTTCAGCGTCTGGACTTCTGCAAGCGTGCCCGTGGTGGCCATGCAAAAGATATCGAGTTCCATACATAATGGCATCGAACGTACTTTCACAGGAATAACGAATTTCATTTCAAAACCGTTTTTGTTTTATTTAAAAAAAACTTTTGTAGCGCTCTTATTGAAAAACCCTTTACTATTGTATTTCACTATTTGTTTTCTGCTTAGGTTTTACATTAAAAATGCACTTGTCAGTTTCTGACAATATTCAGATCACTTGTCCTCATTGATCCACAGTTCGACAAGTGTGTCTTGACACTTGTCGTGTCCTGTTACAGAAAGAGGGAAATTATATAATTTCCCACTTGTCATCTTTCATCGCGACAATTGTCGTTTTGCGTTACACAATCTTTGACAAGTTGTCGAAATTCACTTGTCCTACAACTACTTGTCGCGTTCTGTTCTTTCAATTGGTGTTTTTCTCGTGGCGAAAGGACGTGTAAATGCATAAATTGGATTTTATTTGTTTTTTTTTTGTGGTTGTGTATAACCAAAGCCAGAAATATACCTCAACAATTTTTTTTAAACTTACTGACTCGCCTGAGCGATAAAAGCCACATCGACCTAAAAGATCTATTGTGCCATAGGGTCAGAATATTGTTTAGGCAAACAGTCTCTCTACTTTCCTAATAAAGTTTATCAATCTGCTAGCAGGTGATTTCTTCATCTCTTCAGGGCTCTTCAGGAACTGTAGAAGATAGAAGATAGGGCTGGACTAAATTTATTTTAATTAAGTGATATCGTAGGTTGTGATGTCCTGTGAGGAAACCATTAAGGTTTATGATATCATAAATATTTAGGTTTACAATTTTGTTGGCATCTTTTCTGTAGGCATAGCACACTTGGCCTGTCTTAGAACTGTAATATGTTCCCAATATGAATTACATTTCGTAAGGTCTCATCTTTTGATGGTGAAATTTATAGACGATTTGGGAGTACAGCAGAAGGTTTCAGGTCCTGTGAAGGGGGAGCCCATTCTGGCTAGTTCGTCAGCTTTCTCATTTCCCTCAAAACCCTCATGGTCAGGAATCCACCATAAATGATTTTATTCTTAAGTCCAAGCGTTGGAAGCAGTTTAGTACTGATTTGGAGTCAATGATAGGCGAGCTGAGAGCGTTTACAGCTGCTTGACTGTCCGTGAATATATGTGGATGTGACTGCCCTTTATACTAGTGTCATGTATATGGCTAGCGCATTCTTTGATGGCGTGAAGTTCAGCCTGGAACACACTTGGGCTTAGCCCCATTGGTATTGAGACATGTTGGTTAGGTCCGTGGAAACCAGCTCCCAATCTTGGAACCGCCCGTATACAACTTAAGGCCATTTTGGCAAATAGGTGAGCTTTACTAGCCAATGCTTCTCGACTAGGGATTTCCGTAGTGAACCGTTTGTCGAAGCATAAAGTTTTTGGGAAACGTTCTGTTAATTTCAGCGAACAAAACAAATAGATCAGGATGTTCGCTGAAATTAATCTCTTTCGTTTGGATACCCCAACAAATAATCGAGTTCATTGGCTGACATACGAAGGACATTGCGATAAAGTTCAGGTTCTTCATCGTGGAATGCGAGCAGTACTGCAGCACAAAATCCAATATTCTCGCGACGGCTCAACCAATTCTTTTTTCAAATACTCCGCTTTCGTCGCGTTAGCTCGGTATCAAGATCGTCGTCAATGCTTTCCAGCATACATGCTGCCAAATACGCATTCTCCGCAATTTCCACCATCATCTCAAAAGTTCTTTTCGCCATTTTTCATTTACTGTAATATTTTTTTTCTTCTCACGTTATTTAATTTAATTAAAAAAGTCGTAGTACAAGTAAGCGTCTTCGCCGAGAGAAGAACACCAAATGCCAGTAGCTATATTTTTCTCATCGGTCAACAATATCAATAACGTCTGATCGCAAAACAGATAAATGACGCTGAATCGAAATAGTACGAAAGGTGACATTTGTCATTTTGATGTGGCTTTTCATTACCATGTGATCGTCAGTTTTTCGCTAGCCATTTAATGGCATCTTAACCCTAGAAAGCTAATGGTCGTCGATTCGACGACGTCGCATTCTTAATTTTCCTGTATCTTTTCAATGCGGGCACATAGTAACTTATGCTCAACAACTAACTCAGTCGCCGATGCGTTCTTGCGGAAGACGGTGTGTCCGGCAGGTAAAAACAGTATTTCTATTTTTATTTATGTTTTTAAATGCAATATTGGAATTTGTGGTCAACATCGAATTGACTTTTGCGGATTTTGCGCAAAGAAAAAATAGTTCCGTTATTTTTTTTTTCTTATCACCTGTCATTATTAATTTTATATTGCCAAAGGAGGAATGGTTTTTTTTTTTTTCAGTTTTCTTAAATATTGTGAAGACATGTTCATTTTAGACTGAAAAATGCTGCGTTTTTTTAAAGACTGCTTAATAATAAAAAATGAAGAATATACTTAGTAAAATCAAGTTTTTTATTTGGGAATACAATCTTAATGTTTCAGAAAAAAAAATAGAACCATATGTATTAAACAAAGTTTAAAAAAAACATATTTTAGTACATATCGTCGAATCGACGAATGTTTAGCTTATTAGGCGTAGTCAGCAACATTAGCCTACTAGGGTTAACGGAAAATTCTAAAAGACGCGCAGTGTCTGTCATTTTATTTTGGGACAAAAATGACGATGATAGTCATTTCGTGTGATCGCCATTTTTTCGCAAACGACCAATGACGAATCGTAGTTTGAAAATCACCCAAATGCGACATTTTTTCCCGACGTAACAGTGTCTTTTAAATGACTCGAAAAAATGGCCGTGTAACTGTACCTTTACAATGCCGACCAACAATAATAAAGTGCGTGGCCGGAAAGATATCGGTATAGCCATATAAAAACGGACTGGAGAATGCGCTGGCCACCATAAGACTGCAATGAATCCAATGTCGTAAAATGTGCAAATTGCAAAGAATCACATAAAGCTACCGATCCAACGTGCATCAGCAGAATTGCATAATATCATGCGATGAAAGAGAAAGGAGCGATCGCAAGCCTGAAGCTCAATTCTCAAAAATTTAATTATAAAAAAAAATCTGACGGTTTCCCCCCATCCCTTTCATATGAAAATACTTCCTCTACTGATCCGCTTGCCATTGAAAACTTTTTTGCTATTTTTTAAGCAAAAGAATTCTGCGAATCATACGTAACCAGATCCCTTTACACCACCTTTGTTCGACCCCTCCTTGAGTACGCCAGCCAAGCGTTGTGTCCGTTTCAACGTGTTCATATTTCCAGAATCGAAAGCATTCAACGTCGTTTTTTTCGATTTGCTCTTCGTGGCCTTTCTTGGAACGATACTCTAATCTTACCTCCTTATCGCGACCGACTTAAGCTAATTAACCTTAACACCTTTGAGGATCGCAGGAACGCAGCAGACATTCTCTTCATTCACCGACTCCTTTCAGGCTCTCTATATGCATTAATACTAATCCTCGTAGTCTACGTTGCCCACGACTTTTCTATCTTCCAACCCACCGTACTATGGGTATGGTTCTAACGAACCCATCTCACGTATGCTGCGTAAGGTTAATGCAAAACTCCCGGTTTTTGACTTCAACCGCAGCACTCTCTCCCTAAAAATCGATCTCATTAACCATCCTTAGATTTTATAAGCTCTAGTTTTAAGCTCTAATTTTTCCTTGTCTTACTTTTAAGTGTCTTATTATAGAGTTTGTATTAAACCAAATATATGGGGGTATTTCCCCCACCTAAATTAAAATTAAAATTTTCCCTCGCTACCACCATCCCAACATCAGCGATCAACTCCACCGATGAGAGGTGCTGCTTCTACTAATCATAGTCCCCTAACACGTAATGTGTGGGAGATCCACTCGCTCACCGCTTCTGACGCCGTCGTTAGAGATTATAATCGCTTAAATAATGTTCCTAGCAGCAATTCAGGCAACATTTCGCAATAAACGCTCCCAAAAACACAACAACGAACGATGATTCTACTCTTTTCACCATCGATGAGTCAAATACCCTAGCGATGGAAATGATAACATTATTATCGTCTTGTAATACAAAATATGATCAATTTAAAGTACTCGCACATTTAGCAGCTAAATTCTTGTATAGTAGTAATAATTAATATGATAGGCAAATACAATAAAATTGTAAATTGGAATTGGAATGCCAGAGGAATTCGAAACAAAGCTGTAGAGTTTATGAACTTTCTGAATTCCAGCTATATTGACGTTGCTTTTCTTACTGAGACTTGAATTGAAATCTATTTCCGTGTCCTTATCTTGCTTGTTAAATAGATCCATATTGATATCTCCTATCACTAATACATTTTTATTAACTTGAGGGGCTGAAGCTGAAGTGTACAGAAATAGTTTAAGTATGTTCATTAAAGTAGGTACTTTAATCTTTTTCATAATACCTAAATAAAACAATCTTATAATCGACATTAGTCAGCATTTCACAAAACAATAAGGTAACCAATGTTCTTAAACAACAAATACTTGTTTTTAATCAATTTAAATACATGTTTACAATTTCATATAAATATACCTACGTGCGTTAGAGCATTGTATATACACATTAGTCAATGATAAAAGTCCCGGAAAATTATAATAAACAAGCACTCCAAGAGTAAGACACCCGGGGCACAAGCACACGATGTCTATTGTTGCCGCACGTCACTACCCATAAATACAAACGAATTACTATATTTGTTAAGAATAATTGCCACTTCGGACTTTGTTTATTTCATTGCAATTATTAAGCGTGACCAAATTGACTGACAACCACTTAAAAATAGCCGCTCGGTACCAAATCACTATAATTGCTGGCAGAACTTAATTATGTCATGTAATAACAAATTAAAACAGTAGCCTTCACAGAATGTATCTCTCTATTTAAGAAAAACGTAAGAATACAACATTCATTAACTGTAGCGGAATTACAACATATTATGTGAAACAGAGATTATACATTGATTAGATTGCATAGGAACGCAAAACAAAACAAAAACGTTGATACCGCCGACATTTTTATCAATGATGAGTATGGCATTACTTACTGGACACGCGTAACCAATTTAAGCTAAAGATATACGCGATTTCTTCCGAACCTAAAATAAACGATGATAAGATAAGTACAAAACATACGAGTCATTTTGAACAATTATGCGAGACCGGGGCGAATAGAGCCTGAGTGATCAAAGCACGTTATTCTGTCTGATCTTCGTATATTTATTCTTTGAGCTCAGGTCGCAGATCATTCATTTCGAAAGTTTCATCGCGACGAGTTTGTCAATTAATCGGGTGTGCAGCTAAACAGCTAAAAATTTCGGAGGTTTTGCAACAACATTCAGATACAACAAAGTTTGACAAGTATGTATGCAGGAAAACGTTCCTGTGTTACTTACATTATTCATGTTAATTGCATTATACTTTCGGATTCGGATGTGTGTCTGCCGTAGATAAGAAAGTGAGCGAAATATTTCATATTTTTTGTAGACATGGTTCGGCCTCAGTATCATTATAATATAGTCCAATGGACTCATAGCTGCGATTTACACTTTGCGTTGACTAAAACTAACTTCTTTTTCTGAAAACATAACCTAATCTACAGTTGCATTATTAGCAGTAGGTTTAACCGTAGTGAGAAGTGCTATAGTGTGAATCTATCAAACTAATGGATCTAATGTAAATTCTCGAAATAGAAGAAAAGACTGCCCGGAGCCGGAATCGACACAAGGCTAAGTGGCAAAAAAAAAATGGTGTCACAGTTAAATAAAATACACAACGAAATGCAAATAAAAGTAAAAGTGAAACGAGAATGGGGTCACTTTCGCTGTGTGCCTTCGCGGTCTCAAAATAAATGCTCACAAAATAATGCTCTGGTCCAGCTCCAGATAATGTGTGTCGTATTATGAATTCGTTATATTAAATATAAGCTTTTGTTTTCATCTGCTGTGAATAAGTTAGAGTTATTGAGACAAATGCAAATTTTTCATTCTAAAATGATAAAAGAACTCTTAATTGAATTCGATCGATCTACATTCAGTATATATTCTATAGCAATGGCTCGGTGGGTGTGCGATGTTCGATCCTCGGAAAAAACACAAATCTGTGGTCACAAGGCAAAACCGCTTAAGTCTGTTTTACTCATTGTTCAGGAGAGCAGTTTAAAGTTTTTTTACTCCATTGACTCTAGTGACTTAAGCAGTTTTTTTTTTGAAATTGTGGCCACGTTTTTAAAGATATAAAGCTGAAAAAAAATTTACAAAATAGATTTGGATACGCTGAATTTAATGGCATCAAAATCTCAATTTCGTCTTAAGTCGACTTAAGCGGTTATGGCTTGTGGCCACTGAAATTACACCTGAAGTCAATGCTTCTATTTCAGCTGACAAATATCCATGAGTATAACTGTCCTGAAAGATATTGTCAATTCTGTCGTTCGGACTCGGCATAAAATAGAGGTTGCAAGCAAAAACCGCTTAAATCTGATAAACTAAATTATTGGAAAAGTGCTTTGAAGCTTAATATTAAGTTTGGAAAGACTGACGCATTTACAAAACCACAACTTTACAGATTCTGATAGTGGGGTTCAACCGTGATCGTTTAAACTAGTTATATCATTTTTGAAGTGAAAACTTTTTTAGGCCCATTGGGATACAAATATTGAACTCGTGACACCAGTGTTTTTTTACCAATATTCCGACAGCAGTGTTCGTGTTGCCAACCACTTTTGGTGAAAAAATGCCTAACTTGAAAAAAATATGCCTTTTTCATAATAATAATGCCTAAAATATTTTTTTTTGGTAAAATGGAACAATAAATCAAAAATTAAAAACTAAGCACAAATATAAAAAAAATAAACAAAACCAATTTTTATGTTTGAAACAAACAGCTTTCATTCATTTATTTCCAGTTTCATTCCACTTACTGGACGCTGGAATTATTTTAAAAGAATGATAGATAAAGTGTTCGGAAAATGGAGAGAGTTTGAAGGTGGAAACAAATTCTTTTTATTTTGGCGAAGATTTTTTAAGAATGTTTAAAAAGTATATTGAACCAAAAAAAATTAAGAACACATTTAAAATAAAATAATAAATAATGCCTAAAATGCATGAGAAGGCCTTATTTAGAATTTTTTTTTGTAGTAGTTGTTTATAATAATTAATAAAAAAAAAAATAATTCAAAAGCATTTCCTAAACAATCAAATATTTTCTGACGATTCAAAAAATACACACGTACCTAATTGTTCAAATTTTTACTTCGTTCGGCACTCCTGTTTTTAATGTATTTTTATTGATTGTGACCAAAGTTGTTAGCCCCTTTCGTCATATTGAAAATTTTCGGTTGTCAACTATAAACTGTTTTTTTTTTCATTGTCATTTTTGCATAAATTTGACGCACAACATTCTTTGTATGCCATTTAAAAATGATGGCGCAGTTGATCTCGACAACAGCACCATCCATACGTCAATTAAATATCATTATTCAAAAGTTATATTAAATATACAATGGTAACAACTTAAGCTTAACATTTTCGATGTTTCAATGAAACTGTAATGATTCACATGTGGGGCAACCTTCCGCTTATTCACAGAAGCGCTTTTTGGTACAAAACATTGTTCGTTCTATTATCCGGCGCGTACGAGTACAAAGCGGGAGCCTTGTAAATAAATCGCAAGGACAATCTCTGGATGTTTTTTCAATCTTCAACTCCCATGTTTCCCACATTTTCAATTGTATGAGGCGTGGCGTGCCACGTGTCGACAGAGATTGTCATTGCGATTTATTTATTGTCATAGCGAAGGCAAGACACACGGGGAATTGAAGACGCTTATTTGGTATTCGATTGGGCGCTCTTAGATCTCTTTTTTGGCTCTCAGAGCACTTTTTGTTCATTGGGTAGGTCAGAGCCAGTAATGGGACTTGAGAAAAACGAAGCGGTGGTAGATATCCTTAAAAAAATGTGAAAGAAAAGTGGTAGCAAACAACATTTTCCGGCACGTGAGAATATGTTGGTATAGAGAGAGCAGTTGCACTAAAATAATGCAAGCAATTAAAGAAAACACAATTAGAAAAATGTAATTTACATTTTACTTGTTGTAGGAACCAAGAATTTACGCATTTTCACTTTCTATAGCTCTTGATATCATTTAAAAATTAAAAGTTTTTGAAGTAAACGCATCAATAGGCCTTTTTTATTATGCTCACATGATCTGTTGATTTAAACGGTTTACGCTTTGCTTGGATCTCTGGCAACGTTTGACAAGGCTAAATGTTCTGGGAGTTTCTTCCGTAAAATAACTCCCGCTGAGCGTTACATGCAGAATAATGAATATCACCAAGTTTAATTCCCAAAACACATGTGCAGAATTCACTGCGCAGCAAAATTAGAATACACATGTTTATATGGATATAGACACACGTAAATTCTGCACTCACCGCAGAACTGCAACATATCTCTATTTCTAAATTCGCTGCAAAATTCAAGCGTACCCCAACACAAAAGCAAAATAAATTGAAATTTCCAGTATTTGGCATCATCGGCTTTTGACATTTGCTGATCGTGTTTGTTTTGGTTGCAAACACATCAGCTGGTTAGTCGGTGAATGACAGTAGCCATATTAGCCGATGCAATGCATGTCAAATAATTGTCTGCACATCTGTTTTACTTGCAGCACTGCATTCTGTGCTGCGTCCAGAATTTCTGTACATGTGTTTTAGACGTAATAGTTGCATAGCTGCAGGTTCATTTCATTCGACTGACTGAAAGACTGTGGATAAAAGCGTGGAAATCAATCATCTATACAGAGCATGTGAGCAAAATAAAAAAGGCCTAATATACGCCATAGATCCAACCCATCATTAAACACAAAAAGTCAAAATATATAGCAAAACACCCTCGCACAAATACAGTCAAATAATTAAATTTAAGCGCAGTAAATCCTGTACTGGACTGGAAATTTTTTCCGATGCAATTCTCAGAGAAAAATACTGATAGCTGAGTGTGTATGGGTAAATTTAAGGCGAGTAGGGTACAATTTTCAATTTATTGTAATGATGAAAATGAAATATTAGCGAATATCGATGGGTAAAAGGTGGTAGATTTCGAGTTCAGGTTGGTAGAATTTCCGAAAGTGTAAAAAGTGGTAGCAATACCACTACAGTGGTAGAAGTCTCATCACTGGTCAGAGCACTTTTGCGAGTCTGTTTTTTTTTTCTCAGATTTGCCTTAGATTTACCAATACGAGTACGTTTGAGTTTGACAACTAGTGATGGAGTTTGTTTACGTTTTCGTGAAATTTTTCAATTGCGAAGGAAACGCATTACATCGGGTGGATCTATTTTTGTTAATTATTTATGTAGAAATGTTTAGAAATCAATTTGGGCGCAAACTTCGAATAATTCAATATAAAATTTAACCGGTGAATGAAAACCGTGTAAAAAAGTGTCGAAGGCTACATATATTCCAATCGCACGAATATCAACAAAGACAAGACCAAGTAATGTTTTTTTGTTCGATTAGACACACGAAATGTGAAATCTGAGAGCGAATCTGAAGAAGCCCAATGGAAAACTACATCAAATGCGAATGGCAAATCGTTCGTAATAAGGGAAATCCGTGGAATTTTTGAATTTTGCTCTCAAAATCGTCGCTTGAATGACATTTGAAATGAGATCAATCTGTTTAAAAGTTTCGGTGCACTTATCCAATTATAGTCAACATAATGATGAGCGATATTTGGGAAAACATTCGTGATGAGCGTGGTATTTGAGAATAGAGAAGTTTTCGGATGATTTCGTCGCCTCGGCAAGTGTCTAAGAAATTTGTTAATGTTGTTAATTATTTGCCGTGAAATAGACACGTTGACCCCATTATCCAAGTGAACTGTCAAACGGACTACAATTGTGTGTTGCTCGTGGATAGAAATCGAAAAATCCGCCACACAGTCTCGTTGCAGTTCACATACCTGCCTAATTAATAGTGAGTCACCTCATCACGCTTAACATGAGCCTGAATCTCGAACATCGCCATATTACTGCCTTTAGTCACGTATTTGTTTTTTACCCATATTAGACTGATTTAATTGGACAACATACTTCAGCATTAATATGAGTTTTCAAGACATTCGTCAAAAACGGGCAGTATGTCACAATCCAACTACTGTCGCGGACAAAATTGGCTCCTCTCACCTTCATCGTGAATGGATGGACATTTCATAGGAAAGCAATTCACTGTAAACTGTAAATAAATAATGAATGCAAGACATCACTTAACGTCGTATGTTTTTCATTTTGATGTTTTGTTCAAGTTTCAAGTTTAATTTATTTGGTAAAGTACAAATAAGAACAATAGTCTTTTATAGGACATTAAAGCTCAAGAAAATATACATAAAAATTACATTAAATTTAATATCGAGCGAAGTAAATATAAATAGAAACATTAAGTGAAAATTTATTAAATGCGCTTAAGCAAAAAAGAGAGAAAAAAAAGAAATTAACTTTAACACGTATTGGAGGGGTGTTGGGATTGGTCTAATAAAGAAAGGACAAGCAGGGAGAAAAATTAGAAAAGAAGAAGAGTAATAGAGTAAAAGAAGAAATACGTTGATTACATTAATGTGCAAAATGTGCAAATAGTGCATTTTTAAATTTTCCGGCTCCAATTATTTGTTTGACGGTGACAGAGTTCCAAAGTCTGGCAGTGTGGACAAGAAAGAGGCGTGAAGTATTCGAAAAATTAGATAAAGGCGTTATGAGGTTGAAAGTTCGCGGTGACTGGACAAATTGCAGTTTCTGGAATAGATATTGTAGTGAACGGTTATGTATTATTTTGTGCATGAATACACAGCACCTAATTTCCCAATAATGTTGTAATGAACAACCAAGGACATGTTTGTGGTAGACAGACACATGGTCATATCTTCTAATTCCAAATGCATATCGCACAATATCATTAAAAGCAACAAGTAACTTCTGCTGTTGTGCATTAAAATCGCCACAAAGTATAATGTGTTCGTAGGACACTGAAAATTGTTGCACTGTACAAAAAAAATTGATCAAAAGAACAATTACGGTTGGGACTATAAACAACACCAAGTATGCATTTTACATTGCCATTCGAAATTTCAACGACTAGATATTCCGTGTCTTTACCTATTGATTTCCCTAATGTTTTACATGCCAAAGTAGCTTTGTGATAAATTGCAATCCCTCCGCCAGTAGTGTTAGTTATTCTATTATGCGGAACCAGCAAATACCCTGAAATGCCGTAGATTTTGTCATAATCGCTTTCATTATCCAGTGTTTTAAACCACGTTTCACTGACACAAATAACATCTACTCCCGAATCTATAAAAGTATGTCGAGCATAGTCCAATTTAGACAAGCCAAGACTGCGACCATTAAAGTGGCATACCTTAAAACCATCACAAGCATTGGATAAGATGTTAACTAACGTTCGCACCTCAATCCTATCACTCACACCAGATAAAATCCCATTATGGATCATCAAAAAATAAAATATATATAACTATGCCATCAACAAATAGTCGCAGCGCGAGGAACCTTAGTCTAGCACTATGCAATCGACACATAAAAACAGATAAAGAAAAGAAAGGAAGAGAAAATAAATAACATAAATAGACACATAAAGAAAATAATGAGGAAGCATGAAAATGGTACGAAAAAGGGAAAGAAGAATGGAGATCATAAAAGCATAACATTAGATGAAATTACAATAGAAATTAAAGCAAAATACAATAACAAGTTTGAATCGCTCCAATCAAAAAACAAAAAAAAAAAAAAATAAAAGCAAAAACAATTAAGCAGATGTCGTAGGAACGGGAACAAGCAGCAGCTCTTACGAAAGTTTCGTTGTTGAAGTAATTTTCAGTTCGGTGTCAGTTTTACTCTTCTTAACATATACGAATCCATTTCGTGTTCTGGCTGAGAATATTAGCCCCTCTCGACGTAGCTGAAGAGCATGGCGTAGCAGAGAACTGTTCTCCTTAGTTAAACTCTCGATACGAGTGTAAGCATAGGCGGAGGCGGATGTTGTGTTGTTGTCAGCAAATGAAACATTTTCTAACTGGGCGAGTGTAAGACCATTGTTTGCACGAAAGGCAGCTAGCAGTGCACTTTGTTCAGCCTGAGAAGAGAACCTGATCAGCAGCGGGCTTCGACCATCTTTAGATTTATTTCTCAGTCGAAAAGCCTCAAAGTGGGAAGTGATGTTGTACTACTTTTCCAGCTATGTTTTTTACCATATCAATGGGATTTTCCTTTTGTCCTTTGCGGTATGCCGCGAACAATCACATCGCGTAGGCGCTCTTTTCGCCGGAAGTCAGCTAGCTCCACTTTTAGTTTGCGGTTGTCGTCACGTATTTCCAAAATATCGCTCTCGAATTGTGCCACTCTGTTATTAAGAGAAGCAATGGCTTCACACGGAAAAAAAATTAAGATCAAATCAAGAAAAATGAGCGCAGAATCACGAAAAGTTTGTCTAGTTTTAGAGCTTAGCTCAGGATTTACTAATTCACGACATTTTATTCGCAATTCTATAAATTGTACGAAGTGAAGATATTGACCCTCAAAAGTCGCGAATCGCTACTTTTTATTGTCAATGATGCGATCAAATGAGGAATACATATTGCAGTAACCAATCGCAATTTGACACAAATAGTTATTAATTTGCTATTGCTATGGATTGTGAATTGCAAAAATAGTTCGTAAATTACCACTTTTGTGTTATAAAATCGGATTTCCTCCCTTAACAAATAACAACCATTTAGTCTTGAATTGCAACTCAAAAGTGTTAATTTGCGAACAAAAGGGGTAGATTTAACACTTCAGTAGTTGCAATTTACGAATTCGTAATGGTAAATTGAATCTTTTTTTTATCAATTTGCATTTCATATTTTTCAATTTACGATTCTTGAGTAGTGATTTGAGGCATCACCGTATTAAATTGAAATTGTTTTATCGTGAAATTAGAAAACTTTATTCTCAATTTACAACTTATGTCTTATGATTTACAAATCAAAATTCGTAGTTTAATTATTTAGGTTATTTTCGAACACATATTTAAAGTCACATTTCATAATTTGTTTCCTCCTGGTATCCATGAAAAACATACGGCGCCATATCGTCCGGAGACAACGGTATTTGCCTGGGGTGGTTTTTCGATCTATGCTAAAATTTAAAATATAAACAAATTATTGATACGACAATTTACAATCGTTTTCAATTACATGTGATATTTTAGATTCGATTCCAATTTAAACTTCTTTCTAATAGCCCTACCTATTTAATTTTGTTTAGTATTATTCAATATGTACTTACAAGATATATTCCAAAATTCTTTACAATTTGTTAGTTAGTACACTCACTACCACTACGAATGAGTTATACTTATAAATAACTTTGACCCGACACGAACTGCTTTAAGCAAAGATTGAATACCGACTGTCTGTCAGGTTGGAGCTGTCCATGCAGAAAATGAAAGGACTTAAAAGGATTTCCTTACATGCACCATGGACATGCTATGACGTTTCGTTTTTGTCGGCTGCCTGTGCGCACAAAAATTTCACACATCGGTAGTTAATTCCATGGAAATTACAAAAAAATATTTTGTAATTCACGATTTCTCTACGTCATTTTACGTTTTCAATTTACATGTGTTAAATTATTATAAGATTTCATTGATTCATCACTCAGTGTTTGTAAATCAGCAAATACTTTTTGAAATTTGCGATTGTGAAGTAGTGCTTGGGAAATTGACCCATTGAAGTGGTAAATTGCGCCAAATAATCTCGTAAATCACTACAAATAAAAGAAGCTCGAATTAATACTTCTAATCGCAAAATTCAACAAGCAGAATTTTGTATTCTACGCCGTTTTCAATGTCGAATTACGAATTTTATTATCAATCCAAGAAAAATCGTTGTAATTTGCGACTAAGATATAATTCGTGAATTGCAACTCAAAATTTTGCAATTGGTGATTTTCAATTCTTTTCGTGCTTGTTATTAAAGCTGCATTCCAATTCAGAAAGCAACGATTTAAATTTATTAATTAAACTTATTTCCAAGTCACGGAGATGGTCAGATAAGGATGGCTTTTTATCGGTTATCTTCACAGGTGGTGGAGTCACTGCAGCAGCCATAGGCGACTTCTCTTTGAGTGACTGTTGTCGAGTAGTTGACATGTTTTGACGGGCAATAACACAAATCACAAAATAATTGAACACTTTTATATGATTTTCTTCGAAAAAGTTCATGTGAAGTGCAAAAAATGTTTGGATTGTATTACAGCTAAATATTGCTTGTTTACAAAAAAAAAATGGTTAAAGAATTAGGTACGTTTGTGACGGAGCGTTTACAAGGCACGTCTATTCACTTAACATATTCTCACATCGACCGTTAACAGAATTTATGTCATTCGTCTTGAATTACATGTGTAAGATATACATTTTGCATTTTCTTGAATGTAAAAGTGATATTTGTTTTGTTTTAAAAACGGCCCTATGTCCGTCTCCCCATTCATTACATCACTTCCAATCGTATAGTATACAACTTTTTTGTGACGTACCGCAGGAAAATCACCTTGGTCCAATGATTTTTCCTATTTACTTATTTTCAGAAGAAGAAGCACGAGCGTTTTGTTGCAGTTCCTGCAAGTAGCAATTAAATTCAGTTTATCTTTTTTGGCTTATTTTTAGCTTCTTGTGATGCCACCAAATAACGTGGAAGCAAGCGGGGCCCCTGAGGCGAAGTCAGCTGCTAATGGTGGCACCCCAACGATACCATCGTGGGTTGATGAAAAACATTTTATTGACGTTATTCGTGATACTGTCCCTGGATTTAAAAAAGTGAAAACATTCACAAGAGAACTAACCGGCGGTGCTGGAGAGAATTATGCTTCTATAATGTTGAGGATTAAAGCGGAGGTGGAATTAGAAGGTATGTTGTAAGAAAGTTATCTTGATCATGGTCATAGGTATTTTGTGTCGTGCGACGTTAAATAGCCAGAGTTGAAATAAGCTCTTGGCAGCGGCCAGTGTGCATTGTAAGCTTAGTAAACTTGGGGTAGATACCCGGCTTAAAAATTCAAACATCGTCCAACACCTGTCTTCCTCTTCACCGCCTTTTACGATTGTATGACAGATATATGAAGTTAAATATGTATCAAAAATACAACTCCAATCGCTGAACGATGAGCAAAGCATATGAAGCTGTTGGTGAGTGAGAGAGAGATCACAACTGTTCATGTAGTTAAGTTTTTTTTTCCGAATTCAAAAGGATCCTCAATTTTAATGCGATATTTGTCGCTTAATTAATTAGATTATTGAAAGTCATTCAGACTTTTGCAAGAGGTGGAATAGTGGAAGGCAATTTCTGGGGTGTGTTTTTTTGTGCAGTTGTTTAACCGGGAATCTGGGCTTAGCAAACGATACACTTATCTAAATTTGTGTATACAATTTAATTTTATATTTTTGATGTTATACCACGTAATGGGCTCCTCATTACATAAATCTTCTAAATTAGTTTCCGACGCTTAACTCATTTATTCGCAGACGGTTCTGTCAAAGATATAGCCTATGTTATCAAAACTATACCCCAAGGTGAACATGGAGCCGAAATAGTCAATGCCATGAGTCTGTTTCCTAAAGAGACAAAAATGTACAGCACATACTTACCAGAATTCGAGCAAATGTATCGCAATGTGGGCAAAAATGTTACCTTCGGTCCGAAATTCTACACACTGAAGAAAAATCCCGGAGTGGAATATATTCTCTTGGAAGACCTACGTCCGCGAGATTTCAAAAACATTAATCGACTCGAAGGGCTAGACAAAGAGCACACCGAATCAACATTGAGGCTTTTAGCTGATCTGCATGCTGTATCTGCGGTACGGTATGAACTCAAAGGCCAGTACGAAGAAATCTTCGCATCGGGTATATTCAGCGAAAAAAACCGAGAGCTTATGGAGACCTTCTTCAGTTCGTCTAAGCAAGTTATGTTGGAATGTTTCTCAAAGATAAACATTTCCGACATTTGCTTGGCCAAAGTGGTAAGCGTGAATTCAATTTGAGTTCGTTTCCATTCATTATTCATATTTTAATCAAATTCACAGAATAATATTACAGAAGAAATGTTAGACTTGATGATCCAAACAAGTACAGCTGATCCAAATGACTTCAATGTACTCAATCATGGTGACTTGTGGGCCAACAACATAATGTTCCGCCACAATGACGAAGGCAAGCTGCTGGAGACAATTTTTGTGGATCTACAAATCTGCCGATATGGTCCGCCTGCCGTGGACTTGTACTATTTATTGTTGTCGTCCACCAATCTGGAGTTGAAGCTGTCGCACTTTGATTACTTTGTGAAATATTACCATGACCACTTGGTGGAAAGTTTGAAACTTTTGAAGTATCCAAAGGAGATTCCTTCGTTAAAATATCTGCGTATGCAACTATTGAAATATAACGTCATGGGTATGAGATACATTTTTTTAAAAATGGGCTACCTATTTGTTACGTATGTACTTGAATTTCAGGCTTTTCAACTGTAGCCGGAATAATGGCACCGGTACTTTTGGAGCCATCCACTGATGCGAATATGGAAAGCTTTGTGCAAGAGGGAGAGGATGGTAAAGAGTTTAGAAGGTGTATGTATGGCAGTGCCAGATATACCAAGCATGTTGAAGCTATCTTTCCATGGATGGAAACTCGAGGACTGTTAGATGTTTAAAAGAGTAGTTTCCCATGTCGTGTTACAGTCATTTGATGGACAAAAATAAAGCTTTGAAGACTGGCAAATAAACGGACATTTTAGTTCGAATAGATTTGGCTGTGTGTAGATTTTATTGTGTTAATATTTGGGCTCAGCTACAGATCTGTCTAGCACAAGATCTTAGTACTTGGAACTGTTTGAAATCCCTTCGAATATGGTGGTTCATAAACTGGAACTCGGTTCTTCAATGTTAATAGCATTGAATTAGTTTAAACTCGAAATTTATTTACTATCCCATTTGAGCACTGCTGAAACGAATGAATATATCAATTCTCATTGGATTTGGCAAAGTCATTCCTGTAGGCTTTATAAGTAGACAGCCATTTCTGTCAAAGTTGATCAGTGCCTCGCGAAATTTGCAAATTTGGTGGGCAAATTTTAGTACTGGGTCTTATGCCGCCTTCCCAGCGTCATAATACCAAATTGTTTTGAGACATAAGGTCAAAGCGTGTTGGTCCTTAAATTCTTGTGAAAATTCGAACGATATGTCGAATATGCGAATACATATATGAAAATTGTTACTAACACCAATTGTGTTATTAGTTCTGTAAAATAGGAAATTGCTCATTTTACAGGGTGTTCTCTCCAAGTCGTGGGCGATATTTAGCCTTAGGCGAGAAATTTGATAATTTCCGTATACAAATTACTTGCTATTGTAGCATACTAACTTTCATGAAGAATAATAGAATAAACTCCCGAAACTAAATTAAGGATAATGTACAAAGATGATCTTAAAATCCTTATACAATTTAATTCGTTTCAAAACTAGGTAATGCTTCATGTCGATTCGATAACATTTAATCCGGTTCCCCAAATAAAGTTTTACATTATAATAAAAGCCAACGTCGTAGAGGAGTATTTCGAATCGAAATTTAATAATTTTCTTTTTCACCAAATAGATAAAAATAAATATGGGAACTGTTCGAATTACTTAAAAACAAAAGCAACTTACATAGATCGGCGTTGTGATAAAACTTGCGAATCACTTATTGAAACAACCAATAATAAACTGTCACAGTTATTTTCCTTCTGCTCGAAGGTATTGGTTCGCTAAATATCACCTCTAGACGACATCAGATACAAATAAAATATATTTATCTTATCATTTTATTGGTTTTTGGAAATCCGGGTCAATTTCGCGCAGCTTTAAGTCGAAAAAAAAATTGTACAAGTGTTTATTGAAATAAGAGAAAACAATAAAGACAAGCATAAGATTAAATGACAGACCTACGAGGAATGGGAACTATACGATCAACTTACAGTCTCATACAAGACGAAAGTGTTTTATTTCTTCTCTGCAAAGTAAAATTGTTTTATAGTGGTTGATAAATGTGCTAAGTGCGAAGAAACGGTCACCAAAAACTTCGTAATTTGTGGTGGAATGTGTTCACTTCAATTTCACGACAATTGTACATTTTTGCCAGAAAATATTCTAAAAATTGTGAAGTCAAGTATAAACTGTTTTTGGAAGTGCAATGCATGTGTCAGCAATGCACTTGCTCTTGTATCTAAGATAAATGACTTAAATAAAATGGTTCTAAATTGGCAAGTGAGTTATGTAAATTCCAAAGTTTCATTGAAAATAATGAATCTGTAAAAAATAATTCAGAAAGACATGAAATGAATATAAATCATATATCACATCAAAGCTCTAGCAAAGAGAAAAGTGATGTCGCTCAAAATTCCACTGTTTTCACCGTTCACCATAATGATTTGGAGTTGAATTACCCTGGCTCTAGTCATAATATTGCTTCATTCTCTCAACAAAATAAACCCCCCTTGCCCCACAAAAATTCCAAAACGAGAACCAAACATAATTTTCACATAGTCGGCAGCGATGACTCTTTAACGGCTTTAAAAGTTTTGCCTGCTTTGAAATGGATCCATTTGTCTCGATTCGCACCAACAACAATACCTGATGCTATTATTTCTTACGCATCAAACAAATTGAAAGTTCCTGCTAATACTCTCTCTTCTTTCCTGTTGTGTAAACAAAACACTGATGTTGCTGCATTGAAACATATAAACTTTCGACTTGGCATACCCTCAACAGCAATTGATAATGCATTGAAGGGAGAAAACTGGCCTCAGTGCGTAAATGTGAAAATGTTCCGTTTCTTTCCAAAAAAAGAGAATGCAATAATATCTGACATCATCAAGTAAATACTTCGCAAAGTCGACAAGTCATCACTCTCGCTCAACATATAAATCTCGATCTTCCATCTCGCTCTTCGTTTCCATCATCTTCATCATCTTCTTCTTCATCACAATCATTATCGTCGCCAGCTGAGCGTTATCACCAGAACTCACTCTCTGTTTACTATCAGAATCAGAAAGTAAAAGAAGTGTTTCTAACAGCATCATTGCATGAATATGACGTCATCATTTTCACTGAAACATGTCTTCATGTTCATATACAATCAGCTGAACTGTTTGATGAAACATACACTGTTTACCGTTCTGATCGATGTCAACATTTGACTCAGCGTGGAGGTGGAGTGCTTATTGCAGTTAATTCAAAATACGCAAGTAAACTTGGTAATCTTCGAATTAATGATAAACAAATAGAACAGTTGTGTGTTATTGTAAGTTTATGTAAAGGCCTTCGATTGCCTAATGAAATTGTTTTTGTAGTTAGTTATATACCACCTCGAAGTTCTACAATAATTTATGAATTGCATGTTAGTAATATAGAATTCTTAATACAGGGCGATTTCAATTTATGTGATGTTCATTAATAATTAAAAATAATTATGAAATATTACTTGTTGATACATTGCTTTCTCAATCTTATTCAAATATATATAATATCTAATTTCATGCAAAGATATCTTGATTAAATCTTTTCCTGTAATAATTCTAGTATCTTTAGTACCACTAAGCAAATACAAAATTTAGATTTTAATTTTTCTAAAGATAATTAGGTTCTGCTAAATGATTATTTTTTGTCTTTAAACTGGCCGGTACTTCTTTCTGGAACAGATTTTGAAACTATTTATAATAGTTTTTTAGATATTTTATCTTACGGTTTTTCGATGTTTATTCCAAAAAAGGTTAAGAAGTTAAACTCAAAACTACCTTGGGCAAATAAAAGACTTAAAAATATTAAAAATGTTAAAAACAAGGCTTTCAAAACATTTAAAAAAAACTAAATCTGAAATTGACAGAATTCGTTATTGTCAGTTGTGTCGTGAATATGAATTTTTAAATAGATTTTTGTATAGACAGTATATGATGAATATTCAATCACAAATTTCAAGAAACCCGAAATCATTTTGGGTTTTTATAAATTCCAAAAAACAAAGCTCGGGAATTTTTTCGAATATGGAATATAATAATCAAGTATCTTCGGATTTAGAAAGTACTTGTGATTTATTTGCATAATTTTTTTAAAGTACATATATATGTAGATCATTCTACTGCAGTTATTCAAGAGAATGATAATTACCCTAATTCTGTCTCTAATGTCAATTTGGAACATCTTTTTATTTCTGGTGAAGATTTAATTGAAGGCATTTCAAATCTTAAACCAAGTTTAGTGCCTAGTTCAGATGGCATTCCATCTTTTTTAATTAAACAATGTTTTTCATTAGTTGAACCCCTACAAATAATCTTTAATTTGTCACTTTCAAAAGGAATTTTCTTAAGTGAATGGAATCTTTCTTTTATAACTCCTATTTTTAAAGCTGGTCAAAAACATAAAATTAAAAATTATTGTCCAAATTCTAAACTTTGTGCTATACCAAAACTTTTAGAGCTTATAGTTAAAAAGAAAGTTTATTTTTATATAAAAGAATGTATTTCTCCGTGTTAACATGGGTTTGTAAGTGGTAGGTCAACAAATACAAATTTATCCCTTCTAACAAAACATGTATCTGATGCTTTTATCAGGTGGATGTAATTTATACTGATTTTCAAAAAGCTTTTGATAGTATTTGTATATCGTTACTTGTTAAAAAACTAAAGAAAATTGGATTTCACTTCGCTCTTCTAAAATGGATGTCCAGTTATTTAATAAATAGAAAACAAGTTGTAAACATTTTTAACTGCAAGTCATCAAAAGTAATAACTGTTCCATCTGGTGTTCCACAAGGAAGCCATCTTGGCCCATTACTGTTTTTAATATATATAGATGAACTACCATTTATACTGAAAAATACAACTGGTTTATTATTTGCAGATGATTTTAAAATTTTTGTCACAGTGAAAAGCATGAATGATTGCATTAAGATACAGGATTATATAAATTCAATAGTAGATTGGTGTAAAAATAATTTTCTTTCACTTAACGTAAAGAAATGTAATGTTTTATCTTATCATCGATCCGAGTTTGTGGTTCTACATGAATATACTATTTCTAATACTTCTTTAAATAGATTATCGGAAGTGAAAGATCTTGGAATTCGATGAAAAATTGAATTTCTCCTTGCATATCGATTTTATTGTTGCAAAAGCAAACTCAATGTTAGGTTTTCTTAACCCTAGAAAGATAATCATAAAATAAAGAGCGTAAAAGATAATCATACGTCTCATACGCCAATTAGTGTATTTAATTAAACATATGAACTTCTTATTATTTATAATTAATTTAAATAATTATATAGATACTATTCAAAAAAAATAAATTAATGATTTTTTTATATATAGTGGAGACAGTCAACGCGCTGCGGTTTAGAATTTAAAAGTTATCACATAATTGTCCTGCGCCATACGTCTCGTGGACGTGGATTATCTTTCTAGGGTTAAAAGAAATTGCTCAGAATTTTCCAATCCTTATGCAATTAAAGCTGTTCATACTTCACTTGTCCGTCCCCATTTGGAATATGCGTCAATCGTATGGGATCCACAATATATAGTTTCAAAAAATAGAATCGAAAAAGTTCAAAAGTCTTTTACGAGATTTTTAATTAAACAATTAAATTGGGATTTGCTCTGAAATACCGCGATACTCCTAAATTCTCTGCAAAATTGCCGGTTTGTGTGTTATGTTTGTTTATGATATACTGTCTTACCATAATAAATGCCCCGACTTACTTAATCTTTTAAATATTTATGTTTCAAGAAGAAATATTCATGGCAGACAATTGTTTTATATTCCGTTGCATAGATATAATTATGGTTCATATGAACCATTTTCAAAATGTATGAGATCATTTAATGAACTAAAATTTAATTTAGATATAAGTCTTGAAAGAAATGTATTTAAATTATTAGTAATTCAAAATGTTACATAGGTTAAGCTAAGCAATCTGTAAGAGGTAACTCGTTAGGTGAATAAATGAGTTGAATTAATTGTTTCTTGGAAAGATTGGGTTTATGACAATAAAATCAATGTCAAAAAGATTACATTTTTTGTGTTTGCAATGCATGTGGGCACAGAGGCTTAATGATTAACGTGCTAAACTACTGCACCCTCTATAGTTTGATCCTTAAAATTTGATCATATGCTTTCTTTCCGCATACCTCAATAATTTTCCAGTTATTGTAACACAATTCTTTGTAAACAGTCATCTCAAGTGCTTTGGCATTAATTTTGAAAAATTTCTCGAAAAATAAGTAATCATAAAGGACACCCTGTGTTTAAAAAAAAAAGAAACATACGCTCAGCGGTTTATATATGTTGTTGTTTTAAAGATTAAGTCTCTTGATAGATAAAAATTATTATTTGAGAGTGCAGTTCTTAATTTGCAGAGCAGTGAAGTCGATTGGAATCAGTTTAAATTTAAAGTTGATCGAGTGCACTTCAAGACGTTAATAGAGAAGCAGTTTTGTATGTACTTAAATATCTATAATTTACGTGCTATTTATCGTTTATTACGTGATAATTTTTTTAATATTAATGCAGTTATTAAATAACTCTATTAAGAATTATCAAGTCAGAACCTTCTAACAAACAGTACCCTGGAATGTGTACAATACGAAAAATGTTGTTTAACTCAAAGTGTATTATAGCTATACCACTATAAAAAAGAAACTCTTGGAGCAAGTGTCTATCTACTTGTAAAGAATTTGCATTCATTAATTGTACTCAGTTATGTAGTTCATCCGATTATATATATTCAATAATATAAGCATGGACGTTTTGCGATTTGTTGAAAGGTAGTAGGTTTTGGTTTGATTTTTAGCAGAAAAATATCGTTTGAGTGACCTTCATATTGTGATTTAGATAGTATCGGCATGAAGCATTTTAAAAGCTCAAACTTCCCTATTCCCTAAGGCCATGCGCGCATATGCAACTTCTTCTTTGGAAGTAGAGGTTAATTCTCGTTGGTTTGGACACGTTGAACGTTTGTCGGATTCCAAGACGTGCATGTATTGAATTCTCCTGCATGGCAGACAATTTGGCGAATGAAATAACACTGACCGTTTTATCTAGAAAGTTGTAAATACCTTACTTTGGAGGTCATTCACCTAAACGTTCTTGAAATAAAAAAAAAAACACTTGATAACACTCTAAAGTCATTATCTTATATAGCAAAAAATCAGTGCACTTGAGAAGACGACCCAAATTTTATCGGAATTATAAAAAAAAACGGCATCATTCCGTGATGAACAAAAAAAAATTGACTTGAGAACGCAGGCAGAATTATGTGTTACTCGAATTACACAACAGTGTGAAGTGCATCTTTCAGAGAACGAAAACGACGCACAAAAACATTTTGTACTGTGGTTGTGCAACTTCGCTGCAGAAGGGAACCGCTAGGAAAGCGCTGATCAAAGATGTAAAATGTTTTACTTTGTGCTAAGGTATATACACATGAATGGCTATCACGTGACACGATGATTTAACTAAGGGAGTCGAATTGCGAACAAGGCAAAAAAAAAAATTACAAATGCAATGAAGGTCAAGTTCATAAGATTCACAGATGAGGGAAAGTACGATAACTTAGGAGACACAATTTTGTGACTGATTTATGGATAGAGGTTAAATACAATTTTTCTTTTGACTATGGGAGGGAGGGTCTGTTTCGCTCATTTTAGGTGGAGGGCAACACTGAAAGCCGTTAATTTGTTCTTTTATACTTATTATTTCTTAATCAATTTTATTTTTTTTTGATTATAGTTCTGGAGAAAACTCCTTTTAAACTTAAAATTTAAGGGAAAAAAATTCGAATTTCGAATTTTATGAAAGCACTAAAATTAGTTTAAGTATTTGTTTTAATTATTATTTGATCATTGAAAACAAAATTGTGTTAAGTCTCCTTGCTTTTTTTTTAGAAAACTGAGACTTAAAAAAATTAAATTTTTTTTTTAATTAATTTGTGAAATTAATAGCAGATAAACTGATTTTGATGTTCGAATGCATTTACTTATTTAAAGAATGTTTGTATCCACCCTAAATCCAACAGTGGTTCACAACTCCTAACTCTAGGGTAATATGGAGTTCCCTTCTTGTGTCCTGAAATATTTCTGAAATTAAAACCTAATTCGTTAATAGGGGCCATCGCTATTACTTATTGGAATATTTTTTTTAATATTTATATTATATATTATATCCTTATCTTTTAAAAAACATTTTTTTAAAAGATGAGGATATTTGGCAAATTGGTCATTTTGAAAAATAGTACTCCGATACATTTTAATAGCTTTATCCAATATGTTATTAATAAATAATTCCCATTAATTTGAATGACGCAAACAAAAATAGCAATTACCATCAGAATAAAACCTCCAAAAATATGCGGCTGATGTGGAGTACTACTCTACTTCATCCGCAGCTGCGTAGGGTGATGGCCATAGACTAACCAAACTAGACAGTCTACTTTCACTGCACCCACCCGATTTTCACCGCAAATTTTGAATGACAGCTCTCTCTCGCGCTCTTTTTTTTTCCTGTCTGTGAATACGTGTATTAAACGCCGTCGGGTGGCAGAATTCCATTAACAAACAAAATGTAAATGAATCTATAACAATAAAAGTAAAAAACGTAAATGTTGAGTATGGGTTTTTAGATAGCTTAATTTGTCCTCCATCCATCTTCGGCAGTAAAAGGAGTTCATCCATTCACATTTCAGTTTATTTTTAATTTTGTTTGTATGAATTCTATGTTTGACAGCAAAATGCAAAAATGAAATCATTGGGGGTTGTTCCAAAAATGAGTCAACAACTCGCAAGTTAAGCCCAAGCTTCCACTAGACAAAAGCGAATTTTAGTAAAAGTTCATGAATATTGTATAAATTTCTATTAGGGTTAATGTTTTTAAATTCGTTTATTTAACACCATATTTGTACAAAATCAATATATGATTGGTAATTCTGCAGTTTAATAAGACTGAACATTGTTGAATAGTGTTAGTTAGGAACAGTAAGAATGCAAATGCTATTCTGATTTTAAAAACAAAAATATGTGAATATCGGAAAGCAAAAAAAATAAGTTTAACTCCAAACAAAAAGACAACAGACCTTTTTTTTGAGTTTCGTTCTCAGCAAAGCAAAGTAAAGTAGGATTTTCAGTACGCAATTACAACAACTACGCTCTACTTGACACTTCGAGACTCGCAGTAGTTATTATAATTTGTGTGCTGAGAACGAAGCTCAAAAAACAAGCCTAATATAATTTTATATTTAAGTGGGTTCTGCATTTTGATTTTCGATTTCAGATTTTGCGTATTCAATCGAACGTAAGAACTCAAATTGTTTTGTTAATTGTTGGTATTCGCACGCTTTATTTCGTTTTCTATACACATAATTCTTTTACAAATTTTAAAACAATGTATTTGGAAATATGCACAGTTTTTTTTTATAAACCTTCCTCATTATTAATTAACAAAACCAAGTGCACTATTTGTGTTTTTGGAATACGAAAAGTGATCAAAACATATTTTAAAATAAAGGGTGAAATAATTTTTTTTTCAATTTAACAAAAAAATGCATACTTGCATATATTATTGTGCAAGTATACATTTTACGTACTAATTACAGAATATAAATTATGCTAAAACTAAAAAAATATTTTTCCCCACGGTATAGGTTAACAAAATGGGAAAAAAGTGTATTTTCTTAAAAGATGCAAAAAAAAACCTGAAGTTACAATATCTCTTTTAACAAAAGTGAAAAAAAAAACATGGTAGTTCATTTTCCCTGATTAATATTATGAGATGGATTTCTGCTAGATATTGACAAATAGTTATTATATAACAGGAATTCCATTTGATACCACCAATTTCAAAAACTTTAAAAATTCTTAAAATGAACTGTGATGTGAACACCGCATAACTAATGGTCACAAAGTATGCCAAACACAGTCGCACACACTGGATTTCCCACAATAATAATGGCCGCCAGAATGACATGAAGTCCCTGCAGCAAATTGTATAAGTATGCGTGCGGCAGCAATGGCGCTCCTTTGATTTGTACATACACGAATATTTATGCAATTTGCTGCAGGGCAGGCAGCTGGTAGGCAGAAGTACCGTTTCTGCTCTCAGTCGACTGTCTACTTTGGTTAGTCTATGGTGATGGCGTGTAACTTCAGCCCCCGCCAGTAGTCCACCTCTGACATACTACAAAGTACAACGCATGCGCATTGCGCATGTCAGGTTACTGTGTGCAAGTGTATAGACACTCGACATTTTTTTCTTCAAATTGAGTTTTCGGGCACTACTCAAAAGTTGCCTTTATATGTCATGATATCAGGTAAATTAAAAATTTGTACAAAAAATTGTGATCTTCTACTGCCCCAAGGTCACAGAAACTTCTCATGAAACCTGGAAAAAATAACTGTAAAGCAAAAAACAATAGAATATTATGAATGAAAAGTTAAACAAAAATTAACGAAAGCAAAAGTCAAAGGTTAAAAAAATAATTACAAAATTATGACCTGCCCTGCCTTTTGATTTTTAAATAACATTATATCAAAGGTTCAAAGGTTCAAAAGGTTTGTTTATTTGCACACAAATTTTCGTTTACATTGTTTTACCTGCAAAGCAAAGTGCTTATCTGCAGGTGGTTGGACATAACATTGAGTTTAGTTTTGAAGTGATTTGAAATTAAGAACGTTAAGTTTAAATACAATTAATTAATTTCTGAAGTTGAAAGTATTTTAGTTAGTTTAAGATTTACTAATGTTTTCTTAAATTACATGATGAAATTCAATAAAATGTTTTTTAATCTCTTTTTTTCTTGTTTTGAAATTTGGAATCATTTTCAGTAACGGTGGGAGCGAATTTAACAATTTAGGAACAGTGCATCGTAATTCTCTGTCTCCGTACGAGTTGTAAGCTGTCGGAACTTATAGCATCCCTTGGGCTCGTCTTCGGGTGTTTAGCGTGTGACTGATGGGTTGAAGAAACCGCCGGTCGTCCACATAGCTTAGGAGTGTTGTCATCTTGAAGATTGCCTTTACATCTAAAACTTTAAAACTTGAATTAGTTTGTCTAATTATCTTAACAAGACGATGTTGTAGGTTAGATATCTTCTCCAGGTGGGTTTTTGCTGCATTTCCCCAGGCCAGAATCCCGTATCTAATGCGTGATTCTGCCAACGAGTAGTATACTTGCTTTTGTACCTCCATATGTGAGTAACGCTTAAGATACACCATTGCGAATATAGTGCTCTTAAGTTGAAGACGCAGGACGTTGATGTGCTCACGCCACATGAAATTCTCGTCGATGGTAACTCCGAGGTACTTAATGGTTTTAACTACCTCAATTGTGCTGCTGCTTCTCAGTAATGGACAACGATCATTTCGATGGAAGATTTCAATAACGTCCGTTGGCTTCGATGGAGTCCGAATATGCATCAACTTGGTTTTATTTGCGTTGATCACCAGGCCGTTGTCATGACACCATTCAGATACCTTGTTGAACTCATCTTGAAGTATCCTTATGGCTAAGTGCAAGTCCTTGTGTTTCACGACGATTGCGATGTCATCAGCGTAGGCATACGCAGTAGCTTTTTTAAACGTTCTTAAGAGTTCATTTGTGAAAAGTATAAATAAGATAGGACCAAGTTTGGAACCTTGTGGCACACCATATTTACTTGTCCTTTTTTTGCTTAATGTATCAGACACCTTTACTTGAATTACTCTATCACTCAAATAGCTTTAAAGCCAGTCTGCCAATACTCCTCTCAGTCCTAATCTGTTGACACTCTCCACAAGTTTTTCGGGTGTCAGGGTATCAAACGCTTTACTGAAATCTATAAAAAGCACAAGTACGTGGTGGTTTTTATTCAGTCCAGCATTTACGACATTGGTAAATTCCCCCAGTAACGATTGAGTGCTCTTGCACTTTTGATATGTTTAATTTATGAAACAAAAGTCATTTTTAAACGGTTTTATATTTTTTAAGATTCGTCGTATTTCGAAAATCTTTTAGGGCAGTCTTAAAAATTGTAATTTTAAGAAAATATTTTGGATTCCTATTGAGAGCCTCCTATGAAATATTTTGTATACCGCCCGAACACGATCAAACAAAAAAAAAATTTCATACAATTTTTTTATCAATCGAGCCACCCATCCTAGCACGGAAAACAACTTGTAGGCAGTTAAAGTTATCTGAACTGACAGTCTATTTTATACTTAGTTTTTTCTGAAGAGTGTACGTTATTTTTTGAGTATGCAAAATGAATGGAAGCTTAATTCTCTCTTAATTTTCGCCAAAAAATGGAGAAACCCGTTTTGTTCTTTGGTAGTCAACTGTCAGCCCTCTGTTTGTATAATAATGAAATGGGTGGCTGTGGCTGACTATAAAAGACATTTTTTTTCTTCTAATTTTAGCCGTATGTTAATAATGAAAAATTTGTGCTAGATAATAATTTCCCAGACGGCAGCGGAGAAGTTCCCTAGATGGAACCAACTGTGGCGTCTAAAGTTCCAGTGTGACAGCTGCTCTGACATATTCGGATACCAGGAGTATGGGGATTTCCAATACCGAGTCAGGGTGTTGGAGAAGAGTTGGTGGCGGATGAACCCTTAATTGGCCAACGGCAGCGCTCACATCCCAAAGTGGGTTACTGGCAGCGGAATAACCGGCCTGCTGCCAAGGGGTTGTGCCGTCGGGGTAACTTACCGACCATGCAAAAAAACACTAGTTATGAAAGAGACACGAGGAGCCTCGGATAACGAGTTCCCTCAAACGGCAACAAGACCTGGAACGCCAACGGACAACGATCTAAGAGTGTGTACCTGGAACGTGCGAACGCTTTACACTCCAGTTGCTACTCAGAAACTTGAGTCTGTCCTCACGCGGTACAAGTAGGGATGCCAGACATCTCCCTTTAGGGGGGACAGTTCCTTTTATTCATACAAAAATTCTGTTTGTCCCCCCTAAAACAAATCATTGTCCCCCTTATTAAGTCAAAATTCAATATAAGAAAACATTCAATTGAAAATTTGGAAAAGACTTTTTAAGATTCTCTGTGAACACATCCATTTGAATTGCAAGAAAACTTTCAAAGCTGAATGCATCCACTTAGGATCTACCTCTCAATTCCCTTGCTAAAGTTCTCATCAACGTTTTTGTTTTGAACTGTCATCTGTCTCTCTTTTAGTTTTTGTTTTGAAACCAAATTTTACTTTATGTATCTATCTGTTGTTCAAAAAAAATGTTGCCTCTCTTTCTGAACACTTGTACTCCCTAGAAAACTCACGATGTATCCCTTTTCGTATTTTTTAAACTGGCAACTGGCAGATATTACCGCGATCCAGGGAATACGATGGATAGGATCAGGTATGATGAAAAGAAAAAATTCGATATTGATTACAGCTGCCGTAAAAGATTGCATGTATTAGGATGGGGATTCGGCGTGGGAAATCGGCTTAGGACAAAAGTTATTGAATTTACGCCGATAAGTGATCGCCTAGCTGTGATCCGCATCAAACCTACTTTCCGAAACATAAGCCTAATATTTGCACACGTCCCTACCGACGAGGTTGAGGAGGAGTTTTATGACCTCCTGGATGGAGCCTACGGAGCCTGTTCGGAGTACGATGTCAAAGTTGTGCTCGGGGACTTCAATTCTAAAGTCGGAAAGGAAAACATCTTTGAAGGGTTAGTCGGTAAGCACAGAATTCACGAAACGACCACAGACAACGGTTACCGACTAACGGACTTCGCGGCAGCTCGTAATACGGTGATAAGTAGCACTAGGTTTCTAAAGCTAAGGATCCACACAGCAACCTGGCGCTCTCCAGACGGTCGAATCGCCAACCAAATCGACCATGTGCTAATCGATGCGAGCAACGCACCTCAACGTGCATACATTCCGAGGGGCAAATGTCGACTCTGATCATTTTCTTGTTGCGGCTAAGTTCAGAGCTCGACTATCCAACGAGACGAAAAAATTCGACGTTGGACGCCTTAGCACACCTGGAGTAGCCAGAGTCTACAAAGAGCGCACCTACCACAGATGCCAACACCCAGTGGTCCCAGTATCGCGACATCATCAAAGAAGTAGCCGAAACTACCTTAGGGTACGAGCCACCCCGAGAAAGAGCCCGTGGTATGATGATGAATGCGTACGCCGGAAAAAAAGTGACAGAAAATGTAGAGAGAGTGACAGGGTGAGAAGAGAACCCATCCAGTCAATGAAGATCCAGTTCCACCACCCAGTATAGAAGAAGTTGGCTTAACAGTAAAAACGCTTACGAACAACAAGGCCGCCGGCTCTGATGGCTTACCAGCGGAGCTCTTCAAATACGGTGGTGATGTTTTGGTAGCGCGCATGCACCAAATCACCAACCAACTATGGGTGGAAGAAAACATGCCCGATGACTGAACTATCAGCTCCATATGCCCCATCTACAAAAAAGGCGATCCTATGTCTTGCAAGAACTATCGAGGCATATCCCTGCTTAATGTCGCATATAAGATCCTATCCAACGTACTGTGTGAACATCTTAAACCGTTTTGCAACATACTAATCGGCACGTACCAGTGTGGCTTCCGGTCCGGCAGATCGACTATAGACCAAATTTTCACACTGAGGCAAATCCTCGAAAAGACCAACGAGATACACCACCTATTCATCGACTTCAAAGCCGCGTATGATAGTATACATCGCCAGGAGCTCTATATGGCGATGGCCGAATTCGGAATCCCGGCAAAACCGATTCAGTTGTGTCGCGTGACACTCGAAAACACGCGATGCAACGTTCAATTTGGAAGTAGCTCCTTCGAACTATTCCAAACATGCACCGGATTTCGGCAAGGGGACGCGCTATCATGCGACTTCTTCAATCTCGTCCTGGAACAGATGGTGCGCAGGGCAGGTGTCAACACGGAAGGCACTAACTTCAACAGATCCGTCCAGCTACAGGGGTATGCAGACGATATTGACATCATCGGTCGCTCCCAGCGTGCCGTTATAGAGGCTTTTACGGCGATTGAAGAACAGGCGAAACTCGTTGGTCTTGTAGTAAACGAGGACAAGACTAAGTACATGCTATCAACAAACAAAGAAGCATCTGTCCACCGCCTAGGACAGAACGTCACTATTGATAGCAACAATTTCGAAGTAGTTAAGGAGTTTATCTACCTCGGAGTAAACATGAACTCCACAAATGACATCCGGCGAAGAATTACCCTACGAAACCGCTGCTACTTCGGTTTGGCAAAACAATTGGGTTCAAAACTCATAACTCGAAGGACAAAATGTATGCTCTACAGAACCGTTATCCTGCCAGTTCTGCTTTATAGCGCCGAGTGCTGGACGATAAGCAGGAAGGAGGAACTGATACTGGGCTCTTTCGAAAGAAAAATTCGAATGGAGGAGAAAATACAACCGCGAACTCTATGAGCTGTAGGTACCAAGATATGGATGTAGTCCAAAAGGGCAAAATACGTCGACTACATTGGCTCGGCCACATCGAGCGAATGGACAATAATGCTCCAGCTAAAATGATCTTCGAATCCCAGGCGCCAGGTTCGAGACGACAAGGAAGACCGAACCTCCGTTTCAAAGACCAAGCCATCGCGGATGCCAGAGCGCTTGGTCTAGACAACTGGAAGCAACGTACCCGGGATCGCAGAGGATGGAAGGCTACAGTGTCTCAGGCAGAGGCTCTTCACGGGTCGGGAGCCCGTTAAGTAAGTAAGTAATAATTTCAAATGTATTTAATTTTGGTATTTCCAAAAATGGTTGTTTGTATTAATATTCTGAAAATACACTGGCTGAAGTCTTAAATAACATACGAACAAATCAGTGGTCACTGGTCAATAAGGAGAGCTAGTGGGAAGCTCGGAGTCCCAAGAGGCACTCTTCTAGATCGCATACATGGCGGAGTTGTCGAAAAGCCTAGAAAAATGGGACCCGAAACCGTTCAGAGTGCAGTTGAAGAACCAACCCTGGCGAACTGGCTGAAACCGACGGACTTAAGAGGTTCATAGGGTTCAAAAAATTAAACAGGATAACCGGATGAGGTAAATCTTGGAATTACGGTTTTCTTCAGCGCCAATCCGGATCTGTCTGTTAGATCGGCTGCAGACTGTCAAAAGAACAGGCTCTCGTCACGTAAGAACGATAAGAAAGTGGTTCCGAAAGTTATAGTAGATGTGGAAGATTTTTTAATGGGGATAAAACGTGTTTCTGTGGATCTCCAGAAGCAGATGTTGTTTTTGCTCCGGATACCTGGAAAAACCTTTATAAGGTTAGTTGTGGAAACGACAAGGAGGCATTCATTGTACAGTTATATTTTGATATATTCCCATTCCTCTAGTATGGTTAAGAGTAAACCAGAATGGGTACTAAGGTGATCAGAAAGTGGATGGATGCGTTCAGAAACATTTTTTGAATACATAGCCAATAATTTTAATGACTGGGTGAATAAACGGAATATCAAAGGTCCGAGTTAACAACTGTTTTAATAATATTACCGGTCGATGGTCACAAGTCACACTTGACGAAAGAGCTCAGCGACTTTTGTCGCAATAATGGAACCAATTTATATGCACTCCTATTAAATAACACTCATTCATATTACCCAACCACCCGATGTGATGGGCGGCTTTAAGAGCCCCAAAACTGACTAAAAAACACGGGCATGGATGGCAGAATATCCAGGGTAACGCTGTAAAAGATGTTTTGAAATATTTATTATAAGGTTCGGAGCACAAATAAACAAAAATGCCTTTCGAAAGTGGGGCATACTGCATTCGCCCCTTTAATCCAAATGTCATTGCCTATACAAATTGTGTGGAACGAAGTAGAAACACAAATTTTATCGGTATCAGAGTCCAAGTTTCTATGATACAAAAAATGTTTTAAATTTCTAATACTAATAAAAAAAACACTAATTTCGATACAGTTATGAAATTGAAGAGCTAGAGAAAACACATTTAGGTGAACATGCCCCCAACGAAACAATAAAAGGAACATACAGTGTTGGCCAAAACTAAAGCACGAAAAGATGTCGCTTTGGAAAAAGTCCTCAATTTCTTATAAACAATTTTCGTATAACCCTTAACTTATTTTCTACTAATATTTGGTAGCGTATCCATTATTTCTGATCACTGAAGCACATCGTCGAGGCATGGAGCCAATAAGGTTGTCAATAATGTGCGTAGGGATGTTATTCCAGGAAATTTGATCCTGTTCGAGAAGCGAGCCTAAATTGGAGCATTTTTACAATTTCCCATAGATTCTCATTAGGATTGAGATCAGGTGATTGTGCTGGCCACTTCATACCTGTAATTTTGTTTTTATTAAGCCAATCATTCACAAGATTTGCGGTATGTTTAGGATCGTTGTCATGTTGGAAGATCCATCGCAACGGCATATTCTCCTCAGCATGAGGAAGCATGACACTTTGCAGGATCTCCCGGTACCCGAAACGATCCAATATTCCACTAATCTGATGAATCGGCCGGACTCCTTGACTGGAAGAACATCCCAAGACAATTATATTCCCTCCTCCGTGCTTAATTGTGGACTTTGTGAAACTTGGATTTAGTCGCTCCCCCTTTGGTCTCCGTACCGCTCGAAATCGGTCAGATCCCTTTAAATTGAATTTGGATTCATCAGAGAAAAGCACTGTTCTCCAGTTTAAATGTGCCTTTGCAAATTCAAGTCTTGCACGTCGATTCCTTGAGCAATAAATGGCTTTTTTACTGCTCGATATGACGACAAGCCACCATCAACCGCTCTTCGCCGAATCGTCCTGCTTGAGATATCTAAACTTAATTCTTTTTGAATACACGTGAACGATGTGAAGGGGCCCTTTTTCATTAATCTGATGATCCTTTTGTCTTCGCGACTGGTCGTTTTTCGGGGTCTACCACCACTATGAACCGTTTGGACATTTCCCCGGTCGCGGAATCGAGAAATAACTGTACGGCTTATATCAAATTTATTGGCAATAAATGTAAAGGATTCGTCGTTATTATAAAATCGGACACTATTTTTTGTTTCATTAGTTCGGAATACTTATTGCGCGCCATTTAACGTCTTTTTTAAATAAATTCTTATATTCTATATATGCAAAGCCGATGAAACAAAACTACTTGTTTTGCCTTTGCTTTAAAGAATAAAACGGTGAATTCGTTACATTTTGAAAGTAAACGGTAACATTTCATCATCTTGTTCTAAATCTAGGGTGCATGTGCTTTAGTTTTGTCTACTGAGTTTTTAATTAAATCTAGTTTATGTTTATATATTTTAAATAAGTTAAGGGTTATAAGAAAATTGTTTAGAGATTGATGACTGATATATATTGTTTTGTAAAAAAAATAAAGCGAGAAAGTTTTTTAAATTTTCTTTACTTTTTTCCAAAGCGACATCTTTTCGTGCTTTAGTTTTGGTCAACACTATATGTACATTATAAATGAAACAAGAGAATTGAAAGGACTGCCTTGAGACATTACTATTCCAATGCCTCCACCAATATTCGAACGTAACTCCATTATCGAAGCAAATTAAAAAAAAAAAAACAATTCAAATTTTTCTTAGCGCAATCATCTTATTTATTCTCAGTTAATATGTATTTAAAAAAATGTTGGGGATAAAAAAACTAATTGCTTTGTACCAATATGTTTAACAGTTTAAAACTTGAATCTTTAGACTTCTGCAATGAATACAGTTTACAGATCATCGCTCACCATCCACTTCCGGTTCAGCCGCAGCCCTGCTTTCCAAGAACACCTTTCAGTATTTCATCCGAAGCATGGATGAAAACAAGAAACTGACAGACCAAAAAAAATCCAAAATCAGATGCTCCAATTACGATGAAGAGCTGATTTCCGATGTTGAACAACTTTTTAAATAATATTGGCTGTGAGTGGTTTAATATAAAATGTACACCTTGTGCTTGCTGGAGAATGTTTTGTGGATTACAAAACGAAAGATTTTGCTGTGAATAGTGCATCGGAGAATTTTTTTTATTAATAGATATTTTTTATTTCGTATAAAAGAATATTACAGGACTATTGTTATTGCATATTTTACAGAGATTTGATGATTCGGGTTTCATCTTTCTACTGAGATATTATTTTTTATGTAAGATAGATAGGTAACAAAGAAAAAGGATAATCTTGAAGGAAAATACGAAAAAAAACCTTCAATATAAAAGAAAGAAAAAACAAAGTAGATACACTAAATGGATTTGTATTAACAAAAAAAAGTAAATAAATAAGTATATTAATAAATAAATAATTAAATAATTAAATAAATAAATAAATAAATAAATAAATAAATAAATAAATAAATAAGTAAATAAATAAATAAATATGTAAATAAATAAATAAATAAATCGGAGAATGTGATAAAAATATATTTTTCTTAATATTCCGCTTTATATTATATTTTTTAATAAAATAAAAAAAAAACAATTCAAATGATGCAATTTTGAGGCAAATATACCTGTACCCAATACCCATATACGACTGAAATAAATGTTCCTTTCGATTTTTATACTACAGTAGTCCCTCGATAATGTGAATTACCGTTAGTGTGAATTTCTCTAAAATGTGAATCGGCAAAACTTTACATTGTCATGTCTATAATGTGAACTTCCGAAATTTTCAACCTCTAAAATGTGATTTTTTTTTTGTAAAAGTTTTTATATTTCTCTTGGTTCTCTTGCTCGTTTTGCGTGCGATTTTCGTTTTTCTTCTAAATTAATAAACATTTAAACTGTGCTTTAAAAAATCATTTTGTGTTGTTTTTAATAAATTTGAAAATCGTTTCAATCAGTTTAGTGAGTACTGAAAAAAAGTTCCAGTAATGTAAATCCCACTAAAATCCGAAAACGTCTTGTTTTAATTAGTTCACATTATCGAGGAACTACTGTATTTAATTTATTGCTTTGTTATTAAATATGGAAAGGTTTCTTAATGTTCTTTATTGTTAAAACGATGCAAAGGTAAAAGGGTAATTGGGGCTGACTACTGGAAACTTGCGTGGCCGACCACTGGAACTAAGGGGGCCGACTACACCCAAATCATTCCCTCTTCACTTATTTTGTTAATAGTTTGCATTATGTAGCTAATATACTTAATAAGCTTAGTATTTTTCAAGCTATACAATTTAAAAATTCAGAGAAACCAAGGACAAGGAATTCGGAACCCCCGTTTCAAAGACCAAGCCATGGCTTTTACTCCTTCCTCTATGTTTTCAGTCTGATGTTTAGAATTACTGTTAATTTGTTGCTATTTATATTTTTAGGCAATGGCAACCAAACCAAAAACTGATGAATCAAAACCTGCAACCGAAAATCTTGGTAGATCAGGTTTACCAACTTGGGTGGGTGAGGATCACCTAATTGATGTAATCCGGAAACAAGTTTCTGGCTTCAAAAAAATTTTAAAATACAGTGCCGGCTTATGCGGCGGTGCTGGTGAAAACTTTTCATCGCAGATTATAAGGGTTAATGCTGAGGTTGAGCTAAAAGGTAAGTCAAGCTAAACAATTTCAAAAGAATAAAGTGTCAATGAAATGATGGTTCATCTGATGTGCAGTCTTTATGCGTATCGCTCAAATAAGCTCTCTTTAAATAACAGTGTTCCTTCTCTAGACGGTTCCAAGAGAGACGTAGCTTACATGATCAAAATAGTGCCCAGGAATGAAGGTAGTGCCGCAATGATTAATATGATGGGTCATTTCCCTAAAGAGATATCGATGTATCAGAAATACATTCCCGAATTCGAACAAATGTACAGAGCTGCCGGCAAGCAAGTCACTTTTGCTCCGAACTTCTATACCCTAGAGAAAAACCCAGAAGCTCCATATGTCCTCTTAGAAGACCTCAGCTTGCTTGGTTTTAAAAACCTAAACCGTCGCGAAGGACTCGATAAGGAACACACGGAGTCAGTGCTAAGAATTCTAGCTCAATTTCATGCAGCATCGGTGGTGAAATTTGAAACCAAAAACGACTACAACGGTGCTCTTATGAAGGGCGTGTTCACAGAGAATCACAGAGAAGTTATCTGTACGATGTTCAAAGGCATGCAGGACATTTTTTTGGAATGCATGTCAATGTCTGATGTCTGTGCTAAATACGTCGAGAAAGCGGTAAGAACTGAAAGTGTTTTGTGAAGACGTTCATACAGGGTTTTTAAACCTTTTAATAATTGCAGAAAAGAATTTTAAACAATACCGCTGACATCTTCATCAAGCAAGGTAGCTCTGATCTAAATGACTTCAATGTCATTAACCATGGAGACTTGTGGGCAAATAACATTATGTTCCGGCACAACGATGAAGGCAAACTGGAGGAAACCATTCTCATTGACTTCCAAGCCTCGCGATACGGATCTCCTACGACTGACTTGTACTACTTCATTCTGTCATCCACTGCCCTGGACCTGAAGGTGTCACACTTTGACAACTTCGTAAAATATTACCACGATCATTTGGTGGAAAATCTGAAGCTGCTTAATTATCCCAAGAAATTGCCGACTTTGAAAGAGCTGCATATGCATCTGCTGAAATATAATTTTTGGGGTTTGGCTTGTTAATTAATGTCACTGCTCATGAGTGTGAAGTTGTATTTTTTTTCAGCATTGTCAACTGTTACTACAACTATGGCTGGGGCACTTTTGGACCCAACTAGTGATGCAAATTTTGAAAACATCTTTAAGGAAGGCGATGCGGAAAAGCTTTTTAAAATGCAACTTTACCGAAATCCAAGGTATGTGAAGCACTTGGAAATAGTTATGCCATGGTTGGATGTAAGGGGACTGTTGGATTAATGGTTACATAAATAAATTTAGTACCAATAAATATTGCGGGTACGTAAACAATGCGTTTTAAATGATCAAATGGTTTAGAGCTTCATGTAGTGAAGTGGGTAAGACAGAAAAGTTCTACTCAGCCGAAAGATTTTAATTCTTCGTGCAGAATATAGTATCAACCCAGCAGCATTGCTTACATTAACGCAACTAAACTACGGCATGCTGAATTAGAAACAGACAAATTTGGATATATTCGTCGAAATAAATCAATCTCACTTCCTCCATGCGATTCTGAAAATTTTCACGGCGAATATTTATCGTGGCCATTCTGTCGGGACAAGTTTACGTTTTAACATTTAACTCTTCGTGTAGATGCACTTCTTTTAATGTATAAAAATATGACGGGCTCAAGACCTTATTTCAGTATTCAGCTGCAAATTACAAATCTTCAAATTCTTCTCCGTTATGCTGCTGGAAAACGCATTCGTGTTTGAAGGGAGAAGATTTTTCCATTTCAGACATTCTGGCCAAAATGCTTTCCAAATTCCAACAAGCATTTATCTTTCAAGTGGATGGTGTTACTTCTGAGAAAGCTAATTTGGCATGATTAAGGCAATCTGCTATGGTAAGTTTCTTCCAAACATCAATGGCGGTTAATTGAACGTCAGTCATTTTGTTCAAAAAGTTTTGGAATGATCGCTTTATACAATTGGTCTTTAACGAAGCAATTATCCCTTGATCTATATATAGATTCCGAGAGATATTCGAATCAGACCACCATTGTCGGGTCTCTTTTCGTCTCTCTACCACTGTAAACCTTGCCCAGGGAGACTCTCTGAATTTCTCCAGAGTCCTTCACTGGCCTCGAATACTAGTGTTAACGCTAGCATCTGTTTATGGGAGATCTGTTTCATCGACTGGGTTTCGACCCAATGATGTCCCAAGATCCTCATTCTTCTGACAGCCACGCCGGACATTGACACAGTATTATGTGCCGCTGTTTCAGATTCCTCCACGAATAGTCTACAGGTATCATCCTCTCTAAGGCCCATCTTCCTTAAGTGATACCCGAAATTACCAAGTCCTGTAGCCAAAGCACCCACCCATTTCAATGTACCTCGACTCATGCCTAGAACCCTTTTTTGAGTGGACGTCGGCCACTTTAGTCTACATTGTTCTACGGTGTTATGCCGTGATCCATTTGTGAATCAGCTGTTCTACCATTCCTCTGCCAATGGAAGAGAATGGTTCTGGTCCCAGCAACTTTTCAGTTGACCCCTGTTTTAAAAGGGAGTCCGCCTTTTCATTGCATTCGATCCCTATGTGTCCTCGTATCCAAGTCAGTGTTACTTCATTTTTAGATGAACACTTATTGAGCTGAAGTACACATTCCAGTGCCAATGATGTTGTGATGTTTGTGTTTGTTCTATGAGTCTGATCACCGCCTGATTGTCCAGTGCTATAAGGATATTTCTTCCTTCAACCTGACTCTCAAGCAAGTATAGTCCAACGCATTAAGCAAAGCCGTCATCTCAGCCTGGTATACTGAAGTGCATTTCCCTAGGCTAATGTGACGGGCAAGTTCCAGCTCTTCTGAATAGATACCGGCCTCCGCTCCGCCATCCATTGTGGATCCATCCGTGAAAATTACTATTTCACCATTTCTTTTTTCTGGAAGTAATCCGTCATGTTCATCGGCGCAGTGGCTTAGTGGTTAGTGTGTTGGACTACTAAGCGAGGGGTCCCAGGTTCGAATCCCGAGAAAAACCCAAATTCCAACTTAAGGTTTTTTTCGCTGCGCCACCTCTCGCGAACGTCTGACAAACATCCGAGAGTATAACTGTCATGAAAGAGCTTCTCAATTGGCCGTTTGGACTCGGCATAAAATTGTAGATCCCTTCCATTCGTCCCAAAAATAAAAACTCACACAAGACGAATGGTTGTGAGAAGCTAGGCTTGGGTCCATACGGACCTGTTGCGCCAATTATTTATTTATTATTAATCCGTCATGTTCAGCTCCCTAATCTCGTTTTTGACAAGTTCCAGGATCTTCCTATGTCCATAGATCGTACCACAATTGTGCCATTTCGCATCTCGAAGCAAACGAAGTGCCGTTTGGGCTGCTGTTTTCTTAATAAATAAGTCCAGCGGTAATATCCCCATGATGACCTCCAATGCGCATGTTGGGGTTGTACGTATTGCACCTATAATTCCTATACATGCTAAACGTTGAACCCTATCCAGATGCTTCCTGACGGTTTTCTGAGAGGCTTTCGCCAACCATACAACCGAGGCGTACGTGATAATGGATCCAGTTATCATCGTATACATCCAGTGTGCTGACCTAGGCGAGAGTCCCCACCTCTGTCCACATACACGTTTGCATTGATGTACCCTTTTTGCCTTCCGGACCTTCTCCTCAACATGGTAGTTCCAAGTAAGTCCAGTATCTAGATAGACTATAAATTAGGTATAATTATTCAAAGTCAAAAACACTAAAAAGGATAAAAATATTTACATTAAAGAATTATATCAATGGGGATCAACTCTCAGATGCTCGAACACGGGAACTTTCGCATAAGATTCCACAAAATTATTTTTATTAGTCAAATGGCTTGAAAAACGATCCAATATTATATTGTTATTTAATGCTTCTTCAATGATTCTAACACTGATATGACTCGGGTGCCCATCATAAAGAAGTACAGCTGTTTGATCTTTTTGCTTTTCGTCATTTCGAACTTTGTTTACATGTGGTATGAGCCCGTTTTTTACCAAATGGAAAAACTAAGGCTCTTCCATCCAACCTTCTTTTGAAGCAGAATAAAGAGTTTCGGGATATGAATCATTCGATATCTAGCGTGCCTGTACTGCGCCACCCTTTAAAACTTACATCCATTATCTGAGACACAAGCAAGGTGGTGGACTCCCTGCTGAAACCGCCAGAATTACGACTCAAGGCTACCCCTTTTTCTCTAATGGCTCTAAGACGGCTTGGATCACTTCCAAAGTTACTGTCGCCTGCATTTAGAACAAATATAGCGTTGTCAAATTGTAATCATCTTATACTCTTATCAATTTATTCAAAATATCGAAGATGATGTCAGCTTTTCGAGCACCTTGGCGTGCCCTTTGTAAATGTTCCGGCTTTTTAAGTGAGAGATTAGGATGCCTTGACATAAACTTTCTAATCCAGTCATCTCCTGGTGTTCTGTTATAAAAAGGATAAAAATGTTCTTGTTAGTTACGTGTGTAGCAACTAAGTTCAGAAGATCCTCTTTATCGCAAGGATAACCAGCGCGGAGTCTTGAAATTAGACACTTTGCGATTGTGTCCTACATCAATAGACAGCGCGGTTTTCCTTCCGCGTGGCACAATGGCGGGAGTAGTTTTCTTACCATCGATAGGGTTATTAATCACTGCCACTGGAACACCGTACGTTTCTGCCGCTTGCCCATACGTTTTAGTTTTGTTTACTATGTCTTCTACAGCATTCTAGACATCCTCACACGTGTAACATGAACCGGCTAGTTTTGGCTGATATCTGTGTGGCATCTTTATCTTTTTGAATTCAATAACTATGTTAGGAACAAATTTTGAAAGATGTTTACAATTACCCCAATGCAGGAAACTGGTAACCTTTTTGAATACCACAGGCTGGATCTTTACTCTCCTATTCGACAATCCGTAACAATCGGATCTTTTTGAGTTATGGGGCCAAAACGGCACCTAGTGCTACTTGGGTCTTCATATAAACCGCCACACCTATCTACCTACCTACGTACCCCAATGCATTCACTTTTATACCATGTGAGTGTTTATATTTGAACATGTAAGTATAAAATATGGGGTAAATATAAAAACGCAGTAATTTTTTTAATTTTTAGTTGAAATTAAGAAAAAGCGAATGGTAAACACAAAAAATATAACCAAGAACTGTTTTACTTAAAATATATTCACTTTGTCAATAAATTATTTTCCAAAACACAATTCACAAATAATCCTAAAATCGGAAAACGCAAAAAACGAAACACCGTTCACCGGTCTGAAAAATCCCTTTGTCCCTTAACTTATTAACTTATTATTAGTGAGAAAATCCCGCAAAAACTGATAAATCCCCCGATCTGGTATCACTGCTGCACTGTATGATGTGTCTTAGATAACGAAACGTAACTGGCTGTAAGAAAGAGAGAACGAAAATGTGGGCGAGCATCTATATCTCTTGCCTCTACAACTCTCTCTCTTTTTATCTCACTAACTTATATCTCCCTCTCAACTTCCGCTCGCAATTTCCGTAACGATTTTGTGACGCATTCACCAGCTTACCCCCCAAGTCAAGCGTGCCTAAAGAAGTATTACTTCAAAAAATCTAACGGTATCAAATCGCATGCTTTTTATGGCTATGGCACGTCACGTGAAATTACGCGACCTGGAAACTTCTCACGCAATAAAGCCATAATTGGTCGTGTTGTGTGGCTTATTGTCCTGTCTTGTAGTAAGTTTTAATATTTTTAACTTGTTTTTCGATTGTTAAGCGATCCATTATCGTAAATGGCAAACATTCAACTAATATTATGGCACTTCAAATGACAGGTGGCAAATGCCAGCGCTACCAACTTCAAACCACGAATTAAACGACCCTTTATAAATTTTATATAAATCCAATTGTAATACAAAATAAGTTGTGATTTTAATAGTCTACCCTTACATTTGTATCCATTAAATTTAAATTTTAGGTTTTAAATCAATTTTGTTTCAATAAAAAATATGATTTTTTAACAAAAATAATTGTTTTATTTTCTTAAAGAGGAAAGTGACAGAGTTGATAATAAATTCAACAAATAAAACTGTGCAATCTTAAATTGGGCTATGACATTCTTCAAGCATTCCGAAAAAAATTAACATAAGGATACCTAACTTGTTTTTATTAAACATTTTATAAGTTTATTTCAAGAGGAATTATTCTGAGTTTTAGGGAGCATTATTCTTACTGCTGATAAATAGGTGAAAAATATGGTGGTTTTGAGCTTAATTTAAGCCCACACTTCTTGATTGCGTTATTTTGAAGAATACATTAGATTAATTTAAGGTTACAACCAGAGACAATACTGAGACCACCAACTCCGACCGATTTCCCGTTACTTAGCCTACAAGCTATATTTTTATGGGGTGGCAAATGCTAAGTGCGCTTGTATTGTTACATAGAAATTCGTATTGACAAATGTCACGTAACTTCAAAAATTCCGACTCACCAACACGCTCGCACCTTGCATATGCCACTTCCGCTGTGGGCAAAGTTGCTGCCAGCGTTCATAGAATTTTATCCGTTAAATTTGATATTATTCGTTACGTTTGGATAATATTTTCTTTCATGGGTAAGTGTACGTTTGCTTAAAATATTAATGAAAAATGAACAATGTAGATTGGTTGAAGTAAATTAGAAATATATTGAGCAAATTTTCGTCAGTTTTCTAAGAAAAATTTACGCATGAAATCGAAGTTAATGATATTCAAAAGCGCTAAATACGCAACCATGTTTGTCATAATAAGTTTTTAGTATATAGAACATCTCATTTAGCTAGTTTTATTAACCAAAGAAATCAAATTATTCGCCTTTTAACAACATATAATTACTAACCAATGGCATTCAGTAATGTAAAAATGTGGTATTCCCGAACTCTAGCACATTTCCCCACGTTTGTCGAGGTTGGTAGCATTTATTTTTGTATATTTTGTATGTTTTTGCATGTCACACGGATTCTTAATTGACACAACACCGACAGGAAAACAAAATGGCGAATTTGAAAAAAAACTGAGGGGCCCAGCGGCAAGAGGATTGTGAGTTGGGGGTCTCAGTATCATTTGTCTCTGGTTACAACTATTTAAAATCAAGTTGTTGCATTTTTCGAATAAAATGATTTTGGACTGAATTTAAGCTTACATGTTCTTAATACTGTTATACAGGGTGGCGCACGAATCGTGCTACAAAAATAAAACGTAATAACTTTTTTTCTGTGTGAGTAGTCGGCTTATTTTTTTTTTTATTTTGTAGGTTACTATTTAGATTTATAAAAATGGATGCTTGGGATACGGAGAAAAGAATTTGGATAGTGCAACGGTACCATGCTTTGCAGTCCGTCATTTCCGTCCAAAGGGAATTTAGGCGGGAGTTTGGCGGTAATCCCCCGAGTAGATGGACCATTATGAGGTTTGTAAACATGTTTGCCGAATCTGGAAGCATCGCACGAAGGCCGTACCATCGAGATGCCAATGTTCGGGTTCAGGATACAATCGCAGCAGTAGCATCTGCAATACAGGCCAATCCGAGCGTTTCGACCCGAAACTTATCGGGGCAAATTGGAGTTAGTAGACGGTCATTACAACGGATACTTCATGACGATTTAAACTTGTTTCCGTACAAAGTCCAAATTACTAGCAAGTTAAACCCTCAGGATTTGCCTGTTCGCCTGAAATTTTGCCAAAAAATGATATCAATGGCCGAAGAAGACAACACATTGATCAATTGTTTGTTCATGTCTGATGAGGCCCATTTTGATCTTAACGGCAATGTAAACAAGCAAAATTGCCGTATATGGAAAGAGTCTAATCCAGAAATGCTTCATGAGACGGAACTGCACCCAGAACGAGTCACTGTGTGGTGCGCAGTTTCATCAAGGTGTATTGTCGGGCCGTACTTCTTTGAAGAAAACGGTGTAACCGTTACTGTCAATGGGGACCGTTATTTAAAGATGTTGAAGGAGTTTTTTTTATCCAGAACTGCGCCGAAGACGTATACCATTCAACAGTGTTTGATTTGAGCAAGATGGAGCAACTGCACATATAGCCAGACCAGTTATGGCGGAGCTAAACAAAAAATTCGCAAACAAATTAATTTCTATGAACTCCACTCTTCGCTGGCCCCCAAGGTCACCTGACCTGACTGCACCAGACTTCTTTTTATGGGGTTATGTCAAGCAAGAGGTGTATAAAACGAAGCCCAGGAATTTAACTGAATTAAAGCAGTCCATAACGACAATAATTGATGCGATCCCAACTTCAACTCTTCAGGCCGCAATGAATAGTTTTTTGATCAGGTGCCGCATATGCGTGGGAGAGCGTGGAGGTCATTTGCGATCTATAATCTTTAAAAACAACTAACTATTTAAAATAAAATTTAATTTTCTAACCAATAAAAAAAAAATAAATGAAATACATCGATTAAAAAAAAGTTATTTGAATTTCTTATTGTAGCACAATTGGTGCGCCACCCTGTAGAACAATCTTAAAATGAGAATTAGAGTTAAGGAAAAAGCATACTCAAAATAAGATTTTTCTATTTGGATTAAGCTTTTCCAGCTTAACAGACTTTCGTCAACGGATAGGCTTAATCTGACACTGATTATCTTGAGTTTATCTCGTTTTTTCTCTGATTGTATGTATATTCCAGCCGCACCACACCATTAATATACCGTGAAGTTAATAGCTTTCTCCCTTCTTGGCATGAAACCTGTTTGTCGTTATAAAAGTAATGCTCGAGGACTTTTACGTCTCCTTCGTCATTATTGGCGTTATTCGCGAAGTTATGAATATGAAGCATACAAAAAAATAGTTGGCGCAACATCTCACAACCATTCGTTTTTGTGTGGGTTTTCCATTTTTGGCACGAATGGAAGGGATCAACAATTCTATATCAAGTTCAAACGTTCAATTGGGAAACTCTTTCATGACAGTTATGCTCTCGGATGTTTGTTAGACGTTCGCGAGAGGAGGAACTTGGGACCAATCAAACAAACACAGAATAACTAGTAAGCCACTGCGACTATCCAAAGCAAGCACCGCGTTTAACAGGCTTTCCATTTCCTGATGTGTGATTTGCTAGAAATACTTCTAAGCTAGCTGTTAGACAGTTCACTTAAAGGCCTTTGGATAAAATTCTTTATTTACAAACCAAATCTTTCTGAAAATTATATGGAACTAAGGTAGTAGACCTCTCATATCTAACCACTCTAAAATGACTTCCATGTGCCTGACAAATCTAGGATTACGATACATTCGGATTTTAAACTGCATTGCTGCATCGCCTTCCCCCAGAAAGTTTTCAACAATTGCATTGTTCGTTGGGTCCATAAGCGCCGCTGCCAGCACCCCGGTCACAGTTGACATTCCTGAAATTGCAGAACGTGTCAACAAATTCGAGCAATTGCCCTGAGACTCTTTTCATACCGTAGTAATTATACTTTAGCAGATCAATGTGCAATTGTTTCAGTGACGGTATTGCCTTCGTATAATTCAATAGCTTAAGACTTTCCACCAAGTGATCGTGATAATACTTTACAAACAAATCAAAGTGTGACACCTTCAAGTCCAAGGTGGTGGACGACAACAGGAAATAATACAGATCGATGGCTGGTGATCCGAATCTTGACATCTGAAAATCGACGAAAATAGTTTGATCCAGTTTGCCTTCGTCATTGTACCGGAACATGATGTTATTTGACCACAAGTCACCATGATTGATTACATTGAAGTCACTCAAATCGGGTGTGCCAAGTTTGATAAGGTTTTCAATCACACCAGCGAGATATTGTTTCTGTAATTGAATGCAAAAAATTATTGTTTCTCTTCAAAGCTTACACTATCTTCTGGATATATCTACCACTTGCTCCTCATATTTGTGGCCAAACTCAGACATAAGCAAACATTTCATAAATATGTCCTGTCGTTTCGTCAACATTCCGGAGAATGCTGATTTGTTAGCCTCGGTTAAATTGCCTTTCATAAAAGCGGAATCGTAGTCGTTTTTCGTTGCGAATTTTGCCGCAGATGCGGCATGCATCTGAGCTAGGAGTCTTAGTACAGATTCGGTGTGTTCTCTGTCGAGTCCTTCATGGCGGTCGACGTTTTTAAAGCCGAGTAAAGACAGATCTTCCAAGAGGACGTAATTAGCTTCATGTGTTTTCCCAAGCGTGTATGACCTCGGGCCGAACGACACCTGCTTGCCTACGTCACAAAACATTTGCTCGAAAGCGGGAATGCATTTACGGTACATCGCTATCTCCTTGGGGAAGAAATCCAGCATTTTGGCCAAGTTTGCACCAGTTCCATCTTGCTGAATGGTCTTGATCATGTAAGCCAGATCTTGCGTAGAGCCACCTGAAAATGCGATATAGATAAAATGTAATATGAATAGCCTAGTGAGCGCTTTGTTACTCAAACGAAATATTGTAATAAGGATAAATGTCAAATTATCGGTCTTTATCACGCTACTTTACCTTCTAACTCCACTGTAGCTTTGACCCTAACCATTATCGATGCATTATTCCCTCCAGCATCACCGTATAAGCCGGCATGGAATTTTACAATTTTCTTAAATCCAGGCACTTGTTTCTGAATGACATCCAGGAAGTGTTCCTCATTTACCCACGAGAGGACAGTTGGTACAGTTGAACTGACTGGGAGCTTAGTTCCGTTTGTTTCCGGATTAGCTGCTGCCATTGTTTTGTACTGAAAATCAAAGGGAAAACATTGCCGCTTGATAGGAACTTATTAAATTCTCTCTTGAATACATAAATTACGTCTAATCATCCTGATAAGAACCTACCATGAAACTGCAATCCACAGATAATACAAAATTACAAACAGTTTACATACCAAAGTCAGTCTTACCTATGTGGCGGGGTTCTTAGTTGTAGCTGTAATTTGTGCCTCCTGATATATTACTTCAGTTTTGAGAAGCATTGCTCATCAAAAATGTTCAGATTGATGTTAGTTGTGCGAAAGGCAAGACTTGTATCACTGTGGCAACGCTGATCGTGCTTCTTACGCAGAGAGATAGTAAGAAATCGATCAGCGTTGCCACAGTGATGCAAGTCTTGCAAAAGTGTTACACTTTTTAATTATTTTATAATCTTGTTACAATTTTACTTCCATTTTCGCTTGTTTTTACACTTTCACCCATTGAAATCTATTTTTGTTTTTCTCGTTAAAAAATATTGAAAAGTTACTAGCAGCACTTTTTTCTTTCAAACAAACTTCTTCCAATTTCTGTCAATGTATTTGTTTGTTTACACAGAGCACAAGTTGTGCAAAACGTCAAACTGCGAGTGGGAATGGGAATGGAATATGAAATATTGTTCTGTCTCGTCGCTTCGCCGTTGACAATGTTCTACATCTCGTGGTAATTATCGTTCGTGGTATTCATTTTTTTTTTTTCAGTTTGTAACATTTTTTTTCCATTTGTTACATTTTTTTAAAAAAATTTGTTATACTTTTAAAAAATTTCCATTTTAAATTTAAATTTTTTTTCCATTTGTTACATTTTTTTAAAAAAATTTGTTATACTTTTAAAAAAGTATAACAAATTTTTCAGTTTGTAACATTTTTTTTCCATTTGTTACATTTTTTTAAAAAAATTTGTTACACTTTTAAAAAAACTGCGGCAACATTGAGCACGATCATTGAAAAACTCCCAATAGTCTATATTGGCCCGATAAAAGAAATATACCTATTGGAGGCCTGCTCCTTCGCCGCAGTTTATTTTATTTTATTAATTTATTGATGGCATGATTAATGCATTTTTCGATATTTGCTCTGGAATTTTCGGTCAATCGTGTACATTAGGCTGATATACTTATACAGTGCATCGAAGTTTTAGATGTTTCCCACCACTTTCCCACGCATCAACCCAAGTGGTTGGAAATCCAGTGGAGATAAGTACTTAGATACATGGGAACATGGGCTAATACAGATGTACGGTGAAGGATTTATATCTTATCTATGATGGACCTCAAACATAAAAAATGTACCCACTGTAGTTAGATTCCTCGTGTAATTTTTATTTGAATATTTCAAAAATATGTAGGTATTTTTTTGATTTTTTTTTCTGAAGACTTTAATGTTTAATAAAATATGAAATTTGTTGTTGAAAAAGTATGATTTTTATCTATTACTCTTTCTGAGATATTTTCAGGCACAAATTCCTCACTAAAGAGAGAGTTATATTTTGTCTCTGGCAATAAGTTAAAGTAGCTTATGTCGACATAAGCCTAAATCGAGTTTTTCCCTTTTCCTTAGCTTTCTTTTGGTCCAAGTCCTATAACTCTACACCCATTAAAAACCATTAAATTTTTAGAAAACAGAATAGCTTAAGTGTATTTGGTCTATGTAATACAATAGATTTAAAAACCACAAGATAAATTAGTTTTGTTCATACTGAAGAATGACAAAAATTGACATAAGCTACTTTAACTTATTACCACAGAATAGATAGGCAGAAAAAATACATGTAAATTAATGTTTGATATAGAGAAAATAAAATATTTTTGAAGTGATAACTTCTTTAGGCGCGTTGGGCATTTTTGATATGGGGTAAAATCATTGAACTCGCGACTCCAATGTTGCGACACCAGTGTTCGTGAAATTGGAACGAAAGTTAAGAAGGTGAGAGGAGCTAACAGACCTATCATACCTCAAAGAGAACAACAGACGCCATTAATGGTGTCACCGGAAACTTACCCTCTCACTATATCGTTTGGGTTGTAGTCTATGATATTTAATGTGTGAAATAAGTGTTACCATATTACAAGACAATGTTGTGTTTTTGTTTTGGGAACCATTTTGTGAAATTGGAGTAGGAGCTACAAACCAGAGACAAATGATACTGAGACCCCCAACTCACAATCCTCTTGCCGCTGGGCCCCTCAGTTTTTTTTCAAATTCGCCATTTTGCTTTCCTATCGGTGTTGTGTCAATTAAGAATACGTGTGACATGCAAAAACATACAAAAAATACAAAAATAAATGCTACCAACCTCGACAAACGTGGGGAAATGTGCTAGAATTCGGGAATACCACATTTTTACATTACTGAATGCCATTGGTTAGTAATTATATATTGTTAAAAGGCGAATAATTTGATTTCTTTGGTTAATAAAACTAGCTAAATGAGATGTTCTATATACTAAAAACTTATTATGACAAACATGGTTGCGTATTTAGCGCTTTTGAATATCATTAACTTCGATTTCATGCGTAAATTTTTCTTAGAAAACTGACGAAAATTTGCTCAATATATTTCTATTTTACTTCAAACAATCTGCATTGTTCATTTTTTATATATATTTTAAGCAAATCTACACTTATTCCTTAAAAAAAATATTATCCACGCGTAACGAATAATTTAAAATTTAACGGATAAAATTCTATGAACGCTGGCAGCAACTTTGCCCACAGCGGAAGGTGCGAGTGTGTTGGTGAGCCGGAATTTTTGAAGTTACGTGACATTTGCCAATACGAATTTCTATGTAACAATACAAGCGCACTTAGCATTTGCCACCCCATAAAAATATAGCTTGTAGGCTAAGTAACGGGAAATCGGTCGGAGTTGGTGGTCTCAGTATTGTCTCTGCTACAAACTACAAACGCACTTATGAATACATACTTACACACATGAATGGATGAACAACTTTGCGGAATTTGTTTTTTTATTCTCTAAGGTTAAAACAATAAGTTTGTTGAGAAAATAAATTGACTTATAACTTCAGAGAATTTGAGAAAATAAAAGTAAAAAATTCGCGCGAATTTGAGAAGGTAAGTGTCCAGTTGCAGAGCTGAGATGAAGATGTCGGTAAGTGCAGGAAATGAGTTGAACTCGCAGCACAAATGTTGTATTAGTAATAGTGGGACGCCAGTGTTCGCGCTGCCAACCAATTTTGACGAAACTTGAGAAAAAAGATGTCTTTTTCAATAATATAATGGCTAAAATATTTTTTTTTGGTAGAGTGGGACAATAAATCAAAAACTTAACATAAATATAAAAAAATAAACAAAACATTTTGTATTTATAACAAACAGCTTTCAAATTAATTTCCAATTTCATTTCACTTACCGGAAGTGGAAGCTGGAATTATTTTTAAGGAATGACAGGTAGAGTGTTCGGAAAATGGAAAGTGTTTGAAGGTGGAAACACATTCTTTAAGACCGAGGTTACATTTTTTTTTTTGGCAAAGATTTTTTTTAAATGTTTAAAAAATTGAATTGAATGGGTATGGGAATCGCGGTTTAATAAGAGTTAGAAAAATTGAATGTAGTGCTGCTACCATAAATTAAGTATTAAATACACCGCCAGCCAGCCATTCCAATTAAGGCTTGTTTTTTTTTTTCAAATATGAATTTTTTTATATTTTTAAACATTCTCAAAAAAAACTGACCAAAAAAGAATTTTATATGTAACCTCGGACTTAAAGAATGTGTTTCCAATGTTAAACCCTGCCCATTTTACGAACAATTTATCTGCCAATCTTAAAAAAATAATTCCAGCTTCCACTTCCAGTAAGTGGAATGAAATCGGAAACATAATCGATAGCTGTTTATTTTTTTTATATTATGTGCTTAATCTTTGATTTATTGTTTCACTTTACCTAAATATATTTTTTGTTTTCTATTATTTTGTTGAAAAAGACATCCTTTTTTTCTCAAGTTAGGCATTTTTCGTCAAAAGTGGTTGGCAGTGCGAACACTGGTGTCGCACCCTCAAAAAAACGTACAAACGACGAAACGAAAGAGAGTCGACGGCCAAAGAGAGTTACAGTCATTGGAAATCTAAGAGAGAATTTTCGCGAAAACAAAACGTGAAGTGGATGAAGTAGGAGATCCAAATTCAACATCCAAGTTTAATTGACGAACCGATTATTTCTCAAGTTAGGGATAATAAAATTCATCATAGGTATTTAAATTTGGTAAGAAATAAATGCATTTGCTGCGTATTTTAACAATGAATTTAAATTTGTAGGGCTAATTGGTTGGCTTGAAAGATTGAATAGTTTTTGACCCGATTGATATAAATATTTTAATGAGTTACTCGAAGTACTAATTCTACGCAGACGAAGTCGCGGGTACCAACAAGTATGCATTATTTTTCATGTACAATAGCGCGTTAAAGGAAATTGAAGATTAGAGTAGAATTTTTGTAGTACATATTATATTTATAATAATAAATAAGAAAGCACTTCATTTAACAGAACTATTTCCTGACGATTCAAAAAATAAAATAAAATTGTTTAAGTTTTCACTTCTGTCGGCACTCCCGGAGTGCCATTGTTTTTTTTTTTTTGTTAAAGCTGATGAAAACGAATTTTGTTTAGTCTAGAATTTTTTTTTTTGCTGCATACATTCTACATATTATTTTGTACAGTCTAGCATTTTCCTTTTTGAAATTCTGGCAACCCTGCTTCGCCGAAACAAAAGAAAGTGCTACATCCCCAATTTAATTTTTAATTTTTTTTAGAAAAATATTTTAAGAAAGAAAGAAACAACTGACTATTCTTACTCTTGTTCTAAGAAAAGTCACCAAATAAACGCAAAAGTAGGTATAGAATTTCCTAAACGTATCTACTTCTTTAGTTTATTCCTACAGAGAATCTACATACCTTGAAATAAGTAGCGTGAACCTACCTCTGTATAGATTCGTATCCTCTATTTAAACTAGTTATTGGAAAATTATATTAAAACGCGCTTTGAAGTTAAATCAAACACTACCAGCGATCTGAACTGCTCACAGTTGCTTATAAAATTGAACTAAACTTATTCTTTCTTGTGCCACAAATCAACGACATCTAGAATTAATACTTATATTTTCAATTTGTTTAACTGCGTTAAGGCCGAATGCAGTGCTGTATTTAGGGGACATTTATTAGGGGTTCCGGACTGATAAGTAGCTGTAGATACCTATACTCATATCGTCTATGAAAAAGTGATTGTGAAAAATTTCAGTCGGCTATTTTGATAACGCGAATAGATCATATCACCGAAATATGCACTTCGGTGTAATCTATTGCCGAAAGTGAAAACCACTGAACTAAGAAAACTCTATTTGCAAAATATGTGTTTCTTTTTTTTTTAGTTTATATAGATATATTCTTACTACGGAAACATAATCCAAAAGTATATTTATACATAAATCGATATTTAAGTATCGTGATGAAAATTTCGATGCAAACAAAATTCGATAATATCGGTTTTAGGGTCGGTCTGTTCAATCCGTGGTTAGGTTACCATAGATTTTAGATTTAGATTGAAACAATAAGCAATTTTTTGATAACAAATCCGAATTAAATCCACAGCCAATAAAGTCGTCAAAAATTAATGAATTTATCTCAATTTATGAGAGTTGTCAGCGGCCAAAAATCTTGAAAATAATCTTACTGCATCCATTATTTTATTGGGGACCATTACCCTCACCCTACAATTACCCACCCTACCCTCTACATCCTACGTTTGTCAGTTGAAAACGTCTACAAAACCAACGGGACAGATTTTATCCATCTTTAGGTTTATTGTATTATTTGTGTTTTTTTCCCACAGTAAAATTTGTTGTGTATAGCAGACACGTCGAAATTAATACCGACGTATTCCTTAAAAAAAAACTTTAGCAAACTAAATTCCAGAAAATCATCGCTTACATCTTATTTACCGCAAAAAATCGGCTGGTTATCGTTTTTTCGGGCTAAGTTTTAATTAAAAAATTAGAAGTTAAAAAAAATATTATTAAACATATTAATGCAAATCCGCACAGGCATTTAGGCGGTCACAGTCTTTAAAATACGTTAGGTATGCAACAATTTCTATAACAGCTACGAATATCAGCATCTTTCTGTTTGTTAGAACTCTTTATTCAGTTAAGACGGAAGCAGAAAAACTTTCATTGTCACGTCATGAACACGAAAAAGAACTAGCATAGCTGCAGAGCCTTACCCGTTTCTTTAGTGCATGCTATACGGTGACCTGAAATAAATGAGATCACTTTTTTAAGTGAAAATATATTCGAAAATGGTTAAATGCCATTAATATTATCAAAATTGGTAGGTTTTTGATAAGAGGACTGACTTGGCGCAACACTAATACTCGTTTAGTGTCGAAGCAAAATTTTGTTTGTCCAAATAAAATTACCAATTGTGACTTACAAAATATTGAGTATGAAGGTTAAAAATGATAATTAGTAAGGGGTTTGTAAGAATTGAGAAAATACTCACATGAATATTTCTTATTGTAGAAAGATGGTCTTTAGGACAAAAGGAAGACATTTGGAGGTCAGTTTCGTGAAAAGAGGACAATGCATTATTTTCCTTTAGTAAATCAGAATGGACAGAGTAGCGAAAAAGAGGATAGTCCTCTCAAAAATAGGAATTTGGCATCACCAACATATATACAAGCTGGTCAAAAAAATAGGTGTGCAGTGCTTTGTTACTAGTTGATTTGTTCTTGTTGCTAAATAACAGTTGTTTTGCAAACAAGACTTGCAACAGTATACGTTTTTATTAAGAAATGTTTAGTTCCGTTAGTATGACGCCAAGCTCATTGCATATACCAAGTGTACTTTTGCGTAATTTATTAATTTTCTTTGCAATACAATTTTGTACGTTTTAAGAGTTGGTCATAAAAAAAGCTGTGCTTAAATAAATTGTTTAAATTTAGCGATTTGTTGCAAAAGTGTTATTAAAGAGTGATTATCTTTAAATGTTAGTTTGTTTTTTAATCACTTTATCACAATTTTTGTTTAAGTTTTTTGTTAAATCATATTTTAAGATGGGTCGAAAAGTCCACCGCTCTGCGGAAGAAAGGCTAGTAGTTCAGCGGTTAAGGGGTGAGGGTAAAGCCTATAAATTTATAGCAGATTTCCTTGGAAGGTCACAGAACTTCGTAACCAATGATCATAAGCCAACATTAGAAACAGAAAATAGAGGAAGGCCGAAAAAAGCCACAACTTTTAGCAAAGTCAAATCCGTTCGTTTCATCACGGACTATAAGCGCACAAATTGGTGATGGAATAAGTGCCGGCACAATCCGCAGGAGACTACAAAACTTCAATCTCCAGGAAGAGTCGCCAGAAAAGTTCCACTCCTAAGAGCTAAGAACGTATGGTCTCGAAAAGGATTTAGCTATAGAAGTTGGAATGGACCTGAATGTGTGAAAAAATGGCGGAATATTCTGTGGGCGTAACGTTAGGCGACCAAAAGGTAAAGAATACCGTCCTCGCTATATACTGAAGACCGTTAAACATGGTGGAGGAAATATAATGGTATGGGGCTGTTTTTCCTGGTGTGATGTTGGTCCCATATTCCGTGTCAATAACATTATGATAAAATATGAATATAGGGACATCTTGGAAAATGTTATGCTTTCATTTTCCGAGGAAAACATGCCCCTCCGATTGCATTTCCAACAGGACAATGATGCAAAACATAAAGCCGGTATTGTGAAAGATTGGTTTCGGGATCAAAACATCTCTGTAGTTTCATGGCCAAGTCAATCTCCAGATCTCAATCCCATTGAGAACTTGTGGGATGAAAGAAAAATTGAGAGGTCAGTTCTTCACTAATGGGAATCAACTGTGGGAAGCAGTGCAAAAGGAATGGTATTCCATTCCTCCCGAAACGTGCCAGAAATTGGTAGGGTCAATGCCACGTCGTCTCCAAAAGGTTTTGGAAAATAATGGAGAATACTCAGGTTATTAGAGTAAGTTAAAAAAACAACAAACAAAATATTAATAAAATCTATAATTAATGATTATTTAGGAACACACCTATTTGCTTGTCCAATCCGAAAACAGAACTCCAAAACTCTTTGTTATTTTTTTTGTTAAATTATTCGAAAAATATACAGATAACTGTTTTCCATATTCAAAAATAAAGTAAATTTTATTAATATAATCGTAAAAACAAAACAAATTGAAATAATATGAAAAAATTTGGTTTTTAAAAAAGAAAGTTCTGACACTTATTTTTTTCACAAGCTGTGTATATAATGGTTTGGTTAAAGGTGATTCAAGTTCACCCTTGATCAAATGTTCACACTTCCAGGAAAAAGTCCCAATAATTCAAAACCGATACTACGTAGACGGCACCTTTCACCTTTAGAGACGAGCTATATCTATAGTCTTGACATCGCTCCGAATATCGTATATCTGATGTGTATGATGGCGATCGAATAAAACTTTCTGCTGTACCTATGTTGGTAACAGTCAAACCAAGAATTGATGTAAAAATAACACAAGCGGTAAGGACCGGAAGACGAAAATTAGATGCGGCAGGTGCCGAAACCCCCTTTGCGGCTAATATAGCCGGTCTGTGTGCCAAGAATGCCTCGATTCTAAACTTTAAAATATTTTTAATATTAAACTACGTGTGTGATCTAAATAATAAATAATTTATATTCAAACGTTTGGGGTTTTCTGGACCCCAGGTTAGCAATAGTGTTACTCCAGGGATGGGTAGGGTTTAAGGGTTAACCAGTGTAACTAAAGGGCGAAGTCTGAGGCCCTATTTAATTCACAAATAGCATTTCTTATAGGAACTGAACCAAACAGCTAAAAAGTTCGGCTTGTTAAAAATTTCAATGCATTTATATGGTCAGTATTAAAATTATAAAGATAAATATTAACGAAGCGATACTCACAATCGAATATAGGCGATGTACCTTGTGTGTGCCATTTGGGATAAGAAATCTAATCGCGGTCAAGTGTTCTAAAATTAAACAAGCTAACACGTTCTATCTTAACTGGTAACTGCAGTCTTTGTGACTTTGAATAATAATTGTGTGACTTGTGCGGTATTAGTTATCATTATTTAGCCGTTCAGATTTGATGTCACGTACCTTCGAAATTGTTCATATCATTTTAAAACGGCTAGCAATCGTTCTGGCTTATATTGCAATTTATTTTGCTGGCTATCTTCCCTGACGAAAAGTTTTCTATACTGTATATGTGTATTATATAGCTACTAGGTGACCCGGCGAACTTGGTTCCGTCCAAAATCGTTAATGTAATAAATATAATAATTCCGAGTATGCATAATTATGCCGCTTCATGTATATTGGTCAATTCAAGTTCTTTATTTATAAGTTAAACTGATGTACATATAAAAATGTCGATGTGCTTCAATCAACCCGCAATGATTGATGTGTCGGCCAACATTCCGCTTTTTCATTTAATACAAAGCAAAAAGTTTGCCGAAACGTGGGCTAGCCATACACAATTGACCAAGAGAATTCAAGATTGATGCCAAAAATATACAGCGATTGTCTCTGCGACTTATTAATTATTGTCAAAGAGAAAGCGAGACGTACAACGGATATGCAGAACCCTGGTCTCCACTTCGATTCTCCACACCAAAGATAAATTGTAGCTAAATAATTATTTTGTATTTTGGTTTTGCGTCTTTTTTTTTATTCATCACGCGTTCTCTGCGGTTTCCTCCGAAAAATCCATTCCTCGTTTTCCTGCTGTCAAAATTTATTTTCGATTTAATGTACCGGGCATTTATTTCGCGAGGTAAATGAGTGGAGACTTATCATCGGCCCATCTATATGAAGTTAAGAATCTAGCGAGCGAACAGGATATTGCTTTGCTAAACTGCCTCGCTAAATTTTATCTTTGTAGACATTTTTGTGTGGGAGATAATTTTTAGCGCGAGCAGGATACTAAGCTTTACTAAGAAAGTAGAAGAGCAAACTTGGCCTTTGATTTCGTCACTTCAATGACAGTTGATTTGAGATTCTTCACAATCAAACGCTTTCCGTTACTAAGTTTCGGTTGAGGTTACGCAACAAAATTATGACTGAGCCGACTTTCAATTTCAAATTGTGCCGAAACGAATGCAGTTGGTTAACCTCATTTTCATAATGCAATTTCGATAGATGTCCGACCGCACGCAATAGCAAGTCCGTTCAATTCAATTGGATTAACGAAACGAAAAGGTTACCTTTCATATTGCGGAAAATGCATTGTATTATTGACAGACGTCATTCAATGGCCCAATATTAACGCACCGAAAAAAATTATTTTCGAGTGCGGAAGTATAACGAAACGCAGCTCGATTTTATTTGAAAGGTGGTGCCTTTCGGTCTTGACGTCAAATAAAGTTCCGTTAATCTTAATCATCTACTACACGATTTGCCTACATATTATGATCGGCTCTTTCTTTTTGCGAAAACGCATTTTTAGAGGTGGGCAAAATTAGACGATTGTCAATTCTGAAGTGTTTGTCATTCCTTTGAATCGATATTGTCTCCTTTCCATACAAAATTCAATTTTTAGAATTAACCTTAGAAAAAATTATAATTTCTTGAATGAAATAAGGTTAGGTTAAGTTAGGGAAGGAGGACAGCGAAAGACCCATTGTGATTCCCGGGTGAAAAATGCAGAGTGAAATGTCAAAGTGATGCGACACTTCATGTCGAGGACTTACGCAATTGGGGGGAAGCGCGGAAGCGTTCTGTTTTAAAAACGAACGACGACTAATTTATTTATATATTGTTCATATAAAAATACTAAAATCTCGATTAAAACACGGTGGATTGGGGTTGGAAGGTGAAGATTTGGAGTTATAGATATTTTTTGATCGTCAAAAATAAAAAGCAAAAATGTTGTCCATAGTGGTTTGAAATATACCTTACGACCGAATCTCATACCTACCAACTATACCCAACAAATTTCATAGAAATCGGTCCAGTCGTTTCGGAGGAGTACGGTTACAAACACCGTGACACGAGATTTTTATATATGAGATACCTATATAAGATCCAAATATCTGTTAAATTAATCTATCAGCGGATAAAATATTAAATGATAAAATTTCATAAACCTTATATAGGTATTTACGTATTTTTTTAATCAAAATTATGGAAAAGGTGCCCATAAAATGATAGAAATTGTACGCGCGAGATAGAATTCATTTTTCTTTCCCAGAAATGCGCCACCAGAACTTGGCGCCCTGTACATTTGCACATATTGCACATATGGTTGCTACGGCTCTGGACTTAGCAAAGTTACTGAGCCTACTCTTAAAAATAATTTATTGGTTAAAACTCCTGAGCATTTAAGGCAATACGTTAATTTGTAATGGCCTATTTCTAAGGAGGAATATGCTTGTCTAATAATATCCGTAGCAAACAGCTTTGCCTAAAGCGATGAAGGCAATATTATACAGCATTTTTCTCTACGTAGATAATCTAAACCCTAAAAAGCTGCAATACGAAAATCGACTAGAACACTATTGAACGACCGAAAATGTATTACCCCCATAGTGACTCATCCTATTTTCACAAATAAAAACACAAATAACATTACAATCCGTATCTTTCTCGTATCAACATCAACACAAAATGTTTAGAAACTTTTCCAAGTAAAAACTTCCGACTCTTATCATAAAGCTTAATAGACTGGTGCATCGAAGCGCCTATATCAGCTCTTCAAAACAATAGAAACTACTGCGGCTATATCCATGGCAGCAAAATTTGAATCACATGCCTTTTTATGGTAGGACTCAATTCCCAATAATGGCGATAGTATCAACCCTCGAGGCAGATATACACAGAAAGTTTGAAAAGTTTTATAAGCTCAAATCGTCAAACCTTTTTATCGGAAGAATCTAGTTGTTCAGTTAATTTTAAAGTGACACCGGGTTCGGTCTACAGAACAAAGAGGTCAAGGAATTTCAGTTTTTAAAGTGAGTCTTGTTTTTGTCTGTTCTTTAAACGAAAGTGATTATTGTGCATTCGCACGGTCATAGTTTAGTTATAGCTGATTATGTGATAAGCTTAGTGATGTGCAATAGAATGGGAAATTTCAATAAGTATTTGTTTTTCTACCTTTGCCAAAATTTGAATTTTAGACTTAATCCAAAATAATGAAGGACTGCTGAACCATTTGCTTTTTAACCATAAGAGAAGAATATTGGACAGCAGCAATATGATGCTGAAATAATTTGAGGTCCAACGAAAAGTGGAGTTCCTTTGGGTTCTCAAGAAGTGGGTGGTGTAGGACTTCACTTCTGGCAAGTTTGCTATAGTAAATGCAGATCCGTATCTCAAAAAAAAATATTTAGTTTCAAATTTTGTTTTTTTTTTTTGTTAAAATACAATGAATGTATTTTTCGATTTAATAACCTGCACATGATGTACCTATATACCTACTTAATGGAACCATACGACTTTTAGTCAATAAAGTCTCGTGATATGAATTTTCTACAAAAATACAGAAAAAGTACATGTACTTCGACTGTTTTCAATGGCATTTGAATTTTCTGAGTGATTGATCAACTCCACATCGAAAATGTACAATTTTGATAACAGAAAGTCATTAGCTATTAGATATGCATACAGTTACCTATGCATGTAAAAAGTTGGTGTAGGCAACTTTGACATAACCGACATTATTTTTCATTATCTCATGGTTTGTTTTTCGAAAACTTAATGAACTTACTTCATAGGTACATTCAAAAAAGTATAAATGGTTTGATTCTGGGGAAAAGTAACGAAACGATTTGAATACCACCTCCACCAAACATTTTAATAAATTAATAAATAAGTGTCAAAAAAGTCAGTTCTAATTTATTGCCACTATCATTTTGATAATTTTGTTGCTTGGATGTCATTCATTTTTTTTTCATCGAAAGACTGCAATCGAATTTAGTAGACTTCAGATATGGTAGTGCTGAAATCACCCAAATTAACCTCATCAATAATACCTACAGTGAGTCATCGTTGTTTCTTTTTTTTTAAGATAATAATTAATACAATTGCCAGTGTTCGTGTTAATTATACTTGATTATAATTGAATAACTTATTTTTAAACAAAGAAAAGGTAATTATTGCTGCGCATAGGATGACAGCCAAAAAAAGAGTTGTCCCAGGCGGAAAAATAAGAAGCTAGACGTCAAACATGGTTGACAACTGGAATCTTCACTGGACGCCATCTTGATCTTTTAGAAGTGGTTAACGACATATGGGTGCGTTCCAAGACTACTCGTGGTTAAAAGCTCCAACTTGTAGATACACCAATAATAATGATGAATATTTGGGTTACTGCAATACATGCCAAATAGAGACTTGAAATTTTAAATTCATTCCATGATCGGTCATCGTGGTTGGAACGGAGACACCTTGGCCTAAGATGTATTCATTAGTGCAAAACAACTTACTTTACTTAAACTTAAAGTTTTAAATATTTTCTCCTTCACATTCCATCGATACAAACTCGACCAAAATATTTCCCCAAGAATCGTTCTCTTAAATAATTCCAAGAGGCGGGTATCCGCTTTTGACAGAACATATGTTTGTGCCTTAGGAAAGCGATAATTAGGGTTACGTTTTGTTTCGAATATTACTGTAGAGGCAAGAGAGATAGATGCGAGCACACATTTTCGTTCTCTCTTTCTCTCAGCCAGCTACGTTTCGTTATCTAAGACACAGCATACAGTGCAGCATTGAAACCAGATCGTGTGATTTATCACTTTTTGCGGGATTTTCTCACTAATAATAAGCTAAAAGGGACAAAGGGATTTTTCAGACCTCATAGTACAAAAGAAATTGATTTTACTTTTTGGTCAAATTTTGTTCCTAATTGCTCATTTCATTAAGAATAAAAAAATTATTCAACCTACGATCAAATTAAATATTTTCATGTTTAGAAAGAAGTCATTCAAAATATCTAAATGCTTTCATTTTCTTTTTTTTATTTCCCTAAACTGTTTCATAATATGGCATATATGCCTGTGATTGAATCACGAGTATTTTTTAAAATAATAAATTTATTTATTTTGTAAACATAAAAGGGATATTTTGAGTATAACCGTGGGATAACCTGCCTCTAAAGTCTGGTATCACTGCAGTGCACGCCTATTATCTGTATCACACTGTAGGAGCAACAGAGACAGGTTCGAGCACACAGTTTCTTTTCATTCTCTCATAGCCAATTACGTTTCGTATATCTAAGACACGCCTATTGCAAGGCTGCCACTTTGGTAATTTTTAACAAATTTGGTAATTTTGTTTGCTTATTGAGTTTTGGTAATTTTTATCTGGTCATGGTAAATTTTTGAGCAGGTGTACCATGAATGCGAACTCGATATCACCTCATTTAAATGCTACCTTACTGCTTCTGAGTGAACGCATTGCATTATTTGCATATGCTTCATCACCATCCATATAAAACTGTTTTATTCGCTATTCAAAAATTTACAGAACGCACTCATTTTTTTCTTCTGACAGATTGTGAATAATAATAATTAATCATATTATTTATATACAGACATGAAACTCTAATTTGTTAACGGTTTGTTATAAGAAAATAGGTAGATGATGTCTTCTAGCAGCTGGTAATTTTGTGCAAAATCAATTAAAATAATTTGAGTGAAAGTGCCAACCGTGGCCTATTGTATGTATCATACTGTAGAAGCAAGCGGGAGCAGTTTTTCTTGCTCTCTTCCTCTCATAGCCAGTAAATTATTGAAGAAATTGATATATTAATATGTATAAAATAAACATGTATATATAGGTGGAGCTAAAGAAGTTACTTCAGTCGTGTGGTCTCGTCACTCGTTTTTTTTTTTTAGTAATTATTATGAAATGAATAGAATAAAATTTATATCATTTGAAAAGTACTGTACCATAGATGTGCACGAACAAAAAATTGGGTGGGTATATATCGCCGCTAAGGCTGGTAAAATTAAGTTAACAATTCCTCATACAAAATGCTTATCAGTTAAATTAAACCATTTTGGTGACATTCAATTTGTCGCCGCCATATTGCCATAGCAAAATATTCAAATTATATCACCTTAAATTAGAACCTATTTTTGTAGGAATCCAATTTACCTTCCCCTAAAAGTAGGCAACGTAATCAGAACTTAATTATTGTCTCTGATGTTGACAACCACTTTTGATGTTAGTATGGAAAACATTTTTCGGCAAATATTTTTCTCTATGTATTAAAATCATGAGTAAAACTTATTTTCAATGGAAAATATTTCTCGATATCTAGATGTCGCTTTTTCGTTTATAAAACAAAAACATAAACATCGAAAACTGTGGCACGTTTTTCAGTATTACATACTTAAAGGTATGGTCGATTTTTTACCACAAGAAAACTAATTTTAATAATTGTTTCGTGGCAATGTAAGCAAAAGTATACGTAGCAGTGAAAAATGCACAAACTAAAAATTGAAACAAACGTTTTTTTACAATCCCGAACAGAATTATTTGGTAATAATAGCGCTAGATGGATTCGCACAAGATATGCTGTCAGCACTTTTATTGACTTATGTTAAGTCAGCATTTAATTGACCTAGTTTAAGTTCATAAAGTAAAATAGAAATTCAAAAAAAAATTAAATAATTTAGTTCCATTCTTCTAAGTGAACACCACGGCTCTTTTATTTGTATTACCTAATATCATGATCAAGAACTATATCCTCTCTTTATATGATGGCGCAGATATTGTGTCCAACCCTCCACATATGCCACCCCTATTAGTGTCACACTATGTCATGTGCTTCCGTTCACAAAAAGGTATCTGTTAATGACCCCTTTCACCAAGCCACATATCACTTTTCTTAATCCATACTGATTTCGCCTTTTAATTGTTTTTATCTAGCACTTATTCATAAACCAATAAACCAATATAAAATGCACTCAATTGAATTAATTTTGATACACTCAATATCATTTAATTGTGTTTATTTAGGTTAGGTTAGGTTAGGTTAACGGGTGGGCAGAGCAGGGAAAAACCCTGCGCATAATATTCTGAACATTCTATGCAATTAAGCAATTGTCTTAGTACACTATCTAACATATTTAGTTTAATTCTCCTCCACGCTGATGTGCACAATAACTTCCTAGGCTCACAATAATATATTTAATTAACTAAATTAATTATATAAAAATTAAGTTGGGGATACTACCAATTAAATTTTTCCTTCAATATTCTAAAATTAGTAAGCGTAAGCGATTTTAAATGCATGGATTAAAATGCATTCCGTTGATTAGGTTTTTACTTTAGTGAAATTTAGTTTTTGACTGTAAGGAAAGTTAAGATTTCACTACATTTTAGGTTTATTTTGATTTAGTTTGTATACCTCCACAGGAAGGTATATTCACTTTGTCATTGCATTTGTAACGCCAAGAAGGAGTCACCGGAGACCTCATAAAGTATATATATTCTGAATCAGTATCACATTCTGAATTGCTTTAGCCATGTCCGTCTGTCCGTCTGTCTGATGAAAGCACGATAGCGCCCAAAGGAATTGGCATAGGCGAATGAAATTCGGTGACGGACTTACTTTTATCGTCGTCGGGTTGATATTAAAATTGGGCTATGTGTATGTCGGTCAAGTAGTTCTGGTAACATAACACTTTCACTTGTCAATTTTTTGTAGATTTGCTTTTAGCACTAAATTTCTATTGTTTATCAGTATTGAGTAAAAAAAAAGCACAAGAACAAAATTTATACATACATACTGTTTCGTGGTCGAACAGGTAGGAAGAGCTCCCAGCGACTGCTGCTGCTGTTTGCGCTTAGCCGAATTTTGCACGTAGCTGATGATGCTGGAGTGTGTTGTGAGCTAGGGTCGAGCCACAGGGGCAGCTTCGGTACAGGTGAGGAGGGTGCGGCATGCTAGTGGCTGCTCGGCTCAGCTCGTCGGACGGGGGTGTTCTTGCCCCCTCACCACATACCACCTGCTCAACAAACATTTTATTCCATGCCATATGCAAATAAGAAAAGAAAAAATAGGAAGAAAGCTACTCGACTTTGACCTCGGACTGACTAACGGACAGTTAATCTGAAAGATAGTGTAGGAAAATAAAGAATGTCCAAGGACCTCTGCCAATACCTCAAGGAAAGAACGGAAGAGACACCGCGAAACTAAGCTATCTAGCCTAATCTATGTCTAAACTAACCTAAGAGATTAAACTTAACCCTAAACTACACCTACTATAACTTAAATCTAACCTATATACTTTTACCCTAAACGCAACTTGTCCTTCCGTAGTCTCCTGAAGGTAGAGGTTCGTCATGACCTCGAAGCACGCCAGATGTTAATGGCAAGGGCTGGCCAACCCACCCTTAATGTCCGTGGACATATCCAAAAGCTATCCCTCTTTGGCCGAAATTGTGAGAGATAAAACCCTCCAGCCACAACCTTAGTCAAGCCGGAATGGCCGAAAAACAACGCTGAAAAGCGTCATGTCGGGTCGTCAGTCGGGTATTGTCATTGTCGATCTATCAAAAGGACGGCCTTCCCAAATATCCACACACCGTGAGCTATTAAACCTAGCCGCTCATGTTGAAAGTATCTAAACTACTTGAAAATATTTGGAACTCATTGGAAAAATAGTTCCGCTTTTATTTAAAAGTAAGAAAAAAAATGTAAAGGCAAAACTTAAAAATGAATAAAAAAACCAAACCAAAAACAAAGAAGAAAAAAAAACTAAAATAAAAAAAAAGATTGTATCTCAAGGATACAACATAAAAATAAATCGAGGTTAAACAATAAAAAAAAAATCCTCTGCTCTTAAAACTATATTCTAAAATCAATTCTAAAATCCAATAATTCAAAAACAATATCTAAATTTAAAATTACTCACGGTTTTTTTCGGGCCCCACGTTGGGCGCTATTGTTGTGAGCTAGGGTCGAGCCACAGGGTCAGCTTCGGTACAGGTGAGCCGAGCAACCACTAGCATGCCGCGCCCTCCTCACCTGTACCGAAGCTGCCCCTGTGGCTCGACCTTAGCTCACAACGAGTGAAGATGCGTTTCCCGGTGATGAGCAGGACCGGCGTTGTTTGTTGTTGTGACAATGCCGAGTGTAAGATGATGGTAGAGTAGAGGAATTTTGTGTGCATATCACAGCTTCGTTGATTTCTCCTGCGGTAAGGGGCAGAACAAGGAATCGGCGCTAATTTTGTGTGCAACTTTCTATGTATAGCGCGAGTATTTGCTGTGGCGTTCGTCAACTCTTACAGCCCGAAACGAAGTAGGTGTAGGTGATCTTCTACAAAATGTAATGCTGAACTGAGAAATATTTGATGAAGAATTTTAATTATATGTATTTTTATTATTATTTATTAAATTAACTTATTTTCCTATATTAAACACATTAAATACAATTTTGTATTTACTAATTTTTTTCCACTGGTATTGAACGTCACAATCCGTTACACAATAACGGACTTAATTGTCACGAATTTTCGCTATATATTTGTAACCAGAAACCTCTTGGATTCTCAGCTCTGACATGGTTTGTGGAAGAGTCTGGTAACTTTCCAGTTCTACATTTCGGCATTTATTTAGAACAGATGTCAGATAGATATGTAACACACAACAAGATTTCACCACAACTTCACATGTTTCCAAGGCCAAATCTATGGGTCGATGTAAAACTCAAAACCTCGAGGCCAATCGCCCAAATGCCATCTCAACCTACAATTGGCACCGACTGAGTCTATAATTAAGGAGTTCTTGTTGTGTCGTTAATTTGGAGCTTCGACCAAATCCCTTCATTAAATGTTTGTCTAGTGCAATATGTCGTCCCAAAAAAAAATGTGGGGAATCCCACAGTTCGACATTTTTGGCAACTTTCAATCACTCACTTTCGGTGTTGGGGGTCTAAAATAAAAAAATATTTTACAAACTTTGCAATTGTCTTTCGTGATATTCTTGACAAAAATTCCATCGATCTATATGAATCACCCGCAGCAATATACCTCAGCGTGATTGCAAGCCGTTTAGCATTTTAGTGTATTTTATTTTAATTGACGGTTCAATCTACAATTAAAAATCATACAAATTTGTAAGCAAACATGTTTTTCGCTTTATTTACCAAGACAAGAAGAGCAGTGAATTTGTCAATAGACATCCTACAGACGTTTGTATAGTCTTCCCCTTCATCCCACCATATATCTTTGAGCAAATGTTGCTCCAGCTCATGAGCCTCCCTCAGTATAAGGAAAGGATTAACCCAAAAAGCGATGTTTACGACGCTTTGGTTTTTCTCCTTCATCCTGTAACTCCTCCAGTTCTTCTAGTTCTTGCAGAGCTTTAATTTGCTGAATAGCAGTCAACTCCTTTCCACCAATTCTTTTCGTTATTTTATTTCAATAAAATTTTTTTAGATATATATTTTGTTAGTATATACTTTTTAATTATTATAAATTTAGGTATCGAAAAAAAAAACTAAAATATGTAGTAACTTTTTATAGTAACATATTTAAAAATTTAAGCAAAAGAAACAGCCGAATTGTTTCCACAACACAAAACGTCAACTAAAATTTTGTCATTGCGATTTACGAAATGAAATGTCATGGCAGAATTTGCCAGCAGAGATATGAGAAAATTGTGTGGTATAGATGTCAGACATCTAGTTGGAGAGATATGTCTTTAGTGGAGTCGGCCCTTTAAGCGGGACAATGCGGATGGGTAATTCCTACCAATCAGAATCAAATTTGGAGACTGGAAAAGCAATTACCATAAATGCAAATTATTGTCGCTTTTCGAGAGAGATCTAATATCAGCCATGATAAAAAAAACGATTGTGCTTTAGACCACACGACATAAACATGTTTAGTTTATACATTCTAATATATCAATTTTCTTCAATAATTTACTGGCTATGAGAGGAAGAGAGCAAGAAAATGGGCGCGCGCACTGCTCCCCCTTGCTTCTACAGTATGATACAGACAATAGGCCACGATTGGCACTTTCACTCAAATTATCTTCTATTATATTATCTTCTACCAGCTGCTAGAAGACATGGGAGATCATCTACCTATTTTCTTATAACAAACCGTTAACAAATTAGAGTTTCATGTCTGTATATAAATAATATGATTAATTATTACTGTCAAAAGAAGAAAATGAGTGCATTCTGTAATTTTTTGAATAGCGAATAAAACAGTTTTATATGGATGGTGATGAAGCATATGCAAATAATGCAATGCGTTCACTCAGAAGCAGTAAGGGAGCATTTAAATGAAATGCTCAAAAATTTACCATAACCAAATAAAAATTACCAAATTTGGTAAAAAATTATCAAAGTGGCTTGCAATAGGCGTGCACTGTGTCTTAGATATATGAAACGTAGCTGGCTATGGGAGAATGAAAAGAAACTGTGTGCTCGCACCTGTCTCTGTTGCTCCTACAGTGTGATACAGACAATAGGCCTCCACTGCAGTGATAGCAGACTTTAGAGGCAGACTGTTATACTCAAAATATCCCTTTTATGTTTACAAAATAAATAAATTTATTATTTTAAAAAAATACTCGTGATTCATTAACAGACACATATGTCATTTTATGAAACAGTTTAGGGAAATAAAAAAAAATTGAATAAAAACATTTAGATATTTTGAATCACTTTTTTCTAAATATGAAAATATTTAATTTGATCGTAGGTTGAATCATTTTTGTATTCTAATGAAATGAGCAATTGGGAACAAAATTTGACCCAAAAGTAAAATCCCTTTCTGTTGTACTATGAGGTCTGAAAAATCCCTTTATCCCTTTTAGCTTATTATTAGTGATAAATCCCCCGATCTGGTATCACTGCTGCACTGTGTGATGTGTCTTAGATAATGAAACGTAACTGGCTGAGAGAAAAAGAGAACGAAAATGTGTGCTTTCATCTATCTTGCTTGCCTCTACAATAATAAGCGAAACGAAACGTAACCCTCTCTCTTTTTAACTCACTAACTTATATCTCCCTCTCAACTTCCGCTCGCAATTTCCGTAACGCTTTCGTGACGCATTCACAAGCTTACCAACCAAGTCAAGCGTGCCTAAAGAAGTATTACTTCAATAACATGTGTAGCTTATGACGCAAAGAAAATTACCAGTGGTGCTCAACTATTAGGCTTATGAATTACAAATTAGTTGTATTAGGCTTAAATAAACCTTCTGTTTGGCAGAGAGTCTTTCGATTTTATCTTTGTGAGTTTAGAAATGAAAGAAATGATAGTCGAGCGGAAATAGTCTCCCATACCCTATTCAAGTGTCAAGTGCAAACAGTGTCACGACCTCTACACATTCAAAACGAAAATGTATGAAATTTTTCACGAATAACTTGCCTTTGAATGCACTCGAAAGTGCAAGGTGATGATAAAATTTGTATTTTTCTATTTAAAGCATTCAAAAAAAAGCAAGTTTAAGAGTAGGTATCTTGATTGCTATTCTACATAAAATACAGGTGCACGTTACAAGTCTTGATAAATAAAGTCTTTAACTACTTCGAAGCTGTAATGTATTGTTTTGTACGAGTCTTCGATGCTGAGAGTCCTTCCATGTTCTTCGTTTTGTCTTCATTTACAGCCAGGCTTTAACATATGCAAATTCACCATTGGGTGCCGCAAAAAAAAAGTGGCGTTTTATGTTCGATTAGACAAACCAATCTGAAACAAGTGTTTGCTGTCTACACGAAGCATGGATTTGTTTATCTAAGGAAGTCGACGAATGGAAAGAACTTTCTCGTCGACAGCAATGAATATTGTACCTAATTTTATCGATTTATTACGTCTATCTATTATCTATTGTAATGCTGTTGTCTTTTCCTCTGTACTACCCCTATATCTTCAATCCCCTTCATATTTCTGTACCCTTTCGTTAGATGGAATCCACTTTTCTTTTTGTCCTTTAAATTGATATGACAAGTTTAGTAAGCCAAAAACAGTATTAAGGACAAATCAACTCTCTCTCTCAAAGTGTTACGAGGGACTCAAAGTCTGTTATATAAATGCGCGTAGTTTATTAAAATTTATTTATTTATGTTTATTAAATTACTAAAATTAGGTGCTTGTTTTCCAATTCCTGCGTTGATGTTATTTGTGTATGTGAAACATGGTTTGATCCGGATATAACTGACTTATTCTAAAAAATTCCCAGTTATTAAGTTTTCAGAAACTTTCGACTTACTGATAACGGGCGGCGGTATAGCAATCTATTGCAAATCAAATATAAAATGTGACATTATTTCTAAGTCTATAGTGGTAGTGAAACTGAATACATTTAATTTGAATTACAGGACAGTAATTCCCATCGTATTGTTGTATGTGCTTACAATTATAAAAGAAGTAACTCGTTCATATTCTTTCTCTTAATAATTTCTGAATATTGTGCACTGTATATGAACACGTAATTATTTGTGGTGATTTCAACACCAACTTACTGAAAAACGATTCACTTTTATTTCGGATAAAGAATTTAGTTTCTCCAGTAGGAATGGAAATAGTTAATAATACTTACATTGCATACGTTGTGCGCCAAATAAGTTACCTAGTCTTCATCTCACTGTTGCTTCGTGTCCATTGCTGTTCTTCTGTTTGATCAATTATCATTTGATGTTTCAGATCATGATCTAATTTTCTGTACTTATGATATCAATTTGTCGAAAACTGCCATCACTTTCAAATTTAAAGATTTCAATTCCATCGATATCAATGGCCTTAAAATCGCAAATTTTTCGTCTCCCTGGGAAAAATGTCGATTAACTGCCGATCCAAATGAAAAAGTAAGACTGTTTCAATCAATATTAGTAGAATTGTATGAAGAATGTGTTTCGACTAAGACAGTTAAAATTCAGAACGAATCATGTCCTTAGTTACAGCTCTATAAAAACTAGGAACAAATTATACAGCAAATGGACGCGTAGACGGACTGATATGAATTGGTCTGCATACAAGGCAGCGCAAAGGGTTTCCTCTGGTCAACGTCTTTCATTTTCAAAAGACACTAAGCAGGGAGTGCCTCAAGGTTTAATATTAGGACCGATACTCTTCTGCATGTTCATAAATGACGTCCCACCAGTATGAAAAATTTGTCTGTACATTTATATGCAGATGATGTCCAATTACGCCTAGCGAAAGTCTTTAGCAACCTAAATGAACTTGTTCTTTGTACAAGGTGGCGCAAAAGTATAAGAAAGTGCTATAAATTTTGCGATTGGCGAAATACACGTTAATAAACAATGTTACGCTACACTGCTCCAGAACGCGGAATATTGGTGACTATTTATTTGAGCAATAATCGGTTGGTGACTTTGGCACAACGTGAATTTCGTCGCAGATTTCCTAGCCGTCCAACGCCTACTGGTGAAACACTGCGACGTTTAGCCGCTCGCCTCGAAGAGACTGGCACAACACGAGTAGTTGCCAAGAGTGGCGGGCCCCGGAGCGCCCGTTGTGCCGAGAATATTGCCTCTGTTGACGCGGCCATTTTTTTTTCGAGAACGCCGCTGGTCAAACGACAACAGTGAACGGTGCGCGCTATAGGGCCATGTTTACCGATTTTTTTCTACCGCAATTGGACGATTTAGGACTGGAGGACATGTGGTTCCAACAGGATGGAGCTACGGCACACACTGCGCGAGCCACAACCGAAATTCTGAAAGCGGTGTTCCCGGGTCGTTTTTGGCGATTTGCACTAGCCCGCAAGATCGCCTGATTTGACCGCTCCAGACTTATTTTTGTGGGGCTTTTTGAAGTCGCGGGTTTATGTCAACAAGCCTCAGACTCTTGAGGCTCTTAAAGACAATATCCGTCAAGAATGTGAGGACCTATCGCCGGAAGTTTTGGCCAAAGTGATGGAAAATGCCATAAAAAGGGCTCAAATGACAATCAACTGTAGCGGCGGCCATTTACATGACATCATATTCTCGACTTGATGTAAAAAAAATTAAAAGACCAAATAAAAATAATCCACAAGAAGAATCAAAGTTTTTCATTTTTTTTTTTTAAATTACAGCCAAAAAACATCGGAAGGTTATTTTTGCGCCACCTTGTATAAACGAGGAGCTACACACCATCAAAATCCCAAGTAATTCCCATTTCCAAAAAATATTTTAATTTGTGTCTCTTACTTGATATATATCTGAACAACAATAAAATGAAAGCTGCTGAATCAGTCACTAGTCTTGGCTACACATTTAACCGAAACTTGTCTGGTTATAATCATACCAACCTGATCATTGGTCGTATCTATGGCCGTCTACGGAAATTTTGGTCTTAGATCTTAGATTAAGATCTATCTTGTAATTATATTTAAGAATCTTCAATTTGCTTAACTAAGTAGGTACTATAAAAGATTATAAGCCTTATTGTGAGTTTCGCCCGGAATACATTTCACCTGGCTAAATGCTGTCCGCCCGAAATTTCCAAACCTATTGCGAGTTTCGCCCGAACGAATGCAGACTTCGAATCGACGGTGACATTTCGAACACAGACGAACACACCTAATTGGTGTTTTGACAGCTTGGAAAAGAAAATAAAGAAAAGTCTAAAATTTCGTGGTATTTTAGAAGAAGTAGTAAGATTTTTAAAGCAAAATTATCAAAAGGCATATCATAGCACTGCGGCTGTTAGCACAAGAGGAAGAGGAAGAAAATTCTCTGGAACGAGTTACTCGAAGGCATTTGCGAGATACATCCAATCCTTTGGAGTTGCGCGAACCATTGTAAGAATCAATCGTTTCTTGCATTTTTGTAAATAAATATTGTGATATTTTTTTAGATTTCATCAGTACTATTTTGTTTTGTTTTGTTCGGTCCACATCCTGTTCCTCTTTCGTGCATCTTGTTTGTAACTGACTTTTTGCGTATGTAACGCTTTTTATCGGTTCAAACCTACGTACATAATCATATAAATAAAATTGGTGTAGTTCTGTTCGACTAAGATTGAATTTGACTGCATGTATTTAAATGCAAAAATCTTAGAAACTGCTCAGTATATTCTGGTGCATTTTTCACAGGCCTGTAGAGAATACCTAGGCCTACAATATCTACTTTGTCTCAACTCTATATCTCTATAAATTCCGGAAAAAATTGGACAAGAGTAATTTATTTTTTCGTTTCGTTTTGCTTTTTTGTTTGTGACGCTTTCCGTTCGAAAATACTGGGAGCATTTAAGTATAGTAAATACCAGCTTATAGAGGAAATCTGCAGGTGCAACTTATGATATCCAATAACTCGATAACTTTAAAGTTTTTTTTAAATAAAAAGGCAAAATTTGAAACATTTCTACGATTTTCACACGAGTGAGTAGATATGCAATTCATTCTCAAATCAAACATACTACTGCGCAATATTATATACGGCGTGTTTTTTTGAGCTTCGATCTCAGCAAAGCAAAGTAAAGTAGGATTTTCAGCACGCAATCACAACAACTACTCTGAATTCTCAAAGTGCCAAGTAGAAAGTAGTTGTTGTAATTGCCAACTGAAAATCCTACTTTACTTTGCTTTGCTGAGATCGAGGCTCAAAAAACAGGCCTATTGACATCTCTTTTAACCCTATTTTACTCCTGTGACGGAGAGGGAGACAGGCGGAGGCAGTACGCTGTGTGGTTTGCTAAGAAAAAAAGAAACATAAAACAAATGCCAAATATGTAGGACAGGTTTGTTTATCTCTGTTTTGCTTACAAAATAAAGTGTCTAGAAACAAATGTCAAATAGGTATAGGTACCAGTGATGCCAGATCGCGGTATTATTACATTAGAGGATTTATATTAGGGAAAATTCCTGGTGATACCATTTATTAATGCTATTTGTAATCAAGATGAGGCAGTAAATTACCCGGTGGAGTTTTAAAATAGAATTATATTATTTAAAATAGAATGGCCTTCTTGCTCATAAAATTGAATTAAAAGTTGGAGTTCCCATTATGTTGCTTCGCAATTTGAATCCCCCAAGCTTCGTAATGGTACCAGAATGTGAGTGATTTCGTTACAGAAAAACGTTATAGATGCGTTAATTTTAACTGGGTGTGGTAAAGGAGATACGGTATTTATACCAAGAATACAAATAATTCCCAGCAATTATCCATTTCAGTTTAAACGGATTCAATTTCCTATTAATGTTTGTTCTGCCATGACAATCCATAAGTCACAGGGTCAAACTTTAAGAAAACTGGGAGTTGAATTCACAGGGAGTAATAGATAATTATGTAGCGTGCTCCAGGGTAAATAATGCAGGAAACAACACTATCTCAGCCGATAGAAACAAAATTTCTAATAAAGTATACAAAGAATTGTTACATTAATAAAAAAGTGAGTTAATACGGGCTCAAGTCCCTCACTATTGGAGACCGCGATTATCAAAAAAATTGTGTCCCCTACAAGACAGCAAATTTTTAAAAAAATTGTTTCCATCAATTGTTCTGAAACCACATTTTGCACGGGCGAAGCCGGGCGGGTACAGCTAGTTAATTATATTTTTCAGAAGTACGAATATGTTGTTATTCTTAATGAATCCCCTTGTGATGTCTGGAGTAGACAAATTCCCCATTACTTGCTCTTAGCTGTCGATCGAAATATACTATCTAGCCGGTATTAAAAATAAATATCAAGTTTAAGAATCAAGTTTTTTCTTCCTGCTGACCAACAAAATGGTTCCAAATGTATTTATAGTCATATGCAAATTTGCAGAAACTTCTCTGGCATTGTTCTCTGATTATATGCGATTAACATCACCGAATGTTTACAGATACAGAGTAATACCAATTTCCTTTGCTAAGGTACCTACTATATGTTGACTATTTCAGCACACAATCATTAATAAATATATGTTTAGAAAAGAAGAATTTGTACTATCATACAGTACATGCTTGGCGCTGCGCTGATAGAAGTACCAATTGTATAATGCCAACGAATTCGTCATACCCGATTAATAAATGATAATGATCGCACAATCTATTGTGATTGTAAATATAATGGGCCAATTTTCTATGGACAAATTATAGTTACCTACCTCGTTGGTTATCCAATTATCGAAGTTGTGAATTTATTTATTTGACAGAATAGCAATCTGATTTGTTTGCACATTTGCTTATGAATAAAATTCTTCAATCGTTCCGAATATCCTGTTGACTTGCAAATAAAACCTTATCGTAGTTTTCCGTTCTAATTATAATACACATTTGTAATTATTTTAACAAAGAAAACATCAAATGCTTTGATATAGCTATATCTTGAGTAACTAACAGACAGCACCTTTCAGAAAGTCATTGCTATACAACAAAGCGAATGTTTGACGTTTATTTACGTCAATTCTGTTAAAAAAAAAAATATTTTATTTTTGAAGTGCCAATTCTCGTTTTGAGGTTGTTACGCGATTCTGTTGTTCGTATTGCATTCGCACAAATTCGCACCATTCCTTTTATAAGCATGTAAAATGTAATACTGAAAAACTAACCACAATTATTTTCGTTTTTTTTTTTTATTAACGAAAAGAGCGACATCTAGATATCGAAGAAAAAACGAGTGTGCTTTAGACAACACGACTGAAGTAAAACTTCTTTAGCTCCACCTATATATACATGTTTAATTTATACACATAAATATATCAATTTTCTTCAATAATTTACTGGCTATGAGAGGAAGAGAGCAAGAAAATGGGCGCCCGCACTGCTCCCTCTTGCTTCTACAGTATGATACAGACAATAGGCCACGGTTGCTACTTACAAAAACACTCAAATTATTTTATTTGATTTTGCAAAAACATACCAGCTGCTAGAAGACATGGTAGATCATCTACATATTTTCTTTTAACAAACCCTTAACAAATTAGAGCTTCATGTCTGTATATAAATAATATGAATAATTATTATTATTCACCATCTGACAAAAGAAAAAAATGAGTGCATTCTGTAATTTTTTGAATAGCGAATAAAACAGTTTTATATGGATGGTGATGAAGCATATGCAAATAATGCAATGCGTTCATTCAGAAGGAGTAAGGTAGCATTTAAATGAAATGCTCAAAAATTTACCATAACCAGATAAAAATTACCAAATTTGGTAAAAAATTACCAAAGTGGCAACCTTGCAATAGGAGTGCCCTGTGTCTCAGATAAACGAAACATAACTGGCTATGAAAGAACGAAAAGAAACTGTGTGCTCGCACCTCTCTCTGTGTGATAGAGACAATAGGCCTCCACTGCAGTGATAGCAGACTTTAGAGGTAGGTTATCCCACGTTAATACTCAAAATATCCCTTTTATGTTTACAAAATAAATAAATTTATTATTTAAAAAAATACTCGTGATTCATTTACAGATATGTCATTTTATGAAACAGTTAAGGGAAATAATAAAAAGGAAAAGAAAGCGTTTAGATATTTTGAAGGACTTTTTTCTAAACATGAATATATTTAATTTGATCGTAGGTTGAATATTTTTTTTATTCTTAATGAATTGAGCAATTAGGAACAAAACTTGACCAAAAAGTAAAATCCCTTTCTTTTTGTGATATGAGGTCTGAAAAATCCCTTTGTCCCTTTTAGCTTATTATTAGTGAGAAGATCCCGCAAAAAGTGATAAATCCCCCGATCTGGTATCACTGCTGTACTGTATGCTGTGTCTTAGATAATGAAACGTAACTGGCTGAGAGAAAGAGAGAACGAAAATGTGTGCTCGCATCTCTCTCTCTCTTGCCTCTACAATAATATACAAACGAAACGTAACTCTCTCTCTTCTATCATCACTAACTTATATCTCCCTCTAAACTCCCGCTCGCAATTTCTGTAACGCTTTCGTGATGCATTCACCTTGAACGAAAAAAAAAATAACTCGGAGTAGGGACGGGGAGTTTATTCGAATGCAAAAAAAAAATCAATTGATTTTTTGTGTTCCATTTTTAAGTCTGGCAATACGATTGTGTGGAAATTTTTCATATCATGATTGGTGCTCGATGATCTACAATGGATCATAGGGCTACTATTGGTACTTTCAAAAATTTAAGGTATTTTTTTTGTAATCTCAATGACCTACTTCCAATATAAACGCAATAACAGGTACTTATTTTTAGCAAACCTACTATTTTTTTCCAATAATTTTGAACATGCACCTTTAAATGGGAGCGTATGGGAATCCCGCTTTTCAAAAAGCCCGAAAAAAAAGTTTTAAAATCCCGTCTGCTAATATATATGATCTAGGAAGAATAGGAAGGTACCTATTGTTATTACGCGCGTGTCAGTCAAGCTCGCGCGGTTGCGTCGCTGTGACCCCGTGCCCCGCCACTACCAACCCACCCACGTCTTACTCGCGTGCCGGCTTGCGAATGCGATTTGCGATAGTTATGTCAACCAGCTGTACCAGATTCCACGATTTATCGTGTTTTTTACGATTTTAGGGCTTAAAACTTATTCCACGATTGTTGAGCTAAAAAAGCATTAAATTCCAAGATTTTTCAAATTTATCGAATACAAAAATTCACTTGCAATTTTCTAAATAAATTCTAAAAATGTGAAGGTGAACTAAAAAACGATCTGTCACAATTAAGCTTGAGAAAATGTGCCGACCCATTAAATGGGAACAGACACATGTAGTACATTCTCAAACAAAAGTTTGATTATTTAGCTACAGCTGCGTACCAATCAGTTAAGTGGGTTCGCTTAGATTTAGCTCAGCTAAATTTTGAAGAGAATTTTGTATGGGTGCGAAAATTTAGCTCGAGCAGCGTACTAAGCTTATCCAAAATGACGGAGCAGAGGTTAAAGGATCTTGCTTTGCTTAACATAGAAGCCGATTTTTTAAGCAAATTGGATTGCGAAGATTTAATTAATGATTTTGCTGCGCTTAAAATCAGGCGAGTGTTGTATCACATTGTAAAACATTTATTTTATTAAAAACAAAACCTAAAACCGTTTGAAATGTTTTATTTAAATGTCCAATCATCCGTGAAACCTCGGAAAATATTATAAACTAGCTTTATAATCTAACTTTTAGTTAATGAATTATGTATCTAGTCTATAATGATGGGTGCTGAGAAAGGGGCGGCACATGGCCTGGGGCCTAGAGCGGCTAGGACCGCCACTGATAATGATAAGAAAACAAACAAAACTTTTGATCAACAAGAAAGTTTCGTACGACCCATTCGTGCGTTTTTTTTTTTTGAATAAAAGTAAGCCCATTCTTCGATATGATGAACACCATCAAACCATAAAAAACACAAGCTTAAGGCATCACATTTATAACAAATTTACCTGCACGCTAAACAACTTATGTTAAATATTATATTCGCAGAGTGGTATATACAGTGGAGGCATAACGAAAACTTAAACGATGCGCTTTCGTTTTTAACGTCTGCAAGTTGCAAGGAGGCGAACCTAATGCATTCAAAAAATAATTAATTCAAAATCTCCTTCATTTGGAAACATTTACTGAATAAAATATTTTCAACTTAGTTATTCATTACATGAAATGCTTCTGTTCATTTTTTATATGAAAGGGGGTTTCGAGTTATCACAGCCACTCTCACTGCTACTGCATTCAAGTACGAGTACGAGTATTATGTAGTCCGGTAATATGTGTTTGTTTCTACAATATGTTGCATTTATTGCATGATAACATTTAAAACTAACTCAAAGCATTTATAACCACACTTAAGTGAACGATTGGTTTGACTGAATTCCATTCACACATTTGACTTGTTATAACTGCAATAAATGCCTACTTGTGGTAGCCTATCCGATTTCTTTTTATGATTTGTGGACGCAAATTGCATTTTACTGGCTTTTATCTATCTACTTCTATATGTAAGGTATCATATTTTTTTACATAATGCTAGCTGCAACTCCGTCAGAAAAATGTATGAATTACTGTACTTTTGCATGAAATATTGAAGCTATCAACTAATACATTGCAATGAAACACGTTATATTGATGCGTCTTTTATTCGTCGTGACCATCTTAAGACTAAACTTATTCTCACACCTAAGTTGGCTCAAGCATATAGTTACGTCGGACACGTCACTTCCCCTTACATTTAACGGCATACGCCTTTTTGCCTAGTCGACATTTTGTCGGTCAACGGCATTTTCCTTCCCCATTTTTCTTTTAGTTCGTTTAAAAAAGTAACAAGAAAAAAGAACTTGCGGTTAGTGTTAACTATTTAACTCGAGTGAACCATTTCGATAAAGGAAAACGCATAAACAAAATTCCGATCAAGGAAAACGTATAAATAAAATTCCGATCAAGGAAAATTCATAAACGAAATTCCGATCAAGGAAAACGTATAAATAAAATTCCGATCAAGGAAAACACATTAATAAAATTCCGATCAAGGAAAGTGAAATCGCAAAAAGTGAAATCGTAAACTCCGATTAAGTAGAATAATCCTTGAACTCTGAGTGAATCAACAAATTCCAGAATTAATCAACGTAGAAACGAATTTTTCGACAGAAGGAGAATTGCGCAGGACAATAGGCGTTTTTCTTTTTTAGTTCATAGCACAATCTGAACTGTTATACAAAAAGTTCGTGTTTCTTTTTTAGCTCAGATACATCAGAGCTCAGATTTGTGTTTCTTTTTTCGATCTGAGCATAATCAGAGCGCGCTCGATGAGCTCAGAATAATTTGACTGAGCAGGCTGAGCATACAGCTGATTACACACTTCCAGGCACATTTGACAGAAAAAAAAACAGGATAAACAAAATAATTGAAATGGCGGACGAACCTTGTTGCTCTGGAACTGAATGTTAACCAATTTAATAAACAACAATTAATAAATATTCAATTTATACATATATGTACTTTATTACAAATGACAGCTCAAGTGCGTTTCATAATTACATCAGAACGATCTGAGTACGCTCGGTTAAGAGAGCGCTCCTAATGCTCGAGCTCGGTTCAGAGCTCAGCTCTGAACTATAAAAGAAAAACGCCTAATATTGAACAGTGCCTCACCGCACTTACGCGACTCGTGGTGAACATGAGTCAGCCAACAAGCATACGAGCAAAAATCGAGCAGGAAATTCGTTTCCTAAACACGTTTCAAGGAGACGCAAAAACCTTGCCATCATTCGTAAACTCGGTGAATAAAATCCTAGCAGATTACCCCCTGGAAGCCGACAAAAAGCAAGTGTTTGAGGTCATCTATAATTCAAAAATACAGGGAGCAGCAAAGAACCAATTGGAAGTCAACCCACCAGAGGATTGGAACCACTGCTGGAGCGACCTAAAAAAGCACTTCAGGGCATCAAAGGACGAACTAATGATTACCAAGGAGATAGGGATGTTAAAGACACTTTTTATCATTCTACTGGCAATCGCAGTAACAACGACAAACGGACAAAAATTTGTCGTACAAAACTTAAACACAGGACATGGATACATTACAGTTAGAGATGAAACTATACGAAAATACTTCATAGCATAAATATAACCTCATGGACAAATAATTTAGACATTATACAAGAAAACATTAATAAATTGAACTACAAAAACGAATACCCAACAGTTATCCACAATTTTAAACTATTATCAGAAGAAAAAGGTAATTTATTAGAAAACCATCATAAGCAAAGAAGAAGATTATTTAACATTGTAGGAAAAGGCCTTAAGTACTTAGCAGGAACTATGGACTATGACGACGAACAAGAAATTAGACAAAGTTTAGACATAAATGAGAAAAACAATGAAAACATTATTGACAGTGACAGACTTAACGACCAAATTAAAATAAATTACCACTTCAACGAAGCTATCGACAATATAACAAGACATATTAACGGACAACAACAAGAAATAAAAACCCAACTAGAAAATTTAGGTAACGCAGTAAACAGAGAATTTTTAGAAATAACTAATATTCAGCATGCATTTCAAATACAATACGACATACATTTGCTAAGAGAACAAGTCAGGAAAGTCAAAGAAAATTTGCTGCTTAGCAAACTATGTGTACTAGGAAAAGATATACTATCAACAACAGAAATAAGGAACTTTAATATAACAGTTAGTAAATTGAGCAATATCAAAAGCTCTGTCATCATACACGACGAACAAATTATATTCATTTTATTAATCCCAAACTATTCAAATGTAAACTTTTATAGAATTCTAATTCAGCCAATTCCAAATAAGAATTACCTAGAATTAGTTACACCATACGACCAATTCATGACAGATGAACATTTTAACTACGAAAATGTAAACGGAACACCAAAATTTAAGGACTTAAAAATTATAAATGACAATTGTATTTCCAATATCTTTAAAGAAAATACAAAATGTAATTTTATAGAAAATAGGAACATCGAAATTAAGCAAATACAAAATAATATTATTATTACTAAAAACATTCCTTATACACAAATTTTACATACATGTAATAATTTTACCTTAAATGTTATGGGTAACAATTTACTTAAATTTGAAAACTGTAAACTTAATATAAACAATATAAACTACGAAAACTTTGTAACATATGATAACTTTATCATACCTAGTTTTAATAATGTAACTATAAACAAAATTGTAACGAACCTTTCTACAGAGGATATTCAAACGAAACATTTAGAATCTAGAAATATGGCACATTTATCTATAAATATTGGGGTCATGTTCATAATTGTAATAATTTTAATCGCATTAATTTTCGTTTTAATTACGAAAAATAAAGTTAATAAAACGAACATTAAAGTCGGTATTGAAAATATAGAGTCTTCGGAGCAGAATCCTAAGGGGGGAGGAGTTACGTCGGACACGTCACTTCCCCTTACATTTAACGGCATACGCCTTTTTGCCTAGTCGACATTTTGTCGGTCAACGGCATTTTCCTTCCCCATACCTCCTATTACAAAAACTAAATCCCACAACGGTTTCCCGCGCCATTTCTGCATACATTGCAAAAGCAATCCTAAACGGATGTGCCCGCTTTCCCCTCTACCCAACACGAGTACGGTTACTCCAAACCGAACAGGTAAATCGTGGGATAGTTTAAGTAAATATGTTATCATAAGCGAGATATTGTTAGAATTAAGTCATATTATTCAAGTCAGTTCTAATTCGACAATTAACTCAAGAGGTGTTAAAATAATAAATAAATATATACATCCTTTGTCAAAATAATAAAGAAATATTTATGTAATAATGAAGAAAAAAAAGAAAAAAAAACTATTTGTTTTTTTTTTATATCGAACTATTGTTTTTTTTTATATCGAACTGCGATGAAGCAGACGTAATTATATACCAATATACAATGCAAGCCTATTGGATTACATAACAAACGGATTATTATAAAAACATAAAAAGAAAAGAGAGACACTTTCTTTTAAACTTAATACATATCATAAACTAAAGTGGGTACGTGGACTGTCATAATTTATAAATGTTCTGTGTTTTAGAAATTTGTTAAGTATCTAATTTGAGTTAAAAAAAAAAACAATAACATTTAAAAAACCAAAATTCAGTCAAAGTGGTAAGGCTAATTTTGCTGAATGAATACACAAGTGAAAATGTGCTCTATTTATATATTTTGTTTTTTTATATATTATTATTTTCATTTACTTTAATAGAATAAAGAATTGAATAAAAAAAAATTGTATTAAAATGTGTCTCTTTTTTATTGTTCATTACTTAGAATTCTAAAATATGGTCACTGTAGTACGTAAAACATTGGCCACCGTAATGAACCTACGATAATCTACTATTATCACAGATATGACACTTTAAATGCCGGCAGTATTTTATTTTCATCAGAAAGCATTTTCTTGTTTGAATTGCGGGCTTACTCACTTCGATAATGAAAATCAATCTATGTGAAAGATCAAGAAATGGTTTTCGTTTCGTAATTTTAAAATTAATGAACAGCATTGGAAAGGCTGGAGTTACAGGTGAAACGTTAGATCGCTTTGGCCCCCCTAGTAACGACAAAAAGGTTAAATGGAATTTAAAAAAAAATTGTTAACAAAGGCCTTTTCCGTTAAACAAATGGTCTGTAGTTTTTATTACTTTATTTTTTGTTATTGAACTCAATCCTTTTGTTATCCAAATAAAACAAACTTAAAAACAATTTATTATTTTTTCATGACAATAAAACATGTGCAGAAATAAAAAGAAAAATTAATAAAATGTTAACAACAAACTACGTGACTGAGTGCATTTAAGCAAAAGAAACTATTTGATTACAGTCTACTCCTGCCATTTTAACACAAACTTCTTTTAAGGATTTAATTTTTTATATAATTATAATTAGATTTTGAAAATACTGTCGATTTTTCTTAGCAAAATTACAAGTGTTCAAACAGTGCATCTAGAGCATCTTTTTGGTTTACAGACCGTTTACATTTTTAAACATTAAATTACATTTTGAGAAATGATACATTTTATTATGTTCGCATTTGAAAGCGAGTGTAAAGGAAATAAACAAATTTCTTCTCTTCTGCATATGGCTCTATGTCTCTAAGTAAAATTTCAACTTTCTGTGTTTTTTAGATTTAGATTGCTAGAGAAACTCAAAAAAGTGGTTCTCGCAATTCCGTCCATCTGTCCACATGTACCTGAAGCCTGCATCCTAAATAGCTGGGGTCTATGGTAATTATGGTCATTCTTGATAGCAAATCAGTTTTTCTCTAAATGTGATGTGTATACGATATACACAACAAATAGGTTAAAATTCAGTTTTCTTTAATTTAAATCCAAACATACTCGGAGTAAAATTGATGTTTGCAATATGACCAACTTACAAATACAATAAAAACCACTCAAAGCATTTTCTTACCAAATAACTCCCACTTTCAAGCCCTTTTTTCTTCTAATAGACGTTCACCTTAAAATAACTAACAACAACTGAAAGCCTAAACGATTTATAACTCCTAATTTATTTGCGCTCACTTAGACTTTTGGCCCTTATTTTGCAGTTTATAATCGAGAAAGTTATATTTTTGAAACGTCGCAATTTTAAATACTTTTTATTTAGCTATAACTCTCACAACACATAGATTATGTCAATACACCAAAACCTCGATTTGCGAATTTAAAAATTATCGTGGTTTCAAAGCTGCGTCGTTTTTATTTCAGTTTGCGTCGTTCACAAAATGTCGTGGTTTCGAAGTTGCGTCAATATTATTTCAGTTTGCGTTTTTGTTATTTTTTTTTTTTTCATTAATTTTTATTTTTTTTTTGTTAAAAGGGGATTAACTTGAAGTTATGTTTTCGCCAGAATTTATTGAATTTTTATTTGGTTTTATGAAATACATATTTATTTTTTTATTGTTTGAATTAATATTAAAAATCGTTATTTCGATTTGCGTCGTGCTTTTCTCGTCCCAATTAACGACGCTAATCCGGGTTTTTGGTGTACTAGAGGTCCCGAAATATAAGTAAGTTGTCTTTTAGCTTTACAGTTAAAAAAAAAAATTAATTGAACTTCACGAGTGAACCAGGAGTATGTACTTGCAATATGTATATATTACTAAAAAACGTAACACAGTTTTCGATATTTATGTTGTGTTTTTTTTTTTTAATTTTGAAGTAAAAAAGCGACAGGGCGACATTAGGGTGGAGTGAAATAAATTTTTTTTTATACATAGTCGGGATAGGTGTCATAAACCTTAAGAAAGGGGGACAACAAATTTCAGCACGATTAAAAGAATATCCTGAGGGTTCACAACAGCTTTGAAAAATTGAATTGGAATATCAATCAAAAAGATATGCATATGCAATTGGGAATAGAATTTGCATCGATTCGCTGGTTTCTGTTACAAAACCACCCAGAACTCACCATTTGGAGGTTGCTGCTATTCAGTTCCACCACCACCCTACCCAACCAACCTTCCATTAACGTGCAGCTTTATACTTTATTCTATACAAAAACTCTTTTTTGAATGAAATTCAGGCATTTTTTGTCGAGATGCGATTCTAGCTCTCATTAGTCCATCCGTTTTCGAATCCATATAATTCGCTAGAAGCTTCGGTTACTAGCTTAACACAACGTTCCACAATTTGCATATGACATGGGAACAGAGGAAAAGCAATAATACTACAATCGCCGCTTTTTACAATGCGGTGCTGAATGTTTTCATCGCTAAGGAACTTCCTTACAGGGTGCTGAGTTATTTGTATGCCCTGCCAGTTGCCTAAATCTACATAATCTTTGCCTTTAAAGTTGAGTTTTGGCACTGTCAACCTACGAATATTTATTTGACTTTTTTCAGCTCGAGCTTTCATCGCTCGCCGAAGTGCTAGCTCACGAATCGATTTTCCTGGGTCCTTCATCATAGCTAAAAGTAAAGGGTCCGCCAAAAAACTTTATTTTTTGAAAATGCTATAAAAAAAAACTACTGAATATTTTCTCAAATTTCTTTTTTTATTTGAAAGTACAATAATGGAAAATAATTTCATTCAAATGGCTGCCTCGGCTGGCCATGCAGTAGCCTACACGATCGGTCCAATTTTTAAGCACATTATCGATTGTGTGCAGCTGTATTTTACCAATGGCTTCACGAATATTGTCCTTTAAAGCGTCAATTGTCTCTGGCATGTCGGCGTAACACTTATCTTTTACGGCACCCCACAAATAATAGTCCAACGGTGTCAAATCGCAGCTCCGCGGTGGCCAAACGACATCAGCTCTGCGGCTGATAATGCGATCTTCAAAATCAGGGCGCAAAACATCGAGTGTAGCTTCGGCTGTGTGGCACGTAGCGCCGTCCTGTTGAAACCAAATGTTGCCAATATCCTCCTCTTCAATTTTTGTGAACACAAATTCGTTCAACATGGCCCGATAACGATCGCCATTGACTGTAACGGCCACTCCTTGCTCATTTTCGAAGAAAAATGACCCAATTATGCCTCTGGACCAAAATTTCAATTTTCTTGGGTGTACGCACTGTTTTTGGCTTTTCACGCTTTGGTTTATCGATGAGGATGCTAGTTTCTTTCACTCTTTTTTCACAAGATAACGAACATACGGAGCTGACGGTGCTTCTCTTCTTCCAAACCCGTACGCAATTTTCGCACACATTCTGCAACATTACCATGATTTTCAAAGTAATGTCGCAATATTGCCCAGCGTTGTTCAAGCGTATACACAACCATATTCGTTCAGCGGAAGGATAAAACTAATTATCTGTCAAATCAGACATGACCTAAGTGTTACCATTCGCGAAATAAGCACTAGTTGAAAAAAAAAGTTAGATGGCAGACCCTTTATATGTCTTCCGGATGGGCAAAAGATGAATTTCGTTGGATTACAAGATCTATAATCGTTTTGAATTTCGAGTCCAGATATCGAGAAAATGTAATGCAAGAAGGATGACTTTTGATATGAAACCATAACGGGGCAAAAACACCACCAATGAAATTTACTAAAATTACAAAATTGTCTCATGGGTTCTTAGTTATGTGATATCTTACCGGGATTTCTTGATAACAAGGAAGCGGAACATTTTCCAGAACCTACGGCTTGGCATATATTATGCAAGTACTTCTGGTCACAGCTTAGATCATTTGTATTAGTAATATCTGGTAAAACATGAAGTATTTCTTCAATTGGTACAACTTCCACAATATCCGACTTTTCAGAAGACTCCAACATTTTGCCGATTGGCCCGGAAAAGCCATACATTTAAGATTACAGACAGTATTTAAGAACTCCTTCATAACCTCTTTGAAGGTTGGCAAACATGATTCTTTAAATGGTTCCGTATTTTCAAAAATTAAATCTTGCCCCTTTTGTCAAGTTGTGGCCATCTTACAATAATATTTTTTACTTTATTGTAGTGTGACGTAGTTTTTTTGTTTTTTTTTTGACTGAATATCAACACAACCTCTTTCTTACATACAAAAATATTGAGTGAGAAGACATTAAATTACCTAGCATTAAGTAAATTGATTTTTAGAGAAAAAGAATAGATTTTTAGGAAACCGGCAATATTTAAAAAAATGTCACAGAAAAAATATTAATTTTTAATATTGATAATAATATTTACATATTATTAGAGTAACTTCGGGTAATGTGATATAGGCATTTGTTATCTAACAATTACTCGTAATTTTTATGACATAGCTCTTGTCGAACTATTCATTATAGCTCTTTGATGCATTGCGCATTATACATAGATTTTATGTTTCTCCAGAGCAATCCAATCTGCAGCTATTTAAAAAAAATATAAAAAAGCTCTATAACTCCCCTTAATAAAACTGGCGGATAATCTGATACACTACGTTCGGATAAAGTGATATACCAAACCAAATCACACTGCAAGCATGGAACTCATTTCTTGGTCTTCCTATCAACCTGGAAGCATTTGTTACAGATACTGTCGATGTTAGGTGGAGTTTCGGCCCAAGGATAGTCGTTTGAACTCAGTAAATGCAAGCTTTCATCTGAATCGCTCGAGGAACTTCCTTTTGTTTGCTTTGGCCGTTTGTGTTTTACTAGCATGAGCCTTTTTGGCTTTTTCTTGCGTTGTTCAATGTTGGCTCCACCCTAATTTAGATATCGAAAAAATATGCACCTTTGAAAATGAGTTTTACTCATGATTCAGGAAACAGGAATGCTTAATACTTCACAATGAAAATTTAGAGCAAAAAATGCGGTTCAAAAAATGTTCGTTTCCATAGTAACATCATTGAAACCAACCGTCAATACCTCGCAGATGTGTGCCCCTGAATTAAAATTATGTACAGTTGCTTACTTTTGGAGGTAGGTAAATTGCATTCCATCGAAAATAGGTTTTGATGTGCGATATGATATTGTATTTGAATACGTTACTATGGTAAAATGGCGGCGACAAATTGAATGTCGCCAAAATGCCTGTAATTAACTGATAACATTTTATATGGGGAATTGTTAACTTAATTTTAGCAATCTTAATAATGATAACTACCCACAATTGTTTGTTTGTGCACATCTATGACACAGTACTTTTCGAATGATAAAAGTTTCATTCTCCTCATTTCATAATAAGTACTAAACAAATGTACCGAAACTTTTCCTGTGCACGTACACTGCGTTTCAATTGAATAGCACACCCTGCCAACTGTTTTTCTTGTCTTCATATATTTTTAAAAATGAGTCCAGGAATTTTTTTATAATTTTTATTTCAACTACAGTAGTTACGACTTATAGAACAAATAATCCGTATTTAAAAATGTTCAACACAATCTGAAAACCAAGTCGAAAAAGAAAAAAAGAAAAGAAAACATTCGGCTTGTTTTTTGTTTCACTTGAATAGCACACTTCATTGTTACATATTATTATGTACACTAAACAATATTTTATGTATGAACGAATTTTTTAATAAGTAATAGTATGAAATTAAAACAAAATTAAAAATTATTAGTAATGGGTAGAGCCTCCCTTGTTTAATATTGTTTCATAAATTCTATTTGGTATTCATATCATAAAAACTTTTAATGTAATCAAGGGAAATTAAATTCCATGCTCGGTGAATGGCTTTGTTAAGTTCGGTTTTTGATGAAAACTGCTTTCCCGACTTATAAACTTTTCGGACCAGCCATCCCCAAAACATTTTCTATAATGTTAAGATCCGGCGAGTGTGGCGGCCAGTTCAAAAGGGTGACATTTTTGGACTCGGTCCACGATTTGACCACACGGGCAGTGTGTATAGGAGCGTTATCGTGTTGAAAAGTCCACGGCAGAGGCCCAAAGAGATCGTCCAATGACGGAAAAGCCCTCTCTAGAACATTAATGTACGCTTTTGCAGTCATATAGTTGTTGTTAAAATTTGAAGCTCACAGGTACCATAATACGATTTGGCCCCCCAAACCATAACACCGCCCTCTCGACTGTGCAAGCGATCCAAGAGGTGAGTCTCCTTCTTCAAATCATGAAAATAATAGTGGAAACCATCAGGCCCTCCACACTCGATGCCACTCTTTGTTCCACGACATTTTGGATCTGCAAAAAGTTAATCGCATTTCTTTGCGTACAGGGGTGAGTGGTGATTTTTTTTTTTTTTTTAAGTTTTAGTCAGTCACAGAAAGGCCACAATATCTAAAGGCTTTAATTTTGCCTTGCTCCTCGTTCGTTAAGGTCTTACCGCGGCCCAATATAATTTTAAATTAATTTAGTGGGATATGAATAACTAAAACTATATTCCTCTGCCAATTCTTGTCGCTTTGCGTAGTGGATGAGTTAATGAAGCTTAAACCCAAAAGTGCTATTCAAGTGAAACAAAAAATTCGCAGTATTCTTGTACTACTCTAAAAGAAAGTAGCAAAAAATGTATAACGGCATATTTCCAGAGAATACAATTTTTTGCTGAGAAAGCTTAAATGAAGGTGAAAACAGAACAGAAATAAAAACAACAACAAAGAAGAAGAATATTTTTTGATAAGGAAATAACAACAAAAACATGAGATGTGCTATTTAAGTAAAACGCAGTGTATTAATATAATGATGAATATGCATTTAACTGTTTTGCTCAGGGTCGGACTTAGGGGAGGGCAACAGGGGCCAGAGTCCCTGCGCCTCCTTTGATACCAAAAGTCTTCCGAATTCCAACAAGTAAACCCTAGTAACTCTCCCTTTATTTTTGTTTTGTTCCCTGTTTTAACTACAGTACTTTGTAAAAACATGATTACGTTCTTTAATATTAAGAAACGATTTATCTGTATTTGTTCCATTCCATGGTTACCATTTACTACCCATCTTGATCGAGTTTCACAATGACTGAGTGGGCGGCACTTGCCCGTAGCCACGGAAATTAAGTGCTTAAAAATATGTAGGGATCTCCATTCCTTCGTTGTCCAAGGGCCTCCAGACCTCTAAATTCGGCCTTGGTTATGCTCCAATTATCATGATAAACCTCACTTGCATATATGCTTGCGTACTTGCACCGGTAACCATTTTTTAGGTGTCTTACCATTATCCTTTTGTTGTGCTAGCTGCTGGCATATTCTTGTTCACTTTTTTTTGTTATTGAAGGTGAAAATCTCGAAAGACACAATGGGGCTAGAAACCCAGAGTAGTGTGGGACTCTAACCGCACTAAAAATACCTCCTTAATCATGACCAAAGATCGAAAAATGATTTTAGTTTCAACGTTCAGTTGCATTTGAGAAGGTATTACAATTTAAATACGGGTTCTCATATTTTTTAGATTATAAGTTCGTGAGGTTCTTCTTAATCTACGAATATTATATCGTACATTTAAGACGTCTATTATTTCGGGATTAATATGCATCTGCAGACGGTCATTGTGACGAATTGCGTACTTTTTAATTACTTTCGTTACAAGTTCAATCTGCAAATCACGATGCAAGTCATTATTTCTAATATACCACGGGGCATTTACTATTCCCCGAAGGACTTTGTACATTTGTTTTCTTGGTGCAACCCCATAATGGGATACCATACGTCCAAACAGGTTTTAGTATCTGATTATATATTAAGATTTTATTCTCAGTGGACATTTCCGAGTTATGTCCTAGCAACCAATACAGTTTTCTATACTAATATTTATCTCTTCTACTTTCTTTTTCACATGTTCCTTCCATTTCAGTTTAGCATCTAGATTCATACCCAGATACTTAGCTGTGTTAGAATAAGGAACTACTTGGTTATTAATAACCACAGGAGCGTTTGTTATTTTTTTATTTGTAAAATTGATATGAGAGTGGGACTTTGACTCATTTAGTCTAATTCGCCATCGCTGGGCCCAGTCACATATCTCGTTAACAGAATTTTGTAGCTTTTCTGTGGATTTAGTCACGCATCCATCAGTTGATAGAAGAGCAGTGTCATCTGCGAATGTAGCTATCATCACATCGTTTGTATGTGGTATATCCCTAGTATGCAATAAGTACAGGGTTGGTCCCAGAACACTTCCCTGTGGAACTCCTGCTTGTAATTCTTTGAGTTCAGAATACGCCGAACCATAGCGAACTCCAAAGAATCTATTTGAAATATAAGATTTAAGTATCTCATAGTATTGTCTTGGTAGATCCCTATGAAGTTTATACTCTAAGCCCTTACGCCAGACCTTATCAAAAGCCGAGCAACGTCTAACAATATTGTAGAGCAAACTTACTTTTCCTCTAACGATTTCTCTATAATATTTGTTATACGATGTACTTGATCTATTGTCGAGTGTTTATTTCTAAACCCAAACTGGTGTGTGGGAATAAGCCTTCTTTGTTCTATTATCCTGTCTAGTCTTTTGAGAAGCAGTTTCTGAAAAAGTTTTGATAGTACAGGTAAAAGTGAGATTGGCCTGTATGAGGTGACTTCTGATGAAGGTTTACCTTGTTTAGGTATAACTATAATTTCTGCTATCTTCCAATGATATGGAACATATCTTAGCTTAAAACAAGCATTAATTAAAAGCTTAAGTTTAACCAATGCTATGAAGGGTAGTTCCTTCAGAATTTGGGCACTTATAAGATCATAACCTGGCGGTTTTCTATTAGAGAGCTTATGAATACATGTGTTGATCTCTTTAAGTGAAACGTAAGGGATTACGTCTTCATCTATCCTATCAAAGAATTCAAGGCGTTCGTTTACCACACTACTTGGAAAAGGTTTAAAAGCATTTGTTAAATGTTCCGACAATAGTTTGACCTTTTCTTTTGGGTCGCCGATCCATTTCCCATCAGATGTTTTTAACGGGGGATCTTGCGTTTGAGGTCTTTTTAAATATTTGGCAGCCTTCCAAAGGGAGTATTTTGTGACTTTTTCAGCAATTAAATTGCCAGGATATTTAGTGAGAGTTCTATTTTTAAACTCACTGATACTTTTTTTAAGTTTATTGTTAAGTCTATTGAATATAGTTTTACCGCCGGGATATGTTGTCATTTGCCATTTCTCCGGGCTCTTCTCTTTTCTAATATTAGTTCCCTAATTTCTGTGGGGTATTTTACCGGTGCTTGTTTACGTTGCTGAATAGTTGGTGTACTATCTTCTGCCGCCTGTTGAATATCGGCAATGAATTGTTCCACTTCGATATCAATATGCCTTGTTGTGGCGAGTGGAGCTCTAAGGTTTATAAAACCTTCGAGTATTTTTTTAAAATTACACCTGTTTGTTCTTCTGCTGGTATGTCTTTCATTGCTTATCTGCTCTACTGACATGCCATTGACGGTTAAGATTACAGGTGTATGATCCGACGACAAATCATCACTGTTTTCACCTCTCACTTCTTTTCTATTGATTCCTTTCGTTATGAAGAAGTCAATAAGGTCTGGTATTTTTGCTGGGTCGGATGGCCAATAAGTAGGCGATCCAGTCGAAATAAAGTTACAATTAAAATTTCGCCCTGCTTTGTAAAGCTTCCTGCCTTTCGTCGTTACTAATCTGGACCCCGAATAGGTGTGTTTTGCATTGAAGTCACCTCCAATGATAAAGTTAGTACCTAGAGCTCGAAAAAGGTCGTTAAGATCTTCCTCTGTAGGCGAATGTCTAGGTGGACAGTATATAGCAGCTATGTTAAATTGCTTGCTTTTAGTCGCAATGTTTATTATCGCTACTTGCATGGTTTGTTTTCCTATTTTGGGCATTTCATAGGGTTTTAAAATACTTTTGACAATTACAGCACTACCTCCACTGGCACTGTCTCCCCGGTAACAGAGGTACCCAGGAATTCTAATTGTTGTTCCCTGTTCTTGTTCACTTTGAAGATTATCCCAGCAGCGCGAAGATCATCATCAGTGTTAACAATTTTAAATCTTTTTCATTGTAGTTTCGATACAACAATTCAATAAATTTCAATTCGAGTTTGAATTGAAGATTTTGTGTGTGAACTATAATTTCTTTTTCCTATATTAAAAACATCATTGGCGGATTAGGCTTAACTAAAGGCGAGTTCTCAGTGTAGGTAGTTCTTTACACTGTAGGTGACTAAAAATTAAGCAAAACGGCAGCAACTGCGGGATATAAATAACGCCTGACCTGAAATGTGCAGTATTTATAGTCATACATATACACACTTTAAGGCACTAATGATAAGATAAAATTGCTATAGTGAAATTAAACTAGTATTTTCGATTCGATCGGTCTTTTTATGCTATTTAATCTTTAATATCTGCCTGAAATGTAGCTGATTTTATGCTTGCAGATCAGCCTAAACATACCTATACCTAATTGCTATTGTACACATTTGTTTCTAAAATATAGATCTATCACCGTTTCGCTTGCAAGTCATATAAATATATTGTTGGATCGCATGAAAAGTGTAATAATACTGACTAGTTCAATGTTAAATGCATATTATAAGAAACACCAGAACCCAGTCAAGTGTGATTGAAACAAAACGTACAAGTGTCTAGATCGTTTAAAGTTATTTTCTGCTTGACATCTTTAAGAACACAATATGAACAGATTAATCGCATGAGTTCCCAGAAATGATTTGCAAATCGCGTGACCACAAGCCTTCCTCATCGTATATCAATTAATTATTGCTTATATATACATCATTGATCACCCAGTAAACAAGCAAAGTAAATATTTGGTGGAAACAATTTTAAGGAGGGGCACTGCTGGCGACAGCACCAACGTCCGTTCCGTACATTGTTCCACACATTGACAAAGATCTTCAGATTTATTCCAAAAAGATGAAATTGAAAACGTGAGAGTTACAGTCTTCTTCAGTTTTTATATAAATTATTAAATCGGATTTCTTACTTGATGGACTTCTATACGATTCAACAAGAAAGATGGGAATAAATGTGAATCGTGTGTGTAATTGGACCCACAGCAACTCGCAACGGAAAAAATTAAAAATACATTATCATTTAAAATAATTAAAATAACAGCACGCGAATTGTTTCACGCGACATGAATTTTGTACACTAATTAAAAAAAAAATAAATAAATGTTCACAAGTAAGTTTTTTAAAAAAGTTGTGTGATATTTTTTGAAGTACTACTTCTTTAGGAACGCTTGATTTGAGGGGTAAGCTGGTGAATGCGTCACAAAATCGTTACGGAAATTGCGAGCGGAAGTTGAGAGGGAGATATAAGTTAGTGAGATAAAAAGAGAGAGAGTTATTTTTCGTATAACTTCGATTAAAGTGTCCTTGTCTTCAAATTGTCTGCCTTCATACACTTTACGAGATAACCATGCCCGAACATTTTCGATTATGTCCGGTGAATGGGGCGGCCATGGCAAAAGTTTCACGTCTTCTGATTGAATCCAACTTCTAACAACCCTGGAAGTATGGATAGGGGCATTGTCTTGTTGGAATATCCAAGCCAGGGGTCCGAAAATGTTTTTCACTTTTGGAAATGACCGTTCCAGTAAACATTTGTAGTTATTTCCGTTCATTGTTGTGGACAAAAACTCCAACTCCAATCTCCTCCTTTCTTAGACCATGGAAATAAAAGTTGTAACCATCGGGGCTGCCAAGGTTAAAATTGTTTTCATCCGAAAAGACAACGGGTTTCCATGCATTGCTCCAAGCTACATGTTTGCAAAATTCATTCGATGCTCCTTGTGTACTTGCCTCGAAACAGGTTTCTTTTTAAGTTTTCTTCTCTGTATTGCATAGTACCACTTTTTCGTATTATCCTTAGGACCGTTGCTATGACGGCTAATACTCCACTGTTGGTCCTTTTTTTTTAGTCGCTGGTAGAGTAGAATTTGAGGCAAGCCGTATAATTAACCGCTTTTCTCGCAATGTAGTTGCTTGTGCCGTGAGTCCATTTTGATTATTCCCGTAGTGTTGTGGATCCGCAAGATAACTGTTTACAACAGTCTTACTTCTATTTAGCCTCCTTGCAATTTCTCGGCCTGAGATTCCTAACTCATTGAAAGCACCTATTTTTCCTCTTTCTGTCACAGTCAAAGTAAATGAAAACAGTTCTTTTCAACGTTTTTTTTTTAAATATTCTTAACAAAACTTTGAAAAAAATCGCTGATGTGCACTCCTGCATTTAATTTTATGATCTACTGTTGGGAAAATGTGTACCTGTTCACAGGTATTGAAAGTTTCCGGGTAAAACATTTTCAACAGGTATAAAGAGTGTAAATCGATTGAAAAATTTATGGCCTCATCCTAGTGATCGCCAGTGTAAAACTAGCACAAGCTAACAAAAATTTCAAAAATTGAACTAACTGGAGGTTTCATAGGTAGGTATACATACAAGAAAATATGGATAGATACAAACAGTGTCTGAATTCCAAAACGCAGCACTTCTGGATTACTGCTAAATCAAACGTTTCAAAACGCAAATGATGGAAAGCATGCTTTTTCAAAACGCATTGTGAACGCATCAATTGCGCAAACCAAAGCAAATAGATCATCAAATGATATTTGACATTTCAGTTTGAAACGTCAAATAAAACTGATTGATGGGCCTGAGTCGTAAGTAAAATAATATATTTTGTAATAATTTTCCAATTTTACTTTGGTTTTCAGTAACAAATGCAAAGCAGCGCAAAAGCATTCGTAACCTGGCATCAAAAAAGCAGTGTGCATTCACAATGCTCATTTTTTGACGTTTTGGAATTCAGCCAATAGGTACTACATAAACAATGCAAGAGAGACTCTCCCGCTATTAGCGAATATTGGTATCCAAATGGCCTTTCAAAAGCGGCTTGACAACTTCAAACTTTCAGTGTGAACGTACCCTTACACCGATTACCGAACTGTCAAATTCAAAATATTCAGTAAAATAAACATTTTCAATATGGTGAAGTACGCCAAGGAACGACGTTTACAAATAAATTAAATTTACTACAGAAATTCCGAGTCGGTGGTCGCAACTTTGAGTGTCAACGCCAATTTTCAAGATTCCAAGCAGACAGTCACCTTTCTCTGTCAGGCATATCTATCTTCGTTAACTGTCAATCAAATCAAAGGTAGTTAGGAAATTCATCGACGCACTGGCCACTATTACTAACTTGATGGGTTTTAGTATGCTACAACGCTTTTCAGTTTTCCAGTTCAGAGGTGGACACACTCGTATAGTGCACCTAAGGCTATTCAACGGAAAGAACATTGTCGTAAGACCTTTTGAACATGCGTTGCATGCCCCATATTCGGAAATCGAAAAAAAATTGTGCGCACCGCGATTTACGGCGTCATTTTTGCCAAATGTATTTATGTGGCTGACCTTGCTACATTGGGTCGTATGAATAAAAACTAGTATTGCTTTGAGTAAAAGGTTGCAGACAAGTAAAAGCGCCGGTATAAATAAAAACCTACTTTGGGAAAGTATAAGTTAAAAAAATCAAACATAGCAAAAACTTCGCTGTACGAGTACTTGCCTTGCAGTTTATGTCAAACCTGTCCAGTGAATTTTAATTACTTAAATTTCCTTGACATTCGAATGTCTTTTGTGGAAAATCGAACAAAAGTAATGAATAAAATAAAAAAAAGGTAGTTTAAAAAATCCGACTGACTGACTAGGCACATTGAAGTACCTATACCTTACTATTTGACAATCGGAGACTATATACCTACACAGAGTTTTAAGTACCCTCCGTCAAAGACACTTGAATGTGTCTTGTCAGTCAGTCGGGTTTTTTCGTTTTTTAAACTACCTTTTTTTTTATTTTCATATTTTTAGCCTATGACACTCCGGGGAAGAATACGAATCTTATGACACCTCACTCTTCAAAATCGGTCGAGCCGATTAGGCCACAGGATGTCCCGATGGAACGTACATAGGATACGCGCGAAACACATAACCCTCTCTGTGTGCAGTCGGGTAAATAAACAATAGCACCATGGAAACACCGCTATTTTTGTTTGCCAAATAGCGGGTTGATGTTTCATTTGTTCTTCAGGTGCCGGGAATTGTGTCCGATCATCGGCTTGTTAGCCAATTAATTAAAGAAGAACTATATATTACCGAGACCGAGAGGTTTTTCAAATGTAACCTATATACAGCCCGGATTGCCTATATACCTTGGGAAACATTTTCATTTTAAAAAAATATTAACCAAATAGTACGCATTGCTAGTCCATACTTCGCTTAACACGAAACAATTGCTGTTTTGTTTTCACTAAAACATCATATAAATACTATGTATTTTGTTGTTTCCTGTACAAACAAAATTCTACTCAACGATTTATAAACAAAGGCTTAGTGGTTAATTTGTTGGTTTACTAAGCGAGGGGTCCCAGGTTCGATTCCCGAAAAAAACCCAAATTCCATCTTACGGATCTCTTCCATTTCTGTCACTTGTCACTTTATATTAATGTTTCCTTATAGCTTTTTAAATTTTTTTTCTTTCTTCTTCTAAACTTTTTTTAAAGGGTAGTGGCCCGCACTTTTTGGAAATGGGTAATGGCCGTCAGAAAGGCCATCATTATTTTTTTCTTTGTGGCAATGCCAGGGCTGTCGTTTGAAGACAAAAAGCAGTACAAATCAGTACTTATAGCGCATACCTATATAAATTGAAACACTTAACACACTTATGTAAATTGCTACTCTATATTTTATTTAAAATAAAAATAAAGTAGGAAAGAGGAAGTTGTGATATATGCATAAGTCTTTTATAGTAAACATATTTAAACACAATTGATAATTGATATCACATTTGGCTTGTCAACGCCATAACTTAATACATATTAGATAAAAATGCAAAAAAATAGTATTTCAAAATTCGTTATTACGTTACGTTTAACGTTTTTTTTTTTAAATAAATTTGGGGTATATATTCGTTTAATAAATATAGAACTTTAAGGGTAGGTCTGTATTTCAGATGCTTGAATTTCATTATAATATCTTGGAACATTTTAAGAACAAAAAGCGCGTTGCTTTAAAAATGCAGTTTTCTAAGTAGCTGTGCAGTTCAGCAGTACAAAGATACAGAAAGCAATACAAATACTGCTTTTGCAATGTAACGACAGCGCTGGGCAAGGCTGATACCGATGCTTTGCAGAACATGACAAAAGTTTGTGTTAACTTAAATCAGTTTACATTCATTAGAAATGTAGCAAATTCTTCAATTTTGACATTCCTTTCGATTTAAGCAATTACAATTTATTTATAAAAACCGCTGCATGTTCACGGTTGTTACAAGTTTTTTTTTTTTTTTTTTTTAATATTCCACCCCCTCATATCAGCCAGAGTCAAGCAGACGTAACTCATCGTACCGAGCTTCCGAACTTTTTATTGGGATTATAAGTCCTAAGCCGTCATTTTAGTTAATAGATTCTTAAGTGGTGGACCTACTAAGAACTCTTGTGGAACCCCGTCTGATAGAATGTACAAAGTATAACTTTTCTAATTATCTATCGATGCCGTGCCTATAACCTTTTTCTTTTTTATGTTTTAATTGCCAAGCACTATTTCTGAAATCCGTTCAAAATCACTTGAAATGAGATGATGACGGAAACTACTATTTGTAATGACCAGACCTCATTACAAAAAGAAGTTTGTCAAGTGATTTGATGAATTGTACCTTTACAACAATTTCGGACGATGAAATCACGGCAGGGGCTTCTTTGTTCCTGAATTTAATGGATTTTACTGACAAGAAGAATTGACAGGACCTACTCTTTCCATTTTGTTTAGTGGCCCTTAGTGTCGAGGGGTTTTTGATCTAGAGATTGATCAAAAATCCCTCGCTTTTACGTTCCTTTTTGCAATGATCGATGTGCCTTTCCGTTTGCCCTTTCGAATAACACAATTAAAAAAACAAAACTTTCAGCAAACACAAATCTCTTGTCAAGTTTGTGGCTTTCAGCATCTGTTCCGGATTTAGTCGTAACTTCTAATCGATCTACAGAGAGCTTTGAATAATTTTGAACTACGTCCATCATCGAACAACTAGTTTGCGATTATGAACTGATTACAATCTTTGCAATGAATTTCAGAAAAATGTCCGCACCAGCAAATGGAACTAATGGAACTAATGGCTCGAACGACACTCTGAGCCCAGTGCAGACAGAGCCCGTCAACAATGTTTTCGTTACTGTGTCCGATTGGGTAACGCAAGACATATTCGAGAGTGTGCTAAAGCTTGACATTGGAGAATATGTAAAAATCGTAAGCTTCACTGCTGGGCCGGCATTGACACCTGGAGAGAATTACCTCTCCGTATTGCTGCGTGTAACTTTAGAAGTCGAAGTTGCCGGTAAGCAAACATCGCCTTTTGCAGACGTTTTTTACAGAATATTCCCTTACTTTTCTTCTCTAGACGGCAGTCCGATCAGAACCGTCTCCTACATTTTGAAGACAAACCACTCCAACCGCACCATGGCCGATTTCTTGGACTTGCTAATGCTTTTTCCCAAGGAGCAAATTATGTACGAATCCATTATTCCCAGTTTCGAATCTCTGCTGAAGGAAGTTGGAAAGACAGTCGCATTTGCCCCAAAGACGTTCAAGTTTACTAAAATCCCCCCAGTTGACTATATCCTGCTGGAAGATGTCTGCCGGAAGGGTTTCCGTAATGCCAATCGACTCATCGGTCTGGACCTGGTGCATATGAAGCATGTGCTCACCAAATTGGCGGAATTCCATGCCGCCTCTGCATGTTTCCACGAGCACAACGGCAGCTATTCGGACAAGTTTACGAACTCCATCTTTACCGAAAAAAATCGAGTGATCCTTGGGACACTGAATAAGTCTGATGTGTTCTTGTCGCACCTTCGGAAGTGGAAGAACTGCAAGCAATATGCCGATAAGTTGGTAGGTACACTCATTAATGCCCTGGCAGTTCCTCGCCTATTATCGTCTTTAACTTGCAGGCCGATATTGACACCTATCTAGTGGACCGAATTATACAAGCGGCAAAGTTCAATGCCAGCGAGTTTAATGTCCTAAACCATGGAGATTTGTGGAGCAACAACATCATGTTCCAGTACGACGCATTTTGCAAAATAAAGGAGACGTACTTCATTGACTTCCAAATTGGAAAGTATGGCAGTCCCGCTTACGATCTTTACTATTTGATCCTAACTTCAGCTCAACTGGATATTAAGCTATCGCAGTTCGACTATATGGTGAAATTCTATTACGACAAGCTAGTTGAAAACTTAAAGCTGTTGCAATACCATAGACCATTGCCAAAGTTGAAGAACTTGCATATCGCATTGCTGAAGAATGGATTGTCAGGTAGGTTTTGCATTTGACGGTTTTTGTGGCACGATTTAAACTTGTGTCTTTTTGCAGCTTATTCGGTGGTGTCGAAGATCCTCCCCGTGGTAATGTTGGACGTAAAATCATTCAATAGCAATGATACCAGTGATCCCGGCGCCATGTATAGAAATCTTAACTACATAAGGGCGATGGAAGCTATTATGCCATGGCTTGATAACAGGGGCCTATTGGAGTTTAACTGAGTTCAATGCGATGTACTGTTTCTTTTTGAATAAATGCGTTGCTTGTATAATCAGCGAATTTAGGATTCACCATTATCGATGGCCCCGTGCAAGAACATACTAAGTGCATCTATGCTTTTTTCAGGAGAGGCGTTTAAAGTGTTCTGAATAAAAGATTAGCGATCGCTTTTAGCTCGGGGCCATCAATTTGCCTTCCATTCGTTTGGTTGTTTTGAAGGTGCCCTTCCTTATGTAAAACCTTCGACTAAATTCAGCAGTTATAGAGAACAGCTCGAATTTGAACCACGCCAAGTACGATCGAGGAGCTCTTCAATAGTTCCTAACGATATACAGACAATTGTATCGTGTAATGTAAGGCAATTAAAAGAAATAGCAATATCATATCATAAATGGACAGAACATTAGGCTGCCCAACTCTTGCGTCTTCCAATTAGAATTTCCAACATGTTAGCTGCTCCTCGGCGCAATGGTGGTTAGTGTGTTGGACTACTAAGCGAGGGGTCTCAAGTTCGAATCCCGAAAACAAATTCCAACTTAACGTTTTTTTTTGTCATGAAAGAGCCGTTTAGACTTGGTATAAAATTGTTGATCCCTTCCATTCGTCCCAAAAATAAAAAAACTCACACAAGACGAATGGTTGTGAGAAGCTAGGCCTAGGGTCTCTACGGACCTGTTGCGCAAACTATTTATTTATTTATTTATTTAAGCTACTCCTATATTAATCTGCTTCTCCGAGCCAAACATCAATTCAAGTAGGTAATCAATTTGTCTCGCCCATATCAAGTAGAGAGAAGTGCGAAAAGTGTGCACCACCCGTCTTGTTATAATGGGTTTTCCAATGAGAGGTGTTATTGTGAATGACCCGCTATTTCGGTAGATGTCACTTTTGAAGCTTTAATTCTTTGACATTTTACAAGTAGAAACTACGCCATTACTAAAAATGGAACGATACACGCTTCAACAACGCATTGAAATTATTAAAATTCACTACAAAATGGTGAAAATCTTGCAGTCACAGTTCGCAAAACTAAAGCATTTTTTGGTCGTCGTGAAGCACCTTGTCGGACCGCAATACAGAAATTGGTGGAAAAATTCGAGCTGTTGGGATAAGTTAGTGATGTGAAGAATAAAACCCGTGCACGTCGCTCAAGAACAACTGAGAATATTGCTGCTGTAGCCGAAAGAAAACCCAGGTTTGTCCATTCCTCGTCGTTCTTTGGAATTGGGCATTCCACAAACGTAATTACACCGTATTTTGTATAAGGCTTGGGTCTTAAGGCTTATAAAGTTCAGTTATCACAAGAACTCAAGCCGGCCGATCATCAACAACGTCGTGTCTTGCTGATTGGGTCTTGAAGTGCATGAAAATGATCCGAAATTCCATCGAAAAATCATCTTCACTGATGAGGCCCATTTCCACATCGGTGGCTACGTCAACAAGCAAAATTGTCGCATCTGGGGTGAAAGATAAGGTCTACGCCAACAGCCCAGCGTCGATTTAAGACCTCAAAGATAAAGCTCGTGAGGCTATCGAGGACATAGAGCAGCAACTTTGCGATTTGGTTATGGAAAATTTCATGAAAAGGTTATGGCCCTGTATGCGTGCTCGTGGTGGCCATTTGGCTGATGTTGTTTTTCATTATTAACGGCATACCTTCCTCTTTATTATGAAATAAACATCCGATCATTTATCTCAAAAACTGGCATTTTTCTTTGAATACCAAAATAACACCTCTTATTGGAAAACCCTTTATTTATCTCTTTTTTAAAACTTAACCCACTGTGCCGCTTCATTTTCAATTTAAAGGTTTTATTCACTATTGCTCAAATTTTCGATCAAGAACGGGAAGTTAAAAATTACTTTTATTCAGAAGGTACGTTATTTCACAACTCCACAGTTGAAATTGAAAAGACTCAAAATAGCTATGTCAGTTTCAACTTTTGACTTGGGTTTCGAGCGTCATTTGTGTTTCGAGCGTCATTTTCGGCATAGGCAAAGCATACGTTGTATACTTTCATGTTTTTTCTATTCGAGGAGCATCCATTGTAAAGCAAGATTGGCAATAATTGCTTTCGACAATCGTTTCAACAAACGATGCACGGTTAAAATCGTAAAAAAAAACAAGTAAAAGTGTTATCATCGACCTGGTCGATGCTATGATACCCTTCTCTGCATACAAGTCATGCAAAATTGGTTTTGTATGGGAGGTACCAGAACTACTTGACCGACATAGTCCAAATTTAATACAAACCAGACCACGATAAAATTAAGTCCTCTCACAAAATTGCACTTGCCTAGGTCGATTTTTTTTGACGATATCCTGTTTTCAACAGACAGAGAAACACATGGGTCTAATATTGATTTTGTATGGGAGGTACCAGAATTACTTGCCCGACATAGCCCATTTTCAATACCAACCTGACGACGATAAAATTAAGTCCTCTCACAAAAATTCACTTGCCTTCGATTTGTCGATTTGTTTCGACGCTATCCTGTTTTCAACAAACAGAGAGACACATGGGTCGAATTGTCAATTCCTTTGGGCTCTATCGTGCTGTCAACAGACAGACATGGTCCATTCAGAATGTGATCCTGATTCAAAATATATATACTTTGTGAGGTGACTCCTTCTTGGCGTTACAAATGTAATGACAAAGTGAATATACCTTTTTGTGGAGGGTATAAAAAAAATTAATTATTGTAAACTCTTTTTTTTTAATGGCGGAACAGACCTCGTGTCCGTCCGTCTTTATTTCTTAATTTTAAAAGTGAAGTTAGCCACGGCTACTTCGTTTTTTCCTCATCACTTAAAACTAGAGAGAACAACTAGGTGGCGCACCTCGAGCTACAGATATTGAGTGCGTTCACCCAGTGTCGGGGATTGTGGTTACATTATATTCTTATATTATACACAGAATTCCAAGTTTGCTTTCCTAACTTCTACTATTTCTGGGAGTTGAGCAAATCCAAAGATTACCAAATTTGTAATAAAAAAACTTTCTCAAGTTGAAAATAAAAATCCCCAAGTTGTGTTCAACTTCGATTAAAGAAAACCCGCCAAAATGTGCAAAAAGTGAAAAGACCATACTGAGGTATGTTGACCATACGGTAGGGTAACGTAGGCTGCTATATATTCAGGTAGAGCTCGAAAATATCTCTCAACCTCTGTAAAGGTTTACAAGTTACCTTCGCATTATCCGCTGTTCCCAATTAGCCGTTCATAATTTTATAGATTCAAAGTCGGTGCAAAGGACGCTCTTGTGCTTGCGTATCATACCAATCTCTTGATTTATTGAACATCAAGATATCAAGGTTATATCAACAAATGATCAATAAAGCCATTCAGGGTGACTTACATCGAAAAAGTCTGAACATAGTAGTTAGTTTTACTTACTTCTTCGAAATAACTGCTGGTCCTGTTCTTTTGTTGTGGGTTGCAAATAGGCATAGCTTCTGAAGGAATCGGACCCATTTCAAGGTTGCTTTCTTCAGATTTTTCAAAGCTAACTTTTTCATTATTAAACAAAAAATATTTGTTATTTTGGTCATAGGTGCCTAAGCGGACAGTTTTCTTGTAATAAACTTTAGCTGAGTATTTCAGCAAATGGTTAACGTGTATGTTCTTACAGTAAAAACATTATACAAATAAAATAAAGTACCTACTAAGGAATATAGTTAATGCATCTTGGTACATACGTAAGTCTGATCTACATAGAGATCTAAATTTTGAAATGGTGTAAGACGAGGTTAAGAAAGTTGCTCAAATGCTCCAGAGTAGGTTTCACAGCCACGTTAGCTTAGAAATAACGAAATTATTAAATAAAGAAAGTCAGTCCGCCCGTGAGGTTTTTTTAGATGGGTTGAAGTCCTCACTATAGCAGAAGCATCACTCGCGAATAAGCTCACCAAAGTCTTTCGATACCATCACTTTATCAGGAAAAAAGTCAAACCGTGGATAACTCGCTCCTATATCAAAAAAGTAAATATTAAACACAAACTGAGGAAAAATTTTGCAAACATCCAATGAATGGCAGCTAAAGAGCCGTTGTAGAAAGTTTTGCAAAAAAGTGAATAAGGAAGTGATTAGTGCGCGGGCCAGGTATTATCATTCCAAAATATTTACGGAAAAGAGAAATCTTAAGAAGGAGTGGCAAGTTGTTAAAAGCTTTATTTGTCAAAAAGTTTACAATAGCACTGATCCTATCGTATCTACAAACGGTGGTACTGACATTTCAAATCCACTAGAAATAGCCAACAAATTTAGCAATAACTTTGCTTCCATTGGAGAATCCTCTTTTTCAGATAGTTCGCAAACTTGGTGTAATTGTTGCAATCGACAATTTTCAATGCAACTGTGAAAACCGGAATTAATTTCGTGCAGTACTTTTTTAATCTATTACGGGCAAACACCTTACGGCCGGAAAATTAGGTACAGTTTTATTATAGTAAGGATTACACAGTTTCACGTCGTGTACGAAGTTGCGGTCACAACTAGTCAAACAATAAATCAAACAAATCTATTCACTATTCACACCAATTTATGTAATACAATTCAACTTCTTGAACTCTTCACTTCGTCACGTAGGTAATATCAAAACAACCACTAAATTTGAATTTACACCAACAATAAATCAAACAAATTAATTCACCTATATCGTCTTCACTTCTTGAATTCTTCAATTCTTTACTGTAGGTATCAATGTAGGTAATATCACAACCACCAAAAACAAAAACCTTAAACTCAATATATATTTACACCACCATACGCCCACCATCGCACGTCATCAGCCATCTGCGCATTTCTTTAGAAAAACATTGGCACTCCGGAAGTGCCGACAGAAGTGAAAACTTGAACAATTACGTGTGTATTTTTGGAATCACCAGGAAATATTTTATTGTGTATATAAAATGAAGTGCTTTTTATTAATTACTAGCTGTACCCGCCCGTGCAAAATGTGGTTTCAGAACAATTGATGGAAACATTTTTTTTAAAAATTTGCTGTCTTGTAGGGACACAATTTTTTTTGATAATCGCTCAAAAAATCATCGAAAGACGAAAAAACTCACATTCTGGTACCATTACGAAGCTTGGGGGATTCAAATTGCGAAGCAACATAATGGGAACTCCAACTTTTAATTCAATTTTATGAGCAACAAGGCCATGGGCTGTAATGCTATTTAAAAACTCCACCGGGTAATTTACTGCCTCATCTTGATTGCAAATAGCATTAATAAATAGTATCACCAAGAATTTTCCCTAATATAAATCCTCTAATGTAATAATACCGCGAACTGGTATCACTGGTACCTATACCTATTTGACATTTGTTTCTAGACACTTTATTTTGTAAGCAAAACAGAGACAAACAAACCTTTCCATTCCTTTTGTTTCTTTTTCTTAGCAAACCACACAGCGTACTGCCTCTGTCTGTCTCCCTCTCCGTGACAGCAGTAAAATAGGGTTAAAAGAGATGTCAATATAATATTGCGCAGTTAGTATGTTTGATTTGAGAATGAATTGCATATCTACTCACTCATGTGAAAATCGTAGAAATGTTTTAAATTTTGCCTTTTTATTTAAGAACCTTTTAAGTTATCGAGTTATTGGATATCCCAAGTTGTACCTGCAGATGTCCTCTATAAGCTGCTTTTAATTCTATTTAAATGCTCCCATTATTTTCGAACGGAAAGCGTCACAAACAAAAAAGCAAAACGAAACGAAAAAATAAATTACTCTTGTCCATTTTTTTCCGGAATTTATAGAGATATGGAGTTGAAACGAAGTAGAGATTGTAGGCCTAGGTATCCTCTATAGGCCTGTGAAAAATGCACCAGAATATATTGAACAGTTTCTAAGATTTTTGCAAATTCAGCCTTAGTCAAACAGAACTACACCAATTTTATTTATATGATTATAAACTACTACCACTACAAAAAAAATACCAACTAATCCTTTTTAATGCCTTTAAGGCATTATTTCATTAGCTAAGTGTTTAAGGCTTGTTTTAATATGTTTTTATTTATTTTTTTTACTTTTTATTTTTTAAACATTCTTAAAAAATCGTTGCCAAAAAAAAATTGGTCTTAAAGAATTGAAATTGCAAACAAACTTTAAAGCTGTTTGTTGTATGGGGTCGCGAGTTCAATGGTTTTACCCATTCTCAGTTTTCACTCCAAAAAACACTTTCATTACTCTACTCGTTGTTATTTTTGTTGTCTGCGAAAGTAGGTAGCTACTTCTCTTACACAATGTCTGTTATGGTTTATTCGATTCAAGATTGCAATATGGACTCTGCATTTGGGGTGGCGATTATTTTAGTAAGCTGCAGCAATTAACTGCTAAACAAAAGGTTTGTGGCTCTCATCGTTTAGCTAGCACTGTGGACCTATTATCGCTAAAAATCCATCCTTTTATTTCAAAGTTCTTGAGATCTTTTCCATAAGAGGCAGGTATCTGGAAAGTCAGATCTTTGACTTTCACAGCTTACTCAAATTCAAAATTTGTTGTGAGTTTACCTGCTTTTCGCATTACAAGTTAAACAGAAACTTTTACTCCATTGTTTCACGCAAACGTCTTAACTCTTTAACATTGGAAATTCAGTGCAAGGAAATAACTTCACATGGGAAACAACTTCACCTTCACTGAAAGTGGGCAATTATCACCACCATTTTTGTGAAATTATTTTTCACCTAAAATTTGAGTTTCCCATGTGAAGTTATTGCCCGTGAAATTCGGTCCATAAGAAATTTGCGCATGTTTTGAAAACTTGGCTCCTTGGTTTTAACCATCACGAAATCAAAACCCTTTACCAAAAGTAATTGCTTATCGTATGTAGCTGTAGTTAGATTCTCTGTTAGATACCCCTCTAGATCAGAATGGGAGGAGAATGCGATCGTAAACGAATTCGAAACACCCATCTTCAAAGATGGTTCCAAAATTAGCCGTGGAGTGGGAGCGGGCATTGTGGAATGTAGAGTGACACTGGCCAGGGCGTGTCATCGGTTTGAAATCACTCTCGTCTGGGTTCCCGGCCATAGGAACATAGAAGGGAAATCATAAAGCCGATGAAACTGACGAACTGTGCCATTTCAAAGAAGATTTGACCAACCTACAAGGATGCCAGGACATATAACCTTGGTATCCCCCATTGCCGTAGCAGAGCTAACACAAACAGCCTGTTGAATACAATTAATTCTATCAATTGCGATAGTAAAGAGTTTTACAGATTCAAAATTAATACCAAGTTAACATAAGAATAACTGTATGGTAAAACATTGGCAGCGCCTTTAATCCTCTAACTCTTGCATCATGAAACTAATTTTTCGAATCTTTAGCTGTCGCTTGGTATTATTTTAATTTTGAGCCAATAGCCTCTGCAGCTAGCCTCTTGAAGACATATTATCGAGAATTTTTAAATACACAAATAAATAAAAATAATTAATTGGCGCAACAGGTCCGTAGGCCTAGCTTCTCACAATCATTCGCCTTGTGCGACTTTTTATTTATGGGACTAATGGAAGGGATCTACAATTTTATGCCGAGTCCAAACGGCCAATTGATAAGCTCTTTCATGACAGTTATACTCTCGGATGTTTGTCAGACGTTCGCGAGAGCGAACACCTGCTAATAAATTATTATAAAAATTATATTGTAATTTTCGACATGAACAATAGTTTCTTAGTTACAACATAAGATTGCAGATTTTATATCGTTACGTCCCGCTAGTGGGTAATTATATCATATTCCGAAGTAAACTTGATTTTAAATACAATTTCAAGCTGCTTTTAATAAACAGACGCGTCGCAAAGTAAATATCTGTGGCCTCTTTGATTCATTCTAATCTTGCTCTCCCGTTTTAGGTTCACAACTTGGTAAATGTTCGGTTACTCTGTTTATGGAAGTATTTTGCAAAATTATGATTCACTCAAGTATAACTATTTGACTATCGGAGACTGGCTATACAGCCTAACAAAAGTATGCGTAGCCTTCAACTGCCAATTATACTTAATTGTGTCTTGTTTACATCTTTTTAGATTTTTTTCAGTCGGGTTTATTTTTTGTTTTTGTCTTTATCGTTAGCCTATGACATCCCGGGAATACAAATCTACTGACACCTCTCTCATTGAAATCGGTGAAGCCGTTAAAGCTATTAGGTCACATCGAAACAGATAAACGAGCGAACAACATTACCATCCTTCTAGGTCAAGTCAGATAAAACACAATATACACAAATGGTATTCTAGAACTGGCATTTACTTCGGCTTTGCAATGGAACAAGGCATGCCATCTAAAAATTACTTCCGGGTGCCATTAAAACAACATTATTATTAGAAACTGCTTCGCAAGATGTCGTTTTTGGCCTACGCTCTCTGATGATTCCTACCGATATGGTGTCCACTTTCTTACCATTAATATCATCTGCCAAATTCCAGACAGAAACACATAATCTAAAATTAAAAATTAAATGGGCATAAAAACAAAACGGTCTCTTCGTAAACAAAAACAAATCGAATTCTATTAAAAGTTCAGCATAGTTGTATCGTGTGCCAAAAATTCAAACTTTGGCACCAAAACACCATAACCAAAATAATTTGCGTAACCCTCTGACAAGCAAAAAAAGCTGCAAGTCACTGTACTGATAAACAATCTAAACAAGATAATATACATACGTATCTACGTCTGGACAAATTAATTTCTCTTTACACCTAAAGCGATCTATAACCCAAGCTATTCCGAATGATCGAAGGCGGTGGTTGTCTCTTTTCTTGTCAGTAGTAATATCATTGTTTGCCTACCCGCGTAGCTTTCAACATCGTTTCACGTGAAACTATAAAATAGGCTGCAAAAAAAAGTTACACAGATAATTAAGACTAGTTTGTTTTGTTTGGTGAGTTCGAATAATTAAGGTTTATTATTATTTGTTTTGTTTTTTGCCATGAATGTGTTTACCATGCATCGCATTTAAATAATATCTATCTAACATGAAAATAAGTGCCTCGCGAGCTATACCAATAATTGACTTTAATGGAAATGGATAGCCGGTTCTGATGAAGGTCACGGCTGTGTAGTAGTTTGCGGTGATCATTTTCAATCAATTCAAATTAATTAAACTGTGCAGTAACACATCAAGTTAAAGCGCGATTCAATTTCAAAGAGCTGTAGGTCGAAACTAATGTTATGCTTATGAGAGCGCAAGTGCATCTATAGTTTATTGAGTCAATTAAAAAATGTGTGCGGGATTTCGTTTTGTTATAAGATATTGATGTAAAATGTTAGTTACACAACAAGAAACACATTCATATATGAGCGTTGAAATGAACGACTTCAATGAGAGGCATTTTCGTGTGACCTGTCATATTATGAGGACTATCAGTCGGGCGGCGCGTGTTCTAATTCATTGTAGTGTGCGTTTTTTTTTTTTGAAATCAATGAACTGATCTCTCACCGATTTAAATTTGTGTAGGCACAATATATGTTATCTAGCTTTTTTCTATAAAGATTTTCTGTTAGTTACGCATTTTTTTCGGCTGATAATATTATTTATTATCATCTTTCCCGCAATAAATTAGTTCCGTCATCGCGAATGATTTTCTTTTTTTTTTTTGAAGAGTTAGTAGGTAATGCGTTGTGATTTAATTTCATTAAAAGAAAAAATTGTGCACAATAATGTCCAGAAAGGCCGATAATAAAACCTTATTTTCGAGATTACTCCATTCAAATTATCCAGTAAAGTTGTCTATAATTAAAAAAATAAATCAAATAAATTGCTGGCACAACAGGTTCACATTTAGGTATCCGCGTGCCCCAGAGCTAGCTTCTCACAACCAATTATTTGTGATACAAACATCTGAATTGAGATAAGTAATAATTAAATGAAACACTCGGTCTTTATAAAAAGTTATATTTCATTTTTAATGTACCTTTACAATTATGTAATTATTTCTCTATGAGAACTTATGTGCACACTTGGAACTTACAAGTGATAGTCTTCACTAACGAAAGAGACTGACTCAATCCACAACTTAGGCACATAGGGGAAGTCTTATCGACAACATGAGAGCTTTCTTCAGTCTGTGTTGCTATCAAGAAAGTCGGCTGGAGCGTTGTCTATTGCAGTTATTGTCGCAAGTGCTTCTCTCGCTAATCCATGGTACATGGTAACAGCTTTGGTTTTTTTGTTATATGTTGTTGTCATATGTTTGTTATATGTTGCTTATCGACGCTATATCGCTGTTGCTAGGTAAGAATTATGTTCGAGCAACGGGTGGTGCAGTTTTTAATTTTAGCTGATAATCCATGTTATGGTACAGTGGTTATGATGTGCATATTATTGATTATGGATTGATTGATATGATTGATACGTTCCCATAACTGATATTTTTCCAAAATAGTTTTACTTACGGATATTTGTTTGACGCTCATGAGGAGTGATGCATTTGGAAAAAAAACCTTACGTTGTAAATAATGTGATTCCGAGTATCGAACCTGAGGCACCTTGCTCAACAGTAGAGCACACGAAGCACTGGCATAAATTATAAATTCTTCGGTTATTTTTACATTATATAACCTCTCAGCCTCATTCCGTATTTAACATGAAATAGAGTTGAGATTCGAAAGATCAGTAACCGCTAGACCATTGAAACATGTACCTCTAGATAGACTGCAAAATTGTGACTCTTTGTTTGACGTTGTCAATTGTTATTGGCAGTACACAGTTAAAGCAAATCCTAAGAGCTATACAAACTGTAAATTCCGTGAAACCTGCTCTACATGGTGTTGTCGAATTGTTGGCTGAAAGAATTAACAGAATTTGTTGCTTTGAAACGGTCTGAAATATTGTGCATTTTGTAAAAAAGTTCATGAACGTATTACAAGGTGTTTCAAAATAAAACTGTTTCCAATAGTGAACCGATAAATTTAACATTTTAAAATGTTATTTGCAACTATTTAAACAGTGGATTTTTGTATTTATTTTGTGGCGCAAAATACTAGATTCCATCTACATGTAATTCCAACCTGTAGATATTGGTGAAATTACAACTTTATAAATTTCTAATAATCGAAAAATCTAGTACGATAAAATCAGCTATTTTTCCAAAAATTTCAGATCTTAAATTACCTACCTCAATTTCGAACGATCTTTTTTGATTGGGATTAATGATTTGATTAGTATTTATTTTACTTGGTTTATTGGACTATAATATATATATATCTTTTTTTTTTTTAAATATTATATTGCGTAAGTAATAAGATAATTAATCTAAATAATGTCTTAAAATTACCAAAAGCGTATTTACAAAACTTTTTTGATTCCAAAAAAATATTGCCTTGTTTGTCGTTGATGTTCTAAGTGTCTTATTTAATCGTAGTGTTGAAAGTGGTTGTTTTCCTGAACATTTGAAATGTGCTGAAGTTGTACCTCTTTTTAAAAAAGGTAACAGAAAAAATATTTCGGATTATAGGCCTATTTCACTTCTTTTACCCTTTTCCAAGATTTTTGAAAAACTGCTTAATTTCTTGTTGCAACCAGTTCGGGTTTAGGGCAGAAATGTCAACAGAGGATGCTATTTTGAGAGTATGTAGTCAACTGTATGGTGGTTTAAACTGCAATAAACCTACCATGTGTCTATTTATAAACTCCCTTTTCAAACTCAAGTTAAATGGTATATAAACTGCATTTGCAGACGATATAGCGTTCAAAACTGTATTTGAATGTGTCACAAAGATCGAGAAAGATCCTGAAATATTGAGGGTATGGTTTACTGCCACAAATTGATCAATAGTCAGAAAACAAAATTGATGTCTTTCATGTCAACAGGTAATAATCTATATGATTATAACCTCTAATTTCACGCATGCGACTGTAAACTGTTTCCTGTTCATAAGTGTGTCAGAAGTAACTTTGCAACTGATATGCAATGTTCCAAAAATTGTTTCAAGATTGAATCAATACAACATTTTAAGTACTAAGGCGTTACAATTGATACCAATCTAAATTGGAAAAATCATATCCAAGCGATAAAATCGTTTGTGATGTTAGTCGCACGTAAGATGTGTTAACCCTATTTACTATGGTCTTGCGCACTCAAAGTTACAATACGGCATCAACTGGGGTGGTTCGTATGCTAATACCTTTAAGCCTTTATTAATAGCCCAGAAACATCTAGTTAGAATTATACTTAACAGAAATCGATTTGCTGAGAGTTGGCCTTATTTAAAACGTTGCAAATTCTACCAATTAGACCTTTATATGTTTTTAAAGTCTTAAGAGAGTTCTTTAAACAAAGTGGTAATAATTCCCAAATGTATAATCTACGTATAAATAATATGAGCTTAGACATTGCACCATTTGCACACAGAACACTTTCTTCTCGTTCTTATATACTTATACAGCTGCAAAGTTCTTTAATAAATTGGCCTTTTCTACCAGAGAAATACCTTGTTTTTTCGCTTATATCAGAAACGTAAGAGATTGGTTGTTCACTTTAAACTATGATTGCATTGAAACACTTTTTTAGATTCTGTTTCATCAGAACATAAATTATAAATATTGTAATTTCATTAGTGTATCTTATCTCTAATTTGTTACGTTTTTATATATTTGTGCGTTATTTTTTATTTTTTTTTAATGTGTAAAAATTGTCTTGCCTTTGAGATTTACAAAATTATTTATATTTAACCAATACACTGATTGTCACCCCACATCAGTTACCATTTGAATTTTTAAATCCTTGATGTGTCATTCACCACTAAGTTTTTAGTTAATGAATGATTACTATTATTCTATTTCATTCTTTCATGAATATTGTTACTATTTTTAAGTATGAAATGAATTAAATCGACTATCTATCTAACAGCCTTATTCACGTGAATCGAAGATTCGATTCCCTTTCACTCTGCCTTTCCATTCTGCTATCCATCGGGTGAACTACATTATCCAAACGAATTTTGTCATTCAAGTTAACAGCTGTTCACGTGAACCCCGTAGGAAGTTGGTATGGGTAGTATTAGACTTTTTTTCCCACCTTCAAACAGTGGAATAAGAGAATCATCAAACAGAGAACTTCGCAGAAACGTTAGAAAATCAAAAAAAAAAACGAGTGTGCTTTAGACAACACGACTGAAGTAAAACTTCTTTACCTCCATCTATATAAATATTTTTAGTTTATACATTCTTATATATAAATTTTCTTCAATAATTTACTGGCTATGAGAGGAAGAGAGAAAGAAAATGGGCGCTCTCTCTCTTGCTCCTACAGTATGATATAGACAATAGGCCTCCACTGCAGTGATAGCAGACTTTAAAGGCAGGTTATCCCACGGTTATACTCAAAACATCCCTTTTATGTTTACAAAATAAATAAATTTATTATCTTAAACAAATACTTGTGATTCATTCACAGACATATATATCATTTTATGAAACAGTTTAGGGAAATAAAAAAAAGAAAGTAAAAGCATTTAGGTATTTTTAATGACTTTTTTCTAAACATGAAAACATTTAATTTGATCGTAGTTTGAATAATTTTTTTATTCTTAATGAAATGGAAAATTATGAACAAAATTTGACCAAAAAGTAAAATCACTTTGAGGTCTGAAAAATCCCTTTGTCCCTTTTAGCTTATTATTAGTGAGAAAATCCCGCAAAAAGTGATAAATCCCCCGATCTGGTATCACTGCTGCACTGTATGATGTGTCTTAGATAACGAAACGTAACTGGCTGGTAGAAAGAGAGAACGAAAATGTGGGCTCGCATCTATCTCTCTTGTTTCGAAACGAAAAATAACTCTATCTTTTTATCTCACTAACTTATATCTCCCTCTCAACTTCCGCTCGCAATTTCCGTAAGGATTTCGGGACGCATTCACAACCTTACCCCCCAAGTCAAGCGTGCCTTGGGGGGTAAGGTATTAAAGTATTACTTCAAAAAGATAGCATGAAACTGCCGGATGAAACGTTAGTTGATCAATTATCAATTTTTAATAGATAAATCAATTATTTCAAAACCGTAGGTTTGTCAAAAACTTTCGCTTAATTAAAAAAGCATTTCAGTACGTATTGAATATTGTTGAATCGAATCTTCCACCTCCACAGCGAAATAATGCACTTTTTACTAACATTTTATAAACCACAAACCAGAAAGACGATCCATTTAATTTCAAATCCGCAACATTTGACATGCGGATCTGAATTGTATAGAATGTATGCGTTCACGTGAATAAGAGAATACCGCACAGTATTACCGATACTATCGAGGTAAGTCCACATTCGATTCGAATGAATAGTAGAAAGTAGAATAGTGTGCAGTGAAAATTGAAGAAAAATTCCCCCCGATGAATAGCAAAATAGGGCTGAAAGAGTTACAGGGACCTACTGACAAAGGGGTGTGGAAGTCGGAGGATTTTTGTTGCCAACCAAGTTAAGGATAAAAGTATACTGATTAATATACGAAGAAAACTTCACGTTCTTGCTTTTCGAAAAATGAAATTATTTATTAAAATATTATAGGTATATATACATATTTTTTTTTTGGGGGTTTTTTAGTTAACATTTTGTTTATTCTTATTGAAGCTTTTTTTAATATAAACATTAACAAATTAATAAACAAAGGATCGGAGTTTTTATTGTTGTCTCGACTTTTGTCATTTCAAACATATATTTGACGTACCAAAAACTTAGACAAGCTCCCAGGTTCTGACTAGCCTTCAAAAGAAACCCCAAATTCAAGAAGCACACTTAACTCACCCTACTACTTAATTACAGGTAGTCGAATGGCGGCTATCAGTCAGGTTTCACTTTCCGCCGCGATTCTATAAGTTCAATCAGTGCAAATATCATTTCAAGATCGGTAGCCATGTTTACACATTAGGCTTGCCAGACCCAAAGCTACAAAATTATACGCAACGATGAAGACGGTGAAATTTTTCAATTATTCGAATCAGTGTACATTCTTAGGATAGATTAGATTGTTAGGAGGAGGTGGAATCATATCACTGCGGCCACGAGTGGGCCTATTGTGATTTCCTCTATTTAGAGCTCGCACATGATAACGGACATTGTGATTAATCCTAGTACATCTTTGAATGGGCTGTCAGATATGTCCTCTGCATCAAGGTAAGGTTTTCCTAGACGGTGTTGACTAAGTCTGACTAGACATTCACAGTGACACAGTATGTGTTATGCTGATTCTTCGTCCTCTTTGCATAGTCTGCAAGTATTGTTTTGTGTTATACCCACAGTCATGAGGTGTTTTTTGACTAGGCAATGTCCAGTGAGGAACCCTGTGACTGAATCTGATTCCTTGCTAAGTTTACGAGTGGTTTTGTTCTTGACTTAACCGTTTCCTCTCTCCATTTTTTTTTGTATGTAAAGCAATATAATATAATTAATAATAATAATAATCTTAATATATTTATAGGAAGCGGAGTTATTTGTGCGCGGCCTCTTTGGAGGAGTTCTGCAAATATTCCATCTTTTCCAGGGGTTATAAATGGATTTAAATGAATTGACGGCAAATTTTATTTTGTCTTCGTGAATGATTTCTTTTGACCTTTTCCAGACCGCTCTTGTTGGTCTGTTGATTCTTACCTGAAGAATTTGATTGGGTGATTCTGGTATTGTGGTAGAGTTTGGGAAATGGGCTTCGGCCAAGAGCTTAAGCGTCTTTAGCCATTCACCATATATGTCTTATTCTGATTTTGCATTAGTCCAATTTTATTAGTGTGCTGTTTTGATAGCACTCTGTGGATGCGAGCACCGCTTCGAGTTTCAGATAGATCTTGAACTTGAACGAACCACGGCAAACAAGCTGCAGAAGCTTCAACGGATTGTCTGTCTCAGCATTACAGGTGCCATGCGCACTTGCCCAACAACAGCACTTGAGGCTATTATTGAGCTCTCACCCCTGCAATTTTTCATTATGAAGACGGCAGCTCGAATATAAGTTTAAATCAGATGAACATGTGGGACATCTGAAAATACTTACCCTAATCCCAAACTTGGATATGTTCTGTTCCGTACCTGACACTATGATTGGTTAGTATAGTTTTGGGAAATTATTTGAAGTAGAATTACTAGAACGTTCTAGTTGGTCCAATAGGGTTCCCATACTGGACCCAATACGTTTAGTTTGGTACACCGACGGATCAAAAATGGTTTCCGGAGTTGGAGCTGGTGTATTTGGACCAAACACCAAAATCTCATTATCCATGGGAATGTGTCCCACGGTATTTCAAGCCGAAATCCATGCAATTGAAATTTACGCTACTATACAATTTCCAGTAAAGGTATTTAAGGCGCCATAATACAAATTTTCTCAGACAGTCAGGCAGCTTTACAAGCCTTAGCGTCCAATACAATGGGTTCCTATACAGTTAAGAGCTGTCACGAAGCCCTGCAAACCCTAGCCAAACACAACAAGGTCATCAAGGTATTGCGGGCAACGAACTTGCAGACAAACTTGCTAGGGCTGGGTTCGAAACTGTTCTATATGAACCTGAACCTTACTGCAGAGTCAATTGGGCTACTGCGCTAAGACGAATTAATGAATGGGAACAACAACTTCGTCTTAACTACTGGGAAAATGTCCCTGGTCTAAGACAATCCAAGCGATTAATCAAGCCCTACTCCTACAAGAAAATCCTTAGACTCACTAAGGATAACGTAAGAAAGCTAGTGGGCTTCCTCACGGGCCACTATGGCTTAAGATACCACCTCAACAAAATGAACCTTTGTCAGGATACAGAATGTATATTCTGTCTGGAGGATGTCGAATCCTCTGAACACATCTTCTGTCACTGCCTGGATTTTCATTGGTTATGAAAACGTGTCTTTAATAGAGAGACTCGTCCACCAACAGATCTAATGAACTCTGCTACTGAGGACTTATTGGCCTTCACCAGGGAGGTCACACGTCTCTTAGAATAATATTTCTCCATTGATACAATAGATCTTTCAGGTCGCAGTGTCAGCCATCAGGGCATGGGATTATATATAAAAAAAATCCTATAGATCTTGGCAGAACTTTTTTCATGATTCTCTTTTAGCTCTTCTAATTTCTAGGTGAGTGTTTCAAAGTATAAAGACCATTCTCCATCACGTTTCGCCTTGTTAAAAAGCTTTCTTGTAGATTTTCTTAGCTTAGCGAGTTTATTATTCCACCACGGAGTGAAGTGATAGCCTAATTTTTCCTTCTCTGGGCCAGTCTATTGATAAGCGGATTTAATAGCAACATTAAGATTTTCGCAGCAAAGTTCTCAGCTTTCAATATCTCTAATTGGACATCAAAACAGATTTGATGATGGTCTGACGTCGATGTTTCAGTAGAAATATGCCAGTCCCTAATAAAGTTTTTTTTTATAAATGGGGTGCATAGGGTGAGATCAAGGACTTCTTCCCTAATTCTGGTAATAAAAGTAGAGCTATTCCCGTAATTTACTACTTCAAGATTACCTTTTATAAATAAATTCTAAGAGTGACTCACGTCTTTAATTAATATTTAAACTACCCCAGTTTGTATGGTGGACATTTGCACCGCATCCAATTATCAACTGGAGTCTTCTTCTGTCACAGTAGTCCAGAAGTCCTTGCAGTGTTAGAAAGTCCAGGTCAGAGGAGTCGCCTGCCGGTGAAGCTGAGCATATAACTGCTCCTGTCTTACCTTCAGTGGATAGCTCAACTATTGCCGCTGCCATATCTTTGTTTGTGTGTTCTTGAATTGGAATAGTTTTTATATTTTGTCTTAACATAATACAAGCTCTAGGCCTTCCTTCATTTACGGAATCGTGCAGTGACTCACCTGAGCGGCCCTTTATCTGGTCCTTATATATATGACTCCTGGATAAAGACTATATCTAGGTTATCCGAATTAAATCTATGGCTTAATACCGCCGAAGCAGCTTTGGCATGCTGTAGATTAATTTGGATAGACCTTAATCCCATAATGAAATTGTTGTTGGGGTGTGTTGGCAGAATTGCCAACATTTTTAGCTTCCCCAATGGTTTGACTAGCTTCTGAGATCATAGACATTGAAGACAAGTCTTTTGATGTCTTTGATCTTTGAGGCTCTCCTTTAGCCTTTTCCGTTGGTTCCCTTCCTCGCATCGATCAGTTTCTTCTGGGCACTAAACTTGGGTTGAGCTGGCACTCTGTCTTTAGCTTTGGCCTCAGCGAATTTATTATGGACTGGTATCGGTAGTTCTTTTATTCTTATGACTATTGCGATAAGCTAAGGAAAAGTTTACATCTTTGTTTAAAGATCTATTTTTTAGAGATCTCATCTCCTGTGAAAGTGATTGTCTCTTCTCCGCTCATTTCCTTTGTTATCCTGAGGACTTGCCAGCTTTTCGTGGATACGCCTGAATTCTGTTTGGCAATCCGAGCTAGGAAAATGTCCTTGGTAACGTTGTCAGTATCTGGAACGAAGGTAACGCAGGTGATTGAATTGGGAACTTCGTGTCTCTGACTTATTCGCAGGTTTGCTTCTTTCCATGGCTTGATTCTGCCTACCGTTGACTTGAGCCAGTTTTTGGTTTCTGTGCCGTGGCAGGTGATCGATAACCATCCGTCTCTAGCTGAGGTGGCTGCAAATCGTAGGATGGGACAATTTTTGTCAGTTTTGTCCAACTCCTCCAGCAGACTCTTACTCACGAGCTTGATTTGTTGGTCCGTATGAGTCTGTTCCGGGTGCATGGGGTGTATGATTGCGACTTCGTATTGGGCTACTATCCCTGTAGGAAAGCCCTCATGTGCTAGGTCTTTCCTGTGCAATCTCCATGCCTCTAGATTTATTCTGTACTTTATGTCCACCTAAGCTTTTTGTCGCATTTGAGTGGGATTTCAGAACTGATTCTTACTTAGCTCTTCCTTCCTTCCTTTATTCGTGCCTCTAAGTTTGCCTTTGCGTGACTCTGTGTGTGGCCTATGTTTTTTTCGTGTTTCCGCCATAGGAGAACTGCCTGTGGATCTGCAGCGTTTGCTGGTACCGGGTCCATTAGGTTGTTCTTCTTTTCCTTCTTGTTCCCTCTGCGCGAAAACTAGCGCATATCTGGCCCTCTCCAGCCGTTTTGCTTCTTCTGGTGCAATCCCATCTCTCCAGTGAAGTGTTCATACTTCTGCTGATGCTTCATTGCGTTCGTATTTGCAGCTTTGTCTGTACTGGGTACATCTATTTCGCGAGTATGTGTTCGGTCCGAGATTTGGGATGGAGGCCGTATAGAGTTTACTGGAGATGAGAGGATCACCTCCTCTGTCTACATTTGTGAAATTGGAGAACGGAGTAGATTTGTTGCTTTACTTTCTTTAAAATATGTTTCATATAAATTTGGAGAAATTTAAAAGCCCTTTTCATTTTCAGAAACTCAAAGGAAAAATGTCGCCCAACAACACACCACAAACCACCGCAGAGAATCCTAATGAGAACCTGGAAATTCCGAATTGGGTTAATGAGAAATATTTCCACCGGATTCTCGAAAAAGACTACCCCGAGTTTCAAAGAATAATAAAATTCGCCCCCAAAGCCGCCACAGGTCCCGGTGAAAACTACTTATCCCTCATTGTACGGGTGTGGATCGAAATCGAGCTAAAAGGTGAGTTGTATATATAGCCCTCCGGCACATGACTAACTAATGGAATGGGAATGCATATTACTTGCAGACTCGACAAGATTACAGGTCTCTTACATTCTCAAGACAATGCTTGAATCCTCCGAAGCAGGTGAATTCTTAAATAATATGCAAACTTTCCCCAAAGAGAAAGAGGTATACAGCACTATCCTCTCACAGTTCGAGAAGCTATACAGCGAAGTTGGCCAGACTGTGAAATTTGGGCCTCATTGCAAATACGTTGAAGAAACGCCCGAAAGAATAACAATTGTCATGGAGGACCTAAAGCCGAGGAATTTCAAAAATATTGATCGTCACACTGGCTTTGATCTAACACATATGGAAAAGGTTCTAAAAAAATTGGCGCAGTTTCATGCGGCATCAGCAGTACATTTTGAACGCTATGGGCCCTACTCAGAGCTTTTCAGTAAGTCGTTCTTCAATGAGAAAAATGTAAAATTGTACGAAAAGGTCGGCATAAAAAAACAGCAGGTATTTCTGGACGTGTTGGCCAAGTGGGGCGGTTGTGACAAATATATCGATTTGTGGGTATGTTTCAAGGATCGCAACAGAAATGTTTGTTTCAACAATTAAGCTTTTCAGCCAAGTATTGAAAATTTTGTCGGATGGTTCGCGGAGAACGGAAGCGGACACCCGAATGAGCTGTTGGTCTTAAATCATGGTGACTTGTGGTCAAACAACATTATGTTCACCTACAACGACGAAGGCGATATAAACGAGACATACTTTGTTGACTATCAACTTTGTACCTGGGGATCCCCTACACAGGACTTGTACTACTTGATAACCAACTCGGCGGGATATGATATACGTGTTAAGGAATTTGACAGGTTCATAAGGATATACCAGGAGAACTTAGTTGAGAACTTGAAAGTGCTAAAGTATGGAAAGCCCATTCCGTCATTAAAGGATATGGAAATCCTTATGATCAAGTATTCATTGTGGAGTGAGTGCATGAAGCGGTTTAAAACTTAAGGAAATGCTATTTTTTTTATTCCAATTTTAGGCTTTTTCACAGCGACAACAGTTATGCCAGCAGTCTTAGTGGATCCAGTAGAAAACGCGAACATGGATGATTTACTAAATGCTGGTGAATTCCTGAAGATTTGCCTGATGAGTCCGAGATATATCAAAGCAATGAAACAGCTATTACCCTGGTGGGAAAGTCGGGGACTTTTCCAGATCGATGTGTAAGAAGCAGAATTCATTATTAAATATAATAGTACTTACACACAGTGACAGGTACAAATTTGGCAAAAATACCTCAAACTAACGTGAACAAAGTTTGGGCTTTTTTGAGCAACCTTAGGCATTCCCTTTTAATTCAGAAAATAAAAATATATTCAACCGCTCGGTTCAATTGGTGATTTTATTCTAATCTTTTCATGTTCCAAATTCCGTTTTACAGTCAAAAGCGACAGTGCTAATTAAGGAACAGATTTGTGTAGTTTAGATTTGTATAATTTAAGGTAGGTCAATGAGTGAATGGGCTAGGGCTTATAGAGTGCATGAATACTGAAAAGATAGCGTGCTTGCGGTTCCGAACAAATGACGTGTCAACTGAACTGAAACCCTATTAACTGAAGCTTATATGATGACAGTTTTTGTGAAGAATTTGATGAGTTGATTGTAGCAACAAATGACATAAATTTGAGGACTAACCTTTTAGATTGGGAGCTGAAGGGAAGCCGGTTAGGGTTACAACTTGCAACAGCGAAATTTATAGATAGTGCTATAAAGTCCGATTCCCTATAGAAAAGGATATAGAATTTAGTTCCAATATAAATTGAATTTGTGCTTTGTTTTTAAAAAAAAAAAGTTAACCTGCAAAATGTGTGGTGTTTGTTTAAGAGCTTATTATGAAAATGAGGACTTTAAAGCTGCAAAACGGACTGACATAATGTTTTTGATAAAAACCACTTCACAATGACTGACAGTGATAGGTGATAGCATAGTACAATATTCCTCTCTGACAACTGGACCTTACTTTTTACTTATGTCGTTGTCTGCAAAAATTGCAAAGCTACACAATAAAAATATTAGGGGAACAATTTGTACATACATACAAGTCATACAAAATTGGTTTTGTATGGGAGGTACCCGACCTACTTGACCGACATAGCCCATTTTCAATACCAACCTGACGACGATAAAAGTAAGTCCTCTTACAAAATTCCACTTGCCTCGGTCGATTTGTTTCGACGCTATCCTGTTTTCAGCAGACAGAGAGACACATGGGTCTAATATTGATTTTGTATGGGAGGTACCCCACCTACTTGACCGACATAGCCCATTTTCAATACCAACCTGACGACGATAAAAAGAAGTACTTTCACTTTCAATTGTCAATTCTTTCGGGCGCTATCGTGCTTTTAACAGACAGACGGACAGACAGAGCATGAACATAATGTAGCAAAAATTAAGTGTCATAAGAAATACAAATTAAGTTTTATTTGTCAAAATAAATATATATTATAAGACAACACATTTCATCAAAAAATTATACATTTTGTACATTTAGGTAAATCAAAATTTGGCCTCCTTTGCCAGCTTGAAAATTTCGTCAACTGTTAAATCTTCCTCTCCACTGAAATCGTCTGCATTACTCTCCTCATTTTGAACGGGCACTTTATTGGCTTTTACTTGTCTATATGTTGGAGCTATAGGAATTATTGGCAGATCCAAAGTATTATCATCAGAAGACTCGTTTCAAACTTTTTTCTTTGGATGATTTCGTGAAATGTGATAGCTGATAGATAAAATAAGGAAAAAAATCCTTAATCTCAAACCTTTGGCACAAACGCAAAGAAATACTGCTATCAATAGTTTTCTTCGCTCATCAAGAGCTTTGTAATAAAAATGTAGTGACGTTCAACTGGTATTTCGTCAGTTGTAGTGCGGGTGTGTTAATTGGAATAGACTTTAAAAAATCGAGATGTATGGTTACTCATATTTAAATACGATTAAGGGTGTTTTGATAGGGAGGCCCAATGAGAATTCAAAGAAAACGGTTTCGAATGTTCTCCATTCTTGATAGTATATGAATTTACTGAAAGGGTGACCACGCTACGCTGACGTATTCCAAGAGGGGGAAGAAAAGTGATGTACAAGGTGGGCCAAAAGAAGTCATCCGATGTTGTTTGGCTCTCATTTTTTTTTTTTAAATGAAAAACTTCGATTCTGTTTTTTGATTATGTTTATTTGAACCTTTAGAATTTTATTGGTCAAGTCGAGAAGATGATATCGGCCAAATGGGCGCCGTCACAATTGATCGCCATACGGGCTCGTTTTATGGCATTTTTCATCACTTCGGCGAGAACTTCGGGCGACAGATTCCCGCACTCGTGTCGAATGTTTTCCTTGAGGGCTTCTAGGGTTTCGGACTTGTTCACGTTAACACGGGACTTCAAAAAAACCCCACAAAAAAAAGTCTTGAACGGTTAAATGGCGCGATCTTGCGGGCCAGGTGCAAATGAGAGATGAGGCGACCCGGGAACGGCGCCTTCAGAATATCGTTGTGGCTCGCGCAGTGTGTGCCGTAGCTCCGTCCTGTTGGAACCACATGTCCTCCAGTCCTAATTCGTCCAATTGCGGCAGAAACAACTCGGTTACCAGCGGCGTTCTCGAAAAAAAAATGACCCTATGACTCCTCCAGCTTGAACAGCGCACCATGCAGTAACTTTGAGTAACTAATGGCTCCTCGCGCATTACTCGTGGATTTTCGGTGCCCCAGAAGCGAAAGTTTTGCTTGTTCACATACCCGCTGAGGTGGAAATGAGCCTCATCGCTCATAATGATTTTGGTCGAAAAATCGTCCACTTCGATGGCTTGGGCGTAGGTTAGACGCGTTTGGCGGTCGACAGGCAGCAGCTGATGCACGGACTGGACTTTGTACGGGAACATGCACAAGTTGTTGACCAAAATTCGCCTTAGGGACGACCGGCTGATGGCTAATTGCGAGGCACGGCCTCTGGTCGATGTTTCCTCGTCAACAGCGGCGATATTCTCGCTACAACGGGCGCTCCGGGGACGGCCATTGTGGTCCCATATTCTTCAAGGTTGGTGGACAAACGGCGCAGTATTTGCGCAGTCGGTGTCGGACAGCCGTGAAATCGGCGACGGAATTCGCGCTGCGCCAACACTACAGACGAATTGTTACGCAAAAAAATAGACACGATTATTCTGCGTTCTTGGGAAGTGTATCGCTCCATGGTTTGTTCACTTGTATTTTACATCTGTCTAGTCCACAAATGTCAAAACAGATTTGACATTGGCGGCCATTTGCAAAAATAAGAGCTCCTTCCAATAGGGTGATCTCTTTTGGTCCACCTTGTAGATAAGTCTGGTCACGAATAAATCCTTGACCACCGTTGATTGAAGTCAACGGATGAATTGTCTTTAAGGATTATCTTATCAATATGAGATCGAAAATCAAGAAAAAATATTGAATTATGTATATAGGTTGACCGTTTAAAAGGTAATGCCGGGTAGGTAGAATCGTTGTATTGGTCTAAACAGCAAGCTCTTTATTGATTTGGAAAATTATTTCGGTCAGTATCGCAAGAGACGTCAATTGTTTGAGTCTTAGCGAGTTTCAAAGTTTTACTGTCCTGAATGGTGTTTTGAAAAAGTGGAATCGTCAAGTTTGGTCTTTGTAAACTGTTTATTGTATCGCATTTCGAGGTGTACTGTCCTCGGAATATCTGCCATGGTAAAACCCTTTTGAATCGGCATAAGTCATCGACGAGTGTTTTGTGCGACAGCGGCAGCATATATAAAGGGTTTTCCAATAAGAGGTGTTATTTTGGTATTCAAAGAAAAATGCCAGTTTTTGAGATAAATGATCGGATGTTTATTTCATAATAAAGGGGAAGGTATGCCGTTAATAATGAAAAACAACATCAGCCAAATGGTCACCACGAGAACGCATACTAGACCATATCTTTTTCATGAAATGTTCCATAACAAAATCGCAAAGTGGCTGCCCTATGTCCTCGATAGCCTCACGAATTTTATCTTTGAGGTCAGAATCGACGCTGGGCCGGCTTGATGATCGGCCGGCTTGAGTTCTTGTGTTAACTGAACTTTATAAGCCTTAAGACCCAAGCCTTATGCAAAATACGATGTAATTACGTTTGTGGAATGCCCAATTCTAAAGAACGACGAGGAATGGACAAACCTGGGATTTCCTAAACACTTTCGACTATAGCAGCAATATTCTCAGTTGTTCTTGAGCGACGTGCACGGGTTTTATTCTTCACATCACTAACTTGTCCCAATAGCTCGAATTTTTCCACCGATTTCTGTATTGCGGTCCGACAAGGTGCTTCACGACGACCAAAAAATGCTTTAGTTTTGCGAACTGTGACTGTAAGATTTTCACCATTTTTGTACTGAATTTTAATAATTTCAATGCGTTGTTGAAGCGTGTTCCATTTTTAGTAATGGCGTAGTTTCTACTTTTCAAATGTCAAAGAATAAAAGCTTCAAAAGTGACAGCTATCGAAATAGCGGGTCATTCACAATAATACCTCTCATTGGAAAACCCTTTATTTTTTTATGTCAGTATTGAGTGTAGGATCACCTATCTATTAGTTGAACCTCCCGGCTGGAGTTGAAGATTTTTGTACCGGAGCTTTGCCATCTATTAGCACTATATATCAGTTTTGGTCCAAGCAATTCCAAGTTGCTCTGCTGCTTTTTGAGATCGTTGTTAAATTTATTTTTCGAAAGCCCGTTAAGGCAATCGGGACACAGAAAATATTCCAGGTTTTTAAATGATAAGGGTAAACTAAGTGTTCCTTTACGTTTGCAAATCCAGTTTAATATGTCGATGTTGTTAGCCCGTTCGTGTTTTTACAACTGAAGCCATTTTTATTTTATTCTAAAACACCTGTGAAAATTCGCTGTGTTTCATTTAGGAAGATGATTTTCAAGCGTCTTTTTTTAATTTCTTCCATCTCAGGTCAACAAATAACTCTCGGAACAAGAAATCTCATATTCTAGCGGAGAATACCAATATTAATATACAGATCCCCGCATTTGTAAATGCGGAATACTTCAAAGAAATCCTCCAGAAGGACTACTCAAGCTTCAAGAGAATAATAAAATGTACTCCTTATGCAGCCACTGGTCCCGGTGAAAACTACACCTCCATTATGTTACGCGTCAGCATCGACATCGAGTTGGAAGGTGAGCTTGCCGAAAATTTCTTTAAACGATTACCTAAACTATAACCACTTTTACAAGACACTACCATGGCCAACGCGTCGTACATCCTCAAGACCATGATCGAAGGCTCAGAAACTAATGTGCTCCTTAGCAATATGCACATGTTTCCCAAAGAGCGAGAGGTCTATCACTCGATATTGCCACAATTTGAGATGCTCTACGCAACAGCTGGGAAGAGTGTACAATTTGGACCGCAATGTAAGTTCGTCAAGGAAACTCCCGAAAGAATTACTATTGTCATGGAAGACCTAAAGCTAAGGCGCTTTCAAAATATCGATCGACGCGTCGGTTTCGATATGGCACATATGGAAGAGGTGCTCAAGAAGTTGGCGCAATTTCATGCCGCATCGGCAGTACATTACGAACACTCCGGACCGTATTCGGAGTACTTTAGTCAATCCTTCTTCAGTGAGGATAGCCGAGAGTTCTACGAAATTAGGGCTAAGCAAAAACGCAACCTGTATCTGGACTTGTTGACCAAGTGGGGCGACTGTGAGGAATACATTGATTTATGGGTATGTTGTACGCAGAAATGTAATCTGTATCTTAAAAATTCCCTCTACTACCGCACAGCCAAATTCGAAGGATTTACTTACTTGGTTTATTAAAAACCAAACAGGCAGTCCAAATGAACTTCTAGTTCTCAATCACGGGGACTGCTGGTCTAACAACATCATGTTCCAGTACAATGAAGACGGTAGCATAGATGAAACGTACTTTGTGGACTTTCAGCTGTGCAAATGGGGATCACCGGCACAGGACCTGCATTACTTGATAACCTCGTCAGCGGGGTATGACATTCGTGTGAAAGAATTCGATAAATTCATTAGGATATATCACGAGAATTTAGCCGAGAACTTGAAGCTGCTGAAGTTTAGCAAACCAATTCCTTCTCTTAAGGACATGCACTGCCTTATGATAAAATATGCACCATGGAGTGAGTATAAAAAAATCAGTCGATATTGGTTATAACTGTGTTTGTCAATTTTAGGCTTTTACACAGCGACGAGTGTAATGGCCGCAATTCTACTCGACCCATCGGAAGATGCTAACATAGACACGTTTATGAATAATCCTGATTTTCTCAAGGCATGTCTAATGAATCCGCGATATGTGAAAGCAATGAAACAGCTGCTTCCGTGGTGGAAAAATCGTGGCGTTTTTCAAATAGATGTATGAGCTGTAAATTGCTTCCAATGTAAAATTGCCTTGTACCTATTTTCAATTATCCTTTAACGTACAAATAAAATGTTTTAGCTAGTTAAGGTGTTAGATGCAAAAGGATATACTTTCATCTTTGATAATAATGGTACTTATTTCAAGCATTCCGAAAAATTAAGCCAAATAAGCCATTATAGACCTTGTCAATGCAGAGCTTTGTTAGGGCTGTCGCAACTTATTCTATTCTGGGTGTACACCTACATCCTACCACATACCACATGAAAATAAACTCTTACTACCCTCAGGGCAAATGAATTCGTTGAGCGACCCCTGAAAGCGGCTATCAAGTTCAAGACTTCCTGGAGATGTTGATACATCTCCGTGCGGCTCCAAGGGTGGACATAAATAACACCAGCTAAACGGGTCAATGTCACTGTCCTTAGCCGATTTTCCGCCAAGAAATTCAATTCATCAATCATAAGACACTCAATGCGCTAGACTGGGCACACTATCGTTTACCTGGACCTACGAACGCCAAACAGTGCGTTCGTTCGGAAAGGCAAGGTCGGACCAACGATAGCTGCGTTATCAAGAACGGCCGATCACATAATCGGCTTAAGAAATGGCAACTAAGTCTCCCTGTACCCTTTCAGGGAGCCGAATATAGAGACCGAAGCAATACGAAGGCTTTTCTGAACTTTTTAAAGCGGTGAGTTGAAAACAGTACAGCGCATCACGCCAAGATGACACAAGCCGATAGCAAGAAGAAAATCAGCAGCTCTGAAACAGTGTCGTCAAACGGGCGACGGGCAGTCATACTAGCTAGAATCACTTGCGAATAGTATCAAAGCTCAAAGTAAGATCGCAGATAGCCGATTCTGGTATCTAGTATTAAATTTCCATACATATTTTAACCTAGCATCTAATACGTCAAAATTCATTTAGGCTAAATTAAGATTGAACCTTGGAAAGCAGTTTCAATAGGAGAAAGCTTAGAGGAAGAAGGAACCCAAGGATTTGAGAATGCAGTCCTTGATTTAGCGGAACGAAAAACGGAAGCAGTCGCAAAACTCCACCAACAAAATTGGAATCTTACGACCAAAGGCTTGGTCATACACTCGCGCGAGTCTGCCTCGCTTAAAGGAATCGGTGCCCTAAAGGGGTTATCTTTGGCTTCACCTTTCTCCATTGGTGCAAAGTGCAAGTCTACACGAGTTGCTTCATGACAGAATGTAAAGGGGGCAATTGGGTCGACTCCGCCTTCCACCGTCTGCCCGATCAGATAACCGCAACATCGACAATCTCGTCTTATCGACACCGCATAGACAAGTTGCACCAGCAACATCCACATAACATATTGCTTAAGCGTGCACCTCCTGATCCCGCAACATTTCACCAGCAGGGACAGATTCAACGCATACCAACATAATTTCGGAGTATTACATCCACATCCCACAGTCAGCTGAACATCAAACCAACGTCTTTCATTAAACGGTCTATTGGTCAATAGGTGGCGTTGTTCCCAGTACTAAAGAGCTAAGTTTTTTTTTTACTTTTTCCGGTCAAATTCATATTTTGTAAGTCATTTACGTTCAAATTATATTTTTATCGTGCAGTTAATATAGATCTACGTTTTATGCCAAATAGAATTGATAAGGGTCCTACTCAAGTCAAGGAAGGAATACGGTGCACCTCGTCCCACCACCTTGGACATCGGTTTGTTTAAAAGTAACGCAATAAAATAAAGTGGCGGTAAGTGATTTAAAATATTATTTGAACAGTGATAAAGTGAATTGACCTATGCATAGAGTAAATTAAATTAAAGAGAATAGTACACTTAACGTAACGTAACAAATTTGAAATTCTAAGTTTGGTACAGTCACTAAACGACCTATTCATCGACGTTGTGTTTGTACTGAAGAAAGAAAAGGTGCAAGAAAGCGAAAGAAGGGAAATAGAAAGAAAGTAAAATAATAGAATTGAAAGAAAGCTATAACTACCTTATTAATAAAAAAGTATTTGTTTGAATTTTAACGTGAAAGCTTTGTAGAGTAATTGATAGGGAATAAGAAGTCGAGTTATTTCAAAAGGAAGTTATAAGAACTTAATCTACTCTTATACAGTAGATTACATTTATGTATACGAATGTCATTGTGCTGATTGTAGATATGAAAAAATGATTTATAATTGGAGGTTGAAAAGTTCGACGACTTTAGAGTGTTTTTTCGGTTGTCATCTTTTGGTTCCCGATTGAAAGAATGTTAAATATATGTTGGGATTAAGTTTTAGGAGAGGATGTGTTGGACGCCATAAAGGACGGATAAAGTAGAGGAGATGAGGCGGAACAGAATCAGAGGAATTTAGCCCCCTTAGGAGGTTTAAATTCTTATTCGTCAGGGGTCGTCGTAAAATGAGAGTGTCGACGGCCATGGTTACTGAACATCGGTTTAGTTACGGGTGGGCCAGCTCATGGAGAGTTCCTACATATTTTTCTTCTCCCTTCCTTCCGCTTTGGAACAAACAGTGAATTATACAAAACTCGGGCCTCGCAATTAGTATTGTTAGGGAAGTAAACGGTTACGTGACGTGAATAAGACCATTTTTTTTCTCGATTATTTTGGAGATTTTCAGGCATGTAAAAATATAGTGAAACCCCAGTCTAGGGCCTGTGGCAAGATCCCCGCCCACCGACGAGCTAGCGCGTGGAGGAGCTTTCATGCCTGAGCCACAGGAGGCTTTGACACCACTTACACTACTCTGGCCGGACTGTCTTAAGGGTCCTGTGACCTTTGGGTCATAAGGGTGGATAAGGTTAGTGGAAGGGCTTGGTGGCAGACACTTGTGTCCGAACCTGTCATATCACCTAGGACTAGGCCTTTACCAGTAAAGATAGGTCGAGTTCTATCTGAACGAAGGGTGGTTTGATCATTAACGCACATTTAACTGCAGTGAGGGCATAGGGGTATGCAGACCGTTCGTTACAACTATTCCTTAGAAAACAAAAGCTCGGCCGTTTTTAACAAAAGGTGTCAGAAAAGTTACAGGCGTGATTTTCGATTGGACCGAAAATATTATTGAAGGTTTTCGTATAGTTTAAAGGTGAAAACTTTTATTTCTTTCAATAAAAAGTAAAAATGGTACCATTCTTATTTTATTTCCAAACAGCAGCAAAAAACAAACCATTATCTTAAAGTTTTTGTGCTTGATTAACAATTTTTTTTTATATTAAATTAATAGTTTTAAATAAAAAAAAAGACTCTCTTCAAATAAAAAAAAAAACTTAGCTAAGAATATTATTTAAAAACTTACTCTAACAACATAAAAGAAAAAACAAATTTATTACTTCAATATTATAGATAGAGACCAAAATACACGCGCTATGATAGTTCCAAGGTACACTAACAGCCAAAAAAAAATAAATTTTTTAAGTAGTATTTAAAGCACATACGTACAAAAATATATTCCTACCAAAAGATTATCAATACACTTACCGAAATCGATTAAAGTAGCGAAAACGAGACAGAAAATTAAGTACTACACAACTTCAGAAAAGAGATAAAAAAAAATACTTTTTTCAATGAAAACTATATTTATTTATTTTTTCTGCTAACTGTACGTTTAAAAAGAAACTGAGAAGAGAAATGAACAGAAGAGCATCATTTCACAGAAGCGACCAATCGGACCAAGGTACAATACTACTACATTCCGTTTTACCCGCAATAAGTTTTGAGTTAGGTGTTTTGCGAAACCACATCAAATCGTAAAGCCTTATCAAATTTGAAAAAGTGAAATCGTAGGCAAACGCGTACTCCCACATCGAACAAGTAGCAATCAAATACTCTTTGGACTAGCAAATGGTACAGATTACTCTTCTTGATAACAGGCTCTATTTCGGTGGGCAATTTGTGGAGAAGTCACACCTACTTTTTCCGCGAACAGAAAACAAAAATGTTAGTTGCACGTGATACAAAATGTCGATAACACCCAAGGCTAAACACTTTGATGCCGGCGTAACATTCCTCGCAAGTGTTTGTCGACAGACGGCAATTATCGCAAACCTCCCGCTTATCAACGAAAAAGATCCCCTCCGACGCTTATGCTGTCCTCCCCGTGTGTGTGACGCTGGACCACACGGGCACACAACCGAAGTTTTGTCAACACAACTCGTGTGACGATCTCCAATACCTCATCCGTATGAAGATAATCAACAACAAGTAAAAGTGTTATCATCGGCCTGGCCGATGCTTTGATACCCTCCACTGCATAGAAGTCATGAAAATTGGTTTTGTATGGGAGGTACCCGAAATACTTGACCGACATAGTCCAAATTTAATACAAACCAGACCACGATAAAAGTAAGTCCTCTCACAAAATTTCACTTGCCTAGGTCGATTTTTTTTGACGATATCCTGTTTTCAACAGACAGAGAGACACATGGGCCTAATATTGATTTTGTATGGGAGGTACCAGAATTACTTGCCCGACATAGCCCATTTTCAATACCAACCTGACGACGATAAAAAGAAGTCCTTTCACCAAATTTCATTCGCCTATGTCAATTCCTATGGGCGCTATCGTTCTTTCAACAGACATTCAGAATGTGATTCAGAATGTGATCCTGATTCAAAATATATATATTGTTATAAAACTTTCACTATTTGCCCTAACAACATATTTTCCATCTTGCTACTCTTGTCGTTTTCTAAACAAACAACAAGATTGCAACATCAAATTTGACTCAACTACTCTCTCTCTAACTTTTTCTTCTGGAAAGATAATGCTAGAGTGTCGAGCTAGTCACGACTATAAAATAAGTACGTGGTTCTTTTTTGAAAGCTTTTGTTGAGGGCAGACCATTTTATAATTTATAGAAAGTGTTCAAGTGCTATTAAACAATTAAAATAAATAAATAAAATCATAATTTTTTTTTTTCCTCTTATTAATAAAAGATTAAAATATATCTAACTATATACTTTATGAGGTCTCCGGTGACTCCTTTTTGGCGTTACAAATGTAATGACATTGATGGTATAATAGTAATAAAATAATATTTAAATGAAATGATATAAAACAAATGTTACACATACGCCACAGTGTACTTACTACTCGCCCTTTGGTTCAGCGTGCTTTTAATTGATATTTGCATTTGTTATTCCATCCATGAGTTTGCATTGTTCATTATATGATGCCAAACATTTCGAATCAAAAGTAACATACTTCACATAATATACACGAATTTAAGTTACTGAATGGAAATATGTTGCACATGTATTTCAAATTTGGCACAATTCAAAAACTCAATATTTGTGTTATCACTTACAAAACCACTTTAAGCTTCCACCCAACATGAAGTTTCCGATTTGGATCTGAGATTTCAGATTTCTGCTGCCAAGTCGGACATTAAATCCGAATTTTACAAAATAATCTGAGAAAAAATTGAGACTTCCCAAAATTGCCGTAGATAAAAAAAAAAAAACAATTCGAACATTAAAAGCAATCAGATCAAAACAAAATTGATTTTTTCTCCAAAAAAATGAACGTGCTTGCCAAATTGAAAACGACATTAGATTCATTAGTAGGTCTGCAGATGACATTTTATGTCAATCTAGAGCAAACATCTAGTTTTGAGATTGTTTTAGAAAGTTTAAGCTGCTTGTTTCAATACTGTTTCGCGATTATTTTAAGAATGTGTTTCTGAAATTATACCTGAAACAAATTTATTTTAAGTAAGAAAAGATAAGGATAAACATAAGATCACTGTAAGAATAACTGGAAAATTAAATTAAAAAAGAAATAGATTTTTCAACAAATTCGAATAGCACACTTGGGTTTTATTTTCGTATATACAACTATAATAAATATAACTATCAAGTTATTTCCTAAGTATTGCAGTAATATTGTCACCTACCACATTTTAACAAAAATAGCCGCAGTTCCCTCGGAACTTCTGAAAGTTTATCGGACGCTTCAAAAAGAATTTGATGTATTAAATAAGTTTCTTTACAGACATTATATTCTTTCTGTCGAATCTAATTTAAAAACCAATAGTAAACGCTTTTGGAGCTTTATAAATAGCAAACAACAATCTAATGGTATTCCTAAATGTATGCGTCTTAATAGTGTATCCTCATCTGATCTGTCAACCATTTGTAACATGTTTGCTAACCACTTTTAATCTGTTTATTCTTGTAGTACTACCACACCTAGAGTCTCATGTAACAACTCAATGTCCTGTGATTTCGTAAATATCGGCAACTTAGAGTGTTCAATCACTGAAGTTCAAATAGCTCTTTCTTCATTAAAACTATATAAAAATCCGGGTGTGGATGACATCGTGTTTAGTATTTAATTTTTCTCTCCAGTCTGGAATTTTTTTGAAAGACTGGAAGAGGTCGTTTTTAACGCCCATATATAAATCTGGATCGAGGCATGATATTACCAACTATCGTCCAATCTGTAAAATTTCTTCTATCCCTAAGTTGTTTGAAAAACTAGTTTCTGACAAACTTACACCTCTCTTAAATAGATTTATCTCTCCGTCTCAGCATGGATTCGTTACAGGCAGATCCACTACTACAAATCTCTCAATTTTTTACAATACTGCCTTGAATTACCTTGAGAATGGCTCGCAATGTGATGTAATTTATACAGACTTTGCTAAGGCGTTTGATCGCGTTAACCATAGAACATTAATTTCCAAACTGACTACGTTAGGATTCCACTCCAATATCCTAAAGTGGATTCATTCCTACTTAACGGATCGTATCCAGTATGTTCGAATAAACCAAATGCTCTCGTCACCAATTTATGTCACCTCTCGAGTACCTCAAGGTAGTCATCTGGGCCCTCTGCTCTTCCTTTTGTTTATTAATGACATTCCTGACTTGTTTTTGAGTTCCCAGTGTCTTATGTTTGCCGACGATTTGAAGATCTTCCGACCAATACGTTCAGTTCAAGATTGTATTCTTCTACAAGAAGACCTTAAACGTCTTTCTATTTGGTGTAATGCCAATGACCTTCATCTCAATGTCTCTAAATGTCAAAGCCTTTCTTTTTATCGTCACCTCTCTCCAATCCCCTTTACGTACGTAATCGATAATACCCCTTTGTCCATTATTTCCTCCAAAAAAGATCTTGGAGTTATTTTTGACATAAAACTTAGCTTTTGCAAGCACATTGAGTTTTTGGTTGACAAAGGTAATCAGATGCTTGGTTTTTCGTTGCGGAATTCGAAAGACTTTCAAGATCCTCATACTCTTAAATGTCTATCTTTTGCATTTGTCAGATCATATCTTGAATATGGAATCGGGTTTACGAAGTATATTCTTTTAGAATTGAGAAGATCCAAAAGCGTCTTACTAGAGTATAGCTGTTCGTAGACTGCGATGGAGTATTAAAATGCCATCTTACGAGACGAGGTGCAAATTATCTGGTATCTTACCACTTTTCAGACGGAGACAATATTTTTCCGTTATGTTTATTTGCGATTTGATAGATGGTCATATCGATTGCCCTTTTCTACTATCATTAGTTGGATTTTGCGCTCCTGTGAGAGTTCTTAGAAACCGCTTTTTATTTCATATACCCTATCATAGGGTTGACTATAGTTACAACGAACCAGTTTCTAGATGCCTCAGGGAATCCAGTAAATATTGTGATGTTATTGATTTTAATATAAGTAGAGAATCATTTAAGAATAAACTAATCCTGTTTTTAGGCTTTGGTGGTCACTTTTAAGTATAATTTTTTTTGTATTAAGTATGTAATCTCGCGAGAAATAAATAAATAAATAAATAAATATTTTGCAACAAGTTTGTAGTATTTGTGTTTTACTTAGGTTATTTTTTGTTATATAATAGTTTTCATTACGTTGTTTCATTGTTAAAGTTTTTCCGTTGTTCATATAACAATAATTCAATGTTACCGCCAACATGAATTAAACAATTCTGCAACAGAATAAGTATAATCGGTTAAGGTATATTAATGTTTCCAAACAAAAAATCACTGCTTTTATTATATTGCAAATCAGTTTCTACATATGGACAAACAAATTGTGAAGGATAAATATAATCGATCTGAAAGGCATCAGAGAGTATCTTATACTAGAAGTTCGAATTTGCTGTGATATCTGACCAAAATCTAAGAACGAATGCAATTTTTTCATGAACATTATCGTTCTGGGTCCCGAAATTTCATGCGCCTCCAAGAACTGTTAAAAAGAAGAAAAATTTGAAAATCAGTTTATATTAAAATTTGTATTTAAACTTCAAAATCACAAAATACTAAGAAATACATTTTTATATACGCTATTTATCAGTTTCTGTGAAAAACAATTGTAGAAACTAAGTAATTATGAAAAATTATAAATTATATATATTATATATATTATAATTATATGAAAAATTGAAATGTATTTTTCACATCAAAAACCTATCCATGCAAATGCAAATGTCCCAAAAAAATACACGTCTCGATTGTCGTAAACTGCCAGAACAGCAAAGACGTTCGCTATTCAACTCATTTTGGAAAAAAACTTGGCAGGAAAAACGAGAATATGTCAGGGGCTCAGAATTCGTGACAGGATTATACCATAAAGTGCCAATTAGAATACAATTATATTACGTATAGAGTCTGCAAAAAGATATTCAATACCACTCTTGTGTTTAAACATGAATGCACTCTTTTGTGGCTTAAACCTTGTCATGATGATGACACTTGTGGTAATAATAAATCTGTAGATCATAAAATAAAAAACTCGAGACCAAGACAAAAGGTATCCGAATTAATACGAAACAAGTTAGTCCATTTTTCGATTTACTGCCAAAAGTGGAATCCCGCTATTGCCGTGCTTCGACTCAAAGACTCTATTTGGAACCGATTTGGCAAACGAAACAGGAACTCTATCGTTTTTATTTAAATACCTATTGCAAAGAACAAGATGTGGTAGCCCCTGCTTCGAGAACCACATTTAATGATGAGTTTCTGAAAATGAACTTGTCGCTATTTCGTCCAAGGAAAGACCAATGCGATACTTGTGTCGCTTATAAGTCAAAAAATATATCAGAACAGGACTACCAACACCACCTTGTACGTAAACAGGAAGCAAGAGATGCAAGGAATGCGGACAAAATTGAAAATACATCAGACATCGTATTGACAAAGGATATGCAGTCTGTGTTATTAGCTCCTAAAAACAAAGTGGGATCTATGTACTACAAGACAAAACTAGCAGTTCATAACTTCACAATATATAATATAAAAACCCACGAAACCTATTGTTTTCTGTGGAATGAGACAAAAGGTGCCTTAACTGCAAATGAATTCTCCTCCATTATAAGGCGTTTTTCTTTTTTAGTTCAGAGCTGAGCTCTGAACCGAGTTCGAGCATTATGAGCGCACTCAGAGCCGAGCGTGCTCAGATCGTTCTGATGTATTTATGAAACACACTTGAGCACGTTTCTGACATTTTTAATAAATTTGAAATTTTATTAATTTTTATTTATTAAATTGGTTAACATTCAGTTCCAGAACAACAAAGGTCGTCCACCATTTTAATTATTTTGTTTATCCTGTTTTTCTTTTCTGTCAAATGTGACTGTGAGTGTGTATTCAGCTTTTACTCAGTCTGCTCAGTCAATTTATTCTGAGCTCATCGAATGCGCTCTGATTATGCTCAGATCGAAAAAAGAAACACAAATCTGAGCTAAAAAAGAAACACGAACTTTTTGTAGAACAGTTCAGGTTGTGCTCTGAACTAAAAAAGAAAAACGCCTATAGTTAGTTTTATTGAAGACGATATTTGCCTTTTATGCAAGATAAAACTTCAAAAATTATTTTCTGGAGCGATGGCTGTTCCGGACAGAATCGCAATGCATGTTTATCTAATGCATTGTTTGCATTGTTGAATTCATCTTTAATACATAAGGTAACTATAGTCCAAAAATGCCTCTTCAAAGGTCATACGCAAATTTAGGCTAATTCGATGCACTCTGCTATAGAACGTAGACTCAGAAACATAGACATTAATGTTCCGGCAGATAATGTTATTCACTGCCAAAAAGCACGACAAAAGCAATTCCCATACAAAGTTCGATACCTCTACCATACTTTTTTTAAAAACTTTTCTCAAGTGCGATATATTGCATCCATAAGACCAGGACGTAAAGTTGGTGATCCAACAGTAAATAATCTTAAACAGATCAAATATACACCGAATACTGTAATAGAGTACAAACTGAGTCACACAGACATTGATTGGACTAATTTAGATCAAAGACGAACAAGAATAAGCAATACTGAATAACACGATGTGAAAACTTTACCTCTTCTTTACCAGGAAAGAAGAAAAATCAAGATAGAAAAATATGATCATTTACAGATTCTAAAGAAGAGTTTAGCATCCGATTACCACGCCTTCTACGATACAATTCCTTTTATCGAAAAGTAAATACATACGAACATTTTAATTCATTTTATGCTTGTTTATTATTACAATTTATTTATTTTTAATAATGTATGGTAACTTAGTAACTGTAAATAAAAAATAAAATGGGTAACAAAATATAGCAGAATCAGAGTTTTATTCAAGAATTTTTGTTTGTTGCAGTCATTCTTCTGGTTACTTTTGGTATTTCCCCATTCATAAGAAAACTGTGAAACTCCTTACCACTAGTCACATTTTCAAGAGCAAAAAGTTTATCTCCAATAAGAAATATAAATCGAACATCATGTTGACTCTAAATCATTTTGCTAGAACAGTAATTATCGTAGATTATAATATCTGCAACTATGAGCAATATTTAGTCAGCTGCTTTAAAAATATAATATATTAAACTCTCCTGAAAAATTTGCAAATATGGAGTTACACATTTTTCTGGTTTAACCGACGATTTGACTATCTCCTCCCATCTAAACAAGATCGGATTTGCGTTGAAAAATATATGAGAAGAACTAGATCTTATGTTATTGCTGCTATATTGTGCATTTTGAAAAGCAAATTTGGATCAGATCCAGGCAATCAAAAGGCGCAACTTACTATAATAGCTTAGCTACACAAAGTGTTCTTCATACCGATTATTTAACTCATCTTTTTCTAAAATATCTGAGATTTTCAGAAATTTCAATATCAATGTAATAATTTTGTATTTTTTGTTTTTGTTTTATTATATAGAGAAAAATAAATGAATTGAAAAGATATACTTATTTCAATTAATTTTGTTAAAATCAACATGCTCAAAATGCTTTAAAATAAAGAAAGGTTGAAAAATTCGATAGACATAAAATAAAATGTTGTCCCTTAATGAGTACAAATTCCTCGATATATTAACATTAAATCACTAAGCCGGTAACCCTGAAAGCAACAAAAATTCCTGTATTTGAATTTTCGTAAAAACATTACATAAACACTACCATAACACTATTATCACTGTAAACGATCTTCAACATTTTTATAACAAGCGTCGTAAATGTCATAAAATATTCTAGGGTATTGATGCAGTGGAGTTAGTTGCATTACAATTGTTATAGAATTGCAATAACGTGTTGAAACTTGATAAGTATTTATCTGAGATTTTAGTTTTCTCAAAATAATAAATCAACATTATTATAACATCATTATAATTGCAAACAAGCATCAATAGCATTACAACTTCTTTATAACCAACAACTTATAGTCAACCATTTTCAGAAGCTTGTTTTAAAAATATTCGGCGTTGATTTTTACAGTTTCTGTAACTTAAACTTAAGCTTATCAGCTTCAACAAACGCTTTTGATAAATGCAAAATTGTTCTTATAATTTGCACATTATAATATATTTATCAACAATATTTTAATAAAACACTGCTCTGGCCACATTTTCAGCTGCCATTTATTTTTTTTTCTCCCTTTTTCTTATTTTTGTGAACTTTGGGACATAAATAGGAATATACATAGCACGGCTATGTGCCAGTTATAAAAAAATTCTATCCACATCAGTTATTATAAATTATCAAGGTGAGTACACTGTTAAAGAATGTAAATAAAACTTTTCTCCAAAATCGGAGTTACATTAAACTTTTTACCTCACATTTGATTGCTGACCTAAATTTTGAGATTTAAATTATGATTATGATCTCACTTTAAAACATGTTTTTTTTTTATCACGAATCGTCTGCGTGGAACGCCGATATTATATTCGGGGTTATCTTCTTTTAGTGCACTGCAATACAAAATCATTTCGAGAAAACGATTTGGCAACGCTGATTACAACTACTTGATGTTGTGAAGTATGTGAAATTATATTGAAGTTACGGTAACGTCATGAAACTTGATACACACATTTCGATTTTCTTATCAACATTATTGTAACAGCTTATCTGATAGATTGGGTGTAATCAAATTTAATTTGTACACAATTTAAAATGCCGTATTTAGTCCTCGAAGCAAAGAAACTAAACTGCAAATGACGTAAGACGTCATATAATGCAACATATTTACAATTGTGGAAACTCTATTATAAAATTACTTAAGATTTCAAAATCATTTTTCATTTCATTTCATTTTTTTAACTGAATTGCAACAATATCCTAGACGACTTGTTAATATACGATTGATTGTAAAAACATATAAAAAACTTGGCAATGACTTTCCTTTCTTTATTTGTATAAAATTCTGTATTCGTTCATGGTTCATATGAAGAACCTTACGACTTTTGATCGTAATTAAGTTACTTCGTTTTTACGATTCTGCTATACAAAAGTTTTAATGACTTTTAAGTTAGAAGTACCTAAAATTTAAATTTTTTAAACGTAACTGTAGCTTATTACCATCTTTTTTAAAACTCTAACTTAAGAACATTTGTAAAACTATTTTAAAACACCCCCCTTTTTGTGAACAAGTTTAAAAGTTAAAAAAAAAAACGTATTTACAACATTTCGAATGACAAAGTTACAATTAGTCCCCCTTGAACATGAATACACCTGATATAGAACGGATTTTGTTACAGATTACTTATCAGAAATACAATCAAAGTTTTGTTGCAAATTACAATCTGTGCTATTTAAAGAATAAAGAAACAATAAATTCATTAAACAATAAAAAAAGAAAACAATTTCTTATTCAATATACACCAGTTATTTCAAACTTAGCTTATAAACTATTCACATTTTACACATATTCTTATATTATTTATTCCCTAAAAATGACGTTTCTCGAATATAGGTTTTTCCATTATTATAGAATTCAAAGGGCTAAAAATGGCAGTCGAACCCTTAATGTGAATTATTGGTTGACAAAGAACATAAATATTATCATTTTCAATTAAAAATTCTTTTATTTTATATAATTGAAAACAATTTCTTATTTTGTTCTTCACGAATTAGGTTTTCTTTAAGATAAATTAAATTGTATCCGCTACCATCCGCCAGCAAAAATTCCAGTTCATTTCCATTCACTTCATTTATTTTGATATTTCAATTTCCACTCATTATCAAATTTGAATAAATTAAAGAAAAATCACTTTTAACTCACTTACTTAAGAAATTACACGACTAAGATTCTGACACGATCCGACGCCGAAACCTGAACAAAGCACTTTATGTATTGTTGCGGTTTTTTCCTATCACGAATCTTGAAATAAGATTGTTTTGTTCTTAATCTGTGTTTAAATGTAACAATTGAAGTTTGTTTCGTGTTATTTTACGAACAAAAAACTAATTCAAGATATTGCAACTTAATTTAGGAATATAAGAACAAGAAAATGTAAAACAATACTGGATTTTAGCTTGCGATTTTCTGTAAGCGAAAAAGTGTTAAGTCATTTTGCGATTAGACTATATACGATTTTATAACTGAAAGTGTGACCAATAGTGGGACTATGACTTGTATAAATAAAAATCAGTTCATCATAACAGAAGAAGATAGCTAGTTTTTGATATCTTAAAATAGATAACAGGTCTAAGCGATATGATTTTGTCTACCGATATGAGCTCTATTAACTTTCTAGGCAGGAGTTTACATTCAGTACATATATAAATGAAAAGCTCGAGAACCACCTTTCAATTGTATAGCCAACTTTTGGTCAACTTAGATCGGTTTCTTTAATCCAAATATATAATATTTATTTACGTCTATTAACGTTATTGCTGTTTTTAAAAAAAGAGAGTGTAAGTTGTTTGTTTAAGAGTGTTATACCAAAAACAGTATATATGAAAGTAATCTCTTACGGACTATGGAATTATAACGCCGCGTTACGTTAAGGTATGCGGTAAACAAATTGTGGTGTATTTTTAAGATGTATGGCTCAGTGGGTTAGTGAAGTGCGGCATCGAATTCAAATTTGTCCCATCTGATAGGGAGAATTATTACAAAAAATAGTCTTAGCACCCAAATTTTTTTATTCAAAATTAACAACTAAAAAAACAAATTGTGCAGTTCTTTTAACTGGCTTTAAAGTTTCCTTACAAAATATTAAACACTCGTTTCAATACCAAGTTAATATACGGATCTCGTCTGATTTTTCGCCTTTATCTGAGCAGATTTGACATGGGCATTTAACCAGTGATATTATCACTGCTGGCTAGTGGCACATTTGATGCAAGTGTGTGCAAACATATCTACCTTCTTACCAAGCAAAACTTTAATGTCATTTCTTGTTTTGCAGTTGAGGTAAATAAGGTGATTTTCAGATCATTCCCAAAAAAATGTTCATGAACAGATGCCTTGCCAACTCTGGTAGGGTATATCGCCGGTTACCTTCTTGTGTTGTGGCTTTTTTTTTTTGAGCTTAACAGAAGGAACATAAGCCGTCAATCCGCAAATTTCTATAGGCATAGCAACTGATTTTGCTGTTTAAATTGGTCGAATATTTAATTGAGTCTGATATTTTGGTCACCCCATGTAGCATTGTAGGGTGGGTTGTGGTAAGGAATGTATACCACATAATATGTAATGAAATTTGTTCTTTTTGTTTTTATCAAACCCTTTTTGCCATTATTTTTTTTAAATGTTTGGCATTATGTTTAGAGTAAAGGGTAGGCCAATATCACCCAAGAAATGCGTGAGCTACAACCCGAAACCATCAACAAGGTTTCGGAAAATTGGACTGACAGAATACGCCACTGCGAAGCCAGCCAAGGCAGCCTCTTGAACGACGTTGTTTTCCATAATTAATGGGAATGTTTACTCATACTAATAAAGCCATAATACATGGAAACAATTAATTTTGTTCATTTTATTGCATTTTTAAAAAGCAACTTGTATTTGGCCCACCCTGTATATATAATATATTATGTGTAATTTATTTCACTTCAATTAAAAAAAAAAATGTCTCGTTGACCGTATCCACCATAGCCAACAGAACCACCATATCTACCGCCATCTCCACCTCCATATCAACCATATCCTGCATAACCACTTTCATATGGGCCACCCAATCCACCCTATCCACCTAGAGCGCCTCTGATCAGACCGAGACCAATTCCTCAACGACCTCCAATTTGGCGGCCGACTATTTGCGAAATCTCGGTTTACAATTTTTAGGTTCTACAACGTTTAACTATAAATAACAACAGAACACGCCGGACGTGATAATGTATATCGTGATAATTCTAATCAGTCAGACGCCAAGCCTATTAAAACTATGCGTAGATATATTTTAATCATAGAGCCTTGGAAAAGAAACTGGTTTAGGTTGATTACAGAACCGATGAAAAAAGTCATCGGTTATATTGAGTAATGGCTTAAAGAATTTGTTTTCAACTTATTATGCTCATTTAAGTGACTGGTATCCGGTATTGTGCTATATGATGAAGCTAGCCTACTTGTAAAAACACAGCTGTGGTGCCATGGTAGGTTTGGAGAGGGTAAATTTAATTTAATTTTTTTTTAACTTTCCAGAATACGTAGTAAGTATTCGTTCAAAATTTCGAACTCGAACGAAGAATGCAAAATAGTGGGACTCGTAATTCTGTCCGCCGTCTGCTGAAGTCTAGATCACAAACTCCTACTTTGCTTGTCCTCGTAGGTTCATAGTCAAATATCGTGTAAGGTTTAAGAGCCTATAAACAGAACTTGCCTTTTACTGAGAGCTTAAACCTCACATTATTATTTGATGTACTGCCATCTGAAATGAATATGTTTAAGACAAGAGTGCACTTTATTGAAGTATATAGTTTTGTAATACGGTTTGGTATCTAGATTCTAGAATCGCTTCTAAGTTTTATTTACTTTCATACCTATGAAAACTAAAAGCAATCAACCAAACGGTGATATGAACGAGAAAGATTTTTTTCTTATAGTTAAAATCTCTAAAATAATTACATACCAATAGGTGTATATAAATTCTTAGCGAAGGGAGGATAATTATAATAAGTTGTATTACACTTATTTCTCACGTCACAATCACTTCAAAATCCGATAAGAGGTTTCGGGTGCCGTCGAAACGTTCAAATCAAATAGATTCAACTAAAAATACATAACTTTGTAGCTTGGCGTAAATTGTTTCATCGGTTGTTACCCTTTTCATCCAATTTTTATAGGAAACCTCTAATTTATCTCCCAATGGAAATTTCATTCCTTATAACTATGTACATTAAATGCGACAAAAATAAACGATTTCACTACGAACCACATCTTTTGTGTTGCATATAATTTAATTGAATGTTGAGTAAATTATTAGCGTAATCTAAACCAATATCTAGCTTTTTTTAACGCATTTCAATTGCTTTATTTAAGCATTTTGTTTCAAACATTGGTACTCCTCACGTATTCACTTAAATTTTATTTTGATTTGGTACTCTTTTCCTGGGATTATTTTTGAAATTATAATTTTGCACACTAGCGGACATAAACCGCGATGAGAAAAAAATGGGAATATGTGAGCGAGGCAAAATAAGAACCAACTTAGTCTCAATAAGAACTTTATCCATCGGAAAGCACAACATATAATAGGCCTTCTTATTATGCTCACATGATCTGTATAGCTCATTGATTTTCATGGTTTACACCAAAAGTTGGATCTTGTACTTAAAACATACCGCATACCATCGAAACTGGCCAAATATGGTCTGAAGAAGATGTGAAGGGCATAGACTAACCAAACTAGACAGTCGACTGTCCTGCATAAGTATTCGTGCCTGTACAAATCAAAGGAGCGCCATTGCTGACGCTTGATACTTATACAATATGCTGCAGGGATTTCATGTCATTCGGGCGGCCATTATTATGGTGGGTTATGAAGTGTGTGCGACTGTGTTCGGCATACTTTGTGCCCATTAGTTATGCGGTGTTCACATCACAGTTAATTTTAAGAATTTTTATAGTTTTTGAAAGTGTTGGTATCAAATGGAATTTCGTTACAATGCCAAATAAATTAATTATATAATTATTATAATAATTTTCAATATCTAGCAGAAATCCATCTCATAATATTAATCAAGGAAAAATGAACACAGTTTTTCACTTTTGTTAAAAGAGATTTTGTAACTTCAGGTTTTTTTTTTTTGAATATTTTAAGAAAAAAAACTTTTTACCGTTGATTTTAAAGCTTTAAATTTCAAAGCCATATTTAAAAAAATATATTTTAACACAGTTCAGCAAAACTTTTTTTTTTTGTATGTCGTGGGGAAAAATATTTCTGTAATTAGTACGTAAAATGTATACTTGCACAATAATAGCTACATGCAAGTATGCATTTGTTAAATTCAAAAAATTATTTCGATATTTTTTATATTATTACAATAACTATTATACTCTCAAATACGTATGCGCTTGGCTTTTTCTGGTAAAGGCCATAATACAAAAAACCTCTTAGATCGCCCTTTATTTTACTCGAAACGATAAAAAAATGTTTTGATCACTTTTCGTATTCCCCAAACACAAATAGTGCACTTGTATTTATTAATTAATAATTTAGAAAGGTTTATAAAAAAATCTGTGCACATTTCAATATATACATTGTTTTAAAATTTGTAAAAGAATTATGTACCTATATAGAAAACAAAGTAAAGCGTGCGAATATCAACAATTAACAAAACAATTTTAATTCTTACGTTCGATTGAATACGCAAAATCAGAAATCAAATTGCAAAGCCAACATTATTTTTTTTGCTTTCCGATATTCATATTTTTTTTTGTTCCTAATAAACATTATTCAACAGAATTTCCAATCATATATTCATTTTGTACAAATATAGTGTTAAATAAACGGCTTTGAAAGCATTCACCCTAATAGAAATTTTTAAAATATTCATGAACATTTACTAAAATTCGCTTTTGTCAAGTGGAAGCTTGGGTTTAACTTGCATGTTGTTGATTCATTTTTAGAACACCCCCATGGATTTTATTTATGCATTTTGCTGTCAAGCATAGAATTCATACAAAGAAAATTAAAAATAAACTGAAATGTGAATGGATGAACACATTTGACTGCCGAAGATGGATAGAGGACGAGTATGGTTTAAGCTATTTAAAAACCATACTCAACATTTACTTTTGTTACATTTATTGTTATAGAATCATTTACAAATTGTTTGTTATTGAAAGTGCTATCCGGCGGCCTTTAATACACGTATTCACAGACAGGAAAAAAAATGCGCGAGAGAGAGCTGTCATTCAAAATTTGCGGGGATAGTCCATGGTGATGGGCTTGCAATTCAAACATAAACTGAGTTTTAAATAGAAAGTCAGTTGTCAGTTCCCGCGCACATACCCGATTCCCCCCGCAAATTTTTGAAAATAAAATGTTCTCTTAAATTTTCTATCTGTAAATACATGTGAAGCAGCAAAACAAAAATTCTGAATGGCTGGAGGTGGACAACAAAATAGAATGAACTGTCAGGTTACTATGTGTAACAAGGAAATTAGCTTGTATGCAGTTTCTTACGTTGTCTGAGCTGACGGTGTATGTATTAATACCTACTTAGTTTATGGATGCAAAGAACTTTTAACCTCTGAAAGAAGATATATACACCGGAAAAGGACCCACGTGAAACAAAAATTGGGAAGTAAAGGATGCAGTAGTTTAGCGATTTCCGCTAAAAATAAAAGATTTAAAATAGATTTAAAAATAATAAATTCGCAATATTTGCCTGATTTTCTTATATTAAAGGCTGTCTTCAGTCTTTATTGCTAAGTCAAAACGTTAACACCTATTTGTTATTTTCTTTTTAGTGTAAAATTTTGTGAATTTTAATAAGAAATTCCAATTTTGTTAGTAGCGATTTTCTCTCAAGTTCTCAAAATATGTATAAAAACTTAAGCTACATAATATTTCAAATGGCAATAAAATGAAATAAAAATATATAAATCCATAAATTAAAAAAAAAATAGTTAAATACAATCAATTTAACAATTTAATTTCTGTATTTAACAACTAAAATTTAATTAAAAACAAGTAAAAGTGTTATCGTTGGCCTGGACAATGCTTTGACAACTTCCACTGCATACAAGTCATGAAAAATTGGTTTCGTATGTATGGTAAACTGGGGCACATTCGTTACTTTTTTGTCATACGCCTATAAACCGTTTTTTTTACTTTGAAGATAATTTTTTTTTTGGCTTAAGAGGTAATTTCAATATTTGTGAATAGTTTTTGGAAGAAATATTTTTGATTTTATTTACCGTATTGTAATTTAAACTTTTTTTGAAAGTCACCTTTGTTTAATGAAAGTGCCCCGGGCCGGGCAGTTTCGTCATTCAATGGGGATCATTCAGCATTGAAAAAACTTGAAAAAAATACGTGAAGAGTTCGTTCATAGCATTTATTTTTTTTTTAAATACAATTTAAACTAAAGAAAAATGCATGTTGTGAGACTGAATAACTAAAAAACAGAAATTAGTTCAGGTCCACATAAAAAAAATATAAAATAAAAACATCACATGTTTAGGAACTGAAATTCTTACAATAAAAAAAAAATAAAATCATGTTATGAAACTAATATAAATAAATAAATAAACACAAAAATAACTTCAGGTCAAAATAGAAAAATATAAAATAAAAACATCACATGCTTAGGAACTCAAGTCCCTTAAAAAAAACTTAAATTGTCGTTAGCTCATCAGTTATAAGCTATCGAACTTCTAATAAGATGAGACTTATTATTTGATTTTGTAACCCTTAAAGTCAAAATTGAAGCAATATTTTTTTCGACATCTTGAAGTTGATGCTGGAGTGGTTGGATTAGGAAGTTTGAGCTCAATCTCACTTTTTGAAACTACCGATGTGTCTTCGTTCGGAGGGTCAACAAATTCTGTTGTTGAATTATATGCTTTCCGAAGGAAACTTACATTTAGAGCAGTATCGCTAAATTTGTCAGTTACATAGCCCACATAAAATACTTCTTGTTTTAGATTGATATGCAACTTAACTAAGACGTAGTTTCCGACTTCAAAGGACTCCTGATGTTGATCAACTTTCAACGCGTTTGAATGATTTTCGAGGTTTTTGGGCTCCACAGCCGCATCAAGATTTGAAGAGCTATCATTTTCAATGAAATCTCCTACTGATTCATTAGATTCCGCATAACGTATTTCAGTATCGCTTTCATCAGATGAAGAAACACGAGTTCTTTTTCCTTTTTTGTTTTTTTTCTGTTCTTTCGAAAATGTTATGACTCGCTTAACGGCCTTTAATTTTCTTTTAAAAGCCTTGTCTTTTTTATTGGCATCGCGCCTGTGTGCACTTTCCTCTAATCTCTTTTTCTGTGACGAATTGGTGTAAATTCTAGATGATCCACTGTTTGCTTTTTTTTTTTTAGCATATAAACGGGGAATCGGACGCATTATTTCCACCGATATGCTTTCTGGATTCTGGCTAATTGGCGATGAAGTCACATTTTCGATATAATCTGGTTGTGTTATAACTTGAGAATCAATTGAAGGGGGAAATATATTTTCCTGAGATGTTGTTTCTTCTTCCAGTGGATTTTCAATGGCAAAATCATCCTCCTTAAGAATCTGAGAGTTAAAGGGATATATTCCAGTTATCCTAAAGCCGCTTGTGATGTTTTCAATGGAAAATGCTTTTTGAAATGGTAGGTTTGTCAACCTAGCTATATCATATATTGTGATAGTCACTCCTTTATTTGACGACAAAAAATCATTGAATGATGTCCTACAAAATTTTTTGAATGGGCCAAAGACAGCCACATCAAGCGGCTGTAGGCGATGAGAGGTGTGAGGAGGAAAAGATAAAAGAGTTATACCATTCTCTCTGCAAAAATTTATACTTTCCAAACTACAATGAGAGGAATGGTTGTCCAATATTAAAAGGATTGGATTTATCTTGGAACAATTTGTATTTTTTTTAATGTGTTGTAGGGCATTTATAAATAGTTCGGAAACCATCCAACCACTTTTACTCAGCAGGAACAAGGATCCTGGAAAGCTTCCGATTGCAAACCTTGGATTGTTTTTCTGTCGTGGGTATATAAATACAGGCGGTAAATGGTTTCCAATTGCGTTAATGATGCCTACAACCGTGACGAGTGTGCCTCGTTCTGCCGAAGTTACCTGACAAACACTTCTTTGCCCTTTTTGGGCAAGCACCTGTTACAAAAATGTAAACCGTCCGGAAAATTAAAAAAATTATTAACATGAAGTGCCGTCTTACCTTTGGTGTATCCAAAACGGTCGTTATTCCCGATTCATCAAGGTTGTATACATCTTTTGGAAGAAAATGATGTTTGTCATACAGATCTCGAAGATTTGAGAAATAAGTCTCGACGGCTGTTTTATTGAGAGCTTTAACACGAGCAACACTTATGTTTTCTGGCTTTCGCAATGTAAGACTCGGATTCCTCTTTAAAAACCCAAAAAGCCAATCTTCTGAAGCTGCTTTAGATGAGTTCCAACTGCTTGGATGTGGCAAATTGTTTTTTAATGCGAATTCATACGCGAGCTTTCGAAATGAACTATAAGTCAAACCAAAGTGATGAAAAGCGGACTTTTTAACATAAGCAACGAGCTCTTCTTCTTGAACCTTAGTAAAAACTTGTTTCGAGGTATACTTAGATTGAAACTTCATTTCAATTTCACTTTCGGAATCCGATGATGGTTTCAAAGGGTCCCGTTTCTTAAGCCTTGATTGTAAGGTCTGACGTTTTATATCGTACTTTCTTGCCGCAGACGAAATAGTTTCCAATTTTTTTAAGACATCCTCAATTGCCCTTTTCATTAAATCTTCGTTTATGTGGATTCTGTTTGTTTTTCTTTTATAATTTCGAACCATATCTGTAAAAATTAAAATGAAAGAAAATTTTGATAATCTCGGGGTACATTCGGCACCTGCTGAATGTGCCTTAATCAAAATGCCGAATCTACCCCGACTTCTCAAAATTGTTTTTTTTTGCACATATTTTTATCACAATTAAAATCAGGCTTTTTCTTAATTATATTTCACTTCCTAACATATTGAACTAGGAAATGAGTGAAACCTGCATTTCCTACAATTATTTTTTACTTTAAAAATCACTCACTTATCTCTTAGCCAAAATTATACCGCAGACCACAAAAACACAAAACAACACACAACTTTTTTGAGCGCGAAACTACAAACTTCAAACTAAGGAGTGTGTTCATGGCCAAAGTAATGGATGTATTCAGCGCTATTTTCATTTCTTAATTCAGAGTGCATTCAATCGAAAATTGCTTTGACGAATGTGCCCCGATGATGAATGTGCCCCAGTTTACCATAGTTTCCTTGGATGAAGACAAATACAACAAAAAAAAAACTCTAACCGGACAATCTGTTCACGAGTTACGAGCGGTCTTAACTATGCAACTTAGTTTTATATTACGTCGCTCATTATGATTCTAAATTTTTGCAAAAGATTACCTTCAGTGCTATGAGTTATGAGCTTGGAATGTGTATTTTCTGTAACTAGTACCGATTCTATCTTCAGATACTTTAACAACAATGGCACCAGATACTGGATCAGAGGCTTCAAGTCTGAATGATAACTTAGTGATTCCCTCTTTTATAAAAGAGGAGCTCTTCCATGAAATTCTCAAAAACGACTACCCCGACTTTGAAAGAGTAATAGCATTCGCACCCAAGGCCGCAACAGCCCCCGGTGATAACTACTTATCCATCATGGTACGAGTGGCCATCGATATCGAACTAAAAGGTAAGTCGCGCAAGGACCTCTCGCAACATCACTAAATTTATATTCCTTATAGACGCCAGCAGAGTACAAGTCTCTTATGTGCTCAAAACAATGTTCGAATCCTCCGCATCAAGTAATCTTTTAAGTCATATGCAAGTTTTCCCCAAAGAAAAAGAGGTCTATAGCTCGATCCTATCACAATTTGAGAAGCTATACACCGAAGTTGGCCAGACTGTGAAATTTGGGCCTCAATGCAAATTCGCTGAAGAAACGCCCGAAAGAATAACAATTATCATGGAGGACCTAAAGCCGAGGAAATTCAAAAATATTGATCGTCACATCGGTTTTGATCTAACACATATGGAAAAGGTTCTTAAAAAACTGGGGCAGTTTCATGCGGCATCAGCAGTACATTTTGAACGCTATGGGCCATTCTCAGAGCATTTCAGTCAGTCATTCTTCAATAAGGAAACTGTAGATTTCTATAAAAATATCGCCGAAAAAAAACGCCAGTTATACGCTGATGCGCTGCTCAAGTGGGGCGATTGTGAGAAGTATATCGATTTGTGGGTATGTTTCAAGGTCACAACCAATTTCTGTTTCAACAATTAACCTTTTCAGCCAAGTCTGGAAAATTTTATCGCATGGTTTGTGGAAAACGAACACGGACACCCAAATGAGCTGTTGGTCTTGAATCATGGTGACTTGTGGTCAAACAATATTATGTTCACCTACAACGACGAAGGCGATATAAACGAGACATACTTTGTTGATTATCAACTTTGTAACTGGGGATCCCCTACACAGGACTTGTACTACTTGATAACCAATTCGGCGGGATATGATATACGGGTTAAGGAATTTGACAGGTTCATGAGGGTGTATCAGGAGAGCCTAGCTGATAACTTAAAACTGCTAAGGTATGGAAAACCCATCCCAACGTTGAAGGATGTGCAAATCCTTATGATCAAGTATTCATTTTGGAGTGAGTTGATGAAGCGTTATCATATGTAGGTTCCCTGGGACAATGTTTACATTTTTCAATTTCAGGTTTCTTCACAGCTACAATGGTTATGCCATCAGTATTGGTGGATCCAGTTGAAAATGCCACCTTTGAAGACATGCTTACTCCTGGTGAATTTTTCCAAACCTGCCTGAAGTCTCCGAGATATGTAAAAACCATGAAACAACTGCTGCCGTGGTGGGAAAATCGTGGACTTTTCCAAATCGATTTGTAACACCTTTCGACTTTGAAAAAGAAATGCAAGTGTAATTATAAATTCTAGGCAATAAAGTTTAGTTGGATTTTAAATTTTCAAGTTATGGTTACTTATTAAACGTTTAAGAATATTGGGGGTGATCTTCCTAGTGGATTTGCTTTTAAAGATCAGGGCAGTCATACAAAAAAGTAAGTAACGGACTGTATAATTAACACGATAATTCAGGCATACATGATTTCTACTTAATTTAAAAGGTTTAGAAAAATAAACCTACTAAAGGGAGCATAGCGGCATTCTATAGGATAATTTTCAAAGGCGGCAATTGACTACGGAAATTCGCCTACGCTTGACAATTTTCTAAATGCATTGTAATATTTAAAACCAATAAAAATTAGTTTAAAATATTTTTTGTATTGAAATATATTCCATAGATAAATTCTATAATTTTTCAATAAAAATAAGGATTCAAATTAAATACTTTTGTATTGAAACGCAACTCCATATACATATGGTCGCCCTAATATTGGGTTACCGGAAACGCCAAAATTCACTTTTTGAGTTTGGTATGCAGTCTTATGTTTTCGCCGTAGCTCTTTTCAAATCTTTTATCCGTTTTGTTCTATCTCTTTCGATTACAGAATTGTTTTGACGTATATCCACCAAATTCATCAAGTTTACGTATGCTTTTGGCGTAAACGCCAAAATTTGGCATTGGAATTGTTTTGAAGTACGACCTATTGTCCTACAACGTACGCCATAAAACTTCAAAGTATTGTTTTGACTTATGTGCCTTCAAATTCAATGTAACGCTATTTAATCGTATGCACGTACGTCATTAGAAAGAAAATTTTTTTTTTGTTTTGCCGTAGTGCATACGATTTTACTGTGGCCGTAAAAAAGTATAAATACGTTCTCATTGAAAAATAGTTCAGTAGTTGCTTCCCATCTTTTGTAGGGAAAGAAAGTGATTGAAAAATCATTAAAATGAATTCTCCAGTACCCATTATGGATGAATCCCTTCTTTTGTAAGAACTTATAGTCTACATAGGTATAAGTTTTGATTCAATGTTTCTATTTTTTAAGTTTATTAGATGAGCTAGTCCCAAATGAAGTAGAGTTCAGGGAAGAAACAAGTAGTATATTTTCAAGTTCATCCGAACAAGATTTTGGTAAGAAAAAAATTCAAATACCCCTGACTTTCTTTTTATTTGTCGTTGTTTTATGATCGTAGATGACCCTAATTATGTTTATGAACCATATTTGCCACAACAGTTAACAGAGAGTTCAAGAAGTATGCCATTAGAGTGTGGTACTTCAGGTAAATAAGACCCAATACAAAACATATAGGAACTAGTTCCATATACTTACATTTAATATTAAATAGGAAGTGATATGACTCCAAAAAGCTCTCCCCGAAAAAGACGAAAGAAACCTGAAATGTGGAAACAGCATCTGGAAAGGAGTACACAAACATTAAAGGAACAAACATAAAGTCAAGGAAAGTGCTGGAACCGTGTAAGCATACCTGTTTTTATTTGTGTACAAAAATATTTTCTTCTGAAGTGAGACAAGGCATTTTTAATTCATTTTGAAGCTTATCCGACCAAGAAAAACCAACCTTCTACTGCAAATTTGTAAGGCAGATTCCAATTAAGCTTAAAAGAATATCTGAGTCTTCTAAAAAATCACAAACTTTTCACTTCTATTTGGAAACGGATAACATAATTCATCAAGTCTACAAAAACTATTTTAGGAGCACCAAAGAACTCATATAATCAAAATGTTTATACCGTTCAGAAAACAAAAAAAAATATGTAAGGAAAAAATTAATGATATTAAAAGTTTGTATCCTTTTATATCATCAGAGGATAAGAAATACTTTGAAGCTATTTTTAATCAACTGAAACAATAATTATTCGATTTTATTTAAGTATCTACATACATAATATGAAATTGTTTCTTTTTTAAGTTATTTTTAATTTATATTTATATTTTAATTTATAACAAAACAGTATTTTTGTTATGAAGAAAAATGTACAAAATATTTGAAGTCATTACTTTAATTTTTTTATTACTTATATTATTTTTGTATTTATGTATAAGAAATTTTCAAATAAAGAAAAAAACATTCACACACTTTTATGTTTTATTAAGTATGTTTATTGCATCAGGCTTTCAAGTTCTGCTACCGCCTGTTGTTGAAAACTAACCCCTAACTTCTCGACAGTATACTTCGGAACTTGTTTGAGAACTCTGTCAAGATTGGCAAGAAGCGAGTAGTTTTCCAAACTTGGATTAACTCGAAAGTGGATTAACTTTTGGATTTATTCCTGTCTCTGTTGGTTCGCCAGTTGCAGAGCTGGTAAATGTTCTAAATTATTGAAAAAATCATGAAATGTCTTATTCAAGGAGCATATATGCACATTGCTAAATGCTCTTACCGTCTTTTGTTTGTAAGCGGTGTGAGGAATGATAAACAACTGGCGTACTCCCAGAAGCCTGAATTATTTTCTTCAATTATGTGTTCATTAATGTCTTCAGGCTCGTCACAAGCCGCCATACCAGATTTCCATTTCTTTTTTGCTGAAACGTGATACCTTTTGCGGTCACAGAGTGACTTGCAGTTTAATTTGCAGCTGCAATATATTGAGATTTTCATTTGATATTACATACAATAAATATGGCAATACATGTTTTGTTCAAAGTTTTGATATGCATCTCCATGCTGCACTAATTGCATCCAAATTGCTATGCAGTTTATCGCCAAGGTTCTTTAATTTAATCCGCCAGGTAATTAATTTTTTTTTCGGAGGTAAAAACGGCTTTGTATTTTGTTCTTTGTATTTTTTTCTGTTTCTTTATTTGAACTTCGACAGCTCCCTCCTCGAAAACCTCTTCCAGTTACTCCTCGTTAAAATATCCCATTTCTAAAACAAATTAAATTAAAAACAAGGAATTTCTTTGTATTGAACTAACCATTCTCCATAAGTACTGCTAATTCGCTTTCGTTTGAAATTTTGTTGAGAATACTGATATTTTCTTTGATCTGTCAAAATTTTGCAGTGGAAAAATGTATGTTGCATTAATACGCTTACTTAAATTCTGTAGAGATTTTTCGTACAGTGGCTAACAAATTTAGCTTGAACTGCGTACTGCTTGGCTTAACTGTTTTGCTTAATTTTATCTTTGGACACATTTTTGTATGGGGGCTTAATTTAAGCGCAAGCAGCATACTAGGCTTCAGTTGCACAACTGGCGCAATTCAAATATTTCGTAAATTTTATTAACTTCTGTTAGACTTCCTTCTATGTGTTTGGCTATGGTATTAAATTAAAGGCACATTTCATTTGTACCGAAAAGAAAATAATTTAACCGGGAGTAAATAGTACCTGTTATTCTAAACTGAAATTTGCTTCTTGGCTTTAACACACAAGGTTTTCAATTCGCTTATTCCATATTTTGTTTGAGTGATATTGGAAGCAGACCACCATGGCCCCTTTTCGTGCTAATTTAGCTTCCATTTTTGAGTAATTCCCAGGCACACAGAAAACTATAAGTATTTTTAGATTTTAAGCTATTCAATACTGAGAGTACAATTCGCTACTATTACTGAAAATAAAATACCAGGTAATATTGACAAAATTCAATTGTAAAATTTCAACAAAAATAGTTTTGTTGAACTGAACAAAATTGTTGTAATGATAAATGAAATTTATTAAGTCTTATCAATTTGAACGATATTTTGTCAAACGGATGAAACATTTACTACAGAACTACTTTGTCAGTTTAACAAAACACAATTTTCAGTTTAATAAATCGATATTTTGGCAATTGAACCAGTTTATTGTTGAATTAGCTAAGTTTTTGTTATATCCATAAAAACAGAACCAAAAATCACTTTTGTAAATGTTTGTTAAATTGACTAAATTGGCAAAATGTTTGTTAGCCAAACAAAATACAGAATATAAATACTACAAACATTCTGTTGAATTGAACATTTTTTTTTGCAGATTGACATAAATTTTGATGAATTAATAACACAAGCGTTGAATTGAAAAAAAAAAAAAACAATTTAAACAGGGTAATTATTTCAATGTAGTGCTTTTGATGTCGTCATTTATTATTTGACACACGAAGTAAAGTAGTTTGTTAATGTCCATAAAAATTCCCTAAAAAAGTGAATACAACATTTTAAAAATATATAAATCCGTTTATGGATGGGAACAGGAAAACATGTTAACAACCCCTTAGATATAATTTCGTAATTGCAATTTGATAATACAGGCTTGTTAAATATGCATTTTATTATCTTAAATTAAATAGATAAAATTTTACTTCATCGCTATGTTACCGGATTCGTTAACCGGAACTAAAGAAGCAACTTTAAATAGTGAAATAGGTAAAGCTGATCATTTATTTTCAAGTAAGATAAAGGCATTCGGTATCATTATGTCCTAAAAGTAATAGCCTTTTTTTAATTTTATGTATGCATACTTTGATATTTTCTATGTTGTCCAGTAAAAATAATGTAATGCAATTTCTATAGTTCCTTTCTTTTAATAAATCGAATTGCTAAACTTGTTTGTTTTGCGTATCATTTATTAATACCTAATGCTATCCACATAACAATATGTTTGTTGAATCAACAAATTAAAATTATGGAACTGAGATAATAATTCTATATAACCAGCAATATTCCCATAGATTCAAATAAAGACAACTGTAGTACTGACAAAATTATTTCTGTTGATTTAACAAAATGACAAACAATTTTGATGGTATTAACAACTTTACTTTAAATTATTAATTTAACAAAAAGAACAAACAACAGCGTTTTTACAAACAATATCTAAACAATTTTTTTGTTATCACAACAAAAGTTTTAAGACAAGATAAAACTTATTAAAATGTTGTCAATTTGATAAAAAGCATTTTGTTGGACGTATATTGTTCAATCAAGCCTCATTTTTATATATACCAGGGCTTTATTTTCAGTGAAGGGGCCTATTAACAGCACCTAAGCCTTATAGTAGATTATAGAAATCACGTTTGTTGTAAAAAATATTTCTGAACAAACTTTGCAGTTTGATGGTAGTGACTCCGGTACTGAAATGATCGAATAGAGAGATAAAGAATGAGAACGAATAAATATTTCTCATGAAGGTTCCAGGTTAGTATTCCATTGTTGGAAAAAAATCTGAGAATTATAAGCTATCATAACAATTCAATATAACTTCCTACTCTTGTTTAGAACTTCATTCGTCGATTAAAATATACCCCCATCACACAATGCTTTTTCTTAAAATACCTTGAGTATAGAAGACCAATTGTAATACCTAAAATCCAACAGCAAAATTAAACAAAAGGTGGACAAATTAGTCTAACAATGCATACAAGTAACTTCAAGACACTTCACCTTATGTGATGGAAGGCACAGCATTTTTGAAAAAACCTAAAAAAAGTATAAAAACAGCTGAGATACATATTTGGTATAATCGGTTGGCAGCGATAAAAGCTCACTCTCCCAGTTTTTCGCTGAAACCAAACATTATGATCGTGCTCGTAAAGCTGGCAAACTATGATGACAATCAGCTGTCAGCCACTCATTTCTCCCTTAGCCATATTATTAGTTGATTAGCAAGTTCAGCTCTTTGCTTCTCCCATATGCAAGAGCAATTAAGATAACACTGTACAGTGGCGTAGCGAGGGGGGGGGGGGGGGAGGGCAGAGGCCCCCGGCCAGCACTTTGCTAGGGGCGGCAATTTGGAGCAGCTACATTTACAACGGATTCTTTTTTCAGTCCAACAAAATATTATTTATAAAGTTTACTAGCATTAACACTGCTGCACAGTAAGTAGTAAGACATTCCTTGTATTGCTTATCAACAAAATCCAATGAACGCTACTCCCTAGTATGCAAGTACGTTTTATCAGAAATGACACCACACAAATTATAACTCAGTACACAACGTCTGCATTCAAAAATACTCTTTTTCTCTTTTCTCGCTCAAAGTTATGTGTTATGTTATTTTGGTTTTTCTATTTTTTACAGCATTAGAGGTATCTAATATAATTTGTAGAGACCATGGACAAATCATACTGAGACTCCCAACTTTTTCGAATTCCGCCATTTTGTTGTCCTATCTGTATACTGTCAATTAGAATCCGTGTAACATGCAAAAACATACAAAAAATAAAACAAGTAAAAGTGTTTGCTTTGATACCCTCCACTGCATACAAGTCATGCGAAATTGGCTTTGTATGGGAGGTACCAGAATTACTTGACCGAAATAGCCCATTTTTAATACCAACCTAACGACGATAAGAAGAAGTTCTTTCACCAAACTTGCCTATGTGAATTTCTTTGGGCGCTATCGTGCTTTCAACAAACAGACGGACAGACAAGCAGACAGACAAACGGACATGGCTAAATCGAATCAGAATGTGATCCTGATTCAGAATATATATACCTACTTTATAAGGTCTCCGGTGACTCCTTCTTGGCGTTACAAATGTAATGACAAAGTGAATATACCTTCCTGTGGAGGGTATACAAAAATGATGAAAACCGCGGCCAACCATGGAGAAATGTGATAGAGTTCGGGAATACCGCACATTTTTACATTACTGAACGCCATTTTATAGTTATTTTAAATTGTTAAAAGGTGAATAATTAGATTTTTTTGGTAAGTAAAATTATCTACAGGAGATGTTTTACATAATATAAAAAAAACATATTAGGACAAACATGGTTATGTATTTACCGCTTTTTATTTTTATGCAACCATTCTGCATTGACAATTTTTCATAAACATTTTAAGGCTTCGTTTGCTAGAAAGTAGTACCTGCGAACATCAGTTGACAAAATGTTAAAGAGAAATGTTACCAAGTTTAGGTATAACTGGTTGAAACCGTAGACAAAGTTCCTTTTTGTTTTAGTGTGTGAAAAAATTACTAGGGTGTGCCCCGGGTGGCCCCAACCCACGCCACGCCACTGACACTGCAAAAGCTACAAAGAGAGTATAAGAACCACGTGAGACTCATTCATAATGGTGAAAAAAAGCGAAAGCACTCACTCCAATAATTTAATCAGGTGACTACATTAGCAGTTTTCTTCGATCAACAGAAAGAGTGTTTGCACTATTTTTCTCAAAGCAATGGGGACAGGATCAAATACATATCAACCACCAGAATGGCTGACAGCAGAGTTCCTACAGGACGTCCTCAAAGAATACTTCAAAGATGACACCATCCAAGTAAAAGAAATGGTAGTGCGAAGTGCATGCTCCGTTAAGGGCCAAGGCTTCGCTAGCGAACTGCACAGAGCGACATTCAATTTGGTGAGGAACGACGAACCTGGAAAGTTCTCAGTGATCATTAAGGTGAGTATCTGTAGAGTTTTTATAGATTTAATTGCGTGTGCTGCATTCATAGGATCACCCGAAGGGCTTCACAGGTATGGTTGCACAGAAGAGTAAGCTTTTCCACCGTGAGATACTTAGCTACAAAGAAATACTGCCCAGAATTGAAGAGCTTCTAGCCACCATTGGGGATAGTACTAAGATATCTCCAGCGTGCTACTATACAACCGAGTCACCGGAGCCCTTTTTAATTCTTGAAGACATGACAGTCAGCGGCTTTGGAATGTTCGAAAAGCAAAGACTACTCAATTTGGATTACATTCTCCCGACCGTTGAAAAACTGGCAAAACTGCATGCGTGCTCAGCAGTGTTGGCATCACAAGATCCGAAGCTGATGGAGTTCTTTGGGGAGGCACCTATATCCCGAAATCCGGAGAGGAAGGATTTCCTCGGATTTTTCCCCGTTAATATCCGGTGTGTTGCTGAGGAGGTAGCCCATTGGAAGGGCTACGAAGAGATAACAGAAAAACTGTTCAAATTAGCCGAGAATGTCCTGCAGGGCGCGGTAGCGTTGTATGAGAGTCATACAAAGGGATTCCGTGTGTTCAATATTGCTGATTTGTGGATAAATAATTTGATGTTCCAATTGGATGAGAATTTGGAACCAAAGGATGTGGTTATGGTGAGCCAGGAAATTACTTTGAGCAAGAAATTATTATTATTAATGAATATGACTTTCTGTTCAAGTTGGACTATCAATTGTCGTACTATGGATCACCGGCTACTGACCTTACCTACTTCCTGTTTGGATCGGTGAATGAAAATGTTCGAAAAGTGCACTTTAAGTTCGTCGTCAGGGAGTACCATCGCCATTTGAAGGACACCTTAGAAAAGTTGAATTATAGCGGGCAAATTCCGACACTTAAGGAGATCCACATCGAAGTTATCAAGAATAGTTTAACTGGTGAGTCGTATTTAATATGGGACATTTCTTACTAGGCCGCTAGGTTATTGGTTAAGTAAATTGCTTCTCAAATAATTCGTATTTTATGCGGCTGTTTTTGTTTTGCTTGCGCCTTTCACGTAATTTACTAACAAAAATAAAACTATTTTTACAAAGCTTGTCATATCGGGTAGGTAAATCAAAATATGACAAATCACGATTTTTTTTAGTGTCAGACTGCCAAGAAAAATGAATTGACACATTTTACTGCTTAAAGTTATTGCTTATTTTAATTAATATCGCTTAGAGAGCGAAATTAGTTTAAATATCAGCGTAGAGTATACTCAAAAGGAATATTTCCAACTGCTATTGGTGTGCGCAGCAGGGCTTGCGGCTAAAGTTTGTACATATTGGCGTTTTTGAAGTGAAAACTTCTTCTACGAATTCCATTTGTAGCTCTATGGCCTCATATACACAATTTTGTTTTGTAAAATCTATGCTCCAAAATAAAACACACACACCAAATAATTTGAAATTCCTTTTATTGAATATATATTCAGATACATTTAAGTTAAATTTAGTAGTTTGTTAAGAGCTTCTTGCTGAACTTGGTGTTAAGCAATTGTCCTCAACCCATTCTGCGGCAGTTATTGTCACATCCTATTGTAAGCGGCACCCCCGTTATGCATACTGGGCATTTAGGGAGTACGGCAGAGAATTAAAAAAAATATGTGATACAGGTTGTAGGGTCTACATACGTACATACAATTATATAGACAGATAAATACACAGTTAGACATATGGACAGACAGAGAATTGTTAAAATTACATTTGATCTCGAGTTTGATTTTTTAGTAATGATGAAATTTTATCATAATACTTACTTCTTTCTTTTTCCACTTCATTAACTCGTCTTCAAACTGCATCTGCAACCCAAGTTCACTGTCCGGAAATATTTTGGAGATGTGCTCCGACTCCAATCTGAGCAGAAGTAACCTCTGTATAGTAAGCCCAGGACCTTGTTTCAAAGGAATAATGTGGTCAAGTAAAACGGGAAATGGCACTCAGGCACTGTAGCTTACTTACCTGCTAAAAACGGCACAACACTTATGTCGATTTCCATTGGGTAAAAAGAAGCGTCCGGGAGAGTCCGGAAGTCCGGAGTCGAAAAAATCACTTCTGAAACCGTTCCATTGGCACAAAACATACTCCTCTGGTGATTCTGAGAAGAGAGTTTCGCTTCTCGATTTGAAGTCAGAATCCACTCAAGAAACACTCACACAAGTGTAATTTTATGTATTTTATACAAGTCAACTGACAGCAGTCGTAGATTATTTTTTTGCATTTCACCAATACTATTGTGGATTCTTTCAGAAGCTGTTTTGTTGTTCCATTGGATTTCAGAATGAGTGGATCCCCGAGTGAAACCAATAGAAAACGACATTATAGACAATCGGCCTTACTAATAATCAAACACTAATGCCAGCTTTAGTAAAAATATACAGCATTAGTGAAACGGTACCAATAAGCAATTAGACCTCCCCATTTGCTAGTGCGACAACATTCTTAGAATCTATTACATTTTTTTTCATCGCAGAATCCAACTTTCATAATTTGTTTTCGTGAAAAACAAGGTCAATATTTTATTTCAGAAAGAGGATTTTATTCTAAAAAAAGGAATATATAAATCGCAAATTAATTTGCCCAACAGATATCTGCCAAAGGTCTTTTGAAGCTTATTATAAGCAAAAAAAAACAACACACAAAATAGGAAATGCACACAATATCAGCTGATCTGTCATATATCATATGCAAATCAGTAATGCCCTCTCCTTCGATCGGACACAATTTTTGATACTTTTTATAGTACACTTTCCTTTGTTTTCTAATACTTCACGATTGATTTATGAGTGAATTTGTGTCGGAACAGTTTGTTAGGCTGATTATGAAAATCGAAGCTTATTGATCTAGTGATTGAATGATTAGCAAGTGATTATTTTTGAAAAAAGAAATAATAGCCGGCTATTTTATTTTAGAATAAATTAAAAGCTCACGTAGGAGGCCAAAAGCGTTTTAAGGACCTATCGTTTCCGTTTTTGAATTTCTTGTGCTTGTAAAATCTTGTAATGAACTTTTAAAAATTGTATAGCTCATATTACTTAATTCGGGAAACGTAGAAAGCGACAAAATGTTAAATTCATTCAGAAAAATATAAACCCGAGAACATTTTTCTATACGAAAACTGTCATGTGTACTCCTCTATGAATTCACACAAAATAAAACAGAATTCTGTTTATCTTGAATTCGCACATCCTACTACCTGTTATTCCTCCAGAAGTTCCTAAATTTATTATTTCGCGGGGATTTCTGCTGAATGCTGACAATTCTTATATCTATATTTCCGCGAAGTTAACCTTTTCACACCAACTATTGATTCATTAGAAATTCTCATTCGATGGGAACAAACTTCTTTTTCAAAGATGGTTTGGTTGTAGCCGTCTAAGGTACTGAGAGTTGTAGAAAAATTTAGGTATTCGGGTATGAGCTGTCCAATTTTAAGTGAACCGATATTTTATTCTCTTCTCGACGACTCTCAAGAAAGTCTTGGAAACTTCCTAAACTTATATCAAATTTATTTTTTACTACATATGCATTCGTAACTTGCAAACTATTAAAAAATGAAAACCAATCAATAAGCGCTAGCAGTTAAAAAAGATACCAAACATTTTATTTAATATATATTTCAAGTGTTTAGAAATAAAACAAAAAAGCTACATTTTTCATTTTGTGCATGCAATTGTAAAAATTTGTCTCTGCATTGTTGTATTCCAACGAATAAAGTCCGAAAACATGTACAATTTACTAAAATTAGTTTATAATTGTAAACGTTCCGGCTGAACAAAAGCGTATTTAAATTCGCTCCTATTACGAAATTCCATACCACCATTTTTTGTGGTTGGGCAACACTCCTCTTGAAAATGACATTTAGGGAGGATTTCCTTAGCCCGAGATAAACATGGCTCAGAAAGCCATTAATATTTAATCCGACAACTAAATTTGTTTATTGGTAAAGGGATTTTGGAAAGTGTGGAGTCTTTGCGCAAACTGCCAAACTAAAGTCGATAATTGGTAAGGCCGAATGTGAAATTGCCCACCACTGCAAAAACATCCACGTCTAATAGTAATGTTTTTTCAGTAGCCGCGTTTCTTATGACGAGATTATTCTGAACTGTTTCCTTATTCCACATCCTCAGCTTTTTCAGACAAAAAAAAACAAATCAGAATTCATTTAAAAAAAAAAGTCACAAATTTGCACTAAGATACTTCGTCTTTTTGGTTCCAGACTTGATTTAGTCATCAAGAACAAAGTAATGAACACAAACCATAAAAATATTCTGGCTGGGTGAGTGGGTTACGTTAAATGTAGCTGTCAAATTCACAACTCAATACAGTACCTATCAACTGAAAATGGTTGTAGATTTGAATGCGTGTGTTGTGCATTTTACAAGTTGTACGTACTTTTTACAGCATATTGTATGTAAATTTTGCGTTTTGGTTATAGATTTGATACATGTACATTTAACAACAAAAATTGACAACGCGCTGTAAATTTTACAACAAGAAATTGCGATAAATTTTATTGCTGAAATGAAAGCAAACGCTGTAAAACTTACAATTAATTGTGAATATGAACGCATTTGCTTTAAATACACAAATATATAACGTATTGTAAATTTGACTGCCACCTGGAATTTTTTTTGGGTGTAATTGTTCAAGTTTTTCTTTTTTATTCTTAAATTAAAAAAAAAAGTTTTTCGATTATTCTTCAGAGTAAAGATTTTAAAATTTCATAACTCACGGAAGAACTAATTTCGATAGATATAAATTTTATATACTTTTATCTCTTTACTCTTTTTCTGGAAACTTTTCATGATCGTTTTGTATAGCGTGACTGAATTTCATTGATATGTACCAAGAGAGCTTAGTCGGAGCCTCGTTGTTAAAGTACGAATTTCCCCAAATGCTATTACCAAAGCTTCATTATTTTTAAAATGTTGGTTAAAGTAAAGAAGGTATGGCGCTCCATTTTTAATAACCCTGAACTGTACCGCTGCTTTTACCAAAGAAATAGTACACAATTAATAACTTGTGTGCATTTTGGGACAAACTTTAAATGCGAAAATTACGCAAACGCCTTAGGAAGGAAGAATTACGTCGTAATTGACTGCTAACGCAATACACACAAATACCAAAAAAAAATTGATTTTTATGTTCGATCTGAAATCTCAGATCAAAATATGAAATACCGAATCGAAAACAGTATTAATAAATCTTGTTTAAAAATGAATTTAATTTCCTTGCAACTATTAACTTGGGTTACGCTACAGACCTTGGTAGATCTGATCTTGAACCCATAAACCTATTCAATTAGCTTAACCCAACTCTCTTCAATTTTCCACTTCAAGTTGGTTGAGGCCACCTTTCACTTATCCAGAGCTAATGACCCTTATCTCGGAACTTCCGGAACTTGACATGATCTGCGGTGTAACTGACCGACTTAAATGAAATTATGCTTCAACAGAAAATTCTCCACGGAGGTCACTGAAAGAGAAGAATGTGTTAACTAAACTGCCAAAACGGCCTAAAGTGATATACGGATAGTTCCAAGATGGATGCGGGTGTGCGAGCTGATACACATGGGCCAAACCGTAACGTATTAATACCTATGGGGAAAAGTACCAGTGTATTTCAGGCAGAGCTCCATGCCATTAAGGAATGCGCTAACCTCATCATTTCTTCAGGTATAAAAGGTGCAAACATCCATATATTCAGAGCTATAAATACTCTTAGCTTACCAATCATTGACTCAAAATCAGTCATGCACTGCTTCAATGCCCTCCAAACTCTCGGCTCCAGAAACAAAACCAAAATATGGTGGCTTCCTGAAAACGAGGGTATTGAAGGCATCGAAAAAGCTGACGAACTCGCTAGGAAGGGGTCAGAGACCCTTTTTATAGGCCCAGAACCTTTCTGCGCAGTCACTAAAACTGCAGTTAACTCTTAATAGTTGAGTTGTTGCGCGGGGAACACAACATCTGTATCAAACAGTGGGAAGTAATCCCAGGCCCATAAGCTAAGTATTAAATAGACCGTCAGCTCCCGCGCACCTACCCGATTCCCCCCGCAAATTTTGAAAAGAAAATTCTTTCTTAAATTTCCTATCTGTGAATACGTGTGAAGCAGCAAAAAATTAAATTCTAAATGGCGGGAGGTGTAATAAAATCCTGACACTTAGCAGTGTTCCTACATCGTGGGATCTCTACCTTTTTGAGGGAAATTAAATTTTTTTCACAAACTTTCTGTGCGTCAAAGGAAAAAACATCAAAATTGTGGGAATATCAATAATCTGACAACTAAACATTCAAACTACATTTCACCATGAGAAATGTACATCAACGCACTAAATGTACATAAAATGGAGATTTGCCTTTAGCAACAATTTCTAGTACCAAAAAATGATCATTATAATGCTAGGAAACTGCGGTTTTTATATTGAAGATTAATTTTGTGTGATTTTTTTCCGAACAATATATATACTTTTGAAAGTATGTCTTTTTCATAAAATAATCGAGGTAATTTGAGTTTAGTGAAAAGAGTAAAATGAACAACCTTAGTGGGAAAAATAAAGACAGATTGCTAAGAACACTGACTGAGAGTTAGTGTATTTGGTGAGTTTCTGTGATCTGATGGATGCGTTCTGAGAGATTATATTCATTGTGGTATTTCACCACGGAAACGTGTATTCTACCAAATGTAGAATAGCGAAAATTCATTCGATGAAATAAAATAAAATATGTGTTTCCTATAATTATTATGTCTGTTTTCATTTGTTGTTTTTGGCGTAAAATTATTTCACCGGCGAATGTCGATGGAAAAACTGCAACCAATATAGAGAGAAAAATTGATTAAGAATATTAAAATTTACGATATGTTTCAGGAGAAAGTTTTAAACATTTCTGTTCGGGTATAATATTTTAGTTACAGAGTTTAGTATCGACTTTAAATTTACGGAAGCTCACAATTGCGAAAATTGCATTGAAAATAAAACCGTGAACTACTCGTAATAAGAGTCGAAAATAAAAATGTTTATTGGTAAGGCCCAATCTTTCCATGAAGATTCCGTTTATTAAAGGAAAACAAGTTAAACTAGAAAATTTGAAACAAATGAAATTATTAATTATGAAATTACATTTGAAATAAAATGTCGATAATATGAACAATGTGCATTTATAATAAAAAGAAAAAGTCTATAAGACACAATTAACGAAAATTTATTTTCTTTAAAATGTACGGGAAAGAACTAAACTCAAAATGTATATAAGCAAAATTTTAAATAAATCTATTTGCTGATTTGTACCCCGATATGTCTCCCGCATTTAAGTTTTGCTGCATACAATTTTCTTTTTATTCATACGAATAATGATTAATAAACGGATATTTTTTTATTTATGTCGTTGATTCATATAGTTCATCGATTTCCATTGTTTACACGTAAATGTAAACATCCCGTACTATATACATAATCCTGGTAAAATGATAGAAATCCTCTATACCTATGCGTTTTAATAAATTTGGTACTAAATTCACCACACTACCCACTGTTTTCTTAACACGACCCGATAACGGCCAATTATTTGAATTATTTGAATTTTTGCCAATGTTACCACAGAATGAACTGTCAGGCATCTGTCAGGTTCCTAGGTGCGAGTGTATGCGTGCGTCTAATCTGCTTTAACATGGCACACATACTTTGCCACATAGTAACACGGAAAACAGCTTGTAGGCAAATTCTCTTAAGTTGAAAGAGCTGACGGTCTATATAATACTTAGTTTATGTTTGTTAGTGGACAGCATAAACTAACTGTTAAATAGACTGACAGCTTCAGCCAAAAAAGAGAAATTGCCTACAAGCGGAATTCGACCTTGGTACATCCAGTTTGAATTCATGTAGTTGTGCCTATGTTAATCAAAGGGGACTCACTCATACTTGAACAAAACAGCCTACACTCTTCCGGTTCCGGTTTAAACCGCCATGTCGGTAGCCTGAGGTGAACTCTCATTTCAATATCACGGGCTGTGTTGTAAAACATATTTTTTCTTAGTTCCAGGTTGACATGTTTCGCTTGTTCGCTATAGAATTTCCTTTGAGTTTCGCAACCAATTTCTGCTTTCACATTCCCATTTTTGTTAATGATCGATTTGGTGAAACTATTAACAACAGTATTAAACGAGAATGACAACTGTACTGTCACTTAAAAAAGTATAAGAAAAATTACAAACAAAACATCTAGTATAAAACAAATTCGTCAGTTTCCTAGAAAACAAATTGTGAAGAACCAATAATAAATGTGCAGTCATCATTTTGCAACTTTATTTTACTTTTCACATAAATAATGACATTATTTTAATTCATAAAATGTCTACCAAAAACTTTTCAGTTGTGTTTTTTTTTATTAAAAACTAGCGCTATTCATATTCTTGGTTGAAAGCAGTTGTTTTCAAATGGAATTTAATTATTTATCTCAATTATTTAAAATGTTCTAATTTTTTTTTTTTGTTTTCCGCTATTAAATGGAATCTTCATGAAAAGATTATAACTAAAAATCATATTTCAAATCATAATAACGTAATCAATGCATTGCCGTTTTTCTATTGACATTCCCGGCGAAATATTTGCAAGTATAAAAAAGAGACAACACGAAGACATGTTTGAATAACATTCATGAGTTCATGAGTGAACGTGTAAAGATCTGGTTGATTTATAAATAAAAAGAATTACCTGAGTTTGTCATTGAAACTTAATTTCGATTATTTTGGTGTGTTTCTTAATTTTGAGTAGATATATTTCACTAAGATATTTTTTCTCCAAAAACAACAAACGAAAATAGACACAATAATTGTAGAAACAAAAATATCTTCTGTTATTTCGACGATTGAATTTTTCACACTTATTCCTTTATTTGTTTATGTTGTTTACATTGTTCGCTATTTTAAATTTTGTAGAATAGAATACAAATGTTATCGTGATGCAATAAAACAACGAATTTAAACTCTCAGAACGCATCCATCAGCTGACAGCAACTCACGAAATACACTAAATCTCAGTCAGTGTTCTCAGCACTCTTTCTTTATTTTTCCCACGAAGCGTGTTCATTTTTCCCTTTTCACTAAACTCAAGATACCTCTATTTTTGTATAAAAAAAAATATGTTTTAAAATTCAAATTTGTATTTTTCGGAAAGAAAATAATAATATAAAAGTCGCAGTTTTCTAACATTATAATCATTATTTTTGGTACTGGAAATTGTTACTAAGGGCTTGTTATGTACATTTAGTGCGATGATATTAATGGTGAAATGTAGTTTGAATGTTTTCTTGTCAGATGATTGATATCCTCACAATTTTGATGTTTTACGGATGGAAATTTTACCGAAAGTTGAAATTCCCAGAAAAAGGTAGAGATGCCACAATGTAGGAACACTGCTGAGTGTCAGTATTTTTGTTGCTGCTTCACACGTATTCACCGACAGTAAAATAGCGAGCGGTGGGAGGGGCTTAAATTGGAAAAAATCTCCGTGGTAAATCGGAGAGACGTAGGAAAGCTGTCAGTCTATTTAATAGTTAGTTTATGGTGGTCAGGCGGGGATAATAAAACTTACCCTTTACATTTATTACCTCAGCATTCATTCAGGGAAGTTTGTATTCTTCTTTGTCTCTGCATTTCTGGTCTTTGTGTACCTATTTATGTCTGAATATATGCTCTGCGGCGCTTTCGAAAGAAATCTGCAAATGTTTTGGCAGTGTCTTGCAATCATAGACATTCAACTTCGAACAATAAGTTATTAGCACAGGACTATCGTGGCTGTAACTTTGCAGGCGCCTAAGTAGATTGAAGTGCCTCGAAATATGATTCAGATATGGCTATGTCAATGTTTTAAGATGTGCAGTACTAAGAGGTCTATATAATGCCCTTATCGCATCCAAAAGTAGTTTTCACTGAGATCTTAATTTGTTATAGCTAAGCAAACTCGCTTCCAGTTTAAAAGTCTAGCGAACGTCTTCATCGCAGCTATTACAATTTTTATGATGATCGTCTAAACCGATATTTAAGCAGAAAACTTTCCTAAATCCTTTATGACAAGTAAATAGAATAATACTCTTATGCACGCCCACACTAATGCTAATCTTTCATTTCTTAGTCAAATATTTACACAGAAATGCACTTTAATACCTACGGCTATATAGAAAAACATCATTTACTAATCCATTAAATATTTGCAGGTGTTATCGCGACGACTTGTCTAACGCCGTTGATACTAATGGAATCGGAAGGTTTCGAGAACTTAGAAAGCTTGACCAGCAGAACCGAGGAAGGCGATAAGATCCGCCGCGAAAATGTAGAGAATTTGAAGTATCGAGCGTATTTACAGAGAACACTGAAAGAATTTGAACTAAGCGGATTTTTAGATCTGTAGTTTAAGCAGTAAAGGTGCTAAATTTGTGTGTACTTATCCGGTCAAATAAAATCAATGCAATGTGTACTAACATAAATCTTGAGTTTAAATATACCTACGGTTCTTAAACAAGTCTACGTGACTTTTGGTACAAATTAGCTCTATAGTTGGCGTTCAGGGAATTTATTGAAACGTGACAATATTTGAATAGTTATAGAGACCTTATGAAGCCATTAAAAATGTTTACTAACTTCCAATTTGATAAAGGTAATAGTGGCGGTTTTTTTTATCGCAGTTCTGAATGCTTTTAGATATTTGGAAGTAATATCACAGAGGTGTTACTAACCAATATTAGATTAAAGCTATTCTGTGCCTTTGAGTTAAGAATCCAAAGTAGCGTGTTGATCAAATATCTGGGGCTCAGATTAGGCGAAAACGATAATATGCAAGTTAAGCTAGAGTACATAAAAAAAGACACTAACTTCTATCCTTACAAGTTAGCATTATGTAACTAATTGCTAAAATATTTAGCAACTCGTCACAATCAGCACCTTTATAGTTTGATAAAATCACGATTCGCAGTTATTTTTAAGTGGGGTTCACAACCAGTTAACCGATTTACACTAACCAATGGTTACTCTTTCAAATACTTAAGCCGAAATTACCAAAGTCTTCGCATAATAAATTCATGTTCTGGTACCTATTTGTTCTACTTAGTATTTCTTTTGCGATATGAATGTCAAACCTAAAGTTGTGAAGCCACATAGGTTTTAGAGCCAACGTTCCATAAAATCATCTGAATTTTTCCATTTACTAGAGGTCCATCTCGGACTGTAAAAGTTAAAAATGTTGTAATTTCGAAAGTAGCGACCACTGCCGGCCTTAAGCTGGCCAAAGCGGACTGTCGGCTCGGCGGGATCAGAGTCTAGTTGAGAAAGTTGAGTCACTTAGAAAAAAAGATTGTAATTCCAACACTTTTCGTTGGTTAAGCTAAGTATCCTGCGCTAAATTTTATCTCCCATACACAAATGTCTACAAGGATACAATTTAGCGAGGCAGTTTAACAAAGCAGTATCCTGTTCGCTCGCTAAATTCTTAACTTCATATAGATGGGCCGATGACAAGTATCCACTTATTTAGCTCGCGAAATCAATGTCCTGTACATTAAATCGAAGATACATTTTGACAGAAGATAAAGAGGAAGAAGTGTGTGTTGTGATTATTGTTACATCGGAGCTGGGATTCGAAAAGATAAAACGCTATTCTGATGAACTTCTCTAATAAACTCATTTTTATTACATTATTCTATTAATTCGCTTCAAAACAATATTTCTTTAAACACTTCTTATCCGACTTAAACGAAACACTTAATTCACTGTATACTTTACACTTCTTTATCTTCACAACCGATTACTATTTCGAACTTTACCAATCACTGTTTAAAAGTCAACTGTTATCAAATCTTCCCTTTTATATCCGCTCTGCCATCTGTAGGGAAATTTTTAGTGAATTCCTGGTCGTCCCGAACAAACTCGATGCTTCTAGAATTAACTCACTTAACTCTACACTTACTTTACAGATTCGAGTCTCCAATTGGAAGTGAAACTTGTTTGGTGACTAATGGGTTGTTTACATTTTAGGTTCCACGCTACATTATTATGGATTTTTTGGAGGAAACCGCAGAGAAAGTTAGCGTGATAAATAAAAGAAAATGCAAAACCGAAATACAAAAAAAATAATTAGCGACCATTTATCTTTGATGTGGAGAATCGAAGTGGAGACTAGGGACGCTTAAATTTACCGCGAGCAGGATACTAAGCCTTAAAATGAACACAAATATCAAAACTTTTAACTTATGAATGAAATTGTTGGCAATCATGCAAGAAAATAGTTATGGGGATTATTATTATTCTTACGCTAAATAATTTGATTCATAAAAATTTAAAAACGAGTTCATGTTAACAAAAATATTGGTTTAAGCAAGAACTTTTAGCTTACAATTTTTCAGAAATCTCAAAATTTTACACTTAAAGATATTTTTTTCTAAGTGTTTGTCATTACTTGGGTAGCCACTGGCGATAACAAATAGGTTCGGCTACCCTTGGTAGTCGCAAATTCTTAATAGTTCGAAGTTGCTGCTATCAGTAACAATTGTACCACATGGTGGATATTTTTTTTATTTGTCTGTTGATGGAATAATGCATTTTGTCCTTATTTACTGCAAGCTGTACGGATCTGTTGAAACTTTTTTGTTGTCATTTCAGGATATAATTGTCGAAGTATTTCACATATTTGGAATAGTTCAGAAGAACTACGTTTCAATTGTACTTTTTTTCTTGTTATGTTGCAGCTTCGCACGATCCAGCTTGACCAGTTTTATCGGTTCTTCAGGTCTCTATCGCTATATTACAGACTCCTGATAAGGTATATTGTCCTCATATGAGGCATCGAAGTTGATTAAAAATGTTGGCTGACGATGGACCACATGGAAAAGTGACAATAAGCGAAGGTTTCCCCGATAGTTTTTAACTGTCATGGGATATGTGGAACTGATAGTTCAGTCCTTATATTTACATGCTTTCGGTCTCGCATATTAGATTGATTATTTTACGAACACGCCCTCACAAAGCAAGCTCCTTTGTTGTTCTTAAGCCTTTTAGGGCGAAACCACTTTGTGATGCAACTATAGTTCTTTGCTATTTCTATTGGCAAAAGCCAATTTTTTATCTTTCTTATAAAATGAACAGATGATATTTCGTTTGCAAGACTCTTCGATAGGTATGGGAGAGCACGTCTTTTGTCCTGGCACGACAATTTTGATACATATATTGATACCTTTGATTTCCATCAGAGCAACCTAACATGTTAAGTGAGCACCATTCACCAACTTGCTCAATGACCAAAGACTTTCCCTACAGCGGCTGGGTAACAGAGAGCGCGCACCACATAAGTGAAAGGGGAGGTTGCAAAGTAATAGCATGGTGTCGTTCACGGAAAAAATTTTAAGATCAAATCAAGAAAATGAGCGCAGAATCACGAAAAGTTTGTCTAGTTTTAGAGCTTAGCTCAGGATTTACTAATTCACGATTTTTTATTCGCAATTCTATAAATTGTACGAAGTGAAGATATTGACCCTCAAAAGTCGCGAATCGCTACTTTTTATTGTCAATGATGCGATCAAATGAGGAATACATATTGCAATAACCAATCGCAATTTGACACAAATAGTTATCAATTTGCTATTAATATGGGTTGTGAATTGCAAAAATAATTCGTAAATTATCACTTTTGTGTTGTAAAATCGGATTTCCTCCCTTAACAAATTACAACCATTTAGTCTTGAATTGCAACTCAAAAGTGTTGATTTGCGAACAAAAGAGGTAGATTTACCACTTCAGTAGTTGCAATTTACGAATTCGTAATTGTAAATTGAATCTTTTTTTTATCAATTTGCATTTCATATTTCGCAATTTACGATTCTTGAGTAGTGATTTGAGGCATCACCGTATTAAATTGAAATTGTTTTATCGTGAAATTAGAAAACTTTATTCTCAATTTACAGCTTATATCTTATGATTTACAAATCAAAATTCGTAGTTTAATTATTTAGGTTATTTTTGAATACATATTTGAAGTCACATACGGCGCCATATCGTCCGGAGACTACGGGATTTGTCTGGGGTGGTTTTTCGGTCTATGCTAAAATTTAAAACACAAACAAATTCTTTAGAAGAACTTGCCATTGATACGAACATTTACAATCGTTTTCAATTACATGTGATATTTTAGATTCCATTCCAATTTAAACTTCTTTCTAATAGCCCTACCTACTTATTTTTTTTTTGTATTATTCAATATGTACTTACAAGATATATTCCAAAATTCTTTACAATTTGTTGGTTAGTACACTCACTATCACTACGAATGAGTTATACTTACAAATAACTTTGACCCGACAAGAACTGCTTTAAGCAAAGATTGAATATCGACTGTCTGACTCTAATGAAGCCAAATGCGCATGGTTGGCGCTGTCCATGCAGAAAATGAAAGGACTTAAAAGGATCTCTTTACATGGACCATGGACATGCTATGACGCTTCGTTTTTGTCGGCTACCTTTGCGCACAAAAATTTCACATATCGGTAGTTAATTCCATGGAAATTACAAAAAAATATTTTGTAATTCACGATTTCTCTACGTCATTTAACGTTTTCAATTTACATGTGTTGAATTATTATACGATTTCATTGATTCATCACTCAGTGTTTGTTAATCAGCAAATAATTTTTGCAATTTGCGATTGTGAAGTAGTGTTTGAGAAATTGACCCATTGAAGTGGTAAATTGCGCAAAACAATATCGCAAATCACTACAAATAAAAGAAGCTCGAATTAATATTTCTAATCGCAAAATTCAACAAGCAGAATTTTGTACTCTACGCCGTTTTCAATGTCGAATTACGAATTTTTATATCAATCCAAGAAAAAATCTTTGTAATTTGCGACAAAGATATAATTCGTGAATTGCAACTCAAATTTTTGCAATTGGTGATTTTCAATTCTTTCCGTGTTGCTATCGCTATATACGTTCAGGAAAACACCTCAATACGTTTAGGGATGTTATGCAAAATGCCCTCTAAGATCTCTATCGACATGACCTAAAAAATGTGGAATGCGTGTCAATCACCAGAAAACTATAGGGTTTTAACTAGATCTTGCAGTAATACTAAAGTCGGGCTCTGGCCTAAATGGTGCTGCACTTTCCAAAATCTCAACTAGGGTAGCCTCGAAGACGGATCTCCAGTAATGGTGTTACGCCGAACTACTTAAATCAAGTCAAACGCCAAACAGGACTTTTATGGCTCTTTACTCCCAACAAAATATTGTAGCGTGGAACCTAAAATGTTAGTAACCCATTAGACACCAAACAAGTTCCACTTCCAATTGGAGACTTGAATCTGTCAAATAAGTGGAGAGTTAAGTGAGTTAATTCAAGAACTATAGAGTTTTTTTCGGGACAAACCGCAATTCACTAGAAATTTCTCGATAGATGGCGGAGCGGATATAAAAGGGCAAAGAGGTTTTCGGATTGGAACACGTTGTTTGTTTCAATGAAGTTCTTGGAGCTCTTAATTCAACTTCAAATTAAGCGATTGGTTTAACTCAGCAACACTTACTTTTCCTATGTCAGCAACATAATGTCAACTTATGGCGTTTTTCATTGTTTAATTAGAAATGCCCTTTTCACTGAAACTTTTTGGAGCACTTTTGCGATGGTGGTAGATACCATTCACATCATACCTACCTATGTGAGATTTTTTATTTTTTATTTATTTTTTACAGTAATGTGGTTTTCGATTGGGCTTCTTCACATTTGCTCTCAGATTTCCGATTTCGTGTGTCTAATCGAAGATACGTCACTTGCTATTTCTTGTGTTGGTATTCGTGCGGTTCGAATATGTGTAGCTTTCGACACTCTTCTTAGTGTTTTGCATTCACTGGTTAAACATTATATTAAAACATTCAAAATTTGCGCCCTTGATTTCAACATTTGTGCATAAAAAATGAACAAAAATAGATCCACCCGATGCAATGCATCTCTTTGCAGTTGAAACATTTCACGAAAACGTAAACAAACTCCACTAGTTGTCAAACTCAAACGTACTTGCATTGATAAATCTGAAGAAAATCTTAGAAAAAATTATCATTCGCAAAAGTGCTCCGAAACTTAAAAAGGATTGCTTTTTCGTATCAAACGAACATAAAAATTGCTCTGAGAGCAAAAAAAGCTCTCTGAGAGCGCCCAATCGAATACCACATAAAACAGATTTTTACGCTTAATTTTAAATTTTTTGTATTACAAATTGTTAAAACTGTATCTAATAAGAAAAGAAAAATAATTTAATTTGAGACTCTTGATAAGTTTATGTAGTTGAGTTCAGGGCAATTCTTAAAAAATATTCCACAGTCCGGACTCTTCTGTCGTGTTAAGAATTGATCTGGAAGTAAATATAAAACATAGAAAAAAACATTTGACTGAATGTCTCACAGCGACTTGGCGTTAGGTACAAGGTGGGCCAAATGAGATCACCCTATTGGAAGATGCTCTTATTTTTGCAAATGGCCGCTAATGTCAAATCTGTTTTGACATTTGTGGACTAGACTGATGTAAAATACAAGTGAACAAACCATGGAGCGATACACTTCCCAAGAACGCAATTTTGCGTAACAATTCGTCTGTAGTGTTGGCGCAGCGCGAATTCCGTCGCCGATTTAACGGCTGAAGAGTATGGGACCACAGTGGCCGTCCCCGGAGCGCCCGTTGTACCGAGAATATCGACGCTGTTGACGAGGATGTCGAGCTGTCACCGGAAACATCGACCAGAGGCCGTGTCTCGCAATTAGCCATCAGCCGGTCGTCCCTAAGGCGAATTTTGGTCAACAACTTGTGCATGTTCCCGTACAAAGTCCCGTCCGTGCATCAGCTGCTGCCTGTCGACCGCCAAACGCGTGTAACCTACGCCCAAGCCATCCTCAATCTCGAGGACGAAGTGGACGATTTTTCGACCAAAATCGTAATGAGCGATGAGGCTCATTTCCACCGCAGCGGGTACGTGAACAAGCAAAACTATCGCTTCTGGGGCACCCAAAATCCACGAGTAATGTACGAGGAGCCATTACACCCGCTCAAAGTTACTGCATGGTGCGCTGTTCAAGCTGGAGGAGTCATAGGGCCATTTTTTTTCGAGAACGCCGCTGGTAACCGAATTTTTTCTGCCGCAATTGGACGAATTAGCACTGGAGGACATGTGGTTCTAACAGGACGGAGCTACGGCACACACTGCGCGAGCCACAACGATATTCTGAAGGCACCGTTCCCGGGTCGCCTCATCTCTTGTTTTGGCGATTTGCAGCTGGCCCACAAGATCGCGCCATTTAACCGTTCCAGACTTTTTTTTGTGGGGGTTTTTGAGGTCCCGTGTTTACGTGAACAAGTCCGAGACCCTAGAAGCCCTCAAGGACAACATTTGACACGAGAGCGAGAATCTGTCGCCCGAAGTTCTCGCCGAAGTGATGAAAAATGCCATAAAACGAGCCGGTATGGCAATCAATTGTGACGGCCCCCTTTTGGCCGATATCATCTTCTCGACTTGACCAATAAAATTCCAAAGGTTCAAATAAACATAATCAAAAAACAGAATCGAAGTTTTCATGAAAGTTTTTCATTTAGAAAAAAAATTAGTGCCAAACAACTTCGGATGACTTATTTTGGCCCACCTTATAAATCCGACTTGTTAGGTTTTAACCTAAAACCTCTGATCTGCGATATCTTAGGAATGATTAACAATTACCGTTTTTTTTTTTATCAAACGTCATTGGTATTTTGTTGGTTTTCCCGTACAAACAGAATATAACACAACTATTTACTAACAAAACATTCTTTTATGTTAAAAATCAGCGTACAACATTTTTTCGCAAAAAGTCTGAGTCAGCTAAATTTGTAGCAATTGCTATACGTTTTATTCATATCACACATTGTTTGACAACGTTTGTGGCCCAAGTGCCCAGAACAAAGAACTCTCCAACTAAAGCTTAATTGCATACATTCTACCCTACGACAGACTAATATCAAACATTGAAAAGGTATACGACCTAAACTAATCTAACCACAACCGAATTCATGGTCAATTTGCACATTTGCGAGTGAATAGAAGTCGACGCTACACTTAAAGCTTGTTGTATATCAAATGTTCTTATCTAAATTTGTAACCGGCAGCTAAGGTGTTGCGCATTTGACTTTTGTCTAGATTTTCATTATTTATCATCGCGACACTGACCAATAAAAGTCTCACTTAAAAGCGTCATCTTCTTGCTAGATGTACTGCAATTGATCTAACTGTAGCAGTTAATTGACTACACACCCCCTGAAAAATTCAGAGTCAACTCGTAATTGAACAAATGTAAACATTTACGGGTCATAAATTACATTGCACGCGCTAGCGCTGCTGCACCGACAGTATAAAAGAGCTGGCGTATATTCAAGGCGACTCAATAAAGCACAATCCGTTCGTGCCAGTCTCACTTGATATTTTGCCAACCATGCCCGAGTGTCAGAAGTCGAAAAGTGTGCCCGATATAGATGAAGGTCAGCAGGCGCCAGAATGGTTGTCTAAGGACTATATGGCAGAAAAATTAAGGATTTTCTTCAATGATCCTCACCTGGTGGTGGCATCGCTTGAAGCTGGCTTAGCCACTGGGAAAGGAGAGAACTACGCTAGTGTAATGACGCGTGTGTCAGTTCAGTTCAAAAAAAGCGGTGATCGTGAACCAACGTTGAAGTCATTTATTGTGAAAAGTTCCTTCGAGGGGGATGATTTCGCTAATGAAAAGCTTCAACCATATGACATCTACAACAGGGAAATGGACATCTACCAGAAGATCATTCCCAAGCTGAACTCTCTGTTGGAAGAGATCGGTGATTCCGATAAAATGTTTCCCGAAACGGTTGCTGTAGACTACGAACGTTCCGCAATTATTTTTGAGGATCTCGCTGAACGGAAATACGTCATGTGTGATCGAACCAAGGGACTGGACATGGACCACACAAAAATGTGCGTAAGAAAACTTGCTAAGATGCATGCAACATCTGCGGTCCTGAATGAACGCGAGCCAGGTACATTTAAAACCTACGATCGGGGAATGTTCAATAGGCACACGAACTCCTTCACCCCGTTCTTCGTAGGGGTCCTGGATGCATGTGCACAGAAAGTCAGCCAATGGGAAGATTTTAAGGAATACGGCAGCAAATTGTTCGCGTTGAAGCCCAAGCTAATGGAGTACGGAGCGCGAGTTTTCGATCCCATTGATGGCCATGTGAATGTCCTAGCTCACGGGGATTTCTGGACAAACAATGTCATGTTTTCCTATGGAGAACGGGACCAACCAAAGGACGTGATTCTAATCGATTTCCAATACAGTGCGTGGGGCTCGCCGGCCATTGATTTGCATTACTTCTTCAACACATCCCTGCGAGAGGAGATGCGGTTGCATCAGCAAGATGAACTATTTCAGTATTACTACAGCGTCTTCACGGAAACACTCAAGGCTCTGCGATTCCGGGCCAAGATTCCAAGTCTGCATACGTTTCTCATTCACATGAACGAGAAGAGTTTTTATGGTAAGCATTTCGAAGAAAATCGTATAAGCATGGAATTTAGATTTTTGAGTCACTTTACAGCATTCACGTCAGCGTGTCTTGTCCAAGCGGTGATGGTTAATGAACAAACTGAAGATGCCGACTTTCATTCCCTAATGGGTGAGGATGAACGGGCTCTGAACTTTAAAAACACGCTTTATAAGAATGAGAAAGTTCAAAAGAATCTAAAGAGATTGCTGCCCATGTTCGATCGGAAGGGATTACTGGACGACACTGATTGAGAGAGTTCTGTCCTGAGAAGACGTGATATTTATGTATAATTCAAGTGATCTCTCTAACGCTGTTGCGTTTGGGAAACTATCATAAGGTTAGCTTTCGGTCTAATATAGAGAAATGTAGAACATAAAAACATTGTAGAACATTAAAAAAATAGCCTTCAATATTTGCGATATTTTATGCCTTATTTATAATAAGAGTATTTCTAATGGTATTTTTCCAGATGGGTTAAAACAAACCGAAGTACATAATACCTTTATTTAAGAAGGGTGATAAATCATTAATAAATAATTTTAGGCCGATTTCCCTAATCTCGGTATTTTCAAAGATTTTTGAAAAAGCAGTGAAAAACAGAATGGTAAAGTTTCTAGAAAGAAACAAATTCTTTAGTGAATCACAGTTTTGGTTTCGTTCTGGTTTTCCAACTGAAGCTGCCCTCTTAAATTTCTGCACTAATATATACAATGGCATTAATAATAGGAAATTAACTCCGGCTCTTTTTATCGACATTACAAAAGCGTTTGTTACCGTCGATCACACAATACTCTTAGAAAAACTCTACAATTGTTGTTTTAGAGGCATAATGCATAACTGGTTCCGTTCCTACCTATCCGATAGAGGTCAAAGAGTTAAGATTAGTGGAGAATTAAGCTAATTGAGAAGCGTCTCTTTGGGTGTTCCTCAGGGTTCCGTGCTTGGTCCAATACTTTTTTTAATCTTTATTAACTCGCTGTTGTTACAAAAATACCGTTGCAAAGTAAATGCGTTCGCTGATGACATGGCATGGCTTTTCAAAGTGACTCTGCTTTGGATCTTTCTGCAGACATTAATCATGACTTGGAAGTCTTAAGCCATTGGTTTGAAATACATAAAATGGTAATAAGCGATAAAACCAAAATCATGTTTTTTAATGTTTCTGGTAAGGAGGTAGACTATGGATCATTCTCTTTCCATTGTGCAAGCTGTGAGAAATATAATCATAGTAGAGAAATATGTCGCTCCTCAGTGGACCCACAGACATTTTTTGAATCACTTTCGTGCTCCGTGGAATGTTTTGATATTGAGTGCGTCAAGTCATACAAGTACCTAGGAGTACTGATTGATTGGAAGATGGGTTGGTCTGCTCATACGGAGGCAATCAAAAAGTATCTTAGGGCCGCTACAAGGCAAATGTACTTTTTAAAATCTTATTGCTCAAGAGAACTTCTTACTTGTATTTATTATGGTTTAGTGCACTCTAAGCTTGAATTTGGCATAGTTTCATGGGGTGGTACTCACAGCAATAAAATTAATCCACTTCTAGTTTCCCAAAAACATAATTATTATTCGTCTTGTTTGTAAGAAAAGTCGTCGACACGATAGTTTAATACTTTTCAAAAGCATCAAAGTCCTACCTCTGAAGCATTTGTATTTTAATAAGGTATTAAAGAATTTTTTCTCCAGATCTGGCTATTTATTTAACCGTTGCTCTTCTAGCTATAATCTAAGAGTAAACAATCAACATCTTGCTATAGTACCTCATCACAATTTGCAATTTTTTTCAAATTTTTATACGTCAGTTGCTCCAAGACTTTTTAATAATCTACCTAGCAGCATTAGAATTATTAGAAATGAATCCACTTTTCTCAAAAAAGTTAAATGTTGGCTCTTGGGTTTAAATTATAAAAATGTAAATGAATTACTATGGGTAACCATTTAATTAGATACTTGTTTTTTCGTTTATCTTTATTTTTGCGCATAAAAAATTGTTTTCACTATTTCATTGTAATAATATAAATATCTTTAAATCTGTAACAAATATACTGTACAATTCTTGTCGTAACCCCACCTCACTACTTTTAAATTAATGTTGTATTGTTATTTTAATGTTATTCCAGCTGCTCTCGCCTCTAGTTCCTTATGAACTATAGATTGCAGTTTCTTTATTAATTCATTTTGTAAATTTGTATTATACGTAGGTTTATTATTTGTTTAAATGTATGAACACAAAATGTATTAATAAAGATAATAAACTTGAACTTGAACTTGATATATTTTTTAAACAAGATTTCAAATAAATTTAAGTCAATTGAGCTTGTTTCTGTTTCGTTAATCAGAAAGTTGTTGAATGTATTGGGCTTTGGGCCTCATCTTAATAAGGATCATACGAGGTCGCTTCGACAATGTCTTACTTCGTGTATATCTAAACGGATAATAAATGACACTAATAAAGCCAGGCTGTAGATCAAACAGAACCATGACCACAAAATCTTGTCAAAACGTTATTGTTCTAAAACAACGATTGTATGTAGGACTCAAGGACTACCTCGGAAAATTTGGTTTCGCTGGAATGGGATTTGAGAAATTTCTTGTAATATTGAGTAAGCGAAGAATCAATTCGCGTGTGCAGAGAGATGAGTTGTATACATGATGATAATGGTTTCGTATTTTAAAAGTATTTATTGTTAATTAAAAACATAACAAATAAAAAGCTTAAATAAGCATTTAATAATTTCCTTCTGTGAGTTTGCCAAATCCACCCCCGTAAATCGTTCTCCAGAAAATATTGTAAGAACTCCCGTTTTCCGTTTAGGCGAATCGCCGGCAGTTCTTCCATCGACATACACCAAGTCTTATAAAAGACTTTATGGGGCCCAATTAAAATTGGGCATAATACACTTAACACCATCAAAGAAAAACCATACTGAGACCCCCAACGTCGGCCTATTTGGCATTAATTGCCTACAAGCTATTTGTTAAACGAAGTGGCAACAAATATGTATTGGGAACGTTCAAGTATTTAGTTTAGTAAGTCTGACAGCTCTCTCACTTATGTCGTTTTCCATTGGGACCACCAAAAATCTTTTTCAGATCTCAGATTTTATTCGGCTCAAGGAACATGCAATGAAATTGATCTGCTTTTGCAAATGGATTAGTGCGTTTTTTGACAACAATATCAGCTGTTCAAATTACATTTGGTTTTGGATTAATATAATCTAAATTTTTCAAAGGCTTAAAAGATAGTATGAGCTCGGAGGGTGATTTGCCAGTGACAGTACACGGAGTGTTATTATACACCATTAAAAATTCAAAAATGTTGTTTTCTAAATTCGAACTACTTTGCTTTTCTAAAACCAGTTTTCCCAATGTTGACTTCGCCGTTTGAACCCCTCGTTCAGCCAACCCATTACTTTGGCTATGGTAAGGCGGAGTTGGTTTGTATTCAATTTTTTTAGTGAAGCAGTATTTTCTGAAAAGAGACGCACTAAACGGGGGACCATTATCCGTAACTATGCATTGGCATGAAAAATGTTCCCTCTCTTGTAGATACAAATGGAGGAGTTTTGGTGATTCGTAGTTTCCAGATGATGAGGAAGACAATAAAGATAATAATTCCTCCAAAACTATGTCCATTGCTGTTTATGTATTTCTTTATTTTGGTTTTCACGAAAATTTGCACATTTGTTTTAAAACAAACTTCTTTAAATGACATAAAACAGTTGTGATGTATTTGTGGTAGTATGTGTAGGTCTGAAAAAATATCGATATCTGCAAAAAGTGATCCGAATCAAAAAAAAAGATTGTTTTTTTCCCCAATGGAACGCGAAAAGTGATTTAGATCAAAAAAAAGATCAATGGAAAACGACATAAGTGAATCTCGGTTTTAATTGGTCGAAATCGGTCATGTGAGCAGATGTTTCAGTTGACGTTTATGGAGGGGTAGCCGACGAATCTAGTCAAGAAATTCGTGACTGAATACTAACTTCACAGTTCGCGTATGTGGCTGATGTAGGAAAAGTGACGTTCCCGACCAATATAGTTTTTGCGTTCAGGTAACATCTCATCCAGACCAATCCAGTCGACACATGCTCATTTCTGTTCTGGGATATGTGACTTCAATAATCGACGATCGACGTACGATCCATCACTTAAAATTCATTCATCTCCGTCTGACACAGGCTTTAATTGAGTTTTAGAATATAGCTGCGGCTCTTAAATAAATGCGCCGCATGTAACTACAATGCTTTCCTTTTATTTGTATTTATTCAACCTACCCGTTATTTAGATTATATTATCTTTTCAAATATAGATGGCGAACCGAACAGCAGAGCGAAGTACCGACCATTTTATTTATGCACTGTCAAGTGTCAAAATTCAAACTGACACTTCTCCTTTCCGTCAAAATTTCTTATGGCCACACGTGTTTATTTGTAAAATATCCAAGATTTTTCAATAATTTACCCACAAAACTGGAATAAAAATGGGAAAACTGAACGTAACAATTCTTCGGTACCTCACCAGGGAGGACTTTCGTGTGTTAACGGCGGTAAAATGCAAAAACTCTTACTTAAACTGCAAATGTTTTCATTTGCGTTTTCCTCTACTCTAGATTGAAATGGGCATGAAGAATCACGAGCTAGTGCCAGGACCACTTACCGCTGGAATTGCTAATTTGAAGACCGGTGGAGTACATAAACTACTGCGAGAACTGTGCAAGCATAAGCTGGTGTCTTACGAACGTGGAAAGAAATGTGAGCTAAAAATTACCATTATTTGCTATTGCTAATTTCAAGTTTCAGATGATGGTTATCGTCTCACAAACACTGGATACGACTATTTGGCTCTTAAATCGTTAACCCTCCGTGGGTCAGTCTCTTCATTTGGCAACCAAATTGGCGTTGGCAAGGAATCCAATATCTATGTTGTTGCTGATGAGGAGGGAAATCCAATATGTTTGAAACTCCATCGATTGGGACGCACCTGCTTCCGTAATATAAAGGCGAAGAGAGATTACCATGGCCGTAGGCATAAGGCATCGTGGCTGTACTTGTCAAGGATATCGGCGACAAGGGAATTCGCTTACATGACTGCTTTGTATGAGAGGGGTTTTCCGGTACCAAAGCCCATTGACTTCAACCGACATTGTGTGCTGATGGAGCTTGTCAATGGATATCCAATGTGAGTTGAACAAGAACCACTTTCGTTAGGTTTTCTTAAAGACCACTTCTCTTTTAGGACGCAAGTGCATGAACTAGTTGATCCCGAAGGTGTATACGATGAGCTTATGAATCTTATCGTTCGCCTTGGCAATTCCGGAGTAATTCATGGCGATTTCAATGAATTCAACTTGATGATCTCAGACGATGGCAAGCCAATTCTCATAGATTTTCCTCAAATGATGTCTACATCGCATCCAAATGCTGAGTTGTAAGAAATAATATCCATTGATTGAGCCACTAAATAGTGTTGTTTCTTTGTACAGTTACTTTGATCGTGATGTGACCGGCGTAAGAGAGATGTTCCGTCGTAAATTCGCCTACGAGAGTGAAGATTACCCAAAGTTCTCCGATTTAGTTCGCGAAGATGACCTTGATCATGAAGTTCATTGCACTGGCTACGGATTCACGAGAGAAATGGAAAAGGATCTGCTGCAAGAATACGGTATGATTGAAGAAGATGATGAAGATGACGATGACGAGACTTGTCACGCATCTGATGCAGAAAGCCACATCTCAGAACGTCAGCTAGTCGAGTATCGTCATCAGCTCGAGAACGAAGTAAACTTTTCGGAAAGCAAAGCCACAAAGACTAGTGACAGCATACGTCGCTATATTGAATCGTGCACACAGTATCTGGGAAGTACAACCCTGGATGAAGTATCTCCCGCACTCCCAACTGAAGACGAATTTCGTGACGCTGAAGGTGAACCTCAACTTATTCCCATAGAACAAGTAATACCAGAAGAAGTCACCAAGCCAATTGATATATCAGCAAAAGCTGTTGATGATGCCGCGTCTGATGCTGGCACTATGAGCTCCAACGATCTAGAAACAGATCAGTTACCCGAATTGGCTAATGTCGATCCCAATTCACGTAAGTATCGCTTGAAAATGGTAGAGAAACTCCTATCGGACGCGAGAAGTCAGCGGTCGTACTCAACGACAGCGAGCACTATCGCCCCGAGTGTCATCACAGACCGAATCAAGAGGAACATGGACGTCAAAGAGAAACGTGAGATGCGAAAGAAATGTGTAGCGAAGGGAGAAGCGAATGCCACACACCGGCATAGAAAAGAGAACAAGGATGTCGTCAAGGAATACGCTGGGTGGGATTTTTAAAATTAGCTATAGAAGTAAGGAGGGTAAATTAAAATATACGTACAAAATTGTAAAAACCATTTGTTTTCGAAACCACCACAATTTCAGCGCATTTGAGTTTTACGCGTGGCTGTAGGAAGGCTAGTTCCCTTGCGATATTATAGTGGGGTCATGATTCCGCTTCATATTGGCTCATAGTACAATCCACTCATCTAGATCTCGTTAGATTAACACACGCTGTGACTTCGATACGATCGACTGACAATACTTTTATTATATTAAACGATTATTACAATGTGGCGAGAAGTAAGCTGTCAATTGTTGCTTTTGAAGAAGATGGTCTCTTAACTGACTCCGAGAACGCCTCTAATCCGTCTAGCATTCTGGCTTTATCTCTGTATCTTTCACGTTCAATAAGTTCAATGGACCAATTCTATATCAAGATGAAATCATGTAATCCCCGAAGCAACTTCTCATCAGTTTTAGGACGTAAGGAGATTGATGACAAAATGGTCAACTTCGTTGCAGGTCCCTTGTCCCTTGTCGGTCTGTTGACATTTGGACCAATTCTATATCAAGATGTACTCCCCAAAGCAACTTCTCATCAGTTTCAGGACGTAAGGAGATTGATGACAAAATGGTCAATTTCGTTGCAGGTACTTTGTCGATCTGATGACATCGAGGTGATTGAGTCAGTACTCAAACATGGCCGCACAGTAAAGCGACCACCAAAACACTAGACCTAACATGATTGTTTGTCTTCATATAATATGCCCCACCAGGATGTGTGAATTGAGATCAGGAATGTGGCGCATGTCTGTGCGTTACAGTTATGTATTTATCCTATTCTATAAAGTTGTACTTCAGTTTGGTGACAAGATAAGTATGGGTATCAGAAAAAACTTCGTTTTACGGACCAAGTCGTAGCAGATATCAGATCCCTTGAGCTGATTAACAAGCAGGTTGGTACTTACTTACTTAAGGTGGCGCTACAGTCCGGGGTGGACCTGGGCCTCAACCAACAAGCGCCTCCAGCCAGCACGATCTTTGGCCAGCTGTCTCCAGTTTCGCACGATAAGTTGGTTAAGGTCCCCTTCCACTTGCGCGCGCCACCTGAGTCGCGGTCTTCTCTACTGCGCCGTCCCTCGGGTGTGGATTCGAAGATCTCCCGGACCGGAGCATTGACGTCCATTCGCTCTACATGACCCAGCCACCTCAGTCGTTGGATCTTCACTCTTCTGGCCAGGTCGATGTCGCTGTACAGCCCGTATAGTTCGTCGTTGTATCTGCTCCTCCATTCACCCTCTATGCAGACGGGACCGAAAATTACTCGAAGAATTTTCCTCTCGAAGTAACCAAGTGTAGCCTCATCCGATTTTGATAGAGTCCATGCCTCTGCACCATAAAGTAGGACTGGGATGATCAAGGTCTTAAAAAGGGTCACTTTAGTTGTTCGAGAGAGGGCTTTGCTACTCAATTGCTTTCTTAGCCCAAAGAAACAGCGATTGGCAAGAGTTATTCTTCGCTTAATCTCAGCGCTGGTGTCATTTTCTGAAGTCATAGCGGAGCCTAGGTAGACAAAGTCCTTTACCATCTCAAAGTTATACCTGTCTATGGTGATATTTTGTCCAAGACGTCGGTGTTGGGTGTCCTTTCTTGATGACAGCATATACTTTGTCTTGCCCTCATTGACCGCCAAACCCATCTTTGCCGCTTCCGTCTCAATGCTCACGAAGGCGCCAGTGACATCACGTTGCGTTCTGCCGATTATGTCGATGTCATCGGCGTAAGCGAGTAGGTGGACGGACTTTTGGAAGATAGTGCCTCTGGTGTTAGCGTTTGAGTTTTGCACTATTCTTTCAAGAACGATGTTAAAGAAGTCACATGACAGCGCATCGCCTTGTCTAAATCCTCAGGTTGGTATGAGTGTTTTTTTTTAAATAAGGGAAGTAATCAGGAGTAGAAGTATTAAAAACGTCCAACGACTATCACCTCAGCCATAAAATCATTAAGCCATCGCTGTCGGGTCGTTAGAACACCTCGAGAAAAAACGTGAAACTCATTTCGTAGGTTTCTTAAGCACTCTACACAATACTTCATTTTATTTTTCAAATTCACATCTCTACAGATCGTACATACGAATTTTGCGTTTCTAAAAACTAACCCGTTTTTATTTTCCCATCGCCTAACTGACATTGGACTACTACTTTCCGTGGACCACTGTTGCCCTCTGAAAGAGCAACTCGAAAGGCAGCCTCCAATTCGTCCCATCTGCAACAATTTGCAATTAAACCGTCGATTGGTGCGCGACCGGACTCCAGGAGATTAATTGCCAAAGGAAACCTGTGGATAGACAAGTATCACATTGTCACAGTTTCAGAAAACATAAATCTGTAGAACTAACATATTCTTCGACCTATAGCTTGGAATTATTCGGATTTCCTTCATTAGTGCGTCCATTATATTGAAAGAAGCACACTCCGAATGGAAACCAGCTATGACACAAGTCCCCGTAGGCTTCAGCGCCATAATGGCGGCATTCATAGTCTTTGTACAACTCGCACAATTGACGACAATATCGGGGAGAGTTCCAAGTGAATCCAAAATCTTCTCCACAAGAGCACTTTCATTTACATTGCCGTCGAAGCAGCCGACCTTTTCTGTAACAAACTTTTCGATTACGTTCCCGGTACTTGCCGATCCGCACATAACGCATATATTTGATGCTCCCATTGATTGCGCGCAAATTGCCGCACACACCGTCATCGCACATGATCCTATTATTGCAACATTTGAATTCGGTTTAATTTTAGCCTGATGGGAAACATTACAGCCCAGTGCCAGTTGGTAGGCCATCGCTGCGCGTTCCATAGGCATTTCTTTACTTATTTTATAGCAGAACGCACCCGGATGAATGCAGTATTTACTAAGGCATCCGTTGAAAGTCATCCAGTTGCACAGGTTGTAGTGGCCCTTCTTGCACAAATCACATCTGCGACAAGGTATAGCAGATTCGATGGCAACATGGTCCCCGATTTTTACGTGCTGGACATTTCTACCGATCTAAATGGAGATAAAGCGTGAGAACTGAATTGATTGTAGGAATTTTGTTATGCAGTTTGTTCAAATTTGTCCTCTCCACCCCAATTTAAGGTTGTAATTACCTTTTGAACGACTCCTGCAGCTTCGTTGCCAAGTGTTACTTCTTGATAGTGCTTGGCTCCTGTTTCGAACATATAAATATCCGAATCGGAGAGGGCCACTGAATCTACCGCAACAAGGATATCTGAAACAAGACCACCGATCATTTGATTCTGCGTATTAGGTTGTACTCTAACAGTACCATTTCAAAATTTGTTAACCGAACATAACGAAAACAAGTACAGGCACCTAAATTTAAGTGATGAGCATGCTGATATGTGAAGCGCCCTAATCACAATCAACGTTAAGAGTTGGAAGAGGCATAAGGTTGAGTCTCTACAAAGTGTAATGACATCTTTCAGAAACCAAAACGAAATCATTTAGGCAGGAGCTTGTTATTGGCGTTAATGTTTCGAAGATGATATCGCCCAAACAATTGCCGTCATTGATGATTTAACCCTAGTCAACCAAGAGCAGCGCTAAAGCAACATAAACACTGTACAGCCAGCTTCAAAATAGGCGCTTAGAGAGGGAGAGATATAACCAGGGGATTCACTCACCATAGTTGACCAACAATAGACAAGGCAAACTTCATTTGGAAAGCGACAAATTCGTCCACAAGTTGAGACGGTATCGTAAGATACCGAAGAGTTTCCAGTCAAAATGTATGAAATGTATTTTGTTTTTTTACTATTTATTGCTTTCGTGAAAAATAGCGGATCCTTAGTGCATCGCTCATTCTTTCCTGAGCCAAAGGACCAACACCTTGTATGTTTGTATTACTATGTTTAGAGAAGATACCTTAGTATCAATCAAGATTCTTAAAAATGGAAAACACATTGCATTGCATCGGCCTCCGTGGCACAGTGATCCGAAACCGGCAAACCTCAGTGTCGGATCAGTAGGGATGGAGGAATTCGGAGTAGCTCTTATCCAGATCATACAATCGCAGATAAACAGAAAAGGTGAACAGGAATAAATACCAAGCTTCTAATGAGACATGAATTCCTTTCCAGTTCCTTAACGGAGCAGTAATTTCGGTGCAGAGCTCCAAACTTCAAGAGGATCAGAAGAGCTAAGGCAGCTGGTGTTATCAGACTCCTTGTGTCTCAATATAAATCTAACTAGGTATGTAGGTAAAAGGGTGCCCTTGTGGCTTTTGGCACAGCTTCACATAGACCATCAGTTGGGTCCATTGTGTCCAATCAATTTAACTAACTTACCATTATCGAATAATCGAGGTATTGAATGGCTTCGCATGCCAATTTTGTATGGTGCCTCGATTATTGCTTCTTGATTTATTCTAGCGTTCGTCGATTGGTGACAGCGCTGGCCGGCAGACATTAGAAGTGCAATGTTGTATTTGGCTGCCGAGCAGAGCACTTTATAGTTTCCTATTTCATTTTCTGCCTTAGAATTGTAAGAAACAGCTTTTACAAGCAAAAGCTTTAGATTGCGGTTGACTTACCTTTGGGCTTCTTATTACCCTTTTTTGAGTACTTCGACGCCTTATAACAAGCCGTATCTGGGCAGAACTCTTGAGTCTCCTCTGGATAACAATTTTTCGGTTTATTGCGGTGTTCCTTTCTATGCTTTGTGTTTTTCCATGATATCTTCTCACAAGTTTTGCTACGATACTCATCAGATTTTGAAGAGTCAGGTTTATTTATATTTTTGGGATCATAAGGACATTTGCGGGAATAGTTTCGGCTAGACGGATTTATATTTACGGCGAAAGGGGCCAACAGTGGCGTCAGTGTGTGAACATCTCTCGTAGTAGAGCATGATGGACATCTATAGTTGGAGCACTTCGGTTTTGTGCACTTAGCCTTTGCTTGAAGTGTGCCAGTTGAAGACGACGCATCTTTTGCAAGATTCTTCAGTGATCCACACTTTGCCTTTGCTGCCCTTTTGCAGGCCTTTCTGGAATCGGGTGACGCCGAAGGTGGGTCTTGCTTGAAGCCACATTTTGAAGCGGAAGAAGACGTTTTACAAGGATCTTTCAAACCAGACTTCACGGATCCACACTTTGAAATTGGGGACGCTTTTTTACATTTTGGGCTAGTATCACCAACTAAAGGTCTTCCACATTTTAATTGTGACTTTGTCGACTTGGAATCTGGAGATGTCTTTGATCTTGAGCCACATGACGAGGCTGAAGCTGTTTTCTTACAGGCATCTGTCTTTGATGCCTTTTTGCATGGACTATTTAATGTTGGTTTTGTGCCAGGTATTGAAGTAGAAGATGATTTCTTACATGGACTCTCGCCCCGAAATTTTGAAGGAGATGCTTTGTTGCAAGGGCTCGATGCTTTAGAGTTGGAAGCAGATGTGTTCTTACAAGCGCTTGTTCCTTCGGACTTCGAGCCAGATATTGAAGCCGAAGATGCCTTCTTACAAAGGTTCGATGCTTCAGAGTTGGAAGCAGAAGATGTGTTCTTACAAGGGCTAGTTCCTTCCGACTTCGGGCCAGATATTGATGCAGAAGATGCCTGTTTACAAGGACTCTTACCTTGTGATTTTGATGCAGATGCTTTTTTACATGGACTTTCGCCTCGCGATTTTGGAGCAGATGCCTTCGTACAAGGGCTTATTGCTTCAGACTTTGAAGCAGACGACGTTGTCTTACATGGGCTAGTTCCTTCCGACTTCGGGCCAGATATTGATGCAGAAGATGCCTGTTTACAAGGACTCTTACCTTGTGATTTTGATGCAGATGCTTTTTTACATGGACTTTCGCCTCGCGATTTTGGAGCAGATGCCTTCGTACAAGGGCTTATTGCTTCAGACTTTGAAGCAGACGACGTTGTCTTACATGGGCTAGTTCCTTCCGACTTCGGGCCAGATATTGATGCAGAAGATGCCTTCTTACATGGACTTTTACCTTGTGATTTTGACGCAGATGCTTTATTACATGAACTCTCGCCTCGCGATTTTGGAGCAGATGCCTTCTTACAAGGGCTTATTGCTTCAGACTTTGAAGCAGACGACGTGGTCTTACATGGGCTAGTTCCTTCCGACTTCGGGCCAGATATTGATGCAGAAGATGCCTTTTTACATGGACTTTTACCTTGTGATTTTACTGCAGATGCTTTTTTACATGGACTTTCGCCTCGCGATTTTGGAGCAGATGCCTTCTTACAAGGGCTCGTTGCTTCAGACTTTGAAGCAGACGACGTTGTCTTACATGGGCTAGTTCCTTCCGACTTCGGGCCAGATATTGATGCAGAAGATGCCTTCTTACATGGACTTTTACCTTGTGATTTTAATGCAGATGCTTTTTTACATGGACTCTCACCTTGCGATTTTGAAGCAGATGCCTTCTTGCAAGGACTTGTTGCTTCAGACTTTGAAGCGGACGATGTGGTTTTACAAGGACGTGTTCCTTCAGACTTTGAGCCAGTAACTGAAGAAGCTGATGCATTCTTACATGGATTCTCACCTTGGGGTTTTAAAGCAGATGCTTTCTTCAAAGTCCTATTTTCTGTAGACCTGGGGCTTGATTTTGAAGCTAATGATGCCTCCCTACATGGCCTACATGGACTCTTTTTTACAGAATCCGAAGATGCCTTCTTACACCGACCACTTGCTTCTTGTCTCGAACCTGATATTGAAGCTGAAGATGACTTCTTACATGGGCCACTTGATCTCGATTTTGAGGAAGATCTGGAACCTGAAGATGACTTCTTACTCGGGTTGTTTGCTTCATTCTTGGAATCAGTTATTAAAGGTGCAGATGTATTTTTACATGCACTGGTGCCTTTGGAATCAAAACCAGAGACAGTCGCCGACCCCGTGGGGTTGGATACCGTTTTTGCTTCATGACTTGATGACTTCGGTTCAATACTCGATGGACCATCAGTAGAGTGTGATTTGGTCAGGACTTTCTCTGGTCCAGACTCTCCTTTTGGAGGAGTAACCCGTTTTTGAGATTTAGGTGTTAATTGGGCACTACTTGATCCAGGTGCTTCTTTTCGTTTACGGGCGGCTACCTCCAAAGATTTCTGGTACAGATTACAATCGAGCAACCCTGGTGCACTTGTAAATTTTGAATAAATTTCCACCTCGTCGTTACCTTGATGACATTTATTAAATCTTTTGCCATCATTGGACTTTGTCGACATTTGCGCTTTTCTCGCATTCCGCTCATTTCTAAATTGGTCATACCTTTCAAGCATATTCTTCACCGTCACGTCATTATCAGACGGTGTCTTATTCGTTGAGTAGAATTTTCTACTGACATCTGTTGGAAAACCTCTTTGCAATGCCGTGCTACACAGATTTGCCGCTATTGCAGTCACATATTCGTTGAACTGTGGAACCTTTAACGTCGTAAGCTTATCGTTGGAGAACTCTTTCGGATTGACTTCGACAATTCCCTGGATCAAAGCATTAAAGTGAAGTGGAACAGTTTTTGTGTCCGCAGAGTCTAAGCGTACATTTGTCGACAGTGCGAGAGTAGAGTTTTCTAGGTTCCTTGGCTTCGACGGGAGTGCGGGCAAATTACCCGGATTCAGTAGAGCGTCCTTCACATTAGTCATGTCCATCTCGAAATTCAATTGCATACCCGAGAGAGGGATCTCTCTTAATTGACTCGCAATTTTTGCCGGCAAATCGTCATTTTCGGTTGTAAACGAGACCGTCGGAATCTGTTGTATGTAGTCAGTTACCGCTTCTTCTGCGGACTTGTCCTGTTTGGACAGAAACGTCGCTTCATCATGCTCCTCGAACTCTGCTAAAATTGGAGGCTTTCCACTAGGCTGTGGCATAATCTTGTCAAATGTCTGCAATCGCCTATCACCACTTTTAAGTTTTGTACAATTGTCAGCGAACAATTCCACTTGTCGGCCATGGTCCCTCAGCAGGGACACTATAGCAAGAGCTTCTTCAAAAGCCTCTTCGTCGTTGCGTTTGCTTTCGAATAAATTGATTGGGATTAGAGCTACCTTCTGCGAGTGGTCAGCGTTAGTTATCACGGCCACTGGGGTTATATTTGACGACGATCTGCTGAATCTCCGTTTGAACGTAGACCCGTGTTTATACTTGCTTAGATCGCGTTTGGATTTTTTTGGGGTTTTTCTGTTTTTAAACAATTTTGAGTTACCTGAAGACTTGGATCCGTGGCAACGCGTGTACGTTTGGTCCCAACTAACAGCAGCGGGGACGTAATTTAAAAAGTTTCTCCCCGGGTAAGTAAGCCGAGTTACCTGGAAAACAAGAGATATATTCAAGGTTACGAAGATGTAATGGGTTCTCTTAACCTTGTATGCTTGTCGTAGTGGGGCAAGGAATCGCATTTCTTTTTTTTTTTACTTTTTAATTTAACAACAAATTTAGCTGGTCCGAAAATGAAAAATGAAAATCTGAACTATTTTTATATTTTTGAGATAAAACTCATAGTTAGAGAAACATGAAAGCGATTTCTAAAGGTTAAGTTTGAGCAGTAGGTAGTTGGGTGCAATCCAGATAATCAGTCAACGTTTAACTACGGCCTTTGTACTGGGTAAGCTTTCTATAGTACTAGAGAGTACAAATTCTACCATTATAGTGACCGGGCTTATTTATGTAAAATAAATTAACTATTTTCCTACGCCTATAGAATATGTCCATAAACGAAGTATCACTAAGTATCACTAAGCTAAGGGAAAGCACCATAGACGTTGAGAAGATGTCCAATTTTATATTGGATTCTGATTAGTCAAGTTAAGAGCATGACTGTTCTGTCGCTGGCATGCTAAAGTCTCGCTTCAGATTTGAAAAAAGAAGATCCAAATCTTCCCTGCACTTATCCATATTCATGACAATTGCCCACAAATTACTTAGCAATTTAATTGGTAATTGAGGTGTACGATTTTCTAGAAACTGCCAGCAATCTGGTTAAAACGTTTAATTTTTTAAAAACTGATTTTATTGGTTTGAATGATTACCTTCGTAGCATAGATTGGAACAGTAATCTGAGACATTTGTCCCTTCAGGAATCATAAAATTATTTCAAGTCTGTATTATTTAATGGATTTAATACTTTTGTCCCACGTAGGTCGAAGAAAAAGTTATCCAAGCCTCCTCCACCTTAATAACCTTAAAAACAATGCTCACAAAAATTTCAAAATATCCAATAGCCCTGTGGATTATGCTCATTTTGACAAACTGCGTAAGGACTTTCTTGCCTTAAGCGAATTTCAACAGGCAAATTACGTAATTCAAATTGAAAATCAAATAAGAACTGACTCCAAACGCTTCTGGACCTTAATAAATAGCAAAAGAAAATCGACTGGTCTGCCAAAATCCATGCTTTATAAAAACATTGAATCTAGAGATGTTAATACAACACTAGATTTTTTTTGCTAAATTCTTTCAATGTGTGTATACAAAGCCTGATACACCTATGTTTGTACCTGCTACCGAATGCAGAATTGATATCGGCCTCATCCAACTTAGTCCTCAGGATATTATATTGGCTCTTGATAATCTTAAACCCAATTCAATTCCAGGCCCCGATGGTATTCCTGCAATTATTTTTTAAAAAGTGTTCCCAAGCTATTTTCACTCCTCTCCATCATATTTTTAACATGTCTCTGTCCTCCGGTATTTTTCTTGATGAATGGAAGTCGTCTTTTCTTATTCCAATTTTTAAATCTGGATCCAAGAACGATATTGAAAATTACAGAGGAATTTGCAAATTATCCGCTTTGCCTATGTTTTTCGAAAGTATGGTTAAATCGAAAATTGAATTTTCAGTTAAGGAATTTTTTTTGTGATACACAGCATGGTTTCGTCACTGGTAGGTCCACTACTACTAATTTAGCTTGCTTGTCTCATTATACCATCAATGCTATCGAAGATGGTTATCAAGTCAACTGTGTTTACACTGACTTCAGTAAAGCATTTGACTCCGTCAATCATCTACTATTGCTAAGAAAACTTGAATGTTTTGGATTTCACTCAGCAATGCTTAATTGGATAAGATCTTATTTGATTGGGAGGATTCAAAGAGTCAAAATAGATAAATACTTTTCACGATCGTTTGGGTGCAGCTCGGGAGTACCACAAGGTAGTCATTTGGGTCCGCTCCTGTTTATAATTTTTATCAATGACATATCGTGTGCAATAAAATATTCACATTGCTTGATGTATGCTGATGACTTAAAGCTGTTTCTTAAAATCAAAACTTCACTTGGCTGCGAGTTTTTACAACATGATCTAAGAAACTTATCTGTCTGGTGCGTCAAAAATTGTCTACACTTGAATATTAAAAAATGCTGTATAATATCCTTCTACAGAAGTTCTTATCATTTCGAGTTTCAGTACGAAATCGACACTATTGGATGAAACAGAGTCGATGGAGTGAAAGATCTTGGCATTATAATTGATTCGAGGTTCACCTTTGCATCTCATATTGACCACGTTATTGCCAAAGCAAATAAGCTTTGTGGTTTTATAAAACGAAATAGCAGGGAATTTTCGGATCCTCATACCCTTATTTCGCTTTTTATTGGGTTGGTTAGATCTCTGCTTGAATATGCTGATGTTATATGGACCCCATTCTATAAAATTTACTCAGATCGCCTTGAAAAAATCCAGAGGCGTTTCACAAAATACATTTTCCGGAAAATGAACTGGGATTTTGAAATTTCTTACCGGACTCGATGTCAATTGTTGAGCATATCAACTTTATGTTCTAGAAGAAAAGCCCATGACATCATGCTAATAAGGGATTTATTATGCTATCACATTAAATGTCCACCTCTTTTAGCCTTAGTGCCAATCTATGCCCCAACCAGACCTTTAAGGGAAAGAAACCTTCTTCTTCGACCTGTTCATAGAACTAATTACAGCCTCAATGAGCACATGTCCATAGCTATTGTTTCATTCAACGATGTTTATATTTTTGTTGACCTTTATTATTCACGCGATCGCTTCAAAAGTGTTATACTTAATTTGGCAGCATTATCTTAGTATTAAGTACATTGTCTTTATATAATTTTTATACTTATATTGTAATCTGAATAGCTTAGCTAGTAGATGATATGAAATAAATAAATGAGTAAATAAATTACCCAATCTCGTCAGTGGAAAGATATAATGTTAAGGGTCTCCAAAGTATAGATTGTTGATTCTGAGTTCCATGGTCAAATATGTATATCAAATATAGCCGCTGTTCGCCCTGTTCGTTTACATTCACGATAGATATGTATATTGAAAACGTTGGTTTGGAACTGCCGGAAATATCTTGTGAGTCTTATCTTTCAAGTGTTTCGACCGAATCTATATCCATAGATATAACATTCTGCCTAGGGACCTATGGGTAAATAAATTTTAAACTATATAGAGTCTTGGTTTTAGATTTCTTAGACCTTTAACTTTAACCTTTTTAAAAGTGCAGCTTTGCTTTATATTTTATATTTTGCTGGTATATTTTCCTTTCTTTAAAGCATAACATGCCAAATGTCATAAATTTCCAAACTCATTCTAGTTCTGGAGCCAAGCCTTTAAATTGGGGAGCCTCAATAGTGAGGGACTTTAGCCCATCTAAAAAACCTCACTGGGGGAATGACTTTCGTCATCCTGAATGTGATTGCACCTAGTCGTTCGACTAATCGGCAATTTATTTTTGAATTGTTTGAAAATTTAAAAAGAAAAATTCCGCCGGTTGTCGAATTTCTGAACTTTTTTGGTAGAAAATACCTAAAATAAATAACATAATTTCTATTCTTAGCTAAATTGTATAAATCAATCAGTTTTATCCGCCTTAATTTCCTGATTAACTAGACCAGTCGAGTATCGAGTATTATTGATTGTGACGCTCTGCAGCCTTTTATTCCGCACTATCCATTGATGATAATTAAGTTCCGCTTGTTCCGCCTTCCTTTTCATATCAAACAAGGGGACCTTAAATCTCGTCACAACATAATTTAGATCACTGAGAAAATTTTGTTTAAAAGTACGGTTACTAAACCTAAAAATTTGTTTTCTGTACCCACAAAACTTATGTCGTTTCTTTGCATCTTTTTCAGATCTCAGATTTTATGCGGCTCATGGAACATGCAACGAAATTGATCTGCTTTTGTAAATGTGCGTTATTTGACAACAATATCAATTGTTCAAATTGCATTTGTTTTTTTGGGATAATCAATCATGGAAATCGGCTTGAAAAATATTTCGGCTGAGCTTTCCATTATGCGCACTAAGCAAATTCATTTTTTTTATTTTTTTTTTATTTAAATTGACTTATTCTAAGATGTACTGTAGAAGAATTTTTCTGTGGAAACTTTTTTTTCTATTTTTTTTTTTATTTTAAAAGTTTTTAATTTTCACTGAAAAGTGCATGTATACAACTGCACAAATGGATGCGTTCACTTTGCATAACGTTTGGGCTAAGTGTTTTCTGTTGCTGGGGAGGGGGATGTGTGGGGTGGTGAATGCAGTGAATGTTGGAAACTGTTATAGGTATGTATTGCCATATGTCAAAATTGTAAAAGAATTGAGGTTCATTTTGTCTTTTTTGATTTTTTTTTTGACTGAAAATATTATACTGCTAAATACCCCAAAATAAATATAAATATAAACTTTAGCTCCAGGCGCCTGCCTGACAGTTGTTGAGCGGAGCGACGAAGTCGCCTGAGCGGCTAAACCCTGTGAAGAAAGGGTTAAAACCCTGTTAGCGTGCGAAGCGAGCCAGCCACGCCTTCTTTAAATACACAATACTTTCTTACAGGCACCCATCCGTCAGTTTTTGGTATACACTTATTCAATTATTTAACTTCGCTTTAAGCGCTAGGTGGTTTTCAATTAATCTGGCAACACTGTTCTCAACTATTTATAAACAAATGAAAAACATGCGAAAAATGTAACAGTGTACTTTTGTAAACTGTTGTAACAGTTAAATATCAAGATTGACAGAGATTCAAACCAGTGCGATGTCTGATCAAAATTCAGAAAATACAAGTACGTTAGACTTGAAACCAAGTACTTCGGGTGATAGTCCGTATGTAAAGCGTCGGTTGTACTCTGAAGAGGTGAAAATGCAGTGGAATATTGCTCGGTTAATAAAAGAACTTGTTAATTTATTTACATTCTTTCAATGATGTTCATGTTTTACATTATGAAATACAAATTATTGTAGGTGAAGACGAGCAAGCGCTTGAATTTGCTGTGACACGCGGGTTATTGCTAAATTCGAAACTGTGCCGGGTACATAGGATTCCAATGAAGATTTTTGTGCGCGGAAATCTAATTGGCGAGTTAAGGTGCAGAAAATCAAGTTGTACTGTAAGAACAAGTCGTGCTGTTGGCAGTTGGTTTGAGCAAGCTCACATGCCTTTGCCAAGATGTTTTTATCTTATGTACTAATCCGGTAGGAAATATTCCTACGAAACGGTAAAGGTGGAGGATTTCACCTCGACTCAATGTCTTCCCAACGGACTATTGTCGACTGTCATAGTTATTGCCGGGAGACAATAGTAATCCAGTTTTTGGAAACCTTTCAAGCGAAAGGAAAAATAGGCGCACCAGTTAAGATCGTCCAGATCGACGAGAGTAAATTTGGGAGAAGGAAATTCTATAAAGGAAGGCGTGTGGACGGCCACTGGGTTCTCGGTTTAATTGAGGATGGGTCCGAAGACTTGAGACTGGAAGTTTGCCCAGAAAACGAGCGCAGTGCTGAAGTGCTAGTTCCGCTTATTAAAAAGCACATGAATCCAGAAACGGCCATCCACACCGATTGCTGGAAGGCGTACGATTGTTTGGGCGCTCATGGATTCGTTCATAGAAAAGTGAACCACAGTGATCCTGACAATCCTTTTGTTGGTGCTGATGGTATACACACTCAAAGAATCGAGTCTCAGTGGCGTGTCGTTAAAGGAGAATTCTACAATGACAACTACTCCAATAATTTCGCTGATTGGATAGTTGAATACCAGTTGAGGAGAGAAATAGCGAAAAAAAATATTAGATCCCTTTGAAGAGTTGCTTCAAGCAGTTGTGCATGTGTGGAGATTTCGCAAAAAAGGTTTCAAATCTCAGTGATAAATCATATAATAAACATGCTTTCATTAAAAAAAAATTATTAGAAGTTTTTAAAAAAAAATAAAAAAATAAAAAAAAATTTCATTTTCTCAAGAAAAAAATATTATATTTATGTTTTTAGGCCATTTTAAGCCAGAAAAAAAAATTTTTTTTCCTTAGTGCGCATAATGGAAACCCGCCCCAGTTCATGAATTGAACTTTAATGCAAGAATTCGCTTTTCCGAAATGTGTATTTCATTATTTATTTTATTTCAATCGAAGCCTTTACAAAAACCAAACACAAAACAATTGAACAGCGCGATGCATATAAAAGCAAAAGGAATGTTGGCCGGCCATTAGCAACATGCTTTTTTGTAGCTCACACGTATTCATAGAAGGGGGTTGAAACTACAAAAACAACAATGTAAACAAATGGGTTTTGGGGGGATAGACGTACGAAAGATATCCATCTCTTTTATTCATTCATCTCTGTCAGAATTAAAAAAAAGGTTGATTTCTATTCCCAATGGAACGCGAAAAGTGATTTAGATAAAAAAAAGATTAATTTTTTGTCCCAACGGAAAACGACATTAGTTCCACTTGTTCCGCCTTCCTTATCATATCAAACAAGGGGACCTTAAATCGATGATCTCGTCACACCATAATTTAGATTAGGAGATTCACTGAGAAAATTAAGTGTAAAAGTACGGATACTAAACCTGAAAATTTGTTTTCTGTACCCACAACCAGAGACAAATGATACTGAGACCCCCTGCCGCTGGGCCCCTCAGTTTTTTTTTTTCAAATTCGCCATTTTGTTTTCCCATCGGTGTTGTGTCAATTAAGAATCCGTGTGACATGCAAAAACATACAAAAAATACAAAAATAAATGCTGCCAACCTCGACAACCGTGGGGAAATGTGCTAGAATTCGGGAATACCACATTTTTACATTACTGAATGCCATTGGTTAGTAATTATATGTTGTTAAAAGGCGAATAAGTTGATTTCTTTGGTTAATAAAATTAGCTAAATGAGATGTTCTATATACTAGAAACTTATAAGAACAGACTTGGTTGCGTATATTCCGCTTCTGAATATCATTAACTTCGATTTCATGCGTGCATTTTTCTTAGAAAACTGAATAAAATTTGCTCAATATATTTCTATTTTACTTCAAATAATCTGCATTGTTCATTTTTCATATATATTTTAGGCAAATCTCCACTTATTCCTTAAAAAAATTATTATGCACACGTAACGAATAATTTCAAATTTAACGGATAAAATTCTATGAACGCTGTCAGCAACTTTGCCCACGGCGGAAGTGGCATATGCAAGGTGCGAGTGTGTTGCTGAGTCGGAATTTTTGAAGTTGCGTGACATTTGTCAATACGAATTTCTATGTAACAATACAAGCGCACTTAGCATTTGCCAGCCCATAAAAATATAGCTTGTAGGCAAGTAACTGGAAATCGGCCGAAGTTGGTGGTCTCAGTATTGTCTCTGCCCACAACTTAGCAGGCTTAACCATATCTTCTATGCCATCCACAAATCGAGGCTATCAGCTCTATTCTGCTATTAATCGGGGGAATTTTCCTTCAATTTTCCCTGCCACTATTCATTCGAATCGAATGTGGATTTACCTCGTTAGTGTCGGTAACATCTGTGCGGTATTATCTTATTCATACATTCTATACAATTCAGATCCGCATGTCAAATGTTGCGGATTTGAAATTAAATGGATCGTCTTTCTGGTCGGTTGTGGATAAAATGTAATTGTTTTTAAATAAGATTATTAATTTTTTAAATAAGATTATTAATTTTTATGGGTAGAACAAGAAATAGAGACCAATTCGAGATGTCGACAAAGATGAAGATGTACTGGAACTCGATGAAAATTATGAGAATGATCTTGGTGAGACCAAACGTTTTTGTTTATGTATATATGTATATAAATAAATATTGCTTTTACTTAAATTCAATCCATAGATGTTAAAGCCGTGGAAAATGTGGCGAAAAGACAACAAAAAAAAACAGATGACTCCATTCGAACTTTCTCTTGCGCAATATGAACTCATGAAATCTCAAATTAAGATCCAAAGGAATTTGAGCGATGCTATTCAAAAGTCATTGAAATCTGCAGAAGAGAACTCCAAAAAACATTCAATATAACACCAGAAGAATATACAAAGTCCTGGAGGAAATAAAAGTTCAGAACAATGAACACAACATTCAAATGCAAATAATCGCTGTTAATAAACTCAAATTAAAGAAAGTGGAAAAAAAGTCCAATACGATCCATACCAGTTTGTTTATATTTTTTGCTTTATTTAAAATATTTAACCAAAGTTGGATAATTTTCCAAAAATTTCATGAATAGAGATCAAATTGAATACATTAATTTCAATTTTTAAAAAGAAAAAAAAAATTCTTAACTTGAATATCAAATTCGTTTGGATAATGTAGTTCACCCGATGGATAGCAGAATGAAAGGGCAGAGTGATAGGGAATCGAATGGGTAAATCGAATCAACGATTCACGTGAATAGCAGAATAGGGCTGTATGTTAGCTTCCCATTTATGGGGTTCAAATCTCTTTGAAGAGCTTCTAACGGGTACGATAACTAACTTGGATGTCTTAAATTGTTATCTTTTACGAATTTAAATGCTGGAAGGGACCCGTCATTTACAAATTCTAAAATACAGCCTTGAAGTCGTTAAAGAAACTATGAGTTTGGACTTTGTATTGAATTATTTTGTGTGTAATTTACCAGATTGTAGAAATGTGGTCTATTTTTTCATGTTTAAATAAATGAATCACTTTTATTTATTATTGTTTTATTCGCTACCACTTTACGTTGCCATTTACAAAATGTAATCTTAATAGTTAGTGACTTAAACAATTCGCTTTTAGTTCGCATCGCAGCCGGTATTTCATTTTAATACCTAAATGACGGTAGATACAATTTTATAAACAAACACGCCTAGTTAAGATAGAGAGCAAAAACAACCAACGATTTGTTGGCTTTGCATTGCATGCCAATTAGACATGTTCGTTCCTAAACTTGTCAACAAATACTTGTGCACAAAATAACTCGGCTGACTTTTACGACATTTAATTCAATTAAATTTTCATTTTTGTTTTTTTTTTTTAATTTTTACCAACCAATTATTTCCCAAATATTATTCCCTTCTTAATAGAAATAGTCTTAGCTTCAATTTTATTTAATCTGAACTCTATCTAAAGTGTCCCAGTGTCCAAAATTGAAATAAGAAAATTTCTAGCTACCATTATCTATTAACTAATTTGTTAGAAGACGTTTCATAGTAAAAGCATAGACAGCGAAATCACTGTCCTCCACTAAAGCTGCTACTGCTACTCCCAAACAGCGCTGGTATATTCGATAGGAATCCCCATAGTAGACCGAAAAGGGTTCCCAACACTTCTAGGACATGTAAGCCGGTGCTCGAGTTGATCATAGTGCGATCCTCTTCGGTTTCGATCGGAGATTCATGGTCAGCATTGGCATGATGAGCGCCTAAAATATTGCCTAAGCCACCGAGAACGCCGCCACCTCCGTTGGCGCGATCGCGAACGGTGTTCAGAAGATGTTTGACCGGCCCCAAAGCACCATGTGACCCGTGCGCATGATGGTTATGATGATGATTTTTATTATCATCGGGGAAGATTTCCTCTGAATTTGGTTTCTCAGTTTTGTCATCCTTGTCTTTGTCCTCGTCATCAACAGAATTATCATCAGCATCTGCTGACCGTGCAACGATATTCTTTGGAATAGAGATTATGTCTTTTTCTTCCTCGATATTGAGATTTTTGAACGGGTCATCCTGTGGGAAACTTTCAACAGGCAATGGCTTCGCAATGGCTGTCAGTGGTGAAGCTTCAGTTTTTAAACAAATCTGTAAATAAGCAATGGGAGGGAGTTTTAATAGAAAATAATAAAACAAAAGAGCAAAGCAATTATTGCCTAGTCAAATACCTATTATTGCTAAAGTAGATAAAGTGAAGTGCATTTTCAGAGATAAACGCTTTGATAGATGCAACCCTAAGGAAGTTGCAATGTTTTTTTGAATGTTCCAACCAACTTCGATTAAAATGCTCTTATTTCTATTCACAGCGTCAATACCTATATCTGTTTCCAAAATACATGGGCCAATGAATGGCTTACTATTTCTCTCAGTTTAACAAATAATTTGTTATTTTTATTCAGCTGTGGTCTTCGTTCATACCTCTCATGTACGAGTATCAGATAGAGCAACTCATTTACGGACATCTCATCCAACTGCAATTATTACATAGGAATAGGTTTTAAAGTACAAAGTGGGGTCCTAATGTTCAAACCCTTTTTTATATTGAAGTAGGTCAAACAATCCCTAACATTATGGTGGACGATAGATAAATAAGCCTGAAACTATGAATGCATATTGAGCACGTTTAACCTTGATTCCATTAAAAAAGGTAAATAGCCAGCGTTCCATTGACCACGTCCAAACTGAAGTTCCTCAAACGTTTTTTTCTTGTTATGTTTTTGCAGATTAAAAATAAAACAATTTCCCAGGCTTTTTAATTTTTTGTTGTACCGACTACGGCGTTATTTTAGAACCTAAATTTTGTAAAAAAAAATGGACCTAATGAAAGTGAAAGTTTCGTAGAAGAGACGAATCTGTGTGATTTTTTATTTATAAATTTTGTAGTAAAATATAAAAAGGGACAAAGAACAGGGTAACTGATGTGCATACTCAAAATTTATTAAATTATTTTTTGGCTTCGATTACTTACAAAAAAAAAGTATCAAAAGAAAGAAAGCGTTGCCATTGGCATATTAACAGTTTTGTTAACATCGGATTAAGCTTAGTATACTGCTCGCGCTAAATTTTAGCGTCCCTAGTCTCCACTTCGATTCTCCACACCAAAGATAAATGGTCGCTAATTTATCAAACATGATATACATAGATGGGACAAAAACCATATTATGTTCATTGCAGTTACTTCTTGTCGCGTAAATTATTTTGCAATCTCCATATTTCTGCTTTCTCCACAAGCCCCGCAAGTTTTTTTTTGTTTTTTCATCGCATGAAAAGGAATTTTCGATTTTGTTTTTTCTTTTATTTATCATGCAAATGTTATCTTCGGCTTCCTCCAAAACAAAATCCAAAGTAAACAGAACAAAAACTCTTTCCTCCTTTTTCTCCTCTCAAAATTTATCTTCGATTTAATGTATCGGACATTTATAAGAATTTAGTGAGCGAACAGGATACTGCTTTGCTAAACTGCCTCGCTATTTCTGATTCTAGGTGCTTCTCGTCCATGTAATTATTAAAAAAGCTCATTCTTGCATACTTTTCCGCAACAGAACAAAAAATACAGCAAGATTTGTCGCAATTTAGCTTAAGAAAATGTGCCGACCCATTAAATGGGCACGCTAAATTTTGACAGACACATGAAGTACATTCTGAAACGAAAGTTTGATAATTTAGCTCGAGCTGCGTACCACTCAGCTAAATGGGTTCGCTTAAGTTTAGATCAGCTAAATTTTGGAGAGAATTTTGTATGGGAGCGAAAATTTAGCTCGAGCAGCGTACTAAGCTTTAGCACACAGAGTTGCCGTTGTGTGATGGTAGATATTCTCTGTTTTCAAATGTGTGTACAGAAGGCATTCATGATGTGTTGCTGTAGATTTTGAAGACTTCTTTTTTTTCTGTAGGTAAACGGTATGTAATTTTAACTGAAGCTGCTTATCCCCTCTCGTTGGTCTTATAAATTAAAAATTTTTGAAGTAATATTTCTTCAGGACGCTTGATTTGGATGAATGCGTCACAAAATCGTTACGGAAATTGCGAGCGGAAGTTGAGAGATAGATATAAGTTAGTGAGATAAAAAGAGAGAGAGAGTTACGTTTCATTTCGAATATTACTGTAGAGGCAAGAGAGATACATGCGAGCACACATTTTCGTTCTCTCTTTCTCTCAGCTAGTTACGTTTCACTATCTAAGACACATCATACAGTGCAGCAGTGATACCAGATCGGGAGATTTATCACTTTTGCGGGATTTTCTCACTAATAATAAGCTAAAAGGGACAAAGGGATTTTTCAGACCTCATAGTACAAAAAGAAAGGAATTTTACTTTTTGGTCAAATGTTGTACCTAATTGCTCATTTCATTAAGAATAAAAAAAATTATTCAACCTACGATCAAATTATATATTTTCATGTTTAGAAAAAAGTCTTTCAAAATACATAAATGCTTTCATTTTCTTTTTTTTTATTTCCCTAAACTGTTTCATAAAATGACATGTCTGTGAATGAATAAATTAATTTATTTTGTAAACATAAAAGGGATGTTTTGAGTATAACCGTGGGATAACCTGCCTCTAAAGTCTGGTATCACTGCAGTGCAGGCCTATTGTCTGTATCACACTGTAGGAGCAGTAGAGACAGGTGCGAGCACACAGTTTCTTCTCATTCTCTCATAGCCAGTTACGTTTCGTATATCTAAGACACGCCTATTGCAAGGATGCCACTTTGGTAATTTTTAACAAATTTGGTAATTTTGTTTGCTTATTGAGTTTTGGTAATTTTTATCTGGTTATGGTAAATTTTTGAGCAGATGTACCAAGAATGCGAGCTCGATATCACCTCATTTAAATGCTACCTTACTGCTTTCACCATCACCATTCATATAAAACTGTTTTATTCGCCATTAAAAAATTTACAGAATGCCCTCATTTTCTTCTTTTGACTGATGGTGAATAATAATAATTAATCATATTATTTTTATACAGACATGAAAATCTAATTTGTTAAGGGTTTGTTATAAGAAAATATGTAGATGATCTCCCATGTCTTCTAGCAGCTGGTAATTTTGTGCAAAATCAAATAAAATAATTTGAGTTTTTTTTGCAAGTGGCAACCGTGGCCTATTGCGAATTTTTGCAACCATTTACGAATTCTTATGAATTCTTACTCAATGCCGTTTCTTAACTCGAATAACTTGTCAAAGAGACGTTATCGAGAGAGGAAGATATTACCCCTTCACTGAGAATCTTACCAATTTTGACTCAACAAATTTCTTGATGTAAAAATTGGAAAAGCTGTTTGATTTGAAATTTGTTGTCCTATTTATCATACACTTGCATATGTTTTAATTTTCTGCGCGTAATAGTAGTATCAAGAGAGTGGCGACGAAAGGGAAGAAGGTATCTCTTATACCTACATAATTTTTCATGCAGTGTCGCTTATTCCTTCCAGTAAAAAGTCTTCCACATAACTCGCATTCATAAAAAAAAAGTTCTATTAAATCCGAATTTCAGTAAATTAGCAAATTCTTCGAGTTTATCAGACATTTTAACGACTCTTCGTTGCATCTTTTTGAGTTTTTGAATTATGTATCTTTAATTTTTCATAAATTACTACAAAAGCTTAACATTTTCGTAAGTGTCACTCTGTGAGAGAGAATTTATCCCCACCACAGCCATTTTGACAGTCTTTTCCATTCTTATCTACTACAAAAGTAAAGCAACTAAGCTGTTATGTAACCGATATAAGTCAATCAAAACCGGGACACATCAAGTCAGCGAGCTTTCAGACTCTCCTGCTGAACTAGATTCTTGAACGTCCTCAGTTATAAATTGGCAGTGACCATATTTTAATATTCCAAATAATGAACAATAGAAAAAAACAAAGATTTCAATACAATTATTCAATTATGAAATTCTTTTTTATTTGATAAATTGGTAGGTATAAATTATTACTTATAAATGAATTATGGAACAAATTATGAGAAACTTCTAAAATAAAAAAAACATTTATATGTTTTTGCATACAACATAATTCATAATGAGCATGGTCTTCAAATACAGAACGGTTCATTCATTTATAGGATTCAAAATGAAGGATATTTTTTATGAGGGGGAACTTCCCCTGGGGAAGTGTTTTAATCTCTGTCTTCACTGGCTGCATGCTGCTAAACTAGTGCGTTCGTGAAGCTCAGTTCCAGCAAGACGAAACTAGACCGCATGCGCATAGCACAAAGAAAATGCTTGAAACTACTCGCATTAATGTGTGAAAGAAGGTCAAGCAGCTAAAGCCTATCCAAAAGCACCAAAAGCGCCTTCATGTGCAATACTATTCGTGGCTTGTCCAAGTGCTCGATATTCGAGAAGGTTTAAACTTCCAAACTAAAAAGAAGGTCGTCCAGATAAATATTAAGTTGATGTTATCATAAGGACAATAGTCATTTTTAATCTTTACATCAAACTAAATATTTTGTAGGTCACAATGAGTAATTTTATATTGAAAATTTCGCCATTGTTAGTTCTTCAAATCTAGCATAGACACTAAATATGATTATTAGTATCGCACTAAGTCTTACAAAACTTTGGTTGGTTATATCTGGATATATACGATAAATCGAAGAAGACAGTGATATGGAACTTTAGATATCATGCTGCCCGAAAATTCAGTGGATCGATGAACTAATTCATAACTATTAGGATTAATGAAATCACATCAAAAAACCATAAGGACCGTAGTGAACAACTTTACCTTCCTAACATCCGCAGCGGAGACCCTATCATCACGGTATGCTTAAAATTTCAGCAAGCTATAATAAGCGAAACACAATTGACTTCGTCTAGTCAAAACGCTCAGGAACCGTACATGGCCATCTTGAATCTTCTAGGCCCAAGCCCAAGAAATCTGATAATTATGCCAATGTTACGGATTTGTGCGTGGATTTGTTTTCGTTGTGAATAAGAGGATAGAGGATTCTTGTTCCCTAAAAAAACAGCAGCTTATTAATAGGTTTTCCTATAAAGGTTATAGACGTTTTGTGATTTTTCATCAACGAGTTTCAATTTGATGCTGCTTTTGCCTACCCTAAATAAATGAAATAGACGCAGAAAAATTGTAGTGGAACAAAAGATAGAAAAAATAATGGGATGGGAATTCTCGGACGGTCCGTATTGAAACGCTCTTCGCCTCAGAATTCATTCCTTTTGCCCTTACAGTCTTTACAAGACTGTGAAAATTCAAAAAAAAAATCAATTCACTAAATATGAAAACTATTGTGAGGGCATTGGCTAAGTTATGAGTGTGCTGGGCTACATTACTCTAGGGTCTTGGGTGTCATACCCGGAAAAACACAAGGTACACATCTTAAGTTATTTTTTTTACTGCGCCACCTCTCGCGAACATCAGACAAACATCCGAGAATATAACTGCCCTGAAAGAGCTTCCCAATTCATCAGTTCGAACTCGTTATGCCTAAAATATTGAGCTCTTTCATTCGTTTCAAGAAACAAAAAAAAACACTAAACTACACGGATCTGTACCGACAACTAGGATACGGAACAGCATGTTCCACATAGCGGCTGCTCCAAGGGCAGAGTTAACCAAAGTATAAAACGCAAAAGAATTATAAACGATGCACTATACCAACTAGCCTAAACATGTTTCCCGTCAGTTTTTCGATAAAGGTATGTTGTTATTTGTGTTTGGCTATAGTTGACAACAAACGCGCACCGAAAGTGTTCAAAGGGTAACTTATGGAAATTCAAATAAGGGACTATAACAATTGTATTGAAACTCGCCCAAACAACTCAAACAATTTATACACTCACAAAAATCGAAGCCAAACAAATGGCCAACCATGCACAGTTATTTATTGCGGGAGACATTTTTTTTATATCCTTCAGGATGGAATATTTGCGGAAGTATTGAAAACTTGTTTAGAAAACTTTTTTCTTTGCAAATTCGTTTTTTTTTTAGAGCGCGTTAGCTCTCGCCAGCCAAAATTCCGTCGTTCAAACTGCTCACTGATCGACCGGCTAAAACCACTAGACCAAACTATACTGCTGGTCTTGACGATGGCTGCCTTGTTTGCTGGGCAATTTCACTTTTAATAATTTTACAATTGAAATGCGGGACGTCACTTCGGGCATATAGTCAATACATCTAGCTAATGGCTTTGGTTTTGGTTTGTTGGAGTTTAAGGTAGCTGCCCAGAATGTTGATGACATCTGTGATGACGAACCGAGTGGTCGGTTTGAATGAAAACTTATCGGATGGACGTAGTTTTGTTTACGCCATTCATGGTCAGCTTGGGGTATTAGATACCATCATGGAGTAAGTTAATATTCATCTACTCCTATATGAGCTTATTCTGGACGACAAATATGGTGGCATGGGTGTCGCTGTCGCATGTTTGGGGTAAGACAAATTTGCAGGTACACTCTGCTGCGAGGGACGCTCTTGATGTCATTCAATGTTTTGGCTATAATTTGTTGCATAACATGAGACTTGAGGCCCAATGTAATTTTATCGGTCAGGGAGTGGTGTTGCAGTGGCGTGCAATGATTTCTAATTACTAACAGTAAATACATAGTTGGTAGTTTGGTATAGGTAGTTTGTGCAGACATGAGTATTGAGTACCATGCAGTTGGTTAAACTGTTTAGAGGTGCACTGGGTAACCTTGCTGGCTGTCGGTTATGATTGCAGAAAAGACTTGAACTTTGTGTCTTGCTTAGTAGTCCTTAAATGGAAATTATTTGGGCGCTTTTAGGTAAATACATATAGGATGTTGTGTATTCTTTTGTTTTGACGTCTTTGAAGGAAATCTAATTTTTTTTTTCAAAGTCCAAACATAACCAAATGGGCCCCAATTATAACTCTAGTCCATATATGAGTTATTCGCTATATCAATTTTATCATTGTAATCTCTTTGGCAAAGTGAATTAATTATGGCTTGATGTAGTGAGCATACAAAGTGCTAATTATTATTATTGTTGATAACGAAAGATGAATTGATATCTACGTTCTACGTTCGTTTTTGGTTTTCGAAGGATAGCGATAATGTGTAGGTTCATATTTAGATTCAGGTATATCCTATTGAAGCTACGAGTATACGATATGCAAAAACCGACACACGCATTACCTACATTTATGCCAATCTGTAGACACTTTGACGTCAGATTACCTATGTTAGAAAAAATTGCGTGTAATGTACTCGGCATATTTGTGACACCCACGTACGACTGTCAGCTATATGACTTATATGGTTTTCCATAGCCAAAAAAAAAACATTCGTTTTATCTAAATCACTTTTTATATTCTACTAGCAGTTACACACGACTTCGTCCCCGTGGGACTCTATTAAAATATATTTTTTTTTAGAAAAATTGTTACTTAAATTGTTTTTTTTAAGGATTTCTTTATAGACAATGTTTTTTTATTGGGCGGCAGTAATATCTCCAGACTTGAGGGTGAACTTACACGAGAGCAAGCTACGTAGAACTGACCGTACGTAAAGCAATCTTCCCTTAAATCTATACCAGCGTATTTCAATGATTGGTCCTGAGATTTATTGATCGTCATGGCGATGTACACTTTGAGGGGAAATTGTAATCTCTTAAAGTTCAGAGGAATTCGCGGCACGAATACTTTTTCCCCTTGAGCAACACCGGTCAATATAATAGCTTCGATTAAATTTGTATGCAAACCTTTGATTTGCAGTCTAGTGTCATTACATAGTTTTGGTGGTTTTACTGAGTTCCGAAGGAGCACTACGGGTTTGCCCTTCCGAAGAGTTATTCTGATTCATATTTATTTATTTATTTATTTGCCATCAAAGAACAAGCTCTTTCTTAGACTAAAGATGTAACAGAAAAAAAAAGAGAAAACAAGAATAGTTTTAATAATAATAAGAACAATAATAATAATATACATAAGAAAAATAACATATTAAAAAAAAAAAAAGAAAAATAGAGCCAAACAATTATGTCGGAATACCATCAAGTAGGTTCCTTTTAATAGAACAGATCGACAAGTTAAAGTCGATCAAATGAATATTTGCATTGTAGGAAATCATAAGACCATTTATTGACGAAGAGCGACCATAGTTCGTGCGCGAGTGTGATATTTTAAAGAATCTATTATTACGTAAGTTTGACGATGGGACATTAATGTCAAGAAGGCGTAAAATTTCAGGAGAATTTATCTCACCAATGAGTACCCTATGAAGAAATAAAATTCTTGCCACCGTTCTTCTTACTTCAAGGGACTCCATGCTAATCAGTTTCAACCTTGATAGGTATGGAGGTAGGTTAATAAGATCAGTCCAACGTAGCCCTTTCAGCGCGAATCTCAGAAACCTTTTTTGTATTGATTCAATTCTGGAGATGTGCACACTGTAGTATGGGCACCAAACTATAGATGCATACTCCAATATTGACCGTACAAAAGATATGTATAAAGTTTTGATGACGTAGGGATCAGAGAACTCACAAGCAAAACGCCTAATCATTCCCCAGGACCTATTAGCCTTATTTAAGGTATAGTCAATATGATCATTGAAGGATAGCTTGGTGTCTAAAATAACACCAAGATCCTTGATTGTATATACACGAGGGATTGTATTACCATCAAAGGAGTAAGCAAATTCTATAGGTGATTTACATCGAGAGAAAGAGATAACAGAACACTTGCTAACGTTAAGAGAGAGGTAATTTTGTTTGCACCACAAATAAAATTTCTGCAGGTTAAGGTTAAGGAGATGGAAACATTGTACATCTTTGCCTGATATGAACAATTTAAAGTCGTCGGCAAACATCAACAATTCGCATTCGGGCAAAAATTTGACAATATCATTAACAAACAATATAAAAAGGAGAGGGCCAATATGACTACCCTGGGGAACGCCAGAGGAAACGAAAATTTTATTAGAGATAGCATTGCGGAATTTCACGTACTGAAATCTATCACTTAAGAATGACGAGAGCCATCTTAGGAAAGGTATTGGGAAACCCAATTTTTCGAGTTTGTAAAGCAGTATTTTGTGGTCTACGCGATCAAAAGCTTTACTAAAGTCTGTATAAATGGCATCAACTTGATTGCCTTTCCCGATTTCTGATATCACAAAATTAGAAAATAAAAGAAGGTTGGTGACAGTAGAACGTTTCTTTACAAATCCATGCTGGTTGTTGCAAATTAGGGACTTACAGTAGAAGTAAAGTTTATCCGTAACTAACTTGTCAAACAACTTCGGAACACAGGATTGCTTACAGATGCCCCTATAGTTCTCAACTTTATTCCTCCTACCAGATTTGAAAATAGGAACTATGAAAGACGTTTTCCAGAGGGGTGGGAAGGTGTTAGTTTTAAAGGACAGATTAAATAGGTGGCATACAATTTTATGTAATGGTATGGCACATTTTTTAAGAAAGATGGACGGTAAACCATCAGGGCCAGGACTAAGACTTGATTCTAAGCTGGTCAGACCTACCAGGACATCATCTTCGGAAATGTCAATGCTTCTGAAGATAGGAGTAGGGAAATCACCAAGAAAGCTAAAGAATTGCTCATCAATCCTTGAGTCATGATTTGAATAGACTGATTGAAAAAATAAACCAAAATTGTTGCATATGGAAAGAGAAGAATCAGTTAAATGTCCATTAAAAGAGAGTGAGGCCGGGTAACCATCACTTTTACTCTTTGAGTTTATGAAATTCCAGAATTTATCAGGTCTGGACTTAAGACTGTTTTGCATGTCCTCGATGTACACCTGATATGCATAACGGATGGAAGATTTTAACTCTGATTTCAACCTTCTAAACACCAGATAATCCTCATTAGCCAAACTACAACGCCATTTTCTATAGGCTCTGTTTTTTAAACGCTTAAGGTGACGGGTAAGATCATTGTCCCATGGACAAGACTGCCCAACACTAATTTTAGCACAAACTACGGGGACATAGGAAAAAATTACGTTATTAATGACCCGATAAAAAACATTACAAAGGTCATTGATTTCAAGAGAGAGATACGGGCTCCAGTCAAAATTGTTTAGTTCTTCACAAATTTGTATGAAGTTAGCATTTTTAAAATCGAAGTTAAAAGAAGTAAAATTATCTGTTACAAATGAGTCAACATAACAAAAAAGATTTAATGAAGGGTGATAAACATCTTCCGGGATATTAGTGGTGTGTAACAGCGGGATACAATACTTTCGTTGCTGTTGTTAGTAAAGATGAGGTCCAGGGTATGGCTTTGGTGATTTTTTACGTGGTTCACCTGTAGAAGACCAAGCGAGTGGAAAGTATCGACGATTTCAGAACCAATCGTAGAGAGAGTGTTTATTGGGTTGAGATATGTGCAATCCATGTCTCCTGATGCCCATAGAATATTGGGTTGATTGAAATCGCCAAATACGTAAATTATATCCGGTGCAGACAGCAAACTCACAATAAATCTCATGGCATCCAAATATCTACTCACAGTTTTGAGCTGAGTACGGGGTGGAATATAGACACAAGCGAAATAAATTTTTGCAAAAGAATTTAAGTCGAATCTGCTGCAGCAAATTTCGATGTCCGTAAAAGCACTAAGATCCACTTCTTTTGGCTTAAGATGTTTTCTTATGGCTATGAGTACACCACCAAAACGTTCAAAGATGCTGTTATCCGTAGATCGGTCACCACGATTAACATCAAAGTAGGGGGGGAAAATAACGCCATTACCGAAACTACTATCTAATCCAGTTTCAGTTAAGACAACTACATCATGTGAGCAGCTATGTACATTACCATTTCTATGGTATGGAATACCCGATGGTTTAAGGGAATTTAAAAAACTCTACGGCTTCGTCAACATTGCAAATAGTCTCTATCTAAAAGAACGTTCTAAAAAGTAATTAAATAGGAAGATAATAGGTAGATATTTTATCAAAGACAAAATAAAGTAAAAGCAAATTCAAATTAAGAGTAAAATAAATTGAAATTCAAATCAAATTTGACTTAACCTAATAAACTGAACAAACTACAAAAAAGCTAAAAACAATTAAACGAATGATTTTTTTTTGGATCAAATGAAATGCAAACGTTTCGCAGAACGAAAAGGAATTACCAAGTATACACCAAACCTTCAACTCACTCACCCCCAAGCATAGCTGGCAATCGAGAAATCAATCTTAATTTCTTGTTGATTAAATGAGATCTGTCTTTAATTTCTTCTAGCTCATCCTCTGGAAGGAGCAGAAAGATAAATGATGGCTTAGAATACTCGGGGAAGTATTGGCTAAAGAGCATAAAGCTGACCAAGCTTTATGAATGTAATAGCAGGTTGGGAGAAGTGTCGTTAAAATAAAAAAATTTGCAACCTCTTTTTCAACCTTTATAAGGCGAATTTTGAATAAAAAGGCGAAATTGGTATTCGAGCTAAATTTTCGCTCCCATACGAAATTCTCTCCAAAATTTAGCTGAGCTAAACTTAAGCGAACCCATTCAGCTGAGCGATACGCACCTCGAGCTAAATAATTAAACTTTTGTTTCAGAATGTACTTCATGTGTCTGTCAAAATTTAGCGTGCCCATTTAATGGGTCGGCACATTTTCTCAAGCTAAATTGTGGCAGATCGTTGTGTATTTGTTGTTCTATTGCGGAAAAGTATGCAAGGATGAGCTTTTTTAATTATTACATGGAAGTACCTAGAACCAGAAATAGAGAGAATTAAATTTTTGAAAGAAGTTTTTCCAAAGAACAGCTGCTTTCTGTGACACTTATCCACATCGTACTCTATGTCAAAATCTAGCTAGGACTTAAGCTGATGCTTGGAGAGAAAAGTTGGAGACCAGATAAAATTTAGTATAGCTCGAGCAGCGTACTACGCTTAAACATACAAAATTTCAAGTTTATTCGACTAACGGCTCGTGAGTAACAGAAAAACCTCTCCAAAAAGGGCAGGGAGGGTCATATCGAAGAATCCCTTCTTAGTGCGAGTCATAAACTAACCATTAAATAGACTGACAGCTTTCTTACGTCTCCCCGATTTACCTCGCAGTTTTTTTTTCAATATAAGCCCCTCCCACCGCTCGCTATTTTACTGTCTGTGAATACGTGTGAAGCAGCAACAAAAATACAAATCTAAATGGCGGGAGTTGTAATATCCTGCTGACACTCAGCAGTGTTCCTACATTGTGGTATCTCTACCTTTTTGTGGGAATTTAAATTTTCCGTAAAATTTCCGTGCGTAAAAGGAAAAACATCAAAATTGTGGGAATATCAATAATCTGACAAGAAAACATTCAAACCACATATCACCGTGAATGTGAACGCACTAAATGTATATAAAATGGAGATTTGCCTTTAGCAACAATTTCTAGTACCAAAAAATGTTAGGAAACTGCGATTTTTATATTACTAATTAATTTTGTGTGATTTCTTTTCCGAACAATACAAATACTTTTGAAAGTATTTTTTCAAAAAAAAAATTAAGGTAATTTGAGTTTAGTGAAAAGGGAAAAATGAACACGCTGCGTGGGGAAAATAAAGAGAAGAACACTGACTGAAATTTAGTGTATTTCGTGAGTTGCTGTCAGCTGATGGATGCGTTCAGAGAGTTTAAATTCGTTGTTTTATTGCACCACGATAACATTTGTTTTCTATTTTACAAAATTTAAAATAGCGAATATAATCAACATAACTAAATAAAAGAATAAGTGTGAAAAATTCATTCCTTGAAATACAAGAAGATATTTTTGTTCCTACAATTAACGTGTCTGTTTTCGTTTGTTGTTTTGTGGGAAAAAATATGTTAGTGAAATACTCAAAATTAGGAAACACCAAAATAATCAAAATGCAGTTTCAATGACAAACTCAAGTACCTAATTCTTTTTATTTATAAATCAACCACATCTTCAGCTTATTCAAACATGTCTTCGTGTTGTCTCTTTTTTATGCTAGCAAATATTTCGCCGGGAATGTCAATAGAAAAACGGCAATGGATTGATTACGATTATTATGATTTGAAATATGATTTTTTAGTTATAATCTTTTCATGAAGATTCCATTTAATAGCGGAAAACAAAAAAAAAACAATTAAAATTTATTAGAACATTTTAAATAATTGAGATAAATAATTAAATTCCATTTGAAAACAACTATGAATAGCGCTAGTTTTTAATAAAAAAATAACATAAGTGAAAAGTTTTTGGTAGACATTTTATGAATGAAAATAATGTCATTATTTATGTGAAAAGTAAAATAAAGTTGCAAAATGATGACTGCACATTTATTATTGGTTCTTCACAATTTGTTTTCTAGGAAACTAGCGTCTACACAGCTAGTGGAACATATCCTGAAAGTTTCATGAACATACAATTAGCGGCTTGGCCTGTACGATGTCTGTCAACTCAAACACGCTCTTTTATATATAGACATTGGGAAAAAAAAAACATTTTGTTTTGATTCAGATCCTTTTTGCAGATCTCTATATTTTTTCCGATCTACACATACTGCCACAAATACCAATATACTTTTTTTTTTTTGTAATTTTAAGAAGATTGCTTACAAAACAAATGCGCAAAGTTTCGTAAAAACCAAAATAAAGAAATACATAAATAGCCATGGGTATAATTTTGGAGGAATTATCATCCTCATCGTCTATTCTCATCATCTGAAGACTACGAATCACCAAAACTATTCCATTCGTATCTACAACAGGAGAAACATTTTCCAAGTCGATATCCATAGTTGATTTTTCAAAAACCGAATGCAATTTGAACAGCTGATATTGCTGCCAAATATCGCACTAATCCATTAACAAAAGCAGATCAATTTCGCTGCATGTTCCATGAGCCGCGTTAAATCTGAGATCTTAAAAAAATATCTGATGGCGGCATCATGATCATGCCAAAATTGGCATGTAACCACGAACTGATATATCAACGCGCGAAATTCAAAGACTACCTATTACACTGTAACATTGACCAATTTTTACCATGAAACAGTTGTAAAATTTGCGTATGTTTTATATATAATTATTTCTGATTAGTACTAGGGGCTATCTTTAATACTAGGTAATTGTTTTGTTTTTAATTGTATTATTATCGGGACAAAAACTGAATAAAAATCAGATGCTCAAAGTTTAACTTTGGTCTCATACTGTGCATGTAAAAGGGCTGATCTTTTAAATCCACAGAGAACACGGGATTTTCGTCTCCATAGTTCATTTGATCAGTGTCCTCTTCGACTACGTTTTGAAAATGAATTCTGCGAATCGTCCAAGAACAATATGTACTTAACATTTTTGCAACTGGTATTCTTACGAGCAGCATCTTCACCGGCACATTGAACTGTATACGTGGAACATTTGGCCTTTTTTATTAGGCTCACATGACCATAACCGCTAAATTCGAAATTGAGATTTTGATGCCATTAGATTCAGCGTACTCAAATCTATTTTGTAAATTTTTAATATCTTTAAAAAAGTGGCCACAATTTCAAAAAAAACATCAGCTTAAGTCACTAGAGTCAATGGAGTAAAAAAAAACTTTAAACTGCTCTCCTGAACAATGAGTAAAACAGACTTTAGCGGTTTTCCCTTGTGACCACAGAATTATCAACCACGTTACAATTGCGGAACCAGCCGGAACTATCGCCGGAATATTGCATGCCAAACATGTATAAGTTTGGACTTGTTTTAGTGGGTAAAAATCTCAAACTATACTGTAGCACGCCCCGAGACTGTCCTCATTGTGTCTTTAAGACATTTCCACCTGCCTAAAAAAAAAAAAAAATTGGTGTGAGAGCTTGGCTAAATAGGTCAATCAATAGCCGATTTACCGATTTATATACCTACCTTAGTATTGATTTGAATTGATGTCATTATAGAGTTTTTTCTAAAGTACAGGTGTGATCGCTTTTATAAAATCTACATGCTTATTATTTTTTTCGAGACACATTAATCAAGTTGATGGTTGAGTTCAAGAAAGTTGATTAATCTTGATCAATCAAAAGATATTTAATTGGGAAACACTGTCTAAGGGTGACCGCAACGTTCATTATGAAACACATCGATTGATATGTTATTATTGCTCATTCTGGAAATGCCCAACAAACTGATCGATTTCTCAATCTAAATTTTAAATATCCAAATTTACTTGAATATAGTATTGCAGTTCGAAAAACATTTGTACACTTTTGAATCTTCGCTTAGTAACACTTTTGCCAGACTATAATTCTCGTATATAAAGATCACCTATCAATAACGGTAATGGATGCTTTCAACACGACCACCCTCTTCCTTCTGTTCCTTGCGTTTGCAATGACAATAACCGCTGAAGCAACTCACTCTAAATCCCAGATCCACAATGTGATATTACGGACATTTTTTTGAGGGTACTATGCTCCCTTTAAATATACGAGTACCTATCTTATCCTGTGGAACAAAATATGTGGGGCCTTATTAATAGGTAGGTAATTCATTTTTACCATAAATAATTATGTAGATCACTATAGGTAATTTTATATTGAAAATTTCTGCAAGATCTTATTATCGCCCACAATGAACGTTTGCAACTTTCATTGGGCATAGTTATAAAATCCTTGCCGGGATTTAACAAACAAAACCGAACACCAACCTGGGTTGGTTCAACTAGTTCGAGAATAAATTTTAATTTAATTTATTTTATTTAATTTCAATTTATTTTATACAACCATATAATTATATTACAAGAATGCCATGGGTAGTCCCATCGACCATAGCCAATCAGCTGAGTCACCAAAATGCATGCGGCGGGTGTATCCGCCTGCATCGGATGTCATCTTCATTTAATGTTGTGGGAAAGTGCTGACCCAGCTAGTGCCGTTGATAACTGTGGGACCTAGCCCATGACCTGCCCACTCAGTGGGAATAGGCTTGTGCGCGTGGATATAATTCTGCAGGTGTGGCATTACAGGTGGTGATAACTGGCCTTATCTTCTACTAACAAAACACCATACTTTATCCCCGAAAAAAACACTAATCGCATCTTAAGGTTTTTCCCACTGCGCCACCTCTCCGAACGTTTGACAAACATTCGAAAGTAAAACTGTTATGAAAGAGATTCTCAATTAGATACGGTAGTCCCTCGATAATGTGAACTAATTAAAACAAGGCGTTTTCTGATTTTAGAGGGATTCACATTACTGGAACATTTTTTTAGTACTTACTAAACTGATTGAAACGATTTTCAAGTTTATTAAAAACAACACAAAATGATTTTTTAAAGCACAGTTTAAATGTTTATTAATTTAGAGGAAAAAACGAAAATCGCACGCAAAACGAGCAAGAGAACCAAGAGAAATATAAAAACTTTTACAAAAAAAATCACATTTTAGAGGTTGAAAATTTCGGAAGTTCACATTATAGACATGACATTAGTCGTGTTTTGTTGAGCTTAGTTCTCAGCAAAGCAAAGTAAAGTAGGATTTTCAGCACACAAATTACAATAACTACTGCGAGTCTCGAAGTGTCAAGTAGAGCGTAGTTGTTGTAATTGCGTGCTGAAAATCCTACTTTACTTTGCTTTGCTGAGAACGAAGCTCAAAAAAACAGGCCTAATGTAAAGTTTTGCCGATTCACATTTTAGAGTAATTCACATTATCGGTAATTCACATTATCGAGGGACTACTGTATTTGGCCTTGGCATAAAATTGTAGATCCAAGTTGAGAGGGAGATATAAGTTAGTGAGATAAAAAGAGAGAGAGTTACGTTTCATTTCGAATATTACTGATAATATGATGGGATAGATGCGAGCACACATTTTCGTTCTCTCTTTATCTCAGCCAGTTACGTTTCACTATCTAAGACACATCATACAGTGCAGCAGTGCTACCAGATCGGGGGATTTATCACTTTTTGCGGGATTTTCTCACTAATAATAAGCTAAAAGGGACAAAGGGATTTTTCAGGCCTCATAGTACAAAAAGAAAGGAATTTTACTTTTTGGTCAAATTTTGTACCTAATTGCTCATTTCATTAAGAATAAAAAAAATTATTCAACTTACGATCAAATTAAATGTTTTCATGTTTAGAAAAAAGTCATTCAAAATGTCTAAATGCTTTCATTTTCTTTATTTTTATTTCCCTAAACTGTTTCATAAAATGGCATATCTGTGAATGAATCACGAGTATTTTTTGAAATAATAAATTTATTTATTTTGTAAACATAAAAGGGTTATTTTGAGTATAACCGTGGGATAAACTGCCTCTAAAGTCTGGTATCACTGCAGTGCACGCTTATTATCTGTATCACACTGTAGGAGCAACAGAGACAGGTGCGAGCACACAGTTTCTTTTCATTCTCTCTTCCTCTCATAGTCAGTTACGTTTCGTATATCTAAGACACAGTGCCGGCCTATTGCAAGGTTGCCACTTTGGTAATTTTTAACAAATTTGGTAATTTTTTTTGCTTATTGGGTTTTGGTAATTTTTATCTGGTTATGGTAAATTTTTGAGCAGATGTACCAAGAATGCGAACTCGATATCACCTCATTTAAATGCTACCTTACTGCTTCTGAGTGAACGCATTGCATTATTTGCATAGCTATGCTTCATCACCATACATATACCTAACTATTACAGAATGCACTCATTTTCTTCTTTTGAAAGATGGTGAATAATAATAATTAGTCATATTATTTATATACAGACATAAAACTCTAATTTGTTAAGGGTTTGTTATAAGAAAATAGGTAGATGATGTCTTCTAGCAGCTGGTAATTTTGTGCAAAATCAAATAAAATAATTTGCGTTTTTTTTTTTGTAAGTGGCAGCCGTGGCCACGTGGTCTGTATCAGACTGAAGGAGCAAGAGAGAGCAGTGCGCGCCCATTTACTTGCTCTCTTCCTCTCATAGCCAGTAAATTATTGAACAAAATTGATATATTAGAATGTATAAACTAAACATGTATATATAGATGGAGCTAAAGAAGTTGTATTTCAGTCGTGTGGTCTAACGTCTAAAGCACACTGGTTTTTATTTTATATCTTAAAACAAAAAACAAACCACATCTCACTTGTGCTTGCATTGTGTGATGACTCGAAAAGTGCTTGGGGGAAGTTCGCTTGCTCGTAAGCAAAAAAAACTTGCAGTTTGCTTTCTCCCAACTAAAAAGTCGCTTGCAATCTTTATAGAACACTTGCCGCAGTCACTTTCCTTACATGGAATGATGACACCTTCAATGTCTGTAAAATGTGAAATGAAAATCAATCAGTTTGTTGGGCGTTTCCGAATGAGTAATAATTTTACAACCTCGCAAGGCTTTAAATCAACCTTATAAAGTGCTTAACAATTATGTAAATAGTTAGTTGTAAAATAATTAGCATCCTTTTTTAATCCGAAACAAGGTCTCGTCAAAAATATGTATAGCGATAAAAACAGACAATTATGTCTGAATACACCACCGCAAGCAGTCTCAGCATGTTTCGTTAATTTCCTACAAACTGAATAAATATTTGGAAAACAAGTCGTTGATTTAATTCTATCCTTATGTAGATTCTCTGTTTCTTCCTTTTAGGAATGTCAAGATTGTAGGTGTTATGAGTCGGCTTGGTCATGCTGTGAATAATCTTTTCTCTATATATAAAACAAAGTGGCAAAAAGTGTATGTTTCCCTCTATCGTCCGTAATTTTCAACCAATTTAGTTGATTTTTTTAAATGTCGGTAATTACGGTGCTCAAATTATAGGCCTAAGAAGTTGAAAAAAAAATAAAATTTGAAAAAGAAACCACTTTATTTCTATTCAAAAGCTCTTTGTTGCTTCAAAAAAGCTCCTTTCTTCTTTACACTTTTTACTTAAATAAGCGTGTGTTTTGGATGAGGCTCGGTGCGTGCATGTGTGAATGTGTACATTTTCTTTCGTTCATACTTAAGTGTAAACGAAATTTTATTTCCCAAACACACGTTTACGTTGAATTTGAACTTTTTTGCTAACCGAAGCTCATAGCATAGACACATCATACTGAGCCCCCAAGCAAAGATAATGGAATACAGAGATATATATCTTTCCAGTGGAAAGGCGGCTGCCTACAAGCTGTTTTCCCGTAAAATTCATGAAGTCAGGCACATATGCTCATTTCTTTTCTAGTTATGTGAGTTCATGAATTGAACATGTCATTAAATGCAATAATTCGCTAATCCGAAATGCGTATTTCATTATTTTTTTATTTTAATCGAATCCTTAACAAAAACCAAACAAGTTCAATACCAAACACAAAACAATTGAGCAGCGCGATGCCCATAAAAGCAAAAGGAATGTTGGCCGGCCATTAGCAACATGCTTTTTTGTAGCTCACACGTATTCACAGACGGGGGTTGAAATTACAAAAACAACAATGTAAACAAATGGGGTTTGGGGGGATAGACGTACAAAAGATATCCATCTCTTTTATTCTTTCATCTCTGCCCCCAACTCGCAATCCTCTTGCCGCTGGCCCCTCAATTTTTTTTCAAATTCGCCATTTTGATTTCCTATCGGTGTTATGTCAATTAAGAATCCGTGTGACATGCAAAAACATACAAAAATAAATGTTACCAACCTCGGCAACCGTGGGGAAATGTGCTAGAGTTCGGGAATACCACATTTTTTCATTGCTTAAAGGCATTGGTTAGTTATTATAAATTGTTAAAAGGCGAATAATTCGATTTTGCTGGTCAATAAAAATATCCAATGAGGATGTTCTATATACTAGAAACTTATTGGGACAAATATGGTTGCGTATTTTTTGCTTTTCAATATCTTTAATTTCGATTTCATTTACATATGTTTCTTGGAAAATTTGCTTAAAATGTTTTCATTTTCCTAAAACTAATCTACATTGTTCATTTTTCATTAATATTTTAAGCCAGTGTACACTTAAAAAAAAAAAAAAAAAAAAATAATTGGCGCAACAGGTCCGTATGGACCCAAGCCTAGCTTCTCACAACCATTCGTCTTGTGTGAGTTTTTATTTTTGGGACGAATGGGAGGGATCTACAATTTTATGCCGAGTCCAAACGGCCAATTGAGAAGCTCTTTCATGACAGTTATACTCTCGGACGGATGTTTGTCAGACGTTCGCGAGAGGTGGCACAGCGAAAAAAACCTTAAGTTGGAATTTGGGTTTTTCTCGGGATTCGAACCTGGGACCCCTCGCTTAGTAGTCCAACACACTAACCACTAAGCCACTGCGCCGACCCAGTGTACACTTATTCCTAATTTTTTTTTTTTTTTTTTAGGAACCAGTGTACACTTATTCCTAAAAAAATAAATACTATCCACTCGTAACGAATAATTTCTAATTCAAAGCGTAGTACGCTGCTTTAGCTAAACTAAATTTTATCTGGTCTCCAACTTTTCTCTCCAAGCATCAGCTTAAGTCCTAGCTAAATTTTGACATAGAGTACGATGTGGATAAGTGTCACAGAAAACAGCTGTTCTTTGAAAAAAACTTCCTTCAAAAATGTAATTCTCTCTTATTTCAACTATTTCTGATTCTAGGTGCTTCTCATCCATGTAGTTATTAAAAAAGCTCATCCTTGCATACTTTTCCGCAACAGAACAAAAAATACAGCAAGATTTGTCGCAATTTAGCTTAAGAAAATGTGCCGACCCATTAAAATTTTGACAGACACATGAAGTACATTCTGAAACGAAAGTTTGATTATTTAGCTCGAGCTGCATACCACTCCGCTAAATGGGTTCGCTTAAGTTTAGCTCAACTAAATTTTGGAGAGAATTTTGTATGGGAGCGAAAATTTAGCTCGAGCAGCGTACTAAGCTTTAAACATGAAAAAAACTAAAGTAATGTGGTATTCGATTGGGCGCTCTCAGAGCACTTTTTTTGCTCTCAGAACTCAGAACACTTTTTAAGTTCGTTTGGTACAAAAAAGCAATCTTTTTCAGATTTCAGAGGACTTTTGCGAATCTGGATTTTTTCTCAGATTTGCTTCAGATTTACCAATACAAAAACGTTTGGGTTTGACAACTAGTGGAGTTTGTTTACATTTTCATGAAATTTTTCAACTGCAAAGAAACGCATTGCATCGGGTGGCTCTATTTTTGTTAATTATTTATATACAAATCTGGGCGCAAATTTAGAATGTTTTAATACAAAATTTTAGCAGTGAATGCAAAATGCTTAGAAAAGTGTCGAAGGATACACATATTCGAACCGCACAAATATCAACACAAAAAAGAGCAAGTGACACACGAAATCTGAAATTTGAGAGCAAATCTGAAGAAGCCCAATCGAAAACCACATAATGTCAAATTTATTTTTCTGATAATTTAAAAATACTGTTCCCTGTTAGTGCTCCATCTATAGCTCAATTACTGAATTCACACTCTGATACTATAGCTCCCAAACTTGTGTGCCTGACACAAAGAAAATTATGTTGATGTATGTCAGTTGTCATTTGTCAAAAGGTAAAATAAGTTGTGGCCGGTTTGATGCCATTATATTTCCTTCGAAACAAGGTTTTTATTATATTGAATATTAACAAACCGATGTTTATGTATTTATTTGCAATTATCTGTGTTCTTTTAAAGTGTTTTGCTATTAGCAGTGCAATGTCTGGGGAGGCTATGAAGAAATTACACGATTTTGGCTATGCGTTCAACAGTGGTAAAATTACTTTGGACACATTAATATGAATGCGATTAAAAATTTGTGTATGTACACTGTTTCTTTAGAGGGAGAATTACGGAAAATAAACCCTGCGACCGGCAATCCAGGCAGTGAGCCCTTCGAATTCGATGTTTATCCAGATTATTCACAAAACCAGAACCACTATGAAGAATTAGCGAAAGTAAGTCGCGTTTTTGATGCAGAAAATGAATAAACAAGCAAACGAATTTCTTCATTAACAATTATACAGTACATTCCCGAGGTTGTATATGAGCTGTTGGAGGAGAGTGGCATGTTTCGCACATACACTCCAGAGAACATTCCCAAAGAACAGGCTACTTTCATCTTCACCAGTCCGAAAGAGCTCAAAAATTCGAAGAAGTTGCTGGTACTGATTCATGGAAGTGGATACGTACGAGCTGGACAATGGGCACGAAGGTAAGTTCTAGTGTTCGAACGATTGGAATGCAAAATAGTCCTTTCATTCAGTTTGGTTATCAACAACTCCATCCACCATGGCACTGTGCTACCCTACATCAAAATGGCAAAGAAATTGGGCTATGACATTTTAATTACAAATACCAATGACAACTACCGTCCGCTAGATGGAGCTATGAAAGCTATTCCTGGACACAACTCGCCCACTGCACACGCCACTACGGTTTGGGAGAAATACGTTATTGGAACTAATCCTGAAAGTGTTGCTATCGTCGCCCACAGTTATGGAGGCTCTATTACCCTGACTTTGGTAAGGTAGTCGATTCGAAAAGTATTCAATTTAATCCTATTGTTTTTTCTTTAATCAGGCCAAGCACTTTGCACAATACTTTAAAAAAAAGGTCTTTGCTGTCGCACTCACAGACTCAGCACACGTCGGTGGAGGACAGGCTACGGTGAGAACTCTTCGACCCATTGCACGAAATTTCGTCACAAGTGTGGAGCCCCTGGGAAAAGAAATTCCCACAGCAAAAGATGACATTCCCCGATTTTCTGCTGGTAGGGCAAATAACCGAATGCTTTTGTTCATAGAATTGTATTAAATTGTTTGAATTGCAGGACACACAAAACACGAATGGACATCCTACTCAGCTATTACAGAGGTTTTTAAATTTATTGAGAAGCGTTATGAGGCTTTTGCTGAAGTTAAGGAACCGAAAACCGAATTGTAGATTAATAATGGGGCTGCACCGTCCACAAATTAAATTTAATTAAGTAACTAGATGTTGTAGGTATAACAGTTTTTGTTATTTTGTGTATGCTTATATTTTTTGTATTGCATTGGTGGTATAGTTTGTTTAAATAAAGTGGTTAATGTCGTAATCAACAAGACCGGCTTGTTTTTTTTTCAATTTCAACTAGACTATTTATTTCATAAAATGTATAAACTCAAACAAAAAAACATAATATCTTAGTCTTTAGCGGTTTGGCCGAAGGCCGTCTACCAGACTGACATTTTAAACATTTGTAACAATATGTATACCTATTTTTTATACCTAATTTAACAAAATAATTTAAAAATTTTCAGCAATTATACAGTTTCGATAACGTAGGGCAATAGTTGTATATCTATATAATGCGTCCCAACCTCTGTCGCCGTTGAATATGCTTATCGTTTCATTCAACTCAAGTGTACGTACTCCAAAGATATTTAAACGAATTTCTGTTAGAATGGGGCATACTGCTACGAAGTGAAATACATCCTCACGTTCTTTCCGGTTACATATGGAACACAGTATAGGAAGTTCTGGGCGATGTGGAATGTAATTAAGAGGTAAAAGTTCCCCCCTTATTCTAAAGATAGTGGTTATCATATCGATGGATGCGCCATCTAAGAAATAAGTTTTGTCCCGTGGATAGTAGCTCAGTCTGCTATAGTATGACCTGTGTTGAGATGCCAGTGCTTCACTTTCAAATTGGTCATATAATCTTTGACCTGTTTTCTTCAGTAGGGTATTAAACCTAATCTTAAGAGATACTAACTGCTCATTGTGCGCAACAGATAGATTGTACTCGCAAGCAGAGGCCAGCCTTTCCCACTCTTGCACGCAAATTCCCTTGGTCGATATCATGTGCGATAAAACTATTTTTGGTAATCTGTGATCACTCATTGCCATAACTCTTATCACATAATCCAGGTGGAGTTTGAGTGTGTCCAAGAACAGGGGGGCTATACCTGTCTCCAAATGGAGCATGTAGATAGGCGAACTGCTCGGCAGTCTGAGTGTCCTTCTTATGAAATAACGAAGAAACTTTTCTACCTCTTCATATGGTCGGTATCCCCATACTTGCGCTCCATAAAGAACGATGGAAGATGCAGTTGCGCGGAATATTTTCTGCTTCGCGCTGTGCGATATGTTTTTATTGTTGATGCATCTTCCCCAAACTGCACCGACTGCACGCTTTGCTTCCGCTAATTTCGATGTTAAGTGCCTCTTCATGTTTAGGTTTGATGCAATCAAAACACCTAAGTATTTATATTCGCGCACAACTTCAATTGGCTCACCCTGATACGTCCATTTTTCCCTTTGACAGTACCTCCCACCGCCATCCCTGAAAATCATCATCTTCGACTTTGCTAGGTTAAGAGACAAGTTCCAGGTTTTGCAATAGATTTCTAGTTTGTTTATCATCAGCTGCGCACCTTCTATAGTATCTGCTAGGAGAGCCATATCATCCGCAAATAACAGCGCAGGAATGCGTGTTCCGCTTATCTCTATCCCTCCTTTAATAGCGTCTATTATGTCATTAATATATAAGATGAACAGCAACGTGCTAAGGATACATCCCTGTTTTACACCCATAGTCGTTCGGAACTCCTCAGATAAGTGATTCCCATCCCAGATGAACGCCGTATTACTGTCATACATAGCCCTCAAAACGTTAATGACTTTAGTTGAAAGTCCAATTTTGTACAGTTTGTAAAAGAGGGCTTCACGTGGTATGGTATCAAATGCTGCTCTGAAATCTACGAAAAATACATATAGTTTTTTGCGCCTCTTTTTGTAGGTCTCAGCTATATTCACAAGTGAAAATATTTGGTCAATAGTTGAATATTTAGATCTAAAACCTGCTTGAAATTCATGCAGTATTTTTTCGTTTTCAACCCAAGTTGTCAGCCTATTGAAAAGAACAGCTGCAAATAGCTTAGCTGACGCATTCAGGAAAGATATTCCCCTATAATTAGCCGGGTCCTCGTAGTCTCCCTTTTTGTATAACGGGTATATTATCGCTTTTCGAAAGCTCTCTGGAACGTCCGCCGTTTCGAAGATCCGATTGAATTCTGATTTAAGTGCTGTTAGAAATTCAGGGGTACAGTTCTTGTAGAATTCAAAGGGCACGCGATCTTCTCCCGGTGCTTTATTCATCTTTGCATTTGAAATAGCACTTTGCACTTCATCCAAAGTAATAGGTGCATCCAGGAATTCAACTATAATCAAAGGGGCTGCGTACTGAAACGATGCAGAGACTTGCGGTGTGTTGAGGAGCTGAGTGAAATGGCATTGGAGCATATTTGCTTGCAGGCCTGGGGCGATAACATTTCTCTTTCCATTTATGACCTTCACGGCCTTCCAGAACTCTGCTGATGATTTCGCTTTATTAATAATGTCTACGTTTTGCTGATTGTATGCTTGTTTTTTCGAAAGACAGAGATGCTTAAAGTACTTATTAGCCAAGGCGTACAGAAGTTTGAATGAAGTGGAATTACTTGACCGCAGTAATCTCAGATATGCAAAAGAAGTGTCTCTGGCTCGCATGCATTCCCTATCAAACCATTTTTGTTTTCTATCTCTACGAATTTCTCCTATTAAATTTCTTTTTGGTGCGGCTCTTTTTATGATCTCCGTTAGTAGTTCAGTACTGGGAGGGGTACTAGATTCGCTCAATAAACTGAGCTCCGCATTTAGATTTTGTTGGTACAATTCTCGAAATTCGTCTTTCCATATCAGCTTTGGTAACAGTCCTAGTTGCGCAGGGTTCATCGGGCTAGAGGGAGATGAAATCTTAAAAGATATTTCAAGAGGCATGTGATCTGAGAATGTTTTCATTGCCACTCTAAACTCGCTGAGCATGGAAATACAAGATCCAGCTAGAAAACAATAGTCGATGACTGAGCATGCTGCGCCGCGTAGAAAAGTATATTCGCCAAGTGGGTCACCATCGCAACTCCCATTCAGTATTCGGCAATCAAAAGCATCTGCTAGTTCGAGGATTCTGTCACCTTTATTATCTCTGGTCTCATCTTTTGAATTACGAAGTACTTTTAAATATGCTGAGTCGAACCCACTAGAAAAATTATTTTGCGTTAATCCGATTCTTCCATTGAAGTCGCCGATTAACATTAAGTCTGCTGATCCTAATGCGTTTAATAGATCTCTTGCTTTATCAAAGTCGCGCTGCCAATGACTACAATTAAGATATATTGGGACTATCTGGAAGCTTTTAGCGTCCATTTTAAGTTCCATCACAGTAGCTTCTTCCACTTGTTTGAATATTATGTTTACTCCTTTTAGCTGCTTCCTGTATCCAAATAATTCGCCTCCACTTGCTCTTCCATACAAATTGTTTTTTACCGCAGGTATACTTTTTAATTCATATTGCGAAAAAATGTTCATAAAATTAAATTTTGTATAATCTACTACATGTGTTTCAAAAAGTAAAAATATATCGAATTCATGTATATAATTGAAAAAATCTCCAAATAATGACTTATTATTTAGCCCTGCTACATTATAACTTAAAACTTTAATTGCTGGTTGTTTTTCGGTGTTCTGGTAGACGGGTACTAATCAATTAGATGTCGCATGAGAACGTGCCCTTGGGTTTCCACCCGGCATGTGTACCGCGGTTGACTTGAAGACCGGCTTGTTATTATTGGAATTCGAAATAAAACTACGAAAGAAAACATGATACAAGACTATTTGCAATACCACGATGTCTGGCTTTATGTACCTCCACATACTTACCTCGTCCCGATTCAACATTCTTGCATATGCCAGCCATATGTCCGACCAAAGATTGTCATGTGAACATACTGAAGTTAGCACGTCATATCTGCTTGCCAAATTATTATGTGCACACGAAACTTACGGCATATAGAACAAGTATTCTTTACGCACTAATATCACTGCTTAAATAGTGGACACAACTGGTAGCGATAATTGTGCATGTAGTTCAATGAGACAGTATATTTGGTTATGTTTGATCTGTATTTTTATATATAATTTCTAGGGGCCCGATTATGCTTAGTTTTTACTTAACGGGCTCCCGACCCGTGAAGAGTCTCTGCCTGAGACACTGTAGCCTTCCATCCTCTGCGATCTCGGGCACGTTGCTTCCAGTTATCCAGACCAAGCGCTCTGGCATCCGCGGCGGCTTGGTCTTTGAAACGGAGGTTCGGTCTTCCTTGTCGTCTCGAACCTGGCGCCTTGGATTCGAAGATCCTCTTAGCTGGAGCATTATTGTCCATTCGCTCGATGTGGCCGAGCCAATGTAGTCGACGTATTTTGAAATTTTGGACCATTCGCCCTCCTCGCACACAGCACCAAAAATCCGCCGAAGAATTTTTTTTTCGAAGGAGCCCAGTATCAGCTCTCCCTTCCTGCTTATCGTCCAGCACTCGGCGCCATAAAGCAGAACTGGCAGGATAAGGGTTCTGTAGAGCATACATTTTGTCCTTCGAGTTAGGAGTTTTGAACCCAATTGTTTTGCCAAACCGAAGTGGCAGCGGTTTCCTAGGGTAATTCTACGCCGGATCTCCACTAGGATATCATTTGTGGAGTTCATGTTTACTCCGAGGTAGATAAACTCCTTAACTACTTCGAAATTGTTGCTATCAATAGTGACGTTCTGTCCTAGGCGGTGGACAGATGCTTCTTTGTTTGTTGATAGCATGTACTTAGTCTTGTCCTCGTTTACTACAAGACCAACGAGTTTCGCCTGTTCTTCAATCGCCGTAAAAGCCTCTATCACGGCACGCTGGGAGCGACCGATGATGTCAATATCGTCTGCATACCCCAGTAGCTGGACGGATCTGTTGAAGATAGTGCCTTCCGTGTTGACACCTGCACTGCGCACTATCTGTTGCAGTACGAGATTGAAGAAGTCGCATGATAGCGCGTCCCCTTGCCGAAATCCGGTGCATGTTTGGAATATATCACAATGGGCCTTCTTTGGCCTAAGTGAAGCTGCACCTGAGGCGGTCTGTAACTCTAACCTGGAATAGTTCGGAGGAGCTACTTCCAATGTGTACGTTGCATCGCGTGTTTTCGAGTGTCACGCGACACAACTGAATCAGTTTTGCCGGCATTCCGAATTCGGCCATCGCCATATAGAGCTCCTGACGATGTATATTATCATACGCGGCTTTGAAGTCGATGAGTAGGTGGTGTGTCTCGACTTCAAATTCGTTGGTCTTTTCCATGATTTGCCTCAGTGTGAAAATTTGGTCTACAGTCAATCTGCCGAGCCGGAAGCCACACTTGTAGGTGCCGATTAGTGTGTTGCAAAACTGTTTAAGACGTTCACACAGTACGTTGGATAGGATCTTATATGCGACATTAAGCAGGGATATGCCTCGATAGTTCTTGCAAGACATAGGATCGCCTTTTTTGTGGATGGGGCATATGGAGATGATAGTTCAGTCATCCGGCATGTTTTTTTCCACCCATAGTTGGTTGGTGATTTGGTGCATGCGCGCTACCAAAACATCACCACCGTATTTGAAGAGCTCCGCTGGTAAACCATCAGAGCCGGCGGCCTTGTTGTTCTTAAGTTTTTTAATGCTAAGCCAACTTCTTCTATACTGGGTGGTGGAACTGGTTCTTCATTGACTGGACGTGGGTTCTCTTCTTGCCCTATCACTCTCTCTAGCAGCTGCTGGAAGTGCTGCTTAAACACATCTACTATTCCCTGCGCTTCGGTGACTAGGTTTCCATCACTGTTTCGAAGAGCCTGCGTTCCGGTCTTGAAGCCAGCAGCCAGTTGCTTGGCTTTCTTGTAAAACTTCCGGATGTTGCTTCGATCACGGGACTCTTCGATCTCCTTGAGCTGGGAGACTGCTGGGAGGCCCTCTTCTTTCTACGAAGGAGAAACCGATACGCGGGTATCTGCGACCCAAAAAATTGTTCATGTGAATGAAAAATTAAAGAAATTTGTAAATCGAAAAGGAGCACAAGAAGTAAAACACCGCACATCAAGTAATAAGAATAGAGAAGAACTTTAATAAATATGACGTTTTAAAGAAATACACAGTAGTACAGTGTTGCCTAAGTAAAGAGCATTGCCAGACATAATTACAATTTCAAGTTTTCTTTACAATAAAAATTACGCCAAGCATGAGAGCGAATTGCCAACTACGAATATTCGCTTGTTCGCAATTGGCAATTCGCTCTCATGTGAGTAGTCCATTATGTCAATATTTTCGTTATCTGACTTGCTTGGGGTCATTTTCGCCTATTTACACGGGAGTTAATAAATATTGCCCCTACCGTATTATACAATTCGCTTAAAGTGCACTCGTAGCTTTCTGTATATGTTTTTCCCAACAAGTACCTATTTATACTTGTACCTATACATGGCTATATAATGCGGAATGACTTTTCCATTTCTACACAAATCCATCAATGAAGGACAAACAAAAAAAAAAACTCAAAGAGAAATGTATCCCCCATCGCTCAAGTACCATGCCAACCACTTTCCAACTCGCCGTCTAGAATACTATCCCCAATTCATTCTCCATCACCTTTTACAGCTATACACAGCGCACACAAAGTTCCTTCGCCCCAGTCAAAGCCCACGCCCTTACTAAATGAGTGACGACCACTCACCACCCTTCACCCGACCGTTTGAGGGGGAAGAACAACGAGCTGAAAACAAAAAAAAAATAAGGAATAGCAGTTCCGGACTTCGATCCAATGGGTGGCGTACATTTGCCCCCCAGGGAGTAAAGGGCATGGACCATGGAGCATCCGCACAGAGAGAAAGTTCCATAAACCTCGCTAATATTCATGGATATGGCATCCATGCCACAAAAGCTTCAGCTTCGCAGCTACTATAGGTAGGTACTGTTGCTTGTGCTCTGTCATACTGTTGGTGTTAGTGTGATCAGGCAAATGGGTCATGCGCTTGAGCACGATGACGATGGCATCGTTACCATCATATGCCACCTCGAGATTCAACCTCCGCGCACTCTTTCGTAGGGGTTGGTAGGGATCACATGCTATAACAGCATCAGAGTCGAAGAAGTTTCTATTCCAAGGTGGTGCACTGACTTAACATCGCACGCCCTCAGTGGGTGAACTTTTCGTCTATATACTCGTAAATCCTGCGAGAAGAGGTGGTTGGGTGTTGGGAGAACTCTTTTCCTCTTGACAAAATTATTATGTACATAGCTTGGGGAGCTTTCAACTCGACAACACTTCAGAGTCACTCCCATTTACAAGAGTAGATGCTTTGCATTTCTTTTTGTATTATGTATCCTTGTATCCTTGCTACTGGGTACTGGGTACTGGGTACTTGACATGGCATCTTTTAAGAAAGTTTCCAAAGAAAATAGTGAAACAAAGAAAATTATCTCTTAGCTATAAAGAATAGAACACAAATGGAGTGTATTAGGAATGGGAATTGGAGGGACTTTAACGGATAAGAACTATCTTGTCGGTCTTTATACTTGTTAGAGAGTTTTTTTTTGTGGGGTTTTAGTGGAAGGTACCTACACCTACTGCTATAGCAGTTGATGTGAATTTTATTTGACTTGGAAATTTTAGCGCTTCTCTTTATAGTCATGAGTTGTTTGAATTTACAATGGTTTCATGTAAGGTAAGGTATACCTTTGTTTTTATACTTGATATGGAAATATAAAAGTTAGGGTAATGAGGGTATTCCCGGATTTTATAAGACATGCTTTTTTGAATAACGAAATGTTCCAAGCTTAAATTTGACTATGGAATATAACTCAATGTGAGCCTCACCATGACATGGGAAATAAGGGGCCGTGGACATTTTTTTAAAAATATAAAAAAGACTAAAAAGATCTAATCTTATAGCTTATAGAGCCTGCCAGTGCACTGAACAGAGAAAGCTCTTTCTCCATCAGCTCATTCCTTTTGAAGAAGGTTAGGTTAGGCTTGCGTGCTGGCAAGTAGTACCCTGTGGTACATTTATGTCAATACTGATCCTGTGTGATGTTCGTCGTGGAAAAGAGATCCCCAACCCACTGTAATCCAAACTATGCGTTCTGTAATTCAGACAATCAGGCACTCTTGTCTCATATAATGAGTATTTGTGTCCACGTATAAGTCCCAATATAAGGGTAGAAAGGGATCTGATATATTTCTGAATAGGTCCTTTATTCTTGGCTTTGTTTTAAGGCTCGCTACAGCTTTCTTGCAGTAATTTTCGTATTTGTGGCGGTTCGTCTCTCATTGCTCTCTTATCTGCTTATTGCTTAGCATGCAATGTGGTATATTTAAAGAGGATTCAACTTGTTCCAAGGCACCTGCTAAATCTTTTTTTTCTTAATTCTCCCGTTTTCTCATTGTATGGAATGCCCTCATGTTTGGAAACCCTGCAGAGCGACACCTTGAGCTGTGTTCTAGGAACTTTAACTTCTTTGTAACCGTATTTTGAAAGCTTTGACTTTATTTCAGGTGTATATATTGCCTTTATAACTGTCTGCCTATTGAAGGTTTAAATATTGGGGTTCCACGACTAACGGGATGCTTTTGTTCTTCTGCGACTTGTTCATCGAGTCGGAGCTCAGCAATAAAAAATTGTTGCGCCATTTTTTGATACTTTTATCGTTTTCTAATTTAGCAGATGGCAGACTGAATTCTTCAAGAAGGGTTGTAAAAAGCGCTATCAAATCAATACAAGTGGTAGACAGAGACCCATCTTTCTCCAAAGCCAAAAACTCAGCCAAGTAGTTCAGACTGACTACGTTTTGGCAGATGAGACATCGAAAAATCGACTTTATTTATTAGTGAAATTTAAAAATGTTGCGCCTACCAATTTGTATATCGCATGTGTAAAGTGTATGCTTCATAGGTGAACGCTAGATAACTTTCGATCTTAAGCCGTCCTCTCTCAATTATAAAGAACAAATGACAGATTTGATTTAACCATCTCATACTGTCCCTGGCCCTACCTAGGTCGGCTATCTGGAGTGTTGTGAAAAGTCTAACATCCGATTTTTTTTAGTTATAAACGCAGGGGTGCCTCAAGGATACTTTCATCAATTCTATATCTTCTACATTTATAAACATTACACCTTTCTAAAATAAATTCAAAAAAATTCGATTTGCACTAGTATCCGGACAGCAGAACTTAGCCTCCGGACACTTTTATTTAAGTATCCGGACACCAACATTTTGTATGAAGTTTTTTTGTCTCTCATGTAATGGTATCTTTCAATCAAATCTCAACAACAATTTTAATTTATTTTTTCGTTTCCTGCAGCAACTCGGTATATGTTTTTATACCCTTTGGGGACTCTAACTTTGTCAGTTTTTGGGCAGAGACAAAAGTTTCCTTCGTCACCATTCAATATTTGTTTCAGGTCATTCATAAGGTGCTACTGACCAATGCTGTTCAAATGCACCCAGAGAAAAACATCATCGTAAATTTAAATAGAATCGCATTAATATCTACGTTGTTTCATTTTTGATAAAACGTATTGGAATTTAACTAAAATCACTTTGATTTAAGTAGAAAAATGGGTAAAGCAGTCATATTAATGCGAAAGTTATTTGAATCAATGCCTTAAAAATGTAAAATCAAATGAGTACAACTTAATTTTAAATACGAAACCATTTTAATATGAAGCTGATATTTTCGATCTATGTTTCAAAAGTGAATCATTTAAAATCAAACTAACAATCTTGTTGATTCAAATCATGAAAACACTAAATACTCTTTTAAATCAAAGTGGCAAGCATTTTCAATTGTAAATGTAATCAATATAAGTTAAGTGTAAAAAAGAACATCTGCCTTCTGTCTCGTATCGGGTTTGCAATTGCAATATGTTCGTATTTATACTTCTACCATTTGCGTGTAGGATTCAAGAAGACAGTAAATACCTATAAGGCGTTTTTCCTTTTTAGTTCAGAGCGCAACCTGAACTGTTATACAAAAAGTTCGTGTTTCTTTTTTAGCTCAGATACATCAGAGCTCAGAATTTGTGTTTCTTTTTTCTCTCAGAGCATAACCAGGCTGAGTAAAAAGCTGAATACACACTCACAGTCACATTTGACAGAAAAAAAAACAGGATAAGCAAAATAATTGAAATGGTGGACGACCTTTGTTGTTCTGGAACTGAATGTTAACCAATTTAATAAATAAAAATTAATAAATTTTTAAATTATACCTATATTTATTAAAAATGTCAGATACGTGCTCAAGTGTGTTTCATAAATACATTAGAACGATCTGAGTAAGCTCGCTTCAGAGCGCGCTCATAATGCTCGAGCTCGGTCCAGAGCTCAGCTCTGAACTAAAAAAGAAAAACGCCTATAGTGAGTTCCTTTATAATAAATGCGAAAATATGGTGTCGAATTCGGAAGACATGATGAGCATAAATAACATTTTAAGCAACGATATGCAATTTGTTGATGAAAGCGGACAGATTTTAAGCGTACTTTTTTCAGGGGATGATGATGACGACGACATTAAAGTGAACAATTTGCTGAAAGAGTTTGTTTTGGAAAATTTATCTGCAGTTTTTAAAGGTAAGTAAATGACTAGCCTATCAGGATAAACTGACTTTGCTTTGGTGTTTAATTTAGAAAAAAATATAACATTTCGGTCCCTGAAGTATTTGTCAAAGGAAGACATTAACGATATTATAAGCGACATTGGATTGCGCGCTGAATTCCGCGAAAAAACTTTTTTTGTGAAGAAAGATACAGGTGAGTGAAACCTTTTCTTTGTATAGAAATCTATACTTTATGTTAAACAATACTTTTAGCATGGAATCGATGACGATAAAATATCTGTAAATTCAAATGTAATAAATTGGCAAAATCAAAACTGCAATTCAGGAACAGAAACACAAACTTCTAGCTTCAAATCAAGAGGTAAAATTGTAAGTATGATTCGGTTAAGTTTCAAGTAGTTATTTAAGTAATATAAGTTTGTAATATGACGCGCTGTTTAGAATATTTTACACCTGTTAAAACTCAAACAATAAAAAAAAAGCATTGTATGTTGTAAAAAAAAGTTGTTTTGTGTGTCTTTTATTTTTTTAAATTTTCATTACAGGTATCGATCGAATTGAAAATAAAGAAACTAATTGTGGTAATATATAGAAACATCATCGCATTTGAAATAAATTGAATTTAGTAAAAAATTGTTTTAGAGCACTTATTTCAATTCAATATGGGTCGTGTTTTCAATTTATTTAATGGCGAAATTCCTCTTAAATTAAAGGACAATCCAAATTTCTTTTAATTCGGGATATGTTAGAAATAATTCGCGAAACTAAACTGAATGTATTATATTATTACTTTAATTTTAAAACAAAACGTGTTTAGTTCCAAATGCCTTCTAATTAAAGTCAATGCTGAAAGGAATATGATTTGAACTGTCGAAACATTTAACCTAAACGCGTTTTTTTTTTAAAAATAATGTAAAACGTGTTTACAATACAGAATTAACTACATTCATTTGACGTTGAAAACGTAATTAAATGTATCAGTATTTGTATTTTCGTTCAAATATACATGATATTTGATTCTAAATGTCTTCTACATCCATTTATTGTGAACTTATATTTGATTTAAATGTTGACAATATTCAAACTAAAGTCTGATACGTTTAAAAACTAATTCTTACAATGTTTGAACATAATATTTACCACTTTACTTCAACGTTGGTTAGAATTTAATTTAAACTGTGGTTTCAGTTGAAAAAATGCTGATACATGTTTTCTTTAAACATCAAGTTCGTTTAAAGTACCTAACGTTGGAATAAAATGAAAAGGTTATGAAAAACAATAACTAAAATCTTAAAATTAAATAAAAAAACAGTTGTCTGTAAACTGAAACTAATATAGTCGATGGCAAAATTATTTCCACAATATGTTTTTTGTACTATGTCTCTTCAACAAAGTGGTACTTTAAAAAAAAAAAAAAACTTTAAACAAATTGGTCTATTTATTACTAACTTAGCACGGTAACTAACTCTTGAAACGGTAAACACGAAATAAAAAATCAGTTTCATAAATAGCGGTAAAAGCCAGGAAAAAGAAAATGGCAAAATTTATGTTACATTGAAAAAAGGTGGCAAAATTATTTGCACAAGCGCATTTATGCCCCATCTACAAAAAAGGCGATCCTATGTCTTGCAAGAACTTTCGAGGCATATCCCTCCTTAATGTCGCATATAAGATCCTATCCAACGTACTGTGTGAACGTCTTAAACCGTTTTGCAACACACTAATCGGCACGTACCAGTGTGGCTTCCGGCCCGGCAGATCGACTATAGACCAAATTTTCACACTGAGGCAAATCATGGAAAAGACCAACGAGACACACCACCTATTCATCGACTTCAAAGCCGCATATGTTAGTATACATTGTTAGGAGCTCTATATGGCGATGGCCGAATTCGGAATCCCGGCAAAACTGATTCAGTTGTGTCGCGGGACACTCGAAAACACGCGATGCAACGTGCAATTTGGATGTAGCTCCTCCGAACTATTCCAGGTTAGAGTGGCAGACCGCCTCAGGTGCCCATTGTGATATATTCCAAACATGAACTCCACAAACGACATCCTAGTGGAGATCCGGCGTAGAGTTACCCTAGGAAACCGCTACCACTTCGGTTTGGCAAAACAATTGGGTTCAAAACTCCTAACTCGAAGGACAAAATGTATGCTCTACAGAACCCTTATCCTGCCAGTTCTGCTTTATGGCGCCGAGTACTGGACGATAAGCAGGAAGGGAGAGCTGATACTGGGCTCCTTCGAAAAAAAAATTCTTCGGCGGATTTTTGGTCCTGTGTGCGAGGAGGGCGAATGGAGGAGAAGATACAACCGCGAACTCTATGAGCTGTATCAAGATGTGGATGTGGTCTAAAAGGCCAAAATACGTCGACTACATTGGCTCGGCCGCATCGAGCGAATTGACAATAATGCTCCAGCTAAGAGGATCTTTGAATCCCAGCCGCCAGGTTCGAGACGACAAGGAGGACCGAACCTCCGTTTCAAAGACCAAGCCATCGCGGATGCCAGAGCGCTTGGTCTGGATAACTGGAAGCAACGTGCCCGGGATCGCAGAGGATGGAAGGTTACAGTGTTTTAGGCAGCGACTCTTCACGGGTCGGGAGCTCGTTAAGAAAAAAGAAGGCATTTTTCTTCCGATAACGCTTCTGAAAGCTGAAAGAAATGATATTTTAGTACAATCGCAGTAGTTTTACCGCCACAGTTGTACTTAATAAAGTGTGTTTCCTTCTTTTTCGCATCAATAGCCTCTGCAAGGCGTCATGCTACGGAGTCTATCAAGTGTTGAATTTGGTCTGCAGATTGGTACTCCAAGCTGTTATACAATCTTTCGAAGTTCCCTTCGCAAATCTTTCTATGTTTTGTGGAACTTTGGATCTCACAGGATGTCTATCATTTTCTGTTACATTTAAGTCAAGGCTTTGCGGAGGTGATTTTAAAGTTTCTTGACGTAGGCACTTCGATTGGAAACATTTTTATGCTCCAGGCAGTGTGTAAGGGTGCATTATCTTGCTAAAGGATACAGTCAATCCCAATAAATACTGTCACCAGTGCAACATCATTAAGAATAATGTGAATGTCTCATATGATCGGAGCACCTCACAAGTGCTTCCTCACCACTATATGATATACATCCCCATATCATAACTTTGGCTCCATTGGAATGCCTAGTGGGCTGTGTAACGGATTATTTGACTTTTGTTATGGGATCGAATAAAAAAAGTTCGCCCATAAGTAACATCCAAAGAACAATCAGTTTCTTCAGTTATCAGTCCATAGTCCCTGTTCCTCTCTAATAATATGTTCTCTTGCGGATTGTTGTCTTGCGTTCTTGTTTCTGGCGCAGGGACATAACTCCAGGGGACATAAATCCACTTACATGTTTTGTTTTTAAAGAAATGCTGAACCTGTTGCAAGCTGAAACTTCTATTTACTCTATTGCAAAATTGCAGACACTATAATTATTAAAAAATATGAATAAACGGTTTTACATATTTTTCTTAAGTTAGTTTAAATTATTTGCACAGCTGTTAGACTCCTTAACATACAACCCCATGTTAGTTGGTTTAAAAAAGCCAAATGTTAGTGAAGGTCTACTTGTATGCATATGTATATCTTTCCATGTATTTGGAAAAAAAAAACTCCTTACGTGGTATGCCTGATTTACAATATTACTTGGCTTAGGTTCTTTTGCAACAAAACTAGTAATCAGAGACAAATGAAAAAATCGCTTTTACTTTTATTTAATTCTCATCAACAAAATCTTATTTTTCTTAACGTTTCTATTTAAATTTAAAACGAAACATTAAGCCAAATTTGAGGAAAAAAAGTAGTGCTAAGTAAAATAAGATTTTGTTTATTAAAGAAAATAAAAGAAAAAATTCGCGCGAATTTTTCAAAGCTTAGTAATGATGCTTTTAAAAATAATAACGAACTTATGTGCCCTTTTTGTCGGCAAATAATACAAATTTCTTGCAACGTTTGTCTTTTAAATTATATCTTTTGTTATTTTATTTCTTAAGTATTTCCGTTTTTATTTTTCGCTGTTTTGTTTTCGTTAAAATAAACTCTAAATTGTTATGTCATCTATAATGTGTTAAAAATTTGGGTTTTATTTCATGCATACCTTATTTTCTAAAAACTTCTTCTGGTTGAAAAATAAATTATGGACCATAATAAATTTTTGGACTTATGTCCCACTTCAATGGCTTTATGTCCCTGCGCCCTTGTTTCTTGATGTGTTTAAGGCCTTTTTGGCTGATATTGTCTAGAATTTTGTGTCATTTTAACATTCTACGTAATATTCTTAAAGTTAGATGAGATTTAAATTTTAAACTCTTTTTACACATTTTTCACTTTTTCTGTGAAACTTGCCAAATACAATACTAATAAAACAACCAACGGAGTGGAACTTAAATTCATAACATTTTACACGATTTATTCATCGTCAAAATAATAAGACCTCACGACAAAACGACAAATACCGTATTGCGCAAAAACGAGAGCTTAAGAGAAGAATATAGGACCGGAATTGGTTCTCCGCATAAGTTAATTTACGTGTAGTAACAGATATGTTCTCTTACTCTTGACCGAAAACGAGACATGGCAGTGGTCCACATTAGCCGCCTACTCCACATTACCCGAACTTACTCTACCATTTCGGCTTTGTTTGACTTAATTTAGTGTTCGTTTTGTTTCGTTTCAAATTCGTAATAAGTTTTCTCTCTGTGTGATGGCCATTTTACTTCAATATGATACGACACATAACGTCACTCTAATATTGGGTAACCGTAAACGCCAAAATTCACTTTTTTTAGTTTGGTATGCAGTCTTATGTTTTCGCCGTAGCTCTTTTCAAATCTTTTATACGTTTTGTTCTATCTCTTTCGATTACAGAATTGTTTTGACGTATATCCACCAAATTCATCAAGTTTACGTATGGTTTTGGCATTTACGATTTAAGACAATTTTTGTTTAATACCGTACGTGCATACGAATTTACTGTGACCGTAAGAAAGTATAAATACGTTCTCACTGAAAAATATTTCAGTAGTTACTTCCCATCTTTTGTAGGGAAAGAACGTGATTGAAAAATCATAAAAATGAATTCTCCAGTACCTATTATGGATGAATCCCTTCTTTTGTAAGAACTTATAGTCTAAGTTTTGATTCAATGAAACAAGTAGTATATTTTCAAGTTCATCGGAACAAGATTTTGGTAAGAAAAAAATTCAAATACCCCTGACTTTCTTTTTATTTGTCGTTGTTTTATGATCGTAGATGACCCTAATTATGTTTATGAACCATATTTGCCACAACAGTTAACAGAGAGTTCAAGAAGTATGTCATTAGAGTGTGGTACTTCATGTAAATAAGACCCAATACAAAACATATAGGAACTAGTTCCATATACTTACATTTAATATTAAATAGGAAGTGATATGACTCCAAAAAGCTCTCCCTGAAAAAGACGAAAGAAACCTGAAATGTGGAAACAGCATCTGGAAAGGAGTACACAAACATAAAGTCAAGGAAAGTGCTGGAACCGTGTAAGCATACCTGTTTTTATTTGTGTACAAAAATATTTTCTTCTGAAGTGAGACAAGGCATTTTTAATTCATTTTGAAGCTTATCCGACCAAGAAAAACCAACCTTCTACTGCAAATTTGTAAGGCAGATTCCAATTAAGCGTAAAAGAATATCTGATTCTTCTAAAAAATCACAAACTTTTCACTTCTATTTGGAAACGGATAACATGATTCTCAAAACTATTTTAAGAGCACCAAAGAACTCATATAATCAAAATGGTAATACCGTTCAGAAAACAAAAAATATATCAAAGGAAAAAATTAATGATATAAAAAGTTTGTATCCTTTTATATCATCAGAGGATAAGAAATATTTTGAACCTCTTTTTAATTAACTGAAATAATATTTATTCGATTTTACTTAAGTATCTATATACACAATATGAAAATTTTTCTATTTTAAGTTATTTTACTGTTTTGTTATTTTTGTTATGAAAAAAAAAAACTTTAATGTTTTTATTACTTATATTCTTTTTGTATTTATGTTTATTTTTTTATCTTAATCACAAAAGACGGTGTGCAAAATACTGTGTTTTTTCTTATCAAAATGAATTGTTAAAAAGTAGTTCTCTAATTTACGAAATGTGATATAAAAATATTTTGTATATATATATATATATAACGTGTGCTATATTTTTTGATTTTAAGTAAATACATTTTTTATTAATTTATTATTGGAATACCGTATGGGCACAATTTTTGACGTATGTGTGTGAGTAAAATAAAATATTGATTTTAGTGGCGTATACGGCAAACCCATTTTTTAATAACTTTTAAATATTTAAGTTTTGGAAAAACTTCTTACATTTTTTGAAAAACCACTTCCGTGTGAATATAGCGTCAAAAAATGAATAAAACCCAGCAGTTGGTGTCATGCTATAATCTGTCAAAACTTTAAATGCGATTTCCTCAAAACGTTAAAATGGCGTTTACGGCAACCCAATGTTAGGGCGACGATAATGTACTTTCTCACGAAGCAACTAGGCACATTCAAGAATCTAGTTATCTTAAGTTGACTAGATAGGTCTGGATAAGATGTAACCTGAACGCAAAAACTAGATTGGTCGGGAACGTCACTTTTTCTACGTCATCCACATATTATGAGAACTTCCAACTTAGTACTCAGTCACGAATTTCTAGACTAGTCGTCTACCCCTCCATAAACGTCAACTGAAACATCTGCTCACATGACCGATTTCCCCACAGTCAAAACCGAGATGGATCTAGTCAGAGAGCTGTCAGACTTACTATGATCAGCGTTGTTATATGATCGTATTTATCGTAAATGTTACGATTTTCAAAGGTTGATACGACGCTTCGATTTTTTCTTTTTCCGGCCAAATTTCTACGATTTCGTAAATATTTTTCCTATTTTTTCTTTTTCCGATATTATACAAACATTAAATACGATGGGAAAACCGAAACACGACACAATTCCATAAAAAAGAACCCACAAAAAATTAGAACTATATTTAATATGACTTTACCTTACCAACACAACCCTTTGTAATTAGCCGGCAGTAACAGTTTAATGTGGTATTCGATTGGGCGCTCTCAGAGCATTTTTTTTTTTGATCTCAGAGCAATTTTTATGTTCGTTTGGTGCAAAAAAAAAAACAATATTTTCCAGATTTCAGAGCATGTGGATTTTTTCTCAGATTTGCTTCAGATTTACTAATACAAGTACGTTTGAGTTTGACAACTAGTGGAGTTTGTTTACGTTTTCCTGAAAATTTTTAACTGCAAAGAAACGCAGTGCATCAAGAGGATCAATTTTTGTTAATTATTTATGGACAAATATTTAGAAATCAATTTGGGCGCAAACTTCGAAAGTTATAATATAAAATTTAACCTGTTTCGAATCGCACGAATATTAACACAAAAAAGAGCAATTGACGATTTTATGTTCGATTAGACACATGAAATCTGAAATCTGAGAGCAAATCTGAAGAAGCCCAATGGAAAACCAGCTTGTGTTGTGTTGCCATTCCGCTTTTTTGTCTCAATTGCCGGTTTGTTATTAGACGCTTAAAATATAAACCCACTTTAAATAATTTGTACTATGAAAGGCGAACGTCTTGATTGTCTCAAAATGCGGCATACCTCTCAAATGCCGGTTCAGATTAAAAATAAAGTTATTCGCAAGATTCGCTCTGCATTATTCGCGACATTTTTCAATGCAAGTGTGAAAACCAAATTCAATATATTACTTTTAACTTAGGCATCTGATGTAGTAAATGCTGAATTTAAGTTCAAATATGACCTAAATGTGAGCTACCTTGTTATAGCTCTCACCTCTTACCTACCCACATAAAACCTTTGCCCAACAAAGTCAATTGCCACTGACTCCACTTCGCCCTAAATTACATAAAATTAAAGTCCACAAAATGTGTGGTCAAATTCACGCCCCTCTGTGCAATCAAATTGTCATTCATAAAAGTCATCGACTCTTTGTTGTGGCCCCCCTCCAAAATGATTGTCTTGTACGAAAATAACTTCTGCCAATAAGTAGGCAAATATGTCACTATCACTTACATCAATTCCACTTAAGTGGATTATGCATTGCCAGACTAGACTTTTCGACACCCCTAACTGGAATCTACCACACAATCATCGACCTATATGACTTCCGTCTCATGACACTTCTTCTATTGACGAGTTACGAAATAAAAATTGACAGTAGGATGCAGACCAAACAGAAAAAAAACCCTCAAATCAAACCCCAAGGGAGAAGGAAGTTCGATTATTTTTTATCGCCATAAAAAATAATGTCATATCATTATGGTGCCATAAAAAAATATCTGTCACAATTCCATAGGGAGGGACATCATAACAACCCATATCGTTAACACTCATGTGGCAGAACAAGTACGACGATTGCAATGGCAATCGGCCACCATTTCTAATGGAATGCCAAGTTAATGGTGCTTGGTAGGTTTTCCCTGTTTTATAGATTTATGATGTATGACCATGTCAAACGGATGATGGTCAGTATGTGAATTCTGGGGGCGAATGTTGTTTTATTAAAGTACAGGGCAAGTAGTTGTTGGTATCCTTTCATGACGTCACGAAATGGGGCAGAAGGTACTGCTAAGACAGACATTCGCATACGTCCAAAGTCTGATGCCAGATAATAACGCAGACGTCTCCTTTCTTCAGTATCTCCGACGAAAAACGTCCAAAGGAGCTCTCATAGCGCGCAATAAATCCCACCAATAATCCTTAAAGATTTACATTGAAGATCCCCAATGCAAATTCCAAGCGATTTATTTAACAAGAATAAAAATCTCGGCCCAATAACTTCTCACAATCATCACAATCAACTTCATTACCGCGTTAAGTTGCCCAAGTCGTTGGGCTGCCTTAACTGATTCTACATTTATTTCCTTTTATCCGACAAAGTACCCCATAAGATTTTGGCTGACTTCGATAAAGAGGACAAAGTACAACAAATAAATAGATCCACAGTTAAGAAAGGGTTGACGCTGCTGTCCTTTTGTTTACACCATCCAACCCATAAATTGTTCCTAGTATTTGTGAGGAATTATCCAGGCAAATAAATTCCATACTGCAATCTTTACGCACTTACCACAAATCGATTTTGCCGATAGAAATCTTGCGATGTCCTCGTTGCCTGATCTAAGAAGTACCAATGCAAATAGAGTGTCCTAGATAAACAGAAATCTCTGTTTGAGAGTGCTCTCACTTGTCACGTTGATTTTACACCTTGGCACAAGTAAAAAGGACTCTGACGCTCACAAAGGAATTCCCGAACAAGTAACATAAAAAAGTCCTTTAAATTGTGTCGGGAATGAGGAAGAAAAAAGAATGAAAAACGAAAAATTGGCAATCCCATGGGCGAAATCAGAACGTCATCCATTTTAACGGCAAAGGAGCAACTGACTGACGTCTAAATGTCAAGATTGTCACTTAAGATTCCCACGAATAAAAAACAAGACTGACAAGAAGTGTGAAAAGGAAAAAAGTGTCAACACCAGAGAGTGAGATTGAAAGAAAAGAAATTCGCACTTAACCTATGGGCTGCGCGACGCCCCCTCTCAACCATTGATATGGTGTGCTCTGTGAGAAGGACACGTTTAGCCAATTTATCTAAAATGTGCTTCTGTGGAAATGTAAATTTATTTCAGTTTTTTTTTTCCTTTTACTTTATTCTAGCACGTACTTATTTGCATTTGGCACTTAAACGGGACCAGCGATTGTCAGGCATGCATCAATTCCACTGGGAGTTTCCAGTTAAGCTGTGTTGAAGACGGTGGCCTGATAGAGGTGGCTATTTTTTTTTTTGACGAATGACTTAATTTGGAGATTATCTTTTTGCACTCAACAACACTGTGGCGGAATTCGGAGGTATGGTTGGGGGAAATAGAAATAAACAAGGCGATTACCACGTTTTCTGAAAGAGCTTTTTTTTACCTGCCCCCAGTTGTGCCCTCAAGATTTCTTCAGGTTCCTTTCACTTGTGGGCGTTCCGTAAGGCGAGGTCTTCTTCTTATGCTTTGCCCCATCAGGAAGTTGCGAAGATTCTTCAGGCATCGCTCTATGCAGTAGCTGGGAAACGGTGGAAGTGGCAGTAAAGCACATCCATCGGAAAGAATTCCATTACTTAAATATGCGAGGCAAGTCTAAGGTCCTACTGAAACTCCTTTCGCTTAAAACTGCACAAGGTGAGGTTGTAGAGCTTCTAAGATAAAACAAAGCCATGTAGGAAATGACTAACTATTTTAGTATCAGTTGTCAATTGAACTTACAACTGTGGTAATAATCAGAAAGGCAGATAAATTGTATGATATTCTTCGACGTATTTGGGTCTGAAATTCAAATTCCGAAATGAGAAGTAAAATGTTTTATTTTGAAAATGATATGCGTATCATGGTAATAATAACAGTAGTACAGTTCGAACACGATCTCCTGAACAAAATATTATTATTATATTTTTTAGTAAAGGAACATGGCGGTCACCAGACCATCAAATCGTCACAGAATCTGTGCATTTAGCTTGACAGAGCTTGTCTGAGCAGAAGGTCATCAAAGTTTTATCAAATTCTGCCGCAGCCGCCTGTTAAAACGATTTAAAGCTGGTCCTTTCAAAGATTTACCACAGAAACTTTTAATATTTTATAATCAAACCCTTTCATTCTGCTGACGACTTTTTACTCATTTAAAATAAGTAGCTTAACTGGAATAAAGTCCCGATTTTATGCACAATATTACAACACGGGGTTGAGCTTGTTCTGACTGGCGGTACACCAGAAATTTTGTACGCTAGCTTTCAGAGTTACTTAAAGGGTCACAATTTTGACTCTCCGTTTTAGGAGGTCACTCCCTTTATGTTTTCTATCCGCTTTAATTTTTTCCGGTCTAAAGACTTTAAATATTTAGAGGCAAGTATTATTGACAACTAGCTGTGCCCGCAACTTCGTACGCGGCATGAAACTGTGTAATTTCCAGTAAAAGAGATACCTAGTAACAGTTAAGTTTCGATACATTAAAACAAAGCGATAAAGCTTGTCAATGTCAAACAATAAATCAAACAAATCTATTCACCTTAAACACCAATTTAAGAAATTTAAATTCAACAACGTAAGTAATGCAATTCAACTTCTGGAACTCTTCACTTCTCCACGTAGGTAATATCAAAACAACCACTAAAACAAAAACCTTAAACTAAATTTGTATTTACACCAACAATAGGTAAATCAAACAAATAAATTCACCTATATCGTCTTCACTTCTTGAATTCTTCAATTCTTTACTGTAGATATCAATGTAGGTAATATCACAACCAACAAAAACCTTAAACTCAATATATATTTACACCACCATACGCCAGTCATCGCACTCGCACGTCATTAGCCATCTGCGCATTTCCTCAGAAAAACATTGTCGCTGTTGATTGCATACTTCTCTTTCATTTCATTTAATCGGAGAAAACTTCAGTTTTTTGTTGACATATATGTGGTTGTGTGATGTGCGCCAGGCACCCACCCACCCCAAAACAGAACAGCGATCAAGAACAACGGTTGCTGATAACTTTCGATTAGGTTTTGTTTGCATTGATTAAGAATTGTTTGAGTAAAACCGATTAAAAGGTCAGAAAAAAAAACACATTTTGGTCAAAAACCCTCCCAAAAAATAGGCATGGCAATGAAAGGAATAGCCTATGTCCTTCTCAGGATCCTAAGGGACATTTCAAAAAAAGTTTCATCGAAATTTTTGCTGTAGTTTGCACGCCAACCGTTAACACATGAAAACGGCTACAGTTTTATTATATGTATAGATTTAAACAAACAAAATTGACAACCTCTGTGAACAAGTCAACGGAGAACAATTATTTATAATGAAAACCATATCATGGATGTGGTTGTGGGTGTTATGATGATATCAAACTTGCCTGACTTAGTTTCTATATTTGTCTTATAATGGCTCTTTTTTTTTGGATTGAGTAGTTTGCGTTCTAATGATAGTTATACACCTAACGCTCCTATGTTATACATAACCTAACTATCAGTAGGTTATGTATAACTATGCAATGTGATCTGTTTCTGTATTAACTTTAATAATTCAATTATGCTGGTCGACACATAATATAACCATTAATCATTAATAATTCGTGAACATCAAAAGTTTCGGTACACTTTTTAAGTATTTATTATGAAATGCGGAGAATAAAACTTATATCATTGGAAAGGTACTGTGCCATAGCTGAGCACAAACCAAAAATCGTGGGTATGGGTATATGTTGGTATTAAAGCAGGTAAAATTAAGTTATGAATTCCCCATACGAAACAGGTAATTGAAAGGATTTTGGCGACATTCAATTTGTCGCCGACATTATTACCATAGTAACGTATTCAAATATTCCAATGGAGCAGCTCATTTACGTATTTTTTCGTAATCTAGTTGTCGCTCTTTTCATTAATAAAAAAAAAAAATAAAAAACGAAAATAATTGTGGTACGTTTTTAAGTATTACATTTTACATACCCAATTATAAAAGGAATGGTCGATTTTCGACCACAAGCGATACTCGTTTAAATTAATTCCTCACAATAAATCACGAATTTCCTTCAAATCAATAATGTTAACGGTTACAATAATCGAACTTTTTAAACTCAACCAGCAAACCATACATCAACTACGATGACATCTGCACTCCACACATATTACCTTCATCTGAATTGAAGGTCAACCACCCCCCCTGCCATATTTCGGATTTTTTCCATTTTTCATAAATTTAAAATGGTCAACCCGAACGAATGGCTGTTTGATTTATCGCCATGCAATTTGGGAAATAATAAAAAATGTCGATATATATACCTACCCTCTTTGAAAATGTTTCAAAAAAAAAAAAAACACGCAAATAAAATTAGGAAATCATTATGTTCTGCTCAATTCGACTTAAAGTCAACCACCACACTTTCAACCCCACTTTCAAACAAGCAACTTTAAATCCTACTATAAAGTACAACAAGGATATCATTCCCCTTTGCGCCGTTGCCGTACATCAGTATAATACTATAGCTCTATCATTTGCGGGATGTTATCGTTTTAAAACGCTCGCCTTGTTTGTGTATCCCATTTAAAGAGGATTTACATTTGAAAGGGACTCCACAACAAAAAAAAAGAAAATACAACAAGAGTAATTGTGAAACCTTTTAAAAAAATATTACAATCTTATCAGGCGCTAAGACCATTGTGTTGTTGCAAAGAAGGACATAACGACATTTTCACACCAAATTCTATGCTCGGTTGTTGGTTGTTCCACCCGCAACAGCCATTTGTATATTCGGCTGCGGCGTAGTGAAGAAGTTTCAATGGCAGAGGGAGGAAACGAAAGAAAAAAAACGAATAAACAAATAAGGATTAAGATTAGATAAGACTTTTAGAGAGTGCAGACATTTGCACCCTTTTTGATGATACCTAACTTGAGTGCGAAGCAAGAAGTAACCACTTATATTATCTGGATGGTAAAATGAATTGTGCAAACAGTATTGCAGAGGATTTTTTGATTCCAGGCGTACAACAAATGCGGCAGTAGTTTGTGTAGGCATTTTGACGTCAATTTGCCCTTCTTACAGATGGGTATTCATTGTAATTAGTAGCCCGTTTCAGTCCTCAGAAGTCCTTACCAATTATATTTGTTCAATTCCATTGATTCAAATCTTCTAATTGCTGAAGTGCAAAACTACTCTCAAGAACATACAACGATTATTTCCTCTGCTACGGCTTTCACTCCAATCCGACTATAAATTTGCTCCTGGGGCTGAAGGAAGTATAAAACAAAATCCGATGATTAATAAATCGGGGGATATAATTTTGCGTTACATACTGAAAGTCTATTGTTCATAACAAATATCAAAACATACCACGTGACAGTCATAGAATCTAAGAACTTGTTTCAGTAAGTGCAGATTGTGATGTCGCGCTCTTGATAGATTGGGGAGCCCTGCCATTTTGTGATTCATCAGAAAACGAAGTTATTAAATAAAAAGTAGGTATTTTGCTAGAAGTCCACTTACCACAAGGACCTTTGGGATAACTTCCTGCAACCATTTTTGGACGTACATTTGTTTTTCCTATGCGGTAACAACCTATACAATTATTCCGAATCCGAAAGGCTTTTCAATCCAAGCTACCGCAGGGAGATTAAACGCTCGTAGATTTTTGTCAGCGTTCTCGAAAGCTTAATAGAAGACAATGGACATGTATCCTTCAACGCCCAAACCTCCTACCAAATGAAATATAACTCTCTGCAACATATCTGAAATTGAAATACTTATCACTTCCCATTATGACCTAGTCGAATTATTTTGGAAATCCGAATCAGCTGGATTCGATGAAGTATCGTACCGACATTTTCTAAATAGATTATATATATACAGATTTCGAGAGATATTCGAATCAGACCACCATTGTCGGGTCTCTTTTCTTCTCTCTACCACTGTAGATCTTACATAGAGAAACTTTCTGGATTTCTCCACAGTTCTTTACTAGACTCGATTCCTACAGTTAACGCTAGCATCTGTTTATGGGAGATCTGTTTCATCGACTTGGTCTCGACCCAATGATGTCCCAAGATCCTCATTCTTCTGACAGCCACGCCGGACATTGACACAGTATTATGTGCCGCTGTTTCAGATTCCAACTTAAGGTTTTTTTCGCTGCGCCACCTCTCGCGAACGTCTGACAAACATCCGAGAGTATAACTGTCATGAAAGAGCTTCTCAATTGGCCGTTTGGACTCGGCATAAAATTGTAGATCCCTTCCATTCGTCCCAAAAATAAAAACTCACACAAGACGAATGGTTGTGAGAAGCTAGGCTTGGGTCCATACGGACCTGTTGCGCCAATTATTTATTTTTTTTTTGTTTCAGATTCCTCCAGGCATTGTTTACAGGTATGATCCTCTCTAAGGCCCATCTTCCTTAAGTGATACCCGAAATTACCAAGTCCTGTAGACAAAGCCACCACCCATTTCAATGTACCTCGACTCATGCCTAGAACCCTTTTTTTAGTGGAGGTCGGCCACTTTTTGCCATTTTAGTCTGTCTACAGTGTTCTACGGCGTTCTGCCGTGATCCATTTGTGAATCAGCTATTTCACCATTCCTCCGCCAAAGGAAGAGAATGGTTCTGGTCCCAGCTACTTTTCAGTTGACCCCTGTTTTGCAAGGGAGTCCCCCCCCCCTTATCGTTGCCTTCGATCGCTATGTATCCTCGTACCCAAGTCAGTGTTACTTCATTTCACTTATTGAGCTTAAGTACACATTCCAGTGCCAATGATGTTGTGATGTTTGTTTGTTCCATGCATCTGATCACCGTCTGATTGTCCAGTGCTATAAGGATATTTCTTCCTTCCATCTGACACTCAAGCAAGTAATTCAGCGCATGAAGCAAAGCAATCCTCTCAGCCTGGTATACTGAAGTGTATTTCCCGAGGCTAATGTGACGGGCAAGTTCCAGCTCTTCTGAATAGATACCGGCCCCCGCTGCGCCATCCATCATGGATCCATCCGTGAAAATCACTATTTCACCATTTCTTTTTTCTGGAAGTAATCCGTTCTCAATACAAGTTTAATAGATTGCTAGAATGTTCTTATTTTTGTAAGTTTAGGAGGTATGTACTATTGACAACTTAAATTGTGAATTAACACAGTTACTGGTATTAAGCTTTTGTGACCCTCTCGGAATTACTTTGACGAGTGATTGATTTGGTCATGCATTCAAATTAGGGAACGTGTATATTAGGCCGTTTTCATTTTGCTCACATGTATAGATCATTGATTTTCACGGTTTACAACAACAGTACAAGATCCAACATGTTTGCATCATTTTTCCAATCAAATTTCGTGAATGAGGTAATTGATTGTAATTCATTACCCAATTGTGATCGTATCACTAACATAGGCTCTATTTCTCTTACTGAGGAAGATATTCTTCTTCAATTATCATCGCTTGATTCAAGTACGAGTATTGCGCCTGACAACTTCCCCCCCCTTGTTTTTTAAGACACGCAAATGTAGTTTAGTTCAACCGCTTCAGATTATATTTAACAAGTCTGTAAAGGCAGATATTTTTCTTGATTGCTGGAAGCATTCTTTTATAACTCCAATTCATAAATCTGGGTCTAAAAGAATTATTGACAATTACAGACCCATAGCTAAATTGCAACTAGTTCCGAAAATATTTGAAGCTGTTGTGAAGAAACGGATATATGCCGCTGTGTGTAACCAAATCTCGCAAAATCAGCACTGTTTTGTGTCTGGTAGATCAACAACTACCAACTTAGTCATATTCACTAATTACTGTTTCATAAAATTGAAAATCGTCACCAGGCTAATTGTATTTATACAGATTTTTCGAAGGCTTTTGACAGGGTCGAGGTGACAGGTTTCTGTTAAAAAAACTTGAGATGTTTGGATTCCATTCTAGTATTTTAAATTGGATCAGCAGTTATCTGCGAAATCGGAAACAATATGTCTAATGAAATTTTAAGTTTCTCAGGTGTCCCCCAGGGAAGCCATATTGGTCCGCTCCTCTTCCTACTTTTCATAAACGAATTACCATCTTTTATATCCGAATCCAATTCCCTTTTATATGCTGATGATTTAAAAATATTTAAATCTGTAAACTCGCTTTCTGATGCGATTCAATTGCAAACAGATCTTAACCAAGTTAATGCCTGGTGTACAATGAATGGGTTATACTTTAACATAACAAAATGCTCTGTTATGACATTCAATAGAATCAAATCTCCGTTCATTTTTGATTAGGGTCAATGTGGGTAAATGTAAACAGGGGTAAATGTAAACACAGCCTATACTTAACAAGAGTATAGCCTCTTTAACGCACACATTGAGTGAAATGGTGGACGTGTGCATGTTTTTTCGCATACATAGAATATTTTCGTGCTAATAGCGATTTCAGTCGGTCAGTGTCATTTTTGCAAAGAGGTTGTTTTTTAAAGTGTTGTGCAAGTCGGAAGGCCTAAGTGCAAAGTAAATTTTTTTTAACAAATTAAATTGGTAAGTCTTTTTTAACGAACTTTTTAAGTATAGAATTTGATTTGATATCTTTTTAAAATAAAATGTTCAAGTAATTCATAGAAGATCTATATATTATTTTGTGTTTACATTTACCTCAGAAAATATTTTTATATGGGGAAATGTAAACATCGATTTGGGGGTAAATGTAAACATACATTTGAGTTAAAATTTCTGTAATATTTCAAAAAAATAAATTTTTAGATGTCAATATGCCTCGAAAATACATTTTGAAAAAACCACTGCCATCATATTCATTAGATGATGTTGTCCATGCAGTGGCAGATGTCCAAAATAAAAACATAACCTTTAGGGCAGCCCAAGAGGCTTATGGAGTACCAGTGTCCGTTATATATAACAGAATTAACGGAAGAAGAACCCCTTTGGAGAAAATTGGACAGGGCCGTGGTAATGCTTTACCATTAGAGGTCGAGAGCGAAATCGTTAAATTCCTCCTACAACGATCTTCAAGTGGTTATCCTTGCGATAAGGAAGAATTGCGAGAACTAATAGCTCAATACGTTGTTAGTAACAACTTGAAGACCCCGTTTCATAACTCAAAGCCCGGTGAAGAATGGTACTGCAACTTTATGAAGAGAAATCCAGTATTATCCCTTAAGAAACCAGAGCTTCTACAAAAGTGCCGGAAAGATGCTAGAAAGCCTGAAATTATTTATGATTTCTACAATAAGTTAAAGAAGGTTGTAATTGAGTGTGGACTAAACGATGAAAAATCCAACTTTGTTTTCAATGCTGATGAAAGCGGCTTTTGTAGCGATCCAAATAAACTTCGGGCAATTGGACAAAAGGGAGTTTCATTGAGTGGCTCTGGTCGCGAGTCAACCACTGTTTTGGCATGTGTGTCAGCAGATGGCTATGCTCTGCCCCGTTTAATTATTTTTAAAGGCGCTGCTGTACAAGCACGATGGACAAGTAATGAAGCGTATCCTGGCACTTTGTATGGAGCTTCAAAGAATGGTTGGATGGAGGAACCACAGTTTTACCATTGGTTTATTAACGGATTTATTCCTCATATTATAAGTTTGAGAGAAAAGCAAAATGTCCCTGGTCAAGCTGCTTTGTTACTCTACGATGGACATTCTAGTCATATTAGCGTACGAATAGTGGAAGGCGCCATAAAGAATAATATTCAACTACTTCGATTCCCTAGTCACTTGACGGATAAACTTCAACCGTTAGACAAAGCAGTATTTGGTCCAGTTAAGGTGGCTTGGGAAAAAGTTCTTGTAAGGTATGGAAAGGAAATGATAGGCAAAGGCTTATTTCAGCTGCCGAAGGCTAACTTTGTTAAACTACTTGGAACAGTTTGGAAGACCGCCCTGATTCCCAAAAATATTCAAGCTGGTTTTGACTCGACGGGAGTTTTTCCTGTTAATGCGTCCAAGTTCCCTGAAACAGATTTCAACCAATTGGAACTTAAGAAGTACTACCGAGAAATCCTTGAAATACCTCCGGAAACTATTCAAAACGCTGAAGCTGAAGAACCACAAACGACGCCTTCAAATTTGAGTGGTTAGCTTTACCTAATTCTTGAAAAGAATTGATATTAATTCCAATTTTCTCTAGCTCCAATACAATCGCAGAATAATGTTCAATCATCAACTTCTCAGCCAACTCAAGCTTTAAATTCCATGCCCCAAACCTTCATTGAAAGAATAAATTCGTCGTCATCATCCGTTGGATCACCTTATATACATGCCAATTCAGGAAATGTGTTAGTAACGCAATGTACAACAACATCACTAACTTCCAGATGTAACTTAGAATTTGTTTTAAAATTAAAGAATTAAACTTCTAATCTTGTTAATATTCCTTTCAGCAAGTTCAACCAGTGTTATTGGAGCGGAGTCTCCAGTCTCTGAACAAAAGAACAGTCAAAACGTTTTTTCTCTTCCGGAAGATTTGTCCAGTTTCAACGAATTGTCACCAATACCATCTACCTCCAAAGGTTATATAATTATTAGGTAAAACCATATTCGTTTTTAAAATTTTATTTCTTCATCCGTAGCTGCTTCATCAGTTCACACTAAAATTGTCAATTTATTCGCTGTTCCTTCTCAATTACTTAACGCAACTCCTAAAAGAATTGTCACTCCTCGTTTAAAGCAATTAAAATATGGAGAAATATTGACAACGGATGAGGTTCTGCAGCGCTTAAGAGAAGCTGAAGAAAAGAAAATGTTAAAATGTGAGCCAAGGAAGAAAAATCTTAAAAACAAACAAAAACAAAAGAAAGCTTCCCGTCCAAAAAACGAAGATACTTTTATCTTCATCTTCTGAAGAAGAAAGCCCCAATTACAAACCTGCTGATGATGATCTACAGGATTTAGACTGGGGTGAAGAAGAAAATCTGGATGACCCTGATGAAGTTGACATGATGGAAGTCAAACAGATTCAAGACTTTCATGCGGGAGAGTTTATTTTAGCATCGTTCAAGGGAGGAAAGAGAAACACAACATCTTTTAAATACGTATGCCGAGTAGAATTGGTAGATATTGGTGATGCAGAAATAAAAGTTCAAGGTCTAGCTGCCGCAAATTCATCTAAAACTATATTCAAAATCTTGCGAAACGACGTCAGCTTCATTAAAGTTTCAGAAGTCATTGTTATGCTCCCACCACCGAAGGAGACATTAGAGGATGACGGGAGCGTCAATTATACGTTTGACAAAATTGTCCCAGTCAAGGAAATGTGCTGACCAATAACACTTTTCTCGTTTAGTAGTTTGAACTACTTCTTGCCCCTTTATGTTGTAAACTTTTCCTAATATACCTACTCAATTTTAATAAAACTTTTTGTTGGCGTTTCCTTTGCAAGATTTAGATTTTGGGGTAAATGTAAACATTGCTTCTATGCAATTTCCTCACAACACACGCTTCGGATTCGTATTTGTTTTCATTTGCCCTAACAGAATATTAAGTATCTCTTATATATACTGAAATCTTTGTTTACTTTTACCCCCGGATTTAGGAAAAAACAAAAAAAATGTTGGGTAAATGTAAACATACTAAAATTCATAGTAGTTTTTATATTAATATAATAACTATTTCAAGTTATAATTGACAAATACAATACTTTTATATTGCTATTGTTAGATTTTCTCACGGTCTTCTAATAAAAAAATAAAAAATATTTAAAGTCAATATTTTTCTAAAATCATAAATTTGTTTACAATTACCCACATTGACCCTATAGTATTCAAGGAAATTTACTTAAAAGAGTTACTGATCAAAAAGATCTAGGTGTTATATTTGATCCTGAATTACACTTTGCGTTACACATAGATTACATAATAAGCAAGGCTAATTGTATGCTGGATTTTCTGTGTCGAAATTCTAAAGACTTTAACGATCCCTACACTCTTATATCACTTATCAATTAATTAATTCGTTCTATATTAGAATATGGTTGCGTAGTTTGGAATCCCTACTACCAAATTGAAAAACGATTCACAAAATATGCTCTCAGAAAAATAAACTGGAATAATTATATTCCTCCTTATGAAGCAAGATGTGCGCTTATGAGTTTGAAACCTCTGGCTAAAAGAAGAACCTATCCTCAGTACTTTTTGCACATGATGTAATTACCGCTCATATTGATTGTTCGCTTTTATTATAAATGTTTAGTATATACACTCCTTTTCGCATTCTTCGGCCTAGAGAACTGTATTTTTTTTATGTTTCTCGGCACAGAACTAGTTATGGTCAAAATGATCCCATAACTAAAGCTTGTATCAATTATAATTTATATAATAATTCAATTGACTTCAATATGAGTAGAATACTTTGTAAAACTGCTATAATGAATTCACTGTAATCTAATAATTAAATATGTATTGATATTTGAAGTAGTCTAAAATAAGATGTAGGGGAGAGTGGGTATGTATGGGACACTTTTCAGTAAAATGTCAACTGTTGACAACTTATATATCATATCTGCACAAAACAGTTTTCTTAAGATAAGGTAACATTGTGGCAAGCTATCCAAAACACAAAAGTAACCAAATGTATACCAGAATAAAAGTGAAAATTCATTCCATGCACCACCAAACTTTGTCCCATTCATCCTGCTTTCAGGAGGAATGGGACAGCTATGTGGTGGAATGGGACACTTGTATTCAGCTTATGAAATATTTTTTTTTATCTTAAAACTTTGTTTCCAAAACAAAAAAAAGATAAAATAATATTAATTAGTTTATTTAACAAAACAAAAAAATATATTATTCAGTTATAACAAAAAAGACTTACAAAAAACGACTTCACTTGTACTAAAAATATTAAAAAGAAACATAACAAAAAAAGAATAAAAGAAACAATTCAGAAAAGTACATAGGTATTTCAGGACAAAGAAACAAATTTGGATTTTAAATCCACACTAAAGGAATAAATATCCCTTGGATTCCTCTTATTTGGTGCAAGTCGCTGAGGTTGCGGTAGTTTCAGAACTACGTCGTCCCTTAACACTGCACTTTGATCCTCAATTTCGGGATACACGAAATAAATAGAATTAGATCCCTTCTTCCGCAAAAATTTTACTTGGAAAAGCCCTCCTTCTTCGCCTTGGACAATTTTTCCGACGAAGTGTGTTACCATTTTCGAGGTAACAAATTTTACCACGACGAAGTCTCCAACTGTAAGTATTGATGAATCAAATTCATCTTGATCGACCGCGGATGGAGCGAAGTTCTCGTCATCAGATGAATCCCTTAAAGGAGGTTCTTCGGATTCATCTGATGTACTTTGCGTATGAACGTTTTTTAGTACTCTTTGTTTAGACTTTGATGTGGAAGAGCTAGTTCCAAGATTTTTTTTTACTCGTTTTACTGCCAAGGTCTTATTTTTTTTTAAATTTTCTAACTCAAGTTTTTCGGGCGTATCTGTTAAAATTCGTGTCTTTCCCGGTTTCCTTCCCTTTCTTAAACTAGAACGCGGTTTTGCTTTAGGATATGGATAGATGTCCTCAGGCCTCAGGGATGATGTGGAGTTTGAGGGAATCACACATAATGCACTAGAGGAACTCGGTGGTTGTGCGTTAACGTACAAGATGTTAGCGCCCGGGAAAGATGTGGATGTTGAGGGCATTTCACATAATACTGCAGCATCAGTCGAACATGGCATTTGGGTGTTACCATCTACGTTTGGATCGGGCCGATCTGTCACACTGGACATTAAATAATCTTCTTCCGTAAAGTTGTCCCTATTTAAGGGCCATATTCCACTTTTGAGAAAGCCGCTGATGATGTTTTGCTTGCTAAATGATATTGGAAATGCCTGGTTGGCGAGGCCAGCAACATCATATATTGTCAATGGTTTTCCTGGGTTTGTAACCATCCAATCAGAGCAAGCCTGATTGTACCGACACTTGAATGGCCCATAAACTGAGACATCTAAAGGTTGAAGCCTATGGCACGAGTGCGGTGGGAAAGTTATTACGAACACTCCCTTCTTTTTTGCTTCGTCAATCAATTCAACTTGAATATGGCTTTCATGGTTGTCAAAAATAAGTATCACCGGGTCTTCGCATGAACATCTAACATGCTTAATAAAGTGTTGGAAAACCTGTTAAAATAATTGAATATGTTACGTACCTACATCAATATAAACGCACATTTATATTAATAACCTTTAAAAAGCATTCACTGTTCATCCATCCTGTGGGTTGCGCAAGTCCTAAGCTGCCTGCTGGTGCATTTTTTATCATAGCATCTTTAAAAAATTTTCTGGGGAAAATAAAAGCAGGTGGAACCGTATTTCCAGAGGCACTGATGAAACCACACATGGTGACAAGCTGACCACGTTCTCCAGAAGTAGCCTGCCCGATTTGCTTCACTCCCTTCGATGAAATTACTTTTGGAGGATTATGCACAGTTGTCAATCCTGTTTCGTCGCAATTCCAAATTCTGTCTGGACCAAATGGATGTCTTGAAAAGACGTCCAACATGTTACTATAAAATTTATCAACATTTGTTTTATTAAAGCTTGTGCATCGCGATAAGCTTGTTGATTCAGGTGTTCTTAAAGATAGGTCTGGGTGCCTGCGAAAAAAACCAAATAACCACTCTCTTCCCGCAGCTTCATTCTGTTTCCACTGTTCTGGTACATTTATTTTGCAAGCCTTAGCATATTTGAACGCCAGAACCCTTGCTTGTGCAGTTGTGAGGCCGTAATGCATTTTTGAGCAGGTCACAAAATATTTCGCCATAAGTACCTCTTGCTCATCCGAAAATATTTGTCGTGCCTTGGTGTTTGCTGAATATTTATAATCTGCATTGCTGTTTGATTTAGCGGCACTCACATGACGAGCTAAAGCTGATTTCGAAATCTTATAGGCCAGAGCCACTGACCGTATAGATGCACCATTTGTGACTTCCTTTATGGCCGCTTGAATTTGAGTTTCAGTGGTTATTTCCCTGGCAGTCTTCAGCTTCCAAACCCTTGGCATAATGAACTAAAAAATTAAGATAATATAAAAGTACAGACCTTCCTCAACCAAAAAGTAATGCAGGAGGAATGGGACAGTGTCCCCTTCCTCCTGCATAGAAGTGTCCCAATCATCCTGTAGGGCACTTCGAAGAGATAAAACATAATAACACTTAAAATACGGCACAGACTAAAGAAATTTATAGTTAATTCACTTCATAATATATATTAATATCTATTTAATTTACTTTTTGGACAATAAGTTCACTCATTAATTATTTTTTTTCACTCGAATTCTAACCCATGATTTTACTTTTTATGCACGAATTACCTTTTTTTGCTCTCCACCACGTAAATTGAACTGCACACAAGACCTGCTTCGTTGACCGGTGGATACAGACTAAAGAGTAAATTTGTAATCAACAGGAACGAGAAAAAGTATACGACTTCGAGGAAAATGCTTGTGTCCCATTCCTCCTGTGTCCCATACATACCCACCCTCCCCTACTTGTAAGACGAAATAAGTAATAAATAAATAAATAAACAGTACAAGATCCAACTTTTGTTGTATACCATGGAAATCAATGATCTATACAGCATAATAAAAAAAGCCTATTGTAACTTACGATTTTCGTCGCTGATAAGTTCTTGTTAAAAGAAAAGTTTATTTAATGTTTTTAAACAATAATATTACACCCTGTTTGCTTTTTTTATATATAGCACTACCCGCTAGTACTCCTTCGCATTACATAAATGTAACGTCATATACGTTACACTTTTTTTTCCTTTACATGAATATTAAAAAGAAAACAGTTCCTATCGAATCATAGAATTCAGCGGTCGTCCTCTCATTGTCATTGCAACAGTTCTTAATGTCTTGAAGATGTTTGAAGTATTTTATCATACTATATGAACAATTGCGGGGCATTAATATATTTTTTTTAGATGATAGTTGCGAGATGAATGAAAATGGTTAAGATTTTTCCATCATTTTGGTTTGGAATGGTTTGTTTCTAACTGGCACAGCAGACCAGCTTTTTGGCGGATATGTTAATTTGGTTCTCCCAAGAGCAAGAATCCACCTGTTCCTTGGTGTTTCTGGTTTTTCACACCACAAAATAGCTCTGGGCTTACTAAAGAACTCGTGGCCCATGAAAGAGTGACTTTGTCGTTACGACAGTTCAAAGTGAGCCTGGTCTTAAATTTATATAAGTTTTAGAATTGCTTGAATGTCGGAAAATATGCTGATTGCTGATATTTATATATTCTTGTTATGGGCACTTGTTCCGTAATTTTTCAGACGATTATCGTCGAAACGATAGACCTCCAAAAGTAGCAACTAAGTGCCAAGATCTTCTGAAATCTTGTCGTAAGCATTCTCTGGCACATAGTTCAATTATTTCATATCCAAGGGGGACTGAGATGTTGTCCAACGAATCATGCGCAATACTAGCTGGAATTTTTGAACCTTCCATGTACAACCCCTGAGTGAGACTAATCCAGCCTGAGCCTCACGCCTCCCACATAAATCGGATGGAAGTTGACTTTTCGACTGAATCCACGGAATTGACTTTAGATACGCTGATTTTAATTTTCGGTCGAGATGAAGTTTTATATCGTAGCCTGTGGCTGTCTTCTAAAGTCGAAGGTGTGCGGGAGGAAGTTTAAAGACCTTAGGGCTCAATTTGGACAGTCTTTGTACTCTTTGAAGTACCATTAAGGTTTGTCCTTTTTCCACTCCAGTTACAAAGAATAAGTAATAATTTACATGAGAAAAGTGACTAGGTCACTACGGAGACCTCAGTTTTACTAAATAATCTGGAGCAAGTCCACAATACCAGCAGTTGAATTGTAAATGCTATTTCGTTTGAAGTCAGTTTTTCATTCAGTATTATACCTAGATACCTTACAATTTTCAATCAATTTCTAGATGGCGAAGGGCTGTGACAGTTGATTTGCCTACCAGATTGGGAAAATTGATTTTTGTTTAACTTTTAGAATCTGATGCGCATTTATTGCGGTACCTGTATGAAATATACCTCTAAGAAAACGTATTATATTAAGAGTTAGTTTCCAGCTCTGGGGAGGTATGCCAGATATTCTTAAGAAAAGCTTTGACCTATTTTTTCTGGTAAAAGGCCGTTAGCTTTTGAATCGCCCATATCCTTTAGCGTCTTGCTATCTTAGGTGTCTGTTCTTATGAGTGCATGTTGAAAGAGGTGGGTTTAGGTTTGGCTCTACAATGTATAATCGATTTGTTAAAGATTTTGCTTCATCATAATAAAAAATTCCATATGATATAAACTCAAAGGTAATCTCTCTAAATGCCGCGTTCCATGAGCCCAAAAAGTAGTCTGCGGAACCAGACGCTTTAAAACGACTTCTCGATATCCGGCAAACTCGCTTTCGTTGTTTCGTTCTTGTGGAGTCGCCGAGATAACGTTGTTTGTGAGTGGGAAGAAAAACCTCTTATTTAAAATAAGTCTCCATTAAGTCCAATAAGCCTACCAGCCTAGCTAAGTATGAATCTCCATCCCTAAACCTTTATACCAGGTTGGGTTTCATAGTCGAAGTTGGTTGGTCCATTATGTCTGACACAGAAAGTCGTCTTCGGAAGTGAGGCCCTTCTTAGTAAAACCTATAGACACCCCAATATTGAAAACAACCATAGCCAAACTAAGTTCGAAACAGATTTTCTAACCAAGGCACTCTAAAGTTCCACACACAGTTTGCCTCCAATCGCATTCAAAGTGTTTACGAATTCCAATCAAAGGTTATCCTACCATCCACTCGTTTCATTCGTAAATGTGACCCGAAACTTTATATCTGTATTTATACTAACTATAACTTTAGCCATTGAAAATATATTGGATATAGAAATTCTCAGATATTCGTGTTCCCAAACTTTGTTTCCACTTTGCATAGAATTCTTGCCAAACAATAGACTGTCCATACACGTATCCTTTGCATGTAAATTGTTTTGATTCAAAATTGAATAAATTGTCCCACCCACAGGATCCAATAATAATTGAAATATTCCAAAGACGACAAGTGATTAATGGACTATCCCTCAGATCGTGTATAAAGAGGGGATCCCCTTCTGACCGAAGGCTTCTTAAAGATTTATTGGATCATTTTTTATAAATTTCCTCGTCTTTTTTTGTGCTTGTTTTTTTGTTGCAAATAAATTACACTATCGAAGCATTAAGATAAAAGGAAGTGTTTATGGTGAAACAATATCTCTAACAGCAACATCCTCCCCGGGGAGCAAACATAAATTTCAACACCCATCTCGTTAGATGTCCATAAAGCATGGCGAAACTAGAGTTATCTGCAGCAATGGCTGCCCTTAAGTTACTGTTCTCTTTTTTTACGGCATCCATGTCATAAAGGATATATACACACATTTAGTTAATCTTCATCATCATCTTTGTCGGGCGATACTCAAGTCGGCCAAAGTCGAAACAAAAACGCACAACAGCAAGCGCGTGGTATGCGGAAAAAAGGACATTAAATCATTTTACATGACTTGAGCTACCGAGAGTACCAAGCTGTGTACGGGAACGTAATGTGCAGCTTTGGGGGATGAGGCTTTGGTTGGTTTATAGGAGCAAGCAACTCTATGTCCCTGTTGAGCTAATTGGTTATTCGTTGGCGGCAAAGTCAGTGCACACATCTGTTCGGGTGGCATTTTGGTCATTAAGTTAAGTGGTGACAGTAATTATCACCCAACCAATACAACGGTTCCGAGAAAGATTCAGTTCAATTTGAATATTTTTTCCCTGTTGCCAAAGATAAGGTGCTAAGATGGTTATCTACTTTTGAGAGTCCTTAGCAGCACTTGTGTCTCGTTTTTTTTTTTTAGTCCTACCCCCTCAGTAATGATGACAATGGACCGCGATTGATGAGGTTTTTTTTTTGTTGCGGCCAACCGTTGTGGCTTGTGTCCTTTTGTTCTCGTTCAAAGAGGAAACAAAAAACTCCCGCCTTAGGCCAAACTGATTAACAACGGGCGCACAATAACAGCTGTCAACCACTAATATCATGTTGAACTGTATTCAAATGTATTTCCACTTGAATGGGTGCGGATGTCGAAAACCTATACAGCATCTTCTGGCGTGAACAGAATTCGTTCGGGTCACAGTTGGGTTGATGCTTGGAAAAAATATGAACATCCTTTCCGCAGGCAGAAGGAGGATGGAAAAATTACTAGCAAATGTCAACGGATTGTGACATTTGCTTGTGATTGTTGGAAAAATTGCTCAACAGCGAGAGGGTGGGGTGCTTTGGGCAATGTGCAAACCGGATGGTTGTAAGAAATTTGTTAGAAAATAGGTTTGGCTCTTTATATATCGAGACAACTTTATTAAAATAAGAGAGTTCAGATGAATTTGTCTTGCTCGAGTTGTGTCTGAATTCTTCGTTTCCATTTACTTCTTAGGATATTGCAATCAGGAATTACATTTTTATCATTTTATGTATAATGTTTGAATGTGGATAATTTTCTCTTGATATGATCATGCGATACTATCTCGCAGACTCATATGCGCTAAAAACGAATCTCAGGAGATCATTTATGAAAGTGGTTGGAAGTACCTATGTATGCATGAATTATAGGATTTTTGTGTATAATATAGTAAATGTGCGCTTTACTTGAGCTCTTGTGCGCTTTACTGAAGCTGGTGTGCGCTATGCGCCTGCTAGTCCGATTTGAATATGTAGTATGCTCATTTGTAATCTAACTTTTATTTTGTCGCAAATTTAATAATTAACTCGTAAAACAATCGTTGGCGAGAAACTCACTTCCGACTCACTTTCGTACCACATATTTTCTATGCGTTAAAATGAAGATCGTGTGCGCACGAGAGCATGTTTTATACATTAAATGTGCGATTCTTTCCAGTTTGGTGTAAACGATTAATACACGTCACGCTCTCTAAGATCTTTTTATTATAAACGTACTTTTTATTGTTGACAGTTACATGAAATTACATATATATCCTTTTCCTACAAATCCATAATACTCCAGTTATCAAATAACAAAATCGCTTAGTCATATTGACGGAAATATTTTGTTAATCATTGAAGAATTAACTATTCGGATCGACAATTTTTCGTAAAATTTTTCTTGTTATTGAAGATGTAATATTCAAAATAAATAGCTTTTTTTTTAATTGCTGCCCGATTTCATATTGCATTCAAAACAATGAAATTTTTTCAAAAAAACCGTGTCCTGTATGTGATATTGACGAAAATTTGTTGGTAATTTTTAGAAGAATCAGTTATTCAAATTAACAATTTTCCATAAAATATGTCCTCATATTGAAGATTAAATATTCAAAATCAGTAAAGTTTCATCAAATGCTGTACTATTTATCATATTATTCAAGAGAATGATTTTTTTTTTCAAATTAACAAAACCGATATTTTTAAGGCTATACCGTCAAAAATGGTTTATATATTTTTTAATGAATCAATTATTTAAATTAACAATCGAATATTTCGTCTTATTGAAGATCTAATAATAATAATGTGTTTTTCAAATAAAATAAAATTTTTCAACGCTAAGAAATATTCTTCAATCACTGTTTTTACCCACAATGGATTTTATTTTATTCAAATTAAACACAATTTATAATTTTGATATACAAAAGGAGAGAGTGGGGAACACTCTTTTAAAAAAAAAAAAATTTAATTTTATTAGTTTTATCAGTATACAAATAATGCAAATGCATGCACTGAATTTATACGATGAACTTAATAATATAAAAGCACCGGTTTCTTTAAATTGTACAGGTTGAGCATTTAAGGAAAATAAAACGCAATACTAGCCACATAAAATATTACACACTTAAACGCATTGTAAGATATTCTATCTAAACTATACAAAGGTATTGCTTCAACGAATTTTATTTTTGTGTAAACATAACACATGAATGGTATTTTATTTATTATTATTCATGTTAAATTATTTCTCTAATAAATACTTTAATATTATTAATTAATAATATATACTAGAATATAAATAAAAAAAAATTGAGCTTAAAAATATTTATTTGTTTTAATATTTCATCAGTTTCAAAAAACTTAAGTGGAATAAAAAAATATTTGTCAGATTGACAAAAAAATAAAGCGAAATATCATTATTTTAAATTATTTAAAAAACGTTTCAGCTGGAATAAAGTAAGGAGTTAAAAAGAAGATTTTTTTTATCAATTTGACGAAAACTATTCGTTTTAATGAAGAAAAGTATGTTTATTTAAATAGTACGATGTGTCGATTTGAAAAATGTTTTTCGGTTTGAAGGAACGAGAACCTACGTTAACATGATTCTTTTTGGTTAATTTAAAAATAAAGAAACGTTAAAATAAAGATTTTTTTTTTCAATTTGAGAAAAAAATTCTTTATATTGAAAAAGCGTTCATTAAACTAAAGAGTACTGCATCGAATTGAAGAATTTTTCTTTCAATTTGAGGAAATGAGTTTGTAAAAATTAAGAATTCTTTTTTCAATTTAATGTTTTTTTTTAAATGAAGAACATTTTAAGTTAAATTGCAGAATGTATATCCACTGAATTTTACGAAAGAATAATTAGTCTTATTCAATGTGAAATTTTTTTGTGAATTTAACACCAGAATGAAAAATTTTATGCATTTCATCAAAATGACAATATTTCTTATGTAGAACACATTTTTCATTAAAACAACGGACAGGAGTTGTTGACCATATATTGATCACCGTTTCTTCAAATCGACATGTTTTTATTACAAATATGACTACCAAATTTGGTTCAGCGAAGGAACTATGTATACGCAAGAACAAAGGCACCGGCCTAGAATATCTGCCATTTTTTTCTTCTTTATTGGTAACACAGTATATCTACTTAAATAGCCCAGGTGCATCTTTTCAAGAGAGCCACCATTACTAACTTATATATGATGTCTAGATCAAACTCTTTTCGTGATTAATCTTGGCATAGGTCGTACGCATAATAACTGAAAATGTCCCACCTAAGACTCGTTTTAAGGTCGTAATTCAGAGCAATTTTTGATTGGTAAAATCACAAGTCTTGGTAATCATCGAGCAAACAGTGCGCCTAGTAAAGCCTTGATATAGTCACCTACTGACGTGACACTGGGCTACATTCCCAATTCTAGATTTGGCCTTATGCCGCTCGGCACTTTTTTGAAGTAGAGGTCACTTGAATAATCAAAAATGTGATGACTTTCATTTAACTTAGCCAAATATATTTATTTATCGATTTGTTCATGATATGAGAGTAACTTTTGAAAATGTCAAGTCGAGTGTACCTATCCATGGTAAAGTAAAGCTCAACTTATATAAATGTGCAACTTCGTCGCCCATTACTGGGAATAAAAAGCCGCCCCCGAACATAAAAAGGGTGTGCGCGTATACGAGTGTCCTTCAACCTATATCACTAAATCAGATACAACATCTTGTCACTGGACCAATATATGTCTTTCACGCATCCTTTACTGTTCTCCTGAAAACCGCACATACAAATCATTCCAAATGTCAATTGTATGTGACATTATTTTTTTTTTTTCGTTTCTCCGAGTCCCAACTATATACCTACATATTATTGTTTCTCGTGCAACGGTATCATGTTTCCAAAGGGGGATGCCAGTGGTTTTTTATTAGCCAGCAACACCCAAAATTATGTCATGGAAAATTTGCACAGAGCAAAAGGGACCATCAACAATTTAGTGTGACGGTGACCCTCTTCCTCCTTTCTGACAGGGTATACGGAATATTACGCACGCATCGTGGATATATTACAGAATCCGTATACCTGCTACACAAAATACAACCCCCTTCCATGACCTCAAATTAATCTGGAAACCGTCTATGTCATTTAACCACTCCGAGTTAGAGCTTTCGTGTATATAGCAGTATAGCAGCTCCCCAGATACGTATACGTTGCCAACGCAGTGATATGGTGGAATATGTCCTTTGCGGTTTTGCATCATGTCAATGCGGTCTTCGGATAAAAATGTGAAAACAGGGGTGGAAGTGGAATACTGGAATAAGGACATTTTCATTATTTTGTATGGCGTGGATGAAATGATGTGAGAGGCGGGGGAGAGTTTTAGGGATGAATTTATTAATTTCCTGTGCTGTGCTCCCTTGACTTTTATTCTGGGAATCTTTGAATTAAAAAAAGAAACGGAGGGTGCTGATAATTTGTATATCCTTGTCTACAACTGGATGCAATGTAAGGTGCAATAGGGGTAAATATCTAAAATGGCATTGGTGGTTGGGGACAATGTTGACAGTTGCCGGTTTTCACCTCGGGTTTGTTAATTTTTAATCTTTCCCATCTCCCTTTGGATTGTCGCGGGCTTAACCATTCGGATGAGTGTTTTGCTCGCAATATTTAGAAAAATAAAAATGTAAATAAATACACTTACTAACTCAATAGGAGTATTTATTTATGTAGAATTGCAAGCATTATGAGTGGAGTCAAGAAATTTAGCACGAGCTACACATCTTCTGCCGATACATCGTAACACCAAAAGAGCTGAACCATGTGGAGTAGATCCCTTAACCCTTTCGACCCGATTTGGAAAACATATCCCAATATTTTTTTAAAAAAATCTAATTGAAAGAAATTAGTAAATAAATAAAGAGTAGTTCGCACGTTTTTATATTCCTGCAGGATAGAGTACATAAACTGTATTCTGTACTACTATATGTTCCTTTGCAGTTAAAAATGAACTCAAAATTTGGTTTTAGACCAAATGAAATAGATTCTGTTATATATATTCGACCTCCAGAGCAGTTACAATTTGGAATTTGGGTTGCCAAAAGTTGCACTTAGTGTACACGATGTCGATCAACAATTGAATTGTTCAACTAGGGGCGCACAACGCGTTCAACACTTAATGGTTCAACTCCAATTGGAATTACGATGCTCAACATGAACATGACTATCGTGCATGACGTACGAGTTTATTGAACATTGAAAAAGAGTTGAATAACCAACTGTTGAAACTGTTGATAAGCTGCGCACTTATCCTGATATTGATAGGAGGATAGCAAAAGCAGGTACCACAACAGCCCAATTGGACGGGCAGGGATGAGCGGTCCTAAGAGAGAGGAAGAGAGTTTTCTCAAAACCCAACACAGAAAACATCACGGGCGGACAAAACAACGCAATCGGTTAGAAAATACTAAGGTTGCCAAGGAGAAACTCAAATACATAAAACACCCTAGTAAATCTGCGTCGACGAAAATATAACGTTGAATACAAAATCACGTGCGAGTCAAATACAAACACAACATAGTCATCCTCAAATATACGAAACACAACAGAGCCACATCATACAAAATATAACCACGAACGCAAGACAATGTAAATACCTACAACAGAAAATACGAGATGTCCACCCCAATATCAGCGAAAACGGTTCAGCATCCAGTGGCTAAGGGCCTCAATGTAAAGAAGTTATGTGTAAGAAATGGCACACTATAGGCTCATCCCCAACCCCAAAAATCTGGGCGAAAGCCCACCTAACTAGCATAGGGAAACAAACAAAAATACGCCATAGGTTTTGATTTGCAACCTGTGTTCCCAAGATGCTGCTTTCCGTAAATAGAAACAATGTCTCATGAGCCCTAAGCAGTGTAAGTCTGTGCCCGCTAAAGATCCTTTTATTTTGGTAGAGGGGATAAAGATAAAACCGCTGGGGGAATATTGTCGCGAAGAAGTTCTAACACGGATTTTACCCAGTGAAACCAAATTCTTTTAATTACTCAAATCGTCAAAATTCGCAATTCCATCATCGGGAAGTTGTTCTGTGTTTCACAATTCCTTCTAAACAAAGATTGTGTGTCGCCCACTGTAATCCAACTAGTAATTGGATTTACCATTTCAAAAAAAAGGTTAAGTACACATTTCCTTTCAGCACACATAATTTTAATTTAATTTTTAAGCCTGAACCCACCCCAGCTGAGCGACCGAGGCGGTCGGTAACATCCAACCGGCTACCTGTTGCACTTTTCCCCCTCCATATACCACCAGCGAATTTGCATTGCGAGTTGATGTATGACTCTACTCATACTCCATTCAGAATATATATACGCGACTTTTAACCCATCGGCGCAGCGGCGCCTGCAATTTTGTTCGTGTATTTTTTTTTTCCTCATCTTACGCAAATTATAATAATTTATTTTTATACCCGGAAAAATGTAACAGTTAGTAAGAGACTATGGCTTAGAAACATTCCACTGTAACTAAGAATAAGGGAAGCCTAGGAACGCCACCATTATTTCCAAGTGCTGATTCATTGGAGGAGCCTTAGAACTAATGCTCGGTCTTTTATGACAATGAAGGAAACAGGACTTTGTTGAAGATGTGTAATCAATCACATTGACGAAGTTTTAGTATTAATAATATTATATTAAGAATTAGATTACGACGACATGAGTAATCTTATATATAAAAAGGCCTAAACAAATTAGTTAAGAATCACTTTCACTGCCTTAAACACAAAATATACATAAATTCGCTTGATTTTTGTTTTATTTCGAATATTGTGCAGACTTTAGGGACGTAATTCTAGGTGTAATTTCTTTTCCAATATTGTCTGTACACGCAAGGTTACTATAATGGTAGAATTCTATTACTTTTCAAATACCGCGAACTTTAAGGATAACTTAAACACGATTTAAAGCGAGTTTCTCACCCGAGTTGTTGAGGCCCTAACTGCAGGAGCAACAGTTCACAAAATCAGATCACCTGTAAGGAAAACAAAACCATTTTTTTCCACCCCGTTGTCCATATACCTTTATAGGAATTCCATATAGGCATAGGTATTAATAATAATATTTATCATTCCGAAATCAAAAAAGGCGCTAATCTAATTAAAATGAACACAGTTGAAAATATTGAATTACTTTAGTTCTGCTTGGACAGCATTATACGTTGAAACTTTTGTCTGCGTCTATTACTCACATCAACAAATTAGTTGCTTCTCCTAATTGAACTGCTAAATCACATAACTTTGTCATATTTGTATATAAAACCAGATGAGCAGAAGACATATCGACTTCAGTTTGAATTTCTAAATCGTGGTGATCTGGTGTCAGTGAAATTTTAAGATGCGTCTCGTTATTGTACTCTCCGTATTCGTCCTCATGATCAGTGTGTTTGTTGAGGAAATCGCCGCGGCTAAAGTGGACATTCCATCTGAAGCACAAAGGGTTCGTAGACAAATTGGTTTCGGAGGAATTGGACTTGGAATCGGAGCAATTGGGGTATACCCTATTGGATATGGTGGCTATGGAGGTTATGGTGGCTATGGAGGTTATGGTGGTTATGGAGGATATGGTCGCCATAGAGGAGGTTACGGAGGTTATGGAGGATACGGTGGATATGGAGGATATGGCGGATATGGTGGTTATGGTAGATACGGTCGATATGGCGGATTCTACGGACGATAGTGGCTTACAATAAAATGTTTTAATAAAATCGAAAATGTCAAGTAAAATGAGACATTTGTTGTTAATATTTTCTTCTTGAATTTTGCATACTTTTCGAAGGGGCACTATAGCTTGTACTTCGTTCAATAATATTTAGAACAATTATTGTTCTAGTACAAACTTATGAATTATTAAGTGAAACGCTGCTATGTAATTTTCAGTGATTTCTTTCAGCACTCGCATTGTGGTAGCTTAATACCATTCTTAAATTTATTCAGACGCATTTCTCTTACGTTACAAAACTAATTAGCTCCACTTTTGGATCGATATACAAATAAGCGATCTCTGAAGTTGGAATTGCAATTAATTGAACCTGCTCATATTTTTCAGTACGAAACGCCGACATGGACAAGTTTTATGACCCATAAAATAACCTAATATTTTGTAAGACTTTTGAAGAACAACAATTTAATCCAAAAAAACTAATCACACATTTCTGATATTTATAAATATGTATAAATCTGTTGAAGAACAAAGAAAATCAAGGGAATTAGCTCTCTGGAAAAAAATTGTGTCCATAAAGTGAGTTGTGAAGTTTGCTTGTGATGCCACCAAAGTGGGTTTGTAAAAGTTATGTCCGGTTATAATCGGTTATCAAATACACTGTAGGTAATAATGTTGTCTGCCTCTATGGCAAAGCCGTATTTTTATGTAAAGTATAGTTTAGGTATATCAGCGAATTGGGTTCTAAACACTAACTTTTTTTAGATTAAATGTTAGGGTGGGATCTTATTTTTCATATTAGTTGCTCGTCTTGGTAATCTTTCAAAGGAGTAAAGTACTCCAAGCTTTGTATACAAGGATAAGTATCTTGAGCCAGAAGTACCTTTAGCTTTTAATTGTCAAAGCAACCTCTTGTACGCTCATCTTGGAATATCGTATAAATGTGGTCCAGTCTACTCCGCTTATCTGAAACCGCAATTTGCCACAAATTTTATTTCACTTATCGTCGATGAAACCAGAAAAGTGTGTAACTCCATATTGAGTGAAAATGGGCCTTGAACGGCATCTATGAGCTCAACCCAATAACTACCACTTTAGAAAGTGGGAATCCCCAAATAATTCATACAATAGAAATAATACATTATAACAATATCTGAAAATATCAGCCATATAACGTTAGCTATCTTAAAAATATGATGTTTTAATGCTCTCCTGAAAAAGTCTTAAAATGGAGTTACACAGTTTTCTGGTTTCACCGACGTTATGCGGTATTTTCACTTATACGGACTTCGGATAACTGAAAAATTGTTGTACTTAACCGAAGTTCGAAGTTTTGTTAGCAATTCAATGAAGAATTAGGATATGTAGTGTTGTCAAAATTGATACACAATGAAGTTAGTGTCATAAGTTCAATGGACAAGTTCAGTTGACGAAAAAAAAATTGTACTAATGGGCGCGTTCAATAACTTTTTTTTAGTAATGCGGAGCTGAATTAGTATAATTTATTAATTTCTGACGTATTAGTTTGTTCAGTTAACCGGGTTTTTCAGTTAAGCGGAGCTATTCGTTATTCAATTAACCGATTTTTTCAGTAAAGCGAAGTTTAGATAAGCGGAGTCGACTGTCCTGGCAATATAATCCGGCAACGGAAAATAAGTCTTTAACTGCAATCATTTTTCTCGCAACTACTCTCAATAATTTTATTATCAACCCTCTTAATGGAAAATACCAGAAGTTTTCCTAATCTATAAAAATTACAAAATTACAAAATTTAAAAGAATATCAAAAAATCAATCAAACAAAATCAATTCTGTTTGAAGTTAAGTTAAAATATTTGACCAAGCCTAGATGCATTCCAAATTCCACCGTTTTTGACTAAAAGAACAACAGACAAAAATGTGGTTGTGTGCGCGTTTACCGTGAAACCAACCGCATTTTTGTTAGTGACATTCGGCCTTACTAATAATCAAACACAAATGTCAACGATTAGATAGTTGCCAGCTTTAGTAAAAATGCACAGCATTAGTGAAACGGTAGAAATAAACAATTAGACCTCCACATTCGCTAGTGCGACAACTTTCTTAGAATCTATTATATTTTTAGTCATCGCAGACTTCAAATTTCATAACTTTTTTTAGTGAAAAACAAGGTCAATATTTTATATCAGAACGAGGATTTTATTCTAAGAAAAGGAATATATAAATCGCAAATTAATTTGCCCAACAGATATACAGATATCTGCCAAAGGTCTTTTGAAGCTTATTATTAGCAAAAAAAAACAAAACACAAAATAGGAAATGCACACAATATCAGCTGATCTGTCAAATATCATATGCAAATCAGTAATGCTTTCTCCTTCGATCGGATACAATTTTTGATAATTTTATAGTACACTTTCCTTTGTTGTCTAATACTTCACGATTGATTTATGAGTGAATTTGTGTCGGAACAGTTTGTTAGGCTGATTATGAAAATCGAAGCTTATTGATCTAAAGATTGAATGGTTAGCAAGTGAATATTTTTGAGAAAAGAAATAATAGCCGGCTATTTTATTTTAGAATAAATTAAAAACTCAAGTAGGAGGCTTCCGTTTTTTGAATTTTAAGCTGCCGAGCAACGAAACAGTGCTTGTAAAATTAAAAAATTAATGAATCTAACAACAATTTCCCCATTTTAAAACTTTTAGGTACGTCCGTAAGAATTTGTATACTTCACTTGTTGGGGTACATTGGACAAAAGAAAGAAACCGTTGGAAAACATTTAAAAGACTTAAAATGCAATTCTTTGTATGCCGCATTGTTTAGTAATAAAAAATAACTCAGCCAGATACGGAGCTCAGATAAATATGACTCTTCTGATGAGGTGACTGATAAATTTACCTAAATTTATACAAAACATGTTCACTACATACATACAATATAGCAATTTTAGCAATTCTAAAATTATATTTTTATTTAAAAAAAAAAGTGTTTTCTGTATTGTTATTTTAAACTAATCTCTGGGGAAGGGGTATGTTCTCTTTTTTTCTTTTGATGTGTATGAACACTCTTTAGGTATAGTATGTTTGTTAACGCCATCTATCTACGTTCACAAAAGCACTTTATAAAATCTTGTACTTTTAGTACGTTTTACGTACACGTTGATAGATGGCAAATCCCAACCAACTTCAGCTTTGTAAGCCAAAATATTTCCGGCATTTTTAGACACGGTCTCGTATGGTCTTTCCTTTTTTATTTCTCCTCTTCTTCTTGTGGCGACCAGCACGGCGAGTGGCCGACATTGTAATTTTGTATAAAATAAAATAATAAAGTAATTGCGTAGTCAGTGTTAAAAATAGTTTCCTTCCTTGCGACGAAACACTCATTGAAACAATGTTTGAATCTCCAAAAATATAGAATCTACAAAAAGTGAAAAGACTGATTTTTGGGACAAGAGAAAACCAAATAAGGTAAAACGGCTCGCTTACAAAGAAGCGAATTCTGAACCCAATTCTGAGCTTTTGTAAATGTAGTGCTAAATTGTTACCTAATTTATTTATTTCCTTATTGCTTATATTAACGCAATAATAGGTTTCTGTTTAAAATAAAGATTTAAATAATAGGGCTCCAGTTAACACAAGTCAATATTGATAGGTAGATCTCTTTTTAGATTTATTATTTTAAACACATTTTATTTTAAACATTTTTCGAGCCTTAAAGAAATCTTTAAAAAATTTTATAAAAGCCGTTTGGTATTTTCTTTTATCGATTAATATACTGCTTTTAGTCAAGTTTCCCTTACATATTAGATATCGAGTAGTTTACTGAGAATGTGCCACCCTAGATGTCTATGAGTTTTAACTTAGGCTTAAGTAATGCACCGGGTTACAAAAAAATAATTCAATCAGCAATCGTTGATCCTTTAGTCAAAATAGTCGAACTAGCAAGTTGGAGCCCGACGAAATAGCACCGCTATTAATAGGTAAGTACGGCCACTTGCTCACAGGGAAGAAGTATTTACGCAGCGTTTTTAGCGGTATTTTACTAAATGGACTCAGAGAAACTGATAAAGCAGGAGGATAATACATAGCAAGTCATCGCAGAAGCCGTTCCGTCACGATATAAAAGCGATTGGCTCAGCTTCAAAAATATCACGACGCCGACGGGTGATGGGGGTATAGAATATGAATATTTTACAAACATTATTCCCATAAAACAGCTTTTTGAAGCACTCTTTTCTAAAACATGTATTCTAAAACAAATTTTGGAATATATTGATAGTTTGGGAATCGAATCTTCTTTTGCATTCAAAATCCTTTCTGGAAAAGTAAATTAAACGAACTGAATCCAAATAATGCTGTAGATTTTCTTTTCTTGCCAATATTAGTATATTTTCATGACTTTAAGCCAACCATTATAGGATCACTCAGTGGCAATCTTAAATTAGGTGCAGTTTACATTAAATTATGGCTCTTTCTGATCACCTTAGCTCGAAATTGTCCCATATATTTTTAGCAATGCTCTTTTTTGCACAAGATATGATTCAATTTGGTAGCTCTCTCATATTTATGCCACTAATACAACAACTTAATAAATTACAATCTGAAGGTATTAACTCTCCAATAAGGGCATACAAAGTTATTAAGCTTGTACCCTGTGTTAGGCGACAATTTGGGTGTGAATTCTATGTTGGGATTTTGTGGGATTATTAGAGCTAATTTAAATTTTAAGTATTATAAGGTATACATGAAAACTTAACCCTCTACCGCATACAGTGCCATATATGGCTTTTCATTTTTAATGATTTTTTTTTTATTTAAAACGGTACTTAAGTGAAATCGATTGTATCGGTAATTTTTTTTTGCACTATTTTCTATTGGAATGCCATGTAAAGAATTTTTGTTGTGTTGCTTTATTTCGTGTTTCAATGAGTTTTGTTCAAGCGTCTCACGTGGGTGCGTGAAAGTGAATTTTGTTCAATTTAGAATTAAATTTGCACCACAAAAAAACATTTTTTTTTTTCAATAATAATTTTTTTCCGAAAGAAAATAAAGTTATTTTTCATAAAAAAATATAATTTGACTGTAAGGTAAGCATAATATATACTATTTCTTACAAAAACTGCGGAAGCCATATATGGCTCTTTATGCAGTAATGATATGTTCTATATACAGTAAAAGCTCGACTCTCTACCGCATACAGTGCCATCCATATATGGCTTTTCATTTTTAAGATTTTTTTTTATTTAAAACGGTACTTAATTCGGAATGGTTGGCCGAAAGAGAGCTTTCCATTTCAAAGAAATACCAATCTTCTAAGTTTTATCGATAAACTGGAGACGCCAGAAGACTTTTTTAAATTTTTTTTTACCGACGATCTGATAACCTTCATAGTTGAACAGTCAAATCTAGTTGCACTCCAAGTTGACATAAATAGGCCCGCTAATATTACTCTAAACGAAATAGAGCAATTTATAGGTAAGTTAAATTTAACTTAGTGAAAAGCTCTAATAAGTTATATTTTTAGGCATGGTATTATACATGTCGTTGGTACAATTACCATCTTCAAGACACTATTGGAATACGACTGTTGGTCAAGAATTTGTACGTGGCACCATGACTTGCAATAGATGGGAAACTATAAAACGTTTTTTGCACTTCAACAATAACGACGATATGAAGTCGCCAGGTGAAGCCGGGTTTAACAAGCTATTCAAGATTCGACCGCTGCTGAGCAAGATCCGTGATCAATTATTGCTCGTACCTAAGGAGGAACATTTGGTCGTTGATGAGCAAATTATTCCCACGAAGTGCCGGCACCACTTAAAACAATATAATCCGGCTAAGCCTCACAAATGGGGTTTCAAAAATTTTGTGTTGAGTGGAGTATCAGGTTTTAGCTACGATTTCGACATTTTTGCTGGAGCCCAAAGTGATACGTATCCGGAAGGAGCACCTAATTTGGGAGTAAGTGGAAATGTTGTAACAAGACTAGCGGCTACTGTACCAAAAGGAAAAAACTACAAAATATTTTTTGACAATTGGTTCAACAGCCCCAATCTTGAAGTCCACCTTATGAAAAATGGTTTATTGCCTTTGGGTACGGTAAGGATTAATCGAGTCCCTAATTCAAAGATGCCACCTGAAAAAGAATTCAAAAAGCTGGGACGTGGAAGCATGGTCGAAAAAGTAGCTAATATCGATGGAGTTGAAGTTGGCCTCGTCTCTTGGTTTGACAATAAAGTTGTCAATATTCTTTCCACTTACGTGGGAAGCGATCCTGTTTCAACCAAAACGCGTTTTAGTAAGAAGGACAAAAAGTACATCGAAATCAAGTCGCCGAAGGCAGTTGACGTCTATAATTTTAATATGGGTGGCGTTGATTTACTCGATTCATTACTTGGACTTTATAGAATTCAATTGCGTACAAAAAAATGGTATAAAAAAATTTTTTTCCACATGATAGATATGTGTATTGTCAACTCGTGGATTTTATGGCGTCGTAAGTCAGAAGAATTTATGCCGCTGTTTGACTTCAAGCTTATAATAGCTGAGCACCTCTGCAAAGCAGGGAAACCTAAAAAACGAGGACGTCCTATGACCACTCCGACTTCATCTCCGACTACAAGCAGAGAAGGTACTCCTTCTAGCAGTAAAAGAATGAAGCGCCAAGATTTTCCACTGAATTCTGTTCGAGCGGACAATATTGGACATTTTCCCAAATGGCTAACGAATAGACAACTTTGTCAAAATGATTGTTCTTTCCGTTCCTACACTTTTTGTGAGAAGTGTAATGTATTTTTGTGCTACAATGACAAAAGAAACTGTTTCACAAGCTTTCACACAAAGTAAGCTATATGCATAGAGAGCCATATATGGCTTAATTTTTTTTTTCTAAACCACATACAAAAAAAAAAAAAAATCCAAATATATATTATAATAGCCCAAATAAATACATATTTGCATAAAAAAAAATACCAGAACATTTCTGTTTCAGAAAATTGGAAGAAACTAAATTGATAAAAAAAAAAAACACGAGAACATTTATAATAAGTTTGTATGGGCCATAAGAGGCTGTCACAGCCTAACATTTATGGCCGCTTGAGTAAGTAATACCCGTCAATAATCAGGCTAGAATCATACTCTTCTATGAGACTATGACAATTTAAAATGTTGGGATCCAAAAAAGGGTTATAGCAGCTTTGGATTTGGGTACGACAACTCTTCTCGGAGGCTATGATAACCTCAAATTTGGGCTCTCTGATACAAGAGGCGGTTGTAGCAGCTTTGGATTTGGGTACGACAACTCTTCTCGGAGGCTATGCCAACCTCAAATTTGGGCTCTCGGATCTAAGAAGAGGTTGTAGCAACTTAAGATCTGGGTACGACAACTCTTCTCGGAGGCTATGACAACCCAAAATTTGGGCTCTCGGATCTAAGAAGCGGTTGTAGCAGCTTTGGATTTGGGTACGACAACTCTTCTCGGAGGCTATGATAACCTCAAATTTGGGCTCTCTGATACAAGAGGCGGTTGTAGCAGCTTTGGATTTGGGTACGACAACTCTTCTCGGAGGCTATGAAAACCCAAAATTTGGGCTCTCGGATCTAAGAAGCGGTTGTAGCAGCTTTGGATTTGGGTACGACAACTCTTCTCGGAAGCTATGACAACTTATTTAGGCTTTATACATCTGTGACGAGGTTGTTACAGTTAATTTAATTGGTATTCTATACCAATTATGAAGCTAAATATGGGCGTAACACATTTTAAAATCGGTTCTCTTAGCTGTGCTTTAGGTACTGTGAGCCATATTACTAGGCCTTATTTAAATAAACGATGGGAGTCATATTTTGGTTATTGTAGCCATAAAGTCAACATCTCGGATAGGCGCATAGTAAAGAGCTGGCGCATTTAGTAGGGCTATCGTAGCTCCGTACTTTTCTGAGTGGACATTCAATTAGTTTAGCCAAAAAACAGTCAGCTGCCACTCATTTTTATTGTCAGAATAACTTCACCGCATTTCATTATAGTAAACGCAAATAGATAGGTATTATGTCGGCCGCTACGCATGTCTTTCAACCCAACCGCGTATAATAATAAATGTTAATTTGGTTCGCACTATTAAATACAACAAAACAAAATGAATAATAGTTATGGTGATTCCCAAGAGTTAGGGCGAACATGGAAAATGGTAATTTTCAAACGACAAGTGTAATAGAAATTAACTACGTGAAGTCAGTTTCGTTAGTTTCTCTTCGTTTGTCATATTCTTTGACTTTATGGTAATTTTTGGGATACTTCTATTAGGGATTCCCGTAGAAAATAAAAATCACCGAACACATATGTATAATCTACTTGTACGGTGTACGCATTCTAATAATATTTTTTTTTGGTCGTGCTAATTAGAAAACCACACATCATCAGCTTGGTGCGAAAGAAGAAGAGGAAAACGTTTGTTTATCTTGATAATATTGTTAATCGCTACAAGGTTGATTCGTTTCGCGTATATTAATAATGCGTGTAAACAGAACGTCTTAATGAAAATAATGATTTCAGATCAAAAGATGCTGTGGTTATTCATTAAGTATTGGTAAGGCAAAGGGTGTTTTTTTTTTAATGCACGTCGCACCCTTATTGTTGATAAAAGCTTCGAAACTATGACTATTCATATTTGGCGACATTCTCGAGTGTGTGCGCTACTTGTTAAAAATTATTCGACCGCTTGATAATTGGAAGGAAGATTATTTTTTCTCTTCAATTTCGATGAGCGTCGGAGCTCATGGTCATGGTTTCCGCCAAAAAAATTTGCTTCAGGAAGGCGTTATGCGGGAGCAACATCAACAGCAACTTTGACAGCCATAATAATTTTTTTTTGAACCCATGGCTTTGATAACTTTATTATTAAAACAATTTTTATTTATACATCTTTCAAATTTGTTTGCAGTTTCATTCCACTTACTGGAAGTGGACGCTGGAATTATTTTTAAAGTGATCGAAAAAGGGACAGAGTTAGAAGGTGCAAACACATTCTTTAAGTCCGAGGTTACACATCATTTTTATTTTGGGCAAGGATTTTTTCAACAATGTTTAAAAAATTAAAAAGTTAGTATTTTGAATCAATAAAAAAAAGAAAAAAATCAAGTCTAAAATAAAAAAATGCCTTTTTGAAAAAGAAACAAGCCTTAGGTAATGAAATACTGCCTAAATGGATTGTTAACATTTTATTTGTAGTAGTAGTTTATAATAATGATTTAAAAAACACTTCATTTAAAAGTATTTCCTACATATATAATATTTTCTGACGATTTCAAAAAAATACACACGTTATTGTTCAAGTTTTCACATCTGTTGACACTCCCGGAGATGCCACTGTTTGGTTTTGTTGCTTTTTTAAAAGAAATTTCTAACGGTTTAAACGATTTATACGATTTAATAAGCGTATTTTTTTTTTAAATCGAATAAAACACTCAAATTTGTATCGATAAATATGCCTTTGGCATTTACGTTTTAAAGACAACTTCATGTAAAAGTTGTCCGCGGCTCCGTTTCAAATGGTCCATTCGGAAGGTCCAATTTTGCGTCCCTTTTTTGAGCATTTCGGCTTGTATTCCACGAATTACGAGTGTTATGTTATCCTGTAAGGCTTCAATCGTGTTCGGCTTGTCGAACGACTTTACATCACCACACAAGAAATAATCAAGAGGAGTTAAATCGCATGATCTTGGCGGCCAACTTACAGGGCCATTTCGAGAGATAAGCTGCTCACCAATTTCATCCTTCAACATTTCTATTGTTTCACGAGCTGTGTGGCATGTGGCACTGTCTTGATGGAAACACATGTCAACTAAGTTCAACTCAGCCAACTGGGGCGTATCATGGCTCGATACCGTTCGCCGTTGACGGATTCACCACGTCGATTATGATGACCATAATATGGTCGTAACAAACGGTGTACATTGTTCACAGAGCACACATTTTTATAATAAATTTCAATTATTTTGCAATCGTTGCTCGTTTGTAAGTCTTTCCATATGATTAAATGGCAGAGTATACTTAAAACTTTTCACTTTGACAGATGACGTTTGGACGCCATTACTAACCAGTGCAGCCAAACTGAAAAACTTTACTCTTAAAAAATCACCCTTTATTTGGCACACCTATAACCATTTCATAAAAAAAATAAGCTTTTCTTAAAAAAATCGGTCGCAGTTTTTCGCATTGGGCAAGAATTCGAAATGCATCATATTGTTTTAATTAATACTGGCAATAAACTTGTTTTTGTGTTTGATAAAGTTGTTGTCAATGTCTCTTTTTGATACAATTTTTGCTGCTAAAGATGTTTCAGCTGTTGGTGTTTATAAAACCGCGGCGTTGAAATCAGGTGGATCACCGCGAATAAATTGGTCGATGGACATCATTCCTAAATTTGTATAGCTTGACCAGCAGCTCGTTATGTTGCACAAAAATTGGAAATAGTTGACCTAATAGCTATATATAGGATCCAAGGCAGAGCTTGGAAGAAAGGTAGGATTTTTTGCCGAATTCGAAAGCCTGTATTGAGTTCTTATGAGACACTTTCATTCCCAGATGTTCACCAGAGGAATGTTAAATACAGACAAAGACTAAGCCACTTCGCTCTCTGAAAGTTGCTAAAAAAACTTTTTTAAAATCGAGTGCCTTCAGTCCGAAGTGGGTATTGCTGAAAATTAAATAAAATTATTTTAGTATTTAAACCTTACTTTATTTTGGAAAAGGGAAAGAGTTCTGACAGAAAGTGCCTTTTATATAAACTTCTTAATCGTGATGAACAATTTTACGTAAAGAGTAAAAATAATTTAAAAACGTCGTTTTGTAGATATTTATATTACCTCTTAACCATAAGAGAGTATAAACATTATTGTATAGGAAAACATCGCAGAAATAGTACTCATCTCATCACTCTCTACGAATCGCTGAAAAGGCCATGCTGAGTTTGAATTGGATAATATGCGCCAATTTTGATCTATCTTAGCCAGTTGTTATCAAAGCTACATGGGTCTAAAAGACTTCTTATCCCAACGTAAACTTCAAGTTGGCTTCAACGACGCAGTGCGTTATTTTTACGGCGTTCGTAGATATGACCATATATCTGTCTTTGCTAGGGGCTTAATTGGTTGCACCCTTTATTTTATCTTCTTTACATAAAAATATAAATACTCAATGTCCGTCTCACTTGTATAAAAGACTTCATTTCACTCGCTCCTCAAGAACTATCAGCCCTATTCCCTCCCGTTGTAGCTACCTTAATTATTCACTTTTATTTTTCATACATACTGTCAGGCTTTGGAACTCTTTACCCTCTCAAATTTAAAATATTTCAAATCCCTCATATTTTAAAAGTGTAATCCTACAATATTTTTCCAACCCATTAAACCAAATCTGATCCTTCACTCAACTTTTCCCTCCATATCTCACCTCTTAGATTAAGATCTATTTTGTAATTAGATTTAATCTTCAATTTTCCCAAAGCAAACAAACTAAGTACTATAAAAGATTATGCGCCGAAAATTCCCTTTCTACATATCTTTTCACAAAAAAAAAACATTTTCAAATTTACCTTTTTAACTTCCTCGAATACGTAATAATATAAAGCTATTGTATTCGTACAGAATTTCGAACTCGAGATAATTGAGGAACTCAAAAAAGTGGTTTGCGTTATTCTGTCCGTCGGCTCTGAGGTCTACAGCCTAAATGGCTAGACGGATTTTTTTCAAACCTTGGATTTGGAGTCTGTGGGCTTATATTTATTTAATGGCCACTTATTTTTTGCACTTTTTGCAAGTTTGATTTTTTCGAAAACTGCTCTAACGATTTAAGCCAAAATTGATGTTTGAGCTTAAGTAGTTGGGATCAACATCGCTCCATCGAATAATGGTTCTTCCGAAAATCGGATTTATCTAAAACGGTTCATAGATTTTACCAACAAATCATTCTTAAGGTAATAAGATCATTTATAACTTGACACCAAACTCAGTTTTTTTTCTAAATAATCGTGCAACGCAGTTTTCGTGAAAATGGCTCCAACGATTTCAACCAAAATTAATATTTAAGCCTATTTAGATGTGATTAATATGGCTACATACCCATTTTCGCTTAAAAATGGGAATAAAGATACTTTTGAAATTCGCACTTATCTCAAAAATGGTCCAAATGATTGTAACAAAAATTTCTTTCTAAGGTAATATGCGCATTTCATTTATGACGTGATAGCAAACTCAGGTTTTCTCTAAATTATCGTACAAAAGTTTTTTTGGGAACTCATTTTTAATTTTTTGTTTTTTTTTTTTCGTAGTTTTAAAAACGCACATATCGATTTCGACCAAAATGCAAACTTGGAGAACAATTTTTAAAATGATTGCGTCCATTATTTTCGAAGCACTTTTAAATTCATACATCCTAAACAATGCATTGTACGTTTAAATAGCTAAATAGTATTTTTCTTATTTATTTATTTATTTACCAGCGGCGAACTTCGCCTCGCCCCAATTTAACGCCTTCAGATAAACTCCAGAGTTATAATAAAGCGAAGATAGTTCAAATTTCAATGTGATTTATTTGAATGGAATCAAAATCAGGAGAGAGCGATATGATAAACAATGTTTTGCGATTTGTTTTCCGGAAAAACAAACAACGAAGACGGTTTGCCAAGACGCGAACCCGAACAGGCAACGTATAGCTGACCGTGCGAAAAATAGGAAAATTCGAGATTAATCCCACAGACTTCCACCGATTGATCTTGGGATTTTTTGACTGTCATCGCAAAAGCCAATCGAACGGGGAACTGAGTCTGCTTGAGTTGGAATGGACGATCAGTGGGAATAAAAGAAAGTTTCAAGCGACCCAGTCGTGCACTTTATATCTTCCCTTCGACCGTTTGCGAAGCAATTGTAAATACCACCGTTTTCAAAAAAATCCGTAAAATGTATAAAGACCCTTTTTCTCGTTTTCCAATTTGGTAATGCTATGCCTGTGCTTCTTAAAAGTATTTAAACATCTGTTTCATCGTGCTCGGGCCATTATGAAATAATTTCATCAAAGGGTTTTTTCCGAATGCGGATTGCCCCTAATGATTTAGCGTCAGTGGCAGTTACGCAATTATGGAGGGATCACTTGAGCATCCTCAACCCCCGATCATTGTCATTAACAGGTGATGCATTGAAAATGATAATGATGATTACCGGGCTAAGACCGTAAGATTCAGTCGTTTTTTTTTCTTTAAATAAACTTGAGCAGTTTACAACCTGCACAACCTAAGGAGAGCTGCTGCTTTGTGATACCTTCCATAATAATTTGCTAAAGTATAGTATCAAATACAAATGTCAAATAAGACACGATGTCGAGTCAACAAATATAATATCTGCCATTTGCAAGTGCAAAAGATGCGACCTTATTTAAGACGACTGTTGAAGAATGTGTTTATTAAGTTTGCCTTTTATTAACCTAATGAAATATTGATCTACTTTTAATACGTACTAAACATTGCAATTAACTCACTCGAATTTATAATTTTGCATGAACAAACATTTGTAAACATACCCTATGGTTCATTAGCGCTTCGATGTTGCTTTGCCCAATTATTTGTTGCACTTTTGTTGAAACCTAACTCACGTTATATTTGCCATGTAATTTGCTAACATAAACCCGTACGCCAATATGCACCGATCACTGGAAAATTAAGAATATGACCGAAAAGGAGAAGGTGATAACGCGAAACGGTTTAAGTTGGCAAAGAGGCCTCGCGCCAATGTTGTTATGGATATTGTTTGAGAATCGTATATTTTCTCGGTTCAAAATCGTATCTGTCGTATTTTCTAATATTACGAGTACAAAAAGAGCGTAGAGATCATTAGGTTTGTTTGACGTGGCAGCACTAGTGCGCACTGAGAAGTGTCAGCTAATTTTCACGCCTGTCAAAAACCCTGCACAACCCTGAAAATTAGGCTTCTATATCGAACGCAAAATGTTACCAGTTTTTGACATTGATAAATATTTATCTTCTGGTAACAATTTTTTCCGATTATTGTTAAAAATGGATCAACTCAATTCAAAATTTGACTCGTTCGGAAGATAGGTGATGAAAAATGAATAACAGCAAGCGAAATGACAGCAAACTCAGTACTGAATTCTTGCCCCGACAAATTAACTGGGATCAGTTCAGGGAACAACTGGGGTGCCCTAGAGGTCATGAAAAACGCAGGTTTTCAATAACAGGGCGAGTTCAGTGAAAGTATTAGGGTCAACCCAGTGCGCACTTGTGTGCACTAGGGCTCACGTCAAACAAACCTATTTTGTACTAAATTTGAGTGTTTTTTTTATAATGCTCGAGAAGCCGAACAGTTGTGTAAATCAGGTTCAAGTTAATTTTACACCCAAACATTGAATCGTAGTTTTTAAAACCTGAAAATTTAAATCATGCATTAAATATGGTTTTAAATGCGGACTTTAAACTGTTTAAACCGATTGTAAGCCGTCTTAAGCCTACGTAATGCCAAAGTTTACAAAAAATTTCATTTGTTTTTTGTTGTTTGTCACTTGGAAATTTTTTTTCATTTGTTTTGAGCCCAGTTATATTTTAAGGTTATGCCGAAATGTTTGTCGAACTATGTCCAAAATGTCTCTTTCTTCAGGCGGAAACATTTCGGAAAATTAACACATCGTTATAGTCGACGCATACCCGATTGTGCATTTGATATATTCAACTACAAGCCGTTGTTTCATCAGTTCTTCGACAAGACATCAACATTCAGTACGTCAATTTCACGAATGAAGTCTTTTTTTCCCCTTTTCTACTTTTCTACTCTTCTTATTTCTTGCGCCCTGCAATCGAACAGATGTCAACTTTATGAAATTGAGTTTTAACCCAAGTTAAAGTACTTAAACTGGTCTCCGGAGTACAGTTTTTTTTTTTTAAATTCAGTCGGATTAAAAAAAACTGGGTTCGGTTCGGTTTTAACGGCTGAATATTATGGACTTGGATTTCTTTTTTGGGTTAAGCTCACAAAAATCCGGGTGTAAACTTTAAACCGGATTAAATAATATGGCTGTAAAAGTAGCCATTGCCAATTTAACATAACGCAGCCTATCACGCAAAAGAAAAAAACTAAAAAGGGTATGCTCGGAAATCGATGTCGGTTAATTGCAAAGGGATGTGTTGGTAAGGTAAAGTCATATTAAATGCAATTCTAAATTTTTGTGGGCTCTTTTTCTGGAATTGTATTTTATCGAGTCTTGTTTCGGATTACCCATCGAAATCGTAGAAATTGGGGCGAAAAAAAAAACAAAAATCGGAGCGTCGTATCAAGCTTCCAAAATCGTAACATTTACGATAAATACGATCATATAACAACGCTGCCTCGCGCTGTTACGAAGATTAGAATCGGTCTCTTTCGTCTAGCAACCACCAACGAAGCAACATCTCCGCTCCCAAAGAACCATTGGGTAGAAAATTTAGTTTGATTTGCCAAAGGAAGAAATAAATCGAATTTTTATTACGTTTTGGGAAAATCGCTGCGTTATTATTTTTTTTGTTTTTCTTTTCTTTCCATTGCGCAAGACAACGACCTTCTGAAGAAGTTGCTTTGGAATAAATTTCCAAACAATTTCAGCAAATGACATAATTTCTGTCATTTTGTTATAAGCACAAGTACACAATTTTGCAAAATGTGGGAGGAATAGTTTTTCGTTCACCCAGCACAAACATAATATTAAACGTTAAATGCAATTTGAACTCACGTGACTCAATATAATTATGTGCTGCGTCGCCACTACAAGCAACCTCTGCGACTTCATGAGCACTATTTTCCAATAATCAAGTATGCACAGAATAAAACAAAATTGCTTAATTGTTATTATTTAACTTAATTAATAAATTGTAATTTATATCAGACTATAGTTTAGAAAAAACCGCCGTGGTGATGATGGTGATGGTGACGACGATATCCTCCGTATCCTCCATATCCACCATATCCACCGTATCCACCGTATCCACCACCATATCCGCCTCCGTATCCACCATAGTAACCACCGTAATATCCACCATATCCTCCGCCATATCCTCCACCATATCCACTGTGACCGCCGAATCCACCGAAACCAATTTGTCGGCGAACTCTTTGCGAAAACTCAGACGGCACAGCTTCTACTTCCTGCAGAATGACGTTCTCGGCAAAAACACTGACCAGCAGTACGGCAAAAATCGAATATATCACAAGAGCACGCATTGTTACTGTAGTTACGTTTTGAACTTTTTGGATTCACTGCTAAGAGTACACCTCTGTCGAAATTGTTGAAGTGGTTAAAATTGCCATGACTTAGTCTTTATATATATCCCTACCTAGACTAATCGACGAAATTAATCAAACAAATATAGAAAGCAAACTTCAGAATTTATTTACCGGACCCGGACGGTGTGGTAGTACTTTAAGAACGGAAACTAGTTTTTGATATAGTTTAGATGCTGAGGAAAACAAGTGCCGCATAGTTAATATTGACAATTTCAGGGGAATTTTTTTTCTTTGCGAAATGATTCATGAAATATGACATACAAGGTTGTGGAGTGGGTACGGTTGAAAATAGGAAGCGGTTTGTAAAATATGGTAATTGGTATAAATGTGATTAATAGATAAACAAACGTTTATAGTGATCGAAATACTCATCATAAATTATTCATTTAAAACTGAGGTGTAATTGTTGAAACAGCAATTGGTCTCTTCTAACTTGTTAGTAGAGACCAATTGCTCCTTAAGAGTGAGATAAAGAAAGGTTTGATGGGAGTATTGAATAGGAACACTCTCTAAAAATTATGAGGTCATTCTAATCTTGGTAAATAATTGGTCAGATCACATATACTATCTAATTGACGTAATTTTTGCTAACCGGTTGGTGGCATTTTAAGTTACGTTTCGGAAACGCAATTCATCTTTACATACACGTTTATCTTATCCACTGTCACCATATTAATTCCGTCTACGCCAGTATGGGTATACTGATGACGATAGATATCAAATACGAATCTGTTAGGGTTCCATTCGTTCCATTCGGCCAAAGTTCAATATCTAAATTTTGGTCATTACCGCAATTCTCAAGAGTCGGATTTTGTTTTGAAAATCTGCAGCAATTTAGGTTAGGTTAACGGGTAGGTAGAGTAGGGAGGAACCAACGCTACCCCACTTAGGTCCCCGTGGACCCATTGTGATGCCCTTGTTGGGGTTGAACGTTGGTGTTCTTCTATTTCGTAGTCCGCTGAGATCCAAGGCTCCCTCAGTGTTTCCTATAACTCTTCTCACGAGCATTATTATTTATTTATTTAAACTAATAAAAAACAAAGTAAAAGTTAACATTAAAAAAAAAAGATTTATAGCGCTACCTACCAGGGCTTCTGACTAAACAATAACTCTTGTTAATTTTATGAATATGGTCGGAACAGCAACACCCCGAAGCCCTGATATGTACGGCCAAGCTCATGATTTGGCAATAGACAAGCAGGTAGAGGCAATAGGATATGCATGTATCTGATGAACTTGGTGAATCTATATTAAGAGAAACCTAATTTTTACCGTCAAGTTAAGGTACACTGCCTAGTGATTTGACTGCATATACAAATAAACACAGCTAGGAGAGCGACTTAAGATATTTTTTTCATATTGATATGATACGATAAGCTATGTACATCACATTTCTTGCATAAAACTTATATAAGGCGCTCAGATTCAACTTCCAACTAATTACTAACACTTCTAAATTCCTTCTTGGGCAATAAGCTTTAAAATTAACTTCAGTGAAAGCAAACTTATGAATTTCGATCACAGGCGTTTATAAAATGTTTTAAAATATTTGAGCTTAAGCAGGTGAAGTAATCGTGATTACATAGGTACTCAGTTTATCGCTAAAATCGAACACAGGTACTTTTGAAATTTGAACATATCTCGAAAACGGTGCATTAACTCATTTTTTCTCTTTACTATTTTATTATCGTACATTGGATATTTGAAAAAAGACATTTTTTGAAAGTTTTATTTTCTTTAGTTTACCTGAAAACGGTAAGAACGATTTTGACCAAAATGCATACTTTGAGTAAAATTGATGTTCAGAATTCTTGCGTCCTAAATTTTTAATTTAAATAACTGAAAACGCTTATTTAGAAACTGCTCATATATTGAAAACTCCATATTCGATTTGGGTAGCACTTTAAAAACTATGTATTTCCTACATCGTGAACAATATCTTACTCTCAGTTTTTAGCTAAATAGGTAAGAAATAGTATTTCTCAAACTAAATTTTGAAAAATTGTTCACTGTTTTGTCTGCATCATTTTACAAAACCCACTCTAACGATTTTGATCAAAGTACATAGTAAAATAATTCTTATCATACGATCCCATACTTTGTTCTTCTCAAAAACTTCGAATAAATCCGTTTTTTTTTCAATTATTTCTCAGAAATGACTACCCAAATCCCGAAATGTATTCACATATCTACGGTATATTTTTGTAATAATCCCAATACCCCTTTCTAAATATTTAATAACAGCTCAACTTCTTCTTCTTTTTCTTTTTAGCAAATATTTTTCACTTCTTCTTTTTTTCAACCATACTGAAAACATTCACCTTAAAACAATGCCAACCATTTGGAGCTTACCCATTACACAATCAGAAACTTTCACTCAATTTACATCCCCACACATGCTCATCGGGATATTCAGTTTATAACTGCTAATGCAAATTCAAAAACAAATCCCTGAAGTCTTACATAACACAACGGTCTTGCGTTTAATCCGGAAAAGACCGAACTCATTCTGTTTACCAGGAAATATAAGGCACCAAAATGGGACCCACCGAAGCTTAAAGGTGTCCGACTTAATCTTTCGACCGAGGCAAAGTACCTGGGTGTGGTATTCACCTCCAAACTAAACTGGAAACGGAATACTGAAGAAAGAATGAAGAAAGGACTCAATGCCTTTTATGCGTGTAGAAAAACCTTTGGGAAAAACTGGGGCTTACAACCGAACATTGTGCACTGACTGTACACCGCGAAAGTTAGACCCATTCTTACCTACGGTTCAGTTGTTTGGTGGGAGGCGGTTAAAACCAAATCCTATCTTAAGAACCTGAACAAGGTGCAGAGAATTGCTTGTTTGGGTGTAACAGGCGAAATTTAATCCACACCACAACTAGGTCTGGAAACGCTATTGAACCTGCTACCCATTGAGCTATTCACTAAGAACGTGGCGGCCAAAGCGGCTCTCAAGCATACTTGAAATCTTTGATCGGAAGGGACTCATGTCACTCACCGATTACGAGCAACCCAGATATGACTTCGATAAAAATTTCAGAATCACTATACCCAAAAGACAGGACTGGAACTCACCCATCATTGAAGGTATATCCGTCTATAAGGATGCTTCAAAAACAGAAAATGGTACAGGAGCCGGCGTATTCTCAAAAAGACTTGCTATTAGCCAGTCGTTTCGACTGACTGATCACTGTAGTGTCTTTCAAGCTGAGATCTATGCGGTTAAGAAAGCAGCACAGACTATCTTATCGATGGGACTACCAGCAATGGAAATAACCATCTGTGTGGACAGTCAAGCGGCACTTAAAGCTATCGGTTCTAACCTTGTTAATGCGAAATGTGTTTAAGATTGCCCCTTGGCGCTCAGGGCTACACGTCATCACTCGGTTCTTCTGTGCTGGGTTCCGGGACACGTTGGGGTTGAAGGGAACGAAACAGCGGACGAATTGGCCAGATACGGCTCTGACATGAACCCTCAACTAGCGGACGGAGAGGTGCTACGGCCTTTCAACACTGCTAAGACTTTTATTGAAGGCGTCACCGCACAACTGGCTAAGGAACAATGGAGCAACACCATCAGTTGCGTCATAACCCGAAGTCTGTGGCCTGTGATTGACACCAAAAGATCAAAGTTCCTAGTCTCCCTTAATAGAAGTCAGATCCGGATGCTCGTCGGGGCTTTAACCGGACACTGCACTATAGTAAACATGGCTAAAAGGCTGGGACTTTTTGCAAATGCAGAAGCTGCAGAGACGAAGAGGAAATAAAGTCGGTGGAACTTCTTCTATTCCACTGCCCAGCTTTACAGGAACGCCGCTCATCCTGTATGGAAGCAAGGTTTTTCGAAAGTTTGGAAGACTTGGCGGGGGTACCTCATAGACATAAAACTATTCCTAAACAGATCGAAGTGGTTTTGTATCCATATCCTTACATGTACAAACAGGGTACTCACAATGTGCCTTCACGGCTTCCGGGTGAAATTTGCATCGGCTGCAAAACTGCCCGCTCAACCTAACCTAACCTAACCTACATAATATATCTACACATATGTAAAGATGCCAGTCTATTTCGAACCCTATTTGAATCATAGACAGAGACACCTTAAACCAGCAGAGCCTTGTTTCTCGAACCAAAACTTGCGAAAATTGCCTGTTACTGAGATCTAAAACTTATAAAATCTCACATTGTTATTTGATTTGTACTGCCATATCAAATTTATAACATAAAAGTGAATTTTATTTAGCACTATCTATTCTTATATTTTATGTATACCGTTGCTTCCAAACTTTTACCTACCTGCGAGGACGAGAAAGTTTCGTGCGACCCAGTCGTGCACTTCATGTTGAAATGGTATGGACAGTTTTTGAGAGAAGTTCGATTTTAAAAAGTACCTACCGTTATTCAATTTTTAAGTCGAAAACGGGTTGGTATGCAGCAATGTAGCCCCACCTACATGAGCTCAAATATCAATTTTTGTTTCAATGGGTGTAGCCGTTATTGAAAAAATCAAACTTGTTTAAAAAGTTATATGGAAAGGTACCGTTAATAATGGGGCCAACGTACAAAAAAAAGTGGCCCGAACAAAAATAAAGTGGTCTGAACCAAATCAGGGCCGCTTTAGGTTGTAGGCCTCATGAGCATACGGACCAGACAAACAGACGGAGAGAATTTCAAGACCCACTTTTTCAGTTCCTCTATCATTGTAATGTCAGAATTGATTAAAATCTTTAGTCCGAAATTTTGTACGAATATCGAGAAATGGAGAAAGTGCAAAATGGACATTGAGTTTCACTCATGGAACTAAGTCGGTTACATATAGCTCTAAATAAAACAAAAAATTGTTCGTTCTTGGATAAGTCCTATAAACACAATTCCTTTTATGCACTTATATTCCCATCGATGACGCTATCCTCTTTTAGTCATATTTACACTCAACAAATATTTGGTGGCAGCTTTTATCAATTTGTTGCAAAACAAGAAGAAACACTTTTTGTTTTTCGGGTCGTTTTTATTGAACAATTTAAAAGAATCCACCGTGATGATGATGGTGGTGGTGATGTCCATATCCGCCATACCCGCCATATCCACCGTATCCACCGTATCCACCATATCCACCGTATCCACCGTATCCACCATATCCACCCCCGAATCCTCCACCGTATCCACCACCAAATCCTCTACCGTATCCGCCATAGCCACCGCCATAGCCACCGCCAAATCCACCAAGTCCTCCGAATCCAATAGTTCGTCGGACACGTTGAACTGTTCCTGTTTCTGGTTCAGATTCAACTTCCTCAAGGATAGCTTCCTCCGCGTATATGCTGACAAGCATTGCGACTAATATAGCAAAAATTGTGAAAGCACGCATTTTATAAAAAAATTTTGTATCACAGAACTCCTCACAGTTGAGCGTTTTTAATTCACTTGATCTTCTGACTTTTGCTGTTCCTCCTTTATATACTTCTCGAACGATTCTATCAGCATGATGCGTATAGATACCTCCACATTCATATGGCAATGCCGAGGAATTCCCCGAACAACATTACGTCGAAGAGGTTACAATACGCTTGGTTAACACCATTTCGGTCAATTATCTCAAGTTGCTGCCATGACTAAGCAAAGCGATAACATCAAAGTCGAAGTCGTTTTTATTTTTTTTGATTTGTATGAGAAACTGGTCCTGATTGTAACTGGCTGTAGTTTACTTCAAAGGTATACTACGACTTAACTGGCCCTTTGGATAGATGTAAACAATAATATTGTTGGTTTTCTTAATAGTTCAGATTAGTCACATGAGTCAGTAGTGTTGAGATTGCATAGTACTGGCCATTCTGCCTGCCCAACCGTGGCATTCCTCCTTTTAAACGACTTAATCTCTCGCAAACCTCCACGATCCGAATCCGAAAGGGGGAGATGTGCCTCTCTTATTACTATTACAAGGGTGAAGTCAATTTTTGTTAATTTCAGGTCCACCGCCGCCCAAGTCCTCATGACATATTCCAAATTTATTAGCGATTAAGTTTTATCTGCTGCGACCTGGCCAAATGTTGTAATTAACCTCAAACCCTCATTAGGACGTTTTGAGTGCGGCTGCGACTTCCTAGGTCGGTTTCAATTTGATTTCTTTTTTTTTTTTTTGTTATTTTGTTTTGCTTAACCCTTCTGCAGCTTTGGCGCGTATACGAGTATATCTGACGTTCCCACCCCTGATTTGCATATGAATTTTAATCTAACCAAATGGATCATTTGCCGCTACATCCCCGTATACACACATGTGCCCTCTTAACGGATAAGTTGAATTCTATTAGCCTCTTATCGCGGTGAACATTGTACTGAGCGAGTGGCATGCCACTTGGTGTACCACCATCCAGGGCAGAGCGACACAAACAAATGAATGGGTTATGGTATTTGCCATCAGGAGTCAACTTTATTATTGGATGTCCTTTTGCGGCGCAATCTTCTAGAGTGGTGCGGTGCTGCTGCTGCTGGAGCACAAAAGGCGCACACACTTTTTGGTGATTATCTGCGGATTTAATCGCTCTGGAGCCGGAGAAAAGGTCGTCGCCGAAGCTGGAGCTGTGTCGGTAGTGTGCCATGCCAGAGTTGGGTGTTGAAACTCGTGCCTTCCGGGCAGCAGACTCATAATTTTTAGTGCACAGCATACAGTCGTATACTTCAACAAAGGAACGGGTTCCGGCTGATAAGTATATTTGTGTAATTTTTGCCTCAAAGTTATTTAACTTTTGTGTTATCCTCAGTGTTTGTGTTTGTGGCGTTGTGGAGGTCGCATGCGGTTTCATTTTATGAGGCTGCAATGTGTGACGAGACTTGGTATCTATCGGGAGGTGTAAAACTATTAGAACATACAAAAGGATCGTAATTCAAATGGGGAGATAAGAGACGACTTATAGTAAAGAGGATGCTGATGTATAATTGAAGTGAGGCATATGATAAGAGTTACGTGAGACTGTATCTTCGAGACTATTTTTTATTTGTGTTTGTGCGCCAATTAAAATGTCAGTGCAATAACATTGGGAAAAACCAGCAAAGCGTCTAAATCAATACCTCAGCTACATAGGCTCCGAGACGAGTTTTCAATTCAAATGCAGTGCAGATGGATAGCTTACTTTTTGACAGTACTCTTCTTTGACAGGAACTCTTACTTAAATTTCCATGCAGGAGACTGTACAGAAGGATGTTGTATTCGCAGCGGTTAAGGGGTGAGGGTAAAACCTATAAATTTATAGCAGATGCCCTTGGAAGGTCACAGAACTTCGTAACCAATGCTCTTAAGCCAACATTAAATAGAGGAAGGTCGAAAAAAACCACAGCTACTACTGACCGCCGCAGTTGACTTTTAGCGAAGTCAAATCCGTTTGTTTCGTCACGGACTATAGGCGCACAAATTGGGTATGGAATCAGTGCAGGCACAGTCCGCAGGAAACTTCAATCTCCCAGGAAGAGTCGCCAGAAAAGTTCCACTCCCAAGAGCTAAGAACGTAAGGTCCCGAAAAGAATTTGCCTTTAGCCATAGAAGTTGGAATGGACCTGAAGGTGTGGAAATATGGCGGAATATGCTGTGGATTGACGAAACAAAAACAAATTTGTTCTCCTCGGATTGTGTGCGTAACGTTAGGCGACCAAAAGGAAAAGAATACCATCCTAGCTATACACTGAAGACCGTTAAACATGGTGGAGGAAATATAATGGTATGGGGGCTGTTTTGCCTGGTGTGGTGTTGGTCCTATATTCCGTGTCAATAATATCATGACAAAATATGGATATAGGGACATCTTGGAAAAAGTCATGCTTACATTTTCCGAGGAAAACATGCCCATCCGATGGCATTTCCAACAGGACAATGATCCAAAACATACAAGATTGGTTTCGGGATCAAAACATCACTGTAGTTTCATGGCCAAGTCAATCTCCAGATCTCAATCCCATTGAGAACTTGTGGGATGAACTGAAAAGAAAATTGAGGGGTCAGTTCTTCACTAATGGGAATCCACTGTGGGAAGCAGTGCAAAAGGAATGGTATTCCATTTCTTCCGAAACGAGCCAGAAATTGGTAGGGTCAATGCCACGTCGACTCCAAAAAGTTTTGGAAAATAATGGAGGATACTCAACTTATTAGAGCAAGTTAAAAAAAAACAACAAAAAAATATTAATAAAATCTATAATTAATTATTATTTAGGAACACACCTATTTTTTTGTCCAAGCCGAAAACAGAACTCCAAAGCTTTTGTAATTTTTTTTCGTTAAATTGTTCGAAAAATAAACAGATAACTATTTTCCATATTCAAAAATAATGCAAATTTTATTAATATAATTGAAAAAACAAATTGAAAAAATTTGGTTTTTAAAAAATAACATTCTCACATCTATATTTTTGACCAGCTGTGTATATGGCAGATAAAAGGTAGGTACTCGTCTTGAAAAATAAGGTGTGATATGAACTACAAGTAAAAAAAGGCGGATGAACCGGTCCTTCACACAGGAGTTTTATGGAGCAGCGAGCGTTCTCCATCGTCAAAACCAGGCATGGCTCTGTACAGCTCGTCTCTATAAAATCGATAAGCCGGCTGTGGGTATCCTTCTTTGGGTTTTTCCATTATCTTTCGTAGTGTGAATATTTGGTCAATTGTAAACTTTCTGGGCCTAAAACCGCACTGGCAGGGTCCAACCAGTTCGTTGACAAATGGTTTCAGGCGTTTAAAACATTACGGCAGACAGGATCTTGGAGGTGATCTTAAAAAGACTGATATACCTCTATAGTTTAGGGCAGTTTTGAGGATCTTCTTTCTTATGGATAGGGCACACAATGCTAAGGCTCCATTCATCATACATACTTTCATCTAATGAAATCTTGAAGATTAGCTGGTGTATATGCTCTCTACGAAGCCATATCCCGCTGTCTTGAAGAGCTCGGCAGGTAAGCCGTCTGGTCCTGCAGCCTTGTTCGACTTCAACTTGGATATTGCTATCCTCATTCACTTTGGTCCGGTAGATAGAAGTCTTGGCTTTCATCGCCAGATTGAATGGTTCATTATGGCTGACAGCGGAATTTATGTCGTCGTTTCTGTTTAACAATCTGCAGAAATAGTTTTTCCATGTCCTCAGCACCGACTGTGGTGTCAATTAAGAATCAGTATGAAATACAAAAACATACAAAAATAAATGCTGCCAACCTCGGCAACAGTGGTGAAATGTGCTAGAGTTCGGGAATACCACATTTTTACAATACTGAATGCCATTGGTTAGTAATTATTTATTTTTTAAAGGTGAATAATTTGATTTATTTGGTTAATAAAACTATTTAAATGAGATGTATGTAGAATATACAAGAAATACACGGAAAAAATTTTAAGATCAAATCAAGAAAAATGATCGCAGAATCACGAAAAGTTTGTCTAGTTTTAGAGCTTAGCTCAGGACTTACTAATTCACGACTTTTTATTCGCCATTCTATAAATTGTACGAAGTGAAGATATTGACCTTCAAAAGTCGCGAATCGCTACTTACTATTGTCAATGATGCGATCAAATGAGGAATACATATTGCAATAACCAATCGCAATTTGACACAAATAGTTATTAATTTGCTATTGCTATGGATTGTGAATTGCAAAAATAGTTCGTAAATTACCACTTTTGTGTTGTAAATTCGGATTTCCTCCCTTAACAAATTACAACCATTTAGTCTTGAATTGCAACTCAAAAGTGTTGATTTACCACTTCAGTAGTTACAATTTACAAATTCGTAATGGTAAATTGATTCTTTTTTTTTATCAATTTGCATTTCATATTTTGCAATTTACGATTCTTGAGTAGTGATTTGAGGCATCACCGTATTAAATTGAAATTGTTTTATCGTGAAATTAGAAAACTTTATTCTCAATTTACAACTTACCGTAAACTGGGGTTAGTTTGCCCCAGCAGGGGTTACTTTGCGCCACTAGCGAAAAGAGTTTATTTATTTTTTCGCGCCCAGACATGTCTCGACCTGCATATAAAAACTACCGCAACTAACACACACAAACATACACATTCGCGGGTAGGATCATTCGTTCGTATACCATCAGTGAGTAAACAGTGGTTGACGTGCAAACTTTTGTCAAATTTTTTGAGTGTTTTTTAGTGTGTACACCGGTTCCAGCCAAAACTGAGAAAGTAAGTATATTTTTTCTTGTTAAAGTGTTATTTTACTATTAATTTTAGCATGAAATTGTCCTTCCTTATCTTAAAACAAAATTATAATGTTTTTTTTTTTGTGTGACCATGAAGTTTTTTCAGCTTTAGGGGTTACTTTGCTCCTGGAGCAAGGAGAGATATATCCTGGAGAAATAGTCGAGCTTGACGAAGAGACTGTAAAAATCAAGGCAATGGAAAAGTCCTTAAAACTATGGAAATGGCCCCCTCAAAGGGATGAATTAAGATACCCATGGACCGATGTATTAGGCTCCATTCAACCTCCGAACGGAACTTTCTCCGTTATTGAGCTGCAATCTAAATTTGACTAATGAATCAATTTCTAGAATGACTGATAACTACTTTTTTGTATTCCTTCCTTTTGTGTTATATTTTTTTTTTATGAGTATTAGTTTTTTATTATTTTTTATATGAAATCGACTTTTTGTTGTTAAAAGCTATATTATATATGAAAGTTAGAGCCCAAATATGAATTTTGAATTCCTGAAATATTAAAGACAGACATTTTTTATGTTAAAGTTATATAATAATTAATGTCTTACTACTAATATTTAAAGATTTTGAAGAAATAAAATGTACCATTTGGTTTTTTCTTTAGGTACCTATATGAAATAAAGTGTGGGGTATTTTTCACTTTTTTTTTAGGAAAATAATCCTCGAATCAGTAGCTACGAAATCTCTTGACAACATTGCTCCAGCTTTTTAAATGCAGGCACATTCACCCAAAGTTTCGGATGCAGCAAAGTAACCCATTCCCATGGATAACTTTGCCCCACTTTTCAACCGCAAAAAAAAATATGTTCTTAGTTACTATAAAAAAAATTAAGGTCACATATGTATGCTTTTATATCTTATTACATAACAGAAATAGGAATAGGCATAATTAAAATATTTCTTAATCATTTTTAAGAGTTTTTTTGCAAAAAGACTGCAAAAAACGGAGCAAAGTAACCCCGGTTTACGGTATATCTTATGATTTACAAATCAAAATTCGTAGTTTAATTATTTAGGTTATTTTCAAATATGTACATATTTAAAGTCACATTTTATAATTTGTTTCCTTGATATCCATGAAAAGCATATCGCCCGGAGACAACGGGATTTGTCTGGGGTGGTTTTTCGGTCTATGCTAAGATTTAAAATACAAACAAATTGATACGAACATTTACAATCGTTTTCAATTTTAGATTCCATTCCAATATAAACTTCTTTCTAATAGCCCTACCTACTTCATTTTTTTTTTGTAATATTCAATATGTACTTACAAGAATTATTCCAAAATTCTTTACAATTTGTTTGTTAGTACACTCACTATCACAACGAATGAGTTATACTTATAAAAATAACTTTGACCCGACAAGAACTGCTCTAAGCAAAGATTGAATACCGACTGCCTGACTCTAATGAAGCCAAATGCTTAAAAGGATTTCTTTACATTTGTCGGCTGCCTGTGCGCACAAGAATTTCTCAGTTCGTGTAGTTAATTCCATGGAAATTACAAAAAAAAAATAGTTTGTAATTCACGATGTCTCTACGTCATTTTACGTTTTCAATTTACATGTGTTAAATTATTATAAGATTTCATTGATTCATCACTCAGTGTTTGTAAATCAGCAAATACTTTTGGCAATTTGCGATTGTGAAGTAGTGCTTGAGAAATTGACCCATTGAAGTGGTAAATTGCGCCAAACAATATCGCAAATCACTACAAATAAAAGAAGTTCGAATTAATACTTCCAATCGCAAAATTCAACAAGCACAATTTTGTATTCTACGCCGTTTTCAATGTCGAATTACGAATTTTTATATCAATCCAAGAAAAAATCGTTGTAATTTGCGACAAAGATATAATTCGTTAATTGCAACTCAAAATGTTGTAATTGGTGATTTTCAATTCTTTCCGTGTATATAAGGACAAACTTGGTTTTTTTTTCCGCTTTTGAATATCATTAACATCGATTTCATGTGTAATATTTTCTTAAATAACTGAAGAAAATTTGTTCAGAATGTTTTTATTTTCCCTCAACCATTCTACATTGCTAATTTTTCATAAATATTTGAACCAAATGTATACAATTATTCCTAAAAAAAAGTACTATCCACATGTAACGAATAATTTTAAATTTAACGAATAAAATTCTATGAACACTCATATTTTTTGCGAGTGTGTTGGTGACTCAGAATTTTGGAAGTTACGTGACATTTGTCAATGTCAATTTGTAACAATGTTAGCGCACCAAATCGTGACCACTCCGTAAAAATATAGCTTGTAGACTAAGAAATGGGAAATCGGCCGAAGTTGATATTCTCAGTATGATTTTTCTATGGTATTACAATCACCAAATGCAAAGTTCTAAAGACAATGCTCCTCTGTGTCATTTACATCATCGAAAACTGCTCAACGGATTTTGTTGGAAAATTAATAGCATGTTCTTAATAGTGCCAGCTGTGTAGAGATTATTTTAAATTAAATTTGATAGTTCGTGCTTTAGAAAACCTATCTATGCGACTGGGCTAATCTCAAAAATCAGTGAACAGAAAACCCATTTTCCCTTTAGAGCTCGAGGACTCTTTAGTGGAATATACGCTATTGATGGAAGCAAAGTTGTTCGGTTTAACAAGAAAAGACATACGATCATTAGCATTTCAACTAGCTATTAAAAACAATATACCGAACCCTTTTTCATTGCAACAAGAAGCTGCAGGTAGAGTTTGGCTTCGGCTATTCCTTAAACGCCATCCATCACTGTCATTCCGTCAACCGACTGGAACTTCTATAGCTTGAGCAAAAGGATTTTCCAAGGAAAACGTCGCTATTTTCTTCGATCTTCTAGAAACAGAAATGAAAACGTACAACTTTTCTCCAAACAACATATATAATGTCGATGAAACGGGACTTTCGGTTGTCCCAGCAAAAATGCCGAAAGTCTTAGCTATGAAAGGTCGAAAGCAGATAGGAGCACTCACTTCAGCTGAAAGAGGATCTTTAATAACGTCGATTTTATGTATGAGCGCAGGAGGATCGTTTGTGCCACCGATGTTTATTTTCCCTAGGAAGAGGGACAATCCTCTTCTTATGAAAGGTGCACCGCCTGGATCAATTCATGCCAATCATCCCTCTGGATGGGTTCAAACCAATTTGTTTACAAGATGGTTCAAGCACTTTCTTGCAACGGTGAAACCTACTGAGTCTTCTCCAGTATTGCTCATAATGGACGGACATGCCAGCCACACAAGGAACATCGAACTTATAGAATTGGCTAGAAATAATCATGTTCGTATTCTTTCCATTCCCCCGCACTCAAGTCATAAAATTCAACCTCTCGACAAAACATTCATGGGACCGTTAAAAAAATATTTGACAGAGGAAATCAGGCGATGGGTCATAAACAACACGAGAGCCTTGACACATTTTGACATTATTGAGTTATTTGGAAGAGCATATTTGAAAACTCAGACTGGAGAAATAGCTGTTAAAGGGTTTGCATCCACTGGAATTTGTCCCTTTGATAGGTTTATCTTCAAGGACCACGATTTTCTTGCAGCAGAGGAATCTGATGAAGCTCTAACAAAAGTAAGCGATCTACGTTCACTTGAAGCAATTACTACTTCAACTGATGAACCTATGATACTTCTACCAAATCTAGTTGAACCTCAGTTGCGCTTCTCAGAACCTTACTGTTCTCCTGATATAAATTTAATTACTGAGACAAACCAAATAGAAGGAAGTTCATATGAAACAGAAGCTCACATCTCAGAACCTTCTACTTCTACTGGTATAAGATCATCTTCGTATACATTTCCTCATGAAATTTCTCCTGTTCCTATCCGAGTTAAAAAGATTTCAAATCGAGGAAGAAAACCAGGAAAGGCAGAACTTATTTCATCATCACCATACAAACAGGCTCTCGAAGAATCATTAAAAAATAAACACGAGCGAGAATTGAAGAAGAAAACGACTGGACATGGAAAAGAAATCAGCAAAGTAGAAAAAAAGGTAGATACAAGTTTTAGATAGGTTTTATAATTTAAATACTTTATAATTGTTAATTATTACATAAGGTACTCAAGAACTTACATTTTGGGGACATAAAGCGAAGCAGAAAGAAAAACCAACGTTCAGAAGAATCTTCTTCATCAGAAAGTGAAAGCGATTTTATTCCGAACGATTTATCTGATGAAAGCCCTGATCGAACTAATCAAGAAGATGCTAAATGCATTTATTGCTCTAGTCTGTTTTCTGAAGACAAGGCAGGAGAAAATTTGGTTCAATGTGTTGTCTGTACCATGTGGGCACATGAAGATTGTTCAGGCAATGAAAAAAAATATTTCATCTGCGAATTTTGCTCTGCATAGATAGCAGTAGTAAGCTGTATTAATTATGGAATACCCTGGTCCATATTTAACACAAGGTGGTCCATATTAGCAGCACTTTATTTAAACGTGTTAAAATAACTTTCTTTAGTTTTTTATTTATTTATTTTTTTTAAGCTGTTTTTTTTGTGTTATGTGTATGAAGACTGATAACGAAATAAGTTCTTTACCTATTAAAAAAAAACAAAGTGAATTTATGTAACACTGGCTGTTTTATTTACAAAAAAGTTAAGGGTGGGCCATATTTGGGACACTTACTCTATAGGGGAAAGTGGTCACCCTTCTTACATGAGGCACATTCGTACAGTAAGTATTAAAGAAAAAATAAACGGCGCACAAACACGTGTTTGCTTCTGTGCATAGTCATACCAAGTACCATTTCGCCCAACTAACTTCGGGCCAGTCGCGCAATAGAGTGGGAGCTGATAAGACGTAACGTGTTTCCGAGCGCTGTGAGTAATTTTTCTACCGAAGTTTACGATCGCATTGTGAGTACACTTTTTATGTTTTTTGCAAAATAGTGATGACGAATTTGTGTTTACAATGTTTATTTTGTGATTTAATTACTAATATTTCCATACTTAATTATAATGTTTACAAACTTGTAATTTTTATTTTGTGCATAGCCTGGGGTACATTCGGACAGTAATACAGGGGGTACCCTTTATCCCCTTTAAATTTTATTTACGAAAAATTATTATCACATCATCATATCGATTTTAATTAAAGAAAATATAACACTTTAAAATTTGTTGTACACATTCTATAATTGAGGTATTTTCTATATAAATATTTCCTTCAGAATCATGGTGCGGAAGTATAAAAAAAGGGCACCCTAACCCAAGAAGTTGATGAAGAATCCCTTAATTCAGCAATTGAGGAAGTAATGCAAGGATGTTTGTCTTTTAGAAAAGCTGCTTTGAAATACAACATTAAGGTATCAACTTTGCAAAGCAGAGTTAAAAAATTCCGAAATGAAATTATTAAAGATAGACCGCCACGTACTTTTCATTCCAAATACATAAGCCTGCAAGTCTTCTCCTTGGAAGAAGAGGAGCGCTTAAATGTCTATATAATTAATTGCTGCAAGATGCATAATGGTCTTACGACAGTACAAATTCGGAAACTTGCATATGAATACGCAAAAGCAATAAAGAAAAAGTATCCAGGATCAAATGGCTGGCTTAGAGTGGGTGCGTAAATACAGGGAACGGAATCCAAATCTCAGTTTGCGAAAGCCAGAAAATACCAGTGCTGCACGATCATTCGCTTTTAATAAAACTGCAGTAACAGAGTTTTACAATAATTTGACCGAAGTATTGCAGCGACATAATTTTACTGTTTTCTTTGAAAGGTTTTTAAGTGAACTATAAGTCAAGTTGAATATTATTAAGTAATTTGTAAGTTTAATAATTTCTGTTGTTGCCATTTTAACAATTAGCATGTTAAATAAACTTTTTAAATACCCTGTATGAGTCTTCCCCATACTGTACGAAACTATATCTGCTGTGCGAAAGCTCCCCACAGGTGGGATGCATTCATACAAATATCTAATCCTAGAAGATATTTTATAATTCTGAAACTCTTTGACACAATGGTTTCCGACTTTTTTGTAATAAGCTACGATATATATATTACACATAAGTGCATGAACTTAATACTGAGGTGAGTTAATTATTAACTAAAAAATAAAAATGCAAAAAGTGTACGAAGGGTGACCACTTTCCCCTACAAACATTAAATACGATGGGAAAACCGAAACACGACTCGGTAAATAAAACACAATTCCATAAAAAAGAACCCACAAAAAATTAGAACTATATTTAATATAACTTCACCTTACCAACACAACCCTTTGTAATTAGCCGGCAGTAACAGTCTAATGTGGTATTCGATTGGGCGCTCTCAGAGCGTTCTAAGAGCAATTTTTATATTCGTTTGGTACAAAAAAAAAACAATATTTTTCAGATATCAGAGCATCTTGATTTTTTCTCAGATTTGCTTCAGATTTACCAATACAAGTACGTTTGAGTTTGACAACTAGTGGAGTTTGTTTACGTTTTCCTGAAAATTTGTAACTGCAAGGAAACGCAGTTCATCAAGAGGATCTATTTTTGCTAATTATTTATGTACAAATGTTTAGAAATCAATTTGGGCGCAAACTTCGAATGTTTTAATATAAAATTTAACCTGTTTCGAACCGCACGAATATTAACACAAAAAAGAGCAATTGACGATTTTATGTTCGATTAGACACACAAAATCTGAAATCTGAGAGCAAATCTGAAGAAGCCCAATCGAAAACCACATAAATCTCAATTTCATAATGTTGACATCTTTTCGAGAAATAAGAGGAGTAGAAAACTAAATAAGGGAAATAGAAAAAAAATGCAAGAAACTAAAAAAAAGGACTTCATTTGTGAAATATACGTAATTTATGTTGATATTTTGTCGAAGAAGTGATGAAACAGCATGGTGAATCAACGTCGTCCTTGTAGTCGAATATATCAAATGCACAAGCGGGTATGCGTCGACGATAACGATGTGGTAATTTTCGGAAATGATTCCTCCAAAAAAAGAAGCATTTTGGATATAATTCGACAAACATTTCGGCATAACCTTAAAATATAATTGGGCTCAAAACAAATGAAATACATTTCCAAGTCACAAACAAAATGTAAAAATTGGCATTAAAGCGGCTTACAATCGGTTTAAACTGTTTTAAACTGTTCCGTTTAAAATCCATATTTAATGAATTTTTCGAGTGAATCTTATGGATATATATAGGTTTAAATTTGTAGGTTTTAAAAACACGTAAAATTAACTTAAACCTGATTTACACCCGGAGTGAACAACAACTGTCCGGCTTTATAAAATACCACTCAAATTAAGTTCAAAAGGCCTCTACGCTCTTAAACCCGTTTTTAGTCCTCGTAATATTAGAAAATACGACAGATACAATTTTGAACCGAGAAAATATACGATTCTCAAACAATATCCATAACAACACTGATAACCATAAACTAAGTATTAAATAGACGGTCAGCTCCCGCTCATCCGCCCGTTTCCACCCACAAATTTTGAAAAGAAAATTCTCTCTTAAATTTCCTATCTGTGAATACGTGTGAAGCAGCAAAAAATTAAATTCTAAATGGCGGGATTTGTAATAAAATACTGACACTTAGCAGTGTTCCTACATCGTCGGACCTCTACCTTTTTGAGGGAAATTAAATTTTTTTCACAAACTTTCTGTGCGTCAAAGGAAAAAACATCAAAATTGTGGGAATATCAATAATCTGACAAAAAAACATTCAAACTACATTTCACCATGAGAAATGTACATCAACGCACTAAATGTACATAAAATGGAGATTTGCCTTTAGCAACAATTTCTAGTACCAAAAAATGATCTTTATAATGTTAGGAAACTGCGATTTTTATATTACTGATTAATTTTGTGTGATTTCTTTTCCGAACAATACATATACTTTTGAAAGTATGTCTTTTTCATAAAATAATCGAGGTAATTTGAGTTTAGTGAAAAGAGTAAAATGAACACCCTTAGTGGGAAAAATAAAGACAGATTGCTAAGAACACTGACTGAGAGTTAGTGTATTTGGTGAGTTTCTGTGATCTGATGGATGCGTTCTGAGAGATTATATTCATTGTGGTATTTCACCACGGAAACGTGTATTCTACCAAATGTAGAATAGCGAAAATTCATTCGATGAAATAAAATAAAATATGTGTTTCCTATAATTATTATGTCTGTTTTCGTTTGTTGTTTTTGGCGAAAAATTATTTCACCGGCGAATGTCGATGGAAAAACTGCAACCAATATAAAGAGAAAAATTGATTAAGAATATTAAAATTTACGATATGTTTCAGGAGAAAGTTTTAAACATTTCTGTTCGGGTATAATATTTTAGTTACAGAGTTTAGTACCGACTTTAAATTTACGGAAGCTCACAATTGCGAAAATTGTATTGAAAATAAAACCACTGTGAACTACTCGTAATAAGAGTCGAAAATAAAAATGTTTATTGGTAAGGCCCAATCTTTCCATAAAGATTCCGTTTATTAATGGAAAACAAATAAAATTTATTAGAAAATTTGAAACAAATGAAATTATTAATTATGAAATTACATTTGAAATAAAATGTCGAGAATATGAATAATGTGCATTTATAATAAAAAGAAAAATGCCTATAAGACACAATCAATGAAAATTTATTTTCTTTAAAATGTACGGGAAAGAACGAAACCCAAAATGTATATAAGCAAAATTTGAAATAAATATATTTGCTGATTTGTACCCTGATATGTCTCACGCATTTAAGTTTTGCTGCATTAAATTTTCTTTTTATTCATACGAATAATGATTAGTAAACGGATATTTTTTTATTTTTTTCGTTGATTCATATAGTTCATCGATTTCCATTGTTTACACGTAAATGTAAACATCCCGTACTATATACATTATCCTGGTAAAATGAGAGAAATCCTCTATACCTATGCGTTTTAATAAATTTGGTACTAAATTCACCACACACCCACCGTTTTCTTAATACGACCCGATAACGGCCAATTATTTGAATTTTTGCCAATGTTACCACAAAACGAACTGTCAGGCATCTGTCAGGTTCCTAGGTGCGAGTGTATGCGTGCGTCTAATCTACTTTAACATGGCACACATACTTTGCCACATAGTAACACGGAAAACAGCTTGTAAGCAAATTCTCTTAAATTGAAAGAGCCGACGGTCTATATAATACTTAGTTTATGCTGATAACAAGTATGACCACAAAAAAAAAAAATAGAAATTACAACCTTGTCTGCCGTTATGAGGAATTTCATCAACTTTTTGATCTGATTTATTGGTTGCTGGGATAATTCAAAACAAAGTATATCAAAGAAATCAGCTTCTAAAAAAAACTATTACATAAGTCTTCATAAAGCACGAGCAATAAGAATCAGCTTCGCAATTATTTATTTATTGGTCCATACTGATCATTTCAGTTAATCACGAACAAGTTTGACTAAAAGAATACTTTGTATACAACACTATCTTCTCTAAAGTATGTTTTCACACATTTTCAAGTAAACCACTTTACCCGAAGCATAATTACGCTTCTCTTCATCTTAATGTCAAAGTTAGGTAAAATCAAGTTCTCTAACGATAATAATTATCGTTTATCATTTGTTTCGCATTAAGAAACATTCTCTCCAAGTGGTAAACAAACAAAAGACAATCTTACATCACAATTGTTGAAAATAGATTATTAATTCTTTCTCGATTATATCCAACGATAAGACTTAGCAAAACATTAACAACAAACCAGAAAAAAAAACGCCCAATAAGCCTCCCCAAACATTTATCATACCCCAGCCGAAGACGAACGAAAAACAAGTTCATCGGTTACACACAAGCAAACCAAAACCGGCCGCATCATCGATTCTGATCTGATTCGGAATTCCCAATCCCAATTGTGTGCAAACGATGCTGGACCGCCTTGCGGCGAGCCACACTTCCACCGACCACCGCACATCTATATATACAGGTCACAGACCAACAGAGAACAGTTGCCCATGGAATTTGTAAGCGACTCCGAATTGCCCATAGAAAAGTTGCGAATATCAATTTTTAACGATTTTATATGCAAATTGAAATTGCCGCACCGCTGCGCAAAATGAATACCATGGCAGTTGCAATAATTTAGCACTCCAGATAGCGAGTATGTATTTGGCGCTCGCAGCCACTCTAAGGCCAAGCAGACTAGCACCGCGCGGATCAAACGTATTTAACTATCTAGCTGGCACCTCTTTGCCGTTGTGCAAATATCGTTGCTGTGCGATCGTTCGACGGAGAAGGAGTCATTTTTATAGCGCCCATCACTCACATGGTGGCCCTGTATGTACTGCTTCCTGCATCCTACAACAATGGAGGTAAGCGCGCACGCTTCTCCCTCATCGGGCTTATTTATTCACAAATAGGAGATCCTTTAACAAATTGACCGAAATTGCGCGCATCTTTTATGCATGCAATACGCCCGAGAGGAAGATTGTTAGCCGAATGAGTATTTTGTCCTGACTGATGAATGGGCCATACGTTGATTCAGGAGGTGCGCAGGCGCATGGTGGTGCCATGTGCTGGGGGGCCATTTAGTTTGATGTATTTTTGATTGAGTTAGAGGAGATGGAATGTTTTACCTGGCAGTTTGAATAGCTAATTCTACGCTGATGGGTGGCTTGGTGGTGAGTTGTTGTAGCTGATTGGGTGGCCTGTTATACTGCATGTATAAAGGCGTTAGCAAAGGCGCCAATAATTACCGCGTGGGAAGGTGGCAAACTGGCATTCCAAATGGAATGGCATTTTGATGACATTGCAAATTGATGATGCTGGCGGCTGGCTGAGTGTGCTCAAAACCTGGGCCACATGAAGAAAAAAAACAGATTCTGGGTAATCCCCGTGAGCAGTTAAACGTTTCTACGAATGGCCAAATTGATCAAGTCATATATATTGAGAGGTGATAGAGCAACTAAAATTACCCACTTAAGAGGTCTATTGTATGAGTGTTCCATTGGTTTAACGAAAGCGGGTGCGCTACCCTTTTGGCAGGCGTCAGAATTATAAGTATTTCGAGTTTTGTTTTGGCGTCATATTAATTTGCATTTAGAGTAATTTAAAGAGTAGTTGGGTTTTTAATAGGAATAGGGTGAACTATGATAGGTAACAAAACGAGAACCAGCGGTGTCGCTAACAGTCAGGATTAAAGATGTAGTGAACAATAGATGGTGGCGGAAGAATATTTTAAGATGGAGCGTGGGTAGAAAGGGCCTTGCCTTCCCTTGAGGATTGAGTTATAGGGGCAACTTTTCAGACATATGCCAAAAAAGAGATTGCTACTGGAGATACGAGAGGCCACCAACATTTTCTCAAACCAGGCTTGGAAAGTCGACGAACTTGAGAGGATACATTCACGACAAGTGTCATATCTTTTGTATGATGGCAGCAATAATAAAAAAAGAGATGAAATTACAACAGATAACTACTACTTGGTAATGGACTTTGCAGCAGCTCATAAAACGGTGGAAAGTAGAAATAGGTTTGTAGGGCTATAGTTAGGGGCGGATCTTGAATTTGTGGGGCCCTGGGCTAATACTGCTTAGGGGCCCTACCTAATTACTGCTAGTAGGCAACTTCGCGTTAGTTCCAACATAAGCGCTCTCGTGGTTTGGAGCGGAATAAATTGGAAACTCACATCTGACGTTTCCATTTCGTTGCAGATAGTTTTGCATACGACTGTGTTATTGCGATTAATTGAATAAAGATTTTAAATTAAAACAATTAAGTGTTGTATAATTGGTTGCAATTTGCAATATGATTCAAGTTTCTCTGATATGATGAATTAAATTTTCATGTACTTGAATGTGATATTCTTGACAATCATAAGTATTTATTGATCAGAAATGTGATTGAAATATACGCTTAGGTGTTATTACATCATATTTCTAAAATGAATAATGAAAAACAACATAAAAAAATAATTCACAATAAATATACGAAAATTGTGCAATTTATGGGACAATGAAAAACTATTTTTTATTCAAATTTCCATCTAATATTAATTATTTAAACTAGCACAATTTCGAGATGACATCTATTGTAAACAATGCCGCAACAATTTGTATTTCAATCGTTTCACTTGGCAAATCCACTCACGCCCAATAGGTGGCTCTAGCATTCTATGGAGAAATCCAAGATGGTTGTCATTTTGTTGCACTTATTATTCGCATAGAACCACGAGTGCTAGTTATGTTGGCGTCATTTTCTGGGCAGGGATTGTATGGAAGTGACATTTCACTAACAGTCCATATATAATAAGTCAATGGCGCACACGGGTTGATTGATCGTAGTGTTGCCAACCTTATGATCTGATTTTTTTAAAATCTAGATAACTTTTATTATTGACAATATCGTCTATTGGTTTCAGTTCGGTTGGGGGCCCTCTGTATTCGCGGGGCCCTGGGCTGCAACCCATAAAGCCTTTAAGTAGATCCGCCCCTGGCTATAATACTCACACCAACTTTTGGCTTTCACCTGACATCCAAACTGCCAGTCGATGCTGACCATAACCTTGATGCGGTTTTAGTACACTCTTGTCCAATAAAAACGAAGAGCAGCAAACTGCGGCAACAGAAGCAATAATGGTTAGGTTAGATTAGGTTAGTGGGTTGGCAGGACAAGAGAAACCTGTACGTGCCATACTTAGATCAATGTAGATCCGTTGTGATGCCCCAGGGGTTTATGACCCCATACACTGGAAACCTATGAAAAAACTACGGATTGGTAAACCAACCCGTTTTGTTTATAAATTTAAGTAGGTCGTTAATAGACCTGTCTGAAAGTTCTACTAAATCCTCGAAGAAGTAACTGCCAAGGATTTTATTGCTTATGTGGCAGAGTGCTGGGCAGTGACAGAGAAAGTGTGGGGTGCCCTCATACACCTCCTCGTCACCACAACCTCTGCACAGGTCATCTGTACTGATTCCCATTTTCTTGGTATGGTATTTCAGTGTATAATGTCCGGTGATAATGCCTATAATTGAGGTCATTGATTTCTTGTTCAATTGAAGGATTTTTTTCCGTTTTCTGTTTGTTGTAGATTGGCCACATTTTCCTGGTTATGCCACAGGAGTCGAGTTTGTTCCATCTTTCATTTGCCGCCATTAGTGTTTTGTTTCCGATCGTCTGTCTGAGATTACAGGGGGAATCATTACTGTGGTGTCGGCCTGGTTTAGTTCAAAGGAAGACCCTTTTCTTGACAGCTCGTCGGCTCTTTCATTTCCAAACACACCTTTGAGCCCGGGAAACCAGCATAGTCTTACGTTGTGCTGTGCGCCGAGAACCCGCAGCTCTTCACGACATCGACTTACAAGCTTCGATTTTAACTCAACAGCAGATATCGCTTTTATTGCCGCTTGGCTGTCAATGAAAAAGGTAATATCTGCATGAGGTATTGCCATCATTGTAACCTGTTTAGCAGCTGTTGTCACTGTCAGTACCACAGCTTGGAATACGCTCCTGTGGTCAAGAAGCCTGATGTTATAAAATCGGATTCACAGAGATTTTGCAGATTAAATATAAAGACGTCCGATTGGTTTTGATGTGAAATTCAGAAAGAAAGAGTTTTATTATTCATAGATCATAGGTAATTCATAAATTGACAATTGACTGATGTCATAACAATAATATAAAAAAAGGTAATAAAAGAAACTATTAAGGCAATAGCAGAAGGTTTGAATGGTACTGGAACACTCATAACGACAAAATAATTACAACAAAGCCTGATTGAACCGGGTACTCCGAGACGTTCCGAGTAGAAACCCGCGCCAACGCCAACGTGAAATCTAGTCGGGGGGTCATACAATCCGTGCATATTATTATTTCCCGCGTATTTGTTCAGAATTTTTGCATATCCTGTCAGGATGTGTTTCCAGTTTTTGGTCTGGCTTAACCGAAGGGCGCTGTTTGCAGCAGATTCTTGTGCAAAGAGGTCTAGGGGTTTGAGATTGAGTATAGCCTCTAGGCCTGCTGTCGGGCTGGTTCTCATTGCTCCCGTGGTGCCAATACAGGCCATTCTTTGGATTTTTGTCATGGTTTTTAGGTTGTTGGTTTTCAACAGCGCTTGCCACCAGAATAAACTTCCATATGTTAGTATCGGTCTTACAACCGTTGAGGTTCCAGTTTAATTTTCGATCTAGGATAACTCCCAGGTATTTGTCACTGTCGGAAATTATTAGCGGAATACCTTCAATTGTTGGCAGGCTAAATTCCGGAATTGTTCTTTTGTTGATAAATAGAACTAATTCTGTTTTAAGTGGGTTTACTGTCGGTCCACATTTCTTTGTCCAGGTATTGACCATGGATAGAGCACTGTTCGCTGATGGTGGACAGGAATTTTCCTGTCGCGTGCAGTGCTACGTCGTCGGCATATGCAAAAGCTTTAACCCCGCTAAATTCAAGTCTAATGATGATCTCGTTTACTACAAGAACCCAGAGTAGGGGTGATAGTACCCCGCCTTGAGGAATGCCTCTTGATACCTTCGTTTGTACACCTCCTATTTCTGAGATGATTATTCTGTTTTTGAGCATACACATTATCCATTTAATGATAGTGGTATTCACTTTAAGGTTTGTTAGAACTCTTTGAACTGCGTCCGTTTCGACATTTTTGAAGGCTCCTTGAATGTCCAGAAAGGCTGCCAGAGTGTATTCCTTAGCTTTGAGTGTTTTTTTACGACACTATGGAGTGCTGTTTCAACGCTGTTGCCCTTTGTATATGCGTGTTGAGCCGGGGATATGGTATCCGGGTTTAGTTTAGTCCGGATATGTATGTCTATGAGCCTTTCAAATGTTTTTAGAACAAACGATGTTAGGCTTATGGGTCTAAAATCCTTGGCTGTAGTGTGGCTGGGCTTGCCAGCTTTGGGTATAAAGACCACTTTAACTTCCCGCCATGATTTTGGAACGTATCCTAGCTTAAGGCTACTAAGGAATACGTTTTTCAGATGTGACGTTATAAGTTTCTCACATTTTTGTAGCATCATAGGGAAGATGCCATTAAAAGGTGATTGCCCAGCTTATCTTTTCCACCGTAACCATTTCGATTGGAGTGTCGCAATCCGTGTAATACTCTAAAGCCAGGTCATTAAACCCGCTAGAGTTACATCCTGGGAAGTGAGTGTGGATGAGGAGTTCGAGTGTCTCATGGCATGATTCTGTCCATCGGTCATTGGGGGTCTTAAGAGAGCCCAAGGCGATGGGTTCTTTAGCAAGGATTTCCCTGAGCCTAGCTGATTCTGTAGTAGTCTCAACTTCGTTACAGTAGGCTTTCCAGGAACATCATTTTGCACGTTGTGTCTCTGCCTTGAATTTGCTTTGACTCGATTTGAACTTTCCCAGTCACTATCTGTTTTTGTGTGTTTTGCAGCGTTGATAAGTTTTCTTGTTTCTATTCTTATGTTGCTTAGCTCAATTGTCCACCACGGTGGGAGTTTCTTGCCCGCTCTCAGAAGCAATAATAATTCGACATTAGAGGCCAGAGAGCTTAACACATATAGACTAGCCAGAGCATATAGGAATCAGGTGGAATCATGGGTATATGAATTCTGTATTGATCGGAAAAAGACGACATTAGATGTACAGATTCAGAAGCTGCAGTTCTAAATATATATGTAGAATTTTAGAGCTCAGCTTAATGTTGGAAACAAGATCATATCCAACGAAAGGTAGCAACACCGCTTTAGAGTGTACTAACCGGCCCATACCTGCCTCCGTTACGGTCCGTGAATATACATTATACATGAACATATTTTCTCAAATCGTGGGCCCAAATCATGTACATTGTCAAGAGATTTTTAAGGGCGATTGTCAAATTGAGGCTGTTGAATATCCCGCGATGCTAAAATTTCGAACTATTTCTAAGATTCATTTGATTTCGCCAACGAGAGGCGCTATCATGAAACTTCTTTAAAAACGTCCCGGAGGCAGGTATAGGTCGCGGGTTAGGTGTGAACTTAACTTTGCTGTAAAGCTCTTTCAATGGATCAATCGAACTGAATAATGCCAAATCATCATCCACTCCAAAGGGTGATAAGAGAGGATTCTACGGTAATTGCAAAACTGACGAAATTCATTGATCCTGAAGTAAACGAGGATGAGACAATGTAAATTCTATCCAAACAGACAACTAATGTTTACCGTGTACGACAAAAAGTCGCTATTAGGCGTTTTTTTCTTTTTATTGTTCCAACTAGTGCACTTTATGGAATTCGAGCACGTAGAGCAGGCTCTCATGGGCTCAATGCGATCTGACTGATTAGTGTAACACATTTGATCACTAGCTGTCAACTGTCATACCAATTACCTTTTTACCTTCTTAAATGGTTTAGCTGACTGATGATCTCCAAGGCTTTCGATTTTTATAACACCTCCAACCTCCTTTGATGGATGAAATGAAATATTATTCCCATTTTCTAAATCACATTTATTTGACTTTTTGAAGCCATTTAAGGGAATGGTCGCCTGTATCTGCGATATCCCGTATCCTGTCCAAATGGAAATCCACCAAAGATACCAAATCCATTTGAATATGACGCAACTCCCTCACTAGCGCTATATATTCCACCTGAATTGTAACCTCCATATCCTCCGACTGAACCAAGTTGTCTTCGCTCTCGTCCGGACTTGTCTGATGCATCGTCTGCGAATGCCCCCAATACCAATATAAGGACCGCTAAATACGCAAAGACTGCCATTACTATTGCAGAACTCTGGGACTGATTCGTGCTCTGCGAATGCATTTGGTTTTATAGTGTAAAGTTGATGCAGTGATTACATGGTCTTACACAATAGCTAAAACAAAGCTGTAAGGTACATGTAACATAAATCATTATCGTGCATAATTTTTATTACAATTTTTATGAATATCGTCATCACAAACTTAAACATGAGTTCTTTCTCTCAATGTTTGTTGCTTCAAATTGGTCCAAAGAGGTCTACAATTTTGCATGCTGAGTGAGTCAAATGATGTTAGTTAAAATGTGTTAATCTGTTTGTCATAACGAGGTGCAACACAATATTTAAATAACCATTTATGATCAGTAAGTGAGAGGTGCACTGCGCTGTAATGCTTTTCACTTGGTTATATAGCTACTACTCGAGTGGATGACGAAGCAGAGTTTATTTTGGCACAAGGTCAAGACACTGCTGGCAGACACTGTTGATAGTAAATAAAAAGCTGATGCAACACATTAATACTTACTTCATTAAAAAGCTTGCCACTGGCTTGGGTCAACATTCGACAAGGTATTTTATTTGAGGCCTATAGGTTCTGGAACGAAAAGTGCAGAAAGATCACGCTACATTTATAGAACAGTAGGCTGTGGTTGTTTTTTTTTTTTTTGTTTAACAGCTTTTAATAAAAGAAGTTATCATACTTAAAAAAAAATTGCAAGACTCAAGCGAAACAGAAGGCACGATCATTTAAAAGCCTGTTTAATTACTTGCAGGCTCTGAGCTGTCAATGTGTTAAGCGGTTATTTAAAGTCAAAATAGATAAATAGTGTTAACAAAAAGTGTGTCCCCACACGAACTTTGAGTGAACGACTTTGTCCGCCTCGGCTCTTCTATAAAGAGTAACTCTTGAATGATGATTCCTTTGGCTGAGAATACAATTGAGTAAGAAAGTCCTATCCAGAACAACTATGGATATTCTGCCCGAAACTTGACCATTTTAAACCTTTTTATGGCTCTAAAGCTTGTTTATTTTTAAAACAAAAAAAGATTTCCTCGCCGTCGCTGCAGAAATATCCTTCTTAAAATGTTCGGTCTTATTTGGATCGACAGGCCAGCGACATCTAAGAGTGTTTCGTAAAGAAACTGTGCGGCCGTCGGTTAACCCTTCAATGCATACTGTAGCATATCTGCATCATACTTTTAAAAAAGCTGTCATAAGAGAGTGGCAGCCGATATCTCGTCGATTTATTCGGTTTTCCATTTCCAGTTAGTTCCGCGTAGATATTTTATTTTCACAAATGTGTTGGTAAGTGTATGAATGCAATAAAATAGAGCTTGAAGTCAGAAGACTACGTGCTCTCATAATCTATAGAAGAGGGGTTTTTAATTAAATGTAAATATAAATAATAAAGTGTTTTAATGCACGTAAGTATTTTTTTTATTGTTTCTTATATGTTCCTTCTATATAATGTGCAAAAATAATTTTAAAATTTTGCAAAGAACAGATGTTTTGTTCATATTTTGTATATGATGCATATCTGCAACACCATGCATTTAGGATGTGTTTATCATGTCCTTGGACTTCAGAATGGAGAGAATCTTGTCAGATAAAGAACTTGAACAAATTTTGGATGAATGGGTGGACATAGAGGATGAATTTGAAGATTGTGGTCTTCTTAAGCACACGTTGGATGTAGAAGAGCTTGTATCCAACACCAGAAGAGATGTCTTAGGAGAAGACTTAATTATTGAATTAGTGGAGCTTGACAGTTTACCACTACACATATTGATATGGGTGGGGTGGACCTTACAAACAGCCTGATTGGACGACATCGAATTAAAATGAGATCCCGCAAATGGTACAGGTGGATTATCGATATTAACAGTGGTTAATTCATGGATTTTGTATACACAAAACTGCTCCATTCGCAATGAAACACCAATGGGACTATGCGATTTCCGTATAGACTTGGCAGATTCTCTTTGCCGAAGTGGGAAAGTCAGAGGAAGGCCAACTGGCTCTCCATCTTCTCTTCTTCAAGATCGCAAAAGAAAATATCCCAAATCACACGTACTTTCGGCCGATGTTAGAAATGATGAGATATATACAGTGTTGGCCAAAACTAAAGCACGTAAAGATGTCGCTTTGGAAAAAAGTAAAGAAAATTCAAAAAACCTTCGATAACCTTCTAGCTTTATTTTTTTTTTTAAAACAATATATATCAGTCCTCAATTTCTTAGAAACAATTTTCTTATAACCCTTAACTTATTTAAACATAAACTAGATTTCATTAAAAACTAAGTGGACAAAACTAAAGCACATTTCAGAATTCATAAATAAAAAAAAAATAAAAAAAAATGTTTTCTACTAATATTTGGTGGGGTATCCATTATTTCTGATCACTGCAGCACATCGTCGAGGCATGGAGCCAATAAGGTTGCCAATAATGTGCGTAGGGATGTTATTCCAGGCAATTTGATCCTGTTCGAGCAGCGAGTCTAAATTGGAGCATTTTGTACGATCAATTCTCTGATCTACAATTTCCCATAGATTCTCTATAGGATTGAGATCAGGTGATTGTGCTGGCCACTTCATAACTGTAATTTTGTTTTTATTAAGTCAATTCTTCACAAGATTTGCGGTACGTTTAGGATCGTTGTCATGTTGGAAGATCCATCTCAACGGCATATTCTCCTCAACATGAGGAAGCATGACACTTTGCAGGATCTCCCGGTACACGAAATGATCCATTATTCCACTAATCTTATGAATCGACCCGACTCCTTGACTGAAAAAACATACCCAGACAATTATATTCCCTCCTCCGTGCTTAATTGTGGACTTTGTGAAACGTGGATTTAGTCGCTCCCGTACCATTCGAAATCCGTCAGATCCCTTTAAATTTAATTTTGATTTATCAGTGAAAAGCACTGTTCTCCATTTTGCCACAGACCAGTTTAAATGTGCGTTTGCAAATTCAAGTCTTGCACGTCGATTCCTTTGAGTAATAAATGGCTTTTTTACTGCTCGATATGACGACAAGCCACCATCAACCGCTCTTCGCCGAATCGTCCTGCTTGAGATATCAAACTTAATTCTTTTTGAATACACGTGGACGATATGAAAGGGTCCTTTTTTATTAATCTGATGATCTTTTTGTCTTCTCGATTGGTCGTTTTTCGGGGTCTACCACCACTATGAACCGTTTCGACATTTCCCCGGTCGTGGAAATGGGAAAAAATGCGAGAAATAACTATATGGCTTATATCAAATTTATTGGCAATAAACTTGTTCTAAATGTAGGGTGCATGTGCTTTAGTTTTGTCCAGTTAGTTTTTAATGAAATCTAGTTTATGTTTTTTTATTTTAAACAAGTTAAGGGTTATAATAAAATTGTTTATAAGAAATTGACGACTGATATATATTGTTTAAAAAAAAAAAATAAAGCTAGAAAGTTATCGAAGGTTTTTTGAATTTTCTTTACTTTTTTCCAAAGCGACATCTTTACGTGCTTTAGTTTTGGCCAACACTGTACATATAAGATGCAAGCTTCCAAATTGTACTGGATTCACATACATACAATGTAAAAAATGTTGCACTGCCCTGTGTTTTAATAACACGAATAATTTGTTTTAAAGAGTTCCATACATAATCTATTATGTATATATTAAACCAATCTACTTTACTTTTTTCTATTATTTTGTCCCTTTCTTAACTTTTAACTTTATGATATTTATCCATTTTTTTAAGGAATATAAGTAATAGTTGCAAAAGAGCTCCAACTGAATTCCATACAATAACCACGCTATTACATACGTATGCGATTTTTTATGTTCCTGTTAGTTTCATATAAAATTAATTATTATTTATCATTATAATTGTGTAAACAAATTTGTTTAATTGTTGTTTTTAAGGTATTTGAAAAAATAAATATAAGTTCCCAGACAAATTTTTTTTGTATCAACTTTTTCTTATAGATTACATACCGCGTATGCAAGGCGTTGCAGATATGCATCATATAGAAAATCCGATTTTCCGGAAAATCGGTTGACCGGATATTTTTCTTTTATGTTTTTTTTTTGTATTTAGAGTTTAGATCGTTTATTTACATTAAATATATTTTTTTTCGACCCGAAAAAAAAAATTATTAATTGAAGGCTTAAGGTGGTAAGCAAACTGAAACGAAATGAAACAAAATGGAGAGCCGCCAAAGTCAGTTTTGTTACTATATTTTCTAAATTGAGGACAAAGTCGAAACACATGTAAGTGGAAAATTATCGGAATACGTTCCTTTCAAATGCGAGCGCAGGTAGGGGTTTTGGGGGTTGAAACCCCCTTTGTGACCTCGTGTACGAATTGTGATCTCATATTTCATATTCATTCTTTCTGGGTAAAGGTTCTTCCATTATCTTCCAATAACATCATAATTTTTTAAATAAAATGCAAACTACAAAAAAAAAATTATTGGCTTGAATTACTATCAAAATATTTATGAATGGAATTCATAAGTCCACCACGGGAACGAATGTAGCCGGCGATACGTTGAACCCAATTTTCGATGACTCGGCCGCAAATTTCAACCGATACGGCCGCTATTTCTCGTTCAGTATTGGCTCTAAACTAATCTAAAGTCGCCGCCGGCTTGTTGGCATATAGACCAATGTTTTAATGTAGCCCACCCATTTAAGCCCACACAGTTTCGCTTTTTGTGTACATATTAGTAGAGCTGAAAGTGCGGTTGCATATTCTCTGCGCGGTGTGACGCCCTATGACGCGAACGGTCGGCGCAGTGCGCCCACTCGGCGCGTTAGGCGGGCGTTTATTATTTGATTACTTTATTACTCACAAACTGCCAACAAGAATGTCTAATATTACTTTCAATTTGTTACAACAATTGCTATGCATTTTTTCTGGTATTTTTTCCAAACAGATTTCTTCCAAAGGTTTTCTTTTTGGAAAAAATGCCTGAAATTGTGAAAAGGTTGCCTGAAAAGTCAGGGCTCTAATCGCGTAAGCACAAAACTATAGAACGATATCGTCTCGACGATACTTCTACTTCGTGTAACAAGAAAAAATGATAATCGTTGAAACATTGTGACGACCATCGTTTCTTGTTTCTTCAAGTTACTTATTCAAATGTCAAATACTATCGTCGAAACGATTCGATTGAACGATGACTATTTTGCAATCGTTTCGTCGTTTTTGGTGCATTTTTTTCAGTTGTAATTAGGTCTGAGAGAAGCATAAAAAAATAATTAAAGGAAGACACACTTATGTTCTTTGAAGGCGAGTCCCTCCTATCAAAATTGTAAAAGAATTCATTCTTTGCAAAAAATAAATAATTGCACTTTTTTGGAATATCAAATGAATTTCATTTATTTGTTTCATGATTCCATAGGTACGTAGATTTTTAATGCAATCAGAAATAAAAAACAATCATTGCATTAATTTTTTTTTTAATTAGCCCCTTACCAACAAAATTCTATTACCAAAGCTATCTATTTTTGCCAAATCAATGAAGGAAAATAAACAAATTCAAGAAGAAAAAAAAAAACAATTTCCATACATTTTTAAATTTTTCAGTGTCAGAGTTTGTTTACAGTCATGTTCAAACTGTTGAAAACCAAAACGATGAACGATTCGATTGAACGATCCGACGATGATGTTGTTTTGTTCAATCGTTTCGACGATAATCGTTTCAATAATTACGCGATTAGAGCCCAGTGCCCATGTTCTGTAACTCATGCGATAACTTTTCGCATCGAGAACTTAGAAACAAAACATTGCGTTGTTTATCGCATCTGGAAAATATTGGAGTTCTCTAACTCTATGCGATAAGTATTCTGTAGTTCATTTTTATTTCATAGGAATTTTGGAGAGATTTCCCAAAGCTGTCAAAACAAAACAATAAAAATTGAAAATGATTTCAAAATGAGTTTTTCAGTTAGTTGTATCGTAGTTTAGCTTTTAGCTTTTCACTAATTTTGGGTGAAGAATACGATCGGCGTAACGTTACGGATTCAAAGGCGTGTACTAAGACATAGCACAAACCCTTTTGAAATGCCGGAAGCAAGATTTCCGGAGTTGTATCGTTTTTCCCGTGGTTCAGCTCGGATACTTCTTAACGAGCTAAGTCCACATTTGTGCAAAGGGCAAAGGAATACATTTATTCCAATCCCGATTCGGGCCTGTGCTGCATTTCATATTTTTGCAACTGGGTCCTTTCAGAGAGATGTGGGTCAAGATTTTTCTGCGGCTATTGGTAGAACTATGGTTTCTCAAGTGGTTTCGGAAATGGCTGATGTTTTGCAAAACAAAATAAATATCAAAAACAACTAAACATATTTTTTTATTTTCTATAAGAAGTTCATATAGCACAAATAAAAAATAATCGGAACACATGTTGGAGGAACAAAACGAGAGCAGCCTATTCAGAGAAGCCTTTAGGTCAATCCAACACTGTATTAAGAACCGAAGTTAGTCTATGAAATAGAAAACCAACAAACATGCACAAACTTTTTTCCACTGCTCCGTAGTTTTATTGCTATTGACCATCAAATAAAATTCACAAGAGATCTTTTCCCAATTAGCCTTGTTTTTTGTGTTGGCATTGACGCCTAAATGTTGGCCTATGGCAAATTCCAAATTTGCAGCCAAGCTACTAGCTTTTGATTTTGAATCTCGGAGATTATTGAGCCCCTCTACAAAAAAAATGTCTTATTTATGGCGTTTTTATTTATTTAGTACTAGCTGTACCCGCCCGGCTTCGCACGTGCAAAATGTTGTTTCAGAACAATTGATGGAAAAAAATTTCAGAAAGAGCCTTCTGCAAAAGTGAGGGACTTGAACCCGTACTAAAGAAGCTCCCGTAGACTGGGCCCACTCTGCCTTTATCTTCATGACATTTCACATGCTCGTTGAACTAATCGGCAATAATTTAATATTCTTTAGACAATGAAAATAATTTTATAATATTTAGCTCACTTTTTTTTATTAATGTAACGCTTCTTTGTATACCATATTAGCGGTTAATACCGACTAAGATAGTGATATTTGCTGCATTACTCACCCTGGAGCACACTCCGTATAAGATATAACTGCCCGTGGCTGAAGCAATTCTTGATTAATTCAACTCCCGCTTTTCTTAAAGTTTGACCCTCTAACTTATTGATTGTGATGGCAAAACAAACATTAAAAGGAAATTGAATCCGTTTAAACTGAAATGGATGATTGCTGGGAATTATTTGTATTCTTGGTATAAACACCGTATCTCCTTTACCAGACCCGGTTAAAATGAACGCCTCAATAACGTTTTTCTGCAACGAAATCACTCTCAATCTTGTTGCATTACAAAGTTTAGGGGATTCAAATTGCGAAGCAGCATAATGGGAACTCCAACTTTTAATTCCAGGCTATGGACTGTAATTCTATTTAAAAACTCGACCGGATAATTTACTGCCTCATCTTGATTGCAAATATCATTTATAAACAGGTACGACGTATATCATCAGGAATTTTCCCTAATGTAATAATACCACGATTTGGTATCACTGATACCTATACCTATTTGACATTCCTTTCCTACATATTTGACATTTCTTTTATGGCTTTTTTTGTTCTTAACACACCACGCCTCTGTCTGTCTCCCTCTCCGTCACTGGAGTAAAATAAGGTTGCGTGGTTAGTATGTTTGATTTGAGAATGAAGTGCATATCTACTCATGCTGGTAAAAATCGTAGAAATGTTTCAAATTTTGCCTATTTATCTAAAAACCTTTAAGTCATCGAGTTATTGGATACCCTAAGTTGTACCTGCAGATGTCCTCTATAAGCTGCTGTGAACTATATTTAAATGCTCCCAGTATTTTCGAATGGAAAGCGTGACAAAGAAAATAGCAAAACGAAACGAAAAAATAAATTACTCTTGTCAAATTTTTTCCGAAATTTATAGACATATAGAGTTTAGACAAAGTAGATATTGTAAGCCTAGGTATCCTCTATAGGCCTGTGAAAATGCACCAGAATATACTGAGCAGTTTCTAAGATTTTTGCATTTAAATACATGCAGTCAAATTCAATCTTAGTCGAACAGAACTACACCAATTTTATTTATATGATTATTTCTTACTTTTTGATTTTCAGCCATTTGAGTTTTTTGTTTTAATACATAAAATTCGACAGTTGAAGCGAATATTTTATCGCTATTGATAGTTACGGAACTAGAATATACGCAAATTTCCAGGGGTTTCATATCGAATTGTTCCATGTGATATTGTTTTCGATTCACACAGTTACAGAAAGCGTCATGTAATATTATGGCATTTTGTTTCAATTCCATAATATTACATGATTATAATATTTTAGTTTTAGTGATAGATATATCGGTGCGATAATTACAGAACATAGGCATAGGCCTTTTTTCATAGGAAAGAAAGCCAGACTTTTGTATGGAAAATTTTCTGGTATTTTTTCCAAAAAAAAAAAAATCCATCCTCTGGCGTAATTTCCGGGAGCCGCCTGACAAACATCCGAGAGTTCAACTGTCATCTAAGAGCTTCTCAATTCAGCCGTACGGACTCGGCATAAAATTGTAGGTTCCTTTCATTCGTGCAACAAATAAGAATACACAATGAATGAATTATTGTGAAAAGCTAGGCCAATTTTCAATTTTTTCCCCGTATGGAAAGGTGCGTCAACAATTAAACTCTTAAGATATATAGAAATACCAAACAAATATGTTTACCAATAACACGTCCCGGTTCAAGGCTCCTACGATCGTTTGTGACTGTCTGACCATGAGACATAAGTACGCACTTAAAACATGAATCCACAACCGCGCAACGCAGTCGCTTCAAATAATCAAATGCTCTAACGTTAATGGCGGGAGCATAATTCAAATACCGGTCCAAGCGAGCCTCTTAAATCTCAATAAAATCAATGTTGGGGAATCACCACCGAAAGCCGTCTTCAGCTCTTAATCGGTCTGTGTTCGTATTTGGTTTGTTTTTGTCTTGCCCGCATAATGACTCAATCAATTAACAGATCGTTGATCTCCCAACATGATTATCACAGCCGTATTGGCACTCGGCTTCGCATTGGGTGTAGAAAAAAGAAAAGGCGCCCAACCAGATCATTCATATTGACGCTCATGAATATTCAGTTCGATCGAGACTCTTCAAATATACATTATTTTGGTAGCCTCTGGGGGGAAAACCCACAACTGTCATACGCACATTGAGAGCCATGAACAATCGATGCCAAAATTAATCACTTTGCAGAAATTCCAATCCAGGGTACTGGCACAAGTATTCCTCGGCACTAATAATTCAATTAGATTCACAAATTCCTCTCACAATCCTCATGCATGTAATTGCGGCACACCGCAGTGGATGATGATAGCCGGCCGGCGGCTAAATTCGACAATCGGAGTTGTGCCATAGGTATACACTTGTACCATGCTGCTCTGCTATTGAGCTCAAGTTTGGTTGAGTTTCACATTCCCCTCCACCTTAAAATGGGTGGAAACTTATAATTTGAACAGATTTATGCAAATAGTTCTGCCAAAGTGTGCAGTATGAGTGAGATATGTATGTGCCACTAGAGTGTGTAGATGAGATAGCATTTGGCCATAATAAGGGTGGGTGAGCATTGCAAATTGAAAAATTGGTCAACCTGGGGCGATGGTGAGTGTAAATTGAAAGTACAGTGCGAGGGTATGGAAATAATTTCATTAAATACGGTACAGCTATGCCCTTATGAAATTTTTGATCTGGAAATATGTAAGTTAATTGACAATGCTGTCCTGTTTGTTCGTCAAGGCGGAAAAGAGAAAAATAGTGACCATTTTCTATGTCTACTTTTTTAAGATCTGATATGTCAACCGCAGGAATTTCATCGCTTTTGACATTTTACGTAGTTCAAAAAGTAGCATAGCAGTACCGTGTGCTTTACCCTTTTTTTAAAACGCAGCCCTACTATAATATTTTTTCTAAAATTGTTAGCTGTTGATCTCATTGCTGTGTAATATCGACTAGGGATTTCCTCCCAGACAGACACGAGTTTCTGGGTCGTTTTTTGTGCTGTTGTTAAAGGGTTTTAATGTTTTTTTAAACGCTTTCTTGAGAAGGTTTTTGAGGGGTTTTCTGCCACGTTTTTGTGAAGTTTGAAGCCGTCTTGGCGATGTCAATTGGTCGCCTCGGAACTGCGATTTGATCCCTTGGATTTTTTTTTATGGGGAACCGTGAAGGACCGATGTTATGGCAACAATCCGGAAACGATTCAAGCACTTAAGGCCAATATCATCCAAGCAATCCGTGAGCTACAGCACAGCGCGAAGCCATCAACAAGGTCTTGCAAAATTGGAGTGACAGAATGCGCTACTGCGAAGCCAGCTGAGGCAACCACAAATTCAATTTTGTTCATTTTATTGCATTTAAAAAAGAAACTTGTGTTTGGCACAACCTGTACTGTTACTATGAAGTACCTAGGTATATAAAACAAGTGTCCATTTTACTATCTACAATGATTTACCATCATTAGACGGTAATCACTGATGTACTCTCCTATTTTTTATTTTTTACTTTTTGCCAAAAAAATCAGTCTCTTCTTTGATCTTAAGCGCTTTTGAGAAATCTCCATTTTTTTCTCAGATTTACACATACTTCCACTAATACCAATGTGTATGACACATAGCTGCCGGTTACGAATTGTTTATCATTGGAAGGATTGCTTTTTATAACTGAATTATTCACGCGTACGGAAACGAGTGTTTGAAGTAATACTTCTTTAGGCACGCTTGACTTGGGGGGTAAGCTGGTGAATGCGTCACGAAAGCGTTACGGAAATTGTGAGCGGAAGTTGAGAGAGAGAGTTAGTGAGATAGAAAGAGACAGAGAGTTACGTGTCGTTTCGTATATTACGGTAGAGGCAAGAGAGATAGATGCGAGCACATATTTTCGTTCTCTCTTTCTCCTAGCCAGTTACGTTTCGTTAGTTAAGACACATCATACAGTGCAGCAGTGATACCAGATCGGGGGATTTAGCACTTTTTGCGGGATTTTCTCACTAATAATTAGCTAAAAGGGACAAAGGGGTTTTTCAGACCTTATAGTACAAAAAGAAAGGGATTTTACTTTTTGGTCAAATTTTGTTCCTAATTGCTCATTTCCTTAAGAATAACAAAATTATTCAACCTACGATCAAATTAAATATTTTCATGTGTAGAAAAAAGTCATTCAAAATAATATTCCCTAAACTGTTTCATAAAATGACATATTTGTCTGTAAATGAATCACGAGTATTTTTTAAAATAATAAATTCACATATTTTGTAAACATAAAAGGGATATTTTGAGTATAACCGTGGGATAAACTGCCTCTAAAGTCTGGTATCACTGTAGTGCTGGCCTATTGTCTGTATCACAATGTGGGAGCAAGAGAGAGTAGTCGCGCGCCCATTTTCTTTGCTCTCTTCCTCTCATAGCCAGTAAATTATTGAAGAAAATTGATATATTAATATGTATAAACTAAACATGTATATATAGATGGAGCTAAAGAAGTTTTACTTCAGTCGTGTGGTCTAAAGCACACTCGTTTTTTTTTATATTAAATTATTTCGAAATGCATTGCCCTAATAATAGGGCCCAGATTTTCATGCCATACAAAATCCAAAATATGCCATATAAAAAATTCGAAACATGTTGCAAGAACATTCAAAAAAGGTTTCATCAATGGAAACCAACAAAAAAAAATGATATTTTAGATTTATTTTAATCTCATCGAAAACGGGAATAAAAAAATTATTAACTTAGTTATTTCTTATTGTAGATTCATTGGGTACTCTTTCTTTTGTGGACTTTTTGAAAAAAATCTCTCAATATGTGTTGTTACGATTTTCTAAAGGGATGTCGGCAGCAATAAAGGTTTCACATAAATCCACGCAAAATGTAGTATTACCTGTATTGGGTAATAAAGAGAGTTTATGAGGCGAAGTGTCAGATAATCGATTTGTTTTTTGCTCTTGTGTTGATCCACTATGATATGTTTGTGGTATGCAAAACCTTTGTTGCATATTTTGCAAAACAAAATACTGCCATCTGTACACCTCTGTATTCTCAGCCAAAGGTTGTGCTTTGGTTGAGAATTTTATCTAAAATGATTTATTTTGCCTTAATTGAAAACAAAATATCTAAAGATTATGTTCTTACCCTTTTCTAATAATAACAATTTCCTTGGTATCCCCTCTGCCTGCCTTTAGATAGTTAGCTGTTAACAGTTTAAATTTTGAAATCCAAGCACAAAATTACATTGGAATTCAGCTGGAATTAATTTTAGTTCAGCCAAGCTATCAATAGCATTTTTTCCCAAATGAAAGATAGAATTTTTAAGGTTCGTTTGCATATCGGTGAAATCAATTTTTTAACTGTTTAAAGTTAAATTTTTTGAATTATACACGAAAAATTTGCATTTGTTGTTAAAATATGCTCAATAAGCCGAAATATGTATTTATACCAAAATATGCAAAAATATGCGCTAAATTTCTTTCTTCGAAAAAACTATCTGATTCATTTTCTTTTAAAGCTGTCCAAAATAAATATGTATTTGCATAGAAATCCGTGCCCTAGTTATTATAAAGTGCAAATAGTCGACGATGGGCTGGTGGCCAGCTTTAGTAAAAATGTAGAACATTAGTGAACTGTATTGTTTTGTATTGTAAGAAATAGGCCCTGAACACTGCGACGAGAAAAGATCTATTGTGTTGGCCTCTGTTATTTGAGCCAGGGAGCTGTTGAGGCTCTTTATAAACCTCAGTACCCTTCTTGGTTCCATGTTCCTATATCTGCAGGAGTTAAAAATGCCGCTTGCATATGGATCGCTCAGCCCCTTGCCACAGCAGGGCATTCGCAGAGTATGTGTTCCGTTGTCTCCTTCTCTTCTCCGCAGAGTCGACAGGAGTCATCGTCGGAAAGTCCAATTGTTTTTGAGACCAGTAAGATAACCCGTTTGGATCCTTAGATCTTCTTTGCTGAGTTCAAGTAACTTTTTTGTTTTACTACGAGCTAGGCTTACGAATCCTTTTGCCTGCGTCTGTCCTTTGGATTCCGTTCAGTATTCGGCAATGTGATCATCTTCACACTTCCTGAATTTTGAGTGTACGTAACGAAGGTAACCCGAAATAGGGCTCAGGGCCGTTGAGCAGGCGTGATGCGCCTCTTCTTGCCAGGCAATCCGCTCGTTCATTCCCTTTAAATCCGTCATGACCGGGTATCCAAGCAACGGTGACTATATTTTCCTTGGCCAGATCTTCGAGGAGATTGAAACATTCCAAAACCAGATTTGACCCGATCGAGTATACGATCTTAGGGCCTTAAGAGCTGCCGAACATCATTGGTTGAGTAAAAGAGCAATTGTAGCGACAAAGAACAAGGACGTGGATCACATAAACTGCACAATTCAAAATCAAATCATTGGTTCCCTGCATTCCTTCATATTTATCGACTGTGTAACAAACGAAGACGAAGCAACGAACTATCCAACTGAATTTTTTAATTCTTTAGGTGTGCCTGGCTTGCCACCGCACAATTTACAATTGAAGGTTGGTTCAGTCGTCATCATGCTTCGCAATCTCAATCAACCAATATTATGCATCGGAACGCGTTTAGCCAGTCACAAAACTCATGAGGAATGTGATTCACGGGATAGTACTAAAAGGAGAGTTCAAAGGTGAGGAAGTTCTCATTCAGAGAATTCCATTGATCCCAACCGATATGCCATTCGAATTTAAGCAAATCAAATTTCAAATTCGTATTTTTTGAAATATGAAATGATATTTTTTTAAATTTAAATAAAATAAATATAATTTAAATAAATTAATAATTGATTTTATTCTATTTCCATAAAATATTAGACGGGAAGAAGTCTGTTGAACAACTGTGTATTTAAATTCGCTCCTATTACGAAATTCCATAACGCCATTTTCGGTGGTTGGGCAACACTTCTCTTGAAAATGTCATTTAGGGAGGATTTGTTTAGCTAATGCCCGAGATAAACATGAGTTTCTGAACATTAACATTTAACCCTACAGTTAGCGATGTTCTGGCAACTATATTGGTTTATAGGAATGTTTTCAATGTATTCAAATGTAAAGAGGTTTTGGAAAGTGTCTTTGCGTAAACTGCCAGACTAAAGTTGATTATTGGTAAAGCCGAATGTGTCAAAATCAATTGTACTGGATTCCCAGTGCAAGTAAAGAAAAATTTTTTTTGCGGCCAACTCAGAAGAACCAATAAAATTCGGATTTTATGTTCGATTTGGTAGAAGAAATCTGGGATCACAGATCAAAATTTGAAAAGCCAAATCGAAAACGACATTAGTTAGTTGCTAGACTTACTTGCTCTGAAAACGGAAAAAACGCATTCTTTTAACTTTTTAACGTATCTTTTGTGAGTAGGTACAAGTAGCAGTATTTTATCCAGATGTTTCGCGAAGCTCCTGAAGTTGTGCTAGAATTCTTCAATTTGACGCTACTGGCAACAAAAGAAACAGAAGTTGATACTGCAGTCGGCAGTCCATATGGCATATCGAAGTCAATTTAACTATCAAAAGAAGGCATGAAGGCATGACTAGACAGTCTTAGTACCCTGTTGAACCACATAATTACTAGTGCTCCTATGGATCGCACCACCCACAATTTTCATATTTATATGACCGCGTTTTTTAAGCCAAATATCTTAGTAACATCGGAAAGCAACCAACCCCGGTAAATGTTTTTTTGTAAAGATGTTAAATGTTGACAAAGCCGCATGGAATGTGGTCACCCAAAAAATAGCCTTGAAAATAAAACAAGTGGCTTCGAATAGAAAACAATTGGACAATCGGTAAGAGATGAGTAAGTCTAGCGGCCCCTCCGAAGAAATAAATGCGCGGGAATTTTCTCAGTGAACACTAATCTTAAACAATAATAGCGTTTCCAGATTGAAAAACAAAAAAGGGGGACTTTATACATTTTTACGCGGGGCAGTTGTTACAATGGGGGATAAAAAAAATGCTTTTGGTTTTCAGTTTCAGATTTCAAAAAATTCAAATAAATATTTGTCTCAAATATAATATATTAAAAAAATAATTAATTGGCGCAACAGGTCCGTATGGACCCAAGCCTAGCTTCTCACAACCATTCGTCTTGTGTGAGTTTTTTATTTTTGGGACGAATGGAAGGGATCTACAATTTTATGCCGAGTCCAAACGGCCAATTGAGAAGCTCTTTCATGACAGTTATACTCTCGGATGTTTGTCAGACGTTCGCGAGAGGTGGCGCAGCGAAAAAAGCCTTAAGTTGTAATTTGGGTTTTTCTCGGGATTCGAACCTGGGACCCCTCACTTAGTAGTCCAACACACTAACCACTAAGCCACTGCGCCATCCATAATATATTATATTTGGTTAAATACATCCGATGATTTGTTGAATTTTGGGGTACAAAATTATTTTTGAGACGCAAAAGCGGCACCCTTAAGGACAACGTATGGTAACCGCAACTACAAAAAATGAATGTCGGTAGTCGGTTTGTATTTTTGTGAAGGTTTTTTTTTCATTGTAAATAAAACTGTTAGACACATTTCGATAAATAAGAATTGAATTATTCATTGACGCAAAAAAAAAAAAAAACAATGTTTGATGTCGCTTCTACGCATCTCCTAAACTAGTTTTTTTTTTTGCCATAACTAAAATATATGCCTATTCTTAAAGGCCGACCCATTGGCTGATTACTTTTATCACGACTCGAATTCGCTATATAAATCCAGATGAAGTGGTGACAGTTTATATCATTTCAACATTCTCCATCGAGGTGTTCTGATAGTTAAGTGTTGTAAAACCTACAAGGTTAAAAAATAATAAAAATGCGTGCTTTCATGATATTCACAATTTTTGCGGTGCTGTTGGTCAGCGTGTTTGCCCAGTTGGTCCAACAAGTAGAGGAGGTCGAGTCAGTGCCTGTTGAGAGCACGCAACGAGTTCGCCGACAACTTGGCTACGGTGGACCATTCGGAGGATTTGGCGGCGGATATGGTGGATATGGCGGACATGGTGGATATGGTGGACATGGTGGATATGGTGGATATGGAGGATATGGCGGATATGGGGGATATGGTGGATATGGAGGATATGGCCATCGTCATCATCACCATCACGGCGGATTTTTCTAAGCTTAAGCGAACTGATTAAATAAATACAGAAATAATAAAAATAAAAAATACTGAGACAATTTAAATAGTTTTTTCATTGAATACATACTAACAGTGTTCGTTAGATTAATCTGAATGGGTTTGAACATTTCTGAAATTCTAGTGGTCAGGATATTTCCTCGTCTCTTCTTTGACATTTTAACCTCGATTTTTTTTACTCGATATCTACCCATTGTCATTTTTCTATTGCAAAGCGAATATTAAGCCATAAACGATTCTCAATTGCCAATAACTCCATAGCGCATCACTTATAAGTTTCTGGTGGTTCTGCAAATTTTCCCTTGAGGTTTGCCAGCGGAAACCTCTGAAGACACGATATTATGATCGTTCTCAATATAAAAAAAAATCGTGGTTTAGACTGAATGTAGTCTTCAACTGATGAAGACTCCAGGGTCTGACGGTATAATAGGAGACAATATTCAGCATCGTTTCGAAAAAAAAACAACACTTTTTGAGATAATATGTAGATACTATAGATGGGGTGAGTTGAGTCTTCTTAATTTAAGCCGAAGTCGGACGGAATCTCACACATTTTTTGTCATATTTCCTCGGTTATGTTGGGTAGGTAGGTGTGGTGATTGGAAACGCTAATTTTTCTACCACAACTCACTTAACCTGGCTGTTGAAGTTCGTTAACGAAGAGGGTCTAGATCCAACCGGTGGACTTGAAGAAGGTTATTAGTCTTAGTATACTATTTATCGAGACTTCTTCAAGCGTTTCGAAAAGGATTTCCCTTATAGATCTCCGTCTTATCCTAACGTAAAATAGACGGAATGGCTATGTAATTCACATCCGCTTATTGTATTGTAGTACGAAATAAGAATTATCGATCGTTCTTATACAAGAGTTCTGTGGAAGCGAAAACGATATATTTCCACCAATGTGGTTGTACACGAAAATGATTAATTTAAACTGGATTACATTGTACTAAATATTAAAGTTTTTTGATATGAAGCAAAGAAAGACTATTATTATTATCTTTTACATAGATACTCATATAAGAAATTAAATGGCAGGCATTTTTTTCCTTCAGCCAAAGGTTTAATTTGGCAGTGACTTCACTCAGGGAGCTGGATTTATCGTAGGCAGGGGCGGATCTTGAATTTGTGGGGCCCTACCTAATTACTCAACTAATTGCCATTTTGACAAGAAACTGTTTTCTGTAGTGATGTAGGTATATGTAATGTAATATATGATGAATACAGGAAGAAAATAGGAAAACAAAATATTTTATAGTCGACGATAGCAGAAGTTCGGAAAAACAACAAAATTGCTGCGGGCGATAAGCGGAGGGAAGTCCCCAGTAATAGACAATACACGGAATACACCGACCGAAAACAAGCGACAGGGAATTCCCCGTTCTGTTTGATAGATGCGCACACCATTGACTTATTATATATGGACTGCTAGTAGACAACTTCGCCATGGTTCCAACATAAGCGCTAGCTCTCGTGGTTCTGAGCGGAATAAATTGGAAACTCACATCTGACGTTTCCATTTCGTTGCAGATAGTTTTGCATACGACTGTGTTATTGCGATTAATTGAATAAAGATTTTAAATTAAAAAAATTAAGTGTTGTATAATTGGTTGCAATTTGCAATATGATTCAAGTTTCTCTGATATGATGAATTAAATTTTCATGTACTTGAATGTAATATTCTTGACAATCATAAGTATTTATTGATCAGAAATGTGATTGAAATATACGCTTAAGTGTTATTACATCATATTTCTAAAATGAATAATGAAAAACAACATAAAAAAATAATTCACAATAAATATACGAAAATTGTGCAATTTATGGGACAATGAAAAACTATTTTTTATTCAAATTTTCTTAGTTTCATCTATTATTAATTATTTAAACTAGCACAATTTCGAGATGACATCTATTGTAAACAATGCCGCAACAATTTGTATTTCAATCGTTTCACTTGGCAAATCAACTCACGCCCAATAGGTGGCTCTAGCATTCTATGGAGAAAGCCAATATGGTTGTCATTTTGTTTCACTTATTATTCGCTTAGAACCACGAGTGGTAGTTATGTTGGCGTCATTTTCTGGGCAGAGATTGTATGGAAGCAGTGGCGACGCGTGAGTATAAGGTGTAGGCGTTCAGTTCATCGATTTTATTTTTTCTTAATGTTTTTTTGATTTAAACCGAAAAATTACTTATATTTTAAGTCCAGCCTTTTAGATTTGTTCAAAAATCCTATACAAATTTTAAATTTCGTTCATTTCCTTTTAGAACTAGTAGAACGTGAAAGCAATAGGTATAGTTACTCATGCTTTCTTCCCACTTGATCACAACCAAACCCAAAATCCAAGCAACACTCGAACGTCGAACCCCATACAAACCCTTAGTCATACAAAATAGCCGATTTCGTTTACAACTGAGCTGAACGAAATAGTGGGTACGATGTGCGTTATACTTTTTTTTTATAGCATTTATTTTTGATGGATACATTTCGTTTGCAACTCATCTGAACGAATGAGTGGAAATGGAAAGTATTTGCAGTCGCAGCCGCTGGTCGCAGTTTTGCAAGTAGCAAGGTAGTTTTTCGTTTCGGTATGAAGTATGAATTACGAATCCAATGGGCTCAACGCTCAAGTGCACAAGAGACTGGCACGAGTTGGGAAATTCACTAAGAAATCTACTGAAGTTTGGTTAGGACTTAGGGGATAAGTGGATATTTGAAACTTTTTTTTTAATTTTGATGTTAATAGCGGAATGAGTGGAAAGTCGCAGGTTATGAAGTACGATTTGGCTAAAGTTCTCGAGAGGGTGGCAAGAGTTGGGAAATACACTAGCACAAGACTGTAGTTAGGACTTAGAGGACAACTGAAATCATTTTTTTTAATTTTAAATATTTATTCTCTAGGCGTTCATGAACGAAATGAACAATATGACGCGTCGCCACTGTATGGAAGTGACATTTCACTAGCAGTCCATATATAATAAGTCAACCTTATGATCGGATTTTTTTAAATTCTAGATTATTTTTATTATTGACAATATCGTCTATTGGTTTCAGTTCGGTGGGGGGCCCTCTGTATTCGCGGGGCCCTGGGCTGCAGCCCAAAAAGCCTTTAAGTAGATCGTAGGACACTCTTGGAACTACACTCGTCATATGAACTTTTTCTGACACCCATACCCAAGTGTCACAAGTCAACTTTGGGAGTTAGGGGCTCTCAAAACTATGCCGCATATAATGATACCTAGATGCAATGATTGACGCAAACCTCGCTTACAAAGTGCCCATTCCTAAATGAAAACATACATTTAACAGAGAATAGTTATCTGTCAAAAATAGTGGAGTCAGTTTGAGCGAAATCAGTGACGATCAAGTTTTGTGCCTGAATAATTAACTGTAATTGCAATTGGTACTTAGAGTAAAGGGTTTTCCAATAAGAGGTGTTATTTTGGTATTCAAAGAAAAATGCCATTTTTTGAGATAAATGATCGGATGTTTATTTCATAATAAAGAGGAAGGTATGCCGTTAATAATGAAAAACAACTCAGCCAAATGGCTACCACGAGCACGCATACAGGACCATATCCTTTTCATGAAATTTCCCATAACCAAATCGCAAAGTGGCTGACCTATGTCATCGATAGCCTCACGAATTTTGTGTTTGAGGTCTTGAATCGACGCTGGGCTGTTGATGATCGGCCGGCTTGAGTTCTTTACTGTACTTAATAAGCCTGTATGTACGGTGTAATGACGTTTGTGGAATGCCCAATTCCAAAGAACGACGAGGAATGGACAAACCTGGGTTTTCTTCAACACTTTGGGCTACAGCAAAAATATTCTCAGTTGTTCTTGAGCGACGTGCACGGGTTTTATTCTTCACATCACTGACTTGTTCCAACAGCTAGAATTTTTCCACCAATTTCTGTATCAAGGTGCTTCACGACGACCAAAAAATGCTTTATTTTGCCAACTGTGACTGCAAGATTTTCACCATTTTCGTAGTGAATTTTAATAATTTCAATGCGTTGTTGAAGCGTGTATCGTTCCAATTTTAGTAATGGCGTAGTTTCTACTTATCAAATGTCAAAAAATAAAATTTTCTGACAGCTACCGAAATAGCGGGTCATCAACCTCCTCTTATTGGAAAGTCCTTTATTATGATCTGAACTGTGCAACTTGAACATTGATTAAAAGATGCCATAATATGTCTCATCTCTAGACCGGAACTCTTGACAACCATGGAAGATAGAACCAATGACATGAAAGACAGAACCAGTGTTCAAAGCGAAGAATTACCCAACGACTATATCTATGCTGTTCGTTAAATCTAGCGACGATTCTTGCTTCATTCAGCTTTTAACTGGACACGGTAACTTAAGATAAATTCCTTATTTCTATAACATAGATAGTTCAAATATGATGCGCAGCAAATATTTGTTCACAGTTCCATATTAAGCGCAGAGAATTGAAGCAATTAATTGAAAAAGCGCAAGCTTCGGCGAGCATTACAAACCTTGTTCTTAAATCAACCCCTAACGTCGGGTGCAGTGCAACAGGTTTCAGCGATAACCATCAACGAACTTCGCAAATCATCAAAATCACTAAAAATCCAGGTCGCGATTCGTGAATATTTAATGAAGATTTCACGTTTTTTGGCACCATCAAAAATTGTTTAAAAAAAGTACAGAAAATCCTTTGACTATAATACCCTTTTCAAATCTACCATGGCGTCAGAGCTCTATTTCTACAAGTAGGCACACTTGATCATATTTGGCTGACACTGCGAAAGATCTATTGTATCAATGGGGAAAGGTTAATCTAAGAGACGTGCAACAGTATCAGAGTGCACAATTATGCTGATGTACGAGTCCCTCGATTAAAGACACGTTTTCTCAACCAATGAAAAGCCGGACAGACACAGAAAATATGTTCAGAGGATTCGACATCCTCTAGACAGAATCTACATTCTGTTTCCGGACAGAGGTTCATTTTGTTGAGGTGATATCTAAAGCCACAAAGACCTGTGAGGAAGCCCACTAGCTTACTTATATATTATCCTTACTGAGCTTAAGAATTTCCTTGTTGGAGTAAGGATTAATTAATCGTGTGGATTGTCTTAGAGCAGGGACATCTTACCAGTGTTCAAGACGAAGTTGTTTTTCCCATTCATTAATTATCCTTAGCGCAGCAGCCCAATTTACTGTGCAGTAGAGTTCTGGTCCACAGAGAACAGATTCGGAACCAGCCCTGGCTAGTTTGTCTGATGACCCGGTACCCAGCCAAGTCTTACCTTGTTGGATAGGATTTGCAGACAGCATTTAACTGTTTCGGATTCCATTGTATTGGACGCCAAGGCTTGTAAAGCTGCCTGACTACACTTGATCATATACTCGGTACCCCAATACCAGATAGACGAGACTGTGAAAACGATATCGGCGAGTCCAAATATCTGCCCTTTCAGAATTCAATAATTAAACAATGAATTATTCATACATAATTAGTCGAAAAGTTATTCTTTAAAACATTACTCAGTTTCAGTGATGACTATGTTTGTCGGTTCTGTGATCTACCTAAACTAGTTTCTTTATGATTAAAATATATAAATGTAGCTACGCACAATTTTAATAGGCCTGGCTTCTGACTGATTACAATTATCACGATAATAATTTATTGGGAAAATTCACTATATAAATCGAGACGAGGTGGTGGTTATTCAATTCAATTCACTATTTTCCGTCGACGTGTTCTGTTGTTATATAAGTAAACGTTGTAGAACCGAAAAAGTTCAAGAGTGATAATCAAAATGCGTGCTTTTGTAATATTCGGAATTTTTGCTGTCCTGCTGGTCAGTGCGTTTGCCGAAGATGTGGCTGAACCCCTGGATGAGGTTGAACCTCAGCAAGCCGAGATTTCACAAAGAGTCCGCCGTCAACTTGGAGGTCTTGGAGGAATTGGTCTCGGTCTGATCAGAGGCGCATTAGGTGGATTTGGTAGCCCATATGGAGGTGGTTATGGAGGTGGATATGGTGGAGGATATGGCGGTGGTTATGGAGGTGGATATGGCGGTGGATATGGTGGAGGATATGGCGGTGGATATGGCGGTGGATATGGTGGTGGATATGGTGGTTATGGTGGATACGGTCATCGACATCACCATCATCATCATGGAGGATTTTTCTAAATCAAGTGAATTTTATATGATTATATATGTATAGAATAACAAAATGCCAAATAATAATAAAATAACGACATATGGTTTAACAAAAAAAAACTGCGCCACCTATCTTATTAAAATTAGAATGCTCTTTAAAAATAGCTGACACCTGACACTAAAAGGAATGTCATTTGCGGAGAGATTGTTTGAGTAGACCACAAACACACGAACATTGCAATGGAACAGCAGAGCAAACTGAAGCTGAGCACTGAACTAAGAAAACTTTCCTCTGATCCAAAATTAATACATGATCCAAATTAGTCGAACTGGAAAATATCACTTGAGAAATATTTAAGACTATAAGGCAATAAAATTACTTTTAAAATTAAATCTTTTATTTTAAAAGAAAATTTGTCTGAACAAGACATTGCTGTCAGAAAGCGCAATTTTCTTAAAGGCTATCAAAACGTATGTGATCAAATTAAGGTATGAATTGATAGATAAATAAAGTACTTCGATCCTAATATTAAAAATTTGCACCTAGATTTTTATTGCGCAATTTTAGTTAGGCCTCAGTTTAATCACTTCATTTCGAACCCACAGAAAGTATTTAATGAATAAATGAAAATAAGTTACTTGAAATTAAAGCGAAACATAAAACTTCAAAAAACCCCACAAAAAAAGTCTGGAACGGTTAAATCGGGCGATCTTGCGGGCCAGTGCAAATCGCCAAAACGAGAGATGAGGCGACCCGGGAACGCCGCCTTCAAAATATCGGTTGTGGCTCGCGCAGTGTGTGTCATAGCTCCGTCCTGTTGGAATCACATGTCCTCCAGTCCTAATTCGTCCAATAGCGGCAGAAAAAACTCTGTTAACATGGCCCTATAGCGCGCACCGTCTACTGTTGTCGTTTGACCAGCGGCGTTCTCGAAAAAAAATGTCCCGATGAATCCTCCAGTGTGAACAGCGCACCATGCAGCGCACTTTGAGCGGGTGTAATGGCTCCTCGTGCATTACTCGTGGATTTTCGGAGCCCCAGAAGCGATAGTTAAGCTTGTTCACCTACCCGCTGAGGTGGAAATGAGCCTCATCGCTCATTCTGATTTAGGTCGAAAAATCGTCCACTTCGTCCTCGAGATTGAGAATGGCTTGGGCGTAGGTTACACGCGTTTGGCGGTCGACAGGCAGCAGCTGGTGCACAGACTGGACTTTGTACGGGAACATGCGCAAGTCTTTGACCAATATTCGCCTTAGGCACGACCGGCTGATGGCTAATTGCGAGGCACGGCATCTGGTCGATGTTTCCGGCGACAGCTCGACATCCTCGTCGATATTCGATATTCGATATTCTGGGCACAACGGGCCCTCCAGGGCTGGCCACTCTTGGCAATGTTTAGTGTGGTCCCATACTCTTCAAGATTGGTGGCCAAATGGCGCAGTCGGTGTCGGTCGGCGACGGAATTCGCGCTGCGAAAACACTACAGACGAATTGCTACGCATAAAAATAGTCACGACTATTCCGCGTTCTTGGGCAGTGTATCGCTCCATGGCTTGTTTACTTGTATTCTACATCTGTCTAGTCCACAAATGTCAAAACAGATTTGACATTGGCTCTCCCGGGCCGGTGCGCTACTTATGTAGCATTCTCCTTAGTTTTAAGTTTGTAGTTTGTAGTTTGTAGGTTAAGGTAGAGTAGGGGATCTTTGGGAGGGGCCGGGCTAGCCAGCATGAAAGAGCGCTTCCGAGACTGGACCGACGCTAAGGCCTCGCTCGAGTCTCGGCGGCGCGAATGTGCACCTTGTTGGCGGCTGTCTGGCGCCCATGGACGCAATCAGGAGGGTGACCAATCGAGAGATTGCTCACCTCCCTGATTATAGATAGTTTAGATTAAGTAGCTTAGTCTTAAGTAGTTTTAAGAAAAATAAAATAATAACGAATTCAAGTTTTAAAAAAGTTTCTTGAAAATTAAAAAACAAAACAAAATATACATTGATAGATTTAAGGCCGAAAGGCAATAGTTTTAACCATATTGTTAAGTTTAGAGCGCTCGCTAAGGGCCAGTAAGCTAGAATAAGATAAATGTTAGTTTTAAATTAGATTTAATCGTTTTTGTCTAGTATATAAGTATAAATAATGAATTAATAAAAATGAATTTAAAAGTAAGTAAGTAAGATTTGACATTGGCGGCCATTTGCAAAGAGCATCTTCCAATAGGGTGATCTCTTTTGGCCCACCTTGTATAAAGGAGTTTTGGTTCATAGTTGGAAATTTAAAAAAAAAAATCATCATATTAAGATTTTGACATTGCTGCATAGTAGCGCATCCGCAGAACGACTATTTTAAAAATTAACGCTCTTTAAAAACAAACTTACTAATAGGTTAAAAATAAAAACTTGTCAATCGATGCTTTCTGCAATAAATGTATTAGAAGGTGAGGAATTGGAACTGTGGACATAGTCCGGAACTATGTACAGGGCCTCATTTTCAAATTCGTGTTTTTTTGTTGTTTTTAAATTTATAGCAAACTGTAATAAAATTAAATTTAAATGTTTTCATATGTTGTGTGAATTTGCATTATTATTTTTTTGGTTATAATACGTAAATAATGTGCAATCTATATTAACGAATAAAATATTTATTTTTAGTTAAATGGATTTATCATTATGCACTATTCTCTAAATTATGCCACTTAATAGTGATATTGTAATTGAAAATTTTTCTTTAAATGAATAATTAACATATTATGATATAAAATTTGTCAAAGGAACACTGCTTTCCTAAATAATTTGTTCGAATAAGAAGATCTATTTATCAAAACAAAGTTTTCGAGAACCAAAACTCGAGAACGGATCATCAAATTTGAGCTATCTTTTCTTTGTTGTGTTTCATAAAAATGTATTTTCCATACATTTTGTACAAAGAATTATTTTTTTTTAATTTTTCATCGCAATAAACCACTTAAGTCGACTATAAAGGAAATTGAGATTTTGTTGCCATTAGATTCAGCGCACCCAAATCTATTTTGTAATTTTTTTTTCAGCTTTATATCTTTAAAAAATGGCCAGAATTTAAAAAAAAAACAACAGCTTAAGTCACTAGAGTAAAAAAAACTTTAAACTGCTCTCCTCAACAATGAATAAATCAGACTTAAGAGGTTTTGCCTTTTTACCACAGTTACATCGTATGAGTGATCGTGAGATCGTATGTGTCAAAAGTTTTGCCTTAATTTAGATATTTAGGAGATTTACTTTAGGAAAACGATTTGTGTTAATTTTAAATTGGACTCTTCGGTAATACGTGAAAAAATGATTATCTACTTGGAAGGTTGGTACGCCGTTCGAGTGAAGTGAAATTTTCACTGCTCTCCAAAAAGTGCTGTGAAATCTAAAGTGAAATATCTCGTTTGTAGACTTTTTTGGATATATGTGGAGTGACAGTTCTGCCAGATTGTCTTGTCAAAGTTTGTTTATTCAACAAAAACAAAGTGCACCTTCTCTACAGGAATTATTTTTTTTGCTAAAAGTCGTTTCTTTTAAGTTTTCTTAAAAATACAAACATTGTATAACTTAGTTTTTCAGTTCACCCACCTAGATCGAAATTAGTTTAGTGAACATGATCAAAAACCATTGCATGTCTGGACTCTTAGAAGATTGCAACATTAAAGTGCTACTGAAGATTTCAAAGCAAATTCAATGCTTAGAAACGAGGAAAAAATTCATTGCCGAACATCGAAACCAAATCGTAACTGCAGTGCACCAGTACAATGTATAATATTATCGGCCATCTATTGCTGCATCAAATTAATGTCGTTTATACAATTTTGTTATTCCTATCACAGGCAACTGACTAACTTTCTATTTCCCTTACATCTCTTCTACAATTGGGGCCATGTTCATCGTACAATTCATACTGTTCGTCCGGAAGACAAGTAAACCGTATCAGACTATTTTCTTTCAATTGCAAAATAAAGCTGCATACTGCTATTGAAAAAATTGTGTTTATTGTTATTCATTTCTAAAATTTTCTAATGCTGTATACGTGATTTGGTTATACTGGAATGCCAAATCATCAATATATCGTCTGGAAGCTTTTCAAGCATTCGCTAAAATCGGCCATAGTTTAGTATGCTTTAGTGAGTGCTTCGCCTGGGTCTGTTCCTGCTCCCTTTCGCGTAGATCTACCAATCTAGTTATTCTCTGGCAAAGTAGATTAGCTGCAACGGCTTTGGTATATGTTTTTTTTTTCCCTGAAATAAAAGTGTTATAGTTACATTTTTTTAAAATCGAGTTTCCTCGCGTTGCTTGTTAATGTGGTATTCGATTGGGGTTTTCAAATCCTACTCTCAGATTTCGTCGCAGAACTTCGCTATCATGTGCAATTTACTCTCAATTAATATTTTATTATTTCCCCATTTGAGTGATTTTTTTTTTCTATATATAGAAATACCATTATCCTAATGTACAGTATGTAATGGAGCAAGTACAGTCCGCACAAATTGGATAGCCTCACTTATTGTTTTTGTTTTTTAACTAACTGTTTTGAGAGCTCTTTAATGTGTACTCAAGGAAATATGCATTGGGTGACAAGCTAAGAGTGAGAGTTTCTGATATTAAGAGAGCTTTCAACATTTCTTTTAAGTTAACGGGACTTTCTGAGCTAGTTTTGTATGCATTTATTTTAATATGCATTTTTTTTTTGTAACATTAGGATAGCCCCAAATAACTTTCTTATTCATTGTAGGCGATAGTTTAACAGCGTGACCATCGGAAAGCTATCGGGAGTGATAAACGGTTTATTTCTTGTCTTTATGATCTGTTTAATAGTTTAAATGGGTAGAACAAATTCTTTAAATGCAACGAAAATTGCTAAAATAGGAGCTTACCATGAGCAAAATCTCTCTAAGCCTGCTATAGCTAAAAAGCTTGATCGAAGTCCAAAAGTAGTTAACAGTTATTTAAGAAATCCATTATTTTGCGGAAACCATTACAAAGCCCGTACTTCTACTGTACTTTCAAGCCGATAAAAACGGCAAATTATAAGGTTAGCGTCCAATTCAAGCCATTCTCTAAGGAAGAATAGACACGAAGAAGTTAGTCGAATGACCAAAAGTAGAGTAATTAAGAGTGCCGCACACCTGAAGCGTCTGAAATTAAAAAAAAAACACCACTTAAGAAATCGCGAAAACAACAGCGACTTAGTTTTGTAAGATCGTATATGGATTGGAACACTGATGGTAGCAGTCACTCAAACGATTGGCGGAATGTGATATTTTCGGATGAAAAGAAGTTCAACCTCGACGGGCTTGATGAATACAACTATTACTACCATGATTTAAGAAAAGAAAAATTGTTTTTGAACCGTCACCACAGCCGCGAGTGAGGAGTTATGGTATGGAACGATCGATTTGGTTTTTGTGAACTGCAGAAGCACCTTACTACAAAATTCTTCTGAAAACGGCTCTACCTCAGTTCCAGGATATTTTCGGACCACTGTCAATCATTTTCCAGCAGGACAATGCGCCAATTCACACAGCTGGAATAATTAAGACTTGGTTACAAAACCAAAATGTAGAACAACTTTCCTGGACACCCTACTCCCTAGAATTGAATATCATTGAAAATGTGTGAGGTTGCACTGAGAAAACTAAATTTAAAACTATGGGTACCAAACCCAAAAATTTGTTTCCTACATCCATAACTTAGCAAGCTAACCCATATCTTGGATGTCATCCCCAAATCGAGGCTATTGTAGGCAACAAAGAGTTGCCATAGCTCTTTAAGACGTGGTTGTTAACGAATTAAATTTAAATCTGGTATGAAGACCGTATACCAAAGTCCAGTTACCCGCTAAGCAAGCTACGCTTGTTTACAACAACTCTTTATCAGTTCCTTCACCTAGTCGTTACGGTACAAAAATTGCCATACGGCTATGATAGCTCTTTCTTGACAGTTCAGTTCAGGGTAAAGTTGTTCTATTTATAACAACTGACTTGCAGCTATGAAAGCTCTGTGTTGGTGAGAGCAACCCTTTCTTTGCTCTCTACTGTTATTAGTATCGAAGAAATCCTGCCGTTCAGAGGTGTTCTAAAGATCGTCTGGTAAGATTTTTTTTTATTTTCTTAACTTCCAAAGTTTATGATTTTAAAATAGTGAAAAGAGATAGGTACTCATAAAACTTCTTGACTTTACTTTTTTCATTTTACTGGGCAATATTTCTTTTAGATCCCTGACATTCCGTAAATAGCTGGTGATGCTATAACACCTAAGAGGGTAGGTATTAACAGCGTTTTAAGAGACTATGGCGGCTATGGGCTTCATAGATTTCTAAAATCATTTTACAGGATAAGTACAAGGTGGCGCAAAAATAACCTTCCGATGTTTTTTGGCTGTAATTTAAAAAAAAAATTAAAAACTTTGATTCTTCTTGTGGATTATTTTTATTTGGTCTTTTAATTTTTTTTACATCAAGTCGAGAATATGATGTCATGTAAATGGCCGCCGCCACAGTTGATTGTCATTTGAGCCCTTTTTATGGCATTTTCCATCACTTTGGCCAAACCTTCCGGCGATAGGTCCTCACATTCTTGACGGATATTGTCTTTAAGAGCTGCAAGAGTCTGAGGGTTTTTAAAAGCCCCACAAAAAGAAGTCTGGAGCGGTCAAATCAGGCGATATTGCGGGCTAGTGCGAATCGCCAAAAACGACCCGGGAACACCGCTTTCAGAATATCGGTTGTGGCTCGCGCAGTGTGTGCCGTAGCTCCATCCTGTTGGAACCACATGTCCTCCAGTCCTAAATCGTCCAATTGCGGTAGAAAAAAATCGGTAAACATGGCCCTATAGCGCGCACCGTTCACTGTTGTCGTTTGACCAGCGGCGTTCTCGAAAACAAAATGGCCGCGTCAACAGAGGCGATATTCTGGGCACAACGGGCGCTCCGGTGCCCGCCACTCTTGGCAACGTCTCGTGTTGTGCCAGTCTCTTCGAGGCGAGCGGCTAAACGTCGCAGTGTTTCACCAGTAGGCGTTGGACGGCTAGGAAATCTGCGACGAAATTCACGTTGTGCCAAAGTCACCGACCGATTATTGCTCAAATAAATAGTCACCAATATTCCGCGTTCTGGAGCAGTGTAGCGTAACATTGTTTATTAACGTGTATTTCGCATGTGTTTACTACACAAATGTCAAAACAGAACTGACATTAGGGGCCAATCGCAAAATTTATAGCATTTTCTGATAAGAGGATTACTTTTCCGCCACCTTGTATATCTAAGGGTCTTATAAAGCTTTTAATATGCTATAAGATCCACCGAGGTAGGCTCTTTCTGTAAAATATTAGAAGGCTTTTTTTTTGGGTTCAGAACCTCTCAATGATGTTCTAATAGCTCTGTTTATGGGTACCACACTTCTTTTAGAGGCTGTGACAGCCTTTCATGAGGCTCTGACTGATCTGTATATTTGTAACACAAATCTTTGAGAGGTTGTCACAACCGTTCAAGAGGATCTTAGCAGCATACCAACAAAGAGGACCTTATTGAAGGTATCAAAGTGGCCTGGGCCAGTATTTCTCTTGATCTTTTAAAAGACCGCATTCTTGAAGTAATTCAAAATAAGGCAGGTTGTTCAAAGTACTAAAATAATTGAGTAAGCTATAGTAAATAAATAAAAATACTCTTCTTAGAAAAAAAAACGAGTGTGCTTTAGACCACACGACTGAAGTAAAACTTCTTTAGCTCCATCTTTATATACATGTTTAGTTTATACATTTTAATATATCAATTTTCTTCAATAATTTACTGGCTATGAGAGGAAGAGAGCAAAGAAAATGGGCGCGCGCACTACTCTCTCTTGCTCCCACATTGTGATACAGACAATAGGCCTGCACTGCAGTGATACCAGACTTTAGAGGCAGTTTATCCCACGGTTATACTCAAAATATCCCTTTTATGTTTACAAAATAAATGAATTTATTATTTTAAAAAATACTCGTGATTCATTTACAGACAAATATGTCATTTTATGAAACAGTTTATGGAATATTATTTTGAATGACTTTTTTCTAAACATGAAAATATTTAATTTGATCGTAGGTTGAATAATTTTGTTATTCTTAACTAAATGAGCAATTAGAAACAAAATTTGACCAAAAAGTAAAATTCCTTTCTTTTTGTACTATGAGGTCTGAAAAATCCCTTTGTCCCTTTTAGCTTAAGTGCTAAATCCCCCGATCTGGTATCACTGCTGCACTGTATGATGTGTCTTAGATAACGAAACGTAACTGGCTGTGAGAAAGAGAGAACGAAAATATGTGCTCGCATCTATCTCTCTTGACTCTACCGTAATATACGAAACGAAACGTAACTCTCTCTCTCTCTCTTTCTATCTCACTAACTTATATCTCTCTCTCAACTTCCGCTCGCAATTTCCGTAAAGATTTTGTGACGCATTCACCAGCTTACCCCCCAAGTCAAGCGTGTCTAAAGAAGTATTATTTCAAAAATTATTTGGATTTCATTTTAACTAAAATAAACAAGGTGATTCTATTCTAATGTTACAAAATAAAATTGCATTTTAGGGAATCAAAACGAAACACTCTCAGAAAATTAAGTTAGCTTTTCGAAACTATTTGAAACTTTTCTTAGTCTATAGAACTCAGTTCTACCTTTCAACTTAATATATACAATTACATAATATGTAGATATAAAAAAGGTACAAAAAACAGTTAATTTAAAAAAGTATGATAAATAACAACAGCAGCAATATAAAAGTATATTTATACACTTCTTTGAGGACAGTCCCAATTCAATAACGACATGATCTTCAAAATAAATCATAGCCGCCTAAAAGTATGCTTGCATATTTTCCCGAAACACCACACACACTAATTTATTTACACACTGTCTTTCGAACCAAAAATATGCAATGCCCAAGGCAGATTCTATTTATTTCTTATTTTGCTATTTTGTATGCCACGCTAAGAACAATTCGCACCTCCAACGTCCTAAATCAACTATTCAACTGAAAATAGCAGTAAATTTATTCCACCCATTTGTCAACTTCTTTTCTGGTATTTTTTTCAAGAAAATCGCTACTCTAACTCAACGACTTACATTGCGAATTAATATAAAAAAAAGAAAAGAAAAGTCAGGATATCACAAACAGATAGCGCTCAACTCGCCCTCAGTTTCACTGTTTAAGGCATTTACACGCGATATCCTTCTAATTCTTTATGCACCCCACCGCAGCCCGAGTCATTCTATACAGCAGAGAAAAAAATAAATCCCAACACAAAACGAGAAAACATTGTCCTAGTGATTTAAAAACCTGTCGATGGGTGTTAAATGTTCTGATTGTGATTTATTATGACATATAGCACTTCCACTGCGAAAGAATCGAATGGAAAAAAGTCCAAATCCTGATGCATTACCGCCTAAAAGCCTCCAAGGTCCATTTGGTCGCACCCTTCAGACTGAATTTGATTTGATTTTTCCAATGACATCGAATCGTAAAAAAAATACTCCTCCATATAAGCGAGAGCTCAAGGACTCTTAACGAAATTGTTTTTTATGTGTTTTACTGGTCGATTGCGGAGATATGTGGAATGTCCTTTCGCCTGTGGCGGCTAGTTTATGGTGAACTTCATTGTGCTGGTGTCAGGTGATGAGAACAAAAGAAACAATTTTTTGTCCCCTATACTCCTGGGTCGCAGAGAAGAATTTGTCCAACGATGGACGGTTAAGGATACAGAATGGAAGGTAAAAACCCAGTAATGGCTCATACTGAGCAGTTCAATTGTTCAGAGTCTGATGGAGGAATTAATTTCCCATAAAATTTTATTGAACGGAAGTTTTGCGAGTATCACAAAGGACAATGAGTTTGAATTATGTTGGCCGACAGTGCCAACACATAAGGAGGTTCATTTTTGTATTGGAAGTGTGCCATGGTTAAAACGCAGTACGCTTTTATGCTTAATACAGTTGAGTTTGCTATTGGATCATAGCAAAAGGTACCTATAATTGATCTTCAAGGCGTCCACAAATTATACATTTGTATTTTAAAAGATTTCAAAAGTAACCTGTTAATTTAGTCAAAATATCTACAGATGAGTTCAAAACTTAGGTGAACGATGCAATAACTCATATTCAATGTAAATTATGTTAACCCTTTCAGGACAGCCCTTGACCTGGTGGTTCTGTTTATAAAATTTGAAAGCCACACGGAAAAAATTTTAAGATCAAATCAAGAAAATGAGCGCAGAATCACGAAAAGTTTGTCTAGTTTTAGAGCTTAGCTCAGGATTTACTAATTCACGACTTTTTATTCGCAATTCTATAAATTGTACGAAGTGGAAGATATTGACCCTCAAAAGCCGTGAATCGTTACTTTTTATTGTCAATGATGCGATCAAATGAGGAATACATATTGCAATAACCAATCGCAATTTGACACAAATAGTTATCAATTTGCTATTAATATGGGTTGTGAATTGCAAAAATAATTCGTAAATTACCACTTTTGTGTTGTAAATTCGGATTTCCTCCCTTAACAAATTACAACCATTTAGTCTTGAATTGTAACTCAAAAGTGTTGATTTGCGAACAAAAGGGGTAGATTTACCACTTCAGTAGTTGCAATTTACGAATACGTAATGGTAAATTGAGTCTTTTTTTTATCAATTTGCATTTCATATTTTGCAATTTACGATTCTTGGGTAGTGATTTGAGGCATCACCGTATTAAATTGAAATTGTTTTATCGTGAAATAAGAAAACTTTATTCTCAATTTACAACTTATATCTTATGATTTAAAAATCAAAATTTGTAGTTTAATTATTTAGGTTATTTTCGAATACATATTTAAAGTCACATTTTATAATTTGTTTCCTCCTGATATCCATGAAAAGCATACGGCGCCATATCGTCCGGAGACAACGGAATTTGTCTGGGGTGGTTTTTCGGTCTATGCTGAAATTTAAAATACATATTATTTAGAATAACTTGCCATTGATACGAACCTTTACAATCGTTTTCGATTACATATTTTAGAATCCATTCCAATTTATACTTCTTTCTTATAGCGAGATGTACCTTCTGAAAAAAATACGAATTTATATACCTACTTCAGTTGTTTTTGTATTACTCAATATGTACTTACAAGATATATTCCAAAATTGTTTACAATTTGTTGGTTAGTACACTCTCTATCACTACGAATGAGTTATACTTATAAATTACTTTGACCAGACAAGAACTGCTTAAGCAAAGATTGAATATCGACTGTCTGACTCTAATGAAGCCAAATGCGCATGGTTGGAGCTGTCCATGCAGAAAATGAAAGGACTTAAAAGGATTTCAATACATGGTCCATGGACATGCTATGACGTTTGGTTTTTGTCGGCTGCCTCTGCACACAAAAATTTCACACATCGGGTAGTTAATTCCATGGAAATTACAAAAAAAATAGTTTGTAATTCACGATGTATCTACGTCAATTTACATGTGTGAAATTATTATGAGATTTCATTGATTCATCACTCAGTGTTTGTAAATCAGCAAATACTTTTTGCAATTTGCGATTGTGGAGTAGTGCTTGAGAAATTGACCCATTGAAGTGGTAAATTGCGCCAAACAATATCGCAAATCACTACAAATAAAAGAAGCTCGAATTAATACTTCTAATCGCAAAATTCAACAAGCAGAATTTTGTATTCTACGCCGTTTTCAATGTCGAATTACGAATTTTTATATCAATCCAAGAAAAAATCTTTGTGACAAAGATATAATTCGTGAATTGCAACTCAAAATGTTGTAATTGGTGATTTTCAATTCTTTCCGTGCTACTACATTGAAATCACTCAAACAAATAATATGATCGCTACTGTTTAAATTACTTAAAAAAAATCCCAAATTGGATAAATACATTTTATACATCTCTAAAGAGCTACCAGAGCGAATGTAACTCACAATTATATATAATACCACATGGTTGGTTGGGGTTACTTTGACAATTAAAAGATCTTCATCAAATAATTATTACACGGAATTTCATTAGCGGATAATTGAGTTCCAACTGCTACTAAAACTCCACCTCCTCTCGAGAGACCAGTTTTAATATGACAGCGATCCTTACGGAAAACTTCATACTGTTTTTCATTAAACATTTCCGAATTCTTATGATCACCGTTGACCCAAGTTTCAGTCAGTACTATAATGTAGTAATCGCGCAAGTTATGTATACGTCAGCATCTCGACAGACAGATAAATACGATGCTATACTGTCTGAGATAGCCATTGCCCTTGACAGGAAATAACATGTAGATTTATATTACATACACTGCATTCCGCAAGTGTAATCATGAGCTTTCCCACACGGAACATAATTCGTAGAATTGCAGCAGATACATTTGTGAACGTTTGTTGTTCATAATTGCTGAATTGACATAATGATGTCTATATATATTAGTGGGAAGAATTCTTGAGGGTGAGTTACTCTGAAATCGCTAGATTGTACGGTCGTGTTAAGTTGTTTAAATAAAGTTGTTTATACATAAATAAAAAAAAAAAAAAGAACTAAAAAGTTTTTTTTTAATTGTTACCAATACGTAACATAAATCACTGGCGCAGTCGGTAGGATAACTTAAAAAAAAAAAAAAAAAGTTATTCAGTGATACGAAAATACGTGCAAAAAGAAAAATAAACGAAAGTTATAATCGTTTGCTAAAAGTTATTCAGTGATCGAAAATAAACAAACGTTAAAATCGTTAAGTGTTAATTATATGCCGATAACAAGAAGCAGATCCAACATCTACGACCAGAACCGACCGGAACTCAGAATGGCAGAGATCCAGGAACTCCAGGCCCAACTCCAACACAGGGACCAACAACTCCAACAACTAACAGCAGCCTTCCAAGAACTCAGGGTGAGGGAAACCACCAGAGCTGACCGCGAACGAATTCTCAGGGAAGTGAAGCATATGACGACATTCACAGGAAATGGAGATGTCACTATTAACTCCTTTCTACAAAACGTTGAATATTATTTGTCAGACGTAACAAGTGAAAGCCTCAAGAAATACATGATTCGAACGATATTTAATGAAAAAATCCAGGGAGAAGCGAAGGAAACAATCATCAATATACAACATCCGGACGACTGGAGCGAAGTGAAATCAGCATTGAAACTAAGATACCAACCAGACACGGAGCCCAGCGACATTTATAAGAGGATAAACAATATAAGAATTAATAACGTAAGTGAACTAGCTTTAGAGATTCAAAATATTAAATATAAAAGTGACGAATTAAAAGTGTATTATGACAACGATCATTATATTGACCTAAGCACTGTAGATACTATGCTAATCAATACTATAAAAGAAATAACACAGGGTACTTTATTAGAAAAGATATATAATGAAACAGATTTGAATAAAATAATAGTCGTGATGCGACAGCGCAGATACGAAGATAATTGCATAAGAGAGGAATTTAGAAAAAATACGAATGTTATCAAAGATAAGAGAAAATTTAACAACTTTAGATCTGAGAATAGAAATAAAATTGTAGACCACAGAGTTAATCATAGTAATCAGAATCCAAATAATTCAGGAAATTTTAATAATAATTCTGGCCAATATCGCCAACAGAATTTTGATAGAAATCTATGTCAGCAACAACAGAATTACAATAGGAACCCCCCTCAATATCAAAAACAGCCATATTACAATCGTAATTCGGGTCAAACCCAGGGACAGTATAACTCTAATAGGAACTCAGGTCAGCGTTATCAACAGCAAAATTTGTATAGGAATTCAGGGCAGCATCGCCAACCACAAAATCTCTATAGACAAGATGCAGAAGCAATGGAAGTAGATAATATTCAAAGACGAGTACAAGTAAATAATATAAATGAACAGAACCCACAACCAGGACACCTTGGAACACATTCGGGCCAATATTGCCTCCAACAGAATGTGTCCGAGCAAAGGTATGGGCCATGTTGTAATAACAATTCAAGGGAAAATCATGATGAAGCAAATACTTCATCGTTTTTTATCAATTAGCCTCGGAAGAACTACCAGTCATAGAATTCACTATAAATAAACGTAAATATTTAGCTTTGATCGATACGGGATCATCATTGAGTATAATAGATGATAAAATTAATAATTTCAAAACAATTGAAACCAAGCCAATTCATTTTTCCACCATAAACGGAAAAGACTCGATAAACTTGGAAGCACATACACCAGTGCCAGACGAGTTGAAAGCACCAGTAGGAACTCTTATACGGTGGAAGGTCAAAAGCCTACCCTACCGCAAATACCAATTTATTATAGGTACAGACTTATTAAATAAACTAAATACTTTGATAGATTTAGAGGACGGAACAATACGACTTAACGGACAGACAATTAAATTGCAAAACCATCCATACCAAACTGACGAAGTATGCACTTTAGAAGTAACTGACAATACAAGACATGTGAAACTAGATCATTTGAACGAAGAGGAATATAAAGCTGTTAAGGGACTAATGCGAAGATTCAGTACACTTTTTTTTAAAGAAGGTGATATGTTAACTAGTACTCCAGAAATCGAACACGAGATCAGAACAGTTACTGATCAACAAATAAATGCAAAACTATACAGGTACCCCCCGAAACACGAGGAGGAAGTTAGAAAGCAAATAGCGGAAATGGAAGTACAAGGAATAATAAGAAAAAGTAATTCAAAATATTCCAGCCCTCTAATAGTCATTCCAAAGAAGAGTGATAACTCGGGATTAAAGAAGTATCGTATAGTCATAGATTATCGAAAACTTAACAACGTAACTATTGACGACAAATACCCACTTCCTAATATAGACTCTATATTAGATAAGTTGGGCAGGGCGCAATACTTTACTACAATAGATTTGGCGAAAGGATATCACCAAATCATAATCAAGGAAGAAGACAGGATTTTCTCAAATAAGACTAAATAACCGGGACTTAGTGACAAAAACCGACATCATAGTACATCTGATCAAAACTCAAGACATACTTAATTTACTCGGAAACATTTCGACAAACATAGCAAAATTAGACGAAGGACACCGCGACCTACTTAATTTAGAAATTAAACATTTATCAAACAAAGTTAAAACTTTTATACCAAATAATCGAAAGAAAAGAGGACTTATTAACTTGATAGGTTCTGCACACAAATGGCTCTTCGGGACCATGGATGATGAAGACCGAGTCAGCATAGAAGATCATTTTAAAAGTATAGAACTAAATACCCACAATGCAATTAGTAATCTGAATCAGCAAATAGTCATTAACGATCAATTTGATAAAACATTTGACCAGTTGAAGAATATAATAGAAAAAGATAGAACGGTAATAGTGAATCATTTAAATGAGGTAGCAAGTAAAACAATTAACCAAAACTTATTTTATGATCAGCTTTTTAAGTTACAAATATTAAAAGATAAAATAGAACATATACAAGATAATTTAGCATCTGCTAGACATGGAATATTGCATCCTAATATACTGACCGACGAAGAAATACAGCCATATGAAATAGACTTAAATAAAATGAAATATATAAAACTAGGAGTAATTAATTTCGAAAACAATGTTCTAATGTTTGCAATAAAAATTCCAAAGGAATTCGTCAAAATTCAACTAAAAATGATTATACCATTACCTAATAGAGAACAGAAAGAAATTGACTACCACAAAGAACTTGTATTTGATTATAATAATTCAACATATGTATACGAAGAATTGAAATATTTAAATGAATTAAACCTAAGTAAACATTGCATTTTCCAACAAAATTGTAAACTGATAAAAAAACAATAATACTGAAATAATAACATTAGATGACGAAACCATTATTATAAAAAATGCAAATAAATTAAGTATCACTCAAACTTGCGACGAAAGAAAATTAAATGTATCTGGAAACATACTTATCCATTTCAATAATTGTGAAATTAGAATTAAGGAATTTTATATGTCAAACCTAAAAGAATTCTTCCACGAACGATTTTATTATCCTACAAATGAGAGTTTTCACAACTTTACTAATAAGATTACATTAGACGATATTGCAATAGAAAATATACAAAATCTTAACAAGATTGAAGAGTTACAATATCATAGAAATGTATCATACGGAATTAACTTCAGTTTAGTCACAATATTGGTTATTGTGATTGTAATAATTTTCATACGCATTAAAGTAATTAAAGTAAATAACAAAATTCAGGAGAATTTTAAAGTAAAGGAGGGAGAAGTTATGTATACGTCAGCATCTCGACAGACAGATAAATACGATGCTATACTGTCTGAGATAGCCATTGCCCTTGACAGGAAATAACATGTAGATTTATATTACATACACTGCATTCCGCAAGTGTAATCATGAGCTTTCCCACACGGAACATAATTCGTAGAATTGCAGCAGATACATTTGTGAACGTTTGTTGTTCATAATTGCTGAATTGACATAATGATGTCTATATATATTAGTGGGAAGAATTCTTGAGGGTGAGTTACTCTGAAATCGCTAGATTGTACGGTCGTGTTAAGTTGTTTAAATAAAGTTGTTTATACAGAATAAATAAAAAAAAAAAAAAGAACTAAAAAGTTTTTTTTTAATTGTTACCAATACGTAACATAAATAACTGGCGCAGTCGGTAGGATAACTTAAAAAAAAAAAAAAAAAGTTATTCAGTGATACGAAAATACGTGCAAAAAGAAAAATAAACGAAAGTTATAATCGTTTGCTAAAAGTTATTCAGTGATCGAAAATAAACAAACGTTAAAATCGTTAAGTGTTAATTATATGCCGATAACAAGAAGCAGATCCAACATCTACGACCAGAACCGACCGGAACTCAGAATGGCAGAGATCCAGGAACTCCAGGCCCAACTCCAACACAGGGACCAACAACTCCAACAACTAACAGCAGCCTTCCAAGAACTCAGGGTGAGGGAAACCACCAGAGCTGACCGCGAACGAATTCTCAGGGAAGTGAAGCATATGACGACATTCACAGGAAATGGAGATGTCACTATTAACTCCTTTCTACAAAACGTTGAATATTATTTGTCAGACGTAACAAGTGAAAGCCTCAAGAAATACATGATTCGAACGATATTTAATGAAAAAATCCAGGGAGAAGCGAAGGAAACAATCATCAATATACAACATCCGGACGACTGGAGCGAAGTGAAATCAGCATTGAAACTAAGATACCAACCAGACACGGAGCCCAGCGACATTTATAAGAGGATAAACAATATAAGAATTAATAACGTAAGTGAACTAGCTTTAGAGATTCAAAATATTAAATATAAAAGTGACGAATTAAAAGTGTATTATGACAACGATCATTATATTGACCTAAGCACTGTAGATACTATGCTAATCAATACTATAAAAGAAATAACACAGGGTACTTTATTAGAAAAGATATATAATGAAACAGATTTGAATAAAATAATAGTCGTGATGCGACAGCGCAGATACGAAGATAATTGCATAAGAGAGGAATTTAGAAAAAATACGAATGTTATCAAAGATAAGAGAAAATTTAACAACTTTAGATCTGAGAATAGAAATAAAATTGTAGACCACAGAGTTAATCATAGTAATCAGAATCCAAATAATTCAGGAAATTTTAATAATAATTCTGGCCAATATCGCCAACAGAATTTTGATAGAAATCTATGTCAGCAACAACAGAATTACAATAGGAACCCCCCTCAATATCAAAAACAGCCATATTACAATCGTAATTCGGGTCAAACCCAGGGACAGTATAACTCTAATAGGAACTCAGGTCAGCGTTATCAACAGCAAAATTTGTATAGGAATTCAGGGCAGCATCGCCAACCACAAAATCTCTATAGACAAGATGCAGAAGCAATGGAAGTAGATAATATTCAAAGACGAGTACAAGTAAATAATATAAATGAACAGAACCCACAACCAGGACACCTTGGAACACATTCGGGCCAATATTGCCTCCAACAGAATGTGTCCGAGCAAAGGTATGGGCCATGTTGTAATAACAATTCAAGGGAAAATCATGATGAAGCAAATACTTCATCGTTTTTTATCAATTAGCCTCGGAAGAACTACCAGTCATAGAATTCACTATAAATAAACGTAAATATTTAGCTTTGATCGATACGGGATCATCATTGAGTATAATAGATGATAAAATTAATAATTTCAAAACAATTGAAACCAAGCCAATTCATTTTTCCACCATAAACGGAAAAGACTCGATAAACTTGGAAGCACATACACCAGTGCCAGACGAGTTGAAAGCACCAGTAGGAACTCTTATACGGTGGAAGGTCAAAAGCCTACCCTACCGCAAATACCAATTTATTATAGGTACAGACTTATTAAATAAACTAAATACTTTGATAGATTTAGAGGACGGAACAATACGACTTAACGGACAGACAATTAAATTGCAAAACCATCCATACCAAACTGACGAAGTATGCACTTTAGAAGTAACTGACAATACAAGACATGTGAAACTAGATCATTTGAACGAAGAGGAATATAAAGCTGTTAAGGGACTAATGCGAAGATTCAGTACACTTTTTTTTAAAGAAGGTGATATGTTAACTAGTACTCCAGAAATCGAACACGAGATCAGAACAGTTACTGATCAACAAATAAATGCAAAACTATACAGGTACCCCCCGAAACACGAGGAGGAAGTTAGAAAGCAAATAGCGGAAATGGAAGTACAAGGAATAATAAGAAAAAGTAATTCAAAATATTCCAGCCCTCTAATAGTCATTCCAAAGAAGAGTGATAACTCGGGATTAAAGAAGTATCGTATAGTCATAGATTATCGAAAACTTAACAACGTAACTATTGACGACAAATACCCACTTCCTAATATAGACTCTATATTAGATAAGTTGGGCAGGGCGCAATACTTTACTACAATAGATTTGGCGAAAGGATATCACCAAATCATAATCAAGGAAGAAGACAGGATTTTCTCAAATAAGACTAAATAACCGGGACTTAGTGACAAAAACCGACATCATAGTACATCTGATCAAAACTCAAGACATACTTAATTTACTCGGAAACATTTCGACAAACATAGCAAAATTAGACGAAGGACACCGCGACCTACTTAATTTAGAAATTAAACATTTATCAAACAAAGTTAAAACTTTTATACCAAATAATCGAAAGAAAAGAGGACTTATTAACTTGATAGGTTCTGCACACAAATGGCTCTTCGGGACCATGGATGATGAAGACCGAGTCAGCATAGAAGATCATTTTAAAAGTATAGAACTAAATACCCACAATGCAATTAGTAATCTGAATCAGCAAATAGTCATTAACGATCAATTTGATAAAACATTTGACCAGTTGAAGAATATAATAGAAAAAGATAGAACGGTAATAGTGAATCATTTAAATGAGGTAGCAAGTAAAACAATTAACCAAAACTTATTTTATGATCAGCTTTTTAAGTTACAAATATTAAAAGATAAAATAGAACATATACAAGATAATTTAGCATCTGCTAGACATGGAATATTGCATCCTAATATACTGACCGACGAAGAAATACAGCCATATGAAATAGACTTAAATAAAATGAAATATATAAAACTAGGAGTAATTAATTTCGAAAACAATGTTCTAATGTTTGCAATAAAAATTCCAAAGGAATTCGTCAAAATTCAACTAAAAATGATTATACCATTACCTAATAGAGAACAGAAAGAAATTGACTACCACAAAGAACTTGTATTTGATTATAATAATTCAACATATGTATACGAAGAATTGAAATATTTAAATGAATTAAACCTAAGTAAACATTGCATTTTCCAACAAAATTGTAAACTGATAAAAAAACAATAATACTGAAATAATAACATTAGATGACGAAACCATTATTATAAAAAATGCAAATAAATTAAGTATCACTCAAACTTGCGACGAAAGAAAATTAAATGTATCTGGAAACATACTTATCCATTTCAATAATTGTGAAATTAGAATTAAGGAATTTTATATGTCAAACCTAAAAGAATTCTTCCACGAACGATTTTATTATCCTACAAATGAGAGTTTTCACAACTTTACTAATAAGATTACATTAGACGATATTGCAATAGAAAATATACAAAATCTTAACAAGATTGAAGAGTTACAATATCATAGAAATGTATCATACGGAATTAACTTCAGTTTAGTCACAATATTGGTTATTGTGATTGTAATAATTTTCATACGCATTAAAGTAATTAAAGTAAATAACAAAATTCAGGAGAATTTTAAAGTAAAGGAGGGAGAAGTTATGTATACGTCAGCATCTCGACAGACAGATAAATACGATGCTATACTGTCTGAGATAGCCATTGCCCTTGACAGGAAATAACATGTAGATTTATATTACATACACTGCATTCCGCAAGTGTAATCATGAGCTTTCCCACACGGAACATAATTCGTAGAATTGCAGCAGATACATTTGTGAACGTTTGTTGTTCATAATTGCTGAATTGACATAATGATGTCTATATATATTAGTGGGAAGAATTCTTGAGGGTGAGTTACTCTGAAATCGCTAGATTGTACGGTCGTGTTAAGTTGTTTAAATAAAGTTGTTTATACAGAATAAATAAAAAAAAAAAAAAGAACTAAAAAGTTTTTTTTTAATTGTTACCAATACGTAACATAAATAACTCGCACGGAAAAATAAGTATACAGTTTATCCAATCTGGTTCTTATCCCCCCAGTATTTTGATAATATATACGCAAACTACTATATTTGGTATCTGAATTAGCTCCGGCAACATCAGAATCGACAGCATGATGAATACAATTAGACATTGTAAGGTACGATTGCTGAACTGACTCAAGGAAATTTAAATAAAGGCATAGAAAATAGTTAAGGATGGAGGGATCAAAACTCACATAAAGGATTAGCTGTATATTTGTAATATGACAAATAAAAATTGAATACAAAAGAAACTCTTGCAAAAAAGTTTTTTGTTTTTGTTTTTTGTCTTTGCGATCCGCTAAACTCCACTCAGCCAAAACACAACCCAACTCCCAAGCAAAAAAAATCCCCTCACCATTTCAAACCCTTTTGTTGATGTTGCATCATCTTAAATCATCAGGCTAATTAAAAGAAAACACCACCATTTAGAATTGATAACCTCCATCCCCTCTACACAACTGCAAGCAATAAACTCCATAAGTTGCCCATTTCCACCACAAGAATCAACCATCAATTTGGAAGATAATTACTCTCTTCGAGTTTTAATTACACCCACTCGCCATGGGAAATATTATGTCCCCATGCGCAGCAGCACAATTTGTATCCATCCCTTATCGCAATCGTAAAATCCATTCGCAGACAAAAAATACATTAAACACTATTCAATTCAAAATTAAAAACAAATTGTATCCCCAAACCATATACTTTTATTAACTTCCATTAAAATGGAAGACTTCAAGCCATCCTCACATATAAATGCAGACAGGAAAAAAAAAATAAAGGATTAACCGAGAGCTAGGCCCCTTCGCAAAAGGGTTACAACCGAAAACATTATAAATAATTTATCTTAAGTACATTTCCAGGAAGGGACCACTTCCTGGCGCCAATGCCAAACAGGATGCCAATTTTGTCTTCCATCTCCTCAATATCGCGTGTCATTGTCAAACGCGAAATTAGCCATTACAAGGATTCTCAAATAATCATCGCGAATGAGCTGCGAGAGCTCGCTACTCGCTTTGTTCTTTTTCGACTCGAAATCAGATTATTAACTTTGTCAACCCCATTGCCACTATCATGACGGGATTAAAGCAAACACAAAACCCATCAAAGATTCCGCACAATAATATAATCTGCGCCATTGTCTTTGGTTAGCCAAAAGTGGGGACAGTTTTGAGCTTAGTCGATTTTTTTTTTTTTTTGATTTTCTGCGGATAATTGGTAATTTGCTGACGTTTATTTTTGGGCTCTTACTTCATCCCCTTGACGGAATCAAGTTGATTCATCGAAATCGTAACAGGTATGTTAATATCGTGCGGCGTTGAAGTTCATATTCCGTGAAATCCTGTTGATTCTTTTTTTTTTGTTTCCCTGTTTGTGAGTCGTCCTTCTCATTCCATTAAAATTCAATTCAAAATCTAATTACACGGAAACTTCAAATGGCTTATTTTTTTATTGCGTAACCTTTTGGAGTGTATTCCTTTTGGAAACAGGAATCATCCCCGTTCGGCGTTGGTGGGTGTTCCACCACTCCATCGTCGAAGTGCTTCCGACCCCTAGGGTGAGGTTGATAAATGCAACCGAATACTCTCAACCTTTAAGCCGTCGCGTCGGTGGTCGGTCGGTATGAGTGGAGGTTGTTTTTGACCTTTTTTGTTGCCGATAACGTGAGGAGTTGCAAAGTCGTCCCCGGTGAAAAAGTGCGAGCGCTCGACGCTAATAAATTATTCGCTGAGTTTTCGAAAGTTCATCCGTGGTTGCTATATTCTACTCGGTAATGTTTTTATCTGGCTTTCAACCCCTTTTATGGATGTTCAGTGTTCATGTTCAGTGTTCGCATTCAAATCCAGTGGCCTGAAAAAATACGCAAATCTAATGAAATATCGTGCGCGCACTGTGTCGCTGATTTCATCGCCGTTGTGAATTGCTTTGGGTTTCTTTTATTTTGCATATTAATTTTGAAGGTTAAGGACTTGATTTTAAAGACCAAATGGGATTGTAGTAGTTGATTCATTTTTTAACCGAATGGGGACTTGCAATCGGGATTTTTGTTTTTGTTGCTTAAAGAGAGTTGTTAGTCGGACTAATTTTTAAGAGTCGCATTTACGAAAAGCACCTCTGTTGGTCTGGATGTCGGTTTTTCAAGCCAGAGATTGACTACGGACAAGTACACGGCGAACACCGCTTACAGCTCTAGCTACAATCAGGAGGAGCTGTCATCACTTAAAGCCGCCTTTAAAGCTTTCGAGGCGGAGGCGAGTTAGCGTTATTTTTAATTATTTCTATGACCCTTGGTCATAATGTACGAAAATTATTTGTGCAGGAATTCTTTTTCGTTGTTGCTGCGATCGTCTACAATACAAAGTTTTTCGTTGTGTTTTAGTGCTTACGAGTATTGCTCGTAATTGTGTTGCCAAGCACTTTGAGTGCGTTCCACATGAAACATCTCTCTGACATGAACATATTATACATCACTAGCCAAGTGTTTAAATAGTTTATTTTTAAATGTGCTTGTGTTTGTGGTTCTCCTTAGTGCAATGGAAAATGCGTTCCACAGGATAGTGGCAAACAATTGGATCTGGCCCTTATCAATATAGCTGTTCTTTGTGAGCTGGCAAAACTTAGTCTGCTGTGCAAGTACTCCGGTTGTTGGGTCATCGTGATACCATGCAAGACAGAAAGTGTTCCGAATTTAACGAGGTTATCGAAAGTTAGGCCCATTATCTGCAGGGAGTAGCTTGATATGTGGTCAATAAAACGTTTATTAAAGTCATATCTTGCTAGGCTATTGTAAATAACATTTAATTTACGCCTAGTGTAGTATAAGGGATTTTACAAGTAGCATTTTAGTTTTAATAGGCAAAGATCTTTGTGTGGACCAGAGAAGTCGGATGCCATTGTATACCTTCCCAGTTGTAGAATTTTTTTTATAATTGAAAATAATATAGGGCCGAGAATAAAACCTTGTGGAACTCCAGCACGCACCCCAAGAAATGATGAAATTGTATTTCCTGCAGCCAAACATTGCTGACGCTCCACTAAGTACGACTGCAAGAGCTTGACTGACAGATTCGAAAATCGAAATGTATGAGGAAGCTTCCGACAAAGAAGGGAATGGTCCACCGTGTCGAATGCTTTAGAGAATTCAAACAACGTCAAAAACGTAGGGCTGTTCGCATCCAGGTCTTTGCGAATATCGTCGACAACGAGCAACAGTGCAGTCTTTCAACTTCTTTTTTGCACGAAAGCCGGATTGAGCGGAACTCAAAAGGTTATAGTTTGTAAGATGCGCTTGCATCTGCTTCAAAATCGTCTTCTCAAATACTGTGGACAAGAACGGCAATATTGCGATTGGTCTATATTCAGGGTTAATCTGATTTTGCTACTTAGGTATAGGAATTATCTTAGCCTTGATAGGCGCACCTGATCTCTGCTTTCCATTACCTAATTTGCGCAGTTTTTGCCACAACTCTTTCCCGGTCTGAATTTCAGTGCTCAGGAGGTGTTCGTAGTGTCGCCGCCTTTCGTCCCTTAAACGAAGAACTACTATGTTGCGTAAGGACCGATAAGTATTATAAAGGACAGTTACCTGTCCTTTTCCAACGAGCATAAACAATTTCACGTTTTTGCATCACATCTAGTAGATGTCTACTAAGCCAAGGCGGGGAATTGGATATAGGTGTCCTTCGTCGGAGGGGAACATGTTTTTCAAAAAGTGATTTTATATTGTTTCGTCGGCTCTCTCGGTGGTGCATGACGTTCATACACATCATTTAAAAATCTCCTTTTTTCAGCAAGACGTGTAAACATGCCTTAAATCACATTAAATTTAAAGGAAACTTAATTTCATACGCACCAGCAGCAGTAGCCATATCCGCTGCTGATTTTAGCGATATTATGCCTGTTTGGGTTTGATGGGACATGAACTTCATTTATGCATTCGGGGCAAGATGGTGAGCTGTCATGCCCGAAACGGTGCAGATATTTCCGATAGCCACCGTGCCCCGATAAGAACTGCGTAAGGTTATAAATTCAGTCTCCATGGTCACGTTCTATCCATTCCTGGACTACCGGTATAAGTCGGTACATCCATCTGCCTTTCATTGTATTATTCCAGCGATCTTGCCACATTGCTATTGACGCTGTCTTTTGTTCCATTTTAATCTTCTTGATTTCACCACCGTAGTATTTGTTTAAGGCTCTTCTACTATATACCCTCAACATTTTGTCGACAGGAACCATTCCAGCTATTACAAACGCAGCCTCGTCCGAAATGGTTCGAAAGCCGCTAATTGTTCGTAGCGCGGAGAGTATGTATGTCGATAATAGTTTACTTTTGGTCTCCTTTGTCCTCAGTGCCTGCGCCCAGACTGGAGCTGCATACAGTAAAACTGATGTAACAACTCTGGAAAGCAGGATCCTTCTTGCGTATCCAGGTCCACCAATGTTAGGCAGTATGCGCGAGAGAGCCCCTTGCATTTGCGATGCTTTCTTGGCTATATAGTCCAGGTGTGTTTTGAATCGCAATCTATTGTCCAGCATTACTCCAAGGTATTTAGCCGCTTCTTTGGACCGGATTATTTGGTTACCAACCTGGAAATTGGCGAACTCTACAGTTTTGCGACTTGTTTTGAGGACAGCTTCTGTTTTATGATCTGCTAGTTCTAGGCTGGCTGTTGCTAGTCAATCCTTTATCCGGGCAATTGCTTCGTTTGTAGTGGATTCAACAGTATGAATCTGTTTACCCACTGTCACAACGGTAATGTCATCGGCGAATCCAATTACCGTCACTCCCTCGGGCAGCGCCAAACGTAGTACTCCGTCGTACATGATGTTCCGCACAATGAGGGCCCTAAGACCGATCCCTGTGGAACTCCGGCAGTGACGTTGTAGTATTTTTCACCTTCATCTGTGTTATATCTCAACTTCCTGTTGTTGAAGTAACTTGTCAATATACGTAACAAGTAGTACGGTGTATCCATTCTGGCGAGGGATCTTCTAATGAAAGACCAGTTCGCCAAATTAAAAGCGTTTCTAACGTCCAACGTTACTATCGCACAGTACTCCTTTGTCCCGTGGAGCCATCTTTCCCCTTCAATGGCGCCTTCTGTCAACTACTGCTCTTATGGCATCAACAGTGGATCGCATTTTCCTAAAGCCAATATTAGACCCATGTGTCTCTCTGTCTGTTGAAAACAGGATAGCGTCGAAACAAATCGACCTAGGCAAGTGAAATTTTGTGAGAGGACTTACTTTTATGGTCTTCAGGTTGATATTAAAATTGGGCTATGTGGGTCAAGCATTTCTGGTACCTCCCACACAAAACCAATTTTGCATGACTTGTATGCAGTGAAGGGCATCAATGAATCGGCCAGTCCGATGATAACTAGAGAATTCTAGAGAATTATTTCATATTTATAAAAAAATTAATGTATATAACATTTGGATTTAACTACCTAAATTTGCTATTAGAAAAAAAATATTTCATAGTTGCAAAACCGATGCAACATTTTTATTACTACAAAATCGATTAAAGTTTTTAGTTTTTAGCAAAATGTTTTAACTGATTAAATTTCATTGTTATTTATTACACGATCTGCAAAGTTTAGATGCGAATCAAATTTTCAAATTTGACGATATTGAGCGTTTATTTTTTATTGAATAGGACTATTCTATGCATTTGAACCATGTGTGCTGCAATTTACAAAAAATCGTCTGCACGTGAAATTCACGATCAAATCCTGATTAAATCTAGAAACGCTGTGACGAATTGTATATAATTTGTTGCGTTGGTTGTTTATGGGAGCGGTAAGGAGGTCTGGACCCTATTCTAGAAGCTTAGTAGTTGACCAACCAACAAAATTGCTAAGCTTACTACATTCCATTTGAAAATTGCAAAGGAGGTTACCATCAACTTATTGCCTTCCGGATTCCTTTAGATTTCTTATAAAAAATTTTCTTATAACGCTTAACTTATTTAAAATATATAAACATAAACTAGATTTTATTAAAAACTAAGTGCACAAAACTAAAGCACATGCACCCTATATTTAGAACAAGATGAGATGTTACCGTTTACATTCAAAATGCTACGAATTCACCGTTTCATTTTTTCAAGCTTGATTTAAGCAAGAAGTTTTGTTTCATCGGCTTTGCATAAAGAATATTAGAATTAGAATTAGAATTAGAATTATTGGCGCGCAATAAGTATTCCAAAGAAATGAAACAAAAAATAGTGTCCGATTTTAATAACGGCGAATCCGTTACATTTATTGCCAATAAATTTGATATAAGCCATACAGTTAATTCTCGATTCCGCGACCGGGGAAATGTCCAAACTATTCATAGTGGTGGTAGATCCCGAAAAACGACCAGTCGAGAAGACAAAAGGATCATCAGATTAATAATAAAGGACCCCTTCATATCGTCCACGTGTATTCAAAAAGAATTAAGTTTAGAGATCTCTAGCAGGACGATTTGGCGAAGAGCGGTTGATGGTGGCTTGTCGTCATATCGAGCAGTGAAAAAGCCATTTATTACTCAAAGGAATCGACGTGCAAGACTTGAATTTGCAAACGCACATTTGAACTGGTCTGTGGCAAAATGGAGAACAGTGCTTTTCACTGATGAATCAAAATTCAATTTAAAGGGATCTGACGGATTTCGAACGGTACGGAGACCAAAGGGGGAGCGACTAAATCCACGTTTCACAAAGTCCACAATTAAGCACGGAGGAGGGAATATAATTGTCTGGGTATGTTTTTCCAGTCAAGGAGCCGGGCCGATTCATAAGATTAGTGGAATAATGGATCATTTCGTGTACTGGGAGATCCTGCAAAGTGTCATGCTTCGTTATGCTGCGGAGAATACGCCGTTGAGATGGATCTTCCAACATGACAACGATCATAAACATACCGCAAATCTTGTGAAGTATTGGCTTAATAAAAACAAAATTACAGTTATGAAGTGTCCAGCACAATCACCTGATCTCGATCCTATAGAGAATCTATGGGAAATTTTAGATCAGAGAATTAATCGTACAAAATGCTCCAATTTAGACTCGCTGCTCGAACAGGCTCAAATTGCCTGGAATAACATCCCTACGCACATTATTGACAACCTTATTGGCTCCATGCCTCGACGATGTGCTGCAGTGATCAGAAATAATGGAAACGCCACCAAATATTAGTAGAAAGTATTTTTTTATTTTTTTTTTATTTAAGAATTCTGTTTTAGTTTTGTCCACTTAGTTTTTAATGAAATCTAGTTTATGTTTATATATTTTAAATAAGTTACTGGTTATAAGAAATTGATGACTGATATATATATTGTTTTGTAAAAAAAATAAACCTAGTTATCAAAGATTTTTTTTTGAATTTTATTTACTTTTTTCCAAAGCGACATCTTTCCGTGCTTTAGTTTTGGCCAACACTGTACGTGTTGACAATATTGCATTCCACTTTATATAACTAATCCGTCTGTTTTCAGAATTACTACACAGTTCACCAGGATCCAACAATTTGACCCACCCACCTCCTTCGCCCGCTTTCTAGGCTATTTTCGACCACTCAAACATTTATTGCAATGCCAACCAATTGTATAAACGCCGTCTGAACAAGTTCACTCGGGGCCCTGAGAAAAGGAAATATTTAACCAATAAATTACAACCCTCGCACCTAATTTGCATTCCCAATCCGGAGAAATGTGGAGAGAGCACATGGGTGTGGGGTAAATTTTCCATTTTGACTCAATAAATCCACTTTGCATACTATCAACATCTTGCCTTGTATTTTAGCTCTTATATCCTTGCGGAGTAGCGGTGTTGTTGCGCTGCCATGTTCTATTTAAGACTATCATCTTGCATTTTAATAGACACCCGCCCCAGTTGGCGCAACAAAGACGTCTTGAGGCGAAAATCTCAGTTACTTGATGGCGTGCGCGTCCCTCTTGATGTTTCCCCATTTGTAAGACGTTAAGGATAATAAGTGAAGCTATATATTTGCTTGCGATTGTCGGGGTATGAACGTTTAACATTTATTTCCACAACCCTCCAAGTGATGTAAGTGGATTTCGTATTCGGATTCTGTGCGGTTTTGTGAAGTGATTTGTGGATGGATTCCCAAGGGAGCGCCACGCTGCAGGAGAGAGGCATTCAAATAACATTCGAGTGTAATTCAATTTTTGGGCAAAATGCCAAGAGATGTCACAATGTTTTGCTAACACCGCACATTGAGAGAGAACAATGCGTTTCATACTCTTATCACAGGCGGCCTTGAACTAGTCAAACAACCATAGAAACTCTAACTACAGGGCAGCGTCCGGTCCTGATTCAATTTACCCTATTCCCCAATACGGAAGGGAAGCAGTGTCACAATCAAATGGGACTCCCGACAACCCGCAATCAATCGGAGACACAATGCAAGGTTGACCCGAAACTTTTCCCCTTCTTTCCACGCACACATATGTGAGTACGAGTATGGGCTGTCCTTCGTTCCCAAGAAGAAACTTCTAATCGCTACACCCACATCAGGAATGTCCTCTGCTTGGATACTCATCTCCAGTGTTTGAAAGTTGAAAAGTTTACACAATGGACGTAAACTCTGACACATCCAGTTGACACCACCCGAACACTGTTTGACAATGGCAGACACTTTCTTGAGAGGGTAAAACTTTTGCCGATGCACAAACCTGCCAAAGAATAACACAACCAGTGACAATGAGAAGTTTCATAACCCAGGGTCCGCAAATACATACCATAGCAGTGACAACGACATGGAAGATAAACAGTGACATTAAATCCCCGCAATCGATAAATCAATCTCTGTGCTGGGACGCATGTAGGGATGACTCTCCGGAGGAGGAATGCACGCCATCGCACTAAATTGATTTTAATTGCCAATTCAGGGAGATGGCGCCTCTTCAGCTTGTCTTAGACTTTCTCCAGCTTCTAAAAATATTCGCGCAGCTACCGACCTTTCAACCCCATCCATTATCACCCCGGCAGATGCAACGACGCTTGTGTCACGCACATATACTCTCCCGCATGCCTTAATGCGGCCTAAGTGTTTTATGGCGTAAGGAGATGACTGCGCGCACTGCCAGGATCTTAATAAATATTTATGGCGTGGAATGCGTAAACAAGTGAGATTGCCGAACGACTGGGGACAAAGAAAGTCCATCTACCATTTCTCTGGCGCGCATCGCAGTGAAATGAAGTGGTCACTTTCTGTGGCTTCTCCATAAGCATGTGGTAGCTGTATAGCCGGCTAATGATGGAGTACACTCAGTATGAGGCTTAATTGCCATTAGCAGCCGTATGACAACTGCTGGGACACTTGATGCGCCCTTAATTACTTCAGAGATCTGTGGAGTGTGGCTCGCGCTGAGGCTAATTAACCCCGGAGTCGGATGGAGAGTGTACCGCCGCAAAAAGTCGGGTGGGTCAAGTTTTGGTGCTGTTTTGCACTTGAGTGCGTTTCAGATGTGAAAGACAATGTGCTTATGGTGTATAGCTGGCGATGGGGACCATCTGGTTGTGCTGGTGCTGGGTGTAGTTGTCGGGGTGACGAATTTTTGTTTCCCCACATCACAAAGTCAGGGCACGGGTTGGGGTGGAAGCAGTCATTGAGGGTTTTATGCCACACACATGTTGGTGTTAATGGGAGCATTGTTGCATGTTGTTTAATGGAGATTTAAATCATTTGCTTGATGTTCGCAAAGTCAGAGGTCAATTGATGTTTTGGTGTGTTGCGGAATGTGACAGTCGAGACTTCTGCTAAATGTTTACACACGAGCATAACGAGCATCAAGTGTTTGGATGTACTTTGGTGTATTATTATAGTTAGATGCATTTTTGATTTGGAATACAACGAACTGTTGCAAAACCTTGACAGTGGTAGCGTTTGTGATGGGAAGTCTTCGCAAAGTACTAGATTCTATATGATGATTGTTACGGCATATAGTTCGGCGCCATCTTGGTAATCTTGACATCGACGCACCTTATCTACTATGTGATTCACCCCGATAGAGGGAATTGGTATAGGAACATGGTATCCAAGGAGAGTGAGATTTCGTTATATATTCGGATTATAGGGTACGAAGTCAGGTATTCTACTCCAGCGAGTTATGTCTAAACGAGGCCCTGAGACATCCGGACATACGTAGTAAGTTCCAAGCAGACGTTTAGGCAGTACTCAGCTGCTTAGCTACTTGAGATGAGATCGATATCCAACAAGGCGCCATTGTTGTGTGCCACCAAACCTGAACTAGTCAGAAATTGCCGCACACTGATCAAGGCATTCTGCTTACAAAAACGTGTCAGAGTGTTTTTTTGTTTTTATTGATTTATTTATTTCTTTATTTAACTACTAAACATTTCAGTCACACTTTATCAATGAATGATTTAAACAAAAAAGGAAGCTTGTTATTTTTTCGAAGGTCTGCAGGTTCAGCAAATTTAATTGACTAATGATGCGGGGAGATGACTTCGGGGTCACCTGACATCTAGTGTTAGTTATACTATTAAAATAAAGAATTGAGCTTATAAGACCATCAATGGTTGCGGCTAGAAATATTGTTCTTGATAAAGCCTTCAATAAGGTAATTGTTTATTTACTTAAGTCTACCATTTTACAATTTACAGACTATATAATTAGGTAAATTTAAAAAAAAAAAAAAACAAAAAAACTCTTAACATAAGGGAAACAATATTTAAAAAAAAATAAATAAATAAATATATGCATATATAGTAAAAAAAACTCTTCAAGTGAAGAAAAAAAAAATGAAGTTTAAAAATTAAAAATTAAAAAAAAAAAACTTCCACTTAGTGTGCAAGAAAAATAATCAATTACCCTAAGTTGAGTTTATTCTTCCAGAAGCGATGTCTTTTACAAACGTTATGTCCTGAATAAGTCTTCTCGTTTCCAGGGACTTTAAGTTTATTATCCTACATCTTTCTTCATAACTGGGCATTTCTACTGACCCATTAAAGTGACGAAGGCAATATCTTGAAACAACATATTGGTCACACCTAGAAGAACAACAAGGTCTCAAAGGCTTCAGTTTCTTAAGTCACGAAAAATGCAAACAGAACAACTTTAAGATTGGCTATAGGGCCACTCTCTGCACTGAGGGAAAAACACTTTAAACTCCTGAACAAAACACTTTAAAATTAAAAGTTTACATGCAAACCATATTTAAACGCTTTCAATTTAAAGTTACAATTTAAATTTTTTACGTCAGCGCAAATAATTTAAAACTTGAAAGAGAAATCATTTAAATTTAAAGTTGCTCACTTTAAAAAAAAAAAAGTTGTACACTTAAATTCAAAGGAAACACTCTAAATATAAAAACTCACACTCTTAAAAAAACATTAAAAACATTTGTATTAAATCTAAAAGAAAACACGTTCAATATCAAAATGACACTTTTAAAAGTCATTTAAAAGCATTTAATGTAAAATGCCAGTTTAAAATTGCTAAATTTAAAAATCAAAATTATACAATTTTAAAACCGATTTGAAAATGTTTACTATGAAATGGTATAGTCCAGTTTTCGTCTTTCTGAAGCATATAGTTTACAACATTATCGGGAGTGGGTCACTCTCCGAATTGGTCCCGTATGGCTGCCCCCTGCTTGTGGTCACAAAATTATTTGTCCATATGTTGAGAGATTGAAAGTGTTTCTCTCATAAATCAGAGTGTACACTTTAAAATTTTAAATTATTCTGTTTAAATACATTTTAAAATCATTTTCTTTTAATTTTCGCAAATATTTGTTTTTTATACAAAACTCTTTAGATGTTCGGGTGATGAACAAAGTACAGTGTTACGGGTTGCGATTTCTGTTTTCTGGCAACAACTGTGATTTTTCGAAATCTGGTACAAAGAAAACCACTGATCTTCAAAACGTTATAAACAGAAGTAAAATTTATTCAATATTTTGTATTTCGTATTGACATTTGACACATAAACTTTATAATTTCCCTTATGGGATATTTGTTGTGGGTGGGTGCATTCCACCCCATTGGTGCAGTGTTGCCGTCGTCACCGTCAATATTATCGTTGACGTCAACATTAGATTTGCCCACTTTAAATTTAAATATGCGAACTTTTGATTTCAAAGTGCAATTTTTCCCTCAGTGTGGGTATTGTCTTTTGAAGAAGCACGTTATGAGATTAAGGTTAACATATATACAAACGCATGCAGGTAGTGCGAGGACCTACAAGTCGCGGAAGACATCATTTCTGAATATATACTGACAGTTTAAAGGAGGTTGGCTTTGCAAACAATATTGAGACCACATACTTGCATTCTGTAACAAAATTTAGTTTATGGGCGAATTAAGTCCGCCGTGGGAAATAGGCTTTTCCGACGTAAACAGAAAACAATATTAGAGAAAGAGTGCAGAGATATCGAACTGCTTTTTCTCAGCACCGTGGTAAAAACGCTGAGACACAAGGAATACGAGTTTTCCTACAGAACAAATCCTTATATTTAATTTCTGTAATCGACCGCCGAAAAGAAGGTCTGAATTTTCTTCAAAAAAATTGCCGACGATTTTTTCAGATAGACTTTTCAATCCGCATCCCAACTTTCCGAGGACTCATTTGAAGTTGTATTAAGAGCTGCAAGAACTTCATTGAAACAAACAACGCGTTCCAATCCAGAAACCTCTTCTACTGATCCCTATTTTAGAGTGTTTATACTGATTCCTTGCATAGATGCAAGACGTTCTACCATCTTTTCAATCTCTTCTCCCAGGTTTTCCTGCACTTGAGCGAGCGAGATAATGCAATTTCGTTATCAGCTGTGAAAGCTAAGTAGGTTCTTTGGTTGTCGAGTGATCCTTCTATTGAAGTTTTAAAATTGCTTTATATATGCGACAAGACTTACTTTAGAGGTATAAGCTTCTGGCTTACGGTTTTGGCCACGCTTCCAGTGACCACAGCTAGTGTTGAAAGAAGAACATTTTCAACTATGAAAAGGATTAAAACGTGTCCCGGAGCGTTAAGCGGAATGCAAGATTAAGCTCATTTGCTATGATATCTGTTCTTTGGGATATTAATGAGGATTCAGATAAAATTATGGATCTAATGTAAAAAGAAAAAAATCAAGACGTCTTCTGCTTTGAAAAATTGTGTGTAAAAAAATAGTTTATGTATGTTCGTTTAAGTATATACGATTTAGGGTCGTTTGCTGATACGACTCATAGCGAATTTAAGTGCCACATAAACTCTTATTTGACAGTTTATGCCATGAAAAAAGTAGCCCATAATTAAATACTTATGGGCTACTTTTTTCAGAACTTAAATCGTTAAGAGTCGTATGAGCAAACGGCCCTTAGACACCCAGAAAAAAAAACAACGTAATATCAAAGAAAACCACTTTGATTTAAATATTTTTCAGAATGATTTAGCATCGTGCAAGCGGAATTATTATGCCTCGAAAGTTCTGGTAGAACATATCCAGTATTAAGTAGTTGGTAGCACTATAGCACTGTCATTTGGCAGCTCGGGTATATGAGTAGTGTGTTCGAGATTGTTTATATCAATATCGGCGCGCGGCCACGTAAGACGTATGCCCGAGTTCGCTCGTTAAAGTAAGTTAGGTATTATTAATATTAACGGTTTTTAGTTCAGAAGTGGGATTACCACGTTTTGTGTTGCGTCTTGTATGTGCTATCTTAGTACGTTCAGTTTGAAATATGACAAGTGTGTCCAATAAGATTCACGAAAGTAGTATTGATGAAATAAAAATTTCAAGTAGCTCTTATTGCGTCGCTTGTCTTTCTGCTTTATATCACGCTACGATTGTCTCTTTCCTAATACCATACCTTCGTCGAACCTGGTTCACAAGTATATGATAGCCAATAGGTTGAATTGCGTCGGTACAAAAGAGATAGATATATAGATAAACATCGAAAATGTCCTGTAAATTTTCTGTATAACAGTTGGTCTTAATACGTCGTGCGAATTGAGAGGGAGAGAGAAACATCTCTTTAGTAAATATGTGGTCTCTTTTTAGAAATGGGTAGTGTTATACTTACAAAAATCGGCGAAGCCATTAAAATATATAGCTAGAACGTTGGCGCATACATTTCAAAAAATTAAAAAATTAGGAATAAAATATTAGAAGTCACCCGGGAAATGGAAAAGCGAAATGCAAAAAAACGACCCTCCGCCGAAGACGAGATACAACAATTAAGAAAAGAAATTGACGAGCTGAGGTCTCAAAACTTAAATCTCGGACGAATGGTCGCCATTAATCGACGCTCTCAAAGCAACAGAACCGACAATTTTTCCGCTTCAGCAGCTTCAGCCCATTCACCTATAAGACTAGGACACGAAGAGATAAAAAATATTATTCCTCCATTCAACCCAGCATCAACTTCTGGTTTAAACGCCTCGCAGTGGGTTGAAACCATCGAAAACATTCGCCAACTCTACAACTGGGATCATCGCACCACGTTTCTGTACGCATCCCTACGACTTGAGGAAGGAGCACGCAAGTGGTTTTCTGCCAAACAAGATAATTTAAATGGGTGGGTTGAGCTTAAATCAAAAATAGTTAGAGATTTTCCCAGTTCTATTAACGAAACAGAGATTATTTCTCAATTAATTACTCGACGGAAGGAGCCTAACGAAAGTTATGAAAATTATGCCTACGACGTAGAAGCCCTTGCAGAAAAAGCGCATCTACGACACGACAGAGTCTTAAAATATATAATCTCAGGGTTAAGAGATCGGGAATTAAGAAATTATTTAACCTTGGCTAACTGCATCAACACCGTCGATTTGCTTTCAAAAATCCAAGCATATACCATTATCGTAGTCGAACAGCAGGTTCGAGACAATTTCGATCGCCAACAAAATAAATTGTCGTCCCCAGCTTCGAAACCCTTGTCCTCCCTTCTCAGGCAAACCGTTCCTGCAGATATTTCAAAAGCGATGTGCAGTGAATTAACGTAGTAGATTTATTGATTTTTATTCAAGAGATGTGACTTAGTACCTTTCAATTGATCGGAATAGAATCTGAAGTTTTATTAATGAAAAAAAAAAATTAAATAGTAAATATGAGTTGCTTCTTTAATTTCAATAGCGGTTTTCAGTTTCAGATGGTAATTAACGTGAGTTGTGCAATAAGTGAATTAGCGCAACATAAAAGGGATTTTACCTTGAACAAAATGTATGTTGTGGTGGGTGTGGTGAACATGCACACAAAATAAAAGCTGAGAATTCCCTCACTATGAGGATGAAGGGATGATTGTGGAAGGAAGATGTAGAGATTCCTTCCATGGTGAAGATGACATTAGGTAGGAAAAATGAGAATTCCCTCAGTATGAGAATGAAAGGATTCCTTCTGCAAGGAAGATGATATGATTCCTTCTGTTGAAGCCAAAACGCTTCATCATTACGTTACGTTAAAATTGTAATACCAACCTAAAATTAATTTGCCTGATGAAGACATAGATGGCTCACGTATAAGTAAGGAGTTTGAAAACTTCCATATCTTAATTAATGACCATCCACAGTAATTTCCGGCATACCGCTTTTTTCTTCCTTCTTTAACTAACCCTCAACGAGGTAAGATAGCACCACTCCCTGTTTTGCGTGAATAATAAATTTATATATCCACTCAACCATTGAATTTTTTTTCTCTATTCCTTGGACGAAACAATCTTTTTGGAGCATCGCCATCGGCATCCCAACACCTTCCATGGTGAAGATGACATTAGGTAGGAAAGGTGAGAATTCCCTCAGCATGAGGATGAAAGGATTCCTTCTGGAAAGAAGATTGCATAACATTAATTCAAATGTTTTCCCTACTCTAAACGCTTACATTTTTAATTTGATCTAACCACGTATGCACCTGGATTTGACGTGGAATCATGCTTAAATGTAAAAGTGAATACGTTTCACTTTGAATCTACGTTGACTTAATTTAAAATTACATTGCGTATTTAAATCAAATATGTTTTAACGTGAAAAGAAATATTTTTTTTATTAAAGTTTATTCAACGTAAAGTCAAATAGAACGTATTACATTTTAGTTTGCATTTTTTCCCTGAGTGGAAACTAATAATAATCAATGAATTGGAAAAGGTATATATAGTTTTGTGGCGCAGTGGCTTAGTGGTTAGTGTGTTGGACTACTAAGCGAGGGGTCCCAGGTTCGAATCCCGAGAAAAACCCAAATTCCAACTTAAGGTTTTTTTCGCTGCGCCACCTCTCGCGAACGTCTGACAAACATCCGAGAGTATAACTGTCATGAAACAGCTTCTCAATTGGCCGTTTGGACTCGGCATAAAATTGTAGATCCCTTCCATTCGTCCCAAAAATAAAAAACTCACACAAGACGAATGGTTGTGAGAAGCTAGGCTTGGGTCCATACGGACCTGTTGCGCCAATTATTTATTATTTTTTTATATATAGTTTTTTGTTTAAAGAATTTCGCGTAAGGTTTTGAAACAAGCCACCTCCGGAAACATAATCCTGACTACGGCACTGCCAAGAGCTTGTCCTTATTCTTAATCGAGATCTCCTCGTCTGGCATCTGAAACCTCTTGAGTATGGAAAATGGTACAAGAAAAGAAGATATAAAATCAAATCCACATTCAGATGGAGACATTTTTCCGGATCTACAAGAGATTTTTCAGATAAAGGCCACCGTCTCTTGGCTGCTATCATACCCGCATTTCAACCTTGTTTATGTTCGTCCGGCACTACGTAACCTGTAAGTCTTTGACTGCCCACCTGACCCTGTGGGATCGATAAACCTTCAACCTTCCAATACTTGGTCATGGTTTATGTACTCTCTCATTCACCACTGGAATTAGGTTGGCAGTTCTTAGTTCGCCGCTGTTTAACGGTCTGTCTGCCAAGGTTGACTCGTCAGTTCGTCAGACTTCTCCGGCAGAATGTCCTCTTGAATCATTGTAGTTTAGTTTAATCCGACGCACCAAAGTCTAGGTGACTGTCATAGCAGTTTATTTCCATTGGCACTTGTCCAAGTTTTGTATACCATATATCCCTTACCCAAACTGCTGAATAAAAGTTATTATCCCGCTCTTAACTTTCACGGGCTTAAGCCTGGAGCACCTCAGTCGCCTAACACACTAACCACTGATAATAATAATATTACGGACTTATACAATTAACACGATCCCGCAACGACAAGGACCTCCAGATATATCTGGGCATATGCCCGCGGAATGTGGGAAAGGTTTCAATTGTACGAAAGGGCTGCTTTTAAGCTTAAGGACCCATACTCTACCACTGCCATCACCCATACTAATTAAACAAAGGAACTAACTTCCTTTGTTGCAACAGAATTTGATTTCGCAATTCCCAAGAGGTTTAGGTACAGCATTTCATTTCACAAAGGGGTCGTACAATTCGATTAAATGACTAAGCTTGCCAATAATACATAATAATGTAAGTTATTTCTATAAGCTTGCTGTGTTGTATGGGTAAGATGGAATTGGTAAATTATTTCCAGACCCATCATTGATCTTTAAGTGCTTCAGTAGTGCACTCTTGGTGAAACTGCTTCGAATAGAAAGAGGGAATAGATCGTGTGCTCTGTGCGTGCAAACCCCACCAACGCAACCGGGTTACTGCATATGCTTTGTAGAGACCAATTGTACTATTATGACTTACTTCTAAAGAGATTTTGATGATGTCCATGGCATGCCGCACATCACATTGCACTGAGATTATATTTTAAGGTATCCTTATCTGACTTATGACCTAGCTTTGATTTACTAAGGGGGCATTATCCTCCTTTCTCGTCACCGCATACCCTTTCGACATACTATAACCGTCTCGATTCAATCGATTTACTTATTATTTTCATCAAGGATATCAAGTATACCTACCGCTCCAATCTTCCCCAGATGTCACCCCTTTGCTGGTTAATTGATTTACAAAACTTTCAAATTTGTTTTGCCGCCAAACAACAAAGTGCAAAAATGTCTGCAGAAGGTGGTGGAAATTAATTACGCCACCGAAAAACCGCCCAAAGGATTGTTACACCGATTGTGCGATGTCATTAAAATCACAGTACAGCCATTGGGAATCAAATTAACGCGCGCTTAACAAAAACCAAACACTATGCTGTTGCCACTCTTCATCGTCATCGTCGTCATCATCCAACCACCAGGACACAATGAAAGGAATCACATCGGAGCCGCTCTCCCACTGGGAGATGTCACCGCGGAAGGCTTTAATTACACTCAATTACAGGATTTCAAAGCAAAATCCGATTCGGATCCTTTTACCTCATGCTAGACGGCATAATTCCTTCGATATGCCATCCAGTCCACCCCGGCAAACTCCCCGGTTGGCAACAGGTAATTTAACAAATTTTATGCAAATTGCAAGCGCGAACAATATTTCTATCTCCCAAAGGATGTCACAGTCGCACAAGGTATACTATACGTAGGCACATCAGGATAATTCTCCTTCACCGGATTGCATGTTAGTTAAATTATTATAGTAAATTAATTTGCGTGTACTCCCCCTCTCACGATTGAGGACGACATAAAAGGATCATAATTCCAATGTGCGACCGCTTGATGAGGCTCAAAGGATGGGGAAAGCATCCCTTTGAAGGTTTCACGTTCGAAAGTTTATGGTGTTGCAACTGCTTTTGTGGTATTTAATCCTTTTTTGGGGGAAACGTGTAACCGAAATTAATTAATGCGACACAGGCTGGATTTATGCGATACTGTATACTGTTTTGGGTGTACACACACGTGTATGAAAGGCCTGAGCTTTGCTGAATATTTTTCGGTGGAAATAATTAGAGAGGATATCCATATCCTGCAGTGTAGCTAAATGTTTTTCCAGCCGATATGCTGTCAGAGTGTGAACAGGTTGGAAAGTTGATACCATTGTTGTCGTCTCGGATGGATATAAAATTTTGTATATTAAAATTGAAAGATTTGGTCAGTGCGGTTATAATGCTTCTCGTTATTTGTCAGCATCACTAGATTGGAATAGTTGGAACAAAATAATTTTACACATAGCTAGTACTAATGGAGCCTGCAGGGGTTGTTGGACTACTGAAAACATAAACAATTTTTGTGCAGATATTAAGCTGCATTGGTCCCTTAATTTAGTCGGTCTCTCAGTCTTTGAATATGCTTCTATTATCTATTGGTCACATAAAGGAGGGGCAGCTTTAATATTTTTTTTTATTTCCTTGTCATACCGTGAAATTTGGTAATGTGATGAATTCCCCAATTTACAAATTTTAAATAATGAAGATAATAGAAAAATAAAAATAAAAAATATATATTATATATACCAAATCGTAACGGTGGCTCTAAGAAATCTAGTACCTTCGTCGGTAATAGATTCCCGCTTTCGAACAAAGCTTCCACAATAACATGTTTGGAACCGGGAACACAAGCTAAAGCAATGAGCAACACGGTTGTCGACTCTCCGACAGAACAACTTCCATCCGCTGCATAATTCTGGCTGCAGCATAATTTGGATTCAATATACACAAGGTGTGGCAGAGAAATATATCTCTTTAAAAACAAATAGTATTTAATTGCATGATATTTATACAGATTTTCTTCGAAAATCCATCTAAGTGCAAGCGTCAGGTGATAAGCCTGAGAAAGAGTTAATCACTAAGCCATAGCCAACAAAACGCATATAATAATAAAGGGTGATTTTTTAAGAGGTTTAGAACTTTTTTTAAAAAAAAAACAAAAAATTCGAAAAAATGAATGAAATATTTATTTGAATCGATAGTTTAAACCTTGCAATTTAATGTTTAAAGATAATTTCATGCAAATGTTGACCGCGGCTGCGTCTCAGGTAGCCCATCCGCTGAGTCCAATTTTGGCATACTCTTTCACACATATCGGCCGGTATCTCACGAATGAATGCATGGATGTTGGCTTCCAGTGCGTCAATCGAAGCGGGCTTGTCCCTATACACATTAGCCTTGGCTTACCCCCACAAAAAATAATCTAATGGTGTCAAATCGCACGATCTAGGCGGCCAATTGACCGGCCCGAAACGTGAAATTAACTGTTCACCAAACTCGCCTCGCAATTGCGCCATTGTTTCGGTCGGCTGGCTTTAGTTCTTGCACCAGCTGTATCTTAAAAGGCTTTACGCCCAAATCCTTCCGCAAAATTTTCCACGTAGTGCTGTAACAAAGGCCTAACTGCTGGGAACGGCGCCGAATCGACATTTCGCGGTCTTCTGTCACACTAGCTGATACGGCCGCAATATTTTCTTCACTACGCACAGTACGTAAACGTGTTGGTGGTTTAATGTCCAACAAAGTAAATTTGGTGCGAAATTTGGTCACAATCTTCCGAATAGACTGCTCAGAAGGTCGAGAATGCCGATCATAAAATGGAAGCAGCGCGCGATGAACATTTCGAACCGAGCACGAATTTTGATAGTAAAATTCAATAAGTTGCAAGCGTTGTTCATTTGTAAGACGATCCATGGTTAAATTGCAAACCAAACTGAAGCTGTTTGACAGTGACACAAGGTACTAAACACACGTCAGCTGTCAAAACTGGTGTTGCCAAAACCAAACCAGCTAAAAAATCACCCTTTAATAATAATAAGTTCTTTATTTTTCGTTATAAAAACAATTTTACAATTTTATACAGAAAAAAATTGAGAACATAACTTTTATTTCCTCTCCTTTGAAGTGCCACTTTTCTCGATTTGCTGTTCCGCCTCCATTTTTGAAAATCAAGATTTCCGATTTAGACATGTAGGGGAAGGTCGTGTACCTCGGAACGATTTCAATAATCTAGCATTTTTCTCTTTTACTTCTTAACCTGTGCTAAAAAAAAAAAAATCACGCAGCAACAAAAATATTTTATCTCCCTAAAAAAGGTTTGAACTTATTGTTGAAGTGCATAGTTTTTAAATAAAATATTAAAATTAATTAAGTTTGCCACCACACCACAGGGGGTGTGTATCTTGGTACGGTTAAGATAAACGTCTCAGATCTTTAGAAAGCAAACATAACTCCAGCTTTATTATTTAAAATTAAGTTAAAAAAAACAACAAAATATAAAAAATTAGTAAAAATAAATTGTAGAAATTCTGGTTGACTTACACAAGAAAATTTCGTTCTTAAATCTTCTTGCCTCTTGCTAACTGGAAAATTTCTTCGATGGTCATTTCATCATCACCGCTGAAGTCCTCGTCGCTCCTATTTTCTATTGGCGTGGTATTTGCTTTCGCATGTCTGAATTTAGGAATTCGTGGAATCACCGGCAGCTCAAAAGTTTCATCATCGCCTGAGGACTCGTTCAAAACTTTTTTCTTCGCTGAATTTGGCTTTTTAGTGGTCTTGACTTTCGAGCTACCTGTAGCAATTTCTTCCTTCTCAGGAGTGTCCGTAAGAATCCTAGTTCTTCCCCTCTTTCTTCCACGTGCAATAGGATCCTTTCTTGGTGCAGCTTTTAGAAATGGCCTTATTTGCTCTGGTGATACGAAATTTATCGAAGGAACCAATACTGCAGAGGTCGCTGTGGATGTTCCTGGTCTTTGTTCATCTGCAATTATAAGGTCATTTGCATTTTCGGTGGGCATAGCAGCTGGTTTTTCAGGACATGGTCGATCCGTTACGAAGCTACTAATGAATTCATCTTCGTTGAAAATATCGTGATTGAAGGGATATATTCCTGTTACTTCAAATCCTTTAACGACGTTTTGCTGATTGAATGCTTTCGGATAAGCCTGGCCGACAATTTGTGCTACATTGTAAATTGACATTGGTTTTCCTGGGTTGTTCAGCATCCATTCACTTGAAGCTTTGTTGTAGTAAGTTTTGTACGGTCCAAATACCGTTCTATCCAGAGGCTGCATTTTGTGGGAAGTATGCCGCGGCAGAGTCAAAAGAACAACTCCATGTTTTCTGGCGAGATCAATGGCCTGCAGAGATATGTGGCTATCATGGTTGTCCATTATATGCAAAACTTTTTCATCTGGTGTTGGCTTTGAATGTGCTATAAAATGTACGAAGAACTCAATAAACAGTTGCTCGTTTGACCAGCCGGAAGGATTAGCACCACTAATACACCCTGCTGGAGCACCGTTAAGCATATGTTCCTTGAAATTAACTCTGGGGAATATCAACATCGGCGGAACATGATTTCCTATTGCATTAATAGCCGCGACCATAGTGACATTTATTCCTCGCCCGATTTAGTCCCGAGGTCATGCTTCCTATTTGTTTTTCACCTTTGGCAGCTAAAACTTTCGGTGGGACGTGAACCGTTGAATTTCCAGTTTCGTCAAGATTGACAATTCTACTTGGGTAAATTTTAAAACGGGAATAGCAATCTTCCAAATTGGTAAAAAATTGTCCCACATTGCAGCGGTTAAAACTGGTTGATCTGGAAAGGCTGGTCGACTCTGGCTTTCTAAGTGATAAAGTTTGGTGCCGTTTAAGAAAGCCAATCATCCACTCTTTGCCAGCTGCTTCGTTCTTTATCCACGACTCCGGAAGAATTTTTCCATTTGCTTTTGCAAAACTAAAGGCCAATTTGGTTGTATCAATTTTCGATAATCCATAATGCAGCTTTGCTGCTGTGGTAAGGTATTCAACCAAGGCAAGTTCTTCTTCATCATTAAGCACTTTTTTGTGTGCAATTTCTGAGTGGTATTTGAACGTTGCATCGCCAGATTTCCGATGCATTTGAAGATGACGAAACAAAGTTGTTTTGGAAATACCGTGGTCTTTTGCAGCTCTGCCGATTGTTTCCTTATTGTAGAGAACATCGTTGATAGCTTCCTGTAAGGCATTTTCATCCAAAGGAGTTCCTTTAACACCTTCCTTGCTGCGAGGCATATTCAGACTGCGGCAATGAAAGAAAAAACGTAGATGAGTCATGGCGAAATAAAATCTCATTTTGTTTTAAGTAATGTGATTGTACCTTGGAACGGTCCAAGGTACAATTCAAGTGCCGTTCCAAGGTACAAAACATCGATATTTCTTCTTTAATCACTTTAATCTTTTAAATTCGCACTACCGTTTCTTATTCACCAACACAATACTATGCCTTATTCACCAAAAGCGCAATAATTCGATTCCAGCTTGCTCTCAGCTGTACTACACGTTTCACAAAAATGGTTGAAAAAAAACTTTTAGTGTGCGAAAACCGGATTTTCTTGTTTTTTAGCACGTCCGTCGCTAACCGAGTATGATGACAGAACGAAACAAGCTGCAACATGAATGCCCTTCAGACGTTGTGGAACCTTTTTCTTAGAATAAGATAACAATTTAAAAAACAGCAATCGTTCCGAGGTACAATCGTTCCAAGGTACATGACTTTCCCCTACACTTTGTTACGAATGTTTATAGGCAAGCATTTTCTAAACAAAAAAAAAAGAAGTTAAATAACACCTAACGAACGTTCCCATTTTCCAAAGTATGGAATTCCGCACAGAAAATGGACTAAATACACTTCTTAACGAAATAGGTAAGGAAATAAAACTACGAATTAGGAAGTAAAGCAAATCACTAAAACCCAAGCTTGGGCGCTCGCAATTACAAGCGAGTTAGTTCTTTTCCATCGTGGCATTCAAAGACTCCATAAGTGTTCCTTCTACTAATAGTTCGTGCCTAAGGTGCAAAGTTATTCAGAAAATAAACCTACCACATAAATCCATCTAAAATAAATTTTAAAACAGAAACAAAAAAAAAAAAAAATAATACCAAAAAAAATAAAATAAAAATTTCTTTAACAACTATAGCGGAGGTAAGCAGCGAATATATTTCGTAGGAAATTATTTCAGAAAGTTAATTATCCTAGGTAGGCATACAACACCAACATTCGCCTAAGTGGGGAAGAAATCTACGCGAATCTCGGAGAGTTATCTACTCTTCGCTTACTTCCCCATATTCTCCACATCCACCGCATAAAGCCTAGGCGAATTTTCGGTAATTCGAAAAGAAGAGTAATCCTCTGATTTACTCCTCCACCAGCGGTACATTTCACCTATCTTCCCGGCATCATCGCACACTTCACCAGTTTTACCACATTCACGAGACACTTTCCCGTTCGCCACGTGTGAAATAGACCAGGCTCTCTTATCACCGCAACGTCATCCTGTTCTACATCACTGCATATTGTCAAGCCCCCTCAAGAGACGAGATCCCCCAAAAGTGTAATTAACCTGACGCTAACACGATCATCGGCATCGGCGACAGGCAGTTTTTTTTGTAGCATAATTGTACTCAGCTATTCGACAAGTGCATTCTCTCTGTGCTTACATGCGATTTACACATAAACTTGTCTAAGTTATTACGGGTACCTGCTCTCGCAGTGATAACCAGCGATAGCAGAATTTTGGGATTCCGCTCGATCAACCGAAATCTTGACGTGCCGAGCGTGAATCAGTGCTTAACGGATCAGCAGCAATGAATAAATATGTATAATATGGATTACCAGTGAAGTAAAACAGTTTAAATTACAAAATTGCCGATTTAAGCATATACGATATATATATATATTGTGTTAGATTGATCTAGTGATAATATTGTGATTAATTGGTTACAGTAAAGTTTGCTAAATAGAGAATAAAAAAAGATAAGTCTATGGTGAAGAGAAACTAACCTAATATTGCACTATTTAATAATTGATTATCCTACTTAAAACTAGTGACTAGATTGTGTGTAAATAATATCACAGAGCATATTATGATTCGAAAAGACTAACGCAAATCTTTTCCATTTTTTTATTGAAAGTGAGTTCGAGGACATTGTGCACAATTTCCAACGACGGTGAGGGAGGAGGGGACCAATGAATATATTAATTTGGATTTTTACAGATCATCGAATCCTACCGAGGATATAGACAAGTAAGTGATATCATTGACCATTTTATTACTTATCTTAAGAAATCACATAAATTTCACGCTAAGTAGAAAAAAAGAAAGAAGATTTTATTATCTTGGTTTTGAATTTAAATCAATAGATTAAAAGAAAGATGAAGGTGCAGTATTAGTTTTGTTAATATAGGTAAGAGTAATTACTAAGTACTTTTCGGTTAATTTGATTGAAAGTTATAAAAATCAAAGATACATATATATTTATATATGTAAAATAATAATTCCACTGAACTAAGTACAGAATCATTATATTTACCACAAATTACTCGGTTAGTATTCATAAGAATAAATATGTACTACAGTAGGTTTAGTTTCATTATTATTAAATAAATCGGTGAATTATCCAAGATGATTTGGTAATTTCTATTATTGGGGTTGTGCATGGTTCAGTTTCACACATAATGCGAATTACAAAAGGGTAGTCTAACTACCCATCTTGGTTTAGGGACAGCCTTAGATTCTAGGTACTCGGGTTGTCAAGGCGTTTTTTATTTCTTTTATAAGAAATAAGGGTGGGAAATGTGTACCACAGCAACTTAACACCATCGTTGCAACATTGAGTGATTACTTGTTTCGTCAATTAGGAATTCGTGTGATTTTGTGATTATGTCTTGGCATGAAGTAAGTCTTTATTTTCGTTATTGTAAAGGCAAGAACTCAACCCAATCCGGCGAGCGAAGCCGAGCCTTGTCGCAAGCGTGCCAAGCACGGCCTTTTAAATAGCCATCGTATAGAGGAGTTATCATATGTTTAGGCTCATAGCCTAGATCAACCATCAGCGCAACAACTTCTAGGTTCCATTTATTGCAGTATTCTTCTAACCTATTATTCATCCCTTGCAGAACTGATATGCTTTCTGCCAGAATGACAATGTCGTCTGTATATAGCAGCAACCTCATATTTATATTATCTATGAATAAACCACCTTCCAAACATTCATGCAAATCATTTATGTAAAGTGAGAATAGTAGCGGTGATAGAAGACAACCCTGTTTAACTCCAGGCATCGTATCGAAATATTTTGATAATTCTTCTCCTGTCCATACTGCTGATTTCGTGCTCTTATAAATGTTCTCTAATAGTCTCACAATTTTGGTTGATACTCCCATTTCATGTAGTTTGTATATGAAAAGTTTACGTGAGACTTTATCGAATGCCGCTTTAAAATCCACAAAAAGGCGTAAACCTTTTGTTTTCTACAAAACTTTAAATGTACGATCGCTGATGGGTTATATATATTGTCAATAGTAGAGTAGTTTTTCCTAAAGCCGGCTTGGTATTCTGTAAGAATATTGTTTTTTTTCGACCCCAGCAGATATCCTGTCATCAAGACCTTCGCAATGCAGTAGCCACAAACGTCTTAATGGAAACTGAATTGAAGAGTGTTTGGATTCTTTCGGCAAGGCATAGTAGAAAAAATGAGTTTTGACATATCAGGCTGAAAGCTAAACGCAAGGCGAACTTTTATAAGTATAAACCTATCAAAGTTGTAAGGGCTACAATAGACTAAAGAGTCGCTGTACAACATATCTCCATATTTAATCTATATATATAAGATACAATGTTTGTATGTTTGTCCTCTATAGACTCCAAAACTATCCAACCGATTTGGCCCAAACCGGTTTCATTTGAAAGGTTATAGTCCAAATTAGGTTTTCGGTTATATATATTTCAAGTGGGCATGGCCCCTCCCACATAAATTGAATAACATCATATATCTTGACTATTGTGATAGCAAGAGTTTTGAAACATTGCAGTATCCCATATGTTTCTGATTTGAATAATCAGGAAAAAAATGGTCGGGATCGGACCAGTGGGAGTGCCAGCTCCCATACAAACTGAATATTTAGCTCATTTACAAAATAATATTAATATTAAATATCTAGGGTTCTATATTAGCTATATAGCCTTCAAATTTTGTACGAGTCCAACAATTACAAATATTAGTAGTCGAACTTAAAATGGGCGGAATGGGATAAATGGGCGTGGTACCAAAAGCAAAAAACAAATAAGCATTCGTCGAGCTGTTGCCGGAAACATCGACCAGACGCCGTGCCTCGCAATTAGCCATCAGCCGGTCGTACCTAAGGCGAATTTTGGTCAAAGACTTGCGCATGTTCCCGTACAAAGTCCAGTCCGTGCACCAGCTGCTGCCTGATAACCGCCAAACGCGTGCAACCTACGACCAAGCCATCCTCAATCTCGAGGACGAAGTGGACGATTTTTCGACCAAAACCATAATGAGCGATGTACGTGAACAAGCAAATCTATCGCTTCTGGGGCAACGAAAATCCACGAGTAATGCACGTGGAGCCATTACGGCCGCTCAAAGTTACTGAGTGGTGCGCTGTTCACGATGGTGGAGTCATCGGGACATTTTTTTTCGAGAACGCCGATGGTCAAATGACAACAGTAGACGGTGCGCGCTATAGGGCCATGGGTCGCCTCATCTCTCGTTTTGGCGATTTCTAGACTTTTTTTGTGGGGTTTTTTGAAGTCCCGTGTTTACGTGAACAAGCCCGAGACCCTAGAAGCCCTCAAGGACAACATTCGACACGAGTGCGAGAATATGTCGCCCGAAGTTCTCGCCGAAGTGATGAAAAATGCCATAAAAAGAGCCCGTATGGCAATCAATTGTGACCGTGGCCATTTGGCCGATATCATCTTCTCGACTTGACCAATAAAATTCTAAAGGTTCAAATAAACATATTCAAAAAACAGAATCCAAGTTTTTCATTAAGAAAAAATGAGAGCCAAACAACATCGGATGACTTCTTTTTGCCCACCTTGTATTTCCGAAAATATACATCGTAATCGTCGACTCAAGCCCGCTTGTGCATTCGATATATTCGACTATAAGGGCGTCGTTGATTTACCATCAGCTGCTGTTTCATCAGCTCTTCGACAAATTCGTCTTCTGACGACGAAGATATCAACATAATTTCGTCCATTTTACGTATGAAGTCCCCTTTTCTACTTTTCTTATTTTTTGCGAGCGAAGAAATGTCAGTATTATGAAATTGAGTTTTAACGCGAGTTCAAGTTCTTAAACTGGTCTCCGGATCGAATCGGATTAAACGCTGTAAAGTTTAAAATACTGGGCTTAAGTTCGGGTTTAACGACTAAATATTATGGTTTTGGGTTAAACTCACTTAAACCCGGATGTAACCTTTAGACCGGATTAAATTGAGTGAATAATATGGCCGTAGGTCTATTTGCAGCCCATGTTATACATTTTAAGGCCGCACAACAGTTCGATCTACAACATCTGGACCTTACCTTACAAGCCTCTTCAGTTTCTCCTGCTCGTAGTTCTTCCGATCTTCAAGTCCCTGTCTAAGACGACAGATGAGCATTTTTTTGTTAATAGCTACCTACAGACTTAATAGTTGGTTGTTAAATCTTCTCGACTAAAACCAGTTAACGAAAACTGGAGCGAACATTTTATGACGAGTCTTTTTCTCGAAGCTATTTTCACTGTGATGATCTAGGTCTGATACAAAAACTCCTAAGTTGTCTTAGATAGAGCTCTACAGTTCCATTCTCTTCTTAGCATAAGGAAACAGTGATTCGCAAGAGTTGTTCAGAACCAAGGTATACAAAGTCTCTTACTAACCCTAAGTTCTTCGAAGTTGACTGCAAATCTTTGGCTTTGGCCTAGTTAACCTATTTTAAAGGATTCCGCCTTCCTACATGCAAACGTATACCATCCGCGTACCGTATGCACATATCTATAGCTGCACATACTTATAAAAAATGGGGCTCCTGGTGTTGGCTACTGAGTTCCGTACATTCTTTCAAGAATACCGTGCAATAAGTCACATATGACAGCGTGTCTTAGAGCTTATTTGACGTCAAGGGGCTCGGTGAGGACGTTACTGATCTTTATCAAGTGAATCACACTGAAGTTATCACGTGAATAAGTTTGGCAAGGGCGCCAAAACTTGAAATTCCATCATATAGCTCGTCTCTTCCGATGCTGCCATAAGCTGCTTTGAAATCAATGAAAATATGCTGAGTATCCATTCGACTTCGTAGGTTTCATCTAGAATCTCTCTAAATTTGTTGGTGAAAAAGGAACCAACCCCGGATTTTGCTTTCATAAAACCGCTATAGATATAACAATTGAAGTCAACTGTCAAAGTGGAAGCAACAATTTTATCTCCGGACCTAAAAGCTAAAAAGAAAAGTGTTTTAAGTAAATGTTAAAAGAGAAAACCCACTTACGCTATAATTGAAGAGTGACTCAATCTCAAGCAATTGAAATTCGAGTAAGTTCTATCGCCTAAGCTATATTATAGCCAAGTAAAAATTCCCTCCATAAACTAACCTATAAATGGTAAAAAGAGGAATATCCCACACCTCTCCAGAACAACCAAGAAACGAAAAACGCCACCAAAGCTTGAGTAAAAGCGAACCAAAACTCGCTATGGGATCTACTTCTACCCTGAGCGTTGAGAGTTTGCAGGAAATTCTGCGCGAAAACAAGAAAAAACTTGTAGAACAATTACCCTCAAAGGCAGATCATAACCTCAATGGGTGTTAAACAAGGCTGTACGCTAAGTGCACTGCTTTTTATATTATACATCAATGACATAACAGATGCTGTTAAAGGTGGAATAAGGTTCAACGATGTATCAATTCCTGCGCTGATGTATGCTGATGATGTCGTCTTTCTGTATGCAGTTAATGATAAACAGGCTTAATGCTTTTTGTAAATGTTCGAATCTCACGGTAAATCTTGATAAATCAAAAATGATGGTATTCAGAAATGCAGGAGGACGATACTCACATTTGGAAAAATGGAAGTTAGACGGTGTAGAAATTGAGATACAAATACTTAGGTATCCTTATATCGTCTTCGTTAAATCTCAAACCGCACGAAGAAAAATTATCTGTTGCTAACAGAGCTATCTGCTCGATTTGGGAACGTTGCTTTAAAAATAAGTCTATATCGCAAAGTGCAAAACAGAGTTTGTTCCACTCAACTGCAGCGTCAATAATGCTCTACGGAGCTCAGGTATGGGGTTACAAAAGCTACGACACTGTGGAAAAATTTCTTCGCTACTTTTTGAAGAGGAATATCTTCGGTTACCAAAAAATGCCCCGAACTATATGTTACACCTTGAAACAGGAACTCCTCCTTTGCACTTGTACACGCTCAAAACGCATTTCAACTATATGGTAAAAGTACTAGAGATGAATGAAAGCAGGATTCCAAACATAGTTTTAAGAAGTCTAACTAGAACAAACGGATGCATTTGCGAGGAATGGAAGAAAACAGCATCTAAATGCGGAATAAACCTGTCTATTCAGGCGAACGAGCAACCTTATCTTTTAAGAGAAGAATTTAACTCACTTTTAGAAAAATTTGGTAGACATATACATATGACCAATATGTCGAAGAAGCCGAATCGTCACTGTTTAGGAACTACTACAGCAAACTAAACCATTTTTTAAATGAAAAAACGTACTTTCTTGACAGCTACGGAGTCGACAAAATAAGTTCTATTTTCAAACTGAGAGGTGAACTCGTCCAGTTAAACTTTGTACCCCATCGACCAGATTTACCAATAATTTGTGACCTCTGCAACATGAAGAAAAGAGAAGATATCATTCATTTTCTTGGCGTCTGTCCGATTTTAAAAGAATTTCTACTATCAATGTTCCGAAAAGATGTGTTGGACGATGATGAAGCAATGACCATCTTAAACGGAGAAAAAGGATGGGAGATCTTATATGAATATTCAGTAGCAGCACTTCGTTATAGAAACCGTATCAAAGAAGGAGATTTTAAATGTAAGACTAAACTTAATTTGTCAACCTGGTAGACGGCCATAGGCCAAACCAATAACGACTTAGGCTAATCTTTACATTGTAAAATAGTTATTGAAAATAAAAGTAAAAAAAAAAACCGCTCTTATAGGGGCCAATCAGGTCACCCACAAAGATTTTTAGGTGTCCACAATAAGGCAGATAAAATCTTGCATGTGATGTCAAGGAAACTGATATATCTTTAGTTGGAGCTAAAGTTTGACAAGGAAATATGTCACGGATTTAGATCTAATGGTGCACTTAACTTAGAATTTCGTTGATCCCAAGTACCGTCGTTCGGAGAAGGGCTTAGAGCAGCACCACAATCAACCGGTGGAGAGATTTTTAACAGTCGAGTAGACTTCAATTAACAATTTCACAATTTTGTGCAGATAATACTAAAGCTGATATTTTTATCCATATTTTAAGTATCTATTTATAATCCCAAGTGTATCCCATCGTATGCAAATTTACAACCATCTACACTCTAAGTTTTAGGTATACTTGCGGCAATCCATTAACTCCGTCACTTTTTAATGTCATTTAAAACTTCAATATTCACATCCCAATCGAAGGATATACCCACATTCAGAAGTTTCTCTGTGCGCATTGAAAATTCAAAACCACTTCAAAGGTGATTCCATTATTCATTCGACAAAGTGGTGTCCTTAGAGTCACAAAAATCCATTAATAAATCGCATTAAGTAGGTGGTGCCACACAAAACTCATCCCTTCAGTCGACTCTCAAATATTGTTCCATTGTCACAGAAATTTAATTACACATTCAAATGAGGACATCTCTGCGAGGCCATACGGACAACAGTATTGCAAAAAAAAAAAACTGTGCAATTGTGTACCGAAAGGGGGTGCATCACTGCCCTTTGTGTGAACTAAAAAAAAAATTGTATTACCTTACCACTGCAGTGAGACTTGTCCTCTGGATATCTAAATTAAAACGACCAGAATGAGCTTTGTATTTCCTTTGAATCCTCTCTTCCTTTGATGGGTTTGAGTTTGAGTGGCTTCTATAAAATATTTGCTCTGTCACTGCAATGTATTTTTGCAGAAAATATCGCGAAATCAAAATTTGAATACCGACTCATCAACGATTTCAACCCCTATGTGTACGAGTATACCCAGTATTAAATGGCGTCGAGAGGAAAAGTCATTTCCACCCCATTTCGATGTTTGACTGGCTCTGATGTTTCCTCCTTCTGTTTGTGGGTGCAAGTGCGTGCTGCCTTTGTGCGGTTAGATTATGCGGTTGGACTCGGTGGTCGAATTGTGGTGTTGGTGGTGGTGTTTCATCGGAGGGTTGCATACCGTTGCCCACGACAACAACCGAACAATAGAGGGTAAATGCGGGTTTTAGAAATTCGCTCGCTTGTTAAGAGTGATAATTTGCGCTTTGTTTACGCAACAGGGTGGAAGGAAGCTCGTTCATATCGCATGGTCACTTACGTTACATTAATTTATGGGGTGGACTGCGTGGTAGTCGCGATGAGCGGATCTATCTCTGAAAGTTTTAAGAATGGGAGCTTAAACGCAGCAGTACCATTCACATACGGTATTCCTTAACCACTCGTCAAAAATTATATCAAGGACATAGTTATGTTGGTCTGAGGCAAATATCTTCCCACAATGAGTGATGTTATGGAATCTGCGTTATCAGAACCATGGAAGTGGAATACCAAAATAACACCTCTTATTGGAAATCCCTTTAGATCTGCGAGGTGTTGACCCAACCACTTTCGTTTCAATGATGTTTCTACGAGAACTCGAACATTTTTCGGCACAAATTTTTTTCTCTAAACTTTCACAGGGTAATTTAAATTTGAATTATGAGTAAAACTTATTTTCAAAGAGGCGTATTTTTTCGATACATGTGTAAATGTCGCTTTTTCGTTTATAAAAAAAAATATCGAAAATTGTCGCGTTAGTATTTGTGTCGATTTTCGACCACAAGTCAGACTAGTTCTATTAAATGTGTATAAACAGTTTGGCAAATCATAAGACCATCATCGTGTGTTTAAAATAGTTAGGCGATTGGACATCTCCACAAAACAGTTGCCTTTTTATGTTCAAATTTTGTTCACCGACGGGAGGCTCACTTCCGTGTCGGTGTATTTGTTGATAAGCAAAATTTGTCACATATAGAGCAAGAACAAAAAATTCTATAATTTCAATAGCAGCGTCTTGGGAACTGCATTCTGGAGCTCCAAATTTCGGACAATTTGTTGTACATTTGAGTTTGTAGCTCAGATATGGTACAATAGGTAGATGGTAGCTTTTGAGTCTGAAGTCGTTGTCGGTATTACCGCATAGACCAATGACTCCATAGCGAATATTCCAGTGGAGTCAAATCACATGATCTTAAGAACAATCGTTAAACAATACTCAATACTCGATGGTTTTTCTGACATTAGGGCATGTTACACCACCAAAGAAATAATGTGCCTTATGTCCAATTCATCAAGTGGGGATTGCAAGATTGATGCCTTCACTGCCTTGATGCTTTCAGAAGATCTGATGTGCCTAGGGATAGGGACTTCAGTTACCAGTTCTACATTGAAGAGATTGCGATAGGCGATAATGGCGATTGGCCTAGAAGAAAACTATTATATCCTGTTTTCAGCTGTACGTGTACAGTATCAACGATATTAAACAAATGTGTCAAGTAGCTATACTGAAAGCAGTCATCAGAGAGTGAACTCGTATTGCAGGTTTTATATTCAACTATACCCCTTTATTGGAAAGATCGTCTAGATTTCTGGTCTCTAGAAATTAAAAGAACAACAATACTTATACTAATAAATATAAAGCAGTTGATATAAAAATGTCAATTGTTGGGAGAGATCGGAATCACACGTCTGAAGCTCAGTAAGAAGTAAATGCCAGAACAAGAAGGCACAGTTTGTCAGTTCTTTTCGCAAAAAAGGAGTTCCATTTAAGCTGTGTATTTTCCGTCTGTTTTCTTCACCTGTAGCCTCTTAGGTAGGTGGGTCGGCGTGGAGTATATTGATCCATTGTGATGCCCATTGGGGGAAAATGTTATCCCTCACCCATAATAACCCTGTCTGTAGATACCTGTGTTTAAGTATTCACTGTGCCGTTGAATACAAACCATTTGATGAAGCTCAATACCTTGTCTATATGTATGCTGGAAAGCTCGTCTAGGTCGTGGAAGAAGTGTCTCCCTAGGTGTCTATGCCTATAGTGTTAGAGACCTGTGCAGTGACACAGGAAGTGGGTTGTGTCCTCAAGAGCTTCCTAATCAGCGTTCGCCTCTCTTGTGGCCTTTCTTCCTGCTTCAAGCTTGAGTGCACAAGGCGGGATTTTCACAGAGGGATCAGCTTGTTCTGATGCAGCTGTCGAACTTAGTCTAGCTAATTCGTCCGCTTTTTCGTTTCCTGGAATGCCTTGTAGTGAATCACATAACATTCAATAAGCATAATAAGCATTCATTCATTCATTCATTGATACATGAGAACATAGCCCAATTTGGTTTCTTACTTTCAACATAATGCATTGACACCACGTCGATGACGACGCATTACGGTGCCACACTTTAATTAGCACAATTGATATCTGATCACACTACACCCGATTGAGTCATAGAGCTGCCCCCAAATTATGTGTATAAATAGTCATAAGGTTTTGATAATAAACACAGTCGATTGATGTCCACACTGGGATAATTCACATGATTGTCTTTCATTTAACTGCGGCAGTTATATGCCATTTCAATTAAGCGAGCTGCGCTTTTAAAACAGCTATTCTTGGCGTGTTACGCTTTAAAATAACTTAGGGACCAACACACGGCGATCCGAACATAACAAACCCATTATAGCCTTCATGTCCCGGAACCCAGCAGAGCAGTACCTTATGCTGAGTGCCAAGAACCCTGAGTTCTTCGCGACAGCATTTAACAAGCTTTGATTTTATTTCTATTGCTGTTAATGCATTTATTGCTGCCTGGCTGTCGATAAAGAAGGTATACCTTCATGTGGTATCGCTCTTATCACAGAATCACGGGCCGCTGTTGTCACTGCCAGGACCTGTGCTTGGAAGACGCTGCTGTGGTATATATTTCTGTAGGATCGAGAAGTGACCCTTTACATTCAGTTTCCAGTTTACTGATTGGCTTATTCTCATGGCACTAATGGCGGCTGAAAATTGTATAAAGATGTCTAGCGGCAGCAGATTGAGTCCTACGGTAGGAGTTGTCCTCATCGCACTGGTGGTGCCGATACACGCTAGTTTTTGTACTTTCGTTATGGCCATTAGGTAGGTGGTTTTTTGGGCCGCCCACCATACGAGTCATAGGTCAGTATAGGTCTTACTATAGCCGTGTACATCCATAGTTTAATTTAAGAGGATCGCCCCCAGGTTTTTCCACAAATTCTGCTGCAGGTGTAGAAGGCTTCTGTGGCTTTTTTGATTCTTTCGTATGTTTTCTGTTTCCAGTTTAGTTTTTTGTCTAGTACAAGTCCCAAGTATTTTGCACTGTCAGATAATCTGAGTGGTATTGCGCCAACAGAAGGTGCGACAAACCGTGGTACTTTTTTTCTATTTATGAAAATAACCAGTTCGGTTTTCAGGGGATTTAAATTTACACCGCAGTTCAGGGTACAGATGTCGAGGAATTTGAGAGCGCCACTAACTTGTTCGGTGACTCTTGGAAGGAAATTACCTGATGTCAACAATACTACGTCATCAGCATAACATCGTGTGCATGAGAATACCGCTGTTCGGGTGATGAACAAAGTACAGTGTTACGGGTTGCGATTTCTGTTTTCTGGCAACAACTGTGGTTTTTTCGAAATCTGTTACAAAATGTTCCGTACAAAGAAAACCACTGATCTTCAAAACGTTATAAACAGAAGTCAAATTTATTCAATATTTTGAACTTCGTATTGACATTTTACAAATAAACTTTATAATTTCCCAGTAAAGGATCTTTTGTCCTTGAATTCTAAAAAAAACTCGAACCGTGCCCGAAGACACGCCCACTTGTTCGATTAAAATGCGACACAATAAAACGTTATAATATTTATTTGTATTGTTAAGTATTACGTCCGCGCACGTTCAAGTCCAGATTCAGACTAACTTACAAACTAAAATATTTCCCGTTAGGAAATCGCTGGTCCCACGGTGAAACTGCTGACTGGTCAAAGTGTCCATGCACGCGCATCCGGAGACGATCGCGCGTGTGCCATACGATCCATTGCACCCAGACTGTGGGAACAGGTAGATATGCGAAAGTGATGACGCAGCCACTCCCATACGATTGGCTGCGGTGTATTTTGTAGCTGGCCTTGGACGATCGTGTTAACTTCCCTTATGGGATATTTGTTGTGGTTGGGTGCATTCCACCCCATTGGTGCAGTGTTGCCGTCGTCACCGTCAAAATTATCGTTGACGTCAACAACCGCACAACTAACATTTTGTTCAGGAGATACAAAAAACTGTTTTCCACAAAAATAGAATTATTCAGAGCTTAAATAAAAAACACGTCAATTAAATATTTAGTTCAAAAATATTTTTATTAAATTCATTTAAAAAAAAAATAATCCAATTTGTATTTAATAAACACAGTTGTGTTCTATTTGCAATAGACGACAGTTTAATCATTATTAAATATGTGCGGTATTTCATACCGAGGCACTTATTGCATTTTGTATTTTGTTTTTAATAAATTAATCTTTTTAAATCTAATCTTAAGAAAAAAATTCATTAACTTAAAGAAAACATTTATTCAGTCATGTAATGGCGATGAATAGCATAAGATTACTTACAGTTAAATCAATATTAGTACATTTTTTATTAAGTTATTGAATGACTCAGTCTTATTTTTTTTCTGCAAGTAAATGGTAATGAATCATAAAAAACGTGAGTTTTTAGGAATAACACTTTTAATCTCCTGTAAGTGTTTGTATTTTGCCTCCGCAATTTTTAACCGATCAGAATGTAAGCGGCGATATTCAACATTCCTTTTTAAAGCATTTATGTCTCGTCTCTGCGGAAGTTCTTTGAATTCGGTGTTGTAGTCTATTTTAAAAAAAAAAATTCCCAGATGGATCGTACATTAAGACTTTAAGGCAAGTAACAGTTTCATCACCAGCAACACTACCAGGTCTTATTGATTTATTATTAATAAAGTCCGTCTTTTGAGTATAACCCAATCTACACTTTCAGCTTCGTATGGAAACGGATATGTCCGCGCTTCTTTCGTTATATTTACGTACTGGGATGGCAAGTATATCTTAAATCTCTTTGTTACGCAACTTACCTTCAATCACGCTGTGGACACTGTCGAACTCCATTTGCGTGTCACCTTTTGTCAAAAATGTGTGTGTGATGTGGATTTCATATTGCATAGCCAAACGCAGTAAAGCGTTAGATAAAACGATGTTCCGGTTTTTGTATGTACATCCGTCTGTGTACGAAATTATTGACAACTTTGATTTTTCCAGGAAATCTTTCAAAAAAAATACGAGCAAAGTGCTAAGTCAAGCAAAGGAAGCTGTCAAATCGGAATTTGTTTCGTCGAACCAAAAGCAGTTAACTTCTTTTGTAGCCATATTGTAAACTGTATAATTATGAACCGTCAGTTTCGTTTTGAAATACAGAGAACTGGCTTTCAGGGCTGGACAAAGCTTTACTGCCTGAAGGTCCATGCAAAATACGTTTAATTTTCCTTCCAACGCAAACTTTTTATCGAAAGTCTTGGAATCTTTGGCCTTAAGCTTTGATTCTATGTGGGAGTTATATTCGTCATCAAGAATATTCCCCTGCTTATGAGCAACACGTAGATCGCATTGATCCTTTTTGGGGGAGAAAATACCAATATTTTCATTTCGAAACTCTTGATAAAAATATCTCTTGGATAACAGTTTAGCATTGTTTTCATTGTTTTGTGTATTCAAAGCGGAAAGAGGAGGCTAGAGAAATGAAACGGTTGACGACCAGCTTAAGAATAAATAGAGAGAAATAAAAGTGTATGTAATACATAGTAAATTTAACCATACAGTGGGGCTAACAAGTAATGTTTTACATTCAGATCACATTGCACTTTACTGCATACAAATCGAAAACTTCGCTTATTGAAGTAATGGGTGGCTGCATGCATGAGGATCTTCGGCAGTAATGGGAAGAGATTTAAAGAATATTGTAAGAAACTCTTTTTGTGCATTAAATGGTAGCCGGCGGCAGTTGGTTCTCTCATCGAATCCCTTTTTATCCGAAATCCCATTTTTTTGATTCTCTATCCAATGTCGAACAGTTGAATACTTAATTCCCAAACATATTTTTACATACTTGTAGGACTTCATCACCATTCCTCAAATAATATTGTAGCGTTTTTGACCTATAGTTAATGCTTTCAGTAATAGTTCTTCTCTTTGACTCTATTACTCGGACAAGATTTATCACATAAATTTTTCTTTGGTTCCAAGACATTTGCTGCCAAAACTTTTCGAAAACGCTGTTTCAAATGGTTTCGGAAAAAATGTGAACAAAAAAGTGTTTTCGATCGTAGCCAGAATTACACGAAGGACCAATTTTCCTCGCAGCTTTCATGGAGTCTTGAAAAATTGTTGTTAACCCATTAGGCCTTCGGTAACCCAGATAAGCCTCACCTTTTTCCCGTAATTGTTTGGCTTTTACCTTTTTTTTTGTATTTTCCTTAGGTTTTCGACGGCTACATTCTCCATACATGTCTGTATTACTTTCACCAACATCCATTTCCTATAATTTAGTAAACACAGCTAGATTTATGAAGAAAAATGTGATAACGTTTACACAGAAATAAACATCATTTTGTTGTTCTTCAGAGACATCGATTACTGAAGAAGGTGGCAAGTACTCAGATCGAAGGCTCTCAGTTTCCATATTATTCGGTTGTTTCTTTCGACTCTACAGACCCCAGTTCGTTACGGTGAGTGACGACTTCTGTGGAACATATTTCTTGAGGATGGGAACTGCTGGTCAATGTACGAGAATCTCCTTCGAGAGTTTTTGCATCTCTGCATTTATTGCTAGATGTCTTCATTCCTTGGGTTGCTATCTGAAGAAGAATATCTTCAACACATAGTTCGCTATCCGATGAAAAAGAAACCTCCTCCATGTTGTTACTGAAGGAAACAGCGCACAACTGCTTTCGGCGGATGTTAGTAAAACTACACAACTACAAACAAATTTCTTGTTATAATTTGCGTTAATAAATATAACACTTCGCATTTACAAAATACTAAACACACTTCAAACTTAGGCAAACGCACTCACCAAAAGTTCTTAAAAATTAGTATAATATAAATTATTTCCACCACAATATTAAAAACAAAATTTCAATAAACAACGACTGTCACCTAACACGGGAAAAGTGTAGTTATGCTAAATTTCTTGGAAAATATTGTATGGTTGTAGTTATACTGTATATCCCTTACAAGTAGGTGTCACTGTATCAATAATATCTTAAAATGCGCGCTTTGACTACTAGATCCCTACCGCATCAAAACTAACATTTTCGAAAAAATGCCAGTTGTGCGGTATTCTCATGCACGCGACGATAAGCCGTTGTTCTGACGCCACTATTTCTAAGCTGCATAAGCACTTCGTTTAGAACGATGACCCACAGTATTGGGGATATGACCCCACCCTGAGGAGTTCCTCTAGATGCGTAAGCTCCCCGCTTAGAGCCCCCAAGTTCCGCTATAATATGCCTTTCTTCGAGTATGCTTACAATCCAGTGGATAATGAAACTATCAATGTTAAGCTTACTTAGCGTTCTATGTACGGCACCTGTAGCCTCTTAATATGGTCCGCAAAAAAGACTCAGTAGACTGGAGACCATGCGAAAACTACTGACTTGACCGGAAAATACCCGATCGGTAAAATTCAAGAATGCTCTTCGAGTTTAAGATGCAATTTCTTTTCCAAAAATGATTTAGAATGAGCCGCACCAAAAGGAAGTTCACAAAATAAGAGTCGTTCCTTAAATAGACTTTGGCATTCGGAAAGGATCAGACATTCAAATTCCTGAGCGACTTTAGCTTTCTATTTGTTTTTGTTTTCTATTAGAAAATATTTCCTGCGAGTAAATCGACGAGAATGTTAAGTGCAGCACAAATTATTTTTAGAAGACTATAATCCTAATGTCTTCCGGAACTAAAGTTTTGTTTCAAAAAGATTCCATTGAAAAAGGCTCAAGCTGTTTAATTTCAAAAGTCGTAATACTGTCTTTGAATAGAGGGCCCGCAAATAACATATTTTCCCAAACCTTTCGGACCTTAACAACTACCAACGGTTTCTTTTAATGGAGAAGTCTTATAAACGCATGTGTAAAAGCTGCTACACGTACTCTCAGTAAGCCAGAAAAGGTATGAATCCAATTTTGTATCATCTGATAAATGCGAGTCTGCCATTAAACTCTAAAAAACATAAGCTTGATAACCAAGCAATGTGTCTTAACCCAAGCCCTGGAGCGAAGGTCACTATTATTTTGGGCGACATGAAATGCGCTGGTAGTCAAAAAAAAAAATCGCGAAAGTGGGAACCACTCGTTTTCTTGATTAGTCAATTAAGTCCGCATAATGGGCATATAATTAGGGCTAATAAAAATTAAATTAACACATTCGTGTACTGCCAAAGTTGGAGAATGTTTTTCTGCGATGTCAATCTGTAGGAATATCTTGGAAAGACAAGAGCTTTGGCTTCGCAACCGTGATATAACCATATTTTGAAGACTGAAAAGGCAGGTTAAAGATTTCGAACCACCTCGTTAAAAAGTAGAAAAAACATTTATGAGAATCATAAACTGAGATTAATATATAGCTGTAACAACAAGGAAAAACAACATATAAGTCATTTTTAGTTATTTTTCAGGAGCGCATTTTAAAGGTTTGACTTTCAATGTGGGTTAATGACTTATGCGTTTTTCCTGAACCCTAACACAGCAACCATAAGAGATATGTAAATGAAAAAAATTTTACATATATAACAGGATACTGTGCAGCCGATCGCAACATTAACTCAATTTTGACATAAGTCGACTTATGCTATTTTTCCTTGTTGCCACAGATAGGTAAGTCATTTTTGAACGTAAGGATTGTGTTTTAGTGCCTCTAAATTTCCATTTTTACTTCAAAGCTCCACCAAAACGCTGCCCTAAAACAAATGACTCTATCTTCCCATCCAGCGATAAACCAGCCCGCCGAACAATATGTCCTTGCGATAACAAATCACACAATTCATACGAATAATTTAAATTCTCTCCACTTCCTGTCATCTATTTGAATGTCATTTCATTTGTCTCTTATTTCTTATTCCTCTATACCGCAACTACTTTACAAGCAGGCTCGCTCTTCGTCCATTTTACCGCACTTAGAGTAGGCCCAAAACTCTTATCTACCCTGGAAAATGCAAAATTTCTGAATATTTTATTACACCACCCAGCGAAATGGAAACATCTTCCAAACTGCGAGCGTAACAAATCACTGCGAGCATCCAGAAGCCCAGATTGTTCGCTAAGAGATAACTTCGTGCGGTGGCAGCAGTGGCAAACATGGTACAAAAAAAAAACTATATGACCGTATACCCACGTAAAAGAACTACTTCTCCTAGGTTCGAAATAAGGGAACACCCCTGCGACGACAATAATTTCGAATGAAAATAAAATTTGTCAGTGGAACTTGCTCTATACCGTCTGAAACCTTTGGCTAAACAGAGGACAGTAGACCACCTCCATCTTCATTGCCATAAGGGGTACAACACAAGTTTGGTAAAGTTTATTTATTCAATTCACGTTCCACAAAGTGGATATTGATATTTTGCCTCAAACTTGATATTTATGTTGCCACAGTTTGTGTTGAGGGAGGGGTGCAAATTACGTGCGACAATACGACACAAATTGGTATGCGAGGCAAAAATTTAAAGCGGACCGAGACCGCAGACTCCCCTGTACAATGAATTGAAAATGAATTGAAAAATACGCGCAAACTTGTTCGTTGCAATCAATGAACCGAGCCGAAGCGACAAAGTAGTGTATCCTGAAAATTGAAAACTTTTCATTACGTGCTGCTCGGTGGTGTGGCTGGCGGGGTGTAAATGCTCTTTTTTTGTAAATTGAAAGCAAAGTATTGCGATATTGACACATGTGGCGGTGGGGCAGTTTTTGGCGCGCTAAGTTGTTGGGCACGCAGTCGTAAATCACGCGTGACATGAAAATTGCTGGGTGAGCTTGAGTGGAGCAGATTTTCAAGTGAATTATGATTTACTTAAGTGTTGGATGTGTGTGACGTGTGAGGAGATTTAAAAAAAAAATGCTTATGACATATGGCTGACAGCGATTGGATTGTGATCGGAAGTACTTTTGCATTCGACGGCAAGTGGTGTATTAGAAGAGTGTGGAGCATTTTATTATTCGCAACATTATCGAGTGTTTCTACTTTGTGTGCTAAACGATTTCCAAAGCAGCTGGGATAGACTGCAGAGTGAGCTTTGGTACCATTGAAAACTTATAACTTATGCAAGCACGGTTGCCACTTGCAATTGGTAGCAATAGCCACCAAAATTGGAAAAAAAAGTTGCCAAACCAAGATTAAATTTACCAAAAATCTCGAGACGTTGATAAAACACAAAGAGAAAAAATAGCATACATATATGGTCTTGAGCCAATGTGAAAATGTGTTATTACTATTTTATTCCATTTTTAATACCAACCTAACGACGATAAAAGGAAGTCCTTTACCAAACTTTATTCGCCTATGTTGATCCCTTGGACGCTATCGTGTTTTCAACAGACAGAGAGGCACATGTGTCTAATATTGATTTTGTATGGGAGGTACCATAATTACTTGACCGACAAAGCCCATTTTTAATACCAACTTGACGACAATAGAAATAAGTCCTCTCACAAAATTTCACTTACCTATGTGGTTTTCTTTGGACTTTATCGAGTTTCCAGAACTACTTGACCGACAAAGCCCATTTTTAATACCAACTTGGCGACAACAGAAATAAGTCCTCTCACAAAATTTCACTTACCTATGTTGTTTTCTTTGGACTTTATCGAGTTTCAACAGACTGAGAGACACATGGGTCTAATACTGATTTTGTATGGGAGGTACCAGAATTACTTGACCGACAAAGCCCATTTTTAATACCAACTTGGCGACAACAGAAATAAGTCCTCTCACAAAATTTCACTTACCTATGTTGTTTTCTTTGGACTTTATCGAGTTTCAACAGACTGAGAGACACATGGGTCTAATACTGATTTTGTATGGGAGGTACCAGAATTACTTGACCGACAAAGCCCATTTTCAATACCAACTTGACGACAATAGAAATAAGTCCTCTCACAAAATTTCACTTACGTACGTGGTTTTCTGTGAACTTTATCGAGTTTCAACAGACAGAGAGACACATGGGTCTAATATTGATTTTGTACGGGAGGTAACAGAACTACTTGACCGACATAGCCCATTTTTAATACCACCTTGACAACAATAAAAATAAGTCCTCTCACAAAATTTCACTTACCTACGTGGTTTTCTTTGGACTTTATCGAGTTTCAACAGACAGAGAGACATATGTGTCTAATATTGATTTTGTGTGGGAGGTACCAGAATTACTTGACCGACAAAGCCCATTTTCAATACCAACTTGACGACAATAGAAATAAGTCCTCTCACAAAATTTCACTTACCTATGTGGTTTTCTTTGGACTTTATCGAGTTTCAACAGACAGAGAGACACATGGGTCTAATACTGATTTTGTATGGGAGGTACCAGAATTACTTGACCGACAAATCCTATTTTTAATACCAACTTGACGACAATAGAAGTAAGTCCTCTCACAAAATTTCACTTACCTATGTTGTTTTCTTTGGACTTTATCGAGTTTCAACAGACAGAGAGACACATGGGTCTAATACTGATTTTGTATGGGAGGTACCAGAATTACTTGACCGACAAAGCCCATTTTTAATACCACCTTGACGACAATAAAAATAAGTCCTCTCACAAAATTTCACTTACCTACGTGGTTTTCTTTGGACTTTATCGAGTTTCAACAGACAGAGAGACACATGGGTCTAATACTGATTTTGTATGGGAGGTACCAGAATTACTTGACCGACAAAGCCTATTTTTAATACCAACTTGACGACAATAGAAGTAAGTCCTCTCACAAAATTTCACTTACATAGGTAGATTCTTTTCGACGCTATCGTGTTTTCAACAAACAGAGAGACATATGGGTCTATTATTGATTTTGTACGGGAGGTACCAGAACTACTTGACCGACAAAGCCCATTTTTAATACCAACTTGACGACAACAGAAATAAGTCCTCTCACAAAATTTCACTTACCTATGTTGTTTTCTTTGGACTTTATCGAGTTTCAACAGACAGAGAGACACATGGGTCTAATACTGATTTTGTATGGGAGGTACCAGAATTACTTGACCGACAAAGCCCATTTTTAATACCACCTTGACGACAATAAAAATAAGTCCTCTCACAAAATTTCACTTACCTACGTGGTTTTCTTTGGACTTTATCGAGTTTCAACAGACAGAGAGACACATGGGTCTAATACTGATTTTGTATGGGAGGTACCAGAATTACTTGACCGACAAAGCCTATTTTTAATACCAACTTGACGACAATAGAAGTAAGTCCTCTCACAAAATTTCACTTACATAGGTAGATTCTTTTCGACGCTATCGTGTTTTCAACAAACAGAGAGACATATGGGTCTATTATTGATTTTGTACGGGAGGTACCAGAACTACTTGACCGACAAAGCCCATTTTTAATACCAACTTGACGACAACAGAAATAAGTCCTCTCACAAAATTTCACTTACCTATGTTGTTTTCTTTGGACTTTATCGAGTTTCAACAGACAGAGAGACACATGGGTCTAATACTGATTTTGTATGGGAGGTACCAGAATTACTTGACCGACAAAGCCCATTTTTAATACCACCTTGACGACAATAAAAATAAGTCCTCTCACAAAATTTCACTTACCTACGTGGTTTTCTTTGGACTTTATCGAGTTTCAACAGACAGAGAGACACATGGGTCTAATACTGATTTTGTATGGGAGGTACCAGAATTACTTGACCGACAAAGCCTATTTTTAATACTAACTTGACGACAATAGAAGTAAGTCCTCTCACAAAATTTCACTTACATAGGTAGATTCTTTTCGACGCTATCGTGTTTTCAACAAACAGAGAGACATATGGGTCTATTATTGATTTTGTACGGGAGGTACCAGAACTACTTGACCGACAAAGCCCATTTTTAATACCAACTTGACGACAACAGAAATAAGTCCTCTCACAAAATTTCACTTACCTATGTTGTTTTCTTTGGACTTTATCGAGTTTCAACAGACAGAGAGACACATGGGTCTAATACTGATTTTGTATGGGAGGTACCAGAATTACTTGACCGACATAGCCCATTTTCAATACCAACCTAATGACGGTAGAAGGAAGTCCTTTCACCAAATTTTATTCACCTATGTCAATTCCTTTGGGAGCTATCGAGCTTTCAACAGACAGACGGACATAACTAAATCGATTCAAAATGTGATCCTGATTCACTTTATGAGGTCTCCGGTGGCGTTACAAATGTAATATCAAAGTGAATATACCTTCCTGTGGAGGGTATAAAAAGCAGTGTAAAAATGTGCATTTGCTTAGTCTTTAGAAACTAAAAGAGAAGTCTAGAATTCATAGCACTGAGAAGGTGAATATGGATTTCGTAGTTTTGGTGGTCCTGATGCTCAGAAAGTTACCATAACAAGATAAAAATTACCAAAACTAAAAAAAAAGCAGAGAAAACATTACCAACTTTTGTAAAAGTAATACCAAAGTGGCAACCGTGAGCAAGGCTCAGTGGTTTGTATTTTGAACTAGTGAGCGAGGGGTCCCATGTTCGATTTCCGAAAACCAAAAATTACATTTTAAGGTTTTTTCCGCTGCGCCACTTTTCGCGAGCCTCTGATAAACATCCGAGGTCATAAAAGAACTTCTCAATCATGCATACAATTTTAGGTGCCTTTTTATTTGTCCCAAAGATTAAAACTCACACAAAACGAATGGTTCTTGTTCTTGTCTAGGGTACCTTTACGGATCTATATGGGTACCCTAGGCCTACCTAGAGCCACACCGCCTATTTATTTTTTTACACTACGTCAATTTGGCAATATGAATTTTGGTACAGCCAATTCCTTTTAAAGGAGCAAATCCATTTTATGCCAAGACGGTATCGCACGCACTTCATTTTAGTCATCCAATCACCTGATTCTTGGCCACCAATACCAATGGATGAAATGGAAGAGAGAAAATTACACAATCCCAACATTTTGTTGTTGTTCGGTCTCTGCAGTCTTCTTTGTCGAAAATTTAAAATTTTATAGTTATAGCTTCGAACTCAGCAAAGCAAAATAAAGTCGGATTTTCAGCACGCAATCACAACAACTACTCTGAGTCCTCAAAGTGGCAAGTAGAACGTAGTTGTTGTAATTGACTGCTGAAAATCCTACTTTACTTTGCTTTGCTGAGATCGAATTTAAAAAAAAAGAGTCATTAGGCCTCTTTGATTTAATAGGAGACATTTTTAATCATTTCAATGTTTGATTCAAATTATACAAGAAAATTTTAAATTTATAAACAGAACTAAAAATGTTCATGTTAAATTATTCAAAAGCTTCAATTAAGCCGACAATTATTAAGTTTGGCCTCATTCTATCACTAGGCCTTATCACACTTCGATGAAGCGATATTAGGCTTATTTGCAGGGAAAGAACTTCACCTCGATTAGGAATTAATTTCCCTTTTTTAATTTATGAATAACTTAAAATACGATTTGCTATGTCACGGCATTTCCCTTTACGCTGCGAGCAATGTTGTTCCAAAACGCTTTTAATTGTCGACAATAACATCGTTAAGGTCGTCTATGTTAGGTCGTCAATATCGACAATTTCGTTAATTGTGTCGTCAATGTCGTCAAGGAAACGTGGAAACAGCTGTCAGTGGAAAAGGTTTGGAATAACTTTAATGAACGAATTTTGTATCCATAAGAAACAAAGATTTATATTTTAAAAATATTTACGTAACGTCGCCCAAAAATTGGTTTGACGTATACGACAAAATGCCCTTTTTGACATGTCCGCTCTTTCCGAATCTCTCATCTTGACAGAAATGACTGCTTTGATATTTTTTTTATATACAAAACAAGAATGAGTTGCAAATATAATGAAGGCTTGCTCAAAGCGCAAAAGATTGGCGGAAATTCTTTCCCATTTTAATTGAAGCATTTCTGGTAGTTTTTTTCTGATTTACTGAGGCATAAAAATAAAGAATAAATGAGTGACCATAAGAAAGAAGGTCTTAAATAGAAGCTGAAGGCATTGGCCAACTCCCACCCTTCCACAAACACCCGCCAACCATATTTCGTCGCTTCCACGGCAAAGCGACATAAGTCGAAATTTCGACTCGAGTTTAAATATAAGCACAAAAAATATTCTTTTTTTTCTGCCTAATCAGCTTAATTATACTTCTTCTACTTTCTGCATTGTGAAAATTGTGGTTTCAATTTTCCACTAAAAATCCTGCAATTTTTTTTACCTTTTTAGTTTTCCGTCGCGTGTTTCTTTCGTCAAAATGGCGTATCGCGAAAAATATCAAGCTAAACTAAAACAAGCAGTTAATATTCTTGTGCCACTTTGAAAATTTTTTATTTGCATGAAGTATATTTTGATTATGGGCAAAAACGACACTTTAGCAACATTATAAGAAAATAAACACTTAAAAGCTGTCAGATTTTTCACAAAACGTCGTAAATAAATTTTATAAATATATAAATATTAATATATTATCTGAAAGAGGGAGAAAAATACTTTATTTGTTTGTAAACGAAAGTTGTATATTGTTTTTAATTAACACTAAAACAATTTTTTAGAGTTACGCAAAACTTTAAACGTCTCTCCTGAAAATCATACATTTTCGATTAATGTCACTTTGACGTGAGAGCGGCGAAAAAGAAAAATTTTTTTTTTCATTGATTAGGTATTGCCATAAAAAAAAGTTGGAACAAACATAATTTTAAAGCTGTGAGCTTTCTCCAAATTCCAAATTAATACCAACCAGTTAGTGAAAGTGAACAGAGTTAATTTATTATTTACGGTCGACAAAATTGATAAATCGGTTATTTTTATACCTTATTTTTATAGACGCTGCTAAGGTCAACGATTTGGTTTAGGCTCTCAAAAGTTCTGCTTGGCAAGCCTTGCCATTTTGCAAACTGTGGGGCTATATAAAAGCACGAATATTAACCCTGAGCCACTGAACTTGAACTTGCCCGTCACATTAGCCTCGGGAAATACACTTCAGTATACCAGGCTGAGATGATTGCTTTGCTTCATGCGTTGGACTACTTACTTGAGTGTCAGGTGGAAGGAAGAAATATCCTTATAGCACTGGACAATCAGGCGGTGATCAGATGCATGGAACAAACAAACATCACAACATCATTGGCACTGGAATGTGTACTTAAGCTCAATAAGTATTCATCTAAAAATGAAGTAACACTGACTTGGGTACGGGTACACATAGGGATCGAAGGCAATGAAAAGGTGGACTCCCTTGCAAAACAGGGGTCAACTGAAAAGTTGCTGTGAGCAGAACCATTCTTTTCAATTGGCAGAGGAGTGGTAGCTGATTCACAAATGGATCACGGCAGAACACCTGAGAAGGTGGTCAACCGTGGAACAATGTAGACAAGCTAAAATGGCAATAAAGTGGCCGACCTGCTCCACTCAAAGAAGGGTTCTAAGTATGAGTCGAGGAACATTGAAATGGGTGGTGGCTTTGTCTACAGGACATGGTAATTTCGGGTATCACTTAAGGAAAATGGGCCTTATAGAGGATGATACCTGTAGACTATGCCTGGAGGATTCTGAGACAGCGGCACATATACAGTGTCAATGGCCATCGTTGGCTGGCAGAAGAATGAGGATCTTGGGACATCAATGGGTCGAGACCCAGTCGATGAAACAGATCTCCCATAAACAGATGCTAGCGTTAAGTCTAGGAATCGAGTCCAGTAAAGAACTGTGGAGAAATCCAGAAAGTTTCTCTATGTAAGATCTACAGTGGTAGAGAGACGAAAAGAGACCCGAAAATGGTGGTCTGGTTCGAATATCTCTCGAAATCCTGCGTGGTTTTGGCTTTATAGGCCGGAGCGGGTCTTGTTGAAAGACCCATCTTTCTTATCTTTGTTTATCAAATAGAGTATTTGTTAGCGTCTTAACAACACCCTTTAGCATATTTTGCTGATAGACTTTTGTACCTGTTTTGACACCTTTTTCACAGAAATGGGGAGATGTGATACCTTGGTGAGAGACAACCCACCAAACCACTACGGAAGCGGAATGATGGCCAAGCTGAACCCTTGGAATTACTTTTTGCGCTTCCTTTGATGACAAATCATAAACTCTATCATTTTGTTTGTTAAAACTTCTTCCATGGTAAAATTTGTTTCATCCGTAAAAAGAATGTTTTTATGCACATTGTTCACGTGCCACACCAAGGGTCTCTTGCAGCTCTCCGCCCTAATTTTTTTAGTTGAGGAGTTAAAAGATGGCCTGTTGATCGACGATATTCTTTCAAGTGCGAATCACCCCGAACTAGCCTAGACATCGATCCGGCGGATATGTTCAATTCCCTGGACATGATCGTCCGCAGGGGATTTCTTCGAATACGTTCACGTACAGCTTTTACTACCGCACTCGTACGTGCGACAACCTCTTGACCTGTCCTCCACTTCCGACAATTCACTGAATCGACCAGTAGTTCGATAAACGAACATTCTCGATGTTCCGAGAAGTTTTAGCAAATTGAAGAATTGGCCAGCACTCTTTCCGACTCTTATGCAACGCTATAACCGCGATTCTGTTTTCTTTAGCACCCCACTCCATGTTAATTGACTGCAAGCCGAAACCAAACTGGCTTCCATTCATTAGTTAACAATGCACATGTTAAGAAAAAATAAGTAAACGGGTCTATTCCAAGTGGAAATGTTAAGAGATGGGCGCCGCAGTGCGATTTTTGCTCGGTTAAAAAAAATGGGTTAAAATTAACTTAGTCTCTGAAGAAAATAAACGAGTATGCATACTGTTAAAAATAACACTCTTAATAAGTTGTTATCAACAAAGTTAGTAGATTAATTTCAACCAAACAGTTTTATTTTGGTTTTTGTTAAAATCTAATAAGTAAATTAGTTAAAAACAACATAGCCAATTTGAAGTTTAAACACACCGATTGGTTATTAATAACCGTTCTTCTTATCAATTTTAAACCCATTCAATGTTTGTTAAAATCTAACAACCTATCTGTTAAAAACAACCAATAAGTCTTGTTTAAATATAACGAATCACTGCGTTGTTTTTAACCACTTAACTCGTGAAAATTTAACCCATTCAATGTTTGTAAATTTGGCTCAGTTTTTAGATCCACGGACGTTAAGTGCAATAAGTATGTTGGCTAATTTTAACTAAGTGAGTTTGGTAAATAACAACAGAGTAACTTGGTTAAATTCAATCTAGTGGGATGGCTCAAAACAACGGAGTAACTTGGTTAAATTCAATCTAGTGGGATGGCACAAAACAACGGAGTAACTTGGTTAAATTCTCGCAAGTGGGTAGGTAAATAACAGCAGAGCAGGTTCGTTAAATTCTACCAAGTGGGTTGACTAATAACAACAAAGTAACTTGGTTAAATACTACCAAGTTAGTTTGTTATTTACGACCGAGCAAATTTGGAGGGGAAATTGATAAATCGGTTATTTTTACCAGAGTTTCTTTAAACAAGTTGACTGGGTTATTTTTAATCCAGTAACTCTGTAGGAGCTATATTAACAGTATTATTTGGTAGTTTTTAACCGAAAGTTGTTTGATTTTAAACCGAAAGTTTTTAACCGAAAGTTGTTTGATTTTAAATAAGTGAATTTTCTGCGTGTACTAGGTATATCTAACTTCCTTTACCAGAACGCCATAACCGGGTTGTTATTTTTCCTTGGCTCCTAGATAAGAATAAGGTCCACCCTTAGGTTGGTTGTTTAAGGAAAACATCTATAGACCCATTTGCAAAATACTGCAACTGACGATCGTTAACAAGCAACAACATTACTTTTGTGTTTTTTCACCATTTTTGTATTGAATTTGAATAATTTGGATGCGTTGTTGAAGCGTGTATCGTTCCATTTTTAGTAATGGCGTAGTTTCTACTTGTCAAATGTCAAAGAATAAAAGCTTCAAAAGTGACAGCTACCGAAATGGCGGGTCATTCACAATAACACCTCTTATTGAAAAACCCTTTATTTGACAAATATAGTGTCAATCCATTGTGTTTAAAAAATGATCAAAGGATGTGTAGGTGGCTTCAATAAAGCAGCAGTCATTGAGAAAATGCAATTCAATTCCGAAATGAAATCAGCAGAAGGAACACATTTATATTAAGTGTTTAAGTACTGCACGCTACAATCCAAACATTTCATTTTAGGTTTTTCTGCCACAATTCAACATACTTAAGTAATCCACCATCTTGGTTTCAAGTAGGGGAGACCGGGGCTAGTTGGCTTCAGGGGTTGATTCACTGAAATTTATTTTAAAGAGAAGAGATGAATTTAATGTTCATTATTGTTTTTACAGTCAATACCGATACCTCTTTAGTCTCCTTTTGTATCTCGTCGCGAGTGCATGTCATCCAGGAAATATTAAGAAAAGACGATTTTCTGCTACTGTAAGTAACTTTTTCGTTTTCTCTTATTTTCCTCTTTTCGGTCGTTTTAAGCATCTGCCGCACATTTTTTTTTAAATTTAGTGCATATATGTATTAGTTGTCTATACATGTCTTTTTATTTTAGTTATTTTCTGTTTTTGTTTCTGAAAAATCTTGTTATTTTCCAGATGGTCGTGCGGGGTTAGTTGACTCATTTTTTTTCGGGGCTAGTTGACTAGTTGTTTTACCACAGGAAGTGGCTTTTAGTTTATTTATTTTGCTTAATTTGAAATCATAGATTTTTTTCTAAGCCCTAGAAGTATGTTTAACTCTTTATTTTACTATTTTGCCTTATTTTAGTTTATGGCCACTAAGTGACTTTTTGCTTCCACCACAGGAAGTGGGTTTTTTTGTTAACATAACCTACATATTGAAAATATAGCCTTATATTGAAAATATTCTTCCTATCTGGTGATACTTGTTTGTTAAGTAAAAAACAAAAGTCATTAATGTTATTTAAGAAATAAAATAAAATAAACTAAAACAAATAAATTAATCTTAATCTCTAAATTTTTTGTAAGAATTCAGTTCCGCACGGCGTGGGTCAACTTACCACATAACTTAAGTCAACTTACCCCGGTAACGGGGTTAGTTGACACAATAGAGGTGCACTAGTAAAATTCAGAAAACATTGTCCTCACGTTGTTTCTTTTTTAATTGAATAACTTTGTTTAGAAAGACCAAAGGATGCATTTTTTATTGATATTTGAACTGTCTTCATATCAGGCTTAGTTCAAGCGAAAAAGAAAAGAATGTAAATTTTGAGCCAACTAGCCCCGGTCTCGCCTACATAAACCGCCAAAGTTCTAATTCATCGACACTCGGGGACTTCTGAATTTTACTACCATGGTAAAATTTGTTATTTTGAACCACCAATAACCAGAATTGGCTAGTGTTTACTATATACATCCTGTTCGGTGAATTGTTATTATGTCATAAAAACTACGCGATAATTGAAACACGATGACATTTTTATATACGCAGGATGAATAATGGGCTGCCGCATGTGCGAGTAGATACAAGGGTGGTTGCAACACTTACGCCAGTCTATAGGAATTTTTTTTTCAAAATTCGCATTTCTTTTTCTAGGAGCGCAATTAATTGGAAAAATTCCGAATCATTTTGTTCTACCTCTTTACCTTTAATTACAATACGCCTACAATCCCAAAGGGACATCCGTTAGCAGAAGAAGAAAAAAATTGATTACAATGAACTACAAATCCTGTCACAATTTACCAAGTAACGAATGAATTCCCTTTTTTTCGTTTGTCATTCACCCTGCAAAATGGAAAATGAAAGATGGAGCTCTTCGATAACGCATTGCTCGCTCACATCCAACCCCATATATGTAAAAAAAAAAAAAGGAAAACAAAATAAAAAGAAAATCGACAAGAAAAACCAACAAGCAAATGAAAATGTTTTCATCTCATATCCAATTGCATATCAGCAGCAGCACACAACGATATTGAATTGAAAGGACACACCATTCACTTTTTTTTCAATGGCATGGCAAATGTCTGCATCGTATCACAAATATCCTGTGGGATACACCTCGCCAATGGGATATTTCACAGGCTGAAGCCATATTCATAGAAGTCGAGAACTCTCTGCTCTATGTGTGTAGTCTCTCTACTGTGTGACGCGGATAAAATCGAAATAATATCAAAATAAAGGATGCAGGCAAAAAAAAAATTGCTTTTCCACTGGCGTTCGAATTAAATTCGCAATCTATGCAAGGTAGACCTGTACGAGACAACTCATGTGTAGCAAAACTTGTTAGGGGATGAGGATTAGATTGATATTGGTTAAAGTTGATTTTTGATTTCCTCTCTCTGGGGATCGATCTGATTGTGAACTGCCTGGTGGATGACGATGATGATGGTTCCTGGAAAAAAGAACCTCAATTCAACGGTTTTGCTGATGATTTAGATTGATAATGGTGGCAACTGTGCGGTCTGCCTTTCCGGTATTTTTCTATTTTTCATTGCCCAAACAATTGTGACTCCAGATTCAAATCGAATTTGGCGCACAAATCAACGAGATTGGAACCACATTGTGTTGAGTTTATATGCAGCCAAATTAAATGTCAATTTTGATAAAAATCTCAAGAGTGTATTGTTTGTTGTTAAGATTAGCATTCGTCCAATTGGAATCTACAATAACGAGTAACAATAGATGGTGGAGCTGGCCAAAATCTTAAAAATTAAGATTTAGAACCTCGGAATTATTATTATTTTTTTTTATATAACTTATTAATGAATTTAGATCGTTTTTGGTACGATGAAGCTAATTCTTGCTATATTGAAAACCAATTTGAGTGGAACCTCTCTTAGGACTACAACACTGACAACAGAACTCAAAAATTGCAGTACCAAAGAGCGCATAGGCATAATTGTTTTATTAAAATAATTCTATTAAACCAATATATGTCCTCGCCTCACCCCTTAAACTTTTGTTCGCTAAAAGAGCCCTTCTTTCAACGGCAATGATGTAATTAAATCTGACATTTTTCCTCCCAAAATCAGCTCCGAAGCAAATGCAAATAAATCCAACTCGAACATGATTAAACAACTCTCCCGCCAATCATCCGCCTCTCGAAGCGCATAAATATCCATTCCCCATCTAACTGCAGATTAATTGCACTAATTAATCCCGAAAACCAACAAACTAATAATACAGACCCCACATCCGAAAAAAGGATGTCTGGAATTTATCCGCTTGTCCACATCAATCGAGGTTGAGCAATGTGTGCAATCCATCTGCGTATAGTCTGGACTGACTCAACTCTATATCAACCCCCAAAAGGGAACAAAAGCGCACACCAATGCACCGTCTTTCCCAATAATAACCATCATCATAATTACAATCCTGCCGCAGCTCAATGAACCCCACCTTCTGCTTCTCAATCTCTGACCGTAGAGACAGCGCACAGCACAGTTCGTCGCATCACCGTTTATTAGCTGCCTCTGTCTGATGATGACGATGCCACTCGATGTCGGTGGTCGCCTCTCGCCCCGGTTCAATTTCATGAAATATTAATTCGATATTTATGGATGGTCGTCAAGTCCTCACAGGACGACCAGCACCACCACCAGGGTAAAAACTCTTCCGTGATTTGATTGATCATTCCCTGAGGGATTAATCGACCCATATTTTTAATCCACGTCTACACACACTGACTGAGATGCGAGGGTGTGGAGGTGGTTTTCCGCCAACAAGTACCAATACCATTCTTGCATTCATTCGGCCAAAATGGATTGCGAATTGGAAAATATGTAAAATTTGACAGTGCTGGGACTCGCTCCATTGTGTGTTGATCCCTTTGTCCTTTGTTCACCGGGAGTTGGTCTCTTCCACCCCTTTCAGCCATTTGCCATACAATGGCAAGTCTGATGGAAAATCCAAAGTTCAAACAGAAAGTGGTCAGTCCGAGTTGGCTGATTGTCGTCGGTACGAATTCACGTGTGCCCGAAATACCGCAGCGAATTGGATTGGATTGTCGAAGCGCCATTTTGAAGATTTATTTTGCCATTTTGTTTCTTTTTGTTCGTGGCGCACAGGAGATTGATTAAAAAAGGAACAATATATGTACACACATGTGTGACGAGGACATGTTCGCTCGTATCTGTTAAATTAAATCTACCCTCCTTCACCTGTTCGAAAAGTGTCACCGCATATCAGAGTTTACACTTCCGCAGCCGGAAATTTAAAAGGAAAAAATTGAATTTTCAAAAACAGGAAACCAGGGAATTTAACAAAAAACCTCTCATGCGTGAATCACTGATAGAGCAATGAGAGTCCTTGCGGAAAGGTAAATGCCAACCAAAATGTAATAATAAACAAAAGTTAAAAGTGAGTCCTAAACAAATTGACATTTAAGCAGCGACAAAGAGTCGTGTCGGTTATCGCCCAAGATCCATCAGAATGGATGCACATTTGACGGGGTTAGGGGGACTGATTTTTTGTGACACTGTTTTGGTATTCCATTCTAAATTTGGACGTTAGCACAGTTTTTGTGAGTAAATTTAAATGTTAATTTTTTGAATTAAAATAGGAATTGTTTGCTCGGAATAAAAGGCAATCAGTGCCTATGTTTTTTTTTACTTTTCACATCGATACATCTATGAAAATAAAAATAAATAAATAATTGGCGCAACAGGTCCGTATGGACCCAAGCCTAGCTTCTCACAACCATTCGTCTTGTGTGAGTTTTTATTTTTGGGACGAATGGAAGGGATCTACAATTTTATGCCGAGTCCAAACGGCCAATTGAGAAGCTCTTTCATGACAGTTATACTCTCGGATGTTTGTCAGACGTTCGCGAGAGGTGGCGCAGCGAAAAAAACCTTAAGTTGGAATTTGGGTTTTTCTCGGGATTCGAACCTGGGACCCCTCGCTTAGTAGTCCAACACACTAACCACTAAGCCACTGCGCCGACAGCAACTGAAACAAAATGCCATAATATCACATGACGCGTACTGTTATGCTGCATTTATACCATCACGCACGCGCATTTTTGCACGAGACGGGACAGAGAGATCTGTTTGTCCGCAGTCAATGCGTATAAAGGCGTAAGAATGGGATCGGAAATCAGACGCCTAAAGTGCCATGGATGTTCTACCCATAATTACAGATACGTAAAACGGAAACGAACACAAACTCCTGCGAACAACATTTCTGCAATCGCTTGAACACATTTCTATTTCTGATTCAAAACATGTGAAATGAGAGTGGTAATTAGTTTCAATAAATTATACCAACAATTCATTTATAAGTTATACGAAATAAGTAAATAATTGCCCGTTCATCACTTTGTTTTATAGGAAAGCGAAATATCGTAAGCCATCGCTATAAAAATAACAACATGCATAGCTTTCCCATATCGAAAACAAAATGGCCGACCAAAAAACGTGTCCAAATTGCCTAATATATAGCATCTAAGGTGATATATCCTCCAAAAAAATGTTCGCTTGTTGCATCCAAGACTTAAAGTTAAAAACAAAATATTAGACTGAAAGTTTATCAAAGAAGAAGTTTAAGGTAAGTGCTGTGAAATATCCCTTTTCCTGTATGTATTTATATAAAGCAAATTGTTTTCGAATCGAATTAAAGCGAATTTTTTAAAAAGTTTTCTAAAAGATCTTAAGGCAATCTAGAACAAAAATGGATATCGGTTCGAAAACAATGATTCACAAAGAAAATATTGTATACCTAGTCAAATGTATGTTTTCTGTTTCCAGATAAAATTAACATTGCATTTTCAACGCTAGTTCAAGTCATAATAATAATATAAAAATATCATGTAACGATTTTTATATTATATAAATATTAAATGTCGCGCCTATTGTAAAAAAAAATACAAACTAGCAGAAAAAAAAGTAAATTAAAAAATGACTTACAAGAAAACCATTTCTTAAATTTTTATAACATTTCTGTTAGCAACAATATGAGAAATAAGAGTAACGTAAGTTGGCCGGGCTCACATGAGTTACAGAACAATGCGCCCAGTATACCAAAATAAGTGTGGTATAGACAGCCTATCCGTTTGCTAGCCTAATAAAGAAAATATTCTGCATGTACATGTACAATTGTACACGGTTAAAAATATGGGTCTATGGTCTATGCAATACAATATTTCCAATTTATTAATCTTTTTCTGTAATATATTTATATATTTAAATTTAATATTTGTTTCAATAAAATACTAATTTTAATACGATTTTCCTGAACTTTAATCTGTCAATATTAAATTCCAGTATTTTTGTTCTGCAATCTAACTCGGTCTATATTAAAATACTATTTCAATCAATAACTTATTACAATTAAGTTATATTTGACCTGACATATTATAACATCTATACGCTCACGGAAAAATTTTTCTTCTAAATTCGAAGTACAAGTTTCTGAAAACAAGAAAATAAAGTACGGTTATGGTCCAAGCCATTTATTTTTTCTTTTCAACATTTTCTGTGAATGAATCAAGAATGAAAGAAAAAAGGAAAATTTAGAAAATAATTCTTGAATTAAGAAAATAATTCTTTAATATCCTCAAGAATCGTTTTCTTCCAATAAGAATTATTTTTCATAAATCGTGCATAGGTTTTCTTGTTCCAAGAAACTGATCGCTTATTGAGGTATGTCACGTTAAAAAATTATTTCTTATATCAAGAACTTTGGTCTATGATCATGCAGGATGTTCTTGATCCAAGATTTGAAATCAAGAACTACTTTCTTATACCAACAACTTTTTTCTAAAATCCAGAACAATTATTGTTGTTCCCAGAAACAAATATTTGAATTCGAATTGTCTCCCCACTAACATTTTTCTTACATGAAGAATTTATTTCTGGAATTCAGAAGAATTATTCTTGATTTAATAAGGAAATTCTTAAATACGAAAATTTATCCCAAGCACTTTGCTCTTGCATCAATAAACTTTTTCTAAAATGTTGCAGCGTTATTTATATCCCAGAAACGATTTGTTAAATGCAAAATTTGCGCTTAAGAACTTTTCTCTTATATCAATAACTTTTTTCTTAAAACACGCATTTATGTTTCTTTAGAGCAAATAACATTTGCACCATCGTATTCTTGAAATAAGGAAATTAAGATAAATGCGATGTTCTGTTATCGACTAGATACTTGCTTCTTACTTCGATCAATTGTTCATCGAAATCAGAAAACAGTCAATAAAGAACTTCTAAGACCAAGAAATGTATCCTGCATTAAAATATAATTTATGCAGTCATATATTGTATAATTGTGTATTACTTGAAATGAAAATAAAGCAGTAGAGCTGAAAGCTTTTACTTATTTTTTTATTTGGAAAAAAGGTTAAAGTTTTATTTACACAATCTTTAATTATGGAAATTAAGTGCTTATATATTCATTTCATTACATTCAAATATCTCTTTTCTTGAAAACGTTTCTTCCGTCTGGTAAAATACTTATTATAAATGGTTTAGTACATATTTCATCAATTTTTAAAATTTTTTAATTTTCATTTTCCTCTCGAACATTCTCACAGCAAAAATGATCATCATGAGAGTCTATTATGACTTGAACCAAAATAAAAAATATTTCTTCTTCTTTAACAATAATGTTACAAATTCGGAATAGTTCTTCTGATATCAAAAGATTGCAATTTTTCTTGTAATCTGTTCCTCTATAATTTATTTTTGATGTTTGAAAAACTTTAAATACATCAACAACAAATATTCTTATTCTATATAATAAGAAGAAAGATGCTTCTTATATTCGGCCCTATTTCCTTAATATAAGAATTTGTTTCTTATATGCAGTAGATAAAGGAGTAAGTTGAACGTCAGCAACAGTATATCGAAACAAATAACTCATCCACTTTCTCTCATCAAGTAAACATTTGTTTGGAAAAAAATATATAATAAATAAAAGACCATAAATTCGATTTAGATTATGTTAGCATAAAGGTATATATGCTGGAATAGTTTTAATAATTTTTCTAAATTGTTGCAATTATTTTCTTGGAATTAGAAAATCTGTATGCGTTGTAAATAAAGGACAGACTTCTTGCTATCAAAAAATTACTCCTTGACTTCAGAATATATTTATTTAGTTTTCTATATAAAATTCGTTTCTTAAATCAAGAAATATTTGATCGTTTCGGTAAAATGATATTTTTTACCAATAAGAATGATTTTCTAGATCCAAGAATTAGTGTTTAAATACTATTAAATTAAATTCGAACAAAGAAGAATTTGCTAATTTTTTAATTTCCTCGATTCAAGAAACGAAATTTCTTTGTGTAGAAAATAATTTTCTTTCCGTGCTGATTACATTTTTATACGAACTTATTAAAGTCATCAACTTGAATGCTTTTTTTTAATCCTGGATTTGAACCAAAGTGATTAGATTTAAATATATCGGTATTACTTTTAAGCCCAAATATATTTTTTGTGGTTACTTGGCTAAAATGTTTTTAAAGTATAAAAATACAAACAAGTGAAAGTCATGCTGAAACATTAATATCCAATGAGAATATTTTTCTTACAAGTAAGTAACATTAATTTCAAAGTATTCTTGTATAAGAGGATATAATATTTGCTTTTTTTCAGTGAAGGGTTGAATTTAAATACTTTTGCATTGAAAACCATCTCCATCTATATTAAAATATAATATTAATAAATTAATAAATGGCAGCTTGAAGAACTTCAAACCTTTGGATTTTGCGCGGGCTCCACTGGAACTTATTTCATGTAGGAGCAAACAGACCAAATTTATTATGCTTAGTTCAAGCTAAAATGATACATTTTGTATACTTAATTCGAGCTAAAATTGAACAATATCTAGGGTAGGGTGGGGTACTTTCGACGATGGGGCACTTTTGACTTTCGCTATTACAGAAAAGTGGTTAATTTTTAAATAATTTTTTCTCTACACGAGGTAAGTGATATTTAATTTTTTCTTATTCCTTGGTTGTAAGTGTCAAATGTTTGGATTTATAATATTTTTAAGTTATTTATAACATTTAATTAAATTACTTTTATAAGTTTTTTGAAAAACAATAACGTTACTAAAGCAAGGGATGGGGCACTTTCGATAAAAGCACATGGGGCAGGTTCGGCAAAAGACCATTGCAAGAACACCCATCTGGTTCGTCAAAATACTCTCACCTTATCTTTTTTAAGGACGTTGATCTGGGTGGATATAACGTCCAATGATTTTTTTTTACAAATCTTTTTATTTTTCCTTTATTATTTACTTTAAATTTTTTTTTTCTTAAAACGAATGTGATTTTAAATGTATTTCTTTAATCTAATTTTAATCTAAAAATGAATTTCTTCTCTTATTTAATTTGTATGTTTATAGATTTAAGATTTGTTTAATAATTTAAATAAAAACTGTACGTTCCTACTTATTGATTTATTGTGTCATCTAAACTGACGTCGAAAGTGCCCCACCCAGATGACGATTGTGCCCCACGATGGGGCAGATTCGCCTTTTAAGGGGAGTTTTAAATTATAAGGGTAAGTTAACTTTTAAGAAATTATTCATTTTTTTTAGTAAAATAATCATAGCTTGAAATAAAAAATAAAAAAAAACAGATGTCAAATATTTACTTCCGAAAGAAGATATTTCAAATCTGCGAAAAATTTGTTGAGACTGCCCCACCCTACCCTACTGAAACTAAAAACTAAGATTTATACCTAGAAACCAGAAAGTAGAGGGATACTGGTAAAAGAGATTGAGTTAAACGAAAGGAACGTTTCCCTTTTTTTTTTAAAAAAGATTTGTTCGTTGGAACCACTGAACTTGCAATGGGCTGGAAAGGTAAAAAGGCAGGACCTTCGTAAATTACGATGTTTAATATCTAAAGAATATAGAGTTGTAACGGGACGTGCAATCGATAGACGTTGAGAGGAGTCTATGAATGAAAGAATTCCTGCAGCGTTCTGGTTGTCCCCTAGTTAATAGGTTTGGCGCGGACTTGATAGGAAGGCGGAACGGCTGAACACCCGACAAACATCCGAGAGTATAACTGCCATGAAAGAGTTTCCCAATTCAACCATTTAGACTCGTCATAAAATTGAAGGTAACTTCCATTAGTTCCAAAGATAAGAACTGACACAAATCGAATGGTTGGGAGAAGCTAGTCCTAGGGTCTAGTTTTTTTTTTAATAATTTATATTCTTTTCTCTGTGAAGATTTTGCTGACGATAACAGGTCAAATCAGTAGTTCGAGATGTGTTCTTCTTATGGCGTGCCTTGTGTTGTCTTCTACCATACAATCCTATAGTCGCGAGAGCTACTCGTTGTTTACGCAGGAATGAAGCATGTTTCGGACCATTTTATGACGGACTTATATGATACAAAAACTTACATAGCTTCCAATATTGAGTTCGTTATTAAATTGCTGAAAGTCCTCGCGTATGCTCTTTGCCCAAACCCCGATGGTGGGGATCAGTTTGCTGCTCCATTTGCCTTTTCCCATGTTATATCAGCTGGCTTGCGCTGGGCGCTGGCTGCTTCGTGCGAGAGCCACCGTCCAGCCCGGTGCAGAGAACAAAGAACACTTTGGGGCAGAAGCCTCCTATCATGCCATATCGAGGGCCATCAATATTCAGGAAAGAGATTTTTTACCCTCTTAAACCTTTATCGGCAAACCTTTGGTTGCCAACCTGAAAATTTGCATATAGCACAATATTTTGGTTGGCTATCAAGGCAGCATGACCTCATGGCTACCTTTTTCGAGACCGACAGAATCTAGCAAAGTTCCAATGATGCAGTCATCCATGGTGGATGTCATCCCGTGGATGTATATAACCACAGCGATATCTTCAGCAAAGCCGTTCACCAAAACTTCTAGTGGCAAGTTTAGTCGCAGTGGATGTCGTTAATTATTTACCACAGAAGAGGTGCAACAACCGAGGGTTGTGGTACTCCCGCTGTAACTTAATACTGCCGGCAGTCTGGTAACTCAACTTCCTGCCGGAAGAAGAAGTTTGTAACTATACTTTTAGCAGGTAGTATGTACTAATGAGTTTCAGTTCAACATAGATTATGGACATCCTTTTGCTCCTCCCTCTGCGAAGTCTTGTATTTTTCCAGGCTTCATTGTCCATAGCTCCCCCTAATGGCAGTTTAAAGGGCGTTCCGCTTAGTTCTGTAACTTTTTTTTTGGAACTTATCCTGGTGCTGAGTAAATGTTATCGCCTAAATATTGTTCCACTTGAACAATTATTGTACGTACCACCTATTTGTTAACGCCCTTTTCGGCTCAACGCTGACAACAAACTATATTCAGAGTTCACCACAAATAAAAATCCAATTACTAGAAATTGTCTCGAAAAATAAAAACACTCCAAACAGACACAGGGTACAAGGAGACAAAACGCAAACCTATTATTAAACAATTTCACGCATTTAAATCCACAATCTCTAACCTCAAAGATCAATTGCACACGATGCCTGTGCCTACTACACTTCTGCTATATTGTAGTCCATAGTATCCTACCCACGTCGTCAGCTCAATCAAACCACCAACAATTACTTTGCGCGGTGTGCCCCGCTAAGACCCAATCATCATGGTGGCTAATTTCAGTGTCTACCTTCGACAGTGCGATACCTAACCTAGTATAGGGCAGCCCATAGAGCCGCTCACTCATGATATCGCGAATTGTCGCAATTTCGTGTCGCCCACACGCGCTACATTTACCCGAACGTCACGCTCACCACTAGTCCACACCACTCCACTCATCATTGCCTGGCTGTGCCACCAACCAAGCGTATCACCGTCGTCATCGTCGTCGTCAGCACAATTGGCTGACAATCCAAATCCAGAAGTGCAGCAGTTTGGCGGACCACAACGTTGACAGTGTCTGATTGCGAAAAGACGCTGACATTTGGGTGGCTGCGCATGTGGCCACATGCCAATAACTGTCGATGTCACGAAAGGCGACACGGCTCCCCCAGTGCGTACACAAGGTAGCGCGACACTGTTATATATAGTGGGTCAGCAAAACGGAATCGTGCAGATAATTAGTCAGCCCACGATTTGTGTCAGCTTTTGACTTTTATCTTCCTTATATAAATTCGGGGTAATTAGCTTAGTTTCGGGTGTGGGGGCTAATTAGACAGCGACTTTTCCATTGCGCCAAACCGGGCAGTAGCAGCCGAGAAAGCGACTTGAATTTATTCGCACAATCCGCGACGAATTAATCACAACAAAGCTGAAGAGTTATGTGCGGTGGCTCGCAAACAGGAGTCAAAACGGAGGCGACTTTGGCGACGCGGTTGCCGCGGATTTATCTGCGCTGACAATAAATCGAGAAAGTGCAACGGAGAGAACCTCAAAGGTGGTTTATATAGTTGTAAATGGGTGGAATGATTTATTTGTTATTCTCCTGTGGGCAAATGCAGTACGTTGTCTGCCAGCTGGTAAGGTGTAAGGATGTAAATTTGTTTTATTTTCGACAAGCAATCGGTGGTGGTAGGATTGGCAATTGGTTACTCATAATCATAACAGTTGAGTGCGGTGCCAAACACATTCCGCGATACCAATAGTTTTTAGTGTCCAAGCTAAATTTTTCGAGCTCACAACTTTCCATACGAAATTGCATATTGTAACCTACAAAATATATAAGGCGAAGGTTAAAAATGATTATTAGTGAGGCCCATTTCTAACAGAAGTGGTTGACAATTAAAGGCACACAATTGTTTGGTGTAGCTTTCAGGTAGTTAGGGACTCTATCTCTATCTGCCTCGGCTCCGAATAAAACTCTGTAAATTAAACTGAAAATGAAGAGAAATGAAAATCGAACGAAGAGTTGCAGTGGCCTATCGCTAGTTCTTTTGCCAAAGAACGTACCTAGTTGGGTAGTTAAGATACGATAAGGACGCAACATAAGTTACCCTCATCTCACAGTCTTCTTTGCTGTACAGCGAACATAAACCTGACAAAGTGAGAATTTGCCATCTAAGACGGCAAGGGAATGTTGGCACTTTCCGCCCTGAAAAGTAATGGATTCAACGACGGGAGACAACGCAGCAAAAGATGTTCTCAAAATTGGAATCTTGAAGAGCACACCTCTCGGCAGTTATCCAAATACTTTGTTAAATACAGAAGCAAATTGGTTAAGGCCGAGGAACCGTAGTAAGTGAATTTCGAATACGTATACTCTTCTGACCTTATTTGTATTGTAGTAGCCCATCAAATGGAGTCATGGGTAACATGCTTCTTTTTTCGATCCACTGTGATAGGAATTGGTGCAGGTAAGTAGCAGACCAGCAGAATTGAAGACTATCAAGTTAACCGTGGTGAAGATTAATTTCCTAATGGAGGGAAAAACTAAAGAAAAAGTTGTAGTGACTCTTAAAGGTTTTGCTTTTCAGTGTCCGACGACTGTCATCTCCTATGATCTGTATGTTTTGGCTAGGCTAATCCTAGTGTGCTGAGGAGTCCAACCTCGAATTTCTTCTTCTGGGTGGTTCACTCAGCTTTTCCTTGTTGGTCAGTCGAGCTCTGAATATAGTTTCAACAAGCAAATGCTCAGGGTAGACATTTGCCCCTAGGAATGTGCAACCGTCGGGGATGTTGGATGCAGTGATTTTAGCATATTTGGTTAGTGTTTTGACCGACTGGGAGAGGCAAAGGTTGTTGTATGGGGACTTATGACCTGGTGCAAAATCGACTAGTCGGTGGCTGTTGTCTTCTGCGGTTTTCCCTTCCGAAATTTTACGCAGGACATGCTCCGTAGGCTCCTTTCAGGAGCTCATAGAACTCTTATTCGATTTATTCTTCAGCCTCCTCGCATCAATGGGGCGTGTGCAGTTAAAAGGCTTATGTTTTGGAAAGTAGCTTTGATGCAGGTCTATTTGCCATTTGAATTGACCGGGACTGGGGCTCTACTCTCTATTTCGTTCTGAATGTCAATCCTATTCGAAACTGCTTCCGTTCCGCTTTTCGAAATACAAACAAGTAAAAGTGTTATCATATACCATGCCCTCCATAATACACAAGTCATGCAAAACTGGTTTTGTATGTGAGGTACCAGAACTACTTGACCGACATAGCCCATTTTAAATACCAACCTAACGACAATAAAAAGAAGTCCTTTCACCAAACTTCATTCGTCTAGGCTGATTCCTTTGGAGGCTATCGTATTTTCAACAGACAGAGAGACACATGGGTCTAATATTGATTTTGTATGGGACGTACCAGAACTACTTAACCGACATAGCCCATTTTTAGTAAGAACTTGACGACAATAGAAAGACTTCCACTCACAAAATTTCACTTGCCTACGTGGATTCTTTTGGACGCTATCGGGTTTTCAACAGAGAGACACATGTGTCTAATACTGGTTTGTATAGGAGGTACCAGAACTACTTGACCGACATAGCCCATTTTCAAGACCAACCTGACGACGATAAAAAGAAGTCCTTTCACCAAATTTCATTCGCCTATGTCAATTTCTTTTGGGCGCTATCGTGCTTTCAACAGACAGACGGACAGACGACAGACAGACGGACGTGGCTAAATCGATTCAGAATGTGATCCTGATTCAGTATACATATACTATATGATGTCTCCGGTGACTCCTTCTTGGCGTTACAAATGTAATGACAAAGTGAATATACCTTCCTGTGGAGGGTATAAAAATAGATTTTTTTTTCTTGGGTCTTTATTTATTTCGTATGAGATCTGTTTAAATAAAAAAAAAATCATCACTAACTCATCTCAAGGCGTAATAAAGAAACAGTGCTTAGGAGGTCCACTACCTGTTCGAGAAATGCTCATTTTATTTTTGCGTAATTTAGATTTATGTATACCTTGTGATCGTCCGTCGTGGACCACGGCCTCAACCAACAAGCCCCTCCAGCTCGCTCGGTCCCTCGCTAGCTGCCTCCAGTTATGTACAGCTAGTTGTTTGAGATCGTTCTCCAATTGTGTGCGCCACCTAAGGTGGGGTCTTCCTCTGCTGCGTTGTGCCTTGTGATCTGCCCTTACCTAAAATCATTTTAAGATTAAGATTATTTGTTGTAAAAATCGCATTTGTATGTACCTACTTTTACTTAACTTTTTCCAAGCAACTGGATCCCGCATTGGTGGCCCTTCTCCATTGAAATGGGACAAAACCCTTTTTCATAACTTGGTTGATGTTTACTTCGCATCAGACGTTTTTATTTGTCAAATTCGAAAATTGGTATATGCATATTTTTTATTGAAGATTCCCTAAAAATTAAAATATGTTACTAAAATTCATTGTGAAAAAATTTAACAAAAAACTAACATTTTACGATATTTTTGAATCTTTCCGTTATCGGATTTGTTGTAGAAAATAATTTTCCCCATTCGAATGATTTTGACATTCGGAAACGTGTTGCTAAGTACCAAAATTCCACTTTCGGAATTGTAAATCAATCCGCCTTCGAAATAGAGCGTACAAAACGTTCGGTTTCGAAAAATTTTACTTTCGAAAAGAGATACAGAGTAGAGCCCCTGGTTGTCTTTCTCTCAAAACAATACTGTTTTCCCATGGTATACACACGGGCAGTGTAACCACAGTGGAATATTTTTAAGCTGCAGAGAATATATTCCCAAAAAAATATTCGCATATATTTAAAAGTGGAATATTTGTTTCTCCAAAAAAATTAAAATTTAGATAACAAAATATTGTCCAGAGATTAGAATTCAATTCTTAGCTGAAGTTGATTTTATTACTTCTAATTACTTTTAAATCGCAAAAATCACGAAATTTTAAGCTCTGGTAACACTAATGCTTATTTGCCCATATATAGTCAGTTTCATATCCCCATGGAAACGTGCACGAAAAAGTTGTCACCGAGCCGAATACCGAAGTACAGTAATAACAAAGTTTATTTGTTTTGTATTCATGTCTTAAAAATCGTTTTACTTATTTTATTTGTAAATATCATAAAAAAAAATGCTGAAGTGGAATACAAATTTATATAAATATTCAACTTTCAGAATAAGTGGAATATTTTTGAGAGAAGCTGATGGTCACACTGTACACGGCCTTAGCGAGGTATCCGTCGAAACGTAAAATTAACCGCGGCGCATACTCCGTCGGAACCTCTAAGCTCAAATAAAATGCGAGGTATCCGTTTTCGAAAATGGAATTATTGAAATGCGATGACATATTCACCCCTATCGTGGAATACGCCGAGGGGAAGGTTTCACTCAAATTCATAACTTGGCATCGTAGAATACATTCGAAGTGAAAGATTCACCAGTCGGTAAAGTGAATGCGTTTAACACCATCGTAGAAAACGATCAAAGTGAAACTCCCCATACAAACTTTGACATTTCAAATACACAGCTAATTCATTGCGTATTCTGGCCACTGTTGTGCAGTTTCGTTGTGATTTTCTCAAAATTGCTCATTTTTGCAGACTTACGGCGGTGAATAATATCACTCGCTTTAATCTGGGTTAAACGTTACACCCGGGTTTAATTGAGTTTAACCCAAAAACTAAATCCAAGTCCATAATATTCACTCGTAAAGTAGAAAAAGGGAATAGAAAAAAAATGGCATGAAACTGAAAAAGAAGTTCATTCGTGAGTTGGACGAATTTAATGTTGATGTCTTCGTCGTCAGAAGACGAATTTGTCGAAGAGCTGATGAAACAGCAGCTGATGGTAAATCAACATCGTCATTGTCGTGGAATATATCGAATGCACGTGCGTCGACGATTGCGATGTGGTATATTTTCGAAAATATTTCGTGCTGAAAAAAGAGTAATTTTCGATGATTCGATAGAAATTTCGGCATAATTAATGCACTTTAAAATATAACTGGGCCCAAGCCAAATGAAATCAATTTCCAAGTGACAAACAAAAAAAAACATTTAATTATTTGTGAAATTTGACATTACGTGGGTTTAAAACGGATTAAAAACGGTTTAAAGTGTCAAATCCGCATTTAAATTCATTTTTAATCCAGCTGGTTTAATGCGTGTTTTTCAGTGAATAATATGGACACAGGTTTAAATTATCGGGTTTAAAAATTGTGGATTAATGATCGGGTGTAAAATTAACTTAAACCTGAGTTACACCCGAAGTGAATAATATGGCCGTTAGTGTTTTATGACCACAAAAACAAATATTTACATTTTCTTTCATATCGCAACAAGAAAACAACTAACCGTGATCAATTTAGGGAACTGATCAATGCAATGAAGCTCAATCCCGACATAGCAAAAAAAAAGATTGTAAGCGACCACCGGAGGAAGTTAGACAGTTCTGGGATGATCTTAGGCACAAGCTGAACAGCTTAGCACCGCCAACAAAGGAAATATCGGAGTGGAAAAAAGTAAAATGTTTTGCATTGAGAAAGTGTTATTTGTTATCTGAAAAATGTTTTAACATTTCTTTCAGGTATGGAGTGACCACAAGTCTAATTTTAAAAAGAAGCTTTCTGTCAATAAAAAAGAACTAAAAGGTACAGGTGGTGGCCCAAACAAAATTGTGACATTTACTGCCGATGAAGAGGAGGTTATCGAGTTGATTCAACTCAGGGAATCTGCTGAAGGCATTCAGAATGTCTCCATTTTTGGAATTCCAACAAAGATATTGCGGATAGTTCCCGAGTGCCAACCTATAGAAAAAAGACCAAGGTCTGAGGAAAACATCTTGGAAGAACAAAATTCAGATTATATGAAGAGTTACTCGATAATCCTGAGCCTGCATCTTCCACTTCAAATGCAAGGCAGAAAGCTAAATACACAGACCAAAAATTTCTTCTTGAAAGGCAGATAAATATTCAAGAAGAATTTTACAAAGAAGTCAAAATTGCAATGTACGTGCAAAAGGAGAATGCCAATGAGTTGAACAATAACATAAATAAAGTATATAGGTCCATAGACAGAATGTAAAATCAAAAAAAGCTACAAATTGAAGAAAATAATCGGCATAAAGAAACTGAACGAATTGCAAGAGAGAAACTAATAGTGAAGCAGCAGCAATTTGAATTTGAACTCGAAAGGAAGGCTATAGATCTCAAATATCTCAACCAATGACTGAAGTAGCAATACAAATCTAGTGTAACAGTAGCGCGTTTTTACTTGTTCTATGCTCATTCAATGTGACACATATGTAATTGAAGTCAATTTGAATAAAAAACACACATATTTTTTAATTTACAAAATTACAAAGATCTAATAATTCCGAAGCTAGAATATCAGCTGCTCTGTTCGCGTACAGTGTTTGTGATGACGGTCTATAATTATCTTCTTCATCTTCATCTTGGGCCTCATTTTCAATTTCTTCTGGTTCATCCCAAAATGTGCTGAAGTGCATGCAAATATTATGCAGAGCACAGCAAACATTTATAATTTGTGCTGCTTTTTTAGGCTCATAATGCATTGCCCTAACTCCCATTAAACAACGAAATCTGTTTTTTAGGACTCCAATTGTCCTTTCTATAATATTCCTTCTTTGCTATGTTGTTGGTTAAATGTTCTCTCTGGAGAATTCAAAACCACCGATCGAAACGGCGTCAGAAGCCATGGAAGATTAGCGTATCATGAATCAGCAAAAGGAACATATAAGTGATAAAAAAGTAGATACGTAGAAGAAGAAACTTTCGTAGAATACTAGTAGGTATTTCTGTCTCCAGTATGATACTTGTTATGGAAAAGAACGTATTGACATCGCTGCTGTTCCATTTAAATGAATCATGGTTGGAGCCAGGGTTTGATGCGTCCACACACCTAATCCACAGCCTATGGTAGCAAATCTGGAAATCAGTATGAAAAAGTGGTTATTTTAAGAGTAAAATACGTTGGAATCTTGGTGGCAATATGGTTTCTATCGCTTTTCTTTGTCGCTCATTTGCAATGTTATCCGTTTCGGACAAAGTTTCCTCTCTAGAATCTCAAGCACTTTAGGACTTTAGAAAATGTTGATTGTACATTGCATATGTTGTAGTCCTTACCAGAAGCATACTGATAGTTTCCCTCAGCAAAGAAACGTAAGCAATCTGCTAACTAAACTTTTGGAAATAGAGAAAATGTCCTCGAGTTAGGGTTAAGCTCCGTTTATAAAACGTTCAAAACATATGAAAATGCTGCTTTATTTAAACGAAAGCACTTGTTAAATCTGAGAAAAAAATAAACATTATTAAAAATATGAATACCAATAATTGTATTTCAGAAAGCTGACGTCGAATCTGAAAGTTCCATTATGTCTTTTGCAGTTTCTCTTAAATGTGCACGAATTTTTCTGTCATAAGAGCTCTTTTCACATTGTCAAATATACTCAAATAGAAGGCTTACTATCGATTTTCTTGATTTTTGTAAAATAATAAAATAATTTTTATTTTCGTAAAATAAGTTTGAAATTGCTTTGCTCTATTACTGCTGTCATTTAATGCCAAACAGATGATTTGCCCACCAACTTTGATTTGAAAATACCTGTCGATAAGGGAGTCTCCTTGGCGGATTTCACGATGTATATGGAAAGTGAAAGTGAATCGAGTCTGCGAAGTGAATCTCAAATACGCCGTATTCCACGATAGGGGTGATTGATTTCATATCCTCGTATTGTTTAGTTCTTGTTTTTTTTGCTTGATTTTGCACTGGAAATACAAATTGAAGCAATAAATACAAAAAAAATCGTTGCTATATTGCTTTTTCTTTTTATTACTCACATTTATTAATAAATCGTAAATAAATTCCGCAACTGATTGCTGTCGGAGGATATCGGAAACAATTCTTATGAAGCCGTCAAAAATATAAGTCAAAAACAAACTTCATCGCACTGCGACGCAAAACGCTGTGTGACACATTCATCGGAAGAATTCTCCGAACAGCTGTTCGGAAAAATATGTCGCAGCAAAAATCCTCCGAATCGGTTAAAATCGGAGAATTTTCCGTTCCAACGGATACCTACCACGCTATGGCCGATATACTTCGTATCCCAATACGTCAAAACAGTAGCTGATATAGGGGCTACACATGGAATAGTGTGACTAGCCTGACTCGAACTGCAGACGCCGGAGATTCCAAGCCTGCCGCCTTCAAGAATAACAAGTAACTTACACCCAGAGAAATATGCTGTGTAAAATTGCCTTAAACGCCTTAAGTAAATATTTTTGTATGGGATTTTTTGGACAGGTATAGCATTACAAAGAACTAGCACAATTTATGTACGGCATAGGTAATGAGAAATAGGCTAAATTGCCTATGGACCTAAGCCTACTAGTCAGTCTGCATAATCTTGGTTACGACGCCATCGGATATGCTGACGATTTGGCAATTGTCGTTAGTGGAAAGCTCTGTGCTACCATTAAAAGTATAATGACAAATGCTTTATTGCATGTTATGGAATGGTGTAATACGGAAGGTTTATCCATCAATCCAAACAAAACCATTCTTTCTTTTACCAGAAGGAGACTGGTACACTTACAACCCATTATTCTTAATGGAACTACGTTAAACTACTCCAGCGAAGTAAAATATCTCGGTATTATCCTTGATAAGAAACTGAACTGGAATTTACACATCAAGTCTGCCACAGAGCGTGCCACTAAAGCCATGTGGGCCAGTAGGAGTATGTACGGCAGAACTTGGGGTCTTAATCCCAGAATGATACACTGGCTGTACCAAATGATGGTAAGACCCATTATCTAGTACGCGGCAATCGTCTGGTGGCCGAAAGTACTTGAACGAACTACGGAAAATAAGCTTCAGAAGCTTCAACGAATTGCCTGTCTCGGCATCACAGGTGCTATGCGCACTTGCCCAACTACAGCACTTGAGGCCATTATTGGGCTCTCACCTCTGCAGTTCTTCATTATGAAGACTGCTGCTAGATGCGCCATTAAGCTGCAGCTAGAAAATAGGTCTAATTCAGTTGATCATGTGGGTCATCTGAAGATACTTAACCTTATACCAAACTTGGACATGTTTCGCTCCGTCCCGGACATTATGGTTAGGGAATACAGTTTCGGTAAATTATATGAGGTAGAACTACTTGAACGCGCTAGCTGGGCCAATGGAGTACCAACATTGAACCCAAAAAGCTTAGTCTGGTACACCGATGGATCGAAAATGGATTCCGGAGTTGGAGCTGGTGTCTTTGGACCCAACACCAAAGTCTCGATACCCATGGGGACGTGTCCCACGGTTTTTCAAGCGGAAATCCATGCGATCGAAACTTGCGCTGATCTAATCTCCAAAAAAGGTATGAAAGGCGCAATCATTCAAATTTGTTCAGACAGTCAGGCAGCCCTACAAGCATTGGCATCCAATACAATGGACTCCAAAACAGTTGAGTGCTGTCACGATGCTCTGCAAACCCTCGCCAAACATAACAAGGTAAGGCTTGGGTGGGTACCGGGCCATCAGGGTTTTGCAGGCAACGAACATGCAGACAAATTAGCTAGGGCTGTTCAGAATCCCTTCTCTGTGGACCAGAACCCTACTGCACAGTCAATTGGACTTCTGCGCTAAGGCAAATTAATGATTGGGAGTTTAGTGTATAAGAATAATACGAGTCGATTCTACTTCACGAATTTATTGACAAATATTCTTATTACTAATTTTCCTAACATATGGGTAAATCGGATTGGCAAAAAAACGAGCGCGGTGCGTATGCGTGTGGAGATAAACTGCCAAAGACTAACTGGTTTTCTCGGACGATGTCAAAACGAAAACTTGTCTAAGCCGTTAGTCACGCTATAGTTTTCGCTGTGATATGCGGTACGGTTAATCCAAGCGATTAATTAAGCCTTACTCCTATAAGGAAATCCTTAGGCGCAGTAAGGATAACATAAGAAAGCTAACGGGCTTCCTCACAGGTCATTGTGGCCTTAGATATTACCTCAAAAAAATGAACCTTTGTCCGGAAACAGAATGCAGATTCTGTCTGGAGGATTTCGAGTCCTCTGAGCACATTTTATGTGAATGTCCGGCTTTTCATTGGTTAAAAAAACTTGTCTTTAATAGAGAGACTCGTACGCCAGCAGATATAGCGCACGCTGCTACTAAAGACTTATTGACCTTCGTAAGGGAGGTCGCACGTCTCTTAGATTAAGTATTCCCCATTGATACAATAGATCTTACAGGTCGCAGTGTCAGCCAGCTGGGCATGGGTATATAAAAAAAAAAAATGGACCTAAGGTATTTTAACCTAAATACAAATAAGTGTATATCCACCTAAGGACATAGGTAACTCTGCTTAGTTCTAAGGTAAAGTTTTGCATACCATACTGATTGATAGGAATCGGAGCCATCTAATAGAAGCCGCCTGATAGAAGCCGCCTTCAACCAACCAATCAACATTAATTTAGTGTATTGCTTCGGAATCTGCCATTAGATTCAGAAACAGTGTGCAAATTACCTTAGTTACTAGGTAAATGTACCTTAGCTTAGGCTGATATTCGGGATAAATTTTCACCGACCGTGCACAATTGCCTTAGTTCTAATAAATAAATATATAACATCTAAGGTGATTATATCCTCCAAAAAATATTTTCGCTTGTTGCATGCAACTGGCTAATTTGTGGACGTATTTTGTAAACGAAAATAATCAGTGATATAAGTTCAATAAGTTCTTGAATTATAAAAACATTAAAAACAGTATAGTGCAATACAGCGTGGAAACTTAAAGTTAACAACAAAAATTTAATTACACATAACAAAAATATATTAGAGAAAAAGTTTGTCGAAGAAGAAGTTTAAGGTAAGTGCATTGAAATATCCCTTTTGTTTTATATATGTATTTAATATAAAAAGACATTGTTTTCGAATCGAATTAAAGCCAATTTTTTAAGAAAGTTTTCTAAGAAATCTTAATGAAATTTACAACAAAAATGGACACCGGTTCGTAAACAATGTTTCACAAAGAAAATTTTGTATTCCTCGTCAAATTTATGTTTTCTATTTCCAGATAATATTAACATTGCATTTTCAACGCTACTTCAGTCTCAATAAATTTCATATAAGACTTTTTATATTTATATAAATATTATATTGTAAAATAAAATTAGCAGAAAAAAAATAAAGATAAAAATGAATTAACATAAAAAGCGTTTCTTTAATTTTTATTTCATTTCTTTGATAGCATCAGCATAAGAAATACGAGTAAGGTAAGTTTGCCTGGCTATGGAATTAAAAGGCGTGAATATGTCTATGTAAATCTACACAAATTGGTAAAAATTTTATTTGGCTGAAACTAGCATATTAACCAAGTCAAGTGTCTGGAAAAAAAATACCTAAATTTTGATTCCTTCATGTTAACCGTAAACATCATTTAGAACAATTATTTTTGCAGTGTAAGATGACACTTTCTTTAGGTAAAGGATAAGGCTTAATTCAGCCTAGGTTTAAGCAAAACACCTTAGACAGCCTAGAATACCGTTACCAAAAACTAGGTTAATTTTAACATGTCAAAAAATTAAAATAGGTAAAATTATGCATACCTAAGGTAAAATGTTAGGCTAAATTCAGCCTAGGTTTAGGGTAAAACACCTTAAACAACCTGGCATACCGTTACCAAAAACTAGGCTGATTTTACACATGTTAAAAAATGTTCGGTTACATTAGGAATATAAGGTAAGTTGCCTTAGAACTTACCAAGTTCAAAACGGTCTTAGGACTAAGTTGATGTATACCGCGATTTAGGTAAATTTTACACAGGCTTTTCTCTGATTGTAGTGAGAACAGAAGACTGAAAATACTTCTCCCCCATCGCTGGTTCGCTGCTGCCAGCGAACAACAACCTTTCAAAGGGATTGGTTCCTCAATAGTCGAGGTATTAGGCAGCCAGCAGTCAACGACATAGAGATGGGAGTAGGAGTTGGTAGGGAAAGGCTTATGAGAGAACAGAGAACACCTGTGTTCTCCTCCTCCTCGTCCTTTCTTGTAAAAGGTGCCTTCTTCTTTTTGTTCGGTTGGATTGTTATGAGTGAGATTAACGAAACAAACCTTTTTGTGGATTGAGTTTTGTATGCATGTCGTACTTAACTCTATTATAAATCGCATTTCATTTGATCCATGTGCAGAACGCAACAAACGCAATTCCACTTGAAAGTAATTAACTTCCTATTGCCAATGGAACATGTCACCTCAAAGTTTCAGCAGAACCCTAATTTCCAAAGGCTTATTATATGCTTATGTGCATCATTGTCAACGAATTTGAAAAAAGTAGAGCAACCTTGTCGACTTCAATACAAAAATGCACTGGTGCACTGCAATTAAACCCAGGCCTCATTCAACGTCCCTTTGTAGTCAAATCCTTCTGTTTCTTCACCCAACCATCACCCAACAGCCAACTGACAAAAGAATGCAAAAGTGGGCGTTTTCGCACATGTCTATAGTCAATTGTTTCGATTCAATAGGCATCCAGAGACTAAACTCTTCTAATGGCATTTAAACCTAATTGGGTCGAATAAGAGGTGCGCATGTCCTCCCACACCCACGCAAGTTTTTTTTTTTTGTTTTTTACTGTATAGGTAAAAAGAAAAGAAATCCGTACCGTAAGTCATTCATTTTCACCTCTCGTGCATTCAGCTAGAGACGAATAGATATAGAACGCCGACGACGAGGCACCATTTAGGCTAAGTGATTTCGCCCTTAAGTATTGTATAGAACTGTAGAGAGTGTGTGGCTGGTGGTGTAAGTATTCTTGTGAAAATGGGGGCGGTTTTATGTATGCTTCACTTCTTGATGTTGCTGCACAAGCACAATTGTGCGGAAGGATACAATGACGGTCGGTTTGTTATTATCCTTACGCTTGGAAGTCTATTTTTATTTTATTCAGCCCAATTTGTGGTGTCTCAAGTGAGGCTGTATCATCTCCCTAGAATCGGGAGGATAATACATGCATGAGTAGTTATTGTTTGGTGAATCCATTTGTCTGTGCATGCGGTAAGACTGCGACAGGATATCGGATAATGCAGCTTTTTGAATAAGATACTAAATTGGTAGATTTTTTTTTCTTCGGTTTTCTCAGTTGGCTGTAATAATGTCAAAATGGACATGTAAAACTGGACCCATAGCTTTGGTGTAATTCACACAAATAGAGAACCAATACGAGGTCTCCTTAATTTATTTTAATGAAATCCTCCAGGTTAGATTGGGTAAAGTCGCCGTTTTGAAAGACAATCTTAGACCTATAAGTTGAAGTTGTACATGTGATACCTTATAACTAAGGTGGAGTGAAGGGCAGAAGTTTTAGACTATTCGCACTAATGGAAGCTATCTTTGACAAGCTGTGACTAAGCCTTGATGAAAGACTAGGCAGTCAAACCCAAATTCATACAATGTGAATGTAAATCAATAAATGAGGTTCACCTGTTGATGGCTTGCGTTCGTGGTTCGTGAAGACAGAGGGAAATTGAAGCAATATAATATAGCCTCTGCCTATATAGACTCTGACAGCCTATTGATGAGCATACCTAACTGTAAAAAAATGTCCGTATGTGACAATCTATATTCTGTCAAAAATGACAGAAATAGAGAAAATTAGCAAAACAACGAGAAACGTGTGGTTCCTCTCTTGGCTCGAAACAGCTCAGACAATTTCAACCGGCAAGTGCTGATAAATATGTCAAATGCACAAAGTTGTCACGAAACAAAATCAAAATCCGTCTTAAAAATTAATTGCACAGAACAATAAAATCTGCCTGTGCTTAATTGAGTCACCTGTGGAACCTTACAGCTATTTTGGAAACGCAAGTGAATAAAATGTTTTCCAGTTCTAATCCGTTTTTTACCCGACTGTACACAGAGAGGGTTATGTGTTTCGCGCGTATCTTATGTACGTTCCATCGGGACACCCTGTGGCCTAAATGGCTTGACCGATTTTAAAGAGTGAGGTGTCATAAGATTTGTATTCTTCCCCGGAGTGTCATAGGCTAAACAAAAAGGATATAAATCTAAATTTAAAAAAAAAACGAAAAAACCCAATTGTCACAGAAATGTCAGTAGAAATGTCAAGATATGGAATACACTGACCTGTGAAATAAATTACGTTCTGATCTATTTACAATAGCATCGCAACTCATACCCAGCCAAGTTTTGCACCTAGCGGCATCTACATTTCAACTCAATATCGACAGCCAAAAATCGCATTATTTATTTTTAGTGGGTAGTGCTACCATCAAACGAATATTATGCTGAGTGTTAGGTTCAAGTTTATATAGTCTTAATGGATACATTAGGTTCGTTCGCGTACGCAGTTCAAATCGATCGCAATTACACAAAGTCTATACACGTACTCATAAAAAAAGAAAATTAGCAAAGTAACGAGTGGTTCCTCTCTTGACGCGAAGCAGCTCAGACAATTTCAACCGCCAAGTACTGATAAATATGTCAAATGCACAAAGTTGTCAAGAAACAAATTCAAAATCCGCCTTAAAAATGAATTGACCAGAACAATAAAATCTGTAAAAATAAAGAAAATTCGGTGGTGGTCGAATGTTGTCCTAGAACGTTTCATATGTTGGTAAGTTTTATATTTATTTGTGATATGGATTAGATGTCAAAGATGAAAGTTGCTCAAAGTAGCTCGAAGTCTATCCACGTACTTTGGGGTATATTTTCAGCTCTCTAAGAGAGAGTTTTGATAATTTTTTTGAGTTTGACGGATTTGTAGTGTTTGGCTCGGGGAAGTACGCGAATAGAACTTTTATTACCCGACTGGACACAGAGAGGGCTATGTGTCTCGCGCGTATCCTATGTATGTTCTTACGTGACGCCGTGTAGCCTAAACGGCTTGACCGATTTTAAAGAGTGAGGTGTCATTAGATTCGTATTAGATTCGTATTCCCCGGAGTGTCATAGACATAGATAAAAATAAAAAAAAGTTAATTTAAAAAACAAAAAAAAAAACCAACTGACTGTAAAAAAAAAGACCTTACTATTTGACAGTCGGAAGGTACTCAATATTCATATATTTGTGAGGCTGTTTGGGTAATTAGTCTCCGATTGTCAAACAATAAGGTATAGGTACTTGCATGTGTCTTGTTCATATCTTTTTAATTATTTTTTTTACAGTCAGTCGGGTTTTGTTTAATTTAATTTTTTTTTACTACTGTAACCTACTTCAGTCTACTTCTTTACACATACATACTTGAATTAAATTGATTCAAATTGTAGCAAGAAACAGATTCTTAGCAAATCTTTGGTATTCAAAATTCTTTGCAAGGTTTCTGTGGCCAGCGAATTTCTTGTTTTCGTTTTATTTAGGTTAACTGCCGAAAATACGTACCAGATGAAGTGGGAAGGGATAAGACTTCAAATATTTTTTTTTCATTAAGCGAAATGCTAAACTTTCATTACCATGCTTTGTTTGTCTACTAATTGTACACGTACATTTACTAAAAAAGCAGTAGGTATGCATAAGCATTCAGCAGAACTACAGACGGGTGGGTTTTACTTCACATTCGCGTTTTTAGAAGATATTTGCAAAAATTACAAATAAATTTTTGTATTCGATAAATTTGAAAAATCTTGGAATTTTATGTTTTTTTTATCTCAAAAATCGTGGAATAAGTTTTAAGCCCTGAAATCGTAAAAATACGATAATCGTGGAATCTGGCACCGCTCTGGAAATGGCATGGAAATAGGGAAACAGTGCCATCACACGCAATATCATCACCAGTTTCTGCCAGCCTTTATAAATTGTGACTGATTTTGAGTGTTGTGACATGCTCCATAGGAGATCACAATTTCGATTGTTTTTGTGCCTCACAAGTTGTGAGTTTGCTGCCAGAATTTGAAAGCCTCCCGTTGTGAGTGTTTTGTGACTTGTGAGGTATCAGTTAGGTTTGCCAGATTCGGGCTATAATGCTAAATCAAATTCATCGTACGAAACAATGACTTTTTGATATCAGAATATATATCCTAACTATACAAAATTCGATTCAAGAAATGTTTGTTCGATATCCTTTTTTGTAATAAAAATATTTCTCGATCCAAGATATAATGATTAAATACAGTTAAATTCAATTTGTACAAGGAATAGTTTGTTAATTTTAAAATTTTCTCAATTCAAGAAATATCTTTGTGCAGAAATAATTTTCTTTCCGTGTAGTTATGTGTTTCTTTTATCAGTCTAGAAAAGGCTCATAACTACACTCAAGGTAAAAACGAGATAAAGTCACGATAATCAGTGTCAGATCAAGCATACCCGTTGAAGAAATGCTGTTAAGCTCGGAAATTCTTAATCCAAATACAAAAATCGTATTTTGAGTATGTTTTTTGATTAATCTTTAATTCTTGTTTTAAGATTGTTCTATAACAGTATTGAGAACGTGTAAGCTTAAATTAAGTCCAAAGTTATTTCAGTCGAAGAACTCAACCGGAATCAGACTCAATGTAAACTTAAATAAATGTATTCTAAGACCTAACGCCATGAAGAATGCTTTACCTTATATTAAGCTCAAAATCACTTTATTTTTCACCTGTTTATCAGCAGTAAGGATAATGCTCCCTAGAACATAGAATAATTACTCTTGAAATAAACTTGGAAAAATTTAAATAAGAACAAGCTATATTAAATTGTTTCAGAATGCTTCAAGAATGTCATATCTGAATTAAAGATCGCACAGTTTTAGTTGTCGAATTTATTATCAACTCCTTCACTATTCAGTTTAAAAAAATAATACAAATTATTTTTTTGTAAAATCATATTTATTTATTGAAACAGAAATGCTCAGATGAACTTAAATCTAAAATATTATGTATTTCCATTATTTAATGGATACAAACATAAGTGTGGACTACTAAAATCAGACATATATTTTATTACAATAGTATTTATATTAAATTGATATTTTCAATTCTATAATTTTTTTTATCACTTGCACTTTAAAACAATTTTCCACTCTTTAATTTTTTGAAAGCACACTTAACTACGGAAAAACTTTAACTGAAAAATGTTAACTGAGATATAAATCGGAATGAATGAATCTTTATCCATGTAACTTGCATACATGGTGCGGCTTGATTGAAGAATATAAATTCGTATATCATGATCGTTTAGATCCTAATTGGTATGCTCATTAATCATTTAAGTTTAAGACTATTTCGGCTTGATTGGAGAGTATAATTCTTGTTCGATCGTGTTTTTGTGTGCAAAAAAAATATTCAGGTGATATGATTCAGATTTTAATATTGCATATGCTTGGTGTAATAATAAAAAGCTTGATTTTAGATTTTCGTTATTGTTTTAAGAATCATTCGGTTTATTTTGAAATTGAGGACGTAAGTATGAAGAAAATTAAGAATAATCTTGACCGGATTAGAATTTAGCTTTCGATATTTTTCTGAGCATATATCTGAGATAAAAAACAGGACGGCACGAACAAGTGTTGAGTTGGCCTCAGCCTATTTCCAGTGCGCAACCAAAAGAAATTATTAAGCCGACTTTGGTTCACCCCTATACAAAACAGCAACCAAGACATTTCTTTCACTTCCTTAGAAACTCCAAGGACGTGAAAGAAATATCATGGTTGCTTCTTTGTAGGCAGTTTAAAATATTTAAATGTTCGTAATATCAGTGACATATATAAATTTGTTCAAGTAGGTAGGTATAGTACAAGCTGGGCCAAAAGAGATCACCCTATGAAATGGATAAATAAACAAATAAACAAGTGAACAAGCCATGGAGCGATATGCTCCCCAAGAACGCGGAATAATCGTGTCTATTTTTTTGCGTAACAATTCGTCTGTAGTGTTGGCGCAGCGCGAATTCCGTTGCCGATTCCACGGCCGTCCGACACCGACTGCGAAAACACTGCGCCATTTGGCCACCAACATTGAAGAGTATGGGACCACACGAGACGTTGCCAAGAGTGGCCGGCCCCGGAGCGCCCGTTGTGCCCAGAATATCGCCGCTGTTGACAAGGATGTCGAGCTGTCGCCGGAAACATCGACCAAACGCCGTGCCTCGCAATTAACCATCAGCCGGTCGTCCCTAAGGCGAATTTTGGTCAAAGACTTGCGCATGTTGCCGTACAAAGCGCAGTCCGTGCATAAGCTGCTGCCTGTCGACCGCCAAACGCGTGTAACCTACGCCCAAGCCATCCTCAATCTCGAGGACGAAGTGGATGATTTTTCGACCAAAACCATAATGAGCGATGAGGCTAATTCTACCTCAGCGGGTACGTGAACGAGCTAAACTATCGCTTCTGGGGCAACGAAAATCCACGAGTAATGCACGAGGAGCCATTACACCCGCTTGAAGTTACTGCATGGTGCGCTGTTCACGCTGGAGGAGTCATCGGGCCTTTTTTTTCGAGAACGCCGCTGGTCAAACGACAACAGTAGACGGTGCGCGCTATAGGGCCATGTTAACCGAGTTTTTTCTGCCGCGATTGGACGAATTAGGACTGGAGGACATGTGGTTCCAACAGGACGGAGCTCCGGCATACACTGCGCGAGCCACAACCGGGATGGTGGTTTGTTGGCGTTCCCGCGCCGCCTCATCTCTCTTTTTGGCGATTTGCACTGGCCCGAAGGATCGCCCGATTTAACCGTTCCAGATATTTTTTTCGTGAGGTTTTTTGAAGTCCCGTGTTTACGTGAACAAGCCCGAGACCCTAGAAGCCCTCAGGGACAACATTCGACACGAGTGCGAGAATCTGTCGCCCGAAGTTCTCGCCGAAGTGATGAAAAATGACATAAAACGAGCCCGTAAGGCGATCAATTGTGACGGCGCCCATTTGGCCGATATAATCTTCTCGACTTGACCAATAAAAAATAAAGGTTCAAATAAACATAATCAAAAAACAGAGTCGAAGTTCTTCATTTAGAAAAAAAATGAGAGCCAAACATATTTATTTTGGCCCACCTTGTATATACTTGATTTTCAGCTGCAGAACCTTCGATTACTTTAAAAGCGTGTTGCTTGCATTATATCACACTATCTGTTGCAGGAGTTACAAAATACAACCTTTGTTGATTTTCATAGACTATTAGAAAGGACCTAAACCAACGAACAAATCTACTTCCTCGACCGACTACCGAGCCATCATTTATCACACGACACAATAGCGTGTCATTTGTAATTGGTGCCATCTTGTTTGATGTCGAAATTAATTATCGTTGCGCCAAAAAGAACATTCTCAATTGTCTACCGAGCTCTGGTTCGATGCATTTCCATTTGCCGAATGATAAATGCATTCTCATTGAAAAAACCCCCGCATAGAAACCACCTTTCACCTTGCGCAATGCAAACGAACCGAGAAAACACCCCCATAAACAGTAAACACGCAGCCAAGATGTTTGACAACCCCTAATGAATGTGTGACACACCGAGGGTGTGTTCAATGTATTCCAATTGATTGATGGTCCTAGATGGGAAAAACCATCTCGCTGTACATCCTTTGACAGCAGTTTTGGTGGTCCTCTGTCAACTGACAGCCAAGTCTCTCATTAATTGTGATATTCCTTAAAAAAACAGTAGAAACAACTCAAACAAATTCCCACAGCGAAATAAATCAAAACCACATCCTTGGATATAAATCACATATGAGGGTCTACAAATCATCTTTTGGCTGTCGAATATCTTTTGCCTGCGAAAGCAATGGCATCACTTAATTATGTCTTCTCGCATCCGCCATCCCCCCATAATGGGGAGTTTTGTAAAAACGCCAACATCTCAAACTTTACCAAAGCCAACGGGGAAAATTAAATAAATTTGCGTAAAAGGATTAAAAATCGTTCCGCTTGCAGTTTGTCCTTCGAAGAGGCAGCATGTGCTTTGAATGAGCCAACATGCGGGATGGTGGTTTGTTTGTGTTTATACGTATCTACCACATAATTGTGTAATAATCTCTTTGAGTTGTGTTTCGTTTATGTGTGCTTTTGCGGCAATTTAACTTTTGTGAAATTTGATGAAGATGTACGCAGCAGCCAGTTGAATCCTAGAAATTTATATGCACAACAGATTTGTTTAGCCAAACGGACTGATAATAAATAAGCAGCATATGTGGCTTTGCGGTTTGATAAATTCCGTCTGCCGTTAGTGTAATTAATTTACAGAATGTTTGCAGTGGTGAGTGGTGTTCTGGATTTTATATCACGTGGAGGTAATACTCGTGCGGATTGGATTTAGAGAGGACAGGTTTTCTTTGGGTAGCATCAAAGCCGTCCTTTATTGCAGTACAGTTTATTAGAGATCAATTACTTAACCCTAGAACACTAACCCTAATTGTAGGTACGTTATTACTAACCATGAGTCGAATCGACTCACCCATGCCCAAAACAAGTGTAATTGCGTAAATCAAAGGCATTTTTGTTCAATATTAATTTTTTTATTTAAACAAAGTAAAACAGTAAAAAAACAAAATAAATTCAGCAACTTTCGTTTTTATAAAACATCAATACTTTAATTATAGTTTAGTGTAATCAAAAACTTAAAAAATAAACATTTTTCAATCACAAAATTAAAATGATATTTCAGTCATCAGTCGGGCTCGACAGTTACAAATTATATGAATGGCATATTTTTGTCATAAATGTACTTTACTTATAGTTTAGCGTATAATCAAAAACTTAAAAAAAGATCATTTTTTTATCACAATTCACAAAATTCGAATTATATTTCAGTCAACAATCGGTATCGTCAGTTACAAATTACATTCATGGCATATTTTTGTCATATGCTCTCCACAAATGTATATCTTGCATTTGCTACACTGTGAAGATGTATACCTCCATTTATTGTAGTTACAGAAACCACAATACTTACATTTGATCAAATGTGTCAACGGCACCTTTTGACTTGTTATAATCACTTATCATCATTGGGAGGGAATTTCTGTCATCAATTATTCCTTCTAAATGAGCAGAAGAAATAAGCAGTACAATTTTGTTTTTTTTTTGCCTTATATGATAGCGCCGAAAAGTCTTCGTGGTACAAGAAAAGGGACGATTTTACACATCTTTTTTGAAAATCCATGTCCGTGAGTTCTTTGAAAAATTCTTTTTTGTTTTTTTTTATTGTTCCTATTATGGTTAGTCTCTCTTCTTTCAACAAGGAACGACAAAGAGGGACACTTGTAAACCAATTGTCCATAGTTATGTTTCTATTCGACTTTGAAATTGTTTTACAGAGTTGTTTTACAAAATATTCTCCAGCAGGTGTCTTGTCTGGTACAGTCCCTTTACCAAGATATGGAATTGCGTCAATCATATACTTTGTGGAGTTATCACACATCATTATTATCTTTAACCCGTACTTATCGGGTTTCGAAGGAATGTACATTCGAAAAGAACATTTTCCTCGGAAACCTACTAATTGTTCATCAATAGTTACGTAAGCCCCAGGCTTGTAGTTCTCACGGCAATTTTTCAGAAGCATTTCCCACAATTCGCTAATCGGTGCCAATTTTGTAATTTTTTTTCTTTCCTCTCTTGAATTTTTTTCATCGAATCTAAGGCAGTTTATTAGAAAACAAAACCTCTCTCTTGACAAAGTAGATACATAACGATTGCCCGAGTACTCTGGGTCAAATAGCATTTCAGTTGTTAGGTGGTTACTCTTTTGAGCTGCGCTCAAGATTAAGACACCTAATAAAGCCTTCAGTTCTTCGATTGACGTATTGGATACAGTTGCATTTTGAGTTTTGTACTTGCTCCTTTGTGTCTCTATCTCAATGTTAGTAGATTCCAATATTATGGACAACATAGGTTCCGTGATGAAAGCACTAAAGCAGTCAAGAGAGGTAGTGCAATTTCTAGAGTCTCCAATAGGTCCGGGTTGAACATGAACAATATTTCGCCTCGGAGCCCTGGTTCCTGCTATTACAAGTGACGATGTTTTCCATTCAAACCCGTTTTTTCCAGCTACTGTACTCCCTGGAAAAGTTATTATGTTGGAAGTGGAATCAGACGAGTTGAATGCGACAGCTGAAGTCTCAGGAGCTGTTGTTTCAGTGAAAGTTGAAGTTTGAGCGGCTAGGCCAGGGTCATTGCTGGGCCCCCGCAATCTTCCTTTTTGTCTTGGTTCACTTACCTCTAGCTCTGTATCTCTAATATCTTCTTGAATATTTCTATAAACCTCTTCTAATGGTTGTGGTTCGTAATCTGGATCTGCATTACTGTCATCAGAGTCGAAATCTTCGTACTCCAAATTATCCTCTACATCACTTATTTCTAAGTTATCGTCCTCTAGTAATAACAAAATTTGCTCATTCGTCTGCCTTCTAGCCATGTTTACTAAAACAAATATCAAATAAACAGAAAAATGATTATATTAAATTTTCAATTGATAGTACACTATTACTAACCATGAGTAGATTTTACTCACAAAAATACCTGCTTTTACTAACGATGAGTAAAATCGACTCACACAAAAATTATTCTCTTATTACTAATCATGAGTCATTTCGACTCACTTACCTTTGCTGTTGATGATGTCACAGGATCCAGGCTGACAGCAGCGACACAACGTACACGGCGTATCGACAGGCACTAAACAGTGGAACCTTAGGTGGCGCGACAGTGCGCTAGTGCATAAAGCGAACTGCGCATGCTCAGTGATGTGTACATTGTGAGTCGATTCGACTCATGGTTAGTGTTCTAGGGTTAAAAAGAAAAAATATCTTCTGACTATGGCAACCTCCTAAGAATGGTTAAAGATGCTATTACATACTGTTAAGGTATATTAACAGACGGACTTAAATTGCATTACTCCTGTCCTTGCAACGCTATCCCGGTTCTCCCCTCAGTCAGAGTCCATATAAATCTAGACTCTACAGAATAGGGGATCTGAATTTTTACTGCGTCCTGGGGTTAATTAACATTTTTGCCAGCACCCGAATTGGAGGCCCAAAAATAGTCCTGTAAAGACTGACACGAGATTGGGCTAGGTGTTTAATTAAAGGTACTAAGAGAGACCAGTTGACGTCAGGTAATTGATGCCAGGTAGTCAGTCAGTCATTGGTGTAGTAAAGCCAATGTCAGTAGACCAATGCTAGAAATAATTGAAAGAAATATCAAATACTAACGCGGTGACCCAAAGCTCCGAAAGCGAATCGAAACAGCAAAATGCGCCAAAAATATAGTCAAAAAACAGTTCGAAGAAGGAGTGGAAATATGTTAAAAATCAGCCCAAAAACAGGTCAAAAATGAACCCAAAATTCAGCCTACAAAAAGGTCGGAAAAGACTCAACGGGAACCAAAAAAAAAAGCCGTCGTAAAGCTTGTTCAAAAACCATTCAACAACGCCTCAAACTCGGGTAGGAAATTAAATCTGAAGGTCAATCCATAGACTAACCAAACTAGACAGTCGACTTTCAGTGCACCCACCCGATTATCCCCGCAAATTTTGAATGACTGCTCTCTCTCGCGCTCTCTTTTTTGCCTGTCTGTGAATACGTGTATTAAAAGCCGTCGGGTAGCACTATTTCAATAACAAACAACTTGTAAATGAATATAACAATAAATGTAAAAAAATTAAATGTTGAGTATGGTTATTTAGATAGTTTAATTCGTCCTCTATCCATCTTCGCCAGTAAAAGGTGTTCATACATTCACATTTCAGTTTATTTTTAATTTTGTTTGTACGAATTCTATGTTTGACAGCAAAATGCACAAATGAAATTCGTGGGGGTTGTTCCAAAAATGAGTCAACAACATGCAGGTTAACCCAAGCTTCCACTAAACAACATCGACTTTTAGTAAATGTTCATGAATATTGTATAAATTTTCTATTAGGGTGAATCTTTTCAAATTCGTTTATTTAACATCATATTTGTACAAAATCAATGTGTGATTGGAAATTCTGTAGTTTAATAACACTTAACATTGTTGAATAATGTTAATTAGGAACAGTAAGAATGCAAATGCTATTCTTATTTTAAAACCAAAAAAAATATGACTATCGGAATGCAAAACAAAAAGACAATATGATGTTGTATTTTAGTGGGTTCTGCAATTTGATTTCAGATTTTGTGTATTCAATCGAACGTAAGAATTCAAATTGTTTTGATAATTGTTGGTATTCGCACGCTTTATTTCGTTTTCCATAGACATAATTATTTTACAGATTTTAAATCAATGTGTTTTGAAATGTGCACAGATTTTTTCATAAACCTTATTATTAATTAACAAGTGCACTATTTTAGTTTTTGGAATACGAAAAGTGATCAAAACATTTATTTTTCGTTACGAGTAAAATAAAGAACAATCTTTACTAGAAAAAGCCAAGCGCATACAAATTTTAGAAAAGAATAGTAATAGTAATAATATAAAAAATCCTTTTTTTCAATTTAACAAATGCATGCTTCCATAATTATATTATTGTGCAAGTATACATTTTACGTACTAATTACAGATTATAAAAAAAAAAACTAAAACTAAAAAAAATATTTTCCCCACGACATACAAAAAAAAAAACGTTTTCGCTAAAATGTTTTAAAATATATTTTTTTCATTATGGCTACGAAAGTTAAAGCATTAAAATCAACGGAAAAAGGTGTATTTTCTTTAAATATGCACCTGAAGTTACAAATTCTCTTTTAACAAAAGTGAAAAAAACCGTGTTAGTTAATTTTTCCCTGATTAATATTTTGAGATGGATATTGACAAATAATTATTATATTAATTTATTTGGCATTGTAACGAAATTATTACAGGAATTCCATTTGATACCACCAATTAGAAAAACTTTAAAATTCCTAAAATGAATTGTGATGTGAACTCCGCATAACTGATGGGCACAAAGTATGCCGAACACAGTCGCACACACTTCATTTCCCACCATAATAATGGCCGCCCGAATGACATGAAGTCCCTGCAGCAAATTGCATAAGTATGCGTGCGGCATCAATGGCGCTCCTTTGATTTGTACATGCACGAATAATTATGCAATCTTATGCAGGACAGGCAGATTGTAGGCAGAAGTACCGTTTCTACTCTCAGTCGACTGTCTAGTTTGGTTAGTCTCTGGGTCAATCACTCCTATATTTGACCGCTATCTGATGCAATCTGTAAATCCGTCCAAACAATCCGCAGTTGGACTTTTGCAACTGCCGCAAGACCAGCTCGGTCAAGCACAACATAATTCTATCTAAACTATCTACGTACAGTTTATGCTTAACATCGGGAGCACAGCTGGAGTTACATAAGCTTAACACCGTTCTAACCTACAGCATTCACCGAATCCTGTAATGCGACAAAAATAAAGTCGTGTAAGCTTCCATCTTGATTGAATAAGAAGCTAAACAAGCTATGTTGCAAAAATAGGGCGAACTATAATACAGGGTGGATCAGGATACAATCGTAGCATCTGCAATACAGGTCAATCCGAGCGTTTCGACCCTAAACTTATCGGTGCAAATTGGAGTTAGTAGACGGTCATTACAACGGATACATCATGACGATTTAAACTTGTTTCCGTACAAAGTCCAAATTACTAGCAAGTTAAACCCTCAGGATTTGCCTGTTCGCCTGGAATTTTGCCAAAAAATGATATCAATGGCCGAAGAAGACAACACATTGATCAATTGTTTGTTCATGTCTGATGAGGCCCATTTTGATCTAAACGGCAATGTAAACAAGCAAAATTGCCGTATATGGAAAGAGTCTAATCCAGAAATGCTCCATGAGACGGAACTGCACCCAGAACGAGTCACTGTGTGGTGCGCAGTTTCATCAAGGTGTATTGTCGGGCCGTACTTCTTTGAAGAAAACGGTGTAACCGTTACTGTCAATGGGGACCGTTATTTAAAGATGTTGAAGGAGTTTTTTTACCCAGAACTGCGCCGAAGACGTATACCATTCAACAGCGTTTGGTTTAGCAAGATGGAGCAACTGCACATATAGCCAGACCAGTTATGGCGGAGCTAAGCAAAAAATTCGCAAACAAATTAATTTCTAGGAACTCCACTCTTCGCTGGCCCCCAAGGTCACCTGACTTGACTGCACCAGACTCCTTTTTATGGGGTTATGTCAAGCAAGAGGTGTATAAAACGAAGCCCAGGAATTTAACTGAATTAAAGCAGTCCATAACGACAATAATTGAGGCGATCCCAACTTCAACTCTTCAGGCCGCAATGAATAGATTTTTGATCAGGTGCCGCATATGCGTGGGAGAGCGTGGAGGTCATTTGCGATCTATAATCTTTAAAAACAACTAACTATTTAAAATAAAATTTAATTTTCTAACCAATAAAAAAAAAAAATAAATGAAATACATCGATTAAAAAAAAGTTATTTGAATTTCTTATTGTAGCACAATTGGTGCGCCAGCCTGTATATCAGCATATCAGCTATACCAGCGGACTGGAAGATCGTCTAAGAGAGGTTAACTCTGTCACGCGTTACGGCACAAAACACACCCTCGACCTCATCAACAAGAAGCTGAAAGTGGGGTTGATAGTTTTGACCGTTTAAAGTCTCCAGGAACAGATGAAGATCGCGTTTAGTATTATAGGGACGAACTTGTACTATACCAAGAGAATAATCTGATGTATTTAGGTGGTTTTTAAGCAGACAAACCCTATTCATTGAACACGAAAAGATCTCAGATTTTACATCAAAGCCGCAGACTCTTGCCAACGGAGTTAAACAAAATGGTCAAATGGGCCAAGCTGTCCTGTAGCTTTTTGCTAGCCCACATTTCTCCGCTTGTTCTCTCATATAGCGTCCACAACTGCTTGAAATTGAATCGGACACTAAACTGGAAAGTGAATGCTAACGAATGTGTCAAGCAAACGCAGGAGGCGGCACCTTGTCCTACCTTGAACATGCATTGCATTAGTATGTTAGCGCTGCAAAGGAACTCCAACCTATAATTCAATGAAAAAACGCAACGAGCTGCATCTCTTAGCATCACAGGTACGCTATACGAACCTGTTCAACAGTGGAATCTGCACACCTACATTTTCTCGGTCGGCATTATCAGCAAACAATTAGCTAATCAACTCAGTGTTGCGATTAAGAATCTTTCGTCAACAAAAGATTGTTCATGTTTACTTGCTCATGATGAAATGACATTTTTACAAACTTACAGTTCATATGGCTCCCAAAATCAGATATTATATAGGTTTCAAACTTTCCATACAGAGCAGATTGAAGTGGGCCCAACGGGATGTCCCAGCAACGGACGGCTGTCATTATTCACCGGTTATTTGAAAACACAAGACGGAGTCGGTGCTGGTGTCTTTTGAAAAGGTCAGGATTTCCACCCCTCTTTCAACCTTCCGTTCTATTGCAGCGTCTTTCAGGCCGAAGTCATTGCCATTCGATAGTGAACGAGCGAACCGAGAGTAAGGCAGCCATCAAATCCTTCATATCAAGCACAATAAAATCAAAGCCAGTGAAATATTTCCCGACAATTTAACCCCAACTCTACGCAGCCTACTACGGGAGTTCAGGAATGAGATTTTGAACATTCCTATTGCAATTTAATTCAGCCATAGGACCCTGCTTAGCAAGTTTTTACCACAGTAACTCTGGCGGTTGGATGCAAATTGTCATTCAGTTAAATCTTCTGCCATTGAAACAGCTCAAAGGATTTCCTTCTATAAATACTGATAATTTTACCACCGAAATTTTAAATGTTCATATATCTTCCGCAAGAACACAAATAATGAAAAATACAAACACTTAACTACTCGCATCGATTGGCAATGCCAGCCAGCCTCACCTCTGTTCGTTAATAATTAACTACCTGAAAATTAAACAACATAAATTAACCAACTGAACATGGCCAGCCAATTCAAATAGTGATAGTCGCTTGACTATTATTAACTGTAAATAATGCTGTCCCGCGGTCGGGATACGCGTATTATTTCATGTTCATTCCATTCATCAGGCAAGGATTCAACAGGATTATTGACAGATATGCTGATAAAAAGCCGCACAAATTGACTCAATGTCAAATGTCACTCATTTGTGGCTCATTATCAGTTAACCACGCCGCATTATCATGTACACACGATGTGGCCGATACGTCGACGAGTTCCTGGCTGAAACACATCCGTTCGTCCTATGATAAAGGATAAAGCGCTGTTCGTCAAAAATTAAATCTCTGTTTACACACGACTTGATTGTACATATATTTACAATGTTCGGCTATAATGTAGTTCGCGGGCGGAGGTCAGCTGGGGGGATGGATATGTGGATGTGCTCAGCGTGTGTGCGCTGTCATAATGGCATCTATCCAATCAATCCGCAAAACTAAACCAACGGTAAAAATCAATTCACCCTCAGCGATGGTATGCTCTTACTTAGGTAAAGAGTGGTGTGGAAGGGCCGTGTAAACAATCCAAGCTTTTGAATTTTTAATTATAAACTCACACAGAGAGCGAAGGCGCGACGTTATACGGGGGAGGGTGAAGAGGCTTTTATTTTGTTTGCTGTTTACTTGTTACATGTTTGTTTGACTTGACGGTGTTGTCGTTGTTCACAATGATGTTGTTGACGATGTTGAAAACCTCGCGTATTTATTGTGTATGATGTGATGTCCCTTGTGTGGCAGCCCGTGTGTTTGCATTTCATTAAAACTGTCACTAGGACAGCGGAAGGCAAAGGCATGTCAGGAAAGAAGAAGGAAGCCAACCAGGAAGAGTTGCACGCCGCCGATCAAATGTCAAAGAGTATAAATGATGTGGGATTTTGAATCGCAAACAGTGTTCGCTCGAAGAGGCCAAGGAGGTGTGGTTAGAAATTGTTTTTATTTACATATACCATTCGAGGCACTTAAGTTCAAATGACCAAGATGCCAGAGCCAAATGTGGATGGTTTATGATAGTGTTTTGAAGGTGAAGGACATGAGAGTTTGTAATAACCTGATAAGAGATGCATTTGTGATAACAGTCCAAATAAAGGATTATTTCATTTCTCTGAAATATATTGCAGATATGTACTGAGAAGATTTAGGTACCGAAAAATTCAGTTAAAAATTGACAGCCATTTTCTTAAACATACCTGTTATAAATATTTCACCAAAGTAAATACAAGTACATAGTAGATGAATGCACAATAAAACCGTTTAAGTCACATTTGTGTCACATTTAAGTGGTTTGAAACTGTCGAATTTTGTTGTGTGTCTCGACTTTTAGTTTAATACATTGATTCATAAATCCTGTTTGTTAAATTTAGATGGCGCTGAAAGAAGCTACTACCATCGTCATGAGAATATCTCAAAATGGTTTTAAACTATTTTCTCCTGTCAAGTCACATCGGCTGGGTGGGATAACAACTTAGTTTGAATCTCGGAAGTGTCAATTAGAGTGCAGTTGTTCTAATTGCGTTTGGGTGCTGAAGGTTTTATTTGACTCTGCTCTGTTGAGGTAGCACCGACTGTCATTGTAAATTCGAATAAAATATCTACCGATGAACTCCAGAGAAAAACGTAAGGGAAACTTATGGTTACAGCTTCCTGTTACATTTCATAAAGTCTTGTTATATTTAACCCTGGATGGTTACCCTTCGTCGTATCGACGAACACCTCTTTTATTTTTTATGATTTCTCTTTAACTATTCGTCCTATTCTACTCTTCTTTTTTACAACAGCAGTTGGCTGTGGTTTCTACCAGTGAGCGGACGTATGCTCTCTTGCTATTAGCAGAAATATATATATATATATTTTTTTTTACAGGTATGTTCGTCGCATCGACGAAAGAAAACTTTTGTGTGATATTTTTTCTTTTTGCGTGTTTGTTACTTTTTGTTATTTTATGTTTTGTTTTGGTTTTAGCATTCTAAAATGAATTCCCGTCTACAAGTTGACGACATAGAAAAATTGCTTCTAACTATGTGCGAAGACTGTGGGTCCGCATCAGAAGATGACGATGATTGTGGAAGTAACCGAAATGAGGAAGATATCGATATGGAGGTTGAGGATGTTGAAGAAAGCGACTTCGAAGAATTCTCGGAAGATTCCGATGATGAAGACAATATTCCGCTGAATTTACTAAGCACAAAAACTGGTATAATAGAATGTACGAAAACTATTCTTCGTGGGAAAAATAATTACAAGTGGTCTTCAAAAAAAGGTAAAAGTCATAGATATGGTATGAATGTAGTACACCAGGCGCGGGGCCCAACACGTGAATGTAAAAACATCACTGAACCTCTGTTTTCAATTATTTATAACGGAAGAAATTTTGAGCGAAGTTGTGCTATGGACAAATGCTGAAATTAATGTTCGGAAAAAGGATTTGGTCAGTAGCACATCGCAAACACGCGAAACCGATTTAGACGAGATAAAGGCCCTAGTTGGTATTTTATGCTTGACAGCAGTTTCTAAGAGTAACCACTTAACTTCCGACGAACTATTTGACTCTAGCTATAGTGGATCCCGCTATATTGCCACAATGACTAAAGCCAGATTCAAGTTCCTTTTGGCATGCTTACGTTTCGATGACAAAGCTGTCCGTCTTCGAATTTGCAACGATAAATTTGGCCCAGTCAGGAAAATATGGGATATGTTCATTCTAAAGTGTCGACAAAATTACACTCCTGGCTTGTATTTGACGATTGATGAGCAACTTTTAGCTTTTCGTGGGAAATGTGCCTTCAGGATGTATATTCCTAATAAGCCTGCAAAATACGGCTTAAAAATGATTATGATGTGTGACAGTGGCACAAAATATATGGTGGATGCAATACCTTACTTGGGAAAGGGTTCGAACTCTAGCAATCTGCCTCTTGGAGAGTTTTATGTCAAGGAATTAACGAAGCAAGTTCATGGCTCTAACAGAAATATCACAATGGATAATTGGTTTACCTCTGTGAACCTGGCAAAATCCCTTTTATTAGAGCCGTATAAATTGACAATAGTTGGTACCTTACGGAGTAACAAACGAGAAATTCCTAATGAAATGAGGGATAAGAAAGGGCGCAAATGTCGAACTTCCATGTTTTGTTACGACAATGAGTTGACGCTGCTTTCGTACAAGCCAAAACCATCTAAAACAATTTTTTTGCTGTCATCTTGCAATGAGGAAGGAACTATAAACCCATCTTCAAAAAAGCCAAATATTGTGGAGTTTTATAATCAAACGAAGGGAGGTGTTCACACAGTTGATCAGATGTGCAGTGTAATGAGTTGCTCTCGAAAGACTAACCGATGGCCTATGTGTCAGTTTTATGGCATGTTAAACATGGCTTTTATTAACAGCTATGTAATTTACACACATAATATGTTGGACACCAAACAAAAACCCTTAAACCGCCGAAATTTTATGAAAAAGCTAAATTGCGATATTGTTGAGCAGTATATGTCACGGAGGCTTAAGGTGCCTACCTTAACTTCTAACATAAGAACAAAAATTAAAAACGTTTTGGATGAAAATCAGAAAAAAGGACAGGACACTATTGAAGAACAAAAAAGCAATAAGAAAAGAAAAATTTGCGGATTTTGTCCATATTCAAAAAGGAATGACAAAGTCGTCGTGCTATAAATGCAAAAAAAAGCATCTGTGGTGAGCACAAAGTTGAAGTCTGTGCCTCTTGTATATAAAACTGTTTTTTTATTATTTTTTTTATTGTTTTTAGTTGATATGGATTTAAACTTTTTATTTATGTATTTATTTTGGAGGTGGTATTATTTTATTGTTGTGTTTTAAATCAATGACTGTTAATGCAACAAAATGAAGTGATATATTTAATTAACATTAAAAATGAGAAAAAAATGTGGATCCCTAAAATAAATCTAGTTCAAATATACCTAAGGGTCTTATTGAACAATTTTAAATTAAAGGTAAGACAAAGTTCGGAGTAAAGTTCGGGGTAAGTAGATCTTAAAGTGGACTTGGTCGATTGGACGAAGCATAGACTATGTGTGTGTAAAATAAGGGTAACCATCCAGGGTTAAGCCTAGTGCCTTATAATCCAGTCGCTTTCCACACGTTAAATGTTGTTTTGTTGTCTATGCGATCTCGTACGAACTGTTTTACAAATGTGTATACACATTTATAGAAATTTGTGACTATTATCCAAATTTAATTTAAATTATACTCACCACGCGGTATATTTGATTGAGATTTGGTTTCGATAAAAGCATTCCAATAAGATGGTAACTATTTGACATTTTTGTTGGCATTACGTGTCTCAAAGATACAAATTTTCGTTGGCTAAAGATGCAAACCTCGTAAATCCACTTTTTGGCATAAATTAGATTTTGCAAAATATATCAAGTAGGCATTGAAACGAATGTCTGGATTCAAAAAAGTGAATTTTATTGTTGTATTAAATGGCAAAGAGAGACAAAAAAGAACATCTTAAATCCAAGTATGCTATTCTAAAACGGGAAAACCACGTAAATCCACAGCTTTAGTAGAAAAAGCGGTATGTACGAACAGTGAAATTAAAAGCCCTTATTTATCGGTAAAAAATTGCTTTTATTGAAATTGTTGTGTTTAAGTCGTAGAAGGTAAGTGAAATTAATTGAAATCTTTTAATGTATCAAAGTGAAGATAATATTCTTAGAGTAAAAGAGGTTTTTTATTAGCAAGTGGATATAGTTGGTTTTCTTTCTTAAGCAATGTATATCAAAAATGAATTTACGAGCTTTTCTTATTTTCTCTAATATAGACATTTTTGATTTGTTGTGATTTGTTTAAGGGCCCGTGTTTTTACTCTGTAACTATCACATCGACGTAAATTTGCCGATAAACAATGGGAGATGAGAAGAAAATGTATTTCTTTAATGTCCACATTGTTTATCACCAAATCAGATAGTGACAGGCTAGACTAGAGGAACCGGAAACGATTTCATATAAAGAAATTTCAAATCTTAAATTATTGTACTATTTGCGGATGTTAAGTTTTATCATCAATAGTGGAATAGGGATGGGCATCTGATTGGCATCAACTTGGCGATGTCCAGTGTCGCAACTATCTCACACTCACCAATTGTGCTTATTTTACCTCCCCGTGGTCACCACCGGGTACTGGTCTATGTCCACCCGGACTTGACTTGCTAAACTTATAAGCGCGAGTGTTGAACACGAAGAAAATAGCAACACTATAATGCTCTGTCGGATTGACTGTCTGCTCGAGTCTCAGAAGTCTAACATGAGCCCCTCAGAAAGAGGACGTACGGCGGATGAATTTACATAGCTGAATCAACGGTGGCGTCAACAGTCAACATGGCAGATACCTCAATGGGCTACTCTGACGTATTTGGAGCTGAGGTCATTGAGGATTTTCAACACTAGTCAGGGTGTTGAAATAGAGATGGTGGCGGAAGAGCCCTTAATGGGTCAACGGCAGCTCTCACATCCCCGCAGTGGTTTACTGACTCCGGAATATTCCGGCTCCTTTTGTCCAAGGGGTCGCAAAAAGGGCCTGGTCCTCCAGGTTGGGGGTTGTACGCCGGGGTAACTGCCCGACTACGTAAAAATGACATAGTTGCGAAGCATCAACAAGCCTCGGATACGGATGATCTTACTGTTGACGAACCTGGCAAACGATTAAAGGACAACGAATTTCGGATCTGTACGTGGAATGTTAGGTCCCTTAACAGACCGCGTGCAGCCGAACAATTAGCGGAAGCCCTGAACCACTATAAAGCAGATCTAACCGCCATCCAAGAAGTGCGATGGGATGGCCCGGGCAAAAAGAGGATGAAAAACTGCGATATTTATTACGGCGACTGCTATCGGCAACAAAAACAGCGCTTATTCGGATGTGGATTCGTCGTTGGCGCCAGACTTAGGCAAGAAGTCTTAAGTTTCAACTATGTAAACGAGCGCATCACGACAATCCGCATCAAGGCTAAATTCGGCAACATTAGCTTAATATGCGCGCACGCCCCCACGGAGGAGAAAGACGACGACACCAAAGAAAGGTTCTACGAGCTCTTGGACCACACTTACGAGCAATGCCCTAGCTATGACATTAAAATTGTCTTAGGCGATTTTAACGCCAAGCTAGGAAGAGAGGGCATCTTTGGTAGTACTGTCGGAAAGTACAGCCTACACGACACCACCTCCGACAACGGATTTAGGCTGATCGATTTCGCGGCGGGGCGAAATGTTGTCATAGCCAGCACACGGTTCCCGCATCTCGATATTCACAAAGGCACATGGAGATCTCCTGATCAATCAACCGTCAACCAGATTGACCACGTTGCGATCGACGCAAGGCACTCCTCCAGTATTATGGATGTCCGAACGTTCCGAGCGGCCAACATTGACTCGGACCACTACCTTGTTGTAGCCAAGGTACGACTCCGGATATCCCGAACGCCGCCAAGACAAGTAAATACTGTGAGGAAGTTTGACGTCGGACGGCTACAATCGCAAGAGATCACCAGATCCTTTTCCGATCGAGTCTCTCTCAATCTCTCAAGAGGTCCTATGCAGCCAGCATCAAGTATTGAAGACCAGTGGCAACATTGCCAAAAAGCCATCAGAGACGCCGCCTCTGATGTGCTGGGTTTCACCCGACCACCACAACGAAACCCCTGGTTCGACGACGAGTGCCGGCAAGCACATGCAGCGAAGCAAGAGGCATACAAAGCGGCGCTGCAAAGGAGGACAAGAGCTGCTCTTGAGCTCTACGTGCAGAAGAGAAGAGACGAACACCGGCTTCTAAGGAGAAAAAAGAAAGAGCATGAGAAGCGCGCGATCGAGGAAATAGAGAGATGTTACAACAGGAATGAGGTTCGGAAGTTCTACCAGAGGGTAAAAAGAACCTCACAAGGCTACAGAACCCGAACCGAAGCCTGCAAGGACGAACAAGGGAACATCGTAGTAGAATCGCAGTCGATGCTGAGGATATGGAAGAACTACTTCTGCAGACTGTTTAACGGCGATGACGACTTACATTCCGCTGTCAGGCAGAATGAACCGTTCAACCTGGACGATGAGGATCAACAATACCGTCCACCCGACTTGGACGAGGTTAAGATAGCTATATCTAAACTGAAGTCCAACAAAGCCGCTGGAGCAGATGGCCTAGCCGCCGAGCTGTTCAAAGCGGCAGGCGATGACTTGGTTAGGAGCATGCACCAACTCATCTGTAAAATATGGTCGGAGGAAAGTATGCCCGATGAATGGAACCTCAGCATTGTTTGCCCGATCCTCAAGAAAGGAGACCCTCTGAACTGCGCCAATTACAGAGGTATCAGTCTTCTAAACATTGCCTACAAGATCTTATCTGCCGTTTTGTGTGAACGCCTGAAGCCTTTCGTAAACAACCTGATTGGTCCATATCAGTGTGGCTTCAGGCCAGGAAAGTCCACTATAGACCAAATATTCACACTGCGGCAGATCTTGGAGAAAACCCAGGAACTTCAAATCGATACCCACCACCTTTTCATCGACTTTAAGGCCGCCTATGACAGCATTTATAGGGACGAATTATACAGAGCAATGTCTAGTTTTGGCATCCCTGCCAAACTCGTCCGTTTGTGCAGGATGACGATGGAGAATGCACGCTGCTCCATCAAGGTCGGTAAAGAACTTACCGAGACCTTCGATGTCAAAAAAGGATTTAGACAAGGCGATGCGCTGTCATGTGACTTCTTCAACATCGTTCTTGAAAGAATAGTGCAAAACTCAAACGCCAACACCAGAGGCACTATCTTTCAAAAGTCCGTCCAATTACTCGCATTCGCCGTTGACATTGACATAATTGGCAGAACGCAGCGTGATGTTAATGGCGCGTTTGTGAGTATTGAGACTGAGGCGGCGAAGATGGGTTTGGCGGTTAATGAAGGCAAGACGAAGTATATGCTGTCAACTAAAAAGGACACCCAACACCGACGGCTCGGACAGAACGTCGCAATAGACAGATATAACTTTGAGGTGGTTAAGGACTTTGTCTACCTAGGCTCCGCTATGAACTCAGACAACGACACCAGCGCTGAGGTTAAACGTAGAATTACTCTTGCCAATCGCTGTTTCTTTGGGCTAAGAAGGCAATTGAGTAGCAAAGCCCTCTCCCGAACAACTAGAGTGACCCTTTATAAGACCCTTATCATCCCAGTTCTGCTATATGGCGCAGAGGCATGGACGCTATCAAAAGCGGATGAGGTAACTCTCGGTTGTTTCGAGAGAAAAATTCTTCGTGTTATTTTTGGTCCCGTCTGCATTGACGGTGAATGGAGAAGGAGATTTAACGACGAACTGTACGGGCTGTACAGCGACATCGACCTAGTCAGAAGAGTGAAGGTCCAACGACTGAGGTGGCTGGGTCATGTTGAGCGAATGGACACGAATGCTCCGGCCCGGAAGATCTTCGAATCCATACCCGAGGGAAGGCGCAGTAGAGGAAGACCGCGACTCAGGTGGCGCACGCAAGTGGAAGGGGACCTTAACCAACTTAGCGTGCGAAACTGGAGACAGCTAGCTAAAGATCGCGCTGGCTGGAGACGCTTGTTGGTTGAGGCCCAGGTCCACCCCGGACTGTAGCGCCACCTTAAGTAAGTAAGTAAGTGGATCTTTTACTTTGATTTTTGTATTTGTTTCTTTTAAAAATATAAATAATAAATTCATGGAGTTCATTGCTTTCAGACACCTATATAGTATGATGTTTCTTTATTTATCTGAATTCTCTATTTTCTTTAAACCTTTTTGTAAAGAATAATCATGTCACGGGGATTGAAAATGCTTAAACTAGCCTTACAAAAATCAATTTTAATATCAGAAGAACTTCATAATAACATCGTTGAAGATCAAAACAGAGTGTATGAACATGTCTCAACCGTTCCTTTTCAAAACGATGACGCTATAGTAGTTATTTATAACTCAGAAAAGCTTCTTGAAATCGATCCTGTAACCCAAGAAACTGAGAATAACGAAAGTTCGGATGCAATTCTTCCACCAAAGAGGAACAAAAAACATAAAGTAGATAAAAAGGAATGGTTTGGTATTAAACAAAAGCTTGCAAGGGAAAAAGGACAGTCATACTTCGGGAAAAGAAAATCGGGTTCGGAGTGGGAATCCAAGGTTGAAAAAAATCCTAAAAGTGTTAAGAAAAGATGCAACTGCAAAGGAAAGAAAACATCTTTGTTAAGATGCCAAGAGTTTAGTGATGAGGAAAGAAACACTATTTTTAAAGAGTTTTGGAAAAAGTACTGGAATGAAAAAACGGTTTTAATTGAATGCACAACTAAAATAGAACAAATTAATAGAAGACGGATAGATGTCCAAGAATGAAGAAAGCGAAATAATACAATTTGTTATTTCCTACAATATAAAAATGAAACAAAACGCTTTTGTAAGGTGATGTACTTGAACACTTTAAGCGTTGGTGAATGGGCAGTGACTAACTGGAAAAAAAAAAAACTCTGGAAACTCAAAATATAAAACTTACTTCATCTATAGATTCATCGTTATCTGCAGTAGCTTCTAGTTCAAATAACCGTCAAATACAAATCAATCTTAAAGGAAATGTCTCAAAGATTTTTTACAGGCTCTACCAAAAGTGGAATCTCACTATTGTAGATCGAATTCATCGAAACTATACTTCGAATTTGTGTGGCAGACAAAATCACAGTTATATGAGGAATATTCCACAATTTGGTGCATAAAAAATGGTAAAGACCCACTCTCCATTACAGTTTTCAATGAAGTTTTTCATGAAATGAATTTGAGTCTTTTCCGCCCAAAAAAAGACGAATGTGAGGTTTGTGTGGGATATAGAACGGGTAATATTCAAGAATCTATCTATTTGGAACTAAAGATGAAGCTCGAGATGAAAAAAATAAAGATAAATCTGACCCCACCAAAAAAGTGTTCACTGTAGATTTACAAGTCGGTCTTACTTTCCCCCAAATCAAATGTGTCTTCTTTGTACTACCGCCAAAAACTTATAGCTCACAACTTCACCATTTATGACCTGGCAACATATGAAGGTTTTTGTTTTTTATTGCACGAAGCTGAAGTTGAAGTAAGCGCTGATGAGTTTTCATCTATTTTGTGCAATTTTCTTGTTGTATTATATAATTATACCAACCCACGTTGGTAAAGACATTATTTTTTACATTGATGGATGTGCTTCTCAAAACAGAAACAGCATCTTGGCAAGTGCACTGCTTAACCACAAAGTTAAACTTTTTCAAAAAATACTGGTGAAAGGACACACCCAGATGGAAGTTGATTCGATGCACTCGACAATAGAAAAAAACTACGCAACCGAAATATTAACGTTCCAGCAGATTACGTTGACGTCTGCGAAAAGACTCGTACCAATCCCTTTCCCTACACCGTGAATTATTTGAGTTTTGAATATTGTAAAAAGTACTCTTCACTTAAAATTGCACCATCCATAAGACCAGGAAAGAAAAGTGGTGATCCCACTGTAAATCAAATTCATGCTTTAAAGTACAACGAAGAAGGCTTAATTGAATACAAATTAAATTTTTCTGACCCTTGGAAAATATTGCCGCAACGAATTAAACCTTTTAATCCGATTCAACTTGACAACATTCCGGATTTATTTGAAAGTCAACCTAAAATAACCGAAGATAAATTCAAGCATCTTCAAGAGCTTAAGAAAGAGCCAGCATAACCATTCTTTTTATGACTCTCTACAACATTAAAGGTTTATAATTTTATATTGTCTTACTTGACATGAAAAACTAACCTTTACCTTTTTTCTTCCAGTCTTTTCAAGAAAAAAAATTATTACTAATTACTTCTTTATTTTTATCTTCAATTATTCTTCTTTTAATAATAATTATTATCTACAAGTTCTTATTTCAACTATTTAATCTTTTAGTTAACTTCTTTTTCGTATTTCTTCTACTTATCTGAATATAAAATTTACAAAAATGGATTTACGAGGTTTGCATCCTTAGCCGACGAAATGTCCTTTAAGGCAACATATTATTCTTTTTTCCAACAATCTTCACTACTGCTACAAACTTAAATCTGCTGTAGGTGTACACAGCCGAAGTTGGTACAGCATTTCATCATGCACTTTTTAATGTGGGTATGCAATGCACGGCCAATTTTATGACATTCCTCATCAAGCGTAAAGAATCATACAGGGTGGCCTAGCAAAAAAAATCTTGTTCGGTTTTATGATGAATATCTTAAAAAGAGTCGATATATAACTTTGATTTTTTTCTACATTATTATTTGCCTATCTTTTAGTTAACGTTCCTCCAAAAGTATTAGTTTTATTGTATAAACATTAAATAAACTTTTTAGTTTACTTTTACTACTTGCGACGCGCTTTCTGTCTTTTTACTGTTTGGCGTTTTTATTTTATCCACATGAACTATATAGAACACTAATTTCCATGGTTTACACCAATAGTATGAGATCCAACATTTATTGTTGTAAACCATGGAAACCAATGAACTGTATACCGTAGTGGTCACGAATTTAGCTCACATCACACCGTTTTGGGTGTTTTCAAATTTTCTGTAGTTCTCTATCTATATCTGTTAATATTAATCACTCAAACCAAATTCCGTCATTTTTCCGATACCATTCTACTTTAGTTTTGTAAAATGCGTTATTTCTGTCACTGCAGTCAGTTTTATTCTGGACACGATTTAAGCACAATATTAACTTGCTCTTATATTTGCGTTTTTATTTTAATTAATCGGAATAAATTATCAGGTATTTATGCATTTCCTTGTGATAAGTTTCAAGTTTATCAAAAAAGTGTTATTAGGTATGGCAAAAGGGCGATGGTGTTCAGAAAAAAGAGCTCTTATTTTGCAAATCAAAGCTAAAGGCCGGAAGGTTGCAGATTTTTTCGGAGCTATTGCAGTGTTCAAGGAAGATGGTATACAATGCTTTGTATCATGTTGAAACTTATGGGATCACTAAAAATGTGAAACAAGTTCCTCGAGCTAGGAAAACGACACCATACGAAGACCAAATAATTCATCGGACTTCAGCTTAAGATCCTTTTAAAAGCTCCAGCATCATACAAAACGAACTTTCATCTGAATATGGTATCAATGTTTCGTCAAGGACCATAAGGCGACTTAATGAAAAAAAATTACGTGGATGCATAGCACAACGAAAACCGCTTGTATCAAAAAAAAATTTGACGGCCAAGATTGACTTCGCTGAGCACCACCTTGCCAAGCCACTAAGTTTTTGGAAAAATGTACTTTAGAGCGATGAATCCAAATTCTGTAGGCTCGGATCAGATGGGAAAAAATATGTATGGCGTCATCAAAACATGCAGCATCGGACAAAGTATACACTTAAAACAGTTAAGCATGGTCATAAACTAAGTATTATATAGACCGTCAGCTCTTTCAACTTAAGAGAACTTGCCTACAAGCTGTTTTCCGTGCTACTATGTGGCAAAGTATGTGTGCAGTGTTGGAGTAGATTAGACGCACGCATACACTCGCACCTAGGAACCTGACAGATGCCTGACGGTTCATTCTGTGGTAACATTGGAAAAAATTCAAATAATTGGCCGTTGGTGTGGTGTGGTGAATTTAGTACGAAATTTATTAAAACGCATAGGTATAGAGGATTTCTCTCATATAAACAGGATAATGTATATAGTACGGGATGTTTACATTTATGTTGTAAACAATGGAAATCGATGAACTATGTGAATCATCGACAAAAATAAAAAAATATCCGTTTACTAATCATTATTCGTATGAATAAAAAGAAAATTTAATGCAGCAAAACTTAAATGCGTGAGACATATCAGGGTACAAATCAGCAAATATATTTATTTCAAATTTTGCTTATATACATTTTGAGTTTCGTTCTTTCCCGTACATTTTAAAGAAAATAAATTTTCGTGTCTTATAGGCATTTTTCTTTTTATTATAAATGCACATTATTCATATTATCGACATTTTATTTCAAATGTAATTTCACAATTAATAATTTCATTTGTTTCAAATTTTCTAATAAATTTAATTCTTCATGGAAAGATTGGGCCTTACCAATAAACATTTTTATTTTCGACTCTTATTACGAGTAGTTCACAGTGGTTTTATTTTCAATACAATTTTCGCAATTGTGAGCTTCTATAACTCAAAAATTATACCCGAACAGAAATGTTTATATCTTTACCCTGAAACATATTTTAAATTTTAATATTCTTAATCAGTTTTTCTCTTTATATTGGTTGAAGTTTTGCCATCGACATTCGCCGGTGAAATAATTTTTCGTCAAAAACAACAAACGAAAACAGACATAATAATTATAGGAAACAAATATTTTATTTTATTTCAACGAATGAATTTTCACACTTTACACTTTCATTTATTTATGTTGATTACGTTCGCTATTCTACATTTGGTAGAATACATGTTTCCATGGTGAAATACAACAACGAATATAAACTCTCAGAACGCATCCACCAGCTGACAGAAACTCACCAAAAACACTAACTCTCAGTCAGTGTTCTTAGCAATCTATCTTTATTTTTCCCACTAAGGGTGTTCATTTTACTCTTTTCACTAAACTCAAATTACCTCGATTTTTTTATGAAAACGACATACTTTCAAAAGTATTTGTATTGTTCGAAAAAAAAATCACACAATATTAATCTTCAATATAAAAATCGCAGTTTTCTAACATTATAATGATAATTTTTTGGTACTAGAAAATGTTGCTAAAGGCAAATCTCCATTTTATGTACATTTAGTGCGTTGATGTACATTTCTCATGGTGAAATGTAGTTTGAATGTTTTTTTGTCAGATTATTGATATTCCCACAATTTTGATGTTTTTTCCTTTGACGCACAGAAATTTTATGAAAAAAATTTTATTTCCCATGGCACACATACTTTGCCACATAGAAACACGGAAAACAGCTTGTAGGCAAATTCTCTTAAATTGAAAGAGCTGACGCCTGGCGGTCTATTTAATACTTAGTTTATGCCATCAGCTCCCTCGCACCAACCCGATTGCCCCAGCAAATGTAGAAAATAAAATTGTCTCTAAAATTACTTTAACCCAACAGGGAAAACGGCTTGTAGAGTAGGCAAATTCTCTTAAGTTCTCTGGGCTTGCGGCAGCGTTGCCTACCACGTTTAACGAAAAATGCCTGACTTAAAAAAGGATGCCTTTTTCAATAAAATAATACAAAAAAAAATATTTTTAGGTAAAGTGGAACAATAAATCAAAGATTAAGCACATATATACAAAAAAATAAACAGCTATCGAATCTGTTTCCGATTTCATTCAACTTACTAGAAGTGGAAGCTGGAATTATTTTTAAAGATTGACAGATAAATTGTTCGTAAAATGGGCAGAGTTTAAAACTGGAAACACATTCTCTCAGACCGAGGTCACATATAAAATTCTTTTTTTGGACAGATTTTTTAAGAATGTTTAAAGATATAAAAAAAATACATATTTGAAAAAAAAACAAGCCTTTATTGGCAAGGCTTGCTGGCGGTGTATTTAATATTTAGTTTATGGTAGCAGCACTACTGAATTTCCTTTTTCTAACCACGATTTCCTTACCCATTCAATTCAATTTTTTAAATTTTTTAATCATACTTAAAAAATCTTTGCAGAAACGAAATTCAATTTTTTTAATTTTTTAATCATACTTAAAAAATCTTTGCAAAAAAAATTAAATGTAGAGTAAGTGCGGCAAATATGGCCCACGTGGGTAATATGGCCTACCACTGTATTTCCCAAACCTAAACATACAGCGAAATTAAAAAATTGTCATTGCGAACACGTTCAAACCGGTTTAGTCTCTGTCTTTCGTGTCGAGTGTGGCGCAACGGGTGTGGAAGATTTACGGTGCATTTTGTTTTCTTTACTTTCGTTGTATTTTTTTGGTAAGTTTTCGTAAGTGTTTTTACATTAAATTGGTAACTTTTTTCTTAAATTAAATAATGTTAAATAATTTCTTAATATGTGTGATATTATAATTTAAGAAAAAGTTTATGAAGTGTGTTGAAAATTAAAATGTGTGAAAAAATCACAGTGCGTTTAATATGGCCTACCCCATGTGTTGGTAATATGGCCTAGTAGGCCATATTTGACACGTTTTCTCGATTTTACTATTATTTTTTTTATTTATTATTTGGAAGGCTGAAATGTCTAACCAAAGTCCACAACCACGGAAGAAAAATCTTGCGCCTACCAATCCATGTGATATTGCGGGGGAGATGCAGATGGAGCCAGATCCAAATGTGCCATCGACTTCAGCTGGAATAAGATCTATTTCGGAAACAATGAAATCCAGACAAAAACCTCCAACTTTTGCTGAAACAGATTCAAATATTGAACAATCAAAAAATCAAGATGAATCGGAATCACAGGCCTCGGAAACTATTTCTTCAAATCCATCAACGACCTTTTTTACTCCACATGAAATTTCTCCTATTCCTGTCCGGATTAAAAAAACTTCGAATCGTGGAAGAAAACGAGGAAAATCGGAGATCATTTCGTCATCGCCTTATGAAATGTCTCTGGAAGAATCCAGAGAGGGAAAAGAAACTAGGACATAAAAAGGATATGATAACAAAAGACGGTTAAAGAAAAAGGTAGAAATATCATCACACAGATAATTTTAATGCATCTTAAACTTTAATTTCAGAAGTTGCTTAAGAACAGAGACAATACTGAGACCACCAACTCCAACCGATTTCCCGTTACTTAGCCTACAAGCTATATTTTTATGGGGTGGCAAATGCTAAGTGCGCTTGTATTGTTACATAGAAATTCGTATTGACAAATGTCACGTAACTTCATAAATTCCGGCTCACCAACACACTCGCACCTTGCATATGCCACTTCCGCTGTGGGCAAAGTTGCTGACAGTGTTCATAGAATTTTATCCGTTAAATTTGAAATTATTCGTTACGCGTGGATAATATTTTTTTAAGGAATAAGTGTAGATTTGCTTAAAATATATATAAAAAATGAACAATGCAGATTGTTTGAAGTAAAATAGAAATATATTGAGCAAATTTTCGTCAGTTTTCTAAGAAAAATTTACGCATGAAATCGAAGTTAATGATATTCAAAAGCGCTAAATACGCAACCATGTGTGTCATAATAAGTTTCTTGAATATAAAACATCTCATTTAGCTAGTTTTATTAACCAAAGAAATCAAATTATTCGCCTTTTAACAATATATAATAAGTAACCAATGGCATTCAGTAATGTAAAAATGTGGTATTCCCGAACTCTAGCACATTTCCCCACGGTTGCCGAGGTTGGCAGCATTTATTTTTGTATTTTTTGTATGTTTTTGCATGTCACACGGATTCTTAATTGACACAACACCGATAGGAAAACAAAATGGCGAATTTGAAAAAAACTGAGGGGCCCAGCGGCAAGAAGATTGTGAGTTGGGGGTCTCAGTATCATTTGTCTCTGCTTAAGAATCTGATGTTGGGAGGCGAACAAATCATACCGAAAAAAAAGAAACACATTCGCAAAGAACAGTCTTCTTCATCAGAAAGTCATGACAGTAATTTCATTCCAGACGATGGTTCAGACCCAAGTCCCGATAGAAGTAATCAGGCAGATGCTAAATGCATCTATTGCTCGAGCTTATTCTCTGAAGATATGGGAGGCGAAGCTTGGGTACAATGTGTTGTGTGTACAATGTGGGCACATGATGACTGCTCAGGCAATGAAAAGCAATATTTTATATGTGAATTTTGCTCTTGTTAAAAAGTTAAAGTTCCTCGAAAAAACATTGTGTTAAATACGGCCCACCCTTGGCCATATTTAACACCAGGTGGGCCATATTAGCCGCAATTTTTTTCAAACGTGAATTACGAAGTTCCTTTAAGTTTTTGTTTTTAACTTTTTTTTATGTTTGTTTTTTTAATTAAAGTTTCTTAAGACTGAAATAAAAATGATTTGCAAGACTGTTTAAAAAAAAATAAATGAATTAGACTTAAATTTATAGTTTTATTTAAAAAAATGTTAAGGGTGGGCCATATTTACCGCACTTACTCTAACCTCGGTCTTAAAGAATGTGTTTCCACCTTCAAACTCTGTCCATTTTCCGAACACTCTGGAAACAAATTTGAAAGCTGTTTGTTGTACAAATACAAATTGTTTTGTTTATTTTTTTACATTTATTTTGTTCCACTTTACCAAAAAAAAAATATTTAAGTCATTATATTATTGAAAAAAAGGCATCTTTTTTCTCAAGTAAGGCATTTTTTCGTCAAAAGCACAACATTTGTGCTGCGACTTCAATTCATTACCTGCACTTAGCGACATCTACATCTCAGCTCTGCAACTGGACACTTACCTTCTCAAATTCGCGCGAATTTTTTACTTTTACTTTCTCAAATTCTCTGAAGCTAAGAGTCAATTTGTTTTCTAAACAAACTTATTGTTTTAGAGAATAAAAAAACAAATTCCGCAAAGATATTCATCCATTCATGTGTGTAAGTATTCATAAGTGGATATAACCTGCGTTTGTAGCTCCTACTCTTATTTCACAAAATGGTTACAAAACAATAACACAAAATGTCTTGTAACTAATATGGTAACACTTTTTTTCCACATTAAATATCATAGACTACAACCCAAACGATATAGTGAGAAGGTAAGTTTCCGGTGACACTGTTAGTGGCGGATGTTGTTCTCTTTGAGTTATGATAGGGCTGTTATCTGCTAGGTGTCGCTGTTTCATTAGTTGGTAGTTGGTAAATCTATCTACTTTATCATTGCATATAAATATTTCTCTATATACAATGACTCTCTACTTCCGTTCCAATTTCGCGAACACTGGTGTCGCAACATTGGTAACGCAACATTGGTGTCGCGAGTTTATGGATTAAGTGGTGTTTCATGATTCATGAAGCAAATGCGGGTTCTCACTTCTCCAGTTACTCATATTTTGCTTTTTGACGAAGCAGTTTAACCAAAAATACGCTTCATCGCTTTAGATGATTTTGTTTTTGTTTCTGGTAAATTTAAATTACTTGTAAACGTTGTTCCTTCGTGTACTTCTCCATGATGAAAATGTTGATTTTACTGAATATTTTGACATGGCCAGTTCGGTAATCGCTTTAAGGGTGCGTTCACACTGAAGGCTTCAAGTGAGCGACTCTTTATATGGAAATTTTTAGAGAATATTATTCAAATGTCTCGGATTTGTCAGCATATTTTTTCATTTGAGCCTCAAGAATTTTAGGAGCTAAACCTGGATTTTTAATAAACTCCCGCAAAATATGTCTTCTTTCCTTCTACCTTTTTTGTATAACTTTCGCATTTCATCTAAAATAATTTTTCTGTTAAAGATTCGGCATTTGCTTATTATACTTGAGGTTAAATTGTATTATTACTTACCCCTACTTCATCTTCTTGCAATATTTTTCTAAATACAGAAAAAAATTCTGCAAATAATCGTAATAAACCAGAAATTACAAGACGTCATCTCTTCGCAATGAGTTAATATCCTTGAAGCATATACTTAGTTTATTGTACACTATACACTCCCTTTGATCTAAGCGCATCCTTTATGTCCACTGATGTGCTGTTGTAAACAACACAAAGATGTTAAAGCACCATTGTCGCGTTCGTTTAACTTGTCAGCGTCTATACACGAGAAATAGATCTAAGTGAGCATGTATACATGTAAACAAAGGACGACAGCAAAAGCAAAGCAAATTAAAAGTTAAAACTCGTCGTATGTTGAGAGTTGAATTTTAATATTTTCCGACAGACCAGAGACCACCCGCTGTCCATTTACATATTACGTCGCGTCCATGCTGGGCGCCACCTCAATACCAGGTCCTTTTTATATTTTGTGTGTTTATTGTTCGTATTATTAACATATCCATTAGCGTTATTATGGGCACCAACAAAAAATAAACCCACGACCACGATTCGGCTGTATACATTCATTGTTCCACCTTGCATTCATATTTTGGCCGCAATTACACTGATGGACATGGAATTTGCGAGTGCTTTCCATTCACCAAGTTTCGCCCAATACACATAGTTTTGAAATATATTTTAGAAATCTGCTCCAAATTGGATGGTACCTATGGCCACCCATAGATGTTCATTGTTTAGCGGACAATGGACATACCCATTGGGTATGAGAGTGTATGTAAACCGGAATGCACTTTCGAGCAAATGGAGGAGGTGTGCCTACCAACATAAGAGCAACAATATTTCGCGGCAGGATTGGCAATGTTTGTTGAGTACCAACTTGCAACCAACTTCGGGTGAAGAATTCACAAATTTTAGTCTGCAATGAGTTCACGTCGACTTAGTATCCACCCGCTGAATTGTAACCGTATTCGGTAACGGTCTTGCACCCCTTGTTCCAGAATAAACCAACCAGTTTAAAATTAATTCGCAACATTGTACAATTATCGACTCAACATGAAGCTGCCCCCTTTAACATCCAATAAATATCTCTGTCTCTGTCACGGTCGCTGCTTCAATAAAAGTTCCCACTCTGACAATGTCGTAATTTCCCATTTTAATCAGGCCAATTGAATCGCAAGTGATCCTTGCTTTGCCCGAAAGGATGCAACTTGCTTTTTATGTATACAAGTATATGCGAACTCAGTCGGGCGAATTGGCTGTCGTCGGTGGTCGGTCGTTACGGTTCTTGCCAATGCCAACATAGTGTCTCTCTCGGGCCATTAATCAGCCAATTGTCAACCTGACACAATGCATCTCTCTGACTACTTTACAGGCGAATGTCGCTATACACATGCAGAGGAATGCAATATCACAATATATGCATGCAATTAGTCGAGACAAGTGAAGTGGCATGGCTCCTGCCAGCTTCATCCGCACGACATCGATGTCGATATATCATTGTGCCGCTTTGTCATCGTTTGTTTGTGGTTCGTGTGTGTATCAAGGGATGACACAAAGTCCAATATCCCGTTCAAAGTGATCAACCCTCAGTGCGGTTTTCTAATTAATTTCCCGCCCCCGCGGCCGGCCCGCTTCTGTGTCCCTGCCAATTTGACAATTAGCTTTTGCGGAACCAGATGTGCGCGCCCCCTTCTTGTACGGAAGCATCAATTTGAGGCAACCCCGTTGTTTTGTGTTTTGTTCAATTTTTGTCAAAGGTGGGTGCCTCTCGGCTGGGGTTGCCGCACCAGACCTATTAAGGAATTAAAAATGTATAAAGAGGATTTTTTGTTTTTTGCTGTTGCCACTGCTGAGGTAGTGGTGGTTGTTGTTGTCTTTTGTAGAAGTTTTATAATAACTTAAAAGCTTGCCGAAACTCCAACTTAGTACGGGTCCTGGACGGGACAGAACAGGCAGGGAACGGGTAACCAAACCTAAACTGTGTGTTTTGGTGGTGATTATGAACTCACTCCAGGGGAGCATTTGTGAGTGCTGGGGGGATAAGTGGTTTTTGGTTCGCTCTTGGTTTATTAAGTGAATTGATGGACCCAGTGAGGTTTTGACGGAGAAAAACTCATTTCTAGCGCGTCGTGGGTGTGAATTACGAATGCATGGCATTTAACGAATAGAGTGTGATAAGAGGATATTCTCCATACAGAGAGTTGGGAATCACATCGATTTTTCAATGGAAGAAAACTCACGTGCAATTGCGAACCATGTGCAGCTCCATGAGAATCGCGAGCCCCTCTGCAACAACTTGACCGCACAAAATCACAATTACCTGCGTCAATAACTCATCGATTAAGCTCGATTCCAGGTGCGCAGCACTGTATACATCTTCTCTCATAATTCTCATCGTTCTCGCCGCACTCCACTGGGGCATCTGTATATATGTGCTGTGATGCTGAAAAAGCGATCGTGTTGCATCCCATCGAGTATCGAACCACATGACCCACCACTGGAGAAAGATTAAAATCACAAAAAAAAAAAATTTGCGTTTTAACTGGCCCGCATGATGATGTTCCCCGAATGCTAAAGATGATGATGCCACGCTCGCGCTCTCTGTTGGTGCGCACATTGGCGCAGTCGCGCAGGACTCGTGCAGATTATGATGGCGATGGTGGATAGTCCATGATGATGATGATGATGGCGGAAGATCTCCACATTGGTTGCCTCAAAATGGTCAAAAGGAGAACATTGTTGCGACTGTTAAGAGTGGCCACTGCGCCCGCAATGAATTGCACCAGTGGGGGAGAAATGCCCTAGGGAGTTTGTCCACAGATAAGCAATCTATATGCCTGTTGCATAAGCCAGCGAATGCTGTCCATTGAAGTAAAGCAACGCGACATAGCCGTTAGCTGCATAGCTCTGCCATAGTGAGAGAAAGATCAAGTGGATGCAATTTCGAGCAGGGGAATTCAGTTATTATGGGACTGTATATGGATGGAGTTGGTAAGGTATGGGTGTTGCGATTAAATAAGAAAACAACTCCACGTTTTTGGAGGGATCTTCCTGCGAGTTTGTCCATTGAACAGTAACTGCTGTCGTAGTCACTTTCAGAACAAGCAAAAACATTTATTTTAAGGGTCCCTTATTTGTATATCGTTTCTACCTTACTACTTAGTTCCAGATTTATTTTTATTTTATTTATTTTTTTGCGAAAAAAAATAAAAACAGTAAGATAAGTTTCTTTTAAGCTAATTTAAAAATTTTACAATTTTGTAAAATCTGGTACTTAAAAGTAACAGCGATTGGTAAGAATTCACCATTACATAGCAGCTAGCTCTAATTTAGTCTGTTTGTTAAAGGTGATCGAACAATAGCCATGGATGACATCATTTTGTTAGGTGATTTTAATATTAATATTTTTTCTGAATCTGCAGATGTCGACCACTTTTTGTCGGTTCTTTCTGCGTTCGGCTTTGACTCCTTTATGACTCAACCGACTCGCTCAACTTCTTGTTTGGACCATATTTTTATAAGAGTTCATCGAACTCAAAAACTGCGTCATATGACTTGAAATTAACAGACCATAACATGACTTGTATTCAACTCGATTGTAATCAGAAACCAATTGAATGTGAAACATTTGTTAAAATCAATTTTAATTTACTTCGAAGCCGTTTGAATTTTGAGTTTTGGGAAGATGTTTTCAGCATAAGTAACGCGTCTATTGCGTTTGATTTATTTCTACATAAATTACAATCTCACATTTCGAATAGCGAACTCATAAATAGTGGAAGCCAAAAAAATAAATGTCTGAAGCCTTGGATGACTTTACCTCTTCTGAAAAAAATTAGGAAGAAAAATAAGCTCTGTGTCCTTGTGAGTAAACACCCAAGCAATACAAGACTCAAAACGCTTTATGTCAGGCTATGTCACGAGCTAAAACTGGAAATCCCTTTGTGTAGAGATAATTACTTCCGTAATAAATTATCAACAAGTCTTGGAAATCCTAAAAAGGAGTGGCGAATTGTTGATGAGATTCTCAATAGAAAATATTCTGAAATGGATATAGTCTTGAATGTCAACAACTCAAAGGTATCTGACTCTTTTGAAATTGCTAACATGTTAATAACATTTTTTGTAACATAAGTTCTTTTCAAAACACCTCATATAATAATTGTAGTTTTGATTATACCAATGATATGGAGAGCCAACCTGTAAGTTTCTTCTGTGAACCATTTACTGCTCTAGAGATTCATAAAATAATTTGTTCTCTTAAAACATCGAATTCTACTTCATCTGATAATATCTCAAGCTTATTGTTAAAAAAGATTTCGTTTCAAATTTCTGATGTTTTATGTTTTCTTTTTAATAAAAGTATACAGCAAGGTGTTCCTAATTGCTTAAAGACGGCAGTTGTAATGCCACTCCACAAAAAGGGTGATAGAACTATTTTAAATAATTATCGTCCTATATCTTTGTTATCGACTTTTTCAAAAGTATTCGAGAGGGGTATTAAATCAGAATGCTATCGTTTCTAGACAGAACACATTTCTTCAGCGACTGCCAATTTCGTTTCAGAAATGGAAGATGAAACAGCGCTGTTAAAATTAACTGGCGAGTTGTACAATAGCTTTAATCTATCTGAAATACCGGCTACCTTGTTTATTGACATAACTAAAGCTTCCGACATGGTGGATCACTCAATATTACTGGGCAAACTTTTTCATATAGGATTTAGAGGTAATATATATGATTGGTTTGCTTCTTATTTGAAAAATCGAGGGCAAGTAGTTAAAATTAAAAATACCTACAGTACTTCGAATAGCATTGATCTTGGTGTTCCACAAGGTTCAGTTTTGGGTCCTATTTTGTTCTTGATATATGTAAATTCTTTGTTTGTTCAGCCTTTCTTGCTCTTACGTATTCAAACACAAGTCTGCTGAATGTTATTGTGGATGTGAATTTTGATATCGATTTGCTGAGAAAATGGTTCTTTAATCATAAACTTATAATCAGTGACAACAAAACTAAATTCATGATTTTTAATAATAAAACGAAAATTTGTGAGGATTTGCCGCTATATTATCACTCTCCAAGTTGCACACGCTTTTGTTTAAATAATATGAACGAAAACACCATAGCTTTTAATAATTTAAAATCTTGTTGCAATTATTGTTTTAGGATCGAGTGTGTTGACAATTTTAAATACTTGGGCATTGTTTTAGATAACAAGCTTTGTTGGATTAATCATACAATTTTCCTTAAACAGTATCTCAATAAAGTGGTAAGACAACTCTATCATCTTAGTTTATACTGTCCGCGATCAATCACAGAACTTGTTTCAAATCGAAGCTGCAATATGGTATTTCTTGTTGGGGTGGTGCATATTTCAATAAAACGGAGCCACTACTTATAAAACAAAAGCATGCAATACGAATTTTATGTAAAGTAAATCGCAGATCTCCAAGTTTTTATTTGTTCAAAAACCTGGAAATTCTTCCGTTAAGGCATCTATACTGCTACAAAGTCCTTAAAATATTCTTCGAAAACTCGGGTTTTTATATAGAAAATAATAATTTACGGGTTAATACTAGAAATTTGGTAACCGGTCCAACAATTTATAAAGCAAATTTTGAACGATTCTACATTGCCCACCGCTCCCCGTTTGTTTAATTCACTTCCAGATTCCATTAGGTGTGAGAGGGTTAAAAATGTGTATTTAAAAGGTATTAAAAATTGGTTATTTTCTTTTGATTTATTTTGATTACTCAGCCATAAATAGATTTTTTATCAATTAATATTGTTCATTTAGTGTCTTAGTTTAAATGCATATTTTTGGTTTTTTCTTTGTATTGTAAAATAATTGATTTTTATATTTTTCTGCTAATGTTTTCTATTTGTAATTCCCCTTCAACAATTTTTTATTATTAAATGTTTAACGTTAACTGTTTAGTACTTTCGACTCTTGTCATTTTGACAAAAGATTGTACGTAACTATTTCATACCCACATTTTAATGAACTTGTATTCAAAAGTTGTATTCTCAACTCATTGTATATGTATGAAATAAAGTATTAATCAAATCAATCATGTTCGCCCCCTGCTCGAATACGCTACCCAAGTATGGTCTCCCTTTCAACGTGTCCATATAGACAGAATCGAGAGCATTAAACGTCGTTTTCTTCGATTTGCTCTTCGGGGACTATCTTGGAGCGATCCCCTAATCTTACCTCCCTGTCAAGACCGTCTCAAACTTATTAACCTCAATACCCTTGAGGAACGCAGGGACGTAGCAGACATTCTCTTCATTCACCGTCTGCTCTCAGGCTTCATTGACTGTACGTCTCTGTACAACTCTATCTCCTTCAACACTAACCCTCGGAACCTTCGTTGTCCTCGTCTCTTCTATTTACCAATTCACCGCACCTCATATGCCTCAAACGAACCAATCTCCCGACTGCTGCGGAAGGTTGATTCAAACCTTACTGTTTTTGACTTCAACCGCAGTAGTTCCTCCCTTAAAACTGACCTCCTTCACCTTCCTTAGCTTTAAGTTCTAATTAGTCCTAGTTTTAGTTTTAGTTTAGATGAAGTCATTGTAATAGCTTGTAATAAGCAGGGTTGCCGTTAACTTAAAAAAAAAGTCACTAACTCGAACCTAGAAATCCACCAGATATGGTAAAATTTAATAAAAAAATCACTAGAAAAAAAAATGTTCACTACATACAAATGAAAAAAATAAAGTTCAATTTTAACAATATTTTTATTTTGAACAACAAATCAAAAAGTTGCAATATGTAAATACTTTTAAAAAAATAACAACAAAACAATAAACAACACGCAAAAATCAAATTGAATATTACAATTTGCAAGTGTCAAACTCGAATACTAAAATTTGTTAGTGACAAAAAAATAATTTTTGTCACTAAACTTTTGAAAATTCCACTAGATATAGCGACAAAGTCACTAAAAAGGCAACCGTGGTAATAAGCCAAATAAATGGGGGTTTTTCCCCTCACCAAAATTAAATTAAAAAAATTAAATATGTATTGAGCTTAGGAACTGAAGGGGCGAGAAAGTCGTTGTCACTTCTAAACAGCTTTTTGGTAAAGTTTCTAAATCATTATAAGCCAACTCTGCCCTAAGTCTGGCTGGACGTAAATATAAAATTAAAAGAGGCAAGTAATCTTAGTGGCAAAAATCATATACAAATGCAATACACAAAGCCAACCGCCAAATAATTAATAAGTACAACGGAAACCGTAAGATTAAGAAAAGTCCCAACTCCATCCACCTTAAATTTTGAGATCTCTAAACGACCTACAAACGAGTTCCCTCAGCGGTTACCTATACTCGTAGTAACGAATGATGGAACAGGACCAGCGTTGCCGGAGCGAAATATTATTAGGGAGTACTGCAGCCAGAAAAGGGGAGTATTTAAAAAAAATAGGAGTACGAATGTGAAAGGAGGAGTACGGGAGTACGGAGGTGTTGAAAGTAGTACAATACTCCTATGGGAGTACTTTCGGCAACGCTGAACAGGACCGTACTTACTTAAGGTGGCGCTACAGTCCGGGGTGGACCTGTTCCTCAACCAACAAGCCATAGCACGATCTTTAGCAAGCTGTTTCCAGTTTCGCACGCTAAGTTGGTTAAGGCCCCCTTCCACTGGCGTTCGTCACCTGAGTCGCGGTCTTCCGCTACTGCGCCTTCTCTCCGGTGTGGATTCAAAGATTTTCCGGGCCGGAGTATTCGTGTCCATTCGTTCTATATGACCCAGCCACCTCAGTCGTTGGGCCTTTACTCTTCTGACTAGGTCGATGTCGCTGAACAGCACGTAGCACGTGGTTGCTGAGCTATAAGTCGAAACAAATTTAAGCGATTTTCTGAGCCCTAAAACAGAAAATGTACCACAGGCGTGAACAACACAAAAAATAAACACAATCACGGGTGCGTGAACTTGGCACCCCAATGTTAATTTTATTTATTATTTCTTAGAGTTCCGGATGGCTAAGCAAGAGTTCAAGCGTGCTTGCTAAGAACTTTCAAAAGTTGTGTTCGTTTAGTATTTTTTTTTTTGATTATGGGTTGCTAAATTCATGGAGCACCCCATTTGTGAAAATAATATTTTTTTTCTTTTTTCTTCGCATAGAAAAAACATAGTTCTAGAGTTCCTCATAGTTGTTTATTACGGCCAAATAAATATTTTTCGATTATATGACAGCACCCTATTTTCGAAAAAAAAATATTTTTTTCATCAAATTTATGCACAACACCAGGAGTTTTGGAGTTCCATATACAAGAAAAAAATTTCAGAATATAAACAAAAAAGTTTTAGAACTTTGAAAATTGCTAAATATTCAAAAAGGTATTTTTTGTTTCCATAAGTTCTAATTGGAGTTCCGTAAAGTATTCAAGGAGCTTAGCAAAAAATCCTTACAGGGAATTCTTCTAAACCCAAACACAAAAAAGTAAGAGCAAACTGAAAATTTTTCCAAGTTCCGAGTGTTCTGATTAGTGTTCAAAAAAGTGCAAAAGGAGCTTAACAAAGAACAGAACTTTTCAAAGTTTTTAGCAAGAACTCTAGAACTCTTGCTTAGCCACCCGGAACTCTAAAAAAAAATAAAAAAAATTAACATTGGGGTGCCAAGTTCACACACCTCACAATCACTCCTCGAAAAACAAGTTGAGCATCAAATCAGATACCAAAACAATTCGACCGATGCTCTGATAAAGATCAATGAAAATTTAAAAGGAATTTTGAAATATAAAAGAAGGTATTTTGAACTCAACGAAAAAAATTACAAACTAAAAAAAGAGAAACTCGAACTTAAAAAACAAAAATTCGAATTCAAAATAAAGACTTATGTCGAAAAGAACATAAATACAGTTGCTAAATTGGAACTTAAAAAAGAGATTTTCGATCTTCGCCAAGAACTGAATTCAAAATACTAACTTATTACCAGAAAATGTTATGTTATGTTTAGGTTTATAATATTATATCAGTTTAAAGTTATATACAGTCCACGACGGATATAAGAAACACTCATATAAGAACACTTCGCTTATAAGAAACGCATGTGGAAACACCGTAGACTTTGTTTCTTGTAAACATTTACGCATAGAAGAACACTTCGGATACGGGAAAAACTTTTTTTTAGATTTAAAAGGCTTCTTATATCCGTCGTTGACTGTAGCTACTTTTTACTTACCTATGATCGAGGACGACCTATCTCCATTCTCAAAGCACTGTTTGAGGTAAGCTCTTTTAGCACAAAGGGCCCAAGATGCCCCTCCATATCGTCACATATCTAGTTAAAATTAGGAAAGTATTTTCAGCTCAATTTTTTTTTTGTTATATGTTTATGTACATATGTACATTGGTGTATGATAAATTCAACTTAACACCATTACATTAATACTGTGCTTGAAATTTTCTGTTAAAGAAAAGGTGTTCACTCGAAGCAGGCCGAATGAGTTAAATGTGACTTCTATCGACGACACCAATCACACCAGGAATTTGTGAATTTTCCCAAAAATGATGCTTCGATTTTCTTTTTTTCTTAATCTGATATTTTAAAGTTGATAAGTTGCGGACAAATTACTTTTCCTACAGATGTTAAGACCTCAGCTATAATCTTGGACATAGTTTGTTGTGCAAGTCCCGCATGCCAGTCTTCTCCAATTTGGTTTGGTAACCACGTGTTGCTAGGAATTTCAACGTGGCTGATACCTTTAGAATGTTGGGAACAGAAGTTTGTTTTTAGCGAACACTTAGTTCTGTTGAAATATTGTTCAACATGTACATAAAGGTAGTTTTTAACAAAGCTGAAATAAAATAATTTTAATTGATTAAAAATGCCTTTAAATAAACACTCAATAGAAAAACTTTTTCTCACTGAGCTCCATTATATTAGATTTATCTCTAATCCGCCTTCGTTCAACTTGTTCCCGATTTCTTTCCGACTCCAACCAAATTGCGACACTGTCCATGTTAATAAATTAGTATTTCTGTCACTATAATTTTTTTTGAATATGCCAAATATAATGCGAGACTCGTTTAGGTTATGCCAAATATAAGGAGAAAAAATCGTAAATTTGTTGGCAAATAGTTTGGCATTACCGGCATTTGATTCTACTTTCAAAGAGAGTACCATTTGGAAATAGAATCAATAGTAGAATCGACTTTCATAGTAGTGCCCCTGGTATATTTTACACGCGCTAGAAGAACTGGGGAAAATGCATTTTTTGAAATATTGAGTGACAAATGGCTCGTCCTTTGCAAGTAGAGCCAAATACAGTATAATATTGTCAGCAGTTTGCTGCCTAACCAACTTCTGAGGAACTCAATTATCTTAGGCAGAACGGATGGATTCCCATCCCAATCGCAGTGCATTTAATTTTTACAGAGAAACCCCAAACGCCATTTTAATATCTGTGGTAATAAGTTAGAGTAGCTCATGTCGACTTAAGCGAAAATGGAGCTCTTTGGTTCACTATGTTCTCCTGTTTTTATGCTTTCTTTCAGTCTGAGTCTCGTTATTCTACGTCGGTTAAAAACCGTTACATTTAAAAAAAAATAAAACAGCTTAAGTTTTTTTGGTACACAATTGCATTTATATAATAGCTTAAGTCTAGATCGAGAAAAAAATTTATGAAATCTTGGAAAATATGTATTTTTTTAAAATAACTTAAGTCATGACATAAGTTATTATGACTTATGAAAACATAATAAGTTTATCACTTAAGTCGACATAAGCTATTTTTACCCAATGTTAAATTGCAGCAAATTTGTTCTTATGTCGACTTAAGCTATTTTAAAAAAATTTCTTTTTGATAAAACCCAATTTTTTAAAACATAAGCTATTTTTTTTTTTTTGAAATTCAATATTAGTGTTTTCTTAGGTAAACATAAGCTATTTTCCTTCATGCAAATAAATTCCTTTACGTGAGTTAAGTGAATATAAAAATATCTTCATTTCTGAAAAGGTCTTCGAACAGGTAAGTGCTATTCAAGATATTGTTAAGCTATTTCAACCGAGCTATTTCTTAACGAAGAATTATGCTAAATATAGGATACAATTTTTCCTAGTGGTCGCAAAAACTCAAAATTGTATTACGCAAGGCCTTTTAAGTGAGTTAATATGAATCGATCAAGAAAAATACTGTCTATGGCATTAAAAAAAGCCTCATCGGGTAAAGTTGAGCGTGGATCTAACGACAGCGGAGGCAGTAAAGATAGTGAGTAACATTTAACTTATTGAAAGTTTTCAAAACGATTAAAATTTGTAATTTTGTTATGTACAACAGAACCTATCCCATTCAAAGGGGCTAGTTTTGAAGATACCGATGTTTTTGAAAGCCCAGTTTTAAACGAAACTGCATCATCGTATAACTATGGAGTTAACATCGATGTTGAGAAGGTTTCCCAACATTTTCCCCCTTTTGAAGTTGATGGTGATGATGACAGCGTAAAGGATCCTGATTTTCTCCCCAGTGCAGACAGTGAGAGTGAAGAAAGTGTCATCAGTGAGAACACAAGGCAGGCTGGAGCCCTTTTGGAAAGAAATTTATGTGAACATCAGGAGCATATGGTGAGTAATAGTGATAGTGAAGTGATAACATCCAATGGCTGTGTTAAAGAAGCAAAAGAAAATAGAGCTACCAAGAAAGTGAAAAGAAACACTGGAAAGGCTTATATTATAACGCCTACCGGAAAAACTGTGAAAGCCAGGGAGTTTAAGCGGCTAGAGATTTGTCGCAAAAATTGTAGATCAAAAATTACTACTGAGGATCAAAAAAATATATTTGAAAAGTATTGGGCACTGGGCAACTACAACCTGCGACACGCTTACGTTTGTGGTCTCATCGTTGTTGCGGAAACTAAGTTTAAGCGGACGTCGAAACATCTTACTAGACCAAGAAATAGAAATTTTTCGAACTATTATTTCTTAGAAGCCCATGGAAAAAGAACTTCAGTTTGCCAAAAATGTTTTCGTGCTACTTTATCCGAAACGGAGCAATTTATCAAAACTGTTGTAAAGAAAAAGATCAATTCATCGGGGACAACAACAGAACCTGACAAAGGAGGGCGTGGGGTGTCCAATAGGATTACGATTCAACAAGAAAACGAGATCCGAGATCACATTAACAGTTTCCCAGCGTACGAATCGCACTATACCCGAAGAGACAGCAGCCAAAAATACTTTCACAGTGACTTAACACTCTCTTCTATGTATAACTTGTACTGCGAAAAATACGAGACAGTGGCTTCAATTTCTACTTTCTCAAAAATATTTAAAACTATGAATATTAAATTTAAAAAAACCTAAACTCGATACTTGCCACAAATGTGAAATATTGAAGTCGAAAGTTGAAATGGGAACTGGAGAAGAAAAGCTTATCTTCAAACAAGAGCAAGAAAAACACCAAGGCTTCCGATCTAGCATACAATTCCAAGAACAAAGACAAAGAATATGCTAGGACAATGGATTCAGTTAAAGTTTATGCAGTCGACTTGCAACAATGTCTGCCCACACCGTTTTTAAGAACAAACGTGTCGTTTTATAAAAGGCAACTATGGACGTACAACTTAACCCTTCACGATTGTGTTACTAATCAAGCTTATTGTTACATGTGGGATGAATCTGTGGCAAACCGTGGAGGAAATGAGATATCATCTTGCGTCTTCAAGCACCTCCAAACAATTCCACAAAACGTAAAGCATCTAATTTTTTACAGTGATTGTTGCATAGGTCAAAACAAAAATGGATATGTTGCTACAATGTTTGAGGTTTTCAGTAACAATTCCAATATTGAAGTGATTGACCATAAATTTCTGGCACCTGGTCACACACATATGGAGTGTGATTCTGACCACGCGGCTATTGAGAGAAAGAAGAAAACATCTACCGTAAAAATTCACCATCCTAGGGATTGGTACCAGTTAATAAGATCCATTGGTAAAAAGCCGTTCATTGTTCAGGAAATGACTCAAAAAGACTTCCTAGACTTTGCCAAAACATCGAAAGAAAAATTCATTTGGCGAAAGATTGCTGACGACAAAAGCAAATTCAACTGGCAAAATGTTAAATGGCTGCGCTTTACCAAAGAATTTGCCATTGTTCAATTCAAAATGAGTCTAGATGAAAATGAGGCATTTAAGAGACTTAATATAAAAAAACGGGGTGTGAATGTCGTTGATGCTTTTCAAATTCCTAACTGTTACTCCGGGCCCAATGTCATCAGCAAAGAAAAGAAAAAAGATTTGCTAGAACTACTACCAGTTATTGATACTTCATACCATGACTTTTATCTTAATCTCAAAACTGCTGAAATCGCAAATACGCATCCTGATTTGACGGATGGTGAAATTTCAGATGATGATAATTGAAGGTAAGGACGTTCTCAAATATTTTTGTGTTAATTCTTAATCGTTTTTTTTACTTCAAGGGTAAAATCATTCGTTATCATCCTAATCCTATAATCGTTTAAGACTTTTAAAACTACGAGTTGTGATGAAATCTGCAAAGTATATTTTTTTTAATTTTAGCTATTAAGTTTTAAATTATATTTATAATGATAATACTAAATACTAATTTATTGCATTTTTTTAACTTTTTTGATGGAAATATCAGAAATATTTTAATTTTTTTTGAGAAACATATTTTTTTTCAAGCCTGCATGGAATTTTTGTTTTGTTATTAAGCAAACTTTTGAGCAATTAGTGTTTATTTATTAGAAGTGAAGTTTTAAAAACTATAATTTTTTTAGGCCTTAGAACTTATGTAAGAGTATGATTCGTTTTATCAGTTTTTAAAATAGCTTAAGTTGACATAAGCCCATAAAATATTTAATACGATTTTATTGAAACATCTTATGTCACTTAAGTGATTGCATTAACTTTTATATGTTTTTTTTTTTTTAAATAGCTTAAGTTTAAAAAATATTTTTTGCGGAAAATTGGACTGAGATATAAATAAAATAAATATAAGGCTTTGTGAACATTGATACTGTCTCTACTGGAAAAAAAATTCATGTGTCTAGCCCTTAAGGTTATTTTTATTAAAATAAAACATGTATAAAAAAGGGTAAACCAAACTTGTTTTGCTTATACTGAAAAGTGACAAAAATCGACATAAGCTACTTTAACTTATTGCCACAGATATAACCCGTCACACTGCAACATAACACACGAGAAAATTATGTTTCCACCACATGTCCTCCAGTCCTAATTCGTCCAATTGCAGCAGAAAGAACTCGGTTAACATGGCCCTATAACGCGTACCGTCCACTGTTGTCGTTTGACCAGCGGCGTTCTCGGAAAAAAATGGCCCGCTGAGTCCTCCAGCGTGAACAGCGCACCATGCAGTAACTTCAAGCGGGTGTAATGGCTCCCAGAAGCGATAGTCTTGCTTTTTCACGTACCCGCTGAGGTGGAAATGAGCCTCATCGCTCATTATGGTTTTGGTCGAAAAATCGTCCATTTCGTCCTCGAGTTGAGGTTGGCTTGGGCGTAGGTTACACGCGTTTGGCGGTCGACAGGCAGCAGCTGATGCACCGACTGGGCTTTGTACGGGAACATGCGCAAGTCTTTGACCAAAATTCGCCTTAGGGACGACCGGCTGATGGTTAATTGCGAGGCACGGCGTTTGGTCGATGTTTCCGGCGATAGCTCGACATCCTCGTCAACAGCGGCCATCTTCTCGGCACAACGGGCGCTCCGGGGCCGGCCACTCTTGGCGACGTCTCGTGTGGTCCCATACTCTTCAAGGTCGGTGGCCAAACGGCGCAGTGTTTTCGCAGTCAGTGTCGGACGGCCGTGGAATCTGCGACGGAATTCGCGCTGCGCCAACACTACAGACGAATTGTTACGCAAAAAAATAGACACGATTATTCCGCGTTCTTGGGGAGTGTATCGCTCCATGGCTTGTTCACTTGTATTATACATCTGTCTAGTCCACAAATGTCAAAACGGACATTGGCGGCCATTTGCGAAAATAAGAGCATCTTCTAATAGGGTGATCTCTTTTGGCCCAACTTGTACATTGGACTAATAGCGACACAGCACTCCACAACACACCACACGTTAAAAGTCTTGTTCGGGCTTAAATCAAGCAAAAACTAAAAGCAATTAGCAACTGTAAATGTACGACCATGATTTGGATTATAGCAGTTAAATCATAAGACGATATGGACAAAAGTTGTTTCATTCTTCAGAAATGGGTGGTGATGTGAAATAAAGCCAAACGAAATAAGGCCAAATTGAACTTAAAAGAACTTTGAACTTAAAAGAATTTGGTACCGTTCTTCAGTTTATCTGTACCTAATTTTTATAAAAGGAATAAAATGAAAGCTCATAACCGCAATAAAACAGAATACATTTGTTTCCCAAACAGCACTTGACCGTTTATATAAATATTTCTTTATGTAGGTAGGTAGGTAGAAATCATCAACTGTCATCGTGCTGAAAAGATATTGGGGACGTTCAAGTACCTAGTTTAGTAAGTCTGACAGCTCTCTCACTAGATCTCTCTCGGTTTTGATTGGGGGAAATCGGTCATATGAGCAGCTGTTTCAGTTGACGTTTATGGAGGGGTAGCCGTCGAATCTAGTAAATAAATTCGTGACTGAGTACTAAGTTGACAGTTCGCATACGTGGCTGACGTAGGAAAAGTGACGTTCCCGACCAATCTAGTTTTTGCGTTCAGGTTGCATCTCATCCAGACAAATCTAGTCGACTTAAGATAACTAGATTCTTGAATGCGGCCATTCTCGACTTTGTTTGCTAGCTGCGTTTTGTGATATCATCACGGTCGTGTGTTGTGGAGTCAACACGCCTTCAATGAAAAATTAAATAAGGCCAAAGCAAATAAGAAATAAGACCAAACCCCAATGCTTTATTCGATATTGACTAATTATAGCCCCGCATATTTATAAATAAATAAATGGACGAGTATTACCTGTTGAAAGCATTCTGCACAATGTCGACATTAATGGAAAAAGGGGCGTGGTACTTCACATACTTACAAAAAGAACATTTCAAACACTAATTGCCAATATTATTGCGCATTCTTTCCATAGTAAGGTGAAATGAGTTGAGTATGGGTTCACTGTGAGACCTAGGGTGGGTGCCATGTTCAATACATATAAAGTTTCTTTAAATTAGTTTACATAATAGACGCGGAAAAATCAACTGGTTCCACTGTTTTATCGAAAAATTGTATCCGGCGATGATCCTCACTTTTGGCAAAACCATCACAATTGTGGCGAATATGGTTCACATGAGATTATAAAACGCGGTTGCATCCCGAAAAATGAACAGTTTGGTGAAGGAATAGGCTTGTGAAGTCATCTGACCATATTTTTTTAAAAATCAATCTAAGCTGAGTGCTGTCTTTAAATTGTCATAATTACTGGCTTTATCGTTCCTCAACTGAATGTCATGAAAGCGGAACAGTACTGATTCCGGTAGACTTCAAGATCTTCTGGGCTATCCATTAAGTCGCAAGTGTACACTGACAAACCAGGAACCAACATTGTTCGAGTTATTGAGGACATACGCGATACGACTGCCACAAATGCTTGGAAGGGTGTTTGAAGACGTTGTCACCCATTAAATCCAGCTGTGGTTGGGCTACCACGTAATGTCCGAAGTTGTATTTAAAACTAATTACAGAATTAATTCTCTCAGTTGAACTGAAATAAATGCTTTTTGTGATGGTTTTTTGATCAAAATTAAAGCTAATGGCATGTTCCCACCAAACGAAACCGCGAGGTTTCGTGAAGTTTTTCCAAACCTCCAAGATTTTGCCATACATTTTTGAGGTGTCGGGTTTTCAGCGAAACCTATTTGAAACACCTCTGAGTTCATCCATCCGTGAGAGGTTATCGAACCGAACAAGCCTACAGCGTGAACTTTGGTTTATTTTTGTTCATTTATGGATGTCAAAATATTAAACGCCAAAACAAATGTGAAAAACAAAGAAATAATAAAAAAAAGAAGAGAATTTGAATCAAAAAAAGAGGTAGGAGAGAGTGGGGCACCTTTGAACATCACTAATAAAAGCTTATTTAAAAAATATTTGACAGCGTAAACTACATTTTCATCCTGGCAATATTGTTGTCTTTAAACGTCAACGGCTTTCGGTCGTCTTTCAGTAGTCGCTTAAAACTAGCTAGTGTTGAATGGATATATGCTGCATTTGCAACTCTTTTTTTTTTATTGTAAGAGTAGGTATACACATTTTTTGTTGAGCTTTTTTATTTGTAAAAAATATTTTTCGAAGGCGAATGTTCATTTAGAACCATATTAAGCTGCGTTTTTCTTACATATGAGTACAAAAAAATTATTAAACAACACACGTTGGGGCAGATTTGAACAAATTGGGCGGGGCAGGTTTGAATGTGTTCAAAATGATGACGTTGGCTTTTGACTTCTCTAAATTTCAGTTAGGTTAATGAGGCTACTCATCGTTTATGTAAAATCTAGTTTGTTTCGTTATATGTAGGGTAGGTATCTATATAAATAAATATAATGCGGATTCTAGTTTGTGTACATATTTTAAGTTATTTTTTGTTTATATTATATGTTCCTATACCTTATTTAGGAACTTCCGTTTATTTATGTTAAGTTTTTTTGTCTCTAACTTAAAAATGAAAACTAATTTAAAATTTAAATAAAGTGTAAATCTTATTTCAGGTTAATATTGAATTATACATATAAACTGTCGTTCAAAAGTGCTCCAGCCTAGTTCAAAACTGACCCCCAGGGGGGCACCTTTGAACATAAGGACTTGGTTCTTTCAAAATATAATAATAAATCGAAATCTTCATAAAACGGATAGAATTATGAGTTGAACTAAAGCTGAGTTCCATTTCTAAAAGAAAAAAAAATTTACAGCTCAAAAATTCGAAAACATGGGTTTTTATGAGACTTGGAAGCAAAAAGTGTTCAAGGGTGCCCCATTCTCCCCTAAGTAATATTTTTAAGAGAAATATTAAAATAAATTTTATAAATGCCACAATTATTTCCTTAATTTTTTCAAAAATCATTTTTAGTAATTTCTTTTTCCAACATTATTATTTTGCGTCAATAAACAGCTGTTTTGCCAGCCACTTCAAAATTGACAGCTTAACGCTTTTGAACTGATTTGAACTCGGTTTCGGTAAAAGTTCATCGAAACGTAGCGATTTCAGATTGGTGGGAACATGGCATAATACTGATGAAATTAAAAGAGACCCTTTACATTTTATTCGCTTCATAGGGCTGTCAACCAGATAGCTGATACCCTCTTAAGGCTATGTGCGCTGCAGACCGTTGGCCCATTAAGGGTGCCTTCAATTTTTATACATGTTTAGCTTCATCGTTCAGTTCCTTTAACTCTATGACTCCCGCGCTATGGTCAAATTAACATCGACATTCGAAGACCTATTGATATCTCTGCTATCAGAATGTTGTACTTCTGACTACATTTGCGTGAATGAATACCGGCTACATAACAAGAACCACCTGGACAACTGATGAAAACAGACATTACTTGGAAGTCAACATGCAGAAGCTGAGAGGTCCTTCGAGCACATACCCATTGTCTTCCACATCAAAAACAAGAACAAAAAGGCCAACATTTCACAACATTAATTTCGAGTATGCCCGCGTTTTGTCCCCTTGTCCGAGTTGTTTGTTTTCGTTTTGTTCTCGAGTGTATACAATTGGACAACCGTGCATAAGACCCCGATATAGGTATGTGCATACCCATTCAGACCCTCAAATTAGCCTTATTTATTGCTGGACAATCATAAACACCTTTCCTCGTGCTGGCACAGCACATTCAGAGGTGGGACCTTTTCAGTGTGCATTGTTGTTAAACTACAATAAAAAAAAAAGAAAGAATTGCTCTCGAGCCAAAAGGAGTTGTACTTCTTAGAGCCGGAATATTTAAAAAAAAAAAATATTCGCTTCTACCAAAGAAGCACACACTCCATCGGGCCACATTGCCAAACTATAAATTATCTCGATGAGAACATAAAGCGACCATTGAAATGACCAAATGTTTACACAATTCTCGCCAAAAGGACATCATGCTGTGTGGAGTGAGGAAGGAACACAACACGCACCCAAAGCGGAGCAAGGAACAAAAAACACAAAAACAGACAACTCCGACTTGGTTGGTCATGTTCGGAAGGATTAATGTACATGTTAAAAGTGGCAGCGCTCAAAGAAAGAGAGGAAAGCAGTTTTAGAGCTGCCTGTCCAATGTCCAACTTCAGGTCCACTCCACTCTAATATTGCTGGTGTGGTACTCTCTCTCTCTCTTTCTCTGTTTCTGTCCGGTCCTTGTGTGTTGTTCTGTGTCGTCCGGGACAATGTTGTCATCCATTTGCTAAAACACAATCGACATAGAAGAAGAGCGCACAGCAAAGCGACAGACGAAGAAACAGTGCGCGCGATTAAAAGGCACAGTTGGTGTTTTGTTATTTAACAGATTGATAACAAGAAAAGGAACAAGGAGCCCAGTACGCTACACCGATGCTATATACACTATACAGCAACAGGAGGTGAGATGCTGCTGGAGAATCGGAATCAGTATCAGGACTTGCTTGTACGTTTTTCGGGGATATTGTCTTTCGTTTTGTTCACCGCCTGCGGAATGGCAGAAATGTTTTGACATTTCAAATGAATTTATTGCTTCGTACGAGTTAGTGGCAGGAGTAGGAAGTTTTAGAGGTTTGTTGTGCCACCAGATGAGGGCACACATTTTGATTAAGTACTGTGTCCTTTTCGTTGAGTACAAATTGAATCTGGAAGACAAGGGAATATATTGCTGCTTCCTTAAGTTGACTCTATTGATTAAGAGAAGGCATAATTATATGTAATGAGGAGGACGGATTGATGTGCAGATGGGAAGAAATGGATGTGCTCCTTTGTGTACGTACCTACTTGTGGGTCGTTCACAACACGAAACAGTTGATTTTTGTTGGCAGTATGTACGATTGATCGATGAAGCTACTACAATCAAGGATAAGAAAACTGGAAAATTTCAAAATTATTACAGCTGAAAAAATGGAAAAATCGCATAAAGGCGGTGGACAAAAGTCAGATACAACATATGTATCCACTGCCCAGTGCCTAGCGTGAAAAAGCTGTCAACCGCAGAGAAGAAAGAAATCGTCTTGTGGTATAGTCATCTACACTTCTACAGAGTACAGACTAAGTCCGAATCATGGACAAATGATACTGAGACCCCTACTCACAATCCTCTTGCCGCTGGGCCCCTCAGTTTTTTTTTTCAAATTCGCCATTTTGTTTTGTGTTGTGTTAATTTAGAATCCGTGTGACATGCAAAAACATACAAAAAATACAAAAATAAATGCTGCCAACCTCGACAACCGTGGGGAAATGTGCTAGAGTTCGGGAATACCACATTTTTTCATTACTGAATGCCATTGGTTAGTTATTATAAGTTATTAAAAGGCGAATTCGATGTTGTTGGTCAAAAAAAAAAAAATAAATGCTGCCAACCTCGACAACCGTGGGGAAATGTGCTAGAGTTCGGGAATACCACATTTTTTCATTACTGAATGCCATTGGTTAGTTATTATAAGTTGTTAAAAGGCGAATTCGATGTTATTGGTCAAAAAAAAAAAAAAAAATAAATGCTGCCAACCTCGACAACCGTGGGGAAATGTGCTAGAGTTCGGGAATACCACATTTTTTTCATTACTGAATGCCATTGGTTAGTTATTATAAGTTGTTAAAAGGCGAATTCGATGTTGTTGGTCAAAAAAGAAAAAATAAATGCTGCCAACCTCGACAACCGTGGGGAAATGTGCTAGAGTTCGGGAATACCACATTTTTTCATTACTGAATGCCATTGGTTAGTTATTATAAGTTGTTAAAAGGCGAATTCGATGTTGTTGGTCAAAAAAAAAAATAAATGCTGCCAACCTCGACAACCGTGGGGAAATGTGCTAGAGTTCGGGAATACCACATTTTTTCATTACTGAATGCCATTGGTTAGTTATTATAAGTTATTAAAAGGCGAATTCGATGTTGTTGGTCAAAAAAAAAAAAATAAATGCTGCCAACCTCGACAACCGTGGGGAAATGTGCTAGAGTTCGGGAATACCACATTTTTTCATTACTGAATGCCATTGGTTAGTTATTATAAGTTGTTAAAAGGCGAATTCGATGTTATTGGTCAAAAAAAAAAAAAAAAATAAATGCTGCCAACCTCGACAACCGTGGGGAAATGTGCTAGAGTTCGGGAATACCACATTTTTTTCATTACTGAATGCCATTGGTTAGTTATTATAAGTTGTTAAAAGGCGAATTCGATGTTGTTGGTCAAAAAAGAAAAAATAAATGCTGCCAACCTCGACAACCGTGGGGAAATGTGCTAGAGTTCGGGAATACCACATTTTTTCATTACTGAATGCCATTGGTTAGTTATTATAAGTTGTTAAAAGGCGAATTCGATGTTGTTGGTCAAAAAAAAAAATAAATGCTGCCAACCTCGACAACCGTGGGGAAATGTGCTAGAGTTCGGGAATACCACATTTTTTCATTACTGAATGCCATTGGTTAGTTATTATAAGTTATTAAAAGGCGAATTCGATGTTGTTGGTCAAAAAAAAAAAAATAAATGCTGCCAACCTCGACAACCGTGGGGAAATGTGCTAGAGTTCGGGAATACCACATTTTTTCATTACTGAACGCCATTGGTTAGTTATTATAAATTGTTAAAAGGCTAATAGTTCGATGTTGTTGGTTAATAAAACTAGCTAAATGAGATGTTCTATATTCAAGAAACTTATTATGACACACATGGTTGCGTATTTAGCGCTTTTGAATATCATTAACTTCGATTTCATGCGTAAATTTTTCTTAGAAAACTGACGAAAATTTGCTCAATATATTTCTATTTTACTTCAAACAATCTGCATTGTTCATTTTTCATACATATTTTAAGCAAATCTACAATTATTCCTTAAAAAAAATATTAACCACACGTAACGAATAATTTCAAATTTAACGGATAAAATTCTATGAACGCTATCAGCAACTTTGCCCACAGCGGAAGTGGGGAAGGTGCGAGCGTGTTGGTGAGTCGGAATTTTTGAAGTTACGGGACATTTGTCAATACAAATTTCTATGTAACAATACAAGCGCACTTAGCATTTGCCATCCCATAAAAATATAGCTTGTAGGCTAAGTAACGGGAAATCGGTCGGAGTTGGTGGTCTCAGTATTGTCTCTGTTCCAAACAGTTCGGCAGAACACTTCCGCCTCTGTAAAGGTCTACAAAGAAGTATTCTTTTCCTAAATAAAGTACAGTAGTCCCTCGATAATGTGAATTACCGATAATGTGAATTTCTCTAAAATGTGAATCGGCAAAACTTTACATTGTCATGTCTATAATGTAAACTTCCGAAATTTTCAACCTCTAAAATGTGAATTTTTTGCAAAAGTTTTTATATTTCTCTTGTTTCTCTTGCTCGTTTTGCGTGCGATTTTCGTTTTTCTTTTAAATTAATAAACATTTAAACTGTGCTTTAAAAAATCAATTTGTTTTGTTTTTAATAAATTTGAAAATCGTTTCAATCAGTTTAGTAAGTACTGAAAAAAAGTTCCAGTAATGTGAATCCATCTAAAATCCGAAAACGCCTTGTTTTAATTAGTTCACATTATCGAGGGACTACTGTATAACCCCATTAGCTGAAAAGTGTCTTTGTTTTTTTAATACTGAAAAACTCTATACCCAGAAGCCAACTCTATCACAAAGTACTTTTTCAAGCTCTACATTATTAATTGGGTAACTAAAAGATATTGGACTAATGCATATTGCACAAGTACCTAAGCCTTTGACATATAGATTCGATTAAGTCTAAAAATGTATGTCGACACCAACTGGCTAGACTGCTGAGATCATCTTCGAGAAGCAAGCAAACTACGAATATAAGACGGAATATCATTAACAAAGAGGACAAAAATCAAGGGTCTAAATTGACTTCCTTGCGGAACACCTGATGTTGCAAAGATAGGCTCTGAAAGACAACCACCTATCTTAACATGTTGAGTACGGTCTCGTAGGTACGAATCTAACAGAGGGGAGTCAAGCCCAACACATTCTAATTTTTGGATCAGCACTCTATGATTTAAGATAGTATTAGATGATATGTTGAATGAACTAACAATGCTCAGCAAATATGCATATGTGCGTCTGGCCTATGATGTCCTATTACACGATGTGTGTGATAGTACTCAATAGAAACGATAGCGTTCAACCGTAAGTTAAGTTTATTTAACAAATTTAACATTAAGTACTCATTAATATTAGCTAGCTCAATTATATTTAGCTAGGCTTTACAAGTTTAGTATTTTAGACAATTTATTTGTGTAGCTCAATTATATTATAATTTAGTGTTTCCATGAACACGTCAAGAATAAGACTGTCGCTTATGTTCGGTCAGCTTAATTACATTGCATGCTTTTCTTTTGTGTGTTAACGTTAACGTACTATTATAGTATATGATATTAAATAGTAGTGGGTTCTAGTAGTACTTAACAACAATAGATTTTACTACATGTGTTGAATTTGTCCCCAAGCAGCAAATTGTTTGTTGACAGCATATGCTACCAAACAGCTTGCATTCACATTTTTTCAGCACATATGAAGCCCTATTCCATTTATTATTCTCCAATTATAACAATGATAGTTATATTTTTAGAAGTTCTTACTCCACTGGTTCCTGAAGGCACCTATCATCCCTCATTATATTTGTTTTGTCATATAGAGTTCAATATTTTAAATATTTCTTCTTCTTACAAATTTGATTTTAAAAATGCTAACTATAATAACATCTGTAATGAGCTTTACAATTTTAACTGGAGTCCATTTTTAACTCACCTATACTCAGCTTATATCAATGATGTCGAATCAAAAATCAAATCTTCGCCTGATTTATTTTCGAACTTTGTTAATTTACAAAAGAATGGTGAATAGCTTTTTTCACCTTTGATGATCAGTCATGGATAATCCCCGTATTATCTGTAATAGCTTTGGGTTTTTTTTTCAATCAGTGTATTTAAATCCCTGTTCAGCTATGAGCACTTATTTTGGTGCACCACCTTCCTCTATTTTTAGTCACATTGATTTTCCCGAAGATATGGTACTGAGTTAGCTTGGAAATTTGGCTCTAAATTTCAATCCTGGACCCGGTGGTATTCAACAGGTGTGTGCCCTTCCTTTACATTACATACTTTGCCATATATTCAATGTATCGTTGAAGACTGGTATCTTTCCTTCCCTATGGAAAAATTCTTTATTCTTTTATTGTACCAATATTTATATCCGGTAGAAAAAATAATATTGAAAACTATAGTTATTTGTAAAAATTTAATTTGCAATAACCAACATGGTTTTGTAAAAAACAGATAAAAAAAAAATAAATAATTGGCGCAACAGGTCCGTATGGACCCAAGCCTAGCTTCTCACAACCATTCGTCTTGTGTGAGTTTTTATTTTTGGGACGAATGGAAGGGATCTACAATTTTATGCCGAGTCCAAACGGCCAATTGAGAAGCTCTTTCATGACAGTTAAACTCTCGGATGTTTGTCAGACGTTCGCGAGAGGTGGCGCAGTGAAAAAAACCTTAAGTTGGAATTTGGGTTTTTCTCGAGATTCGAACCTGGGACCCCTCGCTTAGTAGTCCAACACACTAACCACTAAGCCACTGCGCCGTAAAAAACAGATCCACTCTTACTAATCTTCTCCTTTTTATAAATTTTGTTATTAGTGAGATTTCTGAGGGTAATCAGGTCGATGCCATTTACACTGATTTCAGTAAAGCGTTTGACCGAGTTGACGACAAGCTTCTTCTTTACAAACTTGAACGTTTAGGGTTCCCTGCAGTGTTTCTAAGATGGCTATCATCCTATTTAGGAAACAGATACCATAAACATAAACAGATATGTTAAGTTTCGAGGACACTTATCGAAAGAAATCTTGGTAACATCCGGTGTCCCTCAAGGTAGTCACACTCTTCATGCATTGATTCGAACAGTTTTGATAGATTCAATGCACATCTCCAAAACTTCGTTTTGTGGTGCACTAAAAACTACTCGTCCCTTAATGTTAGTAAATGTTCAGTCATTTCTTTTTACCGTCGTACCTCGCCTTTCATTCACGCTTATTCCTTTGACAATAATGTTATTCCGCGTTTAACTTTGAAGATTTAGGAGTTATGTTAGATAGTAACTATCCTACATTTACCACTATGAATACATCACAAATAAAGCCAATATAGCATGGGGAATGCTTAAACGTTATGCTAGGGTGTTCACCGAACCCTATGCGCTAAAAAATTTACATATATTTGACGTTTGTTCGATCGCTCTTGGAATATGCGTCCAGTGTTTGGTGTCCATACTAAAATATTCATGGTGTAAGAATCGAAGCTATTCAAAAAAGATTTCTTAGGTTTGCCCTCAGACGTCTTCCTTGGTCTGATATTAATAACTTAACCCTTTATTCAGCCCAATTACAACTTATTGGACTCGAGTCCGTTGAGGTTAGGAGAAAAGTGTCAAGAGTTGTTTTTCTTCACAGAATACTTATTGGAGAGATTCACTGTCCTGATATTTTAAGTCTTTCAGGTCTTAATGTTCCATCACTTAATTTGCACAATAACAGAATATTTTATATTCCTCGTTCTCGTACTAATTACGGTAGATCCTGTTCTTTAAATGGTTTAATGTTATTGTATACTGATCGTGAGTTTTTAATTAACATTAATATGACAATACCATTAATAAAATCCATCTTGTTCAATTTTTTCCAGTTGTAATTGTATTGCTTAAATTTTAATTAGTTTTGTTCTTGCATTTTGTTTCTGTATGATTTTTTTTTATATTTTTTTTTACATAATTTCTCCTCAAATTTAGTCTTTTTTTCGAGCAGTGCACAAGCCAATTTACGGTTTCGCAAATATCGCTTGCGCGGCTAGAGGGCTCCACAATAATTCAAAATCGACTTGTCAGTAACGGCGGATTTCTGAAAAATGCACAACAAAACCAATTAATAAAGCTGGTGTGTAGGCAATCACTCCTACCGGGAATTTTCGTACTGCCCTAGTTTCATTGTAAAAGCAGAAAAAAATGCAAAATAAAAATGTGGTGTCATACGGGCTTGACTGAGTTCAGTTTAATTGAACCTTTCAAAATAAAAGTGGAGCTGAATGCGAAAATAATAGCATATAGCGAAAGCATGCGAAAAAATCTGAAGGGCAGATTTCTGGTTTTTAAAAGTATGCAGCTATGTTGAGAATCTGCAAAATGCTGACAAATCTGCACTTATGGCAACGCTGCCAAACTGACAAATGCGAGAGCGCGAATAATTTGAAATACTTTCACCTCAAAACGGTTTTGTGCGGCAATTTAGTATATTTGAATATTTTTGCGCCAGCCATTTGAAAGAGCCTTTCGGAGATTGGATGGCAACGCTCTTTTTAGGAGTTGATCACTGTACCGTATACCTACGGCCCAATTATGTGATAGTTTTTCCACTAGTTGAAAGTCCATTGAAAGAGTTCTCGTATTATCCGTCTCTCGAACTACCAGTTGCTACTAAACCACTAAACCATGGCCACTGACAAAACTAATACTCAATGGCCTACATCATCCTCTTACGATACGTCAGACGATTTTCAATTGTACACCCAAGTGATGAGTAATGTGTGTGACAAATGATTTAATTGATGGCAACTCATGAGGAACTGAATCAGTCAAACTAATTGACTGCGTAATGAATGCAAACAAAATCACATGCCACTGATGTCACTCGCAGTACAAAAAATCTGTCGAATCTGACTTCCATCGCCAACTTCAACTTTCCAATTACAAGAAGAACTCACTAAAAAGAATTCATAACAGACAGTTCGTTAATTCCTGCTCATCCCAGTTAACAAATAGCCTCAATCTACAGCGCTTCACTTCATCACACCCCATAAATCACAACAATTCGTTCGGCTAATTTAACCATAAAACAAGTGAGCGAGGGTATACCGGTATACCCATTGCCATTGCCCGTACAAGACAAGTCACTTGAGGGCGTTAGAGGCGGCGGCAGTCATCTAACCGCAACCGTGATTATCTTCTCTTCAAATCGCTTGATTATGTTGCCAGAGAGCCGAGTCTCCCAAGTCCCACCGACTAACCAGCTAATCAATCTCAGCTATAACCGAAACCCAAGAAAAGGAGAAAAGAATTTTCTTGTGCGGCCATTTCTCTTCTTTAACACCATCTCGGACATGAGGCGAAAAAAGTCCCGTCCCGCACAACAAAATGATATTTATGATTAATTATGCAGCATAAGTCAAAGTCTCGCGCTAGATTTGAGAAGTCGTGAGAATAGCTATATACGTGCGAGTGCGACGTGTTGTGTCCTTAATGAACGCGGAATTCCATTAGTTGCTCATTAGATGGATTTTGTTAATTATTTCACAAACAGTGGTGTTCTAGAAAAATTGTCCCAAGGATATTTCCCATTTGATTGCGAAGGATGGTTAATAAGAAAGAATCTCATATTGTCCTTATGCATGCCCACCCGCCCCTAACCGGCGAGCGATGATTGAAAAATTAAAAAAGCATGCGACTCAGGCGTAAGAATACGAGCTCCTCGAACCCAAGGACAATGATTCATATTCGGCTTGTTCGCGGTATATGTATACGTGTGCCACCCTTGCATGTCCTTCGCAGAAATTTATATCCATAAATCAGTTTTAGTGCGGAGGAGAGCAAAGAATTATTTTTTGTTCTTCACTCCATTCGAGTGGAGGGAGCGTAAACTTAATTAACTTGAAAATTTATTAAGTCCTTTATCATTGAAATTCATTAGAAAGTAACCACGCACCGCGAGCTAAGGCGAAAAACAACAACGCGACGATTTCCGTTCCATTTTTCCGGTAGCTGCGGTTGCTTTCGCCTGACGTAGACAATACGCGATGACATCGCGCGCTGTTTTCTGGAGATAATTTTTTTTTCTCCTAGTCCTCGTCCTATTGTCTGTCCAATTCGTTGCGTACGAGATTTTAAATTTAAATGCAAATTATTGTTTTTACTCCAGTTTTCTTGTGACGCGGATGTGGGATGATGCCGGCTGAGGGCTATGCTAAGACGGACTTTAAGTCAGAGATGCCACTCGGAGGATTTGCCTGGACGATGATGAATGGAAGGCAAACGTTGACTTCCGCGGATAAATTAAAAAAAATAGTACAGAAGATGTGGGTTTTAATTTTTCGTCGTGTGGCTTATTTGGGTTTGGGGGAAACCTATAACAACTCCAACGACGGGTCGGTGTTGCTTTTTTTATGTCTTTCGGTTTGGGTTTTGTAATTTTCTGTTGACTTGGTGGTGCGATAATTTTAATTAGGTGGCTTAATTGATAAAAAAGAGAAGGCAGGACCCAAATAGATAGCACATAATTGTTTGAGATTCGAGTTTTGTTGTGGCAATTATTTTACCTTTGGGCCATATACCACCGGAGACAACACATCTACTTGTTGTAAGGTGCTCCATCTGATGGATTCTTCTTAAAGTCGTTGAAAAATGTTCAATAGTTTTTAAAGCCATGAGAATAGTAAATATTCCATGTATATTACAGGACATAATTTCATTAAAATTACTTTCGTAACTGGTCCGCCCTACAACTCGTCACGTATAGAAGTCAGCGATTGGGAGGTTTTCTTTTGCCATGATATCAAGGCGAATGGTTGCAAAAGAAACCGTGAAATGACCACCAGATATCTGAAAAGAAATTTTTTCGATGAGGCTATATATAAATATCCTAAAGGATGAAATTATGACTGTCGACAAAGTGAAGAAGAAGTTATTTCAGTGAATAAGACATTGAAATCGTCTTTTGGTAATTAAGCTTAATTCCTTGGACATGTAAGTGATCTCAACAGCTTTAAACCTTACTATGCCTACCTACTCCTAATTGCAATATGCATTTCCAATAACTATATTTTTCAACTCGTAGCTATACGGGCTCGTTTTATGGCATTTTTTACCACTTCCTTGAGGGCTTCTAGGGTCTCGGGCTTGTTCACGTCAACACGGGACTTCAAAAAACCCCACAAAAAAAATTCTGGAACGGTTAAATCGGGCGATCTTGCGGGCCAGTGCAAATCGCCAAAACGAGAGATGAGGCGACCCGGGAACGACGCCTTTAGAATATCGGTTGTGGCTCGCGCAGTGTGTGTCGTAGCTCCGTCCTGTTGGAATCACATGTCCTCCAGTCCTAATTCGTCCAATAGCGGCAGAAAAAACTCGGTTAACATGGCCCTATAGCGCGCACCGTCTACTGTTGTCGTTTGACCAGCGGCGTTCTCGAAAAAAAAGGCCCGATGACTCCTCCAGCGTGAACAGCTAACCACGCAGTAACTTTGAGCGGGTGTAATGGCTCCTCGTGCATTACTCGTGGATTTTCGTTGCCCCAGAAGCGATAGTTTTGCTTGTTTACGTACCCGCTGAGGTGGAAATGAGCCTCATCGCTCACTATGATTTTGGTCGAAAAATCGTCCGCTTCGTCCTCGAGATTGAGGATGGCTTGGGCGTAGGTTACACGCGTTTGGCGGTCGACAGGCAGCAGCTGATGCACCGACTGGGCTTTGTACGGGAACATGCGCAAGTCTTTGACCAAAATTCGCCTTAGGGACGACCGGCTGATGGTTAATTGCGAGGCACGGCGTCTGGTCGATGTTTCCGGCGACAGCTCGACATCCTCGTCAACAGCGGCGATATTCTCGTCACAACGGGCGCTCCGGGGCCGGCCACTCTTGGCAACGTCTCGTGTGGTCCCATACTCTTCAAGGTTGGTGGCCAAACGGCGCAGTGTTTGCGCAGTCGGTGTCGGACGGCCGTGGAATCGACGAGACGGAATTCGCGCTGCGCCAACACTACAGATGAATTGTTAAAACATAGACACGATTATTCCGCGTTCTTGGGGAGTGTATCGCTCCATGGCTTGTTCACTTGTATTCTACATTTGTCTATTCCACAAATGTCAAAACAGATTTGACATTGGCGGCTATTTACAAAAATAATAGAATCTTCCAATAGGGTGATCTCTCTTGGCCCACCTTCACCACACCCATTTAAAATTAACACCTCAATAACATTTTTCTGCAACGAAATCACAGTTAACACCGTCGACCAAGGTCAAGAGCATAAAAGTAAAACAGCTAATCGTATATGATTAGCTGTGTCATCAGTTTCATGTCTCTACCTGTTCCCACAGTCCCGGTGCATTAGGATCATATTGCGCATAGTGCCGTTACCACCGGATGCGTGTGCGAAGGCATATTTGACGAATCAGCAATTCTCATCGTGGGACCAGCGGTTTCCCAAGGGGAAACAATTATTCTATAAGGTAGTCTTAATCTTGACTTTGAAATAGGCGGTCGCATTGTCCTAATAAAGAAATATAATTATAACGTTGAAATCTGTTGTTTTACTGTAAGTCGAATAGTGGGCGGGCCTTCGGGCCCGTATTCGCGTTTTTTTTATATGTCCCCGGCAGGACATTGTTAACTGGCGCCCGAGCAGGGACCCTCTCTAAAACACATCCTTCTTTCCTGGTGATTCGTTTGAAGTCCCTAAAAAGGACCGTGTCTCAGAACGTCCATTGGGCGAAGATAACTGTACCCATGAGAACACAGCAATCATTCTGACACGACAAACAACCTCCTTCGTACCCATGGGAACACGTTGGCAATCACAGAAGGATAAAAGGATGTGTGTGAAGTAAACCGTACCTTAGTAGGTTGCCTTCGATTATAAAAGTCGGCGACTAAAAAGGATTACGCGGTCCTTCCGAAAGAGGGTTCCCAATCTAAATTCGTGTTTTCCTCTTCCGCAGATATCATCCACGGGAATAGCATAACGCGGCGATGAAGATAATATCCTTGTGAGTGAAAAGTCACGAAGTTCAAGAAATTAGTTAAAATTTGTGAAAAAGAAAGTATCCATACCGTGAAGAAAAATTCCACGCATTTCTGTTACACGAATTCAATAAAAAATAAATTGTGAATCTGAGAAAAAATCGTGAAGAAGAAAATTCCGCGAAATTTGTCAAAATTATCCATATCGTGAAGAAAAATTCCACGTAGTTAAGGATATTAGTTATACAAATTCAACAAAAAATATTTTGTGAATCCAAGGAAAATCGTGAGGAAAAAAATTCCACGAAATCCAAAGAAATTTGCTAAAATTATCCATACAGTGAAGAGAAATTCCACGTAGTAAAAAATATATTAGTTATACAAATTCAATAAAAATAAATCGTGAATCCAAGAAAAATCGTGACGGAAAAAATTCCACGAGATCTAAAGAAATTTGTTAAAATTATCCACACCGTGAAGGAAAGTTCCACGTAGTGAAGTTGTACAAGTTCAACAAAATTAAATTGTGAATCCAAAAGAATTGTGAAGGAAGATTCCAAGTTTCATTATAGTAAAATTTTGATAAAGAAGGAAAATTTCGATAGTATTTTAAGTAAAAGAATTAATCCCTTTAGCCGTCGTCCAAGGCTTCCTAATTTTCGACTACAAAACCCCCATAGTATCGATTAAAAATGGTCACGGCTGGATAATTGATGGTTCCTTCAAGCTAGTCCACGTAATAGACCTAACCAAGTTCGAGCACATAGTGGATGAAATTACTACGGCAGCGAACACCAGCGTCAAGGATCAGGAACGGAAAACGATAATCGCATTCCACTTGCAACAAGTGAACGACCGAATAACCTTACTAAAAGGAAGGTCCTCAAGAAAAACAAGATCGATTGACTGGGTTGGTTCAGCTTGGAAGTGGGTGGCTGGAAATCCGGATGCTGGAGACTGGAATAAGATCCTTGAAAGTGAGCAGGAAATTATTCAGAACAACAACCACCAGTACAAAATAAACGAACGAATCTTTGGTGTGACACGGGACATCACGGAGAAAATGAATCAGATTATTTATACATTCAACCACGAAGTCAAGGCAACAAACGCAGATAAATTTGAACAGCACATCCTGAACCAGGTATTGATTATCAAAGCAGAAGTCAATGAGATAGTACGTGCCTGCCAAATGGCAAGGAACGGCATGATCAATACGAACCTCTTGGATAAGGAGGAAATAAGCCGGATTGTAAATGAAATCGAAACCCTGCCTTACGAGAACGAAATTCAGGCGATAGAGTATGGAAAACCTTCGGTCTATACAAACGACCGGAAACTCCTATATATCCTCTCGATGCCTAAGGTAAGGAAGTCGGAGTTCAACTTACTCCACACGAGGGCATCGATTAGTGAGGGGAGGCAAATTGACTTAGGGTTTGAGAGTATGCTGGTAAATCACCGAGAAACATTTGGAATAATAGGACATTGCCTTTCGATCAGCAATTCAACGATCTGTGAGGAACAGGCACTGCAAAAAGTTCCTGAGGAGGACTGCATAGCTAGAGTCTTAAAAGGGGGTCATGCAACCTGTATCTATCAAACCAACCACGATAAGGTTATTGAGTTGGTTAAGGACGGTACCATTTTCGTAACCAATTTCGAAGGAAAGCTGATCTCAAGGAACTCTTCCAGCTTTTTGAATGGTACATACGTCATCCAATTAAACAACGAAACCGTTCAATTGGACAATAAGATATTCTCTAGCCTAGTGGCTACGAACCTACAAGTTCTCCCACAAGTATTGACCGGAGCAATAACGAAGAAGGACTAGGTTGATGTAGGATACATCCACGGTCTCAGCTTAGCCAATATTAAGAGACTTAAGGACATTACCCAGACGCTATGGATCTCTTTCGGTACAGGCGCCCTAATTTTCTTAATGATGGCGATGACAGTCTGGACTATCTGGCGTAGAATCAATATCAAGCTGGATATTCCTTCAGTGCATATACCCCACAGGATATGCCACACGGATGGACCGCAACCTCAACCACGAGGAACCTATTCCTCTGGCTCTGACGTCACGCTTGATCTACGGGACGTAGATTTTTAAAGGGGGAGGAGTTAACACCGTCGACCAAGGTCAAGAGCATAAAAGTAAAACAGCTAATCGTATATGATTAGCTGTGTCATCAGTTTCATGTCTCTACCTGTTCCCACAGTCCCGGTGCATTAGGATCATATTGCGCATAGTGCCGTTACCACCGGATGCGTGTGCGAAGGCATATTTGACGAATCAGCAATTCTCATCGTGGGACCAGCGGTTTCCCAAGGGGAAACAATTATTCTATAAGGTAGTCTTAATCTTGACTTTGAAATAGGCGGTCGCATTGTCCTAATAAAGAAATATAATTATAACGTTGAAATCTGTTGTTTTACTGTAAGTCGAATAGTGGGCGGGCCTTCGGGCCCGTATTCGCGTTTTTTTTATATGTCCCCGGCAGGACATTGTTAACTTCACTCACAATCAAGTTGCATTACAATGCTTGGGGGATTACAATTGCGAAGCAACATAATGGGAACTCCAATTTTTAATTCAATTTTATGAGCAAGAAGGCCATGGGCTGTAATGGTATTTAAAAAGTCCACCGGGTAATTTACTGCCTCATCTTCAAATAGCATTTATAAACAGGTACGACGTATATCACCAGGAATTTTCCCCAATGTATTAATACTACGATCTGGTATCACTGATACCTATACCTATTTGACATTCCTTTCCTACGTATTTGACATTTCTTTTATGGCTTTTTTTTTGTTCTAAGCACACCAAAGAGCGTACTTCCTCTCTCTGTCTCCCTCTCCGTCACAAGAGTAAAATAAGGTTAAAAGAGATGTCACTATATTGCGCGGTTAGTATGTTGGATTTGAGAATGAAGTGCATATCTACTCATGCAGGTGAAAATCGTAGAATTGTATCAAATTTTGCCTATTTATTTAAAAACCTTTTAAGTTACCGAGTTATTGGATATCCTAAGTTGTACCTGCAGATGTCCTCTATAAGCTGCTGTTAACTATATTCAAATGCTCCCAGTATTTTCGAACGGAAAGCGTGACAAAGAAAAAAGCAAAACGAAACGAAAAAATAAATTGCTCTTGTCAAATTTTTTCCGAAATTTATAGAGATATAGAGTTGAGACAAAGTAGATATTGTAGGCCTAGGTATCCTCTATAGGCCTGTGGAAAATGCACCAGAATATACTGAGCAGTTTCTAAGATTTTTGCATTTAAAAACATGCAGTCAAATTCAATCTTAGTCGAACAGAACTACACCAATTTTATTTATATGATATATATATATGAGACTCAATAAGTATTTTTTGAATATGAAATTGTGTATTTTAATTTTCATTATAGTTTCCATGTGGTGGATTTAACAAAAATAATTTATTATTACTATTATTTTATTTTTTATATATTAATAATAAATATTACAAGTCCGCCAAAATAAGTTATTTGATGGTAGTTTTTTGACATGTGAATTTGTATACCCTCCACAGGAAGCTATTCACTTTGTCTTTACATTTGTAACGCCAAGAAGGAGTCACCGGAGACCTCATTAAGTATATATATTCTGAATCAGGATCACATACTGAATCGATTTATATCCGTCTGTCTTTCTGTCTGTTGAAAGCACGATAGCGCCCAAAGGAATTGATATAGGCGAATGAAATTTGGTGAAAGGACTTCTTTTTATCGTCGTCAGGTTGGTATTGAAAATGGGATATGTCGGTCAAGTAGTTCTGGTACCTCACATACAAAACCAATTTTGCATGACTTGTATGCAGTGGAGGGTATCAAAGCATCGGCCAGGCCGATGATAACACTTTTACTTGTTTTTTTTTTTTTTGATTATGACTACCTATGTCCTTTATGGATTCTTCTTTTATTGTTGTATTGAAGCATAGCTTTCATAAAAAAAAAAGTTCCGAAGAGCTGTGAAAAGCTTCTACATCGAGTTGTAGATTTGACGACAGAAATTGAATTTTGACCGCAGACTGTTGTGAATAATAAACAACACATTCTACAGTTTATATATTGTAGGTATTTAACAAATTGTGCAGTACACTCGACAACGAATGCTTTTGTATTCAAAATTTTTCTAGTCGTAAAATCTACAACAAGTCTAATTTTCGTAATTCAGTTTTGGAATGTACATTGTAAAACCATGTCTCTGTTGAATTGAAAGCATTCGAAAATGTCGGGGGATATTTTCGGAAGTAAGAAATGTAGTAGGTACCTATCCAAGGCCACACAATTATGGTTGGCTCAAAAAAGAGCATAATTTCATCGCAGTAAGTCTGTCAAAGATTGGCTTATAAGTTTCATCATATCGGAGACAAGACTGCAAAGATGAGATCCTCATTCTGGGGGACAATCTCGCAAGCCACTTTTCAGTGGAGATTGGAAGTTGCTATGAAAAACAAAGTTAAATTTGTGAAATTCCCAGCAAACTCAATTTACTTATATAGCATTTAATGAGCAACTAGCTAATGTCGATATCGATTTTACATAAGTAAAAACTTAGCAGAACAAAAATTCCACCAAAATCGTTCAAGGAAAGATTTAGGTACATTTTAGTTATAAGAAACAATTTAATTATTTGTTAACGAAGCTTGGTTATCAAAAAACGTAGTTTCTGGTATCAGGAAGTCTGGAAGTGGAATAATAATTCGAAAGTTTTAAAGGCCACCTCCCTCCTAAAAATGTCCTTAATCACGATAGTACTGATGCAGTCTCACCTGCTGTCTTGAAAACAGTGCGAGTTGGAGAAAACAAATCCTGAAGCTGTTTAAGTTGAAGCTTTATTGTAAATATTGAATCGTAAATACATTTTCCACTTACACAAAAAACTTACCTCCCTCCCTGATACAGAACGCTCCCATTTCTATACACGCCAAGCTAAGGCCCAGTCCCACATGTTCAAACAGTTCAATTAATTAATTGTGCAAAGGAAATGCAATTCTCTTATCTTTATCCGGAATCTTTTTGCGAAAAAATTATTCTCAAACAAAGAGAACTTCTGTAGAAAGCCTAGATTGGCTTCATTGGCAGCCTCAATTCGCTGGCCAGGATCATCTATCACAATTAAAGTTGATTACTTTCTCCACTTGCACCCTGACCTCGAGTGCTCAGTGTCCAACTTTCTCATAAAAAATTCATGCAAAGCAAGATCTCAGTGCGAACGTGTTCCTTTGCATTGCCACTCCCATCCTCGCGATCGCGTTGCATGTCATCACGATAAGGGGTGAGAATATACTTGTGATGCACCCACTAAGTCCCCCTGTAAGTGTGCAGCGCAGATCCTCCAATTGATGGGGACAAAACATTACAAGCGGCGGCGCCGCACATGTGATAGACAAAAGTGCAACTGCAACTGCAACTCCTCTTTGTGTCATTCTAAGAAAGCGGCGAGAGTGTGATCGCCCCCAACATGTATAGTTAATTGCAGTGCAACACCAAATGTCTTCCAAGAGGTTCCGTCGTCAATATCTAAGCCACGAGTGTTCTATTCATTAGATGCGTTTGCCAAGCGATTAATTGCTGCCGCTGCCGCTGCCGCACGCTATTAACTCGTTCGTTGTGCACCAGATCTCGCATAGATACACACGGAACGTGTGTATATGCATGCAGTCGATCGGGGTTGCTCTCCATCTCCGTCGCCGGCCGCCAGCATCTCGGGCGCTTATTGATGTCGTCCCAGTTAATTGACGACAAGATGAAGTGTTAGTTGATGCATTCGTCACGTGGCGTGATGATTTTTCGGCGACCCAAATTGACAATTGGAAAAATTGTATTGCTACCCTTCCGTACATGCCGATGAAAGGGGGCGACGACCCACATATTCGGGTGACTTTAATCACTTTGTGTGTACCGCCGAGTGCCGATGATGGCCAACAGGTTGCAATGCATTGGCATTTGGCGACCCCTATGTTGATGTTGTATTTTTGGTGGTGCGGCAATTATACCATCTAAATGCGTCACAATTAATCGAGACCCCTTTTCGTGGCGGCCAGTTATTAAACAAAATTATTCTCCAACTTAATTGATTCTAATGTGATTCTGGATTCCGCTGGGAGAGATGAGTTATTGACAGGGCTGGTAATTCAAATTGATCACCGCAGCGATGTTATGTTAATTGTTATTATTGTTGGCCGGTTGCATGTAATCCGGGTCAATTCATAATGCACACGCACAGCAATCGCAGCCGTTATGAGGGAGATTGCGCTTACGTAAGGAGTAGGAAAGGGTTCGCCGTTTTACTTTGCGAATGCATTCGTCTACGCGTGACAGAACAGAACCCATACCTAATCTGTCTGGGCCTCTAAGTTACTTGAGAAAGCACTTCCTTAAAGTGATAAAGTTCTGATGACAACAAGCCTTTCGTTTCTTCTCAGCATAATTACCCCAGTAATTGGGCCAATTCGTATAAGTGAGGGAGTGAGTGTGATTGTCGTGTGAAAGCGTCTACAGATGCAGCGGAATTAATTCAATTAGTTCGCTGCGTAGATATTAAAAAATACTTCTTCTTGTTTTAACTCTTACTAGTTTGAATTGGGTGGGGGGGCTTTCGGTGGGAAAGCATTCGAAAGGCTTCTTCATTAGTTAAATGAGATCTCGTAGTTGATATGTGGGTGCTCTCGCAAGCGCTTGGGTGACGAGCTCATTTTTTTACGTAAACAGACGCAAGCCCAAGCATTGTTGGTCTCATCAGTATCTATTATGGAATCATCTTAACAGTGGGGAGCGAAAACGCGGACCAGGTTGGTTAGTATATATGAGAGAGAGCAACAGCGGATTCTTCCTCACTTAAAGCAGTTCTCAGAAGTGTAGCTTGGGACAGCTACAGCTTTCAAATAAAAATAAAAATATTGCTGATATAACCCTGCCTAGTGATTTGCATAGTCCTCTCTGGTTCACCTATGAAATACGTGCCGAAGCATAAAATTCATAGAACGTTATTATCTACACATTAGTTCCAGGCAACTCTATGAATCTCTTCGCATTAGATAATACAGGGTGGCGCACCAATTGTGCTACAATAAGAAATTCAAATAACTTTTTTTTTAATCGATGTATTTCATTTATTTTTTTTTTATTGGTTAGAAAATTAAATTTTATTTTAAATAGTTAGTTGTTTTTAAAGATTATAGATCGCAAATGACCTCCACGCTCTCCCACGCATATGCGGCACCTGATCAAAAAACTATTCATTGCGGCCTGAAGAGTTGAAGTTGGGATCGCCTCAATTATTGTCGTTATGGACTGCTTTAATTCAGTTAAATTCCTGGGCTTCGTTTTATACACCTCTTGCTTGACATAACCCCATAAAAAGAAGTCTGGTGCGGTCAGGTCAGGTGACCTTGGTGGCCAGCCAAGAGTGGAGTTCCTAGAAATTAATTTGTTTGCGAATTTTTTGTTTAGCTCCGCCATAACTGGTCTGGCTATATGTGCAGTTGCTCCATCTTGCTGAAACCAAACGCTGTTGAATGGTATACGTCTTCGGCGCAGTTCTGGGTAAAAAAACTCCTTCAACATCTTTAAATAACGGTCCCCATTGACAGTAACGGTTACACCGTTTTCTTCAAAGAAGTACGGCCCGACAATACACCTTGATGAAACTGCGCACCACACAGTGACTCGTTCTGGGTGCAGTTCCGTCTCATGGAGCATTTCTGGATTAGACTCTTTCCATATACGGCAATTTTGCTTGTTTACATTGCCGTTTAGATCAAAATGGGCCTCATCAGACATGAACAAACAATTGATCAATGTGTTGTCTTCTTCGGCCATTGATATCATTTTTTGGCAAAATTCCAGGCGAACAGGCAAATCCTGAGGGTTTAACTTGCTAGTAATTTGGACTTTGTACGGAAACAAGTTTAAATCGTCATGAAGTATCCGTTGTAATGACCGTCTACTAACTCCAATTTGCCCCGATAAGTTTCGGGTCGAAACGCTCGGATTGGCCTGTATTGCAGATGCTACTGCTGCGATTGTATCCTGAACCCGAACATTGGCATCTCGATGGTAGGGCCTTCGTGCGATGCTTCCAGATTCGGCAAACATGTTTACAATGGTCCATCTACTCGGGGGATTACCGCCAAACTCCCGCCTAAATTCCCTTTCGACGGAAATGACGGACTGCAAAGCATGGTACCGTTGCACTATCCAAATTCTTTTCTCCGTATCCCAAGCATCCATTTTTATAAATCTAAATAGTAACTTACAAAATAAAAAAAAAATAAGCCGATTACTCACACAGAAAAAAAGTTATTACGTTTTATTTTTGTAGCACGATTCGTGCGCCACCCTGTAGGAAATTCGTTTTGATTGACATGTGGTTTGTAGAATTGACAAACTTTACTTTAGTTTTGGTGGCGCTTCAACCAACAAGCCCTTCCAGCAAGCTTGATCCCTAGCTAGCTGCCTCTAGTTGCTCACACCAAGTTTGTTGAAGTCGCCGACCAAGGGGTTTTCCTCTGCTTTGCTGTCCCTCAGGGGTGTACTGAAAGGCTCACTTGGCTGTTGTGTTGCTGACTATACGCTCCACATGTCATAACAATCTCAGCAGTTGTATATTCTAAGCTACCAGTTCTACGTTGCTGTATACATCATAAAGCTCGTCGTTAAATCTTCTCCGCCCCACTCCATCGATGCAAACTGGATCAAATATCGCCCGAAAAATCTCTCTCTCGAAACATCTGTCATCCCTTTTTTGACATGTCCATGCTTTTGCACTATGAGTATGGTCTTGTATATTATCTCCTTGGTTCTAAAATGCTTTACTTCGTAGATACCTTCTTAGCCAGAGAAAACAGCGATTGACAAAGTGATTCTTCGTTTGATGTCATTTTGCGAGGTAAAAGTTGAGCCCAGGTAGACAATGGGCCATATACATAGTAATACTATAAACCTGGGTCTAACTAAACTCGAATCTAAAGTAAACCCACAGATAAAACACAACTGCAATCAAGGGCGGATCCAGGATATATTTCTGGGAGGGGCAAAAAGGCATAGGTGAAGAGTGTACCCCATAGTATTGCATTGCAATTTGTATTTGGGATTCATTCTTTATCGATGACATTGAAGAATAACAAAGAATAAAAAAAAAAATTTTATAAAGGTGTAATAATGAAAAATTATATGATTAATAATGACAGTTTTCTTTTATGTTTTCTGCTCATGACATGTCTTTATCCGGCGTAAGGTGGAGAAAGATCGTTCGGCAGTGCTGGTTGTCACAGGAAATGTGCACAATAATTGACAAAAGGTTCTTATGTTTGTCAGAGCTGTTGCTTTTATAAGCTTCTGCTGGTGACTTAGGAATATTTTCTTTCATCTGTTGCCAAATTTGTAACTCTTTTTTTTACGGCCATCGGAAACACAAAAATTATACGATTAAAAATGTGGTCTATACGACTTTGCGCTTAAGGCTAGAAATTCCATGCACACGGCCCAAGATTCACATATATTTCTAGGTTCTAGCATATGCAGACGTAGATTTGGGTAATTTTTCGTCTTGATTTCCATCGTTTGTTAGAAAAGTGACTTTTATTTTCGCACATAGGCGAAGTGTCTGTATTGTTTTCATAATGGAGGGCACGTGCCCCTGTGCCCCCCTCTTGGATCCGCCATTGACTGCAATTCATAAAGAATTTGGCGGCTCTGTTTAGTTAGAGTTTATCGTGTATTCTACTACAAATCTATAATATAAATACTTTCTGACAGCAAAATGTCAAAAGGATTTAAAACTCGTAATTTGCGTTTTGTTGTGGTTCTGCTTGGTTCTGGCGTTTTTTTAAACAAAAATAAGGTATGCCTTTTAGTGCATAATTATGTTTTGTGATATGAACAAAAATTATAAAACTGCAGATGAGCGGCAAAGAAAATATTAAAAGAGAAAGAAAGCAGAAAATTGCTAAAATAAACTTTACGTTACCTATATCAATTTGATGAATATTGCGACCACAAAATCTTAAAGCCGTTAAGACTTAAAGGCTTCCAGATAAAGGCAAGCCTCTCTTGGATAGTTGGTCTTGAATGTTACACAAATCAATTATAAAAGTTGCCGTATCTCTGTCGAATCGATATCTTTCATAAAATTCTTCATTAGTCAACGGATCGATTTGGGTTCTGTAGCGCTTCAGTCTTCTAGTTGGTGGTACCAAAAAGCAATATCCTCCAAAATATCAAAATCTTTCTCAATGTTGTAATCGACAAACTTTTTTCCTTTGCTTTTTTTAGTTAATTTTCTACGCGCTATGTTATTTTATTTATTGTAAACCAAATATCACATCATTTGTGAAATTCTTAATTTTTTTTTTTTAGGTCACTTTGTTTTAACGTTTAATAGAGTTAAAACAGCTTAAACATACGTTCTGCTGTATTTAATGTCTATGAATTTAAATTGTCTATGAATTACCTAAACTCCGGTTTAGTTTAGTTATAATGTAGCAATAGCTTATCAAAGATCTATGAATATGCCCCAAAGTATTTAACTTTGTAACCAGAGACAATACTGAGACCACCAACTTCGACCGATTTCCCGTTACTTAGCCTACAAGCTATATTTTTATGGGGTGGCAAATGCGAAGTGCGCTGGTATTGTTACATAGAAATTCGTATTGACAAATGCCACCTAACTCCAAAAATTCCGATTCACCAACACACTTGCACCTTGCATATGCATGGGCAAAGTTGCTGACAGCGTTCATAGAATTTTATCCGTTAAATTTTAAATTATTCGATGCGTGTGGATAGTATTTTTTTTTAATTATGTTCATTTGCTTAAAATATATATGAAAAATGAACAATGTAAATTGTTTGAAGGAAAATAGAAATATTTTTAACAAATTCAGTTATCCAAGAAAAATTTGCACATGTAATCGAAGTTAAATATATTCAAAACCAGAAAAAAAAGTTCTAATCTTAAATTCAAAGGAAACACTAAGTTTAAAAACTCTGTTATTATTATTCTGTTTAAGTACAAATTTAAAGCATTTTCTTTTACGTTTAAATGTAAAAGTTTAAAAATGAAATCTTTTCCTTTTAACTTTCGCAAATATTTTTTTTTATATATAACGCTTTGGATTTGCACACTATAAATTTAATATGTGAACTTTTGATTTCAAAGTGCACTATTTTCCTCAGTGTGCGGTAATTCACAAGAGACTAATTTGTTAAGTCGGTACTAAGATAAACTCGATCGAAATCCTTTGACATGTCGAAAGCTATGACTTCGGATTCTCTATGTTATTCGATTGCCTACATACACCGAGAGCAAAATGGAGTGATAGTAAGCAAAAACACGCTTAAAATAATCAATTTTCAAGTTATTTTCATCGCTATCCGATCTGTGGTTATATCAAGCACGTCGGTTTGAAACTGGTAATACAGAATTCTTTCTTAAAGAATTCGTATTTTTCATTTAAGAACTTTTAGTTATACGTCCTTAAATTTATACTGAATATTCTTAGTCTTAAAGCGCCATATTATTGAATTTAAAACGATATATACTAAATTTAAGTATAATATATATCTTATTTTGATAACGATTTTGATTATTATTATGACCGTCGGCTATTGATTTTAGAATGTGGTACGACTCGAGCTGTAAAGAGGCTATCAGACAAAAGGAGTTAAGTTTTCGGTCATATAAGGCCAACCCATCTGAGGAAAACCGAAAAAAATTCAAGCGAGCCAGAAATGACTGCAATACCATAATCAAGCGTGTAAAATTCTCGTATGACCAAAAGTTGAGGCAAAAAATACTACAATGTCCCAAGGGTAGTAAAAACTTTTGGTCTTTTGTAAAAAATATAAAGAATTCGGCCTCCCCTTCCATCCCAACGCTCATTCACAATGACATTACAGCTGTCAACTCTTTAGACAAAGCCAATCTGCTTGCTGCACATTTTGCAGCCAGCTCAATGCTCCCAGATTGCGCTTTGCCTCCACCTGTACTTGAGAGCGTCGAACACACCATGGGACAAATCCATTTTCGCACTCGTACAGTGGCAAGAGTACTTTATGACCTCAACATAAATAAATCCGCTGGTCCAGATTGTATTTCCCCAATCGTTCTGAAGAGGTGTTCTTCCACGCTGGCAAAACCACTGCGTAAGCTTTTCCATCTGTCCTATTCTTCTGGACTCTTCCCGAGAAGGTGGAAAACTGCATTTGTCCAGCCCGTCCCCAAAAAAGGCGAATCTTCTTCTCCCACCAACTACCGACCCATAGCACTTACATCCATTCTTTCTAAGGTCATGGAAACGCTGATAAATCGACAGCTCACGAAATATCTTGAATCACGAAAACTCATTAATGACCGGCAGTACGGTTTTCGTGGCAACAGATCCACTGGTGATTTGATGGCTTATCTCACCGAAAAGTGGAACCAATCGCTACATCACTCCGGTGAAACGAAGATTGTTGCACTTGATATTTCAAAGGCATTTGACAGAGTTTGGCACCAAGCTCTTTTATCGAAAATGCGTGCATATGGGATCGATGCGTCTCTTCTTCAATGGATTAGAAACTACCTTTCTGGCCGTTCAATTCAAGTTGTCTTGGACGGTTTCAAGTCTGAAACTCACCATATAAATGCTGGTGTTCCCCAAGGCTCCGTTTTGTCTCCGACTCTCTTTCTCATTTTCATAAATGATCTCCTGTCTGCAACATCTAATCCAATCCACTCCTTCGCCGATGACAGCACCCTCAGCTTCTCATATTCATTCCAGGACTCACGTCCCTGCTCTTCGGCCGTAGAACTGGAACGGCAACGTATGTTAAGCTCATTAAATTCCGATCTCGACAGCATTATAAAATGGGGTTCAGCCAATAGAGTGGAATTTAATGCTTCAAAAACACAATGCTGTCTGCTGTCATTAAAGCGAAACCAGAATCCTCAGCCATTATCCATGAATGGCACTTGCATCGCCGAAACCGAAAGACTTTCCATTCTCGGTATGTGTGTCCATGACAAACTCCGTTGGAATGACCACATACACGAAGTCGCCAAGAACGCTGCGAAATGTCTAGGTTTCCTTAAACGGTGCAAAAAATATTTTACCCCTTCTGATCTGGCTGCCATATACAAGGCGTTCATTCGCCCCAAACTTGAGTATAACTCTCATATCTGGTCTGGTGCGCCAAAAACCTCACTGCACCTGCTGGATAGGATTCAGAATCGTGCTTTAAAACTTATTGGAGACACAAATTTAGCGAATTCTATAAATTCGCTTGAACATCGCAGAAATGTAACATGTCTTTCATTATTTTATCGCTATTTTTACAAACAGTGCTCAAATGAAATTGCCAGCTGCATTCCACCCCTTCAACAATTCAACCGCAATACTCGCCAAGCCAGGAATGCCCATCAGTTTACCCTTCAGCCTATTTTCGGTCGTACTCTGAAATATAGAGATTCTTTCATAAGCCGTACAACACGAATGTGGAATGCCTTGCCCAGCTCGGTCTTTCCCCCTCGGTGCAACTTGCAGACATTTAAAACCAATGTGCATCGGAATCTCCTATCTTCTCTATCCCAATTTCCTTAACGCCCGCGCTGTGTACTTCAAACTACACCATAAGAGTAGTCACAACCTCTTTAGCGCGTGTTTATTATAAAAAAAAAAAAAAAAAAAAAAAAAGAATGCTTTTTCTTAGGTTAAGTAAAAACAATCGATGCTATATTGATCTGACGTTTTAAGGCAGTAGATGTATTTTTTATTGCTATTATGGAGCGTTATTGATTTATCAATACCTACTTTCATAAATGGACCTGCTATGTAAATTAAAAAAAAAAGACATTCATTTCATAAGCAATTTTATTTTTGAACTAACAATTGTTTTTAAACAAAACATTCAATATTCATTATGAAAATAACAAAAAAAGAGAAACATAATGCATTGGTATAATTTGTATTCTACATACGTACATAGTAAGTATCTACAACCAGGTCAATGGCTCTAGAGTCAATCAAATTTGGGCCATTCTTTAAAAAAAATCCGCATTGCTCATACAAAGTAGGTCATCGTCGATATTAGATATGCTAAACAGGAACAACATGAACTTTTGCCGAAATTCATAATAACCAATAGATCGGCTTTGAAAAGATACAGAAGATTTTATATGTGATATTTCCAGCTAAAGTTAAAACAAATATAGGTATTTTAATTGCATATTGACCTGCAGTCAATGATAAAGGTACTTACCCAATAAATATTTGTATACATGTTATGACAGCAGCTCCCCCAAACAGGGATCGACTCTTTTGAACAGGATCAACAAAACAACAGATAAAGAAGAGCTCTTGCTCTCGAATTTTAAAACTAACTTTAATTTATCATCAAGATAAAATTTATATATCTAAAATACCGAACTCTTTTACAAGATGCAAAAGTCTTCCATTATCTTCTTTATTATTATTTTTATCGCAATCCTCAAGTACATAACAAAGGGTTTTCCAATAAGAGGTGTTATTTTGGTATTCAAAGCAAAATGCATTTTTTTGAGATAAATGATCGGATATTTATTTCATAATAAAGAGGAAGGTATGCCGTTAATAATGAAAAACAACATCAGCCAAATGGAAACCACGAGCACGCATACCGGACCATATCCTTTTCATGAAATTTTCCATAACCAAATCGCAAAGTGGCTGCCCTATGTGCTCGATAGCCTCACGAATTTTATCTTTGAGGTCTTGAATCGACGCTGGGCTGGTGGCGTAGACCTTATCTTTCAAGTGGCCCGAAAGGAAGAAGTCGCAAGGTGTTAAATCACAAGGTCTCAGTGGCCAACTGTGATCACCTCTTCGAGAGATAACACGGTCCGGAAACTTTTCCCGTAAAAGATCAATGGTTTCGTTGCTTGTGTTTTTTCACCATTTTTGTAGTGAATTTTTATAATTTCAGTGCGTTGTTTTTGTTGAAGCGCGTGTCGTTCCATTTTTAGTAATGGCGTAGTTTCTACTTGTCAAATGTCAAAGAATAAAAGCTTTAAAAGTGACAGCTACCGAATTAGCGGGTCATTCACAATAACATCTCTTATTGGAAAACCATTTATTATATCCAATCACTAGACTCACAAAAATTATATTATCCATTGGGACTGGGACGAACACGACGCGAGATCGAATGCAATTAAAATTGAACTGTCAAAACGTTCCATCCTTAATTGCTAAAATTCCATACTCGATTTAATTCAACACACTCTTAGTTTACTCTAAAACGGAGTAAACTTGAAAGCACAAAATATTACTTTTACTCTTAACATTCATAAGATAATATCGTGGATGTAATTATGAGAAGAAATCGAGTAAACAAAATCATATTCACTCTGCATTTGCTTATACGAAAATTCATAAAGAAGGATTACAACTACTGTAAATAAGGGACAAGAAATTAAAGTCTTATACTGAATCTACGATTTCTAAATGTGAATACGTACGTGCGTTTTTTTTAACTATGCGCATTCTTAGGTTGAGAATGTGCGAACTGTAATAGCTTACAAAACCGAGTAAAAATCAAAGAAAGTAATGTCGTTTTCCATTGGTTTCACTCGGGGATCCACTCATTCTGTGATCCAATGGAACAACAAAACTGCTTCCGATTGAACCCACAAAACTATTGGTGAAATGCCAAAAAATAATCTACGGCGGCTGTCAGCTGACTTGTATAAAATACATAAAATTACACTTGTGTGAGTGCTTCTTCAGTAGATTCTGACGTCAAGTCGAGAGGCGAAATTCTCTCCTCAGAGTCACCAGAAGAGTATTTTTGTGCCAATGGGACGGTTTCAGAAGTGATTTTTTCGATTCCGGACTCTCCCGGACGCTTCTTTTTACCCAATGGAAAACGACAAAAGAGCAATGTTTACTCTAAAAAAAATTTAAATCAAGTATGCCATATATGACGCAAAGTTGATCTGCTTGTAACACTTATTTCTTACTTTGAACCTATTTGTTTTTAGAATTAGAATCACTGTGTTACTTTAACTTCGCACGTTTTTAGATTAAAATGTTTTTGATTGAAGTAAGAAAAATCAGTTTCAATTGTAAGAATTTTGATTAACAGTGTGCACTCAGGAAAAAAAATGCAAACTAAAATGTAATATGTTCTATTTGATTTTACGTTGAATAAACTTTAATAAAGAATATTTCATTTCACGTTAAAACATATTTTATTTAAATACGCAATGTAATTTTAAATTAAGTCAACGTAGATTCAAAGTGAAACGTATGTCAAATTTATTTAATTTGTAAATATTTCACTTTGCCCAGGCATTGAGTTGGGTAGTTCGTCTAATTGGAAACACACTGGAGGGGATGTCACTTTAACATTAAGACCGTGTTTTGAAAAACTGGAACTACTCTCAACGGAACTTTAAAGTGTAACATGATAATATTAAGTTTCGAAATGACATCCACGTACATTCAAAGTGTGGCATAGTTAACTTGACGTTGTTTTAAATCGATATCCACTTCAACACGCTGCGTTTTTTTATGCCGAAATTTAACGGTACAAATAATGCATACGTGCATTTTTTTCACACACACAATGTAGTTTCAAACTTAGATGAACGTCATTTTAAAGTGGCAAAAATCCAGAATCAAAGTAGAACATCTTCATTTGAACATTGATGTTACCCTTTTCAATTACGATCAACGTAAATTCAATGGGAAACATATTTATTCGTAAGTCCCGCCAGGTGTCGCGACGCAAAGGTGAGCTCATTGTCGTTGTTATTCTTGTTTCCAGTGTTAAAATGTGAGTTTTGTGTAATAAAATTTAGTTCCTGGTATTTATTAAAAATAAAATTAAGTGCATTTAATTGTAGACCTACAAATAAAGTGTAAAGTTAATATAATATTGTTAAGAAGCATATTGTGCAATTTGAAAGTGAAGAAATCAGGACATTTATACATTAACCTCAGCATAAATAAAAGAGTTCGATTAAAAATTAATTTATTTCTAAATATGTACAAAAGGGTTAAATTGTGCATGTGTAAATAAATATGTATATTACACAAAATTAGCATACATTGCTTTTTATAAAAATCATTGTTTTTCTTGATTTTATCAAAATTTCAAGTAATTAAGTACATTTTTTCAAGCAGTCAACAACAATACATAAACTAAATTTATTTTCATATTAGTTGTTAAAGGATTGCACTTAGCTTTATTAATTTTTGTTTGCAAAAGCTTTTTACTTATTGAAGAAAAATTTTATTTCAGCCAATGACATAACATTTAAAAGACTGGTGTATTTGACAAATGAGGATATAACTAATACAATAACTAGTATCTGCCAGAAAGCAGATTTTAGGGCTAAACTTTTTAAGTGGCGAAAAACGGAGGTAAGAATTATTAAGGAAAATTAAAATTATTATTGTATATTATATCAAATGCATTACAGTAAACTGAAATTGAAGATAATTTCGATTCCGATAACGCAAATGTTCTTAATTGGTTGAAAAAGAATTTTAAATCAAATTCAAACGTAGCCGCAGAATCCACAAATTCACCAACAGCGTCAATATCGTATGAGCAAAAAATTATAAGTAATGAACAAATTAAACAATTATATAATTTTACAAATAAGTACAATTTACGAAACTATGAAGGATATTTCATCTTTAATTCACGGTTGCTCTAAAGGCAAACAGTTCATTGATTTCTATGATCAAAAATCTGATCTCCATAATGTTCACAGAGAAAATATAATAAAAATAATTGTAGAAGCAGCTAACTACAAAAATATTAGTATAAAATCTATATTCTATGTATAGGATAGGTTAATAATGAATAATTTAAAAATTTTATATTATTACTATTACATTAAAAATAAAATTTATGAATTCCAAATTATTGTTGTATTGGTTTTTATTAAAAAAAAAAAACAAAGATGTATGTACTCAAATTTTGACTGTGAATTTATTTTGGAAATACTATTTATTACATAAAATAAAGGTGAACAACGAACTATTGTTGTATCAAAAAATAATAAACGTGACATTTTCAAAGTCTAAGGAGGTTATATCTACGGAGCATCATGGTAAGATTAAAGTTCAAACTTTGAATCAATAGTTGAAAGAAATTAAATTAAAGCTTTCAAAGTTGGATTTGATTGAATACACAATGCACAGTGATTACTTAAAAATGTATTTGTAGAGTTTTTAAAGTCAAATATATTTAATTGTACTATGAGTCATTAGGCGTTTTTATTTTTTAGTTCAGACCTGAGCTCTGAACAGAGCTCGAGCATTATGAGCGCGCTCTGAACCGAGCGTACTCAGATCGTTCTGATGTATTTATGAAACACACTTGAGCAAATAGCTGTCATTTTTAATAAATATATGTATAAATTGAATATTTTTTAATTGTTGTTTATTAAATTGGTTAACCTTCAGTTCCGGAGCAACAAGGTTCGTCCGCCATTTCAATTATTTAGTTATTTCATAGAGCGCGCTCTGGTCATGCTCTGAACGAAAAAAGAAACACAAATTCTGAGCTCTGATGTATCTGAGCTAAAAAAGAAACACGAACTTTTTGTATAGCAGTTCAGGTTGCGCTCTGAACTAAAAAAGAAAAACGCCTATTGTCAAATTAAAGTTAAAGCATAGTATTTTCAAAGTTGATTGTATATAAATCTACGATGCATTATGGTTGAATCGAAATTTATATACTTTGTTTTAAAGGTAGAGAAATTTGATTTAAGCATGATTGCACGTCAAATCAAAGTGCATACGTGGTTAGATCAAATTAAAAATGTATGCATTTAGAGTAGGGAAACCCTTTGAATTAATGCTATGCCACTTTGATTTAAAAATTTCCGTAGTCGATGCTAAATCATTCCGAAAAATATTTAAATCAAAGTGGTTTTCTTTGATTTTACGTTGTTTTTTCTCTGGGTGGTGCTTTCTAACGTTACTCTTTAAAGTACTTAAATTCGGGTTGTGGATTTTCCCTCGGTGTACAAAAGTGGCTACTGGCTTACATAGCTTAACATAGAACAAAAGGTGCAAGATCAATATTGGCCGGCGTTTATTATTCCATGGCTTCCTAGATTTCGACATTTATTGCCTTCTTCATAACATTGGAGAGAATAGATAGTAAACGGTAGCTTAAGTCAGGACTTTTCTTCCTCTTTTTCGGAATCGGTTGGATGGGAGAGCTCTCCCATTGAGTATCGGGGTTATGAAAGCTGCTTGTCCTGTTTAATTTCTGTTTTTCGCTGTATAAAAGGTGCCATGCCCCGTATTCAACGAGCCTGTCACAAAATTTTCTTTCGTAAGTTTAGTAGTTTTCCTTAGTCAGATGTAAAGGCACATATTCCGCACTGGCTTAGATGGTTTGAAAATGATAACATTCAGAGATCACGCATTTGCATATTGGTCTCCACTGGAACTGGGACACTCATCCAACAAGTTGAAAAATTAAAATACCATCTGCCTCCTATGTGATCCTAAACTAATTTCCATTGTAATCGTAAATGCAAACACGAACTTAAGTAGCTGTTTCTACAGCCAGAGACATTCGCCTATTTAATTATAATTCCTCGATGCAGGAAAACACGGTGCAAAATATAAATAATACATGCCCACTTTGGTGTACCATACAGCTACCAGCGACCCAAAGTAGGCATTCCTAAGACACTCACTTCAGCTAGCGGTTATCGATTTGTTATCTTCGGATATGAAAATCCGAAAAGAACCGAAACCCCTCCACCAGCGCTGGCCGTGGCGAACAATTAAAACCCAAAAGAGATACACCGAGAAGTAGTAAGATACCAAATCGAATTCGGATAATCCACTGTCAGATACACAATGGCCGCAACGACTCGAAGATATGCAAATCTGTTCATGGATTCCTTAAATCGATACAAGTGGCGTTCTATGCGAGATGAAGATATTCAGTCGCAGATGGAGCGAGATAGCACCCAATGGGATTGGAGATTCCGGAAAACTTTTCCGCGAACGTCTTCAAGAAAGTGGCATAATTTGGTATGCAAAACTGTGTAAGCTACACGGGAAAAGCGCCATCATCATGAGCGAGGCTTTCCTCAGAACCTATCCCCCAAATTGATCTATTGATCGGTCGGCCATAGTCTGGGGGAAAATGTTCAATCACGACAATTGTGCGGTCGGAATTAGCATAATCGTATGGATGACGACAGTGGAGGAGATTTTCCGCTTTTTGGGTAGAAATGCAGAGAGAAAGTCTTGATAAGCCGATAAGGGAACACGACTTGTGCTAAACGTGGCACTAGCATGTGAATCCTCAAAGTCAATTAAATGATCCTTGAGTGCGAGATGAAACCGCACAAACCTCAAACGAAATAAAGAACCCAATTTAATTTGAATTTCTGCACGTTCAGTGGTTGCGGCGCGGCCGCAGCGCATTAATCTAACACTTGGTGTATCGGTGGTGTGTTTTATGTCACGGTAGGTACCTATAGCGCACATACGAGAATTCCACGCATACAAATGGCAGCCCCATTCACGCGGAGCATTGCAAATCGGTCACCGACACTTTAGGAGGCTTCGGTAATAAAGGCGCAAATTGATCTGGCGCGCAGCTCCTTTATCCCCTCCGCTGATTCCGAAGCCACAGTCGAAGATGCGATTCAGTTGGATAGCACAAAACAGAGTACGAGTTCAATTCCAGCGATTTATGCACGAAGAAGTCATCGATTAAAATCCTCCGACCACTAGATGTGCGCGCGGTTGTCCGTTGGTGTATATATTGTTGTCCCCTCACCGAAAGGAGCGGGCTCGTGTGTGCTGGAAATAAAGGAACAAAATTGTTTGAAGATTAACACGAATGAACAAAATAGCGATCATCCAATCCATCTCCTCGTGTCGATGTTTGACTGCAATCGAAAGCTGCGAACCACTGCGCACAACGTGCGAATACCGTATCCGCCAAGTTGTAGCGTAACAATTGCAATCGTGCAAAAGTGTTAAGACTGCTTTACCGTGAAAGGTTGGTTTTTATTTTTCTCGTTTGGGGGACATTTGGCGGACAGGTTATACAGTGCGGCTGAACTTTGTCGAATTGTGACTTTAGTCGCCAAGTAGATCGAGAGTTACACGTCGATATTGAAAATTTGTAAATTAATTTATGAATGCGAAAAACATCATATTAATCACGCCTTACTACCCTGACCCTGGACAAATCAAATTGAGTATACAATAGTTTGTTATGAACAATTATTGCTTGAGCGGTAAGGCTGGGCTGTGACGCAATCTTGGCTGCTGACCCAAATGCTGGCCTCCACAAATCAATTACTGCGCTTTTTGAATAGGAGTACCTAATTTTATTTTATTTTTTTGAAGTGATAACTTCTTTAGGCGCGTTGGGCATTTTTGATATGGGATAAAATCATTGAACCCGCGACACCAATGTTGCGACACCAGTGTTCGTGAAATTGGAACGGAAGTTAAGTGTCATTGTATATAGAAAAATGTTTATATACAATGATAGAGTTGATGGTTGTACCAACTACCAACTAATGAAACAGCGACACCTAGCAGATAACAGACCTATCATACCTCAAAGAGAACAACAGACGCGATTAGTGGTGTCACCGGAAACTTGCCTTCTCACGATATCGTTTGAATTGTAGTCTATAATATTTAATGTGGGAAATAAGTGTTACCATATTACAAGACATTTTGTGTTATTGTTTTGGGAACCATTTTGTGAAATAAGAGTAGGAGCTACAAACGTAGGTTATATTCACTTATGAATGGATGAATATCTTTGCGGAATTTGTTTTTTTTATTCTCTAAAGTTAAAACATTAAGTTTGTTTAGAAAATAAATTGACTTTTAACTTCAGAGAATTTGAGAAAATAAAAGTAAAAAATTCGCGCGAATTTGAGAAGGTAAGTGTCCAGTTGCAGAGCTGAGATGTAGATGTCGCTAAGTGCAGGGAATGAGTTAAACTCGCAGCACAAATATTGTGCTAAAATATTTTTTTTGGTAATGTGCGACAATAAATCAAAAGTAAAACATAAATATAAAAATATAAACAAAACATTTTGTATTTATACAACAAACAGCTTTTGTTTCCAATTTCATTCCACTTACCGGAGGTGGAAGCTGGAATTATTTTTCGATAGCTGTTTTTATTTTATATTTGACCTTTTATTGTTCCATTTTACCTAAAAATATTTTTTTTTGTATTGTATTATTTTATTGAAAAAGGCATCCTTTTTTTAAGTTGTTCATTTTTGTCGTTAAAAGTGGTTGGCAACGCTGCTGCAAACTCAGAAAACTTAAGAGAATTTGCCTACTACAAGCTGTTTTCACGGTTGCCTTTTTAGTGACTTTGTCGCTATATCTAGTGGAATTTTCAAAAGTTTAGTGACAAAAATTAATTTTTTGTCACTAACAAATTTTAGTATTCGAGTTTGACACTTGCAAATTGCAATATTCAATTTGATTTTTGAGTGTTGTTTATTGTTTTGTTGTTATTTTTTTATAAGTATTTAAATATTGCAAGTTTTTGATTTGTTGTTCAAAATAAAAATGTTGTTAAAATTGAATTTAATTTTTTTCATTTGTAGGTAGTGAACATTTTTTTTCTAGTGATTTTTTTTTATTAAATGTTACCATATCTGGTGGATTTCTAGGTTCGAGTTAGTGACTTTTTTTTAAGTTAACGGCAACCCTGGCTGTTTTTCCTGTTAATGTGTAATGGGAATGGAAAAGTGTGTTTGTTATAGTAAAGTAATTGAAGAGAGAATTTTATTTTCAAAATTTGCTGGGGCAATCTGGTTGGTGCGAGGGAAGTGGATCAAGTATCTACCAATTATTTCTCAAGTTAGGGATAATAAAATTCATCATAGGTATTTATATTTGGTGAGAATTAAATGCATTTGCTGCGTATTTTACCAATGAATTTAAATGTGTAGGGCTAATTGGTGGGCTTGAAAGATCGAATAGGTCTTAACCCGATTTATATAAATATTTTAATGAGTTACGAAGTCGCGGGTACCAACTAGTAAGCATTAATTTTCTTGTACAATAGCGCATTAAAGGAAATTGAAGATTATAGTATAATTTTTGTAGTAAAGGGTCTGCCAAATAACTTTTTTTTTTTTGAAAATGCTATAAAAAAAAATTATCAAATTTATTTTTTTATTTGAAAGTACAATCCTTCCGGTTAATAATGGAAAATAATTTCATTTAAATGGCTGCCTCGGCTGGCCATGCAGTAGCCTACACGATCGGTCCAATTTTTAAGCACATTATTGATTGTGTGCAGCTGTATTTCACCAATGGCTTCACGAATATTGTCAATTGTCTCTGGCATGTCGGCGTAAAACTTATCTTTTACGGCACTCCACAAATAATAGTCCAACGGTGTCAAATCGCAGCTCCGCGGTGGCCAAACAACATCAGCTCTGCGGCTGATAATGCGATCTTCAAAAACAGGGCGCAAAACATCGAGTGTAGCTTCGGCTGTGTGGCACGTAGCGTCGTCCTGTTGAAACCAAATGTTGCCAATATCCTCCTCTTCAATTTTTGTGAACAAAAATTCGTTCAACATGGCCCGACAACGATCGCCATTGACTGTAACGGTCACTCCTTGCTCATTTTCGAAGAAAAATGGCCCAATTATGCCTCTGGACCAACATTTCAATTTTCTCGGGTGTACGCACTGTTTTTGGCTTTTCACGCTTTGGTTTATCGATTAGGATGCCAGTTTATTTCACTTTTTTCACAAGATAACGAACATACGGAGCTGACGGTGCTTCTCTTCTTCCAAAATCCGTACGCAATTTTCGCACACATTCTGCAACATTACCATGATTTTCAAAGTAATGTCGCAATATTGCCCAGCGTTGTTCAAGCGTATATACAACCATATTCGTTCAGCGGAAGGATAAAACTAATTATCTGTCAAATCAGTCATGAGCTAAGTGTTACCATTCGCGAAATAAGCACTAGTTGAAAAAAAAAGTTAGATGGCGGACGCTTTATATTTATAATAATGAATAAGAAAGCACTTCGTATAACAGAATTTCCTGCACATTAAAATATTTCCTCACGATTCAAAAAATACACACGTAATTGTTTAAGTTTTGACTTCTGTCGGCACTCCCGGAGTGCTATTGTTTTTTTTTTTTATTTTAAAATGTGATTTATGTGAAATTCAGTCCGAACCTAGACTGCACAATAAAATAAATTTATTTAAAAAAAAAATAATTCTGAGCGAAATTTGAAGTCACTGCACTTTTTTGTAAAATCGACAGCGATAATGAATGACCCTATTCCGAACCATGCCTCCTGATAGTCGAGAAAGATGCTCAATCGGATAGACTTTGGTAACCGATTTTAACATAGTATAAGCCCTTAGCAGTTGTTTTGAATCGAAACTTGTTAAAAGAAGTTTTAATATTCGAAAATAGCATTTACTTCGTGTCGTGTCAAACCTGACCAGAAAATTTGAATCTTTGAAATTTTTGAAATGATTTTTCTTCAAAATTGAACAACGAAATGATGAAATTGATAAAATTAAATGCAGCAATATGAGAGCAATTCTAATTGAACCTGGAAACATGGTTTTTGTTTGTTAGATTGAAACATCAACAACATTTGTTTGTTGATGTTTCATTTCTTCTTCTTCTTGTATCCGATCATTGGATTGATGCCAATTTTTGTTGAAACACCAGCCAATTAGTCAAAAAGAACTTTGAATAACCGTGAGGTTTATAAAATCTTATCTAACATGAAAAGCACTATATAGTCTAAGAGGCCACAGCAAATTTTGGGGGTGAAAGTATAACCAAAAAACTGATACATAAATAAAAAGGTCTCAAGAAGTAAACTCATGTGTCGAAGTCTGGCAGCGATTAGTTGCAGCTGAGATTAGTAATAGTAGGTTGAAAACGTGTTCTTCTCCAAAATCTGGATTTTTTATATAACCACTTGAATATATTATGTAGGTCCCAGACGTCTTACGCGCAGTCATACCAATGCCAGACGTCCGTACAGTAGGCTAACAGAACGTTTTTTAAACAATTCTCATTACCATATTGTGATTATAGAAACGAACCATTGGTTACAAATGTTGCACTAAAGTGCAAGTGATTGACACAGATCGTGCAAAAGAAGAAAACGTTTTGTACAGTTGCTTTACAATGGGTCGTATGAATAAAAAAAAACGAGTGTGCTTTAGACCACACGACTGAAGTAAAACTTCTTTAGCTACATCTATATATATATATTAATATATCAATTTTCCTCAATAAATTACTGGCTATGAGAGGAAGAGAGCAAGAAAATGGGCGCGCGCATTGCTCTCTCTTGCTCCTACAGTATAATACAGACAATAGGCCAAGGTTGCCACTTACAAAAAAACTCAAATTATTTTATTTGATTTTGCACAAAATTACCAGCTGCTACAAGGCATGGGATCATTTACCATTTTTCTTATAACAAACCATTAAAAAATTAGAGTTTCATGTCTGTACATAAATAATATGATTAATTAACCTATCCATATCTCAATAGAGTTATAAACAGAAACAGAAACTATTCCGAAGTTCACCATCTGTCAAAAGAAGAAAATGAGTGCATTCTGTAATTTTTTGAATAGCGAACAAAACAGTTTTGTATGGATGGTGATAAAGCATAGCTATGCAAATAATGCAGTGCGTTCACTCAGAAGCAAAGGTAGCATTTAAATGAGGTGATATCCAGTATGTATGTATGTATGCATGTATAAAGTTTATTTTCACTAGTAATAAAGTTACAAATTAATTCGAACTATTCTTCGTTCATCATACAATAAATATTATTAACTAGGGAAAATGAGAGACATTTTATATTTCTTAATCAGAAATAGTATTAAATGCCACTTCAAGAGTTAAATAACAATAATGTAAATAGATGCGTGGGGTGACCCTTTCCGCATTCTTGGTACATCTGCTCAAAAATTTACCATAACCAGGGCTCTAATCGCGTAATTATTGAAACGATTGAACAAAACGATACCGTTTTTAGTTTGCTTCATATGACATCATCGTCGGATCGTTTATTCGAATCGTTCATCGTTTTTATTTTCAACAGTTTGAACATGACACAAACTCTGACACCGGAAAAATTTAAAAATGTATGGAAATGTTTTTTTTTTTTTTTTTTTGAATTTATTTATTTTTCTTCGTTGTCATTGATTGACATGGAATTTGGCAAAAATAGATGGCTTTGGTAATAGAATTTTGTTGGTAAGGGGCTAGTTGTAAAAAAAAAATTAATGCAATGATAGTTTTTTATTTCTGATTGCATTAAAAATCTACGTACCTATGGAATCATGAAACAAATAAATGAAATTCATTTGATATTCCCAAAAAGTGCAATTACCATTTATTTATTTTTTGCAAAGAATGAATTCTTTTACAATTTGGATAGGAGCGAGTCGCCTTCAAAGAACATAAGTGTGTCTTTCTTTAACTAACTTTTTTATGTTTCTCTCAGACCTAATTAAAACTGGAAAAAAATGAACCAAAAACGACGAAACGATTGCAAAATATACATCGCTCAATCGAATCGTTTCGACGATAGTATTTGACATTTGAATAAGTAACGTGAAGCAACAAGAAACGATGGTCGTCAAAATGTTTCAACGATTATCGTTTTTTCGTTGTTACACAAAGTAGACGCATCGCATCGTCGAGACGATATCGTTCTATAGTTTTGTGCTTACGCGATTAGAGCCCACTCAAAAAGCAAACAAAAATATCGAAATTTGGTAAAAAGTTACCAAAGTGGCAACCTAGCAATAGGCGTGCACTGTGTCTTAGATATACGAAACATAACTGGCTATGAGAGAAAGAAGAGAAACTGTATGCTCGCACCTCTCTCTGTTGCTCCTACAGTGTGATACAGACAATAGGCCTGCACTGCAGTGATACCAGACTTTAGAGGCAGGTTATCCCACGGTTATACTCAAAAAATCCCTTTTCTCCCTCGCCAAAATATAAAAAATCCCACATATATCTCACGAAATATTAAGTTAAAAAAACATTTCTTTTATTAAATCCGGTCTTTTTTATTATTAACAAATACAAGTTACATTATACATTAACTGCAAGCTAACAAAAATAAATACATATTAAGGTACGTTTTTATATTATACACAAAAAGAAATGTAGGTACACCTTACACATTTTTAAAACGTTACAAAAAGGAACATAAAAGTGCATTCGGCATTAAAATGAAAATAATATTCGACATAAAATAAATATCTTATGAATTATTTGAAATTTTATCTCGGTTTCAAGTCTCATTATTCTTGATTTTCCAAAAAAATGACACAGAAATTTGATTTTAGAATGAGGTAAGGCGTTTTTGCATACATTCCAATGTTTACAAAATAAATAAATTTCTTATTTTAAAAAATGCTCGTGATTCGTTCACAAATATGCCATTTTATGAAACACTTTAGGGAAATAAAAAAAAACAAAATTTAAGCATTTAGATATTTTGAATGACTTTTTTCTAAACATGAAAATATTTACTTCGATCGTAGGTTGAATTTTTTTTTTATTCTTAATGAAAAGAGCAATTAGGAACAAAATTTGACAAAAAAGTAAAATCCCTTTCTTTTTGTACTATGAGGTCTGAAAAATCCCTTTGTCCCTTTTATTACTGAGAAAATCCCACAAAAATCCCCCGATCTGGAATCACTGCTGCACTGTATGATGTGTCTTAGATAATGAAACGTAACTGGCTGAGAGAAAGAGAGAACGCAAATGTGTGCTCGCATCTATCTCTCTTGCCTCTACAGTAATATTCGAAACGAAACGTAACTCTCTCTCTCTCTTTTTATCTCACTAACTTATATCTCCCTCTCAACTTCCGCTCGCAATTTCCGTAACGCTTTCGTGACGCATTCACCAGCTTACCCCCCAAGTCGAGCGTTCCTAAAGAAGTATTACTTCAATAAAAGGTTATTTTTTAAAGAAAAAGATCAGCATTGACTGAAAAATGGATCTCTCCGTAAAGTTTCGTGTAAAAATGCGCGTGAGTTACGAGCGGCTTTGAACGCTGTGAATTAACACTGACTTAATTTATTTTTCTATTTACAAAAAGATCTCTGATTGCTGATTGCATTTCTCCTCTCACTGAATTATTGCAAATTCAGCTGTTGAGTTCCGCTTGGCTCTCGTGTAAGATGATGACGATGACGATAACTCGTGCGTGGTGTTGTAAATGCAGTATCACTTAGGTGGATACGAGAAAATCATGCATAGGTCACTCAAGATCCACATATAGACGGAGGGCCTAGCTCATCTGAGAATCACGCATAGAGACTTGACTACAAAGCGAGAGTCTTACTTACTTACTTAAGGTGGCGCTACAGTCCGGGGTGGACCTGGGCCTCAACCAACAAGCGTCTCCAGCCAGCACGATCTTTGGCCAGCTGTCTCCAGTTTCGCACGCTAAGTTGGTTAAGGTCCCCTTCCACTTGCGCGTGCCACCTGAGTCGCGGTCTTCCTCTACTGCGCCGTCCCTCGGGTGTGGATTCGAAGATCTTCCGGGCCGGAGCATTGACGTCCATTCGCTCTACATGACCCAGCCACCTCAGTCGTTGGACCTTCACTCTTCTGGCCAGGTCGATGTCGCTGTACAGCCCGTACAGTTCGTCGTTGTATGTCCTCCTCCATTCACCGTCTATGCAGACGGAACCGAAAATTACTCGAAGAATTTTCCTCTCGAAGTAACCAAGTGTAGCCTCATCCAATTTTGATAGAGTCCATGCCTCTGCACCATAAAGTAGGACTGGGATGATCAAGGTCTTATAAAGGGTCAATTTAGTTGTTCGAGAGAGGGCTTTGCTAATCAATTGCTTTCTTAGCCCAAAGAAACAGCGATTGGCAAGAGTTATTCTACGTTTAATCTCAGTGCTGGTGTCATTGTCTGAGTTCATAGCGGAGCCTAAATAGACAAAGTCCTTAACCACCTCAAAGATATATCTGTCCATTGTGAAGTTCGGTCCGAGCCGTCGGTGTTGGGTGTCCTTTTTTGTTGACAGCATAAACTTCGTCTTGCCCTCATTGACCGCCAAACGTCCGTCTCAATGCTCACGAACGCGCCAGTGACATCACGTTGCGTTCTGCCGATTATGTCGATGTCGTCGGCGAGTAGGTGGACGGACTTTTGGAAGATAGTGCCTCTGGTGTTAGCGTTTGAGTTTTGCACTATTCTTTTAAGAACGATGTTAAAGAAGTCACATGACAGCGCATCGCCTTGTCTAAATCCTTTTTTGACATCGAAGGTCTCGGTAAGTTCTTTACCGGCCTTAATGGAGCAGCGTGCATTCTCCATTGTCATCCTGCACAAACGGACGAGTTTGGCAGGGATGCCAAAACTAGACATTACTCTGTATAGCTCGTCTTTATAAGTGCTGTCATAGGCGGCCTTGGGTTTTCTCCAAGATCTGCCGCAGTGTGAATATTTGGTCAACGGTAGACTTTCCTGGACTGAAGCCACACTGACAGGGACCAATCAGGTTGTTGACGAAAGGCTTCAGGCGTTCACACAACACTGCAGATAAGATCTTGTAGGCGATGTTAAGAAGACTTATACCTCTGTAGTTGGCGCAGTTCAGAGGGTCTCCTTTCTTGAGGATCGGGCAAACAATGCTGAGGTCCCATTCATCGGGAATACTTTCCTCCGACCATATCTTACAGATGAGTTGGTGCATGCTACTAACCAAGTCGTCGCCTGCCGCTTTGAACAGCTCGGTGGCTAGGCCATCTGCTCCAGCGGCTTTGTTGGACTTAAGCTTAGATATGGCTATCTTCACTTCGTCCAGGTCGGGTGGACGGAATTGTTGGTCTTCATCGTCCAGGTTGAATGGTTCATTCTGCCTGACAGCGGGATTTTGTTCGTCATCGCCGTTAAATAGTCTGCAGAAGTAGTTCTTCCATACCCTCAGCATCGACTGCGATTCTACTACGATGTTCCCTTGTTCGTCCTTGCAGGCTTCGGTTCGGGAAGCGAGAGTCTTAGCCCCGAAAAAAATACAAATTACACCTTAGGGTCTGACAAAACATCCGAGATTATTACTGTACTGACTGAGAAGAGATCTCAATTCAGCCGTTTGGACTCGACCTTTTCATTTCTTTAAAAATACAAAAAATCTTGCTAATGGAACTTTGTATATAAGAAGTCTTTACGCTAAATATTTATTTTATTTTCTTGTGCAACATTCCAAAGGCTGTGTTTCTTGAGGGCCAGCCTTTGACAAAAAGTCACATCACACATCACAATCTACCCCAGTGAATACGACAAGTGAAGAACGTTTTGAAAATAAATCAGTTCACTGATATATCGCTGCGGATAAATTGATGCGATTTCAACACCTTCGTGGAAACTAATTTCACATTTACTGCTGCAGTTGCACCACGCAGGGGATACAGAGAGAGGCCTGCCTTTATAGCTCCATTTTACTTGGCAAAAGCGTGGGCCACCACCACCACATCTTCTAAGATCCAATGCACCGATTCACCAGATCGCCTCCCTCCAGTCTCGCACTGCGCTCGAACCGCTTACACTGCCACACTGCTGATCAGCATTCGATCAGTTCCCCGATCGACTGCGTCTTGGTAACTGGAGAGCCGCCGCGCCGTTGTACTACTTAACCTAATCAGATTTCAATAAGACTCTAAATAACCAGATTAATGCTGCGGTAATAAATGTAATTTGCGTTCCATATCATTGCTTCTCCTCGACTGGGACACGATCGCCAAATGAAGATCGGCATCGGTCGCACCGCTCGCCACCAACTCCATATCAAGTGCTGTCTATCTCGGCCGAGGATATTAATTGCCAGGATATATTACAATGCGCTGCGGATTCGGCAATTGGCAGACAATTTGTCCCGACTGGTGTTGGTGTGTAGTTGGGTATAGAGACTGTGTCCCGGCCAGCGTTGAGCGATATCAATCGAACGATTTGCGTACGCGCAGGTTTATGATTACATGCAGGCCGGCGCTGCAACAGGTGTTGATGTGGACGCGCAATTGTTCGGGACGTGATTTTAATCAAATTTAATGACGATGTGCACGCGGATGCGTGGCGTAGTTGTGGCAGTGATTTGGGAAGAATGCGCTAGGGATTATTATCGATTTGTGTAAATCAGGTACTAATTCCCATTATGTTGCTCGCATGCAGGAGGCGGAGCTGAGCTGGCATTTGTTACAGTTCCATTTGGAAGCAGCAGCCAGCACTGCTGGTGGATTTCAATCAACGGGAGCTGTAATTTTTGTGGTGCATTTAATAGGATGCGATCGCGGCGAGAGATACTTTTGGCAACGTTGGCGTTGGATGGTCCTTCTGAAGGAGTGCTCACGTCCGGTGGTAACTGCCGGGGTCGATGCTGTGTCAAAGGGGAAATTGAATTTTAAGGGTTTTCGCTTGGAATGGTGCATTGTGATCGGTCGCCCATTGTTCTGCTGGACATTCGCCTATGGAGCGGAGTCGTTTGTCCTATTTAGTTCACTGATATTGCTGTCCCAATGGGGAACTCAATGCAAAACTTTCCCTCAATCGAGAACAAGCACAGAGCACGCTCTAAATTGGCTCTATTCTGCAGGAGGCATAGTTCAGCGCCCATCAATTTTATTTTAGCATGCCACTTGGCTTCGGATGGGACACCCCGCAAAAGAAAGTGCGAACGAAATTACGAAACGACACTCGCTCAAACATCACACAGAGTCAACTTGTTTCAATTAAAAACAATTAAGACGCGCTGTCATTTCACTTACCGTGCCGCGCTTGCAAATAGTTAATGTGCCGCACTCACACCCTACAGAGATATGGGTTTGCGTGGTTTGTACCATACCCCGCCGCCGCACGGCGTTTGTGGCACGACAATTATTTAAGTTGCGATAAGGAGGCGATTCATTCCGCGCGCCAGATACACTCTTACACTCTGCGCCAAATTAATTTAAATTTGCTTTAAGTGAAACCGGACTTTTGTGCTGAAATCCATTACGGATCGCGCCAACTCCAATTTGGAATTTATGAATGAATGCGGCCCCCACCAGGGCACAGCCGCACAATTGATAATAATTGCTAGATACTTTTGTATCTATTAGTTGAAAGTGTGTGTCCCATTCATGTGGGTGATATTAATTCCACCCACACTCACATGGGAGGATTTTGTGACATTGAGAGGCACTCAACCAATCGAAGGCGGGCGAGATAGAATCCCCTAAATCCATTCCGGATTTAATCAGGCGCGCAGTCAAATCCACCCTCGCGTTGTCGTAAAACTGAGGCGTCGATTATGGGGTTTTGTGTGTGATTGCCAACTTTCACCCTCAACTAGGGCTGACAGTGGAAAAAAAAAACGAATCGCATCCTCACAGGCATTAGGGGGATGGATGTTGCTTGGTGACAACAGACGTTGGCATGTCATGCGAGAGTTTCTGGATTAAATGTAACGGTAGGTAGTTACTATGGGGATTAAGCACTTGATTACCATGGATTAAGGGTGTTGATTTGGAAAAATCAGAAAATTAAACGTGATTTTGTTTGCAACCGCATGATGGGGTGTGGAGCTGGTGATGAGCGAAGAATGTTTGCATAGATTGAATCCAGATAAATGCGGAATACGTTTGTTAGTGAGTTAGTCTGGTTAATATGAGATTCGATGTTGACGAGGAGGTTAAGCTGTTAATTGGGGACATTTGAGACGCTCAAGAGGAAATGGAAGACACTTTGAACTATCGAATTAGGGAACGTTGTGAATGCGAATTCGAAGTGTGAAGAAGAGCCTATTCATAACGACTTCGAGACCATACACCAACTGACTGCAACGATTGTGGTCTAAGAGAGTTGACTTGGGGGCTCTTCTGTCAAAAATAATTAAATAGTTGATGCAACACGTTGATATAGGACTTCAGACCTTTCAAGCAGATCACTTGTTTTGTTAGGGGTGCAAAGTTGTCAATGCTTATCGATTCCGGCTCAAGGTATAATTTGTGCATTCAACTCCAGAAATATTCCAGAAAGTAATGGAAACTATTTCAGCCCCTTGCCATAACACGCTTAATTATCTCGATGATATTATCGATTTTGGATCAACCGAAGTGGAACACGATAGGGAGTTAGAAAGTGCAAAGTCTGAATAAGGATAAATCTAGTTGGAAAATACAACAACTTAAGTTTTTGGGTAATATTTTGTCTTCTGTTGGCATTTCAGCAGACCCCGAAAAAGTAAAAGCTGCCTCGGAACTTTGACCACCGAACACAAAAGAAGAAACAAAAAGTTTCTTGGGACTAGTCACGTATTTGGGAAAATGTATTCCTGACTTGTTGGAAGTGACTGAACAGCTATGGAACTTAATCAAGAAAGACGTGAAATTCACATGGTGAAAGGAGCAGGAGCAAGCGTTGAGGCTGTAGGACACAGTGATACAAATTACAACGTTGGCATACTTTAACCATAAGAACCGTACCTGCCTTGTAGCGGGTGCAAGTCCAGTTACGTTTTGAGTGGTTCTTTTTCAGTTTGAGGATGAAACCCCCAGAGTTATATCGTTCGTAAGCCTTTCTGCAGTTGAAAGACGATATTCGCAGACAGTGAAGGAAAGTCATGCTTTGGTTTGGGCGGCTTAACGTTTCTATTACTACCTTGCAGGAATTGAATTTGAATTGGAAACTGATCACAAACCACTTGAAGCGATTTTCAAGACAACCTCAAAATCACCGGCAAGAATCGAGAGGTCACCCTTAAAAATTTTGATGAGAATTTAGAAACAACAATTCAATGTGATGCTTCACAATATGGGCTTGGTGCATGTTTTGTTACAAGCTAATGGCCCAATCTGCTGTGCATCCCGAACTTTAGCTGTACAGAAAAAAATTATGCGCAGATTGAAAAAGAATTGCTTGCGATAACATTTGCTGTTTCAAAGTTCCATTACTAGGATCTGAGTAAGCTTTACGCAACCAGGTTGCAAAGAATGAGGCTAAGACTTTTGAAATATAACTTGGAAGTACAATTTTTTGCTGGAAAATTAATGCACATAGCGGACCTCTTATCAAGAAATATTGATAAATACGCTCAAATTAGCGAAGTTGTCCATGCAATCAATTTTAGTAATGATCGCAAGACAGAAGTTGCTAAAGAGACCGGTGCAGATCCAATACTATCAAAACTTATATCGTATTGTAAACATGGGTGGCCGAAAGTACCAGAAGACGTACGCATTTATTTTAAAAACAAACATAACATCTATTTTGAGGACGATCTCTTATTTTTTGAAGATAGAGTAATTATACCCGTTACAGTTCGAAAACACATTTTGAAGCTTTTGCATCAAGCTCACTTGGGTAGACAGAAGACAAGAGATCGTGCCAATGAGCTATCATTGACTCAACGATTCAAAACTGTATGACATGTCAACACTTTATGACAAGAAATAGTAAAGAACCAATAATGTTCCACGAAATACCACCTTATCGGTTCTACAAGCTAGGTATGAATATCATGGAGTACAAAAACAAAACATTTCTGTTAATTGGGGACTACTTCTCGAAATGGTTGGAAATTTTAGAGATAAAATCCAAAAACATAGTGGAAATAATACAACATCTAAAAACCCTGTTTGCTACCCATGGTATTCCGAAAACAGTAGTGTGTGATAATAATCCTTTCGTTTAAGTTTAAGGAATTTGCCAATTTCTTAAATTTTTCTATTCAATTTTCAAGTCCGTACTATGCAAAATCAAATGGTTTTGCTGAAAAAATGGTAGGTATTGCTAAGTCGCTAGTAGAAAAATCTCCGTATGACAACCAAGAACTATTTCTTGCCCTGTTAGAATTTAGAAATGCGCCGATCAAAAGTCTAAATGCTTCACCATCTCAAATTTTATTTAGCCGAAACTGTCGAACCTTACTTCCGATGTATAACAAAAAACTCGAACCTAAAATTATCGAAAATGTACCTGCAAAATAAAAAGCATACCAAGAAAAAGTTAAGTCACAGTATGATAAAACTGCAAAACTCCGCAAAGATTTTAAACCGGGTGATCGCATATATTTCCAAAAACGCGACAATTTATGGTATCCAGGTTTTATCGTAGATCAAGCTAACTGTCCAAGATCGTACATGGTTAGTGAGGAAGAAGGTAGTACATACAGGAAAAATAAAAGTTTCATAAACATTCGCACTTCTTGCGTGCGGCGCAGTGGCTTAGTGGTTAGTGTGTTGGACTACTAAGCGAGGGGTCCCAGGTTCGAATCCCGAGAAAAACCCAAATTCCAACTTAAGGTTTTTTTCGACCTCTCGCTAACGTCTGACAAACATCCGAGAGTATAACTGTCATGAAAGAGCTTCTCAATTGGCCGTTTGGACTCGGCATAAAATTGTAGATCCCTTCCATTCGTCCCAAAAATAAAAATTCACACAAGACGAATGGTTGTGGAAAGCTAGGCTTGGGTCCATACGGACCTGTTGCGCCAATTATTTATTTTATTTTATTTATTTATTTTACTTCTATCTACCAAAATGATTCAACTAACAATGGCACTTGTGACATTGTTTGTGATACAAATAGTGATTTTAGTTGTCGTGACAATATACCGAGTTGTTCAAAAAACACAGACGTTGGGAATAAACAAAATATCGAAACTATTGTAAATATAACAAGAACACGATACGGCAGATGCGTAAAACAAACTGAGAGATATCGTCCTGATTGATTATTCAGTATATTTTCGTTTAAATAAAATACTTTCTCATGTAAAAAAAAAAAATAAATAAATAAATAATGTAAAAAAAAAATAAAAAAAAAATAATTGGCGGAACAGGTCCGTATGGACCCAAGCCTAGCTTCTCACAACCATTCGTCTTGTGTGAGTTTTTTTATTTTTGGGACGAATGGAAGGGATCTACAATTTTATGCCGAGTCCAAACGGCCAATTGAGAAGCTCTTTCATGACAGTTATACTCTCGGATAGGTATTATGAAATTTAGTAAACTGAATTGTGCTTACCGTTGAATATAAATAGTTTTAATTTTTTTTTTGTTATATATATATACTAAGATACCTGAATTGTAACCACAAACTAAGTTCTATTTTAATAGAACCATTACATGCAACACTTGCAACACTGCACATCTTAAAGCGCTCTTTTAATAAACGTCAGTCGATGTCTGAGCATTGAATAAATCGGTCTCATGTTTTAATAAAACACCAAAACAGGTAATACTTGGTACAGACAAATTCCTACCTACCAAGCGAATTGCTATAAAACGCATTACGAACACTTAATATGTGGGCAAAACAATGGGGCCTTGGAGTCAATCCACAGAAGACTGAACTTATTCTGTAACAAAAGAGTGATTCCAAACTTCGATCCTCCAACTATTGAGCCCTCAAAGTAGCTGGGAGTGCTAAAAATCTGGGTGAAATCTGAGATAGGAAGCTTAATTGGAAAATTAATGTCAATGAAAGGGTACACTCAAAAAATAGTTAGTATAAAAATACAAATGAAATCTTTGTAGAAATACGAACAGTGAATATTCGTAATATGCACAAATTATTTCTACATAACAAGAACGTTCGTTGTGTATGTCGTATTTTAAAAATTATTGGATTTGTAGACTTTGCACATATAACGAAACCACCTTTGTAATATTATACGACTACTTTCTGCAGCCGAACTGGATAAGAGTACGAACATCGTTCGTGGAATGTTCAAATGTTTCGTAAATAGTACGAATGCCGTTCGTACATATACAAATGACTGCGAAATGGTTTTACCAGTTATATAAAAGTACAAATGATGTCTTTATATTTAGAAATACGAAACTGCAGCCGTTCGTAGAATATACAAAGCTTTCGTACATTCTAGGAACGACGTTCGTACGTTCGTAATATGTCGGCAAAATTGGTAAGATATGGAAAGTTTAAAAACAGAAATAAAATATATTAAAAAATACGAAACTTTAGCAATTCGTAGAATGTACAAATGATTGTTACATAGTACGAGTGCCATTCGTATACAAAATGGCGGGTGAATTATCACGGACGAATTCTTAAATTTTCGTAATACAGGGTGGCGCACGAATCGTGCTACAAAAATAAAACGTAATAACTTTTTTTCTGTGTGAGTAATCGGCTTATTTTTTTTTTATTTTGTAGGTTACTATTTAGATTTATAAAAATGGATGCTTGGGATACGGAGAAAAGAATTTGGAATAAAATAGTGCAACGGTACCATGCTTTGCAGTCCGTCATTTCCGTCCAAAGGGAATTTAGGCGGGAGTTTGGCGGTAATCCCCCGAGTAGATGGACCATTATGAGGTTTGTAAACATGTTTGCCGAATCTGGAAGCATCGCACGAAGGCCGTACCATCGAGATGCTAATGTTCGGGTTCAGGATACAATCGCAGCAGTAGCATCTGCAATACAGGCCAATCCGAGCGTTTCGACCCGAAACTTATCGGGGCAAATTGGAGTTAGTAGACGGTCATTACAACGGATACTTCATGACGATTTAAACTTGATTCCGTACAAAGTCCAAATTACTAGCAAGTTAAACCCTCAGGATTTGCCTGTTCGCCTGGAATTTTGCCAAAAAATGATATCAATGGCCGAAGAAGACAACACATTGATCAATTGTTTGTTCATGTCTGATGAGGCCCATTTTGATCTAAACGGCAATGTAAACAAGCAAAATTGCCGTATATGGAAAGAGTCTAATCCAGAAATGCTCCATGAGACGGAACTGCACCCAGAACGAGTCACTGTGTGGTGCGCAGTTTCATCAAGGTGTATTGTCGGGCCGTACTTCTTTGAAGACAACGGTGTAACCGTTACTGTCAATGGGGACCGTTATTTAAAGATGTTGAAGGAGTTTTTTTACCCAGAACTGCGCCGAAGACGTATACCATTCAACAGCGTTTGGTTTCAGCAAGATGGAGCAACTGCACATATAGCCAGACCAGTTATGGCGGAGCTAAACAAAAAATTCGCAAACAAATTAACTTCTAGGAACTTCACTCTTCGCTGGCCCCCAAGGTCACCTGACCTGACTGCACCAGACTTCTTTTTATGGGGTTATGTCAAGCAAGAGGTGTATAAAACGAAGCCCAGGAATTTAACTGAATTAAAGCAGTCCATAACGACAATAATTGAGGCGATCCCAACTTCAACTCTTCAGGCCGCAATGAATAGTTTTTTGATCAGGTGCCGCATATGCGTGGGAGAGCGTGGAGGTCATTTGCGATCTATAATCTTTAATAACAACTAACTATTTAAAATAAAATTTAATTTTCTAACCAATAAAAAAAAAATAAATGAAATACATCGATTAAAAAAAAAGTTATTTGAATTTCTTATTGTAGCACAATTGGTGCGCCACCGTGTACAAACAGGGTACTCACAATGGGCCTTCACGGCTTCCGGGTGAAATTTGCATCGGCTGCAAAACTGCCCTCCCAACCTAACCTAACGAACCAAAAATAATTAGTGACCATGAAACGATTGAATGCAATATTAAGTGTATAAACAAAAAAAACTGTAACAAAAAAATCGTTAAATACTGCAAGTATGACAGTGATAAATTTATATCTGTGCCAAAGTCCAGTGTTTTGTAATTATAGCGCAGAGAACCCGTACAACGTCAACGCCTTGAGTGAAGTGTTTGCAATGCAACTAAAGGTGGCTACCAATTCAATGGTTGTTTCAAAAATGGTTCCATACGATAACGCAGAATGGATGAATAGGGAAATACATCAAATGAGGTCATATAACATCAATCTTTATAAACAAGCTGTGATAACTAACAATTTAAGTGATTGGCAACTATATCGTGGAAATCGCTATAAAAGAGCAATTAATAATACAAAATCTGTGATAATAGCCGAATATGTAAGTGTAGTAGAAGAGTGCAATAAAGATTTTAAGTTCGGTGTTATTGATATTGAAGACGTACTAAGAGCAATAAACTCGATAAAACCAAAGGAATGATTTTAACTTTATGACGGCTAAAATGTTAATATCGTCGGTCCCGTCCTTGCACATATAAAAAATAGTTCTTTATATGCAGGAATTATCCCAGAATCCTGGAAAGAATCTTTCATACTTCCAAAAAAAAAACAGTCCCTGGTTCAATTAAGTGTAGTGACTATCGTCCCATAAATATGGTGCCTTTGTATGAAAAAATTATTGAAAAAATTGTTATGTCACAACTACAAGAGCATATAAATAATAGTAGCATCTTAAGTCCAAATAAATCAGGATTTAGATCAAATCAAGAATGGAAAAGTGAAATAGACAAACAAAATTGTGTAGTTGCTGTGTTTTTTGGACTTGAAACGTGCTTTCGAAACCATGAATCATAAAATATTGTTGTTTAAACTTGACGGCTTAAAAGCCTGGAGGAAGGAGATTATTTTGAAGCTACATTTAAAGCTTTGTAAGACGAGCTCCGAATTGAATTTACAGCTGCCCTGTTACTTCAATCGTCCCATACTGCCTTCCATCGCTTTTGCCAACTCATACCACCTTACCATGTCCATTCCAATTCTATTCCCACATTTGATTTAATTATTCAGAAAACCGCCCTTCTTCTCCGAATCTGTCCAACTGAATAATTACGTCTAATTAATTCAGAGAACCAAGAGAAAAAATACAATTTCGCAAGTGACAAGGACAGCAATGCGTTACACGTTACCACATCCTTGTGCGACATTCAGGCAATGATATGCGCATATCCAAGTGACAGATCTGGCTGAGTTTATTTTGTATAAACATCAAAATCGGACAGTTTGCATTCATAAAATTGAAATTGGACACCGTCCACACCGAAGGATTATACCGTACAGCCTATGTAACACACAAAAGGACGAACGGAAAATGTTTAACCCTAATTGGGAGCGTCCGGTCATGATATGTATGCGCGCAGCAACGTCATCGCAGCTCTAATATGTGTGAACCCCAAACAAGGGGTAGAGATATGAATTTCATTTACAATGAAACCCACAAAACCTCGAAAAGGATCGAATTACCATCAACTGAGAGGAGAAGAGTGAGCATGAGCGTAAACCTACATAAATAGTGAACGCCGCACCGTCGAAGGATGTCGTTGCGTTAATTGGGCCTATGCCGCAACCGCCGCACCGCAAGTATAGACCACTTCGAGCGTTCGAGTGCAAATGCCAGTGTGAAAGTGTGACCTGCTGCTGTGCGGCAACCAGTGGGAGTTTCGGACAAATTTGCATAAAGAGAAAAATTCAAATGACAATTAGCCCAGCGCGTGGGCCTTGCCTTGTGCCACATTGAAACACATGATGCTATGGCGACCATGGGGTGAAGAGACACATTTGCATGCTGGCGAAACAATTTTCCGAGTTTTTAATTTCAATTCAGCAGACGATTTGATGGATGGGATGTGATAATTTCATAACTCACCAGAAGTGAGTTGTCTGAATGTGTGTGGCTCCGTATGATGTATTAAATGTCCCAAAGGGATCTGGGTTTTTTTTTTTTTTGAAGTGGAGGGTTGAGTTGTTTTTGTGGTGAAAAACTTAAAATTTTCGATTTATCGCATGTGACTAGATGTGACGAGAACAGCCCCATCAATACATGTCACGTCAACTGTCATGTCACCACATGTAATCGGAAATATTTCCTTTACTGACAAATGAAAATGTGTGTCGGAATGGGAAGGGTGGTTGCAAATACTTTTCCACCCTAACAGAGTGAAGTGCTCGAAATAGTATTCATCGATTAGGTTTGGGGCAAGAGTGGAATGGGTTGTATGGGATGATCTTACTCAAGTCGATGTTATCCTTAGACCAACAGAGTTAAGGTGAAGACTGGAAGTTGTCTTAGCAAGCAAAAATTGGCTTTTTTAAGTTTTTTTTTAAAATAAGCTAAACCAAATGAGGTTGACTCAGGTATTTTAAGGATATTTGCTAAATATTATTGCTCACCAATCTGAGAAAAATAAAAGTGGGCAAGGCGCATTTCAAGTCCTATTTTTGATGAACTCGTATATTTGTTGTGTGTCTCGACTTGTAGTTTGATTTAACATCCCCTAAGCAAAACTTTTGTAGTTCCTTTTACCAGAAGGAGACTGGTCAGTCCCACTCAGAGAAAAAAATAGTTATTTTTGCAACTTTTGTCGTAGACATTTCATAAAATTCCATGAAATATATCTAATAACTATTTGTAACTATATACGTTGAGAATAGTTAAAAAATAGTTGGAAAAAGTAATAAAATAGTTAAAAAGGAATCACTTCATTTTATGACTGTATAAATAGTCAACAGTGACTTTTTTAATAGTAACGCTATTCAAAACATGGTTACCATACAATTTTTAAGTAGTTGAAAAAGACTAGTTGCCTAGTTATTTAATATGATCAACGGGTACAAGAACTTCAACTATAACTATTTTGGTTGTCAAGCAGAACAACAAAATAGTCAAAAATGACTTCTGTGTAGTTAGGTATTTAATAAAAAAACGCGTGCCAAATGTTTCATTACGACTATTCTGTTTGTCAAAAACCTCGGCCAAATATTTGGAAATGCCTATATGCGTAAACATTTAATAAGAAAATCCTGCGTTAGTAAGTGCAACAAGTACGTCTCAGTGGAAATTCGATCATTGTGCGAACATTGAACTCGCGCCGTTCTTTATTCTTTATCGTGTTAGAATATATTAATATTTAATTGGTAAAATATTTAATAACAATTGAGTAACCGATTTTTAAATTCTATTAATGATCTAAGTGATATTTTCAATAATTATAAGAACTGTGATGTATCAAATGTTGAAGAAGAGCAATTTCAAGTTGTAAATTTAGAAACCCTGAAGATAATCAGGAAACAGCTGCAGGCGAGATAAACTTTGACGAACAGCTGTATATAATATTTGACTAGTTTTAATTTTGAACCGTTCTGATATGTGATTTTATGAACTGGTTCTTGATTTTAAAAAGCTAAGACTCTTCAACAACGATGACTTGAAGTAAATTGTGGGAAGCGACAGAAAGTCATACATACTGTCGCCCTAATTTGGGTTACCGTAAACGCAAAAATTCACTTTTTTCCACCAAATTCATCAAGCTTACGTATGGTTTTGACGTAAACGCCAGAATTTGGCATTTACGTCAAATTTTCCATACGATTTAAGAACATTTTTGTTTAAGAATTGTTTTGACTTACGTCCTATTGTCCTACAACGTACGCCATAAAACTTTAAAGCCTTGTTCAGTGTTGTTTTGACTTATGTGCCTTCAAATTCAATGTAACGCTATTTAATCGTATGCACGTACGTCATTAGAAAGAAAAATATTTTTTTTTGTTTTGCCGTACGTGCATACGATTTTACTGTGACCGTAAAAAAGTATAAATACGTTCTCATTGAAAAATATTTCAGTAGTTGCTTCCCATTTTTTGTAGGGAGAGGACGTGATTGAAAAATAATAAAAATGAATTCTCCAGTACCCATTATGGATGAATCCCTTCTTTTGTAAGTACTTATAGTCTACATAGGTATGAGTTTTGATTCAATGTTTCTATTTTTTAAGTTTATTAGATGAGCTAGTCCCAAATGAATCAGAGTTCAGGAAAGAAACAAATAGAGTTTTTTCAAGTTCATCGCAACAAGATTTTGGTAAGAAAAAAATTCAAACCCCTGACTTTCTTTGTATTAAATGTCGTTGTTCTATGATCGTAGGGTCAGATGATAGCGTAGATGACTCTAATTATGTTTATGAACCATATTTGCCACAACATTTGTTTAAGAAGTATGCCATCAGAGTGTGATACTTCAGATATATAAGACCTAATACAAAACATATAGGAACTAGTTCCATATACTGACATTTAATATTAAATAGGAAGTGATATGACTCCAAAAAGCTCTACACGAAAAAGACGAAAGAAACCTGAAATGTGGAAACAGCATCTTAGAAAACGCGAGAATCTGGAAAGGAGTACACAAACATTAAAGGAACAAATATAAAGGCAAGGAAAGTGCTGGAACCGTAAGCGTACCTGTTTTTATTTGTGTACAAAAATATTTTTTTCTGAAGTGAGACAAGGCATTTTTAATTAATTTTTATTACTTATATTTTTTTTGTATTTATGTTTATTTTTTATCTTAATCCCAAAAGACTGTGTGCAAAGTACTGTGATTTTCTTATCAAAATGAATTGTTAAAAAGTAGTTCTCAACTTTACGAAATGTGAAATAAAAATATTTTTTGTTCTCAAAAACTTTGTCTTTTTTTTGAAACATAAAAACGTGTGCTAATATCTTGATTTTAAGTAAATAAATTTTTTACTAATTTATTATTGGAATACCGTATGGGCACAATTTTTGACGTATGTGTATGAGTAAAAGAAAATATTATATATAACTTCTTACATTTTTTGAAAGACGACTTCCGTGTGAATATAGTCTCCAAAAATGAATAAAACCCAGCGGTTGGTTTTCATGCTATAAGCTGTCAAAACTTTAAATGCGATTTCCTCAAAACATTAAAATGCCGTTTACGGCAACCCAATGTTAGGGCGACGATACATTATCTATATCTATGTGCAATTAAGGGAAAGTTTGTTGGAGTGGATAAAATCTCAGGTAACTGCGACAACAATATTTAATTCACTTGTACCTCCTTGGCTATCTAAAAACAACCTACTATTAAAGTGATAACATTCAATAGCTAGTGCTTCCACACTGGATGGGAGTGTTGATTCATATTTGGAAAACCACGAAACATGGCAGTCATCATCCTCAAGCGCAAACAGCACAAGCAGTAAATCATCGATATTTACAGAAAGCAACGTGAGTATACCTACATAATTTGAAGAAATATTAGACTGTAGCATTGGGAACGATTCTAACAGAAATCGATTAGTAAATCTTATATTAGATACTGTGTTCGTTCTGGTTAAGATATATATCTAAGATAATTATATATATCTAAGATAATTACCCCACCACTTCACAAACATTAATCAGATAAAAACATTTTTAACTTAAGCCTTTGTATAATACTTATGGCAGTATTTATTTGCATTGTGAATTTTATAATTTTTTTAACTTTATACCTGTGTAATATAAAATAAAATTACTTGAAAAAAAATATATTGCGTTATTTTCCTTGTAAACTTCTGGACACTTTTAAGGAAACAAATCCTTTTGTCTGTTTTACTATCATAATCGCTGGCAGTGAAATACTTTAAGGTAAGTATATTTATATACTTGCAACTAGATACTTTGGCGGTCATTCCTTATCCGTACTTTTAAACGGATAATTTTATTTACACTCAAAAACGAGTATATATTTTAACTCGATTTAACTGTTTAAAGTAAACAATTTTAATAAAGTAGAGCTGATTTATCAACTATCCTTTTAGGACAACCTTATTGCTATATAGCTTAAACTACATAACTATTTATAGTTTTATCTAATAGTCAAATAGTTATTCAACAACCGGTTGATATAGTTAAATTTCAATACGTGCATAGTTAGAAACAGCTATTGTAATAGCTATGTAACTACTAAATGCATAGTTGAAAACAGCTATTGTAAAAGTAATTTAACTTCTATCAGCCTTATTTATAAACGTATCTCCTTATAATACAGTATGCACCCTTTTTAATGCCTCTATAGCGCAAAAGCCTTATTTATAAAAAATATTCAACGTTGTATAGAGCTTGTATAAGCTAAACGCGTTTGGAGGTTGTTTAGTGCCTGTATAGAGGTGGAATAGTATCGAAATGTCATTTTAACTGAAAAAAATTTGTCACATTTTATTTTAAATTACATCAAAAAGAAATTGAATAGATGTATCGAGGTTTTTTATTCAATTTTAAAGATTCTACAAGTATCCTCGATAAGAAATATGGGCAGATATGAGATGTTTTGAATTGTTTTTCAATTTGGTTTAATTTGCACAAGCCTACCATATCATAGGACTCCCAAATTTCCCAACTTTTTCTTTTACTTTTCCATTTTTTAATTCCTATTTGCATTTGCATTTCTCACAAGCTGCTTTGCTTTTTTTCACTTTTCGGACAGATATATGTAATAGATTTCTCCTTTTCAGTACCTTTTATGACGCAAGCTCTGTAGAATTTTTGGGAACGTGTATAAAGGCTGTATAAATACTTATACACTGCATAACTATACAGGTGTTTAGGGGCGTTTAGCAAATTCTAATAAATAAGGCTGTATGTGTTTAGTTAGAAACAGCTATTGTAATAGTTATTTAAATACTATCTGCATAGTTCAAAAGAACTATTAACGTAAATGTTATGTAACTATTATTGTAGTGGAAATTGACTATTGAAAGGTTGATTTTCAGAAATAAATGAATTCACAACCATAATAGTCACAAGTAACTACTTTTGGAAATATTGGTCACGATTCGGACTATGAAAATATTTAAATGATAGTGATTAATGATTATTTTTTTCTCTGAGTGTAGAACCCATTGTCCTAAACGACATTAATACACTCCAACGAAGTAGAATATCTCGGAATCATCCTTGATAAGAAACTTAACTGGAACTTACACATCAAGTCCGCCACAGAGCGCGCCTCAAGAGCCATGTGGACCTGTAGCTATCTGTAGTCTGTACGGCAGAACTTGGGATCTTACTTTCAGAACGATCCACTGGTTATATACTATGATGGCAGGGCCTTTTTTTTTATTTCATAACAAAAACTAATATATAAAATTGATATAATAAGAAAATACATTTTTGTTTTTTTTTTTTGCATTGCATGAAATTTTAATATACAATCTGTTGTCGAAGACAGTGAATAAAACTATTGATGGGGAATATACAGGGTGGCGCACCAATTGTGCTACGATAAGAAATTCAAATAACTTTTTTTTTAATCGATGTATTTCATTTATTTTTTTTTTATTGGTTAGAAAATTAAATTTTATTTTAAATAGTTAGTTGTTTTTAAAGATTATAGATCGCAAATGACCTCCACGCTCTCCCACGCATATGCGGCACCTGATCAAAAAACTATTCATTGCGGCCTGAAGAGTTGAAGTTGGGATCGCCTCAATTATTGTCGTTATGGACTGCTTTAATTCAGTTAAATTCCTGGGCTTCGTTTTATACACCTCTTGCTTGACATAACCCCATAAAAAGAAGTCTGGTGCAGTCAGGTCAGGTGACCTTGGTGGCCAGCGAAGAGTGGAGTTCCTAGAAATTAATTTGTTTGCGAATTTTTTGTTTAGCTCCGCCATAACTGGTCTGGCTATATGTGCAGTTGCTCCATCTTGCTGAAACCAAACGCTGTTGAATGGTATACGTCTTCGGCGCAGTTCTGGGTAAAAAAACTCCTTCAACATCTTTAAATAACGGTCCCCATTGACAGTAACGGTTACACCGTTTTCTTCAAAGAAGTACGGCTCGACAATACACCTTGATGAAACTGCGCACCACACAGTGACTCGTTCTGGGTGCAGTTCCGTCTCATGGAGCATTTCTGGATTAGACTCTTTCCATATACGGCAATTTTGCTTGTTTACATTGCCGTTTAGATCAAAATGGGCCTCATCAGACATGAACAAACAATTGATCAATGTGTTGTCTTCTTCGGCCATTGATATCATTTTTTGGCAAAATTCCAGGCGAACAGGCAAATCCTGAGGGTTTAACTTGCTAGTAATTTGGACGTTGTACGGAAACAAGTTTGAATCGTCATGAAGTATCCGTTGTAATGACCGTCTACTAACTCCAATTTGCCCCGATAAGTTTCGGGTCGAAACGCTCGGATTGGCCTGTATTGCAGATGCTACTGCTGCGATTGTATCCTGAACCCGAACATTGGCATCTCGATGGTACGGCCTTCGTGTGATGCTTCCAGATTCGGCAAACATGTTTACAAACCTCATAATGGTCCATCTACTCGGGGGATTACCGCCAAACTCCCGCCTAAATTCCCTTTGGACGGAAATGACGGACTGCAAAGCATGGTACCGTTGCACTATCCAAATTCTTTTCTCCGTATCCCAAGCATCCATTTTTATAAATCTAAATAGTAACCTACAAAATAAAAAAAGAAATAAGCCGATTACTCACACAGAAAAAAAGTTATTACGTTTTATTTTTGTAGCACGATTCGTGCGCCACCCTGTATAATACAAATACCGATAAAAATTTAAATTTTTAAGTTCGAAAATAAGAAATTAAAAAAAATAAAGATAAAAAATTACGACGATTGACGATTTATAATCTATTCAATTATGTAATTGGAGTAAAAAACAAATCAATATGAGAATGGTTAAAAGAGAGAAGCCATCTTTTAATATTATTTAAAAATACTGTTTTCACTCTCTCGCATATAAGGTTTTCTGGCAGTATATTGAACAAACGAGGCGCGGTAACAGAATAGAAACGTGAAAAATGTGTTTTGTAAATTGCTGGTACCCTTACAAAATTTCTGGTGTTTACTCTGAGATTAAAATTTTCATGAACTCTGAATATTTTTAAAACTTTATAGATTGACTGGTTCTTTTTGCCCATGCAATCGCTCCATTCATGATCATTGGTCTCACAATAGCAAAATACATCCATCTGATGATGGTCGGGCTATATGCCCAGGTTTGGCCAGCTAAGCTCCCGCAAATCATTAAAGCCCGCATTGCTTTCTTGTTATCTTTTCTGTGTGTGTTTTTTTTTCAGACGAGTTTGCTGTCTATATTTAGTCTCAGGTATAAAAACCCAGTCATGAAGTCGTCTGGACACTCATTCCGAAATTTTTCAGACAAATGAAATTTATCAATACAACTTAAGTTTTATCAATTTGAACGATATTTTGTCAAACGGATAAAAACTACTTTGTCAGATTAACAAAACACAATTTTCAGTTTAATAAATCGATATTGTATCAGTTGAATAAATTTCTTGTTGAATTTACAAAGTTTCTGTTGTATCAATTAAAACAGGACCAAAAATCACTTTTGTGAAATTGGCAAAGCTTAATGTTTGTTAGCCAATACAGAATATAAATACTACAAACATTCTGTTGAAATGACCGCTTTTGTTTGTACAAAGTGGGCCAAAAAAAGCACCGTATTGGAAGATGCTCTTATTTTTGCAAATGGCCGCCAATGTCAAATCTGTTTTGATATTTGTGGACTAGACAGATATAGAATACAAGTGAACAAGCAACGGAGCGATACACTAACCAAGAACGCGGAATAATCGACCTTGAATAGTATGGGACCACACGAGACGTCGCCAAGAGTGGCCGGCCGCGGAGCGCCTGTTGTGCCGAGAATATCGTCGCTGTTGACGAGGATGTCGAGCTGTCACCGGAAACATCGACCAGACGCCGTGCCTCGCAATTAGCCATCAGCCGGTCGTCCCTAAGGCGAATTTTGGTCAAAGACTTGCGCATGTTCCCGTACAAAGCCCATTCCGTGCATCAGCTGCTGCCTGTCGACCGCCAAACGCGTGTATCCTACGCCCAAGCCATTCTCAATCTCGAGGACGAAGTGAACGATTTTTCGACCAAAATTATAATGAGCGATGAGGCTCATTTCCACCGCAGCGTGTGCGTGAACAAGCAAAACTATCGCTTCTGGGGCAACGAAAACGAGCATAGCACGAGGAGCCATTACACCCGCTCAAAGTTACTGCATGGTGCGCTGTTCACGCTGGAGGAGTCATCGGTCCATTTTTTTTCGACAACGCCGCTTGTCAAACGACAACAGTGGACGGTGCGCGCTATACGGCCGTGTTAACCGAGTTTTTTCTGCCGCAATTTAGGACTGGAGGACATGTGGTTCCAACAAGACGGAGCTACGGCACACACGGCGCGAGCCACAACCGATATTCTGAAGGCGGCGTTCCCGGGTCGCCTCATCTCTCGTTTTGGCGATTTGCACTGGCCCGCAAGATCGCCCGATTTTTTTTTTAAGTCCCCTAGATATAAATTGGTAAGAAATGCAATTTTGTAATACAGGATTGTTTAACAAGCTTTTTATTATCTTAAATTAAATCAAATTTTACTGTTTATGGACCGACAGTAAAATACGCAACTTTAAATAGTGAAGGAGATGACTATATCTACATCATTGTCGGTGTTTAGGGTAAAGCGGATCTTTTATTTTCAAGTTAAATAAAGGCATACAATTGTAGATCCCTTCCATTCGTCGCAAAAATAAAAACTCACACAAGACGAATGGTTGTGAGAAGCTAGGCCTAAGGTCCCTACGGACATGTTGCGCCAATTATTTATTTTATTTATTTTATATTTTGATATTTCCAGTAAAAAAAATTTAATTTCTATAGTTCTTTCTTTTAAAAAATCTAATTGCTAAACTTTTTTGCTTTACGTATCATTTATTTAATACCTTATGCTATCCACGTAACAAATTATTTGTTGATTCAACAAATTAAAATTGATTAATAATTCTATACAACCAACACTTTTCTTAAGATTCCACAAAAAACGACTGTGGTACTGGGCTCACGGAAACTACGCCAGAATTTTTTTTTTTTTAAAAAACCCCAGAACATTGTTTGGAAAATACATTTTTCCAGAAATGTTGGAAATACGACCAGACAATTGTAGAAAAAGAGCTAGAAAGTGAAATGGAAATTAATTTCCAATTTCTTTTTGGAAAAAAGACCAGGAATTGTTTTATTTTATTTTTTAACAAGATAAGTTTTGTAAGTGATAAGGTAGTTAAACAAAAAATCTTAGGGGGAAACATCGACGCGATCGGTCGGCCCTTTTTTTTAGGAAAGAAAGCCATACTACAGTCGACTCCGCTTATCTAAACTTCGCTTTACTGAAGAAATCGGTTAATTGAATTGCCGAATTTAGCACGCAGCATTTTTTTCAAAAATTCATACGAATAGCTCTGCTTAACTGAAACCCGCTTAACTGAAAAACCCGGTTAACTGAACAAAGTAATACGTCAGAAATTAATAAATTATACTAATTCAGCTCCGCATTACTAAAACAAAGTTATTGAACGCGCCCATTAGTACAATTTTTTATTTCGTCAACTGAACTTGTCCATTGTACTTATGACACTAACTTCATTGTGTATCAATTTTGACAGCTCTACATACCCTAATTCTTCGTTGAATTGCTAACAAAACTTCGAACTTCGGTTAAGTACAACAATTTTTCAGTTATCCGAAGTCCGTATAAGTGAAAATACCGCATAAGTGAAATAAAATTTGTGGCAAATTGCCGTTTCAGATAAGCGGAGTAGACTGTACTGTATGGAAAATATGGCATTTTTTTTAATAAAAATTCTGGCGTAATTTCCGGGAGCCGTAGTACTGACAGATTATTTCTGTAATATCAACAATATTTGCTGTTGACAAAAAAAAAAACTACAAATAATTTCGATGGTATTAATAACTGGTTTTGTAAATTTAAGAAAAATATAAAGGTCAAATTGATACAACAGCATTATGGTAAATTTAACAAAAAATGTTCATACGCACAAATAAATAATTTTTGTTACAATAACTTGTTATCACTTGTTAAAATTTTGTCAATTTGATAGGAACATTTTGTTGGACGTATATTGAGAATAAAAATTGTTGAATCAAGCCTCATTTTTATCAAATATACCAGGGTTTTATTTTCGGTGTAGTTTGGTGGTCTATATGGACTCGTTTTCGGGATCCCCTGCGATATAGTCAGCAGAACGATTGCGGGGTCGGCCAAACCTGGCAGCATCTCGTGTTCGACCATACTCATCTAGGCGAGAAATTGAACGTCGTAGTATTTGCCCAGTTGGTGTTCGACGACCGGGATGTCCGCCAACAACACCGACGGATAATTCCGCAAAAAATCGAAACAATTTTTCCCAGTTCTCTATGAGTACAGCGATTCATGTCTTGTTGACACGTATTTTGTATACTTCACAAGTGTCGAAGTAGAATATATATTCACCGTCAGTTACAAAAATTATAGCATCTTCCGAAGAGTTAAGGATTTTTGCGCCACTTATAAAACATCACTCACATAATCGAAATGACACTCAGTCACTACTAAATTTATTGGCTAATCCTTCTTAAACGTCAACGGAAAAACCCTTCATGTGACCAACACCAGGCAAGTTAAAACTGAAACCGATCTAGTCAGCTGTCGGACTTGATAAACTTGAGTTTGAACGTTTCCAATATTTTAAGATCCTGGTAGCCATATTCTGGGACAAATGTGAATAGATATGAATAATGTATGTGAAACTTGTCACAGAAAATTAAGTTTTTTGTCAGTCGGATGTGAGACCTCCTCAGAACGAGTTTCATGGTTGCACCGGAACTCCCCCCGAACCCAGACATTCTATGGTCAAATGAAATAACACAACGAAGCACGAACCCCATTCTCTTCCCACAAACAGAGTGCAATTAAGAAACGAACTGCGGAATGCATACCCACTTGACACTCTTTGACATTCCATAGAAATTACAGAACCAACCTACCCACCAGGATGCACTCAAGAGCACCGTTCGTTCCAAGGTGTCGTCACATAGAAATTCTTTTCAAGATCACAAGCACAGAACCAAAGATGCAAATCATCTTCCAAACGTTGACTTATGTCAGAAATGCTTGAAACTCGAAATGCAGGTCATACCTTGGCATATGCGATGACAATATATTCCTCGCCGGTGGACTCCTTGATCTTGCATGTTTTGCCGCCATCGCCACCGCCAACTCGTCACTGCATCGTCACTGCATTGTTTTGAATTTTAATTCATTCATTCGCTGGATGGAAAAATACGATCACGTCTCGTCGTATGCCACATGCATGTGGCACGATGCATTACATGCACTTGTGATCTGATCATGAGCCATTGTTGGCACAAACAAGGTTCTCCGGAATAGAATCGCGTGCAGATTGATATACTGTCTGTGGAGCGTATATACGCTCCTCCAGGATGGTGTACAACAAGGCGAGCACAAATTACCGACGAGATACTCAGTGGGACAGAATTGGTAATTTGGGTCTCAATTGGCGCGTAATGAGACAGGACGAGCAACGCGATCGGTTACCGAAAAGAAATGCCCGTCCGCAGTAATTCACACGGAATCGATCTTAAATGACAAATTAGAGTTACCAACTGGCACACTGTGATGGATGGCATCACGGCCAAGGAGGTGTGCCGCAACAAAAACAAAAACTCAGTCAGCACTATCTTCGATCATAACTTATGTGGAGATCGCGATTCCGCGATCATGATCGATGTGCCGATGGATCAATTTTGTGGTTAGGGTAATCTTTTGGAATTGTTTTGTTCGGCTTTGGCCGCCGCATCGATTAAGGTTCGGAGGAGAGTCGTTTCTTTTTCTGCTTTCAACAAAAGGTGTCGATTTGATTACGTTGGCCAATTGTTTTTGGCGGAATTTGCTTGCGGATCGATCGTCGGAGAGATGTGGAATTATAATGACTTTGCGGAGTGACGATCGTGCTCTCTGTTCTGTGATAGAACGGTTTGTGAATTATTATGATCGATTAGGTGTGAAAAGTGTAGCTAGGTTGGATCGTAGATTTGCATATAGACTCGTGGGAACCTGGTAAATGGGGTTCGGTGTAATTTATCTTGCTGAGAGCTGGGTTGGGTACATATCATTCACAACACATTTGACTGTCCGCAAGTAACCACCTTCTGTCACAACACATAACCCGGCCACACACAGCAACTCCAAATATCGACAGATTAAAATTGAATCCAATTAACACTTGCCACCTGGAGAAGTCGGACAAGCGGCCAATCGCGCGGACCTCAAACAAAAAAAAAAAAACACAGTGCCATCATCATCAACACCATCGGCCGGCATGAGGTCCAAATTGCTAAATTCACACCAAGCGTGTTCGCATGCTCACCACGAATTTCCCATCCAATAACTCGCGCGAGTTTTGACGTCTACAGCAGCGTTCAACGCGCCAGAGTTCAGCAACCCAATAAATTTTGGGGCAATCGAATTGTGACACATGTGCCGTATGCACAGCTCTCAGGAGGACTGCAGCAGTTGAAGTCGGTCGTCGTCGTCGTCGTCGTTCCATGATAAATTCCCCATAATTCCGAATGGCATTCAATTCTCTGTGACACATAAATTACGAATTAACGCTTAAAGCCCGTTTGAGGGGCATAATTTTCCGTTTTACAATAATCGGATGTCATTTTCATTTTGTGCAAATAGCCCGGTTGGCACAGTGGGTGCTAGAGGTGGGGATGTGGACCGTCGGTCGGCTGCATCCACTCCATACACGAATTGGACATTTTTCAATCTTTGTCCGAAGAGGATTGTGGCATTCCATGATGAAGAACCGACCAACGGACGACGGTACTCCTTTGGGAGAGTTCCCAACTCTGTACGCGCCATAGTTTGCCGGAATCATCATAATGCGTTCTGCAGATGGTATTGGCGGAGGACGACACCATTGGTAATCTCATGTTGGGTGGTCAATTTGTTTACGCGACAAGGTGATGGATTTTCTCTAAAAAAAAAAACGCACACACACACACAGAAACAACGCGAAAAAAATAATATTTTGAATTGTGTGTATGGAAGATGATGTCTGTGGCGAATGCCATAAATTATGGGATGTGAAGTGCGATTTGTTGATGCTGCCGGTGGAGGTGGCGGTGGCGGTGGAGGTGGTGTTTGTAATTTATTTACCCGAATGCGTTAGGTTAGGACTAGGAAGGCAAATGCGTTTTCAGTTGATGCCAACAAATTAGCTGGCAGAAATGCCATTAGACGAGGAAATCTCGGTTGGGAGAGTGTTGCAACAATAGCGCACGTATCGTTAATCTTATTCTACGCTGCGCTGGTTGTGATTTACAGCTGCAGTTGCATTCAACAAATTCCACTGACGTGGAGTCATTGATTTGACCATTCGAATTGCTGAAGCTGGGTGAACCTACTTTAGGTGCAAAGTACCTATAGCGGCAGTCCCAGATGACCCAATACTTATCCACTTAACCTTGAGCAAGTTTCGTGACGATCAAGTTCAAGTGTGACTTTTGAATTGTCAGTGATATTTTGACTGTCAGCGATAACAGTCATTTTGACAGCTAACAGGTGGTTTGGATTGACTAGATTTAGCATTTATTGACTTACTCTGGAACAACCGTCGGTAAGTTCATCTACCTTCTATCCGAAGATTGGGCACCTTGTCGCGGTGGGACGGCTTAAGCAGAGGAACTGGATGCTAGATCAGGGTAGTGGCCCAACTCCTCTGACAGAGCTGAATGTGAATTGAAAAACCAAGATCCAATCCGATCAATCGATCAACCCTTAACACCAAGATGACTGGTCTGCAATGTCGAGGGAGCTGTGACAAGGTAGGTAAAACTACTGGTTCACAAGGTTCAGGGGTAATTGAACCGTTAATGGAGACTCCTCAGGGGCAGCTCAATCCTCTGTTGTAATGTTGTGTAGGATAGGTATTGGGGATCTCTGCCTATTCGGTCTGTTTAATTCTCCCCTACTCGTGGGTACACATATGGACCTCAATAAAACAAATAAAAATAATGTTCCTTCGGAAAAATGAAAAGGCTTAGAAGAGGTCGAGAAGGCGTTGGAACCCGCTGAAATGAGCCTAAATAAGCTCCATTGGTCAATGGACTCCGATGGGAAACGATAAGAGTTAGCAGACCAATCGTCACTGGAGGTGGACAATGAGATGCAGAAATGCGCCAAGAGGTCAGCCGAAACTGCGGAAGCTGGATTGGAAGAGAAAATAAGGCTCGACTCCGAGCGGAAGTTACACAAGCAACTGCACCAAAGGATGAAAGAAACAAAGATTGGCCTTGGTCAAATCTGTCTCGACGGAAGGCATAAACAAGTCGGTCGCGGAGTATTCTGAAATGGTTGCCAATATGACGTCGACCGAAACCTCTCTAGAAGACGATGGAGCTATGAAACGGTTCAAATGTTCCGGGACCATGAATCCACCCGAAACTGAGAAGAAGCGGACGGAAGGCGGAAGGGAGAACGGACAGTCTGTTCAACATGGGGTCAGTCTACAGGTACCACATTAGAGTGGTTAAATGGATGGATAACAACGGACTATTAGTCAACCCGAAAAGCAGAAATCGTCCGAGCAACCTGGACCAAGCAAGGTAACGCGAAGCTGAGCCAAGCTATGGGAAGGAGAGCAACACAAGCAGATGAAGCAAAGCCATACACTATGAGTGAGAGAGCCAAAGTTAACAAGGGCGTATAAACCTTTGCTTAAACTGCGGCAATAGTGAACGATCTCCAAATCGGTTTTGCCGACATGAATCGAAAGGAAGGGATAGAAGCTTCACAGTTGAGTATTTTTAAACGTCACGCTGAGAGCTCTAGACTTACTTCCGACAAATGCAGGTGATATCGATGTAAAGGAGATAACCTTGGAGGAAGGGATTATAGCAATAAAATGCGGTGAACAAGAAACCAAGGGTTGGCTATATGAGACTGTACGGAAGATGACCGACCTAAAGGATGTAGAAAGGTTCTTCGTTCCCGGTGAACCCTTGAGCAAATATGTCATCCTTGCCAGACTATGTCGTGAAAATTACTGTGTGAAGGACACTTCAAAATTTGAGGTATTTGAAGATATCATGACAACAAAATTGGTGGAACCAAGCTGACGATCTGGTGCCGAGGGAGGAAGCGAGGCTGGTTAGACAAGCAGGAGATAGACTCTTTTGCGGGTTGGACATAGCATTTGTGAAGTGCCAAGGATCATCGGACAAAACTTGGAAAGCCACCCAGAGCCAGACAATTGAAAGATTATCAAATTGGAGTGTAATGGATCAGGCTACGTTGTCGAAGCCATTTCATTTTATATTCGCTATCTAAAAGAAAAAAAGATCGGAAATACGTCAGAATTCCGAAGAATACGGATAGGACAAAATACCTTAAGGTTTTGGAGGAAAAACTGAATGTAATGACATTTGGAATGCCGAAAAACACTAGGCATAAAGAATCACAGCTGCAGACATCTGCAATCAGCTGTTGAAGATGCGTACCGAGTGACTTGCACACGTATTTTAGTTGAAAAACAAGATCCTGCGCCTTGGTGGTGCCGGGAACTTAAAAGGCTAAAAAAGGCTGTGAGGAAGGCCTTTTAATCACGCTATGAGGAGGGGAAAACTCGAAGCATGGGATGAATATAAGGCGAAAAAGAAAGAGCTAAATGTCACTCTGCGACGACGTAAAAGGGAGTCGTGGAGGGACTTTTGCTCGAGTATGAGGAGTACATCTGAAGTCAGTAGACTACAAAAGATTGTCTCGAGAGATCCAGTTTCCAAGATCGGACTCATTCGTAATAGAGCGGGGGAGATGGTGGAAACACTGTATCACACAAATGAGGTCCTAATGGAGGTACACTTTCCAGGATGCTATAAGTGAGATCAGCCCTGGGCTCCAAGGTAACAAGGAGCGAACAGGATAGATAGAACCGGCGAAAAAAAGGATTACACCGAGGCAAAGTCATTCAGACCAGTCAGCCTAACATCCTTTCTGTTCAAAAAAATGTTAAGGGTGATAGTGGACTATATGGAGAGCACTGCGCTTAAAACGTATCGTTTGAATAGGAGCATGCATACCAGGGTAGGCATGTCTACAGAAAGAGCGCTACATCATTTAGTATGCATTGCGGAGGAAAAGCTGAATACTGGGGGCATAACGCTGACCACTATAATGGACATTGAAGGTGCCTTCCATAAGATATGCTTTGAACGTCTGAAACAAGCGTAGGAAAAACGAAGGGTTAACCAATATGTTGAATACAAGGGCGATAAATATTCGGACGGGAACCTTAAAACTCAGAGGAAGGGTTAACAGAGGTTGCCCCAATCCAGAAACCTCTTCTACTGAAGCCTAAACTGATTCCTCGCATAGATTCGTTAATACAAAATCTTACGGCTTACGGACAGATTCATGACCAACGAAGATGGTGAACCATCGTTTCAAGCCCTTCTCCAAAGTTTTCCTGCAGTTGAGCGAGTGAACGAAATCGAAAAGCTAACGCATTTTAGGTACTTTGATATTGCAATTTCGTTGTCAGCTGTGAAAGCTGAGTATCTACATTCTTTGGTGCGAAAAAATATTGTCGAGTGAGCCTTCTACCGAAGTTTTGAAATTGCTTTATATACGTGACAAAACTTACTTTAGAGGTCTAAACTTGCTTACGTTTTGGCCACGCTTCCCGTGACCACAACTAGTGTTTTATTAAAGAAAGAAAAGGATTAAGACAGTGTCCCGAAGCGTTATGGGGAATGCAAGTTTTTAATTAAAGTATGTTCATTTGCGTATGCGATTTGTTTTTTCGAAGGTTTTGTTTCATGTAACTTCGAAAACGAAAGGAAATTTCATTTGTGCGAAATTCATTTTATCGACGTTTTCGTTTTCGTTGCTTCATGGAACTCCAAAAACGAAGACATTTTCGTTTCATGCGAAAGCGAATGATATTTGTTTGACGTTTCTCATTGTTTAATTAGTTGTTGTGACTAATATTTGATGATAGAGCTGTGTAAAATTGTGCCAATTCAATCCGAAAAAAATCTTCGAGATTGTTCGGATCCTCTTACACTGCCCGATAAAAGATTTGTTCATTAAATTGATGTGCATTGGAAATGGAATTGACAGTTTTGTTTTCGCCCGGTATTTGTATTCTGCCCATGTCAAAAAAGTGAGATATCAATACATTTATAAGACATTTTATGGACGGGCCATTTTCATTTAATATTTTACACAACTCTTCCCATTTTTCTGCAGGTTTATCTCTGAGCAGGGCATTGTCTTATGTATTTTTTGCTAGGAAGGAATACCTATCCATCCACTCGATCATAATATTTTGTTGCGTTTGTGTTGTTAATTAAATAAACAGTTTGCATGTCGGTAATTTTTGATCTTACTATATTTATTATTCAAATGTTCACCTTTTGTTACGTCGAAAATATCAACAAACGAAATATTTACATTGAAAGCGGTCAGCTGTTAGCCGTCAAAATAACATATTTGATAGATATATAGAGCTTTTCAAACTTTAATTTTTTTTGTCACACCGTTTCTTAAACCGCTGTGACCGAGAAGAAAAAAACGAAAGCGGTACATGGAGCAAATTTTCACTTTCGCGTGAAATCTTTCGTTTTTTGAAATGTGAAAGTGGTTTTCGTTTCGTTTTTTTTTTTCAGAATCCCACCCGTGGCTACGGCACTGCTGAGACTATTAAAAATAGGTTCTAAGCATGAGTCGAGGAACATTGATATGGGTGGTGACTTTGTCTACAGATGTTAGCGTTAACACTAGGATTCGAGCCCAGGGAAGAACTCTGGAGAAATTCAGAGAGTCTCCCTGGGTAAGATTTATAGTGGTAGAGACAAGTAAAGAGACCCGACAAGGTGGTCTGATTCCAATATCTCTCGATATATATATATATATATATATATAAATTTAGGCCTTTAATTAATTTCATACCATTCAGCAACCTTTTTACTCTTCAATATGTTTTAGAATCTTTCTCAATCCTTTAATAAATACCAGGAGGACACTCAGCACAATTATTGATAGGCTGGACTTTTCGAAGATCGTCGCCAGGTCTAGTTAATGGATACAACCGATATGTGCTCCGAGGCAGCCGCTTATAGGTTTTCTGTAACAGTAATGCAGTAATGCAAATACGAAAATTGAACTTCTGAGCTTCCGAGGGGAAACTGCAGGCTGGCGGTGAATGCGGCCCCATGATTTTTATAACACTGGTATAATATTGAAATTGTAAAACCGAGGAATAAGTAATTTGATCCGAATGAAAGGTAAAGATTCGTAGAAGGCACGAATGCATTCTTTTATAAATTCTGTTTCTTAAAGTAAAAGTTAACGAATTCAATTCAAAATCAGTTGCATGTTAATACACATATAAAAATACATGGGGTCTTCACATGATTCCATGGCAAAATGTTTCTGATCCACGAAACACAAAACTGTTCTAAAATTTCAATTTTTAGAATGTACCAACTCGACCTCAGTGCAATGTTTATCTACGATTTCCAGCTGAAACTCCGAAGCCCAAATCTCTCACTGACCACTTGAAGATTTGCGATCAAACTATGCTGGCTGATGGACTGCCACTGAAACTGATTACAGAACAAATCTGCAAACAATTGTTGAACAGACGACCACTCCCTATTGATCCTGTCTACCGCCTCTTGTTTTTCTTTACGCAATTTCTCCGTCATCCGCCCGCAAATAAGATTTCCCAAATAGATACGCTATTTTGGCAGTCCCCAGACCACATTGTTTAGGAACAGTTGTTGTCCTACGGGCATTATCATTAAAATCCTTGAATACCTTAAAATCGCAACCGATTTCCATTGTATGGGCAAATTTGTATCGGTTTTTCGAATCTACTTAACACACAATAGGCTAAGACGTCGGGTGTCCATTTGAAGAGGACACCCGTGTGCAACAACAATGAGCATCGATGCGAGACGCAATTATTACTGTGGAGACCGATGCGAGCAACATCTTCCTATGACACTTTCTCTGGGCTACTTACTTCCCGCTTGCCACCGGGTGCGTATAGATGGAGATGCGTGTAGATGTCCGAGATGGTGCCTTGAGAGATGCATCTTGCATAAATGGGCAGCCGTATAGCCACGTGTTCATCCTCTTAGGTGCCATTGTAAACAGAATGCTGTGATTATCACCCAGCATCCCGGTGGTGACTTCTGGAATCTGGACATGTATGAGTGCCGAGTGCGTAGGAATTTGTTTTTATGAATTTTCAATTTTTTTGTGCTGTCTATCGGTCCTCGCCTCTTGGGGCGAATTCTATTAGGATTTATGCTGCCAAAGAGGCGCGCTCATAGATCCAGACATCTGTTCCTTGATGCAAGGGGAAATGCTTGAAGATGTCGTTCCAATGATAAAGTGGACATTATACTAGGGAATGGTGCGGCTCTCTCCTCGTCACGCATATTAGATATGGTAATGGTCTGTGAAGTTGGCGGCGGGTACGGTGGTGTAGGATCGAATCGAGAGGATTTATGGGAATTTACCTTGAGGGTATTTAAATTCTATTAACGCTGATGTTTATGGAGGTCTCTGGTTTTGTTTGCGAAATATTAAGGCGGAAAGACATTAAGCGGAATGTGGGATTGCAATTGATTGGTTGATTGAGTGTGCGATGCCGATTGAGTGGTTTGTTTTTGGATTTCTTTTTATCAACTCCGCACATAAACGGCAAGGAATTTCGAGTGGAAGAAATTCGTAAGGCGATTGGAATGTTTGACGGTATATATGTGAAGAACTGGCAGAGTTGTGTGGAAGGGTTGCTGCAACAGGGAGGCCGAAAAATATTCAGTGGATTTTAGACCCATCATTGATATAGTTTATTGTTTCATGAATGGAGGTGAATATCCATGAGGTGACCAATATTCCGAACAACATTTCCCGAAATTTAAAGCGGCATCATCGTCACACGGTGCATTCACAAATTGAGTGTACAACAATCAGCGAGCAAACATAAACCTGATCAGAAAAGGTGCACTTTCCACTGTTTGTCCGCCTTGTAGAGTATAGAAGTAAAATATTTTGCATTCGTTCGTATAGTTCACATTCGGGGAGAACACATCTAAGAGGTAGGTCTAGTAAAATTCTAATATTTTGGTTTTCCATATATAAGTCCTCTATTTAGAGGACTTATAATTTGATATCGTGGCTTCGGTTGGTATGCACTGGGTATTCCGGTTTGAAGTATCTCCCTCCTCGACATAGCTTCTGTGCCATCCCATACACTGACCCTTACCTCAGAGCAAGAAGAGGAATTGCCTACAAGCTGGTTGCAGGCAGAGTACCTCCTACTGAATTCTGAGTGTAAGTCTGCTAGCGAGTGAAGCCAAGTATAAATAAATCACTATAAAAATCAGGGGCCATATTCTGTAAGGCGAAAACGTTTTCGTATGCACGAATGATTTACTTTAAGTTGCAGAATAAATCGTTCGTGCACACGAAAACGTTTGAACGTTATGCCTTAAAGAATCCCGACCCTGGGCAAACTCAACTTTGTTAGAACACATTGGACGCAACTCACTTGCCGGAGTGCTTTTGTAAAGCATGCCACATATCGCGAAGCGTGTTATTGCGTGACATGTTGATGTCAAAATCTGACTCATCAGCTCGTCATGTAAATGTCCTTCGTGTGCGTGTCAAAGCTGATTGACACTTTACACATCTTCGACTGTGTGGTCATGCGCATGACATTGTGTCCATCACATGCTAGCTTCTTCATGCTATAACAGAGCTGAATGACGAAAGGGAGTAACAGGCGCTTAATAGGCTATATAAGGTAAGTTGACCAATTAAGGACAAACTTTTATGTCATAATGACGTCGGTATGTCACGGAATGACACAATTCGTGGCATGTGTAATCGTAGCTTAAGTTTCTGGATGCAGTTGCAATCGAATGTCGGCGATAAAGAGGAAGGCAACAAAAGTCACTGACATTTTCATCATCTCTGACGAAGCCCGATGCGAGTAAGAGGTACCGGCAAGATAGACAAAGCCTAACCTTTTAAGGCCTCACAAGAAAAGTTTTGCAAAAACAAATACAGATATATCACTGAAGACCTCTGACAACCAAATGAGTGTGAAATGAGCAATGACTTTTGGATAATTTTCGACTAGCCGCCGAACAACCGACTTAACCCTTGGATGCCTATATAAAGCTGCTATCACCGCGATGAAAGGGATGTGTGGATAAGAACTGTGATTTCTACCGCGGCTAGAAGGAGAATCTACTTGAATGCCAATTTGTCAGTGGGAGTCTGGGAGTAGACAAGGAAATGTGGCCGTCCAAAGATCAGAATATGTCACAACCTAACCGAAAGCGGGACAGTAATGAAGTAAATTCGAATTTTACATAGATGGTCGAAAAAGCATTATAGTAGGGTTAGGAAAATATGTGTTAGACAAAGTTCTCGCTATGCTTCATATATCGAATCATCTGTAAGGTTACCTGGGTGCCTGGAATCTTACTTTCGTTCGTCCGATACTGAAACTAGGAGAGCCGTTGATCAGGCATAGCAAAGTCCCCCAGAAGTGTCAACACTATTCGCCAAAAAGGTGAAACGACCTTATTTAAGCTATTTTTTTTGTCAAAAGTCCACCATTGCACCCAATTTAATACTAAACTAAAACACGGCGGTCAAAACAGGAAGCTACTCACAATGTTCAGACGCCTTCCAAGCCACCTTTAAGAATAATAAAACATCAATTTCTTTCTTATATGTGTAGATACATAATTAAATTTTATTTAACTGTTATCACCTAAAATAGAAATGAACAAAAAAAAATATAACCTGCATAGTTCAACATCGACACAAACAAAACTAATAAATTGTATTTATTTATTTTTTTGTTACATATTTATATAATATATTCGTCTTTCTTATATATTAAATATTCAAGTTCAATTAAATTTCGTTAGATTTTGATATTTTACATTATTTCTTTCAGTATTTACAATACATTTTATTTTATATATAGTTTTTTTATTAATACATACATGATATTATATTTGAGTACGGAAACTATTTTATTTTTTACAATACTACAGTGATTCTGATTACAATAAACAAAATTTAAAAAAAATTAGTATGCTCTAAATGTTTCTGAAGGTTTCCTATATCTATATTGTCTGGAGATTACAATTATTCTAAATATTTTACAAGACTTTGATTAAGAATTTACATTTTTAAAAAACTTCTAATGGAGTTTTTTTTTTTTTTTGTGTGTTTCATTTAATCTAGGCTCTGATATATTTTTATTTACAGGTTGCTTTGGCTAAGGGTGGTTAGAAAATGGCGCAGGGAGGAGGTAGGTTTATATTTAATGAAAAGAAAGAATAATACGAATATAAAAATTGTACAAACTGGAAATGAAAATATCGGAAAGAGGTAAATTTTGTTTGTATGGTCCGTTCGAGATTGGGCATTTTATTTTTAATGTTTTATAAACCTAAAAGTTTTATATGAAAGCATTTAAATATTCAATAATTATTGGAAACGAATTTTAAGTATTTCATTAAAGTCTTTGAATTAAGCGTATGACAAGGAGAAGCTCAATTATCGTAGTTGAGGTCATTTAAATTGCCGAGGTTTTTGGAAAATTCAAAACACGATGTAAATTTAATATTCGATAAGAACATTTTTTAAAGCAGCGCATCTTATATAAATAGGCGAAGGCAAATAGTTAAGAACCACTTTCACTGTCTTAATTAAAACATATTCGCTTGATTTAATTTGTTTTCCAATATTTTGTGTATACGCCAGGTTACTAAATATAATGGTAGAATTCCTACCACTGGTCAGACTCTACTTAATGTAGTTATTCTTTGGAATACGTACGTATATCAAATATCTAATTGGCAGAAGGCGGCAATAACATACCTATATCGTCCTATTCAAGCGACATTACACATTATTTTCAGCACAGACTTAGAACAACTATACACTCTACTGGAGACTTCTGCCGACAAATTTTGAGAGGAGAATGTGGGAAGCATTAATCAATTCTAAGCTCGAGTGGAAACTTTTAGTTGAATTTGAAATCTTTGCAATTGCAATACAATTTTTGCAACACCGCATGTGTGTTATAAATAATCAAACCAATTGTCAAGACATACATTACATACACCGCATAAAAATGTTTGCGCTAATTTGATCCTTATGCTTGCAGGTCTTAAGGCTGTTTGCCACTGGTTGAAAACAAGTGACTGTGGATTGATTTATTGACAATAATGTCTACTTTACTTTGCTATGTTGAGTTATAGGTGTTCAATAAAAGAAACCTACCTGCATTTGTTTAGCAGACCAGCAATGACAACTATTCAACCAATTTAATGGGCGCAATGCATTGCTCCCGTGTGAAAAACTTGGAGCACAATAATTTGTTGTACCGCATATATATCCATATACAATACGCCTTAACAACAAATTACTGTGAAAAGTATGACGCCAAAATGCAATCGGAAAAAACGCTGAAATCGCCGCCGAAACCGTATATTTACGAAACATGGACTCCAGTAAAATTGGGGTAAGTGCTCCCGCCTGTCTATCTATTGGGATTGATATTGGAGATATTTCCGGTTTAACTCAACAACTCCGCACATATTGCTGGGATTTTTTGGTACAGCCGGCTAGAAGCCATGCGATTAACGTGATTAAACTGTGTTCGAAGTCTAGACCGCTACGTTCGAAATAGTCACTGATAACCTGTATGTAGGTACTTCACATTCTGTGTCATTACTCAGATATCACGTGTCTCCGATTCACCTCAGCAATGCAGCAAAGAAATCTGGTATTTTTATCCACGAGATTTTGAACAAACAGGAATAACTGATCCTTGAAACCTAGTTCTATCTTAATGATAACAAAATTGGCTAGAAATAGCAAGTTTAACACTGCAATTACAATTGTGCAGAGAGCTCAGCTTTGATTTGTTCACCATCTATATATAAGACACCGAGATTCATAAATCTATTGGTTTTCATCCATGAGACTTCACTAGCATACATGGGAAAGGCAATTTAAAGGCGGCCATCATTTCAACAAAGGTGGCTACAAACCTTCGGCTGGACCCGATTGTGAAAAGGTCAGAAGTGAAGATGAATTAATTGATCCGTTTCATTCCACCAAATTCGAATAGAAAGAAAACATTTTGTGCGATCCAGTTAGTCCAAGAGCAGACCGAATGATGTTGTGCATAAAATAAAACCGTGATTGTAAATATCGGCAGAACGCAAAAGGTTAGTTGGAAATTTTTCCCCTGGGACTTAAAAAATGCACATTTCCAGTACACATTTTTTTTATTATTTTCTGAGGCATAAGAGTAGTTTAAATGAACCTAAATACATTGGGTTGTCAGTCTTTATCCTAGAACAAACACCCGCCGACCATATTTACCAAGTGAGTTTTTTCTTTAAAAATTAAAGTTAGCTGGAAAAAAAATGCACAGAACATAGACAACCTATTTTTATGAAACTTTTAGCACGTGGCAAAGACTTAAAGTTTTATTTAATCCTTTTCGGATATTATTCCTTATGATAGGGATCCAATCTGCTCTTTAGAAACCCAACAACTTTTAGAACTAAAAACAAAGAAATTTACAATCGTAAGTTTTTTTTACCAAATTTAAGTTTAAGCATTACAGGTGTCTGCACCCGAGCCTGTATCTGTACGATTGTTGATTACGATTAAAATTTTCATGTAAAAGCGTGCGGTTCATACTCAGAAATAACCGTCATATTTTATTCCGATCTCCAGCAAGACGCTGTAACGTTTTTGTTCATGATAAATATGTGATTACATTACACACTATATGGGAGAGTGGGACACCTTTGAACGTGGGGTACCTTTGAACATCACTAATAAAACCTTATTCAAAAAATATTTGACAGCGTAAACTAAATCCTGGCAATATTGTTTTCTTTAAACGTCAACGGCTTTCGGTCATCTTTTCAGCAGTCGCTTCAAACTAGCTCGTGTTGGATGTTTTTATGCTGCATTTCCAACTCTTTTTTTTGTGAGAGTAGGTATACAAATTGTTTGTTGAGCTTTTTTATTTGTAAAAAATATTTTTTCGAAAGCGAAGGTTAATTTAGAACCATATTAAACTGCTTTTTTCTTATATATGAGTACAAACGAATTATTAAAGCTAAATTGTTCGTGGACAACACACGTTGGGGCAGGTTTGAACAAAATGGTCGGGGCAGGTTTGAACATGTTCAGTATGATGACTTTTGCTTTTGACTTCTCTAAATTTCAGTTAGGTTAGTGAGGCTACTCCTCGTTTATGTAAAAACTCGTTTGTTTCGTTATATGCAGGATAGGTACCTATATAAATAAAGTTATCTGCGAATTCTAGTTTGTGTACATATTTTAAGTTATTTTTTTTCTTTATGCTATATGTTCCTACCTTATTTATCAATTTCAGTTTATTTATGTTAAGTTTTGTTGTCTCTAATTTAAAAATCAAAACTAATTTATTATTTAAATAAAGTGTAAAGTCGTATATCAGTCGTATATTAATTATATAAACTGTCGTTCAAAGGTGCCCCCAGCCTAGTTCAAAACTGTCCCGCACCTTTGAACTCCTTATGTTCAAAAAATAATGATAAATCATTCAAAAAATTATGATAAATCGAAATCTTCATAAAACAGATAGAATTATGCGTTTAAACTAAAGCTGAGTTCCATTTCTAAAAGAATAAAGAGGTTACAGATCAAAAATTCGAAAACATAGGTTTATATGAGACTTGGAAGCGAAAAGTGTTCAAAGGTGCCCCACTCCCCTAAGGAGATAGCTGACAGCAATGCATCTTAGCTGTGAGCTGTGTGCATTTGGTGTTCAATTTAATCAACATTCTTCTCGATTTGTACAGAAATATTTTACAGTTTGTGGAGCTCGCATAATGATCGCGAATTTCAATATCGAATTCATCCCCCTCTGGCCAATCAACGTGATGCATTGCTCGTAGTATGAGGCTTGATCAACTCGAGCAACACATCTTATAAAAAAAGTTCACAGAACTTAATGGAATATGTGAAGTTCAGAGTCAAATGATCAATTAGGTCTATGCGACTCGCACTATAAAATTTTAGTCGAATTGCGTTGCTTGCATCCAGCTATAAATATGCTCATATTATTAAAAAGTTCAACTATTCGCAGTTGTTTGAATGAGTTGCCATCGAAGTGCACAACCGGCATAAGTAAAAGTAAAAATACTAACTGTCGCAAAAAAAATTCACCCACATGCTGGTCGAATAAGGCCCACTCACTATAGGAATAGGGCCCCAATATATGAATTTTCTGGATGGCCATTTAGCCTCATGCCCCAAGGGAAAAAATTAATGCAGTCCTCTTTACGATATTGTGTAAGCGATTGATAAAATTTGATTCAACTTACAGAACGAGTATAGCTTAGTTATAGTTATAATTTTGCTGTATAAAACTTGTAAATGTAATTGTTTGACGATTTTTATTATTGTAAAAAAATGTCGAAAAGTCAGATGCGAAATGATAATAATAATAATACACTTTATTAATAAGTAATAAATTACAATATTAATAATAAGGAAAATATAGCAGCACTAGCTATCAGGGGGTCAATTCTGGTTCCGTGAAAATGTGAAATGAAATTGTTTTCACCCTTTCACCGGGATTTTGATTCTCGTCTCAAAAATTTTCATATGAATAATTTTTTTTTCACGTCCTCATTTTCAAGTGAATGTTTTTAGTGAAAGATTGAAAATTGAGAACAACACAGTCCGATATTAAATTCACCGCGATAATTTCACTTATTCAACAAGAATCGCTTTTTAGTACTGAGTGAATCGAAAAAATGAAAGCAGTGTATGAAAGCGAACGTGAAAAGAATTTATTCGATTCACTCTTTCACTGAACAAGAATTGACCCCCAGGGCTTTCAGCTGGAAAGATCCGAAATGAAATTGCCATCTCTGCAAAGGTCTTTGTTATCACTTTCAAGTTTCTATTTGTAAAGCGAACCGAATTCGGTGTCAATGCTGAGTTATAATAAAAACTCCCTTTCAAAAAGAGCAGACCCCTTTGGTAAAATCGGTTCACCGGGTTAATTGCCAGTGACAAACACTAGTAGGTACATACCTGCTTTGTTTACAATCGACGCGTCTTCCCAGTTTTCCAAGTGATTCTGGTCTAAATTTGCCCAAAGACTTGACATATTATATTTAGCGAAAAATTGAATTTGCCTTCTCCGACTCAAGTGAAAATAATAAACCACTCCAAAGCACAAAAAACTCAACAAAATCTAAATGCCACCGTCAATACCCATTACTCATCATTTAATTGCAAATCTACCCACTCACTTGGAACTGCACCGGCAATAATTTCAATCATTTTGACCTCAAAACGCGACACCGTCATCATTAGCTCCACAACGATGCGCATAAATCTCCGCAGCGCCGCCCGTAAAAAAAAAAAGAAAATGAAAAATCATCCGTAAATAACAATTTATTTTGTCTAAATAATAAATTTTTATTTTCTTCTATTTATCTCTCAACTTAAAAATAATCTTGCACTTAAATTGTTTATTTTTTTTTTTATAGAAAAAGAAAATACCTTAAAAATTAAAAAAGGAAAATAAAAACACAAAATGTGCACAAAAATCATATACCTATATACAAATAACAGAAAATTGTAAACAAAATTTGATTGCAAACAAAAGAGTTCAAATGAAATTTAATAAAATTGAATTTTAAAACTAGAGATTGCCACTAAATATTTTTTTAAACTCAATGACACAGAGTGTGTTGTAAAATAATAAATTAAGTATGTTCAGTGCCATTCGAGTTTTTATTTTCATATTTTTTCGTTTAACGATTTGATATGGTTTTTTTTTTTTTAGGAAAATTTAAATTTTAACTGGGTTTTAACAATTTTTGGGAGCCTCATTCTCAATTTTTTTAGGTTCAGTTTGTGTTTATATTTAAAAACAAAAATCTTCTTGGTTTTAAATTAACTAAAATCAAAATTTGGCTTCATGCTTATGTGTTTTTTTTTGTGTGTATATATTGCTTAGGTTAAATTAAGATTAAATTTATGTACAAGAAAGAAATAAAAAAAAATATATAAAATTGCTATAGTCTATTGACGAAACTGCATTGCTCTCTCTCTACCAAAAAATAAAAAAAATAACAATTTTAGATTTTTTTACCACCCTAACTAAGAAATTATCCTAACTCTTCATTTTTTTTTAATATATTTTTTTTTAACGTTTTTTTTTTAATAATTTATTTAATAGAATTTTGTGTCTTTATAGCCCTACTTGACATCCACATTTAGAGGAACTTCACTGATATCGATTAGACTTGGCGGCGATGGCATTCTGCCGGTGTCACTGCCATGTTTACCTCCAACACCAGCACCACCACCACTAGATGGGGTAGTGGTAGTTGCAGTCGATGAGTTAGAAAGTGACATGTCAATGTCACTACTTGCCAACTGATGATGTTGATGCATATGATAATTACCTCCGACGACGCTTCCACTATCGACAGACATTGCAGCAGCAGCTGCAGCTGCCATCATGGCAGCATTGTCATAGTAGTTTGACAGTGTGGTAGGTGCCATTGCAGCGAGTGGTGAATTTCGACGCATCGATGTTGAGGCGAGTGCCGATGGTGTCAGTGATGAAGGGGTCATCATTGCTGAGGTGCCGGTTGATGGTGTTGCTTGTGAAACTGGACCCAGGAATACTCCTCCAATGCCACTGCCATCAGCTGCTGCTGCACTAGCACAGGCAGCAGCTGCAGCAGCAACGGCTGTGGAGGCGGATGATCAAGTTGTTGTCAATTGTCGCCACATTGTATGTCACATTGAGGGTAAATAGGGCCACGAGAAACTGTTGCCAGACAGCAGCATATCACGGATGAGCGTTTCAATGGGCGTTTTCCCGACTAGACGTACAAAAAACAATTGTTCAATGACCTGCAAATAAAGTGAGGAGAGCGTTTTAGTATGGGAATCTTTTCAAACAGAAAGTTTTGCTTTTTAAACACGAGGCCTGAGTCAAGGGAGCCGAGTTTGTACCTTAAGGAAGATCAAAAAGCTATAACGCCACACCACAAGTACTTGCTGAATAAGTTAATTTTTACATGACTTGCTGTCAAATGTTGTGGCAGAAAGTATCAAACAAAACGCCGAGTTTATCGCCACTTGTTGCCACATTCAACAAGAACCTGTGGGACTTGTGAAGTGTCTTTTGTAGTGTTATAAACCCAGTCCACACTGCTTTCCCCTGTAGTCACAATTTTCCTGTCAAGTTCTCACACTGATCCAGCGAGTCCAAGTCCACATTCACTACCTGTCAGCCTGTGACACAGCTGGAAAACAGGTAGTGCAATATGTGGACTAGGAGTAGTTCTACCCAACTAGTCGTCGAGGTGATGCCCTGACAAGCAACTTCCTTGATTTCGTTCTGAAAAAGATAGTTCGCAGGTCCAGCGTCAATACGGATATGGAAGGTCTAACTTCAATAGATTCGCGTAGGTGCTACTCTACACTGACATAATTTGCTGGCTGTAAAGAGGGTCTTGTTACATGGTATTGACATAATTTTCTAGTCTCTATAACTAGACATATCTGTTGGAGATGGGATTTCCGTACTGACACTTGAAATCATCACAATTCATAGCCGCAACTTATAATGGCACCCTTACTAGAGATCCGGCAAAGGATTGCCGTAAAACCTGTTTTAGTTTGACAACAAAAACACGTTTAAGAACTGCTTATTCTACTTATTCCTTATTCTATCAGTTCTGCGTTATTACGCTGTCGATAAGTTCGGATGTTTAACAGACCTTTTGTCCTGTGTAAGAGGAGAGCGACAAAAACAACCGCAAGCTCTGTGAAACATCAACTAGGCACTATGCCATAAAGACCAAAGAATCTTAGGTTGGTATTGATGTAAAATTAGTATTAAGTCTAAATAGATACGTACTTGTGATGAAACAGTCCTCAGTGATGGTAATCTCAGCAGGAGTTTACCAAATCTCGTTGGCTGATTGGGATATTGCGTCCGGCAGTATTCCTCTAGGGCGCACTGTGATTTTTCCTGCAACGATTCTATATGCGTTACATCGGATAGACCACATGCATCTGTGAATGGCACAAGACAAAATAATGCAAATTAATATCAAGGCTAAGACAGATTGTATATTGGAAAAGTCTTCATCGATAAAGTTCTTCTCTGAGGGCCGTTTGCTGGTACAAGTCAAACATGAACTGCTGAGAGACACTTTACAAAAGGTAGCAATAAACGTATATGAATCGCATCAGCAAATGGCCCCTAAGTCCGTAAATATGTCATCATCATAGCAATTAAAAGCACTCATGCGATTAATTGTGGTACGTCAACCACTTAAGCGAAATTAATTATTATGTTCAGACTTTTAAAAAATACCAAATAAAAATAATCGTTAAAGATGAACTCAATCAAGGAAGACTTAACTTTTATGTCAATATATACAAGTTAGTATACTGCAAGTAGGTATTGATCTTCCACTACACAGATCTACAGACAAAGATGTTTTCTAGTTGTCTTTCAAAAGAACTATGTTCGAGTTATTTTTGAGACCTAAAACCTTAGAGATTGAAAAGCTTTCTTTAATTTTGTAATAAAATGCATACCTACTGCTTGTATTCACGTTTGCTGTTTCGGAAGAAGGACTCAAATCGAATACAGCCTCTATATGGGTATGGGCAAAGTCGCCTAATCAATAAACTATGACTCACATCGCAAGTATCTAATTTAATGGCAGAGTCTTCGTAAAAACAGAACGCCGCTGAATCGAAAATTGAACCAATTAAAACTGATTAAGTTCCGTTTCACTTGGGATGGGTGTGATCAATTTTTGACAGACAAGGAAAATTTTTTTTTGCTATGGGGTGCGACATGGAAATGAGAACATCAAAAGTGTTATGAAAAAAAGAGAAGATTTAATCAAGAAGACGTAATACTTTCCAAAGTCTAAATAGGCAAATACTCGTAGTAAAGACTTTGTGTCATTGAGACAGACGTTGACTCAGGGCTGACTAAATTGTGATAGAAAGCCTTCCTTACGGTGCCCTTATAAAGCACCGGGAAACGATGGTATCTACCCCTGTCTCCTACAACAGGGTATGGGTCTATTGACTCCTCAACTAATTAGGGTCTTCAGATCCAGCCTATCTCTAGGCCACGTACCATCAAGCTGGACTAAGGTCAAGGTGGTTTTCATACCAAAGGCAGGTGGCAAATCCGAACAACTAAAAAAAAAAAATAATTGGCGGAACAGGTCCGTATGGACCCAAGCCTAGCTTCTCACAACCATTCGTCTTGTGTGAGTTTTTTATTTTTGGGACGAATGGAATCGATCTACAATTTTATGCCGAGTCCAAACGGCCAATTGAGAAGCTCTTTCATGACATTTATACTCTCGGATGTTTGTCAGACGTTCGCGAGAGGTGGCGCAGCGAAAAAAACCTTAAGTTGAAATTTGGGTTTTTCTCGGGATTCGAACCTGGGACCCCTCGCTTAGTAGTCCAACACACTAACCACTAAGCCACTGCGCCAACGTCCGAACAACTAGCGAAATCATATCGCGAGCCAGTTCGCATACCAAGCCGGTAAGTCTTCCGAAACTGCCATACACAGCCTTACAACGACGATTGAAAAAGGCCTGGCAGAAAAAGAGACGGCCCTATGTGCCTTTATAGACATCCAGGGAGAGTTTGACACTACCTCCTTTGATGCCATAAAAAAAGCTATGATAAGGAAAGGCATTGCGCCACTAATCATAAAATGGGTTCTTAACATGTTAGAAAGCAGAATCATTAATCCGGCGTATGGAGGCTCACAAAAGACTGTTAAGGCCACTAGGGGCTGTCCTCAAGGGGGAGTACTTTCCCCTCTTCTGGGGACTTTAGTCATATATGAACTCCTAGACCACCTCACACAATCGGGGTACATAATACAAGGTTATGCAGATGATGTAGTAATCACTGTTAGGGGCAAGCATGATTCCACGATATCTGAGATCATGCAAAGGGCCCTAAACCAAATTTATAGATGGTGTCAGAACAAAGGATTGACCATATATCCCTCAAAAACAGTCACGGTACCATTCTCAAGAAAACTAGAACTGACACCGATCAAGATGAATAATGAAGTTGTCAACTTATCAGGAGAGGTAAAATACCTATGAGTAATCCTAGACAAGACTCTTACCTGGAATTCACACCTTGATCAAGTCACCAAGAAGGCGACAAAGGCAATTTACATGTGCCATCGCCTTTACGGCTAAACCTGGGGCTTAAAGCCAAAAATGTTCTATTGGTCATACAACACGATCATCAAGCCAATGATCACCTATGCAGCGTTATCATGGTGGCCAAAAATCGAACAAATAACGGCCCAAGAAAAACCTAACAAGATATATCGCTTAGCATGCGTTGGTATAACGGGGGCAATGAAAACTTGTCCAACAGCAGCCATATGAGCAACGCTCAGCCTGACGCCTTTATATATTACTGTAAAGAAGGAAGCTTCTCTTAGTGCCCTTAGGCTCCCTGATATATCAAGTCTTAAAGCAGGAAACCTCACAGGACACCTTCGGGTACTACAAATGCTTCAAGATGATCCTGTGATCAAGGTATCAAACACCATGCTTAAAAAGCTCCGCTTCTCCAGGAAATTTAAGATACTAATATCAGATAGAAGTGCCTGGAGAACCAACCAATTTATAATACCATCAGGATCACAAATCTGGTACACTGACGGTTCAAAGATGGAAGATGACGCAACCGGTGCCGGGATCTATGGGCCTAGATTCCAAAGAGCTATAGCTATAGCATAGGGGAAATCACCAGACATCTTTCAAGCGGAGGTGCACGCCATAGAGATATGTGTCCGAGAATGCCTACGTAGGCGCACTAAAGGTGCCCGCATATACATCCTCTCAGACAGCCAAGCTGCTCTTAAGGCCCTAAAATCGTACTCGGTCAGGTCAAAACTGGTTTTAGAATGCTTTAATCTCCTCGAGGATCTGGCCAAGGACAACTTCGTCACCGTTGCCTGGATACCGGGTCATGAAGGATTTGAGGGAAATAAACGAGCGGATTGCCTGGCGAGAAGAGGCGCATCACGCCTGCTCACCGGTCCTGAGCCCTATTTCGGGTTACCTTTGAGTTACTCACACTCAAAATTCAGGAGATGGGAAGATGACCACCTTACCGAATACTGGACGGAATCCAAAGGACAGAGGCAGGCAAAAAGTTTCATAAGCCCAGCTCGTAGTAAGACAAAAAAGTTACTTGAGCTAAGCAAAGAAGATCTAAGGACACTAACGGGTTATCTGACTGGTCACTGGCCACTGAGATACCATCTCAAAAAATGTGACTTTCCGACGATGACTCCTGTCGACTCTGCGGAGAAGAGGAGGAAACAACGGATCACATACTCTACGAATGCCCTGCTGTGGCAAGGGGCAGAGCGATCCATATGCAAAGGGCGTATTTAAGTCCTGCAGACATAGGAAACATGGAACCAAGAAGGGTACTGACGTTTACAAAGAGCCTCAACAGCTCCCTGGGTTAAATAACAGAGGCCAACACATTAGATCTCTTCTAGCCGCAGTGTAAAGGGCCTATAATAATACAATACGACGAAGGGTGTTTAAGGGGTTTATTTTTCGAATTGAAAACACTTTTCTCAGTATGTCAACCAGCTTAAAAGCTTTGATTTGTGCTTGTTTTAGTTTTCAATCTGACCATGGGTAAACTAACGATACGAATTCCTAGCTGCTCGAAGAACTAGTCACAAATTAGGCATGAACTGCAACAAGCAACTGCTCACATACTATGTGAGTGCAACTGCTTAACCAACACACGTCAATGTTACCTAGGTAAATTCTACCTCGATGCAGCTGAAATAGCTCACCCAAAGAGTTAGACGTCTTTCCAACAAACTGCAACATAATGGACGGCTTATAAATGGAGGATATCCACTTTTGGCCGCTGTGATCTTGGATACACTATACCACCACCATCTCACAATCTAATCTTATCTTATCTAGACAGCCAGATTGCCAAACTTAAAAGTAATAGCAGAGAATTGTCTTCCTATTAGAACCATGTTGTATGTGATTTATTTAACCTTACACCTCTAAGAATAAATACCCATAGATGACTAATATGACTTCTCTTATGACCTGTCAAAAGTCAGAAATCCGATGGCCTGAACGTAGTCATTGAACTCGACTGATTGCAATTGCAAGGAGTACGTACGAAGATAACGCTTGAAACGCTGGAAACTGTAAACGACAATATTGGCATTTACGCCTTTGTTATAGAAATTGAAGGAAACCAGGGAATGAGCAGAGCTCCCACTTAATATTTACAATGAATAAGGGTTTTAAGACCACCAATGGCCGTAGATAGAAGCAGCAGAGGCTCATAGCTAGAAGGGCACCCAGGTTTTCCAAGACACTCTTGCCCAAATTTAATTCGGAGAAAGTCTGAAATAATCAATCTCCCCAGAACAAGATTAACGATTGGAATACTCTCTGGACATTGTCTTCTGAAATGGCATGCGTCCTAGTACTCCTAGAGACTAGTCTAAGGTAATACGGATCCATTTACACGGGTACGGTGAGGAAGACATCTCCCACCTTCTCTGTGAATGTCAAGAAACTGCTCAGAATTGAATTAAGCATCTGGGCAGGTAATTCTTTAATGACTTTTACGAGGTTAGTTTCTCAAACGCTATTATGAATATACTCAAATTCTGTAGGGAAATTGAATGTTTTGACGAATTGATTTAGGTTTTTAACCGTAATAATTCCCTGGGGACGGTGATTGGCCCTGATGTGTCTGTTCTTTTATGGCGATCTAACATAAACCCACTAACTCTAACCTAATCTAACCAACTAAATAAATATGTAGATTGGTTACGGCGAAATGCTGCTTTGTGTGTCAGAGGGGGATGTTTAAGGCCGATTTAAGAAGCTAACTCAGGACAGTTATACTCTCGGATCTTTATCGGATGACGTTTGAAAAAGTTTGGTACATTGAGCATGTTCAGGGATTGAATCCCCGATGGATTAGCTCGCCCAGTATAGTCCATCAAACTAACAATTTTTAACCCTTAAACCCTACCCTATGGGGTCCAGCGCGATGCATAAACTAAACTTTCGTGGATATTTTTGCAACTACAAACCGTACTATGGCGCTATTCAAGCTAATCCTCTGATGTATCAGTAGACGTCTCGTCATTAGTCATTTTTAATTGCGCGTTCGGTGCAGTCGTAATTATAACAACTTCCGGGTCTCATAGACCCCAGGGTAGGAATACTGTAATATATTCGAAGCAAAGGTACAGTGTATCCAGACGTACTAAGCGATGGCTATGTTTTACGATTAACTAAATATATTGGGTGTTAATTCATATGTTCTTCAGAAAATGGCATCAAATCAGCGCCAAAAAAGGCGCCATTTCCGCAAAAAACTTGCACTTGACCTCATCACGCCCCAAATGGAAGAACGATTTACTTGGCCAACTTTACCAGCAAATCTCCAAGTACTCCTCGGAGATATTTAAAAAAAGAAACGGCCATTAGTTGAGCCCAAACGATATGTAAATGGAAAAAAATATGTGCAATATGTCCAAGGGATAAGGACCGGAAGACGAAAATTAGATGCGGCAGGTGCCAAAACACCCTTTGCGGCGAATATAGCCGGTCTTTGTGCCAAGAATGCCTCGATTCTAAGCTTTAAAATATTTTCAATATTAAACTACGTGTGTGATCTTAATAATAAATAATTTATATTCCAACGTCTTTTTGTTTTTGAAATAAGAACACAAATATGTTGGGGTTTTCAGGACCCCAGGGTAGCAATAGTATTTCTCCAGGGATGGGTAGGGTTTAGGGGTTAAGAGTTATATGCACACGGATAAAAAACGTGTTTAGTTTGGTCAACTTTATTTAGTATGTCCCTGAACAGGGGGACAGCAGTTCATATACTTTTTTCATTTAAAAAAAGCCGTGCTACAGTTTAGAAAGGAGCCCAATCGTTGCTTTGCTAGATGCGTCAAATGCACATTACTCACTGTGATATAAAAAATGCGAAAGACAAACTGACTTGATATAATGTCTAGCTGGGCAATTAAAACCGCCCTTAGTCCGAGTCCAAGGAGGAACTTGCTGTCAACACAAAATGACGAATCGTATTTCTGTTTACAGACAGCTCTCATGTCTTACGAAATATGAAGGATCTTCTGGAAATAAAATTCCACTCATCATTACACCGATAAATTTCAATTTTTCTGTAAACACCCTCAACATGCTCGTACTGTGTGATAAACAAAAGGCCGAACCTTATCAGCATGAATACAATTATAATTCAAATATAATTAATTTCGTCTTAAATACGAAAATATTTCAAAACAGATAAACGACATTTAAGACAATTACAGCGAATAGAAATGTATGCTACTAGCAGTAATACTCGATTCAGTTGTCTACCCCAAGTCGTAGAATAAGTGGACTCTACCCCAAAGTCGCAGTTATAATTGAATATAAATACTTTTTTTAATGACACTTTTATGTATATATTCAAGTTGTTGTCACTTAAATTGTATGTGTGGACTTTTACTTCGCATATTCTTGGGAGTAGTGTTGATGCGGTTAAGGAGAAAGTATATTTTTAGTAAAGTGACGTAATTGTTTTTGTTCGCTTTAATTGATTTGAATTGACGTGCCAATATATAGAGCATGTAGACGTTGTCGTCGCTTTATTAATATGGCAGGGGCACATTTTTTTCTGAAAGGCTGTTGACAATGTGAGATCTTAACTGATAAATGACGAATTTTAAGTTGTCTAGGCAGACTTCTTCCCATTACGGAGTATATAGACACTGGCATATTTGTCACACAATATCATACAATCGAGAAGAATGTAAAAAAAAACAGCTTTAATTTGAAGGTAGCTACACCCAAAAAAAATTCCACTGTAAATTTTACAACATGTGGCAGTCAAATTTACAATAAGTTGTATATTTGTGTATTTAACAGCAATTGCGTTCATATTCACAATTAATTGTAAATTTTACAGCTTTTGCTTTCATTTCAGCAATAATATTGTCAAATTGATCGCAATTTCTTGTTGTAAAATTTACAGCGCGTTGCCAATTTTTGTTGTTAAAAGTACATGAATTGGTCAAAACAACAACCAAAATGCAAAATGGACATATAAAATGCTGTAAAAAGTACGTACAAATTGTAAAATGCACAACATATGCATTCAAATCTACAACCATTTTTAGTTGATACTGCATTGAGTTGTGAATTTGACAGCTGCTGTTGACGTCGACGATAATATTGACGGTGACGACGGCAACAATGCACCAATGGGGTGGAATGCACACAACCACAACAAATATCCCATAAGAGAAATTATAAATTTTATTGTCAAATGTCAATAACAAGTACAAAAAATTGAATAAACTTTACTTCTTTTATAACGTTTTTGAAGATCAGTGGTTTTCTTTATACGGAACATTTTTAACAGATTTCGCAAAAACACACTTGTTGCCAAGAACAGAAATCTCAACCCGTAACCTTTATTTTTTTTTATCTCCCGAACAGCTGCATTTACCATAACCCACTCACGCAGCCAGAATATTTTCATGGTTTATGTTCATTACTATGTTCAAAATCAAGTCTGGAACCAACAACGCGACTTTTTTTTCTCAAATGAATTCTGATTTGGTTTTTTTGTCTGAAAATGATGAGGATGTGGAAGCCAGCATTTAAATAAGGAAACAGTTCAGAATAATCCCGTCATAGGAAACGCGGCTACTGAAAAAATAATTACTATTAGACGTGGATGTTTTTGAAGTGGTGGGCAATTTCAACGTCCATAAGTGTTGTGCCGTTTTTAGCAGGTAAGTAAGCTATACATTTGTTCGTATTTTGTGTGTTCGTTTGTTGCCTGAGTGTCGTTTCTCGTTTAACTTGACCACATTATTCTCTTTTAACAAGGTCGTGGGCTCACTAAACAGAGTTTACTTCTGCTCAGATCGGAGTCGGAGCACATCTTCAAAATATTTCCGGACAGTGAACTTGGTTTGCAGCTGGACGAGTTAATGAAGTGGAAAAAGGAAGAAGTAAGTATCATGATAAAATTTCATCATTAACAAAAAATCAAACTCGAGATAAAAAATGTAATCTTAGCAATTCTCTGTTTGTCCACATTTCTATCTGTGTATTTATCTATCTATATGATTGTATGTACGTAGACGTAGATGTATGTAGACCCTACGACCTATATCACATTTTTTTTTTTTTAATTTTCTACTTAACTCTCTGAATGCCCAGTTAGCATTACGGAGGTGCCGCTTACAATAGGATGTGACAATAATCACCACAGAATGGGTTGAGGACAATTGCTTAACACCAAGTTCAGCAAGAAGCTCGCAAGAATCTACTAACTTTAACTTAATTGTATGTGTCACTACTTTTTGTGACCAAAGAATTTAGTAAAGAAACAGATCTTAAGCTTTAGTCTTTTTTATTTAAAACGAATTTTTCCTCCTTTTTTCGTGCTTAAAATTACAGTCTCTTCCTGACCTGAGTTTTTAGGTTTTTTTTTGACTTTCCAGTAACGGTACAAATAAATAAAAATAGAAAATGGTTTCGAAATCAAATGGCAGCAGTCAGACTGAGAAGTTGAGCAGTTTTTCGGAATGGACGCATTCACTAGTCTTTGATTAAATTTTGGCTATTTGTGACAGTATGTATATTAATTGTATGTGAATATATATATATTCAATAAAAAGAATTTCAAATTATTTCGTGTATGTTTTTCATTTGGAAGCATCGATTTTTCAAAGCAAAATTGTGTATATGAGTCCGAAGAGCTGCAAATGGTATTCGTTTCTAGAAATCGAGTTTTAGGTTTTAAGACAGAAATTGCATTTTGACCGCAAGGTGTCGTGAATAATACAACCAAAATTCGTAATTTCTACACATAAGTATTGTGTATTTTACAAAGTTTGCTGTACATTCAACAACGGATGCTGTTTTATTTACAATTTTTCTTGTTGTAAAATCTACAACAAAATTTTACAATTTGGTTTTGGAAATTACAAAAATGTCTCTGTTAAATTGAAAGCATTGGATGTCGGGTCGATTATGACAATGAATGAAGTCGATTTAACAGCGGATTTCAACATTTTTGGGTGTAGGTAACTATGGACGCCTGGACCTTCATAAACTCTATAACGATGTCGCATAAGAAATCAATGGAATATTTTAGGCAGAACCACTGTAGAGTTAATCAGAAGAAACCCAGTCAGCTTGAGAGGACTTTCGGCCATATTTGACAGAAGCCTAAGCCCATATAATCTAATATCGGTATACCGATTTGGACCTGCCCATTGCTGTTTCATTTGACATCTGGTTAGTGAGGTATTAAAAAAAACCTGATATATATGCTGATTTTCGTGACGTGAGTTATGTCTATAGGTACATGACTTTTTTTTGTAATAAACATAAAATAGGTAATTGAATATCTAATGCACACCGTGAGACATAATGTTCTCACCTGTATACTAGGGTGGAGCGTACAATTTGTTTTTCGATTTTCATTTTCGAATAGCTTTAAAAAGTTGCATAATTACGGAAACTAACCTAAAAAAATAATAAAAAAAATTTAATTCACTTTTGTTAGCGCTCTACCACTACTCAAAGTTTTGCAAAATTGGCAAAAAAAGCCTTAATTAAAATGTAAAAAAAAACATATAAAATAAAAATCATAAAATTTGATCAGTGTAATCTTTGTAATATGAAAATGGTTTTTGTGGCTGCCGTCCAGAATATCAGTTGTTGACGACAAAAAAGGCTAATGGTTTGTTGTTGCACTTGCCGCGCGCTGTCTGGGTCCTAAATTGATTTTTTCGCGCCGGTCTAGGATACCGTTAGCTTTTACTGAATATTATAGTTCGGTTCTGATCTGGTGTGTCGGACTTGCAATTAACACATAGTCGTTCGATTAGCTGCCAAGAAGCAACACGTTTTCAGTTTCACATCTCTTTATTTACCTCTTATTAACAAATTTTAAATAGGTAATGTTGAAGCGAGTGACACGACAAGAATTGGACTGCCCTGCACCGTTCCTTATAAATTAAAGAGTGTTACCAACAAATGCTGATGTAATAAAATATACATTTTTTTGCGAAATGAACGTAAAAATCATAATAAAGGAAAGCAGCCTGCTATTACTCAAATATTTGAAACCCTAGGACTTGATATACTTAATGTTTGGAGGACTGCATCTCTGCCTTTCGTAACAATACAACGTGTAAAACAACAAATGAAAAGTGTTTATAATGAGAATTTGCATTTTTTGAGATACCCCAAATCCAAACAAAATGAGAACTATAAGAATAATTTAGAAGTGTGGAAAAATAAATCTCTTACTGAACTATTTGACATTTGTTGCTGCAAATGCGTTAATTTAAATAGATAATTGTGTTTGTCAAGAAAGTTCCTATTTAGAAAGATCTTTTCTCACTGATCAGAGAAATAAAAGAATAATGGCTATAGGAGGGTTGGAGCTTTTGGAAACGAAAAAAAACTGGAAGGAAACATTTTGAGGAAGCAGAAAACAAATGAATAGCTTTTTAAACACCAAACTCCAACGTCATCACTTGAAGCAAAAAACAAGACCGATATCTCCATCAAATCCTCCTGCTTTTTCGTCTTCAACTACTCATAATACTTATACTGAACCCCAGCCAAGTACTTCAAAATGTAATGAGAGTAGTGAGTAGGTTATATCTTCCAAATTTAGCAAGAGTTTGTGATCAGTTAGGCATCTCGGATCGATCAGCAGCAGCAGTGGCGAGTGCAGTGTTACAAGATGTTGGCTTAGTAACCGCAGAGAGTATCGAAAACGTAATAGATCGAAGTAAAGTTCGTAGGGCCAGAAAACGGCAACGTGAAGTTCTCCAAACTGAAGAATGTCTTTCGTCCATAGAAAGTGTTTATTTCGATGGAAGAAAGGACAAAACATTGGTATGTGAAAAACGAGGTCAACGAGTTCACAGAGTGACCAAAGTAAGGAACATATTTCACTACTCACCGAGCCGGGTTCATACTACCTAGGTCATCTAACTATAAGCACACCATCTGCAACAGGGAAAACTATAGTGGACTCGATAAACTCCTTTCTTTCGGACTAGACTTGAGCAAATTATTTTTTTTTTTTTTATTTTTATTTATTTATTTTAACGTACAATCTATTGTCAAAGTGACAAGTGTTGAGTGTACAAGTAATCTACCAAATAAATTTGCACAAATTTGTTGATGGGGAATAACATAAAAGAAAACAATGGCAACAATTTATTACAATTATTTTAAACGACAATGAGAAAAAAAAGAAATAAACACCAGACATTCAATAAACAATATTTATAAAAAAAAACAATTTATGACTGAATAGTCTAAGGACAACAACCATTTCTTAACACCTTTCAAAAATACATTTTTATCCCTCCCACACCTAATAATATCTGGAAGTGAATTAAACAAACGGGGTGCGGTGGCATAGTAAAATCTTTTAAAGCATGCTTTATAAATTGTAGGAACAATTACCAAATTTCTAGTATTGACCCGCAAACTGTAGCTATCTACGTTTCTTACAAAGTAAAAACCCGAGTTTTCGAAAAATATTTTTAAGACTTTGTAGCAGTAAAGATGCCTTAGCGGAAGAATTTCAAGGTTTCTGAACAACAAAAGACTTGGAGTTCTCCGATTTACTTTGCATACAATCCGTATTGCATGTTTTTGTTTTATCAATAGTGGTTCCGTTTTATTAAAATATGCACCACCCCAACAAGAGATACCATATTGTAGTTTTGATTTTAAAAGACCATTGTAAACGAGCTCAATGATTGATTGTGGACAATATAGACTAAGGTGATACAGTTGCCTTACCACTTTATTAAGGTATTGTTTAAGATAAAGTGTATGATTATTCGAACAAAGCTTGTTATCTAACACTATACCTAAATATTTAAAATTGTCAACACACTCCACCCTGAAACAATCATTGGAACAAGATTTAAAGTTGTTGAATGCTATAAAATTATCATTAAGATTGGTAAAACAAAATTGTTTGCAACTTGGAGAGTGATAATAAATCGGCAAATCATCGCAGATATTACGTTTAATATCAAATATCATAAATTTGGTTTTATCACTGATTATGAGTTTGTGTTTTATGAACCATTTTCTCAATAAATCGAGGTCGTAGTTCACATCCGCAAAAATATTGAACAAACTAGCATTTGAGTATGAAAGAGCAGTATCATCAGCAAACGCTGTAACTTTACCTTTGAAAGGTTGGACAAACAATGAGTTGACATATATCAGGAACAAAATAGGACCCAAAACTGAACCTTGTGGAACACCAAGTTCAATGTAATTCGGAGCGCTGAAAATATTTTTGATCTTGACCATTTGGCCTCGGTTTTTTAAATAAGACGCAAACCAATCGTACGTATTACCTCTAAACCCTATATTAAAAAGTTTGTCGAGTAATATTGTGTGATCCACCATGTCAAAAGCTTTAGTAGACCTTCCATTCCTAAAACCAAATTGACAATCACTAAGGAAATGTATTCTATCTAGAAACGACAACATTCTTGATTTAATACCTTTCTCAAATACTTTTGAAAAAATCGATAGCAGAGAAATAGGGCGATAGTTGTTTAAAATAGTATTATCACCTTTTTTGTGGAGTGGCATTACTACTGCTGTTTTTAGAGAGGAAAAATACCTAGCTGAATACTCTTATTAAATATAAAACATAAAACATCAGAAATTTGAAACGAAATTTGTTTTAAGATAGAGCTTGACATATTATCAAAAGAAGTAGAGTTTGATGTTTTAAGAGAACAAATTATTTTATGAATCTCCAGAGCAGTGAATGGTTCACAGTAAAAACTTTCAGTTTGTCTATCCGTACCATTGCATGTATCAAAACTAAGATTATTGTGTGTTGAGCTCAGGCAAGGACTTATATTACAAAAATAATCATTAAACAAGTTGGCAATTTCCAAAGAGTCAGAGACGGATGAGTTGTTGACATTCAAAACTATATCCACTTCGGAAGCTTTTCTATTGAGAATTTCATCAACAATTCGCCATTCCTTCCTGGAATCTCCAAGACTTGCTAATAATTTACTGCGGAAATAATTATCTCTACGCAGAGGGATTTCCACTTTAAGTTCATTACTTAGCTTTTCGAAGTACGTTTTGAGTCTTATATTATTTGGGTGTTTTCTCACACGAACACAGAGCTTATTTTTTTTTCGAATTTTTTTTAAGGAGTGATAGAGTCATCCATGGCTTCAGACATTTATTTTTGCTATTTACACTATTTATGTACTTGCTATTTGAAATGTGAAAATTTAGCTTATTAAGAAATAAATCGATCACTTTCGATAAAAACATCTTCCCAAAACTCAAAATTATCTGTTATTGGTTGCGATGGTACAGCTACAAACACTGGATGAAGAAGTGGGGTTATCTGGCTTATGGAGTTGAACTTGGGGAGACCGTTGCAATGGTTCATATGTCAACTACATGCCACTACCTCATTTATTTATTAAATTGGATGGAGCTACATTAGGACCTCAACTTTATTCGGCACCCAATGGAAAGGCGTTGGAAAATTGTGCTGACCTCCCCGTTAACCTACCTACTTTATCCAAAACTATTCAAGATTCCTTAAGTACGGATGAAAAATATTTGTTTCAAATGTGTGAAGCTCTCCAACAGAAGCCGGGAAAAATGGCGCACTCGAGATGGTTAACAACTGCCAATAGGATATTGAGGCTTTATGTAGCCACATCGAATCCAAATGATAACTTGACAATACTTGCTAAATATATACTAAAAGTGTATGGTCCAGTTTGGTTCAGTATTAAAAAAGAAAGTTCATTTAAAAATGGCCCAAAGCATGTATTCAAGTTAATAAATTTGTCAAGATGTTTTAGTTCTGTTGTAAGGGAAATAATAGACCCCGTTATTCAACGCAATTCATATTTTGCACACCCAGAAAACATATTGATGGCATTACTAAACGATGAAAGACTACATATCAGAGAATTAGGCTTGAAAAGAATCATCTCAGCTAGAAAAAAACGGAGTTGGGGCTTCAGTCAGAATTTTTAAACTTCCAAAATTAAATTTAAGAGCAAATGATTATCTTGACTTAATAATCTGGTCTGAATCACAAGTCACATCACCCCCATTGCTGGATAGAATGAGTGATCAGGAGTTGGAAGAACTTCTGCTAAACAAATAACGTAAAAAATTAAAGATTTTTATGTATTGGTAGCTTTTTAAATTATTTATTATGAATTTTTTGGTCTCTATTTTTAAGTTTATATAAATTTCTTGTCCTAATAAAGTTAATATATATTGATTTTTGTTTTCTTATTTCATTAATGATATAATATAAAGGTACTTCATAATTGTGGACGAATCTTTCCTTTAAAAAAAAAACAACATATTTTTTCAAAACCTCACAACTTTGAGCCAAGGTAGAGGGCTAAAGACTTTATCAGAAAAAAAAATTTAATGTCAAATTATTCTACTCATCAAAATGCAACGAAATGGAGATATTCGTAACTGATACATCAACTTTTTTTTTTCTCCATACATTGACGCTCCACCCTACTGTATACATTCCGTTACGATTCTGTTTGTTTGTTTAGAATTTTAGATACCCATTAAAGCGGTTGAAGTTTGTAAGTAAAAGAGATCGGTTGTTTCAATTTTATATATCTAAAAGGCATGCACCTATGAACATAAGTGGTGTTCGAAATTTTCTAGCCCACAACTTTGATAGTCAAAAAGAATGCATCATTCGTCTAAGGAAGTTATATTGGATTTTTTGAGCTGTAGACCGCTGTATAGACCGGTCTTCCTGACATGCTATATCATTGAGGACTGTAGCCAACCTTATTATTTTTTGAACATTTTTTTTTAATGCATTTAGAAGATACCAGAAATATGAGACACTAGTGCGTCCCATATCATATATGCCTCTAGAACTATCTTCCCATATATATATATTTTTTCTGTTTGGGACGGGTGGATGAGACCTTCAAGTGTGAACGGGACGTCTGAATTTCGAAAAAGCTTCCCGAGGACGGACGTTCTTTTGGACATTTGTCAGACGATCGGGAAATGCAGTTGATAAAACTTTGAGATTTTACACCTCTTAGTCTCCTCATCAGCTCCAAAAGCACCCTGGGCCTAATTTTTCACAGTTGTCTGTATGTTTTTTTAGAGATACAAAGGACTTTATTTTATGCCATATTTCCAAAGACATCCTAAGTTAAAAGCATTAATATACCAGCTCAATTACACACATCAGTCACCTTCCCCACCTTTGAACTCATTCACCATACAAAGCTAAAAATTCTCCACCAAGTCATAGCCGCACTCTGCAAGCCAAATAGCAACATTTTTAGATAATGAAAGTCAACACAAGACTCAAAGTAACGCATCCAAAGTGTAACTTTACAGCTTAACCTTGTCAACGAAAAATTATTTACCCAGATCCCGCATATGAGATAAAAAAAATTCGCACACATTTTTCTCGCGAAAAAAAGACATCCACGATGCATTGTTATTCAAAGAGGAATGATGCTGTTATTAAAAAAATATTTGTCTTCCAGTTAAGGGAATTTAATTGTTATCATTTTGAATGTATCTCAACCACGTCCGATATATGCAGAAGGGATCTCGTATATTTTCGCTTAGACCGCAGACCCCCATAGGTCCTTCCCTAATAAAAGTGTTAAACAAAAAACAGACTGCAACGTAAATCTAAAACCTCCCCAGATAGGCAAATCGATTTAGCAAATTTATTTACCATTACAATAATAATTTGCATCCGCACCAAGCCCACGACTTATTGTTATTTGTTTTCGTATCGCATGGCCATTTATTTTTCGCTAAACTTTATCACCATTCGGGCCGACTTTCCTCTTATTTAAAAGCTGTAGGAATATAGTTTCGGTTTGAAGCGATGATTGGAATTTATGCAAACAAAAATAAAAATTGCTTCAGAGAAAGAGATAGATATTTTTTATTTATATACAATTGGCAAACGATTTTCCACACGCCACAGGAAAGTCGAAGCAGTCGACTGGATAAAGGCAGTTGAAAATTGGAATTTATTTTGGCCGATCTGATGGAAGTGAAATAGAAAACTATCAGGGTAATGAAATTTGAATTGAAATTGGATTCAGCCGCCATTGGTCATAATTAGAGAGGATAAGTTAATTATAAATGGTTTGGGGTGCAGTTTGACTCAATTTGAACAAAAGGGTGATAGAAAAGTTGTGGAGATAGAGTCTAGATAGACAGCGTTTTGTAGGCGGATTTTTCCGATTAAAAGGAATATAGCAGTTCTGGATCATTTCGCTATTAGCTCACTTTATGTGGCAAACACCTTAAAATAAAATTTATTAATAATTTGAGTAAGATATTTAACATCAACAACTATGCAGTTTGTATCAAAATTGTTAATGTTAAATTGTATGCCTTTTATTAGTAAAAGATTCGAAAGAATGAAGACACTCATCCCTTAATAGATCATCAGTCTACTTAACATTTCAAGTGGTATTCTGCCCGCTATATTTACTGTATCAACGCCTTAAACCATTCTTCAATTCCTGGATTGGCCTAACATGTACAAGTGGGGTTTCAGGCCCGGTAAGTCGACAACCGACGAAATATTCATACCTCGGCAGATCCTGGAGAAAATCCAAGAAGTCCCGAACAATATCTACTCACCACCTTCTTATCGATTTTAGGGCCGCACACGACAGCACTACAGAGCCCAGTCTAGGCTTGTTTAAAAAAAATTCTGCTTTCAAAATTTTGTTTTTAAAATTCGGCTTTTCTAAATTCTGGTTATCAAAATTCTGCAAACAATAAAATAGGTTTGGAAAATGTCAACCTTTTTGTATTGTTTGCAGAATTTTGTAAAGCAGAGATGTAGATAACATTTTCATTTTTTAATTTGTTTTTATAATAAATATTTATTAATTTTTTTTTTTCAATTGATATTTATTTTTTTTTTTAATATTTGATGTAATTTTTGTTGTTTCGTTTAATTTACATTTATTTCTATATTTTTACTTCTAATTTTTATTTTTTTGTAAATTTAACATTTTTTTTAATGTTTTTTTCTTCTTTTTTTTTATTTGTTAGCTGGAAAAGGCAAAATTAGCAGAATTTTATTGCTTTAAATTTGAAAAGCATGATTTTGTAAAGCTAAACCGTCGGCGCAGTGGCTTCGTGGTTAGTGTGTTGGACTACTAAGCGAGGGGTCCCAGGTTCGAATTCCGAAAAAAAAAACCAAATCCCAACTTAAGGATTTTCTCACTGCGCCACCTCTCGCGAAAATCTGACAAACATCCGAGAGTATAACCAGAGACAATACTGAGACCACCAACTTCGGCCAATTTGCCGTTACTTGCCTACAAGCTATATTTTTATGGGGTGGCAAATGCTAAGTGCGCTTGTATTGTTACGTAGAAATTCGTATTGACAAATGCCACGTAACTTCAAAAATTCCGACTCACCAACACACTCGCACCTTGCATATGCCACTTCCGCTGTTTGCAAAGTTGCTGACAGCGTTCATAGAATTTTATCCGTTAAATTTGACATTATTCGTTACGTGTGGATAATACATTTTTTAGGAATAAGTAAAATTTTGCTTAAAATATTAAAGAAAAATGAACAACGTTGAAGGAAAATAACATGACACATGAAATCGAAGTTCAAGAATATTCAAAAGCAGAAAATCCGCAACCATGTTTGTCCTAATAAGTTTCTAGTATATAGAGCATCTCCATTAGATAGTTTTATTGACCAACAACATCGAACTATTCGCCTTTTAACAATTTATAATAACTAACCAATGGCGTTCAGTAATGCAAAAATGTGGTATTCCCGAACTCTAGCACATTTCCCCACGGTTGTCGAGGTTGGCAGCATTTATTTTTTTTTTTTGACCAACAACATCGAATTCGCCTTTTAACAACTTATAATAACTAACCAATGGCATTCAGTAATGAAAAAATGTGGTATTCCCGAACTCTAGCACATTTCCCCACGGTTGTCGAGGTTGGCAGCATTTATTTTTGTATGTTTTTGCATGTCACACGGATTCTAAACGGGAAAACAAAATGGCGAATTTGAAAATAAATTCAGGGGGCCAGCGGCAAGAGGAATGTGAGTTGGTTGTCTCAGTATGATTTGTCTATGGTATAACTGTCATGAAAGAGCTTCTCAATTGGCTGTTTGGACTCGGCATAAAATTGTAGATCCCTTCCATTCGTCCCAAAAATAAAAACTCACACAAGACGAATGGTTGTGAGAAGCCAGGCCTAGGGTCCCTACGGACCTGTTGCGCCAACTATTTATTTATTTATTTTAAACTAAAAAAAGAAACGAATTTTTATGAAGAGAAAGAATTTTGAAGGAATAATTTCGACCCGCTCCCCCATGGCTACCTTCGGCATCACTATCAAGCTCTTCATACGAGTATCATTCAGACTGCCGGTGGGGATAAATCGCTGCTCCATGAAGGTAGGAAACAAATTCAGCGATACATTTGTTATTAAAACAAGGTTTCACTGTCATTTAAATGTCATACTGGAGAAAATTGTACGAAATTTAAAAGTCATCAACTGTGGCAAAATTCTCAAAAATTCTGTACATATAACTACTTAAAACTTGAATACGCTGGCGACATCGATATCTTTAGCAGAGATCTGTCACTGATGCGTTTGCAAGTAAATATTAGTGCAGAAGCTGTAAAAAATGGGTTCGATGTTTAATGAGGGTCACACAAAATATATGCTACCAAGAAGAAGGGTCACACCATACACAATATCAACAAATCGAATAGAACATCACAATAGTAAGGCAATAACTTTGAGCCCTCATAGTCCCATTTTGTTGAACGCAGAGGTTCAGTGTAAGTACTGATGTGAAGCTAAACCCCTGGAGAAAAACTGAGGTCTGACAAAATATGCTTGTTGGGCAAAATAATATATTGCCCACTGAGTGCAATTATTCCCAGCTTCGTCTACTACCAAGTTCAGGTACTAATCACTATTTTAAAGTAAAAATGTAGCAGAGCCTCAAAGCATTGAAATAAATAACCTCTAGGTGTTTGGAATCATTAATGGCCTTAAATTTTTCAGCGCAACCTGAACTATACTAAGCCCAACATTCCCTAGCTAAGTAGGTGCTTTCATTCATGTAAGTTGTTGTCGCTCTTCACTCTCAGACAAGACCAACGTTTGACCCCACTGATCTTTTAATATTTTTCAAAAAAATAAAAATCTAATCCAATTTTTATAAATGGCCAGACCAATTTGCAGCAAGGATTTCGTTCTTCAATGTGCGACCATAATCATATCAACCGGTTGACTATTGGCTTTACAAAGAGGGAAACAGTTTGATGGTTATTTTAAAAACATTGTTTTGAATACAAGTCCAAAATAGAAGCGTGGAAAATTCCCCATGCGTCATCTAATACCACTGAAGACCATTTTCCATTTCAACCTGCACAACTACTCGCAAAATCGCACAACATTCGGTTGGATTGGAAAATCATCACCCTGCCAGGGGTTCCTCACATGAGTGTCTCCCATTCGAGTTTAACAGCCACTCTGACTCCGTCAGACAAAGTGGATAACCCATCATCTCTTCCAATTCGTATAGATATTTCAAAAATCAAATTAAATTATAAATCGAATACTCTGCGCTCGCACGCACACGCAACTTCTTCCCGCAGATTTATGCGCTAAAATTTGAACCACCTGCTGTTTCTCGCATTAAAACACTTGCATTCGGCGAGGCGAATAATTCACCATCAACAAGCCCCGGAAGTAATACCCCAGCTCAAGCCATTGAAATAGATACAAATGTATCTTCAATCTTCTTTGGCCGAGGTCACAACCTCATTTCTTTTTTGCACTTAATTAGGAGAGATAGAGTTCCATAAACGTCTTCCAAAAGTCGTTTGCAAATGACGACGGAAGACGGACGACGACCGACGAGGCCAGGCAGGACAAACGACAGCCAAATCTGGACAAAACATTTAAGCCATCAAATTTACCATAAACAATTGCCAAAGTCACTTGGAGGTAAATTCATAAAAATCCAACTCAACGATCCTCGTCATCATTATCAATTCAATTGACTCTCCATGCCGAGCTTAGGGTCCAAAAAAAAAAAAAAAAACAAACGATCGTCATCATTATCATGCCACACACTCATGGACAGGGAGTTGCATGGAGTATGGGCTTCCTTCTTTTTGTTTTTGCAATTTTGTGTGCAGGAGGAGATTTGAGAGATTTTTTTGCGCTCCAAAGACTAGATCGTGACCAAACGACTAAATGGATAATGACCGCGCTTGCGAACGGTAAGACGAGAGAGTGTACTCCACTCGTACAATATGTCCAAATGGGAAGAAATCTGTTCTTTTTTTTCTGCTTGCTTATAAAGTGCTGCACACCTCAGAAGCAGCATTTGGAAGCCGGCCGATGACGATGGCGACGAGGAGAGTTGAAAATCTCACTGGCAGGCACTGATCTTGCTGCTGCTGCTGCTGCTGCTGAGATGATGATGATGATGATGATGCTGATCATCGAGCCAACAGTTGCTCTGTTGTTGTTTAGATAGGACTGTGTACTACATGTGTGTGGAGCGAAGAACGGATTGTATCTGATGGTGATGCTGCTGCTGTTGCTGGCCTCCTTGTGAAGACAGTCTTTGACTATGCCTAGATGTGCATCACCGAATCATGCGCCCCTGATGGAAGGCAACCAATGTACGCTAAAGACCCCAAAAGAGGAAATCTTCGTCGGAAAATTGTGTCTCCCACAATTGCACATGGAAGCATACCCAGCACCGAGCGCACCTTGTGTCCCTCATCCTCTTTCTCTGGCATTTCTCCATCACGAGGCGGCAGCGTCAGGAGTAAATGAGGAAAGCAGCCGCCACGACCAAACCAAAACCGAACAAACAAAAAAATGTGAAAAATCCAAAACCAATGTTACCCACTACCACATGATGATAACAGTGAAGATGGCGCACCTTTTTCACTATGAAGCTGCGCAAATTCGCTGCCCGACTCGATGTATTGAAAACGCGAATTTTCAGGTGTGCTAGGCTCACCTTGTTAAACAGTGTTTTCCGTTAGATGTTGTTGGCTGTCTCCTTAACCACTTTTTACTTTGTTTTTCATTGTATCTACATTTTCACATGCGGCTGCGCGCAGATGCAGTTCCACATCAGGTATAGAGAGGTACCCAGTGTGTCAGTCACCAGTCAGACAGTCAGTAAAACGTTTCAGAAACACGATTTGAATGCGCGCGCTGCCCCGGTTGAAAAACGAAGAGATGGCTCAGCTCAAGCCACCTTCACATCATCGGCATCGGTCGACCTCATAAAAGATACCGGTGTCAAGCATAGTAATTATTATGATATTTCGTATTGATCCCGAGAACTTCGTGTGTTGTTGTGGTCCTTTACCACCTCTGGCCGGGGACCTGAGCAGACTCCATCATCACCCTGAAGAGCAAACATTTCGGGGGGCGATTATTGATGTTGAATGCATTTGTGTTATGCACCGCTCGCCCAGCGGGATGTGGCGGTGCAAAATCGAATGCATTTTCAATTTTGATTGGAGTCTGGTGATTTCTCGAACGTGCCATGGCTTCGGTGTCAATTGTGGCTTTCTATATGGATGCTCGGCTATATGCTCGACTGTGTCTGTGCATCTATAGAGGTTAGGTGCTTTGGTACGCGTTAGAATTGAAAACCGATTGAAATGGAGTGATTGCGCGCTGCGCATGGAATGTGAATATATGGGTTTTGGTAATAAACGGTTTCACTTTTTTTTTCGCGCGCTCCGCAAGTCCAAGTTGGTCGGGGCTGGCATACATATATTGGAATATTATTACGAGGTCGTGATGATGGTGTCCTATGGGAGATCGCAGATAGCAAACGATATATAAAGCAATTTAGAAGAAATAGGAATTGTTTAGTCTATTGTTTGGCGATGCGGAATGACCAGAAAGGAGCGCGCGCGAGCGAGCTCGTGGTGTGAGGTTTTTGATTCTGTTGACCTTCTGGGTTATAGGGATCGGTGCGATACCAATGGGTGACCTATATATGAGTGTGCTGTGTTGTTTGGTCGTGCGAAGTGAGGTATACAAGAAGCAACTCTTAAGCTGAGGAGACATTTTTGTTGCGGTACATGTTTTAATGCGATTGTGGTTTGAGTTGCGTGGGTCGATTTTCGAATTTTTCAAGTCAGAATTGAGTTGATATCCATTGTTGCATACAGAAAAACACTGGCTCAAATAATTAACGCAAAATTGACTCAAGGACCTTGAAATAGTTTAGACCAAAATAAATTCATCGAAAGTGACAGTTTTAGGAGTAAAATTTGAGATCAGGTGAATAAATCTGTAATGTAAATATTTGGCTACGGTTAGCCAACGGATATATCTACTGCAGTTTTATTTTCGGACCACTTTTCCATATTGCTTCCTGCCACTACTATCAGTGTACGTTTTCTTTTTAACCCGAAATGGAGAAGAACATTATAAATGGTGTGTGCAATCGATAAATTCAAATTTCTGGTTGTTGAATAGGCTAAGTATATCTACAAGGTGGCGCAAAAGTAATCCTCCTATCAGAAAATGCTATAAATTTTGGATTGGCCCCTAATGTCAGTTCTGTTTTGACATTTGTGTAGTAAACACATGCGAAATACACGTTAATAAACAATGTTACGCTACACTGCTCCAGAACGCGGAATATTGGTGACTATTTATTTGACCAATAATCGGTCGGTGACTTTGGCACAACGTGAATTTCGTCCCAGATTTCCTAGCCGTCCAACGCCTACTGGTGAAACACTGCGACGTTTAGCCGCTCGCCTCGAAGAGACTGGCACAACACGAGACGTTGCCAAGAGTGGCGGGCCCCAGAGCGCCCATTGTGCCGAGAATATCGCCTCTGTTGACGCGGCCATTTTTTTTCGAGAACGCCGCTGGTCAAACGACAACAGTGAACGGTGCGCGCTATAGGGCCATGTTTACCGATTTTTTTCTACCGCAATTGGACGATTTAGGACTGGAGCACATGTGGTTCCAACAGGACGGGGCTACGGCACACACTGCGCGAGCCACAACCGATATTCTGAAAGCTGTGTTCCCGGGTCGTTTTTGGCGATTTGTACTAGCCCGCAAGTTCGCCTGATTTGACCGCTCCAGACTTCTTTTTGTGGGACTTTTTGAAGTCGCGGGTTTATGTCAACAAGCCTCAGACTCTTGCAGCTCTTAAAGACAATATCCGTCAAGAATGTGAGGACCTATCGCCGGAAGTTTTGGCCAAAGTGATGGAAAATGCCATAAAAAGGGCTCAAATGACAATCAACTGTGGCGGCGGCCATTTACATGACATCATATTCTTGACTTGATGTAAAAAAAATTAAAAGACAAAATAAAAATAATCCACAAGAAGAATCAAAGTTTTTTAATTTTTTTTTTTTTTAATTACAGCCAAAAAACATCGGAAGGTTATTTTTGCGCCACCTTGTATAAAAATATACAGTTAAATACTGCAGCAAAAACAGACGCGTTACGTTTCAATTTTCAACATCTCTGCTCACCGAGCTCAGTGGCGGTTTTGTCCAAGCTTAAGAAGACAAATGTTCGGTGAGCATATTCGCTAAATGTATTTGTTTAAAAAAATCCGGGAACGAAGTCTTTCTTAGAAAATAAATGGAAAGTGGACAGCGCACGGTAGAGTGTACTTCCAACTATAGGAGATTCAAACTTTGAGCAGTCATTCCTTGTCAAAATCTGGGACATGAACTACTAAATTTAGAAGAGATGTTGGGTTGGTATGTGCAAAGCGCACATCATCGCATTCCTGCTCTATGCCGCAGGAACAATGAAGTTAGTGACGGGAAATGAAGATATACTTGGTCAATTTGGAAGCCAAATTGTACAAAATATTTTCTGTCCCGGTTCTGGGTTTTGACGAAGAATTGCCATCAAAGAAAGTTTGCGCAGCACCGCCCTAGGCCTATAGATTTCCATTTTCAGACGAATGGAATGGAACTACTATAATTGATGCCGAATCCGATCTCCTGATTTGATAAGCTTGAATAATACGTAGGGAATATCATCGTTAGATGGCAGCACTAGTGAAATGCACTACAATGTTTTTAACAGCCTTTTAGGGACTCAAGCTACTGTGAATAGGCTTATAAAGCTGTTTACATAGTGAGTAGCAAATTTGTATAACGCGCATTAAGTTAGGCTTATCTCTATTTGTTATTGCATTCCTGCAGTTGTATATGCCTACGAATGGTTTGAGTGTAAGCTAAGAGAGTGAACGATATGATAGATGTGGGTGAAGTGTATATTTTGACCCTATGCGTGTCGTCCACAAACACGGCGAAAATTTAATACCGCTCGCATATTAAAACCTACATTTCAATCCGAGACGCTTACATTTATCTACTGCTAAAACATCGATGGCAAGTAGAGCCATCTGTTGAATTTAAATAGATTTGACAAAATCGATTCCATTTTGCACTTGTATATTTGCATGAATATACAGTCGTACACACAACTTAGGAAACAGAACAGCTAGCAGTTTGTCCCAAGTTACATAGGTACCTATCGATAATGTACGAGTATTGCCAACATCGACAAATTCAGAAAGAACTTTCCACAAATTCCCGTAAGTAAATCATCTTACGTGTGGAATTCAGTTTGAATTCAGCATTAAGTTTAATAGAGAAACTCATTCGGAATAATTATCAGATGCGGAGAATAATTCAGAGAATTAAATTTAGTTTCCCGTTTTAATAATTTTTAAGACCATGATCTAGGTACTCTAATTGCAGATTTATATTTATCTACACCTCCGTTTAACCGATGTTGTTGTCAGAGCAATTATAATCACCTAACATTTGAGATCATTTATGATTTGTAACAAGATGGCGCTGATCTTAGCTAAGACACAACCCATAGCTAATACAAAAATGTACACCACTGTGCTAATTTAGAAACACTTCCCAAATAAAAACTCCACCGTAGAAAGGAAAACAAAATTCATGACCAAAATCATAAAAATAAATCAAAAAAACAAGTAAATAAAAATAAAAACATATATGTAACAAAAAAATCAAACCGAAACCAAATATGATGTTAGTGAAAATGAAAAGTATTTGAAGAATGCAATTTTTGTTCAATGTTATTAAAAAAGGTATTTTATTTTGAGTCCATTTAACTGTGCACATAGATGAAGCGTGAAATAAAAAAATCTCCCACATCCGCGCCTCTCTCCAGTCATCAAATAAAAATCTGTGAAAATAAGCGATTAATGAAGAAAACAAAATATAAAAAGCAACAAACAACCATAACAACAAATAAAAAATCAACACCAAAGTAAAGTAAACAATAACAACCAACATTCAACAAATGAAACTCGAGAGATTATAATTTTAGTTTAAAAAATGATATATCGCATATATTGTCCATAAATAAATAAATAAATAAATAAGTTGATTAAATAAATAAATTAGGCACTAATGTTAACTAAACTATATTCAAATTGATGATAAGCAACTAAGTTAAAGTTAAATTAAATTAAGTAAGGCATTAAGTACATAGATTTACAGAGAATTAGATGGAAGTTTATGATACAAGAACTAAGATCTGTTTCTTTTTACATTTTCGGGGTCGCCCAAAATTTACACTATCTCCCTCTCACTCGCTCCTTACAACTGCCATCTACTGCTAAAACCATATGGCGAATATCTATAGTTAGAGTTACCAAACGACCCACTACTACTCGTGTGACTTACAAACGGGGTGCTATGATGGAACATATCGAACGCTGAACCGAAATTTCTCGGTGGCGTTTGATAGAACATCGCTGCAGCTGCAGCTGCTGCCGCCGTCGCCGATGATGGCGAATTATACGTGCCCATACTACCTGTACTGGGATTGCTCATGGGTGACGCTGTTAGGTTGCCCAAGCTCGAGCCTACGTGTGACTGTGTGGATGTCACCGGTGAGTTCGCACTATAGTACATAGACTGGTGATTGGTGTTACCGTTGCACGCACTAAATGCACTCTGTAGCGATGGCAGCATTGTCATAGACGACGATGTGGTTGGTGTTGCCGTCGCACTCAAACAGGAGGCAATCGAATGACTAACTGTGGGATTTTTCATCTGAGGAGTATCGCCGCCTGACATCGACACTATCGTCGAGGGTGTGCTGTATGGTGTTGTGTGCGACAAGCTTGGACTACTGCCAGTAATTGACTCACTACCTTTGATGAGGGCAGCCAAATGCGAAGTCAACGCCGATGAAGCCGTCTGCACTGCCTGCTCACGTTCCATTTCATCCAAATGATCTCGCACCACCAGCATGACTTCCTCGCCCAATGACGAGTCCGCAGCAGACGACCCATCGGACGATGCATTCGCACCAGCACCAGCACCAGCACCAGCACCCGTACCACTACTATTATTATTATTGCTAACATTATTGTTTGTGGAATTTTGCAATTTAGCTGAAACTTTTGTTAGTAAGGCTGGTACATCCTTAAACAAGATGTCCAGTAGCTTACCTGTGGTGAACAGTACAATCGCCTTCAAACACGAATATTCCGCTGAGTCGACATGCAGTGCCTTGAGTTTTTCGACTTGCTCCTGGAAGATGCGTATGTGATCCATAAAGGCCACAACACGATCCGCCGCCATTGGGGATGCATGTAGACCGGCGGCAGCCAACAGTGGTGCCACATGCAATGGCATTGAACACTGTGACGCATTGAGGACAAACAGCTCAGACCACACTAAACGCAGGAGCGCCACCTGATCGGTGACCTGTAGATCCGGGAAGAAGGGAATATTTTTCGCCCATTCCACAGCGGAGAAGAGCAGGCGGGCGGCTAATTCACAGATATTATCAATGCCCATGATGTTGTTGGGCTGCATACATTGGCCATAGCGTGATGTTGGATATGGTTCGGCACGGAGTAGGAGTGAAATGTAGGAACTTAAGTATGAGTGACCATTGAAGCCGGCCACACCCATATGATCGCCATTGGCCAGCTGATATTGGCCGTGCATGCCGGCGAGTCCGGGCTGGGTTGGCGGAACGCGACCACGTTGAACAGCTGAAATTAGAAGAGAAAGAATTGCAAACAAAATTTATAAGCTTTGGTAGTCGAAAATGATAAGGGAGTGTTTATACTAGATAAATGTTTCAGTCATTTTTATTTTTTATTTTAATATGATATATCAAAAAGGTCAATTAAAGCAATTCGCATGATCAGTCAAAGTATATCTAGGTGCAGTACTGAAGGTATTTTCAAAGTATTCCAAAGGTATTCGTCGATATTGTCATTTGTGTAGATTGTGCAAGCAATATTGTCAGCGGTTGGAGTTTTAAGCCTAGTATCCTGCTCGCGCTAAATTTTAGAGTCCCTAGTCTCCACTTCATTTCTCCACACCAAAGATAAATGCTCGCTAAACATTATTAAACATCATATAGATGGGACAAAAACCACATGCTCATGACAGTAAACGTTATTTTAATTTTTTGAATCGTTCCAAAACAATAGATATAAGTAAAATTGAAGAAGATATTATCATTGCTGCAGCAGCTCAAATAATTTATATAAATAGTAGCAAGCAGAAGACGACACGTTCCTTCGTCAACCCCTATTTGCTTTGGAATTTTTCTGCAATTTCCATATTGCTGATCGTTTCTCCACAAGCTCTGCAATTTTTTTATGTTTTTTTATCGCATGAAACGAAGTTTCCAAAGTAAACACAACACAAATTGTTTCCTCCTTTTCTTATGTCAAAATTTATCTTCGATATAATGTACCGGACATTTATTTCGCGAGCTAAATGAGTGGAGACTTTTCATCGGCCCATCTATATGAAGTTAAGAATTTAGCGTGCGAACAGGATACTGCTTTGCTAAACTGCATCGCTAAATTTTATCTTTGTAGACTTTTTTGTATGGGAGATAAAATTTAGCGTGAGTAGGATACTTAGCTTTATACGAAAAAAAAAATTAAATGTTGCAGACTTCATAGGGCTTTATTTTTTATTTATATAATTTTGTACAGGCCAGTCAATTTCACAATTTTGCATGAGCAGTCAAACTGTATCTATTGTCCTCAAGAGTCACTGAAATTTGGTAACAGGCTTATGTCGAGGTTGCCATATTTATTTATTTAATTTCATCTACAGCATGATATATCTTATAACAGACGTTACAAAATTACAAAAACTACATAAAAAGGACAATGTTTTTAGGATTTTTTTTTCTTCTTTAAAATATAAAATGAGCGTCGCGACTCTGTCCTTTACGTTTTGTCGAAGTATGTCTACTAAGTCAAGTTCGTGTGGTCGGTTAGTCATTTGTAGGGCCAGCGATCGTATGTCGCTGTAAAACGTGTCAAATGTCTCATGGGACTGCTGTCTCCTATCCATAATCGCTCTTAAAATCTCATGGTCCCTCTTATTGTCTTTGAACTGCTTTAGTAACTCTGCTCTTAAATCAAAGTAATTAAGGCCCTCATCTCTCTCGTTTTCTTGCAGAAATTGGCAGTACCACATTTCTGCGGGTCCTGAGACTAATGTGTGGAACTGGGAGAACAACTGGTCGTTCGAAATGCCGCTTTTTCTTTGGAGGGTCTCTATGCGGAAAATAAAACTTTCAACGGACATTGTTTTCGGTGTGCCTTCAATCTTTACCCCCCATTTGTGTATGGGCATCTCGTTCTTTCTGTCCACAGTGGGTTGAAAATATGTTCCAGACCTAATGTCTGTTCTATTGTCCGGTTCTGTATAAAGCGTTCGTTCATTTGTTCGTTCTCTTAACGTGCTTTGTCGTCCGTTAGTTACTGGTGGGTCTCTTGATGCTGTCACGGAATTTTCCAGATTGCCGATTTTGTTGTTTATCGACTGGATACTGTCCTGGAAGGTCAATAACATATCCCTCATGGTAACCGCTAGGGCTGACATGAGGTCTGCTGGATTATTCCGTGCGGCACAAGAGACTTCTTCCGGAATTCGTTGTGTATTATGTTCTTCGTCATCCTGAGTCTGCCTACGTAAGTTCCTGTCGTCGTTATTGTGCTTTTCCCGTCGAATGATAGGGTGGTCGTTTTCCACTACGGCATTAGGTCCAAGTTCGTTTGTCGACAGAGCAATTTGCTTCTGTGTAACTTGTTCTTGTCGATTCATTGGAGCCCGTTTTTGAGTCGAAGTTAGTTCCGTCATTTTGTCTTCGTACCGTGATTGTGGGAGGAATTGATGCTTAGCCCCAATGGTCCGAGCTACCTCCTGGTAAGTTTGGTCGGTCATATCGGTTTTACCACACTTCGATGTCTCGTCGTCTGGGCTGAAATGTGGTAAGTCGTGGGAGTAAATTGTGACGTTTGTATAGTCGGTGGCCGTAGTGGTCGGTCTATTTCGGAGACCGTATCCCTGAATTTGGTTGCTACCATGTGTGTCCCCTAGAGAGACAAATTTGTTGCCGTTTGTGGCAGAACCTCCACCCCTATCGTGGCTTCCCGAGTCTATTTTCATACCTTTTGGGATAGCTCCTAAGCTTTGGCCCTTATTATCCATTATATGGACCGCACTCTATAGCCTTCTTTTTAAATTCACAAAACAAAAACTTCAAAATTGATCTTAATTCAATAGAAATAAAAAAAATTGGATAGAATGTAAAAAGGTAAGAAAAAAATTAAATAATTCTAAAGGTTATAAATTATTAGTGTTTGTCTCTTTCGAAAAATCGTGGTTGATTATTGTTTTCTGTTTGTATATATGTAAACTCGCTTGGTGTGTGGATTTCTGAACAGGTTTTCCGCTAACTCTTCAATGGACTTAAGTTCGTTTCGTAGATTCTGGTAAATAGTCGCTCTCAAATTAGGTCTGACTGTGACTAGTGTCTCGGAGTCTTGACGAGTGTTGTTGTTCAACCCTTCCGTCCCCGCCACTACTCGCTATCTGGCAATACCAAGTACCAGGTTGACTGGGACCTCCAAGCTAAACTTCAACACGGTCAAAGTTTCTGGACCAACACCTACGCCTCACAATAGATCGGCATTGATGCCTTCACCTTTTGGATAGCAGCTAGTGATCAGCCCATCTACCTTGACCTAGCTCTCGGCCCCGGCACAAACAGTTGATTACCTCACTAGAACTCTTAGCTATACGCCTTGAGATTGGTCAGCCATCTTCCGTCTATGTCAGCTCTTGATCCATTCACAGATCTCAAGCTACCTCACGAAATTCCCTGGCTCTGGGCCTAAGAATCGGACAGCCGCTTTCAATCTGTGTCGAGATCAAAAGCGTAACCAGAGTACTTGAACAAAGAAGAAGACAGAATAGTAAAAATTTATTATAGAAGAAAAGTAATAAAAAAAAACGCGAAGTCTGTTGGAAGTCCAAGGCGATGACTTTCCTTATAGAAAATCATCCCCTTGGAGTTACAATCGGACTAGCCAGTAAAATCGTTGGGCGCCATTGTTGTGAGCTAGGGTAGGCCACGGGGGCAACTTCGGTGTACGGTGAGGGGGCAAGAACTACCCCGTCCGACGAGCTGAGCCGCGCAACCGCAAGCGTGCCGCGCCCTCCTCACCTGCATCGAAGTTGCCCCCGTGGCCTACCCTAGCTCACAACAACTACAATATCATGCATAACATTCCTGACAATGTAACGTCTGTCTATACATTCAGTGACTCTTGCACGGGACAAAACCGTAATTGGAATCTGTTTTTCTTCATGATGTACATGGTTAATAATGTTGAACACATATCAGAGATTACTGTTTGTTATCTTGTAAGCGGCCATTCTTTTCTGCCCAACGACTCTGATTTCTCAGATGTTTCTAAAGCCCAAAAGAAAGAGCAGCACATATACACTCCACAAGAATGGATGGACCTAATTCGTAACTGTAGAAAGAAGAAACCATTTGTGGTGACGGATGTGGTTGGGAAATTCATTGATTTTATGGGATTGGAGAAAATGATGAACAAAAAAGGGCAAAGTGCTAAAGGGAATCGGATCCTAATTTCAAAAATGCGGAAAATCAAATTCTGTAAAGGAGATAGTAGAATCTATTTCAATGAAGACTACTCAGAAAATTACGACTTTGTTGATTTAGACAAAGGGGGGAATAGGCCCCTATTTTTAAATACCCTGAAGACTTTCACCCCAACAGAAAAAACGTCAACAAGGCCACTCACCCACCAAAAAATGCAGGACTTAAAGAAAATGCTACACTATGTGCCACCCTGTCATCATCAGTTTTATTTAAACTTACCACACCTTAGTAGAAGGAGCAATGCAGCTGAAAACGAGGAAGATGTGCTACCAAATGTAGAGGGCGATGAAAGTGAATAATTTATGTAAATTTCCGATAAAAACTCGTTTACCTCATTTCTGTTCCACAGTTTATAATTTTTTAATAAAAGCAGAAGTGATCCAAGTTCATAAAAGTGTCAAAAACTTCGTCAATATTGGAAATGTAAAAAAAAAATGATGGGAAAGCCTAAGTTACATTAATATCTATCATAAAAAAAAACATGTTGTAATAAACCTATTACACACAATTGTAATAATAAAGAAAACGCGTTTTGCTCATTATCTCAATAATCACAAAATGTTACTTGGATCACATCTGTTCTTAGCTAGCCAAATATATAAAACAATAAAGATTTAAACTTGTCTCTAGATACAGATACATCCATCTCACTATAACCGCTGTTGCAAGCAAGTATGGCTCTAGATATAGGCTCGTTTTGACCATAATTAGTTCTGTGACTTTGCTGAAACAAAAGATGCCTTATTCTTAAGGCTCTAGATGGAGCATATATGGGTACCATCGACAGCAGAGTAGAGCATCTTATCTGGTAGCACAGTAAGTCCCTCACAAACATTACATCATAGGTCTCTCTTCGGGATTTCAGGGATTTAATTCCAAGTAGAAGACATCTTGCTTTGTAATTGGGCGAAGGGATCCAATGCATTTTATAAAAAAATATATTTTGTGAAACGCCTCTGAACTTTTTCGAGTCGATCTGAATATGTAGAATAGTCAGAATTCCAAATGACATCGGCATATTCAAGAAGCGATCGAACTAACCCAGTGAAAAGTGACAACAAAGCAAATGGAAAGTCCGAACCGTTTCGTTTTAAAAATCCAACAACTGAATTAGCTTTTGCCACGATATATTCCATGTGGGCTTTGAAAGAAAATGAGGAGTCAGGCATAATACCATAAGTCCTTGATTTTCTCTACTCTATTCAAACGAGTTGAGTGAATTGAGTAGTTAAACTCAATATGAGACGAAGATCTGGTAAAAGATATCGCGCTTCACTTACTTATGTTGAGTGTCAAGTCATTGGCGTTGCACCATTTAATAATACTGTTAAGATCCGATTGGATCAAATGACAATCTTCTATGCGCTTAATGGCTGAAAAAAGTTGTAAGTCATCTGCGTACAGTAAACACTGACTATTTTTGACGACAGAAGTAATATCATTTATAAAAATAATAAAAAGTAAGAAGTAATATGGATGTGAAGGCTGTGCCAGTAGCATGATCGTTGGTATCACCATTGGCGTTGTAAATGACATAAACAAAAAAAAATGTTGCCTACTTGGCAACAATGGCGCTTTTTATTATGTAGCATCAAAGAATGAATCTCTTACCCTCGTTCTTTGATCATCACTCAGGGAAAAAATGCAAACTAAAATGCAATATGTTCTATTTGATTTTACGTTGAATAAACTTTAATAAAGAATATTCCTTTTCACGTTAAAACATATTTTATTTAAATACGCAATGTTATTTTAAATTAAATCTAAATATTTAGATTCAAAGTGTAACGTTTTATATTTAAGCATGATTCCACGTCAAATCAAGGTGCTTACGTGGTTAGATCAAATTAAAAATATATGAATTTAGAGTAGGGAAACCCTTTAAATAAATGTAATGCCACTTTGATTTCAAAAAATTTCTTAGTCGATGCTAAATCATTCCGAAAAATATTTATATCAAAGCGATAGATAGATAGATAGATATTTTCTATTTCGTATAAAAGAATATTACAGGACTATTGTTATTGCACATTTTACAGAGATTTGATAATTTGGGTTTTATCTTTCTACTGAGATATTATTTTTTATGTAAGATAGGTAGGTAACAAAGAAAAAGGATAATCTTGAAGGAAAATACGAAAAAAAAAACCTTCAATATAAAAGAAAAAAAAAAAAAACAAAGTAGATACTAACGAAAAATAATATTAAATGCAGGTTATATACACTAAATGGATTTGTATTAAGATTTTTGTATGAACAAAAACAAATAAATAAATAAGTATATTAATAAATAAATAATTTATAAAATAAATAAATAAATAAATAAGTATATTAATAAATAAATAATTAATAAAATAAATAAATAAATAAATAAATAAATAAATAAATAAATAAATAAATAAATAGATAAATAAATAAATAAATAAATAAATAAATAAATAAATAAATAAATAAATAGATAAATAAATAAATAAATAAATAAGTAAATAAATAAATAAATAAATAAATAAATCAATGAATAAATAAATAAATAAATAAATAAATAAATAAATAAATAAATAAATAAATAAATAAATAAATAGATAAATAAATAAATAAATAAATAAATAAATAAATAAATAAATAGATAAATAAATAAATAAATAAATAAATAAATAAATAAATCAATGAATAAATAAATAAATAAATAAATAAATAAATAAATAGATAAATAAATAAATAAATGAATAAATAAATAAATAAATAAATAAATAAATAAATAAATAAATAAATAAGTAAATAAATAAATAAATAGATAAATAAATTAATGAATAAGTAAATATTTGAATAGATATGTATATATATAAAAATAAATATATATACGTTGAATTGATAAACAAATAAATAATTATTAAACAAGTAAATAAATAAACAGACAAATAAATCGATGAATAATTGACTATAACAGCACAGAGAAAAAAGTGACTAGGCTTTCGAAAGTAACAGAAAGATTTACATAAGACAAGATAGTTTAGATATGTTAACCCTAGAAAGATAATCCACGTCCACGAGACGTATGGCGCGGGACAATTGTGTGATAACTTTTAAATTCTAAACCGCAGCGCGTTGACTGTCTCAACTATATATAAAAAAATCATTAATTTAGTTTTTTTGAATAGTATCTATATAATTAAATAAATTAATTATAAATAATAAGAAGTTCATATGTTTAATTAAATACACTAATTGGCGTATGAGATGTATGATTATCTTTTACGCTCTTTATTTTATGATTATCTTTCTAGGGTTAACACGAATAAAGATAATTGATAATTTAATTACAATTGATTTTTTTATGATTGTAGTTCGTTTACAAGTGGATTATCAGTAAAACCACATCTTGAATTAAACGTGTTCTTAACAATTTTATTTGCTATCAATTCAACATTCGCTCTTTTTTTTATATCAATGGTTGAGTGGTGCCAAGGTAAGTCTAACATCATTTTTAACAGCTTATTTTGTGAGACTTGCAATTTTTTTATATGGCAGGTTGCGGAATCGCCCCATACCTGGCAACCGTTAACAGAATTGCTTGGAAAATTACCTTATGTCATATAATTTTGTTATTCGTAGAAAGCAGTGATTTTCTATTAATAAATGGGTACAACATCTTTATAGCTATTCCTATTTTCTTTATGGTTTTATCGACATGGTCCTTAAATGTTAATCTAGTATCTAAATGGATGCCAAGATATCTAACGGAAGGTTCCCAATTTATGTAGCTTCTATTTAGCTGAAGCTGATTGCTGGGAAGAAAGCAAGGCTTTCTTTTTCTAGTGAAAAAAATAGCTTGCGTTTTCCCTTCATTTAGTTTGATCTTCCACTTGTGATAATATTTCGTTAATAATTCAACTCCATATTAAAGATTCCTCTCAACATTGAGAGCGAATTCATGTGAGGAAAATATAGCAGTATCATCTGCGAAAATAGCTATATCACAGTGGGGTAGGATTGGAACGTCACATGTATAGATGTTATATAGGATTGGGGCCAGAACCGAGCCTTGTGGTATACCCGATTGGAAATATATTAAGTCGGAAATCATTACTATTAACGTGGACATTAAATCGACGATTGGACAAAAAGCTTTGGATTATTCGACAAATATAGGGAGGGAAATTAAGATGCATCATTTTGTATACTAGCCCGTCATGCCAAACAGAATCAAATGCCTTTTCTATGTCTAGTAGGACCATACGGTATGGTCTACTGGTATGGTCAATACCAGTAGATTTTCCCATTGAGCGATTGCTTTTTATATGGTTGCATATTCGTAGTGCCTGATGGGATGTACTATGAAGCGGCCTAAATCCAAACTGTTCGTTGGGGTAGATCTGGTGAGTTTCTATGAACTTCACAACTTTTTCCTTTAAGAAGTGATGGGTCTGTAGCTTTCTGGCCTCTCTAAAGCCTTACCAGCTTTAAGTATGGGTACGTGGTTTTCTTTTATTTTACGTTTTATATTTCTCTGGGTGTCTCTTTGTCTACTTACAGAACTTTTTTTTAAATAAAAATACATTCCCTTGAAAATACATGTCTATAAAGATACAAAACAAACATTCACGCCCACATGCATTTTCTTAATTTTCAAGAAGAGAAACAAAACCGCTCATGGTTCTACCTTGCTTGTAATTAAAAAAAGGAACATCTTACATCTTAAGCGTCTCCGATTTTCTTAATCGTGCCATATCGTCAAGGATAAAGATTCAACTCGAAACGCAAACACCCTATTAGCCACACATGCATAGCGCACATTATACTTTATATCCCGAGTTGTGTAGCAGTATATGTGTGCACTGGTTTCACAGTAACAGTATACAGCATTTCATTGTTATTTTAATTAAACGAAAATACTCGCATTGTAATGCGATGCAAATATTTTCCCTCATTATTTACTTTATCTGTCGTCGCAGTAAAGTATCTATAGACATGCGTATGTAGGGTACTGCGCGTATACCTATCTATAAAGTTCTTGGCCCAGTGAAAGGGGTTGTTTATCTCCATATAGCTATACTCGTAGATGAGGAACATCTCAAGGAAATCCTATATTTGACTGTCTTTCAACAGGCAACGTAGCGATGGTTAGAGACAGAAATTTATGCAAAATATACTCGTATGTGTACACCATTCAAGCACTACACAGGTCAATCGCACTTAGCTCCTCCGACTATGCTTAAAAGAAGCCATGTAAACAGTTTATGTACGTACACCTTAATGAGCCGCGCTTTAACCCCATTTAGCTAAGTTGTGTCTGCGCTGAACTGTTTTTTGAAACACTTTTCCAACTCATAGTATAGCCGCCATAGCACATTTATACAACAATGTGTGTACACAGATAACTAGAACAACCTTGGAGTTTAGTTGGCAATAGAACTGGCAATAACTATCAGCAGTATTTTATTAAATTGTTATTTGCAAGAATTAATCACTGTATACTTGTGTAGATACGCAATAGCCGGCCACATGTACACTGTACAGAAGCATAGTATGAGCTATTGTCATTAATTATTCGCAAATTATCAACAGACTTTGATAGAAAATATATACCAGCAAATGGGTCGATCAATTTTTCACAGTAAAGCTGAACGTGTGCAAGATGTATCTACATGCAATTTTAAGCGATTTATAATTGTTAGCTATTTGGGTAAAATGCGAACTTTTTGTTTGTTCGTTGTTTACCTTGGCTTGGGCAATGTTTAGCATATCTTAAGATAGAGGGAATTCCTGTTATTACAAGAGATTAGTATAGTAGTTGATCGATGGATTTAATGTAAATGTTAGTGATTTACGAGTATCTGGCACTGGCCTGTTGAAATATTAATTTATTTGCCTAGCATGTGCGAGAGATTAGATTGATTGAATGGCATTTTAGCGAAAAGTGAAGGTTTTTCAATTAAGATATTCGAATTTTGTTGCATAATATTGGGCGGGTGTTAGTGGATATCCATCAGTTATGCATACATACTTGAGACCAACTTTTCTATACCTATAGGGACATTTCGTCTATGTGCAATCGTGTACGGGGTATAACAAATTTTGGATAACACCCTATCAACACCGAGACTTTTTATAAAAAAGATTAGAGATGCAATTTTTAAAGTTCGATTAAAACGTTCGTGGATGAGTTGTCCGTAGTCTAGTGGTCTTTCAAGTGACTACGGATCAGTTGAGTGCCAGCTGTGCGTAAGCGCCGAAGCACCTTCGTAAAGGTACTTGGAGGTAGAGTTTAGTTTAGAGCTCATTTTAAATTAAACACCCCCACGTTGGACCCAATTAGATTCTTCTGCATTGAATTGCATAGCTTCGTGGAGTTATACCTTTTTAAAGCTTAAAATGTTTTATCTTTCATCTATTTTGAAGCACTTCAAGTCTTCAAATCTATAAACCAATCAGATGGCCTTGGTTTGGGCTTCAGTAAACGATTGTTCTCCGGTATTTTTCCGTTTGTTGCATACCTTTAGGTGCTGTTCATTATCGATCACATTTAAGCGAATTATCTAGGTATATGTATATCTGGACGTAGTGAATCTGTGTGTGTGTAATACAATAAGACGCTTTCTTATTTTAAGGGACTAGGTTTAGTGATGTATTTCCAAATTCGTTGCATACTTTGGTGGTGAATTATCTACTTACAAACTTGGATTACAAAATTGTTTAGACTTTAATGGATCAATGAGATAATTTAAGTGTACAAATCGTTGTGGGCTTTATGATATTTAATGCGATTAGAAGCCCTCATTATAGGTACCCCTCAGTCTTACGGGAATATATTTGATCAAATCAAGAATCGTTGAATACTTTTTTGAAATTGTACTGTAAAATTAAATGTGTATTTGGACAAACCAATCATACTTTAAATAACTGAAAAGCTTCACTTTAAACATCCACTTTCTAAAAAATATCATAGTTGCTAAAAAAAATGGCTTCATGCTCTTGTGCTGCTGCTGTTTTTTAAGAGTAATGTGTACATAATGCGTCGTACCAATAACAAAGTTTAGTCTCGACTTTAAATTTCCGGAAGCCCACAATTGCGAAATTTGTATGGAAAATATTGCTACTGTGAACTACGAAAATTTAGAGTCGAAACTAAAAATATTTATTGGTAAAGCCCAATGGGTGCAGCTCCTGTCACAGGGACATAAAGTACGTTTTTATATCCTAGATCTATTTTGAGAGACTAATTTCAAGACTACCAAAGTTCATTGCATCCTTTGATGGAAGTCTTTTTAAACACTTAAAACCGTATCAATGTATCCTTATCCCTTTCGTATAGAAAATCAACGTTGAAAAGCGCAAAGTGTCTCAACACCATTTAACTCCTTAATCACGCCATCTCCCTGACACTTGACAAAATCTTCAACTCCAACCCGACATCAAAACGCCGAGAAAAACAACCAAATACACAAATCACATCCTTAAGCACGTGCCTACTCATCTCGTTTACTTTTTTTTGCCTTCTCACCACCACCATTCATTCATTTCCTTAAAAAAGAAAAAAAAAAACGAAACACAATCGATTGCGGATGCTGAATGTGCTTGATCTGACCGAAATCTGGAAACCCTAATCACTCCTTTTTGCCTTTGTTTCTCATTCTCTTGGCTGGCGCAAGATTTCCTTTATTTTTTATTCATTCTTTCTTCTTGTGTGTATACAAACCGCATGCACAGCATCCCGTAAACGTAAACCGATTTGCTTGATCCTATTTTCCGGTTTTTCGTCTCCATCAAGTGTAGCTTGTAACTGCCGTCATCTACCTGAGAGGCGCATAGTTTTTGCAAGGACACAAAGTGTCAGAAAGGATCGTGACCTCAAAAGTGAACTTTCCCATGATCGTAAATAAAAACATTAATCATTATCTACCTGAAATGAGATATCCTTTTTTTGCTCTCTAAAAGGGACAGAATCAAAACACAATTACGCAAATGTATTGTGTAAATATTAAACAGAATGACCAGTGCGACAAATAGTGGACAGGACACCGAAGGACGATTAGGAATCCTATATTGCAATGTCCAGAAAGAGGTAACTGGCCAAACTGGTCCTTTGATGCACCCCTCCGCAGCGGAAGAATGCTTTTTATATCGAAGATGGAAATTTTGAAGGGGTCAGCGCGTCTTGACCATACTATGACTGCCGCGTCATCGTCAAGGGATTTTTGCATACCGTACATATACATTCTAGATTTATAGCACGGCACCGTGTGAAGTAAAGGGACAACCAACCGAATAAAGGCAGGATTACGCACCTCGAATTTTTGTCTTCTTCGCTATTTATTGTTGGACGTGGAAGAAGTGATAAATTCTCTCTGTTGGTCAAGTTTGGTGTAGGTATCTGATGCATATACAGCAACTGAGGCGAGAGAAATATTCAAAAAAAGAACCAACAATCTTCATCTGTATGGGTACACACTCGTCGATTATTTATGCAAAAGATCTGGGAGATGGTTCGCCTTGAGACCAGGTGGTGTGCGCTGTTGTTGAGTATGGTCAAATGCACAATATTGTTTGCTATTGTCCAGGCGCAGGCACAGTGTCTTCATTCGGGTGGACAACAGCAAAAAAAAGAAACTGAGATTTAAGACAATCGAGACAAAGATATGAAAAGGAAGATGGTACCTACCTACATACGTATAATATGGACAACAATTGAAAGTCCCATTGGAGATTTATCGATTTTGAATGAATTAAAACAAAAAAAATCCATCGGTGCTTTATGGTTATGGCTGGGTAGGTACTCTGTATCAGGACAAGGCGGATTGCATCATAAAAATTAAATCTCAAAGATTACATCGCCGAGCTGGGTTTCGAGGAAGAAGCAGCCGAGATTGTGGTTGTAGATCTCTCGAATATGGTTCACGGCTGGTGAGTTAAAGAACATGCCGAAATGTCTTTTAGGTTTTCTAGATATCACATGGAATGGTTAGGCATCTTGTCTTAAAGGCAAAGAAAGACATATTAGTTTTGAGTTCACTTTTAGAAACGTCAACTGTCTCTATGTACCGTGGACACCTAGAGTTATAACTGTCCTAGTTCTTTCAACACTGCGCCTTCATCTAAGGCTTTTGTGTGCCAGAAAGTTACGTAAAATTTCCTTACACTTCAAGGCTATTCGATAACAAAACTCCAAAACTGTGCTTTTGTTCGACTGTATGACGTGATGTGGAACAACTCGCTTAATTTATTGAGTCATTGAGAAAACTTGAACAAAATGCTATGAAGCCATGTACGACGTAACCTATTATGTAATTCAGGTGGACATGCCTTGTCACTTTTAGGGTTTCTAAAATTCAATTAGAAGCTTCCAAATATTTTCAGTAGTTTCAGAGTCTAACTTTGTACTGATGCTAAGGATGATTTTGGAATCCATTATCTAAAGACAAACTAGGACTTCTGCTTGAGTGAAATTCTAGGACCGATATCATATAAATAACATTGGTGCAGTTCTGTTCGACTTAGATTGAATTTGACTGCATATATTTCAATGCAAAAATCTAAGAAACCGCTCACTATATTATAGTGTATCACAGGCCTATAGAGAATACCTAGGCCTACAATATCTACTTTGTCTCAACTCTATATCTCTATAAATTCCGGAAAAAATTGGACAAGAGTCATTTATTTTTTCGTTTCGTTTTGCTTTTTTGTTTGTCACCCTTTCCGTTCGAAAACACTGGGAGCATTTGAATATAGTTAACAGCAGCTTATAGAGGACATCATCAAGTACAACTTAGGATATCTAATAACTCGATTACTTAAAAGGTTTTTAAATAAATAGGCAAAATTTGAAACATTTCTACGATTTTCACCTGGCATGACTAGATATGCTCTTCATTCTCAAATCAAACATACTAACCGCGCATTATTGTGACATCTCTTTTAACCTTATTTTACTCCAGAGACAGACAGAGGAAGTACGCTGTTTGGTGTGCTTAGAACAAAAAAAGGCATAAAAGAAATGTCAAATATGTAGGAAAGGAATGTCAAAGAGGTATAGGTATAAGTGATACCAGATCGTGGCATTATTAGGTACATTAGGGAAAATTCCTGATGATATACGTCGTACCTGTTTATAAATGCTATTTGCAATCAAGATGAGCCAGTTAATTATCCGGTCGGGTTTTTAAATAAAATTACAGTCCATGGCCTGGAATTAAGAGTTGCAGTTCCCATTATGCTGCTTCGCAATTTGAATCCCCTAAGCTTTGTAATGGAACCAGATTGAGAGTGATTTCGTTGCAGAAAACGTTATTGAGGCGTTTTAATCGAGTCTGGTAAAGGATATACGGTCTTTATACCAAGAATACAAATAATTCCCAGCAATTATCCATTTCAGTTTAAACGGATTCAATTTCCTATTAATGTTTGTTCTGCCATGACAATCAATAAGTTAGAGGGTCAAACTTTAAGAAAAGCGAGAGTTGAATTAATCAAGAATTGCTTCAGCCGCGGCAGTAAGTAATGCAGCAAATATCACTATCTTAGTCGATAGAAACCTCTAATATGGTATACAAAGAAGCGTTACATTAATAAAAAATATATTATAATATTATAAAATAATTTTCATTGTCCAAAGAATACTAAATTATTGCCGATTAGTCCAAAGAGCATGTGCAATGTCATGAAGATAAAGGCAGAGTGGGCCCAGTCTACGGGAGGTTTTTTAGTACGGGTTCAAGTCCCTCACTTTTGCAGAAGGCTCTTTCTGAAATTTTGTTCCATCAATTGTTCTGAAACCACATTTTGCACGTGCGAAGCCGGGCGGGTACAGCTTGTTTTAAATAAATCTGTGGCCACAAACCATAACCGCTAAAGTCTGCTGCTCCGCTGCTCTGCTGAACAATGAGTAAAACAGACTTTAGCGGTTTTGCCTTGAGACCACAGAAATATGGAATAACGCCCAGAAGGTGCAGGTATTCAACTCGCTTAACGCTCTAAGAACTAGCATCGTGATGTTAAAAAGTGCAAAGAAGTTGTGAAAGATGTGTTGACGAAATGGACTAAAACTGACTGTGCAGATAACTTTTAAAATGCCGCTCAGAAGATGGTAACGTATAAACCACAAAATGGCCCACCGGCCCAATCGTCATCTATTTGGTCAAGAATTTTGAATTTTAAGAAGAGTCGATGCATTCTAACGAGCTAAACGGGTTTCAAACAAAATTACACCAAAGGGCGCTCTTCCAAAATAATGCCAATAAGACGTTTTCAATTCACTTTCTGATTAAATTTTGTTAAGGATATCGGTGTGATTTACTTTAATTCAACCAGCCCGACTACCAACTGCTACCGGTGTTGAAACGTAACAGAGAGCTTCCCCCAAACAGCCAGCGTAATATCCCATTCACTAACCAAATGAATATAAAACAATTTCATACGAAGTTCGCATAAAAAAATGTGAAAAAAAAATCGTTACAGCTTGCATATCTAAAACACCCATTGACCTACCTAACCACGATTAGTGTTTTTTTTTTATATCGCACCGCACACATCACTAGAAGTAATCAAGTTTTAAAAAGGGACAAAAAAAACCGATATGCAAATGCAAATGAATACAAAAATAAACAAGCTGCATGGTCAATGCCGGTCGCATGGTAGATAGAATGGTCAAAGAGTATATCTGCTGTATACCTATATTTCATGAGAAAAAATTCTGCGCTTAAATAATAAAAACTTGCCCCCTTTTTGTGTTGAATTTTATTATTGTGTATTTATTTACCGGTAAAAAAGATTAAAAACTACATCCGAAACGAAATAATTTCCGTATATAACACTTCACCTTAATTGCCTTGGCCTTATAGGTTGCTATAGGTTGCCCTTGATTACACATCCCCGTTCGACCCTTGTGAATCCTGTTTTGTGTTGAAATTTGTTTTTTTTTCTTGGTTTCATTTCGAAATGTTGTCCTTTTTTTAACAAGTTTATAAACTGGACTGAGAAAAAAAATCAGCGACAGGGGGATGAAAAGGGATGTCGCATGAGAATGCAACCTTCAGCAAAGTGATTTGGATTTGCAATGCAAGTGTGGTTGAATTTAAAAAAATTTAAATAGGTATGAGGTCATAGGAGTATAGTGAAGCGAGGGATTTATGAGTGAACATGAATGGAAAGCTGAATCTTCCTCGAGGACCTGCGAATCTATGTAGGCATATTTTTCAATTGGTCTTCAGATTATTATTCGTTTTGAATAAATTGATTCATATTTGAATTGTCATACTTTTTCCACTATATCGCGGAAGTTTTTATTTTATAAAATGTGACTTCCCGTCTGCGTTCTTATATAAAGTTTGGAAAGAGGTGTTATTTTGGTATTCAAAGAAAAATGCCATTTTTTGACATAAATGATCGGATGTTTATTTCATAATAAAGAGGAAGGTATGCCGTTAATAATGAAAAACAACATCAGCCAAATGGCCACCACAGCACGCATACAGGACAATGTCCTTTTCATGAAATTTTCCATAACCATATCGCAAAGTGGCTGCCCTATGTCCTCGATAGCCTCACGAATTTTATCTTTGAGCTCTTGAATCGATGCTGGGCTGTTGGCTGTTGACCTTATCTTTCACGTGGCCCCAAAGGAAGAAGTCGCGAGGTGTTAAATCACAAGATCTCGTTGGCCAATTGTGATCACCTCTTCGAGAGATAACACGGTCCGGAAACTTTTCCCGTTTCAAGGACCCAATCAGCAAAGACACGACGTTGTTGATGATCGGCCGGTTTGAGTTCTTGTGTTAACTGAACTTTATAAGCCTTAAGACCCAAGTCTTTATGCAAAATACGGTGTAATGACGTTTGTGGAATGCCCAATTCCAAAGAACGACGAGGAATGGACAAACCTGGGTTTTCTTCAACGCTTTGGGCTACAGCAGCAATATTCTCAGTTGTTCTGGAGCGACGTGCAAGGGTTTTATTCTTCACATCACTAACTTGTCCCAACAGCTCGCATTTTTCCACCAATTTCTGTATTGCGGTCCGACAAGGTGCTTCACGACGACCAAAAAATGCTTTAGCTTTGCGAACTGTGACTGCAAGATTTTCACCATTTTTGTAGTGAATTTTAATAATTTCATTGCGTTGTTGAAGCGTGTATCGTTCCATTTTTAGTAATGGCGTAGTTTCTACTTGTCAAATGTCAAAGAATAAAAGCTTCAAAAGTGACAGCTACCGAAGTAGCGGGTCATTCAAAATAATACCGCTTATTGAAAAACCCTTTATTATAAGTCCGCATTTATTAAAGCAGTATCATTATACTAATACGTGAACATCAAAAGATTCCGTATTCTTTTTTAGTATTTTTTATGAAATAAGTAGAATGAACCTTATATCATTCGAAAGGTACTTTGCCCTAGATGTGCATAAAAAAAAATCATGGGTATAAGTCGGCAGTAAGACTGGTGAAATTAAGTTAACAATTCCCAGCCATATTGCCATAGTAACGTATTCAAATATGTATCACCTTAGATAAGAACCTATTTTTGAAGGAATGCAATTCGCCTTCCCCTAAAAGTAAGCAACAGTACGTATAATTTTATTTCAGGGGCATTATATCTGCGTGGTTTTGACAACACCTTTTGATTTAACTATTTTTCCACAAATATTTTGCTCTAAATTTTTGACACAGTACTAAAATGTAAAAAAATCATGAGTAAAAGGGGCTCGATTTCCAGTATCCAATTTCCGTTTAAAAAAAAATACAACATTATATTGAAAATTGTGCTAGGTTTTTAGTATTACGTTCTTATTAAAGGTAGGGTCGATTTTCGACCAAAAGCGAAACTAGTGTGATTTACTTTACCATAAACGCAAATCTTGTAAAACTTGTAGAAATACAGAAACAAACGCGACTTTTACTGTAAAAGTATCTGCATTTCTAAAAGTTTTACAAGATTTGCGTACGTTTTAAGTCACCATAACAACGGTGGTCTCAGTCTGGTGTGATTTGAAACGGACAACTTCAAGCCCTTGGATGCACTTACTCCGAAAGAATACCACGAAACCACTTCGAATGGAGTAGGACACTCAAATAAAAAAAAAGACATCCAATCTGCTAAAATTCGTTGAACTCTTCGACTGACAATCAACTGTCTGCGATCAAAAGATCTCCACATATACATCATATATGAGGCATTACCAACTGACTTTTATCACCTTAATCAATTAAAAAAAAGCCGATACTCGTATCTACCTATCATTAAACTACACATGCATGAGTGATCGTTTTACTACTTCAAAGTGCACGTACATACCAAACTCGTATTATATTCGTATGTTTGTGTAGTCAAATTATTGAACCCATGAAAGTATCTATAATTACCATACACAATTGAGTACGCGCTTGATTTAATTACTCCGCGCAAATGTGTTTACACACATACTCCGTGTCATGTAACATTTGTACAGCTACACTGCGGGACAAGCTTGCGTCTATTCGTGTGGCTTGTAGTCTTTGATTATAATCGATCTTAACCTAAATGTGGTTTTTATGTTGGCTGGTATTTTTTCTTAAAGACAACTTAATATTTACATTGATTTGTAATGATAACTTTGGCCAAAGTAGTGGTCAAATATTTGTGCAGTATACACAAGCACAAAATGCAAAACTAGTCTTCTGTCAAAGTCAATTGATACCGATGTGCTATTCAGTGCACAAAATCATGTTGGAAGTCAATTGAGTGTGTACATTGATCGGGTAATTAAATAATAAAAATAGATAGAAAGAGAAAAACAGAAAACCGGCAAAATTATCGCTAGAAATGAATTCGAATGAATTTGTAACTAGTAGTCGGATGGAGCTATGTTTTTTAATGATTGTAGATTTTATTTGTGGTAATTAATTTGACAGAGATTTACTTCGAGTGGTGTTCTTTTAAATGGATGAAGTGTTGATAGATCGGTATACTCGTGGTGTGTGCAAAAAGATTTAAAACTGGTTTACTTCGATGGAAGTCAGTAGACAGTGGACAATGGACACGCGTATAAGCATTTGGCGGCAAATCAAAAGATGTCAGAAAAAACTGACACATACATAGATAGGCAATAGCAATTAGATGAGGGAATTTTGACCGGCCGGCACTGATTCAATTAGATGCGGGCAATGAAATACTATGCAACAAAGTTGGAAAGTCGAATGTGATGTCGATTGCAGTCTAATGAAAGCTGATGGAGTTGTAAAAGCATGCTGAACACCCAATGAATTTGATTTTTAAAAACTAAATATTATGCAAAACTGTAGACTTAGGGCGGCTCCATTCACATCATGCATCGGTTGGTCCTGTAAAGACAGTACCAAACATTTCCTGCAGCTCAACAAGTATGGGCTTTCTTCTGAATATGTCAAAAAAAGAAGAAGAGACAATCCAATGCCAGTGCGTAGCTTATCGTACACGGAAAGAATTGAAAATCACCAATTGCAAAATTTTGAGTTGGTATTCACGAATTATATCTTTGTCGCAAATTACAACGATTTTTACTTGGATTGATATAAAAATTCGTAATTTGACATTGAAAACGGCGTAGAATACAAAATTCTGCTTGTTGAATTTTTCGATTAGAAATATTAATTCGATCTTCTTTTATTTGTAGTGATTTACGAGATTATTTGGCGCAATTTACCTCTTCAATGGGTCAATTTCTCAAGAACTACTTCACAATCGCAAATTACAAAAAGTATTTGCTGATTTACAAACACTGAATGATGAATCAATGAAATCTTGTAATAATTTAACACATGTAAATTGAAAACGTAAAATGACGTAGGGAAATCGTGAATTACAAAACATTTTTTTGTAATTTCCATGGAATTAACTGTGGAATTTTTGCCGACAAAAACGAAACGTCATAGCATGTCCATGGTCCATGTAAAGAAATCCTTTTAAGTCCTTTCATTTTCTGCATGGACAGCTCCAACCATGCGCATTTGGCTTCATTAGAGTCAGACAGTCGGTATTCAATCTTTGCTTAAAGCAGTTCTTGTCGGGTCAAAGTTATTTATAACAATAACTCATTCGTAGTGATAGTGAGTGTACTAACCAACAAATTGTAAAGAATTTTGGAATATATCTTGTAAGTACATTAGAAAGAAGTTTAAATTGGAATGGAATCTAAAATATCATACCTATGTAATTGAAAACGATTGTAAAAGTTCGTATCTATGGCAAGTTATTCTAAATAATTTGTTTGTATTTTAAATTTTAGCATAGACCGAAAAACCACCCCAGACAAATCCCGTTGTCTCCGGACGATATGGCGCCGTATGCTTTTCATGGATATAAGGAGGAAACAAATTATAAAATGTGACTTTAAATATGTATTCGAACATAACCTAAATAATTCAACTACGAATTTTGATTTTTAAATCATAAGTTATAAGTTGTAAATTGAGAATAAAGTTTTCTAATTTCACGATAAGACAATTTCAATTTAATACGGTGATGCCTCAAATAACTACTCAAGAATCGTAAATTGCAAAATAGGAAATGCAAATTGATAAAAAAAGATTCAATTTACCATTACGTATTCGTAAATTTCAACTACTGAAGTGGTAAATCTACTCCTTTTGTTCACCAATCAACACTTTTGAGTTGCAATTCAATTTGTTAAGTGAGGAAATCCGAATTTAAAACACAAAAGTGGTAATTTATGAATTATTTTTTGCAATTCACAATCCATAGTAATAGCAAACTGATAACTATTTGTGTCAAATTGCGATTGGTTATTGCAATATGTATTCCTCATTTGATCGCATCATTGACAATAGTAAGTAGCGATTCGCGACTTTTGAGGGTCAATATCTTCACTTCGTACAATTTATAGAATTGCGAACAAAAAGTCGTGAATTAGTAAATCCTGAGCTAAGCTCTAAAACTAGACAAACTTTTCGTGATTCTGCGCTCATTTTTCTTGATTTGATCTTAAAATTTTTTCCGTGTATTAACATTGAAAGCCATAGTCTTTTTGGGAGCTTTCGCGTAGATCCACGGAGCCCGGGATTTCTTTCACATTTATGTTGCTTCTCCTGTCAAAAGTATGGCAGTGCCAATATTTTTGTGAATAACACGTCCACATTATGTTAGTCAAAGATGCTTGCAAACCAGTCGTGCCCAGATCGCTAGCTGAATTTATTTGGGCTTATCTTGAAATGGATAACTTTGAGAATTTATCTGGTTTCAACAAAACGGAGCCACAACATAGCATATTGAATCATGGTGTACTTTCGCTTAATTCGTTATATTTGTTTGCTTTTGTTCTACTATTTCCATAATACCATGTCATGTCATATCTTTGAAGATCACATCAGCCTTAGAACTATCCCCAAAATTGTAAGCTCCTATAGAGTCTAAGATACAGACGATGAGAAGACCCCTTAAAACACCATTTCAGCATAAACCGTTTTTCAAAAAGCACATTCGCCGTCACCATGTATTTAAAAAAAAAACACAAAATCACCGGCATTCCATAAACAGTATTATTATTACCACTAACAGTCCGTCCCAAATAGCCTTACAAATAGACATTAATCTTTGTGTATGACCTGTAATTAATATCTCATATGTGACTCCCTTGCAATTCAAAGTATGCAAATAAATAATGCACATGCATTATAATTATAAGTCACTTTATAGTGTTGTCGGTACAAGTTTTAGAACAACAAAGATCATGCTACCCTGTCATCTCAACACGAGTCTAACTACTTTTATGGCATTTTTTGCTTGATTTACCCATGCTGGCGTTCCGAATCATAAAAAATATATATGATAAACTGTGCATTGCTACACATTCCAAATTGCTGTTGCATAATACTTAGTGAAATTGTGCTTTGTTAGAATTATTGCTAAACGGGGGATATCTAGAAAAATGTATCTCATACACCTGGTCACGACCCCTTTGCTTTGAAATTGTTTTTTTTTTATTATTTTTCTTGCGTTCGATTATGACTGTGTAGTGTATAACCTCGCTCTGATCGAAGCAAGGTTTCATGTTCATATATAACAGAAGAAAAAAAAAACCCCAATGAGATACAAAACAATGTAAAGCAGAACCATAAATTCGCGGATTAGTGATCATGCAAGAGCGTAAAAGACTTCCCCCTTTTTGTTCGCTAACACATGCAACCAACATTAAAAAAAAAAATCCGCAAACATGTATCTATAAGAAGATTACTAAGACGTCGTCTTCTTCTTCTTGTAGATTTTCCTTCTTTTTTTTTTCTTTGTCAAAAGTAACCCCATTGAGCAATTGTTTGTCAGACAGACAATACACAACCAAACATACCGCATCACTCACTTCAAAGCACAGTCTAATTCCGTCTTGAACCTATATGCAAATTACACATACCAAATTGTATTACAATGTATCTAATAAGGTGATCCGTCTCGCTTGCACCTTTATACACCATGTCCTATAATTAGCTGATGCACTACTAACCAATCAAGTTATTTGGAACTCAATCAAGCGACAGATCAAGGTATTCTGTCGTCCAACATGTCAGCGACACAAAAATAAAAATATATCCACTTCCTAGCGCGGATATTTCGAGAGATCACCGAATTACAAATTTACAGCGATTTTATTGGCCACATGTCAAATACCCCATTAATGGCAAATGTCGGACAATTGACGAGCTCTAATTCACTCGGCGAGTATTGGTGATGACTTTTAATTGACCCTTTTGGTATTCAATGAACAAAAATTGTATAGGTACACGTACCTAGTCATAAGGAAACGGAAACATGTAAAAGAAATTGAAACTTACCTTCTCGCCGCATTCCCATCTTGAGGCACTTTCGTAATCGACAAAATTGACATTGATTTCGATGATGCTGATCGATTGGACAACTTCTACTCCCCCGACATGAGTAGGTGAGATTCCGGCGGACTGAACGTTTGAAAAATGATTTACAGCCTGAAAGAAAAGAGCAGGGATGTTTATTAATGATTAGTAATGTATTTGTGAAATTTTTAAATGTATTTAAGGAACGCAGATACTACGGGTTAAGTTGGGTTGGAGACTGTACTTTACACTAAATTACACTCAAAATTATGCTTCATATCAGTAGCCCCATAAAACTATAAACACATTTTAAATTTATCTAAAAATTGTCTTCTGACGATATGCCATCCAGCATGATTTAATAGAATGCGAAATGTATATGTCAAGCCCCTTTAATTGCTTTTTAAGTTAATTACTCATTGAAATACATTTCCAAGCCAAGATATTTTGGGGACATATTTAACTACGTAGAATGTCCTTCTCGCTGTGATTTTCTACATTCTTTCCTTACTCGTTGCTCCTATCAAATACAAGTTCTCATATTCGGAATCTACGTAGAAATTCCTTTTCAAAGATATGTCACTTGACCCAGATAACTTGAAAAAAAAGTAAATATTTTACATGTGCCACGCCCCCTTTTATGCTAAAATGTATTATAGGTAAACTATTTGGTAGTGATCTTGTCAATTGGGTATATTTGTGCGCAAAATCATGTTTCTAAATTAGAAAAAAGTGTAATTATTTGCAGGAAACCTTTGATATCTATGCAAATTGCCTTAAGGTTAAATCTATATATTTAGATTTATATATAAGCGGTCGGACTTTTAAGCATACTTGACAGCAGAGTTAGATATTCTTAAGATGACTGCTCTACGGGTTAGAAAAAAACATTCATGAAATTTTGTTGCACCTTTGAAATGGCGCCCAACACAAGACCGATCAATAAAGTGCCAACTAGGTTAAACAAAATATGGTAATAAAAATGAATTTCGCAATTTTGAAAAACCTAGACGAATTAATCAAATCTGCTAACAGAACAATCTGGCATAGCCCCATACCCCCTTGTGAGTCTTCGAAAATAAAATCCAAAGACCGCGAAAAAACCTTAAGGCACACATGGGCAAGACCGAACAGCAAGAAAAATAAATACGAATTGCGCCTGTGAAAAACTATGGGATGTGGAAATGGGTGACTTATCCCATTTCATGTCGTGCTGTGTGATGTGACATTATGATAGTCGCACTGTGGTCGTTGTCGTTGTCGGCATGCTCTCGTACTCGTACTCAAGTCGCCGTCTTTTTCTCGGGTTTTTTGTTTTTAAACCACATCATCTCATATCAGTCGCGCGAGATTTTTTTATTTTTTTTTTTTCGTCGTTGTTTGTGGAACGAATTTGCCCAGCAAAAAAGAAACAAACAGCGCACACAACATATTCGGCACAAGCCCCCTAGGATGGGCTTTCTATCTCATGTCTAAAGTGCACTAAAGCCTAGCAAAGATACACCATTTCCGAGCGGGCATACTATAAGAGATACTTTGTTAATTGAATCCCATTAAGTTAATTTAATAGGCGCTAAGGACTTGAATTTCGTATCAGAGCGAACATTTTCGGTGCATTTGTATGTTGTTTTGTTCCACCTCGAAGTTGTTCAATGACATGAAATGTGTTGTTCGGTACTCGAGAGTGGAGAGTCTTATGGATTGATGTGCATGGTGAGGATCTTGTATATGGGAGAGACCCCATTTGGAAGCAAATGATATTTATCTGGAATTTATTTTTGAATGCTTGGCTTTAAATGGTCGTGGTGTGGTTTTGTCCTTTTATTTGGTTCTTTTTTTTGAAGACTAAGTCGCGTCGTGCGCTTTATGTCCGTTGGCTGTTTAATTCTGTGTGCACATTGTGGTAGCGTTGACGTCGTCGCCAGTCATCTATCTGGATGCTGTGAGGAATTGTTTCTTGTTTTTTTTGTTGTTTGGTATACTGTCTGCTTGCAGCGATAGATATTTAGCTATTCGACGCTGTTGTACATGTGTCGTGGAAGCGTGTCCCTAGTTTTCTCATCGTGGATTGATTTGGTTTGATTTGAGACGATTTTTTCGTCTCTTTTGTAGTTCCCTTTGGGGTTTTTTTTTCTCTATACGGTGTAGTTAGCCTACTTTCAAAATGAGTCATATAAAGAGGGATTGCTTTGGGGGGGAAGCGGGGATTTGTGTTTGATCGATTGGTGGCGCCGTGAGATATGCAACGATATTTTTGTAAACGGTTTACAACACTGTCTCTTATACCTTTTATAGAACTTACGAAAGGGGTATATTTGGCAGAAAGTAGACATCGCCTGAGACATTCTACGAGTGTTTGAAATTTTTAAACATTGACTCCGATTAAAAATTAGGAACGCCCGACAAAGTACCCTACTTGCACTTAGCATTGAGAGCAACATTCTGAAAGAAAGAGGGCACACGACTGGTGAATGTCCATTACGAATCTGTTTGAAGGACTTGCAGCAGATGGCCCGCATTAATGGGCCTGTTTCTACATTTTAGAAAGTTTTTGGTCTTACGTTCAATGCTTCAATGTTTAAGCGGTTCATTTTTTAGAGAGAGTTAAGATATGTTGCAGGAAGGCTGTAGTTTGCATTAACAGGCGCCCAACGAGTGGTTCCTACTTTAAGACTATGCAGATGTTTTCAAAAACTGCTGTGTATCTACAAGATGGCACCGACCGAAATGTCTTATTTCTATTTTTTTGCAAATTACATGACATTTCAAAAAGTAAAGTTTCAAAAATATTGAATACTTATTCAATCCAAAGATTGATATTCAAAGGCAGGTATTTCGTGCGGATAGTGTAGCTACTAAATGACGCGTAGCGAAATTTTATTTTTTTAAAGAAGAGATCGGTGAAGGCGTACATTTTTGATGGAAGATTGACCTTCTTGTACTTGCTGTTTTTAGATAGCAGAAGAAAGGTATTCAAAAAAACATATACCTACGAGTTGGCGCCCAATGTAGGGTTCTACTATTCGTTCGCGGTTTCCAGAAAACAACATGAAATTTGTGATCAATAAACTTTTTGAAATTCCATCGTTTACTGCTCTATTTGTTCAAAAATCTGTGTGATTTGTCAAAACAAAAATAGGAGATTAAAAAACAAATAAAAGGGTGTGAACTGACGCAAATTTTTTGTTTGTTTGTAGTTATATCCTTTATTCAGAAAATGTATTCTTCAAAGAAATCTTTAAATTGTAACACGAAATTATACCCCTTTTAAGGCCCAATAGACAATTTAAATCCAGGAGCAGCAGAGTACTCACATTCTTGTCGCCCTTGACAAGCGCGTCTTATTTACAATGCAAAATCTTATAATATCGTCTGGCAAATATTTTCCATTTTTCTTTTTAACTCCAACTTTCGTCGTAAATTTCTTTTACTGCCTGCTCGTATTAATACCTCATTATGGACTTTATTCTGACGCAAATTGATTTAATGACATTTTAATTATATTCACATGACGACGTGAGGTTAAGTATACGCATAACCCTTTCAAATAGAAGTACAAGTACAGCACGAGCACCATCATAATTGAAAAGGAAATAAATAAAGCGCAAGTAAATTTTCCATTTTAGAAAATAGATATACAAACCAAAGAAGCAACACCTTATGGTTTATGAGTTTTGTTACAACAGCGGGTAACTTAAAGGAGTTATTGAAAGCATGAACAAAAAAAAACAAAAAAAAACAATGAGAAGAATCCACAAGAACATCTCGTAAATTAAAATTCATCGCGCCTTCAACTTTTTCTTGCTCTATCCAATGTTTCATATTATGTATATAGCTGTCTGTTGGAACAGCATCCTTTTGAGAGCCAACATCTCGGCTAAATCTCGACTTGAAGAGGTGACTCTGTGCAATATTCTATGACGACGAGGTGATGCAGATGCTTAAGCTCTGGTGTGTGTTCGGACTCTGTGTTGTTAGCCGACAGCACTACACAGATAGACGGACAGACATAGAGGATCATCATCTCTCTGGGTTGGCTATTTTCTTAATTTATGATATCTTAAAATGTTAATCTTTAACAATTATTTTTTGAACAGAACAAATTAAGGCGAAACGGTTACAAAAACAAACCAAAGATACACCAACAACATTAGATTTCTATATGTAGGTATGACTAGAGCGGACAGAAAAGGAGGCAAATCTGCATAGCGTGTGTGTGTGTCTATACATTTTCCATGGAATTACAACATTTTACATGGTGCATTTAATTTACGATTATAAAGTGCACGAGTCCAACATTAGGTTTGCTTTGCCACAACGAAGTGCGAGTAGACAACAAGAAATAAACAAAATAAATGTTTATCTAGCGTCGAAACGAGTTAGCACTTTATATTAGATTGTGAGGCAATAGGCCACCCGTAAATTTGTCTGGGCAAATATGAAATCTCATAAGTGACCAGAGCAGACCAATGTGCAGGTTTATTTTTATTTACCAACAAATTGTGCAGTGGGTTGGGTGGAGGCATTTTATTGGCGTACACGTGGAATTTATATATACGTCTTTAGATTCTATTAAGCGCTTAGTGGACAAAAGGGGAACAAAATATCAAAAAAATTCCAACTTCAGGATACTGTGGGCACTGCCCAAATTTGAGTGATGCCTTTATAGCGGGCTTATCCAAATTAATCAGTGCAAGAAAAAATATGTGTGAGTTATCCTGCTGTCGGTAATAATATGGGACTCATATGCTCTGTTCACCTGACACTTTTTCGAGGTTCACCTTTCCTCGGATTGGGTTGGCAATCCACCATTATAATGGTACCACGGGCATTATTAACATACTGGCGCCCAACGGAGGAACATTGCCTTTTACAATTTTTGTTAAAGAAGACTGACAGATACAGCGTATCCCTAAAAAGTGAATGTCGCATTTTGAGAAAATGTTGGCCCTCCAATAAGGGCAAAGGAATTGCAACACTAGTGTGTCCGAGGCTTCTGACTGGCGCCCAACGATGGGATCTACTCTCTTGGTACTGGAGGTCCACAACATTTCCAATTCCAATGGCAGCAGATGTTTCATGTGGCTTAACCCACTTACAGTTCAAACTTAGAGTCATTTTTTAAAGGCTTAGCAATGTGACCATAAAATAATAAGTAGGCAGTAATTGGAGCGTCTTTAATTGTTTGAATCAAGCGAGGAACGCAATGAGGAAGTTTCTGAATATATCTCCGATTTCATTTTTAACCTAAGCCGACCATGTAATGTAAAGGCCTAAATTTACATAATACGCAGATCAAAATTATAAGTTTCTGCGAAAGCTTTGGCGTCCAAGGACAGGCCCAGCTTCCAAGACGTCCACAATGATTACCTGTATACCGTTATAAAATAGAACTGAAGCCCAGTGTTTACTTTATTCTCTCAAGTATGTTGAGTAAAGCTTAGAGGATATGCATTAAAAAATAAGACTTGGAATGGCGCCCAGTAAGAGGTCCTTTTCTTATGATTTCCCTAATATATTTTGTACTTCAAATAGCGCAAACAGCTAAATGCTAAGCAACGACATCATTTCAATTTGCAGAGACAAATGACCAATGTTATCGCGATAGTTATATTACTTCACCTGGCGCCCAACGGAAGGCCGTTCTTTAAAACGTGTAAAAGGCCCTTTGGAAGCGCGAATTCGAATTGTTTTGTGTGCAAAAACAGTTGAAGGAAAAGATATTCGATTTGCGGGACTAGTGAAAATTAGCGCCTGAAAAAGTCTTCCGCCTCAGGAATTCCCAATAATGGATGTATTTATTATCCAGTTACATTTCAGTCCGTTAGCTGCTTAAAAAGAAGTGCAGGAAACTCTTCGTAAGAATGGAACGTGTTTCTATTTGTTTTGTTATAGTATTTCGCAGTAAAATCATCTCCCACCACATTCCTTCAAACAAAAACGCACTTATCAATTGAATTAAATAAAATCGTTCGCAACAACTAAACTCTGCGGTCCGCACCAATAACTGACTGCAAAACGCACTAGCCCCAGACTCAGACTTAGGCACAACAAACCACCACCTCCTTCGACGCCGCATATATAATAATATATAATTGCTCTGGTGCAATGATCCACAAAACGATAACAGATTATATCATGCCAAAGTAAAAAAAAAAAAAAATAAACCTCTACACCATGCAAGTGTAGATACCTCCACACTTTCATAGTCAAGTATGCACTGAGTAGAGTAGTTGCAGTAGACACAAGCTGGTTATAGGAGAACAACTCAATACACCTTACACCGAGATTAAAAAAAAAAAAACAATACAAGGATAAGGACTTTTCAATCCGACTTCATTTTGTTTCTCAGCGAAATGAGAAAAGAGCTTTTCTTCCACGAGATTACCTACCTAACGAGGTCAGAAAAGCCAGACAGTGTATACCGTACATATTGATTTGCTGTACCCAACCTACTTAGTCAGTTTGCTTACTTAACCGCTTAGCATTAGAAGAGTATTTAAGCTTGACGATGGTTGAATTGGTAGCCATGTTACTGTCTTTAGAAACTTTTGCGGTTTCCAATGGACGTTAAGTATTTAGTACACTCGAAACGTCTCCTACTCGTAATTGGATTAGAATGGAAACCCTGGCCAAAGGAATAGTTTTTTTTTCACAAAAATTTCGGTGCAAGCGACATTGTAAGGAGTTGATTTGTTTGTCAACTGTAGCGACTTACATGACCAAATCCTTGGGATTTTCTTGTTCGAAATTCGAGATTTTATGCGCATTTTTCGAATGGAATTTCTGTAACAGACACCAGTTTGTATGGAATTGCAAAATTGATCAATCTAAGACAGTTCTAGTAGCGCTTTTAACAATAAGTCAAGCTTTTTTTTTTTACCAATTAATCATGACGAAAAATCGCATCTATTAATTAACGTTAACGTAATAGATACGCTGCGCCACAAGTCGTGACATAATCTACCTTTTAATTTAATTAAGTTCTCCCCCAACTGACTGTAGAAAGAAAAAAAATATAGGCAACTCCATTGAACATTATGACAGCGTACAAATGAACAAAAAAAAATAATAATAATAGACCAATTCATCTAAATTGCATAATCGCCTATTGATATTGTCCATGCGAATAATCTGGGTACCAAGAGAAAGAAGAAAAAAAAAAATCCGAAACTTGTATCTTTTATACAAAGAATCGATTCCCATAGCTAAGATGGAAAGGGAAAATCGTGTACCGCGCGACGGTACCTGTGTGTGTATCATTTCATTGTCCATTCGGTGCTGCTGGAGGACGTCGGCGACGACGACGACGACGACAACAACAGAGGAACCCAACTTACTACATGAAATTTAAATAGTTTTGAACCTCTACCATTGATCCCAATTGAGTAAAAATAAGAATTAAGAAACTGGACTTAAATATCTATTCCTTTATTTTGTGCATCTTCAATTTATCCCTCAAAGATACGAGATATACGTATGTATAGATGGGTACGTACAAGATGCGCGAGTAAACTATCTTTTGGTACTCCTTATGGAATATCTTTGGCTGGTATCCACCCTTTTTCGGTTATTGATATAGTATGGAGCACACGATATCTTGAAGATATCTTTCAATAATTGTATCTAAGCACATGTAGGTATGTATATACATCTCAGGCGTTACGGTACCCCCATAAATACACTACACATTCATATATGTATGCACGGAAGATGTGAAGTAAAAAATCGTGACTTGAACAATACCGAAGAAGTTCGTTCGTTCGTTGGCTTGCGCTTGCTTCCTTTGACCGAATCCAGTCATATAGTCGCAGTCAGAGAGTTTAGTGCAAGCCAAAGTATTTCGAAAAGCAATCTTCACATACCACAGAGGAAGTGAGTGTAGCTACACAAAATCGACCTCATCAGAGTTTGGTTGTGCAACCAACAACCAGCCGCATGTATCTCACATTCTCTAAAAGAGTATTTCATTTGTGCAATCCCCATATACCATATACCACCAACCACACGCCGCTCGCTCGGTCGTTGTCTGAGCTGAATTCTTTTAATAATTCCTTCTTCCCATGGAAAAGACTACAGAAATTAAAAAAAAAACAACAACAACGCACCCGATGCGTGTATTCTAGCAAATAGAGTGTTGCAGCTACTCAAGTATTCCCAGGAAGTACCTGTAAGCCTCCAACTCCAGCACAGACCAATCCTTGTATCAGGAACAAAACTAAACGCCTTGAGCTAACGTCTTGGCGATGGTTCTTCATAATAAAATAATAAAACGATGCACAGAGAGAGACAAAAAAAAAACATCTAGTGGGTGGTTAAAGAAGGTGGAGTGGGACAAGGAATGGGATCTCCCCAAACATAATTCTACTTTATGCTGGGAACTGATGTACCTATCTGCTGTGTGGAGTTGTTACTTGAGGTTATAGAACAAACAGCGGACTGCTATACGATCTCGTATATAGAAGTGCTATCTGGAGTGAAGACCCTTAAGCTGGTCTGACCGCTGCGTCAGAGGTTTGTTTTTGCGGGCGAAACTAGGTGAAGTGCAGTACTAAGTGCTTTCGATGGGTGGCATCCAGTGGATATTAATCTTTCGTACTTTCAAAAGCCTGTATATGCAATGCTGGCAACTTTTTTTTTTTCTTTTGCTGAAAATCTATGGATGCATGTTGCTGTAGACATGATGTTTCGATACATGTTGAGGGGAGTGAAATTGGGACTTTTAGACGTTCGAATAAAAATAATTTGAGCGGCAGCTGCTAAGTGAACAAAGTGTAATGCCCAATGAACTTAATTGCCCAAATCGGTCTTCCAATCGGTTTCACGAATTATGCCGTGAAGCTGCAGCTGCTTTTAGACCCAGACGATTCTATGGACAAGGACATGTTGTACCCGAATATTTATGTTTAAGTGACGAATTGCCTTCTGTTCCCAACCGGATGGGAGTTCAAAGATTCATCAACCATTTTGCATCGTCAAAACACATGTTGCCAGTGAAAAATAAAAGTTCTGCACCGCTGCCATGCAACAGTGAGCCTTTGGATACCTACCTCATTAATGGGGGGGGGATAATGTTACAAAATAAATTTAAAAGACAGAGATGCTTAAATGTTTGCACGACATCAGTAGCAAAATTTGATGCTTATAGCTGGAAAGTAGCACTTCCTCCTAGGCAATAGAAAATGTTTATAAACATGTTGCAAGGGAAAAAACATAGGTCCTGCACAGAAATGTTAGGGAATATCCACAGAAATGTTAGGGAATATCAATACGAGTAAATTGCAAAGAAAATACACATTTTAGATGGTAGTAATTCATAAATAATTCAAATTCATAATGTTGCAGGAGATGTAGGTAACGTGATAATGTTGTCAAGCGGCCCCAAGTGTTTATCGCCCTGGGGTAGTTTTGACCCTCGTGATACTTGGATGAAAATTTTCGAAACAAGCTTGAAAAAATAAAACCATCCCAATGTTACCCACACTGCTAATTCAGCTCGTTCATTATTACTGACACTAGTCCTACAAATCTGTACAACATTTCTGTCTGTCTTCACATAATTTGTCCTGTCCAACAACGTTGAATCTCATAACTATTCCAACCTCATGCATATCCCAACTGTTGTATGGTGTATCAGATGTACTGCTTTACTTCTTTCTTTTTTTAATGGATCATAACAGACACATCGTATCAAAGTCACCTCGCTACACCACCGAAGAGGGGCCAAAACTCAACTCAAAACAATTTTTCCATCACGAAGCCTTCATATATGAAATGCACTCGAGCATGCGTTGTTTTCTATCCTCTATACAGCATGAAAAAGTAGTAGGTACTGTGCGCGCGCATGCGCTGTGCACACTTAACGCCAAAACATTTAAGGAAGTCTCTCTCTCCTCCAATGAAGATCTTGCTGCACTTCAGTCGGATGGCTTACATTAAAGCGCGAAACAGGTTAAATGTGTATAAATGTCGAGTTAATAAGTGCAAAATCGAGCTATAATGCAGCGTATCCATGGGATACTATTTTTTTTTGTTGTCTTAACTCGGGCATGGCGCACACATAGCTGTCATGCAACCGATATAGTTTCGGTCAATGATCGACTTGAGATCTTACGATTTTTTATTTTTTTTTTTTTTGCACTTTTCTGGAACTCAAAGTAATTAGCTTCATGGCATAATTGTCTCGGGCGCACAGCGTGCAGCAAACACTGAATGATGCACTCACGGGAAGGAAGTAAGTGAGTAGAAGTAGAAGAAGAATTATTACGTTAGATAATAATTACAATTTAATGAACGAGCATGAACTTTCTGGCAGACAGTGGATGGATACAAAAAAAATACAAATAAAAATAAAAATAGACCCAACTGACTTTCATGTTAGCTATAGGTAGATGAAGAGCTGAAGAGTCAGGGAAATCTGCCGCTTATTACTGGAGGAGGTGGCCATAGGAAAATTGGGTCAGTTCCCCATCAGCCACCACTCAATGGAATTGCAACGAAAATATCGCCAACGAGATATATACAGAGAGAACTGCATGTGCAGTTGAATGATTCATGATCGCTGGCGCGGTGAAGATTCATCGAAAAGATACTTAGATACTTTACTGATTCTCGAGAAGGAATCGACTCGACGGTATATGGAATCCTCTCGTCCGTATTTTTCGTTCTTTTGCTGGCGAAATTTCGCCTCTTTGGTATATCTGTATAGCACACATTTGGACTAGAAGACAGGAATGCCTGCCTGATTGTCTGTTCAGATGGTGGTGGCCGTTGGTGGAGTAGGAGATCCCCCCGCGGTGTGACTCCCTCGAGCGGGGCTGGCGCGCACAATGCGACGGTGCACACAATTTGAAATGCGCCTCTTTCGGGGCATGGCTGCCGGGGAGTTAATGTGCAGCTCGCATCATCGGCATCGGTCGAGAGGGCTTTGTGTACCATCGTGCACCTTAATTCCTTGCGGGATACCAAAAAGAGTTTTGTTTTGTGGTGTGTGCTTTATTGAATACCCACCTCTTGATGCTCCTCGACAAACAACAAAATCGTACGTCTCCTCTCAGCTCTACTAGACTGGGTATATAGAAGTATGAGCAGCGCAAGCAGGGCTTATTTAGCTTTCTTTTTTCGCTTTTTTTTTTTTCTATTTCAATGGTATATAACGTAATTAATTAAACCGTTACCGGAAAGTTGTGTTTTCGATCACGATTCTCCCAAAAGAGAGGAAAAAAACAACAGACAACCTCAGTGGAAAACCCCAAAGGAAACCATCGGGCATCGATGGAAACTGAAAATTTTCCCCGCCGATTTAAGGTACGTGATGGGTGTTTTGCTGTTCGCTATCCTACCGATATACCTTCTCAAAACGTACGTACTAATGTCTGCTTCAATTGATCGAGCGGTTACATCCGTGTATCTATCTATTCATGGCATATTTGTTTTACAAGGACCGCGCAATCTACTGCATCTGGTGTGTGTCTGGAATATGAAAATTGACTAGACAATGCCCTGAAGCAGAGCGCACAGTTAAGCGCTGGTTACTAATTAATTTTGACCTAATGAAACTGTAGCATGTAATTTTCAGCGGCACCGCTATAGAGCAGCAGTTTTCTCTTCTTCCGCTATACCACGGATATATACTATGCTGCGAATCTCTTTCTTCTGTCTCGCGGTAGCGCGAAAATTTGTCATCCAATGTTGTGTTTATAATCGTGTGACAGGGCTTTTGAGCATGACATGACACATTATAAACTATACATACATACGACCGAGTGTAGTGGCGAAGAGAAAAAAAAACAAGGTTCCGTGTTGCATCTTACATGTTTGCTTGCTGTTGTTGTTTATCTGTGCAATGGTACGTATACGTGTAAGTTGGCTGTATGTTGAAGGTACTAAAGTGAAAAATGGTTATAGCACTCTTTGGTCGGAATAAATTTCACTATTTTTCTCAAGGATTAAGTTAGGTTGTGTATCTATGATTGGGGTCTTAAATTGTTGCCCATGCGGTTCTCATGGTCCAATTAAAGCAGGCGGAGCAGGGCAAAGGGGCGCGAAAGAAATTCTCTATCAAGTGAAATTAACGTACGATATATAATTTTTTTTTTTTGCTTGTGCTGTCGCTGTTGCGGTTGCTCCTGCTCTGTGTGAAGATGAAGATGATGATGAACGAACAACAAATTGATGTATGATCGCAGCGAGAAGAAATGATGTGCCATAGAAAAAGAGAAGAAGAAGAGAAAAAAAAACAATTATCTGCAGGGAATTGAATTATCATCTCCTGGGAGCAGTTGGTACTTTGCATAGCTTACTAAAATGGGGTGAGTGCGGAATAATGAAGTGAACTAGTCTGTCTGTAAAGCTAAATAGGTAATCCATCCTACCGAGCAACATGTAAACGGGAAATTGTCACATGGCTGTGATTGCTTGTTTTTTTGTTGTAAAATTCAGTGTTTAGGGGCATGCTGAAAGGAAAACAGCCTTCAGTATTCTTTTTCAAAATGTGTACAGGAACAAATGACTAGGTAACTGTCCCATTCATTTTATTGATATCGATACCGAATTCCAGGAATTTCAGTAATCTGATTCTTCTGAAGAGACTCATGTTGCTATAATATAGTAGGAAAGGACCATGCCAAATATTTACACCTATCCAGCGACTGAAAATGATGATTTACAAAAATGTTTACCTTTTAAAAACAAAAACTGACCTTAGCAACATGTTGCTGATTAAAACAAGCTGCCAGGATAATTTTTTTTTTCGAAAATTATTAGGAAAACTTGAAATAGATACTTTCACTTTCTTTCAAGGAACTCATTGAACGGTATTAAATTGAGTTTTTCTTAGAAACATGTTGCTGCAGGACTACATACTGAAACATATATTATTAGGTGAATTTATGTTACTTAGTTAGGGTAATTTCCACGATTTAACCGAATAATATCGAAGGTAACTAACGCTGCTTAAAGAAAGTTAGTCACTGAAACATTGGTGCTTACTCAAAAGATTTTTGATTTGGCTACCAAATGTCAATCTCAGAGAGCTAAGTTGACAAATGGTTTGAGTATATTCCAAGAAACCAAGCAAATAACACAAAATTTGCCAATGTTGCCAACATACTGCTTAATATTTTCAACCAGTCAAAGCCCGGCATTTAATTTTAACAACTTTCGGGCTGTAAGCATGTGTGTAAGAAATTACGACTCCTGATTTACAACAAATTGACAAGTAGCAAGTTCACTTCCCGACAGGAAAATGAAGACATGGAAAATTGTCTATCAAAAGTCATGTTCAAACAAGGATTTATAGGAGTCTGATGAGGAATTGGTGGTGTTATTTGATTGAAGTATTTACAACTTAAGTGTTTTAAAAAAAAAAGTTATCGTTTGGGACTTCTTTCTAGCTTAAGCAAGGGACGATGTTACTCCCCGACTTTTACCATTCAAGTACCGGTACCTAAGTAGTCCAAGAAATGTCTATATATAGAAAATGGTAGTTATCAACATGTTGCTGATTTAAATACATTGGGCCTCTATTGGTAATATTTTTAGTTTCGACTCTAAATTTTAGTAGTTCACAGTGGATATATTTTCCATACAAATTTCGCAATTGTGAACATCCGCAAAGCCAAGACTAAAAATGTGTTATTAGTACGGCGCATTTATTTTTGCATTGTTTTTATAACGTTAAGATGCATCAAGCATTTAATCTAGAATTTATCGTGTTTTCCAGCTGTAAATCTAGTATATATGGTCTTGTCCTTTGCCAAGTGTTTCCCAACATGTTGATAGATACATTAATATATTTATTTTTATAGACAGTTGTTTTTATAGATCAATAAGTGAAGGTTAGTCATTCATAAATTGAAGTTTTAGGAGATGCCAATCAGTGTGAAATTTACATGTTGCTGCAACAAAATAAATGAAAAACCAGTAACATTTAAATAACTCGTTCGATACGATATAATATCTAGTAAAGCACTTTCCAAACTATTTAGCACAATGTAAGTAGAAACTTTTTCGCGCAGTGGCTTAGTGGTTAGAGTGTTGGACTACTAAGCGAGGGGTCCCAGGTTCGAATCCCGAGAAAAACCCAAATTCCAACTTAAGGTTTTTTTCACTGCGCCACCTCTCGCGAACGTCTGACAAACATCCGAGAGTATAACTGTCATGAAAGAGCTTCTCAATTGGCCGTTTGGACTCGGCATAAAATTGTAGATCCCTTCCATTCGTCCCAAAAATAAAAACTCACACAAGACGAATGGTTGTGAGAAGCTAGGCTTGGGTCCATATGGACCTGTTGCGCCAATTATTTATTTTTATTTATTTTTTTTTTTTTAAGTAGAAACTTTTTCACCAACTTAAAAGGAAGATCTTTTCCAATAAAGCCCTTTCTAAGCACACATGCAACTTACTTTCAACTCTTTCAATGTTTAGACTCATGTTGATGAATCAATTAGACACAAAACTACCTGAAGAACTTCCCCAACAACCCATTAACCATATTCAAAACTAGAAATCCTGCCCGAAAACAACCACCACCCATGATATAATAAATTTATTATTATGGTCACTTAAACAAAATTCACTTTAATGTAACATGCTCCGACGCGTATGGTGGGCAATTAAAATAGGAGATTACACACCTTTTAAACGAAGCTCTGAAACTGGTTCGTTTGCGTCGGCTTTTAAACGGAATTTGTATCTGTTTTGCTTGTTGTACATTGGCGAGCGAGCGCGGTTACAATTCCCACGGCAAGTGGTGTGATAACATGCAACAATTCGCTTCTTTTTTTTTCAAATTATTTCATCGCAAATTGTTATGAATGTTTGCCGTCTAGTTTTATACTATCGGGTTAAAGGAGTTAAACTCAAATTTCTCACACATTTGGGTTTGCACGCGTTTTTGTGGTGCTGGTGGAATGGGACTGGAAATGGCTCACTTGAGTTTACATAACAGAAGGTGGCTGCTAGAAGAAAACACTGAGAATGTAGTCACATCGCGAATGGTTGGTACGATTTGTTGCGGGAGGCTGCCGGAAAAGGCCAAACATTTGCGCGAGAAATTCGAGTTTGATTTGTTGAAGGAGTGTGCTGCAAGTGGGTGAAGCGTGTTTTGTGGATTAATTTGAGGAAGGAAGAAGGGCGTCTTTGATGTACTAAATCATTCGCATTTTGCCTACAATATAACACGTTTCTTACTACCTTCAGAATGATCGGCAAAACAACACCTGTTTAGACACATGTTGCCGGGTAAAAAAAAAAACCGTGCAGATGCTGAAAACCGATATCATAACCATGAGTTAAGACAAATGAGTGCAAACGCACCTTATTCGCATATTGCAAAAGAGATAATCAACTGCTGCACATAAAAGGCATCTAAGTTATTACCCATCGCCAAGCCGATGCTTGTTGCGTGCGTTTTACACCCATTCTAAGCGGATTCAGTCGGTGCAAATATTTCATTGCGACTTTTACAATATATTTACGATATTCGCTTGGTGTATCTTCCTTTTAGCCATCAGACCTGTTAATGCTCGCTCAATGGCAATCAACACAATACCATTAGTTGAATGCCTGCGCCTGGCGGAGGCCCATTAGGCAACCTATCATATGCCAATAAAATGCTATTTAACAGATAATAACCTTTAATTCTCAGCAAACGCCGGTACAGACTACAGGCACGCATAAAATTTATGTTAAAGCTATGATTTCACTGATTTTATTGCCTTGCACGAGCAGATATACATATAGGCACTGGCAGTCAGCATCCCCTTCCTATAATATATTATAGTGCGTAATTCATTGATATTCCCAACATGTTGAAATCAATAACTTGAAAATAATTCATGACTAACATTCAAATTAGATTCCGCAAAAGATATACCGCATCATCTTCTACACCACAAGCGATGGGGTGGGAGCTAGGGTATAGACTGAGCTGAGACACTGAAAGCGGAAGGAATATTGTGACAAATTGTCTCTTGCCAAGTCGATAAAAAACGCATTAAACTACACAAGTATCAGGTTGTTCTGAGGGGGTAGTGAATTATGGAAAAAATATGCCATCCATTTCCAGTCTTTTATGATTATGATAACTTAGGTTTTATTTTTTTGTTAAAGGAGACTTTGGCTACACACAAAGAAACGGATAAAAGGACAAACTGTGCGGTTTTGTCTTAATGTCAAAATGATGCAATTCGAAGGGGTGGGTAGAGAACTAGAAGCAAAAGATGTCCAAAACGAGGGCAGTCTTGAGCAAAGATACAGATACACACAGGCGTACATTATTTTTTTGCTGTTTGTCGTTCCCGAGAAGATAATTTTTCTTTTGGCTGGCTTTTCTACTTGTTTAGTGAATTCTGCAAACTGCGTTTGACTTTTTCCCCAAAAATGTCAGTTGGAGTTTTGTTTGTAATTTGTCAAGGATTTATGACGGGGGTTTGTCTGGAGTCAGGGAGGGTGCAGATGCAGGCTGTTATATAGACGTAGTGGAGGAAATTCAGGTAACGAAATTTTAGTTACACATTTGTTGAATGGGGTAAGGGGTTTTTTAAAGAAAACGTTAAACAAAGTTTGCGTTCTTAACGTTAAGGTTTACCGGCGAAGAAGATTTTGGCAGAACCTGTCAGGGTTAGATTCTTTTCCAACGTAATGTTTAGATACATGTTGGTAGGCAGAGGAAATTTTACAAAAAAAAGAAAACATTTTAACTTTATTTTAGTTTCGTACACCTGTTTAAAATATTTCAGGAAGTCAACAAATGTTTAGATACATGTTGCCGAACATATAAAACATTTTATTTTTTTGAAAAATTTCAGGTTTTTTTATATATCTAGATATTTACATGTTGCCAAATAAAAGCTGTTTGATTCGGTAAAAAATGTAGCGATTTTGCGTATACTCCTCTAAATGGACAACAAACAGATCAGGGGTCGAATCGCGTCGTCCGGAATTTGTTTTTGTTTCTCATGTAAAAGCAACTGAACTCCGTGAACGTAGGTATAGATTTTTCACGGATGTGGTGGTTCGACGCCTTTTCGAAAGTTGTGGAATTTTATATGAAATGATGTTGCCAAAGGAAATTTTACGTTGGCTTTAATTTACATTTTTTAACAGATTGGCTTGCAATTCCAGTGTATATTCATGTGAAGCTGACCCTCCCAAATATTAATACTAGGGACTTGCTGCTTCAATTATGAAGCTGGTGGAACTTTAGGCACCTTTTGGACGGTCTACAGTGTAAGAGACTGTTTCAAATCACTTGACACATTACTGAATAAGTGCTTTCGCATAGACCATACCAAGGCAAATGTTGCTGAATGTATGGATCAAAATTTCTTAGGTTTTTAAAGAAGAACAGCGTAATAAATGAAAATCTCCAACATCTCTTAAAACTCTATATAGGATACCTATCTCCATGCAATGCATTCGCTGCGCTCAATACCAACTTTTAAGGAATATTTCCCACGTTTCTACCCGTTTAGATCGCGGACAATACCTATGTACCTGCATTGTACATCCGCGCGATTTCATAATGCTCACACATCTGAATAAACACGGCGCGGCGCGCACTTGGATTATGTCCAGATACAACCCAGACAAGAAGATGTACGAACGAACGAACAACTTATAATTAATGATGTCCACCGAAATAATCAGAGAGCTGCATAACCGGGTAAAGAAAAAAGGACTACCGCGACAACTCATCAAAATAATAATCAGATCTAACGAAGCAGAAATAAATCGCTTAGTTGTCCGTGTCCCTCCTCTTGACACACACAATATATCCTATCCCTTCTTGACTCTGATGTTCTTCTCGCGTATCTTCTTTGGGAGTGTGTGCATGTTTTTTTTTTTTTTTTAGAAAACAGGATTAAAACATTTTAAAATAAATTGTTGACCTCGTCATCATCATCGTAAAGGATCATCAGCATAACAGAAAAACAACCAAACCAACCTCGCGTCTCATCATCAGCCAGCTACATGATTATTGGTATGTGCCAATGTTATGATGTAAACGGTCCTCTGAGGGTCGGTGTTGCGCCATGCTCTCAAGACCAACTATACGATCTTTCTTCCAAAAAAAAAAGAGAAGAAGAAGACGAAACAACACCAACCAAAGGAAGGAGATGCAGAGGAGCAAACACACACTCAATATTGGCCAGATGTCTGCTTTGTTCTTCCTTGTGTTTTGTTGTTTCGCTGTTCCCTTTTCGTGTGTGCTGGTATCTGGTCCCTCATATACTAGAGCTAACGAAGATACTACGTAGATATTTGTTACGTCAATTAATCTTTTTGATGAAACTCCCAGCTATAGAAGAAGACACGACTCATACTCGCATGTGATGGCCATCAGACGGAATATACCGAGTGTATGAATCGCGCTCTATCTATCGGTGCAATATGGGAATTTTCACAAGGAATTTCTGCACTGCTGCGGTCAGACTTGTTTAGATTTTCGTGCAAAAGATCTGTTATCGGGAACAATTTCTAATCAAAGATTTAGAGAACAAGACGAAGGGGGGTAGCACAAACAAGCTATTGTAGAACAAGAGGGGACCGTCCGGTTTTGGGCCCTTTGTTGCTTCTTTTTTGACTCACATTTCATCGGTGTGTAACTGAAGACGATCCGTGTGCTTCATATTCAATGTAATGTTGTTCGGTGATAAGAATCTTATCATTATGACTGCGACGTGCCGACAGAATAACGACGCACAGAGCAAGCGGGGTTATTATCATTTTTTTTATCATTACTGCCTGTTTTGACATCGTAAATTATTGCTGAGATACATTTTTTTGTTTTGTATAATAGGCGAGAGGATGTGAGAAGAGAGATATTAGTTTTTTTTGTTTCGTGTTGATCAGTTGTGGGATGGAGACAAATATTTGTGGCATTGGGGACCGTTGCACTAGAAATACACAAAGTAGTCCCTGATTGAATGTGTTTTCCTGTTTACAAAAAGCCGTGAAGAGTTGCTGATAATTTGCGTGGAAAAAAGTTAAGAGCCGCCTTCATAAAGCAAACATTGAAGAGATGTCCTCGGAGGGGATTGTACAGGGTTGCAAACTCATTTATAGATGAGCAACCAACTAGTCGATGGGTAAACAGCAAAAAGGACTAGATGCAAGTTCCATCAAGTGAATTGTGGTATCACCTGTTTATGGCCAAACTCGGATATAGCTTCTGAAGGTTGAATGCTCGAAGCAGCCACCAAAAGGCAGTAAGTCAGCTGAGGAGGAATATATGGAGTTCTTTAATGGATATACATAGGAAATCTGCGATAGAAAAAAGTTGTTTTTTCTTTTTGGCAAACCAAAGCCGAAGCTTAACTTTTAAAGTAACTTATTTTAAAACATAATGTTGCTGACAGCCGAGCGATGTTTCGACAGTAGCACTACGGTTTTCTTAGATATACGATTGTTTACAATAACTGAGGGAAACATCAACAGATAATGCGTCGCACAAATCGAAGCATTAAAAAGTTAGGCGCAGCATTTGAGCCGCAAACAAACATGTTGCTGGGCTATTCGAGGCATGTTTTCTCATATACTTTTAACTGTAAATGTAATGGCAAATTAAACCAGATTAAGACGCATTTTAGAATCGTTTTCTAGCTATTGGAAAAACCAATGAATATATAGAGTGCCTTCAAGGGCAATATTTAAGTGCAGCAGCAAATATGTTGCTGGATTTTTTTGGCGATATTTGGACTGCCATTTTGAAGGGAGTAAAAAAAGAAGCCAGTAGAATAATTATCAACCTAAGGGCCGTTTGCTGATACAACTCATAGCGATTTTAAGTACCACATAAACTGTTATGTGACAGTTTATGCCCCGAAAAAAGTAGCCCATAAGTATTTAAGTAGAACTTAAATCGTTAAGAGTCGTATGAGCAAACGGCCCTAAGTAACATTATGACGCCAATGGAATATTCTGTATAATGGATATTGATCACAAAATGTTGATGGCACAACCAAATGTTGCTAATAGAAAATGGTTTGATTTTCACTAGGTATCGCGACGGACTTGCCATTTCTTAGCAAAACTTGAGTAAAGTGTTTCTCTCTCAATTTTAATGTATAAACGAGTTACGCACAATATTTTGTAGCAACCAAAAATGTTGATAGATATTTGGAACAATAGGAACAGGTTTTTTTAATCTTAAAAAGCCAGGGCATTTTTAGATTGGTGGCCGCGCCCAATAGTGACCGAAACAGAATCATTGCGCCTTTGCAAAAAAAAAAAAATATCAACAATAATAACCGCAAAATGTTTCCGGATGTTTGGCCATTGTTTTCGCTAATTAAACTTTTTTTTTACCGCGTCTGAAACGGATCACCATAGACGATTAAAAGACTTCAGCATTAACTTTGAACACATCATTTTTCTGGCACACCAAACGCAAGTTTTTTTCTCCTTGTTCTGTTGGAAGCAACTTTCAGTTAAAGTATACACGATAAGGTACCGCCATCAAGTTGGGAAACTAAATGTATATTTAACTTACAAGTGTTGCTGGGATATTTTAACGACATTTTCTCATATATTTTTAACTAGGTAAACAGCAAATTATCAGATTATAGTAGTCAGATCATCATCAGTGAAAATGTAAAGTGTAACATCATCAAGCCTGTCAGGAGGTTCCAAAGCATTAAATAGAAACAACAAATTTTATTCACGACTTTAAGTTTAGGGTATAGCTCACAATTGCGAAATTTGTGCGGAAAATATACAGCCATACTGTGAACTACTAAAATTTAGGGTCGATATTAAAAATGTTTATTTATGATTTACGTTTCTGTAGATGTTTCTAAATGCAACAAAAAACGTTGCTATGGCTAGTATGGAATCAGCAGATCATCGATCAGGTACGAATTTCGACGGTAGGTGTACCTATAGATATATTCGTACTTGAAGCAGATTTCGACATGTATATCTTCTTAAAAAATAAAATGTTGCTGATCTGGCAAAAATGTTCTGACAATTAATATAGATACACTCCGCCACTTGTCTGTAAATTAGTTTAGCAGAGAATTGACTTTGATGAAGATCACTTCGTCACTGTTCACTTATCAATTCAAAATTGAATGGAGACAAGCCCGAAATGTTGCAGAGGTTGCCAAACGCACTGATGATGCAGAATGTTCCTTGGACATTGGCTGTTATTTACAGCAGGAAAGTGTTATTAAAATCAAAGGAATAAGTTCGCAACGGCCGATCGAGTATTTCTTGTCAGCAGCCCCAATATTCTCATCGAACAGGCGCAGTATAAAACTAGAAGTGATTCGAAGACATTTAAGCTGGCACTTTAACGACGCATCAGTCATTCTATAGGAGTAGTGTCTAAATTGCGCTTGAATGCTTCAGCATTTGAAAATAAAGTTTATATCTATTGGCAAAGGCTAGGTTCCCACTACAAATGGTGCTCAAGCTGGAAAATGAATGTTGCTGACGGTTTTTTTTGGTAATATTCTTTCACCTATCCTTTATGAAAGTTGACTTGTAATAGAGGAAGACTTGATTGCCCAAAGTTTATGTCGAAAATGTATCTTTTTTAAATGTTGGCACCTCATCGATTGAGAAACCCTTTAGACTATCATGCCGTGTATAGTAGAGCCTACTATTTCAGCACAAAATTGTCTTGAAAGGTCAAAAAAGGTGACATCACTGTGAACCACATTTTTGAAGTTACTTTTAAGCCCACAACTTCTTCGTTTCGCACTAAGTTCAAATAAATGACACCTACAAGTCTATTCCATGAAAAACCCTTCGTAGTCACTCTTAACAGCTACGCTCAAATTCCTCTTTGAGCTTAACTAAAATTCAGCCAGACTCGCAAGGATACTCGCGAAATCAATCATTTTGGGTATACTCGGAGTCATTGCGCGCCTTCATCCCACGCATCTTCACACGTTTCGTTTACGGTGTGCCTCGCGAGGAGTGACATCCGTCAAAACCCTAGCACGAAACTAATCTATGAAAGAACAAAAACCTATTTCTCAAATGTCAGCGGCGTGATTTGCACAAAATCCCCCGCGTGTACAGGTCCCGCGCCCGAAGTGGGCATTACACCGATTTCTTCTCTCCCATCAAACACACACATCAGACCTGATCGTTGAAGCGATCTTTGTTTTTTTCCCATAATTCACACTGTCAGTTTATTTATGACCTGTCAAAAACAATCCTCCTCCTACGCCCGTGTATATATACAGTCTTTAGGTCGCCTGAAGACGTCTGAAGGAAATAAAAAATCGCGTGCTCGCACCCATTGTTATTGACAAGTCGAAGATATTCAATATGATTGTTGGTCATCATCGTGACCGTGCATGACAGCGCCGATTGACGGGAAATTGATCAACAAAAAAGAGTTGGTACTCACCTTCGCAGGTAAACTGTCCGTAGTGCTTGCCCGAACTCTTATCACCGCACACCACACACTCGATATTTTGATTTTTCACATCGATTTGCGATCCACCGCCGTTGCTGCTCTGCGAACTGCTGTTCGCCTGTGAGTTAGGTGTAGCACTCGACGGCAGGCAGTCTTTGAAGTCTTTGAAGTCTTTGTAGTCCTTGATGAGCGGCACATGACCGTTCGACGAGCCATTATTCGTATTACCACTGTTGACGTTTGCACTGTTGCCACCGTGGTGGCCACCGCCGCCACCTCCACCACCACCACCACCACCACCACCGGCATTGCCCGACATGTTTGACATATCTTCTTTGATCGATGATCCGGAGGGTGTTGTGCCGCCGGTACCCACACTCGGTACCGATCCGTGTAAATGTCCACTTAGGTTGGGGTCATGCCAGGCGCTGGGCGGCGGCGGTGGCGCCACTAGCGCCATGCTACGCGGGAATCCCAATTCGAGGGCACTCAACTCGCCGGACGGCTGAGGCCTGGGATTGAAGAAACCCGTTGCTGTGGACGGAGAGGCGCACATAACGCCACCCCCGTACACACTTAGCGAATTGTGGGTAATAATTTTGCCGGTTATGGGGGACTGCGTTGAAGGATATGGCCTCCTCAAGCAGGAGTTCAAACACTCAAAGTTTGAAATATTTTTTTTTTTGTTTGTTTTACTTGCGACCACGATCACTTCACACAGGATCACTTGAATTTTAATTTTTTTTTTCTGGAATTCTCTCAATTTTCGCTTGTAAATTCGCTTTTCTTTATCACCGAAACTTTGTTGTGCACATGATTCTTGTCAAAGACACTCTTCACTAAAACACGATCGGCGGATTTTTATTTTTGTAATTATAACTGTAAGAATAAATTTAAATCCAACGCGCAACCGAATTAGCAGTCTCCTTTCCGATAGATACTGGGTATCTTTTTCAGTGCAATTTTGTACGTGAAGTAAAATTGAAAAATTTTTCTTTACAAGTTATTTTTTTAATGAAAAAGGAGAAGAAGAAAAAAATCACAGAGAGCGAATAAATAAATGATAATGCGCCATGCGACAATCTCAGCTGTTCGAAAGGCCTTTTAGAGCCTGACTGGCAAAACATTCGGTGCAAAAGGTACACGACCCGACCCGACTCGACCGATTGCTCGACCTAACGACACATCACACATCTCTCACATAGTACACATAGATACTGAATGAGCAACCAACACAAATTCAGATGTTCATTGCATCTTCTTCGTTCTGTAGACATTGAGCGGGCTCAACCGTCTCTGTTTGGCTGCCGCGGATGGTTGTTGTGTACACGAGAGGTTGGATTTTTATTCGCTATCCTCTGCGCACCCATGGTGGCACGGGCAAGACCTGTGTGCACTCGCAGCTACACACATTCAAACAGTCACTCAGTTTGGCTTTCCTCCTCCATTGCGATACCAGAAAGATAGCACTGTTGAAGAAAAAAACCCACTGCCCATTAGATTTGGATGGGGTGCAAGGAGTATGGCATGACTTGAACTATACACACACTGGCACACCCATGCGGAGAAAGAAATTTCGTTTGATTATTCATCATCCTGAGTTCGTGAATTAATATCCCACCCTTTCGGAATGTTGTGTCTGTGGAGTGGAAATCTTTTGAGATACTTTTCTTATTGTGCACACACACAATTTGTTGTTGGCCTATTTACTTTGTTGGTGTTGAAGAAAAAGAAATTTTCTTCGTTAAGTCTGTGGAGTAGGTATATAGAATATAGACGCACAGCCACACACCACACATCGGTTGCCACTCAAATTGTAATGTAGATTTTGAGTTTCATTTTTGTCACTGCTGAGTTGGGAATTTTAAAGTCACAATTTCTTCTAGTTGGGATAAATTTTTAGAGGAGCTGGATTTTGTTGCTTTAATTTTCCGCTGGAATTTCTGATTGGATTTTGTGTGATGTGTAATTTGAATTTCCATCAGAAAATCATTTGCAAGATTGTTTGTGAGGTTTTGTCTTAGATAGAGCCTTCAAAGCAAGGGCCGAGTACGGAACAACGAAAATCGAAAGGAATTGTGACTGAATTTATGGAAACTGTTGTGTGTGTCAAAAAAAAAATTCAGCAAATTCAGATTTGGTTGGAAGATGCAGCTATTTGCTTCGTATTACCTACGTAAGAGCTCAAATCAGCTTTTAAATAGGTATGTTACGACACAATTAGGAACGTACGTATAGATAGCTAGGTACTAGCACTCATATTTATCCCCGTACCTATCTCGAGAAAAAGGCAAAGCTGCTAAAGAAACCTTCTTACGAGCTCCTCGGCCAGACCAACCAGGTAGTGATGCCCTAAATATGGCTACCTATACGATAGATATGTCATGTGGCCTTAGGGCTAAGAAAAAATTAAATTTTATCAACATGTTTTCAAATATAATTTAAAATGTATCTTTGGATGCAAAGTTGGTACCTAATCACAACAGCTTAAGCACAACCTAGGTAGGTATCTATCTTTAGGGGAAGTTGGGAAAAACGTGTACCTATTTAGCGTGCGTTCGCTTTGTAATAAAAACCTTTTAATGAAAATAAAATCCTTATTTTGGAAGCCTCAGGTATTACATTTAGGTAGGTACTAAGAGTAATATTACAAATAAATAATACCTACAGCTTAAAAAATAATTTAAAACTTTTAAAACACATCAACTGAAAAACCTTTCAAATTTTACATGGGCAGTATCGTTTCATCCTTAGAAATATAATTTAATTGCAAAAGTCACACATATACGTGACATCTTCAGCGACTCCAACTCCTGCACAAGCTTCACGAGGCCACCCTCTGAACACTTATTACATTTAATCCAGCCATCTGTGGAGCGCAGGGCCGTAGCCAGGATTTTGTTACCGGTGGGGCTTGCTTCCAAATCTTTGAACCAAATTCAATTCATTAATTTTTATTAGTTTTTTAAATCGTATGTACTTAAGGGTAGGTTAGGTTAGAGTGTCAGACCGCCTCAGGTGCAGCCTCACTTAGGCCACAGAAGGCACATTGTGATACCACAGGATCAGTGTTCAAACACTACCCGTTGAACCAGCCGGAGCTAAGAGTGAAGCGTTGGATTCGCTGAGATTGTCGAAGAAGTATTCTCCGAGGTACAGTTTTCTACGGACTGACAGCGCTGGGCACGTGCACAGAAGGTGAAGAATAGTCTCCTCCTCCTCCTCGTTCCTACAGCTTCTGCAGAAATCATTTGAAGGGTGGCCCAACCTGAGAGCATGTCTCCCTATGATGCAGTGTCCCGTGATGACACCTACTAAAGTGCCTACCATGGGTCTTTTCAGTGAAATAAGATTCTTGGAGCGCTTGAGATCCAGTTGAGGCCAGATCTGTCTCGAGGTGTGGCACGTTGTGCAGTTAGACCAGCTTAGATTGGTGGCGCATAATGCGTTTTGTTTAATGAGGAGCTTACAAGTAGCAAAAGGCATGTGGAAATTCTCCTTTTCCGGTAGAGTCCACATAGTAGTGCCTTGTCTGGCGAGTTCGTCGGCCATACAATGACCCGGCACCCATATAAGGTGAATTTTGAATTGTTCCGCCATCTAGTTAAGAGATAATCGGCAATTGAGGGCAGTTGTCGAATTGAAGATGACAGAATCCAGGGTCCATACGGACCTGTTCCGCCAATTATTTTTTTTTTTTTTTTTAGAATCCAGGGATTTAATCGCTGCCTGACTGTCGGTAAAGATGGTGATATCCTTTACGGATATTACACTATACCGAAGCCACGATAAGGCCTCTTTGATCGCCATGATTTCCGCCTGGCTGAATGAGATTTCGCAATTTAGATCAGAAGAGAAAAGGCTGCATTCTTTTCATAGTTGAATAGGTTCTTTCAACACTAGTTGTGGTCACTGGAAGCGTGGCCAAAACGGAAGCAAGTTTAAGCCTCTAAGCAAGTCTTGTCACATATATAAAGCAATTTCAAAACTTCGGTAGAAGGATCACTCGACGTTTTTGATTTCGCACCAAAGAATGCATTTCTACGCAGCTTTCACAGCTGACAACGAAATTGCATTATCAAAGTACCTAAAACGCGTTAGCTTTTCGAATTCGTTCACTCGCTCAACTGCAGGAAAACCTGGGAGAAGGGCTTGAAACGATGGTTCACCATCTTCGTTGGTCATGAATCTGTCCGTAAGCCGTAAGATTTTGTACTAACGAATCTATGCAAGGAATCAGTTTAGACATAGACACTCTAAAATAGGCTTCAGTAGAAGAGGTTTCTGGATTGGATTGGCGTTGTTTGTTTCAATGAAGTCTGCGGATTGAAAAGCCTCTCTGAAAAAATCAGAGGAACGGCTTGTTGGTACGCGATGTTTTTAAGAGAATTCAGAACTTCTTTTGTGCGGTCGATTGCAGAAACTAGATCTAAGAAAGTTGTAGTTCCGTAGATTTTCCTGGCTACGTGCCTGTACTGGACATCTTCATCGGCTGCAACTCCTGCACAAGCTTCATGAGTCCACCCTGGCCTCTTGGTACATTTAATTCAGACATCAGTGGGGTAGAATTGGAAAGAAGTTCTTGATAGACTTCCAATTTTCATCAGCAATGTCCTACGACATTATAACTCACTTACCTATACTAGTTGACTTTGCTGCAGTAGGAGACGTAATGTAAACATACAAGTTTCGACGTTTCAATAGTTTTGTCGGTTTTCGGATCAACAAACCGTCAACATGTCAATATTTCGGTCGACGAAAGGCACGTGTCTTTTAGGTAGAAAGGCAATACTAATGCCTGGACCTTCCCAGTGGGGATTACAGACTCGGACAGATACCTATACCTTGATATAACCAAAGAATGAATATAAACAGAGACAGAACATAGGTACCTACCTAAAACACATTTTGAAGTTAGAAAAGCTGCAATCACAAAAGACTGCCATAGGCGAGTGCCGATCGCGTACCGACAAGCCGATGCGTTACGATCATGAATCGCATCCTGTCATCCGTGATCGAGCCATACCTACGAAACGGAATTCGGGGTTTCTCGGGAATCGAACCCAGGAGCTCTCCCTAAGTAGTCCAACATTCTGGCATATAATTGAATTGTTGTTTGAGCGCTACAAGAGCGAACTTAGCCAAAGGTATCCTAGGTATATGTCTATCAGGTGAAATACACAAAACTTGCGCAAAAGATCTAAAACACACAAGACAGAAAATGCTGATTCGTGGCTGATAGATGGAAGGCACTAATCGGAGGATATTTAAGAATGGCTTGGCTGCCAAAGTATGTTCAGGGTTGTACTTACAGGCTACAGCCACTCGACGGCTTGCGATCAAAAATTACATAAAATACTGTAGGTTAGGCGGAACTGCCGAAAAAATGTAATCACACTTCGCGATCGCAACGCAATTATTGCTAGTGTCTGACTACAACACCTCTCAAAAACCAATAGATTATGATCCTACAGTCGTGCACTGTATCCAAGGAGTATAAGAGTCATCGACGTGCAAGCCCGATATGCCAGCTGATATATAGGTATAAGTACATCGACTTGCAATACTACCAATAGAAGTTTGAATGGTTATGGGACAGGGGATCCAGGATTTATTTCTGGGAGGGGCACAAAGGCCAGATAGGTGAAGAGTGTACCCCATAGTATTGCATTGCAATTTGTTTTTGGGATTCATTCTTTATCAATGACATTGATAAATAACAAAGAATAAAAAATACTTTTTAAAAAGGTGTAATAATGAAAAATTATTTGACTAATAATGACAGTTTTCTTTTATGTTTTCTGCTGAAGATATCTAGTACTTCTTCAGGGGTCATCTTTGAAGTATTGTCTTGATGGATATGCATTAGGGCAAGTCCATTCAGGCGATCTACTCTCATATTGCTGCGAAGATATGTCTTTATCCGGCGTAAGGTGGAGAAAGGTCGTTCGACAGTGCTGGTTGTCACAGGAAATGTGCACAATAATTGACAAAGGGTTCTTATGTTTGGCAGAGCTGTTGCCTTTTTATAAGCTTCTCGTGGTGCCTTAGGAATATTTTCATTCATCTGTTGCCAAATTTGTAACTCTTTTTTTTTACGGCCGTCGGAAACACAAAAATTGAACGATTAAAAATGTGGTCTATACGACTTTGCGCTTAAGGCTAGAAATTTCATGCACGCACCCCAAGATTCACATATATTTCTAGGTTCTAGCATATGCAGACATAGATTTGGTTAATTTTTCGTCTTGATTTCCATCGTTTGTTAGAAATCTGACTTTTATTTTCGCACATAGGCGAAGTGTCCGAGCTGTTATGATAATGGAATGAGCAAGCAGGAATAATGCAATGCTCTCTGGGAGGGGGGGGGGGGGGGGGGGGGGGGGGGCACAGGGGCACGTGTAGTATTGCAAGTCGATGTACTTATACCCAAGGGCGGATCCAGTAATAATGCAATGCTCTCTACTACCTAGACTTACACATAGAACTTTGAATGGTTTCAGTTGAGAATGTTGGGTCAAATATCTTCATTATAGGTAGCTACATCTGATGAATGCTTCCTGTACCTATAAAAATTAAGGCATATCTAATCCCCGCTGCTTTCTACGAAGCTTATCGTGTGAGCTCTATACCTCATGAGCGGAATATGGACTTCCAAGGCACGTACAATTTGCTGTTTACCAGCATACACCGAAAACTTACCCAGCCCGATAAGAAATTTGAAGTCAAATTAAATGATATCGGTTGTCAATTCATTATACTCGTAGTTCTTTGGCGAACTAGGTAGATAGGTATCTAATGTTGGAGTTTAATCCACAAAAATTCAATATCTGCATCTCGTCAATAAATTTTTATATTTTTGAACCAATAATGCTACCAGGTTTAAGACCATTTAAAGTGGGCTTCAGTGAGTCTCATAAGACTCTTGTGGAATTGCTTAAAGCCTCGCTCCAGAAACCGGAAAATGGGCTTACAACCGTCAAAATTTGTAAAGTTTAAGCTTTCTTTTGTATTCACGATAAATTGTCAACAATATCCACTGCACAAAAATTCTGAAGAATATTCAAAAACTGATATATTTAAAGCTTATCAATATATAAAAAAACGATTTTCAAAAAAAAAAAAAAACTCTTAATTTGGGCTCTAGGTTGGTACGGAGTGGACTTAGAATAAAATAAATAGTTGTCGCAACAGGTCCGTAGGGACCTAGGCCCAGCTTCTCCCAACCATTCGCCTTGTGTCAGGTTCTCATTTTTTTTTGGGACGAAAGAAAGGGATCTACAATGAGAAGCTCTTTCATGAGAGCCCCAAGTAAGAGTTTGACTTCGGTAAGTTGCTATAAAAGCTCTTTAACCTCCCTCAATATTGAATGCATAAGGCCTAATAGAAACACATATGACGTACTTACTTGTTTAAGACTTCCTGAACAGCTTGGATAGACCTCACTGAAAACACAACTTCTTCGTCTGAAAGGCAATTAACATCCACGGTAGGCTAATGCTCCGGAAAAGAAGCATCTCACATTTATCAGCAGTAGTTTATTACTTCTGTAGGGCATAACCGAAATTTTATGTAAGCGCAAATATTAAAAAGAAACAATTATTATATTTTTAAATTTGTTTTATTTTTTTTTTATATTATTAATAAATATTTTCAACAACTTTTTGCAATTTTCACGCAATTTATGTTTATGTACTCGTTATAATTTAGGTTTTACTTACATGCGTCGCACTGCGAATCGAACATGGCTCCCCTTGCGTAGTAGTCCCCCCCTAGACTAATTCGTCATAATTCTGTAGTAGTGGTAAATCTGAACTACTTGATACATTTTAGAGTATAAACTTGCAGCTTACTCGACCGAAGTTGTAAGCAAGACATTTAGAGTTACCTCATTTATTTCTGAGTGAAATTTGTTTATTTAAAATCGCATTACTGACATAGTTTTCACTGTGCCAAAGTGTTTTATTTTTTGTAATTTTTCGCCGATTCATAAATGGATGGTTTCTTTAGACAGCTGTGATTCATTTTATATGAAATTAATATTTACCTCTATAAAGCCTCCATATGTAAGTTACGAGTAAGTGCTTTTGTACAGCTTCCAACCGCAAGCGGTTGACGGTAGTTCATTGCTTCTATAATGCCTTCGGTCAGAAGTTCTAAAGAAGCTTCTATAAAGCGATTCGAACCACAAGGTTTATCGAAGCAATTTACTTTCCACACATCTCCAGACAAATTTTCAGAAGTCTAATAGAGATCTTATCGAAACTTAATTTCATATCTCCCTATAAAGCCTGCGTGTACCTATATAAGTCGTTAAGATCTTACTGAAGTTAATTACGGATCAACTTCGGTTAACAAAGACTATAGAAGCCCTATCGAAGCTGTCGCCTACAGAAATTACAAATTTGAACCTTACCGAAGTCAAATTGTTACTTGGGATTTAAACTCTCGGTTGCTTGTCAGATGTTCGCGGAAGGTGACGCAATGAAAAAAGCCTTAATTTGGAATTTTGGGTTTTTTTTTCTGGATTCGAACGTGGGATTCCTCGCTTACACTCAGGGAAAAAATGCAAACTAAAATGCAATATGTTCTATTTGATTTTACGTTGAATAAACTTTAATAAAAAATATTCCTTTGCACGTTAAAACATCACATAGGGGTATCAGTCTTCTTAACATCGCATACAAGATCCTGTCTGCCATACTGTGTGAACGCCTGAAACCTTTTGTCAATGATCTGGTTGGTCCCTACCAGTGCGGTTTTAGGCCCGGTAAATCCACAACCGACCAAATATTCACACTACGGCAGATCCTGGAGAAAACCCAAGAAGTCCAGATCGATACTCACCATCTTTTTATCGATTTTAAGGCCGCATACGACAGCATTTATAGAGACGAGCTGTATAGAGCTATGTCTAGTTTTGACATCCCTGCCAAACTCGTCCGATTGTGCAGAATGACGATGGAGAATGCTCGCTGCTCCATAAAGGTCGGAAACAATCTCACCGAGACCTTTGATGTCAAAAAAGGATTTAGACAAGGTGACGCGCTGTCGTGTGACTTCTTCAACATCATTCTTGAGAAGATTGTGCGAAACTCGCAAGCCAACACCAGAGGCACAATCTTCCAGAAGTCTGTGCAACTACTTGCATACGCTGACGACATCGACATCATTGGCAGAACACAGCGAGCTTTCACTGGTGCGTTTGCAAGTATCAGTACAGAAGCGGCAAAAATGGGCTTAGTGGTGAATGAGGGTAAAACAAAATATATGCTGTCAACAAGAAGGGAAACACAACATCGACGAATCGGTCAGAACGTCACGACAGACAGCTATAATTTTGAGGTAGTTAGGGATTTTGTCTACCTCGGCTCCGCTATAAATTCTGACAACGACATCACATCAGAAATCAATCGAAGAATTACACTTGCCAACCGCTGTTTCTTTGGCCTAAGAAGGCAATTGAGAAGTAAGGCCTTGTCAAGAACCACTAAGGAGACTCTATATAAGACCCTCATCATCCCAGTCCTACTCTATGGCGCAGAAACATGGACGCTATCAAAGGCGGATGAAGATCTCCTTGGTCGTTTTGAACGCAAAATTCTTCGATTGATTTTCGGTCCCGTTTGCGTTGACGGGCTTTGGAGGAGGAGATTTAACAGCGAACTCTACGAGCTGTACAGCGACATCGACCTGGTCAGAAAAGTACGCATCAGTCGACTAAGATGGCTAGGACATGTAGAGCGAATGGACACCAACGCTCCGGCCCGAAGAGTCTTCGATTCAAACCCGGAGGGACAACGCAGTAGAGGAAGACCTCGCCTTAGGTGGCGCGCGCAAGTGGAAGGGAACCTCAACCAACTTGGAGTGCGCAACTGGAGGCAGTTAGCCAAAGATCGCGCTAACTGGAGAGGCGTATTGGTTGAGGCCCAGGTCCACCCCGGACTGTAGCGCCACCTAAGTAAGTAAGTAAGTACGTTAAAACATATTTGATTTAAATGCGCAATGTAATTTTAAATTAAGTCAACGTAGATTCAAAGTGAAACGTATTCACTTTTACATTTAAGCATGATTCCACGTCAAATCAAGGTGCATACGTGTTTAGATCAAATTAAAAACATATGCATTTATTTATTTATTTATTTATTTATTTCAAAGAATAGGTTCACAGTAAGATTACATCTTATAGTTTGTGAAGGCTTTAAAAGATTTAGAGTTCAAAAGCAAATTTAACATTAGATAGATGAGGACAGACTACATGTAATTAATTGGAAGCTTACATAAGAAAATTAATAACAAAATATAATATTTGACAAATCTGTTAGATTTATATTTATATATCACTGGCCAAGTGTTTGAAAAGGTAAGTTTTAAATGTGTTTGGGTTTGTGGATCTCCGTAGTGTAATGGGTAATGAGTTCCATAGAGTGGCATGGACGAAGAATGAGCGCTCAGATTGCAAGCAATAGAATCTGGGCCGAATCATGATGGCTGTTCTTTGTGAACTGGGAAAATTCAATCTGCTGTACAAATACTCAGACTGTTGGGTCTGTATAACACCATGAAAGAGGATTAGCGTTCTGAACTTAATGAGGTTATCGAAGCTGAGGCCCATTATTTGCCAAGAGTAACTTGAGTCGGCGCAGTGGCTTAGTGGTTAGTGTGTTGGACTACTAAGCGAGGTGTCCCAGGTTCGAATCGCGAGAAAAACCCAAATTCCAACTTAAGGTTTTTTTCACTGCGCCACCTCTCGCGAACGTCTGACAAACATCCGAGAGTATAACTGTCATGAAAGAGCTTCTCAATTGTAGATCCCTTCCATTCGTCCCAAAAATAAAAACTCACACAATACGAATGGTTGTGAGAAGCTAGGCTTGGGTCCATACGGACCTGTTGCGCCAATTATTTTTTTAACTTGATATGTGGTCGAAATACTGTTTATTAAAAACAAATCTTGCTAAATTGTTATAGATAACATATAGTTTATGCCTAGTGTTATAGTCAACACAGCAGAAAACTCCGCAACTATATAGTAAGATAGGTAATAAAAGGGACTTAACAAGTAGCAGCTTAGTTTTCACCGGCAAAGAGTTTTGTGTTGCCCGTAGCGATCGGAGACCACTATATAGTTTTAGTATTTGCTTTTTTATTTTCATAAATTAGAGCTACAAACTCAATTAGACAACTTAAAAACTATTATAATTATGAACTTAAAACTATTCCTGTGTTATAAAATATTAATTGTTGTGATAGAGAACAGACATTATAAGATTCTTAAAAGAATCTCTAGAATAGTTTCCAAAAACATCAATGCGATCAATAACTAAATTTAATTCGCTGGTGCAACGTTCAATCGGTTCATTACTGCCATAATTCGTTCTGTGAAACCGACCTCGAAGATGAAATTTCATACGCAAATTTCTCCCAGGAAAGAAAAAGTTCATCCGCTCAAGTAAACAGGGGCATTTAATGTGGTAATTAATTACATCTCTTATAAAAATTATAGAGAAATACTTGCGCCTATTTTCAAGAGTCAGCATATTAAAAAGAAGGCATCTGGTTAAGTAGGGTGGAGTTTCTATATTCCACCTAAGCTTTTTAAAAACGAACCTAGTAAAACATTTTTGCACCCTTTCTATCCTGTAGGACTGGTTTTGGTAGTAAGGGTTCCAGATTATACTACAATAATCTAATACCGATCTTACTAATGCAAAGTATAGAGCCTTCAGTGCGTAAGGATCAGAGAATTCTTTTGTATTACGCCTAATAAAACCAAGCATTCTAAAAGCATTACTCACAATGTAGTCAATATGAGGCTTAAAGGTGAGTTGTGAGTCCAATACAACTCCAAGGTCTTTTTTTTGATGTACTTTTTCAAGCTGGACATTATTAATTTGATAATAGGAGGATATTGGACTAAAGCATCTTGCACAAGTAAGTGTTTGACATTTAGATATGTTTAAATCTAGAAGGTTGTGTTGACACCAATTAGCTAGACTGTTAAGATCATCTTGAAGAAGCAAGCAATCTTCAGCAGTTTGAATGCAGTGAAAGATTTTTAAGTCATCAGCGAACAAAAGACAGGTGGAATTACGAATACAAGACGGAATATCATTAACAAAGAGGACGAAAAGCAATGGTCCAATGTGACTCCCTTGCGGAACACCTGATGTTGCAAAGATAGGCTCCGAAAGACAACCACCAATCTTAACATATTGAATTCGGTCTCTTAGATAAGACGATATCCAATCTAACAGAGGGGAGCCCAACCCAATACATTTTAATTTTTGGATCAGCACATTATGATTTACTCTGTCAAAAGCCTTAGCAAAGTCGGTGAAAATTATGTCAGTCTGAAAACCGCGTTCAAAGTTTGTTACAATTTTTTCGCACAGGATTGCTAGGTTAGTGGCTGTGGATCTACCTTGAACAAAGCCATGTTGAGAATCGGATATGATTTCCTTGACAAAGAAATTTAATTTATTACACACAATCTTTTCCAAAATCTTGGGAATGACTGATAGCTTACTTATAGGCCTATAGTTAGTGACTTCACGCTTGGATCCGGCCTTAAAAATTTTCCGGTAGTAGCTGCAGCATGATCTGTCCAGGTAAGAGTATCATTGAAAACTACACCAAGATTACGAGACTTCGTGACGTATTCAATGGATGACTGTCCTAATTTAATCGGGGGGAAAGTGGTAGTATCTAGAGACTTAGAGACTGCTTATAAATACAGAGTGTCTTGGACTTCGCTGGATTCAGTGATAAATTGTGTTTGAGGGCCCACTGTTGTATGATCTCCAGATCTTCGTTCATCAGTTCAATCGCATTACTAATCATATCCAGCGGGCAGCACAAGTATAATTGGACGTCGTCAGCACACATATGGGCGGTACAATGTTTAACAAGCTGTTGGAGTTCGTTCACGTAAAGTGAGAATAATATGGGCACTGGAATGCGGAACTCCCGCGGGAACTCTAAGAAACGAACGTATTTGGCTTCCCACTGCCACACATTGCAGCCGGCCCGCGAGGTATGAGTGCAAGAGTTTGACTGCCAGAGACGAAAGTCTATATTCGTACCGCAACTTCTTACAAAGGAGAGAGAGTAGGGAAACCCTTTGAATTAATGTTATGCCACTTTGATTTAAAAATGGTCGTAGTCGATGCTAAATCATTCCGAAAAATATTTAAATCAAAGTGGTTTTCTTTGATTTTACGTTGTTTTTTCTCTGGGTGTAGTAGTCCAATAGCGGGGCTGGACCTGGACCCTTAAAAAAATGCGTCTTTTCAATGCGGTCATTGGATAACTGCGCCTCCAGTTGCGCGGTGCAACTTGGTTAAGGTCTTACCTACTGTGTAAACCTCCGTAATACGCAAATAAATACAAGATCGCTTTTATTTTTCCACACGTAGTTTACTCCACGACTGCGCGCTTCGAACCAAACTCTCTCATCTTTCTTATCTTGTGGCATAGGTCTCCACACCTACCATTCATCTATACAATTGAGGTACGAGGTCTTCATCAACTGCGCTGTCCCTCTGGGTCAGAACCGACTACTTAGATATACCTATACACTTCGGGTCGGAGGGCTAGTGTTCATTCCATCTATGCGTGTTGTAGTCTAGTCTAGACGACTACTAACGAAAAATGATCTGACCAGTAGATACATGTATAGTGCATACCCCATACCTACCATTCGTAGTTCATCTTTAAATATCCTTCTCTAGATCCCATCAACGGAAACGGGTACAAATACTTTTTACAGGAAGACTCCGAAGATAGATATCTTCATCAGCTTCAGATAGAGTTTAACTTCATGCTACAATGTTAAAAGTGCGGCACAAAATCTGCTTAGTTGTGCAGCAAAAGGCTGTGTACTACCTTTTTACACCAAAGATAGGTACCTACAGCGATTTACAGGAGTTGCCTAAGTAGGTAGTACCCACCTATGACTCATATTTCGTTTAATTTCTGCCGAGATGTCAGAATTTATAGCCGAGTCGTGACAATGTTATTTACCAGGTACCTACATCCAAGACGACTAGTTTTCGAATATGACTTTCTGTCTGATTTGTAAATTTTAAGACGATAGGGACACTTCTTGTTGGGAACTATGTTATATTCAGTTGTGTCCGCGTTAACCGCTAAGCTTATTTAAGCCGCTTCTTCGTCTATACAGCCCCTGTGACAGATCGCTGTGTTCGATCAAATACATCAATGTCATCCGGGTATGCGCAAGTACAGTCAACGACCGATATAAGAAACACCCATAAGAATACTTCGCTTATAAGACACGCATGTGGAAACACTATGGACTTTCTTGTACCATAGCTACGTTTTCGCATATAAGAACACTTCGGATACCTAAAAGAAACAATTTTTTTTTAGATTTTAAAGGTTTCTTTGGTCCGTCGTTGACTGTACCTAGTAGGTCTAGGTAAAGACCGACTTGTGATCAGCACAATTTTCTGCACAACGCTCGCCTATCCCTGGTAACTAGGTATACCTAAGTTTACAAATAATTAACAAAAAAAAAAATAACCCTGAAGGTGTTAGGCCCAGGAGATGGATACAACCTTCTTTCACAGCCGTTTTTTGCTTTACAGCACAAATTGAATTCAAAAGTCCTTGCAGTGACCAGATAGGTAGGTACCTATAGGTACTTAGCCAAGTCCAAGATAGTGCCCCATTTACAGAAACCCAATAAATTCGATCAACTTACTTGTTCTTATCGCAGGACACACGCTTCCGTAAGTGGAATAGCTACCTTATGGTAACTAGATTGTAGCTTGTAGGTCTTTGGACCTTGAAAACTTCGTTCGATCACTTTAAAGTTAGGTAGGTAAGTACAGCAAAAAAAAAAACTTCCTTTTACGCCTTTTTCCCGCCCCAAGTCGAGAATTTTCTTACAAGTATGTAGGTAGGTGCCTTTTGGGATCTCCAAGAGAACCATGGACCACCTCCCATTCCAAATTAGGTAATCGCCCGCTAATATACTATTGCTTGTCATATAGGTAGGTACCTATCCCTTTCCGACCCACCTTACTCATTTGTGAGATGTGTTTTAAAAAATATATTTTAGACTTATAGTTGAACATTTCATTTAAAAGCCCAAAAACAGCGATCGTGTTATGTGTTCTCTTTGCTTCGCATAACTGTACATACAAGATTTTTTTTTTTATTTTTTCCGTTAATCCTATATTAAAAAAATACAAATAGCAAAGTTTCACCCTAATCGAGCAATGTTTTTGTATTTGGGTCTGAAAGGGCTATATCTAATCCCATGTCGACACCCTCAGTTCAAAAATTAATCTTTGCCACACACATTTCCATTCAAACTTTAAGTCCTATAGGCAGATACCTGGGTATAGGTACCTATCTACCTACATACGTAAGTACCTAAAATAAAAACAAAAGACGTGTCTCCACTAATCCCCATCTGATTGGCTAGCATCAAATATTTTATCCAATTAGCAATGAAACAGATACTTTTTGTCTCATTATTCTCAATTCACTGCCCCCACGCAGAAAAAGCCCAAGATATCGGTCATTCATATGGGTATCTATGAGAAGGCTTACACAGTAGGTACGCTTATGCTCCACAGACCAAATAAAACATGCAGAAAACAAAAGCCCACTGTCGTGTGTGACTGTGACTGTCCCCCATTTTGGTACCCCACACACATTCCAATCAGAGCTGGTGGTGTATAGGAAAATGTCCCAAGCCGCAGCCCAAGCCAACCGATTTCGAAATTAGTGTGAAAACGAGTGCACATTTCCGTGTCTCTCCATAAGGTATGCCATCTGCAGTCAGCACAGCACGTAGCTCTATCTACACACAATAAGATAGAAATGTATCTAATAGGTAGGTGAATGGGGCCGCCGAGTGCCACGACTCTTCGTACTCTTTCGCTCGCATTTAAACAAAGTAAAATTCGATAAAAGAAACAAAACACAAACAACAGCAACAACAAGAAAGGATGAATGCAATGAAATAGGTGGAGAGAGCGCACTCAACGAGTGTATATATAACATTCAGCCAAGAGTTGGCCAGGGTTGGTTGGTTTTAACTTTTCAGTTCATACCCCCACTGACCTAAGTTACATTGGGTGCCAAGTGGCACTGGCACTGGCAGCGCTGTGAGTTTTTTTTTTTTTTTTCCTGTACTTAGTTTAGCTGTGTGGCACATTCAGTTTCGGAGTGGGGCAAGTCAGCAATTTGTAGATGTGTGCGAGTTGGTTTCGTCAAGTTTAGTTTGTTGGCTCCGCCTAGAGGATTGAGATCATTTTTGTGTCTTTCTCTTTCCGTTTTGTGGGAAGCGGAAAGCGGTGCTTGGTGCAACCCTTGTTGGAGTGGATTGCTCTCAATTGAGTGTGTTTTGTGGTTGATTTCCCCGTCGGTAGATACACGTATCTCTGTCGCTCCAGCCGAAGAGGGAGAAATTAACTTTGCGAGGGTTAGAAAGTGCGCGCAACCCCAAGTCAACCAGTTAGGTTGCAGGGGTCGTAACGGATGATAATAATAAAGATGATGATTGTGGGTGGCAGCTAAGTAGTGTGGCAGGTGGGAGTGACATTAGTCTTACCACAGAACGAACGGGTACAGATACAGATACTAGATTGAGATTATTTTTGTATTTTTTTTTCTCAGAAAGAGAGCTGCTATGTGTTTGGGTTTTGCAAGCTTCTCTCTACATATAGAGGGTGGATGGGGATGCATTTTTTTTTGTGTTACCGATGGGTTCAGTGATAGTAGTGTAAAAGCCATAGTCCAGGCCATGTCATCGCGGTTAAACTGATGGGCAATGCTGTGCGGCGTTAAGTTTTTTTTTCTTTGTATTTTTTGTTGGGGGTTTTGCTTTCCCTTGTTGGGGGGGGATGCCATGCGGCTATATATACTGAGAGTACATAAGTAAAACTTGGGGGATACGGATAATAGTTCAATGGACAAAAGTGGAGAGCGGCATGTTCATTCAGTCGGTTGTTTTGTTTTAATAACTATCATCCCTTGTACGACGAGCGGATTTCAAGTTGACCATGGTCATAAATTGTATTCTCTGTGCAGACGTCAAGAGCAGATAATATAGGAAAGTGATGATAGGTAGGTAGGTGTAAGTATAGCACGACATACACAGTAGCTTTAAGAGAAATCTTTAAGGTTTGCGATTGCGATGCGGCATTCCGTATTTATTGTAGGTTAGGCATATAGGTTGGGAACCTATCTCGTGTGGTTACATTTATTTGAAATAAACTTTCATCGGAAGGTAGATGGGTATACTACTATTTATGCAAGTCAGATTCTTTTGTCGATATTGGCATCTAATTTAGTGCAAGCTGTATCAGGCTGCACAGTTTTTTGAAGGCAGCCATTCAAGTTTAGGTCTTACTTACTATAGATAATCAACTGTAGGCAGGATATGGAGTCATGCAAGGTTCACCTATCGTACATGGAAAAGCAGTTGAAATCCGGTATCTACAGTATAATTTTTTTCGATTCAAACACCTATTAATAATATTTTAAGCGGATTTTGGTGAATTTACTCGGAAATACTAGGTATACCTGCATAAATGACTTATTTAGGTGATGGAACAGCCCACGTAGGTAGGTACCTATAGGCAGAAGAAAAATAGGCATCTTCGTCGACAGTCAGGCCGCGATTAAGGATGTCGGTGCAACTAAATCGACGTCCAAACTTGTTTTGGATTGCAGGGAGACACTGACCAGGACCAGGGCTTGTCATCGGTTAAAAATCACACTCGTCTGGATTCCCGGCCATAGAATCATAGAGGGGAATGAGACAGCTGATGAACTTGCCAGACGTGGCTCTGCTCTGTGCGTGTCTCTAGCGGAGGAAGTCTTCCCTCCGCTGGGAATCGTTAAGAGAGAAATCCTCCTGTACTGCACCTCAGGGGCGGTGACCAGATGGTTGAACCTGACGAGCTGTGTCATTTCGAGGAAGATCTGGCCAACCTACGATGATGCCAGAACAAACAACCTCTTAGCCAGAATGCGTGTAGATGTCGGTAGACTAACTGCAATTCGTACGGGTCATTGGCCTTTAGGAACTTACGCAGCCAAGCTTGGCATCCCCCATAACACCCACTGCCGTAGTTGCGCTGACACAAATAGGACTGAAACTGTGTTTCATCTTCTTTGTGAGTGTCCCGCCCTAGCCAAAACCAGACACAGGGCTCTAGGTCGTCCCTTTTATGAGGACCTTTCGGCCATCCAAGGTATACAGTTCAACCGAGGTTAGAGGAATGTTGGGAGAAAAAATAAGGAAGCTGGGATACCTATCAGCCCTATTATGGCTATCAAATATCAACACGATATTTGATAATAATTGATACGTATCAACAAAATGAACGAATCGGTATTATGGTTATCAATCTATCAACATTTTTGATGAATTGTGAATTGTATTCGATTTAAGATCTATTGTGAATAGTTTTATCTGTAAACTTGGTATTACGGTCGTCAAAAAAATTGATATTCATCAAATTTTCTATCAACCACAAATTTCTTGTTGATACATATCAAATATTCGGGCGGTTCAAAATTTCTATTGATATCGAATCATACAAATTATTTCCTTATGCCTATTATTAAAAAAAAAAAACTTTAGACCGAAATGTCATCGGTAGAATTATTTTTTGAAGGGCATTACGATGAATTAGGTGTGAGGGATACGCAGGACTTTACGAGATGCATCAAACGCAATGTGTTTGGACGAACATGTGTAAGCAGTTAACATATTTTTTTTTTTACTTGGTGTGATTCGGTTCCAGATTCGTGCAGAACTTCCGACTTTCAAAACAAGCCTTCGTAGAAGTGTTGACCGATATTGAGGATAAACTCAAACCATAATAATATTCCGTGTTGCGAATACTCTTTTCAATAGTTTCCAATTTTGACATTATTTCACCAAAATTAGATTTCAGCCACAAAACAAAAACCAAATACCAATTAGAAACGTCAAACTTCAAAATAGTACCCATTCTCAATGATATTTTGATTAGCATTCACAATGGGGTAAAAATGATCAATTGATACTCATAATACCAAATCATCGACGAATTGATAGAGGTTATCAAATATCAAATAATTGATATTTGATAGCCATAATAGGGCTGTATGTGTTAGAAAAAATATATATCTGCTACCTAGGTATTAACAAATACACTGGCATTTTGCAGTCGATTTTCACTCTTTATACCTACCTGTTAAAAATGGAACAGGATTGCACACCTGCGATTTTTTTTCAAAGTTTTGTTAAAAATATTTTAAAAAGCGTTGAAAAGAACTGTTTTTGTTTAGTTAAAAAAATGGGTTCCGGAAAGATTTTGACAGCGACTGAAAGAGGAAAAATAGATGCTTTCAAGGAGTTAGGACTCTCAGGCCGAGAAATTGCAAGGAGGCTAAATAGATGTAAGACTGTTGTAAGCAGTTATCTTGCGGATCCACAACACTTGGCGTTTTTCTTTTTTAGTTCAGAGCACAACCTGAACTGTTATACAAAAAGTTCGTGTTTCTTTTTTAGCTCAGATATATCAGAGCTCAGATTTGTGTTTCTTTTTTCTCTCAGAGCATTATCAGAGCGCGCTCGATGAGCTCAGAATAAATTGACTGAGCATGCTGAGTAAAAAGCTGAATACACACTCAAATACACAAAAAAACAGGAAAACAAAATAAATGAAATGGTGGACGAACTTTGTTGTTCTGGAACTAAAGGATAACCAATTTAATAAATAAAAATTAATAAATATTAAATTTTTACATACATTTATTAAAAATGTCAACTACGTGCTCAAGTGTGTTTCATAAATACATCAGAACAATCTGAGCACGCTCGGCTCAGAGCGCGCTCATAATGCTCGAGCTCGGTTCAGAGCTCAGCTCTGAACTAAAAAAGAAAAACGCCTACTATGGCAAAAATAAAAAAGGAAGCACGGCAGAAGCAACAACATTGCGAGAAAAGCGGTTAATTCTTCGGCTTGCCTCAAATTCGACTCTACCAGCGACTGAAATAACGGCCAATAGTGAGGTATCAGCCAGCATAACAACGGTCGGAAGGATAATACGAAAAAGTGGTACTATACAGAAAAGAAAACTTAAAAAGAAACCTATTTTGAGGCAAGTACACAAGTACACAAGCATCGAATGAATTTTGCAAGAGAACATGTCGCTTGGAGCAATGAATGAAAACGCATTGTCTTTTCGGATGAATAAAAGTTTAAACGGCCGCGATGGTTACAACTTTTATTTCCATGATCTAAGAAAGGCGGAGCTTATTTTGGCAAGACATCACAGCCGTACATCACGTGTAATGGTCTCCTACTATGGCACAATCGAGTTGGACTTTTTGGCCAAAACAACGAACGGAAACAACTACAAATGTTTGCTGGAACTATCATTTTCAAAAGTGAAAAACATTTTCGGACCCCTGTCTTGGATATTCCAACAAGACAATGCGCCTATCCAGACTTTTATAGGGTTGTTAGAAGTTGGATTCAATCAGAAGACGTGGAATTTTTGCCATGGCCGCCCTATTCACCGGACTTAAGCATAATCAAAAATGTTTGGGCATGGTTATCTCGTAAAGTGCATGAAGGCGGCAGACAATTTGAAGACAAGGACACTTCAATCGAAGCTATTCGTGATGCCTCGGCCCAAATTTCTCTTAATTATTTAAAAAAAAAACTCTATGATTCTTTTCCAAACCGTCTTATAGAGGTCATATCGAAAACTGGCGGGCTTACTCATTAACACAATAAATAAATACTTTAAAACCATAAATTGTAAACATTTTTTTTTAAATTTTTTGCTTTCTTTCAAAGATTTTTCATCTTAGTAGCGCATCTTTTCATACGCTCTTCAGTTAGTTCATTGATTGATCTTGGGAAGTTCCAGCCGTAGTTTTTTATTTACCCTTAAATTTGATGACTTATCTACTGTTGGGAAAATATTTACCTGTTCATAGGTAGTAAAAGTTTCCGGGTAAAACATTTTCAAAAGGTATAAAGAGTGAAAACCAATTGAAAAATGTCATCCTAGTGATCGCCACAGTGTATATAGGTTTGGCAAATCTTACGAATGTTTTCGAAGGTTGCGCAGGGTTAGAATTTCTTGTAAGGTTACAGACCTAGCAACAGCGTAGTATATACAGTGTACAGACTGTCATCCTTTTTACCTATGTATAAAGCTGGTTTTGTCAAATCCCACGTAGCTGTGTTGAATGGCAACGCTGTTAATTGAATTATAAATCGTTTGGACCTCTCTAAACTTCAAAGAATTTACCTCTTATAAATCTGCTTCAACCAAATGGGATAAAGCATATATGATGCCTCGCTATTCCACACTGCCGTTTTGGTATCTTCATATAGGCTTTGGATAATACGCCCAAACTTAATTGCCATACCCGTCCAGTACCTACTGTAGAAATAAGGAATGGCTTACCACAGGATCAAAGGCTGCCTTGAGGTCATCGAAGAAGATATATAATTTATTTTGCCGTGCGAGAAAATGACTCCGCAGTGCTCCTTAGCACAAACATATGGTCAATTGAGCACAGCGCTATAAAAATCGCGTTCCCTTCCATTTGCTTCCTTTGCTTAGCCATCTTCTATCTATTACAGCTTCTATAGAACAGCGATATAATCTCGAATTGTCACACTGAGATTTATACTTTCCTATAGGCACAGATGGTGGTTCAGACCCAGAATTTCTAAGAGGACTCTTCTCTCGTTCTGTAGGTACTATTTATCAAAGATCCTTCGGAAGATGGTAATTTCAACTCCACTTCTGAATAATCGATATATCTTTGTTGGACACCTATAGTTTTTGGATTTGTACATTGTATAAGCAGTGTTCGAGTAAAGGGCCTTAAAACTGTTTGGCGGTTCTTATTTCAATAGGCAGGCATCCTCTAAGGCAGTCATCCTCTATGTAGACCACGAATGAAATCGTTGAATGATACCTACCTTTGAGGTATGTGTATGGGTCGTCCTAATTTAGCATTAGTATGAGAAGATCGACGGTAGAATTTAAAGACCATACACCCGCGAACCGCGAAACCGAGCACCCAACTAACAAGTTTAGTTAAACAGTCCGCAAATTATCTAACTGCCGCCTAACGCAAAGTCTTCCTATTTCAAGGCGCTTCAAAAAACAGACCCAACAACACAGTGTGGTTCCTGAGTGTGTGGGTGTTACACCGGGAAGCAGGAGAACAATACCTACCGGTACCGAATTAGAGCCAATTTTTTAAAATGCGCATTAGAAGTCTTTTCTGGTTTCCAAAATTGGCACAAATCCATTTGCAAGATCTCTCCGAATTACACAAAAATTCAGCCACGAGTAAAATTTGGCTACCAGAATCGAGTTTGAATTCTATAAACAGATAAAATATTGTCAGTCATTGGGGCGTCTTCACTTGGTCGTTTTATACATGTTTGCTTTATACAGTAATAGGCGCAGTAGCTCAGTGTTTTGTGCTCAAGGCCATGCCGGGGTCCTGTGCCACACAATACACTACATTTTGGGGCCCTATTGGAAAGTAAAAAAAGTGAGTGAATGATAAAAACATTTTTTGACTGACTGTTTAATTGTCAATTTTGAATTTAATTCAAACACTAATTTCATTTCGTCTTGCTGTTGAGAGTCAAACATCAATTTATTTTTACTTCTACGATTTTTTATTGAATGGATTTAATAGAAAGTTAAAAAAAAACATAATTTTGTATTAAAGTTAATTTTTTGGTCTTCAAATACTGAAGAATATTTTAAGTAAAAAGAAGACTTAATTTCTGCCGGTTTATAATATTTAAAAAAATTAATTCGTGTAATTAGTTTTACTTTTTAGTACTTGGTTTTTTTGTTATAAGTTTAAAAATGTTTACTGTTTAGAAAAAATAGTTAGTTTAAAAAACCCGACTGACTGTTAAAAAAAAATTAGAAAGATATGAACAAGACACATTTAAGTACCTGTACCAAACTAATTGACAATCGGAGACTATATTCCTACACAGCCTAACAAATATATGAGTATTGAGTACCCTCCGACTGTCAAATAGTAAGGTACAGGTTCTTGAATTTGTCTTTTTCATATCTTTTTAATTCTTTTTTTTTAAACTTATAAAAAAAAATCAAGTACTAAAAAGTAAAGTTTTTTACAGTCAGTCAGGTTTTTTGGTTTTTTTTTAAACTAACTTTTTTTTTATTTTTATCTTCTTAGCCTATGACAGTCCGGGGAAGTGTACAGTGGCGTAGCCTGGGTTGGTGCCGCCCGGGGCAGACCCAATTTATGCCGCCCCTAGTAGTTTGTTCACACACTAAAAAAAATTGTTTTTTAGTTTAAAAATTTAAAAAGAATCCGCCGGTTGTTGGATTTCTGAACTTTTTTTGTAGAAAATATAACCTGATTTCTATTCTTAGCTAATTTGTATAGATCAAGTGGTTTCATCTGCCTTAATCTCCTGATTACATTGTCTGTATTTAATAATTCAGTTATTTTTATGCTAACGCGGTTGAGAAGCCTACGTCTGTGCATTTGAGCAACCCTTTTAACCTCGTCTTCAACCATTTCAATATTTACATCTCTATTTAGATCAGCGTTATGTATGTAGCTACGTGCATTGACTATCCTCAGTACTTTATTTTGGAAGACCTGAATTTTTTGTAAATTTGTTAGGTATGTGCATGTCCACAACTGGAGCCCTAAGGTCCAAAATGGTTTGAGAATTTGCTTGTATAGCAATAACTTATTGTAGTTTTTTGTCGGAGGTTGTTACTATCCGATGGAGCACTCAGACACAACTACAGGTCCATTGTACTGCCAAACAGACACCTTACATTAATGCACTTAGTTTTCCTGTCTTTCGAAGAAAGATGAGGAGGATCTTCAGTGATGAAGAGCTTAGATGTTCGGCACTCACATCAGCCCCAAAGATCCGCCACCTGATGCGAGCAAAGGCGGGACAGCTACAGGGGAAGTGTTACGCCATCTTAAATGGTGGTGTCGCTCAAGCCCAACACATTTAAGTGTTTGGCAAAAGCTTGGTGGGCCGAAAGGACGCCCACAAGCAGTCTGCAGTCGATTTTCCTAAGAGACAGAAGGAAAGACGCGGACCTTTTACAGATGTCCGGACGCAGTCGTTTGGTCTGCCTACACAGTCACGCCACCGACGCTCGTGATCACAAGAATCCCAAGTATTAATGGATTACCTAACCACAGATGCAGGCAGACCCAACGCAGGTTCAGGTCCTGAGAAAGCTTCTTCTGAACCCCGTCTGGCAAGCTCATCAGCGATCTCATTTTCCTGGATACCAGTGTGCCCTGGGACCCAAACAAGATTCACTGTGTTAAGCCTTCCGGCCAAGTTCAGAGAAAGCTTGAGTTCGAGCAATAACTTGGACGAGGTAAGAGGGTTAAGCAACGCTTTTAATGCAGCTTGGCTATCACTGCAAACGCATATACTTATATCCCTCCACCTGTTTGTCACAAAATAGCGTATAGCCATAAGGATAGCGAAAATCTCCGCTTGGAAGACAGACGCATGGTTACCTAAGGGGAAGTGTAGTCTAATGTTCTCGCTTTCCACAAAGACTCCAGAACCGGACCCATGTCCGGTCTTGGAGACATCCGCTGGCATTCTTTCCCAGGCTCATAGTCTGGCCGAAGCCATTCCGTTACCTGAGGAAAGTTGATGTGGTAGTTTTGTCGCAGTAGGATTTCTGGTGTCATTGCGTCAGACGGCATATCAGGGGTCAAAGGATAGTTCTCGCACAAATTCCTCAAAATTTCAATACTCATGGTACCAAAAGCCACCTCCCTTTAACCGAGAAATGGTTTTCAGCGTACACCCCATGATAAAAAATATCAAGAAAGGGGAGATCCATCATAGCATCTAGAGCAGAGCCCGGCGTGCTAGGGAAGGCCCCTGTGCATCCAATACAAACCGTTCTTTGAAGTTTGACAAAAGAGGCAGTAACACGTTTCCGCAAAAGCCTGTTCCACCATACAACCGATGCATATGAGAGAAGTGGTCTTATCATTGCCGTATAGATCCAAAGGACCATTTTAGGAACTTATTGTAGTTGGACAGGGATGTATTGTATATCTCCCAATAAGCCAATACATTTTACTGTATCGCATGTTCAACTCATCTTTTTTTTTACATGCGCTTTCAACGCAGTGTAGCGTCTTCTAGAGTCATGCCACGATATTTGGCTGTATATTTGAGTATTCCACTACATTGTTGTGAATGTAGATTGGAATGTGTGGTACGTTTTTATACGTGAAATAAATTTGGACTGACTTTAGGTCATTTATGTGATTTTCCATTGGGCAAACAAATCAACCTTTTTTTGATTCGGATCACTTTTTGCAGATCTCGATATTTTTTCAGATTTATACAGTAATACCAATATACTTTGCACATCTGTTTTATGTCGTTTTAAGAAGTTTGCTTTCAAAAAAAATGCGCAAAGTGAAAACAAAAATAAAGAAATACGTAAATCGAATGGATATAAATTTGGTGGAATTATTATCTTAATCGTCTTCCTCATCATCTGAAGACTACGAATCACCGAAACTACTCCATTTGTATCTACAAGAGGGGAAACATTTTTCAAGTTGATTTCCATGGTTGATTTTACCAAAAAACAAATGCAATTTGAACAGCTGATTTTGCTGTCAAATAACGCACTAATCCATTTACAAAAGCAGATCAATTTCGTTGCATGTTCCATGAGCCGAGTTAAATCTGAAAAAAATATCTGTTGGTCCCAATAGAAAACGACATTAGTCTAATCTGCCTTTTTTTAGTCCATTCTGAAATAGTCTTCATCGCAGTTTGAAGTTTTTTTGTAGCTATTTCGACAGTTACTCCCATAGCATGTACAGCAGTGTCACCTGTAAATGTTGCTGTAGTGGTTTCTCAGCTGGTGAATAAAAGGTAAAGGACTGAACCTAGAACACTGTCCTGCGGTGCACCAGATTTAATTTCTCTTAATGTTGAGTACTCTGTCTCTTCTTTAATTCGATTTTATATACCTATATGACTCCAGAATTGTCGAATACTGTTTCGGTAGTTGCTTTTGTAGTTTGTGGATCATTTCTTTATGCCAGACTTTATCGAAAGCTTGTGCTATATCAAGAAATATTGCAGAGCACACATTTTTTTAATAAATAAATAAATTATTTCATAACTAAAATTTGTTTAAAAAAAAAAGTTGTTTAATGAATTGACAAAAACATTTCATTTTAAGTAAAAGGAAGAAATGTTATTATGTAGGTACATAAATATTTTTTTTTTATTTACAAGTAACTTTTTTATTAATTTACAGAAAACTTCTTTAAAATTTTGTTTTCGTACTTTTTATCAGTGTACAATTTTTTATTATTCTTTCAGTATCGAAGGGCTCTGTGATTTCCTGCTCTATAGCCGTGATACGCAGATTAGATAGCCTTAGAGTGCGCATTGTGAACCTTAAATAATTTTTAATACTCTTCAATTTTGAGAAACTCCACTCATACGCTACACACACAACTTCTAGCAAAAAAAAAAGAGAAAAAGTGTATTTTCAAATGCAGATGTTGTGTACTGTGTTATAATTTGTGGGTTGTCATTTCTGGTAAAATATAGTTGCATACTAGGGAGCAGAGTTCGTTTGATTATGTTGTTAAGCAACACAAGAAATGTCTGATTACTTACTGTGAAGCAGTGTTAATTCTGGTAAACTTTGTAAACAAATTCGCTGGACTGAAAAAGGACCGGTTTTAAAAATTGTAACCGCTCCAAGTTGCCGCCCCAACAAAGTGCCACCCGGGGCCTGTGCCCCCCTTGCCCCTGGGCACGGGCCCTGGGATATGTGCTAGACTATTGAGTGAAGGGTATCATATTTGATCCCCGGGACGTCTGACAAACATCCCAAAGTACTACTTAACTGCCATCGTAAAGCTTCTCAATTCAGCGGCTCAGTATAAAATTCTATGGGTCACTTGCATACGTCCCAAAAAAAAAAAAAAAAAAATTGTTGAACGAAGCTAGGCCTAGGGCGCCAACTTCCTATATATTTTTTGTTTTTATGAATAGGTATTTGGTCTGACTAAGGAAAAGCTGTTGTGGCAAACTGACCGTAGGAGCTTTCGGATTGCACTCTCAAAATTGATTACATATTCCGATTTTGCAGCTCCAATTTTGGGCACCGCAAAAGGGTGAAGTTTAGTTTGAGGATGTATCCCACTATCACCCATTCCAGTCGAACAGAAAATTCCTCACACTGCCCCACGTCTTTCATCAACCCTGATGTCTTCGGGTAAACTATATTCCAATGCATCCTCTAATCACCCATCTATTGCATCAAATCTCTCAGCAACTGTGCACAATCATAGCTCAACGATCCACTCCAACGTCATTCAGTTTCCCAAATCACTTCATTAGCTGTTGACGTTCTTGCACTCCCGCCGGGTATATTGTCATTCATTCAACACAGCCACCGTCAGTCACTTATCTAAACGACATTCTCATCACGATTTTATCGCTTTATTGCCCCCCGGCTCCCATAAAGCCATCCCAGACGTCAGAAGGTGCGAATTCTGCAAATAGAACAATTGCTCATCATATCTTCATCGCATTTCGATGGCATAATGTAATCAAAACGTCACTCCATTTATGTGGCACTGGCACCCATAAACGTCCATGAATAGCAGCGCTAGTTATGACGAACCCATTAACGTAAGTGCATTGCACATCCTTTTGTGTGTATTACGACGTCTTACCCTTAATCTCTTGTTTAATAGTCCACGCAACCGAAATATATATACGGCGGCCATCTGTTGTCGGCAGTCCCCAACAAAACGTAGTCGTAACGGTCCAAGGATACTCATGTCATAAATGTACTCGTCCTTATATTTTTGTCGATTTTATTAATTAAATATCAAATGCGCACCTGGAATTGCACTGTGAAGAATTGTAGACGTTGTGGCAGAACACAACTACAGGGGGAGAACGACCAAAAAATATTATCCTCAAAACAGGATCAACTTTTGTGCTGTTTCCACCCCTTTTCCACGAACTGTCTTACGCTCGTTCGGTCTTTTCCCACAAAAATCAAAGAAATTCGAATTCGTTTCCACCGAGAGAATGACCAGTGGTGACCTTAATGACCTCGAAAAAGTTTCCAAATTAGCATATACGCAATCCTATGGTAGGATATAACAACAAAAAAAAAAAATAAATAAAAGAGAAAACCCCAGCAAAAGCAGCCGAATTAATAGAAAATAAATAAGAATTTCGACATAGGCCGGGTTGACAATCAGGTTCGACGGTCGCACCACAGAATAACAAACCAAATCTAAAGGATAACACACATGGTAGCAGTAGTCTAAGAAACTAGTTTGTCTTACACACGCAGACTACTGCGCATTGACATTTCATACAACTTTGATTGACACTGCATCAATGCAGCGAAATCACATCTCAGATCCTTTTCTATTGTTTCCTGCAACAAGCAAAAATTAATTGTAAGGGAGAAAGGATGAAATTTCTACGGCATCTTATCAGGGATGCTGGCAAGGATCAAACAGGGTAACTCGAGCGTCTTGCCTTTGTTGAGAACGCACCAAAGTAGTTCCGGATCACTTGGAAGAGCAATAATCACATCGTTATGCCATTTGACCGAGTTTGTTATTAAACGGAGGCTGGGGTGACCTTTGATCATTGAAAATACGAGTACGAGTTTCTTTTTTTTTTATATACAACGATATCAAAATAGGATTAGAGGAAAAGGTTGTGACTTTTGGAGGGAAAATCGAGTTTTCCTTCAAAGATCGGGTTGAAGTTTGTTCCGCTGACCATCGCAAAGATCATGGGCCAAAGGGTTGCAACTCTTTTGCTCCTTTAATCTTTGATTAATTGTGTTTGACAGTTTATGAGATTACAGGGCGTGTAGTTATGAATTTGAATTTAAAGGAGCCTTAAACGGGGGCCGAGGATGAACATGAAAACATCTCTGATGATGTTTTGATAAGATGTTTTAATGAATCGCCTGCAAGAAAGGGTAGAGTTTTAAGGAGTCTTGCGGATCAACTTTACATCTTGTATAAGCTTGCTTGTTGATTTGAACATGGAATGTAATGTGTAAGTGTAGCTTAAACAAATTTTTAAAATTATTTGATTTGTTTGCTTCTTGATTTCTATCACATTGCAAGATGTAGACGAGTTTTTTTTTTATAATATAGTCAGTCCTACGAGTATAAGGCATATGAGTCCAAAGGTTGACTGTGGGTATGCCTATCTTGCACATGTTATGTTGAAGTTATTTAAGTTTCGAGTTCTTCCGGGGGAAGCTACCAACCTGAGGAAAAAGGAAGGACATCGAAGTATTCGCGGCACCACACTAAGTCTCAGGTTTCTACTTGGCCTTTGCAACTAGTTTCAGTGTCCCAGCCTCCCAGAAGGTAGTTTAATCACCCTTTTTATAATAAAAATAAAAACTGTCTTTTAACGAATGAGTAAAGTGTAGATGTTGAGATGGCTTCTACTGAAGCTCAGCCCTGCTTGGAACAGCACAACTGCTTTCTCAAACATTCGTTTGTGCAATATTTATTTATGGATAACCAGACCGACATTTCAACGCAAAGCTTTTCAGAAGTGCTGTATACCCCAGGACATTTGCCAAACCTTTACAAGAGGTGGGACAGTTGAAAAAATCTTAAGAAACATTTTTTTACTGGAAAAAGCTTATAAGCTGTGTAAAGCAGCTTTAGAGACATTTTCAGCTTTGTCCGGGGGTTAAATGAAAGTCCGTTTGGTCGTGCACTGCGCCCTCTCTGATTTACAATTTGGGGTTAGTCGACGTAAGTGCTCTCCGAATATTCGAAGGGAACGTTATTTCAATTTTCTGGTACAGGTACAGTTCCATTGCTAAAGAAGGTTTGAACTGTTCGAAGGACGAATTGACCTTATTGACAGCCAATGCTTACTTGTTGGTGTGTTTTGAGAGTAAGGACCTTCGTCTGATTTAAGGTGATGGTTTTTATAGATGGTTAGCTCACATGGATCGAATGAATCAGTCCGAGGAGCCTGTGACAGCACAGACAGTGACTAAAATATTCGCTTGTTTGTCCCTGCAGAGTTCGAAGACTCGAAAAATGTAAACTGGATTTATTCATCGTATTTCATTTCCCATTTCATTAATTTCTCTGTGTTGTGGCAACGGGGTCCTCTCATCTTAGGGTGCTATATTTTTAGCTTTTTATCAACTTTCACGTGGCGTAAAGTGCGCCACAAAGAAATTGTTGATTTAGTGTGGAGCCTAGCGTTACGGAAAATCTATTAAAAAATAAAATAATTGGCGCAACAGGTCCGTATGGACCCAAGCCTAGCTTCTCACAACCATTCGTCTTGTGTGAGTTTTTATTTTTTGGGACGAATGGAAGGGATCTACAATTTTATGCCGAGTCCAAACGGCCAATTGAGAAGCTCTTTCATGACAGTTATACTCTCGGATGTTTGTCAGACGTTCGCGAGAGGTGGCGCAGTGAAAAAACCTTAAGTTGGAATTTGGGTTTTTCTCGGGATTTGAACCTGGGACCCCTCGCTTAGTAGTCCAACACACTAACCACTAAGCCACTGCGCCGACGGAAAATCTATTAGTCGACTCGAAATAGTGAACACCAAGCTGTGTCCTTAAATTTTTATAAAAGCTTTTGGGGAACACACTGGCTTGCGAGCTTACAAGATTCAGCACGTGCCAGAATTTTTCTGCATGGGAAAATCCGAAGTTACTATAGTATTGTGCGCCAAAAATACAATATACGGTTCCAGCTTTTCGATAAAGGTGCCTATACAACAATAATACACAATAATATTGTTCTTCTAAATTTTAGAATCTAAAGTGTCACCCGTAAAAATTTGTAACAAGCTATGGTCGTTAAAGATCCTATTATGCTTTCATGCTTTTGAGGAACTTACGGATTTTAGCTTTGTTAAGGATAATATGAATAACACACACAAAAACGAGCAAGGTCAATATTTAAAAGCCTTTGTTTTAATTTTTGTAACATATTGCAACAGTGCAAGGATGCACTTTCAAAAAAAAAAAACTCATATATAAAAGGCTTTTGGAACAGGAATCGGCCTTTATTTTTCAACAACGCTTTGCGAGGCTTCAAATATTAGAAAACTAGCGGACCCCCGCCTGCTTTGTCAAGCGTTTAAATTTAAATGTAATATTGAATTATCTTCTTTGTTATCATTCTAAGGGCCGGTCTGTTCACAGCTGGTTAAATCCGTGGTTAGGTTACCATAGATTTAGATGAACCCATGAGTTTAAATCTGTATAATAACCGATGAGTCGTTTTGACTCGGCATAAAATTGTAGATCCCTTCCACTCGTCCCAAAAATAAAACTCACACAAGACGAATGGTTGTGAGAAGCTAGGCCTATGGTCCCTACGGACCTGTTGCGCCAATTATATTTATTTATAATAACCGATGAGTGTTTGTTGAACGATTTTTCACTTCGGTCACCAAACCACATAGCTTTGCGACAAATCGTTCTATTTTTCCAGTCTATTTGTCAATTCATTGATTGACCGAATCTATGGTTACATTTATTTGCTTTCCGGGTTCGTTTGTTTTTGATAAGTAATTTGTATTTTATTAATGAATTTATTTTCAGTAATCTAACCAAACGCAAAATTTGTTTAGCACAAGAATGTCATAATCATGTGAGGTGTTTTGTTAAAAATTGAAGAATAAAATATTGTTGTTCTGAGCCAATAAGCAATTTTTTAAAAACAAATTAAAGCCCCAACCAATACAATTGGATAATCTCAATTTATTCAGCGGCAGTCGCAATTTTCACATTCTTTCAATATTTTGTGCAATGTGTGCGCTTTATGGAGCTGTCATCGGCTAAAAATGTTGAAAATAATTTTACGCCATCATTCGCATCCATTATTGTGTTGGGGACCGTTACTCTTGCCTTGAATAGACTGGCATGTACCGTATTCTATGCATCTGTCAGTTTTAAACGTCTGCGAAACTGACGAGAACGATTTTATTGGTTCAGCTCCATCTTGAGTTATATATATACGTTTACTGTATTATTTGTATTTCCTTCTCTTCAAGGAGTTGTTGTGTATGGCAGATATGTCAAAATTAATACCTTGGCAGTCCCTAAATAAACTTGAACAAACGAAATTCCAGAATAACATTGGTTAAATTAACCGCGTAAAATCGGCTGGTTATCGTTTTCTCTGGTTAACTAACCAAGCCAACGATTCTCTGGTTAGTATTTTGCTGAACAAACACATTCGATGATAACCAGCTGCAGCTGGAATAACCGATGATTAAAGATAACCAAGATTGAACAACCCGGCCCTAAGGCTAACAAATGAATTTTCATTTTTTCATGAACAAGCGGGCAAATACATTTTTTTTAAATGAAAAGAGATGTATTTTAAAAACAAAAGAAGCCTTTAACAAGCAGCTTTATAAAGGGTTGTCCAATAAGAGGTGTTATTGTGAAGCTATTTCGGTAGCTGTCACTTTTGAAGCTTTTATTCTTTGACATTTGACAAGTAGAATAATAAAAATGGAACGATACACGCTTCAACAACACACTGAAATTATTAAAATTCACTACAAAAATGGGGAAAAAATAGAAGCAACGAAACAATTGATCTTTTACGGGAAAAGTTTCCGGACCGTGTTATCTCTCGAAGAGCCGATCACAATTGGCCACCGAGATCTTGTGATTTAACACCTTGGGACTTCTTCCTTTGAGGCCACGTGAAAGATAAGGTCTACGCCAACAGCCCAGCGTCGATTCAAGACCTCAAAGATAAAATTCGTGGGGGTATCGAGGACATAGGGCAGCCACTTTGCGATATGGTTATGGAAAATTTCATGAAAAGGATATGGTCCTGTATGCGTGCTCGTGGTGGCCATTTGGCTGATGTTGTTTTTCATTATTAACGGCATCCCTTCCTCTTTTTTATGAAATAGACATCCGATCATTTATCTCAAAAAATTGAATTTTTCTTTAAATACCAAAATAACACCTCTTATTGGAAAACCCTTTATTTCACTCATTTGAAAAATGGAAATTTGTAAATCGGTGATGTTTGCGGACATACAAATCTGCCAATGAGTTTAATCTAAAGAAGGTAAAGACATATCGAATCGGATGTAGCGTATAGTGTGTCGTTTTTCAATCACCAAACTACTCTCTCATCATCAGCGTCACAAGTCGGGTGAACAGTTATCGTCAGCATAACTCCCATTTTACAACAAGCTGAAGCTGCCAAAAACACCTATTCCCGGCCCGGAAAAGTATATTCAAACCGCACCCATGTAATCCCTTGCTCTCCACTCCACAACTCAGCAGTAGTAATTAAACATTGCTTCCCCGGAATTAATTGCTCAAGCACACCGGCTTAATGTGAAAATCTCAACCATTACCGCAAATAAAGTTCCATTCATCGTGTCGCGGTTGGTTTTAATTACTCCTCCGCTGCGCCACATCGGCGATTGACTTCGTACAATCGGTACGTTACGTCTTTCGTTTTTTTTTGTCTATTACCTATACTTTCGTTACTGCTCCTCGATATATATACATACCTAAGTGTGTGTGGAGTTTGTGTAATTACCCTCTTTGCAGAGCGAAATTAATTTCTTAATTACAGGCAGAGGCGGTATCGATGAACCACCGAGTTTTCGTGCTGGAAGGGGTGACGTTTCACCCCATTTATGGCGCAGAATCCTTTCGGGATCAAATACCCCGACCAAGCGCGCACCCTGTCTCGATTGCAATCGGTAAGATGAGCGTCCCAAACGAATCCAATGTCAATGATGATGTCAGGATCTTGGTCTTAATAATGCAATCATAATCGCATTTATTAGGGCGCCGTGCCGGTGTTGGTCTCGGAGCGAGGATGAGAGAGTTCGCGTTCGAATGGGTTGATGCTGTGTATATATTGTTGTCGCATGCTTCAGAGTATCAAATGTCAAATGTTAACAGCTTCGCAGGGTACGCTGAGGTTTCTGGTTTTATCCGCTTCATCTGTTTTATGATTATTATAATTCCCTCTCTAGCTTCTGGGTATGCTAGGTATATGGTGTAGGTATAGTTTCGGTTATGGGCACTAAGCTGCGCGCGAGATTGGCCTGGATCATTGCAGGCGAGGAAACACCCGAGACAAATAATGTTGATCTCTCGGCTTTTATCGTTTGTCGGTGATCTAGGAGCGCGAGAGATCCTTTTGTATATATTGTTGCGGATGGCAGTAGCCGTGTGACGACTGCGATGTTCATCTGTGCGGTTTTGTGCAAGATTGTATCGGTTTGGTTTTTGTGGGTTTCTCCATTTGTCTGCGGTGTAATGGCGCGCTCTCTCGCGACCAAAGCACACTTCGTCGGCGGCGACAGAGATTGATATCACACAAATCATTGCGGACATTTAATATTTTTCCTTTGCTGTCTGGTTGGTTACATTTTGTTTAATTAATTCTGCGGGCGAGATGGCAATCAAACAGCGGCGCATCATAGCGAGAGATGTCATTTGGCTGATTTGGTGGTTAATTGTTCGGATGGGAGCGCGAGTATATGGTAGCCGGTTGGTGGTTTTTGATTTCTGGTGTCTGATAACAGCTGCGGAATCGGTTACGACATGAGATTGGGTGTGCTCGCTGCCATATGCCAGGTAGCTAGTGGCGGCGCGATGTACCTATGGCGCCTCAGCGATTTTATGAGGGAACTGTGAGCGGGGTTTTCAAAAAGGAATCGAAATAACTGAGGTTACGACTTCCGCGAATAGTTTTCAGATCTTCTTCTTAATAGGGTTTGGAGTGTTTGTTGGCGCTGCCGGGAAGCTTAGTTAATAAGTGACATAGGGTTCGAACTACCCCGTCGTCAACGAGCAACACGTCGCGGTAACGGTTACATTGACTTTCCCTGCAATGCAATTAGAAATTCAGTCACATGCTGCTGTCAAATGTGAAACAAATTGTCGTCATCTGTACCAAATTCAGCTTTTAAGTTTATACCCTCGCCGAAAGTTCCTTTATAAATTATACAGGATCCATCCTAGGTTACACAAAATTACTGATGATTTCTCACCCGGCCTAGATCGCCGTTACGCCCTATTTCTAAAAAAGTGTTCCTCAACCCTTTCCCACTTTTTTTTAGCTGTCACTTTCTCAAGATAAGTTTCTACATTAGTTTCTAAAATCCAGTTGAATATATTTCTTATTTAAATCATTTTTACAGGGTACATTTCAGGTGCGTCTTATTGGCCCCTTTCATGCCAACGCTCCGATGTTCATCAATGCAGTCATCTATGCACTGAAAATAAAACCCTGGTATATTTGATAAAAATAAGGCGTGATTCAACAATTTTTTTGACAATATACGTCCAACAAAATGTTTCTATCAAATTGACAAACTTTTAAAAAGTTGTATCTTGTCTTAAAACTTTTGTTGTGATGATAAAAAAATTGTTGTGTTAACAAAAATCGTTTGCTTATGCGTATAAAAATAATTTGTTAAATAAAACATAAGTTTGCTAATTTTACAAAAGAGATTTATCATTTCTACCGTTGCTGTTTTGTCAAATCAACAATTGCTCTGTTGCTTTTACAAAGTAATTGATCAATTGGGTCTCTCACTTTTTGTCAAATTAACGAAAAAATGTTTAATAATATCGAAGTAGTTTCCCAATTCAGCTATTGTATTTTGTTTCAACAACAGCAAATGTCGATGATTGTACAGAAATAATTTTTCGTACTACCGTCGTGCTTTGTTGAATCTATGAACAGATTGTTGGTTACATAGCAACATTTTGTCAGCTCGAGCAATTTTATTCGTTGATTCTTCAGCAGAATTGTTGAGTGAATAGAAATCATCTGACAGTTCTTTATTTATTGTTGAATTAAATGAGCTGCCTTTGCGATATGATTAATACTTACTTGCAGTTGTCCTTTGACTTAATTTTGAAGGTATTAAAATTACTAACGAAAACAAATAGTACATCAAACGGAGAGACGCTGATGAAAGTTAAAAATATTTTCGAGATGAATATTATGATGACTTACTCTTTAGAACACTAATCAACCACGAATATAGAACAAGAAGACGAGCAGAGGGTTTTTATGAGCTTCCATTTATCTCAAACGTTTATGGCAAGAGGCAACTTACTTACAAAATACCCAACATCCTTAAGACATATTAACAATACAACAATATAATACAACAAAAGACTAAAACAATTTTTCCTTGAAGCAATAACTTAGATAATTCTTTTCTTGCAATTATGTAATTAAAAATAGAAAAAAATAAAGATAAAATATATATAAAATTTAGTAGGTTATACAAATAGAATAAATATCTAAGTTCAAAATTTAAAACTTGTTCACATCAATGTTAATTTTTTTTTGTGTAAACAACCATCTGCAGATAAGCTATCTTATCTGCAGATTTTTTTTGTGTAAATAAGAACTCATCAAAATTAAAAATTAAAATAAAATAACCTCAAGATGACTGTCGACGCCTTTGTCGGCTGTCTTTATTTAAATTAAAAAAAAAAAAAGTAAAGGGTTTTCCAATAAGAGGTGTTATTTTGGTATTCAAAGAAAAATGTCATTTTTTGAGATAAATGATCGGATGTTTATTTCATAAAAAAGAGGAAGGTATGCCGTTAATAATGAAAAACAACATCAGCCAAATGGCCACCACGAGCACGCATACAGGACCATGTCCTTTTCATGAAATTTTCCATAACCAAATCGCAAAGTGGCTGCCCTATGTCCTCGATATCCTCACGAATTTTATCTTTGAGGTCTTGAATCGATGTTGGGCTGTTGGCTGTTGACCTTATCTTTCACGTGGCCCCAAAGGAAGAAATCGCAAGGTGTTAAATCACAAGATCTTGGTGGCCAATTGTGATCACCTCTTCGAGAGATAACACGGTCCGGAAACTTTTCCCGTTTCAAGGACCCAATCAGCAAAGACACGACGTTGTTGGTGATCGGCCGGCTTGAGTTCTTGTGTTAACTGAGCTTTATAAGCCTTAAGACCCAAGTCTATATGCAAAATACGGTGTAATGACGTTTGTGGAATGCCCAATTCCAAAGAACGACGAGGAATGGACAAACCTGGGTTGTTCTTGAGCGACGTGCACGGGTTTTATTCCTTACATCACTAACTTGTCCCAACAGCTCGAATTTTTCCACCAATTTCTGTATTGCGGTCCGACAAGGTGCTTCACGACGACCAAAAAATGCTTTAGTTTTGCGAACTGTGACTGCAAGATTTTCACCATTTTTGTAGCGAATTTTAATTATTTCAATGCGTTGTTGATGCGTGTATCGTTCCATTTTAAGTAATGACGTAGTTTCTACTTGTCAAATGTCGAAGAATAAAAGCTTCAAAAGTGACAGCTAGCGAAATAGCGGCTCATTCACAATAACACCTCTCATTGGAAAACCCTTTATTTGGATATAATCTTGTAAACAAAATTAGGTTTTAAAAAATAATACGCAAAACAAATACGTTTAATAATTAAATTTATTTAAAAAGGAAATTATACAAATTAATTAATATTTCATTTTATACACTTATATATCTAAAGAGTAATTTAATATTAAAAAATAAACATACAGCTGAATGCTAGTTACTATAAATCACATTTTTTAATTTGTTATTATTTCTTATTTCTGTATGTACATACTTATGTTTTTTAGTTCTTACTTCGTTTTCGCCAAATCTCAATTTTTTCTGTTGGTCTAATTCGCGTGTGAATTCTAAATGACGCCATCAATAGCATTGCATTCAAAGGAGGTTTTATCAATTCTACAAAATGTTTGTCATTTCCACAAACGTTTTTTGCATATAAACAAATTGCTTGTAATATTGATAATCTGTATTTGTTTTGGCTAACAAACATTTTGCATACGTTTTGTCAACTTCACAAACATTTACAAAACTGATTTTTAGTTCTGTTTTTTTTGTGGAATAATATATTTGTTAATTCAAAAAAAAAAAAAAACAATTTAATTGAAAATTGTGTTTTGTTGATCCGACAATGTAGTTTTGTAGCAAATGTTTTATCAGTTTGACAAAATATTGTTCAAACTGATAAAACTTAAGTTGTATTGATACATTTTATTTATCATTACACAATTTTTTTTCAGTTCAACAAAACCATTTTTGTTGAAATTTTAGAATGGCATTTTGTCAATATTACCTGGTATTTTATTTTCAGTTCAGTGTAGGTCCCCTTATCCTTATACTTACAATTAACGATTAGCGATTGGGGGAATTACTTTGTGATACATGTCATTTAGGTTGGTAAGGTCCGAAGAAACCTTGCGACCGTTTGTATACTACCGTCACAACTTGAAATGCATACAATTTATAGGAAAATTGAGTCCATGAGCAAGTTGGTTTATGGTTTAACCGTGAAAGTTTACTATAGATATGACGCTGAGCTCGCCATGCCTATATAGTCTCTTGTGATGATCTCACATCCTAACCAAAACATAGCCGAACTATAGCAATATTCATTTAACACTCAGCTCTCTCTCTCTGCGCTGAGAATACCTCACAACATGACTCAAGTCGGTTTCAAATAGGTCCACGCATAGATAGTTTTCTCACCTAGTGCTTCACGAACTTCTCGGAGCTCAATAACTTAGCATAGTAAGTGCATCAAGTCTCCTCCCCGAATTAACCTTCAATGCGGGCCACCTATATCATTGTTCCATTTATTCGCGACCCCGGTATATTATGCGACTGGGAGCTTGATTTCCGTTCGCACCTTATAAGGTAAATCTTGAACCAAACTCATCACGTGGGCTTCGTTAAAAGATAAAAGACCAGCCTCCCGAACTTGACCCAGATCTATATACACGACCCTTTTGATCATCCGCTAAGAGTGGTTTCCCTTTCATTTTGTCCATTTATACATTTATAAATTTTGTTTATTATAACAGAAGGTATGCTCTTCGGGGTCTCTTTTAGAACGATCCTCTAACCGTTCCTATTGGAACTCACTCACCATTCACTGACTTCTCTCAGACTCAGTTGATTGCACGTTTTTTTTTAACGCTATCTACTTTAACACTACATAATCTTCGATATCTCTTTAAGACCCATCTTTTCTTTCTACGGATCAAAAGCACCATTCACCATTACTCAAACTCATTTACTTGTATTTTAGGTGGTTAAACAAGATTCCTAAAAGAAACTGATTTGCAATATCTCAGCGTCAGTTTGGGGCAAAACGATAGATAGATACCCATGTCTAATATTTTTGTGGGAGTTACTGGTGTTCCTAAAGGCTGCGTTTTCAGCCCCATTCTTTTCGCACTTTATATTGACGATATGCAACAGATCGATACTTGTCTGGTGGTGTGTTTACCGGTTGCGGGGTTTGCTGTTCTCTCACAGCAATATAGACTGTTATTCCCCTCGTAAATTACCGCAATAGTCTCATAAGGATGTGTGAATGTCCGTTGGAGCCCGTATTTCTTTTGGCACTTAAGGTTGTTCTTTGTAATGCTCCATAGCTGTATCGATGCCGATGGGGCTTTTGTGTATAGTCCTTCATTTTCTGTATTTTTGTATGTCAGTCTCCTCGAAATATGTATTCTTGCAAGGCATTTTCTAAGCCAGTTCATTGGCAGCAATGATAACGCGCTTCCCACATGGCAAGATGTTTATAAACCATCTGACAGATACGAATACGAGGCGCCTGTGCTTTGGCGACTAACCAATTACAGATTCCATGAAGTCTGATATTACAATCTGTAAAAACATTAGAAAGTATATAAAAGCAGCTGGTAGGTAAGGTACTCTGAAACTATCCTTCCGTCGATCTTAGCAAACTCAAAGTAATTGTCTAAAAACTGCAGACGATCTAGTAATAGCGGACCTTATAAAAGTTCCCTTTTTTTAATTTTTCATCTCGATATAAGCGAAAAGTTCAAAAAGGGAAGCATTATAGTAATTGATAGTTTTTTGTAAGAAATTAACTCAAAATTAAGCTTAAAGTTGTTGTTACTAATGGAGGGGAAATATTTAAAAAAATTAAAATTCTAAACAGCTTTACAGTAAAAGGTCGTCAATTCGGAATGGTCGGGGGGAATCAAAGAATTTTTTTGCACTAAAACTCTTGTCTTTTGATGAAAAAATGCAAGAACTTAAAACGAAAGATTATTTTAGTAATACAAAATTCCAAATAGTACATACAATTTATTATAATTCATTTTGGTAACTAAAAATACCTATAAAAAAAATATAAAAATATATTAAAAAATTCAAGAATTGAAAAACATAAAAAACATCATATTTAGTACATATGTACTATGTAGGTATGTAATTTTAATCGTTACTACTTATTAGTACAAATATCAACATTAGTTAGTTGTTTGGTCGCGTAAAAGATTAGTAAGTTTTTACGGAAAGTGTAGTAACCTTGAGTTTCTGGTTCACTGAATCTTGTTTCTAAATAAATAATGGTTTTGTACAAACACTTTAGCACTTCCCTTCAAGTTATCTTGCATGTTTCTGTTTCTATGTTATCTTCAGACTCAGTAGCAATTTCAGTTGAATTTTGATCCAATAATGACGCTGAAATTTCGTCCTCATTAAAAACTAAATGGCCCGCTTCACATTGATCAATACAATATAAGCCCAGTTTTACAGGTCTTCTTCTGTAAAGTTTTCTGTCTGATCTACCAAATTGAAGTCGTTTTCACTGTCATACTGCAACATTTCATATTGGATGAGTAATTTACTCTAACAATTTTTTAAAGTTTTTCGGCCCTACCAATGATCAACTTTAGTCTGGCAGTTTGCGCAAAGACTCCACACTTTTCAAAATCCCTTTACCAATAAACAAATATAGTTGCCAGAACATCGCTAACTGTAGGCTTAAGCTTAGTACGCTGCTCGAGCTAGATTTTCGCTCCCATACAAAAATCTCTCCAAAATTTAGCTGAGCTAAATCTTAGCGAACCCATTTAGCTGAGTGGTACACAGCTCGAGCTAAATATTCAAACTTTTGTTTCAACATGTACTTCATGTGTCTGTCAAAATTTAGCGTGGCCATTTAATGGGTCGGCACATTTTCTCAAGCTAAATTGTGTCAGATCGTTGTATATTTGTTGTTCTGTTGCGGAAAAGTATGCAAGGATGAGCTTTTTTAATTATTATGTGGACGAGAAGTACCTAGAATCAGAAATAGTTGAAATAAGAGAGAATTAAATTTTTGAAAGAGGTTTTTTCAAAGAACAGCTGTTTTCTGTGACGTTTATCCACAGCGTACTCTATGTCAAAATTTAGCTGAGACTTTAGCTGATGTTTGGAGAGAAAAGTTGGAGACCAGATAAAATTTAGTTTAAATTTTAATGTTCAGAAACCGATGTTTATCTCGGGCATTAGCTAAATATTTCCTCCCTAAATGTCATTTTCAAGAGGAGTGTTACCCAACCACCAAAAATGGTGGCATGGAATTTCGTAATAGGAGCGAATTTAAATACTGAACAAAAGTCAGCCTGAACGTTTACAATTCCAAATTAATTTTAGTAAATTGTAGATGTTTTCGGACTCAGGTAGATATTTGGCTGCAAGCAAACCCATCTTGGAAATGGAGTTTGTTCCCAGAAAATGAGAATTTCTAATGAATAAATGGTTGGTGTGATAAATTTGACTTTGCGGAAAATATAGATATAAGAATTGTCAGTATTCAGCAAAATCCCGGCGAAATAATAAATTTAGGAACTTTTGGAGGAATAACAGGTAGTATGTGGCGAATTCAAGATATATACAGAATTCAGTTTTATTTGGTGTGAATTCCTAGAGGAGTACGCATGACAGCTTTCTTGTAGAAAAATGTCCACGGGTTTATATTTTGCTGAATGAATTTAACATTTTGTCGCTTTCTAAGTTTCCCGAATTAAGCAATATAAGCTAAACAATTTTTAAAAGATCAAATTGTATTTATTTTTGTATTTCTATATACTTTTACAAGCACTGTTTCGTTGCTCGGCAGCTTGAAATTCAAAAACGGAAGCGATAGGTCCAAAACGCTTTTGGCCTCCTACGTAAGTTTTTAATTTATTCTAAAACAAAATAGCCGGCTATTATTTCTTTTTTCAAACGACAACTAAATGTGGATTAACGGGATTCACCCAATACAATTTTATTTCATGATTTTTCCCAACTTTTAAAACTAAATTGCCGGGACTCCCTCAAAAGACATTTTGATGATTTTTTCCGACTTCTACATATTCGAGATATATTTTTAATCTATGTATAGATATGTATATATACATGTTCAATCATTGCGTTATTTAATTTTTGCTAGCTTAATTAAATTTTTACATATAAAATTTTCTTTTACACATATAATTTTTAATTAACGAGCTTTTCGAATTGAATGAATTTTACTGCACCTACATTCGTTATTTTTAATCATTAATTTGTTTTACCTGAAAGAAGTAGTAGCTTGTTCTCATACAATGATATTTGATTTTATGGGCTGGAAGCGGAAACGCTCGTAATCTACAACAAACAATATAAGACACACATTTGCTTGACTTGAATCAGGGAATCAGTATCCAGTAGCCCTTTGGCAGCGTAAGTATTAGAAACACGCTTCAGTATTCCGAAAAGGAAATATTTTTAATGCCATTTACACACGACTATTGCTTAATATTAAACAAACGATTCGAAAATGAAGAACTACCCCTGTGGTCCTTCATACCACTTATAGAATAGAAGCTGTTGATATAATTGAAATATTTTAAGAAAATATTTGAAAAAAAAGGAAATTTCAGATCCAACCGAGGGAAATTTCAGACCAGAAGTCGGTCAGCACTGACACGAATATCCAATCGTATGAAACATTACCGGGTTTTCTGAATCAGCCATTATTAAGAAATTATCTCCCATTATCCACAGATTGTCAACCAAACACTGCAATTCTATGCAGCGTCCTTTGTCCTTTCATACACGTGTATACCATATGACTTCTGTCAGTTGTTTTATTTTCTTATAAAGTCTGACCTCATCTCACCTGCGGACATTCCTTTCTTTTGTCGCACAAAAGATTTATCCCTTCAACACCCACAAACTGACCATGAAATCGTTTTCGGAAGTCACACAAAAGTATTCAATAAATCTGATGTCCTTTGCGAACTGAATCATAAATAAATACAAATGCGACCTATATTACCCACCCGATGACAGCCCGCTATTGTCCTTAAATAGCAAAACATTGGCGAATAATGAGCAACAAAAACTATGGCATCCCTTTTGGTGTGAGGTGCGACGTGCGAGAGTAGGTGGCACCCTCATACCGGCACAACTAGGTAGTAGTGTCCTGCTGAACAATAAAAAGGACAGTACGTCCGAGCCGAGTCCAACAAAGTACAAAATGCTGACCGTGCGTATGTATATAGATAGTTTCATCGAAAGAGCATGTTGTCGTACTTTGTTTGGCAGATGCCAACTGAGAGGTGAACGCTACCCAAAGGTCCTCGTGGCTCGTTGCTCGTCCGCCGTCCTCTGTGCGGATAAATGATGTCTCAATTTTTGAGACTTGTGGGTGTGTTAATAGTTGGCATTGGCATATGCCAGAACAGAAGGATTCTCTTGGCTCCCAAAAAAACAAAGTGTGTCGGAGGTGTGCACGAGATAAGTCAAAGAAAGAGGACACGCAATGCGAGAACAAGGAAATTCTCACGCCCATTAAGAAGTCACCAGTCGGTGGTAGTTCTTAGATATGAAAACGACAAAACGACGAATTGGTAACGAATTGGTCCCTTCCGGTTGTTGTTGATATGCTGTTGCGGTGGTTGATAGAAGGCACCTCGAATGCGGGTGACTTTTGTGTGAGTTATGAGGTGTCCTTTTTCTTGTGTGTATTTTTTTTTTTTTTTTTTTTGTTAAATGGGACCTTTTCCATTGATAATTGTGTGGACTTTTCCTACACTATTATAATGGGAGCACAGTTTATTTAATTGCCAGGATGTAGTGCACGATTTTTAACCGCGAGAGCGAGATGTATGAGTGCATTTATGTCCTTTTTTTGTCATTGCATCTGATGTGGTAATGGTAGTTAATTCGACTTTAGTTAGTTTGGACGGGTACTAGTGGTGCACCGATATCGTGTGAAATTGGGTAAGAGAGAGAGAGATTTTTTCCTAAGCCCGATTTTTTAGCGGAAAACTTCACCTACTTAAGCTTAAATATGAATTCTGGTTGAAATCGTTAGAGCCTCACAGTCCAGTTCGAAACCAACTTGTTCATTGTTCGACAGAGATCCAAGCATTAACCATAACCATACTTTATCGAAATGTTCCCATGGCTTCAGTTTATCACCTTTATCCGTCCGAGAAACAAAAACCAACTTCCATACCAATAAAGCGTTGGGATCTCTGAACTTTGCTTTGTTTTCGGCAACCTAATTCCTGCTCAAACAGTCTGCCATTCATAATATAAACATCAGCACAGAGAGATACTTTATCTTAAACAATTTCAGATACTGAATTACGCAGGTTGTGTCCCCATTCATAAAAGAATATAAATCCGAAATACTTATCCACATCACAGGTGTATTCACCTGCAAAGGCATATCCTCAATTCATGAACGAAACTCTTATCTATATCGCATCGTCAAACAACGCGCAACAACAGGTTGACTCAGACTATAGGTAGCACGGCAAATCCCTCTCGCCCTTTGTTTGTCTCTGGCTGTTGACAATCATCCAGCAAACACCACTTGACTCGGCTTGGCGGAAGTGGTTTCCCACATCACAATATGGGACCTAGTTGCGGCGGTTACCTATTTGGAAATGTGGAATAGATTTAGAGGAATCCATCAAGGAAAATTCGGAAGGAAGTGCAAGGTTAGCTATTTGCATTTGTTTCAGCCAGGGGGGAGCATACTCTTATTCAACTTCCTTTCTGGCACACAGTGTCTGTAGACTGCAGCATCCCCAGAGGATCCTTGCGTTCTCACACGCTGTCAATTGCCGTACTGTCTAGACGTTCCACACGCAGAAATTCCAATCCCTGGTTCTTATTCATAATCGAAATCGGAATGCACAAACTTCTCACGATGGATCCGAGAGAGAGTGAGATTCGTCGCAGTTAAAAAACGAAAACCAGGAATGTCTCCAGATGGTGGGTTTATTCAGTTGCGCCTGTCATATTGTCCCTTGGGTGCAAGAGCGATATATGGTTTGGTTTTGTTCTCACACCAACTAATTTGTGCGATGTTTGGTTATTTCGGTGTTGGAATACATAAAGTGACGGTAGATTTATGGACCATTTCGTGACCATTTTCCGGTGATTGCATCTCAAGTGGGACTGCTACATTTCAGTGCATGTTTGTGACGCAGAAAGAGTGCTTGGAGGTGTAGCTCAGCGGTCTGGTCTTCATCAGCGCAAGTGTGGAGTGGGCTGTCTAAATTGCTATTCTCTTCCATCATCCAGCACATGGTCAATTACCTAACGATATTTAGGCGAAGAATTCTTCTCTGACTTTTGTTTTTAATAGCCGTGCCAGTGTCGTCCGAGCTATGAAGGTATTGCGGCGCATCATTGCGGTCCAAAGTGGACCTATAGGCTCTGCTTTGCACGACTTTGTCTAATCTGCAAATAAAAGAGTCAGGAGGACATCAAGCTCATGCTATTTAATCCCATAGGACAGTGGTTCGCAATCTTTTTCAGTCCGCGGCGCACCTACAAGTTTAGTATTTTGTCACGACGCCCTACCCTAGCTATTTGAAAAAGAAACAGTCGAATTAGATAAAAGATAGATAGGCACAAAAATTAAAACATGAGTTTTTTATTATATTTATAAGAATTCAGAATTGAAACAGAAAACAACAAGAGAGACTTAAGAAAAACAAAATAATAATACAATAGCTACTCAGTCAAATTAATGTGACGGGTGAGCCTGGTGATCTCCACACAGTTTTTCAAAGCAGGGAATAAGGCTTGACACTGCTACTCGCATTTCTTGCTCCACACTGATCCTTGAGCGATATTTTCTCTTGATTACACCACTACAGTCTTGTTTATTTAATAAAAATCTGTTCAAAAATTGTTGACGAAAAACAAACGACACAATTAAAAGAAAACACGACGACACGTCCGACCCTTCAAACTACTGAATATATTTCCCGTTTTTGGTTTTACTTTTCGCCGCAGTTTATACCTCTTTTTTCAACAAACGCTTTTTTAAGCACAGAAATAACCCGCTTGTCTTCGACTTATTTGAAGAATTTATATTTATCGTTCTCGCAGGACTGATGTGTCAAATGAAATTTAAAAAAAAATGCGCAGTCGACTTAGTTTGGCAAAAAAGTTACTGCATTGCACTTTTGCAGTCAAAAGTTACAACAGACCAAATAAATTAGGCAAGTGCCAAGTGAGGTATTTTTCAAAATTCAGTTTAGAGCGTGAAGCTTAAATAAATTTGTATTTTTGTTAATAACTCCTAACGGCGCGGCGCCCCTCTTTACTTTCTACGGCGCACCAGGGCGCCGTGGCGCACACTTTGGGAACCCCTGCCATAGGAGATGCTTTACCTCTGGTCATTTCCGACAAACTGCTGGTATCTCGAACTGATTGCATTATTTGTCATTTACGTCCTCAAAAGATCAATCTCTGCTTCCCCATTTTTCCATGCTTAATACAGGGTGGCGCACGAATCGTGCTACAAAAATAAAACGTAATAACTTTTTTTCTGTGTGAGTAATCGGCTTATTTTTTTTTTATTTTGTAGGTTACTATTTAGATTTATAAAAATGGATGCTTGGGATGCGGAGAAAAGAATTTGGATAGTGCAACGGTACCATGCTTTGCAGTCCGTCATTTCCGTCCAAAGGGAATTTAGGCGGGAGTTTGGCGGTAATCCCCCGAGTAGATGGACCATTATGAGGTTTGTAAACATGTTTGCCGAATCTGGAAGCATCGCACGAAGGCCGTACCATCGAGATGCCAATGTTCGGGTTCAGGATACAATAGCAGCAGTAGCATTTCGACCCGAAACTTATCGCGGCAAATTGGAGTTAGTAGACGGTCATTACAACGGATACTTCATGACGATTTAAACTTGTTTCCGTACAAAGTCCAAATTACTAGCAGGTTAAACCCTCAGGATTTGCCTGTTCGCCTGGAATTTTGCCAAAAAATGATATCAATGGCCGAAGAAGACAACACATTGATCAATTGTTTCTTCATGTCTGATGAGGCCCATTTTGATCTTAACGGCAATGTAAACAAGCAAAATTGCCGTATATGGAAAGAGTCTAATCCAGAAATGCTCCATGAGACGGAACTGCACCCAGAACGAGTCACTGTGTGGTGCGCAGTTTCATCAAAGTGTATTGTCGGGCCGTACTTCTTTGAAGAAAACGGTGTAACCGTTACTGTCAATGGGGACCGTTATTTAAAGATGTTGAAGGAGTTTTTTTACCCAGAACTGCGCCGAAGACGTATACCATTCAACAGCGTTTGGTTTCAGCAAGATGGAGCAACTGCACATATAGCCAGACCAGTTATGGCGGAGCTAAACAAAAAATTCGCAAACAAATTAACTTCTAGGAACTTCACTCTTCGCTGGCCCCCAAGGTCACCTGACCTGACTGCACCAGACTTCTTTTTATGGGGTTATGTCAAGCAAGAGGTGTATAAAACGAAGCCCAGGAATTTAACTGAATTAAAGCAGTCCATAACGACAATAATTGAGGCGATCCCAACTTCAACTCTTCAGGCCGCAATGAATAGTTTTTTGATCAGGTGCCGCATATGCGTGGGAGAGCGTGGAGGTCATTTGCGATCTATAATCTTTAAAAACAACTAACTATTTAAAATAAAATTTAATTTTCTAACCAATAAATAAAAAATAAATGAAATACATCGATTAAAAAAAAAGTTATTTGAATTTCTTATTGTAGCACAATTGGTGCGCCACCCTGTATATAACTAATCCATAAATGTAGCATTTATGAGATCCTTGAGATAATATAATTTTAAAGCGTTTTGTAACTCATATAGTTAGTTTATTTGACTTTTATTTTAATCTTTAATTCAATACAGTCTTCGTAAAAAGAAAGAAATATATATATATACTTAAGTCTATTATGGTTTGGCCTATGGCCGTCTACCAGATTGACAAAATAGCGTAAACTTTAAAAATCTTCTTCAACTATACATTTTCTATAACGCAGTGCATTTGTACAGTAGTTGTACAGTAAATCCCATCCTAGGTCTCCATTTAAAATTTGAATTGCTTCATCTATTTCCAAGGTATATGACTTAAAAAACCTTATTCGTATTTCTTTGAAGATTGGGCATACTGCAAGAAAGTGAAATACATCCTCTCGTATCTACATATTTTTTTTTTATTTTTTTTTTTTTTTTTTTTATTTATTTAAATTTCTTTATTTCTTTCCAAAAACTAAACTAAGGGTTACAATAATTCTTTTGTTTTTTACTTACGTACAAACTTACTTAAAGAAGACCATTTTAGTTTTTAGCAAGAAATAGCATAGTACGTTCTATTGTCAAAATGACAAGAGGCGAAAGTACTTTTATTTTGAAAAAAAGGAAAAATAATAAACTATTGATGGGGAAACAAATTATATATCTTGAAATTACAAACAAACAAAAAGATATACATCGAGTAGACACTAATCATTTAAATTCATATACTATATTACACCATTGGGATCAAAAGAGAATCTATTTGAGAATAGTTACAGGAAAAAAGCCATGTTTTGATCTTTTTTAAAAATACTGATTTTATTCTCTCACACCTAAGGTTTTCAGGTAGTATATTATACAAACGAGGCGCGGTTACATAATAAAAACGAGAGAAGTGTGTTTTGTTGATTGTTGGTACAGTTACGAAATTTCTGCTGTTGGCTCGTAAATTATAATTTTCATGAAGTCTAACATCATAATAACCGGAATTTTCAAAAAATATTTTTAAAACTTTATAGCAATAAAGATGTCTTAGAGGAAGTATCTCGAGATATTTGAACAATTCAAAACTGGGTGTTCTACGATTAACTTTACAAATAATCCTGATTGCATGCTTTTGTTTGATTAAAAGAGGTTCTATTTTACTGAAATAAGTTCCGCCCCAACACGAAATTCCATATTGCAATTTTGATTTCAATAAACCGTTATAAACCAACTTTAGAATTGGTAAATTACAGTATAGACTAAGATGATATAGCTGCCTTACAACCATATTCAAATATTGCTTTAAGTAAATCGTATGATTAGTCCAGTTGAGTTTATGGTCCAATATAATACCTAAATACTTAAAACAATCAACGCGCTCAATTTTAAAACAATTGTTATGGCAACTTACATTTTCGTTAAAGGTTTTAGCACCATTGGAATGGGCATCCACTAGACAAAATCGTAAGCAATCTGGTGAGTGATAAAAAAGAGGCAATTCGTCACATATCACACCCTTCATATTAAATATCATAAACTTTGTTTTATCACTCATTATTAATTTATGTTGCTTGAACCATCTCCGTAGTATGTCTAAGTCATTATTTACATCCGAGAATAAACTAAGATAACTGTTGTTCGAATAGGAAAGGGCAGTATCGTCAGCAAATGCTGTAATTTTGCCCTTAAAGCGTTGAATAAACAGTGAATTAACATATATCAGAAACAGGATCGGACCCAAGACAGAACCTTGAGGGACACCTACATTTATCTGATTTTGGGAGCTAATAACATTTTTTACTTTTACTACCTGCTTACGGTTACTTAAATAAGAAACAAACCAGGCGTAAGTAAAGCCTCTGAAACCCGCATTAAACAATTTATTTAGTAGCAAGGTATGATCTACCATATCAAAAGCCTTTGTGATGTCAATAAAGAGAGTCGAAGGAATTTGGGAAGAATTCAGACTACTATATATTTCCCCAACCAGCTTTAATAATGCACTCTCAGTAGACAAACCACTTCTAAACCCAAACTGAGATTCGCTAAAAAAACTATTTCTATCAAGGAAAGATAATATTCTACACTTCATGCCCCTTTCAAAAACTTTGGAAAAAACTGATAAAAGGGAAATAGGACGGTAATTATTCAGTACCATAGTATCACCCTTTTTGTGAAGTGGGATAACTACTGCTGTTTTCAGAGTTTCTGGAAAAACACCTTCACGTACGCAAAAATTAAAAATAAAACATAAAACGTCTGAAATTTGAAACGAAATGTTTTTCAATACATGGCTGGAAATATTATCCAAAGAGGAAGAATTAGACGTTTTTAGTGACATTATAATTTTATGGATTTCCAGTGAATTAAACTCCTCAAAGTAAAAACTTGACATTTGAAAATCTTTTTCGTGTAAACTGCTGTCACAATGAAAGGTAGCATTGAGGTTATTGTTATGCGAAGATCCTATGCTAGAAAAAAAATTATTGAATAAATTACCAACTTCCAGAGGATCAGATGTAGTCGAGTTGTCATTGTTTATAATAATATCGAAATTAGGTTTGTTTTTATTAAGTAGTTCGTTAACAACCTGCCATTCCTTTTTAGAGTTACCCACGTTTTGAGCTAATTTATTTCTATAATACGAATTTCTACAAAGCGGTATTTCTGTTTTTACCTCTCGACATATCTTTTCATAATATTTCTTTAGTCTAACGTTGTTGGGATGTTTCCTAGCCAGTAAACAGATCTGTTTTTTCTTTTTAATTTTTCGTAATAACCCAATAGTCATCCAAGGCTTAAGACATTTTGATTTGTTGTTATTTTTAGATATTCCCTGTTTGCAGTTCGTTATATAAAATTGTAACTTGTTAAGAAACAAATCAAACGCTAAGGATGGATCAACTGCAGTATATACATCATCCCAAAACTCTAAATTTAAGTATGATCGTAAAGCAACAAAATCAATTTTTTGAAAAACTTTCACATCAGGTTGTTGTACTCTGGAAACACTACAATTAAGTTGAATACCTGTCATACTATGGTCAGTTATTTGTAAATCATATACCATTGTCTTATAGCCTGAAGGATTTTTCCTGTGTAGCCTTATAAATAAAAGATCCAAACAAGAATGAAATCGAGTAGGTTGATTTAACACAGACTCAAAACCAAAAGCAGATAATGTAGATAGAAAATTATCAACATCGGGTGAATCACTCAGTATGTTTATATTAAAATCACCTAACAGTACCACATTTTTACACTTTTGATTGGCCAAATATTCCGAGAATTCATCCAAAAACTGTTTAACTGAACACTTGTGCAATCTATAAACACAGATAAAACAATAGTAAACACCAGAAATTTCGCAATTAACACTGATAATATCAGCACTTTCCATATTATACTTATCAATCTTCCCAGTAACACAACACAACAGCCAAACAAGGCATAGGTTTATTGATAAAAAATAATATTCCACATAAAATTGTACCCATCAACTCGAATATTTTAACTCTGGCAGTCGAAATACAATACCAACCTAAAGTAACTTACGTTAGCTTATACATCCACCCTTCGCAAACATTTGGCAAAAATGATTTGGATAATATCATAAGTCAAATAGACTCTCCAGTGATCCTTGGTGGTGACATAAATGCGTGGAATACGCTTTGGGGCTCACCAGTCACAAGCAAAAGAGGAGAAATCTTTGAAGAATTTCTACTAAGTGAAAATCTAATTATTTTAAATGACGGCTCACCAACACACCTTTCCACACATAACACATTAACCCATATTGACATAACCTGCTGCTCACCCGAACTATTTCCTATCACCACCTGGGAAACGCTAAGTGATTTACACAATAGTGATCACTTCCCCATAATTTCACGTTATAAACCCGGAATAATTTACTCAAAAACAGCCCCCATTGCTAAATTTAGAACTGACTTCTCCAACTGGACAATTTTTAGAAAAATGGTTACAAAATACTTATCTGACAAACCCCCAAGTCCAAACAACAACAAGGAGGCAGCTTTAATCCAAAGAGCAATAAGAACCGCTGCGAATCTTTCGATTCCACAAACTACACCAAAAAGCAAACCCCAAACCAAACGCATTGTCCCCTGGTGGAACCCAACCCTTTCGACACTGCGCAAGGACAAAATGAAAGCATTGTCAGAATTCCAAAAATCACCCTCTCAGTCCAAATTAGTTTCTTACAAAAAGGCTAATGCTAAGTTTAGGCGTGAGCTTAAAAATAGTAAAGCAAAAAGCTTTGCAGAGTTTACTTCTAGCATAAATCCCAAATCCACGACCACGCAAATTTGGCAAAACATCCGACGACTTACTGGTAATCCAAACTCCCTTAGAATTTCCTGCATTAAATCAAACGACGAGCTTATAACAGATCCAGCACAAATATGTAATCTATTTTCCCAAACTTGGTCGGAATACTCAAAGGACGAAAATTTCCACATAACCTTTAGAACCAAAAAAGACCAATTCCGCAATAGCCCCCCTTACACACCCTGTAAGAATATCTTTGCCCAACGGATAGAAAAACCCATCTCCTTAGTAGAATTTGAAGCATGTTTAAGCAAAACTAAGGGTAAAACACCTGGCAGGGATAGAATTTGTTACCCAATGATTAAAAATTTACCTTTGGATATAAAACAAAGGCTTGTCAAATTATACAATAACATTTTCGAAACCTCAGTAATTCCACAAAGTTGGAAAACTGCTACGCTACTCCCCATACCTAAGCCTAGCAAGGACAAACGCTCGATTGACGGATACCGCCCAATATCTCTCATATCCTGCCCTTCAAAAATTTTAGAGAAAATTGTTGCAAAGCGCCTGATGTGGCTTATTGAATCAAAAAAATTTATATCTCCCAATCAAGTTGCTTTTAAAGCAAATAGAGGATGTGTTGATGCACATCTTCACTTAGATTATTATATCTCTAGGGCGATATCCTCAAAAAATCATGTGTCTGTGCTCTCGCTTGACTTTGAAAAAGCCTTTGACAGGATAGGTTTCCACATACTGCTCAACAAGCTTAAAACATGGGAAGTTGGAACAAAAATCTTTGGGTATGTCAGATCTTTTCTATCCAATAGAAAATTCTTCACTAGAGCTAACGATTCTTACTCTAATACACACGTACTGAAGAATGGAATCCCCCAAGGATCACCATTATCGGTCGTATTATTTATAATTGCCTTCGATGAAATTTCAAATATATTAAATAATTATAAACTCTTAGACAGCTGCTTCTATGCAGACGACATTTATATATTAAGCAAAACAAATGATTTAAATGACAGTAAAACTCAACTCGATAATGTTGTTAATGATATTTTAGAATGGTCATCGGCCTCAGGAGCAAAACTATCATTAAAAAAATGCAAAATCCTTCACATTTGTAGAAAAATTCATTGCCCTGGACCTAGTTTAAGTATAAACAATGTACAAGTTGAGAATGTTAAAACCCTAAGTATACTAGGTTTAGTATTTAGCAATAAGTTCAATTGGAAAGAACACTGTCTAAGTTTGAAAAAATCCCTAGCTGCGAGACTTAACATTATTAAGTATCTAGCAAGTAAGAAAAGTCATGTGCATATTAATACTTTATCATATGTAACCAAAATGTTAGTTCTAAGTAAAATTGATTATGGTATATATATTTATGGCAATTCTCCAAAAACTACCCTTAAAATAATACAGCCAACCTACCACCAGGCAGCGAGGAGGAGCATTAACGCTTTCCCTACCACACCAATAAAAAATATACTTGCAGAAGCAGGCCTGCCAACAGTAGAAGAGCGTTTCGATGAAATTACATCAAAGTTAATTGCTAAGTTAGTTTTTTCAAAAAACTCAGTTATTGATAAGGACATCCACCAATCCATTGGACACAAATGCAAAAAACGTATCCCATCCTCAATCAGTAAAATCCTTGAAAAAGCGAAACAAATGGGAATTCCTACAAAAAAGCCTCAAAACTATATCTTAACTCACCCTCCATGGCATATCAAACCGGAATCTATTATATTGACTTTGGCTCATCATAGAAAGACAAACACCAATAAATCTCTATACTGCTCTTTATTTTCGGATATTTCATCAGAACTTAAAAACAAAGGCTGGAAATTTATGTTTACTGACGGATCCAAATCACAAACCAATACATCGTTTGCCGTCACATTAGAAGATGGTTATATTCAAAGCATTGGCACCCTCCCGGAGTTCACCTCAATTTTCTCGGCAGAAGCATTTGCAATCCTTCAAGCGACAAATTCAACCATGAACCAAAGAGGCAAATTTGTTATATGCTCTGATAGTATATCGGTTCTAAAAGCTGTACTAAACCCTAACAACAACACCGAACTAGTTTCCCAAATAAGAAACAAGATTATTATGATGCCAAACAAAATCAAACTTATGTGGACCCCTGGACACGTAAACATTCATGGTAATGAGGAAGCTGATAAAGCAGCAATATCTGCAAAAGACGCACCAGTATACAAATTCAATTTATTTACAAAACAAGATCTCCAGACATGTATACATAAAAACCTTAAAGCCAAACAAGCAATTGACTGGAGCCTCTACCACCATCATTACAAAAAAGTAAACGAAGGAAAACACCGACCAAGATATCCCACAAACCAATCAAAGCACAAAATTTCAAACTTTGTTCGCCTAAGACTCGGTCACACCTCAACAACCCACCAACACCTCCTCACCAAAAACAACCCGCCGCTATGCACCGCCTGTAACACAGCATTAAATATTCCCCACCTCCTAGAAAATTGCCTAGCCTCAAAATCCATTATGGAATCTATCTTTCAAAACATACCAATCTATGATGTATTAAAAAATCCTAACTATACAAACATTGAAAATATAAACAAATTTATTGAAATCCTTAAATTAACTATATAAATATTTAACTAGATAAGAACCAATAGTCTCTGCAGCTAGGCTCTTTAATCTTTTATGTTACCTTGTAATTTTAATTACCTGTTAATAAATAATAATAATAATAATAAATACTTATCAATTTTACACCCTATTATATTACTTCTATAGAATACCGCGACGCCACCGGCTGCATAAGAATCATTACAAGATGCTTCAAGTTTAAAATCCGGAATTAAATCAAACTCAGACTTCTCATCACTAAATATCCAAATTTCAGAAAGAAAAATTATGTCTGGTAAATGATCCAAAGGTGTAAGGTGAGATAAAAAAGTATTAAAATTTGATCGCATACTGCGAATATTTTGGTGAATGATTGAAAACCCTGAAGAATGCTCATTACTAGGATGATCTACACATAAACATTTAATATTATCAGAAATTATTGAAGAAAAGCTATTATAAAAACATGAATCATTTAGAGGATTAATTATACAAGTATTGTTCATGAATTAAACAAAACAAAAGATTAAAAATTACTTAAAGTTCAAGTTTAGTAATGTCCTCAAATGATTTAATTTTAATAACCCTGTCACCTTCTTTTTTTCTGATGAGAACATTTGAATCTCGAACCCAGACAAATTTGCATTTGTTTTTGAGTTTAAGATCATTTGCCTTTTGCAATAAAGATCTTGTGTAGCCAGTGAGACAGTCATTGATGTAAATCTTATTGCTGCTGCTGATGATGTTGTTGCTGTTGCCATCATTATTGTTGTTGTTAAGTTGAGCACCAAAAATATTAGAAGTAATACTTTTTTTATTATCGCGCATCTTCTTCATCACATCTTTCTTCCTAAACTCAGTTGAGAACTTCAGGCATACGATGTTAGGAGCAAACCGTTTGTTTTTATTGATCGTGTTAATACTCTTAACATAACAAGAAACAATTTCGTTGGCATCGATTTCATCACCAATGACTGTTTTGAGCAATTTATTCACTTTTACTCTTACATTTGCATTGTTTACATCGGGAATGCCAATAATATCCACTGCACTCTGTTTCTCTTTCTGCTCCAGTGTATTTAGCTTCATCTCCAATACATCAACTCTTTTGTTTAAAGAGGCATTACATACTTCAAGAGCTTTGATCTTAGTTAGGGCCTCTGTATTGACTTGACTTATATTACAAATATTACACAGGATAGGTAGTTCTGGGCGGTGTGGAATGAAGTTCAGGTTCAGCAGCTCTCCTCTGTTTTTAAAAATTAAACCTATCTTCTCTACCATATTGTTGTTCCGAAAATATGTTTTTTCTGCTAGTTGATATTTCAGCTTACTGTATGTCCTATACTGAGAGGACGGTGCAACTGTTACAAAGCGATCATACATATTTCGACCTACTTTTTCCAATAGGATGTTGAGTTGCGTTCTTAGATGTTCGGGTTGCTCATCGGGTGCTATACGTATGCTCATTCCACAGTCTGATGCAAGGCGTTCCCATTCTTGAAAGAAACTTGTCCTATACTGAGAGGACTGTGCAACTGTTACAAAGCGATCATACATATTTCGACCTACTTTTTCCAATAGGATGTTGAGTTGCGTTCTTAGATGTTCGGGTTGCTCATCGGGTGCTATACGTATGCTCATTCCACAGTCTGATGCAAGGCGTTCCCATTCTTGAAAGAAACTTGTCCTATACTGAGAGGACTGTGCAACTGTTACAAAGCGATCATACATATTTCGACCTACTTTTTCCAATAGGATGTTGAGTTGCGTTCTTAGATGTTCGGGTTGCTCATCGGGTGCTATACGTATGCTCATTCCACAGTCTGATGCAAGGCGTTCCCATTCTTGAAAGAAACTTGTCCTATACTGAGAGGACTGTGCAACTGTTACAAAGCGATCATACATATTTCGACCTACTTTTTCCAATAGGATGTTGAGTTGCGTTCTTAGATGTTCGGGTTGCTCATCGGGTGCTATACGTATGCTCATTCCACAGTCTGATGCAAGGCGTTCCCATTCTTGAAAGAAACTTGTCCTATACTGAGAGGACTGTGCAACTGTTACAAAGCGATCATACATATTTCGACCTACTTTTTCCAATAGGATGTTGAGTTGCGTTCTTAGATGTTCGGGTTGCTCATCGGGTGCTATACGTATGCTCATTCCACAGTCTGATGCAAGGCGTTCCCATTCTTGAAAGAAACTTGTCCTATACTGAGAGGACTGTGCAACTGTTACAAAGCGATCATACATATTTCGACCTACTTTTTCCAATAGGATGTTGAGTTGCGTTCTTAGATGTTCGGGTTGCTCATCGGGTGCTATACGTATGCTCATTCCACAGTCTGATGCAAGGCGTTCTCATTCTTGAAAGAAACTTGCTTTCTTTCGTAGTACACTCTTGAGTACAACTTTTGGCAGTCTGTCATCACTCATACCCATAACTTTTATTATATACTCAAAATGTAATCTCAGTGTTTCCAAAAACATAGGCGGTGCTCCAGTCTACAGATGCAGCATGTAATTAGGTGTAGAACTTGGTAAGCGGAACATTCTCTTTAAGGAATACCGAAAAAACTTCTCAACTTCAATATAGGAACAGTATCCCCATACCTGCGATCCATACAAAAGAACTGAAGCTGCGGTTGTGCGAAAGAGTTTCTGCTTCGAGCTTTGGTTTATGCACTTATTATTGATGCAGCGTCCCCATACCGATGAGATTGCTCGTTTGGCTTCAGACAGTTTGGCCTCTAGATGCTTCTTCATATTCAAGTTTGAGGAAACTAAAATTCAAAGGTATTTATACTCCCGGACTACTTCCACCACTTCTCCTCGATACATCCACCTTTCACTTTGAGTATATCTGCCGCCGCCGCCTCTGAACACCATTACCTTCGACTTATTCAAGTTCACGCTTAGGTTCCAGTATTTGCATCATATTCATCATAAGTTGCAATCCATCTATAGTATCGGACAGAAAAACTAGGTCGTCTGCATATTTGAGAACCGGAATTTTTATACTGCCAAACTCGACTCCACCCTTTACCGCATCTGATATGTCATTAATGAACAGAATAAACAGTAGCGCACTCAAAATACATCCCTGCTTCACACCCATCGTTGTTGTAAATTCGTCAGAAATTGATTCTCCATCCCAAACATACGCCAGATTATTTACATACATTGCTCTTAGGATGTTGATTATTTTCGTTGAAGAACCAATATTGTACAATTTGTAAAATAGAGCTTCGCGTGCAATAGTGTCGAAGGCGGCTCGAAAGTCGACGAAAAAGGCATATAGTTTTTTATGTTTTTGCTTATAGATCTCCGCAATATTAAGTAATGTGAACAATTGATCGACTGTTGAGTAGGTCTTTCTAAATCCGGCCTGAGACTCGTGCAAAACTTTTTTATCTTCAACCCAACAGGTAAGTCTGTTATATATAAGCGCAGCAAATAACTTCGCAGATGTATTTAGAAAAGAGATTCCTCTGTAGTTTGCAGGATCGACATAGTCACCTTTTTTGTGTAGTGGATAGATAATTGCTTTTTTAAAGCTTTGCGGAATGTTTGCGGTTTCGAAAATTCTATTATATTCCGCAACGAGAGCCAACATAAATTCATCTGTGCAGTTTTTACAGAACTCGTATGGGATTCTGTCATCTCCGGGGGCCTTTTTGTTTTTAGCTTTATCAATGGCTTCTTTAACTTCGACTATTGAAAATGAGTTATCTAGGAATTGATCTATAATAAATGGATCTGCATATTGGAACGGTGGTGAGATCTGTGGTGAATTAAGTTGATTAATACAGCTTTCCAAAATTCTGCCGAGGATGTAGAGTTGTTTACAATAGCAATACACTGCAGGTCGAATATATATATTTTTTTCATAACAAAGACGCTTAAAAACCTTATTTGCTTCTCCATAAAGTGTTTTAAAGATACGTGTATTATATTTCCTAAAAAGCTTAAGTAGTGAGAATGAATTATTCCTGGCTCTCAGACACTCATAATCAAACCGCTTTTGTTTTGATAAGTGTTTTTTTCTTGTTGTTAAGCTCGGGACTGCGTTTTTAATAATACTCGTAAGGGTATCAACATCCGGTAAACTATCCGCTATAAGTAGTCGCTCAAGTTCAGCATTTAGATTACTGCGATACACATTTCGTGTTCCATCGTTCCAGACTATAACTCATATATCTGTGGCAATAAGACAGAGTAGCTTATGTCAAAACAGCACGTTGTCAAACAGCAAAAAAAACGTTGTACTTATTTCTGTATTAAGGTATACGAAAGATAGGACAGGTTCTCCTTAGATAACCATGATGAGTTGGCCTCTTTTTCTTTTATATGCCATCGATTGTGCAGTATGATAAACAGTCCTACAATCAGTTGCAGTAGGTATGGATGTTTCAATTCAATTCAATTCAATTCATTTATTAAATGATTTGCACATTAAGATATAATCTTTTATAGTAGGTACTTAGTAATTTTTATATCAGTTATACTTGTTTGGGAGAAGAAGTATCCCCGGCGGGTGGCTCGATGATCTCGATGAAGTCGAGGTGTTGACCCAAAAACAAAAAAAAATATTTCGGGTTGATATCGTACAATTCAGATTTATTCTCTCTTAGGCCGGTCTTACCTCGTTGAGGTCGTACACAAGAAGCAGCCAAGTATAAATTACAAAATATGGAAGGGTGGTTTCCGGACAAGAACAAAGTACTATGCTATTTGAGCGACATCTAAACTTTGTTATAAAATAAAAAAATAAATAATTGGCACAACAGGTCCGTATGGACCCAAGCCTAGCTTCTTACAACCATTCGTCTTGTGCGAGTTTTTATTTTTGGGACGAATGGAAGGGATCTACAATTTTATGCCGAGTCCAAACGGCCAATTGAGAAGCTCTTTCATGACAGTTATACTCTCGGCTGTTTGTCAGACGTTCGCGAGAGGTGGCGCAGTGAAAAAAACCTTAAGTTGGAATTTGGGTTTTTCTCGGGATTCGAACCTGGGACCCTTCGCTTAGTAGTCCAACACACTAAGCCACTGCGCCGACTTCGTTACTAAACTTTGTTACTATTAAAAAAAAAACTGCGGTAATTTCGGAAAACTATGTTCGATTATATTTTGACCAATTCAAAATACTTAAATCTAATAACAATATTTATCTTAATCTAAGTTTGAGACAGTTTAGAGAGATAGAGTAAATATAGAAATTGAGTGGATGATGAGGGAAAGAAGAAGTTGAAGAAATGTTGAAAGATTGCACTTTTAAAATTGATTGGATTTGAAATATTCTTCAATCGAGTGGGCAAAGAGTTCCAAAGCCTTACAGTATGGATGGATAAAGAATAGGCGCGATGAGTTAATGTTATTGTATCGATAGGGAATGAGGTTGATGGTTCTTGAGGAACGAGTAAAACTAAGTCTGTTGTACAGGTAAGACGGACTTTAAGTTTTAATAATTTTGTGCAAAAACATACAATTCCTGGGGTTGATATATTGTTTCAAAGTACAACGAAGCCAACCCCTATAAAACAGGGAAATATGGTCATATCTATACGTATGCCATAGATATAACGCACTGCGTGGTTAAAGGCAACTTCCAGTTTTCGCTGAGATGAAGAGTCAAGACTGCTGTAGACCACCTCAGCATTTGTTATGAGGGTAGGACTAGAGGCCGTACCAACTATCGTCTTGTTTCCTGAGGGGTAAAATAAGCACCGACCCACAATTTCCGCAGACATCCGTAGATACGACCCACGACCACGTTTGTGTGATTGTAAAAAAAAAAATAATTGGGGCAACAGGTCCGTATGGACCCAAGCCTAGCTTCTTACAACCATTCGTCTTGTGCGAGTTTTTATTTTTGGGACGAATGGAAGGGATCTACAATTTTATGCCGAGTCCAAACGGCCAATTGAGAAGCTCTTTCATGACAGTTATACTCTCGGATGTTTGTCAGACGTTCGCGAGAGGTGGCGCAGCGAAAAAAACCTTAAGTTGGAATTTGGGTTTTTCTCGGGATTCGAACCTGGGACCCCTCGCTTAGTAGTCCAACACACTAACCACTAAGCCACTGCGCCACTAAGTGTGATTGTAACCAGACATATTTCGGTTGATAATATAGCCAAGACTAGTGACTGAGTCAATAGCTTTAATTTTGTTATTATTAAGGTAAACATCGGGAAGGAGGCAAATGTTGGAGTTTATTTTTGAAATGGGTATTATTTGAGATTTAGATGGATTGAGAAGCAGCCCATTAGCTACAGACCAGGTTGTAATACGTTTTAAGTCTTTTTTAAGTCTTCATTGATGGGAAGAACAAGTTTGTTGAGGTTATCAGAAGGCTTCGCTAAATGTAGTTGTACATCGTCGGCATAAAGGCGCACTGAAGTATGTTTACATACTATTGGAAGGTCGTTAGTAAACATGCACAAGAGTATCGGACCTAATATAGAGCTTCGAGGAGCTCCCTGCTTTATTTCTTTCAACAGTGAAAAACGTTCAACATAAGTAGCCCTTTGCGATCTGCCAGAAAGAAAACTACTGATCAACTTTACTGCTCTTTCGCTGAAACCAAAGAGATTCTTTAGCTTCCAACACAGAACTTTATGGTTTATTTTATCAAAAGCCTTCAGAAAGTCAAGCAAACACAGCAAAGAAACATAACTCCTGTCATACTCCTGCCTTAATTCTTCAAAAAGGTTAATTAACTGTGGTTATCTCTAAAACCAGAGCTTTATTTCCGAACCCGTTCTTGCGAAAACGTCCGCCCTAATATTTCAGGTACCTTTTTCTGGAACTCAGCAGGATGGTGGAGATCATGACACTTATTAACCGCCTTCCGTCTGTTTTCGCAGGTTGGGTAGATACTCTCAATGTTAGAGCTCCTTATGTGGCAAAACTTTTGATGAACAAGTCCAGAGGAAGGACCGCATGAAGCTCGGGTGATTGTCAGATGTTCGTAGTGAAAAAGAACTTAAGACTTCACTTATGTTTTTTTCAAAAACCTAACTTCAGACACCTCCCTCAGTAGTTTAACAATCTAACAACAACTTCGCCCACTTCGGAGAAAGGTCTTATTTATCATTCCTTTGTATACCTTCAGTCCTACATCCTCAGCACCTTCTAAAGGCCTCTTACAACTAACCGCACTGATAATTCAATACTGTAGTAACTCAAAACTTGTCAAATTTGAGGTAGATCATTATTCAAACGTAAAACTCAATTCTCTACACGTCAATAAAACCGTCGATAGCTACAGTGATTCCAGACTTTAGAAGCAGGTTATCCCACGGTTATACCCAAAAAATCCCTTTTATCCGTCGCCAAAATATAAAAAAATCCCGAATTTATCCCACGAAATATTAAGTTAAGAAAAAAGATGCATTTCATTAAATTCAGTCTTTTTCATTATTAAAATATATAAGTTACATAAACTATTCAAGCTAACAAAAATTAATACATAAAGGTGCCAGCGTAAAAACCGGACAACTCAAATTTTTCAAAATGTTGGGAAAACTGAAAAAAACTGACTGAAAATTCGAAAAAAAGTATTTTGACACATCAAAAATTTATTTCACATAAAAAAAAATAAACGTATTTTTCAGTATAAAAACATTTTAAAAATTTTTATTTTAAAGTACAAAAAAAACATATTTAAGTTTTGGAGTTGTCTCATTTTTGCACCGTTTTTTGATAAAAAAAAAATTAGTCAAAATCTTCCAACTCGGAGTCTTCAGCTTCTCGAACGACATCTTGAGACCTCAAATCACTGTAAAAGGCCATATCGGCTTGAGGAACATATTTTTGCGCCAAAACCATCACGTCGTCGTACTTTTTGGAGTTTTGGAAGACTGTTAGAGTATAGCAGATCAGGCCTGAAAGGATCACCTTGCAAATTTGATTTTTTTTCGATATCGTAAGTTGTAAGTTCTCCAAAGTGAGAAATCGAAGCAGATAGTTTTGCTAGATTTCCTTCTTTTTCATACTTAAATCGTCGGTATTTGGAAATCGTCCATTTAACCTTATCTTCGTTGGTAACAGTTTTTTTGTAAAATGGAGCTAAGCTGCTCTTAAAGTCAAATATCGCTTAATTAGTCACCGGCACAACGTGAAATCTGCTAGAGCACTTGTCCACTAAATTTCTCCAATCTTTTGGTAAATACATGCGTTCCACTCGTCGTGTTTGTTTTTCAATAACACCAAAATATCTATCGCATGGTAAAAAACTGTGTCCCGGTTCAGGCAAGTGATGTACAATGAGGTTTATATTCGTCTGTTTTACACGATCATGGAGGTATTGGACGATAGTGTTGTTATTATTTTGGGCCCCGCAGTAATCGGAAAATAAATACATTTTTGTAACAGCTTTACTTAAAAAGTTTTCAATGAAGTGTTGTAAAAAGCTAATTACTTCATTTGGACCCTTCTTTCCGATAGTCTCGTCATACATGTACATGTAGCTCTTTTTTGTACTGCATTGGAAGATGCAGAAATTAAATACCCATAGCTGCCTCTTATAAAATACGTCACTGGATGGTATTAAAGGAAGGGGCAAATTTTGTTGAAGGTCAAACGTAATGCACTCTACAGATGAATCTTGCAAAGCCAAAGCGCTTTTTTCGCGCATATCAACGTAAAATGCTTTAGCTTTCTTTTCATGCAACTCTTTGTTAGTAATGATTGCACGTCTTTCTTGCTCAGAATCTGCTGCTAATTTTTTTTTTTCATACCCATCGCACGTCTGACAAGTGTCGGATCTAGGTGAGCCAAAAGAAAGCTTAAAGTTGTGCATGAAATATTGCCTGTAAAAGTCATAGTTTTAGTTTGTTCATTTAATGAAAATATTTCAGGCTCAAACTTTTCTAAATAAAGATCGTACATTTTCTTAACATTTAGTACAGAAGACAAGTATTTCGATTCTTTATTATGGCTATAATGCGATGAACGCTCAGGAAAACTTTTAATGTGTGTATTAATGTTAAGTATAACATCCTCTGGAATCTTGTTCGATCTGTTATTATGCCGACCTGTCATGTCCGACGGAGCTGTTATTTTTTCAACCCTAGTAGGCTAATGTTGCTGACTACGCCTAATAAGCTAAACATTCGTCGATTCGACGATCTGTACTAAAATATGTTTTTTTTAGCTTTGTTTAATGCATATGGTTCTATTTTTTTTTCTGAAACATTAAGATCGTATTCCCAAATAAAAAACTTGATTTTACTAAGTATATTCTTCATTTTTTTATTATTAAGCAGTCTTATAAAAAACGCAGCATTTTTCAGTCTAAAATGAACATCTCTTCACAATATTTAAAAAAACTGAAAAAAAAAACATTCCTTCTTTGGCAATATAAAATTAATACTGACAGGCGATAAGAAAAAAAAATAAAGGAACTATTTTTTCTTTGCGCAAAATCCGCAGAAGTCAATTCGATGTTGACCACAAATTCCAATATTGCATTTAAAAATATAAATAAAAATAGAAATACTGTTTTAACCTGCCGGACACAACCGTCTTTCGCAAGAACGCATCGGCGACTGAGTTAGTTGTTGAGCATAAGTTACTATGTGCCCGCGTTGAAAAGAGACAGCAAAATTAAGAATGCGACGTCGTCGAATCGACGAACATTAGCTTTCTAGGGTTAAGCAAAAAATTGGAAAGTCTTTCAATCCTACTTTTGCTGATTCCATGAATGGAAATAAATGCATTTTTGCAAACTTCTTTTTCAGGTACACCTTCTCCCCTTATAAAATACTTATTTTGGTATTTTCTTATTTCATTACCACTTACAGATCGGCGCCGTTGAACTGCACATTGGCGTATTAGACCACATAGATATGCATCTTGTATTTCCTTATTTCCGAACTCATTAAACTCCTTGAAAACGGAGGTAAATATGTTTTGACGTCCAGCCTCTAAACATTTTCTCCGGCAACAACAGGGCTGCCCCATTGTTTTCGCGGCAACGATATTTCCTCTACAAACTGTATACTTTTTGCCTTCTACCCTCTTATTTTTAGCTTTGTTTCTTTTCCAATGGCTCTCTCATTTCGCACACGTTTCTTTCCTAAAACGAAAGAAATAAAAATGACTCACCGTAACTTTTCCAAAGTTCATATTGTTTTACATTTTTGAACAGGTAATGTATCGCTACTGGTAGTGTCATCATTTCCGCTGGAAATTTCGTCCACATATTCAGAACCCGATGCAGAAAAATCTATCTCAGAGTCACTTCCACTCATTTTCGCTGTTTATCTTAACTTTCCACTTGCTTTTTAATGCAATATAATACGTTTGCAAAAAGCAACTTACACTAAGCCTAAAAACATTAAAAGATACCAATGTGCGATTACATGTACCGTTACCTTCATGACAGGATAGGACAGGTCTTGGACAGTGTGCGCACTTCAATAATGCTTTTGCCCATATGCAGGTGTCTGCATGAGTAAAATCATTAGGCACACATACTCAGAAAACAAAAACGTTTGCATGCCCCGACAAATTTGATAATTTTTACGGAGCAAACACCGGACAACTCGGGAGTTGTCTTATTCATGCTCCGTATCAAGGTATACGCTAACTCCAAAAGTGTATTACCCTTACGTAGAATCAGCGTAGATGTCTTGTTATTGCACCAAACGATGAGGATTTTTTTTTATTAACAATTTTGCATTTAAAAACATATTTTGAGGAAAAGTCTAGTTGTCCGGTTCTTACGCTGGCACCTTCAATTTTAAAACGTTACAAAAATGAACATAACATTTCATTCGGTTAATGCCGAAAATAATATTCAACATAAAATAAATATCTTATGAATTATTTGAAAATGACTGGTATGGAAAAAACTTTATCTCGGTTTCAAGTCTCATTATTCTTGATTTTTCATACAAAAATGACGCCGATAATGTCAGTTTACGAAACAGTTTAGGGAAATAAAAAAAAATGAACGCATTCAGATATTTTTAATGACTTTTTTCTAAACATGAAAATATTTAATTTGATCGTAGGTTGACTAATTTTTGTATTTTTAATGAAATTATCAATTAGGAACAAAAATTGACCAAAAAGAAAAACCCTTTTTTTGTACTATGTGGTTTGAAAAATCCCTTTTAGCTTATTTTAAGCGAGAAAATCCCACAAAAAGGGATAAATCTACCGATCTGTGATCATTGCGATAGCACAGTGCCAAAAAGAAAGAGATATGACACTATGAGTCATTACACAATTAAAAATATATTCATCTCTCTGAAAACTTTGTTCGGGCAATACACTCCTAACTCAAAAATTGAAAATATATTTATTACCAGCAATATTTAAGATATTAGGTAAATAGACTATTTCTTTATTACTATTAAGTATATGACTACTTTATCATTTCTTTATAATCTATGACAGGAAGTGAGCTATTAATTTTTCGCCATTTTGAGTTACAACAGTATTGTATTATTAGTGCGATAGATAGAGAGCATTCATTAATTTTTTTTTATATATCCAATAGACTTTTATTAGCGCCGAAAGCTCTGTTCGACCATTCCCTGAAACATATATATCAAAAAACAAAATCATAGAACCTATCCGCCGCCGAAACAAAAATATTCCCACCGTAGCACGATCCTTGAAAATCCTGTTTTCCTTTTACAAGCAGAATATTTCAGCAAATTGCTTCAAAAATCGAGTCCCAAACTCACAAAAATCAACTTCCGTCGGGTGGAACTGGTTTTTATTATTTTTATCCAAAAATGTACGACTTTCTTGGGTCGTCACTTCTTGTTGTTTTTTTTTGCATTTTTTCAAACAAATTAACCTTGTGACCTCGATATACGTTACACCACTGTGGGTCGGTTAAAGAAATGCACTAACGCAGAATTTAACAGCCAACAAGACTGACATACGATCGATTTCCTTTTTTACTGTAGCTTGGTACTCCGCGATCGTTAGAAAAGCAGATAAAGTGACCGCACGACAAACGCAATGAACAGCAATTTCCCTTCTTTTTTTTTTGCTAGAGCGCTTTACTATCTGCACAGTCGACCGTTAGTACACCGGTTGAGGGGGGATGCAGGCTGAGGGATTTGTGTTGAATGCGCTGCTGCGTGCCGGCTCCAACGTCATGTAAGTCAGTCAGCGTAATCGTTTTTGGTCGACCCGTAAGTAGGTGGGTGGATAGGTGATCGTTAAAAGTTACGTGCAGACTAATTAGCCATTGAACGCCTACGGTCAGATTTTAGTGCGGGCCATTAAAATTATTTTCTTTTTCCACTCATTGGGCCATAGCAGAAAGGGAACACAATTTCGTTTCCTTGATTCTGTTATCGATCGACGATCAGTGATCATTTTTTCACAAGGCTCCATGCGGCTGCCTATCTTGTGAATTTGAAACCTAAGGAGTAGCTAGCGATAGTGGCACTTGTAACACAGTAAGAAGATGGGAATAGGGTTCATTGACATGTTTATGGGATGTGTGTTATCCTTTTCTTCAGAGGAAAAAAGTCGCCTTAAAAAATACACGATCAGTAATGGGTGTTACGGTCGTAAATATTTTATGGTTATGAAATGCGATATCCTTTACATCGAGCAAGTAGATTTTTTGGGAATCCTATCTAATTAAGATAAGGAAATAGAGCGCGGTATTGTAGAATGGACACGTGTGACAGTTATAAATATGTGGTATTACATTTTGGACGAAAAGATGTTTTGAAAACCGTTTTCCTTAATAGATTCCCATGAGTGCAGCTGAGATGACAGTGGTGTAACGAAGACTTTCAATTTATTCTGCAGAGTGCACTGCTATGGGTAAATTAGGACTGTAAGCCTGCGAGTGTTATTAGCTTGACCTAACCGACAGACAATCTGTCAAACTGTCGACATAGGCACCTTAGGCGAAATCATAATACAGTATTGAGGATCTTTCGATTCACATTTTCTAGAATCCATAGCGTAAATGGGGAACATTTTCAACGGACCTAATTTTAGTATTAACTTGATATACTTCCAACTTTCAGCACAAAAGAGCAAACATTAGGAGGATTGTAAAGGGTTAGCTTGAGTTGAAATTGTTGAAAGTAGAAAATTGTAAACCTCCAATTAAGAGATTCCCATGTTACTCTGTTACGTATATCCCTTTAATCTATCTTAGAAGTTCCCATTTCCCCGTTTTGAAAAAATTGTTGAATCAAGTTTCTTTTTTTATCAAATATACCAGGGGTGGAATCGGCTAAGGTGATAGTTGATTGTCGCGTTTTTGATTGACGTTTTTGATTATCAACTCTTCCTTGCTCTGCGTATAGCGATCACAAAAAACTGATTGATTATTGGTAGCACTTAGAGTTTTGAACGTCACTTCCTTGCCGACGCTGTCATTCCGAGCAGCCGATGGGTGCAATTATATTCGAAGTGTTTCTGTTGTGAAAATGTAATGGTGTTTTCGATTGAATAAAAAAATTACTCTTTCTATGAACAGAGCAGTTCTAAATTTAGGGACAATTCTCTCGGATCTTCAATGGAAAACGCCATAAGTGAATTTAGAATACTAAAATGTTAAAAAATAACAATACATTTTCAAATTTCCCTTTTTTCAGTTTTGTATTTTAACTTATTTAATTTAAAATAAATTAAATATTTGTAGTTGAAGCCGAGGTGCATATCAATGAAAATAACACAAATGTATGAAAGCGACACCTAAATAGCTGTCACATGAAATTGATGGCAAAAAAGCGATTGTCAATTTGATAATCACCTAACGTGGACGTAAAGAAATGATTTTTATTGTCAACTATCACCTTAGCCGATTCCACCCAAGGGTTCTATTTTCAGTGTACGCAAATCCCGATCTGTGTTCACATATCCACGGTATATTTTTGAAATAATCTCAATGCCCCTCTTCCAATAAAAATCCAATAACATCTACGCAAAACTTCTTTTTAGCAAATGTTACCAACTCCTTCATTTTGTTTTTCAACCATATTGAATATGCACCCTAAAAATATTTCCAACAACTTGGAGCTTACACAATCACTAATCAGTAACTCCCTCTTCATTTGAGCTATAAATTTTTAGGAACGAAAAAGTTACGCTCGACCCACTTTATTTACTCACAATTCTATCTGTACAAGTGCTTAAAAGTCTAAAGCTGTTCGTGTGTAAGCGCATGACTTGAGAACGGCTAGGCGGAATTGATTAGTTTTGTTTAATATTTATAATAATTTGAGTCAGGTTTTTACGGAACGAAAAATCGGAAGAGATGCCTGGACTGAAAGTGCTTTCTTGTCCTTTTCTCTTTATGATCTTGTGATAGAAAGACAATTACAAACGAAAATTTGGAAAATTCGGACTAACTGCAAAAATCAGAAGATTTCTATTTTGGTTTTGTTAGTTGTGTTGATTATTATTCTATTTCTGTTCTAATAGGTATGACGTTTGACAGCCGCTCCATTTGTACGGTCTGTCACATATTTGACAATTACCAGCGACATTTTTTTTTTCAGTTTTAACTAGTGTAGTTAATTTGAAATTGCTATTGTCGACTGTCAATTTACAAAACCATCTTTCAATCAATTCTCTTGTATAGTTGCCAGGTGTGCGGTAAATGTGCTGAATGCCATATAAAAATATTACAAGTATCTCAAAACAATTTACTAAAAATGATGCTTAATCTGCCCTGGCCTCATTCTATTTCAGATCTGCATATTCGAACAAAAGTTGAGTTGATCTCCAATAGAATAGCAAAGCTTAATGACTCCTTTAGGATCAGATACGATACCTCTAATAATCCTCTTATTAATGAACTAAACGTAGAATTTTTTTTTTCCTGTTGGGGGGAGGAGAAATGCTTTGTGCACCGTAGGGAGGTCTTTTTGGCGTTGACCATCCCCGTGTGTCCGACTCCCATTTGTACAGCGCGTTTGTACAAGGTTTACAGGTTTACGGACTAAAACTCCTCCTTCCCTTCGGTTTCTGACCCGCCCCCCTGGGACCGCTGTTCGCATTACTTCAGGGGGGCTGTAATCATACGCCCTTTCGGGCTCACTCTGTTTCGCGGGATTGCTCTTCTTCTCATTTCTTTCTTCTGAGAATGCGTTGGACGTAGGCGCAGATCTTGTTCCAGTTCTGCTCGCTGGCCAGCATCTTTTCTGTTATGTTGTCTGGAGTGATGATACCGATATTCGTCTCCAGTTCTCTTCTTTCGGATTCCCACCTGCTGCAGGCGAAGAAGGTATGATGCGCGTCGTCTTCCTGGGAGTCCCCGTACTGGCAAGCTGGACTGTTTGTTTTCCCGATCTTGTGGAGAAAGGCGTTGAAGTATCCGTGTCCGGTGAGTAACTGTGTGACGTAATAGTTAACTTCACCGTGTTTCCGGTCATTCCACTCAGCCACGTTCCTGATGAGCCTCGCTGTCCATCGTCCTCTGCTTTCCGAGCTCCAGCGTTCTTGCCACTTCTGTTTCGTGAGCTCTTTGGCCTCTTCCATAGCCCTTTCTACTCCAGCTTCCGTCTTTTTGTCGTAGACGTACTTCTTTTCTGCCGCTAAGAGGTCTATTGGGGTCACCCCTGCGACAACAAGAACGGCTGGCTCCGATACGGTTCGGTATGCGCTTGCAACACGTAGAGCTCCGCGTTTTTGCACAGCTGCCACCTGCTTTCTGTACTTTTCCTTTCGAAGTGCATCTGCCCAGATCTCACATCCGTAAAGGAGAATGGCATGCGTGATCGACATCAGGAGCCTTCGTTTGCTGGCCGTTGGGCCACCTACATTTGCTATCAGCCTGCTCAGTGACGCAGTCACTTTCGATGCTCTTTCCGCTGCATTCTTTATATGGTGACAGAAGGTGAGTTTGGTGTTGATGGTCACACCCAGATACTTCACGGCGTCTTTGCTTCTTATTACCTCCTGGCCGATTTGGAAGTCGGGATCCTTTTCTTCATCAGAAGCACTGTCTCGATTTTTTCTGTAGCCAAGCCGAGACCGTGTTCATCCATCCAAAAGGTTACTCGTCGCATGACTTGGTTTAGCTTTTCAGTGTCTTTTGCCATTATGACCGCGGCGATATCATCTGCATACCCCACCAGGCGGCATCTCCATGCGAAGAATGCCATCATACGAGATGTTCCAGAGGTCAGGCCCAAAATTGATCCTTGGGCTGCTCCTGAGGTTACTTGCATTCTTCTTTGGCCTTCTGTTGTCTCGTAGATCAGCTCCCGGTCCCTGAGGTAGTCCTTAACCATCCGTAAGAGATAGGCTGGGACGTTGAAAGTGTTCTCGAGCGCGTTCAGCATGTCACTCCAACTGGCTGAGTTAAAGGCGTTCCTGACATCCAGAGTTGCCAGCAGTACGATCTTTCTTGAGTAGTTACTACCCCTTTGGGCGGATTGGGTGGTCCTTACTACTTCTTCGATCGCTCCAATAGTAGAGCGACCTTTTCTGAAGCCGTACTGTCTTTCCGAGAGGTCTCCTCCTCGATATACTGCAGCGGTAAGTCGCGGTCTCAACATCTTCTCCAAGAGTTTCCCTAGCGTGTCAAGCATACACAGAGGTCTGTACGCTGATGCAGAATCTGGGTCTCCTTTGCCTTTACTAATTAGCACTAGGCGTTGTTTCTTCCAATTTCTAGGGAAGACTCCATCTTCCAGGCAACTATTGAACATATTCAGTAGTAGTTGGGGGCATGAGTTGGCGATCGCCTTTAGCGCTTCTGATGGTATCCCACTAAACGTAGAATAGCTTAGTTGAACATGGCAATGTTAAATCCATTTACGAGTCAATATACCCTTATGTTAACTTATTTACTGTTAATTTATTTATATGTTAATTCTTAATCTAATGTGTTTTTCTATTAATTATAATTATTTGTTAAATTATATATCTGTTATCTTTACACTTTATAATTACTTATTTATTAATTACCTTATTTATTTATTTATTTTTGTTTAATTTATCTAGTCATCGTATTTTATTTATTTAGTTTTGTTTTCTTTGTTTAATACACTTATTCTAGTCATATCTATAGAGTGGCTTATCTTTGTTATACTCGTATATGACACACAACTATACACTTTATTCCTTATAAATATGTATATTAGGGTGTCCCATGACACTAAGCAATTTTTTTTTTTGGGATATCAACAACGCATACCCTCCAAGTTTTGTCCATTTAGCCCTATTAGCTCGGTTATGAAATATTATAGCTCTAAGATAACAGGAAGTTGTGCCGACTTTATGATTTAGTTACTATGTGCGTATTTGTACTGGATTACTTCGGGGGATCTCAAGAATTCATGTTGTTTTCAAAAAAAAAAAAAACAATATTCCAACCTGTTAGAATCATAAATTGTATTTTAAAAATACATACGCTTTTTATTTAAGAATATTTTCTTTTTAACGTTTCTTTTTTTACAGTCAGGGTAGATCTTCCTGTGTTCTTGTACACAACGTAACAAAAATTGTTTTTGTTCCTCCTGAACCGTTAATAAACCATGAAAATCTTGCATTAGTTTAACTGCCCTTTCTGCTGTGTCGTTAACTGCTCTTAGCATAGAAATTGTATTTTTGGCGTCTAGAAAAGAGGAGTTTGTTTCGCATGTTGAAGGACACTCACGAAGAAAACTGTCATCAATTCTGAGACGAGAGAACAAATCCTTACTCTTCGTTGAAATAAAATCATTTATGTTTTTCTCTAAGATAAAAAAAAAAAAGTTCATAAGTTGAGTGAAATAACATAAGATATAGACAGATAACTATAGAAAAAAAACTTTTAATAATAACAATATTAATATATCATACTTACCGTACAATGAACCGCAAAGTTCTTCATTCGATAGGATGTATCGTTTGCCAAGGGTTGATACATTTTCTTTCGACAAATTCTTCAAAATGTTAACTTTTAGTTTTTGGCCCACCTCATCGTCAAATAGTGACAGGATAGCTGCTTCATCAGTCAAATACCATAAGTGTTGGCTGAACTTCTGTAGAGCTGCTTTCGAAATGCTTTTGTCAATATTTTCGTAAGACTTCAATGCCAAAATACATTGAAGCCATGGCTTGACATAAGTTGTCACAATAAACAAGCAAACGTCTAGCAGAGCTGCCTTGTCTTTGCTGGTTAACTTTAGCTGAGAACTCAGCAACGTTATTTTCAGTGAATAGATGGCTCTTGCCATCCATCGGGCTTGGTGCATAGCACCTGGTGGCCTAATTTTGCATTTTCGTTCTTTATCTCCGTTTAAAAATATGATTGAGAGCTCTATCAACTCTCGATAGTCATCCCTCACCATTTTTTTTGGTCAGTTCAATGCGATAGAATTCAAGCAGATCTTTAATTTTGGAAGCAGTTAGGTATCTTTCCACGTTTTGTCTATAGCACTGAATCTTATTTGGGTCGACGGTTTTCCAATTATCTCTGAACTTTTTGAATATTGGGATATCAGGGCTTGTGGTCACTTGACTGATTTTAGCTTCGAAAACACTTTTTAGCACCAGTTCGTAAATGTGGTGTCGACAAGCAAAAACAAGCACTTCCCTGTCAAGTTTTTGCTCAAGGAGCACACAGGCACCATTTATACGACCAGTATTTGAGGCCGTAGTATCACAGCAGAGAATCTGTACTTGATCTTCCAGATTCCAATCATGAATTGCATTCCAAACAGCCTGCATCTGTTCTTTGCCGCTTGAACTCTCCAATTTCGGCACAGCTATTAGTTGTTCCTTATTTCCATACGAAATTATTATAGGAAGGCGTTCTTCTTTACATTTTCGGGCATCCAGAGCAGGCAATAGTTTTCTGTCCCAGTGAACAGTTACAAAGCCGGGTACTTCATTTTGGAAATTTGCTTTAATTGCTTCCGCGCGCTCTTTTCTTTTTTCCGTACGTATTCGTTGAATGGATGATTTACTGATCGGAAAATCATCAATATTATGACCAAGTGCTTCGATTGTAGCTTGAAGGATAAACACAGAGTCTCTCACACTCAACTTACATCTGTCTAATGCAGCTACTAATTTTTGAGTTACCAAATCATTCTGCTTTACTAATTTAGTAGAAATAGTAGCAGAAGTAGCAGTCTCGGGTTGCGTATTCTCGATCACAAATGACAAATCTTCCTGTGAACCAATATTTTCACTTCAACTGGAAGATAAATCACCTTGTAAAGGTTCTTGTGACGACGACGCTGTGGAAGTAGATGCTGAAAAATATTTCATTCGCCAGGTTTCCTCTTTAATAGCCCTGAGTCGCGTCCTTTCCTCTTTGTTTGCCAGTTTTCTGTCCACTCCAGCAAGGTAACCGGGTCGACCAGGCTCTCTTTGGCGCTGCAAGAAAATTTTGTCTTCTTCAATTTTCATCAATTGAAGCCGTGTGCAATATCAAACAAATTATCCAAATAATTTGAAAAATCTTGTTGACGCCGCTTGAACACGTCCTGTGTTTTGTTTGCATTTTTTTGTAAGTCTCTCCAAACTTGGTACCAACTTATTAAGTTTTGTAACACAATTAGGAGTCGATTTTGTGGGTATTCGCGCCTTTTCCCAAAATATAACACACTCCCGTATAACTAGATTTGCACTTTGATTAACACTTAGTTTTACTTCGCGAATGTTATAAAAAAAAAACTCGGAGAACTTGTCCGTTGGAGGGAAGTTTTGAACCCGTTATTTGATGAATAGCATCTCCTACCAAAAATATGGCCTTTTTAGCACTGCGTAATTCCACTGAAATGGTTCTTAACTTAAAACAATACGCTCATTGACAAGAAAACAAGAAATTATTATTGAACATAGACGACTAAATGTGTGCTCGCCCTATATATGCAATGTAAGTAGGTACTGTTAGGTTTTTGCAAGTCGGCACGGGTTCCTGTGATCCAAATTCTATATAATTTTATTTTCGACTGTTTTAACATAATAAGAAAAAAATAATAACAAAAATAACTTTGAATTTTTTGGGACACCCTAATGTATATATACAGGGTGGCGCACCAATTGTGCTACAATAAGAAATTCAAATAACTTTTTTTTTAATCGATGTATTTCATTTATTTTTTTTTATTGGTTAGAAAATTAAATTTTATTTTAAATAGTTAGTTGTTTTTAAAGATTATAGATCGCAAATGACCTCCACGCTCTCCCACGCATATGCGGCACCTGATCAAAAAACTATTCATTGCGGCCTGAAGAGTTGAAGTTGGGATCGCCTCAATTATTGTCATTATGGACTGCTTTAATTCAGTTAAATTCCTGGGCTTCGTTTTATACACCTCTTGCTTGACATAACCCCATAAAAAGAAGTCTGGTGCAGTCAGGTCAGGTGACCTTGGGGGCCAGCGAAGAGTGGAGTTCCTAGAAATTAATTTGTTTGCGAATTTTTTGTTTAGCTCCGCCATAACTGGTCTGGCTATATGTGCAGTTGCTCCATCTTGCTGAAACCAAACGCTGTTGAATGGTATACGTCTTCGGCGCAGTTCTGGGTAAAAAAACTCCTTCAACATCTTTAAATAACGGTCCCCATTGACAGTAACGGTTACACCGTTTTCTTCAAAGAAGTACGGCCCGACAATACACCTTGATGAAACTGCGCACCACACAGTGACTCTTTCTGGGTGCAGTTCCATCTCATGGAGCATTTCTGGATTAGACTCTTTCCATATACGGTAATTTTGCTTGTTTACATTGCCGTTAAGATCAAAATGGGCCTCATCACACATGAACAAACAATTGATCAATGTGTTGTCTTCTTCGGCCATTGATATCATTTTTTGGCAAAATTCCAGGCGAACAGGCAAATCCTGAGGGTTTAACTTGCTATAACTTTGTACGGAAACAAGTTTAACCGTCTACTAACTCCAATTTGCCCCGATAAGTTTCGGGTCGAAACGCTCGGATTGGCCTGTATTGCAGATGCTACTGCTGCGATTGTATCCTGAACCCGAACATTAGCATCTCGATGGTACGGCCTTCGTGCGATGCTTCCAGATTCGGCAAACATGTTTACAAACCTCATAATGGTCCATCTACTCGGGGGATTACCGCCAAACTCCCGCCTAAATTCCCTTTGGACGGAAATGACGGACTGCAAAGCATGGTACCGTTGCTCTATCCAAATTCTTTTCTCCGTATCCCAAGCATCCATTTTTATAAATCTAAATAGTAACCTACAAAATAAAAAAAAAATAAGCCGATTACTCACACAGAAAAAAAGTTATTACGTTTTATTTTTGTAGCACGATTCGTGCGCCACCCTGATATATTTTTTTCTTTTTTTCTTTCCTTCCTTGCTCTTTCAAATTGGGGTTTTTTCGTTTTTCAGGTTCTATTTTTGTTAATTTTTAGCATTACAATAAAATATATAAAGAATTTTTCAGTAGAAAGATATACACTTGTAAATCATATCTCTGTACGAATAATGTAAATTGTGCGATAGCAAACTGTACTTTATTAGCGAAATAAATATATATATCTATCTATCTATTGTCGACACTAAAAGTGTTTAGTACAACAAGAATCTTCGATACGAATTTCTTAAAGCATTTTGGAAAGCTATAAGAAAGTTTTTAAATTAGAACTAGAAACCTCAGGTGAGGACGTTTTTGTGGTGTTCGTTTAGAAGCGCTTATGTAGTATATCAACTCATCTGTTTCCATCCTGAAAACAACAAGTCTTAACATTTTTATTAAAGCTTATTATTAAAGTAGTAACAAAGTTCTTAAAACTAAAAAGAAACAAATATTAGTGTTATACCTAACTTAATAAAGAAGAAAGTAAGAGTAGATACAAGAAAAAGTTAGAATAGAGAAAAATAGACAGGAAGAGAAAAGCAAAATGAAAAATGAGAAAAGATAGAAAGAATGGTCCTATTGCTGTGCTGAGAAAAAATTTATAACTTCAGATTTAAAGTGAGCGAATCTATTTATACCTTTGATATGCAAAGGCAAAGAATTCCATAGCCTGATTGCATGAATGTAAAATAGTCGGGAAGAGTTAAGATATTTGTGAGAAGGAATGTTAATGTTCATGGTTCTATGAGATCGAGAAAATTCTAGTTTTTGATAAAGGTATGGAGGGGACTTGGTTGTAAGAAGCTTATGCAGAAATATGCAGTTCCTAGCATTTATGTAAGAGATAAGAGAACATCCTAGAAAATCATTCGCATAAGCTGAGATTCTATCCCACCTGCGAAGACCATGAATGTAGCGGATTGCGTCGTTGAAAGCTACTTGCAGTTTATGCATTGATAGCGAGTCTGGGTTGGGGGGTTGGGGTAAACAAATTCTGAGTACGTTATCATAGGTAGAATGAGGGTGCGAACAAGTTTTTGCCTAGTTTCTGGGGGTGTGAAACTCGCAGTTAACCATAGTTTTCGGAGACAACCGTAGATACGTCCAATTACATTGTTTATGTGGTTATAACACGAGAGATTGCGATTAATAATGAAACCAAGACAGGTAGCAGAATCACCTAATTTAAGTTTGCAATTTGACAGCCAAATGTGAGGAACCAGATCAAGTTCAAAGAATTTGTTTGCAATAGGTATAGCCAAACATTTGTTGGGGTTGAGGAGAAGTCCGTTTTGTACTGCCCAATCATTAACTGCAGATAAATCCTCATTTAGCAGCATAACAAGTTCTGACATCTTTCCAAAGGGTCGTGATAGGCGGATCTGAGCATCATCAGCGTAAAAATAGATGAAAGAGTGCTTGCATACTGAGGGTAAGTCATTTATAAAGATGCTGAACAGAATAGGTCCCAAGATTGATCCCTGAGGCACTCCTTGTTTGAGCGGCTTGAATACCGAGCAGCTACTACCAACAACGACTCTTTGAAATCTATTAGAAAGATAATCACGCAGTAACTTAACAGACTTTTCGCTAAACCCAAAATTATTTTTTAATTTCCAGCATAGGATGTCATGATTGACCTTGTCAAAGGCCTTCGAAAAGTCAAGTAGACAAAGCAATGTTACAAAACTTTTATCAAAGTCAATTCGAATGTCATCAAGCATGTTGACCAGTGCAGTCGAGCAGCTGTGGCCAGCTCGAAAACCTGATTGGAGAGGGTACAAAAGAGAGTTGTTGGAGAGGTGATCAAGGACTTGTTTAGCAAGCACCTTCTCAAACACTTTGGATAGGCAAGGCAGAATACTTATGGGTCGGAAGTCACTGACAGAGGACGCATTGGCTTTTTTGGCAATAGGGATCACTCTTGCATGTTTCCAGGCCTGTGGGAAAGTTGAGGTTGTTATGCAAAAGTTGACTATATGAGTCAAAGGACTTATGACTGCAGGTAAAATCAGACGTATAAAACGGAGTGGTACACCGTCTTCACCAATTGCATTCGATTTTATTGAAGTGATGATGGGGAATATATCATTCTCTGTCACAACTTCAAAATCGGCTGGCCGGACCACATTGATGCCAGAATCAAGGTTTCTATCAAGATCGAAACTATTAGGTGGTGAATCGCTTTCAAGGCAAAAATTATTCAACTCGTCAGGGTCCAAAGCACAGTCGTTATTACTTCTATTGCTAATACCAATCTGGCGAAGGTTACGCGAAAGTACTTTTGGAGGCAACGAGGTTTTAAGTTTAGCCGAAAAAAAATTGCGTTTCATAGAGGTATTCAATATACAGCTGTAAGTACTTTAATTTTTCATTAGGATCTGAACTTTGGAAGCAAAAGTCCCACGGAACTGAGCCGGCTGCAATATGAAGGGCATTTAGATCTATTGAACTAAAATCCCGAAACTCAAACGAGGTCGGTTCAGCATTCCGTAAAAAAACTACATCATATGTACAGAAGAGGAGATCGTGCTCGGAGATAAAGTTAAGTGAAAGTTGATCGAAGAGGAGAACAGCTAAGGTGTCATTCACAATGAAAAGATCTAGGAGGCTAGGAATTTCATTAGGGCGAAAGCATGTGGGGCTCGAATTATTTACAATTGAAAGACCACAGGAAGCAACAAAGTCTTTAAATTGTCGTGAGCGCGAGTTCCTACTGAGCAGATTAGCGTTGAAGTGCCCGGATATAATTATGTTATCATAAACAGCTGAATAGGATGAAATTACAGAGAAAAAGGGTTCGGGTGAAAATCTACTATTAGGATTATAGCAGCATGCAACCAGACATTTAGTCGAGCTATCACATATTTCGCAAATTAAGTACTCCACATCAGAATGATTAGATTTGCAAATTTCAATGCAGCGCAGTGAAGATGTGCAATATATTGCCACACCCCCACCGGTAGTGCTAGTTACACGATCATTACGAAAGAGATTGTAGCCATCGATCTTATAAATACATATCATCCACACAAATAATGTCTATACTAGAATTTTGAAATAAATATCGTGCATAGTCTAGCTTACGCAGATTAAGACTCCGCGCATTGAAATGAACTACTTTTAATCCATTCCTATAGTTCGACAAAACACTCAACATAACCCGAGTTGAATTATCATTCACAACCTGATTAATATTCATTGTGTTATTACTAAACATATTAAGACAACATAAGAATCAGAATAGTGCAGGTACAAAATAAAATTTCTTGCAAGTATGTAGTTATAAATTAGTTGCAGCAACAAAAGTATAGGGAGAGTAGGAGAATGAGAAAGTAGAGTAAAGTAAAGCAAAGGAGAGAAAAAATAATAACAATAATTAATTCAATATGCATTTCTTTGATTAATAACGACATGATGCAGACTTGATCCGTCTTTAAGTCGTTCTAAAATGAAGGTATAGAAACATTGTTTGACTTTTGCTCGTCGAATGTAAGCATTCAGGTAGCATAGTTCGGAATATCTACCGCTAGTACATAACCTCATTTATTTCATGACCTTCTCAAAATTAAATCCATAAAAACATACTCTGACGTCGTTGCATTACTAGGTCACTCCACGCCATGTATCCAAAATTCATACATACAGCAACTAACAAACTTTACTTAACTTTACTCCACGGCCACGCACAACTGACTATGTGCAGTTCCTGTCGTTAATAATCAAGTCGACAGGAACTGCACATAGATTGACAACTCGACAACGCCAACACATCAAAGTCTTACAAATCTGTGCTGATGCCGAGATTTATGAATGTACACAAGTTAAATTGAAATTGCTGCGACAATTTACTTAGCGGGTGGCATTTTGTTGCAATCGCCATCGTACGACATGAACACAAAACAAGTTTCAACTTACTTTGCAAGCCAACAGAAAAGGGGGTACAACATGTTTCCCTACAGCTGAGAGCTACCACAAAGAGCTTCAAGGGACACAAAGCAACCGAAGGGCAACAATGCAATTAGGATGCTGTTTGATAGTCTCTTGCTCGCAGAAAAAAAAAACCAGCACATCATCTTCCATTTCACCCTTTGACCAGAGAGCGCATACACTCACCATGACCCTATGCTGTGGTTGCTTGTGTCACAGTCACTGACACACAAAAAACGGAAAGGAAACATTTCAACTCGCCACATTAATTGAAGTTGATCAAATAAAGTCATTCCGGTATGATTGCATTTGCGAATACAACTGATTGAAGGGATTTGAGCGAGTGGATCATATATGGGGTTGTCGCAATTGGCATCTCGGCGCGATCTTGGGTGGTCCCTCTATTCCAGAGTAGCTGGTCCTAATTAAACTGATGATTAGCTCGGGCACAACGTGGGAATTATGCAAAATGTCAATTGATGTTGAGTCAATGGATCGGAATCAACTTTGGCGGTCGCTATTGTTTGCTGCCAACGGATGAAAGATACCGATCGTTGATTGGAGACTATGGATTTGCTACTGAAATTAATTTAAGTTGTGATATAAATGGCTGGGCTTGTTGGCGAGGGAATATTGAATTAATTAGTCGCCATCAACAGGGTTTGATTGGCAATATTGATGGAGAAGGGATTTTTTGGGCTAATTTGCAAGAATCAATCGAGCAATTTTATTTTGAAACCTGAATTAAGTGGAACTGAGTAATAAATTGAGGGAAGGGCATTCGGTTTTCAAGTGAATCTCTGGAAACCCGCGGTTTTCTTGGGGTATATCTGCGAATTGTTGAACACGCACAAAACAGCTCCCCTCAGTTTAAAATGAATGACAGAAAGAGTGGTAAAACCTCAGAAGGAAGGAATTTAAGTGATTGGATCAATGTTGGCGGCAAAAGTCAGAAGGGCCATTCGTCCTCTTTTGAGAGGACAGTCCTCTTTTTCCCAAATATGTCCTGTCAGATTTTGTAAGGGAAACAATATATTGCCCTCTTTTTCCAAAAATGTCGCCTTTTTCCCTAAAGACCATCTTCCTACTAAGGGTTTTCCAATAAGAGGTGTTATTGTGAATGACCCGCTATTTCGGTAGCTGTCACTTTTAAAGCTTTTATTCTTTGATTTGACAAGAAGAAAATACGCCATTACTAAAAATGGAACGATACACGCTTCAACAACGCATTGAAAATATTAAAATTCACTACAAATATGGTGAAAAAATAGAAGCAACGAAACAATTGATCTTTTACGGGAAAAGTTTCCTGACCGTGTTATCTCTCGAAGAGGTGATCACAATTGGCCACCGAGATCTTGTGATTTAACACCTTGCGACTTCTTCCTTTGGGTCCACGTAAAAGATAAGGACTACGCCAACAGCCCAGCGTCGATTCAAGACCTCAAAGATAAAATTCGTGAGGCTATCGAGGACATAGGGCAGCCACTTTTCGATTTGGTTATGGAAAATTTCATGAAAAGGACATGGTCCTGTATGCGTACTCGTGGTGGCCAATTGGCTGATGTTGTTTTTCATTATTAACGGCATACCTTCCTCTTTATTATGAAATAAACATCCGATCATTTATCTCAAAAAATGGCATTTTTCTTTGAATACCAAACTAACACCTCTTATTGGAAAACCCTATGCGAGATTGCGAGCAGATACCTTCTCGATTCTGACAAAGCTGGTAATATTGTATTGATTTTCAAAGGCCAAGTCAATTAATTTTATCTATTAAACGTACAACCTACAAATTTTGATTGTTCAAATGTGCTTTAACCATTTTTGACTGTACCTATAGGTATTTTTAGCGTACCTATACCTCATATCAGCAAATTTGATGTTCATGAAGCTGCGGACTTTCTATATGAGTTCCTACGGACTAACCGGTTGATATGTTAACCGTGGCTGAAGAGAGCCCGATCTCATAGTGCCTCTCTTAGGGGTGAGGTTTAGCCCGTAGGCAGACGAGATATAACCTGAATCGGGCATAACCAATGGTACGGGCCATTGGTATCTTTTGAAGATTACTCACCTCCAGGCGCAACAAAAAAAAAAATTATGGTGCAATTTTTAGAGTATGCTTCTTTATACACCAACAACCAAATTCTGAATACAGAAACCAAGGATGAACACAAAAAAAATATTTCGTATTGTCAGGGTTGCCGTTAACTTAAAAAAAAAAGTCACTAACTCGAATATAAAGATCCACCAGATATACTAACATTTTTAAAAAAAATCACTAGAAAAAAATGTTCAATTTTAATAACATTTTTATTTTGAACAATAAATCAAAAACTTACAATATGTAAATACAGTGGAAGTCGCTTATAACGACGATGTAGGGACCGAGGAAAGGCGGTCGTTATAACCGGCGGCCACAAGAAATCAGAAAAAAAATTAAAACATTTAAAAAAAAAATTAATTTATTTTTTTTTGAAGTTATTCAAGAGGAAATTCAATTTTGTTTCACATTTCAAAGTTTAGGAAAAAAATCATAAATTTTGGTTTGCTTTTGATAGAGGCAATTTAAATAGGCAGACTTAAAATCTGCTTCTAAAACAGAAAGGGTATTAATTGTGTTCTCCCCAAATTAATTAAAACAAACAAAAGTCCGCACCAATTCAATTGCTTTTAATGCTTCCAAGGCTGTAGAAGGAGTTACGTTATATTCTAGCTCATCATCATCTTCACTTTCTTCATCTTCTCCTTGACGAGCATGTATGCATGTTTCCATCGATGACGTCAAAACATATTAACATACTGCTCCCATTCTTCAGTTGTTACCACTCCGTTTATAATTCTAATCGCTAGTTCGCTTAATGGAATGTAGTCTTCTTCAGTGAAATCCAAGTTTGCAAGCAGAGGCGCTAGTGATAGAAAACCAGCATGCTTCCAGCAATTTGCCATGGTCTTCTGTGTGACACTCTAAGACTTGGATATCATCAGCACAGCATCCAGGATAGAAGGATTAAAAGAAATATCAATCATTTTCAGAACAAATAATTTACGGAAGTGCACTTTTAAATTCTTCATTATTCCTTGGTCCAAAGGTTGCAAAACGGATGTTGTGTTTGCAGGAAGAAATATCAGTTTTATGGATTGTAAGCTTTCGACGTTTGGATGACTAGGACAATTATCTACAGTCAAAATAATTTTCTTGTTTTGTTGCTTTAACTCCTTATACCATTTATGAAGGTAATGAGCAAAAATATTTGACGTCATCCATGCAGTTTTATTTGCTTCATAAAAGACCGGTAAGGACTTAACATTTTTGAAGCAACGAGGGGATTTCGATTTTCCTATCACCAAAAGTTTTCTTTTTATCGATCCCGTCATATTGCAAGCAACCATAACCGTTACTCTATCTTTGGAGAATTTTCCACCCATGCAGCGCTCGCCTCTAAACCGGAAGGACTTAACCGGGGCAAGCTTATCCAGAATAGTGCGGTTTCATCAGCGTTAAAAATGTGCTCATCTGAATAACCCTTTCGAAGATTAGGTCAAACTTTTCCATAAACAATGTTGTGACGTTGCCTTAAGCGTCTAATTCAGGCCTCAGAACATCTGCAGTCTTTCTTTCGGAACAATATTCCAAACTTGTTAGCTTGGCCGATAAGAATAGGTCCATTTATTGGGATATTTTGTCTTCTCTTACTCTTAAACCATTTCGCTTCATCGATTTCAGGGTTGGTTGACTGTCGAATTTTTTTATTTTTTATGCAGCATTCTTCAAAACTTTTTTCAGTTTTTCACGATTTTTCCATATTGTTGATACAGTTGAATGTAAAACACCAAACTCCTGAGCGATTGTACTATTTCTTTCGCCAGACTCCAAACGGAATAGTATCGCTGCCTTTTCTTCTACAGAAAAGTTCGTACATTTTCAAGAACTCATAGCTGGAAAACGAAATGGATATCATAAACTAATATCCTACTGTATCACAAAATTACAAACATTTTTATCCAAAACTCATTAACCACAATTAAAACTAAGAGCAAATGTCCCAGCGACAGATTAAATAGACTGCAATAATATTCAACAAATATGTGAACTGCATAATGTGGAATGTTCTTTTTCATCGGCAACGCAACAAACCGGTTTGTCACTTTGTAAAATCACAAAAAAAAAATGTCACTGTTTTTTATTTTCCTATCCTTCCGTCGGTATAAGCGACGAAAATGATTGATTTTCTTCGGAAATTGGTCGTTATATCCGACACGTCGTTATATACGATGACGTTATATCCGACGGTAGAATACCTAAAAATGTAAAGAAACCAACCAAATGAAAGGAAAGTGGACGTTATAAGCGACTAGTCGTAATAAGCGAGGTCGTTATAAGCGACTTCCACTGTACATAGATAATGTTAGCTTATAAAATAAAACAACAACACGCAAAAGATCAATTTGATTATTGGAATTTGCAAGTGTCAAACTCGAATATAGAATTTTTTAGTGACAATTTTTTTCACTAAACTTTCACTAAAATTCCGCTAGATGTAGCGACAAAGTCACTAAAACGGCAACTGAATGAATTTTCTTTCATATTTACACCCCATTTATACTTGATTCATATTAACTAAGAATGAGAATAAGAACCAAGTTCGTAGTGCAATGTTGTCTGTTTCGATGGAGTCGCTCACGTGCATATTTTTTTACCTTGCAAATGCAAATCATAAACAGCCAGTCCATTGTCCACTTCTCAATTGTAAAAGAATTTAGAAAGATGCGTCGTCTATAATTTAGGAAAGTTATTTTATTTTAATAATTTAATAGTTAGCTTAATTTTGTTTTGCTATAACGTGTATTTAATTGGAAAATGTTTTATTTTTCTTATTCATTTATTCCTTTAGAACCCACTGGTGGTAAGATGGGTGGACAATATGTTGAATACAAGAGCGATTAATATTCAGACGGGAACCTCAAAACTCAGAGGAAGGGTTAGCAGAGGTTGGCCACAAGGAGGTGTTCTCTCACCTACACTGTGGAATATCACTGTGGACTCTCTTCTCGACAGACTTGAGGCGACGGGCATTCACACAGTGGGATATGCCGACGACATGGCCAGAGGCAAATTCATGGACGTCACCGCAGATATCATGAGGAACGCACTCAGAGTGGTTGAGCGGTGGTGTCTGGAACAAGGGCTCTCCATTAATGCGGGGAAAATAGATCTAATAGTCTTCACTAGGAAGAGGAAAAATCTGGAATTTCGCCCCTTAACACTTTTCGGATCGGAACTAACAATGACTAAGAAGGTTAAGTATCTGGGAGTCTATCTAGATACTGGACTTACTTGGAACTGCCATGTTGAGGAGAAGGTCCGGAAGGCAAAAAGGGTACTACATCAATGCAAACGTGTATGTGAGAGATGGGGACTCTCGCCTAGGTCAGCATACTGGATGTATACTATGATAACTAGACCCATTATCACGTACGCCTCGGTTATATGGTGGGCGAAAGCCTCTCAGAAAACCATCAGGAAGCACCTGGATAGGGTTCAACGTTTAGCATGTATAGGAATTACAGGTGCAATACGTACAACCCCAACATGCGCATTGGAGGTCATCATGGGGATATTACCGCTGGACTTATTTATTAAGAAAACAGCGGCCCAAATGGCACTTCGTTTGCTTCGAGATGCGAAATGGCACAATTGTGGTACGATCTATGGACATAGGAAGATCCTGGAACTTGTCAAAAACGAGATTAGGGAGCTGAACATGCCTATGGATCGAATAACATGGGTGCGTATTATGGAAAGAAATCACAAAACTCGTATTGAGAACGGATTACTTCCAGAAAAAAGAAATGGTGAAATAGTGATTTTCACGGTTGGATCCATGATGGATGACGGAGCGGGGGCCGGTATCTATTCAGAAGAGCTGGAACTTGCCCGTCACATTAGCCTCGGGAAATACACTTCAGTATACCAGGCTGAGATGACGGCTTTGCTTAATGCGTTGGACTATACTTGCTTGAGAGTCAGGTTGAAGGAAGAAATATCCTTATAGCACTTGACAATCAGGCGGTGATCAGACGCATAGAACAAACAAACATCACAACATCATTGGCACTGGAATGTGTACTTAAGCTCAATAAGTGTTCATCTAAAAATGAAGTAACACTGACTTGGGTACGGGGACACATAGGGATCGAAGGCAATGAAAAGGCGGACTCCCTTGCAAAACAGGGGTCAACTGAAAAGTTGCTGGGACCAGAACCATTCTCTTCAATTGGCAGAACAGCTGATTCACATATTGTCGTGCGAGAATAACAAGGTCGTATGTCGAAAAAAATTCAAATTTGACATTTTGATGCAAATACGTTCAAATTTCCTTTTAGAAGCATTTCCTACTTTCTACAAGAGAGCAGCACATATTATAGGAGGAAAAAAGCCATAAAATCAAGGTTGTTAAAAGAATATTCACCGAATGTTTAGATCAAAGTCGTATGTGTACATACAACTATGGAATTTTAGAATGCAAACAAAAAAATTGTAACAAAGTCGTATGTTACCTACATACGTCTTTGTTATTCTTAAATAGTTGCTCTGATTTATGTTATTCCATTATTGACAACCGGTAAAAAACGTGATTTCTTTCAGTCGGTTAAAGCAGTTGCAGGCATTGAATGTATTTTTACAAATAAACAGTTAGACCTTCAACAATAAACTTTGAGTTATTCACTTCAAAATTAGTAAATTTAAGAGATCGTAAGTAAGGAACTACTTAATTTTAATTTTTAAAGGGACATAACATAAATTTCGTTGGTATAATAGTAGGTTAGCAAAATGGAATTGCAGCCGGAAGTTGAAATTGATTTCGACAGTCTAGTACCGGGTGCTCAAATAACTGCTGAGGGCATTGTGATAGATGTCATTGACAATTCCAACAACAGAACAACTAAAAGCGAAACTCTAGCAAGTGGAAATCAAACGTACGTAGAGCTCGTTATCAAGCTGGTCAAGCCTACGTTTCGGGAAGAAAAAAAAAATGTTGAAGCTAAGTCCATCAAAACAACAAAAAATTGTGCAGTTACATGCAAGTTACAGTGCAGGTATATAACGGAAAAGGAAAGACTTCAGTTATCAAGGCATACTATTCTTTGAACGCCGCAGAAAAAAAATTATTTATTTCATCAACAACAGAAAAATTTGAATGTATTGGAGGCAGAGCTGGAAAAACAACGGATGGTAGAAGAAAATATACTTTTAAATATTTCTTTAATGTTTCCAACAATACCATTCAAGTATGCAAACAATTTTATTTGGGAACTCTTAGCATAAGCGATAAACCCATTCGAAATATTCATCTTCACAAAGATCAAGTTACGGGAGTGCCAAGACCATCTCAAAGCGGATTGCATACAAAAAATCACCAAACTTAAAAAACAAGGTAAGGCAGCATATACTCTCCTTTCCATTAGTAGAGTCTCACTATTGTCGTCAAAGCACTACAAAAAAGTTTCTTGAAGCCGGACTTTCTATTGCAGAAATGTATAGACAGTATAAGACTCAGTGCGAAGAGAATGGGGAAGGATATGTAAAAGAAAGTCTATACAGGCAAATATTCAATTTCGAATTTAGTATTTCGTTTCATACCCCAAAAAAAGATAGGTGCGATATTTGCGAAGAGTATAAAGCACTTGAAAACTCGAGGAACCTCACACCAAATTTATATGAAGGGGCCAAATTTCGACGACATAATGAAGAAAAAGTAGAGTGCCGTAATAGAAGAAAATGTGATAAGGACAATGATATTCCCGTTTTATGTTTCGACCTCCAAAACGTAATAACTTGTCCAAAAAGTGAAATTGGGTCGTTTTACTATTTAAGTAAATTGAACGTCTACAACCTCACAGCTCATTTATCCAGCTCTGGGCAAGTATATTGTGCAATATTTACTTTACTTTACTTTACTTTACTTTATTCATCTAACGAGCTTAACTCTAACAGATTTCGGATATAATATATGGTGATAAAATAATTAAAATTATATAGTATAATACAATAGGTTTTAAGTAACTTAGGAATTAATAAATTAACAAGAAGCAAAATTTTATTATGATACATGAATATTTAAAATTACAGATTTAACTTTCCCTCTATCACACAAATCAATTTCTGTACAAACAGAATTGAATAAATTAATACATTTAGTAGTAGGCTCATTAAGACCATAATTGTAAATATGCCTAGGATTATATAATAAATTTATAGATCTGAGTATTCTTTCAGGTGCGTAAAACAAAAAATTCTCTAGAATTTCAGGACACTTTATGCGATAAGAAAACACATCATGACCAAACAATATACACTGAACATTACGTCTTTTCTCAAGGGTATCTAACCCTATTAATGCACATCTAGTAGAATAAGAGGGTCTTTCATCAAGGTTCCATTTCAATTGAGCAATTACAAATCTTGGAAATGACTTTTGCACTCTTTCCAACCGATTTATAGAAGTAAAATTGTTAGGGCACCAAATAATGGAGCAATATTCAAGAAAAGGACGAACAAGGGACATATAAACAGATTTAAGAGCATAAGGACTAGAAAATACGGCACATGATCGTTTGAGGAATCCAAGCATAGAGCTAGCCTTAGCAACAATGTGAAGTGAAAATGAAATTTTGGTGTGAAAAATCACCCCAAGATCTTTAACTTCAGTTACGTTAGTAAGTGAAATTTCGGAAATGTTATATTGATAAATAACTGGAGACAAAATACGGTAAACAGAAAAGGAATGACATTTTGTAATATTCAAGGACAGCTGGTTTAGCTTGCACCAATTGACAACTGAGTTCAAATCGGATTGAAGCCTATTGCAATCGAAAATGCTTTTAACACGCATAGTTGGAATATCATTGATAAAAATATTAAACAGCAGAGGTCCTAAGTGACTGCCTTGAGGAACACCCGATAAAACGTCAATAGGCCTCGATTGAGAAGAACCAATTTTAACAATTTGCTTCCTTTTTGTAAGGTAACTATAGATCCATTTAAGGAGGCTCGAGTGAATGCCAAATGATCTTAATTTGACGATGAGAATATTGTGACAAACAGTGTCGAAGGCTTTCACAAAATCTGTAAATACAACATCAACCTGATAACCTAATTCTACGGAATCGAAGAGGTATTTACTGAAAAGCATTAGGTTAGTCACTGTAGATCTACCAGATACAAAGCCGTGCTGGTGTGGAGTGATTTGTTCTTTAAATGAGAAATTGAGTTTGGTTGTCACAATTGACTCAAAAAGTTTTCGAATAGCAGAAAGTTTTGATATACCACGATAATTTTTTACTTTCTGCTTTGAGCCAGCTTTGAATATGGGGGATATAAATGACGTTTTCCATTCATCCAAGAATGTGCCAGACGATAGAGATAAATTATAAAGAAGTTTTAATGGGAAGGATAACGACGATTTGCAGTTCTTTAGTACTTCAAAAGGAATCCTGTCAGGACCAGCACTTTGACAAGAGTCTAATGATTGTATGCCCTGCAAAACATCATCAGTGGAAAAATTTAATGATCCTAAACAAGAGTTAAATTCATAAGGATCTACTTGAGACCAAGAAACGTTAGAGTGATCGACATATACCGATTGGAAAAACTTTGCAAAGAGCTCACATGTTGAATCGATGCTACAGAAACTTCACCTTCAAACTCCATGTTTTGGAGAGTGATATATTCTTTTTTTTTACTTTTCAAAAATGCCCAAAAACCTCTTGGATCTTTAGTTATTTTAGACTCAATGTTCATTATGTACTGTCTGTACAGAAATTTGTTTAAAAACAATGATGGGTCGCAGTGCCAACGATATTGCGAGTGGATTAACTAAATCTTTAAAGGCGGTTATTGCTGACAACCCCGATATAAAAGAACTCGTTCTTTGGTGTGATTCCTGTGTTCCTCAACAGAGAAATTGACATGATTATATAAAGGGTGATTTTTTAAGAGGTTTAGAACTTTTTTAAAAAAAAAAACACAAAAAATTCGAAAAAATGAATGAAATATTTATTTGAATCGATAGTTTAAACCTTGCAATTTAATGTTTAAAGATAATTTCATGCAAATGTTGACCGCGGCTGCGTCTCAGGTAGCCCATCCGCTGAGTCCAATTTTGGCATACTCTTTCACACATATCGGCCGGTATCTCACGAATGAATGCATGGATGTTGGCTTCCAGTGCGTCAATCGAAGCGGGCTTGTCCCTATACACATTAGCCTTGGCATACCCCCACAAAAAATAATCTAATGGTGTCAAATCGCACGATCTAGGCGGCCAATTGACCGGCCCGAAACGTGAAATTAACTGTTCACCAAACTCGCCTCGCAATTGCGCCATTGTTTCGGTCGGCTGGCTTTAGTTCTTGCACCAGCTGTATCTTAAAAGGCTTTACGCCCAAATCCTTCCGCACAATTTTCCACGTAGTGCTGTAACAAAGGCCTAACTGCTGGGAACGGCGCCGAATCGACATTTCGCGGTCTTCTGTCACACTAGCTGATACGGCCGCAATATTTTCTTCACTACGCACAGTACGTAAACGTGTTGGTGGTTTAATGTCCAACAAAGTAAATTTGGTGTGAAATTTGGTCACAATCTTCCGAATAGACTGCTCAGAAGGTCGAGAATGCCGATCATAAAATGGAAGCAGCCCGCGATGAACATTTCGAACCGAGCACGAATTTTGATAGTAAAATTCAATAATTTGCAAGCGTTGTTCATTTGTAAGACGATCCATGGTTAAATTGCAAACCAAACTGAAGCTGTTTGACAGTGACACAAGGTACTAAACACACGTCAGCTGTCAAAACTGGTGTTGCCAAAACCAAACCAGCTAAAAAATCACCCTTTATATTAATAGTAAGAGCATTTAGTGGTATAAGAGTATTTAGTATAAGAGTTAGTCTAAGTTAGTTGTAAGGATTGTTGCATGAATAAAGTCAGTTGCCGTTTGACCGTGAACCGTGTCTTTACTTTTGGTCCGCTCCTCCTCCTTCAACATAACACATGGCGACGAGGATAAATTCGATGTGGAATTTTCGTGAAAGAGTTAATTATTAAATAACAAAAAAAAAAAAAAAAAAATATATATATATTTTAAAATGGCAACGAGTGCTGGTGATTCAAAAGACATAAAGTTAAGCGGTAGTGCCTTATCAACATCGGGGTTAATTGGAAATATCGAGTTTTTTAATATTGGAGATGATTTTAAACTGTACCAGCAGCGGATGACACAGCTTTTAAAATTAAACCGGATTGGAATTGATGAGGACAAAGTGGCATTTTTCATAAGCATGGCAGGTGGTGAGCTGTATAAAGTTTTAAATTCCCTAGTAGCGCCGACTGATCCCGCTACACTTAAGTATGACGACATCATTTCAAAGCTGTCATCTTACTTCGCACCAAAAACCAACGTGATCGCCCAGCGATTTAAATTTTACAAGCGTGAGCAAAAAAGTCATGAATCGGTGGCTGATTATGTAGTAGAGCTCAAATTTTTACCAAAAAGCTGCGAATTCGATAAATTTCTTGATGACGCTTTAAGAGACAAATTTGTGTGCGGGCTGAGAAATGAAAAGATCCAGGAACGGTTGCTGAATGAAGAGAAGCTAACTTGTGACAAGGCCCAAGAGCTGGCAGAGACTATGGAGATGACGGAGAGCGAGATGAGAATGATACACCCAGCGAACACTAACGCTATACGGTCAACACGTAGATCACCACGCCGCTATGATTCTGCAGAAAGACAAAACAGGTATATGAACAACACAACTAATCGCAAGTATATAGAGGGAAAAAATAATTTTGGTGAGAGTTGCGGTACAAGGCAGGCAACTAGAAGTTTATCGAGAGGACAGAAGCGGTATCAATGCTTTCGTTGTCAACGATGGGGACATTTTGCTCGCAATTGCAAATCAAACATAATCACGGGTAACGGACATCAGCGAAGCAGACAAAAGAAGCAGATTAAAATTTTGACAAGTGGAAATGAAACCGAAGATGAGGAAACGTTGGACATCGGGTATATAAACAGTTTATCGAGTGAAGATCCCTTGGTTACTGAATTATGTATAAATAATGTTAATATGAATTTTGAAATTGATTCCGGGGCTTGTGCCTCCGTAGTCCATGTAAATGATTATGAAAAATATTTGAAGAGTGTTTCTATTAAGCCATATTCTAAAATGTTGCAGGTAGTTACCGGTGAGAAAGTCGATGTGGTCGGAGTTTGTCCAGTTGAGGTTCAGACTATTAATAAGGTAAATCATGTGCATGCTTTAAAGTTAGTGATTTTAAAAACTAGAAAGTATTTTCGTCCATTAATGGGTCGAAATTGGTTAAATATAATATACCCAAATTGGCGAAGATTGTGCGGAGGAATCAACGGTGGTTACAATAATGTAAATCGTATGAACACTAACAACGATAAAACGTTTTTAGTAGAAAAACTTAAAGTTAGGTTTGAGAAGGTATTTTCACAGAATTTCAATAACCCCATTAAAGAATTCGAAATTGATATACGATTAAAGCCAGAAGCCACACCAATTTTCACCAAGCCTTATGTTGTTCCTTATGGAATGAGGAAGCGGGTGGAAGAGGAAATTGATCGGTTATGTAAGGCCGGTATACTCGAGTCGGTTGCACATAGTCAATGGGCCACGCCAATAGTTTCAGTAACGAAATCGGATGGAAGTTTAAGAATATGCATGAATTGTAAAGTGACCGTAAATCGATTTGTTGAAATAGTTCACTACCCTTTACCGGTGATTGAGGATCTATTAGCTGCGCTAGGTGGATGTAAGTTCTTTTGTGTGCTAGATTTGGCAGGCGCATATCAGCAATTAGCCGTAACCACGAAGTCGAAAGAATATTTGACAATAAACACACATAAGGGACTTTATCGTTACAATAGACTTCCGTTTGGAGTTAGTACTGCACCAGCAATATTTCAAAAAGTCTTAGATCAAATTTTAGGTGGGTTGGATAAAGTTCAAGTTTATTTAGATGATGTGTTAGTTGCGGGTTCGACATTTAAGGAGTGCTATGATAATTTAGTAAAGGTTTTGGCGAGGTTAGAGGATTTTAATGAAAAGGTCAACGAGAAAAAGTGCAGGTTTTTTGAAGACGAAGTCGAGTATTTGGGACACCGACTAAGTGCCGATGGAATACGCCCTAATTTAAAGAAACTGGAAGCGATATGGAACGCCCCATCACCAGATACTGAAAGTAAATTAAGATCTTACTTAGGGTTATTACAGTACTATTCACGTTTCGTACCGCATTTATCTGGCAAGTTGCATGACCTCTATTCAGCGTTAAAAAAGGAAAATATGCCTTTCAAGTGGGGAGACACGTGCGAAAGGGCATTCCGGAGAAGTAAAAAGTTACTTCTCGAGAATAAGTTGCTCGCTCATTATGATCCGGACAAACCCATAATTATTAGCTGTGACGCTAGTCCTTATGGCGTAGGTGGAGTTTTGTCTCACATGATAGATGGACAAGAACGTCCAGTTTTCTTTGTGTCCAGCACACTCAACAAAGCTCAGCAAGGGTATTCCCAAACTCATAGGGAAGCCTTAGGCATAATGTTCTCGGTACGAAAATTCCATAAGTACATTTATGGTAAACATTTCACTATTTGCACTGACCATAAAGCACTTCAAGAAATATTTAATGGGGAAAAAGGTAACTCTGCGGTAGCGGTCAGCCGTTTGCAAAGATGGGCAATCGAACTTTCTATGTACGATTACGAAGTTCAATATCGTCCAGGATCCAAAATGCAACACGCAGACGCGTTATCCAGGCTCCCTTTAAGTGAAATGGCGGAAGATGAACATTTTTCGATAAATTGGTTTAATATATCGTGCGAGTTACCTATCAAAGTGAAAGACATAGCCAAATCAACCAGCGAAGATCTTATCTTGAGGCAAGTGTATGATCGGATTATGATCGGGTGGCCTGACCAGATGGAGTGTAATGAGATTAAAACTTATTTTTTGAAAAAGGAGTCATTAACTGCTGAGAATGGCTGCATATTTTATGGTGAGAGAATTGTTGTGCCAACATGTTTAAGGGCAGACATATTACGGTATCTGCATGAAGGCCATATAGGGATGGCAAGAATGAAAGAATTGGGTAGAAGTTATGTTTGGTGGATTGGTATGGATTCTGATATTGAGGGATATGTTAGGGAATGCGAGATTTGCGCGATGACTGAGAATAAAAAGAAGTCGTCTGATATTAACTCCTGGCCTAATGCGCATGCTCCATTTGAGAGGATTCATTTAGATTTCTGTTATTTTGAGGGATACAATATTTTAGTTTTGATTGATGCATATTCAAAGTTTATGGATATAAAGGTGATGAATAAAACTACAGCACAATCACTTATACTGGCATTGCGTAATATATTTGCATATTTTGGTCTGCCAAAAGAGATCGTTACTGATAACGGTCAACCTTTTGCAAGTTGGGAATTTTTGGAATTCTGTGAAAAGAATATGATTAAAGTTTTGAAGTCACCACCGTATCACCGGGTTAGCCGAACGGGCAGTACAAACATTTAAAAATTCGTTAAAAAAACTATGTTTAGATCATAAAACCAGAAACCTTCCTATGCAATGGAAAATTGATAACTTTCTCTTCCAATACAGGAATACCCCGACCACAACGACACACAAATCTCCGTCAGAACTAATGTTTAGTTATAAACCTCTTACAATTTTATCGAAGCTTAGACTAAAAACGGAACAAAATAGTAAAATAAAGGATAATAGAAACACTAATAAGAACGAAATGCAAAACGGAATAAACAATAGGAAAAGAAAAGAAGATTGTGCAAGCAAAGCAATTAAGGAAGAAGATAGATTTAAACCGAATGAAATAGTTAGATATAGAAATGTACATAAAGGCTATTGTAACTATGTTTTAGCTCAGATAATTAAAAAGGTAAGCAAAAGCTTATATGAAATAAGTTTAAATGGAGTTAAAAGAATTGCACATATAGGAGATATGAAAAGGGCGCGTCATGTCAAGAGAGTAACGTTCGCGCGATCTAACATTAGGATTCCTAGAGAGGAATATTTAGAAAGTAAGCTAAATGATAAGGTGGTATCGAATGGTAAAGATAATTCTACTATAAGATCTCCGAATGCTAAAGATGACGCTAGTGAATTTTTTGAATTAAGACGTTCCGAAAGACTTAAGGCTAAAAGAAAACATAGTTGCTAAAACAATTAAAAACATAATAAAAGTGAATTACATTCTTTGCCTTTAAGTTAAATCTAAGAAGGAAAGAGTTGACATGATTATATATATTAATAGTAAGAGCATTTAGTGGTATAAGAGTATTTAGTATAAGAGTTAGTCTAAGTTAGTTGTAAGGATTGTTGCATGAATAAAGTCAGTTGCCGTTTGACCGTGAACCGTGTCTTTACTTTTGGTCCGCTCCTCCTCCTTCAACATAACAGAAATTCAATCATGAGTCTGGCTATACTATTATTTTTGGAATCCAACAGCCAGATCGTGGGACTAAAAATTAACTTTTGCACTCCTGGCCACTCCTGCAGTCAAGATATTGACACGGTGCATAGTGTTTTGGAGAGAATCCTAAAGCCAAGAGAATTTTATTCTCCAATTTCTTTGATGCGCATTTTAATGAAGGCAAAATTTAAGGGACAACAAATGAAAATGTTGCAAATGCAAGCTCAAGACTTTTTTGATTTCCAAGCTTGTTCTTTACTGTTAAATTTTAAGCAGATACCTTATTTCAAGGTAACAAATTTAAAATTTTCTCAAAACCTGACTTCAGTAAAATATAAAACATCATACCTGGAATCCGAATACATACAAGTTGATTTAAAGTACACTAAAATTTCTATCAGAGCAAACTCAACCCCGTTTAAATTACCAAACCCAACATAATTGAAACTACGCACAGAAATGTCGGAACAAAAAATAAAATGTTTTCGGTCAATGTTAAAGTTTATGCCGGAAGTGGACAAACCCTTTTTCATGGCATTAATAAATAATAAATCTAAAAAAAACATTCAACAAAAAACAAAAACCTTAAAAAAAGAATTATTGATGCCGCCTTTGCTTTTTAAAACATTAATTAAATCTTTAAATTATTTACCTACTACTATTATTATTTATTATTTTTTTTTTTCCAATTAAATGAATTTTCATGTCAATTTGTTCAACAAATTTTGAATTAATTTATTGTTTAGTTACAGGTTTTTTCAAATAAAATATTTCTAATATTGCAATCTATTTTTGGGTGTTTGAAATTTTTCGTCTGTTATCTTTAGTTTAAAGTCGTATGTCCGACATATAACCTAGCAACTCAAAAACGGGAATTAAACTTTAGCAACAAAGTCGTATCTGGATTTTTAAAGCTCATTTATTAAGTTTGTGCACATATTGGATGTAAAATTTTGATGAATTTTTGTTTGGTTTTATGACATGAACACGTAGGCATTTAGTCTATGAACAAAATAAACTACAGCTCCAATAAAAAAAGTGTGAAATTTTGTTTTCGCTGTATCTCAAATTCACCGTTTTTCACATGCGACCTTGTTATTCTCGCACGACGATATGGGTCACGGCAGAACACCTGAGAAGGTGAAGACAACGAAAACGTGAAAGTCCCACAAGAAAATTATAAAAATAAAAACACTTTGACTTAAGGTAACACATAATTTAAGATTCTTAAAATGATTATGAAAGTATACCTATCTGCAATATATTCCCCAACTTATGGTACCATAACTAATTCATTTGAAAATTGAAACCGAGGTTTTAGTTTCACAGAGTAAAAGTTAATCGCCTCAATCTAAATTACCAAAGGACGCTGTAGGTAGCTCGCTTCATGTCACATCACAAAAGATCGTACACAAAAGGAAATAATTTCTTGCATAAAACTGCAACTTCATTATCGTCTTCTCAGTCCCTGGAGGAAATATCACAAGTATTGTAACAAAAACCCAATTTGCATTGAACTGCCATTGTGCGAAAGTCCCTGGAGTGTATCAAAATACTTTTCATTTCAAAGACGAAAAGAGAAAATCTATTTCCAAAGGTCAAAGGGTCGCTGTTCTACATTTCCGATTCATGCAGCAAACTCCGATGCACGCAAAAATTCCATCACAGGAGCCGTACATGAAGTCAGCAGGATTTATTGCCACTCATGCATTCAAATTCAAATGCCAGTCCCAATGCCAAATGCGAATGCGATGCGATCACAGAACGGATCATTATTGGTCGTTTTTGTGCCGAGCAGGATTTTAATGGTAAACAATCAGATTTTTGGCAAATTCCCTCCACCAAAGGGTGTGTGCACATTCATAAATCGCCGCACCGTTGACAGTTGTGTAACGATGATTTTATTTTGAATTTTTGTTGTTCCGTTTTTTTCCCCGACAGCGAGGAGGGTGTGTTGTGTCATTTTGTATGCGTTGGATGTTATCACAGTGTAAACTGCAAATGTGTCATTTTTCAAAATTTGGCGCGCTGTGACTAATTCTTTAGTGTTTTTCTTTCGGTTTCGATTATATTTTTGCCGAGTTTTTTTTTTTTTAATTAAGTGTGGAATTTTTCGCATCGGTTTTGATGGTCGTTTGCTGATTTTGCCGGGCAAATTTAATGTATTTTTTGTGGATTTAATGGTTTTAGTGAGTATATAGGGAATTGTGCATGTAAAGGATCGATAGATAGTAGCTGGAATTAGACACCTGGCTTATTGGTGTCACAAGGAATACATTTACTTTCTATCCGAAACTGATCGGAACATATAAAGTTGAAGGACTTGATAACCTATACAGAAGTAGTTTTCTAATTTAGCACAGATGCTTTGGAACTCAAAATAGATTTCATCTCAACGTGTAGTAGTCCCTGTAAACATTAGATAAAGAGTTTCTATTATTCCACAGTCAATTCTCAGAGAAGTTGTGGCAAACCTCTATATTGTGATATTTTATTATCGGAAGGCCACCTAATCCCATTCGGGATTCAAGGACAATATATTTGTTGACTGAAATGGTAGGCAATTAAATTTGGTTCTTATTAAAAATATATTTTTGCTGTCCCTTTTTTATGAGGCACCAATGTTTCGACGACGTCTCAAATTTACCTACAGTATTCTCCAATTATTATCGGCTAAAACCTCTCTGCCGATTAGGCCGATTTGTGTCATTACTTCCGAAACGATTTCGCAGTGTGGGATGGTGTATGTCCGCGCTTAATGCGGTATACAATTGCGACCTGTCATCAAGAACTGAGTCAGCAAGTTTGATTTGCCATGAGTGCGTTTGATCATTGGTAAAGGGTTGAAAATCGTTAAATTTAATATTTTTGGGGTTGCAAATAGGACAAAGCCGAGAAAATATTAAAATTTAATATTTCGCATGTAATCAAATTAAACAACCCAATAAAAGATTTATTAATTTTATGTAATGTCAAAAATACGTCTGAAATATTAAATTTTAATATGGATGGAGATGGGTTTCAATGCAAAAGTATTTAACTTCAACCCTTATTTATATTGAGAAACCAAAGAATTTTAATACATTTGTATTCGAATTAAATAAACTGCAGATTAAAATATAATACTTTCACTTCAAATTAAATACTTCTTTTGCTTTTTATAAACCCATGGAATATTAAAATATTATACAATCTTATTATATTTTAATAATTCTTTCGAATTGATTTGTTTAAACACCGAAAAGATTTTATTTCAATATTAATTTTTATTGGTTTTAAATATACAATACATATAGAAAATTGTCAAGGGTAGGCTTTCATCCGCTTCATTTTTCTAGAAATTTAAATGAAGGAGATTTCGTGTACGCCCGAATTATGTTAATAATTATTGATTCGATTACTTACTTTTTGGAATTATAATAGTTATATTTCTGAGGCAATAAACTGGAATCTCTAGACCGCCCTGATCTTCAGGGCATCTCTGCGCTTCACAACTTCATGAAAAATAATGCGGGCCACTACCATTCAGAGAAAATTTAAGAAAAAAAAAAAAATGAAAAGAGCTAAGGCAACATAAATATAAAGTGACAGGTACAAGACCAAAAATGCGAAATGCGTTTGTTCTCGTCATAATAATTCATGACTAGAACAAACGAAAATGAAACGTCAGTCAGAATGAATGAATTCAGTGTCGCTTTCAATATGTCTACTTGGTTATTGTTAATTTTTGTGATGATATATGAAAGTGTGCTTTTTAGAATATTTTGTTTAAGGAATACAAAAAATGAGATACCTATGCGGGCCATTTTTTGTTGTCCCCGGGCCAAGATGCAAAATGAAAGACAGAGGTCCAAGTGGCTTTGAACTAAGTTACTTACTAGTAAGAAGAATTGGATATTATTATTATTATTATATGAGAGGGGTTGTTGTACTGCGACCTTTTGGTCTATTGTACCCCCTGCTAACGCCTCAGTGAGGTATATGCCCTCAAACGAGTTCCCCTCACATTATAATTCCTTTCGGAATCATTTTAGAGGTTCTTGTACTCTCGTTTCTCCTTGGCGGAAGAAATCCGTCCTATAGCACTCCCTCTAGTCCAGTTTCCTTTAAGAATCTTAGGATGAGAGCTGGGTCCAGTGACCCTATTTCCTCATCAGATAGTTGGCACTTGCCCAAGTATTTCAGTCTTTTGTGGGTCAATGCCCCACACGAGCCCAGCAGGTGTTCTGGGATTTCACTGAACTCATCGCAGAATCTGCAGAGACCTTCTTCAGATATACCCAGTTTCCTGAGGTGTTCCTTGAGTCTACGATGCCCGTTAGGATACGGAGGTTATTTTTACTCATGCCGATGCAAGCTTGGAATCTTTTCCGGTTGTATTGCCCCAGAAGGTTTTTAGCCTGCCTCATGCCTTGAGTGTTGTGCCAAGTTCTTGCCCTGTTTTCTTTCTCTAGTTTCCTAAGTTCTTCTTTGAGGGTGTGATCCCCTATTTCGCAGAATGGTTCAGGGCCTATGAAAGCTTCAGATGTTCCCTTTCTTGCTAGGGAGTCGGCAATTTCATTAGCCTCTATTCCCATGTGGCAGAGGGTTATTTTGTTTCTCCTACCCAATTCATTTAAATTTTGTAGGCATTCCCATACAAGTTTGGATTGGCTGATGTAGGAATTGAGTGCCAGCCTGACTGTCTGACATTATAGCTAAATCACAGTTGGTGATGTTTCTGTTGAAGTTGATTTGAACACATCTATCTATGGCATAGATTTCGGCCTGAAAGATGCTGGCACTTTTGCCCATTGGTTCAGAATATTTGGTTCTAGGCCCGCATACTCCCACTCCGGTTCCCTCATCAGTTCTGGACCCATCTGTGTACCACTTTTTTGTGTTATTGCTCAGTCTGTGAATTGTGGATTCGTTGCTCCAGTTCTTCTTGTTACTGCGCTTTGAATTGGATATTATTGTGACCCCATTTTCCGCATCAATTTCATCCACTAATTACTCAATTCAGTATAATAATCAAACTGATTCTAACCTTTAAACCAAGCGACAAAATAATATATTTGGGCTCAAAAGTAATACAGATATATTTAAATCTAATCTGTAATCAGGGTCAGATCCTGCATTAAAACCAAATACAAATGTATTGAAGTCGATGGCTTTAATAAGTTCGTATTAATTAGATATAATGTTTCAGTTCAACTTTAAATTAATTGTAAGAAGTTCTTGATTTAAATACTTTTTCAATATAGACCTGGTTAGATTGTAGAACAAAAATACTCGATTATTATCTTTGGAGGTTAAATTTCAAATTCGTACTTTAATGGGACAATTATTATTAAATTTGAATGTAAATATATTGCAGAAAGAGTTTAATAAATTGGATATATTGAAAACCAATTTTTCTTGTAATGCATATACCTGTAATACTGCGGATGTTTTTAAAAACACCCCCATATTTTTAACCATCTATGAGCCTGTGTGCCCATTTTGCCCTAAACAACAATGCGTCTCTTTATTGTTGCAGATAAACCTCTCCGGACACTTCGGTCTTCAGTCATAGATAAACAGCATTGAAAATAAAACGTATATAGATAGCATCGGTCGAAATAGACGAGCGGTCCTTAATGCGGTGAAGGGATTTGTTTACGCGCAGTAAACTTAAATTTTGCGGCACTTAAATGTATTTGTTCTACATTGGTACATGAGTATATAAAATTGGCTTATGCTTTGACGACCGTCACTTATTTCACAAAGATAAACGATTGGGAAACAACTTTATAGGAGGGCGCTATTTTAAAATTTATTGTTTCCCGAACTTTTGTACGCTGCTTCTGACCTGTATGATCACCGAGTTGTTAACCAGCCGTACCTAACCACCATGCGTGCAGTTACATGATGTTAGCAGTTCAATTTCTACTTAAAAATTTTCGACACAACCACCAAGGCGCTGTCATCCACATATCCGAAAATTGCTGCTTCTCTTGGCATAGATTGGCACAAAATTAAGTAACGTTCCACAGCATGGGGGTAGGCCCCATCGTCAGAATCATTAGTCAAAATTCCATTTGCAAAGTTTGTACTATAGGCTCGATCTTGTTGATTATACAACTCCCTCCTTTCTTGGCGAGGAAATAGAGTCCCAACACCATCGCCATAAGAGTATAGCGGGCATTCGGAGACCTTTTAGTCTCAACGACGTAAGCTTTACCCCTGACCATAATCGATAAAGGTTTCTTATAGATTTTTTTTTAAGATAGATTTAAATTTATTTGTGCATTTTAAAAATTTATTACAAAATAAAATAAAATAAATTATATTAATTTGCATGGCATTGCCGTCTGCCTGATTGGCAATACCTTTATATAGTGTATGCAAATTAAAAAGAAAATGAATTCATATTAATATTTATCAAAAGTTGCCTGATAATATTCTCCCCCCAATATTGTAGTGCAATTTTACAATATTTAAACAAACTAGGAACATTTACATTGTTGAGGAGTGTTATTACTTGGTTCTCCGATAGGATATCGCTTCCCAAGATATTCCTTCTCGTTTCTTTCAATATTGGACACTTTCCAATGAAATGATGTGTACCTTCCCTTTCCGCTAAGTTACACAAGCTGCATAGTTGTCGTAGATCTTCTCTGTGTGGTATATAATTAAGTTGCAGAAGGTCGCCCCACAGTCTGAAAATCATCGTTATTTCATCAATGCTGCATTCATCTCTAAAATAATTTTTCTGCAACAATTTGTGGTTTAAGCGGCTGTAGATAGTTCGGTGTAACGATCCCACAGCTTCTTCTAAGTACCGTGCCCTAGCTTGTTCATCGGTATGCTTAATGATTTTGTAAAGCTGGTTCTTCAACCACCTTTCATCATCGTGATTAATATCTGTATTACAGTTTCGAGCTAATGCCAACCACTCCTTGTACCATCCTGATCTACTTTGTATAGCCTGTAAGGCTGCTATTTTTGGGAGCCGGTAATCCGGCATGCTAAGCACCTTAACTATATAATCCGCTTGGAGTTTCAGCGTTTTCGTAAAAAGAGGTGGTACACCTGTTTCCAGCATTAGCATATAGTTTGGCGTGTTGGGCGGGAGATAAAATGTTCTTTTGAGGTAAAACCGTAGCAGTTTCTCGACAGTTTCGTTTGTTTTACATCCCCATACTTGTGCTGCAAAGAAAAGAATGGACACCAACACCGCCTCAAAAACTTTATATTTAGCACTATGGGCAATGTACTTATTACTAAAGCATCTTCTCCATGCTACATTAATAGCTGTTTTCGATTTTACCAGCTTTTCCTCTAGATGGGCATTCATACTGAAATTGTTGGTAACAAGTACCCCGAGGTATTTATATTCCTTCACAACTTCAATTGTTACGCCTCTGTAATGCCATTTCTCATTTGAACTCATTCGACTTCCCCCTTTTTTGAATACCATCACCTTTGATTTATCCAAATTGACTATCAAATTCCATAACCTGCAGTAACTACTGAGGCGGTTGATCATAAGCTGTAACGCTTCTGGAGAGTATGCCAATAGCACTATGTCGTCTGCGAATAGGAGAGCCTTGATCAGCACTCCTGCATACATTATTCCGCCCGGCAAGAAGTCAGTTATGTCCTCTATGAAGAGTGCGAAAAGGCTTGGACTTAAAGAGCAGCTCGGTCTTACTCCAGAGCATGATTCAAACCATTCCCGTTCCAAACCGCTGCTTTTGTATCGCTATAAAGGTTTTGTAGTACACGTCCATATTTACATGTCCATGTTGTAGAGTTTGTAGAACAAGGAGTGGCGGTCAAAGGCTGCTCTGAAATCCACAAAGAACGAATAAAGTTGTTTCCCCTGCCGGCAAAAGTATTCAACGATATTACTTAAAACAAACAAGTGATCAATGGTAGAATATGCTGGCCTTAACCCGGCCTGAAATTCCTTGTTTTCTCCTATCCATTGATTAAGACGGCTTTGCATTATTGCGGTGCAAATTTTATATGCTGCATTAAGAAATGAAATACCTCTATAGTTAGCGGGGTCTGTAGTCGAACCTTTTCTATGGATGGGAAAAATTAACGATTCCTTAAATCGTTGTGTTGCTACTCCTGTCTCTAAGATGGTGTTAAACGCGGAGCTGAGCCTAAGGTGTAGCTCGTTGGTGCCATGCTTATAAAATTCAGAAGGTATACCGTCCGACTCGACAGGGAAGGTATTAAAGTCGTTGCGTATGCGGATGACGTGGTGATTCTAGTATCAGGAATGTTTCCGAACGTGATAAGTGAAATCATGGAAAGAGCACTGGGTAAGATTAGCGGTTGGGCTACAAGTTGTGGTCTCAGCGTTAACCCAAGCAAAACTGAACTGATACTGTTCACCACCAAATCCAAAATACCAACCTTCTCACTTCCCCGCTTGAATAACCAAAATCTGACTTTATCCACCAGTGCCAAATATCGAGGAGTCATCCTTGACCCTAAACTCAACTGGAAGTCAAATATCGAACACCGAGTGAAGAAGGCAAGTATAGTTTTCTACGCCTGTAGTAAAACTTTCGGCAAGAAGTGGGGGCTTCAACCAAAGATGGTTCGTTGGATGTACACAGCTGTTGTACGTCCTATCCTCACCTACGGGTCACTGGTATGGTGGCCCGCCTTAAGCAAAGCTTATAATATCACTAAATTAAGTAGAGTCCAAAGAACAGCTGGAATTGGAATCACAGGAGCTCTACGATCAAGTCCGACCGAGGCGCTCAATGTGATTCTCAATTTCCTGCCAGTGGATCTGCACATAAGAAACATTGCAGCGTGCAGTGCAGTTAGATTGAAGGAATCTAGATGTTGGTCCGAAAGGCCTTATGGGCACACCAGCATCCTCCACTCGCTTCCTAACGGCATTGGTCGTATACCTACGGACTACATCGTACCCAAACTCAACTTCCATAAAAACTTCTCTCTGTTAGATTCCCCTCTAGATTAGAATGGGAGGAAAATGCGGTCGTTAACGGTTTCCACATACCCATTTGCACAGATGGTTCAAAAATGAGCTGTGGAGTGGGAGCGGGCATTTTCTCAGCAGAATTAGTCATCTCCAAATCATTCCGCCTCCCTAACGCTGCCAGCGTCTTTCAAGCAGAAGTACTTGTAATCAAGGAGGCGTGTAGACTGCTTCTTAACGTAACTTCACCCAGAAGAAAAATAGGCATCTTCGTCGACAGTCAGGCCGCGATTAAGGCTGTCGGGGCAACTAAATCGCCGTCCAAACTTGTTGTGGACTGCAGGGAGACGCTTGCCAGGGCTTGTCATCGGTTTGAAATCACTCTAGTCTGGGTTCCTGGCCATAGGAACATAGAGGGGAATGAGAAAGCCGATGAACTTGCCAGACGTGGCTCTACTCTGTCCGTGTCTCTATCGGAGGAAGTCTTCCCTCCGCTGGGATACGTTAAGAGAGAAATCCTCCTGTACTGCACCTCAAGGGCGGAGACCAGATGGTTGAACCTGACGAGCTGTGCCATTTCGAGAAAAATGTGGCCAACCTATGATGATGCCAGAACAAACAACCTCTTAGCCAGAACGCGTGTAGATGTCGCCAGACTAACGGCAATTAGTACGGGTCATTGGCCCTTAGGAACTCACGCAGCCACACTTGGCATCCCCCATAACGCCCACTGTCGTTGTTGCGCGGACACCAATAAGAGTGAAACAGTGTTTCATCTTCTTTGTGAGTGTCCGGCCCTAGCCAAAACCAGACACAGTGCTCTAGGTCATCGCTTTTCTGATGACCTTTCGGCCATCCAAAGTATTCATTTCAATAAGATCATCAATTATTAACTCCTCAGGCTGGTTGTAAGTTCCCTCATCGTCCTTCTTCCCCTTTATTTATCAGGTTTCCGTGAGTTGTGGTCTCAAAACGGCGCTCAATTGCGTTATTTGTGTCTTTCCCTCGTACGGGAAATACAGCCACTTAAACCAACCAACTAACCATACCGTCCGAACCTGCAGCTTTACCATCCTGCAAAAATTCATGCAGAGAGATCCGTCTGTCCAATATGTCATTCTGGTGTGGCATATTGAAAGTGTATGAGCCTAGCAGATGGGTTTACGTTTCTTATAATATAACGACGTACTGCCACACTTTATAGCTTTTATGAACCAAGTTCAAACTAATCAATTTTGCAATTGATGCTCATTGCCGTATCGAGTCCGAGAAGGCGGGTAATTTCACCACATTCGGAGACAGACCGATCTGAGGTCTGCGAATTAAAGGGTCCACCAATACATACTATTCGGTGCTTTACTGTCCCCTACTTTGACTTGGTAGATTACCAGTCATGATAATCTTATTACAAATTCCCTTAAATTTCTGGCTTCAATTATGGCCTCACGACGAGGAAGCTCAAATGGGGTTAATATAAAACTTGCTGGCATTTCATTTAGACCACTTTAACCGTTTTGCAAAATTGTTGTCCGGTTTGGACGATGAATCAAAAATCATTGTGGTCGCTCTGCTCACGCGCCAGTCGTACCAGGCTATACTGCTCCCAAAAGAAGCATCGATGAGTGGTTCACTATAGGCATGGCCAGGTTATCGTTACTTACTCGTTATTTGCCTACCCTCTTGTTGAAGCCGACTAAAATACTTTAAAAAGAAAAAACAATATTCAAAAATAGTCTTTTGATATTCAGTCTGTCAATTTATTATTCGAAAGGAAGCTAAAAAGTTTTGTTTTTCATTTAATAAAATAATATAAAAAAAATCAAAAAGCTTCCTTAATTATTAGGTACTACCTAATTAGGGTAGAGTCGCCTCTTTCCGAACATCCCCAGTTCTCGAACACTTTTTGCAAAATCCGTTATATTATCGTTAATTTACAGTTTCTGCTTTCCGTCACAGCACACTTATACGTATGCATATTCCCTTTTCACTTACCATAAGTATCGCATTCATACTAATGCATCTTATGTCAACAAAATTCATATTTTGCTTATGGGTTTCAGTGAGTGCGGTAGATCTGTTTTCTTTAAAAAAAAAAAGTTTCAGTGAACGTCTAGGAAAAGTTGTTTTTAATGCAAAATTGATCAGGTAAGTTATTTAAACTGTGTTTTTATGATATTAGTGCAATTAATTGTAATATTTAATGAAGTTTTGTAGTACATTAAAATTGAAGTTAATTAGTGTTTTTGGGCTGTTCGGGAAAAGGAACCTAATTTTTACCGAGTTTCCTAACCCGAACACAACTGTTCGCAAATAGGCAACTATGAAAAAAAAAAATTCTTACCAGTTTACTACCTTATCTTATTGGAAAACATTTTGTTTCTCTTTCTGTATCACAAACCGCATATAAAAAATTAGTGTTCCTATTCTCGAACACCATACTCGTTGGTGTTCGGAATAAGGAAACTGACACTTTTATGGTTTCCTATTCTCGATCACCCAATATTTTAACGGTTTTCATTTTATAGGTTCAAATAATGACTCAAAAACAAAAATATCAGCACCAAATTAAAAGGCCAGTACTTCTCTTAGTAGATGGGCATAAGTCGCATATATCGATGCACATTAGCGATTACTGCTCCAACAACCAAATTATCTTGTATTCGCTGCCACCTAATACAACACACATTATGCAGCCTGCTGATGTCGGAGCCTTTAAAGGGATAAAAAGTGACTATAGGAAAACTGTTAGAGAATGGAATAATTTACCAGAAAACCATGGTGAAACAGTTACAAAAACGAACTTTTGCCAACTGAAGAATTTTATTTAAATCAAGAGCGTATTAAAGTGAAAAAAGGCAAGAAATTAACAACCGCAAAAGCCTGCGCCAAAGTAAACGAAAAAATAAACTAAAACTAAAAAAAAAAATCGATAAAACCTAAACTTTCGGAGATGATTTCTCGCAAGAAAGAAATATGTGGACAATGCGCGGATGAACTTAACACGGACACAGAAGATGATGCGTTGAAGAATATCGGGTGTGAATACTGCATCAGATATCGGTGCGACTACTGCATCAGATGATTTGTCCTGTACCAAACTGTCCACAAAAACATTTGAAGAAGCACAGATGGAAGACTATGTGTGTGATTTTTGTTCATAATTTTTTTTTAAATTACCTATTATTAAAAAAAATGAATTACCTGTGATTATTTTTGTTCCTACGTAATAACGAAATGACTGATAATAAATAGTTATTGTAATAGTTATAGATACCTACCTAGTTATTTATGTCTTTAAGTCTTTTTTTTTAAATAAAATGAATTGTTTTTGTTATTTTCTTAACCGAATATTTATCTTTTTTAAGTCTTTTTGAATTGGTAATCTTATTTTCTTAAAATAAAATCTGTGCAAGCACTAAAGTGTTACCTTAATTTCGTTTTTACTTCGTATGTACCTAGTTGAAATTAACATTTAAGACAAAATTATAGGTATGATTAAAGTGTTCGAAAGGAGGAAACCTGTTCGGCTTTGGGAAACAAGTGTTCGAAAATAGGGGGAAATGGTTAGTTTTCACATTTACTTCATTTGTTAATAAATTGCAATAATTAACAAAATCAACTATATGAGGTTTAAGAATATTTGAGTTTTTCTTTCAAATGAAATCAAAACTAAATGTATAGGCCCATTGTAAGCATTTTTTACAGACTGTTCATTATTCAATGTCGGTAAACTGTTCGAGAATAGGCGACTCTACCCTACCACCATACAGTCCACGGAAACTGGTTATCGAACACCTCTATTTAAACTAGGTACACCAACCACTTTCATGCGCGCACTAAATCGACAATATTCCGATTAACCGCATTTTCGTATACCTTCAAATGATTACAAAATTTATAATTGCAAGCTTTGCACCAATCAGCCCAAATCCATTCAGTCAAAATTGCGCCAGTCAATTCAATTAGCAGGAATCAGTGTAAAAGTCACACTAGTTAGTCAGTCCAAGTCACTAGAGTCATTCCAAGTCAGTTCTTATGGCCCCTTTTACACCAAGTTTCAGCAGTTTTAAGGAACAAATCTTCCCAGTCAATCTTAGTTACACCAGCCAGTCCGAAGCACAGCCAAACAGTTTAAGGCATACAAATCATTCCGAAAAATTAAAATTGTGGGTCTAGATCACTTCAGAATTTACAAGTCAAACAAAGTAATCTCAGTCACTCAAGTCATTTAAATTCAACAGTCAGTGTAAATTAGGCTACGCTGTATAAAGTTTGACGTAGTTGATGCCAATTTTTGGAGACACCTCTCGATACCTGTTGGCGCTGAGCGTTAGAAGAGACCTTTGGTAGCCATGAAGTTATTGATTAAATAATTTTATTTATTTTTCACTTCTAAATAGGATGCAATGAGCAATAACAACTACTAATCGAGTGATCCCCACGAAGAAAATGATTGCTTCACCAGTAAAAGCCTATTGGTATAGTCTACCCCAAAAAACTTTGCTAAAGAGAATTATGGTTTGGCTATACAATTCGTACACACATCCTATAACTTACAACGTCACTCATACCTATACAATCTCCACCTCAACTCAAAATTCGTTCCTTAAAACAGTCTTATTTCTGGTTCTTTTTCGTTTCACTATTCTCTCAACAATCAACCCCGCACCTGCCAAAATGAATGCCGATCCTTTGACCCGGATATCCCACCGACGCACCATCAATCCGATTTGTTTACATGGTTTTGGTTAGATACCACTTACGCTACCGTTCATTGGAGAAAATTCCCCAAACAATGCCACACGAAAATCAGAAATTTTCCCAAGGATATTCCCTACACAAAAAAAAGGAACCTCCACACATCTTGTTGAAATTATTCATAGCTATGCATTTTGAATGACGAGCCGAAATTCCTTCGGGAGTAGGTACACAGCGCGGGGAATCTTTCCCACAACCACCGCGATGCACATGGACATGATTTACGCCTAATTAGTTCCTACGTACCGCTCGGGTGTCGGCTTACACAGGACACTTGAGAACGATCAGCCTAAAAATTTGTTCAAACTTGTATCGATAACAGATTTGGAATTGCATTTCCCGTATAGACGCACGCAGTTGTGCGGTTGTTTTGTGAAACAAAAGCGCAGCCCACACTCGATCCAGCAAAGAGGTCATCCTTGGGGGACTTCTATGTACTAGGTGTTGGATGACACAAGCGAATGTAGAACTGGACACCGACTGCTGAGACGACACCACGTCTGGCCTGATGTTTTGCGGTTTCGGCGTGTGTGCACCTGAATGCATGGGTTTCCGTCCGCATTCCGGAAACAAAACAGAAACCAAATCAAAATCGAATCCTTTTTCCATGCCCTTTTTGGAAAATACATCCACTCACTATCCCCTTTTCCAATCCGGCCTTTGTGCCTGTCAAAACAAAGCAATCCAAAACGTTTGTGCGTTTTTTTTGAAAGAATTAGAACAAATGTATCTAAATTTGTATCTTATGTCCCCGAGCGAGGTATCCGTATCCGTGTCATCGACGCAGAAGGCTTACACACAATGCGCGATCAGCGTGCATCCAATAAATTCTGTCAGTCACTTTCCCCCTTTCGGTTGGTGGCAGTCGGTCTATTTGTTGCACGATCCGGCATCCGAGGGAAGGAAGACAAATCTTAAGTTACCAACTCTTTGAGAGGATCGTTTGTTGTCGTCGTCGTTGCTGTTGGTTGTGTACAGTTGTTTGTTTGGTTTTGGAAGTCGATCGGATTACGTTGATGGTCTGTTAATTGCACTCAGGTGGGCTGAAGTGTCAACGCCGTGTGTTGAAATGTTTTGAAAATATACAGATCCGATGATGGGATTCCCATGTGTCAGTGTCGACTATTTAATGGGAAATTTATTTCTTCCGAATTGGGATGTAATTAATGGGGGATGGGGATCATTAGAGAAAGATATCGTTTTTTTGTTTTGTTTAAATGCGCGCTACGAATTTTGATTTACTGCGCATTAGCCCATTAAAATTGGAGATCGTGTGACAGAAAGTTTGGATTATGACTTGTGGTAGCCATTTGATAATATTTTCGGAAACTTAACGACAGAATTAGTGGACTTAATTTATGCTTGAACATATTGTAGATATGGGGATTGGTGGTGTCTTTTCAGTGCCCTTTAATTATTTTTGAATTTTTTATAGACGGTTTTGGTGCCTATACCTCAGTTAATTGTATAACTAAAATGTATTTTGAACCATAGGGTGATCTGAAGTTTGAGTAAAAGTCAGCACCTGAAGTGGAGACTCAATGAAGCAGGATAATGAATATCAGTAAAGAGGCATAATGTTGGTGCCACAAACTATCAGACTAGAGCTTTCCCAAAAAAGAAACAGTCTATTGGGAAAAAATAGAAGTACTCTGAAATACATCTCCAATTATTTGTAATCCTTCATCAATGTGTGGTTAACAAAAGGTAATTAAACTGCTTTAAGAGCAGTTCATCAGGACTCACATTCATCCTTGACAACTAGACGATTAATTAAAATCTTGGTATTTATGAAATGAAATAAATTTGAATTACCTGGGTAAGAAGTCCATTTTTTCAGAATCGCAGCTATGGCGTCCCCGCACCTTGCACTTTGGGACCTGGATGACGCTACAAGTTCCCGCCCGATGAACTCCTCCTTCAACCGATTGGGATTGATGCACTAATTGCAGACGGGGAAGAAATAGGAAAATCTTCTGTAAATTCCAATGAGAATTCCATAACCATTTGCTGGTCTTCCGTAGCCTCCATAGCTCTCTCTAATGTGTTGTCCCAGAAAAAAGTATATAAATTTGATTTTATCTGATTTTTATAAAGTTTTTTTTTCAATTTTTTACCATTACAATGACGGCGGCCAAAAAATATAGTAGAAAAGATTCGATGCATATATTTGTTCATTTGCAGACCCTGAACGCAGGGAATCTTCGACTTTCTTTTTCTCATATACAAAGGCTGAGATCCTGAGAGCAGATTTCGAATCCTTTTTTTACGTCCATCATATCTTTATGAAACTCCTTGGATGTGGAATCCCAAGCTTTATATTTCAGGTCAATTCTTTTGTACAGGCTGCTTTTGTAGTTCCAAAGGAATTCTTTTTCCCTGTACAAATTGATTAAATGTTTGGTTTTCTTTTGGGATACTGTCCACTCGCCCATATTCTGTTTGAAGTTTGAAATATATATCCGTAAATGTAGCACAAGTTATATTTCGTCTATGCAGAACCAATAAACGATTAAATACCATTATGTTTTACTTACCTGCTTTGCTCAAAATAATCAACGGAAAACGAAGAATTGTACAATGTTTTTATTAATTGTAGATATTTTTTTAGAGTTTAGTCACGAAACCATAAAAAAACACTACCTACGCCAAAGAACATCACCGGCAAAAAATGACATTTCTAGACGAAAAGCAAAAAAAAAAAAACACAAATATCTGTCAAATTCGCGTCGAGGAAGACAAAATTAGACGATTGTCAATTCTGAAGTGTTTGTCATTCCTTTGAATCGAAATTTTCTCCTTTCCATACAAAATTCAATTTTCAGAAATCCCCCCTAAAAAAATATAATTTCTTGACTGAAATAAGGTAGTTTAGGTTAAGTTAGGGAAGGAGGACATCGTAAGACCGATTGTTATTCCCTTCATATAGGTAGGTAAATAAATAAATCCCAAAAACATTGAAAATCAAAGTTGAAGTCATGTTTAGGATCATAAAATAAAAAAATAACACAAAAAAATTAACCGAGATCCAATATTCGTGATGGACAAAATTTAGCCCATTGTCATAGATTAAAATTGTCTCCATCCCAAACAAAATTTCTGAAATCCCCACAATTCAGAATGCGATTTCTGATTTTCACGGTTTTAAATTTTCGGGTAGAAATGCAGAGTGAAATGTCAAAGTTACGCGACACTCAGGGTCTTGCGCAATTTGGGGGTAGCGCCATCTGTCATTCAACAATATAAATAATTTCATTCTGATTTAAAAACGAACGATTACTAAATTATTTGGATATTGTTCATACAAAAATACTAACCTCGCGATTAAAAAATGGTGGGTTGGGGTAGGAAGGTGAAGATTTTTTGATGCCAAATCTAAAAAAAAAAAACAAACATTTTCATTAAAAATAAAAATCAAAAATGTTGTGGACGTGGACACCCTAATCATTAAGCGGTATGAAATATACTTTACGACCGATTCTCATACCTACCAAATATGCACAACAAATTTCATAAAAATCGGTACAGCCGTTTCAGAGGAGTACGGTTACAAACACCGTGACACGAGATTTTTTTTTATTCGATTTCTCGGAAAAAGACTAAAATAAATAATATACTACTCACTTAGAAATTGTAAACAAAATAAACAGCCAAATAGTTTCCAGAACACAAAACGTCATGGCATGATTTGCCCAGCTATACCTAGTATATATCGATCTAAAACTTTGATTTTAGTAGGTACAACTCTATATGCTTTATGCTAGCCTTAGCATTGCTAAGATTACGACGTACTGCTCGAAGCAATTCGGTTTACCATGTGAAGACTCAGTGAAGATATGGAACAAATCCAAACAAACCATTTAGTATATCAGAGCGAATTTAGTCGATATGCACATTCCTACATCATACATCGTTTTTGGAAACTATAAGCTGCTGCGTAGGTATTTACCTGTCTTTTAAAATAGCTGCTTACCTATAAAACCTCATCCAGATCTTCCTCTTTGAATAGGATCTATAAATATCCGACAGAGAAACGCATTGCTTGCTACTGTCCACAAACATCAATTGCATTTGCCTTCATCACTGCTTGAACTTAAAACAAAAAATTAAAGAATAAAACTCGAGTTCAAGGCTTACTCCGTTTCCGCTCGATTCCACCACTTTGACTTCAACGCTCCCACCAAAAAATCCTTCCCAATTACTGGCCAATTAATCGAAGACCATAAATTGTCATATAAATAACAAACGTACAATACTCGTAAAACCAGACAACCCCTCTCGATTGTCGGTAGCGGTACCCAAACTGGCCACGGAGCGAGTCCTTTGCTTTCATTATACTTAAGCGCTTTCATAAAACCAACGCACCAAACTATCAATTACCATCGTTAATGCCTCTTATTTACGTGTTTCCCCTTTTTGTCAACGTCGTTGTCGGGAAAATAACTTCCGCTATATAAACGAGTGCGGGAATCCTTTTGTGTAGAGTCTCAATCGGTCTTTTATCGGCACGAAATCAAATTAGCGTTTCTCGATTCCAGATTCCCTGACTTACATGACTACTACCTGGATTGGCTGTGAAAATTACCTTCAATCGAATGGCAGCAACACCTGCAAATTGGCAATGGAATCCCTAAAGGGCGAAAATGGATTCGCATGAGGGTGACTCCGTCGGCGAACCCCTTCACTTTCTGTGCCAGTAATAAAGTTCCGTTTGTCATTACACACAGATCGAAGGGACTCGATAAAGTGAAGTCACGAACGCACCCATGTGGAACCATGTGGAGGAACTATCGCCTTACGCCGGTGTTCTCTGGTATGGTATTTATTTTCAAATGATATGGTGTCGATAACGCGCCTCAAATGTTTTCCGTTCGTAATTCGATGCGAACTAATAGTTCGTCAAAGAGTTATGAATTGGTTTTGATTGGGTTTCCTTGATTTACCGAGGAAAGGGATATAAGTTACTGCGCACAGTACTTACATATGTTTGTAATTTGGAGTGAAATTGTTATTATTGCCTGAATCGACTGAAATTTATTTATTTATGATGTGTCGGTTTGGAAGAATATTGGCCTAGGTCGTTGCATAAGCCGGAAGGTTTAAACATCACACAGAGAATTTTAATGTGTTTTTGCTATTCAAATTAGTCAATCTTATTTTTTCCGGCTTCATGAAATTACGCCCCAATGAAAAATGGCCCAAGAAAAAAAATTAAAAAAGGCCCCAAAAAATAGGGTAATATTTCATAATGCAAATTGACCCCATTCCATTTATGCAATATTGCTCCAAATAAATGCATAATGGGCCCAAATTGTTAGCATAAAAAATGAAAAATTGCCCCAAAATAATGCATGGGAAGAAACAACAAAACTAATTACGAAATTGGAGAGTATTTTCATTGTTTTGGGGTCTTCTTGCATATTTTTTTATTTTGTTTCAAAACAATTTTGGTATCAAAACAAAATTGTACGGGAAAAAACGCGAAGTATTCCGTTGATACGGCGTCAATCGTTTCAAGGACAAAATAACTCCCTAAGAATTGAATTTTTGAGCACAAACCGATCAGTTTAGTGACGAAAGTGCAGTGATCGCAACGTGTTGAGAAAAAAAAACTTTGAGGAAATAAAAGTAAGAAATTCGCGCGAATTTTTAACTTTTATTTCCTTAAATTTTCTAGAGTTAAAATTAAAAGTTATATTTGCAAACCTGAAATTAAAGAAAAAAAAAATCAAGAGTCAGCTCAGGTTTTCAAATATAACTTGCGAAATTTTTTTGCGTGCTACTCTCGCTCTGACAGACGTGTTTTGAATTCGCTCTTGTTAATTAGTTGTTTTTAATCAATTAATACCTCGGCCTATTATCGTCTCAAATTGCGTTTCTGTTATTGGATAAGTTTGTTTCGATTAATTGAATATCGCGAGCTATGTTGTCCAATTCGGTACTATTTTTTGTGAAAAATAATTTAAATCATCTCAATTCTCCACAAAGTTACTGTGTGGTTCGGTGAATAGTCTGCCATCTCTTTTCATCTTTACAACAGTTGATGTTTTCTAACTTTTCTGTCCCTGTGAGTACAATTTGCTAGTAGATGTTCTGCCTATAGAAGCAGATTGATATTTACACCCACTTTGTACGGTTTCTCTTTGCATTCTGCAAACCGCAACTTTTTGAGTGGTAAAACTTATGCTATCTCGCTTCAACCCTCGGACTGCTGTCTATACATCTTGTAAACCAGAGACAATACTGAGACCACCAACTCCGACCGATTACCCGTTACTTAGCCTACAAGCTATATTTTTATGGGGTGGCAAGTGCTAAGTGCGCTTGTATTGTTACGTAGAAATTTGTATTGACAAATGCCACGTAACTTCAAAAATTCCAACTCACCAACACGCTCGCACCTTGCATATGCCACTTCCGCTGTGGGAAAAGTTGCTGACAGCGTTCATAGAATTTTATCCGTTAAATTTGAAATTATTCGTTACGTTTGGATAACATTTTCTTTCATGGGTAAGTGTACGATTGCTTAAAATATTAATGAAAAATGAACAATATGGATTGGTTGAAGGAAAATGCAAACATTTTGAGCAAATTTTCTTAAGTTATCTAAGAAAAATTTACACATGAAATCGAAGTTAATGATATTCAAAAGCAGAAAATACGTAACCATATTTGTCATAATAAGTTTCTTGAATATAGAACATCTCATTTAGCTAGTTTTATTAACCAAAGAAATCAAATTATTTGCCTTTTAACAACATATAATTACTAACCAATGGTATTAAGTAATGTAAAAATGTGGTATTCCCGAACTCCAGCACATTTCCGCACGGTTGCCGAGGTTGGCAGCATTTATTTTTGTATTTTTTATATGTTTTTGCATGTCACACGGATTCTTAATTGACACAACACCGATAAGAAAACAAAATGGCGAATTTGAAAAAAAACTGAGGGGCCCAGCGGCAAGAGGATTGTGAGTTGGGGGTCTCAGTATCATTTGTCTCTGTTGTAAACATTGGCCTTCTGATACTGTCACACGTGTGAGTACAATATTTAGTACATGTTCTGCTGATTTAGCAAGCCAGGTCTACACAATTAGCATTTCTTTGGTTTTGTTTCTTGCTATACTAGACCAACCGCCATCTATAAATTCAACATTGTATCTACGTATCACCGCATTTGTAAGGTTTGTAGTTCTTGCTCATCAAATACTTTAACTTTTACTTCAAAAGTGCTCCTCCGCGTACATTTCTGTACATTTGTATTTAGTATTTAATTTATCTCTCCAGTCTGGAATTTTTTTGAAAGATTGGAAGAGGTCGTTTTTAACGCCCATATATAAATCTGGATCGAGGCATGATATTACCAACTATCGTCCAATCTGTAAAATTTCTTCTAGCCCTAAGTTGTTTGAAAAACTAGGTTGTGACAAACTTACACCTCTCTTAAATAGATTTATCTCTCCGTTTCAGCATGGATTCGTTACAGGCAGATCCACTAGTACAAATCTCTCAATTGTTTGTAATACTGCCTTGAATTACCTTGAGAATGGCTCTCAATGTGATGTAATTTATAAAGACTTTGCTAAGGCGTTTGATCGCGTTAACCATAGAACATTAATTTCCAAACTGACTACGTTGTTTATTAATGACATTCCTGACTTGTTTTTGAGTTCACAGTGTCTTATGTTTGCCGACGATTTGAAGATCTTCCGACCAATACGTTCAGTTCAAGATTGTATTCTTCTACAAGAAGACCTTAACCGTCTTTCTATTTGGTGTAATGACAATGACCTTCATCTCAATGTATCTAAATGTCAAAGCCTTTCTTTTTATCGTCACCTCTCTCCAATTCCCTAAACGTACGTAATCGATAACCCTTTGTCCATTATTTCCTCTAAAAAAGATCTTGGAGTTATTTTTGACATAAAACTTAGCTTTTGCAAGGACATTGAGTTTTTGGTTGCCAAAGGTAATCAGATGCTTGGTTTTTTATTGCGGAATTCGAAAGAATTTCAAGATCCTCATATTTTTTGCATTTTTTAGATCACATCCTGAATACTGCAGTATAGTATGGAATCCTTTTTACGAAGTACATTCTTTTAGAATTGAGAAGATCCAAAAGCGTCTTACTAGAGTAGCTGTTCGTAGACTGCGATGGAATATTGAAATGCCATCTTACGAGACGAGGTGCAAATTATTTGGTATCTTACCACTTTTCAGACGTAGGCAATATTTTTCCGTTATGTTTATTCGCGATTTGATAGATGGTCATATCGATTGCCCTTTTCTACTATCATTAGTTGGATTTTATTGTCTTGCGAAAGTTCTTAGAAACCGCCTTTTATTTCATATACCCTATCATAGGGTTAACTATGGTTACAATGAATCCAATAAATATTTTTAATTTTAGTAGAGAATCATTTAGGAATAAACTAATCCTGTTGTTAGGCTTTGGTGGTCATTTTTAAGTATAGTTTTTTGTATTAAGTATCTAATCTAGCGAGAACAGTAGATGTACTCATTTGATTTAAATAAATAAATAAATAAATAGTTAAATTTTAACTTTAGAAATAATTTGAGAAAATACAAGTTAAAAATTCGCGCGAATACCTATATTTTCTCAAATTTTCTAAAGTTATATTTGAAAACCTGAACTGACTTTAAGCCTTACAAAATTAAGAGCCAGCTCAGGTTTTCAAATAGAACATTTTTTATTTTAACTTTGCGTAGTTTGCCGGGACTTGCGGGCAAATATTCTTTTTTTGCCTTCTAAGCACTTAAAAGTTTGCTCTGAGTGCGACTTAAAATTGTTGCCCGAGGCAGTAGCGGTGGATAACAGACAAATCTATAAATGTCCGTATTACAGGCAAAACGTCGAAAATACAATTCAAGCTTTTATTTAAAATAATATAAAACTTTACAAACAATTTGTTTCTTTTTATTGAATATTGGTTGCAATTTGGGGCCATTTTCTTTACTTTGGGGTGATATTTCATCTATTGCAAATTATTTTTTTCGTTCATTCTAAAAAAAAGTCCCCAATAATATTACATTGGGGTATTTCATTTTTTGTTTGCGAAATTTTACCCCAAATTATCAATGACAAAAGGCCCCAAAATAATGAAAAATCACCCCAATCAGATTATCAAACGTTGTTGTTGCTTACTATATAATTTTGTGGGGCCTTTTTTCATTTTTTCTTGGGGCCATTTTTCATTGGGGCATAATTTCATGGAGCCATTTTTTTCCTATTATTAGTATAGTTCAAAAACAATTGTAGCAATAGTTCCTTTAGATAATTATTTTAATTATTTTATAATATTAAACCAATAGTGCATACATTTAAAAAGTAATAACCCTGCAAACGCAGAACGTATAAGGAAGTACTAAAGAAGTGTTTTGTTTCTAAATACATAAAATGAAGTACTAATGGTGTACTTCTTTTCAACGTAAAAAACAGTGCTAAGGAATTACAGTAGTCCCTCGATAATGTGAACTAATTAAAACAAAGCGTTTTCGGATTTTAGAGGGATTCACTATACTGGAACTTTTTTTCAGTACTTACTAAACTGATTTAAACGATTTTCGAATTTATTAAAATCAACACAAAATGATTTTTTAAAGCACAGTTTAAATGTTTATTAATTTAGAAGAAAAACGAAAAACGCACGCAAAACGAGCAAGAGAAACAAGGGAAACATAAAAACGTTTACAAAAAAATTCACATGTTGAAAATTTCGGAAGTTCACATTATATGTAGACATGACAATGTAAAGTTTTGCCGATTCACATTTTAGAAAAATTCACATTATCGGTAATGCACATTATCGAGGGACTACTGTACTTTGTTTCCTCTGCTGCCTTCATTCTTAATTCAATTATTATTGTTGATTTGTTGATTGATCCAATTAGCACGCACTGAAAGCCAACAATGATACGATTTCTTTTAAAACATTGCAACTGCTTTGGAATATTTTGTAAAGTGTCTATAAATCCCACAAGGATTATGATAAGTAACAACAACAAACGACTGGCAAAAATAAAAGTTTTCAAAGTATATACATCCGAATACTGATACTGTAACAGAGCGCACACACATTCACAAAAACATGTTTCTCTGTAGTAGTGTTTTCGAGAAACTACTGATTTTTGGTTTGCAGGGAAGATGTCCTATTATTTTAATAAGTTTCCCTTTTGTGTAGGTATACAGATACACTATTAAAACTATGATTTTGCCACATTAATTTAAAAGAAGAAGTACTATTAACTGAGTGCAATATTGTTATTAAATCAATGGCGCATACAATTAAAAAGTAATAAGATGCCAATTATTTTAATAAGTTCCCCTTTAATGTGAATACACTATTAAATCTATTATTTTTCCACATTAATGAATTACACTTTTGACCCAGTTAATCTAAGTGTTTGCAAATTTTACTATTAGGAACAGGGTTCGGACTTCAGTTGTAAATTTTCGCAGTAGATCTTAGAAAAAGGTGCAGTAGATTATTTTTTTTTGCAGTAGATTTTGAATTTAGAAAAAGTGCAATAAAAATGAAGTTTTTAAATATTTTTATTAAAATGTATTAGTATTAGACAGCCGACAGACAGGGCGACAACAGAGTAGAACAACAGCAACAGTAGATCTACTGCAATTGCAGTAAAGTCCGAACCCTGATTAGGAACTAAGAAGTCCTTAATTTCTTTGTACCAGAAATGAGTAGAGGTTTTTTTTTTCAAAATATTTGTATCGACTTTACCTTGCTTGTAAAGCCTTATTGGTAGTGTCCTTTTTGCGATGTATCAATGGAAAATGGGAAACAAATTTTCATATACATAGAACTAAATTTAATTAACATTTCATTTAACAGAAATATACTCTACTTCTCGTGGAGTTAAGCAATAAGATGGAGTTTAACTATGCATTTTATGAGTTGTAAAAAAGGAGATTATTATTCAAAAGCATAATATATCAGTCTATTACATTAAAAGGATAATACGCATTATTTTTCGTACAACAATGGGCTCTACTCTTGACTCAATAGTTTGAATACAGCTAGTTAAAGTGAAGCTGGAAATCCAAATTTTATACCATTCGAGCTATATGATCGCAGACTAATATCAATAAGATTGACAGTATTGAAAACTTATGGCATGATACTATTGCGGCCAATAGGATAATACCTTCTATATTAAAGTAAATTTACTATTGCATTAAAAGTTTACCTATCAAATTTAAAAGTAGCACTTTTGATTTTTAACAATAGTACAAAATTATATGAAAACTATTATATTAATGGGAAAAATGTATTATTTAACGTATTATAAAACCAATACTCGTAGTTTTTATTTTTTATGAGTTTTTTTTTCTCTGAGTAGGCATGTTTCTTGGAACGAAGTCTCAGTTAAAGCAGGGGCCACTTAACATGTTCATACAATATGACATAATCGGCCTAACCAATAATCAACTTTAGTCTTTATAAACTAACTTTAGTAAATTGCAAATCTTTTCTGATTTGGAAACATTGGAAAACAGAAATTTGTACTAAAGTATTCACAAAATTGAAAAATATCGCATTTTCATTTTATTGCTAAACACTTGAAATATATTCATATTTCTGTACTTTTCTCTGTTTTATTTTGTTTAACCGCTAGTGCTTGCTTTTTGGTTGGTTATCCCTTTTTAATAGTTTGCAAGATAAAATAAATTTGGTATAAGTTTTGGATCTTTTCAAGACTTTCTTGAGAGTCGCCGCAAAGATAGTAAAATATCTGTCCACTTAAGATACTTTTTTCTACAATTGTCAGTAACTTAGACGGCCCATGTAGATATTTGGCTGCAACCAAATCCGCTTTGAAAAAGACGTTTTTTCAACGAGAATGAGAATCTCTAATGTTGGTGTGGTTTTGGTTGGAGTGCACAGGTTGACTTTGCGGGAAATATAGATATAAGAATTGCAGCATTCAGCAAAATTCACGCGAAATAATAAATTTAGGAATTTCTAGCAGATCAACAGGTATAAGTACAAGGTGGCGCAAAAATAACCTTCCGATGTTTTTTGGCTGTAATTAAAAAAAAAAAATATAAAAAACTTTGATTCTTCTTGTGGGATTATTTTTATTTTTTTTACATTAAGTTGAGAATATGATGTCATGTCAATGGCCGCCGCCACAGTTGATTGCCATTTGAGCCCTTTTTATGGCATTTTCCATCACTTTGGCCAAAACTTCCGGCGATAGGTCCTCACATTCTTGACGGATATTGTCTTTAAGAGCTGCAAGAGTCTGAGGCTTGTTGACATAAACCCGCGACTTCAAAAAGCCCCACAAAAAGAAGTCTGGAGTGGTCAAATCAGGCGATCTTGCTGGCCAGTGCAAATCGCCAAAACGGGAGATTAGACGCCCGGGAAATGCATCCTTCAGCATATCGGTTGTGGCACGTGCAGTGTGGGCCGTTGCACCGTCCTGTTGGAACCACATGTTTTCCAATCCCAATTCATCAAGTTGCGGCAAAAAGAGCTCGTTGATCATTGCTCTGTAGCGCTCACCATTCACAGTAACCGTTTGGCCCGCGACGTCTTCGAAGAAAAAAGGTCCGATGACTCCTCCAGCGAAAACAGCACACCTACAGTGACTTTGAGCGGGTGTAGTGGCTCTTCGTGGGTTAAACGCGGATTTTCAGTGCCCCAGAAGCGTAAATTTTGCTTATTTACTTACCCGCTAAGATGGAAATGGGCCTCATCACTCATGATTATTTTTGATGAAGAATCATCATCCTCTTGGTGGTGATTAAGGATGGCTTGAGCGTATGTTAGACGCGATTGGCGGTCAGCAGCTAACAGCTGATGCACCGTCTGGACTTTGTACGGAAACATCTTCAAATCTTGTACCAAAATTCGCTGTAAAGACCGTCGACTGATACCCATTTGCGTGGCACGTCGTCTGATCGATGTCGACGGCGCTTCCATGACATCTTCGGCTACAGCAGCAATATTCTCTGCAGAACGGCTACTCCGGGGTCTGCCACGCCTGGCAGCATCTCGTGTTGCGCCAGTCTCTTCGAGGCGAGCGGCTAAACGTCGCAGTGTTTCACCAGTAGGCGTTGGACGGCTAGGAAATCTGCGACGAAATTCACGTTGTGCCAAAGTCACCGACCGATTTTTGCTCAAATAAATAGTCACCAATATTCCGCGTTCTGGAGCAGTGTAGCGTAACATTGTTTATTAATGTGTATTTCGCATGTGGTTACTACACAAATGTCAAAACAGAACTGACATTAGGGGCCAATCGCAAAATTTATAGCATTTTCTGATAGGAGGATTACTTTTACGCCACCTTGTATATTCGAATTCAAGATATACAGAATTCTGTATTACTTGGCAGTGTTGTTATGGATATTGTTTGAGAATCGTATATTTTCTCGGTTCAAAATAGTATCTGTTGTATATTCTAATTCTACGAGTATAATATTGATTTAAGTCATTTTGTACTTAATTTGAGTGTTATTTTATAATGCCAGACAGTTGTTGTTCACTCCGGGTGTAAATCAGGCTTAAGTTAATTTTACACTCGACCATTGAATCCGATTTTTTAGAACCTGAAAATTTAAATCTATATCCATAATATTCACTCGAAAACATGCTGGATTAAATATGGACTTAAAACAGTTTAAACCTACGTTGTGTCAAATTATACAAAAAATTGCATTTTCTTTTTGTTGTTTGGGAATTCATTTCATTTGTTTTGAGCCCAGTTTTATTTTAAGGTTATGCCGAAATGTCGACTTATGTCCAAAATGTCTCTTTTTCAGGCAGAAACATTTCCGAAAATTACCATATCGTTATAGTCGACGCATACCCGCTCCTTGCATTCGATATATTCGATTACAAGGACGACGTTGATTTACCATCAGCTCTTGTTTCATCAGTTCTTCGAAAAATTCGTCTTCTGACGATGAAGACATCAACATAAATGTTTTTTACTTTCCTACTCTTCTTATTTTTTGCCCCCTGCGCAAATTGAGTTTAAACCCGAGTTAAAGTACTTAAACTGGTCTTCGGAGTGCAGTTTAAATTCAGTCGGATTAAGTTAAAAAAAAAACTGAGCTAAATTCGGCCTTAACGACTGGACTTGGATTTAATTTTTGGGTTAAACTCACTTAAATCCGGTTGTAAACTTTAACCTGGCTGTAAAAGTAGCCATTGTCAATTTGACATAACGCATAATGGATGCCGGCTAATTGCAATGGGATGTGTTGGTAAGGTAAAGTCATTTAAAATGCAGTTCTTAATTTTTGTGGGTTATTTTTCTGGAATTGTATTTTATTTATCGAGTCGTTTTTCGGTTTACCCATCGTATTTAATGTTTGTATAATATCGGAAAAAATCGGAAAAATATTAACGAAATCGTAGAAATTGGGGCGAAAAAAGCAAAAATCGGAGCGTCGTATCAACCTTCGAAAATCGTAACATTTACGATAAATACGACCATATAACAACGGTGTTACATGGTGCGAATTAATAGAGAAGAAAACATGACAGCTTTCGTGTAGAAGAATGTCCACCGCTTTATATTTTTCGATTTTTAATTTTCCCGAATTAGTTATTATACAATACAATTTTTAAAAGATCAAATTGTATTTATTTTCACACTTCCCCATATACTTTTGCAATAAATTCTAAAAAAGTTGTCGGACTAGGAAATGTGGAGTTATAGTTGTTTATTGGTACCGTTTTACTGATGCTGTATATTTTGACTAAAGCTGGCAACCAGCTAATCGTCGATTTTAGTGTTTGGTTATTAGTAAGGCCGAATGTCTTTTTACCCGACTGCACACAGAGAGGGTTATGTGTTTCGCGAGTATCCTATGTACGTTCCATCGGGACACCCTGTGGCCTAAACGGCTTGTCAGATTTTGAAGAGTGAGGTGTCATAAGATTCGTATTCTTCCCCGGAGTGTCATAGGCTGAACAAAAAAGATATAGATCCAAATTTAAAGAAAAACGAAAGAAAAACCCAATTGTCACACAAATGTCAGTGAGAAATGTCAAAATATGGAATACACTGAACTGTAAATTATGTTCTGATCTATTTACAATAGCTTCGCAACTCATACCCAGCCAAGTTCCGCTAGGTGCATTTCAACTCAACATCGCAACTGACAGCCAAAAATCGCATCATTTATTTTTAGTGGATAGAGTTACCATCAAACGATTATTATGTTGAGTGTTAGGTTCAAGTTTATATAGTCTAAATAGATACATTAGGTTCGTTCGCGTACGCGGTTTAAATCGATCGCAAACACACAAAGTCTATACACGTACTCATCAAAAACGACAAAAAAAGAGAAAATTAGCAAAGTAACGAGTAACGAGTGGTTCCTCTCTTGGCTCGAAGCAGCTCAGAGAATTTCAACCGGCAGGTACTGATAAATATGTCAAATGCACAAAGTTGGCAAGAAACAAATTCAAAATCCGTCTTAAAAATGAATTGCACAGAACAATAAAATCTGTAAAAATAAAGAAAATTCGGCGGAGGTCGAATGTTGTCCTATAACGTTTCATATGTTGCAGAAAAGTAAGTTATAAATTTATTTGTGATATGGATTAGATGTCAAAGATGAAAGTTGCTCAAAGTAGCTCGACGTCTATCCACGTACTTTTGCATATATTTTCAGCTCTCTGAGAGAGGTTTGGTAAATTTTTTGAGTTTGACGGTTTTGTAGTGTTTGGCTGGGGAAAGTACGCGAATAGACTTATTATTACCCGATTGGACACAGGGAGGGTTATGTGTTTCGCGCGTATCCTATGTACGTTCCTACGTGACGCCGTGTAGCCTAAATGGCTTGACCGATTTTGAATAGTGAGGTGTCATTAGATTTGGAGTGTCATAAGCTAAAAAGATAAAAATAAAAAAAGAATTAAAAATATATGAACAAGACACATTCAAGAACCTATACCTTACTAGTTGATAGTCGGAGGGTACTCAATACTCATATATATGTTAGGCTGTTTAGGTTCGACAGGGCTCCAAGAGCATTTTCACAAAATGCCAATATCAAAATGCCCGAAACACAAAAAAAAGGGTTATCATCATGCTTTGATACCCTCCACTGCATAAAAGTCATGCAAAATTAGTTTTGTATGGGAGGTACAAGAACTACTTGACCGACATAGCCCATTTTCAATACCAACGTGACGACGATAAAAGAAGTCCTTTCACCAAATTTCATTCGCCTATTTCAATCCTTTTGGGCGCTAACGTGCTTTCAACAGACAGACAGAAAGGGCTTGGCTAAATCGATTCAGAATGTGATCCTGATTCAGAATATATATACCTACATACTTTATGAGGTCTCCAGTGCCTCCTTCTTGGCGTTACAAATGTAATGACAAAGTGAATATACATACCGTCCTGTGGAGGGTATAAAAAGGTTCTCATATCGAAATGGACATAATTTTCACCGGAAAAATACGACCTCATTAAAATGATTATTTCCAAACACCGAGCCTTGCTTACCTGTATATTTCAAAATGTTGTCACAGAATTTTCAATTCTTTTTAGAAAAGTGTGAAAAATCTTCACAAAAAACATGATTTTCAAAACCTATTATTTTATTTTAAAATTTTCATTCCTTCAAGTTTCATTTGGGAAGGGACTTATGCTAACCTCTCATTTTAAAACTTTAATATTTTTCTGTTTTTATTTTGAATGAGCGAACGCTTTCCTTTAGAAAACCAATAGTTTGAGCTAAAGTAATAAATAATTTAGCGTGTTTGTGCGCTTGATAAAATAAAACTCATAGTTGTGATTGAAAATGCATGAATGGCAATAATCCGAACTTAGTTTATGCCTTTTACTTCTTAGTCCGGGGTACGGTTGACAGATGTCACGCATTTGGCGGGACAGCCCCGCTTTTCAAACTTTGTTCCGCCAAGTGTCCCGCTTAAGGAAATGTCCCGCCAATATCCCACATTTTCATTCTTATTTCCATATAGTTGTTTATTTCATTTTTCATATTTTGTCAACGTGAATTTTTAATTCTGAGTTGACTTAATCTTATAAAAAGATATTTTCGCTATTAGTTTTTCTGGTCTGAACGCTACCAATTGAAATTTCGCGGCAATTGTTATTGAACACATTCAATCTGTTGTCAAATCATAAACCTGCACTGTCACTTGTCAGTTGCGCTTATTAATCTTTTAGGTTTCGTTAAGTGCTAAAAATAATAATAATTTTACAAAGAATTAATAAATGTTTTCTAATTACAAATATTTTTAAAATGTCGCGCCAAGTCCCGCTTTTTGAGAAAATCGAAAACAAGGAATTAATAAAAATGTTTTTTTTTGTTTTTTAATTTACAAATATTTTTAAAATGTCGCGCCAAGTCCCGCTTTTTGAGAAAATCGTCCCGCGTTTTCAAATTTCTTTTATAGCAACCCTAGTCCGAGGAGAACCTATACCTTAACAAGTAGGTACGCCTCGCTATAGTTAGCCCCGGCTTTGACTGCCGGTTGAACCCTCTAAATTGGTAAAGCGGTAAAGCGTTGTTGACGAAAAACAAATTGACTCCAACCCACACTGTTAGAGTCAAACAAATTGACTCCAACCCACACTGTTAGAGTCAATTTGGTTTTCGTCCCAAAACATAAGTTTCTATTCTCCATACATGTGCATGGCGGATGATTCACACTTTAGTGGCAACGAACAGCGCTTAGAGCCTGTCAACACAAACGGGACTGAAGTTTTCTTAAAGAAAGTAAGCGATCGAAATTATCTTTATTTGCCTTTCGTGATTCCGCGGTATAAAGCATAATTGGAGTGGTCAGAGTTTTTCTACAGGGTGTCCCAAGACTGACGCATGGCCTAAATTAAATGAAAAATACAGTTTTTATTTGTTCTCTGTTTAAACATGAAGTTGATAATATAGGGTTATGAATGGAATATCTTTGGCTTTGCTGTCACGCACTCTTTTGTCGAAATTTTCTCATTTACGAAAAATATGATCCAAAGTTACATTGGAACAGCTGACAAGATCATATATGCCCTAAATTCTTTGGTGGTGGATCCCAGAAACAATAAGTGGAGATTATGAAGACCTACGCACCACGTTTTAAACTCCAGGCGGACCATATAATTTGAACGTTTTCAATGCAAACCCCTATAAGTAATATAGGCTTAAAGCTCTTAAACCCAACTTGTCCCTTAACACAACCAAAGTATAACATGCTCATTCACAGCCTTTAATTGCTGTAACTAAGTGAGTCTAGTATATTCGTCCTGCTATACCTTACACAAGAAACAAATCTTAAGACCGTTGCGACTTTCCGACCCCATCATACCGTCAACGCGTCTTGATCTCTTATATCCTTCGTGGCAGATAAATCGCCAAATCGATTAATCAAACCTAAACTCACAAAACATTTTCACACCAATTCGACGTCTTATTCTTCAGCCATCTTCATAGCAATCATTAATTTCATTCTTAATCCTCACTGGACATCATTAAGGAAACAAAAAAGAAATCACAAAACCATAACAATATCCATCTAACACTTTCCCTCTTGCCAGTCAAGGGAGATTTTCTCACGCCGGCTTCTCCGCAAACTGGACAAATGGCCGGACACCCGATCAATGTCCTTTAAGTAATTTATCCTTTAATAACATATGCAACAATGGCACAAAAACCATACACTTATAGTTACGGTCCCATCTCAGGTAACGGTGTGTATACCTCTTCTTGGCAAAATAATCCTTTTCTTGGCATTGTGTCCGGTGTGCCTAATGTACGAGATGACCGTTGTGTTTACGGCTGCTCCTGCTCCCTGCTTTGTTAATGGTCAACACCTTATCATTAGTCTGCGAGGTATACGTATAGTCTTGTCCACTTTGCGCAATCAATAATCCTGAACGGAGTGCCGTACCCGTATTTATGCATTATGTGCGATGTGCGCCACCCCAAAAAATGAGGGATGAAAGTAAAGGATTCGGTCCCATATACAAGATGACCATCTGCCTCTAGCTGATGTCTTTTTTGCTGGTCAAGGGTTTCCAATTAAGGTGGCCTTCTGCTAATGGATGCTGTTTTCACACTCAAGATGAAGCTATCTCCGGAAATTTACCTGCGCTATCACGTACTCAGACTGACCTTTTAGAAAACTTCCAAAAATTGATAAGGACATTTTTAAATCATAAACCCACAGTCATAATTCCAAGACCGAGATATATTAGTGTGCCTGAGTGCGAGCAGAAGCACTAATTAAATCATTTTTCGTGTCGCAATCTTTTCCGTTTCTCAGCTGAATGTGAAACTCATAATAATAACTTTCGAGGGTTGCTTTGTTTTTGAATCTGTGACACCCCTGATTTGGAAAATATTTGGAGACCGTTTCTGTTCACATCCCTCGAACGAATAACCTTGTGACCCGGAAACGCAGCATTACCGGCAGGAAAGTCTTTTCGTGGAACACATGCGGCACACACAAATTGGAAACGAGCCACCTGCAATTGTTTTCTCTTGATACCGTGTATGCGGTGTGCATATGTATACTTGGCGTTTTCAGGACGAAGGAAAGGAACAAATCAAAAGTCACATTCACTTTGCATCGCCCGGAATAGGGGAGAATTATGATTCCTCGACGGTGTAGCTATAGTGTGGGAATTTTTCTCGGCTCTCTTCGCTGAGAGTGGTAAATTTCCGCGCTTGAAGGGACGCTGACGATCCGTGACATGCCGTAAGTCGTGGTCGTGTCGTGGTTTATTGAATTGATTGAAAATTGGTTGGAAAATAAAACAAGCAATCAATTAAATCCGAATTAATCGGTGGGGTGGGTTATCGGAAGGGAGACTGCTGTTTGTTTTCATTTGGATTTGACTTTTGGTACAAGAGGTCGCTGGGTTCAATTTAGATTCCCTCTAAAGCATCTCAAAAGTGAGATTGAGATTGTGTTTTGATTTGCAAAGGGGCGACCTTAAGGTACAGACTATCGAAAAATCACAAAGCGTGAAAATATAGTCCTAAATGTTTGTTTATTTAGAAGCAAATCAGAATCAAAGGTCCTTTTTATGTCCTCCTAAACCAAAAGCAAAATACAATAGAAAATAGTGGCAAATTGGAACCGATTTGGTTTTTAGAATGAAGGTCAGCGATGAACATTAAATCGCGTTACAGGGAATCTAGGGATATCCACGAAAAAACTGTTCATTTCCTCTTACGTTCCTAGACCTTTACAAAAATTCTGTATCTTTTTTAGTTTGTGTTAAAATATGAATATTCTCTTTAATTTGGGTTTCAATTTCGTAAAAATCGGATCTAAAAAAACCTCGTAATTGGAACGACAAAAAACCATGAAGCCTTGTAGTCCGATATGTAAATGATACCTTAAAACTACGTTTAAACTACCAAAAAGCCCGAAAAGGGGTATGAAACAAGGGACTACAAATAACGCATTCCCTTATTCCAAATTAAGATATTTCTAGTAAGCAATTTTTATTTGGAATGTCATGTTTTATAAAGTTTGATCCAAAATTCACTCAAGAATTAAATTATTTTTTTAATTGTATTTTCTTTTAATTTAAACTTAAATTAGATAGGATAGGATCATGTATGGAATAATGCTGTCGGCATAAGGTAAATAACCTCCATGGTTTTGCTGGCACACACGCAGTCTTTTGATTCAATTTTCCATGACCATTTTGCATAAATGTGGGTGAATCTGGTTGAATCCATCTCCTCCTCAAATGCACAGGTGTATGTGGGCTTGTTTACATTGACCTCTTACTTGAAGTCACCCAAATATAAAGAAATTCAATGGTGTTAAATCACATGATCTTAAGGGCCAATTTTTTATCACCGAAATGAATTGTTTTACAGGCTGTTTGACATGTCACACCATCTTGTTGCAACCACATGTCGTCCACATCGCATCATTCAATTTAGGCAAAAAGACCAGGCGTGGAACAGTCTTATTTTGGAAAAAAAACATGAACCAATTGTGCCTCCAAAAATCTGTACACAAACAGTGGCAATTTGTGAATATACCAGAAATCGTATGTGGGTTCTCTGAAAACCAATTGCGGAAATATTGAAGATGAGCAAAGGCTATTTAGGTGAAAATGAGCTTCATCGCATGGATTCGTGGAATGATTTTCGACTGAAGGTGAAACTGTGTCAGCCAAACTTTCATTATTTTTGAAATATTGTTCAACAATAAAAACACAGCCCCTGAGCCCCCCTCCGTCCACCACTGGTAGGACTGATAAAATATGAAATACCACTGGACCCGGAACCGCTTTAATAACTTACACGCTCCTTGCAAGAATCCATACCCAAGGAATCCATTATCCATATAAAAACACTTAGTTTATTTGTTAAAAACCAAATCAAAAAATTTTTTGGGAGTGTTCCGAATAAGGCCCATACATAATTTTGCTCCATTACCTACTTTAGTTTTAATTATAAAATAAAAAAAAATTTCAAGAAGTTTATTCAAAGTGATCACCGACAATTTGTTTGTTAAGCTTTTCGGTTCTTACTGGAGATTTCTGGGTGCCTATTTAAAAACAAACATAGCCATTTCCAACCCACTGCATAGTAACTATCAATTAAGTTCCTAAAATGTTATTGTTGCTACAAGATGCAGAGGCCAGGAATCGCAATATTTCTGGTAAATTTTTGAAAAACTCACATAAGACTAATGGTTATGAGAAGCTAATAGGCATAGGGTCGTGTTGCGCCAACTATTTATTCAGGAATACTGACTTTAGCGGGTCTATTTCATTTCATTTATTTGTTTATTCAATCTACGATTTATAATCCACAGATTTCGAAAAACAATACAATAAGTTATATAAAAATAAGTTAAATATGAATTTCATTGGAGATAAGCAAAATGAATCTATCCTTAAAAATATTTTTGGGCAAAAATATATCCAAACCGTAATAGAACAGATTAAACAATTTAATACAAATTGCCATAGGATCACGTTGACCATACAATGTAGTGTGGCTACTTTTAAATAAAAGTGGTCTGGATCTAAGAGATCTAGAAGGCGCATACAAATTCAAACACATTATGTAGATTCTTACAATCAATACTTCCAGATAAGATATCACGAATAAACAAAACATTATACATTTCTCCTCGATTCCAAGTAAAACACATTTTGAACGGTAAGAATGATGAACCTCAACTCCATTATTACAAAACAAGTGCCGTAGAGCAAATCTCGAAAATTTCTTTTGAACGCTTTCAATTCTACGTACATTAAATACAGTAGTAGAACCCCACGCAACGCAACCATATTTCAAAACAGGGCGAACGATACTGCAAAATAATGCCTTAAGAGTATAAGGATCTTTGAAGTCTGCAGCATTCCTTTTAATGAAACCTAATAGGGAATTCGCCCTGTAAACCACATAGTTAACGTATAAGTGAAAACTTAACTTGTCATCAAAAATTACACCATGATCTTTAAAGTCATCAACCACTCAGAGAAAGCGTCCAAGTCTTTTTGTAGAAGTAAACAGTCGTTTATTGTTACTATTCTCTTAAAGAACTTTATATCATCTGCATACATGAGGCAGGAGCAGTTTTCTATTAAGTCCGGTAGATCATTAATAAAAAGAAAAAATAACAGCGGACCTATATGGCTTCCTTCAGGGACACCAGAAGTAACTAGTATTTCCTTAGAAAAATAGTCCCCAATAACGACATACTGTGTCCTTCTGTGCAAGTAGGAATTAAACCATTGAAGTAAAGGACCATAAAAGCCATATGCACTTAATTTTTCTAAGAGAATCATTAGATTAACTCTACTGAACGTTTTCACAAAGGCAGTGTAAATCACATGAACTTGTTTATGGCTTTCTAAAGACGCTATACAAAAATTTGTGAATTCCACTAAGTTTGAAACAGTAGATCTGCCTTTCCAAAAACCATGTTGATATTTACTGACTTGTTGCTTGATGGTAAAAGCAAGCTTATCTTTTACAAGGTTATCCAACATTTTTGGAATAACCGAGAGTTTAGAAATTGGGCTGTAGTTAGAAACAAGATGCCTAGTACCCGACTTATAGACAGGATCTATGGTAGATACTTTCCATTCCTTTAAAAAGGTTCCCTTAGCAAGGGATTCATTAAACAAATCTAACAACGGAAAACAAAGTGAGCTAGAACAAAAACGTAGAACAATAGGGTAAAATCCCAAAATATCTGGCTTTCTTTGTGGTATTAAGCTATTTAAGACGGTCTGAACATCACTGACGTTTAACGTGTATAACGGGCAATCAAAAACAGATGGGAGGGAATGAATATAGTTAAAACCAATAGAAGCTGAAGATGTGGAATTATAAATAATTTGAATATATTCAGCAAACATATCAGCAATATTTTTGGGGTCACTGGTTTGTTTGCTATTAAAGTTCATCACTGCAGGGAATCCAGTACTTTTTCGTTTGGTGTTAACAAATTTCCAAAAAGTTGTAGGAAAATTTATAAGGTTACTTTCCACCGAGTGAATGTAATTACTGTAAAGGAATTTCGACATAAAAATAAACTCTTTTCTTAGACGGGATAAAATAGCATAATCATTCAAAGAATTAGATTGCTTAAACTTTTTATGAGCAGTATTCTTAGCATTTTTTAATTTTAATAATCTAATATTATACCAAGCAGGGTGAGAATTTACTTTTTTGCGGACAATGGGTCCGCACTCTTCTAAAACTTTGTTAAAAATTACATAAATGTAACCAATTTTTCGGATATATTTTTGCACAAAAATTCATTTGACCAGTTAATACTTCCAAAGCAATTATTCATACGAGAAAGGTTATCAGTATCAAATTTATATACAAACTTTGAAGAATTGAAAGTTGAAAAGTTATTATAACTGTATGTTTTGATAAAAATAATAATGGCAGTATGATGAATAAAATTTTTAAGTAAATAAATAGTAAATCTAATAATCTATTAAGCGAATTGGTTACAAAATTAATTCGAGTTAAATTATTAGACAGTAAAGAATCAATTAACGAAATTTCCATTTCAGAACATAACAAGCTTGGCAACAGCCTATTATCAATTGTGGGTGACCAAACAATGTCACCGCGATTGAAATCTCCTAGTACACATATTAAAATTATTAAATTCAGGCATAGCGATAACCCTATCAATATTCTTCAAATGCTTTTTGTATATAAGCAATGAACTTGTAGGTGGGATATAGCTTAGAAATATCAGCAAACTTCCGCCAATATTATTAAGACGTACGCATAGTTGATCGATATGCAATTGATTTTCAACGCAGACAACATCAATTTCTACAGGAACAGGTCCGAGTGAGCGCTTCGCAGCAAGCAGTGCACCACCTACACAGCATTTTGTCACATCAAATCGATCACAGCGGAAAACGGAGAATAGGGAAACGTCGAACAACTCTTCATTCATAATATTTTTGTAGAGTCGTGTCTCGGTGAAAGCAAAAATATCGCAATCGCATGCATCGATGGCAAAGGAAAATCTAACAAGCCTTCTGGACAGATCCTCTTTTAGTTCGGGTGCGTAAACGTTGTGGGTCTGCCCAGCTTCTTTGTAGATGAACCGCTCTTTATATGGTTCCTTAAAGTTCTGCTTGGAATTTTATAGCACCTTGCAGCCTCTTCTTGTGATAAAAAACTACATTGGATGGACTTTACGGTGCTATCCACATCCTTAGAATTTGTTGTCGACTGCAAGAAGGAATCTGATTGCGTCAACTTGAATTGTTATTGTTTTTGAAAAGAAACACACCCACAAAATATAATTCCTTTTGCTTGTTATGTCCCGGGACTTATTTCGACCACCTACTTATACGTAAGCTGAATTTAAAGGTGGAAATGGTAGGTGAATTTTGTTTCGGAGCTATAGCATTTAAGATCATCTACCAAATTAATATATAGCTTGGCCCTCTGCTCTAATCATATTAAATTAAATCAGAGAAGGATAAAATACCAAGCCTTGAATAAAAGGATGGTAACTATATCATCACAGAACCAGGATTGCCGTTAACTTAAAAAAAAAGAAGTCGAACTTAAAAATCCAGCAGATGTGCTAAAATTTTAAAAAAAAAGTCACTATAAAAAAATGTTCACTACCTACAAATAAATAAAAAAGAAATATCCAATTTTAACAACATTTTTTTATTTTCAACAAAAAATCAAAAAAAAAAAAAATATGTAAGATATATAAATGCATAATGTTAGGTAACTTAAAAAAAAAACAAATTCAGTCTCAAAGTTACAATAAAATCAAAAAAGTTTTAAAAATCGCTACCAATCAGAAATAATTATATCGATTTCATCTTCATCACTTACAACATCGGAGGCATTTTTAAAGTAATTTTTTAAAAGAACATTTTAAGGAATTTCGTATTCATGACAACTTTTTGTTTGTATTTTTAGTTGATTTCTGATGAGCATTATTGAGTTTAAAGTTTTCGGTGGCATTTTATTTCTCAACTTATTTTTAACTATGTTCATCATACTAAAAATGCGTTCCACTTCGGCATTTGAATGTGGAAGCGACATTACAGTTCGAGCAAGTTGGAATAATTCTTCATAATTATTGACACCCGCTGCATTTTTATAACGAGAAAATGCTCCCCCAAAACTTTACGCTATCTTGAAGATCTTTCCATTTCACAAAGTGAATAGCCATCCATTGCTTTAAAATTTGTTCTATGTTTTCGTCCTAAAAGCGTAAACTTTTTGCAAGATCAATGAAAGAACGATCTTTTACAGGTTTTAGAGTATTTTCAACTGATAGTAATTCCCTTTTTGTTAAAGCATTGTTATTACTTGGAGCCCTCTTCAGAACCTCTTTTACTAACTTTATACACGGAAAAAATTTTAAGATCAAATCAAGAAAAATGAGCGCAGAATCACGAAAAGTTTTTCTAGTTTCAGAGCTTAGCTCAGGATTTACTAATTCACGACTTTATTTATTTATTCGCAATTCTATAAATTGTACGAAGTGAAGATATTGACCCTCAAAATTCGCGAAACGCTACTTTTTATTGTCAACGATGTGATCAAATGAGGAATACATATTGCAATAACTAATCGCAATTTGACACAAATAGTTATTAATTTGCTATTACTATGGATTGTGAATTGCAAAAATAATTCGTAAATAACCACTTTTGTGTTGTAAATTCGGATTTCCTCACTTAACAAATTACAATCATTTAGTCTTGAATTGCAACTCAAAAGTGTTGATTTGCGAACAAAAGGGGTAGATTTACCACTTCAGTAGTTGCAATTAACGAATTCGTAATGGTAAATTGAATCTTTTTTTCATCAATTTGCATTTCATATTTTGCAATTTACGATTCTTGAGTTGATTCACCGCATCACCGTATTAAATTGAAATTGTTTTATCGTGAAATTAGAAAACTTTATTCTCAATTTACAACTTATATCTTATGATTTACAAATCAAAATTCGTAGTTTAATTATTTAGGTTATTTTCGAATACATATTTAAAGTCACATTTTATAATTTGTTTCCTTGGTATCCATGAAAAGCATATCGCCCGGAGACAACGGGATCTGTCTGGGGTGATTTTTCGGTGTATGCTTAAATTTAAAATACAAACAAATTATTTAGAAGAACTTGCCATTGATACGAACATTCAATTACAATTTTCAATTCAATTACATATGATAATTTAGTATTCATTCAAATTTAAACTTCTTTCTAATAGCCCTACCTACTTAAATTTTTTTTGTATTATTCAATATGTACTTACAAGATATATTCCAAAATTTGTTGGTTCACTATCACTACGAATGAGTTATACTTATAAATAACTTTGACCCGACAAGAACTGCTTTAAGCAAAGATTGAATACCGACTGTCTGACTCTAATGAAGCCAAATGCGCATGGTTGGAGCTGTCCATGCAGAAAATGAAAGGACTTAAAAGGATTTCTTTACATGGACCATGGACATGCTATGACGTTTCATTTTTGTCGGCTGCCTGTGCGCACAAAAATTTCACACATCGGGTAGTTAATTCCATGGAAATTACAAAAAAATATTTTGTAATTCACGATTTCTCTACGTCATTTTACGTTTTCAATTTACATGTGTTAAATTATTATAAGATTTCATTGATTCATCACTCAGTGTTTGTAAATCAGCAAATACTTTTTGCAAATTGCGATTGTGAAGTAGTGCTTGAGAAATTGACCAATTGAAGTGGTAAATTGCGCCAAACAATATCGCAAATCACTACAAATAAAAGAAGCTCGAATTAATACTTCTAATCGCAAAATTCAACAAGCAGAATTTTGTATTCTACGCCGTTTTCAATGTCGAATTACGAATTTTTATATCAATCCAAGAAAAAATCGTTGTAATTTGCGACAAAGATATAATTCGTGAATAGCAACTCAAAATTTTGCAATTGGTGATTTTCAATTCTTTCCGTGTAGCGAAATTTATACAATTAGTTCTTATACGACTAATTGTATTGTAAATTTGATTGCGATCAAAAATATACCCTAGATATGGGTTTTGTATCAAATGATCCTCTTTTTCAGATTGTATAGCATCGGGAATAACAACACCGCTGCAGAGTGAACGCAGTAAAAGTTAAAACTTTAAATGTATTGTGATTGTGTTCACCCTCAAACACTTTGAGTGTTTGCACTGTTTCCAATATACCTTTTAAAAACAAACATTGAGTATAATTGGTCTGCGGTGTAACATTTACTTTTTGTCACGCTAAACTGAAGCTTAAGTTCCTCCCACTGTCCTAAAATTCTAACAACAGCAGGTTCGATAAATAACCATCGGGTGTCACAAATTTTGAACATTTTAAAGGTGTTAATTAACTTATAAATTGTACTACACTTGTCCTTACATTTTGGTGAATGCGAAAACCAATTGTAAGTTTCTCTAAAGAGAAACTCTATGTTTTGCGGCAATGAATTTTCAGAAGAATGGCTTACTGCCAACTGAAGCGAACGGCACATACATCTGAATAAAACTAAGTTAGGTAAGTTATGTTCCATTTTAAGGATATTATAAGCACTTTTCTTCTCTCCTGTCTTTACAGAAGCATTGTCCGTACCGATGCTTACCATATTTTGAATGGGTATTCCATGATTGTTCAAGCAGTTTATCAATGAACAAACAATTCCTTGTGCATCGCTGCTTTCCAAAAGTTGTAGCGCCAAAAAGGCAGAGACTATATTAGTGCTTGAGGCACTGAAATACCTAACTACAATTCCTAAAAATTTGTTGACGCTAACATCCGTTGACTCGTCAATAATAACATTATATTTTCCTGCGTTATTTATCTTTTTTATTAAACGAAGAAGCCACACATTATTTTTTTAGCATTCTTTTATTTTTATTTATTTATTTATTTATTAACTAGCTGTACCCGCCCGGCTTCGCACGTGCAAAATGTGGTTTCAGAACAATTGATGGAAAAAAATTTCAGAAGAGCCTTCTGCAAAAGTGAGGGAATTGAACCCGTACTAAAAAAACCTCCCGTAGACTGGGCCCACTCTGCTTTTATCTTCATGGCATTGCACATGCTCGTTGGACTAATCGGAAATAATTTAATATTCTTTGGACAATGAAAATAATTTTATAATATTTAGCTCACTTTTTTTTTATAAATGAAACGCTTCTTTGTATACCATGTTAGCGGTTTCTATCGACTAAGATAGTGATATTTGCTGCATTACTTACCCTGGAGCACGCTACATATAAGCGTGCTGAAGCAATTCTTAATTAATTCAACTCCCGCTTTTCTTAAAGTTTGACCCTCTAACATATTGATTGTCATGGCAGAACAAACATTAATAGGAAATTGAATCCGTTTAAACTGAAATGGATAATTGCTGGGAAATATTTGTATTCTTGGTATAAACCAATTTACCAGACCCAGTTAAAATGATCGCCTCAGTAACGTTTTTCTGCAACGAAATCACTCTCAATCTGGTTCCATTACAAAGCTTAGGGGATTCAAATTGCGAAGCGGCATAATGGGAACTCCAACGCTTAATTCCAGGCCATGGACTGTAGTTCTATTTAAAAACCCGACCGGGTCATTTACTGGCTCATCTTGATTTCAAATAGCATTTATAAACAGGTACGACGTATATCATCAGGAATTTTCCCTAATGTAATAATACCACGATCTGGTATCACTGATACCTACACCTATTTGACATTCCTTTCCTACATATTTGACATTTCCTTTATGGCTTTTTTTGTTCTAAACACAGCAAACAGCATACTGCCTCTGTCTGTCTCCCTCTCCGTCACTGGAGTAAAATAAGGTTAAAAGAGATGTCAAAATATTGCGCGGTTAGTATGTTTGAGTTGAGAATGAAGTGCATATCTACTCATGCAGGTGAAAATCGTAGAAATGTTTCAAATTTTGCCTATTTATTTAAAAACCTTTTAAGTTATCGAGTTATTGGATATCCTAAGTTGTACCTGCAGATGTCCTCTATAAGCTGGTATTTACTATACTTAAATACTCCCAGTATTTTCAACCGCAAAGCGTCATAAAGAAAAAAGCGAAACGAAACGGAAAAATAAATTACTCTCGTCCAATTTTTTCTGGAATTTATAGAGATATTGAGGTGAGATAAAGTAGATATTGTAGGCCTAGGTATCCTCTATAGGCCTGTGAAAAATGCACCAGAATATAATGAGCAGTTTCTAAGATTTTTGCATTTATATACATGCAGTCAAATTCAATCTTAGTCGAACAGAACTACACCAATTTTATTTATATGATTATAATAATTGTTTCACATTAAGATTGCGTCTCATAGATTGTGGACGCATTACAAATTTTGTTTGAGAGCTTTAAAATTGAAAACAAAGATTATAAAGAAAACTAATTAAATGCATTAAATGGAAAATTAACGAGTACGTTACATAAATTAAACAATATCAAAATAATTATAAAAAATACATCTTTTGACATAAACATTTTATAAATTACAATACACCCAGAGGAAAGCCTGTGTAAAATTTACCTAAATCGCGGTATAAATCAACTTAGTCCTAAAGCCGTTTTGAACTTGGTAAGTTCTTAGGTAACTTACCTTATATTCCTAATGTAACCGAACATTATTTTTAACATGTGTAAAATCAGCCTAGTTTTTGGTAACGGTATGCCAGGTTGTTTAATGTGTTCTACCTTAAACCTAGGCTGAATTAAGCCTTATCCTTTACCTAAAGAAAGTGTCATCTTACACTGCAAAAACAATTGTGCTAAATGATGGGTACGATTAACATGAAGGAATCAAAATTTAGGTATTTTTTTTTCCCAAACTTGGTTAATATGCCAGAAACTAAAGCAGGCAAATCAAATTTTACCAATTTTTGTAGATGTACATAGACATATTCATACCTTTTAATTCCATAGCCAGGCAAACTTACCTTACTCGTATTTCTTATGCTGATGCTATCAAAGAAATGAAATAAAAATTAAAGAAATGCTTTTTATGTTAATTCATTTTTATTTTTATTTTTTCTTTCTGCTAATTTTGTTTTACAGTATAATATGATATTTATTGAGACTGAAGAAGCGTTGAAAAAGCAATGTTAATATTATCTGGAAATAGAAAACATACATTTGACTAGGTATACAACATTTTCTTTCTGAAACATTGTTTATGTTGTAAATTGCCTTGAGATCTTTTAGAAAACTTTCTTCAAAAATTGGCTTTAATTCGATTCGAAAACAATGTATAAATACATACATAAAACAAAAGGGATATATCAATGCACTTACCTTAAACTTCTTCTTCGACAAACTTGTTCTCTAATGTTATTTTCTTATTTGTAATTAAATTTTTGTTGTTAACTTTAAGTTTCCACACTGTATTGCACTGTACTGTTTTTAATGGTTTTATATATCAAGAACTTATATCACTGAATATTTTTTATTTACAAAATACGTCCACAAAATACAAAAGCCAGTAAAATACTATAATCACCTTAGATGTTATATATTTACCTTAGAACTAAGGCAATTGTGCACGGTCGGTGAAAATTTATCCGGAATATCAGCCTAAGCCAAGGAACATTTACCTAGTAACTGAGGTAATTTGCACACTGTTTCTAAATCTAATGGCAGATTCCGAAGCAATACACTAAATTAATGTTGATTGGCTGGTGCAGGCGGCTTCTATTAGATGGCTCCGATTCCTATCAATCAGTATGGTATGCAAAACTTTACCTTAGAACTAAGCAGATTTACGCATGTCCTTGGGTGGATATTCACTTATTTGTATTTAGGTTAAAATACCTTAGGCCCTTAGGCAATTTAGCCTATTTCTCATTACCTATACCGTTCATAAATTGTGCCAGTTCTTGGAGGCTAGGCGAATGGCACTTACTAAAATAGCCGGGCAGAAGAACAGCTCGACTTATTAAGGAGTTATGCACCGGCCGAATGTATTGTTCGTTGGGCATTAATACCGTGCTCCCATGGCTGTCCCATTATGTATGACATGAAAATTAGCACGGAAATTAGCTTTCGTCGATTATTTTTTTATTTAGAGTGGAGATTATCTGCAAGTACATATAAATCATGCCTCATTATAATTTTCTCTCATGTATAAAAGAATAGGGAGATCGATTGCGGAAACGTTACGATTTTCGGACTCTATAAAAGGACGTTGGGTTTACGTGCGACTGGAGTAGGGCATCAATGGGCTATCTCTCAATTTTTTTTATCAAACAGAGCGATATTAACGGATGTCTCCAATAAGACGTAGGGCGGGATTCCCATGCCAATGTGAGAGGTGTCACACCAGTTGTCGATAAAGCTCTACATAGAAACTATATTACATTAGTGTGAAAGAGTCTATGACTTCATTAGATCTCCGCAGAAAGTTTCAAAAGATTGTAAAGGAAACGCTCGGTCAGAGAATGATTTGAGTGCAACCTACAGCTGACAACAATCTAAGTGTAAAATGAATAAGATTATTACATCCGAACACCTTTTACTTTTCAATGAAAAGCCTCAATATTTCGCCATAGATTCGAAAGCTAACAGTCCCTCATCTCTCTACATCGTTTGATTCATACTTCGTTTATACAAACCGCATCTTTGAGGCGAAGGAAAATAATCACCTGCAATGCCCTTCATTGAGGAAACTGCTCAGTCTCACGCTGCCTTGTTTGCACACATAAATTGCTTCAATTCTACTGCTATGACTTTAAACATTTTTGTTTTTGTCCTTAACAGCTTTTATTACTGCTGGCAATCCCTATTTATGGTCCAACTTAAACCCACTCGCGTGTTTTATATTGCAAAGAAAAATATGTGACAATTTGATTATGGCCCAACTACCTCGGCCGCCCGCGTTGGCAGTTAAAGGATTACCCGAAAAATGCTCGTCCACAACCGAATAATCTTCAGTTTACACATACATCACTTGTCAATCTCACTAGGCTATAGCAGATTTTTGCACATCCTGCTGTTTATTATCGGACATATCCTTTTCTTTTTTTTCTATTTTTTTTTTTTTTGGCAAACAGAACCCTTTAACGTTTTATCTTTATGTACGCCACTCGCATCATTCGCATCCCTCAGACTTTGACAAAAACTCGCAACCGTATAAGTACGACGAAAATCCTCGTCAATCCCTTTAATGGTCAATTTCTTACCCTTGCCTTAGCGTATATATGTACAACTCGTAAAGAATGTCCCGTGGCGAAATGGATCCATCTTCGCAGACATTTTCCTGTTTTGTTTTTAAATGTGCGCCCAACCCTTTGATATATTTACCATAATTTTTCAATCTACCAAGTACACACACGTTAGAATCTCTCAACTCCAGTGTCCATCCTGCAGATACATACAATCATCCTTCAATGCCAAAAATTGTTTGCAAAGTCAGGCGAAAGAACAATGAAAATTAATGATTTTCTTCCTGCCGTCGAAGGATGTCTGACCGTCACCTTAGCCGGACAGCTGGTCATATAAATACTTGTTAGCTAAGGTCAACAGTTTTCTGTATTGTTGATTGCGCGTGATATTTGCCACCCCTTATTGTGCATCCGCATCCCTTTGTCTGTTGTCATTTGCATTCACGTCTTGAGTGAAAATTGGGAAATTTCCCTATAAGCAAATAATGGCATTTTGCATCTTAGGGGTGAGGAAGCATTGATGCACACAAGATGCACACGAGATGCACGCTATATAGCCTCAAATTCTGATCATGGGTCAATGAGGAATCTGTGCGCCGCGCAAGGAGTTCGTCTTTGTCCGAAAAAGGTTATTTGCATTTGAAGGGCAGATCTATGATAAAAGATCATAATTGCGTCGGATAAGGTCATATTGACACAAGGGTTATGGCGGGTATGTCGTGCATTCATATATTTTTATTGACTGCATTCCTGTCCGGTGTTGCAAATATTTTAGAAGATTTATGCAGCAAAGTGTGAGAATATATAAATGAAACTGTTGCCTGCTTTGTTTGTTGACTGCGTTTTGAATGCGTTTATCAAAAACACTCGTTTTCTACGTTTACCAACGCAAATGGAAAGGACACCCGAATGACTTACTGGGGGGGGGTTGCTTGAGTTTGACCAAGGAAACCTCGGAATATACGGAACGTAAGGGTCCTCCAAGCTGTCACGTCAACATCTCTTTACCAAAAGGCATTCCCAATGGAGAATTATTCGAGAAATTTCCATATGCAAGAATCCTAGTTAATGACTTCCCTAAACTTACGACCAGGGGCAAAATTCGAATTTCTAACTGAGTTTTCAAATTAACAGTAGGAACCGGGACGTTAAAAAACAAGTTTCTTTTATAAATAAAAAATCTAGCCTCAAATTGCAAACCGATAACGAAGCTTACAGGTTATTGTTTACTGCACTGTTTTTTTTTTCTAAGCTGTGGTCTTCCAGTTAAGAACGCATTCCACAGGTATTGAGAACAAATACATTTTTTAATCTGTTGAACATTTTTTCGTCAACTTGGACGATCTAGCAATGATAGCCCCACCAGGCTCAAGAGATACTTTTGTTAAACTCGTATATCTTTCCATTCACTATAAAAAAGGGCTTTGGGTCTAAAGGATCACAATTCAAAATAGAAATTGAAAATGGTGCAAACATCTCTTCATATAACCGAAGATTTGGTAGGTTGATTGACTTAAGTGACTGTATTATGTATTCCCTATTGCCTAGTAAGGGAAAAAATACAAATAACGCATTGAGCGCCGTTTTGAGACCACATGAAGATAGAGAGGTAGAAGCATGTTAAGTGAACTCAAAAACAGCCTGTGGAGTTGAGAAATTTGATGATGTTATTGAAATTGATACTTTGGATGGCCGAAAGGTCATCATAGAAGGGATTACCTAGTGCACTCTGTCTGGTTTTGGCTAGGGCCGGACTCTCGCAAAGAAGATGGAACACTGTTTTACTCTTGTTTGTATCAGCGCAGATACGGCAGTGGGTGTTATGGGGGACGCCAAGCAGTGCTGTCGAAAGTACTGCAAAAGCAATATTTGTATTGCTTTCGGGCGGTGCGTACTGCCGTACTGCTCACTTTTGTTTTGTATTACATTTTCCTTTTTGTATTGCTTCTTTTAGTTCGTTGTTTTCATAAATGTATCGAAGAAAACAGTAGAGATGAAATCACTTTCCTCACCCAGCTTTCTTCTTTTTAGTAGTAATTGTAGTGTAGCAGCAATGTTGCTGCATTTGTCATGCAAGCACTATTTGAAATGACTGCAGTGTCATATGTCATATCTCATTTGTCTCGCTTGCCCTGTGTAAAAGTAAGATAAGGCGGTTTTATTTTTTAGTTCAGAGTTGAGCACTGGACTGAGCTCGAGCATTATGAGCGCTCAGATCGTTCTGATGTATTTATGAAACAAACTCGACCCACATGTTGCTTGATTGTTCCAACTAAAACGTCCATTCAACCAAACTAACAAGAACAAGTTGAAAATATTTTAATTTCTTCTTGAATTCAATTTGCCCTTTACATTAATAACTCATCTTATTTTATTGATTAAAGCAATTGCTCCAGACTGAAATAGTAAAAGACTAAAAATGTGGAAAAAAGCCACAGAAACAACAAACCATTTATTTCTTAAAAATATCTCAAAAATATTCGATTATTATAGATGAAACAACTGAAGTGATACCACAAAATGTTTGGTACGTACTTGTGGTCAGGTATTTCGATAGCTTGTTGGGTAATGTCATCGACAGGTTCTTCGGCCTTATTAAATTAATAAATGCTGAGGCTAAAACAATATTTGAGCAAATAATTAAATATTTTGAAAATGTCAAAGTCCCATTACAAAATATGATTGAACTTGCGACCGACAATGCGTCAGTTATGATGGGGAAAAAAGGAGTTGTTAAGACACTTTTCAAAAACATAGAACCCAATTTATTTGTGATGGGATGTCACTCATTACATTATGGAGCGATATAAAAAAAAACCGAAAATGTAGTTTAGTTATTTATTAAGAAAGAGTTAATAAAATATAAAAAAAATATAATGTGTATTGCTTTATGCAAAAAAAAAAAAAATGTAATGTATTGCTCTCGTCGTTTCTAAAACGACAGCACTGATGCCTAGTTTGGCTGCGTGAGTTCCTAAAGGCCAATGAGTCGTACTAATTACCGTTAGTCTAGCGATATCTCCACGCATTCTGGGTAGGAGGTAATTTCTTTTGGCATCATCGTTGGTTGGCCAAATATTACTTGAAGTGATACAGTTCGTCAGTTTCACCCACATAGTCTCCGCCCTAGAAGTGAAATGCAGGAGGATTTCTCCCTTTACGTATCCCAGCGGTGGCAAGACTTCCTCCGCATGAGACACACAAAGAGCAGAGCCACGTCTGACAAGTTCATCGGCTTTGGAGAGCTTTGATTGCCTGTTCTTTTTCGTTTAATGTTTTACAACTGGCTGGCATTACGTAGATTTTCCGTTTGTACAGCGATCGGTACTCTAAATCATTCTCATCATAAAAGCGGGCATACGAAAATGTTAGCTCCAGAGATTTCGCTGAATTTCCATTCCCCTTCAAGTAAGTGACGGATGGACGACCAAGCAGTTCTTTATTATCGTAACTTGTCCTTACAATAAGCAGAGCAGAGTAGAGTAAGCTCTTCCGATATCATAATGCGCGTTCAAAAATAATTTTCAGTACACTTCCTCCATGTGCTGTATTACACTTGCATGCGTAGGTATACTTTCATTTCCTCCCATCATATCAAAACTCATGCCAATCAAAGCCCGATTTATATTGTTCCCACTCGTCTCTCGTTCTAAACCAAAGGCCGCCCATCGCAATTACACTCCCGCACGATTATCACAAAAGGCACCTATATGCCAAACTGCACCCTGGTTATTCTATTATTCATGTCATGACATATCTGTCCATCGCCATCAATAATTAATTGCTTTCGATTAACACAAAAAGTCACTTTACCTCGTTGACGCGCGTAGAATGCCGTCCATTGACAGTTGATCTGATAACTGAGCTTCGTCGTCCTCTAGAGCCCTCTCATTCGGTTAAGTTCGAGGTGCCTACCCACATTAGCCGGTGGCCAATTATGCCATTTGACATTTTCGTGTTGAAAAGTTTTCGGCACGAATATCCATTTCATTCAAGGAGCAGCAACAAAAAAAAAAGGAACTTGCACTGGACAGCTCATGGAGAACTTTGCTGGTATACGTGGGGCCTGGGGCTATCGGAGAAATGTCAACCCGATATATCGCGTGACATCGAACAAAGCTTCACAAGCAACGAACTTTTCTACGGGTGTGATATGGCGCCAATTACTGAGACACATTGCATTCGACATACAATAGCATAGTGAGTGACTGTTAATTTATTGGATCAGGATATCCATTGAATATGCTCCGGCGGTGGGTGACCGCAATCCGGGAAAATGCAATTAGCACCCACTCAAAAGCAAATCGATTCGGTGTTTGTTCACAATGGAAATGGGCTTAGGTATATGTGATGGAGATAGGGATAGGGATAGGGATAGAGATATGGATACCGATAGGGATGAAAATGATGATGGAGATGGAGATGGAGATGGAGATGGAGATCGAGTTGGAGATGGAGTTGGATATGGAGATGGAGATGGAAATGGAGATGGAGATGGAGATGGAGATGGAGATGGACATGGAGATGGACATGGAGATGGACATGGAGATGGAGATGGAGTTGGAGATGGAGATGGAGATGGAGATGGAGATGGAGATGGAGATGGAGATGGAGATGGAGATGGAGATGGAGATGGAGATGGAGATGGAGATGGAGATGGAGATGGAGATGGAGATGGAAATGGAGATGCAGATGGAGATGGAGATGGCAATGGAGATGGAGATGGAGATGGAGATGCAGATGGAGATGGAGATGGAGATGGAGATGGAGATGGAGATGGAGTTGGAGATGGAGTTGGAGTTGGAGTTGGAGCTGGAGTTGGAGATGGAGATGGAGTTGGAGATGGAGATGGAGATGGAGATGGAGATGGAGTTGGAGATGGAGATGGAGATAGAGATGGAGATGGAGATGCAGATGCAGATGGAGATGGAGATGGAGATGGAGATGGAGATGGAGATGGAGATGGAGATGGAGATGGAGATGGAGATGGAGATGGAGATGGAGATGGAGATGGAGATAGAGATGGAGATGGAGATGGAGATGGAGATGGAGATGGAGATGGACATGGAGATGGAGATGGAGATGGAGATGGAGATGGACATGGAGATGGAGATGGAGATGGAGATGGAGATGGAGATGGAGATGGAGATGGAGATGGAGATGGAGATGGAGATGGAGATGGAGATGGAGATGGAGATGGAGATGGAGATGGAGATGGAGATGGAGATGGAGATGGAGATGGAGATGGAGATGGAGATGGAGATGGAGATGGAGATGGAGATGGAGATGGAGATGGAGATGGAGATGGAGATGGAGATGGAGATGGAGATGGAGATGGAGATGGAGATCGAGTTGGAGATGGAGATGGAAATGGAGATGGAAATGGAGATGGAGATGGAGATGGAGATGGAGATGGAGATGGAGATGGAGATGGAGATGGAGATGGAGATGGAGATGGAGATGGAGATGGAGATGGAGATCGAGTTGGAGATGGAGATGGAAATGGAGATGGAGATGGAAATGGAGATGGAGATGGAGATGGAGATGGAGATGGCGATGGAGATGGAGATGGAGATGGAGATGGAGATGGAGATGGAGATGGAAATGGAGATGGAGATGGAGATGGAGATGGAGATGGAGATGGAGATGGAGATGGAGATGGAGATGGAGATGGAGATGGAGATGGAGATGGAGATGGAGATGGAGATGGAGATGGAGATGGAGATCCAGTTGGAGATGGAGTTGGATATGGAGATGGAGATGGAAATGGAGATGGAGATGGAGATGGAGATGGAGATGGAGATGGAGATGGACATGGACATGGACATGGACATGGACATGGACATGGACATGGACTTGGAATTGATGTAATTGATGTAATTGAGTGGTATAATGACGAATAGGTGGAATGGATCATAGATGTTTGATAGAGTGCGTTGCCATTAATTAGGAAGAAGGTTTGGGGCATAAACAGAAAATATTTTATAAAATGACGTAATCATAAGCACTTACTAACTACATATAGTAATATTGAACACTCTCAGTATATTCAGTGATGTCGTCCTTACTATACGAATTTTAAGCCTCAAAGCGCCTCCACTTCCAGTAATCACTAATACCACAAGCATGTGCCCCACGGGAAGTTTCGGGAAATGTTTTCCCAGTCAGCGACCCCACTACTTAATATCTACATGTACATATGTACACATCATGTGGCTTACCTACCGCCTGTTTAAACCACCATTATGGCTCCGAAATATCGAAGACTTACCACCGTTTCGCTGTCCACCCTTTTGCAGTCCAACTGCGCATTAATCTACTAAGCTAATACCGGGCCACACCACACTTTAGATTCCATTTCCTTCGATCTTACGCTAAGCCCTCGCACATTATCACATGCGCTCCCACCATTAATATACAAACTACTGCAGGCAGACCCCACTTCGTCGACATGCAAAACGATGACACATTATGCTAATACCGGTAAACAGCTCAATTTCGTCCACCTGAATGGGAAAACAACCACAAGCCACACGCGGCTGCTATGTACTCGCCCCACGCATAACATAAACGTTGACCCCATCGGTCACCTCCGGAAGCCGTAAACAGTTCTTCGTCCGATATATGCACATATATCGGGTGCAACGCATTCGATATACGAGTCCCATTCCAATTGTGGAGCGTAATTTCATATTCTCCTTCAGGTTTTTTTTTTTTTTTCTTAAAAAGAAGGCGTCGTCACACCAAACCACCACCTGGTCGCGGTGGCCGGCAGTCACTTAGCATAACGCTCCTTTCTCGTCCACTTAGCATAATGAGCCTCGGGTGTTGGTTCTTTTCTTTTGCTCAACTTCACCATTCCATCTGAGCTGAGCCAAGTCTTGATGCCAAGCCCGAGCGGATACAAATCGATTGAATTTCACAACGAGGCGCTAATGAAGCCCTAATCAAGTTATTTTGATTCAACACTAGATACTGCGTGATAATCGAGCCGGGCCTCCGCCATATACAGTGTCCGCGCGTAAACAATGCATTGCGGCTCATTTGGAGATTATATGGAGCCAGGGTCCGGTCATTAATCACCCGACCTGAGCGCTGTGCACTGCAATGGTGATGGTGGAATTTCAAATTCGCCGCCGCCAGAGTTAACCGCAGTCAAATGGGTATGCCCCCTTGCCCATTGTTGGCTGTTGTTTACGATGTTATGTAGTCTATCTCACGGATGGACAGACAACTTCATTAGATATATGGCCACGCATACGGACGTATGTTTGATGGACACGGTATTCATCATCATCGAGCTGGCGAGTGATGAATTTGAATTCGCATTTGCTTTATGGCCGGCGGAGCTGTGCCATCAGATAGCGATTGAGGAGTGTGTAACCTGCTGCGACTAATGAATGACGGGTGCGTGTGAAGGGTAAATGGTGTTCTCTTTCTAAGTTGAGAGTCGGAATGTAAGTCGATGCCTAATTAACCCATTTCTTCGGTTACCCCGATATTGGTAACCACGAAATGATCATAACAATGTGTGATGGAGTTTCGGACAGAGGTCTTGGAATTTGGAAACCTTAATTTGCTGCGCACTTTGTTCGATTTCGTGACGCCCACAAGACATGTATCACCGCGGCGTTCCGGTTGGTAGCGCGTCGACGGCGATTGCGGTCTTAGAAATTTACGTGAAGTTTGAGCTTATCGACTGAAGGGGATAGTTTAGAGAAGGCCTTAGCGGACACAGTCCGCGAGTGCGGTCTTAGAAATTTACGAGAAGTTTGAGCAAAAACTGAGTCGTGGACCTACGGCTTAATTTTGAATCCTGCATAAAATTAAAGAAAAAGTCTTAAAAATGAGACAAATTTGGGCAACACAAGAGTGAAGCTCAGCATCGTTACCTTAATCGCTCGTCATTGAGACTTCGAGTTTCTCCGAGTAGGAGCTGAGACTAAGATTGGGAGGATCAAGTCAATTGGGAACATTCTTCGACCCAACACAGCCAATTCAAGTTAGAAAAAAGAAAAGGAGATTAAACGCACGCAAGACGAAATCCATGTACAAACACATTTGAATATAATTTATACACTGAAAATAAAATACCAGGAATTATTGACAAAATTCCATTGTAAAATTTCATGGTTTTGTTGCAATAAAAAAAAAATTGTTGTAATGATTAATAAAATTTATTAATACAACTTAGGTTTTATCAGTTTGAACAATATTTTGTCAAACTGATAAAACATTTACTACAAAACTACTTTGTCCGATCAACAAAACACAATTTTCAGTTAAATTGTTTTTTTTTTGTTGAATTAACAAATATATTATTCCTTCAACAAAAACAGAACTAAAAATCAATTTTGTAAATGTTTGTGAAGTTGACAAAACTTATGCAAAATGTTTGTTAGCCAAAACAAATACAGATTATCAATATTACAAGCAATTTGTTTAAATGCAAAAAACGTTTGTGGAAATGACAAACATTTTGTAGAATTGATAAAACCTCCTTTGAATGCAATTCTATTGATGGCGTCATTTAGATTAGACCAGCAGAAAAAATTGAGATTTGGCGAAAACGAAGTAAGAACTAAAAAACATAAGTATGTACATACAGAAATAAGAAATAATAACAAATTAAAAAATGTGATTTATAGTAAATAGCTTTCAGCTGTATCTTTATTTTTTAATATTAAATTACTCTTTAGATATATAAGTGTATAAAATGAATATTAATTAATTTGTGTAATTTCCTCTTTAAATAAATTTAATTATTAAACTTATTTGTTATGCGTATCATTTTTTAATACCCAATTTATTTTAATAGATTATATCCAAATAAAGGGTTTTCCAATGAGAGGTGTTATTGTGAATGGCCCGCTATTTCGGTAGCTGTCACTTTTGAAGCTTTTATTCTTCGACATTTGACAAGTAGAAAGTACGCCATTACTAAAAATGGAACGATACACGCTTCAACAACGCATTGAAATAATTAAAATTCGCTACAAAAATGGTGAAAATCTTGCAGTCACAGTTCGCAAAACTTAATCATTTTTTGGTCGTCGTGAAGCACCTTGTCGGACCGCAATACAGAAATTGGTGGAAAAATGCGAGCTGTTGGGACAAGTTAGTGATGTGAAGAATAAAACCCGTGCACGTCGCTCCAGAACAACTGAGAATATTGCTGCTGTAGCCCAAAGCGTTGAAGAAAACCCAGGTTTGTCCATTCCTCGTCGTTCTTTGGAATTGGGCATTCCACAAACGTCATTACACCGTATTTTGCATATAGACTTGGGTCTTAAGGCTTATAAAGTTCAGTTAACACAAGAACTCAAGCCGGCCGATCATCAACAACGTCGTGTCTTTGTTGATTGGGTCCTTGAAACGGGAAAAGTTTCCGGACCTTGTTATCTCTCGAAGAGGTGATCACAATTGGCCACCGAGATCTTGTAATTTAGCACCTTGCGACTTCTTCCTTTGGGGCCACGTTAAAGATAAGGTATACGCCAACAGCCCAGCGTCGATTCAAGACCTCAAAGATAAAATTCGTGAGGCTATCGAGGACATAGGGCAGCCGCTTTGCGATTTGGTTATGGAAAATTTCATGAAAAGGATATGGTCCTGTATGCGTGCTCGTGGTGGCCATTTGGCTGATGTTGTTTTTCATTATTAACGGCATACCTTCCTCTTTTTTATGAAATAAACATCCGATCATTTATCTCAAAAAATGACATTTTTCTTTGAATACCAAAATTGGAAAACCCTTTACTCTTGTTTTTTATTTTAAAAAATTTAAATCAAGACAGCCGACAAATGCGTCGACAGTCATCTTGAGGTTATTTTATTTTAATTTTTAATTTTGATGAGTTCTGATTTACAATATATAGTATATTTAAGTATCTGCGAAGCTTTAAGATAGCTTATCTGCAGATGGTTGTTTACACAAAAAAAATTAACATTGATGTGAACAAGTTTTAGATTTTGAACTTAGATATTTATTCTATTTGTATAACCTACTAAATTTTATACATATTTTTTTTTTATTTTTATTTATTTTTAATTACATAATTGCAAGAAAAGGATTATCTAAGTTATTGCTCCAAGAAAAAATTGTTTTAGTCTTTTGTTGTATTATATTGTTGTATTGTTAATATGTCTTAAGGATGTTGGGTATTGTGTAAGTAAGTTGCCTCTTGCCATAAACGTTTGAAATAAATGGAAGCTCATAAAAACCCTACTCGTCTTCTTGGTCTGTATTTGTGGTTGATTAGTGTTCTAAAGCGTAAGTCATCATAATATTCCACCGCTGCTGTCATCTCGAAAATATTTTTAGCTTTCATCAACGTCTCTCCGTTTGATGTACTATTTGTTCTCGTTAGTAATTTTAATACCTTCAAAATTAAGTCAAAGGACAACTGCAAGTAAGTATTAATCATATCGAAAAGACAGTTTATTTAATTCAACAGAACAATAAATAAAGATCAATCAATAAAACACGCCTAAAATAATTGGACATGTGCTTGAATATTTTCAAAATCAAGCTTTCAATGGTATTTTACTTTTAAAATTAAAATAGGTACAAGCCCATTACATCGCATTGGAGTCTCAAAAATTATGGTTTGTGTGTGACTTTTTAAACACCCGAAATATTGCTCATTATTTTTTTACGACGAATTTCGATTACGTTTTTAATTGTCCCTTCATTTTCCTCAGTAAAACTGACAACAACAGCTCCGGGGCTAATAAAACAAAATAAGTCCGAAAAAAATTTATTCTTCTCCAGTTACCTGGGTGCAACTTACCTTAGAAAACCAAGCACCAGCCCCAGCCCCAGCCGTATAACCACTCTGAGTCAATCACATAGAATCTTGCCACCATTAGTTAACTTCGGTTTTGATTGATTTCAATTAATCTCCCAGACGAGAGTGTAATTAATCACCGAACACTTTAATATGGTTAACATGTTGCCCTTCACAATACAACGTCGGGTACATTTCCTCCATCGGTTCCTATAACTCGCGAGTGGCGAGTCCGTCCATTCGGCCAACAGGTCGATTTGTAAAGCTTCACCAGACACAGACACGTTTGTGTGCATATATCACCCAGTGGTTGTTAGAATTCCAATTTATTGAGTTATGTGATTCAGTGTGGTGGTGCCCATTCGATGATTAATTTTGCCAAATATTTTTTTTTGCGGTTGTTTGCACAGAAATAAATTTTCCCTTACATACGTACTCTCCTGAACAATCTTTTGTGTTAAAGTTTCGTTGTGCATACGTCCAGATCGGCGTCATATCCCTCCCACTAGTCCCGCAGAGTGTGCTCAATCAATAGCACCTTACGAGGTGTGTGCGGGTGTTCAGGAAGGGGTTAGTTTCGATTTCGGTGTCGAATTTGGTAAACCACCCCTTAGCAGGAAGTTTTCATATTTTGCGATGCGGTCTTCCATCATTTATTTCTGTTGGTCACAACCCTTGCCATCATACAGGACGAGTTATTGTCGCGCGATGGTAGTTTCATCACGTGTGTATGGTCGTTATAATTACAGTTAACTTCTGGTATAGTCTGTCGGATTAAATAATGTGGAGTGGTGCGCGGTATATGTGGTACACCAAATGCCGGGTATTCGTAACAAAGCCCCAAGGGTATGATCTATAATTTTGATAGCATATCCATTTTACCCGTCAGGACTGTGAGCGAGCTTGTGAGTTTTAATTAATTGAAAAGGAGACGATGGTAATCTACGGCAAGGTACGTGGAGGTGTAAAGTTGTTATAATTATTTTCGTTGAACTTTAGCTGATGGATTTGTGGTAAAGTTTAACAATAGGGTTTTATGGACTTTGAGGAACTTGAAACAAGTATGTTGCAACAAGTCGGAAAAATTTGCAAGAAATGAGTTTGTTATGGTATTTCCACTGCATTTTCTCTTCCCAATCCCAATAATTTTTCACTAAAACAGCTTTTTGAAACCTTTCCAAGGTATGTACAAAAGATTTCGGCTATTCTGAAATATTTTAAGTAATGATTATTGGGTTCCGGCCTGTTTTTTCTTGGAGGTTATGAGATCAAACAAATTAAGTCTATTTCGAATACACATATCTTCCTGTTTAGCAATTTCATATATAAAGGGTGGGTCATCTACTGTTTTTTTTTTTTTTTTTTAATCATAGGTAGGTTATTTTGACACTGACAGCTGTTTTCCGCTCCAAATATAGACAGAAAATCAGTATCATATTCCCGCGAATATCGTATTTCGCTTTACGCTTGAACAAGGTTGGGAAATATTAAGAACGTATTTCCAAAGTGAGTGCTGTGTAGCCCAAGCAGTGCGTTATTTCAAAAATAATTTTTGGCCGATATGAAGCACCCACCGCGCCTGCTGTACATACGCAAGTTTGTGCAAAAAGTTCGTAGCTATGCTAGTGGACAACACTAATGGTCCCCGTCTTCGTACGGTGCGGTACGGTGACAGTTTGGTGCGGATTGTGGAGTGGTGGCATCATTGGACCATATTTCTTGGAAAATGAGGCTGCAGGCTTGGAAAAACTTTTCGGTCAACGGTGGGCGTTACAGAGCCATATTAACCAACTTTTTTTTACTGATATTGAAGACATTGATCTGGTTCATGCAAGATGGAGCGCCATGCCACACAGCCCATGCCACAATCGACCTTTTTGCACACCAAATTCCCAAATCAAGTTATCAGCCGTCTTGGCGATGTCAATTGGCCTCCTCGGAGCTGCGATTTGACTCCTTTGGACTTTTTTTTTGTGGGGAACAGTGATATACCGATTATATGTGAACAATACGGAAACGATTCAAGCACTTAAGACCAATATCATCCAAGCAATCCGTGAGCTATAGCCCGAGACCATCAACAAGGTCTTGGAAAATTCGAGTGACAGAATGCGCTACAGCCTGAACGACGTTGTGTTCCATAATTAATGGGAATATTTGCTCTTACTAATAAAGTTGTTCATTTTATTGCATTTTTAAAAAGAATGATTGTACTTGGCCCACCCTGTATATCACGACAAACACTTTACTGCGGGGAATTGTTTGGAATTTGCCCTTCAAGGTGATTGCATTTGCTTCGACTAATCCTAGATAATGTAACTAATTTAGTTCGTTCTATAATAGTTGGCGCAACAGGTCCGTATAGGGACCCTAGGCCTAGCTTCTCACAACCATTCGTTTTGTGTGAGTTTTTCAATTTCGGGACGAGTGGAAGGGATCTACAATTCTATGACGAGTCCGAGTATCGGCTAATTGAGAAGCTCCTTCATGACAGTTATACTCTCGGAAGTTTGTCAGACGTTTGCGAGAGGTGGCTTTTAAAACTGAAAAATTTTCAACCGTGCCAGATCTAGGGATAAAATGAGAGTATCTATCAGGACATCTCAATGCCGGATGATCAAAAAGACCTCAACGGAGGAAAGATGACTCGAGGAAGGGTTGTCTCCGAACTGACAAAGTAGAAATTTGCGTTCTACCGTAGATAGTCAGACCTAGAAAGAGGTATAAAAAGGTAGAAAGGCAGCTGAAGTAATGCTATAAAAAAGCTGATGATATGCGGCTGAAAGAAATATTGCGCATATCTAAACATCTGTGGAGACATCATTTCAACAGCTAGTTACGAACTGCTTCACCAACAGGGACTTAAGGTACCAGACTGACCCTGGAATTGAATACTGCAAGGTTTCCGGTGGAATCCCAAAGCGGTCGGTCATTGGACCTCTGTTTTAAAATATATTTTGGAAGAGAGCCTGTCTTGAGATGAATGCTGCCTTGATAAGTTTTCCTGTTCTTATTCCTAGTTCAGTGAGTTTTTTTTTTTTTTTTTAATTTTGTGGGTCTAAAAGAGATTAGATCGGAGTTTCAGGAAAATTGGGTATTTATCAAGGAAAAGTGTTTCAACCATTACAGTTGGTTAGCTCCACAGATTTAACGCCTAGAGTCGCTTCTTCACAAATGGGAAAGAGGTCACTATCTAGGATTCCTAGCGAGCTGTAAAAATGAATCCCTGGCCTGTGAGTTCATTCAAAACCTCTACAAATGTGAAGCTTGGAATAGGCTGACGTTGAATTGGCTAAAAAAAAGTAGAATCAGGGTTTGAAGGTAGTGGTCACCCTGATACTCTCACGAAAGAGAGATCAGCCTTGGTTTGAATACGACCGCTCAAGTGCTAGAATTTGGATCCCACTGAATTTAGGGGACTCCTTAAAACATAGCCTTTAGAACCCAAGGCATGTAAAGTTGGTGAGAATCAGAATTGGAAAAGTGTATATTTATAGGTATATAATCAAAAATGGAGCTTTAAATACTATTATGCTATTCCAAAGGAGAGTTTGAAGGCATAGACCGAGGAACGATAAATGGGCATATGATGAGGATGACTTCAAACATCAAGAAGAGAGGACTAATAGCAAACGGCAGCTTGCATTGTCTAGCTCGTTTCGGTAGAGGTTTGCCTGGGATGTCCCAGATTTAAGACAAAATTTTGGTTGTCCTGCCGGGACAGCCTTTGTCCCGAGTTGCGTCAAATTTTCGTTACAATTTTCAACCAAGCACACCTATCATTTATGAATGTAATTTTTGCAAATTGCCAGCTGTCATTCAAATAAATAAAAATGATTTGTTTTTATGTTCCGGGAGAAATTTGGAAATCCCGGGTTTTTTCATATTTTTGCCATTTGTCCCATCAAGCTGCGAGCAAACCTAATGGGTACAGAACTGCTGGTCTATATCAGAGAGTGAACCTTAAATATGAGTTGGAGCTTACTCTGGTAATCGAGGGTTGGAAGAAACTCTAAAGACGCTTCCTTTTAAGTATCCCATACCTACTTTTACCTAACAGGCACTGCCTAAAATTCTTAACTTCCAGGTCGCAGTTATCCAGAACAATCATTCTGGTATCAGCGGTGGCTTGGTTTTTGAAAGAAGGTTCAGTTTATCTTGTCTCGGATTCGAAGATCTAGCTTCTTAGCTGGGTTATTGTCTATTTGTACCTTGGGCTATTATTATTTCCTCTCCTCCATTTGGCCTCCTCCTTGTACACAAAACCAAAAATTCGTCGGAGAATTTTTCTTTCGAAGGAGTCTTTATCAGCTCTCTTTCCTGTTTATCCTCACGCATTTGAACGCACAAGGTGCCTTGAATCGGATACCTCTTCCAGTTAGATAAACTACTTAAGTTGGGTGGCATTGAACTTGGAAGTAAATTTAATCTTGATTTCGAATAAAACTAGATCCGATTTCTTTGTCCGATTTCATTATCCGATTGATATGAAGATCACAATTCAAAGGTGTGCAGCGCGAGTTACTGAATATCATAAAGTGTTGGGGAGATCTTGTTAATCTCCTCACTGGGGAGGTACCCGGAGCAGAAAATTGTTGACAGACCTTCGGCACGATGCATAGCCTTTTACCATAATATTTGTTAATAGAGGTGGCGACATTTTGGGTTGACAATATTGAGCTTAGGTATTTGATAAATCAAACAGCGGCCCCCTGTCAATTTCGAAGTATAAAAAGCAGCCGAAAAAGATCATTCCAACAAAATCCGGTTGCGTTGAATTATTTCAAATACGTCAAGCAACAACTTAATCCAGCCGATAAAGAAAACATTTTACATTCCACCTGCAAACCAACTGACTGGCAGGCCCATTATCAAATCTTATACACATACGCCTACACGCAGTTTCTCGCCCATGTACACAAATTTACTCTACAAATACGCCAAACGCCATCCACATCCATCTACCGAAGGCGTCCTCGAACGTCAATTTATCTTAATGTGCTAATAAATTTCCAAAAATCGCTTCCTAAATTATCCCAAAAATGTAATTAACGCAGATGTCAGTCAATTCCACGCTCCCCACTTCGCCGCGGCAGCCACTTGAGCTAAAAACATCTTCATCGTCGGGAGCTGATAAATCTCCCCTTTCCAGACGCAACGCATACTGTCATCAAGTGATGGTCCGCTGGTGTGTTTCTGTTTCTGTTCTGTTCTGTCTTGCGCATCCCCATCATAAAATTTATATGTGTTTTGTCAACAGTCGTGGAACCAGAAAAAAAAAAAAAACAAGAGATCGTGGAAGATCTTGTGCAACCCCTTCCCTTATAGTTGCGATCGGAAATATCTATTCGAAGAGTTATCGTGATTTTATAGCCAGCGTGTGCTGTCACTTCAGATTCAGACCAAAACCAACCCTCTCCGCTAAGTGGATAAGTGAGGGTGACACTGACAGTAGCTCTAAGTGCCTCCATATACTTCACCTGAGCCCCCTTCTAATTGAAAGAAAAATTAACAAAAAATCCATTTTATGGCTTTTGGAGTAATTTTCATATCAATTTTATGACGTCATAACTTTAAGCCACCCTCTTCAAGTTGTCAAATTGCAAATGGATCGCGCGGTGGAGTCGCTCTAAAAAATATCGATTTTATTACGAAATTCCATTAAAAATCATGAACAGAAATCAATGATCGCCAAGGACAAGCGTCGTATGGCTTGGTTTTGAAGTACACATTACATCGGAGTACCCCTGGGAGAACGGTTTTTCTTTCCTCTTTCTGGACGAACAATCGAAATTAGTGATCTATATTCATCCTTTTTTACATCTGTATGTGCTGTGCGATCGTACTTAGGACGATTATCCACTCAAGCGGAAAGGTCAACAGATCACTGTTTTCCATCGTGTAAGGACATTTTTGTAACAACTTTGTGACGAACGGCGTTTTCTTGACCGATATACCTGGGTGGGAATTCGATTATCCTTTGTCCGGCCAAGGTCTAAATAACAAGGCGTGAAACTGTCCTCTGGGAATGTGAAATGGTTTTCAATTTTTTTTTATGGAAATAAATTAAATTTTTGTAGAAATCCAAGAGAGGGGAATATATTTTGCATGTGCAGTGGGTTAGAAATTTAAATTTAAAAGATGGCAGTCGAAAGGGATTTATTGGGCAAAATGTTGTGAAACAAATTTAATTTTCTATGCGAACTGAAATACTTATTCAAAGAAATTGGTTTTAAGAGTGAATGCAAAATTTGTATTCAGAATGAATACGAAATTATGTCGGGTAAAAATTTGGAATGTTACGATTTTTTTTTTGTAGCACATTATTTGTCATAAGGCAATCTTTGAGCTGCTTGTTTTTACACAAACTCAGCTGTGAGGTTTCAATGAATGTACAGTGAGAATGTTGGCCTGTTGATATACATAAGCCTCATAATATAAGATGCAGCTTAAAAATTACATCTTCCACCTCTTTAAAACAAAGCTACATAAAATCTATTGGGAGGAGGATGACTTACAAAAACATGGTTCTTTTCTTAAAAATTAGGCACCCTCAATCACTGGTCCTGCTGAATACAGATTGATATCCAATCCAATCAATTCTTTCCAAATTAGAAGGTAGATATGTGATGTACAAGTTGAAGACCTAAGCAGCGTTGCCGTGAAGGAAAAAAAACCAGTGAGAGCCATTTTGAAACTTTTTGCGGGCCATTTAACTAAAGCTGGGGCCAAATATTTTACATAAAAATCCTTCCTTAAAAAATTAAAATACTATTTATTAATATTTGTATTAATCTTATTATTTATTACATTAAATTTCTTACATTTAGCTTAAAAAAGAAATTAAAAAATATCACAGATATATATAACATTTTTTTTAATAATTCACAGACATCTTTCGGCTTTGAGCCACTTAATAAAAATAACTTAAAATTTAATAAGATTTTAATGTAATCACATATTACACATTAATTCGTTTTAGAAGATATGGCTTAGGAATAACATTAACACAGTTACTCAAGTTGCCATGCCTTAAATCTGTAAGGCTCATTAACGAGTGAATAATTTCATACGATAACCTTTTTCGATTATCCATTTTTCTATTGTTCAGACACGAAAAAACACGCCCAGCAGATGCGCTGCTATGTGAAAGACTTAATAAGTTCATTGCAAAAAAAGAAATATTTTTAAATAACGGATTTTTAATTTCGTTCAACTGAACCCATCAATATCAAGGTCTTCTTACATTTATTTCTTCTACAGTTTTGTAGCCATTATTTTTGCAGGGCAACTGAATAACTTATGATTTTTTATTAACAGAGTTGTCAAATAATCAGACATAAAAAATAAAATTATCACTTTTTTGCTTCATATAATTAACATCTTAAATTTGAACAGCTGTTAACAAATTGTCACACAAATTTAATCTCATTTTTAACCGACTTTAAGAAACTTTTTTTCTCATTTTCATTTAAATTTTCAAACAGTTCATCAAATCAAATCCGTAATATATTTCATCAAAAGGTTTTAAACAGAACGGTTTGAGTTGGACTTCTTAAAGTTTTTAAGTAATCAGCTTTCAAAAAGTTTTTTTAAAATAATTTTATATTTTTTAGTGACATCACTCACCAACAATTGTAATTTTGATGCGCCAGTTGGAAAGCTTTTATTAAAATCAGTTATAATTTTTAAAACATAATTAAGAAGATAAAAATATATTTTGTACAACGGGTTGTTCAAGTTATTTAAATGGGTATGTCCCTTGTGTTCTTCTCATCAAAAGATGTTGAAGCACATTGTAGTGGCGATGGTTTCTATTAAATTTTCTAAATCTTTTTAATTAATTATGATGTTAAATATTCTAAATTTAAGATTTGATTTCTAATTGGCCCGGGCAAAGGGCAAAAATAGAAAACAGGGGACCAAAAGGCGCTATCGGGCACTTTGTGGCAACGCTCGACCTAAGCATCTTTTAAATCTTTCAAGCCTTTGGATTTAAGACTACAAATTGGTTACTAGAAAATTGACAGACTGAGGGCCGTTTGCTGATTTTTTTTTTTTTTTTTAAACCCATGCCCAGCTGGCTGACACTGCAACCTGTAAGATCTATTGTATCAATGGGGAATAGTTAATCTAAGAGACGTGCGACCTCACTAACGAAGGTCAATAAGTCTTTACGAGCAGCGTGCGCTATATCTGCTGGCGTACGAGTCTCACTATTAAAGACACGTTTTCTTAACCAATGAAAAGCCGGACATTCACATGAAATGTGCTCAGAGGACTCGACATCCTCCAGACAGAATCTACATTCTGTTTCCGGACAAAGGTTCATTTTGTTGAGGTGATATCTAAGGCCACAATGACCTGTAACGGGCTTCCCGTTAGCTTTCTTATGTTATCCTTACCGAGCCTAAGGATTGCCTTATAGGAGTAAGGCTTAATTAATCGCTTGGATTGTCTTAGACCAGGGACATGTTCCCAGTGATCTAGACGAAGTTGTTTTTCCCAATCATTAATTTGCCTTAGCGCAGAAGTCCAATTGACTGTGCAGTAGGGTTCTGGTCCACAGAGAAGGGATTCTGAACCAGACCTAGCTAATTTGTCTGCATGTTCGTTGCCTGCAATACCCTGATGGCCCGGTACCCATCCAAGCCTTACCTTGTTATGTTTGGCGAGGGTTTGCAGAGCATCGTGACAGCACTTAACTGTTTTGGAGTCCATTGTATTGGATGCCAATGCTTGTAGGGCTGCCTGACTGTCTGAAAAAATTTGAATGATTACGGCTTTCATACCGTTTTTGGAGATTAGTTCTGCGCAAGTTTCGATCGCATGGATTTCCGCTTGAAAAACCGTGGGACACATCCCCATGGGTATCGAGACTTTGGTGTTGGGTCCGAAGACACCAGCTCCAACTCCGGAATCCATTTTCGATCCATCGGTGTACCACACTAAGCTTTTTGGGTTCAATGTTGGAACACCATTGGCCCAACTAGCGCGTTCAAGTAGTTCTACCTCATATAATTTACCAAAACTGTATTCCCTAACCATAATGTCCGGGACGGAGCGGAACATGTCCAAGTTTGGTATAAGGTTAAGTATCTTCAGATGACCCACATGATCAAGCCGTTTGCTGATACTACTCATAGCGAGTATGCCTTAAAAAAAGTTGCCCATCAGTATTTAGGTAGAACTTAAATCGTTAAGAGTCGTATGAGCCAACGGCCCTGAAGGTTGTAGAATTAAATTTTTCACATATTCACATAATCAGTTCCAATATCATTTGAATTTTTAGTTTTAAACAGTGTTTTCTGAAAGAAAAGTCAACAATTTGACTTAATTGCTAAGCAGTAAAGATGTTAAACTTTAACCGCTCAATCGAATTTTAACAGAAATATTTTATTTTTAAAAATAATAAATACCTATATCAATGGATATTGTGGAACCTTTAAGATCCGAGCAAATGTGGATACATTTGGAGGACACACAAAATTGCGCACTTGGTTTATAGTCACTTAGTCACTAAGAGTCGTATGCTGATACCACTCATAGCGAATTAAGTGCCACATAAACTGTTATGTGACAGTTTATGCCCTACAAAAAGTAGCCCATAATTATTTAAGTAGAACTTAAATCGTTAAGAGTATGAGCAAACGGCCCTAAGCATAATTAGCCATACTTCAATAACGCGTTCAAATATTCACAAAATTCCATTGGCGATCTGGGCTGGTTAGATTAAACGTAAATAAATACTCAACGTGAGAGCTCTAAAATTGTTCGTTATACAATCTATGCGAGGAGGGGAACACAGTTGACTTCATGGGAATGTGTTCAATACTTTTGGTCTTGTAGAGCTTCAGTTCAATATTTCCTTAAAATCATATACTCAAAGTAAAGGAAGTGTTGGAGACTGATGGAGCATACTTCTCAAATTCGTTAACGAAGCTTTGGTATTGCTCGTCGTCAACCACTTGCACGGGCAACGTTCAGCATGATATCTAGGGCAACGGAACGAATTTCCAACGAAATTCACACGACAAATCAAAAATGCAAGCTATGGGAAAACGACATTGTAAGAATTGAAAGAATTGAATTGCAAGCTTTGGTTATTAAGGAAAAAATATTATAAATTATTTTTAAGCGATTCATTGAACAATAAAGTTCAGAACAACCTGATCTGAACGTATTTTTTTATAACTTTCGAGTAGATCCTTTTTTAACTTATAAACTAGCGACCCCGGCGAGCTTCGTGCCGCCCAAAATTGATGTTTTGATTGAAATGAGCGGTCGCGAATCTACTCAAAATTAACTTGGAGTCAACGGTGGGACCAATTTTAACTCACAGCAGTTAAATGTAATGAATCTTCCTTCCTGAAAGCGTAGCTATGTAATTGGACATTCACGGAACGTTTTCTCGCATGATGACGAAAATCGCGATTGGCCTGGAAAATGTCAGAATGAAAAATCAACTACGTAAGCGGCGACTTGACAACTTAAAACTTTCAGTGTGAACGCACCCTTTAATCGATTACCGAACTGTCAATGTCGAAATATCCAGTAAAATCAACATTTTTCTCATGGTGAAGTACACAAAGGAACAACGTTTACAAATAATTAAAATTAACTACCGAAATTCCGAGCGGTGGTCGCAACTTAACGAGCGTTAACACCAATTTTCATCGTAAAATCATCTTCAGCGATGAAGCGCATTTTTGGTAAAACGGCTTCGTCAATAAGCAAAATATACGTTACTGGACAGGTGAGAACCCTTATGTGCTTCATGATACACCACTTCATCCGTAAAAAGTCTTCGCGTTGTTTTTCGTCGATGAAAATGACCGTCACGTTACTGTTAATGGTATTCGCTACAGAGACACGTTGGAGCGTTACTTCTTTGAGCAATTTCATGAATTGCACATCAGTGATACGTGGTTCTAACAAGACGGTGCCACAAGCCACACAGCGGGTGCAACAATCGAGTTATCGAAGTCTCAGTTCGGTGAACGTGTTATCTTGAGAAACGGACCCGTCTATTGGCCGCCGAGATCATAGGTCTGTTCCTTTACTTTTAAATCTTACGAATTTTTACAAATTTTTACTCAGTGTCGTTCCTCAACTCGAAAAATTCGTAAAAGAGAGCGTCATAGAGAGAGCAAGATATTACCCCTCCACTGAGAATCTTACGAATTTTTACTCAACAAATTTCTTGGTGTAATAATTGAAAAGGTGACTGACAGACCTTACAATTAACGGCTGATTTGAATTTTTTGTCCTATTTGACATAAATGAGTGCATTTGTTTTTATTTCTTGCGTCTTAAAGTGGTATCAGCAGTCGAGAAAATAAAATTGAATGTTCCCCTTAAATTCTTTTCGAGTGTGGCGACGAAATTCTTCCTCGCTGTACCTATCTAAGGAAGGACAATCTCTTTCACGTAATTTTAAAAGCCGTGTCGCTTTTACTTCTTCTCTTCCAAAACTCGGATTCATGAAGAAGAATTTCGATTAATTCCGAATCACTTTCATTGCTAGGTAGATGAATGAACTGATTTTGTTCGAAAATTAGCAAATTTTTTGGAATTTATATGATATTTTCGTACCGCTTTTTTGAATTTTGGAATCAGTCATTTTCATAAATTACTACAAAAGCGTTCCCTAATTTGTTCGTAAGTGTCTCTCTCTATGAGAGAATTTATCCCCACCACTGCCATTTTGACAGTCTTTTCCGTTCTTACTACAAAGGTAAAGGAACAGCCCTCATGTGATTTAACGCCTCTATACTTATTTTTATGCGGCTACATTAAATCATTGGTCTATGGTCTATGCCAACAAGCCGGCGATGTTCGGGGAGTTCAGAGCTAATATTGAACGCGAAATAGCGGCCGTATCGGTCGCAATGTGCTGCCGAGTCAACGAGAATTGGGCGGACGTTGTGGACATACATATGAACGAAGTCGAACTCCATTCATAAATGGTTTCATTGTAATTCAAGCCATTAAAATTCTTTTTGAGATATCTCAATTAGTTTGCATTTTAATTAAAAAAGAAGTTGTCAATTCCTTAATGAAGGATTCTTAAGAATTTTCGTACAAACGAACTTTTTGACACATTTTTCGGTGCATTTTTTAACTCGTTTCTGCACATAATATTTATGATTTAAAAATGTGTTTTTTTTTAACGAAATTTCAGAAATTCAAACGATAAAGTTTTGAAAAGTAACTTTGACAATGATGACAAATAAAAATCAAGACTTTCACTAGTGTCAGACGTGACAATAAAAACGAAAGTGACAAAGCCGTTTTCTCTTTCCTTTTGCGGCACATTTAGTTATTGTTTTAGGATGTTTTTCTGTGCGTTTTCGTCAAGTTTTTTACATAATTAATTTATGTTAAATTTTAGCGCATTTTCTAAGAAATCTTCGGTGTGATTTTTGATTGTGTGTTTTTAATAAGATTTTCGAGCTGTTTTTGGTGATTAAGAGATTTTTCAGGATATTCGAGGACTGGATTTGGGACGTCGTAGAAAAGTCTTTCGACGTTTTTCAAATTATTTTTTTGCATCGCATTTTTGAAAAGACTTGTTTTTTTTTTTTAATATTTTGCATTTTTTTTAAAGACATTTTTATGTGGGTTTTTTTATTTTTATTTACTTTAAACATAAAAGGGAGGTTTTAAGAACATACATTGAACGATTTTTACTCCCTTCTTCTGTGACATTATAACTGCGAGTATTTTCTTTTTATTTCCCACGCTTTTATCGTTTTATATTACTTATTTTTAAGTGCCATTTAAGTTTAGTTTCTTATAAGGAAGTCTTTACACAACATTTTTCAGACAAGTTTATTGTTTCATTTAATAAGATTTTTGAAGTTCGAATAAGTTGGTTTTCAGACTTATTTGCGTTGTGTTTTCTTGCTTATAAGCGTTTTTCCCGTGGTGTTTTATTTCATTTTTGTCGCGTTTTGTGCTCGTTTTTGAACGCAGTGTTAAAGCGTTCTTTGGACACAGGTTTCGGCGGAATTTTTAAGTTGATTTACTTTTGAACGTAACAAAAAGTTAGTTTTTGGAAGCAACTTTTATTTCTGGACATGTTAATACAGTTAAAAGGCGATTGACATGATATTTTACTGATATGAATCGACTCTTAACTATTTTAAAAAAAAAACAATTGTTGTCACGATCATCTAATTGATTTTGAGTCATTAATACCACTATTTAGAGAACCTTTGACCCTTGTTTGACTATTTTTTTGACAATGTTTATGCTCCTTTCCCAGTTTCTTTTCAGACAGGCCATGGTTGTGGTGGCATTTTTAAACACAATTTCGTTTGTGTTTTTCGACATTAGTTTAAAGTCTTTTTTTTTTAGTTATTTGGAACAGTCTCAAGTAAATTTTATAATATTCGAAATATTGCTTGGCTTTCTGCATGCGCACCTATTAATGTTACGTTGTAATTGAACAAGTTGTGGTCGGTTACATTCTACATTTTTGATATTCCTCTTTCAAATTAGATTAGTAGCATCAGAACCTGCTCTGTAAATTTGGTCAGCATTTTGACTATTCCGTGCTTCGCTTATAATAGGTACCTACATTAAGTTGACAAAAAATTGCAATTGTTTACACCTTTGCTAAGTTGAACTATTTTCCAATCAATGAATTTATTTCCCTGCATCCGATCAAGACTAAAGCCCCCCGCTCAGTTATCCAGGACGCAAACCACTTAACAACTCCTTAGTGGGTACTATTTAGCTATAACGAAAGGCAAATATCTCGAAAAGGATCATGCGATTGAGGATCAAGGATTGAGTTGATTTTGAGGTGCGATAGATAAGGATGCATTAATATGATCTGGGGTATATATCAGATCCACAAAATGACTCCAGTTCTCTGAGCATAAAAAAGTAGGTATAAAAACCGGGCTAAATAATGTTATTGACATTGTACCTGTCAAAAGGACTGTCGTGAAAATCTAAAAAAAAATTAGGCAACACTACGAGCTATAAAGTAGATAGAGACTGGTGAACTTTTTGTAAGTGAAATGAGCGAAAATTGTACTCTCGATTTACAATTCCTTAGATCATTAAAATACTCCTCCAAATCTCCATATGCTTCAATGCTACCGCGTAACTGGAGGCCACATTAATAAAGGCTCAAGTCCTCGGATTCTATTGCCAGCAGAACTAACAAAAGTAACTTCTAGAAGAAACTAGAAGGAAAACGCATCCATTAAAAAGTAGGCAAAACATCTTTCAATACCACGTCCAACGGACACTCCTCTTCGATTATTACCCGAGTGACAGAAAGTTATATACAGACAAACACTTCATTTCCCTATTGTTAAAAAAACAACATCCCAAAGGAGGCAAGCCGCTTCCGCATTTCACTACCCATGTTTCGACTTAAAAAAAAAGCGAAATGTGAAAATAAAAATTATGTTGTTACACCCGAAGCCATTGTTCGCACAGAGTTCATCACAGTCCTAATTAAGGTCATCGGAAAAAAAATGTTCCCCAAAAAAAAAACTTATTAAAAAATTCGCTCTACTTCTTGTCCCTATCCCGAGGCTATTTATGGGATAAAATTCAAATTTCATTCAAATACCCAAAAACGTCTATGAAAGTCGAAGTAGGAAATTTCCCACCAACAGCTGGACAATAGGGACCCAGCTACCGATCTCCCAGACAATAGATGACCAACTGTTTGCTGCAGTCGCTCTTCGAAGGTACACACAGATAATATTGGGGTGACCCCGTATAAGAAAGGAATCCTTGTGCGAAAATCCTACCCCTAAATCTATTACGAAAACAAAGGCGCTTAAGAAAATGCAAAATATCCTTCCAGGAGATGTAAATATTTTTGATTATCCACGGTAAGAGGATTTTTGCATCCGAGGGGGACATGTTTGAATAAGCAGAGGGTAACAAATAGTCCTACGCGCGACGATCAAAGGCATAATAAATAATCAAGACGTAACAGAGAACCAAAGTAAATTGATTTCTCTCCTGAAAATAGCTCGTAGAACTTTGGGAAACAAATTCCATTTTCGTTGACAGTTTTTGTGTGATTTTGCCTTTTTTCAAATTCACGCCTAGTTAGTCCTTTCTGGTTGGTTGCACAATGCAGTGCGCGCAAATTTAATAATCAAAATCAGTAACCACATAGTTTGAATATCCTTGCAGCTGCTGCTCCAGCAAGCAGAAGAACAAAAGACAAGCGAAACCAAAACAAACGTGATCATGCAAAATTGCCAAGCGTATCCTGGTAAGTAAATAAAAATCAAAAAGCCATGAAATTCTCAAACTCACCTGTTCCCGGTGGGTAGATTGCGGAAGTCCCTCGAAAGGGGTTGCATGTCGATGGCAACCCTTTGCACGGTGTACAGTCGTTTGAAAGGAAATCACAAACACGACGCGGTTATTATGAATTTCTGCGGTTTTTCTCCGATTGTCACAATTTCTGTCACAAAATTCAGTTCTACTTCTACTCGTGCGAGGGTGAGATACGGCTGATAACGAGTTCATCCCCTTTTCACGTACTCTACGGGAATTTCGCTGTCATGTTGTGTTACCTTATTGAAGTTGACCAACGATGCGCAACTGAATTGTTTCACACAGAGTTGCTGTGTCACACACCCACGATCTATAGGAGTCCTTGCATGCGTAGGGGTTGTTGTGATTGTTGGTTAGTTAATAACAGTAAATGTGTCCATGGGGAGGTTGTGTTTTGGATAGATGTTGATTACCTTTGGTTGATTTGAAATGATTTTTGAACGAGACAATGATTGCTGGTTTTAAGTGCCAGGACATGCCAATTATTGTGTGTGTCCTGTGTTCGTGGAAACAGAAATTGATTAATCAGGACTCTGTAACAAAGAGTTGCAATTACTTTAAAGTGGTACATGCAATGTGGTAGACCGTGGGAATGGGTATGTTCCATATTGTTTGACAAGAACCTTTTTATGGTCGTAGGGAGTAAGTTGAAATGAGAGCAGACTGTTTTAAGTAAACATTTGATTTAGAGGTTGTTGCGGATCAGGTTTATACACGATAAGAGTTTTTTTCCAGATTTTCTTAGTACCGCACCTCAATTCTAATACATAAAGGGGAGTTGATAGTTCCTGGACAATATAGCCGTCAACCTGATCACGACAAGAGACTCGCTTGTCTAGCTCATGACCCGTGGCCCCCACTTTGTTAAAAATCAAATTGGCCCTTTTAAGTTTAAGCCCAATTTTATTCTTTATTGAATAAAATAGAATGAACAAATTTGTGTTTCGTAATGAATACATTTTGTAATAATAGGGGAGAGTGGGGCACCTTTCAACTTCATTAACAAAACCTTAATTAAAAAAAATATTTGAGAGCGTAAACTAAATTTTTATCCTGGCAATATTGTTGTCTTTAAACGTCAACGGATTTCGGTCATCTTTTCAGTGGTCGCTTGAAATTAGCTCGTGGTATATATTTTTATGCTGCATTCCCAACTTTTTTTTTTATTCTTTGTAAGAGTATACAATTTTTTTGGTGAGCCTTTTTATGTGTGAAAAATATTTTTCGAACGCGAAGGTTCTTTTAGAACCATACTAAGCTGCATTTTTCTTATATATGAGTACAAACAAATTATTAAAGCTAAATTGTTCGTGACAACACACGTTGGGGCAGATTTGAACAAAATGGTCGGGGAAAGTTTGAACGTGTTCAAAATTATGACTTTTGCTTTTGACTTCTCTAAATTTCAGTTAGGTTAATGAGGCTACTCCTCGTTTATATAAAAACTCTGCCCCACAGGGGGGGGGGGGGCACCTTTGAACATAAGGACTTGCTTCATTCAAAAAATAATAATAAATCGAAATCTTCATAAAACGGATAGAATTATGCATTTAAACTAAAGCTGAGTTCCATTTCTAAAAGAAAAAAGAGGTTACAGATCAAAAATTCGCAAACATCGGTTTTTATGAGACTTGGAAGCAAAAAGTGTTCAAAGGTGCCCCACTCTCCCCTACAATTTTTTTTACTGCTCAGTTTTTTTTCGCTATTAGTAGATATTTTATGTGGAGGCCCCTTTTTGGCTCAGGCCTCTTTTTATTACTCTTGTTGAAAATTTTCAGCGGCAACGCCGCCCAGTGGTATGCATTCTTTAGATCCTTCAAGCAATCCAAGAATTAACTGCTGAGAATCCTTGATTTGCTGTTTTAAAGGGCTTGGAATACGCCCAGTGTGTATGTGGTGAACTCCAACTTCCGGCTAAGGATGTGTTAATTTTTGTTCTATTTCTTGCAAGCGCGTCCATTCTTCATTCATTGGTTTACAGCTGTTCACATGATGACGACTAAGATCATTATTTTTATGGCCGCTTGGCTGTCAGAGTCTATCGATTTACCTAAAGGATCTATCTCTGGCTAAAAGGCACTGAAATCAACTCTGATTCTTAGATACATATTCTCGCAGATTCAGAAGTACTACTTATATAAAGTAGGCTAAACGATATCTGTCGGCCCAGTTACAACTTTATTTCAAAACCAATTTTTTGTAATATGGACCGAATGAAAGGACGGTCCTAGGCAAAACTAGTCGAGTCTTCGTCAGCTCTTGTAGAGCTTTACTTTTTTGGCGGCGATACTGGTGTTCAGGCAATTAGGGGTGGATTATTTCCTGCCGCTGAAGCTTATACACCTAAAGGCAGTCCTAATGGCCGTTACACCCTGTTGAATAATATATCTGCTTAAAAGATCTACTTTGTTTATATTTTTCTGATGGGGATTGAACTTGAGTCCAGCACACAAACAACTGAGCCACTGAACATGCAACCGAAAATTGTTATCCCGGATATCTAAAATCAACCACCAATACTTTCTCACTTTTGGAATGGACAGCGCCTTTTCTACACTCTACAATAGGATCATACTCACTTTTGTTTCCGTTTTTAAAAACCGCAGTAGGACATCATATCGGGACAAAAATCTACTCAACAATATAAAAGAGATCCTTGAGAAAACCACAGTAAAACATTCTGCAAGACAATAAAACCGGGGGTGGTTTTCAAACAAGATAACGATCCACAAAGGGAGGACAGTTAAGTAGGCAATGTATCTTCTTGATCTTTTGTTATCATGATGCAATATCATGGCTTTTGTTGGAAGTTCTCATTAAACGGTACTTCAATGGCCATTTGCGGACTCTTGTGACAAAGAGTGAGTTGGAATTTTCCTTTTGAATTTTTCGTGTCACTTCAATGCGCAATTATTTAGATTATGTATAGCCATCGCTTGTGTTCTATATAACGCAGTTGTGGTCGCTGAAAGTAAGATCCTTTTGTTTGAAGAAATATTTGACAGTAATTTGAAAATGAATTTGACAGTATAAGACCGTGCAACTTATAGGGTGATATTTTGTTTGTGTAGGTAGCTTATTGGCCCAACTGTGCACATCGGGTGGATTTAATTTTGCGGCGTGGGACACGCGTTTTACTTTTAACCCTTTGTTGCCTGGTGGTTTTAACATGAAACCACCAAATCAATAAATTTTGCCTGCCTTCCTAGTGGTTTCAATGGAAAACCACCATATCGCGTCTTCATTCGTAGAGCAACAGGAACATTTTTCAAGTGCAACATGTTTGCATTTTATGATGAGTGGGGGTCATTGTGAGTTATTCATCAACTGTGTTTGTTTTTTTAAAATAAGAAGAAACAATTAATTCGGGCAACAAAGGGTTAAAGCGGTTGCCTCAGCTAGTTGTGTGAAAGAATGCCAAGCAAAATATTCCATTTTTCCGATGCACTTGCAATAATTGCAACCTCTTGTTGCCTGTGGAAGTTGTCTCTATATTCTCGAATGACATTTTGCATTTTATTGTTCCCATATATTTGCACGCCTTCGAGGATGATTATGAAACTTCTTCGCGTGGAGTCGAGGCTATCTTTTACTATAGCAGCATGCATTGTCATGTGCGGCAAATAGAGCGAGTGGTCTCAGGTTCGACCCCCGGAAAAACACAAATTACATCTTAACGTGTGTGTAAGAGTGAAACAGTATTTCATCTTCTTTGTGAGTGTCCGGCCCTAGCCAAAACCAGACACAGTGCTCTAGGCCATCCCTTTTATGATGACCTTTCGGCCATCCAAAGTATTCATTTCAATAAGATCATCAATTCTTAACTCCTCAGGCTTGTTGTAAGTTCCCTCATCGTCCTTCTTCCCCTTTATTTCTCAGGTTTCCGTGAGTTGTGGTCTCAAAACGGCGCTCAATTGCGTTATTTGTGTCTTTCCCTCGTACGGGAAATACAGTCACTTAAACCAACCAACCAACCAGCATCTTAACGTTTTCTTTTTCCTACTGCGCAACGTTTCCTTAAGTCAGCCTTTTAACTCGGCATTTGAAAACAAGACCTCTCACTAACATTCCCCGGTTGATAAAATAATAAGGGCAGATAGGTGTTAAATATCAATTCTCTGGCCTTTACATTTTGGCCCAGTTTCAGCAGGGATACCTATCCATTTATTTATTTTTTTTTATTTGCTTCAATTACGCTGTAGCCCGAAGAGGCATCTAGGCAGCGGAATAATATTGGGCCTGAGTCAAAAAAAAAAAAGTAAATTAATAAAAAAAATGTCCATTATTTTTCTCCCAATAAAGAACAAAATCTTACTTGAACTGCAACGCTTCATTTAAGTCAGCAACGATTTTTTTTTTCATTACAATTTCAAGTGGCGCCGCCCATGGGTATTGGGCGTAGGTACAACAAATTATAAGTCTGCTAAGACTCTACTGGGACGGAAAATCACGCAGCAAGAACTCCGCGCGAGCTTTGGTTACAACTTTTTTTTAAACACATCTCTCACGAAATGGGAATCTATTTTTAAACGCTTCAAGAGCAGCTCAAAATGCCTACAGATAAATTGAGCTATTCCTAATGGCAGAAGCGATTAGAAGTTTGGATACAAGATATTCACAAGCTACCTCTAAAAACTTCGCATTTGACTGAGCGATTGAAAAATACATTCAAACATTTTTTGAGAAGTTTGGAGATATCAGCAGCTTGTTATCTGAGAGTATATAGGTCACAACATTGCCTAATCGAGCGTTAAGTTATCGATAAACTGGTTTATGACAGAAATGCAATTTTTTCGCAAGCCTAAAAGGTTGTGTTCCCTTGACGACCATTGGTAGATTGTGTGGAAAATTTAATATTTTATTAATATCAAACAGCATATCATATCAATTTCTCAAAAAATTATACGAAAGATTATTATTATGAGAATAGAAATATTAGATCAACAATTATAACGTAAGGTAGATATTAAAATATAAAAAAAATCGAAATATTTTTATATATTGTAATATCAATTAATAATATCAAAATTTGGTTTGTGTTTAACCGTATTTCTATAATTTTAATATCATATTAAAGTTATTATGATAATTAAATAATTAAAAATATAATTAATTAACTGAATTAAGAATATTTTGATATCTTAAAATATCAACATGATTGCGTTCTCTAAACTATCTTATTGTTGTAGGTGGTACCAGATGAAAGTTAGGTTAAAACCTTACGCGAATCCTGTCAATGCAAGAAAATATAAATCACGATCTGCTATCGTCTTCACTGTATATCAATGCAAAATCAATAACTCACCTAAATCAAAATCCATAAACCTGAACTAAATAAATAAAATAAATAATTGGCGCAACAGGTCCGTATGTACCCAAGCCTAGCTTCTCACAACCATTCGTCTTGTGTGAGTTTTTTATTTTTGGGACGAATGGAAGGGATCTACAATTTTATGCCGAGTCCAAACGGCCAATTGAGAAGCTCTTTCATGACAGTTATACTCTCGGATGTTTGTCAGACTCAACTCAATTAAGAATGTCATTCACTCCGTTCGACTTCTCTTTAACCCTAGAAAGCTAATGTTCGTCGATTCGACGACGTCGCATTCTTAATTTTCCTGTCTCTTTTCAACGCGGGCACATAGTAACTTATGCTCAACAACTAACTCAGTCGCCGATGCGTTCTTGTGAAAGACCATTGTGTCCGGCAGGTAAAAACAGTATTTCTATTTTTATTTATATTTTTAAATGCAATATTGGAATTTGTGGTCAACATCGAATTGACTTCTGCGGATTTTGCGCAAAGAAAAAATAGTTCCTTTATTTTTTTTTCTTATCGCCTGTCAGTATTAATTTTATATTGCCAAAGAAGGAATGTTTTTTTATTCAGTTTTTTTAAATATTGTGAAGAGATGTTCATTTTAGACTGAAAAATGCTTTTTTAAAAGACTGCTTAATAATACAAAAATGAAGAATATACTTAGTAAAACCAAGTTTCTTATTTGGGAATACAATCTTAATGTTTCAGAAAAAAACCATATGTATATATACGAATGTTTAGCTTATTAGGAGTAGTCAGCAACTTTAGCCTACTAGGGTTAAACAAAAAGTAATTCTGATTCTTTAAAGGAGAGTGTTTTGTAACTCAGTGGTGCATTTATTCAAACGATATTGTATAATCAATCATATTGGAGTGGAGCAGTTTAATTCTGGTCAGCCTGTGTCGCAAAACATAGTGCGGTAGCGCCAAGGGCAGATCCAGGATTTATTTCTGGGAGGGGCACAAAGGCCAGATAGGTGAAGAGTGTACCCCATAGTATTGCATTGCAATTTGTTTTTGGGATTCATTCTTTATCAATGACATTGAAGAATAACAAAGAATAAAAAATACTTTTTATAAAGGTGTAGTAATCAAAAATTATATGTCTTTATCCGGCGTAAGGTGGAGAAAGATCGTTCGACAGTGCTGGTTGTCACAGGAAATGTGCACAATAATTGACAAAGGGTTCTTATGTTTGGCAGAGCTGTTGCTTTTTTATAAGCTTCTGCTGGTGGCTTAGGAATATTTTCTTTCATCTGTTGCCAAATTTGTAACTCTTTTTTTTTACGGCCGTCGGAAACACAAAAATTGTACTATTAAAAATGTGGTCTATACGACCTTGCGCTTAAGGCCAGAAATTCCATGCACGTGCCCCAAGGTTCACATATATTTCTATGTTCTAGCATATGCAGACATAGATTTGGGTAATTTTTCGTCTTGATTTCCATCGTTTGTTAGAAAAGTGACTTTTATTTTCGCACATAGGCGAAGTGTCTGTAATAATGCAGATCCTCCCTTGGGTAGCGCGTTTCCAATCACTCCTCCATCCTTGCGTGCAACTTTCTCTCTTTCTCTAAACTTACATTTCACACCACTTTTGAAACGTGCTCTAACTTATTGGGAGCCAACGTGATTATTCTTGTTAACTTCTAATTGTCCTGTAATTACCGAAGTGTACAGGCGTTTTTTTTTTTCAAGTGCTGAAGTGCTGTGTTTTAATAAATAATAATGAAAAATATTGGTGATGCTATAAACAATGTGGACAATAATAAAGAAAATGTTATCGTTAACTATAATGATTGTGTTGTGTTAACAGAGGAAGAAGTTAAAAATTATTTTGATGTAAATCAGTCAAGACGAAAGTTATCAATCATACTTTGTGGGCTCTAAATTTAAGTTTTGTAAAATAATGGATTTAAAGATGTTTACGAGTCCACCAATTCATTTATACTTTCTTGCTGATGGCTCTTGGGTAATAAGAAACAAAATTTTATAAAACCATGTACCTATATCTAACAGAAAAAAAAGAATAAATAAAATGTATGTATCTACATACAGTAGTCCCTCGATAATGTGAACTAATTAAAACAAGGTGTTTTCGAATTTTAGAGAGATTTACATTACTGGAACTTTTTTCCAGTACTTACTAAACTGATTGAAACGATTTTCAAATTTATTAAAAACGACACAAAATGATTTTTTAAAGCAGAGTTTAAATGTTTATTAATTTAGAAGAAAAACGAAAATCGCACGCAAAACGAGCAAGAGAAACAAGAGAAATATAAAAACTTTTACAAAAAAATTCACATTTAAGAGGTTGAAAATTTCGGAAGTTCACATTATCGACATGACAATGTAAAGTTTTGCCGATTCACATTTTAGAGAAATTCACATTATCGGTAATTCACATTATCGAGGGACTACTGTATATGTGAAAATCGAAAAATGGGTTTTTATTTACAAATAAAAAAGATACAAATATTGGTAGGTACAATGTTAAACTGATAATATTTAGTAAATATCAATTGAATATTTTCAATTAGTATATCAGACATATAAGTTTTTGCATACCTATCAGTTTGACATTTATAATGTCAAATTTCCATTTAAAATTATCAAAAACAACAATTGCATCATATTATTTTGATATTTTTTAATTTTCAATTAGCATCAACAATATCAGTTTCCTTATATCAGTTTGGCAATTATAATGTTAAATTTTAATTAAGAAATGTTAAAACAATTTTATCATTTTAACATTTTAATTTTCAAATTATTAATTTACATAGTAAATCCATATCGTGAATGTAATAGTGATATGATCAGTACATCAAGAGTGATATTTTTAATGTTGGATCACTTTTATCACCGAACAAATATTTTATGAAAATATGTTTTTCGAGACTGAGATTGTATGCTGGCGAGGTCATTATTGACCCATAATGATATCCATTGGAGGGAAGAGGTTGTCCCTTACCCAGTAGTTCACGTGCTGTAATTAATTATTTGCTTCGCTCTTACATTTGAACCATCCAGGATTTAATGAAGTTTATGATATTTTCTGTTCATGTGCGGAGAGCTTGTTTAGGTTATCGAATAAGAATCTCATAAGGACATTTTTTGTACTGTTGGAGACATGTGCAGTGACAAATGAAGAGGGTTTTCTTCTCAAGATGGCCATAGCTTACTTTTTGTACTTTACTTATCTATGGCAGTCCATTTGGCGTTCGCCTCTCTTATGGTTCTTTTTTTCTGTTTTAACTTTTAAGTAAAACATGACCAAGTTCCTAAATTCTTAAGCTTTAACCGTTGATGTTTACAGCGAAATGTATCATCATGGACCTCAATCATGAATGCAATGCTTAAAATCGAATGTGAAATGTGGCTACATTGAAAATAAAACCATAAAGAACTCAAATCCGAGTTCGAATCGCTATATGGCTACCTTACTATTTTGACTTCAAAACGCCAAAGCAAGGTGTCAAACACTGTGGCCGTCTCTCATAGGCGCAATCCGAATTTCTTTCGTTTGTAATATTCGCATAATTACCTCAACTCGTTTCAGGATGCACGACCATCCGGCCGCATGACTTCGAGACTCTGTCAAGACATGTACATAACATGTAAGGCATACAAAGGTTGTACCCCGAAAAAAAGGTCGCATAAAATATTTCGGACCACCTCAACCCGCATAAACAACTATCCACCTATGCAATAGCACAATATCAAAATGACATAGGTCCAATTTACTTAGCTGCGCAAGTTGAATGGCATTTACCATCATAAAATACCGTTTAACCGAGATCTTCTAACTGCACTTAGGCGCACACACTTAAGTTCCCGGAGGTAATCCCTATTAATAGGCTCAAGTTGACACCTTTAGAGCCAATTACGTTGCACTGCCATCTCCATTACCGATACCCAAGCCAGTGAACCCGCTGCAGTCGATCGCCCAGCACCTTCTCTACTCCCATATATACCCCCCGGTCGAGGCTTAAGATTGCCCAGTGATTGTTGATGTGCACATTCTCTCCCAACTAATGCGCCACCAGCAGTAAAAGTGTCAACCAGCCCCATAAGCAGGCACTTTAATGGCCAATATAGATCCCGTTCTCAGGGAGTGTGCGTATATATGTATGTACATGATGGCCCTGATGCTCCATTGCCAACAAAAATGCGCGTCAAAATTTCTTAAAAAAAAAAAAAAAACAACATCTGAAAACGACATCTAATTGAAATTACTCACCCTGCTTGCGGTGTCGAAGATCGTTAGAGGACAAAAGTTCAGATCGCACTAGGTATAACATTAGTGCTGAGTGGGCAAGTGCTGTTTATTTTTAGAACTTGATGTATCCGCATATATATCTATCTACCTATGAGGCGGGTACTTTACCGAGGCGATTGCAAAACAAATGGAAAGACAAACACAGTCACTCAGCACAAGCCGGAGACACACTCTCTGAAGCAATGTTGTTTCTATAGATAAGGAAAGGAGGTTGCGACCTCTATGTGTATACGTATACCCCTGCGCGTTTGTCCATTCAGCGTTCGAATGACAGAGATAAGCGCCATTTAAATGCATATGCGTGCTCTGATTATCGCTTGATATTCCGTTGGTCGCTATACGTATAGAGCTGACAAGTCTAGCTGGCTAATTTGCTGAACAGTTTTTTACTGCCTCCTCCGAATTTGTTCAGGGCCTTCTGTCTGGTGGATGATGATTTTGACAGATGTGTCGGAGGGCGTCTGTCAATCAAGTTGAAGATGCGCGCCGTCTTGGTGTGGGTTTTGTATATTTTATGACGACGCATATTATGGGTGGAGAAAAGTGTGGCGTTTGGCTTCTTCGGGGAAGATATGCGATCGAATGGAGGACTTTTATTAAACTGGGGACCACCATGCAATCGCAAGCTTCCGGCTATTTATCTCAGAAAATGAATGAACTGCATTGATCGGATAGTTGCGAAAGCTATTTTTATAGCAAAATGCAGTGAGCAATCAATGGGGACTGGTGATTCATCCAATTTATCTTTAAATAGAGCGCGTTGCTGAAATGCGTCGTTGCAATGGCAGCGAAATGGATAAGGCTGCGTCTCAGAGGAAACTGTATACCTACAGCAAACAGTGCGACGCATAGTGAAGCAGTTGATCTTTAGGTGCGATCTTGAATACTTTCCTTTTTTTCTGTTTCATTTTATTGGCTAGATAGCTATGAACCCATTTTGTCTGTCTTTTTGATACCTGTATTTGAAGTAGAAACAAATGCAAAATCCGCCTCTCATTTGGTCCATTTTCTATATAAATTGGCTTTGAAATAGCGCCTTAATTCGTACGACACAAACCACAGCCTATAGCCAACGGAAATAATTATGCGCCTGCATCTACGACTTCATTCGCTCAATAAAAGTGAAATTTCGGAACAAAACTGCATGCAGTGATAATGAAAACATCATGTATACAAGAGATAATAAATGATCCAAACTATGTGTAGCATCTCTTTCTCATTTCTTGATTGATTGATACCTCAATGCATTCGACGATCAGACTTTTCAAAGTTGCAATACGAACATCGGAATCCTGTGGCGATGTTAATTTGAATAAACAAGAAAAAAAAAAAGGGAGAATAACGAACGCAGCTAAATGAAACTGAAAAGAATAGTAATTGAATAAAAAATGAAGACGAAGAGACGAACAATGTGCTCACGGATCAGTGTGAAGCTCATTGTTACTGATTGTCGGTGAAAAAATGGTGAAGACCACAAAGGGCACGAACTGTCAGAAGATATCTTAATATTTTCGCCTTTTAAATGTCGGAACTTGTATTCAACAGCCACGCGTCCAGCTGAGTCGTGTGTTGTTACTCCAAGTATAGGTACCCCATCCGGACTGGTTTAGTTTCAGTATGCCACCAGTGTTGTGATCAACTTGATCGACAGGAGTAATCTGTCAAATGGTTTAATGACAGTTCGAAATTGTTTTCTTTCGAATTTGTATGGATTGCCATGAAGAATGAAACCAAAGACGAACTTTTGAAATCAAAAGAATTGTGCTAGGAGGTATTTACTTGGAGTAATAGGGTTTTAAAAATAAACAAATACATGCAATCATATATATTATACACGGGCATTCGTAGGGGGATCAGGGGGCTTTCCCGCCTCCCCCCTCCCAAACTTCTAGCACTACGGCTCGGAGAAGACGAATATAAATATGTGTAATAGTTCTTATCAGGGTTGACAAACGGGTTACGTTCGTAACTTTTAAGGTACAATGGTCTTTGGCAAAATACAAGGTGGCGTAAAAGTAATCCTCCTATCAGAAAATGCTATAAATTTTGCGATTGGCCCCTAATGTCAGTTCTGTTTTGACATTTGTGTAGTAAACACATGCGAAATACACGTTAATAAACAATGTTACGCTACACTGCTCCAGAACGCGGAATATTGGTGACTATTTATTTGAGCAATAATCGGTCGGTGACTTTGGCACAACGTGAATTTCGTCGCAGATTTCCTAGCCGTCCAACGCCTACTGGTGACTGGCACAAAACGAGATGCTGCCAGGCGTGGCAGACCCCGGAGTAGCCGTTCTGCAGAGAATATTGCTGCTGTAGCCGAAGATGTCATGGAAGCGCCGTCGACCAGATGACGTGCCACGCAAATGGGTATCAGTCGACGGTCTTTACAGCGAATTTTGGTACGAGATTTGAAGATGTTTTTGTACAAAGTCCAGACGGTGCATCAGCTGTTAGCTGCTGACCGCCAATCGCGTCTAACATACGCTCAAGCCATCCTTAATCACCACCAAGAGGAAGATGATTTTTCATAAAAAATAATCATGAGCGATGAGGCCCATTTCCATCTTAGCGGGTACGTAAATAAGCAAAATTTACGCTTCAGGGGCACTGAAAATCCGCGTGTAACCCACGAAGAGCCATTACACCCGCTCAAAGTCACTGTATGGTGTGCTGTTTTCGCTGGAGGAGTCATCGGACCTTTTTTCTTCGAAGACGTCGCGGGCCAAACGGTTACTGTGAATGGTGAGCGCTACAGAGTAATGATCAACGAGTTCTTTTTGCCGCAACTTGATGAATTGGGATTGGAAAACATGTGGTTCCAACAGGACGGTGCAACGGCACACACTGCACGTGCCACAACCGATATGCTGAAGGATGTATTTCCCGGGCGCCTAGTCTCCCGTTTTGGCGATATGCACTGGCCAGCAAGATCGCCTGATTTGACCGCTCCAGACTTCTTTTTGTGGGGCTTTTTGAAGTCGTGGGTTTATGTCAACTCTTGCAGCTCTTAAAGACAATATCCGTCAAGAATGTGAGGACCTATCGCCGGAAGTTTTGGCCAAAGTGATGGAAAATGCTCAAATGACAATCAACTGTGGCGGCGGCCATTTACATGACATCATATTCTCGACTTGATGTACAAAAAATGAAAAGACCAAATAAAAATAATCCACAAGAAGAATCAAAGTTTTTCATTTTTTTTTAAATTACAGCCAAAAAACATCGGAAGGTTATTTTTGCGCCACCTTGTACAAAATACAATCGCTCCGAAAAAGTTACACTCGAAGAGTATTTTTTTAATTTGAGAAGTTACAATAATGCATATTATTTAATACAATGACTTATTAGGTGCGATTCTTTTTATTCGTTTATCCACAATTGCTATACTTATCAACGCAACCAATTCCAATGTACAACATAATGTAAACTTCCCCTTCCATATGGATTATTAATTTGCATGGTTAATTTATTCTCATTTCATAAATAACAAATTTGTTTGCCTTCCAATATCGTGAACACTAAAACTGTGAAATTTGTTGTCAAAAATATAATATAGTACCTACCGAAGCTAAGATTAGACTGTATGCCAATTGTGCATATAATTGCCAACAGGCAAATGAGCAGATTAGATAGCTGTCAAATGACCGAAATGTCAGTATTACCAAAACTGTATATTAGACTCTATGACCAAAATGGTCATATTTACCTTGATAGTCATTTAAGGCATTATCTATTTATTACCAAATGTTTTAGTACCAAAAAGACAACGAAATTGAATATAAATCACAATTCCGCGAACTCAAACACCGATGACAACAAAATAATTATTTTTTCCGTCAAAAATGCCAGCAATACCATAACGAAATTTCAATAAAGTGCATATGGGCATATGCGCAGTGGCTTAGTGGTTAGTGTGTTGGACTACTAAGCGAGGGGTCCCAGGTTCGAATCCCGAGAAAAACCCAAATTCCAACTTAAGGTTTTTTTCGCTGCGCCACCTCTCGCGAACGTCTGACAAACATCCGAGAGTATAACTGTCATGAAAGAGCTTCTCAATTGGCCGTTTGGACTCGGCATAAAATTGTAGATCCCTTCCATTCGTCCCAAAAATAAAAACTCACACAAGACGAATGGTTGTGAGAAGCTAGGCTTGGGTCCATACGGACCTGTTGCGCCAATTATTTATTTATTTATTTATTTTTTTTGCATATGGGCATATAGGGCTTTATGCTGGCAATCGTGCTTATTGTCCGATTACACTATATGCTATTTGGGCATTTTTGTGTGTCAAATTCAGCCTGGTCATATGTGGCATTTAGGTTATTAGAGATATGTCCATTACTTGTATGGCTATATTTTGACAGGAAAACTGTCAGAAATTGGCATTTTATGACCAATAGGCATGCAGTCTAATGCCACCTTTAGTCCATGTGATATTGTGTAGTTATATAAATATTCCGTGATAATAAAAAATAGGTATATTTTATGTATACCATAATTAATATCTTTATTTAAATTTATCAAAATCGTTGTGTCTTGGTTTCACCCTACGATTGAATTTTTACCTTATATCATATATGTTTTTTTTTATTGTATAAGGTAAGTAGGTTCCTAAATGCTACGCAGCGATTCCCGATAAAATAAAGCCTATTAAAATATACAAAATGTGTTAAGCTAAGAATGTTTTGAACGTTATGCATATAATGATAACGGTAAAACTATTTTAAACTATTGCATCTTACCTATAAGATTTATATGTAAATTTGTTAATCCTGTCGGTAATGTTTTTATGGTTATTGCAATAGATTGGTGATTTTTGAAGTTAATTAATAAGATAAATAGGTATCTATGTTAAAAACTGAAAGTCAAATTCAGGGGTTTTAGTGAACTTTCAATTTGTTTTCTTTGAGATTTGTTTGATGAAATTAAGGAACAGCGAATTTATTTGAATACACTATTCCGAATCCAGGGGTTTCGTTCAATATCGATATCAAATTTAGTGTTTCCGTTGATAAAATATTCATGCTTTAAACTGTAATAAGAAATGTAAGAATAAAAGTGTGTTGCGATCAAATAACATGCATTTATGCTTGTTGAAATTTTAAGTGAAGAGTATTCTTGACTTCACTTAAAACTTCACCTTCCAATTAATTTTTATCAAAATCGAAAATTTGTTTTTCGAAATACGAGCCGTTGCTTAAAATACCGTATTTGTTAAATTCGTGACGGAAACGAAAAATGCAATCATTTTAAAAAAAAATAAAAGTTATTCATGCATTTTGAATAAAATTTGTATTTTCATGTACGTATAGAAACAAAGAGAATAATTTAGATTATACGGTATACGCTGATTTAGAAAAAAAAACATTGATTGCCAATAAGTTGAAAATGATCATATTACCTTTAAAACATAGTTTTGTTAATCAGCCTTTTTGTGAGTTTCGCCCAAAAAATATTCCACCCGAAAAAAATGATATACATATTATAAGCCTTTGATATATATCGTTTTCGAGAAAAATCCAAAGTTTAAAATGATCGTGCAAAAAAAAAAGGCTCCGAACTTTAAGCCGACAAACTTTAAAAACGAGGTTTGAAACAAATCCGCCTAGCTTTAGGCCTCAGAAGCCGACGGATAGACAGACGAAGGGACGAAATTGCGTGGTATTACATAAAATTGAAAAACATCTCCAAATCACTCGACATTTTGTACGAGAACGATATCTTACTACTACTCGTATACGGGAAAGTAAAAAATACAACTGAGCCCAAAAAAATACAATCGGAACTAATATTTAGTTACAGTCCACACAGTTCATTTTTCATCCCTGGATCTTATAAATATATAGCTCATCCAGCCATAAATTCTGTTACAAATATAAAGCGGCACAGAAAAAAAACGAGTAAACATTTTGGATTGCTTTTTTCTTCATTTAATAGACATTAATATTGGTAATTAAAAAAAATACATCACTCGGGATGACCACCGTTTGCTTTAGCACAAGTTCTCAAACGTGCTGACCATTGAGCTATTGCGGCACCTATTTTTTCCATGGACAGCGTTGACGCTGCCACGGCCAACCATTTTTTTTGGCTCTCCAAATGTCTCTAAGGTGTTCTGCAAGCCTTTGCTCTCCATTTCTGACCACAAACTATAATCCAATGGGTTCAGATCTGGACTTCCCAAAGGCCAATCCTCTGCAGATATAAAAGCAGGAATATTGACCCTTAGCCACTCCTGCGTGGTTTTGGCTTTATGCGCCGGAGCAGAGACTTGCTGAAAAACCCATCTATCCCCATTAAATGGAGTATTTGTAAGCGTCTTTACAACATCCTCTAGCACATCTTCCTGATAGACTTTTGCACCTGTTTTGATACCTTTTTCACAGAAATGGAGACATATGACACTTTGGTGAGATGCCGCCCACCAAACCATTACGGAAGCGGAATGATGGCCACGCTGAACCCTTGGAATCACTTTTTTCGCTTCCTTTGATGACAAAACATAAACTCTATCATTTTTTTTGTTAAAAACTTCTTCCATAGTAAACATTTTTTCATCCGTAAAAAGAGTGCCACAGCAAAAGTCTCTTGCATCTCTCCGAATTGACTAATTGACAATCGGAGACTATATCTCGTACCTACATAGCCTAACAAATAAAGGAGTATTGAGTATCCTCCGACTGCCAAATAGTTAGGTATAAGTACTTGAATGTGTCTTGTTCATATCCTCTTTTTTTTTTTTTGTTTTTTTAAATTAACTTTTTTTTAACTTTTCAGAGTATGTATAATGACACCTCATTCTTCAAAATCGGTCAAGCCATTTAGGTTAAACGGCGTCAAGTATAGGAACGGACACAGGATAATCGCGAAACAAATTAGGGTAAAAACACCACGAAAACAAACCCGAGCAAATTCTACGCCCTCTTTACATTTTTTTTTAAACCAAGATTTCGAAATTAAAAAAAAAATATTATAAATAAGAAATTAAATTCGTTTTTTTTTCTAATTTTGTAAATTTTTTATCGGCTCATAGTTTGGGCTTGAAATAGCTTAATTGTCATTTAAAAAATATTGCATTAAAAGTGTGAATTTTTTTTTTGTGTAGCCAGGGCCGGCCTTAACGATCTAGGCGCCCCGGGAAAGTCATGCATATGGCGCCCTTCTATATATCCGTATAGGTATAAGTAAAAAAACGTATTTTCAATAATGTACCATATTAATTATCGAAATACTAGAAAGGTACCTATATTATTGTGTGTTAGTTAGTAACGAAACATTTAATAAAAAAAATTAAAAAAAAAAACAGCTCAAATCTCACTTTTCTAACTTTTTTTGTCAGTAAATTCTCTGATAAGACTGTCAGAATAGTTAATCTTGTTTGGAAAATTGTAGACCGAAATTGCGTTTTTATCAACTTCAGTTTAGAAGAACTGCGTTCGCCAAATTGCAGCGGTCACAGATATTGTTAACATAATACACAGCGATATCCAGGTGTTTGGATATAGCACTTGAATATTTTGCTTTTTGATCCAATTTAATGTCTTGATAGGTATTGTGTGACTTTCTTCGAGGTAGGGTTGCAAACCTAAAATTTCACCGCATAACAAATTTCCATCACATCTAAAGTTGATTGTTATTTGAGTTCTTCCTTATTTTGATTTTTTTTGTTTGTTAAACTCATACTCACTCCTAAAATATAAGTTAATAAAATTTAATACTATGAATCTAGTTTTATTTATATCGATAGAGTTAGGTATTCAAATTCAGTGAAGTTAAGCTGGCGCGCGCAGTGCCCTTTGTACATTGTACACCTCGGCGCCCCCGCCCCGAGCCGAATAAAAATGTCCTTATAACTAGCAACTAACTAAGGCTGCGCTACAGACCTTGTTGGATCTATTTTTTAATCCAATAAAACACTTCGGTTAGCTTGACCAATTGTTTCTAATTTTCCATTCGAAGTTGCTTGAGATCACTTTCCACAAAATGATTGATTTTTTTACTAGGTCGCTCCTTCAAAATAAGTCAACTGTTAGAGACGTCAATGTTCCAGTCTTCCTTCTTTATAGCTCCGAAATAAAATTGTCGACTCGTTTTTTATTTAAATCAAATGAAGAAGTTTATTTCAATAAAAAATAAGAATCACCAAACGAACCGTCATCGATCACAACCAGAATGCCACTCTCCGGCAACCATTTTCTCCCTCCCCTTTTCTTATATCTGTTTCATCTCGACGTTGCCACATCTCTAACACAACCCAAACGGGAACGAACATTTTTAACTGATATAACTTTTTCAATATCATTCTTGAGAAAACCGTGTGAAACTCGCAAGCCAACATCAGGGGCACAATTTTCCAAAAGTCTGTGCAACTATTTACTTGCATACGCTGACGACATCGACATCATTGGTAGAACACAGCGAGCTGTCACTAGTGCGCTTGTACGGAAGCGAGAAAAAATTGGCTTTGTGGTGAATGAGGGAATAACAAAATATATGGTGTCAACAAGAAGGGACAGACTACAGACAACATCTACGAATCGGACAGAACGTCACTATAGACAGCTATAACTTTGAGGTAGTTCGGAACGTTGTCTACCTCGGTTCCACTATTAACTCTGAAAATGGCATCACCTCAGAAATCAAGCGAAGAATTACACTTGCCAACCGCTGTTACTTCGGCCAAAGAAGGCAATTGATAAATAAGGCCTTGTCGAGAAACACGAAGGAGACTCTATATAAAACCCTCATCATCCCAGTCCTGCTTTATGGTGCAGAAGCATGGACGTTACCAAAAGCGGATGAAGATCGCCTTGGTCGCTTCGAACGCACAATTCTTCGAGTCATTTTCGGTCCCGTTTGCTTTGGAAGAGAAGATCTAAAAGCGAACTCTATACGAGCTGTACATCGACATCGACCTGGTTAGAAAAGTACGCAGCTGTCGTCTAAGATAACTGGGACATCTAGAGCGAATGAACACCAACGCTCCGACAAGAAGAGTCTTCGTTCTTCGTTTCCAACCCGGAGGGACAACGCAGTAGAGGAAGCCCTCGCCTTATGTGGCGTGCGCAAGTGATAGGGGACCTCAACCAACTTTGAGTGCGCAAGTGGAGCGGCAAAAGATCGCGCTAATTGGAGAGGCGTATTGGTTGATGCCCAGCTCCAACCCGGACTGTAGCAGCACCTAAGTAAGTGAGGACTCGAGGTTTTCATATAGAAGAAGTTTCTAAAAACAATTTTCACAACTTCATAGAATTTTTATAGACCACTTTTCATCATAATGATTGGTCTGCAACCACGCCCTCGGGGACACTTTTTGATAGACCGCCTTATCCAGATTGGATATATATACTAGGGTGGATCGCTAATGTATGGGAAAAAATAAAAGTTGTTTGATCATATTCTAATAGTGATACTATGTTGTCTTAGATTTAATAAAATAATAAATGAGTATAAAAAACTTAATTAATTTTTACCTTCGTTTCGGGAGTCTTCGAAAAAAACAGTGTTTGGGATAATCTTTATATTTTATTTAGAAACAAATATATGCTAATAGAGAATTAAAAAGTATTATATAAAACGCATGAATAATTGAATTATCATCATAGTTAAAAAAATTGATAATAGAAAATATTAATATAGTTAAAAAAAAAAAACAATGTATTATGATTAAATCGCAAAATCTCGTTTACTCTCAAATCGGGGCATAAGCTTTCTGGATGCAAGTTTCGCTTGTATTAGACCTTCTCTTGATTTTTTATCGCACAAGGACATAGATGCTTCCGTCACTATTTTAACAGAACGTTCGACTGCTTGAGTATGACATGGTAGCTTTAAAAATATTAAGTTTTCGTCGCCCTGAGACTCAACAACTTCGTCTATTTCTCGGTTAGTGATGTGTCGAAGAATTGGTGGATCGAAAAAGTTTATTTGCCAATCTATGAGATCAATATACCTATTAGCGTTAAAATTGATTTTCGGTACTTCAAACACACGAGGTAACTTTCCTGTATGAGGTGAATTTCGTGCTTTTAGTATCCTCCTGGCAGCGAGCTCCCTCACTGTTTTGTTATCATCAGACAACATAGACAGAAGCAAATTTTCAGGCTGAGCAAAATAGGCGTTACGTTGAATTACGGGATCAACGATTAGTTTAAATTCTGCTGATAGGTATCGGGAATTTTTAATTAATGTCCACAAATTCCTAGACCCATCCTTGCAAGTTGGATTTGTTTTTATTTGAAACCATACTGGAGCATATACTCTGGCACAATATTCAGCTAATATTTTCAATTCATTTGAAGGACTTGATGTGGAAATATATAGTCGCAATATTCGATTTGCTTTTGTTAACCATCGGGCATGGGACATTTTTCCAGGGGACCTGTTAATCAAATCTTTAGAACATTTTCCAGAAATAACTGACATTGTTATTTCGTATAAGTATTTTTGATCTGTACTTAAATTTTCAAATTTAACTTCCAGAAGCTCGCTTTGCATTTTTTGATACTTTGTTATTGGTAATTTTTCGCAATTTTCTAATGATTTTCCAATAGGGCCAGCATGTGAGGAGGGGACAGTTGTAACACCATCTAATTTGTTAAATAGATGTCTCAAAGGCAATTCGTTTAAATGTAGCATGCAAATAATCCATTGCAAGGGACGTTGAAGCCTTTTTTCGAAGAGTCTAATCACGCCGTTGAACTTTCCTGAGTTAGTGGCAGTACCATCACAACCAAGAGCCACCAAATCATCTAGTTTAATTTTTTGTGACAAAAGAAGGGTATTAATTGATTCTACAATACTTTTGGCAGTACCTTGAACTGGTGTGGCATAACCAATATAAATTGAATCAGGCTCCTTGATAACAGATATATGTTCCTCAATCACTGTTTGTCTGTACGTCTTGGCCCCTTTCTCTACAATATTTAGCGTCTTATCTTTTCGGCCATCAAAGTATGAAGCTGCATTTGTTGTTTATATAACACACTACGTTCTTTCTTCCTTTCACGGCGTATTTTTCATTTATCGATCACTTCAATATCCGAAGATATATCGCAGAGACAATACTGAGACTACCAACTCCGACCGATACCCCGTTACTTAGCCTACAAGCTATATTTTTATGGGGTGGTAAATGCTAAGTGCGCTTGTATTGTTATATAGAAATTCGTATTGACAAATGTCACGTAACTTCAAAAATTCCGACTCACCAACACGCTCGCACCTTGCATATGCCACTTCCGCAGTGGGAAAAGTTGTTGACAGCGTTCATAGAATTTTATCCGTTAAATTTGACATTATTCGTTACGTGTGGATAACATTTTCTTTCATGGGTAAGTGTACGATTGCTTAAAATATTAATGAAAAATGAACAATGTAGATTGGTTGAAGGAAAATGCAAACATTTTGAGCAAATTTTCTTAAGTTATCTAAGGAAAATTTACACATGAAATCGAAGTTAATGATATTCAAAAGCAGAAAATACGTAACCATATTTGTCATAATAAGTTTCTTGAATATAGAACATCTCATTTAGCTAGTTTTATTAACCAAAGAAATCAAATTATTCGCCTTTTAACAATATATAATTATACTAACCAATGGCATTCAGTAATGTAAAAATGTGGTATTCCCGAACTCCAGCACATTTCCGCACGGTTGCCGAGGTTGGCAGCATTTATTTTTGTATTTTTTGTATGTTTTTGCATGTCACACGGATTCTTAATTGACACAACACCGATAGGAAAACAAAATGGCGAATTTGAAAAAAAACTGAGGGGCCCAGCGGCAAGAGGATTGTGAGTTGGGGGTCTCAGTATCATTTGTCTCTGATATATCGTGCAATACTGAAGAAACAATCGCAGCGGCTGCTCTGTCAGAAATACCGTAACGGTCGCAGGTTATTGACAACATGGGCAAAGTTTTTGCAGACTTTGTGGTTTTCTTCCTTGGTTGTGATGAGGAAGGTAAATTTAGTCGATCAGGCGAAGAAATATTGCTTTCCGACACACTCGAAGATGAAACCAACTCCTGCTGTTCAGTATTATAATTGTCTTGATTTTTGTTAATATCCAAATTAGTTTTTTTTGTCTTAGAGGCTCGCGACACCTTTTTTTGTAATTTAGTTGTAAGAATCTGGTCCATTCCACCAATCCGCATCTTCCTTTCATGTCTTTGGTCAAGCAAAACTTCCTGCTCTTCTTTTGGTACCTTGTTTTCTCTTGGACAACAACAAAGTTGAATTTGTTTACATTTACATGAACAAATGTCGAAAAGAACTCTGCTTTGGTTTACAAAATCATTTTTCTGAGCAGAGGTTAGTCTTTTTAAAGATTTTCTTAAATTTTTTCACTTGAAATGATAAGCCTTTAATAGCTGAATGACTCTTGTACGTGAAACCGTAGGAAGGGACGATTTTCTCCATATATCTTCTACTTTTTGGAACACAAGCTCAGCAATTTCTAAAAATGATGGTTCTTTGATAGTATTTCTGGCAATTTTAAGTTGTAGTCTATTCCATTCATAACATTTCATGATATCTTCGTAGGTCGGCAGAACATTGTCCTTAATATCTCCTACACTCCCGAATATGGGGCACTTATAACTTTGCGTTCTAGTTTCCATACTGATCTATTACCTACTTTCGAGAAAATAATATATAATAATAATGCGAATATTAAGCGGGTTCCACTCACAACTGTTCTAAATATTTTCTGCATACAAACTATACTAAAACAATTACTTTATTTGCACTATAATGTGACGTAAAACGCGCGGGACCAGCGACTAATACACACAATATTTTGTACGTTTGAATCAAACTTAGGGATCGATGCGCGGGCTGTTACACTGAAGATAAACGAAAAATATTTTAGAGGTTTGCAATTGACTTAATAAGACAACATATTTTCACTATTACAAATCGGTTTGAGAAAATAAAATTTGTTGACCCACCCTAATATATACTCCCGCAAAAAAAAGATCACTTATTGAAAATCAACAAACTTTCGGTTAAAAACTAACAAAATACTGTTAATATAGCTCCTACAGAGTGGATTGAAAATAACCGATTGAACTTGTTTCAGGAAGCTCGCTAAAAAATAACCGATTTATCAATTTTCCCTCCAAAGTTTCTCGATCGTAAGAACCGAAATAAAACTGTTTGCTTCCTATTAATCTAGAAACTTGGTTGATAACACCTGACAAAGTGTGGTTTTTTAACTGAAGGCCTTTATATTTCGGTAGTTTTTCAACAGAAACTTAGTTGATTTTAATCCATTTTTTTGTAACCGAGCAAAAATCGCACTCAGTTTGAGCGAAATTTTGGTGTACCTTCATCTATGGGAATAATAATTCTCGGACGTCCTGAATCGCAGTCAAATTCCCATTCCCATTTCTCTCCAAAGTTAATTCCACTAATCTTCTTAATTTTAAACGATTCACAAACAAACAAACAAAACAGTGTCCTTCTGCAGATACAACAAATATGATTGACAGTTGTTCTCCTCCAAAGCGGATTTCAAACGCGCAGGCAAAAAAAAAAAGAGCCGACTTATGAATTTGTACGTTTGCATGGCAGAGGAAAGGTGCCAATTTTACAATGAAATCTCATTTCTTGTTCTTTGAGATACTAGATTGGTTTTCCTTTTTACTTTGCAGTTTTTTTTTCATCCGCATTCATCTGCTCGTCTCATTTCCTTTGTACCGCGATGTCCTTTAGCGTACTTGTTTGTCATCTTAGAGTCAACCAAACACGACTGAGTAAAGGTGTCACACGCCGACACCGACACGCCGACACCACCGACGAAATGTAGGAAAGGAGAGTGGAAACAAATCGAGATTTTCAAAAACATGTATATAATGCGAATGTCAAAATTTTTGACAGCTCAATTTCTCGCAATGATTGCGATAGATCTGTCATGCAATTCTTTTCACTAACAGTGGCGGTTCGTCTTTTCTTCTCCCGAAACCAGTAACAGCGAGAGTCGCATACAAATACAATCAGCGTGCGAAGATAACGCACGTCACATGTCACCCACCATCATCATACGCAAAGGAACCCAAAAGGATGTTTTTTTTTCCTTTACTTTAAATTTTCTTTTTTTGTGAAATAGCAGACTCTGTCATTGAAAGTTTGCACACATTTCGGAATTGAGGCTACACCCGCTCGGGTACTGGTACACGCGCTGTGTACGATACCTTCGGGTCCTTGTATGTGCATGTAATCAAATCGCAGTCAAAGTAATGTCAACAAAATTAAAAGGAAGGACTCAAAAACGAGAAAGCAAAGAGCATCCTTCGCCTGAATTTCTTTTTGTGGAACGCATATAGCGACATGTGAATTACTTCCTGGCACACGACAACCCAAAGGGATGCTCGTCGTGCTTTATCCTTTTGCGAATCAAATTTTTCTGTTTGTCCTTGTTACTTCTTTTTGTCGCGCATCATACCAGTAACGAGGCTGACTTGTGGGCCATTTCGATGTTAGGATATGTGTTCCATTCTAGGGGAGGTGTGCCGATGGGTGGAGCAGGAAAATTCACCCGTCACCGAGTTGACGGAAGGGTTTTTCTTTCAGCAGGGACTCATATTTGTCAATTAGGGCGAAAACTAATAAACATCAACTGCACATAGTCCAACTGCGTACAACCAAGAAGCACAGGCCACTTAGCCGAGGGCGACGATCTGTTTCAGTGATCTCAATGACCACAAACGTATCTCAAATTCTAGAACAATTCACATTCTGCTCGCGGCTCTTGTCCATTCTCTGCGCATTTGACCATACTCATTCCACTTACAGCGGGCATTTCACCTTTCCGATCGAAAACATTGTTGACACGATCACCAAACAGCGTGCCCATGCAACACAACACATGATCGTCTAATGATCATCGTCGATGAATGTCATTAAACTATGCCAGGAATCCCACATCCTATAGATGTGCGCGGCGCGTACAACGACAGCCAACAGCGAACAGAAGATTCAATTTACAAATATTCGAAATTAGACAAGATCGTGATTTACGGATCGCGGATGGGGAGTCGAAGTGATCGCGCTCGCTTTCTCTCTCTCTCTCTCTTTGAGTGGATGTGGAGGTTCCACAATCAATGACTAGATGCGCAACTGATTTATGGACGCATTTACCAGACATACCATTGACTGAGGCATTTATGGGTGGAGAAATTCTGCCTCGAACGCGAAATAAGTTTCCGCAGATTTTTCTTCGATTTTATACGAATTTCCTATCGAACCGAGCAACGACCGACTTGAAAGGCAAATGCTTATGTCGTGATATATGGGCCTGCCAAATTGTCGAAGTTCGGAATTGGGTTGTCTTGTCTGATGCAGACAGCGCGGCGTAGAGGGGGGAACCCTTGACAGATAAAGGAAAAATAAAATGAAAACGGTGCGTTACTTATTTCTAAAGAAGTTGTGTGTTCGTTTGATTTTCATGCAGCTGGATTTGTATGGTGTGTAGGATTACTAAATATTTTGACATCTACTTTTAAGTAGAATTTGGTTACAAAATGCCTTGGTAACGTTAGGCCATTGATGTTAAGAAAGTAAAACGTTTAGGGAGGGGGTAGGTGATATAGCAGCATCGGAGTATGTTAAGAAAAGATTAAAAAAAAAAATTGTTTGAAAAACCAAAAAAACCGACTGACTGTTAAAAAAGAATTAAAAAGATATGAACAAGACACATTCAAGTATCTATACCTAACTAATTGACAATCGGAGACTATATTCCTACACAGCTTAACAAAACAGGGTTTTTTTGTTTTTTAAATTAACTTTTTTTTATTTTTATCTTTTCAGCCTATGACACTCTGGGGAAGAATACGAATCTAATTACAACTCACTATTCAAAATCGGTCAAACCGTTTAGGCTACACGGCGTCACGTAGGAACGTACGTAGGATACGCGCGAAACACATAACCCTACCTGTGTCCAGTCGGGTAATAATAGGTCTATTCGCGTACTTTCCCCAGGCAAAGACTACAAAACCGTCAAACTCAAAAAATTTACAAAACCCCTCTCAGAGAGCTGAAAATATACGCCAAAGTACGTGGATAGACGTCGAGCTACTTTGAGCAACTTTCATCTTTGACATCTAATCCACATCACAAATAAATTTATAACTTACCTTTTTGCAACATATGAAACGTTCTAGGACAACATTCGACCTCCACCGAATTTTCTTTATTTTTACAGATTTTATTGTGCTCACTTTTAAGCCGGATTTTGAATTTGTTTCTTGCCAACTTTGTGCATTTGACATATTTATCAGTACCTGCCGGTTGAAATTCTCTAAGCTGCTTCGAGCCAAGAGAGGAACCACTCGTTACTCGTTACTTTGCTAATTTTCTCTTTTTCTGTCATTTTTGATGAGTACGTGTATAGACTTTGTATGATTGCGATCGATTTAAACCGCATACGCGAACGAACCTTATGTATCTATTTAGACTATATAAACTTGAACCTAACACTCAGAATAATATTCGTTTGATGGTAACACTTTCCACTAAAAATAAATGATGCGATTTTTGGCTGTCAGTTGCGATGTTGAGTTGAAATGTAGATGCCGCTAGGTGCGAAACTTGGCTGGGTATGAGTTGCGATGCTATTCTGACTAGATCAGAACGTAATTTATTTCACAGTTCAGTGTATTCCATATTTTGACATTTCTCACTGACATTTGTGTGACAATTGGGTTTTTCTTTCGTTTTTCTTTAAATTTAGATCTATATCTTTTTTGTTCAGCCTATGACACTCCGGGGAAGAATACGAATCTTATGACACCTCACTCTTCAAAATCGGACAAGCCGTTTAGGCCACAGGGTGTCCCGATGGAACGTACATAGGATACGCGCGAAACACATAACCTTCCCTGTGCGCAGTCGGGTAAAAACGCTAACTGCAATCTCGAAAATAGAAAGTTAAAATACAAGGTAATAGAGCTAAAGAGCCTAGCTGCGGAGACTATTGGCTCGAGGGATTTTTTATTTTATTTTTAATTTTTAATTGTTTTTTTTTTTTATTTTATTTTGAATGTAAAATAGACAAGCGTTTGTCCATCCATTTACCGTAATAATGTTTTGCATTTTTTGCGTTGTAATGTTTTGCAATTCGCAATGCGCATTCAGTTGTGATTTTTGTTCGTAAATTCGTAATATAAAGTGAGTTTCATGCATTCCTTTATAATTCAAAACTTTATATTATGAGTGACATTTTGTGTTTGAAGTCTTAAGTAGAAATGAACGAGTGTCCATCGTGAAAACCAACAAACAGCGTGAGAAACTGCTTATTGACAGCTACATTACCATGTCAACAAAAAATACAAGGATACATTTTTTTGGTGCTACAATAAAATTTTTAGTTTCACTTTCGGAATTTTGGATTTTCTGGATTTTGGGTTTTTGGGATAACGTTTTTCGGGATTCTGTCCGACTCCGTTATTATAAACTACTACTACAAAAAAAAAAAAAAAATGACACCTAAGGCTTTACAGGCTTTAAGGCTTGTTTTTTTTTAAAAAAACATTTTTTTTTATTTTAAATATGTTTTAAATTTATTTATTTTTTTCTGACTTTTTATCTTTTTAAACATAGAAAAAAGCTTTGCAAAAGAAAAAAATTATATGTAATCTCGGTCTTAAAGAATGTGTTTACATCTTCAAACTCTCTCCATTTGCCGAACATCTTACCTGTTGCGAGTTCAATGGTTTTTTCCCATCTCAAAAATGCCCAACTCGCCTAAAGAAGTTTCCACTTCAAAAATAAGAAAATGGAAAGCATAAATATTTTATCCTTTTTAATCTTTGAGCCTCTATTAAGTTTCCATGATGCCCCACCGAAGTAATATCCTACTGCTGATAAATGTGAGATACTTCTTTTGCGAAGCATTATCCTACCGTATGGATGTTAATTGCCTTTCAGACGAAGAGGTTGTGTTTTCAGTAAGGTCTATCCAAGCCGTTCAGGAAGTCTTAAACAAGTAAATAAAAGTACGCCATATGTGTTTCCATTAGCCCTTATGCATTTAATATTGCGGGAGGTGAAAGAGCTTCGCTAGAACCTTACCGAAGTCAAATTGCTACTTGAATATATGGCTAGAGATTTGTCGTATTCGATGACAGGACAGTGCTACCAAGTCGCCACACGCGATTGATTGTAAGAAACATTGATACGTATTTTAAGCACAACCTGGGACATTCAGCGATCATTTCCGGGACAGAAATCGTGAAATTTCTTCAAATTAAAAAAAAACTAGGGTCATTTAAACACACTGCGCGATATAGTAGTTATATTTAGTGACCAGGCTAGAATTTAGAAGCTCGCAATGGCGAAATTTTCCAAACAAAATGACCCATTGTGACCTACAAAATATTAACTGCGAAGGTTAAAATTGATTTTTAGTAAGGCCCACTGACTACCCATGTAACCACCATCAATGGCTTCAAATATACGAGCTGCAATCTCTCTTGAATATATATATATAGATTTCGAGAGATATTCGAATCAGACCACCACTGTCGGGTCTGTTTTCGTCTCTCTACCACTGTAAATCTTACTCAGAGAGACTCTCTGGATTTCTCCACAGTTCTTCTCTGGGCTTAATTCCTAGTGTTAGCGCTAGCATCTGTTTATGGGAGATCGGTTTCATTGACTGGGTCTCGACCCAATGATGTCCCAAGATCCTCATTCTTCTGCCAGCCAACGCTGGACATTGACACAGTGTATGTGCCGCTGTCTCAGATTCCTCCAGGCATAGTCTACAGGTATCATCCTCTTTAAGGCCCATTTTCCTTAAGTGATACCCGAAATTACCATGTACTATAGACAAAGCCACCACCCATTTCAATGTTCCTCGACTCATACCTAGAACCCTTCTTTGAGTGGAGCAGGTCGGCCACTTTATTGCCATTTTAGCTTGTCTACATTGTTCCACGGTTGACCACCTTCTCAGGTGTTCTGCCGTGATCCATTTGTGAAGCAGCTGTTCTACCATTCCTCTGCCAATTGAAGAGAATGGTTCTGGTCCCAGCAACTTTTCAGTTGACCCCTGTTTTGCAAGGGAGTCCGCCTTTTCATTGCCTTCGATCCACCCTATGTGTCCCCGTACCCAAGTCAGTGTTACTTCATTTTTAGATGAACACTTATTGAGCTTAAGTACACATTCCAGTGCCAATGATGTTGTGATGTTTGTTTGTTCCATGCATCTGAACACCGCCTGGTTGTCCAGTGCTATAAGGATATTTCTTCCTTCCACCTGACACTCAAGCAAGTAGTCCAACGCATGAAGCAAAGCAATCATCTCAGCCTGGTATACTGAAGTGTATTTCCCGAGGCTAATGTGACGGGCAAGTTCCAGTTCTTCTGAATAGATACCGGCCCCCGCTCCGCCATCCATCATGGATCCATCCGTGAAAATCACTATTTCACCATTTCTTTTTTCTGGAAGTAATCCGTCCTCAATACGAGTTTTATCTCTCTTGAATACCAAGAATCACCATTTTTAAACATAGCCACGCGACTTCTACTCAGCTTAAGAACACATCAGTCATATAACATTTTGCGCAAGTTATATGAGGTTTCATAAAGTGTCGACATAGAGACAGGAAGCCCCATTAGCTTGCCTCTAAATTCGGTATGTTTTGCATATATTCATAATCAGACGTTGACTTTTACTCGTTTTTTTTGAAGCTTTAAAGGCTTTTTCACTACACAAAAGATTCTATATAAGAAGCCTAATGCTGTGGAACCCACTTTCAAATGGCAATGGTGCTCGACCTATCCACACAGAAGTGCAGCTCCCAGATAAAAGACCAGTCTTAGTCTGCCCGCAATAAAAAAAAACCTACGTACAGACCTTCCATTTGACTAGGTCAACTATGTTATACTACAAGACCGCTCGAGCCGAAGATGAGATTTATCATCTCATACAAATAGGAATATGTATACCACCGGAAGCGCGCTGCTACAAAGAGAACTCTTTTAATCTCGTGCTCGTCGCATCTTTTTGGTAACCTTTATCAAAAAGCATTTCCGGTACTTCACCAGAACCCACATAAACACCTTTTCGTAGAACGAAATGAGTGAAATCTTTGGTGGTCCAGTATGGGTACTTCATCGCACCTTACCTCGTTTTTATGGAGCAAAATACCACAGGCGCATATAACTACCTAAGCGTTTATTTTTTAATAGCTTCGCACGGGATCAAACAAAGTCGGTCTACCTTCTAATCAGGCGGCCAAAATCTACCGACAGATATCTTTATTATATTTTTACGAAAATAATTTCCAGCAACAGCAAAGCAAAACTACCGCACGGACGCGGGACGCGTGCTTAAGTGTTTCAAATGAAAAACTATTCCAGTAGCTAATTAGTTGACATGATGAAGAGGATTAAGTATGCAAGATCGACCTCCGGCTGCGGGTAATCTACGAAATCTATCACAACGAGCACGTTATTTATGGTGATTCAATATGGAAATTTAATTCGAGACTTGGTGACGATCTGTGCGCGTCAAGATCAAAGCACCAAATAAGTGTGTCGTCATTGGTGGCAACCAAAGAGGCGCATAAATCTTCTGCCGATAGAGTGTCACATGTGGTGGGGCCAGGCCGATTATACGCCCACAAGTGGATCGAGGGATAGTCAAGTGAAAAATGATGCGAATAACTTCTTGACTTTTGGATTGATGCAGTTAGGGAGCGGATCTGTACGGAATTGGAAGGACGATAAACGGAGTGTGCTTATGCTCCTCAATAAAACCGTCCACAGAATCTACCTTCGAACCAATATTGCCAGTCCAGTGTAGGACATTTTAAATGTCACACAAAAAATGCATTCAACATTCCAACTATACAATTTAACAACAGATCCCTCCCTCGCCCGGCAAAGGACTCAAATCTATTCAATTAGAAAGTATCATCTTGCTACAAATGCCCCCAACTCCAGCGGTTACCCATTCGCACACGACAATTGTGAATTTCCCACAAATTAGGATAATAAGTTCCACCACTTACCCGGGCAAACATATCCAGACACACAATGACCATAAATAGGATTTGCATACACTCGTGCTAAATACGTCAACACTTGGCGTCGGCACTTGTGTGTGCGGGAATTATTATCGAAATCCTTTTTGGCAAAATGGCATCGCCTGAATGGGATGATGTGCTGTGATCCTATGTGAGAAAATCTAAAGCACTTACAAATGGCATCTAAAATGATGCCACAGTATAAATCCTTTTTTCGCATCAGCACAAGCAGCACCCCTTCTCATGTCAATCAACAATATGGTCACAAATGGGATCTGTAAGCGGGAGAAGAGGTTCCCATTTTGGCACGACGATGACTATAATATACTTTGTGCGAAGAGCGGTAAGCGCCCCATTGTCTTGTTTCCCCTTCAACTCTGCCATAGAGTATAGCGTAACGAGCGTTTAGCACTCCGCCGGCGATGATGACAACTCTTCTCTGGCCAAAGTGCGGGTGGTGCACTTTTGTCCCAGTGGCGAAATGGAAGATCCTTTTTTCTATACAACTATATATATATATATGGTTTAATGCGTCGTTGTCATCGCATGGATGTGCTTGTAATGTATTTTATTTCAACATCAAGAGTTCGTCATCATCATGATGTCATTATCCTCAGCTCAGCACTCTTTAGGACATGGTGTACAATGCAAAACGTATTTTGAATGAGACTAAGAGCGGATGAATGAAGGAGTCGACTGACAAGAAATACAAAAATTGGAGCACACGAACAAAACAAGTTGCCACGGCGAGGACGCAAAAAGAAAAACAAGAAAGAAGGATGAAACCACAAAACCCTATGATGGGCTTACGAACTTATCTCGAGAGTATGGTCTTAAATGTGCGTTCGTTTGCCTTTTTCGTTGTCGCATATATTTGAGCTGAGACGCCATTTCAATGGGAAGAGATTTTTATAAAATTGGATTTACAACAAAGCCAGATATAGGTACATTTATGACGGGGCCAGATTGTGTGGTTGGTGCTTATGCATTTAGAAAATGTTTACCGCCTTTAGAGAGTGCTGTCGTGGGAATGAAATGGTAGACATACTTCCTAGACTGGTGGAGATTTTTTGCACAAGCAAATTGCAAGTAATTGAAAAGGTTTTGGGGAGAAAGTAAGCCAAGCTTATTTAGGTGGTCCTAATTTAAAGAAAAGTCCATTACCAAATCAACTGATGAGTCTTTTTAAGTGCGAGTTAACACGCATTGCCTCACAGCAGCATTCCTTTGAAACAAAGTTACGGGAGGACACACGTTGGACACCATGAAATACACCAAGTCGATACTATAGACTTCATTTTCAGCGAGTTCTGGGGTAAATTAAGTTCTCGGAAAAGTAGCTTTGAAGGATTGAATTTTTTATAAGGCAGAGAGCTGAAAAGTGGCACAAAAAGTATGGAGTATCCTTCACATCTACACAGGTTATCAGTGCAGATTTTCTTGGTATTCTATTATAGCATGTTGTGTCTGGTGATAACACCGACGAGAGAGAAACACGACGATTTTGTGCATTCCCCGTGTTTATTGTAGAGTGGGAATTTTTGTCATTCTAAGTTATTCCATTCTTCAGTAATTGACAGTGTGGAGTCATTTTAGAAAGTATCGGCTAAGTTTAGTCCAAGTGAAGATCCATTTTTTTACAGCTATTAAGCTTCTCATTTTCGGGTATTAAAAAGAATGCAAATTCAAACGGCGTGAAGTTTTGTTAGTTGAAATCTCACCAAATTGTTGTCAAAACTGTCTTGTTGGCTGTGTGTGCATTGTGATACTGTTCTTAAAGATTTTCAGACTATTTTTTTTGAAACCAGCTGCAATACAATTCCAACCTGATTAAGTTAGATTAAATGTTTGCTGTAAGTTGTGTTGTTGTAGTCTTAGTAACTTGTTGCATCCATATTTCACATTTAGGGGACAATTGATTTCCACATGACGGAACAACGCTCACATTTGAAGGAGGTCGATGGCTGTTTGAACTATGAAGGGAACAAACACTTCCCGGAGCGCCTCATCTCAATAAGAGGCGGGTCCAAGGACCCTACAAGACCTGTATGTCAATATCCAGGCAGAAATTGCCTATATATCCGCTAAAATGTTGGTAAGGGTCAAGACTCATGACAAACGCTAGAAAGGGGCTTATTCATTGTATGGTCAATGGGGGCCTCCCTACTTGATATGATTTTCAAAACTCTGGAAAACAAATCAGAAAAATAATTAATCATATAAATAAAATTTGTGTAGTTCCGACTAAGATTGAATTTGACTGCATGTCTTTAAATGCAAAATAGAAACTGTTCAATATATTCTGGTGCATTTTTCACAGGCCTATATAGAGGATACCTAGGCCTACAATCTCTACTTTTATTCAACTCTATATCTTTTTAAATTTTGGAAAAAATTGGACAAGAGTCATTTTTTTTTTTTCGTTTTGTTTCGCTTTTTTCTTTGTGACGCTTTGCTGTTGAAAATACTGGGAGTATTTAAGTATAGTAAATACCAGCTTATAGAGGACATCTGCAGGTACAACATAGGACATCCAATAACTCGATAATTTAAAAAGTTTTTGAATAAAAACGCAAAATTTGAATTGTTCTGAAACCACAGTTTGCACGGGCGAAGCCGGGCGGGTACAGCTAGTTATTAATAAAATGGGTTTTAATGCGTTTTAAAACAGTTTTGTTGCCATAATCGGCACTTTCCTAAGACCAAATCTTCGTCATTAGGCGGTATGCGATTTAGCCTCCTGCCTAATATAGTTCGACTAGCAGCCATTTTGGACTTCATTTTAGATATCGCTATCCTTACTTTGTTTCGATCGGGTGTTTAGTGACAGAGGAATTCGATTCGTCTTCGCTTTAGAAACCTCAACTCCGAAAGCTCCTCTACTTATTTCCCTTATATGTTTTTAAAACTTCCGAAAATTTTTCCTGGAGTCGCTTTCGTCCTTCACTGCCAGGGTTTGCAGAGGTAATCGAGTAAGAACCATCGGGCTTTCCAATGATTTCTTGGTGTAGATCTCAATAGGTTTGAAAAGCGAGGAGCAAATGTTTAGACATCGTTTAATTCCCCAACTAAGACTTCCGCTTACGAACCTTTTGCTTAGAGCTCGAAATGTCTTTTTTAAATTTTGGAAGGAGTATTTTCCATTAATCGCAGCACGATCAATTTGATTGTCGGTTTGATGATCTGGTGCCGACCATGTTCCATAGAAGTCAACAAATACGACGCAATCCGTATTCAGACGCGATGTGGTATAATTATAGCACAGTGTTACCTTCGGGAAGTTTTAAAGTAATATTGACTACTTTTTGAACTTTTGGATTCATCTACTTTATAAAATGCCGGACGTTTTTGCTATAGTTCTAAATATTAAGTTGAATGGGATCGATGCGTCTCTTCTTCAATGGATTAGAAACTACCTTTCTGGCCGTTCAATTCAAGTTGTCTTGGACGGTTTCAAGTCTGAAACTCACCATATAAATGCTGGTGTTCCCCAAGGCTCCGTTTTGTCTCCGACTCTCTTTCTCATTTTCATAAATGATCTCCTGTCTGCAACATCTAATCCAATCCACTCCTTCGCCGATGACAGCACCCTCAGCTTCTCATATTCATTCCAGGACTCACGTCCCTGCTCTTCGGCCGTAGAACTGGAACGGCAACGTATGTTAAGCTCATTAAATTCCGATCTCGACAGCATTATAAAATGGGGTTCAGCCAATAGAGTGGAATTTAATGCTTCAAAAACACAATGCTGTCTGCTGTCATTAAAGCGAAACCAGAATCCTCAGCCATTATCCATGAATGGCACTTGCATCGCCGAAACCGAAAGACTTTCCATTCTCGGTATGTGTGTCCATGACAAACTCCGTTGGAATGACCACATACACGAAGTCGCTAAGAACGCTGCGAAATGTCTAGGTTTCCTTAAACGGTGCAAAAAATATTTTACCCCTTCTGATCTGGCTGCCATATACAAGGCGTTCATTCGCCCCAAACTTGAGTATAACTCTCATATCTGGTCTGGTGCGCCCAAAACCTCACTGCACCTGCTGGATAGGATTCAGAATCGTGCTTTAAAACTTATTGGAGACACAAATTTAGCAAATTCTATAAATTCTTGAACATCGCAGAAATGTAACATGTCTTTCATTGTTTTATCGCTATTTTTACAAACAGTGCTCAAATGAAATTGCCAGCTGCATTCCACCCCTTCAACAATTCAATCGCAATACTCGCCAAGCCAGGAATGCCCATCAGTTTACCCTTCAGCCTATTTTCGGTCGTACTCTGAAATATAGAGATTCTTTCATAAGCCGTACAACACGAATGTGGAATGCCTTGCCCAGCTCGGTCTTTCCCCCTCGGTGCAACTTGCAGACATTTAAAACCAATGTGCATCGGAATCTCCTATCTTCTCTATCCCAATTTCCTTAACGCCCGCGCTGTGTACTTCAAACTACACCATAAGAGTAGTCACAACCTCTTTAGCGCGTGTTTATTATAAAAAAAAAAAAAAAAAAATAATTAAAATAAAATTATTATATGTTATTATTTTATTTAAAACTTATTTATCGCTTTAAGAAGAAAATGATTAAAGAACTAGCTGACCCGACAGACGTCCTGTCGTGTATTAACTATTAACATGAAATTCCATTTTGAATACAGTTAAGTCCAGATAAGTGCCTCGCCTTAAATGCCCCGTTTTGATAGGCACTTATGGGTTACGCAGTTATAAAAAAAATCCGCTGACGTGCACATAGGCACTTATCTCTAAATAAAATAAAAATATATTTTTTTTTTTAACAAAAAAACATTTATAATTTTATCGCAACAAAACAAAATTAAATTGACAGTTTAAATTTTGACAGTGACAGCTACCCAGTCAGTGGGGACGCTCAAGTACCTGGTTTAGTTAGTCTGACAGCTCTCTCACTAGATTGGGTGAAATCGGTCATAAATGAGCAACTGTTTCAGTTGACGTTTATGGAGGGGTAGCCGAGCAATCTAGTCAAGAAATTCGTGACTGAGTACTAAGTTGACAGTTGTTCGCATATGTGGCTGACGTAGGAAAAGTGACGTTCCCGACGAATCTAGTTTTTGCGTTCAGGTTACATCTCATCCAGACCAATCTAGTCGGCTTAAGATAACTAGATTCTTGAATGGCGCCAGGGTCCACCATTCTAGTAGATTAAGATTATTACTTTTTTTATTTTTGATTTTTAAAGCATGAAACACAAGGAAGTGCAAAAGTTTTTGTATTTTTTCAGGTGATATCAAAAATGTGTACTTAAAACAATTTTTCCAGGTACATTTTAATAAAAGTATACAAAATAAAAGGCAATTAAGCGGGAAAGGTAGTTAAGCGAAAGGTACTTATAAGATGAAAAAATCTCCTCAGAATTTTGATTCTCAAAAATAAAAGGTACTTATGTGGGTTTTCCCGTAACTAATTAATAAAAAAAAAATATTCCAAAAACATATTGTTTATAAATCGAATGCGTTATGATACACAATATTCTCAGTTTTATTTTTTGGCGCGTAACTATATGAATAGTTTTGATGGTATTCCGACACGGGAACGGGCGACACAACTGGCCATGTGAAAAGCATGGATTTTGAAGATTGCTGCCACAAACACACACACATGGACAGTCGCCATGTGATTTATTTATCGCCATTGTAAATAATGCTACCCGCACTGGATATTGTAACCGTTTAAAGTTGAATGGTATGTCGTTCGGAATCAAAGGAATCCGTGGAATCAAAAAGTTTTCGCCTTTGCACTTCCATTTCAAAATTGTGGCTTCGATAACGTTGTTCTTTAATTTCTTCATCGGGTGTCATTACAAAAATGTGGCTGGCTTATATTCCGCAGCATAATTATTACCGATCCGATTTTTAATTGCAGATTATGAGGTGGTAATCCGGACGATTCCACCGAATTTAAGAATTCCGTTGGATAGTTTACAACATCTTCTTGGTTATTGATGGAATCAATCGATTTGTATGTCATAAATTCTTCAGCTATCTTATTTCGAATTTTAACATTTATTTCGTTGGAATCGACGTTTTTTGCGCCACTATATCTCGTTCGCTTAACCAAACATAATTTTTTTAAATTTAGATCAATGATTGGGAAAACCTTCTCAATGAGTTCGGTCTTGGATTCAGTAAAATGACAAAAATTGGTAGGGAATGTAATGTATCCAGGCGATGAATCATGGGGTATTTTTCCACTACCAATATCGAGCAATTGTTTGGAAAAAAACTTCTCCAGATTGGTCGTTCCGCAATTGGACTCGTTTTAACGTATTTCCATAAAATGGACCAAACATGCGTTAACTTCTTCGGCTATGGCTTTTATCGTGGTATTACTGCCGAAAATTACCTGCTAATAAAATCATTGCACCATAGAACCGGTTTTGGTCTAATTATATACTTCTAAAGATTTTTTGTGTGCCGTCGTGCATACACATCACTTCGCAAACTATTAATCTGCTTTGCTGCAACACTTTGCCCATTGCAGAATTTCTCGGAATGTTGCAAGTTGGAGTTTCATTTATTTGCATGTTCAACTGCATCTTGAGTGCGGAATGTGCTGTTCGACCGCCTTCCAACAACGTAGCTGCAATATTTAACGAAGCAAGTGCGATACCATTTTGTGATCTAATCTTTTCCAAAATCAAACCGTTTTCCCAGTTCCACCAAGAGAATCTGAGAAAATAAATCCGCCAGTTCCATCGTTAACTACTTTTTGTTGCTTAATTAAATGGAGAACGTTTCTTAGAACGGTTTCTTTTAACTCCTCGGAATCATATTGGGTTTTGCGTTTAAAAATCTTGATTTAAATCCATTTTTGGTAAGCATCTTAAGTTTGTACGTCTAATTGCTGGAATTTTTTAAAACGAAAATTAAACTAATTGGCACTTTTTTTACAAACCGCATAAAATTACATTAAAAAGTTTATATTGTCAAATTTAAAAAATGTAGAAAGTTGCGTTAAGTTGCGAAAGTCAAATAAGTTTAATTTTAACATTGTCGCTAAGTTTTCTAATTTTCATCGCAACTTTTTTAATATTATTTTTCATAAGAACCTTTATTAAATTAGAAAACACAACAAAAAATAAGAATTAGCGAAATCGGTCCAGCCGTTCCCGCGTGATGCCGTGACAAAGGGAAATAACGATTCATTTTTATATATACATATATATGTATATAGACTTTAGTATGAGGACTTGTGTTGTTCGGTAGGTACATTCAATTTTTATATCGCAGATTTGTGTAAAATAATTTTATGTCACGTTTATTTTGCCTTGAAAAGAATTGGTTTTTACCTAAATATCAATAATAATTTTATCGCTAATAAATAACAGAATGTTCCTTAAATCATTATAAGTGCGTGTAAAGTCCAAAAAAAGAAAAGAAAATATTAACATGGGAACAGGACGCCTGTTCTCAGCCCTGACTCTTTTTGAGCTCTTTCAGAAAATTTTCAGAGGTAAAACTGAGGTATAGGTTATGCTCTCCCAGACAGAAAGACAACTTTAACGTGAGCCCTATTTATAGGACAGTATATGTCCAAATTTTTGTTCAAGTACCTTGTAGAAATATTATTTCCACCGCATTTTCTGGATGGTAGTAATCATAGACTAACCAAACTAGACAGTCGACTTTCACTGCACCCACCCGATTTTCCCAGCAAATTTTGAATGACAGCTCTCTCTCGCGCTCTCTTTTTTTTCTGTCTGTGAATACGTGTATTAAGGGCCATCGGGTGGAAGAATTTCATTAACAAACAAAATGTAAATGAATCTATAACAATAAAAGTAAAAAACGTAAATGTTGAGTATGGGTTTTTAAATAGCTTAATTTGTCCTCCATCCATCTTCGGCAGTAAAAGGTGTTGATCCATTCACATTTCAGTTTATTTCTAATTTTGTTTGTATGAATTCTATGTGTGACAGCAAAATGCAAAAATAAAATCATTGGGGTTTGTTCCAAAAATGAGTCAACAACTTGCAAGTTAAACCCAAGCTTCCACTAGACAAAAGCGAATTTTCGTAAATGTTCATGAATATTGTATAAATTTCTATTAGGGTGAATGTTTTCAAATTCGTTTATTTAACACCATATTTGTACAAAATCAATATATGATTGGTAATTCTGTAGTTTAATAACATTGAACATTGTTGAATAATGTTAATTAGGAACAGTAAGAATGCAAATGCTTTTCTTATTTTAAAAACAAAAAAAAATATGAATTTCGGAAAGGAAAAAAAAAAGTTTAACTCCTAACAAAAAGACAATAGACATATTTTTTTGAGTAATGTAGCAATTACAACAACTACCCTCTACTTGACACTTCGAGACTAGCAGTAGTTATTGTAATTTGTGTGCTGAAAATCTTACTGTACTTTGCTTTGCTGAAAACGAAGATCAAAAAACACGCCTAATATAATGTTGTATTTAAGTGGGTTCTACATTTTGATTTCCCATTTCAGATTTTGCATATTCAATCGAACTTAAGAATTCAAATTGTTTTGTTAATTGTTTTATTTCGTTTTCTATACACATAATTCTTTTACAAATTTTAAAGCAATGTATTTTGAAATGTGCACGGATTTTTTTATAAACCTTCCTAATTATTAATTAACAAAAACAAGTGAACTATTTGTGTTTTTGGAATACGAAAAGTGATCAAAACATTTTTTTATCGTTACGATTAAAACAAAGGTAGAAATTTTTTTTTTTCAATTTAACAAATGCATACTTGCATATATTATTGTTAAAATATGCAAAAAAAAAACCTGAAGTTACAAAATCTCTTTTAACAAAAGTGAAAAAACCATGGTAATATTATGAGATGGATTACTGCTAGATATTGACAAATAGTTATTATATCAGTTTATTTGGCATTGCAACGAAATTATAACAGGAATTCCATTTGATACCAACAATTTCAAAAACTTTAAAAATTCTTAAAATAAACTGTGATGTGAACACCGCACAACTAATGGGCACAAAGTATGCCGAACACAGTCGCAAACACTTGATTTCCCACCATAATAATGACCGTCCGGATGACATGAAGTCCCTGCAGCAAATTGTATAAGTATGCGTGCGGTAGCAATGGCGCTCCTTTGATTTGTACATGCACGAATACTTATGCAATTTGCTGCAGGACAGGCAGCTTGTAGGCAGAAGTACCGTTTCTGCTCTCAGTCGACTGTCTAGTTTGGTTAGTCTATGGTAGTAATACTTTTGGTTTGTCTTGGATGCACAGGGGCCTTCCCTAGCACTCCGGGCTCTGCTCTAGATGCTATGATGAACCTCACTCCTCTTGATATTTTTATCATGGGGTGTACGCTGAAAACCATTTATCGGTTAAAGAGAGGTGGCTTTTGGTACCATGCGCATTGGAATTTTGAGGAACTTGTGCGAGAATTATCCTTTCACCCCTGTCTTATGGATATGCCGTCTGACGCAATGACACCAGAAATCCTACTGCGACAAAACTACCACGTCAAGTTTCCTCAGGTAACGGAATGGCTTCGGCCAGACTATGAGCCTGGGAAAGAATGCCATCGGATGGCTCCAAAACCGGACAGGGGTCTGGTTCATTCAAAGCGAACTGAAACCTGTTCCCAGCGGTTGAGAGGCTAATCTTTGTCGGATCTCGTCGTTTTTATTGCCGGAGAACCAGATGAGTGTGATGTCAGTGTCTCCATACAGTAGCGTGGTAAGAGCCCCTCAATCACTCCATGATGGTACATGTCTACCAAATAGATCTCCAAAAATTCAGTCAAGACATCAACTGATTAATTTGACAAGGAATCGAAATAACTGATTCCAACTTGTAAACTTTCAAGGTCGACACAGCCATTGGAACAGATACCTAGTTCTTAACATGGCAACTCAGTAACTATAATCCGCAGAACTTTTGCCTATCAAAATCATTCTTTTTTATAAACTTTCAAAAGTTTTACCGCCAAAAACCCAATTTCAACGGTCATTCATCCTAACCCCAGCTCTATTTAACCGCCATTCAAACTGCCATCCTGAATTAACCATATTCATTTTTCGCTGACTAAATCCAAAGAATACAAGCGGAGAAAAAAATTACACATATATCAGGATCTATGTCCGACTGACCATTAAATAAAAATTCCCATACTCTTGACCAAGGCGTCCACGGTTCGGACATTTAACACTCCCCATGGAGTAGACCAACGCATCGCAATTTGAATTTAAAATGAAAATAGAAAATTCCCTGCTGCCATCATCCTGTTCTCGGATGACCTCTGATCTCTCAACGGACTCATCAAGGATAACGATGTGTGTATGCGAGCATAAAACTCGTCTATGCCGACTTGACCAATGACCAGTTTCGGTCAAGAAATTTACACTGACCAACCCCCTTATGCCTTATCGTCTGGTTCGACGACGATAGACGTGCGTGTGATCCTTGTAAAAGGATTTTTTTTTTGTCCTACAAAACTCCGTCTCCGAATTGATTATTTATGAAAGTAATCCTATAGTCCACTATGCGATGTAGACAAAAGCGCCCAACTCCTGTATAGCTTACTATACTTCCAGGTGTAATTCGAAGCTTCGCCTCATTACAGTGACTTTCCCCCCCCGGATATTTTGTTTGGTCCTGGGCCTGTAGCCTGACAATGGCCAACAATACTGGTATCAATCAAAAATGTTGTTGTGCTGTGTCCTTTTGTGCATTTCTAATTATTTCTGCACGCCTTATTGATTCGCTGTTGAGCTGCCTCTGCCGTTCGGGCGCATATACTTTGCATATCCACGCCACTCGTGTACATCTTTACCTACGTTGAATCTTCGTGTATCTCTGCGTCGAAGGGTGGTGGACGCTGTTAGCTGAGAGCATTAATAAATTGTCAAAAAAGGGGTTGTGGTCGGGTACATCGCGCACAAAATACATGGGGAATTAATTTGCCTTCTTCCTTGCAAGTCCTGGTGAAGGATTCCTTTTTTTTTACGAAAGATTCATTGCGTCATCAGTCAAGTTGATGAGGTAATTATTAAAATAAAAAATAAAAAAAACCTAGAGGAGAATCTGAACCTTGAGGCATACCTTTAAATAAATTGGTAATAGGATACGATAGGTTTTGCTTGATCCTATCCTGTTATGTGTACACAGCATTCGACTAAACAGTATTAATTTCCATGTTTTCGTGACGTTGAAAAATCCAACTATCCATGCCGTGCATGTAATTTATTTGAGTTTTTTTTTCGTCAAAGAGTTCACGTAGGTTAAGCGATTTCTTAGAGGAATTGCCCATATCCCATTTGGCAATGAGGCTGCGCGAGAGAAAGATTTTTATTTTCTCATCATTTGTCACTTAATTAAAATGTTGTCTTGACAATATTCGTCTGTCTTTGGCAAACTGAAGGAGGGGGGACAAATGTCAAAACTCATTACCACAAAGTAGTGGGTTAATTAATGAGGCCCCGAAAGTTGACGCATAGGTTAATGTTCGTAAAAAAAATTTAAGACAAACACCTCTAACATCAGATGATGAATACGAAATGCCCATTAAACAATGATGTGCTATTGTGAAATTTGGAGCAATCTCAGTGGCAGCAAGTATATACGCAAAATGTGGAAAAGATACAAAACGTATCTTGTGCGGCGGCAAAGATGACAGGCAAACGAGAAATGATGTGAAGAAATCTAGAATGCATAACCTCATGCTAGATACAGATATCTATACACACAGAGTGCGCGGATTCTGTTTGTGGTTACACAGAGTGAGTGTCTAATCAACTTGTCGCAACAAGATGTGTCATCAGGGCAAGGTGGCAGGTCAGTGATGTGCGTACCGGTACTGAGATGCGAGGGAACGCTTTGGCGTGAGAATATTCGCATTATGGGAAAGAAGTGAACGCATTGTCACAAGGTGTTTATTATGGAACATCAACCCATTAGAAGGACAATTAGAACCAAAGGAATAACAAGTTGGAGCGTACCATCTATTCATCGGCTTGAGTGTTGCATTGCGGAAGTTTTGGTATTTTTCGACTCAGTAATATCGCATGAGAACTGCTCGACTTTGTTTGCACTGCTACATGAACTAGTACGCAGGATAGTTGGCACTTGCTTCGAGAGGTCTTTTTTTTTTTTTTTGGTTGCTTCCAAAGGATGTGTAATCTTCGAAAGATACTAGTTGCCCGTGCTACTAGCATGCACGATTCGCGGGATATGTTTCATGTTTCTCCAGTGCTTCGCGCCTTACGTACTAAACCACACCCATGTACACTTCTACCACTCTCCCCGCGCGGGACTGCCGTTAGGTATTACTTCGCGGGGCTGGTTAGCATTCCAGCTATTCGTGTTGTGTCACCTGCTGCCGAAGCTTCTGCTGCTTCTGCTGCTTTCCTTAGCTTTTCTATTCTCCGCAACTCATTTTGCAGAGCTATTACATATTCGCTTATTGCCGTCCAATTCACTTCCGACTGCAGCATGTGGTTGATGACTAGCGATGGACAGGGCAGATTGATTCTCCATGCCGTGAAGCGTGAGTTATGTATCCAGAACGAAACATTCAAAGTTCATATCAAATTGTTAATTCATTCATTTATATTTTCTGTAATACAATATGTACTTATATCTACCTTCCGTTCTCACGCTAGAATTGCAGCGTCGAGTAAAAATATTATATGTATGTACTTGTATCTACCTTCCGTTCTCACGCTAGAATTGCAGCGTCGACCAAAAATATTATATAAAAAGTCTTGCTTTCGTAATCAAGTCGTTCAGTCTGGAAAATAAAACTCTGCAGCGAAGCTCTGCCAAATTCAGAAATTGTTTTTTTTCTTTATTCGACGGAGAATCAACTTAACTCGTGTGCAATAAAACACTGCATGCTCCGTATCTTCATCTTCATTTGGGCATTCGGGGCAATATGGGGAGCGGTCATGTCCAAAACGGTGGAGATATTTGCGGTAGCCACCGTGACCAGACAGGAACTGCGTAAGATTGTAGTTGCAGTCTCCATGCTTACGACTTATCCAGTTTTGAATTGTCGGTATTAGCTTGTATGTCCATCTGCCTTTCGTTGTATTGTCCCAACGAGTTTGCCACATAGCTGCTGACGCTGTCTTTTCCTCAGTTTTGATCATCTTTATACCATTGGCGTCGGTTTGGTTTAAGGATCTTCTATTGTACACTCTCAACATCTCATCTGCAAGGATGTCGATGGGGACCATTCCAGCTATAACAAAGGCAGCCTCGTCTGAGATGGTTCGAAAGCCGCTGATTGTTCGTAGCGCGCAGAGTCTGTATGTTGATGATAGCCTTCTTTTTGTTTCCTTGGTCCTTAATGCCTGCGCCCAAACTGGGGCCGCATATAACAGAACTGACGTAATAACTCTGGAGAGTAGTAACCTTTTAGCATATCCAGGTCCACCGATATTAGGCAGTATGCGCGAAAGGACTCCCTGCATTTGCGATGCTTTCCTGGTTAAGTAGTCTACGTGTGTTTCGAACTGGAGTTTGTTGTCCAGCATAACTCCAAGGTATTTAACCGCTGCTTTAGACCTGATTGTTTGATTACCAACCTGAAAGTTGGCAAACTCTACAGTTTTTCGGCTGGTTATGAGGACCGCTTCTGTTTTATAATCGGCTAGTTCCATTCCGGCGACTGCTAGCCAATCTTTTATTTGTACAATTGCTTCGTTTGTAGCTGATTCAACTGCACGAATCTGCTTAGCAACTGTCACGACGGCAATGTCATCGGCGAATCCAATTACCGTTACCCCCCCAGACAACGCTAATCTTAGGACTCCATCGTACATGATGTTCCACAGTAACGGCCCCAAGACTGATCCCTGTGGAACTCCTGCAGTGACGTTATAGTATTTTAACCCTTCATCTGTATGGTATCTCAACTTCCTGTTGCTCAAATAGCTCATCAATATACGCAGCAAGTAATACGGTGTATCCATTCTAGCGAGTGATCTTCTAATGAACGACCAGTTCGCCGAGTTAAACGCGTTTTTAACGTCTAATGTTACTACTGCGCAGTACTCCTTTGTGCCATATAGCCTTCTTTCTCCTTCGATAGCCTCTTTTGCGATATCGACAACTGCCCTGATGGCATCAACAGTAGATCGCGATTTTCTGAATCCAAATTGACGGTCTGAAAGAGCTCCTTTCTCGTCTGCCACTGCGAGTAATCTATTGTAGATTATCCTCTCGAGGATCTTTCCCATAGTATCCAGAAGGCAAATTGGGCGATAGGATGATGGTTCTCCTGGAGGCTTCTTTCCTTTTGGTAGCAGCACCAAATGTTGCATTTTCCATTTTTCAGGAAAGGTTCCTTCTTCAAGGCACCTCTGCATTGTCGTAATGAAGAGGTCTGTTCTCTTTTTTATAGCCGCCTTAACTGCCTTATTTAGAATGCCGTCGGGTCCGGGCGCCTTGGTGTCACCTATCTTGCTGCATGCCTTTAGCAGCTCTTCCAAAGTAATTAGTGGAATATCCGCTGGACTGAGCTCTCTTACGATATTGCACATAGTAGCTAGTATTTGGGGGAAAAGGTGCTCTACTATGGATCTCAATATTATTGGACATGTAATTTGAGGAATCCTATACCCCTTCAGTTTCGTCATTACCATTCTGTATGCCGAGCCCCATGGGTTAATGTCGGCTTCCTCACAGAGGCGTTTGAAACATGTGTTTTTGGTCTCTTTGATGGCTCTATTTAGGTTGCTTCTTGCCAGTTTAAGAGAGATCTGTCCAACTGGGAATGGGGATCTTCGGTCGTTTAAATATACACACCTATCGAATTATGGTCTCCGTAAACGAGTAATGTGCGGCGGAATTAGTTTTGAATGTAAAATCGAGTTAATTCCGTGACCGTATAGCTAGTTCACGGAAGCGAAGATTCGGCCTTTGTTCGTATGGTTAGAGGGTCGTTTTTAACCTCATATACAGAAATCCTTTCGGTTCCCCGAAATTTCCATCCATCACGTAACCCGCGCGGCCTTTTGCTACCCGATTCCCTATTGTCAACATGTAATTTCCGTGCCTAATCTCAGTTTAAATTCTTGCGGTTTTTTTTTGCTGTGTGACTTTATATATCTGTGGTAATACTTGCACCTACATAAGGAAGGGTTACTCCCTAAAAAGCGACAACTTCAATCGTAGTGACCGTCTTTTAGCATCATTTTCAAATCTGTTTTGAAAGGCAAGTTCGAACTTTCCACCATCCGATGCGAAGAACGGATAGATCCACACGATGGACCAGTATACCGGTATTTTATATCCTCTGGACATTGCCTTCTAAGGAAGCATGCCATGAGACTAGGCTTAGCTAATACGGATATATGCAGGTACTGTGAGGACCGGAAGATATCTCCCACCTTCTTTGCGAGTGTCAAGCAATTGCTTGGAGTAGAACAAAACACCTAGCCAGGTGGGTACTTCTTTAACAACTTATAGAGGAGGTTGGTTCCTCAAACAATGTTGGAACAATAATTAATTTCTGCAGGGAAATTGACTGCTTAGGCGATTTGGTTTATGTTATTAACCGTAATGTTGCCCTGGGAATGGCGATGGGCCCGTCTTGGTGCCTGGTCTTCTGTGACTATCTTACAACCCCACTTAATCTAACTTAACCTAACGTAAGGCAAGTAGTCAACGCATGTTGGTCAGGTATATCCCAGTAGATGGAGAGCTTAAATATCAGTCGGAGATGAAAACACACAGAACCAGTTTCCCTTATGAAGGAGCTTCGTACAAAAAATCATACCTAGTTCAAAATTGCCCCGGGGTGTCCTTTCAAGTTAGGTAGGTCTGTTTTATGAATACCTTTGCTATCCAAAAATATCGGGACAATGTGTCCGTCCAGCTTTTTTTTTGCGATGGAAGGTGGAAATCTTGCATGAGACACCAATGGTCCGACGTCCATTGATAGTGCCGGATTCCTACCGGCTAAAACCACCTCCCTTCCCGAACAGACCGATTAGTTTCCCCCGCGGAACCGCCGTAAGGCATTACTTCCCGGGGGTCGGTATAAAGACTTGTTGCTTTTTGCGCAATTGTTGGAACTGTGTGTCCGTCCAGCTATTGGTATGGAGATGCAATGGTCAATTTTTGGCCAAGGACCGTAATTCCGGAGAGATGCTAAAAGATTTGGAAAGAACACAGTCCGGTGTCTGGCAGTATATTTATTGAACCTGGATGCTGTAGGAAGCCAAAATAAAATAATTTCCATGTGTGTATCAGCCTAAGCAATATATTGCGCTTCCACCTTTGACAACCGTGGTGTATTAAAACCACAACCAACTTCGTTAGTTTTCAAGAGTCATCCATCTTGTAAAATATTTTGCAAGACACGAGTTGTCACAATTCTTTTGTAATAAATTAAGTTCGAATAAACTACCATTATTATAATGCTGATATTTAAAACTAGCTGTGCCTGCAACAGAAGCAACATAAAAATAGTGAATACTTTACTTAACTTCAACATTGGGTGAGTAAGTAATTTGGAAGTAGTGGCGATAAACATCACAAATAGCCTCCTCAGCGTCTTTTGTTGGGCAAGGTTAAGTGGCAGTTCGTATCAGAGTTCGTACTGATTTTTAGATTTGCTATATTTTCGTTGAAATAAATTGTTAAACAAACTAAAACTAAACGTATCTTCTGCTTGTATTATGTTCAACAATTAATTTCAATGATTACCAGAGAGTGACAATCAAAAATGTCTTCTTTTCCCTCTCCAGTTGTCCCCAAAATGCAGTCTGCTGTGCATCGCGTGGTGCGGTTTATTGCACCCAGTCCACAATACGTTAAAACTAAACATGGAATAAATCACTTTGACCACAATAGGTCCATTGTGCTACTATATGGAACAGAGTCGATTATATCCGCTACTCGTGAAATCATTTTCTACTTTGGTGGAATTTTCTTATTTTTTTTTTGCTATCTTCGGCAAGGCGCAGTGGCTTAGTGGTTAGTGTGTTGGACTACTAAGCGAGGGGTCCCAGGTTCGAATCCCGAGAAAAAACCCAAATTTCAACTAAAGGTTTTTTTCGCTGCGCCACCTCTCGCGAACGTCTGACAAACATCCGAGAGTATAACTGTCATGAAAGAGCTTCTCAATTGGCCGTTTGGACTCGGCATAAAATTGTAGATCCCTTCCATTCGTCCCAAAAATAAAAACTCACACAAGACGAATGGTTGTGAGAAGCTAGGCTTGGGTCCAGACGGACCTGTTCCGCCAATTATTTATTTTTTTTATTTTTTATCTTCGGCAATATCTGAAAGTTTCTCGAAGAAGTGCTTTCCCAAAGTTTACTTCCTTAGCGTCTGGCAGTTGCACAGTAATTGCAAATATACTTCCTTCTCTTCTTCATCTACGGGACCGTGATCGAAATCATTTGTGGTGACTCCTAGGTTTGCGGCATGTCCTCCCGGTACAGAACGTATTGTTAGTACCGCGACAAGAGTTCTAAGGAGTGCTATGCTCATGCCCTTTGTCCTGCGCCGACTTATTATGTCTGTTTCGCACGAGTCTTAGTCTCGGTAAAGCCATAGCTCCTTAACTTCTTTAACTAATGTGTGAGTAGGTATTTTAAACGGCAGCTTTATTGCCGGCATCAGTTGTTCCATTCAGACTTTTCTCGTAAAGGGAAAGAATACCTATGTACTATTGCAGTCTCTGTTGGATTAAGACCAATAGCCGAGTAATGTCAAGCTACCTTTCTAATAATAGCATCTGTATATTACAATGTACATCCAACGCCCTACTCAATCTTAGGGAAAAAGTTTTTCATTCCCAGTCCACGTCAAGATTGGGTGTTGTATGAATAGGGTAGGCACTGATTGGCGTCAACTTGGCGATGCCCAGGTGTTGTAACTGGTTCATACACATCAATTGTGCTTATTTTACCTCCGCGTGGTAGCCACCGGGTACTGGTCTTGTCCTTCCGGGCATGACTTGCTAAACTTATAAGCGCGAGTGTTGAACACGAAGAAAATAGCAACACTATAATGCTCTGTCGGAATGACTGGCTAAACGAGTCTCAGAAGTCTAAGATGAGACCCTCAGAAAGAGGACATATGGCGGATGAATTCACTAGATTGAATCAACGGTGTTGTCAACAGTCAATTTGGCAGGTACCTTACTTGAGCTACTCCGATATATTTGGAGCTTAGGTCAGTGAGGAATTTTCAGGACTAGTCAGGGTACTGAAGAAGAGATGGTGGCGGATGAACCCTTTATGGGCCAACGGCAGCTCTCACATCCTCGAAGTGGGTTACTGACACCGGCCCCATTTGCGCAAGGGGTCCAACAAAGGGCCTGGCCCTCCAGGTTGGGGGTTGTACGCCGGGGTAGCTGCCCGACTACGCAAAACATTTGTAGTTGTGAAGCATCAACAAGCCTCGGATACGGATGATTTTACTGTTGACGAACCTGGCAAACGATATAAGGACAACGAATTTCGGATCTGTACGTGGAATGTTAGGCCCTTAACAGCCGAACAACTAGCGGAGGCCCTGAACCACTATAAAGCAGATCTAACCGCCATCCAGGAAGTGCGATGGGATGGCCCGGGCAAAAAGAGGATTAAAAACTGCAATATTTATTTCGGCGACTGCTATCGCCAACAAAAACAGCGCCTATTCGGATGTGGATTCGTCGTTGGCGCCAGACTTAAGCAAGAATTAAGTTTCAACTATGTGTACGAGCGCCTGACGACAATCCGCATCGAGGCTAAATTCGCCAACATTAGCCTTATATGCGCGCATGCCCCCATGGAGGAGAAAGACGACGACACCAAGGAGAGGCTCTACGAGCTCTTGGACAAAACTTACGAGCAGTGCCCTAGCTATGATATTAAAATTGTCTTAGGCGATCTTAACGCAAATTTAGGAAGAGAGGGCATCTTCGGTAGTAGTACTGTCGGAAAGTACAGCCTACACGACACCACATCCGACAACGGATGTAGGCTGATCGATTTCGCGGCGGGGGCGAAATGTTGTCGTGGCTAGTACACGGTTCCCGCATCTCGATATTTACAAAGGCACATGGAGATCTTACCAATCAACCGTCAACCAGATTGATTATATTGCGATCGACGCAAGGCACTCCTCCAGTATTATGGATATCCGAACGTTCCGAGGGGCGAACATTGACTCGGAGCCCTACCTTGTTGTAGCCAAGGTACGACACCGGATATCCCGAAAACTGCCAAGACAAGTAAATACTGGAGGAAGTTTGACGTCGGAAGGCTACAATCGCAAGAGATCACCAGATCCTTTTCCGATCGAGTCTCTCTCAATCTCTGAAGAGGTCCTATTGCAGCCAGCATCAAGTATTGAAGACCAGTGGCATCATTGCCAAAAAGCCATCAGAGACACCGACTCTGATGTTCTGGGTTACACCCGACCAGCGTAACGAAACCTCTGGTTCGACGACGAGTGCCGGCAAGCACATGCAGCGAAACAAAAGGGATACAAAGCGGCGCTGCAAAGAAGGACAAGAGCTGCTCGTGAGTTCTACGCACAGAAGAGAAGAGACGAACACCAGCTTCTGAGGAGGAAAAAGAAAAAGCATGAGAAGCGCGCGATCGAGGAAATAGAGAGATGTTACTGCAGGAATGATGATCGGAAGTTTTACCAAAGGGTAAAAAGAAACTCACAAGGCTACAGAGCCCGAACCGAAACCTGCAAGGACGAACAAGGGAACATAGTAGTTGAATCGCAGTGGATGCTGAGGATATGGAAGAACTAAATCTGCAGACTGTTTAACGACGATGACGACTTAAATCCCGCTGTCAGGCAGAATGAACCATCCAACCTGGACGATGTGTTGATCCTCATACCGTCCACCCGACCTGGACAAAGTGAAGATAGCTATATCTAAATTTAAGTCCAACAAAGCCGCTGGAGCAAATGGCCTAGCCGCCGAGCTGTTCAAAGCGGCAGGCGATGGCTTGGTTAGGAGCATGCACCAACTCATCTGTTAAATATGCGCGGAGGAAAGTATGCCCGATGAATGGAACCTCAGAATTGTTTGCCCGATCCTCAAGAAATTAGACCCTCTGAACTGTGCCAATTACAGAGGTATCAATCTTCTTAACATTGCCTACAAGATCTTATCTGCCGTTTTGTGTGAACGCCTGAAGCCTTTCGTAAACGACCTGATTGGTCCATATCAGTGTGGATTCAGGCCAGGAAAGTCAACCATCGACCAAATATTCACACTGCGGCAGAGTAAACTCAGGAACTTCAAATCGATACCCATCACCTTTTCATCGATTTTAAGGCCGCCTATGACAGCATTTATAGGGAAGAACTATACAAGGCAATGTCTAGTTTTGGCATCCCTGCCAAACTCGTCCCTTTGTGCAGGATGACGATGCAGCAGCACGCTGCTCCTTTAAGGTCGGTAAAGAACTCACCGAGACCTTGGATGTCAAAAAAGGACTTAGACAAGGCCATGCGCTGTCATGTCATTTCTTCAACATCGTTCTTGCAAGAATGGTGCAAAACTCAAACGCCAATACTAGAGGCACGATCTTTCAAAAGTCCGTCCGTACGCCGACGACATTGACATTATTGGCAGAACGTAGCGTGATGAAAATAGCGCGTTTGTGAGTATTGAGACTGAGGCGGCGTAGATGGGTTTGGCAGTTAATGAGGGCAAGACGAAGTTTATGCTGTCAACAAAAGAGGACACCCAACACCGACGGCTCGGACAGAACGTCACAATGGACGGATATAACTTTGAGGTGGTTAAGGACTTTGTCTATTTATGCTCCGCTATGAACTCAGACAATGACACCAGCACTGAGATTAAACGTAGAATAACTCTTGCCAATCGCTGTTTCTTTGGGCTAAGAAGGCAATTGAGTAGCAAAGCCCTCTCTCGAACAACTAAAGTGACCCTTTATAAGACCCTAATCGTCCCAGTCCTGCTTTATGGCGCAGAGGCATGGACTCTATCAAAAGCGGATGAGGTTACTATAGGTTGTTTCGAAAGAAAAATTCTTCGAGTGATTTTTGGTCCCGTCTGCATTGACGGTGAATGGAGGAGGAGATTCAACGACGAACTGTACGGGCTGTACAGCGACATCGACCTAGTCAGAAGAGTGAAGGTCCAAGGACTGAGATGGCTGGGTCATGTAGAGCGCATGGACACGAATGCTCCGTCCCAGAAGATCTTCGAATCCACACCCGAGGGAAGGCGCAGTAGAGGAAGACCGCGACTCAGGTGGCGCACGCAAGTGGAAGGGGACCTTAACCAAAATAGCGTGCGAAACTGGAGACAGCTAGCTAAAGATCGCGCTGGTTGGTTGAGGCCCAGGTCCACCCCGGACTGTCCCCACCCCACCTTAAGTAAGTAAGTCAGTACACGTCAAGACTAATCTCTTGAATCAAACCAAGATTCAATTCCCCGAACTATTGCGTACACAACTGCTTAAAAACATTTCAGCAATTTTCAATTAATTAAAAAACAAAATAACAACAATATAAACCCAACTTCTTCCGAAAAAAAACGACACAAAAGAACACCTATTACCAACATTCAGCATTTCTTTCGAAATACCATCCCGGAATTCCATATCAGCTTTTCAAACAAACAAAAAAATATTCTCTCAAAATTATAAACAAAAAAAAAATCGGCCACGAAAGCAGAGGCTATCACTGCCCGCTGACCTCTGCTGATTACGTTTCGAAAGTCAAAACATGTTTGTAAGCGACGACACATCGCTATCGATCAGAAATTGAGAAAAAAAAAGAACTGAAACTCTCAAAATATAAGAAAAATATCACAGAAATTCTTCTTTTTTTTTTTTTAACGTACTTTTATCAGCGTCTTATGTATTATTACCGGAACTATGTCATTCACTACTTTAGTTGTAGTTGGCATAAATTGCGTTTCAAATTCACAAAATAACTCATCAAATCAAATGGAAAAAATATCCAAAGTATACAAAAAAAAAAAAAATAAATAAATACCAACTCAAGATAAGATTATTCTGGAGCACGATTCTGGAGACGCTTGTCATAAATTGAAATTGTCTCTTGCATCACTGAAGCCAGCCATGCGATGCGTATATTCAAATAAACAAGTCGTTTATTTTTATTACCCAGCCCATTGTACGTGATGATTTTGGGGGAAAAAAAATAGCTGCGCCGAGTCCTCTGAACTTGTGCACATTAATTGTGGATACGTGTGGTTGTGCCTTAAGGATCACATCAAGAAATTCATTTTTCAGCCACCGGATTCTAGTTTTGGGTTATAATTACCTTTGCTGATCTTCCAAATACAAAATTGTGGGGTATGCTATTTTAAAACACTAATTTGGGTTTTCGGTTTTTTTTTTTTTTTGGCCGGGTCAATGTTGGGGGTCAATCTCTGGCCCAAATTTCTATTTGAATATTGTGGACATCTGTTACTAATGCATCCCTCCGAGTGGCAGTGGCGCATTCAGAAGTGATCCCATTTAATTGATGTATAGATTGAGTTATCCATTAGGAAACTACAGGCAGAGGGGGGGGGTGGTGTGTACAGTGTGCAGGAAGAAAACAGGAGTGGGAGTAGTGAATTTTTCCAACCGAATGGTATAATATAATTTTAGGAACATATTAGTTGAAATGGAATGCATTTCAAAATGCAAAGTGGCGGTTTTCAAAGGACGCAAATGTAAGCCTACTACTCTTCTAAGTTGAGTACATCACTGCGCCACCAAAAATCGTATGCAGAAACCTCCTTCAAATAGGAATTAGCAGAAGTAGTATCAATACGTTTTCTACCAACCGGTGCTGGAATAAATTCTATATCGATCTTAGAACCAGCCCTACAATTTCTGTAGAACGCCAGGCAGAAGTTTGAAGTGGTTACATAAAATAATTTTTATAATTGTATTGATAAGGCCGTTGGTGATATCATCAGTACCGTCTTTACCGTAAGGGCACACGGGGACCGTGCCCAGAGCTTCACCCTCACGGGGGGGGTGATGATGGATATATTATATATTCAATTATTACCTATACTATAATTTTTTTTCTACTTTGATTAATACAGCATGACAAAAAAAAAACAGAGTAAATCATAATTATTTTAACATTGAACTAATATATTTTGTAGTTATGCAATTTCGTATGGAAAATTTCGCAACTGTGAGTTCGAAAAATTTTAGCCTAGACACAAAAAAAAATCATTTTAGTATCGCCGAGTGACTTTATGGCAGGAGTGATAAGACAATGGCATTACCGCAGTTCAACAGAAAGTATGGCATTGTTAGGTAGGAAATATGTAGTTCCGCATTTCACCACCGTCTAAAACATTTTTTTTTTGAGCTGTATAAGGAATTACCAACATTTCTAAATTAAAATACCCATCAGTAAGACACCAGATCAGTTTTGTAATTATTTTCTAAAGATCGAACACTTTTGTACTCATAGCATTACCTCAAAAGTAAAAAGAAAAAAACTTATTACCCGAGTTAAGATTTTAAAATTATTTTTAAGCCGATGTCTTTGATCTTTTTGAAATCAGAAATTGAGTTTTATTTTTACTTTAAATATTCTTACACCAGTTTTATAAAAACTAAAAGGAAATTAAAAAATGACAATTGAACATTCAGACAAACAATTTTTTTTCCCTTTTTTTTACTTTCCTATAGGGCCCCAAATTATTGTGTGCCCAAGGGCCCTGGGATGCCCTAAGACGGCCTTGGATATCAAGCCAGAAATTAGTCACCTGCGGCACAAAACATGTGATAAATGCATGCATCATGACTTTGAAGTTTCCTCAAGATAGGAAGTCTGCAAAAGTAATACCCACTGCCAAGAAGTCCTACATATCATCGGCAAATATGACTTTAGATCCATTAGCATTTCATCATGCTTGTCGAAAAGCTTTAAGAACGTACTAGCAGAGCAAACTAAAAATCTGTGTCTACTGTTACTCAAAGGCTCTCGAAAAAGCTAATCGTGCTATCCTTTGCTGGAAGCTTAAATATGTATTGGGCTTTAGTGAATGTAATTAGTAGTTGGTCAGTAGGTTTCTTAAATAAATTAGTAGGTCATTTAAATAAATCGGAAGAGTTTTCAAGCCTATTAAACCTAAAGTACCACATGGTTACTATATTGGGAACAATTTTGTTTTGTATTGGTGGTGCCTAGCTATGTTTCGCCGGACCTGCAAATAATATCAATGGACTTGTATCCCGGATAAATTGTTATTGTAATCTTGCAGCGATAAATTATTGCAGTGGTAAACCCAGCTAAATCACAAGCTATCCCGATCCTCAGCAGAAAGCTGAAACGAAATATTTTTCCAAATATTCTTCTATCAAGCGGTAAAAATTTACTGCGCCTGGTATAATAAAGTGCGATTTTTTAAGCGTAGTTTTTTAATTAAATCGAATAAAACACTCAAATTTGCATCAAATATTGAAAATGTGTTTGTAATCGATCAATAGCCCTTTGCCATTTACGTTTTAGAGACAACTTCAAGTTAATGTTGTCCGCCGCTCCGTTTCAAATGGTCCATTCGGAAGCTCCAATTTTGCGTCACTTTTTTGAGCATTTCGGCCTGTATTCCACGAATTACGCGTGTTATGTTATCCTGGAAGACTTCAATCGTGTTCCGCTTATCCACATAGACTAACGACTTTACATAACCAAACAAGAAATAATCAAGAAGCGTTAAATCGCATGATCTTGGCGGCCAACTCACAGGGCCATTGCGAGAGGTAAGCTGCTCACCAAATTCATCCTTCAACATTTCCATTGTTTCACGAGCTGTGTGGCATGTGGCACCGTGTTGATGAAACTACATGTCAACCAAGGTCAACTCAGCCAACTGGGGCAAAAAAAAGTCGCGTATCATGACTCGATATCGTTCGCCGTTGACGGTATCGTAACAAACGGTGCACATTTTTCACAGAGCACGAATTTTTATAATAAATTTCAATAATTTGCAATCGTTGCTCGTTTGTAAGTCTTTCCATGATTAAATGGCAGAGTATACTGAAAACTTTTCACTTTGACATATGACGTTAGGACGCCATTACTAACCAGTGCTGCCAAACTTGAAAAACTTAACTCTTAAGAAATCACCCTTTATATATAAATCCTGTAATTGGTCGAATCTATAGCTTTGGTAGTAGACGTTGGCTAAAGGGATTGCGATAACTTATGGGAAACCACATTTTCTCATTTTGGCATTAAATCCTATCTTTCCAAGTAGGGAAGTAATTTCCTGGAAACTTAATTCCTGTTTTGAAACGCAAAACTGGGGAGCGGGTCAACATTCTGTTTAAACAAATAATGAAAACTAAAAGTAAAAAAAGTGAACAATAAAAATTAGAATAAAAATTGAAAAATAAAAATGCGCAATTGAATTTTAAAATATGAATAGGTACAGTCCAGGATAGAAGAAACCTCTAAAATCCAAATGTAAACATTCATACAAGAAACAAAGCTATGGTTTTTCCTTATGGGTTTCTTATAAGCGAAGTGTTCTTATTTGAGTGTCTTCTTTATCCGTCGTAGATTGTATTAGGAAAAAAAGAATTTAAATTGCAAAAAAAAAATAAAATTGAAAATAATACAAATTAAAAAAAAAATCTCTCCATCTCTGCTTTACAAAATTATGCAAACAATTAAAAAAGCCTTGTTTTATTGTTTGGAGAATTTTAAATTACCTATTTTGAAAGCAGAATTTTGTAAAAAAAAATTTTGAGCCATCGAGAATCTTGACCCCCACCCCCAAAATTGAAAATCGTTTCATTGGTCAAGTTTATATTAGCCGAATTTGCAGAAGGCTACAAGGTGTACACCGAAATCGAAGAAGTTAAAAATTAGAAAACTGGGTATCAGTCGAATTAGGGTAATTGCGGGAGAGATGCAGCGCTTTTTTAAAAATCGATGTAATTTTTTTATAAAAGTAAAACAAACTTTAATTTTCAAAAAAACTTAAAGATGGATTTATTTTCTACCATAATAAATAAATTAAATAAAGAAATATAATTTTTTTTATTACTATTAATAAAGAAATAAAATATGTTAGGTGTGCCATCTCTCCCATCATGTGTGGGAGAGATGCCGCATGTTAATTTAATTTAAATTTAATGACCGCCATGTTTTTTTCGCTCCTCGTCACGTCCGCAATCTGTACAGAGGGAGGATTCTGGTTTTTTGTACCGTGTGCAGTTCTCATGTAGCCATTTGCTACATTTTGCGCATTGGATCCAATCCTCCTGTTTTTTGGTCGAAAAATAATTTTCCCAACATTCGGCACAAACATTGGGGTTCTCAGCCGGCTCAATCTTCCTTTTCGAAGCCTTTTTTTCTGGTTTTGTTTTCGGTGACTTGGCGTTCTTCTTTTTCTCAATTGAAGAGGGTGATGTTAAGACCTCTGCTTTCTGCCTTCGTTTTGAAAAAATCAGCGCTGGAATTTTTGGTAGTGGTAAAATTTCTTGAAGGAGCTTTGTTGGCGTAGGTTTATTGAAACATGACGAGGTGTGCGTTTCATTTTCAGAGTGATTACAGGTATTGCTGGTGCTTGGAATAACCAGTTCCAAGTTCGAGGTATTGCTAGTGGTTTGAACTGCAGGTTTCAAGTCCAATTCGGGACATAACGTCATCATTACTGAAGGAAGAGCTGTCGATTCTTGAACTTCAACTGCAGCCGAATCTGATATGCAGAAGAAGTGGTCTGGAATAGCTTGGGGATTAAAGGGGTAGATTCCTGAAGCCCTGAACCCTGAGGATCCATTTCCAACGGAAGCTGCTTTTTCCCATGCATTCCCAATTAAATGCCCGGCCTGATACCTCGAAATGGTTCTGTTTTTATGATGGTTCATCCAAACTTTGGCTTCGTTATGGAAAAACGATTTAATGGCTTAAAAAAACTTCTGTCCAAAGGTTGCAACGCTTGGGTAGTATGGCTAGGTAAGCAGAGGATAATGATATCGTTGTTTTCAGCAAATTCGAGCATCTCAAAAGCGTTGCTGTGAGACGTGTGACCATCCAAGATTAAAAGAGTCTTACCTGATGCAGGTTTCCGTGGCATGAAATGTTCTTTTAACCATTTAAAAAACAATTCAGTGTTGATATAGGACGATTTTTTGTTCATATAAACTTCAGAGCCACATGGTAATCCATCCATGAACTCTGCTTTTTTGTTCACTCCTTTCATTATTAAAACGGGTGGTAAGAAGTTACCCTCCGCGTTACAACACGCTACAACGGTGACGTTTTCTCCTTTTTCCTTAGCAGTAACCACATGGACGTCTTTAACACCTTTTTGCGTCAACACCTTTCCTGGTTTATTGTTCAGTTGCAATCCGCTTTCATCCATATTAAATACGTTTCCTGGTTTGTCCATTAAATTGTTTTCTCTTAAAACCTTCTCAAGAACTTCAAAGAAGTCTTTTGCTGCCGATCGATTCATACCCTGAGCGCGGGAAAGGGAAAGTCCTTCGGATTGTCTCAGCGAAATGTCCCTATTTCTTTCCAAAAACGAGGCAAGCCAAGCATAGCCAGCTTTTTTTGTTGTTAGGTTAAATCTATGTTTGACATTTATTTTCTCCGCTAGCTCAAACGCCAAGCTCCGAACACCTTCCCTGTCAATGGCAAAACCTGCGCACGCTAATTTTTTTATGTGGTTTGCTAATTTTTTTTCATTTTCTAGTCCAAGAACACCTGACAGCAGATTTTAAAAATTATATAGATAGGTAATGAAGGTCCATACCTAATTAAGTAAATAATTACCCATAAAACCAAGCGGTTTCTTCGCAAAATTTCCGTCTTTTAACCGTCTCGACAGCGTTCTAGCCGGTACGCCAAATATTCTTCCGGCTTTTCGAAGAGACATCCCCTCTTCAACGTTTTTTCGAGCTTGTTCCAACGCCTCTTCGCTCCAACTTCCTCTGTTAGATTTTCTAATGTATTTTCGCGGCATAGCACAGTCTTATATTTCCTTTTAAACGAAAAAAATAGACAAATTCAACATGCGGCATCTTATCAGAAAAAAAGTGCACCATCTCTCCCATTAGTGAGGGAGAGATGCCGCACCACGCTCCCTAACTAACAAAAAACGAAAACAAAACAAAAATCGCACCAACCACTTCTTTTAACACTAATTAATGACACAAAATACTTACACTTGAGAAAACACACGATAACCTGTTTCTTGATCGACAAGTTGCAACATACTGAAAAATTTCCATAGCGTAAAGTGGTGCGTAAAACAAAACAATTGAAAAAAAGTCCCGTTATATGTTGTAAGTAAATAGTTTTTTTTTCGTACGTTTTCGTTTGAATACCTAACGGACTAAAAGCAAAACAAAATATTTTGCGCGGATGACTAGATGTACGAGTTTGGTTGGGTGCGGCATCTATCCCGACGCGGCATCTCTCCCGCAATTACCCTATATAATTAGAACAAGTGGATTGAATGAACAAAAGCGTTCCGGCCCGAAAACTTTGCGATCATACTAGATAGGGACTGTTCCACAATGCTTCCTTCAAGTTTGTCCAGATTGTTTTAACCCTAGAAAGATAATCCACGTCCACGAGACGTATGGCGCGGGACAATTGTGTGATAACTTTTAAATTCTAAACCGCAGCGCGTTGACTGTCTCCACTATATATAAAAAAATCATTAATTTATTTTTTTTGAATAGTATCTATATAATTATTTAAATTAATTATAAATAATAAGAAGTTCATATGTTTAATTAAATACACTAATTGGCGTATGAGACGTATGATTATCTTTTACGCTCTTTATTTTATGATTATCTTTCTAGGGTTAAAAACCCAACCCATAAAATTGAATCTTTTCGATACAGCGTCGACAAATACGTCAACGTTAACTAATTAAACGGATATTAAGCCTGCACGCAGAAAAATTGACCATAACCGAGTGCAATTTTTGCTCTGTTAAAAAAAATGGATTCAAATTAACTAAGTCTCTGTCGAAAATAAATGATTAATTTTTGTTAAAAACCACCGTGTTAAAAAGTTTAAATACATTCTGTTGAAAATAACACTCTAAATTTTTGTAATCAATTGCTTTATTAATAATTAACAAACAGTTTCGTTTTCCTCTTTGGTTAAATTAAGTATCTTGGTTAAGAAAACCTTCTAAATTTGGAGTTTTAACACACTCATTGGTTATTAATTACTGTGCATGTTACATTGGCCAAACGAATGTAATGTTAGAAACACCAATTAAAGTTGCTTGGATCAAACCAACGACTTGCTTGTTTTTAACCCTTTCACTCGTAAAAATTGAACCCATCCAAATTTTGTCACGTCTGAAAAGATATTGAAGATTTCGCAAAAATAAAGTAACATTTTGTTCATAAATAGAGAATTGTCCTCAATTTATTTTACATTGAAAATTCGTTTTTCCGTAACAAATTTCTATAAAACATTTTCAGCGAAATATGTACTATGATATTTTTTATACGTAGAAATTTTGTGTCCGTTAATTTTATCAGTCAACTTGTTAAATCTTTACAAACCCATACTGTTGTTTCTTATCGAGTTGTACACAAACTATCGCGAATTATGAACGACTCCGCTTGCTATTGCTCGAGCTGAATAGTAATTGAGTCATTAACTGTTGAACCTTTGTAGTGGCTAGTGGCAGTGTGAAAATAAGTGGCAAAGCAATTTAAACTACATAAATGTGGCAAAAAAAAAAAACAAAAATAAGAGAAAAAAACATTTATTCAAATAGTGTGGCAAAAACCCAAGTTATTATACAAATTACATTAAATTAAGTTAAATTAAGTTTTGCATTAAAAATAATAAATATATGTAATAAAAAGAATACTTTATACATATATTTTGAGTTCAAAAATGCATTACCACAAAATTATAATAAAAAATCTATGTATCTTCTTAATATGGAAAAGCATTTTTTTTTATTCTAGGGTGAAATCATTTTCCCCTTTTAGATGGTTTAATTTTCAGATGCACTGAAGTTGGATAAATTGATAAATTTGTACCAAATGCACTGGCAATAACAAGTAAGTAGTTCGGTTCAATTCAACCAAGTAGAACTGCTGATTCTAAACGAGTGAGCTAGGTAATTTTAACGAATTGAGCTTGTTAACTTCAACCAAGAAGGTAAGCTAATATCAACCAAGTGAGAATGTTAAATTCTACTTAGTATGTTGGTTAATTTTAACCCTTTCAGTTGGTTAAATGCAACCAAGAAGGTAAGTTAATTTTAAAATAAGTTGGTCAAATTCTACTAAGTGGGTCGGCTAATTACAACAGACTAAGTAGGTTTAATTCTAACAAGTTGGTTGGCTAATAATAACAAAGTTCGTTGGGTAAATACAACCATTAAAAGGTTGGCTTATTTCAACTAAGTAATAACAACAGAATAAGTTGGTTAAATTCTACTGAGAAAAGTAAACTACTTTTTACTTTAACCGAGCCAAATTTCGGAGGGGAAATTGATAAATCGGTTATTTTCAACCAAGTTGACTCAGTTATTTACAATCAATGAACTCTGTAAGAGCTATATTAACAGTATTGCTCAGTTGTTATTAACAGAAAGTTGGTTGAATTTAAATAAGTTTTTTCTGCGTGCGTTTCACAACACAGCGTTAACGCGAGGAGAGAGCGATGACGAGTCTAGCGCGAGTTGTCAAAAAAATTTCAATCCATGGAAATCCATGTAGCAATATAAAATGACGCAAGCCTCGTTACCTCGGAACGCGACCATTTCGGAAAATCGAAAAAATCTCGCGCGAAACAGCGATGACATTTATCCTTTTGAAGTTCGCCAAGTTCATTTGAAGTTGTCTTTCGTAGCTCTCTGCGGTTTTGGTTTTTGAGCGCTTATTTGGAATTATACTTAAAATTAATAAGCTATCAACATTGGAAGTTAAAAAATTAATTGAGTTCATTAAGGAAAATCCTTTATCATATAAATAAAATTGGTGTAGTTCTGTTCGACTAAGATTGAATTTGACAGCATTTATTTAAATGCAAAAATCTTAGAAACTGCTCAGTATATTCTGGTGCATTTTTCACAGGCCTATAGACGATACCTAGGCCTGCAATATCTACTTTGTCTCAACTCTATATCTCTATAAATTCCGGAAAAAATTGGACAAAAGTAATTTATTTTTTCGTTCCGTTTTGCTTTTTTGTTTGTCACGCTTTCCGTTCGAAAATACTCTGAGCATTTAAATATAGTTAACAGCAGCTTATAGAGGACATCTGCAGGTACAACTTAGGATATCCAATAACTCGATAACTTAAAAGGTCTTTAAATAAAAAGGCAAAATTTGAAATATTTCTACGATTTTCACCTGCATGAGTAGATATGCACTTCATTCTCAAATCAAACATACTAAACTCGCAATATTTTAACATCTCTTTTGACCTTATTTTACTCCAATGACGGAGAGGGAGACAGACAGAGGCAGTATGCCGGTTGATGTGCTAAGAACAAAAAAAGCCATAAAGGAAATGTCAAATATGTAGGAAAGGAATGTCAAATAGGTATAGGTATCAGGGATACCAGATCGTGGTATTATTACATTTGGGAAAATTCCTGATGATATACGTCGTACCTGTCTATAAATGCTATTTGCAATCAAGATGAGCCAGTAAATTAGCCGGTCGAGTTTTTAAATAGAATTACAGTCCATAGCCTGGAATTAAAAGTTGGAGTTCCCATTATGCTGCTTCGCAATTTGAATCCCCTAAGCTTTGTAATGGAACCAGATTGAGAGTGATTTCGTTGCAGAAAAACGTTATTAAGGCGTTAATTTTAACTGGGTCTGGTAAATTGGTTTATACCAAGAATACAAATAATTCCCAGCAATTATCCATTTCAGTTTAAACGGATTCAATTTCCTATTAATGTTTGTTCTGCCATGACAATCAATAAGTTAGAGGGTCAAACTTTAAGAAAAGCGGGAGTTGAATTAATTAAGAATTCCTTCATCACGCTTATGTGTAGCGTGCTCCAGGGTAAGTAATGCAGCAAAAATCACTATCTTAGTCGATAGAAACCGCTAATATAGTATATAAAGAAGCGTTACATTAATAAAAAAAAAGTGAGCTAAATATTATAAAATAATTTTCATTGTCCAAATAATATTAAATTATTGCCGATTAGTCCAACGAGCATGTTCATTGCCATGAAGGTAAAGGCAGAGTGGGCCCAGTCTACGGGAGGTTTTTTAGTACGGGTTCAAGTCCCTCACTTTTGCAGAAGGCTCTTTCTGAAATTTGTTTCCATCAATTGTTCTGAAACCACATTTTGCACGTGCGAAGCCGGGCGGGTACAGCTAATGTATAATTAAGCAGACAAGTTACACAAATATACACATATAAATACATATCGCAAAACATGTCGGGGCCGATGGTAAACCGTAATTTTTCTCTTTAATTCGATTTGTATTTGTTATAACCATTCCTGAAAACGACTGCAAGACGCCTTGGAAATCCTTAGGGGATCAATTCGTCAAAACAAATAAGGAACTGAAAGGTAAATCAGGACAAGAGACGACTGAAAAAAGAAGTATAAGTACTATGAACAGCTTTTGTTTTTAAAAGATACCCTTCCAGAGATTAAGCTACAAATAAAACTCAATTAAAAATTCTTTAATAGCTACATTGTTTTATCAGAAGAACCAGTAACTTGGTGGATGGATGAACCAGGAGCCGAAATATCAGCGTTTATTCATACCGCAAGCGAAGATTCTGCAAATGTATTTTCCGAAATTGATGAAGAAGATACGTTTGACGTCATGATGGCCACTTCGACGTCTGCCAATATCCAACAACACCCCACCCCGGCACTCCAATGTATAGTGCATCTTCATCCCAAGCACCCTCTAAGAGTAATTCGAAGGAAGATGACAACTTAAGCGAATTCCTAACCGGAGTACTAACTGAAATAAAAAGTATCAATTGTCAGCAAGATGATAGTGACAGCTTTTTTTAACCCTTTCAGCAATGGCAAAAAGAGCCAATTTAACACCATTCCAGACGCGGCAAATTCACCGTAAATCATTTAACTTTTTAGCTGAAGAACTGCACAAAATTGACACATAATAAGTAATAAAAACACATATTCATAAGCTTGTTTTTTATTTGAAATGCAAAAGGTATTCTGAAAGTTTCTTCCTTAAGAGAAAAGCCTCCCGACGATTGTTGTGCGAACGCGAAGGTGGCAGACTAGGTAGTCTGCAAACTTTGTTTTCCCCGCTCCATTCACCAGGAGCGACTTCATCGCCTGCAAAGTGGTCAGCGAAGTTCGGTGGGCAACATGAATTGAGCTTGTTTTGGTTGTCTCCTTCCGTCAAAAAAACCTGTCCGACGCGTCATTTTTCATTGTGAGTTGAAGTCGATAATAAAGCAAGAGCTAGGCGACAGCATTTATCGCGTCGCTCTCGTCTCGTTATCTAGTCCGCATTGTGAATCAGGCTTTAGTTAGCTGTCGCAGAAGGACTGCACAAAATATTGTTTGCTGAGTGATTTCACAGACAGCATGTTTTGTCATTGTCATTTCAAAGAGTCGATCAATGAGAGGGTGACAGTTTCACTCAGTCTCTAAATATTTAAACCAATGACTGGGCTTACTCTCAGCTTATAAAAATTGCCTAGGTACTTACTTTTTTAAACAGAGACTTAATTTTAGCACTTTGCCGCAGCAAACACGAAAGATTCTATGGGTGGCTCCCTTGAATAAGGCTCGATTGTTGGTTAGGAAAATACTCAGTAATGGACTGGCATCTTTGCTGATTTATCTGCAGTTAAAAAAAACTTATGACAGATGCGAAGTCAGAACAACTTTTGACTGTTTCGGTAAATTGGTTAAGTAGGTTAAGTAGGCAATCATCATCATCAGACAGAACGATTAATGCGACCTTGTCTTTCAACTCAGCTACACTCAGAAAAAAAATTGTTAATTTTAAGATTTTTGTAATAAAAATTGTAAGCTAAAAGTTCTCGCTGTAGCAATTTTTTTTATAACAAGATCTCTTTTTTTTTAGTTTTCAAGAATCAAGTATTCAGCAGAATAATATGCTCTTAATAACAATTTTCTAACATGATTTCCAATAATTTCAATATTTGGGTTCATGTTAACGAACGAAAAATGTTGCATTAAAATGTTTTTTTCTGAGTGTAGAATATCAAAAAAATTGAGTTAACGATGAAACCCTTTCCCAATTCAAAAGTCCGAATCCGAACACTGACAAAACGAACTACGTTGAAAATTAAGCATATTAACGAGCTAACAGCAGGTGGAATGGAGGAAAAGAAGGAGCAATATTGTTTTTCGGAACCAATTTTGTCGAGTCTCTCTTTCAAGTATTGTTCAAGAGTACAGCAACTTTTTAACAAACATCTTTGTTTGAAATTAATTACAAGATTTTAATTAAAAAAATAATCAACAGATTTTGTTTTAAGAGTTGAATTCTGACAGTCGATTCTCCGTATATCAGTATGAAACTTTATTGTTTTCCCCCTGCCGGAATTTAATTCGCAGTCGAAGCGATAAGGACTAGGCTACCAATTTTTGAGTACAACAGCGAGGGTGACGAGATATTTTTTTTCCATTTGGCGGTGTGAGAAGCCTTTAAGCCACCATGTGGATCTGTTGTCATGGAAACCTTACTGCCGGTTAAGGAGTTGTCGAGATTTAAAATATTTTATAATCAGAAGATTTATCAGCGATTCCAAAACCTTAGAAAGAATGGATGTCAGATGGCAGCGTGCGACAGAACACCTCTTCAGTGGAATCGTTTATGTTAAGATCGGAATCGAATCGTAGGTACTTATACCTACTCTTGTGCCACTGTACAATGGAAATGGATTTATTCCATGGTATATTCGACGCTGTTCATTTTAGGTGCAGCTCTGAGCTGACTAGGAAATGTGCAGCTAGTATAGATAAGCTTCTGTAAATCAAGCGGAAGTCAGGTGAAAAAATTGTGGTATCGTGAGGTAACCAAAACACATGTGGAAGTAAAACAGATGTGCTGACAATTTTTGGACACGCATTGCGTCGGCCTGTTGTGTTTCCAACTAAAAGCTTAGTATCCCGCTCGCGCTAAATTGTATCTCCCATACAAAAATGTCTACAAAGATAAAATTTAGCGAGGTAGTTTAGCAAAGCAGTATCCTGTTCGCTCGCTAAATTCTTAACTTCATGATAAGTCTCCACTCATTTAGCTCGCGAAATAATTGTCCAGTATATTAAATCGAAGAATTTCGACAGAAGAAAAAGGAGGAAAAGTTTGTGTTGTAATTATTATGCATTTTTTGGAGGAAACCGCAGAGAACGTAAGCGTGATAAATGAAATAAAACGCAAAGCCAAAATACAAAATAATTATTTAGCGACCATTTATCTGTGGTGTGGAGAATCGAGGTGGAGACTAGGAATGCTGCGAGCAGGATACTACGAGGTGCAACAAAAGAGAACACCCAATTGGAAGATGCTCTTATTTTTGCAAATGGCCGCCAATGTAAAATCTGTTTTGACATTTGTGGACTAGACAGAGGTAGAATACAAGTGAACAAGCCATGGAGCGATACGCTCCCCAAGAACGCGGAATAATTGTGTCTATTTTTTTGTGTAACAATTCGTCTGTAATGTTCGCGCAGCGCGAATTCCGTCGCCGATTCCACCGAAACCGACTGCACAAACACTGCGTCGTGTGGCCACCAACCTTGAAGAGTATGGGACCACACGAGACGTTGCCAAGAGTGGCCGGCCCCAGAGCGCCCGTTGTGCCGAGAATATCGCCGCTGTTGACGAGGATGTCGAGCTGTCGCCGGAAACATCGACCAGATGCCATGCCTCGCAATTAGCCATCAGCCGGTCGTCCCTAAGCGAATTATTGTAAAAGACTTGCGCATGTTCCCGTACAAAGTCCAGTTCGTGCATCAGCTGCTGCCTGTCGACCGCCAAACGCGTTTAACGTACGCCCAAGCCATCCTCAATCTCGAGGACGAAGTGGACGATTTTTCATTCAAAATCATAATGACCGATGAGGCTCATTTCCACCTTAGCGGGTACGTGAACAGGCAACGAAGTAATGCACGAGTAATGCACGAGGAGCCATTACACCCGCTCAAAGTTACTGCATGGTGCGCTGTTCACGCTGGAGGAGTCATCGGGCCATTTTTTTTTTCGAGAATGCCGCTGGTTAAACGATAACAATGGACGGTGCGCGCTATAGGGAAATGTTAACCGAGTTTTTTCTGCCGCAATTGGGCGATTTAGGACTGGAGGACATGTGGTTCCAACAGGACGGACCTACGGCACATACTGCGCGAGCCACAACCGATATTCGATATTCTCTCGTTTTGAGCGATTTGCACTGGCCCGCAAGATCGCCCGATTTAACCGTTCCAGACTTTTTTTTGTGGGGTTTTTTAAAGTGCCGTGTTTACGTGAACAAGCCCGAGACCCTAGAAGCAAGGACAACATTCGACTCGAGTGCGAGAATCTGTCGCCCGAAGTTCTCGCCGAAGTGATGCAAAATGCCATAAAACGAGCCCGTATGGCAATCAATTGTGACGGCGCCCATTTGGCCGATATCATCTTCTCGACTTGACCAATAAAATTCTAAAGGCTCAAATAAACATAACAAAAAACAGAATCGAAGTTTAGAAAAAAAAATGAGAGCCAAACAACATCGGATGACTTCTTTTGGCCCACCTTGTATAAGCTAAAGCAAAAACAAAAACTATCAGCGAATATGTCAAAAGCCGATGATGCCAAATTCTTAAAATTGCAAATTTTCTTTTGTGTTGTGGTACACTAATTTTGCCTAAATTTAGAAAAAGAAACATGTTGTAGTGCTGCGGTCAGCTCAGAATCTACATGTGCCTACATCCACTTAAACATGTGTATTATAATCTTGCTGCGCAGTGGATTACTTGTTTTGGGCATAAGGCCAAATTTTAGTATTTGGTCACTTACACAAAGCGCCATAAATTCAAATTTTTAGATTTGGCATTATGTCGCTTGCCCTTATGTCAGGGCACAGAAAATTGTCCATAGGCTCTGTGGGTTTTAAGCGAAGTGCGCATCTGGCGGTTCTATGTGTTGCTGCTAATTTAGCCACAATGGATTTCAAATTCATAAGGCTTTCCACGATAAAAGTGATTCTTACGTCTGACACCGTACGGGTTTGTATCGTATGTGAGTAAATAATGCCTCAGGATTTGTTGAAGAACTTTTTCCGAACAATAGTAAACACGTCGTCTTTAGTGACGTTTATAATCTTATTTTTTATTTTATTTTTTTTTTTTATTATTAACACTTTTTCTTCATTACAATTTTTTCTACGTTACATATTTTGTTCAATTCAATTTGATTTAGTTCTTAGGACTTTTTTTTTTTTTTTTTTTTTTTTTTTTAAATTAGTTGTAATCAAGAATTCAAAGTTTATAATTTCTACTCTACAAAATGTGATTGAAGCAAGTACTTTTTAAGCTCTTTTTTTCTCTTCTTGAAATTTGGAATAACTTTTAAAAATTGAGGAATTGCATTAACAAGTTTCGGGACAGCACATCGTAGTTCTCGGTTTCCGTAAGTGTTGAAAGTTTCTGGAACATCTAGCATCCCTTGGGCTCGTCGTCTAGTGTTTAGCGTATGGCTTATAGGTTGCAGAAAGCGCTGGTCATCCATATAGTGTATCAATGTTGTCATTTGGAAGATTGCATTTACGTCCAAAACTCTGATAGATGAATTACTCGGTCTAAAAATTTTAACAAGACGATGCTGTAATTTCGATATCTTGTCCAAATGAGTTTTAGCTGCGTTTCCCCAGGCCTGAATCCCATATCTTATGCGCGACTCCGCTAGCGAGTAATACACCTGCTTTTGCACATCGAGATTGGAGTATCGCTTAAGATAGACCATTGCGAAGATAGTGCTCTTTAGTTGAAGACGCAAGGCATTTATATGCTCACGCCAGAGGAAATGTTCGTCGATGGTTACTCCAAGATATTTAAAGGTTCTGACTACTTCAATTGGTGTGTTGTTGTCTGATAATGGAGAGCAGGCATTTCGGTGATAGATCTGGACAGATTCCGCTTGTTTAGATGGGCAGCGTATGTGCATCACTTTTGTTTTGGATGCATTTATAATTAGCCCGTTATCATGGCACCAGTTAGATACATCGTTGAATTCTTCTTGTAATATCTTCACGGCAGAATTGAGATACTTATGTTTCACAACAATTGCAATGTCATCTGCGTAGGCATAGGCAGTACACTTTTTGAATAATCGCAAAAGTTCGTTGGTATATATTATGAAAAGAATAGGGCCCAATTTTGAACCTTGTGGTACACCGTATTTGCATGGTTTTCCTTTGCTCACTGTATCAGAAACTTTGACTTTCAGCGTTCTATCAGTCAGATAACTCCTAAGCCAGTTAGCCAGTACGCCTCTTAAACCATTTCTGCTGACACTTTCCAATAATTTGTCGTGCTTTAGAGTATCGAACGCTTTGCTGAAATCGATAAATAGCACAAGGACGTGATGGCTTTTGTTTAGACCAGCATGAATCGTATTTGTAAACTCCCCTAGTAGTGATCCGGTACTTTTATTTTTTTGAAAGCCGTACTGGTTTGGTTGAAGCACTTTGTGTTTTGTCATAAAAGTGTTTATTCGGCTAACTATTACTTCCTCCAAACATTTTTCAACAGATGACAAAATCGCGATTGGCCTGTAGTTTTCAATGTTTTTTTTTGTTCCTCCCTTATATATTGGGCGAATGATGGACGTTTTCATCAGCTGTGGGACATAACATTGTTGAATACTTTTGTTTATTATTTTGGTAATTATTGGAGCTAAATACCTAGCATTCATTTTAAGATCAACTGGTCTGATATTATCTGCCCCAGGACCTTTTTTATCGTTTAGTCGACATAACATAGTATATATTTCTGATTCAGTTGCTTCTTTTAGGTAAATGTTTTGTTGAAGTTGCCAATTCTCGTGGTTTGATGTGTTTGTGTTGCAATTATGTGCAATCCTTGACGTTTGGTTCTAAAATAGCTCTGCAAATTTATCCACAACGTTGTTCAGACCTTCGTCAGTATCCAGAAAATTGTGTTTAATAATTTCATCTATTGAACGTTTCTTTCTTCCAATCGATTCCGGTTTCCTAAAAATTTCACCGAGAGCTAGATGAGGGGGGATAGAACTACTCTGGATTACTACAATTTAATCGGTGCAAATCATACATACAAAAAGGAGTTATCAGAGAATTACGAAGGATGTACAAAATAGCCTCGTTCGACAGCAACAGCCCCTACCATCATTTTTTTTTTAAATATTTTGAAAAATTACAAAAATTAGTGGCACTATACATTTTTTTTGTTGTGCCGATTGATTGACTGACGGCGCTATTCTAGAACCAATTTTTTGGGATTAAGGACCAAATGAAAGATAGATTTTCTTTTTTATTTTGTCAAAAATGATTAATATTAACAAATTAAAGAGTGATTTGTTTATATATCTGCACAAAAGCATAAAACAAAACAAGGTCAAGGTAATGTCTGCCTTCATTAGCTAGACAAAGCCGAATAATTTAAAAAAAAAAACTAAACAATTTAACTTTTCCCTAGAATACGTTCAAATTTTGTCCACTGGGTTTTCCAAGTATTTCTTATTTACTTCGACTCGAACACAATTATCTATCCATCAACAATCTCTAAGAGAGCTATTTAATTCCTAAAAAGCTTTAAAAACCGCATCTTATAATTACCTTATGTATATAGCTACTCGCACTTGCAACTCACACTGTTCTTATCAGTCAGCTTGCACAAAGTTCATTCGATTGGCTTTAATAATACTCCCTGGCTTATGGTTTTAATTTTTGAAAAAAAAAAAATCTCAGCAAAGATGTGTGTGCAACGAAAACGGACTTTAATATATTTTTTTTTAAAAATAAACATGTCAATAATTTATGAAATGGAACGACATAAATTCCTACAGACGCCTATCGCCCCACAATCATCATCATCCTGCTTTCGAACAAAGTCCATCTACCGCATCTTCGTGAGTGAATCTTGCCTGTGGAACAACGGGGGCGGAGGGAAGACAACACAAAAAACGAACGAAAAGTAAAACCCAAGTCTTGTGATAATCTGTGGTAATTAGTTAGCTTATGTTTCGGTGGCGTAAAATGAGATTACAAACATGCGGACAGACGGCTATATGCATTTGTTTTGTGGGAGAATTACTTTTGATTTGATTTTTTGTGCGGGGCTGCAATATAGGTGCTGGATGAGTCGTTTTTAAATGATCTCGCAGACGATAATGTCTGTGTCAGTGCCACTTAATTGTGGCGAAGGGAACATTTGGAAAAATCATTTTATTCTCTTCGTAAAAATGAACGAAATTTGAATGGGAGGACGAAAACAGTTTGTTGCTTTGGAGAAGTGCAATTAGTGTCAGATGTGTGGGAATGACACTTATTCTGGCACTTATTGGCCCAGAGAGATGCATTCTGCTGACATAGGTTGGCTGACTGACGGAATGCATGAATAGGGTGCAGAGGACTTAAAGTGCTGTTTCGTATTATGGTGATGATTAAGGAAGTCAAGGTGCCACTGAAAATAAAATGCCAGGTAATATTCGAATGTAAAATTGAAAAAAATACTATAAAGATAAATGCAATTTATCAATACAACTTAAGTTTTATCAATTTGAACGATATTTTGTAAATCGGATAAAACAATTACTACACCCAAAAAAATGTCCACTGTAAATTTTACAACATGTTGCAGTCAAATTTACAAGGAGTTGTATATTTGTGTATGTATTTAACAGCAAATGCGTTCATATTCACAATTAATTGTAAATTTTACAGCGTTTGCTTTCAATTCAGCAATAAAATTGTCAATTTGATCGCAATTTCTTGTTGTAAAATTTACAGCGCGTTGTCAATTTTTGTTGTTAAAAGTACATGCATTGGTTAAAACAACAGCCAAAATGCAAAATGGACATACAAAATGCTGTAAAAAGTACGTACAACTTGTAAAATGCATTGAAATCTACAACCATTTTTAGTTGATACTGCATTGAGTTGTGAATCTTACAGCTGCTGTTGACCTCGACGATAATATTGACGGTGACGACGGCAACACTGCACCAATGGGGTGGAATGCACCCACCCACAACAAATATCCCATAAGAGAACTTATAAATTTTACTGTCAAATGTCAATAACAAGTACAAAAATTTGAATAAACTGTACTTCTTTTATAACGGTTTTGAAGATCATTGGTTTTCTTTATACGGAACATTTTTAACAGATTTCGCAAAAACACAGTTGTTGCCAAGAACAGAAATCTCAACCCGTAACCTTTATTTTTTGTTCATCACCCGAACAGCTGCATTTACCATAACCCACTCACGCAGCCAGAACATTTTCATGGTTTATGTTCATTACTATGTTCTAAATCAAGTCTGGAAATGCTGAAGATGTGGAAGCCAGCATTTAATTAAGGAAACAGTTCAGAATAATCCCGTGATAGGAAACGCGGCTACTGAAAAAAAACATTACTATTAGACGTGGATGTTTTTGAAGTGGTGGGCAATTTCAACGTCCATAAGTGTTGTGCCGTTTTTAGCAGGTAAGTAAGCTATACATTTGTTCGTATTTTGTGTGTTCGTTTGTTTTCGGTTCATGCATAAAAATTTCGGTTCGGTTTTTTGAAGTCCCGTGTTTACGTGAACAAGCCCGAGACCCTAGATGCCCTCAAGGACAACATTCGACTCGAGTGCGAGAATCTGTCGCCCGAAGTTCTCGCCGAAGTGATGAAAAATTCCATAGAACGAGCCCGTATGGCAATCAATTGTGATGGCGCCCATTTGGCCGATATCATCTTCTCGACCTGACCAATAAAATTCTAAGGGTCCAAATAAACATAATCAAAAAACAGAATTGATGTTTTTCATTTAGAAAAAAAATGACTGCCAAACAACATCGGATGACTGCTTTTGGCTCACATTTATATAAGTGTTTACATAGTCGGAAAAAAGACAGCTGATTTTGGGTTAGAAGTTGGTGGGGGCACAAACCCCTGAGAACCCCCTCCCCCCCCCTGCGTGCGCCACTGATCAGAGTGGTGAAAATGAAAAGTATGCCACCACAGAACAAGAGCTTATGATTGTGGCTCTTTCATTAACTTCGCCACTGAAGCTGACGATAAGGTATACCCTCCTTTGTGTTTTTTTCTGCGAGTTTTCTAGGGAACTACTCCCGTACTCCTGCAAATGAAGAAGTGGTTGCTTCGCCTATATATGTTGGTGTTTGTAGAATGCAGTCGATTTAAATATGAATGAACTACCCTTTGCATATCTCAGAGTAATAAATTCGATTGAGGGCAAAAGTGAATTTGTTTGTTTGACTTGGATACCCACCACAATGCTTCAACTGATCGTTGTGAAACTAGTCCAATAGGTCAGCTTCTAACACAGAGTCCTTTTGCCAATCGATTTAGTCTTCTTAGAAGAACCTTAAACTTCAAAATGAATTTTTATGCATGCGCACAACATTCATGCGAGCACAATTTTTTTTTCCGACTATGTAGAAATAATAAATAAAACCCTTAGGCAAAGGAAACGCAGACAATCTCGAATGGGGCGGCATGACTAAGGCCAGTGCTGAATTATGACGACTTGACCCATAAACGTGAGGGTTACCGCCACACCGCATACAGATGGATCACTATAAGGATACAAGAAAGAATGAGAGTTATAATCAACTCCATTAGATCCGTCTAGTTCCCACAGTTCCTACACAGTTCTCTGGACGATCAGTCGTATATCCCCCTGACCCACTAATTCCAAAATGCGATGTAAATCAGTCCCATCACCCTAACAAAGGAAAATTGTGTAAATTTCACGGAAATAAAATCGAATATGACCCGAAATTTCCATTCGCAACCGAGGACAATAAAAAAAAACTCTTTTCCCTTGGAAAACTCACCAAACAACAATAAACACAACTACACGCGGTCATCTCCGACTTGGGCGAGGAAAAGATTTTCCAATCAAATCAAACACACAAACCAGCCGACCGCAATGGTTTCGCTTCATTAAAATCGGATTAGTCTCCGCTCGCACACAATGCCGCAACGGCGCTCATATTTTTTCCTTAGCTAGACCGCACAGTACCGATACCGGTCAGAGTTTCTCACGGTCAAGCGACAATGTCCATTTTGCATGCGTCGTCGGCAGCATTGCAACACACATCGCAATCCTTGCGCTTCGTAACAAAACACGTTCGGGTCTTAAGCTCTGTAGGACTGTGTCGTCTTCGTAGTTCATCATCCCGAAAGAAAGACACGCGGCTCAGGTAGCGGCCGAACCAAAAAAAAAAAAAAATCCATGTCGGGATGGAAAAATTGTCATTAAAGTCCGTAAAAACGTTTTTCGGTTTCTTGGGCCGAAAACAAAGCAAAACAAAATAAAAATGTGTCAATCTTTCGCCCTTGTCGCTGCCGCTGCTGCTGCTGCGCATCCCTGTACACAACGATCGAGAAGAGCAGAGGTTAATTTTCTTATTTTGTGGGGTCAACAGCTTGAACAATACCACCGCCGAAGCCGAAGACGATGGTGAAGCGGTTAAAAGCCGATCTTGGAGGGGCGAGCTGCCAAGGTTTTACCTGACAAACCGGGAATGGTACATGAAGCAGTATAGTGGCCGCTGGGCATCTGGCGCTCGTTGTCGTTATCATCTTTTGCATGGATTTGTGTGTTCGTATTTAATGGTCAGCGAGATCCTGCTGCTGCTGCTGCTGGATGACCTTACGGTTGTGCGTACAAGATTTCACATTGATAGGTACGGTTTGGTCAATTAGGGATGTCATCCGTATATAGGCACAGAGGTAGGGGTCAAGATTTTCGTTCGAATGTGAAGCAATTTACGCGAAGATGATACACGCTACATGATACGGTGTTGAGAAGTTTTGCTTCAGCAGGACTTTTTGTTTTTGAATATCTCGAATAAGCAGTTGAAGATTCATTCAAAAGGGTACTCAGTAGCCTCACAAGTGTATGAAGCTATAAACCGAATGACATAATTTTAGCTTTACAATATGCGGTGCAGAGACTTGGCAGAGGGGGATGGTTTTCGATGAGGTGCCCTAAGTTGCTCGTGAACAACGCAAGCGTACCTTAAAACAAGTACAAGTGTTATCATCGGCCTGGCCGATGCTTCGATGCCCTCCAATGCATACAAGTCATGCAAAACTGGTTTTGTATGGGAGGTACCAGAACTACCTGACCGACATATTCCAATTTTAACACAAACCTGACAACGATAAAAGTAAGTCCTCTCACAAAATTCCACTTGCCTAGGTCGATTTGTTTTGACGATATCCTGTTTTCGACAGACAGAGAGACACATAGGCCTAATATTGATTTTGTATGGGAGGTACCCGAACTACTTGATCGACATAGTCCAAATTTAACATAAACCTGACAACGATAAAAGTAAGTCCTCTCACAAAATTTCACTTGCCTAGGTCGATTTGCTTTGACGATATCCTGTTTTCGACAGAGAGAGAGACACATAGGCCTAATATTGTTTTTGTTTGGGAGGTACCTGAACTACCTGACCGACATAGTCCAAATTTAACACAAACCTGACAACAATAAAAGTAAGTCCTCTCACAAAATTTCACTTGCCTAGGTCGATTTGTTTTGACGATATCCTGTTTTCGACAGACAGAGAGACACATAGGCCTAATATTGATTTTGTATGGGAGGTACCCGAACTACTTGATCGACATAGTCCAAATTTAACATAAACCTGACAACGATAAAAGTAAGTCCTCTCACAAAATTTCACTTGCCTAGGTCGATTTGCTTTGACGATATCCTGTTTTCAGACAGACAGAGAGACACATAGGCCTAATATTGATTTTGTATGGCAGGTACCTGAACTACCTGACCGACATATTCCAAATTTAACACAAACCTGACAACAATAAAAGTAAGTCCTCTCACAAAATTTCACTTGCCTAGGTCGATTTGCTTTGACGATATCCTGTTTTCGACAGACAGAGAGACACATAGGCCTAATATTGTTTTTGTTTGGGAGGTACCTGAACTACCTGACCGACATAGTCCAAATTTAATATAAGCCTTACAACGATAAAAGTAAGTCCTCTCACAAAATTTCACTTGCCTCGGTCGATTTGTTTTGACTATATCCTGTTTTCAGACAGACAGAGAGACACATAGGCCTAATATTGATTTTGTATGGGAGGTACCCGAACTCCTTGATCGACATAGTCCAAATTTAACATAAACCTGACAACGATAAAAGTAAGTCCTCTCACAAAATTTCACTTGCCTAGGTCGATTTGCTTTGACGATATCCTGTTTTCAGACAGACAGAGAGACACATAGGCCTAATATTGATTTTGTATGGCAGGTACCTGAACTACCTGACCGACATATTCCAAATTTAACACAAACCTGACAACAATAAAAGTAAGTCCTCTCACAAAATTTCACTTGCCTAGGTCGATTTGTTTTGACGATATCCTGTTTTCGACAGACAGAGAGAAACATAGGCCTAATATTGATTTTGTATGGCAGGTACCTGAACTACCTGACCGACATAGTCCAAATTTAACACAAACCTGACAACGATAAAAGTAAGTCCTCTCACAAAATTTCACTTGCCTAGGTCGATTTGTTTTGACGATATCCTGTTTTCGACAGACAGAGAGACACATAGGCCTAATATTGATTTTGTATGGGAGGTGCCTGAACTACCTGACCGACATATTCCAAATTTAACATAAACCTGACAACGATAAAAGTAAGTCCTCTCACAAAATTTCACTTGCCTAGGTCGATTTGTTTTGACGATATCCTGTTTTCGACAGACAGAGAGACACATAGGCCTAATATTGATTTTGTATGGGAGGTGCCTGACCGACATAGTCCAAATTTAACATAAACCTGATGGACATGGCTAAATCGATTCAGAATGTGATCCTGATTCAGAATATATATACTTTATGAGGTCTCCGGTGACTCCTTCTTGGCGTTACAAATGTAATGCAAGATCCAACCAAAAAATCATTCAATACGATGCTTCGTTTAATAACTTTTAAGCTCTTTCCAGCACTGATTACAGAGATGCCTACTAAATGATCAAGATTAGGTAGGTACTTTGTGATCCTATTAGGGGAAGGACAGGTGGGGGCGTAAGTTGCTCCTATACAATCAATTAAGAGGTTCTTAGTCAGTACGAACTGCGCAACTGAAGTCATTCCCTGCGGGTTGGAATGGCATGTTAAAAGAGGTACCTTCTTGGGACGATCTTCTACTATATGTTACATTTCCTCTGCAGTAGCATCCATTCTACCGGCCGTTCTATTGGTCATTATTTTTACTTCTTCCTTCTGAGAAGCTCTCTACCCAGTTCCGTTTCTGAGCTGTTCCATTAGTTGGTACACCTCGTTTGTATATGTTTTTAACTTATTTTCAAATGAATTTTAACACACTTATCTAGCAATATGTCAACAGAACTAAATTGATGTGCCTACCATTTGATGTCAAGGCATCCTTCCCATTAGATACTCTTCATTTCATCAGTTCCGTGCCATCAAAGATCAATAAAAAAGAAACGACTGTCGCCCCTCTCAGGCGTCAGACCGCTCTTTTGTTGTCATATCTTCACCAAATTGTTTGTTTCTCTTTGTAATGCCACACGCTTCATCCGCTTACCCCCTTAATGATCCTTCTCCCGAGCATGGACCAGATAAAAACTAAACCAAACCCCTTCCTTTTTTTTCGACCTCACATCGCAATTCCTCTTAAAAAGGTAATCGACCACAAGGTTTCGTACTCAATCATCCCTTTTCCGAACTACCTACGCCGTATGCGACTTTGGGTTAACTGGGTCGATAATTTGGATCTTCTCGTGCACCAACGTTCGGCAGCACCGCAGGTCCTCTCTGTAAGCGAAGGGATAAAGGGTGCGAGCGCAGCATTCTCTTCATCATCGTCACCGTTCTCGACCTCATCAACAGCGTCAACTTGATCTAATTGTTTTTGCCCGAGCCTGGAAGCTGTGTGCGACTGCACCGCATGATCGGCTTAAGTGGCGCAATGAAAGGATTATGAGGATAATACCCAGCCCGAGAAGGGTGAACGGCAACGAATGAATAAAAAAAGAGAAGACGAAGAAGAACAAACCTTTGTCCCATTGCGGTATGCTGCAACAACGCACCTTTGCCCGCAAGGAAGATGAATCACTAGACATCATCCCATTGGCAGGAGTTTATATGTAAACAAGAGATTACAATCGGGGAACTATTACACAAAAAAAAAAACCAAAAAAACGTAGAAAATCCGATTGAAAGGATATATTTGTAGCGAGAAAGGAGAGTCCTCCTGCGTGGATGGTGATTGTGATGAATTAGGTCCATTCATCTGCGCGATTGTTGCGTCGAAAGTTGGGATGTGCGAAAAGGCGTTGAAGCGCGTCAAGATGCGGATAGAATTGTGCTTGATGCCTGTAGATATATAGTGTTGCCTTTTTGAGTGGGTTAGGAATTAATCAGCATGAAGGATTTTGTTGGCAACACCACTTTTAAGGATAGTGATGGTGGCGGTGGCGTTGTATGAATCAGCATATTATGCGTTGGACAGGCACCTGCTGTGCTAATGCGCAACTATATGAGAGCGTTAATCCTGCGTGGGATTTTTAGTAATTATCTGCAAGGTGTTGGGTTGATTTAGATTTTTTTTTTTTCATCCCAGTGTCACGGTGGGAACGTGGGAAAATTTGATAGCGCAAGGGATGTCTGCGTAATTTAGTCGAGCGCAATGACATTGTGTCTTTTTAAACGACGCAAAAAGTGGCAATAGCGCAATTAATAGATGCACCGGTGATCAGAAAATTGGAATGAGATGAGAAAAAGACTAGGTGGGTATATAGTTCCTATGATGGGTTGTGGTAAATTGGATGATTTATAAGTGGCGATGTCGTCGGGAGTAGATACGCAGTTGGATGTTGCGTCTTGCATGGATACCAAACGTTGACTGTCGACAATCTAGCAATGCCAATTTGTTTTACCAAACTAGGTATTTTATACACAAAGTTTCTACTACTTTATGCCTACCCAACAAGTGGTGGTACCACCGGTCCCTGGATTCAGCTAACGGAATATGTCTTGCTAAAAGCCAAACCTAGGTTATTTCTTCAGCGCAGGTCTATCTATCCTTTGCCGAACTCGATTCATTTAACCCTTTAAGATGTTCATGCCGATCAGAAACGTTCAGAGATGATATTGGGAATATAGAGCGGTAGTTTCAGTTTCGCACAGTGGCGTAGCGAGGGGGGGGGGGCAAGGGGGGCACAATTACAATACGGTTACATTTTTTAAACATATAAAATTTATAAAACGAATTCTTTTTTCAGTCCAACGAATTTATTCACAAAGTTTACCAGAATTAACACTGCTTCACAGTAAGTAATCAGACATTTCTTGTGTTGCTTAACAACACAACGAACTCTGCTCCCTAGTATTCAACTATATTTTACCAGAAATGACAACCCTGCACAGCCCACACAACGTATAACACAATACACAACATCTGCATTTGAAAATACACTTTTTCTCTTTTTTCTTCGCTAGAAGTTGTGTGTGCAACGTGTGAGTGGAGTTTCTCAAAATTGAAGCTTATTAAAATTTATTTAAGGTTCACAATGCGCACTCTAAGGCTATCTAATCTGCGTATCACGGCTATAGAGCAGGAAATCACAGAGCCCTTCGATACTGAAAGAATAATAAGTGATTTTACACTGATAAAGAGTACGAAAACAAAATTTTAAAGAAGTTTTCTGTAAATTAATAAAAAAGTTTCTTGTAAATAAAAAAAAAATATTTAGGTACCTACATAATAACATTTCTTCCTTTTACTTAAAATGAAATGTTTTTGTCAATTCATTAAACAACTTTTTTTTTTAAACAAATTTTAGTTATGAAATAATTTATTTATTTATTAAAAAAATGTGTGTTCTACAATATTTCTTGATATAGCACAAGCTTTCGATAAAGTCTGCCATACAAAAATGATCCACAAACTACAAAAGCAACTACCGAAACAGTATTCGACAATTCTGGAGTCATATAGGTATATAAAATCGAATTAAAGAAGAGACAGAGTACTCAACATTAAGAGAAATTAAATCTGGTGCACCGCAGGACAGTGTTCTAGGTTCAGTCCTTTACCTTTTATTCACCAGCTGAGAAACCACTACAGCAACATTTACAGGTGACACTGCTGTACATGCTATGGGAGTAACTGTCGAAATAGCTACAAAAAAACTTCAAACTGCGATGAAGACTATTTCAGAATGGACTAAAAAAGGCAGATTAATGTCGTTTTCTATTGGGACCAACAGATATTTTTTTCAGATTTAACTCGGCTCATGAAACATGCAACGAAATTGATCTGCTTTTGTAAATGGATTAGTGCGTTATTTGACAGCAAAATCAGCTGTTCAAATCGCATTTGTTTTTTGGGAAAATCAACCATGGAAATCGACTTGAAAAATGTTTCCCCTCTTGTAGATACAAATGGAGTAGTTTCGGTGATTCGTAGTCTTCAGATGACGAGGAAGACGATGAAGATAATAAATCCACCAAAATTATATCCATTGCTTTTTATATTTATGTATTTCTTTATTTTAGTTTTCACTTTGCGCATTTGTTTTAAATGCAAACTTCTTGAAATGACATAAAACAGATGTGCAAAGTATATTGGTATTACTGTATAAACCTGAAAAAATATCGAGATCTGCAAAGGTGATGCGAATCAAAAAAAAGATTTATTTATTTTTTGTCCCAATGGTAACCCACACAAATGACCTAAAGTCAGTCCAAATCTATTTCGCGTATAAAAACGTACTACACATTCCAATCTACATTAACAACAGTGTAGTGGAATACTCAAATATACAGCCAGATATCTTGGCATGACTCTAGAAGACGCTAAACTGCGTTTGAAAGCAGATGTTAAGAAAATAAAAGATGAGTTGAACATGTGATACAGTAAAATGTGTTGTCTTATTGGGAGATACTCATCCCTATCCAACTACAATACGTTATTGCTATACAAGCAAATTCTCAAACCATTATGGACCTATGGGCTTCAGTTGTGGGCATGCACATACCAAACAAATTTACAAAAAATTTCAGGTCTTCCAAAATAAAGTACTGTGGAACATAGTCAATGCACGTAGGTACATACGTAACGCTGATCTAAATAGAGATGTAAATATTGAAATGGTTGAAGACGAGGTTAAAAGGGTTGCTCAAATGCACAGACGTAGGCTTCTCCACCACGTTAGCCTAGAAATAACCAAATTAATAAATACAGACAATGTAATCAGGAGATTAAGGCAGATGAAACCACTTGATCTATACAAATTAGCTAAGAATAGAAATCTGGTTATATTTTCTACAAAAAAAGTTCAAAAATCCAACAACCGGCGGATTCTTTTTAAATTTTTAAACAATTAAAAAACAATTTTTTTTAGTGTGTGAACAAATTACTAGGGGCGGCATATATTGGGGCTGCCCCGGGCGGCATCAACCCACTTTACGCCACTGGTTTCGCAGTCGGTACTAAGGATTTGGAAAGAATACTTCTACAGACTATATTCAGCTTCGGAGACTGTCAAGAATACACTGCGTGGGGCGGAAATATCGGTTCACCTTGGGCAATGATTGTGAAAGCTTCTAGCCACCTTACTAAAAAAGGATAGTTTAGTAAGTCTGACAGCTCTCTCACTAGATGTATCTCGGTTTTGATTGGCGAAAATCGGTCATATGAGCAGCTGTTTCAGTTGACGTTTATGGAGGCGTAGCCGACGAATCTAGTCAAGAAAGAGTACCAAGTTCGCATATATGTGGCTGACGTAGGAAAAGTGACGTTCCCGACCAATCTATTTTTTTCGTTCCGGTTACATCCATCCAGACTAATCTAGTCGACTTACGATAGCTAGATTCTTGAATGCGGCCACTTAAGTGCTTTATTTACAAGTTTTAGAGCAGCAGTCAGTTCTGATGTCACAAGAAAGTTCGAAAATATATATCTATATAGATATATCGAACACGTAATGAAATATATCCTGTCATCGAAAAAGGACTGTCAACATTGGCAACTATAGTGTGTTTAACACTTCGTAAGTCTAGGTATGCACTAAATAGGTAATAATCAACTAAAATGTCATCGGCGTAGAAAAATCCTCCCTCGTGCATCTTCTCTCCTACAGAACCAAGAAATATTGCACAAGACCTTATAACCGTCCCACAATCATGTTAGGTATAATATGGCAGAATCATAGACTGTATCGAAAATGGATGAGCTCACTTTGTGGCGCTTTTAAGCGTTCTGTCATTCATGTAGGTACGTAATTTAAATTGGGCTTTATGCACGCTTTGTTCCTTGAAACTTTGTGCGTTTTACAGTGCCGTAGCCAGGATTTCAAGGAATTCTTTAAGCAAACAAAAATGTGTATACATATTCCAATTCATTGATTTTTATAGGTTTCTAAATCGTATGTACTTAAACGAACATTCATATTTGAATTTTTTTTTTCAAAGCAGCATCACCTTATCTGTATCACTCGCTCAACTGCAGCAAAACCTGGGAGATGAGCTTGAAACGAAAATGTGCCGACCCATTAAATGGGCACGCTAAATTTTGACAGACACATGCAGTACATTCTGAAACAAAAGTTTGATTATTTAGCTCGAGCTGCGTATCAATCAGTTAAATGGGTTCACTTAAATATAGCTCAGCTAAATTTTGTAGAAAATTTTGTATGGGAGCGCAAATTTAGCTCGAGCAGAGTACTAAGCTTATCCAAAATAACGGAGCAGAGGTTAAACGATCTTGCTTTGCTTAACATTGAAGCCGATTTTTTAACCAAATTGGATTGTGACGATTTAATTAATTATTTTGCTGCGCTTAAGTGCAGACGAGTTTTGTGTCACATTGTAAAACATTTATTTTATTAAAAACGAAACCGTTTTAAATGTTTTATTTAAATGTCCAATCGTCCCTGAAACCCCGGAAAATATAATAAACTAGCCTTATAAGCGGCTAGGACTGCAAATCCGCCACTGGGTCGATGAATATATAAACTCATGTATGTCGCTATAGGTACACCCAGGGAAAAAATGCAAACTAAAATGTAATATGTTCTATTTGATTTTACGTTGAATAAACTTAAATAAAGAATATTCCTTTTCACGTTAAAACATATTTGATTTAAATACGCAATGTAATATTAAATTAAGTCAACGTAGATTCAAAGTGAAATGTATTCACTTTAACATTTAAGCATGATTCCACGTCAAAGCAAGGTGCATACGTGGTTAGATCAAATTAAAACTATATGCATTTAGAGTAGGGAAACCCTTTGAATTAATGTTATGCCACTTGGATTTAAAAATTTTCGTAGTCGATGCTTAATCATTCCGAAAAATATTTAAATCAAAGTGGTTTTCTTTGATTTTACGTTGTTTTTTCTCTGGGTGTATCTACCTACCTCACTACCCAAGGAAATATAAATTGAAATATAACTACCTAGTTAGGTTGGTCTTAATCCAGCTAATAGTTGTTGTACCTATTCTTCCATAAGTAGGTGGGTATCTAGGTTAATATATATTTCGGTAGGTTCCAGTTGCGTAATTATTGTAATATTAACCGTTTTTCATTGCTCCAAGTAGGTATTCCCTACAGTTTTTGTACTCCGCTACAAACTTCATTTCGTCCCAATTGACAAAAACGAAAACCCCCATAATGCCATATTACCGACCTCTGCCTACACAAGTCAAAAACAATTTTCTCCCACAAAAGAATAGAAACGTATACCTAGGTAAGAACTAACTATAAGGTATCTACTATAGCTATGTAGGTGGTAGGTATACCAAGATAATGGCTATGCAATTCAATTTCCTTCGGGAAATTTTCCACGCCATTTAATGAACTAAAAATAACGGAAAACCACGTTTCCCTCCAAGCAACCAATTCAATTCTACATTACTGATAATGACGGGCGAAAAAAAAAATTATATAGAATTATACTCTGATAAGCAAATACTCATAAAAACGGTGAAAATACTAAAAAAAAAACAGACAGTAAACTGATAACGATAACTGTCGTGTCGCTACCACCATCTATCTCAACTGGGAGGAGTTACTATGAGTACTTTTGCCTCAGTGTTAGAGTTGAACTACCAAAATCTGTGTGGCCGCAGTTTTATCACTCTGAACCGGTTTTCACTGCCTGGAGGGGAAATTTCCAAATACATACAAGTACAAAGATGGGTGGAGCTATTTAACAGTTAAGCATGAAGTAAATAACCCCAATGATGAGTTTCGTTAAGATATGAGTCGAGTGGAATGGTACCACAGAGCTCACTCAGTTGGGAAGCACTCAGAAAGTTGAGCATTTGAAATATTATATCAATGGAAAAGGAATATTGTGTATTTCCCATTCCCGCTGGTCTAACTAGGAGCGGAAAATGTTACAATCCCAATTGGAGTTTTTTATGCGAAGCCGAACAATAAGAATGAAAACAAAGTGCTGGATTTAAAATTCGAATAGGAATTTATTGTGTCAGACGTCAGAGTGGTTGCAATCAAAATTATACTATGTTCCCACCAACGTAATTTAGCTGACTTGATTTATAAATCACGAAAGGCGTCTCCACCGAACTTTAAGTGATTTAGTTTGATATTTTTGTCGACTTTTACATTAGGTGTCCAACACCATTGTTCTTCTTTTTATGTTTTTTGCCATACCTGCCAAGAATAAAACAAATTTTTCATTGCATGAATTTAATAAAAATATAAAAAACTCACCGAAACACGAATAAAATTAGAAAATTGAATTTGAAATAATTTTTTTGACAGTTTTTTTTTTCTTTTTTTGTTTGCTGAATAAAGTGCTGAAGTTAAGAACAGGTATGTTCGATTTTATTTTGTGTGGATTTGCGATGACAGATACGTAATTAAAATTTAAACACGTATAAATCACGTAATTATAAATCACGAAAGTGTATGATAAATCACGTATTTTATGAGATGATTTAGCTAAATCAAGTTGATTTAGCTAAATCACGTTGGTGGGAACATGGTATTAGGTAGGTTACCTGCCTATAATATGTTGGTAGGTAGTTTAGTTGTGGCAAGTTAAGATTAAAATCCTATAATCCTATGTCCAATGCAGTGTTCGAAATTTTGTTTAAAGCGGCGGCATTAAGGTAGTAAATGTAATACTTTATTGCTTACCTAAGGTAGATACCAACATCGAGTTTCGTGGATTTTTTTTTATTATAAATTACTTCAAAGCTAGTAGGTAAGTAGTTATATAGATAAATAAGCCCTATTTCTCCAGGGCTATCTGCAATATTCGGGTGAACAAAAATGCTCCACCAGGCTTTTCGCTCCCTTGAAAATATACCTAATATCTAGGTGGGTATTTCCGTTATAATAATATAATATAATACACATATATAAAATATATAACAGAATTTTTTCAAATTTCGTTCCCGTAGATTGGTATAGGTAAAACTTGGCCAAAAGAGGTTGGCAGAAAAGAGCACAATACTTCACCTCCATAAATAATAATAAAATACCTACCATGGCCCGATATTTTAGAAATTTCTTTCTTTGGACCTGTATAGGTACATAGTTAACTTCAGAAAAAAAAAATAGATTGCTAACTAATATTTACCGTACGAATAAAATACTAAGGGCCGTTTTAGGCTATGTCGGGGCTCTTGGGCACACACCAATTTAGGGACCCTATTGGAAAGTTAAAACAAGAATCTTATAGATAATCCGACAAAAGTTTTCTAAGAATTTTGAGAAGCAACACCGGTCAGCTAGTAACTCTAATAAATAAAATAAAGATAATCTAATCATAGATACTCAATATTAGTCATGAATCTTAAGTCTAGATTTAGAATATTTAGATAAAAACTGTAATAGCAATAATACGAATTAATTATTTATATATACACTAGCTGTACCCGCCCAGCTTCGCACGTGCAAAATGTGGTTTCAGAACAATTGATGGAAACAAATTTCAGAAAGAGCCTTCTGCAAAAGTGAGGGACTTGAACCCGTACTAAAAAACCTCCCGTAGACTGGGCAGACTCTGCCTTTAACTTCATGGCATTGCACATGCTCGTTGGACTAATCGGCAATAATTTAATATTCTTTGGACAATGAAAATAATTTTATAATATTTAGGTCACTTTTTTTTTATTAATGTAATGCTTCTTTGTATACCATATTAGCGGTTTCTATCTACTAAGATAGTGATTTTTGCTGCATTACTTACCCTGGAGCACGCTACACATAAGCGTGCTGAAGGAATTCTTAATTAATTCAACTCCCGCTTTTCTTAAAGTTTGACCCTCTAACTTATTGATTGTCATGGCAGAACAAACATTAATAGGAAATTGAATCCGTTTAAACTGAAATGGATAATTGCTGGGAATTATTTGTATTCTTGGTATAAACCAATTTACCAGACCCAGTTAAAATTAACGCCTTAATAACGTTTTTCTGCAACGAAATCACTCTCAATCTGGTTCCATTACAAAGCTTAGGGGATTCAAATTGCGAAGCATCATAATGGGAACTCCAACTTTTAATTCCAGGCCATGGACTGTAATACTATTTAAAAACTCGACCGGGTATTTTACTGCCTCATCTTGATTGCAAATAGCATTTATAAACAGGAATCAGGAATTTTCTTTAATGTAATAATACCACGATCTGGTATCACTGATACCTATACCTATTTGACATTCCTTTCCTACATATTGGACATTTCTTCTATGGCTTTCTTTGTTCTTAACGCACCAAACAGCATACTGCCTTTGTCTGTCTCCCTCTCCGTCACTGGAGTAAAATAAGGTTAAAAGAGATTTCAAAATATTGCGCGGTTGGTATGTTTGATTTGAGAATGAAGTGCATATCTACTCATGGAGGTGAAAATCGTAGAAATGTTTCAAATAGGCAACTATTTATTTATAAACCTTTTAAGTTATCGAGTTATTGGATATCCTAAGTTGTACCTGCAGATGTCCTCTATAAGCTGCTGTTAACTATATTTAAATGCTCACAGTATTTTCGAACGGAAAGCGTGACAAAGAAAAAAGCAAAACGAAACGAAAAAATAAATTACTCTTGTCCAATTTTTTCCGGAATTTATAGAGATATAGAGTTGAGACAAAGTAGATATTGTAGGCCTATGTATCCTCTATAGGCCTGTGAAAAATGCACCAGAATATACTCAGCAGTTTTGCATTTAAATACATGCAGTCAAATTCAACCTTAGTCGAACGGAACTAGACCAATTTTATTTATATGATGATTATTGAAAATCTTAATTTTGTGGAAGGCTCAAAGAATTTTATTTTAGTAGATTTAACGGCGAAATATTTTTTAATATTTTTTGTCAGGCTTAGCGTTAAAATACATTTTTTCGATATGTTAATCAATCCTAACATTACGATAAGAGAAGAACTCAAAAGTGGGTGACAAAATTCTGTCTGTCTGTAGGTATCTTCCGAGGCCTGCAGCCTAAACTACAGACAAATCATACTGAGACCCCCAACTCACAATCCTCTTGCCGCTGGTCCCCTCAATTTATTTTCTAATTCGCCATTTTGTTTTCCTATCGGTGGTATTTCAATTTAGAATCCGTGTGACATGCAAAAACATACAAAAAATACAAAAATAAATGCTGCCAACCTCGACAAACGTGGGGAAATTTTTTCATTACTGAATGCCATTGGTTAGTTATTATAAATTGTTAAAAGGCGAATAATTCGATGTTGTTCGTCAATAAAACTATCTAATGGAGATGTTCTACACACTAGAAACTGTTTTGCACAAATATGTTTGCGTATTTTCTGCTTTTGAATATCTTAAACTTCGATTTCATGCGTAAATTTGTCTTAGAAAACTGAAGAAAATTTGATCAAAATGTTGTTATTTTCCTTCAACCAATCTACGTTGTTCATTTTCCTTTAATATTTTAAGCAAAAGTTCATTTATTCCTAAAAAAAGGATTTCCCACACGTAACGAATAATTTCAAATTTAACGGATAAAATTCTATGAACGCTGTCAGAAACTTTGCCCACAGCGGAAGTAGCATATGCAAGGTGCGAATGTGTTGGAGATTCGGAATTTTTGAAGTTAGGTGGCATTTGCCAATACGAATTTCTATGTAGCAATACAAGCGCACTTAGCATTTGCCACCCCATAAAAATATAGCTTGTAGGCAAGTAACGGGAAATCGGCCGAAGTTGGTGGTCTCAGTATTGTCTCTGGCCTAAACGGCCACCCAGATTTCGTTCAAACTTTGGATTTGGAGTTTGAGGGCATACAGTTCGGAACCGTTTTGTTTTTGCACGGTAACCTTAAATGGTACTTCCCTTTCCATAAAAAATGTTCGTACCAGTTTGATTTGTTCGAAAACAGCTCTACAATTTCAACCATAATTAATATTTTACCTTCTCAGTTTTCCGCTGAAAATTCGAGTAACAGTTCTTTTGAAATTTGGACATACATATCTCGAAAACAGTTCATACGTTTGTAACAAAAATTAATTTCTACGGTAAAATAGTTGTGGCGTATTAGGTCAATAAAAAAGAACGTAATTGGTATAAGAATTTTTATTAACGAGAATTATGGACTGTAACTAGTTAGTAAGACAGATCGAGAGAAAAAGCCAAAAAAAGCGCGCAGCAGAACGGAAGATTCAAAACCGCATGGGTCAAGCTGTCACTTGTGTCAAAATGACTTTTGGGTTTGGGTGCGTTTGATTTTTGAAACCGGTGTGGCGTCAACAATAGTCAATTATAAATTAATGGCAAACTCAGTTTTTTTCTGTATTATCGTAAAATGGATTTTTGAAAAAAGTCATTTTTTTTTAAATTCAGTTTTCTTTAGTTTACTTGAAAACGGCAATAACGATTTTGACCAAAATGCAAACTTACAGTAAAATGTATGTTTTCAAAACTATTGCGTCCTTAATTTTCAATTCGAATCAACAAAAACGCTAGTTTTAAAAACTGTTTATATCTCGAAAACCCCATTTTCGATTTCGATAAAACTTTAAAAACCAAGTAATGCTTACATCCCGAACAATAAATTGTACTCGGTTTTTAGCTAAATAGTCTTTATATTGTTTATTATTTTTCAAACGAAACATTGCAATACTTGGTACTGTTTTGTCTGCCAAATTGTACAAAAACCGCTATAACGATTTAGATCAAAATACATATTACAGATAATATAAGTATTCTAAATAAGATCCCGTACTTAATTTTTGCTCGAAAAATTCTAATAGTAATCTAATCTAATAGTGTTATAAATATTTTTCAAAAATAAGTACCCAATTGTCGTTCTGTGTTCACATTTCTACGGTATATTTTTGAAATAATTAGATACAATGGCCCACTTCCAATAAAGATACAATAACTAGCACACTAAAAATAAATCCAACAACTTGAAATTGACATCAGGCAACTTCCAATTCATTTCCATTAAAATTTGTTATGAACGAGAAAGTTACATTCGACCCAGTCGTGCACTTAATTTTTTTTTGTGAGTGTTTCTCATTGCTGAAGAATCATTGTTAGAACCATGAAGTTTGACTTCAGCTTGTAACTGACTATTTAATTGATTTTATTTAATTCAATGACGCAAAATTAAAGTCATTAGGACTTACTAATAATCATTTTTAACCTTCAACTTAAATATTTTGTAGGTCACAATATGCAATTTTGCCATTGTGAGTTCGAAAAATTTAGCATGGAGAATAAAAACTCTTTATGGTATCGCGAATTGTGTCTTAGCAGAAATAAGTAGATACTATAAGTAATTTTGTTTTCAGTTAATTTTAATCTAGACAGAACGAGTACCAACATTAGACAGAAACCAAACACCAGTTTGGAGAATAACAATTTCCAAAAAAATTACAGAAACAAAAAACAAAATCGAAGAGTAGATAACTACAACTTCCAAAAATTAAGAAATGGCAAGCCCGCGGTTTGTTATACAAGATTTTGAATGTTGAGATTTTCGATTAAAATCTAAACAGTTATTTTAGCAAATCTGTATAGCGAAAGTAAAACTATTCATCAGAAGCCTTAAATAATTCGTGATCCTTAAAAACATTGGTATCCTGGGGAAACACTTCCTTAAAAATCCTTTAAAATACAGGAATGGGGAAAAAAGATAACATTTTCAATTTTGCAATAGGAAATATTAACTGTTTCATTTAAATTTATAATAAAATTTTATTTTTTAGTTAAAAAGCTAAAATAAATTTAAAAGACGAGAAGACCCTATAAATCCTTATATTTTTATTATTTTAATTTTAAAGATTTATTTAATTATAATAATATTTATATATTTTATTGGGGTGATAGTAAAATTTAATAAACTTTTAAAATTTAAATCATTGATATATGAATAATTGATCAATTTTTAATGATTATAATGACAGATGGGAGATGGTTGAGAGTCCATACTAAGGGATAAAATATACTTTTCACGGTCTTACATTTGATACCCGGTAATAACGATAAAGTGGTTTTGATGTCGACTATTATTAGTAGAACATTGTAACGTACGAAAATAGTTTTAAAATGGGCTTTATCCTACAATAATTTTGCGAAAAAAATAGATAAAACCACGAGAAGAAGCAACTTTTTTCTTTCCTGAATGCAAGCGTACAGAAGTTAATAAAGAATATGTATTATTACTTTGTAATGCTGCTATAGTTATCTTCATTTCCCCGCCCAACAAAAATGCACGCGTTGTGGCTCAAATTGTTGTTTTAGGGCAATTTTCTATTGGGCCAAATTTCATTTATCCACTAGATGTGTTGTCAAATAATTGGCGCAACAGGTCCTTATGGACCCAAGCCTAGCTTCTCACAACCATTCGTCTTGTGTGAGTTTTTATTTTTGGGACGAATGAAAGGGATCTACAATTTTATGCCGAGTCCAAACGGCCAATTGAGAAGCTCTTTCATGACAGTTATACTCTCGGATGTTTGTCAGACGTTCGCGAGAGGTGGCGCAGTGAAAAAAACCTTAAGTTGGAATTTGGGTTTTTCTCGGGATTCGAACCTGGGACCCCTCGCTTAGTAGTCCAACACACTAACCACTAAGCCACTGCGCCGATGTGTTGTCAAATGCCTTGCTAAAAACAGTACATTAGGTATAGATAGATACTATGGATATGTTGAATTGGCCCTTTCACTTTTAAGAAGTGAAATTAAGCAAAATGCTAAAATAATAATAAAAGGCGTAGTCAAGGTCCAGCCATAGATTTTCCGTGAAAACGTCGGTATAAGATCTTAACAAGTTTTCATTTTCTTTACGATGCTGCCGTAGCTCTTGCATTTTCTCACAACTAAGAAGAGAGGTTTTTTCAAATCCTTTTGATGCGAGCTTCCCTCCGAATTGCGTCAACAAATTTGTGGTGTTCTTGGCAACTTTGAAGGGGCAGCATTGGGAAAAACAACATGAGGCAGATGGACCAACAAACTTATACAAAGATCTGACACGTTTATGGAGAAACCCACCGAGAAGAACTGTCCACCTTAGAGAGCTGCCCGTAAAAATACACTGTATAAGTAAATAAATATGACCGTTCACTTTGGTTGGTAATTTTATTCTGTTTTATTGATACAAATTCTTAATTCTATTTCTTAACCAAGGGAAGCGGGAAGTGCTGATTATGTGAAATAGCTTGTGTAAGGTGAGTGGATACAATTTGTCGTGCATGTGCTGCCAAAAGTGCAACGTAGTTAATGATAGTGTGCAATGGAAATGAAATGAAGGTCGATAGGTGAATGTGCTCGGGGTAAATGATCTTAGAGTGAGTAGTGAATGAATGTGTTGGCATATAGAAAAGTAGTGTTAGTATTGCTATATTAACTCTCCCCCTCCTTAAATTTGAACGCCCTCGTTCAACCTTTGGATGATTCGTGTTCTTATTGCTTCTTCGTCTATTGTTGCCGACATCGATTCCTGTACTTGGTCTGTACTTGTTTTTATATTGATCGTCTTCGGTTTCAGTTTGATACAGAGCAGGCTGAGAATGATGATGGAAAGTATTCCAGATACGCCATACCAGATCCACCTGCTTGTTTCTAGTGTGACATTGAACTCCTTGATTTTTTCGTTGTTTATGAAGTGCAACTTATGCAAGTAGGAAAGAGAAATTTTCTCATTAAACGAAATTTCATGTAGGATTGTCTTCTTCGGTGCTGGTAGGAAAGCTACAGCAGGTGGCTGGGTAATATTATATTCGTTCCCATTGATTTTAATTGTGTTCTCAAAAGATATTAGGAATGATCCGTTTAACTCGATACGGTGGTCGTTTTCTTCAATAGAAATATTTTTATCCCTGGCAATGATTAGTCCATTTCCTAGCAACTTGATTTTTTCCAGGTGGTAAGCGTGTGTGGTGGGGCATTTTGCAGTGTGATTGTTCAGGAGCTCTGAGAGGCAAGTATCTTGGTTGTTCTTTTCACAATACGAGTATAAAAGGCCTTTTCTACAATTTCTTAATGGATAATGGTTTTTGCTACAGTCTGCAGTGAGGTTGGATAATAAATCTATAATTTTATCATTGTGAATAACTGGACAAATTTCGAATAGTTTACATGTCTCTTGTACTTTGGGGATCTTAATTAGATATATTAGGGCATTATTTTGATAATACATTTTTACGTCTGCAACGTTTAGCAAGTCATTCAACTGCGTTACAATATTTTCTTTTATTTTAATAAATTCTAGTTCTTCTATACTTAGAATAAGAGGATTTACTACATTATTTTTTGCCAAAACTATGGAGTACATATTATTATTTAGGTTATCAATGATAATTCGATTTCTCCTGGATATTAATGTGGTTAAAGTCTGATAATCGGCCGTATTATGTTTATTTATTACATTAATGTTGTTTATTCTGTCTGTTAGTTCATCTAATTTATTCTGAATCTGAGTATTTATGTCGACCTGCCTGTTGTTAGACCTTGCCAATTCGTTTTCCTGTGATTTTAGTATCTCCATATCTTGGTGGTCGGGTATGAATTTGATTGCTATGAATTTGATTGCGGAACCTATAAAGTCTATTGACCTTCTAGTTCTTATTGGGAATTTCAATAATTCCAGCAAGCGTTCTATTTCGTTTATATCCTGTTGTAATATTTCTTTAGATCACTCGTCTTCAAGTTGTTTAAAAATATCTATATTGTCAGAGGTTATCGATTGAATGACAGACAGATTTGTCACATGTTTTAGGTAGAAATGGTCTTGGTAAATTGCAACCTCCCCCGCTGGTATTGGGATAAAGAGTGCTGAGGAGTAGTCGTATAATCGTTGAAATACCGCAAGTGATTTGAGTTAGCCTGGAAGTAAAGGATTATCTCAAATTATTTTTGTGAATTTGCCTGCCCTCAATAACTACGGCGGTTCCTAAATCTGCTTGGATTGTTTTTTGTTGGTAAAGCTTAGAAAATTTATTCCCAATTCTTTTATTAGTCTTTAAGAAAACTCTGTCGCCTGGTTGAAATAATTTTGGTGTTGCATTTTTGTTATGGTAATTTAGGTCATTTTCCTGTTTATTTTTTAATATTTTAATAATTTCTTTTTCTAATTGTTCCGACCTATTATGAAATAGATCTACTGGTTTGTAACCTGTGACCGAATGAATCGTATTATTGTACTTGTACGTGGATAGTAACATTAGCTCAACTATGTCAGTTGTATTTTCTTTCGTGCATCTGGCTATTTCCGCTAGAGTCGAATGAAAGCGTTCAACTTGGCCGTTGCTTTGACTATGATGCGGAGGAACCGTATAGGTTGAAACATTAAATTCATTTTTTAGCAAGGAATGGATTACGTTAGATGTAAACGCACCTTCATTGTCCGTAACTATTATCCTAGGTTTTTTGAAATGTGAAATAATTTCTATAAGTGGATTTTTTATATCGACTGTGTTTCTGGAATGGACATGTTTTACTATTGCAAACTTAGAGAATTTATCGACACATGTAACAAAGTATTTCTTGCCAGTATTGTAAATGTCTAGATGGAGGATTTCTCCCACACAAAGAGGAATTGGTGTCGCGCCTATCGGGTGCTGGGTCGGCCTACGCTGGTATTTATTTTCGCTGCATCTTCTGCATGTCGCGGCAAATGTTTTGGATAGCTTTTTTATATTCGGAAAATAGTAATCACGAATTATTTGTTTATAATTCTCTGAAGGGCCCCTGTGCGCTCTGTTATGCTCGTTAGCTATTATTTCGCTTTGATCGTCTTTGTTAAAAACGTCCTGTACAAATTTGTTGGTGTGTTTTATCTTTACCTTCGGAAACATGACCCGTAATTCGTGTTGAATTTTAGTTAATATTTCAAGTGTACAATAAATTCCATTATTAACGTTAGGGTTAATTAAATCTTTTACTGTCTCTATTAATTTTGGAATAGAAGAGAATTTCACTACATGTCTAATTTTTGTTTGGTACAAGGTTATCATTCTTTTACTGTTTGTCAATGCAGCCTCAATAAAGATCTGGTTCCTGAAACCATTTATGGGATTAGTTACTGACGGAATTACTTCCGTTAGGGATATCTCACTATGAACCGTTCCATCTGAGTCAGTTATGATGTTAATGTGCTGTCGCGATAATGCGTCAGCAACCTTGTTTTCTTTCCCGGGCTTATAATAGAACGTAGGAGAATATTCCTCGATAAAGGCTCTCCATCTTTTTAGTTTAGTATTAGGATTTTTTTCTGATATTGCAAAGGTTAGAGGTTGATGGTCAGTATAAATATTAATGTTTGGGACGCCATAAAGGTAATTTCTTAAATTTTGTAAAGCCCAGACTATAGCGAGCATTTCTCTCTCGTTTGTCGCATAATTTTCCTCTGTTTTACTCAAAGTGCGGGAAATCATGGTGATTGGTCTCCCTTGCTGAGACAACACAGCGCCAATCGCATGGGATGAAGCATCCGTTGTAAGCTCAAACGGTTTTTGAAAATCTGGGTATGTAAGCAGGACGTCCTCTGATGCTAGTATATTCTTGATTCTATTAAAAGAATCTATTCCTTCCGCATCGAGTTCGATTTTTATATTTTTTGACTGATTTGCTTTAATATTCCCATTTTCTCCCCTAAGGTATTTAGTTAGTGGTTTCGCTAGGGACGCATAGTCTTTAATAAACCGACGGTAATAGCCGGAAAGGCCGAGAAACGACCTCAAACCTCTTAGAGACTTAGGCGTTTCAAAATTTATTATATCTTTCACCTTGTCGGGACAAGTTTTGATGCCCTCATTGGACACTAAAAATCCTAAAAACTCAACCTGTCGTTTGAAAAATTTAGATTTTCCTATTGAAATACGCATATTAGCGTTGTAAAGCTTGGAAAATATTCTGTTAATGGCCTGCAAATGTTCACTTTCTGTTTTTGAAAAGATTATTACGTCATCAATGTAAACGTAACAACTCTTCCCAATCTCTGATCTTAGTACATCGTCTATAGCACGTTGAAATATGCTTGGACCATTTTTGACCCCAAATGGCAACCTGCAAAATTCGTATTTACCATGGTTTATTGAGAATGCTGTTTTTTCCCGGTCTTTCTCCTCGAGGAGGATTTGGTGAAAACCAGCTCTTAAATCTATTGTCGTATAAAAATTTGCATGGCCTAAATTTGACAATATCACTGAGATTTCCGGAATCGGATATCTATCCGCTATTGTACGTTCATTAAGCTTTCGATAATCGAAAACTAGTCTATATCGTTGGCTACCGTCCTCATCTGTTCCTTTCTTCGTTACCACCACTATAGGAGTATTGTATGGTGATCTTGAAGGTTGAATGATACCATCGCCTAACAATCGTTTGACTTCTTCATTGACAAATGGCACTGCAGCCATATTATAAGGTCTTGGCCTAGAATAGATTGGTTCTGCATCAATAGTTCTTATGGATGCTTTAATATTTGTATTGAATGGTAACTTTTGGTCTGGTTGTGCGAAAACGCCTGCGTGCGCTTTTATAATTTTCTGGAATTCTCTTTTGATATTGCTAGGGACAGATTCTATATCAATTTCTATATTATTTGTTTGTTCACAGTGTATAAATTCTAAGGGCTCGGTACCCCCTTCATATATAAGGATCGCGTTATCGGTATCTATTTTAGATTTAATTTTTGAGAGAAAGTCGTAGCCTACGATGGCATCAAATGTTTCTAATTGTGGTAATAAAAAAAATTCTGTCAAAGTGCCCAAAAAAATCATATCACATTTATGTGTAATTTGATTTGCTGTGCAGCTTGTAATGATGTCCTTTCACTGAAGCGGTGTCTGACTGATGGATCTACATCCATAGCTATTACTTTTTGCTGTTCTTGGTATTGGGGAGAAACTTTGGGTGTGTCGTTAGTAATTCTCCTATACTGAGGGTTGCCGCTGCAAGAGATTCTATTTCGTCCGTGCTGGGCATCGAAAGCTCTGGCAAAGTCATAACGATGCTGGTTTGCTTCCAACTCTTGAGCTTTAGCAAGGGCAGACGGCAAATCTTGACATCCGGCAGAAAATAAAATATTACACCAAGGCTTATTTAGACCGGATATAAAAACACGTAAGGCATCGGCGCGATATTTCGCTGCCAATGAATCTTTTACTTCTTGATTCCCTGAATATTCCATCGTTATTTTGCTAATTATCAGCGTTAAGCTTTTTTCAATTTGATCGTAAAAATCTGAAATACCCATACGACCTTGACATAGGATGGAGAGTTGGTTTTCAAGAACATGTAATGGACGTTTATCGGAATACGTATGATCCAGACGTGCAATTATGGCATCGAAATTTAAAACTGTATTAAAAGATGACAACACTAAATCAGCCGATCCTGTAATTTTATTACGGATAATGGCTACCGCTTGATAATACTTTTCTGTTCCCACATATGGCTTAAATAATTCTATAGCCGTATTAGCCGCTTGTCTCCATGAAATATATTTCGCCTGTTCACCCGAGAATTCTGGTAAAGACATTATTAAGTCGAGCGAAATCATGCATTCTACGTCGAAAGTTCTTACCGAAATGGGTTCGTAAGCAACATTTGTGCAGGAAGGTAATTGCACTGAATTCAGTTTCACTGTTAGTTCCTCGATTTTTGCATTTACACTTTCATTGACCGTATTATTTTCTGTCATTAATTCACCCATTTTTCTCATTATCGCACCACATGCAGTTTCAACTGCAACTTCTACAGCCGAGGCAATAATTTGCGAAATGTTTTCCGTCATGACTATTGAATTTGTTGACCACAAACGAGTATTAACTCGAATACTTTACTACAGTAACCACACTAATAAATCAGAACTATCTGCTTAAATTTACACTAGATATTTGAAATTACTTATAGTATAGATTTTGAAAATGTGCAATATTAATATTAATATAAAGGAATCACTTAGTTCACTATTTAACTTAACTATTTTTATCTTAAACTCACAGTATTACTAGTACTATCATGGTATTACTGCCTCTGTGTCAAACTATGTGAATGGATTTTTCCCGCGATGAGGAATTTAAAGATGTTTTGTTTGATATTGCCGCTCCTGTGTCCCACTATGAGGATGTGGATGAATTTTTCCCGAGATGAGGAATTTAAAGTTGTTTTGCTGTCTGGATTCGTGCTCCTCCACCAGTACGGTTTTCTATCGATGAAAGTATGATATCCCTGATATGGGGACTTTAGTTACTCTTTTATTCTTTACAAGAACTTTTGGAGTATTACTTTACGATAAAACCACGTTGGGCGCCAGTAAATAAATATGACCGTTCACTTTGGTTGGTAATTTTATTCTGTTTTATTGATACAAATTCTTAATTCTATTTCTTAACCAAGGGAAGCGGGAAGTGCTGATTATGTGAAATAGCTTGTGTAAGGTGAGTGGATACAATTTGTCGTGCATGTGCTGCCAAAAGTGCAACGTAGTTAATGATAGTGTGCAATGGAAATGAAATGAAGGTCGATAGGTGAATGTGCTCGGGGTAAATGATCTTAGAGTGAGTAGTGAATGAATGTGTTGGCATATAGAAAAGTAGTGTTAGTATTGCTATATTAACTTATATAGGCCAACGTTGTTGTACTTTCCACCGATATACACCTTTTAGAGGAGTTACCCTCGATCGGATGCCTTTGGCCTTCGACCACTCTCTTTATTACCACCATTAACAACAATTAGATGGCAAACTAAAAACAAAACCCCCATCAGCTTTCCACAAATCTATTGTTTACAAGTAATTAATAAATCCATACAAATTCGAGTCCTATCCACCTACGAACCATCCGCGCCTAAGCGCCATCGCCAACGAGCATTAATTAGCGCATTTATACCTCACCCAAAAAGACTGCCGCCTCGCTGCCTCTTGTTCCCTGATTGCGCGCTACTCCGAGTAGGCAAGGCACTCTATGGCAAATTGATTTCTTGTCATCCATCATGAAGGTACGATACTTGGTCTACCAGAAATTTATTCCCACGCAACGGATTGATGGTAGAAATTGGAAAAATCCAAATTCCGAAGGTCGGAACTTTGTTAATTACTCGCGCTGGCATATCCCTCTCGTTCATGGCAATTCTCGCATTCAACTCTGGAGCAAACATTTATCTGTTCTAATTCGCACGAAATTACATCCTCTATCCACCGAGGACTCAGATAATTAATGATGTTCGTGCAAATATTGGCCGAGCGCCGCTGTCTACATATAGGTAGAGCAACTGCTGCTGCTGTTGATGCTGCCCCCACAAAAGTTGAGAATGTTGATTTTACAGATCAATGGTTTCGATTTTTCCTTTGGTCTCCGCAACAGTCTCGGCGTCGTCAACCCTCACGCGCTAATGATCTTCTGCTTGTTTCACAAATCTTCGTCGTCCTTTGGCGTTTAATGATGTCAACTCAATGGCTAATGTAATTAGAGCGCCTTTTCGGTTGGGCACAAATTTGTCAACCGTAAATCGATTTGTCAATTCAAATGTTTTCACTTTTACTTGCGGCGCTAATGATCTCGGTCTGGGGAAGGTATACTAGTTATATCCTTTTCGGTTAATGAATGGAGACACTTTTGCAAAGAAATGGGTAAGAAGATTGCATGGCACCAAAGAAAGGATGTGGAATCGTTTTGAAATTAAAACTGGTGCATCCTAAGCAAATACGGGATGGATTTGGAAGGATAACCAGGAGCGACATATGCGTGATTGTGTGACCCATATTGGCGGGTAAATTTTCCAATAATTGACAATGATGGATGACAATTAGACAATTTTCTTTGCCATTTATGGACACCTTTTTTGACTAAGGGAGGTTGGAAAATGGAGCATTCACAATTGGTTCAGATAAGAAGTGGACCTAAAAAAATTTAACTGAAAGACAAACTGATTAGGAGTATTACTAGTAATTGTGATACCAGATATGGCTGAAAAGCGAGGTAGGTAAAGAGGGTCGACATGTCGTAGGTACCTCGGCACACAATTGTCGATCCATTGACATGGTCATAAAGCGAGTTTCGCATTTTTCCCGAATACATTTTTGAAGTTGTTTCAGGTATGAATCGAATATTGACTTTGGTCCGTTAACAAGTTCCAACACCCCATATAGTATACATGTTGTATTGGCTCTAAGAAAGTCTATCAATCAACAACAAACAAGGAACAAGGACCCCCCTGCATTGTATGGTTTACCCAGTGAAACTCTTCCAACCAGAAGGCGCTGTTTTGGCATGACGCATGCTACATTAACAAAGTACGGATTGAGGCCACTTGCAGTAAGTTGTGCGCCATGATATAATATCTGCAGCTTTGTTCTGGAGTAAAAATTCCACAGAACATAGACTCAATTTGGAAGGCAGTATCTAAGGGCTGCAGTCCACTTAGTCCGCAAGGCGGCAATTTCGAATTGAACATATGTAACTGTAAAGTGCGATGGTCTTAATTCTATGCATATGCAACGCCTTGAATTCGGTTGGAAATAGTTGCTCAACGTGTTGCTCAACATTGTTCTTCAACGTGCTGCTCAACATGAACTTGAATGTGGGTATTGTATAGGGTGTGCCAGATTTTTTCCGAAGCTTAGCGGTACAATTGACAAAAATATTGAAAAACCCCGGGATTTCAAAATTTTATCCGGGACAAATTAAAAACTCCATAAATCAAAAAACTGTATATTATTTAATTAACAAGTAAATAGTTAGTTGTTTTTTCAATCAGTCCGTATAATGACATTGTCATAACAAGCTTTTTTTAATGTTTATAAAAACAAGTATACATGTGTGGGTATAAATACTATTTTTATTTTAAAAGAAAACAGACAGTCTATTCGTGACAAAATGAATGTACCTAACTATTAAATAAATAATAATATCTAACATTTTAAATATAAAAATTAAAAAAAAAAAAAACAGTCTTTCTGCGACTAAGTTTATGAACAATGAAATAAGAAAACGAACAGTCTTTTCGTAACTTCGTGTATCAAAAATCTTGTTTTTGATATTAAAATTATTTTGTATATTTAGTGGAACTCTTGGCTAATTTAATTAAGTCGGAATTATTTTTAACATAATTGTAAAGTTCTGAACAAGTTAAGTCGTAATTAAAAGATGTTTGCAGTTCGGCTTTAATTAAATCCGGTTGGCATTTATTTCGCACATCCGTCCATTTTAACGCCATTTGCGAAAAAACTCTCCCTGAAAAACAATTAGAACTTGGAATACTAAAGAAAAATGAAATTAATTTGAAAATATTGGGTATTTCCTCAATTGAGATACTTCCCAATATCTCATTTCATTTAGTTAAGGATCTTATGTTCTTATCATTTAAATTGATAATTACTTCTGAAGGCTTACGAATATTTTGGTATTCTTCAAAGAGAGAATCAAGTTCTGTCATGGTGACCATACCAGACAACGTTATCTATTATTTTTTGCTTTATTTTTTAACGTGTAAAATTTCATATATCTGTTCTCAGCGAGACCAGCAGAATAAAATTTCTCACGACTTATCGCTGGCTCTGCTTGACACCTAGTAATTTAAGATGTAAATATTTGTACCTTACGTAAGCAATATTTTAGTATATAAGGAGGAAGAATAATAAAAACGATTTCATTCGTAAAGAAAAGACCTTAGAGAATTATCATTAGACTTCCCCCCACCAGCGGTAAGGGGTCTTGCAATATTTTTCTCTAAACTTTACATATGGTCCTTCGAGTCATTAAAACGAATCAGTAAATACATTTTGCATAATATACTACACTAGTACATTAAACATTAAACAAGTAAGAAGCGTTGCCAGGGCTAACACTGGTAGTGGAAACATAAATATCAAGTCACAAGCGTTGCCAGGGCTAACACTGGTAGTGATAATTCAATTCAGTGAAAGAAATCAAAAATAAGCCGGAGCAATCATGGATGATGAAATGGACATTTTTATAATTGTTGCTAGACAAAAAACTCTTGCCGAGGAGTTAGAAAAAGCAACTATAAATTTCAAAAAGGATAGCGCGTCTAGGAAGACGCTCCGCTATAAGGAAGAACGCCTTCACAAAATTCAGTCGCTTTGGGAAGAATTCGACGATAATCACAGTAAGATAAAGGATAAAATAAAATTCGATACTCCATACATGGAGAGAGATACATATGGAAGGGTTAGAGATCTGTTTCTCGATCTAAAAACTTTGCTCGAAAAGATTACACCCTCAGAAGAAACGCCATCTTGCTCTCCACCATCCACTTCCACAGATAACAACCTCCAGACTCTACGATTAAGAAAGCTGAACATAAAAATAGAAGCTATAATCGGAAACATGGAAGAATTTGAGGAAACCTTCCAAGAATATTCTTCACAAATCTGTGAATACCAACAAAAAATATTGTTGGATCAACTGAAAAACATGACAGAATTACATGAAGATTTCATGTCAAATGCAACATCTAAAGATTTGCAATCACCATATGTCATTAATAATAAATATAATGACATTAAGAGAGATGTTAACCAATGCCTCCATCGAATGGCTTCGGCATTAGGTTATTCCAACAAACCACGGGATACAGATCGTTCAGATACAAAACTGCCACCTCTGAAGATACCGACATTTAAGGGAAATTATCTGGAATGGCGGTCATTTGCTGACATATTTACAACCATTATACACAACAAGCCAAACTTAAACACGACAGAGAAGATGGAGTATCTGAAAACTCATTTAGAAGGCGAACCAATGGCATTAATTCAGCACCTAACAATTTCAAGTGCTAATTATGCATGTGCCTGGGAGACATTAAAGGCACGATATGATAATGAACGAAAAATAGTGTCAATGCATTTAGATAAAATGCTTAAGGCTGGTCATCAAGGAGCCCATTCAGCAGCGAACTCTATAAAGTCAATCCTAGACACAACAAAGGAAGGGCTGTCAGCAATCAATAATATGGGTCTGAACACAAAATCCTGGGATCCGATAATTGTGCACCTAGTAACAAGGGCACTAGACCAAGACAGTAGAAGTCTTTTTGAACAAAGTTTGGAACAACCGAACAAGATGCCATCGCTTCAAACGCTATACGATTTCTTAGCAAGAAGATATCAGGCATTGGAGGTACTAGCTTCCACAAGGCAAAGGCAGTATAAGGCTTCAGAGGAAACAAAGAACGTGACGCGAAACTTTCACGTGTCAACAAAATCAACCTGTGTATTTTGCCAAGGTGAGCATAACATATATGCTTGCCGTAAATTCATGGGCTGGAACCCGAAGGAGCGCAGTGAAAAGGTTAAGGCAACGAGACTATGCATAAATTGTTTACGACATGACAAACAAGTTCCATGCATGAGCAAAAATAAATGCAAGCAGTGCAATAGAAAACATCATTCCTTACTGCATTTTGATAGGATGGAAGGACGACAATCTGATCATGCCCAAGCTGACGTACATATTCAATCTAATCATGGTCATCAGAGCCAAAACATCTTGCTTGCTACAGCAATTGTAAGGGCACGCGGTGCTTCTGAACATGGTCAATGCACTGAGCTTCGAGCACTTATTGATCAAGGGTCACAAGCCACCCTAGTAACAGAAGCTGTTGCCCAAACCTTGAGACTGAAGAAGCAGAAGGTGCACATTGAAGTAAGCGGTCTGGGAGCTACTGAAGCAGGAACAGCGCGAAATAAGGTAGAACTAACAATCCTCCCGAGATTCTCATCCGACTTCGAAGTTAAGATAGAAGCCCTTGTTTTACCAAAACTAACAAGAACTCTACCAGATGAAGAAGCTAATAATATGATGGATGACCAGTTTGGATCCGTAAAACTAGCAGATCCAACGTTCAATATCCCTGGAGGAATCGACCTAATCATAGGAGCAGACTTTTATGGAGATGTAATCCTTGATGGGTTGAAAAGAGGGACTGGAAATTCTCTTATAGCACAGAATTCCCGACTAGGATGGCTTATTTCCGGTCGGACATCAACTCAAAGAAATGACAAAATCAAAATCAATGGTCTTGTCGTTCAAACATTAGATAAACAACTTGAGAGATTTTGGGAAATTGAAGAAGTTCCTCAACAAGGTCATCAGAAGTCTACTGATGAAGAATGCGAAGAGTTTTATCAGGAATCTCATTTTCGTGATAACGATGGCAGATACGTAGTTAAAATTCCATTTAAAAAGAAGTCAACGGATCAAGAAGAAAGGCTGGGAGAATCCAAAAAGAGAGCATTAGCCAGGTTGCTACAGCTTGAAAAGAAGTTCAACATCAACAAGGAATTAAGGGCTGATTACATAAGAGTAATGAATGAGTTCCTCCAACTGGGTCATATGGTGGAAATCTCCAATATGGATAAGTTCGACAACAAGTGTTACTACCTACCCCATCACGCTGTAATTAAACCCGATAGTACCACGACTAAATTACGGGTGGTGTTTGATGGATCTGCAAAAACATCATCTGGAGTGAGCCTGAATCAATTAATGATGGTGGGTCCCAGACTCCAAGCCGACATTACAACTATTATTATGAGATGGAGAGCTCACAAGTACGTCTTCACTGCAGACATTGAGAAGATGTACAGGCAGATAAGGGTCAATAGTGAGCACCAAGACTACCAACGCATTCTATGGCGAACTAACCCAAATGAACCAATAAGGGAGTACAAGCTCACAACAGTGACGTATGGAACTGCATCAGCACCATACCTAGCTGTAAGAACCTTGCATCAATTAGCTGCCGATGAACACCACGAATTTCCAAAGGCGGCAGAGATTGTGAAAAATGATTTCTACGTAGACGACGTTATGACTGGAGGAGATACACTACGGGAATGTAAGGAAGCCCAAGGACAGCTAGCAAAGCTACTAAGGGGTGGTGGATTTCATCTTCGCAAATGGGCAGCAAACCATTCGTCACTTTTAAAATCAATATCAGATGCACATAACCAACCTGAAGTTAAGTTCGATAAGGAAGAGACAATTAAAACTTTGGGAATACATTGGAACCCATTAGCTGACACATTTCACTTTAAGGTCCACGTAACAACATCCTTACAAGAAGAGCATGGATCCACCAAACGTGCCACACTATCGGAAATAGCACGTCTTTTCGATCCCGTAAAGGTGATTCCATTTAAAAACCGTCCAGGAATTTACTTTGAGAAGATTGGAAGTGTAAACCTGATTACGAGCGACTGGAAAATAATCATCTATTACAATATGACCAACTATTGGAGAGAATTTGAAGGATTCCAAGACCTTGTGAGGGATATGAATGACTTTTGTAAAACTAAGTCTGACGCTCTAACTCACAATATAGTCCATCAATTTAACCATCAGTTAACGATTATAGAAAGCAACAACGACTTACTGCATACGCAAGGAGCTGGAAACTCAAAAAGGATTAGAATGAAACGATCTCCTTTCGACTTTGTTGGTACGGTGGCAAACAAACTTTTCGGCGTACTAGATGAGTCGTATGCTGAACACTATGAGCAACAAATTCAGCAAACACGAACAAATGAGAATCATCTACTTGAATTGATAAAAAATCAGACGTCAGTAGCGGAGGCAACAAACAATATATTACAGAAAAATACTGAAACCATTACCGCACAACTGCAAGCATTCCAAACCGATCTTGAAAATCTTAAGAGCATGACATCCAAATCAATCAACCAGAACGAAGCAAAACAGACATTTTTAGCAGTGACAACCTACGCAACGTTAGCTATGTTGAATTATCAGCAAACACAGACGTCTCTATTGAATGTTCTGACAGATATCCATCAAGCCAAAATTAGCCCTTTGGTGATAACACCAGACCAATTGAGATCACAGCTGACATTAATAAGAAGCCACTTGCCCCCGCAGTTGTCTGTAGCAGGAGACGAAACACACTCGAGCTTGCTAGGACTATATAAAATGTTCACAGCAAGAGCAAGAATAACTGATAAGAGTGTCATATTCGACTTACGAGTGCCGTTAGTAAATACAGAAGACTTTGACCTATTCAAGGTCATACCCGTTCCAACTCCCCATAACAATGAATATGTTTTTATTGAACCATCGCTGGATTATTTAACAGTTAACCTGTTACGAGAAGCCTACTACAGATTAACAAGAGAAGAGCTGGGACAATGCACAATAACCAGTGAAAAATATTTGTGCAAGCAACAGCATCCGATGTTTAATCGCCGCTCCAATATCAGCAAATGTGAAATGGATCTACTGACGCATGAGAAGGAATTGTCATCACACTGTAAATTGCGCAGCATCAAACCATCTCCTGTCTGGATTCAACTCAACAACGGCAATAGCTGGATTTACGTCTTAGACAGGTTGTATACATTTAACGTTATTTGTGGCAGACAGATTTTAGAGATCTCATTGCAAAACGACGGGATATTGACACTACAACCAAATTGTATCCTTAAACACGATTCAATGACTATTACATCATATAGCAGTAGTTCCAGTAGCATAAACGCAGCATTCATTCCATTGGCAAACTTGACAGAGCTGTTGTCTGAAAGCCCTAGGAATATATCCAAACCACTAGTTATTCCACACGTCATACTTAAGTCAGACAATGAAGACATCAAAATTCTTAGCAAATGGATAACGGATATAAAAAATGAGGAGCATTTGTCCAATAGTGCAGCAGTACATCCGATTCATCATGGACTGACTTACAGCCTAATAACTATACTGTTTATTTTTATAATTTCCTACATCATATGGCGATACTACAAGATCAAGAGGACTATGCAGATAGAGGTCCAAGCTCACGAACTACCACCAATACCAGCAACTCGGCGTTTTTCTACAGCCGATTTCGCTGTGACGTAAGGAGCGGCCCCAGCATGTCATGGTGACCATACCAGACAACGTTATCTATTATTTTTTGCTTTATTTTTTAACGTGTAAAATTTCATATATCTGTTCTCAGCGAGACCAGCAGAATAAAATTTCTCACGACTTATCGCTGGCTCTGCTTGACACCTAGTAATTTAAGATGTAAATATTTGTACCTTACGTAAGCAATATTTTAGTATATAAGGAGGAAGAATAATAAAAACGATTTCATTCGTAAAGAAAAGACCTTAGAGAATTATCATTAGACTTCCCCCCACCAGCGGTAAGGGGTCTTGCAATATTTTTCTCTAAACTTTACAAGTTCTATTTAATTTTTTTGGAGCAAGTCTACAGCATTTTCAAAATACTCAAATCCTAAATGGAAGCTTAAATTTAAAAAAGAAAGTTTAGATAAAACATTGTTATACGAAAAATCACGTTTTTCTATATAATCAATAAAATCCGAATAAAATTTTAATAAATCAGCTTGTGTATGATCTTTGCCTTCAGCCGTCAAATTTGAAAGAAACTGTTTTGCTCTGCTTCCAAAAAATACATCCTTTAGTCTTTCCTTAAATTTATTACAAATGCCGTGAATTTTTAAATGCAATGAGTGAATCTGATTCAATTTATTTCATCGTTGTCCATCGATGACATTATGAATAAAATATAAATAAGTAAGAGTTCTGTTTTCCTCATATTCTGTTTCAATTGCTCTTTCAAAAAGACGAGGACATTCGTTATTAGATTCTTGAAAGTGAGATTTGAGAGCAGGCCATATTTTAAGTATTCTTTCGACAGCTGGACCTAGTTTCAAAGAATTGTTGCAAATCGTCTCTTCTCTTAGCCGAACGGCTAAAGTAACTGCATATTTAAGCAATAGACTTTCTACTTCATATTCTAATTTATCGGTAGCATATTTTGCAGCATTGTGTAGTATGTGAACTGGACAGCCTGACTTTATAATTTTCTCATTTTTCGATTTAAGAATGGAGTGGTTTTTGCCGAAATTCACATTTGTGTTGTCTGCAGAAAATGCAGATACTTTAGGTAGAGAAAGACCGTTTTTTTCTAAACTTTCCTCTAAAATCTTCGATACCTGATTTGCAGATTCATCGTTATTTTCAACAAAATCAAGGAGCCTATTCTCTACACCTGTATCAGAGAAATATCGAATACAAAATGGAAACATTTTCCGGTTCTTCCTGTTGCTAGCGTCGGTAGCGATTGAGAAGTATAAATTCTGGTCTTTAATTTTTTTTTTAAATAATCTTAACAGATTCTTTAGCAATCACTTGTTTCACTAATATTTCAGCTTTGGTTCTGCCACATTTTAGTTTTTGGGCAATTTTTGAGTCATTTAAAATATATGGCAATAATTTGTGTTCACAATCCATACTGTTGTAACTTAAACAATGCTTAACAGTGTGAAATACAGATGTTAATTCAGCAACTATAACCTTGTCTTTCAAATCAGCCGTTGACTTATTCGGTTTCGAAAAATAATTCAATAGAGTTGAAGATGCTAAGTTCTTTACAACTTCGAGGTGGGATTTTGTGGACGCATGTGTTTTCAAATCATTTTGTCCTCCGACAAAATACCTTGTAATGGTTTTCCCTTACTTTTTTGGACCAGGTAAATTTGTTTTCCCACTGGCTGTTATAAAGGGTGAGCCGTTTTTTCTTTGTTTTAGGCACACTACCGCTCGAACCAGCAGGAGAAAAAAACTCACTTTCACTTGATGATAAATCACTCATTTTGGCTACAATTACCTGCATATTAAAAAATGTTCTATGTGTAGGCATGCAGAGTTAAAAGAGAACTCTTACCTACCTATCTACTTCCAAAGTCCAATGTCACGGCTCCAAGAAAACAAATTTGTAATTGATTAGTTGGTTTTTGATAATATTATGTGAATTTAATGACAGCTGTCAGGTTGACAATATGACGTTCAACAAAATAAGGTGCGTTTGATTAAAATTTCAATGAAAACTCGTTAAGGTTAAACCACAATGCAGTAGTTGTTTTGGGAATATTAAAGAAATGTTTTCACTGAATATTTTTCTCTGAGTTTCGTTGAAAAACCGGGAAATAAGCTGTCCCGGCGGGACAGTTGAATTTATGTCTGGAATCCGGGACGTCTGGCAACGCTAGTATTGTAGTACTACAAGATCGCGTGTTGCTCGTTGAACATGATTGTGCATTGTGTTAAGCAACAATTTCACAATAATGTGCTGCGTTCAACCAATTGCTCAACTTATTTATTTTTTTTTGTTAACTAGAGTTGTCCGACGAAACTTGTGGAAGTTGAGCAATTGGAACCAATCAACTTACAGCTGTTGTTTACAGTTTAGCATTCGAAAGTTTGCGTATCAAATGAGTCAGGGAATGGGAACAAAAATGGTCATGCAAATGATTTCGACGGCCGAAGAAAACGAAAATCTTTCGTTTTCTGCAAAATAGTTTGCAAATTCGAGCAAACATATTCGTTATACGCAGTTGAACGAGGAACTGAATGAGTTGATCAACTATATGTGTAGGGTCGCAGTTGACTGAGTTGATCAATTCGGTGTATAGAATCATTGAAAAGTATTCATCAATAAGGTGTACGGGGTACTTAAGAATTTAATAATTTCATCAACTATGTGTATTCGTGTTGGGTAATGCGTTGAACACCAAAAATGTAATTTTTTGTTGGAATTATATTTTATACAGTGTGATGTTGTGCACTAGTGTTCGAGCTTACAAATTTTGTCTCTCCAAGTGACTAGTTGAATGAACTGTCGGAAAAAATTGGTTGACCATTTGTGTGTACTTAGTGGACGACAACCATAATAGATTCGTTCAGTTGTTAGGGATGTGAAGTACCACAGTCAATTGCGCACTGCTTTGTATCTTTCTGTTGGACGGTGTTCGGTGACCGAATGTTGTTGTTCTCCACAGTGGCTCAAATTAACGCAGCTACACGAAAATGGCAACAATAGGATAATGGTCATAAATTGACGGACATCCATTTCCGTGTATTTAATCGTATCGTACATTGTATTGAAGGGTTTACCTTGTGTGAAAGAATGCTTCAAGAAAGACCAAAAGCGACAAACGACCCCCTCCTTTCTCAAAAATTAAATTCAATATCCTCGCTGCATTGTGTTGTCACCGGATTTACAAGACCCGCACTCCTTCTTCCTCTTCTATGGCTTGTCGATGCGGCCGTTTAGCAAATCCTTACAAACTGCAGTTTGCATTCGCATCGCCCATCTCTTGAACCGAAATTCCGCAGATTTATGGGACCTGCAAGCCAACCAAACCTAACGCCAATTTGTTGCAACTCACTGAACTTTGTTTGGCCCGGCGATAAATTTAACTCATTTCCCTCTTTCACTCTCTGGGGCTTGGTGGAAATTATTAACATGGACGTGAAATTGATTTATCGCCACACGTTGTATGCGGCGTATAGGCGATGCCGACGAACAAGGAAAGCGCAGTACAGAACGCAAACGCAGGATGCGTTCAAGGCCTTCCCCCCTTTACTCTCAATCTACACACATATAATGTAGAGGGATTATCCCAAAAACTTCGACACATGGGGGTGGGTATAGCTGCAGACTCACACATGACAATTAATTACACAAAAGGACCTTTGTCAATTCAGATTCAGATTGAAAGTTTCGGCAGGTGGGTAAGTGCGGCCGAACCTGCACTCACTCATTTTGGTACAAGATCGCTTCAAGCCTAATCCAAAGAAGAAAACGCGACAAACAAGCTTTGGGAATGTGGTCGATTACTGTTATCTTATTGACGTCTTGTATCGCCTGGTGGGGTACGCACAAGTATAGCCAGCGCAACAACGAGCAGGCGCGCAAGATAACGCTAAGTGCGTTTTCTATTATGTTCGACAGAGCGAGTTCTAAAGTTCGGCGGGGTCCGAAGTGTGCGCGAACGCGAATCGCTTGAAAGGTGTGGTATTGACACGGGATACTGCGCGCAGAGGCCCTGTCCGATAGCATGCCAGGAGGTAACAAGACAAACACACAAGAAAAAAGCGAAACATTAGACAAAAATCCAATTAACACGGAAACCGTGAGCGGTGGCGTTCAACGAACGCCATCAATACACGACGTCGACGGACGGGACTTGTGGCTGTGCAGTGCACCCTAGTCCGGTGGTCATTTATCAGGTTTTTTTTTTTTTTTTGTCCGTTGTCGTTGTCTCCTCACTTAAGTGTCGCCCGTTTTCACGGTGAGTTAACGGGTGAGGTGTTACGGCATTCAAATTGACAAAGCAGAACAGAATACGCGATATGACCCAACGGCAGCCGCTGAAGACGATGAGGAGCGACTATGCGCTTTTGTAGGTTGTAGCAAAGCCCAGCATACCGCTACTACACATGTTATATGTCGGCAATCGAGTGGCGTGGTGTATGGAATGCTCGCAAGAGGCTTGAGTTCAATCTGTCATCTGGTTAATGGGTTGTAGGTGTTGTTCAAGTTGAGTGATTATTTTAGGAATTTACAAGAGGGAATGTGGTACGGGGGTGGTGGATGGTGGTCTATCATAACACCGCTGTAATTCATCTTGTTACAAGTGGAACGCGCACAGAGTGTGCCGCCGGTATGATGAAATTCAAAGTATATGAGTGATGGCAGGAAATTTCGCCGGAATGTGTCAACAGATGGAGTTCGGTTTCGTAAAAGGTTTTCTCCGGATTTGTTTTGGTAACTCTGTTTGGAGATTAAGTTCGTCAATCTTTTGAGTGTATTCGAAGTGATTACTTAAAATGGATCGAAAAGTATTAAATCATATACCATAGTGCAGTACCGCAAGGCATAAATTTCTAGCATTAACGAACGTGGATACCCCTTTAAAAATGTATCTCTGCCAAATGCATGGTGGATATTCCAGAGTGGTAAATCTGAAGTTTATCAGTCTACTTTCTTGTATACTTGCGGACCCACAAGGCCTGCTAAACCGCGTCAACTATAGAGGCATGCACCGAGGTACCCCCCAAGGGGGAGTACTATCTCCACTACTGTGGAATATAGTTCTCAACGAACTTCTGATTTCGATGGAGCTTTCCGGATGCAAAGTCGTGGCCTACGCGGATGACGTCGCCTTACTCACTTCAGGAGAGTATCCACAGTCTCTTTCCGATATTCTGGAACTAGCTTTACGTAAACTAGTAGCCTGGACCAAAAGCAGCGGTCTAAGTGTCAATCCGACAAGAACGGAGCTAGTTCTTTTCACTAGAAGGATCAAGACTCCTCTTATTACCCCCCAATCTAAACGGCACTCCACTCGAGTTAGTAAAAAGTGCGATACTTGGGGCTTATATTAGACAGCAAACTTGTGTGGAGGGAAAACATTGCCGAGCGTTCTAGGAAATCCCTAGTGGCTCTATACTCCTGTAAGAGGGCTTTCGGCACGAGAGGGGGCCTCCAAACCAATATAATGTACTATAGCTTTATACCGCGGTAATAAGACCGCTTATTCTTTACGGCATCGACGGCCGGCCGGCACTCACAAAATGTCCTGCACGAAGGAGCACTGTCAATTTTTACGGACGGTTCCAAAACATTAGAGGGAGTCGGAGCAGGGGTATTCTCAGAAGAAATGAGCCTGGGACTCTGCTTCTCTCTCCCGATACACTGGAGTGTCTTCCAAGCCGAAATCACAGCTATTCGTCAAGCCACAGCGTGGCTGTCGATGAATGCATTAACACACAGAGATATTGTAATATATGTTGACAGTCAGGCTGCCATCATCCAGCGTAATAAGATCTAAAGCGATGAACGATTGCCGCGTATTTCTTAACGAGATAGCTGGGCAGTACACTGTTACATCCCAGGGAACTGTGCAGCTGACGAACTTGATAGACTAGGCTCCTCCGGTGTTGATAGCGTTAGTCTGCACAACGTGCAGGTACCGCTGTCCTAAGCTAAACAAATTATCAATGCGGACGCAACAGGAAAAGCAAGTCACAGATGGAAACATCTGGGATATTGTGACGTTGCCAGGCTTACTTGGCCGACACTGGATACCAAAATGGATCGCCAATGTCATCAGCGGTCATTGTGTTCTGTGCAGACACGCACAAAGACTTGGTCTGCCACATAATGACTTCTGCAGAAGCTGTAGGGATGAGGAAGAGGAAGAGGAAGAGTCCGTCACCCACCTCATCTGCAACTGCCCTGCCCTATTCAACCTAAGGAGGGGTTTGGTTGGTTGGTTGGTTTAGGTGGCTGTATTTCCTGTACAAGGGAAAGACACAAATAACGCCATTGAGCGCCGTTTTGAGACTACAACTCACGGAAACCTGAGATATAAAGGGGGAGACGGACGACCAGCCTGAGGAGTTAAGAAATTTGATGATCTTATTGAAGTTAATACTTTGGATGGCCGAAAGGTCATCATAAAAGGGATGACCTAGAGCACTGTGTCTGGTTTTGGCTAGGGCCGGATACTCACAAAGAAGATGAAACACTGTGTCCGCGCAACTACGGCAGTGCGTGTTATGGGGGATGCTAAGCTTGGCTGCGTGAGTTCCTAAGGGCCAATGACCCGTACTAATTGCCGTTAGTCTGGCGACATTTACACGCGTTCTGGCTAAGAGGTTGTTTGTTCTGGCATCACCATAGGTTGGCCAGATCTTTCTCGGAATGGCACAGCTCGTCAGGCTCAACCATCTGGTCTCCGCCCTTGAGGTGCAGTACTAGAAGGATTTCTCTCTTAACGTATCCCAGCGGAGGGAAGACTTCCTCCGCTTGAGACACGCACAGAGTAGAGCCACGTCTGGCAAGTTCATCGGCTTTCTCATTCCCCTCTATGTTCCTATGGCCAGGAACCCAGACGAGAATGATTTCAAACAGATGACAAGCCCTGGCCAGTGTCTCCCTGCAGTCCACAACGACGATTTAGTTGCCCCGACAGCCTTAACCGCGGCCTAATAGAAGGAGGGCTTACTTAGGAAACTACTTCCTCAATGATCTTAGTGATTTATGCTACATCAGCGATGTCAACATTCTTGGCTTTATCAACGGAAGTAAATGGTTCACAACCAGTAACCAGTGGTATGCACAATGGGCCGATTAACGGCCTTAGTGTTTCTCTCACCAAGAGCCACTTTAACATACATACATAGAGGCATAAATCTCCATAACATTGCATACAGGATCCTTTCTGTGTTCCTGAGTGAACGCGCCAAAAACAATTCGTCGATGACCTGATTGGTGCCCACAAGTGCGGTTTCAGGCCCGGTAAATCCACACCGACTAAATATTGATACGGTAGGTTCTCGAGAGAACCCTATAGCAAACCAGATCGATAGTTTTAAAGATTTTAAGGCCGTATATGACAGCATGTATAGTGACGACTGACGAGCTATACATGTCTAGTTTCAATATATTTACCAAGTTTTTCAGAATGATGATGGAAAACGCTGGCTGCTTCATAAAGGTCGAAAACAATCTCTACGAGTTCCGTGAAGTCAAAAAAGGACGCAGACAACTGTCATATGACTATTTCAACATCTTGAGAAAATTGTACAAAACCGCCAAGTCAACAGTGAAATTTTGGCAGAACACATCGACCTATTGGTAGGAGGCTGCTAGTATGGAAACGGAAGCCCAAAAAAATGGCCTCTGCGGTTAATGAGGGCAAAACAGAAAGCATCGGGACAAAACCTCACGATGTTCTGTCTCGGCTTCGCTATTAACTCTGACAATAAGACCGCAACAAAAACCAAGTGGAGATATATGTACTTGCCAGTCACTATTTGCTTTGCCTAAGAAGGCAATTGATAAGTACCTTGAATGAGGAGATTAAACAGCGAGCTCTAGGGGCTGTCATCATCATTGACCTTGTCTGAGAAGACTGTATAATACAAGAAGAAAAAAATCTATATCCCATGGGTGATATGTTTCTTATGTGGTTTACACCTCTAAGTGCATAACCACACCAATGTACCAATCTACCTTTCTACAACTTTCCCAGGGGAACTGCTGTAAAGTAATACTTTTGCGGTGCTAGTTTTCAACTTCGGCTGTTCTTAATCTTTCGATTCTGCCCAGCTCGTTCTGCATAATGCTCGATATTACTGAGCATACCTTATACTTTGGATCTGTCTGGATATATTTTCAGTGGGGATCATTTCCACTGTAACGCAGTCTGCATGTCGTTTGAAATGTGCTTATTACTCTTTTTGCGCAGAGCCTGTATACTGATGAGGTCTTCAACAGTTTTTCGCAGACTGCAGCCGACGCGACTCTGTCTAATAAATGTGTTTGAAGGTCCATGAACGAAGCCTTAATAGTAAAGTACTTAACTATCATAACTATCGTCAGTTTGTTTTCATAACTTGCTGTCGGTAAAGTAGTGTGTAACTACAGCAGGAAGTATACCTATATTACAAAGTACGTGCCCGCTTTCTGCAGAACCTACTGACATTCGTCACTCATTCGTTTGAAAAATTTATAACTTTTCTGTTTTGAAATGCCGCCTTATATTGATTTCAGGACTTTTAAGGGACACATGGATAGAAAGCTTCCCATAACAAAAATTACATCAATGAGCTGCGAAATAACACTCCTTGAATTTTATTTAAAATTTGTCCATCAAATCACTGGGCTACAAATTTTGACTTTAAAAAAGTATTCCTTATGTAAATTAATTTTTTTTGTATTACGTACTGAATCCAAAAATATAAATAGATATGTATATATTAAAACTAGTTTTCCTTTTTTTAGAAAAAAAAAATATTTTTGCAAAAGTTAACAGAAATTATTATGTTTTTTCAATCATCAGTAGAATTGCGACGCAGTTTTTTTGCGCCCCTCTTGTATTCTGCTTCCGTAACATCTCGAATAACAGTCTCGCAATAATCCGCCCACATTGAAACGTTCCAATGTCCTTGATACCGTTTTTCCATGTTTGCGAAGTCCTGATGGAAGCGCTCGCCATGTTCATCGCTAAAAGCTCCGCAATTGCCCGGAAAGAAGACCAAGAGAGAATGTAAAAAGTGGATTTTCAAGGACATGTTGCAACAGAGTTTTTGGAATGATGATAACATATTTTCGACAAGTTCAGCGTAGTTGTCACTCCTCTTATTTCCCAAGAAGTTTTTTATGACAAAGCGAAAATCATCCCAGGCTTTGAACCGAGTCAACGTTATCATCTTCAAATTTGGACCGATGAATATACCTCCCTTGACTTTAGCGTCACTTAATATTGGAACTTTTTGGCGAAGGTATTGAAAAGCAGCTCAATTTTTGTTCATTGCTTTTACGAAATTTTTCATCAGTCTAGGACTTTTTATATGCAATGGCGGAAGTAACACTTTTTGTGGATTAACTAAAGTCATTTTCAAAATAGTTTTGCCCAGGTTGAAGTGTCTGACTATGAGGCTTCAACTTTTTTTTATAATGCTCTTTTCTATCACGACTATCCCATTCGCAAATAAAGCAATAAAACTGCGTGTAGCCTAATTGTAGTCCAACTTTCAAATCGCCGCAGATTTGCCATTGGTGCTCATCATACTTAATCCGCAGCACAATCGTGTTCATATTTTCATAAGACTCTTTCATATGAACTAAGTCGAAGGTAAAATAGTTCGGTTATGTAACAAAACAGCTTTTAAGCTTAACTTAGAGCTATCTGAAGCCTCCATTCATTCTGTTTGTAAGTAATGTTAAGGGCTACCATGCCTATCTTATCGATGGGACTACCAGCAATGGAAATAACCATCTGTGTGGACAGTCACATCTATCGGCTTTAACCTTGTTAATGCCAAATGTGTTTCAGATTGCCTCTTGGCGCTCAGGGCTATACGTCATCACTCAGTTGAGTACTCTGCTGGGTTCCGGGACACGTTGGGGTGGAAGGGAACGAAAAAGCGGACGAATTAACCAGATACGGCTCTGATATGAAGCCTCAACTAGCGGACGGAGAGGTGCTACCGCCTTTCAACACTGCTAAGACTTTTATTGAAGGCGTCACCGCACATCTGGCTAAGGAACAATGGAGCAACAGCATCGGTTGAGTCATAACCCAAAGTTTGTGGCCTGTGATTGACACCAAAAGATCAAAGTTCCTAGTCTCCCTTACTAGAAGTCAGATCCGGATGCTCGTCGGGGTTTTAACCGGACACTGCACCATAGGAAACATGGCTAAAAGGCTAGGACTTTTTGCAAATGACTTCTGCAGAAGCTGCAGAGACGAAGAAGAAATAGAGTCGGTGGAACATCTTCTATGCCACTGCCCAGCAAGGTTCTTCGAAACTTTGGAAGACTTGGCGGGGGTATCTCTATCACACATAAAACTATTCCTAAACAGATCGAAGTGGTTTTGTTAGCCACATGTCCTTACTTGAACAAACAGGGTACTCACAATGGGCCTTCACGGCTTCCGGGTGAAATTTGCATCGGCTGCAAAACCGCCCTCCTAACCTAACCTAACCTAACCTAAGGGCTACGATCAAACCACTGACACCATTGTAACAAACTAAACTTTCATCCTTTTCAAAAATCGCGTGAACTTTTTTTGTCTAGTACGGAAAGGTATAATAGTCACGCCACTTTCTAAAAGGTTTCAGTGTTGCAGCCTCGAGCCTAGAAGTTCTGCTTTGTTCTTGGGCAGTTCTAAGTCCCTAACAAGATCATTTAATTCATTTAATTTCTGTGTGGCGGTGATGATGTATACTAGTACTTCATATTCCGACATTAAAGAAATTGATGGTGAAGTTAGTGTGATTTCATCTTCGTCAATGTGAGGAGAGGAGGTTTTGGTTAAGGTGAAGATCGCTGTGTGGCAGAGGACGAGTAGCCAATTTGGATACACTATGACATTCTTCTTTTTTTAGAAACACACTTACCTTTTCCAAATACATGAGATGTCAGGCAGAAATAACAATCAGTTGCATGATTAGACGATTCTCGCCACTGCATTGGCACTGCAAATCGAAATGATGTCTTTTTACCATTCAGCCAATTTCTCAAACCTGTAGCACACGGAAAATGTGGAAGCCAGCTTTTATACTGGTGTTTTAGGTTTTCGTTAAAATTGTGAGAATAGGCTCTTTTTATTGTAGGCGATATGGAACACCTTTGCTTGCTAAATATCACTTGACCACAAATGTACCAACAATTTTCGGGATTATTCACACATTTTCGAGACTTTTTGCTATAAAATATAATGTTTTTTTTATTCCACTTTTAACACTTTTTTCACTTAATAATACCGAACACAGCACTAAAACAAAATATTTTTAACTTTCGAGGCCAAATAAGTACAAATATGTCAACATTAGGCCTGTTTTTTGAGCTTCGATCTTAGCAAAGCAAAGTAAAGTACGATTTTCAGCACGTAATTGCAACAACTACTTTCAACTTGACACTTGGAGAACTCAGAGTAGTTGTTGTGATTGCGTGCTGAAAATCCTACTTTATGACATGTTCTCACCAAACGAAAAATCCTCCGAGGTTTTGCCATACATTTTTGAGGTGTCAAAACCTCGGGTTTTCAGCGAAACTATTTGAAAACCCTCTGAGTTTATCCGTTCGTGAGAGGTTATCAAACCGAACATGCCTACAGCGTGAACTTTTGTTTATTTTGTGTTCATTTGTGGATGTGAAAATATTAAACGCCAAAAAAATTGTGAAATAATAAAAGAAGAAAAGAATTTGAATCAAAAAAGAGGTAAGTAATATTTTTAAGAGAACTATTTATAAATCCTTTAATTATTTCCTAAATTTTTTCAGAAATCATTTTTAGTAATTTATCTTTCCAACACTATTATTTTGCGTCAACAGCTGTTTTGACAGCTTAAGACTTTTGAAATCACTCCAACTCGGTGTGAACGACTTACAAGGTTTCGGTAAAAGTTCATTGGAAACTCGCGATTTAAGTTTGGTGGGAACATGGCATAACTTTGCTTTGCTGAGATCGAAGCTCAGAAAAAAAAAGCCTATTATCAAGTTCAATGAGGGTAAAATCATTGATTTATTATATCTGTGGCCACAAGCAATAACAGCTTAAGTCTGTTTTACTCATTGTTCAGGAGAGCAGTTTAAAGTTTTTTTTACTCCATTGACTCAAGTGACTTAAGCTGTTGTTTTTTTGAAATTGTGACCACTTTTTTAAAGATATAAAGCTGAAAAAAATTTACAAAATAGATTTGGGTACGCTGAATTTAATGGCATCAAAATCTCAATTTCGTCTTAAGTCGACTTAAGCTGTTATTGCTTGTGGCCACAGATATATGGACTGTTAGTAGACAACTTCGCGTTGGTTCCAACATAAGCGCTAGCTCTCGTGGTTCGGAGCGGAATAAATTGGAAACTCACATCTGACGTTTCCATTTCGTTGCAGATAGTTTGCATAACACGGCGACACTGCGATTAATGGAATAAAGATTTAAAATTAAAAAATGAAGTGTTGTATGATTGGTTGCAATTTGCAATATGATTCAAGTTTCTCTGATATGATGAATTAAATTCTCATGTACTTGAATGTGATATTCTTAACAATCATAAGTATTTATTGATCAGAAATGTGATTGAAATATACGCTTAAGTGTTATTACATCATATTTCTAAAGTTAATAATGAAAAACAACATAAAAAAATAATTCACAATAAATATACGAAAATTGTGCAATTTATGGGACAATGAAAAACGATTTTTTATTCAAATTTTGTTGGTTCCATCTATTATTAATTATTTGAAGTAGCACAATTTTGAGACGACATTTATTGTAAACAATGCCGCAACAATTTGAAGTTCAACCGTTTCACTTGGCAAATCCACTCACGCCCAATAGGTGGCTCTAGCATTCTATGGAGAAATCCAAGATGGTTGTCATTTTGTTTCACTTATTTTTCGCATAGAACCACGAGCGCTAGTTATGTTGGCGTCACTTTCTGGGCAGAGATTGTATGGAAGTGACATTTCACTAGCAGTCCATATATAATAAGTCAATGGGTAGAATCATTAAATTGGGAAAATGACAAGTATCGTAAAAACTTAATCGAATAAATGACTTTTACTTATCAACTTGTTTTTAGCACGGGTAGTTAAATTAGTTAAAATGATTTCGGATACTTTTCCATTGTAGACCAATGAGGGACTCAAGTACTCTGCCCTCTGTTGGCAATTTTATTTTATACAACCCCCTATAGTCAGACTTCCATAGAGCATATTGATGGCAGTACATGTTACATGGACTTGCATATCCTCGGTTAGCGCAAGGCTTCTTTTCTAGTGGCAGTTGGACAGTGTCTCTGTCTTGTCTATGTTATCCGGCCCTCGAGCTTAACCAGTTGTCATCGCCCAAAGCTATATCTATGTAAAGGGTTTTCCCATAAGAGGTGTTATTGTCAAAGGCCCTGTATTTCGGTAGCTGTCACTTTTGAAGCTTTTATTCTTTGACATTTGGCAAGTAGACACTACGCCATTACTAAAAATGGAACTGGAAATGGAAAAAATGGCTTCAACAACGCATTGAAATTATTAAAATTCACCACAAAAATGGTCAAAAAACACAAGCAACGAAACCATTGATCTTTTACGGGAAAGAGTTTCCGGACCGTGTTATCTCTCGAAGTGGTGATCACAATTGGCCACCGAGATCTTGTGATTTAACACCTTGCGACTTCTTCCTTTGGGTCTACGCCAATAGCCCAGCGTCGATTCAAGACCCCAAAGATAAAATTCGTGAGGCTATCGAGGACATAGGGCAGCCACTTTGCGATTTGGTTATGGAAAATTTCATGAAAAGGACATGGTCCTGCATGCGTGCTCTTGGTGGCCATTTGGCTGATGTTGTTTTTCATTATTAACGGCATACCTTCCTCTTTATTATGAAATAAACATCCGATCATTTATCTCAAAAAATGGCATTTTTCTTTGAATACCAAAATAACACCTCTTATTGGAAAACCAAATCGAAAACTAAAGCAAATCTATATAGTGTACTATGCCCCACAATGACAACACACATCCTTGCTCCACTGTGGTGTGTGCGTACTTTGGTAAAATGTCCACACACTTCTATAAGCCAAATGATTGCCTGCGCATGATGAGCATGATGATAAAATTCTCATTTGCGTACTCCACCCCGTCGATGCTCATCTCCATCGGGGATAATTAGAAAGTCGCGTATCCCGGCAAATATGTGCGTTCTAAAGCCATAGACATTAGACAAGTGTGCGCACATATGGGAGCCACATCCTCATCATACATATAGTTTGGGGGATATAATGGGTAGGCGCGCGTATACACAACTCTCATGAATATTATGCTCGCTGCTTGCTTGTGCGACATGTTTATTGTTTCGTAATTTGAAAGCGTGCGAAAGTCTCCCAAAAGAAACAATAGGACATTTTATTGTTGAAATTAATATGTGTGCACGAGAGATGAGCGCGTGTGGCTGATGGCAGATGCCAATGAATAGGGCATGAGGGGGTGGTGACTTCGCAACTGTTTGCCATATGATATGGAAATTATGTCGAAAATATGCAAAGGATACGACTTGTAAGGAATCATATGTGGCGTTGCAATATGTGTGCGGATGTGGATGTGAATGATGCCGTAACAAGAGTGTAAATATTTAAAACGATAATTGCTGAAGCGAGCTGTGTTGGGGGTAAAGTTACCCTCGCCGTGGGGGAGATAATTGAAAATTAATAGCTTTGCGTGCTTATAACTGTTGTTTTGGTTGTACCAATGATTGTTTGATGAGTCTCTGTGTGTGGGGTCTGAATGGGACTAGTCCACGAATGTGAATATGTAGGTTTCTCGGATTTGCTTTTGCAAAATTGTTAACAAATCGAAGTGGCTGCCAAATTGGACTATACAGCTAAAAGTAATTGTTAAAATATGAATTAGGTCGGACCTAATGTCATCCTAAGCTTACCTATTTAATTTTAAAGCATGCCGCCTAATTGCTTTTAATGGTTTTTGGGTGCGTTTTTTGGCAAAAGTTTTCATGGTTTCTTGGAGCATTTTTGACGCGTTTTTGTGGTGTTTTTTTAGGATATTTTCTGACGTTTTTAACGCAATGTTGGACTCGTTTTTTTAAGCATTTTGCGAAGTCTTTTTTTATGCTTCTTTGGCGGGTTTTTGGCCCGAGTTTTCATGGTGTCTTGAAGCATTTTTGACGCGTTTTTGTGGTGTTTTTTTAGGATTTTTTCTGACGTTTTTAACGCAATGTTGGACTCGTTTTTTTAAGCATTTGCGACGTCTTTTTTTATGCTTCTTTGGCGGGTTTTTGGCCCGAGTTTTCATGGTTTCTTGAAGCATTTTTGACGCGTTTTTGTGGTGTTTTTTTAGGATTTTTTCTGACGTTTTTAACGCAATGTTGGACTCGTTTTTTTAAGCATTTATGCTTCTTTGGCGGGTTTTTGCATGCATGTATTTGAAGCGTTTTCCGAAGAATTTTCAGGCGATTCTCTCGACTGGTTTTTCGACGCATGTCTTAACTCACTGATATGGACTAGGGAGCCAAATAACATAATCTCCTGAGTCCTATGGTATAGAGGCACAATGAGCTTAGTTTGCGATGTCTTTTCCAGCCTATACACTTGATGGGTTTGGGGACTAATGAGCTTACCTACATCTTAAACTTTCACTACCAAATATAAACTTCCTCTCTCTGAATTTAGTTAGGCATACCAAGTCTCTAAGCAAATGCCCAAAAATCCTCCTTCACAGCCAGCAACTCAATCGATGTCCACCGATATTCCACAGTCATCAGTAAGAAAATAACAAAAAAATCACTCCCCCATTTGACCTTATCCGCTCATTACCTTAGCCACGAGCATTTTTAGCATTCAAACGGTAAATACACAACTCAAATCCAATATCTACAGCCAAAGGCGATAGACGCGAGCTAGAGCCCTATTTCACACACCCACTGTCTCCCTCTCACTCTGCTTCAATCAACTGAGCGACCTCACCACCACGTTCCACACGTAGCCGCAGTTGAACGTCGCAGCTTGCAGGGGTAGAAGGAGAACATTGATTGCCAGCAATGAGGTACTGCACCTCGGTAATAGCCAGCAATTTGTCTCTGCAGAAAAGCCTTCAAGGCTCCGTGTATACCGCATAATGCCTAATCTCATCTACGTGGAAAAGTTATGTATTAGTATTAGCCAGGTCGCGCGTATACGTCGGTCGTTCCGTCGCCGTCGTCGTCGTCGTCGTCGTCGTCGTCGTCGTCTTTGTCGATACCAATCGACGCGACGCGAAGCCAAGTGGTGGGTCCATCTTCCACCTGGAAAAAGAGAGACTCCATCAGCCTTAATTTGTTCTATGCGATTACTCATATTGGAAGAGTGGAGAAGTGTCCGGGTGGTATTTTCAATTCCCTGGCTAGCGCGAGGAATTATGGCCTTAATGAAGAACATTGGATTTGTGTCAGGTGAGTTATGGCGCAGCGAAGTGCGCGCGCGCGCTCTCGGATCTCGAGCTATGGGAATGGAATTCAGGAAGTTTTTTCGGCGATAGGATCAAGGATTTGCGCGAATGAAAAATGCTTCCTCTCGAGTCGGGGTGGTCTCCGATTTATAAATCTTAGCAGTCGCCTATCGTTTTATTGCCGCGATGATGCAACCTTAATTTTGAATGAATTTCCTGCGGTATATAGGCAAAAAGATCTCCTGCGCTGTTCGCAGGGCCGTTTTCTTTGTCTTACTGATTTGAATTGATTAAGTTTCACTCACAGTCATGGAATGCCTTCAAAGTCGTCGTCGCTGTCGACGTCGTTGTCTTCGATGCACATAAATTCATTTAGATCAATCAATTCAATTTGTTGGTTCAATAAAATTCAAATGGAAGCTCCATTAAAACAAATTAAGGCCGCGTCCGAGGCTGTGTGTGTGTAGAGAGCATACGAGCAGTTCAGTTCAGTGATGAGTTGCCAGATGAATTAGTCATAATTTTGTTTTAGGTGGTGGTGACTACTGGTATTACACGAGTGCGTTTGGAGAGATGCGACGCATATTTAGTTGGAATTGTTGGAGAAAGCGAAATCAGACAGTGCTGTGTGTACACACTCCCATTTGTAAATGCTCTGCGGCAAAGCTGTTCCTAAAAGCAAAATAATTTAAGGCAAACTGTTCGCAAGAATATGCCGAACGTCTGTCGCACCCAACTGAGCTAGTTCATTGAGACAGGCGCGCTTTTATAGGTCCAAAAAATAGTCTTAAAGGCGACTTTCAATGGATTTCCTAGTTCCAGATGAAATGGAGCAAATGGACCTTCATAAACGTGTATTCTGAGAAAACTGCATTAATAAGGCGCAGCGAAAAGATTTCGAAATTCTCAAGCTAAAGCTATTCGGACTTCCTTTTTCGTTTTTTTAAAGGATGTCATTGGCCAGTCGCGAAGGCACTACGATTATTGCGATAGAAAATTTAGGAAGAGCCTGGAGAGGGTGAAGGAGAGGGTGCTATATTTTGTATATCTTTAAGAGCCGAGGTTTCCATGAGGAAATAGTTCACCTGAGCCCACAAAGTTCGTGTTCCGTGATTCCTGTGTCATTCATTAAAAAACGGTCAAACGGCCACGACAAGAACATTCTACTGCCGTTATACGACATACTGCTTCGACTTCGAACAAATTTACTGGTGAGATTACCAACTCTATCAAGACAACTTTTTAGACTTTCAAGTCTAATGGCATATACTTAAAGAATATCTGCAGCGCTTTTACAACAAGATTTTGCCAGCTGATTTATACCTTGAAGAGGGCATATGGCTTTCGACTAATGATGATGATGGCTGAACCCTCACCAGATCCAATTTACATAAGCCTGACCTTCCTAAGACCTCCTTTGAAGCTGTCTACTCAAACAATAATTCTCATACCAATTCGAGAAGGCAAATGAGTAATTGGGTCAATACAACTAGGCTTTGAAGAAGTCCTCCTGGCTCTTCAATCTCTCAAGCCAAATCCAAATTGCGGTTTTGATGGTATACCTGCCATTGTACTAAAATACTGTTGTAATTCTCTTAGTACTCCTTTGCTGAATCGCTTTAACCGTTCTCTTTCCGAAGGCAATTTCTTAGAGGTTTTGAAGATGTCATTTTTGGTACCTATTCATAAGTCTGGTTCAAAAAATTATTGTCAAGAACTATAGAGGTATCTACAGATAAATTCTGTCAGCGAATTTTTAAACTTTTTGAAAGTTTCGTTTTTGACGAAGGAATATTTGTCCGAAGTTCAACATGGGTTCGTATCTAGACGGTCCACAGTTACAAACTTGGCTTTAGTTTTTCTTCGTACATTCTTAATGAAATGGAGAACAGAAGTCAAGTTGATGTCATATACACCGACTTTAGTAAAGCTCTCGATTCTGTTCAGCATTTAATTCTTCTTGAAAAATTTGAATATTTTGGGTCTCATTCTGAAATTCTTCGATGGATTTCATCTTTTCTCATTGGTCGCACTCAACGAGTACAAATTAGAGCTTCCCTATCTATAATGATAAACTGTACCTCTGGCGTACCGCAAGGGAGTCATTTAGGCCCATTACTTTTTATTATTTTTATTAATGATATTACTTCTGTCGTCAGAAATAGTCAGTGTTTATGTACGCAGTGGCTTAGTGGTTAGTGTGTTGGACTACTAAGCGAGGGGTCCCAGGTTCGAATCCCGAGAAAAACCCAAATTCCAACTTAAGGTTTTTTTCACTGCGCCACCTCTCGCGAACGTCTGACAAACATCCGAGAGTATAACTGTCATGAAAGAGCTTCTTAATTGGCCGTTTGGACTCGGCATAAAATTGTAGATCCCTCCCATTCGTCCCAAAAATAAAAACTCACACAAGACGAATGGTTGTGAGAAGCTAGGCTTGGGTCCATACCGACCTGTTGCGTCAATTATTTATTTATTTATTATTATGTACGCAGATGGCTTAAAAGTTTTTTCAGCCATTAAGCGCATAGAAGATTGTCATTTGATCCAATCGGATCTTAACAGTATTATTAAATCGTGCAACGCCAATCACTTGACACTCAACATAAGTAAGCGCAGCGCGATATCTTTTACCAGATCTTCGTCTCATATTGAGTATAACTACTCAATTCACTCAACTCGTTTAAATAGAGTAGAGAAAATCAAGGACTTAGGTGTTATGCTTGACTCCTCTTTTTCTTTCAAAGCCCACATTGAATATATCGTGGCAAAAGCTAATTCAGTTGTTGGATTTATAAAACGAAAAGGTTCGGTTAGTTCGATGGCTTCTTGAATATGCCGATGTCATTTGGAGTTCTGACTATTCTACCTATTCAGATCGACTCGAAAAAGTTCAGAGGCGTTTTACAAAATATATTTTTCATAAAATGCATTGGATCCCTTCGCCCAATTACAAAGCTAGATGTCTTCTACTTGGAATTAAATCCCTGAAATCCCAAAGAGAGATTCATGATGTAATGTTTGTGAGGGACTTACTGTGCTACCAGATAAGATGCTCTACCCTGCTGTCGATGGTACCCATATATGCTCCATCTAGACCCTTACGAATAAGGCATCTTTTGTTTCAGCAAAGTCACAGAACTAATTATGGTCAAAACAAGGCTAGATGGATGTATCTGTATCTAGAGACAAGTTTAAATCTTTATTGTTTTATATATTTATATTTTAAAGAAGAAAAAAAAATCATAAAAACATTGTTCTTATTATGTAGATTTTGTAACGTCTGTTAGCTATCTTATCATGCTTGTAGATGAAATTAAATAAATAAATAAATAAATACTGAGATTTAGGCTACCGCAGAAGTCTCCACCACGAAGTCTTTGAACAGTGATAGATTTGCTTGTAAAGAAGTGGATCAGTTCATCATCCAAGAATGCATCACCTGCAGAGTGAGCTATAGTGAAGGAATGACGACCTTTGACATTAGACTTTATCCGTTTGATAAAAAGTTTCATATCTGTCAATGCTGTTAATGTTTCTTGGAGGAGTCCAATTTATATTAATAAAACTACAGCAGCCTCCGTTTGGGTGCTAAAAATGTCAGTCGTTATCAGATCAAACAGGGGTTACAATAAATGCTTCTACAATGCACAAACAAGCTGTTTCTTGGACCCTGCTTAAAAAACTTAAAAAAAAAAAATAGTTGGAACAACAGGTCCTTAGGCTTTTCATAAGGTTCGTCCGCCATTTAAATTATTTTGTTTATCCTGTTTTTTTTTCTGTCAATTATAGCTGTAAGTGTGTAATCAGCTTTTCACTCAGCCTGCTCAGTAAATTTATTCTGAGCGCATAGAGCGCGCTCTGATCGAGCTCTGAACGAAAAAATAAACACAAATTCTGAGCTCTGATGTGCCTGAGCTAAAAAGAAACACGAACTTTTTGTATAATAGTTCAGGTTCTGCTCTGAACTATAAAAGAATAACGACTATTGAGACTAACGGCTCTTTCATGACAGTTATACTCTCGGATGTTTGGAAGGTTGCGCAGTGGAAAAAAAAATCCCTAAGATGGAGTTTTGGTCTTTTTTTCGGGAATCGAAATGGGACATTCTGGGGCCTATTTATTTATTCAAGGCAGTCCATCAGGCCAGACCACATAATGTCTGTCGTCCACTTAGAGCTCAAAGCATCAATTTTGAATTCAACATGTTGTTGTACTTTAACATGAGATGCTCCCAATTCAATGGTATATTTATCAATTGGCGATAGTTGCACTACTCGTGTACGAGCTCGTGTTGTGCACCATTAGGAAAGAATGTGCGGCGGATTAGATTTTACTTTATTCCGTTGCCTAACCTTTTGTTGACCTGAGTTGTGTCGGGTGCAACGAAATTTAGATCCTTGTGTCAATTGAGCCATTCGAATCATTTAATCTTATCATTATTAGGGTGACCTGAACAGATCTGGTAAAAAAAACCAAGCGACCTTTCGAAACAGGATGTCTGGCTCAGTTAGTAACGGTGACACGAGTTTTTGAAAAATGCCTTGAAATAAGAAAATAAGATTCAGTTTTTTCTGTCTAAAAAATGCCAAAGAAAGACAGAAGAAACATGCTTGATACCTTTTTAAAATTTTTTACTTCCACAAGGATTCACCCATTTTACAAGCTTGTTAAGAGCTGGTTCGAATAAAAGCTTTCCGGATTTTTAAAATACCGGGTTTTTAAAATACCTGAGTTAAATTTAAAAAGGTGTCCGAAGTTTTGTTTTCCTTTGGTTTCACTCAATGGAACAATTCTGGTTGAGTTCATAAATGTATTGGTAAAATGGTACAAGTCTTCGGCTACTGCCAGGTGGCTTTTATGAAACATACATTTTTCAATTTTGTAAGTGATTCTTGAGTGGACTCTTTCGGTCCATGAAAAAAATAATAAATCTCATTTTCTGTACTAATATTTGCAAACGCACCAGTGACAGTTCTGTCAATGATGTCGATATCATCAGAGTATGAAAGTAGTTTCACAGACTATTGAAAAGTTGTCCCGCTGGCGTTGGTTCACGAGTTTCGTCCAATTTTCCGAGGTATGATGACGAAAAAGTCTTATGACAGTGTTTTTTTTTTAAATCAAAGGCGTTGGTGAGATGTCTCCGACCTTTATGGAGCAGCGTGCGTTCTCCATTGTCATTTTGCACAAACTGGCAAGTTTGGCAGGGATGCCGGAACTAGAAATGGCTCTATATAGCTTGCTTCTTTAAATGCTGTCATATACGGCGTTCAAATCGATGAACCTGTGGCGACTATCGATCTGGGGTGGGATTCTGTAAAAAAAATACGAAAACCACTTTCTTTTCACATTTCAAAAAACGAAAGAAATCACGCGAAAGCGAAAATTTCCTTCATGTAACTCGTACCGTTTTCTTCTGCACATTCGTTTAGGTTTAAGAAGCTGTGTGACAACTAAATTAGAGTTCGGAAGTCTGAGTATGTCGTTTTATTTTCGTTAAATTATTTTGACAACTTACAGCTGACAATTGAAAATATTTCAATATTTTCTTTGTTGAATTTGATTGTTGACAAAGGCGGACGGAATAAAAATGTATTAGGACGAAGCAAGCTAACCTGGGTCCCATCAACACAGCCGATTACTAATTGATATTGTAGATAGTTAAAGTGGATGTATTTATGTTTTATGTTGTTACTTACCACCAGGAAGTTAATATTTTTGATAAAAGTAGCTTTTAGCCATATTTTCTTCTAGTTCTGTTGGCCAATGAATCCATTGGGGACAGAAAATATCTTCCAATGCATCAACACATTCGTGCAATATTTTAGATATTGTGCTCTGTGCTAGAGGAGAAATAAAATCATTTCGAACTAACGATTGGCATCCTCCTCCAGACAGTACATCTAATGTCGAGGAAAGTTTCAAGATCGGAGGCATACGTATGTATTTTGTGTACCTGTAAGCCATTTAATATTAGGCCTGTTTTTTTGAACTTCGTATTTAGCAAAGCAAAGTAAAGTAAGATTTTTTTTTCTTCGCTTGACACTTTGAGACTCGCAGTAGTTATTAGGTCTGTTTTTTGAGCTTCGTTCTCAGCAAAGCAAAGTAAACATTGAATACCAAGAAGAAAAGTAACAAAAAAAAAAAACTCCTTTTAATGGTAAAAATGTATAGTTGGTGACTCGATTCAATTCAACCAGCTTGGTTCATACTAGGATTTTCAGCACGCAATTACAACAACTACGCTCTACTTGACACTTCGAGATTCGCAGTAGTTATTGTAAGTTGTGTGCTGAAAATTCTACTTTACTTCGCTTTGCTGAGAACGAAGCTCAAAAAAACACGCCTATTATAATTTGTGTGATGAAAATCTTACTTTACTTCGCTTTGCTGAGAACGAAGCTCAAAAAAACACGGCTATTGTCCAGCACATACTTAAAGGCGGCTTTGTTTAATCTAAAACGTTGAATATGCCCTGTATTGCGGAGTCAAAACTGACACAGAAAATCAAAAAGAACCTTTTGTAGAAAAGCAAATTTCGAGCCACCTTCTGGCACAAAAAATACAAGAATTCAATTGGGAAGAACTGAATGAGTGTACAGATGTAAATGAGCTTTATCAAAAAATCAAAGAGACAATGAATAATCTGACTACAACATCAACGGCGATAAGAAAAAAAAGGAGCACGGAACATAGTTGGATAACCGCTGAGTTGAAGAACGACTGCAAAGAACGCGACAAACGATTCAGGCGGTACAAAAACAACAGACAAAACGAAGATTACCACAGAGAATACAAAATGTATCGAAATGAGCTAAACAAGAAAATAGCAAGAACAAAGGCTAGCTTCTATAAACAAAAGTTCCAAAGCTGCAAAAGCGACCCCATGGAGACTTGGAAACTTGTAAATTCTATTTTGGGCGAGAAGAAAAGCAATCTAGATGATATCTTAAAAAATAACTTCTCGAAAGAAAATAACATAAATGAACTAGCCAACAAATTCGCTAAAACTCTAACTGCAGAAATAAGAAACACTGTACATGAATGTAATCACCAATTTTATTGCGGGCAATCAACTAGCATACAGCATTCCATTTACGCCGAGCATGCGTCTGTTGCAGAGGTGTATAATATTCTCAACTCGTTGAAAGGCAATAAATCGGCGGGTATAGACGGAATAGGGCCGATTGACTTGAAAAATAACTCACTAACTCTATCACCAATTTTAACAAAGCTGATTAACATGAGTATAAAGCAAGGGTCAATTCCGAACATGCTTAAAACATCAATAGTTCGACCGATACACAAAGGTGGTCGAAAAGATGAAATAAAAAACTACAGACCAATTTCAATCCTATCAGCTGTTGATAAAATAATGGAAGATGAGCTGGCAGCTGTATGAATTCATCGAGAAGTACAATATTCTGAACAAACATAAATTTGGCTTCCGTAAAGGCAAAAGTATAAATAGACTGCTTGGAGACTTCGCCAACAAACTGTACCACAGCCTGGACAAAAATCACAGCTCAGTAGTTCTATTTATTGACTTCAAAAAGGCCTTCGACACTCTGAACCACAAACAAATCCTGAGACAGCTTGAAAAGATTGGAATTCGTGGACACAATATTAACATGGTTTGAAAATTACCTAAACAATAGAACTTTACGGGTGAAAATTGGTGATCATGTAAGTGAAGATGAATAGATTGAATATGGGGTCAAAGTTGGGTCCACTTCTCTTTAGTATTTACGTCAATGATCTACTGTCGGTGTTAAAGTACAGTACGGAATATGCCTATGCGGACGACACAACGATCATAGTTAGCCATAGGATCGTTGACGAAGCTGAAAAACTTATGCAAAAAGATTGCAACAGAGTGATAGCTTGGTGTCACGAACACGGATTAATTATCAACGCACTGAACTAAACTAAAGATAAAAATGCATGACATAGACTGCTTGCACACAACTGGCCATAAAGGAACAATAAAAGAAGACGACGACTGCAGATATATAGACAACGTTTCAACATATAAATATCTGGGACTCGTGGTTGATTACAACTTCAAATGGAATTACCACATTGAAGCACTGAAAAAGAAATTGTGCCAATCAGCATTCGCTCTCTTCCACCTGAGCAATCTCAGCACATACAGTCTACTAAAACAATGCTACTTTGGACTTGTTGAATCGCACTTAAGGTACGGCATATTAGCATGGGGAAGAGCTTTATGCAAGCAACAACTCCAAAGGGTGCAAACACGACTGCAAAAAATTGTGCAGAGAGCACACAGAAATGAACCAGTTAATATGCTAAATATCGCCAAAATCTATGAACTGGAATTACTAGCAACTTTTTACAGCGACAACACCTATAAAGTACAAACGCAGCAGAGAGTACAAGAAGACGACAACAGCACATGTACCAAATTCCGAGATTTTGGAATGATTATGGCCGTAGGACGTACAACGTGACAGTCCCATCTGTATTTAATGAACTCCCAAGAGAACTTCTAAAACTTTCTAGAAAAAAATTTGTTAAAAAAGCCAAAGAATTTAATATGTATTCATAAAAGACATAAATTATATGTATATGTAATTGTTATTAAATTATTTTTGTAAATATTGTTAAAATTAATTGATGTTAAAATATATTCTTGCACGTTAATTTGATGTATAACTTTTTATGAATTATATGAACTCAGCAATAAACAAAAGTATGATCAAAAATTGTAAACAGTCTTCTGCAGACAAGCCCTTAAGGCTTTGCAGAAAAACCAATGTAAACTTAAATTGAAAAGAACTGAAATAAAAATTGAATTGAAAATTGAAAATTGAAATTTAAAAAAAAACTAAAAGGAAAAATTAACTTTTAAACTAAGAACCAAATTAAAATAAATCAACCTTTTGTCAAGTAATGAGGGCGGAACAATCCCGCCGATTTTTTCTAAGTTTTCTTAAGTTTACATGTTCATTTTCCACTACACTTTCGCCGCTATCACTGGTCAACAAATAATAGTTTGCTAGCATTTCTAATAAAATATTCAGCACAATAAAACACCACCATATTCAAAAAGAATAAATAGGAAAATGTTAAACGCCAAGAAAATAGCTGTCGTTTGTTTTCTTTCGTGGAAACGATAAAATCTGTTCGTTTTTAAGGTTACATGAAGCAAGAAAAGCGAAAACGTCAAAGAAAATTGTGATCGTTTGGTTTTTTTTCGCGGTCACGAGAATTTCTTTCGTTTTTGATGTTACATGAAGCATACTGTTCGTGCGCACGAAAGCGTTTAAACGTTATCACTTTACAGAATGCCGGCCCTGGACTTTTTTATTTTTTCCACGATCTGCTGTAGTGTGAATATATGGTCGGTTGTGGACTTGCCGGGCTTGAAACCGCACTGTTAGAAACGAATCGTTTTAAGCATTTACACAGTACAATAAATAGGTTCTTATATAAGCAATGTTAAGGAGATCGATGCAACTATTCTCTGCGCTCTTAACAGGTCCTACTATATTGTGGATCGGGGCAAACAATGCTGAGGCTCTATTCGTTAGGCATACTCTTCTTAGATCAAATCTGGGAAATGAGTTTGTGTATCCTCCCTACCACGTCATCTATCGCTGCTTTAAAAAAGTTCGGCAGTAGGTCTGCCGCAGCAGTCCTATCCTCACTCCATTTTGGTCAGGTGGACGGAAGTCTTGGCTTTCATCGTAGGTAGGTAAAATGGTTAACTGCCTGACAGTGGAACTTATATTGTGGCATCGACGACCTTCGTCTTCGGCACTTGCTGCTGGCTGTATATGACTTCTCTAGAGATTGAGGGACCTAATAGGCTGCTGAAGATTCTATACTTAACTTTTATAAACTTATTGTGTCAAACAACTTTATTTTAGTTCAATTGCGTTTTATTAATCCATCTATTAATATCTTAAATATATAACAAAATACGTCTTACTATTCGACGGTCAGAGAGAGAAAAACCATGCCCTTCTGTCAAAGTGATTGACTTAAACGTACGCGTAGGGTTACCATCAATACATAATAAAACTGAGAAATATCTTCAATACAACAGTCTCACTGGTGCTCAAGAGGTTGAGATCGCTTTCTGTTGGCCAAAGCGTGCCTTAATATAAACTGACTACAAAGCAAAGCGCAGGTTCACTTCCTAGACAAAGAAATAATAAGATACTAGATCCTTAAGGAGAAAGTTATCAGGTTTTTTAGAAAAAAAATTCTTCAAACTACCAAACCACTTACGGTGTTTTTCCCCCACCACTCTCAAGGCATTGTTGCTCTACTTACTGGCCAAAGGCCAGACTCTTGTTTATTCAAAAGAAAACGAATAAATTGTCAGGCCCGCACATCTCGATCGCGCAATCGATATCAATTTCAAAAGCCTCTTCTGCTCAATTGTTTTCATTTGGGACCATTAAGGCCATCAAATTGTGTGTCGAGTGTTTACTCTGACCCCTATTTGTGTTGTTGTTCGTCAACAATTAAGTTTGTGTCGAAACGCACATTCAAAGAGGTTGAAAGGCCACGGCTTGCCACTCTCATCCGCCAGCCAGAGCCCTAATTGGGTTGAGTAAATATGAATCAAACTCTGAATGAAAATTCTCTGATTCACCAGAGAATATACCACCCACCCATACAAAGCCAACAATTCGAAGGAGGACCTGCCATCGATGCGTCGCCATAATGGACAAACGATGATGATTGCTATGTTGATGAAATGACCGATTACCGTGCGCCCCGTCATCGATCGCTACAATGGCGCACGTGATTACAATGTTGTGCCTCGTTCCGCGGATGATTGCACTCTGTTCAGCGGTCACAACTGCAGTGTGCGCCCGTCTAATGTTGTTCCCGCTCAGGCTCGCAGGCGCATGAGTAAACATAATTAAGAGAAAAATAATTTTATTTATTTATTTGTTCGCGTTTTATCGATAGAGTTGTCTGTGCGCAGAGTGGAATTGGTCATAATTTCGCGTGTTTGCTGTCCGTCACAGCAACACGCTCACTGACCCACTCACGGGTCAAAATGCTATTCAACGAAATGTCAATAGCTGCGCGGTTTGAAGAAGACAAGTGCTCTTCTCGGTGGTAGCTGTGGCTGACGTACTCGTCGTCGGCTATGTGCATTGAACGCTGTGTTCACGAACACATCCCACTTTGACTCATGGAAGCACGTACCAATCCATGAACTTTGACATTTCGGTGAGCAACGCACCTGGTGGCTGATGTTTCGTTTTCGTTTCCCTCAAATTGGTCGCTGGTGGTGGCTGTTCTGTTCTTCTTGATGTTGCTGTTGGTGATGTGGTGATTTCACCACCTGCAGCGCGAAATCAATCACCAAACTGAATTGGAGAATTGGTTCCGATCGAATTTGTTCACCTTGGCGAGAACGTAATTAGAGAATGTGTACAGCACAGTGGCGGGGAATACCTATCGCACTGTGCACCGGCAGCGGCGGCACCAGTTGCGGTTCACAGCCGGTAGTTTGGTCGAGGTCTTAATTTGGGCTAAAATGAGTGCTAAGCGTATATTGGTAGCTGGTAGCACAGCGCCAATTCGGCGGACATATGTGAAGTAATTTGCAATTAGAGGCCACATTTGGATTACGGGTTCAATCGCAAATTGTCCGATTAATTGAACTGGCTGGTATAATTTTATAGTCGCTTTCATTGGTTGTGTGTGCCAGTTTTTTTTTGTTTTCTGATTATATATCAGTGGCATTGTAGTTCTGTGTAAGTGATTCTGGAACGGATGCAGTTATGGGAGGAAATCGAAATAGTTAAGTCAAAATATTATTACACTTCGAAATGTTACTGATTTGCTACTGACTAAGTGAATAAGAGAATGGCGGAGTACAAGTGATTATTGAAGTGTTTCTGATCATTTGCAAAGGCACTAACTGAAGTGGACGAATCTAAATACAAGGTGGCGCAAAAGTAATCCTCCTATCAGAAAATGCTATAAATTTTTGGCCCCTAATGTCAGTTCTGTTTTGACATTTGTGCGAAATACACGTTAATAAACAATGTTACGCTACACTGCTCCAGAACGCGGAATATTGGTGACTATTTATTTGAGCAATAATCGGTCGGTGACTTTGGCACAACGTGAATTTCGTCGCAGATTTCCTAGCCGTCCAACGCCTACTGGTGAAACACTGCGACGTTTAGCCGCTCGCCTCGAAGAGACTGGCACAACACGAGACGTTGCCAAGAGTGGCGGGCCCCGGAGCGCCCGTTGTGCCGAGAATATCGCCTCTGTTGACGCGGCCATTTTTTTTCGAGAACGCCCCTGGTCAAACGACAACAGTGAACGGTGCGCGCTATAGGGCCATGTTTACCGATATTTTTCTACCGCAATTGGACGATTTAGGGCTGGAGGACATGTGGTTCCAACAGGACGGAGCTACGGCACACACTGCGCGAGCCACAACCGATATTCTGAAAGCGGTGTTCCCGGGTCGTTTTTGGCGATTTGCACTAGCCCGCAAGATCGCCTGATTTGACCGCTCCAGACTTCTTTTTGTGGGGCTTTTTGAAGTCGCGGGTTTATGTCAACAAGCCTCAGACTCTTGCAGCTCTTAAAGGCAATGTCCGTCAAGAATGTGAGGACCTTTCGCCGGAAGTTTTGGCCAAAGTGATGGAAAATGCCATAAAAAGGGCGCAAATGACAATCAACTGTGGCGGCGGCCATTTACATGACATCATATTCTCGACTTGATGTAAAAAAATTTAAAAGATCAAATAAAAATAATCCACAAGAAGAATCAAAGTTTTTCATTTTTTTTTTTTAATTACAGCCAAAAAACATCGGAAGGTTATTTTTGCGCCACCTTGTACATAGTAGCTTCCGTTTACCACTGACGAAGATCTTAGTGCCTTTGCAAATGATCAGAAACACTTCAAGCTCTACGAAAACCTTATGCTACAGGAAGAATTTAAGAACGAAAGAGAGAGAACATCTTTTCCAGCTTAGCCTTGAAGAACCAGGATTACCTACCCCAATAGTCAAGTACTGCTAGATGGAGATGGGTTGGTTAATAGATATGCTTCTATAGCCCAACCTTATTTTTAATTCCTTGTTTTAGCCAGAAAGTCAGTTTTAATATTTTCTTTGATACGCAATAAGAGAAAGAAATTACCAGGAACCCAAAAAAGTGCGTTGCGAAATTCTCTCCGTCTGTCTGTCTGACTGTCTGTATGCTACTGAGGTCTACAACCTAAATGTGTGCCCGGATAAAGTTTAAACTTCGGATTTGGAGTTTACAAAATAACAGTTTCATTTCAGTTTGATTCGTTCGAAAACTGCTCCATAATTTCAACCGAAATTGATATTTATGGAAGGAAAATTTTGTGTGCATTTGTGTGCAATTTTTCCTAACTTAAATTTAAAAACTATATTTCAAAAACCCAATTTTTGATTTGCATAAAACTTTAAAAACTAAGTAAAGTTTATATCCCGAACAACGCATTTAATACATAGGTACTTAGATGTACATATAGATACCTATAGCATAGCATTTTTCACACTAAATATTTCAATTTTTGTTACTGCTGTGTTTGGATAAATCTACAAAAAAAAAACGCTCTAACGAGTTTGATCAAAGTACCTACATATTGAAGATAATGTAAGTATTCTAAATAAGATCCCGTACTTTAATAAATATCTTTTTAATTATGTCTCAAAATTTACTACCCAAATCCCGATCTGTATTCACATATCTACGGTATATTTTTGTAATAATTTCAATGCCCCACTTCCAATAAAAATGCAATAATAGCTGTGCAAAACTTATTTTTACCAAATATAACCCACGTCTGTTTGTTTTTTCAACCACATTGAAAATGCACCCTAAAATAGTTCCAACCACTTGAAACGTACACAATCAGAAGCTCCCATTTCATTTCCACCCACACACACACTCAGAGAAAAAAAAACACGTAAAATTATTAAAAAATTAAAATCAATATGATTTGGCTCTAAAGTAGAAAATCGTCAAATCAAAGTCATGCCACTTTAAATAAATATCTAAAATTCTTGAAATTAAAGTAATAATATACCAAATACATTTAGTTCAGCTTCGCGAATTATTTCTAATATATCCCGAATTAAAAGAAATTTGGATTGTCCTTTAATTTAAGAGGAATTTCGCCATTAAATAAATGTGAAAACACGTTTATTGACAACACGACCCATATTGAATTGAAATAAGTGACTTAAAACAATTTTTTTACTAAATAAAATTTGTTTCAAATGCGATGATGTTTCTATATATTACCACAATTAGTTTCTTTATTCTCATTTCGATCGATACATGTAATGAAAATTTAAAAAAATAAAAGAGACACAAAACAACTTATTTTTGCAACATACTTTTTTTTATTGTTTGAGTTTTAACAGGTGTAAAATATTCTAAACAGCGCGTCATATTACAAACTTATATTACTTAAATAACTACTTAAAACTTAACCGAATCATTCTTATAATTTTACTACTTGATTTGAAGCTAGAAGTTGGTGTTTCTGTTCCTGAATTGCAGTTTTAATTTTGCCAATTTGCTACGTTTGAATTTACAGATATTGTATCGTCATCGATTCCAGGCTAAAATTATTATTAAACATAAAATATAGATTTCTATACAAAGAAAAGGTTTCACTTACCTGTATCTTTCTCCACAAACAATTTTTTTCGCGGAATTTAGCGCGCAATCCAATGCCGCTTATAATACCGTTAATGTCTTCCTTTGACAAATACTTCAGGGACCGAAATGTTATATTTTTTTCTAAATTAAACACCAAAGCAAATTAATTTTATCCTTATAGACTAGTAAATTACTTAGCTTTGAAAACTGCAGATACATTTTCCAAATCAAACTCTTTCAGTAGATTGTTCACTTTAATGGCGTCGTCATCATCATCCCTTGAAAAAAGTACGCTTAAAAACTGTCCGCTGTCATCAACAAATTGCATATCGTTGGTTAATATGTTATTATGCTCATCATGTCTTCCGAGCTCGACACCATATTTTCGCATTTATTATAAAGGAACTCACTATAGGTATTTACACTGTCTTCTTGAATCCTACACGCAAATGGTAGAAGTATAAATACGAACATATTGCAATTGCAAACCCGATACGAGTCAGAAGGCAGATGTTCTTTTTTACAATTAACTTATATTGATTACATTTACAATTGAAAACGCTTGCCACTTTGATTTAAAAGAGTATTTAGTGTTTTCACGATTTGAATCAAAAAGATTGTTAGTTTGATTTTAAATGATTCACTTTTGAAACATAGATCGAAAATATCAGCTTCATATTAAAGTGGTTTCGTATTTAAAATTAAGTTGTTTTTGGCTCATTTGATTTTTTTGATTTGATTTTACATTTTTAAGGCATTGATTCAAATAACTTTCGCATTAATATGACTGCTTTACCCATTTTTCTACTTAAATCAAAGTGATTTTAGTTAAATTCCAATACGTTTTATCAAAAATGAAACAACGTTGATATTAATGCGATTCTATTTAAATTTACGATGATGTTTTTCTCTGGGTGCAACTCCATCTGTATATTCAGTTTATAGCAACTGCTACTGCTAATTCAAAACAGGGCACGTGCCCCCCAGAGAGCACTGCATTATTACTGCTTGCTTATTCCATTATCAAAACAACACAGACACTTCGCCTATGTGCTAAAATAAAAGTCACATTTCTAACAAACGATGGAAATCAAGACGAAAACTCACCCAAATCTATGTCTGCATATGCTAGAACCTAGAAATATATGTGAACCTTGGGGCGCGTGCAACGGTATAGACCATATTTTTAATAGTACAATTTTTGTGTTTCCGACGGCCATAAAAAAAAGAGTTACAAATTTGGCAACAGGTGAAAGAAAATATTCCTAAGTCACCAGCAGAAACTTATAAAAAAGCAACAGCTCTGCCAAACATAAGAACCCTTTGTTTGTGCACATTTCCTGTGACAACCAGCACTGCCGAACGACCTTTCTCCACCTTACGCCGGATAAAGACATATCTTCGCAGCAATATGAGAGAAGATCGCCTGAATGGACTTGCCCTAATGCATATCCATCAAGACAATGCTTCAAAGATGACCCCTGAAGAAGTACTAGATATCTTCAGCAGAAAACATAAAAGAAAACTGTCATTATTATTCATATAATTTTTGATTATTTTTTATTCTTTGTTATTCTTCAATATCATTGATAAATGATATTATGGGGTACACTCTTCACCTATCTGGCCTTTGTGCCCCTCCCAGAAATAAACCTGGATCCGCCCTTGTACCCAGTCGTACACATTATTTGGATTTTGTGTCAACACTCACCGCACAAATGGCGGCAAATATTCCAGTAGGATTGAAAGTTGGAACTTTTAAATGTGAGTAATTTTTACTGCGTTGAATATTAAATATTTCCGTTTAGTAAACTTCTATCCCGGATACATAACAAACATCGCAGCAACGCTTTATTAATCTACTAACTGTATCCGCCCGGCTTCGCCCGTGCAAAATGTGGTTTCAGAACAATTGATAGAAACAATTTTTTTTATAAATTTGCGGTCTTGTAGGGGACACAATTTGTTTTGATAATCGCTCAAAGAAAAATCATCGATAGACATTGCAGAGGTATAACGCAAGGGAGCGGTCTGCAATAGTGAGGGACTTGAGCCCGTATTAAAAACATCCCAAAGGTTGAGTCCACTCTACCTTCATGGCATTGCACCTGGTCGTTGGACTAATCATCAACAATTTAATATACTTTGACCAATGAAAATGAAAAAAATAAATCACTTTTTTATTAAACGCTTCTTTGTATACTATATTAGAAGTTTTGTTTCTATCGGCTGAGATAGTGATATTTCCTTCTTCATTTACCCTGGAGCACGCTAAATAACTTCCCGTGAATTCAACTCCCACTTTTCTTAAAGTTTGACCCTGTGACTTATTGATTGTCATGGCAGAACAAACATTAAACTGAAATGGATAATAGCTGGGAATTATTTGTATTCTTGGTTTAAATACTGTATCTCCTTTACCACACCCAGTTAAAATTAACGCATCTATAACGTTTTTCTGTAACGAAATTACTCACATTCTGGTATCATTACAAAGATTGGGGGATTCAAATTGTGAAGCAACATAATGGAAACTCCAACTTTTAATTCAATTTTATGAGCAAAAAGTCCATTGGCTGCAATGCTATTTAAAAACTTCACCGGGTAATTTACTGCCTCATCTTGATTGCAAATAGCATTTATTAATAGTACGACGTGTATCACCAGGAATTTTCCCTAAAATAAATCCCCTAATGTAATAATACCACGATCTGGTATCACTGGTACCTATACCTATTTGACATTTCTTTCTAGAAACTTTATTTTGTAAGCAAAACAGGACAAACAAACCTTTCCTACATATTTGCCATTTCTTTTGTTTTTTTTTTTCTTAGCAAACCACACAGCGTACTGCCTCTGTCTGTCTCCCTCTCCGTCACAGGAGTAAAATAGGGTTAAAAGAGATGTCAATATAATATTGCGCAGTTAGTATGTTTGATTTGGGAATGAATTGCATATCTACTCACTCGGGTGAAAATCGTAGAAATGTTTCAAATTTTGCGTTTTTATTTAAGAACCTTTTAAGTTATCGAGTTATTGGATACCCTATGTTGTACCTGCAGATGTCCTCTATAAGCTGATATTTACTATACTTAAATGCTCGCAGTATTTTCGAACGGAAAGTGTGACAAAGAAAAAAAAAAAACGAAACGAAAAAATAAATTACTCTTGTCCAATTTTTTCCGGAATTTATAGAGATATAGAGTTGAAACAAACTACAGCTTATAGGCCTAGGTATCCTTTATAGGCCTGTGAAAAATACACCAGAATATGTTGAACAGTTTCTAAGATTTTTGCATTTAAAGACATGCCGTCAAATTCAATCTTAGTCGAACAGAACTACACCAATTTTATTTATATGATATATATAAAAGAGACGTACGTCCGTATGTGCGCTCATAACCACCGTTGCCACAAAGAAACAATTGTATCAATTAATTTTGCTTCCGTGCAAAACTGTTATACTTTATTTTTTTGATTTTGGTTCAATTAGATACATTTTTCAATTTTTAATTAAAATTCTGCACAATCTCCCTTTTTTATATACTTTTAATTTTTTTTTCAAATATTTTTTTAAATCTGGCAATATTAATTTGTTTTCTTATGTTTATATCCTCCACAGGAAGGTATGTGTATTCACTTTGTCATTACATTTGTAACGCCAAGAAGGAGTCACCGGAGACCTCATAAAATATATATATATTCTGAATTAGGATCACATTCTGAATCGATTTGGACATGTCCGTCTGTCTGTCTGTTGAAAGCACGATAGCGCCCAAAGGAATTGACATAGGGGATTGAAATTTGGTAAAAGTATTTATTTTTATCATCGTCAGGTTGGTATTGAAAATGGGCTATGTCGGTCAAGTAGTTCTGGTACCTCCCATACAAAACCAATTTTGCATGACTTGTATGAAGTGGAGGGTATCAAAGCATCGGCCAAGCCGATGATAGCACTTTTACTTGTTAAAACTAACTATGGTAACTATACTGATACTGTACTTTACATGTACGACTAGAGCACATTTTGATTCGTAAATTTCTCCCAATCTATGAGAGTGTGTGAGTTATTCAATTCAAATTCCTCTAAGCCTTTACTCTCTACACTTTTACAGTTGTCAAATGTCAATAATCTCTGCATTAATAATCTTCAGCAACTGCGTTTATATATTTTTTAAGTTTGTTTTTAAGAATTTAGTTTTTTGTAGATACTAATTGAATTGACTGATTATCAGGTGATGTAAACTGTGATGTTATAAGGATTTTGTTATTTTGTATTTTAGTTTTTGTCGTTTTTAAAAAAATGATTTATTTAAAAAAAAAAACCGAAATTTTGATATGAAACATTTGGTACATTTTAGAACCTCAAATTTAGATACTTTTGATAATTTATTCAAAAAAAAAACGATAAATTTCTGGAAAAATAATGGCAACGCTGCTCATAACTCGAGAAGGGATCGTTCGATTTTCACAATTTTGGGCTTGATGGATTCGAATTTGCCCAAGGCTACTTTCTGCCGCAAAAACAAAGAAAAACAAAAATTCTAAATGGCGGGAGGTATAATAAACTACTGACACTCTACATTGTTCCAACATCCCCCTTTTTGTTGAAATTTTAATTTCCGAAAAACCTTCCGTGCGTAAAGCTTAGTATACGCTGCTCAAGCTTAACTAAATTTTAGCTGCTCTCTAACTTTTCTCTCCAAGCATTGACTAAAATCCTAGCTAAATTTTCTCGAATATCGCTCAGTATAATGTTGGCCATGATTGGCTGATTGCACATTCAAATTATTGTTTACTATCTATCATTCTCTCGGTCTTTTTAAGACTGTAAATGTTGAGCTCCCATGTAACATGTTCAAAAAAAAGCGACTCTCTTCGTATTGCTACAAAACTACCTGTCAAAATAGCACTCTGTTGCAACAGGGAAGTATACTCGGACCTACAAATAAGTACGCATCTGAAATGAGTGCATAAAATCAAACCAACACCCAAACACGCTTACGTCCATTTCGCAAAGGTATAATACCAACAAAGAGTATTACTGTAAATTATCCCCCAAGCTCTAACATCCCATTGCACAACACAATTTACACGTGAACGCGCCAAGTTTATGTCAGACATCGCAACGGACAAACAGGCAACAGACCATCGGACAAACTTTCGATTTGTATCGTCGACATCTTCAAATCGGTGCAACAGAGTCAACCGAGTCATCGCCAGCAGCGCAGTTCCATGCTTACTTGCTGGTGTGGTTATACTCCAATCTTGGGTTAAGTACCTACTCCACCGTCTCGCAAGATCGCTGCTATCGCTATCGTATAGGTATAGAAGAGCACCCAAAGAAGGCAGCATATAGCTATCACTACCGACCAGCAGGCATCTGCTGCCAGACAAAGTGCACGCGCTCGCATATCGTTTTTAATTCAATATTTCATTTGTCCTCCTGCCCCCTGAAAAGAGACCTCCTTTAGGGCAAGCGGGCCTACCCCATCCAAGATCCAACTGCATAACAGAGAGCGCACAAATTAAATAAGAAAACTATTCTTGTGTTTCTGTTTCTGGTGATGTTTTGTGTTCTTTTTGGTTTTGAAAGCGCGCAGAATTAACCGGCGAGCGATTATTTTTTTGGTCCGCAACGGGCCGGCAGCCGAGCGCAGTTGTTATGGAGTCTCGACTCGTAAATTAGATGACAAATTGGTTTTAAATTGATTCTGTGTTGTCACTGGGGTCTTTGGTGTTACTTGTTTTTACTTACGGAAGGAGGTGGTGCTGTTTATTTACGCAAATGCGTATTGAATGTGCGTATAGTTGATACAGTAGGTGTTGCAAGCACACATCATTGTGGCGACGAGTTCGTCTGATGTTTGGAAGCAAGTACCCCGTCCAACGCCTACTGGTGAAACACTGCGACGTTTAGCCGCTCGCCTCGAAGAGACTGGCACAACACGAGACGTTGCCAAGAGTGGCGGGCCCCGGAGCGCCCGTTGTGCCGAGAATATCGCCTCTGTTGACGCGGCCATTTTTTTTCGAGAACGCCCCTGGTCAAACGACAACAGTGAACGGTGCGCGCTATAAGGCCATGTTTACCGATTTTTTTCTACCGCAATTGGACGATTTAGGGCTGGAGGACATGTGGTTCCAACAAGACGGAGCTACGGCACACACTGCGCGAGCCACAACCGATATTCTGAAAGCGGTGTTCCCGGGTCGTTTTTGGCGATTTGCACTAGCCCGCAAGATCGCCTGATTTGACCGCTCCAGACTTCTTTTTGTGGGGCTTTTTGAAGTCGCGGGTTTATGTCAACAAGCCTCAGACTCTTGCAGCTCTTAAAGGCAATGTCCGTCAAGAATGTGAGGACCTATCGCCGGAATTTTTGGCCAAAGTGATGGAAAATGCCATAAAAAGGGCTCAAATGACAATCAACTGTGGCGGCGGCCATTTACATGACATCATATTCTCGACTTGATGTAAAAAAAAATTAAAAGACCAAATAAAAATAATCCACAAGAAGAATCAAAGTTTTTAATTTTTTTTTAAATTAGAGCCAAAAAACATCGGAAGGTTATTTTTGCGCCACCTTGTATATGAGAGAATTCTGATTTCTAGCATTTACAAAATTGGGAAGTCTTGGTCATTTCTATTTCTTAGTGCATAAGATTGTAGATCTCTCATAAAATTAACATAGTCAAGTAAATAATTTGGCATTAAGTTGTTAATTATTTTATATACAAACACTAGAACATTCATAATTACTCTTTGGTTTACAGATGTCCACTTTAACGAATTTAACAAATAACGAATTTAACATATAACGATAAACGAATTGACATGTATCTATTGCACCTTAGTAAACATCGCATTGGCTTATTTTGTAATTTTTACAGTCTTAAATTTTTACTTTCCTTACATAAAAATAAAACAGTAGAACAGTACTCCAAGTGTGGTTTTACAATGACATTATATATATTTATTGCAGTTATAGTCGGAATTTGATTTCTGATTCGTTTCATAAATCCTATTTTTTTGCAATTTTTTTACAAATATAATCAGTGTGGTTACCAAAGAGTAACTTTTGGTCTAAAACTACACCTAGATATTTTATTTCATTTATTTTTTCTATAGGTACTCCGCCTATTATAAAATCGATGTTATCTTTCATCTCATTCAGCAACATGAAGTTTGTTTTTCCCGTTTTCAGTCTAACTTTATTTTCAACAAGCCATTGATTAGAGAGTCCAGATCTTCTTGCTATTTGGCTTTATTGTCTACGCTATTATTATCGGAGATGTGGACAACTGCATCATCCGCAAATAATGCCAATTTACAATATTTTAAAACAAAATTGAGATTGTTTATGTAAATCGTAAACAGGAGAGTCCCTAAGACAGACCCTTGAGGCACCCCAAAGTTAACTTCAATTGCTTTAGACACTTCTCCATTGAGTTTTACCGTTTGTGTTCTATTTTTTAGATACGATTCAACTCACAGCAATTCTTTGTCTTCAAAACCGTATTATTTCATTTTCATTATTAAAATTTCTCTACTAACAGTCTCAAATGCTCGTTTCAAGTCCAAAAACACAAAATACACACTTTTTTTGCGCTAGTTCCTCCTTCCACGACGTAACAGTTACATTTATAGCAGTCTCACAAGAGTAGCCCTTTCGAAAACCAGATTGCAATTATCAAATTGTGGCATTCAAAGTAATTATACAATTGTTGAAATGCCACTTTTTCAAAAATCTTTTCACACAATGGCATGGCGTTCACAGGTCTAAACTCCTCACATTTCACCGTATTTGCTATTTTTTCGATTGGTGTTACCATAGATTCTTTCCGGGTGTCAGGAAATTTGCTAGTAGCTAGGGAACAATTAATTATTTTGCAAAGAATTGGGCCAATGATTTCGAAATGATCCAAGTAGATACAAGGGCTCATGAATTGATAATCGCGTTTGTTTTTCATATTTTTTATTGCTAGTTTTTTTTTCAAAAAGGCTAAGGCAATATTTTTAAATCTGAACACACTTTCCACTGCTTCAATATGGTTAACGAATGGAACGAACAGAAGCGTATTTATTATGTCTTCTTAATTGAAATTAGTTGCAATAATTATATTTGTTGTACAAGTCTCCGTACCAAATTTAACACTTTTATTCTCACTTTTATCTTTTTCCCATAGTATCCATCGCTTACGGTACCAGTGTTTTAAGTACCCTATCCACCATATTTCAAACGTGGAAAATTTTCCCTTTTCACCGTACTAAAATAGCCTTATAAATAGGTAACTACATTAAAAATAAAATTTATATTTACGGAAGTAAAGTCTAATTAAATGCTTCAGATTTCATCCATTTTGAGATAGTAGCACTATTTTCCCTTTGGGCATACATTTTATCTCTGTTTGATAAGAAGTCGACATGTTTTGCCCGCATACAGAACCATATATCCTTTTTTTATGAAATTTTCCATAACCAAATCGCAAAGTGGCTGCCCTATGTCCTCGATAGCCTCACGAATTTTATCTTTGAGGTCTTGAATCGACGCTGGGCTGTTGGTATAAACCTTATCTTTCACGTGGCCCCTAAGGAAGAAGTCGCAAGGTGTTAAATCACAATTGTAATCACCTCTTCGAGAGATAACATACTTTTGTTGTAAACCATGAAAATCAATGATCTATACAGATCATGTGAGCATAATACAGTAGTCCCTCGATAATGTGAACTAATTAAAACAAGGCGTTTTCGGATTTTAGAGGGATTCACATTACTGGAACTTTTTTTCAGTACTTACTAAACTGATTGAAACGATTTTAAAATCTATTAAAAACAACACAAAATGATTTTTTAAAACACAGTTTAAAGGTTTATTAATTTAGAAGAAAAACGAAAATCGCACGCAAAACGAGCAAGAGAAACAAGAGCAATATAAAAACTTTTACAAAAAAAATTCACATTTTAGAAGTTGAAAATTTCGGAAGTTCACATTAGGCGTTTTTCTTTTTTAGTTCAGAGCTGAGCTCTGAACCGAGCTCGAGCGTTATGAGCGCGCTCTGAACCGAGCGTACTCAGATCGTTCTGATGTATTTATGAAACACACTTGAGCAAATAGCTGTCATTTGTAATAAATATGTGTATAAATTGAGTATTTATTAATTGTTGTTTATTAAATTGGTTAACCTTCAATTTCAGAGTAACAAGGTTCGTCCGCCATTTCAATTATTTTGTTTATCCTGTTTTTTATTCTGTCAAATGTGCCTGTAAGTATGTAATCAGCTTTATACTCAGCCTGCTCAGTCAATTTATTCTGAGCGCATCGAGCGCGCTCTGATTATGCTCAGATCGAAAAAAGAAACACAAATCTGAGCTCTGATGTATCTGAGCTAAAAAAGAAACACGAATTTTTTGTATAACAGTTCAGGTTGTGCTCTGAACTAAAAAAGAAAAACGCCTATTATAGACATGACAATGTAAAGTTTTGCCGATTCACATTTTAGAGAAATTCACATTATCGGTAATTCACATTATCGAGGGACTACTGTAATAAGGTCTAATGCAACATCTACCTACATTTACCAATGCTTATACTATTTGAAGCAACTTACTTTCCTACCACACTGTCCATTTCGATTTGCTGCCGAGATAATGTTATGCAGCAGCACACCATCTGCACACGTACAGCATGTGACACAAAGACACATTCCACCACGGAGCTGTTACGCCGGTTGCCTCGGCTTAATTCACAATCTTTCTCGCATTTCCAGGTCTAACACAGATAAATTGATCAGTTTTATTGGCGCGAACAAATCTTTCATAATAACTCAACTAATTAATTGGTGATGTGTAAGTTGGTTGGCTTTGCTCTCGTCCTGACTGTATATGGTAGGCTTGGTAGTGTGGTATGTAATTTCACCGAATAAGATATACCTACCCTCATCGATGGTAATATGCAAAAGTGTAGTTAATTTAAATTAATTGCATGTTGTGTTCTGCGAATCTGTTTGCCCACAAGGCCTTGTCTGTATACATTGAATGTATCGGATTCGAGTAGCCGAAGGGGGTTAAGATATTAGTGCGACATCTGTACGAGTTAAGTTGCTATAGAATGTATGTATCTATAAATTGATGACATGAAGGGTGCTGGCAGCAGCAGATACACTTAACCTCTAACGTATGGCAATTGCAGAAAATGTCGTCGTCGTCGTCGTCGATATGAATCCATTCATTAGAACTGATCGTGTTCGGTGTGTGTATCCGATGGCGCCTGTTATTAATTTTGCTATTCTTCTGTTGTATGGATGAGGACAGTTTCTTAGACTAGATTGGGATGATTTGTGAATCTACGTCAGCAGAGATGTCTGCCTTGTGAGAGAGTTGATTCAATTCATTGAGAATTTACGTTATGGGAGGCATTCAGACCCCTAGTCAAATGCGTGATCATGGGTTTTATTGTTTGAGCTACGGCTTTAAAGGTGACTTTCTGGAAGAAGGGCTTTGGAATTTTTAAACGTACAAGTTCAGTATTTTTCCAGAACTCTTTGACTTTTCCGAAGGCAATAACAGGGCAATTTAAATTACACATGTCTTTTATTTAGGGTGAGATCGTTTAGCCGATACAAGCACAACCCAATCTAACCAGATTTTTAACATGCGTTAAAAACACGCAGTTGTGGTAAACATTCGTTTCAATGTATGTGTATCAAAGTCCCTACTTACTACGCCAATTATTATTTTTATACTTCATTCAACGCTTTTTGAAGTCCTAGTGCTGGCTTCTTAAAAATGACCGTTTTCAATTGTCTAACAATGTTTTTAAGTTACACTGCAATTTGGGAACCACCACTTAACTGAATTCTGCCGTCTACATAGTTATAAAAAAATTTATTGTGCTTCTAAACGTTCATTAAGGATTGTTTTTCGGTGGCTAATTTTCCAAAAAGTGTTATTTTGTTGTGTGAATTGTGGCAATTTCGTGATGGCCTATGAAATGTTCCGATTTCCTGATCGTTTTCCAAAACTAGTTTTAGTATCTACCGAATAGGTAGGTTATTCGGTAGATACTAAAATTAGTTTCGGTAGATACTGAAATTAGTTTCGGAAACCGATCTTGTGGCTTTTGGAACTGATTGAAATGTCAAGTCATATGTCATTTAAGCTCATTACATTTAATACCTTTACACAAGCGTGTTGGCCCGCCAGAACCATCGTAGGTTACTTATTAGTGCCCGTACAAATGATGCAGTTAAAATATTGTACGGACGAAACTCTGTGCCCAAATAGACTAAATCTGTATAAAACAGAAGCCCAGAAAACCGAGACTCATAAGGTTCGTCCTGCTTTCAGAGTTGACTGGAATATGTGATAAGAACTTAGTATCTCACCTGCTTGAGTGCTTTCAAAATTTCCCTTAGGCTATATTCTACATTACCGGGGACAGTCCGCTTTTTAAAACTAATCTTAAAGCTGATCGGCATTTCCCCAGCCGTACCTAGAAGTTGTTACCAATTTACAAACTTTGTCTGCTTAGCCAATTTTAGCGATTCAAGCGCGTTTTCGTAACCGCTCTCAGGACTTTGGTCTACGTTTTCTAAGCCAATATAAAAACTTGTACCCATTCAGTGGAGGGGACTTTAGTGTTGACGCTTCAACGTTTTGCACAATAGGTAGTTCTTTGGTGGATAAGAAAAATCATGTCCCCACATCAGGAGCTGATTCCAACATCGGCTTAAAATTACTGCAATACGGGTAGGCACATTTTACCTATCTTTCTGCATACGCTCTTAATGGATCTCATAACACGTCCCGAAACTTGTCCACACGAATTGACCGATTTTCTCAACTCAAAGTCGTTGTGCTCTCGAGCCTGCTTTTAGGTATGTCCCGACCACAGATATGCCGCATGCTTAAAGAAACATTTCTGAACACAACTCTCTACTCCATTCCGCCATGTGGAACGATTCTCAGGGCTGGCTGACCCGCATTTCCGCAATTCTTCTTAGAAGCTGGCTACTGTCTGCGAAAACAATTCTCAAACCTGGTTCACGTTTCCGATAGAACTGCGGCTATTGCACAGCGTTTTCGTATGCGTCCCTTAGACCGGTATTAGTTGTCAAAACCAATATCGAAGTTCGGTCTATTATCAGCACCCGGACTTGAACTCCCTGAGGTAAACCCAGGCAACGATGCATACTACGAGTATGAATCCGAGAAGACAACCACAATTTATGTAAAATAGATCTAAGAAATAATCATTGTATACCGTTGGGCCCCTGTTGTTGAGCCAACACATATAAATATTAATTATTCACCATCATTTGTTACCTAGTTTAAGTCAAATTGTATAAACAAAAAGTTCAATAAAAGCAAATGTAATGTAACGAAGTTCGGTCAAAATACGTGAAGAAGATTACAGTGTTAGACTGGTCTAATACTACTTACTTACTTAGGTGGCGCTACAGTCCGGGGTGGACCTGGGCCTCAACCAATACTCCAGTTAGCGCGATCTTTGGCTAACTGCCTCCAGTTGCGCACTCCAAGTTGGTTGAGGTCCCCTTCCACTTGCGCGCGCCACCTAAGGCGAGGTCTTCCTCTACTGCGTTGTCCCTCCGGGTTTGAGTCGAAGACTCTTCGGGCCGGAGCGTTGGTGTCCATTCGCTCTACATGTCCTAGCCATCTTAGTCGACTGATGCGTACTTTTCTGACCAGGTCGATGTCGCTGTACAGCTCGTAGAGTTCGCTGTTAAATCTCCTCCTCCAAAGCCCGTCAACGCAAACGGGACCGAAAATCAATCAAAGAATTTTGCGTTCAAAACGACCAAGGAGATCTTCATCCGCCTTTGATAGCGTCCATGTTTCTGCGCCATAGAGTAGGACTGGGATGATGAGGGTCTTATATAGAGTCTCCTTAGTGGTTCTTGACAAGGCCTTACTTCTCAATTGCCTTCTTAGGCCATAGAAGCAGCGGTTGGCAAGTGTAATTCTTCGATTGATTTCAGATGTGATGTCGTTGTCAGAATTTATAGCGGAGCCGAGGTAGACAAAATCCCTAACTACCTCAAAATTATAGCTGTCTGTCGTGACGTTCTGACCGATTCGTCGATGTTGTGTTTCCCTTCTTGTTGACAGCATATATTTTGTTTTGCCCTCATTCACCACTAAACCCATTTTTGCCGCTTCTGTACTGATACTTGCAAACGCACCAGTGACAGATCGCTGTGTTCTGCCAATGATGTCGATGTCGTCAGCGTATGCAAGTAGTTGCACAGACTTCTGGAAGATTGTGCCTCTGGTGTTGGCTTGCGAGTTTCGCACAATCTTCTCAAGAATGATGTTGAAGAAGTCACACGACAGCGCGTCACCTTGTCTAAATCCTTTTTTGACATCAAAGGTCTCGGTGAGATTGTTTCCGACCTTTATGGAGCAGCGAGCATTCTCCATCGTCATTCTGCACAATCGGACGAGTTTGGCAGGGATGTGAAAACTAGACATAGCTCTATACAGCTCGTCTCTATAAATGCTGTCGTATGCGGCCTTAAAATCGATAAAAAGATGGTGAGTATCGATCTGGACTTCTTGGGTTTTCTCCAGGATCTGCCGTAGTGTGAATATTTGGTCGGTTGTGGACTTACCGGGCCTAAAACCGCACTGGTAGGGACCAACCAGATCGTTGACAAAAGGTTTCAGGCGTTCACACAGTATGGCAGACAGGATCTTGTATGCGATGTTAAGAAGACTGATACCCCTATAGTTGGCGCAGTTTAGAGGGTCTCCTTTCTTGTGGATCGGGCAAACGATGCTGAGGTTCCATTCATCAGGCATACTTTCCTCCGACCAAATCTTGGAGACGAGTTGGTGTATGCTCTCTACCAAGTCATCTCCCGCTGCCTTAAAAAGTTCGGCAGTCAAGCCATCTGGTCCAGCAGCTTTGTTGGTCTTAAGCTTGGATATTGCTATCCTCACTTCGTTTTGGTCGGGTGGACGGAAGTCTTGGCTTTCATCGTCTAAGTTGAATGGTTCGTTCTGCCTGACAGCGGAATTTGGGTCGTCTTCGCCGTTTAACAGTTTGCAGAAATGGTTATTCCATATCCTCAGCACGGACTGCGACTCTACCACAAGGTTTCCTTGTTCGTCTCTACAGGTCTCTGTTCGGGTCTTGGTGCGATTGCACGTTCTTTTTACCCTTTGGTAAAACTTCCGAACATTGTTCCTGGAGTAGCACCTCTCTATTTCCTCGATCGCGCGCTTCTCGTGCTCTTTCTTTTTCTTCCGGAGAAGCCGATGTTCTTCCCTCCTCTTTTGCTCGTAGAGCTCACGAGCTGCCCTCGTCCTTCTGTGCAGCGCCGCTTTGTACGCGCTTTGTTTTGCTGCATGTGCTTGCCGGCATTCTTCATCAAACCAGGGGTTTCGTGAGGGTGGTCGTGTGAAACCCAGCACATCGGTTGCGGCGTTTCTGATGGCGTCTTGGCATCTATGCCACTGGTCTTCAGCACTTGATGCTGGCTGCATAGGACTTCTCGAGAGGTTGAGGGATACGCGATCAGCAAAGTTTCTGGCGGTTTGTTGCGATTGTAGCCGTTCAACGTTAAATCTCCTCACAGTATTTCCCCGTTGTTGTGGCGTTTGAGATATCCGCATACGCACCTTGGCTACAACAAGGTAGTGGTCCGAGTCTATGTTGGCCGCTCGGAAAGTTCGGACATCAAGAACACTGGAGGAGTGCCTTACGTCGATCGCAACATGATCAATTTGGTTGACGGTTTGATGATCTGGCGACCGCCATGTTCCTTTGTGTATATTGAGGTGAGGAAACCGTGTGCTAGCTATAGTAACATTACGCCCCGCAGCAAAGTCAATTAGCCTAATTCCGTTCCCAGACGTAATGTCGTGTAGGCTGTGCTTTCCGATTGTGCTACCAAAGATGTCCTCCTTTCCTATTTTGGCGTTAAAATCACCTAAGACAATCTTAACGTCATACTTAGGACATTGCTCATATGCTTTGTCGAGGAGCTCGTAGAAACACTCTTTGGCAGCATCGTCTTTTTCTTCTGTGGGGGTCTAATACTGGTCTAATACTTTTATTAAATTCATATCCGAATGGCTTTCACTATAAAATCGAAGCGGTACGAAATCCATTCATCAGTATGGAACTGGTACTCCAATACTTCTTGATCGTATCGTATATAACTTAAACAATTGCATAGGTTTTCCATGCACACGTTAAACTAAAGATTTATGTAAAAGTACTTATGTACTTAGTGGGCTACCGACATATGCGAAATTTACCCAATTTCCATTTATTGCAATACCGGCCACGTTGCTTTCAGTTGATTTAGCCAAGCGCTCTATTGATTTAGTCATTAAAAAAGGAGGTGATCTTCAAAATGTTCCCTCAAAGCCATGAATTTAGTTTGAGGATAGGTGTAGTTACGGCGAGCATAACTAGAAAATTTTTAGCAGCCATTTTATTGTTAAGTTAGTATAAGTCAGTTAAGCTGCCCATTCACGTCCGAACTAACCAGATTGCTTATGCATACGGTGACCATATTTTTAAGAGCGCAACGCGGAACAAAAAAAGGGAAAATATATAACAGTACACAAATGAAAAAAAAATCGTATGTCCCTTATTTCTTAAAAAAACCGGAACAGGCTATTAAAATACGGGACTGTCCGTAGAAATACGGTACATATGGTCACCGTACTTATTCACCAAAGTTAAAAAGCTCCGCCAATTGCCTTGCATCACTCAACAAATGAGATACCTCTTCATTTGACTCACTAACTTTTGACAAACCACTAACAAGCCCAGAGAAGAACTGTGGAGAAATCCAGAAAGTCGCTCTGAGTAAGATTTACAGTGGTAGAGAGACGAAAAGAGACCCGACAATGGTGTTCTGATTCGAATATCTCTCGAAATCTATATAAATTTATATAAGAAGAGACTTTGACAGCTTAAGCCACTACCAACTCCATCGTGTATGAGCTACTTCAAACTTTCTTTGCAATAACAAACAATTTCCACTTGACGCTTACAATGCTATTGCATAACCTCACTTGACTAAAATTCCCTACAACCCACTGGTACAGACTCACATTCCAACCATCAGTCTACCAAAAGACTCACTCAAACAAACTATCATGTCCTTTTCAATTGCCCGACATAATGTGTCCCCGTGGTCTCAAGTTCCATACCCCATTGTGTATCACCAGTACCTCTGGTTGTATAGTTGCAAACTCCATGTGCAAGTGTCACAAATCTTCTTGTCTCAAGTAATAACTTTAACCTAACCTACCGTCGCGTCGCATCGTCCTCTTAGCAGACAAAACGAAAACACACAAAGCTACACTAAAGTGTGAAAATATTGAGCAGACGAACAGTGTAGATTTTCGTCGGACTACATACCGCGCGCAGAGTAGTAACCCGGTGCTGCGAAAGAATTGTACCAGGTCATCTGCTGGGGTTAATGTTGTTTCGTCCGCCACAAACGACTGGCACGACACGACAACCCGACAAAAAGTCCACAAAGACGCCAAAACCTAAAACAATTCGCACATTAAACGTAAGCCGATTCCCGGCCCCATAACAGAAAGTCCACAGTCCGCGCAGCTGAGCGGTGTTGCGCGACGACAAGGATGTTTGAATTATCTATACATGAAGTTTACGTTTCCCCATCCCGCGCTGGGATGATGCTCATAGTTCGATTGTTCTATTCCCGGTTGTACGGACATGAAACGAAGAAACGATGAAATCATTGGCGAACAAATTATTAGGTCTGGAGGATATTGGATTTCACACCTTCAGCAGCATCATCATCCCGGATAGCGCATCTATAGCACTCTTCGGCTGGATGTTGAGCGAATTCTCCTTTTTGTTTGCATTGCCATGTAATTGGCCCAGAGGAGGGCAGTCGCATAGTATACCACTAATCGAATATCGAATATCGTGGCGGTACAAATCTGCGTCGAATTGCTAGTAAATTAGTTTCCCTTGGCCGATGCTGGGCGTTTCGTATATATGCAGTGTGTGCCTGGGAGTTTTAATTACTCTATAAGGCTGGATAAACAAACAGAACTTTGGGATGGATTTGGTTTTATTTGTTCATGGTAACTCGTATTGGACGACCTTTCGTATCCATGCCAGGAATTTCGAGACACGGGTGAAGACGTCCGGTAAGCCAGATGCACAGGTTGTGGAACCGTAGGATACGATGCCAATTTGGATGCTGCGATCGCGGTTCACCAGTGGACCACCAGAGTCACCCTGAAATTAAAAATAATTTAAAAAAAAATACTCCAATTGCACGTTTGTACTTATTTGGTGGAAGACAAATTTTGGGGTTTTGAGGTAGCCAACAGTGAAGACAAGCTAATAATAACTAATAACTAAGTGGGAACACTTGACCCTCTCTAGGAGGGGTTACCTCATATTTAAGGTCCTATTTTATTTGTTTTTACACTACTTTAACGGTGTGAATCTAGTTTTTACAAGACTTTTGGGAAGAAGCCGCGTAAATTATGATCAATCCCGCAATAGGTTGAAAAGCGGCGACGACATTCCTTATACACCATCGAAAATTGCGATGAGGCAACGTGAACAAGAATTTCTGCCAAAGCGGCGACTGGAAATCAGCAGAACTTACATCTTTAATGCAAAACCTATGTGCTGATAGGAATGCCATGAGGAAATGTTATCAGGCGAGACCCTACGGTAGATTGAGAGTCTTCGAGTCAACTTTTTAACTTGTGAAGAATTCCCAAAACAAGATCCAGAAAAACCCTTCTAATTGATAAGGAAGCTATATCGGTAGGGTTAAAGCTCCAAAACCTGATATTTTGCTGGCTGAACTTAAGAAGCTCAACAAGTTCCGGAAGTTGTCGTTCAGGACAGAACACCAACGACCACACGGCTAAACTAGACGCATACTCAAAACTAAAATGGACCATACGAAGATGTTTAGTTTTTGTAGCTGTGATATTTGATTGGTCATCAATCTGTGGACAATTGGGGTTCAGCGACTCATTTCTTTTATGTATCCAATACCTTTGCTGCCCAAATACAATTTCATGTGGAACGGAAATAAAATGCCATTCTCACTCTTCTTCTACTTCTAGGTAGAGTCGCTAGTGGCCGGCCCCTTAAGGATTTTTCGTCATAAAATATATCACAGTAATAACAAATATTAATATTTTCGAATAATTCTTAAAATAAATTTTTCTTTGTTAAATTCTTCGTTTGCGAAATGAAGATAAAATTAATTATTGTCATCAGAAAATTGTATATTTAAATTTTAGTAAAAAAAAGGTGTTTTTTTCCTGTGGCCGGCCCCTTATTTCCCGTTTCCGGTCACCTCGTGTCCCATATTCGGCCACCCAGTAAAGATAGGGCTTAAATTGTTTAATATTTGTTATTTAAATGTTTTTTTAACATAAAAGTTAAGAAAACAAATTATTTATATTATTAAAAATAAATAAAAAAAATGTAATTAAAAAACAAAATTTAAATAACAATTACAAACCCTAATTCCGACAGCAATTTTACTAACGATTTGACAGTAAATTCACACAAAAATCTTCCCCGACAGAGCACAAATCAAATGAGTTGATTTCTCGAGAGCGACTGAGCACTCGCAACAAGAAATTTGACACATTGAGGAAGAAGTTTAAGTTAACAATATAACTACGAAAAACTTCGAAAGAAAACTATAACAATTCACTAATTACAACGACTTTTCTAAGAGGCCGGCCACTGAGGGCCGCAATTAGGCTACTCTACCCTACTTCTTCTTCCAATTCTTCATTTCCTCATTTGCTTCATACTTGTTATCTGTCTTGTTCTTTTAGTTTCCTTCCTTTTATCTGCCTTCTGTTCTTTTTATTTCATTTTATCATATTTCAATCTTCTTCTTCTTTCGCATTTTCTTCTATTTCTCCTTCTTTTTCTGCTACTGCTTCATTTTTCAATTCTTACTTCATATTGTACTCTTTCTTTGCTTTTGCATATCAGCTTTTTCCATTGTATTCAAAAATCTTCTGAAGAATACAAGGCCACTTCGATAGAATAGAAAATTGCAAAGATATGTCTTCTTTTTAAAGAGCAAGGAAAATCATATAGATCACTGCATTCCCCTGATTTAAGATTATTCAAACCCATCACATTAGCAAGAAGCAAGCGTTGGCCATGAGGTAGGTACTTGGCTCTTTTTTTACAGAAAACAAACTTAAACAAACGGATATACCAAAACCTGCAGCTTATTAAAAACAACCAAAAAACAAAAACAAACTCACCACACAAGCGCCCTTGTTCTTGCCAACCAGCGTACAAATCTCGTTCGGCGTAACTTGGTAGCCCTTCTTGTGGCACTCAGTGTTCTTAATCGTATTGTAGTGCAAAATCATTAAATGATCCGCAGTCACTGCCTGATTTTTTGCCGATGTAGCTCCCCATCCGGTCAAGGTTACAGGATAATTATTCTCCACACGCAATCCAGCGTCCTCCGCCAAACTAATACTGGCTATTGTATTTTTGTTGAACTGGAATGGTGGTGTTACCTTTATGATCGCCACATCGTGGGTAAGCAGCCCCATATTGTTATACAAAGGATGCTTCTTGTACGCCACAACAGTGTGCCGGACTCCGCCATACTTCAAGCTACTAGTCCCCGCTACAACGGACATCCTTTCGGGGCGCAGTTTATCCACACAATGGGCGGCAGTCAGTACATGACTCTTGCCAATGATGGATCCTCCGCAAAAGTGCTTCCACTTGATGTATGCCAAAAGTTGCAGTGACACTTGGTAAGGAATCGGTGACGAGGTTGGTGTACCTCCAATAATCCTTGTTATGTTTTGAAAGACCTTCACTTTTACTGGCGGTCGTCTATACTGAACGGCCAGACTCCTCGCTTTGGCATCTGTCAGTGAGCTTAATTTGACGTCAAGACTCTCCAGTCCACGCTCAGAGTGACACGCAGCCAAAACAAATACGAACACAAAACACCGCAGAAGCTCCATGATTGTGGAGAACTAAATATCATCTGCAGAGTTGATCGTCGAAGGCCAAGTATTTATAGGGTGGCGAAGATTCGTTCAACAGAATCAGGTCAAAATGTCTGATTTGGAGAGTACTTTATATTTGAGATCACATCACCTGCACCTCCCGCTCACACCTCTGCCAGTTGTCAGCTCTATTATACATTTATGGGTCACATGTGAGGTGGAATTTACATCAAGAAGCGTTTCAAGTGACAGCTTATCTTCGCAGAACTTTCACTTAGGCCGATGAAGAGCGCGCGGCTCCATGTTAAATTAATTTGTAAACTGCGTTAAAATGCTGTAGTTTATTAGCGGAATTGGTGGTTAATTTTATGTACCGGTTTTAAGTGGCGTCAGTGTCCGATAAAGCGTGATTTACATAATTTTGATGGGAGTTAAGAGCTTTGCCGGCTTCGACGTAAATTTATGGCTGCTTGGTAAGTGGATTTGATGAATTTTCAGGGAGCTTTATATTTCAATGGCTGTGAATGAAATTAAGTTGTAGGTACATATCGTTTCGGTTAGTATAGTGTGTGGGTAGTATGAGAAACAATTTTCAACGGAAGCAATTCAAAGGACATAAAGATGTTATCTTGGGCAATATTAAAGTCATTTGGAAGGATCTTGCTGGTGCAATCTTTATGATGTTGTATTTATCCGAGTGTTTCAACTGACAGGTATTCCTTCACTTCTTTGTTTTTGTTGAAAATTTGTTGTAAGAGTTTTGTGAAAACAAAAAAAAATTAATGACTTTAAATACTGTGTTTTTAAATTGTAATAAAGCCAGCGAATTGCATCATCCAGCTGGAATTTCGTTTAATGAGTGAAGATTTTTCTACCAAAATTGTTTTTGTACGAGATGTTGACCATACATGGTAATAGTACCCTATGCTTTGGCAATGTCATCTGCATCTCTCTCTTTAAATAATGTTATAACGAGGCCAAGTGAGCTCAGCAGGAGCGGGGAAGTGGTTGTCCTCGATTTCGTTTGGCAGCGGAGGGCGAAGGTAGAACGCGAGTTGGGCATTTCTCTACCACGGTTATGCTGTCCGTAGACTACAGTAACTGTTGAATAGGCAAACCACCAACTTTATTCCGTTTAAAGAAAAAAAAAAAACAATAAAATGCGCAGTGAAATATTTTTACAGAAATAATCACAAAAGATTGTTTTATTGATAATATTATGTTAATTACAAAAGGCTAAAAATTATTTGCCTTTGCTCTGCTCCCAATCTCTTTAATGTTATGCTGTCGGTGGGAGTGCAGTAACGCATAATGCAATGCGTGCAAAGAAAAACTATAGGCGTAGGCGAGAAGCGCAGCGAATTGTATTTGCTTTCTATTTGAGACGGTAGAGAACCTTCGTCAATTAGCGAGCGGACAAAATTGGTAATTGTTCTGGGCGTACATGCCCTTTTTATACTTGTTGGGAGAAGAGCTTTCGCAATGTAAGTTATTTGATTAGAATATTACAATTACAATACCTAATTAGCTTTTAGTTGTAGGGTGTTGCCATATTGAAATTTACAATAGTGGTTTACAATACATAATTATTAGCTTTTACGTTTATGGTGTTGCCATATTGAAATTTATGTTTACAATTAATAATTTGCTTTTATTTTCAGAGTGTTGCCGTATTGAATCTTGTAAAAATTAAGAGAAAAATATAAAAAGTTAACATATTAGAATTCGCTTAAAATAATTATTATAAAATGGTGATAAATATAATAAATATATGATGACATCAACATCAATGTTGTTAGTAGGTTGTTATATTGTTTATATATTGGAGTCATTAAACATGTGGTATGAAGTTAATACCATGTTCCCACCAACGTGATTTAACTAAATCAACTTGATTTAGCTAAATCATCTCAATAAATTTCGTGATTTATCATACGTTTCCGTGATTTATAATTACGTGATTTATAAGTGTTTAAATTTTAATTACGTATCTGTCATCGCAAATCCACACAAATAAAATCGAACATACCTATTATTAACGTAATTTTTTTTATGCTTTTTTCGAAGAACATTTCTTCTGGTTGAAAATGCTTAGGTATATCATTTTTGCCTTTTTTGTGATAGATGGAAATGATTTCCAAAGCATTTGAACTCATTTTAACTTTTAATTTGATGTTAGTAATTTTCTTTTTGCACTTTAATAGTTACGATAGGTATTCAAAGTTGGTCACCTAATGTCAAAGTTGACGTGAATGTCACACTAAAACACTTAAAGTTCGGTGAAGACGCCTTTCGTGATTTATAAATCACTTTGGCTAAATCACGTTGGTGGGAACATGGTATAAGTTAGTATTTAGAGCAGTTAATAAAGAACACTCAAAGAGGATAGTCGAAGATTTTCATTATCTTACAGTTTTTGTAATGAGCTGACTGGCAGTATCTATTTATTTCTAAAATCGATATTTAAGTTGATAGGTACTCGCATATGGATGCAATTTACAGGTTAAATCGACTGAGAATTTGTTCAAACGAGTGGTACCATACAACTCGACAATTTTCTAAAGGCTATTCATTTCATTTAAGCTGCCTTTCGCACTCTCTTCGAAATCACTCAAACTACAGATTCATTTGAAAATATGTTGAATTAAGGTCGAGGAGGTACATGAATTGTTACAGCCGATAGTCTGTAATTATGTTGGGCTCTAAAAAGGGTTAATTTTTTTCAAAAAGTAGCCTCTTGGAATATTCCGCTGTCCACTTGGTGCCTCCACAAATGCCAGTAAAGTCTTTGCCGATTTTGTGAAATTGGCAGTTAAATCCCTTTAACTAATAAAGGTTTTTCATAGCTACGTTTCTAATGAGGTGAGAATCAATTTGTATGGAGGTTAATCTTATTCCGATCTCTCGTTCGTGACCAAGCTTATTTAATTGTCGGAACGTACTTAGTTGTTTAGTGTTCAGATTCTTCCAAACGAGCCGCTAAGATTCTGTAAAACTTGAGCTATTCTGTCTAAAAATATGAACTGATATTTCCTCTTCGACCGCAGCTAGGAAGATGGATTTTATATTATATTATATTATTTATATATTTGATTGATCGATCTCAGAATTTTTATGGGACCCTTTAAATTATTTGGCACACATGATTTAAACAAATCCACTTATTCACCGCCATTTAATGCGAAAATTAACAAATGCATGAAATATGAAGTTCAATTAATTGGTAATCTTTGAACTGAATACCAATGAAACTTATGAAATCATTAGCTCCCTCGCACCAAGCAAATTTGAAAAATAATATTCTCTCTTAAATTACTTTAACCCAATTTCATTCCGCTTACTGAAAGTGGAAGCTGGAATTATTTTTAAAGATTGACAGATAAATTGTTCGTAAAGAGTTTAAAATTGGAAACACATTCTTTAAGACCGAGCTTACATATAAAATTCTTTTTTGGCCAGAGTTTTTTAAGAATACATATTTGAAATAAAAAAGTGCCCTTTTCGAAAAAGAAAAAAAAAAGCCTTAAAGCCTTAGTTGGCTTGACTGGCTGGCGGTGTATTTAATACTTAGTTTATTAGCTTATGGTAGCAGCACTCCTGAAAGCATTCCCTGTTTCTAATTCTTGTTAAACCACGATTCCCATACCCATTCAATTCAATTCAATTTTGTTTGACTCAATTTTTTTTTAATTTTTTTAACATTCTTAAAAATGTTTGACCAAAAACAAAATATTAAATGTAACCTCGGTCTTAAAGAACAAACTCTGGAAACATTGGAAACAAATTTGAAAGCTGTTTGTTGTACAAATACAAAAGGTTTTGTTTATTTTTTTATATTTATGTTTAATTTTTGATTTACTGTCCACTTTACCAAACAAAATATTTTAGCCATTATAAAGGGTTTTCCAATAAGAGGTGTTATTTTGGTATTCAAATAAAAATGCCATTTTTTGAGACAAATGATCGGATGTTTATGTCATAATAAAGAGAAAGGTATGCCGTTAATAATGAAAATTAATATCAGCCAAATGGCCACCACGAACACGCATACAGGACCATATCCTTTTCATGAAATTTTCCATAACCAAATCGCAAAGTGGCTGCCCTATGTCCTCGATAGCCTCACGAATATTATCTTTGAGGTCTTGAATCGACGCTAGGCTGTTGGCGTATACCTTATCTTTCACCCCAGATGCGACAATTTTGCTTGTGACGTAGCCACCGAGGTGGAAATGGGCCTCATCAGTCAAGATGATTTTTCGATGGAATTTCGGATCATTTTCATGCATTTCAAGAACGCAATCAGCAAAGACACGACGTTGTTGATGATCGGCCGGCTTGAGTTCTTGTGTTAACTGAACTTTATAAGCCTTAAGACCCAAGTCTATATGCAAAATACGGTGTAATGACGTTTGTGGAATGGCCAATTCCAAAGAACGACGAGGAATGGACAAACCTGGGTTTTCTTCAACACTTTGGGCTACAGCAGCAATATTCTCAGTTGTTCTTGAGCGACGTGCACGGATTTTATTCTTCACATCACTAACTTGTCCCAACAGCTCGAATTTTCCCACCAATTTCTGTATTGCGACAAGGTGCTTCACGATGACCAAAAAATGCTTTAATTTTACGAACTGTGACTGCAAGATTTTGAACCATTTTCGTAGTGAAGTTTAATAATTTCAATGCGTTGTTGAGGCGTGTATCGCTTTTAATTATGGCGTATTTTCTACTTGTCAAATGTCAAAGAATAAAAGCTTCAAAAGTGAAAGCTACGGAAATAGCGTACTCAGATCGTTCTGATGTAATTAGGCGTTTTTCGTTTTTAGTTCAGAGCTGACCTCTGAACCGAGCTCGAGCATTATGAGCGCGCTCTGAGCCGAGCGCGCTCAGATCGTTCTGATGTAATTATGAAACACACTTGAGCACATAGCTGTCATTTGTAATAAAGTATATGTATAAAGTGAATATTTATTAATTGTTGTTTTCTAAATTGGTTAACCTTCAGTTTCAGAGCAACAAGGTTCGTCCGCCATTTGAATTATTTAGTTTATCCTGTTTTTTTTTCTCTCAAATCAGTCACAAGTGTGTAATCAGCTTTATACTCAGCCTCCATTTATTCTAAGCTCAAAGAGCACGCTCTGATCATGCTCTGAACAAAAAAAGAAACACAAATACAGAGCTCTGATGTATTTGACCTAAAAAAGAAACACGAACTTTTTGTAAAACAGTTCAGGTTGTGCTCTGAACTAAAAAAGAAAAGCGCCTATAGTGAGAAGGCAAGTTTCCGGTGACACCATTAATGGCGCCTGTTGTTCTCTTTGAGGTATGATAGGGCTAGTAACTACTAGGTGTCGCTGTTTCTTAGTTGGTACATCTATCTACTCTATCATTGTATATAAACATTTCTCTATATACAATGACGCTATATACCCTCTCAACTTTCGTTTAAATTTCACGAACACTGGTGTCGCAAAAATGGTAACGCAACATTGGTGTCGCGAGTTCAATGATTGTATCCCATATTAAAAATGCACAACGCGCCTAAAGAAGTTATCACTTCAAAAAATAACTTTCTCAGAAGATTTAATCTCACAGGATTGGATTGGGGATTGAAACTCCCTATGCTCCTCAATCCTTACTCAATATAGTTGTAGTTATGAAACTATTCGATGTTATACTCGTATTGTGGATAATTCGGATAGGTGATCCTTCAAAATGTGTCCGAAATGACACGAGAATTTGTTACACAATGTCTAACCAATAATTCTGTGGTCACAAGGCAAAACCGCTTAAGTCTGTTTTACTCATTGTTCAGGAGAGCAGTTTAAAGTTGTTTTACTCCATTGACTCTAGTGACTTAAGCTGTTGTTTTTTTGAAATTGTGGCCACTTTTTTAAAGATATAAAGCTGAAAAAAATTTACAAAATAGATTTGGGTACGCTGAATCTAATGGCATCAAAATCTCAATTTCGACTTAAGTCGACTTAAGCGGTTATGGCTTGTGGCCACTGAATTATACCCGTTCACTTGTAAAAATGATCTCAACTATACTGTTTGATCAGCGAAACTAATATTAGATCTCTGCACATGCCTGTTAGTTGGGACACAGTTCCACATAGGTACAAAACAATTTCAGGCACTCCATATAGGTATGTACTTTTTGGCATTTATTTTCGCTCTTCACGCGTTGCTCAAAGCTCTACATCAAAAAATTATTAAATTAGCTCCTTTACCATTCTGTGTTGGCCATATTTTCCTTAATCCATTCCTCGAATATAGAAACTCTAGTGAAGACATCGGGTAAGCCAGCCGAACAGATACTCGATCCATAGGAGACAATTCCAATCTGCTGCCTGCGATCACGGCTAACCAACGGCCCTCCGGAGTCACCCTTTCAAAGAAAATATTAGAAAACCTGTCCCTCACGTCACATACGAAACTTACTGCACAAGCACCCTTCAAGAAGAACTGGTAGGCACATATTTCTGTCTCCCCAACCCGATTAAATGACTGCCGACATTCGTCGTTCGAAATCGTCGTATAGTTCAGCATTTGCAGATTACTCGGAAACGGTCCATAGATCAGCGGCGAGATCGATCCCCAACCAGTCAGAGTGACCGGCTCCTTGCTACCAATGCGTTTCGACCCAAATATATTTATCTTACCGACCCGCTCATCGAAATCAAAGGCTGGTTTAACCTTAACCAGGGCAATGTCGCTAGTGACGAGTTCCTTGTAGTTTTCATGGATCTTATAGCCAACGATCTCATAGCGATCCCCGTCGCGTTGTGCAAAGTCGTAGGTTCCAGCGAGAATGCTCATCCGTTGGGGTTTCTGGCCATTGACACAATGGGCGGCCGTGAGGACAATATCATCACCTATGATGGATCCTCCGCAGAAGTGCCGCCATTCATCGTTTTTATTGTACTGCATTGAGATTTGGTAAGGAATGGGTCCGTTCATTGCACTGCCACCGACAATCCGATTGAACTCATCGATATCGACTTGGGTTTGGGTTTCGACTTCACTGCTTGGCTCGGAGTAGCCATAGCTGAGGAATACAAATAGCACGACGGCGGTTGAGAGGTTTGCCATGTTAATACGGTGCGTAATGGGATCACACTACTATTAAATTGTTAGACATAAACGCTTATATTTGTTTGTAAGTTGGTGGTGATAAGCATTTGAAAGTAATTAATGCAACCCTCGTGCTGTGCTCTATCAAGGTGTGCAGCATGTGAATTGGACAAGGTTAAACCTATTTTAACAGAACATTGCAGTAGACCAGCATGATATCGCCGATAGTAGACGAAGGCCGTGAAGGGGCTTCAATCAAATTGTCTGATTTAGAGTGACTAAATACATTACGAACGATTTATGAGTTTTGTGGGAAATCCCCCGATGAATTATTTCAATTATGATTGCATATCACAAAACTGAAAAAGAATAGCGCAACCATTTTTCTTATTTAACGATACTATAGACGTATTCTCTACACAAAACCTAAGTAAAAAATTAAAATGGTCGATCAAAGGTAATCGTATCTTATAAAGGGTGTCCCATCCCTCCACGCAAAATGTAATTTTGATAAAAAATACAGAATTTTTTTTTTTTTTTTTTTATAATAAAGACGCGCTAAAGAGGTTGTGACTACTCTTATGGTGTAGTTTGAAGTACACAGCGCGGGCGTTAAGGAAATTGGGATAGAGAAGATAGGAGATTCCGATGCACATTGGTTTTAAATGTCTGCAAGTTGCAAGTTGCTTAAATTTTTAAATGATTCTTAGAGTATATAGATTGGGGTTATGTATGGAATATCACATCGGATAAATGGCCGCCACAACTTTGCTGACAAGTATGCAGGTACTCTTTCGTTGAAATTTTCTGTGACCGTTTCACATAAATGTGTCTGAATTTCATTAATAAACCTCCCAATTTCCTCTTTCAAGCTATTGGTGGTCGTGGGCTTGTTTGCATAGACCTTTGACTTTGGATGGCCACTTCTGATCGCAAAACCGGGCGATTACACGATTAGTAAATGACTTATGACGTAATTGAATTGTTTCTCTGGCTGTATGGCATCTGGCACCTGGTCTTGTTGAAACCACATGTTGGTGCATCCATATCTTGTAATTTAGGAACTAAAAACTGGATAACGAAACACCATTAATTGTTACTGCCTGAACAGCCGCAGTTTCGAAAAAGAGTTGTCCGATGGCGATAATGCCTCCAGCTTAAAATCCGCACCAAACAGTCACACGTTTTAGATGCATTTGTTTCTCAACAATTACTCGTGGGTTTCCTAAACCCCAAATGCGACAATTTTGACGTTTATCGAAGCCATCAAGATGAAAATGAGTTTCATCACTGGAGATGATTTTGTATGAAAATTGCGGACTGTAGCTGACAAACCTTCATTGTTTTTTTTTTTAAATATTCTCAACAATGAAAATGTGTTGTTCTTCCGTATACACCCAGAGAAAAAACAACGTAAAATCAAAAAAAAACTTTTTGATTTAAATATTTTTCGGAATGATTTAGCATCGACTTCGAACATTTTTAAATCGAAGTGGCATAACATTAATTCAAAGGGTTTCCCTACTCTAAATGCATATATTTTTAATTTGATCTAACCACGTATGCACCTTGATTTGACGGTGAATCATGCTTAAATGTTAAAGTGAATACATTTCACTTTGAATCTACGTTGACTTAATTTAAAATTACATTGCGTATTTAAATCAAATATGTTTTAACGTGAAAAGGAGTATTCTTTATTAAAGTTTATTCAACGTTAAATCGAATAGAACATATTACATTTTAGTTTGCATTTTTTTCCCTGATTGTAGTGCTCCATTTTTACTAACCCAAAACTGTCAGTTGTCACATTTCACATTGTTATTTTTTTTTCATCACTGTACTAATGGTGCAAAATTCAAATGTTTCGGAAATTATGGGACACCCTTTACTGTGTCAGCGACATCGATTTAAATGAATAATGTGCACGACTGGGTGGCTCCAAAGAAGAAAATTTAAAGAGGAAGATTTTTAGAAGTTTTGTTCACAAAAAACAAACAAATTGCAATTTTCAGCTCAACCATAATAAAGTTTGACCAAGTGTTATAAAAGCAATACCTACCGCATATGTAAAATAAAATAAATAATTGGCGCAACAGGTCCGACCCTAGGCCTTGCTTCTCACAACCATTCGTTTTGTTTTTATTTTTGGGACGAATGGAAGGGATCTACAATTTTTTGCCGAGTCCAAACGGCCAATTGAGAAGCTCTTTCATGACAGTTATACTCTCGGATGTTTGTCAGACGTTCGCGAGAGGTGGCGCGTCGAAAAAAACCTTAAGTTGGAATTTGGGTTTTCTCGGGACCGCATATGTAGCCAAACTTTAATAATTGACTACTTAAAAACAACAGGAACTAAACTATCAGATAAAAGGTATACCTATGTAAAAGATTAAAACAAGGGTTACCAACATCATTAGACAACTTACACAGAAATATCCCGAATAGAACTGCTCGTTTCGCGAAGAAATCTTTTACAGAAAGAGGAATTTTTTTTCGGTCTTTGATTTACCTAAAACACCATTCCATCACAATTTGGGGGATTTTTAAACTCAGTTTTTAAATAATAGGACTAAATTTATAACAAATGAAGTGTCTACTAAGCGAGGGTTCTTAAGCTCAATCTCCGGAAAACACACAAACTAAATTTTTTTTTAGACTGCTCCCTCTGAGAGTATAACACTGTTATGACAGATCTTCTCAATTCAGACTCGGCATAAAATTGTGGGTCCCAAAAATAGAAACTCACACCCCATTAGTTGTGAGAAGCTAGGCATTGGGTACACATGCACTGGCGATCACTAGGATGAGGCCATACATTTTGCAATCGATTTTTACTCTTTATACCTGTTGAAATTGTTTTACCCGAAAACTTTTACATAATTTCCCAACAGTAAGTCAAGTAAGGGTAAATATAAAACTACGGCTGGAATTTCCTAAGATCAAACCTGAAAAGCGTATTAAAAGATGCGCTACCAGGATGAGGCTGTTGCGAATATTTCGTTGCAGAAGTGGACATCAGCGATTTTTTTCAAAGTTTTGTTAAAAATATTTTAAAAACCATCGAAAAGAGCTGTTTTTATTTAGTTAAAAAAATGGGTTCCGGAAAGACTTTGACAGCGAGAGAAAGAGGAAAAATAGATGCTTTCAAGGGGTTAGGACTCTCAGGCCGAGAAATTGCAAGGAGGCTGAATAGAATCAAGACTGTTGTAAACAGTTATCTTGCGGATCCACAACACTATGGGAAAAATCGAAAAGGACGCACAGCAGAAGCAACAACATTGCGAGAAAAACGGTTAATTCTACGGCTTGCCTCAAATTCCACTCTACCAGCGTATCCATCGCGTTAGTCGAGTCTTCAATACCTTTACAACTGATTGCCCTAGCAATCGAGTCGTATCCGGTATTGTCGAAAGCGCCTTCAACATCTAAGAATGCGCCCCGGGGCAATCTCCTTACGTAGGAAAGTTTCTTCTACCTTTTTAACGAGATGGTGATGAGCACTCTCAGTGAATTTGCCTTTTCTATAGGCAAATTGACTTGAGTGTATAGGGTTAGGTATTACTATCTGACCTCTAATATGGACATCAATTAATCTTTCCATAGTTTTAAGAATAAAGGATGTTAGACTTATGGGTCAATAAGATTTAGGCAGATCGCTTGGCCTATTGCCATTTTTAGGGATAAAAATTACATTTACTTGTCTCCAAGTAGATGGAATGTATCCCCAATTGTAACTAGCTCTAAATCAAGTTATAATTACTGGCAGTATGAGCTGGGAAAATGCCGTCACCCCCTTGAGCTTTAAAAGGTTTGAATGAGCCAACTTAACCTTATCTGGACTGAAAATCTTACCAGATAGACTATTGACTCTTCTAGGTACAGAGATCCTTGGATCAATGTTATTTGAGTTTTCGTGTAAATCACGGATGGTCGAACCGGCGATATGAACCTGTTATAAGGTCTTAATTGTTTCCGTTCGGTCCGTCGTGTACGTTCCGTCTGTTTTCTTAAGTAGACCTACACAGTTTGTATGATCTTTTCTCAGAGCTTTATGGATACACGCTGCAATTGGCATATAAGAAATATCTTCACAGCTTTTTCCATGAAGCCCTTTTAGATCGTCTCAATTCCGAGTTGTAATGTGTAAGAGCGGATCTGTATTCGTCCCACATTTTGGTTTGTTTTGCTCTGTTAAGGAGTTTTCTAACCTCCCTTCTAAGTTTGGCAAGCCGGTCATTCCACCTGGAAACATTACGATTGTTCAAGCTGGTTTTACTGACACAAATACTATGGTAAGAGGTTATCAACACGCTGTTGAGCTAGTATGCAGCTTCATCTGGCTTCATCGTTGACAACATAGACAAATCATGCTGAGAACCCCCAACTCAATTTTCGCCATTTTGTTTTCCCATCGGTGTTATGTCAATTTAGAATCCGTGTGACATGCAAAAACATCCAAAAAATTCACAAATAAATGCTGCCAACCTCGGCAATCGTGGGGAAATGTGCTAGAGTTCGGAATACCACATTTTTTCATTACTGAATGCCATTATTATAAATTGTTAAAAGGCGAATAATTCGATGTTGTTGGTCAATAAAACTATCTAATGAAGATGTTCTATATACTAGAAACTTATTAGGACAAACATGGTTGCGTATTTTCCGCTTTTGAATATCATTAACTTCGATTTCATGTGTAAATTTTTCTTAGATAACTGAAGAAAATTTTCTCAATATATTTCTATTTTACTTCAAACAATCTGCATTATTCATTTTTTCATATATATTTTAAGCAAATCTAAACTTTTTCCTTAAAAAAAAATATTGTAACGAATAATTTCAAATTTAACGGATAAAATTCTATGAACGCTGTCAGCAACTTTGCCCACAGCGGAAGTGGCATATACAAGATTCGAACGAGTTGGTGAGCCGGAATTTTTGAAGTTACTTGACATTTGCCAATACGATTTTCAATGTAACAATACTAGCGCACTTTGCATTTGCCACCCCATAAAAAAATAGCTTGTAGGCAAGTAAGGGGAAATCGGCCGAAGTTGGTGGTCTCTGGTTGACAAATGGCTATAGGTTTCAGACTCTATTTTTCTAGTATAAGTCGTTCAAAAGGTACTGAGATTCTATTTATTAAGCCTTCTTATATGATCTTGAAGATGGTCTAGTGTCCACTCTTGACAGAGTCGTCCTCTGTTGCCCTAAATTGTTGCCCTTGAGTTAATAGGTATTGTTAGCATCACATTTTTTCGGTTTAAGAGGTCTTGGCTTTCGTCATCCAAGGTTATTGGTTCATTTGGTCTGGCAGCAGTTTTATTTCCATATTTCCTACACCGACCGACAACTGTGGCACTGCCATGAGGACATGTTGCTAATCTCTATATAAGGTTTGTTCGGGTGTTGTGGCTTTTTTACAACTGAACATTTCTCCTGAAGCAGCATCTCTGTATCCTCGACCGTGCGCTTCTTCTAGTCATTATTCTTCCTCAGGAAAAGCTGATGTTCTTCGCTCTAGCCCCCTTCTGCGTATAGCATTGCTTTTTATTGGACGAATGGTCTTGTTGCATGTATGCCGGCAGTCTTTATCAAGCTTCAGCTTTCAGTAATATCTGATGCATATGAAATAGATAGGGAATGGGATACACAAATCCTCCATCGTTATAATGGCGTCTGAGATGTTAGCAGTCATACTTTGGCTTCAGTAAGGCGAGTCTATGTCAAGGAGACTGAAGGAATACCTTCCGTTGATCTAAAAACTACCAATTTGGTTCACGGTTGGAAACCTGATGACAGCCGTATTTGAAAATAACGATAGCACAGTATTTTTGCAAGTAATTTGCGTAAAACAATTTTCTCTTCGACAGTAGTCCCAATCCAGTGTAAACTGCACACACAAGACACAAGTAAAAACCTCCTCTCGCAATCGCCAAACCCACGGATGCAAATTTGCGTTAATCAATTCTGAGATATCGATGCAGGATACAAATAAAACAAAACCGGCGAGAAAATTTTTATCTCGAGTGCATACATGTATATGTGGGCAATTATTGGGTGGCCCAATTAACTTGAATTGAAACATCGTCACCATTCAGATGCTGAACGCCTATTGCCCCTGCCCTCGACTGCATTCTGGGCATCCCGAAAAAGAAACACCACCACCATCAATGGATAACCATCGTCGCTGTCGCTCGTAGTCGCCATCAGAAACCGTTCAAGTTCGGGGTAAAACAACAATTAACAAGTCCAAAGATCAGGACCCAAAAGAGCCCTGAAACATACAAATTCAACTGGAGCCGTACACATAGTGTAGCGGGGCCAACCATCATCCAGCACCTCGTGCTATTGCCCACTCAATTTGATTCATTAGCTGGCCCCGATGGTGTGGTGTTAACAGTTTGTCTTCCTTTTTTTCCCGCCGAGCCTTTAGGCGGCTTTCAATTCACAGACTCGCATGCACAACACTTCGCCCGGTAGTCGCTGCAGCGTCGTCGTCATCATCATCATCATCAGCATCGACAACATGGACCGCACATGGCTTAGCCACCACAAAAACTCCCGCATAAATAAAAATATCAGATCTCCAGGCGAAGGAGAGAAATTTAAATCATTCCGTGATTAAAATAAAAAAAAAAATTCCTGGCGCTGATAAAGAACTCACCTGTAGGTGGCGTTTTGCATATGATGATGCTCTGCAGTCTGCGAAGTGTTGCACGCTGCTGCTGGCCAGGGCCACCACCGCACCAGACGGAGGTGTCGATTGGGACTGAATGCCACCCACATTAGTGGTGGCGGCGACTGTATGTTCAATGGTGTTGTTGTTTGCTGTGTACTCTTTGGGCCGCCATGCCACCGTATAGTTGTAGGTCTCTGGGGAGGCTGATTCGGAGCAGCAGCTGTGCTTGTTCTCTTAATTACCTGGAAACGCTGGGAATAGTGCAGATTGTGAATGCACGTTCTCTGGATGGGTAAGCTGCTACATGTGTGACCACCATCGCAGCTATAAATATAAATGAATATGAATTACCACTTAATTGGTGGAGCGAAGGCTATCGCATGCGATGTCCATCTTAGGGAAGAGATTTACTTCTGAACGCTGCCGAGACAAAGGTGGAGGTTTGGGGATTGGCTTTCAAATCAATGCTACTGATTCTATGCCAACAAATTGGGGGCGGAGCATTGGTTCTAATTGTTAAGAATTTTAATAAAAGCTACTTCTAACATCTCAATACAGTTGAGGACGGTTAAGGGCTACAAAATCAGCTGTTTCATTGCATCTTCTGGCAGACTAGGACAAGCTTTTCAAGTGACTTGTCAACCAAGCTACTCATATAAGTCCGTACTAGGAAACTCCTATTTGAGTCATGTATAGCAATACAAAACTATAATAAAGGGCTAAATCGATCCCAAAGCCTGACTTTTCACAAGCATTTTGCTTTGACTTATCAGAGGCACTACAAATTCTACTACTACCACTACTGTGTACTGTGTCCCTTCATTCATGTTAATGAGCCTAGGACCTTCTCGATATGGAGATAGACCCAGAAAAGCGACATAAAAATGCTGAATATTTTTTTAACCCTCTACTGCATGAAACTTCCCGAATAAAAAATAAAAATCGATTGTTCTAGCTTTATTTTGCTTTTCTTTAACAATTTTTATTAAAAAAAAATTAAAAAAAATTATTTTATTTAAAAAATAAAAAAAACTAGGCCATAATGGCTTCGTGTGCATTAAGCGATACATTCATTAACTAAAAATGTAAATATTAATACATTCATTTTTTGGAACCTCAGACGATTGAAAAAGATGCATCATAACAATAAATAATTAATAACAAAATTAAAAAAAATGTTTGGATGTAAAGAAAAGAATTGTTAAAGCAAAAATAGCAAACAAATATAAAGCTATTCAAAACATATTAAATTAAAACAAAAACATCGCAATTCCTAGTATCACATAGAAAATATTAAAAACAAAGACAACTTAATTCATTCTATCACATAAAAAGTTTAACGCAAAAAAGAAAGACACTTCGTCTATTTTAGATGAAACTGGGTAAAACAGTTTCTCTTTTCGTTGTAACATAAATATACTTCACATCTTTCACAGAAAGTATATGACCGAAATGTGCAATTATTTTGGCCGATTTTGGGAAAATGGCCCAATCTATCCCTTGTTACGGATTGCAGAGGAATATCTTGATGTCTTGCGGGACGTTTTCGTTTTTGCGTACTAATCGATTCCGTATCCGTCCCTCGATCGGATCTACTGCAGACTGATATGGGCGTTCCTGTAAGGGGTCCAGTAGACCACGTTTTCTAGGTGCTTTGTTAGCTTTTCGTAAATGCTCAGATATTGCCAATTTAGAGTCATAGAGAGGCATATGGAAATCGTTCTCACGCCGCCAAAGAATCCAAGCGTTTATTGCACAAAGGTCTATCATATGGGAAAATATCGTTTTGTACTATTTTTTAGATCTCAGTGGAATCCTATACAGTCCAAGCATCGAATCAAGTAAATCCACACCACCCATATATTTATTATAGACTTTTACAGCTTGAGGAGCAGGAACTATTTTATATTCTGAAATATCGGCTTTTGCTGGTAACCGGTTCACTTCCAACATAAGGCGACAACATGTTTACAAGTTTGTTGTCAAACCACGATACCAAACTAAGTTTAACACTCTCGATGGTTGCCACTTTTTCAGTCACACTTCCCCGTCCCTGTTTCTTCATTTCCTTTTCCTTTTTTTAGAATTGGGTACTCGGTTTAGCCGAACTGTACCCAAAGGTAACAGTCTATTTTTAAATAGGTGGACTTCTAAATTTGGACTATTACACTAATTATCAAAACAAATTTTATGGTTTACATTCCTTACTACTGTGGATGTTAGCCCTGTTACGACGTTACCGCTTACACCCAAGTCCGGCGCGTCGTCAGGATATGTATTGCTCTGTTTTCCAGCAAATATATCGAAATCGTAACTGAATCCAGTTTCAGGATTTAGTTGGGGTTCAAATTCCATATCAGAATCTGGTGCTAGATCGACATCACTAATTGATCCATCCCCAGGAATGCAACTGACTGCAACGGCTTACCATGAAGAGGATCCATTGCTGAAGCAGAAAAAAAATATTGAACACGGTACCAAAAGGATAGAAATAAATAGAAACAGCCAGCAATCCATACGAAGCTATATATGGCGTTAGTAATAAAAACGCTCACAAAGCTATAATTATATTTTTTTGCATTCAAAAAGCATTAGTAACAATCAGAATTAAACACTTTTGCCAAAATGTATTTCTTTATTCACTTTACTTACCAATTAATCACAGTAACTAGCACTTAAAATACGATTTTTTTCCTGCACTCTCTTGCATGCACTCGATCGGTAGACAGAGACAAATGATACTGAGACCCCCAACTCACAATTCTCTTGCCGCTGGGCCCCTCAGTTTTTTTTTTCAAATTCGCCATTTTGTTTTCCTATCGGGTTTGTGTCAATTAAGAATCCGTGTGACATATAAAAACATACAAAGAGTACAAAAATAATTGCTGCCAACCTCGGCAACTGTGGGGAAATGTGCTGGAGTTCGGGAATACCACATTTTTTCATTACTGAATGCTATTGGTTAGTTATTATTAATTGTTAAAAGGCGAATAATTTGATTTCATTGGTGAATAAAACTAGGTAAATGAGATGTTCTATATACTAGAAACTTATTATGACAAACATGGTTGCGTATTTTGCGCTTTTGAATATCATTAACTTCGATTTTATGCGTAAATATTTCTTAAAAAACTGAAGAAAATTTGCTCAATATATTTCTATTTTACTACAAACAATCTGCATTGTTTATTTTTCATATATATTTTAAGAAAATATCAACTTATTCCTTAAAAAAATATTATGCACACGTAACGAATAATTTCAAATTTAACGGATAAAATTCTATGAACGCTGTCAGCAACTTTACCCGCAGCGGAAGTGGCATATGCAAGGTGCGAGCGTGTTGGTGAGGCGGAATTTTTGAAGTTACGTGACATTTGTCAATACGAATTTCTATGTAACAATACAAGCGCACTTAGCATTTGCCACCCCATAAAAATATAGCTTGTAGGCTAAGTAACGGGAAATCGGTCGGAGTTGGTGGTCTCAGTATTGTCTCTGGACTGAATTGCAAATATGAAAAATTTCTGCCGATTGTTGATTTTGAATTACAGGGAAAGTAAAAATACGTCACGAAAACGAAAATGCAAAACCATAAATGGCTTCGTATGCAGTAAAGGGTTAATTTTTATTATGAACTCGTTGAAAGGAGAGGTCTGGTGCTGGTCACGTGCAAGTTGGGGTTGCAGAACTCTTTTAACCTTTTTTTTATTAGCTGTCAAATGATGAGTTTGCTTAAACGTGGAAAAGTGAATTCGTTGATGAGATTCGTTGCAGACTTGAGTTAAAAGCAGTTCTTGGGACTCACTTAGTTGCGGAAACGAGGCCTCAAGTAACAAGCATCTCGATTTAGCACGGTCCTTAGATAACTGCCTCCAGTTGAGCACTCCATGTCGATTGAGATCTCCTTCTACTTGTGCGCGTCGTCTAAGGTGGGGTGTTGCTCCTCTGGATTAGACTCGAAAACTTAACGAGCCGGAGCATTTGTGTACATTCGTTCTTCATGTCCTAGCCATTTAGACGAGTGCACCGAAAGTTTTATGAAGAATCTTCATCTTGACAAAACTGGACTGGGCTCTGTAAACTCGCCTAAGTGTCAAAATTTGACTGGCACCAATCAGGTTGCAGGGTTGAAGGATTTTATGCGGTCGCACACAATATACGGCAGAGCCTGATACTTTTTTAAATGGTACAGCAGAAGGAACCACTTTTCTTGTAGATCTTGTGGTTCTTGAGACACTTGGTGGAAAAACTATACAGCCTCTTTTAAAAGGAGCAACAGTCATGTGGAGAGAAAAGCGGTTTGGAAAAATTATTAAGCATTTCACAATCGTTTCCCAATTTCTCGACTCTCGACTCCCCGTTACAATGTACAGCTAATTCCCGTCTCCATTAAACCTTCGATTGCTAATCAAAATGTTTTGTCTTTCAATTTATTCCCAAATCAAGTTCATCGCATCTGACAAATGTTACACACGACTTGATCCATCCTGACCTCTGGTCACTCGAAAACAATAAAAACACACTCCACCAGAGTCTACTCTGCATGGCCGATAAGGATCGCTCAGGAAACACATATACCAAACCAAGATCACCGCGCCAGCGACGGCGACACACCGCGATTCGGGGTAAACAACAACAAAAATTGCCGACTGGTGCCTGCCTAACCCGCATAATATTCCTCGGGCGGCATCTGATGATCGCGCGCATAAACCAATAGGTTCCACATTTTCCATTGTCTACCTCGTCCTCCTTTTCGCTCTCGCCAATCTGTGAATTAATATGTTTGGCAAGTCATTTTCCATAAGGAACCGCATTGGATTCCATCAACGCCATCAGCGTCACAGCATGATCCTGTTTTCCTCCCCATCGTCGCCCCCCGTGTGTCTTACGTTTGGTGAAATTTCTCGAACTCATAACAATAAAATTGTTGCGGGAAATTGTTTTGCCAACAGTGTGTCTCTGTGTGTGTTTAGGGTTTTTGCTCGTTTTCGTTCCCTCGCAGATTGCCAAATCGGATACGAAAAATACGCGGGAATTTTCTAAAGAAATCCTCGCTTTCGCAGATTCAGTCTCGCGCACCAGCCATAACCAATGTCTTCATAACGACAACACCAGCGGCGTATATTTCTGTTTTATTCTTGCACATAACTCTTCATCAGTCCCTCTGCGCTGGCCATTCACAAATGACGTTCAACATCGTTACCGGAGAGTAGATGACAATTATGATGACAGTCGCTTATTAAGTCTTTAACAAGAACTAAATCATGATGACGAACGGTGGCGCGCAGGTAGCAGGGAAATGTCCTTGTTCTCTACCGCTGCCATAAATAATATCCCGCGTGTTATCATCGCCAAAGATCACTTCTTGTGATGACAGTCGGCTTCACGGTTCCAGTGGATCTGTGTGTGGTCAGCGCACGAACAACCGAAAATAATTCGGCGATTGTTGATGGAATTGCCGCTGGATCAGGGAATTTCGTTTTATCACCGCACATTGCGACTTCCTGTAGTGTCCTGGTTTCGGAATAAAATCTCCACTATCTTGACTTTGTGCTGAAATAAGAAATATGCACATTTAATTGCATCGTGATGGGATAAGGATCTGGTGGTTGGCCTTTTGGAGTTCGTTTTGCCAATCAAGTTGCTTTTCTCAGGTAGCGATGAAATAGGCCAATTTGCATATAGTCGATGACCGACGCGATGTAAATTATGCAAGCGATGCGATGGATTGGATGCTGGAATGGATTTGCTTTGAATTGAGTTATTATTTAGATGCAATGTAACAGGATCTAAGTTTTACACCTAAAGGTGGTCAGCTCCGCTATTTTAGCAGCGAAAAACAAGACAATTGTCGTACTTCAAAGACAATCATACTCGGAACCGGAGTTCGCTTTATTCAACAGCAGCATTCAGGGACTAAGCCTTATTCCCTCGAAGGCTTTTAGCGAAACAACTGTTATTGTCATTCTCAAGGCCGGTAAACTTAAGTAGCGTAGGTACTGCAAATCCACTGCCCTTAATCACTCTTAAGCATTTGCTGTGCGAACTAGCTGAACGCCTTATTGAGTGTCGGATTAACTAGGGTCAACGATCTTGTACTCGGTAACAGATAAGTTGGATTATGTTGATTGTGATCTAAATCTCTTACCAGCTGGGAGTGATTTGAGAGAGACTTCCACGTATCGAGTGGAGGAAGTGATTTTCAACGCGTTTTCTATTGCGTTTTGTGTAGCATTTTTGACGCGATTTTCCCCGTTTTGTGACAAGTATTTCGACGGGCTTTTTCTCGAGTTGTTTGCCGGTGATTTTTAAACGCTTTATGACTCGTTTCTTAGCGTGATCTTTGACGCTAGTTTGTGCCGTTTTTTCATATCTTCTCATTGTGAGATATTGTTCGACAAACTTCTTCCAATCAAGGATGTTGTCTGTACTAATATCTTGCACAACGTAAGGCTTGTCATCTTTTTTTTCTCGCTCCACGCGCTATGGCCTTCCAGTCGCCTGGCCAAAAAGCCATTCCTACACGCTTTGATTCGGTCCCAATTGCTGAATGCATTGAATCACATTCCATTTCACTGTGACCCGGAACCAAGAATTTTAAGTGAATGGTTTTTATATTCACAATTGCCTGCACTGCATACATACACATAGCAAATACAAACTGATTTAAATTCTGTCCACCACATCGATCGCTAAAGCACCTTACTTCCGCAACTTCCTCTGGGAGAGATTTAAAATTTTGAAAGAGAAGACTCGCAATTCGCAGCTTCCCCTACCACCTTGTCCTATACTTGCCAGATGTGGCATAAATTGTAAAATTGTAATTAGCTAGTCTACGTTTATAAAAAAGTGCCGTAGGGTAAGCCACCCAATGATTGGCACGTTAGTAAAACTTGCGTCTTTATGTCAGTGTAAATATAAAATAAAACATTCCAATTACTTTAAATCAATTCATTTACCTTTCTTAAGGTATTTTTTAATAAAAAACATAAACAAAACATACAATTTCTTTAAAAACCTATACAAAAAGGCAGTAAAATAAAGCAAAGTCCATTTTCACCAATTATTGGCACTATTTGCCATTCATTGGCATTCCTCAGTCCTATTATTGGCACATATATCTTGTGGTATATATTTCAGTCTTTTTTTAATTTTCACTTCAATTAGCACGTTCTAATCGTCTGAATCACTACAAATGAGATCTTTTAGGATCTCTAAATCATTTTTATAGCAGACCTTACCAACCGAATCTTTTCCTTTGCTGGTACATGGCATAGGATCGTCTTCTACTGCACTTTTTGAGTCTTCCTCATAAGTTGGTACTGGGGGATGTATAACTATATCAGATATAATATTAATTTTAGAATTGTTCTTGATCTTCCTTTTAGGTTTCTTTTTCTTCAACTCTTTGGTGGCTTCACGAATCCTTTTTCTTTCGTGTTTTTCAGCTTCTAACCTTTCCTTGTCGTCCTTTTTCTTTGTATGTATACCTTGCCAAGCTTTTGAAGTTAAAACGAAGGGAACATTCGAATTCGCGTTCCTTTTTCCCTTCTTTTCGGGTGTTTTCGGCCATATTAAACACTGGGAAATAGGTTCTAAAATAACTTCTTCTGAATGTGGAAACTCGCTCTGGAAAATGATAAGCATTGTTTCTATGTTAAAAGGCGATTGGATAGTAGTTTCGTCTGATGCATTAACAGCTTCATTTTCTTTGGAATTGTTTCTACATCTAAACAGACCTTATGGTATGAATTATTGTTATCTACCGTTAAGTCTGAGTTTTCTATGCTCGATTTCGTAGACACATATTTGCAAAGCTTTCGTAAGCTCTCGAGCTCACTGCTATCATCAGGTTCTTCATTTTGTTTAACTTTTTGCATTAGATCCGCTGTTAACAATTTTTCAAAAGTCTCATTATCCATTTTGCCGTTTTGACATATTGTTTCTTGGTCACTTCGTTCCTCATTCATACGTTTTCATAAGCACTTGGAATAGTCCATTCTGTCACTATCCCAAGGGATATAAGCCAGATGCTACAAAACCATTTGAGATTGCAGTTGTTTTTAAGGAATCGACGGCTTCCTTAAGAACAGAAGCGAAATTAAATTTTGTCATAGCCTCGTTTGGACTATTTTGCCTCCAACGCAATACAGCCTTCCTCCATTCATTTTTGAGTGGCTTGAAGGCGGATAGGTACATCCGCTGGTTGAATAATTCTGGTTGCATTTGGGTACAAAGCAACTAATATTATTTGCAACTGGTTACATAAAACGCTAATTTCAAAAGTCAAATGGCTTTGGTGACCATCAACAAACAATATTACAGGAAACAGCACGTTTTGTTTTTTTAAATGAGGATACAATACATTACAGATTTCATCCAACCTGTTTCTGTTTTACCAACACCACAGTCTTTTGGAACAGATGATAGAATTTCCACTGGCAGTCTTTTATATGGATAAATTATCATTGGAGGAGTACATTCACCGGCCGCAGAAAATGTAAACATAACTGTTATTGCAGTTTTGGCCGGCGCGTGTTCAGTTTCATAAATATTTTTGTTTCCCTTTCCGATAAGAACCTTTTGGTTTTTGGGGCATAACTGAAAATTGGTTTCATCACCGTTAAAACTTCTTTTTGGATCAAAATACCCTTCATCTTTAAGGTAAATTTCTATTTTCTCAAACCAACTTTTAATGTTGCACTTGTAACAGGTTCGGACACTCGAAGTGCTACATCTGGATGTCTTTTGATGAACGACGAGTACCATTTTTCCCGGGGAAATTATCCTTAAACGGGTTTGGTCTCTTGGAACTGTTGAACGCGAATCTTTAAACCAAATTTTCTTTGTGGAAACCCTTTTCTGCTACATTCTTTGATCCATTTTACGAGTATTTGTTCGTCTTCGTCGGTTAGAATTGTACTAGGACCTGGTCTAGCCTTTGAGAACTTTTCGCTCAACCTAAATTGTAGCGTCGATCTTGGAATACCAAATTTTGTAGACGCTGTTTTTTTGGGTATACCTGTTTTAATTGCTTGAAATGCAGTTTGAATTAAGCTTTCATCATAATTCTTCTCATATATTTGCATTTTCCGAACACTGGGCATCTCAAGATAATTTAAAGAAATAATTTATTAAAAAAAAAAGGAAAAATAGGACAGGAAAATAGTCTCTTAATTCTCAATTTTCCTATGATGGGCAGTGTAAATTGTGCCAGTAATGGGCTCAAGCCAATGATTGGCACAGTGCCCATAACCGGGTAATCGTCACTACTACCAATTTCCCATTAATGGCACCATTAATAACGTTATAAATAACACATTTTAATAAGTTTTAAACAAAAATACCTTAAATTGAGTCTTTTAATTACAGGAAAACTTCTAGAAACAGGCAAATTTTTGAACTCTGAGAAGAAAAACAGACTCTTCTTTTTCACGCTACCCTTATCAAATCGTTAACGCTTATGCAAAAAAGGCGGGAAAGATTTTTGACAGTTTGTTAAATGTATTTAAGTTAGTACTGCCAACGTAACGAAACACAAAGTGCTGCCAGATTTACGAAATATGTTCAAGGAAAAGTAGTGTAAGCGAATTTGAGTAAAAAATCTTTAAAAAACTATGCCTAACACTGTTTTAAAGTTCATGTGCCAATCATTGGAGGGGTGCCAACAATATGCTATTTTACCCTATTTGTGGCGTCACTGGGGCAAAGAAGAACTTGCTGTAAGTCAAAGTTGCAACTGACAATTTCAGCTTCGTTTGCCACTGCTTCCTCCTTTTCTCTTTTCTTACCGTTTCGAGCCTCTTCTTTTTGTTTTATATGGGCATCATGCTCACGAATGTCATTTTCACTCCTATTTGTGTTGTTTTCGAAAGCAACGCACGGCCGACATTGATCTTTCTTCGGTCTATGAAATCCCAAATTAAAATTGTTTTTGAAGATTTTGATAGTTTTGCAAATGGCAGCTCCTCTTCTTCGCAATATCGGCGATACATTCTGTATTATGGTGGCAAGATTCAAGGAGGAGTCCAAATATTTTCGTGTAGTCCCTTCTCTAAAGTAATGTGAGGGAACACAAGGATAGCTAGTGATGTGTTTTTTAATGCGTTCAGTCAATAACGAATCGGGGGTCGCACTTCTTCCTTTTCCTCTACCATCAAACGAAGTCACATTCTTATCAGATCATTTCCGCATATTAACTTCAATAACTCCTTTTTTAACTCCTAAGGTATTAAGAAACATTGTTTTTTGCACACTTTGATTTTTTTTCTCACCACAGGCAGAAAGTATTTGATGGAAAACTGCCTTTTAGAAATAATATTCATGGTGGTTGTTGACTTCTTTAGAACTTTTTCCGTATTTGCATTTATGAAGTCTCACTGACGAGAGTAATCTCCCAATCCGTAATACGGTTTGAAAATAGAGTGTCACCCACAAAAATTTCCACTGTAAATTTACAATGAGTTTTTTATTTGTGTATTTAACAGCAATTGCGTTCATATTCACAATAAATTGTAAATTTTACAGCGTTTGCTTTCATTTCAGCAATAAAATTGTCAAATTGATCGCAATTTCTTGTTGTAAAATTTACAGCGCGTTGTCAATTTTTGTTGTTAAAAGTACATGTATGAATTGGTTAAAACAACAGCCAAAATGCAAAATGGACATACAAAATGCTGTAAAAAGTACATACAACTTGTAAAATTCACAACATATGCATTGAAATCTACAACCATTTTCAGTTGATACTGCATTGAGTTGTGAATTTGACAGCTGCTGTTGACGTAGACGAAAATATTGACGGTGACGACGGCAACACTGCACCAATGGGGTGGAATGCACCCACCCACAACAAATATCCCATAAGAGAACTTATAAATTTTACTGTCAAATGTCAATAACAAGTACAAAAATTTGAATAAACTGTACTTCTTTTATAACGGTTTTGAAGATCATTGGTTTTCTTTATACGGAACATTTTTAACAGATTTCGCAAAAACACACTTGTTGCCAAGAACAGAAATCTCAACCCGTAACCTTTATTTTTTGTTCATCACCCGAACAGCTGCATTTACCATAACCCACTCACGCAGCCAGAACATTTTCATGGTTTATGTTCATTACTATGTTCTAAATCAAGTCTGGAACCAACAAGGCGACTTTTTTTTCTCAAATGAATTCTGATTTGGTTTTTTTGTCTGAAAATGCTGAGGATGTGGAAGCCAGCATTTAAATAAGGAAACAGTTCAAAATAATCCCGTGATAGGAAACGCGGCTACTGAAAAAACCAAACATTACTATTAGACGTGGATGTTTTTGAAGTGGTGGGCAATTTCAACGTCCATAAGTGTTGTGCCGTTTTTAGCAGGTAAGTATGCTATACATTTGTTCGTATTTTGTGTGTTCGTTTGTCGCCTGAGTGGCGTTTCTCGTTTAACTTGACCACATTATTCTCTTTAAGGTCGTGGGCTCACTAAACAGAGTTTACTTCGATCGAAGTCGGAGCACATCTTCAAAATATTTCCGGACAGTGAACTTGGGTTGCAGCTGGAGTTTCAGGACGAGTTAACGAAGTGGGTAAAATTTCATCATTACTAAAAAATCAAACTCGAGATAAAAAATGTAATCTTAGGAATTCTCTGTCTGTCCATATGTCTATCTGTGTATTTATCTATCAATATGATTGTATGTACGTAGACGTAGATGTATGTAGACCCTACGACCTATATCACTTTTTTTTTTCTTAATTTTCTCCTTAACTCCCTGAATGCCCAGTTAGCATTACGGAGGTGCCGCTTACAATAGGATGTGACAACAATCACAGACTGGATTGAGGACAAATTCTTAACACCAAGTTCAGCAAGAAGCTCGCAAGAATCTACTAACTTTAACTTAATTGTATGTGTCACTACTTTTTGTGACCAAAGAATTTAGTAAAGAAACAGATCTTAAGCTTTAGTCTTTTTTATTTAAAACGAATTTTTCCTCCTTTTTTCGTGCTTAAAATTACAGTCTCTTCCTGACCTGAGTTTTTAGGTTTTTTTTTGACTTTCCAGTAACGGTACAAATAAATAAAAATAGAAAATGGTTTCGAAATCAAATGGCAGCAGCCAGACTGAGAAGTTGAGCAGTTTTTTCGGAATGGACGCATTCACTAGTCTTTGATTAAATTTTGGCTATTTGTGACAGTATGTATGTTAATTGTATGTGAATATATATTCAATAAAAAGAACTTCAAATTATTTGGTGTATGTTTTTCATTTGGAAGCATCGATTTTACAAAACAAAATTGTGTATATGAGGCCAAAGAGCTACAAAAGGTATTCGTTTCTAGAAATCGAGTTGTAGGTTTTAAGACAGAAATTGCATTTTGACCGCAAGGTGTCGTTAATACACGGAAAGAATTGAAAATCACCAATTGCAAAATTTTGAGTTGCAATTCACGAATTATATCTTTGTCGCAAATTACAACGCTTTTTCTTGGATTGATATAAAAATTCGTAATTCGACATTGAAAACGGCGTAGAATACAAAATCCTGCTTGTTGAATTTTGCGATTAGAAGTATTAATTCGAACTTCTTTTATTTGTAGTGATGTGCGATATTTTTTGGCGCAATTTACCACTTCAATGGGTCAATTTCTCAAGCACTACTTCACAATCGCAAATTGCAAAAAGTATTTGCTGATTTACAAACACTGAGTGATGAATCAATGAAATCTTATAATAATTTAACACATGTAAATTGAAAACGTAAAATGACGTAGAGAAATCGTGAATTACAAAATATTTTTTGTAATTTCCATGGAATTAACTACCCGATGTGTGGAATTTTTGTGCGCACAGGCAGCCGACAAAAATGAAACGTCATAGCATGTCCATGGTCCATGTAAGGAAATCCTTTTAAGTCCTTTCATTTTCTGCATGGACAGCTCCAACCATGCGCATTTGGCTTCATTAGAGTCAGACAGTCGGTATTCAATCTTTGCTTAAAGCAGTTCTTGTCGGGTCAAAGTTATTTATAAGTATAACTCATTCGTAGTGATAGTGAACCAACAAATTTTGGAATATATCTTGTAAGTATTTACATATTGAATAATACAAAAAAAATTTAAGTAGGTAGGGCTATTAGAAAGAAGTTTAAATTGGAATGGAATCTAAAATATCATATGTAATTGAAAACGATTGTAAATGTTCGTATCAATGGCAAGTTATTCTAAATAATTTGTTTGTATTTTAAATTTCAGCATAGACCGAAAAACCACCCCAGACAAATCCCGTTGTCTCCGGACGATATGGCGCCGTATGCTTTTCATGGATATCTGGAGGAAAAAAATTATAAAATGTGTTTATCATCATAAGATACATATAAGTATTAAATTGAGAATAAAGTTTTGTAATTTCACGATAAAACAATTTCAATTTATTACGGTGATGCCTCAAATCACTACTCAAGAATCGTAAATTGCAAAATATGAAATGCAAATTGATAAAAAAAATACTCAATTTACCATTACGAATTTGTAAACTGCAACTACTGAAGTGGTAAATCTACCCCTTTTGTTCGCAAATCAACACTTTTGAGTTTCAATTCAAGACTATATGGTTGTAATTTGTTAAGGGAGGAAATCCGAATTTAAAACACAAAAGTGGTAATTTACGAATTATTTCTGCAATTCACAATCCATAGTAATAGCAAATTAATAACTATTTGTGTCAAATTGCGATTGGTTATTGCAATATGTGTTCCTCATTTGATCGCATTATTGACAGTAAAAAGTAGCGATTCGCGACTTTTGAGGGTCAATGCCTTCACTTCGTACTGTTTCTAGAATTGCGAATAAAAAGTCGTGAATTAGTAAATCCTGAGCTAAGCTCTAAAACTAGACAAACTTTTCGTGATTCTGCGCTCAATTTTCTTGATTTGATCTTAAAATTTTTCCGTGTTTCTCGTTGGCCATTTTGGTATCGTATGTTTGGTTGTTTTGGCCACCCGTAATGCTCTCTGTATTGTCTCTCTCTCTCTCTCTTAGGACCGCCCGTCCCAGGCCGTCCAATTGGGCTGTTGGCGTACCTGCTTTTGCTATCCTCCTGAGGTTCATGGCGAGCAAGATCGTAGGATATTTAGTATACCCAACAAGATCGACTATGCTACTTCCTCAAGAGAACAGCGAAAGGACGGGATGGTAAAAAAGGGAATGGGTCGGAAGGTGGAACGGTGGGAGCCGACCACATAATTTTTTTGGCGCGCAACAAACTTACATATGTTCTCATGATAAAGGACGCGCTTCAAGAAGAACATCTGCAACGAACACTCAGAAAAATTTGTTGTATGCCAAGTTTGTACCTTAAAAATAAATTAACCGAATAAGAAAATAACACATTAAACATATTACAAATGGAGTTAGTATTTAGTTATAAATAAAAAATTTAAAAAGAAGCTTTGAATAATATTTTTGAATACGGTGACTTTGGGTCACCACCTGGGTGGATTAGGGAGAAAATTGACTTGGGCTGATTAGGGTTAAGTGCACTTTTGAGCAGTCAAAATATCGAATTGATGGGTCATCCGCCGTACAGTCCTTACTAGGCTTTCAATAATGCCTTCTTATTCCCGTAGATAAAATATCAAATGTTAGCTCAACGTTTTTCGACGCCTAAAGAAGCGGTTGATGCGTTAAAATCACAAGTTTTGTAGGTACCTCAATCAGAGTTGAAAAGTGATTCAGGTCAAAATTGGACGCATGCAAAATGAAGTGGAGAAGCCATTTTCGATTATAAATATTTTTTATTTCTATCTCAAAACTAAAGTAGCAACTAGAGATGCTGTTATTGATAACAAACCGTTTTAATTCACGATAACAGAAAGCCTTATATTTGAATTTTCCCTAACAGTCTGCTTGACCTTTTCTCTCCACCCAGAATAAAAACGTCGTTTTGAGGAACAACTAATGTCTTGCTTAAAAATTCCTTTGCATCCCCCCGTAGCTAGATACCTTTTCCACGGATTTGACACTCTAGCGATTATTTGTTCCTACTTTAAAAATATGCTGTACAAACACACCGATCTTCAGTTGAGTCATGCTAGACTTTCCCAAAGACCGTTGGTAGTCAACTTGCACCATAAAATTATCTAAAATATTGCAAAGCGTCAATGGCCCAGCACGTTTGCGTCTTCCCTTCGAAAACAAATTAAAAATGCATCTAGCTAAACCGAAGTCAAATTCCATAGAGGTTATCTTCAAGGTAGCAAATTCCTCAATCAAAATGCCACGCATTCCACAAAATCACAATAAAAAGCGGGTGTTCAACCTTTTCAAAAACGACAGTAATGTGTTCAATCGCCTTCGCAGTTCTAGTCGCGCTTGTAAGTTCAGGTCAAGCTGGTGAGTCGATGCTTTGAATATAATATACTTTTGTCCGAACTGAATTCAGTATTCCCTTAGATGGTAAAAACAACCTAGTGCACCATATAGTGTTCGGCGAAGATGCTATTGATCCAACCCCTTATCAAGTTTCACTGCAGATATACGTGAAGCCAATTCGAAAATGGTATCACATATGCGGTGGCTCAATTATTTCCCCAAACTACGTCCTCACTGCGGCCCACTGCTCTGTGGATAAAATCAACAAGCTTCGCATACTTGCCGGGACTAATAATCTGAAAACGAGTGGCTACCATCATAGGGTTGTGGTTTTCAAAACCCATCCAAAGTTTAGTGTCTTCAATGGCAGTGACATTGCAGTTGTCAAGGTCTCACCCAGCTTTAGATTTAGTAGGAGAACAGTTGGTAAGATAGGTTTCGAAGACGCCCATACGGTTCCTGGCAATACGCAGGCCATATTCACCGGATGGGGTCTGACGGAGTTTGGCTTTCCCAAGAACTTACAAAGGGGCGATTTCTTGACATTGTCGAATGCGAAGTGTCAGTCAGACGCGTATCCAGATCTAGTGTCGACTGATATCTGTGCGATCGGAGAGGGCTACAATTTAGTGTATTTAGTGAGTAGGCCGTGCGGTTTGGGACTTATTTGTAAAAATTGCTGTTTCTAGGGCGACTCCGGTGGACCGTTGGTGAACGCGCAACAAACCATGCAAATCGGTGTACTATCGTATGGAGTCAGAAATGTCCGTCTAGGTTTTCCAGGAGTTTTCACTCGAGTGTCTGTGTTTGTTGATTGGATTAAGGAGGAGATTGCTAAATAAGCCAATTGTTGTTAGAATGTTACTTGCATGAGCATAATACTTCACTTTTTGGTACTATCAGCGAAATATCTCTAGCTTAAATCTTGGTAATAAAAATTACGAAACTATAAACTTAAGACAGTTGCTCCTGCATTTTCTTACTTGGCAATTAAGAAATAGAAACACCATTATCTTTCAGAGGTGTTTTGTTACTTGTTTGTTTTTTTGTCACTCACCACTGTTTCCAGCCATAACAGATTTGACAGCTCCTGGCTGTCTTGTACTCGCCTTCCTTTGATATTTCACCGGACTTATATTTCACTAGACTTATCTTTGCAACTTTACCATGCTCCAGCCAAGGCCCCAGCTGCTCGAAAACTAGTCAAAAATTAAAGACTAAAGTTTTTTTTTCGAACTGGAACCACTTTCTGACACCATTCAATTCAGCTAATTGTAGTTTGTCACTTCATCGTTGCGATTCCCTGCCCCAAAAACTAGTCGAAATTAGACTCACAGTTATATACTGACGAAATTATTTCCATTTACGCCTCGAATTTGTTTTCAATCAGACAATACAGCCAAATAAACAAATAAAAAAAAATGAACTTCCTTCAACACCGCCAACAGTCTCAGGGTCATGTCCTACCAATACCCGAAGGTCTTCAAGAACTAATGGCTGATCTATCGCGAGAAGTTCTTCGTTGCCAGCCATCGATTGACTGCACTTACAAGTTTATTGCGGACTACCTAGAAGCTATGCTTAACACCAGAGAGAAGTGCAAAAGTAAAAGATTACAAGAAGTAAATTGACATGCTAACCTTTTAAATCCCTCAGTTGCCATGGAAGTTATCGAAGATGCGATTCTCAAGACTGATGAAGTTTATGAAAAATTTGTTGAATGCAGCATTCCAAAGGAGAAAACCCGCCAATATTTGGATATGATGGAGGTGACATTTCGTCGATTTATTGAACAGAAAAGACGGCTCAAAGAGGATCCACGATTGATAACCTTTCACGCGGACGACATGTTGGATGAGTTGATGCGGAAATGTGATCTAACTAAGGTAGAAATCCTAAAATCAAGACCAGCGATACAGTGGGCTTATAAGAAGTTTGTTAAGACGTATTTAGCTGCTGTTGAGGTGAATGTTTGTAAGTTGTAGATGCAGGAAATCAAATGCAATTATTGGCTTTATAGGGAACTTTGGACACTGAGGGGCTGTATGTGGAAGCTGAAAAATACGTTGTCTCCAGTAAGGAACTTCAGGAGTTGAATGAATCTGCCATTAAAATACAGGTAGGTGATGTACTTACACAACTCTTAGTCTAGATGGGTGAGTTAAGTAAAATAACTAAATTCCTGGTGTCTATTATATGAACCGAAGAACGGGATACATAAACGGGGAGTGTCACCTCCCACACAACAAAATTAGTTAAAACTAGCTACCCGCCCGGCTTCGCCCGTGCAAAATGTGGTTTCAGAACATTTGAGGGAAATATTTTTTTTATATATTTGCTGTCTTGTAGGGGACAACATTTTGTTTATAATCGCTCGAAGGAACTATCATCGATAGATGCAGAGGTATAACCTGAGGGAGCGTTCTGCAATGGTGACGTACTTGAACCCTTATTAAAAAAAACCTCCCAAAGACTGAGTCCACTCTGCCTTCATGTCATTGCACCTGGTCGTTGGACTAATCGGCAATAATTTAATATTCTTTGGACAATGAAAATGAAAGAAAATAATTTTGTAATTGGTATTTAACTCACTTTTTTATTAATGTAACGCTTCTTTGTATAATATATTAGCCGTTTTGTTTCTATCGGCTGAGATAGTGATATTTTCTGCATTATTTTCTGTTTATTATCAATAACTTCCCGTGAATTCAACCCCCACTTTTCTTAAAGTTTGACCCTGTGACTTATTGATGACAATCAAACAAACATTAAACTGAAATGGATAATTGCTGGAAATTACTTGTATTCTTGGTATAAATAACGTATTTTCTTTACCACACCCAGTTCAAATTAACGCATCTATAACGTTTTTCTGCAACGAAATCACTCTCAATCTGGTACCACTACAAAGCTTGGGGGACTCAAATTGCGATGAACATAATGGGAACTCCAACTTTTAATGCTATTTAAAAACTCCACCGGGTAATTTACTGCCTCACCTTGATTGCAAATACCTAGCAATCATAAACAGGTACGACGTGTATCACCAGGAATTTTCCCTAACATAAATCCCCTATTGTAATAATACCACGATCTGGTATCACTGGTACCTATACCTATTTGGCATTTCTTTCTAGATACTTTATTTTGTAAGCAAAAAAGAGGCAAACAAACCTTTCCTACATATTTGCCATTTCTTTTGTTATTTTTTCTTAGCAAACCACACAGCATACTGCCTCTGTCTGTCTCCCTCTCCGTCACAGGAGTAAAATAGGGTTAAAAGATATGTCAATATAATATTGCGCAGTTAGTATGTTTGATTTGAGAATGAAGTGCATACCTACTCACTCAGGTGAAAACCGTAGAAATGTTTCAAATTTTGCGTTTTTATTTAAAAACCTTTTAAGTTATCGAGTTATTGGATACCCTATGTTGTACCTGCAGATGTCCTCTATAAGCTGATATTTACTATACTTAAATGATCCCAGTATTTTCAACCGCAAAGTGTTACAAAGAAAAAGGCGAAACGAAACGAAAAAATAAATTGCGCTTGTCCAATTTTTTTCCAAAATTTATAAGGATATAGAGTTGAATCAAAGTGGAGATTGTAGGCCTAGGTATCCTCTATAGGCCTGTAAAAAATGCACCAGAATATATTGAACGGTTTCTAAGATTTTTGCATTTAAAGACATGCGTCAAATTTAATTTTAGTCGAACAGAACTACACCAATTTTATTTATATGATTTTGAATTATATTATTGACAGCTTTAACTTTAAAATTTGGTAAGTGGACGTATATTGCCTGCTGGAACCTTTCTACGAAAATGGGAGTTGCACCCCCCATATTTTTTTCCGAAGCTAAAGTTGTGGACGGGCGGGCGAAATAAATAAATAGTTGACGCTACAGGTTCTTGTACCCTAGGCCTAGCTTCTCACAACCATTCGTTTTGTGTGACTTTAATTTTTGTGACGAATGGAAGGGATCTAGAATTTTATGCCGAGTCCCAACGCTTATTGAGAAGCTCTTTCATGAAAGTTATAATCTCCCATGTATGTTCGCGCTTAGTAACAACGCAGTGGAAAAAAACCTTAAGATGGAATTTGAGTTTTCTCGGGAATCGAACCTGGTACGCCTCGCTTAGTAGTCCAACACACTAAGCCACTGCACGTACAGGACGCAAACAGCTAATATTTTTATAATCACACATTAGAGAACAAACTAAATATATATACCCAACAGACCTTAGCAATATGCAGCAAAAACAATACAACAAAATTTCTCTCTAAAGCCTCTTTCATAGTTAACTCTAAGACTCATCAAGAATATAATAGAAATTAAACAAATAATTAAACAAAAGTCTCTTCTCGCTTTGTTACTCAAATTTTGTGTTTCTACAGGGGCAAGTTCTAATTTCCAAGTTATCTTCTTTGTGAACCAATTTAACAAAAATTATTTGTTAATTGGTACGAGAAAAAAAAACCTACCGTAAGCTGGGGTTACTTTCTGCCTGCAGGGTTACTTTGTGCTAATTGTGTTTTTTTTACATTCAATTCCACTTTACCAACGCTTTTAAATTATGCACAGTTTTTCACTGGAAAGGTTTTCCAGTGATTCTCTAATATTCATTGATTGCTTTGTTTTTATGTTTTTGAATAATGACATGAGATTCAAAATCAAGTTTTTGGCGGAAAAGTTCTAGTGCGACAAATTTCATCTACAACCAAAAACATAAAATCGCTACGGAGTTTAAGGTGGGTTATTTTTCTTTATGATTTGTTTGTCATGAGCAGAGTAGATCCACTAATGAGTAGGGACCAGAGTATATCCATTAATGAGTAGGGACACTCTCCACGTGTTTCTTATCAGTTTACAAGTCCAGTACAGCAGTACACATACACGAGAAATAGACGGCACTAAAAGTGCTCTAGTAAAAGAGAGATGGAAGAGTAGTTGAACCATTTCAAAATGTGGTACAGTGTGTGATGTAAAAAAAAAGCAAAATCAATTTATAATATTTCTTATTGAACATTTTATATCTAATATATATTCACATGTGTGCTACACTTAAATATTTTTGTTTGTTAGTACATTTTTTGTTATTTTTATTGAACTGTTTTAGAATGAAGTAAACCCGTACTCGGACGTAAAATTCGATAAGAAATTCCTTATTTTGATTTTTGCAACAATTGTAATGAAATTCATTTTTCAAAAAGTTAAAAATATTCCCCTCAAAATTATTTAGGTAGTAGGTACATATTTGGAAAACAAGAAATAAATTTTTGTTAAAGATTCCCTAACGAGTCTAAAAATTCTTGATTGGGCCGTGTCAATTTCGCATCTTGATATTCTTTAAAATCTAAAGGGAGGAAACGGACTAAATTTTAACTCGCACGTGTGGTTTAGGCGGTATTTTTTTTTAAATATAACCTGCGAAATAGTAGAATGCATTATCAATACCAAAGTTCACAGTTTTATAATCAGGTTCAGTTTTGAAAGCGTAAACCAAATTGTCCTAATTTTGTTTTTGTGGTTCCATCTGCACTTCAATGTCTGGAAGTTCCATGTAAGCAGTTGGCTCACAGCTTCCATGGGTAATATCTTCCATATACTTTGCCGAAAAAGATCTTTTAAATGAACAAATGAATTGAAATGGAGTCAGCAACTTGTTATTTCCCCCTCGGTTACGTAAAACAGCAAAGGTGTTTTCCAAGCAATCTTGATTAAGTTTTCTTGTTAAAAGAAACTTAATACCGTCTTCTTTTATTTCTGTAAAAATGCCAATTAAGGCATTTATATTCTGTTGCCATCCTTTTATAAAACGCATTTTTTTAGTTACATTTCATTCATGAAAAGTCATATTTTCAAAAAGTAAATTCATTTCATGCAAAAAAGTAATTTGTTCCGGGTTTGTTTGCCACACGCACAGACACGGAACACCCTGTCTTTCGTAAATTGATGATATAGAATGACTGATAACAATCCAACTCCGGCCCGCCTTTAAAAATACGTGCGAAAAAAAATGCAAACAATCCCCTCTACAGCCAACCTAAGTAATTAGTGTGACCATCTGCTATGAAATATATTACCTAAAAATTGCTGGCAATAAAACGTAAAATCATAAAAAAATGGTTATTAACGAAGTCGTAGCAAAGCAAAAGGGTTCAATTTCGTGATATATATAATGAAACATTTCTTTTTCATGTCCATAACAAAGACCATTTAATCAATAACCAATGGCAAAAAATACAAATATTACCAATTCTACAAAAGCAAAGCTGGTAACCTGATCATATTAATTCATACTGCATGGTTGAGAGAGAATACTAATGTACTGACAGTCACTCCGGCCCGCCTTTAAAAATGCTTTATGAAAAAACCCACCATCGTTCGTCGTACGTAGCAAGCCCCATGTAGTGGTTCAGGTAAAATGTGCTGTGTACCCTTTTCTTCTCAAGCAGTCGTTGTATTCAGGTAAAAGTGATTATTTCGACCTGTTTCAACTTATTGTACGATTTTTTTCTGGATTTTGCTTTGATGTAGTAGCAAATGCATATGTAAAGAGAGTGTCCCTACTCATTAATGGATATACTCTGGTGATGAGTAGTATTATAATTAATATTAAGTAAAACCTATTGTTTAAATTTTGACGTTACCTTTTCAAAAAAGTTGCAAGAAAATGGGGTAACTTGGAACCACCGTCCTTGTTGTTTCACATGGCACAAAGTTACTACCTGTGTATCGATTTTCTTTTCCACATTCAATGTTCTTGGTCCGACGTAACCCATTACTTTTTAATTTTAAATTTGAAGGTTCGAGAATTGAGCCGAAAATATATGAAAAAGATAGGATAAGGGCCCTTCGGCAATTTCTCTCATGAATCATTGAAAAACGTGGTTCAGGAAGTCCGAAGTGGACGAATTTCAATTCGAAAAGCGAGCGAAAAGTATGGTATTCATAGGAATACTCTAGGGAATAAATTAAAAGATGCTCATTCAAATGTTCAAACCGTTTTCACTTCCGAAGAAGTCAGAATTTATCAAACACAAATTATTGCTACATCCACTTATGGTTTACCAGTCACTCTTCTTTATTTAAGACGAATTGTCAAAAGCTATTATTACAAATCAAGAAGGAAAGAATCTCGTTTCCGGAACAACGGGCCTGGCCTTGAATTGACAAAATCATTTATGAATCGACACAAATTTGTATGGTCTTTATAGCGTCCCAGAATCATTTTATTTAAATTTATTGTTTTAAGGCTTTTAGTTTTTTTATCGTAAATTAAAATCCTTCCCCAAACGTTGGGTAATTTTATGCCGCACTTTCAAGGCTAATATGTTTAAAAACGTAAGTCCTTTCGGTAATTTGAAAACGTTTCCTTCATTGCTTAATGCTTAAGATCAAAATGGTATACCTTATGTTTTTTCTTTCATAAAGAAATAAAAGTTTTTTTTTTATAAAAAAAACCTGGCACAAAGTAGGGAAGACCGGGGCTATTTGGCCTCAGGGGCAAGTTGACTCACTGCGATTTATTTTAAAGAGAAGAGATGAATTGAATGTTCATTATTGTTTTTACATTCAATACCGATACCTCTTTAGTCTCCTTTTGTATCTCGTCGCGAGTGCATGTCATCCAGGAAATATTAAGAAAAAACGATTTTCTGCTACTGTAAGTAACTTTTTTGTTTTCTCTTATTTTCCTCTTTTCGGCCGTTTTTAAGCATCTGCCGCAGATTTTTTTTTAGATTTAGTGCATATATGTATTAGTTAACTAAAATAAAAAGCCATGTATAGAGGCTTTTTATTTTAGTTATTTTCTGTTTTTGTTTCTGAAAAATCTTGTTATATGCCAGATGGTCGGGCGGGGTAAGTTGATTCATTTTTTTCGGGGATAGTTGACTAATTGTTTTACCACAGGAATTGGCTTTTAATTTATTTATTTTGCTTAATTTGAAATCACAGATTTTTTTCGTAAGCCCTAGAAGTATGTTAAACTCTTTATTTTACTATCTTCCCTTATTTTAGTTTATGGCCACTAAGTGCCTTTTTGTTTCCACCACAGGAAGTAGGTTTTTTGTTAACATAACCTACATAAGTGCATAATATTGAAAATATTATTCCTATCTGGTGATACTTGTTTGTTAAGTAGGTACAAAAATAATTAATGTTATTTAAAAAAAATAAAATAAACTAAAACAAATAAATTATTCTTAATCTTGAAATTTATTGTAAAAATTCAGTTTCGCACGGCGTGGGTTAACTTACCCCATAACGTAAGTCAACTTACCCCGGTAACGGGGTTAGTTGACACAATAGAGGTGCATTAGTAAAATTCAGAAAACATTGTCCTCACGTTGTTTTTTTTTTAATTGAATATCTTTGTTTAGAAAGACCAAAGGATGCCTTTTTTAATGATATTTGAACTGTCTTGATATCAGGCTTAGTTCAAGAGAAAAGGAAAAAAAAATGTAAATTTTGTGCCAACTAGCCCTGGTCTCCCCTAACCCCAGTTTACGGTAGGTATCAGAGGCAAATGATACTGAGACCCCCAACTCACAATCCTCTTGCCGCTGGGCCCCTCAGTTTTTTTTTAAATTCGCCATTTTGTTTTCCTATCGGTTTTGTGTCAATTAAGAATCCGTGTGACATATAAAAACATACAAAGAGTACAAAAATAAATGCTGCCAACCTCGGCAACTGTGGGGAAATGTGCTGGAGTTCGGGAATACCACATTTTTTCATTACTGAATGCTATTGGTTAGTTATTATTAATTGTTAAAAGGCGAATAATTTGATTTCATTGGTGAATAAAACTAGGTAAATGAGATGTTCTATATACTAAAAACTTATTATTATAATTATGGTTGCGTATTTTGCGCTTTTAAATATAATTAACTTCGATTTCATGCATAAATTTTTCTTAGAAACTGAAGAAAATTTGCTCAAAATGTTGTTATTTTCTTTCAACCAATCTACGTTGTTCATTTTCCTTTAATATTTTAAGCAAATGCACACGTAACGAATAACTTCAAATTTAACGTATAAAATTCTATGAACGCTGTCAGCAACTTTGCCCACAGCGGAAGTGGCGTAATTATGCAAGGTGCGAGTGTGTTGGTGAGTCGCAATTTTTGAAGTTACGTGACATTTGTCAATACTAATTTCTATGTAACAATACTAACGCACTTAGCATTTGCCATTACTTGCCCCATGAAAATATAGCTTGTAAGCAAGTAACGGGAAATCGGCCGAAGTTGGTGGTCTCAGTATTGTCTCTGGTAGGTATAGCTTATTAGTACAGTTATATCGAGCAAAATATTTCAAACTTTCGTGCTATTAAAACATAAGGGAGCATCAACGAAGGGCATATGTTAGAATTCTTGTTCGCTAGCAGTCTATTTATGTATGCTATAATCAATGTTAAGTATTTACAATCTTGCATTTCAATTTTATGCAGAAAGTCTACCGGGGCTACCACTCGCGTAAATGCCTGCAAGAAAATCCGAATTCGACGACAATAAAGGTTGGTTGTCAAATTTTAGCTCTGTTTGAAATTTATTGACCGATTTAAGTTGCAGGAATCTATGGTCACTTCTTTGGAATCACTTGGGGTTACCGATGATAACTTGTATGCGGATGACCAGGAAGAGTTGACTAAAGCTGCTGTAAAGATTCAAGTAAGTTACTGGCTTTGAAACACAAAATGGAGTTTAATTGTATTTCCTTTTCCTAGGCAACCTATAAAGGCTTTCTAGTCCGCAAAAAGGTGAGCGACGTATTTCTGTTTATGTGGTCTCGTAAAGGTAGGAGCTCCTTAGGGGCGGTGTGAATCTAGGCTTATAAAAAGCAAAAAGCATTTTATACTCGTATTTGGCATGTAACTTTTTTTAAAAATTCACTTTAGCGTCTGCCTATTAAGACGAAAGAATTTCCAGGTTGGGAACCACATATTCGGGCTCTAAAAGCTACTCTCTTTTGTTTCTGTTTGTGAAGTCGGCATATATCAGTCTTATATACGAGCCGAGCGGTGGAAGGAGCAACGCTAATTGATCACGATGGATGTGTTTTGAGACAGCAAGCTCAGCATGTTACGCAGAATGACGAAAATAATGAGACTTCTTTAGCGAGGCTCAAGCTTTTACTTAAGGCATGGAACTAGCAATCATCCTTAGGTGGACCAGGGCTTAGCCCAGATGTCACTCAATTTTTTTCAAAAAAAGGATATGGCTGCTTTTAATTTTTGGACTTATAAATGCTTTAGTAACAGAAGTTCATATACTACAATTCCACAATGTTTTTCTATTCTAGATGGCGCCTAATCCGCCTCTTGGATCGAACAAAAGTTCCTTCTTAAAAGAACCATTTCCAGAAACACCAATAGCATCCATAGATGATAAGGAACTTCTAGAAGAACTTCTCGACGTCGGCCACCTAGAAGACATGACTAAGGCAGCAATAACAATTCAAGTAAGTAGACGCACGGGCTCAAGCAACTTGCAGATAAAACACCTTTTTCCAGGCAAGTTTCAAGGGACATAAAGTACGCAAGGAAATGAAGAAGTCCAGCACCACAAAGAACGCCCCAGAGCATGTGGAATAAATTTAAGAATTTTCTGTGGAATTTAAAAATGTTCTCTTGAATAAAAATCCTGCCCTTTGCATTTATATCGCTTTATCCTTCCGGAATGGTTGTTTAGCGTTTGCCCACCCACTCTTCCACATATGGAGTAAGAGCATATATACGCTTACAGAGAGCTTACAGGATAAAAAAAGGAAGTAACTTATTTTATGATCCGTATTATTAAATTGTCTTTTTCAAAGCCCGCCACGAAAGGACTCGTTTTATGACGTTCCTTTGGAACTGTTGGAATATTGCATATATAGTTTTAAAATGTCCGTTAGGGACACCGCACCCCAACAAGGTTGCGAAGGGTGATGCTATTTTACATTTCACATGTCAGAGGGGGATTTCTTTATTTTTATTGAGCGTTACGGGGTTGGAATTATCATTTTTGCTTTTATGATGCTTGTATTCTGTTGAAGGACATTCACTTTGCTGAGATTTGCTTGCCTTTTTCGTCGTTTTCATTCGTTTAGTTAAATTTGATGGTCATTGGACTCAGATTGACCCTCCTCGGCAAAGCTCATGAGTTTATGGTAACGAGTGGTTGTTTCGTATGATTAATCATATCTAAGGGATTTGCAAGATTTGGACATGAGATCCTTATAATTCGATTATCGATTTATTTGGCTCAAAATAGAAGGTCAAGACTTGTTTGAATAGAGAAGCGGTCACACCTTTAAGAAACTTTAATTATCATTTCCCTACCCGGTTGCTTTTATAATGTCATGTATTTACCAGAGCACATCACGGTAAACAACCCTTTGATCTCTAGCTCAGAAGCATAATGCGAAAAGCTAATAATTTAGCTCCCCGAACCTCTCCTCGTTCTTGCGCGATACCATTGCATGAGAACACAATGTGTGGCTTTGCCAAAGGACCTCCAGTTTTTATTAATTTTCCACAAACAATGAAAAGACTATAAAGGAGCATGCAGTAACTGCTTCCATCACATCGACTTTTCCTGTTTGTTCATCCACATGTTATCCTTTTGCGGGATACTTTGTATAAAAGCTGCTGCGGGTGGAAGCGTTTATGCATATGATTAAGTAAGCAGATTAGAAATGACAAAGAACGGTGTAACGTGTTCTTTTCACTTTGTAAAAAGGATATAGTTCCTTCGATCTTTATGAAAAGAAAATATTACCGCGCTAAACAAAGAGACTTTGCGGTCGTTTTTAATTAAAATTATGACAAGAAGTCAAACGAGTTTATTTATCATATAGGGCCAGAACGGCACGGGAGTATTGGGTTGTTTGCTGAAGTGAGTGAAATATCGAAAGGGACATAAGGATTTGTGATGTGATATCATTAGATACTTAGACAGGAACTGGGTTCGGGAATGCAAGAGTGATTTCACGGTTGTCGCTTATTAGCTAGCTACTCTTATACGGAAACATTTCTATAGAAAATCTAATGATGATAGAATACATTTCGTATTTAAACTCAACAACTATTGCTTGTAATAATGACAGTCAAAATGTATCGTTTGATAGTAAGTTAATGAATCAAAGAATTTATTATCAATGGTGAGGTTTATTCCACTGGCTAACCTCTTCTCAATTTCAATGTTATTGCGTTAGTCAATAAATATGAAACCACAATTCAATGCTGATATTCGATTATTCTTGCTTCTTGGGACCTTTCCCATGCGTACCTATTTAACAAAAAATAATAATAACTGCATGTTAAAGTTACATTGAAATGCAATAATGGGCCTGTTTTTTGAGTTTCGTTCTCAGCAAAGCAAAGTAAAGTAGGATTTTCAGCACGCAATTACAACAACTACGCTCTACTTGACCAGGGGCGGATCTTGAATTTGTGGGGCCCTGGGCTAATACTGCTTAGGGGCCCTACCTAATTACTGCTAGTAGACAACTTCGCATTGTTTCCAACATAAGCGCTAGCTCTCGTGGTTCGGAGCGGAATAAATTGGAAACTCACATCTGAAGTTTCCATTTCGTTGCATATAGTTTTGCATAACACGGTGTCATTGCGATTAATTGCATAAGAATTAAAATTAAAAAATGAAGTGTTGTATAATTGGTTGCAATTTGCAATATGATTCAAGTTTCTCTGATATGATGAACTAAATTTTCATGTACTTGAATGTGATGTTTTTGACAATCATAAGTATTTATTGATCACAAATGTGATTAAAATATACACATATTTCTAAAATTAATAATGAAAAACAACATAAAGGACTAATTCGCAATAAATATACGAAAATTGTGCAATTTATGGGACAATGAAGAACGATTTTTTATTCAAATTTTGTTGGTTCCATCTATTATTAATTATTTAAACTAGCACAATTTCGAGACGACATCTATTGTAAACAATGCCGCAACAATTTGAGGTTGTATGGAAGTGACATTTCATAAGCAATCCATATCAATAAGTCAATGGCGCTCACGGGTTGATTGATGGTAGTGTTGCCAACTTATGATCGGATTTTTTTAAATTCTAGATAATTTTTATCATTGACAATATCGTCTATTGGTTTCAGTTGGGTTCGGGGCCATCTGTATTCGCGGGGTCCTGGGCTGCAGCCCAAAAAAGCCTTTAATCCGCCCCTGTACTTGACACTTCGAGACTCGCAGTAGTTAATGTAAATTGTGTGTTGAAAATTTTACTTTAATTTGTTTTGGTGAGAACGAAGCTCATATAAATTATTAGATTTAGAATATTAATTACTAATATTGTAAAAAGTCTAACAAAACTATGTTTTAATGCTGTTTTAACCAAACTTCTTTTTTTTTGTCTACATGTTGATATATAACCCAATATTGAAAATTAATTTATTAACCAGTTTAAAAAAAAATCAAAGATGGTTTGACATCTTTATAACGAACGATCAGGGGAACAAAAAATCGCTTCGTTAAAAAGAAGATTTATACAAAATTCGTTACATAGAAAATTTTATTTTATTTTTAACACTGGGCTGTAATCGCGTAATTATTAATACGATTATCATCCAATCGTTTCAACGATTATCGTTTTTTCGTTGTTGCACGAAGTAGAAGCATCGTCGAAACGATGTCGTTCGATCGTTTTGTGCTTACGCGATTAGAGCCCTGTAAGTTTTTCTTTATATTTTCAAAGAAAATTGGTACAAAAAAGAACTCATTATGAAGAAATTTATATCCTCTTATTTTTTGGTTAAAAACATATCAATGTTCGATTAAACATGAACAGTTTTGTTCTATGTTAATTTTATGGCTTCTATTTGAACTTGCTCCGGCAAACTTTAGCATTTTTCCCTCATTCTTTCAAATTGTCGACAATGTAGGGTTGAGTGGGGTACTTTCGACGATTGGGCACTTTTGACTTTCGCTATTACAGAAAATCGGTTAATTTATAAATAAACTGTTTGATGGAAACTTGTGCTGCAATATTCTCTCAGATCGTAAACGAACTATGACAGTTCTTCTTCAGCAGTTGTGGTGGTTAGACCGGTTTTTAATTTATTCACTGATATTCTGCAATTTTTCCTGTACACGAGGTGAGTGATATTTAATTTTTTCTTATGGGAATTCCTTGGTTGTGAGTGTCAAATGTTTGGATTTATAATATTTTTAAGTTATTTATAACATTTAATTAAATTACTTTTATAAGTTTTGTGAAAAACAATAACGTTTACTAAAGCAATGGATGGGGCACTTTCGACAAAAGGCCATTGCAAGAACACCCAGCTGTATCGTCAAGATACTCTCACCTTATCTTTTTTAAGGACGTGGATCTGGGTGGATATAACGTGCAATGATTTTTTTTAACAAATCCTTTTATTTTACCTTTATTATTTACTTAACAATTTTTTTTTTTCTTAAAACGAATGTGATTTTAAATATATTTCTTTAATTTAATTTAATTTTAATCTTAAAATGAATTTCTTCTCTTATTTAATTTGTATGTTTATAGATTTAAGATATGTTTAACAATTTAAATAAAAACAGTACGTTCCTACTTATTGATTTATTGCCTCATCTAAACTGAAAGTGCCCCACCCGGATGACGATTGTGCCCCACGATGGGGCAGATTCGCCTTTTTAGGGCAGTTTTAAATTTTATTTTTTTTTTAAATTATATGAGTGAAGTTAACTTTAAAGTAATTATGCATTCTTTTAGTAAAATAATCATAGCTTGAAATAATAAAAAAAAGAGATTTCAAATATTTATTTGCGAAAGAAGTTATTTCAAATCTGCGAAAAATGTGTTGAATCTGCCCCACCCTACTTAATGAAACACACAATTTTTCTGTAATATATTTTTTTCTTTTCTCCCCTTTTAACTTTTTCGATAACCGATAATTGCTCTGAAAGGTGTTTTGTTTGTAAACCGGTTGATATGCGTAAAATGTCTTCTACACGTGTGCACTTGTTCATTTCATACATCCATGCATACTAAATTCCTTTTAAGAAAATCCGTGCCAAAACAGGGCAATAATTAGGAACAAAAAATTATAGTAGATAAGCTTTGTTTTCAAATTCGACTTTTCATTAAAAAGAAACATTTTTGCATTTAGGCCAAAAAAATGAGTTCCTTATAAAGAACCTAATTCATATGGGATATTTTTGAAAGGGGTGGGGAACAAAATTAAATTATCTACGTTATAAGGAAGTTCGTTATAAAAAGTTTGGCTGTATTTCTGTTTAGTAAAGAAAAACAGGCATAGTAGGTATTTAAAGCAAAAGCAAGTAAAAGTGTTATCATCGGCCTGGCAGATGCTTTGATACACTCCACTGCAAGCCATGCAAAATTGGTTTTGTATGGGAGGCACCAGAACTACTTGACCGACATAGCCCATTTTCAATACCAACCTGACGACGATAAAAAGAAGTACTGATTCAGAATATATATACTTTATGAAGTCTCCGGTGACTCCTTCTTGGCGTTAGAAATGTAATGACAAAGTGAACATATACCTTCCCGTGGAGGGTATAAAAACAAAGTAACTTTTCAGTTCAATTTAATTTCCACACTTGTTGTTTTCAGAGAAGCTTTGTCTAATTGAGTTTTCATTCGGATAATGTGACCGCCTGAGTAAGTGGGGACGTATGGAGAACATATCTTGGCATTAAATTAGAAAGTGGGCGATTCCAGACGTCCGCATCTAAAATAAGGAAGAAGGAGAAGAAGATTAAGGTGTCCACAATTCTAACCTCTACGGTGGTATACTCTTCGACAACTTACAACAGATGAGAGTTCTGCTACTTTGTAAATTGTATTATTTGCGAGAGTTGTGAAACTGCCTTTCAAACAAGTGTTCTTCTGTTGAACCAACTTGCAGAAGCAAACAAAATAATAGAAATAGAAATAGTAAGAGCTAAATATTTGCAAGCCTTAAGAGGATAAAGAAATTTTTGTTAAATCTGGAAAACAATTTTACATAACATAAAAGCAAAGCTAATATCTATAATTACCTAGATGACGCAGTCCAATAGGAACTATTGTCATATGAAACCAAAATGCGAAACATTAAGATGCTTTTCCAAAAAGCGTTAACAGAGAGAAAGCGCAGGTAGCCAACGCCAAAGTTGAACACATTATTATTACACAACAGTATAGAACATAATGTTCATATCATAAACTAACTATTAAATAGACTGACAGCTTCAGCCATAAAAGAGAAATTGCCTACAAGCTGAATTTGACCTTGATTGAATTCAAGTATTCGTGCCAAAGTTAATCAAAGAGGACTCACTCACACTTGAAAAAAAAACAGCCTTCAATCTTCCGGTTCCGGTTTAAACCGCCATGTCGGTAGCCTGAAGTGGACTTTCATTTCAATATCGAGGCAAAGATAATGGAATACAGAGATATATATCTTTCCAGTGGAAAGGCGGCTGCCTACAAGCTGTTTTCCCGTAAAATTCATGAAGTCACGCACATATGCTCATTTCTTTTCTAGTATATGTGAGTTCATGAATTGAACTTTAATGCAATAATTCGCTTATCCGAAATGCGTATTTCATTATTTTTTTTATTTTAATCGAATCCTTAAGAAAAACCAAACAAGTTCAATACCAAACGCAAAACAATTGAACAGCGCAATGCCCATAAAAGTAAAAGGAATGTTGGCCGGCCATTAGCAACATGCTTTTTTGTAGCTCACACGTATTCACAGACGGGGGTTGAAATTACAAAAACAACAATGTAAACAAATGGGTTTTGGGGGGATAGACGTACGAAAGATATCCATCTCTTTTATTCTTTCATCTCTGTATCGAGGGCTGTGTTGTAAACCATAGTTTTTCTGAGTTCCAGGCTGACATTTTTCGCTACTTTTTATATAAATTATTGTTCGATTTTCTTATAATTGAATAGAAATTAATGTTCAAATTACAGGATATAAAGAAAAGGAATATTTTTTAAGTCATTTTCTAATGAATTTTGGATATATAGATATTATTTTTATGATATCGATATAAAAAAATTGTTCACATGTTCGCCATAGGACTTCCTTTAACCAATTTCTCCTTTCACATTCCCATTTTTTTTAATGATCGATTTGGTGAAACTATTAACAACAGTATTAAACGAGACTGACAACTGTACTGTCACTTAAAAAAGTGTAAGAAAAATTACAAACAAAACATAAAGTAAAAAAAATCGTCAGTTTCCTAGAAAACAAATATAAATCAAATATTGTGAAGAAACAATAATAAATCTGCAGTCATCTTACTTTTCACATAAATAATGACATTATTGACAAAACTTTTCAGTTGTGTTTTTTTTTATTTAAAACTAGCACTATTCATGTTCTTGGCTGAAGCAGTTGTTTTCAAATGGAATTTAATTATTTATCTCAATTATTTAAAGTGTTCTAATAAATTTTAATTGTTTTTTTGTTGTTGTTTTCCGCTATTAAATGGAATCTTCATGAAAAGATTATAACTCAAAAATTATATTTCAAATCATAATAATCGTAATCAATCCATTGACATTCCCGGCGAAATATTTGCTAGCATAAAAAAGAGACAACACGAAGACATGTTTGAATAAGCTTCATGAGTGAACGTGTTGATTTATAAATAAAAAGAATACTTTAGTTTGTCATTGAAACTTCATTTTGATTATTTTGGTGCGTTTCTTAATGTTGAGTATTTCATTAAGATATTTTTTCCCAAAAACAACAAACGAAAACAGACACATTAATTGTAGGAACAAAAATATCTTCTTTTATTTGAACGAATGAATTTTTCACACTTATTCCTTTATTTATTTATGTTGATTACATTCGCTATTTTCAATTTTGTATAATAGAATACAAATGTTATCGTGGTGCAATAAAACAACGAATTTAAACTTTCAGAATGCATCCATTAGCTGATAGCAACTCACGAAATACACTAAATCAGAGACAATACTGAGACCAACAACTTCGGCCGATTTCCCCTAACAAGCTATATTTTTATGGGATGGCAAATGCTAAGTGCGTTAGTATTGTTACATAGAAATTCGTATTGACAACTGTCACGTAACTTCAAAAATTCCGACTCACCAACACACTCGCACCTTGCATATGCCATTTCCGCGATGGGCAAAGTTGCTGACAGCGTTCATAGAATTTTATCCGTTAAATTTGAAATTATTCGTTACGTTTGGATAATAGCTTTTTTTAGGAGTAAATGTTCATTTGCTTAAAATATTAATAAAAAATGATCAACGTAAATTGGTTGAAGGAAAATAAAAACATTTTGAGCAAATTTTGTTCAGTTATCAAAGAAAAAATTACACATGAAATCGAAGTTAATGATATTCAAAAGCAGAAAATACGCAACCATGTTTGTCTGAATAAGTTTATAGTATATAGGACATCTCCATTAGATAGTTTTACTGACCAACAACATCGAATTATTCGCCTTTTAACAATTTATATGAACTAACCAAAGGCATTCAGTAGTGAAAAAATGTGGTATTCCCGAACTCTAGCAAATTTCCCCACGGTTGCCGAGGTTGGCAGCATTTATTTTTGTATTTTTTGTACGTTTTTGCATGTCACACGGATTTTAAATTGACATAACACCGATGGGAAAACATAATGGCGAATTTGAAAACAAATTGAGGGGGCCAGCGGCAAGAGGATTGCGAATTGGGGAACTTAGTATGATTCGTTTATGGTTTTTAATCAAACACCTTAACTTCAATAATAAACGGCCCAAAAACTCCAATTTTTGAACCAAATTCGTTTAGGCTGTAGGCCTCAGGAGCATATGGTCATTTACAATTGCGCGATTTGATCATTTCGAGATCAAAATTTTGTAGAAAATACATCTTTCTCATACTACGTAGATGAGTATAATAAAGTTTCATTCATTTCGTGGTTTCAAGTTTATAGCGCTGGCATTTGACACCTGTCAAACTCAGTTGTCATTTAAAGTGTCATAAAGTTGCCATTTATCGCTTATCAATCGAAAAACGCGTTAAAATTATTAAAACTTACTACAAAAGTGGTTATTCAAACAAAGCCACTTTTCGCGCATTACGCGATGATTATGGTCGCCATAATGGACCGACACGCAAGCAATCCAAAAAATTGTGAAGAAATTTGAAGAGAGTGGAAGCGTTTCTGATTTCGTTAGGCCTGTGCATCATCGTAATGACCGCTCAGTTGAAAATATTGCTGCTGCAAGTGCAATTATTGCTAGGTACATACATAACGCTGATCTACATAGAGATCTAAATATTGAAATGGTTTAAGACGAGGTTAAAAGGGTTGATCAAATGCGCAGATGTAGGCTTCTCAACCACGTTAGCTTAGAAATAACTGAACTATTAAATACAGACAATGTAATCAGGAGATTAAGGCGGATAAAACCACTTGATCTATAAAAATTAGCTAAGAATGGAAATCAGGTTATATTTTCTACCAAAAAAGTTTAGAAATCCGACAACCGGCGGATTTTTCTTATTAAATTTTCAAAAAATTCAAAAATACATTTTTTAGTGTTAAAAAAAATACTGGGGGCGGCACCAACAAACGCTACGCCACTGCACTCAACGAGTATATTCGAATGCAGATGTTTTGTACTGTCTAATAATTGGTGTGTGCTGTACATGGTTGTCATTTCTGATAACGTTGCCTGCTAGGGAGCAGCGTTCATTGGATTTTGTTGTTAAGCACCACAAGGAATGTCTGATTACTTATTGTGAAACAGTGTTAATGCTGGTAAACCTTGCAAACAAATTCGTTGGACTGAAAAAATAATCCGTTTTGTAAATTGTATATATATTTAAAAATTGTAACCGCTCAAAATTGCCGCCCCTAGCAAAGTGCCACCCGGGGCCTGGCTCTCTTTAATTGCCTCTAATAGTACATTCACACCGCACCTAAATTCATCGTTTCGGCTAAATTCAACATTTCAGCCCAAATGTCCAGCATTTCGCCATACATTTTCCAACATTTCCAAATGTTGAATTTCAGTGAAATGTTGAATTTCATCGCTGCATTTGTAAGTTTGTCAAATCGAACAAACCTCTTTACAAATTCCGCACGTCATTTATTGACTTTTCAGCCCACTGACAACAAAAAGTAACTGTAAACAAAGCAATAACTTTTCATCTTTCCACACCTTTATATTGAGTCAACAATATATTTAATATATCTGAATTACCACTTAAATTAATATACGTAGCTAAAAAAATTTTCTTTAGGTTCAACCACTTCTGACTTCTAAATAGAAAAAAAGATCACCAATGAATTTTGACACTAGCTGCTATTTGAAATGTTGAAGTTTCAATGGGAACGCCAAACTGGATTTCGAAATTTTTTTTCCGAAATGTTGAATTTTTGTGCGGTGTAAATGTACTATAACACATTTCAAACACTTTAATGTGGTATTCGATTGGGCGCTCTCGGAGCACTTTTTTTGCTCTCAGTGCAATGTTTATGTTCGTTTGGTACAAAAAATAAAACAATCTTTTTCAGATTTCAGAGCACTTTTGCGAATCTGGATTGTTTTCAGATTTGCTTCAGATTTACCAATACAAGTACGTTTGAGTTTGAGTTTGTTTACGTTTTCGGGAAATTTTTCAAATGCCAAGAAACGCATTTCATCGGGTGGCTCTATTTTTGTTAATTATTTATGTGCAAATGTTAAGAAATCAATCTGGGGGCAAATTTAGAATGTTTTAATACAAAATTTAAGCAGTGAATGCAAATGCTTACAAGTGTCGAAGGCTACACATATTCGAACCGCACGAATATTAACACAAAAAAGTGTAATTGACGTATGTTCGATTGGACACAAGAAATCAGAGAGCAAATCTGAAGAAACCCAAACGAAAACCACATTAATACACATTTAAAAGCGACTGAGACCTGATTTGCTTGCACGAACGATATACATATTCATGTGAACGACTGTGTAGCCACGTTTTTTGTCAAGCCTGTCCAAGAACCACATTTATTATTCACTTCCACTTGCAAGATGTCGCCCCAATCGTTGCTCACTTTGTCAACAGCTCTCTGACATCTGTCATTAGACGTGTACGAATTTCAATTTTGTTTTGTTTTCCTTTTCATTATTTGCTACAAGTTCAATTCGTCCCCACAGACAAACAAATCACAAAAAATACATAAAAATATTGAATCGCAAAACAATGTCCTTCGCGAATTTAGCAAATCTAAATGTGGATACACTGTTCGAACAGCACAGCGTCGCCGAAATCGACATTGTTCAGAAGAAAATTCAAGCAGAAGTCGAGAAGAAACGCGAGGAACTTCGCACCATGGTTGGGTAAGTTGGTGTCGTATGCCACTTAGAAGCACCACCAGGACGATAATTCTCTTTCCAGTGAACGATATAGAGATCTATTGAAAGCCGCTGATACAATTGCCACTATGCGTGAATCATCCAGTGAACTCTGCACTCAGGTGGACAATATCACAACGAATTGTCGAAGTCTCAATGACAAACAATTGATTGGCTTTAAAACTGAGACCGATGCGATAAAAACACGATCAGCTAACAAACAGCTCAACAACTACTTCAGTACTGTTGTACAGATTAAATTGCTTACCACTCTGCCGGAAATGATATGGAGCCACATTGACAATGAAAGATTTTACCTGGCGACAGAGCTCTTTATTTTTAGCCGACACATAAGCACTGGCTTGCAATTGGATGTGAATAATACTCTGATGCAGTACTTCCCGGTGGCCAAGAAACAGTGGGAGATCTTAAAACCGTTTCATGCGACAATCAAGCAGAGTGTCCTGTCGACATTGGAGCGAGAGGAGCTATCCCCAGAAGTGACTACTGATTGCTTGCTTAGCCTGTTGTTGCTGGAAAAAGGCAATATGAATGGAATTCTAAAGACATTTGTGCAATTGCGATGCGCAGCGTTTTTGGCGAGTATGGTGAATGAAGGCGCCGCCACTCACAAACGAGTCAAAGACAGAATATTGGGCAGCCTAAGAGTGTTTAACTCGACTGTTCAGCTTGTCCATAAGTGCTTTTTTGGTAAGTGTCTTCCTTTCATATATGTCTTCTTGACTCGATGTATTTACTCGCACCACGAGTGAGAATCTGCACTTCCTTTTTTTTTGTGATTAAAATACCGTCTGCAACAGGCATATAAAGGAGTGCGGTCGGCAAAGGTTTCAACGATGGTTCATCGCGTTCGCTGTATCTTGTTGCGCAAGATATATAAATTTCAGTGCTCAAGCTGATTGTTCGTTGGGATGTTGTTTCTTTAATCGCCGCAACATAAAATTTGTCGCCTTGGTCTGTTTTCGGAGGTGTTGACGTGCTTTCTTACAATGTGAAAGAAGATGCAATCCTTGAAACTATTTCCTTGGAAAATTGTTCAGCTGCGTCATCTCCGATCTGATTAGGGGTGACTGCTCTATTGATTTTGCTTGAGTAACACCGGCTTTGCGTTCACTGTTTTGATATTGCACTGACAATGAAACCTCAGTTTGTTTGAATGAACTATTTATACCCCGCAATATTAGTGTATCTGTGACCTACAACTTAGTGTCTTTTTAAGCCTTTACCCTCATATTCTCACACTACAATATCTCTCGTCCACAGAAGGCAACAAGGGCTTGGTGTCACAAAAGCTTACGGAATTGGAGACAGCTTTGCCAACAATCGCCCTCATCGATGGACACGACGCTCAATTCGCTTACATGCTACCCGACATCATTGGAAATTTCCGGCCCAAATTTGATTCCCTAACGCTGAACGAAGAACTGGTCAAGACTACAATCGAGACGTGGCTGAACGATAGCTCTACCATAGCCGGAGTGCATCTGAAAACACTCTTCAGTCTCGTTTCATCAATGAAAACAATTCAAGAGATCAAAAAAGATTCAGCCTCACTGAAGCAAGATCCCAGTTGGAATTACATCTGTGAGAGGTTCGGTGTGGCGCAGAAGCTAGACTTTTACGAATTTCAATACAAACCGCTCATCAACCAACGTATCCGCGACATTGTGCGACAGTCTTGGGTGAAATCCATTGGCGAGACATCTGCTAGCATTGAAAAGGTTTTCAAAAAGAGGAACTCCTTCAATACCGAGCTGTGGATAGAGAGTTCTTTGGATCTACCACTCAGTCTTAAAGACGCCCTCAGCGAAGATAAAAAGATCAAGAAGCTACTGATGAAGTCTAAGGGATACGATGCTGAAATCATACAAATTTGCTCTGAGTTCAACCACCAATTAGGTGCGGTCGTCTCCGAAGTGAACATTCTTCTCGAAGAACAGGGAACTAAAGCTGAAGAGAAGCTGTCTTTGGTGGAATTTCTTAAGGAGACGAGTGAGGAACAGATTCAGGAACTGATAACCAATGTCAAGAACGTGAATTGTGATAAGCAGCTACAGCAGTTGCTCTTCCTCGTGCGACTCTTCTCAGCCTTCGTGGAATTGTGCCCGAACTTGAGAGTTTGCCTATCTCAGTCGTACCATGATGCCACTAGTTGGGCCACCCAACCACTTGCAGAGAAGAGAGTCTTGGAGAACTGGACTCGAGTGTGTAATCTGTTGGAAGACGAAGCCTTTGTGATGTGGAAGCAGGTTTGTACGCTGGTTCTCGCCGAGAATCCAGTAGAGCAAGTGATGTCAATTCAAATTGGACACGAGACGATTCTTGACGATTTTACTGTGAGTATTGGTTCCGCCCATCCATTGAGCACGTGTAATGCAGATTTCATTTCAGTCCTGGGAGACGGTGACCATCGAACAGAAGGACGAGCAAGACAACCCCATTCAGTCGACATTCCGCATACCCTGCCAGCCGCGCATATCCCTACAGCAGTACCTATTCTCAATCACAGACACTCTAAACGCTGTCATTCCACAAACTTTGCCGCAAAGAGTTCTTCAAGTCTTCAACTCACAACTAGTCCAGTGTCTTTTGCAGCATTACCGAACGCTCGCCGATGACAAATTCACTGTTTCCAATCAAAATGCGGCTCTTCAGATCTACTTTGATGCGAAGTTCCTTCAAACGGTGTTCACATCCAGAGAAGACCGTGGCGTCATAGACGAATTTCAATTAATCATAGCTACCTTGAAGGAATACATCGACCCGTTCGACTTTGAGCTATTTTGTGAACATATATCGACGAACGTCAAGAAATCGGTAACGAAAATGCACAGCGAACTGGGTGTCATCATGCCGCACCTTCTGCCGAACTTAAATGCCGTTGTGCAACAGGAAAAGGATCCCAATGTACTGACGCTCAGTTCAAATGGATCGACGTCCATTTGGTTCCCGTTGTTGCCGATAATAGTGCCCGGATCAGCGAATCTTATCAGTAAGCCATCCATCACGGCCACAACGGAAGCAGAGAAGGTAAGGTTTATGCGTCTAGTGGGTGTTCGAGGGTACATATGAGAATTATTTCGTCGCTTATCTTGAACTCTCCGTTTTCATTTATTTATAGGACGTCAGGTCCTTTGAGTAGAACTTCTATCAAGTAATGCTTGTGTAAGAAATATTTGAGCATGTTCCTTGTTGATGTGCGTTTACAAAGCCACCTGACTTGTAAATATTGCATGACTGGATTGTGTTCAATGCTACTACATTGTGTGCAGTGTTCTGTTTTTGTTTTATCGCTACTAACATGCACCTTTAATTATTGTGCACATAGGGCGCGTTTTTTTTATTTATGTCCTCGTTGTCTGGGTGGGAATCGAGTGGCGCCTGTCACATTTTCGTTCAAATATCAATTTAGATGTTGCAAGGATAACCGATAAAAGGCGGAATGGAGCCTGCGAAAGTACCCAAGAAAGACGGATGCTACCATCGCGCTGGAGTTATTATGATGGCGGCATACTGTCTGAATTAGGTGAACGAAGGCTTAATATCGTCCAATATTCACTGGGCATTTATATAAATTAAAAAAAAAAAATGCTAGACAACGATCGACTTTGTAGATCTTGTTGATATAGTAGCACATGTCTACAAAAATTGTCAGTTCGGTTAAAACATCGTTCTAATTTAAGAGGTTGTTCATATAGCAGAGTGTTCTGTGGTATCTTCAACTCTTCAATTTACTTATCGGTACGGTTCTGCTAATTTCTGCAAAATCATAGATTAACATGAATTCCTGACACGTACTGGTTTAAATGCGGGAAAAAAGCAAATGCTTAGCGAGCTATTAAATAACCATTGTTATCCACACCTAGTCAGCTTGGAGGTTCGTGCCCTTTGGAAGTAGTGGCTCTTTCACGCATAAATGACATCTTGAAACTAAGAAAATTGTATGTCACTTCTTGATTATGAAAACCGAATGCACAACTCACAAGAACAGGAACATATTTTTACCTGTTTTGCTCACAGACGACACAAAGAAAGAGCAGGATACATTAGCTGGACACTTCTGAAAAACACAGCATTTCAACCAACAATACTGACTGGCATAGTACTGTAACAATTGCCAAGCAGAGGTATACGCGGTTAAGAAAGCAGCTTTAACGCCAACTGTGACCCTCTAACTTATTTCCCAGGGAATTTTATTGCATTTCGAAAGACTGGACTACGCAAATATCCGTAGCAAATATCCCTAATGTCTGCGACCGATCAGCAAAGCGTAATTTTAATCGATAGATTTTGTGCTGCAAAAATCAGCTTATTGGTCATGCATATTCTTTCGGGTACCTATAATGCTCCACCAGCGTCCAAAATAACTGTCAGTCTTCTTCTTCTTTTTTTATTCCGGAAGCTGCTATTAACAGCAACACTTTAACTCTTCCTGGAGCATAGGGCGGCAACCAGGTCCTTCCGTCTCTCTCTCTATTTGCAGCTCGATACCTCAGCTGTGTCGACGATCGCAATTCCTGGGACTGAGCTGCCGTCATGACCTCCATGTAGTTCTGGGCCTACCAACTCGCCTTACACCTTGAGGGTTCCATTGGAAGTACTGCTTCGTTATGTTGTCGTCTGGTTTCCTCAGTGCATGGCCAATCCAGGACCATTTTCTCTGTTTAATGTCAACATCCAATTTTGTTTGTCCAGTACTAAGCCACAATTCATTGTTGGAAATCGTTTGTGGCCACCGCAGCATTTCGTTAATCTTTGTCTGCGTTACATCCTAAGGATGCGCTGGCCACAAACGATTCCAGCTTTCACATGCGTATAGCAAAACAGATTTTATATTGGACTCAAACAATTTTAACTTAGTGCAAAGAAATATTTTGCTGGAGTTTCACACATTTAGTCTATTACTGACGTCCTCGAGTGACACATAACTACCCAAATAGTTAAAATGCGTGACCACCTCTATGGTCTCCTGCCTCCTGTCTCCAACTTAAATTTTTTTTCACTGCGCCAACTCTCGCGAACGTCTGACAAACATCCGAGAGTATAACTGTCATGAAAGAGCTTCTCAATTGGCCGTTTGCACTCGGCATAAAATTGTAGATCCCTTCCTTTCGTGCCAAAAATAAAAACTCACACAAGACGAATGGTTGTGGGAAGATAGGCCTAGGGTCCCTACGAACCTGTTGCGCCAATTATTTATTTATTTTAGGTTCTTGTCCGCTGGATGAGTAGGGGTCTACTCGCGCTTTTTTTTGGCAATTTATTATTTCGCCATGATCACTTCCCGATTTGTTTTCTTGCATTTTACTAAGTTCGCATTTCATCAAATCGCAATTTTTGTTAGGCAACCTTTCATTTCACTTTGTAATCGTACCGCAAGAACATCATTTCGCATTTTTCATCTCGGAAATTTGTATCTGACGTTGTGATTTGTTCAAATTTTGCTATTTCGCGAAATGTTTAGTGTTACAGTCTATTTATTACATGATAATAAAAGTGCGCCGCATTCGTTTGGATTTAAGAGTATGCCTTGCTTACACAGACGCCTAAACAACGCATCGTACAATTTCGTTGTTTTCCCCGGCATTAGTACGTACACCATTGGATATGCTTTTAAGCTTGAGTCAACTTCACAATGGATGGTATAAAGATTGTGAAATACAGATGGAACAACCTTAAATGTGCCGTCCATGTGTCTTAAGTTTTCTTTTTTTTTTTGTCATAATAACAGCTCGCCCCTCGTCTATCTTGACATCATTAATAGTAAATAGTTCTCCGTCTTAATATTTTATATTACTCGGTGTAACAAAGTCCAATGTTGTGGGTTATACCAATAAACTCGCTGCCTATTTTCGCACACGTGCCATCTGTTGCACCATAGCTGACCTTGACGTAGATTTGGAGCAACTTCAGAGCTGCAGGAGGCAATTACAACTTGCACTATTTTGCGAGTTTTCCCGATTTCACTACATTTAACGCAAATATCGGACAACACATCCGCCACAGGTTTTTCGTAGCAGCAGGAGGCTCGCGGTTGTGTTCATTGCTTTTGGTTATTATTTTTATGTACTACATCAGGTGTCTTTGGACCCAACACCAAAGTCTCGATACCCATGGGGACGTGTCCCACGGTTTTTCAAGCGGAAATCCATGCGATCGAAACTTGCGCTGATCTAATCTCCAAAAAAGGTATGAAAGGCGCAATCATTCAAATTTTTTCAGACAGTCAGGCAGCCCTATAAGCATTGACATCCAATACAATGGACTCCAAAACAGTTAAGTGCTGTCACGATGCTCTGCAAACCCTCGCAAAACACAACAAGGTAAGGCTTGGGTGGGTACCGGGCCATCAGGGTATTGCAGGCAACGAACATGCAGACAAATTAGCTAGGGCTGGTTCAGAATCCCTTCTCTGTGGACCAGAACCCTACTGCACAATCAATTGGACTTCTGCGTTAAGGCAAATTAATGATTGGGAAAAACAACTTCGTCTAGATCACTGGGAACATGTCCCTGGTCTAAGACAATCCAAGCGATTAATTAAGCCTTACTCCTATAAGGCAATCCTTAGGCTCGGTAAGGATAACATAAGAAAGCTAACGGGCTTCCTCACAGGTCATTGTGGCCTTAGATATCACCTCAACAAAATGAACCTTTGTCCGGAAACAGAATGCAGATTCTGTCTGGAGGATGTCGAGTCCTCTGAGCACATTTTATGTGAATGTCCGGCTTTTCATTGGTTAAGAAAGCGTGTCTTTAATAGAGAGACTCTTTACGCCAGCAGATATAGCGCACGCTGCTACTAAAGACTTATTGACCTTCGTTAGGGAGGTCGCACGTCTCTTAGATTAACTATTCCCCATTGATACAATAGATCTTACAGGTCGCATTGTCAACGAGCTGGGCATGGGTATATAAAAAAAAAAATGTACTACATCAAAGATGGTGGTAACCAAACGGCGTTTGCAAAACAACTGTGTGCCAAGTGTAATTTTGCCAATTACATAAATAATGACAAAGAATAACTGGAATTAACAGTAACGGCCATATTATTCACTCCGGGTGTAACTCAGGTTTAAGTTAATTTTACACCCGATCATTAATCCGCAATTTTTAAACCCGACAATTTAAACCTATGTCCATATTATTCACTGAAAAACACGCATTAAACCCGCTGGATTAAAAATGGATTTAAATGCGGATTTAAAACACTTTAAACCGTTTTTAATCCGTTTTAAACCCATGTAATGTCAAATTTCACAAATAATGACTTTTTTTTTTGTTTGTCACTTGGAAATTGATTTCATTTGTTTTGGGCCTAGTTATATTTTAAAGTGCATTAATTGTGCCGAAATTTCCATCGAATCATCGAATGTAGCCTCCAAAATGACTCTTCTTCAGCACGAAATATTTTCGAAAATATACCACATCGTAATCGTCGAGGCAAGCCCGCTTGTGCAATCGATATATTCGACGGCAAGGACGACGTTAATTTACCATCAACTGCTGTTTCATCAGCTCTTCGACAAATTCATCTTCTGAAGACGAAGACATCAACATTAATTTCGTCCATTTGACGAATGAAGTCCTTTTTTAGTTTCTTAACATTTTTTTTCTATTCCCTTTTCTATTTTTCTTATTTCTTGTGAGTGAAGAAATGTCAATATTATGAAATTGAGTTTTAACCCGAGTTAAAGTACTTAAACCGGTCTCCGGATTGCGTTTAAATCCAATCGGGTTAGAGGCTGTCAAGTTTAAAAAACTGGGTTTATGTTCGGGTTTAACGAGTGAATATTATGGACTTGGGTTTAGTTTTTGGGTTAAACTCATTTTAATCCGGGTTTAACCTTTAACCCGAATTAAAGGGAGTGAATAATATGGCCGTAAGCGAAACAAGTTCTTTCAACACAACAACATGCTGTCTAATCATTAGCGACAAAGAACATGGAAGCGTTGTAACACAACTCAAAGGCTGAATGGAAATTTGCGAAACAACTATTGCGAGATAAACTAACAGCCCGATTCTGCCGTTCTGAGGCCTTACAAGTCACAAGCTCTTGTGAGGTTGATTCCTTGTGAGGTTTGTTGTGATTCGATAACATTTTTCATATCCTGCGATAATGCTCATAACAAACCTCACAACAAATTCAGCTCTTTATGCTAAGATTGTAATTACACAAAATTCTTGTTTTTTGGTAGCGAATTTATAACATATTTTTTTAATAATGTAAATCATTGTTTTTTTTAGACAAAATACGCGAATTTTCGACCACAACTACGTTTTTTACGGACGCAAACATAATATTAACCAGAGACAATACTATGATGTGTCTATGATATTAACGACATGTCTCTCTGACATTGAATTCCCACGTTCCTTAGTTTTTGTTGTAGAAATATCTATTTTTTTTTCCGAAATAAACGCATTAAATCATGTGGAAATATGGAAATGGCATCGAAATAGGGAAACAGTGTCATCACATGCAATAACGTCATCACTTTTTGTCAGCCTTTATGAATTATGACTGATTTTGGGTGTTGTGACCTGCTCCATAGGAGATAACAATTTCGATTGTTTTTGTGAGCCTCACAAGTTGTGAGTTTGCTGCCAGAATTCGAAAACCTCACAAAATCAATTTCACCTCACCTTGTGAGGATTTTCTGACTAGTGAGGTTTGATAGAATCGGGCTGTAAATTTATTTCGATAAATGCAAAATAAAATTTGCGAAATAAATTTTGTCAAATAGACCGGCACCCTCTCTTTATATAGTGTCCTAAGTTGGTTTGACATGTAGCTGAAAGTGATGTTCCCGAGGTTGCTAAGTCTACTGATTGATAAAAATTGTTTGCCTATCTTCTGGGGCGCATATGCTTCGCATTTCGAAAAAGTAACTACGGAGTGAAGTCAATTCTTGCTCTCAACAAGTAACTTAACTTTGCGAACGCTAATCTAGCTCGGCATGGACCATTGACATGAAGAAGAAATATGGTTTGAGAAAGTATAGATCCTTTATCCATTTGCTATTCACACGGTTGCAATGTCAGATTCGAATTTCAGATGTTTAATGTCGTTTTCCATTGGTTTCCCTCGGGGATCCACTCATTCTGAAATCCAATGGAACAACAAAACAGCAATGGAACGGTTTCAGAAGTGATTTTTTCGATTCCGGACTCTCCCGGACGCTTCTTTTTGCCCAATGGAAAACGACATAAGACTACGGTTTCGTATTTGCCATATTGTTTGATTGTCAGCGTTCATTATTAGTGACAGTAACTCAACATGTCTCCAACATTTCTTACATTCTCAATTTTCTTGAATGTGTTCTCTCTAACTTTGAAATAAAACTGTTTGAAAGTTTTATTTGAGAAATTTGTAGGCGATTTTTCAAACAAATAAACATACAGAGAGCCCTGGATCGATTTTCTGATAGAATGAACTTATAGTAAAGGGTTTTCGAATAAGAGGTGTTATTTTGGTATTCAAAGAAAAATGCCATTTTTTTGAGATAAATGATCGGATGTTTATTTCATAATAAAGAGGAAGGTATGCCGTTAATAATGAAAAACAACATCAGCCAAATGGCCACCCCGAGCACGCATACAGGACCATGTCCTTTTCATGAAATTTTCCATAACCAAATCGCAAAGTGGCTGCCCTATGTCCTCGATAGCCTCACGAATTTTATCTTTGGGGTCTTGAATCGACGCTGGGCTGTTGGCGTATACCTTATCTTTAACGTGGCCCCAAAGGAAGAAGTCGCAAGGTGCTAAATTACAAGATCTCGGTGGCCAATTGTGATCACCTCTTCGAGAGATAACACGGTCCGGAAGCTTTTCCCGTTTCAAGGACCCAATCAGTAAAGACACGACGTTGTTGATGATCGGCCGGCTTGAGTTCTTGTGTTAACTGAACTTTATAAGCCTTAAGACCCAAGTCTATATGCAAAATACGGTGTAATGACGTTTGTGGAATGCCCGATTCCAAAGAACGGCGAGGAATGGACAAACTTGGGTTTTCTTCAACACTTTGGGCTACAGCAGCAATATTCTCAGTTGTTCTGGAGCGACGTGCACGAGTTTTATTCTTCACATCACTAACTTGTCCCCACAGCTCGAATTTTCCCACCAATTTCTGTATTGCGGTCCGACAAGGTGCTTCACGACAACCAAAAAATGATTTAGTTTTGCGAACTGTGACTGTAAGATTTTCACCATTTTTGCAGTGAATTTTAATTTTTTTTTTGCGCCTGGTGGTGAGTAATCTTCAAAAGATACAAATGGCCCGTACCATTGGTTTTGCCCGATTCAGATATATCTAGTCTGCCTACGGGCTAAACCTCACCCCTCAGAGAGGCACTATGAGATCCGGTCGCGCGCGCTCATAGTAGTAAGAAATTTGTTCCTACGACTAAGTTACCTTAATAAGTAGTTTACGCTTCTGTAGTGTTAATCGCGTTTGGTAGTAAGCTTTCCAGTGAACGCACTTACTATTACCGTCATTACATGCGATTTTTCCTTATGGCGCTAGGTCGAAGGGTCTTGTTCTTTGTAGTCGGCGCTCAAGGTATGTCACGTCCACAGTACGAATTATTTCATTATTGCAGTGACCATGAATGCGAGTACGAAGTTTGCGAGCAAAATTGTTTACTTCGGTACTCACGGTAGCAATTCCTAGATCTCTGTGAATATCACTATTCCTAATATACCATGGAGCATTCACGATTGCTCTTATCGTTTTGTTTTGGAATGTTTGTATTATAGCCATATAGCTTGATTTGGTACAACCCCAAAGTTGTATACCGTATGTCCATGAAGGTTTTAGCACTTGCTTATACAGGAGCAGTTTGTTGTATACGCTTGTCTTCGAATATCTTCCGAGTAGCCAATACATATCTCTAAGTCTGATTGCGAGCTCGTTGCGCTTTTTCTTAACGTCTGGCTTCCACTTAAGTCTTCCGTCTAGGGTGATTCCTAGATATTTCGTCTCGTTTGCGTATGGTATCTGTACCGAGTTAATGAACAGGTAAGTTGATTATCCTTTTGTACGTGAAATTGACATGTGTCGACTTGGTATTGGTAAGGACAATTCGCCAGGTCTTTGTCCACTCGTATACTTTATTAAGAGCCCGTTGGAGTTTTCCAGTTGATGATTCGACTGACTCATCCATTGCGAGGATAGCCGTATCGTCTGCGAACGTTGCTACGATGGTCCCTTGTGGTATATCTCTTGTGTAGAGCAGGAATAATATTGGGCCGAGAACGCTTCCTTGCGGAACACCGGCGTGGATTTCCTTGAATTCCGAGAATTCAGTCTCATGTCTAACACGTAAGAGTCTGTTTTCAAGGTAGGATTCCAGTTTTGTATACAATGTTTCCGGTAGGATTGTCCTTAGCTTATTCCTTAGGCATTCGTTCCATACCTTATCAAAGTCTTGCGGTACATCAAGAAAATAGCTAGATCAAATCTTTTTCAATTCTAGAGCTTTTTCAATTTCATTTGTTATTCGATACACCTGATCGATAGTGGAATGTTTGTCCCGGAAGCCAAATTGATGATCTGGTATCAAGCGTCTTTCTTCAATTACTGGTTGTAATCGTTTTAGCAGAAGTTTCTTATAAACCTTAGATATTATCGGCAGTAGCGAAATAGGTCTATATGATTTCTTATCATTTGTATTCTTCCCTGGCTTCGGAAGCATAATGACTTCGGCTACTTCCCATTGTCTTGGAACATATGAAAGTCTCAGAGAAGCATTTTTTATAATGTACAGCACCTTAACTAGTGCTCTTTTTGGTAGTTCCTTCAGAACTTTGCCAGTGATTAGATCGTATCCTGGAGTTTTGTTATTTTTCAACTTTCTTATTGTCATTCGAAGCTCGGACAGAGAAACGGCTTTTACTTTATAGTTGTCGGATCTCGTATTAGCATTCGGTTCTTCGTTTAAAGGTCGTCCATCGAACAGCCTGAATGTTTCTTTTAGATGCTCGGCAAATAAATCCGCTTTCTCGTTGTCTCCTTTTGCCTATTCGCCGTTATCTTTTCTTATTGGTGGCGAGTGCATTTTTGGTTTCCTTATGGATTTCAAGGCTTTCCAAAGTGAGTAGTTTGAGCTCTTTTCAGCAGTCAAGAAGTTTCGAGATTTCTTAGATCCTGTAGCTCATTTTTAAGTTTCAGATGGTTCAGATAAGTTTTATCAGGGGGTGCGCGGGATTGTTGCCATCTCTTACGCGCTCTCCTCTTTTCTCGTATGAGGTCTTCTATTTCAGGCATGTACTTGACTTTATTGTTCCGTGTAGCTGTCTTCCGGAAGTGAGTGTTTTTCCACGCTGCGCTCTGAATGGCCTCCACAAGACTTTCAACTTCATCTTCTATTTCGAGCGGTGTCTTTAGGGGCACATTTAAAGCGACACTTTCTCTACACTCTTTTCGGAAAACGTCCCAGTTGGTTTTGTTACTACTTAACCTGGCCGGTTCTACATTTGTTGCTACACTTCCACCCATTTTCAGGGTGATTGCTGAGTGGTCTGAGCATAGATCGTAGCGTTCTTCGACTTTCGTCAGGGTTTTGTTTAGCCCTTCTTAATTTTAATAATTTCAATGCGTTGTTGAAGCGTGTATCGTTCCATTTTTAGTAGTGGCGTAGTTTCTACTTGTCAAATGTCAAAGAATAAAAGCTTCAAAAGTCACAGCTACCGAAATAGCGGGTCATTCACAATAACACCTCTTATTGGAAAACCCTTTACCATCATTGTCTCGAAGCGGCTCTTAAATGCGTTGTTCTTGCAACCAAAACTTCCTGTTTTTTTTCCTGACTCGCCGTTGCAATAAGAGGCACAGACATTTTTTAGGCTATGAGAGTTTCTTCCATAATACAGCTGTTGATACAGTCTTCTGGACTTATTATTTCCCTAAAGAATTCCTTCTAAACATTGACGCTTAGGTTGTCCTTATAGTATTCTGTTCACGTTTGTTTATTGAAGGCTTGCTAAAGGCAACATCGAACTCTAAAACGATTCCTAATGGTTATCATTTAATTTTTAGTTTCTCGATAATGGTTCTATAACTACCATAAAATAATTTGTAAGTTTCAGTTATATTTGTACACAAATTATCTTCAACCTATCACCCGCTTTATTCGTTGCTTTTGCTTCAATTGTTTATCGATTAAAAAAAGGATGGTTAATAATAATGTGTGAATGTTAATTTTTGCTGTATGCAAGTAGGCACGTAGTGTAGATTTTTTTTTCTTAATGTTTTAACTGTTTTTATTGCAATTCGATTGCAAGTTCTGTTTTTTTTTAACAACGGTATACTGTTTATAAGCCAATTATCTAAAATGCACCTTCTCTTTTACTTTTCCCAGACACCAACACGAAAAATAAATCGCAAAGCCGAGTCATCATCGTCGCGAAATCAGAAGTCTGGAGCGGCCGCATTCTTTGGAGCAATGTCACAGGAATGGTTTCGATAGTTTGCCCATCAACAATCCTACACAAAAATTGTATTACCTACCCGGTGCAATATATGAAATAAACTTGTTATCCTAGATATTTATTCCATAAATCAGTTTATTTCCGTTGATATATTGTTAAATACCTTTTATTTGTACCTATGTATACATTAATATTATCAAAATGCTTATCATATTATATTTTACTTCATTTCTGTAACCATAAATCATAACTTTATCATTTTTTTATTTTTGTGTCAAGTTATGCAAGGATAGTGATCAATTGAGGAAGAAAACTTCGTTTGTGAACACCCGGAAGTCGTGACCATTTTAGATCAATCTAAATTTCATGTTTGTATGATTCCCTGCTGGGACAGGTGGTTTCAATAGGTCTTAAAGTCTTGATGTTGCGTATAGTAGCAAATTAGGGATAAAGGGGCAAAGAATTTTTGTAGAATTGGCGAATAAGCTCTTCGCTTAAATTGGTAAATAATTATGTAATGATGCTTAGCGGAAGCAGATTAAGACTAGTCGTGAGGCCTGTGGTTGAGGTTTTTTTCCTTTTCAGTGGTGACGTGATGATCTAAACAGTTTAATGGTCAATAGGTAAGTGGGCTTGTCTTTGGTCAATATGGGTCTTGCTATAGCCGTATACATCAAGCGTTCAGTTTCTGGAGATGGTCCCAAGGTATATCCATATAGAATAAAAAACGAGTGTGCTATAACCACACGACTGAACTAAAACTTCTTTAGCTCCATCTATATATACATGTTTAGTTTATACAGTCTTATATATCAATTTTCTTTCAATAATTTACTGACTATGAGAGGAAGAGAGCAAGAAAATGGGCGCGCGCACTGCTCTCTCTTGCATCTACAGTATGATACAGACAATATGCCTCCACTGCAGTGATAGCAGACTTTAGAGGCAGGTTATACCACGGTTATACTCAAAATATCCCTTTTATATTTACAAAATAAATAAATTTTATTATTTAAAAAAAATACTCGTGATTCATTCACAGACGACACATATGTCACTTTATGAAACAGTTTAGGGAAATAAAAAAAAGAAACTGAAAGCATTTAGATATTTCGAATAACTTTTTTCTAAACATGAAAACATTTAATTTGATCGTAGGTTGAATAATTTTTTTATTCTTAATGAAATGAGCAATTAGGAACAAAATTCGATCCAAAAGTAAAATCCCTTTCTTTTTGTACTATGAGGTCTGAAAAATCCCTTTGTCCCTTTTCCGCAAAAAGTGGTAGATCCCCCGATCTGGTATCACTGCTGCACTGTATGCTGTTTCTTAGATAACGAAACGTAACTGGCTGAGAGAAAGAGAGAACGAAAATGTGTGCTTGCATCTATCTCTCTTGCCTCTACAGTAATATTCGAAACGAAACGTAACTCCCTCTCTTATTATCTCACTAACTTATATCTCCCTCTCAACTTCCGCTCGCAATTTACGTAACGATTTTGTGACGCATTCACCAGATTACCCCCCTAGTCAAGCGTGCCTAAAGAAGTATTACTTAAAAAAAAATAGTGCGCTAACTGCGCTAGTATTGTTACATAGATATTCGTATTGACAAATAGGCCACTTCCGCTGTGTGCAAAGTGCCTGACAGCGTTCATAGAATTTAATCCGTTTAATTTGAAATTATTCGTTACGTGTGCGTAGTATTTTTTTTTAGGAATATATGTACATTTGCTTAAAATATATATGAAAAATTAACAATGTACAGTCCGTAACAATTGGATAGCCTCTTATTGTTTTTTTTTTTAACTAACTGTTTTGAGAGCTCTTGAATGTGTACTGTTGGCAACCCTCCTCCGTACAAGCACAACATGTACTCAAGGAAATATGCATTGGGTGACAAGCTAAAAGTGAGAGTTTCTGAGATTAAGAGAGCTTCCAACATTTCTTTTAAGTTAACGGGACTTTCTGAGCTAGTTGTGTATGCATTCATTTTAATATGCATTTTTTTTGTAACATTAGAATAGCCCCAACTAACTTTCTTATTCGTTGTAAGCGAGAGTTTAACAGCGTGATCATAGGAAAGCTATCGGGAGTTATAAATGGTTTATTTCTTGTGTTTATGATCTGTTTAATAGTTTAAATGGGTAGAAAAAATTCTTCGAAATGCAACGCAAATTGCTAAAATAAAAGCTTACCTTGCTCATGGTCTAATCCCGCTATAACTTAAAAATTTGATCGAAGTCCAAAAGTATTTAACAGTTATTTAAGAAATCCATTATTTTACGGAAACCATTACAAAACCCGTACTTCTACTTTCAAGCCGAGAAAAACGGCAAATTATAAGGTTAGCTTCCAATTCAGGCCATTCTCTAAGGAAGAATAGACACGAAGCTTGTCTAGAAGTTAGTCGAATGACCATAAGTAGAGTAATTAAGAGTGCCGCACACCTGAAGCGTCTGAAACCAAACAAAAAAAACACCACATAACAAACCGCGAAAACAACAGCGGCTTAGTTGTGCAAGAACCAACATGGCTTGGAACACTGATAGTAGCAGTCACTCAAACGATTGGCGGAAAGTGATATTTTCTGATGAAAAGAAGTACAACCTCGATAGGCCCGACGAATACAACTATTACTACCATGATTTAAGAAAAGAAAAATTGTTTTTGGACCGTCACCACAGCCGCGAGGGAGGTGTTATGGTATGAGGCGCCATGCCATATTATGGAACGATCGATTTGGTTTTTGTTAACTGCAGAATGACAGCACGTTACTACAGAATTGTGCTGGAAACGGCTCTACCTCAGTTCCAGGGTATTTTGCCAATCATTTTCCAGCAGGACAATGCGCCAAATCATACAGCTGGAATAATTAAGACTTGGTTACAAGACCAAAATATAGAACAACTTTCATGGCCACCACACTCCCCAGATTTGAATATCATCAAAAAGGTGTGGGGTTGGTTGACACGAAAGGTATGAAAGTGGGAAGCAGTATACCAATCAACAAACAGGACCTTAATGAAGGCATCAAAGTGGCCTGGGCCAGTATTTCTCTTGATCTTTTAAAATCATTGTATGATTCTTTAAAAGACCCCATTTTTTAAGTAATCATATAAATAAAATTGGTCTAGTTCCGTTCGACTAAGGTTGAATTTGACTGCATGTATTTAAATGCAAAACTGCTGAGTATATTCTGGTGCATTTTTCACAGGCCTATAGAGGATACATAGGCCTACAATATCTACTTTGCCTCAACTCTATATCTCCATAAATTCCGGAAAAAATTGGACAAGAGTAATTAATTTTTTCGTTTCGTTTTGCTTTTTTGTTTGTCACGCTTTCCGTTCGAAAATACTGGGAGCATATAAATATAGTTAATAGCAGCTTATAGAGGACATCTGCAGGTACAACTTAGGATAACCAATAACTCGGTAACCTAAAAGGTTTTTAAATGAAAAGGCAAAATTTGAAGCATTTCTACGATTTTCACCTCCATGAGTAGATATGCATTCCATTCTCAAATCAAACATACCAACCGCGCAATATTTTGAAATCTCTTTTAACCTTATTTTACTCCAGTGACGGAGAGGGAGACAGACAGAGGCAGTATGCTGTTTGTTGTTAAGAACAAAAAAAGGTATAAAAGAATTGTCAAATATGTAGGAAAGGAATGTCAAATAGGTATAGGTATCAATGATACCAGATCGTGGTATAATTACATTAGGGAAAATTCCTGATGATATACGTCGTACCTGTTTATAAATGCTATTTGCAATCAAGATGAGGCAGTAAATTACCCGGTCGAGTTTTTAAATAGAATTACAGTCCATGGCCTGGAATTAAAAGTTGGAGTTCCCATTATGTTGCTTCGCAAGTTGAATCCCCCAAGCTTTGTAATGGAACCAGATTGAGAGTGATTTCGTTGCAGAAAAACGTTATTGAGGCGTTAATTTTAACTGGGTCTGGTAAAGGAGTATGTTTATACCAAGAATACAAATAATTCCCAGCAATTATCCATTTCAGTTTAAACGGATTCAATTTCCTATCAATGTTTGTTGTGCCATGACAGTCAATAAGTTAGAGGGTCCAACTCTAAGAAAAACGGGAGTTGAATTAATCAAGAATTGCTTCAGCCACGGGCAGTTATATCTTATATGTAGCGTGCTCCAGGGTAAGTAATGCAGCAAAAATCACTATGTTAGTCGATAGAAACCGCTAATATAGTATACAAAGAAGCGTTACATTAATAAATATTATAAAATAATTTTCATTGTCCAAAGAATATTAAATTATTGGCGTTTAGTCCAACGAGCATGTGCAATGTCATGAAGATAAAGGCAGTGTGGGCCCAGTCTACGGGAGGTTTTTTAGTACGGGTTCAAGTCCCTCACTTTTGCAGAAGGCTCTTTCTGAAATTTTTTTCCATCAATTGTTCTGAAACCACATTTTGCACGTGCAAAGCCGGGCGGGTACAGCTAGTTCAATATAAGGGAGGTTGTACAAAGTACTAAAATAATTATATAAGCTATAGTAAATAAATAAAAATGCTTTTCTTAAAAAAAAAAAAAACATTTTAACTGAAAAAAAACAAGGTGATTTTGACAAGTTTACTGACCAACAACATCAAATTATTCGCCTTTTAACAATTTATAATAACTAACCAATGGCATTCAGCAGTGAAAAAATGTGGTATTCCCAAACTCTAGCACATTTCCCCACGGTTGCCGAAGTTGGCAGCATTTATTTTTGTATTTTTTGTATGTTTTTGCATGTCACACGGATTCTTAATTGACATAACACCGATGGGAAAACAAAATGGCGAATTTGAAAACAAATTGAGGGGGCCAGCGGCAAGAGGATTGCGAATTGGGGATCTCAATATGATTCGTCTATGGTTTAAATCAAACACCTTAACTTCAGTAATAGTGAAGTTAAGGTGCAAAAAATAAACGGCCCAAAAACTGCAATTTTTGAACCAAATTCGTTTAGTCTGTAGGCCTCAGGAGTATATGGACATTTACAATTGCGCGATTTGATCATTTCGAGATCAAAATTTTGTAGAAAATACATCTTTCTCATACTACGTAGATGAGCATAATATAGTTTCATTCATTTCGTGGTTTCAAGTTAATAGCTCTGGCATTTGACACCTGTCAAACTCAGTTGTCATTTAAAGTGTCATAATGTTTGCCATTAACAATCGAAAAACGCGTTAAAATTATTAAAACTTTACTACAAAAGTGGTTATTCAAACAAAGCCACTTTTCGCGCATTACGCGATGATTATGGTCGCCATAATCGACCGACACGCAAGCAATCCGTAAAATTGTGAAGAAATTTGAAGAGAGTGGAAGCGTTTCTGATTTCGTTAGGCCTGTGCATCATCGTACTGAACGCTCTGTTGAAAATATTGCTGCTGCAAGTGCAAGTGTTGCTGATGATCCGAATTTATCGATTTCAAGGTGTTCGCAGCAATTGTCGTACACCTCACGATGGCTTATTTCGTATTTGGATTTGCATTTCCATCCTTCTAAAGTTGTTGGTTTCAACAAGACGAGGCAACAAGCCACACAACACGACCAATTATGACTTTATTGCGTGAGAAGTTTCCTGGTCGCGTAATTTCACTTTGTGGCGACGTCAATATTTTATTCTTCTTTTTTCTGTTGGCTACACATAAGACCGTGCTTACGCGAATAATCCACGAATTCTAGACGCATTAAAATCCAACATTTCTCAAGTTATGGGCTAGATAAAGTGGTTAAAACTGACCCCAAATGTATTTCATGCTGCAAATCTTCCGGAGGTTGCCATTTGAATGATATTGTATTTCACACTTAGTGGCAAAGTCCAAACTTTATTATTGTAGGCACGTTTCCCGGGTGACGAAGTTTGAGGAGCAAGTAAAACACGTCCGTTCTGCTATAGTGACAACCAAAAAACTGAACTCTTTATTATTTCACTCCGGTTTTCTTGTTCTTCACAAGTAGGTAGGCAGCGACACACACTGACAACAAGATATAACTTATAAATGTAGGTATATGGAAACAATTACATATAATTAAATTAGTTTAACTGTGTGAGTTGCATGCTTAACTCTTACACAAACTACTACATTATGAAATAAAATTTTCATCAAAAATGTATCGCTGTGTTTGTTTTATTTAGCCTTACTCTCGAAACCCACAAATTAATGACCCATTATTATTTTGTCTATTAATATTCCAAAAGTGCTTCAACTAATTTCATTGAAAAGACCAATTTTCTCGAATCGAAGCGAATAACAACTGATTTTGATTTCAATATCTTGATTGATTGAATAAAAATTCTGCAAAAGAAAAGTGTTGAATTTGCCCTGGAGTAAAAAAAATATTTCAATGGTGGATGTAATCGCAACATTAAAGTAAAAGCTTGAAAAGTTTCCCAATCATATATTACATACAACAACCTATTCGGCTCGCCATACAATTGTATGACCAAAAGCTCCGCCACCAACACCATCTACTGTACAATTTCCTCATCTTCAATTTAAATTTACCTGGCATAAAACAAATGATGACATCCAAATAAAATTCAGGTCCCACTTCTCCATTCAAATTGATGTAAGGCGCACCCTACATCTCTCTAATATCCACGCGCCTTCCTTAAAATGTTTAGGTTTACGTTAGGGATAGATGGATGGCTTGGTATTGGTAAAATGGCATCGAAATAGACATGGAAAACATATCTAAAAAGCAAGAGAGTAACAACTGTAACATAAATTTCGTAAATTCAATTTTCCCCAGTTTGGTAGCTACGTGATTGTCATAGTGATTCTAATGTTTTATTTAAATGAAGAACAAATTTAAAAAGGAAATAGGCCTGCCCTACCACCTCCTGGGTCATATCTGCTGTTCGAGTGGAAACTCACCCGCACGTAATTTAAATTATAAGTGAAAAGCCGAGACCCAGAGGGTGCCGTCCCGTTGAAATGGCCCGTCTGTGCGAGGAGAAACAGGAACAAGCGCCCTGCCGCAAAGGTGGTATAAGTAGGTCGTTAGTGAAGTGCAAATTGATCGCATTCCTATATCAATGCGAGAGGCACCTGTAACTAACAGATGTTCAGGGATAGGTAATAATTTGTCAATTCGATAAGGGATGAGGCACTAGAGCAGAGAAGCTACCTATGTTGTAATGCGTTTTAGTTGTTTACGTGAAGAATTTCTTATATTTGAAGATAAAGTTGGTGCGTTTCAGTGTGATTAAATTAGATAACAGAGGCTCGTAAAAAATTGGCTATCCACAATTTTAATTTTATTGGTTATTTGTTGTAAAACGCGTCTGCTCGTAAGTGGGTCGTATATAAAAATGCTCAATTTATTAAATCAGTTATATATTGTGGAACACTAATGGTGGTTGGGTGTTATACATTATGGGGTAGGTACTGATTGACGATGTGATGTACAATTTTAAATTGTGGTAACCTCCCTTGAGTGGACAGCACCGAGTAGGTACTTGTTTTATCAAAGCGGACTGAAAGTTTCCATATAGCCAAAAAGAGCAAACTGACATTAAAATAACTATCACTTGTCATCAGATGAATGGATAGGTAGTTTCGTGCGTGCGATTAACTTCCAATCAGTTCAACAAAAAAATGACGAGGATAAAGAAGGCTTCACTGTTGGAAATTTAGCGACCGCGCCGCTCGAATCCGTACCTACGTATAATATTCGAAACTTGAACAGAATAGTGGAGGTCTTGTCATCTTCAAGGCAAGAGGCGAACTGTTAAATTTGAATTATATACCGCAGAACTCCCACTTTTGTGTAACCAGTGTGGTTTTATACCCTGTATATCAAATGTTGACTAAATAAAACCAAAAAAGTCCAGAAAGAAATTCAGTGTCTTTTTAAAGAGACTATAGTTTAATACAGCTATATGCACCATAAAGACGGATATTGCTTTTTGCCCCATTAAGATATGAAACATACGCACTGAGTTCTTTTTAAAGTCAAAAAAGGTTTTTAACAGTGCAAAACAAAAATTAAGAAATAAATTTATTTGCAACAGGTTTTTCGATTGGACGGGTTGATGTTGGCAGCCTTTGCCGGCCATGTTGTTACATCCGTCTAATCTGGTGTTTATTATTCAGTCGCTAATGCCAAACCACCATGACAATTACAGTATTTAGCAGAACGTCCAAATGATAAAATTTTATTATCAAAATGTGCAAAATTTTCAAACCCTTCAACATTTGACTCTCCAACGTTTGGTGGCCCCGGGCGGCACTTTGCTAGGGGCGGTTACAATTTTTATATATATATACAATTTACAAAACGGATTATTTTTTCAGTCCAACGAATTTATTTGCAAGGTTTACCAGCATTAACACTGTTTAACAGTAAGTAATCAGACATTCCTTGTGTTGCTTAACAACAAAATCCAATGAACGCTGCTCCCAAAGACAAATGATACTGAGACCCCCAACTCACAATCCTATTGCCCCTGGGCCCCTCCGTTTTTTTTTTTCAAATTCGCCATTTTGTTTTCCTATCGGTGTTGTGTCAATTAAGAATCCGTGTGACATGCAAGCAAATACATAAAATACAAAAATAATTGCTGCCAACCTCGACAACCGTGGGGAAATGTGCTAGAATTCGGGAATAGATACCACATTTTTACATTACTGGCTGCTCCCTAGTATCCAACTATATTTTATCGGAATGACAACCCTGTACAGCACACACAAACTATAACACAGTACAAAACATCTGCATTCGAAAATACTATTTTTCTCTTTTCTTTCGCTTGAAGTTGTGTGTGTAGCGTGTGAGAGGAGTTTCTCAAAATTGAAGCTTATTAAAAATTATTTAAGGTTTACAATGAGCACTCTAAGGCTATCTAATCTGCGTATCACGGCTATAGAGCAGGAAATCACAGAGACCATCGATACGAAAGAATAATAGGAGATTTTACACTGGTAAAAAGTAGGAAAACAAAATTTTAAAGAAATTAATAAAAAAGTTTCCTGTAAATAAAAAATAAAAAAATAAATAGGAATGCTTTATGTAGCTACATAACAAGTTTTTTTTTATTTTACTTAAAACTAAATATAAAACTTTTGTCCTTTCATTTAAAAATTATTTTTTTAAACAAATTTTAGTTATTTAACAATTTATTTATTTATTAAAAAAAAGTGTGCTCTGCAATATTTCTTGATATAGCACAAGCTTTCGATGGCATAAAGGAATGATCCACAAACTACAAAAGCAACTTCCGAAACAGTATTCGACAATTCTGGAGGCATATATATCAAATCGAATTAAAGAAGAGACAGAGTACTCAACATTAAGAGAAATTAAAGCTGGTGCACCGCAGGGCATTGTTCTAGGTTCAGTTCTTTACCTTTTATTCAGCTGCTGAGAAATCACTACAGCAACATTTACAGATGACACTGCTGTACATGCTATGGGAGTAACTGTCGAAATAGCTACAAAAAAACTTCAAACTGCGATGAAGACTATTTCAGAATGGGCTAAAAAAGGCAGATTAGACTAATGTCGTTTTCCATTGGGACCAACAGATATTTTTTTCAGATTTAACTCGGCTCATGGAACATGAAACGAAATTTGCTCTTGGAAAAATCAACTATGGATATCGACTTGAAAAATATTTCCGCTGACAAATGGAATAGTGTCGGTGATTCGTAGTTTTCAGATGATGAGGATGACGATGAAGATAAAAATTCCTCCAAAATTATATCCATTGCTATTTATGTATTTCTTTATTTTGGTTTTCACGGAACTTTGTGCATTTGTTATAAAAGAAAACTTTTTAAAACGACGCAAAACAGATTTGCAAAGTATATTGGTATCATACGGCAGTATGTGTAAGTCTGAAAAAATATCGAGATCTGCAAAAAGCGATCCGAATCAAAAAGAAAGATTGATTTTTTTTGCCCAATGGAACATGAAAAGTGATTTAGATAAAATAAAAAATGGATTTTTTGTCCCAATGGAAAACCATATAAATGACTTAAAGTCAGTCCAAATTAATTTTACGTAGTTATAATAACGTACCACACATTCCAATACACATTAACAACGATGTAGTGTACTCGAATACAGCCAAATATCCAGGCATGGCTCTAGATTCTAGAAGACGCTTAACTGGGTTGGAAAGCGCATGTAAAGACAAAAAAAGATAAGTTGAACATGCGATACAGTAAAATATGTTGTCTTATTTGGAGATATTCATCACTGTCCAACTAAAATAAGTTATTGCTAGTAAATTTTCAAACCATTATTGACCTATGGTCTCCAGTTGTGAGCATGCGCATGCCAAACAAATTTTCAAAAAATGCAGGTCTTCCAAAATAAAGTACTGGGGAACATAATCAATGCAGCTAGGTACATACATAACGCTGATCTACATAAGTCGTTTTTCTTTTTTAGTTCAGAGCTGAGGTCTGAACCGAGCTCGAGCATTATGAGCGCGCTCTGAGCCGAGCGCGCTCAGATCGTTCTGATGTAATTATGAAACACACGAACTTTTTGTATAACAGTTCAGGTTGTGCTCTGAACTAAAAAAGAAAAACGCCTATAGAGATCTAATTATTGAAATGGTTTAAGACGAGGTTAAAAGGGTTGATCAAATGCGCAGATGTAGGCTTCTCAACCACGTTAGCTTAGAAATAACTGAACTATTAAATACAGACAATGTAATCAGGAGATTAAGGCGGATAAAACCACTTGATCTATAAAAATTAGCTAAGAATGGAAATCAGGTTATATTTTCTACCAAAAAAGTTTAGAAATCCGACAACAGGCGGATTTTTCTTATTAAATTTTCAAACAATTCAAAAATACATTTTTTTAGTGTTAACAAAATATTGGGGGCGGCACCAACAAACGCTACGCCACTGCACTCAACGAGTATATTCGAATGCAGATTTTGTACTGTGTAATAATTGGTGTGTGCTGTACATGGTTGTCATTTCTGATAACGTTGCCTGCTAGGGAGCAACGTTCATTGGGTTTTGTTGTTAAGCAACTCAAGGAATGTCTGTTCTTAACGTTCGCTTTCCAACGCAGTTTACCGTCTAGAGTCATGCCTAAATATTTGGCTGTGTTTAAATATTTCTCTACATTGTTGTTATTGTAGACATAGATTAATGTGGACTGACTTAAGGTCATTTAATCTAATCTGCCATTTCTTAGTCGATTCAGAAATATTGTTTATTGCTCTTTGAAGCTTTGTTGTTGCTATTTCGACAGTTGCACCCACAACAAGGACAGCTGTGTCATCCGCAAAAGTAGCTATGCTGGTTTCTTCACTTTCAGGCAGAGCGCTAGTGGAAAGTAGGTACAGAATTGAACCTAGCACACTGCCTTGCGGTATATCAGCTTTAATCTCTTTTAATGTTGAGTACTCTATATCTTGCTTAATTCTGAAGAATCGATCTGATACCTATATAAGACTTCAGAATGTTCGAATACTGCTTCGGCAGTTGCTTTTGTAATTTTTTGTATCAGTTGATTGTGCCAGACTTTATCGAAAGCTTGTGCAATATCAAGGAATACTGTAGAGCACACATTTTTCGCTTCAAATGCTTTCTCGATTTTATCTGTGATTCTATGCACTTGATCAATGGTAGAGTGCTTGTTTCTAAAAAATCCAAATTGGGGAATTGGGACTAGCGTTTTTGCATCTATTATTTTTTGTAGCCGTTTTGCGAGCACCTCTTCGAATAACTTGGACAACATTGATAGATTAGATAAAATAAATATAAATATATGTTTTTTATAAATTAAATTTATATACAAGTTGGCGCAAAAGTAATCCTCCTATCAGAAAATGCTATAAATTTTGCGATTGGCCCCTAATGTCCGTTCTGTTTTGACATTTGTGTAGTAAACACATGCGAAATACACGTTAATAAACAATGTTACGCTACACTGCTCCAGAACGCTGAATATTGGTGACTATTTATTTGAGCAATAATCGGTCGGTGACTTTGGCACAACGTGAATTTCGTCGCAGATTTCCTAGCCGTCCAACGCCTACTGGTGAAACACTGCGACGTTTAGCCGCTCGCCTCGAAGAGACTGGCACAACAGGAGACGTTGCCAAGAGTGCGACAAAGATATTATTGCTTTAATTTGTGTATACTTATATGTACACAGAATGATTGAATACAATACTTAAACCAGCGAAAAGGCAAACAGAAGAACGCATTACATTTCAAGAGGAATTAACTGGTATAAAAGGATAGCGACATTCAAAGAAAGATATAAAAGGCGGTGTGCAGCGGCAGCGTAAAAAAAAAAAACTAACACTATATTTTTTAAGCACTAAAAAACGCGCAGGCGCTAAATCTACTTCTTCGGTACTAAAATCAAATTTTGGGCACTAAAATTAACTCTGAAAGCACTGACTTGGTAGCGCTGGTCATTTCCATACCAGCTCTGCCCAAAAAATGATGCCAACTTGACTGTAACATAATGCCACCCATCTTGGATTTCTCCATAGAATGCTAGAGACACCTATTACGTGCTAGCAGAAATTCAAATTTTTGCGGAATGTTTTACATATATTGTAATCGAGAATTAGTTAGTTCAACAGATGGAATCAACATTTTTTTTATAAAAAATCGTATTACATATTTATTGCCCCATAAATTGCACAATTTTCGTATGCTGAATGAACTGTTGTTTTACATTTGATTTTTTTTTCTTCGAAATATTATTTAATACTACTTTTGCATATTCATAATGTATTTCGATTAACAAAGTTTTCTAGACTGGTTTACAAATTTTCAAATGATGTTTTGGATCATCTGAACGATGGAAAGACTGCAGGATCGGATGGAATTCTGTCCGAATTTTACAAATATAGGACAGGGGAGCTATGAATACACCAGAGTATATCCATTAATGAGTAGGGACACTCTCTTTACATTATGCATTTGCTACTACATCAAAGCAAAATCCAGAAAAAAATCGTACAATAAGTTGAAACAGGTCGAAATAATCACTTTTACCTGAATACAACGACTGCTTGAGAAGAAAAGGGTACACAGCACATTTTACCTGAACCACTGAATGGGGCTTGCTACGTACGACGAACGATGGTGGGTTTTTTCATAAAGCATTTTTAAAGGCGGGCCGGAGTGACTGTCAGTACATTAGTATTCTCTCTCAACCATGCAGTATGAATTAATATGATCAGGTTACCAGCTTTGCTTTTGTAGAATTGGTAATATTTGTATTTTTTGCCATTGGTTATTGATTAAATGGTCTTTGTTATGGACATGAAAAAGAAATGTTTCATTATATATATCACGAAATTGAACCCTTTTGCTTTGCTACGAACGAAGTCCATTTTTTTATGATTTTAAGTTTTATTGCCAGCACTTTTTAGGTAATATATTTCATAGCAGAGGGGATTGTTTGCATTTTTTTCGCACGTATTTTTAAAAGCGGGGCCGGTATTGGATTGGTCGTTCTATATCATCAATTGACGAAAGACAGGGTGTTCCGTGTCTTTGCGTGTGGCAAACAATTAAAAGTAGTGAAATAGTGAAGTTGAAGTGTAAGTTTTCATAGTTTAAAAACTCTAAATAAAATAATGGGAAAACATTATTTTAAATGTTTGGCATGTGGGCGAGAGGAGAAAGAAAATGTTGGAGTTAAATATTTCAAAATACCGGATAATAGTGAGAGGTAAGCAATATAAGTTATAGATCGAGCAAGAAGGAATATAAATCTAAGTTGTATTTCTTAATTTTTTTTTAGAAAAGCAAAGTGGTTGAACTGCATAAACAAACAACACTTAATACGCGAAAAATTGTCGAGGGATTCTAGGATTTGCGAAAGACATTTCTCGAAAGACATGTACGCCAAGTCAATGATTCGCTTAAAATGGTCGGCAACACCTAATTTGGAAATTTTGAAAAATATTTCCAATATAACATAAGGTAATAACGAACACTGAGTGTAAAATAATATAAAATTGATGAATTATATTTTCTTAGGTAATATTGATCACTCAGTCACGTCTAACGAAACAGAGGGGTTTGAACATGTTCCTCTTAAAGAAAAACACATGACTTCCAGACATTGAAGTGCAGATAGAACCATAAAAACAAAATTAGGACAATTTGGTTTACGCTTTCAAAACTGAACCTGATTATAAAACTGTGAACTTTGGTATTGATAATGCATTCTACTATTTCGCAGGTTATATTTTAAAAAAAAATACCGCCTAAACCACACGTGCGAGTTAAAATTTAGTCCGTTTCCTCCCTTTAGATTTTAAAGAATATCAAGATGCGAAATTGACACGGCCCAATCAAGAATTTTTTGACTCGTTAGGGAATCTTTAACAAAAATTTATTTCTTGTTTTCCAAATATGTACTACCTAAAAAATTTTGAGTGGAATATTTTTAACTTTTTGAAAAATGAATTTCATTACAATTGTTGCAAAAATCAAAATAAGGAATTTCTTATCAAATTTTACGTCCGAGTACGGGTTTACTTTATTCTAAAACAGTTCAATAAAAATAACAAAAAATGTACCAACACACAAAAATATTTAAGTGTAGCACACATGTGAATATATATTAGAAATAAAATGTTCAATAAGAAATATTACTAATTGATTTTGCTTTTTTTTACGTCACACCCTGTACCACATTTTGAAATAGTTCAACTACTCTTCCATCCCTCTTTTAACTAGAGCACTTTTACTGCCGTCTATTTCTCGTGTATGTGTACTGCAAATTGTAAACTGATAAGAAACACATGGAGAGTGTCCGTACTCATTAATGGATATACTCTGGAATACACTTACTTCCTTCTTCAACTTACATATAAGGCGAAATGTATTCTAACCTTTTTTTGTCTTCAATAGTTATTTTCAAACTCCTCATAATTATAATGAAGCTCATAAAACTTAATTTATTGAAATCTTGTTATTTGTTTTGAATTTATTCCGCTCTGAACCAAGAGCGCTAGCGCTAATGTTGGAAAAACGCGAAGTTGGCTACGAGCGGTCCATATAATAAGTCTATTGTTCTAAGCATTGAAATTGGTGGTGGCGCAGACTACAGAACAAGGTAATTTCGGGTATCATTTAAGAAAGATTGGCCTTAGAGAGGATGGTAGGTACTTGTTTAACGATGCCTGATGGAGGAATCTGAGATAGCGGTATTTATACTGCCCGTTGGCTGGCAGAAGAATGAGGATCGTGGGATATCACTGGATAAAACAGATCTCTCATAAGCATATGATAGCATTTATTATAATAATAATCAAACCCGGGAGGTTTAAACTAGTTTAGAAGCAAACAAAATAGTATTGCTATAATTTTGAATGCCAATTAACTAGCTTATTCACCATCAAACCAAATATGGTCAAATTTGACGAACTAAAAATCTCTTCGAAACATCAAACGAGTAGAACTTTTATCAAACTATTTTTCCTCCACGACTTTTGCCATTCAAACCAACCGACTAATGCAAAGCAGACTTAATCCACCTTTCATTTATTTCCCCTCAAAGAACGATTTAACATTGTGTCATTGAAGTCAAAGGCGAAGCGAAAAAGAGATGACCAAACAAATTGAGTTCTAATGAGTAAGTACCGTGAACATGAATGCGGTGTATCGAGAAGGAGTGCTATTATGGACAAGCGAAATTCCTTTAATGGACTTTTGAAAAATTGTTCATAAGGGGGCAGGGTGTATGTAAGGAAGAACTGTGTTAAGAGAAATTTAATCATTGGAGTTTTTGCTTTGGTCAGTAAGTACCGAATACCCATGTTGAGATTGAGCATGTCATGGAGATAGCAGTGTGCTTCAATATGTTGTCTTAATTAGCAAGTTTGTCATTTTTTTAATTTTTACAAACCATCTCCAAGGGCGCTGTTTACCATTCGTTATGCCAGGCTAATTGGTATGCTAAGCTTTTCAGAGTGTTCCATAGGACTTTTCGACATCATTCAGGTCTTTATCAACAAACTGACCTTATCCATGTGAATACATGAATATATCCTTATCGCCCCATTATGTATATACGTTGTGTAGGAAGGTTCACCAAAGTTTACTGTTGCTTCATGTTCCAGCCCATTTTTATGTCATATTAATTTGATGCTACCTTGGGGGTACCTACGTAAAACAACACTGGACTTAGGTATACCCGTTTTCCTTTTCATTCCATATAGTGGATACTTCTCGGTGGCGGTGAGGCAAATTGAAAATTTAACATAATTAGTCAGACGTAGTCACCTCAAAGGACGCTAAGCGAATTGCATAAACGTCTACGGCTGTCATTGCTCTGTATGTCTGTGTCTCGACTCGACTATCGTCGAAGTCGTTTCCGGTTACCCTACGGCCAGTACCCAGTAGTCGGTAGATCTTGAGAAAGAAAAATGTTTCCCTTTTCAAAGTTTAAATGGCGATTGCTTGTGGGGCCTCTCGGGCTGGGCGGGGACTGCCAACAAATTACCATCATCAAAAGGATTTCCTCTGTTATTGCTGTTTCAGGAAACAGCGCAACGCAGCGCAGCCTGTAACTTGGTCGAAATTTCGTCGAGGGAATAGTTTTCAAAGGAATCATGGAAGCAACTCGGGTCGGGTACCTTGTAGCGGAGGCTATCTATCCATGCACACGAGCTGGTAGTACAGGTAGTACGTAACTATAACTACATCAATCCTTTAATTAAGGTTCCTTCCATTTCGTTTCCTTTTTCACTTCAGTTTGTGTAGAGTTAGCTTTTTGTTTGATTTCATTTTTTACTTTCCTCACACTTTAAAGGTGCAGTTCGTCCATTTACGAAACGATGCAACTAGCTCCAGGGTGTGTGTGAATACTTTCAAATCGCGGAAGTTATACTGTCTTTGGCTGTTTGGTTTTCTTTCTCAAACAAGTCATCATCGACAAGGACTATTAACAGAATGGGATTTGTTCGCTTTTTGTTGTTGTTCCCTTGCGCCGTTGGCAGTGTAATTTTATTTGAAGGTTTCGGGGCATACCTACACTCTTGAGAATGACTGTCTGCGAGAAAAGGGTGGTGCACTTATTTAATTGAGTTCTAATGAGTAAGTACCGTGAACATGAATGCGGTGTATCGAGAAGGAGTGCTATTATGGACAAGCGAAATTCCTTTAATGGACTTTTGAAAAATTGTTCATAAGGGGGCAGGGTGTATGTAAGGAAGAACTGTGTTAAGAGAAATTTAATCATTGGAGTTTTTGCTTTGGTCAGTAAGTACCGAATACCCATGTTGAGATTGAGCATGTCATGGAGATAGCAGTGTGCTTCAATATGTTGTTATGCTCGGGCACCCTTTAAATTATGTCTTCAGCTGGTGCAGATAACAGATATGCGCTGAGCTGGGACTGTGGTCTAATTTTCATATATTGTACCATAGGGCTTTAGATGCAGGTCGCATCTTTTGTAAACAATATAAGACACTCGATGCTTGTTTGAATGCTGGGTGATGCTCAGTGCTGCAATATAATAAGTATAGAGCTAAATATAAACGGTTAAAATTACGAGCAGCCGAACAACCAGCATCTACAAATGGGCGATCATATTTTAAGAGGTCCAAGTCGACACACACCCTTTTTTGAGTTATAATCTTTTCATGAATATTCCGTTTAATAACAAAAAACTAAACAAATAAATTAAATGTATTAGGGCCGTTTGCTCATACGACTCTAAACGATTTAAGTTCTATTTAAATTTTTTTTTTTCTTATAAACCCATGCCCAGCTGGCTGACACTGCGACCTGTAAGATCTATTGTATCAATGGGGAATAGTTAATCTAAGAGACGTGCGACCTCCCTAACGAAGGTCAATAAGTCCAATTGACTGTGCAGTAGGGTTCTGGTCCACAGAGAAGGGATTCTGAACCAGCCCTAGCTAATTTGTCTGCATGTTCGTTGCCTGCAATACCCTGATGGCCCGGTACCCACCCAAGCCTTACCTTGTTGTGTTTGGCGAGGGTTTGCAGAGCATCGTGACAGCACTTAACTGTTTTGGAGTCCATTGTATTGGATGCCAATGCTTGTAGGGCTGCCTGACTGTCTGAAAAAATTTGAATGATTGCGCCATTCATACCTTTTTTGGAGATTAGATCAGCGCAAGTTTCGATCGCATGGATTTCCGCTTGAAAAACCGTGGGACACGTCCCCATGGGTATCGAGACTTTGGTGTTGGGTCCAAAGACACCAGCTCTAACTCCGGAATCCACTTTCGATTCATCGGTGTACCAGACTAAGCTTTTTGGGTTCAATGTTGGAACTCCATTGGCCCAGCTAGCGCGTTCAAGTAGTTCTACCTCATATAATTTACCGAAACTGTATTCCCTAACCATAATGTCCGGGACGGAGCGGAACATGTCCAAGTTTGGTATAAGGTTAAGTATCTTCAGATGACCCACATGATCAACTGAATTAGACCTATTTTCTAGCTGCAGCTTAATGGCGCATCTAGCAGCAGTCTTCATAATGAAGAACTGCAGAGGTGAGAGCCCAATAATGGCCTCAAGTGCTGTAGTTGGGCAAGTGCGCATAGCACCTGTGATGCCGAGACAGGCAATTCGTTGAAGCTTCGGAAGCTTATTTGCCGTAGTTCGTTCAAGTACTTTCGGCCACCAGACGATTGTTGCGTACGAGATAATGGGTCTTACCATCATTGTGTATAACCAGTGTATCATTCTGGGATTAAGACCCCAAGTTCTGCCGTACAGACTCCTTCAGGCTCACATGGCTTTAGTGGCACGTTCTGTTGCAGACTTGATTTTTAAATTCCAGTTCAGTTTCTTATCAAGGATAATACCGAGATATTTTAGTTTAACGTAGTTCCATTAAGGATAATGGGTTGTAAGTTTACCAGTCTCCTTCTGGTAAAAGGAACTAGAATGCTTTTGTTTGGATTGATGGATAAACCTTCCGTATTACACCATTCCATAACATGCAAAAAAGCATTTGTCATTCTACTATTAATGGTAGCACAGAGCTTTCCACTAACGACAATTGCCAAATCGTCAGCATATACGATGGCGTCGTAACCAAGATTATGCAGACTGACTAGTAGGCTGTCTATGACGAGTGACCACAGCAGCGGGGAAAGCACGCCCCCTTGGGGTCCCCTTGACGAGGATGAAATAACCCGACTGGAAATGGCACGAATCCATCGGTTAGCCGAGTCTGCGATACCCTTACTTCTGATTGCCCTAGCAATCGAGTCGTATCCGGTATTGTCAAAAGCACCCTCAACATCTAGGAATCCGCCCAAGGCAATAATCTTGTGTCGAAAGGCGTCTTCTACCTTTTTGACAAGATGGTGAAGAGCACCCTCAGTGGATTTGCCCTTTCTGTACGCAAACTGACTTGAGTGTAGAGGGTTAGATATTATTACCTGGCCTCTAATATGACCATCAATTAGTCTTTCCATTATTTTAAGAACAAATGATGTTAGACTAATAGGTCTATATGTTTTAGGTAGTTCACTTGGCCTATTTTTAGGAATAAAAATTACGTTCACCTGTCTCCAAGTGGCCGAAATATATCCCCAATTGTAACTAGCTCTAAACAGAGTTATAATTACCGGAAGTATAGCGTCAATAACCCTCTGAAGAAGGGCCGTTAAAATGCCGTCTTCGCCTGGGGTTTTGAAAGGTTTGAAAGAGCCAACTGCCCATCTAACCTAATCTGGGTCTATTTAAATACTTATAGGCTTTTTTAGGGCATAAACTGTCACATAGGAGTTTATGTGGCACTTAAATTCGCTATGAGTCGTATCAGCAAACGGCCCTTACAAAATATTACACATAATAAAATATTTATATAATTGACATAATTAATTAAATTACATTTGAAAAAAATTGCTGCAGCCAAGAATATGAATAATGCTAGTTATATATAATATCTAGATACAGCTAACGAAAATTAATTTATTTTCTTAAAAATATACGGGAAAGAACGAAACTCAAAATATTTATCACTAAAATAACAAATAAACATGTTTACTACCCTTGTCACGCATTTAAGTTTATAGCTCCCTAAAGTTGTTTTTAGTAATCAGACATTTTATATTAGTAAGCGTTTTTTTTTATTATTGCTACAAAAAACTTGAGATCACTTTCAGAGTCTATCTTCATCACGGGTAACCAAATACGGGCCCTAGGTCTCGTGGGAATATCCTTGGCAGGGATAAGCTTAAGCTTTAAGCCATCCCAAGCATCGGCGATCTTGTCGATGCATGAGCCAAGGAAGTCCTTTGAGTACTGGTCCACGCATTTCATCACCCGATATCCACGCACCACGCCCGCACAGTCGAAATTTTATTTTTTAAAAACTTTTAAAAAATCTTTGCCAAAAAACAAATTAAATGTAACGTTGGTCTTAAAGAATGTGTTTCCAACTCTGTTCATTTTTCGAACACTCTGTCTGTCTTTCCTTAAAAATAATTCCAGCTTCCACTTCCGGTAAGTGGAATGAAATTGGAAACAAATTTTAAATCTGTTTGTTGTATAAATACAAAATGTTTTGTTTATTTTTTTATATTTATGTGTTACTTTTGATTTATTGTCGCACTTTACCAAAAAAATATATTTTAGGACAACATTTGTGTTCAACTCATTCCCTGTACTTAGCGACATCTACATCTCAGCTCTGCAACTGGACACTTATATATAATTCACGCGAACACCGCAACGAAACCATTGATTCGACGACGAGTGCCGGCAAGCACATGCAGCGAAACAAAAGGCATACAAAGCGGTACTGCAAAGAAGGATAAGAGCTGCTCGTGAGCTCTACGCGGAGAAGAGAAGAGACGAACACCGGCTTCTGAGGAGGAAAAAGAAAGAGCATGAGAAGCGCGCGATCGAGGAAATAGGAAGATGTTACTGCAGGCCAAGGGTAAAGAGAACCTCACAAGGCTACAGAGCCCGAACCGAAGCCTGCAAGGACGAACAAGGGAACATAGTAGTTGAATCGCAGTCGATGCGGAGGATATGAAAGAACTACTTCTGCAGACTGGTTAACGGCGATGACGACTTAAATCCCGCTGTCAGGCAGAATGAACCATCCAACCTGGACGATGAGGATCGACAATACCGTCCACCCGACCTGGACGAAGTGAAGTAAGCTATATCTAAACTTAAGTCCAACAAAGCCGCTGGAGCAGATGCCCTAGCCGCTGAGCTGTTTAAAGCGGCAGGCGATGGCTTGGTTAGGAGCATGCACCAACTCATCTGTTAAATATGGTCGGAGGAAAGTATGCCCGATGAATGGAACCTCAGCATTGTTCGGTCCTCAAGAAATTAGACCCTCTGAACTGTGCCAATTACAGAGGTATCAGTCTTCTTAACATTGCCTACAAGATCTTATCTGCCGTTTTGTGTGAGCGCCTGAAGCCTTTCGTAAACAACCTGATTGGTCCATATCAGTGTGGATTCAGGCCAGGAAAGTCAACCATCGACCAAATATTCACACTGCGGCAGAGTAAACCCAGGAACTTCAAATCGATACCCATCACCTTTTCATCGACTTTAAGGCCGCCTATGACAGCATTTATACAACTATACAGAGCAATGTCTAGTTTTGGCATCCCTGCCAAACTCGTCCGTTTGTGCAGGATGACGATGGAGAATGCACGCTGCTCCATCAAGGTCGGTAAAGAACTTACCGAGACCTTCGATGTCAAAAAAGGACTTAGACAAGGCCATGCGCAGTCATGTGACTTCTTAAACATGTTTCTTGAAAGAATGGTGCAAAACTCAAACACCAATACCAGATCTTTCAAAAGTCCGTCCAATTACTCGAGTACGCCGACGACATTGACATAATTGGCAGAACGCAGCGTGATGTAAGTGGCGCGTTTGTGAGTATTGAGACTAAGGCGGCGAAGATGGGTTTGGCGGTTAATGAGGGCAAGACGAAGTTTATACTGTCAACAAAAAAGGACACCCAACACCGACGGCTCGGACAGAACGTCACAATGGACAGATATATCTTTGAGGTGGTTAAGGACTTTGTCTATTTAGGCTCCGCTATAAACTCAGACAATGACACCAGCGCTGAGATTAAACGTAGAACAACTCTTGCCAATCGCTGTTTCTTTGGGCTAATAAGGCAATTGAGTAGCAAAGCCCGCTCTCGAACAACTAAAGTGACCCTTTATAAGACCCCAATCGTCCCAGTCCTGCTATATGGCGCAGAGGCATGAACTCTATCAAAAGCGGATGAGGTAACTCTAAGTTGTTTCGAAATAAAAATTCTTCGAGTGATTTTTGGTCCCGTCTGCATTGACGGTGAATGGAGGAGGAGATTCAACGACGAACTGTACGGGCTGTACAGCGACATCGACCTAGTCAGTAGAGTGAAGGTCCAACGACTGAGGTCGGGGTAGAGCGTACGGACACGAAAGCTCCGGCCCAGAAGATCTTCGAATCCACACCCAAGGGAAGGCGCAGCAGAGGAAGACCACAATTCAGGTGGCCCACGCAAGTGGAAAGGGACCTTAACCAACTTAGCGTGCGAAACTGGAGACAGCTAGCTAAAGATCGCACTGGCTGGACACGCTTGTTGGTATAGGCCCAGGTCCACCCCGGACTGTAGCGCCACCTTAAGTAAGTAAGTAAGTATATAATGTTTCATAATTTAGCGACCATTTATCTTTGGTGTGGAGAAACGAAGTGGAGACTTGAGACGCTAAAATTTAGCGCGAGCAGGATACTAAGCTTTAATGTCAAAATTTATCTTCGACTTAATGAACCGGGCATATATTTCCGTAAATGAGTGGAGACTTTTCATCAGCCCATCTATAAGAATTAAGAGTCCGAACAGGATACTGCTTTGTTAAACTGCATCGCTAGATTTTGTGTGTGTGGACATTTTTGTATGGGAGATAAAATTTAGCGCGGGCAGGATTGAATTTTGCAATGATGACCGTTCACGTTCTCCCTATAAACTAGCTTCAAGCGAATAAGGGTCGATAGCATTTGACAGTGTTTTTCGTTAACGCATTGCTTGCAGCTACAACCTATGTACCAGTTACCAGAATAGTTGCTTCGCTGAAACAATGTTATACTGAGAAATTTTCTTTTTTCACTTCAGGCAATTGCGGATATTCAAACATCGCAATTCATTCAAAAAGTTGCGTATAATGTATCGCTTTCGCAGGAAAAGTAATAGAAAACCATTCGCCTGAGCATCCCGTCTCGCATATTTGACTTCGAAATGAACTTGGTGCAAATACACTTCCCTCCTCCTGCGAATTGGCTGGCATTATCATTTCAACAGAGTCAGGTCTGTTTACATCGAGCTTTCATGTGAAGCAAAGTACACCGCATTTTGGTCAACATAGGGAAGGTGCACGAACCGAGTAATTGGCCTTAAGGTGATATGGTCGCATAGAGGAATTTGTTGTGCTCACTCTCACAATCCACTCAACAACCCCATTCACTAACTGACTCGTTGATGGCTGTGAAATCTTTATGTTCATCTATACGTCTATCCTGTATGTGTTCGCCATTAGTTGTTGCCATAGAATGGGAGCCGTATTGACATATACTAGTGTACACGCACCCGCAATAACTTTTCTATGTATAATGAATTCCACAGGCAGCACGTGCTCTAGAAGAGTGCTTTGCTGCGGGAGGCTGCTGCTGCTCTACTGGGGTAAAGGTAAACCAACCGACTGTGTGCATAGGCTAAAATGTTAGATACGCTTTCTAGCCGGTAGATATTTACCTTGGGAGTGTTTGAACGATGTTTTCAGAGTGAGCGCGCCGAACCAACGAAACTGGCACACTGGTGGCGCTGGCGGTGGCTATAATAATAATAATAATTGTTTATGCGTGGGAAATTGTATTACCTGAGTGAGTTAAGTTCCCTTCAGTAGGTTCTCAACTCGCTATGATGTGCTATGGTGCTCTGGCATGGATTATAATGAACAATTTTAAATGGAACATATTTTGTTTGCAGCCATGCCTGTACTGCTAATGAAGATGGGTTCACCGACTGTTAGTAGAGCAAATGAATTTCTATTTATATGAAACTAGTTACTCCAATAGGCAGGAGTATCTGCTGCTGCTAAATATTAATAAATTAATTACCTGCGGATACAATAGTAAAAAGGTCGATATGGGGCTCAAGACCTAGCTTCCCACAAACTTACGTTTTGTGAGTTTTTTTTTGGGACTATTGGGAGGGACAATTATAAAGAAGCTTTATCAGGACAGTTTAGCTTTGGAATATTTGTCAGGCTTGCATTGATATCATATACAAAGTGGCTTGAAATGGGACAAAGACCAAAGAGTTTAACAAGACCAAGAATAAATTTAAAAAAAAAAAACAAGTCATATATCTATATCTGACCTAAAGCCCACATATTTATTTAAAATAATAGGCTTCACATTTTGTTATCCCACCTATTACCTACTGCGTTATTTCTAACCCGAATCTTAGGAAATCTGGACCATATGAAAAGCAATGGCTCAAGCTTAAATTGTTATTTTCTATTTAAAAAGGCTCAAGCCGTCCATAATGGACCGTTTGTAGGTCCAAGGAAAGGTGAATGGCGTATGTTTATAGGTGTTTTCATTAGCGACTTTACAACTTCAAACTTTCAGTGTGAACACACCCTTAAACCGATTACCGAACTGTCAATGTCAAAAGATTCAGTAAAATCAATTTTCATCACGGTGAAGTACAAACACAACGTTTGAACAACGTTTACAAATAATTAAATATTACTACCGAAAATCCGAGTCGGTGGTCGCCAATCTTCGTCTTCAGCAATCAAGCGCATTTTTGGTGAAACGGCTTCGTCAATAAGCAAAATATGCGTTACTGAACAGTTGAAAACCCTCATTTGCTTCATCAGCACTTCAACCGCAAAATGTCACTGTTTGGTGCGGTTTGGGCCGTTTTTTTTCGTCGCTGAAAATGACCGTCACGTTACGGTAAATACTATTCGCTACAGAGACATGTTGGAACGTTATTTCTTTGAGCAATTGCATGAATTGGACATCAGTGATATGTGGTTCCAACAAGACGGTGCCTCTAGCCATATAGCGGATGCAACAATTAAAGTCTCAGTTCGGTGAACGAGAAATGGACCCGTCTATTGGCCACCGAGGTCCTCTGATTTAACGCCTCTAGACTTTTTCTAATTGAAAACTTCTTTAGGCGCTTTGGGCATTTTTGAGATGGAAAAACCATTGAACTCGCGATACCAATGTTCCGACACCAGTGTTCGCATTGCCAAGCACTTTTGACGAAAAAAAGCGTAACTAAAAATTAAAGATGCCTTTTTCAATAAAATAATGTCAAATATAATTTTTTTTTTTGTAAAGTGGAACAATAAATCAAAAATCAAACACAAATATAAAAACAATAAACAAAAACAATTTTTATTTATGAAAAAAAACTGCTTTCAAATTTGTTTTCAATTTCATTCCACTTACTGGAAGTGGACGCTGGAATTATTTTTAAAGAATGGCAAAAAATGTGTTCGGAAAATGGACAGAATTTGTAGGTGGAAACACATTTTTTAAGACCGAGGTTCCAAATTTTTATTGAGAATGCTTAAAAAATTAAAAAGTCTGTATGTTGAATCAAAAAATAAAATAAAAACGATGCGTAAAAGGCATGAAAAAACCTTTGTTAAGTATTTTTTGTAGAAGCAGTTTATAATAATGAATAAAAAAACACTTCATTTAAAAGTATTTCCTATACCAGTATTTTTCATTATGTTATTTTTTTTTTTTTTTTTGTTTATTAATCTTACCGGCTTGCGACCGCGACCCCCCAAGGAACTCTTTCACAGTTTGAAAAACACTGTCCTAGACAATAAAATATTTCCTGACGATTCAAAAAATACACACGTAATTGTTCAAGTTTTCTGTCGGCACTCCGGGAGTGCCACTGTTTTTTATGGGGCTACTTTAAATCATTGGTCTTTGTTGCGTTAAATTTTACCGCAACAAGGTCTGCTCTCTTTCCTTTCTCTCCCTGCCCCTGGTCCCTATTTTCTTGGGTCCTGGGATGTGGACGGGCATCCGAGGCCCCCATCAGCCTCCGGACCACCTCCCTGGAGCCTTAAGGGTTCGACCAAATAGGTACTCGTAGTGAAAGGCCGGTCATAAGCCATCCGACGGATGGGAGTTCCGGTTGCGCAGCTCTTCGGACTCCAGAATCGGAAGGGAGAATCGCAACCGTCGATTAAGAAGGGACGCAAGTCGGATGGTGAGCCTGGCAGGTCGTCAGGAGACTCCAACCGACCAACAGTACAAATGTACCGACAGGAGGTTGTATAGACGAAGGAGTGGGGGAGGAGCATCATTTTAGCCAACACTCCACTGAGGGATAACTATTAGACCAGCATCTGAGTCTATAAAAGGGTGTGGCGGACGGCCAACACAAAAACACCCCAACGATTGTCACACCAAAACAGTATGTGACAAGAACTACACAAATTACGTTCGATGGGTGGAGAGACGACGATCTCTTTACGAATCACACCTCCGCGGGAGCAACAGAGGAGCAGCAGAGAGTGTAGGCGGACGGCCAATTAAAAGACACTCTTCGTGAGATCTACGATCACCACCACGGTAGAGAGAGCTTGGTTCGATGGTCATAGAGAAGGCGATCCCTAAGTTTAGGCCCCGACGATGGAGCAACGGAGGAGCAGCAGAGTGTATGCGGACGGCTACATAAAACGCACTCCCACAGTAGAACGAACGCTAAACACAAATCGTTCAAAGACGATCGCAGCACCATCAAATTGAAGAGGGACAAGAAATACGAGCGACACTGAGAACGAAACAACAAAAAATAACCACCACCAAAAATGCACCGCAATTAAGGCCGAGAGCCCACACTAAATTCAACAATTTGTAAGGAATGGCATGTATCGCAAGTCTCATCCCCCAAATCTGCGCGTAAGACTACCGAAATAGCTTAAATAACTCATGGAAAATTTTGTAAACAGACCATACCTGATTAATTCCTTGTCAGTGAGTGGGAGTAATTGGGTTGTCCCACGTTGAGGGAAGGGCCCAATGTCCGATGTCCGGGTGGGGAAAAAGGAAAAATTGCGTCCGCCATCATCCTTCCTTTCTTATTTTTTTTTATTTTAAATTAACTTTTAAATCGTGGGGAAAATGCCGGGTTGCAAATTCCTTTACGAATTACTTTGTTTATTTACTATGACAGAGGGTCATAGAATTTATTATTATAGAAGACTAACTCTGATAGAAAGAGAAGAGAGTCCGAAGTCGGCTGGCTAATCCAAATGTGCTGGAAGGATCTTACCAAGGCGAATTCCAGTACATTAAGAGAGGAATGATTGGAAATTATGAGAGGACTAACGGGTTACGGTAGCGCATTGGTGTCGCAAAAATTTGACCGTTCAACAAGATAGTATGTGTGAATTTGGTGGTTAATGGCCGTGCTGAATGCCAACTTAAAGCCATGGAAGTCACTTCTTGGCTGACCAGCAAATATAGAGGTTTATTTTAAGACAACCATTTTTTTTTTATTTTGGCGTTGCAAAAATTAGCAACTTCCTTTTGAATAACTAGGTAATTAGTGAGTAAACCGTGGAGGTTCTATTTTGTATTTTTAAAGTAGAATAGTGAAGTGAGTTCCTGGAGAGACGGGGAGGATTGTGGAGAGGTGCCAGAAGGGCATCAGAGAGAAAAAATAAAATCGAGGCAGGATTCCTTGTCCTTGTCCAACAGAAAAGAAAGTTAAGTAGAGTGTTGAAATAAAAACGTTTGTGTTAGGCATTGTTCGATAACCGTAGTTTTGGTAGTCTTCCGTTTCGACAAATACCCGAAAAAGCGGGACACGCGGCCCAGTTAGTAATTTAATTTTTGTAATTTTCGAGACAACGCGATAGCGGGCCACGCCAACCAGAGACAATACTGAGACCACCAACTTCGGCCGATTTCCCGTTACTTGCCTACAAGCTATATTTTTATGGGGTGGCAAATGTTAAGTGCGCTAGTATTGTTACATAGAAATTCGTATTGACAAATGTCACCTAACTTCAAAAATTCCGACTCACCAACACACTCGCACCTTGCATATGCCACTTCCGCTATAGGCAAAGTTGCTGACAGCGTTCATATAATTTTATCCGTTAAATTGGAAATTATTCGTTACGTGTGGATAATATTTTTTTTTAGGAATAAGAGTTCATTTGCTTACAATATTAATAAAAAATTAACAACGTAAATTGATTGAAGCAAAATAAAAACATTTTGAGCAAATTTTGTTCAGTTATCTAAGAAAAAATTACACATGAAATCGAAGTTAATGATATTCAAAAGCAGAAAATACGCAACCATGTTTGTCCTAATAAGTTTCTAGTATTGTGGTATTCCCGAATTCTAGCACATTTTCCTACGGTTGCCGAGGTTGGCAGCATTTATTTTTGTATTTTTTGTATGTTTTTGCAGTCACACGGATTCTAAATTGACATAACACCGATGGGAAAACAAAATGGCGAATTTGAAAATAAATTGAGGGGGCCAGCGGCAAGAGGATTGTGAGTTTAGGGTCTCAGTATGATTTGTCTCTGACGCCAACGGTCCAAACTTTTCGTGGTATATAATACATCCAACTGGTTGTTGTGTCTTCATAGCTTTTTTGCAAATCCTACCACCAAATAATAAAAAGCCGTGCTCCAACGAAGCCTTATAACGTGATTAAATATTTGTTGTTGTTGTGTTTTTTTTGCTCCATTCCTTTAATTTCCAGAATTTGCGAGGTTTGGTAATTTGCCCCAAAATTACGTGGCGCCCATTATTTTTTTTCCCCTCAGAAGGGGGGTTTCGGAAAACCATACAAGTAACAGTTTGCATAGTGCGCTTAACGTCACCGAACCCACCCCCTTCGCTGAGCGAACCGAACGGAGCCCTTTTACCGGCAGCGGTTGCAAATTTGTTCGCGATCTCTAATCACCGATCTCGGCAAATGTCATCTTTTTTTTCAATACATTCGATATTTCCTTCGGGCAGTGGCGACTGCAATTTTTTTCTTCTGTTTTTTTGTTTTGTTTCGCCAAGTAATGTATTAATTAGTAGCTTGATCGCGAATATTTAAAGCAAATAATTCTGCAACAGTGTATGTCAACAAGCCGGCTCAGAGCTCAGAGCCAATGTTGAACGAGAAATAGCGATCGTATCGGTCGAAATGTATCGACCGCAGCATACGTTCCTGTGGCGGACATAGAACGAAGTCGAATTCCATTCATAAATGTTTTGATAGCAATTCAAGCCAATAATAATTGTTGAAATATCTCAAGTAGTTTGCATTTTATTTAGTTAGTGAAGTTGTCAGCTTAATAAAAGACCCTTAACATAGAGTTTGTCATGCACTATCCGTATCCATAGACGACAAAAGATTTGAAAATACCAAAATCCTGAAACAGTGCACTGACACTCATCGTGCAAACAAAAATGCATTAAATAGCTCATTATTATAAATCTCTATATCCACTATACGCATCAGCTTGCCATCGAAGTTCTTTTAAGTACTCGCATCAATTCGCCCCGCTTTTCATGGGAAATTCCCAAAAGTGCATTCGCAATCGGATTGTACTCTCCCAGTGCAGGAAAATAATTTCCTGGCACTTCCATCAATTGAAATAAAAAATTTATTGAAGAGAATAATGCATTCGGAATCCCCAAAGCAAATGCCAATTGATTGCCGGAGATTAGCATCCATAAACAACATTACGGCATTATTTTCTTCTGGAAAATTGTACCAAAAACTTAAATTGCATGAATAAATCAGGACTGTGAACGTATTGTGTTCTGTGTTAACAGAGGGAGAGCCATTTGATGGCATGCTGAAATCGGAGCAGTACTTACTCTATAGCAGCTTCTTATAAGCGAAGGACTTCTTTTACAATGCATGCTTCCATGCATGTACAAATGCATTGATTACCTCGTTCTTTTGTGTACTCGTTTTAGCCCACCTCCCCATTTGCATTTATCCTTAACAATTCTGTACACAACAACTCTCTGCGCTGCTTCCCTCATAGATCCTCTTCAATTTTCAAAGTTGTAAACGCACGACGACGATGAAGAAGCTGGCGGATGAGAGAATTGCATGTAAATATCACCTTGCAGAAATTTAATATCCTTACAGGAAGGAAGCGTCTGTTAGCTTTGCTAAATAAGAAATTATTATGTCTGTTGTGTAGTCGACCGGTGTGCGCACCGTCGGAGAAAGGCAAGCGATTCGTCTCTTCAGTTGCACTTGCACGTTGCAATTGCCCGTCGGTGAATAGTCGTTTCGTTCGTATAACGGCCGAGGTCACCTGCATTCTCACATGTGCATTGCATACACCTGCATACGGGTACTTGCCCTGTTTGCTCCCTTGAAAGGGACTTCCTTCAGGAAAAAGTGCCGAGCACAGGGAGAATTTACCAAGAATAACATAACATATCCTTCCTCCGTGTTGTGCAAGGATGTGCATACCTTTGGCCTTTTGTTGCAGCCCGCCCAAACGGGCTACATATCATCAACACTCGGTTCTTTTGTGAGCCGAGCCGAGGCGTATACTCGTATATATGGGCTGAGGAAACCAAGCACAGGAATGCGACATACAACCCACAGTCCACGGGAGCAAAATATCTCAAATTCCATATCTAGAACGTACATACTACATACGTACTGTGCATATCTATCCGCATGTGGTTGTTGGCAGTTTTTTCTGAGGTCTATTTTAGGCAGCGTGCATTTTTTTTGTCTACTGTAGTTGCGATGCCTTTGCGTGGCGGAATTTGAAGAACTTCTCTAGTGCCAATTTATTTTTTAGCCGGGTAAAGAGAGAGAAAAAAACACGTACACGGCAAACAGCAGCAGTTTATCGCCGTAATCCTTGACATATCACATACAAGGTACGACTAGGCTACGTTTCTCCCAGTTATGTCCCCATAAAGAGTTTTGATTTTTATCAATATGCCAGAAAGTTTAAAGAGCTTATACTGCACGCTGTACAGTATTGGCGACAAGGACGGGCACGTATTTATGGATAAGCGAAGGTTAGCGGTTGAAAAATTGTATTTTCGACCTTTGCACGTGTAGGTACTTTTGTCAGTAATTCAAGTCTCGTTAAATTGGACAAAAACTCGATGACAGATTTTTGCTCATACAGCTCTCTTATTAGCAGCACTCAGCGTTAAAAATCGTTTACTTCGATCTGTTTCGGAAAAATAATATGTGAAATTTAGCTTGCGACTAAATTCTTCATGTGGGCGCTCGCCTGTAAATTGCTAACTAAATTACGTCGAGTGGACGGAAATGTTTGGTATCATTGTCCAGGCTGAATAGATCATTCTGCCTGACAGCGTGTACTGGCCATTTAAGCTGTTAAACAGTTTGCAGAAGTTATGTGCCTTTCGAATAGCTTAAGTTCGTTGCCATGCAGGCTGGTGCTTTCAAGCTGTAGAACCAAAAATTGACCTCCTTTCCGATTGCGTGGAATGCTTCCTTGGAAATGCCATATTTCTTCTCTGTGGTGGCGTGATCACAGATCAGCGTAATTTGTTCCCAATGCAAATTGCGAATGCCCAAGACTTCTTGCCTAAGTCTACTTCTTAAGCTCACATCCAAATAACCGCTGACTTTGCTTCCTGAGGCAGTTGCCGTAGTAAATTTCACAAATTTTTTTCTTTCTTGTTCCCAATTCCTGGATAGACGTTGTGTCCACCTTGCACGTATGCAGGGTCTTCCCCTGCCCGGATATTCCAGATCCCAAGTTCTTTGACTTTATTTCGTTTGAGGTCATCTTACCTGTAAATCCATTCTGTCGATCAACCTATCGATATTTTCCGGAATACTTGTGGAACGCAAATTCAAATGAACTAAGAAAAGAAGTGGAACCCATACTATAGGCCAAGCAATTGATTGCACCAGTATTACCAATCCTACTTGCATTCAATAAGCTACTTCAACCAATGCTACAAGAGCAGTCGCGGAATCCAAAGCCATTGAATAAGGTCTCCAATCCTCGGGATGAAATACAAGACATAGTGCTCTAAAATCCATAAAGTTATACGGTTATCTCCTGCTGTCAAGGTACAACAAGGACAATTTCATCGTTTGAATTTGGATTGGAAGCTGTAATAAAATGTATAAAGCGAGGAACTGTAAAGAGTCGCAAATGTTATTTCCCTTGTCACAATTTATTCCGTCGTGTATACTTTCCTGTGCACCACATCCCATTTCAGTTCAAAACAGTTCAAAGAGATAAATCCACGAGAGTGAACTGAAAGAAAAACCCTACCCAAAAGTTTGTTTTACTCGAGTCTTATTTTGTGGATACGCTTGTCAGAGTCGTTTGAGGAAGAGCATTCTGGTTTGGGATTTCGGGCGGATGCAAGTTGTAGCTCTACGAGATGATAATGTGGATTTTCTACTCCGCCACTAACAAAATTGTGACTTCGCGTACGACTATGCTTGCAACTTATGTGCGTGTGTATGTGTATTGGGCGCGCCACTGCGGCTGCTTCTTCATCGTCAGTAAATCGTGCTCAAACGAAAAGGGATTCCCTTCCAAGTAGGAAATTTCAATATCCTTGGGCACTTCGGCTAGAATTATTTCACTCAAGGCCTTTGAATCCATTTTAATGCAATTCACCCTCACGAAACCGGATAAAAAGGATTCAATTTAGAACTTTTGAAGCGCTTTGTGTATCGCGTTCGTGTACAGTAAGTAGTCATCCCGTAGCTGCATGCAAGAGGCAGACAGGACAAGGACGAAATGCACCATTTCTGCGCGACACAAATTATGTGTGCACACTGCACACACATGTTGAATTGGCTTCTCAAACGCCTCTTGTCTTTTATATAGGAAAGCATCTTATGTAAGTCCTTGCTTTTAAATTTTATTATTTCCCTTAGCTTTTGGATTGAGGGTTGTTAAATTTGTGCAAATAGAAGAAATGGTGCAGGAAATACAATTTTCAATTATATACGGCGGAGGGTACATTTAACATGTTCTCATTTCATCAGATCGCATATAAATAAGAGACCTCAACTTATTAAAACCCTTTCAGGACAGTCGTTGCTTAAAAGCTGCTTCTGATTTTTGACCCTCGAAGCTTCCACATTGAAGTGGAGAAGACGGGAAATGTTGACCGTCGATGCAACATGGAGAGGAAGCGCTGATGTTGATGACGTTTTTGAGGATAAGGCACCAATATAGTATTTTGGGCAGTTTTTTGATGATGAGGTACTCGACCTTATGACATCGCAAAGCAATCTACATGCAATGGAAACTTTTGGCATAGAACTGAAATGCGCACCATTTGAAATGCGACGTTATATCGGTGTACTTTTATATATGGGTATCATCAAAATACCTCAGATTAGAATGATCTGGTCAAGAGCAGTTGAAATTCAATTTTATAACTGATGCTATGTCACGATCAAGGTTTGAAAAAATAAAAAGTTCTTTTCACTTGAACGAAAATGCAAAACAGCCAAAAAAAGGTGAACCAAACTTTGACAAACTCTATAAAATACGCCCATTGCTGTCATTACTAAAAAAAAGATTTAACGAATTGCCTCAAGAAGAATTTCAATGTGTGGATGAGCAGATTATAGCTTTCAAAGGGAGGCCAAGTCTAAAGCAGTAGAATCCAGCAAAGCCGCATAAATGGGGAATGAAAATGTTCACCAGGGCAGGAACGTCAGCAATGATATACGATTTTGCTTTGTATGTTGGCGATGGAACATGTCCAAAATACGGCCTCGGCATTTCATCCGATATAGTTTGGCTTCAACCATGCCTAAAGATCAAAACTATGAACTATATTTTGATAATTGGTTCACTTCAATAAGTCTTATGATAGCAAATGCACGGAAAGAATTGAAAATCACCAATTGCAAAATTTTGAGTTGCAATTCACGAATTATATCTTTGTCGCAAATTAAAACGACTTTGTCTTGGATTCATATAAAAATTCGTAATTCGACATTGAAAACGGCGTAGAATACAAAATCCTGCTTGTTGAATTTTGCGATTAGAAGTATTAATTCGAGCTTCTTTTATTTGTAGTGATGTGCGATATTTTTTGGCGCAATTTACCTCTTCAATGGGTCAATTTCTCAAGCACTACTTCACAATCGCAAATTGCAAAAACTATTTGCTGATTTACAAACACTGAGTGATGAATCAATGAAATCTTATAATAATTTAACACATGTAAAATGACGTAGAGAAATCGTGAAATACAAAATATTTTTTTGTAATTTCCATGGAATTAACTACCCGATGTGTGAAATTTTTGTGCGCACAGGCAGCCGACAAAAATGAAACGTCATAGCATGTCCATGGTCCATGTAAGGAAATCCTTTTAAGTCCTTTCATTTTCTGCATGGACAGCTCCAACCATGCGCATTTGGCTTCATTAGAGTCAGACAGTCGGTATTCAATCTTTGCTTAAAGCAGTTCTTGTCGGGTCAAAGTTATTTATAACAATAATTCATTCGTAGTGATAGTGAGTGTACTAACCAACAAATTGTAAAGAATTTTTGAATATATCTTGTAAGTACATATTGAATAATACAAAAAAAATTTAAGTAGGTAGGGCTATTAGAAAGAAGTTTAAATTGGAATGGAATCTAAAATATCATATGTAATTGAAAACGATTGTAAATGTTCGTATCAATGACAAGTTCTTCTAAATAATTTGTTTGTATTTTAACCCCAGACAAATCCCGTTGTCTCCGGGCGATATGGCGCCGTATGCTTTCCATGGATATCAGGAGGAAACAAATTATAAAATGTGACTTTAAATATGTATTCGAAAATAACCTAAATAATTGAACTACGAATTTTGATTTGTAAATCATAAGATATAAGTTGTAAATTGAGAATAAAGTTTTCTAATTTCACGATAAAACAATTTCAATTTAATACGGTGATGCCTCAAATCACTATTCACGAATCGTAAATTGCAAAATATGAAATGCAAATTGATAAAAAAAAGATTCAATTTACCATTACGAATTCGTAAACTGCAACTACTGAAGTGGTAAATCTACCCCTTTTGTTCGCAAATCAACACTTTTGAGTTGCAATTCAAGACTAAATGGTTGTAATTTGTTAAGGGAGGAAATCGGAATTTAAAACACAAAAGTGGTAATTACGAATTATTTTTGCAATTCACAATGCATAGTAATAGCAAATTAATAACTATTTGTGTCAAATTGCGATTGGTTATTGCAATATGTATTCCTCATTTGATCGCATCATTGACAGTAAAAAGTAGCGATTCGCGACTTTTGAGGGTCAATATCTTCACTCCGTACAATTTATAGAATTGCGAATAAAAACTCGTGAATTAGTAAATCTTGAGCTAAGCTCCAAAACTAGACAAACTTTTCGTGATTCTGCGCTCAATTTTCTTGATTTGATCTTCAAATTTTTTCCGTGTGGGCATCTTCGCAACTGGAACCGTACGACAAAATAGAATGGGTAAATGCGATATTCTTTCAGAAGCCAAACTAAAAAGACGTGGCAGAGGTTCGTATGATTAAAAATGTGAACTTACTCATAACATATGTGCACTTCGCTGGTTCGATAATAAAGGAGTGCAGCTCTTGTCTACTCGGTCTATGTCTATGTCGGTCGAACCATTAGGAAGCGCTGGTGCAGCAAACTATACATATTCCCCGACCAGCTATAGTCAACGGCTATAACCAACATATGGGAGGAGTTGACCTGAGCGAAATGCTAATGGAAATAAAACTAGCAAACCCGGCGAACTCCGTTTCGCCACCAGATGGCTTCGTTTTTTGTAACATTTCGTTTGAGGATTAAAAGATGAAGAAAAATTATTTTTTTTTTTGTATATTTGAAATGGAAAAATTTTATTTCATTTCACAATAGTAATGAATTCATTTCGATTACAAAAATGAAGTGTAATTTAGTTGAACTTCTCTAACTAAAAAATGAAAGTGAATCCAAAGTAAATACTGAATCGAAGCGTTATACGTGTCCGCAAATTATCCGTTTCATTGAAGTGCTCTTTGGTAAACCACATTTTTTGTTTTTTGCTCTGTAGTTAACACAAACAAAGCGGATGGTTGCCCAACTCGTGAACACGCAACGTATAGCTGCCCATGTGAAAACAATGATTTTCTAAATCTATCCCGCAAACACTAAGCGATTTGCCTTGCGACTTGTTAATTGTCATTGCGAACGCAAGGCGAACCGGAAATTGCAATCGTTTGAAGTCAAACGGAAGATCAGTCGGAATCATTGGTATTCGAGGAATACATACATTTTCACCTGCGTACTTTCCGTTAATAATGGTTGCCTCAAACAAATTCCGCATAAGCCTTTTCACCGCAAGTCGAGTACCGTTGCAAAGTCGTTGTGTTGTATCTTTTATTTTGCAAGTCGGCATGAAGCCGCCTTCTCGAATGATATTAGCTCCAAAGGAAGTCATGCGAAAGCAGTTATTGTATTCAAGGATGCGTTGAAGAAAATGGTTGGAATCGGGATCACTTCCATCGAACAATGGTTTCAGTGGCTGTGGTGGTGTAAGTAATGGATCCAGTTTGACTTTTCCACTTGCGCAGCACAAGCCAGCCGTTTCTCTTTTGAACTTTAACGCATTCCAATATCGGCATACAGTCGTCATTGGTCCAATATCTAAATTGTCATCATCACTGTAGTTCGCAGTGGGATCATATTGGAATGCCAAGCGATTGTATGATGCCAATGATCTTCGTGTGCTCACGCGTTGTCTCAATCGGGCATTTTCTCTTATTATATTTTGTCTTTCTTCGCTTAAGTTCTGCGAATACACTTGTTGCTGGCTTGCATGTCTTGTGCGGCGGCCGATGTTCGCACGTCGTCCTCTAGGCATTTTGGACTATGGACAGACTGGTGAATTTAACCTCAAATGCAAGATCCTCATTATTTTCACAGTTCAACTTACCACCTTAAGGACAAATGCCTGCTGTTGAAATTGAATAAAAATTTGCACAATACGCGTGATTGATTTGATGGTTTCCAATTGAACTGTTAGGAAACGAATAACTTTAACCTCAATTTCACAATTTCACAGTGAACGCAATACCAGTTTTAAGTTAGCGTTTGAAAGAACGTGCGCATAATAAATGTCACATGAAATTAACTGACCAGAGTACAATGAGTAGCTGTCAAACAATGTATCACGCACCGGCGCCATCTACTTAAAATGAAACGTACTTATTTTCGTGAGGGATACTCACACACCACGTACTGGCGCCATCTCCTCCACCACCATGCAAAACCATATTGGTTTGTAGTACATGCTATGTATCAGAGATGGCGCTATATGTGAAAAATGATTTTCCCTGTTTTCCTGCTTTTCTTTTGAAATTTTTCCTGAATTTTGTTTGCTATAAACCTAACGGAGCCCGAGACCTTTCCAACGAATGCAAAACCGTGGCAATCGGTTCGTGCGTTCTGGAGTTATAGCGTCAGGAAGGAAAACCCGACTAATTTTTGCTATTTTACTGTCTGTGAATACGTGTGAAGCAGCAAAAAAAATTACGACGCTCAGCAGTGTTCCTACATTGTGGCATCTCTACCTTTTTGTGAGAATTTCAATTTTTGTTAAAATTTCCATGCGTAAAACATCAAAATTGTATGAATATCAACAATCTGACAAGAAAACATTCAAACTACATTTCACCATGAGTATCAACGCACTAAATGTACATAAAAAGGAGATTTTCCCTTAGCAACAATTTCCAGTATCAAAAATAATGATTATAAAGTTAGTACACTGCGATTTTTATACTGAAGATTAATTTAATGTTATTTTCTTTCCGAAAAATACAAATTTTAATTTTAAAAGCATGTTTTTTTCATACAAAATTAGAGGCAATTTGAGTTAAGTGAAAAGGGAAAAATTAACACGCTTCATGGGAAAAATAAAGAGAGAGTGCTAAGAACACTGACTGAGATTTAGCGTATTTCGTGAGTTGCTGTCAGCTGATGGATGCGTTCTGAGAGTTTAAATTCGTTGTTTTATTGCACCACAATAACATTTGTTTTCTATTCTACAAAATTTAAAATAGCGAATGTAGTCAACATAAATAAATAAAGGAATAAAGTGTGAAAAATTCATTCGTTGAAATAAAAGAAGATATTTTTGTTCCTATAATTAATGTGTCTGTTTTCGTTTGTTGTTTTTGAGGAAAAAATGTTATGGAATATGGTAGTGGAATACCCAAAATTTATAAACACACCAAAATAATCAAAATGAAGTTTCAATGTCAAACTCAAGTAAGTCTTTACACGTCCACTCACGAAGCTTATTCAAACGAGACTGCCCTGATTTTTGAGTTATAATCTTTTCATGAAAATTCCATTTAAAACAACAAAAAAACTATTAAAATTTGTTAGAACATTTTAAATAATTCCATTTGAAAACACTGCTTCAATCAAAAATATGAATAGTGCTAGTTTTTAATAAAAAAAAAAACACAACTGAAGTTTTTGGTAGGCATTTTATGAATGAAAATAATGTCCATGTGACTGCACGTTTATTATTGTTTCTTCACAATTTTTTTTTCTAGGAAACTGACGAATTTTTTTTACTTGATGTTTTGTTTGTAATTTTTCTTTCTTTTTTAAGTGACAGTACAGTTGTCAGTCTCGTTTAATACTGTTGTTAATAGTTTCACCAAATCGATCATTAAAAAAAAAATGGGAATGTGAAAGGAGAAATTGGTTAAAGGAAATTCTATGGCGAACATGTGAACAATTTTTTTATATCGATATCATAAAAATAATATCTATATATCCAAAATTCATTATAAAATGACTTAAAAAATATTCCTTTTCTTTATATCCTGTAATTTGAACATTAATTTCTATTCAATTATAAGAAAATCCAAAACTATTTATATAAAAAAGTAGCGAAAAATGTCAGCCTGGAACTCAGAAAAACTATGGTTTACAACACAGCCCTCGATATTGAAAAGAAAGTCCACCTCAGGATACCGACATGGCGGCTTAAACCGGAACCGGAAGAGTGTAGGCTGTTTTTTTTTCAAGTATGAGTGAGTCCCCTTTGATAAACATAGGCACAAATACTTGAATTCAAACTGGGCTACATCCAAGCTCAAATTCAGGTTGTAGGCAATTTCTCTTTTTTGGCTGAAGCTGTCAGTCTATTTAATAGTTAGTTTATGGCATAGACACACAGAAAAGCGAAATAAATAAAGTCTGTTAATTTGTTTTCTTGAAAGGTGTTTATTTTTCTAATTTAAACCTAGGGGATTTTTATCCCATAATTCGTGCCAAATAATAAGTGATGCCATCAAAAGCATTGCTTTGAATGGATTGCCCTCTTTAAATTGTATTAGGTATTTTCAATTCAACACTTGTCTTTGTCTGGTACATTCTTTGAATCGCTTATTTTCATTCACAACTGTGCGTCAGGCTTATTTTTGAATTCTTTTCTATTTTACTTACTGACCAAATCCAAAACATGGATTACAGAGATCAAAAAAAGAGGTTTAAATACCTATCGATAGACCAACATTCTGTTAAAAAATCTTAATCACCTTGTAGGTTCATTGTACTTCTTTTGTAAAATTTAAGGCATCATTTTTTTTTAGTTTTGGCCTAAAAACTTCGATTCGGGTTGGTATCACTGGTCAATGCCGACCTTTTACAATTCAAAAACAGGAACACCACAAGCAAGAAGCAACGAAATATGCAAAAGTAAAAGTAGCCATTGCCAATTTGGCATAAAGTAGCAGTAGCATAGCAAGTAGCGGGTAGACCCATCACACAAATACAAAAAAAGCTTACGTTGAAATTAACAACATTTATTTTGACTTATTTATGATTAAAGCCTGCTCGTGCTAAATTTTAGCGTCCCTAGTCTCCACCTCATTTCTTCACACCAATGATAAATGCTCGCTAAATTATTAAACATCATATAGATGGGACAAAAACCATTTGTTCATGACAGTAAACGTTATTTTATTTATTCACGTACATACAATTTTCGAATTTCAAACTTTAAAGACAATGCATTGTTTGAATCGTTTCAAAACAATAGATATAAATAAAATTGAAGAAGATATTATCATTGTTGCAGCAGCTCAAGTAATTTCTATAGTAGCAAGCAGAAGACGAGACGTTCCTTCGTGTCGGGTAAATCCCTATTTGCATTGGAATTTTTCTGCAATTTCCATATTGCTGATCGTTCCTTCACAAGCCCTGCAATATTTTTATTTTTTTTTATCGCATGAAAGCGGAATTTGTGGTTTTGCGTTCACTTTTATTTATCGCAAAATGTTTTCTGCAGTTTCCTCTAAAAAAAATCCTAAATAAACACAACACAAATTGTTTCCTCGGTTTTTTATGTCAAAATTTATCTTCGATTTAATGTACCGGAAATTTATTTCGCGAACTAAATGAGTGGAGACTTGTCAGCGGCCCATCTATATGAAGTTAAGAATTTAGCGAGGGAACAGGATATTGCTTTGCTAAACTGTTTCGCTAAATTTTATCTTTGTAGGTTTTTGTATTTGAGATAAAATTTAGCGCGAGCAGGATACTTAGCTTAAGGCTTAAATATTATTACCTTTTTAAATGGATTTTGTTACACATATAACATACTTGTAATCTATTATTTTTATACTGTTTACATTTTTTTCATAACCCATTTGAACTAATTGTCAATCTTACCATTTTTCTTTCTCTCTATTAAAATTGAAGTCTAATCAAGTCGACGTTTTTTAATCGTCCCTTTTTGCAACCATCCTTGATTATTTAAAGAGCTTATGCTCAGCAACCAATGCCGGCTAATTGCAAAGGGATGTGTTGGTAAGGTAAAGTTTTTAAATGTTTGTGGGTTATTTTTCTGAAATTGTATTTTATTTATCGAGTCGTATTTCGGTTTACCCATCGTATTTAATGTTTTTATAATATCGAAAAAATCTTAATAATATTTACAAAATCGTAGAAATCGGGGCGCAAAAAGCAAAAATCCGAGCGTCGTATTAACTTTCGAAAATCGTAGCATTTACGATAAACACGATCACATAACAACAGTGACCAGGGGGCAGTTGGTAATGAGTTTGCTGAAAATGAATGTGTGGCAATTTAAACTCCTCGCTGCTCTCAACTTCATACGCGCCAAAAACAATCGCCAGCTTTTTTTCCATTTTCATTTTTTTTTTGTATTATTTCGTGTTTCGCAATCAAGACTTTACCACCGAATGAAATAAAATATTTTTAATTTGTCTGGCAATGCCTGTCAACGAATTTGCAATTATTTTCAAAAAAAACATCTGCCAACCGTGTGAACTGGAAAATTCTACCTGACTATGTTGTCGGACAAGTTATTTGCAGGCAAAACATCTGCAAATGAATATGCCAGAGTTTGAGACGAAACATGGCAGCCGTGTGAACTGGCAATTTGGTATTGGAAGGCAGTTCGCTATTGTCAGATCATTGGCAGACCTGAAAATACTGTCAGATTTGGCAATCATCTGAACATATGTTTAGGACATCCGGGCTTTTATATTAACATTTTAAAAACCATTCGGTAATTGATAGTTATTCTTTAACTAATTGGCTAGTGTGTCAACAAGTAATTCCAACAAACGGATAATCGGATAAAATTCCCGGCACCTGAAATACAAAGAAAGAAAGCTATTTGGCAAACAAATATCATATTAACCAAGTGTAATTGGAGATAGATATGTATATTGCACTCATATTGCTGGATTTTTTTTTTTTCAATTTCAATACTTTTGTTTGACGTTAGAATCTCAAGGAAAATTCAAAAATTCTCATTTAATGGTCAGGTTTGACAGGAACTGCAAGCAAACAAAAGGTTCGTTTGAATTCTTTTTTTTTTTATTAGCGAAGTAGGTTTTTTCGGTGCCGTGAAATAACGCCGAGCGAAATAACGCCGAATTTTGAAGTTCGAGGTAAAGTGAAATAAAGCCGAACATTGCTTGTGAAATTTCGAAAGCCGAAAAATATGAATATGAAATATGAAAAATTTTGTAAAAATTTGCAATTTCTGTGAGTACATACGGAAAAGAGTTTTGCAAGGCCAACTGTTAGAAACACAAGTGAACTTTACCGTAATCAATGTTTGTTGGTTGGAGCTCGATGTGCAGTCATCTCATTAGTTGATTGACTTTGAGTGATACACATCGGTAGTATGGCTAATTTTGGTGACTCGGTTTTTGTGTATGAAATCTGCGAAGGTTTTAGGAAAGGAAGCGAACTTTTATACATACCAGAAACAAAACAACTAAATAAAATTAAATCTAAATCTAATTTGTGTAAAAGATATACGTGTTATGCGAAGGCGTGCAATGCTAGTGCAGTTGTAGATTTTAATAACGAAAATTTAGTGAGAATTCCAAAGGTCAGTGCTCCACACAATCATTCGACGCAAGAAGATCTTCGCGGTAAACTAAAATTAATAAATAAAATAAAAAATGAGTGTGCAAACGTTTCGCTTAAAAGAAGCGGTATTCGCGAAGTTTTCGACAAAGTTTGTGGAAGAGGTGAAACCAGTGCTTCTGTTCAGTTTGGCAAAGTACGGCGTCCACTTATAAACATCCGCAATAATTCATTCCCTAAAACTCCCACATCTGCTTCACAAGTATGTGAAATATTTAAAAACCAGAGTGTGATGCAGAACTTTGGTATGTCTCGGTACAAAAGGAGTTCGCCATTCTACAGATGTACTGTAATAGAACAGGGATTTTCATACTCCATTTTTATTTCTCCGACAATTTCGGAGGAAGTTCAGAAGTTACCGGACGGAAATCGGAAAAACTATCTTCTGGACGGTACTTTTAGCGTTGTCCCATCTTGCGGATATAAGCAACTTTGTATTATACATTTTGCTCACAACGATCACGTAATACTTTATATTAAACTTAATTTTATATGTATTAATGAAATTTTACTTGTAAGGTTTACCCGTTCATTTATATATTAATGAGCAATAAATCGGAAAAAATGTACCTACTTGCATTTCAGTACAAAGAGGCCAATTTGTTCAAATTTTGCCCAAGCTCTTTTGTCACTGATTTTGAAAAAGGCTTGAGAAATGCTTTGCAGAAAATATTTCCGTCTGCTGAATATAAAAAAAAAATCATCCAAGCTGCCAGGATTCTTTGCTTATATAAACAAAAAGAAAGAAGCAAAACGACTATACCGCAAGTCTTTAGCTCTCCCTCAGTTAAAACTGAGGGATATGGACGCAGCGTTTGAACTCCTTAGTAACGAAGCGAAAGGTGTACAGTTTACAGTAAAAGGGGATTATATTTTTAAGGATTTTCTGATATACTTCAGAAAACAGTGGATAGAAAGGGTAAGAAATTGTTTTCGGTATTTCTTAATGATTAAGATTTAAGAAAAAATGTTCAAATGCGAATAGTTCTAAATTCGAAATTTGAGAAAATAATAGTTCAAAATTCGCGAGAATTTCGGTTTTTTCTCGTACAAGGCAACTGCGTAGGGCTGTTACTTTGCACTGGCAACAAGCAAATTCTAGTTTTTATTCGGTGCTTAATATTTACTTGAGACACATGGGTTGAGTGGTCAGCCTTATGGACTACTGAGCAAGGGTTTGAAGGTTTAATCACCGGAAGAAAAAAATAGAACAACATTAAGGTTTTTTTCCACATCAGTCAAACATCAAAAAGTATAACTAACTTGAAAAGGCGTCTCAATTCATCCGCCCGGACTTGGCATTAAATTATCGGTTCCTTCTATTCGTCCCAAAAATAAAAACTAGCACAATCGACTGCTTGTTAAAAATTGGGACCTATACGAAATTGTTGGGCCAACTATTTTTTATTGTTGTTATCTAGCAGAAATATTGGCATTCAGAGTTCGATTTAAACTAGAACTATAACTTCATTCATAACAACGCATCCTGACCTTCCGTTTTGGGTTTACAATTTAATTGCTTATTCGGAAAAGGCTAGGGTAAAGTTTTTTTATTATTTACCTAATACCACTAAACTAATAATGTGCATAATACATTTCCCACAAATAAACTGTGTCCGAAAACTTTATCTCTTCGTCTCCCTATGCGATATTTGAATAGTGGAATACAATTTCGATCGGACAACTTTTACTGGAGTGAGCAATCATCAATACATAGTCCAGCGATTTCAATTAAAAACAATTCAAAAGTGTTCATAGCTAAATAAAAAATATTTACACGCTTACCTGTGCTCAAAAAAATGCCAGTACTAGCTAAAACAATAAGCAAATAGATAGACATATAAAAAAATCAATAACACATCCGATGCGCCGATACCGAAGTGCAAATAAAATTCAATAAAGCAGCAACATTTCCTATTCCAGTTCAGTAAAATAAAATAAATAGTTCTAGTTGCTATACCCCAATGTCCTAGCTACCACATCTGACATTTTTAAACACCGGTCATATTTTCACCCATTCTGCAGTGCCACTGCGGCATGCATGTGTAAAACACGTAAATTGCGAATTCAATATTCGCTTCGCATTCAGAATCAAAAAAAAAATCCGCTGAAGTCGAAAAATCCTCAAACTCCGACAGAACTATCCAAAAACTATGAACAGACAAATACAAATTCAATTTGAGGTGATGAATAATGGGGTGGTCTGCTGTGTGGCACGATAACAACAAACAGTCAGGCACAGAACCGATATCGCCCACCCAGTGCGACATATCCGCATTTGGTTCTAAAAACCCGCGCGCACCGGAACAATTCATGCAAAGTTGCAAAAATTTTGATTTTCTTCCGCACTCGGCATCGCAACACGAGATGAGAACACAGAAATCATTTTCGACAGCTTTTTTGCAAAAAGCATTGGCACGGCGACGACTGGTAAGCTGTTTGTGAATCCTTGTCGATTCGAGTTATATTCTCTGTCCCGTCTACCTACAGACTGTTATTGTCACCACATGTGCACGATGTTAGAATTCAAAAACGTCAACACCACACGAAGCGATGATGATTATTATGCTGTGTCGATGCGATTATGTTGAAGGAGCAAGTGGAAACTACTGTGCCATGGATATAGAGAAGCGGGTGGCAGTGGTGCTTTGCAAAACGCTTAGCAGTGACAGCAGGATAATTTGGACGACGGAGACATATGAATTGAATTTTCGCCGAGCAACGAGCACTAGTTTGGTTTGGAATTCCGAAATTCAATTGCAATTGCAGCTCATACAGACTGAGTGACTTTTTGAGATAGTTTTGAATGAGCTTCCTGGAATTTCGTTTTGTGTCACACCTTGGATGCGATGTGGTCAGGAGTTTCTGCAATATTTGGTAATGGTTAGTATGGGTGGTAATATTTGTTTTTTTTTTTTTTGGTTGCAAATCAATACTTTTAGTTTTGTGACGATATTTGAATTTGGAATTTATGTTCCATGGAAAGGCCAATATGGTCATTCGGAGTGTTGTAGAACTGCAGCTGCGGAAATGCCGTTGCACTTAGCACGTCTTAGCACAAACAAAAGATAAAATCACATCTGGTCACTAAAAAAAAAAAAAAAAAAATAAATAATTGGCGCAACAGGTCCCAGGCCTAGCTTCTCACAACCATTCGTCTTGTGTGAGTTTTTATTTTTTGGGACGAATGGAAGGGATCTACAATTTTATGCCGAGTCCAAACGGCCAATTGAGAAGCTCTTTCATGACAGTTATACTCTCGGATGTTTGTCAGACGTTCGCGAGAGGTGGCGCAGTGAAAAAACCTTAAGTTGGAATTTGGGTTTTTCTCGGGATTCGAACCTGGGACCCCTCGCTTAGTAGTCCAACACACTAACCACTAAGCCTCTGCGCCGACACATCTGGTCACTGTATAACACTTTTCCGGAACAAAGATAAACGATTTTAAATTTTGCGTAGGTAAAAGAGAATAAAAAAAAAAACACGGGAGAAATTGCAGCCGCCGCTGCGCCGCTGGGTTGAAAGTCGCTAATGGGTATGGGTAGAGAAATGTCAAATCGTCTCGATGCAATTCGCCGGTGGTATATGGTATATGGCCTCGGCCGCTCAGCTGGGGTGAGTTCAGGGCTCTAACAACTAAATTAAAATTATGGGGACTTAAATGAATACTTAACCTTTTTTTGAGATGATGAATATAATAGTTGATTCGATTACAGTGGGCGCCACACAATAAGGAATTGTGTAACCTTACCGAACAACTTCCCGATGATGGATTTGCGAAACAAACTTTAAGAATTGAGGTAATAAATAAGAAGAATGGGTTTTTCACTTCGTTATAAGACTCCGTGAGGAGAAATGGCGTTTATTTAAGCGAATTTGTTGGGTGGTATAAGACAAAATGATGGTCGCCGATGAAATGGCCCACTATCGCTACTTCCCGAATTTCTTACGGTTGTATGAACGGGTCGCGTGTCCCGCTTTTCTGGGATTTTATCGAAACGAAAGCCAACGTAATGTTATTTATATGATATTTATGTATCCTAACTAACACGGTTCTATATGATATAAATATAACAAGTGCACATAGAAACACTGTACTTACCTGGCTTCCTTTGCCCCAAAAACCTGTCCTGGTAGGTAACTTTCTGTCTGTCCTGCCGCTTGAGTTTCCCTCCTTTCTCGCCTGCTCTTCTCCTTCCTTCCACCTTTTATTACCACTTCCTAACAATTCAATTCGGCTATTCAACTAATAGCACTTCTAACAAAATTAACTAATAAATTCAATGTGTTATTCAACTAATAGCGCTTTTCCAAATTATCTATAAATTTCTTTACGGTTTGTAGTCGCGCTGTCTCTTGCCGATCTCGCAGTTCAAGCTTAGTACGCTGCTCGAGCTAAATTTTCGCTCCCATACAAAATTCTCTCCAAAATTTAGCTGAGCTAAACTTAAGCGAACCCATTTAGCTGAGAGGTACGCAGCTCGAGCTAAATAACCAAACTTTTGTTTCAGAATGTACTGCATGTGTCTGTCAAAATTTAGCGTGCCCATTTAATGGGTCGGCATATTTTCTCAAGCTAAATTGTGACAGATCTTTGTGTATTTGTTGTTCTGTTGCGAAAAAGTATGGAAGGATGAGCTTTTTTAATTATTACGTGGACGCGAAGTACATAGAATCGGAAATAGTTGAAATAAGAGAGAATTCAATTTTTGAAGGAAGATTTTTCAAAGAACAGCTATTTTCTGTGACACTTATCCACGGCGTACTCTGTGTCAAAATTAAGCTAGGACTTTAGCTGATGTTTGGAGAGAAAAGTTGGAGACCAGACAAAATTTAGTTGAGCTCGAGCAGCGTATTACGCTTAACCAAAATGTGATCTCCTTGCTAACTTCTTTTTTGTTTTTACCTCATACATACATATTCTTTCATTCAGCAAAACGGGACTATATTATTGTCTGCGACTGCAACACTCCGTTTCTTTCTGGGCGGAGGTTCGTGCGGACTCCCGTTCTCGCTCTCAATCATACTGTTAACGTTCTTTGGCGAATTCGCCCGAGTGTTAGGAATATTTCCCAATCTCAAGCTTTTCACTGAATGCAGTCACTCATACTTTCCACACTTCATTCTGTACATGAAATGTTCTGCTTTACATTTTTCTATCCGAAATGTTAAAGACCTTAGCCAATTTACAGCTCGAGTAAAAATCGTGATAGAAATCGTTCGCGACATTATTCCTCCTAGCGGTTCTATCTTTTAACCCTATTCCAAAAGCGAAAGGATTTTTCTTTAGCTGGCGAGCTATTGCAACTTACAATGCTTGGGGATCATGAGACCTTGTTCCTATGTATGGAAAGCAGAGTCTTAGGGACAGAGGTTGCTGATCAATACCAGTAATATCTATTCCGTACTTTGGTTTTGTTTTCCTGTGATAATCACGTGGGCTTTCGCGCAGATTGGGGGGAATTGGGGAGAGCTTGTAGTGTGCCATTTCTTACACATAAATTCTTTATGTTGGGGCCCTTAGCCACTGGATGCTGAGGCCTTTTCACTGACGTTGGGGTGGACATCTCGTATTTTCTGTGGTAGGCAATTTAGATTCTCTTGCCTTTGTTGTATTTTGTATGATGTGCCTCAGTTGTGTTTCGTATATTTGAGGATGACTATGTTGTGTTTTTATGTGACTCGCTCGTGATTTGTCTTCAATGTTATGTTTTCGTCGACACAGATGTACTAGTGTGTTTTAGTGTTAGAGTTTCTCGTTGGCCATTTTCTGTATTGTGTCTTGAGAAAAGTCTCTCCCTCCTAGGACCGCCCGTCCCTGCCCGTCCAATTGGGCTGTTGGGGTACCTGCTTTTGCTATCCTTCCGAGGGTCATGGCGAGCAAGATCGTTGGATATTTAGTATACAAGATCGACTACGACACTTCCTCAAGAAAAAAGCGGAATAACGGGATGGTAAAAAAAAGGATTGGTCGGAAGGTGGAAAGGTGAGAGACGACCAAATTTTTGGCGCGTTTTTGAACGCAACAACTGGGACGTACGTATCATCATAAATAAATGTTCTTCAATAAGGACGGGTTGATGTTAAAATGTGTTACAAGAATCTGTGTTGTAGATAGTAAACATTTTTATTTTGAAAGTCCCATATAAGCCATTTTGTGTCCGCGGCGAATTCTTACGATGGCTTTTTTTCATTAATAAAAAAAAAAAACATAAATAACGAAAATAATTGTGTACGTTTTTTTAGTATATTACATTTTACATAATTATAAAAGGAATGGCCAATTTTCGACCACAAGCGAACTATAAGTATTATTATTGTCCGAGAGCTTCGGAAAAAATATACCGTGTAACTGTCAAAAGGGTTCCTTCTACGCTATGCGACAAGGTTCGCTATATGCGTCATCAGAGAATTTTTACGAAAGTTGTGTTGGAAGTTGGAACGGATATTTCGAATGGAAGTCCTCCGATTTCGTAAAAATCTGAGAAAATTTCGTTCCGTTGAATATTTTCTCTTAAGCGCATTTTTGTATAAATGAAATTGTTAAAGCTCTGCTCCACTTTATCATTTATGCTATTTACATTTTTTTTTTTTGTCATAAATAGATGTTTTTTTGTGTTTCTATATAGGTAAGTATTTTATGCGGGGGTCCCTTATTCGGCTGGGGTCTGTTTTCATTGCTATTTAAAAAAGAATGTAGCGGCAATGTTGCTGTGTTTCTTTTTATTTTTTGCTTTTGTGTGTCGCAAGCAGAGTTAAATATCTAATATAAAGGGACCTGCGCGTGAAATTTACAATTGAGTCTGGCCTGACTAATCATTCTTTTAAAAGTTATTTTAGTTATTTAGTTTAGTTTAGTTATTATTTTCGACAACAAGTGACACTATTATTATAATTGTTTCACATTGAGATTTAATCTTATAGATTGTGAAGGCTTTACAAATGTTGTTTAAGAGCTTTACAATTTAAAACAATAAGTATAATGAAGACTAATTGCACGCAATAAATGGAAAACTTACGTTACATAATCTAAACAAATTACACAAATTTAACTTTTATAAAATATACATCTCTTCGACATGAACATATTATACATCACTGGCCAAGTGTTTAAATAGCTTATTTTTAAGTGTGCTTGTTTTTGTGGTTCTCCTTAGTGCAATGAGAAATGAGTTCCACAGGATAGTGGCATGGACGAAGAAAGTACGCTCAGATTGCAAACAATTCCCGTACCGGGAAAAGCTGAGGGTGATTCAATTGAACCTTCATCACAGCAAAGCAGCATCAGCAATGATGACTAAATGTTTTGATGAGGATTCATTCGATATAGACCTGATACAGGAGCCTTGGATCTTTAGAGGAAAGATTAGAGGACTCCCAAATAACATGGCTGAGTTGCATTATGCGCAAACTAGCGGAAGAATTAGGTCCTGTATCTTGGTAAGGCACGGAGTTCAAGCATATAAACTGCCGGATCTGTGTGCCCTAGACCTTGCAACAGTACGAGTAGGATCAAGTGCGGGAAGTTTTGTCATAGCATCTGCATACCTGCCGTATGATTCTCCAGAACCTCCTTCGACAAGGGAGTTAGAGTCTTTGGTGAATGCATGCAGGAACAGGAACGAGGATCTAATAATTGGTTGTGATGCCAATGCACATAATACAGTGTGGGGCAGCACCAACGATAATTACAGAGGAGAAGCCTTATTCGATTTTATATCATGCAAGGATCTAGCTATCTTAAACAGGGGAGCAGAGCCGATCTTCGTCGATGTGAGGCGAATGGAAGTGATCGATGTTACCCTGTGCAGTAGCCAGATAATTGAAAGAGTATCAAATTGGAGGGTAATGGATCAGGCTACATTGTCGGATCACAGAGCCATTTCATTTGATGTTCGCTATGGATCTAAAAGGAAAAAAGATCGAAAATACATCAGCATTCCGAAAAACACAGATAGGATAGAATACCTGGAAGTGTTGGAGGAAAAACTGAATGTAAGGACATGCGGAATACCGAAAAACACTTGGCATGTGGAATCACAACTGAAGCATCTGCAATCAGCTGTTGAAGATGCGTACCGAGTGGCTTGTACACCTACTTTAGTGGAAAAACAAGATCCTGCGCCTTGGTGGTGCCGGGAAATTGAAAAGCTAAAAAGGCTGTGAGGAAGGCCTTTAATCACGCCATGAGGAGGGGAGAACCCGAAGCATGGGATGAATATAAGGCGAAAAAGAAAGGGCTAAATGTCACTCTGCGACGACGTAAAAGGGAGTCGTGCAGGGACTTTTGCTCGAGTATGAGGAGTACATCTGAAGTCAGTAGACTACAAAAGATTGTCTCGAGAGATCCTGTTTCCAAGATCGGACTCATTCGTAATAGAGCGGGGCAGATGGTAGAAACTCTGGATCAAACAAATGAGGTCCTAATGGAGGTACACTTTCCAGGAAGCTATAAGTCAGATCAGCCCTGGGCTCCAAGGTAACAAGGAGCGAACAGGAGGGATAGGACGGAAGCAGAAGGAATCGTGACACCAAAAGCGGTCAAGGGTGCGATGGAAACATTCTCACCCTTCAAAACTGCGGGGCCGGATGGGTATATTTCCAGGTCTATTGCAATGGGGTATAGACGTAATTGCACCAAGGCTCAGGAATATATACGTTGCCTGCCTAGCAATGGGCTATATCCCGATTACATGGAGGGAAGCAAATGTGGTCCTCCTTCCAAAACCGGGAAAAAAGGACTACACCGAGGCAAAGTCGTTCAGACCAGTCAGCCTAACACCCTTCCTGTTAAAAACAATGGAAAGGGTGATAGTGGACTATATGGAGAGTACTGCGATTAGGACGTATCCTTAAAATAGTAGACAGCATGCATACAGGGTAGGCATGTCCACAGAAACAGCGCTACATCAAGTAGTACGCGTTGCGGAGGAAGAGCTAAATACCGGGGGCACTGCGATGACCACTATAATGGACATTGAAGGTGCCTTCGATAAGATATGCTTTGAAAGTCTGAAACAAGCCTTGGAAAAATGTAGGGTTAACCCACTGGTGGTAAGATGGGTGGACAATATGTTGAATACAAGAGTGATTAATATTCAGACGGGAACCTCAAAAATCAGAGGAAGGGTTAGCAGAGGTTGCCCACAAGGAGGTGTTCTCTCACCTACACTGTGAACTCTCTTCTCGACAGCCTTGAGGCGACGGGCATTTACACAGTGGGATATGCCGACGACATAGCAATAATGGCCAGAGGCAAGCTCATGGACGTCACCGCAGATATCATGAGGAACGCACTCAGGGTGGTTGAGCGGTGGTGTCTGGAACAAGGGCTCTCCATTAATGCGGGGAAAACAGATCTAATAGTCTTCACTAGGAAGAGAAAAAATCTCGAATTTCGGCCCCTAACACTTTTCGGATCGGAACTAACAATGACTAAGAAGGTTAAGTATCTGGGAGTCTATCTAGATACTGGACTTACTTGGAGTTACCATGTTGAGGACAAAGTCCGGAAGGCAAAAAGGGTACTACATCAGTGCAAACGTGTATGTGGACAGAGGTGGGGACTCTCGCCTAGGTCAGCATACTGGATGTATACGATGACAACTAGACCCATTATCACGTACGCCTCATATCAAGAAAACAGCGGCCCAAACGGCACTTCGTTTGCATCGAGATGCGAAATGGTACAATCGTGGTACGATCTATGGACATAGGAAGATCCTGGAACTTGTCAAAAACGAGATTAGGGAGCTGAACATGCCTCTGGATCGAATAACAAGGGTGCGTATTATGGAAAGAAATCACAAAACTCGTATTGAGGACGGATTACTTCCAGAAAAAAGAAATGGTGAAATAGTGATTTTCACGGATGGATCCGTGATGGATGGCGGAGCGGGGGCCGGTATCTATTCAGAAGAGCTGGAACTTGCCCGTCACATTAGCCTCGGGAAATACACTTCAGTATACCAGGCTGAGATGATTGCTTTGCTTCATGCGTTGGACTACTTGCTTGAGTGTCAGGTGGAAGGAAGAAATATCCTTATAGCACTGGACAATCAGGCGGTGATCAGATGCATGGAACAAACAAACATCACGACATCTTGGCACTGGAATGTGTACTTAAGCTCAATAAGTGTTCATCTAAAAATGAAGTAACACTGACTTGGGTACGGGGACACATAGCGATCGAAGGCAATCAAAAGGCGGACTCCCTTGGAAAACAGGGGTCAACTGAAAAGTTGCTGGGACCAGAACCATTCTCTTCAATTGGCAGAGGAATGGTAGAACAGCTGATTCACAAATGGATCACGGCAGAACACCTGAGAAGGTGGTCAACCGTGGAACAATGCAGACAAGCTAAAATGGCAATAAAGTGGCCGACCTGCTCCATTCAAACAAGGGTTCTAAGTATGAGTCGAGGAACATTGAAATGGGTGGTGGCTTTGTCTACAGTAAATGGTAATTTTGGGTATCACTTAAGGAAAATGGGCCTTAAAGAGGATGATACCTGTAGACTATGCATGGAGGAATCTGAGACAGCGGCACATATACTGTGTCAATGTCCAGCGTTGGTTGGCAGAAGAATGAGGATCTTGGGACATCATTGGGTCGAGACCCAGTCGATGAAGCAGATCTCCCACAAACAGATGCTAACGCTAACACTAGGAATTTAGCCCAGAGAAGAACTGTGGAGAAATCCAGAGAGTCTCTCTGAGTAAGATTTACAGTGGTAGAGAGACGAAAACAGACCCGACAGTGGTGGTCTGATTCGAATATCTCTCGAAATCTATACATACATATATATAAACAATTGGATCTGGGTCTTGTCAGTACAGCTGTTCTTTGTGAGCTGGCAAAACTTAGTCTATTGTTAAAGGTTGTAAAAATTGTGGCTTATACAATGCTTGTTCGCTCTCACTGCCGTTTCAAAATTTAACTGTCTGACATGTATACACATGACGATACCATCCACTTTAAGTGTTAGAATAACAAAAACAACATCCATCATCATTTAATCGACTAGAGAAAGTTCCTGCTAAATGAAGCGCAATTTGCCTCCCAAAGATCACAGAGCCAAGCAGCTAACTTAATTAACCTTCTTTAATATTAAATTACCTAAAGTAATTAACAGAGGCAAAGTTGAAAGGGATAACAGCGTTCCACCGTGCAATTGGATGAGAACAAAATACCACTTCCTTAAAAAAAACTCCTTTAGTCGTTCTTTGAAATATCAGATGGTACAACTTTCAATTTTGCTGGCTTAAAAATAAAAACATCGCGTTCTCACTCTGTGCCAATTGATGTTTATCCGCAGCACATAACCTTAATGTTCAACTTTTAATGAGTTTGTGCTGGGGTTGTCTTGTAGTTGCTCACACCCATCGTCCTCCCCCCTCAGTCGAGTTGTTGGGTCCTTTTAAGGAAAGGCATGCAGCACCTACTTTTTCGCGGTTTTCACTCCTTCAAATGAAACAAGTTTGCAAAAGTTAAAAATACAAAGCACATGTTTAGCCCGCCGCTGCCACCCATCGGAACACAAACATTCACTCATACTTAATGATGAGGACTTCTTAATTACACTTTTTTCTTTCTTGTGTGTGTGCAAACAAAAAAGCATCAGCGAGCAAAAAAAATTAAACCCAAACAAGAAGGAAAATTATGCTAGGTGGAGTTTCTACTTAAGCATTTGTAATTACATCCTTTTTGCCATTTTTGCCGCAAGAACAATGTTGCCCCGCCATCATTTGGAAATTGAAAGGATGAGGAAACAATTTTTACATAGATAAGACTGTATACGTGTTTGACTAGGATGTGTGATGAGCTTTTTTTTTTTTGTTGGCCCTTTCTTGTTTGTATTCGAGACGAAAAAGAAAGTAGTAGTGAGCAAAAACAACAATTAAGAAACGACATGAATACTTGCCAGTGTTAGTATGTGTATGTCTGTTTGTTTGCCCACTTGTTTATGGTTTTAAAATTGCTTGGGGATTCTCTAACATATAGTGGATGGCGGCATTTCTGTTGCTGCTGGAGCTAATTAAGACATTTTCAGTCTTAAACCTATTACGAAAACTCTTTTTAATTGGTTTTCATTTTCTTGGCGGGGGGAAAGGATAATGTGTTTGTAATTATCTGAGGTGCTGCCGCTGGCATTTTTTTCTTTTTATAAAAGCGAAGCAGCACCCGAGTTGTTTGAAGTATTTGCGGTAAAAGGTTAAACGGTGCATAATTCAAAGGTGGAGCTATGACGACGGTCTAAGCGGCGAATTATTATCTCTGATTTTGAAATTTACCCAGCTTAATTGGTGGGCGAAATGCTTTCAGCAAACTGTGTGCTAAAAGGTATAGAATCGAAAAAATGCGCATTATGGTTTTAAATTATTTACGATTTATGTCAAGCCGGTGTGTTTTTGTAGCGTTGCTTTGGTGTAATTACACGCAGGAGTCCTGCGAAGCGTTTAGTAGGATTGGGTGGTTTTAAAATTACGAAAAGCAAGTCGGTTTATATAGGTACCAGAGTATCCGCTTTTGGCTAACTGAGTTCAGTTGCCTGTTGTAATTATTAAAGGTGCTCTACCGCAAGTTGCGATTGATGAGTCGTTGGACTAGCCGGAAAGAATACGAATCTAATGACACCTCAAAATCGGTCAAGCCGTTTAGGATACACACGTAGGATCGTTAATAGGATACGCGCGAAACACATAACCCTCCCTATGTACAGTCGTGTAATAATAGGTCTATTCGCGTACTTTCCCGAGCCAAGCACTGCAAATCCGTCAAACTCAAAAAATTTACCAAAACTCTCTCAGAGAGCTTAAAATATATGCCAAAGTATGTGGATAGACTACGAGCTACTTTGAGCAACTTTCATCTTTGACATCTAAATCATATCACAAATAAATATATAACTTACCTTTTTGCAACATATGAAATGTTCTAGGACAACATTCGACCACCACCGAATTTTCTATATTTTTGCGGATTTTATTATTCTGTGCAATTGATTTTTAAGCCGGATTTTGAATTTGTTTCTTGACAACTTCGTGTTTTTGACACATTTATCAGTACTTGCCGGTTGAAATTCTGTGAGCTGTTTTGAGCCACGAGAGGAACCACTCGTTACTCGTTACTTTGCTAATTTTCTCTTTTTCTGTCCTTTTTGATGACTACTTGTATAGACTTTGTGTGAATTGCGATCGATTTATATCGATTGCGTTAGATTCAAACCGCGTACCCGAACGAACCTAATGTATCTATTTAGACTATATAAACTTGAACGTAACACTCAACATAATATTCGTTTGATGGTAACACTATCCACTAAAAATAAATTATGCGATTTTTGGCTGTCAGTTGCAATGTTGAGTTGAAATGTAGATGCCGCTAGGTGCGAAACTCAGCTGGGTATGAGTTGCGATGCTATTGTGAATAGATTAGAACGTAATTTATTTCACAGTCCAGTGTATTCCATATCTTGATATTTCTCACTGATATTAATTTGTGTGACAATTGTTTTTTTTGTTTTTCGTTTTTCTTTAAATTTAGATTTATATCTTTTTTGTTAAGCCTATGACACTCCGGGGAAGAACACGAATCTTATGACACCTCACTCTTTAAAATAGGTAAAGCCGTTTAGGCCACAGGGTGGAACGTACTCTGTGTGCAGTCGGGTAAAAAGACAGTTGCTAACGAAATAAACGACTTTGAAACTGCAACTGCAGTTGCACTTGCAGTGGTTTACTCGTAGTGATCGGTTCGTTTGTGGAGTGGTTTCCGTGTGCAATTTTGAATTTTGAGTATTATTTAATCTTAAAAAAATATCTGTAAGAAAACAGTGATAATAAACATCAGGTCATGTAAACAACTGTAGGTTGGTAGACTGGTCGTTCTATAAGCAATCCGGAGGAGAACTATGCGTAAATTATATTTATGAGAAGACAAATCTTTATTGAGTTTTAAATTGTTATTAGATTTGAAAAAAAGTTTCCCGGAAAAAAAATACGAATTGATAAATAAACGGACCTACTTAGAAACAAATCTCAAAAATATAAAAGATTAACACTATCAAGTGTTATATAAGAGCTTAAATGACGCAAATATTAATAAAAGTAAGTTCACAAATTCAAGACATATGTATTTCAATTTGTAATAAAAACACTTATTTATAGACTCCAGGGATTGTGTAATTGATTTGTGAACATTTTGATTTGATTTGTTTATTTGAAATAGAGTGGCTTCGTACAATTAAGAACCAAGTTCTTTTAGTAGTACATAAAATACGGGAGAATAATAAAATGACAACAATATTAATACATAAATTATAAATAATAATAATAACATTTAGGAAAAACAGAATACAATAAGAATTTAAACATAGATTTCGAATTTTTGAAAAGACTAACAACTATAGGTATTTTTAATTTTTTAAATTTTACAATAAAAACAAAAAAAAAAAATTAAGAGCAACAAGTGTGTTTTGTTTAATTTTAAATCTATATGCTTAGTTAATTTACTTTATTTATGCCTATTTTTGTGTCCAGTCTGCTTTAGATATCTTTAAAATGATTGAATAGAGAAGCACTGAAATCTCGTGACCCTACCATACGTCTAATTACATATGGCAGTGAATTCCATAACCTTATAGCATGAACAAAAAACAAACGGCTACTTTCTAACTAGCGATGAATTCGGGGAATTATATATGCAGTTCTGGAAGAACAAGAAAACTGCAGCTTTTGGTATAAGTAATTTGGTTTATGCCGTGATATTAAGTCACCTAGGAATAGACAGTTACGATAGTTTAAATAGTTTCGCAGAGAACATCCTAAGATAGACTTATTAACCCTAGAAAGATAATCATATAATAAATAGCGTAAACGATAATCATACGTCTGAGGGACGTATGACACTTAATTAGTGTGTTTAATGAAACCCATGTTGGTAATTTTGATCATATATTAGTATTTTATTTAATTATGTAGGTAATATCGAAATAAATAAATTAATGAGTGCAAATAAAGTTTAATATGAACAATACAATGTTTCCGCGCCATACGTCTCGCGGACGTAGATTATCTTTCTAGGGTTAAACATTGAAATATGATCAAACTTTCTTAAATGATAAACATATCTAATCATAGCGTTGAAGGCGAGTTATAATTTTCTATACGATGTCGAATCAAGGTTACTATAAATTAAACAGCTATAGGTTAATTGAGGTACCAGCAAAGTTTTAACCAATTTCAATCAGATGTTAATCGGGCTGTAGTCAGCAGATTCCCACAACATGCGCAGTCCGGAATATATATTTTTAACTACTACATCAATGTGCTCGTTTGCTGACAGAGAAGTGTTTAAAACAATTCCAAGATTTTTTATTTTGTTGGAAAATACAATTTTTTCTCCGGATAAATATACTTCTGGATATTCGGCCATCACACCAATATTCTTGCCTATAGGCAAGCATAAGGATTTTTTTTTTGGGTTGAGAATAAGTTCGTTGGAAATAGCACAATCCTGTATTGCCATCAAATCCTCTTCTTCGTTTATAAACGGAGCGAAAAGTAACGGTCCAAGAATTGAGCCTTGCGGAACACCCTTTCGAATTCCCAACATCGTGGAAGCAATGCCATTTAATGTAACCTGCTGATATCTTTCGCTAAGATAGTTCTGTATTAATATAACCGCTTTTTTGTCCAATCCGTACTTGAAAAAAGTTTTCTACAAAGTTTGCTGTGATTTACAGAGTCAAATGCTTTTGAAAAATCTAAAAGACAAAGCAAGGTTATTTCAGATTTGTCGAAATTTCGACGAATATCGTCCACTATTTTGATCAACGCGGTGGTGCAGCTGTGGTCTTTTCGATACGCGGATTGGTGCGGACTAATCAAGTTGTGGGTGTCGATGTGTGCTTGTAATTGGCCTATAATGATTTGTTCAAAGACTTTTGATAGGCCAGAAAGAATGCTAATTGGCCGAAAATCAGAGCATTCTGAAGGATTTGATTTTTTAGGAATAGCTGTTATTTTGGCAAATTTCCAAGATGAGGGAAAGCAAGATCTGGTTAAGCAGCTATTATACATGTGCGTCAGAGTATCGATCACAAACGGGAGGATCATTTTAATAAATTTTAACGATATTCCATCCAATCGTATAGCAACGGACTTAACAGATCTGATGGCAAAAATAACGTCGATGCTATTTACCGTTCTAAAGACAAATTTTGGCCCCAAATACTCTGAACGACTAGAGATGATATCAGATGAGAAATTTGGATCAGATACACTGGGAGAGAAAGACGGTGTAGGCAAAGATGAGGAAGCAAAGTAATTGTTTAATGTATTTGGACTAATATCGAAATGTCATTTTTATATGTTATACCAAGTTTTCGCAAATTGTTCCAAAGATCGCGGCTATTTAAGTTAACGTTCAGCTTAGAAGTATAAAAGAGTTGTTTCCTTCTACGTACTTCGGCGGTTGTATCATTTCGTAATTTGACAAATGTGGTCCAATTACCAGGTGAAGGATAAATTTTCCACCTATAATAAGCTTTGTCACGAAGTCTCATAAGCTTTTTTACTTCAAAGGAAAACCAAGGGCGTCTGGGATCTTTTACAATAACTTCTTTCATTGGGACATATTTATCGAAGAGCTCTGTAACCATAGATTCGAACAAAGCAACTTTATTGTCTACGTCAGAAAGGGTCCAACGCAAGTCCCAAGGGTAGTTTGAGGCTTAGCAATGCAAGGCCTCTAGGTTGACATTATTGAAGTTTCTAAATTTCAGTTTTTTCGGTGACTGATGATGATTCATGTGGATATCGTAGGTTAGAAAAATTTAAGCCTGGTACCGAGAATTGATTATTAAATATTACTGCGTTTTCGTCAGATACTAAAAAATAGTCCAAGAGCGAAGGACGGCAGCCACCTCTGTAAGGCGTAGGCACAGAATTATGTGTAATACTAAGCCCACAATTTACGGCAAAATCCTGCGTCGAAATTGATTTGATATAAATTGTAATGTTAATAAACGCTGTGTTGAAGATTACTTCGAGATTTGTGACGAAGGAAGATGGGAAAACAAATAATGAATTCACTGAACTTTTTGAAATAAATTGGTACAAGATATGAAATAATTAAATTTACAGATCACTATCAGTCATACATCATACTCTGTAGGTTCCAAAAGTATCTACAAATTTTGAATATGAAAACTTAAATTATTCTTATCAGAAATAAATTTTACGTTTTTATCAACACAATTTTAATTTCAAAAGTAAATGTGTATCGTATCAATTTCACATTTTTAATATTAAAATGTCAATGTTACGGCTGTTTACATTTTTTGTTCAGTGTACTCTATGTATGTTATGTACTGGCAGCTGAACAGCGTTGGCATTGATTAAATGAGGATAGATAAAAAAAGAGATACCGAGGTAGGTACATTGCATTCATTTCGGCATAACCTTAAAATATAACTGGGCTCAAAACAAATGAAATAAATTTCCAAGTGACAAAAAACAAAAAACAAATGCAATTTTTTTTTAAAAAAGACGGCTTACAATCCGTTTAAACTGTTTTAAGTCCGCATTTAAATCCATATTTAATGCAGCGGGCTTAATGCATGATTTAAATTTTCAGGTTTTAAAAACTAGGATTCAATGTTTGGGTGTAAAATTAACTTAAACCTGATTTACACCTGGAGTGAACAACAACTGTACACTCAAATTAAGTACAAAATAGGTTTGTTTGACGTGAGCCCTAGTGCACACTAGTGCGCACTGAGTTGACCCTAATACGTTCGAGATAGCACTGAACTCGCCCTGTTACTGAAAACCTGCGTTTTACATGACTTCTAGAGCACCCCAGTTGTGCACTGAACTGACCCCAGTTAATTTGTCGGGGCAAGAATTCAGTGCTGAGTTTGCTGTTATTCATTTTCAAACTTATCATCTATCGTTCGAACGCTTTTATCAACTAATTGCAATATGGCAAAGTCAAATTTTGAATTGAGTTCACCCATTTTTAACAATAATCGGAAAAATGTGTTACCAGAAGATAAATATTTGTCAATGTCAAAAACTGGCAACATTTTGCGTTCGACATAGAAGCCTTATTTTCAGGGTTGTGCAGGGTTTTTGACAGGTGTGAAAATTAGCTGACACTTCTCAGTGCGGACTAGTGCTGCCACGTCAAACAAACGCTCTTAAACGCGTTTTTTGTACTCGTAAAATTAGAAAATACGACGGATACGATTTTGAACCGAGAAAATATACGATTCTCAAACAATATCCATAACAACACTGGCTATCAGTCTATTTAATAGTTAGTTTATGTCGGTGATTGACTGATTAGCTGTTTTTTATTATCAGCGTGATCTGATCCCGATCAGATCACGAAAATAAAACAAGACGGATCATTGAAATGTTTAATTTTTGAGTTGTGGCAACAGCTGCTTTCAAAAACAAAACATATAATACAGGGTATTACAAACTTCACATTGCCACCAGCCATATTGCAAATATTCTGCTCAACGTGACGTCACACAAGGCACATGTCATTTCGCTTGCAAATTTTCCATATTTTTTAGAAACAAATTTAGTATTTTATGTTCAAATATGCAATACATGAACAACATTTTGCTGCTAGTTTATCTTGGCACATTAAGATGTGTCCAGACCAGCGAAACATTTCAGAAATGTTTCTGAAGCAAATCGGACACATTTCATACACATTTCTGAAATTTAGTTATTAAATGTTTATGAAATATTTCAATTTAATTTTTCTAGTCCAACTAGAAGAAAATAATGTGGTAGGGTTATTAGCAGCGTGTAAAGTTTATATTTTTGTAATTTTGGTCTCGGGAATCACGTGATACACGATTTAATTCAAATATTCGTATTAAATGAATCACTTTCTCATTAGGTATTCCAAGTTTTTCTTGACATTTTTATTTTATTTAAAAAAATAAATAATAATCAAAAAACAGCGCTCACTTTCTGCAGTTAAACTTGTAAAACAAAAATGATTTCCCATCACGATTGGGAAACTGTGAAACATTACATTAATTTTTTTTTGTGTCCAGATCCAAACCAGCAAAACATTTGATAAAAATTGTTTTGTTTAATAAATATTTTAGAAATATTTATAAAACATGTAGGTATATAATTGTTTATCAAGTGTTAGGCTGGTCTGAACATACCTTTACAAAAAGAAAATAACACGGAATACGGATGGATCTAATTCGTGCGGGAAAGAATCAATTGATATTTTGTGTTTTATTTTTTTGTCTGGCAACGTGAATAGGTAGCTATCGTTTTCATGCACACCAACATTTAAAAATAAAACAAGCCATCTAGTGGGAAATAGTAGAAATAATTTTCAGATCATGATTCGTGATCTCGATGAGAAGCAGGATCATGTGCTGTTGTTGTAAGTGCATGCAAATCGATGATCTATATGGATCATAGCTGATAATAAAAAACAGCTATTGATGACGTATATGCTCATTTTCGAGTGGACGGCGAGGAAGCAACATCGGCGGAATATTTTAAATCGGTTTTTCTTTGTATAAGATGGAAGGAAAATATTTTGTTTTGGAGTTCATAGAATTTAATCGATCTTTACCAGCGTTGTGGGACGTTAAAGCAAAAGAGTATGGCTGATGCTATTCCCACGTCGTTAGGGACACGGCTTAGGTCGACGGCTACAGTTAAAAGTCGCAAATAGGTATAATGAGGTTCCCTTCGCTCGCTTAAAGGGATCTAAACTCCAGTATTTAATTTTCGGGCACGAGCCTGTTCGTTTTAAGGCCAATCTTATTTATTAAAACATTATTTTTAATTATTGCGTAACGTCAAATAGCCTTCGACCTAAGCCGTGTCCGTAACGAATAGCCACTTCGAAAAAAGCAACCGAAGCATGAAAAAAGAGCAGTACGAAACAAAAAAAGAAGTTTCTGAAAAAATTAATGTTTCGATACTTTTTACTTTTTTTTTTGCAAAGCTAGAACTGGTCCTACAGCGATGCAGCAATCATCCGTATTACTCATATTTCGATTTCACAAACATCCGCGCGTGCTCTCACCACAAAATCTACGTAAAAATGAATGATTGAAGCCTCATGCTTGATATGCGTATATGCAACGCCAAATATAATTTACTATACACTCTCGCATACTTGAATAGTTTTTGACGAGTGTATATGCCGCTATAGAGTTAGGTTGGCCTAGTAAAGGTGGCTGGACACAGTTGGCCCATTGTGATGCCAGAGGCTATAATCAAAACAATACCTGTTAAATCCTTCTGATGGAAATTTACGAAAGATCGGGCTGTGGGCATCAGCCGAACCAATGAAAATTCGACATTCGACCGTCAAACACTGATATCGACAAAAGTTCCTCTGCATAAATTTAATTTTTCGTAACAGGCAAACTTTCTCAAACTAATCCGTTGACCATTCCTGATGAACGATTCAGTATCCTGAAACTCAGTCATATTTGCATCGTCATTTGTTATTGCATGACTCTCTTAGTTGAAGGGAAATCCCCACTCTACTGGCTCGCACCACATTAACCACGAAACTATTTACACAAAAAGCTTTTACATACCGAGTTGGCCTCTATACTTCAAAACAAGCAGCCCCAGACCAAATTGCAGTTGCACCAGCAGCATCAGTATCCGATGCAAAACTTTTCCCCTCTGCATCTAGAAAAAGCGAGAAATTCACTTTATGCCGAGAAATAGACTTGTGGTCACTTGCATTACATTCGGAAAATTATAATCCAATAAGAAAACTATTTAAACATTATTGTATCACTTTTATAGTTTGTTAATCCCATTTGCAGTGTAGGTATATCCTTCCAGAGAGTGAGAGCGAGTACACAAAGTGCATCCCTTCAGCTTGCGTGTCTTCGCTCAGTCGTAATAATTGAATTGTAGAGCAATTTAAGTTCCAACTCGAAGGAAATACGACCCACTACCAGCTCAATATGCACTTGGCACAATGAAACTGTAGCGTCTTCATCCCTTTGGCATTATATCCACTCGCACAAAGGCAATAGATTTCATTTTGACTCCTCTCAAGATGTAATAAATATGTCCTTATTCTCGTGAAATGGGTTAAAGGGCGGACTGAAGGGGTATTCTTTTGTTCCGGTGTCCGCTTTCACAGCGCAGAGAGGACGACGAATATTAAAACACTCGGCTAAAATGCCATTTTACAAATCCAAAGCAGTAAAGATATAGTGCAATGAATTCGAGAAGATAATGAAACACAAGTAACTTCAGGTATACACCCGGAAAGTAGCTAAAATAATATTATATACATTTAAACGGGTCATTTCGCCTCATTCAAGATGTCAATCTGCACGAAGTCTGCGTCGAAACCAATTCTGTCAACTATAAGAAATTAGTCTAACCAGCAGAATGTACATCTACGAAAGAAGCAACACCAGCAGCAGGACACTGGATTCAGTTCAGCTAGAGAACTGAAAAAAAAACCTCCAAACTTCCAAACTTTTGCAGAAGTATACACACAACCGACAGGCGGACGACGAAACTTTGTTCGCAAACTTGACGCTCTTTCCCCATTTTCTTGGCGAAAAATTATCCAAAGATTATGTTTGTGGAATCTGTGCTTCGAAACGAAAAAATAAAATCAGGACTCAGCAAAACGGCACACGCTTCAGATCCACTCCGAGACATAAATATAATTTTCGCACACAATTTATTGAATAGTTGTCAGGACATCTTTGGTGTTGTACCATACAGCATCTGCAGTTTGGCATCATTCTCACGCAGCCAACAGCAGGTGAGGTTCTGGGGAAACTAAATCGAATGAAGACTAACAGCGGATGGAACACCATGGCAACCATCAGTTTCAGGAAATCCAAAAGTTTGTTCCGATTATTCTTAGCGAGTGTCCTCTTTCCGCCGAAATAACCATCACAAGAATAAGAAATTCGGGAGAAAAAAAAAATACAACCAAAGTTCCTGCACGAGGACGAACAAGTTTTGTATATAGTATAGAACTGCGATGAGGTTCGGGAGTTTTTCTTTGGTCATCAGTTTTTGGGTCGGCTTCTGGTGTATGCGTGGCTGCGGCAGGATAATTCATTTTTCTTCGTCATCTTTTTCGCCAATCTTTATGCCATTCGCTTCTGCCGCCGTTGGAACATCAAAACCAGGCGCTTTTATCCTGACAGACATTCATTTTTTTTTACACTGCTATTGCAGGCTGTGTGCGTTGGTGTGTATTTGTGTCCCTTTATCCAGTTGTCGGCAGGGAAAATGGCAAAAACTGCGAAAATATTTGAATAGACATTAAAACTTATGAATAACTACTAAAGTACTAGGTTGAAGAAGAAGCTGCTGGCACTGCTGGTGCAGTGTTACTGCAAAGTACAAGCACACAGTGTGATGTTTAAAAAAAAAATAAAAATCAAACAGGACTACGAAACGAATAAAGGATGAAATCTCTTAGAAAACGCTGGAGATGAATGGATGAAGACCGCGTTATGTAAAGTTTCCCTAAACTATGATTACTTTTGGTAAAGTTTTGTTTCCATAGATTTGGAGATGTATTTTTTTGTGTCCTTGGTTCTATCGAGAAAGGAGCCCAGGTGAAGGAATTTATTTTACGGACATTCTTTGCTCTCGTTTTCGTTATAATATTTCACTTGGTTGATTTAGTATTAGCGGTGTGATTAATTTGTGGACTTGTGGTTTTGACTCGTGGCAAGAAGTGTGTTCGCTTCCAGCTGCTATTTAGAGAGTTTTGAGGGGAAATCTGAAATCGACAATGTTAGGGAATGGGACTGTACCAAACAGTAGAGGAATTGTTGGGACGTGGGAACAATGTTGGCGGATGTTTTTGAACAGGCAACTAAATATTGTTGTGGCAGTACTATTCAAAATGATTCGCAGAATTCGCAGCGTCGGATGCCCATATCAAGTTTTTTAATCGTCGTAGAGGTACATTTGGAATAATTATAATGGATAATGAGACCTGGCGAATTTAACTATAGGGCTAAAAACACATCGGTTCAAACAAAACGTTTTGTTTTGTGACATGAAAACAATTTATCTTATAAGACAACACAAACAAAACAGATAACCTGTTTTTTTTTTGGCAAAACAACAAATTTATTCCGGTATTTTTCATTTCCTCTTTCATTGCAATTTTTAGCTTTGCTTGCTTCTGTATTTATCATGCGAGAAAATTAGTAGAATTGGGGCAAGAAGCCCTACTACAATAATTATAAAGATATGGTGCATGCCAAGCCAATAAAATTCCTTTTTGTTTTATTTCAACGCACACCAAACGAATGAAGAAAACAAAGTGATTTATTTTGTAACATTCTGTTTGTTAAAATACAAAAAATAAAAACAATGGCACTCCGGGAGTGCCGACAGAAGTGAAAACTTGAACAATTACGTTCAGGAAATACATTTAAATGAAGTGATTTCTTATTCATTATTATAAACTACTATGTACTACAAAAATTATACAACAATTTTCATTTTCCTTTAATGCGCTATTGTACATGAAAAATAATGCATACTAGTTGGTACCCGAGACTTCGTCTGCGTAGAATTAGTACTACGAGTAACTCGTTAAAATATTTATATCAATCGGGTTAAAAACTATTCTATCTTTCAAGCCAACCAGGGCTAAAACATTTAAATTCACTGTTAAAATACGCAGCAAATGCATATAAATACCTATGATGAATTTTACTATCCCTAACTTGGGAAATAATTGGAAAATATTTACTTCATCCACTTCAAGTTTTGTTTTCGCGACAAAAAGTAGCTATACCAAAATTCATAAAAATTGGCTTTGCGGTCGTTAAAAGGTAACAATCTTACTTTCGCAATTATAATATTAGGATTATTTCACGGTTACCTTGAATTTTCTGTGCAAAAAGGGCTCATCTCTTACCCGATTCTCCCGTAAATTTTGAAAATTCTTGTTTGAACATTGTAGATTGTACGGGCTACGGCGCTGTGGGCAAGATGAATGAAAGAAATCATAGTTTGTACACAACTGCGTACTTTATCAATTGTTAATATTTAAAAAAAGTAAAATTGCAAAAATAAACACACCGAAAATAACTTTATTTTCACATTTCATTTGTTAAGATTGATTGACACACACTCAACCTCAAGAGATAATTATACTACTACAGAAACTACAGAAATACAATAGAGTGCACTGACGGATGGATGGATTATTTGACATACAAAAATCACAATCTATTGCTTAAAACGTAAATTTACAAATGCATGAAATATGAAGTTCAATTAATTGGTATCCTTTGAACTGAATACCAATGAAACTTATGAAACCATCAGCTCGCTCGCACCAATCCGGTTGCCCCAGCAAATTTTGAAAGTAAAACTTAGTTTAACATGGCAAACACACTTTCGCATTCGCACATTAACAGGGAAAACAGTTTGTAGTGTAGGCAAATTCTCTTAAGTTTTCTGAGCTGGCGGCAGCATTGCCAACCACCTTTAATGAAAAAATGAACAACTTCAAAAAAGGATGCCTTTATCAATAACATAATACAAAAAAAAATGTTTTTAGGTAAAGTGAAACAATAAATCAAAGATTAAGCACAAATATAAAAAAATAAACAGCTTACGATTTTGTTTCCAATTTCATTCCGCTTACTGAAAGTGGATGCTGGAATTATTTTTAAAGATGACAGATAAATTGTTCGTAAAGAGTTTAAAATTGGAAACACATTCTTCAAAACCGAACTTTCATATAACATTTTTTTTTGACAGATCTTTTAAGAATGTTTAAAAATATAAAAACATATATATATGAAATAAAAAAGAGGCCTTTTGAAAAAAGAACAAGCCTTAAAGGGTAAGTTGGCGAGGCTGGTGGTGTATTTAATACTTAGTATATGGTAGCAGCACTCCTGAAAGCATTCCCTGTTTCTAATTCTTGTTAAACCACGATTCCCATACCCATTCAATTCAATTCAATTTTGTATGACTCAATTTTTTTTAATTTTTTAAACATTCTTAAAAATTGTTTGCCAAAAAAAATATTATATGTAACCTCGGTCTTAAAGAATGTGTTTCCATCTTCAAACTCTGTCCATTTTCCGAACACTCTATCTGTCATTCCTTAAAAATAATTCCAGCTTCCACTTCCGGTAAGTGGAATGAAATTGGAAACAAATTTCAAAGCTGTTTGTTGTATAAATACAAAATATTTTGTTTATTCTTTTATATTAAGGTATGTTTAATTTTTGATTTATTGTCCCACTTTACCAAAAAAATATTTTAGCCATTATATTATCTTTTTTCTCAAGTTAGTCATTTTTTCGTCAAAAGTGGTTGGCAACGCCAACACCGGTGTCGCAACATTACTAACAAAGATAATAGAATACAGAGTTATATAACTTTCCAGTGGAAAGGCGGCTGCCTACAAACTGTTTCCCCGTAAAATTCATGAAGTCACGCACATATGCTCATTTCTCTTCTAGTATATGTGAGTTCATGAATTCATAAACTAAGTATTATATATACCGTCAGCTCTTTCAACTTAAGAGAATTTGCCTACAAGCTGTTTTCCCTGTTACTATGTGGCAAAGTATGTGTGCCATGTTAAAGTAGATTAGACGCAAGCATACACTCGCACCTAGGAACCTGACAGATGCCTGACAGTTCATTCTGTGGTTGCATTGGCAAAAATTCAAATAATTCAAATAATTGGCCGTTATCGGGTCGTGTTAAGAAAACGGTGGGTAGTGTGGTGAATTTAGTACCAAATTTATTAAAACGCATAGGTATAGAGGATTTCTCTCATTTTACCAGGGTAATGTATATAGTACGGGATGTTTACATGTATGTTGTAAACAATGGAAATCGATGAACTACTCGTATATGAATCATCGACAAAAATAAAAAAAATATCCGCTTTCTAATCATTATTCGTATGAATAAAAAGAAAATTGCATGCAGAAAAACTTAAAAGCTTGAGACATTTCAGGGTACAAATCAGCAAATATATTTATTTAAAATTTTGCTTATATACATTTTGAGTTTCGTTCTTTCCCGTACATTTTAAGGAAAATAAATTTTCGTTGATTGATTGACTTATTCTCGACATTTTATTTCAAATGTAATTTCATAATTAGTAATTTCATTTATTTCAAATTTTCTAATAAATTTAATTTGTTTTCCATTAATAAACGGAATCTTCATGGAAAGATTGGGCCTTACCAATAAACATTTTTATTTTCGACTTATTACGAGTAGTTCACAGTGATTTATTTTCAATACAATTTTCGCAATTGTGAGCTTCCGTAAATTTAAAGTCGATACTAAACTCTATAACTCAAAAATTATACCCGAACAGAAATATTTATATCTTTCCCCTGAAACATATTTTAAATTTTAATATTCTTGATCAATTTTTCTCTTTATATTGGTTGCAGTTTCCAACCATCGACATTCGCCGGAGAAATAATTTTTCGCCAAAAACAACAAACGAAAACAGACATAATCATTATAGGAAACAAATATTTTATTTTATTTCAACGAATGAATTTTCACACTTTACTCTTTCATTTATTTATGTTGATTACGTTCGCTATTCTACATTTGGTAGAAAACATGTTTCCGTGGTGAAATACAACAACGAATATAAACTCTCAGAACGCATCCATCAGCTGACAGAAACTCACCAAATACACTAACTCTCAATCAGTCATACTTTCAAAAGTATTTGTATTGTTCGGAAAGAAAATCACACAAAATTAATCTTCAATATAAAAATCGCAGTTTCCTTACATTATAATGATCAATTTTTTGTACTAGAAATTGTTGCTAAAGGCAAATCTCCATTTTATGTACATTTAGTGCGTTGATATTCATGGTGAAATGTAGTTTGAATGTTTTTTTGCCAGATTATTGATATTCCCACAATTTTGAATTTTTTTCCTTTGACGCACAGAAAGTTTGTGAAAAAAATTTAATTTCCCTCAAAAATGTAGAGATTCCACGATGTAGGAACGCTGCTAAGGGTCAGTATTTTATTAAACCTCCCGCCATTTAGAATTTAATTTTTTGCTGCTTCACAGATAGGAAATTTAAGAGAGAATTTTCTTTTCAAAATTTGCGGGGGGAATCGGGTAGGTGCGCGGGAGCTGACGGTCTTGTTAATACTTAGTTTATGCATGAATTGGACTTTAATGAAAGAATTCGCTATTTCTTTTATTTTTAATCGAAGCCTGAACAAAAACTAACAAGTTCAACACCAAACATAAAACAATTGAACAGCGCGATGCCTATAAAAGCAAAAGGAATGTTGACCGGCCATTAGCAACATGCTTTTTTGTAGCTCCCACGTATTCACAGACGGGGGTTGAAATTACAAAAACAACAATGTAAACAAATGGGTTTTGGGGGGATAGACGTCCGAAAGATATCCATCTCATTTATTCATTCATTTTTGATTACTAACACAACATTTGTGCCACGAGTTCAACTCATTCCCTGCACTTAGCGACATCTACATCTCAGCTCTGCTACTGGACACTTACCTTCTCAAATTCGCGCGAATTTTTTACTTGTATTTTCTCAAATTCTCCGAAGTTAAAAGTAAATTTATTTTCTCAACAAACTTATTGTTTTAATTTAAGAGAATAAAGAAACAAATTCCGCAAAGATATTCATCCATTTATGTGTGTAAGTATTCATAAGTGTATATAACCTGCGTTTGTAGGTCCTACTCTAATTTCACAAAATCGTTCCCAAAACAATAACACAAAATGTCTTGTAATATGGAAACACATATATCCCACATTAACTACCATAGACTACAACCCAAACGATATAGTGAGAAGGTAAGTTTCCGCTGACACCATTGATGGCGTATGTTGTTCTCTTTGAGGTATGATAGGGCTGGTATCTGCTAGGTGTCGCTGGTTCTTATTTGGTACATCCAACTACTCTATCATTTTATATAAACATTTCTCTATATACAATGACTTTATATACCATCTCAACTTTCGTTCAAATTTCACGAACACTGGTGTCGCGAGTTTAATGATTTTATCCCATATCAAAAATGCCCAGAAGTTATCACTTCAAAAAACTTTTTTTAACTTCCGAATCAAAACGTTTTCTTTGATCCGCTATTTTCAGCCTAACCTTCGAGGTTTTAAACTCCGTCTAACAGACATGATGGAGATTGCTTCTCATAGCGTTGCTTAAAAAGTGTAAAGTTTGATCGACGAACACTAATAGTAATAGCTTGGCTGATCGTGGCGTGGCTTAGTGGTTAGTGTGTTGGACTACTAAGCGAGGGGTTCCCGGTTCGAATGCCGAAAAAACCCTAATTCCAACTTAAGGTTTATTTCACTGCGCCACCTCTCGCGAACGTCTGACAAACATCCGAGAGTATAACTGTCATGAGAGCTTCTCAATTGGCCGTTTGGACTCGGCATAAAATTGTAGATCCCGTCCATTCGTCCCGAAAAATAAAAACTTACACAAGACGACTGGTTATGAGAATCTAGACCTACGGACCTGTTGCGCCAACTATTTATTTTTATTTTTTCATCGCACTCTTATATCTTCAGTCTTAACAGTGAGGACTTTTCACTCATCTACATCACACATTCAATACATCTTAATAAAGATCTGGATAAAATCGTACAATGAATAAAAGAAAACTTAGGAAATTTTATCGCCCAGAAGACACTGTTCATCACTTTAACAAAATGCATAGGATACGACTGTTTAACAAATAAGAATGCGGACGACCAACTTGTCTTTTACATGGAAACCATGCATACATTTTTGGAATCAAAGTCAATTCGGGAACATTATAGAACGACTTATTCAATACCAAAAGATCAGTTGGAAGAACTCTCTACTTATCTACGATTGTTGCGTTCAAAAACGCGCAAAAAAAAAAAAAATATGTGGTCGCCTCCCACCTTTCCACCTTCCGACCCATTCCTTTTTTTCCATCCCGTCCTTTCGCTATTCTCTTGAGGAAGTGGCATAGTCGACCTTGTTGGGTATACTAAATACCCAACGATCTTGCTCGCCATGACCTTCGGGAGGATAGCAAAAGCAGGTACCCCAACAGCCCAATTGGACGGGCAGGGACGGGCGGTCCTAAGAGAGAGAGAGCGAGGAGAGTTTTCTCAAAACACATCACAGAAAGCATTACGGGTGGACAAAACAACCAAACATAAGATAGCAAAATGGCCAGAGGGAATCTCAAATACTAGAACACACTATTACACCTGTGTCGACGAAAACATAACATTGAAGACAAATCACGAGCGAGTCTCACACAAACAGTCATCCTAAAATATACGAAACACAACTGAGGCACATCATACAAAATACAACCACAAAGGCAAGAGAATCTAAATTGCCTACCACAGAAAATACGAGATGTCCACCCCAACGTCAGTGAAAAGGGCTCAGCATCCAGTGGCTAAGGGCCCCAACATAAAGAATTTATGTGTAAGAAATGGCACACTACAGGCTCTCCCCAATCCCCCCAAATCTGCGCGAAAGCCCAGGTGATTATCACAGGAAAACAAAACCAAAGTACGGAATAGATATTATTGGTATTGATCAGTAACCTCTGTCCCCAAGACTCTGCTTTCCATACATAGGAACAGGGTCTCATGATCTGCAAGCATTGTAAGTTCAAATAGCTCGCCTGCTAAAGAAAAATTTTGGAATAGGGTTAGATAGAACCGCTAGGAGGAATAATGTCGCGAACGATTTCTATCTCGATTTTTACTCGAGCTGTAAATTGGCTAAGGTCTTTAACATTTTGGATAGAAAATGTAAAGCAGAACATTTCATGTACTGAATGAAGTGTGGAAAGTATGAGTGACTGCATTCAGTGAAAAGCTTGAGATTGGGAAATATTCCTAACACTCGGGCGAATTCGCCAAAGAACGTTAACAGTATGATTGAGAGCGAGAACGGGAGTCCGCACGATCCTCCGCCCAGAAAGAAACGGAGTGTTGCAGTCGCAGACAATAATATAGTCCCGTTTTGCTGAATGAAAGAATATGTATGTATGAGGTAAAAACTAAAATGAAGTTAGCAAGGAGATCACATTTTGGTTAAGCGTAATACGCTGCTCGAGCTAAACTAAATTTTGTCTGGTCTCCAACTTTTCTCTCCAAACATCAGCTAAAGTCCTAGCTTAATTTTAACACAGAGTACGCCGTGGATAAGTGTCACAGAAAACAGCTGTTCTTTGAAAAATCTTCCTTCAAAAAACTGAATTCTCTCTTATTTCAACTATTTCCGATTCTATGGACTTCGCGTCCACGTAATAATTAAAAAAGCTCATCCTTGCATACTTTTCCGCAACAGAACAACAAATACACAAAGATCTGTCACAATTTAGCTTGAGAAAATGTGCCGACCCATTAAATGGGCACGCTAAATTTTGACAGACACATGCAGTACATTCTGAAACAAAAGTTTGGTTATTTAGCTCGAGCTGCGTACCTCTCAGCTAAATGGGTTCGCTTAAGTTTAGCTCAGCTAAATTTTGGAGAGAATTTTGTATGGGAGCGAAAATTTAGCTCGAGCAGCGTACTAAGCTTGAACTGCGAGATCGGCAAGAGACAGCGCGACTACAAACCGTAAAGAAATTTATAGATAATTTGAAAAAGCGCTATTAGTTGAATAACACATTGAATTTATTAGTTAATTTTGTTAAAAGTGCTATTAGTTGAATAGCCGAATTGAATTGTTAGGAAGTGGTAATAAAAGGTGGAAGGAAGGAGAAGAGCAGGCGAGAAAGGAGGGAAACTCAAGCGGCAGGACAGACAGAAAGTTACCTACCAGGACAGGTTTTGGGGGCAAAGGAAGCCAGGTATAGAACCGTGTTAGTTAGGATACATAAATATCATATAAATAACATTACGTTGGCTTTCGTTTCGGTAAAATCCCAGAAAAGCGGGACACGCGACCCGTTCACACGACCGTCAGAAATTCGGGAAGTAGCGATAGTGGGCCATTTCATCGGCGGCCATCATTTTGTCTCACCATCCAACCAATTCGCTAAATAAAACGCCATTTCTCCTCACGGAGTTCTATAACGAAGTGAAAACCCAATCTTCTTATTTATTTTCTGAATTCTTCAAATTCGTTTCGCAAATCCATCATCGGGAATTTGTTCGGTAAGGTTTCACAATTCCTTCTAAAAATATTGTGTGGCGCCCACTGTAATCGATTCAATGATTTACTCATCATCTCAAAAAAAGGTTAAGTACCCATTTCGTTTCAGCACACATAATTTTAATTTCATCGTCAAGCCTGAACCCACCCCAGGTGAGCGGCCGAGGCGGTAGCATTCAACCGGCTATCTGTTGCACTTTTCCCCCACCATATACCATCGGCGAATTGCATCGACGATTTGACGTTTTTCTACTTATAGCGACTTTCAACCCATCGGCGCAACGGCGGCTGAAACTTCTCCCGTGTTTTTTTCCTTTTCTACGCAAAATTTAAAATCGTTTTTCTCAATCCCCGGAAAAGTGTAATACGATGTTTTGGTTAGACGTCGAATATAGCTCCATAAACAGAAGACTTATCACTGGCCTATAATATTTACTAGAACTAACAACACTTTAAGTGCAGAACTGAAATCACACCTACGTTGACTTAACTGCATGAGCCGCACAACATTTGTGGATGTACCAAACCCATTCATCCAAAAATACGCCTCTTCTGACATTTTGTCCAAAATAAGGATTATCGTCCATTCGACAGGTGCTGCAGCGAAAAAAAAACAGTGGAAAAATTACGTGTGTCTAATTCGTCATAATGCTGTAGTGGTAAATCTGAAATACTTGATACATTTCATACTTTCATTAAGATCTGCAATAAACTTGCAGCTATTCAACCGAATTTATAAGCAAGACATTTAGTGTTACCTAATTTATTTATGAGCGAAAATCAAATTACTGATGTATTTTTCACTGCTAAGTTTTTTTATATATTTTGTCATTTTCCCCCGATTCATTAATTGATAGTTTCTTTAGACAGCGGTGATTCATTTCATATGAAATTAGTTTTTACCACTATAAAGCCTCCATAGGTAAGTTAGGACGAAGTCCGAATTTGTGATTCTGTACAGTTGCTCTGCGCACTTGCCCATCTTTACCGCTCACGACGCTTAGTATTCGTCCCTTGTTGACAATCAGTTAAAAAAACGTACGGCCGTGTCTTTCTATCGCTCTGCTATTTTTAGTTGTTTTTATTTTTGAACTTTAACTATTCATTAATAGTTTGGTTTTAAAAAAACAGTATAAGACATTGACTTTAAACAAATACTCAAAAATCTAAAAGAAAGTGTAAATATTCATAGTATTTCGATAATTATTAGTCCCTGCTAAATATAAATTTTCCATAAAAGTGACACTTTCTCAATTGTGTTTTGTTTTTCAATCTCCTTTTAACAATTTTCTTTCTCCGTTGGGAGTTTTCGCTCTCTCATATAAATAAAGTATGGATGTGTGTTCTCATTGCGGTGATCGTCTCCCCCCCGAAGGCGACTTCGCATCATGCCTAAAATGTGGTCGCAAATTGCACTTTCCCTGCACCACGGTAAACGAAAAATCTTGGAGAAACATGGGAGCCAAACGTGAAGGATGGAAGTGTCAGTTCTGCAGATCTGGCACAGAAGCACAAAAAAACATCGCCGCACCACCACTGGAGCATACCATGACCACCAGGTCAACAATTCATACACCAACATCAGATTCTCAAGCCAAAAAGCGCTCCCGTGAAATTACCACCAGTCCGGGAGACCCTAACATTATCCTGGATAACAACATAATTGTTCTTGAAGAGATCAAACTTCTCAGGAATGAAATAAAAGAAATAAAAAAAGCTTGTAACTTTGTTGGAAGCAAGTACGATGAGATAAACGAAAACATAAAAAAAACCAATAACCTAATGGAAAACATATCAAAAGAAATAGTAGAACTTAAAGAAAGTAATAAAAAGAAAGATGAAATCATTGAGAACATGCAAACCCAAATTAATACTATCGAACAGCAACTGATTAAAAGCAACATAGAAATAAAAAATATTCCACCAAGACAACATGAAAATTTAGTTCAAATAATTAAAGCAATTGGCAAAACAATTAACCACGAAATAAACGATACCGACATCACTGACGTCTATAGGACAAACACTAAATATGCCGAAAAATCATCAATTATCGCATCTTTTTCATCTCATGCACGAAAATCCGCTCTCGTTAAACTCGCTCGATCAAGTCGCTCTGTCACACTAAAGAAGGTATTGGAAAACACATCTTACCCAAACCCAACCGAGTCTATCGTTGATACGAATGTTTACGTCAACAACCAACTGACAAAGCACAACAAGAACCTGCTATATGCGGCGAAGCAACGGGCAAAGCAAGAGGGATTTAAATATGTGTGGGAGAGTGAGGGTAAAATACTAACTAGAAAGAATGAAAACTCTCCAGCAATATGGATAAGCACTGCTAACGATGTGAACAAAATCAATCGTATTTAACATCAATGTTTGTGCCCATAAAGAAAAACGAAACAGCATATGAAAATGGAAAACACAAACAGTAGTGATAATTTGTTGGTGAACCTAGATTATAAGGTAATAAATGGTTTTAGCGGCATAAACTTTAATGAACTTAATAACATGGAATTTTGCTGCCTATGCTTTAATATAAGATCTATGCGAAAAAACTGGGATACATTTTGTGTTTATATCAGACCTCTGTTAAGATTTTTAAACATTATCGTTCTTCTTGAAATTAATATAAAAAAAGGAGAAAATGAATTATACAAGATAGAGGGATTTAATACCGAATTTATAAATAGGAGCAAGCGACGAGGTGGAGGAATTGCGATATACTTAAAAAACAATATAGAATATGAATTTAAGGACTTAAATAGCACATCATGTGAATCTCTCGAGATAAAAATTACAAAAGGGGCTAAGGCTGAATACATTTATGCAGTCTATAGACCACCAGGTTATAGTGTGAAAGAGTTTATAGGCGAACTTGAAACTTATCTTGAAAAAATCGACAAAAAGAGAGATAGAGACATTATTGTGATGGGTGATATGAATATAAATGTCAAAGATGATCATAACAATTATGTGAAGAGTTATTTAGAAATGCTGGCATCTTATGGATTAATTAACGTTATTAAAGATAATACTAGAGTTGATTTAAAAAGGGGAACTTCGACGTTAATAGATCACATTGCAGTAAATCTAACTAATAGCCACATGTTCTCAGCAGTAATAGAGAGTGATATTTCTGACCATTATCCTGTTCTTTATGGTACCTTTGGCCCAACTCCCAACTTATCCAACGACTGCAACACGAAGTACGTCAAAAACAGATTGGTGGATGTATTAATTCGATCTACAGAGTGGGACGCACTAGTCTGTATTAACGATGTCGATAGAATTTATAACAATTTTGTGGAAAAGATGCAGAAAATATACGAAAAATCAATGGTACAAAAAAACACTATTAAAAAGCGTAAAACAAAATCTTGGATGTCAACAGAACTTCATGAAAAATGTAAACAAAGGGATGAATTGTTTCGAAGGTGGAAAAGCAATAGACTTAATATGTCCTACGAAACGGATTACAAAAGGTTCAGAAATAAAGTGAACAAAGAAATACAATTAAAGAAGTCTAATTATTACAAAGAACAATTCATTCAGACCAGAAACGATCCTCGTAAAACTTGGATCATTATAAATGAAATTATGGGAAGAAATAAACCCAGGTTAGATGATGTTATCACCAAAAACTTTGCAGTTGAAAAAGATCATTTAGTCTTGTCCAATAAGTGTGCAGAACAATTTTCTGATCAAACGCTCCAAATAATACACAACTGTAACACACTTTTGTCAAATCACGCAAATGAAACTCGAACTAACTCAATTTTTATTGACGACACGAACGAAGATGAAGTTTTTTTAATCCTAAAATCACTTAATCAGAACCAATCTGCAGGAATGGATGACATCAGACCGGTCGACATGAAAACGCATGCAGATATATTTGCACCAATTGTTGCAAAGATTATTAATTTGAGTTTAAATCAAGCTAAAATTCCTGACATGTTGAAAAAGTCGGTAGTAAGACCAGTATATAAAGGAGGTGTTAAAAGTGAAGTCTCTAATTACAGACCAATATCTATTCTGCCAGTTATTGAGAAGTGTCTGGAAGAAGTAATAGCAATAAGATTAACAAACTTCATTGATAAGTATTCAATAATTCATGATAGACAGTACGGGTTCCAAAGAAACAAAAGTACTGGTAAGCTTCTTGGTGAATTTGCAAATACCATTAATGAAAGCCTTAATAAAAACCACCATGTCCTGGTAGTTTTCTTGGACTTCAGTAAAGCATTTGATACGCTAGACCACTCCAAGCTCTTGAATGCATTAAACAGGCTCGGCATCCGAGGCAAGCTCTCTGATTGGCTGCGTAACTACCTGTGCGGAAGATCTTTTAAAGTTAAAATTAAAGATATCCTCAGCGACGAAAAAGTGGCTCCTTTTGGAGTACCTCAAGGATCGAAACTTGGACCGCTTCTGTTTATCCTTTTTTCAAATGAGCTACTCCGAGTGTTCACGAACAGCATTCCATTCGCATTTGCAGACGACACTGCGATAGTGGTTAGACATAGATGCCTTCAAACAGCGTTGAGTATAATGCAAGAAGAGTTTGACAAAGCAGTGAAATGGTGTCATGATAACGGTATAATTTTGAACGCTTCAAAAACAAAACTTATGCACATTCGTGGACCACATCACAAAGCAACAGACCAAGGGGTTATCATAAAAAGCAACATATGTCAAACTAATCTTCCAGATCGTGTCATCGATGTTGTCGAAACATACAAATATCTAGGTGTGACCATCGACAGCCATTTTCTTTGGGACAAACATATCGACAAACTTCGCTCTGATCTCAAGAAAGCCCTCTATTCGATATTCTACCTTGGATACCATTCAACGCCACAAGTCCAAAAACAAGTATACTACGCCCTCGTTGAGTCAAAGCTACGTTATGGGATACTTGCGTGGGGTAATTCGTCAAAGACCCATATAGATAAACTGCAAAAACTACAGAACTCAATAATAAAAAGGATGAACAACCGAAATTCTACCAATGCAGACGGAGGAAACAACTTTAAAGTACTAAAAGTCCAGCAAATCTATAAAATGACTGTTGCACTTGAATACTACGATGATGCGCGTTTTCGAAGGCAAATTGAACACCAGGTGAATACAAGAAGGCGAGCCCATGGAATGCTACAGGTCCCCATGAGCAAAAATACGTATGGTCGAAGACAACTACTTCACAGCGTACCAACTATTCTTAACGAACTTCCACAGATGCTCAGAACTATCCCAAACCCAAATGCCCGCAAGAATCTTATTAAAGAATTTTACCTTTCTATGTAAAGTCATGTTATGTAAAGTAATAATAATAATAATCTTATTGTAATTGAAAACTAAACTCGCAAGAAATATAATGTAAATCACTGATAAATAATTTTCTGCAGATAAGCCATAAGGCTTCGCGGATTAATGTAAATTAATGTAGAACTTATGATATAAATAAACTTTGAATTGAATTGAATTGAATTGCTTCCAATCTCAAGCGGTTGCCTGCATGACAGTTCATTGCTTCTATAATGCCTTCGGTTAGAAGATCTAAAAAAGCTTCTGAAAAGCGCTTCGAACCATAAGCTTTATCGAAGCAATTCACTTTCCACACATCTCCAGCCACATTTTCAGAAGTCCAATTATAGAGATCTTATCGAAACCTAATTTCATATCCCTCTAAAAAGCTACGCTGCTTAAAGGTCTTACTGAAGTTATTATCGAAAAAATTGTTTCGAAATGGATCAACTTCGGTTAACAAAGACTAAAAAAGCTCTATCGAAGCTGTTGAATCTTACCGAAGTCACATTGTTAGTTGGAAATTTGGTCCTCTATTTTTATAGCATTTATCTAGCAGCTAATGGTAAAAAAATATCCGACCGCAAGATGTTCCAAAATACAATCTCTTTTCTTTTCGTTTCTGGAAGCTGCTAATATCCCTATATAAAGCTCGATTGTTAATGTCAAGAACACCATCTGCTGCGATGTCTTTTTAACTCTTACCCGATGGTTATTGTATAAGGCCTGTAAAAACTAGACCCATCCCAGAGTCGTGTAGATAATTTGTTTGGTAACATTGAGCCAGAGCTAAATAAACTGTTTTTTATCCGCCCATCGTAACCACGTTCAATCCGGTCAATTACATTACAAATTTCGCAACAAAGCAATCATTTTGAAATTCCAACCGACACGTCGCCCACTTTCTTTTCCAATTTGAGCAAATAATTCCAGCACAGCTTTTGCGCCAGAAATCAATTTATATAAAATTGATTATATTCGACTTGTGTCCTGAATTCTACACCCTAAACTAAGGAATTGCTCCGTGTGGTATAAACACCAGCACCTTATAGAAGGAGAAGGGGGAAAATATCGCATATTGGATGCGGAACGTCCTAAAATGCACGATGGGTTAAAATCACGTACACGAAATATTTCCCCGGAACAAGCCCCACATACTATAGCCAATCGAACACACACAAATCCTTTGTCCCAGCACCATCTTGTGGCAATTTTCTAATCTCAACATGCCACCACCACGAGCATGTTAACGTGTTCAGCACCACCTCCCCGCTCATAATTCGAGTCCCGCAGACCCATACCCAGTCCCAGACTTACCAAAACGATTTCGAATTGTCACACAATTTTAAATCATTTCCTCTCTTGTTCGTTTTCCTCCATAGATACGCTTCGTCACAACTTGCGTTACACCCAACGTGTTGGCTGAAACAAATTAAGAACTGACGACGAAGCAGGATTCGTTTCGTGTGCACCAGCATTAAAACTGTTTCGTGACGTTTCTTAAATTTTAAATTTCGTCCGATATTCTGACGAAAGCTTTGAGCTGTCATTATCACCGATATGGGAATTTCCTTTTAACATCAGCTGCAAAGGGAAAACAAAAAGTAAACCTCCTTAACGATGGGATGCTCTCTCAATCTCGCTCAAGCAATCATATATATATCCACCACCAGCTCGTCGCGTGGTTGTATCGGGTATAACGGGGCAAACACCAAATTTTCTGTTAGCATGACATGTACAAAAGTTCAAGTGCTATTAAAAATGCATTAGAGTTGGCTCGCTCGTACACTGATGGGGCGGGCTGTGGCAAAAGCCAAAACATTCATAGGATCATAACGGTGTTTCGTGTGTAGGTATCTTCCAATACAAACCATAACAACTATTACTTGCTACGAGCGAGGTCAAACTCTGATACAAACGGCTGGGTACATGACTTTGAAACTACACTACACCAACAAAACAGAACGGCGAAAACTCTAAACAATGGATGGAAACCAAAACAAAAACAAAATGAAAGGAGGAATGCAAAAGGACGCAAAACTACGAAGAATGAACGAAATCACGTTCGATACGTTCTCGAAATGGCTTTGATGGCCCTCTATGCCATGATTACTTCCTTTTGACAAGAGTTCAAGTTGTATGTTTGTCGTGTTCCACTCCCACATAGTTGGTAACAAGGAAAAAAAATAAATAAAAATAAAGCACGTAGCGCCACCATAAATGCAAAAAAGGCCAAAGCAAAAAATAAATGTCGAATGTGAAAAGGACATCAATATAAAGAAGGAGACACCGCCATAGTCATAGCTAGCGCCAGGGTTTTTATTCGTCGAACTCATGGATCAATATCACAAAAGTATTTATCGAATAGGGGGCACTTACACTTTGTGAGATACAAATTATTCAGATAGACGAGTATTTATGCTCCCAGTTCATGGAATAGTTGTGCTACGTGACAGTAAGTAGTATATTGGAAATATTTTCATTGAAAATATTACGCATACGCCCGGATGGCCGTCAAATAAAACGAGGTAGGGACGCACGGAATATCCCTTCGAGTGAGTGGGTATTTTTTCTTTTTTTAATGTTGCAACATCACGTTTTGCGTTATTGAAAAGTATTTCAAGCGAAGGAAGCGAAAGAACAGTATTGAAAATAAATTTGCAGTGTTTACTTGTGAATATTGCGTGTAGGGCTTAACAAAGTTTTTTTTTTCGCTGAACTGTGTTGTAAGTCCGGAATAACTTGCAAATCGCTGTTCGATGAAAACATGAGGGCTGCAACTTCCAGGACGCAATTGGGTGTACTCAGGAGGCGTTGTGTCAGCGTCAGGAGATAATGGCTGGCAATTAGAGAGTGAAAATGTGATGGGGTTTTGTTTGGTTAAAATGTCGTTACACTTTTAGAAAAGATGGATTTTGTGGAAAAAAAAGGGAAAGTTTTGTCCGTGGTTACAGGTAAGGTGAATGGTTATAAAACGCAAATAGTGGCGTAGATTGGTTATTTTCTGTTACCTACCATATCAATCTGTTACCGGTACCAGCTGGTATCATTAATAAAGATCGGCAAATTGGTTTTGTGATTGTCAACTTAAAAATATTGCTAAGAAAGATGGCTACGAACGGAATCATTTTACATTTAGGCAATGCGGACCAGTAATATAGTTTGTGCGGATATCATTGTGTGTGATTACGGCTTATGCTTTGGGCACGATGATGGCAAGGTCCACTCTTTGTCCCTTCTTCGCTCCACCACTGTCCTTCTTTGACTTGAGGTGAACCGCCGAAGCTCCTGGGACGTGGATGGGCAACCAAGGTCCCATCAGCCTCTGGAACTGGGTGCGAATGACCATAACCATTTTGGCGAGCCTATGGCACGAGACTCCCACTGACCCAAAGGCACAGAAAAAATAGACGGACTCTATATCTTTGGTTTCTACCATTGCGAGTTCTGCGACTTAAGTTTGTAGCTATGTCTAATTGCTGGAATTTTTAAAAACAAAAATTAAACTGATTGATACCTTTTTAAAATCCCATAAAATTACATTAGAAAAGCGCATTAAATATTGTCGTTAAGTTTTCTTAAATTTCCGAATTTTCTGCGCAACTTTCTTAATGTTTTTCTTTCATAAAAACATTTTCTTGAGAATAGAAAACACAACAAAAAAATAATTAGCGAAATCGGTCCAGCCGTTCAGGCGTGATGCCGTAACAAAGAAAATAACGATTCATTTTTATATAAAGGGTCTTTCATTAGTTTGAAGTTGTCAAACTTTCAGTGTGAACGAACACTTAAACCGAACCGAACTGTTAATGTCAAAATGTTCAGTAAAATCAAAATTTTCATCATGGTGAAGAACACAAAGGAACAACATTTACAAATAAATAAAATTTACTACAGAAATTTCGAGTCGGTGGTCGCGACTTTAAGAGCGTTAACGCCAATCTTCATCTTCAGCAATGAAGCGATTTTTTGGTGAAACTGCTTCGGCAATAAGCAAAGTATGCGTTACTGGACAGGTGAGAACCCTCAAGTGCTTCATCAGCACTCCATCCGCAAAAAGTCACTGATTGGTGCGGTTTTTATGCCGGTAGCCAACAAGCCGGCGACGTTAAAGGAGCTAAGAGCCAATATTGAACGAGAAAAAAGTTGAAATGTGCGACCGAGTCATAGAAAATTGGGTTCAACGTATCGACCGCAGCATACGTTCCCGTGGTGGACATATGAACGAAGTCGAATTCCATTCATAGATGTTTTGATAGTAATTCAAGCCAATACATTTTTTTTTCGCGAAATCTCAAGTAGTCTGCATATTATTTAAAAAAAAAAGGTGTCAACTCCTTAATGAAGGACCCCGTATACACTAGCTGACCCGGCAAACTTCGTTCTGCCCAAATTCGTTAATGTATTGAAAATAATAATTCCGAGCATGCACAATGCACATGCTGCTTTAGTAAATTTTTCCATTTAAATTCTTTATTCAAAACTTATATTAAATACAATAGAAATAACTGAAGTATAGGAATATCGATGTGTTTCATCGCAATGATTGACGTGTCGGGTAGCCTTCCGCTCCTTTTCACTAAAGTGCTTTACGGTACACGACTGACGACGTAGACAAATCATACTGAGACCCCCAACTCACAATCCTCTTGCCGGTGGGCCCCTCAATTTTTTTCAAATTCGCCGTTTTGTTTTCCTATCGGTGTTATGTCAATTAAGAATCCATGTGACATGCAAAAACATAAAAAAAAAATAGAAAAATAAATGCTGCCAACCTCGGCAACCGTGGGGAAATGTGCTAGAGTTCAGGAATACCACATTTTTTACATTCCTGAATGCCATTGGTTAGTTATTATAAATTGTTAAAAGGCGAATTATTTAATTTCTTTGGTTAATAAAACTATATCAACGAGATGTTCTATTATGACAAACATGGTTGTGTATTTTGCGCTTTGAATATCATGGGCTTCGATTTCATGTGTAATTTTTTCTTACTAGATAACTGAAGAAAATTTGCTCAAAATGTTGTTATTTTCCTTCAACCAATCTACGTTGTTCATTTTCCTTTAATATTTTAAGCAAATGAACACTTATTCCTGAAAAAAAGTATTATCCACACGTAACGAATAATTTCAAATTTAACGGATAAAATTCTATGAACGCTGTCAGCACCTTTGCCCACAGCGGAAGTGGCATTTGCAAGGGGCGAGTGTGTTGGCTGTTGGTGAGTCAGAAATTTTGAAGTTACTTGACATTTGCCAATACGAATTTCTATGTAACAATACTAGCGCACTTAGAAGTGCTATTGAATAGTTGCTGGAAGCAACAGAAACAATCAATATAGACTTGTTTACGTTCTGTCGTCAAACAGCCATTTTTCTGTCACTAAATTATGTTCCTGCAAAAAACAATTGTCTGTTCCTAATTCTGTTTCTGTTCTTTGTCACTTGGTGCCTTAAGCCCGGAACATCCAAAGAATTTCAAAATTAAAAATTTCTTTCAATCTGGAACCAACCATACACATCGAAAAAATTCCATTGAAATCGGTTAAGTGGTTTCGGAGATTGATAACAGTGACACCTATCGGGGCCAGAAGTTTTCCGTCTCTGAAATCTTCCAAAATACAGCAATACGAACAAAACAAAGAAAGAATCATGAAACTTGGCTTAGAGGTTATCGAGTTATAAAGTCATAGAGTTTCACCCAGACTGTGAGTTTCGAAGTGTCAAGTAGAGCGTAGTTGTTGTAATTGCGTGCAAAGACGGCGCCTACAGCGCCACCTGTTACGAAATTCCCGACTGTTCTTTTTTATTAAGCCTTCGCGTAGCAATTACAAACAAACCCGCAGCCAGAAGTATCCGATTTGGCCCAGTCGTTTTCAAGTTTCCGAACACACCACGATCCATTTATATATATATATAGATAAGACAGATATATCTATTATATAAAAATAAGTCGGGTTTTTCTTCCTGACGCTATAACTCCAGAACGCACGAACCGATTGCCACGGTTTTGCATTCGTTGGAAAGGTCTCGGGCTCCGTTAGGTTTTGAGCAAACAAAATTCAGGAAAAATTTCAACAGAAAAGCAGGAAAACAGGGAAAATCATTTCACATACAGCGCCATCTCTGATACATAGCATGTACTACAAACCAATATGGTTTTGCATGGTGGTGGAAAATAAGTACGTTTCATTTTAAGTAGATGGCGCCGGTGCGTGATACATTGTTCGACAGCTCTCATTGTACTCTGCTCAGTTAATTTCATGTGACATTTATTATGCGCACGTTCTTTCAAACGCTAACTTAAAACCGGTATTGTGTTTACTGTGAAATTGAGGTTAAAGTTATTCGTTTCCTAACAGTTCAATTGGAAACCATCAAATCAATCACGCGTATTGTGCAAATTTGTATTCAATTTCAACAGCAGGCATTTGTCCTTAAGGTGGTAAGTTGAACTGTGAAAATAATGTGGATCGTGCATTTAAGGTTAAATTCACCAGTCTTTCCATAGTCCAAAATGCCTAGAGGACGACGTGCGAACTCAAACTTTTACACATTTTTGGTATTGGTCTATATATGGTTTTTGTGAAGTTTTGTTGATATCGGAAAACGTATGTGTGTGTTGTGCATGCGTGAAAAAACACATGAATTTCAGTACATTTTGGCTTTTTTCCACACATTATAAATATAAAAATCAATTGTTGTGCGTTATTCGGGTAAAAACTCAAGAACGGCTGGACGGATTTGAATGATTTTTTGTTTGCCTTGAATCAGGGATGGTGTAAGATGAAATTTATATATAATATATATATTATATCAAAATGAGTAGCATTGTGTTTGAATTGATGGTCTCTTAATCGTTAACCGGTTTTGTTTCTGCAAATTTCAAATGAAAGGTGACACCTACACCAAGGTTTGTAGGGATATACGGTCTCTGTATATTTATTGGTTATATAACTCGTATATAGGCATTTTAGTAAACATTCCTGTGTTGTCGAACTCCTAAACCCCTCAATCGATTTAAATGAAATTTTGTGGATATGTATGGTTGGTTGCAGCTTAAAGGATAGGATATTCTTGGGCTCGATAGGTGGCGCTCCTGTCAGTCTCCGACACCACTCAACTGATTTCAATTTTGTGGATGAGTATGTTTGGTGTCAGTTGGGAAACTAGAATAGTTTTCGACCAGAAAGGTGGCGCTGTTGTAGATGCCTCTTTGCATCTAATGGGGGCAATTCCCAAGCATTAAAGAATATGTGATGGCCTATGAGTGCGTAGGCCGTGCGGCACATATCGCTTGGTAGAATGAAGCGGAGGTATATAGTCTTCATTATTCGTATAGTAACATTTTTACAAATTGACCACTCGCTCAAGTAGTCCAGCATACTAATCACTGAGCCACTGTGTTCACAAGTCGCAACTACTGATGTGATGTGGGAAAAAAATTATCTGAACGGTGATTCTTACTTCCCGGAAAAACTTCGGACGACCGCCATGACATATCGCACGATTTTTCAAACAAAAGCTCAAAACAATCATGGCCTTCATCGTTAAGCACAATGTTTTTGGACAATCGCGTTTCTGGATGTACTCGGTCGAATGGCAGAAACGAGGATTGCCGATTTCACACATTCTACTTTTGTTGATTTGGTTAATTGAGAAAATCTGACCGGAAACTCAATTCAATCAGTAGCGTGGAAAAAATCGATCAAAAAGTCGACCCGGAAACCTGTGAAGTCCTTTCTTGCATTGAACTTAATTGAATTCCAAAGGAGTTTCATTCGTTCAAACGACACGTTCTATCTTATCAAAAAATGTTAATAATTTAATTAATTTTAGGCGGTACGAAGTTCGCCGGGTCAGCTAGTATATAGATATATATAGATTTTATTTATCTCATAAGTATTTTTGTTTAGATTTTCACGAATTAATGTCCAATATCAATTTATTACCCGATTAGGTAAACGAAAGCAAACGCGGAATTCCATTCACCGTCAAAGAGAAAATGACTGGCTATTTTGTTGCACGGTTATGAGGTGACCGAGTTTGGAGATATTGCCGTACCTACTTGATGATGAACTTTTGTTAGAGAAAATTGCCCTCAGCTTCTGTAATAAAACTGTTGCTGTGTATGTCGAGTTTCTTCATTCAAAAACTTAAAAAGCTTCACTCGCAGCAAGATTCATCTCCTATATAAAAAGGAAACACTATATGGAATAAACTGCCCATGGAAGGTATATCTACGAATGCTTATTCCTCCGGTGGACAAATATTGACTTCTTAACTGTTTGCAGACTGACAAAGAAAAAACGGCTCCAATTGTACTTGCAAATATAATCGCTTACTCGTAAGAGCATTAAATTCTTTCTTTCGAAATCTTTTAGCCTCAAATCGAAGTCCCTCCGCATTTGAAACATCTTGAATAACATTTCACATCCACATCCATCACCAGACCGGAGGAGTAAGAGTGAAAATACCTACATTAATACTCAATAGGTACTACTAAATTATGCGTACTTAAAGTACACCAGAAAAGGGTTCATTCTCTCCGTATGTGTATTATCAAACATCCTGAAATGTCAACCTCAAGCGGGAACTTTCTCATTCTATTGGTGAAACGTATAAATATATTTGACTGCAATAAAGAACTACTTGCCAGTGCAAAGAGATGTACTCGAAGCAGGGAGATGGAATGAAAATCACCCTCCTCAAGCGTGTAGTTAAACTTATTCTAAAGGCGACCACGCACAAGCTGTTTCCATTGTGGTTGGTAAAATACATACTTAAATTAAGTGTGCAATATGTTGGCAAACATCTGTCAAATATCAATCAATGTAACAGAAATGAGAATGAGCTTGAATTTAACTTAAATTCTATGCTGTATTCGAATACAAAAAAACTGAGTCAAAAAGCTTTTTTAGGACATTTATGGTCAGCCCTTTGCAAAATGTTGGACATAAAAAAAAGTCTTAAGGTGTAGATCATTTGTAGATATTTCTTGTGGTTTCGAACCTGCAACACTCTCCACGGAGACCAACTTAATATTGTCAGCAAAAGTGCAACAAATGATATAGCTGTTCTTACTGACATCGGCCTTATTTCTGCGAAAAGCGGGTGACTTCGATTTTGAATAGCCTAGTCATCGAAAATATACAATCCCGTACGGCCACAATATTTACACCCGATCATTAATCCGCAATTTTTAAACCTATGTCCATATTATTCACTGAAAAATACGCCTTAAACCCGCTGGATTAAAAATGGATTTAAAACACTTTAAACCGTTTTTAATCCGTTTTAAACCCACGTAATGTCAAATTTCACAAATAATGAGATTTTTTTTTATTTGTCACTTGGAAATTGATTTCATTTGTTTTGGGCCCAGTTATATTTTAAGGTGTATTAATTATGCCGAAATTTCTATCGAATCATCGAACGTAACCTCCGAAATGACTCTTTTTCAGCACGAAATATTTTCGAAAATATATACCACATCGTAATCGTCGACGCAATCCCGCTTGTGCAATCGATATATTCGACGACAAGGACGACGTTAATTTACCATCAGCTGCTGTTTCATCAGCTCTTCGACAAATTTGTCTTCTGATCTCGAAGACATCAACATTAATTGTCCTTTTTTAGTTTCTTGACATTTATTTTCTATAATTTTCTTTATTCTTGCGAGCGAAGAAATGTGAATATTATGAAATTGAGTTTTAACCCGAGTTAAAGTACTTAAACCGGTCTCCGGATAGCGTTTAAATCCATTCGGATTAAACGCTGTCAAGTTTAAAAAAAACTGGGCTTATGTTCGGGTTTAACGAGTGAATATTATGGACTTGGGTTTAGTTTTTGGGTTGAACTCACATAAACCCGGGTGTAACCTTTAACCTGGATTAAAGGGAGTGAATAATATGGCCGTTAGTGAAGTCATTAGCGATGAATCCAGCATATAAACACAGTCTTCTCAAACTGTGTAACCTACGTTACATTCGTTATGTAATGGAAATACCAGTCGTCCCGCAGTGTATGGGGCGCCTTAACTTTGATTCAACTCTCGTTTATACAATACAGGCCAACCAAGCTCTCTTCCTTGCAATCACTGCACCAGGTAGAGGTTGAATCGGTTCAGTGGTTGGTTTACTGTATGCTGTTCTAGTCTGTGAGCTATGTTGTCATGAGTGAACGAGGGGCTCTGGTGGGTTATATACGTATTCGAATAAATCTCTTCCATTTCACGATTGAATGGAGCCGTTTAAAAGGATTCTGCACTATTCCGATTGAATTGAATGCAAATATTTATTTTTCCATGTGTAACCAAGAGATGGAGATAGTTTGTTTGGTGTATACCTATAGCTCTTTGATTGCCGCGTGTACCTAATAATCATTTATCACACTGAAATTAATTAAAACAGTCGACTAAGACATTTCCAAAATTCGTTGTAAGGAAATTGGTCCTCGCAGCGATAATGTGTGGATTGTAATAATTGTTAGATAAGAGGAAAACCCAGCGAAAAAATTAAGTTGTGATTGAATTGTATAATTTGCTGCTTTATAAGCTCTATGATTCATGGAAGTTTGGATACAAGAAAATGGTGTTTCGTTGAGTTTCAGGTTGCACTGCAACGCAGCGTCAGTAGCAGGGTTTAACCCTAGAAGGCTAATGTTCGTCGATTCGACGACGTCGCATTCTTAATTTTCCTGTCTCTTTTCAACGCGGGCACATAGTCACTTATGCTCAACAACTAGCTCAGTCGATGCGTTCTTGCGAAAGGCGGTTGTGTCCGGCAGGTAAAAACAGTATTTCTGTTTTTATTTATATTTTTAAATGCAATATTGGAATTTGTGGTCAACATCGAATTGACTTTTGCGGATTTTGCGCAAAGAAAAATTGGTTCCTTTATTTTCTTTTTCTTATCACCTTTTATTATTAATTTTATATTGCCAAAGAAGGAATGTTTTTTTTCCAGTTTTTTTTTAAATATTGTGAAACCATGTTCATTTTAGACTGAAAAATGCTGCGTTTTTTAAAAGACTGCTTAATAATAAAAAAAAATGAAGAATGTACTTAGTAAAATCAAGTTTTTTATTTGGGAATAAAATCTTAATGTTTGAGAAAAAAAATAGAACCATATGTATTAAACAAAGCTTAAAAAAAAACATATTTTAGTACATATCGTCGAATAGACGAATGTTTAGCTTATTAGGCGTAGTCAGCAACATTAGCCTACTAGGGTTAATAACTCCGTTGGCAAAACTTTTTCCTATAAACAAATGAACAGAATTTATAGACATATTTGCGTTCAGAGACACTTTTTGCTAAATATTATATGAGGATTGAGGTTAAAATGGACTCAAAGTTATGAGCACATTTGATTCGCCATCAGCTTTGTGATATAGTTATTTGTAATGCCTTTTCGTAAACGCAGAGGTACTTCGAAGTCTATACTCCCTCAATACTATAAACAGGGTGGCGCACCAATTGTGCTACAATAAGAAATTCAAATAACTTTTTTTTTAATCGATGTATTTCATTTATTTTTTTTTTATTAGTTAGAAAATTAAATTTTATTTTAAATAGTTAGTTGTTTTTAAAGATTATAGATCGCAAATGACCTCCACGCTCTCCCACCCATATGCGGCACCTGATCAAAAAACTATTCATTGCGGCCTGAAGAGTTGAAGTTGGGATCGCCTCAATTATTGTCGTTATGGACTGCTTTAATTCAGTTAAATTCCTGGGCTTCGTTTTATACACCTCTTGCTTGACATAACCCCATAAAAAGAAGTCTGGTGCAGTCAGGTCAGGTGACCTTGGGGGCCAGCGAAGAGTGGGTTCCTAGAAATTAATTTGTTTGCGAATTTTTTGTTTAGCTCCGCCATAACTGGTCTGGCTATATGTGCAGTTGCTCCATCTTGCTGAAACCAAACGCTGTTGAATGGTATACGTCTTCGGCGCAGTTCTGGGTAAAAAAACTCCTTCAACATATTTAAATAACGGTCCCCATTGACAGTAACGGTTACACCGTTTTCTTCGAAGAAGTACGGCCCGACAATACACCTTGATGAAACTGCGCACCACACAGTGACTCGTTCTGGGTGCAGTTCCGTCTCATGGAGCATTTCTGGATTAGACTCTTTCCATATACGGCAATTTTGCTTGTTTACATTGCCGTTAAGATCAAAATGGGCCTCATCAGACATGAACAAACAATTGATCAATGTGTTGTCTTCTTCGGCCATTGATATCATTTTTTGGCAAAATTCCAGGCGAACAGGCAAATCCTGAGGGTTTAACTTGCTAGTAATTTGGACTTTGTACGGAAACAAGTTTAAATCGTCATGAAGTATCCGTTGTAATGACCGTCTACTAACTCCAATTTGCCCCGATAAGTTTCGGGTCGAAACGCTCGGATTGGCCTGTATTGCAGATGCTACTGCTGCGATTGTATCCTGAACCCGAACATTGGCATCTCGATGGTACGGCCTTCGTTGCGATGGTTCCAGATTCGGCAAACATGTTAACAAACCTCATAATGGTCCATCTACTCGGGGGATTACCGCCAAACTCCCGCCTAAATTCCCTTTGGACGGAAATGACGGACTGCAAAGCATGGTACCGTTGCACTATCCAAATTCTTTTCTCCGTATCCCAAGCATCCATTTTTATAAATCTAAATAGTAACCTACAAAATAAAAAAAAAATAAGCCGATTACTCACACAGAAAAAAAGTTATTACGTTTTATTTTTGTAGCACGATTCGTGCGCCACCCTGTACTTCCCTTCCTTTTTCTTGCAGGCTCATTAGCTTATGCATTACCCCTTATAACCCTTGCGGATGGGTATGTATATTTGATTTAGTATTTATAACTATTTTAAATTACATTTAGTTTAAGTTTAATAATAAAATTTTAATTCACGAAATAACTTAAACAAAATCTAGAGAATACAGAATCATGTTGTGGTTTCTCTAATATGTTGAGTCAGAAGTTTCTTAAATTGTGTTAGAATTGTCTCATTTTTTATTTCTAATGGTAATTCGTTAAATAATTTTAAACCACGTTATTTGATCATGTTTTTGGCTCTACAATCTCGATACAATTGAAGTCTAAAATCAGAATTCGAACGCAAGTTGTACAGCTGTGATTCTCCTATGGAGATCAGGGTTGACGATAGATACTCGGGCACCATGTTGTACTTCATTTTAAACACGAACAGTAATACGTTGAACATTATTCGTTATTGGATGTTGAGCCACTGCAGACAATTTAGCATCCAATACACAGGCGTATGAAAACTACATTTAAGTATGGTTCTCATAGCAAGGTTTTTTAATATTTGAAGCCTATTTATGTGTTCATTGTTACCCATAAATAAAATAGTTGAACAGAACTCAAAGTGAGGTTTCACAATAGTACGACTCAAACGCAAAATAGTTGGCCCGTTTACTGTCCGTCTTATGAAATTCGAAAAAAAGATTGGCACTCCAAAGTAAACAAACAAACTCAAAATTTATTTCGATATTGTGAAAGTGTTAGACATATAAATTTAAAAATAATTCTTCATAAAATAATAACAGTTTATTTAATGATTAAATAAACGAAATTATTGTAACTCATATAACGCAAAATAGTTGACCCACTCTTTTATCGACGCAAAAAAGTTGGCCTAATACAAAAATAACTGTCTTTTACCACTGAGTGACGTCACCTTTGTTTTTAATAACGCCTGTAATTCGATTTTAAAAAAATTAAATTAAAATTAAATTAAAGCAGTATTCAGGAGTTATGCCATTCCAAACTTCTTGGATCTTTTCCTTCAATTCATTCAAGTTTTTAGCCGGATTTGTTCTTAATTCTTTTTTCATTTTTCCCCACAAAGTCTCAATTGGAGACAGGTCCGGGCTATTTGGAGGCCACGTTAGAACTGGAATGGTGTGTTCTCGAAGCCAGCTCATATTTCGCTTGGCTGTATGACATTATGAGCCATCTTGCTGAAATGTAAGACTGCCATCTTCTGTTTGCAGCCTCGGAATCGAAGGTAAAAGTTGGTGCTCTAGGATGTCTTGATACCTACTGGCATTCACAGTACCATCGATGAAACGAAGGTCACCTACTCCTTGAGCTGACATACATCCCCATCGACTCATCGCTCCATATTACACGATCATCCATGATCACGAGTCCACCTTTAGCGCCTCATTTTTTGCAAAGGAGTTAAAAGTTAAAAGTGGTTTTTCTTTTGCCTAAGTGACGGTTCTTTAGAAGAAACAATTTTCTAAGTTAATAAAACAAAAGCAATTTGGTTAAAAATTACTGTATAAAATTTGTATCCCATTTTCTTAATTTCTCGAATGCAGGTGTCTCTTGAAACTTGCTTTTTAATCACATTTTTCCACTCCAAGGTGGTATTTGCCGTTGTAGCACGACGATCTTTCTTGAGCATTTTTCTTAAAGCCCTTCTGTTACGATCGTTAGCAATTGATGGTCTTCCAGTTTTCTTCAGTGGGTTCACATTCCAGTCCTCTTGAATAAATTAATAATGTTTCGAACTGAAGACCTCGATATTTCCAAATTTTTTGCGATGTTATATGCCGCAACGTTTTTTTTGTACGCTTTTATTATTAAATTACATATGTCTTCCGATAAACACTTTCCACGCGCCATAGTGAACTTTGATTGCGACTGCAATCAATGAATGCCTGACTTGAGACATCCGCACTTAAATAACGCAACAATAAACGGTAAATGTCAAGAGAGAAAGACATTATCCAGCTAAGGCCAACTATTTTGCCGCGAAAAACTAACGAGCCAACTATTTTGCAAAGAAAAAATTCAAATTTGTGGCAACAAACATTAACTTATTGATTGTTTTGTAAAGAACACATGTTCATGGATAATATTAAGAAAAAAAAATCAACTTTTTATAAATCATGCATAATAATAACGCATTTGAAAATGTATGTGATGAAAAATACATTACTAGGCCAACTATTTTGCGTTTGGGCTCGTATTATATACATTGATGGCACAAGTTAGCGATTATATATACGCTTAGTATATAATTATATATTTTTGTTACTCATAACATTACGATACTTCCTTCAGAAGTATCTCTATCATATTATTCTAAGAAATTAATATTTCGATACCTCCTTCAGAAGTATCCCCTTACAATTCCTAGAAATCTTCATGAAACGAAGAATTAAGAATTGCACATTGGTATATTCCACCGTTCACAAAGATACTTATTCTAACGAGTGTCATAAAACCCACGCAAATTCCTTTCTCTATCTTTCTCTATTCAAAGGAGATACTGATAAGTGAATGGGACGCGACGTGCTGTAGGTTTAAGTTTTGAACTCAATTTCATTCTTTAGTTTTATAATTCAGTTCGTAATAAAGATTCGACCTGTATAGGTCGACTACTGAACCACCGTCTTTCAGTCACACATTGTTGTTATATTTTTGCGTATTCTTTTAAGGAAGTCGAGTTTCTGTGATATTTTTTTGCTACGTTTATCATATGTGTACTATAATCGAGTTTATTGTCTAGTATCACTCCTAAATATTTGATTTCGGTCACTTGCTCGATTTTCAATCCCTCAACAACTAAATTTATTGGCTCACAAATATTGACCAGCATAGATTTAGTTTTGTTCACATTTATTTTCATTTTATTGGTCTGCAGCCATGTGCATATGTTTTTGAGGTCCTCTTTCATAAAATCAATACGTTCACTCAGAATTTTACCACTTATAAAGATGAGAGCATCATCAGCAAGTAGAGTTATTTTACATACTTGTAAGACGTTACAGATATCGTTGATATAAATTAAGAACAACAAGGGCCCAAGAATTGTTCCTTGTGGAACACCAAAACTCGTTGCACTTAATAGTGATTTATTGACAAGAGTCCTTTGTGTTCTTTCGGATGACTTGAACCAGTTAATCTCACTCCCTTTTACACCATATTCCTCAAGTTTTTTTTAAAAGAATATTACGATCAATGGTTTCAAATGCTCGTTGGAAATCTAATAACACAGCATTAATTTCACTTCCGTTGTGTCCCTCTTCTTTTAAGGTCATGATCAACCAATTTAAGGACGATTCACACGAATGATTATGACGAAAGCCGGATTGATTTTCAATTAATAATTTAGTATCACAGAGATATTTATAAAACTGGTCGTACGCGCATCTTTCAATTATTTTTTCGAGTAGAGGCATCATGTTGATGGGTCGAAACTTATCACAGTCGATTGTATGAACTTCTTTAGGAATGGGAATAACGGTAGATTCTTTTAAATTTTTCGGGAATTCACCGCGGTTAAAAGATTCGTTGATTATTTTAAGTATTATGGGGCCAATTATGTCAAAGCAATCTAGAACAATTTTGGCATTAAGATTGAATGCACTTTTTGTGTTAATTTTTTTACATGTTTCTTGTAGCTCATTTTAATATATTTCCCTAAATTAAAACACACTTTGTGATTCAGGCAACGTAGTGATTGCATTTGGCTATTGTTTCGAGGTATTGAATCATAGATACTCTTTATGCTATCGAGGAAGTACGTGTTAAACCTACTAGCGATCACAGAGCGCCCGGCTTCGCACGCATGTAAGGAAAGGGCACACATTTTAAAAAAACCAGCTGGAATACCATCGGATCCAGGATTGAAATTTAGAGCCAAATTTCCAAGTTTACTCAGTATCATATCTTCGGGAAAATCAATGTGACTGGAAATAGAGGAATGTGGTGCACCTAATTAAGAAAACAAAGTGTTCATCTATAACTGAACAGGGATTTGAATACACTGATTGAAAAAATGCCCCAAAGCTTTTGCAGATAAAGCGGGGATCATCTATAGACTGATCATCAAAGGTGAAAGAAGCCGGAAAACCATCACTATTCTTTTGTAAATTAACAAAATTCCAAAATAAATTAGACGATGATTTAATTTTTGATTCGACATCATTGATATAAGCTGAGTCGGCATGGCGAATAGAAGTTTTAAACTCGGTTCTGAGCTGACGATATAAAGTACAATCAGTCGGCAAACTCTAGCGCCACTTCGTATAGGCTATATTTTTAAGAATTTTAAGTCTACGTGTTACATCATCATCTAACATGTACGTTTATACCATTTATAAAATTTTTAATTTCAACAAGTGGGACAAAATTAAAAATTAAGTTCTTTAAGACGCGATAAAATTTCGAGCAGAGTTCTTCTATTCCTAGAGTTTAAAATGGACTCCAGTTAAAATTGTAAAGTCCATTTAAAATATTTAAAATTTAAACTCTATATGACAAAACAAATATAATGAGGGATGATAGGTGTCTTCATGAAACAGCGGAGTTAAACTTCCAGAAACATAACTATCATCGTTATAATTGGAGAATATTCAAATCCTGGAGATGGCCGCTAGGTTAGGACTCAATGTGATAAATAACGGCAACACATCTACATTCGGACGTCCTGGATATGGTGAGACAATCCCAGATATAACTCTCGCATCAGAAGAAATATCCCCAAACATTCTAAACTGGAGGGTCATCGAGGATTACACGGGCAGCGACCGCTAATATATCATCTACGACAATAACTTAATTTTCTTTGGACAGTGAAAATAATTTTATAATATTTAGCTCACTTTTGTTTTATTAATGTAACGCTTCTTTGCATACCATATTAGCGGTTTCAATCGACTAAGGAAGTGATATTTGCTGCATTACTTACCCTGGAGCACGCTACATATAAGATATAACTGCCCGTGGCTGAATCAATTCTTGATTAATTCAACTCCCGCTTTTCTTAAAGTTTGACCCTCTAACTTATTGATTGTCATGCAGAACAAACATTAATAGGAAATTGAATCCGTTTAAACTGAAATGGATAATTGCTGGGAATTATTTGTATATTCTTGGTAGAAATACTCTATCTCCAGTTAAAATGAACGCCTCAATAACGTTTTCCTGCAACGAAATCACTCTCAATCTGGTTCCATTACAAAGCTTGAGGGATTCAAATTGCGAAGCAACATAATGGGAACTCCAACTTTTAATTCCAGGCCATGGACTGTAATTCTATTTAAAAACTCGACCGGGTAATTTACTGCCTCATCTTGATTGCAAATAGCATTTATAAACAGGAATCAGGAATTTTCACTAATGTAATAATACCACGATCTGGTATCACTGCCATTCCTTTCCTATTTGACATTCCTTTGCTACATATTTGACATATGCAAACAAACAGAATACTGCCTCTGTCTGCCTCCCTCTCCGTCACAGGAGTAAAATAAGGTTAAAAGAGATGTCAAATTATTGCGCGGTTAGTATGTTTGATTTGATAATGAAGTGCATATCTACTCATACAGGTGAAAATCGTAGAAATGTTTCAAATTTTGCCTTTTCATTTAAAAACCTTTTAGGTTATTGGTTATCCTAAGTTGTACCTGCAGATGTCCTCTATAAGCTGCTGTTAACTATATTTAAATGCTCACAGTATTTTCGAACGGAAAGCGTGACAAACAAAAAAGCAAAACGAAACGAAAAAATAAATTACTCTTGCCAATTTTTTCCGCAATTTATAGAGATATAGAGTTTAGACAAAGTAGATATTGTAGGCCTAGGTATCCTCTATAGGCCTGTGATGCACCAGAATATACTGAGCAGTTTCTAAGATTTTTGCATTTAAATACATGCAGTCAAATTCAATCTTAGTCGAACAGAACTACACCAATTTTATTTATATGATGTAGTTTTTATTCGCGAGGTGCGTTTTATTTTTATATGTGTTACGTATGTTTCTATAAATGTCCCAGTCTTCGGGTCTATTGAATATGCTAGCTTTCCTAAAGCACAGAATTTTTTTGTTTTTTAAGGCTCAAAGTTCTTCTGTAAACCATTTGTTACAACGTGTTACTCTCATTTTTTTAGTTTGTGTCTTAACACAATGCATCATATTCTCATGTAATAACGATGAGAGATTATTAAAGTCGGTGTTGTTATTTATTTGTTCACCTTTTTACTAAGTAAAGCTCTAAACTGAATCTTATTATATTTGAAACGGTCGATATATTTATTGTCATATTTAATTTTTTTATTACTTACAGAAATTTTATCCGCAATTGATTCGTGATCGCTAACTTTTAGATTTGGGTCTGTATCAGCCCAAATATTTTTTTCCATAGAGTTTTCCATTATTCTTTTGGATATAACTTGATTCAGATTATTTTGGGTTAAGATTTCATAAGATCCCAATTACCTCAAATATGGTGCGCAAGTGACGGGCTTTTTCTGAATTTAGTGCTTGAATCTAGTGCTTTGAGCGAAACCTGGCTATCAATGCAGTCGGCGGTATTCCCTCGAGGCACAGCTAGAACTAGTGATTTCAAGACACTATACTTGTGGGGTCTTACATACATCATCAGGTCTGTTACGCAGGCGGTCTAATGTGTCCAGGCAGGGACTTTGCAAATGAGTTCCGACTGCGTTGAATTCTAACAAACCTGGCCGTTTTTTGTTGTTCGTTTATTATCTAAATTCATTTACAAGTTAATATTATTATACAATACTCATATACATTTTATTTACTCTTTTTAGCAGATCGTGGCGGCGTTCGGACTTCATTTGCAGTTTTAAATAAAAAACCTCATGCTCACTAGCAAGTGACAGAAACTCGTTCAATGGCTCGTTCATTTGACAGCGGTGCGTTCCAGGGTACGTCAGTATTAAGATGTTTGTTTTGAAATCCGAGCCAACGCCACAATTTACACAGAATAATTACGACAAGATCCTTATCTAAAGGGAATAAACCGGAACATATCCTTATATATTTTTAAGCCAACTGCCTACATTGCATTAAACTTTATAATAAATTTGCATGTTATACCATACCGGAAATAATTCAACATGATCCAACTGAACCTTGATTATAACAAGAGGTTTGCCCCTCCTTTCCTACTTCTTTACCCGAGTTTGGAAACCGACAAGTTTCTTGTTTGCCAAGTGCACATAAGTCATTAGGCGGAGTGCAAGCACTCCTTGGTTTCGGGATGGGACACATCTAAAATAACTTTGAAACCTCTGTGTCCTTGCTCAAGCCTTACAACTCGTCAAGGTTTTGGGCAAGACCGTAAGGTATTTAAAGGTGATACGTGCTGGTTTTGGAAAACTGCGAGTTCGTTGTCTTTCCTTTGTATATTGTGAGTCTACAAATTTTATCTAGACTAAGGGTTTTCAACTGATTTTTGATGATAGGGATTTCTAAACAGGTCTTGTGGTTTTCCAACCGACTATGTAATGTTTGTCAGGCAGTAAACAAATAAAAGTTTAAGAAGCTGAACAAGTTCTAATGGAACTTGGACACCGATAGGTGTAAGTATACGGCAGACAGAGGAAAATAACAACTACCGACCAGACGACACAACATACACACTCGCACATCTAAGCGTCGTCGTCCATCAAAAAGTGTCACATTAAAAATACCCACCCATTAGTTGAGAAAGAGAGTTTTAGAAAACTTTTTCACTCGTACTCTACACATCCTTAATTAACCTCCCTCTACCTTGAGACTCTTGATTTTGCTGTTAATTCTAATCTTAACTTGTCCTGCGATGGCATCCTATAGCGACACTTGTCTTGACTTGGCTACAGTGCTAAAATGCTGACGTGTTTCGCATTCTCAAGCACGCACTTTTCTCTGTGACTCCTGCAGTGGGTCACAAGGTTCTATAATGCGAGTGCCGGTGAAATTAATCGATTTGAAGAACAAATGTTCTTCCCTTTCCATAAAGACAGACAATTGCTGTTTTCTAAGATACATAAACAATTCCCATCACGTCCGGTAATTCAAATTAACACTCGGTGTACGTGACATGGTTAAGTGCTGAGGATTTTAAATTTGTGCCAGCACCATCAGCAAACAACTCTTACCTCTAATATGAATTCATTACTGTGTCGGGCTCTGTTAGTCCCACCTAATTGCCTATTCTTTTAGATTTCCTCAGCATCAGACATCGTTGTAGGTCTGTCGCATTGATTTACTGGGACTAAATGAGCCCAAACAAGGAGGACACACCAAAATCAACCAAGCAACCAACCATGCAGCAGGAACCAAATGATATTTAAATTATCTGGGAAAGTTTCGAAGAGAGATCCTCTCGCAGTCACTTACTCGGCAACTTCACAGTTTTCGATTTCAAATATTCACAAGATTTTCCAGTTCAAATTGAATTAGAATGGCGCAATAAGGATTTAAGATCCTTCAGCGCGTCAGAGGAGATATATGAGGTTTGCCTTTGCGGATAGCTCTTCGGTTTGATTTGAAATTTGTTTTTTTACGGTCAATTACGTTGACTTAATTCTGTTGAATTATCCAGATGCTTTGAGTGTTGGCAAAGAAAGGATTTTTACTCGTTGCTGGTTACTGCCGCCCATTGGTTTCGGAAGGGGTTGGCCCCTTTCATCATGCTTTCAGTGTTCAGCTCCGAATGAATGTTTTCTGGTCTGAAACACTTAAGAAACATTCTACAGTAGACAAATTAGATTTCGGACCCGAATGGGGGCAGAACTGTTCGGCTTTTTTGGGGGGCGTAAACTTTAATTAAGGACTCGGGAACGAGAGCACAGTACAGGACGAGGAAAATTGAATACATGGGCTTCTATAGTAAAATTAAAGTTACAGGATATTTTTTCATGGCTTTGGGTCCTGGGAGAATCTGGAATTTTGTTTCCCAGCTGTAATGATAGCGTTCGTGATGTCCATATGTTGGTATGGTGATTTTTGAGAGTGAGTTTGTAATTAAAGTTTATTGTCTCACGTTTGGTGATGTATAATGTATATCTTGAATGGTTTTAGGCTGAAAATAAAATTAAATTGACCAACCATTCCGTCTGACTTGTTGGACAATTGTTGTCATCATGTTTAATAGATTTTATTAGTCTGTCAAATTAGTTTTTAAAGTGTTTATCCTTTAAATGAGCAAGAAACCTACTGGAAAGGCCGCTAATAAAAATGTGGCTTTTAATGTCAAAGAAGAAAATAGCCGATTATTTGGCTTTGAGTTATGATAGGTGCCATAGGTCCCAGACTAAACGGCTGTATACATCCTGAATAGCACTGCGGACGATATTTTGGGAGGCAAAACCCATTACGACATGTGGTGTCTTGGTAAAGTAATAACAGAGGGGGTTAAAACTTTCGGCACGTTCCTAAGCAAAAACGCAAAAAAATGGGACAAAAAGGCTGCAAAACGATTGTTTATGGGGTATTCAGACATATCCAAGTGCTCTGTGCAATAACTCCCAACGTATTACTCCGAACAAAAAAAAAAAACTAAATAAATCCTAAAATGTTTGATAAAGAGTAAGTGAGGATAACGAATCAACCACTAGCGACTCAATAACATTTCTTATAGTGTAGGCCGTCACCAATTTTTCGCTTCCTGTCGTTCGCCAATCGATATTACCAATATTAAAATCACCAAGAATAACTGGCGATTGTTTAGAATTTAATAAATTACATATATAGGTGATATTAGAAATGTGAGCATCATAAACAATAAAAGAACTACATGGAGGAATGTAACTAATTAAGAAATAAAAATCAAATCCAAGTTCAGCAACAGCAACACAGACGCAGAGTTGTTCGATGTCATCACTGCACATGGGAAGAGCAATTTGTTTTGCGGCGAGAGATGCACGCACAGCCAAGAGAACTCCACCTCCTCTTGTACAGCCAGTCGAAGGAGAGCGGTCACGTCTGAAGACCACATAATGCGAGTCGAATAGTTCAGACGACAACAAATTTGCATTCAGCCAGGTCTCTGTGATAACGATGATGTTATAATCGTGGGAAGAGGCAGCAAGGTAGGGATGATTAGTGTTTGTGCGTAAACCACTAGCGTTTTGATAGTATACAGAGAAATACGATGAAGACGAAGGGAGGTATGTACGAGGCGGATTAAACAATGATGTGTTTAGCGGGGACGAAAAACTGTGCTGATGAGAACGAGAGCGACGAATCACTTCACTTTCTACAGTTGACGCTGCGTAGGAATTGTCGCCGCTTCTTTGAAAATTGAATAACCTCACATGAACATTTAACGGAAAATTGTCAGCATCAAGTGCGCAATGAAGAGAAGTAGCCGGTACAGCAAGCTTAAAGTTGACAAATTTAACCCTCTACTGCATGAACATCTTTCCAATAAAGAAAAAAAATTTATTTATGCAAATATGTATTTATTTGGGCTATTATAATATATATTTGGAATTGTTTTTTTTTTGTATATGGTTTAGAAAAAAAAAATTAAGCCATATATGGCTCTCTATACAGTTTCTTTTGTCATTGTAGCACAAAAATACATTACACTTCTCACAAAAAGTGTAGGAACGGAAAGAACAATCATTTTGACAAAGTTGTCTATTCGTTAGCCATTTGGGAAAATGTCCAATATTTTCCGCTCGAACAGAATTCAGTGGAAATTCTTTTACTGCTAGAAGGATTACCTTCTCTGCTTGTAGTCGGAGATGAAGTCGGAGCGGTCATACGCCGTGCTCGTTTTTTAGGTTTTCCTGCTTAGCAGAGGTGCTCAGCTATTATAAGCTTGAAGTCAAACAGCGGCATATATTCCTCTGACTTACGACGCCATAAAATCCACGAGTTGACAATACACATATCTATCATGTGGAAAAAAATTTTTTATACCATTTTTTTGTACGCAATTGAATTCTATAAAGTCCAAGTAATGAATCGAGTAAATCAACGCCACCCATATTATAATTATAGACGTCAACTGCCTTCGGCGACTGGATTTCGATGTACTTTTTGTCCTTCTTACTAAAACGCGTTTTGGTTGAAACAGGATCGCTTCCCACGTAAGTGGAAAGAATATTGACAACTTTATTGTCAAACCAAGAGACGAGGCCAACTTCAACTCCATCGATATTAGCTACTTTTTCGACCATGCTTCCACGTCCCAGCTTTTTCAATTCTTTTTCAGGTGGCATCTTTGAATTAGGGACTCGATTAATCCTTACCGTACCCAAAGGCAATAAACCATTTTTCATAAGGTGGACTTCAAGATTGGGGCTGTTGAACCAATTGTCAAAAAATATTTTGTAGTTTTTTCCTTTTGGTACAGTAGCCGCTAGTCTTGTTACAGCATTTCCACTTACTCCCAAATTAGGTGCTCCTTCCGGATACGTATCACTTTGGGCTCCAGCAAAAATGTCGAAATCGTAGCTAAAACCTCATACTCCACTCAACACAAAATTTTTGAAGCCCCATTTGTGAGGCTTAGCCGGATTATATTGTTTTAAGTGGTGCCGGCACTTCGTGGGAATAATTTGCTCATCAACGACCAAATGTTCCTCCTTAGGTACGAGCAATAATTGATCACGGATCTTGCTTAGCAGCGGTCGAATCTTAAATAGCTTTTCAAACCCGGCTTCACCTGGCGACTTCATATTGTCGTTATTGTTGAAGTGCAAAAAACGTTTTATAGTTTCCCATCTATTGCAAGTCATGGTGCCACGTACAAATTTTTGACCAACAGTCGTATTCCAATAGTCTCTTGAAGATGGTAATTGTACCAACGACATGTACAGGGTGGCGCACGAATCGTGCTACAAAAATAAAACGTAATAACTTTTTTTCTGTGTGAGTAATCGGCTTATTTTTTTTTTATTTTGTAGGTTACTATTTAGATTTATAAAAATGGATGCTTGGGATACGGAGAAAAGAATTTGGATAGTGCAACGGTACCATGCTTTGCAGTCCGTCATTTCCGTCCAAAGGGAATTTAGGCGGGAGTTTGGCGGTAATCCACCGAGTAGATGGACCATTATGAGGTTTGTAAACATGTTTGCCGAATCTGGAAGCATCGCACGAAGGCCGTACCATCGAGATGCCAATGTTCGGGTTCAGGATACAATCGCAGCAGTAGCATCTGCAATACAGGCCAATCCGAGCGTTTCGACCCGAAACTTATCGGGGCAAATTGGAGTTAGTAGACGGTCATTACAACGGATACTTCATGACGATTTAAACTTGTTTCCGTACAAAGTCCAAATTACTAGCAAGTTAAACCCTCAGGATTTGCCTGTTCGCCTGGAATTTTGCCAAAAAATGATATCAATGGCCGAAGAAGACAACACATTGATCAATTGTTTGTTCATGTCTGATGAGGCCCATTTTGATCTTAACGGCAATGTAAACAAGCAAAATTGCCGTATATGGAAAGAGTCTAATCCAGAAATGCTCCATGAGACGGAACTGCACCCAGAACGAGTTACTGTGTGGTGCGCAGTTTCATCAAGGTGTATTGTCGGGCCGTACTTCTTTGAAGAAAACGGTGTAACCGTTACTGTCAATGGGGACCGTTATTTAAAGATGTTGAAGGAGTTTTTTTACCCAGAACTGCGCCGAAGACGTATACCATTCAAAAGCGTTTGGTTTCAGCAAGATGGAGCAACTGCACATATAGCCAGACACAGTTATGGCGGAGCTAAACAAAAAATTCGCAAACAAATTAATTTCTAGGAACTCCACTCTTCGCTGGCCCCCAAGGTCACCTGACCTGACTGCACCAGACTTCTTTTTATGGGGTTATGTCAAGCAAGAGGTGTATACGAAGCCCAGGAATTTAACTGAATTAAAGCAGTCCATAACGACAATAATTGAGGCGATCCCAACTTCAACTCCTCAGGCCGCAATGAATAGTTTTTTGATCAGGTGCCGCATATGCGTGGGAGAGCGTGGAGGTCATTTGCGATCTATAATCTTTAAAAACAACTAACTATTTAAAATAAAATTTAATTTTCTAACCAATAAAAAAAAAATAAATGAAATACATCGATTAAAAAAAAAGTTATTTGAATTTCTTATTGTAGCACAATTGGTGCGCCACCCTGTATAATACCATGCCTAAAAATATAACTTATTAGAGCTTTTCACTAATGTGGTTAAATTTAACTTACCTATAAATTGCTCTATTTCGTTTAGAGTAATATTAGCGGGCCTATTTATGTCAACTTGGAGTGCCACTAGATTTGACTGTTCAACTATGAAGGTTATCAGATCGTCGGTAAAAAAAAAATTTAAAAAAGTCTTCTGGCGTCTCCAGTTTATCGATAAAACTTGGAAGATTGGTATTTCCTTGAAATGGAAAGCTCTCTTTCGAATACGGGGGCAAGTGACTTTCCTTCCAAATCGGTGCTGCTTTTTTTGTCGGCTTTGCTTTCGAAAAGTGGGGCCTGTCACAGTGGTCATCTGAACCACTCTCATCGGTCTCCGGTATATACATATCTTCCTGTTCGACCTTTTGATTTCCAACAACTTCTTCATCGGTATCGGATGCGTATTCGTCATTACTTTGAAGGGGATCATCGATTTCGTTGACGTTTCGTAAGTTACCGTAAAATGATTGTACATTCATTTTAGAAAATTAAATTTTATATGTAGGTACAGTGAAAGCCCTCCGTATTGGTAGCAAAAAGATCTCATATATGTATAAGTCGGAACAAATCATCAAAATGTCTATTGGGAAAGTCCCGGCAATTGACATTTAGAAGTCGGGGAAAACCATAAAAAAATTGAATTGGGGGAATCCCGCTAATCCACATTTAGATGTTGTTGTCGGAAAATTCGTTTATTCGGACTGACCTTCCGGCCAACCATTCCGAATTAAGTACCGTTTTAATTAAAAAAAAATCTTAAAAATGAAAAGCCATATATGGCACTGTATGCGGTAGAGAGTCGAGCTTTTACTGTATATAGAATATATCATTACTGCATAAAGAGCCATATATGGCTTCCGCAGTTTTTGTAAGAAATAGTATATAGTATGCTTACCTTACAGTCAAATTATATTTTTTTATGAAAAATAACTTTATTTTCTTTCGGAAAAATATTATTATTGAAAAAAAAAATGTTTTTTTGTGGTGCAAATTTAATTCTAAATTGAGCAAAATTCACTTTCATGAGACGCTTGAACAAAACTCATTGAAACAAGAAATAAAGCAACACAACAAAAATTCTTTACATGGCATTCCAATAGAAAATAGTGCAAAAAAAATTACCGATACAATCGATTTCACTTAAGTACCGTTTTATTTAAAAAAAAAAATCATTAAAAATGAAAAGCCATATATGGCACTGTATGCGGTAGAGGGTTAAGAGTGTTTTGATCGGTACCTCTTGTAATGAGGGGCATGCATAACAGATGATCGGATGGAATTTGAAGTCTATGTGTCATTAATTTTTGATAGAATCAGCCGTAGTAGATGAGAAGAAACGCGAGAGATGCAACCATTTGTAGGACGGATTGACGGCAATATTGTTCTCTTCGGTCGCGGTATTGGTTCGCGTTTCTTATGCAAATTATGAATTTTAATTGATGAAGAACGTTGAATTGTTGCAGCAGGAGTAGTTGAGGAACTACCACTAGGACTAGCAACAGTTGGATAGATTGCACCCGGACGACGAGTAGAGTTTAAGTCCTCACCGAGTGGCAGCCCCGAGCTGGGAAGCGCACCAGCAGGCACAAAAAATCCATCATGGGAAGACGCCAGCTCACTTCCATATGCAACCGTTTTATCAGCAGCGGAATTAAGAACTGCATTTGATTTAATGGTCGTCGGCGAGAGAACATCATGCGGAAAATCCGAGACACTCTTAGATCTATGGACAAATATATTTCCCTTTTTAATTAATTTTTTTCGGGAAACTCCTTCCGATGATTTATGTTCTCCGTTTGGTAAATTCACTAAGAATTTTTTATGAAATTGATTTTTGAGATCATTTATTTCACCAACAAGTTGTTTAACAGTTTCGACAAGCAAATTATTACATTCGTGAGACACAATGCACGAAGTGTACTTCCACATAATGCTCGAATCATTAGTTAAGAGCTTAAGCACTGAGTCAGAAATATTGGCACATTTCTTGTGAAAAACTAAATTACAAAAGGAATCACGCATTTCACAAAATTGGAATCGATAACTTCATTAGCCCATTTGGCGCAATTAGTACAACCATTTTGAAAGAAATGTAATTAACCCTTCAATGCATGATTTTTTTTTTTCGGGTCGATAAAAATATATTTCATGTAAATAAACGATCTAAACCCAAAAAAAATATAAGAAAAAGATCCGGTTAACCGATTTTCCGGAAAATGGGATTTTCTATATGATGCATATCTGCAACGCCATGCATAAGCGGTATGTAATTAATAAAAAAAAGTTTACACAAAAAAATTGTTCTGGGAACTTTCAAATAACTTAAAAACAATAATTAAACAAATTGTGTAAGCAAAACGATAAATAATAATTCATTTTATATGAAACTTACAGGAACATAAAAAAATCATATATGTATGTAATTGCGTGCTCATTGTATAGAATTCAGTTCGAGCTCTTTTGCAACTATTACTAATATTCGTTAAAAAAAAATGGATAAATATTACAAAGATAAAAGAAAGGGGCAAAATAAGAGAAAAGTAGATTGGTTTAATATTTACATTATAAATTATTATGTATGAAACTCTTTAAAACAATTATTCGTTTTATTAAAACACAGGGCAGTGCAACATTTTTTACATTGTGTGTATGTGAATCCAGTACAATTTGGAAGCTTGCATCTCAGTCTTTTTTCCATATAAACCGGCCAATGTGATATCTCATCATTTCTAACGTATGATTTGGGATATTTTCTTTTGCGATCTTGAAGAAGAGCAGATGGAGAGCCAGTTGGCCTTCCTCTAACTTTTTGAAGCACAGTCCCACTTCGGCAAAGAGATTCTGCCAAGTCTATACGGAAATCGCATAGGCCCATTGGTGTTTCATTGCGGATGGAGCAGTTCCACGAATTAACCACTGTAATATCGAAAAGATGGTAAAAAATCCGCATGTACCATTTGCGGGATCTCATTTTAATTCGATGTCGTCCAATCAGGCTGTCTGTAAGGTCCACGCCACCCATATGTTAGTTTTACTGTTTGACTATATTGGGACAATCGATATCAACACGCTGTGCTTTTATTTTATCATACCTTTTAACAGTCCCAATAGGCAGGGCGCTGACAAATGATGACAACAAGTTAACAGCGTTGTTGTCTTTCCAACAAAGAGTACAAATGTCTATATTGTCCACATTGGCAAAAAATTCGAACGACTTTCCCCGTGGTGCTTTGGATATTTCCTTTTCATTTGGAAGCTTGCAGTTTGTCAGTCTATTTCGGCGAATAGTTCCCACAGTATAAATACCTTTTTTGGCCAATTCGACAACTAAAGGGATGCTCGTATAATAGTTGTCGAAATAAATCTTATGTCCAACATTTACTTCGATACTTCGGGCTAATCGTACGACAACATTGGCACACGCTCCTAAACTCGTCTCGGATGGTAGAATTGCGTCCACATTTTCTTTCCCAGTATATATTTCGAAGTTATAGGTAAATCCTGATACGCCACTCAAAACAAATAACTTATAACCCCACTTATGAGGCTTCGCGGGCATATATTGCTTCATGTAACTTCGTGCCTTTGTTGCGCATATTTGTTCATCAAGAGATAAACACTCTTCTGTTGGGATGGACAAGAATTCTTCTGTTAAATGAGTTAGTAAGGGCCTGATTTTGTGAAGTCTGTCATGTAGGGGCCATATGGGTTCAACTTCCGGCTTATTATTCAATATGTGTAGTGGTAAACTGTCAAGCTCCACTAATTCAATATTTACGTCTTCTTGTAAGACATCCCTTCTGGTGTTGGATACAAGATCTTCTACATCCAACGTGTGCTGAAGAAGAACACATTCTACAAATTCATCCTCGCTGTCCACCCATTCATCCAAAATTTGTTCAAGTTCTTTATCTGACAAGATTCTCTCCATTCTGAAAACCGAAAAAAGCTTCTAAATATTGATACTGTTTCTCAGGTCGAAACCACCCTAAATGCATGGTGTTGCACATATGCATCATAGGCAAAATATGAACAAAGCATCTGTACTTTGCAAAATTTTAAAATTATTTTTGCACAATATATAGAAGGAACATATAAGAAACAATAAAAAAAATACTTATGTGCATTAAAACACTTTAATATTTTGTCGGCGCAGTGGCTTAGTGGTTAGTGTGTTGGACTACTAAGCGAGGGGTCCCAGGTTCGAATCCCGAGAAAAACCCAAATTCCAACTTAAGGTTTTTTTCGCTGTCTCGCGAACGTCTGACAAACATCCGAGAGTATAACTGTCATGAAAGAGCTTCTCAATTGGCCGTTTGGACTCGGCATAAAATTGTAGATCCCTTCCATTCGTCCCAAAAATAAAAACTCACACAAGACGAATGGTTGTGAGGAGCTAGGCTTGGGTCCATACGGACCTGTTGCGCCAATTATTTTTTTTTTTTTTATTTTTTTTTTTTATAATATTTATATTTACACACCTCTTCCGTAGATTATGAGAGCACGTGGTCTAGTGGCTTAAATCTCTATTTTATTGCATTCATACACTTACCAACACATTTATAAAAATAAAATATCATCGCGGAAGTAACTGGAAATGGAAAACTGAACAAATCGAAGAGATATCGGCTGCCACTCTCTTATGACAGTTTTTTTTTAAAAGTATGATGCAGATATGCTACGGTATGCATTGAAGGGTTAACACAACCAATCACTGCAAGACTTGAAACAAGACCGTTGTTAATGTTACATACAAAGTTATTAGTTGTTACACATGAAAGAACTCCTAAATATTAGATATATTTTCATCGAGGTTAGGACTTATTGCATGTTTAGGTGTTTGGAATTATTTCATCATCAAATAAATCCTAATCATATGAATCAAATAAAACCTAGTTAGGAGCTATTACACTCAATGTTATTAGGAATTATTTCATCAATGTTAGGAGTTACTTAGTTTTCCAAAAATAAGTGTTTTGCCGTTAGTAATGTAAATGAGTTAATCTTTACGTCACATGTTATTCTAAGATCACGTGTTAGGTTAGGTTAGGTTAATGGGTGGGTACGGCAGAGCAACACGTCTATACTACGCGGTATCGGTCGGTCGAGTGCCCAGTTATTTATTATTAAACTCAAAGTCTAATAGCAAACTCAGATGTTGCTAGATACTACATCACTTCTTTTGTTTTACAAAATTTCAAATATTTAATTTCAGTACAAAACCGAAACTTATTTGCCATGGTAAAGTATTCACCCGCTGAGGTCCTCGACGAAGCAAGTGTACCGAATTGGCTTCTTGATGATTCGTTGTATTCGCCCGGGGTCCACAACAACGCTGGCGGCTGCGGCTGCATCAGTTGTAGCTGATTGGGAGTCAATTTCGGCTGCAGTATTGTTGTTTATTTTCTGCAAATGAGAAATGTTACGCCGATATCTTTTGCCCGAATTTTTAGACTCGATCAGAACATCTCCACCTTTTTTATCAATAACTGTGTAGCAAGATGGGTCAAATGCTGGTTTATTTGCTTTAAACATTAACTTTGCCAACACTTTATCTCCCACTTCAATTTCAATTTTCTTAGCGTGACGTCCGAATACTGCTTCCCTTATTCTTTCATCTCTTTATCTCTGTCAGCGACCTCATTCGGTAGTTTGTCCCATATGTTCCGACCGAATAACATTTGCGCTGGCGGTCTCATTGCTACTGAGTGCGGAGTAGAACGATACATAAGTAGGTAATCATTAAAATCACTACTCCAGTTCCTGTCTGTATTTTGACTGATAATTAGACGCTTTAATATAGCTCGGTTTTGCCTTTCAACTTCCCCGTTCTGTTGAGGCCAATAGGGAATTGTATTGTTCAAGTGAATATTGTGTACTTTGCAAACATTTTTCATTTCCCCGCAGTCAAATTGTGGACCATTATCAGCAGTAATTGACATTGGTAGACCAAATCAGGTAAATATGACTTTCAATCGATTAATGGTCTCAGCGGCATCGATTTTTTTCATGATATCGATTTCAACAAATCGGCTGTAGTAGTCCACTACTGCCAACAAATTATGCCCAGATGGCAGCGGTCCCAAAAAGTCAATGGCAATGTGTTGCCATGGTTCGCTCGGCAACTCTTTTCTCTTCATGGGTTCTGGCGGCTGCTACTAACATGCATCCACGACAGTTCTTAACATACGCATCGACCTGTACATCCATCTTTGGCCACCAAACTTTTGATCGTAGTCGTTGTTTCATTAACGTCATGCCTGGATGTCCTTCATGTGCCAAGTCTAAAGTTCGTTTTCGCAAGCTTTCCGGGATTACGATTCGATTACCTCGTACAAGGATATTGCCAGCAAAACACAATAGAAAATATTTTAAACGGTGCCGCTTCCTCCGTCCACAAGTTCTGATTCAAACTTATTTTGACCGCCTTTATTGCAGCGTCTGCTTTTGATTGATATTCGATTTCTTCCAATTTTAAAGCCACTGCAACGGCCTGAGACACGACCCAATTTACATAGTACTCAGCATGTTCGTCAAATGTATATATTGGTCCCTTCTCGGTTACTGCCAGCCTTTATATTTTTTTTTTTCATTTTTTTTTTTTCATTTTCATTTCATTTATTCCAAGCAATGAGCATATAATTAAACAATCTACTGAAAAACTTAACAGATATTACAGCAATGGACATTAGGAATATAAGATACATCCTTTAGTTAAAAAACTAGTGACGGATGCATTAATTCAATTAAGAAATGTATAGCTAAGGTAAATACAATTGTTGTGGGGTGATTAAGATGATCTAAAACTGATAAAGTTATAACTACTTTTAAATTTAGTGCATAAGATAAAAAACTGAAATTTTCTTAAGTAGAAGTTATGCTATATAATTACTTTTATTATGTTGTTTATTTCATTGAAGTCAAACCTAAATAGCCACTTTTTAATTTCTCTGTTGAATGAATAGATTTTGGTTATGCTTCGAAGTTCGAAAGGTAGCTTGTTAAACAGTCTGGGTGCTACTGAAGTGTAAAAGTGCAAGAAGCGATGAGAATTGTGAGGTGGAATATTAGCAAGACATCGTTCAGTGCTGCGAAGTCCATAGGCAGTTAAATTCTGATTTAATAAATTCCCACTTCTTACGTAAAATATTTTTAAGACTTTGTAAAAATAAAGATGTTTCAGCGGAAGTATCTTTGATTTGCAGAACAAACAAAAACTATGTTCACGGCGTTGTTTTTTCCATATTAACCTTAATATATGTTTTTGAGATACGATTAGGGGTTGTAAATTATTACTGGATCTGCAATATTTGATTTACCAGGCCGATAAATAACTTTATATTTATAGGATTGTAATCGCAACACCCATCGCTCGATAGGCGCACACGGCCGTGAATTATTCCCAAAAATGACTTCAAGTGGCTTATGATCCGTATTGAGCTCGAATTCTCGTCCATATAAATAGAAATGAAACCGCTCCGTTGCCCAAACTAATGCAAGGGCCTCTTTTTCGGTTTGTGCATAACGTTTGTCAACATCAGAAAGGCTTTTGCTAGCATATGAGATGACTCTCGGACCGCTTTGGTTCAGCTGGACTAATACAGCTCCCAAACCAATCGGACTTGCATCAGCAATCAATTGCGTGCGATCCCCCACATCCAAATAGCCCAAAGTCAATTTATTCGACATGCACTCCTTGAGCTTAAGAAATGCAGTGCGATGTTCTTTGTTCCAAAGAAATGGTTGTTTGTTCTAAGTCAACGCTCGCAAGGGGCCAGGTACGGTTGCCAATTCTGGAATGAATTTTCCAATACAATTAACAAGACCTAGAAAGCTTCGAACTTCCACCGCAGTCGCTGGCTCTCTGAAATTTCGAATCACTTCTAACTTATCTGTGTCTGGTGTGATTCCCTCTGCGGACAGAACATGCCCGAGAAATCGTATTTTGTTGACACCATACAGACACTTTTCCCTATTTAATGTAACTTGGCTTTCCTTCAGAACCCTTTGTACATTCGCCAAACGACTATCGTGTTCCTTCTGATCTGTACCAAACACAACAATATCGTCGATGAAATTAAAGCATCCGTCACAGCCACTAAGAATTTGCTCCATTGTCTTTTGAAAAAGTTCTGGGGCACACGTTATGCCAAACATCAATCGCGTATAGCGAAACATACCTTTGCGTGTCATGAATGTTGTAATTTCTCTTGACTTTTCCGAAATCGCGACCTGATGGAATGCGTTTTTTACATCTAATCTGCTGAACCATTTGGCTTTTCCCAAATGTGGCAAGAAGTCTTCCATTGTTGGGAGCGGATGATTCTCTCGCTCGATTGCACGGTTCGCACCACGCATATCGATGCAGATTCGAATGTCATTACCTTTTGGAACTACAACTACTGGCGAAATCCACTTTGATGGCTGATTTACTTTTTCAATTACGCCTTGTTTAAGTAAATCGGTGATTTTGTTATCAACAGCCTTTTCCAACGCAACTGGAATGCGCCGATATGACTGGACGACTGGTTGCGCGTCCTTCTTGATCGGAATGTCAAGTATGACGCAACACTATCTGTTGAATCAATTTTTCGAGCATCGGTACCAATCAGAAGGATTCCCATTGCTGTGGCTGTCTCAAGTCCAATTAATAATTTGCCGTCTCCTTTAATGACGTAAAAATCGGTCAAATTTCTCTTGTTATTTACTTTAATCTCAGCTGCAAATGCACCAAGCAATGGCAATTCGTGACCTCCATACGCTTTGAAAACTTTAGCGGTTTCCTTTCAATGATTCATCACTGCAACACCTTTTGATTTTAAGCTATACCAAATTGTTTGGCTCAACAAATTGTATCTTGAACCTGAATCAATAATTGCGCTTACTTGGACTCCGCCAATTTCACACAATACCTCGCTGCCATTATCTGCAGTGGTCACAATGAAAATATATTCTTCAGTGGAAACATTCTTGACAGTATTTTCCGTTTTCACCATTCCTTTTATTATATTTTGTTCATTAAATTTGCATTTAAGCAACCGAAATTGAAGAATATTTCTCAACATTTACGCTTGCAATTTGTTCATCACAAATCTGCATTTATGCGACCAAATTAAATAAGATTTCTTTGCATTTAAGCAACACAATTCTTTTATTACAAATCTGCATTCAAGCGACCGAATTGGACAATATTTTAAATAAGATTTCTCTGCATTTAAGCAACACAATTCGTTTATTCGTCGAATTGGACAACATTAATATTTTTTTTTTATATACCTAACCAAATTCTTCTTCCGACATGCAACATGCATTAAACATAATCCCTTCCAAACAATAGTTCCGTAATTTTCAATGGATACTACATAAATCTAATTACTTACCCAGAGAATTATAAACTTCCATTTTCCTTTTTTTTTAGTTTTCGAGTCCTTTTTCCTTTTCAATAATTTATTTATTTTTTGTTTTTTCGTCGCCAATGTAACAGACAGTAAAACACGTCTATACTACTCGGTATCGGTCGGTCGAGTGCCCAGTTATTTATTTTTAAACTCAAAGTCTAATAGCAAACTCAGATGTTGCTAGATACTACAGGTCCATGTGGACCCATTCTGATGCCCTTGATGAGGATTAGCCGATGTTGCTGACTGTGGTATTGACTCCCCCACGGTTACTCGACCTTGTCCAGCCATCCTGATGCATTTATGAACCTGCAGAGATCAGATAAAGAGACATCGGAAAGTTCATGAATGTCATGGAAGTAGTGTCTACCAAGTGTTCTATTCCTCAAGTGACAAAGACTTGGGCATTGACGGAGGAAGTGAAGTGTATCCTCGGGTACCTCCTCGTCTCCGCAACCCCTGCATATGTCGTCATTCTTGAGTTTCAGTTTCATTGTGTGGTTTCTTAGGAAGTGGTGACCCGTTAGGGCCCCTACCAGTTTATACAACGACGTTCTATCAAATCGCATGAGTTTGCTAGGCCGACTTGGACTGTATTCCGGCCATAGTTTCGGTGATATTTCGCAGGTAGTCAGTTCTTTCTACCTTTGGCTTTCATGCGGATCGTATTTTCCACTCTCTCTCTGAGGTCGATCTGGATCCATAGCAGATCCATTCCTTGGCAGGTCGTCAGCCGTCTCATTGCCGGTTTTGTTCCTGTGTCCAGGGATCCAGCATAAATGCGTGGTGTGCTGTGAGCAGAGAACCTCAAGCTCTTCGCGGCAGCGGCGAGCTAGCTTCGACCTTATTTCAATAGCAGACACTGCTTTCTGTCAATATGGTAATATCATCATTTGGTATTTCTAACATTGACGCCATATGGGCAGCTTCGGCGATTGCCAGAACCTCCGCCTGAAATACACTACTATGGTCAGGTTGTCTGATCAAGTAATATATGTTCAATTCTTCAGAGAAAATCCCAGCACCTGTTCCACAGTCCATCTTAGATCCATCTGTATAGATGTATATCGATATCCTTTTTGTGGGTTCATCTGTGTTCCATTCTTCTCTACTGGGAAAATAGCAAGATAATGATTTATCGAAATTAAGATAGGGAGACAAGTAGTCGGAAGTGACAGCATCTCCCACGTAGTTATTCAGAATCTGTGCGTGTCCCATTTTGTGGGGTTTCCAGCTTTTGGATTGACTGATCCTAAGGGCACTTATGGCTGCAGATTCTTGCATGTATAGGTCCAACGGTGTCAGGTTGAGGATCGCCTCCATTCGAGCCGTAGGTGTTGTCCTTATTACGCTGGTTGTACCTATACACGCTAGTCTTTGTATTTTGGTCATTAGTTTAAGATTTGATGATTTGTTTGTGGCTTGCCACTAGACTAAGATTCCGTACGTGAGTATTGGACGCACAATAGCCGTATACATCCACAGAATTATTTTGGGGTTTGGTCCCCACCTTTTGCCGAAGATTCGGTTACATGCGTTAAAAGCGTTTGCGGCTTTTATTACTCTTTCATTCATTCATTCATTTTCCAATTAAGCTTCCTATCTAGAATTATACCCAGATATTTAGCACTCCCAGCTACTCTGAGGAGTGTATCCTCAATAGTTGGAGGATCGAAGTTTGGAATCACTCTTTTGTTACAGAACAAGACCAATTCAGTCTTCTGTGGGTTGATTCCAAGGCCGCACTGTTTTGCCAACACATATTAAGTGTTCGTAATGCGTTTTCTAGCTTATGGTAGGTAGGAATTAGCCTGTACCAAGTATTATCACATCGTCTGCGTAAGCAATTACTTTGAGCACTTTATTTCCGAGCTTCACTAGGACCCAGAGTAAGGGGGATATGACTCCTCCTTGTGGTGTACCTCTTGAGGCTGTCACTCTAAGGTCAGTGTCACCTAGTTTAGCTTTGATGTTTCTTTCATTGAGGAAGCTTTCATTCACATTGGTAAGCGTTACGTCAACGTTGGAATTGAGAAGCGCTCTTTTTATGGCGCACGTTTTGACATTGTTGACTGCTCCTTCAATGTAAAGAAACGCGGCTAATGTATATTCTTTGTCCGTTAGGGACTTTTCAATGGTAACAGTGACCTCATGTAGTGCAGTCTCAACTTCTGTACCTTTAATATAGGCATGCTGTGCCGTTCCGACTGCGGATAGAAGCATTTAAAAGGTTTTCAGGATGAAGGATATTAGGCTTATAGGCCTGAAGTCCTTAGCAGTCGTGTGGCTGGATTTGTCTGCCTTCGGAATGAAGACGACTTTTACTTCTCGCCATACCTTGGGAATGTGACCACACTCTAGCCAGCGTGTGAAGAGTCTCATCAGTGATGGTATAATAATTGAGAAGAAGATCACGTGTTAGTCTAAGAATATTTCATTATTTATTGAAAGTCGGCTCATTGTACAACGTAGCAAAATATAAAGCAGTGCCCGCGATTTAATGTTCCCGTTCGAGTTTTGTGTGGGTTTTAGAAAAGGAAGTGTTCTGCTTTATATTCCGGAGGTAAAACATTTGTAAAGGTTTAAAATTAATTCTAAAATGCTATAATAAATCGTGTAGTGCTAGTGCAGTGATAGAATTAAACAATGAAAACTTGGCTCGAATCCCAAAATCAAGTGCCGCATATAATCATTCAAGTGCAGAAAACTTAAGAATACAGATTGAGGCAAGTTTAAAGAAGTTGGACACCAAAATTATTATTTTAATTAATGATTTCTTAAATCAAATGACAAGCAACCGTAACAACCTTGTCGTAACCAAACTAGACAGTCGACCGAGAGCAGAAACGGTACCTCTGCCTACAAGCTGCCTGTCCTGCATAAGATTGCATAAGAATTCGTGCCTGTACAAATCAAAGGAGCGCCATTGCTGCCGCACGCATACTTATACAATCTGCTGCAGGGACTTCATTTCATTCGGGCGGCCATTATTATGGTGGGAAATCAAGTGTGTGCGACTGTGTTCGGCATACTTTGTGCCCATTAGTTATGCGGTGTTCACATCACAGTTCATTTTACGGTTTTTTAAAGTTTTTGAAATTGTTGGTATCAAATGGAATTCCTGTTATAATTCGTTACAATGCCAAATAAATTAATATTATAATTATTTGTCAATATCTAGCAGAAATCCATATTATAATATTAAAGAGGGAAAAATGAACTAACACGGTTTTTTTCACTTTTGTTAAAAGAGGTTTGTAACTTTAGGTTTTTTTTTGCATATTTTAAGAAAATACGCCCTTTGCCGTTGATTTTATTGCTTTAAATTTCAAAGCCATAATAAAAAAAAAATATATTTTAAGACAGTTTAGCAAAAACGTCTTTTTTTTCTATGTCGAGGGGAAAATATTTTTTTTTAGTTTTAGCATAATTTATAACCTGTAATTAGTACGTTAAATGTATACATGCACAATAATATAATTATTTGTCAAATTGAAAAAAAAAATATGTTTTTTATTTTATTACTATTTTTCTATTCTGAAATTTGTATGCGCTTGGCTTTTTCTGGTAAAGGCCATAATATAAAAATCCTCGTAGATTGCTCTTTATTGTACTCGTAACGAAAAAAAAAAATGTTTTAATCACTCTACGTATTCCAAAAACTCAAATAGTGCACTTGTTTTTGTTAATTAATTATTTAGAAAGGTTTATACAAAAATTTGTGCACATTACAAAAACATTGTATTAAAATTTGTATAAGAATTATGTGTATAGAAAACGAAATAAAGCGTACGAACACCAACAACTAACAAAACGATTTTGAATTCTTAATAATTAAGCACGGAGGAGGGAATACAATTGTCTGGTAATGTTTTTTTCAAGTCAAGGAGCCGGGCCTATTCATAAGATTAGTGGAATAATGGATCGTTTCGTGTACCGGGAGATCCTGCAAAGTGTCATGCTTCCTCATGCTGAGGAGAATATGCCGTTGCGATGGATCTTCCAACATGACAACGATCCTAAATATACCGCAAATCTTGTGAAGGATTGGCTTAAAAAAAAAAACAAAATTACAGTTGGGAAGTGGCCAGCACAATCACCTGATCTCAATCCTATAGAGAATCTATGGGAAATTGTAGATCAGAGAATTGATCGTACAAAATGCTCAAATTTAGACGCGCTGCTCGAACAGGCTCAAATTGCCTGGAGTAACATCTCTACGCACATTATTGACTACCTTATTGGCTCCATGCCTGGACGATGTGCTGCAGTGATCAGAAATAATGGATACGCCACCAAATATTAGAAGAAAATGTTTTTTATTTATTTATGAATTCTGAAATGTGCTTTAGTTTTGTCCACTATTTTAAATAAGTTAAGGGTTATAAGAAAATTGTTTATAAGGAATTGAGGACTGATATATATTGTTTAAAAAAAAAATAAAGCTAAAAATTTATCGAAGATTTTTTGAATTTTCTTTATTTTTTTCCAAAGCGACATCTTTTCGTATGGCAAAGAATGGTTTTTGTTCTTTTTTAATAATAACGTACCTATTATGATTCCTTATGAGTAAGCTTAAAATTTGAAAAAAAAAAATAGAATGCTTTTAAGTAAAGGTTAAAGTAAAGCTTTTGTTTAAATCCGAGTTTGATTTGGCCGTGATAGAGGATAATATTATCAAGGTACTATACAGTTTGTAGGCAAATGGTTGGGAGGGCAAGGAAGACAACAAACACCACCAGAGTTCTCAGAAGAAAGTTTGGCATTTTCGTAGTTTTTTCTTATTCTTTCGTAAGTATTTCTTTTAAAGCTCAGTAGTAAGTTTTGGTTTCTTTTGAAATTTCATTAGCTTAATTTTACGTAATACATGTGAACGTAAAAATATTTACTGTGGCCAGGGATTCACGAAGAAGCCAGTTACAAAATAGCATTTGAACGATTTGTCAACCATCTGTCAAAAAGCCGCAGTATTCCAAAAATTAATCTATTCACCTATATTTAGCTGAAAAGTTTAAGTTCAAACCCTAGAATGCAGGAAATTAAAAAAATTGTTTACTATCATATTTCGCAAGACCCGCCGCATCCACAGTGATTATTTTTTCTAACGAATCCCCAGAATCTATAGGGAGATATTGCTTTCCCTCAACATAGCCTAGAGAACAAATAACGTGTGGTCTAATGCTTTCCCAGTGTCAATACAAAAATAAAGAAGATAAATCTGGTAAGAAAATTACTTTCGGATCCCCAGACATCCTGTTCGTGCGTTGAAAAATCCCAAAAGCGATTGTTTCGCCAACAAAAGCAAGTAAAACACTTGTAATTCGTAACTGGTGTCCTTATATAGAACAGATTCAAAACACAAGAGACAAAAGATGGATTTTTGTTCGCAACCGTCCTTTCAAAAAACAATCATCTTCAAGTTTGTAAAGATTGCTACAAGGGAACCCCTCCGAGGGGGAAATATATATTCAAAGCACTGCAGGAGAAATATACTGTTTTCGATATCCTTGTTTTTTTTTAGCGTCGTTTTCTTTATAATGTTGACTTCTTAAGGGGCGGATCTATATTTTTTGAAGGGCCACACTTTCTTCTAAATTACTCCGCACACACTTTGCACTTGTGAGGAGACTTTATAAGACTATAGAAGTCACCTATTTTCCGCTTTGTTTGATTATAATTCTCCATCATTGCAGAAATCGATACACCACAGATACGAGACGGGTTGGTGATCAGGGATGAGTTAATAATATTCTTCAGCCTCCATTCAACTGCTGTCTTGAGTTCAAAGGCGTTTCCTTTTGTTTGTAACGTCAAACTTGAAGAACATCGATTAAGTTCAATAAACTATACAAAAAAGTAGCCTTGAATCAGAAAACTCCTTCAGACGTTTACACGTTTCTTCTTTGTTTTAAGGAGCCTTTCATTCTTTTAGAAACATTTTCTACTCCCTGGATATGGAACGTTGTGTATGATGTGTGTTGGCTGTATTTGAACAGGGAACAGCAGACAAACATTAACCGATTGAAAGCTTCTTAAGTGAGATCCCATATTGTTGTGTGTGCAGCTATGAGGGGAATGGAATCCTCCGGAGTCTGAATGGAATTGCCTGCAATTCATTGTTGCAGAGCGTATGGCTTCGTCACGTCGTTTTCCATCAACGGAATTCTTTTAAATAGATTTCTCTTAAGCCAAGCGAATTCCACACATAAGCATTTCCCTTAGCGCTGTATTCGAGCAGCGCATATATCAGCAGAAGGGATATCGCAAATTCTCCTTCAGCGAATATTGACTAGTTTCATGGACTGGCTAACAGTTGCTTCTATCATACAACGGTGGGGTTGGTATGTTATCCACTTAGCAGTTGTCAACAAAAAATGCTCTGCGTGTTCCACAACTGGGGTGTTTGAATAGGCTTTAGTTTTCCCGCAGGATGCCGCTGGCTATATAGGGAAAGGTTTTATCGAATGCGTGGAGTGGGGCACGCGAAGAGGCTCATGCATACCTACATTATATTGTTTCACTGTTGAGTGAATTTCAATTTCTCGAGACCGATAAGAGATTTCGAGATATGCGCGAAATTGCTGATGTAATTTTCAGTAGAGGCATCGACGTACACGCGCGTTAAGCGGAACGTGCCTACAATTTTTATTGAATTATCCTTATTCGATAAGAAGTGATATTTCGCTCATGACAATAAGATAAGGATATTTTACATAATTCCAACCGTTTGCGTTTTAAGTAGGCACAGGCAGGAGATGAATTTAATGCGAAAAATATAGTAAGATTGAATAATCTTAAAAAATTAAAAAAAAAAACAAATTAATTTATATACGATATTGCAGTAACATTGTGCTACTGTTTTTGGAGTATAACACGCTTAAAAATTGACTCGAACTGAATGGGTTTTTTACTCGGTTGAAAAAGGGTTAAAATTAACTAACTATTCTACTATTTATGGGAGGAAATTGTTCTTTAAATTTTCAAATTGAATCTGGATTCACCGTGTATGGATCTGGAAGCTCGTGCAATTTTTGAACTTTTATTTCGTCAATTTTCCACTTCTATTTATTTCAGCATCACGCTTAAAAATTGACTCGAACTGAATGTGTTTTTTACTCGGTTGAAAAAGGGTTAAAATTAACTAACTATTCTACTATCTATGGGGGGAAATTGTTCTTTAAATTTTCAAATTGAATCTGGATTCACAGTGTATGGATCTTGACCAGCTCGTGCAATTTTTGAACTTTTATTTCGTCAATTTTCCACTTCTATTTATTTCAGCATTCACGCTTAAAAATTGACTCCAACTGAAAGGGTTTTTTCCTCAGTTAAGAAAGGGTTAAAATTAACTAACTATTCTACTATCTATGGGGGGAAATTGTTCTTTAAATTTTCAAATTGAATCTGGATTCACCGTGTATGGATCTGGAAGCTCGTGCAATTTTTGAACTTTTATTTCGTCAATTTTCCACTTCTATTTATTTCAGCATCACGCTTAAAAATTGACTCGAACTGAATGTGTTTTTTACTCGGTTGAAAAAGGGTTAAAATTAACTAACTATTCTACTATCTATGGGGGGAAATTGTTCTTTAAATTTTCAAATTGAATCTGGATTCACCGTGTATGGATCTTGACCAGCTCGTGCAATTTTTGAACTTTTATTTCGTCAATTTTCCACTTCTATTTATTTCAGCATTCACGCTTAAAAATTGACTCCAACTGAAAGGGTTTTTTCCTCAGTTAAGAAAGGGTTAAAATTAACTAACTATTCTACTATCTATGGGGGGAAATTGTTCTTTAAATTTTCAAATTGAATCTGGATTCACCGTGTATGGATCTGGAAGCTCGTGCAATTTTTGAACTTTTATTTCGTCAATTTTCCACTTCTATTTATTTCAGCATTCACGCTTAAAAATTGACTCGAACTGAATGGGTTTTTTACTCGGTTGAAAAAGGGTTAAAATTAACTAACTATTCTACTATTTATGGGAGGAAATTGTTCTTTAAATTTTCAAATTGAATCTGGATTCACCGTGTATGGATCTGGAAGCTCGTGCAATTTTTGAACTTTTATTTCGTCAATTTTCCACTTCTATTTATTTCAGCATTCACGCTTAAAAATTGACTCGAACTGAATGGGTTTTTTACTCGGTTGAAAAAGGGTTAAAATTAACTAACTATTCTACTATTTATGGGGGGAAATTGTTCTTTAAATTTTCAAATTGAATCTGGATTCACCGTGTATGGATCTGGACTAGCTCGTGCAATTTTTGAACTTTTATTTCGTCAATTTTCCACTTCTATTTATTTCAGCATCACGCTTAAAAATTGACTCGAACTGAATGGGTTTTTTACTCGGTTGAAAAAGGGTTAAAATTAACTAACTATTCTACTATCTATGGGGGGAAATTGTTCTTTAAATTTTCAAATTGAATCTGGATTCACCGTGTATGGATCTTGACCAGCTCGTGCAATTTTTGAACTTTTATTTCGTCAATTTTCCACTTCTATTTATTTCAGCATTCACGCTTAAAAATTGACTCCAACTGAAAGGGTTTTTTCCTCAGTTAAGAAAGGGTTAAAATTAACTAACTATTCTACTATCTATGGGGGGAAATTGTTCTTTAAAATTTCAAATTGAATCTGGATTCACCGTGTATGGATCTGGACTAGCTCGTGCAATTTTTGAACTTTTATTTCGTCAATTTTCCACTTCTATTTATTTCAGCATTCACGCTTAAAAATTGACTCGAACTGAATGGGTTTTTTACTCGGTTGAAAAAGGGTTAAAATTAACTAACTATTTTAGTATTTATGGGAGGAAATTGTTCTTTAAATTTTCAAATTGAATCTGGATTCACCGTGTATGGATCTGGAAGCTCGTGCAATTTTTGAACTTTTATTTCGTCAATTTTCCACTTCTATTTATTTCAGCATTCACGCTTAAAAATTGACTCGAACTGAATGGGTTTTTTACTCGGTTGAAAAAGGGTTAAAATTAACTAACTATTCTACTATTTATGGGGGGAAATTGTTCTTTAAATTTTCAAATTGAATCTGGATTCACCGTGTATGGATCTGGACTAGCTCGTGCAATTTTTGAACTTTTATTTCGTCAATTTTCCACTTCTATTTATTTCAGCATCACGCTTAAAAATTGACTCGAACTGAATGGGTTTTTTACTCGGTTGAAAAAGGGTTAAAATTAACTAACTATTCTACTATCTATGGGGGGAAATTGTTCTTTAAATTTTCAAATTGAATCTGGATTCACCGTGTATGGATCTTGACCAGCTCGTGCAATTTTTGAACTTTTATTTCGTCAATTTTCCACTTCTATTTATTTCAGCATTCACGCTTAAAAATTGACTCCAACTGAAAGGGTTTTTTCCTCAGTTAAGAAAGGGTTAAAATTAACTAACTATTCTACTATCTATGGGGGGAAATTGTTCTTTAAAATTTCAAATTGAATCTGGATTCACCGTGTATGGATCTGGACTAGCTCGTGCAATTTTTGAACTTTTATTTCGTCAATTTTCCACTTCTATTTATTTCAGCATTCACGCTTAAAAATTGACTCGAACTGAATGGGTTTTTTACTCGGTTGAAAAAGGGTTAAAATTAACTAACTATTTTAGTATTTATGGGAGGAAATTGTTCTTTAAATTTTCAAATTGAATCTGGATTCACCGTGTATGGATCTGGAAGCTCGTGCAATTTTTGAACTTTTATTTCGTCAATTTTCCACTTCTATTTATTTCAGCATTCACGCTTAAAAATTGACTCGAACTGAATGGGTTTTTTACTCGGTTGAAAAAGGGTTAAAATTAACTAACTATTCTACTATTTATGGGGGGAAATTGTTCTTTAAATTTTCAAATTGAATCTGGATTCACCGTGTATGGATCTGGACTAGCTCGTGCAATTTTTGAACTTTTATTTCGTCAATTTTCCACTTCTATTTATTTCAGCATCACGCTTAAAAATTGACTCGAACTGAATGGGTTTTTTACTCGGTTGAAAAAGGGTTAAAATTAACTAACTATTCTACTATCTATGGGGGGAAATTGTTCTTTAAATTTTCAAATTGAATCTGGATTCACCGTGTATGGATCTTGACCAGCTCGTGCAATTTTTGAACTTTTATTTCGTCAATTTTCCACTTCTATTTATTTCAGCATTCACGCTTAAAAATTGACTCCAACTGAAAGGGTTTTTTCCTCAGTTAAGAAAGGGTTAAAATTAACTAACTATTCTACTATCTATGGGGGGAAATTGTTCTTTAAATTTTCAAATTGAATCTGGATTCACCGTGTATGGATCTGGAAGCTCGTGCAATTTTTGAACTTTTATTTCGTCAATTTTCCACTTCTATTTATTTCAGCATTCACGCTTAAAAATTGACTCGAACTGAATGGGTTTTTTACTCGGTTGAAAAAGGGTTAAAATTAACTAACTATTCTACTATTTATGGGGGGAAATTGTTCTTTAAATTTTCAAATTGAATCTGTATTCACCGTGTATGGATCTGGAAGCTCGTGCAATTTTTGAACTTTTATTTCGTCAATTTTCCACTTCTATTTATTTCAGCATTCACGCTTAAAAATTGACTCGAACTGAATGGGTTTTTTACTCGGTTGAAAAAGAGTTAAAATTAACTAACTATTCTACTATTTATGGGGGGAAATTGTTATTTAATTTTCAAATTGAATCTGGATTCACCGTGTATGGATCTGGACTAGCTCGTGCAATTTTTGAACTTTTATTTCGTCAATTTTCCACTTCTATTTATTTCAGCATTCACGCTTAAAAATTGACTCGAACTGAATGGGTTTTTTACTCGGTTGAAAAAGAGTTAAAATTAACTAACTATTCTACTATTTATGGGGGGAAATTGTTATTTAATTTTCAAATTGAATCTGGATTCACCGTGTATGGATCTTGACCAGCTCGTGCAATTTTTGAACTTTTATTTCGTCAATTTTCCACTTCTATTTATTTCAGCATTCACGCTTAAAAATTGACTCCAACTGAAAGGGTTTTTTCCTCAGTTAAGAAAGGGTTAAAATTAACTAACTATTCTACTATCTATGGGGGGAAATTGTTCTTTAAAATTTCAAATTGAATCTGGATTCACCGTGTATGGATCTGGACTAGCTCGTGCAATTTTTGAACTTTTATTTCGTCAATTTTCCACTTCTATTTATTTCAGCATTCACGCTTAAAAATTGACTCGAACTGAATGGGTTTTTTACTCGGTTGAAAAAGGGTTAAAATTAACTAACTATTTTAGTATTTATGGGAGGAAATTGTTCTTTAAATTTTCAAATTGAATCTGGATTCACCGTGTATGGATCTGGAAGCTCGTGCAATTTTTGAACTTTTATTTCGTCAATTTTCCACTTCTATTTATTTCAGCATTCACGCTTAAAAATTGACTCGAACTGAATGGGTTTTTTACTCGGTTGAAAAAGGGTTAAAATTAACTAACTATTCTACTATTTATGGGGGGAAATTGTTCTTTAAATTTTCAAATTGAATCTGTATTCACCGTGTATGGATCTGGAAGCTCGTGCAATTTTTGAACTTTTATTTCGTCAATTTTCCACTTCTATTTATTTCAGCATTCACGCTTAAAAATTGACTCGAACTGAATGGGTTTTTTACTCGGTTGAAAAAGAGTTAAAATTAACTAACTATTCTACTATTTATGGGGGGAAATTGTTATTTAATTTTCAAATTGAATCTGGATTCACCGTGTATGGATCTGGACTAGCTCGTGCAATTTTTGAACTTATATTTCTTCAATTTTCCACTTTTATTTAGTTCAGCATTCAGAATTTGAGAAAAAAATAGTTCGAAACCCTCGCGAAATTTAAACTTTTATTTTCTCAAATTTCTCTTCTAATACAATTTTTTTAATTATTATTTTTTACTATTATTTTAAATTCTATGTGCCGTACTAATAACAAATTTTATTCTCGATTCTAAATTTACGGCTCGCAATTGCGAGATTTGTATGAAAAATATCGCCACTGTGAACTACCAAAATTTAGAGTCGAATCTAAAAAGAATCTGAAGAATTACTTCAGCCACGGGCAGTATGTAGCGTGCTCCAGGGTAAGTAATGCAGCAAATATCACTATCTTATTCGATAGAAACCGCTAATATGGTAAACAAAGAAGAGTTATATTAATAAAAAAAAAGTGAGCTAAATATTATAAAATTATTTTCATTGTCCAAAGAATATTAAATTATTGCCGATTAGTCCAATGAGCATGTGCAATGCCATAAAGATAAAGGCAGAGTGGACCCAGTCTACGGGAGGTTTTTTAGTACGGGTTCAAGTCCCTCACTTTTGCAGAAGGCTCTTTCTGAAATTTTTTTCCATCAATTGTTCAGAAACCACATTTTGCACGTGCGAAGCCGGGAAGGTACAGCTAGTTTAAAATAAAATGTGACAACTTTTTTCAGTCCAAATGACATTTCGATTCTATTCCACCTCTTTACAGGCACTAAACAACCTCAAAACGCGTTTAGCTTATACAAGCTCTTTACAACGTTGAATAATTTTTATAAATAAGGTTTTTGCGAATAGAGGCATTATAAAGGGTGCATAACTTTATACACTCCTTATAATACGTTTATAAATAAGGCTGTAAATGTTTAGTCATGTACTTTTTGGCCACGATGTCCGATACGGCAAGCAGAAAAATTCTGGTCGAACATGTTTGGTTATATTTCGCCACAATACAAGGGCGAGGGACTCTAACGTTCTTTCGATCTTCTTTGGAATAGCGGAATGCAAGGGATATTGGTGTGGATCGAAAGACAGAACAACGGCATAATCAATCCATTTTGTAAGATGAATACCAGTCTCATTCATTTTTATAGACTTAAAGTATTCGCCCTGCTTTCTTACCAAAATGATGTTATATGGATTTGGACAACTTTTCGGTATTTGATTCTTATGTATTGTGCCGATTTCCTTGTAGCCTGTGGGAGTTGCCCATTTTCCAACGCGATTTTGCAACCCGATCACAACTGCCCTGGGCAAACAATGTCAGGAATACAACCTTCATTACCATCGTCTTCTCTACTCTGAGGTCTACAGTCTAAACGGCTGAACGGATTTGTTTCTAACTTCAGATTTGGAGTTTTCGGGCTAACGGTTCGGGGTCACTTATTTCCTTGCCCGTTATCCCCATTATTTACGGTATTTGCCATATAACAGTTTTAAAACAAGTTTGAATTTTTTCAAAAACGGCTTCAAAAATTTCAACCAATATTGATATTTAAGCTTAAGTGGGTGGGGTTTTCATCGCTGCATACCCAGAATAACGGTACTTTGAGTACTTTTGAAAATCGGACTTATCTCAAAAACAGTCTATACGATTGTAACAAAAATGTTTTTGGCTTAATATTATTCGAACTCAACATTGCAATTGTTTTTTCTCAGCATAATTTTACAAAAACAGCGCTTTCGATTTTTATCGAAATACATGTTCAGGATGATAAAATAATTCTAAGTTAAATCCCATACTTCGTTTTCTTACAAAAAAAAAATAAAAAAAAGCCGCATTAATTATATTTCTTTAAAATGACTACCCAAATCCCGATCTGTGTTCACATACGGAATATTTTTCGTTTATTTCAACGCCTCACCACTAGAGGTAAATATTTTTGATATTCGTCGGCTGCAAGTCAGTCCGAGGATATACTCAGATATCACTTTCTTAGTTTGGTTTCTGATGAGATGGTGCTTTTAGATCCGAATACTCAAAGTCTTCTAAGCTTTCTATTCTGACATTTTGAGAGCTTTGTCGTGTTGGGTGTCCCTTCTTGCTGAAAGACAACAGCTGTATTTATATACTAAGCGAACAACTAATGGTTTGTTGCGGCTTACCAACTGCCCATGCCAATTTCACCAAGTCATTGAACAGGCATTTTAAATACTGTACCTTCAGTATTTGCATCAGCAAATTAATTTTTATTTAGATGTTCCAGGAAAATCGCTTTCTGTTGAAACATAATTTGTAAGATTGTGACTGTGAGAATTGTAAAGGAGGGTTGAAAAATATAGGAGTTTAAAATTTTCATTCCAACCGACAAAGGCAAGAAATTAAATTGTAATCTGCTTAAATGTATATGCGGAGACAATTTCGTGTAGTGGTTTCCAAATATTCCGGCCAAACAGCTTAAGGTCGAAGAAAAGTATACAATCTTATTATGGAAAGTATAACTCGTCTTACTTATAAATAATCAAAGCTAAAAAATTGGCTACTAATTGGCTAATTTCCTGTGTTAGTTCCCCTTGTATGTGTGCGGAAATTCGAGGCTTAATCAGACAGTGAATTCCCACCATCAAACTATAAATAAAACACACCGACCAAATGCGAGTGTCACTCGAGCGCCGAAGGTTACGTACTAAGAGAAGAGAACACGCGCTAATGAATGAAATGACCGAGAGCATGTGTGTGCACAACAATAATGGGTGCATGAGAATGAGAAAGAGTATCCATTGGAAAATTTCCAAATGAAAACGATTATGAGAACATGAGTTGAGGCATATGCCAAAGATGAATGAATAAATGAGTTGGATATCTTTCGTACGCCTATCCCCCCAAAACCCATTTGTTTACATTGTTGTGTTTGTAATTCCAATCCCCGTCTGTAAATACGTGTGAGCTACAAAAAAGTATGTTGGTATTGGCCGGCCAACATTCCTGTTGCTTTTATGGACATCGCGCTGTTCAATTGTTTTGTGTTTGGTATTGAACTTGTTTGGGCTTGTCTGCAGCACATAATATAGCTACGAGTATGATCTAAAAATCAAGAAATAAACAGTTTTTTGTGTGAATGAGTTATAACTCTAAAACCAGTCGATATTTAATTCGACCATCGATTTAACTGGAGGTTATACCGGATGGTGTGTCCAATTTCAACCTTCTTCGTCAGCCAGTTTCTAAGATAGAGCTAAGAACAAAATTGGTCTAGTGGCTACGGAACCTTAAAAATGCTCGTGCACTATTACAGCCTTATTCCTAACATTTAATTAAAGCTGAATTAGAGCTTATTTTGGTTTAATTGCAGAAAACCTTATTCATTCATAAGTTAATTCACACTTAATCAACCGTCAAAAAATTAAATGCCAAAATTTGCATTTATCTGTGAATTAACTTTCGTTTTCCCTGTTCTGCCCAAAATGAAATTAGATGGCGGATATATTTTTGATTTTTTTATACAATTTTAATATTTCAAGTTATAAAATAAGTAACCAAAGGCGATTAAAAAATTATAAACCACGTCTTAACCGTTTTTAACTTCCGGAAAGTGAACAGCGCAGATATCCTTGAGTTCAGTCAACCCACGAAAAGACCTCTTTATAAAAATACTGACTTCAGAACAAATTGATGTCATCTCGAAATTTAGAAGTATTAGATGACTTCCACACAGAAATACGCGAGTGGTGCCAGAATTTCGGAGTAGTTTTGCTTAATTAACTGATTAGCTACTACATGGCAAAATTGTTTTTATGAATAAACATTTTCGACAAGGGGATTAAAGTCAAATTAACTCATTTGACGTGAAATAGTGGAGACACTGTTAATCTGTTGAATAAGGAATCGAATGAATAAGGCTGTTTAACTTTACCTTGTTTGGTTTTTGCTCGTACACTCCATTATATTTATATGCTGGTAAGACTATGGTATTTTTTTACTGATTAAATACACATGTTACCACAGCAGTGGGTTAAGGTTTAACTCAAAGACTAACCAAACTAGACAGTCGACTTTCAGTGCACCCCACCCACCCGATTAGCGAATTTTAGTAAATGTTCATGATTATTGTATGAATTTCTATTAGGGTGAATGTTAGTTCGTTTATTTAACACCATATTTGTACGAAAGCAATGTATAATTGGAAATTCTGTAGTTTAATAACACTTAACATTGTTGAATAATGTTAATTAGGAACAGTAAGAATGCAAATGCTATTCTTATTTTAAAACCAAAAAAAAATATGATTATCGGAATGCAAAACAGAAAGACAATATAATGTTGTATTTTAGTGGTTTCTGCAATTTGATTTCCGATTTTGTGTATTCAATCGAACGTAAGAATTCAAATCGTTTTCTTAGTTGTTGGTATTGGTACGCTTTATTTCGTTTTCTATACACATAATTCTTTTACAAATTTTAATACAATATTTTTTATAAACCTTTCTAAATAATTAATTAACAAAAACAAGTGCACTATTTGAGTTTTTGGAATACGAAAAGTGATTAAAACATTTTTTTTCATTACGAGTTAAATAAAGAGCAATATTTACTAGAAAAAGCCAAGCGCATACAAATTTTAAAATAGAATAGTAATAGTAATAATATACTATTTTTTTTTTTTCAATTTAACAAATGCATACTTCCATAATTATATTATTGTGCAAGTATACATTTTACGTACTAATTACAGATTATAAAAAAAAAACTAAAACTAAAAAAATATTTTCCCCACGACATACAAAAAAACGTTTTCGCTAAAATGTTTTAAAATATATTTTTTTCATTATGGCTTCGAAAGTTAAAGCATTAAAATCAACGGAAAAAGATTTATTTTTTTTAAATACCGTGTTAGTTCATTTTTCCCTGATTAATATGATGAGATGGATATTGACAAATAATTATTATATTAATTTATTTGGCATTGTAACGAAATTATTACAGGAATTCCGTTTGATACCACCAATTACAAAAACTTTAAAATTCTTAAACTGAACTGTGATGTGAACTCCGCATAACTAATGGGCACAAAGTATGCCGAACACAGTCGCACACACTTCATTTCCCACCATGATAATGGCCGCCCGAATGACATGAAGTCCCTGCAGCAGATTGTATAAGTATGCGTGCGGCAGCAATGGCGCTCCTTTGATTTGTACATGCACGAATACTTATGCAATCTTATGCAGGACAGGCAGCTTGTGGGCAGAGGTACCGTTTCTGCTCTCGGTCGACTGTCTAGTTTGGTTAGTATATGGTTTAACTATTCAACCAGAAAATAACAAGTGGATGCAAACCAAATAAAGGTTGATGTTTTAAGAGTTAAGTTTTATAGGTTGGCAGCACTGGTTAGTAATGGCGTCCAAACGTCGTCTGTCAATGTGAAAAGTTTTCAGTATACGCAGCCATTTAATCATGGAAAGACGTATAAACGAGCAACGGTTGCAAATTATTAAACTTTTTTATAAAAATTCGTGCTATGTGAATTTTTCTTCAAAGCAACCGTGGAAGAAACGTTAAGGTCAACGGCGAGCCATGATACGCGACTTTTTGTTGCCCCAGTTGACTGAGTTGAACTTGGTTGACATGTGGTTTCATCACGACGGTGCCACATGCCACACAGCTCGTGAAACAATGGAAATGTTGAAGGATGAATTTGGTGAGCAGCTTATCTCCAAGATCATGCGATTTAAAGCCTCTTGATTATTTCTTGTGGGGTTGTGTAAAGCCGTCAGCCTATGTGGACAAGCCGAACACTATTGAAGACTTACAGTGCTAACTTAACACTCGTAATTCGTGGAATACAGGTCGAAATGCTCGAAAAAGTGACGCAAAATTGGACCTTCCGAATGGACCATTTGAAACGGAGCCGCGGACAACATTTACATGAAGTTGTCTTAAAACGTAAATAGCAAAGGCCTATTTATCAATTACCATAAAATTTTTGATGCAAATTTTAGTGTTTTATTCGATTTTTAAAGAAACAACGCTTAAAAAATCACTCATTACAGGTTATTGGATAGCAATTGTCAGTAGCTAAGAAAATCCACTCATTTAAAAATAAGAGTATTTATCCATTAAATTACTCCAATTCACATTATAACTGACAGATCTATTTAAATGGCACAACAAAAACAATTCAAAACAAAAACGTCGGTATATCCTTATTAGTGGTAGCTGATAGCAAAATTAGAAATTTTGCAAACCAAGTCAAGTGCTTGCCCTTATATCTAGCTCATGCATCACAATTCAGCTTATTCAAAAAATGAGGCGCAGTTATTAATGAAAACTATTGATTTCATCTCAATCATCATTCACAATTTTGAAATCGCGGATGGAAATGATTTCAGGTTATTTTTTTATACTCTCCCCTATTTGCACGTGCATTTAATTTTTACCTCATCATGTAGGGAGGTGTAAGCTTATCCAGAACAAAGCTTATGCATATGAGGAAAGCACATAAATGTGTAGTGGCACAGTTGCTGTCGAATGTATCTATGCAAATGCATATGAGTAGTTTTATATCCATTATTAGTGTGTTTTATTATTTCTACTTTTATATAAGTAGGATCGCCAAATAAAGCAACAGGGATGCGTTGTTGTCCCAGCTATATAGAGGCCATGGAAGACGGCTACTGGCAATTGAAATTGGATGACGATTCAAAAAAAAAACTATGCACCTTTAGTTCGCCTTTTGGGTGTCACCGTTTCAAAAAATTATCATTCGGGTTGAAAAAGCAGCAGAAGCATTTCAGAATTTGAACGAAAACAATTTCGGTGATATAGAGGGGGTTATTATAATACATACATAGATGATTTTTTAATAGCGGCAGAAAGCGAGATAAAACATGATGAAATTGCGGAAAGGTTAATGGAAAGGGCTATGGAGAAAGGAGTAAAATTTAATAAATCGAAAATTCAGTTATACAAAAGAAAGTACATTTTTTGGGTCATGTATATTCTGAATACGGGGTAGAAGTTGATAAATCAAGAATGGAGGGAATTGAGAAAAGGGGAATTCCAAAATCAAAAAATGAGTTGCAAAAACTTCTTGGATTAGTAAATTATGTTAGGGATTATATTCCCGAGTTTGCAGACATTTCTAAGCCCCTTAGAGGACTGTTTTCCAAAGATGTGGCGTTCCAGTGGTTGGATTGCCATACAAAATGTTTAGATAGAATAAAAATAGATACTATCAACGCACCGGCATTGCGCCCATTTGATTTGCAAAGAGAGCATCACAATTCAAACGAATGCGTCTCAGTTTGGACTGGGATGTTGCCTTATGCAAATGGGTAGGCCAATGTGTTTTGCCTCACGAAGCTTATATCAAATGCTGAAGTACAGTATGCTTGCCAGAAATTACATTCATACATTTATGGTTTTGATGTCGAGATAGTGACAGACCATAAACCTCTATGGGGCGAGTAAGAGTACCATAAAATACCGTCAGCACGGTTACAAAGGATGAAGGCTAAGACTGCATTTTAAATACTTACCGAAAAAATGCATGTACAGTGGGTGATCAAATTATTACGGCCACAATAAAAAAAAATTATTTTAAGCATTTGGTTCGAAGAAATGGCCTATACTATATATACTATATTAAAAAACTCATTTCTAAACTATATTTTAACAAATAATCTTTAAAAATTATAAAAGTCGATGATTGAAATGTTTCCGATTTGTTTGGTAACCCCCTTTCTTAGTGGACATCTCATTTCTTGTAGGTTGTGCTTTTTTGCTTTCTCAAATTTTTAAATGGCTTTTTTGGGAAAAATCAAAGCCTACTTATTTGAAATCGGTCTAATTTGATAAATATGTGTTCTGTGTTTATTTAAAATTTCAATTTGTGTGCATTCGATTTGAGATTTTTGTTGTGTTGTGAATTTTTGTGGAACGACGTGTTTTAATCAATGGGTAGACGAAAAGATCTCTCGACGGCAAAAATTTCTGAAATTAAGACTCTGCTATTGAACACAGATCTTTCGCAGAGGAAAATTGCAGCTGTTGCACGGGTAGCAAAGTCGTCGGTGGACATAATAAAAAGAAAAATTCGTGAAAAAGTCGCTCTTTCCCCAAAGAGAACCGGTAAATCTGGGAGAAAAAAAGCCGCAACACCACGGGACGAGCGCAAAATTAAAGAAATCTGCGTCCAAAATCGGAAAAAGTCACGTAAAATTCTTACACATTTGATTCACGAATCAGGAATCAAAATATCAGACATGACAGTCGGACGACGCATTAAAGACATGGGTTTTACTTGTTGCCGCCCAGCAAAAAAGCCACTCACAAAAACGATGATGGGAAAACGGCTTAAATGGGCAAAACTACACAAGGACTGGACATCAGAAGATTGGCTAAAGGTAATAACGCGTTCAGTTACTTATTAGTTGGCTTTCTTCGATTTATCTGGCAAATTTGTATTCCTGTAGGTTTGTTTTTCTGACGAGTCGACAGTGCAGATTTTGTCGGATAAGGCCCAGTTTGTGAGAAGAAGACCAGACGAAAAATATAAAAAAGAATGCGTAGTGGAACGCGTTAAGCATCCAGTAAGCATTATTGTCTGGTCAGTAATCTGCGGAAAAGGTACTGCGCGGCTTTATATCGTTGAAGGAACCATGCGACAGGACCAGTATATTGAAGTACTAAGGACGAAAATGTTGCCACAAACACGTGAATGGTTTCCAAACGGCGACTATGTGTTCATGCACGACTCTGCACCTTGTTACAAGGCCAAAAAAGTGACTGCCTTTTTGGAGGAAAAGGGTGTGGAGGTTCTAGAATGGCCGGGGAACTCTCCAGATTTGAATCCCATTGCAAATCTTTGGGAGCTCATAAAGAGGGAGTTAGGCAGAGAAAAAATCACTAATAAGCGGGAATTAATCGAAAAACTTATTGAAGTGTGGCACAGAAGCGATAACATACAAAATAATTGCTTCCAATGCATTGAAAGCATGCCAAAACGGGTTCTGGCGATTATAGCCGCCAATGGTGGTTTTACAAAATATTGATTTTTTAAATTATTTTTAAACTTTATTTGTTAAAAAAAGTTCTGTTCAATAGTTTTTAAGTGCGTTCTTATAAAAACAAAAATAAAGACAAAAAAAATAAAATAAAAAAGTTATGTGCCTTTAAGTTTACAAAAAACATTTTTTTTCTAGTGGCCGTAATAATTTGATCACCCACTGTATGTTGCAGATCTGCTATCAAGAAACGTTAGCATAAAGAGTACTCAAGCATATATTGAAGGGTTAAACGAAAGGGTTCATTCTATTAACGTTACGAGGGAAAATAAATATATTTTTGAGGTGGAAACAGAGAAAGATGAGCAACTGCGGGAACTAAAAACTACGATAATAGAGGGATGGCCGAATAGCAAATCGAAAGTGCCAGAAAGTGTAAGAGGCTTATTGAATTTTAGGCATGAATTGTATGTCACGGATGATTTGTTGTTTTTTAATGACAGAATTTTTGTTCCGAAAGCTTTGCGTGACATAACTTTGCAAAAATTACATAGTTCTCATTTAGAAGTTGAAAAAAATAAATCTCGGGCTCGACCGCCACTGGCAGTCCCTAAACCAAGATATAGAAAAGATAATAGCCGAACGTAAAATTTATCAGAAGCTCAAACCTGAAAGCAAAAAAGTGCCCGTGATTAGTCGATATTAACAAAATAGGTATGGTGTTAACTTGTATGGTTAACTCGTTAGAATAGCCACCTTACCACGGGTGGGGGGATAGCTATTCGGAGTAATAATCACTTATAGGACTTAAGGTCAACACCTTTATTTGCTTCGACTTACTTCCTATTCATACATAAATTCTGCTTACTAGCTAATTTTAAAGGTACATTACACTAGGTCAGCTGGAGGTAGTATGCAGACGTTCTGCTGATTTGGCCTCGTGGGTCATGCACTCCAATACTGCTTACTCGCTAATTGGGTCGACGTGTGACGATCGTCGGCCTCGGGGGTCATGGGTGATTGATTGTACGTGCAATTATTGTATATATGGACTTTATGGAGGTATGTGGCAAAAACTATTTAATGGTGGGCGATTATTTCTCAAAGTATTTAGACTTTTATACCAGTACAAAAAAAGACATAACAGTCAGTAATAAATAGCCTATTACCAATATTCGCCACACATGGTTTGCCAATTCGGCAGTTCTGCAAAAATGTAGATATAGAAGTTTTGAAAACAAGCCCGAGATACCCGAAATCGAATGGGTCTGCTGAGCGGTTAGTGCAGGTTTCAAAAAACTTAATATTAAAATGCAAAGAGTAGCGAAGCAATTTGTTTATTATTATGACTATTAGAATATGGAAATTCTTCTATAAAAAACTCAACTCGCTCACCGTGCGAAATTATAATGGGTCGAAAAACCGGAACTCAAGTTCCATGCAAAACTGATCTTTTTAAAAACCCGTCCATAAATAAAAAAGTTGTTCCAGTTTTAAACGCTAACAATAAAATGAACAAAAGTTATTATGATAAAACAGCGCAAATCAAAACCGAGTTTGTAAAATATGAGAAAATATGGATAAATAAAAGATTCCAAAATCTGGGTACCAGGAACAGTAATAGACAAGTTAGAAGATTCTCCAAGATCTTATTGGATTCAAATTGAAAACGGGCGAACTCTATACGCAGAAACTCTTTTTATATAAGAAAACGCCAGTTAAGGGACTCACATGTACACATCGACTGCGAGCAACATTTGAAAAATAAAATAAAAAATAGCTCCATCAATCTTATAAAAATTTGGGGAATAGTGTTGTGCGTGAAATTAGAATTGGAAAGACACATTTCCATTGAAGTCGCTTGAATGTTAATACAGATTGTCGCAAATTATGGAGTTATCTTCGTGAATTAGGGATTGGTAAGCAAAAACTAAGTTGTTCAAACAAAGTCGATCGCGATGAACTTGATCGCAAGTTTTTATCACATCCCCAACCTGGAACCTCAAAGGTATGTGGCGAAAATTCCTACGATGACCCCATTAACCCCACAAATGCATCTTTTGCTTTTACGAGAGTGGACAATATGGATATAGTTCAAAGCCTTTTGTCTGTCAAATCGAATGCAGTCAGACTTGATGAAGTTCATCCGGTTTTCGTCCAAGCCATTTTGCCAATAATACTGCCTTATGTAACGCATGTGATTAATACAATTTTAACAACCGGCATCTTCCTCGGCCGTGGAAAATGGCTAAAATAGTACCAATCCCTAAGAACTCAGCAGGTGATGAATTCAGACCCATATCAGTCCTACCTTTTCTTTCTAAAGTTTGTGAACAGATTATGCATAAGCAACTGAACGAGCACCTGGTACAGAATAAGCTGCTGGTTTCAGTTCAATCCGGGTTTCGTGCCAAACACAGCTGTACAACTGTTTTGATCAAGGTGGTAGAAGACATAAGGGAAAATCTGGATAAAGACTATACTACCTTTCTGATCCTTTGAGACTTTTCCAAGGCGTTTGATATGGTTGATCACTCTACTCTTGTTAAAAAGTTGGCCCACCACTTCAACATATCTTCCTCCGCTTTAAAGCTAATTGCTTCATATTTAAGTGAAAGGCAGCAGGCTGTGTGTCTTGATCGTGTTCTATCAGAGTTTCTTCCCTTATCGCGAGGCGTTCCCCAAGGGTCAAATTTCGTACATTGATACTGCTTTTCACCATGGTCAAAACAAGCCATCTATCGTATCTCTACAGTAAAATCCAGTTTTCAACATCCAACAGATCTGCTTGCTTATTTCTTCCACGTTTCTCTTGCTTAACATCTGAGAGACAGTTTTTCATTGCTGCAATCCGCCTTTGGAATTCACTTCCGCGCAATCTAAGAGAGCTGAATGATACACATCGATTCAAAATCGAATTAAGGCTTTTCCTTTTTTGTTTTTATTGGACTTGGGTAACCCTACGTGTAGTGTCCTCCGATTTGAGGTAGCTTGTTATGCATACAATGGCTTAACACAGTAGGAGCTATAAAAAGTGACAACTTTATGCCAGCTATTAAAGAAGACTAAGATGCCAACATTGTACCTTTAAAAGCTTATAGCTTATTTTTGAATCGACATTTTTTTAAAACGCTTCTATTAGCTTGACCTGTATAATATAAGTTAACATAAAACAAATCAACTTTGTGCATTGCATCAGCAGGTTATTTACACGACCCAATTTCCGCTCCCATGAATCGACAGACAAAACTCATATTGCAACGTTACTGGAATCGAAATTCTTGGAAACGATTTCAGCAACACCTGTGCTGACAACAGCAAAAATACATGAATGCATGTAGAGTAGTAGAATTGAATAATATTGTATCTTTAGTCTTAGTCAAGTACTCAATCAATAAAGAAGACATTCGCTGCCTAAAAATTATTTTTTTATTAAATTTCGGCTTTCATTTTTTTAACTTATATGTATCTATGTAACGGAATCTTTCACACAAATTTTACCCACTTCACGACGTATAATTGATTTGAAAATTTGCACACGCATTAAAGACCGATGACAATACAAACGTTTAACAGTATCCCTACCCAGCGACCCCATCTCCCAAGTAACTGTCCCCCCACCCCGTGACCCCCTCTCCCAAGTGCGTTTTCGTGCAGCAGGGCCAAGGCCGTGCATTTTCTACATCAGCAGGTAATCAGATCTACATATTTTCCATAGCTAATCCAGTTTGGCTTACGTTGCCATCGCCATATACATAACTGTATAAATGCACTTTTATAAGCCACTTAAACAATCATCCACCCGGCAGGCTGATTTTCCACTCTCTTGCTCGCTAACTAACCAATTGCTAACTCTTTTCATATATTTCAATCCAATTAGCAAATAATGTGCGATCAGAGCTTATTTTCAAAATTTAGATTCATCTCTGGGCGAGGTGACATCGACTCCTGGGGCCAATGTTAAAAACTAATTAATTGTCAGGTAGCCCCCTGATAAACAGTAGTCATCCGTGTTGTCCTTGATAAGCGATGCCATGACCACCAAAACATTACGAAACATCATTAGCGCATTATGCCGCCAGGTAGCCATGTTTTTCCCAACATTTAACTACGCATTGTCTGATCCAGTAATTACGAAACAACAATCGTGTACAATTTACAACCGCGCCAAGTGTGTAGGTACCAATTAAAATCAACTCATGCCTTGACCACACTGCATCCCTCCGTCCACCGGACATTATACACACATTATGATGGCCACATAGTAGAAAATTCATAATCTAATGTAATTGGGATGTTGTTTCCTTTTAGTCGGGGAGGGATGTCCAGTCCATGTCCAGGGTTCTACGATTTTCTGTTTCTGTTGCTGATTTACGGACGGGAAATTGCAAACTAAAAATCTTCGCTCAGAGAAAACAAAAGTCTGCAGCAGAACAGCTGAAAGTGTGTGCACTTGGCAAGACATGGACTGTTACCTACACCAACAGAGGATTCCGTCGTCGAACCACAAAAGCGAAGCGTAAATGTGTTTGCATGTTACTGGCAGCCATGGTTAGCTGGTGCAGCTCCAGCAACAGCAGTGGCTGTAGGTTTAAGGTACAAGCAGTAAAATTCCGCTTTCAATTGTCCTTATTTCCTTCCTTTGAACATGGATATGCTATGGTGATGCGTCCGCTTTGTGCGATGGCGGTGCCACTGCAGCATACTAAGAGCATTCTAGCTATTCATGTGTTGGAGTGAAAGGGATCATCGGGCAGTAGTAACACTAGCGTCATTATCACCGTCACCAAAACCACAGCTACCATATCCTCGGGTTGGTGTTGCATTAATCCTCCAGTTCAGTGTGTGTTAACTGGTTCAGTCATCCATTTTGCCACATGTAAATGGGAGTTTGTGGGGTTAGCTTGAAGGTGGCGTTTTTTTTTGTAGGACACACGCAATGCTAACTTTATGATCCCTTGCTATGATTTCGAATTTTAAATAGGAATGTCCTCGAATACCATATTTTGTATTGAGAGTCGTTGAAGTTAATGTAGTTCTGGGAAAGGGTTAAGCTAGGTCGAACATTTTTTAGAATCTGTATTCGTCCTACTCCATTGATGAATAGATAACTATCCTTTTCTTTTTAACTAGGCTTTGTTCAAAGTTCTGTATTCACTATATATAAATGTGTTTGAGGGCCTAGTCTTAAAAATATCCCAGAGGATACTTGACGTGACTTGCCTTTTTATGCCCTCAACAGGAAGGTTTATATTCACTTTGTCATTACATTTGTAACGCCAAGAAAGATTCACCGGAGACCTCATAAAGTATATTTATTCTGATTCAGGATCACTTTCTGAATCGATTTAGCCATGCCCGTCTGTCTGCCTGTCTGTCTGTCTGCCTGTCTGTCTGTCTGTCCATCTGTCTGCCTGTCTGTCTGTCTGTCTGTCTGTCTGTCTGTCTGTCTGTCTGTCTGTCTGTCCGTCTGTCTGTTTGTTGAAAGCACGATAGCGCTCAAAGGAATTGACACAGGCGAATGAAATTTCGGGAAAGTACTTTTTTTATCGTCGTCAGGTTGGTATTGAAAATTGAACTATGTCGGTCAAGTAGTTCGGGTACCTCCCATACAAAGTCAATATTAGACCCAAAAGTGTTTGTCTGTCTGTTGAAAAAACGATAGCGTCCAAAGGAAGGCGAATGAAGTTTGGGGAAAGGACTTCTTTTGATCGTCGTTACGTTGATTTTAAAAATGGGCTATGTCGGTCAAGTAGTTCTGGTACCTAGAATACAAAACCAATTTTGCATGGCTTGTATACAGTGGAGGGTATCAAAGCCGATGATAACACTTTTACTTGTTTATTTTAAAACAGAAAGTTATACCTCCTTGCTATGTGTGGTACCAAACCAATAATGACTAAAAATGCCTTTTTATCGGCGTATCTAATATAGTTATCATAAACAATAACGAAATAGTTGTAAATGACCATTCAGTAGTATTATTAACGTGCGCGTCTTACTCTCGGACTTGTAATTTAACCACTTTGTAGTGAGTTGTAGGTGTTAGTTGTTAGTTAGTTGTGTTCGGTCGCAGTTTTTATATACCTACCTACCTAAAAGGTAAACAAACAAATTAACGAGGATAATCATTTTTTTAGTGAACCTTTGCCAACTTAACCCTAATCAGCCCAAGTCAATTTTCTCCCTAATCCACCCAAAGTCACCATATTAAAAAATATTATTCAAAGCTTTTTTTTTCAATTTTTTTATTTATAACTAAATACTAACTCCATTTGTAATGTGTTTAATGTATTATTTTTTTATTCGGTTAATTTATTTTTAAGGTACAAACTTGGCATACAACAATTTTTTCTGAGTGTTCGTTGCAGATGCTCTTCTTGCATTTACAACATATTTGTTTTGAACCGCGTCCTTTATCATGAGAACACATGTAACATCGTTTCCTCTTTCTAGACGTGTCAGCTTTGTTGTCTTCAAAATTCTTTGCTGCTGATGGCACTATTTTACCAATAACATGCTTTAGTGGCCCTGATAAATACCTAGTCTTGCGGCGTAAAATGTGAGGTGTAACTAATCCCATTGCAAGATCTCTGAGAAATAGTGGTCTTGCTTTGTGCTTTTTTGGGGCATTCCAATTTGGATATGTTTTCATCCAAATCACATATGCAGCTATACCCGTTGCATCAATGAGGTTGTGGAAAATTACAATGGGCCACCTGTTTGACTTGCGTTTGACTGAAAATGCATGGCACATCTGATCCAAAGTATCAACCGCCCCTTTAGTTGAGTTATAAAACAAGTTAACTTCTGGTTTGTTTTTGTTGTTGATGTCCATTGTTTTGGTGTGATGCATGGTTGATAAGAACAAAACTGATTTGTTTTTTTTTGGGACATAACTCACTAATAGAATTTTTTTCTTGAACCCAAATAAACTTGACTCCAGATCCTTGCTTTTATTGGGAAGAAATTCTTTTGGAATGCATGCTTTATTTTTTCTTAGAGTTCCAACACTGGTGAGACCTCTGCTCAACAAATGATTTGCCAGATGATATGATGTAAAAAAATTGTCAAACGTTAGATTGCGGTTTGATCCAGAATAAGACTCGGAAAGCATCAACACCACATTCTCCACTTGATTACAATCTCTTTTATTCCCTTCCTTTCCAAGGTAAGGAATACCAAACAATGGCTTTGAAGGGATGTATTGTTTGAATTGCACTCTTCCTCGGAAGGGGACCAGTTGCTCATCAATTGTAAGGTTTATACCAGGCACATACATCTTCTTCAAATTTGTCATAACAGAGTTCCATAGTTCCCTTATTGGTGCAAATTTGTCTCTCTGTCGTCTATCTGATCTAGTTGAAGTGTCATCGAATCGTAAATGTTCCGAAATTTTGGCGAACCGATTCTTTGACATTGTCGCCCTGAACACTAGATGGCCATGAACTTCATCCCAGAGTTCTGTAAAATCAAAAATGCCTTCTTTTTTAGTTCCAGCGTAAATAAGCAGTCCTATGTAACTTCTTATTTCAATGACGTCAGTGAGCTTCCATTTCTGCCCTTCTTTTTCTGTACCATGGCAGTTCGTAAATTTGACAATAAGACCAATAATTGTACTATCAAAAAAAAAGACGAATGCATCACTTACGTCGTCAATATGCTTTCCAGGCGGTAAAACAACTTTATCTAATTGGCCTCTAATAATGTTATGACTCGCCGATCTTCCTTGACTGAATGGTTCAGAGTTCCATTCAGTTCCATCCTTCCCAAGATATTTTTCAGCTTCAATGATTATATTATCATCCTCATCATGTATCTCTATTTCATCGTCCAATTCCTCAAAGATTTCAGTAGCATCTTCCTCATTATCTTCACTATCCAAATTTTCAAAGTCACTTTTGTCATTTACTTTAAAATCGTTATCATCACTGTCCGAGTCAGCTTCAATCGCCATTCTTATATCCTCTTGTGTAAGAATTTTTCTTTGAGCCATTACTGCTTGAATGTCAATCTGTATAATATAACAATATAATTGTCTTATACCTCTTCTAAAGTCCATGAAAAAGCCTACCTTTCAATATTCATAAAAATGTAAGAACACAAACTGAGCACAAATATTTGAACTGAATATCCTGTGTTCTGATGACCCTGGTGCAAAGCGAAAAAAAATTAACGAAATATAAATAAAGTTTCCCGTTAGTAACTATGACAATTCAAGCCACCTAGCATAAAAGAATACACAAGGCATGCTTTTCCGTGTATTCTTTTATTTTTACAATACAGGTGATTGTGAGACACCACCTAGGTGGATTAGGTTGGCAAATAAAAATAGCGGTATATCCATTTTACAGTAATACATTCTTCACTATTTTTTTCATTTCTATGTAGTGTTTCCTTAGGGAAACAAAGTCAATGAGTGCGAAAGGGATTGCTTTTCAAAAATTTGTGAAAATTACTCTCGAAACTGAAACGGTGACCCAAAGACACCGGGTGGGCGGATTAGGGTTAAGGTTTTTTTTTCACTGCGCCACCTCTCGCGAACGTCTGACAAACATCCGAGAGTATAACTGTCATGAAAGAGCTTCTCAATTGGCCGTTTGGACTCGGCATAGAATTGTAGATCCCTTCCATTCGTCCCAAACATAAAAACTCACACAAGACGAATGGTTGTGAGAGGCTAGGCCTAGGCCCTAGGGTCCCTACGGACCTGTTGCGACAACTAGTTTTTTTTTTGAACCTTTGAATTTAGATAGTTTTATGCTAGACGTAGTTGAAGGACCAGTTTAATTTTAGTTACGAGACAACATTATCCATATTAAAATATTTTTTAAATCCCTTAAAAAATTTTAATTTTCTTTATCAGTGTAAAAAAAAAATGTAATAATAATGTAAATGTATTTGAATCAGATTTCCAAAAACTTGGAAACTTGGAAAAGAAAGGACTTTCTAAATATTATCTATAATTCATTGCAAATAACTTTAAGTTGAAATTTAATTCTAAAAAGTAAATTATTAAGCCAATTATAATTGCATCTGTATCAAAAGTAATTAATATTTACAAAGTCATTCCACGACTATAGTTAAATCGAAAAAGCGAAACTGGACTTTTAAAAACAACTATTATAACTGCTCAAGTAATAAAATTTAAACTTTAATGGTTCAAGCATTTGATTGAAGTCAGAAAAACACCGCTCTTTGATTTTGAAAAATGGGAGCCAACATTCGAGGACAATTTTGATAAAAGTCCGTTTAACTGCTGGCACTGTGATGATGGCGCACAAACACCGCCTACGGTTAGCCAATTAAGGTGTTGTCAGATCTGCTTTTATAAAAGCCTAATAGGGAGAGCAAACTGAACACCATGTTTCTTAGCCTGGAGTTCCTTCTATGGATGACGACAGGATAAAACATCGTAATCAAACAAAGTGCATTATTAGACCCTTTAAGCTTGCAAAAGATTCTTTTCCTTCAGAATTGCACAGTAATTTAAATTTATTACTTGATGGTTTTGATATTTCCCATTATGTAATTTCGGCGTTTAATTAAAATAATAATGAACTTTACAGTTTTGTACGATCCAGTCGTTCACATTACTTCTTCATGTTTTCGTTTGGAAATCGTAAGACTTGCGTGTTTCATAGTGAACTAACAAGGCCAGTTGTTCGCACTACCTTACTAAGATTAGATTTTAGGGTGAAAGTATACTTCAGTTCCAACCTATTTATTTGTTTTGGATACATCTGCGTACCATACATGAAAATTTGTCGATAATGTTGATTAATTCTTTTCATATGTACAGTATTGTCGTCCATTCGCTCTATGTTACCGAGCCTTTCGGTTCACATTCCCATCTTGGTGTAGCTCACCGAGTTCGCGGTTGTATCTTCACTCCATTTCGCCTATTCATCAATCGCCGTTAAAGTTTATATCAACAAAAGCTATGAACGGCCGATGATGTCCGAATACGACTGTTGCTAAATAGGCTTAGGTATTGATTGTTGAGGGTAGTGCATTCGGGGCTAACTCATAACCTGCGCACTGCTTAAAACCGAGATTGAATAAGTTACATGATAGCCAAAACCCAGTGCATGCTTAAAATAGTTCGTAGAAGCTTCTTCTAAACTGCATATTGCATCGTGTGTTTTCCAGTGTCAAGCGCTACAGCTGAATCAGTTTTACCGGGATCCGAAATTCGGCCATCTCCACCTCATGACGATGAGTTTTTAATTAGCGGCTTTGAAGTCGATGAAAAGGTGATGAGTCTCAAAAGACTGACTGGTCTATAAGATGTTGATATAGTACTTATGGTCTGCATCCTACCTTAGGTATGCATTTGACCACCTCGCTTGATCGGTACCTCGGCCTCAACGCGAACTCAAATCGTGCCATCTGAATATAGAAGAGCTTAAATCCTTTCAATCCTTTTTAACTGAATAAAGTAGTGGACTGCCGTATACAAATTTAAATATCCAAACATATACATTACTAAAATTCGTTCATCCAAATAGCCTTCACATTGTTACAGCCGGAAATTCATGTCAACAGGTCGTGCGACCTACATAAATCTACTTTCCCGCATACCTGTACAAAACCCTAACAACCCCAACATCACCTTTTAAAAACTTTCAAGTACTCATAAAGTTTACTAACCATCAAGTAAACCATCCCAGTCAATGAACTTTTTTCAAGGACTTTTTAACAATCCAGCAAGCCATCCTCAAAACTAAAAGCATCTGTAGTAGGTATGTGCCTTTTCAATTTCCACTTGTGTTCTTAAATCCAACGAAAAATGCTCAGCACAGAAAAAAACGGTGAAAAAAGAAAACTCAGTTCCCAAGCTGATGGCTAAGTACACATAAATCCTACCGGCCCCCATGTGACAAGTGTCAACTAGTTAAGCATCTCCTTCTGCGTCCATCAAAGATCAATTTCACAACAGAAGTGCATCCATTAAAAATGTTGAATCAACACAAAAACCAGCCAACAACAGCAAAATATTTCCTCCCACACAAATATAAAAGTGCACGGCCAACTTGTGAACCCTCAAGAGGACAACACAGCAACAACAACAACAATATCCAATATACAAACAAAAATATAACCGGCTAAAAGAAGAATGAACTTTCCTCCGAAAAGCAATCCCAAACGACGAGAAACGGATTGTTCCGGCTTGTACACAGGACAAAGTTTCGTCGAAGGCTATATCACAGAAAGCAGCCCCCCTTAATGCAATATGACATAACCATAAAGTTCTACGAGACAGTAGAAGCAAAAATGAACTCACCTAGGCGCATGAAAAACTGCATAGCAAAAAACAAAAAAACTTTTCCACTTTGACTTTGACAAAACAGGAAAATGTTGTCATTTATATAGTACCTACGGATTTGTGTATAAATCCGAACACACTCATGGAATGTGTGCGAGTATCCTTCAAAATTTTGTGAGCGAGTATGAGTACGTCATGAAATCGTACTCGCGGCAACTTGTACTGTCGCCGGGTGGTGAATTATTGTCAAAAATCCTTACACACAAACTTACATGCTGAACGCGATGACAATGAAAAAAAAAAAACAAGAAAAGAACAATTGCGTTTCAACGAAAAGTTCGCAGGTAACTGAATACGAAATATAAAAACAATAAATAACAGGATACGGGAAATAAACCCGAAAGAGTTTCTCTTGAAACAGGCTGTGCGACAGATGAAGACCGATGAATCGAAGAGAAAATACAAGATCACTATGGCATTTCATGTTAACAGGAAAAAAGACGCTTGTGGCGAAATATTTAATACAAGGCGACGTCATTACAAAGGTTTTTTTCTTGTGACAATATATTACTTGTTAATTGTTACGTACATGACAACAAAATGTGATCAAATTTAAACTAAATGTCGTTAACTCATATTTCCTTCATTCAGGGGAAACATGTTTCGGTTAGTTGTTAGGAAAAATATATCGGGTGTGCCAGGTCGCAGCATTCAATATTTCGAAACTTGAATTATCAACCCGTTGACACAATGATCACGTGGAAAAATATAGGGTACAAAAACGTTGGGTCTTACCCGCAGGGACAACGCATTAGTGGAAGAATTACATAGCTTAAGGGCCCTCAAGCGGCTTAGAGTGCGCAACTGGAGACAATAAACCATAAACTAAGTATTAAATAGACCGTCAGCTCCCGTGCCGATTCCCCCCGAAAAATTTGAAAATAAAATTCTCTCTTAAATTGCTTATCTGCGAATATATGTGAAGCAGTAAAAAAATTGCTTAATGGCGGGAGGTGTAATAAAATAAAAAAAACTGTCAGGTTACTATATGCAAGTGTATGCGTGCACCCAGAAAACCACAGAGGTACGATAGCCCTACTAAATACGCCACCTCTTTTTATGTAGGTATACCAACTCCTAACCTCGTGGCTTCTATAACCAAAAGTAGGGTGTGATGCCTTCAGTGCATGGGTACAGTACTTTAAACAGAGCTGCGAGAACCAACAAAATATATTTGACCACATCCAAGTTAGCTATCAGACCCGCATAGAGAGCTGTAAGAACCTCTTGAACGGTTGTCACATCCTCTCAAAGATTTGTGTTACAAATATACTGAGCAGTCAGAGCCTCATGAAAGGCTGTCAAAGCCTCTAAAAGACTTGTGGTACCCATAAACAGAGCTATTAGAACCTCATTGAGAGGTTCTGAACCCAAAATATATTCTAATATTTTACAGAAGTAGGCTCTTTCGGTGGATCTTACAGGCTATTAAAAGCTTTATAAGACCCTCAGATATACTTATCCTGTAAAATCATTTTAGAATTCTATGCAGCTCATAGCCGCCATAGTCTCTTAAAACTCTGTTCATACCTATACCCTCTTAGGTGTTATAGCATCAACAGCTATCTACGGAATGTCGGGGATCTAAGAGAAATATTGTCCAATAAAATAAAAAAAGTAAGTCAAAAAGATTTATGAATATCTATCTTTTTCAATATTTTAAAATGCATCATAAACTTTGGAAGTTCAGAAAATAAAAAAAATCTTACCTGACGATCTTTAAAACACGTCTGAACGGCAGGATTTCCTCGATACTAATAACAGTATCAACTGGGAAGCTGAAAGAGCCAAGTAAAAGTATTCTAATCCCCTTCCAAAACGATTCTACCTTGGTGTATGGTTTGGCATGTTAGAAGCCTTATAACCAACTTATACTTAACCTGACTTCCTTAGAAATTCTGAAAGCTCATTGTATGGCAGCTGTCTCTTCAATCGCTGTTAATTCCTACATAGGTATATATATTCGTCCTTATCTGTTATATTAGCATTAACAGTTATCTAGGCAATATAAAAATATGGAACAATAAAACTAAAAAAAAAATCGGTATCACTTTTTCACTTTTCTAAAATGCATACAAAAATATTAGAATAGTTTTAAAAAAATTTAAAAAAAACTCTTACGCGTGTGCACAGCAAGCTTCCTTCGTTACTAGTAGCAGTAAACGAAGATAGAGGAAGGCTTAGACCAACACAGAGCTGTGATAGCCGCATGTCAGTTGTAATATACCTAGAAACGATTCAGTTGCCAATTATTATGCGTTTTCCTTTTTTAGTTTAGAGCAGAACCTGAACTGTTATACAAAAAGTTCGTGTTACTTTTTTGCTCAGACACATCAGAGCTCAGAATCTGTGTTTCTTTTTCCATTCAGAGCATGATCAGAGCGCACTCTATCAGCTCAGAATAAATTGACTGAGCAGGCTGAGTGAAAATCTGATTATACACTTACAGTCACTTTTGACAGAAAAAAAAAAAGGATAAACAAAATAGTTGAAATGGTGGACGAACCTTGTTGTTCTGAAACTGAAGGTTAACCAATTTAACCAATTAATAAATATTCAATTTATTCTACATACAAGGTGGCGCAAAAATAACGTTCCGATGTTTTTTGGCTGTAATTTAAAAAAAAAATTAAAAACTTTGATTCTTCTTGTGCATTATTTTTATTTGGTCTTTTAATTTTTTTTGCATCAAGTCGAGAATATGATGTCATGTAAATGGCCGCCGCCACAGTTGATTGTCATTTGAGCTCTTTTTATGGCATTTTCCACCAAAACTTGCGGCGATAGGTCCTCACATTCTTGACGGATATTGCCTTTAAGAGCTGCAAGAGTCTGAGGCTTGTTGACATAAACCCGCGACTTCAAAAAGCCCCACAAAAAGAAGTTTGGAGCGGTCAAATCAGGCGATCTTGCGGGCTAGTGCAAATCGCCAAAAACGACCCGGGAACACCGCTTTCAGAATATCGGTTGTGGCTCGCGCAGTGTGTGCCGTAGCTCCGTCCTGTTGGAACCACATGTCCTCCAGTCCTAAATCGTCCAATTGCGGTAGAAAACAATCGGTAAACATGGCCCTATAGCGCGCACCGTTCCCTGTTGTCGTTTGACCAGCGGCGTTCTCGAAAAAAAAATGGCCGCGTCAACAGAGGCGATATTCTCGGCACAACGGGCGCTCCGGGGCCCGCCACTCTTGGCAACGTCTCGTGTTGTGCCAGTCTCTTCGAGGCGAGCGGCTAAACGTCGCAGTGTTTCACCAGTAGGCGTTGGACGGCTAGGAAATCTGCGACGAAATTCACGTTGTGCTAAAGTCACCGACCGATTATTGCTCAAATAAATAGTCACCAATATTCCGCGTTCTGGAGCAGTGTAGCGTAACATTGTTTATTAACGTGTATTTCGCATGTGTTTACTACACAAATGTCAAAACAGAACTGACATTAGGGGCCAATCGCAAAATTTATAGCATTTTCTGATAGGAGGATTACTTTTGCGCCACCTTGTATGAGGTTCTAGCCATTATTAGGATCCAACCCCCAATAATTATTTGTATTGCAACTTTATTGGATAGGTCTCCAATTCCGTTTAAAAAAACTCGTTTATACTTACTGGAAGCTCTGTTAAACAAACACAGGACATATTAGATATGGTTTTAATTTCGCCTAACGGCCTTATATCTGCATCATCCGGTCGACAAATGAATCCCCATTTCCGTGTGCAATGTAGACTCCGAAAATATTTCAAACAGAAATAGCAAAAACACCATCAAGTCAAGTAGACGTCGTCACAATTAAATAAACCCTCCTGGTAACTCTTCAAAAATTTGAAATTAAAATTGTCACTCATCCCCAATAATTTCCACTACACTAAAACAGACCTTACCATCAATTTTTGTTTGAAGCTTTCTTCAGTCTTGTAGCACACACTGTATTATCTTACTTTTACAATCTCGTTGATGTACGAGCATCCAGCTTATGCAGTTTCAACAAATTGAATAATGCGTTAACGACAAAACTTTTATGTAACCCGAAAATCCAAACCAATTGTACAGTACATATGTGTGTACAAGATGTACACGTATGTATAGCGGCAATGCAATGATGGTTGAAAGTCACCAAAAGGGTGAACGCAGCTATAGTGGCTTTCATCAGGCAAATACTTCTTTTTTTTTGTTTTGTGTATGAAATTTACATCCATTCACTCCAGTGAATGCGGAGAAAGTTCACCGAAAGTGGATTATAGTCGAATTTGCGATGCAAATCTACGTATTTGCATGTTGTGTGAAGTATGTGCGCATAGCCTTAACACCCTTTACTTTACTCGTTTTACTTTTATCTCGGCGGGGGGGCCAACGAATAAAATACGAAAACAAAAGAAGGATCAAATCTTATTTACAGATGCAAATCGGTTTTGAAAGATTTGATGCCACTTTTACGTTTGATGCCGTGTCTGACAGTCTGAGTAATGTTAACAAATATGAACTTAAAGCGGAGCTTATTTCATAAAAGAATAACAGTTGTAAAACGAAAACTGTGTTGTTGGGTACGGTTTCCTGTCATTTATTACAAGTGAAATGATAACTGAACCAATGTGTTGGGGAAGAGTTGCTGGTAGCTGATCCCCATGGACAAGGATTATGACAGTCTGCTGCCTTTGCAGCTTTTCGCCTTCGGTTACTTGGCCTTTGGTTGCAGGAACAGCAAATGGAACTGGTCCTCCAAGTTGAGTAAATTTTCCAAATGGCGGACAAAAAATGTACTTATTGAAAAACCATCACGCCATCACGGATTTGTATGTTTCAAGTTTACACTTGAACTTAAACTTTCGGACCATGACGTCGTATAACAATATTTTGTATAAAGTTTAAATTATGCAAAAGTTTGCTGAATATGCGTACTCGCTCCAGGACGGAAAAAGGACGACTCTGCCAAAGATTTATAAACGAGCACCGCGACGAAATATTTATATACAAACAAACGGAGGATATCTTCGATTTGACAGTTAGTACCTTCACCATGACTGGTGAACTGGGCCTAAAACGTGCTATAGAATGTACGCCTATTTATGAAAGGTGACATATAAGCAATGCATATAAAGGTTTCTTTTGTAGTTTTCTGTCCGTTGATAGTTTTGGCTAATTTATACTCATAAAAATATCGCAAGCTAAATTCTAGTCTGATCACACAAATGAGGTCCTAATGGACGTACACTTTCCAGGAAGCTATAAGTCAGATCAGCCCTGGGCTCCAAGGAAACAAGGAGCGAACAGGATGGATAGGACGGAAGCAGAAGGGATCGTGACACCACAAGCGGTCAACATTCTCACCCTTCAAAACTGCGGGGCCGGATGGTATATTTCCAGGTCTAATGCAATGGGGCTGAGGAATATATACGTTGCCTGCCTAGCAATGGGCTATATCCCGATTACATGGAGGGAAGCAAATGTGGTCTTCCTTCCAAAACCGGGAAAAAAGGACTACACCGAGGCAAAGTCGTTCAGACCAGTCAGCCTAACACCCTTCCTGTTAAAAACAATGGAAAGGGTGATAGTGGACTATATGGAGAGTACTGCGCTTAGGATGTATCCTTTAAATAGTAGACAGCATGTATACAGGGTAGGTATGTCCACAGAAACAGCGCTACATCAAGTAGTACGCGTTGCGGAGGAAGAGCTAAATACCGGGGGCACTGCGATGACCACTATAATGGACATTGAAGGTGCCTTCGATAAGATATGCTTTGAAAGTCTGAAACAAGCCTTGAAAAAAGGGAGGGTTAACCCACTGGTGGTAAGATGGGTGGACAATATGTTGAATACAAGAGTGATTAATATTCAGACGGGAATCTCAAAGATCAGAGGAAGGGCTAGCAGAGGTTGCCCACAAGGAGGTGTTCTCTCACCAACACTGTGGACTCTCTTCTCGACAGCCTTGAGGCGACTGGCATTCACACAGTGGGATATGCCGACGAGATAGCAATAAAAGCCAGAGGCAAGTTCATGGACGTCACCGCAGATATCATGAGGAACACACTCAGAGTGGTTGAGCGGTGGTGTCTGGAACAAGGGCTCTCCATTAAAGCGGGAAAAACAGATCCAATAGTCTTCACTAGGAAGAGAAAAAATCTGGAGTTTCGGCCCCTAACACTTTTCGGATCGGAACTAACAATGACTAAGAAGGTTAAGTATCTGGGAGTCTATCTAGATACTGGACTTACTTGGAGTTACCATGTTGAGGGCAAAGTCCGGAAGGCAAAAAGGGTACTACATGAGTGCAAACGTTTGTGTGGACAGAGGTGGGGACTCTCGCCTAGGTCAGCATACTGGATGTATACGATGACAACTAGACCCATTATCACGTACGCCTCGGTTATATGGTGGGCGAAAGCCTCTCAGAAAACCGTCAGGAAGCACCTGGATAGCGTTCAACGTTTAGCATGTATAGGAATTACAGGTGCAATACGTACAACCCAAACATGCGCATTGGTCATCATGGGGATATTACCGCTGGACTTATTTATTAAGAAAACAGCGGCCCAAACAGCACTTCGTTTGCATCGAGATGCGAAATGGTAAAATCGTGGTACGATCTATGGACATAGGAAGATCCTGGAACTTGTCAAAAACGAGATTAGGGAGCTGAACATGCCTCTGTATCGAATAACAAGGGTGCGTATTATGGAAATAAATCACAAAACTCGTATTGACGACGGATTACTTCCAGAAAAAAGAAATGGTGAAATAGAGGTTTTCACGGATGGATCCATGATGGATGGCGGAGCGGGGGCCGGTATCTATTCAGAAGAGCTGGAACTTGCCCGTCACATTAGCCTCGGGAAATACACTTCAGTATACCAGGCTGAGATGATTGCTTTGCTTCATGCGTTGGACTACTTGCTTGAGTGTCAGGTGGAAGGAAGAAATATCCTTATAGCACTGGACAATCAGGCGGTGATCAGATGCATGGAACAAACAAACATCACGACATCTTGGCACTGGAATGTGTACTTAAGCTCAATAAGTGTTCATCTAAAAATGAAGTAACACAGACTTGGGTACGGGGACACATAGCGATCGAAGGCAATGAAAAGGCGGACTCCCTTGCAAAACAGGGGTCAACTGAAAAGTTGCTGGGACCAGAACCATTCTCTTGAATTGGCAGAGGAATGGTAGAACAGCTGATTCACAAATGGATCACGGCAGAACACCTGAGAAGGTGGTCAACCGTGGAACAATGTAGACAAGCTAAAATGGCAATAAAGTGGCCGACCTGCTCCTCTCAAAGAAGGGTTCTAATTATGAGTCGAGGAACATTGAAATGGGTGGTGGCTTTGTCTACAGTACATGGTAATTTTGGGTATCAGTTAAGGAAAATGGGCCTTATAGAGGATGATACCTGTAGACTATGCCTGGAGGAGTCTGAGACAGCGGCACATATACTGTGTCAATGTCCAGCGTTGGCTGGCAGAAGAATGAGGATCTTGGGACATCATTGGGTCGAGACCCAGTCGATGAAACAGATCTCCCACAAACAGATGCTAGCGTTAACACTAGGAATTAAGCCCAGAGAAGAACTGTGGAGAAATTCAGACAGTCTCTCTGAGTTTCCTGAGATTTCCAGGGGTAGAGAGACGAAAAGAGACCCGACAATTGTGGTCTGATTCGAATATCTCTCGAAATCTATATATATATATTCAATAGAAAAAAATTATTCTAAGTAAAATATTTGGCCCCATTGAAGGGTTTTGAAAAAGGCGATTTAATGCCGAACCATTTAGTCCAAAGAAATACGTAGAGGACGTTTCAGACGGCTGGGACATGTAGAATGAATGGACATCAACGCTCCATACCGTAAATAGAAAAGTATTCCACATATGGCGAAGCACAGAAGTAGAAATTAGCTGAACCAACTTGGAGTGCGCAACTGGAATTATGTGGCTAAAGACCGGGATAGCGAGGAGGATTCTTAGTCGAGGCCTTATTTCTGTGGTCACAAGGCAAAACCTCTTAAGTCTGTTTTACTCATTTTTCAGGAGAGCAGTTTAAAGTTTTTTAATCCATTGACTTAGTGACTTAAGCTGTTGTTTTTTTGAAATTGTGGCCACTTTTTTAAAGATATAAAGCTGAAAAAAATTTACAAAACAGATTTGGGTACGCTGAATCTAATGGCATCAAAAACTCAATTTGGTCTAAAGGCGACTTAAGTCGTTTTTGCCTTGTGACCACAGATTTCACGACGAGCTGTAAAGCCGCTAAAGAAAAACAAGTCAATTTCCTATTGGGTTCATTTAAGCAACATACACCTGGGACTTAAGTAGTGGATTGACGGGCCCTTAAAAATGAACATGTTGTCGATAACAAACCTTTTCACCTGACTTGACACAGAAGGAGGGTGTGGTGTTTCACGTGTATGTATATAATGTCGGTTTCGGCGTTATCTCCTGTAGCCTAAAAGGCCGATGGACCGATTTTGAAGAGTGAGGTGTCATTAGATTCAAGGCACATTCAAGTATAACTATTTGACAGTCGGAGGATTCGCATATTTTTTTTGTTAGTCTGTGTAGGAAGTTTCCGATTGTGAAATGCAAAAAAGACTTCTATTGTTAAACCATTCAAAAGAAGCAGGAATTTACATAAATGAAGGTCTTCGTATTTGAGCCAGTTTTGTACTACAGTTAATCCATGATATCCATTCGTAATATATCCATTTCCCCAGAAAGGTAATGGAGCTATCGATCCACACCTCCCACAGTTAGACACTACATTTGTTGCAAGTTTCAACAATTTTACATAATCTTTGCCCCAGGAGATGAAAGTTAGTGCCACCAATATGGATAAACGTGTAAGACCCAACAGCCTGCATGATTTTTATTGTCGGTCAAAGTGGCCACTAGAGCGAGTCCCAATGGGAAAGTTTATTTGAGAAAGTTTTCCTTTTTTTTCGTATAAAACGAAATGAAATATAATTTGAAATGTAGTGCCACCTAGTGGACTGTAACAAGAGTTAAAGACTGTGAAAAAGAATACGCTCGACTGACCCCTTCGGGGATAGCCATCCCTTCATAATGTACCAAACTCTCTTCTTGTGTAGTAATTGTCATATCTGCGCATAGAGATGTTTAGGTTTGAATCCATGGAGAAAAAGAAAACCCAGTACCTACATATTTAATGCCATAAATTCATTTTGCATATTTTATTAAGTTTTACTGTCGCCGCCCGATGCGGTTATCCCTTTTAGGGGTGAATAGAAAAGTATTAGTTTAGGATTCTGCATGATTTCTTTTTTTAACTGCTTGTTCCTTGTTTTTTTTTAGTCGTCCTGCTGCCATTAAATTATCCACAAAATCGTACTAATCTCTGGATAAAACTTGAACAATTGATGGCAGCAACAACTGTATAAATATTGGAGACCTTTAAGGTTTCATGAGAATTGGGGCGGTGTACGAGTATGTTGGCGTGTCGTCGCAGGTTCATGGTGCTGTTGTAGCTGGTTAAATATTTGATGGCCTTTTACTTTGTTGGTTTTACCAGTAAGTGTTGGGTATGCCACTGCTGCTGATTTTCTACTGCTGTTGATATCGGTTAACCCTTTTTTTGTTGTTGTTGTCGTGGGGTGAATCATATTTTAGGTTGCGCTCTACAGCGGGCAATGACGATGTCGTGTTTATTTATTCATTTTAATGGAGTGGAAATGTGACCGAAGATCTGCGTGAAGCAATTTTTTTTTTGTGTGCAATTATACAAGCCAGACAATACTAGAATGGGATTGGGAAAACATGTTGTGCAGGATTGCTTGTTTTGGCTAAATGGGTTTTGTCTGCAAGGGATTTATTTTTCTCGAAAAAAAGGAAAAATTTTAAAATGAAAACAGGGTTGATAATATGTATGCTTTGTTTTTGATTAACATGACCTGTGGGTACTTATGACATTGGTATATTTTAGCGGACTTTATGTATTGTGAATCAAAAATTAGCTAAAATGTACCTTTAAAATTGTGGAACATATTACAAAGGTGGGTGAGAGACTTAAAGTCGTGTCTTGAAAGGTCACGTACAGTCGTACATTTGATGTAGATTATGCGATGAAGTTCAGTGAAGCTATTTTCTTGTAACTGTTCGTACATATATTATTTAAATATGAAATCCATTGATTACAACACTAATGTTTCGTTTTCAATTCATTTCAACATTGTACTAGGTAACTCTTAAAGTCTAAATTTGAATTTCGCGCCATATTACCAAGGTTTACCATATGTTAAATTTTGTAAATTGTATAACAATAAATTTGAATTCATTTATTGTTATACAGTCACGCCACATAGTCTTTTTATTTAAAACTCGTTTTTCGGAATTTCTTCATTAGTAAAAGTTGATTTTTGTTTTGTTTTAGCTAGATCCGCTGAGCAGATCACAATGAATCGAATTTTCTCGGGTTCTCGATTGCGATAACCTCGTTTTAATAAATCTTTGTAAGAAAATATTATCAGTACTTACAATTATTCTGGGTCACATAATCCTTGCTTAGGAACTGCTTGCCAGTACATTTAAAAAAATTAGAATTGTCCATTCCTGTCACATCATAGCTCTTAAAAAGAACAATAAGTTATGAACTTCAAGATTTATACTGATTGCCTACCTCTTATTAGCCAAAACGTTATTTTTAAAAATCAAAAAATGTTAATTAAATTTTTTACTTATTTATAAACTTGAAGTCAAGCGGGATCCTAAAAATTCGTGGATTAACTGAAAATTATGCGGTGGCAAAGCAGACAAGACGTGGGTATTTAAAAACTCTGTTGGATAAATTGGCCAATTCTACTCGATTAATTCATGACTCTGCCCACTGATTTGTACGAAACCATACCTGTCCCGGGATTGCATTTTGAATGGCATAAAGATCTTGGACATCTTTTACTTTGGCAGACAATATATATAGCACTTAATTCACTCAGTCAAATGGTGAGTAATAAAGAAACAAAGGGCACACGAATAGATAATTCCCCTACAAAGCACTATAGCCTTTTTGCGATTTTCAAACTTTTTTTTTTGAAGTGATAACTTCGTTAGGAGCGTTGGGCATTTTTGATATGGGGTAAAATCATTGAACTCGCGACACCAATGTTGCGTTACAGTTGCGACACCAGTGTTCGTGAAATTGGAACAGAAGTTGAGAGGGTATATCGTCTATGTTCGACCAAAACTCATTAACCGACAAATTAAAAATTCAGAGATAAACGGCTTTTAAAAAAAACAGTTTTTCATTTTCGGTTCTAGTGGTCTGGCTTTGAAGTTCTTGATCGAAAAAGTAGTTTTTATTGTAGTACAGCATAGGAAGTTTGTGGAAAACTATTTAAAGCCAAATTTGATTGTTAGTCATTCTGCTGCAATGATTTTAGTATTTAATGAATTTTGGCTAATCAAAAAAAATCTGAAAAATTGGAATGAGTTTCGATTCTTATTTTATTTCATTAAGTTAATAGGAAAAAGAGATTGTTTGAGTACTTTTTTATTTTTGTAAGTCGAAAAGTGAGGATAGGTATAGATATAGGTAAGGTAGTTACAATAGGGGACATTTTGAACACTTTATTTGGGTTTGAAAACTAAGTTTCTAAGTTTTCTTCTTCCTCTTCATCTTCTTCCTCCGAAAAGTAAGACTCTGGCAATTTACCAGCCTCTACTCTGCGTCCAACTGGCAGTTTATCGTACCAGCCATGGAACTCTTCCGGAATAAATCTCAACCGACACAGCTTCCACAAATCTTTCTGCTTCTCTTTGCTTATAGGGAGTAAGCCTTTGTACAGTCTGCGTACCCCTTGTACTGCGTCGCCTGTTCTTCTACGTCTAGCTGCAATATGTATTTTAGTGTAAGCACTGTGATGATCATATCGATAAAAAATTATGTCTGGGTATTCTTTCTCAAACCGCAATGATTTTATTTTAAGCCAGCTTACTTTTTCGCCATGCTCATCTTTCAACCTATTTTGTATGAGCTCATCTGAAAGAGCCTGTAGATCATAAAAGTTGTTGTAGCGCATCTCTTTGACACGATATTGATCTTTCTTTACAGTTTTGCCTTTCATAGACTTGGCATTTTCCATAATACTCCTCCAGCCGCTCATTCCAAAAATTTCCCTTCTCTTACTCTCATTTTCTATGGCGGAATGCATACTGTCGCACTCCATAAAAGTATGCCCGGATTCAAGAAATTTTTGTTCAATTACATCTATATGAGATGAATTGCAAACAGCATAAAGCAAAAGAGCTGCAACGTTTTTGTTGCGGTTTTGCCCTGCACATGTATCAGAAAAAGTCGATACTGTTTTAATGTGATCGGGTAGGGAATTTAGCCATTCCAGAAGAATTGTGCCAATTTCGGAGCTTCCTCGCTTACTATTCATTTCATTCCACATGAAGCAGAACGCATTTCCACTTGCCCCCTCGTAGATCGTAAGATTATAAAATTATTTGACGGTACGAGTTCAGTTAGTGACATTTGGCTTTGACAAATAGCCTACTATGTTTTCAAAAAACTTTTTCAACCAAAATTCATTAAGTGCCTTAATGAGTTTGGGTTGGTAGGGGTCAGTATGAATATGTAATTGAATGACTTTTAGAAGGCAATTATTACAAAAATCTGAGGTTATTCGGGGTTTTAATGATTTTTGCTTGACAAACAATTTAAAAAGAATACTTTTAGTGCAAAAAAAAACTTTTTTGCAAAATGACAGTTAATGAGTTTTGGTCGAACATAGACGATATATAGAGTCATTGTATATAGAGAAATGTTTATATTTTTTTTGGCAAAGATTTTTTAAAAATGTTTAAAAAATTAATAAATTGAATCAAAAAAAATTTAATTGAATTGAAATGGTATGGGAATCGTGGTTTAACAAGAGTTAGAAAAAGGGAATGCTTTCAGGAGTGCTGCTACCATAAACTAAGTATTAAATACACCGCCAGCCAGCCATGCAAACTAAGGCTTTAAGGCTTGTTTTTTTTCCAAAAAGGACACTTTTTTTATTTAATTTTTTTTTATATTTTTAAACATTCTTTAAAAATCTGGGCAAAAAAAAAGAATTTTATATGAAACTTCGGTCTTAGAAAATGTGTTTCCAATTTTAAACTCTGCTTCCACTTCCAGTAAGTGGATTGAAATTGGAAACAAAATCGATAGCTATTTATTTTTTTTTATATTTGAGCTTAATCTTTGATTTATTGTTCCACTTTACCTAAAAATAATTTTTTGTTTATTTTATTGAAAAAGGCATCCTTTTCAATGAAGTTATTATTTTTTTCGTTAAAAGTGGTTGGTAGCGCTGCCGCAAGATCAGAAAACTTAAGAGAATTTGCCTACTACAAGAATAGCCCCCCCCCCCAAGAGGTCGAAAATATAGTACGGGGGCTTTTAACATGTAGTACAATGCAGTACAATTTGAAAAACACGAATAATTACTTCATAATGATTTTTTTAATGTAAATTAACATCAATTCATAACTAAACAATTCAGAAAAAAATAAATACATAATAATAACACAACTCGAAAAATAATCACAGAAACAAAAATTAATGTTATATATTACTAAGTTGGAACATAGTACCTACCTACAATCAAAAAGAAAAATAAGAACTATATAACATTTAAAAATTATTTTGGATAATGGTTGGCATTGTGATAAAAAAAAATGTTTGCATATGTTAATAAGGATTCAGGCGGATTATATACATTTCCCTGATATCTGACTAATTCCTTGGACTGCAGTATTGCATTGACCGTATCAATATTCAAACTATTTCTTGTGTCATTTTGAATTAAATTTAAACTAGAAAAATAACGCTCTGCAGTGGCACTGATATGTGGGAGAACGCACAATGTTAACATATAGTTACTACATACAGTTTTTCAGTTTGTAGTAACAACAAGCGTTGGGAAAAAATATAGTTTAATAATTTTTTTATTATTATTTTTGAAGTATGAGAAATTGTAGTACAAAGTACGCAATTAATAATTGTATGTACTCACTTTTTTGACCAACAAAATGTAGTACAAACGCTACAATTGTAGCAAGGGGGCAGCGCTGATGGGAAAGTGTATTTGCTATGTTAATGAAATTTAAGAGAGAATTTTATTTTCAAAATTTGCTGAGGCAATCTGGTTGGTGTGAGGAAATTATTATACCAATTATTTTTCAAGTTAGGGATAGTAAAATTCATCATAGGTATTTATATTTGGTAAGAAATAAATTAATTTGCTACGTATTTTAACAATGAATTTAAATGTGTTAGCCGTGGTTGGCTTGAAAGATAGAATAGTTTTTGACCCGATTGATATAAATATTTTAATGAGTTGCTCGAAGTACTAATTCTACGCAGACGAAGTCTCGGGTACCAACTAGTATGCATTATTTTTCATGTACAATAGCGCATTAAAGAAAATTGAAGATTATAGTATAATTTTTGTAGTACATAGTAGTTTATAATAATGAATAAGGAAACACTTCATTTAAAAGAATTTCCTGCTCATTAAAATATTTCCTGACGATTCAAAAAATATACACGTAATTGTTCAAGTTTTCACTTCTGTCGGCACTCCCGGAGTGCAATTGTTTTTTTTTTTTTAATAATTCACGCGAATGAACAATAGATATTTTGATTATTAAATGAAAATAAATAAGTGTAACACGAGTAAGCAAATAACATTTTTGCTTCTCTGATTTTGTTTTTCATTTTGTGTATATAGAGGGTTCCTATTCTGCAGCAAGAAATACTTAGTTGATCATTCGAAACACATGGATTTTCTGAATTTAATCTGGCAATAGCAAGTGACTGCCCTTGTTACCTTTAGAGCAAGACGCACAGAAAAGTGTATTCGTTTGAATGTTTATTTTGGGGTATCATAATAAATTCTCCTTTACATTTGCCGTTAATTTTTGTTGATTCATTTAAGTTCGACAACATCTTTTCACGGAAATTCAAGGTCGGTATTTTGTAAGGCGAAACGTTCAAACGTTTTCATGAGCTCGAACGATTTACTTCTGCTACTAAGAGCAAATCACTGGTGCAAACGCCTCACAGAATCTGATCTGAAGTTTCGTTGCAAAACTTTGGGGTGTTCGAATTCTAAGGAATATGTATGTTGGTGAGTGTGATTGTATTTCAACAGGTATATTTTTCGCTCTATTCTCGGGCGCTTAAACGTGCAAAGCGGGGGCAGATTCCGTATATCCACGATTGTTAAAACGATATCGGTTTAGAAACTTTGATCACCAAAATAAGTCATATTCGGCTCGAATGTTTTTGACAAACGTCAGCTTTCATTATACTTTTATAAAATGAACTGGATCAAGCTTTCAAACTTGGAATTTTAGCACTTGGTTGCTAGTTTTGGAGGTCTATCGTTTCGACGATAATCGTCTGAAAAGTTCCGGAATGAGTAGGATGGATGTTTGCAATCACATTAGCAAGCCACATACAATTGACCATGTAAGAAACATGGGAATTTACGATTGATAAATCGAAAAATTGACTCGCGAAAGCGAGACGCACGGGAAACTTAAGGCGCTTAAATACGAATGTCAAACCGGAAGGATTAAGCGGAATCCGCGGAACATCTTCGCCTTTAAATTTTCCCTTCGAAATTGTCTCTTGAATGACATTTTAATTTGAGATTTTTCACGTTCGGTTACAAACTTTTGGTGCATTGAGGTTTCGCAAAAAATGGACGTTACCGGAACGAAATCAAAAGCAGTTGATTAACCACACTTTTTACAATGCAATTTTTGGATAGATATCTTACGTCACGCAATAGAAAGTCCGTCCACTTCAATTGGAATGACGAAACGAAAAGGACACCTGTCATATTACGCAATGGCAACCACGGCACCTGGCGGTTTTGCGAATCATCAACAAATATCAAAGTCGATGTGCAGCGTCATCTGCTTTCGAACAAATGTAGATACTAAAAACAGCATGGCTATTCTGCTGATTCGGATTGAGCTGTTGTCTATCTTATGATCAAATTGGACTGGGAACCACCGAAATCAGTCATGTTCTGCTCGGATTGAGCTGTTGTCTATCTCATGATCAAATTCGACTGGGAACCTCCGATTTTAAAAAAAATTAAATAAGTTTTGTTGTATTTGAAGTGACATTCCTCGTATTTCGATCGTGTTTATTTTTTCTAAAGTGTATCTAATTAAATAAGGTCTAATAATTAACAATATTATTGATATAAAAAATAATAAAACTAATATAAAAAATCGATTAATATTAATATCATTAGGTATTATATTCTATTCTATAATAAATTACAACAGATGAAATTAATAAAACAAAAGATATAAATAATAATCTTATACAATCAAATAAATTCATATTATTGATAGAAATTCTTTCATTATTTATTAATTATATTAAATAATAGGTAATTAATATTATACAAACTTTCATCCCCTTATAGTTTTGTTTGTCTTTCCAAAGCGAAACCATCAAGACTGAAATCGGAAAATCGAACGATCCGTTCCCGAGTTATGCGCACACTCACGGACGTCATTCCCTTTTATGTATATATAGGTAAATGCATACAGTGAAGAGTAACATGAAACCTACCCATTATATATCTTCATATAAAATATACATACATACCTATGCTGACTTTAAGTTTTTCAAAGACTTTACAAACCCTTTTTTTATACATTTGGATATAGATACCTAAAGCTACAGCTGCTTCAAAGTAAACTGAATCGTTATATTTGTAAGTTTAGATTCATTGATGTAACTTAAGCCAAGGTCGGATCCAGAATTTATTTCTGGGAGGAGCACAAAGGCCAGATAGGTGAAGAGTGTACCCCATAGTATTGCATTGCAATTTGTTTTTGGGATTCATTCTTTATCAATAACATTGAAGAATAACAAAGAATAAAAAATAATTTGTATAAAGGTGTAATAATGAAAATTTATATGATTAATAATGACAGTTTTCTTTTATGTTTTCTGCTGAAAATATCTAGTACTTCTTTGAAGCAATGACTTGATGGATATGCATTAGGGTTAGTCCATTCAGGCGATCTTTTCTCATATTGCTGCGAAGGTATGTCTCTATCCGGCGTATATATACGTACTTGTACATTTTTAAGTATATTTAATTTTATATAAAATGCTCTTTTTTTTACGGCCGTCGGAAACACAAAAATTGTACGATTAAAAATGTGGTCTATACGACTTTGCACTTAAGGCTAGAAATTTCATGCACGCGCCCCAAGATTCACATATACAGGGTGGCGCACGAATCGTGCTACAAAAATAAAACGTAATAACTTTTTTTCTGTGTGAGTAATTGGCTTATTTTTTTTTTTATTTTGTAGGTTACTATTTAGATTTATAAAAATGGATGCTTGGGATACGGAGAAAAGAATTTGGATAGTGCAATGGTATCATGCTTTGCAGTCCGTCATTTCCGTCCAAAGGGAATTTAGGCGGGAGTTTGGCGGTAATCCCCCGAGTAGATGGACCATTATGAGGTTTGTAAACATGTTTGCCGAATCTGGAACCATCGCAACGAAGGCCGTACCATCGAGATGCCAATGTTCGGGTTCAGGATACAATCGCAGCAGTAGCATCTGCAATACAGGCCAATCCGAGCGTTTCGACCCGAAACTTATCGGGGCAAATTGGAGTTAGTAGACGGTCATTACAACGGATACTTCATGACGATTTAAACTTGTTTCCGTACAAAGTCCAAATTACTAGCAAGTTAAACCCTCAGGATTTGCCTGTTCGCCTGGAATTTTGCCAAAAAATTATATCAATGGCCGAAGAAGACAACACATTGATCAATTGTTTGTTCATGTCTGCTGAGGCCCATTTTGATCTTAACGGCAATGTAAACAAGCAAAATTGCCGTATATGGAAAGAGTCTAATCCAGAAATGCTCCATGAGACGGAACTGCACCCAGAACGAGTCACTGTGTGGTGCGCAGTTTCATCAAGGTGTATTGTCGGGCCGTACTTCTTTGAAGAAAACGGTGTAACCGTTACTGTCAATGGGGACCGTTATTTAAAGATGTTGAAGGAGTTTTTTTACCCAGAACTGCGCCGAAGACGTATACCATTCAACAGCGTTTGGTTTCAGCAAGATGGAGCAACTGCACATTTAGCCAGACCAGTTATGGCGGAGCTAAACAAAAAATTCGCAAACAAATTAATTTCTAGGAAATCCACTCTTCGCTGGCCCCCAAGGTCACCTGACCTGACTGCACCAGACTTCTTTTTATGGGGTTATGTCAAGCAAGAGGTGTATAAAACGAAGCCCAGGAATTTAACTGAATTAAAGCAGTCCATAACGACAATAATTGAGGCGATCCCAACTTCAACTCTTCAGGCCGCAATGAATAGTTTTTTGATCAGGTGCCGCATATGTGTGGGAGAGCGTGGAGGTCATTTGCGATCTATAATCTTTAAAAACAACTAACTATTTAAAATAAAATTTAATTTTCTAACCAATAAAAAAAAATAAATGAAATACATCGATTAAAAAAAAAGTTATTTGAATTTCTTATTGTAGCACAATTGGTGCGCCACCCTGTATTTCTAGGTTCTAGCATATGCAGACATAGATTTGGGTAATTTTTCGTCTTGATTTCCATCGTTTGTTAGAAAAGTGACTTTTATTTTCGCACATAGGCGAAGTGTCTGTGTTGTTTTAATAATGTAATGAGCAAGCAGTAATAATGCAGTGCTCTCTGGGGGGGCACGTGCCCCCCCCCCCCTGGATCCGCCCTTGACTTAAGCAATACATTTTTGTCTAAATTGATTTTGATGCATTGAAGCATTAGTCTCTGTATACACCAATACCTCGCGTTGCGTCGTTCCGATTTGCGTTACGAAGTTGCTGCGTCGTTTTCATTTCACTTTGCGTCAATCACAATAAAATGAAATATATATTTATTTTTTATTATTTGAATTAATATTGCAAATCGTTGCGTCGTGTTTTTCTGGTACCAATTAACGACGCTAATCGGGGTTTTGGTATACAATCATTAAAGTAAAATCGTTTAATTTTGAGATTGCTTATTCTTGTTTTAATAATAATAAATATGTAAACATTTTTGATTTTTTAAGGGTCACCACACTGCCCGGTACTCTTAGGCCCCTTTCAGTTATCGTTGCCCCAGCAGAAATGTTTATAGGCACAAACTCTGGTTATCAACTTTCAAATATATGTTGGAATGCGCTTAGGAAATAATTCAGCAGCAGTTCCTGCAATAGGGTAGTCATCTAATCTCCAGCAGAATGTAACAATATTGAAAAGGAAATTCCCCACGTGCTACCTAGCGAGCATAGTTCTCAGTTATTTTCGAATCTAGAATAGAATATGTGTCCTTATTTTATCGCGTTTTATTGTTTCCGCTTGCATAATGATTATCATACACTTAGCGAAACAACACCAAAACCATACAGAGTGCTCCCCCAAGACATTATCTAGAATGCAACGAATTCAACCTCCGTCAATTTTCTATCTCCAAATCAGCTACTCGCTGCTTAAATCGTTGTAATAACAAAATTAGTTTCTCAATTGCGCAGAGAGTTGGTGCGGTATGTACATACACCCGTATACAGTACACAACAGTATTGCAGTGCAAAAGCGATGGCATGGAACGCGCTGCAAAAGTATTATCCATTAGGTTTTATTATCCCCACAAGGATACTCATTTTCTACTTATCTCATTGTTTTACATCGGCCGCATTGGCCGCATAAAAACCGCCTCGCGTCACCACACTGGCAATTCAATCCAATATACGAGTGTGTCTATCTGTTCTTGAAAAATTCATCTAGTCTAGCCACCGGGAAGCGGATAGTAACAGGATAATAATGAAAAACAGACGAGAAGTTCTTTTTTTTTTCCATAATTGCAAATCGCAAGACGACGCTCGGCGGGTTTATTCTGAACTATATGAAACAACATCAGCAACAGTAGTGCACAGATATAGTAATAACAGCAAGCAACAACTACATACACTTAAATTGGGAAATTTCATTAGGCCGTTGGGAAATTTTCCGGAAACTTAAATTTGAAATCCTTGAATGTTGTATCTCTATACAGTTAGATGTTGCGCCAACGGCGGCTGGGGGAAAAATCACATCATCGTACTGCATGGAGCATATAGTTGCCTAGTGGAAAATGGAAAAGTCCTTGCTGTTCTGTGTTGAAAATAGCAATTTGTCGGAGGTAGTATTATTGTTTGTCAATTAGTTTAGTTTTATTTATCATTGGAGGGCGGTTCTATTGATATTGTTGCGAGTTTTGTTTGGCTACAAGGCCTTTGGAGCCAATGAAGGACGCATTTTGTTTGTGTGCGATGCATGGCTTCTAGTTAAGGACGACTATTGGTGTTAAGTTTTAATTGTTAATGTGTGTACGGGTTTTATTGTTGAAAACTTTAAATTGGATGAATACTTTGTTGTTGTGCAAATTATTTTTCAAAGTGGGACTAATTCCAACCGGTGTCTATTTATAGCTACGCCTTGTTTTAGAGGAGAGCTGTCAGACGGTTACATTCAATTGGAACTTCATAACCAGCTAATTTGCGCAACAGGAACCCTCGTTTGTGCTAAAATTGGGGCTCAGTTTTCCCACAGCTCGAACAGGAATATCTCAATTCTTCTCACATTTGTTCAATTTTCTTTTCATATATGAGCTTCAACATAATGCTAGAATCCTTTCGACAGCAAGCTGAAGTTTATCCTGGGAGGACTATAGTGTGACCAAATAAGCGAAATTAAGTCTTGGAGGAGGAGGACAATAAGGAATATACAGTCATCAGCGAAAAACACTTGTATGCTTGTAGCGTGCCTCATAAATATGAGAAAATGAAATATTTTTTTTGATTCGCAATGCCTCCATATCTAAATCTACCTTACCGACATTGGCAGCACCCTCAAAGTTTACTAAACGCGCTTTTCGCCTCGATGCAGTCAGCTTTGTGTTGTCGTGGGGTGCGCATCTCAAAGAAACTTAAAAAAATCATTCAAAATGAATTGTTCCGCGTGTTCTCTAAAAATTGATCGCAATAATACATCTAAAATAAACTGTATTGACTGTAAAAATTTTTTTCATTATGCGTGTGTAAATATCACAGAACAAGACGTGGAATACATAAATTCAAGCGGTAATACATTCCGCTGCGATAAGTGTGGAGTGCTTAAACGCCGTTCTCTCCATTTGCGTGCTACGACCCTACCCATGCAAAACAACATCATTGCACAGGCACCAACTACTGCTAAAAATTCAAAAAATCAACCCAAAAGCAACAAGCAACAATCGACGGCAACCTCCTCATCTTCGTCTACTCACATCAGCAACAACGAATGTGAATATACTCTTCAGATGATTTACATTAAGTTCACAAATTTAGAAGAAACAAATAAACAGTTCCTGCTACAACTCAATGAGCTACGTACTCAGAACGAAGACCTCAAAACAAAAGTTAACAGTCTGGAAAGCAGATTAAATTGGCAACAGCAGCAGCATCTTGAAAATTGCATCGATATTGTTGGAGTTCCAGATGTCAATAGCAAAAACGCACTTGACAAAGCAAAACATATTTTCAACAATTGATGTCCCCGACAACACAATCGAGAGTTGTTATATTTATTAAAAGAGTTCACACTAAAGAAGGTATCGCTTCTCAACAAAAAACAAAATCAATAATTTGCGTAAAATTCTCTGACTCAACATTGAAACAACAAATCATGAGAGCAAAGAGGGCAAACAAAAAAAACCTCAACACACGAGTGACTGAAGCCACAGGCGCGGCTGCGGATGACACTGACAGTGGTCGCATTAACAATAACAACAACAGCAGCAAGGGAAACAGTATTTACTTAAATGATTCTCTTACCAAGTACACTCAGGCGCTTCTTATGAAAGCAAAAGAAATGTTAAAACAAAAAGGCGTTAAATTTGTATGGTACAATAATAATCAAATTCTCGTGAGAAAGGTTGAGGGTGGAAAAGTAACTTCGATTAAATCTTTTAATGATCTTGCACTTATTTAAAATTGTAAATGAATAACTTAAACGATGTAAGTGATTTAATCGAAGACTTTTCTGTCCTTGAACCCAGTAGTTCCAGTTGTGATATTATCTTTAGATCTAGTTCATACTGCGATAACAAATTTTTGTTTGTACATCAGAATGTCAGAAGTCTGAGAGAAAACTTTGCGTCTCTTACTACGCACCTTGATTCGTTCGCGTGCATTCCTGATATTGTTTTTGTGTCTGAAATATGGATTTACAATTTTGAAAAGACTGATTACGTTATTCCCGGCTTTAATTTCTTTGCTAATACGAATGAAAATTACGCTGCGGGTGGTGTCGGGTGTTTCATAAAAGAGGGTTACCAGATTCATGAAGTTTTGTGTGTCGATTTTGTAAGTGCTGATGTATTAAAGGTTTCAATTGTAGTTAACAATGAAGTATTCGTTTTCTTGTGTGTCTATAGGCTGCATATGTTTAGTGTTTCGATGTTTATGAACGAATTTTCTGATCTTTTAATTAAAGTAAAAGCTAAGAATTTAATTGTTGTTGGGGATTTCAACATTAACAACTTAGAGAGTAGCGAAACTGTTTCAGCATACTTAGCCTTATTAGCTGCGCATGGACTTGTTTCCTTTATTAATGAGCCTACTAGGGTTGTGTCAGGTAGATGTTTGGATCACATTTATGGGCGTTTCAAATGTGTTTCTAAGAATAAATGTGAGAAATGTGTTCTCGACTTGATGATCACTGACCATTGTATGACAGGACTGCTTTTAGAAATGTCTCAGAGAAAGAATAGCACTTATGCAAAACCACTAAACAAAATTAAGAAAATTAACTTTAGTAGACTCAGAAACAATCTGCTTTTTGAGTTTTGGGATGACGTCTATTCGTGTTGTGATGTTTCGAATTCATACGCAATATTTATTGATTGCCTTAAGAAACATATTTATAACTGTTACTCTTTCTTACCTCCGAAGAAATTAAGTAAAAGACTCAAGCCCTGGATCACTTGGGACTTAGTGAATAAAGTCAATGCTAAAAATAAACTTAGATTGAAATGCTATAGATACCCTCGGAATATGAAATTAAAAAGTAAATACACTAAATTATGCGCTGAACTAAAAAAGAAGATTCCAATTTGTCGTGATACCTATTACCGTAATTGTTTTGATTTTGCCAGAGGAAACCTTAGACACGAATGGAAAATAGTGAATAGCTTACTTAATAAATCTTCTTCCTCAAAAAAACCTTATTCTTTGCGTATCAGTAACTGTTTAGTTTCTGACAAATTCGAAGTCGCTGAAGCATTTAATGACTATTACACAAATATTGCCAGTAGTCTTCAACCCAGTCCAGTGAACTCTTCTTGTGCTCTCTGTATGTGTCCTGAGCCATTTCAAAGAAATAGCTTTGTTTACAAACCTATAACATCTCTTGAATTGTTTAAAGCTATTCGCAGCTTAAAAAATTCAAATTCAACTTCCTCAGATGGTATCTCAAGTCTGATTCTAAAAAAAATTGCTTGGTTCATAGTGGATGTATTAACGGACATCTACAATGGGTGTGTTTTTGCAGGGGTCTTTCCCGAAGAACTTAAGTGTGCTGATGTTATACCTCTGTTCAAAAAAGGTTCTGCTGTAGAGCTGTGTAACTACCGGCCTATCTCTCTCCTCCCTGTGCTAAGTAAGATTTTTGAAAAACTACTGAAATAGTTCATTTTTTAGACAGCAACAAGTACTTTAGTCCAATACAGTTTGGCTTTCGGAAGGGCAAATCTACAGAAGATGCTCTACTGCAGTTCTGTGCCCAAACAATGTCTAATCTTGATGGTAAAAAGTGTACAGCTGGCTTGTTCATTGATATTACTAAAGCCTTTGACATGGTCGATCACAATATTTTGGTTGCAAAACTGGAAAAAGCTGGATTTCGTGGTTTTATGCTTGTCTGGTTTAAGTCTTACTTAAAAAATAGGTCACAAAGTGTGAAAATTGATGAGATAAGGAGCGAAATAAAAATGTTTAACCTGGGTGTGCCTCAAGGCTCTGTCTTGGGTCCAATTTTATTTCTCATCTACATCAACTCACTCTTTGCACTCGACTTCAAAGGCTCACCAACTGCTTTCGCGGATGACATAGGTTTTTCATATGGTCAGAATTGTCCTTTGGAACTCGTTGCTGACATCAATTGGGACTTGAATTTGTTGAGAATCTGGTTTGAGAATCATAAGTTGTTAATTAGCTCCAAAACTAAAATAATGTATTTCAATTTGTCATCGGTACACAGTTTAGGGGCCAATGTCCACTTCCATGCACCGGAGTGTCTAAAATTCAGATTTACCAATTGCAACTGTACGCATAAACCTACTACTCCCTCATTTTGTAGTACTCTTAGTTGTAGCGATAACTGTTTTCTTATCGAAACAGTAGATGAATATAAGTATCTAGGGCTTATTATCGATTCCCATATGAGTTTTACGAACCACACGGAATCTTTGAGGAACTATTTACGTTCCACTCTGAGATACTTTTATTATTTGCGAAATGTCTGTTCTACAATTCTTCTAAAGAAAATCTACTATGGTATTTTTCACTCCAAGCTGCAATATGGAATTTCTTGTTGGGGAGGTGCTTATCTTAACAAAATACAACCTCTATTAGTTGTACAGAAGCATATTTTAAGAAAATTATGTCAAAAACCTGTTAGATATCCTAGTTTTCCTTTGTTCTGTGACCTAAAAATCCTTCCTGTTCGTCATCTATATTGTTTTAAAGTTTTGAAGTCATTCTTTATGAAATCTGGTAATCGAAATTTTCGATTAATTTCTAATTACAATTTACGTGGAAACTTTTCTTATTTGGTATCTGTTCCATTTGCTCGTACTACTGCATACCGTAATTTTTATTCCGTTTTGTCTTTTCGGCTATTTAACAAACTTCCACAGTCTATCAAAGCTATAACAACACCTGGAATGTTTTTAAAATGTGTGAAAAATTGGCTTTTAAATCTCAACTACGCTAGTTTAGACTCTCTTACTTTCGACATTCTGATTTAACTCTTACTTAAATTTCTTTGTTTTCTTTGATCATTATTTATAAATTTAATTTAGTTTTTTTTTTCTTCATTCTGTTTTCTTTTTTTTGTTTTATTGATTTTCACAACTTTGATGTTTATGGCCACCCCATCATAAACTTAAATTTAAATTTCTTCAATTGTTTGAAGTGGCATTCAAAACTATTTTCACTACTTTTGTTAGTAAAATATCGAATGTCTCAACTTTTCATATAATTTTATCATTTTACCATTTTAATGAATAATATTGTACTTGAATTATACTTTATAATATTATATGAAATAAAATGTATTATCTATCTATCTATCTATCTATCTATTACGCCATATTGAAAATGAAAATTCAACGAAGCATTAGAACTGAGCGGCAACTACATATTTATGTTAGTGCAATTATTAGAGTCGCTCTTTTCCATTTCCGCCTTCCATGCGTTCAGACCTGTTGCTACACGTAAGTCGTCCATTTTTCCACTTACATATATTTCGCTAATTTCTTTTCGTGTAGCACAAATTAGTGGTTATTATAGGCAGATCACAGTGAGGAATAAAATTAGAGTGGAAATTTGCATAACGTGCACTAAATTCTCTGACCCAACCATATTCTACCAAATTAAATTCTTCACGCGGTTCGAGGAGGTGAATTAGTTACGGCTCTCAGTGTTGACTGTGTCTTTAATTATATTAACCACCTAGTTCCACAGAAAAGTACGGATGACCTGTGTTAACTGTCCCCAAGCTCTCAGCGCAGCAGCTAGAATCTATGCGCCAAAGGGAACTACTACATTAACAGTTGCCTGGACATCCGTTCGACGTTATTTTGTCGTGGTTGGGAAATCATCGGCCCGTTTTAAGATGCGTGTCATGGCCGCACAAATAATCCCTCCAAATCTGCGTGTCCAGCCGACCAGATCGTGCGTCAATTCCGGATGCAAGACTCTAAACACCCCAATCAGCACGTCATAAATTGCCAAACGCATGCCACCAGCTAATTTGCATTTACATCAAAACGCGCCTGCACGTGACCACATCTCTACCCCAAGCTCAACAATCTTCCATAATCCATTTCAGTGAAAAATGCAAAAAAAAAAAAGGATTTTTCTTTCGTGATGAGTTTATTCATACATTTACATGCTATCTCTATATTAAAATCTAAATCTAAATTGACCATACTAAGTATATTTGTTATTTTTAAATCGTGATCTAAATTATGTTACTCAGTATCTACAATTGACTATACTAACAAGATTGCAGAAATTCGTTATTCCAAATTTTCAAAATCCTAACCTAACTACCTACTTTCTGAACAAAATTATCTAAAGTTAAAGCTACTTAAATTGCTTTGCGAATTGCTAAAAATAAGTTTTTATAATATAAAGAGTTAAAATTAAGCAAAACTTAAAGCCTAAGAACTGAATTGATCTATACATATAAAACACAATTTAATTTCAACATGCAGAGACATAGAATCTTCTACCGGTGGAACTTTGTGAACAAATTTCTACGCTTCAACCCATAAATGTAAACGTGAGTACATTTTACTTATTTTCTCATCCCTTTTCTTTGGCTTTACATTACCTTACATAACATATATTAGCCTAGATATATATTTTTATAACAATAACCAATATAATCACATATCTAATTTTTTTTATTGGTACGAAAAATAACGTATTTAATCGCAGTTAACCATGAACATACATATGACCTGAAGTAAATAGGTTAAGCTCTTATAAATATGATAGACTAAGGAGATTTCAAATATAAAGCGAATGAAGCTGAAAACATATTTTCGCAAAACTTGTAACTTTGTTCATTTTGATCGGTGGGTTATTAAGTAACCATGTGCTAAATACACACCTTAGGCTGAGATGAGTCACTGAAGCGCGCGCGACAATAAAACAAATTGAGAACTGAAAGGTCATGGCACGAGTGCATCATCAACTCGCAAGGGGAGGGCTACTCAAGGGGTTATACCAACAACAACTCCACAGCTGATAAGAATTCTTTATTAACATTTTAATTTTGCTCCCTTCTCATCAACAAACTTCAAAGCACTTTTAGCAATAGTATCTCAACTGAGGTAGTTTCATTCTCTGGTAAGCGAGGAGGCGCATATTTCTCTTCTCTATTCTACTTCCTTATTTACCTTGGCAAGATAGTTTTGTAAGCACTGAGAATAACTAGCAGCAAGATCCCACCCCACCGTCGAGCGAATGCCGTGCAACCGCAAGCGTGCCAACTGCTGCTTCATGGTACAGGTCGATCCACCAGATCTGTCATTTCATCTCATCTTCGATGGATGTGACTCCATATGCAAAGTGCTACATGCTCCAATTTGAAATGTTCTACGCCACTGCGGCTACAATTACTCCAAATATTGCAGAGACAAAGTGCACCTCTCGCGAAGTCCAAGGACTGAGTTTAAAGTTATTGACTTAAAGCAGTTTGCATTTGATCACAGCTGGCATAATTTGTGTGAAGAGATCGACCCTCCTAAAAGAGATTGGCCAATCCATATACTACTGCAAGCCCACATTAACAATACGACAGAGCAATTATGAATTTCCAATTCACCCTGGCTGGGCATTTAGGTGTTTTACACACAATAGAGTTCGCCCAGTGGTCGATTTTCTACCAATTAAGTTATCTGGCTTATACAAACAATATTGGAAAACAAATTACACACAACACTTCATCTCTTTACAATCAATCCAAGCAAATATTTTGTGTTTAAGGCAGTAAAAGTGGTTCTCAACTTTTTTCCTTCGCCTATTTTTATATAAATACAAGATTTTATTAAAAGGAGGAGAAATGGGTCCATACCTTAATAAAAAGATGAACCCCCGATAAATGCATGTTCCTAATCTTTCCCTGCCGCGGTCGTAACTAAACCCGTCAAAACACGAGAAGTTCAAAAGCCTTCCAACCCATGAGCAAGCCCTATGCCCGAAGTAGGGTTGCTCATAATACATCGATACATCGAAAACATCGATGTTTAGTATTCGATGCATCGAATCAATCCGATATCGAAATCGAAAGCATCCGATTTTTAACGATGCATCGTTGTATTTCATTCGATGCATCGAAGCATGAACTGTGCTCTCTTCTCCTCTCTTTGATTTTGTAAACCATAATGAATCGAGGATATGAGAAATTATACCGTAATTTTTAACAAGCTATTTTCGCCAAACAAACACATAAACATCAACACAAGTAAGACGAGGGAACAGGACGCGACGCCCGACGTTCGCACAACAGACACAGAAACACAGACAGACTCTACTGTAATGTCTATTAAAGAAGAGCAAGAGAGAAGAAGCAATAAGGTTTTCCATTACGAATAAGGGGAATAAACGCATCTTATCGTATGTAAATCTGTGGTCTGCCATCTGTGTCTGAAGCAAGAAAAAATTTAAAAAAAAAGGCCGTTTCCTACAGAGAAACATTTTTATACGAGTTCTTAAGCGAACAAATACAGGTGAGCTTATATTATTTATTGGGACTATTAGGAGTCCTGTTTTGCGTAAATTAATGCCTGTCGATACTGTAATTTTGCAATTGCCTGGCTAATATTCGTATATGCGTTGGTAAGATTGTGACGATTGTAAAGACAGAAGGTACTAAATTTCTCTCTTTATTGACATCAGTGTCCCTATTCGATTTGGTTAAAAACGACGAACATATTTTTTGTTCCAGAGATCATTCATTATGGCACCTAAGAAAAAAAGTGAGGCATGGAATTGTTTCAAAAAAATTGATGGTAAGACAGCTCAGTGTAAGATATGCCAACAAATTTTACGAACGGGAGGAAACACTACCAATTTAATGGGACATATAAAGAACATCCACAAATCTGTTAATTTGGAGCTAACAAAAACTAAAAATTTGCAGAAAAAAAATCGATACAAATTCTACATGCGCAAGTACATCAACAAAGGAAATGGACGAAGATGAATATGATCCAACAGATCTGAATATTGACAATGATTGCGAAGCAGATTTACCTTCAAAATGTCCCAGCCTCTGGAGCGACCATCACAAACTCGTTAGCAGAAATTGAAAGGCGAACAAAAGCGAAGAAAGTGTTTGTGATGAGCTTTCCGTCTACTTTAGGGCACCTGTTGGTCGTCTTAGTGAAAATCCTTTGGAAATTTGGTCCGAATACAAGCTGCAATTTCCAAAACTGTTTAAAATTGCGTATAAATATTTAACTATGGTAGCCAGCTCAGTTCCTTCCGAAAGGCTTTTTTCGAAAGCTTCACAGGTATTGAGTCAGCAACGGAATAGAATTCAGGGAAAGCGGGTAAACAAAATATTGTTTATGCAAAGTTTGGAGCGTAAGTATTGGGATTTGTGATTTTCATAAAACTCAGTTAAATTAAAAACATTGGATAATTTCTTATTTTTGATTTACTATAACACAATACGAATAAAACATCGATGTATTTTTTGAATGAACATCCCTAGCCCGAAGCCCAAATAATTCCTAAAGGCAGCTCAGATGGAATGGTGTCACTTGACCAAAATATTGGCATGCTACTCTGTACTTAACAGCAGATTTAGATTTCTAGACAGAGGTAGATAGATAGAGGTAATGCTGTTGTGATTGATTAGTGAAAGCACATCTAGGGTCGAATCTTTTGGATGCAGTATGCGAGGACGATGATTCACTGTTGCAATTGTTGTGAATGCATTTGATTATTTCACACTGTACTGCAGTGGAGCTCCTGCTCGTAATGATTTTTTTTTCCAAAGTTTACTTTGATATCGAAATAGCTAGTAGATTTAAATCAGTAATTTGGTAAGGGCTCTATTTAAGTGGATTCTTTGGTGCTCTAATCATGCTGATGAAAAAGTTGTGTGGTGATTTTTAATTATGTGGGGTTTATTTTGACCCAATTCCACGGTTGCTTTTTTTTTCTTTGGTTACTGGACTATAGGTACTGCGCTGGATAAGTTGCGCAGGTTTGCTTTTGGCATTACCGGATCTTTTTAGTCACTTTAATTTATATGCACTGCCATTCGCTACTTTTGACATTGAATCGTCTACACAAACATTGTGCACTAGTTCTCAATCATTCATTTTTACATAAATGGAAATATAAATACTGTCGGACTAGTGCTAGCGTTGAAAAAGAAACAAAAGAAACGTTAAAAGTCCGAACATTTCGATTTTTCTTCAAGCAGAGACACAACGTCGGTATATTTGTCTCAGTTTTACTAACACAATCTCCCATAATGCTTGATGATTTTTTGACCTACCGTAAAGGTCACGAATTTAGCACACATCACAACGTTTTGTGTGTTTTCAAATTTTCTGTAGTTCTCTTTTCTCAACCGACTGTAAACTTGTGTTTATCTGTTGATATTAATCACTCAAACCAAATTCTGTTATTTTTCCGATACCATTCTACTTTAGTTTTGTAAAATGCGTTATTTCTGTCACTGCAGTCAGTTTTATTCTAGACACGATTTTAGCACAATATAAACCTGCTCTTATATTTGAGTTTTTTTTTAATTAATCGGAATAAATTATCAGGAATTTATGCATTTCTTTGTGATAAGTTTCAAGTTTACAAAAAAAGTGTTATTAGGTATGGCAAAAGGGCGATGGTGTTCAGAGGAAAAAAGAGCTCTTATTTTGCAAATGAAAGCTAAAGGCCGGAAGGTTGCAGAAATTTCGGAGCTATTGCAGTGTTCAAGGAAGATGGTATACAATGCTTTATATCATGTTGAAACTTATGAGGTCACTAAAAAGTTCCTCGAGCTAGGAAAACGACACCAAAGGGAGACCAAATAATTCATCGGACTTCAGCTAAAGATGCTTTTAAAAGCTCCAGCATCATACAAAACGAACTGTCATCTGAATAAGGTATCAATGTTTCGTCAAGGACCGAGAACCGCTTGTATAAAATAAAAATTTGAGGGACAGGAATCAGATATGTATGGCGTCCTCAAAACATGCAGCATCACCCAAAGTACCCTCTTAAAACAGTTATGCATGGTGGTGGAAGTGTGATGGTCTGGGGAAATCACATGATACCATATGCAGATGCCAATTTACCGATATTGTGGCGCTTCATGCACGATAATGACCCTGAGCACACTTCTAGGCTAGTGAAGAGTACCTTAGAAAATAATAAGATTAACGTGCTGAAGTGGCCTGGGCAATCACTCGATTTGAACCCGATCGAAAACCTTTGGAACGATGTTGAACACCATGTTACACAAAAACAAACGAACAGTTTATCCGAATTGTGGAAGGAAATTCAAAGCGCCTGGTATGCCATTCCAAAGAGACGTTGCGAGGCATTGGTAGAAAGCTTGCCTAGAAGATGTACTGCAGTGATAAAAAATAAAGGATTTCCTACAAAATACTAAATAAAGTAAAGTAGAAATAAGGGTAAGTTGTTTAAATAAGTTATCATTTTTGTGTATAATCTAGTCAAATCCGTAAATGTGCTAAATTCATGTCCAAGGAATATATTGTTTCAATATATGTATAGTATGTTCTTCTTTTTTTTACAGGTACAATATATAATTCTGTTTTATAAAAAGACGAAGGCTTAATTAAATATGTAATATAAATATATGAATAGAAAAAGTTTTTATTTTAAAATAAAACAAGAATCATAATTTTCGTATTCTTTGAAAAGATGTGCTAAATTCGTGACCACTACTGTATGTATACGCTGCTTTATCATGACTGTCATGCTTGTAAACTGTTACCGTGGTAAATTTTCTATAGACATGCAGTGCATTAAAGAATATTAGAGAACTCGCCTAAAAAAACTGTTTCCGCCCGGGATCGAACCGGGGACCTTCCGCGTGTTAGGCGGATGTGATAACCACTACACCACGGAAACACTTGCAAAGAGCTCTGCCAAAAGGTTGTCACTTTCTTTCTTTGGATATTGAACAATAAATAATAGTTACTCAAACTACTGTCGTCTGAGTAAGCAATATACACTTGTAGTCATATTATATACCACCTACATACAGGAATTTGTATTTAATAACATCCTCCACTATTATATCCGCAGATTTGACAATGCGATTGTTATGCTGTTCGTACAAAGACCATCCATCTCTACTTATACAGAGACTGAAAATAACAAAAAATTACATATTGGATTTAAATTCAGCAATAACCAAAAAATACCGCCCTAACTAGCTGCTGCCTAGCGAACCTTGAAATTGAGTTTATAAGATAGCGAACAAAAATCTACTTTGACAGCAGTTCGAGAAACAAAACTTACAATTTCCACCTCTGTCAGGAAGAAAAGTGACTACCCCCGACCGCCAAGAGGTTTTACTTCCCAATTTCTTGCTCTTTTTTATTCGTTTTTGCTTTGCGGAGATCCTATTATCCTCGAAATCTAAATGCTTCACCTGATAAAACTTTTCCGGTCGTAATTAAATGTGAACTCTGACAGATTCAGAGTTACCTTGCCTTCCCGTTGCCACCACACCGTCTTCAATATCTGCAGCATAAAATTTCCGCTACATTCTGCATCTTGGTTCTATGTCAGTGGACGGAGGAAGAGGAGTTCTATTTTTCGCAGTCCCTTCGTAGGTTCTTTGTTTAATTTTTCTTTTATTCTTTTTTTTAAGTTGTCAATGCAGGACTTTTCGCCTTGTTTTTCTTTGTTGAAACGGAAGTTCTGCTCTGGAAATTTTTTTTTTGTCTTGAACGTACTCTGTTGAAACAACAGTGGGGTTATGTCTTCCACCTTTTGGCATCTTTCTCTACAGTATTCAGTTGCAGTGCTCAGGCCGAGACTAGTCAAGGAGTAAGAAAATTATCGAAAAGAAAAGGGAGCGCGCTGCGAGATGGTAAACCGACTTAATTAAAGTTCTTATTTGTAAATTAAATTCGAAGTGAACTCTCGTTGTGGAGCATTCATCATCCTATTGTTGGCTGATTCTCTTCTTCAGGATTACTCCTTTTTTTGTCCTCGTTTTGCGCGCGGTAATGGTAGAACAAAACTTCCTTTTATTTTTATACGTAAGTTTGGTACAATATATTCTTTTTTTCATTGTCACTTCTTAAACGCGGCAGTTGGTGGAATATTCTAGCATTCATTTTTCTTCTGGTAGAATACGGTGCAATTTAGTGGACAAAATTATTCCAAACGACAACGAAGTAACTTTAGAGATTAAGAAAGTAATAATGTCACAGAGTGTGCTCAAATAGTGATGATCATTTTAATCGTTCTGTGCTGGTATAGGTTCCTTTCGTTATATCTACTTGGGTGTGGGATCATTTAACTTAGTGCCAGGCCTGTTAGCTGCGCGATTTAGTGTACCCGTCAAGTTCGTTTAGCATATATATTCAATAAAGCGTCAAATAGAAAACTTCTTTGGTCCAAGCATGTTGAATCAAAAACCGATAAAGCGCTGTAAACTTTCTGGCGGTGCAGAGGCGCTTTTGGCAAGACATGGGGCTTATCTCCTAAAAGGGTCCTTTGGATCTATACGGCAATGATAAGACCACTTCTCTCATATGCATCGGTTGTATGGTGGAACAGGCTTTCGGGGAAACGTGTTACTGCCTCTTTTGCCAAACTTCAAAGAACGGTTTGTCTTGGATGCACAGGGGCCTTCCCTAGCACTCCGGGCTCTGCTCTAGATGCTATGATGAACCTCCCCCCTCTTGATATTTTTATCATGGGGTGTACGCTGAAAACCATATATCGACATTCTGTGGAGTCAAAGGTTTGCTGGGTTAATTTAACTTGGGGAGGCAACAGGGGATCAAGAAATGGGATAGTAGTGGTGGTCGTTGTAGGGGAAGGAGTAGACGAAGGCAAAGTAGATGAAGAGGGTTTAGCTGAGATATTAGGTAAGTCATTAGATGTGGGATTTATGAAATGGGAACTAATGAAATTGGGGTATTTGGCACCTGTTGTTAAATCAAAATTCGGGAAAGAATTATTAGTCGACGGTAATATAGAGGATGGGATAGAGGAGATAGTGCTAGATGTTGGAGTAAGTCTAAAAGAGACACGGTTATGCGGGGCCTTAGATGGCTTAGATACATTTAAAGAACTAGAAGGTGGATTGTTAGGGATATGGGTAGGAGGGGCAAAATTAGGGAAAAGCTTGGTTTTTAGGCTCCAATTCGGGTCAGGTTTAGGGCGGGAATTGGGAACGGGTCTTGGTATCTTATTACTAGGTTTGTTATTATTGAAGGAGGGGACAGATTTTGATAACTTATTACTATGAGCGTTGGAGGGCTTAACCGTCCACTTGCATATACTCATCGTGCCGAGGTTGAGTATATCTCCAGCAGACCTTAGGAATAACCATTCATACTTAGTGGGAAGGTCTAATTTAAATTTGCGATTACTTTTATGGCTAAACATTTTGCAATGGCTGATCGTAATGCCATATCTTTTACAGAAAAATGTCTTAATCCATGAAATATCTGCATTTGGGGGGGGCGCCTTTGATGAAAAGGGTGGTAAGGTTTTCAGACTCCAGTTTATCGAGTCTGCTTTGCCAATCGGAGTGTGTCCATGTAGTACCAAAATGTTTTAAAAGCTTACGTGGAGCGACAGTGGGAGGAGCAGGCGTAGTATCGGGTGCAGAAGATATTGAGGGAAAAGCTGGCGATGTCGGCGACAATGATATGGGCACTGTTGATGATGTTTTGGGGGTTGCTATTGTGGTATTGCTGGTGGTTGTTGTTGTTGTTGTAGTCGTCGTTGTTGTTGGTTGATTGATGGGTGAAGTTTGGCATTCAGTCGATTCACGGATTTCCGCAAGTATTGAAGTATTGTATACAGAGCTTGATTGTGGTTGAATGAGCTCTGGTATGAAATCAATCTTGTTTGAGGTCAGTCTAATGTTCTCGTCGATATCACCCATAACTACGCGGAAAGCAGCGACATCTTTACTTAAATCACTGATTTTGCTAATTAAATCAAACAACAGTGGGTCGACGGGTTGATGAGGTGGAGCAGTTGGTTTAGATGAGCTTTGTAAATAGGTATCAAGGTAAGAGCGAAATGAGTCGAGATGTTCTTTGATCGTTATTAACTGCGGGTTCAGAACTGAAACGATATCCGATTTGATATCACCTTTTAGATTCGAAAGTATAGATTTGATTTCAGCTGGTGGTTTTTTAATTGATTCGCTAAGACTTGCCAGCTGCTTGTCTATATTTTTTAAGTTAGACTTGCAGAAGGAGGTGGAGAGATCTATGCTGGTAGATACTTCTTCTACACACTTAAACAAATCATCAAAGTTTGCGAGTTGGGTCACGATTTGCTTGTGAAGCATTTTAGAATCAGAGGAGTTTTCGTTAATGGTGTCACTAACACATTTTATCGCGAGCATAACATGCGATACGGAGATGCCCTTGCACTCATCGCAGAAAAAAAGGAAATTGTTTTTAAAGTCACTAAGGTATGTAATGGAGCGCTTGCTTAACCCAATGCAGAGGGCATGAAACGATTTACCGCAAAGACCACTACATTTCACCCAATCAGCACTAATGTCGTGCGATGGTAGCATACAATCACTATTACCGCACTGCTTTGACATAGTTTTATTTTATTGGGTCAGTTATTATGGTCGAAAGTCAAAAGGGAAAAATGAAATTGCAAGTATGCAAATAAATAAGTTGCAATTAAAATTTTATTTGAACTCGCAAAGCGGGAGCGAAAGAAAAACACGTCCGAACGGTTGGAGGTTCAGAACTAGATACCATGCGCATTGGAATTTTGAGGAACTTGTGCGAAAATTATCCTTTGACCCCTGTCTTATGGATATGCCGTCTGACGCAATGACACCAGAAATCCTACTGCGACAAAACTACCACGTCAACTTTCCTCAGGTAACGGAATGGCTTCGGCCAGACTATGAGCCTGGGAAAGAATGCCATCGTGTATTCACGGATGGCTCCAAAACCGGACAGGGGTCTGGTTCTGGAGTCTTTGTGGAAAGCGAGGACATTAGACTACACTATCCCTTAGGTAACCATGCGTCTGTCTTCCAGGCCGAGATTTTTGCTATCCTTATGGCTATGCGCTATTTTGTGACAAACAGGTGGAGGGATAGAATCATATGCGTTTGCAGTGATAGCCAAGCTGCATTAAAAGCGTTGCTTAACCCTCTTACCTCGTCCAAGTTAGTGCACGAAGTCAAGCTTTCTCTGAACATGGTCGGAAGGCTTAACACAGTGAATCTTGTTTGGGTCCCAGGTCACACTGGTTGGTATCCAGGGAAATGAGATCGCTGATGAGCTTGCCAGACGGGGTTCAGAAGAAGCTTTCTCAGGACATGAACCTGCGTTGGGTCTGCCTGCATCTGTGGTTAGGTCATCCAATGATACTTGGGTTTCTCTTGAACACGAGCGTCGGTGGCGTGACTGTGCTGGGTGTAGGCAGACCAAACGACTGCGTCCGGACATCTGTAAAAGGTCCGCGTCTTCCTTCTGTCTCTTAGGAGAATCGACTGGAGACTGCTTGTGGGCGTCCTTTCGGGCCACCAAGCTTTTGCCAAACACTTAAATGTGTTGGGCTTGAGCAACACCACCATCTGTCCTGCTTGCGGAGAGGAGGATAACACAGCGCAACACTTCCTCTGTAGCTGTCCCGCCTTTGGTCGCATCAGGTGGCGGATCTTTGGGGCTGATGTGGTGAGTGCCGAACATCTAAGCTCTTCATCACTAAAGCTCCTTCTCATCTTTCTTCGAAAGACGGGAAAACTAAGTACATTAATGTAAGGTGTCTGTTTGGCAGTACAATGGACCTGTAGTTGTGTCTGAGTGCTCCATCGGATAGTAACAACCTCCGTCAAACAAAAAAAAAAAAAAAACCTCAAATATTCACAGGATATAACTAAAAAGGGAAACGACTTGTTCGGCTTTTGAAATGAACTATGTTCTTCTGAAAATGCTTTGCAAATTAGATTTTAAGATAAACGGCCTTACCAATAATCAACTTTAGTCTGGCAGTTTTCGCAGAGACTCCACACTTTCCAAAATCCCTTTCGGCTTTAACAATAATCAACTTTAGTCTGGTAATTTACGCAAAGACTCTACACTTTACCATTAAACAAATATAGTTGACAGAATATCGCTAACTGTAGGGTTAAATGTTAATGTTCAAAAAATCATGTTTATCTCGGGCGTTAGCTATAAATAAATCCTCCCTAAATGTAATTTTCAAGGGGAGTGTTGCCCAACCACCAAAAATTGTGGTATGGAATTTCGTAATAGGAGCGAATATAAATACACTTTTGTTCAGCCTGAACGTTTACAATTATAAACTAATTTTAGTTAATTGTAAATGTTTTCGGACTTTATTCGTTGGAATGCAACAATGCAAGTTGTTTTTAAGTTTAGCAAAGACAAATTTTTACAAATGCATGAACGAAATTGAAAAATATTGCTTTTTTGTTTTATTTCTAAACACGTGAAATATATTTCGAATATTTTCATTAAATGAAATGTTTAGTATCTTTTTTAACTACTAGCGCTTGATGTTTGATTGGTTTTCCTTTTTTAATAGTTTGGAAGTTACGAGTGCATACGTAGTAAAAAATAAATTTGATATAAGTTTAGGATGTTTCTAAAACGTTCTTGAGAGTCATCGAGAAGAGAATAAAATATCGGTTCACTTAAAATTCGACAGCTCATACCCGAATACCTACATTTTTTTACAACTCTCAGTACGTTAGGCGGCCCAGGTAGATATTTGGCTGCAACCAAACCCTCTTTGGAAATGCAGTTTGATCCCAGAAAATGAGAATTTCTAATGAATCAGTGGTTGGTGTGAAAATGGTTGACTTCACGGAAATACATAGATAAAAGAATTGTCAGCATTCACCAAAATCCCCACGAAATAATAAATTTAGGAACTTCTGGAGGAATAACCACCCGTATGTGCGACTTCAATATATACAGAATTCTGTTTTATTTGGTGTGAATTCATAGAGGAGTACGCATGAGAGCTTTCGTGTAGAAAAATCTCCACGGGTTTATATTTTAAAGTTTCCCGAATTAAGAATTAAAAGCTATTGTAGTAGAAGCGTATAGAATAACACACAGAAGATGGTGGTTTGGTATCACTAAAGAGTAATGCCGCAAATAAATGTGTTGGTAGGGAAATTAGAAAGAGATGAATATTGTATATACCATGCGACTATCGTTTGTTCGGTCATAAAAAAAATCCCTGAATAGATATAATTCTTTTTGAGAAAACAAGCTGGACCAACGTGTTTCTATTCAAAAACCAAGAAAAATCGAGAAGAATACAGGCCATCAGTAAGTCTATTATACTATTCAAATTGTAAAAGATTGGCAGATTGAAATTCAAAAACGGAAGCGATAGGTTTTTAAAACGCTTTTGGCTTCCTTCCTTAATTTATTCCAAATTAAAATAGCCGGCTTTTATTATTTTTTTTTTCAAAAATATTCACTTGCTTCAATTTGCATAATCAGCCTAACAAACTGTGTTCCGACGCAAACTCACTCATAAATCAATCGTGAAGGATTAGAAAACAAAGGAAAGTGTACTATAAAAAGTACCGAAAATTGTGTCCGATCGCAGGAGAGGGCATCACTGATTTGCTTTGATATTTGACAGATCAGCTGATATTTTGTGCATTTCCTATTTTGTGTTTGCTATTTATTTATTCCTTTTCTTAGAATAAAATCCTCGTTCTGAAATAAAACATTGACCTTGTTTTTCACGAAATCAAATTATGAAATTTGAATTCTGCAATGAGAAAAACTGTAATAGATTCTAAGAAAATTGTCGCACTAGCAAATGTGGAGGTCTAATTGTTTATTGGTACAGTTTCACTAATGCTGTACATTTTTACTAAAGCTGACAACCAGCTAATCGTCGACATTAGTGTATGAATATTAGTAAGACCGAAAGAGCGAGAGAACGACAAAGAACGACGGTTAGTCGACTAAGGTTCATTACTTAGTTGGCGCAAGTTAAATGCGCTTTGTAATTCATGACGCAGTAAAGTGTAGGTTCACTTCCGGGCAGAGGTAAATAGATCTATTAATCGGATTTCGAACATCAATTACCGAATGTGTCTACCAATATCAACAGGCTTAACACTCATACATAATCCAGCAGCCTCTCGATCAAAAGCTGTTGTTAATACTTCCATTAATGGCTTAATATTTTTTTTCAAGCAGATGCCATCTTACCCAAGTAGGAGAGAATCAGGCAATAGATCTTCGCACACAGTCAGTGCTTATTTTTATACGTCAATTAGCTATAAGTTTTATTTATTTTGAGGTATTTCCTCTAATTTTATATTTAGGTAAGGTTGTCCCATCGTCTTCAACTACCATACATTGACAAGCAATTAAAGCTTGTTTTTTATATCCCCATTGAAAATAAAAAAAAATGGAAATAACATCGGAAAAAAAAAGTAGGAGCACACCCCCAAACGAACAGCTACTCGAACGAAGACCAACTCCAACGCAAACTTATGCATTCAAGCCAAAATAACTAAATTTCATGGTTTGCCATTGTCACAAGCCAGCGTTTTTTTGAATGCTTCCTCACTCGTACCAAAAATATTCCAACGTTCAAATCCTCCAATGCAAAAAGTGAAATCCTATAACACAGCTCTCATCAGGCGTACAGAGAGCATAAAAAAAGCATGCGAAAAATATCATCTGAATATGGGTGCACTTATCACATTTAACATGTCCTGAGGATTATAGTGGTAAGCAAAAAGAGACAAATCCCACGTGGATTCGTTTTACATTTTTCACATGACAGCCACGAGAACAACGCTTCTGGCCATGTTTACGCTGAACACAAAAACATTAAAATGGTATTATCCTGCAAACAGCCCTCATATTTGGACGAGAAAAAACAAAATAAATCAAACAAATGAAAAACAAAAAAATACAGATGTGTCTTTTGTTAAACAAAAAATCAGCCGATTCATGTGGTTAAGTGGTCGGTTTGGTTATATTTTCATAAAATGTATTCATCGATAGAATAAAAAATTAATGTTCGTGCTGAATAAAAGGCACCGGCATTATCAAACTGTAAACAGGGTAATAAGCCGATTAAATGGCCTCCAATAAACCGCATCACCATTTATGGCATTTTTATTTGTGCCTTTAACTTCCGGGGCTGTCATATTACTGAAGTCTCAACTTCTGTCATCTGCCTTTTTTATGCTTTATTAGATTTAGAAGATATTGAGCATGTTTGGGTTTCCAGTTTGATTGGTCTTAATAGATTTGGCGCAATGCTTATGTCGGACAGCATTTTACTTGTTAAAAAATCGCCAGCGTCATAAAAAGCAGCAAGTAACATAATATAAAAGTTATTGTAGTTCGTTGTAACTTTGATCGATGTTTGAATAATAGCGTATTTTTTTAAAATTAAGTTATTGATAATTTAACATTATAATTAGGTACCTAAACGATAGGATTTATATCTAACTATATGCGAGCCCATATAGGCTTGTCATAGCAACACCCAGAAAAATGTGCTGTGTAAAATTGCCTTAAACGCCTTAGGTAAATATTTTTGTACGGAATTTTTTGGACAGACATAAGACTGCCAACAAATAGGGCAATTTAAGCATGGCATAGGTAATGAAAAATAGGCTAAATTGCCTTAAAAACCTTATGTAAATATTTTTGTATGGAATATTTTGAACAGGTATAGCATTACCAAGAACTAGCACAATTTATGAACGGCATAGGTAATGAGAAATAGGCTAAATTGCCTAAGAGACCAAGGTATTTTAACCTAAATACAAATAAGTGTATATCCACCTGAGGACATACGTAACTCTGCTTAGTCGTAAGGTTAAGTTAAGAATGATAGGAGCCATCTAATAGAAGCCGCCAGATAGAAGCCGCCTGCAACCAGCCAATCAACATTTATTTTCGTGTATTGCTTCGGACTGTGCCGGTAGATTCAGAAACAGTGTGCAAATTACATTAGCTACTTGGTAAATGTACCCTAGCTTAGGCTGATATTCCGGATAAATTTTCACCAACCTTAGTTCTTAGGTAAATTTATAACATCTAAGGTGATTATATCCTCCAAAAAATATTTTCGCTTGTTGCATGCAAAGTGTTTTACTGGCTTTTGTATTTTCTAGACGTTTTTTGTAAACGAAAAATAATCAGTGATATAAGTTCAATAAGTTCTTGAAATATAAAAACATTAAAAACAGTACAGTGCAATATAGTGTGGAAACTCAAAGTTAATTACAAATAACAAACAAAATATTAGAGAAAAAGTTTGTCGAAAAAGAAGTTTAAGGTAAGTGCATTCAAATATCCCTTTTGTTTTATGTATGTAGTAGTTGTACCCGCCCGGCTTCGCACGTGCACAATGTGGTTTCAGAACAATTGATGGAAACAAATTTCAGAAAGAGCCTTCTGCAAAAGTGAGGGACTTGAACCCGTACTATAAAACCTCCCGTAGACTGGGTCCACTCTGCCTTTATCTTCATGGCATTGCACATGCTCGTTGGACTAATCGGCAATAATTTAATATTCTTTGGACAAAGAAAATATTTTTATAATATTTAGCTCACTTTTTTTTATTAATATAACGCTTCTTTGTTTACCATATTAGCGGTTTCTATCGACTAAGATAGTGAAATTTGCTGCATTACTTACCCTGGCGCACGCTACATATAAAATATAACTGCCAGTGGCTGAAGCAGTTCTTGATTAATTCAACTCCCGCCTTTCTTAAAGTTTGACCCTCTAACTTATTGATTGTCAGAACAAACATTAATAGGAAATTGAATCCGTTTAAACTTAAATGGATAATTGCTGGGAATTATTTGTATTCTTGGTATAAATACCATATCTCCTTTACCACACCCAGTTAAAATTAAGGCCTCAATAACGTTTTCCTGCAACGAAATCACTCTCAATCTGGTTCTATTACAAAGCTTAGGGGATTCAAATTGCGAAGCAACATAATGGGAACTCCAACTTTTAATTCCAGGCCATGGACTGTAATTCTATTTAAAAACTCGACCGGGTAATTTACTGCCTCATCTTGATTGCAAATAGCATTTATAAACAGGAATCAGGAATTTTCCCTAATGTAATAATACCACGATCTGGTATCACTGCCATTCCTTTCCTATTTGACATTCCTTTGCTACATATTTGACATATGCAAACAAACAGCATACTGCCTCTGTCTGTCTCCCTCTCCGTCACAGGAGTAAAATAATAATAGTATGTTTGATTTGAGAATGAACTGCATATCTACTCATGCAGGTGAAAATCGTAGAAATGCTTCAAATTTTGCCTATTTACTTAAAAACGTGTTACTTAATCGTGTTATTGAATATCCTAAGTTGTACCTGCAGATGTCCTCTATAAGCTGCTGTTAACTATATTTAAATGCTCACAGTATTTTCGAACGGAAAGCGTGACAAACAAAAAAGCAAAACGAAACGAAAAAATAAATTACTCTTGTCCAATTTTTTCCGGAATTTATGCAGATCTACAGTTGAGACAAAGTAGATATTGTAGGCCTAGGTATCCTCTATAGGCCTGTGAAAAATGCACCAGAATATACTGAGCAGTTTCTAAGATTTTTGCATTTAAATACATGCAGTCAAATTCAATCTTAGTCGAACAGAACTACACCAATTTTATTTATCTGATGATGATTATAAAAACACATTGTTTTCGAATCGAATTAAAGCCAAAAAGTTTTCTAATAGCTTTTAAGGCAATGTACAACAGAAATGGACATCGATTCGTAAGCACTGTTTCACAAAGAAAATTTTGTATACTGACTATAGTCTAAGAGCCCACAGCAAATTTTGGGCGTGAAAGTATAACCAAGAAGCTGATACATGAACAGAAAGGACTCGAAAAAGTAAACTCAAATGTCGAAGTCTGGCAGCGCTTAGTTGCAGCTGAGGTTAGTAAAAGTAGGTTGAAAATCTGAATTTTTTATATAACCACTTGAATATAGTATTAAATGGAAGAACAGACTGCCCTGATCACAAAAATATAGGTCCCAGACGTCTTACGCGCAGCCATACCCTTGCCAGACGTACTAATAGTATGTTCAAAATCACATTTTGAAATAATTGGTATAACCAAATAATAGTTACACCAAAAAATTTGTGAGAGCGCACAGATCACAAAAATGATGGTCCCAGACGTTTTACGTGCAGCCAAACCCTTGCCAGACGTCCTAAAAGTATGCAAAAAGAAAATTTTTTAAACAATTCTGATAACCATATTGTGATAATAGAAACGAACCATTGGCTACAAATGTTGCACTAAAGTGAAAGTGATTGACATAGATCATGCAAAACAAGAATCCGTTTTGTACAGTTGCTTTACAGTATGTGTGATAGCAAAACAAGTGAGCTTACGATAAGGCAGCAATTTTAGTTGAGTTGAGTAGTTGAATTTTTTGTCTGGGAAGTAAACATGTCTAAGAAAGTAAAGTAAAGAAAGTAAACATGTCATATTTATTTAGCTGCTTTAGTTTCTAGCATTGTGTGATAAGAAAAAGTTTGCAAATGGATAACAACGTAAGTGATTTTGAGTACCTTTCAGCAGCAGGTGTTTCTAGGTAATCAAGTTTTATCAGGGCTTATAAGTGAATTTAAATAAAGGACTATAACGACTCTGTCGACAGGTTGGCTTATGATGACCAGCAGATATATTTTAGGCGACTTCTTGAGGTAATCGGCTCCGATTCAGAGGGAGAACTAGATGAAGGTGATGCAGATGGTGATCCTGAAGATAGCTTTCTGCCTGAGCTTGCAGAGGCAAACGTTCCAGGAAGCAGTCAACAAATAGAAGTGGAGATAGAAGATGATGATTAGGAAGATGATGATGAGCAAGATGAAGATCAGTACATATCAGATGAGGTTGCTGATAACGAAGAAGAAGCTATGCCGGAAGCAGAAGACAATTTTTGGATTGGTAAGGATGGTACAAAGTGGATAAAAAGTGCACCAAGTTGGCGTCGTGAAGGGGCGCATAACATATTCCGGGAAACAACATTTGTGGGTCCACATCGAGCTACCAAAGGTCTAACAGATGTGGAAACTTTTTTCCGTATAGTGAGCCCTTCCGTTCAAGACATAATTTGCCCTCCGTGATTTCGCTAAGTGGAATGAACAACATCCCGAAAAAGCTCCTCTAGAATGGAAAGCTACCAACGAACAGGAATTTTGTGCCTACCTGGGTATTTTGTTGGTCATGGGCTGCCACCGATCTAATTACGAGACAGTACCTGAACTTTGGAAAAGCAATGCGCTTCCTCTATATCGAGCAACAATGTCGGTCAGCCGATTCAAGGCGATTTCGCGATTTATACGGTTTGATTCGGATGCCACACGAACAGCTCGGATGGCCACTGATAGAGCAGCTCCTATTCGTGATATCTTCGATATGATCAACTCAAATATGAGGCTCAATTTTAGACCGTACGAATCACTTACAGTGGATGAGCAGTTGTTTCGCTATAGAGGTCACACGAAGTTTACCCAATATATACCTTCGAAACCGGCCAAGTATGGGATTAAATTTTGGTGGGCTTGTGATTCATCAACAGGATACCCTCTGAACGGGCAAATTTATACCGGGAAGGTGAATGGCAGCAGAGATGTAAATCAAGGTGAGCGAATAGTGAAAGAACTGGTTGCACCATACAAAAATAGTGGACGAAATGTGACCATGGACAATTTCTTCACAACTCTTCCACTTGCAACAGAATTACTTACCTGGAAATTGACGATTGTCGGAACGGTAAAAAAAAACAAACGCTTCTTACCTCGTGAGTTCAAACCATCAAAAGAACGGGTTCCTTTATCTTCTGAGTTCGGGTTCAGTAAAAATGTTGCATTGTGCTCCTATGTACCCAAGAAAGATAAGGCTGTTGTGTTGCTCTCAACTTTTCATCCTGACAAGTCTGTTTCCGGGCCCAAGCCTAGGTTTAAGGTAAAACTCCTTAGACAACCTGTCATATCGTTAAAAAAAACTAGGTTAATTTTACACATGTTAAAAAATGTTCGGTTACACAAGGAATGTAAGGTAAGTTACCTTAGAACTTACCAAGTTCAAAATGGCCTTAGAACTAAGATGATTTATACCGCGATTTAGGTAAATATTCCAGTTTTCTTATACAGGATGGCGCACGAATCGTGCTACAAAAATAAAACGTAATAACTTTTTTTCTGTGTGAGTAATCGGCTTATTTTTTTTTTATTTTTTTGGTTACCATTTAGATTTATAAAAATGGATGCTTGGGATACGGAGAAAAGAATTTGGATAGTGCAACGGTACCATGCTTTGCAGTCCGTCATTTCCGTCCAAAGGGAATTTAGGCGGGAGTTTGGCGGTAATCCCCCGAGTAGATGGACCATTATGAGGTTTGTTAACATGTTTGCCGAATCTGGAACCATCGCAACGAAGGCCGTACCATCGAGATGCCAATGTTCGGGTTCAGGATACAATCGCAGCAGTAGCATCTGCAATACAGGCCAATCCGAGCGTTTCGACCCGAAACTTATCGGGGCAAATTGGAGTTAGTAGACGGTCATTACAACGGATACTTCATGACGATTTAAACTTGTTTCCGTACAAAGTTCAAATTACTAGCAAGTTAAACCCTCAGGATTTGCCTGTTCGCCTGGAATTTTGCCAAAAAATGATATCAATGGCCGAAGAAGACAACACATTGATCAATTGTTTGTTCATGTCTGATGAGGCCCATTTTGATCTTAACGGCAGTGTAAACAAGCAAAATTGCCGTATATGGAAAGAGTCTAATCCAGAAATGCTCCATGAGACGGAACTGCACCCAGAACGAGTCACTGTGTGGTGCGCAGTTTCATCAAGGTGTATTGTCGGGCCGTACTTCTTTGAAGAAAACGGTGTAACCGTTACTGTCAATTGGGACCGTTATTTAAAGATGTTGAAGGAGTTTTTTTACCCAGAACTGCGCCGAAGACGTATACCATTCAACAGCGTTTGGTTTCAGCAAGATGGAGCAACTGCACATATAGCCAGACCAGTTATGGCGGAGCTAAACAAAAAATTCGCAAACAAATTAATTTCTAGGAACTCCACTCTTCGCTGGCCCCCAAGGTCACCTGACCTGACTGCACCAGACTTCTTTTTATGGGGTTATGTCAAGCAAGAGGTGTATAAAACGAAGCCCAGGAATTTAACTGAATTAAAGCAGTCCATAACGACAATAATTGAGGCGATCCCAACTTCAACTCTTCAGGCCGCAATGAATAGTTTTTTGATCAGGTGCCGCATATGCGTGGGAGATCGTGGAGGTCATTTGCGATCTATAATCTTTAAAAACAACTAACTATTTAAAATAAAATTTAATTTTCTAACCAATAAAAAAAAAATAAATGAAATACATCGATTAAAAAAAAAGTTATTTGAATTTCTTATTGTAGCACAATTGGTGCGCCACCCTGTATTTCCAAAAATATTATCAATTTGTGTGCCTCCTCGCGTAGTTAGACAATGTGGTAATAACGTCCTGTATCCAGCGTTCTGCATGAATGACAGTCTTTTAAAAAATCTTCGTTGAAGTCTCCAAAAAGTAATGTTTTCATATTGTTGTTTCAAAAAGCATTTTTGTTTATTAACTCCATGAAAGTTTAAATGAACAGATCGGGGTTATTTCATTCGCGTAACAAGTAGTAGCGAAGTCCACTTGAATGATTAGGTTTGTGAGCAAAATTGTTGCCTTTTCTTAAGTAAAACAAATCCGCACAAAGGAAAAAAAAATATGTACAGCGCCATCTTATCTTCATCCGAAATGCAGGTATACTATTTCCTGTAACTAGTACAGCTGTGCCCGAATTATGACATATCCAATCACTACTCGCAAAGTAATCTCCATAATAATCCAAAACAATGACCCTGTCGGTATGCTAAGTACACCCCCCACACTACTACCGCTAAGGTGGTTGAAGAGTATAGGTGCTGGTACATACCTGACACTCATTCTTGTTCTGCTAATTCTCCTTTTTTTCTCAAATTTATATTCATAAGCCTGCTAACTATAGAACTATTTAGCATAAAATTTCAACAGAGATGTGAAAACGAAAAAAAATTTAAAAAGTTGAGAAATGCGAAGAATCTGGAAACTTTTTGAAAATCATGAGAAAACTTTTACGTTTGTTAATTTATTACCATCTTTCGTTTCGCTACCAAACAGTATTTCATCCGACTCAGCCCACTGCAGTATGCTGCGAGTTGGGTTGCTAAATGGAAAATAAAATTCACAAAATTTAATTAATGGAAAACTGCTGTTTGCCTAATATCATTTAGTGGACAATATAATAACCGCATATGCACTTACGCCAAACACCGCACGGAGCTATACTCCCCGACAGCTGCATGCAGATGCATAAATTCCAAGTTCCAAGATTAATTTGCTGCCAAACTCATTAGTGGGAAAATTATAACATAGAGTGCATCACACTCTTATTTGCACGGAACGTTAGTCGCAAAGTTTTCCGCAATAAATTCAGCTGGAAAAGAAAATCCTGATAGACTTCCATATGAGGCCATAATCGGAGACCCAGACTAGGATCCACACGTTCGTGTATAAGTACCTCAGGTACACTCATTCGCTCTCATTTCGTATTGCAATTTAAGTACCTGCTCAACTTATTCACCTCTTCCCACGTGCTATTGTGCACAAAAAAGAACGGTTAAGGGGTTGCGATGTGCGAAGAAAAGACAGCAATTGACGTTGAATTCCCAATCCCAATTCTCACGACTCTATCTGGTTGCTGAAAGAAGTTGGCTTCGCATCTGCCTTCTGCCATGCCGTGGCGATGCTCCCACTTGAATTTTTGCCAGTTTTATCTGTCCTCCTCATTCGCATTCATTGCTAGATGTTTTATTTACTGTTGGGAATGCGAAGTCACATCCTTTGGTGAGGTGTGTGTGTGCGCGATCGTGGCAAATGTTCATAAAGGTATCGTTTACTTGTGGCAATTGTTAATGACGACGTCTGTTACTGTGCTGTGCTCTGCTCTGGGGGTTGGGGGCTTAATTAAATTGTATATACCACTTTTAAGGTGGTTCCGCGGTGGGCTATATGGCTGTAGTTGGGTGCTATTAGTAGAAGTAGTTCGTTGCTCCTTTTTTTTGGTGGGGTTGGTGTAAATGTTTGTTTTTATATGGGTCGATATGGCGACGGCGTTATGGTGATGAGGTTTTTTGCTTATATCTACTCATACGAATCAAGTGAAAATATGAATTTGAAAGGTGGCGTAATTATTACTTATTGTGGGTTTTGTGGTCACAGGAACGTTTGGTGGAGCACAACTTTCTAAGTGGATGGAAATACAACATGTTTGGGATCCTTTCAATATTTCTCTCAAGCAGGAGGTGCCAAATTTATAAAATAGATTTGATTTAAGGGAGCTGTGGGTGATGTTTTCATGAAGATGGTATAAATGGAAAATTCATTAAAATTAAAAACAGTGTTGAACACTGCCATCAAGAAATCGATCTTTTGCACGCTAAGATTGGTAGGTATCCATGTTATAAACCGCTGCTATTTTACCATGTAGGGTCATGTTTCCAGTAGTCGAACACTAAGTGGTTCATTGTAAAAATGTAAGAGAACCGTTGATTGTAATATGCCACAAAAAATTAATGAGCTGCCATAACTCAAACATTTTAAAATAATGTTAAGTTTTTTCCCTATAATTGTTATTGTTTTTTTATAAAAAAATAATAACTAAAAAAAGCATTATTCCCCAGTAGTCGAACACTAGCTTCCTAAACCCGAACATAAAGATTCCTTACTTCGAACGCTAGTTTTCGTATATATTTTAAATTAAGAAAATGAGAAGAATTCATATTTTTGTTTTTATTTAAAACATAAACAACAGTAACAAAACAACTTAAAAGGAAATAAATAAATAGAATTCTCAAACAATTAAAAATTAAATTTGCATATTAATTAACACTAGTGTTCGTATAGGAAACTTGAAGAAATTTGGTTCCCTATGATCGAACGGTCGAAAAATAATAATATTATTAACTTTCCAGTTAAAAACTTTACTAAAACGACATAAAATAGATATAAACTAATAAAACGAGCATTGAAAATAAACATTAATCGGCATTTTCAAACAAAAAATCATACTTTCCTCCGACACCCGCAACAGTTTTTTTTCTGCTGAACGCAATCCCTGAAGTTTCAATTTAAACTGCAATTTTGAAACGTTAACAATATTGTACTGGTTGATATTGCAAAAACGATTAAAGGTAATACCAAAATGTAGTATTTTGCGTTTATAGGAGTTGAAAATCTTAAATATGTACAAACGATTTATATTTATGTATATTTTACAGTTTACACAGCTTTTTACAAAAACTGTTCGACAACTGGGAGTGTTCGAAATTAGGCGACCCTACCCTACCTAAGTGTCTACATCTTAATGCTTTTTCAATTGTCTTGCCAACGTCCGACAAACATCTGAGGGCTTTACTTTTAATAATTTAAAATCTTCACACCTTTCCAACTGTTGCAAATTGATTTCTTTTGAAAAAATAAAAAAACGCGATTGCTGCTCCGGCTGCGTGCCCGGCGGTCAATATTCGAGAGTAACGATGGGCGAAAAACCAGATGGCAAATGGCGAACAAAAGGAAAATAATTGTGTGCAACAAAGCAGCGCGTTGGTCGCTGCCACTCTCGACCACTCAGCTGGGGTGAGTCCAAAAATAAAATGCAGAAAAGCTGCAATACGGTGGGCGCCAAAAAAATCTTTGAAAGGAATTGTTAAACATTTGGAAGAAAATTCCGACGTTGATTGCTGTAGGGTAAAAGATAAAACGAGATAAGATATTATACGTTATGCTCGATGTGTGCACGGCTGTTTATTGATGAAATGAAATTAATTTAAGTTTTGAATGCGATGCGACCATACGGTCGTTAACAGAAACGTCGGATGCGACAAATGAAATTTTTGGTTCCGATTACGGTTTTCTAGCCGTTGGAATTAGCTCGTTATAGCGTTGTCTGAAAGGTTAAAGATAACAATGCAAATGGTCGCGCGTCCCGTTTGTTGGCGCTCAAGATTTGAATATTGGCGCTTATTTAAATTGTCCCAAACATTAAAGATGTTTATTGTCCCACTACATTGTAAACCATTCCCCATACTCACCACATACCCAAAGTCTATCTTTCCTTTTAAATTAAAATAAGTTGAAAAAGTAGTCGACAGTTGAACTTCCAAGCGTATGGAGCGATTTGCTCAAGTTAATAAATAAATTAAACTATCTATTATGACGTTAAAAAGTTGGTGTTTTTATTTCATAAGAAGGAAAGTGAAAATTAAAGCAAAGGGCTAAAACATGGCGACCGTGAATTTTACGTAACGGTGACCAACGGGACTACTTTTTCTTTTAATAAATACCTAACTAATGATCGCTTTATTCCACTATAGTTTTCTTTACGGGGTCCCTCTTCTTGCTTTTCCTCTACTCTGCCGTCCTGGCGTTTCATATTTTTGTCGCCAAGTCCTGCCACTACTATGCTTTCTCCTGATCTCCTTCCTTTTCCTTAATCCTTTCTTTTCACCACACTATTTGTGTCCGTTTCTTTCGGACCTAAACTTTTCCAAAATTTCTCTAATTTTCAAAAATGTTCCCGATTTTAAAAACGTGAACTGGAAATTCGGATACTACCTCATCTCTTATCACTGGCCAACCAAGAAGTGATTATCTTCCCACATTCGACCATTCATCCGCAACGGGGATCAAAACTTTTTCGCCATGGAACACGACCGTTAATGATCACCAATGCATACTCCACTCGACACATATCCGAATTCGCCAGGTCGCTGGGAAATTGCCAGTGCCTGACGTTTCGATGGACGAGTACAGAACTATTCTTGCTTTTTCTTTTTGATTCGGCAGTGGTGCCAAGTCGCCTTTAAAGTCTTTAAAACTGAGAATTTTATAAATTGTTATATTGTTTTCTATTATTATACCTAAAATTAAAAAGGGTCGCTGTAGAGGCCATAGCTTTGGGAAGGAGAAGAACGAAGAGTAACCTTTGCTACATATTTCGCAGATACTTCAATTCCTTACAATATAATTTGTGGATATAGTGGGCGGCTCTGCGAAATAAGGCCCCAAAAAAAAAAATAAATAAGGCCCCAAAAAATTAAACAGAAAACAAACAACAACGATTTTAAATAAAATTTGGGGTTTTATTTCCTTTTTTTGGGTCTATTTCATTTGGAAATAAGGCCCCAATAAAAGAAATGAAGTAAGACCCCAAAACAAATAATTTTGTACAAAAAAACGTGTGATTTTTTTTTTATTATTTCATTAGGGGCTTATTTCCTGCAGCCATGGTGGGCACTCGGCTTTTCGAGTTTATGTTGTGCTTGTTTGTACTTTTGTCCTCAATGAAGGTCGTTGTAGCTATTATTAAAAGAGTTTGTGAACTTTTAAATACAAATTTCACTTTATTCCTTCACTCTTAAAAGTGTTTCTTCAATCTTAATAACTTCTATGGAAAATAAATGTATAGGTATGACAAGATGCGCGATAACGTGTGACCAACGCCGTGTACCTCACTGCAGCAACTCGACTAACTCGTCTCTATTTCACTTGACGTTAAACAATGGCTACTGCTTGGAATTTGGAAATACGGTATTACTTATTGTGGAACACAATGAAGCGGGAAGTTTGAAGTGTGGAGTGTATTTATTAATTAATACGCTACAGTATTCTTAGCCAGCGAAGAAGTGTATTTATATCCACAGCATGAAAATCTCGTTGTCTGAACCATGCTGTCGAAATCCTTTTTTTGTTGGGGTCTGCCTGATTGTCCTCCCCCTTGTCCCTCGAAAGTGACAGGATTGACCGCATGGGTTAAAAAAAAAAATATCTGGAGAGGAGAGGAGAGGATGCGGAAGTGGGTTTGGTTCTTTGTGACGTTTTATAACGCAACGTTATCTTTGATTAAAGATGATATTATCACCTAGATGACGCAGTGCAATAGGAACTCTTGTCATTTAACCCTAGAAGTACATGTTTCGTCGAATCGACGATGCTCGTTGATATTTTGTCGTTTTTCTTTCTTACCTTGGTTTGTTTTGTCCTCGTTTTTCGTATAGCGGTAGTCGTGGTCAAGCTGTTGGTGAGTGCTGACGTGCAGCTTCGTCGAAACGACGAAGCATGTCGTTTGCTTAACTTTTGCGTTTTAAGATCGTGTTTTTTCATTACATATGGTTTTTGTTCTTATTCGGTCTATTTAATTTGCACAGCTGAAATACAACTTAAACATCACTAAAAATATGGATAATGAGGAAATTGAGAAGTTTCTGTTGATGTGTGACGACGAAGATGAACACGAATTGGATAATGACCTGGACTATAACAATAACCAATCTGATACAGAGGAGGATCAAAATGCAAATTTGGAAGAGGGAACTTCGTCCGAGTCCGACGATCCGTCTGATGTAGAAGAAGACGATATACCACTTCATATATTAAGGGCAAAGTCGAATATAATTTCGTTAACCTAATCCGTTTTGCGTGGAAAAAACAACCATAAGTGGTCTGCACGAAAAGGGAAGTCCCATCATTATGGCCAAAATATTGTGCATTTAGCTCGAGGCCCAACTCGCAACTGCAAAAACATTACTGACCCACTGGAGTGCTTTAAAATGTTTATAACAAACGAGATAATCAATGAAATAGTGCAGTGGACAAATGTTGAAATTGATCATACCAAATCAATATTAATTTCATCTTATGATGAAGCACAAATGAAACATACTTCGTCAAAAGAAATATTAGCCTTTATTGGAGTATTAGTGCTGACAGCTGTCAAGAAGAACCAGCATCTATCGGCAACTGAATTGTTTGACAGATCCTACAGTGGAGTACACTACATATCAACAATGACGAAATCTAGGTTCAAGTTCCTTATGTCACGTCTCCGGTTCGATGATAAGTCTGTGCGTATTCAGCTTGTAGGTGACAAATTTGCTCCCATAAGAAAAGTGTGGGAGATATTTGTTCAGAAATGCCGCGAAAATTATACAACTGGGCCATACCTTACTATTGACGAGCAACTACTGGCATTTAGAGGCAAATGCAATTTCCGAATGTACATACCCAATAAACCAGCAAAGTATGGATTGAAAATGCTAATGATGTGTGATAGCGGCACAAAGTACATGATTGATGCTTCACCATATTTGGGCAAAGGTTCTAACAAAACAATGCTACCACTTGGTGAGTACTATGTGAAGGAGCTAACAAAAACTGTTCATGGCTCGAATAGAAATGTAACAATAGACAACTGGTTTACATCAGTTCCACTTGCGAAATCACTTTTACGTGAACCGTATAAGTTGACGTTAGTTGGAACTCTGCGATCTAATAAGAAAGAAATTCCAAAAGAATTGAAACTTCTTAAGGGTCGTAAGTGAGGTACTTCAATGTTTTGCTATGATAATGAATTAACACTTGTTTCTTATAAGCCAAAACCGAACAAAATAATACATTTATTATCACACATTATTTATTATGTGTAATGAAGAAGGGACAGTTAACGAAAAATCAAAGAAACCTAATATGATCGAGTTTTATAATCAAACCAAAGGAGGTGTCGATACGTTTGACCAAATGTGTAGTGTTATGAGCTGTTCCCGTAAAACTAACGGCCAATGTGTCAATTTTTTGGTATACTCAATATGGCTTGCATAAACAGCTATATCATTTACGTCCACAACATGATTCAAACAAAACAAAAGCCTCTCAATCGTGCTTGTTTTATGAAAAAATTGAATTCTGCCCTTGTCGAAAATCACTTAACCGATAGACTGAAAATACCAACTTTGACTACATCGGTGCGAAATAATATTAAAAATGTAATGCCAACTTACAGAGAGAGTATTGAACAAATAATTCCTGAAAGAAAAAGAAAGATTTGCGCAGTTTGTCGCTCTTCTAAACGACGAATGGCAAAATCATCCTGTGCAAAATGTAATGTTAGTTTGTGTGGGGAGCACAAAATAGAGCTTTGTGCCTCTTGTATTTAATTTAACCTCATTGCCATGAAAAGTTGTTCCTTTTTAGTTTATTATAATACTTATTAAATGTAAGCAGTTTTAATGAACTTAGTACTTTTTTTTATTATTTTAGTATGTAGTGTTTTGTAAAGCATGCTGAGAGAAAGTGTAATAAAAGTGTAACACAATGCTATCATAACAGTACAGAATATATTGCACTGGCCAGCCACCAGACAGATCACTTATTTTTCATGTTTGTCGGCGAAGTCGTAAAGCTACGATTACAAAATGCCACCTTTCATGTAAAATTTTGACATGCCGACGTCATTATGACGTAAACATTTGTCACTAAGTATGATCGCCTAGCAATAGGGTTGCCAGTTTAAAAAATACGAAAAGGGGGACATCGTGAGTTTTCTAGGGGGGGGGGGACAAGTGTTCAAAAAGGGGGCAACATTTTTTTTTATTTTTGAAAACAGAGTCAAAAAAAAGTGAAATAAAAATAACTTTTATTAGATACATATATGTAGTAAAATTTGGTTTCAAAACAAAAACTAAAAGATAGACAGATGACAGTATAAAAAAAAAATCGTAGAGGAGAACAACTTTAGCACGTGAAGTGAGATGTAGAACGTAAGTGGATGCATTCAGCTTTGAAAGTTTTCCTGCAATTCAAATGGATGTGTTCACAGAGAATCTATTTAAAAATATTAAAAAGTATTTTCCAAATTTTCAATTGAATGTTTTCTTTTATTGAGTTTTGACTTAATAAGGGGGACAGTGATTTGTATTAGGGGGGGCAAACAGATTTTGTCTTTGAAAGAAAGGGACTGTCCCCCCTAAAGGGAGACGTCTGGCATCCCTACAAGCGTCTGGGCACGCCGGCTGTTGCAGTGCACTCTCACGAAAGGCACGCGAGTGACCACCGAATGGCCGAATTTTTGTAACGTCAGCATGTCAAAATTTGCCACGACAAATAGCACGTCTAATCGTAGCTTACCTGTTGCATGCATATTGAATTCATACAAATTCGAGTGTATTATATCTGTAGTAATAAGTTAGAGTAGCTTATGTCGACTTAAGCGAAAATGGAGCTCTTTGGTTCACTATGTTCTCCTGTTTTTATGCTTTCTTTTAGTCTGGGTCTCGTTATTCTACGTCGGTTAAAAACCGTTACATTTATAAAAAAAATAAAACAGCTTAAGTTTTTTTGGTACACAATTGCATTTATATAATAGCTTAAGTCTAGATCGAGAAAAAATTTATGAAATCTTGGAAAATATGTATTTTTTTAAAATAACTTAAGTCATGACATTAGTTATTATGACTTATGAAAATATAATAAGTTTATCACTTAAGTCGACATAAGCTATTTTTACCCAATGTTAAATTGCAGCAAATTTGTTCTTATGTCGACTTAAGCTATTTTAAAAAAAATTCTTTTTGATAAAACCCAATTTTTTAAAACATAAGCTATTTTTTTTTTTTGAAATTCAATATTAGTGTTTTCTTAGGTAAACATAAGCTATTTTCCTTCATGCAAATAAATTCCTTTACGTGAGTTAAGTGAATATAAAAATATCTTCATTTCTGAAAAGGTCTTCGAACAGGTAAGTGCTATTCAAGATATTGTTAAGCTATTTCAACCGAGCTATTTCTTAACGAAGAATTATGCTAAATATAGGATACAATTTTTCCTAGTGGTCGCAAAAACTCAAAATTGTATTACGCAAGGCCTTTTAAGTGAGTTAATATGAATCGATCAAGAAAAATACTGTCTATGGCATTAAAAAAAGCCTCATCGGGTAAAGATGAGCGTGGATCTAACGACAGCGGAGGCAGTAAAGATAGTGAGTAACATTTAACTTATTAAAAGTTTTCAAAACGATTAAAATTTGTAATTTTGTTATGTACAACAGAACCTATCCCATTCAAAGGGGCTAGTTTTGAAGATACCGATGTTTTTGAAAGCCCAGTTTTAAACGAAACTGCATCATCGTATAACTATGGAGTTAACATCGATGTTGAGAAGGTTTCCCAACATTTTCCCCCTTTTGAAGTTGATGGTTATGATGACAGCGTAAAGGATCCTGATTTTCTCCCCAGTGCAGACAGTGAGAGTGAAGAAAGTGTCATCAGTGAGAACACAAGGCAGGCTGGAGCCCTTTTGGAAAGAAATTTATGTGAACATCAGGAGCATATGGTGAGTAATAGTGATAGTGAAGTGATAACATCCAATGGCTGTGTTAAAGAAGCAAAAGAAAATAGAGCTACCAAGAAAGTGAAAAGAAACACTGGAAAGGCTTATATTATAACGCCTACCGGAAAAACTGTGAAAGCCAGGGAGTTTAAGCCGCTAGGATTTGTCGCAAAAATTGTAGATCAAAAATTACTACTGAGGATCAAAAAAATATATTTGAAAAGTATTGGGCACTGGGCAACTACAACCTGCGACACGCCTACGTTTGTGGTCTCATCGTTGTTGCGGAAACTAAGTTTAAGCGGACGTCGAAACATCTTACTAGACCAAGAAATATAAATTTTTCGAACTATTATTTCTTAGAAGCCCATGGAAAAAGAACTTCAGTTTGCCAAAAATGTTTTCGTGCTACTTTATCCGAAACGGAGCAATTTATCAAAACTGTTGTAAAGAAAAATATCAATTCATCGGGGATAACAACAGAACCTGACAAAGGAGGGCGTGGGGTGTCCAATAGGATTACGATTCAACAAGAAAACGAGATCCGAGATCACATTAACAGTTTCCCAGCGTACGAATCGCACTATACCCGAAGAGACAGCAGCCAAAAATACTTTCACAGTGACTTAACACTCTCTTCTATGTATAACTTGTACTGCGAAAAATACGAGACAGTGGCTTCAATTTCTACTTTCTCAAAAATATTTAAAACTATGAATATTAAATTTAAAAAACCTAAACTCGATACTTGCCACAAATGTGAAATATTGAAGTCGAAAGTTGAAATGGGAACTGGAGAGAAAAGCTTATCTTCAAACAAGAGCAAGAAAAACACCACAAGGCTTCCGATCTAGCATACAATTCCAAGAACAAAGACAAAGAATATGCTAGGACAATGGATTCAGTTAAAGTTTATGCATTCGACTTGCAACAATGTCTGCCCACACCGTTTTTAAGAACAAACGTGTCGTTTTATAAAAGGCAACTATGGACGTACAACTTAACCCTTCACGATTGTGTTACTAATCAAGCTTATTGTTACATGTGGGATGAATCTGTGGCAAACCGTGGAGGAAATGAGATATCATCGTGCGTCTTCAAGCACCTCCAAACAATTCCACAAAACGTAAAGCATCTAATTTTTTACAGTGATTGTTGCGTAGGTCAAATCAAAAATGGATATGTTGCTACAATGTTTGAGGTTTTCAGTAACAATTCCAATATTGAAGTGATTGACCATAAATTTCTGGTACCTGGTCACACACATATGGAGTGTGATTTTGACCACGCGGCTATTGAGAGAAAGATGAAAACATCTACCGTAAAAATTCACCATCCTAGGGATTGGTACCAGTTAATAAGATCCATTGGTAAAAAGCCGTTCATTGTTCAGGAAATGACTCAAAAAGACTTCCTAGACTTTGCCAAAACATCGACAGAAAAATTCATTTGGCGAAAGATTGCTGACGACAAAAGCAAATTCAACTGGCAAAATGTTAAATGGCTGCGCTTTACCAAAGAATTTGCCATTGTTCAATTCAAAATGAGTCTAGATGAAAATGAGGCATTTAAGAGACTTAATATAAAAAAACGGGGTGTGAATGTCGTTGATGCTTTTCAAATTCCTAACTGTTACTCCGGGCCCAATGTCATCAGCAAAGAAAAGAAAAAAGATTTGCTAGAACTACTACCAGTTATTGATACTCCATACCATGACTTTTATCTCAATCTCAAAACTGCTGAAATAGCAAATACGCATCCTGATTTGACGGATGGTGAAATTTCAGATGATGATAATTGAAGGTAAGGACGTTCTCAAATATTTTTGTGTTAATTCTTAATCGTTTTTTTTACTTCAAGGGTAAAATCATTCGTTATCATCCTAATCCTATAATCGTTTAAGACTTTTAAAACTACGAGTTGTGATGAAATCTACAAAGTATTTTTTTTTTTAATTTTAGCTATTAAGTTTTAAATTATATTTATAATGATAATACTAAATACTAATTTATTGCATTTTTTTTAACTTTTTTGATGGAAATATTAGAAATATTTTAATTTTTTTTGAGAAACATATTTTTTTTCAAGCCTGCATGGAATTTTTTGTTTTGTTATTAAGCAAACTTTTGAGCAATTAGTGTTTATTTATTAGAAGTGAAGTTTTAAAAACTATAATTTTTTTAGGCCTTAGAACTTATGTAAGAGCATGATTCGTTTTATCAGTTTTTAAAATAGCTTAAGTTGACATAAGCCCATAAAATATTTAATACGATTTTATTGAAACATCTTATGTCACTTAAGTGATTGCATTAACTTTTATATGTTTTTTTTAAAATAGCTTAAGTTTAAAAAATAATTTTTGCGGAAAATTGGACTGAGATATAAATAAAATAAATATAAGGCTTTGTGAACATTGTTACTGTCTCTACTGGAAAAAAATTCATGTGTCTAGCCCTTAAGGTTATTTTTTATTAAAATAAAACATGTATAAAAAAGGGTAAACCAAACTTGTTTTGCTTATACTGAAAAGTGACAAAAATCGACATAAGCTACTTTAACTTATTGCCACAGATAGGTACTAGTTTCACTTGCAAGTCGACCCTACCTTTTATAAGTATATAACACTAAGAAACGTACCGCAATAATTTTCGATATACCTATATGTTTTTTTTATAAACGAAAAAGCGACTTCTAGATTTCGAAAAATATTTTCCATAGTAATAATCTAAGGTGATAAGGTACATATTGGAATACGTTACTATGGCGATATGGCGGCGACAATTTCAATGTCACCAGTGTTGACGAAGAGAAATATTATTAGGTAGTATTGCAGCCAGAATAGTGGAGTATTTTGAAAAAAAAAGGAGTACAGACATTTTTATTTAAACAAAAATCATAAAAAAAATCAGTTAAAAAAAAACATAAATAAAAAAACTGTCTTATGGCAGATTGCTTTAATGCATATTAATATAATTAAAATTATACATTAAATACAAGTGGCTTTGCAACAAGTAAGGTTTGTTTTGATTAATATTATATGGCAACAAATTTGCATTAAATTTGAAGTCATTAATTTTTAAATGTTGAAATTACACTTTCCTGCAAGTATAAGATATTTGAGGACTTTAAAAAAAATTGGAGTTCGGATGTAAAAGGAGGAGTTCGAGAGTACGGAGGTGATGAAAGTATGTAGTTCAATACTCCTATGGGAGTACTTTCGGCAACGCTGAGTCGCAAAATGCTTTCAGTTCACTGATTAGCATTTTGTATTGGTAATTGTTAAATTAGTTTTACCAACCTTAACGGCGACATATAACCACAATTTTATGTTTTTGCACATCTATGGCACAGTACCTTTGGAATGATATAACATAAAAATGTCATTCTACTCATTTCACAACAAATACTCAAAAAGTGCACGGAAAACTTTGGATGTTCATGTATTAATATAATGATTATCTGCCTGTAGTGTCTGCTCTCATTTCATCTTGTTTATTTTTTAGCAAAAAGAAGCAATCCAATTTAGTATTCGCTTTGTTTTCTAGAAAAATTAATAGAGTACAATCTGCCTCGCAGAGCATATTAATATGATTTTGATACCCTCCACATGAAGGTATATTCACTTTGTCATAACATTTGTAACGCCAAGAAGGAGTCACCGGAGACCTCATAAAGTACATACATTCTGAATCAGGCTCACATTCTGAATCGATTTAGCCATGTCCGTCTGTCTGTATGTCTGTTAAAAGTACGATTATGCCCAAAGGAATTGACGCAGGCGAATAAAATTTGATGAAAGAAGGACTTCTTTTTAGCGTCTTCAGGTTGGTATTGAAAATAGGCTATGTCGGTCAAGTACTTCTAGTACCTCACATACAAAATCAATATTAGACCCATGTGTCTCTCTGTCTGTTGAAAACAGGATGGCGTCGAAACAAATCGAACTAGGCAAGTGAAATTTTGTGAGAGGACTTCTTTTTATCGTCTTCAGGTTGGTATTGCAAATGGGCTATCTCGGTCAAGTAGTTCTGGAACCTCCCATACAAAATCAATTTTATATGACTTGTATCAAAACATTGGCCAGGCCGATGATAACACTTTCACTTGTTTTAGGTTTTTTTTTTGTGCACGCACAAATCAAAAACGCGCCTTTGTAGTGGCACGCCTATTTCAAAAATTCTATAAACTGACTTAATCTAGACTTCACCTATTACCTTCGTTTCTTAAAACTTCTCCCAAAATGACCTCTTAAATGTATTTAAAAAGGCCACGGCAATTCGATTACTGGTCAATCCACAAAAGCACTGTAATTTATCCATGGGGTCATCATTCACAGTCACACGTATTCACAGAGAGGAAAGTTAAGACCGCTCGTAGGAGGATTTTCTTTCAAAATTTATTTAAAAATCGGGTAGGTGCACAAAATCTGATGAACGCCTTTTTCATATAGCTTTTGTTTTAGATGATTACGTTAGGTTGTCTTATTAAAAAAAAACATTAGTAGGTATTGAACATGAAATATCGCACACAGAAGTCCGACACACTAATGCCGATCGTCCACTGTATGTATCCATCTCATCGAGCTATTTCTTGTGTTGATTGATTTTAATTTCAATGGCTCAAGTCGCGCAGGCACACAGGCAGTAATGGCATATAGCCACTAGTTGAGCAGTTAATAACATCACATTGTTGTGAAATTGTTGCTCAACGCATGTTCAAAAAGCAACACGACCTCCTACACTTGTTGAACAACGAGTTCAGCAACCGGATCAAATGCATTGGTTCCATAGAATTGATAGCATCATACATTCGAGTTGAGTGCGTTGAATACAAAAACGATGCGTTGCGCACTTCTGATGTATCTGTCGTAAAAAATGAATGAGTCGCATCATCCTAAACAAGCAATAGATGACGGAATTTGTTTTTGTTCTGTATGTGAAATCGACCTAGTTCCGCGAACGTATGTCGGATCCGACCCCAGGTCTCCATTCAAACTCTGAAATGTTTTCTCGGAAAGAACTTATTTTTTTAGTGACAATTGAAATGGGTCCTGCCAAATGTTATGTCACTTCCAACTGTACCTACTCCACTTTTGAGAGTGCTTCTGCCAAAGTGCTGGATCAACTGAACGAAACATAACAGCAAAGATTATAATTCGAAATACAATACTAATGGCTTGCGGCACCTCCCTCCCCCATCCATCCTAATATATACATAAACCATCGCAACGCTTGGTGCCAGCAATTGCGAAATATACCAGCCCTAGAAAGTCCACCCACCTATACGACACAAAGTACCTACTTGAAATTCAATACAATACAAAACTGTATGGTACTTCCGTGCTTGAGATATAGCAACTTCAGCCAAACACCCGGCGCGGCTTCCATTAAACTCTCGAAATGCATTTCGATCGTCGCATATTTTAAATCAAAACCGAGACCATTAAAAAAAACTTAAATATTCCAAGTTAAATGTGAAAAAAGAAAGAAAGAGCATACAAGACAGGGTGTATCTCCCTCTACCACTCTGAATAAAATATGCATTCGAGATTCGAACAATCTTCCCCGTTTAGAGGATATCCACCAGCACCACCACGACTGTCAACTTTCCGAGAACTGATAGGAGTTTTATTATTGGCGAACGAGTTTCTTTTCTGCTAGTGGTCTTCTTTAGCTGCGCTTGTTATGGCTGCCGGGACCGGGGCGGGAGATCATAAATTTCCCGCTGAACATGCAATGACAATTTATGACCTTATGACAATTTTATTTGGATTTCTCCATCGTGCTGGGCTTGAGAAATGCATTGTAAAGAGATGTCATTTATTTATCTCCGTCTTATTCGATTCGAAGGCAATCCAATTGAAATGGTGGACCTGGACCGCATGAGAATGTTATCATAAAAGTGCAGGGCGGGTGTCATAGTTCTATTGTTGTCAAGCAATTGTGGTGGCGCAAGCTACTTGACGGCTATCGAGATGAAAGATATCCGGAGACGTCCGCTATTGCCAAGAATGCAATGGACCATTAATTTTTGGATGACACGGACAAGACGGAGTTTTGGCCTCGCCACCCTCGAAAAGTTTAATGAGAGCATGATTGTGTTGTCGAACCGTATACGAGTAAATGCCCTTTGATTGACTTGAAATCATTTCCTGCTGGCAATCGGTCTAGTGTACATGGACAAGGACATTTCAGTTAGATGAACACGTTTTCTAAGTTGCTTTGATAGCTGTTTGGGGAGCACTCATTCAGTAGATTTATTGGGTTGTTTACGGTCGCTAGCAAAATAAAAGAAGTGTAGCAATGGTTTCTTATAAAGGCTGAGGGCCCTCATATGAGTTCCTCTTGTGTTAAAATTATCTCGATGGATTTTGCTCATCTGATTATTGCTACTTGCTCAAAGGTTTTAGTTGTTTGTGTGTCAATGGCTCACCAGATCCCAGCACCTGGTCTATGATTTCACTGAACTCATCGGTCAACGCAGAATCTGCAGATGTAATTTTTGCAAATGCTGATGAATGCCTTCGAACCTTTTTCGCCTGAATTGCCCTAAAAGTTTTTTTGGCTGCGTCATGCCCTGAGTGTTGTTGTAGGTTCTAACCTTGTTATCTTCCTCTAATGTCCTGAATTCTTCTCTGCAGGCTTTCCCACATAAATTTAACAAGAAATGCTTTAGGCGCGAGAAGTTACTCCGACGTCCAGCTCATTAACTATCCCTTTCTCTTTTTGTTGACGGCGGTAAGACACTTTGTAAGAGACTTTGTCTACCTCGGTTCTGACATAACTTCTGAAATCGACATCTCTTCGGAAATTGAACGAAGGATAACTCTTTCCAAACGCTGCTTCTTATGGCTGCGAAGGCCATATCATATCATCATATCATATCTCGGAGAATTAGGAAGATTAGGTAATGGCATAAAACACAATCAGATTAAGTTTAACCCTCTACTGCACGCACTATGATCCAATAAAAAAAAAAGAAAAACATTTTATTTCTGTGTTTCATTTTGTACAATTAAGAGACTAAAACAAAAAAAAATGTTTAAACAAATTTTATTAAAAGTTATTAACGTTTGCCATATATGGCTGCTTGTGCAGTTACACATTTTTCAAAATAACAAAAAATAAATAAATATAGAATTCAGTTCAAGGGTATAACAAAACAAAAACATTTTCTTCAATATTCAGTACAAAATAAATTAATATTAAAAAAAAAAAACACTTTTTTAATACTATTCACTACTAAAGAAATTAAATATGGAATGATGCGAAGCAATTTCGATCCTTGTTCAGGCACAGATTTATTTTGCATTTTTTGCACATTATAAATGACCTGTACTTACAGTCATTTTGGCATTGCTGCCTTGTTTTTTTCCATTCTGGAATGTGACCTATGCAGTCCAAGCGAACGGAATTTAGTGGAATATCATGACGCCTTCCTATTTTTTTCGAAGTATGAGGTGAAGAAACGGGGGTTGCAGGATTTGAGTCAATGGTAGTCTTTTGCCGTTTTGGAGTGTTTGAATTTGAAGCAGCGCGCCCCCTTTTTAGACACTTTTTACTCTTGCATAGGTGTTCTGTTACAGCCAGCTTGAAATAGAAAAGAGGCATATATATGTCACTCTTCTGCCGCCACAAAATCCATGCATTGACAATACACAAGTCCAGAAAGTGTAAAAAATTTTTTATGTACCACTTTTTGGATCGTATGTCAATTCGATAAAGACCGAGCATAGAATCTAAGAGATCAACACCACCCATATATTTATTATATTCGTCTATTATCTTTGGGCAGTCAACTTCTATGTACTTTTTTTCCTTCCTTGAGTACCTCCTTTTTTTTTGTTGTGGGATTGACCCCCACAAATGTCGAAAGCATATTCACAATTTTATTATCAAACCAGGACACAAAAGAAACGTCGACGCCTTCAATGTTTACAGTCTTTTCAATCATATTCCCTCGTCCTCTTTTCTTTCTTTCCTTTTCTTTTGGGACGTCAATGTTGGGAACTCTATTCAGCCTCACCGTCCCCAATGGAAGAAGACCCGCTTTGGTTAGATGTACTTGCAGTTTCGGGCTGTTGAACCAGTTGCCAAAGTAAATTTTGTGGTTCATATGTCTTGGCACCGTTGATACCAACCTGGACACAACATTTCCGCTAACACCCAAATCTGGAAAATCGTCCGGAATAACATTGCTCTGCTCCCCTGCGAATATATCAAAGTCATAGCTGAATCCCGATATTCCGCTTAAAACGAGGTTTTTGTAACCCCACTTATGTGGTTTTTTGGGGTTATACTGCTTAAGGTGATGTCGACACTTAGTGGGGATTATTTGTTCGTCCACTGCAAGGTGTTCTTCTTTTGGTATAAGAAGAAGTCGTTCCCTTATATTATTTAGGAGTGGCCTGACTTTGAAAAGCTTGTCGTGTCCAGGTTGGCCAAATCTCACAAATTGATCATTATCAGCGAAATGGAGAAATCTTTTTATTTCCTCCCACCGCCTACATGGCATGGTCTCGTAAACAAAAGGCTGTCCTAATTGAGAGTTCCAATAGCGTCTAGTAGAAGGCAACTTGATGAGGGACGTGAATAAGGTTATACCGACAAATTGTTCCATTTCACTTCGAGTAATGCTGACTGCCTTATTTATGTTATCTTGCAATGCTTTTTCTATTGGATTCCTCAACAATCATGTCAAACAGTTCTCCCGTGAAAAGAAAAGAAAAGAAGTCAGCGGGGGTCTCTAGAGAGGACATTTCCTCTGGAAGCTCTTGGCTCCCTAAGAAAGGATAATCGCTGTCCATGTATGATGCACGAGACTTGTTCCTCCATGTTGCCTTTTGCTTCTTCTTATCTTTCGATCTCAAAGTGGACAATGGTTTTTCATCATCAGAATCGTACTCGCTTTCATCGGTTTCAGGCGCCTCCAGATGTTCTGTATAGTCCATCTCCATGTACTGCTCATCCTCCGATTCGAGGATTTCATCCTCACTCTCATATCCATCACCAGGAATAATAGAAAATCTTTTTCCGTAGAAAGAATTTGACGAGATCATTGTTTTCTCACTGCAAAAAAAGCGAAAAGTTCATATTTTTGTGAATGGATAAGGAGCCATATATGGACGTTGCCAAAAATTCGCCGTGTCTTGAATTCCACAGTCATAATTGAACATTCAACACTTAAAAATTACTTACCAATATTGAATCTCACTAAAAAAGAATATAACAGCCTTTAAATTATTCTCTAGCCAATAATAAATAAACTTTTATTTCTATATTTTTGCACTGCACTCTCGACGCGCGACCTGATAAATTTGACTACGGTTTTTCGCGATTGTGCAAAGAAAAAGAAAACTAAAAACATAAAATCACATACACAAAGAACTTTTCTAGACAATCCAAACGGTAATTTTCCAGTGGCAGTTGCGCAATCCTAGTAGTCGGCGTTTAAAAATCAAAAGCCATATATGGCTTCTTGTGCAGTAGAGGGTTAAGGTTAACAAGGGAATAATAAGTTTATTAGTTTAAATATTTTAAAAGAGTACAAAGTACAAACGAGGGAGATAAAAATTTATTCAGCTTGACATAATAATTAGTTAAAACATTTAGCTAGAAAACTGTAATAGGGTATTTACAAAGTTTAATCAATTGCCTTTAATTATCATCCCAGCCCTGCTTTACGAAGCTGGAGCTCAGGTTTTATCTAAGGTTGATATAAAGTTATATTTGATCGGTTCGAGAGATTTATCGCAAAATGTTCGGTCCTGTTTGCATTGGCGGGCTTTGGAGAATCAGCAACTTAATGACGAACTATGGAAACTGTAAGGCGATATATACCTAGTCAAAAAATTTAACATCGGTTGTGTAAGATGGCTTGGATATGTAGAGTGGATGCACACAAATACTCCGGAGAGTAGAGTAGATGAAGACCTCGCTTTAGGTGGCGCGTACAAGTGGATGGACCAATGAATCAGCGTTAAGTGCGCAACTGGAGGCAATAAGCTAAGGACCTTGCTTACCACAGGTACTTTTACTGGTTCAACCCGAACTTTGGCACTAAAAACATAAGTCATAATATAATTTTATGCCGCATCCAAATGGCTATATTGATCGAAGCATTGAAACAAAAGCTTTCATCGAACAATTATACTCTTGAAAATCAGACTTTGACGATAGGTGGCGCAGAGGGAAAAACTCTACAATGGGTATTTTTACTGAAGGTTGAAATTTGACCCGGAATTCTCAAAGAATCACGAATCTTGGATAAGAGCAACAGTATCTTGTTCCATAAGCCACCATAACTCATAGACTACAACAATAATTGCAATATACCCACTTACTCCAAGTTTTTAAAAAAGTGAGCCAACCAAGATCGCACCCACCGACATATAGTTGTTTAGGTGGTCGAAAAACGGTCCAATACAAAGCATTGGTCCTGGTCTGTCAAAGGAAATAAAGCTACTCAACGACTGACGAATTTGGTTAAGAACGGATCAGGAGTTGTAGGCTAAATGGACCATACAGGCTCTGGGTAACAAGACTAGATAGGAAAAATAAGCTCCTGAGGAATATATGACACTTGACGGAATGAAAGGCTGGACAACAAGGGTGTTGTCACTGCCGATTTAAGGATATATTTTTCAATAGGAAAAGACAGTTACCAGTGGTTTTTCCAATTAAAGCCAGTGCAGCTTCTGTCAACCAACAAAAACCCGGCGGTCCGTCAGTTGTTGATGAGTTTTTTTCAATTCTGTTCTGCGTCTGCTAAAAGGTGTCAACTGATCGATGCAGTCACATAATAATATGTACTGTAGGGGGACGTCTCGGTTTATCCTTATGCGGTAATTTTTGTTGAGTGTTGGGCATTTTATTTTAATTCTTTAATCTTGAAAGTTAATAACATCTAATTACCAAAAGAAGCAAAGCGAGTTTGGTCACTATTCATTTATGCAGTTTTTTCAATCAGCTTTTCTGACAGCATTGGGCCCTGAAACGATTACTTCATCCGAAAGCACACCCTCTTGAATCATAAAGACTTAAGTTTCTACAACCACGCTGTAGAAAATGACGGCAATGTCAAACTGCTTGGCCCTAAATACATTTAGCATTTTTTAGGTCTTCTTTGATCCAAATATCGTACATGACTGACTTCTGTTCTTGAGTTGCATATGTGTACGTGCCAGTTAAATAATGACATCTCTGGGAATACATTTCTTTTGAGCCCCGACATCATCCGTAATTAGATTGTTTAAAAGTCTTACCAGGAATAAAGCCAAACCGCTGAAAATGCGTTCATGGTTAAATAAAAATAATGACCAACATCCATAAATGTAGCACCCCCTTCTAACAGCAGCTAAAACCGGAAATAAATAGAAGAAACTCTGCCCAGCAGGGACATCACGCAAACAACATTATATTCGAGTTTTTATGGCAAAATAATTCTGTTAACGTTGCCGGAAGTATTTTTCTTTTTCTTGTTGCTGGTTGTTCGTCTCCGACAATAATGTGAGAGAAACGAACCACAAAGTGCTAAAGCATGAGGCTTCTGCGTTAAAATTGTTGAATTGTCCTCTCGTCTGGTTCATTCCAGCGGGTGTCTCTTTGTTCATGGTAATGATAAGCAAATATGGTTTAACGTGAGCTCTACACTAGCAGCATACTGGATTATATTGTCGGTAGTGCACAGACGTTCGGTCACCTGCTTATTATGTACGCTTGTGGAAGGCATTCCACAAACCTTACGGACTACCATAATACCTACCTACTATTGTGTTGTGCGGTTGCAATTTTCATATTGTGATAGAATTCTGGGAGCAGTTAGCTCCAGTGGAAGTGTCGGCAATGGACAAAATCTCATGTTGAAACACTTTAGGTGAAAATAAAATTATATTCGTAAATCAATAGCTATGCAGTTGTGTGAATGCAAAACGAGATTCTGCCAAAGAAAAGCATGCAAAACTACACCAAAACTGATATTGATTTGTTCATTAGAAGATGGAATCTTTATGCTGTCGGAAACACAACTTTCAGATTGCTTGCTTCGTATCTAGATATTTTTGGGTGCCTGTCTTTATGCATGACTGCTTAGATAAATATTGACATCTCAAAGAAAGGCAATTGGGAAGATTTTCACCAAGGAACAGAGAGATTAAATGCGATAGTAGTTTCGGGTTTTTGTACGATTTTTTGTAGCGGTTATTCGTCTACAAACTTCTAACTAATTAATTTTTCCAAAAAAAAAAATGTCTCTTATGCTCTGACCAATCTATTGTCTTCGGAGTTCAAACTTTTGTTACATCGTCAAAAATACTTACTTGGTCAAGGGGGTCTAGGGTTACCAGATGCAAAAACAAGAATAGTGGGACATTATACAATTTTAATTCTATATTGGGTTAACAAAAATGTTAAAGAACACCAAAATGATGTTAGTTTTTGGTTTCAAGTTTTCAAATATTTTATTTAATAAATTATGTAGTTAATTGGATGTATTCAGTTGCGAAAGTTTGTATTACACTTTGTATAGAAGAAGAGGTATAACCCCTCATACCCCAACATCTCGAAAACCTTAGAAAAATGCATAACTTGAAATAAAATTAATATTATAAAATTAATTAAAATGTTAAGGTAAACGCTGATATCCTAAACAATACCTTGTATACTCAATTTTAATTTAAACCGTTGAACAACTGTAGGTACTAAACAAAGATTCCAATATTACAGTTTTGATTGCCTGATTTGAAACAACCGATTTTACAACTTTGATCGTAAGACATATTTAGGTTACCATAGACATAACCTAACTATTAAATAGTCTGACAGCTTTCCTACGTCACCCCGATTTACCTAGCAGATTTTTTTCAATATAAGCCCCGATCGCTATTTTACTGTCTGTGAATACGTGTGAAGCAGCAAAAAAAAAATACTGACACTCAGCAGTGTTCCTTGATTGTGTCATCTCTACCTTTTTGTGGGAATTTCAATTTTCGGTAAAATTTCCATGCGTAAAACATCAAAATTGTATGAATATCAACAATCTGACAAGAAAACATTCAAACTACATTTCACCATGAATATCAACGCACTAAATGTACATAAAAAGGAGATTTGAATTTAGCAACAATTTCCAGTACCAAAAAATGATCATTATAATGTAAGGAAACTGCGATTTTTATACTGAAGATTAATTTAATGTTATTTGCTTTCCGGAAAATACAAATTTAATTTTAAAAACATGTTTTTTTCATACAAAATTAGAGGTAATTTGAGTTTAGTGAAAAGGGAAAAATTAACACGCTTCGTGGGAAAAATAAAGAGAGAGTGCTAGGAACACTGACTGAGATTTAGTGTATTTCGTGAGTTGCTGTCAGCTGATGGATGCGTTCTGAGAGTTTAAATTCGTTGTTTTATTGCACCACGATAACATTTGTTTTCTATTCTACAAAATTTAAAATAGCGAACGTTATCAACATAAATAAATAAAGGAATAAAGTGTGAAAAATTCATTCGTTGAAATAAAAGAAGATATTTTTGTTCCTATAATTAATGTGTCTGTTTTCGTTTGTTGTTTTTGAAAAATATGTTTGTGGAATACCCAAAATTTATAAACACACCAAAATAATCAAAATGAAGTTTCAATGTCAAACTCAAGAAGCTTATTCAAACGAGACTGCCCTGATTTTTGAGTTATAATCTTTTCATGAAGATTCAATTTAAAACAACAAAAAAACTATTAAAATTTTTTAGAACATTTTAAATAATTCCATTTGAAAACACTGCTTCAGTCAAAAACATGAATAGTGGTAGTTTTTAATAAAAAAAAAACACAACTGAAGAAATTTTGGTAGACATTTTATGAATGAAAATAATGTCCATGTGACTGCACGTTTATTATTGTTTCTTCACAATTTTTTTTTTCTAGGAAACTGACGAATTTTTTTTACTTGATGTTTTGTTTGTAATTTTTCTTTCTTTTTTAAGGGACAGTACAGTTGTCAGTCTCGTTTAATACTGTTGTTAATAGTTTCACCAAATCGATCATTAAACAAAAATGGTAGAGTCAAAGGAGAAATTGGTTGCGAAACTTAAACGAAATTCTATGGCGAACATGCGAACAATTTTTTTATATCGATATCATAAAAATTATATCTATCTATCGAAAATTCATTATAAAATAACGTAAAAAATATTCCTTTTCTTTATATCCTGTAATTTGAACATTAATTTCTATTTAATTATAAAAAATCGAACAACTATTTATATAAAAAAGTAGCGAAAAATGTCAAACAATGGTTTACAACACAGCCCTTGATATTGAAATGGGAGTCAACCTCAGCCTACCGACATCCGGTTTAAACAGGAAGAGTGTAGGCTGTTTTTTTTTTTCAAGTATGAGTCCCCTTAGGCACAAATACATGAATTAAAACTGGGTTACATCCAAGGTCAAATTCAGCTTGTAGGCAATTTCTCTTTTTTTGCTGAAGCTGCCAGTCTATTTATTCTCGTAATAAAACCCCGCAACGTTGTAAGAAAGTTACTGCTGCACATTTTTGTACAAATTAAATACAGTTTTAGACAAAAAAACCTAAACTGTATTTCAATCCAGAATAATACTCCTCATCAACAAAGGACGATTTTTAAAAAGCATGAAATGTTTAATTGTGAATGAGGTCGAATCGGACCTCTGCTCATCTACAAACTCATAACGACATCACTCTAGAAATGAAGTTGTGAAATATGCAAACCAATCGCTGTTACCTTGTGTTGCGTATCTCGAAAGTTGTAAGATCTCCAGATAAAGTCTCTTATAATGTTAACAAACATTCCACTTGGCATACTTGCATGGCACGGACAAATTCGTCGGATGTGGATCGGTTCCCGAATGTTGTCAACATCGACCGCAACTACAAGAAAACTATACGTGCCAAGATTTTCTCGAACTACTATTCCCAGCTAAATTTTAATCGAACGGACACTTCATGCAATCAGCCAATATTATCTCTTCTCTATACGCCAGATAGTAACCCATACCAGGTACACTCTGCCCTCCCTTATTCCTTGATGTGAGTCACCTTTAGCAACTAAAATATCCCTAATTCAATACCGAGTTCCACCTAATTAAAGGTTTAGGACATCAAGTAGTTTACAGCCCCCATTCATATAAGTTTTAGACCTTCAGTTTACGTAAATTACAAAACAGTTTTATTCAAGCAAATATGGTATTTCATTAATGTATGGGATCGCAGTTAAGATTCATATCATAAATATTTCTTGTTTCATAGTATAAAAGTATTATGCCTCAAATTGACTAACAAACTAGGCAAATTGTGGGATTTAATTTAGAAAAACTATTGTTACACTTATCTAGAGACAAATATGAATAAAGTATTAACCAATTTTAGTTGTTCTTTCGAATTTAGCTTAAATTATTCCAGTAGATAGTTAAATTTTGTTATTATATAATATGTATTATTTTATTATTATACTCTGCTCCATATTAAGATTTGCACTTCGGTTGCGCAGAGAGGGTTTACTGTTCTCTGCAAGAACGCGCAATGGTTTGGTCTACGTGAGAAAGAGTAAGGATGACTCTGAGACAAAAATTCTCTCCACAACGAAACTCTCTTAAAATCTTTGCTGCTTCTACAAGTCTACACCTCAACTTAATCCGCTATTCTCAACACTGATCGGGACCGGAGCATAATCATATGGAATGGATTCGTATTTATTTAACAGACATTACAAACATATTAAAATACTGTATTCTCCTTTTTTCTCTTTTATTCCCTCTTCTTCTTTCTCAATTTACTTTACTTCTTCTTTCTCTCTTATCTTTCGTTACGTTTCTGTAGTTGTTGCTTCTTTAGTTGTTATGATTTGTTTTTTATTTAATTACACTGTGCTCCATTTGTTTGTTTATTTAGTGTCGTAGTGATGGTTAAACGTTCTACCTCGTCTGGTGATGTTACTGGTGGAGCTGCGGTGCGATCAGTCGTCAATATTTTATCTTCTGCTAGTCAGGGTATCAAAATATTTTATCTAAACGCTAGAAGCTTAAACTTAGCCAAACTGGATTATTTGAAATATATCTTCAATGACGCGGGGGTTGATATTATATGTGTTACAGAGACTTGGCTGACAACAGATCCAAATGATAAGGATCAAGTTACAGATTTGTATGACATCCCGGGGTATAAACTCATACGTAATGATAGGGTGACTGACACCACTGGTGGAGGAGTTGCTCTGTACTGCAGTACCTCTCTTAAGTATAAAATACTAAGGAAATCTGAAGGAAGTGTTGTAGAATATCTGCTGCTTGAAGTTAGTGACTGCAACTCGAAGTGTCTGGTAGGTGTTGCGTACAACCCAAATCAGTGTCACTCTCCAGAGCCGCTGTTTTCGGCAATCCTCGAGTTCACCGCTCTGTATGAGGATATTATTATCTGCGGCGATCTTAATGCTGATCTACTTAAAAACGACAGCAGAGCACGTCGACTCTTAGATTGTGCGGCTGCGACCGGGCTGTCGATAGTTAACTCCTTTGCTACCCGATTTGCTCCGGATGCTCCTCCCAGTCTGCTTGACGTTCTTATGGTGTCAAATCGATCTAATGTCTTACTTCACGATCAGCTGTCCTTAGTCGGCATATCTGACCATGATTTAATATATTGCTCATACAATGTTGACTTATCCCGTTTCCCTAAACCATCATCTTTCCAGTTTAGAGACTTTTCCTCTGTAGATAACAATATTTTACAACTGAATGCTAGCCTTCTCCCATGGCGTGACTGCTATTATTCCTCAAATGCGAATGAAAAAGTAGATCATATGCAAACCCTGTTAGTTGACCTCTTTAACAGCCATGTTCTGTTAATAGTACGTGCTTTACTCCGGATAGCCAACTATCTTTTAGCTCTGACTTTAACTTTGAAGTCGTCTCAGAAATTGATGTTATAAATACCATTCGTTCTCTAAAGTCCAACGCTGTAGGTGAGGATGGAGTACCTCTTCGCTTTGTGAAGATGATATTACCCCATATCTTAAGCTGTCTCACACATATCATCAATTTCTGTATTACGTGCTCTACCTTTCCGGATATTTGGAAGGTGGCTAAAGTCATTCCAGTTCCGAAGAAACCTCAGCCATCTGCGGCAACCGACTTTCGCCCAATAAGTATTTTACCTTGTTTGTCAAAGGTCTTGGAGAAAATTCTTGCACACCAAATTTCAAGCTACTTAAATCAACACTGTTTACTATCCCCTGTTCAATCCGGTTTTCGAGCACATCATAGCTGTTCGACGGCTATGATTAAAATTCTTGACGATATAAGGGTCGAATATGATAAAGACAATTTAACGGTGCTTTGCTTGCTTGATTTCTCCAAGGCCTTTGACAGCGTAGATCATAAGGTACTATGTCACAAGCTCAGATTATATTTTGGATTTAGTGAAAGGTCTGTGCATTTGATAAATACCTATTTAGAAAATCGCTTCCAAAGGGTTGGTCATGATGGCAAAACTTCACGGTTTAGATCATTGGTTGCAGGAGTACCACAGGGATCAATTTTGGGACCTATACTCTTTTGCAGCTTCATCAACGACCTACCTAAAGTATGCTCGAATGTGAACATTCATCTCTACGCTGACGATGCTCAGATTTACTTGTCGCGACCAATAGGGCTCGTTGAGGATCTTATTGTTAGAATAAACGAAGATCTGTCGGCAATATTCTACTGGTCATTATGCAATGGACTCGATCTAAATCCTAACAAATCCCAACTTATTCTTATCTCTAGGAAACTTTGCGATACCGATCAATTGCCGCCTGTATTCTTAAATAATAAGCAACTTAAATTTGTAGATACTGTCACCAACCTTGGTTTCAAGTTAAATCGCTCTCTTTCCGCCGTCGACCATACAAACTACGTTATTGGCCGAATATATGCTGGGCTGCGTAAACTTAGGTTATCCTCAAGTTTTACTCCAGTTGACACTAAGCTTAGGTTAATAAAAACGCTATTTATCCCTATTATTGATTATGCTACTATTGTTTACTGCAAGCTTGATTCCCATTCTCAGCACAAGTTGCTTGTTGCGTTTAATGATTTGATTAGGTACGTGTATGGGCTACGTCGATTTGAACACATTTCACACTATCACAAACTGGTTCTTGGTTGTACGTTTCAGCAGTTTCTCGATATTAGATGTCTTGTATTCATGCACAAAGTTATTGACAGCAGATCCCCCATGTATCTTTTTGAAAAACTACAATTTGGTCAGTCCTCTAGAACACATAATCTTATAATGCCCTCCTCTAGCTATCTGAACTCTTCGCGTCTCTTCTTTGTGTATGTCACCAGGCTTTGGAACTCGCTACCGGCAACAACAAAACAAATAATTGGGGCTACTAAGTTCAAAAATGCCGTAATGGAATACGTCGAATAAAAAAGCAACAAATACTCACTTCAAATCCTCTTTCTTTTCTTGTACTATTCTTTATTTCACCATCTTCTCTTCACAATCCTTTCTAATAAGCTTCTTATTTTTAAGTACCCTAATGTTTATATTAATTTTAAGTCCTAGTTTCCATTAATGTTATAAATTATCTGCTAATTTAAGTACTATAAAAGACCAAGTCTTATTTGTACATTGTTTAAATTACAATAAAATTGAATTGAATTGAATCTGTCCAACAAAAATTGTCAGTACAGAGAAGATAGGATGTTTGTCTCTCATTCGGTTGACTCATATAAATCGGTCCCTCTTTAAATCTCTTACAGTGTTACCGTAGTTTGTATGATAATTTGCCATAACTCAGAGAGCAATACTATTAGGGTTACCATCTTCCAATTTTTGCTGAGCGAAATAAATTCCGTTTATTTTTTTCCTTTTCCGGTAAGATAAAAGGCGCGATTTGGCCGCTTTAGTTTGTTTTCCAACAAAAAATAAAAATTTCGTAAGAAAAAAAAAATTCAGAACGAAAAATTTAGCGAGGTATTGGTCTCAATATTTTTTCAAATGTAAGTATCTATTACGGAATTTGATTCATTTATATGAACTATTGCTTTTATAACAAAAACCATTTAAAGCTGTAGTAGTGCAGAATTGATTTAATAACATTACCTATCGCATTGAGTTAATAGTACTTCTTCTTCAAAATTAATGTGAGAAATAATACTTTTAATAGTGTATTCACATTAAATGGTAACCTTATTTAAATAATGGGGAATCTCATAACTTTTAAATTGGATGAACCATTGATTTAATATTGAAAACTAATTAAAAATATAGTATGTGCAGGATTAATTTAATAACATAACTTCTCATTTAAAATTAATGTGGAAAACAATAGTTTTAAAAGTGTATATGTTGAAAATTAATTGGTAACAGAATTTACACTACAAATAATATACTTCTATCTCTTTCTTATATATACATTGAATACTATATAAAGAATCACCATTTCCTTTGTGAATTGAGTTGCGATTTTCCCTTTAAGCGATTAACATTATTCTCTAGACTTTTTTGTAATAAACCTTGATTTTGACTTGGACTTGTTTTATTTACCACGGGCTTTTCAATATTTTGGTGCCGAAACCCGGGAACAAAAGTCAAATTACAAAAATAGTTCACTTCAATTTGCATTTAAGTCTAAAGTTACTTGAATTTGTTACGGAACCGCGACTCACAAAGAAAAATGGAATTATCTGCACGTGCTGCGTACAGAGGCCAAGTGACAAAAATTGTAAAAAGCGCGCTTGATTTCTTGAGAGATCCTAGTTCTCAAATTGTGGACGATAATTTGCAAAATTTCGATGAAATCGAGGAAGAGCTTGTGTCCCTTAGTCAAAGATTGACGTCCGCTAACGCAAATCTAAACGCAATTAATGAAGACGTCAAACAAAAGGGGCTCTTAAAGCCGGATGATTCCCTCGAGAAAATTGTAGATTACCAGGACCAGGCTATCAACGCGCTCTCTCGGCTCAGCATGCGATTGGAAAAACTTCATCTGAAGCAGAATCCAGTTCCAGCTGCACTTGGAATAGCTGATAGTGCCATTACCACGAGGCCGACAGCCAACGGTTCAAAGTTGCCGAAACTTCCCCTCAAACGCTTCGATGGAAATTACAACGATTGGCTGCCCTTCTGGGAACAATTTCGGTGTGCAGTACATGAGAATGTAAGCTTATCTCCTACTGAAAAGTTCAATTATTTGGAATCGGTGCTTACTGGCGATGCGAAAAAATCCATTGCTGGTTTCACCCCGTCAGAGAAATGCTACGAAGCAGCGATCGCTCTTTTACAGGAGCAATTTGGAAGCACCGAAAAACTTATCGACAAGCATATCCATCAATTGGTAAGTCTCTCTCCAATTCGCGAACAGACCGACGTTGCGGGGCTACGAAATCTGTATGGAACTGTTGTCTCTTGTACCCGTTCGCTCACTGCATTGCAGGTTCCCACATCCCATTATTACGTCATGCTTAAGTCTATATTGTTACGATGTCTACCAACTGCTTTGCGTATCGAATATCATCGACAAGAGGAGCAAGTTGAACATTTGCAAGAAACGGTTCATTCTTCAAGCCGCAGTGAATCGTCTTTGTCACAAATTGAGGGAGACGAAGTCAAGGGCATAATGCGGTTTCTCAAACGTGAGGTTGAATCACTGGAGAAAAGTGGTCTTTTACACACTCATACAAAGTCAAGACCAACCGTAACCCAAACAACAGCATCTAGTCTGGTGACAGTGAATGCAATCGAAGACGCATGCTTGTTTTGCAAATCCATAAAACATAAGGCAAAAGACTGCGATAGCAACATTTCCATCGTCGAAAAGAGAAACCTTCTGCGAAACACTGGCAGATGTTTTCGTTGCGCTAGACGGGGGCACTCGTCGAAGAAATGTAGAAGCGGTAAATTTCTTGCATGCAGTAAGTGTAGTGGTAAACACATGACATCGATGTGCGATCCGCAATATAAGAATTCTATCGAAGGGAGCGGAAGAAAAGAAAGAGAGGAAAACGGAACGGTTGCAGATTCGCAAGCAAAAAACAGTGCTATGAATTTATGTGCACATAATGTAAAAACAAATGTCTTTTTGAAGACAGTAAGGTGTGTTGTGTCTGCGCCCAACAAAAATATTTCAATTCGAGCTGTCATCGATGGAGGTAGTCAGCACACGTATATACGCCAGAGTGTCGCAAACAAATTAAACTTAAAGGCAATTGGGACGGTCGAGTTGTCTGTAATTCCATTCGGCAGTAAGGAAGCGAATCCGATAGAAAAATTCGTTAAAGTTAAACTCCATTTAAAAAATTCATTGAGCCTCGATACTGTGATATCAGTTGAGGCTGTCATAGTACCGGAAATCTGCGTGGATGTTTTAGAGGTTCCAGAGAGTGATTGCCCACTTTTTGAAGGCATTAGATTGTCAGATGTTCCGTCAACACTGATGGAAGAAGAAGAGGGATTGAGCCTTCTCATCGGATCCGATTTCTACTGGTCGGTCGTTACTGGAAATCAGCGTCATCTAACTAAACGATTAAGGGCCATCGAAACAGTATTTGGATGGGCCCTACAAGGAGTCCATCTCTCCGTAAGTGATAGTTCTTTTGCATCTAATGAAAACTCTTATTACAATTCCAGCAGTCTGCTTAGCTTAAGCACTATACATGCAGATCTCACTCAGTTCTGGTCGCTGGAAGCTATTGGTATTAAGAGCAACGAAGATGAAAATCATGAGCTTACAGAGAACCTGATAGAAAGATGCATCACTAGAGATGGGTCGAGGTACGTCGCAAGTTTACCCTGGAAAGCTGATTCCATCCTAAACGACAACAAAGGTCAGGCGGTGCAGCGCTTAAACACACTTTTTCGACGTTTGTCAAGGGAACCAGAAAGACTTTTTGAGTACGACGCTGCTATGAGACAATTAATTAAGGACGGCATTGCAGAACCAATCGATCTCAATCGCCATCGATCGCGTGTATTTTATATACCCCATCGGCCAGTCTACAAGGAGGAAAGTACAACCAAACTGCGTGTGGTGTTCGACGCGTCGTCGCAAACTGACGGAAGCGGCTCCCTGAATGATCATCTTTGGGCAGGAGCGAACTTATTGCCGGACGTTCTAAAGATCTTGCTGAACTTTCGTTTAGGACGCATTGGTATTGTTGCAGACATCCAAAAAGCCTTCCTTCAAATTATGTTAACTGCTGAAGATCGTGATAGTCATCGCTTCCTATGGTTTGAATCGCAGATAAAGTCAGTCACTGATAGACCAAGAATTGCAGAATACCGCATGACTAGAGTAACGTTCGGGGTAAATTGCAGCCCTTTCCTGTTATGTGCGACTATTAAGCATCTCCTTAAGCATGAGGAAATGAATTTTGCCAAAACATGTGCTACGCTTAAGGACAGCATATACATGGACGACGTAGTCATCAGCGTTGACGACGAAGATGAAGGAATACGACTTTGCAGCGAAACATTAGCTGTTCTGGAAGGAGCATCGATGACGCTTCATAAATGGAACTCGAACAACGTCAAGATTCGGGATGCGATGCGCGGCACCCACGCACCTCACAGGCAGAAGGTATTAGGATTGATTTGGTTCATACACAGCGACGAGTTGTCCGTTGCTATGGATTCTATCGAGAGTTTTCTTGTTGCCAGTTCATCTAAAGGGACCAAACGCCACCTGCTCCAAACTATTGCAAGGATCTTCGACCCAATAGGTATTTTTGGCCCTTCTATTATCAAACTAAAGATTCTTTTTCAGAGTTTATGGAAAAAGAAGATATCTTGGGACGAAGTTCTTACCGGTGACTCTTTAACGGAGTGGAACGAGTGTGTCGTTAGTATTCTGGAGCTAAAAGACATGACAATTCCTCGAGCAACGCTTCCATTGCCTTCCCATAAAGGAATTGTTGAGATCCACATATTTGCAGACGCTAGTACGAAGGCATACGGTGCAGTGGGGTTTGTGAGATACATTGCTCCTAGCGGACAAATCAGTGTTTCATTCTTATGTGCTAAGAATAGAGTCGCTCCTTTGAAGGTCGATGGCAGCAATGAGTTAACGCTACCCAAGATGGAGCTTCTAGCCGCACTAGTCGCTGCGCGGCTACATTCATATTTGCAAGGATGTTTGAAGTTATCTTCCGTCACGTACTGTTTATGGACGGATTCTAAGATTGTGCTTAGTTGGATCCAAGGCAACATGCAGCGCTGGAAGCCCTACGTGCAGAACAGGGTCGATGAAATTAGACGCCTGACGGATATTTCGCAGTGGAGCCATTGCAAGGGGAAGGAGAATCCAGCGGATCTCCTTACGAGAGGAATTAGCGGACATACCCTTCGTAATTCTTCACTTTGGGCTCACGGACCACAGTGGCTGAGTGAAAACTATATCAATTCCGTGGCCAATGAACAGCTAGAACCTACCGCCGTTCTTTTAGCTCTTTTGGATGGGCCTGCGGCTTCAACGAACATCACAAAGGAAGCTGAACTAGTGAGCTATGAAAATTATAGTTCTTGGAATCGTTTGGTTCGAGTAACCGCATACATTTATCGCTTTGTCCGACTCACTAAACGAAGGCAATCGAGGATTTCTTCTGAGACTGAAGCCAAACATCCGCACTTGACAGCTTCTGAAATCGAGAACGCAGAAAACCATTGGGTTCGGTATGTACAAAAACGTAACGTTTTTAATGAGCTTTGTCTGTTGCAGGAGGGAAGAGTTGTGACGAAATCTTCAAAGATCTGCGAGTTATCTCCCTTCTTAGACAACAACGGTATTATAAGGCTGGGCGGTCGTCTGCAATCATCAAATGAACCGATGGTTGTGAAACACCCGATTATACTTCCAGTGAAGTCACACATTGTCAATCTGGTAGTTGATGAATACCATCAACGGACGCTTCACGCTGGAGTCAATATTGTGCTGACTCAACTACGAAAGCATTTCTGGATTATCAAAGGGCGGCAGTTAGTCAAGAAGCGCATCAAAGCATGCAAGGTGTGCAGAAAGCTTTGCGGGTTACCGGCTTCTCAACCCTTTGCGCCTCTGCCTGTCGAGAGGGTTACGTTATCCAGGCCATTTGATAGCGTTGGGGTCGATTTTGCTGGCCCACTCTACTGCTATAACGAAAGGTCAGCCGCTTCAAAAATTTACGTCGCTATTTTCACATGTGCAGCAGTGCGAGCTGTGCATTTGGAGCTGACGAGGAGTTTATCGACTGAACATTTTATAATGGCTCTTAGACGTTTCATTAGTAGACGAGGCGTGCCTAGTACGATATTTTCCGATAATGCTCGTACTTTTCGGAGAGCTGCTATTGAGTTGCGCAGCCCTGATTCCCTCTGGGACGAAGAGGTCATCCAGGGATTCCTATCACGAAGAAAAATCAAATGGAGGTTCATTGTAGAACGCGCTCCATGGTGGGGAGGCTTCTGGGAAAGACTAATTCGAACCATGAAAAATTTGTTAAAGGTGACAATCGGCAAAGCAAAGTTGAATTTTGAGCAGCTGCGAACCATCATCGTCGAGACCGAAGAAATCATCAATAGCCGTCCACTTACGTATGTAAGCGCAGATCCATTGGACCTATCTCCCCTGACGCCTTCGAGTTTCCTTTATGAGTCTCGGAGTCTACCAGTACATTCTTCGCCAAGAGAGCCAGATGCAGACATGCTTAGAAGTGCCTGGAAACAGCGAATGAGATATGTCACTATGTTGAAAAAGAGATGGCGACTTGAGTATCTACAACTTTTACGTTCCTTCCACTACAAACCGAACAAATCATCGATCGAGCTGAAAGAAGGTGATGTCGTTTTGGTTGCTGATCAATCTACGCCACGCATAAATTGGCAAATGGCAATCGTGGAGGTGGCATTTTTGGGTAGAGACCAAAGAGTGAGGTCTTGCCAAATCCGACTTCCTGACGGAAAGCAGTTTCGACGGCCGGTTCAACTACTATATCCACTGGAACTTCAACTCTGCCGGGCCGAGGATGTTGAAAATTAATTGGTAACAGAATTTACACTACAAATAATATACTTCTATCTCTTTCTTATATATACATTGAATACTATATAAAGAATCACCATTTCCTTTGTGAATTGAGTTGCGATTTTCCCTTTAAGCGATTAACATTATTCTCTAGACTTTTTTGTAATAAACCTTGATTTTGACTTGGACTTGTTTTATTTACCACGGGCTTTTCAATAGTATACACTAAAGGGGAACCATTTAAAATAATAGGACATATTATTAGTTTTTAATTGTACGCACCATTGGTTTTATGTTATGAAATAATTAAAATAATTAAATAAAAGAACTATGTAGTTTTTGAACTACACTAATAATAGGAAAAATCACATTGACTAATTTTAATAGCAAAAACACATGAAAATAAAAGGAATTCGTAATAAAATTGTAGTACTTTTCTCTTTCTTTGAGTGTAGCAAATGTGGAGGTTGTTGCAGATGGAAAATAAAAATCCATAATCTTATGTTTTCTAAACAAATTTATTTACATGATGAATACTAAATTTTTCTATTAACATAAAAGCCTTAAAGTTAAGAGACCTATAATGTCAGTTTTGACAGCTTGACAATTGAAATGTAAATAACGTTCTTTCTTTTTTTGTATATAAGAAACTTTTTGAATAAACCCGCAATTATTATTTTTATAACGTTGTCCGAAAAACAGTGCCTTTTAATTATCCGTTTTTACTGACCAACGGAAAGATATTCCTCTATATTGTGCAGTTCTCCGCGTGCACCATTTTTTTTTCGATAAGACAGTTGTTAACGAAGTCAAAAAAAATCTAATTGTTTATTGGTACCGTTTCACAAATGCTGGACATTTTTACTAAAGCTGTCAACCAGCTAATTGTCGACATTAGTGGTTGATTATTAGTAAGACAGAATGTAAACATACTTTGCGTTTTCATTCAAAGCCGGTTGTTAAAATTTCACTGACAATTTGAGATGCGACCAATTTGAGCTGCACCTGCAAAGTGAATTCTCTGTTTCATCTCGGTTGTGTAGATAATAAGGTTGTCTAACAACTCCAGGTATGGCACGCTAGGTTTTGTTGTTATAAAGGGCAAAAAAAAGCGGCTATTACAAAAATAGTACAATTACCCCACTCAAACCCCACCATTTTTGTTTAGTCATATTTTCTAATAAAGAAGAGCAGCTACTGAAGCAATGTATTTCAAAATTGTGCTCGTGCAGTAAACTAGAGAGAGTTCAAACAAAAGTCTCATACGAGAGACTATACTGCCTGGTGTCTGGTGTATCACCCTAATACCATGTTCCCACCAACGTGATTTAGCTAAATCAACTTGATTTAGCTAAATCATCTCATAAATTACGTGATTTATCATACATTTTCGTGATTTGTAATTACGTGATTTATACGTGTTTAAATCTTAATTACGTATCTGTCATCGCAAATCCACACAAAATAAAATCGAACATACACAAATAAAATCGAACATACCTGTTCTTAACTTCAGCACTTTATTCAGCAAACAAAAAAGAAAGAAAAACTGTCAAAAAATTTATTTCAAATTCAATTTTCTAATTTTGTTCGTGTTTCGGTGAGTTTTTGATATTTTTATTAAATTAATGCAATGAACAATTGTTTTATTCTTGGCAGGTATGGCAAAAAAACAGAAAGAATAACAATGCTGTTGGACAGCATTGTAATAGGTAAACAAAAACTTTGATATGTACATATATTAGAGTATTATTTTTTTTTATATTTTTATATCTAGATTACACATCATCTGAACTTTCAATGTCGCGCATATCGCCAAGTTCTTCAGCCTCCGACATTTCGGAATCAGTTGAAATTCCAGAGACGCCTGTTGCATCCACTTCAAGAGCTGCAAGGAAACAGAAAAGGAAACCAGTTAATCCTTATGCAGCTGACTTCCGTGCATCGGAAAACAGAATAAAAAATCAAATTGAGGAAATACGAAATACGGATCAGGAACTCATTCAAATAGAAAGAGAGCGAAATGCAATTTTGGAAAGATTCGTAAGCTCCTCCGATCAGTTTCAAACTGATTTGATTGCACTTTTAAATAAAAAATAAAAAAAAAACAAAAGTTGGTTATGTTAATAAATGTGTTCTTACCCAAGTATCTGGTTATCGCATTTCGTATATTAACTGCTGTGGGATTGTTGTCGCTGATAGACGATGTATGTTCCGGCTGCTCTCTGAGTCTGAACGTGGTTTCATCCACATTCTGCATCCATTGGATATTAATATCATCGTTGTGAACGTTTAAAAAGTTGTGAAGTACACAACAAGACTTTATAATTAAGGAAGTGTTGTCTATGTGGTTTTCCAATCCTCTCCCAATTCTTCTAAACCTGGCCTTCAAATGACCAAAGGCGTTTTCTACCACCCTTCGACATTTGGATAGGACATAGTTAAAGTTTTTTTGTTCTGTCGGTGCAACGGCATTAAATGGATAAGGCTTCATAACTCTATCCGAAAATCGGAAAGCGGAATCTCCAATCAACAGGACCGGAACGTCTACACCACATATTCTTTTTGACAACCTTTGAAGTATGGGATTTTGGTGTTGCAACTTAAGAGATGAACTTTCAAAAATTTGGGAATCGTTGCATCGTCCTGGACTTCCGACATTGATGTATAGAAATCTGTATCTAGATTCGATAATCATAATTAAAATCGTATTTTAAAAACATAATGCTATTCTTACCGGTAATCAACTGCAGCGAATAGTACAGTAGAATACCAACCTTTGTAATTATGGTAATCAACAGCGTCTTCAGATCTGGGGCTTACCTCGATATGACAGCCATCTTAAAAATCGTTGAAATAAAATTATTCTTAGCTAAATTTTAATATTTCAGCTTACTTACCGATAGCTCCGAAGCACTGAGGGAAGCCCAACTTTTTGAACCCTTTAACATTTTCCTCTATAACTTCCTCAGTAAGTGGGTAAGCTGTTATATATTTTGGACGCAGCATATTCCATACTTCCTGGTAAAAGCTTTTCAAAATGCTGCAAACTGTTGCTTTTCCGACTCCAAAAAGATTTGAGATGCTTCGGTATTCAGCTGAAGATCCAACAGTGTACAGTGCGATTGCAACCCTCTTTCTCAAGGGAATGGCTTTACGGTAATTCGTGTTTTGTTTTTCCATACTTCTTAATTCATAGCATATCGTATTAAAATTTTCCCGAGACATACGGAAGGCATCATCATTTTCCGGCACATCTTTTTCCCAGAAAGATCTTGAACGTATCTGCAAATAACGCGTTCTGGCTTTTAACTTTATTTACGTGCAAATTTAAACTACACTCACCTTCGTCCAGACTCTTCTCGGTTTTTTTCATATAAGCATTTTGTGCGATAAAAACAAGTGACTATTTAGGAGGTGTATTAGTCTCAGAATATTTTTTTTATGCTTTTTTCGGAGAGCATTTCTTCTGGTTGAAAATGCCGAGAGTAAAATGCTTATATCATTTTTGGCTTTTTTGTGATAAATGGAAATGATTTCCAAAGCATTTGAACTCATTTTAACTTTTAATTTGATGTAAGTAATTTTCTTTTTGCACTTTGATAGTTACGATAGGTGACCAACTCACCTAATGTCAAAGTTGACGTGAATGTCACAATAAAACACTTAAAGTCCGGTGGAAACGCCTTTCGTGATTTATAAATCACTTTGGCTAAATCACGTTGGTGGGAACATGGTATAAGATTTCCCTATCTAGAACAAGTACCTATGTTAAAGATGTTAATTTTATTTCCCTTCATTTCTGTGGATCCATGTATTCCAGGTTTACCTACGGTTTCTGTAAAATTGTAGGTGAAAATTTAATAACCAGATCACACTCCATCACTCAGAGAATGAAACATTGTTCAGCGAAGAATGTTGAGTTTTTAAAAAATTGTAAGCTACAAATTCTTGCTTTCACTATTTTTTTTTTTTGGTAACAAGAACTCGTTTTTAAGTTTTCAAGAATCAAGTCATTGAGCTTAAGAATTATATACTCCCCATAACTATTTTCGTATACTATTTCGTACGTAATCAAAAATGCAAAATTGTTTGCTCAAGAATAAGTTTGTAAGGCTAAGTATTTTTATATTTCATTTTTCTTTAACGAATCAAGCTTGGATATTATTATTGTTTTCAAGTGTTTATTTGTTGTATGACATTGTAATGTTACCTTTCAAAAATGAAAATTGTCTGCTCAAGTATTAAATTGTTAATTTTCGTTTTGTTTTCGGTATGTTTAAGAATCTATTCCTGAAAACAAAAAACAACTTCAAAATAAAACCAACAATATTTTCTTCGCCCAACAATTTATTATTTAACAGAAGCCTAAGGTAACTGTTAACTTGGAACAAAAATTTCATTTGTGGTTTATCAGCTTGTCAGTGAAGTTAAAGATGGAAAGTGAAAGTAAAGTGAATATAATAACAGCAAATGCACAAATAACAAACATTGAGAATGAAGTCCTTAACTTATATTTAAGTTTGGGAATATCGTACGAAGGAATCCTAGCGTTGGAAGAGAGCCGGATTTCCAATCGGGAAATACGCAAAATTATAAACTCCGACGAAATAGAGGATGCTGATTGCGGACTGAATTAAGTTCCGATACGGTCTTAATACATTTAGGGATCATGTAAGTAAATAAAAAATAAATGAGTTGTGGGCGCAAGATGTGCCGAAAGAACCCTAGGACTAGCTTCTCACAACCTTTCGTTGTTTGAGTTTCAATTTTTGGGAAGAATGCAAGGGATTTACAATATTATCCGGATTCCGAACGGCTGATTTGATAAGCTTTTTCAGGGCAATTATATTCTCGGATGTTTGCCAAACGCTCGCGAGAGGTGACGCAGTGGAAAAAACATTTTTTTTTAAATCGTTTTTGAGATTTCGCCTTCAGTAGTCCAACACACTTACCACCGAGTCACTGCGCCCATGTGTAAGTAGATGCAAATTATATCAGACATGAATCTAAGTACATTCAAACAACTGTCCGGAAAGTGCATCTCATTAAAAAAAAAAAAAATATTAATAATAAACTCACCGAACAAATGGTTGTAGGAAGCTAGGCATATTTTATTTTTTAAGTTCTGTCACAAAAAAAATAGTTGTATTTGTAACTAGTCAGCCATTAGAGGTAGTAAGATGATGAAAGATGGATATTTATTTTTGTAGTTTGAACTACTATCATGCTGCGCCAATGATAAAACGCTATCAATAGTTTCAAGCTGGATCTCCTCTGGGATCATACAAGTAGGGTGTTCATCGTCTTCGTCATCACTTGAAGTTAATACTGCTTCAAGTTCCGAGTTCAATGTTAAATACATCCTACAAAAAACTGTCAATGGGAATGATATTGTACTCAGAAAGTCCAACATTATCCAGTGACGACCAGACTATGATTAAAACAAGTGTAAAATCGATTGCTTTAAATAATAATAAAAGAGTTGTACATTTTAAGTTTTATGTATTTAACAGAAGTTTGATATAGATTGAAATAAAATAAATGTTTTGTTTATCCACATTGATTGCAGTCGTTTCTTTTTTTGAGATATAGTTTATCGCCTATTAACCTTTAAACACGAACAACATTTTACGATGTTTCGAACGGAATGTATAGGTAAGTTAAATTGTTTGTTTTGAAAAAGGTTGAGTTAAGGAACTAAAAAACATGAAGATATATTTCCTTTACTTTTTTTTTTTTGTTATTGAAGGTGAAAATCTCGAAAGACACAATGGTGCTAGAAACCGAGAGTAGTGTGGGACTCTAACCGCACTAAAAACACCTTCTTAATCATGACCAATCAAAGAAAGGTCGACAAATGATTTTACTTTAAACGTTCAGTTGTGTTTGAGAAGGTATTACAATTTAAATACGGGTTCTCATATTATTTAGATTATAAATTCGTGAGGCTTAGTTCTTCTTAATCTACGAATATTATATCGTACATTTAAGACGTCTATTATTTCGGGATTAATATGCATCTGCAGACGGTCATTGTGACGAATTGCGTACTTTTTAATTACTTCCGTTACAAGATCAATCTGCAAATCACGATGCAAGTCATTATTTCTAATTTATTTACATTTACTATTCCCCGAAGGACTTTGTTTTGGAATGTTTGTATTATTTGTACATTTGTTTTCTTTGTGCAACCCCATAATTGGATACCATACGTTCAAACAGGTTTTAGTAGATTATGTATTCAAAATTTATTTTCAGTGGACATTTCAGAGTTATGTCCTAGCAACCAATACAGTTTTCTATACCTAATATTTAACTCTTCTACTTTCTTTTTCACACATGTTCCTTCCATTTCAGTTTAGCATCTAGATTGTTTGTTTGTTTGTTTTGTTTTATTCATTTCATTTCAGCTTAAACTAATATGGTTATAATGAAATAATATAATAATAGTATGAATATTTAACATAGTAATCGTTTTTTAATTTAAGGGACAAACGTCCTAAATTAGTGTTAAACGACACTTCAGGATTAAATATAGTTACAAAGTCATCTAAAATTCTGATGTGGGGTGATATTCAGTAATAATTAGTATAATGAATAATATTAATTTAAACAAATTTATTCTATAAAAGCAAAACTCCATGATGTGGTTAACTTAAAAGTTGGCGGTATTAGAAAGAAAAGGTATTTTTAATGCGTCGATTAAATTTTTTATAAAGATTCAATGCTAGCATGATCTATAGTAAGTAACCAATCCTTAATTTTTCGTATATATACATTATGGTTGTAAGTTATTCGGATAAAATATGGTAACTTATTGAATAGCAAGGGGGCTTTAACTTTGTAAAAATTTGCAAAATGAGTCGTACGTGCAATTGGTAAATTCCGAAAATCCGTTTTAAAAATGAAAACGCTGTCCGGGATTAAATTTTGTTTACTTCAAAATTCGTTTTATTGGCAATTTAAATTCGCGGGAATACACTGTTCGTGTCTCTGATTATGACAGTACTCAAAGATTTTTAGAAAGAACTAGCTTTATATAAGTTTATGCATTATGCGAAAATAAGATAGCAATATTTAGTTTATTTATCTATGTGTAGGTAGGTGAGAGTTCATTTTTATTTATATAAATGTAAAAATACATAGCTAAGCATGTGTGAGAAAACAAAAAAACCAAAGTTAAGAGCAAATGAAAAAAGAACGTTAAATAGTTAAGATTTAAGAGACTACATTATTTTCAACATCCTCCGGCCCGCCCGAACGACGAACTTCTAGAGGGTACAGCAGCTGGATCGGACGCCTCATCAATTTCCCATTTGCAAAACGAACTTCGCAGGCTCTTACCTTGTTATCTCGGCCTGGAAAACAAGTCTCTACAACAGCTAATCTCCAATGCAAACGGGGTGTGGCCGCATCATAAACCAAAACTACATCTCCACCCTTGATCTCCGTTGAACTGGCTTTACCTGTGTTATGTGCCGCTTTTAGAAGACGAAGATACTCCACGTTCCACCTTTTCCACAAAATTGATATGTATTGTGTTCTCGACCTCCATTTTTTGCGTAATTCGGAATCATTTACCAATCCTGGAGACTCTGATGGTGATTTCTCAAAATGACCAGCAAGAAAACGACTGGGGGTAAGAGGTGTTAAGTCAAACGGGTCCTCACTAAGGTAGGTTAAAGGACGCATGTTGATTACATTTTCAGCTTCCGTTAGAAAAGTGTAAAGTTCTTCATTGCTTAGCTTCGACTTCCAAATTGTCGCTTTCAAAACGTCCTTAACACTCTTAACAAGACGTTCCCAAAAACCACCCCACCAGGGCGCTCGCTCGACGCTGAACCGCCAAACGATACCACGGTTACTTAAAAATCCATAGAAAACCTCGCTGTCGAGAATGTTTCCCAAACACTTTAGTTCAGTAGCTGCTCTCTTAAACGTCTTGGCGTTATCTGAGTAAATCGTTTTGGGAGCACCTCGGCGAGCTATAAATCTCCTTATAGCTAGAATACAACTTTCTGTGGTAAGGTTTAGCACCAACTCCAAATGAATCGCTCGAACAACTGCGCATGTAAAGAGTATAATGTATACCTTACTAGTTTCTCCATCTTGGCACGTATATAGTGGTCCGGCAAAATCGACTCCAACGGTTTCGAACGGCTTGGAAGCCATCATCCGCTCCTTCGGTAGTGGGGCAAAGGGATTCGACGCAGGCTTACTTTTGAATCTTCGGCAAATGGTGCAGACCTTGATGATACTTTTTGTGAGTTGTCGGCCACTTGGCAACCAAAATGTTTCCCGTAGTCGCGTCAAAACTACATTGACTCCTCCGTGCAAGGTCATCTCATGAAAGTGAGTTACTAATAGCTTGCTCAAATGGCTCCCCTTTGGAATAAGAATGGGATTCACAACATCAAATGGCTCATCCATTAGCTGCAATCTGCTACCAACTCGAACAAGTCCGTCGTCAAGGAATGGATTAAGTGGCAAAAGCTTTGAGGACCTAGGAATCGGCCTTTTCTGCAGTAAATACAAAATCTCGTTAGGGAAATACATTTTTTGAATGAACCGCAGCCAATAATACTCTGCCTCTTTTGTTTCAGTAGCTTCAATGAATTTTGGATGGCTATGCTTACCACGAAAATGATCTACTGCTCGGAAAATGCACACAGTTATTCGTAAAAGTCTTTTCCAGGAGCTTACCGTTTCGTAATCGAGCAACGCTTCAGCTATTCTACGCGATGACGGATTGACTTTTTCCAATGCTTCTTCCACCGCTTCCACCGCAAACAGCACCGTAGAGTCTTCAATCGGTAAAGGATGTGCAGGCCATTCAGATTTGGGTTGCCTTAGCCACGCTGGTCCATCTTTCCACTCAGAAGTTGCCTCAAATTTATTCACTGATATCCCTCTGGTTAGCAAGTCTGCTGGGTTTTGCTTCCCTGGACAGTAGCGCCATTCGCTACATTCGGTAAGTTCTTGAATTTCCTTAACGCGGTTGAAGACATATGACTTCCACTTCTTTGCTTCACCTCGCACCCAATGCAATGTAATTTGGGAGTCTGTCCATAAAACGTAATTTCCAAACGGCAGATTGAGTTTCTGGAAGTAAAGTTTTAATCGCGCTGCAACCAAGGCAGCAGTTAATTCTAATTTAGGCAAGGTCAATTCATCACTTTTCTTTCCCTTTAAGGGCGCTACGCGCGCCTTGGCACAAACAAAATGCAACTTCACCTTTCCTACGGTGTCTACTATTCGCACATAAGCCACTGCTCCAAATGCCTTAGAGCTAGCATCGGCAAAAATATGAGTTTCTACTAATTGCACGCCGGGGCTAATAGATATCCATCGCGGTAAAGCAAACTCTTCAACTCGATCCAAACCCTTAACACAACCTAACCATTCGTCCGCCAAATCTGCGGTAAGGAGCTCATCCCAGCCCAGCTTCAATTGCCATAGAGTTTGGAAAAGCAACTTTAATCGAATCACTATAGGGGCCAGAAAACCCAATGGGTCAAAAATACTAGCAATAACCTTTAATATGTTGCGTTTTGTTGCCATTAAATTCTCGCTCAAGGTCGCTGGATTCATGTTAATTGTTAACTCGTCGCTGTGAATGTTCCATTTCAGCCCCAATACCATTTGCATTGCGTCGTTGTTCTCGATATCCAAGCACCTCCTAACCTCTGGATCATTACTAACCCATTTCCTCAGATTCATATGGGCTCGTCCCATGATCGCCATTGACTCGTGATGAAACCTTTTTGCTTGCTCTGGACTATCGAAGGAAGTAATAATATCATCCATGTAAAAGCAATTTCTTAAGAGAGAACAAGTCCAAGGGAAATTCGATGACTCAGACTGTAAATGCTGCTGTATACAGGCCGATAATAAGAAAGGACTGCATGTGACACCGAAAGTAACCCTGGTCATACGAAATTCTTTAACAGGTGGCAAATTTGATATCGACTGTATTCTGTCCTTAAACCAAAGAAATCTATGACTGTCACGGTCTCGCTTAGCCAAACTGATTTGTAAAAAAGCTTTCTCGATATCCGCGATAATAGCAATTTCACCCAAACGGAACTGTAGTATCAGTTTAAATATTTCTGGCAGCAAATTCGGGCCAGTCCACAAAGAATCATTTAAAGATAGCATTCCCTCAGAGCGCGAAGAAGCATCGAATACTATACGCAACCTAGTTGTTGTTTTCTCTGGCCGATAAACAGGACGGTGGGGCATATAATATAATGTACCACTTACCTCCGATACTATAGGCTCAGCGAACCCAGCCGCAATGAACTCTCTCATGGCAATGTCATATTCGAAAAGTTTCTGTGGATCTCTCGACAGCTTCCTGGTTAACGAGTGCAGTCTGGATAACGCATTTCCTCGGTTGTTCGCGATAATCCTGTCCGAGCTTTTCCATGGAAGAACGGCTTCATACCTGGCTGATGTCTTTCGTATACATTGGGATTTAAGTTCTTCGGTGAAAGAATCGGCTTCGAATTGTTCCCTTTGAATTCCTAAGACTTCTAAGTTCCACATATCCTCTACGGCGAAATTGCAGAACGACGAAGTAACCTCGGGGATTTCAATATTTTTCCCGATCGCATCACAGGGACCTTGTATAGTCCAACCAAAAACTGTAGACACTGCTGCTAAACGATTAGAAATTTTGCGACATTCACCCGTGACTATTTGCCAATAATAATCCGCGCCAACTAAAAGTCCTAACCCGTCTTCTTGCACATAATTACTGTCATTGGAATCCGCTAGAGTAAAATCCTTAAACAGAGCAATGTTGCGGTCAGGTGCCATTAGAACATCCTGACAAATCTCGGGGACCACCACCGCACGAATCTCCACCGATCGCTGATTGAATTGACTATGCGCCACCAAGTCAACCAGTTTGAATTCCTTGGGATTCGAAAGCTGGGTATTTCCGAATGGAATAATCGACAACTTTATCTTTCCCACGATGGGTATGTTTAACTTATTAACGATATCTTCCTTTATATAAGAACGTTGACTGCCGCCGTCAATTATAACGCGAACAAATAATTTTTTCTTCGATCGTGCGGACAAAAACAACCGAGCCGTTTGCAAGAAAACATTTAATGGTTTTCGCCCATTGGGTGTAAAGACACTCAAAACTTTACCGTTTGTAATTTTTTCTTCACTGGATTCAGTGGTCATGTCGTCGCTACCGTATTTCTTCTCGCACACCACCGTAGCATGATTTCGGTTACAGCATTTACATACAGCTCTCACACGACAAAACTTTGCGTTATGTCCTCTTTGTGTGCAACGAAAACATCTGCCACCGTCTTTCAATTGTTTTTTCTTTTCTTCGATTGTGTAGGCACTATTGCACTCTTTCGTTGTGTGGTCAGTCGATTTACAAAAAAAACAATTATCGATGTAATTCGTGGCAGTAAGCAGGCCAGCTGCAGTTGATGATTGCTGGAATTTGTTAAGCGATAATTTTGATGTTTTGCCTAGCGAAGCCTTTTCGATTGATTCCACCTCCTGTTTCAAAAAGAGCAAAATGTTTTTTAACTGTTTGTCACCATCGAATGTTAAAGTGGAACCACTTTCTGAGTTATGTGAACTTTCGTCTTCCATCTTCATTTCACTGTCTTTCATTGTTTCCTTTTGTGTGCGATGATATTGAATTCGCAGCTCACTCGGCATGCATCTTAGTAAAACGGATTTCAGCATTATGTAGTAGTGTGTAGAAGGTACACCAAGCGCTGTGAGCGAGCGACTTGAAGAAATGACCGAATTATACAGTTGTCTTAGTCCGACAGCATCTGTTTTATTATGTACTTGTGTTAGGTTCATAAGCTGTTGCATCAGACGATCGATTAACTGGTCGGTGTCGCCATACTCTTCTTGTAAAAGAGCGATGGCACCATCATAACATGCGTCTGATGGCGTGAACCCTGATATAACTTTTTCTGCAACTCCCGTTAATACAGATTGCAAATAGTTGAATTTCTCCACACCAGAAAGAGAACTATTTTCATGAACAGCAGTACGAAAATTTTCCCAGAAGGGAATCCATTCGCCATAATCCCCTGAAAATTTCTTCAGCTCCAACTTAGGCAGCCTAATGTAATGGGATTTTGGTGAATTCGTTGTATGTTCACTACTTCTTGCATTCGCGCAGGGGTCAAGCCGTTCTTTAGCCTTCTGCAAGCGAACTTGAAGACGAGAAATTACCCCAATAGCTGTATCCTCGTATTCTGCAACCTTCTCAGGATTTTTATCCTCCAAATTTTTGCCCTGCACTTCTTGGTTAATGGTACAAAGATTTTGATGAGCTGTATTAAGGCGCTGCAGAAACGAGGCTAGTTCTTCCTCAATGTCGTTAAGCTGTGCGGGGTCGATGTTGTCCACAATTTTAGAGTGAGCTGAACATAAGTATTCACTTGCTTCTTTTGCTATTTTTGTTATTTGGCTACGATAGCCCGCGCGAATTTGTAATTCCATAACGTTGAAACTAAAACGAATTCTGATTTTTGATTCAAAAATCCCGGGTTTCGGCACCAAGTGTAAAATAAATTCCGAAAATCCGTTTTAAAAATGAAAACGCTGTCCGGGATTAAATTTTGTTTACTTCAAAATTCGTTTTATTGGCAATTTAAATTCGCGGGAATACACTGTTCGTGTCTCTGATTATGACAGTACTCAAAGATTTTTAGAAAGAACTAGCTTTATATAAGTTTATGCATTATGCGAAAATAAGATAGCAATATTTAGTTTATTTATCTATGTGTAGGTAGGTGAGAGTTCATTTTTATTTATATAAATGTAAAAATACATAGCTAAGCATGTGTGAGAAAACAAAAAAACCAAAGTTAAGAGCAAATGAAAAAAGAACGTTAAATAGTTAAGATTTAAGAGACTACATTATTTTCAACATCCTCCGGCCCGCCCGAACGACGAACTTCTAGAGGGTACAGCAGCTGGATCGGACGCCTCATCAATTTCCCATTTGCAAAACGAACTTCGCAGGCTCTTACCTTGTTATCTCGGCCTGGAAAACAAGTCTCTACAACAGCTAATCTCCAATGCAAACGGGGTGTGGCCGCATCATAAACCAAAACTACATCTCCACCCTTGATCTCCGTTGAACTGGCTTTACCTGTGTTATGTGCCGCTTTTAGAAGACGAAGATACTCCACGTTCCACCTTTTCCACAAAATTGATATGTATTGTGTTCTCGACCTCCATTTTTTGCGTAATTCGGAATCATTTACCAATCCTGGAGACTCTGATGGTGATTTCTCAAAATGACCAGCAAGAAAACGACTGGGGGTAAGAGGTGTTAAGTCAAACGGGTCCTCACTAAGGTAGGTTAAAGGACGCATGTTGATTACATTTTCAGCTTCCGTTAGAAAAGTGTAAAGTTCTTCATTGTTTAGCTTCGACTTCCAAATTGTCGCTTTCAAAACGTCCTTAACACTCTTAACAAGACGTTCCCAAAAACCACCCCACCAGGGCGCTCGCTCGACGCTGAACCGCCAAACGATACCACGGTTACTTAAAAATCCATAGAAAACCTCGCTGTCGAGAATGTTTCCCAAACACTTTAGTTCAGTAGCTGCTCTCTTAAACGTCTTGGCGTTATCTGAGTAAATCGTTTTGGGAGCACCTCGGCGAGCTATAAATCTCCTTATAGCTAGAATACAACTTTCTGTGGTAAGGTTTAGCACCAACTCCAAATGAATCGCTCGAACAACTGCGCATGTAAAGAGTATAATGTATACCTTACTAGTTTCTCCATCTTGGCACGTATATAGTGGTCCGGCAAAATCGACTCCAACGGTTTCGAACGGCTTGGAAGCCATCATCCGCTCCTTCGGTAGTGGGGCAAAGGGATTCGACGCAGGCTTACTTTTGAATCTTCGGCAAATGGTGCAGACCTTGATGATACTTTTTGTGAGTTGTCGGCCACTTGGCAACCAAAATGTTTCCCGTAGTCGCGTCAAAACTACATTGACTCCTCCGTGCAAGGTCATCTCATGAAAGTGAGTTACTAATAGCTTGCTCAAATGGCTCCCCTTTGGAATAAGAATGGGATTCACAACATCAAATGGCTCATCCATTAGCTGCAATCTGCTACCAACTCGAACAAGTCCGTCGTCAAGGAATGGATTAAGTGGCAAAAGCTTTGAGGACCTAGGAATCGGCCTTTTCTGCAGTAAATACAAAATCTCGTTAGGGAAATACATTTTTTGAATGAACCGCAGCCAATAATACTCTGCCTCTTTTGTTTCAGTAGCTTCAATGAATTTTGGATGGCTATGCTTACCACGAAAATGATCTACTGCTCGGAAAATGCACACAGTTATTCGTAAAAGTCTTTTCCAGGAGCTTACCGTTTCGTAATCGAGCAACGCTTCAGCTATTCTACGCGATGACGGATTGACTTTTTCCAATGCTTCTTCCACCGCTTCCACCGCAAACAGCACCGTAGAGTCTTCAATCGGTAAAGGATGTGCAGGCCATTCAGATTTGGGTTGCCTTAGCCACGCTGGTCCATCTTTCCACTCAGAAGTTGCCTCAAATTTATTCACTGATATCCCTCTGGTTAGCAAGTCTGCTGGGTTTTGCTTCCCTGGACAGTAGCGCCATTCGCTACATTCGGTAAGTTCTTGAATTTCCTTAACGCGGTTGAAGACATATGACTTCCACTTCTTTGCTTCACCTCGCACCCAATGCAATGTAATTTGGGAGTCTGTCCATAAAACGTAATTTCCAAACGGCAGATTGAGTTTCTGGAAGTAAAGTTTTAATCGCGCTGCAACCAAGGCAGCAGTTAATTCTAATTTAGGCAAGGTCAATTCATCACTTTTCTTTCCCTTTAAGGGCGCTACGCGCGCCTTGGCACAAACAAAATGCAACTTCACCTTTCCTACGGTGTCTACTATTCGCACATAAGCCACTGCTCCAAATGCCTTAGAGCTAGCATCGGCAAAAATATGAGTTTCTACTAATTGCACGCCGGGGCTAATAGATATCCATCGCGGTAAAGCAAACTCTTCAACTCGATCCAAACCCTTAACACAACCTAACCATTCGTCCGCCAAATCTGCGGTAAGGAGCTCATCCCAGCCCAGCTTCAATTGCCATAGAGTTTGGAAAAGCAACTTTAATCGAATCACTATAGGGGCCAGAAAACCCAATGGGTCAAAAATACTAGCAATAACCTTTAATATGTTGCGTTTTGTTGCCATTAAATTCTCGCTCAAGGTCGCTGGATTCATGTTAATTGTTAACTCGTCGCTGTGAATGTTCCATTTCAGCCCCAATACCATTTGCATTGCGTCGTTGTTCTCGATATCCAAGCACCTCCTAACCTCTGGATCATTACTAACCCATTTCCTCAGATTCATATGGGCTCGTCCCATGATCGCCATTGACTCGTGATGAAACCTTTTTGCTTGCTCTGGACTATCGAAGGAAGTAATAATATCATCCATGTAAAAGCAATTTCTTAAGAGAGAACAAGTCCAAGGGAAATTCGATGACTCAGACTGTAAATGCTGCTGTATACAGGCCGATAATAAGAAAGGACTGCATGTGACACCGAAAGTAACCCTGGTCATACGAAATTCTTTAACAGGTGGCAAATTTGATATCGACTGTATTCTGTCCTTAAACCAAAGAAATCTATGACTGTCACGGTCTCGCTTAGCCAAACTGATTTGTAAAAAAGCTTTCTCGATATCCGCGATAATAGCAATTTCACCCAAACGGAACTGTAGTATCAGTTTAAATATTTCTGGCAGCAAATTCGGGCCAGTCCACAAAGAATCATTTAAAGATAGCATTCCCTCAGAGCGCGAAGAAGCATCGAATACTATACGCAACCTAGTTGTTGTTTTCTCTGGCCGATAAACAGGACGGTGGGGCATATAATATAATGTACCACTTACCTCCGATACTATAGGCTCAGCGAACCCAGCCGCAATGAACTCTCTCATGGCAATGTCATATTCGAAAAGTTTCTGTGGATCTCTCGACAGCTTCCTGGTTAACGAGTGCAGTCTGGATAACGCATTTCCTCGGTTGTTCGCGATAATCCTGTCCGAGCTTTTCCATGGAAGAACGGCTTCATACCTGGCTGATGTCTTTCGTATACATTGGGATTTAAGTTCTTCGGTGAAAGAATCGGCTTCGAATTGTTCCCTTTGAATTCCTAAGACTTCTAAGTTCCACATATCCTCTACGGCGAAATTGCAGAACGACGAAGTAACCTCGGGGATTTCAATATTTTTCCCGATCGCATCACAGGGACCTTGTATAGTCCAACCAAAAACTGTAGACACTGCTGCTAAACGATTAGAAATTTTGCGACATTCACCCGTGACTATTTGCCAATAATAATCCGCGCCAACTAAAAGTCCTAACCCGTCTTCTTGCACATAATTACTGTCATTGGAATCCGCTAGAGTAAAATCCTTAAACAGAGCAATGTTGCGGTCAGGTGCCATTAGAACATCCTGACAAATCTCGGGGACCACCACCGCACGAATCTCCACCGATCGCTGATTGAATTGACTATGCGCCACCAAGTCAACCAGTTTGAATTCCTTGGGATTCGAAAGCTGGGTATTTCCGAATGGAATAATCGACAACTTTATCTTTCCCACGATGGGTATGTTTAACTTATTAACGATATCTTCCTTTATATAAGAACGTTGACTGCCGCCGTCAATTATAACGCGAACAAATAATTTTTTCTTCGATCGTGCGGACAAAAACAACCGAGCCGTTTGCAAGAAAACATTTAATGGTTTTCGCCCATTGGGTGTAAAGACACTCAAAACTTTACCGTTTGTAATTTTTTCTTCACTGGATTCAGTGGTCATGTCGTCGCTACCGTATTTCTTCTCGCACACCACCGTAGCATGATTTCGGTTACAGCATTTACATACAGCTCTCACACGACAAAACTTTGCGTTATGTCCTCTTTGTGTGCAACGAAAACATCTGCCACCGTCTTTCAATTGTTTTTTCTTTTCTTCGATTGTGTAGGCACTATTGCACTCTTTCGTTGTGTGGTCAGTCGATTTACAAAAAAAACAATTATCGATGTAATTCGTGGCAGTAAGCAGGCCAGCTGCAGTTGATGATTGCTGGAATTTGTTAAGCGATAATTTTGATGTTTTGCCTAGCGAAGCCTTTTCGATTGATTCCACCTCCTGTTTCAAAAAGAGCAAAATGTTTTTTAACTGTTTGTCACCATCGAATGTTAAAGTGGAACCACTTTCTGAGTTATGTGAACTTTCGTCTTCCATCTTCATTTCACTGTCTTTCATTGTTTCCTTTTGTGTGCGATGATATTGAATTCGCAGCTCACTCGGCATGCATCTTAGTAAAACGGATTTCAGCATTATGTAGTAGTGTGTAGAAGGTACACCAAGCGCTGTGAGCGAGCGACTTGAAGAAATGACCGAATTATACAGTTGTCTTAGTCCGACAGCATCTGTTTTATTATGTACTTGTGTTAGGTTCATAAGCTGTTGCATCAGACGATCGATTAACTGGTCGGTGTCGCCATACTCTTCTTGTAAAAGAGCGATGGCACCATCATAACATGCGTCTGATGGCGTGAACCCTGATATAACTTTTTCTGCAACTCCCGTTAATACAGATTGCAAATAGTTGAATTTCTCCACACCAGAAAGAGAACTATTTTCATGAACAGCAGTACGAAAATTTTCCCAGAAGGGAATCCATTCGCCATAATCCCCTGAAAATTTCTTCAGCTCCAACTTAGGCAGCCTAATGTAATGGGATTTTGGTGAATTCGTTGTATGTTCACTACTTCTTGCATTCGCGCAGGGGTCAAGCCGTTCTTTAGCCTTCTGCAAGCGAACTTGAAGACGAGAAATTACCCCAATAGCTGTATCCTCGTATTCTGCAACCTTCTCAGGATTTTTATCCTCCAAATTTTTGCCCTGCACTTCTTGGTTAATGGTACAAAGATTTTGATGAGCTGTATTAAGGCGCTGCAGAAACGAGGCTAGTTCTTCCTCAATGTCGTTAAGCTGTGCGGGGTCGATGTTGTCCACAATTTTAGAGTGAGCTGAACATAAGTATTCACTTGCTTCTTTTGCTATTTTTGTTATTTGGCTACGATAGCCCGCGCGAATTTGTAATTCCATAACGTTGAAACTAAAACGAATTCTGATTTTTGATTCAAAAATCCCGGGTTTCGGCACCAAGTGTAAAATAAATTCCGAAAATCCGTTTTAAAAATGAAAACGCTGTCCGGGATTAAATTTTGTTTACTTCAAAATTCGTTTTATTGGCAATTTAAATTCGCGGGAATACACTGTTCGTGTCTCTGATTATGACAGTACTCAAAGATTTTTAGAAAGAACTAGCTTTATATAAGTTTATGCATTATGCGAAAATAAGATAGCAATATTTAGTTTATTTATCTATGTGTAGGTAGGTGAGAGTTCATTTTTATTTATATAAATGTAAAAATACATAGCTAAGCATGTGTGAGAAAACAAAAAAAACAAAGTTAAGAGCAAATGAAAAAAGAACGTTAAATAGTTAAGATTTAAGAGACTACATTATTTTCAACAGTTAACAACGGCCATATTATTAATACGCAAATTGTAAGCTTGATTGCTTCTACTTGGAAAATTCCCGCTTTGCTTAAAGAATTCCCTAAGTACTTTAAAAACATACAAATGTCTTATTGGTAGGATACGAAGTTCTTTAAACAAGGGCCAACTATGAGTGCGGCGATTACATTTGCAGATAATTCGCACTAAATGCTTCTGTGAAATCAAAACAGGTCTAAGAACACTAAAATACGATCCACCCCAACTCACAATTCCATATTGCAACTTAGACTGTGCCAGACCATAATAAAACTTTAACAATACTTTATTGGAACAATAAGGTTTAATAAGATACAGTTTACGAACTACATGGTTCATATTGGATTTTAAAGATTGGATATGATCTTTCCAGTTTAAATTATTGTCTATCAGGACTCCTAGATATTTATAGTTCTTAACTGACTCAATTTTAAAACAATTGTTAGAGCAGGGGTTGTTACTATGAAAATTCGTTTTTCCACAAGTATGCAGCGGTAGACTGAATCGATTACACTCATGTCCATGAAAAAAAAGATTATAATCAAATAAAACATTATTAGATATTTTAAAGTTTACTAGTTTTGTTTTTTCGCTAATTATTAACTTATGCGCAGCAAACCACAATCTTATTTTTTCTAGATCCTCTCCTATTTTAACAATACATTCAAAATCGTTATGATATGAGTAAGTGAATGTTATGTCATCAGCAAAGGCAGTAACTAACCCATTTAATTGCTGATTAAGAAGTGAGTTTATATATATCAAAAATAGAAGCGGACCTAGAACAGAACCTTGGGGGACTCCATTTTTCAAGACACAAGGTTCACTAAAGATGCCATTTACTTTTACTTTTTGTTGCCTATTAATTAAGTATGTTTTAAACCAGCTGTAAATAGATCCCCTAAATCCAGCATTATAAAGCTTACTTAGTAAAATCTGGTGGTCAACCATATCGAATGCCTCTGTCATATCTATGAACAAAGCCATAGTAGATAGATTATTAATTAAACCTTTATGTAACTGTGTGCACACTCTAAGAATAGCATCTTTTGTTGAGAGCCCGGACCTAAACCCAAACTGATTCATACCCAGATACTTCGAATAAGGAACTACCTGGTTATTAATAACCGCAGGAGCATTCGTTATTTTTTTATTTGTAAAATTGATATGAGTGGACTTTGACTCCTTAAGTCTAATTCGCCATCGTTGGGCCCAATCACATATCTCGTTAACAGAATTTTGTAGCTTTTCTGTGGATTTAGTCACGCATCCATCAGTTGATAGAAGAGCAGTGTCATCTGCGAATGTAGCTATCATCACATCGCTTGTATGTGGTATATCCCTAGTAAACAATAAGTACAGGGTTGGTCCCAGAACACTTCCCTGTGGAACTCCTGCTTGTAATTCTTTGAGTTTTAGAATACGCTGAACCAAAGCGAACTCTAAAGAAAATATTTGAAGTATAAGATTTAAGTATCTCATAGTATTGTCTTGGTAGATCCCTATGAAGTTTATACTCTAAGCACTTATGCCAGACCTTATCAAAAGCCTGAGCACCGTCTAAAAATAGTGTAGAGCAAACTTGCTTTTCTTCTAATGATTTTTCTATAATATTTGTTATACTATGTAGGTACTTGATCTATTGTCGAGTGTTCATTTCTAAACCCAAACTGGTGGGTGGGAATAAGCCTTCTTTGTTCTATTAGTCTGTCTAGTCTTTTAAGAAGCAGTTTCTCAAAAAGTTTTGATAATACAGGTAAAAGTGAGATCGGCCTGTATGAGGTGACTTCTGATGGAGGTTTACCTTGTTTAGGTATAACTATAATTTTTGCTACCTTCCAATGATATTGAACATATCTTAGCTTAAAACAAGCATTAATTAGAAGCTTAAGTTTAACCAGTGCTATGAAGGGTAGTTCCTTCAGAATTTGGGCAGTTATAAGATCATAACATGGCCATTTTCAATTAGAGAGCTTATAAATACATGTGTTGATCTCCTTAAGTGAAACGTAAGTAATTTCGTGTTCATCTATCCTATCAAAGAATTCAAGGCGTTCGTTTGCCACACTAGGTGGAAAAGGTTTAAAAACATTTGTTTAATGTTCCGACCTTTTTGTTTGACCTTTTCTTTTGGGTCGCCGATCCATTTCCAATCATATGTTTTTAACGGGGGATCTTGCGTTTGAGGTCTTTTTAAATATTTGGCAGCCTTCCAAAGGGAAGTAACAGACTACACTTTGTCAGCAGTTAAATTGCAAAGATATTTAGTAAGAGTTCTATTTTTAAACTCACTGATACTTTTTTTAAGTTTATTGTTAAGTCTATTGAATATAGTTTTATCGCCGGGATATCTTGACATTTGCCATTCTCTCCGGGCTCTTCTCTTTTCTAATATTAGTTCCCTAATTTTTGTGGGGTATTTTACCGATGCTTGTTTATGTTGCTGAATAGTTGGTATACTATCTTCTGCTGCCTGTTGTATATCGGCAATGAATTGTTCCACTTTGATGTCAATATGCCTTGTTGTGGCCAGTGGAGCTCTAAGGTTTATAAAACCTTCGAGTATTTTTTTAAAATTACACCAGTTTGGTAAGTCTTTCATTGCTTATCTGCTCTACTGACATGCCAATGACCGTTAGGATTACATGATGATCCGAAGACAAATCATCACTGTTTTCAACTCTTACTTCTTTTCTATTGATTCCTTTCATTATGAAGACGTCAATAAGGTATGGTATTTTTGCTGGGTCGGATGGCCAATAAGTAGGCGATCCAGTCGAAATAAAGTTACAAATAAAATTTCGCCCTGCTTTGTAAAGCTTCCTGCCTTTCGTCGTTACTAATCTGGACCCCCAATAGGTGTGTTTTGCATTGAAGTCACCTCCAATGATAAAGTAAGTACCGAAAGCTCGAAAAAGGTCGTTAAGATCTTCCTCTGTAGGCGAATGTCTAGGTGGACAGTATGTAACAGCTATGTTAAATTGCTTGCTTTTAGTCGCAATGTTTATTATCGCTACTTGCATGGTTTGTTTTCCTATTTTGTGCATTTCAAAGGGTTTTAAAATAAGTTTTACAATTACAGCACTACCTCCCCTGGCACTGTCAGAAGGATGGGGAGAGTGGTAACAGAGGTACCCAGGAATTCTAATTGTTGTTCCCTGTTTAAAGTGGGTTTCAGAAATCAGGCAGACGTCAATGTCTTCATTGCGTAGAAGTACCTGAAATTCAGAGATGTGTTGGTGTAAACCATTTGCATTCCAGGTTGCGACTTTTAGGTTTTCAATCATTGTTATTTTGCTGATTTTTTCCTTTGGAAACTTCTTTGCTCGGTAGCTTAATAACTTTATCTTGATTATCCAATCTTTGAATAATAGTAGAAAGCATTTCCTTTACTGTTATTTCTTTTTCTTTACGTTTTTTTTTTTTACAATTTGGGAATATGATTTTCTTATTCACAACTGGTGTGTTTGTTTTTGTCGCAATTGGTATTTTGTCGACTTTGCTGTTTTCGACATTTACCTGTTTCTTGTTTGTATTTTTAAGAGGGTTCTGTTGGTGTTTGGCAGTGCCTCTCTTTTTCTTTTCTTGATATTCTTTTGCTGCCGGACAGCCTCTATAATTAGTTGGGTGGTTTCTATGACAGTTGATGCATTTTACTTTCTCATATTTTTTTTGTGGACAACTATTTGTTGGATGGTTTCCTTCACATTTAACGCACGCAAAACTGAACCATAAAGTAAGTTAAAACTGAGAGTATAGTTTTGAATTTTATCACGTATCAGATTTTATTACGAGGTTTTACATTTTGACTCTTTGATTCAATTCAATTTAATTTTCAAATGCTGTTGACAATTGCTTCTTATCACAAATATTTAAGTTCTAAAAATTTTAACATTTCCTCTTGTTGATGCAACAATACTATTTTCGAATTGTAAATAATTTATTGTTGGGGTAACAATAAATACTGCTCTTAATAAAAGTCTGACATTTTTAATTGTTGAAGTAAGAACACAAATTGTTGGCGCAACAACTAATGGCTCTTATGGTTGTAACATTTTTATTTTTGTTTTGAAAATGTAGGTTCTAACATCACTACCAACACTACCATTCTTAAATCAACAATTTTGATTTTTGGCTTAGTTTTAACCAATGAAAATTGTTGTATAAAATGGCATAACAACGTTTTTTTCTGAGTGATGGAAGTACAACCAAAGATTGTCACTCCTACGTCCCAAACAAAACGAGACTCAATTTAATTAAAGGTACATATCCAAGTGGCACATCCTCTGAAATCGCTTTACCTTGGCTATTTATTTATTCTTTTTTCTGTCATTAACAACAACCTTCTCAGCATCGCCAGCATCAAAACTACTGTCTATTTGTAAAAAGTACACTCTCGTCCTTTTCAATTTTCATTTTAATCCTTCAGCCAACACCTCATTACAAAATGCATTTGGAATAAGTTTCCCTCGCCCCCAAATTGGCATTGGCCATCTCTTGCAAACCACCATCAACAGAAGTGAACTCCCCAGATGAAAAATACATATTCGCGGTTATCCATTTCAGAAAGCATCATCGTCATCGCCGACTCGCCAAGAGCATTGTCATTTGGTGGCGCGCTGACAATTTCACATCCAACTCGCCCTGCTACAGTGAAAGACCAATTTCATTGGTAGCGCGTGACTGCCCTACACAAACCATTCAACAAAGCAACACCATATATACCTAGCCTTCGCCTACCTCCGCGCTCCGCCTACCGCTTCCAATGCCAAACGCTGGCTTTCACTATAATTTTACTCACAGTAAGCGCGATGACGCCTCGGGAGGGCAACGCTCCATCAAGGAGCCATTCACATTGAATTTTATTTAAATCAACTGCATGTAACCCATTTTCGAGCCATTCCCATGCCAAGCGCGCTATCCGCTGCTGTCGGTCCGAACACTACAAACCGGCCGAGAGAATCCTTGTTGAAGTGAGTTGGAGCGCGAAACAATGGTCATTCTGCGCTGCGCTCGTTCATTATTGTTTCCACCAGTCGTCATCGTTACGTATAACGTGTAGAGTCCTGTTGGCATACAGGAATACCGTATGCCGTTGAAAGCGCTCAGCAGGTGAGAGGGCTGGATATATCTATAGAGATATACATAGAGTACATCCATTATGTGTGCCAGTGCGTTGGCAAGCATAATTAAATTTCATTTTCTTTACTTCCGCCGCGGAAGTTGGTTTATTGACGGAAATAAAAAAAAGTCCTGTGCGAGTGGTGGTGGTGGCGGTGTTTTTCGAGCATAATAAGCTAGCAGACGCAGACCTATTTATAATTTGAACCGTAAATGCCATATAGTCCAATGAAGGCTCCACTACTGACTGATGAATGTGGGTTGATTTAAAATATATGTAACAATTACAAGAATGCATGCGAGTATCCTTCAACCCTGTTAAGGGTGCAATGTAATGGAAAAAAAAAGGAATATATGTATGATTAAGGCGGATGCATAGTTTTACTTCAATTTGGCAAACGGAAAGATATTTCTTACTCGTTTTATATTTAGCTTAAGGTTAATTTGGGTCTTCAGCTAGTAAGCAGGGGTTATTGTCTTACTGTTTCGTTATCCGTAATATGTTATAGGTATGTAAATTGCGGCAACTAATGTGAGGTTTTGCTCTACTGATTTCCATTTCTATTATTAAAGAACTCCCTCAAATGCTGCTCTGAGAAAGTCTTGGTTTCAAAACGAACCAAGATACAAATCCTTAGCCGTAGTGGAGAGGATTGGTGTCATCGGTATCTCAGCTTATCGGTATTTGGAGAGAAATTAAAAGGAATGCCTGTCGTCGCACTCCACTAAGACATATTCTTGTCCGCAATTTTGGATATTGACCACCATGGTCTTAATTATTACATTTTCGGAAAGCAAACAGTGCTCAGTTTTGAACTTCCCGTCGTGATGTTGCTCGTCGGTGACTATTTATACCTATACTGATAATAAGCTGCCCAGAGTGCTATCTAGGCTTACCTCTTTTAGAACGGCTTTCCTATTTTTGAAGCCACATCATCCAAAAGGCAGTGTTTAGAGGTTTTGGCTTTTGTGCATGTAGTGACTCGTTTTCTGTTCATTTTCAATTGGCTTGGGACAGTTCCTGGCTGGCCTGGTTAGAATAACCTTTTAGTTTGTCTGGTGTAACTTTCATTGCGGTTTCGTTTTGTATTTCCAGGGCTCTAATCGGGTAATGATTGAAACGATCGAGCAAAGCGATACCGTTTTTAGTTTGCTTCATATAACATCATCGTCGCATCGTACAACCAAATCGTTCATCGTTTTTGTTTTAAACATTTTGAACATGACCGTAAACACACTTTGACACCGAAAAAATTTAAAAATGTATGGAAATTGTTGTTTTTTTTTTTTTGTTTCTTGAATTTGTTTATTTTCCTTCGTTGTCATTGACTGACATGGAATTGGTCATTTAATGCCAATGTAGACAGTTAGGCAGTAGAATTTTTATTGGTAAGGGGCGAATTGTAAAAAGAAATCAATGAATGCAATTTTATGATTGCATTCAAATTGTATGAAATTATAAAACAAATAAATGAAATTCATTTGATATTCCAAAAAAGTGCAATTACCATTTTTTTTTTGTTTTGCAAAGAATGCTTCCTTTTACAATTCGGATAAGAGCGAGTCCCCTCCAAAGAGAATTATAAGTGTGTATTCCTTTAAGAAATTTTTATACTTCTCTCAGACTTAATTAAAAGTGAAAAAATGCACCAAAAAACGATGAAAAGATTTCAAAACCGCCTTTGTTCAATCGAATCGTTTCGACGATTGTATTTGGCAGTTGAATTAGTAACATGAAGCAACATTAAACGATGATCTTCCAATCTTTTCAACAATTATCGTTTTTTCGTTGTTACACGAAGTAGAAGCATCGTCGAAAAGATGTTGTTCGATCGATTTGGCCTTACACGATTAAAGCCCTGAGCTGATGTTTCATTGGGGTTGTGCGCCGTTAGATGTTCATAATTCTTAATTGCGCTTCTTGCGTTGTATGATCAAGGTCCTCTAGCTCTGCCACTGATAGTGATGTTGGATCCTTCTCCGAGACAAAAGATATTTAGATATATTCATTGACAGCAAAGCTGCCTCCAAGACGATAGTGAATAAAGCCTCCAAATTATATAGCGATTGAATGCAGGAAGGTTGCATTACAAAGCGAGGGGTCTCAGGTTCCATTCCCGAAAAAAAAAACCCAAATTCCATTTTGAACATCCGAGAGTATGACTGTCATGAAAGAGCTTCTCTATTAGGCGTTTGAACTCGGCTCTCCCAAAAATTAAGAGCTCACACAAAACAAGTAGTTATGAGAAGCTAGGCCTAGGGTCCTTAAGGACCTGTTTTTTTTTATTTGAACACAGGAAAATAGCTACTCTTTCTTGATCAGTTCACGGTTCTCCCGGTTTGGCTTCCAGGGCACAGCAACGTTTAAGAAAAATACACTACTGATGAGCTTGCCATAAAAGGCGTAGCCCTGTTCTGTTTATTTGTGTATGGAGTTTTTCCATAAACGTGATATGGAGGCGGCAGACGAACTGTTCTATATATGCAGACTGATGTGGCCAATTTGTAGCAGGTAACCCATCGAAAAGATATCGCCGGAATAACAGAGGAAACCACTGGTCTATAAAGGACGATGTATTCAGAGTTCAGGCTATGGGCAGCCCACACAGTACATACACTATTATATGTCCTATCGATAATCATTCGAGCTAAAAAAACAACCAATAGCACAACATTTTCGTTGCAAAATGCAGTGGCTTCTAGAGGCTCATTACTGTGCGCACTGAAGAACATATTATTATATATAGAACATATAGGTGGGCCAAAAGAGATCACCCTATTGGAATTAGCTCTTATGTTTGCAAATGGCCGCCATTGTCAAATCTGTTTTCACATTTGTGGACAAGACAGATGTAGAATACAAGTGAATAAGCCATGGAGCGATACATTCCCCAAGAACGCGAAATATCTAGTTTTTTGCGTAACAATTCGTTTGTAGTGTTGGCGCAGCCAACGGCCGTCCGACACCGACTGCGCAAACACCGCGCCGTTTGGCCACCAACCTTGAAGAGTATGGGACCACACGAGACGTTGCCAAGTGTGGCCGGCCCCGGAGCGCCCGTTGTGCCGAGAATATCACCGCTTTTGACGAGGATGTCGAGCTGTCGCCGGAAACATCGACCAGACGCCGTGCCTCGCAATTAGCCATCAGCCGGTCGTCCCTAAGGCGAATTTTGGTCAAAGACTTGCGCATGTTCCCGTACAAAGTCCAATCTGTGCATCAGCTGCTGCCTGTCGACCGCCAATCGCGTGTAACCTACGCCCAAGCCATCCTCAATCTCGAGGACGAAGTGGACGATTTTTCGGCCAAAATCATAATGAGCGATGATGCTCATTTCCACCTTAGAGGGTATCGCTTCTGGGGCACCGAAAATCCACGAGGAACCATTAAACCCGCTCGAAATTACTGCATGGTGCGCTGTTCACGCTGGAGGAGTAATCGGGCCATTTTTTTTTTGAGAACGCCACTGGTCAAACGACAACAGTGGACGGTGCGCGCTATAGGGCCATGTTAACCGAGTTTTTTCTGCCGCAATTGTACGAATTAGGACTGGAGGACATGTGGTTCCAACAGGACGGAGCTACGGCACACACTGCGCGAGCCACAACCGATATTCTGAAGGCGGCGTTCCCGGGTCACCTCATCTCTCGTTTTGGCGATTTGCTGGTTTGCCCGCAAGATCGCCCGATTTAACCGATATAGACTTTTTTTGTGGGTTTTTTTGAAGTCTCGTGTTTACGTGACAAGCCCGAGACCCTAGAAGCCCTCAAGGACAACATTCGACACGAGTATAAATAAGAATATATATATATAATAAAGACTTATGTATAATTGGTCCTAATATAATTAACAAGATTGTGTTTAAATTGATATAGGTTATTTTCAGTTTTAAGTTCATTGGGAAGTTCATTAAATAATTTTAATCCATTGTACATTAAACTATTTTGGGCAAACCGCGTTCTGAATAGAGGGAGCCTTATACAGTGCGACCTCAATAAAAGCAACCCTCGATACGTGCAACTCCTCGATAAAAGCAACGACTTAAATCTTACCATTATTGACTCAGTAATTGCAACTCCCCAAAAAAGGTGACTCCATAAAAGCAACTTTTGGTTCATGAGCTCTTATTTCGTTCGCTATTTGTAGATACATACTATGTTTTCCTTCTTGTTTATTTTTGCTATGTCTGGGCAGTTATTTTACAGCTATTTGCTGTACTTTGCAGCAATCCGGGAGCAGAAGAGATCGAAAGTGATGACGAAAATGCAGTTGAAGAATCCGCGTTAAAGCAGGGGCTGCAATTCAAGCACTAAACATTTGCCTTCAATGGGCTAAAGAAAATGATGCTTCACTGAGTAACATTTTAGCTCTGCAAAACTTACGAGAATCAGCTGTGGAAAAGAATTCTGCGTCCAAAAAGATACAATCAAAAATTTCTCAATTTTCTAAAAACAATTAAAATTTGATTTTTGTATTTCTAATACCTACGAATTAAATGATCAGTTTTGGTCTCTTTACCAGTGCAAGACACGTTTTTTTTTTACTATTCTGAGGTGTTTAACTTGTTGTCTCATTTTTAGCACCTACAATTTTTTGACTCGACTATTGCAACAAACTCAATAAAAGCACCTGCCCAAATTTCTATTAGTTGCTTTTATTGAGGTCGCACTGTATCACCTTTCTTCCTTACATTATATCTATGTACATCACCAACATATATTAATTTATCACATAAATAGCTCGGTAACAGCCCATTTGTCAGTTTAAAAACAAAAATCAACACATTCATTATAGTTCTCTGGTTTACACTTAACCATTTTAGTACATTTAACGTAATAATAATCGGTGTCCGCCAGTTACACCTCAAGATTATTCTCATCGCTTTATTTTGTAGCTTCTATTTCCCATATAAATGACTGTTGAACAATAATCTTCCCGACTTGACCAATAAAATTCTAAAGGTTCAAATAAACATAATTAAAAAACAGAATCAAAGTCTTTCATTTAGAAAAAAAATGAGAGCCAAACAACATCGGGTGGCTTCTTTTGGCCCACCTTGTATAATTTACCAACCTCCTTGCTCTACTCCGCTGATTTGTTTTATCTGCATACAGGGATTAAGTGATTTAGAATTCTGTGCTGACGTCATACCTTATCAAGTCTGGATAAAACCAAAGCAAGGCGTTGCCATGACATGCATTCAATAAATTTATCGAATTAGACTCTGTAAATGTAATTTACTAGGTACTTACCTACATGCATGCAAGCATGTGTACAAAGCTTTCAACTTGATCCTTAAGATTTATTTCACACATCATATTTCTCCCCATAATTTTCTTACACACAAGATTGAATGTGAAAATGGTACAACACCCGTGTTGAGCACTTGAACACTTTTCACTCCCAACGGTAATGTAAACCGCTGAACAACTTGTAAAGCTGGCAACACAAGACACAAAAGCCCAATTCAAAGTTATGTTACCGAATGAAATGCTCACATAACGTGTGCCTCCAGTTTGCAGCCGCACTCGAAGTTAACTAAACAACAAATAAAGTTCTTTTGTCCACACCTTCTCCAATTTCCAATCATTTTTAAATTAAAAACTTTTACTCAACTCTATGTGTAACTGTAGTTGATAGAAGCTCTAGAGCATAGCCCCAATAATCCATTGATTCTCGGGGGAATAGTGCGTAGCGTTTCCCTTTCAATTTGAAAAGTTTGTTGTCGAGGATGTCGATGTAGTTTTTGTTTTCCTTTTTTTTTTGGATGAATGGGTATTGAAAACAGGTACATATATCTATACTCTATTCTATTGTGAAAAGGGGATGCATGCAAAATCTCTTGGGTAATCAGTGAATTGAAAAGTTTTAAGTATTTAAAAAAAAACGAGTTACATGATACCGGGACTAAAGGCCATTGTTTGAGAGAATATCCTTTTACGAGAATTAAAAAGAAAAATTTTACGTATGTTGGAACATGCTGTATTTTTACAATACACGATACTCTCTGATGCCACCGGCAACGGGTGCAACTTTTGAACAACCAATTATATTTTGTTGGTATAACACACCAAGCTACGAGTATAGCATTTCAATTACAAGCTGCCCTGTTTATGGTGGTATTGAATGGGGTACGTATGGCAGATGTCGGATAAGAATATCTTGTACACACTACCACTAGAGGATGGTACTCGGAGAATTATCCTGACAGCAGTAATAAAGGAATGTAGTGTTTCCCTGTGATCAAAGCCAGACCTGCAATTGGTTTTATAATGGGATTTTTTGTAAACTCAATATCCTTAGGTACGTAAGTTGAGCGTAGTCTTTGTAAGCCTTTTTTTTTTTGGCATTATTTAAAACCCTCTAAGTAGATGATGAAAAGGGGACAAATTTAACACTAGTCACTGTCCTTTTAACAAGAAGTATTTCAGATCAAGTCGTGCTTGGTCAGTAATTGAATTGGCCTCAGTTTTAACCTAAAGAAAAACACAAATTACGTTTAAAGTTCTTTTCCACTGCGCGTGAACTTCTTACAAACATCCGATAGTAGGTATAGCTACCCTAGAGAGCTTCTCAATTTAGATGGTCGTTTCCGGCGTAAAACTACACCTCCTAAAGACAAATGTCATATGTCATTATGATAGTAAGATCTAAAGTGCGGCGAACCTACTTCATACCAATCTCGAAAAATGGAGACATGTGCATGTACTCTTTCCAAAAGTGAGCAAAACGAAGTCAAATCATATAAATAAAATTGGTGTAGTTCTATTCGACTTAGATTGAATTTGACTGTATGTATTTAAATGCAAAAATCTTAGAAACTGCTCAGTATATTCTGGTGCATTTTTCACAGGCCTATAGAGGATACCTAGGCCTACAATATCTACTTTGTCTCAACTCTATATCTCTATAAATTCCGGAAAAAATGGACAAGAGTAATTCATTTTTTCGTTTCGTTTTGCTTTTTTCTTTGTCACGCTTTCCGTTCGAAAATACTGGGAGCATTTAAATATAGTTAACAGCAGCTTATAGAGGACATCTGCAGGTACAACTTAGGATATTCAATAACACGATTAAGTAACACGTTTTTAAGTAAATAGGCAAAATTTGGAACATATCTACGATTTTCACCTGCATGAGTAGATATGCACTTCATTCTCAAATCAAACATACTAAACTCGCAATATTTTGACATCTCTTTTAACCCTATTTTACTATTGTGACGGAGAGGGAGACAGACAGAGGCAGTATGCTGTTTGTTTGCATATGTCAAATATGTAGGAAAGAAATGTCAAATAGGAAAGGAATGGCAGTGATACCAGATCGTGGTATTATTACATTAGGGAAAATTCCTGATTCCTGTTTATAAATGCTATTTGCAATCAAGATGAGGCAGTAAATTACCCGGTCGAGTTTTTAAATAGAATTACAGTCCATGGCCTGGAATTAAAAGTTGGAGTTCCCATTATGTTGCTTCGCAATTTGAATCCCCTAAGCTTTGTAATAGAACCAGATTGAGAGTGATTTCGTTGCAGGAAAACGTTATTGAGGCGCTAATTTTAACTGGGTCTGGTAAATTGGTTTATACCAAGAATACAAATAATTCCCAGCAATTATCCATTTAAGTTTAAACGGATTCAATTTCCTATTAATGTTTGTTCTGACAATCAATAAGTTAGAGGGTCAAACTTTAAGAAAGGCGGGAGTTGAATTAATCAAGAACTGCTTCAGCCACGGGCAGTTATATTTTATATGTAGCGTGCGCCAGGGTAAGTAATGCAGCAAATTTTACTATCTTAGTCGATAGAAAAAAAAAAAGTGAGCTAAATATTATAAAATTATTTGCATTGTCCAAAGAATATTAAATTATTGCCGATTAGTCCAACGAGCATGTGCAATGCCATGAAGATAAAGGCAGAGTGGACCCAGTCTACGGGAGGTTTTATAGTACGGGTTCAAGTCCCTCACTTTTGCAGAAGGCTCTTTCTGAAATTTGTTTCCATCAATTGTTCTGAAACCACATTTTGCACGTGCGAAGCCGGGCGGGTACAACTATAACATATATAAAACAAAAGGGATATTTCACTGCACTTACCTTAAACTTCATCTTCGACAAACTTTTTCTCTAATATTTTGTTTGGTATTTGTAATTAACTTTGAGTTTCCACACTATATTGCACTGTACTGTTTTTAATGTTTTTAGATTTTAGATTTCAAGAACACTGATTATTTTTTGTTTACAAAAAAAAACGTCTAGAAAATACAAAAGCCAGTAAAACACTTTGCATGCAACAAGCGAAAATATTTTTTGGAGGATATAATCACCTTAGATGTTATAAATTTACCTAAGAACTAAGGTTGGTGAAAATTTATCCGGAATATCAGCCTAAGCTAGGGTACATTTACCAAGTAGCTAATGTAATTTGCACACTGTTTCTGAACCTACCGGCACAGTCCGAAGCAATACACGAAAATAAATGTTGATTGGCTGGTTGCAGGCGGCTTCTATCTGGCGGCTTCTATTAGATCATTCAGTATGGTATGCAAAACTTTACCTTACAACTAAGCAGAGTTACGTATGTCCTAAGGTGGATATATACTTATTTGTATTTAGGTTAAAATACCTTAGGCCCTTAGGCAATTTAGCCTATTTCTCATTACCTATGCCGTTCATAAATTGTGCCAGTTCTTGGTAATGATATACCTGTTCAAAATATTCCATACAAAAATATTTACCTAAGGTTTTTAAGGCAATTTAGCCTATTTTTCATTACCTATGCCATGCATAAATTGCCCTATTTGTTGGCAGACTTATGTCTGTCCAAAAAATTCCGTACAAAAATATTTACCTAAGGCGTTTAGGGCAATTTTACACAGCATATTTCTCTTGGTATACCATTACTATAGATTTCTGACTTTTTATGGGTACTTTTGCGAGACATCGGAAATTAAAAGTCGCTCTTGATATATATATATTAATTTAATAAGTCAATTTCCCTGTTTCATTGGTTGCTAAGTGAAGAGGCATGTAACTCACCTTTGGACTTTAGAGCTTTATAGTTTTTCCCCATTTTCGATTTCTAGCTTCAAAGCTAACATCTGTTTATAGAAGAAATGTTTCATGCTGTAAGTCTCAACGCAGTGATGTCACAAGACCCTCATTTCACTGCTGAACACTTATTTTCACACCGTATTTTTCCAGCAGTGTTCGGCCCTTCAGGTATAGTTTACTGGTATCAACCCCTCTTCCTAAATGATGACCGAAATTACCGTGTCCTGTAAAAAAGGCTACCAGCGTTTTAAATGTTCATTGAGAAATCTTTTTTGATTGGATCAGGTCGGCTACTCTATTGTTGTCTTAGCCTCTCATTGTTATCAACCGCATAACCACCTTTGCGGGACTACAAATGCTTCTGGTACCAGTTGCTTTTCAATTGACTCCTGTTTTGCAAGGGTGTCTGCCTTTTCGCTGTTTTCGATCCCTATGAGTCCTCTTACTCAGATCGGATCATTTGTTAGAAAAAGATGGCGGTGTCGGTGTATCTGCATCCGTAGCGACTGCATGGTTGCGTTTAAGGCCTTGCATATCCCTGTAGTCCGTTTCAAAATACAGCAAAAGTTATTTCAACTCTATTGCAAGGCTTAAATCCTTGACTCTTGTCTGGATCCCAGGTCACACTGGGATTGCTTGAAATTAGATATCCATTGAGATTATCTAACAGAGCTCAGAGGATGATATTTTGGGACCTTAACAACAGTTGGGTTTTCCGGTGCGGTCAGGGCGATTTACCATTGGGTTTTTTACCAACAGAACTGTGTGTGGCGTGGCTCTGGATGCGTCCATGCTTCCCTGCGAAAGAAGAAAATACTGTGTAGGCAATTTATTAGCGTTTGTTCTGACGAGGTACTTTTCTTCTGCAAATGAGTGTAGTTTGCTAAGCTTTAGTGACACCGCGGTTTTCGACGCTCGTGAAGAAGGAGAAGATACTTCTTTGTTAATGTCCTTTGCTCATATTGAGTGACATTCCCGACCGATCTAGCCGACTTCTTAAATGTGCCCAGAACCGTGTGTTACAGTGTTACAGAACATTTAATCTAGTAAGAAATTCATTTTCCCCACCTTTATTTTGTTATAGTCTATAGTGACAGAAAACTAGACTGAAACCAGCCTAACGAAGTTGATTCTTCAAATCGTCAACCTCTATACTTTTTTTTAAACTGATCGTTGTTGAAGTCGCCCACGAGCAACCATTCGTCTTCTGGGTGGTACTTTAACACATATTTTAATCGTTAAATTTCATTAGACACAATTTCCATTCCCACCGCTTGCACTGGGAAAAATATCAACTCACAGTCTCGCCGCATATTCTTCGCACATAGTGCAAGAGTGGCATGCGTTCCCTTATATCTCATTAAATAAACTTCCAATTACTACAGCTTCACAATAGTGCTATACGTTGGACAATAAATCGGCCCTACTACTATGCAAACAAAAAAGACCTAAAACCCTTATGGGCCGTTTTTTCTGTTAACTTCCTTCGCGGATCCGAAGCGAGAGGCAACCGCAAATGTTACACGCTCACAAGTTCTCGGAAGTACGCCAAGCCGTGAAATACAAATTGCAGGCAATATCACTTAGTTTTAACGATGCACCCCATAAAGGGTGGTAACCATCCGGAATTTATCCCCTATTAAATGATACATCTTCCCCCCCCCCCCCCCCCCCGCTGTGTATATGTGTGCGCCCAATGGCTTCCAGCAGTAGAGATGGAAAGTAGCATCATTGGCTTTCTCCCCGTACACCTTGATGTGTTACTGAGTTTTTGGATGCTGCCAACGCAACTATAGACACGTTCCTTAAACTCTCTACCCATACTCGTGTGTCAGCAAGGGCATTGAAGAAAATTCCACCTTAATAGACGGAGAAGGGGGAGGGAGCAGAGGCGCAGCTTTGCAGCCGCAGCAGCAAGAGAGAGTGTGCTATGCAAATATTTGCCACTAAATGAAATTGATGTGGGAGAAATGATGCGAACGAACGAACGAGCAAGCGAGAGTATGCGAGTGAAGAGAAACCACATCATCGCAGCAGTCACCACAACCTATTCAATTTAGTCGGTCTTTTTTTCTGGGGTTGGATAGAGTTCGGAATGGGGGTGCTGTGAGTATGAAAGAAGTTTTCCCGTTTCGCCATTCAAACGAAATTAAATGGATGGCGGGTTGAGTCGATTTTGGTGCTCAAAATAGCTATGAAAACTATTTGATGGGTGATTTTCTTTTCGGGAATTAGACGACTTTGTCTGGTAATGTGGGACATTTGGAATATTTTAGCAAGGTTTACATAGCGTTAGCAGTGATTAGGACCGCGTGACACGAACGATGGATGAATGTAATATTTTACACCTTGAGGCGGTGAATGATCGTCTCGTCCTGGGTGTTGGGATACTTTCAGCGCGACCATTTTCATTTTCCACAGCTAATCTCTCTAGGTATCGCGTTTGGCAGGAAACTGCTATGCAGAGGCGGTTTAATGGCCTACCATCATCGGGCTGGTTTACTACCTCAATGGTAAACAAAATATGCAAGGCGTTAACTTTTATGTGTATTGTTGGGTAGTGAAAGACACAGGTTCAGCTGGCAACTGGTACACTAAATCATGTTGTTGAACACTAGGCCGACTATCGCTTGACTCGTCTTCTTACCATCCAACTAATAGCCACACTAAGAAATGAATTCCTATAAATTATGCGCCGATTGGGCACTATTTCCTGGAGTTTCTGCGAAATTGTAAAATTATAATATTCATCCTGTGTCATTAATATACCAACACAAAAATGAGGTGGCGGGGCAACTGTCACGAATATAAACATTCGGATGATTAATTCGACCCCATTGACCCGAGAATTCTGTAATACCCAATTAAGTGTATTGATTATCTCGCCACCCAAATGGTGTATAGGGTTGGGTTGCTAACCACGTTTCTATACAACCGACGACGACGACTTCGTTTATATTTGTATAAAAGGCTGACGAGAAATGGCTGCCCCTACATCATTTGATCATCATCGCTGTAATCGACATAGTCGTCCGCAACAATTGAGCAGAAAAACAAAAATCGTTCACAAACTTCAATGCATATTCATGGAGTAGGAAGGGCTTCTTCTTATCTACACAATGTCACTCATAAAGGTTTTACTGGGCCTAGTAGATGTGTATAAAGTGCACGTTTTGGTTTCGTTTAAACGTTCGAAATATAGAATGCCTTTTAGGTCCGTTTGCTCATACGACTCTTAACAATTTAAGTTCTGTTTAAATAGTTATAGGCTACTTTTTTCAGGGCGTAAACTGTCACATAAGAGTTTATGTGACACTTAATTCGCTATGAGTCGTATCAGCAAACGGCCCTTAGTGTACTAAATGTCAACCTATTCTTTGTTTTTGTTTTATTAAGATTAATTTGGGGAAAAATTCTTTCAACATTAGCCGATGAGTTTGGGAAACTTAAAACTTCAAAAACAAATTTTATTTATAGAGGAAACGCTTCAGATTTATCACCACGCTTAATATCAGCTATTATAAATATAATTGGTGCAACAGGTCCGTAGGGACCCAAGGCCTAGCTTCTCACTCTCTTGTGTGAGTTTTTATTTTTGGGACGAATGGAAGGGATCTACAATTTTATGCGGAGTCCAAACGACCAATTGAGAAACTCTTTCATGCACGGAAAGAATTGAAAATCACCAATTGCAAAATTTTGAGTTGCAATTCACGAATTATATCTTTGTCGCAAATTACAACGATTTTTTCTTGGATTGATATAAAAATTCGTAATTCGACATTGAAAACGGTGTAAAATACAAAATTCTGCTTGTTGAATTTTGTGATTAGAAGTACTAATTCGAGCTTCTTTTATTTGTAGTGATTTGCGATATTATTTGGCGCAATTTACCACTTCAATGGGTCAATTCCTCAAGCACTACTTCACAATCGCAAATTGCAAAAAGTATTTGCTGATTTACAAACACTGAGTGATGAATCAATTAAATCTTATAATAATTTAACACATGTAAATTGAAAACGTAACATGACGTAGAGGAATCGTGAATTTTTTGTAATTTCCGTGGAATTAACTACCCGATGTGTGGAATTTTTGTGCGCACAGACAGCCGACAAAAACGAACCGTCATAGCATCTCCATGGTCCATGTAAAGAATCCCTTTTAAGTCCTTTCATTTTCTGCATGGACAGCTCCAACAATGCGCATTTGGCTTCATTAGAGTCAGACAGTCGGTATTCAATCTTTGGTTAAAGCAGTTCTTGTCGGGTCAAAGTTATTTACTCATTCGTGGTGATAGTGAGTGTACTAATCAACAAATTGTAAAGAATTTTGGTATATATCTTGTAAGTACATATTGAATAATACAAAAGAAAAAATAAGTAGATAGGGCTATTAGAAAGATGTTTAAATTGGAATGGAATCTAAAATATCATATGTAATTGAAAACGATTGAAAATGTTCGTATCAATGGCAAGTTTTTCTAAATAATTTGTATGTATTTTAAATTTTAGCATAGACCGATTTGTTATTGCAATATGTATTCCTCATTTGATCGCATCAGTGACAATAAAAATTAGCTTTTGAGGGTCAATATCTTCACTTCGTACAATTTATAGAATTGCGAATAAAAGTCGTGAATTAGTACCTAAATCCTGAGCTAAGATCTAAAACTAGACAAACTTTTCGTGATTCTGTGCTCATTTTTCTTGATTTGATCTTAAATTTTTTTTCGTGTAAGAACTGTGCTGTCTGTTAATTATTTTTGTTTGCTTTGACAGGTCTGATTGCATTTCCGGATAGTCGCAACAATTTCTCATATGCAACTTTTTTCGTGCCAAATATAGTGCCATGCTCATTCAAATTTAAAAAAAAAAAATAACTCGATAATTGTTTGAGATATTCTCAGGGCGAAGTGTGATCTTGAGTTCTTGTATACATACAAGTTTTCAGCGCTTCGTTAATTTTTCATCTACTCGATTATCTTCGGCGTCATCTTTTTCCCGCTCTCAGGGACAAAATAGAACCGTTTGACGAATATTTATATTAAAATTATTTTCATAACTATAATTTGTAAATAGATCTAATAATAATATTTAACGTGAAGGTTAAAAATGATTATAAAGGAAGGCCTTTCAATTTAAACTTCCATTGCGATGCTACTTTTTTTTTTAATTTTTTTTTGTCTTAAACTGCAGTAAAAACATAGATTTGCTCTCGAGTCGTGGACGTTATTCGCAACGTTTATTCGCTTTACATTCATAAATAAAAGTCCAAAGTAAATCATATTAACTTTTTCAGTAAGAATCCGACACCCAACCAATCATATCTGTTTCCATAACAACTCGCAAATTAATTATTCTTTCCACATCGCAGTTTTTCACATTTGGCTTCTATAGAGTTTTTCCATTATCCACAGCTACTGCCACTGATACCTTTAAGTTGCTACTTGATACCGCTACCTTTCTTCGCAGTTGTTTCGAGATTGCGATCCGTGTAGTGACTGTGAGTGAATTCTGTTTGATTTGACTTGTGATTTTTGAACAGTGACTGTGATTCTGATGTGAAGAGAACTTAAAAGGAAAGGTAGGTACCTTCGTCTAGGTAGTATACAAATTCGCGAGCACATTATAGGCAATTTTAGTCACAGTTTATTTGATTGCAGCTCACAGGCTATTTTTCAATTGTCATTGAATCATAGGTACTGTTGCAAACTTAACCAAAGAAAAATCAAAAATTAATAAACTTTAAGTTTCCTTTTATTTCACAAAATCAATTGTTATTTTTCTGGTGACACAGCTTACAATTAATCTGCCACGTGAGTTCATGGCAGCTGTCATTCGATGACAGCCTCCAAGGTGAAAATACTTCGACAGGGTGTCACTGTAACCACAGGTACATAGTGATTTTGTACTCATCTCTAGTGCAAACATCTCATTTGGTATGAAGGTGCATGCTGTTGAGAGGTTTTAGAACTATCTTTGATGTTTAAGCAGCTGGTGGCACGAGTTACGTTCGGAAATCAACAGCTGAATTTGCAGTAATTCAGTGAGAGGAGGAATGCAATCAGCAACAACCAAAAAAGAGATCTGTTTGTAAATAGAAATAGAACAATAAATTAAGTCAGTGTTAATTAACATCTTAAATAAAGCACATCATTGTTTTTTGTTAAATGTTTTTAGTTATTTTTGTTTGAGCGATCAAAGCCGCTCGTAACTCACGCTTTCCGCTACAAAGCATTAACTCGTCGGTGGAGTCGGATTTAGCTGATTTATTATACCTACACTTTCAAACAATTATTGTGTTTAGTTGGGTCGAAAAAAGGTGTTTAAGAACCGAGACACAATACAGACAAAGGTGATAAAACCGAAAAAAGTCATGGTCCTTAGATAATTTGTTTTTAAATTTCTTAAAAATTTAAACAATTTCAAAGAACTTAACAAATTAATAACGTAAATTGTTCGTTTCGAAATTCGGTTTCTTCTAAAATTAGATTTGTAATTCTATGTAAAAAAATAAAATAAACAATTGGCGCAACAGGTCCGTAGGGACCCTAGGCCTAGCTTCGCACAACCATTTGTCTTGTGTGAGTTTTTATTTTTGGGACGAATGGAAGAGATCTACAATTTTATGCCGAGTCCAAACGGCCAAGAGAAGCTCTTTCATGACAGTTAAATACTCTCGTATGTTTGTCAGACGTTCGCGAGAGTTGACGCAGTGAAAAAAGCCTTAAATTGGAATTTGGGTCTTCTCCGGATTCGAACCTGAGACCCCTCGCTTAGTAGTCCAACACACTAACCACTAAGCCACTGCGCCGACAATTATATGTAGAAACATCTAATAATTCACTGAAGCACTTGCGGTGTGTATATAATATTGTTTACTATTTAATACTTTATACACTTCCCATAAAGTAAGTCGCAGTCTAACGATTAATTATATTAGGTAAGGATTTAGTTTTTAATAACTTAATAAAGTGGTAGTGATATATTTAACTTTTATTTATTTCAATTTTAAAATGGGCTCGAATTTTTCTCACACTTGATTTCATTTTCAGTCAGATTACACTTGCGGTAGATATTAAGATGCTTGGTAGCTTTTGGTCGCGGTCTGGCAAATATCATTCTTCAATATTATCATTTCAGACACACGAAAGTCCTTAAGTGCAATCAGGCTATGATAGCTGAATATCATAGTAATCATGGAAGGAGCGATGCTATTCAATATTTGAAAATTTATCTCGTAATAACATCTCTTCACACCCGCCTCAATCGGGTAGATTGTTATTTTTGCAATCTTTCATTTCACTTTGTTATCGTATCGCAAGAACATCATTTCGCATTTGTCATATTATCATGTAATAGATTGTAGAATAGCAAATGTAAACAAATCATAACGCAAGATAAAAATAAAAATAACAAAAATGAGTGGTTAGTGTGTTGGACTACTAAGCGAGGGGTCCCAGGTTCGAATCCCGAGAAAAACCCAAATTCCAACTTAAGGTTTTTTCACTGCGTCACCTCTCGCGAACGTCTTACAAACATCCGAGAGTATAACTGTCATGAAAGAGCTTCTCAATTGGCCGTTTGGACTCGGCATAAAATTGTAGATCTCTTCCATTCGTCCCAAAAATAAAAACTCACACAAGACGAATGGCTGTGAGAAGCTAGGCTTGGGTCCATACGGACCTGTTGCGCCAATTATTTATTTATTTTATTTATTTTTAATTCAAATTTGTTTACAAAAATCTATTAACAAAAAATAACAATATCCATATGAACATTTAATATATAATAGATATAAATTTATATAGTGCGCCAAATGTCATTTTGCCAATTACATAAATAATAACAAAGAAAACGGTTGTTGAGTCTATACACTGGGGTACGGATTTTTTATTCTTTATTTTACCGTAACACTTTACGGATATTTTAGAGAATATTTAGAAGCGTTAACAATACTGTGTTTAAGAAGCGGAAAATAAAAATCCCTCCGTTCTTTTTAACGTTATAAATCGGTTTTATTTTATCAGTTTTAAAGTACTTCATTTATATACAAAACATGACATTATCACCAACTACACATGTCAAACTAACAAAAAATAGGTTCTCTTAACATAGAACTGTATAATTAATTACAAACATTTTAGTATTAAGGTAGTTAAATATATTGTTTAGAAAATTTGATTTTAATTTGTTTTTCTATCTGCTACAACGGGAATTAACAGAAAGCGAAACAAAATTCTTTCAAAACAACAACATGCTGTCTAATCATAAGCGAAATGCAAAGCGCGAGCTACATATGAGACCACCCCAGCTACATATGAGACCACCCCCGAAGAAGAGATGGACCGCTCAACACATGGCAGGAAACCCAAGTTCGTAAATAGATTGCCTGCCTAAAAAAGGACGCACCCAGAGGCAAACAGACAGGATTGAGAGGGTATAAATACAGGAGACGAGAGCCATGTGCGCCAGAAGTAGATTAGAATGTCTTAGAACAGTATTTAGAAAGAAATAAAGTTATTTTTTTTGATAATTAAATACAAAAACTAAAACTAAAATTCGCGCGAAAAACATTGCGAAATAAATAAAATAAAATTTTTTCGAATAGAACGGCACCCAAAAATTTGGTATCCAGAAGTGATCCTAAGTTAACGTGTTAAAATTTGTATCATTAAATAAATAAAAATTCTCGATCAGTAGTATTCTTACTAGTCAGTTTATCTGGGAGTCAGCAAACAATGAACTTCTACTTATGCTTACTAAAAAATCGAATTTTGCAATAAACTAGCGGACCCCCGCCTGCTTCGCTAGTCGTTACAAATTTAAATAAATGTTTCTTATTATTTATTTGTTATTTTAAAATATAAAATATTTTCATCTTTTTGACCACTTGATCAATTTATATTACAAAAAAAAGTAGGTATGTACGACACGAGTATGTTTTATCTAACTATCCCAGAAAATTGTTGAATGACAATGGTTGGTGATCGATGAAGTGAATATTGAGCATTAAGTTGGGATTTTAGGACAAAGGAAAAAAGAGAGTGTACTTGTGACCACACAGACACACCCGAAGTGGAACTTCTGTCTTTAAATGTTGTTGTTTATTGCATACAGACAAATCATACTGAGACCCCCAACTCACAATCCTCTTACCGCTGGCCCCCTCAATTTATTTTCAAAATCGCCATTTTGTTTTCCCATCGGTGTTATGTCAATTAAGAATCCGTGTGACATGCAAAAACATACAAAAAATACAAAAATAAATGCTGCCAACCTTGGCAACCGTAGGGAAATGTGCTAGAGTTCGGGAATACCACATTTTTACATTACTGAATGCCATTGGTTAGTTATTATAAATTGTTAAAAAGCGAATAATTCGATTTTGTTGGTCAATAAATCTATCTAATGGAGATGTTCTATATACTAGAAACTTCTTAGGACAAACATGGTTGCGTATTTTCTTTAACTTTGATTTCATGTGTAAATTTTTTTTAGATAACTGAAGAAAATTTGCTCAAAATATTTCCATTTCCATTCAACCAATCTACATTGTTCATTTTTCATATATATTTTAAGCAAATCTCCACTTATTCCTAAAAAAAAATATTACCCACACGTAACGAATAATTTCAAATTTAACGTATAAAATTCTATGAACGCTGTCAGCAACTTTGCCCACAGCGGAAGTGGCATATGCAAGGTGCGAGTGTGTTAGTGGGCCGGAATATTTGAAGTTACGTGACATTTGTCAATACGAATTTCAATGTAACAATACTAACGCACTTAGCATTTGCCACCCCATAAAAATATAGCTTGTAGGCAAGTAACGGGAAATCGGCCGAAGTTGGTGGTCTCAGTATTGTCTCTGGTTTATAGCGTATGTAAAATTTCATAGTGTTACAGTTGGATTATATTAAGTAATTTAATTTGAAAACCAAATCATATAATATAACAATTTTATTGCAGCACAGTAGATAAAATCATTCATTCCTTTAAAGTGTTTATATATATGACGCCAATCCAATCCAACTATTTCTTTTGTTTGCAATTTGTTTACATGTGCTTACTAATTAGATTTAATTTAATCAACTGATACAGTTGTCTAGTGTCTGTGTAAGAACGGTCATGAATTTCACAGTCTCAGGTTCGATTCCATGTTAGAAATGAACTTTTTAAATTTTATGAATTCAACTTTGAGAGAATTCACTTCCGTTGCCTTGCCAGATCACAATTCTCGCAACACATTCACTACCAAGCTCCAGCGTGCTCATAGTAGTAATCATTCACTTAAAAAATTACAAAAATAATGTTTATCTCTCGACAACAGCGCGAGCTATTGGGGCCTGTAACAGAACGTGTCAAGACACACTTGACGAACTTTGGTTTAATCAGGACAAGTGATCTGAATATTGTCAAACACTGACAAGTGCATGATTTGTGTAATTAACGTATGTATTCTAATGTTACTTATTTAGTTAGTACTTACAATTGTGCGTTTCTTAACATTTTGCCAAAATACGTCCCTTACATACGTCCAATTCTTATTTTGCGCAGCAACATTTAGTCCTTCTATTTCCTTCCACTTTGTACATTTATTTTCTTTTGTTAGGACACCACTGAAAGCACCAAATTGGATAGCTTTTTCTTTTCTTATTTTAGTTGAAATAACACTTTTTTGACTTCCTTGATTTTTGCCATCTTCACATATAAAACACTTGTCGAAGAATGCCGCCATTCGAATTTAATTCTTTTGACAAGTGCAACGTTTTACGTTCTGTTACAGAATTAATTTTTACTTGTCGGACAAGCATAAGTGGACAAGTGAATTTAGACTTGTCGACTTGTCGCGTTTTGTTACAGGCCCATGTCCAAAACACACAATACACACGCAGCTGCTAATCAACCAAGCCAGCAGTGCAATCGCTATATGCATCATCAAGTGCTGAAGGGCTTGGAGTTAAACTGACCTTTAAGGTGTCTGCGGATACCCATTTTGGACTTCCCACCAACTTTACGGATTCAAGGGAAAATTCACTAAAGAACCGGATTATCATTAACGCCAGCGAATAAAGATACCGAAATTGACCATCGTTCTGCCATTACCCGAAACGTCAGATCACTGGGGAACAATAACTTTAGAACGCTTTGGTTGTTCGCATTGGTGAACATGTTGAGTCCCGTGACATTATTCAGAGCCGGCGTAATGATGACCAATTGCAACGTATTTATGAAACCTATTAAAGCTTACATACGAGTACGTACGACGCAAAGCAATATCCACTCACGTTCTGCCATGAAGAGGATGGATATCATTTTCAAGTCAGTATGATCAGTTTGCAATTGTGCAATTCAAAACTTAACAAAAAAAAAAAACAATTTTGGGAGCGAAATTCGCCGGGTGGCCTCGACATTTTATCATTTTTTTTTCCAGTAAGAAAAGTTTTGAAAAATTTTAAAGGAAATTAGAATAATCGAGAAAAATTTGTTCAAATGGGTGGGGTTTTTTTTTTGTGTGAATCGCAAGCAGTTTTCTTTTGACTGAAGACATAAAACTCCTGAAGGAGTCATGAAACATATTTATTTTATCGGAATAAAAAAGATTTCAAAATGTATACCTGTGTAATATGAAAAAAGCAGACCTTTATTCAAAACCCTTGGAATTATTTTTTCCCTCTCAAATTGCCTTTATTAAATTAATCCGCTGCGACCCATTCGTGCACTTTATTTCAATTTAATCACAGTAGTAGTAGTGGAATGGCGTTCGACATTTATTGCTTGCTGTTTGCTGACCCAATCAACTGCGAAGAGAGTGAATTAATTTCTGATGTGCGAATTAATTTAGATGCCGTAAATAATGCTGCTTCTTATGGATGTCCCTCCTTCCAACTGTGCTCCTTTACGCGTCGCCGATTCTAGTAGGAATAATGCCCGGTAATTAACTTTTACTCCCTTTTAGTCTTAATCTCCTTTACGCTTCTCGCCTGGCCCATTCGTCCTATCGATAAATAATAATTACACAAGCCAAAAATAACATGAGAACTTTTCGGTTGAGTTATATGGAATGGATGCCCTTGAGGGCTATCGTATTCATCGTTTTTCCAAGTTCGTGATTATATCCTTTGAGAGACAATTGCCAAGTGTATATGGCAGAATGAGATTATTTGCTTGGGAAACAAATTTCATTCCATTCCAGAGTGAGATGTCAGTTTTGGACTGTCTTTCACGGGATTTGCCCCTCTTGCGAAATAATTTGAATTTTGTTTCCATTTCTTCATCTCTTTGTGTGTGCGTGTGGGCAAAAGTAATGCCACAAGGAGAAGGAAAAGTTTTTCGATACTTTTTTTGTGTTGGTTAGCCGAATAGCCTTAGGCTGATGGAAGTGAGGAAGCGTTTATCTAAATCGAAATAATTCAGGTAGAGCAATTTTTTTTTTCGTTCGCTAGGGTTTAGGTTTACATCCCTTGTCCTGTCTTAGTCAAGAGATTTCTTGTGAAACTTTTGATAAGGTATATAATTTAGGTATGACAAAGTTGTGGGAGGCATTATTCTTTTTTGTCTTGACCTTTAATTTGGGATAACGGGCTGATGATAAGGTCTAGTAGATATATGGATGGAATTTGAAGTAAAATTGTGGTTAAAAGCCTTTAACCGGACTGCGTATGTGTATACCATCTGAAGGTATTTATCCGACTAAGAGGAAAAACAAATACAAACCTTCACATATATGAGAATTTAGTGTGCCATTTTTTGTTGGCCTTTGTGGATTCATACTCGTTAAACTTCTTGGAACGGAAAAACTTGAGCAACAATGGTAGTTAACATTTTACTTTTGTTGGCTTGCGCTTACAGCCTGGGGTAGATCATTTCGTCAAACGGCAGGCTATCTATATGTTTGAATATTAGCCAAAGAATGAGTGCACAAGTGACAAGAGGAAGGTGTATGTTTTGAATGTGGTATGATGGATACGCACGGTGGTGGTATGATTTAAATAAAATAGAAAACACTATTTGTTTGAATTTAGGCTTAAGCTAGATAGGATAGAGTAATACAGAGATTACTTTATCCAAACACACACCCCGAATGACCTCCATGGCTTTGCTGGCACCAACGCACTCTTTTCTTTGAGAATTTTGCATAAATGTGGCTGCATTTCTTTCATACAGAGTTTAATCTACTCTTTTAACGCACGGGTAGATGTGGGCTTGTAAACAGTTAGACCTTTGACTTTAAATAACCTGATTAAAAGAAATTCAATGGTGTTAAATCACATGATCTGGAGGGTGAATGCTGATTACCGAGCGAGACAGTACTCGACCAGGAAATGTCTCATGCAGTAATTGAATATTTGTTTTACGAGCTGTGTGACAGTGTCGAATGAAAATACATTGCTATTTGGCTTTTACTTACCCTAAGCTGACGGCTGTCAAAAGTGTACACAACCTCGACGATTGGTGAGAACGGAAAAATATACAAAAATACTCGAAAAGGAGGTGTTCACTCTGAAAGCTGAGCTCCAACTTATCCACTTTAGAATTTATAAATCCGCGAAAACTGCAGGTAAAGAAAAAAGAAATTATTTTGTAGGTTCTTGATTTTAAGGGAAAGTGAAAGTGTTAACATTTTTTTTTGGTTTTTAATGTAAACAGACTGTCATAGTCACAAGATGACGAGTTTTTATCTCATAATCCATATATTTTTACTTAAATTGCATCAAAATCCATTGTGGTACCAGTTATCTTTATTCCGTTCAACTAAATCTTATTATAAATCAGCAAATGGTAAACCTACGGGTATTTATCTCCGTTTCGTTAGGTTTTTTTTCATGCACACAATGATAATCCTGGACGAGTGAAAATAAAACTGTGAGGCAAACATTCTATGTTCCCTGTTCTGACAATTTTTGTCGGAAATTTTGGGACAAATGTGTTGCATTGAACTGACCAAACAAGGATCATAAATCACAAAAAAAAAACGAGTGTCCACACGACTGAAATAAAACTTCTTTAGCTCCATCTATATACTTACATGTTTAGTTTATCATTATATCAAGTATTAGAACATCAAAAGTTTCGGTACACTTTTTAAGTATTTATTATGAAACTAGCTGTACCCGCCCGGCTTTGCCCGTGCAAAATGTGGTTTCAGAACAATTGATGGATACAATTTTGCTGTCTTGTAGGGGACACTATATTTTTTTTTGATAATCGCTCAAAGAAAAATCATCGATAGACATTGCAGAGATATAACGCGAGTGAGCGGTTTGCAATAGTGAGGGATTTGAGCCGTATTAAAAAACCTCCCAAAGACTGAGTCCATCTGCCTTCATCTGCATGGCATTGCACCTGGTCGTTGGACTTATCGGCAATAATTTAATATTCTTTGGACAATGAAAATGAAAGAAAATCATTTTATAATTATAATATTTAACTCACTTATTTATTTATGTAACGCTTCGTATACTTTATTAGCCGTTTTGTTTCTACCGGCTAAGATAGTGATATTTGCTGCATTACATCCACCTTATAACTATCCGTGCCTGAATCAATTCTTGCTTAATTAAAATTCCGTTTTATATAAAGTTTAACCCTGTGACTTATTGATTGTCATGGCAGAACAAACATTAATAGGAAATTGAATCCGTTTAAACTGAAATGGATAATTGCTGGGAATTATTTGTATTCTTGGTATAAATACCATATCTCCTTTACCACACCCATCTAAAATTAACGCATCTATAACGTGTTCTGTAACGAAATCACTCACATTCTGGTACCATTACGAAGCTTGGGGGATTCAAATTGCGAAGCAACATATTGGGAACTCCAACTTTTAATTCAATTTTATGAGCAAGAAGGCGCTGTAATGCCATTTAAAAACTCCACCGGGTAATTTACTGCCTCATCTTGATTGCAAATAGGATTTATAAACAGCTACGAATTTTCCCTAATGTAATAATACCACGATCTGGTATCACTGGTAGCTATACCTATTTGACATTTTTTCTAGACGCAAAACAGGACAAACAAACCTTTCCTACATATTTGTCATTTATTTTGTTTTTTTTTTTGTTTTTCTTAGCAAACGACACAGCGTACTGCCTCTGTCTGTCTCCCTCTCCGTTACAGGAGTATTTTATTTAAATGATGAGGAGAATAAAGCTTTTATTATTCGAAAGGTATTATTATTCGAATAGATGTGCACAAACCAAAAATCGTGGGTAAATGTCGCCATTAAGGCTGCTAAAATTAAGATGAATTCCCCACACAAAACAGGTACTTGAAAGGATTATAGTGACATTAAATTTGTCGCCGACATATTACCATAGTAACGTATTCGAATATAAATCATCTTAGATTAGAACCTGTTTCCAATGGAGCAGCTCATTTACGTATTTCTTCGATATCTAGATGTCGCTCTTTGCATTAATAAAAACAAATACATAAATAACGAAAATAATTGTGGTTAATTTTTTAGTATTACATTTTATATACTTATAAAAGGAATGGTGAATTTTCGACCACATGCGATACTAGTACATATTAATATATCAATTTTCTTCAATAATTTACTGGCTATGAAAGGAAGAGAGCAGGAAAATGGGCGCGCGCACTCCTCTCTCTTGCTCCTACAGTATGAAACAGACAATATGCCACAGTTGCCACTTACAAAAAAACTCAAATTATTTTATTTGATTTTGCACAAAATTACCAGCTGCTGGAAGACATGGGAGATCATCTACATATTTTCTTATAACAAACCCTTAACAAATTAGAGTTTCATGTCTGTATATAAATAATATGATTAATTAACCTATATATATCTCAATGCAGTTATAAACAAAAACAGAAACTATTTCGAAGTTCCCCATCTGTCAAAAGAAGAAAATTAATGCATTCTGTAATTTTTTGAATAGCTAATAAAACAGTTTTATATGGATGGTGATGAAGCATATGCGAATAATGCAATGCGTTCACTCAGAAGCAGTAAGTTAGTATTAAATGAGGTGATATCGAGTTCGCATTCTTGGTACATCTGCGCAAAAATTTACCATAATCAGATTAAAATTACCAAAACTCAAAAAGCAAAAAAAATTACCAAGTTTGGTAAAAAATTACCAAAGTGTGTAACCTTGCAATAGGCCTGCACTGTGTCTTAGATATACGAAACGTAATTGGCTATGAGAGAAAGAGAGGAAAAAAAAGAAACTGTGTGCTCGCACCTCTCTCTGTTGCTCCTGCAGTGTGATACAGACAATAGGCCTGCACTGCAGTTATACCAGACTTTGGAGGCAGGTTATCCCACGGTTATACCCAAAAACTCCCTTCTATCCCTCGCCCAAACATAAAAAATCCCACATTTCTCTCAGGAAATATTAAAATAAAAAAACATTTCTTTTATTAAATTTTGTCTTTTTTATTATTTACAAATAGAAGTTATATTATACATTAAATATGCAAGCTAAAAAAAAATAAATACACATTTAGATACTTTTGTATATAATACAAAAATAGAAATGTAGGTATATCTTACACATTTACAAAAAGGAACATAAAATTGCATTCGGCATTAAAATGAAAATAATATTCAAAATAAAATAAATATGTTATGGATTATTTGAAACTTTATCTCGGTTTCAAGTCTCATTATTCTTGATTTTCCATACAAAAATGACACAGAAATTTAATTTGAGAATGAGTTAAGGCTTTTTGCATACATTCCAATGTTTACAAAATAAATAAATTTATTATTATAAAAAAATCATTTTATGAAACAGTTTAGGGAAATCAAAAAATGAAAATGAAAGCATATTGATATTTTGAATGACTTTTCTAAACATGAAAATATTTAATTTGATCGTAGGTTGAACAAAATTTGACCAAAAAATAAAATCCCTTTCTTTTTGTACTATGAGGTCCGAAAAATCCCTTTGTCCCTTTCAGCTTATTATTAGTGAGAAAATCCCGCAAAAAGTGATAAGTCCCCCAATCTGGTATCACTGCTGCACTGTATACTAGGGTGGGACAAATATTTTTTTTGTTTTTTTTTAAACGGCTCAGTGCTAGAAAGGTGCCAAATAGTGTGATTAATTTATTTATAAAGTTTTATAAAATAATTTTTAGTTTTATTGCCTCCGGATTGCAAAAGAAGTTTCAAAAAAGGTGATAATTTTGTAATACTTTTATACTTTCATTAATTTAAATTTTCATTCGTTTTTTTTTTTTTAGTTACGATTCATCATTTAATCAGAGAACAGTCATTTATTTGAGCTATCAAAGCAATGGAACGCACTCGAAATAGTTGGAAGTATCTCTTATTTGGTGAGTTAAGTGAATTAAAAGATAACATATTGCCGACCTATGAAGATCTGATGAAATTTTATGAATGGAACCGCCACAGGATAAAATATGAGAATGAAACTAAAAACGAGCCAACATATAAAGAAATAGAAGCTATTGTTGTTGCAAAACTTATAGAAGTATGGGCGAAATCTTCTATTCCTACAGTAGAATCAAAACGAATGAAGGTAATGTTACAAACATATCATTCAAAGTGCAAAAAGCTTCTCAAGTCGCACCCTAAAATACCTAAAAATAAATTGGAAGAGTTTCGTCTTGAAAGTAAAGTGTTGTTTGATATCTCGGCTTGAAAGTGTCGAGATTTTGTTAAATGCACTTGTCTTAAAAATAAAAAAATCCTACAAGAGAACACTGTTTTAACAGATCAACGAACAGCTAGAAAAATGATGATTGTTGGCATAGATGTTGTCGCAACCAAACATATTACTAGCACGCTAAAACGAAAGATGTTAAGAGAAAAATCGGAGAGCAAACAACAAAAAATGGCCGAAATATGCTCGGTCAAGTTAATTAGCCCATCTGCATCCGAATGTTCTCAGTCAGATTTTGAAGAACCATTTGAATATCAGTCCGGGTCTCCAAGGGTCAGGAGCAGCTATTGCATCAGCAGTTCTGCACGCGTCGAGTTCACAGGTAATAGACAAAAATAAGCTGCGTCAAGAACGAAAGAAAACAAGGGAAAATATAAAATTACAGCAAAATATTTCACATATACCTGCATTATACTTCGATGGAAGAAAAGATCAAACTCTGATTAACTCTGAAAAAGATGGAACACATTATAGGCGACGCGTACTTGAGGAGCATATTTCTTTGATAAAAGAACCTGAGTCGAAGTTTCTAGGTTACATTTCGCCTGTATCGCACTGCAAAGTCTATTGAACAAGGAATATTTGACTTTTTCTCGAATGCGAATATATCAATGGATTATTTGATTGCAATTGGATTTAACGAAACTAATATAAATGTTAGGAAATTTTGAGGTATCATACTGATGTTAGAAAAAAGATTGGATAGACCCTTATAATGGGTTATCTGTTTATTGCATATGAATGAACTGCCATTTAGACATCTATTTCAACACATTGATGTCAGTACGTCTGGACCACATACATTTTCAGGGACAATTGGTAAAGAACTTGACAACTGTGAAGAAAGACCTATAACTCAGTTTCAACCAATTCCAACCAAATTACCGGAACTTTTTGCTGAAGATATTAGTACAGACCAGAAATACTTGTATAGAATAGTTCAAGCAGTTTCAACGGGTATATTTCCCAGCAATTTAGCATACAAATCACCAGGGAAAATGTCCCATGCCCGATGGCTAACTCGTGCAAATAGGATTCTCCGTCTGTACGTTTTCAACTGAGACTTCCTCTGCAAGTCTAATCACTCTAGCAACATATATTGTCAAGGTTTACGCTCCGGTATGGTTTTCCATAAAAACCCACCCCAGCTGTAAAGATGGATCGCGACACTTTTTTAAACGCATAGAAAAAACCAGATATTTACCGACAAATTTGAAAGCCGTTATCGATCCAGTAATTCAAAGAAATAGCTATTTTGCACATTCGGAAAATTTATTGCTTGCAATGTTAACAGATTCTCGGCCGCACATTCGTGAATTAGCTGCCCGTCGAATTTTGAAAGCTACATCAGCAACATCTAACAAATTGCGTCTTTTTCAGTTGCCAAAGGTAAACTTAAATGCATCAACATATTATGACCTTTAGAACTGGCAAGAAAATATTACTGATCCACCTATTTTAAAATCATTAACTGAAAAAAATCTTCGATTGTTTGTTCAGCAAAAAGCAGAAGGAGAACTGGAGTTATTACGTCTTCCTTGCCACACACAAGTCGTAGAAAGAGCAGTCAAAGCTGTGACTGAAGCTTCAACTACTTTAAGCTATAAATCAAACAGGGAAGGATTTATTAAGGCCCAGATAGAATCGAGAAGAGCAATGCCAAAATTTGACAGTAAAAAAGTTTTTTCCCCCAACTAAACCACCCTTCAATACAATAACTTTACTATATATTTTTTTTTAAATGTATTTACCTTCTTCAGTTTCTCTTAAATAAACATAAAATACAATTGATTTACGTTTTTTATTTATAAATAATGTTGATTGGTGCAAATTTTTATGTCATGCCGTTGAGCATTTTTTAACCACATTTTTGACAATTTGCATGTCAAACCGGAGGCAGAAGAATAATTCTGATTGCTACCAAACTTTATTATCTGTTTATACTTACCATTTTGCACCGTTTTTTACTGTGCCCGTAAAAAAACTGGCAATTTTTTTTTCTTCATGTATGAGTGACCCACCCTACTGTATGCTGTGTCTTAGATAACGAAACGTAACTGGCTATGAGAGAAAGTGAGAACGAAAATGTGTGATCGCATCCCTCTCTCTTGCCTCTATAGTTACATATGAAACGAAACGTAACTCTCTCTCTCTTTCTATCTTCACTAACTTATATCTCCCTCTCAACTTATGTTCGCAATTTCCGTGACCCATTCTCCAGGTTGCCCCCCAAATCAAGCGTGCCTAAAGTAGTATTACTTCAATAAAACTACGTAGCTATTTGTTTGGGTCTATAAAAAGGGAATACAATAAGTACCTTCTCTATTTAAGGACAAACAACCATTTCGAAGAACTAGAATTCACCGAGTGGTAGAAATTCTAGCATTATATTATATACAAGATATTGGAAAACAGCATGGCAAAATCAAGCAAATATGTTGTGCTTAAGGCAGTCGAAATGGTTCTATATTATTCGCCTTTGCTTTTTTATATAAAAGATTCCTCAAGACATGTAAAGAGTTAAAAGAATTCAGACAATTTCCGCTGAGAATATCAGAGACGCAATTACATAACAAGAATTAACTTTCAAAAACCCTTCAAAACAGTATACTCATCTACAGATAAAATGTTTTCAAGTGCCTCCGCTCAGACTGAAGACTAGTATTCCTCGTATTCCATTTTCCATATAAAACTAGACTCGAGTTTCAATTCAACTTGAATAATGTCTTAGCCCATCCCGAGGTCAAGGACTACATTCATTACCATTTATTGACCAACAAAATGGAATTCTCAAAAACAACCCCTCTGTGGCTTAGCAGGTTTACCTCAATTTCAATTCCAAATGAATAGAACTGACCATAACCACAGTGTATGGTGCACAAACAAGAGGGAATACATGCCATACCCAAGGATATCTGCATACAAACGATTTATCTTTAGCCAATTAGCATATCCCCTCGAAAAATGCACAGGATTAAGGCTATCATCGAGAGCAGGAAAAATCCAAAAAAGAAAACCCATTTCAAACAATCCATTCATTCTTCATTCGAAATTCTAAGGCGATTGCTCGCTTCGAACACTGCTTTTCCTCCTTCTAGTTCAAATTACACTTGTCCAACGATAAATTCCTATTCATCTATACACATTAGTTGGGGAATGGTTGGAGCGGGTGGGGCTAGAGAAACGAATATTCCAATTCCATTCCTAGATCCCTTTGCCTGTCTTTCGGAATATTTTCTTTTGATTTCACTTTTAGTCATTTTCGCTTGGTTTGGTTTTTTTTTTTTATTTCCTTCTACAGAATATTTTTTTTTTTTTTTCTTTTGCTAGTTTTATCTCATCCCTTTCAGTGTGTTGGGAAAATTTATTGCTTTTGAGAAAGTTGTCGTTTTTTTTCGGTGCGCTCCATCTTCTTTTCTATTAGAAACGTCCGTATGCCAGATTCTGTGAGTTTTAAACATTCTTTTTCTTACAAAAGTACGGGGTGGAAAAACATATACTTCTCAGCAAATGTATAAATGCGTACATGGGCATGGGCGACAGTGGGTGAGAAAAAGGGTATGATGGGAAAAATTTCGTTTTTAAGGGCAATAGGAACGAATGTTCCCCCAGCGAAGAAGTTTCGGATTTGCTTCGCTCAGTTTGTGGACTTTTTTGTTCGTGCAGTTTTCCCATATGCTTGGTCGGTGTGTCTTGATTCATGTGATGATTAGGTGGATCTTTCAACTTGGTCTTCGTTTTGCACACTGAAAACATCCTGCTGCTGCTTGGCCGATGATTTACGGCAACCTCTTGTGTGCATAATGGATCAGGATAGGGTGTTTTTTTCTCTGTCCACTTTTTCCTTGCCAATCTGCCTTTGGATTGCTTCTGTCCCTTGTCATCCTTACGGAACGCATAAGCTCAACGATCAAAGAATACGAGCTCAAACGGAAAAATGACAAGTGATGGAAGGGTAGATAGACAGGCGGGCGCAGGCGGAACGAGGAACTTTGTCTCTCTTTGTGTGCTGGGGTGGAAATTATTAGCCTGACGGATTAATGTTGTAATCTGTTCGCCGGGCGTTTTGCGTTGTCAGCTTAAGATTGGCATTGACAGATTCCTTCTTGCTAATTATTATTATTTTTTTTTTGAGTAAGGTAGGTCAGTTTGAGGCGACGGGGATTGCACCAGTCATTGAAGGAATGAAGGGGTCCCTGCGGTGAATATTAATCGTGAACTGCCGAATTGTAGCTGATGTACTCTTGAATATTTGCTGACAGAAAGTGATTGTGGCACAATTATGGTGCGGGAAAGTGCAGATTGCCTTAAAACGCTGTCGGGTCTTGTACAATTTATTCCGAAATTCATCCTTATTGAATTGAAATGTTGCGGCTGACGTTGCTTGCAGGTATGATGATATGTGAGCTCACTGCGTTCTGCGTTGGATCAAATTGACAGTAGTTTTCGTATTGGATTTGATTCGCTTCGTTGATTGAATTGACATGTGAGCATGTTGAATGAGTTGGGGAAAGGCATGTATGCCTAGTTTTTTTTTACTCGCTTCTTTATAATTTTGACGGGTTGTTTCATGCTGTGCCAGAAAAGAGTTTCTTTTGACAGTTCACTTAAATCGGGTGATTATAGGATGTGGCTGCAGGCTTTTGAGTTGTACGATGGAATTGAGTTCTAGAAGGGCACCGCTTTTTAATCGAATGACAGTTGCAGTTGATCGTTTTAATAGGATTAAAGCGCTGGAGGGAGAAAAGCTAAAGTCAAACTGTTTTTTTTTTTTTTTGTAAAATTGTCTGTACAGGCGAAAGAAATTCAGTTAGTTATACAGTTTCATATCTGATTTGTACTTACTCTGAGAAAAACTTAAATAATCCAAGTAGCAAGTACTATACAATTTCTTCTAAAAAAAAACAATGGCACTCCGGGAGTGCCGACAGAAGTGAAAACTTGAACAATTACGTCAGGAAATATTTTAATGTGCATTCATTATTATAAACTACTATGTACTACAAAATTCATACTATAATGTTCATTTTCTTCTAATGCGCTATTGTACATGAAAAATAGTGCATACTGGTTGGTACCCGCGACTTCGTCTGCGTAGAATTAGTACTACGAGTAACTCATTAAAATATTTATATCAATCGGGTCTGAAACTTCTCTATCTTTCAAGCCAACTGAACGGTCGCTAAGTCTTTCGACCGGCAACCTCGGGACCTCTAGGTAACCTTCGAGCAAGGGCTAGACTTGATCCTGGTTGATGCGTTTGACCGATTGCCAAACGGATGCGATGAAGCGAATGTACGTTTGCAAGTACCAACGAACGATATAGAACCTTGTCTATTTTTGGTTTACCGACGATTTTGGTAGCGACAACGACGAGCGAGAGTTCAGCGAAAGAAAGACGATGGTTTTCCTCGACGGGTTTTCAACAATGAAATGTAAAAGCTTTATTTCATGGAGGGCTTATATACAATAATGAAATAACGGGTTTTTCCAAATTTTGAGAGACATTACGTTATTTTTAAAAGTTTACATTCTGTGGCGAATTGGAAAAATACAAAAATATGGTGATTGGTATAGCTAAAGCGCCAAATTCAAATACTATACAAATTCAACTATACAAATTCAAATTAGGATGATAATGATGAAGATGATGACGATGATGAGGATAAGAAGATGGTGACGATGATGCTCCAACATTCCGCCCCCTTTGAAAGAACTCCTTTCAAGACGGAAGAGCTGCCAGTTTGCGGATGGGACGTCTGAACTCGCCTTTTGTTGTTTTAACGTCAGCAACTCTGACTCTGCCATCTGAACCATAAACGACATTGGTAATTCTTCCCATGAGCCATTTCTGGGGTGGAGCGTTGTCTTCGTGTATAATGACTAGACTTCCGACCTCGACGTTAGGGCTTGAAGACGTCCACTTTGCACGACCTTGCAGTTCATGGACGTACTCAGTAGACCATCTTTGCCAAAAGTGGGTTTTGACCGCGTTGATTCGCCGCCATCGGTGAATATAGCTGATGTTTGGAGCTTCCTCTGCTGGCTCTGGAACCGCCTTTAGCGATGACCCGACGAGCAGATGAGCTGGCGTCAGTGCTTGAAAATCACTTGGATCGGATGACATCGGTGTGATTGGTCGCGAGTTCATTACTGCCTCGATTTCCACCAGGGCTGTGGACAATTCCTCATAAGTGAGCTTGGCACCGCTTAAGCTCCGGTAGAGATGACCTTTTGCTACTTTTACGGCCGCCTCCCAAATTCCACCAAAGTGAGGTGCCCTGGGGGGTATAAAATGAAAATTTATGCTACTATTAGTACAAAAGTTATTAATAGTTTCTTGTGAAGAACTTTTGAACAACATATTGCGCAATTCAGCAAGTTTAGATTGTGCCCCTACAAAGTTTGTTGCATTGTCGCAATGAATATCTTTAGGGAGACCTCTTCGACCTATCATTCGCTTCAGTGCTGCAATAAATGCGTCAGCTGACAAATCAGATACGGCTTCCAAATGAACTGCCTTTGTCGAGAAGCAAACGAAAACTGCCACGTAGGTTTTGTAAGGAATTTTTCCCCTAATCTTATAGTGAGTGTATATAGGCCCACAGAAATCTACACCACAAAAGAGAAAAGGACGAGAAGGAGTTAACCTCTCCAGAGGTAAATCTCCCATCACTTGTTCCAACAGCTTTGGTCGATATTTGACGCAATGAATACATCTCCGGACTGTTTGACGAGCAATTTCTCGTACGTTGATGATCCAGAAACGATTCCTACGCTAGCGCTACAAGTGCCTTTGGACCAGCATGGAAGTTTGTGAGATGCAGATGTCTGACAAGTACGCTTGTGAACTTACTGCCTTTGGGGAGCATCAATGGGTGCTTACATTCCTCCGGGATGTTGGCGTGTTTCAACCGTCCTCCTACTTTTAAAAGTTGAAGCCCATTTATTTCCTCTACAAAAGGGTTTAACCACTTAATCGGCCCCTGAAGCTTTCGGTTCGATTGAAGTGACTTTATTTCGTCCGAAAAAGAGTTTTGTTGAACCAAGCTAACAATCCGTAAAAGAGCATCATCTAGCTCTGCAACTTGTAGACAACTTCGTTGTGGAACTCGATTCTGCTTCCAATTTCGAATTCGCAGGATGTACGCGAATACACGAACCAGTTTGGTGTACGAGCTATACTTCTCAATGACTTCGAGTAAGTCATTTGAGTCCAACTTCTGACAGACGACGACTGTTTTCTTCTTTTCCAAGGTGGATTCCTCTTGAGTAAGCTGAATGTTGACAGTGCATGGCCATGTGTCCTCTTCTTTTAACAAGAAACTTGGTCCTCCAAACCACATGGAGGTTTCGAACTCCTTTACTGCACAACCTCTTGAGACTATGTCTGCCGGATTGTGAAGTGTGGGCACGTGTTTCCAAAGAACATCCGTTGAATTCTCCTGTATTTCAGCGACTCTGTTCCCCACGAAGGTGCTTAACTGCGAAGAATGCGCTGAAATCCAGTGAAGAACAATTGATGAGTCCGTCCAAAAATAAACTGCGGAAGGTGCAGTTGCGAAAATCGTCCGAATCTTCGTCCATAGGTTGGACAATAAATGCGCTGCACACAGTTCCAGGCGAGGAAGCTGTTTCTTCTTTGCAGGCGCTACCCTAGACTTTGCCACAAAAAGTTTGACTTCAGTCTTTCCGAGTGCATCTATTGACCTAAGGTAAATGCAGCATCCATATGCAGTCATGGATGCATCCGCAAATCCGTGGACTTGAAAAGATATTCAGTTTGGAGCTAACGCAAACCTCGGCACTGTAATATTTTGCAAAGATTGCAAATCCGCCATGAACTGACGCCACTCCGCATCAATGCTTTGAGGAATTGGAGTATCCCAATCAAGTTTTTCGACCCATAGCTTCTGCAAAATAATTTTAGCCTTGATAATGATAGGACTTACTATGCCCATTGGGTCAAAAAGCGACGACGAAATCGAAAGAATTGATCTTTTTGTGAACTTGGAGTATGTTCGATTTGGTTTGTACGAAAATTGAAACGTATCGACGAGAGGATTCCAGGCAATACCTAAAGTACTGCTGAGATTTGACTCATTGAGCTTGATTTCCTTGTTATGGTCGTGGACTATGTCAACCATTTCGGAGCTATTGCTATTCCATTTCGCTAGCTCAAATCCTGCCGACTTCAAAAGTGCGACGACCTCAACTTGAAGTTTGACCAGTGACTCCAAGTCGTCCGCTCCAGTCAGCATGTCATCGACATAAAAGTCTGACTGAAGAACTCGAGAGCCTATTTTGAAACGGTCCCTGTTTTTCTCTCCTAAGTACTGAAGGCATCGAATTGCCAAAAATGGCGCAGACGATGTACCGTAAGTAACGGTGTTCAATTGGTATGTTTTTACCGGTGTATGTTCATTCTCCCTCCACAGAATGAACTGGAATCTCCGATCACATGGGTGCACTAGAATCTGCCTATACATCTTCACGATGTCCGCTGTCAGTGCATACCGATGCAATCGAAAACGCAGCAATACTGTAAACAGATCACCCTGTATTGTCGGTCCGACCATAAGGATTCCATTGAGTGAAACGTGCGATGAAGTACAACACGATGCATCAAAAACCACGCGTAACTTGGTGGTTGCACTATCCGGCCTAATTACACATTGATGAGGAAGGTAATAGTGTGGTTCGTCTAACTTGGGATCTTTTACTAGCGTCATGTGACCCAGCTGTTGATATTCTCTAAGAAATTCTGCATACTGGCCTTTCAAAGAAATATTTTTTGACAATCGACGTTCAAGAGCTAAAAATCGCCTAAACGCAATATCGTAGGAGGTTCCCAAACAACTAGGATCATTCTTGAAAGGGAGTCGAACCATCAGACGACCACTGAGGACAGTGTCAATGTTTTCAGTGAAATGTTTTTCGCAGTCCTTCTGCTCTTCTGTCCATTTCGATCTATGACCAATGACCTCCTCTATTTCCCAGAACTTTTCGACGTATCGATCGAGTGCGTCATCTTTCGAACTAAGACAACAGGATTTCTTCGACTTTGTAGGCTGACTCTTATATCTTCCTGAAACAATCCAGCCTAGAGAGGTTTTTTGTAGCGAAGGAAGTTCCTGACCCAGTTTGAGTTGACCTTCTTGAAGAAGATCGAAGAAAGCTTCGGCACCTAGCAACAAATCTATCCTTGATGGCTGATGGAAATATTCATCGGCGAGTTCGAGTTCGTTGGGGACATTCCAATCCTTCACACTCAGTGCTGACTCCGGTTGATAACCAGTTATCGATGGAGCCATTAGGAATTCCAAATTTACCTCGAAGTTGTTGTACCTAGAGCGAATAGTTGTTTGTGTTTGGAAACTAATCTTTGTCTCCGTTATTCCTATTCCGACAATATCGACACTCTTTCTTTGTTTTTGCAAATGAAGCGTTTTTGCAAATCTCTCGCTCACAAAATTAACTTGTGAACCAGAATCCAGAAGAGCTCGTCCTATTTGGAATCCGCCTGCCGAATCCTTCACTAGTACAAGTGCTGTAGCCAAAATGACCTGAGCATCAGGAGCATGGTCCCTTTCCATTGCAGCATTTACTGCAGCCGACGATGACGCTTCTCTTCGTCCAGAGGCGTTCTCTGATTGTTGCTGTCTGTGCAAAAGACTGGTGTGATTGCCTACACTGTTTGCACCTATATGACGATGGGCATTTCGATACTCCATGACCCTTTCCTAAACAATTTAAGCAAAGACCAAGTTTTTTCACATTTGAGAAACGATCTATTACTGACAGTTCAACGAAGCTGTCACAATTTGAGATGGTATGCTTATTGTTCTGGCAGAAGACGCAAGACCGTTGAGTTGCTGCGAGAAAAGTTTGAGAACGATGAGATGAGTGAGATACCTTTGCCTTAGCGTTAGCATTCTTTGCCTGGTTTAAATCTGATCTCAATTGCTTACTATCTCGCACTTCGAGATATTGACAACGTTTGCTGAGTACCTCCGCGCATTCCTTCCAATCGGGTAGAGACTTGTAGTCCAAGTGTTCGTCCCATTTGGACTGTGTTTCCGAGTCTACCTTTGACATTGCAATATATATAATAATTGCATTACAGATTTTCTCAAATGAGCCAAGAGACTGTAAAGAATTGAATAGGGCCGAAATGTCATCAACTAAGCTTCTTAAAGCGATACTAGAAGCCTTTGGGACCTTGGGTAATTCGAATAATTCGGAAATGTATTCCAAGAATATCATCGTATCGTTGTCGTAACGTTCCTTAAGCCTGGCTATTGCCTTCGGATAATTGTCTTCCGTAACTTGAAACGCTTTGACTGTGCCCAGTGCTTGATCACTTAGACATGTCAACAAGTGATTGAATTTTTCGGTTTTTGTCAAACTCGGGTCACTATCCACCATTGCAGTAAAAGAATGAATGAAATTCTTATAGTGAGAATATTTCCCACTGAATCGTGGAAGCTTGAGTTTGGGTAAATGATTTACCGAATGTGGCATTGCAAAAGTTGTTTCGGCAGTACTCATGCGTCGTCCAGTTCCCAAAAGCGAAAGTATTTTTGTTTTTGAAGAAATATATAAATCCTCTAGATCACTTCTGCCAGTATCAGTGGGTGCTAACCGCTCAATTTGAGTCTGATAAACGAGAATCTGTTTGAAATAGGACTCTAAGATTCCTAAACGACATTCCAATTCAGTTGATGTGAGAGTATCCGATTTGGATTCCACATAATTTTTCAGCCTTGTCATGCTTCCTTTGGTTGATGACCGCTGCTGTCGAGCGATATATTTGCAGCATTCGAATTGCTCGGGTTCAATTCGCCTAACATTTTGAGCTTTTAGTGTAACTATATGCGAAAATCTAATTTAATTCGAAAGTTTACTTTCCCAAACGAAAGAAGAAACTTTATTGTTGAAAAATGTAGCGATTTCTTCTTAAATGCGAAGATAAAATTTGTTTATGCTTCCAGCGGTGAAATAAATTCAATTATTCAATTTGTTGTCAGCTAATCTCCTATCAAAAGGGAAAACTATAACGCCAATGAACAAGGATGCGAAAGAGAAAAATTGTTGTTTTTAAATCCAACGATGTATTCGAGAAAAGTTTTTAATTGTATGTACAGGTACACCCACGACGAATATTCCGAGCGAAAGCTTTCTTTGACTGCATACGATTGATGAAGCACCTTCTCCCGCGACGACGAAGAAAATGATAAAGCGAAAACGAAGCGAAATGAAGATCTATGCAGTGAAAGAAACTAATAGGTTCAAGTCTGTGATAACTGTACACAACTTTTGACGAAAAACCGATCAGCTAGCTTTCCTATGAAGCTTCCTTTTTTTTTTTTTTTTTTTTGTTGTTTTGAAACTACTACGAAGCTTAAAAACGAGCGAACGAACGAGCGAGAAGCGAAAAGTGCATTGGTAAATGGCAACTGTAGGCTAAAGCGAGATAAACTATACTATTTGATTGAATACACACACGTCAAATGTGGTTGTGCAATGTAAATTGTGCAACGAGTGGAACGTATTTTTTTCGAATGGCTGATGATAGCATCGACGCACGACGGCAAAATTATTTGTAGGCGAATAAATTGCAGCAATATGATGTCGTCTCAAATATGTTAAATACGTAGTTTATAATAATATATGAGGTTGTTATATAGTATAATTTGATGTTAGAATATAACTTATTATTGCATGCTCATCCAAATTATATCGAAGGTGCGTTTTGATGTATTTTTGTTGCTTCCTAGGCGATTGTGTGGGAACTATGAAAAGAACAACTGCTTGCTATTTGCAGACGCACATTCGAATAATTGTAGACTATATCAAGTACCTGGGAGTGGGGATTTATACTTATCTCCCACTTTAGAATTTCCTGTTCTTGTGTACTGCTGTTGAGTATCTCCAATATTCTTTGCGCTCCTTCTCTTTTGATGTGGATTTTTCCGCAGCTACCTTGCACTCGCGCACGCGATCACCGAAACCGAAACCGTACCGATTTTCACAATTCACTAAAGTTTATATTGTTCTATGTGAAATTAGTTTTTTGTCTATAATAGCTTTGTTGGTGTGCCTTTATTAGGACTTTGTTTCCTAGGATTATTGGAGAATCTCTAGGTTTGTATTGTTTGTAACACTTGCACTAATTTATTGATGAATTTGCACTGTTACACTTTTTAAACAACGATTGTTTTATGGGTTTTTTACACGTTGGGCGCCAAAATGAACGGTCGCTAAGTCTTTCGACCGGCAACCTCGGGACCTCTAGGTAACCTTCGAGCAAGGGCTAGACTTGATCCTGGTTGATGCGTTTGACCGATTGCCAAACGGATGCGATGAAGCGAATGTACGTTTGCAAGTACCAACGAACGATATAGAACCTTGTCTATTTTTGGTTTACCGACGATTTTGGTAGCGACAACGACGAGCGAGAGTTCAGCGAAAGAAAGACGATGGTTTTCCTCGACGGGTTTTCAACAATGAAATGTAAAAGCTTTATTTCATGGAGGGCTTATATACAATAATGAAATAACGGGTTTTTCCAAATTTTGAGAGACATTACGTTATTTTTAAAAGTTTACATTCTGTGGCGAATTGGAAAAATACAAAAATATGGTGATTGGTATAGCTAAAGCGCCAAATTCAAATACTATACAAATTCAACTATACAAATTCAAATTAGGATGATAATGCTGAAGATGATGACGATGATGAGGATAAGAAGATGGTGACGATGATGCTCCAACACCAACCAATTAGCCCTACACATTTAAATTCATTGGTAAAATACGCAGCAAATGTATTTATTTCTTACCAAATATAAATACCGATGATGAATTTTATTATCCCTAACTTGAAAACTAATTGGTTCGTAATTTAAACTTGGATGTTGGAATTGGATCCCCTACTTCACGTTTTGTTTTCGTGAAAATTCTCTATAGAAAATAACTCTCTTCGGCAGTCGACTCTCTTTCGTGGCGTCGTTTGTATGGGCTTCGGCTACGGCGTACGGGCATGATGAATGAAAGAAATTATTTACCTGAATCATAGTTTGTACACAACTGCGTATTTAGTTGAAATTTCTGTGGCAACAAACCATAACCGCTAAAGTCGACTTTAGACGAAATTGAGATTTTGATGCCATTAGATTCAGCGTACTCAAATCTATTTCGTAAATTTTTTTCAGCTTTATATCTTTAAAAATGTGGCCACAATAAAAAAAAAAAACAGCTTACGTCACTAGAGTCAATGGAGTAAAAAAACTTTAAAATGCTCTCCTGAACAATGAGTAAAACAGACTTTAGCTGTTTTGCCTTGTGACCACAGATTTAATGTAGTAAAATTTAACTTTTTCAATTGTTAATATTTTAAGAAAGTAAAAATGCAAAAATAAGCACCCCGAAAATATCTTTTTTTTGACACTTCATTTGTTAATATTGGTTGAGTGTTTGAACCGCAAGAGGTAAATACATTACTACAGAAATATAATAGAGTGAACTGATGGATGTATGGATTATTTGACATACAAAAATCACAATCTATTGCTTAAAACGTAAATTTACAAATGCATGAAATATGAAGTTCAATTAATTGGTATTCTTTGAACTGAATACCAGTGAAACTTATGAAACCATCAGCTCCCTCGCACCAACCCTATTGCCCCAGCAAATTTTGAAAATAAAATTCTCTCTTAAATTACTTTAACAAGGCATGATGGCAAACACACTTTCCCATCCCACATTAACAGGGAAAACAGCTTGTAGTACAGATAATATAATATTTTTAAAAAATCTTTGCCAAAAAAAAAAAATTAAATGTAACCTCGGTCTTAAAGAATGTGTTTCCACCTTCAAACTCTGTCCATTTTCCGAACACTCTATCTGTCATTCCTTAAAAATAATTCCAGCTTCCACTTCCGGTAAGTGGAATGAAATTTGAAACAAATTTGAAAGCTGTTTGTTGTTTAAATACAAAATGTTTTGTTTATTTTTTTATACTTATATTTTACTTTTTATTTATTTGTCGCACTTTACCAAAAAAATATATTTTAGCACAACATTTGTGCTGCGGGTTCAACTCATTCCCTGCACTTAGCGACATTTACATCTCAGCTCTGTTACTGGCCATTAACCTTCTCAAATTCGCGTGAATTTTTTACTTTTATTTTCTCAAATTCTCTGAAGTTAAAAGTCAATTTATTTTCTCAATAAACTTATTGTTTTAATTTTAGAGAATAAAAAAACATATCCCGAAAAGATATTCATCCATTCACGTGTGTAAATATATTCATAAGTGAATATAACCTGCTTTTGTAGTTCCTACTCGAATTTCACAAGATGGTTCCCAAAACAATAACACAAAATGTCTTGTAATATGGTAACACCTATTTCCCACATTAAATATCATAGACTAGAACCAAAACGATATAGTGAGAAGGTAAGTTTCCGCTGACACCATTAATGGCGGCTGTTGTTCTTTTTGAGGTGTGATAGGTCTGTTATCTGCTAGGTGTCGCTGGTTCTTAGTTAGAACATCTATATAAACATTTCTCTATATACAATGACTCTATATAAACCCTCTCAACTTCTGTTGCAATTTCACGAACACTGGTGTCGCGAGTTCAAGCCTAAAGAAGTTATCACTTCAAAAAAACTTATATAAACGAGAAGCTCTAGTACAATATCAAACAATCCCTAGCACTTATGAGTTCGAAGTCCATTTATGTTTTAATTTGTTCCTTAAAATTAAGAAAATTAAAGTCATTTCCGTCATTTATGTTTGTATGAATCCTTAATACCAGACTTGCTGTTTTGAATTTGTTTCTTTGCTGGCATAATTAAATCTGACATCGCGTCTATTTAAATAGTGCTCAGTATCCTAGTCAGACGATTAATCAAGCCCTACTCCTACAAGAAAATCCTTAGACTCAGTAAGGATAACAAAGCTAGTGCTTAAGATACCATCTCAACAAAATGAACCTTTGCCCGGATACTGAATGTAGATTCTGTCTGGAGGATGTTGAATCCTCTGAACACATCTTCTGTGACTGCCCGGCTTTTCATTTGTTAAGAAAACGTGTCTTTAATAGAAAGACTCGTACACCAGCAGATCTAATGAACTCTGCTACTTATGACTTATTGGCGTTCATCAGTGAGGTCACAAGTCTCTTAGAATAACATTTCCCCATTGATACAATAGATCTTTCAAGTCGCAGTGTTGGCCATCAGGGCATGGGATTATAAAAAAAAAACAAAAAATCGTAGTCAGACACATTATTTCACAAAAATGTCTATCACCGACCAATTTAAGCTCAAGTATAACAAAAATATTGAAACGCTTTCCCATAATCATGGCTACATCTTGATTACTCGAAAGGTACGTAAAGGAACGAATTTCGTGGTCTAGAATTCGTTTGACATATAAGATATTTTTATGTTTTTGGAAAAACCCAATTTTAAAGTCTGCGGTACAATGGAAAGAAAACACCTATGTCAAAAAATGCGTATATACGTCATTCCAGTAATAAACAACAAATAGGTTTGCCGAATTGGTGTAATACTTTATTCGTCACATATATATCTCACTTCATTCCACAGTTGCATAGAACTTATACAAACAAATAGTGTCTTGTCTACGTTCCTGAAAAATGTATAACTGCCAACCCTTTATTTTGGTTATTGGTAAGCCCACAGCTTTAATATGGTATTCGTTGCAACTTTCTTTTTTATTGCAATAAGTATATCTAGTCAATAAAGAAAATGTATTTTTCAAATAGGGTTGGCGGGTGTTTGTGGCAGGGTGGTAGGGTTGGCGGCTTCCCATTTAAAATTTGCATACCAGTTTGATTTGTTCGTAAACGGCTCTAACAATTTCAACCAAATTTGATTTGATTTGAGCTTAGTAGGTGAGGTTAACATGACCGCCTACTCATTTTCGCTAAAAAATCGAATAACGGCACATATAAATAATAATAATTGGCGCAACAGGTCCGTATGGACCCAAGCCTAGCTTCTCACAACCATTCGTCTTGTGTGAGTTTTTATTTTTTGGGACGAATGGAAGGGATCTACAATTTTATGCCGAGTCCAAACGGCCAATTGAGAAGCTCTTTCATGACAGTTATACTCTCGGATGTTTGTCAGACGTTCGCGAGAGGTGGCGCAGTGAAAAAACCTTAAGATGGAATTTGGGTTTTTCTCGGGATTCGAACCTGGCACCCCTCGCTTAGTAGTCCAACACACTTATACTTTTGAAATTTGGACATATTTTGAAAACGGTCCAGACGATTGTAAAAAGAATTAATTTCTAAGGTAATATGGTCATTTCTAACTTAATAGCAAACTCAGTTTTTCTCTATATCGTACAATGGATTTTTGAAAAAAATCAGAGGAATTGGAATTAATCATATCAACAATTTTTGATGCCATAAAAATAGTGTAGGCGAAATTATTTTCCACAATTGTATATTTATAAAAATGCAGTTCTTTTTTATATTTTGACAATCCATAGCTTTGTAAGAATAATTTATTTTCAAAACACTTTTGAATCTCCATTGGTGTTTTTGGACATGTTGGCAAACTTTGTTGTTTTATTGTATTTAAACACCTTTTTATTTGATTAAAGTTTACGTTTATGGTCTCGTCATTAACTTGCATCCTGTTCTCATTAAAAATCTCTTTTGCTGTTGTCCTATGATTTAATGGCTTGTTCACGCAATCATCTTTTATTCTATTTAAGAATTTCATTTTTTTCATTAAATTTTCCTGATTTCCATGAGGATGAAGGGCTTCATTCCCACGAAGTACTTTATTTGTTGTATTATCAACTAATAAGCTGGCCTTGCATCGATCACTTTGATAACATGCATACCGCGGAACATTTTTTCGGGTATACTTTTTGAAATATATTTGTTTTTCTTGAAAAACATATAATAACTTGCTGGTTTTCCGTAAACCTGTAATGAATTCTATTTGCACTTCCATTTTATCACCTTCACTTGATTTAAACACTTTCCTGGTCAAGAACCGGTCGCAAACTGAGTCAACATTACCAACGAAATTGTCAGCAGCATTATAAATTACGGTACTTTGTTTACGTTAATAGTGCAACTTTACAAACGAAATTGTCAACAGCATTACAAATTACGGTACTTTGTTTACGTTAATAGTGCAAGAGTGAATCACCCATTATGACGGTTCTTAAATTATCATAAAAAGTTAAGAGAAATTATTTCCCACAAAAAAGTGAGGATATTGCTCATCTATGGTGGGCAATAACTGCACATTTTGTAAGTGAAGTTATTTCCCACTAGAGGTGAAGTTATTTCCCATGTGAAGTTATTGCCCGTGAAGTTATTTCCCTGCACCGTAGTAGCGGATCTACCGGAAACGAAACCGTATTGAGCAACTGATAAGTACTCTTTAGTTAAAAATTCGATTTTGTTTTTGATAATGCTTTCAAAAAGCTTTGGAATCGCGGATAACTTAGAGATTCCCCTATAGTTCTAGACATTATTTTTAGGTCCAGATTTGAATTGGAATTGGAACGAATTGAAGATTCGATTTGAACGAGAAATGAAATCTTCCATTCCTGAAGGAATTTACCCTCAGAAAGAGACTGGTTGAAAATAGCGAGCAAGGGGAAACAGAGAGAGTCACAACATTTCCTAAGAAGTTAAGTTGGGATGCCATCAGCCCCAGCAATAGGGTTTCGTTTAAGCAACCTGAGGGCTAAAAGAACCTCATCAGTGCATAACTAAAAAAGCCAATATCAACCTTACCTTCCATACTGTTTATCAAGTTACTATTTAAACCTGAATTAGAGTAAACCGATTCAAAGAAGTCGGAGAACAAATCAAGAGTGGATTCCAAGGTAGATGATTCATTATTCTTAAGAAACATTGGATTTGGAATTCCCGCAGACTTCCTTTTCGAATTTATATACACTGAAAGAAAAAACCTTGGTTGAATCAAAAATGTATCATTGTTAACCGAAAATGGGCTTAAATTGTTCAAATCAAATACGTAAGTATTTGAAACAAACAAGGCTACATTTTTGAAACAACTGCTTTCGCGTTGTTGATAAAAATGTTCGTAAGTATCACAGATATATTTAATTTAAATATGTTTGTAGTTGTTTCAAAAATGGTTTCACTGTTAGCATACAATATAATTGTTGATTTAGTTGTTAAATAACAATAAATGTGACAAAATTACAACTTAGGTATTTTACAAATAATTTGATGTCAAGCGTTTTTGATTAAACACAAATATGGTCAACAAATTTAAATGAAACATATTTCTTATAAATTAAACATATTCGTAGTTTCAGTACTACGATTAGTGTGCAATTAAGCAGAAAAGTATTCAAAGTAGAATAGCGCTAACCCTCACTTTCGTATTCCTTGTTAAAGAATCATAAACATGTTAGAAGCTTCTGCGGACGTGTTTATCTAACAATGAAATGTTGAAGTTATCATGTTTCATATCAATCAAGCATAAAACATTGTTGTACGAATAGATACGTTATGAATGTATAACCAAAATGTTAGAACAATAATGTTATCAAGCATAAACGTTGTGAAACTATTACGAATATAGTCAAAGCACAAAAATGTTAAAGTAACAATGCTTAATTTTGATCCAGCACACAAATTGTTCGTCTTACGTACATGCCGGAATAAGTGCGAGTGTTCAGAAGTTGAGAAGAAGTTGAAGTGCTTGTAATTTGTTTATTAACGACGCTGTTTCTTTTTGTAGTTTAGTTCGGTGCGCGTAAAATCATCAGTCGATATAATGCACGATGTATTTGAGGGAGTATGCCATTACGACTTATGTGAACTCATAAATCAGTTTGTTATTCACGACACGTTTTTTACATTCGATGTTGTAAAAAACAGAACACAATTTTTTAAATATGGTGAGTCTGAGTATGGAAACATATCGACTATAATAAAACCAGAGCATATAAAAAATAAAAAATTAAATATGTCAGCCAAGGAAATGTGGACTTTTTGACGTTTCTTGCCAATAATAATTGGTGATCTTGTTCCTAAAGAAAATAAACACTGGGGGTTATTAATCGTACTCAATAAAATTATTGATATTGTCTTGAAGTCAAATTTTCAAAAAAATTGATGTAGTTACACTGGAAGGTCTTATATCAAAACATCACGACTTATATATTTCGCTCTTCAATACTAATTTAAACCCTAAATTTCATTTTATGATTATCCCTATGTTATGCAAATACTCGGCCCTTTAAAACATTTTTGGTCATTTAGATTTGAATCAAAACATAAAGTGCTAAAAAGTTATTGTAATAACACAATACTCGTAGAAATTTACCTTTATCCTTATGTATAAAATCAAGTTTAATTTTTTGTCAAAGAATGATTTCTAAATCTGGAATTCCGGCAATGACATCCAATTTATCTAAAACTGAAATATTACTTAAAGATCAATCTTATTTTCCAAAAATACAACACGTTTTTGCATATGTACATTTTCGAGAAGAATTGTGTTACACTGTGCTTACTTATTGTAAAGTGCATTACAAAAATAATGAGTAAGTTAGTATATCCACTTCAACAGCAAATATTTATCGAATAGAATGTTTATTAATATTTCACAGCTGTCCTTATATTATTTGCGAAAAAATGAAAACTTCAGGATACATCGATCATTTTAATGCATTCGAAATTTATAATCCAACTAACATTTATTACATTATATAAAATTAATGAATTTGAAGGTGGCCCTTTTTGTCTATATCCAAATCCGAATGGACAGCTGTTTTCTTTTATAAAACTTTTACTGTACTACAAAATAAAAATGGAAATGGGTAACTTTATAACTAAAAACTGTAACAATAAGTACCTAACTAAAACTGTAACAACAAATAATTGTAATATTTATGAACTGAAAAAAAGGAAATAAATAATATTAAAAAAGGCATCAAAGCACAATATCGTTTTTGGTGTTTATTACTACAAGGTGGCGCAAAAGTAATCCTCCTATCAGAAAATGCTATAAATTTTGCGATTGGCCCCTAATGTCAGTTCTGTTTTGACATTTGTGTAGTAAACACATGCGAAATACGCGTTAATAAACAATGTTACGCTACACTGCTCCAGAAAGCGGAATATTGGTCACTATTTATTTGAGCAATAATCGGTCGGCGAGTTTGGCACAACGTGAATTTCGTCGCAGATTTCCTAGCCGTCCAACGCCTACTGGTGAAACACTGCGACGTTTAGCCGCTCGCCTCGAAGAGACTGGCACAACACGAGATGCTGCCAGGCGTGGCAGACCCCGGAGTAGCCGTTCTGCAGAGAATATTGCTGCTGTAGCCGAAGATGTCATGGAAGCGCCGTCGACATCCACCAGACGATGTGCCACGCAAATGGGTATCAGTCGACGGTCTTTACAGCGAATTTTGGTACGAGATTTGAAGATGTTTCCGTACAAAGTCCAGACGGTGCATCAGCTGTTAGTTGCTGACCGCCAATCGCGTCTAACATACGCTCAAGCCATCCTTAATCACCACCAAGAGGATGATGATTTTTCATCAAAAATAATCATGAGTGATGAGGCCCATTTCCATCTTAGCGGGTACGTAAATAACTAAAATTTACGCTTCTGGGGCACTGAAAATCCGCGTGTAACCCACGAAGAGCCATTACACCCGCTCAAAGTCACTGTATGATGTGCTGTTTTCGCTGGAGGAGTCATCGGACCTTTTTTCTTCGAAGACGTCGCGGGCCAAACGGTTACTGTGAATGGTGAGCGCTACAGAGCAATGATCAACGAGTTCTTTTTGCCGCAACTTGATGATTTGGGATTGGAAAACATGTGGTTCTAACAGGACGGTGCAACGGCCCACACTGCACGTGCCACAACCGATATGCTGAAGGATGCATTTCCCGGGTGCCTAACCTCCCGTTTTGGCGATTTGCACTGGCCAGCAAGATCGCCTGATTTGACCGCTCCAGACTTCTTTTTGTGGGGCTTTTTGAAGTCGCGGGTTTATGTCAACAAGCCTCAGACTCTTGCAGCTCTTAAAGACAATATCCGTCAAGAATGTGAGAGCCTATCGCCGGAAGTTTTGGCCAAAGTGATGGAAAATGACATAAAAAGGGCTCAAATGACAATCAACTGTGGCGGCGGCCATTTACATGACATGATATTCTCGACTTGATGTAAAAAAAATTAAAAGACCAAATAAAAATAATCCACAAGAAGAATCAAAGTTTTTCATTTTTTTTTTAAATTACAGCCAAAAAACATCGGAAGGTTATTTTTGCGCCACCTTGTACATAGAATCCAGCTTAAGATTTAAGAATTCATAATTCCAGTCGATATTACTAAACAAATTATTTAGATCCAAAAAAGAAGTCTTCAAGAAATTATAACATTTTTTTTTTCAGTATTCCTATTTATTGCTATTTAATTGGTATGCACATTAATCCATCTTGTAAGTTTAAGATTATTTCGGCTTAATTGAAGAGTATAACTCTTATTCGATCCTGTATTTGAGTGCAAAAAACATAATTCAGGTGATTTAAATTTAAAAAGCTTGGTTTTAGATTTTTGTTGTTGTTTTAAGAATTATTCGACTTATTTTGAGATTGAGCACGTAAGAATGAAGAACATAAGCCTGATCGGACTAGAATTTAGCTTGCGATATTTATTTATGAGTGTACACTTTCTTAATGAGATTGACTTCTGAAAGACAAACAGTAACAAGGTTTTCATATTATTTGTATTATTGAGTATGATTTTACACATGAAAAAATGATACGAAAAACTCTTAAAAACAATTTATATATAAGTTCTTCTTCAATTAACCATTAAAATTTCTCTACGGTATCATATCGATCAATCGTGTTATAAGAAAATCTTGTTTGTCTTTTTCATAGTCATTTTGCGCTCTGTGTAGAAGTACTTACATAAAGGGTCCGCCAAATAACTTTTTTTTTTGAAAATGCTATAAAAAAAACTACTGAATATTTTCTCAAATTTCTTTTTTTATTTGAAAGTACAATCCTTCCGGTTAATAATGGAAAATAATTTCATTCAAATGCCTGCCTCGGCTGGCCATGCAGTAGCCTACACGATCGGTCCAATTTGTAAGCACATTATCGATTGTGTGCAGCTGTATTTCACCAATGGCTTCACGAATATTGTTCTTTAAAGCGTCAATTGTCTCTGGCATGTCGGCGTAACACTTATCTTTTACGGTACACCACAAATAATAGTCCAACTGTGTCAAATCGCAGCTCCGCGGTGGCCAAACGACATCAGCTCTGCCGCTGATAATGCGATCTTCAAAAACAGGGCGCAAAACATCGAGTGTAGCTTCGACTGTGTGGCACGTAGCGCCGTCCTGTTGAAACCAAATGTTGCCATCCTCTTCAATTTTTGTGAACAAAAATTCGTTCAACATGGCCCGATAACGATCGCCATTGACTGTAACGGCCACTCCTTGCTCATTTTCGAAGAAAAATGGCCCAATTATGCCTCTGGACGAAAATTTCAATTTTCTCGGGTGTACGCACTGTTTTTGGCTTTTCACGCTTTGGTTTATCGATGAGGATGCCAGTTTCTTTCACTTTTTTCCGTATGCTGACGGTGCTTCTCTTCTTCCAAAATCCGTACGCAATTTTCGCACACATTCTGCAACATTACCATGATTTTCAAAGTAATGTCGCAATATTTCCCAGCGTTGTTCAAGCGTATACACAACCATATTCGTTCAGCGGAAGGATGTCAAATCAGACATGAGCTAAGTGTTACCATTCGCGAAATAAGCACTAGTTGGAAAAAAAAGTTAGACGGCGGACCCTTTACATCTGAATAGTTTATATATTCGGAAAGGGCGGCCGCGAAAATATAAATCTGCATTCACAGTCAAAAAAGTACGTTCTGGGGGTATACGTCAAACCAATTCTCCAGCGACGACTTGTACGCTTAAACTGAATGCCATGTGCTCTAAAACAAGTCAAGTTAGTACAATACCTAAGCTTTTAAAAGGTACACATTATAGGGTGGACTTTATTCCTAAGAGAAGTATTTTTTACGGGGCACCACATAATTTGATTATATTTACATTTATTAATTCTAATTCAGTATATTTTTAAATTTTTTATATAACATTTGAATTTTAAATAAAAACTCATATTTAATTGTTGGTTTTTTAAATTTAACATCGGATGCACACTTAGTTATATTCAGCTTATTTGTCAATTATCCTTCGCAAAAGTTCAAGCATGAAATTGATAGAAAACTTCACGCATGGTTTCGCATTCAATATTCATAGCTTGGCTGTACCAGACTGTGAAACAGCTATCCCAAAAGAAACACCCACATTGTGTGCGACACATCAGTTCTGTATGAGTTCCAAAAAAAGAAAACAGAAACAAAATCCGGTACCTTCAATAACTTTCACTATTCTTCCGAAACATTTCACAAAATTTCAAATTTAATGCATATCGCAACCCGAATTCGGGAAATATCAAGGCCGTTCTTGTTTCGATTACCGTCTGTCGGGGGGTAAAAATCCTTAATAAGTGGAATAGCTTCTTCGTGTACATTCCCGTCACTCGTATCCACATCTTCTTCGATGTGCGTACTTATTCATGCATAAAATATTCGCTCAAACATACATACAAAGGGAACAGAAATGGTTGCGCAATTTTTATTATTTCCGTTTGCCATGTGTACATCAAAACGATATGTGCGATGATGATGATGATAACACCCAGTATCCTCAGATGCCCGAGAAGGTGAATCGAACTGGATGGAGGACCAATTGACATTACTCACCTACGTGACACTGTCAATGTGCGAACGACGTGGGTTCTATTCCTTCCTCTTCCACAGCAGTCCGCGCTCGCATTTTGCTTAGGCCATATTGATACAGGATTTGAACAGAACTCGCATTTGCCATTGGGATCCTTCGATGCCTCCGCGTGTATGGATAATAAAGCATTCTCTGTTTACGATGAAGGTGACGCACTCATCCATTAATGTAAGGTCACCCAGTTCGTGGAAATTCAGTGGCACTGAAACATCCTTCGCCCCATAAATCCTCCGTTGAGGAAGACGCGACTGTCCTATATGTATAACGGCCTGCCGGTAGTTATCCTTTACTATACCCCTGATGTTTGATTGGTCTCCGACATCGGTCGGCAGTATCACACAGGTTCCGCAATGTAGTCAGATCCAAGTCGTTTATCATCTTTTTTGTTGGTTCTCGTTTCCACGCAGCATCAGGTCTTGGAAGGAGTATTTGCACTCATTGCTCTGTTATCCTAGTAGGTACATGTATACTGTTCTCAGTGTGTGCACAACGAATGCCAGTGTGTCTTTTTTATTTACTATAATGTGGTCAATCGAGGTATGCTTTATGGTTCAAATAAAGCATGTGTCCCCTAATCTTTGAGTTCTCCTGAGGTCGAAGGAGTCGCCGTGGAGGAGTTTTTTCTCGTTTGTGCTTCGTTTGGGTCGTATAATTTCAAGTGCGCCCAACAACGACCAATGCGACAAAGGTTTCGCTGGGAAGAGTTACATTTTCATTAGGTATGATCTGCCTTCAGGTACCTAGTACCTGTCTCTTGGAATGAGGTGATTGTTATGGTTATATATGCGCAGTTTTTGTTGGCACAGACCTTGACAGATTGATAACAGGTCGGTCTAATAATATTTTTATTCCCTCTTCGCTGGAATGTAGGCTGTAACTGTTACTGTTACTGTCGGGAGGGAGGTTTGTTATTTATTTAGTGTTTTATGGGTAAGAATTAATGTTGGCAGGGAATTACGCGTGCTACGTGGTAGATTTTCATGCAATAATACGGCATAAGTTAGTTAATTCATGGTGGGACATAAATTAGGCCTGACTGGACGCTTCGGAAAAAAAAATTCTTGCTATTAGTTTAGTTTGAACATTGAATGGGCGGCAGCCATTTGGGGTGAATTTATTGATGATGCTAGGTATGAAAAGGTACATTTGAAAGATACGTGGTAGATCATACATGTAAACGCTATTATAGTGTGGAATTGGGGGAAGGGAAAGCATTCGTATTTATGAATATTGTGGCCATTTGGATAGTACTGGGTATTGGAGACGACAATTTAGTATTGTAGGACGTTGATGGAGGGGCTCACTCGGGAAGACAAACTTTTATATCTTAAACAGGGGTGCGAAAGATTTCAGACAGACGTTAGTGCTACAATAAAATTGATGAATTATTTTCGTACAACCAAAGGGGTTTTGGGAAAGTGATGTCAAGGATGTTAGATCCATGGCATTTGTGATTTGATGCATCTAAGTGTAGGGTTGGAATTTAATTAGCTCGTTTCTGATAGCTGTAAAGAGATAAGTGAATATTTAAGGACGATCTACATTATAATAGGACAATTTTCGAGCCCTCATCTAACCTTTGTTCTAATTTTCAAAACATAATTTTTTTTAATCCTCTAAATGTAAGTTAGGTTAGGTTAACCTAACCCAACCTAAATGTTAGTTAACACTGATTTTTGCAACTAAGTAAGCGACAGTTTAATTGCATATATTCCGCTTAGATGTTTAGCGTCAGCAAAACTGTTCAAACTAATATCACCATTGACTCTATATATACATAGAACAACCCCAACGAAACGAAAGTTGGTCAACACCTCGTAAGGTAGCGCCAATATTTCCCTTGATATTGTGCTCATATTTGACTTCTGCAACAATGAGAACGTTGTTCTTATTGTGCCAAAGAATAATAACTTTAAAAACTACCAGAATGTTATTTACTCCTACAAATGGCAACAGCTTTCTGCAAGAGAGACATTTTTTTTATACAGTTGCAAAAATAAAAACATCTTCGTGATATTCACAAAATATCATCCGTGTGTGACAGAGATCGATCATTGGCCCAATAATATATTGTAAGCTATGCATGTATGAGCTCCACCAAAATCATTTCGTGAAGAACGAAGTCAGTTTGAGGCCTATTTTCAATAGACATCTGACTTTGCACTGTGTCAAGTAATTTAGAAAAAATTAACTATTAATTACAAAAAATGGTGGATAAATACCTACTAATAAGGGAAAGGACAGAAATTATTTACATATATGAGAGGGACGGCTCAGCAGTGCAGGAATCTCCACAACGTCTGAGTATAGCCTCATTCCTTTCCATAGACAGCTTAAAATATTTTCTGTCGGCTTTGGCACTGTTTTTAAAAGGCGTTGAAGGATAATTTAAAAGTCAATTTTAATGTTAACTTTTCACTTCACTTCACAGAAATCTTCTTTGTCTAACGGATTAAAATAACTATGATAAATTAATTTAAAACTAGCTGACCCGGCGAACTTCGTTCCGCCCAAAAATCGTTAATGTAGCGAATATAGGCCCCTAATTTGAGCCCCCATCCAGTAATGAGCCCCTGCATGTTTTTCGTTTAAAAGCTAAGCTCCTGTTATTTAAAACATAAAAAAAAATTCCATTTCTGTTACTTCTTTACTTGTATTGTTTTAATTGTTTTCATACATGGGGTTTTCCCAGTTGGTAACAGAAATTCGGAAAGTGCTTATGTTTCATTCGTGTGTTGTGAAAAAGTGTTTTTGGCCAGTTTTGTTAAGAAAGTATTTATTTAAAGCAAGTGGGCAAGTATTTTGTTTATATTTTATACTTACATGTTTATATTAACAATTAACATTCATAGCAATTATTTTTATATTAAAAATTCTGGAAAATTGTTTATTTATTAAAATATAGTGCGCCCCACAACTGGGATTCGAAAACAATTAAAGCTCAAAAAAACTATATTATTATATAAAATATTAATAATTTTTTATAATAATATTTATCGCATTTCCGTGTGTTAGTTTTAAAGCCTTGAATTATAAATTTGGGGAAAAAGTAATTTAGTACAGATATTAAAAATGCCCTTTTTTGATTTTAAATTTTTTTAAATTGCAAAATTAGTCGGAACTATAATATTATTCGTATTAAACCCTTAATAATACTATGTACCTACTCTCTTTTGTATATTTGTTTTACCTTATATATAAAATATCTTACGTGAATGTTTTTCTATTGTTATTAATAATATTATAATTATTTGGTAACACTTTTCTTGCTCATACCAAACCCTAGATTTACCAATTTATGTACAATAGATAGATATTAAAAATGGTCTTTCAATACACGCAGCTTCAAGACATTATAGTATTCCAAGACACACTCTTCAAAATCGGCTGCATAAACATTCTTTTAAAAACCAAAAAGAACCTTTACCAATTCTTACAAATCAAGAGGAATCACAGATTGTAAATTGGATTTTTGAAAATCATGCAAAAGGCTTTCCAAGACGGTAGCATGAAGTTTGTGGTGTTGTTAGGGAGTCTTTAGATGCTTGCCTCAGACAAAATGTTTTTAAAAACAATAATCCTGGACATCGGATTTTTGAGAAGGCATCCTGAAATAGCCAAAAGAACACCTGAAGCTGTAACTGATGCTAGCGCCTGTGTATCTGAAAAGGGTATAACTATGATGTTCAGTTTTTCCACCAAAGGGCTAATAATAAAGCCATTCGGCCTTACTAATAATCAAACACTAATGTCGACGATTAGCTGGTTTGGTAAAAATATATAACATTAGTGAAACGGTACGAATAAACAATTAGACCTACACATTTGCTAGAGCGACAACTTTCTTAGAATCTATTACATTTTTTGTCATCGCAAATGATTATTTACAAATACAAAAGAATTCCAAAAGAGGTATTGGATTCGATTCAAGACGGTACATTGTATACCAAAACGGACTACGGTAGGATGACTTCTGAAGCGTCCCTATTCTATGTATATAGAAGAAACCTGACGAACTGTAACGTTAATGAGGCTCACGATCGAAATCTATTCAAATCTTAACCTGTTTCTAAAAACGCAGAATTACGCACTTCTCCCAAAGAGTACATAAAAACTGGACTTTGTTTCGACTGTGGGGCCAATAATAATATCAAAGACCGAACAAGGAATACAATGTTTAATATGTTCAAAAGATTACTATATTAAGTGTTCCGAAAAAATATCAAACGAAATTGAATTCTTTAGCTGCAAAAGATACAAAATACATTAGTATTGTTAATTTATTTGTGCAATGTTTTTTGTTTTATCATCTACCTATTTATCTAAAATGAAACTCCTGACTATTTATTTGGTTTCGTTGAATAATAAAACTTCAAAATACAATTTGTATTTGAACATTTTTGAAAGCAACGGTTATTTTGACAAACAAAAAAGGATTTATATGCGGGCTCGTTATTGGAACAGGAAGAGCTCAAATTAGGAACATGGGGGCTCAGTACTAGAACACTCCGTATTTTTTAAATATTTTCATTTTACTTAAATCGTATTGCAAACTAGTAAAAAGATACGCCATTTAACAACAAACAATTAATCAATCCTATATAAAATGAAACACTTGTTTCGATATATGCAAACAGTTCATTTTGCAGAAGCGGCAAACTCAAAACTATAGTTAAGGGGGCTCACTACTGGGGCTTTTGCCCTAATAGTTCCGAGTATGCAAATTCTGCTTCATGTAATCCGGTCAATTCAAGTTCTTTATTTAAACGTTAAACTGAAGTACATATATAACAATGTCGATGGTTTTTCAATCAAACCGCAATGATTGACGTGTTGGCCAACATTCCGCTTTTTCATTGTCAAATTGAATTGAATGACGATCTTTTTTGAAAGTGCCGACGAAGTTCGTCCTTCTCCACGCAGGAACAATTTCCTCTACGTAATTTTGAATGCAGTACAGTACGGTGCTGAGATTTATCAAAAAGAAGTTCGATTAACTTTAAATCACTTTCATCGCTAGACGAATCAACTAATATTGTTAATAAATTAAATTTAGCCAAATCTTCGAGTTTATCAGACATTTTAACGACTTTGTGTACTATTTTTTGGAATTGTTCAATTATTTATCTCTAATTTTTCATTTCCTACTACGAAAGTAAAAAAAAAATGTAGCCTTTGATTTTCTCCTTTAAAATCGTCAATTCAATGACATTGCATTTGAGATCCTTCACAATCAAACGCTTTCCGTTACTAAGTTTCGGTTGAGGTTGCGCAACAAAATTATGACTAAGCCGACTTTCAATCTCAAATTGTCCCAAAACGAAATGTAATGCAGTTGCTTCACGTCATTCTTCACAATGCAATTTGGATAGATGTCCGACGAAACGAAAAGGATACCCTTAATATTGCGGAAAATGCATTGCAATATTGACAGACGTCAACGCACCGAAAAAAATTATATTCGATTGCGGAAGAATAACGAAACGCAGCTCGATTTAAATTGAAAGGTGGTGCACGTGTCCTTCGGTCTAGAAGTCAAATAGAGTTCCGTTAATCTTAATCATCATTTCCACGAAGTGTGGCTCTCACTACACGATTTATCTAAATATGGTCGGCTCTTTCATTTTGGGAAAACGCGTTTTTAGAGGAGGGCAATATATAGACGATTGTCAATTCTGAAGTGTTTGTCATTCCTTTGAATCGATATTTTCTCCTCTCCATACAACTTTCACACATCCCCCCTTTACCTTTAAAAATATATAATTTCTTGAATGAAATAAAGTTAGATTAGGTTAAGTTAGGGAAGTTAGGAGTACATCGTAAGACACCCATTGTGACTCCCTTCATATAGGTAACTAAACAAAACCCAAAACAATGAAAATAAAAATTGAAGTCATGTTTAGGATCATAAAATAAAATAACAATACAAAAATGAATCCAATATTCGTGGTGGACAAAATTAGCACATTGTCATAGATTAACATTTTCTACATCCCAAACAAAATTAAATTCCAGAAATCCCCACAATCCACTTATGAAAGAATGCTATTTCTGATTCTCACGGTTTAAAATTTTCGCGTAAAAAATGCAGAGTGAAATGTCAAAGTGATGTGACACTTCACCTCAAGCACTTGCCCAATTGGAGCGAAGCACCATCTGTCATTCAAAAACATAAATAATTTCGTTCTGTTTTCAAAACGAATGACGACGAATGCACAAAACTATCAAAAAACGACAATATTGTCTGTTCAATGTGAGCCGGACATGAATTTCACAATTTACATAAATTCTTATGTCACCCACAACTCGAAACATCATTATTCGTTCGCTGTTCTCGTTTCAATTCAAATCAGCATGAACTATCGCGGCAATATATGAAATTCATTGGAATGAAAGTGGCACCGTCTGTCGAAAATTGGTCGTACCAACTCAGAAACCTTCGTGGGCTCATGCACAACAACTTTGCTAAAAGTCATCATATGATCAAATGCATAGTTTACGATTCTATATAAAGGACATACATTCATTTATTTATAATATATACAGGTAGATTATCAAGTTCCAAAAATGACCATGTTTTTTGAAAAAATCTGCATATTATTTGAAGAACATACACGAAAAAAATGATTGAGCAACAATTTATATCCAAAATGTCTTCCACTTCGGGCAGCAAACACGGAGAAGTTGAAAATCGCAATAAAAAGCTCCGTGGGTTTGAGGTCGGTCGTGAGTCATTTGTGATTGGGATATAATGCAGGGTTATTCATTTCGTGGTTTCGAGTTGGTAGCGCTGGCATTTGGCACCTGTCAAATTCATTTGAAGTATCATAATATTTATTAGTTGAATGTTTACCATTTACGATAATGGATCTCCTAACAATTAAACATCGCGTTAAATTATAAAAACTTTCTAAAAGACGGGGCAACAAGCCATACAACACGACCAATTATGGCTTTATTGCTTGAGAAGTTTCCTAGTCGCGTAATTTCACGTTGTGGCGACGTCAATTCGCTAACAAGATCATGTGATTTGATACCGTTAGATCATTACTCAAGTTACGGCTGAGATACCGCCCGAAATGTGCGAAAAAGTGGTTAGAAATTGCCTCAAAAGAATCGCATGCTGTGAATCTTCCCAAAGCGGTCATTTGAATTATATTGTATTTCTTACTTAATGGCAAAGTCCAAACTTTATAATGAAATAAAATTTTCATCAAAAATGTATGGCTGGGTGTGTTTTATTTAGCATTACTTTCGAAACCGAAATTGAAATACCCTTTATAAATAATCTGACACCTAACTGGGTGTTTGTCTCTTTTTTTTTTTTGTAGTTAAGAAACAATGTTATGATAAGTTGCTTTAGTATAGCAATCGAGACATTGAGACAACGATTGTCCGCGAGAAGAAATAGATATAATCTGCGAGATCTTTAATAAAAAAAATGTTGCACTAGCCCTAAAGGGTTAACGCATGAGATGGCTATAATTTACAGTCGACCAAACTACTCGGTCTACACATATAAAAAAATTGTAGGGGATTTGCGTCTGCTACCTACATACTGACGTGAAAACTATTTAACAGATTTAAATGGAAATTTGTTTGAAACGCATCTTAAGACTCCGGGAACAATATGGCATATTACGTTCATTTTTAAAACTTACCTTTGTCATTGGTTTTCATTAAATGTTTTTTTCTAGATACGTATTACTGCTTTTATCTTGCCATTACTTAACCTTCGCAAGGATGAAAGTTTTTAAGTACTCGCATGAAGAGTATCTACCTTTGGTAGATACATTAGATTCAATATTAAGTGTGCAATTTTTCTTTAATATGGTTTTCTTATACACTATTTTATTTTTTTTTTATTTTGTTGAATAATTTAATTTCAATTTTTAAAATTTGTAAACGAAAATTTTGTCTCTTGTTGCTGAGACCAATGTCATACATTATAAATTCCATCAATCCACTTGGAATGTTTTTAAACGAAAATTTATTTTGTTGCATTGCGTAGTAGATAAGCATTTTTCATGGAAGATACTCTCGTATACTCTCGGTTCCGAAAATTCAGAATTATTTTTCTTCAAGCATTGTTTCGCATGACGATATCTATTATTTCAAATCAAGTTTACATTTGAACACTTACTTTCGTATTTTCGAATTACATGAACTAATTTTGTTTTTAACTACAGAACAAATATCCTAATATGCCATTTCACAAGCTTGTGTTTTTTTTTCTTCTGTAGTGTTAAGAATTGACGGAGCTTTATGGAAGGTTGTCTATGCGCCTAGCTAGTTTATCACAGACAACCCTATATATTCGTAAACGGTAAGTTGTAACCTTTAAATTGGTATATATTTCATCCTATTATTTTATGGCTATTGTCAATCGCTAAAAAAGGATCACCAAAAACAGGGTTGTCGGGGGTGGTCGTTTGCTGCTTGCCAACCTAATACCTTTGATTAGTATTTAATGTCCTCTATCGAATTGTTATAAGTTTTGTCTATTGTTTTATGCCTATGAAAGTTAAAAAAAATCGTACCGGAAGTAGCCCGTTTTTTCCATCCCTGGGCAAAAATGTCCGACAACCCTGTTTTTTTTTTTCTCTTAGTCTACTTGCAAGCTTTCAGTTTTTACTTAACTCATCTTATTATTTTATGCCTTAGGACATCATGCGGTCGACTCTCCTATTAAGTTTGAACATGACTGTAAGCAAACTCTAACACCGAAAAATTTTAAAAATTGTATTTTTTGTTTTCGGATTTCTCGAATTTGTTTAATTTTCTTCGTTGTCATTGATTGACATGGAATTGGGCATTTAATGTAAAAATAGGTAATAGAATTTTTGTTTGTAAGGGGCGAATTGTAAAAATAAATCAATAAATGCAATTTTATAATTAAATAAATCTTTAAAATTAAAATAATAAAAATATAAAGATTTATAGGGTCTTCTCGTCTTTTAAATTTATTTTAGCTTTTTAACTAAAAAATAAAATTTTATTATAAATTTAAATGAAACAGTTAATATTTCGTCCAACCATTCATTCCAGCCTTCAATTAAAAGACTAATGATTATGCTACCTTTGCACAGTTAAAATACTGCGGCCATTTAAAAAATCAGTGGGCAGGTTAGACTTTAAATTAATTTCTAAAAAACATGTTTTTGTTAAACAGGCGAATATTATTTTTGCCGAATTCTTTATATAAACTTATCATTTATAAATATATAAATACATAATAAATATACTATATCATTATTAATTTATTTTTTATATTTAAATAAATATTTTAATCGTTCGATCGTTTTGTGCTTACGCGATTAGAGTCCTGGCTCTGATCCTAAAATCCGTGGTGAACAAGTAGACGTAGAACTCAATAGGCCTAACCTATACACATTTTTAGTTTCGGCTTAAAATTTTAGTTGTTCACAATAGCTAAATGTTTTATATACAAATTTCGCATTTGTGAGTTTCCGTAAATTTAAAGTCGAGACTTAATTTTATTATTAGTACGGCGCAACGACAGCACTGATTCCGAAGCCGATGACGAGGAACCGGAAAAACATGTATGATACCTATAGATAATGGTGAAACCAGAAGCACTTTGCGTTACTTTTTTACCGGCAAGGACGAAACAAAATGGTATACAATTTCACCGAGGCTTCAGCGTGAAGAAGCGCATGATATTTTACTTGATAAGCCTTTTACCGGTCCTAGTTAACGAACAAAACTGTAATTGAAGTCGATACCTTACTTCGAATATTGGAGACCCTGATAAATCTCCAATGAAGTGGGAAGTACTCATTTTAACTCAAAAAGAGCTTTCGGATATTATTGGAGTTTTGTTAGTTATGGAATATCACCGATAACATTTTGAAGCGGCTTAAAAAACTTTGGTGCAAACAGTTTCATATCGCGTTACAATGTCAGTTTGTCGCTTCAAATAATCCATAAAGTTTCATCGATTTAATTCTGAACCAACACGTGCCGATCGCGTGGCATCTGATAAGTCAGCACTGCACAGACTCTTCTCCAAATGTTCGATTATTTATTCAAATAAAGCAGAACACAAGAGCGTGTGTTTCTAATTTAATCTCATTCGATATTCAGTGTTTATTTTTCATATCAATTTATATGAAGGAGATTTTTGTTTTTTTTTCCATACAAAATGTATGAAAATAAATATATATACCAGGGTAGAGTGTGTTTATCTACACAAAAATACTTCAAAGTTAAAGAAAAACTGTGAATAAATAGCAACAAAAAGTAAATTGTATCACTTGTGTGTACAGATCAGTCACTGAGTAGGAAGGGCTTTAAGATACGTTTCAGACTTTTCCAAGATATTTCTCAAAGAAAATTAAAAAATCTACCCGGGTACCATCCATCGAATCGATGAAGTAAATTACATTTTTTTTTGCATTGAACTCGATAGGGAATTCGTACCTAAATTTAATACACAGATTAGACTGTCACTGTTTGTTCTAAATAAGCCAAGCATGTAAATCAGTTAGGCATTGTCCTGTTCGTAAGCCGATAAGCACTCAGATCAAAGGATGTTAGTATGCTTGACATATTTAAATCGATTGTGGTCCACGCGCTGTAGGCTGTGATACACCTAATATTAGTAGAATTGTTGTTAGTCCATTTTGTTTAAATACATCCAAGAACCGAACAAAACTTTACACTGTTAAGGTTTATCACTCTTAGTTCCAAGAAGCGTTAAGTTACAGATGATTTTGGTTCATATTCAGTGCTCTTAATGCCTTTGAGCCAGAAGGCTCTATGCAGTTGCTCCCAACGTCTGAACTATTAATAAAATAGTTACTAATGAAGAAATTCTTAAAATACAATAAGTCATAACTCTGGATGAAATATCTTCTAACCCAAAAATGAAATAAATCCTACTTTCATGAAACTTTAGAGATAAACATTTTTTTTTTTTATTTATAGCTAGTACAGTTTTGTTTATAAATTTGGATGTAGTCAACCACTAATGTTCTTCATACACTGCGTCTAATAATGTCATCCTGATTTAAATGTAGCTTACCGAAACATTTCGTAGTTTTAAATGCTTACATTGCATCAAAAGAGTGTTTGGTCTTGTAACGCAGCATATGATTCACAACCCTCACCTTCTTTTGGTTTCGATATTGACGGGCTTTGTCTGTCGTTGTCTTTACTGTTCTGCTATCTACCATCTTCCAAGGAACATACAAAATATCTTCGTCCGGTTTCATTTCGACGCATATGTCGCATGAAGCACCATCCTGTTGCTAAACATAACTGCAGTTGTTCTTCCTTTTGAACAATTTGCTATTGGCAGCTTACATTTTTGGAGAACCATAAGAGCCGCCGCACAGTGGTTTCATTTGTAAAAAACCGAAAATGTAATTTTAAATGAAAGGAAATAAAAGAAATAGTTGCAAAAAGTCTTTAATTTTATATTTTTATTGAAATTAATGAAAGTTTAAAGCAATAAATTGAAAAAATCTTAGTTTTTTTTTTTAATTTCTCTCGTTAGAAAGCAACGGACCTGATGTTAAAAGTAATCTATAAAATCAATCTGTATTTGTTGTATCCTTGACGATTTTTGAGTATTTTTCGACCTAAAAAACTTAACGTCTTTGTTTTTTTATAATAGACACGTGCTAAAGAGGTTATGACTACTCGTATGGTGTAGTTTGAAGTACACAGCGCGGGCGTTAAGGAAATTGGGATAGAGGAGATAGGAGATTCCGATGTACATTGATTTTAAATGTCTGCAAATTGCATTGAGGAGGAAAGACTGAGTTGGGCAAGGCATTTCACATTCGTGTTGTACGGCTTACGAAAGAATCTCTATATTTCATAGTACGACCGAAAATAGGCTGAAGGGTAAACTGATGGGCTTGGCGAGTATTGCGGTTAAATTGTTGAAGGGGTGGAATGCAGCTGGCGATGTCATTTGAGCACTATTTGTAAAAAGAACTATAAAAAAATGAGAGACATGAGCCATTCCTGCGATGTTCAAGCGAATTTATTGAATTCGCGATATTTGTGTATCCAATAAGTTTTAGGGCTCGATTTTGAATCCTGTCCAGGAGGTGCAGTGTGGTTTTCGGGGCACCAGACTAGATATGAGAGTTGTACTCAAGTTTGGGGCGAATGAACGCTTTATACGACCCAAACGCACAATAGTTGGCCCGTTTACATTCCGTCTTATGAAATTCGAAAAAAAGATTGGCACTGCAAAGTAAACAAGCAAACTCAAAATTTATTTCGATATTGTGAAAGTGTTAGACATATACATTTAAAAATAATTCTTCATAAAATAATAACAGTTCATTTAATGATTAAATAAACGAAATTATTGTAACTCATATAACGCAGAGTAGTTGACCCACTCTTTTATCGACGCAAAAATAACTGTCTTTTACCACTGAGTGACGTCACCTTTGTTTTTAATAACGGCTGTAATTCGATTTGGAAGAGTTTCCACTAAATTAAAGCAGTATGCCATTCCAAACTTCTTGGATCTTTTCCTTCAATTCATTCAAGTTTTTAGCCGGATTTGTTCTTAATTCTTTTTTCATTTTTCCCCACAAAGTCTCAATTGGAGACAGGTCCGGGCTATTTGGTTCTCTAGGATGTCTTGATACCTACTGGCATTCACAATACCATCGATGAAGCGAAGGTCACCTACTCCTTGAGCTGACATACATCCCAATACCATTACTGAAGCGTTAAATTTAGTTTTTCGTCTAAAGCAGTCTGGGTGAAATGCTTTAGCTGGCGTATTGGAACTCTTGATCGTGAGTCTCAAACACAAAGTTCGAATCGATACTCATCGCTCCATATTACACTCCTGCATTGCCTTAGCATCTAGTTTTGATAATCACGAGTCCACTTTAAGCGCTTCTTTTTTTGCAGTGACGGTTTTTTAGAAGAAACAATTTTCTAAGTTAATAAAACAAAAGCAATTTGGTTAAAAATTACTGTATAAAATTTGTATCCCATTTTCTTCATTTCTCGAATGCAGGTGTCTCTTGAAACTTGCTTTTTAATCACATTTTTCCATTCCAAGGTGGTATTTGCCGTTGTAGCACGACGATCTTTCTTGAGCATTTTTCTTAAAGCCCTTCTGTTACGATCGTTAGCAATTGATGGTCTTCCAGTTTTCTTCAGTGGGTTCACATTTCCAGTCTTCTTGAATAAATTAATAATGAACTGAAGACCTCGATATTTCCAATTTTTTTGCGATGTTATGTGCCGAAACGTTTTTTTTTTGTACGCTTTTATTATTAAATTACATATGTCTTCCGATAAACACTTTCCACGCGCCATAGTGAACCTTGATTGCGACTGCAATCAATGAATGCCTGACTTGAGACATCCGCACTTAAATAACGCAACAATAAACGGTAAATGTCAAGAGACAAAGACAATATCCAGCTTAGGCCAACTATTTTGCCTCGAAAAACTAACGGGCCAACTATTTTGCAAAGAAAAAAATGAAATTTGTGGCAACAAACATTAACTGTTTTAACTTATTGATTGTTTTATAAAGAACACATGTTCATGGATAATATTAAGAAAACAAAATCAACTTTTTATAAATTATGCATAATAATAACGCATTTGAAAATGTATGTGATAAAAAATACAATACTAGGCCAACTATTTTGCGTTTGGGCTCGTATATGGTAGCCAGATCAGAGGGGGTAAAATATTCATTCCAACGAAGTTTGTCATGGACACACATACCGAGAATGGCCTGTCTTTCGCTTTCGGCGATGCAAGTGCACAAAGAAGTCATGAAATCTGCACTAAAAATTTGCCATCAGCACATCGCGCAGCTAAACTTACCCCTACTCAAGTCGTTGCCAAAGGATTTGTGCATTTTTGTAGCTATAGGTGGCGCTTTTTCCAATCTCCGAACACCCTCACACATACTTACGCACACTCTTTTGTTGGTGGTAGAACATAGAAGGGAACTGATTCTCTTCGTTTAAAATGGCTAATAACGCATTTACTTTCTTCTTTTACTGGTCACCGTTGAATTCAGGCACCTTTATTTGTAGAATATTGTAAAGTATGTTTCTTTCTACTAATTCCACTAAGTATTTCGAATTCCATTTCCGGACCGAACAAACTCGACATCGAAAACACTAGTCAGCAATTGATTTCCTAAACGATTTAAAATGATAAAAATGGTTTCAAAAAAATAACAAAAAAATTAAATGCCGTTTGGAATGCAGTAGGTATATTTAAAACAAAATAACTATAAAAATGTTATTTTGAGGAAAATGGAATCACTCCTAACAACATTTAATTCAGGATTTATTTCATGATGAAATAACTCCTGTCACAGAAGAATCAATCTGTCCATCTGTTACGAATGTTGCCTGCTAATGAACCTAATAATAGTTAGTATAATTTTGTTGGAAATTTTCTTCGCGTTTCTCTATAGGTAGGGCAGTTATCATTCAAAATAAAATAAAAGTGGAACACAACTGCAATAAAAACATCGCATAACCATCCCTGTGACTTTGTTCCACTGAACTAAAATTCCTCCAATTCAAACAGGAAATAGATTGAACACGCTCTCCGATGATCTTGGAGGGGAGAGCGTAATTAGTTGCTGGGGTACTTTTTTTTCTTCTTGGATAGCAATCGTGGAGGACAGACGTGTGGTCTCCCAAAGTATTAAGTCGGGGAATTGATTCTTAAAATTCTATACACTGGCTAAGTTAAAATTTAATAAAAGTCCTAAATAAAAACGTAACAGTGATACGACATTTATCACGAATCGTGATAAATTTAAAACAACTGGCCGCTAAACGCGATCACAAATCCGCTATCCAGCTCCACAATCAAATTTCCCCAGTCTAATTAATCCGATCCCAACCCGCATGATTAAGATTGGTGGATATAGCAAAAACCATTAGTGCGCAAGCAGAGCAGCGCAGTGATCGGCAAAATTCACGGCGAATATCATCCATCACTTCCCCTGTGAGAGACCGAACAGCCGTCGTACCACCATTCCCCACATATTCCCACGTCATCACGCTCCAGACGAAAGAGACTCCACAATACACACCAACGGGTTCATAGCGATTTCCCCACACACTACACCGACAACGTGTCAAAGATAACAGGTAGCCGAATAGTCAAGTGCAACAGAAATTGTGCAATCAGTGACTCAGCATCAGCAGGCAGCAGCATCAGTATTAATTAGTATTTTGGTTTTTGCATTTAATCTCATTAATTTCATTTAATTTCTATATTGGTATATTTTGTGTAAAGTATTGCTAGGAAAGAAGGGAAAAATATTGCACAATAGATAAATTGTCTAATAACTTATACATTAAAAGTACGCTACGGAAGTAAAGGTATGGAAAATAATAATAGCAAAATATATAACAGGTATTAACTCTAAATACATTAACATATTATGTGTTATAAACATACACTAAAGTCGACATAAAATTCTTTCCTAAACTAAAAAAAAAAAGAAAAGAAAAAAAAAAACAGCGTGAGGGACTTGTGATCACAATTTCCAGCAACGAAACTTAGGAGAACAGTAATAAGATCAGCAGAATAAAAGACAAAAAAGGATTGAATCAAGTAAGTTAATATTCTTTTCCATTACTTTCGATAAATATATAAATATATCTACCTATATATTGTGTAGCTCGTGATTTGATAGAGCTGATTTAAGTGCTATATTTTTTTTTTCTTTCTAATTAATAAACTAAAACGTAAATTTCGAATCTTAAGCGTATATATATATATATTTCCAGCACATATATAGTGAATTGATAAAAGATGCTGTGCTAGGATAATAGAATTAATTAATTAAATTATAACATTAATTGATATACGAAACACGAAGTTTAAACGATTATTATTAGTATAGCATTGTAAATTGAAGAACTATTATACACGGTCACTATATACGCTATATACGCAATCCATGTGCTTTAATTTTGCTATGCCTGACTAAATTTTATTAGTTAAGTTATTATCAGTACTTTCTTAACTTCAATAAAATGCTTTATAATGATATGAACATTCCGTGAGTTCATTGTTAGGGGGTTGAGTCTGGTCGACATCTTTCTTGCATGAAGTGGTAAATAGGGTATTCACCCGTTGAATAGGCATGGTAGGGACAACATTTTTCAATATAGAGGTGCGAGTGTTGTCATGGCGTTGTCGTTGACATATAGGGAGGGAACAAGTGCACCAAGCAGCATAACATCAAGTTGCAGGCCACGTAAGCGAAGCATAAGTCGGGTTAGTTTAGAAAGACATTAGGATTGATTTGAGTTGGTAAATAAACCCTTGACATGAGTAAGTGATCTTCTGTTGTTGCGTTTAATTAGTAGGGTTGAGAACCATCCCAATATCCGGCGAGCTTAGCGGAGCCATGCCTCCTGCATGTCAAGGTAAAGCCTACATAATTAAATCGTTAAATAAGCAGCAACACATCATGAGGATTCACTCAATATAGTGCAAAGAGTGTAATTGACATAGAAGGTAGGATGAAGAGAAAAGTGTATCACATCTTACATCGTAACCACTCTTGGCGTTTCCTAGAACCGAAAAATAGATATGTTAAAATCGACTTCGACAAAAAGAAATTCAACTGTAATATAGCTTTAATGTCAGTTAGGTAATAAATTCCCCTTTTCTGGCATTAATCCCTTAACTCCTGAGGAAAATATAATTAATATTGTTAACTGCTTAGATAGATCATCATATGTATTAGGTGACTTTAATTTAACTGATGTTGCTTGGGCTTTTTCTGATAATGACAAATATGTTCTTCCATTTAATGTCTCAAAAGAGAAGGAAATTCAAGTAATTGACACAATGCTTGCCACGAATTTCCGTCAATTGAATGGATTTCCCAACGTTATTGGTAATGTGTTAGATTTAATTTTTATAAACGAAGAGATCGAAGCTTCTGTAAGCCGAGTTGATTTTCCATTGCTGAATAATAGTATTTTCCATGATGCGTTGGAAGTTTCATTTGACTTGTCGGTTTTAAAATCATTGTTTGTTGGTATTAAAAGTGATAAGTTGGATTTCGCTGAAGCAGATTACAATGCTATAAACAATTTTTTATGTTCTATAAACTGGCAAAGCAGTCTTGGCTCTGCTAATTTAAACACTGATTTTACGGAATTTAGAAAAATAATTGACCATACGATCTCTACATTTGTGCCGACTAAACGAATAATCTGTTCTAATAAACCTCTTTGGTATAACAACAGTTTATCGAGACTGAAGAATGCTATGAATAAAGCCTGTTGAGTAAATTAAATTTAAACGCGCGCAATGATTTTTTGCGACTGCGAAAGGAGTATGAATGTTCAAAAGAAATTTGTTTATAAGCAATACGTTTCATCAATGGAAACTAACATTAAACATGATGCTAAAGCCTTTTGGTCATTTATAAACACAAAGCGAAAATCAATTGGTATACCATCAATTATGTCGTATAACGGAGTCAATAGTGATAATCTTAGTGAAATATGTAACATGTTTGCATCATTTTTCGAATCAAATTTCGTGAATGAGGTAATTGATTGTAATTCATTACAAAATTGTGATCGTATCACTAACACAGGCTCTATTTCTCTTACTGAGGAAGATATTCTTCTTGAATTATCATCGCTTGATACAAGTACGAGTATTGCGCCTGACAACTTCCCCCCCTTGTTTTTTAAGGCATGCAAATGTTTAGTTTAGTTCAACCGCTTCAGATTATATTTAAAAAGTCTCTAAAGGCAGGTATTTTTCTTGATTGCTGGAAGCATTCTTTTATAACTCCAATTCATAAATCTGGGTCTAAAAGAATTATTGACAATTACAGACCCATAGCTTAATTGCAACTAGTTCCGAAAATATTTGAAGCTGTTGTGAAGAAACGGATATATGCCGTTGTGTGTAACCAAATCTCGCAAAATCAGCACTGTTTTGTGTCTGGTAGATCAACAACTACCAACTTAGTCATATTCACTAATTACTGCTTCATAAAATTGAAAATCGTCACCAGGTTGATTGTATTTATACAGATTTTTCGAAGGCTTTTGACAGGGTCCAGGTGACAGGTTTCTGTTAGAGAAACTTGAGATGTTTGGATTCCGGTCAGAGAAACTTGAGATGTTTGGATCAGCAGTTATCTGCGAAATCGGAAACAATATGTCTAATGAAATTTTAAGTTTCTCAGGTGTCCCCCAGGGAAGCCATATTGGTCCGCTCCTCTTCCTACTTTTCATAAACGACTTACCATCTTTTATATCCGAATCCAATTCCCTTTTATATGCTGATGATTTAAAAATATTTAAATGTGTAAACTCGCTTTCTGATGCGATTCAATTGCAAACAGATCTTAACCAAGTTAATGCCTGGTGTACAATGAATGGGTTATACTTTAGCATAACAAAATGCTCTGTTATGACATTCAATAGAATCAAATCTCCGTTAATTTTTGATTATAGTATTCAAGGAAATTTATTTAAAATAGTTACTGATCAAAAAGATCTAGGCGTTATATTTGATCCTGAATTACACTTTGCGTTACACATAGATTACGTAATAAGCAAGGCTGTATGCTGGGTTTTCTGTGTCGAAATTCTAAAGACTTTAACGATCCCTACACTCTTAAATCACTTTTCAATTCATTAATTCGTTCTTTATTAGAATATGGTTGCGTAGTTTGGAATCCTTACTACCACAATGCTGAAGCTCGGATTGAAAAAATTCAAAAACGATTCACAAAATATGCTCTCAGAAAAATAAACTGGAATAATGATATTCCTCCTTATGAAGCAAGATGTGCGCTTATGAGTTTTAAACCTCTGGCTAAAAGAAGAACCTATTACTCAGTACTTTTTGCACATGATGTAATTACCGCTCATATTGATTGTTCGCTTTTATTATCAATGTTTAGTATATACACTCCTTTTCGCATTCTTCGGCCTAGAGAACTGTATTTTTTTTATGTTTCTCGGCACAGAACTAATTATGGTCAAAATGATCCCATAATCCCATTATATAATAATTCAATTGACTTCAATATGAGTAGAATACTTTGTAAAACTGCTATAATGAATTCACTGTAATCTAATAAATTAATATGTAATGATATTAGAAGTAGTCTAAAATAAGATAAACTTGTAAGACGAAATAAGTAATAAATAAATAAAATAACTTCCGACATGGCTGTTTATGATTCCTCGACTAAGCATTGTTTTAACATGATTTATCAGTAAATTAAATACGAGGTCTGCGGTTTTTTATCACACTCAAGTATACACTGGCGTATCGTAACAAATTTTTTTTTTTTTGAAAATCTATATCCGTATTTAAACAAATAGTGGCGCAAGAGGTACCATAGGATCAGTTTCTAGAAACCAATCGTTTTGTGTGAGATAATATTTTTGGTACGATTAAAAGATAACTACTTTATGTCGAGTCGGAACGGTCGGATTGAGAAGCCTCTTCATGATACTCATTGTCTCTGATGTTTGTCAGACATTCGCTAGAGGTGGCGCGGAATAAAAAAAATCCTTATGATGTAATTTTTCCGGGGATCGGACCTGGGGACCGCCGTTTCAGTGCTGCAGCACATAATCACAGAGTCACCGCGCCGGCAATAAAACCATTTACTTATCACTTGGTTCAAATTTATGGTACACTCCGGCGTATACGTAACCTTTTTTTTTTTTTTAAATAAATACCAAATAAATACCAATTCTTTTGCCCTTGCACGAAAAAGTTCCAAAGCAGATGTTAAAATTTCCTACAAATCCTATTCGGTATCTAAATCTAAAGCTTGGCAATCCTGCTTAAAAAGGGAGTGTGGGCAGTGAAAAATGCCAATAAGATGAAGATCGTATTTATTTCGATTTCACCTAAGGTACTTGATGTTCACTTCGCATCAAATTCGCTCGCTTTTGAACTTACCCAATTTACCACCTCAATTAACCATCATTAAGGCAACAACGCCTCTTCCAACTTTAAGAACGCAAAGCAGCTGCGAATGCCTCTCACATTAGTGTGCGCTCCCTCCACCTCTGCCCAGCCGAAATAAATTATGATTGAATATACAGATTCTCTGGAAAAGGGAAAATATATTTCCCTTTTAGATATCCTAATTGACATTTCATAGTCCCATGGCGCTCCTTCGAATCTAATTTTGCCGTAATGTGATTTGTAATAAGCAAAAGTAAAGAAGGCAGGAACAGAAAAAAAAAATAAAAAATAATAATAATAATAATGTCCCTACTCCGAAGCAGCAGTATTCTATTGGTATAACCTAATTAACTTCCACTGTTGCTATATCTAGATACACACCAAGTCTTGCATAACAAAAGGACACTCTTAGTCCATTAATGGCCAGCATGCCCCACCGAACGACACTAATTCCCCACACAAAAATGTCCACCTCATTCTCTGTATCTACATATTCTGCATTGACCAAATAAAACATTCCATCGGCCAAACACAAACGACCCTTCACAAAGGACCTGTGGGGCCAAAAACTGGTGGTTGCCATAGAATATGAGGCTGAAAACGAACACCCCAATAGTTCCGCCTACCGATATCCGATAAGACCGTAATCAGGTGCGGCCACCACCTAGTAATATCCATTCCTGTGTCTCTTCACAAAATTAATATAACGACCTAAATCAGAATCATACACACACAATGGGACACCGACCTGCAAGAGATATTGGTTCATCCAAAGGAGTGCCTAAGTCTAACCTAATTTCGAGATCGTACCGCTCTCTGCATCGATGGGCGTATGGATGTGTATTTAAGCCACTCAACCGTTCATACAAATTAAAAGCAGAAAAAAAAAACAACATAGAACCTGAACGAACCAAAGATAAGGACGATTAATCCTAATTTATTCGCTTGACCCAATATTGGAAAACCGCATGACATCGAGCCGAACAATTTGGGGTGATTAACTGCTGCCTAGTTCTGCTGCTGTCGGTGCTGTATTTTGCCATATTCCATGAGTAAGTATCCCGTACCATGCTCACTCTCGGCTCCCTTTAGTGTGTTTTGTCTGACGGTCCAGCCAGTTATCTGTAAATTGCATCCAGGATGTCTCATCAGAGTTCAACTCCTCTGGTGCGCATGACTGTGCTCTTGCTGTAAGCTGTAACTTCTGCAAAAAGGTATGCCATGAGAGATGGAAGAGCGTTGCCATCGTGCACACCAAAAGTACCCGTATTCTCTGCAACGTTCTTATCACATCCTGCACACCTCCTATTAACTCCTTTTTTGCCACCAAAAAATTACTATACGTACGCTACAGGAAACACATCTTGCATCATCATCATCAACAACAGCCGTACTGCTGTTCTGTATCCTGTTTCGTGTACTGCCATTCCAATGGGTGTGTGTATCTATGTGTGTGTGTGTAGTTTGTACAGCCAGACTCGAAGGCTCTATAATCATCTTCAGTTTAGTTGTGATTTTGCCGGTGTGCCGTGATGTCTTAGCGTCGCAACAGCAAATAACGTCCTTTATGAACCAGTAAGCTATGGTGGATTGTTTACAATAAATCGGGAGGATATCAGTGAAGAAAGAAAAGAAATGTTCGTTCGCAGGACTCTCAAAAGGTCATCAGTTGACAAGTTTCTTAATAATCAGTGCGGGTACTTGCCCATCGAGCAAAATGTGAATGACAAGTGATTTTTTTGTGGTTTAAACGACAGAAAGACGGATTTCCAATTTGCCTAAGTATTTTCATTCCAAAAGGATAACAGTGTCAGTGATTGTGTTGTCCTATTTTCTTTTTTTATTGCATTATTGTAGTTCAAATGCATTGTGTCCAGTTGGCTTTTGGCTTGTGAACACATTGCGGAAGATCCTTCCGCACTTCCTTGTTTTTTTTTTTTGCCTACAGACAAGGATTATTCCATTTGGCAACAGTCTCTACGGATTCCCGATCATCCGGCAACAAAGAAAAATAACCACCTACCCCTCTTGCCAACAAAAAAGAATAAAAAAACGAAGAAGCCTGGCCACCTATAATTTATGTTTACAATCCTCTCTGCTCTGTGCACTAGGAATGCGGAGTCCCTTCGGCAACAAACTGTTGTAGAGGAGCACATAACACAGGAAATCGTTGCATTAACTTATATATCCAAGGAGGATGCTATCCCTTGCATGGCTGACAGTATTTATTATTTTCGTATATGTTCCGGGTAAGTACTATCAAAGGATATTTTGAAAGGATGGTTCACTTATTTTTATTTTTTTTTTATTTTTACTGTTAGAACATCTTGAAAGGAATTTTCCAACTTGGCATAGTTATTTTATCTTGTTTTCGTGTGTTTTAGGTCTAAATGCCACACACACGGAAATTGATGTTCTTTAAGTAATTTTTGAAAGGACCTTGGAACGTTTTTTTTTTTTTTGTGTTTCTTGTTTCCCTCTGTCATCGTGTAGTCTTCTGGCAAAAGAGAAACGGTTTGAGGATACATAGCCATAAAAATATTTTTCTCGTTATTTTTTAATAGGGAAAGTTTAAATCGGATTTTTTTTTGGGATGTTAATCCAAGATTTTAAAAGAAAAAGATAGAAAACGAAGATCTCCTTGGGATGGAAGTTTAGATAGTGTGCTGCGATAGTCATGTATACTGTTGGGATGGTGCAAAGTTGCGGCAAGGCCGAAAGCCGCTGGAGGCTAATTCCATTGTCATCTGCTAAAGCAATTTCCTCGTGGACAGCTTAGGGCTGTAATCCAGTTTCAGTCTGGATGGATATAGCCATAAACCTAAATTGGTAAATAAAGGTGGTAGTTGTGTATATTGGCCAGAGATGAAATGAAACTTTTGCTGTTTTTTTGGAGGAGTTTCAGGCCAATTCTGGGGCAAAGAGGTTAAGGTGGGTTTCTTGTTAACTGGGACATGTTCAAGACCTTAGATGGGTGGTTTAGGTTGGTCATTTTAATTAAAATAGTTTAGGTAATATTTGTGGGCTGGTGATGGCAATCCGAGCCACACACAGGTTAATACGTATCCATTGTGATACCCCGTGGTGGAAATAGGTTGCCGCTTTTCCGTAGCAATGTAGTATGAGCTGCAGTGGAGTACTTACTGAGCATTTGAAGTAGGTTTTGATCTTAGGAAATATGTTTCTGAGCTCAGTGACATAGGAAGCGAGTTGTGTCCTCAAGATCTCCCTCATCAGCGCAGCCTCTGCAAAGTTCTTCTTTCGTCAGTCGCAATATCCTCACGTGGAACCGCAAAATGATCTATCCCGTTAAGATTCCGACGAGTATATAAAGTGATTTCCTGTCATTTCGCATATATCTCTCTTACCTATTTTTGCAGAAGGATTGTAATATTCATTATGTGCTAATACTGGTATCCATGCCGGTCCATCTGGCGTTCGCCTCTAAAAAAGTTTTTTCCTAGCTTCGAACTTGAGTGTACAGGGCGGGATACGGGAGGGATATGTTTAATAAGTACTGGATATACCTATGCTAAACATTGTTCTGCTAGTTCATTCGCTTTCTAATTACCAGTAATGCATTCATGTCCAGGAATCCAGCAGAGCAATATCTTGTGCTCCAAGAGCTCCGTGCTTTTTAGCGACAACACTTTACAAGCTTTGCTCTTTATTTCTGGGGTATTCAAGAATATAAACTAACTAGACTGACAGCTTTCCTACGTCTCCCCGATTTACCGCGTAAATTTTTTCAATATAAGCCCCTCCCACCGGTCGCAATTTTACTGTCTGTGAATACGTGTGAAGCAGCAAAAAAACTACAATTCTCAATGGCGGGAGTTGAAATAAACTACTGACACTCAGCAGTGTTCCTACATTGTGGTATCTCTACCTTTTTGTGGGAATTTCAATTTTTAAAAACTTTCCGTACGTAAAAGGAAAAAAAAACATCAAAATTGTGGAAATATCAGCAATCTGACAAGAAAACATTCAAACTACATTTCAAGAAAAATATCAAGGCACTAAATGTACATTAAAAGGAGATTTGCCTTTAGCAACAATTTCCAGTACCAAAAATAATGATTATAATATTAGCAAACTGCAATTTTTATACTGAAGATTAATTTAATATTATTTTCTTTCCGAACAATACAATTTTACTTTTAAAAGCATATTTTTTTCTTAAAAAAATAAAGGATATTTGAATTTAGTGAAAATGGAAAAATGAACACGCTTCGTGGGAAAAATAAAGAGAGAGTGCTAAAAACACTGACTGAGATTTAGTGTATTTCGTGAGTTGCTGTCAGCTGATGGATGCGTTCTGAGAGTTTAAAGTCGTTGTTTTATCGCACCACGATAACATTTGTTTTCTATTCTCCAAAATTCAAATAGCGAACGTTATCAACATAAATGAATAAAGGAATAAAGTGTGAAAAATTCATTCGTTGAAATAAAAGAAGATACTTTTGTTCCTACAATTAATGTGTCTGTTTTGGTTTGTTGTTTTTGGGGAAAAAATATGTTAGTGAAATACTCAAAATTAAGAAACACATCAAAATAATCAAAATCAAGTTTCAATGACAAACTCAAGTAATTCTATTTATTTATAAATCAACCACATCCTGACACGTTCACTCATGAAGCTTATTCAAATATGTCTTCGTGTTCTCCTTTTTATGCTAGCAAATATTTCGCCATATTTGAAATATGATTTTTGAGTTATAATCCTTTCATGAAGATTCCATTTCAAGCGAAAAACAACAAAAAAAAAAACAATTAAAATTTATTAGAACATTTTAAATAATTCCATTTGAAAACAACTGCTTCAGCCAAGAACATGAATAGTGCTGGTTTTTAATAAAAAAAAAACACAACTGAAAAGTTTTTGGTAGACATTTCATGAATGAAAATAATGTCATTATTTATGTGAAAAGTAAAACAAAGTTGCAAAATGATGACTGCACATTTATTGTTGTTCCTTTACATCTTTTTTTCTAGGAAAATGAAGATTTTTATTTGCTTGATGTTTTGTTTTTAATTTTTCTTAAACTTTTTTAAATGACAGTACAGTTGTCAGTCTCGTTTAATACTGTTGTTAATAGTTTCACCAAATCGATCATTTAAAAAAATGGAAATGTGAAAGGAGAAATTGGTTGCGAAACTTAAAGGAAATTCTATGGCGAACATGCGAACAATTTTTTTATATCGATATCATAAAAATTATGTCTATCTATCGAAAATTCATTATAAAATAACTTAAAAAAATATTCCTTTTCTTTATATCCTGTAATTTCAACATTAATTTCTATTTAATTAGAAAAAAATCGAACAACTATTTATACAAAAAAGTAGCGAAAAATGTCAACCTGGAACTAAGAAAAACTATGGTTTACAATACAAATGAGAGTCCACTTCAGGCTACCGACATGGCGACATCCGGTTTAAACCCGAAGAGTGTAGGCTGTTTTTTTTTCAAGTATGAGTGAGTCCCCTTTGATTAACATGGGCACAAATACATGAATTCAAACTGGACTACATCCAGGGTCATATTCAGCTTGTAGGCAATTTCTCTTTTTTGGCCGAAGCTGTCAGTCTATTTAATAGTTACTTTATGGTCAAGACTTTTCTAGCTGCCTAGCTATCGCCTGTTGATAAAGAAGGTAATGCATGCCGCAGGCGCATTGCTTCTATCACCGCAGACTCTTGGGCTGCTCTCGCCAGAGCCGTTTGAATTTTGAAATGCCCAGTTATCCAAAGAAGACCGAAGACCCTTAACCCATTATCGAACCATCTGCATACATGTTGGATATAAGTTATACTCTCCATTCGTCCCTGCTAGTGTAGGCACTCAAAAAGAGTCTTGAAAATTGTAAGTAATGGCTTAGTGTAGACCGTGGTAGGTGTGTTACCAAAGTTTTTTCTGAACGATCTTCGAGTGACCCGTTTCAGTACATTCCCAGTCTCGTATCTGACTCTGATGGCACTTTATGCCAGAGACAATACTGAGACCAGCAACTCCGACTGATTTCCCGTTACTTAGTCTACAAGCTATATTTTTATGGGGTGGCAAATGCTAGGTGCGCTTGTATTGTTACATAGGAATTCGTATTGACAAATGTCACGTAACTTCAAAAATTCCGACTCACCAACACACTCGCACCTTGCATATGCCACTTCCGCTGTGGGCAAAGTTGCTGACAGCGTTAATAGAATTTTATCCGTTAAATTTGAAATTATTCGTTACGTGTGCATAATATTTTTTTTAAGGAATAAGTGGAGATTTGCTTAAATTATATATGAAAAATGAACAATGCAGATTATTTGAAGTAAAATAGAAACATATTGAGCAAATTTTCTTCAGCTTTCTAAGAAAAATTTACGCATGAAATCGAAGTTAATGATATTCAAAAGCGCAAAATCATGTTTATCATAATAAGTTTTTAGTATATAGAACATCTCATTTAGCTAGTTTTATTAACCAAAGATATCAAATTATTCGCCTTTTAACAACATATAATTACTAACCAAAGGCACTCAGTAATTTAAAAATGTGGTATTCCCGAATTCTAGCACATTTCCCCACGGTTGTCGAGGTTGGCAGCATTTATTTTTGTATTTTTTGTATGTTTTTGCATGTCACACGGATTCTTAATTGACACAACACCGATAGGAAAAGAAAATGGCGAATTTGAAAAAAAAAACTGAGGGCCCAGCGGCAAGAGGATTGTGAGTTGGGGGTCCCAGTATCATTTGTCTCTGCTTTGTGCTGCCAATGATTTAACAAAGATGTCTAGCGGAGGCAGGTTGATGAGGGCCTCATGCCCGGTAATTGGAAATGATCGAAGTGCGCATACACATATTGGGGTAAAAACTCCTATAAACGTCTATATTGAATAACACAGCTGATACCAATGATGTTGTTGCTGAGGATGTTACCCATAAGAACTCAGGATACTGGGCCAAAGTTCAGTTCTTATTATCTTCTGTTTTCCTCTCTGTTGCTTGCTGAAAATGATAGTATAAAAATAAAAATTAAATTTTTGTGCAAATACGAACAGCGGATAGTCGTAAATTCCACAAATAATTTGTACATCGTAAAATCATTCGTTGTTTTTGTGTCATTCTAAAAATTATTGGATTTGTAGACTTTGTACATTGAACGAACATACATTTGTATTATTATAATTTATTCGGCTTGATGTAATTCATTTGGATTATTCGGTACTCATAGATTGGCGCCAGCTCCAGACGACTAAAAATGTTTTATGCTAATGGCATAGTATCCTGATGAATAACTGACGCATAATCAGTGGTTGCCGGTGAGCCGAGGCCAGTTATCTGACTGGGGAGGTACGAAGGCTTATAGCTTAAATTTAATAACAACGCATCCCTGTAATCGATTGACTGCAAACAGTTTAAGTGAAACTGTAGAACTTCCATAATAATAAAAACACAAACAACTTTGGCAGCGTTATGCGTTAAAAAAAATGTATCTACATTTTACAAAAACTTATTCATCGTTTTAAATTAAATCTTATTATTAGTGCATTCTACAAAATCGTTTTTACTTTCAGCCGACGAATGCCTTAAGATGGGACTATTTGTACAAATTAAATATTGTACCAAAACTTTACGTTCAAGAATAAAATCGTACTTTGTACGACGTAATTATTACGTCTTAAAAAAACACTTTTACTTTTAGCCGACGAATGCATTTATTAAACAACCATTTTTCTATTGTACGATGTTTTAATAAAATTTTGCCTAACCAAAAAAATTTGGTATTGTGTACAAAACAATTATTTCATTCCACAAAATCGTTTTTTTTTTTTCTTTTTAACATACGAGTTTCTTGTGTGCCTTTGTAAAGGGTCTTTCATTAGCGACTTGACAACTGAACGGTTGAAACCTTTTTCTGACCGTTAGTCTCGAATTTCTGTTTTGTCGTCATTTTATTCGGGTTGATATACTTTTACCACTGAACCCTCTTGAGCAAGAATTCTGTGGAAGCGAAAGCGAATGAAAACGATTTATTTCCACCAATGTGGTTGTACAAGAAAATGCTTTTTGTTCTTTATTGACAGTCCTTTATATACAATTTTTAAGATACGGTTTTTTTAAGCTGGATATAGTGTATACGTTTAAAAATTATGGCGATAGGTATAAAATGTAAGAGCCAGATTTGAAATTGTTGAATATGTATCATCTGCTCCAACAACAACTTCAAAGTTTCAGTGTGAACGCACCCTTTAACCGATTACCGAACTGTTAATGTCAAAATGTTTAGTTAAATCAACATTTTCATCAAAGTAAAGGACAAAGAAACAACGTTTACAAATAATTAAAATTTACTACAGAAATTCCGAGTCTATGGTCGAAGCAAAATCATCTTCAGTGACAAAGAGCATTTCTGGTTAAACGGTTTCGTCAATAAGCATAATATGCGTTACTGGGCAGGTCAGAACCCTCATGCGCTTCATGAAACAGCACTTCATCCGCAAAAAGTCGCTGTTTGATGCGGTTGCATGCCGGTGGCGTCATTGGGCCGCTTTTTTTCGTCGATGAAAATGACCGTGGCGTTACGGTAAATGGTATTCGCTGCAGAGACATGTTAGAACTTTATTTCATCAGTGATATGTGCAAGATAAAATCAAGATAATACGTGTCAGATTAAGCCTATCCGTTGACGGAAGTCTGTTAAGCTCGGAAGTTCTTAATACAATTGCAAAAATCTTACTTCGAGTACGTTTTTTGATTAACCCACAATTCTTATTTTAAGATTGTTCTATAACAGTATTAAGAGCGTGTAAGCTTAACTTAAGCCCAAAGTAATTTCATTCGAAGAATGAAACATCTTGATTTTGGATCATTGTAAACTTAAAATAAGCTTATTTATTCTTAAACATAACGTAATTAAGAATGTATGAGCTTAAATTAAGCCGAAAGTCGTTTCAGTTTAAGAATGAAACAACTTGATTTCAAAATTAAAACATCGATATTTAAATAAAAACAAGATATCCTTATATTAAATTTTTTGGAATGCCATATCCTAATTTAAGATTGCAAAGTTTTATTTGGCGAATTTATTATTAACTCCCCATCACTTTCCTTTTTAAGAAAAAAAACAAATTGTTTTTTTTATTGTAAGAAAAACGCTTAAAAGGACTTAAATCTAAAATATGTCTTTCCATTATTTAACGGATACAAGTGTAAGGGTGGACTACTAAAATCAGAAATCATTTTTATTTCAATAGTATTTAGTAATAATGTACCAACTTCAAATGATTGCGAATGACTGTCAAACCCACGGATAAGAATTGGTTGGCACATAACATAAATATTTTCATTCTGAATAGCAAATAATTTTATTTTATACAGTTCACAGCTATCTTTTTTAATGCCGATATTATGTGGTCAATTTTCAGATGAGATAATATAATAACGTCTTTGCTGTTCAGTTAGTTTACGACAATCTAAGCGTGTGTTTTTTTCGGATAGCTTACATTTGCAAGGATTAGTTAAAAATTTGCCTGGTTTCTCAATTTTATACTCCCACTTTCCGTCACACTTCCTTTTACCGTTATAAGGCAAACCCACTTCCCTCTTCCTTTTATTTTCTTTGTATTTACTATCTCTTTTGATGTTGCTGAACTTACGTTTTTTTGCTAATAGAATTTGTTCATCTTTAAGCACTTGCTCCTCGATTTCCACCATCTGATCGCTATCACTACTGGTAGTCTCCTCCTCCGTTCTTTCCTCTAAATCAGAAGGTTCATAACTACTATCAAGATCCTGATTGTTGTTTTCTTCTTTATCGCATTCTAGGGATTTCGTTGTCATTTCTTCATTAACAGATGTGTTTCCGTTAAGTTTCTCCGGCGAACAATCGGTGCCACTAAGATTTAACGCTGAGGTGTCAACTTCGGCAATGTCTAAAGCTATCAAAATGTCATTTTCCAGCGCTTCATCCAACAAATTACAATCATCTTTTTTATAATTCAACTCTGAGTTTTCCGTGTCATTGTTATTCTTTAACCTAATGTTCAACATATTCAGCATTTTCATACCACGAGACATTATGAATAACTGGAAGAAAACAGAAAACTTTTTAATTTAGCACCGGTATTATCGGTTTTTTTCGACGCAATACGTGTATCTCCGTTTCTTCTGGAAGTACGAAGACAGTGAAAACTGTGTAACTCCTTTCTAATATGTTTCACAACTTTGTGTGAAAACTATAAAATTACGTTACTTAGCAATTATTTCATTTTACTTACCTTAAGTTTTTAATTGGGAAATAATAATCACAAATATGTTATAAAGCTGGTTATCACAGATTTTGCATGCTTTCTAGGAACACGATGTTACTCACACTTTTATTACCGCATGAAATGGGAGATACACAATTTTCTTCCTAAATACGATGAATATGGAGTTACACCGTATTCTAAATCATCGATAGAAAGATAATTTGAATTATTTGGGGATTCCCACTTTCTAAAGTGGTAGTTATTGGGTTGAGCTCATAGATGCCGTTCAAGGCCCATTTTCACTCAATATGGAGTTACACACTTTTCTGGTTTCATCGACGATATGAGAAGACTACCAGTTGAGAATTTTTTTAAGCAATTGAAATAAATATACATTTTGTGAACAGAGTTATTAATTACTATTTTTAAGAAATTGATAATACAGCTAACGTTTGCGGATTTCCATTAAAATTTTGTTTGAATTTCAAAGAAATACTTTTGAATAAAAAGCCAAGGTTCCTGGCATCCATTAGATATTGCAAAGAAAGAGTTTGGAAAATTTTAAAGCATGTGTCCAAGATCTAGAGAAATAACTCATTTTTAGTTAGTTGTTATCAAAATAAATATAATAGCCACTGATATCTTCATCTGACAACCCTTCCACGATAAGAAAAGGTTGCACTGTCAACCCAGCTGAATACTATTTGTTTATGACTTCATCAACTCGCCTTTTGTAATCGTTTGTTGTCATTAGACGCAAAGCCAAGCTATCTTGTGCATCCACTATTGTCGCCTTTTTATTTCTTTTGCCAGAATCGTCCATAAACCTAGCTGATAATAGCAGTACTGCATTAAGGAGTATAGTGTAAATATAGTCCTGAGCAACTGTAGTAGAAACAGAGAGAGGATTGTAAAAACAAATACATCAAATAAAAATATAAATGTTGACCTTTGTTATTTGACGATGAAGCTTGTGCAAAAAGTTCTTTGCAAAAGTCGTTATGAATGTTCGTAAAATTTACGAACTTTTGCTTTAAATATTTCCCATTTTGAAAACATTAGATGCTCCTTTGATAGGTACATCAGGTTAAAGTCGATTTTGATCTGAAATTTTAGAGTTAGTTTGGAATTGAGGCAAATGATTATAATAATATCCAGTATTACCAAATCCGGTGCTCTTGAATTTCATAGCTTTGACCAAGCATTCAAAAAGTCTAAGCTATTCAATTCCGTTATTTCGCGTTGACGTTAATGGTAGGTATGTAAATGCTAAATAATCTACTTCGATCGGGATGCTGGGAAAGTATTGTAAGTGTTAGTGACCCTTCGTGGGATTACTTTACGTTTATAGAGACTTTAAGTTAATATGTTAAGCAATGTTCGAGTACAAGAAAAAGAAGTGAGTCTAAATTAAAAAAAAACTAAAGCCTTGGATTACTGTTGATCTACTTAAGAAAATTAAAACCAAAACATTCTATACAAGAAAAAAGTCAAATACCCTTTTAAAGCTGGTATCACTATTGCTTACAAAAAATTATGTAAAGAAATTTCTAAAGATGTCTTGTTGTGTGAAAACCATTTCTATGTAAACAAATTTCGTGAGATCAAAGTTGATTCAAAAAAAGAATGGAAATTGGTTAATGGTATACTTAATAAACCAACTCAAATTGATAATATTTAAAGCTTAAAAGATGATGATGCTGTCATAATTAAACCCACGGTTTTAGCTAATAAATTCAATGAATATTTCGTCTCTGTTGGTTGTAAAGTAGTGTCAGATAGTCGCTCTGAATGTACTAGATGTGAATGTTTATCTCATGATGTGTCATCATCTCAAAGCTTCTTTTTTGAACCTATAACATCTTTTGAAATATATTAAATCATAATTTCTTTAAAAAAATCGGATTCAGCTATAACTGATAGTTTATCAAATAACTTCGTTAAAAAAATAGCTTTCAATATTTGCGATATTTTATGCTATATTTATAATAAGAGTATTTCTAATGGTATTTTTCCAGATGGGTTCAAAAAAGCCGAAGTAATACCTTTAAGAAGGGTGATAAATCATTAATAAATAATTATAGGCCGATTTCCCTAATCTCGGTATTTTCAAAGATTTTTTGAAAAAGCAGTGAAAAACAGAATAGTAAAGTTTCTTGAAAGAAACAAACTCTTTAGTGAATCACAGTTTGGGTTTCGTTCTGGTTTTTCAACTGCCCTCTTAAATTTCTGCACTAATATATACAATGGCATTAATAATAGGAAATTAACTGTGACTCTCTTTATCGATAAAAGCGTTTGATACCGTCGATCACACAATACTCTTAGACAAACTCTAAAATTTTGGTTTTAGGGGCATAATGCATAATTGGTTCCGTTCCTACCTATCCGATAGAGGACAAGGAGTTAAGATTAGTGGAGAATTAAGCTCCTTGAGAAGCTTCTCTTTGGGTGTTCCTCAGGGTTCTGTGCTTGGTCCAATACTTTTTTTAATCTTTATTAACTCGCTGTTGTTACAAAAATACCGTTGCAAAGTAAATGCGTTCGTTAATGACACGGCATGTGCTTTTCAAAGTGACTCTGCTTGAGACCTTTCTGCAGATATTAATCATGACTTGGAAGTCTTAAGCCATTGGTTTGAAATGCATAAAATGGTAATAAGCGATAAAACCAAAATTATGTTTTTTAATGTTTCTAGTAAGGAGGTAGACTATGGATCATTCTCTGTCCATTGTGCAAGCTGTGAGAAATATAATCATAGTAGAGTAATCTGTAGCACGTCAGTGAACCCACAGACATTTGAATCACTTTCGTGCTCCGTGGAATGCTTTGATATTGAGTGTGTCAAGTCATACAAGTACCTAGGGGTGCTGGTTGATTGGAAGATGGGTTCGTCTGCAAATACGGAGGCAATCAAAAAGTAACTTAGGGCCGCTACAAGGCAAATGTATTTTTTTAGATCATATTGCTCACGATAACTTCTTACTTGTATTTATTATGATTTAGTTCACTCTAAACTTGAATATGGCATAGTTTCATGGGGTGGTACTCACAGCAATACAATTAATACACTTCTAATTTCCCAAAAAAACATATTATTCGTCTTGTTTGTAATAAAAGTCGTGGACATGATAGTTTAACACTTTTCATAAGCCTGAAAGTCCTACCTCTGAAGCATTTGTATTTTTATAAGGTATTAAAGATTTTTTTCTCCAGATCTGGCTATTTATTGAACCGTTGCTCTTCTAGCTATAACCTTAGAGTAAACAATCAACATCTCGCTTTAGTACCACATCACAATTTGCATTTTTTTTTTCACTTTTTTACGTCAGTTGCTCCAAGACTTTTTAATAATCTACCTAGCAGCACTAGAATTTTTAGAAATGAATCCACTTTTCTCAAAAAAGTAAAATGTTGGCTCTTTGGTGTAAATTATAAAAATGTAACTGAATTACTATGGGTTACCATTTAATTAGTTACTTGTTTTTTTTTTGTTTATCTTTATTTTTGCGCAAAAAATTTTGTATCACTATATCATTGTAATAATATAAAAAACTCTAAATTTGTAACAAATTTACTGTACAATTCTTGTCGTAACCCCACCTCACTACTTTTAAATTAATGTTGTATTGTTATTTTAATGTTATTCTAGCTGCTTCCGGCTCTAATTCCTTATGAACTATAGATTGCAGTTTCTTTATTAATTCATTTTGTAAATTTGTATTATTCGTAGGTTTATTATTTGTTTAAATGTATGAATACAATATGTAAAAATGTTTTCTTCCAATTCTCACTACGCTCCAATCGGCACTATCCCTGTTCAAATCAAACATGTTTTAATTACAATAGCAATTGACTCATCGATTTCTACATGTTGAATTTGAATTTCCTGTAAAACAGAAGATGGCGATCTAGTTGCTTTGCTGCTGCTGCGAAGTGAAGTATCCAATTTTAGTTTTTTCCTCCTTATATTCTTCTACTTCGCGTAAAGCTTTCCGCTTGGATTTGATTTCCCTTTTCTTGGAATATAATAATAGTCCTAGATTCTTGTTCAAACGTATAGCTATCATGCGGATGATATGACTGAGATTTTAAGATTTTATTTTGGCTTAATTCGAGAGTATAATTCTTATTCGATCCTGTATTTGTGTGCAAAAAACATAATTCAGGTGATATGGTTCAGATTTTAATATTGCATAGGCTTGATTTAAAATTAAAAAGCTTAGTTTTAGATTTTTGTTATTGTTTTATCATCATTCGACATATTTTGAGATTGAGCACGTAAGAATGGAGAACATTAAGAATGAGCCTGATCGGACTAGAATTTAGCTTGCGAATTTTTATGAGTGTGGTTCCAAGAAGTTCGTGCCACAAGCCCCACAGGCGGGTCAACAATCGAGTTCTTGAAGTCTCAGTTCGGTGAAAGTGTTATATGGAAAAACGGACCTGGCTATTGGCCACTGAGTTCGTACGATTTAACGCCTACCATTTTTTTTATGGGGCCACATTTTATAATTGGTATCTCTATGGCAACAAGCCGGCGACGTTAGATTAGCTCAGAGCCAATATTGAACGAGAAATAGCGGCCGTATCGGTCGAAATGTGCGGCCGAGTTATCGAAAATTGGGCTCAACGTATCCTCTCACTCACATGTAACTTGTACAAATTTATAGATATTACGATATTCGTTTATCCGTTTTAGCTCTCGATTGTTGTCTGCTTTGACGTAACATTCACATTTATGAGAGTTGTACTATTTTACTTTCATCGCTGGCCATTTAAGCTACCAAATTTGTCATGTTGGCTTTGAAAACCTGAAGCTAGTAGCTGGCATTTACTTTCGACATCAAAGCCAGAAAAGTAACACCTCAAAAGGTACTGACTGGAAACTCATTCTTCCTTTTTACTGAACCCATTCTAGCTTGATGCCCAAAACTATTTCCATGTCACCTTCTTTTATTCCTAACCCTCCTTATATCTTAAACCAAGAATTTGTGATTCATTCTCAATTGAAGCAGAAAATGCAAAAGTTTGGCAGTTACCTAGTATTTTCAAACGTGTCAACCCTACTATTTTAAAGCTATGTCAATCTTTTGTGTCCTTGCATATTTTGTTTGCAATTCAAGACGTTAAAATATAGACACACACATACTCTTGGAAATTTAATAACGTACATAATGATTATTTCTCTGTGATATGATATATGATAGTAAGATAATCTTTAAATGGGTCTCCTCCACTATAAGTTTCACCGTCAGTTAGTTCAGGAATTACAAACTTGTACACCTCCTATAGCTCTACTAATTGTCCGCCGATCATCTATTCAAAAGCGATACATAAATAATGGAAAGAGTCAGTACCAGTTATAGACATTCATAAGGCGAACACTATTGCAGACATAAAACGTCCACATCAGCATCAGCTTGATTAAATAAAATTGCAATTTCAAAACAGCACTAATCCCACTTTCCGTTCTCCATAAACTTCAATTAATTTTCTAAACTCTCTTTATCCCATTAGCGACCAGAAAATTCCAACACACATAACTAACTACGTACCTACTGCTGGTATCCCCTCAAAATACAGCCAAAGCCAATTCTACAACAATCATTTATTGGTCGCAAGTTAATCTTTAGCAATTTGTTAGCGGTGAATCCTTTCTATGTCCTGTCTAAGCCGTATACTAACTTTTAATGCAATTAAGCTTGATATCCTGGTGTACGGAAAAACTACCCTGAAAACTGGTGGATACGAGTATTAAGCGCATTGTTCGCTCGCTTATTTGTTTCCTCCTATCGTCTGTTCGGAAATGTTTGCATATTTATTGTGAATAAATTAACGCACAAACCGGAGCAGAAGGGAAAAAAAAATTAATTCGCCGTATATGTTTTAAATTTTCACTACGAAAAAAGGAAGCTGTCTCTTTTTATTTTTTGAAGGAAAATTGAATCTAATTTGCATTTTAATATATTCAAATTAAAATATACCTATTTAAGAGCGTTTGGGAAAGCTTTTCCTTTTTCATTTCTAGTGTTTTTATGGTCGGGGTGGGTTTGCATTTTCAACGTATCTTCGGGCGAAGGTCGGTGGGCAAAAGTGGGTTTTGTGCGACGTCCATTTGGTTATTTTAAAGGCCATTCAAATTTTATATGCAGCGCGTTTGGCTGTACATAATATATTTTGTTTTATACGTGCCTGACAGGTTCATAATGGGACAGTAGGTACTTGTGATTTTTTTTACGCATTTCGTCAAGCAAAAGAAAATCAGTAGTCTCTGCTGAGCATGCATTTTTATATTTCCTTTTAAGGATTAAGCACTTGAAACTAAAGGGTTATTCAAGTTTTTGCTTCGGAAAGTAAAAATCATCACACAGAGATTCAAAATTTCGATGGAATCTTTTGTTTATTTTACTGTTTGGACCTTGCCGTACTAAATGCAAGGTACAACATCATTTACATTTGTCCACTACCTATATATGGCCGCGTGCACGACTTAATCCTTTTTAAGTAGTTTTTCATGTTCGCGCATTTCGGGTATGATTTGATGAATATCAGTTTTCAACTGCTCATAAGTTTATATGCTAGATTTAAGGGAGTTTTTATAACACTTTGGTTTTGCACAATTATATATAATTAAATGATAATATAAATAATATACACGTGATGTAGCGAACAAATTCACTTCTTTTATTTATTTTATTTATTTAAAAAACTTATACAAGTTATACTATTCTGCCGTTGACTACCAAGTTGCTCAGTGTCAAGAGGTATACAATGAGAAAGGAATAGTTTGGGCTACCATTGATTCGCCATGAAGAATACATAATGAAAACAATTGTTTTTTTATTTTTTAATCGTGAAAATATAGGCAGAAACAATTTTATTTGTAGCTAGCGAGCTTTGAGATAGTGTGGGACTAGAAGCACCTACTAAAAACTGCCAGATCCTTCCAACTATCGCACCTATTCGTCAGACTAATCAGTAATTTTGTTTTAATATGTACTTATGTACTCGTTACAGTATGTTTTAAGGAACTAACTTTGGTTTGTTCGCTTTTGTTCTTAGATAGATAGATAGATATTTATTTATTTGGCTTAAGATAAGTCATTTTTCATTTCGTACAGTGTTTAAATTGTTTGGTTGGTTGTCTACTAATATTATGTACATTTAAAATATTACAGTTTATTATAATTAGTTGCAGAATTTATGTATTTATTGAAGTATACTTGTTCTTGTAAAGTCGCAAATTTTTCTTTTAAATAATAAGAAGTTTGATTCGTTTTTAGTTTGTTGAATCTTTGAAATCCAATGTAGTTAATTGTTCGCTGTCCTCTTATGGTTCTTGTTCTTTGGATTCTAAGATCTCCGAAACTCCTAAGGTTGTATTTTCCCTTGTTGTGACGTTTTCACGGAGATAAAATTGGACACGTACCGTTCTTAATTTTAAAGATGAAAATCATAGCATTTACGAAGAGTTGTTTATTGACAGTTAACCAATTTAGGGAGTTTATCATAGATGTAATTGGGGTGTACCGAGTTCTTTTTAGTACTATTCGCATTGCTTTATTTCGTAGTCTATTCTTTTGGTATTGTGGGCATACAAACAAAACACTACCACAATATTCAAAATGAGGTTTTATAATCACATTATACACTTTGACGGCACAGTTTAGTGATACACATTGTCTTATTCTCCTTAGTACACCCATTTTTTTAGATATTTTCTTACATAGATAATCAATATGGTAAGCTTATTGTCAAGCATGATGACGAGATATTTCACTTTTTGCACAATTTCAATTTGCACGTTATCGACAACGACAGGGGACACATGATACAAGATATTATTAATAATGATACACTTATCATTATCAGTATTTAGTATAAGCTGTCTGGATTGTTGTGGGGTGCGCATCTTAGAAACTTTGAACTTCGTTTTTAATTCATTCTTTTTTTAAAAATGAATTGCTCCGATTGTTCGCAAAAAATAGATCGCCATTGCTTAACAAAAATAAATTGTAATGATTGCTCGCATTTTTTTCATTACTCGTGCGTTAACTTCACTGAAGAAGATGCTGACTTCTTAAAAACAAGTGGAAATGCATTTCGTTGTAACAAATGTGCAGTGCTTAGACGCCGTTCTCTCCATTTGCCGCTACCGACTTCACCAATGCCAAACAACAACAGTGCACTAGCTTCTAGTAGCAAAAACAAGAAAAACCAAGTACAAATGTGCTCCGCAAAAATAACAGGGGCCCAGTAGGTAATGAGAATGAATGCACTCTTCAAATGATTTACCAGAAGCTCTCTAACTTGGAGGAAGTAAACCAGCAACTTACTCTGATTCAAGCAGAGAATACGGAGCTTAAGAAAAAAGTGGAAACTTTGGAGAGCAAATTGAATTGGCAACAGCAATATCTTCTCAGCAATTGTATTGAAATTGTTTGACTTCCACAGATATACAAAAGACAGTCGTCCGCAAAAAACACTAACAACTTTTACCATATCGTTTACATATAACAGGAAAAGAATAACACCAAGAATTGTTCCTTGCGGCAGACCTATGTAAACTGCTAACGGTGACGACACGTTATCATTAACCCTGGTTCCTTGTGTTCGCCCAGTGATAAACGATTTGAACCAGCTTAGTTCCGTTGATTTTATACCCATCTTCAGTAGTTTACTAATCAGTATTTCATGATTCACAGTTTCAAAAGCACGCCTTAGATCTAGGAATTGAAACATCTAACTAATGTCTGTCTGTCGATTTATCTCGCACATGCCCATCCGCTGAGATCGTAGCAAAATCTAGTACAATTTACAAGTATTGTCTGAACTCACTTAAATTATTGCAGTTTTCTTTCTCTGTGCTGGTGGCTGAGCATTTCCCTTCTACAAGATCGGCCATTTCGTTTAAGACTTTATGTGCGTGAACATACGCTCAACGTAAGGGTTGTGGATTATGATTATTTAAGTGAAGTTTTTAATTAAGTGAACGCATAGATTTCAACTCATATGCATAAGGAATCATTATTCTAAGGTAAGGAGTGGTAGTCAAAGTTAGTCTCCGAAATTCATTTTAGTTTTCTTGCAAGAAAACTTAGGCTAAGCGAAGCACTACGTTTACGGGGACTCATATACTTCATACAAAAGGTCATTCAACGTGCAAAAGGTACATACAAAATTAACCTAAAACGAGGCGTGCGACACAGCACAGAATATACGCAAAAACATCAAAAGCGACATAGCTGACAAGTTGCAAAGAACAACCACAAAGCTACAAACACGCATACTCGAAACACATAGAAACCACATTTTATCACAGCACAATACGTGAATATCACAGATCTTTTTGTATATTAGCCTAAATACCCTTATTTACCTAAAACGTACATACCAGAGTAGGAATTAAACTTAGAACTATATCACAGGCATTATCACAGTTTGTAAATGGTACTTCTCAGGAAGCATCTCTTCCAACAAACATATATATATAAGTATTTAGTTGATAAAAATCGTGCTCTGTCGTCCTATATTAAGGTTTATGTATTACGCTTGTATATGGCTATAATAGATATCAACATGAATTGTTAATCTTGTTGTTTTTTTTCGGGTCATTTCTTCATAGATCTTCACAGTATATGGCAACTCTCACAGTTCTCACTGGAACTTGGTTCTTCCCACCCCCAAGCCCTGAGCAAGCCGGAAGAAAAAGAAATACAAGAGAGAATCAATCAAGAACCAAGTTTCAATAAAATCAAATCTCTCTCTTTAATTTAATAATTGTGGCGATACGCCACAGAATACAGCTACAACGACATTTTTTTTATCAACATTTTCCTTCCAGTCACTAAACATATAATTCACACATGTTTCACAAGAGTGTTTTTCTCTAAACACTGTTAGTACATTTTGGTTTACAAGATGTTCACTTAATTGCATTTGAACTATTTTTTCAATCATCTTTTCGTAGGTTGGCATCATGTTTATTGGGCGGTATTCGTGGCATGTTTTTGCCTCAGTAATTTTTTGAATTGGTACTACTAACGATTCCTTCCATGATTCTGCAAAGGCTCCAACACTAAACGACGAATTTATAATATGGACAAGGACAGGACCAATAACATCGATGGCATCAATAATCATACGAGTGTTTATAAAATTAAAGTCATTATTTTTGTTTATCAACTTAATTATGACATAATAAGTGCGTCATGGACATCTATTGCACGGAACTTAAAGTCTATATTGCACTGTTCAATTAAATTTTCGTATTCTACATATATCACAGATTGGCTCGGGTTAACTATACTTTGTGTGAAAAAGCGGTTAAATTTTTCACACAATATTGCACTATCGTTTATATTGATTCCGATTTCAAATTGCACTTCTATTATATTGTCTTGGCTATTATTAAGAATATACTTTTTAACTGTCTCCACATGTCTTTTTGAGTGTTACCATTGTCAATTTTCGTGGAGAAGTAGGAAGACTTCACCGATTTTAATTTAACTCTGTACTGGTTTCTACAATTACGGTAGCTAGCCCAGTCATACTATTGGTTATCACAGCCTTTCTATATAATTGTATCATTATTGATTTTGCCTGTTGTAGGTCAAAGTTAAACCATTCTGCCTTTTGGAACGGTATATATTCAATTCAATTCAATTCAATTAATTCTTTATTCAAATAAGTACAAGCAAGACTTAGTTCTAATCATTGAGGCTACTACACTTTTAAGTTCTAATGCAAAATCTCTACTTAGGGCATTAATATTGTATATTTGATTAGTTCTAAAACTTGTAAATATTGGAGTCTGCCTCAATTTCGAGAAAAAAAGGAATTCAGCATATTTGCAATACTTGATTTGCTTTTCATCTTTTTTTATTTCATTTTCACCTTTTACACATTTAAATACTGGACAACACTTGCGCTTACCGATTGTACATGGTTTGTCAATATTATACTCAATTTGGGTTATTCTTGTAGGTTCAGATATAATGATTGAAATATTTGTGTCATTTAAAATCGATGCAAGCCGACGTCGATACGTATCATTGTATTCCAACCAATCAATATTAAAGTCACCGAGTAAAGCAAAACTACTATTACGGTTATGCATCACTCCAATTATTTCCTCAACCTCTATACAGAATTCTCTTTTTGAGTTTGAATGGGATCTATACAGCAGGCAAACATCTATCACGTTATTACTATTACGAGTATATTGTATTTTAACAATTAGACACCAAAGTTTCATACTAATCACTATTTTTTTCACTTTTGAACACTTAATTTCATTTTTTACGTCCCGGCTACACCTCCAGTGCGCCTGGATTCACTTTCACTGTTTAATAAATGATAGCCATCCAATTTGATTTCGTAGCATCTGTCTTTTAAGAAATTTTTAGTGTTTCAGAAAGGGCTATAAAATCCTTATTTTCTTTTTCGACTAGACTAGACTAGACCTTGTATGTTTAAATATATACACCTTAGTGAATTTAATTGCTAATTTTCTACGCGGTCTTAAGTAATCTTTAATTTTCGAGCGAAAACTGGGCATTTGGGATTATTAGCCTTATGACTAATATCTACATTCAAATTTAGATTTATATTTGCTGTACAGCATTTTATACACTTTTCACTATCACTATGACAATTTTGAACATCATGGTTTCCTGCACATTTAACACATATCTTATCTTTTGTGCAATTTTTTGCCGAGTGGTTAAATCCGCAACAGTTAAAACATCTTGAGACATTAAGATATTGAATAACACGACATTTGTCCCATCCAATATTCACTTTATCAAGTTCAATTATTTTAGCATTGGTAACACTGTCCACCTCTAATATTGCATTAAAATTCTTCGCTTTTGGGGACATATACATATGCACACATTGAATGTTAATGTCACTCAATTCATTTTTGACACTTAAGGGATTGCACTATATCATCATCAGATAGCTTTTCTTTTAGTCCAGCAACAAGCAGTTGAGGCTTTCTTTGAGCGGGGGCTTTGACATCATATTGATCGCTCGTTTTTGTTTTGATTTCCTTCTCGATCATTTGCACTGATTTCTTGTCACCTCTAATCAACACTGAACCATTTTGAATATTTTTTATTTGAATGATTTTTAGGGCCATTGTAGCCCATTTTTTAATGTCCATATTTGTTTTATTACTATCCTGATTGCTTCTGGGTTTTATTATTATAATTTCGCTTCTTTCTTTTGTTTCTCTTGTGGCTTCAGCATACGTCAGCTTTGTTCTTGTTTGCGCTGCTGATGTAGAAGCCACCATATCTGATTCTCTTTCATTGTTTTTGTTATTGACATCATTTTCTTCACTAACTTCACTAAATTTTTTTATTTGTTTCACACTTTTTTCGCATGTCTCGTGAGCTATTTGCATTGCTCTTAATCTATCCATATATGTAGATTCAATGACTTCTAATAATTTCTTAATTTCACATTAATTTTGTTTTAACGATTCCTCGAATTTATTTTTATATTTCCTTAAGTTATTCATTTGAACAGCCTCTTGCACATCTTTCAAAACCATATCAGTGTTTTGGATATAGACCACACAACCTTCACACATAAACCTGATCATATGATTAGCATCCAATATTGGTCAAGGCCACTGCATTTAGTCGCAGAATGGTATATTTTGCCACACACTCCTTCACATGTGATTCCTGTCTATCCGCGGATTGTATTTTTGGACTTTGAGCAAACCTGCATTGTTTTTACGTTTTATTTAATTTTTAATTAATGTATTATTATTATAGCTTTTCTCTAAAAATCCCCTATTGAGTCACTTTCTCATATAAACTTCAGTTATTTTTGCGTCTTTTCGTACATTTACTTTTAATAATTTGATATATTTTTCCCACAATTATTCCGAACAATTCGCGCTTAAAACACTTGAAAACACTTGCACTATGATCTAGTTACTTTTTTGCATACTGCTTGCCACTTTTATATGTTTTAAATTTGAAGTAAATTGGATGAATTTGGGGAGAATTATAAATTCATCAATTTGTTTGTGTGATTATTTCTTCTATTTTTACATAGTTAAAGTTAAAGGATTCGTCCTTACGAAATGTAAAAAAATTAATTTCTTGGGAGCCTCCCACTCGTCCCGTAATGAAAACAAACTCAATCAAGCAATAGATTACTAGGGGTCAACCCTCCTTTATTCGCGGTACAAATTCAACTAACTCATAAATTACAATATAGTCTCCTCGATACTTAACTCACAAACATATTCATTCTATATAATTGCTGATCTGCAGTTCCCATGCAGATCATATACATATTCCTATATTCGCCCGGATGTGGTGTGGCGGTGGGAATATACTTGCTATGGTGCCAATCGGATGCGCGTGTGTCGTATCAGGTAACGGGCATGCACCTGCAAGCGAATGTGATTCGCTTGCACTTTTATAACTGCAGGTGGATACGTGATCGTGATAACTGCCGCCTCTTCAAATATCTGCGTCCCGCAGATCACCTGACGAACGGGTGAATGAACCTGGGATTCTCCTGGGGTTGTTGACTTCTTGAGCAGGTCGCGGTACCGGGCGCGGAACTGTTGCTCGACGGAAGGATAGGCGGAGCTTCGGGATGTTGACCCTTCCATAGATCTTTCTCCAGAATAGACAGATGACCGTAGTGACTGCTATGAAAATGAAAATCTCTGTAAGAATAGAAGAGTTAAGATTTCTACTTAAGATATTGATGAGCTCAATATTCCTCGTGCTAAGGTCATGCACGTATTCCAGGTCAGGTTTGACTCTGTTGCTAGTTACGTTGACCAGGACCGGGGGAAGTGCCTGTGGGTTGAAAATCGCTCGGCTGTGGTATGTCTTCTCTCCTATGTGGACCGTCTCATTGTCTAGTTGTATCAGGTAGGTACCTACTAAAGGAATAGAGGAATTTTTATTTAAAATCGTCCCGTTGAAGTTTGTCAGGAAAATTGTGTTTTCCCCAATCAGCTCGACCACTTCCTCGTTCGTCGTTTTGTAGTCGCAAAGGGCATTGCCGCCTTTGAGGATTTTGGTTAGACAAGAGTCCTCTGATAACTCCCGGAGAATGTCCTCCTCGCACACGGATGTGTTACCTATATTAAGACATTTCCCGTTTAGTCCGTACGTCTTGTCATGGCTAATGATAAGTCTTGAGAAGTCTAAGTCAATTTGTCTACCGTTCCTGATAGCTGCGCGAGCCGTGATTAAGTGGTATACCTTTGGGTCTGTTTTAGGTATGGACAGGACATATAGCATCAATGTCCCATTGCAGTATACTGAAGGTCGGCCGTATTCTATAGCTTCTACGACGTTTTGGTAAGGTAAAGTTTCTAGCTCATTTATGATGGTATTGATCTCTGCTGAATCCAAAAGATTACTATTGACTATGCCGTTCTTAGCCAATTGGCAAGCTCTAACTATTTCATTTACTCCCTCCTTCAAGATAAGTACCTTATTTAGTAGGTCATGTCTAAGTTGGTCCGTCAGCCCTTTCTCTATAGCGTTATTGTAACTCCGAATTATCTTGTTAATTTTTTGTGTTGTCTCTCGTGTCGTGTCGAACAGTTTTTCGTTAATCAAGTATTGTCGATTGTTGTTTCCTATAATGTCTGCCTGTTTTTCTAAAAGTTTGTCCCAGTCAGTTGCGTCGGGAGATCCCCCTACCCACTTCCAGGCAGTTCCTATCCAATTAATTGACCTAGCTTTCCTCGTTCGCGCGTCCCGCAGCTCGTTAAGACGTTCTTTGATTTGATCTAGATGATAACCCAGGATAGGTTGCATTTCTTTGTCCTTAACATGTTCAAACATCAGTCGCTCGGTATCCTGGATGAGTGCGTCATACTTCGTCAAGTTGATAACATGAATTAATTTAAAAACTCCATTTGTCACCCAAGCGTTCCCTTCCTTAACCGTCACAATTGGGGATTCATAGGCAAAAATATGTAGAGTCTGCATGGGAGTGAAAAGAACTACTAATCTGCAATACAATCAAAGTTTATTTAATATGAGGTTCAAAATTTTATCTTAAGGTCTAAATTACAATAAGTATGTACGTATGGCATTACTATGTAGCCTTGATTTCTTGTGTTTTGTTAATTTTTATGTTAACATTTGGATTCGTTTTTTTTCATTTTTTTTTTTTTTCATTATTCTCTTGATTCTCTTTTTTTTCATTATGAGATAGCTCTCCATTAAATTTTCGGGGTAGTCACTCCGGATCGGAAGGTTCGTATTTGTCCGCTTTGGCTTGTAAGGTTAAAAATATCAAACAGCCTACTAGGGTACGAGGATCAACACCACCGTAATTACTGTTACATAATTGTTTAAGTGAACCGGCCCCTTGTTTCTTGAGAGCTAAACTCCTATGCATCTTTTATTAAGTTAAAGGGTTTTAGTTAATTTCTTGTTCTGTCAATTTTTTTTTATTATTCTCTTGATTCTCTTTTTTTCATTATGAGATAGCTCTTCATTAAATTTTCGGGGTAGTCACTCCGGATCGGAAGGTTCGTATTTGTCCGCTTTGGCTTGTAAGGTTAAAAATATCAAACAGCCTACTAGGGTACGAGGATCAACACCACCGTAATTACTGTTACATAATTGTTTAAGTGAACCGGCCCCTTGTTTCTCGAGCATCTTTTATTAAGTTAATGGTTTTTAGTTAATTTCTTGTTCTGTCATGTAATTCTTGACAAATTTTCTTATATTATTTGCGTGCACATTCTCCTTCTTTTTTTTTTTTTTTTTTTTTTTTTTTTTTTTTTTTTTTTTTTATTTCTTTTTTTTATATTGGTGAAGAGAAGGGAGAGGAAAGGACAGAGAGAGAAGGGGAAATTAATTGCCACCTGTGGGATTAATGTTTTTTAAGTGAGCTTTGTGTATTTTCTTCCCGCTTACCGTCATTACAGTAACTCGGTTATTTTTTGCTACAATTTCCTTCCTATACAAGGGCTTGTTTTTGCTCTTTATACCTTTTACCGCGACGTAAACCACATCACCCTGGCAGTACTTCCTTGGGACCACTCTTTTTAGATTCCTCCTCGAGTTCCTAGCTTCCATATTTCTGCTTATTAATCCTCTGAGGTCTTTATTCATTTTCGATCGAATATTCAAAAGATTTTGAAAGTTAACCCTCTGCGACCTGTTGAAGAATATGTCCGTGGGTTTCCTGTTGATGACGGAGTGTACGGTGTTGTTGTAACGATCAACAGCCACGTAGACAAGTTCTTTGACGCTAAAGTCTGAGTGCTCAGCTCTAAGGCATCGATATATTTCTAGAACGGTAGAGTGGACTCTCTCTATCTGGCCATTGACCTCGCTTCGATGGGATGGAGTTAGGTATATTTTTATTCCTAAATTTCTAATCAGATTTAGGACTATTGGGCTGAGGAAGCCCCTTTCATTGTCCGTGACCAGGATCAGAGGAACCGTAAAATAATGTAAGATTTTCATAACTTTGGATCTTATATAAATGGCGGATCTGTCCTTTATGTGGAAAAATTTGGAAAATTTCGAGAACTTATCTATGACTGTAAGGAATTTTTCGTTTTGAATCTCCATTATATCCATATGAATTATTTCACATGGATACCTAGGAATGGGTGTGGGTTGTAGTTCGGGGTTTATGGGATGCCTGTCATACTTATTAGCGTTACAGACCTCGCAAGAGGCCGCAAATCTTCTTATACTGGCGAACATTTTCGGAAAATAGAACTGTTCAAGGATTTGTTCCTTGTTCTCCCTGGGGGCGCGGTGAGCTCTTCTGTGTTCTTTTTCGATGATACAGAATTTGCGATCTTCGCTGGCTACATCCTCGACTACCCTTTGTGTCACCCTAATTTTGTATTTTCCGAAGCTTTCTAAATACAGATTTTGGAGTATTCCAAGATAGTCTTCGGGAATTTTTACCCCATTGATAACATTTGGGTTGAGGTTCTCTACCAAAAATTTAGCGAGGTTATTTTTGTCTAAATTCCCCGTGGAGATGTAATGGCGGTGGTAGCCAGGGTGTGGTTCCTCGTGAGAACAAAGGTCGATGCCGATCTTAAAGATTATTTGGTTCCTAAAGACGTTGATCGGCACCTCCACGTGAGGTATTAAGTCGGAGCTGTCCTGATCAGCGCTGTGCATGGTACAGGAGTCCTCGATGTCGGATGATCTTTCGCATAGTCCTTCTTCGGCCGTTCCTGTTTCCGCCTCGTCTGTTCTTAGACTTCGTCCCTCATCAGCAGTTTCTGTATGTGTTTGTGATTGCCCTTTGTTTGCATCGTCCGTAGTTGTTTCTGCGACCATGCTTGCCGTATCTGTCCGAGAAGAGGGGGAACTTGAACCTGAAAGGTGATTAACCTGTGTTCGGAGCCGTGAGAGGGCATCAGCCACAAAGTTTGATTTACCAGGTGTGTAAATCAACTCGTAGTTGTATTCCTCAATTCTTGACTTCCAACGCTTGAGCTTCGCGTTGTAATTTCTATTACTGAGCGTAAAGGTCAATGGTTGGTGATCAGTATATATTTTGATCTTTTTGGCTCCATAGAGATAGTTCCTTAGATTGTCGAGTGCCCAAACTATGGCACGAAGTTCTTTCTCGTTTGTCGCATACCCTTCTTCCGTTTTATTTAAAGAACGGGAGATGAATGCGATTGGCTTGTCCTTTCCAGGTTCGCCCTGGGACAATACAGCGCCGATGGCATAGTCGGAAGCGTCCGTCGTCAAGTTAAAAGGCTTTTCGAAGTCAGGGAAAGCTAACACTTCCGCCGAAGTGAGGAGTTGCTTTAGCGTTTCGAAAGCTTTGAGCCCTGAATCGTCGAGGCATATGGGAACGTTCTTAGATTGGTTGGCTCTTACCTGCGAATGTTCCCCACGAGTCATATTCGTCAGTGGTTTAGCAATTTTGGCATAATCTCTAATGAATCTCCTATAGTATGATGTTAACCCTAGGAAACTCTTCAGTTCCTTTAGGGTATTCGGAGGAAGAATTGCTTCGATCGCTTTTACCTTACCGGGATCAGGAAGAATGCCGTCCGAGGTTACTAAGTATCCTAGGAAATTTACGCTCGTATCCAGGAAATGAGTTTTTTCTAGATTAATTTTTAGTCCAGCTTCGTGGACTTTTGAAAAAACCGTCTCTATGTCCCTTAGGTGTTCGTTTTCTGTTTTACTATAGATGATAATGTCATCGATATATACATAGCAAATCTTCCCAATCAGCTCTCTCAGGACGTCATCTATCATTCGTTGGAAGATGGCCGGAGCATTCTTGAGCCCAAATGGCAATCTGACGTATTCGAATTTGCCATTCATCGTAGAGAAGGCCGTCTTAGGGATGTCTTTTTCCCTCATGGCTATCTGATGGAAACCCGATGTTAGATCTAAAGTGGTGAAGAATCTCGCATCACCAAGGCTTGCGAGGGTATTGTTTATGTCCGGGATGGGGTAAGTGTCGGGGATAGTTACAGAATTTAGACGTTTATAGTCTATCACCATCCTGTACTGCTTTTCCCCGTTAGGCTTTGGTTTCTTTGGCACAACCCATATAGGTGAATTATACGGGCTGTTTGACGGTCGAATGATATTTTCCGTCAACAGTTCGTTCACCTGCCTTTCAACCTCCTCCCGCATGCAAGCAGGGTACGGATAACTCTTCGTATAGATCGGTTCATCCGTGGTGGTTTTTATTTCGGCTCTTACGCTGGTTTTTACCCTTCCGTTGTCTACTGGGCCGAACAGATTACTGAACTTGTTACAAAGCGATTCGAGTTTGCCTTTCGAGGACTCTGAGACGTCTTTATTCAATATTACGAGATTGTTCACGACATCCGAAGATTTATTCTTAAGGGGGATTCTTATGTCCGGTTTAATTATTAGTTCGTTTTTCTCTCGGTCAATAATGGCTTTTAGTTCTTTTAGGGTGTCGTCGCCGATTATTCCGTCGAATGACTCGAGGTTTGGGAGAATAAAAAAGGTTAAAACAGTACTGCAGCCAACGAAGGAAAAGAATTTACCGCAGATTTTATATTTCACTAGGATTTTCCCAGCTGGACTGTTAATGTAAAAAGGGTTTTGAACAGGGTAAGGTTTTGGTGCGAGATTTGATTTAATGAAGTTTTTATTCGCACCGGTGTCTACGAGAAAGTTTAATATTTTCCCGTCTCGTGTGGCGTACTCTACGTATGGTACGCTGGAAATGAGGCATCGGTCATAAAATTTTCCTCTTCCTGCGATACCGCCGGGTTAGAGGTTCCGGGTTCTTCGTTAGATTCCGGAACGTCTGTTACCATATGGTAAAGCCGCTGTTGTTTCCTAGGGTAATTATCTGAACTGGCTTCTCGCTTAATTGCGATATTGGGCCGGTTCATATAGTTCGCCTTTCTGCTCTGAAACGAGCGATCCACCTCCATTTTGATGGCAGGCTTCGGGCCCGGTCTTGGCGGTGAATATTGCCTGTTTTGGGGTCTTGTATTCCAAGACGAATATGACCGCTGGCCGTACCTGTTGTTCGTAGATCTGTTTGGATTTCCCGAGGGTAAAGGCGGACCCCTTTCGGATCTAAAGTTATAATGCACGGGAGAGGTTATGACGTTCGGTGCCTGTACGTGCACAGAGCTGTTCCTGAAGTTAAGATTCTGCATCTCGAGGCACACAGAGTAAGCCTCAGGGAGCGTTTTCGGCTTCTGAATTATGAGGAGCCTCGAGAGGTCCTCGTTCAATCCACGCACAAACACGTCCAACGCTCTATTACGATAGGTTTCCACCAAGGCATCAATTGTCTCGGCGGAATAGGTTTCCGATCGGATTTTATTTATTATAAGGGAAAATTGGTGATTGACAGTGGCATAGAAGTCGTCGACTCTGGAGCCACCTTGTTTCAGCTGGCTCAGCTGATGCTCGAGGGTTCTAAGATCCCTCTTGTCTGCATAATGCAGGGACAGGACCCTCTTGATCTCTGTCCACTCGCTGTCGAATACATTATATGATATTAGAGCGGAATCTGCTTTACCCCTAATTTTTTGCCTTACATGCTGGAGGATCGCCCTGTAAATGGGCTTGCCCCGAACAATTGAATAATCCTTTAGCACTGTTTCTATGCTGTGCACCCAGGATACATAATGTACCGGGTTCCCATCGAAAACCTGAAGCTCCTTCACAGAGTCGGGTAGCTTCGAAATATCCCTCAACTCGATCTCGTCGGTTGGACCTCGTAATTGTTCCGGGGCTTCAGTTATTTGTTGGGCCGTTGGTCCCCCCAACCCTACGCTTTCTATATTTTTAATTCTATTCTCCATGGAATTTAGCTGCGCTAACAAGGGTTGAATTGCCTGCACGGAATCCCTCTGTTCGATGTGAGTGATTCGGTTCTCGAAACCCCTCAACTGTTCTAACACGGAATTAACCGCCCCCGTCAACTGTGTTACCGAATTCCTGATCTCTTCCATGTCTACTAAAAGTGGTACCGAAGGATCGCTTTTATTATTTTTTCTTTTAGAATAGTAGGTATGTAATTCTTTTAATAGGAATATTGATTCCCTTCTCCTCCCAATTTATGAAATTTGCACTTGCACTGTTTTTATATATTGATAAAGGAGAAAATTATATGTTACGTATGTAATTCTAGGTGAGAACAATATAGTTATGCGTTTTTTCGTGTGTACATATCGAATTGGGGGTGCTTCCCCTTTAATACAAATTTTAATATGATTTGTTTTAAATATAGATTGAATTTCTTATAAATGTATTCTTACAGAATTAATATCAACCAATTCATTGTCTTGAGTTCCTGTTGTCTTCTGGGGTCGTCTGCTTCCGTAATTCCAATCCTTGTGTGAACGCCTTTGTCCTATTTTTCCGATAGTCGAGTCCTATTTCTTTCGTTCCAGGTAAGGATCGATTTTTCGTCACTTGTACTGTTCTTTTTGCTGTTCACAAGAGTTCACTTCTCTGTATTCGCGAAGGCGAGGATTCACTTTTTCACTTGTGATTTTATTTGAATATTTTTTCCTCTCACTTGCACTGTTCTTTCGGCTTGTTCGCGAAAGTTCGCTTTTTTATATTCGCGAAGGCAAAGATTCACTTTTTCACTTGTGATTTTATTTGAATATTTTTTCCTCTCACTTGCACTGTTCTTTCGGCTTGTTCGCGAAAGTTCGCTTTTTTATATTCGCGAAGGCAAAGATTCACTTTTTCACTTGTGATTTCCTTTCTTAATAATTAATTTTTTGCGAGAGGTGGGAGGTCCCTGCTCGGGCGCCAGTTAAAGGATTCGTCCTTACGAAATGTAAAAAAATTAATTTCTTGGGAGCCTCCCACTCGTCCCGTAATGAAAACAAACTCAATCAAGCAATAGATTACTAGGGGTCAACCCTCCTTTATTCGCGGTACAAATTCAACTAACTCATAAATTACAATATAGTCTCCTCGATACTTAACTCACAAACATATTCATTCTATATAATTGCTGATCTGCAGTTCCCATGCAGATCATATACATATTCCTATATTCGCCCGGATGTGGTGTGGCGGTGGGAATATACTTGCTATGGTGCCAATCGGATGCGCGTGTGTCGTATCAGGTAACGGGCATGCACCTGCAAGCGAATGTGATTCGCTTGCACTTTTATAACTGCAGGTGGATACGTGATCGTGATAACTTTAACGAGTTCAAAAGGTTTTACTCTACGTAATCTTTTAACTGATTATTGTTATTATTAAGTAGTTGGACTACTTATAAATTGGCTTGGTTTTGAAGCTTAGCTTCATGTCGTCTTGCGACCTTCCTAACCTCGACCTCTACCATTTCAATTTGTAAATCCCCGTGTAGACCAGTATTGCGTATGTACCACGGCGCACTATGTCTCAGTGAGGAATATTCCCTCATAAGAGTTCCCCTCAAATTATAATTCCTTCCGGAATCATTTTAGAGGTTCTTTTACTTTCGTTTCTCCTTGGCGGAAGAAATCCGTCCTATAGCACTCTCTCTACTCCAGTTTCCTTTAAGAATCCTAGGATGAGAGCTGGCTCCAGTGACAGTATTTCCTCATCAGATAATTGGTACTTGCCCAGGTATTTCAGTCTTTTGTGGGTCAGTGCCCCACATGATCCCAGCACGTGTTCTGGAATTTCACTGGACTCATCGCAGAATGCATAGAGCTTCTTCAGATTTACCCAGTTTCATGAGGCGTTCCTTGAGTCTACAATGCCCCGACCGAAAGCCCGTTAGGATACGGAAGTTATTTGTACTCATGCCGATACAGGCTTGGAATCTTTTCCGGTTGTATTGCCCCACAAGTTTCTTTGCCTCATGCCCTGAGTGCTATGCCAAGTTCTTGCCCTGTTTTCTTTCTCTAGTTTCCTAAATTCTTCTTTAAGGGTGTTATCCCCTATTCCGCAGAAGGGTTCAGGACCTATGAAAGCAGAGACAACACTGAGACCACCTACTTCGGCCGATATCCCGTTACTTGCCTACAAGCTATATTTTTATGGGGTGGCAAATGCTAAGTGCGCTAGTATTGTTACATAGAAATTCGAATCGACAAATGTCATATAACTTCCAATATTCCGATTCACCAACACACTCGCACCTTGCATATGCCACTTCCGCTGTCGGCAAAGTTGCTGCCAGCGTTCATAGAATTTTATCCGTTAAATAATAATAATATTTTTTTTTGGAATAAGTGTACATTTGTTTTAAATATTAATGAAGGAAAATGAAATGAAAATGAAAAATTTACACATGAAATCGAAGTTAAAGATATTCAAAAGCAGAAAATACGCAATCATGTTTATCCTAATAAGTTTCTAGTATATAGAACATCTCCATTAGATAGTTTTATTGACCAACTAAATCGAATTATTTGCCTTTTAACAATTTATAATAACTAGCCAATCGTCGCTGTAGATCGAATACCTCGTAACCCAGAAAAATTTACTTTTTAGGTAATGATGCAATTATATTGTAAAAATATTTCCGGATCTAATGAAAAATACCTTGTAAGCCTAAGAACTATAATTTTAAAGCTACGCGTATAATTAGCAATACATCGTATGCAACGTGCAACCTTTTTTTTAGCTTTAGGTGATCTAAATGCAAGCTCTGAGAGGAATCCTGATCCTGATTACAATTATGATAATGATCTAAGAGAGCTTGAAATTTCTGCGAATGCAAGTGATGACGATGATCTTCCTGTTACGAGTGACAGAGATCTACACAATGATGAGCTTGGAAAACTAGGGAGAAAAAAGCGCAGTAGGAAATCTGATCCGAAGAAATGGAGGCACCAAGAGAGCAAAAAGTTGCTGTCTGAAGGTAAGGCATACATGGGTTATAGACGAACGCAGGCTGGACAAATCTATAACGACACACCTCGAGAAGCCCGAAAACTGGGTCCCCCATGTTTATCCAAGGAATGTGAAAGAAGGAAGAACCGCAAGTGTTCGGAGATAATGGAAGCTCAACGCAATGAAATCTTTAGTAGATTCTGGGAGCAAAGTTCCTGGGATCAGCGAAAAACATTTGTGGTGAATCATGTTCAGAAAATCGGCAAGGCAAAAACCTACACAGATAAAGAGCTCAGTAGACGAAACAGTACCCTTCTTTATCACCTAACTGTGGGTGGAGAAAAGTTAGAGGTATGTAAAAAATTGTTTTTAAGTACCACCGGTTTGGGCGAATTCACTGTACACTCTTGGGTGAAGGCCGATGAGTCTAGTTTTTCTGGTATTCCAAACAGTACAGAATACAAAAACTCAAAACGTAAGAAAGCAGAACGCCCTGATACTAATGCAAGTTTACCTTTTGCACGGATTTTTTTTAATCGTTTTCCAAAACTCCCTTCGCATTATGCACGAGCTTCTTCTTCTAAGCTTTATTTTGAGCCCTTTATTCGAAGCATGAATCAGCTGTTTAGCTTATACTTAGAAGCCTGCAGGGAAGAAGGCCAACAACCGCTATCTAGGTGGTATATTAGTAATCTTTTTCATGAAATGAACTTGTCTATACATCCGATAAAAAAAGACAAGTGTGACATGTGCGTAAAGCATGAAGTAGGCCAACTTTCCGACGAAGATTGGCAAAAACATAGGGCCCAGAAAGACCGTGCACGGGTAGAAAAAGCCCAAGACAAAGAACTTGCACTGCAGAAAAATTGCGTAGTCTTTACAATGGACTTACAAGCAGTAAAAGTGAGTCCATGGGTTCAAGCGAGTGCCATTTTTTATAAAACGAAGCTTTGTTGCCACAACTTTACCATGTATAACCTTGCCAGTCGTGGAGTTTGTTGTTACTGGTTCGATGAAACGCTGCTGATATGACAGCATCCACTCTTACGAGTTGTATTTTGGAATATCTTGAGCAATTTTTTAAAGATGTTACGGTTCCAATTGTATTCTTTAGCGATCACCACTTATCAAAACCGTAATGCGATTCTATCCAACGCACTTTTATCTTTTGCGGTTGACAACAATAAGGAGATTGTTCAAAAATTCCTTGTTGTTGGGCACACTCAAATGGAGTGTGATAGCGTGCATTCGCGAATAGAGAAGGAGATAAAAGGACGCGACATTTACATTCCTTATGACTATGCAAGGTTCACAAAGGACGCTCGAAACCAACCATTTCCATATGAAGTCAGAAAAATGTCTTTTTCTGACTTTAAAAACTTTACACTGAAGAAATATCACCGATACTCCTCCATAAGGCCAGGCAAGGTGAGTGAAGGCTACAACAATAATGATACCTAACAAAAATCTTGTTGTATTTTGTTACAGGTTGTCAGTGACCCAATGCTTACCGACTTACGTGCCCTAAGATATTTACCATCTGGTGAAATACAATTTAATCTCGATTTCGATCATGATTGGTCACCACTTCCTCAGAGAAGTGAGACAATAACAGAAAAAGCAATCTGGCCCAGAATGTACCAAGAAGAAAGAAAGATCAAAAAAGAAAAGTATTTGCATTTGCAAGAACTAAAAAAAGTGATTCCACAAGAATATCATGCCTTTTACGATAATTTAAAATATTAGTTTTTTTTTTTAAGATTTTATTTAATTAAATTAAAAAATTGAATTGAATGTTATGTTTTATAATTTGTTAACCTAAATTCTAAATAAAATAATTTATCTTTTCGTATAATCTTTTGTAAAATACATTCATCACATCGGAAATACCACGGAGGCAAGCAAATTTTAATACCTCGTAAACCAAAACAAAACACAAAAAAAACCCAAGTGTAATACCGCGTAACCCACAATATTAATATAAAATAATAATTTTGATAACCAGTTGTAGTGAAATATAAATCCGCATCAATTAAAATATCTGATATTAAAAGCAGATCAATTTTATTGGCCTTAACTAATTTTATATTAAGTTTTTTGTTTCTCCTGAAAAGTTTACTTTTCTGGGTTACGAGGTATTCGATCTACAGCGACGCAATGGCATTTAGTTATGTAAAAAATGGGGTATTCCCGAACTCTAGCACATTTCCCCACGGTTGCCGATGTTTGCAGCATTTATTTTTGTATTTTTTGTATGTTTTTGCATGTCACACGAATTCCTAATTGACATAACACGGATAGGAAAACAAAATGGCGAATTTGAAAATAAATTGAGGGGGCCAACGGCAAGAGGATTGTGAGTTGGGGGTCTCAGAATGATTTGTCTCTGTATGAAAGCTTCTGATGCTCCCTTTCTTGCTACGGAGTCGGCCAATTCAATACCCTGTATTCCCATGTGGCCGGGCACCCAGCAGAGGGTTATTTTGTTTCTCCTATCCAATTCATTTAGTTTTTGTAGGCATTCCCATACAAGTTTGAATTTAATGATGTAGGAATTAAGTGCCATAATTGCAGCCTGGCTGTCTAACATTACATTACATACATGTACCATTTCGTTGTGTTATTGCCCAGTCTGTGAATTGTGGATTCGTTGCTCCAGTTCTCCTTGTTACTTAACGACGCATTAACAATATTGCGTAATATTTTGTTTTGAAAGCATTATATGCTTTGAACGTTTGTCTTCCTTGTACACCCCCATAGCTGGAGGCCCATATATCCAAATTGGTTTTAGTATTTGCTTGTAGAGAAGCAGTTTATTATAAATTGAGAGGCACGAATACCGCCCTATGAGCCAATATATTTTATTATAATTATCGCATATATTTAGTTCATCAACTTTTTTCTCGACATGAGTTTCCCAGCGTAGTTTTACGTCCAGAATCAAGCCCAGGTACTTAGCTGAGTATGCACTATTTAATTATACAGGTGTGTTGTTATTAGTACTAACATGAATCGACTTCAGTTCATTTACCATATTTTGATAGAATTAGATATATCATTTACTGTTTTGTGCAGTTTTTCGGTAACTTCCTGTATGGTACTTCCTACCGCAGGTATCGTCTGCAAAAGTGGTTGTTTCGTCATTTGCGGTAGGTCTTTCGTGTATAGGAGGAATGGCACAGTTCCCAACACACTACCTTGCGGTACTCCAACTTTGATTATGTTTCAACGGAAAGTACTCATCTTCTTACTTAATACTAAATAATCGTTGCATTATATATTTACAACTCTAATATTTCTAAATACTGTTTTGAAAGATATTTTCGTAACTTACAAACTAATCCTTTGTGCCAGACTTTATCAAATGCCTGTTTGTTACATTAAGGAAGATAGTAGAGCATAATTGTTCGTCTTCTTAAGCTTTTTCTATTGTATCAGCTTTTCAGTGGACCTGATCTATAGTTGAGAATTTATTTCTAAATCCAAACTGATGCTTTGGGAAAATTGTCTTTTCTTCTAGAATCGGATGAAGTCGTTTAAGAAGATTTTTTTTTTCAAATAGCTTAGACAGGATTGGCAGCAATGAGATTTATTTATTTTTATTTAATTTTTGTTTTATTTATTCCGCGACCTTCCACATACATGGAACATACATTAGTTTGAACGTTGCATTTATTATCTGTGCTATTTTTTTGATACCATTTTTTTGGCAGTTTTTTTCAGAATGTCACCCGCTATTAGATCAAATCCTGGAGTTTTTTTCGGGTTTATCTTTTCTTTTATTTCTTTGGCTATATCCCTATAGAGGCTACTGCGCTGGAATCGATCTTGAACGGCAGATTCTTTGCCCAATCTGGGCCTACTGATAGAGTATTCCTGCCTGATGGTAGGTGTTGTGAACTTTTGTGTAATTTAATCGATATAGCGATGTATTGGCATGTTCGCCTAAGCTGTGAAGCACAATGCCCCATATCTGATAGCAAAGACTTAAAAGGTCTTCCATATAAACAAATAAATAACAGTTCAATTTTCTCCTCTTTTATCCATATAATTGTGCAGGGAGCACATTGGTATTGCCAGTATCGATGCCATGATAATAGTAAATACTACACCCCCTGAGAGACAGCCTTTCGTAGTGCATGTTGCCTTATGGGTTATATAGTAAAACTTGTGTCAACCCACATTGATTAATGGCTGTACTTTTTCGCTGTGATTTCGTCCTTATGAATTGCCAAAGGAGCTACAAAGAATAGCAAACACAGAAAAACTCTCATTGCAGTCAATGATAACGTGCCAAACATCCGAAAACTTTCGAAACACAAAGTCAGCTTTGTTTTTTGGTAGATATACTTGCTTCTTACGAAGTGTTGCAGTACGTGTGGTACAGAACTGCTATACTTGTACCATGATATCGATACCATGAGTCTGTTTTCAGCATTAGACATACGCCTTGAAATAAACTGCATCCACCAACGGTCTGACTAATTATCAAACACCAATCTCGACGATTATTGAAACGGTACTAATAAACATAAATTAGAAATCCGCATTTCCTAGTGCGACTATACTTTGTTAGATTTATTACAATTTTTATTACAATTTTTGTTGTCATCACAGATTTTAAATTTCATAATTTGTTTTCGTGGAAGACAATGGTCAATGGTTACATTCATTTTATTCTAAAAAAAAAGTAGTACACAAATTCCAATTAAATTCGACTCAGATAGCTTCCAAATGCTTTTTGACGCTTATGAAAAGCTAAACTGAAATTAGGAAATGCTCCGAATTTTAGCTGATCTGTCAAATATCATATGCAAATCAGTACTTTTTATAGTATTGTATTGTAAGGAATAGGCCCTATACACTGCGACCAGAAGAGATCTATTGTGGCTGTAGAGGGTCTTTATAAACCTCAGTACCCTTCTTGGTTTCATGTTTTCTATATATGCTGGACTTAAATACGCCCTTTGCATATGAACCGTTCTGCTTCTTGCATTCGCAGAGTATGTGTTCCGTTGTTTCCTCCTCTTCTCCGCAGAGTCGACAGGAGTCATCGTCGGAAAGTCCCATTTTTTTGAGATGGTATCTTAGTGGCCAGTGACCAATAAGATAACCCGTTCGGAACCTTAGATCTTCTTTGCTTAACTCAAGTAACTTTTTTGTCATACACGAGCTGGGCTAATGAATCCTTTTGCCTGCCTCTGTCCTTTGGACTCCGTCCAGTATTTCGATTTCCTGAATTTTGAGTGTACGTAACTCTAAGGTAACCCGAAGTAGGGCTCAGGACCAGTGAGCAGGCGTGATGCGATTCTTCTCGCCAATCAATCCGCCCGTTCATTTCCCTCAAATCCCTCATGACTTGATATCCAAGCAACGGTGACTATGTTGTCCTTGGCTAGATCCTCGAGGAGATTAAAGCATTCTAAGACCAGTTTTGACCTGATCGAGTACGATCTTAGGGCCTTGAGAGCAGCTTGGCTGTCTGAGAGGATGTATATGCGGGCACCTTTAGTGCGCCTACGTAGGCATTCTCGGACACATATCTCTATGGCGTGTACCTCCGCTTGAAAAATGATTTTCCCAGTGCTATAGCTCTTTGGAACCTAGTCCCATAGACCCCAGCACCGGTTGCGTCATCTTCCACCTTTGAACCGTCGGTGTACCAGATTTGTGATCCTGATGGTATTATGAATTGGTTAGTTCTCCAGGCACTTCTATCAGATATTAGTATCTTAAATTTGCTTTTAAGCATGGTGTCTGATACCTTGATCACAGGATCATCTTGAAGCATTTGTAGTACCCGAAGGTGTCCTGTAAGGTTTCCTGCTTTAAGATTTGATAAATCAGGGAGCCTAAGGGCACTGAGACCAGAATCCTTCTTTACAGAAATATGTAAAGGCGTCAGGCTGAGCATTGCTCCTATGGCTGCTGTTGGACAAGTTTTCATTGTCCCCTTATTACAAAAGCATGCTAAGCGATATAATCTTGTTAAGTTTTTGTTGGGCCATTATTTGTTCGATTTTTGGCCACCATGACAACGCTGCATAGGTGAACATTGGTTTGATGATCGTGTTGTATGACCAATTGATCATTTTTGGTTTTAAGCCCCAGGTTTTGCCGTAAAGGCGATGGCACATATAAATTGCCTTTGTCGCCTAGGATTACTCCTAGGTGTTTTATCTCTTCTGATAAGTTGATAACTTCATTATTCATCTTGATCGGTTTCAGTTCTAGTTTTCTCTTTCCTGAGAAAGGTATCATGACTGCTTTTGAGAAATTTATGGTCAATCCCTTGTTCCGACACCATCTACAAAGTGGGCCAAAAGAAATCATCCTATTGGAAGATGCTCTTATTTTTGCAAATGGCCGCCAATGTCGAATCTGTTTTGACATTTGTGGACTGGACAGAAATAAAATACAAGTGAACAATCCCCAAGAACGCGGAATAATCGTGTTTATTCGTCTGTAGTGTTGGCGCAGCGCGAATTCGGTCTCGCCGAATCCACGGCCGTCCGACACCGACTACGCAAACACTGCGCCATTTGGCCACCAACTTTGAAGAGTATGGGACCACACGAAACGTTGCCAAGAGTGGCCGGCCCCGGAGCGCCCGTTGTGCCGAAAATATCTCCGCTCCCGTTGCCTTGGAAAGCTTGGCAGGTAAGCCTTTGTGGTCATTTTGGACTTCAGCTTGGATACTGCTATCCTCACATCGTTTTGTTCAGGTTTGACGGAAGTCGGGGCTTACATCGCCCAGGTTGAATGAATGATTCTGCTTGACATTGGAATCTACGTCGTCGTAGCCATCTAATAGTCTGCAGAAATGGTTTTCCGATGTCCTCAGCACCGACTGTGATTCCACTACAAGGTTTCCTTATTCGTTTATACAGTTCTCTGTTCGGGCCTTGTTACCTTGACACGTTCTTTTTACCTTTTGGTAAGACTTCCGTACATTGTTGTTGGAGTAACACCTATTTCCTCTTCTTTCTTTTGCTTCCGGAGAAGCCTGTGTTCTTTCCTCCTCTTTTGCTGGTAGAGCTTACGTGCTGCTCTCGTCCTTCTGTACAGCACCGCTTCGTAGGCACTTTGTTTTGCTGCACTACTACTACTACTTGCCGGCACTCTTCATCGAACCAGGGGTTTCGTGGCGGTGGTTTGGTGACCAACCAAACACATTAGTTGCGGCGTTTCTGATGGCTCCGTGCTTCGATGCCACTGTTCTTCGCCTATTACATATTCCTCCAAAAAAGTTCAATCATTTTTTATTTCACATCTATTTTGATGAATGCTGGCAATTCTTATGTCTATAAACTTCCCACGAAGTCAACCTTTCCACACTCACCGATGTTTTATTAAAGATTATAATTCTCGGCGAACAAACAATGCTTGATAGGGCTTTGGTTGCACCCAAATATCTACCTCAGTTCTTGACCCTGACCATTTGCGGTTGTCCTTTGTAGTTGTCCTTCTCCTCAAATTTTCGCCTAAGGTACTGAGAATTGTTGGGAAAATAAGTATCTATAAAGGTATTAGCCGTCCAAACTTCACTGAACAGATATTTTATTCTCTTTCCTAAGACTCTCAAGAAAATCTTAGAAACATCCCAAACATACCTACATAATTTTATTTTTTTGTAAGCCTCCTTCGGTTTTTGCAAACAACTTCTGTGAAAAAAAAATTAGTTTAAAAAACCAAAAAACCCGACTGAGAGTAAAAAAAAAGAATTAAGCAGATATCAACAAGACACATTCAAGTACATATACCTAACTAATTGACAATACCTACACAGCCTAACAAATATATGAGTATTGGGTACCCTCCGACTGCCAAATAGTAAGGTATAGGTACTTGAATGTGTCTTGTTCATATCTGTTTAATTCTTTTTTTTTACTCTCAGTCGGGTTTTTTGGTTTTTCAAACGAACTTTTTTTTATTTTTATCTTTCTAGTCTATGACACTCCGAAGCTAATGACAACTCACTATTCAAAATCGGTCAAGCCGTTTAGGCTACACGGCGTGATGTAGAAACGTACATACGCGCGAAACACATAACCCTCCCTATGTACAGTCGTGTAATAATAGGTCTATTCGCGTACTTTCCCGAGCCAAACACTACAAATCCGTCAAACTCAAAAAATTTACCAAAACTCTCTCAGAGAGCTGAAAATATACGCCAATGTACGTGGATAGACTTCGAGCTACTTTGAGCAACTTTAATCTTTGACATCTAATCCATATCACAAGTAAATATATAACTTACCTTTTTGCAACATATGAAATGTTCTAACAGAACATTCGACTACAACCGAATTTTCTTTATTTTTACAGATTTTATTGCTCTGTGGAATTCATTTTTAAGCCGGATTTTGAATTTGTTTCTTGACAACTTTGTGCATTTGACATATTTATCAGTACTTGCCGGTTGAAATTCTCTGAGCTCTTTCGAGCCAAGGGAGAAGCCACTCGTTACTCGTTACTTTGCTAATTTTCTCTTTTTCTGTCATTTTTGATGAGTGCGTGTATAGACTTTGTGTGATTGCGATCGATTTATATCGACTGCGTTCGATTCAACCACGTACGCGAACGAACCTAATGTATCTATTTAGACTATATAAACTTGAACCTAACACTCAACATAATATTCGTTTGATGGTAACACTATCCACTAAAAATAAATGATGCGGTTTTTGGCTGTCAGTTGCGATGTTGAGTTGAAATGTAGATGCAGCTAGGTGCGAAACCTGGCTGGGTATGAGTTGCGATGCTATTGTGAACAGATCAGAACGTAATTTATTTCACAGTTCAGTGTATTCCATAACTTGACATTTCTCACTGACATTTGTGTGACAATTGTTTTTTTTTTTTTCGTTTTTCTTTAAATTTAGATTTATATCATTTTTGTCATGACACTCCGGGAAAGAATACGATTCTTATGACACCTCACTCTTCAAAATCGGTCAAGTCGTTTAGACCACAGGGTGTCCCGATAGAACGTACATAGAATACGCGCGAAACAAATAGCCCTCTCTGTGTGCAGTTGGGTAAAAAGGAAGACAAATAAAATCGAGTAATGGCGATTAAGCAAGATAAAGCAGGGAAAAGCATTAACCATTTTATTTAATGCGTTGGAAGAAATAATATATCCTCTTTGGGGAAATATACAGATATATATAAAAATTAAATAATTTTTAATTTTGTGCACGTTAAAACCATTTGCATTTTTGTATTCCAAAGAAAATAATCAGAAATAGTTGACAATTGAAATTGACTAATATTAATTTATAAACTTTAGGGCCAAACAACAGGTTATGACTCCTATTACAAAATTCGGAACCGTCATTTTGGATTGTTTAGCAACGCTCCTCTTCAATATGACATTAAGGTAGGGTTTCCATAAAGCAAGTTAAAACAAAGAGAACATTTTCAATTCACCTCCATGCAATACATGGCCCAACTATACCTCCGCTTCATCCAAACACGTAGAGCAAGCGTAATCGGGAAAGTCCTGTCTTTCTGTTTCTCTGTCGTTCTTCTCTCTACTCAAACTCTCGCCTATTTTCGTCAAGTAGTAAATACCTCGTTTATATGCAATAGTTGAGGGTACGAGTTGAGTTGAGTTGGAATTACATCTTGTGTGGAAAAGGTCGAACTGTCAAAAGTGTTGCCGCATGAAATTGAATTTGAACTCTTTTTCATTTTATGTTTTGGAAATATAGAAAAAGAGACTAAAACAAACATAAAACAAAAAGAGGACAAAAAAAGAATTTTTGGAAAAAAGGGAATGCAAAATAGATCTGAGTAAAGCAATAATTTATTGACTTTATTCGCTTGCTACTTTGATATCGGTACAAGTTTGCATTTTAAAAAAGCAAACACAATTTTGATGACAAAGCAAGCCGAATTTATTTTATTTTCGTGATGTATGTAGCCTCACGAAAGGATGCCGTATATCACTTCTAAAAAGCGACGGCAAACCACAAATTACCGAAAACTTCACATTGCGTGAGGAAATCAGCAAAACACAAAACCGTCTATCCACACCTGGTCCCAATGCGACTAATTATTTAGTTGTATGCCTAGCGTATATTATATCCGACTTAATTAAATCATAAATAAAACTCTGACGTCGGCTATTTTTCCCTTCCGCTGATTAGCGCCATTATGTAAAGTTCAATATATTTTACCTATACTTATCCATTCAAAGGAAATCGTCCCCCCATGCTCGATCTCCAGCTCCAGGATGTCAGCAAACCTATAAAATGAGTCTCCTTCGAATCAAGAGATAGAGAGCGAGGAATTACAAAAAGTTTGGCTGCTTGTGTATTTGTTGGAAATGTGTGTTTGAGTTGAGATGAAATTTACGGTTCATGAAGTTTCTATGGTGAAATAGTTGAACTGACACGATGGCCAATGTGCCTTGAGCTCTTTCATCAGTAATTCGTTGATAATATGTGCAGTAAATTTCACTTGATTAAGAGGGAGAATCCCCACCGGAGGTCATAAGGGATTTCAGCCCTGATGCTGATGATGCTGAAACCATCCCAACAAATTACACATACATAATTAGTTTTCTAATGAGCGACGAGTAGCTCGGTATTAATTTCGTTGAATACTTTATTGAATCTGTTGGCAAAAGGACGATTTTTCGTTTGACTTTCGCTTAGAAGCTTTTTATGGAGTCATAAATAATAACAGCAAGTGAACGATAATAAATTATTTATTATCCGATGGAAAGGAGACGACTGAAAGGATCTAAGGGTTGTGATGAAATTAAAAGAAAATATAAGACATGAAAAGCGAAGCGTAGAAATAGAAAATTGTTTGTAGTTTGTACAGCTGCATGTCTGCTGTACTGATATCCTTGGTGACTTGCAAGTGTGAGGTGTTTTCGAAATTGTTTGCCAGGTTCCTGAGTGGCAAATGTTCAGCGGCAGGAGGTGCAGTAAAAAGTAATGATACCCGATTCGATGGTTTTGAGTTGGAAGAGTGTAGTGTCTGATGATCTTATGGACTGTCTTGAATGAAATGATGACTGATGAACGTCATTTTAAATTTAAGAACATGCCGTTATGAAACTTACTTTGGGGCGTCTAAAAATGGCTATTAGTTGTTGACAGTCGCGTGACTGAAAGATGGTTGGATTTGTGATTTTGGGCTCACTTAAAACATGTAAGGTCGTTTTACTACTGAGCGAGGGGTCTCGACCCATGGAAATACACAAGCTTTGCCAGCTTTCACTGCGCCACATCTAGCGAACTTCCGAGAGCATAACAGTCTTGATCCTTGTGTCCCTTTTAAACATCAAAGGTCTACTGTGACTCGTATCTATTAATATTCCAAATAGCTCGGCAAATCAGACATCCTATCCAGTGGTTATGTTGAGCTTCAGTCAAAAATATTTAAGTAAATATTTTTCACTTTACTTGATACTTTTGACTTCTATTTCATAAAAGTATTGGTGGTGTAACAAGGCGTAAAACAAATAAATTGCGCTTATCAGACGGCACATATTTTCTATACAAAAGACACAGATGCAAAATTCTGACACAGGTTTTTTTTAAATATCAAGCGAAACAATCTTCATTTCACCACAGTGGCGGAGAGATTGATTCCACTTTTCTGTAAAACCTCACCTCTGAACCGAATTTAATAAGATTACGATTCAAGATTCCCAAGACCTTACAACGAATGGATTGAAAGAAAGAAGCCGTGAGAAAAGTAAATGGGAGTTGCTGTCATTATGGACTCCAATCTTCGTTTCTTTAGTTGGATTCGTTTTAAAAGTCCGAAAACTCAACTCCTTCAACTTGATACACAACTAACAGCTCGAATCGAGCCAAGCATTCTGCTCTCTGTTAAGGCGGTCCAAATTTTGTTTTTTGCATTGGAGTGCAGATCAGTGTTGCTATGGATATTGTTTGAGTATCGTATATTTTCTCGGTTCAAAATCGTATCTGTCGTATTTCCTAATTTTACGAGTACAAAAAACGCGTTTAAGAGCGTAGAAGTAATTTTTTACTTAATTTGAGTGTTTTTTTTATAATGCTCGAGAAGCCGAACAGTTATTGTTCACTCAGAGTGTAAATCAGGTTTAAGCTTTTTAAAACCTAAAAATTTAAATCATGCATTAAACCCGCTGCATTAAATATGGACTTAAATGCGGACTTAAAACAATTGCATTAGTTTTTTGTTATTTGTCAATTGGAAATTTATTTCATTTGTTTTGAGCCCAGTTATATTTTAAGGTTATGCCGAAATGTTTGTCGAATTATGTCCAAAATGTCTCTTTTTTCAGGCGGAAACATTTCCGAAAATTACCACATCAACATTAATTACGTCCATTTCACGAATGAAGTCTTTTTTCCCCTTTTCTGCTTTTCGACTCTTCTTATTTCTTGCGCACTGCAATCGAACAGATTTCAACTTTATGAAATTGAGTTTAAACCCGAGTTAAAGTACTTAAACTGGTCTACGGAGTACAGTTTTTTTTTTTAATTCAGTCGAATTAAAAAAACTGGGTTCGGTTTGGTTTTAACGACTGAATATTATGGACTTTGAGTTAATTTTTGGGTTAAGCTCACATAAATCCGGGTGTAAACTTTAACCCGGATTAAATAATATGGCCGTAAAGGTAGCCATTGCATAGCATAGGAAGTATGGCTACTGCTATCTAGCCTATCGCGCAAAAAAAAAACAAAAAAGGGTATGCTCGGAAATCGATGCCGGCTAATTGCAAAGGGATGTCAAAGTCATATTAAATGCAGTTCTAAATTTTTGTGGGTTCTTTTCCTGGAATTGTATTTTATTGGGTCGTGTTTCGGTTTACCCATCGTATTTAATGTTTGTATAATATCGGGCAAAATCGTAAGAATATTCACGAAATCGTAGAAATTGGGGCGAAAAAACCAAAAATCGGAGCGTCGTAGCAACATTTACGATAAATACGATCATATAACAACGCTGGTGCAGATGTGAGTTTGGGAGCTGTTTCTTTAACTGTATTGTTAGCACACCCGATTTTAGCTGAAAACTCTTAACGTTCCAAGTTACGTTATCTGGTTAAGTCGCTGGAAACATGCCAAAAGTGTTTAGGGCAATGATCTTTAACCCTGTCGTTTCGACGACGTCGCATTCATAATTTGACTGTGTCCCATCACTCCATCAGGCCGGGGACACAGACATAGTAACGTTAACGTGTGTTCATTAATTGACTCAGTCATCGATGAGCTCTTGTGATGTGAACAGAGACAAATGATACTGAGACCCCCAACTCACAATCCTGTTGCCGCTGGGCCCCTCAGTTTTTCAGGCGAATAATTCGATTTTGTTGGTCAATAAAACTATCTAATGGAGATGTTCTGTATACTAGAAACTGTTTTGCACCAACATGTTTGCGTATTTTCTGGTTTTGAATATCTTTAACTTCGATATCATGCGTAAATTTTTCCTAGAAAACTGACGAAAATTTGCGCTATATATTTCTATTTCACTCCAAACAATCAGCATTGTTCATATTTCATATATATTTTAAGAAAATCTCCACTTATTCCTTAAAAAAATATTATGCACACGTAACGAATAATTTCAAATTTAACGGATAAAATTCTATGAATGCTGTCAGCAACTTTGCCCACAGTGGAAGTGGCATATGCAAGGTGTTGGTGGGTCGGAATTTTTGAAGTTACGTGACAATAAAAGTGCACTTAGCATTAGCCACCCCATAAAAATATAGCTTGTGGGCTAAGTAAACGGAAATCGGTCGGAGTTGGTGGTCTCAGTATTGTCTCTGCTTGTGAATGCCGGTTGTGTCCTTTTTGTTTTTATTTTTACTTCTGTTTAATATTACCAAAGAGGAAATGATATTTGTTTTTAATTTCTGAAAACATGTTCAAAAATGTTGTGCTTACTTTAAAGATAAAATAGTAAAAGATGAAAAAATCGCGTTTTACGAATCCATGAAGAGACATTCAGTAACCTAAGTCTTCTAGGGTTACTGAATGCACATTGGAAATCCCTGTGGTCTTCCTTATAAGCTGAGTTAAGCTGTTAAATGTACGGTTACTGAAAGCATGCACCAACTCGTTCCCAAGATTTGGTTAGATAAATACATGCCTGATAGAGGCTCAGTCCATAAGAAAGGAGACCCTTTCAGCTGCTCCAGTTGCAGAAATATCCTTATAACTGCCATATTGTGTGAACGCCTGGTTGGTCTTTGTTGTTGTGTTGTTTGCTATATTTTTTGAATATTTTTGGTAACTTCACTATAATTATCTATTATGTACTGAAGACGTTACAAAAGGGTTCAACTTGATACATTGCCTGAACTGCTAAAAATTGCTAAATGTGTTACGTACACACAACTATTAGGCGTCACCATCTGACATTATAATGTTTAGTTGCCAACATTTAAAGACACGCAGTTAAAAAAAAATTATTCCATTCCTCGAAATAAATTAACTGCTATCACTTCCTTTACGGTTTCTGCGCTTATTCGCTCAGCTGCCGATGAACTTATCTGATTGCCTAGAATTAAGTATATTGTGAACAGTTGGTGGCATATAGTACCAGGGATACTAAGCTACGAAATATTATAGTTTAATGTGCAAATGCTTTAAATTTGGGTGCATCAATTTCATGGCCGCATGAAACAACAATTATTATTAGATATATGTATTTCTTTGTTATTTCTGATTTTCAAAATGATTTTATTTATGCATTTTCGAAAAATCTCCTTGCCATGTATCCGTCATTGAAATTTTCATAACCAGTCTTCCGTTTATCAACAATCAAACCCAAACGGTCTCAAAATTGCCCCTGAATGCCTTTTCTTGTTTTGGCAACGATTTTTTATTTTGCTCCAGCCATTGCCTTATTATTAATGTATAGGAAAGGTGAAGAAGCCATTCAAAAAAACGGATCCATCCACGAAGGGCAGATAACAAATTCAAAATCTTTAGTCTTAACTGGGCTTGGTATTGCATCCTTTTCTTAACCGAATTAAATCCTTTTGATTTGGCATCGCAGAGGTAGCATTGGAGAGTTTTCATTGATGGCATTACAAACCTTCCATCAACCATTGCGAATATAAAATTGTAGTGAATGGAAACAGTTTTTGCAGTTTTTTTTTTTTTGGTTATCTACTCTTTGGTTTCCAGTCACGGATAATTCGGAAGATTCTATAAAAAAAACTCAATTTTAAGAGGTCTACAATATCTGATTGAGCTTCGACGGGAATTCTGGCAGATAATTTTTGCACAACAAACTAAACGGAGAGGAACGAGACAGCAGAATCATCTGCGTCGAATTTGTGGAAAGCTTGCTTGTACGAACTGTGACCATCAAATCCCCATTCCGAGTATGAATATACATTTTTCAAGTAAATAGATCACGGCTTTTTGGGGCCGTTACTAAACGTTCAACTGTCAAGTTAAGCAAACTTTGTAAATCCATTGGGACCACCAAAAATCTTTTTCAGATCTCAGATTTTATGCGGCTCATGGAACATGCAATGAAATTGATCTGATTTTGTGAATGGATTAGTGTGTTATTTGACAACAATATCAGCTCTTCAAATTGCTTTTGTTTTTGGGTAATTCAACCATGGAAATCGGCTTGAAACATGTTTCCTCTATTGTAGATCCAAATGGAGTAGTTTTGGTGATTCGTGTTTCGAGGTGATGAGGAAGACAATGAAGATAATAATTCCTCCAAAACTATGGCCATTGCTGTTTATGTATTTCTTTATTTTGGTTTTCCCGAAACTTTGCACAAACAAAATTCTTTAAATGAGGTAAAACAGCTGTGCTGTATTTGTGGTTGGATGTGTAAATCTGAAAAAAATATCGGGATCTGCAATAAGTGATCCGAAACAAAAAAAGATTGATTTTTTTCCCAATGGAAGGAGAACAGTGATTTAGATCAAAAAAATAGATTTTTTGACCCAATGGAAAACGACATAAAAAATATTTATTTTGGGAGCTTTTGATTTCATACTGAAACCGGGATAGCTTTGCCGAAACAATCGATGCCAATGCCTCTTGCGCAGTCATTGAATATCAATGGACTCATTTCCTACACTTTTCAGCATGGCTTGGAATGGTGGTTACGTACGGCTCGAACGTAGGAGCCGTCGACTTTCCAGATGCTCTTAAATTAATTTCAATTATTGCATATGTCAACTCGGCAAGAGAAATGGATTTCTTCAACTCTCTTATTTTTTTTATCGTTTCAACGGAAAAAAATTTAAGATCAAATGAGCGCAGAATCACGAAAAGTTTGTCTAGTTTTAGAGCTTAGCTCAGGATTTACTAATTCACGACTTTTTATTCGCAATTCTAGAAACTGTACGAATTGCATGTATTGACCCTCAAAAGTCGCGAATCGCTACTTTTTATTGTCAATGACGCGATCAAATGAGGAACACATATTGCAATAACCAATCGCAATTTGACACAAATAGTTATTAATTTGCTATTACTATGGATTGTGAATTGCAAAAATAGTTCGTAAATTACCACTTTTGTGTTATAAATTACGATTTCCTCCCTTAGCAACTTACAACCATTTAGTCTTGAATTGCAACTCAAAAGTGTTGATTTGCGAACAAAAGGGGTAGATTTACAACTTCAGTAGTTGCAAATTTACGAATTCGTAATGGTAAATTGAATCTTTTTTTTATCAAATTGCATTTCATATTTTGCAATTTACGATTCTTGAGTAGTGATTTGAGGCATCACCGTATTAAATTGAAATTGTTTTATCGTGAAATTAGAAAACTTTATTCTCAATTTACAACTTATATCTTATGATTTACAAATCAAAATTCGTAGTTTAATTATTTAGGTTATTTTCGAATACATATTTAAAGTCACATTTGATAATTTGTTTCCTCCTTATATCCATGAAAAGCATACGGCGCCATATCGCACGGAGACAACGCGATTTGTCTGGGGTGGTTTTTCAGTCTATGCTAAAATTTAAAATACAAACAAATTATTTAGAAGAACTTGTCATTGATACGAACATTTACAATCGTTTTCAATTACATATTTTAGAATCCATTCCAATTTATACTTCTTTCTTATGGGGAGAGGTACCTTCTGAAAAAAAATACGAATTTATATGCCTACTTCAGTTGTTTTTGTATTATTCAATATGAACTTACAAGATATATTCCAAAATTCTTTACAATTTGTTGGTTAGTACACTCACTATCACTACGAATGAGTTAGGTATACTTATAAATAACTCTGACCCGACAAGAACTGCTTTAAGCAAAGATTGAATACCGACTGTCTGACTCTAGTGAAACCAAATGCGCATGGTTGGAGCTGTCCATGCAGAAAATGAAAGCACTTAAAAGGGTTTCTTTACATGGACCATGGAGATGCTATGACATTTCGTTTTTGTCGGCTGCCTGTGCGCACAAAAATTCCACACATCGGGTAGTTAATTCCATGGAAATTACAAACAAATATTTTGTAATTCACGATTTCTCTACGTCATTTTACGTTTTCAATTTATTACAAAAGTGTCACAACTCAAAAAAAACATTTTTTTAGTTTTAAATACAAAAAAATATTTGAAATTATCTATCTAGTCGCCATTGACTAAATTTGAATAGTTTTTTCTCCAGAAGGTAAAATGTCGTTTTAGATGTTCAAATTTAAATCAAAGATGCTTTGTCAAAAATGACAAATTTGTAGTTGTTTCGTGATTCTGCTGCGGAACTGTTGTTCAATAAATATTAAAAGTGTCTTAATTTGAGTTGTGTCATTTTAGTTAAATTAATTCAGGGTTCTATTTTGAGTTGGCACACTTTTGCTGCTTTATATGAGAAAAAGTATTTGTTCTAATTTGAGTTGTGACGTTTAAGTTGTTTAAGGTAAGTTGAAACCATTTGTATTATTTAGAGTTACTACACTTTAGAAAAATTAAAAGTTGTAATTTAGAGTTAATACAGTTTTGTTGTTTAAATAAAGTTTTATGTTTTTAAAGCTGAATTTAATATCAAATTCTTTCAATTTCTTATAAAATCTTTTGCTTGTTATGGCAGATACTTTACAAATACTTAAAATCGAAACGAAACCCTAATTCATACATTTTCTCATGTTTTTTTCGAGTTATGACACTTTAGATGAATAAAGTACACTAGATAAAAAAAAGCTATAATTTTGCCGTGGTGACCTTAAATCTGAATTCAGAAATGTTCTATCACTTTACGTTTTCGATATTTTTTCATATGAAAATCTGAAAATAAACCTTTTCTATCGCTGAACATAAACTCTTTTAACGGTTTATAACTGAGCTAGTTTCAGAAAAACAATTTTTTTACGATTTTCTCGAGAGAATAATTTAAAATTCCTGTTGTGATCGATTGATTCTGAGTTCAGATTCGGTCTTATTGTAACTTGAACCTTTAGAAATCGTAGTTTTGCTCTTCAGTTTTACTTTTTTTAACCGGTGCTATTTTTTAGTAGGTATTTACAATGAATTCGATGAGTCGTTCAAGATTGATGGTGCAATTAGCAACCAAAAAAGAACATCCAGTAACAAATTCTTCAACTTTTTTCGATTCGTTTCAAAAGGAGCAAACAGATTTTATTAGTTTAAAACAGTTCTTGACTGAGTCCCAACGTTTGTTTGTATTTAGTTATTATTTATTTTTATAAACAATAAATAAAAAAATGATAATAAGTGTTTCCTTTTGTATAAGATTTTACATAATTTTCAGTTTAAGGATCGAGTACAGGGCCTTTGTTCTATAACTAATCACTCGAAAAAACTAGGTGATAAACTAAAGGATTGGGAACAAAACCAAAGGAAATTTATAAATTTATTTTAAATCCATCGTTTTTCACATAATTTTCACGTGTGATAAGTTGCAGATCAGGGGCCCCGAAAATAGTATACTGATAATTTTTCTTCATTTTGGTTTAAGATAGTCCGTAGAATTATAATTATAATTCTAAACTAAAACCAAAGTCATGAAAAAAACTTGATTTAACTATTTAGAAATAAATACATCAAAATCGTCACAACTCAAAAACAATTTTACTAAAGTGGCTGAAATCAAAATAGTACATTTTTTTTAATGAAAAAATTACAAAAAATGTCATAACTCAAAAAACGTGAATTCCCATGGTAAACATATTTTTTTTTTAGACTTTTTGTTATGTAAAGTTGATTATTAGTGTATTCCCCTTTATAAATATATATTAAATAGTAAATTTACGGTTTCTATCGTCGTAAAATGGTTTTTCGACTCTATTGAAAAACGAAGATTTTTGAGTTGTGACACTTTTGTACTACATGTGCGATGTGTTAAATTATTATAAGATTTCATTGATTCATCACTCAGTGTTTGTAAATCAGTAAATACTTTTTGCAATTTGCGATTGTGAAGTAGTGCTTGAGAGATTGACCCATTGAAGTGGTAAATTGCGCCAAACAATATCGCAAGTCACTACAAATAAAAGAAGATCGAATTAATACTTCTAATCGCAAAATTCAACAAGTAGGATTTTGTATTCTACGCCGTTTTCAATAGCCTTGTTTTTTTGAGCTTCGTTCTCAGCAAAGCAAAGTAAAGTAGGATTTTTAGCACGCAATTACAACAACTACGCGCTACTTGACACTTCGAGACTCGCAGTAGTTATTGTAAATTGTGTGCTGAAAATCCTACTTCACTTTGCTTTGCTGAGAACGAAGCTAAAAAAAACAGGCCTAATGTCGAATTACGAATTTTTATATCAATCCAAGAAAAAATCGTTGTAATTTGCGAAAAAGATATAATTCGTGAATTGCAACTAAAAATTTTGCAATTGGTGATTTTCAATTCTTTCTGTGATATCATATTTGAAAATGAAATAAAACGTTAGTTAAGGACAAAGCTCAACTTCATAATTTGATTTTTTGCCAGCTTACCCCTATACCTTCTGCCCCATTGTGGCGTCCTATAGAATGGCTCCTAAAATATTAATTAATTTCCTTCACAGATGCCTGGCTCACTTCTACAACGATATACCTATGTAGGTGTACATCTAATTATTTTTTTTTTCGATTTTTTTTTTTAAGAAATGTTCCTATACCTATGTCAAAGTCATTAACTATATCCACCATCCTGAAAATTACTTCATGAAATTCAAATTTTATTTTCATCGCTTGTCCTTGTTCATCCACAGGTTCAACACTAAATGTTATTGAGAGCTCCCCATCTCTATTGTTGTCAGGATCAAATTCAGAAACGAAGTCAGACTCATCAGCGGCATTAGTAGCGTCATCATTAGTGCGAAGTGATGATTTCGCAAATGAAAAACAATTTCTGAGAACAAATAATAAAGCAGCAGAGACGAACACCATAATCACTAATACAGGGACGACGACGACTACTAACCAGCCAACCCTTGTGTCTGACAGCGTACATTCAATAATAACAAAGGATCCATCACAATCACCATCATCGTCATCATCATTTTCATCAAATTTGCTGAAGATTCAATTGACGCAAGCGACACCGTCAACGACGGTAACGGCGACGGATACAACGACGAGGACCACACCAGAAACGTGGAACATTTTAAATGACATTGGCGACAGAAATAACAATGAACGGGGTAGTAGTAACAGCGATTATGGACATCCTCCCCCCTCTTTACAGAAACTCCAACAACAAATCCAGTTAGCACTGTCGTTGTCGTCGTCGTCGGTAACGCATTCCACGACTACACCTTTTTTTCCTCCGCAATTAACGGAAACCATTCAGAATACGGCGAGAGTAATCATCCGCAGTAATAGTTTGACTAGGGAGTATGCTAGCGATTCTCCCGCTTTTGCATCATCTCGGCCAGAAGTATCTACAAGACCGCCACTTCCAGCTACTCCTCCATCAACATCACCGCCATCGTTTCTGTTATCACTGTCAGCAGCATCGTCTTCGTCTGTGTCGTCTCCGACAGCGTCTTCGGTATCGTCATCCTCAACGTCCTCGTCCACTACTACCACCATTAGTACAACGACAACTACAACAACGCTGTCGCCGTCTTTATCATCGTTGGACGGATATCTAAATATAACCAGTCAAGCTGGCACCCATGCCTATCTGCCGTGCAATGTAAGTATTTTCGGAGAACGGTTGAGTGGGGCGTGCTCTATAGGTACCTAAAATTAGGACATCTCTTCCTTCTCACCTTGTCCGGCTGGTGACTGATTTAGGTATAGAAATTGATTTCAATTTAAAATATTCGTATAACCTATACACAACCGAGCATCCGAACTTGGTCTTTTGTTGAAAGTTTTGTCTCAATAGACAAGGTCCATGTTACTTTTGCTTTTCTGTTTACTTGCCAAGAGTTGGGGTGGGGGGGGTAAGATTGATACTTCCTATTTCGTTTTTTAGCAGCTTTCCTTTGTCAACATCATTTGTCTTCGGATCGACACAAGTATCTATCTGTGCTTCCATTTGTGTGTCAAGGGGTGGAGAGATATACTTCGAAAACTGCAAATTACATATATTTGTCTGGGAAATTGCGATTTTGTGACTGTTTTATTCAAATGTTGCTATAACTTTACAGATACGATAATAGGTTCTTTCTTTTTTGTTTTGTGTGAGCAAAAACTGAGATTGTTGGCAGCTAGATATACGTATTTTATTGATATGGGATAACTTTGTAGATAACAGGAATTTTAACTTTCAGGATGACCTGCGTTGCTACGGTTGAAAGAATAGACTTACTTAAAAACGTAACCAGAAGGACGGTGTACTTTTTATCTCTGCACTGCAACTATTTCAATACAGTCCTCATTTCCGCCATTGACTCCACTTTTCAATTTGTTTGGTTAAATCAAAAAATATAAATTGGTAGGTACTATCAAGGAGATAAAAAATGACAGTATTTGATTGATTCAATTTATCTTGTCTTAAATGTGTTACTGAAATTTTATTTAGTGACGTAGAAATTTCATTTATTGCGGTAACAGATAACGCAGTGCAATTGTGGCGATATCTTTAATACAATTCACCGTCAGGCGTTCCTCTTTTGACTATGTCTCTTTTTATATTTCCATCATTAATGCATTGTTACAAAATTCCTATTTGACGTCTTCTAATATGAAATAAACGCCAGAAACCATCTATTTTATTCGGTGGTATAAGCGAATGCAAATTATTTAAGCTTTATGGGTTGCTTGCTATGGTGCAGGAAATTAGCTTCACATATGGTAAATAAATTCACCTCGAGTGGGAAATAATTCCACTTTCTTTATGTGAATTTATTTCTCACTGAATGTGGGCCATCTTTTTTTGTGGGAAATAGTTTCTCGACATTTGTCAGCCCACAATTCATAAAGAGTAGAAAATGTATGCAACCCCATTGGGGACACCAAAATTAAATTAAAAATTAAAATCTTTATAAATAATTAAATTTGGTTTTTATTTTCCAGCTAGGATCAAAATATTGTCAAATTGTAGGTGGGAAACAATTTCACAAAAATTTGTGGTGAAGCAATTTTCTATTTTCAGTGGAAATAACTTTACATGAAAAGAGTGAAATTAGTTCCCACTCGAGATGAGGTTATTTCCCATGTGAAGTCATTTCCCTGCACCTCTCTGACATTTGTCAGACCTTTGCGAGAGGTAGCGCAGTGTAAAAAACCCTTGAGATGTAATTTGTGTTTTTCCTGTGATCTCTTTTAGAAGTCCTACACACTAACCACAAAGAAACTGCGCCTAGAGATGCTTTACGCAATATTTACAAAGAACATTTCTTATTGTTATGAAGATTTTGTTTTTTTTGTATATACCTACTTCAGGGATATTACAAAAAGGAGGCATGGAGAAGGGTATCCCATTCCAATTCAAAAAGGCAGTTAAAACAAAGCTTTCCATTTAACTTTAATGTTTTTTTTTTTATAAACGTTCCATCAATTAAATTAAAAATTTGAAAATACTCTAAAATCCCAGGAGACTCTGAGGAGGAGGAGGAGGTGTCCAGTCCAGCAACCGTTGCTGACATTATTCATTTCCTTACAAAAAATTACATTTTCAAGACTATTTGTTTGTTTCGAAGAGAGAAGAGATAATTTTGGATGGGAGCGCATATTTAGCAGCGTACTAAGCGGTTAAGAAGTTATACCCTTCAAGAAATATACAGACGTTTAACATATACAACTTCAACCAGCCGGGTAAAAATAGAAGAAAGTGTTCAATTTAAGAAAGTGTAAGCCTCATATGCAATAATTTACACCCCTATGGGTTAGGCTAGTTGGCTGTCGAGAAAGACATACTTAGATCAGTTGTACCTGTAGGTCCTTTGTAACACCATCATACATGAGAGGAAGGGCAAAGGAATTTCAAGCCAGGATATACTAGTGGAAGTCTTGTTGCTGCATGTATGCTTGGTGACGATATATCTTTGAGTCGACGAAGGGTTACTAAAACAGTCTTCAGTTTATCTATCATCCTCAAACATCTCTTCAAAGTAACAGTGATTGAGTGCGCAACAGAAGCGGTGATGTGTAAAATCCACCCTGCCGTTGCACCAGAATTTGACTATAGGTTGATCTGGTTTGGTCAATGGGGAAGTGATCAATAGCCGATTTGTCTTCGGGTAGAAAAAGGGGGACTGAAACAGTCTATCCCTCGCCTATAATCCTCCCACATCTCGTCAAAAGAACGGATACATGTTTGGCGTAGAAGCGGTGATTGTGGTAATCAGTGCTATACTGCTACACTCCCCAAACAATGCGTGAAGTTTGAAACTAAGTTGAATAAAGCATCGTCTTTAAACAATATGTCCCTGATCTAGAAAATATAACAATTCCACTCTCAAGTTAATCACTCTTTTCCAGCAGCCCTCGCAATATATTTTATTAACACCGCCAAATCGGCCGAAGGCATCGTTTTTATTTCCACTGCTGATAGTCTGTGCAAGTATAAGCTATTTGTCCGTTTACTGCCGATTTTGATGACAGCTGCCAAAAGTCAAATCAAACATATCAGTCCGTGCTTATTAAAAACCCACCGACTGCCACAAAAATCGAAAATCCATAAAACCCAAGCCATGCCCGTCAACAACGAATGGTGCCATCTGATGTCGCACAGTCCCGAAGCTGACTAATAATTCTAATCATTAGAGCGATAAAACGAATTGGGTTTGGCAAAAACACCATCATTATTGCCGGTAGTTATGTCCGCGTTTAAATATGTCGAAACTTAAAGATCTCTCTTTCCGTATTTATTAAACTCATTATATTCCGTTAAAGTCCTGCTGGTGGGGTGTCCTTCTCCTGTTATATCGCGTCGCGTTGGTCGCCTTGTGGGGAATTCCATTCTCGCGTGTTGGAGGGACAAGCGACAGATGTGGAAATTCCTAAACTGCACTTCTCCCACAGATTATCTCCATGTTTTTCGTTTCCTTTTGTCCTCCAGCGCGTGAATAGGGAATTCCTAGAGTTCAAGGATGTTTTTTTCTTTTATTTGTCATCAATGTAATGGCATCGTTCCCTACGACCGGCATCCCTCTGGTACTATGAGAAGATGGAATAATAATGACAGCCAACACAAGGACTCGGTTGCACGCCACGTGCTAGAGTTGACTATGGATTGGTGTTCAATATTTCGTTTCGCCTGTGTTCCCTCAGCCAGATGTGTTGAGTTCGTTTTTGCGTTGAGTAATTTTATTCCCAGCTTTCGCATTAGAGCCTCATAAGGATAAGAAACTCATTTCGATGTACTTATAGAGAGTTGCCAGATTATTTAAGGACAAGCCGCTTCTTGCCTTTGATATCATTAATTTGATTTTATTAAATTTGTCGCCTTCTCGTTATACCGCACCCATGAACTCTTGCAGCAGCTCATGGTCTACAATCAAATGGCGAACTTCCCCACGGCCTTGCCACTCTACAAGGATAATGTAATTTTTATTCTGCATCTTCCTCGTCAGTGGAGAGCACTTAATAGACACAAGCTAATATGAAACAACAAAATTTAATCGGCCGTTGAACGTAATTTTGTTTCACATCAACTGACTATGAGCGCACTGAGCAGTAAAAAAGCAACAACAAGAAAAAAGGGAAACACGACGAAATCTTCCTTCCTCAGGAAATTGCATTTGATCCTTTGCCATCTGCCTCTGTCGCCCGCCCATTGCTGATGTGCTTTGCAAGGAGGTGTTATTTCCTGCCTCACCAACACTGGGCGGAACTGAGATTTGCTTAACTTATGAACTTTGTGAATAAATTAATATTTTAAGTTGTTGTCCTTTTGGCACAATGAACGGCACCGAACGGTGGTGAACTACAACCAGCAAAGAGGGGAATAAAAAAATAAATCTTAAGATTTCCCAGCAACCAACACCACCGGGGATGAAGCGAAAAGAAAACATTAACTCGTTGATCCTTTAAAAGTATGATAAGTACTTTTGGAAAATTTTCAATAAGGCAGTTGCTATAGATTCATAATTTATAAGAAAAGGTCGTCCGACTGAGGAACGTTGGCAACGGAGAAGATTTCAGACTTGTGGTTGCTGAGATAAATTGTCTGCGTGTGGTACGGGGTCCGCCAAGTTTGGTCCTTGGAGGAAATTTAAAATTTGTGCGGAATAGCCTTCACCAAAAGGAATTAAGAACTCAGTGCTTCCTGGAAAAAAGCAGTCGTATTACGCCGTCGTGTATTTAGGGAGAAGCCGTCGGTAAACTACTGGCATTTGAATTTCCAGTCGCAAAGTTTGCCATGCGGAAATGCTGAGAGTTGGGGAATTTCTTCAGCGCTTGTGTGAAGGAAATCTGTGGATCTTATTTGAGTGTTGGACAACTTAAATTGATGTGGGTGTCACACAGCTATAAACGAAGGGATAGAGTTATTAATGAACGCGCTAATTTATAATGACTTGTACTTGCGGATAACAAATCAAAGGTCTAATGATATTTTTGCTTAATTTATAAGTGATTCAACTTATGAATTAAAGAAGAGACAGGCACATGCCAGTTTCGTGGCATAACATATATTTTTGTCCTTATGTTGCAAAAGCGTTCTTTAAAAAGCTACGAATAACTCTCGAATCATCTCAATATCCTCGCGAAATTTGTGAAATCAGTATAGAAAAGAGTAAAGTGTTAAATGTGAAATTAAATAGAAAGCTCTTAGAGAATTCAATAATGAGTCATTAGAAACTTACCTTAGCAGTCGTGCAAATGATGCTGATACCGACTATTCGCTCTGGAAGGCTCACATTCCTCCAATAAAAACCAGAGAAGGTAACTGGGCAAAAGCAGCCAATAGATAGCAAACACTTTTGCGGAATATCTTGAGGACGTCCTCAAACCCAATGGCGATCAAATTTACTAGTGAATCGTAGAACACTTTACATTTGATCAGGTGGGCCCTACGAACTAAGTCCCAACAGGAACTATACCTCCCGCTAACCAAATGAACTAAGTCTCATCAATTTTGAAGTGGGATCTAGTTAATATGTTTGGGAGATAGTTCGTAGTTCATTATAAACAAATTCCCAATGAATTAAGTCCCAATTTGAGAAAGTCACAAACTTTGGCAACACGAAATAAAGCCAAATGTTGAAAAACGGCTTTATTTCACCTTTGTAAAACTTTTCAGATGCGGCCTTATTTCACGGAACCGTAGTGGAATACTAAAATGAAACGTGCGTGTAAGGAAGGGAAAAATGAGTTGATCATGCGATACAGTAAAATGTATTGGCTTATTGGAAGATATTCATCCCTGTCCAACTTCCATAGCAAATTTTCCAGTACGGATGGGCTCCTGTTGTGGGAATGCACATGCCCAACAAAATTACAAAAAATAGTCAAAGCGCCTTGGTACATACGCGCAACGCTGATCTACATACCTAGATGAAGATGAAGTAAAACAAGTAACCCATGTTAGCTTAGAAATAACCGAATTATTAAGACAGTGCACGTGACTGCCCGGCTTTTTATTGGTTAACAAAACGTGTCTTTATTAGAGAGACTCGTACACCAGCAGATCTAATGAACTCTGCTACTGAGGACTTATTGGCCTTCATCAGGGAGGTCACATGTCTCTAAGAATAACATTTCCCCATTGAAACAATAGATCTTGTTAGCCATCAGGGCATGGGAATATACGAAATGGGCCAAAAGAAGTCATCCGATGTTGTTTGGCTCTAATTTTGTTCTAAATGAAAAACTTCGATTCTGTTTATTTGAACCTTTAGAATTGTATTGGTCAAGTCGAGAAGTGATATCGGCCAAATGGGAGCCGTCACCATTGATTGCCATACGGGCTCGTTTTATCACTTCGGCGAGAACTTCGGGCGATAGATTCTCGCACTCGTGTCGAATTTTGTCCTTGATGGCTTCTAGGGTCTCGGGCTTATTCACGTAAACACGGGACTTCAAAAAACCCCACAAAAAAAAGTCTGTAATGGTTAAATCGGGCGATCTTGCGGGCAAATCGCCGAAATGACAGATGAGGCGACCCGGGAACGCCGCCTTCAGAATATCGGTTGTGACTCGCGCAGTGTGTGCCGGAGCTCCGTCCTGTTGGAACAACATGTCCTCCAGTCCTAATTCGTCCAATTGCGGAAAGAAAAAACATGACCCTATGGCGCGCACCGTCCACTGTTGTCGTTTGACCAGCGGCGTTCTCGAAAAAAAAGGCCCGATGACTCCTCCAGCGTGAACAGCGCACTATACAGTAACTTTGAGCGGGTGTAATGGCTCCTCGTGCATTACTCGTGGATTTTTGGTGCCCCAGACGCGATAGTTTTGCCTGTTCACGTACCCGCTGAGGTGGAAATGAGCCTCATCGCTCATTATGATTTTGGTCGAAACATCGTCCATACTTCGTCCTCGAGATTGAGGATGGCTTTGGCGTAGGTTACACGCGCTTGGCGGTTGACAGGCAGCAGCTGATGCACAGACTGGACTTTGTACGGGAGCATGAGCAAGTCTTTGACCAAAATTCGCCTTAGTGACGACCGGCTGATGGCTAATTGCGAGGCACGGCGTCTGGTCGATGTTTCCGGCGACAGCTCGACATTCTCGTCAACAGCGGCGATATTCTCGGCACAACGGGCGCTCCGGGGCCGGCCAATCTTGGCAACGTCTCGTATGGTCGCATACTTTTCAAGGTTGGTGGCCAAACGGCGTAGTATTTGCGTAGTCGGTGTCGGACGGCCGTGAAATCGGCGAGACGGAATTCGCGCTGCGCCAACACTAGAGACGAATTGTTACGCAAAAAAGTAGAAACGATTATTCCGCGTTCTTGGGGAGTGTATCGCTCCATGGCTTGTTCATTTGTATTCTACATCTGTCTAGTCCATATATATCAAAACAGCAAATAAAATGCCGATTAGTCGATCGACTAAGTGCAATCCCATTTGGAATTTTTAGAAAGGCAGTCCCCCAGAGAGTATCTATCCCTTGCTTTCGAGATCTGTAAAATACCTAAATGCAATTTTTTAAAAAGTTACATATGATTTTGTTCTTTTAGAATTTTATAAAAAAATGTTAATTCGTCATTTTGCCGAAAGTGCCCAAATCTAGGGCTGCTTCTTTCTTCGAATGGCGTATAGACTAGGAAAAAAGAATACAAAACATTTAAACAATTTTTAGGAAGTACTCTAGAACTTCCCAGAACTTTAGAGTATTTTTTTTTAAGAATTCGGGGTGTCAAGTCCACGAAGCACGAACCAATATTTTTGTTTTACAAGCGGCTTGCGAAATTCAATAGAAATTATAAATTACTTATAATCTACACAGAACATTAACCTTCGGCAAATGTTTTTAGATAAGCCTATGACTACCCGTGAGGACAGTGGCTCGGTGGTTAGTGTGGTGGACCACTGAGCGAGGTTTTTCAGATTCCCATTCGATAACCTGAAAAGGTTTTCATCTTAGGGTTTTATTTACTGCGCCTTTATTCGCAACGGTCTGACAAATATCCGAGTGTACATAAAAATACTTCTCAATTCATCCGCTCGGCATAAAATTGTAGTTGCCACAAATTTATTTCAGAAATGTAAGCTCACACAAACGAAAGTTAGTGTTTCAGATCTGTTGTACTAACTATTTATTTTGTGACTACCAGTATTTCCAAGTTTTAGTTCAAGCGAGTTTTTTGTTTGTGCCATCGAATACGCGCAACTTTTTATTCAAATATGTTTTCAATATTGTGAAAACCTTTTTGCAAAATACCAAGTTGGGGAAGCACCTTCAGATCACACACCACACCATCAGGTGTTAAAACCAAAAATATTTAGCTATTGGTAATCTTGGATAGCTGTTGTCAAGGTCGATGTCGTCCTGTATGGTTTGGTAGGAATAAATGCGTTACGTGCCTGCGTTGAGAGATCATCATCACCGACAAAGACGAAGCCGTTCAATGAAGCGCATTATCGGATGCCTAAAAACGCCGTGTACAAATTATTTTTCCAAAAGGACGCCGCCAAAGCTTTTGCGTTCAGAGTCTATACCTAGAAAATACAAAAAACTTTTCGTGGTTCTGTTAATTTTATACCAGATAATAACGATAAAGTGGGTTTTAAGTCGACTATAAATTACAAAACACTGATATGGACATTGCCACGTATACTAAAATAGTTCTTAGGTGAAATTTGTCCGACTAAAATCTTACACCATAGTCGTTTGTGCTTAAAATAACCTGAAAGCATAAACCACCTTAGCCGAACGAATATAAAGTGGGTTGGTTTGTATTTTTCTGTTGTAAAAACCTTTGGTTTACTTAGTTTGATATATTTTTTGTAGTTAAAAAGCCTTGCCTCATGTATAAATCGAGTTAACAATAAGGCGATTACAAAAAAAAATAAAGTGCATAAAAATGTTTGATGCAAATGAATTTTGAGTTGCCTGATAGTGTAAATTTCAAGTTGTTGAATTCATTTTTAGCGTGCATATTCAATATGAGAATATGAATATGAATATGAGAAGTTGGTAATATCATATAAGCTAAAAAGAAGTGTTGCGTAGCTGTTTTTGTACTTCCATTAGAAGTGAGTCATTGTAATTAAAAATATATACCGGAGAAATGTGAACACAGATCGAGATTCGGGTACTCATTTTTGACAAATATTTAGATATTACACGTCAATATTAGAATTTTTTGAGAAAAACCAAGTACGGGATCTTATTAAGAATACTTATATTATCTATACATATTCTAAAACTGTAGCCGTTTTCATGTGTTAACGGTTGGCGTAACAACTACTGCATAGATTTCGATGAAACTTTTTTTGAAATGTCCCTTAAGATCCTGAGAATGACATAGGCTATTCCTTTCATTGCTATGCCTATTTTGGGAGCGTTTTTTGACCAAAATATGTTTATTTTCTTACTTAACTGCCTTTTAATAGCTTTTACTCAAACAGTTCTTAATCAATGCAAACAAAACAAAATACCAACAAGAGCCAACACTTCCATAATTATTTTAAGCCATCAATTAGCTTTCTGTGTCATCTAGAAGCTGATCTACAATCCAAAATCTAACATGAAAAAACTAAATTCATTTTCTTAATTCGAAAATCATCAGAAACCGTTGTTCTTGATCGCCGTTCTGGGAGGAAATGCGCAGATGGCTGATGACTTGCGATGACGGGCGTATAGTGGTGTAAATATATATTGAGTTAAAGGTTTTTGTTTTGGTGGTTGTTTTGATAATACCTACATGGAGAAGTGAAAAATTCAAGAAGATTTGTTTGATTTATTGTTTGACATTGACAAGGTTTATGGCTTTGTTTTAATGTATTGAAAGTTAACTGTTATTATTTCTTTTATTGGAAATTAAAGAGTTTCACGCCGCGTACGAAGTTGCGGGCACGGCTAGTCTTTAATATGCAAGTTGATCAAAATCGTTAGCGCGTTTTTTTTTTTGTCAAATTTGGCAGACAAAACAATACCAAATATTGAAATGTTTAGTTTGAAAAATACTATTGCTTAACTACTTATCTGAAAACGGAATACAAGCTAAAGTTTGGGATATCTTCATTACTTGGTTTTGAAAGTTTAATCGTAATGGAAAATGGGGTCGATATATGAGCAGTTTTAAAATTAGCGTTTTCGGTGATTCGAATTGAAAATTAGGGACTCAATAACTTTGGAAACATCAATTTAACCCTAAGTTTGCATTTTGGTCAAAATCCTTACTAAGAAAACTAAATTTTTAAATTTAAAATTTTTCAAAAATCCATTTTACGATAGTACAGAGAAAAACTGAGTTTGCCTTTTGCCATTAAGTTAGAAATGACCATATTACAAAAGAAATTAGTTTTTGTTACAGTCGTATATGTTTTCAAAATATGTCCAAATTTCAAAAGTACAGTTGTTCTATATTTTAGCGAAAAACTGAGTAAATAGTCATGTTAACCTCACCTACTTAAGCTGAAATGTAAATTTGGTTGAAATCGTTAGAGCCGTTTTCGAACAAATCAGACTGGTAAGACAATTTTATATGGGAAGTACCTACCTTTAATATTGAGCTGCAAAAAAAAAACGGCCCCGAACTAAAAGCCCTTGAATTCGAAATCCGAAGTTTGAAAGAAAACCTAGTAGCCGTTTGGGCTTTAGGCCTCGGGACATACAGACAGACGGACGGAATTTTGCGACGCACTTTTTTGAGTTCCTCTATCATCGTAATGTCAGAATTGATTAACATCTCTAGCTCGAAATTTTGTACGAATAAAATATCTTTCTCTTACTACGTAATCGATAAAGTTAAATATATGTTTCAAAAAAATTTAAAACTCGGTGGAGTTCGGCTTATGTTTGGCAAGGTCAAGTGGCCCAATATCTCGCGAACGTCTGACAATCATCCGAGAGTTTAAGTGTGATGAAAGAGCTTCAGAATTAGCCGTTTGGACTCGGCTTAATTGTATTGTAGATCCCTTACGTCCCAAAAATTAAACTTACACAAAACGAATGGTTGTAAGAAGCTAGTCCCAGGGACGCTACGGACCAACTACGCCATCTACGTACTCACCTACAAATAGTTCATCCGTTGTTACTTCGGACTTTTGATAAGCATTATTTGCCTATATAAAAACGACGCGTTGTAGTTTTGTACTGTTTTTATATGGATAGTTAAAACATTTAACCAAATAATACTTGACACTGTTTAATATTAAATTACCCCAAAAAGTAAATGCACCCCCCATTCATCTATAAATTGTTTCGCCTCCCATTTAAAATATGTCCAAACACAGATTCCCATTATTAACATTCCAATCTGTACGTTTAATATCAAACTAATCGATCAGTAATTACTCAGATGAATGCCGCACCTTCCATAATTCCAGTCAAACTTTTAATTTCAAGTATCATACGCATAACTAAATTTCCAAACTGCTTAAGGGCACTTACCCTCTTTCATAGGTGCACTCCCAAAGTAGTTAGCTCTGGAAAAGTTTCAAATCTCGAATAACCTAGTTGTAGGTGAAACCAAAGTGCTCCCCAAGTATCACCATCAAGAAGCCATTTCATACTTAGAATAGGATAAATTCAGACAGTAATGCGACTCCCACACCCATACCCTCGGACTAATTAAACTTTCGAAACTTTCCAACTAATTGACTGTCACACAAATGGTGGTGCTCTCTCGTTTCAAAGGGCGAACTTTATAACATCATTCCACGCATGCCATGGACAAGCGAAATACATTTAAATAGTTTCCTCAATTGCAGGTGAAACAGTTGGTGAAGAAGCCCATCTCTTGGCTACGGGTGCGTGATGGTCACATCCTCACTGTTGATCAGACAACATTCATCGCCGATCAACGCTTCCAATCAATATACACCCCGAATCCGGAACGCTGGTCCTTGCAAATCAAATACGTTCAAACAAAAGATGCTGGCACCTATGAGTGTCAGGTGTCCACCGAACCGAAAACGAGTGCCATCGTCAGTCTCAACATAGTTGGTAAATTGATGCCCTCTGCCAGTGGCGGCGGTCCTACTTTTTTTTGTGTCATTGCATGTATCGAGTAACCCATATATGCACAATCTGTGTTGTGGGTGTGCAATGTCCATCCTCAAACTCAATTGCATTTACTCTTGTCTGTTTCTGTGTCGTTTTAGAACCAAAAACGGAATTAATTGGCGAATCGAATCGACATGTCAAGGCTGGCAGTCAAGTGAAGTTGCGCTGCATCATTAGCCAGGCTCTGGAGCCGCCATTATTTATTAATTGGTACCACAATCGTAAGCAAATCTATTTGCATAACCGGAAAGGTTGGCGAACCGAAATCGAACGAGATGCCGCTGGAAATGCAACCACCGACAAACAGAGCACGGTAAGTGAGTGTATGCATGACAGTGTCCTTGTATTTTTATATACATGCGAGCCTGTGTATATGGCCCCAATTTACCTGATAGATTTCGGCTGCGGGATGAAAGGGAACAAAAATAAAATTAAAACCGTTTTGTGTATCCTTCAATTTCAATTACAGATTGCATCATTAATTATACCATCGGTGGGAAAAAAGGACTCGGGAAATTACACATGCAGTCCGTCAAACAGTGAGCCCATAACGGTGGTGCTACATGTCCTCAATGGTAAATATGTACACATACACATACCTCTTGAATAAATTTAACAATAAATATGTTGTATTTTTAACGGAATGTACTTCAACGTGTGCGTGAGACAATATTGAACGATATAGTGTCCCACCCCACCCACGTTTAAATCATCGCAAAAATATGTTGATGAATATTTTATTCGATTGGCACTGGGATGGGACTGGCACTGCGCAGCGAAATTGAAACAAACAAAGGAGAGGAGGATTGCGGTAGAAACTCTGTGGGATGGCCAAGCAGTATAGCAAAGATATCCCATTTCTGTATAAAAAATAATTCAACTGAAATTTTCCAACGAAATTTGCATTTAATATTTGCAAACGAATTTATTCATTTGTATGATTGTTGGCGGCGGTTGCTCCTCTGCGGGGAGTTTTATCACAGATTAGGTTTATCAAAGAATTTCCGTATAAATTTAAAAGACGGTAAACATATTCGAAACAATAACAGCCTTATGGATGTCTGCAAGAAAGGAATGTAGACTGGGGTTCTCACGGTCACTTAACCTTCGTCAAGGGCCCAACCCATAGAATCCGTCGCAATAACGTATTCGACTGACAGGTTGATTAAATACGCAGCACCTTATGGAAGCTGATCCATAAGCAGCGCACGCGCCGGTTGCGACGGATAAAGTAGGTAGTTCTGTCTACTTTTCTGTCAGTTGCATCTAGCATCCGTTGGCATTGGCAGTTCGCACAGCGATAGAGGAAGCACTGTCATTGGTGGAAATATTGAGAGCATGAGAGTAACTGTCATTGGCTGTCATCAGTTTTCTTATACCGTGGGATTTCCTCCTTTTTGTCGCAGTTTCGATGACCGAAAAGAAATAATAAAAAAGGCTGCAAAAAAACATTAAATTTTTGTTGAAATTTCTTCAGAATTGAAATGTGCATTTCACCATCATTATAAACACACTGAATGTGCATAAAAAAAGAGCTTAATATGTAAATCACCATTTAGCAAGATTTTACATTTAAATGCGTTCCTTTGAAAATTTAGAGCAAATAATTTATGTCGAAAAATGTTTGTTTCCATAGCCAATTTAATTTAAACGAAAGTGGTGGGTCAACGCCTCGCAATACGAATCATACAGTTGCTTACTTTTAGGGGTAGGTTAATTCATTCTTCGGAAATAGGTTGTAATCCAAGTTGATTTATATTTACACGTTACTGTGTTAATAGTATGACAGTGACAAATTAAATGTCACCAAAATGATTTCAATTAACTGATATGCGTTTTGTGTTGGGAATTCTTATCTTAATTTTACCAGCCTTAAGCTAAGTATGCTGCTCGCGCTAAATTTTATCTCCCATACAAAAAAATCTACAAACATAAAATTTAGCGAGGCAATTCAACAAATTACTATCCCGTTCGCACGCTAAATTCTTAACTTCATATAGATGGGCCAATGAAAAGTCTCCACTCATTTAGCTCGCGAAATAAATGTCCGGTACATTAAATCGAAGATAAATTTTCACATAAAAAAGGATGAAACAATTTTTGTTGTGTTTACTTTGAATTTTTTTCAGAAGAAACCGCAGAAAACATTTCTGCGATAAATAAAAGAGAACGCAAAACCAAAAATTCCGTTTCAGCAATGATAATATCTTCTTCAATTTTGCTAATATCTATTGTTTTGGAACGATTCAAACAATGCGTTGTCTTTAAAGTTCGAAATTCGAAAATTGTATGTACGGGAATAATAAAAATAACGTTTACTGTCATGATCAAATGGTTTTTGTCCCATCTATGTGATGTTTTATAATTTAGCGCGGGTGTGGAGAAATGAAGTGACTAGGGACGCTAAAATTTAGCGCGAGCAGGATACTAACAGCCCTATTATGGCTATCAAATATTTTATATTTGATAATAATTGATACGTATCAACAATCGGTATTATGGTTATCAATCTATCAACATTTTTGGTGAATTGTGAATTGTATAAGATTTAAGATTTATTGTGAATAGTTTTATCTGTAAACTTGGTATTACGTCAAAAAAATTGATATTCATCAAATTTTCTATCAACCACAAATTTCTTGTTGATACATATCAAATATTCGGGCGGTTCAAAATTTCTATTGATATCGAATCATACAAATTATTTCCTTGTGCCTATTATTAAAAAAAAAAAACTTTAGACCGAAATGTCATCGGTAGAGTTATTTTTTGAAGGGCATTATGATGAATTAGGTGTGAGGGAACAAGCTATCATACGCAGGACTTTACGAGATGCATCAAACGCAATGTGTTTGGACGAACATATGTAAGCAGTTAACATATTTTTTTTTTTACTTGGTGTGATTCGGTTCCAGATTCGTGCAGAACTTCCGACTTTCAAAACAAGCCTTCGTAGAAGTGTTGACCGATATTGAGGATAAACTCAAACCATAATAATATTCCGTGTTGCGAATACTCTTTTCAATAGTTTCCAATTTTGTATCGATGCCACTCATTATATTTGACATATTGTTATAAAACTTTTCTTGCGCCGACGTCTGATTTTCCAAGAGGACAATTCTTTTACACTAATTTTTTTGCTTGTATGACGATTTCTTGTGACTAGAATTCGATGACTGCACTGTGGCAATTTCTTCGGCCTGCACTGCGACCATTTCTTCGTCCTCTTGATCATCTTCAATTATAAAACTGGGAAGTTCCTCCAACCCAAATTCGAATCCTGGGGGATCTACACAGTCATTGAAATGCATAAGACGACTGACTGCTTCTTCAGCGTCAGTCAATCGGCTTATTTTACTGGGTCCACCACCAGTTGCAGTCATTTCAATTTTGTTGTTAGTAAGTTTTTTTTTTATTTTTGTTTTTTAATCAATCCATACCTAAAATAGTTATTTCAAAAAATAAATACATCGAATTTTAGCAAATTCAAACACTCACTCTTTGCCACTTGGCTGAGTCTCGTTCTGGAGGTCCTAAGCTATTGAGTTCCAAGGTGATAGCTTCCCACTTTCTGATAAGGACTGGCTTTTCTGATAAGGACCCTTCGCGAGGTCCGGACTTTCTTCCATCAATTCAATCAATTTTTCGATTTGTTTCTTATTGCTTACCACTCTACTCCTAAATAAATAAACAATTGTTAAGAAAAAGGCGGATTTTGTTTAATAAAAACAACTTACATTATTTCACCAAAATTAGACTTCAGCCACAAAACAAAAACCAAATACCAATTAGAAACGTCAAACTTCAAAATAGTACCCATTCTCAATGATATTTTGATTAGCATTCACAATGGGGTAAAAATGATCAATTGATACTCATAATACCAAATCATCGACGAATTGATAGAGGTTATCAAATATCAAATAATTGATATTTGATAGCCATAATAGGGCTGTAAGCTTTAATTGCGACATTAGCCCACGATTTTTTGTTTGTGTACATCTATGGCACAGTATCTGTCGAATGATTTAAGCCTCATTTGATAATAAATACAAATTTGATAAATAAATACTAGAAAAGTGTAAACTGAAACTTTGGGTGTTAACTTATTAATTTATTTATATATGATGAATAAAATTGTGTCCCAATTCTCATGGGGTACTTTTCCTTTGAAACAATCCTACAAATAATGAAAAAAAAAAAATTTTATAATGAAAGCACTTTTTTAAAATTAAAAAATGATTTTTTTTCATTATTTACAAAATTTTGCATTTTTTTCTGATAGGGCAAAATTCATTAAATAAGAGCAAAAATAAATAAAATATTTTGTACATTTTTATACTCTCCACAGGAAGGTATATTCACTTGGTCATTACATTTGTAACGCCAAGAAGGAGTAACCGGAGACCTCATGAAGTATATAAATATATTCTGAATCAGGATCACATTGTGATTCGATTTAGCTTGTCTGTCTGTCTGTTGAAATCACGATAGCAAAGGGATTGATATAGGCGAATAAAATTTGGTGCAAGGACTTATTTTTATCGTCGTTAGGTTGGCATTAAAAATGGGCTATGTCGGTCAAGTAGTTCTGGTACCTCCCATACAAAACCAATTTTGTATGACTTGTATGCAGTGGAGGGTATCAAAGCATCGGGCAGGCCGATGATAAAACGTGTACTTGTTTGAAGTATAGTATGAACAATTGAATGTCAATTTCTAAAAGCTTCATATTAGTAGGTTGAGCGGTTTGTGCGCCTGTCGGTAATATGTTTAAGTAGCTCCTCACCGTTTGTCAAATTGCAGAACAAGCAGGTACTATCGACGAAAAAGACTTATTAACTAGTTACATACCTACTTCTTATAAAATATATTTCATAAAGCTCAAACATTTTAATTGTACTTTGAACAGAATATTTTCAAACAGTTGTTTAATAACTAAGACTCGTGGAAATTTACGAAAAGTATAAAAACAAACTACATTTCAAAGATCAGTTAGGGCTGGAATAAGTCAAATAGCATCATTAGGTAGGGGAACGTCGCCAACAGTGAGACATTCCGAATAACTCCGATCCTTATCAATCCAATCAATGTTTTATATATTGTGTATTATAGAGAAAACATTTTGATGCATTTCGATACATAGATTTTTTGTTTTGATTTTTCTTTTACATATTTTCGACGATTTACCAACAGTGAGACAAAATCCCGTTGCCATCAGTGGGACAGTGTCTCACCGAAATGATTCTCCCAGAGCCGATTCTTAGCGATCACACCAGTCGGCAACAAGCCAGTATCCATTTTGGAATCACATTTGACTAAATTGAAGTGCGCTGCATTTTTCATTTTTATTTCATGACTAATGAAATCAATTTATTTTTATTATCTATTTATATGTCACTGAAGACATTTTTTATAACTTTTTATTTTGGTTTTTTTATTTTTATTTCGTTATTTTTATTCATGACCTCAACCAGTGATGCCAGACTTTAGAAGCATGTTATCGCATGGTTATACCCAAAATATCCCTTTTATCCCTCGCCAACATATATAAAAATTCCCACATTTATCCCACGAAATATTGAATTAAAAAAATACATGTATTTCATTAAATTCAGTCTTTTTTGTTATTACGCATGTTTTTTTTTAGCTTCGATCTCAGCAAAGCAAAGTAGAGTAGGATTTTCAGCACGCAATTACAACAACTACTGTGAATCCTGGAAGTGTCAAGTAGAGTGTAGTTGTTGTAATTGCATGCTGAAAATCCTACTTTACTTTGCTTTGCCGAGATCGAAGCAAGTTACATTATACAACAACTAAGCAAGCTAAAAAAAAAATCATAATACGTGAACATCAAAAGTTTCGGTACACTTTTTAAGTATTTATTATGAAATGAGGAGAATAAAACTTATATCATTCAAAAGGTACTGTGCCACAGATGTGCACAAACCAAAAATCGTGGGTATATGTCTCCATTAAGGCTGGTAAAATTAAGTTATGAATTCTCCATACAAAACAGGTAATTGAAAGGAGTTTGGCGACATTAAATTTGTCGCCGACATATTACCATAGTAACGTTTTCAAATATAAATCAACTTAGATTAGAACCTGTTTCCAATGGAGCAGCTCATATCTAGATGTCGCTCTTTTCGTTAATAAAAAAAAAACGAAAATAATTGTGGTACGTTTTTAAGTATTAAATTTTACATACTTATAAAAGGAATGGTCGATTTTCGATCACAAGCGATACTAGTACATATTAAGATACGTTTATAATACAAAATACGCATATAATACAAAAATAGAAATGTAGGTACCTACATGCTACATCTTATACATTTTTAACACGTTACAAAGAGGAACATAAAATTGCATTCGGCATTTAAATGAAAATAATATTCAACATAAAATAAATATCTTATGAATTATTTGACAATACTGGTATGCAAAAAACTTTATCGCGGTTTCAAGTATTCTTGATTTTTCAAACGAAAACGCCACAGATAGGGTGATGGCACCAGTAGTCAGCCCTTTACCTTTTTTTTTTAGTTTGATTGATCCTTAAAAATCCATTCTTCATGTATTTTATTAAGTATTTGGTTCTTCTGAATGTTTGAAGTCTGTAGATTCGAAAATACTAAGTTGATTAAGTATATGTGCTACCTAATGCACACTATTTCGAAAATAAGTTAAAAAGTTATGATTTGGGAGTAGTCAACGCCCTCAGCTCCAGTAGTCGGCCACGCAAGTATCCAGTAGTCAGCCCCAATTACCATTTCTACATTTTCATCGTTTTAACAACAAAAAACATAAAGTTCAGAAACTTTTCCATATTTAATAACAAAGTCACGAATTCAATAGTAAAAAAAAACAAAAGGAACATTTATTTCAGCCATATGGGAACGGTCATATTGCCTCAAAATTGCATCATTTCGGTTGGCATTTTTATTAAATCTTTTTAAGTAATACAAAGAAAAACAAAAATAGAAATAATATAAATATAATATGTGTTTTAACATAGAAACATAAAAAATAAAAAATAAACAATGAATTCATAAAAATATATAATAGCAAATATTCTTTAAATCGTTGTCCTCAACATTGGAGATCAGCTCCTCATCGCAATTGGAGCATCTTATTTTTGGAGATTCTTTTTACGGTCTGTCTTGCCCTTCCGGTCGGTGTCTTGTTTTCGGCTTTCAACCGATTTCGTTTCTTAAGCTTTTTTTTACTTTTTCTTGTGATTTTGTTTTTGAAAACTTCTTTCCGCACCACGGATGAAATACTGGAAAGTGGTTTGACACGAGCGGATTTGGCTGATTTTGGAGATAAATCTGGTTAGCTAGTAAAAGTGTTTTTGTAAAGCAGAGCTGGCTGAACCGGGAGTAGATGTTGTGTACATTGGACTGTATTTCATTACAGGACTTTAAAGATTACAAATTTAAGCTGTTAAACATATAAACATTTATAATTTGTGTTTCATCTACAACATTTTTCAAAATTTCATCAATAACCGAAAATGAATTAGATGATCTCTTAGCGCGATCAAAACAAAAACAATAGCCCGTCCTTTTGAAAGTCCCTCAGCCGATCTAAGAGACAGTACCGGATGGCGCTTAAGAAACCCGTAATACCAATTTTTACATGGTATTTAAAAGGTCCGTCAGTTTATGTGGAAATCCGCATTTCGCCAGATTTATCAGCCAGTTTGTCAGGGTTTGTTTTTCAACTGCACTCAGGACGATCTTGGGTTTCATTTTTCTAGACTTTTCGACAACTCGCTCATGTATGCGGTCTTGAAGAGTGCCTCTAGGGACTCCGAACTAGCGCGTATGGTATTTAAGGCTTCAGCTAGTGGCTCTTCAGAGTGTTGATGAAAAGGACGTTTATTTGTTTGAATGGAAACATCCATTTTTAAAAATACCTGAATCAAATACATTTTTCAATTATCAACTACCACAAATTTCATTATTGGCATACGGCTGAGCTTAGAAAACTTGTCTTTTATAGTCAGCCACCCATTTTCTTATTATGTGAACAGAGGGCTGACTACTGGAAAACAAAGAGAATTTTTTGCGAGAATTAAATTTCCATTCATTTTGCCTCAGTTATGAAAAAAATAAATTAATGTAGTCTTCAGTAGTCAGCCGGGGGGGCTGAGCCTCGGATAATCATAAAAATAATGTCTCATAAGGTCAGCCCTCTCTTAATTGTTAAACAAAAAATTATTTTAATGTTTTATGTTAAGAAGCAAAATAAATAAGGTCTCAATATCATAATAATAATCATATATGCACATCATATATATATCAGTATATATTCGTAATTATATCACTTTTACAAATTCACTTCCACAATTTTGTTTTTTTGCTAAACCACTCGTATCCTGCACTTATAAAAACTGCACACAGACTAATATTTTCTAAGCGCGGAGTACCACCTGGATTGTGCCAATTTTTTGCACACAGAGAGAAGAATTGTTAGCCAAGATAGTGATATTTTTTATTTGGAAGTTAGAAAAAACGCAGTTACTACTACGATCTGCTTTGTATGTGAGAGGCTGACTACTGGAGGGGGCTGAACTTACGTGGCATCACCATAAGTCAGTTTATGAAACAGTTAAAAAATGAACGCATTCAGATATTTTGAAGGACTTTTTTCTAAATATGAAAATATTTAATTTGATCGTAGATTAACGAATTTTTGTATTCTTAATGAAATTAGCAATTAGAAACAAAAATTGACCAAAAAGTAAAATCCCTTTTTTTTGTACTATGAGGTTTGAAAAATCCCTTTGTCCCTTTTAGCTTATTTTAAGCGAGAAAATCCCGCAAAAAGGGATAAATCCCCCGATCTGGCATCACTGACCTGAACCTAATAGAGAATCTTTGGGCTATAATAAAAATAAGGCTGATTAAAAGGGATTGCACAACCAAAAAGAAGCTTATTTCTGCAATAATTAAAGTGTGGTTTCACGACGAAGAAATAAAAAAAAATTACGAGACATTGTTTTCATTGATGCCAAATATAGTAAAAGATATATAAATGCTGCCAAAGGCGACCATATGAATTACTAATATTAAAAAGTTTACTAATTTTAAAATTGCAATTTAATTTGCACAGCACTGTAGGTGTTCATGTGACTTTATATATATGGGTGAGGGTTTGCCAAAGTGAATCAGTCATAAGGACTAGCGGAGATAAATCCTTATAGTCTTATCATATAGATATTCACCTAATCGGATATGTCAGATGTAAAAACCAATTCAGATCATTAAGGTATAGGTATATGCTTAAAGTAAAATTGATTAAAGTTTCTCCTATTGAATACATCTGAAAAAGCTTACGTTTCTCAGTCATCCTTAAAACAGTCAACATACGACTATATGTAGTACAATCTCTAGACCTACTGGAACTGGAACTTATAGCAATAACGAGCGTGCTCATTATGCCATTCCACCCCTTGTAAGCTGTAACGTAATTACATTATTTCTCCATGTATGTAGATGTACAGAACGCACGTCCTCATTACCATAAATGCATATGAAATGCAATCCAATTTAATTAATGTAATTGAAACATTTAACAATAAATTTGACAAAGTAAATTTGTTTAACGCCATACGTCGGCGTCGTCGTTGCGAGAATCCGTAATAAGCAGAAAATGGTCACGCAACAAACCAGAAAATGTAAAAAAAAAAAACCCCGCGAACATCTCAAATGCATTATTATGCGAAAAGTGAGATTCTCCACACTCCATACACCGTGATTATATTTTAATTTTATTTTTATTTAATTTTAAATATTTTGCATGTTACCAGAGTGTCGACGCAATCATTACCATATGGATTGGGATGTGGGAAACAACGAAACGTAAAAGACAAATCAGGCATCGGATGGCCCGTTGCCACAGGAACTGCTGGATACAGCAGCACCATCACAAACTCAATAAAATAAAACCTCAACCAACGCAGCGCAGTCAATTTAAAATTAAAAATGATTGATCCCTTGTTCTTGTCGATACGGCACACTGCGTCATCATGTTAACGAACTTATTGTTGTAATTTGTTTCAATTTAAAAAAGTGCACTCCCTGTGAGGATAGTGTTTTTACATAAAATATTTACCGCAAAGCATTCCGCCTTTAACCGAAGGTTTTAATGTGACATTTTGTGGTGAAGGCTCTGCACCCAATAAATTAGTTGTAGTAAGCAAAATTGATGCGAGTGCTGAGTTTGTTAAGGTTGATGCATTTTAAAGAGCTGAGTGCAATTGTAAAAGTACCTGTCAGTGCCATGTTTAATAAAGGGGATAGAGCTAAATAACAGTGGAAGCAAAAACACTTTTTCAGCATTGGTGTCGACTAAGTGATGCCCTCGATGTTGACTTGTAGGCAAGAATAGACCAACGACTTCAAATACCAACAGGCCTAAGGTCCAGTTTTATTTCTAGAGATGGTATGGTCATCCAATAAATGTTCAAGCCTCTCCTCTAACAGTGAGCTTTGCATAAATTTCGTTGCAACATTTGTTTTTATGAGAAGAGGAATAGATAAATTACTAACAACACCCCATTGTCCTTCGTCAGGCTTAGCGGATTTCGGATACAACTCGCACTTTCCTGTCTAACCTTAGGCATTGTATAAAAACAATAAGTATCGAATTGTGATCCTTACACTTTGTCTTTGATTTTTGCCGCACGATGCATATTATATTATTTCCATGCTCAAAACAAGGATTATTTGGGCAAAACTTGGTAGCACCCTTTGAGCAAAATCAGTAAGCAGAGGTATCTACACCTGAAGGGGATGTGGAGGTGGATTATGGTTCTTAATAAAATCCTGTCAAGACTTAATAGTGACTTCATAAAAGTTGTTGCTTATGCGGATGACGTGGTTGTTCTAGTGTTAAGAATGTTTCTGGCTAATAAACGAAATCATGGAAAGAGCCTTGGGTAAGGTTAGTGGTTGGGCTACAAGATGTGTTCTTAACCTTAAACAAAGTAAAACTTTAAAGAGAAGATCTTCACGGGCAAAACCAAAATACCGACCTTCATTCTTCGCCGTCTAATCGAAATCTTTCATTATTCATCATCAGTGCCAAATACTTTAGGAGTCATCTCCGACTCTTAACTCAACTTAAAGTGTAAAGTGCGTATGCTACATTTAAGTATGCTTTTAGTAAAATTAAGAAGTGGGGACTTCAGCAAGAAATGTTTTCTTTACATCTTTACAGCAGTGATATATAAGCCTTAAGCAAAGTCTAAGACTTCACTAAATTAAGCATTGTCAAAAGAACAGCTGGAATCCGAATTACGGAGACCCTATACAGTCAGGCCCAACGGAGACGCTCAATGTGATTCTCAATATTCTACCGGTCCATATTTATAAAATATACATTGAAGCGTACAGTGCAGGACAAACATTATAATGTCTGTCTACCTAAACAATACCCAAACTAAACTTCTGTAAAAACTTCCCTGTGAAATTTCCCTCAAGTACGGAATGGAAGCAGAATGCACTCGCAAACGAATTCGAAATACCCATCTTCAGTGATGGTTTTAAAAATAAACTGTGGAGTCTGTATATCTTAAATTTGACCAACTTACGACAGTGAATGAACAAAATACATCCTAGCCAGAAACTGTCTACAAGTCGCTATATCGCTATAATAACAGCAATTTGTACGGGCCACTGACCTTATGGAACTTACGCAGCCAAATTTGGCATCCCAAATGACACTCACTGCTCACACAAAGTGAGAATGAAACAGTGTTCCATTTATTTTGTAAGTGTTCGGGCCTATACGCACTGGGTCGTATGAATACAACGTAGCAATTGCTTTTACTCAAGAGAAATGTCAAAATCGAAGCATTTGCTACATTTCCTATGAATAAAAACTCGAATTCAGTTAGTTCCAACTTTTGACATGTTCGAAAAGCGGCGGCACTGACCTTTTACTCAGATCGGTATGAATAAATTTTATAAGACAGAACTATGCAAATTGTGAGACTGCTATTTAGTTGACTCAGACCTTTTGTTAAATATTTTACAGGTAGGTAGAGTTTTTACATAAAACAATCTGCGCATTGTGAGTTTTCGATGTTTTGTTTATAAATAGTTAAATTAAGTTTTGTTCGTAAAGGAAACCATAACAAAATATGGATGCAATACGTTTTTTTTAACGTTTTGACAGTTAGAGTTTGGGATTTGCTAAGCAAAACCTTTCCTAGAGCTTCTATAGCCTGGACAAAAACCAACTCATTTTGATCACTCTTGGGAGTAGACGTGGTAGACGGAAGTTTCTTATCGTCTGCTAAAATTCAGAAGAGTCAATTCAAAATCGAATAGAGATGCACTTATGCTAGGGTTTCCATAATGCAAATTAAAAATAAGAGATCGTTTAGTAGATACATACATATATGTGGTAGTCTGGTAGTGGTCATAAACTTACTATTAAATAGACTGACAGCTTCAACCAAAAAAGAGTCGCCATGTCGGTAGCCTGAGGTGGACCCTCATTTCAATATCAAGAGCTGTGTTGTAAACCATAGTTTTTCTTAGTTACAGGTTGACATTTTTCGCTACTTTTTTGTATAAATAGTTGTTCGATTTTTTTCTAATTAAATAGAAATTAATGTTCAAATTACAGAATATAAAGAGAAGGGATATTTTTTAGTTATTTTATAATGAATTTTCGATAGATAGACATAATTTTTATGATATCGATATAAAAAAATTTTTCGCATGTTCGCCATAGAATTACCTTTAAGTTTCTCCTTTCACATACCCATTTTTTTAAATGATCGATTTGGTGAAACTAATAACAACAGTCGGCGCAGTGGCTTAGTGGTTAGTGTGTTGGACTACTAAGCGAGGGGTCCCAGGTTCGAATCCCGAGAAAAACCCAAATTCCAACTTAAGGTTTTTTTTCACTGCGCCACCTCTCGCGAACGTCTGACAAACATCCGAGAGTATAACTGTCATGAAAGAGCTTCTCAATTGGCCGTTTGGACTCGGCATAAAATTGTAGATCCCTTCCATTCGTCCCAAAAATAAGAACTCACACAAGACGAATGGTTGTGAGAAGCTAGGCTTGGGTCCATATGGACCTGTTGCGCCAATTATTTTTTTTTTTTTTTTAATAACAACAGTATTAAACGAGACTGATAACTGTACTGTCATTTAAAAAAGTTTAAGAAAAATTAAAAACAAAAACAAGTAAACAAAATTCGTCAGGTTCCTAGAAAAAAAATTGTGAAGAAACAATGTGTAGTCATCATTTTGCAACTTTATTTTACTTTTCACATAAATAATTACATTATTTTCATTCATAAAATGTCTACCAAAAATTCTTCAGTTGTGTTTTTTTTTTATTAAAAGCTATCACTATTCATGTTCTTGGTTGAAGCAGTTGTTTTCAAATGGAATTTAATTGTTTAACTAAATCGTTTAAAATGTTCTAATAAATTTTAACTGTTTTTTTTTTGTTTTCCACTGTTAAATGGAATCTTCATTAAAAAATTATAACTCAAAAATCAGGGCAGTCTCGTTTGAATAAGCTTCGTGTAACGATATGGTTGATTTATAAATTAAAGTATTACTTGAGTTTAACATTGAAACTTCATTTTGATTATTTTGGTGTGTTTCTTAATTTTGAGTATTTCACTAACATATTTTTTCCCCAAAAACAACAAACGAAAACAGACACATTAATTGTGGGAACAAAAATATCTTCTTTTATTTCAACGAATAAATTTTTCACAATTATTCCTTCATTTATAACATTCGCTATTTTAAATTTTGTAGAATAGAATACAAATGTTATCGTGGTGCAATAAAACAACGAATTTAAACTCTCAGAACACATCCATCAGCTGACAGCAACTCACGAAATACACTAAATCTCAGTCAGTGTTCCTAGTACTCTCTCTGTATTTTTCCCACGAAGCGTGTTCATTTTTCCCTTTTCACTAAACTCAAATTACCTCTATTTTTTATGAAAAAAGCAGGCTTTTAAAATTTGTATTGTTCGGAAAGAAAATAGCATTAAATTAATCTTCAGTATAAAAATCGCAGTTTGCTAACATTATAATCATTATTTTTGGTACTGGAAATTGTTGCTAAGGGCAAATCTCGTTTTTATGTACATTTAGTGCGTTGATATTTATGGTGAAATGTAGTTTGAATGTTTTCTTGTCAGATTGTTGATATTCCCACAATTTTGATATTTTTACGCATGGAAATTTTACCAATAAATATAAATTCTCACGAAAAGGTAGAGATACCACAATGTAAGAACACTGCTGAGTGCCAGTAGTTTATTTCAACTCCCGCCATTTAGAACCGTAGTTTTTTTGCTGCTTCACACGTATTCACAGACAGTTAAATAGTGACCGGTGGGAGGGGCTTATATTGAAAAAATCTGCGGGGTAAATCGGGGAGACGTATGAAAGCTGTCAGTCTATTTCATAGTTAGTTTATGGTAGTGGTTAAGTAGAGCAAGCGTAATCGGGAAAGTTCCGTCTTTCTGTTTCTCTCACTGTCCTCTCTCTACTCTAACTCTAGCATATTTTCATCAAGTAGTAAATACCTCGTTTACATGCAATAGTTGAGGGTTTGAGTTGAGTTGAGTTGAGTTGGAATTAAATTTTGTGTGGAAAAGGTCGAACTGTCAAAAGTGTTACCACATGAAATTCAATTTGAACTCTTTTTCATTTTATGGCTTGGAAATATAGAAAAAGAGACTAAATAGAGGACATAAAACAAAAAGAGGACAAAAAAAGAATTTTTGGAAAAAAGAGAGTGCAAAATAGATCTGAGTTCAGAAAGAGAACATGTTTCAAAGAGATGTTCTGGAAACCCTAACTTATGCTTACCATTAAGCTCTTCCAAATAGTCCTCTTTGTTGCCCTGCATATTTTTTTCTTTTTTTATTTATTTATTTTCACTTTTTCTTTTGAATTTTTATCACTTTTGATAATTTTCGCGCAAAAATTTGAAAATTAATTCAAAATAAACAAACCACCGGAGACCGGACAGTTGTCACTTGTCAAGTTTGACAGAAATTGCAAGGCAAGGACATGTACAGCGAATTAAATGCTATGTTAGAATTTTCGAATTTACTTTAGCAAATTAGGTTTTTATTCATACCGATTCAAAGCATTTGCTAAGGGCTTTTACTTCGCTAAAACCTTTAACCCAAAGCAAATGCTAGTTTTTATTCATACGACCCACTGCATGAGTAACCAACGACCGATTTGACTAAAGTCTGGGACTCTCTCATCCTCGATCCGATAACGCCTCTTCTACAAACCCCCATTTCTATATTGTAGTAAGGAAATCAGAAAAATAACCTAGAATAAGCTGAAAAAATGCTATGGCTATAGGATCTAAAGGACACTTCCCTCTAGAGTTTTTATAACAGCTGCTGAGACAGAGCTGCAAATGCAAACCATCCCACGATACAAAGCAAATACCTATAGTCCCAAGCCATCACGCTTCATCTTGTGAGATGGAGGTTCCCGTCATCTCGTAACAAAGTAGGCCGATGTAAGATTACTCATAACATTTAGGTACTCAGTGTCCGAGACAATAAATTGTAGTCTTACAAAAAGCCGTCCACATTTTCTAGTCCGTCCCTAATAAAACACAATTAGTTTCCTAGTCGAAGAGCATTTAAGGCATCCAGTGCTAATGTGACCTATCTCGTCTGTCTTATCTGTCTTATCTCGTTCCAACACTGAACGGACGTCAATGCATTAGGTAAGAAATATGCTATCGCCGGGAACGCTTGCAACATTCAAGCTAGTGTAATGATGCGGTTAACGATGTACCATTATATCTACTGAATGAAACTGAAACCCACTTCTAAAATAAACACATTTCTGATGAAGAAGTTTGCTACTATTCAAAACTCACTTGCCGTGCATCTAATTCAAACTAAACACTACAACCCTTTTATTCAATTTCACAACCCATTGCCTTTCGAATATATTATGTAACTCACTCAAATGGCCACAAAAACGTCTTCAGATCTTAATTGAATTCTGCGAAGGCCAGCCAAAGAAGTTTACAATTCCTGTGATCCCTGCCATTAAGAGCTCCGCACAAAATGTTCGATTATTTAATTTCATACAAACACACACACATGATCTTTATTTCTTACTTAATTCTTAACCCTTCGTAATGACCCAAAAAGTTAATCCCAAAAATTAACCCAAATCAAAATGAAATTCCTCCCCTTGAGATGGGGCATACCAGCCGAGAGGACAAATGAATCCTTTTTGCCTTTCGACTTCTATGCACATTAATTCGAATTCCCTTCGATAAATAACAGTGAACACCGCCGCACACATGTAACTGTAGCTGGGAAATATTTATCCTTAAAATTTAATACCAACCAAAAGTTTATACTAATCCGTCTTCTCTGTGTATATCCCCTGTTTCTCTATTGTAATCTTTCACAGGAGAATATTCAGCATCAGCGATAACATCCGGAAGCAGTAGTAGCAGCATCCAAAGCAACGACATTTACCATACACTCCTCTGGGTCATTAGCTTCCTGATATGTTTGGGCCAGTTGAGACATCATCACAGCCGTCTGCTACCACAGGACATCACCAGGGATTAGAGTGCAACTGTGCTCTGGAAAGTGTGCGTGTAATTATCACTCGAAATGTATATGTAGATACGAGTCCTACATTTCGACGGATTATTCAAAGCAGACGTGAACCCATCAAGGATATTTGATGCTGCCCCCTCCACTCTCAAACCGACAACTATCTAACCATTCAACCAGTAAAACAACCAGAAGTATCCATTAGATTTATGGGACTTATCCCATATTTGTGTGTGTATCTTAAGGAATAATTAATAATAACAGCATTTAAACTTAGTGTGTGCGTGTGTTCTGAATGTGATTCTGTACTTATTCGAATGGGCTGTGTATGTATGGGCTGCATGTCCTGATGCCCTCTACCAAGGGCTCTCAATGCGGATTGTGGCTAATAACGGCCGCAATCCTAATGACAGATGCAACATTTCTATTTTCTATATCTCTGTAAATATATAAATAAAATATAAATTGTAACGACGACATGTGAGTTAAATGTAATTAATCGATGGTCAACAATAGCAACTAGATATCCATGATGCACTTGTACATGGGCTAAGCCAGTACAGTAAACGTTATCGGCAAACATTCTAAATAATCCAATCCAATGTGAAGATGCCATTTTAATTGAAAGACGACTTAACAGGAATAATTATGTGCGTACGACAAAGCCAGATACTCTTACTGTAATTACACAAAAAGGGGAAAGCGATGAATACTTGAAGGCTATAGCTAGAGACGATTTTGTTTATAGACCTAAGCATGATTTATATGGAAATATCAAATTAAATAAAGCATGAATAAATAATCAAAAGCAATTTAACACAGTTTACCAACAAAAACAGTCCCCCCCATCTGACGGAGATTGATTAAATAAAAAGAAAAAAACAGAAATACTTTGTAAATATTAAAGTAGATATTATTAATGTTCTTACAAGTATATTCAGATAAAATGTAATATTTGTGTAAAGAAATAAATTGAAAACAGATGTACTGACACCGTTGCTAATATTATACAATAAAAGGTAAATACATATAATTTGTTTTTAAGCTGGCAGTTAGAATACAAACGAGTTAAAAACATTTTAATGGGAAAGGTAGTGAAAATGTAAAGTGGAGTTACATCTAATCATACTGTTTTGTTTTTTCGTATGCATTAACTAATTATAATACTGAAGATATTCGTTATTTGAAAATAAGAAAGTGTTTATATTGAAACAGAATAAAAGCAGAATTTTAATATATACTAACAAGTAGTAAGTTGCACTTTTATTTTTATGTGAGAACGAAATAATAAACTTTTGGATGATTTGGGGCGGTTTTGTTATTTCTCCAACAATAAACAGCAGTGAGCGTTTTACTTCATAAAAGTCACGATTATTTTTACCCGTCTAAACAAGGAAAGCGGGTAATGTGTTTCGCGCGTATGTATGTCTCTTTCGACGTGACCTAAATGACATGACCGATTTTTAAGAGTGAGGTGTCATTACATTCATGTTCTTATAGTCATAGGCTAGAAAGAAAAACCGACTCACTGTAAAAAATAACTTCAAAGATGTAAACAAGACACATTTAAGTTTAACTAGCTGCTTGGCAGTCGGATGCTACGTGTATAGTCACCGATTGTCAATTAGTTTTGTATAGGTACTTCAAATGTGCCTTGTTCATATCTCTTAAGTTCTTTTTTGCAGTCAGTTGGTTTTATTTTTGTTTATTTAAATTAACTTTTCATACCCTCCACAGGAAGGTATATTCACTTTGACATTACATTTGTAACGCCACCGGAGTCACCGGAGACCCCATAAAGTATATAAATTCTGAATCAGGATCACATTCGAAATCGATTTAGCCATATCTGTCTGTCCGACTGTCTGTTGAAATCACGATAGCGTCCAAAGGGATTGACATAGTCGAATGAAATTTGGTGAAAATGCTTCTTTTTATCGTCGTCAGGTTGGTATTGAAAATGGGCTATGTCGGTAAAGTAGTTCTGGTACCTCCCATACATAACCGATATTAGAAAACACATGTTGCAAACACGATAGCGTCGAAAAAGAATCTACATAGGCAAGTGAACTTTTGTGAGAGGTCTTATTTTTATTGTCGTCAAGTTGGTATTGAAAATGGTCTATGTCGGTCAAGTAGTTCTGGTACCTCCCATACAAAACCGATTGTTTAGAAATGAATTTACATTTAACTAAATTTACTTTGTCTATTTTAAATATTCCATTCAATAATTAACCTTTCTTTCGACCAAACATTGTGTAGCTTACCCTAATTTGACTACATGAGCAAAGATGTGCAGCTGTACCATTTTATATAATTATCGCCTCATGTAACTTATAACTATATATGTATGTAGGCAGAATATGCCTATCAACACAAACCTAAGTCCGTCACATCAAACAACAAACGTTAAACTACAATCTACCGTTCTCCAAAATGCAACTTATCATTACCATATTTGGTCATTGTCATCACGCTTTTTGCTACAACAAGAAGGAAGAGAGACTAACGAGAGAAGTCGACCAGCAGCCACCAAGAGCAACGGAAGGTTTTCTTTTTTTTCGATCGATACGCTACGCAACGCTACGTTTAATAAAGTTATATTTCGCGACACATTTTCATAATCTAATTTTGCCTAACCTAAATTAATTATTATTAAATTATAACACTTACAAACTAACACTAAAGTGAATTAAAGTACCTTTTTGAATTATACTTTCAATACGAAACGTGTTATCATTCCACACCTCCCTTGAACCCCCTCCCACATGGTGTCAGAAGTGTCTTAAAACCCCGTGAAAATCGCGTCCGTGTAAATAATTTGAAGAAGTGCATTGTGAAAAAAAAAAAAAAAAAAAAAAATTCTCAGATTGCATATAATATTATGAGTACACAAATAGTGATATAAAAATCAAAAAACAAATCGAAAAAAAATCGATCAGTTACAGTGCATAGTGAAAAAAGAAGAGATAGCGGTTTTTTTTTCTATACAGCGCAACACTCCACACGATAGAAGAAACGGCAAATGATCATTTTGCATACAGAAACCCAAATCGATAAGTATCATTCCGTGCATTTTTTTTAACAATAATCGCATTTATCTCTAAATGAATCTTGAGGAACTATCAACCAAGCAATTACAGGCTTTATTAAAAGGACGAGGTCTTTCGTATAGTTATAGACTTAAGCAAGATTTAGTGGAGCGATTAAGATTCGCATTTGTTAGAGATCTCGAACAATCTTTAGAAGAGGTAGAGCGCGAGGAAAGTGCAGACGGGGAACAAGAGGGCATTGGTTGTGAAGGCGACGATAGCGAGAGTGACGTAGAGTGCGAAGACGAAAACGGCGGGTTAAGCAACGCAAATAGTGACGGTTCAAACAACACGGGTCGTGAAGACAAAAAACACGAAACAAACACTCAAATAAACGAAAATTCATTTGAAATGACACAAAATAATTTTGTATTTAAAGACGTGGAAGACTCATTGGAATCATTTAATGGCGAGGGCGAGAAAGATATTAGCGATTGGCTGAAAGAATTTGAGGACATTTCGTCGGTATGTCAGTGGAACGATATTCAACGTTATTTATATGCTAGGCGATTGCTAAGAGGTGCCGCGAAATTAGCTATCGAATCCGGGAAAGGCATTCATACCTGGAAAGACTTGAAATCTATGCTCGAAAAAGAGTTTGCTAAGAATACTTCGGGGCTATCGACCCATCGCCAGCTAGAAGCACGACGAAAGCATAGTAACGAGACATATCTGGAATATATGTTTCAAATGAAGCTGATCGCTAATAGGGGTAACATCGACGAGGAATCCTTACTTTCATACATCGTGTCCGGTATAAATGATAGTATATTGAATAAAACAATTTTGTACGACGCAAAAACATTCGATGACTTGAAATCAAAATTCAAAATTTACGATGAAATGAAACTTCAAATGCAAAAACAACGGAACCTGGACCGCTCGCAAAAACCAGGCCCATCATCGCACGCTTTTATAAATGATGTCGGCACCCAAAAGACGGGTAATTCAACGCAAGACTTTCAATCTCAAAAACGCTGTGTTACATGCGGAGCCAAGGGACATGCCTCTAACGTATGTCCTCATAAAGCCAAGGGACCTCGTTGTTTCAATTGCAGCGACTTTGGACATTTGTCGAGAAATTGTCCAAAAAAGAACCAGGGTCCGAATTCGTCAACCGTAAACAGGGTCTCTTCTCCTATAGTTCGTATGGCGATAAAGATAGATACACTTTTGCTAGATGCGTTATTTGATACAGGTAGCCAGTTATGCCTTATAAAAAACTCTCTATTTTTAAAATTGAATAAACAATTCGATAGTGCGGGTACATTACTAACAGGAATAGGGCAAACCGTTTATAAATCAATCGGTGCGGTGAAAATGGTAGTTGTTGTTGACGAGATGCCCTACATTTTAACTTTTGATGTTGTGAATGACGAGTGGATGTCTGAAAATGTAATAATCGGTACGGAAATTTTACAATATGCTAATATGGAGATCGAAAGCGGTAAAGTGAATTTCAAACGTAAAGACAAAAAAATTGGTTATGATTATCCAATTAACGAAAACGATATAAATAAAATTGATACGAAAGCCCTAGAAACAGAAAATAAAAAAGTATATAACATAGACGTAATAAAAAATACGCAAATAAAAGAAACAATCGAGAATTTAATTGATTCATATAACCCGAAAAAACCGGAGAAATCGTGTGTGGAAATGAAAATTATACTGGAAGACGAAAGGCCAGTATTTCATCGTCCTAGAAGGTTAGCGCCTAAGGAAAAAGACGTAGTGGCTTTTCAAATATCCGAGTGGCTCGCGGAAGGAATTATAACACCGAGTAACTCCAATTTTTCTAGTCCGATTGTGCTCGCGAAGAAAAAGGACGGTAGCTATAGACTTTGTGTCGATTATCGAAAACTCAATTCCAGAATTGTTAAAGATAGATACCCATTACCAATAATTGAGGACATTTTAGAGAATCTCTATAACGCGCGTGTTTTTACCAGCCTAGACCTTAGGAACGGGTTTTTCCACGTCGATATTCATCCCGAAAGCCGAAAGTTCACATCGTTCGTTACTCCAGACGCTCAATACGAATTCTGCAAAGTTCCGTTTGGCCTCTGTAATTCACCGTCAGTCTTTCAAAGGTTCATCAACACGGTTTTCAAAGATCAAGTCCGCAAGAAGCTGTTACTAATTTATATGGACGATTTAATAATCCCATCAGAAAATGAAGAAGACAACTTAAAAACTTTAAAATTAGTGCTAAGCGTCGCAGAAATGAACGGACTTATAATCAAATGGGAAAAATGTAATTTTGTAACGCGAACAATTGAATTCCTGGGCCACATCGTAGAAAATGGTTCGATCCGGCCGTCAATCGAAAAAACTAAAGCTGTTCGAGATTTTCCAGAACCAACAAATTTAAAGAATCTCCAGAGTTTTCTGGGTTTAGCGGGCTTTTTTAGGAAGTTTATACCGAATTATTCACGCATCGCTAAGCCTTTGTCCGACATGACAAGAAAAAGTTCGGTAGTATTTAGCTTTGGTCACGAAGAAAGAAGCGCGTATTGGAAGTTAAAAGAACTTCTGTGCCAGGAACCAGTTCTCAAGCTCTTTAATCCGGCATTAGACACGGAACTGCATACTGACGCAAGCAAGGTTGGTCTCGCCGCAGTCTTAATTCAGCGACACGACAAAGCTATGCATCCGGTCTTCTATCTGAGCTTTAAAACCACACCAGTCGAGGAGAAGTATAGTAGCTACGAGTTGGAGGTGTTAGCAATAATACGGTCAGTTAAAAAACTACGCGTTTACCTGTTGGGTCTTGTATTTAAAATCTTTACTGATTGCAAAGCCTTCCAGCTAACAATGCAAAAGAAGGAGCTATGTACTCGAGTTGCGAGATGGGCATTGTTATTGGAGGAGTTCAACTGTACGGTGCATCATAGACCAGGGAAGTATATGCAACACGTGGACGCATTAAGTCGGGTCTTGACCGTTACAACAGTGGATACGGGCATTCTACACAGAATCAAAAAGGCCCAACACAAAGATGAATCCTGTCAACTTATTCTCAGCATCCTTCAACGCGAGCAGTATGAGGATTACCTAAATCGGAACGGTGTGCTATATCGGTTTGTGGAAGGAGCTTACCTTCTTGTGGTGCCAAAGACTATGCAACGAGAAATAATTAGAAGCGTTCATGAGATCGGGCATTTTAACGCAGACAAAGTACAAGCTCGTATTAAGCAAAATTATTACTTTTCGAACATGTGCAAGAAAATAAAGGACGTTATAGCCAATTGTGTGGCCTGCCTTCTATCAGCGAAGAAAGGCGGTAAGCAGGAAGGATACCTCAATCCCATCACGAAGGTCGACTTACCGTTACATACCATGCACATGGATCACCTTGGTCCCATGCCGTCCACTGCTAAGAACTATAAACACCTTTTCGTAATTATGGATGCTTTCACCAAATTCGTCTGGATTTTTCCAGTGAAGTCCACGACAACAGAAGAGGTTTTAACAAAGTTAGTCTTCTTAGAGAATATTTTCGGCAATCCAGCACGGATGATAACCGACAGAGGAGCGGCATTCAGTTCAAACAATTTCGAGGAATATTGCAACCAACGAAACATTTCTCACATTCAAATTACAACTGGCGTTCCACGAGGCAACGGCCAAGTCGAAAGAATGAACCGGATCATAATCGCAGCTTTAACGAAGATGTCCGTGAACAACCCCCTGAAATGGTACCAGCACGTCACAAAATTGCAAAAGGCAATTAATTCGACGGTATCGAGAGCCACGAACACAACACCTTTTAAGCTTCTGTTCGGTGTTCCCATGCGAAGCGAGGAAGACGCCAAGCTAGCCGAAATGCTGGAAGAAGAAATACGAGAAGAATTTGATCGCGAAAGAAACGAGCTACGAAATCAAGCGAAGATACAGATCGAGCGAATACAAGAGGAAAACAAACTACAATACAACAAACGCCGCAAGCCAGCCAGAAAATATTCTGTCCACGATTTAGTCGCAATTCAACGAACGCAATTTGGAGCAGGGCTCAAAGTGCAGCCCAAATTCTTAGGCCCATACGAGGTTACAAAAATTCGACGTAACGACCGCTACGAAGTATCTAAAATCGGTAACCACGAAGGCCCGAATAAAACGTCGTCTGCAGCTGATCTGATGAAGCCGTGGATACAAGAGGATGAGGAAGATTTGGACATCTACGAGTCAGATTAAAACAGGATGGCCGGATGTAGGCAGAATATGCCTATCAACACAAACCTAAGTCCGTCACATCAAACAACAAACGTTAAACTACAATCTACCGTTCTCCAAAATGCAACTTATCATTACCATATTTGGTCATTGTCATCACGCTTTTTGCTACAACAAGAAGGAAGAGAGACTAACGAGAGAAGTCGACCAGCAGCCACCAAGAGCAACGGAAGGTTTTCTTTTTTTTCGATCGATACGCTACGCAACGCTACGTTTAATAAAGTTATATTTCGCGACACATTTTCATAATCTAATTTTGCCTAACCTAAATTAATTATTATTAAATTATAACACTTACAAACTAACACTAAAGTGAATTAAAGTACCTTTTTGAATTATACTTTCAATACGAAACGTGTTATCATTCCACACCTCCCTTGAACCCCCTCCCACATGTATGTACATTGTACACTTGTGCATTTGTCCCGACGATTTCCCATAGCACAGCGCAAAAGCTAGCGGGTTGGTCAGCTTGCTTATGTAAGGCATATGCATTTTGGTTTTGTTGTTTGCACTTGCTGTGCTGTGTGATAAGCGGGACTTTCGGTTTAGTTTTTTTTTGGTTGGTGAGCCGACACTTCTTTTGCTCGATCTTTTTTCTTTTCTTTCTTCTTGCTAGCAACCACCGCCGCGGAAACATCTTTGCTCGCGCTAGTCACGGGACTTGTAATTTTGCCCAAATAAAATAAAATCATTATTATAACGTGTTTGAAATCTCGGGTTTTATTTTATCATTGATTTGCTACAGTCTCATTCAAAGTTGGTCCTTTGCGAAGCCGGATAATTCGTAAACTTTTTGTTCGTTTGCTTCGAAACTGGTGGTTGCTATCGTTTTGATATCTCCTTTGGATACAGTCCACAGAATCCTCATTGCACCAGAGGATAGAACTGTTGCTGGTTGGGTGTCCTGAGGCGTAAGAGAACTGTCTTCAATAGTAGGCTTCGTTGAGCTTGTGATTCTTCTTCGTTCGGGCTTTAGTGCATTGACATGGACACTTTATTGCAATCGCGAGGTCATATCAAAGCTTCCATTGACCGCGTATATAATTTCGCGCAATCGATTCCCGAAGACACTTTACTCGAGGCTCTGGAAGTGCGTGTAGATCGGTTAGAGGAGGCTTGGAAAGATTTCAGCGGAAATCAATATGACCTCCACCAATACCATGCCGAGGAAGGATACGTTGATCCGGAAGAAGAGTTTGCGAAATTTGAAACCAAATTTGTTACGGCAAAAGCATTGCTTCTTAGGGCCCTCCGAGGCAGAATTCCCGCTCGCGATTCATTAAGCGGGAGAGTTACCGCTCGTGATTCTAATGTTGGAATCCGAAATGATCGCGACTTCGTCGAACGTAGTAACCCGGTTTCCAATGAAAAAGCTTCAGCTCGGGAGGATGCACCTGCGTTTAGTGCTGACTTAGAAAATGTTCCCTCTACTTCGAACAATATTAAATTCTCCGAAATTGAATTACCGTCGTTTAAAATAACACCCTTTGCTGGTGATTATCGGGAGTGGCCGTGCTTTCGCGATATGTTCCTAGGTAGCATAGATTGTAGAAAGCATTTATCCGGGTCGCAAAAGTTTCGGTACCTCAAATCCTTTTTGCGGGATGAACCTGCTAGTTTATTAAACGGTATTTATATATCCGATGCGAATTATGAGCCCGCATGGGAAAGGCTGGAACGTCGATATCATAGGCCGCTATATATCATTAACCAATTTATCGAGACATTTTTGAATATGCCGTTGGTGACTAGTGCAGATAGTGGTCAGTTGCGCAAATTAGTGGATACTGCCGATGAGGTTGTTCGTGGTTTAAAGGCAATGGAGTCTGAAAGTAGGGATCCATGGCTGATATACCTCTTAATAAATAAAACTGACATTGAAACTCGTAAATCTTGGGCATTGTTGAACCCAAATTCTGAGGTCGCTACCATTAATGAATTGTTAGATTTCCTTGAAAATAGATGTAGTGCCTTAGAGACAAGTGAGACTAAGTTTCGCGTGAATAAAACCGGTTCGCGTTCGTCAAACCTTTCGGGAAGGGTAAGAAGCTTAGCTGTTGCAAATTCAACTTGCCCAAAATGCAAGGGTAGCCATCCCTTATACCAGTGTTCGGACTTTATCGCTTTGTCTATTGAAGATCGTCGTCGGTTTGCTAGAGACCAAAGACTTTGCTACAACTGCCTAGGAACACAACATTCGTCGTCGCGTTGTCATACGAGGAGTCGATGCTCCCATTGTCGGTCGCGGCACCATTCGTTGGTGCATCTGGATAGTTCTGGGTCCCCTCGCCCGAATAACGTTAGCGATTCTGCAAATGAGTCAGCTCTAGTTTCTTCCCCATCGCCATCGATTGTGAGCCATCACACCAAACCCGGTAACCCAGCCTCTGGGATTTTGCCAACAGTCGTCGTGGAAGTGTTGGATGCTGCAGGATTTCCTCAACGTTGTCGCGCTCTTTTGGACACGGGTTCGCAGGTGTCCTTTGTAACAGATCGAGTGGTTAGGATGCTAGGGCTTTCTCGTCGTCATTCTCGTTTGCCCATCTCTGGGATCTCTGCTGTTGATGCTGGTGTTACGCAAGGAGTCGTAAATCTGCAATTGAAACCTCGCTTTGATACTTCCATAATGAATGTGGAAGCCTTTGTATTGAAAACCATTACCTCCATTACACCCACACTCTCTTTTGATTTTGATGGCCCTCTTCCTTTGACCGATCTGCCGTTAGCAGATCCTGGATTCAACACCCCGGCTCCGATTGATATTTTGCTTGGTTCGGACAGGGTATGGAGTAGTTTGCGAGATGGTCATCGTTCAGATAGTGTTGGAAATATTATTGCACACAACACTGTTTTTGGCTGGGTAGTTGCGGGAAACATACCCAATAATCAAGTTATTTCCTTGCACGTTGGTATGGATATAGATATGCTTTTAAAATCCTTTTGGGAGATAGAAGAGGTCGGGTCTCATACTCCTTCGGTCGGCAGTGAAGATGATGCGGATCAGCATTTTGAAGAAACCTTTTCTAGAGCTCCCGATAACAAGTTTATTGTGAATCTGCCATTTCGCCGGGCTGATGTTAGTTTTGGAAACACTCTTTCTGGTGCCATGTCGAGGTTGTTTAGTTTGGAACGTCGCTTTTCTCGCGATGAAAACCTTCGTGCAGAGTACTGCAAATTCATGAAGGTATACGAAGATCTGGGCCATATGAAGCGCATTCCAGACAGAGAAGTTGAACCTACATCGGGAAGGACCTTTTACTTGCCTCACCATGCCGTCGTAACAACCAAAATGAGGGTAGTTTTCGATGGTTCACACAAGGATTCGACAGGTCTGAGTTTAAATGAAGTTCTCCACATCGGACCTCCCCTGCAGAAAAATCTGCTTAATGTTTACATGCAGTTTCGGTTGTATAGATATGTCTTTTGCGCGGACATTGTAAAAATGTTCCGGCAGATTTGGGTCAGCCCTCAAGATCGCGATTTCCAGCGTATTGTTTGGAGAGAATCTCCCAATGACCCCATTGCTCATTTTCGTCTTAGTACGGTCACCTATGGTACTGCACCTGCCCCATTCTTGGCCATAAGAGTCCTAAGGCAGTTGGCTAAGGACTACAAGCAGCAGTTTCCAATGGCTTCCTACGCGATTCTGCACAACTCTTATGTGGATGATTTTGCGGCTGGGTCGGATTCGTTATCTGGTGTTTTGGAGCTAAAGGAACAGTTGGTAGGACTTCTCTCTTGTGGCGGATTAGAGCTAAGCAAATGGGCATCAAATTGTTGGGGGATTCTCAGTACAATGGATGAGAGTCAGACTGTTTCATTGGACCCAGAAACTGATTGGAAAAAGGTTCTTGGAATTGTCTGGAACCCTTACCACGACGCGTTCACGTTCAGGATAACATTGGACGATTCTACAGCGCCCACCAAGCGAAATTTGCTTTCAGAAGTGTCGAAAATCTTTGATCCTATGGGGTTCTTAGCCCCTTCCATTATCCTTTTCAAGATGTTGTTCCAGGAGCTTTGGTTAGTTAAGAAGGACTGGGACGATCTGTTGCCTCCAGAAATAGCGAAAAAATGGCTTTCATATCGTCAGGAACTAAAGCATTTTGACCAGCTAAGGATTCCTCGAAGGTACACGTTAGATGCAAAGGCCTTTGATTTGATAGGATTCTCCGATGCATCGGAAAAGGCCTACTCCGCTGTAGTCTATGCTCGCAGTGTTTCGGAAAATGGTGTCGTTGAGGTTCATCTTGTGGCTGCTAAAACTCGAGTCGCTCCTGTCAAGCAGATTTCGATTCCCCGCCTTGAATTATGTGGGGCTGTTCTTCTTAGTCGCATTATGAAGCTTGTTTGCTCGTCGTTGGATGTCACACCAAGGAAACTCTTCGCTTTCACTGATTCGACAATTGTTTTGGCTTGGCTTTCTTCTCTTCCTCGTAGATGGGGCACATTCGTAGCTAACCGTACAGCTGAAATTCTGGATAACCTGCCTCGTTCCGTCTGGAGTCACGTTCGTTCCGAGGAGAATCCGGCTGATAGCGCCTCTAGAGGAGTTGCACCAAGCAAGCTACTAGATTTGGATTTGTGGTGGAAGGGCCCTGCTTGGATCGCATCAGAACTCAGCCAATGGCCGGTGACAGATATCCAGGAAGTGCACAAGGTTCCTGAAGAAAGGAAACTCCCAGCTGCTGTACTAACTTCACAACCGGAAGAGCATTTTTTTGATGCACTGCTTGGTAAGGTCTCTTCTTGGCCCAAGTTAATTCGCATTGTTGCATATGTCCTACGTTTTGTGCGGAGTAGCAAGCTTTCACTTGAGGAGCGTAATTTCGACTTTTTAATCTTCTCTGAGCTTCGTACCTCTAAGGAAACTTGTCTTCGGTTTGGTCAAAGAGAGTTCAAGGAAGAAATTCACATGTTGAAGCAGCATAACAAGGTTTCACAACGGTCGAAATTATCTTCACTATCTCCGTTTGTGGATGAGGTAGGGTTGCTGCGAGTTGGAGGACGGATTTCGAATGCTCCATATGTTTCTTTTAGCATTAAACACCCAATAATTCTGCCAAAAAACCATCGCATTTCGCAGCTTATACTTTTGGATGCCCACGATAAGTTTCTTCATGCTGGTGTGTCGGAGTTGTTCTCTGTGGTTCGACAGGAGTTCTGGATACTCGGAGCCAGAAACCTCATACGTAAGGTGGTACACGACTGTCTGGATTGTTTTCGCTTACGCTCTTCAACCTCCTCGCAGCTGATGGGAAATTTGCCTTTGTCTCGTCTTTCGCCATCGTTTGCCTTTGATCAAACCGGTGTTGACTATGCGGGTCCAATTACGCTTCGGGCATCCAAACTTCGAAAAGCAAAGCTGATAAAGGGGTACTTTGCTCTCTTCGTTTGCATGGCGACCAAGGCGCTGCATTTGGAAGTCGTCAGCGACTTATCTACGGATGCCTTTATTGCTGCCCTACGGAGATTCATCGCTAGAAGGGGAAAGTGCGCTGTTATCCATTCGGATAATGGCACCAATTTTCAAGGAGCGGCTAGAAAATTGTCGGAGGTGTACGAGTTGGTGCGGTCTTCTAAGCATAACGAGTTGGTGTCAACGGCTTTGGCAGCCGAGAATATCCGATGGGAATTCATTCCGCCCCATGCTCCCCATTTCGGAGGGCTGTGGGAAGCGGGCGTCAAATGCGTTAAGCGGCATCTCCATCGCATTGTTGGCAGCAATCTCCTCACCTTTGAAGAAATGGGCACCTTGCTAGCCCAGATAGAAGCTCTGCTGAACTCTCGACCCTTATGCGCCATTTCCGATACCGATTTGAACCCATTAACCCCCTCTCATTTCGTTATAGGTCGCCCTTATACAGCCATACCGGAGCCTAGTTGTTTGGAGGTTCCAACAAATCGATTGGGACGTTGGGAACTGGTGCAGAATATGCTACAAGGCTTTTGGCAGCGATGGCAGTGCGACTATATAACCTCGCTTCAGCAACGTCCAAAATGGAAACAGGCCAAACGAGACTTCAAACTGGGTGATCTCGTTGTTGTTAAAGAGTCTAATTTGCTTCCTTCCCAATGGGCTTTGGGTCGTGTCGAAGAGCTACACTCCGGCAAGGATGGACATATACGTGTAGTTACCCTTCGCACCAAGAACGGGCTGTTCAAGAGACCCATTACCAGGCTGGCTCTGTTACCAACCTCCTGAAGTGCCCTTCAGGGGTGGCGGCGTGTTTAGAAATGAATTTACATTTAACTAAATTTACTTTGTCTATTTTAAATATTCCATTCAATAATTAACCTTTCTTTCGACCAAACATTGTGTAGCTTACCCTAATTTGACTACATGAGCAAAGATGTGCAGCTGTACCATTTTATATAATTATCGCCTCATGTAACTTATAACTATATATGTATGTACATTGTACACTTGTGCATTTGTCCCGACGATTTCCCATAGCACAGCGCAAAAGCTAGCGGGTTGGTCAGCTTGCTTATGTAAGGCATATGCATTTTGGTTTTGTTGTTTGCACTTGCTGTGCTGTGTGATAAGCGGGACTTTCGGTTTAGTTTTTTTTTGGTTGGTGAGCCGACACTTCTTTTGCTCGATCTTTTTTCTTTTCTTTCTTCTTGCTAGCAACCACCGCCGCGGAAACATCTTTGCTCGCGCTAGTCACGGGACTTGTAATTTTGCCCAAATAAAATAAAATCATTATTATAACGTGTTTGAAATCTCGGGTTTTATTTTATCATTGATTTGCTACAGTCTCATTCACCGATATTAGGCCCATGTGTCTCTCTGTTTGTTGAAAATAGGATATCGTCGAAACAAATCGACCTAGGCAAGTGAAATTTTGTGAGAGTACTTACCTTTATCTTCGTCATGTTTATATTGAATTTGGACTATGTCGGTCAAGTAGTTCTGGTACAAAACCAATTTTGTATGACTTGTATGCAGTGGAAAGTATCAAAGCATCGGCCAGGGCGATGATAACACTTTTACTTGTTTTTTTTATTGATGTTGAAAGGATAAACTCGATATAGTTACAAGTTGTCTCGAAATGGCGGGCTTCCTTCTACTACTAGCGATACTGTAGCTTAATGCAATACTTAAAATCGATACATTTATTTCGGTTGTACTCACACAAACTGTATTGTCTTTCTTTTCGACTTCAAGGTGTATGACCGGAAATTGACTCCGGTTTTCACTATTGGAGAGCTTCAGATCCAACAAGTACCTGATTACCAGCTCTACTTCGTGATAGCATTTTGCTTGATGAAATGTTTGTAACTGCCTCTTGATGCAAGTAGAGATTCTACTTCTTTCACCGAATCTAGTTGTACCATATCTGGTAAGTTAGTCGATGTAGAATATTTTTGATCTCTTCCAAAATAGTTTTCAGGCACAACTACTAAATGGGATCGAATTTTTGATTTGGATTTAGTTTTATAATGGTATAGATTCTATCATTATAAATTAATTTATGTAGTTAATCAGCAGCGCTTAATTTCTTGTACGTAATCGGGTGCTTTAGGTAGTTCAAGACATATTCTTATAAAATATGAGACATATGATAGGTGGATTTTTGTAGGAGAATTCCAGGAAAACCAAATCTATCGAAATTACACTGATCGGGATTTGGGTAGTAATTTTTGAGAAATAATTAAAAAAACTGATTTATTCGAATTTTTTTGAGAACAAAACTGAGTACGGGGTCTTATTTAGAATACTCATATTATCTTCAATATCTATTTTAATCAAAATCCTTCGAGCGGTTTTTGTAAAATTATGCAGACAATGTTTTATTGCTATTTAGTTGAAAACTGAGTATTAAAAATTGTTCGGGATGCAATCATTACTTTTTAAGTGGTTTATCCAAATCGAAAATGGGGTTTTCGAGGCATGAGCAGTTTCTAAAATTTGTGTGTTTGGTGATTGGAACTGAAAACTAAGTACGCAATAATTTTGAAAACATAACATTGACTCCGAGTTACACATTTTGGTCGAAGTCATTAGTGCCATTTTCAGATAAACTAAAGAAAACCAAAGTTTTAAAAAATGCCTTATTTCAAAAATTAACGGAAAGATAATATAGAGAAAAACTGAGTTTGATTTAATCTTAATCGATGAACCGTTTTCGAGATATGTCCGAATTTCAAAAGCTATTTTTACACTGACAGCTATTTTCCACTCGAAATCTTGTCAGGAAGTCAGTATCATACATTCGCGGTACGAAATGAGTCGCTTAACGCTTGAACAACGTTGGGAAATATCCACTTATCACTTATTTCCAAAGTGAGTGCTGTGTAGCCCAAACAGTGCAATTTTTGAAAAGAAGTTTTGGCCGAAATGGGGAACCCACCCCACTTTTGCTGTTCGCAAGTTTGTGCAAAAAGTTTCGTGAGACTGGTATAGTGGACAACACTGATGGTCCCCGTCGTCGTACGGTGCGCACATTGGACCATTTTCCTTCGATAATGAGGCTGGGGAACAACGCTTCGGTCAACGGTGGGCGTTAGAGTGCCATGTTAACCGACTTTTTTTTTGCTGAAATTGAAATTGATTACATGGATTTGGACGACATCTGGTTCATGCGCGTGATGCCACACAGGTCATGCTACAATCGATCTTTTTTTCGCACCAAATTCCCAAACCCTGCATCAGCCGTCTTGGCGATGTCAATTGGCCGCCTCGGAGCTGCGATTCGACCCCTTTGTACTTATTTTTGTGAGGATCCGTTAAGGACCGATGTTATGCCAACAATCCGGAAACGATTCAAGCCACTTAAGGCCAATATCATCCAAGCAATCCGTGAGCTACTGCTCGAAACCATCAACAAGATCTGGAAAAATTGGAGTGACAGAATGCGAGCCAGCCACTTGAACGACATTGTGTTCCATAATTAATGGGAATGTTTGCTCTTACTAATAAAGCCATAATACATGGAAAACGATTTAATTTTGTTAATTTTACTTCTGTATAAGGAGAAGGACACTTACAAGAAAGGCATCAATAATTAGAAATTTTATGCCAAGCATACGCAAGAACAAAGTTGGTTATAAGCCTTTGATACTGAGTTTCATGTTCTTCCACTTCGTAAACTATCGTTGGTTTGAGAAGCAGTCCTTCTGTGGGTAGTTTATTAAAAAAATTGTAATAAATTTGAATCTACTGGATTGTTTTGATTAAGTTTATCTTATCTTGAGCATCCAATAACTGAGTCTTTGTACAGAATTGGAAGTTTTCTATTATTATTCTAATGATGAAATACGTATAGCTCAGCATTCCCCAAAATGAAAACTTCTCTAGGTCGGAGCTTTCGGGCGCATTCGCTCTACATATGACATATGCACGTTGAAAACAAAAGTGACACTAAACAAAAAAACTTTTTTGAATATGGCCGATTAAAGTTTTGGACTAACTTCAATGGGCGATAGCTACAAAACAAAAGTTTAAAAAGTTATGTTACTTGGCCAAATTAAAGTATCACTTATTTTTGTGAAATTGAATTTTGAGATTTAAACAAAAAATGATGGATATATAAGAAAAAAATGTCCTTTTGATAAAGTTTGGTATAGTGCCACTTTTTGTTTAATACTGTTAAGTATTTTCTAATAAAACCGTTAAATTATACAGATTTAAAAACAAAAAAAAAGGTTAAATACTTCAAAAATAAACAAAAAGGATTTTTTTATTAATCAAATATTACTGTTTACAGTGATATCACAATAAAAAAAAAATATACAGTCAAGCAAAGCATAAAAATGTGAACTAAAGTTAAAAAAAAACTCTAAAAATAATTAAAACAAATTTAATCCATCAAAACAAAAAATTAATTGAAAAATCAAACAAATCTTCAAAATCTACCAGGTACGTAGTAGGAATTAAATGAAATACACCATAAGAGATCAATAGTAATTACTTAAAAATATATTCAAAGTAGGATTTGTAGTAACTGGGTATCAAGCCAGCATTTACCAGACTGCTTACATCGTTCTTCTTCCTTACTGATAATTCCAATTTACGCTGGTACAACGGTACCAACGCTTCAGTACGGTTGTTTCTCTTATTGACTGCTCTTTTAGCCAGATTAAGCTCTTTGAAATCATCAAAGTAAGATGTTTTATAGAAAATTTGTATATCATTTGTGTGTGTATCCCGTGAAGTATTTTCAATTTTGATGACTTTTATTTCCGCTAACTTTACGACTTGACCCTCAACATTTTTGTTCAGCCTTGGCACCGGAAGTTGCTTTATCTCAATGAAGTCTCTGTAACCCAGTTCATTAACTGAAGGTGTTCCACGTTTTTTTGCACTTCGAATTGCAGATACGTATTGCGAAGGCACGTAAATTGGTCCAGACTTGAGGCATTTTTTCACTTCTTTCTCAATCATTGAATGTATTACATCTCCTTCGTTTTGCGTATGACCACGGATTAAAAACTTATGCGTAATTGATCTAATTTTTAGATTTGTAACTGCATAGATATACATTCCAATAATAAATTGATTTTTTTGCTGGCCCCAACAATTATCGGAATAAAATACTATATCAAGATCATCGTTAGTCATAGAAGATTTCTTTTGCAAAAACTTTAACACACAGCTACCTATTTCGTTAGCTCCACGATTACCTTGAGATTCGTCCCAAAAGTAGCATTCAGTTTTATCAGATTGCAGTTCAGTTATAGTAAAGTTCAAGCAGTTAATTTTAGATTTATAGTAAAAAGTCGAAACTTCTCCTTTGGCACTGTCATAACCGCCTGTAAGTCGTAACATGCGACTATAAACTGGCCCGATATCTTTGTTTTATCATTGGCTTTTTCTAGTCGACTTTTCTCTTTTTCTTGTTGGTGACGGTCATATTCTTCGCTCAGAGCTTCCTTTTGGGACCCTTCCGTAAGTCTGTATTTCTCACATAGTTCGAATTTGTCTTTCTTCGGTGTAAAGAAACTAATATTGAATTCTTCATTAAATATTTTTCGATAGGTATGTATCATAACATAGGGCAGTCCCTCTTTCGCGCACATACTTTTATAGTCTGAATGCAGATGTACTAGAGTTTTACCGCCATCTATAAATTCTCTAGTTATTTGTTTGGTGCAGGGAAATAAGTCCACGGGAAATAAGTCCACCGAGGGACTAGGTTCCCACCTAATGGGAAATAAAACCACTTTCGTGAAGTGGACTAAGTTCCCATGTAGGGTGGGAACTATGTCCACTTTCTGATGGGAACTTAGTACACACTCAAAAATAAGAAGGGGGAACTTACGTCCAAACTAAATTGGACAACAAACTCACGATCTTTTATTGGAGTAACTCCGACAAAGCGTAATAACGCCAACAAAATTTGAATAATAAGACCAACCTTGCACCCACCCCGTAATCCAACAGTAAATCCAAGCAGGGGGGTTGCAGGGGGGCAGCATGCCCCCCCATACAGATTTCATAGTTTGAGAGCGCAATAACACCAACTTGACGTTAAAAGGGAAATAAAACCACTCTGAGTTTTCGGAATTTATTTCCCACCTTATATGGGAACTAAGTCCACTTCACGAAAATGGTTTTATTTCCCCCTTGGTGGGTACTAAGTCCCTCAGTGGACTTATTTCCCGTGGACTTATTTCCCTGCACCATTTGTTTTCGCAAATAATGGCTTTCAATCCGAGGAATACTGTTAATGTGACTTTTTACTCCTTGCCTTAGGATATCAGATACCATTCTATGTTTGTTGTGCTTACCTCTCTTTTCTCCTTCTAATATTCCAGTATTGCTACATTTCTTCTCAATCACTGTTCTGACACATCTGCCAGTTATATCCAGAGTGTTTATAAAAAACAATTTACACACTCTTGTTTTAATTCCATTTTCTTCAAAGTAAAAAGCATTTTTAAGCTTCCTATTAGAATCAACTCTTTTGTATTGATATTTTGGAGTTATTTCTTCCATGTTAACTGAAATGTACTCCCTCTGGCGCAACAGTGAGGCCATACTCCAATATGAATCGAATATTTTTTTTCGGGACTGTTCGGATATTTTGTCGGAGCATGTTAACTTACATATGTCTCCACAGGGTTGTTTAAGACGTTTTGCATGAACATTTTTTTTTGAAATAGAGCTAGAAACGTATTGTTCTCCAGAATTTCTTAATATCTGTGCAGTTTTAGCAGCACTGATCTTCTTTTTCTTCTTTTTAGTATTTTTAGCGTCAATATGAGAAATAGCGGCAGTTAAATCATTTCGCGGTACTTGATCATAAAACCTATCACCTGGGTCATCAACGTTTGATTCATCATCTTCGGATAAAAGCTGTTCAAAGTCATTGTTACTACTTGTACCTGCTAGCATTTCACTATTTTGTTTGTAAACGTGCGACTCCACATTAGGATCATTGGCAATTTGAATTGCTTGAGAAGATTTTTGACTTAGTTCCTTGGAAGATGAGCTGGTGGACGAAGACGAAGAAGGACTAGATGACGGGGATGACGAGGAAGATGATGAAGACGATCGTGGACGGTTTTTATTTTCTGGTGGCAAGTACGTCGCATCATTATCAGATGCGGGGGAAAAATCTCCATCATCATCAAAATCGATTTCATATCTGGAACGGCTTGTGGATGTGGGTTGATTGTCCATTATATTTAAAATTGATGCTGTATTTTCTGAAAGTGGTATATTGCATTCTGAATCAGTGTCATGAAGAGTTTGGGACGCAACATTTTTCTTTTGAATCGCCAGTTCTAACATCTTTTTACCTCGAAACAGTTCCATATTAATTAATGCACCTTAAGCGAAAACTATGCAATAAGTAGTTTTATTTGATAAAAGTTCGTGTCCACATACCTATTCATAATAATAAATAATATAAACGTCTAAGTTTTTATACGTAAAATAGTTAGCAATCAAAGTGTAAGAACAGGCACTAAGCAAAATACTAGGTACCTACATTATAAAATGAGAATGACACTAACCAAAAAACGACGCAGTATAAAAATTAAAAAGTGACAAGCTTTCATTATAAAAATGTTTCTAAACGTAAAATGTCAATGTTTCATTATCGTGATAAGAATAAAGATAAATTTTACTATTATAACAATGGCACTAAACAAAAAATTATGCATTAATTATTTTTTTAGATTTTTAAAAAAATTGTATTGAAAGAGTGACTCTAAACCAAAAGTGCCTGTTAATTGATTTTACTGAACATCATTTCACGTTTTTTTTGTTGAGAAAACCGGCACTAAACGAAATATGACACTTATGAAATCACTTATCTGAATAATAATAACTCTAGCTTAAATTTATATCGACATTATGCGAAAAGTGCCACTTTATGACTTACCTCACCATGAACTCACTCCAACGACCAGACCAGAATAGCCGAAGTGTCGTTTTATCTTTTACCGATAGAGTGATTTACGTCAAAGTAATAAGTAACACTAGTGACCTCTTATGGAGATTAGTCGAAGTATCAGGAAGAGCATCTCTACAAAGGATGCGTTGTTTATATCGGAACCTAGATGTCGCTCTAACTCAAAAGTGTAAGATTTTGTGTAGTGCCATTTTTAATTTCAATGTGCGATGTCTCAGCAATCTTAACGACTAGTACTAATGCACTTTTGGTTTTTCAGTGGGTCGATCACTGAATCTTCTCCTTCAAGCTCCAAAGTCTGTCAAGGTCAACGCATACCGGAAACCGGAAATTTTAAGAGTAATTTTATTTTATAGTCCAAGCTTCGATGCCGTATAGATAGATGGATTGATTTATTTAGCTTGAGCTATTTTGACAAATTTCGTACATTTGTTCTTAAAAGGTAAATAACTAGTTAATAACTTTATTATAGCTTAATTTAATATAAGAAACTAACATTCTTTTAAACGTTTTATTATTGCGTTCAATCTTGAATTCATTTCGTAGACCATTAAATAATTTCAATCCATTATGTAATAAAATATTCTGAGATCTATTATTTCTAAAAAAACCAAGTCTAAAATCACATATGCTTCTCAGATTATACGAAAACTAATTGATTTGTTAAATACTTTGCCGTATGGCTATTCTTCATTTTGAATACAAATAAAAGTACATTCATCAATATTCTTTGGTTTATTGTTAACGATTTTAAAGTGTCAATCATTAGCCTGATGGGAGTTAATATATCGCACATTAAAATACATCTCATTCACCTATTTTGTAGTTTATATAATCTTTAAATTGATTGTATTCCTAAGTATACAATTGTTGAGCAATATTCGAAATGCGGTTTTATCATGACATTATAAATCTTTAACGAAGTATTTATTGATAATTTTTGCATTATTCGTTTAAAAACTCCAATTTTTTGAGCAATTTTTCTACAAGTTTCGCTTCAATGCTTATCAAATTTTAACTGTTTATCAATTATCACACCTAAGTATTTAATTTCATTTACTTGCTCTATTATAACATTATCAAAACAAATTTGTTTATTTGATTCTGCATTTATGATCATAGCTTTAGTTTTATTAGTATTAAGTTTTAATTTATTCATTTTTAAATAATTTGTTATATTTTCTAAATCGGCATTAATTTGATCAATGCATTCATCCACCGAAAAACCAGATACAAAAATAAGCGCATCGTCAGCAAACAGCCTGATTTAAGAGAACTGAAGAACTCATCCTTCATTAATGTATATAAGGAACAGTAACGTTCCAAGAACTGCCCCTTGAGGAACTCCTAGTTCTACGGTCAACGACTCTGAGATATGCTCTGCCACTCGCGTTTTTTGTTGTCTATTTGTCAAGTAACTTGCAAACCAGTTCTGCTCAACTCCTTCGATTCCATTGTTCTTCAGTTTATCAATGAGGATTGGTCTGAATATAGTTTCAAACGCCCTCTGCAGGTCCAAGAATATTGCCACCTGTTTATCATGCACGTCTGTTTTCCATTGTGTTACCACAAGTTTTAAGAGCGACTCGCAACTGTGCTATCGTCTGACACCAGACTGATATTCTGATAGTAGATTATTGGTTTCAATATATCTGGTTATTTGTTTAAAAACCAATTTTTCGAAAATTTTTCTTTCGGTCATTAACATATTCACTGGGCGAAATTCTACCGGTTTATCAGTGTTTTTTACCTTTTCGATAGGCAACTGTAGCTTCTTTCCAGCAGTCAGGAAAAATTCCAGAACGAAGTGATTCATTAATGATCTGAAGAAAGATTGGCCCAACAACTTCGAATACGCTTAACAGCATTTTAACTGACAAAAGGTTGAAATCTTTTTTATTATTCATACTCTTCATCGTTTCTTTTAGCTCGTTGATTTCTATTGATTCAAATCGAAAACTGCACTCGTTAATATTTTCTATTCGATTGGCATAGGGTTTTAATGGAATATTATTGCTAATAATTTTTTATTTGTTATAATTTTCCCATTATGACAAAATTTTTTTATTTCACTTTTTTCTTCTCTTAACACAAGAGATTTTATTGTTCTCCACATTACTTTTTGATTGCTAGCTCCATCAACCGTTTTCGCAATATAATTATTTTTTGCTAATGTTAATCCTTGCGTATATTTATTTCGTATGTTTTTGTACTTATTCCAGGCATCTCTAGTGTTCGCCCAAATAGCAATCCGACAACATTGAATTTTGCTTCTTTTCAAGTTGGATAAGTAATGATTGAACCAACCACTTGACTCATTATTGCCCCTGCTTATTCTCCTGGATACCATCTTCTGCACCCCCTTGTTCAGAGAATGATAGAAGCTTTTTGCCCGTTCGTTCAAATTGCTAATACGATTTGTCATATGGAGTCCATTATTTAGGAGTTCATTATAAAAGGTTTCTTTATTAAATACTATAGAAGTATATGTTTTCTGACGTTTATCATGATCTATTAACTTCATTTTAATTTTAATTTCAAGAGACTCGTGGTCACTTATTTTAAAATCCGTTTTGACTTAAGCGCTAATATCCATAATGTGTGTCACCACGTAATCAATTAATGTCGATGAAACGTCTGTGATGCTTGTTGGTTCACCCACAATTTGTTGAAATGTATTGTCTACTATGGCTTCTTCAATTCTTCTCTGGTATGTGTTGTTTTCGAGCAAATCGATATTGAAATCGCCCATTAATACCAGATCATCAAATAAACAGGATCAATCTTCCATTCTAGATTTGAAGAATTCACAAAATACATGCTCCGTGGAATGCTGATTGTCTGGAGATCTATAGATCGCTATCAGAATTACATTTTTATTATATAAAGTGACTTTTATCGCCAACCACCAAATCATTTTACCGATTGCGAATTTGCTCAAGATTTCTATCTTCCATTCTGGTTTTATATAAAACATTACTCCACCAGTATGTCTTGAAATGCTATTAGTCCTCACTATTTGATAGTCTTTTAATCTAATTTCGCAGTCTTTTATGTCTTCTGTTAAGTGCGTTTCAGTTAGACAGATAAAATAGAGGAATCAGGAAGACCAAGGTTTTACACAGAATATCTTAGGTGTTCGGTATAGGGGCCATTCTACTCAGTTGACTTCTAAGCTCAACGAAACACCGAGGTAGACAAAATTTCTTACTACCTCTAAGTTATAGCTCATGACGATCACGATTTGGCTCTGTGTGTAGCTGTTATCGTGATAGCAACTTGATAATCAAATGGTAGGCATCGATCCAGACTACTTGGGTTCTACCTCATTGTGAATATTTTCGCCGGTTGTGGATTTACCACATATAAAACTGCAGTGGTTGGAAACAATCAGTTCATAAACGAATGGTCCTAGGCGATCATATAGTGCAGCAGACAGGTTCTTTTATACGATGTTAAGGAGAGTGAGCCGTCTGGTCCAGCAGCCTTTTTCTATATTCTCAAAACGAACTGTGACTGTACTACAAGGCTTCCTTGTTTGTTTCTACAGGTCAGAGTATATCCATTAATAAGTAGGGACACTCTCTCTACATAACATTTGCTACTACCACAAAGCAAAATGCAGAAAAAATTGTACAATAAGTGGAAGTAGGTAGAAAGAATCATTTTTACCTGAAGGGTACACAGCACATTTTACCTGAACCACTACATGGGGCTTGCTGTGTACGACAAACGATTGTATTTTTTTTCATAAAGCATTTTTAAAGGCGGGCCGGAATGACTGTCAGTATATTAGTATTCTCTCTCAACCATGCAGGTATGAATTAATATGATCAGGTTACCAGCTTTGCTTTTGTAGAATTGGTAATATTTGTATTTTTTGCCATTGGTTATTGATTAAATGGTCTTTGTTATGTACATGAAAAAGAAATGTTTCATTCTATATCACGAAATTCAACCCTTTTACTTCGTTAATAACCATTTTTTATGATTTTAAGTTTTATTGCCAGCACTTTTTTGGTAATATATTTAATAGCAGATGGTCACACTAATTACTTAAGTTGGCTGGAGAGGTGATTATTTACATTTTTTTCGCACGTATTTTTAAAGGCGGGCCGGAATTGGATTGTTATCAGTCGTTCATTATCATCAATTGACGAAAGAAAGGGTGTTCCTGGTCTGTGCGTGTGGCAAACAATTAAAAGTAGTGAAGTTGAAGTGCAATTTTTTTATGTAGAAAATACTAAAATATTTTATATGTTCGATAGCCCTCATCTTTTAAAATCATTCTGGCGAAATTTCATAAAGTACGATATTGCTGTTGATAACAAAAAAGCAAATTGGAAAGGCGTTGTGATGTGATTATGGGCGACAAATAATTCATTTCGAATGGCTCCCAAATTGAGCACATTTTTCCCAACAATTTCCAAAAGATGAGGGTGAGGCTTGCTGCTCAAACGATAAGTGCACCAGTTGCAGCTGGTATTTATACTCTAGCTAGTCACGGTGCTGTATCTTCAACAGCTATTAATACCGCTGAAATTATAGACAAAATAGATAAGATATTTGATATTTTCAATTCATCTAAATTTCGAGAATCCAAAAAATTCAGAAGGCCATTTTTCGCAAACCCGGAACAAATTCCTTTTTTGCATTAAATGAATTTATTTTTTGATAATATGACTTTTCATGATAATTCTAGAAATGTAACTAAAAAAAATGCGTTTTATAAAAGGATGGCAACAGAATATAAATGCCTTAATTGGCATTTTTACAGAAATAAAAGAAGACGGTATTAAGTTTCTTTTAACAAGAAATCTCAATCAAGATTGCTTGGAAAACACCTTTGCTGTTTTACGTAACCGAGGGCGAAATAACAAGTTGCTGACTCCATTTCAATTCATTTGTTCATTTAAAAGATCTTTTTCGGCAAAGTATATGGAAGATATTACCCATGGAAACTGTGAGCCAACTGCTAACATGGAACTTCCAGACATTGAAGTGCAGATGGAACCACAAAAACAAAATAAGGACAATTTAGTTACACTTTCAAAACAGAACCTGATTATAAAACTGTGAACTTTGCTAATGCATTCTACTATTTCGCAGGTTATATTTTAAAAAAATACCGTCTAAACCACAAGTGTGAGTTGAAATTGAGTCCGCAACTTAACGTTTCCTCCCTTTTTACAGATTTAAAAGAATATGAAGATGCGAAATTGGCACGGCCCAATCAAGAATTTTTAGACTCGTTAGAGAATCTTGAACAAAAATTTATTTCTTGTTTTCCAAATATGTACTACCTAAATAATTTTGAGGGGAATATTTTTAACTTTTTGAAAAATGAATTTCATTACAATTGTAATGGAATTTCTTATCAAATTTTACGTCCGAGTACGGGTTTACTTTATTATAAAACAGTTCAATATAAATAACAAAATATGTACTAACAAACAAAAATATTTAGGAGTAGCACACATGTGAATATATATTAGATATAAAATGTTCAATAAGAATTATTACATTTTGATTTTGATTTTTTTTACGTCACACCATGTACCACATTTTGAAATAATTCAACTACTCTTCCATCCCTCTTTTACTAGAGCACTTTTAGTCTATTTCTCATGTATATGTACTGCAAATTGTAAACTGATAAGAAACACGTGGAGAGTGTCACTACTCATTAATGGATATACTCTGCTACAGGTCTCTGTTCGGGTCTTTTTACCATGAGAAATTCTTGTTACCATTAGGAGAAACTTCCGAATAGTGTTCCTACATACAGTAACACTTTCCTATGATGGCTTATTGGCATCGATGCCACTGGTCTTCTGCACTTGATACTGGCTATATAGGACTTCTCGAGAGTTTGAGGGATATGCGATTGGCTAAAGTTCTGGCGGTTAGTTGCTTTTGTAGATATTGAACCTCGGAGTATTTCCTCGTTGTTGTGAGATATCCACATTCGTACCTTGGTCCGAGTCTATGTTGGCCGCTCGGAAAGCTCAGACATCTAGAATAATAGAGAAGTGCCTTGCGTCGATCGCTACCTGATCCATTTGGCTGAATATTTTTTACCGGTTAATATTTGAATATTGAGATAAGGCGCCTAAATGCTAGCTATAACAACACCACCTCCCACATGCAAAGTCAGTTAGCCTAAAACCATGCCTAGGCGCGTTGGCATTTATGCAATGCTTCAGGATTGTGTCTATCTACCACTAAATATATCCCAGCCTATTCAGCATTTAACCGAGTAAGATTTCAGCGTCGTAACTTGGACATTTGTCATACCTATGTTTTGCCGGGGAACTCGTTGAGGTCATATTTACGGTTACATCCAATCTCTTCCCTGTGGAGATCAGGAGAATGCTTGCTGAATTTAACCTTGATACGGGTTGCCATATAGGACGTTCACAAACTTGTCAATAGCGCATGACATCTTACTTAAGTCGTGGTCCTGTCCCTGTCTCATTTTCCAACTGCTAGCACACTTAAGTAGAGGAATAGCCCAGCATCCGCCTGCCTCTATAAAACCTTTGCCCCATGCCATCAAATGGTGTTTAAATCATTTTATACCTACTCCATCCTTCTTTAAGGCTAGAATTCGATTCAAACTGCCAAGCAGCGTATTTTTTTTTTGAAGAAATTGTCTGCCTACATACATTAGCGTCAATGAAATATCTTATTTGTTCTCAAGCAAATTTCATTCGTTGAAAACATTACGCCCCTGCATTCTGGCCCGTACTCCGTAGCATGATATGAAAACGTGGACATCAATTAAGCTCTAATTATCCTAAGCATCCCAAAGTGCCTTTGAAGCAGAAACATGTTTAAATTATTTTCAAATACCTCCCCAGAAACATGGTCACCCCCGGCTCCGTCCAATAATTACTTGGAATTAAATTCAAAGAGGCACACCAGCTTTCCGGGGTCACAGACAACAGCGAAACAGACCCAAAAATAAACAGAGAAAGCAAACGACTGAAATTATTTCCAATACCATTACCACAACCAGTTGGTTGGGTTGGGGTTTTACTATGACGCGAACGATCTCCTTCGCTACTCTCCAATACAAAATCTGAATAAAAGAAAAACCAAAAAGCAAGTATAGAAATTTCTCTCCACCATCCCCCGCCATACTGGCAACTTTCTCATCCGAATGTGTATATACCTAGAGGTATACGGTATACACTCGGCTGGCGGTAATTAACAGCTTTTTAACCGCATTCGAAATTAAACAAAATTCCATTGAACCGAAGTGTGGAATAGAAAATGGGGTCAATGCGGGTGAAAACAACTTAATTTTGGTTTCCGAACCGAATGTTTACACAACACGTTGTTCTCTTAATCTTCCCCTAAAAATGGTGAAAATTAAAGAAGTACAAGTCGAACATTGGGACCATGCTCACATATAGTTGCGCCCTTCCTTTTTAATGGACCTCCTCGAACGGTTCTGCTCAATTTTGCTAATGAATTTAAATTCTACAAACATTTTACCACCAAACAAATAGCATAGACTCTCAAATTGGGATGCCCGAGCAGCCAAGCCAAGGAAGTGCGGGCGGCAGAGGAAACCCCAAACACACAAAATTGAGTTGGTTTAATTATTTGGAAGCAATGCGGCCGTCTGTGTGCAAAAGTTTAAATGAAAAAGTAAACACATTTCCTTGGGAGGAATGCTGGCGATATTATATGCAGATATGTGTTCTTCGAAGGGACGACAGCATAAGGACAACTCGGTTAAATGGATTTTTGGACAATAAGTGCATTAGTGATAAAGCAATTTCATTTGCATGCAATGTAATTTGCATGCACAGATGCTATTCAATTTGGACTGTACTGGGATATATCTAGTGTATAGTAGGTTTGTGTATTTGCTTGGAATATCTTTAAAAGGACGACACAGACCCACACAAGGAGGTTCCCAAATCGTTGCTGATTTCGATTTTGTATAGCCAAAAATATGGTGAGCTTTTTTCTTAGCTTGCTTGATGAATTATAACTGCAAATTGCATTTACAAATAATAAATTATTCACTTGACATTAATGCAGTTCGCGTTACACTCTTTCACAGTAAAATGACAGAGGTAACTAGCTAGTTGCTATTAATGGAGTAAAGTAGTTATATATCCAAACTAATCCCGAAGTCAATATCGACGTTCTATACCGCTAAACCGCTGTCTTAATTAACTGTCAAAATTGAGCTTATGAGTAATTACATAACAATGCGAGGTACACGATCGAATACAAGCTGATTCTACTGGAACCTTTTATTATGCTGCTCCACACTGTGTAACGAATAGAGATATCGGTACTACATTTTTTGTTCTTTCTAGAAAAAAGGTTAAAGGCTATCGAAATTGATGCAGAATATTTGGCTGGAAAAATGATTTTGTCAGATAAAGTAGTTAACAGAATTTTGTACTAATAAAACTGTCCCAATTATTGTAAACTTTACATGACTGTGATCACAAGGTCTTCCAAAATAAAATTGACCCCAACAGTGGATGCATAAAGTAAACGAACCAATTTTAAGATGTTTTAGCAAGTATTTTTTCACAGATACATCCAATTTGGCATAAACTGCCTCCCTCGAGTCCAACCCGCTTTTAGGAATTTCAAGAGAACGGATTGGAGCAAATATAGGAACAGTGTGGAATCCTCTGTAATTAATAGAAACCCTGTTCCCCCTACTAACACTATTGATTTAGATAATATGGTTGAAGAACTCACTAAAGCTTTCAACCGGGCTATGTCTTTCTCCTGTCCAATAAGCAAACCTAGAGGCAAGCCTAGACCACCGTGGTGGAATCAGGAGATTGTACATCTTCGTCAAAAATGTAGGCAGCTCTTCAATCAGGCCAAGCGATCCCGCGAAGCCTCTGACTGGATCTCGTATAGAGAAGCCCTCAAGTCCTATAAAACATTAGTTAGGAAAGCCCAACGGAACTCCTGGAGACTCTTCTGTGGAAAGATAGAAGAAATCTCTGAGGCCTCCAGGCTCAGAAAGATACTCGCATCCACTCCTAAAGTAGCGAGCTACGTTAAGAGAGCTGATGGATCGTGGACCACCTCCAGTGCGGAATCCCTGGATCTACTACTGGATTCTCACTTCCCTAATAGCTGTAATACTGCCTCGGTATCAACTAGGTCTTCTGCAAAGCCGATAGCAAGCAGCTCTTCCAGTCTTATTACCAAGACTAAAATTCTTTGGGCCATAAAAAGCTTTAAGCCATTCAAGTCTTCTGGACCTGATGGCATAATACCGGCCGAACTTCAGAGGAACTTTGACCTAATCCTTCCTTGGGTAACTGTAATATTTAAAAGTTGCCTGGATTTTGCTCATATTCCCAAATTGTGGACGGAAGTTAATGTGGTTTTTATACCCAAGGCTGGTAAAAGCTCACATGTAAACCCCAAAGATTTCAGACCCATTACCTACTAGTTGGCATTTTACTAACTTAACTGATTTGAAATACTTTAATAGTTTGGCAGGTTTTCCATTTCTACCATGGACGTACTCACCAAACCAGTTCATAATCGGTTTTGTCTCAATCGGTATTGATATGTCAAAACAATGTTGTACACTATTTATTGGTGCTTCTTCAAGGTCCATAAATCCATAATGCATACTTTTGGATTTAAGAGTACCTATACAATAGGGTGGGCCGAAATTTTTTTTTTTTAAGTCGGAATACCGCGGAAAAGGTGCTAATTGTAGAGACTAAAAGGGGGAAGTTCTACCGGTCGCGCATGAGGTAGAAAGTTAGGCAACATTTGGCAAAATTCACATTTTTACGATAATTTTTAAAATTTTTAAATTATCCTCTTACCGAATGTAATAAATGTAATAGATCCAATTATTTAAATTCACCAGCATCTTCCCGTCGCCCAAAAAAGGTTCAATGTTTAAAGCACAAATTATTTTAGACCAATAGCAATATTTGTAAATCCCTTTTTTTATTAAGAAAGAAACTTATATTAAGGAATTGAACATCTAGGGTTTCATTCATTTTTAGCTGAAGGAACTTTGAAATTTGATTTATGAGCGAAGTTAGGTATTGTTGAGAGTCGTTCTCATAAAACCATTCCTAGAATCAGCTCCGCAAACTTTTCCTGAGGCTTCTGTAACGCGTTTCACACATCGTTCAACTGCCTGTGTGGACTGGGAAGCCTTAAATGTTATATCCCATATCCCAATTAGGGACTGTGCCACTTTGAATATGTGATTTAATCTTATTGCCACTGATATTTTGTAATAATGGGGGTGTTTGAGATTCAGATCACCAATCAACATTTGCTTCAATCAACATCTATAGATGACTTTAGTTGATTTATAAATTCGTTGTTACTTTCTAATCGTTTATATATATTATCTATTCTATTGTATTCTCTCTTTTTATCGTTACTAATTTAGCTTCACATTGCATTAGGAATTGTTTGCTTCTTCGATTTGTGTTCAGTGTTATGAATCACTTTGATCTACTCATATTTTAAAATGCAATGTTCTCTTAACTTATCTCTTTGGTTTCTAATCTAGCTGAAATTCAGTTTTGGCGGCATGACCGTTCTGATAGTTTTTCTTTTTTGATCCAACTGTCTGGCCTTTAGGATTCGTCTAAGTCCGACCTCTCTTAAGTGTTGTGTATTGTCTTGGGCCATAACTAACATTAAATGTTCAACGAACAATCAGTCAACTTAGTAACTTGAGCAAAATTTATGAGAGGCTTCTTAAAGAGAAAATCATTAAGTTTACTGAAGATAACCAGATTCTGCCCGATGAACAATTTGGGTTTAGGCGCTTCCATAGCACTTCCCATCAAGTAATGAGGATTTTCAATCATGTAAGAAGTAATCTGTTAGTAGGAAAATCAACTGGCATCATTTTAGTCGACATAGAAAAGGCTTTCGACTCAGTTTGGCATAATGGTCTGATCTTCAAAATGACCAACCTCAATTTCCCACCTTATTTATCCAATATAATTCTAAGCTTTCTGTCTGATCGATGTTTTGAAGTGCATGTCAACAGTGGTGTGTCTAATTTAATACAATACAAGTCAGGAGTACCTCAGGGCTCAGTCTTGGGGTCTATACTTTACAACTTGTATACGTCCGATTTTCCTAAATTACCGGGGTGCGAAGCAGCTATTTTTGCTGATGATACGGCTATATTTTCATCTCATGAGCTTGCTCTTAATATTGAGAACAATCTCAAAAATGCGATGGAAATGTTGCTAAAGTACTTCACTAAGTGAAATATCAAGCTAAATGAAGACAAATTGCAAGAAAATCTTTTTCTCACGAAAAAGAAAAGCTTGCTTTCTTCCATCTTCTAGCTTGCAGGTAAATGGATTAAAATTCCGTTAAATACCTAGATATTTACCTTGACAGTAAACTAACATTTCAGGAACATATCAGACAGACTGTTAATTTATTAACCCATTTATTAACAGAAAATCTTCTTTGTCTGTACATAACAAAATAATAATAATGAAAGTCATATTCCAAGCAATACTTCTTTATGGCTGTCCTGTATGGGGAAAATCCGCAAAATGTCACTTGAAAAAACTACAAGTAGCACAAAACAAAGTTCTAAAACTTATGTTAAACATAACATGGGATTATCCCACTTTGCACCTTTACAAAAACTGATATCTTCGAGAATCTTAAAACAAACAATTAAGTATGTCAATTCCTGCGCATTTGCTGACAATCGCCTAGTCAATGCCTTGTGTGCCACAGACAGCTACTCAAGCTATTAAAACTATTACTTATGTTATAATATAATAAATAGTATTTATTAATTTTATTTATCTGTTGTTTATATATATATATTTTTTTATGTTTATTTATTTGTCTGTTTTTTTTTATATGTTCCTATTTGTTTCTATATCTTATTTATTTATTAATTTTATTTATCTATTTATTTGTTTTTTATATATATATACATTTTTTTTTGTTTATTTTTTTGCCTGTTTTTTTGTTTGTTATTTATTTTTGCTTATATTGAAGGTTTTTAAGCTTATTTTCCTCCAAACACATATGTTCGTAAATATAAATTTTTATTGTGTAATAACGTAATATTGTGAAATAATTTTTCAGAAGAAAGATATAAATGTATCAAATATTTCTTTCTTATGCTGTGCGATAACTAAATCATGTTAAAATGTTAATACGAAATAAATAAATCTATCTATCTATCTATAGCAGTAGAAATATCAAGTAGATATTGCTGATCCTTACTTAGTACATTTCTGTCTATTGTCGGGATCTGACAGTCAATTTTTCACAGCCACTTAGCTTTTCGCCGATTGGCCCTCTCAAAGATTTCGGACCCGAAGATCTACCATCTAGATATTGAAACAGATGCCGAAACGGGAGCTCATTGAAATGGAGAAGACAAACTAAAGGTTTCTGCAAATGAACTTCGATTGGTCGAATCAGACCGTTTTTCCAACCTGTATTAACAACAGTGCCATCACTACCATGTCAAGAGAAATACCACGACCAGACAGATAAGAAATAATAGCACTGACAATTTATTAACTTTAAGCCCCAAATCGTATCTTTCCTGTGAGCAATACCGAATAACGTCCTTTCCAGTAGGAAGCTTGTTAAACGAAAAATCTTGTACCAAATATAGGACCATTTTTTTTTTCTAAATCATTATCGGTTCAAGTAAGAATCGAAAACAGCTATTACATTCAAATGTTACCAAACTTAGTAATAAAAAAAATTAACTTTACCTTACAATTTTTATCAAATTTGAGGAAATTTTAAAGCTTCTACGCGACCGGAAGATATTAACTGTTTTTTTTTCTTTTTTTCACCCTTTTTAGTCTTTACCATTAGCAATTATACCACGACTTAACATTTTTTTTTTATTTTTTCTGCCCACCCTACTAAACAACGCAGCGTACAATTTCGTTGTTTTCCTCGACATTAGTACGTACACCGCTGGATATGCTTTTAAGCTTGAGTCATCGTCACAATGGATGGTAGGGTAGATATAAAGTAGGTGAAATACAGATGGAGCAACCTTCAATGTGCCCTCCATCATTCAAAATTGTCTTAAGTTTTCTTTTTTTGTCATAATAACAACTCGTCCCTCGTCTATCTTAACATCATCATTAATAAATAGTTCTCCGTCTAAATATTTTCGCCCACGTGTTATCTACTGCACCATAGCTGACCTTGAGGGTAGATTTGAAGCAACTTCAGGGCTGCAGGAGGTTATTACATCTTGCACTATCTTGCGGCTTTCCCCGATTTCATTACATTTAGCGCGAATATTAATATCGGACAACACATCCGCCACAGGTTTTCGTAGAAGCAGCAGGCTCGTGGTTTTGTTCATTGCTTTTGGTTATTATTTTATGTCCAAGATCGTGGTAACCAAACGGTATTTGCACTTATGTTGACTATTTTTTCTATGTTCACATCACCAATTGTAGTTTTTTCTTTGTTTATATTCTCAGTCATAGGAAAAACCTTCAATACTAAGTTTATCTTTGTTTCTTCTTGATTTAAATAAGAAACAAGCATTTTCCGGACTATATCCATTTCCCTAAAATGCGAACCCTCACTTTTAACCACGGCCGGCGGCGTTTGCAAAAGAACTGTATGCCAAATAGTGTCATTTTGCCAATTACAATAATAACGACAAAGAATAACGTGACATAAGGTACGCGGAACAAATTCTTTCAAAACAACAAAAAATATAATCATAAGCGAAATGGAAAAGCGCGGGAAAAACATTGCGAAGTAAATGCGTAGCAACACAATTCAATGACTGAATGGAAATTTACGAAACAACTATTGCATGATAAACTAAATTTATTTGGATAAATGCAAAATAAAATTTGCGAAATTAATTTTGTCGAATAGACTGGCATTTCTAAAAAGAAATATTGACGAATTTACAAATCTGAAAAATATGATTAGTCGACATGGGTAGTAAATTTTGAGACATTTTCTATAAATTTTTTTGTTCACAGAATAAACTTTCAGTTTTTGTGATTTTTTACTTAAATTATTTATGTAGCTAGTCTTCTTTATTAATGTAAAAGTTACTTTTATATACTGACTGCAACGTTTCTGTGTTTTAAAATTGCATAATAACCAAATACGAAGTATTTTTATTGTTTTATTTATTTTAATGTTTAATTAAAAAATTAATGTTCAAGAAAACATTTTTTTTAAAGGTTTCCCGTATTTTCTTTAAAAAATTATGGCCGCTATAGTTAGTTATATCTACGGTAACCATACGACCCGTATTTCAATAGCCTGTCTCTGTTGTTTTTTTTTTTTAAGAAATACGGGCCATTCCAATATGAATATTTTTGTTATTTTGGCAATATGTGTGCTGGTATATGATTTCACATTTTTTGTCCCGGGTTTCGCTCTTAAGAATATGGTCACCACCGTAGGAATATCTCGCGGCCATAATTTGCTGCGGGTCTAAATGGCCTTTCACGTTACAACTGATTTGATGTGGGATTTTTATTTTTCGTTATCCATTTTAGGTATATTTCATACTAAAAGATGTGGACATATTTTTAATATAAATATTGGTAGTAGTTTCCATTTAGATATATTCAAAAAGGGTTCTGAATCAAAAACTAATATCATTACTCCATATCATTACTGCTGACGCTGCCTGGACGAAGAGAAGGAGAGAACTATTGTTCAGCTTCTTAGCACCTGCCCTGCTCTCTGCAGTCAATTTCTATATAAGGGACAATACGTCCTCTATAATCTTGGCACACTCACTAATACAATAAAAGAAATTAGTTTGAAAAACCAAAAAACCCGACTGACTGTAAAAAAAAGAATTAAACTTTGAGCAACTTTCATCTTTGACATCTAATCCATATCACAAATAAATATATAACTTACCTTTTTGCAACAAATGAAACGTTCTAGGACAAGATTCGACCACCACCGATTTTTTTTTGTTTTTACAGATTTTATTGTTTTGTGCAATTCATTTTTAAGCCGGATTTTGAATTTGTTTCTTGACAACTTTGTGCATTTGACATATTTATCAGTACTTGCCGGTTGAAATTCTCTGAGCTGTTTCGAGCCACTCGTTACTCGTTACTTTGCTAATTTTCTCTTTTTCTGTCATTTTTAATGAGTGCGTGTATAGACTTTGTGTGATTGCGATCGATTTATATCGATTGCGTTCGATTCAAACCACGTACGCGAACGAACCTAATGTATCTATTTAGACTATATAAACTTGAACCTAACAATCACCATAATATTCGTTTGATGGTAACACTATTCACTAAAAATAAATGATGCGATTTTTGGCTGTCAGTTGCGATGTTGAGTTGAAATGTAGATGCCGCTAGGTGCGAAACTTGGCTGGGTATGAGTTGCGATGCTATTGTGAATAGATCAGAACGTAATTTATTTCACAGTTCAGTGTATTCCATATCTTGACATTTCTCACTGACATTTGTGTGACAGTTGGTTTTTTTTTTTCGTTTTTCTCTAAAAATTTATATCATTTTTGTTTAGCCTATGACACTCCGGGGAAGAATACGAATCTTATGACACCTCACTCTTCAAAATCGGTTAAGCCGTTTAGACCACAGGGTGTCCCGATGGAACATACATAGGATACGCGCGAAACACATAACCCTCTCTGTGTGCAGTTGGGTATAAACAAACACTCACTTTTCTACTTTACCAAAAAAAAATATATTATTGAAAAATGCATAATTTTTTTCAAGTTGCGCATTTTTTCGTCAAAAGTGGTAGGCAACGCGAATATTGGTGTCGGAACATTGGTGTCTCGAGTTCAAGGTTTTTTCCCATCTCAAAAACGCCCAACGCATTTGAAGTTTTCACTTCAAAAATAAGTCTGTCACGGTAGAATTTCAAACTTGCCTGACAGTTTAATTATATGTTCTCAAGTCCTAGTTCATTAGTTTGCGATATTAAAAACTCGTTGATATCCACCTTTAGCCACAGTGGAGATATTTTCGTCAAAATGAGTATCACGATGCCTTCTGGCGCCTCTTCTGCTACTTTTTGATCTAGCTTATTGTTATACTAGAGTAATTGCCCGAATAGCATATAACTGAAACTAAATAGCTATTGCTGTTGTTACGCTCTAAAATGAATGAATAACTTTGTTGCGACCTTTTCCAAAGTATGAATGCAGGTTGCACTCGCGTTCACCTGTTTAGCGACCTCGATATCAAAGTAAAATCCCTTCATGCTAATGGAAGTTTTAATTTCCGAATGAACGACAAAATCCATTAAGAAGGTTGCTCCACTCATATATTTTCAAGGACATCTAGCTTATATCATTCTCCCCATTAAAGCTGTCTCAGGGTGCCATTTTGTGGTGTATCTTAAGATGCTCCCTCTTTAGTGTTGAACTTTCACATCGTTCTACATTCAGACACGTGCTGTTAACCGACACACAGATTACAAACGGAATATATAACTGCATAAAATTTTCCATCTCTGTGTACTGTGGCGTCCTGGCTTTCTGGCGTGCTTTGATACAAGTAGATATATACGCAACTTTAAGAAACCAGACTAAGGTTGGCTTTAAGAGATAAAAATGTATTGAAGTGTCCTCTCCTCCTACATGCACTCTACGTTGTGAGTTCACCTTGTTAAAAAAATCGTCTTTTCTTTGAATTATTTTCTTCTTATATTCCTTTTTAGAATAATCGCTTCGTTCTGGGAGACAGCGTAGAACACGGTATGCTGTTTAGCACAAAAAAAAAGACAAGAAAAAGAAAGAAAGATAAAAAGGAATAGATAGTCGGTGAGATATCACGAAGCAGCAAGCAAGGACGCCGCTGTCCCAAAGGTATGCATTCAATTAAGGCAATCGTAAGGATAGGGATATACCTACCTACATTAAAATGGATATGGAACGTATGCGTGAGAGTGGATATGAATGTGCTTTTATTTTCCTGTACTCGCACCCGGGGACACTTATTTATCTTTCACTGACAGAGTAGCTATTCTCCAAAGGAAAGATAAGAGCTTACTACTTAACGGCGATCGCTGGTAATGTGATGATAGTGCCTACTAGGGAAATTCGAGAATTCAATGGCATAACAGCTTTGGTATGAATTTAATTATCTATAAAGGGGAGTGTAGGTAGATGAATGACTCAAGTTTCGGAGGTCCCCAAGAAGGTTATGAGTGTACACTTCTTCAGAATAACATTGCAAGACGGGAAAACTTCGTATTTTCATTCAATTTAATCTATATGCAAGATACAATCGTGCAAAATTAATACTCTGTTAACACACTTTATATTTGGCAGAGTATTGTGTGTTGGCATTATTTTAGATTATAGCTAAAGTCACTTACTTTTTTTTTTTTTTATAAACCCATGCCCAGCTGGCTGACACTGCGACCTGTAAGATCTATTGTATCAATGGGGAATAGTTAATCTAAGAGACGAAGGTCAATAAGTCTTTAGTAGCAGCGTGCGCTATATCTGCTGGCGTACGAGTCTCTCTATTAAAGACACGTTTTCTTAACCAATGAAAAGCCGGACATTCACATAAAATGTGCTCAGACGACTCGACATCCTCCAGACAGAAACTGCATTCTGTTTCCGGACAAAGGTTCATTTTTTTGAGGTGATATCTAAGGCCACAATGAAGAAGAAGCCCGTTAGCTTTCTTATGTTATCCTTACTGAGCCTAAGGATTCCCTTATAGGAGTAAGGCTTAATTAATCGCTTGGATTGTCTTAGACCAGGGACATGTTCCTTACCTTGTTGTGTTTGGCGAGGGTTTGCAGAGCCACTTACTTACTAGGTGTGGGTCTACAGTCTGGGCTGGACTTGGGCCTAAACCAATACGAATGTCTAGTAGCGCGTTGATAAATTTATTTATTGAATGAAACTTTCCATTTTGCCACGCCCTTTAAACCATTTACGCCCGCCGTACTTTAAAAACGACACCACTTTACTAAACGTTCTATGCCAAATAATCATTTGAATTCTTGATTTATTTCTTAAAATAAAATTGGTGTAGTTCTGTTCGACTAAGATTGAATTTGACTGCATGTATTTAAATGCAAAAATCTTAGAAACTGCTCAGTATATTCTGGTGCATCACAGGCCTATAGAGGATACCTGGGCCTACAATATCTACTTTGTCTCAACTCTATATCTCCATAAATTCCGGAACAAATTGGACAAGAGTAATTTATTTTTTCGTTTCGATTTGCTTTTTTCTTTGTCACGCTTTCCGTTCGAAAATACTGGGAGCATATAAATATAGTTAACAGCAGCTTATAGAGGACATCTGCAGGTACAACTTAGGATATCCAATAAATCGATAACTTAAAAGGTTTTTAAATAAATAGGCAAAATTTGAAACATTTCTACGATTTTCACCTGCATGAGTAGATATGCACTTCATTCGCAAATCCAACATACTAACCGCGCAATATTTTGACATCTCTTTTAACATTATTTTACACCAGTGACAGAGAGGGAGACAGACAGAGGCAGTATGCTGTTTGGTGTGTTAAGAACAAAACAAAAGCCTTAAAAGAAATGTCAAATAAGTAGGAAAGGAATGTCAAATAGGTATAGGTATCAGTGATATCAGATCGTGGTATTTTTACATTAGGGAAAATACCTGATGATATAAGTCGTGCCTGTTTATAAATACTATTTGCAATCAAGATGAGGCAGTAAATTACCCGGTCGAGTTTTTAAATAGAATTACAGCCCATGGCCTGTATGCATTAATTTTAACTGGGTGTGGTAAAGGAGATACGGTATTTATACCAAGAACACAAATAATTCCCAGAAATTATCCATTTCAGTTTAAATGGATTCAATTTCCTATTAATGTTTGTTCTGCAATGACAAAAGTTAGAGGGTCAAACTTTAAGAAAAGCGGGAGTTGAATTAATCAAGAATTGCTTCAGCCACGGGCAGTTATATCTTATATGTAGCGTGCTCCAGGCTAAGTAATGCAGCAAATATCACTATCTTAGTCGATAGAAACCGCTAATATGGTATATTAAGAAGCGTTATTAATAAAAAAAAAAGTGAGCTAAATATTATAAAATTATTTTCACTGTCCAAAGAATATTAAATTATTGCCGATTAGTTCAACGAGCATGTGCAATGCCATGAAGACAAAGGCAGAGTGGGCCCAGTCTACGGGAGGTTTTTATGTACTCACTTTTGCAGAAGGCTCTTTCTGAAATTTTTTTCCATCAATTGTTCTGAAACCACAAGTGCGAAGCCGGGCGGGTACAGCTAGTGTCTATATAAAAAAGACCTCATATAAACAACGCGCTTATAAGAAATATTCGGATATTAGAAAGGAACTCTCATTTATTATAAGAAACATGAATTTTGTATGCGTTCTTTCACATAAAAAAGTTTGTTTCTTAAATCATAAAGAAAATTTGTTTTTATATTATGCGTTTTCGTATATACTAGTTGTTTTCATATAAGAAATCGTATCACATCACACTATTATATAAAGAGGTATTGTTCAATTGTAAGAGGTAATTTTCGGAACTACTGAACCGATTTCAAAAATTCTTTCACTAATAGAAAGCTACGGGATATAGTATTCTGATAGGCTACTTTATTTTTTGCACTACGTGAATACAACACTGCGAAGCAGCTTACGTGATAATCTTTACACATAGTAAAACTGTAGCCGTTTTCATGTGTTAACGGTTGGTGTGAAAACTACTACACAAATTTCGATGAAACTTTTTTTTGGAATGACCATTAAGATTCTGAGAAGGACATAGGCTATTCCTTTTATTACCATGCCTATTTTTTGGGAGCGTTTTTGACCAAAATGTGTTTTTTTTTCTGACTTTACTACCTTTTAATCGCTTTTACGCAAACAATTCTTAATCAATGCAACCAAAACAAAGTACAAACAAGAGCCAACACTTCCATAATTATTTTAAGCCGGTTTTCACAGTTGCATTGAAAATTGTCGAGATTAAAAAATAGGATATGTTTTATCTTTGTCCGCTGTGCGGAAGCAGAGATCTAAGCTGATATCTAATAAAAGTTGTAATTCTCGAATGCCATCTAGCTCCTAGCTTTCGAATGACTCATCAAAATGAATTTTTTTTTAAATAAAGTTCAGGTACATGCAAAGATTTTAAGATATAAATCATCCTAAGGTTGAAAAATAAGCAATAAACTATAAATTTTAAACAATTCAAAGAAGTTAATTGTTCGATTGAAGCTAGATCGTTGAATTTTCCCAGCGTTGAGTGGGGGGAATTTTGTGTGTGCTTGCGACAAAATCTGTCTCTCTCTCTATACCTTGTGCTTTTTCTTTATTTATTTTATGCATTTTTAGTGCTTTTTTTTGTTTTTTGTGTTTGCTCTCATTTTTAAATTGAACTGGGGAATATATGAGTATATGATATGACATATGATATAAGTAGTCGAGTAGAGCGAATGTGGCGCATGAGATTGAGAGGGAGTCACACTCAATTTTGATTAAAATTTGAATGCGCTGGCGAAGCAAGGCGAGCACGGGTCAGCTAGTATCTAATAACCGTGGTGGACTGTATTTACAAAAACCTGTCGCATCAAATCGTAAATAACTTTTTCTCCAGGGATCTTTCATTCCAGAAGTATATTTAGAGCCAGGGTTGAAATTTTCAAAATAATTTTTTTACCACATAGAAACTCGACTTCCGATAGGTGTACTCATTATTACACTTTACTATATCTTAGCTATGTGTCCACTACTACGAGAAATTCGGGGATTCGATTTACTGCAAAATCGTTCTCAATTGATGAAGCTATGGCATTTCGAACGGCTTTAGTAGGTAATTGGCCAACTTTATGTCAGTACTGCAAACATGTTGTTTCTTATCGCAACAATTCCGAAAAGTTGAAAGGGCTTGTAGCATTGTGCTTAAAATGATTATTATGGTGACTGTAAGAGCAAAGAGACTAAGCATCCATCACCCTATTATCTATTTGGTTGTCTCGTGTGCATGAACGATTAAGAACGGGTCAGTCTAAGCCCGACTACCGATCGTCGTGCATTGCATAAACCGACTTTACAGGGCCAATCTGGGAAATTATAATTTTTGAAAGATTTTTAACAACTGTGTTACGTTTTAAAGGTTTATATTTGGAAATAACAACATGTGAACATTTTTTAAGGCATTTTCTCCAACTAAAAAAAGTGTCTAAATAGGAAAATTGCTACTTTATTCATACAACGGTAACGCTGAACATACACAATAAATTGAATTTCAGCGGAATTTCTCATTCCTAAGGGTAAGGATGCTGCTTTTATAGGATCATTTAATTAAATTGGCCGATGCTTTGAATCCCTCCACCGCATACAAGTCATGCAAAATTGACCAATTTTAATATCAACCTGACGACCATAAAACATAAAAATAAGTCCTGTCACAAAATTTCTCTTGCCTAGATGGATTTTTTCGACGCTATCGTGTTTTCAACATGTGTTTTCTAATATTGGTTTTGTATGGGACGTACCAGAACTACTTGACCAACATAGCCCATTTTTAATACCAACCTGACGACAATAAAAAGAAGTCCTTCACCAAATTTCATTCAATTCCTTCGGGCGCTATCGTGCTTTCAACAGACAGACGGACAGACGGACATGGCTACATCGATCCAGAATGTGATCCTCATTCAGAATATATATAAAGGGCTTTTCAACAGCGACGCTACAAAAGTAGAGCGACAGGGACAGCAAACGACGCCGAATTTTTTGCCGCTCTTTTGACATTTCTCTTTCATTATGGAAAGAAATACGAGCCAACAACGAGTCGAAATTAGTAAAATTTACTACCGAAATTCGGAGTCAGTGGCCTCAACGTTAAGAGCGCTACGTCCAATTTATGGTCGTCATAGTCGTCCTAGCAGATCAACAATTGAGCGTCTAGTGGAAAAATTTGAATCCACAGGCACAGTACAAAATGTTCCCATGTGCTCCAGTGAGACAAAGAAGTGCCCGTAGTGTCGAGAATATTGCTGCCGCTGAGGCTTCAGTTGAAGAAAGCCCAAATGTGTCTCTCACACGTCGTTCTCAAGCGTTGGGCATCTCTGTGACGTCGTTGTGTCGAATTTTGCGAAAAGATCTTGGCCTACATCCTTACAAGATTAAATTGACGCAAGAACTGAAGCCGCTTGACTACAAGAAGCGTCGTATGTTTGAGAATTGGGCTGAGCAACAACTTGAAAATGATTCGGATTTTCATCGAAAAATCATCTTCAGCGATGAGGCTCATTACTGGCTGAATGGCTTCGTCAATAAACAAAATATGCGGTATTGGTCAGGCAGCAATCCACACGTTCTCCATGAGTCATCATTGCATCCCGAAAAAATTACGGTTTGGTGTGGTTTATGGGCCGGCGTCGTCATTGGGCCGTACTTCTTCCGTGATGATCAACACCGGCACGTTACTGTGAATGGAAATCGCTACCGTTCAATGATAACCGAATATTTTTGGCCCCTGTGGGGCTACATCTTGTCTATGGTCTATGCCAACAAGCCAGCGACGATTGATGAACTTCGTACGAATATCGAACGTGAAATTGGAGCAGTATCGGCCGATTTATGCTTGAAAACCGTCGAAAATTGGGTTCAGCGTCTGGACTTCTGCCGGTGGTGGCCATGCAAAAGAAATCGAGTTCCATACATAATGGCATCGAACGTACTCTCACAGGAATAAAGTATTTCATTGATATCCAAGACCGTTTTTGTTTTATTTAAAAAAAACTTTTGTAGCGCTCTTATTGAAAAACCCTTTACTTTATGACGTCCCGGTGACTCCTTCTTGGCGTTACAAATGTAATGACAAAGTGAATATACCTTCCTGTGGAGGGTATAAAAACGGCAACCTGGCCCTTTTGGTTATGGAAATTCGTGTGCAAATACACCTACTTCTTAACATACCTGTTTATAACGTAAGGCGGAGACTTGACTTTTCTTTCAAAAACCCATATGGGATGTGTTTCTCTAAAACGCCACACATCCACATACGGGACCCATTTCCTAGGCGTATTTTCTTGAAAAATCCTTTCCACATATTCAATCTTTCCTAATACCATTTCAATTTCATTCCAATTTCGTTGTTTTTCTGCGTGAAACGATGTAGATTGGATTCATCCCCAATAAAAAGGAAACTCTTGTTTTTAGCTGCTCCCTATACCACATGTATGGTATCAATTCCATACCTATCGCTTAAAGTGTTCCTAAACCCATTGAATCACTTGAAAAAAAAATACGCTAAGGTGTACTAGACTCGTGTTGAAAAAAATAGAAAGCTTGCTTCGTCGTGCATACCCATTCCACTCGCTATATTGGTGAAATGCTAAAGGATGTTAGTAACTTCCGCCGCATGAGCAGCAGCAATTTGCAAAAGGGTTATATGATTTTACACATACATATCCAGTAGGTACGTGTAAGATATGGAATGTTGTGCCAGATCGTACTATCCGTCGAGAGTTGCGTAAGATGCAGGGGAAAAAGGCATACTCGTAATACCTATGCAAAGAGGATATACATTTAATATAAATCCTTTTCATCCCGACGACCTGTTAAAGAAAACAAATCATAAAAGGTGAACGAACATGTTGTGTTGTCTTTTTTTCTACACTTTGGCTCCTACTTATCGTCCTTTTTTTTGCCGAGGTGAGCTATGGGGTATTTCCTTTCTTTTTCTTCTCCTGTTTTTTTCTGTTGCGCAAAAGAAATGTGAACATTTACTTCCTTCGAACAGGGAAAAAAAATAAAGATTAAAAGGGATTTTTATTTCAGAGTGGTATGTATGGAAAGGTTACGCATATGCAGAGAAACACCCATTGCCAATGCCGCCAGTGGGTGAAAAGCTATAGGAATGAGCGCCAGGCAGCATACACATCCTTTCTGTCGACAATCCTACCAATTTTTCCCTTTTATTTTGTGTGTATTTTTTTTTATATGCCAAAGGAGCGACACATAATCCAATTTGATTTAAACGCAGCGAAATATCTACATATAAAAATGAAAACATCTTCTTTAGGAGTTGCACACACAGTCCTTGGGCAGACAAAAACGGAAGAAGAAGAAGGCGAAAAAAAAACATGTTTCTCCAATGAAAACATACTTAAGTCGAGGCAAAAGATTCCTCGGGGAAATGTTGTGAAATTCTGTTGAAGGATTTCTTTATGGCTTTGTAAGCGGTGGTACTAAGGAAGAGATTGAGCTGGTAATAGAGGTGTGGTAGAATCGCAATTGCATATGTTATTGGTCTTGTTTTGTAATCCTTTGGAACAATAAAGGTAGATAAGTCACATGTTGAGAGGAGCGGGGGTTTTTCTTTTTCATTCCATTTATTTTTTACTGGTGCCTCGAGGTGCAATTGTTTTGTTGAAGACGATATTAAATGATTGGTGGAGGGGGGTGTATCGGTGAAATCTAAGCCTTGCTGGAGGCGGGTATGACGATAAACGATATCTTTCAATAATGTATGTAGCTATATACAACAGACATGAAAACGGATATTAACTGTAAACAAGCTTGTTTTCACTTTGAATATCTATATAAATATAAGCATGTATCTCTTTCAATTTTAAGGATGTACCATCTATTTACAGCAAATTTATAATGCATGTGTGCCTTTGTTTTGCAGAATAAAGCAATCATTATATTTTAGTACTGACGTTTGACCTAAGGTAGCGATTACTGAGAAAAGTGAATTTTGTGGAGGACTTTATCAAAGAAAATGTTTCAACGTACTTTTAATTGATTATACTTACGCATTTGCTTGGAAAAATACAACTGAATTTTTTTTATTCAAAGGATTCATGTTATCCGTCATAAATGGGTTTAATCTAAGGTTCATTATTTCTGTGACACCAAGGAAAAACAGCATAAGTCAATTTTTTGTCATTTTTGAGGAGCGCAGTTTAAAGGTTTGACTTTCAATGTTGATATATGACTTATGCGTTTTTTCCTGATCCATAACACAGTAACCATTAGAGAAATTTGAATGAAAAAAAATTGGCATATAGAACAGGGTACTGTGCATCCGATCGTAACATTAACTCATTTTTGACATAAGACATTTATAAAAAAAAATTTTAGGTAAATCAAACATAGGTATATGTACGATGTTCTAGCCGAATTTAGTAAAGATTTTTTTTCGCCCTTATTGCCAAAGTTCAGCTGCGAAGTATATGTCCTCCTAACTCACTCAAATGCATTGCACGGTGGCCGAAACAAAAAATCAATTTTCTAATATGTTGACCTTTTCCTTCACAAAAGTTTGTCTATTGCTAAAATCGTTCACACGATAATCCCGCAGCTCGATTTACCATTGTTGCGTGTGTGCAATGGTTCGAACGGTGGGTGCCAAGGAGGAGGTCGGGGTTAGAATAGGGTTAGGTCGGGGCTAGAATAGACCTGAGGTAAGGTATGCCTGTCGTAAGAGGCGACTAAAATTCATTCGTGTTCCGTTTTTAACCCTGAATGATGCTGAGGTAATGCATCCGATAAAGCATTGTTAACGGAAATCCCTAGATAGAGGTTAACTGCGAAACCCAATTAAGCAGCCCTCACCCAGAGGAGCGGAGAAGGAGGGCTTGGCTGAAAAGGTCAAAGGAACCCCTATGAACTCTCTGAGCAAGCACCGTCATCCAAGTAAGTGCTCCCCCACCCACATGGTGGCAACGAGGGATACAGCAAGAAGCAAATGGCACGATCCGGCGGTACCCGCCACAAGGTGAAAGTTGCAGTTTCTCCACGCGGAAGGGACTGCACACACATATTTTTATATTACAGTGTAATGCTATACAACTAGTATTGTACCAAAATAAATGGTAAGAATTACCTTAAAACATTAAGACTGAGCCCAGTAAGGTCTGAAATATGGCATACTGGAAAAAGACTTGGAATGACAGCTATGAGGGCTGACGTTTGTAGTATTCTGTTACCTGAGTAAGCAAGAGTGAAATTTTACGGAAATGGCTTCCAGGCTAATGCTGCAAGCGCCCCCGTCCCGTTAAAACCCTGACAGCCCTCAAAGAACGCTCAATATTTCTTCGCCATTAAGTTGGTGGTATGGGTACAGATGTAACATTCCTGTTTAGCACCGATCTGGCTCTGGCACACGACCCCATAAGGGTTTGTGTCATCCCTCACTGCTTGCATAGATAAAAATGTGATCATAAGGTGACTGCACATCCAAATATTTTTTCAATTCAATTCAATTCAATTTTATTATCTTTACTAATACATTGTGTACATAACATTAAAACAGGTTAAAAAGCTACATATAACAAATAAGATTATCACAATGAATAAATAAAGAAACTGCAATCTATAGTTCAAAGGAACTAGAGGCGAAAGCAGCAAGAATAACAATCATAATGAAAAAAACATATTTTAAAAGTAGTGAAGTGGGGTTACGACAAGAATAATTGTTCTATAAATAAGACATTTTTTACAAGTTAAAAAATAAATTAAGTTTTTACAATGAAATAGTGATACAAATAGAGCGCAAAGATTGAGAAAAAAAGAAAAATAAAGTAACTAATTAAATGGTAACCAATAGTAAATCATTAACCCTAGAAAGATAATCATAAAATAACGAGCGTAAAAGATAATCATACGTCTCATACGCCAATTAGTGTATTTAATTAAACATATGAACTTCTTATTATTTATAATTAATTTAAATAATTATATAGATACTATTCAAAAAAAATAAATTAATGATTTTTTTATATATAGTGGACACGGTCAACGCGCTGCGGTTTAGAATTTAAAAGTTATCACACAATTGTCCCGCGCCATACGTCTCGTGGACGTAGATTATCTTTCTAGGGTTAATATTTTTATAATCCAACTCAAAGAGCCAACATTTTACTTTTTTGAGAAAAGTGGATTCATTTCTAATAACTCTAATGTAGTTAGGTAGGTTATTAAAAAGTCTTGGAGCAGTTGACGTATAAAAATTTAAAAAAAAATTGCAAATTGTGATGTGGTACTAAAGCGAGATGTTGGTTGTTTACTCTAAGGTTATAGTTAGAAGAGCAACGGTTTAATAAATAACCAGATCTGGCGAAAAAAATTTTTAATACTTTATAGAAATACAAATGTTTCAGAGGTAGGACTTTGATGTTTCTGAAAATTATTAAACTATCATGTCGACGACTTTTATTACAAATAAGACGAATAATGTGTTTTTGAGAAATCAGAAGTGGATTAATTTTATTGCTGTGTGTTCCACCCCACGAAACTATGCCATATTCTAGCTTAGAGTGCACTAAACCATAATAAATACATTTAAGAAGCTCCTGTGAGCAATAGCTTTTTAAAAAGTATATTTGCCTTGTGGCAGCCACAAGATACTTCTTAAGTGCATTCGTATGAGCAGACCAATCCATCTTCCAATCAACTAGAACCCCAAGGTACTTGTATGACTTGACACATTCAATATCAAAACATTTATCAGAGCATGAACGTGACTCAAAAAATGTCTGAGGGTTTACTGCCGAGTTACAGATTTCTTTACAGTGATTATATTTCATACAACTTGCACAATGGAAAGAGAATGAACCATAATCTACCTCCTTACCAGAAACATTAAAAAACATAATTTTGGTTTTATCACTTATTACCATTTTATGCATTTTGAACCAATGGCTTAATACTTCCAGGTCATGATTAATATCAGCAGAAAGATCCAAAACAGAGTCACTATGAAAAGCACATGCCATATCATCAGCGAAAGCATTCACTTTGCAGCGGTATTTTTGTAAGAAAAGCGAGTTAATAAATATTAAAAAGAGTATTGGACCAAGCACAGAACCTTGAGGAACTCCCAAAGAGATGCTGCTGAAAGAGCTAAATTGTCCATTAATTTTAACCCTTTGTCCTCTAGCAGATAGGTAAGAACGGAACCAATTATGCATTTCTCCTCTAAAGCCACAATTGAACAATTTGTCCAAAAGAATTTTGTGATCGACGGTATCAAAAGCTTTTGTTATATCGATAAAAAGAGCCGCAGTTAATTTCCTGTTATTAATGCCATTGTATATATTAGAGCAGAAGTTCAAGAGGGCACCTTCAGTTGAAAACCCAGAACGAAACCCAAATTGACATTCACTAAAAAAATTGTTTCTCTCTAAAAACTTTATCATTCTGTTTTTTACTGCTTTTTCAAAAATCTTTGAGAATACCGAGAGTAGGGAAATCGGTCTATAATTATTTGTAGATGTTTTATCACCCTTCTTAAACAAAGGAATTACTTCCGCTTGTTTTAGCTCGTTTGGAAAAATACCATTAAAAATGCTCTTATTATAAATAACGCATAATATATCACAAATATTAAAAACTATTTTTTTTACGAAGTTATTTGATAAACCATCAGCTGTAGCAGAACTCGATTTTTTTAAAGAGATTACGATTTTATACAATTCAAAAGATGTTATAGGTTCAAAAAAAAAGCTTTGAGAGTATGACACATCATGAGATAAACATTCGCATTTAGTAAGTTCAGAACGACTATCTGACACCACTTTACAACCAACAGAGGCGAAATAACCATTGAACCTATCAGCTAAATCCGTAGGATTAGTTATGATAGCAACATCATCTTTCAAACTTTGAATTTTATCAATTTTAGCTGATTTGTTAAGTATTTCATTAACCAACTTCCATTCTTTTTTTGAATCGCCCTTGATCTCACGAAACTTGTCAACATAGAAACTGTTTTTACACAACAAAACATCTTTAGAAATGTCTTTACATAATTGTTTGTAAGCAGTAGTGATACCAGCCTTATTAGGGTATTTGACTTTTTTCTTGTAAAGTTTGTTCTTATATTTAATTTTTTTAAGTAACTCAACAGTAATCCAAGGCTTTAGTTTTTTTAATTTGGACTCACTCTTTTCTCTTGTAGTCGAGCATTGCTTTACATATTTACTTAAAGTCTCAATAAACGTAAAGTAGTCACTGGAAGGATCACTATCACTCACAATGTTTTCCCAGCGTTCAGAACGAAGTAGATTATTAAGCGATACATAATCAGTTGTAACGTAAGTAGAACTGGAAGGTAAGTACGTTGATCTTGTATCAGAAATACATTCAAAGCTCAAACATGTCATACAATGATCAGTCAACTGCAAATCTATTACAGAGCTGCTGAGCAGGTATTTTTGTGAATTAAAAAAACGCACCATGATATGGTCAATGCAAGTGCTAGAAGAGTCTGAAATACGAGTTGGCTTGTTTACGCAAGACTCTAAGCCATAAGATGACAATAAGAAAAAATAATTGTCTACAAGAATAGAATTTTGTAAAATATCGATGTTGATATCACCCAATAAAATTATATCATTAGCAGACTCGCTTGATAACAGATTTTCTAATTCCTCATAAAACAAGTTATTGGCCATAGATAGGTCATTAAATCGATACACACAGAAAAATGTCAACTTTTTGTCATTTACCTTCACTTTTAAAACATCACAACTACGCAAATTATAACGATAATCATCAACAGTTATCTCACTTTTAATAAAGGCCAAAACACCGCCAGCTGCATACTCGTTATTGCTGCAAGGTATAAGTTCATACCCTTCAATACTAAAAAGATGCTCTTCATCTTCATATATCCACGTTTCCGACAAGAAAATACAATCAGGCTTGTTAGCAAATGAATTTAAATGTACAAGAAAGTTATCAAAATTTTTACGCATGCTTCTTATATTTTGGTGAATAATAAGAAAATTGTTCAAGTATTTCTGGTTAGAAACTAGATCATGGAAGTCAACATCTGCACAGTTGACAGAGGGAATACTAAGAATATTTACTTCTGGATCTTGCATATTAATTAAGTGATAGAAGATCCACCTCTGAATTAATGACAATGTACTTGTCGTTATCCCTCTTACGCATGAGTACTCTCCCGTTGCTAATCCAAACATACTTGAACATTTTTTCTTTCTTAGCTTTCTGTGCAGCTTTTAAAAGATATCTTGTCGCACCACTTAAAGATTCATTTATATAAATTTTACTATTTTTTTCACAATTAAAAATCTTAGAAGTTTAATTATTTCTTTTGCTGAATTTGTTCTTCATAATTACATTTTTCTTTAACTTCGAAATAAATTTAACCACTAAAATATTTCCAACTGAATTATTGTTTTTCTTAACATTTTTCACAAAACAATTGTCAATATCAGCTTCAGATATTTCAGCGCATACACCCTTAGAAAAAACTTGCAGAGCACAACTCAGTGCGTTGCTGTTGTTAACATTGGGTACACCCACTATTTCCACACATTTTTCTCTACTTTCTTGTTGCAAAAAATGCACTTCTCTTTGAAGTTCGCTGACTGTTTGCAAAAGTTTATTCTTTTCATCTTGTAGCGAGCTAATCAAAGAGAGAGCATGAGCATTCTCATATCTAAGAGCAACTATTTCGTTGTACACTGTCTCTAAAGTTATCACTTCATTGTTATGACGGTTCTCACACTGTTGTTGTGGATGTTGCTGCTGAGATAAAACCGGTTCCTGAACTAGCTGGTGTTGTTGTTGTTGATTTTGCTGACAATGGAGAGAGGTAAGCTGTTGATGGTGATTTTGATGTTGTGTTTGAGATGTTCCTGATGTTTGTGGCTGCTGTTTATCCTCTGCATTAGTTTGCATTGTGGAGAGTGGAGATGGAGACGCTAGCTGCAGAGCTGATTTAGCGTTTGTTGACAATATAGCTGAAGAGAGAGTCGGACTTTTACGATTGCCACCATTTATTTGTTGCTGTTCACGTTCTTGTTGGTGTTTTTGAGGAGGGGGAGAGCGAAGAGATCCCCTTCGTACAGCAGAGCAACTCTTACAACGAAATTGCTTATTCGATTTTTGCAAAAAATCAACGTCTGCCGGTTGTATATTAACGCAATTGCAGTGAAAAAATTCATTGCAACCCACACATTTTACTTTTGGCTGACTGCGCTCAACTTTCTGTTTGCAAATACAAGGCATTTTACTTTATTTTTATCGTTACCTTTTAGGAAAAAAATAAAGAAACGCGCGCACAGAACAAAGTACGTGTTGACCCCACGACACCATGGAATGATAACGGCCTTGAGTGGGGACCCAATAGACATGATGACAACAAACAAATTTATTTTGAACGAAGAAAATGGAGAGAACTATGTGAATCCCATCCAGAGAAGTTCTGACAAATCGCAGCTCCGCGGTGGCCAAACGACATCAGCTCTGCGGCTGATAATGCGAACTTCAAAAACATGGCGCAAAACATCGAGTGTAGCTTCGGCTGTGTGGCACGTAGCGCCGTCCTGTTGAAACCAAATGTTGCCAATATTTTGTGAACAAAAATTCGTGCAACATGGCCCGATAACGATCGCCATTGACTGTAACGGCCACTCCTTGCTCATTTTCGAAGAAAAATGGCCCAATTATGCCTCTGGACCAAAATTTCAATTTCTCGGGTGTACGCACTGTTTTTGGCTTTTCACGCTTTGGTTTATCGATGAGGATGACAGTTTCTTTCACTTTTTTCACAAGATAATGAACATACGGAGCTGACGGTGCTTTTCTTCTTCCAAAATCCGTACGCAATTTTCGCACACATTCTGCAACATTACCATGATTTTCAAAGTAATGTCGCAATATTTCCCAGCGTTGTTCAAGCGTATACACAACCATATTCGTTCAGCGGAAGGATAAAACTAATTATCTGTCAAATCAGACATGAGCCAAGTGTTACCATTCGCGAAATAAGCACTAGTTGAAAAAAAAAAAAGTTAGATGGCGGACCCTTATATTCTTTTTAACTAATTGGAGAATTCCCCACGAACGAGATTTCTTATTCATTTTTAAAAGATTTGATTATTATTTATAGCGAATTCAGGGCGTCTTTACTCACAATGAAATATACAATTTGTGAAAACCTCTTGGAATTCAACCGCTTTTTTCACACATTTAAACCACGGCCTCCTGCGTAGGCCATTTCAAATTCAAAAATATAATTTTGATAACAGACAAAAGGCATTAAGCCTTGTTAATGCTATCTTCCTGTAAACAGATGGTCATTTAATTTATCTTGCGTTACTGGTAAATCGCAATAAGTCAACTTAGTGCGTTCTTCCAGTGTTAAGTATGTTTTTTTCTGACTTCGTGCAAAGTGAAACCTTAAATAATTCATTATGGGTGTCTAATATGACTGTTTTCCCAGAACATAATTATCATCGTTCTGAACCGTTTTGCATTTAAATCTATAATTCTTAAAAATATGACTTAGTGCCTTTGGCTTGTAAACCAACGATATGTACCTTTGGAGAATTTCTATGGAGTTCTTTGCAAGGCTGAAAATTTCCACGAAATTTGCAGCAATGAACAAATAATATATTTTTTGCCTATGGACCTCAATATTGTTTAGAGGCACAGTGATTGTTAAGTTTGCGGCAGCTTCGTCTAGATGATCGTAAATTGTTTTTCCATCTTGGTTTTCGCGAAAAGATGCCAATTCTTCTTCCAGCACTCGCTAAAATGTTATCGCTTTTATATGAAACCGTGTATCGCCTGTTATTCTAAGGCAAAAACACTTCAGTTATTTTCTCTATCCGGCTTTGGTCGCCGGTTGATTGCATGACTGAAACTAAAAATGTTAAGCCAGATTTATCTATGGTTTTTAATTTCTCGATTTGGAGTATTCCAATGTCGGATTTATATAATATTGTTCATTTAACAAACCAAATAATATTAATACACGGTGGCAGTACTTCAACCCAACATTCACCTGCAACCATCTCACCGCTGACACGCGTAGCCTTCTACAACAGCGACAGTCATAGCCTACCACAACTATTTGCAAACCACCGGGCCGGGCGGCGACAGCCAAATATTTACCAGACAACCCGTCTATGAAAGGAGGACAAAAATCTAAAATACTTGTTCTTGTGCCTTCCATCACTTTACATTGTTAGGAGCACAATAGCAAATAGATTGATGAAATAAACTTACTGAATGCCTATATAATTCTAATCTTAAATATAAAAATGTGTGCAAAATGTATAGTAAATTAAATCATCAATTGAGAACGGACATTTCTTCTCTGTGTTGTAATTGCCAGGAGAAGGTTTTTACGAAAAAAACATTTTGGGAAAACGCTCTGTAAAAGTCGGGAAATTGATATTTTGTATGGAATTTTGTATACCATTGTTCCGGAATGGCTTTTTGAATGAAAAAAAAAAGAAAATTCTTAGTGGAAAACTTTGGAAAATTCCGTAAGAACGCAAAAATTTTAAATTATTTTTTTCCGACGAAATTTTGCATTTTATCGCATGATTTGATGATTTTTGACCATGTAAAGTTGGAAAATTCATTGTGAAGCTTGGGAAATTTGTTGATGTTTCGACTGTGGACTGTTTATTTTTGTAAGTTCCCCGGATTTGCCGAAAGTTATAAAAATCTCGATTGGATTAGTGAACGGGCTACAACAAGACTAGAAGAATAAAGACACCGATAGCTTGAATTTCATTATTCAAAGTCAAATCGCTGGCGAACTGCTTTCGTAAAATTTTCGTTGACAGTGCGCCGTACTAATAACAAATTTTAGTCTCGACTTAAAATTTCCGCAAGCTCACAATTGCAAAATTTTTATGAAAAATATTGCCGCTGTGAACTACTAAAATTTAGAGCCGAAACTAAAAAATGTTTATTGGTAAGGCCCAGTGTGACCGACGAGGATGAAACGACCAACTATCCGACGGAATTTTTGAACTCACTTCATGTGCCAGGAACTCCGCGGAATAATTTACAGCCGAAGATCCGATCGATCATAATCATATTCCGGAATCTGAAATTTTGCAACGGAACTGCGTCCTTCCAGAAACTGATGAACAATGTGATTTAAGCGAGGATCATCATACGCAAATTCAAAGGAGAGAAACGAGGAAGTCCTTATCCCACGAATTCCGATTTTTCCAATGGTTCTTTCATTCCAATTCGAGCCGATTCAGTTCCCCATTCGATTGGCTTTTGCGACGACAATCAATAAATCGCAAGGCCAATCGTTGGAAGTCTGTGGGATTAATCAGCAGTACGTTGCCTGTTCGCGTGTTGGTAAACCGTCTTGGTTGTTTGTTTTTGCGCCGGAAAACATTTTTTCTCTACTGATTTCGATTCCATTCAAATAAATCACATTGAAATTTGAACTATCTGTGTTTTATTATCACGCTGGAGTTTATCTGAAGGCCTGAAATTGGGACGAGACGAAGTTCGCAAAGTCTTACATTGTAAATAAAAAAAGTAATTTATAATGTTGATTTAACGACTCAAAGTTGTTCTTTTATTCGCCGACGTTTTATTTATACTATTTCATTTACTGAACTTACAGGTTACAGACACAGATATAGTAGATATAACAATAAATGGTAATGGTTTGCAAGAAAATATTTGACTATTAAATACATCCAAGCGAACCGCTTTTTTGAAAACCAATTCCTGGAAGTTCATAAAACGAATAGTAACGTCGAAAGCGTCTATCTTTAACTCAAATTCTTCAATTATTTCGCATTGACTTTGTATCAAGTTAACTCAGTTTCTATGTCTCTGACATTTTACAGCTCATCAATGGGGAATGTTTTGCCGAAGTCGAAATTAGTCAGTAAAACTTACCCTCCTCTATTGAAGACTACGGATAGGTAGGTTCTCAGCCTTGGAGTTTTCTTGGAAACTATTTTCGCTTAGTATATAAATTCGTTTGAACAACTTATGCGCACGTCAATATAATGTGCTCCAGAAAATCTCATCCGATTAATTTAGAAAATTCCATAACAAAGCACTACCCAAAATCATATACACCTACCGTCGCAACTCAAAGGTGTCAATGAAGCGAACAAAAAATTAAAAAAAAAATAAAAAATACTATCACAAAATCCACTTTTGGCTTCCGTTGATGCGTACTTCATTGTGAGTGTGGCATTATGTTTTTGTAATTTTAATCTAATTCAATTTCGACCACGCGTTGGTAAGCTCAAAATGCGCCATAAACTCACTTTGGTCTTCGGTGTGTGTACCGATCCCACTGCTGTGGTTTGTTGATTTTTCTAACATTTTCGTTGTGTTTACATTTTGTTTTTTTTTTTTTTCGGTTTCTTGTGTCATCGTTCTGTCCCGGCCCGAAAGCAAAAAAAAAAAATAATAAAAAGAGAAAGACTCCTATAGACTTCTACAGAGAGGTTATTAGATTGAAACGGTGTTTTGGACGAAAGTAAAATTAACTTATTAGCACGTCCGCACGTCCGCGTGTAAAATTGTATTTTTCAGATCGCCAACATTGAGAACTGGAACGCGACATCATATTAAGTGGGTTATCACGTACTTGCTTGCCAGTGCGGTATAGATACGCAATGAAAATGTTTCCAATGAACTTCGGAGTGAAATGCTAATTTTGTGTTGCTCACATTTTTGTCTACCGAGTAAAAATACTTTAGAGGAAGTGTACCGATTATGGAATACGCTCCTAATATGGAATAGTGCAATATCTCAGAACCAAAGTAACGTAGGCGTATTTAAATTTCACGAATAGCTTTTCCTTTAGGCGCATATTAACTGTCAAAACCCTTGTGCATGGCGATAACAGCAGACGTGAGTAGTCGTAAAAACAAGAGTGTATTTGACAAGTGTGTAGTATATTTTCAAAAGTTTTTTTTTTCGTGTATTTCAAGTTTAATTTAATTTTATTCAATCATTATTTTACTCATTATTAGAAAAAACATTAAGCTTTTAAACTACTGTGAATATTTAAGTTAAATGTGTAAAATAGTGAAGGTAATTTTAACTTTATCTGGTGCTACCTTGTTCCTAATATGGAATATTATTCCATATTGGGAACCAGCTAAAAAGTTTGTTAAAATTTGTGTACTTAGGTAATCGTAAAATTTTCAGATGACTCCAAAACAGAATAAGTGCAAGGTCTGGGACAAATCGAGCATGCTGAAAGCTATCGCAGCCGTCAAGTCGAAAGAAATGGGCTTTAAGAAAGCAGCACAAATTTTTAATGTTCCTCGTACTACACTCTTCAGACTTTTTAGTTCGCCTTCCAATGAAGGTATCAACGTACCACTTGGCAGAAAAACGGTTCTGAGTACAGGCTTAGAGAAGCAACTTGTCCAGTACGTCCTTGGAATGGAAAACCGGTATTACGGCTTAACACGATGGGACATTAAACGATTGGCTTTTCAGTTGGCTTGCCGAAACAACTTGGAGCACCCGTTTAAAAATTAAATGGCTGGCCGTAAATGGCTAAATGGATTTCTAACCCGACATAAGGACATAATTTCATTGCGTAAGCCAACAGGGACATCATTCGCTGGAATGATTGGTTTTAGCAAGGAGAATGTGTCGTTTTTTTTGACTTACTCGAGAAAGAGTATGAAGAAAACTTCTTTTCGGCGAATAGGATTTACAATGTATAGGTATATGAATCTGGGCTGTCCGTTGTCCAGTCTAAACAACCCCAAATTATCGCAGCCAAAGGAAAAAAGCACTGACATCAGCCGAAAGGGGGCGTCTTATAACAATATGTTTATGTATAAATGCAGCCGGAGACTTTGTTCCTCCAATGACAGTCTTCCCCAGAGCAAGATTGGATGTTAGGCTCATGAAGGGAGCTCCAGCAGGATCGATTGCCAAGTGTCACCCCTCTGGCTGGATACAGACAGATATTTTCTTTGAATGGTTTCAACACTTTTTGCAGTTTGCTAAGCCAACGAAAGACAGTCCAGTCCTATTAATTTTAGACGGGCATTACAGCCATGCGCGCAACATTGATCTCATAGATTCTGCGCGTGTAAACAATGTAACAATATTGTGTTTGCCACCTCATTCTACGCACAAAATGCAGCCTCTGGACAAAACGGTTATGGGGGCATTAAAAAGTTATTATAGTGAAGAAATCCGCCAGTGGCTGTTACAATCCGAAAGGCCTCTGAGCAACTATGATATTATGGAGCTGTTTGGAAAACCATACCTAAGAATTCAAACCGCTTCACTAGCCGTTAATGGATTTAAAGCTACTGGGATCTATCCTCTTAACCACAACATTTTTACCGAAGCCGATTTCTTAGACGAAGAACAGGTCATTGAGCAGGCCATTGAGCAGGAACATGTTCCACCGGTGGAAGATACACGCGCTAGTTCAAGCCTCCAAAGTCCTCAAATGTCCCAAAACTCTCCAAGCCTTTTCATAGGTCCGGAACTTATTTCACCTTTCAAATAGGGGAAGGAAATTAGGTTTCTCATGTAAGATCACAGCATCACCATACAAAGCTGAACTGCAGATATCTAAAGCAACACAGAAGAAAAAGGACCAGGCTAAAAAAGGAGCAAATATATTCGACCAACCATCAACAAGCGGTCTGCAAATGAATAAAACGCAGAAAAAGTCTAAGAACAAACAGCAGCCAGATTCGTCTTTCTCATCAGAAGTTAATGACATTTCAGCAACATCAACTAATTTTGATCTACCATCAACGAGTGGCCTTCAAACGAAGAAGACGGTGAAAAAGTCTAAGAAAATAATTCAGCAGCCAGATTCGTCTTCTTCATCAGACTGTGATGATGACATTTCGCTTCACTCAGATTCTTCAACTGACTTTCTCCCATCTATAATTATTCAAAGAGGTGATCCTGATGGCGAGGCAGAGTGCAGTTTTTGCTTTGGATTGTTTAGCGATGATAAAGGCGGTGAGGAGTGGATACAATGTATGCCCTGCCTTAAATGGTACCACGTAGTTTGCTCGGGCGCAGAGTCTAATAATTTTATTTGCGACTTTTGTACTAAAAATTAAATTTTCTTAAAAATCAGTGATATTCCATATTAGGGTCACTAGTGGTCCATATTAGGATCACTTTTTTCAATGTGTTCATTTTGTGTTTTTTTTTGGTTTTTGTTTATTTAATGAAGTGTTATATGTATTTAAGTTTTGTTTTTGTTTTTTTTTAATTAATAAATACTATTTTCAATCATTTCCATAAAAAATATTGAAAAAAATATAATGTTTTAGTATTCAAGGACGAGTTCTTCCTTAGGTATTCCATAATCGGTACACTTCCTCTACCGTGGGTGAGTTAAGGAATGGATAACACATGAAAGGATCATAGTTAATGATGCCATTTGAAAAATAGTTCGTTGAGACAAAGAAGTAAGAACGTCATAACTAAAAAAATGTTTAGGAAAAGCAAAATAAGAAGACTTTTAGCCTATGAACATTGAAAACGTTTTTAGTTGCTTCAAGGAATCTGGTTAAAAATGATCCTGCCTATAGCTGTTGCCCCACAAATTTGTCCGCGACAGTATACAGTTTGGTAAAACATCCCTGGCCTGTAGTGTACGTTTCTCGTTTCTGGGCATAGGATCACACCGTCGGCCGAAAGGGATTTTACTTACCCCATTACACCCCTGAAAAAAAAACCTCTTCACCGACTCATCCGAAAAAACACTTCACACTCCTCATAAAAAAAAAAACGACGAGTTAGGATTCAATTTATTCATTATAAAATTTGGATTGGAAATGGTTGCTCAGCGTGTTTGTATTGGACCACAGCTGAATAAAAATCTTTAAACCAGTCTCTTTTGATTAATAAATTTCGTTGAAGTCCCCAAAAACCACTGTAAACAAAAGGTCAAGTCAATTGACAAGGGTCTTCTTTGTGATCGACCACCAAACACTTACCGGACACAAGCAATAAATGAGAGAATCGCAGCTTTTAATTCACGCAAGCATAAATATATAGGTAGGCTCCACATTACCACAATTCCCTTACAAGAAAGCCAATAGTGTTCGAAATCACTCAAATCAACCTAATTATAAAGCAATCAAATACCAATTATTTCGAACAGAAAATTCTGGAATTTTCTTCTCAGCGCTTCAGCGAAATTACCATCTAGTTCTCGCATTTCCTTAACTACACATCTACTCGCGGCACAGCCAATTATTTCCATAATCACAGCTCTACACAGCACACTGCCAATTATTTTCACACAGAAATTATACTCAAGACATCGATCGCATTACAATGAAAACCAGCGATAACAAAGGTTTTTCCAAAATTACCATAGAGTTCCGCGCGCATTGTCAGGCTATCCAAAGCCACGAGCATCCTCGTTGTCATCGTTGCCTGTGTGTACCTTGTTTGGAGGATGTCGTACAATTACCGGCGAAATCCAATGGAATTCAATCCATTTCAATTAGCTCTACTGAAACTATATGCTAACTCTGAGGCAATCCAATTCCCTCTGCTGGCATTGTGCTTCTTATGTCAGCCATATAATGGGAATATTACCAGCTACCTCTAAAACCATTCGAAAACGAACTCATTAACCGTATGTAGGTACTCTCGCTCTCGGTGGTTTGGAAAACGAGGCTTATATACAATGGCATACAAATCGCAGTGCAATGGGAATAGCGAAATGGAAATGTGCACTCACATGTTCGGTATCGGGCCCAAAAAGGAGGTTAGTCGCTTCTTGCCTTGAACACACATCCACACCCCAGGCGAGCTGGCAATCCTACACGTGCGGCATGGATGGGTAATCCTGGCTTGCGAAATCTACCTTTTGTACAATTTCAACGAAATGAGCGCCAAACTGAAAAACTTCAAACGACAGTAAACAATGCTATGAACATTTTTGGCATCGTGCTAGGAGTTGTTGTCGTTGTCGTTATGGTGAAAGGATGCATGCGGGTTGGCTGCATATCTGAATGTCTGGGAGAATATTTAAAAGGATGCACCAGCGCTCGTCGCCGCCTAATATCACACATTCCAGGGCACAAGTAAGCTTACTTTCTCCAACATTTCACAACAGATCTGAAAGTATGAAGATATGCGAGAGGAAGCCGCATAACGAGGCGACGATGTGCCAACTTAAACCAGGCTGCCTACAGTGGTTAACGCAGTATGATACACGGCTGTCAAATAGAACACTGAGACTGTTTGCAAGCCAGATGGACATATAGGCTCTCAGGATCAGGTTTGTATGAAATATGTTTAAACCTTGCAAAAGAAAAAGCATGCAAAGCAAAAAATACTCTATTTAGAACGAAGGTAAAACTATTTTGCGTTTGAAAAGAGGGCTCTAAGAGTCTCCTGATTTTCCAGTATGGGCCTAAGGACCAAACAAAATACCGCCCCATGTCAATACGCTTAGCTTCTCACAACTCAAAACCATTAGTTTAGTGTAAGTTTTTGTTTTTGGAACGAATGGAAATGACCAACCATATGCCAAAACGCCTAAATAAATAAAGTGCACGACTGGGTCGAACGAAACTTTCTCGTTCATCAAATGTTTGCTTGGTTTTCTTATTTTATTAGGTAGGTATATGTAGGTAAAAAAAACTGAAAAACAATGCTAGATAAAAGAAACAGTGCATAGATAGAATATAGGAACGGGAAAAGTGTTAAATAAAATTCATTTTTGGGTAGTTCATCTGATAGGCAGTATAACAATGTGTGTTTTAAAAAGTTGTAGCTCTCAGTAAAGGGAAGTTCTGGTTAGAGAGTTATAAGTGCCTTCTGTACTAATTTATAAGTTCTCACACTTTACAAGATTTATGAGTACGATGACAAGCGTAGTAGGAGTTTCTGTTTTCTGATCTGTTAGGTGATGTTTTTATTTTGAGTAGTAACGCTGGTATAAGGTGGCTATGATTGGAAGCAGGGTTCGTGATAGATCTATCTCCTTACATAGATGTATATTGTAAGAATTCGGAGATTTGTTTTTGAATTTGCTTTAGCAGTTATGAAGTGGGAGTTTCTAATTGCGTGCTCCCCAAGTGGTTGGCATTATCTTAAGGTGCATACTCAATATGGTTAACAAATAAAGAAATGGATTATATTTGTTAAAAATTAGTTTTGCTTAGCTGTTATCGCATTTTAATTAGAAGCGGAACATCGAGATTATTACAAAAATATACCGTAGATATGTGAATACAAATCGGGATTTGTGAAGTAATTTTTGAGTAATAATTTCTAATCTGATTTGTTCGAATTTTTTGAAAAAAAATTAATTAGGGGATTTTATAATTTTATTATCATCATATAAATAAAATTGGTGTAGTTATGTTCGACTAAGATTGAATTTGACGGCATGTATTTAAATGCAAAAATCTTGGAAACTGTTCAATATATTCTGGTGCATTTTTTAGAGGACTATAGAGGATACCTATGCCCTTAATCTCTACTTTGTTTCAACTCTATATCTCTATAAATTCCGGAACAAATTGGACAAGAGTAATTTATTTTTTCGTTTCGTTTTCCTTTTTTCTTTGTCACGCTTTCCGTTCGACAATACTGGGAGCATTTAAGTATAGTAAATACCAGCTTATAGAGGACATCTGCAGGTACAACTTAGGATATCCAATAACTTGATAACTTAAAAGGTTTTTAAATGAAAAGGCAAAATTTGAAACATTTCTACGATTTTCATATGAGTGAGTAGATATGCATTTCATTCTCAAATCAAACATACTAACTGCGCAATATTATATTGACATGTCTTTTAACCCTATTTTACTTCTGTGACAGGTATAGGTACCAGTGATACCAGATCGTGGTATTGTTACATTAGGGTATTTATATTAGGGAAAATTTCTGGTGATACACGTCGTACTGTTTATAAATGCTATTTGCAATCAAGATGAGTAATTAATTACGGTCGAGTTTTTAAATAGAATTACAGTCCATGGCCTGGAATTTAAAGTTGGAGTTCCCATTATGCCGCTTCGCAATCTGAATCCCCTAAGATTCCCAATGGAACCAGATTAAGAGTGATTTCGTTGCAGAAAAACGTTATTGAGGCGTTAATTTTAACTGGGTCTGGTAAAGGAGATACGGTGTTTATACCAAGAATACAAATAATTCCCAGCAATTATCCATTTCAGTTTAAACGGATTTAATTTCCCATTAATGTTTGTTCTGCCATGACAATCAATAAGTCACAGGGTTAAACTTTATGAAAAACGGAATTTTAATTAAGCAAGAATTGATTCAGGCACGGGCAGTTATAAGGTAGGTAGATGTAATGCAGCAAATATCGCTATCTTAGACGATAGAAACAAAAGGGCTAATAAAGTATACAAATAAGCGTTACATAAACAAAAAAATGAGTTAAATATTATAATTATAAAATTATTTTCTTTCATTTTCATTGTCCAAAGAATATTAAATTATTGCCGATTAGTCCAACGACCAGGTGCAATGACATGCAGATGAAGGCAGAGTGGACTCAGTCTTTGGGAGGTTCCGCTCCCTCGCGTTATACCTCTGCAATATCTATCGATGGTTTTTTTGAGCGATTATCAAAAAAAATAGTGTCCCCTACAAGACAGCAAATTTATAAAAAAATTGTTTCCATCAATTGTTATCTGAAACCACATTTTGCACGGGCGAAGCCGGGCGGGTGCAGCTAGTCTTAAATAAGTATTTTGATCAAAATCGTTAGAGCGGTTTTTGTAAAATTTGGCAGACAAAATATTGCAATGTTTACTTTGAAAAATAGTATTGCTTAACTATATAGCTGAAAATCGAGTACAAGTTATTGTTCGGGATGTAAGCATTACTTGGTTTTTAAAGTTTTTTTTTTTTAATTAAAAATGTGGTTTTCGAGATGTGAGCAGTTTTTAAAATTAGCGTTTTCGGTGAATCGAATTGAATATTAAGGACGTCTTTCCAATTGCCTAATTTTTAATAAGAGCGACTAAGGGTATTACCTTATAGCTTAAAAAAAATTGAATTATGATTTTGGCGTATTATTCGTTTGTTCTTATTTTTTTATACCTTTGCTTTTCCGCAACCAAATTTGTTTTTTTTTATTCTAAAGTCTGAACTTTTTTTTTCCACTTTCATTCCGTCTTGGATTATTAATTCTTGCTGATTTATTTTCTTTCGGAGATTTAAGAATATTCTCTATTCCCTTACAGAAGCTTTTTCCATATCCCTCGCCAGAGGGATTATATGTTTACATTTTTGTACAGTGTTTTCTTTCTAAGAAAAAGGTCTTTTCATGAACTTAGCTGTAAAATCTCCGAAAATAAATATATTCACAAAATTGTTTTGATATGACTTTTTCTAGATAACTTGATGTCTCGCCTTAAATATAAACTTGGACTTGAGAGGTTTGGTCTGGTGAACTCCGGGCATAATGCTTTGTTTCGCGTCGCCGCTTCTGTTCTGTAGAAAAATAAGACTTGCTCATTCCATAGGCGCTTACCTGTGAGAAGCTACACCTGGAAATATGGCGGACTGCTGAGCGCAAAAATTTAGATATCAGGGCAGGGAAAATTTCACTGCTCACAAAAAAATCCTATAAATCGAAAGTGAAATATATTTTTTTTGCTTTCCGTGGAAAATCTCAGCAGAGTTACTAAGCTGAAAATAGTTTATCTTTGGTGGGAATAAAATGAGTTTTAGGATGAAAACGGCTGGCGGAAAACAAATTTCGAGATTTGTTTAATTTTTTGTTCATAATAGTAAGAGTATTCATTTTGACAAATAATATCTGATATGTCACATTTAAACAGTCAATAGTGCGTGGAAAGTATACACCTTCCTAAAGATCCGTGAATTCTTTTGATATGATTACAATCAGCACCCATATTTGGAGAACTTTTCCTCTGCAGTTTCCCTTATATTTAAGAATTCAAAGGACTGTCCAATTGTTTATTATGGAGGGAACTGCGAACAACCAATAAATCAATATTTGTTTACATGACAAGCAAATTTTAAAGAACTATAATAATTATATGTATTATGATCTGACCGCCAATTAAAAACAACGGGCTCTAAAATACTTTAACTAGAATTTGGTTATTTTTCTAAGACTTTAAATCCATAGTTTGCAATACAAATATACGAATGTAATGTCAAAATGAACGATTATTTGCTTGTCCTCAGTTCGCGATTCGCCTTATGTAAATAGTGACTTACTGTTGATGTGTGGAATTATTTATTGTATAAACGCGCGAATTGCAAATTAATTTACTATATCAGTATTAAAAGTGTCATAGTTTTTTACATAATACGGAACAACGTACCTAATCTGTTTTTGTTGAGTAAAATACCGTAGACCAATTTACTTAAGTCACCCTGCTTATCACAAATGCCACCAACATTTTGTACTGTATCTGTTTAATTGAAAAATTATATTAGAAAAAACGCAGTATTTTCTTACAGAAATATCTGAATTCTTAACCGCCTACAAATCATTTTTCACGCCGAAATGTCAAAAAATAAACGCGACGGACAAGAAAGCCAAGTAAAATAGCTGTTCAGGTTCGTACCGCAATTTTTCACTTAAACTGTATACTTGGCTTTACTTGCGCTCTAATCAACAAAATGGGGCTTACTAATAATCATTTTTAACCTTCACACAAAATATTTTGTAGGTCTCAAATGCAATTTTTTATGAAAAGGTTCCCGATTGTGAGTTCGAAAAATTTAGCCTGGACACTAAAGAAGATAACTAGTGTCACGGAATATATCGATAACCTAAGATCGATAACTTCACATCTCAAACAAATACTGTTTTGATAATCTTGACCTATACTTTGTCCTTGATTCCCATTTTCGAGGCCAATACTCTTTTTGCAAATGTTTAAATATTGCTCTCCCTTGTTCAACATAATGAACCCTAAGTCCGTGTTTGGTGCACTGAGTGCCCCAACTAACTTTCAAATTCAAATTTAACGAAGTTGTAGTTCGCGACACCTTCAACATCCGGTTTGTTTGAAAGGCAAGCGCCATTTTAGTATACAAATAAAAGAATCAAACTTGTGCTTGTGTGCATTAACCTACGGTTACCGTTTGAAAACAAATAGTAGATTTCGTGTTATCGTGTACTCAGTGCCCCACAATACTTCCTATGTTTCATTCAATTTTCCAGATATTTTCTATCTGCTGCAATGAAAATAACTTTTGAATGTGTAGGTATTATCAATTTGTTTTAGTGTATAGTAGGCGATTTTGAATTTTCAAATTACAGAATTATTGTAGAAAGTAGTAGAATTATTGTAGTACAGAATTATAGTAGATAGATAGATTAAGAAGAATTTATTTTCATTTCACAGTAATTTTGTAGGGTAAAGTAGCTGATTTTAAGGATACAAGAAGATAAAGTAGGTAGTATACTATTTTTATCAAAAATTAAATATATATACGATGTACTGATTCTTTGGTTCGGCAGAAAAATGGAAAAAATTTTGAGATTGCTGAATACTGATCAGCACACCGAGAGTTGTTGAAGAATGGGAGCGACTTGAAAATGAATTCGGGACCTTTTTTGGTGGCGATGAACAAAATCATGGAGATATTGGAGGTTCCGACTTTCCTGTAGCTGCTGGGGCACAAAGTAGTGCCCATATTGTCAGAGTTTCACAATATGACGAAGACTGGGATGCTTCGTATGAAAATGAGGAAGATGACTATTCAGATGAAGACGATCCTGATTATGAACCGAATCCGTTGACTGACCTACGAATCGCACAGATGGCTGAAGAAATGCAGACAGAAAAAAGAATAGAACATTTGGAGGAACAAGAAGAGCACCAATAGCTGTTTTTTATTATCAGCTATGATCCACATAGACCATCGATTTACATGCACTTACAATAACAGCACAAGATCCTGCTTCTCATCGGGATCACGAATCATGATCTGAAAATTATTTCTACTATTTCCCAATAGATGGTTTGTTTCATTTTTAAATGTTGGTGTGCCTGTAAACGATAGCCACCTAATCACGTTGCCAGACAAAAAAATTAAACAAAAAATCAATTGATTTTTTCGCCTATGAATTAAAACCCCGTCCGTATTCAAAGTTATTTTCGTTCTATAAAAGTAGACCAGCCAAACACTTGATAAACAATTATATACCTCCATGTTTTATGAATATATGAAATGTTTTGCTGGTTTGGAAATGTTTCACAGTTTCCCAATAGTGATGGGAAATAATTTTTGTTTTACAGGTTTAACTGCGGAAAGCGAGCGCTGTTTTTCGATTTTTGTTTTAAATAAAATAAAAATGTCAAGAAAAGCTTGGTATACCTAATGAGAAAGTGATTCATTTAATACGATTATTTGAATTAAATCGTTTGCCACGTGATTCCCGAGATCAAAATTACAAAAATATAAACTTCTTATTAGGTATTTTCTTCTAGTTGGACTAGAAGAATAAAATTTAAATATTTCATAAACATTTTTAATAACTAAATTCCAGAAATCTTTTATAAACGTGTCCGATTTATTTCATAAACATATCTGAAAAGTTTCGCTGGTCTGGGCACACCTTAATATGCCAAAATAAACGTAAGTGCTAGCAGCAGAATATTGTTCATGTGTTGCATATTTGAACACAAAATACTAAATTTGTTTCTAAAAAAATATGGAAAAGAAAACTTATTCAAATATGGTAACACCCCCGACATTGCATGGAAATGACAAGTGCTTTGTGTGACGTCAAGTTGAGCAGAATATTTGCAATATGGCTGGTGGCAATGTGAAGTTTGTAATACCCTGGAGTGGAATCGGCTAAGGTGATAGTTGATTGTCGATTATTTGATTGTCGTTTTTGATTATCAACTCTTCTTCGCTCTGCGTAAAGCGATCACAAAAAACTGATTGATTATTTGCAGCACTTACAGTTTTGAATGTCACTTCTTTGCCGATGCTGTCATTTTGAGCAGTTGATAGGTAGGTATTCGAAAAAAATAATATTCAAATTGTTCATCTGTGAAAAATGTAAGTTAATTTATTACACTAAAATGTTAACAAATAACAATAAATTTGTTTGTTTTTTTTAGGTCTCAAGCAAATAAAGAGCAAATTCGCATTCTGCCTAAATATATGCAACAGGTCATATAATGCTCTTTCAAGCACTGCTCGGACAGCCCAGAGACAGCAATGGGAAAATCTTGTGAGGACTTTGAACACAAATGGACCGCCAACAAAAACTGTTGCTGAGTGGAAAAGAGTAAGTAATGAACATACACACCAATTGTTAAGACTATAAATTTATAAAATTCTAATATAGATTTGGACGCTACGCAAGTATAACACAAAAAAAAAATTAACGCACAATAAAAATTCCATCAAAAAAACCGGTGGCGGTCCATTTGAGTTCAAACCTTTAGACGAGACAGAAGAGGCAATATTTGTTGCCTGCGGAATGGAAGCATCCGTAAGCGGAATCAAGGACTCGTTGAGTTTTGGCAACAAGGCAGAAGGTAGTATACACCTAAATATTTGTTAATACAATATTAATACATATATACCATTTTCATTTGCTTAGAAAAAGAAACCAATGAAAACTCCTGTGGCTTAGATGACAGTATTGAACATCTCCTTGAGCAGCTCAATGGAACACCGGAGCAGAATATTTTACAGGACTCAACATTTATAAATACACCCATCCCTTCAACCCCTAAGAGACGACAAACAAATCTTAATGAAAATGAAAATCAAGATATTCTGCAGCAGCAAATAGATATCCAACAAAAAGTTTTTTGATAATCAAATGGAGAATTTTCATAAAGCCAACGAAACATTAGTGGAGATTCGGGATTGCCTAAGACAGTTGTGTGAGGCCAAAATTAATCAAACGGATTCGCAAAACTGTTTTAAAAAACAAGAGCTTGAAGTCAGGCGGATGGAACTGGAGGTGGCTAAAATTGCCAATGATTTAAAACTAATGGAGCTTAACAACTCCAAGCCCAAAACAAAGTAATATGTATGCATGATCTCATCTTTCTATTATAAGCCTTAGTTTTTATATTATTTTGCAATAATACTCATATGTACCTACCTAAGCTTTAGAAAAGCAATATACTATTTAGTTTATAAAGTTTGTTTTTGCGTTAAATAAAAAGCAATTTGTTAAGATTTGTTATTTTTCGTGTAATTGAAAAAAAATCACATTTTTACAGCACGGCGATTAGTAGAAATTTGCAAATAAATCGTCTCTTATGCTATCGCGAATTCTTCTACCTTCTCCAATATCGAGGGCATCTCAAGTTTGCGGTGTTTGCCGGGGATAGTTTGGGGAAATGATATTTTCTCGTTCCAGATAGGGTACGTTGTAGGCGAGGCATATGTTGTGCAATGCAGCGCAGACATTTACGACTTCGACAACTCTCTTCGGACTATATCTACACTTCCGTTCTTCAAGTATTATACGCCATCGACCTAAACAAATTAAATTTGCATTTAAGTTGTTAATAATATAAAAAAAATACTTACCTTTTAAACGACCGATGCATCGTTCTATAATACTTCTGGCCTTCGAATGAAATACGTTAAAGTGTGATTCGGGGGAATCTTCACTAACGCGTCAGTAGGAAAGGCTCTAGTGGATAGCCGCTATCACCTTAAAAAAAGATGTTGCAATACTTAAAAATTTATATATAAAATATAATATTGAGCTCCTGCCTGCTATAGAATCTCTTTCTAATGCATTTCTTTCTTCACTTTGCCGCCATACAAAGCTGTCGTGAGCACTTCCCCCATATCTAGCATTTTTAGCCAAAATTTGTGTGTTTTCATCGCAAATCTGGAATATTTAATATGCATTTACATGTTTAGATTATTTTGAAAAACGATGTTTTGAGTTAAACTCACAACCATGGCATTTATGGTATGCCTTCCTTTCCGATTGAAGAACATATTCTCATTTTCCGTTGGCCTTAAAATCATTATGAGTTCCATCAACGCACCCTATAACTGCAAAATGTAAAAGGGCAATTTAAGGATTAATATATATTTTATATTGCAAAATAATAAACCTCCAGGAATTTTATATTTTTCAAAAAAATATGATTTTGTTGAATCCTTCGGTACAAACTTAATCATCAATGGACAAAGTATTGACTGCATTTTTTTAATAACTGCAGCAGTGATTTCAGCTACCGTACTTTGTCCCATTCGTGCAGCCCAGTCAGCCCCAACTTGTCTTTGATAGCCACCACCGCCAAGAAGGTTTAAAGTTGCAGCCAATTGAAGGATGGGTGGAACATGCGTTGACCTTATTCCAGTAGGCAAATCAAGCAGTTCCAAAATAAACACAAACGCTTCCTTTGATAAGCGAAAGTTTTTCAAAAATCTAAAATACAAAACAATAAATGCTTACAATCAACGAAGAATATTTATAAATATGCATTCTTACATCGGGTTTGGAAGTTCCAAGATATTTGCTTTATTTCTCAGGTTTCTTCTTAAAAGTTTGACATTTTTGTAATTATTTCCTTCATTTTCACCTCTGTTTGAGTTGTTGAAAATTGCCAATGAAGTAAACATTGCACTTTACAAATTTTCCAATTTCACCTAATATTTTTTATTTTAATTTATTAAATAGTTATTCTTTTTTCACGAAAGTATTTAATTTATTTTGAATTGAAGCCGAGGTGCATACGAAAATGACAAAAACATATGAAAACGACACCTAAATAGCTGTCACATGAAATTGATCAAAAAAAAAGGGTTTGTCAATTTGATAATCACCTTACATGGACGTAAAGCGATGATTTTGATTGTCAACTATCAGCTATCACCTTAGCCGATTCCACCCCTGTATTATCTGTTTTGTTTTTGAAAGCAGCTGTTGCCACAACTCAAAAATTAAAATTTTCAATGATCCGTCTTGTTTTATTTTCGTAATCTGATCCGGATCAGATCACGCTGATAATAAAAAAACAGCTAATGATGAGGATTTTCAGGCCATCGAACCAAACCGAGGAATGAGGTATGTAGCTAGAAATAAATGGTGGTCGCTGCCTAGCGAAAGAGAAAAGTAAAGAACGGCTAGTGCAAAAAATTAAAGAAAGCATCATAACCCCTATTGCTTAAAAACTTTTGAGCACAAAGCGGATGCATTCAAGCGTGTCATATCACCGTCGATGGTTGAAACTATTGTCCTGGAGACCAACAGAAATGCTAAGCGAGCAAATGAACAGAACCGGCGAAAAGATTTGGTCAGAGGGAGATGTTGGCATGATACAAATAAAGACGAAATATATAGATAGATAGATAGATAGATAGATAATACATTTTATTTCATATAATATTATAAAGTATAATTCAAGTACAATATTATTCATTAAAATGGTAAAATGATAAAATATATGAAAAGTTGAGACATTCGATATTTTACTAACAAAAGTAGTGAAAATAGTTTTGAATGCCACTTCAAACAATTGATGAAATTTAAATTTAAGTTTATGATGGGGTGGCCATAAACATCAAAGTTGTGAAAGTCAATAAAACAAAAAAAAGAAAACAGAATGAAGAAAAAAAAAACTAAATTAAATTCATAAATAATGATCAAAGAAAACAAAGAAATTTAAGTAAGAGTTAAATCAGAATGTCGAAAGTAAGAGAGTCTAAACTAGCGTAGTTGAGATTTAAAAGCCAATTTTTCACACATTTTAAAAACATTCCAGGTGTTGTTATAGCTTTGATAGACTGTGGAAGTTTGTTAAATAGCCGAAAAGACAAAACGGAATAAAAATTACGGTATGCAGTAGTACGAGCAAATGGAACAGATACCAAATAAGAAAAGTTTCCACGTAAATTGTAATTAGAAATTAATCGAAAATTTCGATTACCAGATTTCATAAAGAATGACTTCAAAACTTTAAAACAATATAGATGACGAACAGGAAGGATTTTTAGGTCACAGAACAAAGGAAAACTAGGATATCTAACAGGTTTTTGACATAATTTTCTTAAAATATGCTTCTGTACAACTAATAGAGGTTGTATTTTGTTAAGATAAGCACCTCCCCAACAAGAAATTCCATATTGCAGCTTGGAGTGAAAAATACCATAGTAGATTTTCTTTAGAAGAATTGTAGAACAGACATTTCGCAAATAATAAAAGTATCTCAGAGTGGAACGTAAATAGTTCCTCAAAGATTCCGTGTGGTTCGTAAAACTCATATGGGAATCGATAATAAGCCCTAGATACTTATATTCATCTACTGTTTCGATAAGAAAACAGTTATCGCTACAACTAAGAGTACTACAAAATGTGGGAGTAGTAGGTTTATGCGTACAGTTGCAATTGGTAAATCTGAATTTTAGACACTCCGGTGCATGGAAGTGGACATTGGCCCCTAAACTGTGTACCGATGACAAATTGAAATACATTATTTTAGTTTTGGAGCTAATTAACAACTTATGATTCTCAAACCAGATTCTCAACAAATTCAAGTCCCAATTGATGTCAGCAACGAGTTCCAAAGGACAATTCTGACCATATGAAAAACCTATGTCATCCGCGAAAGCAGTTGGTGAGCCTTTGAAGTCGAGTGCAAAGAGTGAGTTGATGTAGATGAGAAATAAAATTGGACCCAAGACAGAGCCTTGAGGCACACCCAGGTTAAACATTTTTATTTCGCTCCTTATCTCATCAATTTTCACACTTTGTGACCTATTTTTTAAGTAAGACTTAAACCAGACAAGCATAAAACCACGAAATCCAGCTTTTTCCAGTTTTGCAACCAAAATATTGTGATCGACCATGTCAAAGGCTTTAGTAATATCAATGAACAAGCCAGCTGTACACTTTTTGCCATCAAGATTAGACATTGTTTGGGCACAGAACTGCAGTAGAGCATCTTCTGTAGATTTGCCCTTCCGAAAGCCAAACTGTATTGGACTAAAGTACTTGTTGCTGTCTAAAAAATGAACTATTCTGTCTTTCAGTAGTTTTTCAAAAATCTTACTTAGCACAGGGAGGAGAGAGATAGGCCTGTAGTTACACAGCTCTACAGCAGAACCTTTTTTGAACAGAGGTATAACATCAGCACACTTAAGTTCTTCGGGAAAGACCCCTGCAAAAACACACCCATTGAAGATGTCCGTTAATACATCCACTATGAACCAAGCAATTTTTTTTAGAATCAGACTTGAGATACCATCTGAGGAACTTGAATTTGACTTTTTTAAGCTGCGAATAGCTTTAAACAATTCAAGAGATGTTATAGGTTTGTAAACAAAGCTATTTCTTTGAAATGGCTCAGGACACATACAGAGAGCACAAGAAGAGTTCACTGGACTGGGTTGAAGACTACTGGCAATATTTGTGTAATAGTCATTAAATGCTTCAGCGATTTCGAATTTGTCAGAAACTAAACAGTTACTGATACGCAAAGAATAAGGTTTTTTTGAGGAAGAAGATTTATTAAGTAAGCTATTCACTATTTTCCATTCGTGTCTAAGGTTTCCTCTGGCAAAATCAAAACAATTACGGTAATAGGTATCACGACAAATTGGAATCTTCTTTTTTAGTTCAGCGCATAATTTAGTGTATTTACTTTTTAATTTCATATTCCGAGGGTATCTATAGCATTTCAATCTAAGTTTATTTTTAGCATTGACTTTATTCACTAAGTCCCAAGTGATCCAGGGCTTGAGTCTTTTACTTAATTTCTTCGGAGGTAAGAAAGAGTAACAGTTATAAATATGTTTCTTAAGGCAATCAATAAATATTGCGTATGAATTCGAAACATCACAACACGAATAGACGTCATCCCAAAACTCAAAAAGCAGATTGTTTCTGAGTCTACTAAAGTTAATTTTCTTAATTTTGTTTAGTGGTTTTGCATAAGTGCTATTCTTTCTCTGAGACATTTCTAAAAGCAGTCCTGTCATACAATGGTCAGTGATCATCAAGTCGAGAACACATTTCTCACATTTATTCTTAGAAACACATTTGAAACGCCCATAAATGTGATCCAAACATCTACCTGACACAACCCTAGTAGGCTCATTAATAAAGGAAACAAGTCCATGCGCAGCTAATAAGGCTAAGTATGCTGAAACAGTTTCGCTACTCTCTAAGTTGTTAATGTTGAAATCCCCAACAACAATTAAATTCTTAGCTTTTACTTTAATTAAAAGATCAGAAAATTCGTTCAAAAACATCGAAACACTAAACATATGCAGCCTATAGACACACAAGAAAACGAACACTTCATTGTTAACTACAATTGAAACCTTTAATACATCAGCACTTACAAAATCGACACACAAAACTTCATGAATCTGGTAACCCTCTTTTATGAAACACCCGACACCACCCGCAGCGTAATTTTCATTCGTATTAGCAAAGAAATTAAAGCCGGGAATAACGTAATCAGTCTTTTCAAAATTGTAAATGCATATTTCAGACACAAAAACAATATCAGGAATGCACGCGAACGAATCAAGGTGCGTAGTAAGAGACGCAAAGTTTTCTCTCAGACTTCTGACATTCTGATGTACAAACAAAAATTTGTTATCGCAGTATGAACTAGATCTAAAGATAATATCACAACTGGAACTACTGGGTTCAAGGGCAGAAAAGTCTTCGATTAAATCACTTACATCGTTTAAGTTATTCATTTACAATTTTAAATAAGTGCAAGATCATTAAAAGATTTAATCGAAGTTACTTTTCCACCCTCAACCTTTCTCACGAGAATTTGATTATTGTTGTACCATACAAATTTAACGCCTTTTTGTTTTAAAAGGCGCAGAAAAATCTTCTTCCGTAGAAGCTGAGGATCTTTTCCATGAATCGAACATGCCATTTTATAGAGCCGCTATGTCTTTGGAAAGATTCGAACAAATGTGGTGTCAAATGTTCAATGCGTTAAAATAAAACACGACCATAAACGTTATAATATTCTGTTTATGCTGTTTAATCTGTTTAATCGCGATGCTCACTGCCTGCTATCTTGACTATGACTACTCGGGTTTTCGGTTGGTTCTCTGTCTGTCCGTATGTACCGTTCGTACTGTTTGGTCTCTTTGTGTGTACCGTTCGTGCTGTTTGGTCTCTTTGTCTGTATGTATCGTTTGTATTGTCGTCTGCTCCAATCCCACACAAATAACAAGGTTCCTTAGATTTGATGACTCACGCATTAGACCAAGTCGATAGCGAGAAGATAAGTTGGCTACATTTCGTTACATTTGGGGTTTGTTTCAGCATAATCTGACTCTATTCTTTTGACCATCCAAAAAATTGACAATTGACGAGCAGTTGGTAGCGACGCGTGGAAGGTGCAGTTTCCGACAGTATATACCCAGTAAACCAGGAAAATATGGGATAAAGATATTTTGGATTGTGGATTCAATTATAAATTATCCTCTTATTGGGGAAATATATTTCGGTATGCAGCCAGGAATATTTCGCACGACTTGGGCCTTCGTTTATCTGAACGATACCTTGATAGTGGCTATAATATCACAATGGATAATTTGTTTACCAGTATTCCCTTGGCAAAAGAATTGTGTTCGCGAAAAACAACACAATTCGATCGAATAAACCCGAGTTGCCCAATCAGTTCACTGATACAAATGAAGTGAAGCGAAGAGAAGCTTATTCTTCTATTTTTTGCTTCTCAGATTCGATGTGTGTAGTAAGCAATATAACCGATACAAAGAATAACGTCATGCTGTTATTGACGGCACACGCCGATGAAGCAATCATTGCAACGATCAGGAAGCCTAAGATTATTATTGACTATAACGCTACAAAAGGTGGAGTTGAGACATGCGATCAAATGATCCGTAGCTACTCTTGTAAACGCAAAATAAATCGGTGGCCCTTGACACTTTTCCATAATATCGATCGATGTGGCAGGTCTTTGTGCTTATCGGATGTATAGTTTGACAAATCCTTCGTGGTGCAACCAGTGCTGCCACAAGGGAAAAAATTTGCGTAGCAAAACTTAATTTGCGTAGCAAAACTCAAAAGTCCAAAATATAAATTTTTTTTTCGAAAATAAACAAAAACACTTAATTCTTTATTAAAAGTAAATATGTTTTTAAGGACTAGTACAAGTAAAGTCGGTAGACTATATATTTTACAAAACTATAAACAAACAAACAAAAAAAAAACATTAAAAACTTCACTTTAAAGGCGCTTTGCATGTAAGCATTGCCTTAAAAAAAAATAGTTCATATCACAAAATTATAAATGTAGGATCTTTGTACCAATAGCAGAATTAATATAACATACAAATTCCGGAAAGTCTTAAATTAACAGTTTTTTTTATAAAAGTTCAAAAATTAAGTTTTTAAGTATCTTTTAGAAAAAATTAAAGATTTGACACCCATATTTCGTTTCTTTTTGAAACTAAACATTTTGCAGCCATTAATTTATCTACTGTCTCTATTTTAAATGAGTTCGTCTTCTTGTTCTTTGTCAAGCTCAAATCTGAAAAAATTCTTTCAGCAGCTGCGCTGCTATGAGGAAGAACGAGAAGTTTTTTCATTAAATTGGAAACTTTTAAAAACAGTGGCTTGCCAAGACCATCTTTCGTTTCACTAACATGAACCCAAAAATCAACAACATTAGTGTCTTTAAATAAATGAATGCTTTGTTTTAAAAGTCGCCACTCGGAATTTATGTCTTCCCAGTCAGAATGAGGAGCCAGATTTGAAAACTGTTTTAATAAATTAAGTATATTCGGCGCGTTTTCGTCTTTTACGCACTTCGGATCCAAATAAAATAAAACTTTTAATTTATTATTTTTGAAGTCAATGCGTTTGCGAATTTGACGACATAGCTCAAGATAAAATTGGACAATGTTGTCTTTAACGGATGCTATTATATCTGGGTCTATGTCGTTAGATTGAGCATAGTCTTCGAATTCTACTCCTGCATAGACATTATTCAAATTTAAAACAGCACTTTCCTCGAAATCTAAATCTTCAATATGACTTTGTCTTGTAATATTGTCAGTCTTTATAAAATTGCTTAATAAGTTTCGATACATTGCTTCTATGTTTTTTAAAAGAATGTGAATCCTTACTTCGGAGCTTTGAAATTCTATATTCATTTTGTTTACAATTTTTAAAATGTAAGAAAGAAACAAGAAATACAATCTAGATTCATCATTCATTTTTTCAGCGAGACTCTTACATTTTTCTGAATTGTCTTCGAAAAATCCTGAAACTAAAAAGAGGGAAAGTGACCGCCATTGCTCCAAAATTCGATCCACCACACTCTGTAACGAAAGCCAACGTGTTTGGCAAGGTCGTAGAATTTTGTGTGGTTTCAAATTACAAAACTCTTGAAACTCTTTTAGATCACTTACCCTCTTAGCGCTGTGGGCAAAAACATTATAAATATCCCTAGCCAATTGCTCAACTCCAATAGGCAACTTACGACAGGCATAGCTAGCGCACAAGTGAAGTGAATGGCATATACACCCCATGAAAAAATGGTCTTTGCTTATTTTTCGTTTAAGTAAGGCCTGTACCCCATTCATCTCCCCCTTCATAACGCTTGCGTTGTCAGTCGCAAGCCCTATGCAATTTTGCAAAGGTATTTCGTACTGTGCCAAGAAGTCTAGAATTGATTTGGTTATAGTCTCTGCGTCTGTTTTAATCAACTCTATTAAACATAAAAAACTGTCTTTAATAGACTTCGTGGCACTGTCGAAATGCCTAGCTACTAAGACTAAGGCCTTACAACAACTTACGTCAGTTGTCTCATCAACAATTAAGGAAAAACTATTTATTTTGAGTTCGTTGATTATCTTTTGCCTTCCTTTTTTTGCTAAAACATCTTTGACGATTTGCAAAGCCTTAGTTTTGCCGCAGTGAATCAATTCAATAAGCTTACATTCCGGAAAGCAGGTCTTCAGTAGAGGAATAAAGTGATCCATTAAGGCAAATGGTAGATGATGTAAGATAAAGAACATAACAATCGTTTCCTCTATCTGATTGACTTTGTTCTTAAATCGAATTTCCTCCGAATTTTGCAGTACAATATCTACAGCTGGCTGTCCTTTTTTTCCGCAATACTTTTTTTTATGCGCCGTGGACTGGTTGTGGCGACTCAAATGAGACGTGCAATTGGTTAAAGCCTTAAAGCACACCATGCAAAATGCATTTCCGTTTTTTGCTTCGAGCCAGTCAAACTTTTGCCTCCATTCCGACTTGAAGCCCCGGGAGTAGGAAGTTCGACTTGTCGAGGGCTCCTCGGAATGTTCCTGCTGGATGCCGGTATTATCCATATCGGTGCCATTTCTAAAAGCAGGCAATGCATATTAATTAAAGGAAGTCTAATTGCATTTTAATTTTATTACTTTGGCTCTTCATTGGGCGTTGGATCCTCTTGTGTTGGTTTAATTAAAGCTGCAGGCTTGGACAACCTTGGCTTCTTTGTAATAAATCTATAGGCAAGTACATAATTCAGATTGAAAAGCATAGTTGAATGGAATTAGTTGTTGATTAAATTATTTCATACCTATCCATGACATCCAGAATATTAAGAACTACAGCATTTAACTAAAGATTTATTGTTTTTAAGCTTCAAAATAATACACAAACACTCGCGGCGTCGCAAAGAAAACAATAATAAACTCTGACATCAAGAACATGGACAAAGATGTGCGTGCATGTAGATTTGCAACACTCACTAATTTTCCATTACAATTTTGCAATGTAATTCCAGACCGATTCCAGATTCCAGTCAAATTCAAACACTGACACATCCAAAGAAATGGGTACTTGTTGGGTATGGTAGAACAAGAATATAAGTTGGTGTGGGGAAGTGAGTAAAGTTTGAGTTACTTTCGTTTGTTTTTTTTCCAGAAAAATTACAAGATTTTTTTTCACATTTTGTGCTTAAAAAAAAAGTAGCAAAATAGGCGATTTTAGGGAGAGTGCGTAGCAGCGTAGCAAACTGGCAATTGCGTAGCTGTTTTGCTACGATCGTAGCAAAGTGGCAGCGCTGGGTGCAACAAAACATCTAATAAAAGAAAACACTTTTTGAAATTATTGGCCACAGAGTTAGCAACTGCACATATTCAGAGGAAAATTCAAAAAGGTTCTTTACGAAAATCAGTGAAAACTGCCATTAGTTTGGTTGGTTTCAAAATTGAAACTTCTACTCCACAAATACGTGTCAATAATATAAGTTAACAAACGAAACCAACAACACGCGCAACTTTATCAACCAACGACGGAATATGATCCCTGACATTCGAACTGTGTCTCTGCACCTGCTGTTCCAGGGAATGCTGACGTTGCGTCTGGGGCGATATTTGGGAAAGTATAAATACATGTGTGCAGGTATCATACATTGTTCAGTTGCCTTTATTAAGTTTAGCTCTAAGTTTGTAAAATCAGTTGTGCGGAATAAATAAAAATTATTTTTTTTTAATAATAAAATCATTGTGTAAATTTAACTTATACGCGAAAGATGTATAGCATATAAAGTTGACCGCAAAGGACCAAAGGGAGAAACGAAAACCACCGCAGTTTGCGATTTGTGTAACACCGCCACATGCTCCCAGCATTACATACATGTGAATGTTGCTACGTCGCAAATGCAGAGGATGAGGACAATGACGAACTGGGTATGGACATAGACATGTCACCAGCACCATCGAAACGCTCCAAGACACATTCTCCATTCAGAGATTATTGATAACAACTTCATTATAAGTATTGAACCAATGTTTTTTTTTTTTTAAATAGAGATACCCTCGTTATAAATACTCGCTTACATTTTTGATAGATATAGTAAAGGGGCACAAAATGCCCCAAACACGAGTTTCAACAAACACGGATTGAGGGTTTAATATTATCGTGACGCCATTGCCACCCCAAAGTGAATATAATAACCAACATCATTATCATCATCATCAGCTTCCTCTTTACCTGTGCGATGTGCCTAAATAAGAGGTGAAGCGGAAAAAGTCCTCAATTTGAGGGGAATTTCCTAAAGCAGACATAGCGATATTTAGACAGTTCGCATTCCACGTTCGGTAAGCTGTGCTGCAAAGCTGAGGAGGACAACGGCGGAGACGATTTACATTTTTTTTTCCCGAATTATACGAGATCTCAGAACATCGGGTATTCAAAATTCAGATCAGCGGCGTTTTGAATGTCTGCGTTTTTTGTTCACGATTTGAATGGTTCATTACGCTAATGGGATGTTTAAATTGTTCCGCGAATGTGTTTTCACTTAAGTTAGTTGGTTCGTACATGTATAATGTCGTGGATCCTTTGTTCGTTTGCCTTCATCTATACGGCGGAGAAAGTTTTAAGCATGTGCAAAAATCTTCGATGGAAATTCGCATGTATTCAGAGATTATTGACGACATATTTTGTTTTTATGTTTCTTGTTATGTGTCCTACGGGTAACTCTGTGGAATGAAGTTCCCGATAATCCTTTACTACAGTTGAGAAGGATTTATGGTGTGTTAAGGGCATTACCTAATGCATGGGAAGGGGAACATCCTGTAGAATCTTTGGTAAACTTGCAGAGCTTTGTGATAAAATACGTAACGTCTTAGACTAAGGTAAGGCAAGGATGTCACACAAACTCTGAAAGGATTAAGTATTTGCTCGGGATTGAAGATTTGTTGGAAATTATTTCGTTTAACTCTGCTCCACAGACCATTCCTATGTACATAGTACCGGATTCTTTGACAGTAGTCTGAGCGATTTGTTGAATGTAAAAAGTATAACAGATAACCTAGGTATTTGTAATACAGTGTTTGGAGTTTTTGATTTTTATCTTCGAAGTTGCACAGCACAACTACTGGTTCATTATATACTCGTGCTTTATGCTATTTCGAGTTGAAGTCTTTGGTTAAACATGGGTGTCAGCATAATTATGCCTGAATATCGATGGTTGAGCACTGCAAGTTGAGAGCCTACTATATCGACATCTGCCTTTTGATTTTCTTTCCTTATGTGTCGAAGGAACAGGAAGATAAACTTCAGTAAAGTGGAGGCTGTACATAAAATCAGCATTTACCGAATGAACCATAAAGATCCGCTAACTAGAAATCAGCAGAGTCCTGTATATTTGCTTCCATTGCACTATCCATAAATTCAAACCTTGCATTAGCTCAGTACCTGGTTAAGTATTTGGTCAAATCGTAGCTGCCCGTAAATGCCCCAGTCAACTGTTTAGTTTCTACTGAACTACAGAGGGCTAGCTGCATGTATCATAAAGACATCAGAGAGTGAACCTCTGAAAGCCTGGTTTGCAAAAGTTCATCGGTCTGAATGGCACCATGACTTGTAACCAAAACCGGTTTCTTAAGTACTAAGCCGTGCGACCAAATTAACGCAGTTCTTAGGCTCATTCCCCAGTCTCGAGATGGCTTATTAGCTGAGCTTAAGTAACACCTCAAGTCCCACTTGTCTGTTGCTAAAGACGCATTATGGTTTTACCTTCCAGCTCTTATTTTCATATAAGAGTTATTGGGTCTAACAACAAGTTGGCTTGCCGTTTTCCAAGATTGATATCAACCGGGCATTATCGCTTATTGCGAGAACAGAATCCACAGTGTCCAAGTCTTTTCGCAAGGGCTACGTAAGCCCCGACTGCTTGGTCTTCGAAACCTAGCTTAGATATGCGTTGATCGAGCTTTGTCCAGGTCTCTCCTAAAAAAAACCTTCATCTAAGACAGCTTCTATAAAACTAAACATGGTGAAGCATGGGACATTTGTATGGGGGTAATCTAACTCAAAGGTAGATTTTTATGGAAATTGTATGTCCTAAAAATTTTGACTGAACTTAAGGTTTTTTTTTTTCGAACATCTTTGATGTTTTCTTAAGCCAACTTAATCCTTAAGAAGCCTATTACGATTACTGAAGAGCTCTGATTACTTTGTATTAGCAAGCAGAGAAAAACTTTTCCTAAATTTATGTGCGACCATTTAGTCATCCCATCCAAGTCTGTCGGCTCTTGCTAACAGGCTTTTCAATCAAACCTTGTATATTAAGGTAGAAAGAAACTCAGCAGCATTTGGTATCTATGGTATTTAAAATGGATTCAAGATATAGCTTTAGCTGCTGCAACGGTTTCATAAGAACAAAAATTGAACGGAAATATATCTGCGCTCAAGATAAATGTTGGAAATATCAGTTAAATAGTGTTGCTGACTCCTAAAGAATGTAAAAGGCGTTTTAAGACTATGGGCTTTGTGGATTTGCTGTTATGACGAATTGGTAAATGACAAAGAAAAGCAGTTCTTTTTCTGTGGCCTTCATTGGCTGTGCAGGATATATTTGCAGAATTAAAATGTTCATTGTGATGGATGGTGAAGAAAGAACTCAAGACCTTAAAACGTCTTGAGTTATGCAGAAACTTTTAGGGCAAAAAGTTCGGGCAAACGATTTTTCAAATACAGTACACGAAGGCGCTGTTAAAACCTCAAAAGAACTGTCTGGGATGGATTTAGACAAACTGTTAAACCGTTATCATAGACCTTAGATAAAGATGTTTTGCTAAAACACATGCCATCTTCGAGGAACAATTTGGAACATCATTGACGGCATTATCTAAAACTAATGCATCTCATTTCTATGTGACGACAATAATTAGCTGTTAAATTCAGAACTGAAGCTCGGACTAACATTTCATCGAGAAGGGCGGAAAACAGGACAACGGTAAAGGGAGTAACTTTAGCATTCAAATCGTCAAAAGGTTACAAATCTGCCAGAGTAAATCGACTCGTACCAGAAGCACTAAGGGCTTTAGCTGATAGAGGAGATAATTTGCTCACTCGTGTCATTATGGTTCCACTAAAGCTACGTTTCAACGGCCATTCTTTTGCATCCTTTAAATGTCGCTTTGACGTCAAAATCGCGTCACAAGCCCGTCATTTATTTATTTAGATTTTCTTGCAAAAAAAAAAATGAATCATTGGTCTTTTATGTTAAGGTTGTTCTTTGTATTATTATACTGTTACACTGAGGGAAAATCCACGACCCGAATTTAAGTACTTTTAAGATTATTTATCAAAATTCTTACAATTCAAACTGATTTTTCTTTATTCAATCAAAAACATTTTAATCTATAAACATGCGAAGTTAAATTAACGCAGTGATTCTAACTCTAAAAACATTTAGGTTCAAAGTAAGAAATAAAGTGTTAGATAAAGTGTTAAATAAAGTTAATCAACTTTTCGTCATATACTGCATACTTGAATTAAGGGTTTTCAGAGTAAATATTACTCTTACTCTCTTTGGTTTTTACTCTGTTTTGTAAGCTACTACAGTTCGTACATTTTCAATCTAAGAATGCACAGAGTAAACAAAATATTCTGAAGTACGTACATACTCACTTTAAGAAAGTTGGATTCAGTATGAGTCAATTATTTCTTGTTCCTAAGATACAGTTATAATCCATCCTTATACGTATTCTCTTATGAGCAGATGCAGAGTGAATATGATTTTTTTACTCTATTTCTTCTCACTATTACAGCTACGTTATTATGTTATAAATGTTAAGAGTAAAAGTAAAAGTAAATCAAGTATGCAGTTTTAGCATTTAAGGGTGGAACGTGTTGATAGTTCAATTTTAATTGCATTCGATCTACGATCTTTTCAGCTCATTCTGTCCTTGTTTTCGTGTCGCGTCGTGTTGAGTTCGTACCAGTCCAATGGATAACAATAATTTTGGTCAGTCTAGTGATTTCATATATGTAGGTACTTGAGAATTGTGAAAATAATAATAATAACCAAGTAGATAATGAAAGACTTTTAAATCTGTTAAATGAGTTAGATATTGAAGATATCTACAAATATTTATTGGGTAAGTAGGGGAAGCCGGGGCATATCGGGCCCCTTAAGGATTTTTGTAGATAAAAGCTTCAAAAATATTTTTTTTGCCTTCGGAACATTTTTATAAGGTAATTATTAATACGTGAGCACATAAAAGAAATATGAACAAAAAAAATTAATTCAAGATGTTTTATTGATTCTTAAATTTGATTGAATTTGATTGACATAGGTGGGGCATGATGGGCACAAAGCTAAATTGGGTTGCAACGCGAGCAAATATGGCTAGATTCATCGTCAACATCATCTTCTCCAGCACAAGAACAGTGCGCCCACTTACCACAGGCTCTGCAGGAAACCCACCTTCCGTAGATTGAGAGTAAAAATACCCACAATAAAGGCACTCCTCGTCCTCCTCCTCGCTTTCAGAAGTTTCTTTATTCTTATTAATTTTCTTTTTCTTGTTGCCTTCTTTATTTTTCATCATGGGATGCTTTGACTTGGTGGATTCAGCTTCGAGCTCCGCCTTGTACGGAGAGCTTGTTACAACAGCAGTTTTTCCTCGGCGCTTAGAAACTCTTTTTTTTGCTGATGCTTTAGGAATAGCAAAAATTTGAGATGGAGAAAACTTTTGAAAAGAAGTTGAAGTCGTTGGCGCATCGTTCTCTGTCGAAACGGGCTTTGGGGATAACATCAAGGAATCTATTGATCTCGGTTCATCGGAATTGAGGGAAGCCATTGCAGATGAATTATTCGTTTCCAAAACAGGCTGTGGAGATATCATCAATGGATCAGTGGGAGTTGAGGATGGTGGCAGCTCTTCTGGTTGCAAATATGGGTCAACAAACGAGATCTCAAGATTCGGCAAATCAGTGGTTTCACATGGTAAAAAGTCTTGGTCTACAAATACATCTCGATTAACAGGCCATATTCCAGTTTTTCGAAAGCCGTTAATCGCGGTTGGCATTATGTCAGCTTTTAAATAGGCATTACCGAACAACTGTCCTACTTGAAAGTGGGTAACTGTTCTTCCAGGATGTTGTCTTAGCCATTTCTTAACTTCATCTCCATAATACGAACTTAGGGGCTTCATAAAGGTAACATCCAGGGGTTGCAAGCGGTGAGTGCAATGTGGTGGGAAACACAACATGACCACACCACTGGCCCTTGCAGCATCTATCACTTCAACGCTCTTAACGTGGCTTGCATGTTCATCTAAGAGTAACAAAACGGGTTGGTCTTTTGTTGTCCGTGACCATTCAATAAACTTTTTGATCCATTTTAAAAACAACTCTGTGGTAATCCATCCATTTTGGTTACACTCGGCCCATGAATTTGGTGGTGTCCCATCCATTAGTTCGGCTTTCATCCTTTTTCGTGGAAAAATAAACATGGGTGGCATGTAGGAACCATCAGCGCTCATGCAAATTTCCACTGTAAGAAGCTGTCCTCGCTCTGATGACGAAAGCGATCCTACCTGTTTTCTTCCTTTTGTTGCCAAAATTTTTCCCAGACTCTTCGCGACTGTTGTGATGCCTGTTTCGTCAACATTGAATATCCTGTTTGATGAAAATCCATGTTTTTCGACGCACTCTTCCAACAATTGAAAAAAGTTTCCGACAGCGACACGGTTAAATCCCATAGCTCGAGCTGCAGATGTTGCTTCGGGTTTTCTTAAGGAAATTGTTGCATTCCGTTTTAAAAAGTTGCGTGCCCAATCTTCTCCAGCCATGCGTGTTTCAGTGTCAAAATTATTTGCTAATCCATTTTTTTCGGCGAGTTCATAAGCTAGTTCTCGAATTTCTTTCATGGAAAAGCCAAATAAACGCCCCTCCATATCTTTAAGATATTCGGCTAGCTCTTTTTCTTGAGCCACTGAAAACACTGGTTTAAAGTTTCCCACTTTAGTTACAACAAGTGGAAGGTCCGGGCTTAAATCAGCTTTTTTTAGGAATCTTTGTAAAGTCGTTCGAGGAATTTTATGATTCCGGGCAGCAGACTTGCAACTCATTTTATTCGTTCTTACGTCTTCAACAGCTCGACGCATGTGATCTACATTCCATTGTTGCCGGTCAGTCTTTCTTACATAATTTCGAACCATCTAAAAAAAAACATAATTAATGCTTAAATAAAATGACGTAAGTACAAGAAAAAATGAATGGGTCATGACGGGCACCCAGGCCCATTCATTTGCCCCATAACCTATTCTTCTAATAATCTTTAAAAATTTCTTTTCAATTTAACAGTTTAAGACAAATAAAAGGATTTTTACAAACAACATTTACTTACTTTGATGAATAATGATGAATATAAAATTTATAATGAACCTTTGCAGAAAAAAAAACACACTTCACTTGGCACCAAAATAACTTCAATTGAATGAAAAACCTTCTATTGGTCAAAAAAGGGTTTTCCCCTAAATTGGCATCGGCATATTGAGGCAGACGGCATACTTTCAGACTTCCCACTTTACTCAACAGAGAAATATTGAGGGAGCCCGTTTTGCCCCGGGTGCCTGTTATGCCCCGGCTTCCCCTACCTTTATCATTGCCTGCAGCTCTAATTTGCAAATCAAAAATATTTTTTTTTTAAATTTAGCTGGCAATATTACATTTAGAAGTCTTCCATATATTTCTAAAGACGACCTGTTGGTGATTCCACATGTAGGATTGAGGGCTAAATTTCGGCAAAAACTGTTCATATGGAAGAAAAAAGTGGTAAGTATCTAGATATATATTTTTTTTCTTGAATAAAAAAATAATTTGTCCATGTTTTTCTTTTTAGCACAATATTGACGATGACACTATATCAGCGAGCTCAAAGGTGAGTGCCTGGCTTAATACGGAAGCCAATGGGAAGGAGAGTTCTACCAGCCAATGTGCATCAAGCATCGCTTCTTGTTGTTGTTTGGTAAGAAAAAACGTTTATTCGATACACCTACCAAATTTTTTTGCAAATCTTATATACCTAACTGTACATACGTATTTCGATTACTTAAAAAAAAATGCCCCTTTCTAAGGATCTGAAAGGTAAAGCTCTGCTAGAGTTTTACAAAACACAAAAAAGGCTCAACAACAACCAAAGAGATGATAAAATTTAAATTATTTTGCAGACGGTATTTTACAATAAGCTGCAATTAAACCCCTCACATTTTGAGGATTTGGTGCAACAGGTGGTCAGAATTTATAAATTTATAATCAGACGTTAAAAAATGATTTTGACGGGTTTGTGACTCAAAATAATTATTCGAATGTATTGTTTCTTTTTATTTTTTTTTTGTTTTTAAAATGTTGTTAATAAAAAATAAAATTGTTTATAAAATGAATGTAGTTTTTTTTTAATTTACATAGCAGGTCCGTTTATGAAAGGTTTGTATTAAGAACGTGCTTCTTAAATCAATAATGCTTTGTAATAGAAACAAGAAATATAATTACTACCTTGAGAACTTCAAATCAATCTAACATGGATTGTTTTCACTTAAATTAACGAAGGACGTTCCAAAATCAATAGCAGGCGGTCTAATAATAATCAAAATCATTATCACATTAAAAATGACTAGTATACTAAAACAATAATGATTATACTTACCATAAGTACTTATCGTTCTTAATTCAATAATCCTGCGCTTTAAGAATAAGAAAATATCGGTATCAATTTACGGACGTATAATTACTTGAAAAGTTCTTAAATTAAACATGCGAATTCCACAAGTAAGAATGCCGTGTTACCAGTTTCAAACCGTCGTACTTGATTTAAGCACAGATCGGATAGCGATGAATATGACTCGAAAATTGATTAATTTAAGCGTGCTTTTGCTTACTATCGCTCTTTTTTTGTTTCGGTGTATATATGATTTTTATCTATTGTGGAGAACCCTTTTTTAATTCTTGCACAAAAATTCAAGCTACAATAAAAAAGAGGGTAGACTTAATATTTGAATTCTGCTCTCTTTTTGTGTACATTAGTTAACCCTCGTGTCAATACGAGGGTACCCGGGTATCCATTTGGAATTTACATCGATAAAAAAATAATTTCGTCCATAGGACCATATAATGACATTTTTAGTACCTTCTTGAAATATAATTCTGCATTGAATAGTGTATTTCATTTAAATTATTTCCGATCTGTAAATTTTCAAAAACACATTTTTCAACTCTAATACGGCGTTATATGTGAAGTACACCCGGGTACCCATAATTATATTGGACTGAATAGCGTGTGTTTTTCGCGATTGAACATGTTTCATCGCATCTATTTGTGTTACTGTGTGTTATTGTGTTTCGTTTGAAAAGTTAAACGATTTTATCACATTGTATCCTACTGCTGTGTAGTTCATACATTCATTATTTGGTGTACCTGGGTAAATTGGAAATATGAGTAATTCTCAGCGGAAAACATCGCTAGTAAATAGGTTTGTATATAAGATATAACATTATACATCAAATTTGTTCAAAATGGAGTTTTGGTTGTACATAAATGTATCTATTCTAAGAAAACACATTTGATAATGTTTCAGAATATGAAAATATATCTGCAATTTGCTGGATGAATGCAGTGAATCCGATGTAGATGACTTTAGTGATGGTTCTGATGATAATTATGTTCCATCTCACCATGAAGAGCATGTGGGTGAGTACTCGGACATAGACGGCATCGACAATAATGAGGTGATTGAACAAGCTGAGAGTTCTGATTCTGATGATTACGATGATGGTAATAATTATGAACATGGCGAGACCAACGAGGATAACCAAATGGCGGCAGGGATAAGCGATGTACAAGGTGGCGCAAAAATAACCTTCCGATGTTTTTTGGCTGTAATTTAAAAAAAAATGAAAAACTTTGATTCCTCTTGTGGGTTATTTTTATTTGGTCTTTTAATTTTTTTACATCAAGTCGAGAATATGATATCATGTAAATGGCCGCCGCCACAGTTGATTGTCATTTGAGCCCTTTTTATGGCATTTTCCATAACTTTCGCCAAAATTTCCGGCGATAGGTCCTCACATTCTTGACGGATATTGTCTTTAAGAGCTGCAAGAGTCTGAGGCTTGTTGACTTAAACCCGCGACTTCAAAAAGCCCCACAAAAAGAAGTCTGGAGCGGTCAAATCAGGCGATCTTGCGGGCTAGTGCACATCGCCAAAAACGACCCGGGAAACCGCTTTCAGAATATCGGTTGTGGCTCGCGCAGTGTGTGCCGTAGCTCCGTCCTGTTGGAACCACATGTCCTCCAGTCCTAAATCGTCCAATTGCGGTAGAAACAAATCGGTAAACATGGCCCTATAGCGCGCACCGTTCACTGTTGTCGTTTGACCAGCGGCGTTCTCGAAAAAAAATGGCCGCGTCAATAGAGGCGATATTCTCGGCACAACGGGCGCTCCGGGGCACGCCACTCTTGGCAACGTCTCGTGTTGTGCCAGTCTCTTCGAGGCGAACGGCTAAACGTCGCAGTGTTTCACCAGTAGGCGTTGGACTGCTAGGAAATCTGCGACGAAATTCACATTGTGCCAAAGTCACCGACCGATTATTGCTCAAATAAATGGTCACCAATATTCCGCGTTCTGGAGCAGTGTAGCGTAACATTGTTTATTAACGTGAATTTCGCATGTGTTTACTACACAAATGTTAAAACAGAACTGACATTAGGGGCCAATCGCAAAATTTATAGCATTTTCTGATAGGAGGATTACTTTTGCGCCACCTTGTATTACCAGGACAGCTGATAGGCAGGCAAAAAAAAATATGAAGATCGGACCATATGGCTTGCGAATCCGCAAAATCAAGCAACCAGAACGCCAAGCCATAATATCGTTAGAGGCAGAACTGGGGCTTTCCAATCAACTCAATTGCTGGCGGAATCAAAACTGTTTAGTTTATTTTTCACCCCCGATATGTCAACTATTGTAGTTCGTGAGACTAACCGGAAGGCTGCGAGTATTTATGCTATTATAAACGCAAATAATCCATCGCAAGAGCCTAAAAATTTGAAGGTGAATGGTTATCTTGGAATACTTATAGTAGCTGGTGCCCACCATTCCAATAACGAACATACTGTAGAGCTCTGGAAGGTTACAGCCTTGCCATTATATCGAGCTACAATGAGCATCAATAGATTTTGGGCCATAAATCGATTTATCCGATTTGATAACTATCTGACCCGAATGCATCGACTGATAGACGACAAAGCTGCCCCAATTCGAGATTTGTGGGATATAATGAATGCAAGTCTCAACAAGAACTATAGGCCATCAGAAAACGTAACAATCGATGAGCAGCTTTTCCCCTACAGAGGTAGAACACAATTCACACAATATATACCATCGAACCCAGCCAAATATGGTATGAAAGTGTGGTGGGCTTGTGATTCAAAGACGTTCTATCCTCTAAAAGGGGAAATAGGGTCAGTTGGGGTAAATGTAAACACGGGGTAATTGTAAACGGCGGTTATTTTATCCTTTCAAAATAAATTATAGTAGGCCAAGAAACAACAAAAAACTAATTTGAATTGCCTCCATACTGTCGCAGCACTTACTCGCCGGTGACTTTCATTTACCACTGAAAATTCTAGTCGTAAAGAAAACGTGTGCCATAAAAGTGAAAATCAGTTTTGTGAGTATTTTTTAATTTGTGTGTGATGGTGTTTATACTAATAAGGTGAGTAATATTATAGTTTTATTTATCAATTTAAGAGTGTAAGGTGTTAGATTTGTTGATGAATTTCCTCAAATTTTGAGTTATTTTACTGTTATTTTCATGTTTACATTTACCCCAACAATTTAAGCATATGAGGGAAATGTAAACATGTTTTTTGGGGTAATTGGAAACTTTTTTTTTCTGAAAGCCTTTCTGACTCCTTAATTTCCAGTGTTCAGAATGCCACGAACATATGTAAAGAAGAAGCCCCTTGTTGAATATGACACAAAAGATATGCAACACGCTGTTAATGATGTAATTAGTAAGAAAATGACATATCGCCAGTGTGAAGCACACTACGGCATTCCGATAGCCGTCATATTCAACCGGATTAAGGGACGCAAAACTCCGTTAAAAAATATTGGCTCCGGGCGAACATCTGCCATTCCTATAGGGACCGAAAATGAGATAGTTCGATGCGTTGTCACACGTTCGGAAATGGGGATACCATGCGATAAGAAAGAGCTTAAAAATTTGGTTGGAGAGTACATACAAGTCAGCGGACTAAAAACACCATTTAACCCTAGAAAGATAATCATAAAATAAAGAGCGTAAAAGATAATCATACGTCTCATACGCCAATTAGTGTATTTAATTAAACATATGAACTTCTTTTTATTTACATTTAATTTATTTAATTATATAGATGCTGTTCAAAAAAAATAAATTAATGATTTATTTATATATAGTTGAGACAGTCAACGCGCTGCGGTTTAGAATTTAAAAGTTATAGCACAATTGTCCCGCGCCATACGTCTCGTGGACGTGGATTATCTTTCTGGGTTAAGGATAATATTCCTGGAGAGGACTGGCATTTGGGATTCATGAAGCGACATCCAAGACTATCGTTAAAAAAAACCAGAACATCTGCAAAAGTTTCGAAAAGACGCAAGAAATCCTGAAGTCGTTTACGATTTTTATGACAAGCTTCAAAAAGTCGTTGATGAAAATAATTTAACCAACAAGGCACAATACGTGTTTAATGCTGATGAAAGTGGATTTTTCATGATCCTAGTCGCATTCGCGCATTGGGTGTTAAGGGCAAAGCGCTAAGCAGAATCTCAGGAGGATCTGGGCGGGAGTCCACTACAGTGCTCGCATGCGTCTCTGCAGATGGTTCCGTCCTTCCACCGCTTATAATTTTTAAAGGCGCTGCTGTTCAGGCTAGCTGGACCGCTGAAGATGGGTTTCCTGGAACTCTGTATGCATCGTCAGCAAATGGGTGGATGGAAGAGCCTCAAAGCACCAGTTCTGAGGACTCCGCAAATGAAAAAGACATTGTCTATGAAGATGATAGTCCTTGGTATGAGGAGTTTGATGCCGATGATATAGATGAGAAGGAGGAGCTAGATCCCGCCGATTCATCTAGGCTTAAAAAGGGACAATTTCTACTGATCAGGTTTAAATACGTTTGTGTTGTAGAATCATATCGACATGATGTGATGCTTCTCAAAAGTTTGGACACCTTGAAAAAGACCAAATGAAATGAAATCAAAAAGATTCACTTCGCAGATATCATAGGAATTCTGCCTGACCCAACTCTTAATATGTTGGGAAACCGAATTCACTACAAATTTGACAAAACTATTGATATCAACGAAAAGTGAATTTACTTTTTATTTACTTACCGAACTATTTTTCATTAGTGCCTATTCTTTAAAAAAATGTTTAATGTTTCTATTTTTTTAGTAATGACTATCCATAAATTTTTCTTCTTATCACTTTTTAACTATTTTTCAGGCCATATTTTAATAGGTAATCATCCTTTATGGGGTAAATGTAAACATTGTAAAAACTGAATTTTTCGGTAAGAAATCAGTACCCAATTCTTGGCCGTTTACATTCACCCCATACCGAAGTCCCTAGTATCTACAGGAATCAAACGGAATGTTTCCATTTACCCCTAGATTTTCAAAATAATTGGGGAAAATGTAAACAACGCCGGGGTAAATGTAAACACCACTCTTTCGCGCCTCACAATTCTACAATTCTTGGTGTTTTTTAATAACAATATTAATTTTCAAAAGTTGAGAGGAAGTACTAAATATTTTTGTTTTTAATTTCTTCAAAATTTGGTTTCAAAAAAGGCAGAAGGTGTTTCCATTTACCCCAACTGACCCTATACACGGGAAAACCGAGAAATGGCCCACGTGAAACACAAATAGGGGAAAAGGTAGTCAAACGGTTAGTTCGTCATTACGAAGGATCCGGCCGTAATATTACAATGGACAACTTTTTCACTTCTATGGATCTCGCTGATTATCTCTTGAGTAAAAATCTAACGTTGGTTGGAACATTACGTTACGCTAAAAAATAAATCACGTAGAGTCCAGTCGTCTCTATTTGGGTTCATGGGGAATAAGACCATCGTTTCCTATGTTCCTAAAAAAGATAAGGCCGTTATACTTTTATCTACAATGCACCACGATAATGCCATAACAGATGATAAAAATAGCCCTGACATCATAAAATACTACAATAGCAACAAAAGGCGGTGTGGATGTAATGGACAAAATGGTGTCACATTATACTACAAAACGGGCTACTAGACGATGGCCAGTTGCTATGTTTTATAATATACTCGACTCGGATTGGCGGCATACGTTCTTTACAACGAGCACAACAAAGCAGCTGCAATGAAAAAGGATAATCGCCGAAAATTCCTGCAAGAGTTGGCAATACAGTTGTGCATGCCGAGTGTCATGGAAAGATCCGAAAATCCGCTCATATACAGAAACTCCAACACCAGAAATGGCATTGAAGCTATGCTTGGTGAGAAGATATGTTCACGTAACTCAAATGATCCATCAACATCACGAATAATACCAAGGGGCCCCGATGGACGTCTCAAAATACAAGGATCATGCCATGTTTGCTCTGAGCAATACATGCCCAGGCGAAAAACTAGGAAATGCTGCAATTTTTCTGCGAAAAACCAATATGCGACCAGCATAATTTAACTATTAACAAATGTCATTCTTGTAATAATTAAAATATAAATTTTAAACTGAATTAAATTCACTCTTGACTACTTTTTTAATACTTTTTCCACATCATTCATTTTCTTTTTATCCCAGCACATATTCAAAATGTATTGGGGTACCCGGGTACCCGTCGCGCTGACTAACCGTGTACTCATTTCGTATTTACACGAAGGTTAAAACCAAACCGAACTTTTAATCTGTAATACTCTACTCTCTCAACGCGCATTCGCTTCAAAGCAGCATTTCGTTTAACAAAATTGTTGCTCGCGTGCTTTGGCATTTAAAATCGTAAAGTTTCGATAAAGCGTGTAAAAGCGCGCAGACGCACGCACGCGTTAAACGCGACATTGTGAATTCGGCATTAATGGCGCCTAGAATAAATAAATAATTGGCGCAACAGGTCCTTATGGACCCAAGCCTTGCTTCTCACAACCATTCGTCTTGTGTGAGTTTTTATTTTTGGGACGAATGGAAGGGATCTACAATTTTATGCCGAGTCCAAACGGCCAATTGAGAAGCTCTTTCATGACAGTTATACTCTCGGATGTTTGTCAGACTCAGCCTCCAAAAAATGACTATACACGAAATTCAACATTGCATGCCATTTTTCTATGCAAATGACAAATGACGCACCATTTTATATGATATCTGTGTTTTTCTCGTGGCGAAAGGACGTATAAATGGATAAATTGGATTTTATTTGTTTTTTTTTGTGGCAGAAATATACCTCACCAATTTTTTTTTTTAACTTTCTGACTCTCCTGCGCGATAAAAGGCACGTCGACCTAAAAGATCTATTGTGCCATAGGGTCAGAATATTGTTTAAGCTAACAGTCTCTCTACTTTCCTAATAAAGTTTATCAATCTACTAGCAGGTGATTTCTTCACCTCTTCAGGGCTCAGGAACTCCCTGTAGAAGATAGTTCTTCTGATTCCGGATAGGGCTGGACACTCACTTATTATGTGTTTAGCAGTTTCGTCCTCTTCAAGGTACAAATAACAAAGTGAAGAGTCGACTAAATTTATTTTATTTAACTGATATCGTCGGTTGTTATGTCCTGTGAGGAAACCAGTTAGTTTTTGGATATCATACCTATTTAGGTTTAAAATTTTGTTGGCATCTTTTCTGAAGGGCTGTTTTAGACCTGGGATATTTTCCCAATATGAATTACATTTTGTACGTTCCAGTGGCGTGGCGTGAACATTTTCAAATGGGAAGTCGAAGCAAAATTAATCACATACAAATGTAAAAAAAACTCTACATCTGTGTACCTTGAAACAGAATCATAAATTGTTCATTCGCTTTCAAAATCACCCTACCTACCTCAACATAGTACCTGCAATTATCCACATAAGACACAATAGCTGTTTTTTATTATCAGCGTGATCTGATCCCGATCAGATCACGAAAATAAAACAAGACGGATCATTGAAAAGTTTAATTTTTGAGTTGTGGCAACAGCTGCTTTCAAAAACAAAACAGATAATACAGGGTATTACAAACTTCACATTGGCACCAGCCATATTGCAAACATTCTGCTCAACGTGACGTTACACAAGGCACATGTCATTTCGCTTGCAATGTCGGGGGTGTTACCATATTTGAATCAAATTTTAATAATTTTTTCTTTTCCATATTTTTTAGAAACAAATTTAGTATTCTTTGTTCAAATATGCAACACATGAACAATATTTTGCTGCTAACACATCCATTTATCTTGGCATATTGAGGTGTGTCCAGACCAGCGAAACATTTCATAAATGTTTCTGAAGAAAATCGGACACATTTTATACGCATTTATAAGAGATTTTTGAAATTTCGTTATTAAAAATGTTTATGAAATATTTCAATTTTATTCTTCTAGTCCAACTAGAAGAAAATAATGTGGTAGGGTTATTAGCAGCGAGTAAAGTTTATATTTTCGAATTTTGGTCTCGGGAATCACGTGACACACGATTTAGTTCAAATAATCGTATTAAATGAATCACTTTCTCATTAGGTATTCTAAGCTTTTCTTGACATTTTTATTTTATTTAAATAAATAAATACTTATCAAAAAACAGCGCTCACTTTCTGCAGCTAAACTTGTAAAACAAAAACTTGTAAATAAAAAGATTTCCCATCACGATTGGGAAACTGTGAAACATTTCATTAATTTTTTTTTGTCCAGATCCAAACCAGCAAAACATTTGATAAAAATTGTTTTGTTTAATAAATGTTTTAGAAATATTTATAAAACATGGAGGTATATAATTGTTTATCAAGTGTTTGGCTGGTCTGAACATACCTGTATAAAAAGAAAATAACACGGAATACGGATGGGAATTTAATTCGTGCGCGAAAAAATCAATTGATTTTTTGTGTTTCTTTTTTTTTTGTCTGGCAACGTGATAAGGTAGCTATCGTTTACAGGCACACCAACATTTAAAAATGAAACAAGCCATCTAGTGGGAAATAGTAGAAATAATTTTCAGATCATTTTTCGTGATCTCGATGAGAAGCAGGATCATGTGCTGTTGTTGTAAGTGCATGTAAATCGATGATCTATATGGATCATAGCTGATAATAAAAAACAGCTAATGAGAAAAGAAGAAGTAAAATAAATCGAATAACTCGAAGAAAAGCGTGTTATTTTGTTCATATCATAACCAAGCGGTTCACGAAGCTTCAGCACAGCACTCAAAATTAACTTAGTGTGAACTGAGAATAACTCTAAGAAAAGCGCGTTATTTCCTACATAAACAAGTGGGTGTTGAACAAAGAGGTTTCGGACACAGTGCTCAGGGAAGAAAAAAAGAGATACAACCAAATATTCTCCCAAAATTAACTATCAAGTGAGAGCTTTAATAACCCGACATATTTTGGGTTCCCTTCGCTTGGTACTGACGAGACGATGACGATGTTGTATATGAAAATGGATACACACACAATATTTATTTGATGGCTTATGTGTGTACCATTTTGTGAGTATTAAAATTCATTTGTGTTTCATGTAGATAGGTATATTTGGTTTTTGGTAGATAGCTACCTAGTGTTGACTGGTAGAGATTTAAAAAGGGAAGTCGGTAGGAATCGGGTTATATGGACGCCACGCCACTGGTACGTTCTCATCTTTTGATGGCGAAATTTATAGACGATTTGGGAGTTCAGCAGAAGGGTTCAGGTCCTGTGAAGGGGGTTTCAGAGCCCATTCTGGCTAGTACGTCGGCTTTCTCATTTCCCTCAAAACCCTCATGGGCAGGAATCGACAACAATTTGATTTTATTCTGAAGTCCAAGCGTTTGAAGAGCGTTGAAGCAGTTTAGTACTGATTTGGAGTCAATGATAGGCAAGCTGAGGGCGTTTACAGCTGCTTGACTGTCCGTGAATATATCGATGTGACTGCCCTTTATACCAGTGTCATGTATATGGCTAGCGCATTCTTTGATGGCGTGAAGTTCAGTCTGGAACACGCTTGGGCTAAACCCCATTGGTATTGAGACATTTTGGTAAGGTCCGTGGAAACCAGCTCCCACTCCTGTTTCCATCTTGCAGCCGTCCGTATACCACTTTAGGCCATTTTGGCAAATAGGTGAGCTATAACTAGCCAATGCTTCTCGACTAGGGATTTCCGTGAGCAGTTTGTCGAAGCATAACGTTTTTGAGAGCCAGTCTATTACCGCGCAGATCATTTCAAGTTCTGGATTTTCAGAGACAAATCAAATAGATCAAGATGTTCGCTGAGATTAATCTCTTTCATTTGGATACCTCTACAAATAATCGAATTGATTGGCTGACATACGAAGGACATTGCGATATTGTTTAGGTTCTTCTCCGCTCAATTCAAGCAGTACTGCAGCACAAAATCCACTCTTCTCGCGACGGCTCAACCACTTCTTTTGCCAAATACTCCGCATTGGTCGCGTTGGCTCGATATCACGATCGTCGTCACTGCTTTCCAGCATACATGCTGCCAAATACGCAGTCTCCGCAATTTCCACCATCATCTCAAAAGTTTTTCATTTATTGTAATGATTTTTTTCTTTTTACTGTTATTTAATTTAATTAAAAAAGTCGTAGCACACGTAAGTGTCTTCGCCGAGAGAAAAACACCAAATGCCAGTAGCTATATTTTTTCATTGGTCAATATCAATACTGTCTGATCGCACAACAGATAAATGACGCTTAATCGAAATAGTGCGAAAGATGACATTTGTCATTTTGATGTGGCATGTGATGCATGGTATGTGATCGTCAGTTTTTCGCTCGCCATTCAATGGCATCTTAACGGAAAATTCCAAAAGATGCGCAGTGTCCGTCATTTTATTTTGGGACAAAAATGACGATGATAGTCATTTCGGGTGATCGCCATTTTTTCGCAAATGAACAATGACGAATCGTAGCTTGAAAATCACTCTAATGCGACATTTTTTCCTGATGTCACAGTGTCTTTTAAATGACTCGACAAAATGGCCGTGTAATCGTTCCTTAAGAATGGGGTGAATCTGCCAATCTAGGATTGTTGTGAAAAATAGGGTTTGCTTCAATTCTAGAGTAATTCTCCAGAGCGATAAGAAAACCACAAATAATCCATCTAAGGCATAGAAATCTCATAAGGCGGCATGTTTATACAGACTTAAAAATGCCCCCACTTTAATGTTAGATTAAAATGAGTTTGGGGGTCGGTTTGAGGCTGTAAATGTTGGGAACTTAGTCCGCGCGAGTCGGACAACCGCGGTATTGACCTACCACTTCACGGAAGCCTCCTAAAACTAATTATATCGTAGAATGAGAATTCGAAACAACAGAGGCAACTCCCTGACAGAGCGACACATTAATATTTCTACGATCCGTCATCCATCATTTCACATCATATCGGGATTATCCCCCATATGTACTATAGCTGGTGGTTGGATTTTATACGCTGCTGTTGTCGGCCTGTAATATAATTCGACCGACAATAATTATCCAAATAAATATTCAAGTCACACATTTGTTGTTTTTGCAGTTTGAAATTAATGCCCGGTTTATTCCAGCGGCACCCTCGCCTTGAATAAAGCCACCCGCAGGACACCACAACTTATCTAACGGCTGGCTGGCTGACTGGACGGCCGGACTATGATTGTTCGTTGTTCATGTCTGCATATAGCCACTGCTATGTATATATAGGTATATGTTTCAGAAGCGGCAATTTAACACAGATGCTGCTGGACAAAACTTCATTAATTTAATACCGGGAATGGTTCCGATGGTGTTGCTATACAGCTGTTGGATGATCCTGGGTTGGATATAGCCATCGGTATCAGTAGTAGTACTGGCAGAGAGGATGTGCCTGTGCAGGCATTTTATACGAAGCATATTAATATTCTTCTTGTAATAGCTGCGAACGAGGGAGTTTTCGCCGTCATTTGTATATATCGTGTAAGACTGCCTGTATAGTTAACGTTGAGTGCGGGATACCTATATATTGGGAGCTTCTGGTCTTAATTTTGTAATTTTTAAAACGGTTCCCTTCTTGTGTTTTATGATGATTTGGTTTTAATTTTTGTTTTCTTACATATTTCCTCGTTCGTTTGTGATTTTTTTCTATTCATGTTTACTATCCATTAGCACGATGGAAATTACATTTTGGGAAACTCTTGATAGTAGAAGAGAAAATGCTGTCATGTTAATTATAGTAATGCGTGGAAAAGTACACGCCGGGAGAAAAAATTCCATCGAAATAGGACTCTCTACATCCACAGTTTGTGGGAGATATCACGATGGACGGATATAACTTTGAAGTACTAAAAGATTTTAATTTAAAGGCAGAGAGATCAAGCGAAGAAATAATCCTTTGATGGACTAAGAAGGCATTTAAGAACAGCAGAATAGAAATACTGGCCTACTCGATTCAACATGCGGTTATACATCGAGAGAAGATGAAAAATTCGATTCAAATAGTGACGATGCAGTGTGGAGGAGGAAGTTCACCGTCGAACTTTACAGGCTTTATGCATCAACCTTGCTACCTTGTCAAAAATCTCCAAGTACAGCAACTGCAATCGCGAAGTAAGGCCACTTTAAGTGTAAAGAGCCCCACCTAAAGAGCAACTGCGGCCAAAATGGTGTGCCTAACTAGAGTGTGCTGGTGAAGGCCCCAAATTCAACTCAGATTATGAGTGATCTAAAGGAAGGTTATATGTTTCGTCTTTTGAAAGTCAACCTTGTTGTACGCGGCACAGGTTCGTAGCGGAAACCCGTTTAAGGAAGTGGAAAAATGATTGAAGTCTTACATCAAAAGGGTAGGTATTATTATTATTACTATAATAAGCTTTTATTACTTGTTTATTTGTTTATTTATTTAAGTCTACCATTTTACAATTTACAGACTATATAATTAGATAAATTTAAAAAAGAAACAACAAAAAAACTCTTAACATAAGAGAAAACATATTAAAAAAAAAACAAAAATAAATATATGTATATAAAGAAAAAAACTCTTCAAGTGAAGAGAAAAAAAAATTAAGTTTAAAAATTAAAAATAAAAAAAAATAAAACTTCCACTTAGTGTGCAAGAAAAATAATCAATTACCATAAGGGAAAAACTTTTGCTTTTAATAATTACATTCGTAAAATTCTAAGCAAAAGTAAGGATTACAAAATTTTTCATCAATTAGATGCATGTTTCTTTTCTATTATTACATTGTTATTAACATGTCATTGTTTAATTTATAATACATAAAATAAATTAATCATATTTTGGCAAAGTCTAAGCATTGTTTTCAAAATTAGTCGTAAATAGTATAAGCCTCCCCCATAATTGTCCATAAATCTCTATTTTATCCGTCATCATACCAATATCTATTAAAATGTTGAATATCGTCAACCCATCTTGTTCGTGGTCGTCCGGTTGGTCTTGCTTGTTGTGGTGTCCAATTGATCAAAAGTTGTGTCCATCTATTATCTTCAATTCTTGATATGTGTCCTGCGCAGCTCCATTTAAGTTGTTTCGTCCTATTTTTTACATCGATGATGGGCGTTTGTCTTCTTATTTCTTCGTTCCGTACTCTACATGTATTAGTTTTATATCGAGAAGTTTCCTCTCCATGTTTGTCTGACAAATCCTTAATTTTTAGGTTCGACTTGTTTGTTAAGCCCAATGTTTGAAGTCGATATGTCAAAACTGGTAATAATGCTGAGTGCATTAAATATTTGCTCGTGTCTTTGTTTAGTTTTGCGGTTGAGTATCTCCTTCATATTCCAAAATTGTCGCCATGCGTTTGTTCGTCTTTCTATTTCTTATTCTTCTTGATTTTTAAACGATTTCAATTGTCCCAAATAAATATAGTCCCCAACATAGTCGATATCTACGCCATCGAGTGTAATGTCTTCATCTGTGGAGTTGGTCATAACTTTTGTTTTAGACTGATTTATGTATAGTCGGTAGTTTTTACAAACTGAAGCCAGCTGTTACCATTATCTGAATGTTGCCGGCTTTTTGTGATATCAGGACAACATCGTCAGCAAATCCCAAATTGTTCAAATGTTGTCCCCATATTTATGTATATTCCAAATCGATTCCAGTCGAGTTGTTTAAATATCTCTTACTGCAGAGAATAATGGTGGTGATATTGGATCACCCTCTCGTACACCTCTTCCATTATAAATATTTATAAATATTACCAATCAAAACTGCGTTGCAGTACTGTTTGGCAAGGCAAATGGAGCGACATCTTCCACGAACAAAATGTGACTCGTTTTTTGCTTCTAATATATAAAAATCTCCTGTCACAGTGTTTGTGACCGTACTCCTCCGAAACGGCTGGACCGACTTTTATGAAATTTGTTGTGTATATTTGGTAGGTATGAGAATCGGTCGTAAAGTATATTTCATACTGCTAGGTAATTAGGGAGTCCGTCCACAACATTTTTGCTTTTTATTTTCGACAACTATTTTTGTTTTTAGATTTGGCATCAAAAGATAACTATAACCCCAAATCTTCACCTTTCTAGTTTCTACCCCGTTTTTTAATCGGGATTTTAGGATTTTTGTATGAACAATATCCAAATAATTTAGTCGTAGTTTGTTTTTAAAACAGAACGAAATTATTTATGTTGTGCTACTTCTACCCAATTGAACTTTTATCGACACATGAGCAAGTCCTAAACGTGAAGTGTTGCCTCACTTTGACATTTCACTTTGCATTTTTTATATATATTTTATATATATCTATATATATCACAACCCCGCAAATGTTGAACCTCTAAAATCAGAAATTGCATTCTTTCAGAGGTTGATTGTGTGGATTTCTGAAAATTACATTTTGTTTGGGATGGAGAAAATTTTAATCTATGACGTTGGGCTAATTGTGTCCATTACGAATATTGGATCGCGATTATTTTTTATTTCATGATCCTAAGCATGACTCCAACTTTCAATTTCATTGTTTTGGTGTTTGTCACCTATACGAATGGAATCACAATCCCTTACTTAACCTAACATTATTTCATTCAAGATATTATATTTTTTTAAGGGGGGGATGTCTGCAAATGTAATTTTGTATGGAAAGGAGAAAATATCGAATCAATGAAATGAAGAACACTTCAGAATTGACATTCGTCTAATTTTACCCTCCTCTAAAAACGCGATTTTGCAAAAAGAAAGAGCCGATTATAATATCTAGGCAAATCGTGTAGTGAGAGCCACCCTTCGTGCAAATGATGATTAAGATTAACGTAACTTTATTTGACGTCAAAACCGAAGGGCAAGTGCACCACCTTTCAATTAACAATTTTCTTCGGTGCTTTAATATTGGACCATTGAATAACGTCTTTCATTATTGCAATGCATTTTCCGCAATATAAAAGGTTTCCTTTTCGTTTCGTAATTCCAATTGAATTGGACGGACTTGCTATTGGGTGCTGTCAGACATCTATCGAAATTGCTTTGTGTAGATTGAGGTTAACCAACTGCATTTGATTTCGTTTCGGCACAATTTGAAATTGGAATCTCAAATCAAATGTCATTGGAAAAGACTGTCACAATGGCTGTGTTGGGGATAAATTCTCTTTCAGAGAGGGACACTTACGAAATAGTAAGGGAACGCTATGAAAAATGAAAAACACTTAATTCAAAAAAGTGGTACGAGAAGTCGTTAAAATGTCTGATAAACTCAAAGATTTGGTTGATTTTTATTTATTAACAATATTAGTTGATTCATCTAGCGATTTGATTCGGAGTTAATCGGACTTCTTTTTGATAAATCCCAGCATGTGGAAGAATTTTTACTGATTGAACTACAAGCATTCGAGAAAAGGAAAAACCAACACTGCATTCAAAATTACATAGAGGAGATTGTCCCTTCGTGGAGGAGGACGTACGTCGTCGGTACTGTCGGAAATAATCTTCATTCAGATTAATTTGGCCACCTGTTGATATCATTTTAGTATGCAGGAAATGAAAAAAACAACAAATTTCAAATCATGTGCTAATTGTCAAGTACCACATTTTCAAATTATTACAACAAGAAATTTGTTGAGTCAAAATTCGTAAGATTATCAGTGGAGGTGTAATATCTTGCTCTCTCTATGACCATCTCTTTAATGAATTCGTTTCATTCCGCGGATTCAGCATATTTGCTACGATTTGACATTTCTATATAAGCGTGTTAAATTTCCCGTACGTTTCTCTTTCGCTTTGACAATAACTAATAAGTCGCAGAGACCATCGCTGTATGTTTGTGCCATCAATCTTGAATTCCAATGGCCAATTGTATGTGGCTAGCTCACGTTTCGCAAACATACCGGTTTGTATTTAATGAAAAAGGAAGGAATGTTGGCCGACACGTCAATCGTTTCGGTTTTATTGAAAAACACAATATCGATGTTTATGTACTTCAATTTAACTTTTGAATAAAGAACTTGAATTGACGGAATTACATGAAGCTGCATGTGCATAATCGGAATCATAATATTCATTACATTAACGATTTTGGGCGGAACGAAGTTTCGCCTGGTCAGCTAGTATTTTATAAAATTGCAATCTTTAGTGCATAAATAAAAGAAGAAAATAAAATGTTAAATGGTCAACAAATATCATAGGCTTTTGTATTTAAGAAAAATCTATTGAAAACGCTTTGAAGTCCGGTATGGCTTAGCATATATTTTTCCATTTCGCTTTCCATTCAGATTCTTTACATCTGCCTTTGGTAGTATTAGAAGCCGCATCGGTCTTTTTTTAACACATTTACTGGCACGTCATTCAAATATGAATGACACTCATGTGTCGGTGGGTGCCACGTCCTTCGTATTTGTAGATATGAAAAATACGTGTCATATCATAATGTCATGCACAGGACATTAAAAATAGAGGACATGAAATGTTACATTGGAATATTAAAAAAAGAGGTGAGGGGTTTTTTTCAGTTGTTTGCTAAAATATCAACATCAGCTATATTTTTCAGATTTCCTCAAACCAAGTACACTGATATGACCACCAGAAGTCAGCCTCTTTAAATTCTATTCAGTTTGTTCATAATGACATGCGATATAGAACGTCACGGCCCATGTCCCGTCATACACATATGAACGGTTATAAATGACACATCCAACAATTTTCTTACTACACCATCAGAAATGTTGCTAAAATTGATTTGGCAAGCACGGGTTGTATGGTAGGTAAAGTCAACGGATTTCCAAGCAACGTTTTAAAAAAAATAATGCGTTCTTTACTTTTTCAACGGTTATTGTTTTCTATGAGTACAAAATTGTCATACGAAGCTATACCATAAAATGCAGAATACATTGTTTTCCCAAACGAAGATTTCGCTTATTTTGTTAATTATGTACTTGTGGTTTCAAAGAGCTGTGAAATACTAGTGTTTCTCGAAAATTAATGAAGTTTCCAAGAAACGCATTTAAGGGACTGAAAGACAAAAAGATGGCCGTAGTCAAAGCTGGGGAGGTATCTACTTGAGATGAAATCCAGTAGGAATATCATCATCGACATCGATAGTCAGGCTGCGCTTACAGCACTAGTCACAAACCACCAAGCTTGAACTAGTCAGGAACTGCACCACAAGGAATTATGATCGCAGAGCCATATCAAATTTTGCTTGGTACCTGAGCATTGTGATGTTGAGGGTAACAAAAGGGATGACGTTCTAGCCAACTTAATACAACAATATGGGAACCTACAGCCGTGGCTAGAAGGATTGTCTTTGAAAAAACTTTCAACAAAGCAGCCACAAGATGGTCACAAATAGAAGGGGACCAATGTTTCAAAGGCACTGTGGCCCGTTTTAAATCGAAGAAAATCTGAACAATTTATCAATCTCGGTAGAACAAAATTAAGATTAATGATAGAAATACGCTCTTGGAATTGCCTTCTGATGAAGCATGTCATAAGACTTGGCTTATCCAATACCGATATAGGTACTGTGAGGTCATGCAAGAGAGACCATACTTAAATTATAGGGAAATTGAAATGTTTGGACAATTTGGTTAAGGTTTTAACCGTTAAGGCTACCTGGGGATGGCAACGGGCCCGCAATGGTGCCTGGTCTTTTGTGACTCTCTCACGACCCCACTAAACCTAACCTAACCTAACCTAACCTAAAATAAAAATTTAAATGACAAATTCTTAAATCCTGATTTCAAGCAAAAACTACAAGGGAAATCATTCAATAAAATCCCTTGCAGAACGTCGTTAGTGTTTCGTGCTCATTATTTTTTTTTTAAGTGAAAACATCTTTAGGCGCGTTGGGCAAAGGGTAAGGTTGTACAGTCCAGCTATCTCATTAAGAGATACGCGGCTATCGTCCACCGCTTTAGATCTTATTACGCTGGATGCTAACGATCTGATGGCAGCCTGACTATCAAGATATATTTATTACATTATCCCTGTGTGATAATATAGTAATCGACAGCCACGCTATGGCTTGACGAATAGCTGTGATTTCGGCTTGGAAGACACCACAGTGTATCGGGAGAGAGGAGAGGCCCAGGCTCAGTTATTCTGAGAATACCCCTGCTCCGACTTCCTCTAATGTTTTGTAACCGTCCGTAAAAATTGACAGTGCTCCTTCGTGCAGGACATTTTGTGAGTCCCATCGGGATCTGTCCGGTATTTCGTATTTAAAGCCTTTTTCGAAGTCGATTTTCGTAGGCAGATAGGCAGTATTAGAGGGTAAGGGGTATGGCTGTAGGAGGATGCTGGTATGTCCAGCTGATTGTCCTCTCCAGTGCTTACCCTCCTTTAGTCTGATAGCCGCGATAGCGGCGTATTCCTTGCTGACGTTGTCTAGAGGAAGAACATTAAGCATTACTTGTAAAGCGGCGGTAGGAGATGTGCTCAGTGCACCTGTTATGCTGATGCATGCCAGGCGTTGAGTCTTCTCAAGGTCCTTCAGATTGGAGTTTTTTCCCAAGGCCGGCCTCGGTCTTATCACCGCGATATAAGGCCAGTGCATTATGTTGGAGGCCCCATCTCGAGCCGACAGCCCTCCTACCGGAGTATAGAGCCACTGGGGATTTCCTAGAACGTTCGGCAATAAAAAAACACTTAGTTGGCATTTTTATTTTGTAGCAGTAGGTAGTTTATAATAATGAATAAAAAAACAATTAATTTAAAAGTATTTCCTACGCAATAAAATATTTCCTTTTATTATTATTATTACTATAAACTTTTATTACTATTAAGATAAATTTTTCATCACATATTTAGATGCATGTTTCTTTTATTATTAATACATTAACATGTGATTGTTTAATTTATAATAGGTACATAAATTTAAATTATCATATTTTTGCAAAGTCTAAGCATTGTTTTCAAAATTAGTTGCAAAGCGAGGAGGCTTATACTCCCCCATAATTGTCCATAAATCTCAATTTTTTCCGTCATCACACAAATATCTATTAAATTGTTGAATATCGTCAACCCACCTTGTTCGTGGTCGTCCGGTTGGTCTTGCTTGTTGTAGTGTCCAATTGATCAAAAGTTTTGTCCATCTATTATCTTCAATTCTTGATATGTGTCCTGTCCAGCTCCATTTAAGTTGTTTCCTCCTTTTTTTTATATCGATGATGTCCGTTTGTCTTCTTATTTCTTCGTTCTGCACTCAATGTATTCGTTTTATATCGAGAAGTTTCCTCTTCATGTTTGTCTGACAAATCCTTAATTTTTCGGTTAGATTGGCTTAACAACAAAGCCCAATGTTTGAAGTCCCTATGTCAAAACTGGTGAAATTGCTGAGTCCATTAAATATTTTTTTGTGCCTTTGTTTAGTTTTGCGTTGAGTATCTCCTTCATATTCCAAAATTGTCGCCATGCGTTTGTTGTTCGTCTATCTATTTCTTATTCTTCTTGATTTTTAAATGATTTCAATTGTCCCAAATAAATAAACTCCTCAACATAGTCAATATCTAGGCCATCGAGTGTAATGTCTTCATCTGTGGAGTTGGTCATCACTTTTGTTTTAGACTCATTTATGTATAGTCCGTAGTTTTTACAAACTGAAGCCAGATGTGTTACCATTGTCTGAATGTTGTCCGCTTTTTGTGATATCAGGACAACATCGTCAGCAAATCTCAAATTGTTCAAAAGTTGTCCCCATATATATATTCCAAATCGATTCCAGTCAAGTTTTTTTAAATATCTCTTCGAGTACTGCAGAGAATAATGGTAGTGATATTGGATCACCCTGTAGTACACCTCTTTTTATGCTGAACATTTTCCCTGTTCTTTCTGTTTTTATTTGTCCTGTATTGTTTTTATATATATTTCTTAGCGTTTTTATGTATAAATCATGAATCCCCTGGTTTTCTAAAGCTGTCCATACTTTGTTTCCTTATAATTCAAAAAATACACAAGTAAATGTTCAAGCTTTCAATTCTGTCGGCACTCCTGGAGTGCCCCTGTTTTTTTCTGAATATCTTGTTTATGAAGAAAAATTTGAAAATTGGACGATTTTGAAGTAAAGTTATTTTGCAGAGAAAATTGAACAATTAACAGGGAGGCAAAGAAAACCCGTAAGAACTTTTGAAGTAAAATACCAATAATTTTATTCAAATTTTGAATAAGGAAAGAGCAATCAGATCGTCAAGGTTTTACTGTATTCTCTACATGGAATAGCCATTGTTGTTGTCGCATATTTCACGTTTTCTAATAAAAATAATATCAATCGATAAGCCAAAAAGGTCAGCTTCATTTAAGCCGCCCAGAGCCACTGTGATAAAGCAAATGCATTTTACAGTCCCTCTTAAATTAAATACCAATATTTACTAGTAACTGCAGATGGCTGTATAGAAATCAGTTCCTTCGTCACCGTGTTACGATTTGTGTCCCCTGTAGGTAATTCAGCTTTTTAGTTGGTTTCCTTTAAGTCCAAAGAATCCCAACTACGCCGATGGCTAGCATAGCTTGTAAAGTTGCTACGTCATGGATGGTCTTTCCTCCCATGAGGAAGACATTTCGTTGATCTCTCTATTAATTCTTTTATTGTCAATTATGTTAGAAAAGAGTGCAACTTATCGTACGCATGATACTACAATGGACAAACTAAGTTACGTGAAGCTAAAAATCCAGTACTGGTGGGATGTGGATGTCCAGGTCCACCCTTTCGTCATGTTTGTCTGATATCTATACAATTCTACGAACCTACTGTAGATTAACGTGTGAATTACGCCCTCGATAACTATAATCAAAACTGGTATTTAGGTACCTATCCTAACGCAACAACCAACACTGACCCTTTTTTTTGGTGTGCAAATTGGCTCTCACTCGAAAAACAAGAATAAAACAAATCCACCACTTCAATTCGATGTCGTTACTTCAATGATTTGTCACATTTCTCACTGGATCTGCAACACATACGACGACACAACATCTATGTCTGCCTCTGGCGGAAGCCCAAACCAATTTACAGATGATAAATTAGCAGCAGCATCTTTCAATCATCACAACTCACATCCAACAGACTTCGCACGGGTCAATATAAGACTTCCAAAGGATTTTCCTTCGTGTCTTGATAATACTTTGGCTAAATGATTACCCTGCGCCTACACACCAAGTACTAGTACCCCCATTCAAGTGCATGCTGTAGCTGTATTAAATTTGTCAATATTGCAACACATGCAGGATATCGTGATTTATGGTGCACATGGATGTCGCTCTGTGTGGAGGCATATACTCGTATATCTATATATGTTGGGGCAAAAAGGCATACGTTATGCCGTTCCTGCTGTACGGCTACACGACACACAATTTTCAGTAACGAGGTGGAAACATGTGTTTCAACGACCTCGTTACGACGGAAAACTCAATTGAGGGCGGCAATTACTTTCAACAAATAGAGAAATTTGCAGAATGGGGCTTCTATTAGGCATGCCCACCGTGTCGATTGGGCGAATGCAGGAGACGAACCTAAAGGCATATCCGTGCTGAACTGGTAGAGATACGTACCCGATCCCCGGATCGACAGATAGTGCGAGAACATGCTGTTGGGCTTCAGAGTGCCTTGCCACATAGACCGCGTAAGCCCACAAAGGATTTGTAAATAGCAATCAACGCACGTTGCAAGCCTGAACTATATGCGCTGATTGAAAATTATTGATGAATTATTGCAGCTTCCCCAGCTGGGACCTGGGAGTGAGTTTTCGGTCACATGGTCCATGATGTTACGAGCGCACGCTGTTGGGAAGATAAAACCTTCGACAAGTATAGACACATGGATTTGAGGTACCTACCTATACCTACTTACTCATTTTTCGTCGGTCTCGGTTTGTATAACAGCGAACAGTGTGGTTTCTGGTTTGTGTATTGTGTGCAGCTACTTTTGGGACGGCGCAGCGGATGAAATTTGAGTGAGCTAGGGATGGATTGAAGTGGCTTTTCCCTAGGTAGGTTACCCGTACTTGTTATTGAATTTAAAGAATTCAAAATGAGGGAAAGTTTTCGTCCAACGGTGATGATATGGGGTAGTGTAAACGCAACTCAATCTGATGATTGAGAGCATTTGTCGCCCAAATTATTATGTGCGGTTTTTCAGTCGATATTTTTAGACGGGCAGATTTCAAATGTAATCGGGAAATTCCTGCCTGTTTAAGCAGTGTTCGGTCCGAAGTTAAGGCGGTCAAAATGGGTTCCATATAATCTATAGGTACTCAAGAAAATCTTTTTATATTATATGGCATGAAGGGAAAACGCTAGTCGTTGGCGTTTTCGTAATCGAATGCACTCGGTCTGCAGAGTTCATTTATTCAACTATAGGTACTCTGTCCAACAAAAATTGACAGTACATGGAGGAGCTTTTTTCTATACCAATGGTTCAGAATTGCCACTGAAATAAAAACAAAACCACTGACATACCAAGGAATTCTTTTTGTAATTTTCCTAAATACAACCAGTCTGCCACACAACCGCGGGCAGAACGCAGAATGAGCATGATCGTCTTGTGTTCGCTTGCTATTATCATCAACCAAAATAAGCTGTGTGTGACTGAAGCACATTGGAAGAGTGTTAACATGCATTCATTGAAAGCATATCATTAGATAAGGAGTTTTCTATGGATTTTGTCAAAGAACTTTGGGTTTTGGTGCTTTTAAGAACGAATTATTATGTGGGGTGTTACCATTCGGTCTCAATTTGTTGGTATATTTCTGAAGGATCCAATAATAATCAGTTAAACCATATTTTTTTAATGTTGTCTTTTAGAAATAAGGTTTATTCATGAGGTGTTTAAATGCATAAATTTCATTAACGCAACAAGAGATCATATTGCGATATAAGTGTTTAAAAGAAGTGACATTATTTCTTGGAGATGAAGTTATTTTCGCGAAGGAAACAAAATTGGAAAAGAGAAAAGAAAAATTTACTTTACTAATGAGACCTGGCCCAACGAGGGATACACTCGAGAAATAAATTGGATAGACCCAACAATTACATCACCAAGTTTAGAGGGAGTGGGGAAATATAAACAATGACAGAAAGCAAGGATGTGGATGGGACCTAAGGATGTCACGGGAAAAGAAAGGGAAAGAGAGTGTAGAGAGTGAGGAGCATGGCATGATTGCTATGCGCGGCCTAGCTCGACGGACGTGGAGGTCCTTGTCCTCACTACTCCACGAACCTATTACAAAAACACAAAACATGCCAAAAAAAAAAAACAAGGTACTTACTTTTCATTTGTACCCGAAGCGGACGGACTTCCACCACTCTATAAGGGTGCAGCGACGCCATTTCCCTCCCGACCTTGAAGTTCCGTGGCCATTTTGGCAACTTCCCCGATATGTTCTCTCGCTGCTGTCAGACCGCCTTAAGCCATTATGGAGCTTAAGCCCACCTTACCGCACATCTGAAGTGCTGCATTAGCAATCCATAATGAACTTTTGATGACTCAAATAAAAAGACTTCATGTCCTATTCGTGACGTGATTCACAATCAGTTTTTATTTTAACGAAATTAGAAGAAGAGAACAAAGAATAATAAAAAACTAACAAGAAACTTAAAATAATAATCGAATAACAGGGAAAATGAAACCAGAAAAGAAATACAGTCGACTCCCCTTATCTAAACTTCGCTTTACTGAAAAAATCGGTTAATTGAATAACCGAATCTAGCACGCAGCATTTTTTTTCAAAAATTCATACGAATAGCTCCCCTTAACTGAAAAACCCGGTTAACTGAACAAACTAATACGTCAGAAATTAATAAATTATACTAATTCAGCTCCGCATTACTAAACCAAAGTTATTGAACGCGCCCATTAGTAAAATTTTTTATTTCGTCAACTGAACTTGTCCATTGAACTTGTGATACTAACTTCATTGTGTGTCAATTTTGACAGCGCGATTTCAGTTGTGTTTTTAATTCTCCTTCCTTCGGTTTTACTACATACCCTAATTCTTCGTTGAATTGCTAACAAAACTTCGAACTTCGGTTAAGTACAACAATTTTTCAGTTATCCGAAGTCCGTATAAGTGAAAATACCGCATAAGTGAAATAAAATTTGTGGCAAATTGCCGTTTCAGATAAGCGGAGTAGACTGTATACAAATAATGAAAAATAAATAACAATAAAAAAAAAACTATAAAACCAACTACACGGAAAAATATTTCTTCTAAATTGGAAGCACAAGTTTCTTAAAACAAGAAAATAAAGTACGGTTATGGTCCAAGCCATTTATTTGTTCTTTTCAACATTTTCTGTGAATGAATCAAGAATGAGAGAAAAAAGGAAAATTTAGAAAATAATTCTTGAATTAAGAAAATAATTCTTTAATATTCTCAAGAATTGTTTTCTTCGAATAAGAATTATTTTTCCTAAATCTTGCATAGGTTTTCTTGATCCAAGAAACTGATCGATTATTGAGATATGTTACGTTAAAATAATATTTCTTATATCAAGAAATTTGGTCTATGATCATGCAGAATTTTCTTGATCCAAGACTTGAAATCAAGAACTACTTTCTTATACCAAGAACTTTCTTCTAAAATCCAGAACTATTATTGTTGCTCCTAGAAACAAATATTTGAATTCGAATTGTCTCCCCAAGAACATTTTTCTTACATGAAGAATTTATTTCTGGAATTCTGAAGAATTATTCTTGATTTAAGAAGGAAATTCTTAAATACAAAAATTTACCACAAGCACTTTGCTGTTGCATCAATAAACTTTTTCTAAAATGTTGCAGCGTTATTTATATCCCAGAAACGATTTGTTAAATACAAAATGCGCGCTTAAGAACTTTTCTCTTATATCAATAACTTTTTTCTTAAAACACGCATTCATGTTTCTTTAGAGTAAATAACATTTGCACCATCGTTTTCTTGAAATAAGAAAATTAAGATAAATGCGATGTTTCATTAAAATATAATTTATGCAGTCATATATTGTATAATTGTGTATTACCTGAAATGAAAATAAACTAAGTAGTAGAGCTAAAAGCTTTTACTTATTTTTTTATTTGGAAAAAAAGTTTTATTTACACAATCTTTATTTATGATAATTGAGTGCTTATATATTCATTGCATTACATTCAAATATTTCTTTTCTTAAAAACCTTTCTTCCGTCTGGTAAAATACTTATTATAAATGGTTTAGTACACATTTCATCAATTTTTAAAATTTTATAATTTTCATTTTCCTCTCCAACAATCTCACAGCAAAAATGATCATCATGAAAGTCTATTATGACTTGAACCAAAATAAAAAATATTTCTTCTTCTTGAACAATAATGTTACAAATTCGGAATAGTTCTTCTGATATCAAAAGATTGAAATCTTCCTCTATAATCTATTTTTGATGTTTGATAATCTTTAAATACATCAACCACAAAATTGGTCAAGTTTCTATATAATAAGAAGAAAGATGTTTCTTATATTCGGCCCTTTTTTCTTAATATAAGAATTTGTTTCTTATATGCAGTAGATAAAGAAGTAAGTTGAACGTCAGCAACAGTATATCGAAACAAACAACTCATCCACTTTCTTTCGTCACCCCTCTCTATACTTACTACACGGCCATGATATCAAAAGTAAACATTCTTCTAAATTGCTGCAATTATTTTCTTGGAATTAGAAAATTTGTATGCGTTGTAAATAAAGGACAGACTTCTTACTATCAAATAATTACTTCTTGACTTCAGAATATATTTATTTAGTTTTCTTTATAAAATTCGTTTCTTAAATCAAGAAATGTTATTATTTTTTATTTATTATTTTTATTTTTTTACCAATAAGAATGATTTTCTAGATCCAAGAATTAGTGTTTAAATACTATTAAATTAAATTCGAACAAAGAAGAATTTGCTAATTTTTTGATTTCCTCGATTCAAGAAACGAAATTTCTTTGTGTAGAAAATAATTTTCTTTCCGCGTAGGCTACAGTTCACACCAGAGACAAATGATACTGAGACCCCCAACTCTTGCCGCTGGGCCCCTCAGTTTTTTTTTCAAATTCGCCATTTTGTTTTCCTGTCGGTGTTGTGTCAATTAAGAATCCGTGTCATATGCAAAAACATACAAAATATACAAAAATAAATGCTGCCAACCTCGACAACCGTGGGGAAATGTGCTAGAATTCGGGAATACCACATTTTTAAATTACTGAATGCCATTGGTTAGTAATTATATGTTGTTAAAAGGCGAATAATTTGATTTCTTTGGTTAATAAAACTAGCTAAATGAGATGTTCTATATACTAAAAACTTATTATGACAAACATGGTTGCGTATCTAGCGCTTTTGAATATCATTAACTTCGATTTCATGCGTAAATTTTTCTTAGAAAACTGACGAAAATTTGCTCAATATATTTCTATTTTACTTCAAACAATCTGCATTGTTCATTTTTTATATCTATTTTAAGCAAATCTACACTTATTCCTTAAAAAAAATGCACACGTAACGAATAATTTCAAATTTAACGGATAAAATTCTATGAACGCTGTCAGCAACTTTGCCCACAGCGGAAGTGGCATATGCAAGGTGCGAGTGTGTTGGTGAGTTGGAATTTTTGACGTTACGTGACATTTGTCAATACGAATTTCTATGTAACAATACAAGCGCACTTAGCATTTGCCACCCCATAAAAATATAGCTTGTAGGCTAAGTAACGGGAAATCGGTCGGAGTTGGTGGTCTCAGTATTCTCTCTGGTTCACACCGTCCTCCCCTGATACTAATCTAAGTAAGTAATCTCTTTTTATAAACCCTACCTAGATAGAGCTCTGTATAGGTATCTCGGCTGGGATTGCGAAATATCGCATCAAAAAGAAACAGACTGCATGGGGGAAACACAAAACCTATTACAAGAAATATATAGGTATGTAAATGATAAGCAAACAAAAAAAAAATCACGTCAAAGAAAGAAATATAGGGAAATATTTTCATTTAAATCTTAAAACTAACAAAAAAAAATAATTTACCGTCTTTCAAAAAAAGAAATGAACAAAGTTGCCTCAGTTGGGCTTATTTTGCTCGTAGTCCTCCGTACTTCGATCGTATTTGATATATGTACGTATCCCAGGGTGTTCTCAATTGGAAATAATAGAGGGGCGATCAAGGTCACTCCTACTCCCTGTGCTGGCAAAGTTGCTCATGGGCAATTAAATGTGCACTTCACTAAGGCTACTTTCTTTGCCGCCTTCTTAATTTTTTTTCTAGTTGAGGTGGTTTTGGTTAGAAATTCCACTCGAACCTTATTTTGGGGCGGTCACGACTCCGAATGATTGCCGGTGACCGCCAAAAATTTTAATTCTTCAGAATTGGTGGGTGGTATAATGCAGACTCCCCGCTATAATTTTTAAGTCCTCGTATAAATATCCTGTTAGTGTGATTCACTGCCTTTCACTGAAAGGACTTTGTATAATACGACACACTATAATTTTATGGCAACTTTCTCATGTGCCTCTTTTGGTTGTCACCTTACTAATCCAAAAAAAAGTTCTACTTAATTGAGAGCTAATTTAACTTTATGCATTTGTTTTCCCTTTCTTTTTTGTATAAAATGGGACATTTTCAAATGAAATTCCCGTAGTCGGGATAACAACCACCTACAACAATAGGTAACAAATAATGTGCAACGAACAGATCGACGACTGACATTGCAACACGATGACATTTAACACCCAAAACACATTTTGGACATGAAGGGTAAGTTGGTTGATTCATTCTCTCGTTTAATTAATATTATTCTTTTATTTTGTTTAGATTTCAGGTGCCCATAATATAAGACAGGCGTTTAATGAAGGATTGTCAACAGGACTGCGATCGCCATCTGGAAAAGGAATGAGATTAATTATGACTCATATTGGAAGCTCTACAGGTTTCGTCGATGGAGAGTTTTATTCCTTCATTTCGGGAAAACCGGAGACTACCACGAGGACATGAACGCTGGCACGAGAAATGGCTTGAAGATATTTCAATACGCCTTTAACGCAACTCCGTCATAGTTTTGGACAATGCTTCCTATAATTCCAGAAAGCAAAATAAAGCACCATCACCTAACACGAGAATAGATGAAATAAAAAAGTGGTTGAGGTCTAATGCGATAAGTTTCGAGGATGATGGTTTAAGCAGAGTTGCTTGAAATCGTTAAACGTCATAAAGCCAAGTATAAAACATACGTCATGGATGAAATGGCTCAAAATGCGGGACATAAAGTGCTTCGCTTGCCACCTTATCACTGTGACCTTTATTAAATAGAATTGGTTTGGGCTCAAGTGAAAGGCTTTGTAGCAAAAACAAAACAAGTCATTTAAAATGGCTGAAATAAGAGATTTATTAACGACTGCACATACAAGGGTTAACAATGAAAAATGGCATCGATGTGTCCAACACGTTGAACAGGTTGTTGAGCCAAATATGTGAGAAATGGAAGTTTTCGACAAGGAAGCAGCGGATAGGTTAATATTCTAATAAGTAATATTACAAATTAGTATTTTATGCTTTACAATATTTATGATGAATAAATTGGATTACGGTGATACATTTTTCGTTTTGATTTTTTTTGTGTTACGAAATTTTTATTTTTTGATGGGAAATAAACTATAGCAATTAGGCCTATTAGGTATCCCCACCCTTAAAAAACGCTCCTATTATCTTACCGGAAAAGAATAAACGGAATTTTTTCGTTCAGCAATATTTTTATTTTAAATTGAAAGATGGTATCCCTAATAGTATTGATCTCTGAGTTATGGCGAGTTATCGTACAAACAACGGTAACCCTGTGAGAGCATTAAAGAGGGACCGATTTATGTAAGTCATTCCAACCAGACTGAGAGACAAACTATCCTATCTTCCCTGTACTCACAATTTTTGTATGACAGAGTATAGGAAGGGATTATCGTTCGTCCGGTTTGCCGTAGAGGCCCAGTAATCCTCGCTTGTTCTTATGCCACTTTCCGCATTATACGTCAAGCATACATAATAATATACATAATAAAATGTTGAAATGGAAAAGATCGTCATTTGGAAATGTTAGTAGGCCACAGTCAATGTCATAGACTAACCAAACTAGACAGTCGACTGAGAGCAGAAACGGTACTTTTGCCTACAAGCTGCCTTACCTGCATAAGATTGCATAAGTATTCGTGCATGTACAGATCAAAGGAGCGCCATTGCTGCCGCACGCATACTTATACAATCTGCTACAAGGACTTCATGTCATTCAGGCGGCCATTATTATGGTGGGAAATCAAGTGTGACGACTGTGTTCGGCATATTTTGTGCCCATTAGTTATGCGGTGTTCACATCTCAGTTCATTTTAATATTTTTTAAAGTTTTCAAAATGTTAGGTATCAAATTGAATTCCTGTTATAATTTCATTACAATGCCAAATATATTAATATAATAATTATTGGTCAATATGTAGCGGAAATCCATCTCATAATATTAATCGGGGAAAAATTAACCAACACGGTTTTTTTTCAGTTTTTTTTTTTTGCATATTTTAAGAAAATACACTTTTTTCCGTTGATTTTAATGCTTAAATTTCGAAGCCATATTGAAAAAAATACATTTTAACACAGTTTAGCGAAAACATTTTTTTGTTTGTAAGTCGTGGAGAAAAATATTTTTTAGTTTGCATATATGCATTTGTTAAATTCAATATTATTTCTATATTTTTTATATTATTACTATGTATTACTATTATACTCTAAAATTTGTATGCGCTTGGCTTTTTCTGGTAGAGGCCATAATACAAAAATCCTCGTAAGTCGCCCTTTAGTTTAAAAAAAAATGTTTTTATCACTTTTCGTATTCCAAAAACAAAAATAGTGCACTAGTTTTTGTTAATTAATAATTTAGAAAGCGTTATAAAAAATCTGTGAACATTTCAAAAAACATTTTTTTAAAATTTGTAAAAGAATTATGTGTATAAAAAACGAAATAAAGCGTGCGAATACCAACAATTAACAAAACTATTTGAATTCTTACCTTCGATTGAATATGCAAAATCTGAAATCAAATTGCAGAACCCACTTAAATACAACATTATATTGTCTTTGTTTTTGTGAGTTTAAAATATTTTTTTTTGCTTTCCGATAATCATATTTTTTTGTTTTTAAAATAAGAATAGCATTTGCATTCTTACTGTTCCTAATTAACATTATTCAACAATGTTAAGTGTTATTAAACTACAGAATTTCCAATCATATATTGATTTTGTACAAATATGGTGTTAAATAAACGAATTTAAAAACATTCACCCTAATAGAAATTTATACAATATTCATGAACATTTAATAAAATTCGATTTTGTCTAGTGGAAGCTTGGGTTTAACTTGCATGTTGTTGACTCATTTTTGGAACAACCCCCACGAATTTCATTTATGCATTTTGCTGTCAAACATAGAATTCATACAAACAAAATTAAAAATAAACTGAAATGTGAATGAATGAACACCTTTTACTGGCGAAGATGGATGGAGGACGAATTAAGCTATCTAAAAAACCATACTCAACTTTTACTTTTTTTTACATTTTTTGTTATAGATTCATTTACAAATTGTTTATTATTGAAATAGTGCCACCCGCCGGCCTTTATTACACGTATTCACAGACAGGAAATAAAAGAGAGCGCGAGAGAGAGCTGTCATTCAAAATTTGAGGGGAAATTTGGGTGGGTGCAGTGAAAGTCGACTGTCTAGTTTGGTTAGTCTATGATCGATGTTGGTTTCTTAAGCCGGCATATTCATTATCTAGTGTGCAGCTGAGTCTACGCACTTTACTCTAGAGCGACGTACAGCCACTTTGGACTAAGCACTGGGAAAAGTTCAAGCCGAAGTTCGCAACTGTGTCAGTTTGCGAAGACCGCGTTAATTAGAGAGGCGCATTAGATTACAATTAGGTACAGTGGATGCGCATTTTGAACAACTGTTCGTCAGGAGCGAATGGTTAGGTGCAGTGAAAATGGATTCTTACGAACTAAATTCTCATGATTGGCGTTGATTAAAACTGAAAGATTGATAAAGTTGGCATTTTAAAATCGGTAAGAACCGATTAGAACGTGCACAAACGGCTTGATAATAATAATAATAATAATAATTGGCGCAACAGGTCCGTATGGACCCAAGCCTAGCTTCTCACAACCATTCGTCTTGTGTGAGTTTTTTATTTTTTTGGGACGAATGGAAGGGATCTACAATTTTATGCCGAGTCCAAACGGCCAATTGAGAAGCTCTTTCATGACAGTTATACTCTCGGATGTTTGTCAGACGTTCGCGAGAGGTGGCGCAGCGAAAAAAACCTTAAGTTGGAATTTGGGTTTTTCTCGGGATTCGAACCTGGGACCCCTCGCTTAGTAGTCCAACACACTAACCACTAAGCCACTGCGCCACTTACAAACGGCTTGATACATTCACATAAAATGCTGGATTATAGATCTTATGTGAGCTGTTTAAGAGGCTAATGCCTCTATAGTTGGTGCAGAGAAGACGATCTCCTTCCTTGTGGATCATGTACATGTTACTGAGGTTCCAATTGTCGAGCTTTGTGCAAAAGCATCTCTGCATCTCCTCTACCTCCCGCTGTTGGTGCTATTTCTTATCCTTGTGAGCAATCGTTTTTCCTCCTTACTTCTTTCAATAGCGCTCTTGTATTTGTCCAGAGCCACAATCTGCAGGCCTTAGTTTTGGCTTTTTTTGCGGGTTCATCTACAATTGTAAGGTTTTACTTGACCTAAAGGGATACGCGTTCACAATAGGCTGTAGCAGCGGTCGCTATTGAATTCAGTTTTCCAACGTTGAATTTACTTCTCGTCGTCTTAGAACTTCGTTTGATATTCGTACAGGCAGCTAGGTAGTGGTTTGAGTTTGCCTCCTCTGAAGGAAATCCACTATGCTTGAAGAGTGTCTCCCGTCGATTGCAACATGGTCAATTTGTTTGCTTGTTCTGCCGTCTGGCAACTACGAGACGCCTTTGTGTATATTGAGATGTGGGAACCTTGTGCTAGCTAGGGTTCCTTAACCCTTTGTTGCCCGAATTATTGTTTCTTCTTATTTAAAAAAAAAACAAACAATAAAAATAGATTCATGGAACCTTGTTTATTTTGTATTAACATGTTGCACTTGAAAAATTTTCCTGTTGCTCTACGAATGAACAGGAACAGACGCGATATGGTGGTCTCCCATTGAAACCCCTTAGGAAGGCAGGAAAAATTTATTGATTTGGTGGTTTCATGTTAAAACCACCAGGCAACAAAGGGTTAATGAAATAACTGATAATTTTTCAAGTTCTAAGTCTGCGTTCTTCATAAGAGACGCTTCTATTTCTAGCAATTGTTATAGAGTATAGGAACTCACAAGAAAACTACTTCAGACGAACAGTCGACAAAAAACAATAAAACTGGACCCAAGTGTGCCGAATCTGCAGAAGTCTGCGTCAACCAGATAGATCTGAACCGGAATACCCTGCATATGCCCAGAAAAATAAACACTCATATCTCGGACACATGATTTATGAGGGGGATTTTTTTTATTGAGGAAAATTCACATTTAACAGTTGAAACAATATTATTTACATAGCCTGTCATCCGCAAATATGCAAATATAATAAAACGATTTAAAATTTGCATTTATTTTACTTTTTCCAACAACAAAAAGAACCTCAAAGAAGATAATCACATACGAGCGACATCCAACCGCTTAGGCGCTCTTCCATCGACGATTACCACATCGTACAGTATTTTTCCAACACAAAAGCACGATATGCATTTATCGGATATTAAATATATTAAGCTAAACGCTATTGTTTGACATGACAATACTTCTGTTCAAAAAATAACATCAAATCACAGTTTAAAGTCCGCATAAAATAGTTTCTCCATTACAGACATATTAGCGTGCATACACTAATTAACTAACAACAAAAAAGAGGCTTAATATGACAATTGGTCCAATTCTGTTTTCATTTTTTTGTCGTTTTGTTTACCACTCTTGCGGTTGTCAACTCCACCTTTACCTCAGCCACTTGCAGATGGAAAGCGCACGACAACTTAAACATAAAAGCCGAACCCAAAACATCTAGTAAACTGGCACAAATCGTGAACCTGCAATTTGTTTACAGCAACTGGTTACATTTTCACATACTGCGATGTGTTCTACGTTTTACAACGATCTCTACCGCCGTGCCTTTTGGTATGGGTTCTCGTGTGTGTTATCTTACTTTGTGAAGATTTTCGCTGCCCATCTGTTGGCTGGAATTCAATCCAACATACGACGATTGTAATAATAGCCAATAAATTCGCCTGATGCATTTCCATCTTCTGGTAGAATTGCATTTTTCTGTTAAAGCTTGTATCTTCTTCCGAGATGTTATTTGTTGATGCAGTTAGATGTTATCTGCATATTGAACCAATGTTATTCGAATAAGTTTTGGGAGAAAATTACTAAGACAATTTGTCAATCACTATGTTGAAGTCCAATATATGCCTGATGGATGAACTTGTAAAGTTAAAATGTTTATACAGGTATTCAAGGTTTAGGAGTGCAATTGTATTCGAGTCATAAATCATAATAAAGCTGTTTAAACATTAAAGAAATATAATGTTATATTTTAATGTAGGATTGTTACTAAGACTTCCTAAAAGACAGACCGAAATGAAGATAAATTAACATAATTTTAGGAGGGTTTTCGTTTGAAGAAAAAAATGCATAATAAGGATGAGATAGTTACATCATCTCCGAAATCAATTCTTTACCCTACTAATTGAGATTCTGTGGCGGAAGATCAAAACGTATGGACTTGGGCGTTCTACAGCCGCAAACCCTAGCCCTAGCTTCTCGCAACTGATTGTGCTTTGAGTTACTTTTTTTGTAGGACGTATTCTGGAATTCTGATTTCAATTGAATTGAATGACTGCCAAATAGTAAAGTATATATACTTGAATGTGTCTTGTTCATATATTTTTAATTCGTTTTTAGCAGTCAGTCGGGTTTTTTGGTTTTTTAAATTAACCTTGTTTTTATTTTTATCTTTTCATCCTACGACACTCCGGACTCCGGGAAGGAATACGAATCTATTGACACATCACTCTTCAAAATCGGTCACGCCGCGAAACACATAACCCTCGCTGGGTACAGTCCGATAAAAATACAGGATCTTCTTTTCTAACAACAACGCGAACAAATCAAACGTGTGTAAAATGTTCAAAAAGTTTTTGGTGTTACATTTAAAACCAATTTTTTTAGGAAACTCAACCAAAATTTCTGTTTTAATAAAAATATGAGGACTACGAGTTCTTTAGAAGGATACAATATGAAAAAAAATCCATCGACACGAAAATTTTCTGAAGTTTTTAGACTGTTTAGCTGATAAAGAGTACAACTACACAAGGGATTTTTTGGCGGCTATGGATGGACACACATTTCTCGTATTTGAAGGTCCAAAACCATTTTTCTAAAAAAGGAACCTAATAAATGATAAAATGAACGCCTCAATAACGTTTTTCTGCAACGAAATTACTCTCAATCTGGTTCCATTACAAAGCTTGAAGGATTCAAATTGCGAAGCAACATAATGGAAACTCCAACTTTTAATTCAATTTTATGAGCAAAAAGTCCATTGGCTTTAATGCTATTTAAAAACTTCACCGGGTAATTTACTGCCTCATCTTAATAGCAAATAACATTCATAAATAGTACGACGTGTATCACCAGGAATTTTCCCTAATATAGATCCTCTAATGTAATAATACCGGTACCTATACCGGTTTGACATTTCTTTCTAGAAACTTTATTTTGTAAACAAAACAGAGACAAACAAACCTTTCCTACATATTTGCCATTTCTTTTGTTTTTTTTTTCTCTTAGCAAACCACAGAGCGTACTGCCTCTGTCTGTCTCCCTCTCCGTCACAGGAGTAAAATAGGGTTAAAAGAGATGTCAATATAATATTCCGCGGTTAGTATGTTTGATTTAAGATTGAAATACATATCTACTCACTCATGTGAAAATCGTAGAAATGTTTCAAATTTTGCCTTTTTATTTAAACAAATTTTAAGTAATCGAGTTATTGGATATCCTAAGTTGTACCTGCAGATGTCCTCTATAAGCTGAATTTACTATACTTAAATGCTCCCAGTATTTTCGAACGGAAAGCGTGACAAAGAAAAAAGCAAATTGAAACGAAAAAATAAATTACTATTGTCCAATTTTTTTCGGAATTTATAGAGATATAGACTTGAAACAAAGGAGAGATTGTAGGCCTAGGTCTCCTCTATAGGTCTTTGAAAAATGCACCAGAATATATTGAACGGTTTCTAAGATTTTTACATTTAAAAACATGCCGTCAAATTCAATCTTAGTCGAACAGGACTAAACCAATTTTATTTATATGATTTGCTTGGATCAATAATGCAACATTCTTTTACAGCCATGTAATCATTTGAAACTTTACGAACATTGTTTCAAAAAAATCGCTGAGAGTTTACGGGCTTCAATTCTTTGCCCATTTTGCAGAACAATCGTTCAGGACTATGTAAAAGTTTATCTGTATCTCTTTATCGTATCGTTTTAAAATTTAATTTTTTATTTAGGTATATCAAAGAATAATGCCTTAAATTTTGTTTATAGAAATGCTTTATTAAAATTGTTTAATAAAATGAATAAATATAAAATACATTCAAGACTATTAAATCATATACGGGAAACAACTTCATCAAATTTCGGGTAAAATTGATTCTCACTATATTTGGAGTAAATTCTTATATGTGGTAAATTCCGTGGATTTATTTCCCAGCACCAATATTATCTGCAGTACCATTTTCCCGACATTATGTGTGTTTCGCTAAATAGTAATTTAAAGAGGTAAAGCTCATTCCCCACTTTACTCAACGTTTCATCCTGCACTGGAAACAGTACGCACTTTAATACTCTATACAAACTATTACTGTTACGGTAACATTTCTGAAATGTAGTAACAGCGCTTAAACTATAACCATCATTTTCTACATGTGCACATGAGGGTAGACGTCGCGACTTCGTCATGCATACCTATTAATTTTCCACCACAAATCCACTGAACGGTCTTTTTGGAAACTGAACTGGTGAATGTGTTACGAAAATTCTTCTGGCGATTCAACGGAAGTGGCGTAATATTCTTCTTCTTAAAATATAAAAATCATGTGTCGCTATGTTCGTATGCTGATCTCTCAAACAACTCCACCGATTCCAATGAAATTTTATGGATGTGTATGGTTGATTCCTGCATAAACGATTTTTTAATTCTTTCAACTCAATTTTTGAAGTGAATAGTTTTATGTGCACTCTTACTAAATTCGCTTGACAAAAATTAATCCAAATTGTAAGCACATGAAAAAACAAACTCTATAAATAGAAAATGTTGGATTGCGTTATAAATGAATAAACTTCCACTGCGCTGTATTAAGATTATATTATATTATAAAGAATTGGTTTTTAAATTAAATTTCTTAATAATCCAAATGAAACACAATTCAATTTAATATCTGTATACCTACCTACGTTAAATATCCACATTTACCGTAAAACGATGTAAGTGTCTATGGGTTCATAGTTCATTCTAAATATCTATAGATTTAATCCACACTTCCTTCTAACTTATACCATGTTGCCATCAACTTGATTTAGCTAAATCATCTCATAAATTACGTGATTAATCATACATTTTCGTGATTTATAATTACATGATTTATACGTGTTTAAATTTAATTAAGTATCTGTCATCGCAAATCCACACAAAATAAAATCTAATATACCTGTTCTTAACTTCAGCACTTTATTCAGCAAACAAAAAAAAAAGAAAACTGTCAAAAAAATTATTTCAAATTCAATTTTCTAATTTTGTTCGTGTTTCGGTGAGTTTTTGATATTTTTATTAGATGAAAAATTGTTTTATTCTCGGCAGGTATGGCAAAAACAGAAAGAATAACAAAAAACTAACTATCTGGTGACACCTAATGTCAAAGTCGACAAAAATGTCAAACTAAATCACTTAAAGTTCGGTGGAGACGCCTTTCGTGATTTATAAATCACTTTAGCTAAACTACGTTGGTGGGAACATAGTATTGGGAGACCTTTTCATTAGTTTTATAAACAATACATTTTTCGACCGGTTCTCTTTCCATGTATCTACATTGTGCATCCACCCAGTACCAAATTTAGAGCTGCTTTTGAGACTGGAAACGATTTCAGTGATATTACTGTCGCTAGAAGCACACTCGCAAAAATCACATCGATGGGCAACTGCGTCATTTTAAACGTGTTGATTGGAAATAACAAAGCAAAAGAAGGATCAAAATAGCACAAAATTGTGGCAGGCTATCAAAAAAGTGCCATATTGAAACTCAAATCGCATAACAGTCATGCGGACTACAGTGTTATGTGAATCACAATTTTTAAGTTAGTATTTACTACAATCACATGGGTCGTCGGGTAAGTTACGTGAAGGCAGGATTTCTCATATCACTTCTGCATGATCTCGAGTAGGGAAGTGATAAGTGAATGATTTGTTTCTTTTTGCAGTGCTCCACAGCCCAGAGTTCATTATATGGAATAATTATTTCAGGACTGGTCTAACCTGTTTATAATAGAGAACGAGTGGCTACTTCGGGCCAAAACACCTCTTTTGCATTAAATATATATGAATAACATAACTTTGCGAATGCTGATCTTGGTTATGCCAATTGACTGTTACTTCAGGAATATTCATGGATTTCCCACCTCAGCATAGCTGTAAATACCTCCTACAAGTGTTGGCTTGAAGCAAATTACTGATATGAAGAATAAATAGAATTGAATTAAAATAGAGATTATTTAAATCAAATGACATCTACTTACCATTGAATAAAAGACATCTAAAGGGTCTTTTGTTAAGTATACTTGACATTTTTTTTTTTTTTTTGAAGTAATACTTCATTAGGCACGCTTGACTTCGGGGGTAAGCTGGTGAATGCGTCACAATATCGTTACGGAAATTGCGAGCGGAAGTTGAGAGGGAGATATAAGTTAGTGAGATAGAAAGAGAGAGAGTTACGTTTCGTTTCGAATATTACTGTAGAGGCAAGAGAGATAGATGCGAGCACACATTTTCGTTCTCTCTTTCTCTCAGCTAGTTACGTTTCGTTATCTAAGACACATCATACAGTGCAGCAGTGATACCAGATCGGGGGATTTATCACTTTTTGCGGGATTTTTTCACTAATAATAAGCTAAAATGGACAAAGGGATTTTTCAGACAAGGGATTTTAGTTTTTGGTCAGATTTTGTTCCTAATTGCTCATTTCATTAAGAATACAAAAATGATTCAACCTACGATCAAATTAAATATTTTCATGTTTAGAAAAAAGTCATTCAAAATATCTTAAGGCTTTCATTTTCTTTTTTTTATTTCCCTAAACTGTTTCATAAAATGACATATGTGTCTGTGAATAATTCACGAGTATTTTTTAAAATAGTAAATTTATTTATTTTGTATACATAAAAGGAATATTTTGAGTATAACCGCGGGATAACCTGCCTCTAAAGTCTGGTATCACTGCAGTGCAGGCATATTGTCTGTCTCACACTGTAGGAGCAACAGAGAGAGGTGCGAGCACACAATTTCTTTTCTTTCTCTCATAGCCAGTTACGTTTCATATATCTAAGACACGCCTATTGCAAGGTTGCTGCTTTGGTAATTCTTAACAAATTTGGTAATTTTTTTTGCTTATTGAGTTTTGGTCATTTTTATCTGGTTATGGTAAATTTTTGAGCAGATGTACTCGATATCACCTCATTTAAATGCTACCTTATTGCTTCTGATTGAACGCATTGCATTATTTGCATATGCTTCATCACCATCCATATAAAACTGTTTTATTCACTTCGAAATAGTTTCTGTTTCTGTTTATAACTGCATTGAGATATGTAGAGGTTAATTAATCATATTATTTATATACAGACATGAAACTCTAATTTGTTAAGGGTTGAGGTAGATGATCTCCCATGTCTTCTAGCAGCTGGTAATTTTGTGCAAAATCAAATGAAATAATTTGAGTTTTTTTTTTGTAAGTGGCAACCGTGGCCTATTGTCTGTATCGTACTGTAGGAGCAATAGAGAGCAGTGCGCGCGCCCATTTTCTTGCTCTCTTCCGCTCATAGCCAGTAAATTATTGAAGAAAATTGATATATTAGAATGTATAAACAAAACATGCATATATAGATGGAGCTAAATAAGTTTTACTTCAGTCGTGTGGTGTAAAGCACCCTCGTTTTTTTAAATGCAAACTACTTGAAATCTATATATATAAAAATGAAACCCGTTTTCCGTTGTCACGACATAACATGAAAACGGCTTGACCAATTTGGCTGATTTTTTTTTTGTAGTTTTCTAATACTCTGTACATGGTTCTTACGGAAAAAATATTGAGAAAATCTCTCAGAAAGATTGAAAAATATACATTTAATTTTGCACATTTAAAAAAACGCGCGTAACGAATGTCAACGTCATTCAATTTAAAACAAAAAATCTGTGGTTATCTGTGACAACACATCCATACCCGCGCTAACAATAATTTTATTAAGTTTTTGATAAAGTTCGTTTTGTTTGCTAATAAGTGTTTGTTAATCACGGTAAGTTCACTTCACTTCATATCGATTTTTGGTAACTTTTGTTGACTACACAATATTACAATTTAACATGGTTATACAGAAAATATATGAGATCTTTTTATTTTCAGTTGGATTTTCGTTTTTAACAATGCCACCAACCAGACGTACAAACTTAGGCCGCAGAACTCGAAATACGGCAAGTCAAAGAAATATAAGAGCAAATCAAACTGATGAGCAACGCGAAGCGCGAAATGAACTTCAACGGAATCGAAATTGATAGAACAGTTCCCCTTTTAAATCAACAACAAAAAAATGCCTACGATACGCTCATGAAAGTAGTGAACAATGGATCTGGCGGATTTTATTTTTTAGATGCTCCCGGTGGAACTGGGAAAACTTTTTTGTTATCATTGATTTTGGCAACGATTCGATCGCAAAATGGAATTGCACTAGCCCTAGCTTCATCAGGTATTGCAGCTACGTTGTTGGAAGGCGGTCGAACAGCTCATTCAGCTCATCAAGCTGCCGTTGAACATTCAAATTAATGAGACTCCAACTTGCAACCTTTCGAGGAATTCTGCGATGGCCAAAGTGCTGCAGCAAACCAGATTGATCATTTGGGATGAATGTACGATGGCACACAAAAAATCTTTGGAGGCATTAGATCGCTCGATGCAAGATTTACGAAATAACAAAAAACGGTTTGGTGGTGCAATGATACTATTGGCAGGTGATTTTCGACAAATATTGCCAGTTGTTCCACGCTCAACGCCTGCTGATGAACTGAATGCATGTTTGAAGTCGTCCATTTTATGGAAATACATTAAAACACTTAAATTGAGTATAAACATGAGAGTCGAATTGCAGGAAGACCAGTCTGGAGAAGTGTTTTCCAAACAACTGCTCGATATTGGTAATGGTATTATTGCTGTTGATACATCATCTGGATAAATTACATTCCCTACCAATTTTTGTAACTTTTGTGAATCAAAGACCGAACTCATGGAGATGGTTTTCCCAAACATTGCTCAAAATTACGTAAATCACGTTTGGTTAAGCGAACGTGTTATATTGGCAGCAAAAAATGTTGATGTGAATGAAATGAATTTTCAGATTCAAGAGAAAATAGCTGGCGAATTGAAGAATTACAGATCAGTTGATTCCATTACTAATGAAGATGAAGTTGTCAATTATCCAACAGAATTTTTAAATTCGCTGGAATTGCCCGGCTTACCACTTCATAATCTGCAATTAAAAATCGGATCAGTAATTATTATGTTACGGAACATAAACCAGCTACGTCTGTGTAATGGCACCCGGCTTGCGGTGAAGAAATTATTGAACAACGTCATCGAAGCCACAATTTTGAAAGGGAAGTATAAAGGCGAAGATGTTTTAATCCCACGCATCCCTATGATACCGAACGACATGCCATTCAGCTTTAAACGTTTACAGTTTCCAGTGCGGCTTGCATTTGCAACGTCAATAAATAAATCGCAAGGGCAGTCGCTAAGTGTATGTGGCATCAACCTAGAAAATCCATGTTTTTCATATGGCCAATTATATGTCGCCTGTTCCCGTGTCGGAAAACCATCAACATTATTTATTTACGCACCAGAACATAAAACTAAAAATATAGTTTATCAAAAAGCATTAGACTAGCGAGAAGCAGTGAAGGGTAAAGAGGCTATTAGTTGCTTTCTAGAGCGCGCGTGGTGTTGAGCTCAGTGTTTACTTCAAAATGCAAAGTTGTTCAATAGCGATTTGTAAAAATATGAGTAAAATTGAACCCTATGGAATGAACACTATTGTGAAAATATATATGTTGTTTTTTATTTAATAAAAATTAGTAAAGTCCTCAGGTATGGCGAGATCAGGGAAATAAGGATTCATTTGTATATGGAGGATATTATAGATTCCAGTTCAAATTGAATAGGTACTCATACATAAGATAGGTCAGCTATACAAAATAAAGTAGTGCATCAAAGCTACGCTAAGGCGGTACGAAGTTCGCCGGGTCAGCTTTGAGAAAATAAATACTACTAACACTAAAATACTATTACGGACCCTAAAACAGTACCCGGGCGAAGCCGTGCCGGGCAGCTAGTATCTAAAATAAAATGTTATTGGCTTGAATTACTATTAAAACATTTATGAATGGAATTCGACTTCGTTCATATGTCCACCACGGGAACGTATGCAGCGATATGTTGAACCCAATTTTCGATGATTTGGCCGCACATCTCCACCGATATGCCGGCTTGTTGGCATAGGTCAATGATTTAATGTAGCCCCATAAAAAAAGTGTAGAGGCGTTAAATCACACGATCTCGGCGACCAATAGAGTGGTCCGTTTATCGAGATAACGCGTTCATCAAACTGAGACTTCAATAACTCGATTGTTGCTGTGCGGCTTATGGCACCGTCTTGTTGGAAAAACATATCACTGATGTCCAATTTATGCAATTGCTCAAGGAAATAAAGTTCAAACATGTCTCTGTAGCGAATGCCATTTACCGTAACGTGACGGTCATTTTCATCGAAGAAAAAAATTGGCCCAATGACGTCACCGGCATGAAAACCGCACCAATAGTGACTTTTTGCGGATGAAGTGCTGTTTCATGAAGCATATGCGGGTTCTCATCTGTCCAGTAATGCTTATTGACGAAGCCGTTTAACCAAAAATACGCTTCAACGCTGAAGATGATATTTATTTTGTTTAATGCTCTTAAAGTTGCGACCACTGACTTGGAATTTCTGTAGTAAATTTTAATTATTTGTAAACGTTGTTCCTTTACGTACTACACCATGAAGAGAATGTTGATTTTACTAAACTGTTTGACAGTTCGGTAATCGGTGTAAGTTTGAAGTTGTCAAGCCGCTAATGAAAGACCCTTTGCTCAATTGCCTACCAAAAATTTGTTAGCGAGTCTCTTATTGTAACTTGTCCTTATCAATATATAGGATTGCATCTTTTTCCGAAATTTCTATGTCATATGAACTCTGGAAGCTGGTAGGAGAAGACACATTCCAAGAGGAAATCGGTTTGCAATAAAACAAACACGTAGCAGTTATCTATCTATGTATAAGAACTTCGAAGTATCGTTCCGCGTTATTAGTTTAATCATACATCACGTTGGATAACACCTCAAAAACAAAAAGAAGTCAATGATCTTAAGCTCTGTGCAAAATAATTTTTTCACCAAACAGATCGGTAGTTGCACACGCTGTATAGTACGAATCTTCGATTTGTAGGTATGCTTCATCCAAAAAGACTAAGCATCGTCTCTGAAATGGATTTTGTGGTAAAGTAACAGATCCCGATACAAATTTCGCCTTTACCTCTGGAGATATTTCAAATATCTCATTGGACATTTTTTTTTTTGGCCAAAGAACTTGAGGAACAGATTCTTAATGCTTTATTTTAGCCACATACCAGTAGATACGTAGCGTCTACGTGATGGTTGTACCGAAAGGACCACATATCAACTCAATTTCTCGGAGAGTCAATTCCACCTTTTTCATGTCAGGAAGTGGACCTTGTACATCAGCATTAAGCGATAAAAAACCATACGACTTGCGCCAAATGAGAGATCACTTACCAATTACTAAATGCAATAGAGGGGACGACTACCTAAATTAATTTTTCTTTGCCAACACAATATTTTCTGCCTCACGAGTCTTCTCCTTTAAATATTTAAAACACCAAGAGCCAATAGTTCAAGGCAAACTTTGATTGCAGTTGAAAATATCTTATACCTTCCCATTTTATATCACAGATGCAAAATTACTCCGTTCGGTATGACCTTGTTTTTGGTTTAATTAACACAGAGATTTTTTTTCTGTAATCCTTTAAGCGCTTGTGTTAACCGGAAAGCTTCCGATCCATTTTAGCTCGCTCTATAAAATATCACCAACATATTCTCCTGTCATTATTTCAATTAAATTAACTGATGAAATAATTAGCAGCGATTATCCATCACCGAAGATAATGCGATACTCGAGTAACCATATCATCCATTCCATTCTGGATATTACACATCTACATGCGATAAATATTTTTTTTTCTGTTTCCCACTTTATCACGCATTTGCCTAATCAGAATTTCTTCCATTACCCTCCACTTACTGCCATCGGTCTCTCGAGCATTCTTCTCTCTTTTCTTCCATCCGTTCACATTCACAGTTCACACCTGCAGCTGCTAGAGCACCATCGGCAACGAAAGAAAAGAAAGAAAAAATGGGTCAGAGTATATAAAGCCAAGTTCAAGGCGATCGCCGTTTCAGATGTAAGAAAAAGTTACTCGTGGTTGGATCGTACTAACGGAAGTGAATCGCAATTCAAAAGATATTCTTTTTACAAGCAAGGAAAAAGTGCAGTGATTTTCTACAACCAGATCCTGGATTAACCCATCTGTGGATACGCAAACTCATAACAAAACCTTCAGGAATTTCATTTACCATAATAAACAATCAATTCAGGTGAGAGATAGATGGTAATTACACATCTGGGAAATTCTAGAGCGATTGAGAAAGTTTTTTTTTTTTTGTATCGTCTGCAATGTTCAAAATTGACCAATCACGAAAAGTGTCTTGCTTCAAAACCAAATTAGCGTTCGTGTTGAATTGAATTCCGTGCGGTGGCACTACTAACCCACTTTCGTGCGAGAAGAACGTGTTCTTCTCATGAAAACAAATAGGCGCTCTTTTAGGCTATCACACCCAGTGCAATTATGTACATTCCAGTATGCCACCACTGTTGACCCTCGACAATGGATAAATGACGTGCTGACGCCTTAACAATGCGCATACTTTCATTTGGTAGAAATGGTGAAAGTTGTTCTCTCTCATACCTTTGTAACTGTAGACTTTTCCATCGTGCAGACATACCACGGGCGTGCGGCGGCGATACGAAAAAGAGACCATAAATTAGGTATTGTTAAAATGAAAGATACTGTGCACGTTAGTAGTTGTGTCTTGTGTGTGGCGTTATTAAATTGACGTGACGTAAATCTTGCGGTGCATTCATAATGTTTTGTTTGTTTTTTTTTCTCTTTGCAATTTGGAAAAGAAAAAAGAGTTTCTCCTGGCAAACATGACTCGTCTAATGTGGCAGTAAATGCGAACAAAATGTATGTAATGAGTTTTGAATTGTGCACCGCAATCTCGAACAATATGACGAATAGGAGAAACTTTGTTTCGTGTATTCCTGCAATTGATTGTTGCTTTCATCGGCAGATGTGGTGGCAAATGCAGGTGGATTTTCGAAAAAGAAAACTCCAATGTATGTATGATAAAACGAAAGAGTTGAAATGCGAACTGTATATGGGCTCAGCATTTGGTTTTCGCTCTTGTGATCTAGAGGATGTAGTCGGAGGATTATAATTCGGTTTTACGACTGATATAAATTATTTCTTGTAGTATTGTGACTCAAGAGCAGTACTAGGTCGAACTTGGGATGGCTAAAGTAGCTTGGAGTCTTGAATGTAGTTGAAATCTTTTATTGGAGGTTTTGTTGGTTATTGACGAGTTTGTTTCTTTATTTGATTTATTATCTGGTCGATTTAAGGCACCAACTATCTCAGTCCGCAATAGGAATTTTATTATTTGTTACTAGCCACAGCATTATACACTCCTTTGGCGACAACTCCGGTTTTCAAGCATAATATACAACTTGGATCATCCTCCTCTGACTGAGAGACCTAGCTCTAGTTATAAACATTATTCGAGTGTGGACATGAACGTTCAATTAGTATGTTATTCATCCACATAAATATACGACATTTTGTCAAACCTCCATTGACGGCTGGAGGCCTTACCATAGTTTCAACTGAAACGTGACTTGAGTACGCACCCTGATTACTCAATTCACTTCATAGTCTATCCATCAGCAACTAGTGTACTGATTCTAGGAAAAACTGGCACGAATTTCATTGTATTTGTTTCGATCTTCTCTTAGTTTCAAGGTGGCTATGTGATGTGAATATATTTATAAAAATATTTAGTACCGAGCACAGACCTCTACATCAGAGAATATCGCCGATGCAATGTAGTCAAAAGGACTCTAATCTTTAAATGATTCCCTTTACACCATTTTATGTGTACACAAATGTTCTCAGTAAATAGACATTTTAAGTATTTTCTGAATTGATATTTACTTTGAGGTTTGTATACCGTGCTATAGAGAGCAAATATTAAAAGAAGATAACACCGTGTCGGCATTTTTCCTTGAGAAACAACTATTCCATTTTGAGGACACTTCCGCTTCGAAACAGAAAGAGCGCCTTTTCAGTACCTTGGCAATGTCGATATTAATTTTGACATTTCTTTAGTTTCCCAAAAGGCCCTGAGTCATACTAAAAGTCATTTTCAATATTCATATTAATAATTGTGTAGGTCACAGAAGATAATGTTATGTAGACAATTTTGTTCGTAAAATTTGAGCTGGAAACTGAAACTAATTATTTGTTTTTATATGCAGTTCAATGAAAATCACCAATATTAGTCGCATGTGTTATATGTGAATAGTCTATTTGCTTGCTAGTTCAAGGCATCACACTAATCACCTATTTATTTCTAGTACCTGGCGGCCTGTGCAATAAAGAACAGTAATTTATATTTGAGTATTCTGAATTTTTCCTCGAAACTTTTCCTTTCTGAGAGTTCAAACACTTGTCCACTTCTGAATCCTTTAGCAAAATAATACCCAACATTAAAAGATTGCAAGGAATAGGAAGTTATGGAATTTTCTGGTTGTTATTATTGTTAGAAAGTTCAGTTGCTGTCAAATTGAATACGGGGTAAGACTTTATAACATCGATTTGATGTTAAAGAGCAACAGCGTTCCTAAATAAGGTTTTTCTCGACTTTTCTTGGAGAGCACATGTTCCAATTTAAGAAATTCCGTAGAACTCGTTTTGATTCGTGATCGCGACAAAAGTAGTTTATTTGAAAAAAAAAAAACTTGTTGACCATGTATTTTGTAGGATTCTTACTTCCTTGCAGTTTTTTCTACTGCTGTTTCGTCTGATGAAACAATAGCAAATAGAGTATTTCGATTAGTTTTTGCATCTATACATATTTCTAAAATAAATCAGTTTCTTTTTTGTTTTCAATAACTTATTTTGCGAGTCTTTCAAAACTCTTCAGATCCATCGAAACGAAAAGGCAATCAGGCACTCCAGAGAAGTATAATTTGATTTGAATAGGTGTATGCTATTGATGTCACTACTTGCGATTTCCGATGTAAGTTAACCCTTAACTTATCTGGCAACTCTGTTATTTACTTGTCTTCAAACTATGCCTTTTAAACATTTAATACAAAAATGTGCTTCCATAAAAACCAGAAGTTTTTATTTAAATTGACAGGGCGGTTTCAGTTCGGGATAGGCCACGGCCTTTACCAATCTTAGAAGCAGCTTGAATTTTTTTTTTATCGCCATGCATTGTGTAGAGCAACTCTTAAAGATTATATCTTTGATCAGAAATTTGCTGTTGCCAATTAAATGGCTCGCATCTTCTGGGTGGGCCTTTCAACACAACATGTTTGACTGCTTCAGAGTAGGAACAAAATCCTCTGTTAGCTTCTTGGATTACAGAGACCAAAAAAAAGTTTAATTACATATCGATCGACCAACATTTTGGGAACAAATTTTAATCACCTTGTACGATAGATTCGTTGGACTACCATTGTAAAATATCCAATTATCTTTTTCACCAAAAAGGCATAATTTTTTTTTCTAGTTTGGTCATAAAAACTTTGGCATCACTATCCATTTCCTACATAGGTTGGACCTTAAAGCTTCTTCCATTTCTTTTTTTTAATTTTTTGGATAGTTGCCCGGCACAAAAAATTATTTTGAAGAGGACTCCTAAAGCTAGTGCCATAAAGAGCCCAGCCAATCTTCTAGCTGCAAAGAGTTTTTTTTTTAAAACGTTCACAGTTCGATGGTTGAAACTACAACATCAACAGTAGTTTATCTTTCTACAGATCCATTTACCAGCCTACCAACTTTTTCACCAATATTCGAAAAAAAACTCAACCGTTGACATTATAAGTTAAAAATATTTAAAAATATTCTTTTTATCCAACTGATTGTGATCTAAATCTTACCAATTTTGGGCCGACCCACACTTTCTACAGCATTTGGAAGTTCAACGACAGTTTGAGGAAGTTATTACTACCTACTGTCCACTTTGTAGTTCAGTGTGTTAAGTGTTGCTAAATTAGTCATGTCGATGTCGTTAATAAGTATTGTCCCAGCAACAAAAATCCAGTACAACAAACTTCAAACAAAATCACAATCCACAGAGAAACCGAAACAAGAAAACGCACATCGGCCGAGTTCGTTGACCATTTTAACAAGCAAATTTCTATTAGTTATGAAGCTTGAAATACTGTCGCGTGTTCTCTTCGTTTGTGTTTATTGTTTGTTATGAAAAATCGCTAACAAATTGGAATTTTAAATTTTTATTAAAAAACAAAAAAAAAAACCCATAGAAAGTAAAAAAAAAAATATTTCAATTCAAATTTATGGCACCATCGGAATGTCCCTACAAGTGGAAACGAAAACGAAATTTTTTTATTTATAGTTCAACGAGGTAATTAAGGAAACTTTCGATTTTACATTTGTTTTGTTGTGTTCTTGCCTCTCGATTTCTTTCGCGTTTACCTTGAATGATTCTTGGGAAAGATTGTGTTGTGGGCGGTCCTTAATTTCACTCAGTAAATTTTTGGCTTTGCTTTCCTCTTGCTATTCTGCAGTTTAAAACGATGGAACTTTGACCACAGGGGAACATGATCTCATGGGGATATACCTACACAATAAACAACCACAAAATATAGGTCATTACCATCGCATCGAGTTGTGAGATGCTTAAATAGTCATTAAAGAGATTGTTTTCAAGAAAGTGAAAGCATACTGCCATACCTGCAAGACAGTGAGAAGAAACGCTATAAACAGAATTACTCATCCAGTGAAAGAAATCTGTATTGTGAACATTATGGCACGCAAATTATTAAGTTGTTTGTGTTGACGTTGAGTGTCTTATTGGCATAGATATTTTATTTTAATTCAATTGGGAATTCGTTTACTCATTGGTGGTGTTTCTCAATGACAACTTCTCAGAGAAATTCGAAAATATTTTTCCAAGACAGTTGAAGTGTTATGACTGATGAGTGTGTACTGAAAGGACCATCACAGGAATTAGAATACTGTAGGGTTTTGTTTTACATATACCTTTTCTACTTTAATGACGAAAACACCCAAATTATTCTGTCGATTCCCAAGAAATTGGCCATTCTTAGGAATGTAAGTGGAACCTAAATTAAACCGTTTATGGTACAACGTTTTCGTTTTTTTATCAATAAAATATATAATTCCAAAAAAGGTGACACGACCCAAAATGTAGTTAAATAAAGCACGGCTAATGTGCGCGGTATACTTGGGAATTTAAATGTAGAACCTAGACCCGAAAAACATTTAAAGCGTTAGCTTTTAAGATATTGTTTATTGTGTTTTTTTTTTATAACCAATTAGTCTATTTATTCTCTACTACCTACTCGCCATTCGCAGTAACGTCTTGTGTGTCGGTAAAAATATATCGCATACAATATTCCTATTTCACCATTGCGACATTCTTCATAAAAACTTTTTTCCATTTTGTAATTTTTTGGCATTATTATCATGGACTAACAACAGTATCGGTTAAGGATTTGGTACACTAAAGGTACCACTGCTTCCGTGAAACAGTGGCGACTCAATGGCTAGTAGTCACTACTAAGAGAGGCATCTGAAGTTATAACCACATTCTCTTTGGCTCACTAAAAATATATAAAAATGTATAAAATGATACGCAAAGAGCTTGTTGGATGGTTTATGCTTCTGTTTCCGACTTCCTACCAAGAGGAACACATTTAGCACTTAAGGACTGTTTTGTGGCCCAAAAGCACCTCTGAAATTGCGCAAATTAATAATATTGATAAATTTGATGCTAAAGATTGCCAAGAGGTCATTAAAACACGGCTTGCCTAGTCAACGGTCTCAGTGAAAAAAAAGATTGGAACACTGTTACATTCTCATGAATATATATATATATATAGCCGCGCTGGCTAGATCAACTTGAATTTAAATATCGCGCGGGAAACAATTATTCATGCTTAGTGTCATCAATAGCTTCTTTACTATATCAATGAAGGTTGCTATAGACACATTTCTTTCTTGTTTTTGTAGGGCTGTAACTGAGTATAGTTAATGGAAAATAATGGGTCAATTGCGAGACGTTAAGATTTAAAAAGAAAATGCCCGAACCGGATGGTTGGTACAATTATCCCATCAAAGGTTTATTATTTTTCACACAGGAAATAAACTTGTTGGCATTGGCTGTTTAACAGTCGGACAGATTTTTGCTTTGACAAAATAGTTTCAACAACCAGAACCCAGATTCTCTGAGCCTTACTGCACAGAACTATAAAATATATTTAATATGGAAAGTTCAGCAGCACTCTACTTGCATTAATAATTATGGTTAACTGAACTGAAGCCTCTTGATTCTGTTTGTGTGCATTCATATCACCACCTTGGGTTGGATACCCTAAATTTTCGTCAAAGTTATTCTGATGTTTGCACCGATGTTAAGCTTCAAGTTAAGCTCGAGTCTGCAATAACTCAAAGCAACTTATGGCACTAAAAAAAGATTTATTATGCGTGTTTGGTTATTGACGCGAGTTTTAGGGCTGTTATTCTATTTTGGTAAATAACTTCAGTTTATGTAGCTCTTACTCGAGTCAGAAATCCTAGAATAGATTCAGTAAATAACGCTATTCAAATTTCATTCAATATCTAAGTAGTCAAGTCGTCTCGATAGTCTCAACTGCATTGGAACAGTACCTACATTTTCTTCCGTGCTATGTATGTTGGTAGTTGATACCATAGACAAATCAGACTGAGCCAACTCGCAATCCTCTTGCCGCTGGCCCACTCAACTTTTATTTTCAAATTCGCCATTTTGTCTATTGGTGTTATGTCAATAAAGAATCCGTGTGACATGTAAAAACATACGAAAAAAAAATGCTGCCAACTTCGGCAACCGTGGGGAAATGTGCTAGAGTTCGGGAATACCACATTTTTACATAACTGAATGCCATTGGTTAGTTATTATAAATTGTTAAAAGGCGAATAATTTGATTTCTTTGGTTAATAAAACTAGCTAAATGAGATGTTTTATACTCTAGATACTAATTATGACAAACATGGTTGCGTATTTTCTGCTTTTGAATATCTTTAACTTTGATTTCATGTCTAAATTTTTAGATAACTGAAGAAAATTTTCTCAACATGTTTCTATTTTCCTTCAACCAATCTACGTTGTTCATTTTTACCCGACTGCACACAGAGAGGGTTATGTGTTTCGCGCGTATTCTATGTACGTTCCATCGGGACACCCTGCGGCCTAAACGGCTTGACCGATTTTGAAGAGTGAAGTGTCATAAGATTCGTATTCTTCCCCGGAGTGCCATAGGCTAAACAAAAATGATATAAATTTAAATTTAGAGAAAAATGAAAAAAAAACCAACTGTCACACAAATGTCAGTGAGAAATGTCAAGATATGGAATACACTGAACTGTGAAATAAATTACGTTTTGATCTATTCACAATAGCATCGCAACTCGTACCCAGCCAAGTTTCGCACCTAGCTGCATCTACATTTCAACTCAACATCGCAACTGACAGCCAAAAATCGCATCATTTATTTTTAGTGGATAGTGTTACCATCAAACGAATATTATGTTGATTGTTAGGTTCAAGTTTATATAGTCTAAATAGATACATTAGGTTCGTTCGCGTACGTGGTTTGAATCGAACGCAATCGATATAAATCGAACGCAATCACACAAAGTCTATACACGCACTCATCAAAAATGACAGAAAAAGAGAAAATTAGCAAAGTAACGAGTAACGAGTGGCTTCTCTCTTGGCTCGAAACAGCTCAGAGAATTTCAACCGGCAAGTACTGATAAATATGTCAAATGCACAAAGTTGTCAAGAAACAAATTCAAAATCCGGCTTAAAAATGAATTGCACAGAACAATAAAATCTGCAAAAATAAAGAAAATTCGGTTGTGGTCGAATGTTGTCCTAGAACGTTTCATATGTTGCAAAAAGGAAAGTTATATATTTATTTGTGATATGGATTAGATGTCAAAGGTGAAAGTTGCTCGAAGTAGCTCGAAGTCTTTCCACGTACTTTGGCTATATTTTCAGCTCTCTGAGAGAGTTTTGGTAATTTTTTTGAGTTTGACGGATTTGTAGTGTTTGGCTCGGGAAAGTACGCGAATAGACCTATTATTACCCGACTGGACACATGGAGGGTCATGTGTTTCGGGCGTATCCTATGTACGTTCCTACGTGACGCCGTGTGGCCTAAACGGCTTGACCGATTTTGAATAGTGAGGTGTCATTAGATTGGAATTTTTCCCGGAGTGTCATAGACTAAAAAGATAAAAAAAAGTGAGTTTAAAAAACCAAAAAACCCGACTGACTGTAAAAAAAAAAGATTTAGAAAGATATGAACAAGACAAATTCAAGTACATACCTATACCTTACTATTTGACAGTTGATTATGTAAAAAATTGCTTGTGAAACAAATTTAATTACTTCCACGACTTTTTTTAGCAAACCTTTTGCAAACAATTTAACTCCAAAATAGACACACTGCCCTAAAATAGAGCATTGGAATTAAGGTGGAATGAAACCTAAAGCGAATTGTTTGTACGAGCTCTCCGACAAACCCCCTTTAGCTTATTATTAAACGGCGAAGACGATCCAAACACAGCTGTCAACGTAAGCCAACTATTTAAAAGAAAAGCCATGACTTCCTGACATCCGACCAAAATGTAATGAAGATATCAACTAATCTAATCTGTCGAGTTTGATGAGGGTGAACCCATGATAAAGAGAAAAGAGCATATCTACATCAAATTTTTTCCAAGTTTGGTGTTTGGTCGGGGGAAGTATGCCTCGGAGTAGAAGGATGGGCCTGAATAATATTTCTTCAACAATTTAGAGGAAGTTGGTTTCTCCAATAAAATCTAGACCATACTTAAATTCTGTAGGGTACTTTATTGAGCTTGTTTAGGTTTTGGACATAAGCTAAGAAAAAAGTAAGATATTCCTTTTCGTTCCAAATTCAATTGGATCTCGGTCCTAGTTGTGTTTATGGGATAATATACTTACAAACGAACTCTACGCTGTACATAGGGATAAACCGTGCCAGCGAACCTATCGGTTGAGCTCAGACTTATGTGAAATAAAAAAATATATGTGTCTGATCTGTCAGCTGTCAATTTAATTCTTTTTTTTTTTTTTAATTTATTGGCTTCTTAATTCTATTTTACAATTCGAATGGGGACAGAAAGTGCTGAATCGGTATAGTGCATGCGCTGCCGGAAGTGCAGCGTAAGGAAAGTATATAACATTGTTTGTGAAAGAGGGGACAGAATGTGCTAATTAATATTATTAATATTTTGTATATAATGTGCTGGCATACGGAAAATATAGTGCGCGTGTGTCGTTACTATTAACTTATACATACCTTGGTTTCAAACAGTCTCTGCAAAGTCCATTTCAATACTAAATCACCAGCATGCATCTAACTTGCCTACCTTAAATACAACGACTATAGATAGTAGTATCTGCAAAAGCAAACACTGTCCACGTTGGTATCTCTAAGCAACAATCATTATGGTATAGCAATTTCCGTTGAAAATCGCTTTTCATATTCCATTTATGACAACAGCTTACCATTTGTTGACAGCGAAAGTTCTGTCAGCTTATAACCAAGCAATGAGGTCAACAAAAAATATATCCAGCCATAACTTATCACCGAATCTGGTACACGAAAATTACTTCTAATTCAAACATGGCATAATATTTGTGTTATTCTACAATCAAATGGAGAAACTCTCCTCCTCTGTCCAAAGGTAGCCTCTGCTGTTATTAAAGGTATGCGCTGTGTAGTGGCCATGAAAACCACAACCAAAACCACCTGCTTTGGCGAAACCTCAATCCACCACTTTCATTTGTGGTGGTGGGGCATTTGGTTCGAGGAAATAGCATTACACCTAATCGCATCTTGGCCGCCGAATTGGGTCAACTTTATTGTAAATTTGATTTCAATAATAAAAACGATATTGCGTGCGTGCACCAAAACTAGATCAGCCACTAATTTGTTGAGCACATTTCACATGGCAGACGCAGAATGCGGTTGCGGCTAAAGGTTCTTTTCCGCATTTGTTCCCCCCCCTCTTCTCTATATGTTCTATCTACGCTAAGTGCTTTCTTTGCGAGGTCCAATGACTCGCACCCATGATGGCATGGAAGCAGTGCTAACCATAGAATCGCGTTCGGTTCTTGGTAGTAGTTGCCATTATTAATTTAACGGAACTTGCTGTACGGGTACGATACGAGTTGCTGCCATTCCTATTGCGTCTACTCTTTCTTTGCATTAAACTTGCTACCTGTTTTCTGAGCTGCGGCTGTGAAGTAGTTTCAAATGGACGGTGCATCTTGTGGATAAGTCTGAACAGTAGATTTGTCGATTAAGTGTAACGAAAGGTAAGCCAACGGATTGGACAAGTTTTTCAGGAAGTTTATGCCAGCCAGTGGTTCTGAGTATTATTTTTGCTTAATTTGATAATGCCTGGGTCACGGGAGACCCCTCTGTGGTGCACGTAACTGGAAAAGAAAAGAAAAGAAAAATGTATGCGGCACAGTATTCCATTAGCACGGCGGCGTTTATTGTAATTTGCAAGTCATTAACATTTTGGGTCTCGTCCACTGGCACGGGAAAACAAATCGAGTGCGGCTAAGCTATTTTGTAATAAATTTGTCGGCCAGTTGGGTGCACGAGTGCAGGTACCTCTCGCGGAAGTGGAAACGTGCAGAGACTTATAAGAGGCAGGGATTACGTTTAATGCATTTGATATATGTATATGCCAGCGACTTGTTGATGAATTATTTATAATTGTCTCGTTGATCGTTGCCAGTGTACTCGAAAATTAGAAAATGATTGTGCTTGGGAGCGTGCTTTGTACAACAAGTGGGTCTTTCTGTCGGAAGGGGCCCCTCTAAAGTGACGTGCATGAGTTATGCAAGGAAACTATAAAAATTTTCAGCCGAATTTATGATGCAACTTAGTCGTGACTGCTTTTAGATGAATTATACCGGTATTTGTCTTTGCTAATGTCAAGAAGATTGAGATTGAAAAGTCATTGAAAAGATGAGTGTGGCGCTGTGTAAAAACTCTGGAGGGGTCTTCTGAGGATGTTTTCTTTTGGAAAATGTTTGCCTATTATTTATATTTCGAATAAGACCTCTACCAATGCAACCGAAGACTCCTTTGAGGGATTGTTTGAACAATATAAGTCCTTCAGAGTGGGTGTAGCGGCTACGTGCTTAGTGTGCTGAGCCACTGAGCAAGGGGTTCTGGTTCGGTCGGCGTAAAAGTCGAAGGCTACGGTTATACTGAAGTTCTACTAAAAACTTTACTTTTCATCCATTTTCATACCTTTATTCAACGGATTTCCTTCTTTTAATTCCAGAATGATTAGTCAAAGAACACTCACCGGATGGATGTATCTATCAATTCTCGCATTCCACTGCACCGTCATGACATTCGCCTACCCGCACACAGACATGGTAATGCCGCGTCGCTTAGACGTATTAACACAAAACCAACCAGAACCATCGAACCAGCTGACGCCCGTGTACCGTGCCGATCAGCAAGATGTGCGAAAATTTGCCGTCAAGCCAAATCATTCGAAAAAAGTCGCCCTAGACGATTTGGACGACGACATTGAGGGAAATCAAATTCAAGAGCACACTGGCACTGCAGCCGGTTTCTCATGGTCAAACATGCTGTCGACGGTTTTGCAGATGTTCTTCAACGGAGGTGCTGGCGCTGGAGCACCAACAAAATCAGATGATGTTGACAATGTCGGCGGTTTCGGCGGATCACCATGGGCTAATGTGATATCAGTTGGTAGGAAAATATACGCACTTTTCTTTGCGATTGACAGGTCTTACAATTATGTCGACTCCATTGCAGGTCTGAAGATCATCAATACACTCTTGGGTGGTGGTGCACCTAGTGACGGTATCGACAAGGTCGACAATGGCGGATCTCCAATGCAGGTAAGCACAATTTTGGACACACTGTTTTGGACGAAAAAGATTTCTTAGATTTTGACAGTTCTGTATTTAAATTTTGTATGGACATTTGTGGTACACCGTAGTTTAGAGTTTGCTCCTTATTTACAAAATTCTAATGTATATAGAGAATAATATCTGCACAAATTAAAATTATTTTTCTATACAAGAAAACAAAATTAAAACAAAAAATCACCAACAACTAACACTGCTTTAAATGCTTTATATACTGAAAAGATTTTTAATATACCTACTATAATTTTTTGTTTGCAAATCAGGATGTTAATTAATGGTAGAGATAGAGGGAGGATTGCCAGGTAGATGGATGATGTTTCTTTTTCTGACGTGTAAATCAATGGCCAACTAATAACTGATTGTGAAAGTTGGCCTTAAATAACGAAATACTTAGATTTAGGGAGTAATTTAAATGCCAGGTTGTTTTATTGAATCGGTATATGAATAGTTCTTAATTTTTAAATTTTTAATATGGTTAAGGTGCCTGTCCATTTGAAAGTACGTTCATAAGTAAACTCTCGAGAGTTAATATAGTGTGGCTATCTTTTTGAGAGTGATATTCTTTCGACTTTGATACGAGTCCTCTGCCTCTGGTAAAAATTTAAGAGAGGATACCCTCATAGCCGCGTTCACTTGAACTTGATACAGGTACTTATAATTTTGCTAGTTATTAGTTGGAAGCAGCCGATGTGACAAGAAGAATTTTTGCAGTCGCTTTTATTATTGCCACTGTTATAAAAAAGCTCTGTATTAAACCATAATGGTTGCCGCCGTAACTACTCTTACAAGAGAGATTACAACTGAAGATAAATTCAATTTTATCCATTTTTGACGGTTTTGGCAAAAATATTTAATGCCGTTCAAACTTTTGTGGTATTCGAATGGAATTCTCTGATCTGCCCTTTAATTTTATATACCTCGGGTCCAATTGAACTCAGCAGTTTTCACATATTAACATATATCGCAGGTTAAATTTTATATAAACAAAAGGAGATCAAACCTGTCGAGAAATTTCACGAAGACATAAGCAAACTCCACTACTTGTCAAAGTTTTATTTCTAAGAATCTCTGAACATGAATCCGATGTTTCGAGAAAGTGATCCTCGATTCAGAAAAGTCATCTTCTTAGTGCCAATCAAACATTGAACGTGATCTCGGGCAAGTGAAATGATCCCTTCTACCCAATTGAATACCAAAATGTATTGCAAATCGAGCTTATTTCATCGAACGCATTTTCGGAGCCCCACTTGGTCCAATTGTTTTTTGTGAATAAGCAAAATTGCGATGTCTAGAGCTGGGCATATTTACAAGAGACTCACACTCAATTACGCTAAGAAAATAATTGAATTGGCTTCACGCTGGCCTTTGTTTATGTGTAAAAAAAAAGTCAACCCAACGTTGTGTCTGATAATGATCAGTGAACAGTGAATATTTCTTCGAAATGGACGACATGGATCCGGACGATGTGTGTTTCCAGCTGAATACCAGCACGAGCCACACTGCCCATTGCCCATTGCCCATGGCTTACATAGAACTCGATTCAGCGTCAAAATAAGATGGACTCGTAAATTGCCCACCAAGGTAGGTAGTGTAATTTTAGCCCTCTCGATTACATATCTTCTGGGTGTTGTAAAGCCTTTGGTGCATGCTGATAGACTCCAAATATGGAAACTAGTTTTTAATGCATCAAAGTTTTTAAAGAGGATTTTTGATATTCAAACCCGAATGCTATGGTTTTTGGTTATATAAAAGAGCCATATAGTTTTCATTTGAATGCCAAAAATTGAAAATCGCTTTCGTTCAAAGATAAACATTAATGACTTTTTTAATTGATATAGTGTCCCCGAATACTACAGATTCTGCCATATTCACTCTCGAAATCTAATCACAGAATATGACCCATGCTTAAGTACTACGAGTAAGTGTCTGATAGTGATCAAACCATATGTTTACAGTGGCGCAAGTGACTCTCACGAAGGTCGAGAGCAAAAAGGCAAGTTTTCCTGAACTGCCTGTCAACTGCCCGCAGCATTTTTAATGCCAAACTCTACTGAAAGTTTTCTGACTAACCGTTGTCTATACAGTATTAGAAATCTACATTCAATAAACTAGCTGCTAGATTTAGATTTTTATTTATGACTAGCTGTACCCGCCCGGCTTTGCACGTGCAAAATGCGTTTTCCAAAGATGGACACAAATTTCAGAAAGAGCCTTCTGCAAAAGTGAGGGACTTGAACCCGTCCTAAAAAGCCTCCCGTAGACTGGGCCCACACTGCCTTTATCTTCATGGCATTGCACATGCTCGTTGGACTAATCGGCAATAATTTAATATTCTTTGGACAAAGAAAATATTTTTATAATATTTAGCTCACTTTTTTTTTATTAATGTAACGCTTCTTTGTATACCATATTACCGGTTTCAATCGACTAAGGAAGTGATATTTGCTGCATTACTTAGCCTGGAGCACGCTACATATAAGATATAACTGCCCGTGGCTGAAGCAATTCTTGATTAATTCAACTCCCGCTTTTCTTAAAGTTTGACCCTCTAACTTATTGATTGTCATGGCAGAACAAACATTAATAGGAAATTGAATCCGTTTAAACTGAAATGGATAATTGCTGGGAATTATTTGTATTCTTGGTATAAACCAATTTACCAGACCCAGTTACAATTAACGCCTTAATAACGTTTTTCTGCAACGAAATCACTCTCAATCTGGTTCCATTACAAAGCTTAGGGGATTCAAATTGCGAAGCAGCATAATGGGAACTCCAACTTTTAATTCGAGGCCATGGACTGTAGGTTGGAAGGGCAGTTTTGCAGCCGATGCAAATTTCACCCGGAAGCCGTGAAGGCCCATTGTGAGTGACTGTAATTCTATTTAAAAACTCCACCGGGTAATTTACTGCCTCATCTTGATTGCAAATAGCATTTATAAACAGGCACGACTTATATCATCAGGTATTTTCCCTAATGTAAAAATACCACGATCTGGTATCACTGATACCAATACCTATTTGACATTCATTTCCTACATATTTGACATTTCTTTTATGGCTTTTTTTGTTCTTAACAGAAAACAAACAGCATACTGCCTCTGTCTGTCTCCGTCTCCGTCACAGGAGTAAAATAAGGTTAAAAGAGATGTCAAAATATTGCGTGGTTAGTATGTTGAATTTGCGAATGAAGTGCATATCTACTCATGAAGGTGAAAATCGTAGAAATGTTTCAAATTTTGCCTTTTTATTTAAAAAACTTTTAAGTTATCGAGCTATTGGATATCCTAAGTTGTACCTGCAGATGTCCTCTATAAGCAGCTGTTAACTATATTTAAATGCTCAGAGTATTTTCGAACGGAAAGCGTGACAAACAAAAAAGCAAAACGGAACGAAAAAATAAATTACTTTTGTCCAATTTTTTCCGGAATTTATAGAGATATAGAGTTGAGACAAAGTAGATATTGTAGGCCCAGGTATCCTCTATAGGCCTGTGAAAAATGCACCAGAATATACTGAGCAGTTTCTAAGATTTTTGCATTTAAATACATGCAGTCAAATTCAATCTTAGTCGAACAGAACTACAACAATTTTATTTATATGATACATTTTCATTCGCGCAAAAAAACATTGTAGACTTAAGACAAACATTTTATATTATTCGTAATAAATTGAAACAACAGAACGCACTGCTTCATCTTTACTTCTACGTAGGTACTTTACTTACGTGCGGTTTTGGGTGCGCAGCAATGACTCTCCATGAGATTATTTGTCTACCCCAATAGTTAAAGTGATCGATTGACGGTAATGCATTTTGTATTGACAGCGGCTTTGAGTCGAGTGCTTAGAACGACGATAAAGAGTCGTTTGTTGATTAGTAGGAATATCATTCTCGATATGGATAAAGTTCCAAGAGCTTTTTAACTTCAAAGGTGTGATGGTTAAAACCCAAGTATCACTAAGTGTCGTTTTCATGTCGCAATTCACAGCTCATTTAACTCGGTAGTTGTAGTTGGTTAACGTGAAAACCTGTGGCATTCAAAAAGGTTATTATTCTCCAAAGCAGTCGAAAAAATGGTTTTCCTAGAGATTGCTTTATTATCCTACCTACTCCCGGATATGGGCTTAGGTAGTGAATGAGCTTCTTTTTCTGCTGTTTTATTACAATTTACAAATACTAGTTTCACCAGGGCCAAAATCACATAACTCTTCAGGTGATTATTGTCAAAACGCTGGAGCTGAAAAGCTTGCAACTTGGGGTTAAAGCAGTCACAACGGTTGTTAAAATTTTGAAAAAAATATTCACCCAGACGATTATCTGGTACCAGCTCCCAGCTTGATTTACGTGCTTTCAACCTAGCTTTCTCTCTGAACCTTGCGTTAGCACTGGGAGATGAATGAAAATTGAACTCTGGCAATATCTGTGCTACTTCAATTATATTTAGGCCTCATTTTTTGAGACTCTTTCCTAAATCCAACTATAACTTGGTCAAGTTTGTACCCTTTCCCTTTTCGAATATGACCAAATTGAGGTTGGATACCGTCATTGGACCGATTTGATTGCCAATCTGACCATAAGAAAGGAGCTATAGGCTCCTGTATGGATCATTTATTTTTGCAGCCTATAGGTCCATTTATCGTCGCAAGATGCTGCTAAATGAATGAGAGTTTGGATACCGTCATTGGTCATCTTTAACCGTTTCCAATGACCTTCAAAAGGACGTGCGAACTAAACAGTCACCTTGACCATATCATTAATCCAATTTTATGAATGAGTTGAATGACTTGTGCCTATAAGTTAAGCAAGTCCTCTTGGAATGACAAGACAAGACTTTAACGGAACTGCCCAGGAGCTATACAAATACATAATCAGTTTCTTTTTTTACTAAATATAATTGATTCGATCTCAAAAATAGTATACTTGACGCATTAGGGGTAGCCTTAGGTGCCATCTCTAGAGCTAGATTTAAAACCTCCACTTAAAGTGTAAGATTACATCGAAAGCGACAAATAGTAACAACGAATAGAAGAATCAGAAAGCAATTCAATTACTTCCTTTACGTCTACAGAGTCCAATTCAGTCTTTTCATACTTCCAGAACTTTTCAATTTCAATTTTTACTAAAACCAAAAACAAATTATTATTAAAATAGAAAACAAAACAAAATTATTTTTATGGTAAATGGTTTCTCGCTTGCTACAGGGTATCATAGCCGCGGTACTATCAACAGTTCTTGGCACCAAAGATCCGGAACAAGTGAATTCGATGGCCAAACAAGCTGGCGAGGTAAAAGCAACTTAACATACATCAACAAAAACACCAATTGAAGTGATATAAACTTAACAACTAAACATTTAACTTATCGCACAAATTACTTGCTAAAATGGTCCTTTGTACATTTTTCCGTAAAGTATTATTTTTACTATCAACAATAATCGCACATTGCCATTACTTGGCAAATAAATTGATTTGCTTTGAATTTGCTATAATCCTTTTTGACAACAGACACAGAGCTTATTGTAAGTGCATCTTATTGTTTTCTTCTTTCGCAGTTTATTAACATCGTCATGAACCTTTTGGATGCGCTGAAGACCTCATTTTCGCACCGTTCGTTGGCCGCTCGTTCGATTGGTAAGCGTGACTCCATGAGCGATGCCACAGTTGCGGGTATTTCTTTGCTGAAAGGATATGTGAGGACTTATCGTAATGCCGATGACAAATGCATGCAGAAGTACATGTGCGAAGCGAACACCGAGTGTGTAAAGGAGATCGGTGGCACCAGCATCTTCTGTCAGCTGGGAACGTACGTTTTAAAATTTCAGCGTGGTGTATGTGCTGCTAATTGTTTTTTTTTTTTTTTTGTATTCCATTTGCAGCTATGCGACAAGTCTAATCCTCGAGCGAACAAGCGAAAGTGTATTCGAGAATCTATACGACGCCGGCAGACGTGGTCGATCCGGCATAGACTGCAGTCAGCTATTCTTAGAATGTAACGAAGTTTAAGCGGAGCTGGTGTGATGCGACAGATTTCATTTAAAGAATGAGTTTCAATTTTGTCTTCGACTGGTGGGGTAACATGCTACGCGTGTGACTTGCGACCTCTTGTGGTTCGGTTGGCGAGTCATGCGTTCACAGTGTGTTTTCACTTAGGATAAGCGATTCTTTTAGGACTTATGTAGTTAAATTATTTTCTATTTTTAAAGGGAAAAAACAAAAACCTATTATTTATTTAATTTATTGAAGAAAACAAAAACATATACCTAGTTCTGTATAAAATGACGATGCGAAAAGATGTGAGTAAGAGAGCAAAGTAATAAAAAGAAAACGAGCAAATTATTAGACTTTGTTTGCATATGAATTTGACTGGGCTACCTAATTGTTCAAATTTGCACTTCCTTCTAATTTTATTGTGTAAATGAAGCCCGTTTCCGTAATGTAAAAAATAAATTTTCACCCGAAATATCTGCGAATGAGTGATACATCTTAACGGATACGGGCACATTATTGTGCATTCTGTCGGAGTCTGAAAAGCATATCTAATACACCTACACGAATATTTTCTGAGTCTGGCGCCTTGGGCTGAGATCAACGAACTATCTTTCATTAGAAGATCCCTCGGCAGGACGGATACACCGTACCCGAATTACCTGCTACGTGTATAGTAATCACGCTACTCGTACTTCAACAACAGGAAGTTGAGATATAACACAGATGAAGGTGAAAAATACTACAATGCCACTGCCGGAGCTCTACAGGGAGCGATCTTAGGGCCCTTATTGTTGAACATCATGTACGACGAAGTCCTACGATTGGCGCTGCCTGGGGAAGTGACGCTAATTGGATTCGCCGATGCCATTGCCGTTCTGACAGTAGGTAAACAGGTTCGTACAATTGAATGCGTTACAAAGGAAGCAGTTTCCCGGATAAAGGATTGGCTAGCAACCGCCAGCCTAGAACTAGCCGATCATAAAACAGAAGCTGTCATCATAACAAGTCGAAAAACTGTAGAATTTGCCTAGGTTGGTACCCAAATAATCAGGTCAGGTCTGATGATGGTCTTTAGAGATGAGATGATGATCGTAGTGAGAAATGGAGGTTTCAAGGCAACCAGTTTGATATAGTTAAGCAATATAATTATCTTGGAGTGTTAATTACGTCGAACCTAAACATGAACAAGCATATTAAAGTTAAACTTGCAGAAGCTAAAAGGGCGATCTGTGCTGTTTGGGCAAACTGCATCAAACAATACACATATTTCTCATACGTCGAAAGTGAAAATATTCTGGCGCCACAGCCTCTTCCATTCTACTTTACTTTCACACCAAACGAGCAACAGGTATCTCTTAGGCAAAATGTAAGCATATTACTTCAGAAAACTAGTCAAAGAGTTTATGACAAACATCTAAATGAAGCTCAGTCATCTCAATACAGAGCTTACTAAAGAAAGTTAAACCAACATCTACAGGAACGAACATATTTTCTGAAGAGCTACCCGCTGGATAAAATTGGTACCATCTTTAAAATAAGAGGTGAAATTTTAAATCTTAATTTTATATACCGCACCGCGCTGAGCTGGCAAATTTATGTGAACGAGAAGATGTATTCCACTTCATTGCTAAATGCCTCATACTTAGTTAAATTCGCAGTAACTCCTTTGGTTCGCAAACACTTGGGATAGAAGAAGCAGTCCATATCTTGAATGGTGGCAGAGGTTGGTACCTGCTTTACAACTACGCAGTGTATGCATTACGCTACAGGAACTGCATAATCGAAGGCAATTTTTAAGTATTTAGTACCATATAAATTACAAACGCTAGCTTTTTTCAATTTATATATATACACCGAAAAAAAAAATGTAAAAAACAGCCGTAATATTGATATTTTTCATTGACAAAATCCAGCTGATGTTGAAAATATCAATTTTGATATTACTCCAATATTAATTTCATACGTTTCGAATGTAATTTTAACAATGAATTCATGTGGAATTGATATTAGAATTTTATAATATTTTAATATTAAAAATGTGAAATTGATACTATACGCATTTACATTTGATATTGACAACATCGATTTTTGATATTAAAATTGTGTAATCGATATGATATCAACGTAAAATTAATATTAATTTCATTTAGGTATTTCTGATAAGAATAATTTAAGTTTTGATATTAAAAATTTGTAATTTATATATGAAAAAAATGTTATCAATTTTATATTGGAAATGTAAAATCAATATTCATTTTTACTTACTTATTTAAAACATCGATTCTTTAATTTTGTCCAATCGGTGTATTTCAAACCCTTATTCTTAAGTTGACTTAATTTGCAATAAGGTTTCGTATTTTTCATCTTTTTTTTTTTTGATAATCCTAAAACAGTTTTAGACGATACTTTGTACGTATTCAGTAATAAAACAATTAATATTTCAATTTATTTTAAAATATTTTATTTCTTATTAAACATGTTCCATCTGGAATATAGTAAACATGAATTGGAGGACTTGTAAAGTCAGCAATTATGATTCATAATTTTATTTTTCGAGATTTTGTAAGAATTCAGCTAGAGCAGGACTCTTAGCATCGAACATTGTAGAAAAGTTGAAAATATATTTTTGAATAAATAGCCATGTTAACGATGATTCTTTAGGGTACTGTAGAGAAAAAACTTGAAATACCTTAAAACAAATATCGAATGCAGAAATGAACGACGTAAATTTAAGAAGGGTTTCACCAAAACTTATATAAAAATCGTTTAAACAAGCAAGTTCTGTTCCAATTGCAATTGGGAAGGGTTGAATGGTGTCCTTTTTTTCCATTGATCTTCTTAGTTTCCTTTCTCTTGCAAGTTCTAAGTCATTTATTGTCTTAATGGACAATGCTACTGTCAATTGCATCCTGTATTGTTGTTTTTTGCACCACTGTTTTCCCATCTTTCTTCGTCACAAATCTCGAAGTCGACTTCAACACAGCGTTTAATAGCATTACAATTATACAATCCCTGGAGTCTATAAGTAAATATTTTCATTAGAAATTTAAAATTTTTGAATTTGTTAACTTACTTTTATTAATATTTGAGTCATTTAAAATCTTATATAACTCTTGATAGTGTTTATCCTTTATATTGTTAGCATAGTATTTGCAGAGATTTGTTTCTAGGTCGGTCCACTTATTTATTAACTCGTATTTTTTGTCCGGAAACATTTTTTCAAAGTCGTAGTCAATCTAATAATAATGTAAAACTTAATAAAGGTTTGTCTTCTCATAAATATAACTTACGAATAGTTCTCCTCCGGATTGCTTATAAAACGGCCAGTCTACCAAATTTGTTGGTAAGCCATTTAATTTTAGATCATTTTGACGTAATTCAAATGTTTTGATCCAAAGTTCCATCGATTCACGCTCATCGTTTCTCATGAGTTTCATCTTGTTTTTTATTGACGTGATCTCAGAATCAGTTATATTTACTTGCAATACAACGCTCAGGAGTCTTTTCTTCTGACTGTTCATGGGAAGAACCCTCTATCGATTTCTTTCGTTTACGATTCAGATTGTTGAATCTATTAAAAAGCAAACCAGATGGGTTTGCCCTGTGTCCATTTTTACGAGAAACAAAGTAAATATCTTTAGTCTCCGAAGGAAATGTTTCTTTAATATCGTCTGCCATTTTATCCTGCTGATGAGGACTCGGAATAATGTACTTATTTTGGCTAGGATCGAAGTAGTACTCAACAATGCAATTTAGTAGTTTTTTCCTGTCTTCTTTTTGAAGGTTTTTTTTAGCGGCATAGAGAGTTAACAAATCCTCTCCAGCTTTTGACGACTTCAAAATGTCGAGTATGGACTGAAATAAAATAAATATAATTCCACATTAGGAATAAATCGATGGATGAAAACGCTCACTGGCTAGTACCTAAGGACCCAGTTAAACTAGGTGGATATTCCTGAAGTTCCGGAGAACTAAAAATGATATGCTACTGCGAGATGGGTGTCTATTTTTACCTCATTAAAAATTTTAGCCCATTAAGCTAGGAAAACGTTAGTGTACATTTTAGAGAGCCAATTAAAAATCGCAAATAAACGGGCTTTATCTTGAAATGAAGTAAAAATGGACACCAACTTCCCATACAATTTTTTGTTCAACGGAACTTCAAGAATCTCTACATACTGTATTTACCCCATTAAATGGAACAACCTGTTTTTATAATCCGTTAAATAACTTTAAGCACACTTACCGAATTATGAGTTACAATTGAAGAACAGACCGTTCTATCGGACAATGGAGTACCACTCCTACTCAAATGTTCTCGTTGAAACCAGTGAGACACCTTCGATTGACACTGGCAACTAATTGCCACATCAGAGGGAAACTAAATATATAACAACAATTTCATTATAAAATATTTGTTTCAAGTCTCTCGAAAAAAATATTACATTTTTCGATTTCCATGCACCAATTTTTTCTCTCAATTCAGCTTTGAGAGCGGTACTTTCTTTTCCAGGAAAGACAACTTCAAGGTCGTCCTTGTTTATATATTGGAGTTTATCGTAAGTGAAACCACAAGCTATATGTAAGACAAAAATTATTTATGTGTATAGGTACATGGTATCTTGTAAGGAATGGATAATCCTGGAATGCCTTAGAAAATGTCTAATGTTTCTTTAAACTTATTATTACTTATAAAAATGACATGCTATAATTTACACGATAAAGTTACAAAGTTTACCAAAATTCGTAATAAAAACTTACCCAAAAGAGCAGTAAAAGCTGTTTCCAATTGAAATTCCCTTAACAGCTCCAATAATTTGCACGATTCTTCCGGAAGGGATTCCACGGATTCAACCTCCAAAGAATCCGGAAAACTTTGAGGGTTTCCGACATCATCATCCCCTATTATTACGCTAATGTCTTCAAAAATAAACTGGGCTTGATTTTCATCCATTAGCTTTTTTTTTTAGCACAAATTCACGAAAATACACGAACTGATTGAAGTTTATTATCACTGTTTTTTTTACAGATATTTTGTTAACACTAATTATTACACAAATTTCAAAATTGCACATAAAATTAAAAGTTAACTCGGAAAACACTCTACAAACGAACCGATCACTACGAGTAAACCACTGCAAGTGCATTTGCAGTTTCAGACTTATTTCGCTAGCAACTGCCTTTTTACATTATTCATATCAAATATGTTGGTATAATATCAAAAATTGCACGTTTGGGTAACGGTATTTTGGGGCTACGGCTTTTTTTTACAGGACTCATATAGACAGTACATTTATTCAATATCAAAATACATTAAATCTTATTAGTTTTTGATTTGTAAAGTATATTAAAATGAAAGCTTATCAATTTTACATTTTCAACATCAAAACTATATGCGTAATGTAGAATTAACATTAAATCTTGTAAACATTATATTACAGAACATCATACAAAAGTTGATATTGCTTATTGATATGGGAATGTAAATCGTCATTTCAAAAAATGTAAGCTTTCAACGTAAATCTGACATGAAAATTATTAATCTGATATTTTTAATACTAAAAAAACACGTTTTTATTCAATTTTTGAAATTTTCGCATGAAATTGAAGTTGATATGACAAAAATATCAATTTGAAATTACATTTTTTTTTGAGTGTATGTATATGTATATGTATGAAACAGAAGTAGCACTAATTTCCTTTTGTACTCTTTAATGTCAATCTGGTAGATGGCTTATAAAAAGCCAAACCAGGCTAAAAAAAAATTTGGTAATATTGTAAACATTTTAATCTTGAATAAAACAGTAGTCGTTTAACTTAACTAACTTAATCGGGTCCAAAGAAGCGCTTAAATACCTTGGAGTAATGCTGGCCAATAGATGACAGTTCAAGGCATACGTGGACTATATACCAAAGAAAGCATCGGGCGCCCACTCGCGCATACTGCTTAAATGAGATTGGTGAACATGGATACGCAAGAAGGATTCTACTTTTCAGAGTCGGTACATCAGTTTTGTTGTATGCAGCCCCAGTCTGGGCGGGCGGAAGCGCTGAGGACAAAGGCGACTAAAAGGAAACTATTATCCATATTCAGACTCTGCGCGCTAGACAATTAGCGGTTTTCGAACCATCTCGGACGCGATCGCCTTGAAATCGTTCCTGTCGACATTCTTGCAGACGAAATGTTGAGGATATATCAGTGGCCACAAACCATAACCGCCTTAGTCGACTCTAGACGAAATTGAGATGCATTATGATGCATTAGATTCAGCGTACCCAAATCTATTTTGTAAATTTTTTTCAAAAAAGTGGCCACAATTTCAAAAAAAAAACAACAGCTTAAGTCACTAGAGTCAATGGAGTAAAAAAAACTTTAGACTGCTCTCCTGAACAATGAGTAAAACAGACTTAAGCGGTTTTGCCTTGTGACCACAGATATAACAAAGAGCCTAAAACCAATACGATGCCAGTAAAATCAAGACGATTAAAACTGAAGAAAAGGCAGCATCAATAGCTATGTGGCAAGCTCACTGGAATAACACAACGAAAGGCAGATGGACATACCAACAGATGGACAGAACTTAGAACTACTCTGCCCAGCCCGTCACTAACCATGTTGCAACCTGAGGAGAACTAGGCGGAATTATGTAATTTTATAAGCATTCTACAAAGAGATCAACGGAGAATTGAAAGGCTAAGAAAAGCCACATCAGACGCCTTAGAGGCCGCAGAAGCACCAGAAACGGGTAACACAACACGAATAGCTTGAATGCTAACCTGCCCCGCGAAGTAATACCTTACGGCAGTCCCGCGGGGAGAGTGGTTGAAGTGTGTGCTTAGTACGCAGTCGTATTTCTGAAATCGATCACTCAAGCCTTTCCTAAATGAGACGATGTTTATGGCTTGAGAAGCTAGGTTCACAAACATTGATTGATGCAGGCAGAGCCTTGCAAGATTGAGGCCAGTGAGTGCCAAATCCAAGGTATCAAGTCAGAACGATTGACCTGTGCATTGACCAAGGTGATGAGGAATTTTACACTGTACAATTTTTTTTAAATATAACCCAGCCCTCTACCACATCTGAAATAGGTAGAAACCTTACCACAACATATTTCGTGACTGAAAAGAACTTTCCATCAGGTCCGTTAATGACCTGAATAAATTTACAAACTGTCGTTTTCATAACATGTTTCCATAGTGTAAAGGGCATCGCAATTACTACAAACCAAGCTCAACCTATGATATCAAGTCACGGTCGCGGGTCTTAAATGCGATGATAAAAATGAAACCCTGATTAATTATAAACACTTGCACCTCTTTAACGCTAACAGCTCAGACGAATTTAACAAATTAACAGCAGCAACCTTGGGAAGATGTAAACCGGATGGACAAACTGCACGAGAATTCCAGTTGTTTTATAATTCTCACTGAAATTGCCCACTGTAACGTTGCACACCATGAACTTTCCTCTATCTATGGCTAACCACAGGAAAAGTATTTTTTTCGCGCTTAAAGAACCAGAGGGAAAAAAGTCCTGAAACTCAACTCAAAAGTGTTTTTGTCGGCAACAAAATAAAAAACTTTTCGGGTGCAATGGAATTTATTTTCACCAGCTCGTTAGTGCAGTGCTACACTGGAGTAAGGTTAGGTGCTTTTTGTTGCAATTTTGAGGGTTCATCCTTCAAGGGGACTCCGCTAAGCTAAAACATGGGAAGTATGAAAAATTGCAATTTTAATTTATCGCAGTTCTTGTGAAGTTGATGATGACAAATGCACTGTCATTCGTTAGGAGAGACAATGCAATTCAACTTAAAAGGACTGTCTGTTGACACCGAAATGGATCGTTTGTGTTTATAGCTTCGGCATCTTCATGGTCCCATCCAATACCAACATGGATTGGGTATGCCCCAAAGCTATCGTCCCAAATCCAAGCGACTGTCTCCAGGACATCACAAGCAAATCAGACTAACTACAAATAGGTTATCATTTACACATCAACCCCTTGCACTTGAGGAATACCAATCGACCCCTTTTTCCAAAATAGGTCCATCAAACGAGCTCCTCACGAATAAAACCGAAGAACTTACTTCTTATCATGTCCGCTTATGGCAACGTGATAACGCCAAAAATGGTATCGCCCACTCCCCAGCCTGTTGCTTGTCGTGTGTATACGAGCTCGGACACCCTTCGAATAGTTCTATTAAAACAATCTCGACAAACATTTATTTCATAAAAAAAAGGATCGAAAAAGGACAACCAAGGCCGTAACTCATAAAAACTGATACATCTGGCAATGACATGACTAAAAGTCGTCCATTATCGATCGAATGTCACAGCCGAGCCGAGGCTGCTGTTCAGCCTGATAGGTTGTTGTTAAAGGATTTTCTGCTTTATGATTAATTACCACCCGCACACGTACAACTACAAAGCACAAACTGTGGCGCATCGTTTTCCCGCAGTATTTGCCCATCTATTTACCCCGTCCTCTATCCGAAAGGCGCGCGCTCCAGATCCGGACGAACAAGCGTGCACAACAAAACCGTTTTTGTTTCAATTTTAAATAATATGAAGAAATAAATTCAGAGATTTGTCAACGTTGGTGTGCGCGTCCCCTTTTTGTTGGTTTCTCAACCTTTTTTCGCAGCGAAATTGTTTGCAGCGATTCAATGTCGTTTAGCGGGAGATAATGAAATTTATTGCACGACGCACGACCTTTAGAGCCGATAATGGGGGGATGCAGAGGTAGACTGTGGAGAAGCAACAGAGCGTCAACTGCGTATTTATTTTCATTTTGCAAGCTCTAAAATTTGTTCGAACGATTTTGCAATATTTGAACCGACAGCCGTGCTCGTGCTGTATAAAAGCAGCGTGCTAATGACGGCACTTGAGGGGATGTATATTTACAATTTATAACAATTTCTTGCCGGGGAAGCTGCACATGAGAGCTGGCTGGGAGCTCGCTGCTGGGAACTCGCGCGCTCCTGATGGGTTTGAGGCCACGAGAGCAGATTTTATGGAATTCAGAAACTAATTAAAATTAATTTTATACGACATTTTTGGCACTTTGCATTGTCGGCACGACGCGCGGCGCTCACCGAGCGGCACCACATGAAACTGAAGCTGGATCTGTTAATTTTATTCAAATTTATACAAATTTGCATGGAAGTGCGTCTGCCATTAGAGGCGAATTGTTTTTATTTTGCGAATTGTTTTTGGAGTTTTTGTTGAATTTTAAAGGTGAGAAAAATTCAGGTAGAAGTAGGATTTATTTCCACTATATAGCTGCGTAGGAACTAGGAATGTTAGCACTTAATAGGTGTCGGATTTGGAATATTATAACTCGCACAGCTTGCGGGTAGGTATTAAAGGCTATCAAAATCGGATGTGGGCACATCTATTTTTTTTCTTGACTACGTTGTACGACTGAGGTGTCGGTGAGCCGAAAATTATAATTGTGGAGGCGTAAACAAAAAGTTGAACTGGTGGGTGTCTTTCGTTTGGAGTACTGCACATATTATGTTTCAAAATGCTGGAGATTCCAAGGCTTTGAATCCAGGCTCCTCTTTAGTATCACGCGGACATCGCATTTTCTGCGCATTCACGGAAAGAATTAAAAGTCACCAATTGCAAAATTTTGAGTTGCAATTCACGAATTATATCTTTGTCGCATATTACAACGATTTTTTCTTGGATTGATATAAACATTCGTAATTCGACATTGAAAACGGCGTAGAATACAAAATTCTGCTTATTGAATTTTGCGATTAGAAGTATCAATTCGAGCTTCTTTTATTTGTAGTGATTTGCGATATTGTTTGGCGCAATTTACCACTTCAATGGGTCAATTCCTCAAGCACTACTTCACAATCGCAAATTGCAAAAAGTATTTGCTGATTTACAAACACTGAGTGATGAATCAATGAAATCTTATAATAATTTAACACATGTAAATTGAAAACGTAACATGACGTAGAGGAATCGTGAATTTTTTGTAATTTCCGTGGAATTAACTACCCGATGTGTGGAATTTTTGTGCGCACAGACAGCCGACAAAAACGAACCGTCATAGCATGTCCATGGTCCATGTAAAGAAATCCTTTTAAGTCATTTCTTTTCTGCATGGACAGCTCCAACCATGCGCATTTGGCTTCATTAGAGTCAGACAGTCGGTATTCAATCTTTGCTTAAGGCAGTTCTTGTCGGGTCAAAGTTATTTATAAGAATAACTCATTCGTAGTGATAGTGAGTGTACTAACCAACATATAAGTACATATTGAACAATACAAAAAAAAATTAAGTAGGTACGGCTATTAGAAAGAAGTTTAAATTGGAATGGAATCTAAACTATCATATGTAATTGAAAACGATTGAAAATGTTCGTATCAATGGCAAGTTCTTCTAAATAATTTGTTTGTATTTTAAATTTTAGCATAGACCGAAAAACCACCCCAGACAAATCCCGTTGTCTCCGGACGATATGGCGCTATATGCTTTTCATGGATATCAGCATCAAACAAATTATAAAATGTGACTTTAAATATGTATTCGAAAATAACCTAAATAATTAATTTACGAATTTTGATTTGTAAATCATAAGATATAAGTTGTAAATTAAGAATAAAGCTTTCTAATTTCACGATAAAACAATTTCAATTTAATACGGTGATCACTACTCAAGAATCGTAAATTGCAAAATATGAAATACAAATTGATAAAAAAAAGATTCAATTTACCATTACGAATTCGTAAACTGCAACTACTGAAGTGGTAAATCTACCCCTTTTGTTCGCAAATCAACACTTTTGAGTTGCAATTCAAGACTAAATGGTTGTAATTTGTTAAGGGAGGAAATCGGAATTTAAAACACAAATGTGGTAATTTACGAATTATTTTTGCAATTCACAATCCACAGTAATAGCAAAATGCTAATTATTTGTGTCAAATTCCGATTTGTTATTGCAATATGTATTCCTAATTTGATCGCATCAGTGACCATAAAAATTAGCTTTTGAGGGTCAATATCTTCACTTCGTACAATTTATAGAATTGCACATAAAAAGTCGTGAATTAGTAAATCCTGAGCTAAGCTCTAAAACTAGACAAACTTTTCGTGATTCTGCTCTAATTTTTCTTGATTTGATCTTAAAATTTTTTCCGTGTTGATGTTTGAGAAATATAAATTATACGGAGGTTAGACCAATCGCAAGCACATTCGTAAGGGCCATAAACTAAGTATTAAATAGACCGTCAGCTCCCGCGCATCTACCCGATTCCCCTTGCAAATTTTGAAAAGAAAATTCTCTCTTAAATTTCCTATCTGTGAATACGTGTGAAGCAGCAAAAAATTAAATTCTAAATGGCGGGAGGTGTAATAAAATACTGACACTTAGCAGTGTTCCTACATCGTGGGATCTCTCCCTTTTTGAGGGAATTTCAAGTTTTTCACAAACTGTCTGTGCGTAAAAGGAAAAAAAAACATCAAAATTGTGGGAATATCAATAATCGGGCAAAAAAACATTCAAACTACATTTCATCATGAATATCAACGAAGTAAATGTACATTAAAAGGAGATTTGCGTTTAGTAACAATTTCTAGTACCAAAAAATAATCATTATAATGTTACGAAACTGCGATTTTTACATTGAAGATTAATTTTGTGTGATTTTTTTTCCGAACAATACAAATTTTACTTTTAAAAGCATGTTTTTTTCATAAAAAATCGAGGTAATTTGAGTTTAGTGAAAAGAGTAAAACGAACACCCTTAGTGGGGAAAATAAAGACAGATTGCTAAGAACACTGACTGAGAGTTAGTGTATTTGGTGAGTTTCTATCAGTTGATGGATGCGTTCTTAGAGTTTATATTCGTTGTTGTATTTCACCACGGAAACATGTATTCTACCAAATGTAGAATAGCGAACGTAATCAACATAAATATATGAAAGAGTGAAGTGTGAAAATTCATTCGTTGAAATAAATTAAGATATTTTTTTCGTATAATTATTATGTCTGTTTTCGTCTGTTGTTTTTGGCGAAAAATTATTTCACCGGCGAATGTCGATGGAAAAACTGCAACGAATATAAAGAGAAAAATTGATTAAGAATATTAAAATTTAAAATATGTTTCAGGGGAAAGATATAAACATTTCGGGTATAATTTTTGAGTTATAAAGTTTAGTATCGACTTTAAATTTACGGAAGCTCACAATTGCCAAAATTGTATGGAAAATCAAACCACTGTGAACTACTCGTAATAAGAGTCGAAAAATGTTTATTCGTAAAGCCCAATCTTTTCATGAAGATTCCGTTTATTAATAAAAAAAAAGGAACAAAATAAATTTATTAGAAAATTTGAAACAATTGACAAAAAGAATGAATTTACTTTTGAAATCAATTGCGACAGCCGAGAGTATAAATAATGTTCACGAACATTTATTTTCTTTAAAATGTACCGGAAAGAAATAAACATGTTTGCTGATTTGTACCCTGATAAATGTCTCACGCTTTAAGTTTTGCTGCGTACAATTTTCTTTTTATTGATACGAATTCATAATGATTAGTAATCGGATAATTTTTATCTTAATAAGCGTTTTTTTTTTTTTTTGTCGATGATTCATATTATAGTTCATCGATTTCCATTGTTTACAACACAAATGTAAACATCCCGTTCTATATGTTAAGGGTTTTCCAATAAGAAGTGTTTTTATGAGTGACCCGCTATTTCGGTAGCTGTCATTTTTGAAGCTTTTATTCTTTGACATTGGACAAGTAGAAACTACGCCATTACTAAAAATGGAACTATATACGCTTCAACAACGCATTGAAATTAGTAAAATTAACTACAAAAATGGTGAAAAACACAAGCAACGAAGCCATTGATCTTTGTGTTATCTCTCGAAGAGGTGATCACAATTGGCCACCGAGATCTTGTGATTTAACACCTTGCGACTTCTTCCTTTGGGGCCACGTGAAAGATAAGGTCTACGCCAACAGCCCAGCGTCGATTTAAGGCCTGAAAGAAAAAATTCGTGAGGCTATCGAGGACAGAGGGCAGCCACTTTGCATTTTGGTTATGGAAAATTTCATGAAAAGGATAGGGTCCTGTATGCATTCTCGTGGTGGCCATTTTGGCTGAAGTTGTTTTTCATTTTTAACGGCATACCTTCCTCTTATTATGAAATAAACATCCGATCATTTATCTCAAAAAATGTAATTTTTCTTTGAATACCAAAATAACACCTCTTATTGGAAAACCCTTTATTATTCAGGTAAAATGAAAGAAATCCTCTATACCTATGCGTTTTAAAAAAATTGGTACAAAATTCACCTTACCATAACCACCGTTTTCTAAACACGTCCCGATAACGGGCAATTATTTGAATTATTTGAATTTTTTCCAATGTTACCACAGAATGAACTGTCAGGTTCTTATGTGCGAGTGTATGCGTGCTGCTAATCTACTTTAATGTGGCAAAGTATGTGTACCATGAAACACTGAAAACAGATTTTAGGCAAATTCTCTTAAATCGAAAGAGCTGACTGTCTATTTAATACTTAGTTTATGGTAAGGGCAACGCGAAATCGTTGCAAACTTTGCAGAGTTTACCATACAAGAGCGTGCTTTTGAATAAAAGAAAACTGAGAAGTCCTTTCAAAAATTTACAAAAGCTGTTTCGGAGGTCATTTTCTAATATTTTAAATGCAGTCAATAGCATTTCAATCGTTTGCATTGGGACTTAAACAAGGAGAAGATTTGTTATTTTTGTCTCGATTTTTTTAACTGTCCATGTGTCAGTAGGTATGCTCCTGAGGCCTACAGCCCAAACTGCTTGCCGGATTTTGTTGAAAATTCGGATTTGGAGTTTGTGGGCTTCTTTAACTTGATTTAAATTTTAAATTATGATTTTCAACCAACCGGAGTTGGTTAGTATGGGATATGTTTGGGGTGCTTTTTCTTTCTTCGCTGAAATTTAAAACACACAATGTAGAAGAGCTGGCAATTGATACGAGCCTTAATAATCCTTTTCGAATATAAATTTGTAAACCTATTTACAATCCATTTTATTTACTTCTTTCCTAATAGCCCGATGAAATTCCTAATAACATAAAAAAAATACAGATTTATAATACTCAGACTTCGTTAAAGTATTCAATACTTACAAAAAGTATTCTAGAATGCATTATAATCCGTTGGTTAGTACACTCACTATCACTTCGAATATTGTCGTTTTCCATTGGTTTCACTCGGGGATCCACTCATTCTGTGATCCAATGGAACAACAAAACTGCTTCTGATTGAACCAACAAAAGGATTGCTGAAATGCCACAAAATAATCTACGGCGGCTGTCAGCTGACTTGTATAAAATACATAAATTACATTTCTGTGAGTGCTTCTTGAGTGGATTCTGACTTCAAATAGAGAAGCGAATTTCTCTCCTCAGAATCACCAGAAGAGTATTTTTTGTGACAATGGAACGGTTTCAGAAGTGATTTTTTCGATTCCAGGCGCTTCTTTTTGCCGAATGGAAAACAACATAAGTCACACTTAAACAAATTTAAGCCGACAAAAACTGCTTTACGCAAATTCTGAATTTCCACTGTCTGAATGTGAATTTGAACTGATGCAATATGCACAATTATGCCAAATGCTTATTATTGCAGCCAGGGCTACCGTTTCATAATTTCGTTGGAGAGTATAAAATAACTTTTTTAATGACTACCGCCGAGTAAAGATCAAAACTCCAAAAATATATTTTGAGCCAAGTGTTTTTCGGGTCGAAGTTGGAAGCATATGTCGGCCATGTTGTTCTGGTGGTGTTTGTCTAATGAGACGTTATCATTCAGCCAATAATGCTCAATCACCATTTAAAGTAACACTATTGATCAGTACGTCCAAATGATAAAACCTTATTATCACTAGCAATCAGTCAAAAATTTTACCACCCGGATCCGTGTTACCGTAAAAAGCCGCAATGGATAATTGAACTGTGTTATATTCCATACACAATCGCATAGACGCCCCATTCAATTAAAGAAAGAATTTTATTAATACCCTACAAATGTAGGACCGCCCAGGTTAAGTAATAACAAAACTAACTGGGAGGTTTTCCGAAAAGACTGCAAAGAAAATATTGCTTTAAATGTGCCACTAAAGACACCGCTCGAAATAGAAGATGAAGTTGACAATCTCGTGGAAGCCATTCAGAGCGCAGCGTGGAAAAACACTCCCTTCCGGAAGATAGCTACACGGAACAATAAAGTCAAGTACAAGCCTGAAATAGAAGACCTCATACGAGAAAAGAGGAGAGCGCGTAAGAGATGGCAACAATCCCGCGCACCCCATGATAAAACTTATCTGAACCATCTTTGCAACAAACTTAAAAATGAGCTACAGGATCTAAGAAATCTCGAAACTTCTGCTTACCTAGAGGGCTTGACTGCTGAAAAGAGCTCAAACTACTCACTTTGGAAAGCCTTGAAGTCCATAAGGAAACCAAAAATGCACTCGCCACCAATAAGAAAAGCTAACGGCGAATGGGCAAAAGGAGACAAAGAGAAAGCGGATCTATTTGCCGAGCATCTAGAAGAAACATTCAGGCCGTTCGATGGACGACCTTTAAACGAAGAACCGATTGCTAATACGGGACCCGACATCTATAAAGTAAAAGCCGTATCTCTGTCCGAGCTTCGAATGACAATAAGAAAGTTGAAAAATAGCAAAGCTCCAGGATACGATCTAATCACTGCCGAAGTTCTAAAGGAGCTACCGAAAAGAGCACTAGTTAAGCTGCTGTACATTATAAATGCTTCTCTGAGACTTTCATATGTTCCAAGACAATGGAAAGTAGCCGAAGTCATTATGGTTCCGAAACCAGGGAAGAATACAAATGATAAGAAATCATATAGACCTATTTCGCTACTGCCGATAATATCTAAGGTTTATGAGAAACTTCTGCTAAAACGATTACAACCAGTAATTGAAGAAAGACGCTTGATACCAGATCATCAATTCGGCTTCCGGGTTAAACATTCCACAATCGATCAGGTGTATCGAATAACAAATGAAATTGAAAAAGCTCTAGAATGCAAAAAGATTTGCTCTAGCGCTTTTCTCGACGTATCGCAAGCCTTCGACAAGGTATGGCACGAAGGCCTCATGTATAAGCTAAGAACAATCCTACCGGAAAAATTATACAAAATATTGAAATCCTACCTTGAGAACAGACTCTTTCGTGTTAGACATGAGACTGAATTCTCGGAATTCAAGGAAATCCACGCCGGTGTTCCGCAAGGAAGCGTTCTCGGCCCAATCTTATTCCTGCTCTACACAAGAGATATACCACAGGATGAAGGGACCATCGTAGCAACGTTCGCAGACGATACGGCTATCCTCGCAATAGATGAGTCCATCGAATCATCAACTGGAAAACTCCAACGGGCTCTTAATAAAGTATGCGAGTGGACAAAGACCTGGCGAATTGCCCTTAACGAGACCAAGTCGACGCATGTCAATTTCACGTACAAAAGGATAAACAACTTACCTGTTTTCATTAACTCGGTACAAATACCATACGCAAACGAGGCGAAATATCTAGGCATGACCCTAGACGCAAAACTTAAGTGGAAGCCACACGTTAAGAAAAAGCGCGACGAGCTCGCAATCAGACTTAGAGAAATGTATTGGCTACTCGGAAGATATTCGAAGACAAGCGTATACAATAAACTGCTCCTGTATAAGCAAGTGCTAAAACCCTCATGGACATACGGTATACAACTTTGGGGTTGTACCAAACCAAGCAATACGACTATACTACAAACATTCCAAAACAAAACGCTAAGAGCAATCGTGAATGCTCCATGGTATATAAGGAATAGTGATATTCACAGAGATCTAGGAATTGCTACCGTGAGTAACGAAGTAACTAACTTTGCTCGCAAACTTCGTACTCGTATTCATTGTCACTGCAATAATGAAATAATCCGTACTCTGGACGTGACAAACCTTGACCGCCGACTACAAAGAACAAGACCGTTCGACCTAGCGCCATAAGGAAAAACCGCATGTAATGACGGCATTAGTAGGTGCGTTCGCTGGAAAGCTACCTACCAAACGTGAATAACACTACAGAAGCGTAAACTACTTGTTAAGGTAACTTAGTCGTAGTCATCACAAAAAATTAAAAAATGAGAGGAACAAATTTCATACTACTATGAGCTCGCGCGGCCGGATCTCATAGTGCCTCTCTGAGGGGTGAGGTTTAGCCCGTAGGCAGATGAGATATATCCTGAATCGGGCATAACCAATGGTACGGGCCATTGGTATCTTTTGAATATTACTCACCTCCAGGCGCAACGCAAAAAAATTAATACCCAACACATAGCCTGAGTTATTCCATTTCAACTTCGACCCGCATTTATTGAAAAGGCCTTTAAATAAACCAAAACCAGTCGGGGAAAAGGAGAGTTTGTTCAACTCGAATGTAACAAATCGAACATGAAAAACTCTTGATGGAATAAAAATTTGTCAAAGTCAAGGATAGTAAAAATAGTTAAATTTTAAAAATGGAGTGCAATTTGTCATTGCGGAGTACCTGAATACGGCCGACGAAAAAGGAGTCCAATACTCCAATTGCAGTACTTTCGGCAACGCTGATTGCAGCTGCCCAGCAACATCACATACATAATTAAAAAAAAAAGGTTTTTGCCTGCACATATTGCACATGATTGGACGTGTCGTTACAGACGGCTGCATGTGCAATGTGCATCCACACCGAACTTGATATTTCTAGTTAATTCCATCAGTAATTACAAAAAATATTTTGCAATTTACGACTTCTCTACGTCAATTTCCGTTTTTAATTAGCATAATATGTGAAATTATTATAAAATTCTATTGATTCGTTGGCGATAAATCGCCAAATATTATTTGCGATATCAATATAATCTCAAAGTGGTAAATTGTACCAAACAATCGCGCAATTTATATTTATTTATTATTTTTTCATCAACAAGCTTAGCTTACAGATTACGAATTAATATATACTAGTATCGCTTGTGGTCGAAAATCGACCATTCCTTTTATAAGTATATAAAATGTAATACTAAAAAACGTACCTCAATAATTTTGGTTATTTATGTTTTTTTTTTATTAACGAAAAGAGCGACATCTATTTATATCGGAAAAAAAATACGTAAATGAGCTGCTACATTGGAAACAGTTTCAAATCTTAGATGACTTATATTTAAATACGTTACTATGGTAATTTATGTCGGCGGCAAACTGGATGTCAATGAAAATCCTTTCAATTACCTGTTTTATATGGGGAATTTATAACTTAATTTTACCAGCCTTAATGGCGACATATGCCTACGATTTTTGGTTTGTGACCATCTATGGCACAGTACCTTTCGAATGGCATGAGTTTTATTATCCTCATTTCATAATAAATACTTAAAAAGTGTACCGCAACTTTTCATGTTCACGTATTAATATAACGATTATATTTATAATACATTAATTTTAATGGACAAACGAAAAAAATTTTAGGAAATAAATAATACTTTTGACATTAGTTTAAAAGCAATCTAAATAAAATGCTTTTGAAGCGTTCTCTCGAAATATGAAAATCCCTATGTCTACTTACAACATTGAGTAATTGGCTCGTTCCGACCATAATTTGTGCTATGCCCCAATTGGTAAAAGAAGTGATTATCCCTTGAAACCCTCGGCGGAGCATTAATTGGAAACATGCACAAAAGTGTACAACTATCGATATGTGAACACAGTACGTCTCTCGCAACGATTATTTCATGTGATTTCCTTCTTGCTTTTAGTGTCATTACACCTAACAGTTGAGACCTAGCTTTATAAGACCGCTGAAAATGCATTTTAACCCTCTGCGACTGACGTGGTAGTATGACAGACACCATAAAATCGGAAAAAATTGCGTCGTTATTTTTCAAATGTAGGCTCTCTTCTCAGTACCTTTCTGTTGTATGCTCCATCGTGCGTTAGTGTAACGCGATCAGTCGTGTCGTGTGCATGCATTCTTGTGTGAGGCAGGGTGTCTACTATTCAACCACGTCAGTGTTAAGGTATGTGTCTGACAAATAACCACCTCAGTGTAAAAGTTATGTGTTCATAGTGTCTCCGAAGCAACACGTCAGCAAAATTCTTTTGTTATATTCAATTAGTTATTTGTTTCTCAGATGGCTCAATCAAGTAACAACCCAGGGTCTTCTAGATCTAAAAGATCATCGACTGGAACCTTTTTAAGTCACGACCAGCTAATAGAACAGTGGTTAGACGAAGAAAGCGAGCACGAGTTTAGCGATTTTGACGATGAAGGTGATGACCCGAATTTTCAGCCAGAAACTGAGTTTTTAGAAGCCGACGAAATTTCAGGTGAGGGAGATAATAAAGAACTACTTGAAGAAGTGCCACATGCACCCACCACTGAAAATGTGCATCAAGAAACCTCAAGAGAAACATCTGGATATTACAAAGCTACGAAAGGATTTATTTGGAATAGACAAGAGTGTCCCAGGACATCACGAACTGCAGCCCACAACATAATAAGATTACCTGGCCGCTTGCATACTCCTAATTTTGAAGGTTATTTTGAACTTTGGTCCAAGATTTTCGATGACTTTTGGTGACTTTTACGAATCAAAAGCTCAACAGTTACCGATCCCAGTTCAAACATAGCACTAAGGTAGAACTTATGGACACAGATGTCACCGAAATGAAAGCATTTATAGGTCTAATGTACTACTCATCAGTACTTAAGTGTAATGACGCTGATCTTCGCATAATATTTGCCACCGATGGAACTGGGCATGAAATATTCCGCTGTGTTATGTCCAAATGGCGTTTTTCTTGTTCGGTCAACCGCCTCCGATTTGATGATTCCACTACCAGAGAGCAACGCCTGAAGGAAGATCGACTTGCTCCAATGTCAGATATGTTCAACAAGTTAATTTCAAACAGCCAGTCGCAATATACCCCTGGACCATATATCCGTATCGATGAAATGTTGCTGCCATTTAGAGGTCGTTGCAAATTTATTATTTACATGCCCCAGAAACCAGCAAAGTATGGTATCAAAATTCAGTTATTGGTAGATGCCCGTACATACTACATTTACAATGCCTACATCTACCATGGTAAAAATTCGGATGGCATAGGCCTGACTGAACAAGAAAGAAAAATGGCAATATCCACTCAATCGGTTCTGAGACTTGCGAAAGTTGTAGAAAATTCAAACCGCAACATTACAGCTGATAATTGGTTCACTTCGATTCCACTTATGGAAATATTGCTGAAAAGGGGACTGACCTAGTTAGGTACGCTTAGGAAAAACAAAGCTAAGATACCACCACTTCTTGCCGAACATTAATAGAGAATTGGGGAGTTCCCTGTATGGTTTCGCGAAAGACTGTACATTATTGTCATATGTACCGAACAAAAACAAAGCTGTCCTATTGATCTCTTCTTCCCATCACAATCGAGATATAGATACTGATACAGGAAAGCCAGTTATGATTGCAGATTACAATCACACCAAAGGAGGAGTAGACGAAGTCAACAAGAACTGTTCAATATATTCTTGCGGGCGCAAAACTCGTCGTTGGGCCTATGGCAATTTTCCAAAGAATAATAGATATGGCAGGTGTTAACAGCTTTGTGTTGTATCAAATGTGTGGAGACAGTGATGATAAAATGAGAAGAGGTACTTTGGTTTTGAATATGGCGAGAGTATTAGCCCTAGATCACATGAAAGGCCGCGTATAAAACGAAAGATTGCCAAGAAAACTGCGGATGACTGTCAGTAGAGTTTTGGGTAGAGATCTTCCCCCTCCACCACCAAGAAATCAATCGATTCCACCAAGTGGAAGAAAACTATGCTCTATTTGCCCCATAAAAATAAAAAGGGTTACTAGATATTTTTGCTGTGATCGTTTGAAGCCAATTTGTCTTCAATGCTCTAAGCCACTATGTGAAGACTGCCAAGAAAATTGTGATTTTGAGCTTACACATCCTTTAATTGAACCAATGAATGGATCTCTTTTTTTTAGTCTGACTATACGATAAGCGTTAACTTTAATAAATGAAGAAAATATTTATGTTTTATCTTTTTCTATATGTATAAGTTTTTTAAAATTTTTTATGTCTTACCAATAAATGTTGTTTACCTTCATATGCCGTTTTTTTATATTTAACTAGATAAGAACCAATAGTCTCTGCAGCTAGGCTCTATAATATTTTATGTTACCTTGTAATTTTAATTACCTGTTAATAAATAATAATAATAATAATAATATTTTATATATTTTCAAATTAAAATAATAACGCGCAGTCTGACTTTAAAATATAATATATCAATTAAAAAGGAATTTTGAAAATACAAGCTGGCCAAATGGTGTCTGGTGGACTACCACGTCAGTAGAGTTGTGAAAATTAGTTCACGTCAGTCGCAGAGGGTTAAAGAAGACTCTTGATAAAAAGTTTGGATTCCAAACATCATCGGCGTATTCAAGTATTGATCTGACGAGGGTATTGCAAATCGATATAAATGTGTGAGGATCAGAGTAATCTTCGCGTTTCTTTTGATGAACCCAACAAGAGAATCAGCCTTAACGGCTATATACCTAGTCAATATGAGTAACAAGGGTTAGTTTTGTGTCAAGGAATACACCAAGATCTTTAATTTTGTCAACTTTTATTAATGGCATGAGATCAATACAACGAGTATATATATATATTTCGTTTGAGATCTTATGAACGAGATAGCACAGCATTTTCGAACGTTAAACTTTAAGCAATTATTAACGCACCAACTTAATAAATTGTTCAGGTTCGCCTTTAAAAAGTCATTTAAGAAATTAAATTTTAAAAATATTTTGAGGTCGTCAGCATACATTATTTAACAGTGGCAAAATTGCAGTTGTTGAATAATATCATCAATAAATATTATTAAAAGGAGCGTCAACTTGACATCCGCCTTCAAATGTATTTATGACAAAAGATGTGGACCAGATTAGATGTTGTCAAACGACCCGAAACAAAACAATTATTGAAACTCTGATATGTTGCCCTTAATATACAAATTTTAAATATACAAGGTGGGCTAAAATAAGTCATCCGATGTTGTTTGGCTCTCATTTTTTTTCTAAATGAAAAACTTCGATTCTGTTTTTTGAATATATTTTATTTGAACCGTCACAATTAATTGTCATACGGGTTCGTTTTATGGCATTTTTCGGGCGACAGATTCTCGCACTCGTGTCGAATGTTGTCCTTGAGGGTTTCTAGGGTCTCGGGCTTGTTCACGTAAACACGGGACTTCAAAAAACCCCACAAAAAAAGTCTGGAACTGTTGCGGGCCAGTGCAAATCGCCAAAACGAGAGATGAGATACCCGGGAACGCCGCCTTCAGAATATCGGTTGTGGCTCGCGAAGTGTGTGTCGTAGCTCCGTCCTGTTGGAACCACATGTCCTCGAGTCCTAATTTGTCCAATTGCGGCAGAAAAACCTCGGTTAATATTGCCCTATAGCGCGCTACGTCCAAAAATGGCCCGATGACTCCTCCAGCGTGAACAGCGCACCATACAGTAACTTTGAGCGCGTATAATGGCTCCTCGTGCATTACTCGTGGATTTTCGGTGCCCCAAAAGCGTTAGTTTTGCCTGTTCACGTACCCGCTGAGGAGGAAATAAGCTTCATCGCTGATTATGATTTTGGTCGAAAAATCGTCCACTTCGTCCTCGAGATTGAGGATGGCTTGGGAGTAGCCGATGCACGGACTGCGCAAGTCTTTGACCAAAATCCGCCTTAGGGACGACCGGCTGATGGCTAATTGCGAGGCACGGCGTCTGGTCGATGTTTCCGGCGACAGGTCGACTCCTCGTCAACAGCGGCGATATTCTCGGCACAACGGGCGCTCCGGGGCCGACCACTCTTGGCAACGTCTCGTGTGGTCCCATACTCTTCAAGGTTGGTGGCCAAACGGTGCAGTGTTTGCGTAGTCGGTGTCGGACGGCCGTGGAGTCGGCGAGACGGAATTCGCGCTGCGCCAAAACTACAGACGAATTGTTACGCAAAAAAATTGGCACGATTATTCCGCGTTCTTGGGGATTGTATCGCTCCATGGCTTGTTCACTTGCATTCTACATCTATCTAGTCCACAAGTGTCAAAACAGATTTGACATTGGCGGCCATTTGCAAAAATAAGAGCATCTTTCAATAGGGTGATCTCTTTTGGCCCACCTTGTATATTGTTAAAATAATTCGATTTTGTTGATCAATTAAACAAGCTTATGGAGATTTTCTATATACTAAAAACTTATTAGGACAAAGGTTGCGTATTTACCGCTTTTGAATATCATATACTTCGATTTCATGTGTAAATTTTTCTTAGATAACTGAAGAAAATTTGTTCAAAATGCTTTTATTTTCCTTCCACCAAATTGTTCATTTTTCATTAACATTTAAATGTACACTTATTCCTAAAAAAAAATATTATCCACACGTAACGTGTTCAGTTGCATTTCCACTCATACGCTGTATCCACCTTTAAGTGGAGCTAATTGTCACTAGTATGCTAGTAGCGCGTTATGAGCGCTTTACTTTTTGTGATCACATCTTTTGTCTCTGGGTGCGAGAGATCCTTGTATATGTAGACTTTGACATTTTGCTATTCAATATTATTTGCAGTCGTATTAGCTTTCGATGGTGGACACCCCACCCTTTTTATTCAATGAAATAAAACAAAGTTGTAATTTCTCATGGCGGCACCTACCGCCAACACCACCGTGAAAAGGAAAATAACGAATAATTTCAAATTTAACGGATAAAATTCTGTGAACGCTGTCAGCAACTTTGCCCACAGCGGAAGTGGCATATGAAAGGTGCGAGTGTGTTGGTGAGTCGGAATTTTTGATGTTACGTGACATTTGTCAATACGAATTTCTATGTAACAATAAAAGCGCACTTAGCATTTGCCACCCCATAAAAATTTAGCTTGTAGGCAAGTAACGGGAAATCGGCCAAAGTTGGTGGTCACAGTACAGTCTCTGGATATATGTTTCATCCTCCTCATTTCATAATAAATACTAAAAATGTGTTTAGAAACTTTGAATGTTTACGGACTTCTTAATACAATGATTTATTTTATTTTTGATTTCTTTTGTATTTATGAATTTTAGAAATTACCGTCACAAAAACACATTTATGTGCTGTTACAAGGATCTCTGCTTAAAAGGAATTTAATTGAAAACCCGGATATATGCACTATGATTTTATACTCATGCGCATGTGCTATTATCCGGGAAGTACTGTAATTAAAATGGGATGAAATGCTATGGGACATGGAAACAGTTGGATCAGTTGCTATGGGCCCAGCGTTGTTATGTGGTCGTATTTATCGTAAATGTTACGATTTTGGAAGGTTGATACGACGCTCCGATTTTTGGTTTTTTCGCCACAATTTCTACGATTTCGTAAATAATTTTACGATTTTTTCCGATATTATACAAACATTAAATACGATGGGTAAACCGAAACACGACCCAATAAAATACAATTCCAGAAAAAGAACCCACAAAAATTTAGAACTGCATTTAATATGACTTTACCTTACCAACACATCCCTTTGCAATTACCCGCCATCGATTTCCGAGCATACCCTTTTTTGTTTTTTTTTTTCGTGATAGGCTAGATAGCTGTAGCCGTACTTCCTATGCTATGCAATGGCTACCTTTACGGCCATATTATTTAATCCGGGTTAAAGTTTACACCCGGATTTATGTGAGCTTAACCCAAAAATTAACTCAAAGTCCATAATATGCAGTCGTTAAAACCGAACCGAACCCAGTTTTTTTTTAATCCGACTGAATTTAAAAAAAAATCTGTACTCCGGAGACCAGTTTAAGTACTTTAACTCGGATTAAAACTCAATTTCATAATGTTGACATCTGTTCGATGTGCGAAGAAGAAGAAGGGTAGAAAAGTAAAAAAGGGGAATAGAAAAAAAATTGCAAGAAACTAAAAAAAAGACTTCAGTCGTAAAATGGACGTAAACCTGGCAATTGTGATGAGTAAAATTGAAGCTCAAAATCTGTCGCGTGTTTTCTTAAAATAGTACGCAGCTCAGCACACATTTTGACACGATACAATCTCTCTATATGGCAGAGAAGAAAACGCCACGCAACCTTCTTCGAAACAATAACCTTCATGCCATGTGGTTGTGGACCGGGCAAACGTTAGTCCGTTTCTACAATATAGAATTCATCAGTCTGTATGAATTTGAATGTCAACATCAGCACACGTGCGTTTTGAGCGCTCTGCTCTTCATTTCATTCATTTCACCTTCACGAAATGAAATGAAATATCATTGTCCTTGGTTCTCACAAAATTAATTAAGACAACTTTCATATTTTCTGAATTTGTCTCCCGCAAGGTTGGCCTAGGTAGACATCTGCATTCAAAATTTCTCTGAGCTGTTCAGTTACCGTCCAGCAGCAGTACCGTTTACCGTCTGCATCAGTTTATGACCATTTTTATGTGTTTATCTATTTTGCCAAACGGCTGTTAGGTATAAGTCAGTGCAGTGTGCATTTGGGGTTTTTCATTTCACTCTTTTGTCCGTTTGCATCCTCGTTTTTCCTTTTTTCGTTATGTTGAATGTAAGTCCTGCTGTTGCTGGTTTCAGCTACATCTGTGGCATGGAATAGCGCTGCAGAGTAGAGCTGCTTGTAGCAGAGATTTTTCCCTTGAGGAAATGCAATTAAAAGTGCAGCAAATCATCCTTCTACATCGACTTAGGAATACTGTTGAATGTTTATACCTACCTAGATGTACACTTAGGAGGTATGGTGTTGGTGCCTTTCTTCTTGAATTGCACTTACCACACCAGAAGTTTTCAACTTTCCACATTTTCCAAATGGCCGTTCTTTTCCCATATATATTTTATATATATATGCATACCCATTTTGGATTTTTCGAAGCGAATCTTTGTCGAAAGCTATTTTAAGAAACTCTGAATGCACAGTGGCGTCATGAAGTCATTAAGGGAAAAGAAACACTACCAGTAATAATGTTGTGTTTTAAGACGCGAAATGGCGACATTGTAATGACGGATAATTCATCGAAGACTGGTTTTAATTATAGTCCAAATGGTTGATGGTTCGGTAAATGCAGTTATAAAAATTGCCGACGATTCGCCAAAACAATTGCGGATGAATGAAACAGCAACTTCTCAAAGAATTCCAGGTACTTATATGCAAATGAAATTAATAATTGAAAAGGCGAATAAGGAAATTTAAATTCTCATATGGAGTCTAGAATTATTAAATATTTACTTAGGATACTGGAAGCGCTGTTGAAATAGTTACCTCCATTGCTCCATTACAAGGCCGTAAGCCGTATCCAGTATTCATAATCGAACCATCGGAAGTTCTATTTTTAAATTAAGAAAGTTACGTGTGGGGGTTTTGGCAGCATACCCTACCAAATTTTAGCTTAATCTGATTCGACTATATTATGAAGTTGGCATCGAACTGCTCACTGGCTCGCTGATAAATGTGTTTGATGCATGAGAGGTGCCCCTTTTGTACAATTTTTTCATATGTCCTTTTTCAGTGACGCAGGCTACCTCTTTGCCAATTACAATGATACATTGGTACTGTAAAGTCGGCTCGCCAATGCACGACGGTCGGTAGTCGGACTGAGACTGACCTCGTTCTTGATCGTTCATGCACACGAGATAACCAAATAGATAATAGGGTGATGGGTGCTTAGTCTCTTTGCTCTCACCCACACTCTACTTCTGTTGTATACTTACAGTCAGCATAATTATCACTTTTAGCAAGATGCTACAGGTACATAGGCTAGTTAAAAAAAAAACAAGACCAACTAAGGCATTTATATTTGTGTTTAGTTTTTGATGTAAGACTAAAAAAAAAAAAAAAGGCATTATATTATGGAAAAGGCATTTTTTTTTCAAGTCAGTCATTTTTTCATCAAAAGTGGTTGGCAACGCGAACATTGTTTAGCAGAACACTGGTGTCGCGTATTCAATGGTTTAAAGAAGTTCTCACTTCAAAAAATGCCTCTTGATTCCATAGTTCGGCATAAAATTCCTCATTTCGCCGTCAATATGAAATCTCCTGTTGCCATTAGTTTCGGAATTATTAAGACACTACCCTTGTTTACTAAAAAGTAGTTTTGAATATTATTTATAAGGAACAATTTCAGAATAATTACTTTAAAACGGCGTAAATGCTTACGCGATGTTAACCTTAATAATGTACCTAGTTTAAACATTTTCACAGGTGTGAAACTTATGAACTGGGAAAATTGCTCAGCAGATTGAGCATTTATTGAGAATTTTAAAGGTTGTTTTTTTTTCGTGCCGGCATTGTTTTGAGTGTAATCTGATAGATGAGGCTGTATTTTTGCTTGCTTTGCTAAGCGCTAAAAATTTAATTTAGAAACACACATTTTGATTCAGTAGGAATCGAATAAGATATAAGTACACAATACTTGTATCTTATTCAAAAACCTAATTGTATGTATTTTTAAAACAAAAGTAGCATTAAACGTGCACATATTCATTTCACACATTCAAAAGAAAGATATTTGGAAGCCGGTGCAATAGTTTGTACGTACAAAATTTCGAACAAATTTGGACATATCTCGAAAACAGTCAAAACGATTGTAACAAAAATTAATTTCTAAGGTAACGTGGTCATTTACAACTTAATGGAAAACTCAGTTCTTCTCTGTATTGTCGAAAAATGAATTATTGAAAAAGGTAATTTTTCCAAAATCTATATTTCTTTAGTTTACTTGAAAACGCTAACAAAGATTTGGACCAAAATGCAAACTTAAAGCAAAATTGATGTTTTCAAAATAATTGCGTCCTTAATTTTCAATTCGGTTCATATCTCGAAAACCCCATTTTCGATTTCGAAAAAAAAAACTTTTAAAACCAAGTAATGCTTACATCCCGAACAAGTTATTGAACTCGGTATTCAGCTAAATAGTTAAGCAATAGTATTTTTCAAACTAAACATTGCAATATTTGGTACTGTTTTGTCTGCCAAATTTTACAAAAACCGCTCTAACGATTTTGATCAAAATAAATATTAAGGATAATAAAAGTATTCTAAATAAGATCCCGCACTTAGTTTCTCTTAAAAAATTCGAATAAATCAAATTAATAATTATTTCTGAAAAATGAATGCACAAATCCCGATTTGTATTCACATATCTACGGTATATTTTTGTAATAATCTCAATTTTCCGCTTCTAATAAAAATGCGATAACAGCTAAGCAAAACTTATTTTTAACAAATATAACACACTTTTTTTTTAACCGTATTGAGTATCCACCTCAAAATAATGCCAACCACAATCATAAACTCCCACTTCATTTGCACACCACACACGTCCATTGGGATATTTAGTTTATAACTGCTAAAGCAAATTCAAAAACAAATCTCCCAATTTTTGCATTATATATCTATGTTAAGATATAGATCTATCACGAACCCTGCTTTCAATCATAGCCACCTTATACCAGCGTTACTACTCAAAATAAAAACATGACCTAACATATCAGAAAACAGAAACTCCTACTACGCTTGTTCTCGTATTAAAAATTCTTGTAAAGTGTAAGAGCTAATAAAGTAGTACAGTAGGGACTCTAACCCGAACTTGCGACAATTCCCTTGTACTGAGAGCTTCAACTTTTGAAAACTCACTTTGTTATACTGCCTATCAGATGAACTACCCAAAAGTGCATTTTATTTAACACTATTCCTTTTCCTATATTTTATCTATGCACTGTTTCTTTTATCTAGCATTGTTTTTTCAGTTTTTTACCTTCATATACGTACCTAAAAAAATAGGAAAAGAAAGTTTCATTCGACCCAGTCGTGTCATCAGCCCATCGACCCTAAAATTCGCACGACCAAAGTCACCTGTAGATTAAGGCCGTTAATTTAATCTCCTTATGCATATTTGAAAAGTGACATTCACACCCGCAATTGGAGATAATTAACTGTAGATATAATCTTAAATAAATAATATCATTAAACTGTTGGTCATGAATTCATAACTAACAGAAATACGACAAAAAGATTAACTTGAAATAAATTCCATTTGCATTCAAATATCTACAAATCGAATTTTCAAATCTAAAACAAAAGATCAACCGTCGTCTCATCATACAACAGAATCGTGCAAACATCAAGATTTGCCTTTCATAACTATGATCGAAATTCCAAATCATGCTTCATTCATGAAAGGATGAAACCTCATGTGCGAGCAACAGAGAAAATAAACCCAAATGATGTTTTTATCCCTTTATTTGCTACCTAAGCGTATATTAAGCTGATCTTATAAGCTTTATTGGGCATCGAAATGAACAAATGATTCATGATAAAAAAGAACACTTATGCCGGTAGTCGAATTGAACACTTATTTATTACATTAATATCATTATTTAAAAATATTTTAAAATATTGTATGACTATTTTTTAATATTTATATGAAATTTTGTATGTTCACCAATCTATTAAATTTAATTAAAAGTTAATTTGGAATTTTCGTATATCTTATTTCGAAACAATTGAACAGCACAATGCAACTTGGAATATAGAAATATCAACAGTTTGTAAGGATTATGTAAGACCGACTCCATCTGTCGGTAGCTTGTTGAAATATTTTAGAGTTAAGCAGAATATTTGAAGGACAGTTAAATGATTTTATGATTTTGCAGCAGTTTTTCCAAGTTTCATTGGGGTTGAGATTTTTTGTAGATGCCAAATCGGATATAAATTTCATATTTTGAAGTTATTGTTATTACAAAACTAGTTCACCTCAATTAAAGCAGAAGTAATAAAAAATAATAGAAGACGAAACAACTACTACTTCTGGATTTGATAAATCAGATGGCATTTTTAACATTTACAAAATTTAATGTAGGACACACATTACTTTTACCTTTAATTAACTCAGAGTTAAAAAGCCTTTGGGATAAATCGGCTAGGTTAAGTTAATTAATCTTGTAAATTTATCATACTTTTTGTTAACATTCCAATAAATCTGTAACATTAAAATTCAAGCTAACTGTATAAAAAAAAATATAAATGCTATTAACCTAAGTGCGAGAAGAGAACCCAGCTTGCCAAATAATCACTATTTTTTTAGAAGTCAAGTGAAATGTCAAAATAAATGCCAATTTGCTGGCAGTCCTTTTAAACCAGTTCATCGAAAACTATAAAGAATTTATATTTACTACAGCTAAATCAATTGCAAAACAGCTTCACCATTAAACTATTATGTCTTACTCATCTTAAAACCGTCGAAATATTTAGCTACTTGCACAAAGTTCCCCTCATGTCTTAATAGAAGAATTTTTATAGACAATTTTACATCAATCTCTTTATGGAGCCGTAAACTTATTATACCACTTACAGTTCCACTGCTTGGTGCCAATGTGTGCAACGTTCATGAACGATGCTTTCGGTTGTTTGGTTTGTTTGCTTGTTCAATGGTTTATAGCCCGTCTGCGTTTCTAGGTCATCTTGCACTGGTTACCATGAAAAATGTATATTCACAAGGCGACTGAATGGAGAGGAACTATTTTCAACATCTACCATTCTGCTTTGGACAAAGTTCTGTGTTGTTGGGGGAGTGATTAGGGGGTTTCTTCGTTTTGTTGCTAAAAATATGCCACCCAATGATAGCCCCTTGTAGAGAATATAGCATTATTTTCCACAACCAAAAACGATGTACCAAAATGAGATATGTACTACTTATGAAAGCAAAAAATCTGAAGACGAAAATTCAAAAGAAAAAAAATGTAAAGGACTTCAAGTGTGAATAATAATAATTCTGTCTAGGATCTGTAAGCATAGGCTCGGCAAGAGCTCACTTAGCTAGGGGATTGGAAATTTAACAAATGTTTTGGGAATGTATGGGGAATTTATTTCGGCTTTCTCTTTTAACTGTTGTTAATCCGAGTGGTTGAAAAGTGTTGGGGGGAAATATTTAATGGCTACATCAAGAGTTAACAAAAGTTAAGCTTGATGTGCATCAACGTGTGTATAGGTAGATCAATTTTATTAATTTGTCATTCATTTACTGAAAGTCGGCGAAACTAACAAAATTCCGTTGAACAGTGCTTTGCCAAATGTGCGTCGTATATGGTTGATGCCTCTTAATTATCCGGTAAAGTAGTTCGTCATAGTAAAGATTTGCAACGACTAAATAAAGAAACATCAATCAGCCGATTAATGAGATTAAAGCTGCCGTCTTTAGCCGTAATAGCATGTTAATTATTCAGTACACGCGTTTTCAACTTTACTTGGTAGGACTCTCAACCAGCGTGACCATCATAAAGTAGTTCGTTATGTTATGTGCAATTTGGCACTTTTTTCGAGAGAGCCTGCAACAATTGTTTGTTATTTTGGCTCTTATTTTAGTTGGAGAAGGCGTTTCGAACAATTTTTCATTGCTGTTATATACAAATAAAAACTCATAAAATGCAACGCAGTTGCCTATCACAACGCGATTGTAGTATTTAGGGAACCAAAACTTGTTAAATATCGTTTAAGAATTATAAATAAGCTTTCTGCTTCAGAAATGACATTTTTTTTCTCATTGGCCCTTTTTCTTGCGGCTTTTCAGAATTCTCCAACGGTCAGACTGTCTTTTCACCACACGTACTTGTTAGTTTTGAAGGTCGGATATCGAATTATTTTATTTTGGTTTAAATAGGGTATAAGGTGGATCGTCTTCGTTCCTGGGCAATTTATAGCAGCCAACCCTACATTTTTGGTAAAGGTAAGCTCACAGATTTAAAATTATGTTTGTTCCAACCTATAAATAACAAAAAATAAATTGTTGGCGCAACAGGTCCATTCCATAGGGACTCTACGCCTAGCTTCTCACAACCCTCGTTTTGTGTGGTTTTTTCACTGTTGGGACGAATCCAAACGGCTCTTTGGTTGGTTGGTGAGGGTGAGTTTTCCGCTCTTCACTGAGGCCTCTAATGGGCCACATCTAATTTTATGCGGTTGGGATTTAATTTATGTGTGAAGGGACATGGGGAAGGGGGGCTGGTTCACTTATTGGTAGCCACTGGATGTAGGGTTTGTGTTGTCTGTGAATCTGATTGATCGCTTGGAGAACTCCATAATGTCGCTTAATTCCACATTTCTGAGACATGTAAGGTCTGGTATCAAATGTGCTCCCAGACTTTAGTTGCGACGCCCCGCTGTGGCTGGACAGTTTGGTAGAGGAAATGTTGTATATCTTCCTCCTCCTACTGACAGTTTTGCATATCGATGGTTCTGAAATGACGATTCCATTTGCATGTTTATATTAAGGTTGATGTGTCCTGAGATAAGTCCCACCATCAGTCTTAATTGAGCTCTTCCAGTGTTTATCGCTCGTTTTGCCAGTTTATTCATTGGTTTTTCTAATATTGTTTTGGCCACTCTGCATGTTTCCAGGTGTTCCAAATATCTGCTAAAATCAATTTTGGCTCGTTGATTTATTGCTGTTGTATTAGTAGTAGTCAGTGGTACATCTGTTTCTTTTTCCCGTGGTTGTTCTTTTTCCGCGGTCCTTCCCTTGCTAGTTTATCTGCTCTTTCGTTACCCACTACACCTTCATGTCCCGCACCCGGTACCCAAATTAGAGAGACGTTATTCTAACTAACTAGGGCATTCAATTTGTTTTTAAATTCCGTTACCAGAAAAGATTTTGTGACGGTGTTGTTCACGGCGCTTATTGCTGCTTTACTATCTGAGAAGATATCTATTTGTCTCCCTGAGGTGTGGAGCGCTGTGAGCGATTCCACTCCTTTAAGTATGGCAAAGATCTCTGCTTGAAACACTGTAGTGATAGCTTCCAAATGCGTTTCCAGTTGTATCTCTGAGTTGACGCTTGCCTGTCTGCCCTAATTCCCCTGCTATCCCAAGTAACAATTTGACTTCGGTAAGGTTCAAATTTGTAATTTCTGTAGGCATCAGCTTCGATAGAGCTTATCTTTCTTAACCGAAGTTGATCCGTTTCGAAGTAATTGTTTCGATAATAACTTCAGTAAGATCTTGACGACGTATATACACAGGCTTTATAGGGAGCAGAGACAAATGATACTGAGACCCCCAACTCACAATCCTCTTGCCGCTGGGCCCCTCAGTTTTTTTTTCAAATTCGCCATTTTCTTTTCCTATCGGTGTTGTGTCAATTAAGAATCCGTGTGACATGCAAAAACATACAAAAAATACAAAAATAAATGCTGCCAACCTCGACAACCATGGGGAAATGTGCTAGAGTTCGGTAATACCACATTTTTAAATTACTGAATGCCATTGGTTAGTAATTATATGTTGTTAAAAGGCGAATAATTTGATTTCTTTGGTTAATAAAACTAGCTAAATGAGATGTTCTATATACTAAAAACTTATTATGATAAACATGATTTTGCGCTTTTGAATATCATTAACTTCGACTTCAAGCGTAAATTTTTCTTAGAAAACTGAAGAAAATTTGGTCAATATATTTTTATTTTACTTCAAATAATCTGCATTGTCCACGTAACGAATAATTTCAAATTTAACGGATAAAATTTTATGAACGCTGTCAGCAACTTTGCCCACAGCGGAAGTGCGAGTATGCGAGTGTGTTGGTGAGTCGGAATTTTTGAAGTTACGTGACATTTGCCAATACGAATTTCTATATAACAATACAAGCGCACTTTGCATTTGCCACCCCATAAAAATATAGCTTGTAGGCAAATAACGGGAAATCGACCGAAGTTGGTGGTCTCAGTATTGTCTCTGATAGGGAGATATGAAATTAAGTTTCGATAAGATCGCTATAAGACTTCTCAAAATGTGTCTGGAGATGTGTGAAAAGTAAATTTCTTCGATAAACCTTGTGGTTCGAAGCGCTTTATAGAAGCTTCTTTAGAACTTCTGACCGAAGGCATTATAGAAGCAATGAACTGTCATGCAGGCAACCGCTTGCGATTGGAAGCTGTACAAAAGCACTTACTCGTACATCCTCGTAACTTATATATGGAGGCTGTCTAAAGAAACCATCCATTAATGAATCGGAGAAAAATTAAAAAAAATAAAACTCTTTAGCACATTGAAAAATATGCCAGTAATGTGATTTTAAATAAACACATTTCGCTCATAAATAAATTAGGTAACACTAAATGTCTTGCATACAACTTCGGTCGAGTAAGCTGCAAGTTTATGTCAAGTCTTAACGAAACTCTTAAATGTATCAAGTAGTTCAGATTTACCACTACTACAGCGTTATGACGAATTAGCCTAGGGGGTAGTGTATTGGACTACTACGCAAGTGGACCCATGTTCGATTCTCAGTGCGACGCATGTAAGTAAAACCTAAATTATAACGAGTACGTAAATATAAACTGCGTGAAGATTGCAAAAAGGCGTCGAAAATATTTATCTCTATACATAAAAGAGTAGTGTGATTGAGTTCACACTCATCGTAGAGGCCAAACCGCTAATTGTATGTTCATGAAACTTTCAGGATATGTTCCACTAGCTGTGTAGACGCACTGTTACTCACGAACCGTTAGTCGTATAAAGTTGAAATTTTGTATGTTAATAGAAATAAAAAATCGTCGAATACCTATTTCGCATTTTTATTTAAAATTCGCGGAAAAGAGGTTGCAAACTTTTTTAATTTTAACGTTACTTCACTCAACCTGGTATTACATTCATAAAGCTTGGTCAAATCAAAAAAGCTTAAAATGCTCTTTAGCCAATACTTCCCCGAGTATTCTAAGCCATCATTTATCTTTCTGCTCCTTTCTGAGGATGAACTAGAAGAAATTAAAGACAGATCTCATTTTAAAAAAAAAATGATATTTTTTTCCCCAATGGAACACGAAAAATAATTTAGATAAAAAAAAAATTATTTTTTGTCCCAATGGAAGACGACATAAGTATCATTTGCGCTAGCGATCTCATGCTGTTTGGTGTATACTTCGTTCTGCGAAACGTTTCCATTTCGTTTGATCTAAAGAAATCATTCGTTTAATTGTTTTTAGCTTATTTGTTGTTTGTTCGGTTAATTAGATTAAATCAAATTTGATTTGAATTTCAATTTATTTTACTTTTAATTTGAATTTAATAATAAATAATAATAATTGGCGCAACAGGTCCGTATGGACCCAAGCCTAGCTTCTCACAACCATTCGTCTTGTGTGAGTTTTTTTATTTTTGGGACGAATGGAAGGGATCTACAATTTTATGCCGAGTCCAAACGGCCAATTGAGAAGCTCTTTCATGACAGTTATACTCTCGGATGTTTGTCAGACGTTCGCGAGAGGTGGCGCAGCGAAAAAAACCTTAACCCTAGAAAGATAATCATAAAATAAAGAGCGTAAAAGATAATCATACGTCTCATACGCCAATTAGTGTATTTAATTAAACATATGAACTTCTTATTATTTATAATTAATTTAAATAATTATATAGATACTATTCAAAAAAAATAAATTAATGATTTTTTTATATATAGTGGAGACAGTCAACGCGCTGCGGTTTAGAATTTAAAAGTTATCACATAATTGTCCTGCGCCATACGTCTCGTGGACGTGGATTATCTTTCTAGGGTTAAGTTGGAATTTGGGTTTTTCTCGGGATTCCAACCTGGGACCCCTCGCTTAGTAGTCCAACACACTAACCACTAAGCCACTGCGCTTTTACTTTATTTTGTCTTTGATTAAATATCTACCTATTTAATTACTTTTAAGTGCGTTCTTTAGATAGACACTATTTACAATGTTGATGAAGCCGTTAACTATCCGGTAGAGTTTTTAAATTCCCTTAATTCATCAAAGCTTTGCATACAAATTTAATCGAAGCTATTATATTGACCGGGGTTGCTCAAGGGGAAAAAGTATTGATGCCGCGCATTCCTTTGATACCCAATGACCTCCCCTTTAACTTTAGATTAAAGATTACGATTTCCCCTCAAAGTATGCTTCGCCATGACGATCAATAACTCTCAGGGCCAATCATTGAAATACGCTGGTATTTTTCATTGGGCGGCAGTAATATCACCAGATTTGAGGGTGAACTTACACGCGAGATAGCTTTACACACGGTCAGTTTCACGTAGCTTGCTCGCGTGTAAGTTCACCCTCAAATCTGGTGATATTACTGCCGCCCAATGAAAAAACAAAAAACATTTTCTACCAAGAAATCCTTAAAAAAAACAATTTAAGTAACAATTTTGTTAAAAAAAAATGTACATTCTAATAGAGTCCCACGCGGATGAAGTCAAGGGTAACTGTTAGTTAATTATATAAAAAAAAAAATAAAATAAAAAAAAAAATGGAAAATTGAAAAATATAATATTTTTTCTTTTTAATTTTTGAGCTTATATAAAATTTCGGTGCTGCCCGAAGTAATAAACTACTACTGATAAATGTGAGATGCTTATTTTGCGGAGCATTAGCCTACCTTGGATGTTAATTGCCTTTCAGACGAAGAAGTTGTGTTTTCTGTAAGGTCTATCCAAACTGTTCAGGAAGTCTTAAACAAGTAAAAACTTGCATTTAAGTGCGCCATATGTGTTTCCATTAAGCATTATGCAGTACATTTTGCGGGAGGTGAAATAGCTTCGATAGCACCTTACCGAAGTCAAATTGTTACTTGTGATATTTGATCCGTCTGTGTATATACTGTTATTCCCCTTTAGTTTCTTCTTAAGCTAGTTTGCTTTTAATATTCTCTTAAGAGGAAGGCAGTTGCTAAGTATCTATTGGAATTTATGGATATAGTCACTGGGTCGATCAATAAGAGGTTTTATTTCTTTGATCAAGCCAATGATTACCCGATGTCCAATTTTCATTCGAGAGTCGAAATGTCCGAGTGCGTGTAATCTTATTGCAGAGGAGCGTGCTATTTTTTTCACTTCTAGATGCACTTGTGTTATATTTAGGATCGCCTCAATGGCTGCAGTTGGTGGTGATGTTTGCACGTTTGTGATTCCCAAAGACGTCATCCGTTGATTGGCATCATATCTTTTGCATATTTTTTGTACACAATCGGCCACCACACCACTACGCTATAGAATAGAATGGGTTTCACTACGCAGTTGTATATCTAGTGGACTTGTTTGGGTTTTAAGCCCCATGACTTCCCAAAAGCCCTCCTGCATATCCAATATTCTTTTTTGGAATTGTTTATTCGTTCTTCCGAGTTTTTCCTCCATGTTAGTTTCTGTTGCGAAATGGAAATTTCAGGGACATGGAAGTCACTTATATTAATTAGATTAAATCATATTTGATTTGAATTTCAATTTATTTTACTTTTAATTTGAATTTGCTTTTACTTTATTTTGTCTTTGATTAAATATCTACCTATTTAATTACTTTTAAGTGCGTTCTTTAGAAAAGCACCATCTCAGTTTTACTTGGATTTACACCTAGTCCATTTTCTACCGCCCATGCTGTGATCTTACGGAGTGTATCTTGCATCAGCTCCCCTATGATGGTTCCCCTATGTTCAGGTATTTGCCTGTTATCAAGACGGCTAGGTCGTCCGCATATGCTACGTAGTTTGCGCAGGTGTCCTCTAATGATCGGAGAAGGTCATCCATCACAAGCATACACAAGAGGGGAGATATGAATCCCCCCTGTGGTGTACCCTTCAGCACTTTCTCTTTTCTTGTTTCATCACCCAGTGAGCTCGTGATGACCAGATTTGTTAGCATATTTTCCAACCATTTACTTATTATTTTGTGTTTGGAGTGTACAGCGTCGCAAAGATATTTTGGGTACCTATATAAATATTGTTGAAGGGTCCTTCTATATATAGGAAAACTCCGATGACTGATTCCTAATTTTCAAACGCTCTCTCAATCGTCGATACGACCTTGTGCAGAGCCGTCTCGTTTGATTTGCCTTTTTGATAGGCGTGTTGAGTAGGGCTCAGCCATGGATTTGAAATTTGTGTCCTTATTGTTATGTTTTGAGTAGGAATGATGTGAGACTAATGGGTCGGTATCCTCTTGCCGTTATTAGATCTTTGTGCGGTTTGGGCAGGAATTGGCGTGTAGCCTAAGAAGACACAACTTAAAATATTTGTTAAATATGCTTTCAGTGTGCCTAATCCTTTCTGCAGAAAGATATGGAGTATTCTATCCATTCCCGGTGATTTGCACTGTGCAATGGAAGTTATGGCTCATTCTACTGTTTCTGCACTAATAATTTTTGCTGCGCCTTCTAATTTTGTCTCTGCCGCGTTCAAATCCTTTATAGATAGTGTTGTAGTCCCAGTGAAACAGTTTGCGATGATGGCAGTTACCATCTCGGATCTTTGTCAAACGGGCGCGAGAGGGAGCGCAGTGAAAAAAATATCTTAAGAAGGAATTCGGGTTCTTTTGGAAATCGGACCTGTGGCAGGGTGGGGACTGGCAACCCAATGTCTTCAGCTACTATTGAAGGCTATCTTCTTATGTCCACAAAAAAGAAAAATGTAAAAGAAATCCATCAATCAAAACGGGAAGGAATTTTCACCAACCTTTTGCGCTTTGTGTATGAAAAAGCCTTTATTTGCCTTAGGACACCACGTGATGTCTGATTATTAGGCTCTTCTAATAATTTTAATTAAAATATTTTATTTTTGCAAACAGTACCTATACCCGAGAAAACGCGAATTCCAACTTAAGGTTTTTTTCACTGCGCCACCTCTCGCGAACGTCTGACAAACATCCGAGAGTATAACTGTCATGAAAGAGCTTCTCAATTGGCCGTTTGGACTCGGCATAAAATTGTAGATCCCTTCCATTCGTCCCGAAAATAAAAACTCACACAAGGCGAATGGTTGTGAGAAGCTAGGCTTGGGTCCATAAGGACCTGTTGCGGTAATTATTTATTTATTACAAACAGTATTTTAGTCAGTGTTGTAGAAATAAAAAGCCTCCATGTTTAAATATACCGCTTGAATAATCACTGCTTTCGGCAGATGCAATTGGGTTAAGCAAACACTTACGGAAATAGTTCATACTTCTCCCTAAAGCAAACAAAGTTCCTATTCCATTTCTATATTTATACAACTAATTCGTATAGATCAAGCACTCTACATAACACAAGCGTTTTTGATGCAAATTACTGTTTAACCCCATCAGTGGATTTATTTAAATCCACAGGATAATTTTGATAAAATCCGCAACACTTGCTAAAAAGTAAAATTGCCGTGAAAAATTAATTCAAAAAAAAGAAGAAAATAAACATTATCCTGCAGCAGTATGCAGTACAAACATAAATATGTTTTACTGTGAAGCAGATAATGAAAAAAAAATTTCATTATTATTACCTATGTAATTGTAATGTGAGCAGAAATGAATTAATTACACCAACTTCATTCATACGCACTTGGGTTCGGAGGGTCATATCAGTCGATGTTGTGTTGAACAAATCGGTTTAACTATCGCCAGACCAAATATATTAAAATATAATTTTTTATCTCCTTCCTGTCCATAATATAAAACCCCACATCCTGGTGGTAGGTAGGGTGTGTATGGCAGAATATACAGTACACACTCATGAGGATTCTGATTCATTTGTAATGATTATTCCCGTTGTTGTAATTTTGTTTTTTTTATTTCTACAGCAAAAATAAATTCACGTACTTTTTGTGCGTATTGCGCTTGAATGATCATACAGAAAGTCCCTATCCCATCCAGCTAAACAAAACAAACAGAAGGGATCAAATTTGAAAACTATGACGTTGAGTGGCTTTAACCTATTTGCCCCCTACGATTGGGTGGAAGTCCGCTATGATTGGTGGTGGTTTTGGATCGTTTCGGATCATTGACGAGTGTAGGGTTAGAGGAAGTGGTCGACCCTATCCGATTAAAAAAATAATATCTTCATAAGCCGCTCAGTTGGTTGAATCAATTCTCGATTCGATATAAATAGGTATGTGCGTATTGTATAGGTGGCGCTCAATAATTTTGCCCATCCAGTAGATAGATTATGAATGCGGTGTACAGTAGATTTGACAAGTTTGATACAAGCCGGGCCGAAATTCAATTAACTTTTTTCGGTTCCAACTTGCGAAGAATATATTGGTATTTGGTACTTATAGTCAAGACACTTATTTCAGTTTTTACCAATCGTTCTGGCATCCGAGATGGAACGGTCATTGAAACTGATATTCGGTGTTCCTTGTCATGTCGTCTCGACCAGGGGTGCTGCACATCAAAAATTCTCTTGGCTGAGTCAAGCATCATATTTAACCAACTCATGCATGGCCATCTTTTACCCATATAACTTATCTATGAGACAACTGAACTTAAGCCCACCGCGATAATTTAAGGTGTTGGCAGCTCGCTTTGTAAGTTCATGGATTGGAACTTTTGTATTTTATTTTTTGACGGCATTCCGTACAACTAAGACACCATTTCATCTATAAAAATCTATCCCTAATATGGAAACTTAAATTATTGAATAAAATGGATAAGTTGTCTCATATAAAAGTTGTATGGGAATCGATGAATTAGGTGATGATGAGCTGCCATGGTGCACAATTCACTCGATGTGGACAAGGTCATCTGGCTTTTAAGACAAAATCCACATATTGGTACAGCTCAATGGAGCTCTTCTTCTACATTTGGCCTCTTCGAAATTTCAAATCTAACGTGTCATTCTTGAAGTTAAAATGTTATCCAAAGGAGATAAACTGCTTCCCTCAAAGTTGCAACTTTCAATAGTGACATTAAGTCAAATGCGATGATCAGACTTCTACCATATTCTTCTATTGCTTTGTCTCAGTTGCCCTCAAAGCCTCCAACAAGGCTTACAAGGTCTGTATCGTCCTCATACCTCAACAGCTATTTATTGATTTGGTAGTAGTAGTATCTTTTTTAGGTAGGGTCAATGTGGGTAAATGTAAACAGGGGTAAATGTAAACACAGCCTATACTTTACAAGAGTATAGTCTCTTTAACGCACATATTGAGTGAAATGGCGGACGTGTGCATTTTTTTTCGCATACAAAGAATATTTTCGTGCTAATAGCGATTTCAGTCGGTCGGTGCCATTTTTGGAAAAATATTGTTTTTTTAAGTGTTGTGCAAGTCGGAAGGCCTAAGTGAAAAGTACATTTTGTTTAACAAATTGAATTGGTAAGTCTTATTTAACGACCTTTTTAAGCATAGAATTTGATTTGTTATCTTTTTAAAATAAAATGTTTAAGTAGTTCATAGAAGATCTATATATATTTTTTGGGTTTACAATTACCTCAGAAAATATTGTTATGTTACATCGATTTGGGATAAATGTAAACATAAATTTCTGTTATATTTAAAAAATCCAGTATTAAATAATACATTTTTAGGTGTCAATATGCCTCGAAAATGCATATTGAAATAACCACTGCCATCATATTCAGTAGATGATGTTGTCAAAGCAGTGGCAGACGTGCAAAATAAACACGCGACCTTTAGAGCAGGCCAAGAGGCTCATGGAGTACCGGTGTCCGTTATATATAATAGGGTTAACGGAAGAAGAAACTCCTTTACCGTTAGAATTCGAGAGCGAAATTAATTATCTTTTGTATATACTAAAATCATGTTTACTTTTACCCCCGGATTTAGGAAAAAACAAAAAAAAAAGTTGGGTAAATGTAAAAATACTACAATTCATTGTATTGTTATATTAACAAAATAAATAATTCAAGTTATAATTGAAAAATATGTACAATACTTTTATATTGCTATTGTTAAATTTTCTCAAGGTCTTCTAATAAAAAAATTATAATGTCAATAATTTTCTGAAATCATAAATTTGTTTATACCTAATTACCCACATTGACCCTACTGACATTAGGTGCAAAAAAATTAAATAATCCAGTTGATAGCGCAACAGGGTCTCTTAGGTAACTATGCCTAAGTTAACAACTATAACAATGTGTTAGTTTTACATTTTGAGACGAATGAAAGAAACCTAAATTTTCTTCTGCATTGAGAATTTTTTTTTGCTTGATTATATTCTTAAATGTAATTTATGTTTATCCCGGGATTAAACCTGCAGCCCTTTGAAAAGTAGCCCAGAACACTAATTTGACGAATTTATCGAGCCACTGCGCCGAAAATTACAGCGCGCCAATATCCGGTGTTAATTTGGGAACAGCTACTTATGCTTAGCTTAATTTCCGGCGATGCTCTTTTTCAGATTTGTCAGGTTTGTCTTGAAAAATAAAAGTACAGATACTTTAAAAATGTGTGTATCCATACATTTGAATTTTTATTAACGAATAAAAATAATTTATTGCAGAAACAACTAGCTTAATAACGTAGTAACGTGAACAAAAAACTAAAATTATTATTATTAAGTATTAAATAAGCAGGTACAATATTTATAAAATCGTTCAATATAGAAAATTATAAAATATACATTAAAGCAACATTAAGAACGAATTTTAGCTGAATTCAAGAAACCCAAATAAACTGAAAAAGAAACACTTCTTATGAGACCTTCAGGAAAATCGAAGTTTATAATTGTCAATGTCAAGTGATATGACATGCAGAATGGGTGAGTGCAATTGGTGAATCGTTTTATCCAGCTATTGTTTCGTGACGTCGTTCAGGCGAGTAAGTTCTCATTTCCGTTTTTAATTTTTTAAGCAAATGTTTTTTGTACGAAAGGATTGTGAATGAAGCCAAATGTGAGCCATTTCTATTTGGCTCGGAGCATTGAGCCAAAGGTAAAAGTATTTGAGCCAAATTACTCAATTGAGTACTTCAGCACAACGCTGGAACCGATATCGACTACCGGCCAACGTACGGTTTGCTCTGTTGCGGTTGCCATGTTTTTTCCGTTCTCTCTCTCCACCTTCTCTTTGTAACGCCACTCAAAGATGATCGTTTCACTGCCTCTTATTAGGCGTTTTTCTTTTTTAGTTTCAGAGCAGAACATGAATTCGTGTTTCTTTTAGCTCAGACACACCAGGGCTCAGAATTTGTGTTTCTTTTTTCGTTAAGAACATAATCAGAGCGCGCTCTATTAATAAATTGACTGAACAGGCTGAGTAAAAAGCTGATTATATACACACCTACAGTCACATTTGACAGAAAAAAAACAGGACAAACAAAATAGTTTATCCTGTTGTTCTGTAACAATTAAAAAATATTCAACTTGCAAGTATATATATAGTTTATTACAAATGACAGCTATGTGCTCAAGTGTGTTTCGTAAATACATCAGAATGATCTGAACACGCTCGCTTCAGAGCGCGCGATCTTTTGCTCTGATACTTGTATTCTGTTGATTATATTTTCCTTCAATATTAAAGAACCGTTCACAAGTGTTTTCATGTTCTTCTGGCCGACGTACAGAAGCATCGACTATAGCTAAACAAACACGATGGACAGTTTTAGATATACCATGCATGCCTGCGATCCTGTGATACTCTCATGTAAAACTGCATGTGAGCAATTGATGTAACGGTGTCAGTGAATGATTTAGAATGGTTTGCAATCCGATGTCCTATTTCCTCGGGCTTAGCACATTTTACCGAAACTTTTCGTTGAAAGGAAAAGAATCTGAAGTTTCGTAGTTAATTCTCAAAACAAAACAAAATTTTCACTTACATATATCCTTATTGGTGCAACTATGCCTTGGACGTGAATACATCTTTGGGTAAGCGATTGCGACAATCTTTCTATTGTACTAAACTTTCAGTAATTGCTGAAACACAAATTTGAAAAAAATATGAATTTTAACATAAAATATAATCAACAGAATACAATTATAAGAGCAAACGATCGCGCGCTCTGAACCGAGCGTGTTCAGATCATTCAAATTTGCCATTTTGTTTTCCTATCGGTGTTATGTCAATAGGCGTTTTTCTTTTTTAGTTCAGAGCTGAGCTCTGAACCGAGCTCGAGCATTATGAGCGCGCTCTGAGCCGACCGTGCTCAGATCGTTCTGATGTATTTATGAAACACACTTGAGCACGTGTCTGACATTTTTAATAAATATATGTATAATTTGAATATTTATTAATTTTTATTTATTAAATTGGTTAACCTTCACTTCCAGAAAAACAAAGGTCGTCCACCATTTCAATTATTTTGTTTATCCTGTTTTTTTTTCTGTCAAATGTGTTTGTGAGTGTGTATTCAGCTTTTTACTCAGCCTACTCAGTCAATTTATTCTGAGCTCATCGAGCGCGCTCTGATTATGCTCAGATCGAAAAATGAAACACTAATTCTGAGCTCTGATGTATCTGAGCTAAAAAAGAAACACGAACTTTTTGTATAACAGTTCAGGTTGTCCTCTGAACTAAAAAAGAAAAACGCCTAATTAAGAATCTGTGTGACATGCAAAAGCATACAAAAAATACAAAAATAAGTGCTGCCAACCTCGGCAACCGTGGGGAAATGTGCTAGAATTCGGGAGTACAACATTTTTACATTACTGAATGCCAAATTAATTTTACAACCGACTTTTTAGGTGATCAACTTTATTTATTAAATTATTTTATGTTTGTTGCTGACGGTTGACCTGTCTGTTGTCGGCTGAGGGTTAAACTGTTTTCCTGTTGGTTGTGCTGTCTATTTATATGTTTTGTGTGGTGTGTGCTTTGGGGTTGTTATCTGGTTGCGTTGGTGACGCTGTGAAGTAGGTGATCGTAAATTATATAGAGCAGATTATTTATCGTCACGACGCTGTGAAGTAGGTGATCGTAAATTATATAGAGCAGATTATTTATCGTCACCTTAGTCCTGCGTACAAGTGGCTTGGATCGGGTTTCGTCCTATCGTAACATGTGGTTTGGGTCGGGTGTCCTCTGTGGGAATCCTCTTTGGAAATCGACTGCTGGAATCGATCTTGGAGGTCGATCGTGTTAACTTGTCATTGGTTAGTTATTATAAGTTGTTAAGAGGCAAATAATTCGATTTTGTTGGCCAATAAAACTATTTAATTGAGATGTTCTATATACTAGAAACTTATTAGGACAAACATGGTGGGTTGGTTGGTTGGTTTAAGTGGCTGTATTTCCCGTACGAGGGAAAGACACAAATAACGCAATTGAGCGCCGTTTTGAGACCACAACTCACGGAAACCTGAGAAATAAAGGGGAAGAAGGACGATGAGGGAACTTACAACCAGCCTGAGGAGTTAAAAAATTTGATGATCTTATTGAAATGAATACTTTGGATGGCCGAAAGGTCTTCATAAAAGGGATGACCTAGAGCACTGTGTCTGGTTTTGGCTAGGGCGGGACACTCACAAAGAAGATGAAACACGGTTTCACTCTTATTTGTGTCCGCGCAACTACGGCAGTGGGCGTTATGGGGGATGCCAAGTTTGGCTGCGTGAGTTCCTAAGGGCCAATGGCCCGTACTAATTGCCGTTAGTCTGGCGACATCTACACGCGTTCTGGCTAAGAGGTTGTTTGTTCTGGCATCATCAAATGGCACAGCTCGTCAGGTCTCCGCCCTTGAGGTGCAGTACAGGAGGACAAACATGGTTCCGTATTTTCTGTTTTTGAATATATTTAACTTCGATTACACATGTGCAAATTTTTCTTGGATAACCGAAGAAATTTTGTAAAAATATTTTTATTTTCCTTCAACCAATCTACGTTGTTCATTTTTCATTAATATTTTAAGCAAATGTTCAAATAAAGTATTATCCACGCGTATGCAATAATTTCAAATTTAACGGATACAATTCGATGAACGCTGTCAGCAACTTTGTCCACAGCGGAAGTGGCATATGTGAGTGTATTGGTGAGTCGGAATTTTTGAAGTTATGTGACATATGTCAATACGAATTTCTATGTAACAATACTATCGCACTTAGCATTTGCCACTTCATAAAAATATAGCTTGTAGGCAAGTAACGGAAATCGGCCGCTCAATATTGTCTCTGATGATACTGACTGTAGTTATGACACAGTCACCATTATGATTATTCGATCAATTATAATGACGTAAATCTCCAACATGCACGATCTACAATTTTCGCAGAGCTCAACCAAAACTAACTACGTGTGTAGGTATATAATTTCCTGTTAGATTCACTGTGCCTGTTCGCTGGACTGCGATATGCGTATATTTCAAATGCACAATGTTGGCAATTCAGTTGCGACTGCAGGCAGCGTTTTGTAGCTTGTAGGTATCTACCTAAATGAATCGGACACATTGTGCAGCTCAGCTTTGGTGTTTTGGAATTTTGTTTTCTTTTTTTTAATTTTCATGTTTAGCTTCACTGGCAGATTGAATGATAAAATTTAATATTTCTGCATTGAAATTAAACAATAATAACATGGTCATAGAAGAACGTGCACCAAACGTGCTCATCGCTTTTGTGTCGGTCGAGCGAGAGCACGGCACGTGTATAACGTATAAATTTTCGCAAAATATCAAATAAATTCAATTTCGTTTAATTACTGGTGACATCTGGCGGTATTCCATTGTAGCTGTCATCGCCTTCAAGTGATGTGAGGCGAGGGTGTTTGTAGTACGCTCCTGGGGCGCGATTATTCGATTCGGAAAATTGTGTAGTGCTTGTTAGGGGTTTTTGTTTTTTATTTTAATGTCTATTCTATGAGTGGCGTCAAATTGTATTAGGTTGAGTGAATTTAACATATGAAATTAATTCAAATTAGTGGAATAAATTAATTGGGCAAATATGTACGGTGATTTGAACACTTGATGTAGTTTCAGTGTCTGACCTGAAGCGCAACTAAAGGTATGTGGGTACATCAGTGGTCGTTTGATTTTGGGTTATGTAAGTATATGTATGCTGATTACTTGCTTGTTACATTTACATGTCATCATTAATTGCGAGGTTTAGTATGACTTTTGTTTAAAATTGATTTTATGGTTAAGTGCCGAAATTTGCGTAACACAATTTGCTATATACAAGTATACGTTATAATCAAAACCCTAAGTAGTTACATCATTTGAATTAGGTAACTCCAACTAGCCAAGGCTGTATTAGTCGAAGTATTGCGACATACATACGTACATACTTCGACGCCTGAGAGAAAATGCAGCCGTTTAAATGTCAAATAAACCTTTGATTGTTAAAAAAAAAATCTAGTCAATTTTGTAAATGAGCCGTACCAGTATGTGTAAACATGTAAAACTATTCATGAATCTATACTACTAGAAGCAAAAAGAAGATGAAATGAACAAAGAGACAATAATACAATTTGAATCTTAAAATGTTACTTTCCAAAACATGAACAATCTCAAAAATTTTGAAGACCCTCGGTTTCAATTAGTTCACATTTTCCAATGTTCATTGAGTCTACCAAATGCTTAAATGCCTGTAATGTAAAATGCAGTTAGTTGTCCCGAGAAATCTTTAATGCTATTCACGATTTATTCACAAACTTTTGTCCAAATGTCGTCCACTGTTTTAAATTTAAATTGTGTTTAGAATAGACAAACCATACTGAGACCACTAATTTCGGCCACTAATTATCTTTTTAGCCTATGACACTCCGGGGAAGAACACGAATCCAATGACACCTCACTCTTCAAAATCGGTCAAGCCGTTTAGCCCACAGGGTGTCCCGATGGAACGTACATAGAATACGCGCGAAACACATAACCCTCTCTATGTGCAGTCGGGTAAAAAAGTGTGTTACCAGAACTCAATCACATTTCCTCACGGTTGGACGCGTTGGCAGCATTTTTTTATTTTTTGTACGTTCTCACACGGATTCTAATTGACATTACACCGATAAGAAAACATACGGCTGAATTTGAAAAAAAAAAAATTGAGCGGCAAAAGGATTCAAGGGGGTCTCTATCAGTTGTCGGATTTCTGAACTTTTTTGGTAGAAAATATAACCTAATTTCTATTCTTAGCTAATTTTTATGGATCAAGTGGTTTTATCCGCCTTAATCTCCTGATTACATTGTCTGTATTTAATAATTCAGTTATTTCTCAGCTAACGTGGTTGAGAAGCCTACATCTGCGCATTTGATCAACCCTTTTAACCTCGTCTTAAACCATTTCAATATTTAGATCTCTATGTAGATCAGCGTTATGTATGTACCTAGCTGCATTGATTATGTTCCTCAGTACATTATTTTGGAAGACCTGCATTTTTTGTAAATTTGTTTGGCATGCGCATGCCCATAACTGGAGCCACTGGTTTGAGAATTTGCTTGTATAGCAATAACTTATTGTTGTTGGACAGGGATGAATATCTCCCAATAAGACAACATATTTTACTGTATCGCATGTTCAATTCAGCTTTTTTTTTTCTTTGCATGCGCATTCAAACGCAGTTTAGCGTCTTCTAGATTTATGCCTAGATATCTGGCTGTATTTGAGTATTCCACTACATTGTTGTTAATGTAGATTGGAATGTGTGGTACGTTTTTATACTTTAAATTAATTTGGACTGACTTTAGGTCATTTATGTGGTTTTCCATTGGGCAACAAAATCAATATTTTTTTTGATTCGGATCACTTTTTGCAGATCTCGATATTTTTTCCAGATTTACACATACTGCCAGTATAATACCAATATACTTTACACATCTGTTTTACGTCGTTTTAAGAAGTTTTATTTCAAAGAAAATGCGCAAAGTTTCGTGAAAACCAAAATACACCAATACATAAATAGCAATGGCTATAATTTTGGAGGAATTTTTATCTTCATCATCTGAAGACTACGAATCACCGAAACTACTCCATTTGTCAGCCGAAATATTTTTTAAGTCGATATCCATAGTTGATTTTTCCAAAAACAAATGCAATCTCTGAAGAGCTGATATTGCCGTGACATAACGCACTAATCCATTTACAAAAGCAGATCATTTTCTTTGCATGTTCCATGAGCCGCGTTAGATCTGAGATCTGAAAAAAATATCAGGTGGTCCCAATGGAAAACGACATTAGTCTAATCTTTTTTAATAAATAAATAAATTAATTAATAAAAAAATTTGGTTAAAAAAATAATTTTTAAATGAAAGGACAAAAGCATTTAATTTAGTTTTAAGTAAAAGGAAAAAAGTTATTATATAGGTACATAAAGCATATGTAATTATTTTTTTTTATTTATAAGAAACTTTTTTATTAATTTACAGAAAATTTATTTAAAATTTTGTTTTCCTACTTTTTATCAGTGTAAAATCTTGTATTATTCTTTCAGTATCGATTGTCTATGTGATTTTCTGCTCTATAGCTCTATATCTGATATGCAGATAAGATAGCCGTTGAGTGCCCATTGTGCACCTTAAATAATTTTTAATGAACTTCAATTTTGAGAAACTCCTCTCACACACTACACACAGAACTTCTAGCGACAAAAAAGAGAAAACGAGTATTTTCGAATGCAGATGGGTGTACTGTGTTATAATTTGTGTGAGATGTACAAGGTTTTCATTTCTGAAGCAGCGTTCATTGCATTTTGTTGTTAAGCAACACAAGGAATGTCTGATTACTTACTGTGAACCAGTGTTAATGCTTGTAAACTTTGTAAATCAATTCGTTGGACTGAAAAAAGAATCCGTTTTGTAAATTGTATATATTTAAAAATTGCAGCCGCTCCAAATTGCCGCCCCTAGCAAAGTGACGCCCGGGGCCTGTGTCCCCCGCCCTCGCTACGCCACTGGTCTCTATGATTGATTTGTCTATGGTGTTCAGTATCGAGCGTGTCGCGATCGACGTGTACTGAAAATAGTGTCTATTTTATATATTTTTGTTAGGTGAACGTTTTCTCAAATTGTTATTAAGTAGGTACATTTCTGTGGTCACAAGGCAAAACCGCTTAAGTCGACTTTAGACGAAATTGAGATTTTGATGCCATTATATTCAGCGTACCCAAATTTATTTTGTAAATTTTTTTCAGCTTTATGTCTTTAAAAGAGTGGCCACAATTTAAAAAAAAAAAACAACAGCTTAAGTCACAAGAGTCAATAGAGTAAAAAACTTTAAACTGCTCTTCTGAACAATGAGTAAAATAGACTTAGAGGTTTTGCGGAAACATTAAAGCGTCCATGACAGTTTAGCCACAAAGCATTTCAAAAATTTACAAAAACTATTCAAGCATAAGACAGACTGAGACAGCCAACTCGCAAACCACTTGACGCTGCCCCCTAAATTTTTTTAAGACTCATCTACTGAAAATATTCGCATTCTGTTATATAAGAAAAAAACACGGTAAATAATATAAATACCTAAATAATGTTGGCGCAGTGGCTTAGATCTGAGTGTCTTGGACTACTATGAGAGAGTCTCAATTTCGTTTCCCGAATAAAACCCATATTATATCTTAAGTTTTTTTTCCACTGTGTCACCTTTCGCGAACTTCTGACTATTATGAAAGATCTTATCAATTGGCCGTTTAAGCACGATGTAAAATCGTAGATTTCTTCCGTTTGTGCCAAACAAGGGTGTGATATATATTGAAATTTCTACCAGGTCCTTCGATATAAGCTGCGAGAGGCCTAAATTGGTTGCATTTATGATATTGTTGCTGATATAATGGGAATTCATACCAATCCTTTTATTTGGGTCTAACTTTGTTTAAATAATACACATGAAAGTTTAAAATTTTACAACATTAGCCTAGGCAATTGTTATATATTTTTTAAAATAATGTGTAGACTGCAAGTAAAGAAGGAGTACTTAGTGGCATCGGTACAAATTGGGTATACAGTGCAACTTTCAAAAAAACATCAATTTTGGTTTAAATAGTTTCAGCAACCTTCCGAAAAATCAATATTAATAAACGCTTATTTAGTTCATTCCATGGATTTTAAATATAATTTCAATGATTATTCTGATAAACTGTGGCTTTCGGCTTATGTCACTTTGCCTTCATAGCGACTATCTCCTTAATCAAAAGTTTGGTTACAAATGTTGCAATGTTTAGTTCGAAAAATACTGTTAATTAGCTCTTTAACTGAAAACTTAATATTGTATATTGTTCGGTATTGAAACATTACTTGTATATTGTTCGGTATTGAAACATTACTTGGATTTTAAAGTTTTATTAAATTTAGGATGTGAGCCCTTTTTAAAATTACCGTGTTCGGTTAATTTGAATTGAAAATTAAGGCCACGATAATTTTGGAAACATCAATTTTACTTCTAGTATGCACATTCGCCAGAATATTCAGTGTCGTTTCCTGGTAAACCAAATTTAATTTTTTTTTTTCGTTACAATAGTGTGGACCATTTCAGAGATGTGTCCAAATTGCAAAAGTAACATTATTAGAATTTTTAGCGAACAACTGAGTATGCAGTCATTTACCTCATTAACATTGACTAGAAGTAAACCAACTCTTTATATTCCCGTAACCAGTGTCTGTTAGGTATAAGTTTTAAATAAATAGTTTCTGCAACACGTCCGTAGGGACCCTAGGTATAGCTTCTAACAAACATTCGTTTTTATGTGTTTTTGAAGTAATACATCTTTAGGCACGCTTGACTTGGGGGTTAAGCTGGTGAATGCGTCACAATATCGTTACGGAAATTGCGAGCGGAAGTTGAGAGGGAGATATAAGTTAGTGAAGATAGAAAGAGAGAGAGTTTCGTTTCGTATATTACTGTAGAGGCAAGAGAGAGAGATGCGAGCGCACATTTTCGTTCTCTCTTTCTCTCATAGCCAGTTACGTTTCGTATATCTAAGACACAGTGCAGGCCTATTGAAAGGATGCCACTTTGGTAATTTTTTTTTGCTTTTTTAGTTTTGGTAATTTGGTAATTTTTATCTGGTTATGGTAAATTTTTGAGCAGATGTACCAAGAATGCGAACTCATCTCATTTAAATGCTACCTAATTGCTTCGTCGGCGCAGTGGCTTAGTGGTTAGTGTGTTGGACTACTAAGCTAGGGGTCCCAGGTTCGAATCCCGAGAAAAACCCAAATTGCAACTTAAGTTGCGAACGTCTGACAAACATCCGAGAGTATAACTGTCATGAAAGAGCTTTTCAATTGGCCGTTTGGACTCGGCATAAAATTGTAGATCCCTTCCATTCGTGCCAAAAAATAAAAACTCACACAAGACGAATGGTTGTGAGAAGCTAGGCTTGGGTCCATACGGACCTGTTGCGCCAATTATTTTTTTTTTTAATTGCTTCTTAGTGAACGCATTGCATTATTCGCATATGCTTCATCACCATCCATATAAAACTGTTTTATTCGCTATTAAAAAAATTATAGAATGCACTCATTTTCTTCTTTTGACAGATGGTGAACTTTAAAATAGTTTCTGTTCCTGTTTATAACTATATTGAGATATGGATAGGTTAATTATTCATATTATTCATATACAGACATGAAATTGTAATTTGTTAAAGGTTTGTTATAAGAAATAAGGTAAATGATCCCATGTCTTCTAGCAGCTGGTAATTTTGTGCAGAACGTTGTTGACGTTGTTTAATTGTTTAAAGACTGACAAAGTTCCTACTTCCTTATTGAATTGAAAAGCCTTATGTTTTATGACTGTTTGTTTTTTTTTAAATAAGCAATCAAAATCAAAATTAAAAAATAATTTGAGTTTTTTTGGCAGTGGCAACCGTGGCCTCACACTGTAGGAGCAATACAGAGCAGTGCACGCCCACATTCTCCTTCTCTCTTTCTACCAGCCAGTTATGTTTCATTATCTAAGACGCATCCTACAGTGCAGCAGTGATACCAGATCGGGGGATTTATCACTTTTTGCGGGATTTTCCCACTAATAATAAGCTAAAAGGGATAAAGGGATTCTTCAGATCTCATAGAGCAAAAATAAAGGGATTTTACTAATTGGCTCTGGTATAAGTACGGATTATAATTGAGTAAGCTTCGAAATACTTAAATACAAGGGCAAACCCCTATTCGTGTATCACTTTTTTCCCACTCGAACGAAAAGCGTAAATTAAACACCTGTTTGAAATTTAAAAGTGGTCAATGTTAGCCGGTTTGAAGTAGGCTATCACGATACTACCTCAACAAACTGCACTTATTCGCACTCCCCGGAGTGCGGACTATTTTTCAAGTGAACTTAATTGATGCTCTGCCATTTTTTACGAAATCACAGATAACTGTTCTTTTGTTTACATTATGCTGTGTCAATTTTCAATTGTGCAGCAAAATGAAAATCGCCTCTGGTAAGAAACGCTAACAGATGATGAAGTCGACCCATTTGTGTTTGACATTCAGTTGGTAAACCCACTTACATTCTTTTCTCCGAGACTCAATACAAACATTAATGTTATCTACGTATATGATACACATCGATTTATACTTCTTTTATATTTCACTTCGCTGACTTGATTTTATTTGCTGTTATCCTGAAGGAAGCTCCGACGCTGAAACAGCTTCCTCGTTTCAATTGCCTTTACAAAGTTTCAACAAAATCGAATGTAATTTGAAAACTTTCCCCTTTCAATTGGTTGCATGTTTGCTGGCTGATATGCCTGGATGTAGTCTACCGTCGCTGGCAGCAATAGCATATCCAGTATGGCAACAACAAACAGCACGGATAACAGGCAAACAGTTGATAGTATAACAATAAGGAAGGAAGCGGATGCCACTCTCTGTTGAAACTGTGTTGTTTGAGGATTTCTTGAGTTTCACAAAGAAACTTATTGGCCACCTTAATCCAACGAATGCACCTCCGTTCACTCTCTTCCTATGTATATCACTGTATCTGTTCTGCGTTGAGATGTGCCGGAGTCGGAGTCCTACTTCCACGGTAGCTGCACTTTGCAGCAAATTGATGTTGGGTCTTGGATTTTATTGAGTGCACTCGACTGCCAACGTAGAATGCGGAGAACGAAGATCCGACAATTGCGACGATAAGACCACCGCCGTCGGGCAAATAGTATCCTTTGGATTACAGTGCAATACCGCTCGCACATGCACAATGCCACCATGCATTTATACAGGCAGTTGGAGATGGAATGCACAAAGTGCAATAAGTACGCGGATGAACTAAATTATTGTTATTTACTATTACCTATACTGTTGCTGATTGCTTTGAGAAAAGTGGAACACTGCGAGGGGGCACATTGTTCGCTTCTTTCATGGTATTGTCAGCAATAAGGAGATAGGAGCTGGTCAGTGTAGTCAGAAAATTATAAATTGCCGGAGTTTGTATGTATGTCCGAATGATAAATTTTTTACTTTTAAAACAAATCGGATTCGCTTTTTGCAGAGTGCATAAATCTGCTCAAGTGCTATTTATGTTGGCGATTCTTTTCCTATTTGCTTCGCTTAAGGTAAACCCTCCGCTCAAGGTGAAAGCATTATTCATGACATTGATTTTCCCAACCGAGAATCAAATATTATTGTGCATAAGTAATGGACTAGCATACTAGCAAACAGGGAGAAAGGCAAAGGATCATTCCAGCAACTCCGTCCGAATCAGTGCAACTATTGAAATATTCATGAACATCACGGTGGAAGTGGACGATAACCGATTCTATTGCTAGTTTCAGACGTGCATAAGTATAAGAGCAGATTTTTCGTAGAAAGCGTAAGTACCAAATTCAATCGGCGATGGAAAAATACAAACAATATTGGAAAAGTATAAGAATACATGAGACCTCAAAGGTTTGCTTATCTTATGTTTGAGTAGAGCTTTCTATGAAAGAGTACAGTGTATTGTCTTGAACATTAAACTGCCCATTGAGAAACTATTATTATAATTTTGAAAATAATAACGCACCAGAAAGAGTTAGACCAAGTGTTAAGATTAGGTATCCAATGATTACAACTTTATGATAAACTCGTCCTTTAATTTAACTCAAATTATTTTTTTTAAGCAAATGTACAGAAAAGTCACCAGCTGTAACCCTTTTATGACCGCTAAAATGTCCTCGTAGTAAACAGCCAACCACAGACACTCCATTTCTATAGAGTATTTCGCGAAGTTATCCCTTTCACAACTCAGCTTTCTCTTTCACTTTAACGTCAAGAAAACTTGTAGGAAAACAAACCAAATTTTATATGGCGGTTATTTCGTTTGCTGCTTAAAAGTTTATAATAAAGTGTGAAATACAACCTTAAAACATTGCAGAATTAAAATTTAGTATCTGCCTAACAAAAATAGACCTTTATTATGGTGCGTGTGTTGGCGGCGAATTTTACCATTTTCCACATTCGAAATATACGCATTAAATAAGGAAAAATGCCGACAAATTGTTGAATCAAAAGCAGTACTGTACAAAAAACACAGGCACAAATCTAGACATACATTTTTATATATTTCCACAATTACGAACAAAACTGCAGGTCGAACTCTGTCTAAGGAGAGGCAGAACAAACCTGAAGGAAATCAATACCAAAATAGCTCGTATCTGTTCCCGGCATTTTATTTCAGGTATGTTAACACATATTTACAATGTTGTAACCACTTTAAAAATATTATATTTAGCTAAATGTGCCAAACTCTCAGAAAATGTGAACCCGGATTGGGTTCCAAACCTCCGCCTGGGGTACGCCGGTACATAAATCCAACCCATCTCTGTTAGCTGGAAGATTGCAGCTGCACAAAAAAGAAATAGATCCACTGCGAAAATCCCGTCATATATATATATACAACACAGCAAAAACTAAAGGCATACATTTCTATATTTTTCCCGCAATTACGAACAAAACTGCAGGTCGAACTCTGTCTAAGGAGAGGCGCAACAAACCTGAAGGAAATCAATACCAAAATAGCTCGTATCTGTTCTCGGCATTTTATTTCAGGTATGTTAACACATATTTACAATGATGTAACCACTTTAAAAATATTATATTTAGCTAAATGTGCCAAACTCTCAGAAAATATGAACCCGGATTGGGTTCCAAGCCTCCGCCTGGAGTACGCTGGTACATAAATCCAACCCATCTCTGTTAGCTGGAAGATTACAGCTGCACAAAAAAGAAATAGATCCACTGCGAAAATCCCGTCATATATATATATACAACACAGCAAATACTAAAGGCATACATTTTTATATTTTTCCCACAATTACGAACAAAACTGCAGGTCGAACTCTGTCTAAGGAGAGGCACAACAAACCTGAAGGAAATCAATACCAAAATAGCTCGTATCTGTTCCCGGCATTTTATTTCAGGTATGTTAACACATATTTACAATGATGTAACCACTTTAAAAATATTATATTTAGCTAAATGTGCCAAACTCTCAGAAAATATGAACCCGGATTGGGTTCCAAGCCTCCGCCTGGAGTACGCTGGTACATAAATCCAACCCATCTCTGTTAGCTGGAAGATTCCAGCCGCACAAAAAAGAAATAAACCCACTGCGAAAATCCCGTCATATATATATATACAACACAGCAAATACTAAAGGCATACATTTTTATATTTTTCCCACAATTACGAACAAAACTGCAGGTCGAACTCTGTCTAAGGAGAGGCCGAACAAACCTGAAGGAAATCAATACCAAAATAGCTCGTATCTGTTCCCGGCATTTTATTTCAGGTATGTTAACACATATTTACAATGATGTAACCACTTTAAAAATATTATATTTAGCTAAATGTGCCAAACTCTCAGAAAATATGAACCCGGATTGGGTTCCAAGCCTCCGCCTGGAGTACGCTGGTACATAAATCCAACCCATCTCTGTTAGCTGGAAGATTTCAGCCGCACAAAAAAGAAATAAACCCACTGCGAAAATCCCGTCATATATATATATACAACACAGCAAATACTAAAGGCATACATTTTTATATTTTTCCCACAATTACGAACAAAACTGCAGGTCGAACTCTGTCTAAGGAGAGGCGCAACAAACCTAAAGGAAATCAATACCAAAATAGCTCGTATCTGTTCTCGGCATTTTATTTCAAGTACGTAAACACATATTTACAATGATGTAACCACTTTAAAAATATTATATTTAGCTAAATGTGCCAAACTCTTAGAAAATGTAAACCCGGATTGGGTTCCAAGCCTCCGCCTGGGGTACGCCGGTACATAAATCCAACCCATCTCTGTTAGCTGGAAGATTCCAGCGGCACAAAAAAGAAATAGATCCACTGCGAAAATCCCGTCATATATATATATACAACACAGCAAATACTAAAGGCATACATTTTTATATTTTTCCCACAATTACGAACAAAACTGCAGGTCGAACTCTGTCTAAGGAGAGGCGCAACAAACCTAAAGGAAATCAATACCAAAATAGCTCGTATCTGTTCTCGGCATTTTATTTCAAGTACGTAAACACATATTTACAATGATGTAACCACTTTAAAAATATTATATTTAGCTAAATGTGCCAAACTCTTAGAAAATGTAAACCCGGATTGGGTTCCAAGCCTCCGCCTGGGGTACGCCGGTACATAAATCCAACCCATCTCTGTTAGCTGGAAGATTCCAGCGGCACAAAAAAGAAATAGATCCACTGCGAAAATCCCGTCATATATATATATACAACACAGCAAATACTAAAGGCATACATTTTTATATTTTTCCCACAATTACGAACAAAACTGCAGGTCGAACTCTGTCTAAGGAGAGGCGCAACAAACCTAAAGGAAATCAATACCAAAATAGCTCGTATCTGTTCTCGGCATTTTATTTCAAGTACGTAAACACATATTTACAATGTTGTAACCACTTTAACCTTCATCTTGACGATATACACCCCGGTGTAGAACCCAGTTTTCACATTTAAATATCTCAGTTATTTTTTTACCAATTCTAAAATCGTTTTATCTCAGTGACTAAATTCATCTGTACTCTCGGAAAAAGATAATATGAACACTTTTTGCTATTTTATTTTGCAGGAATTTCGAAATTTTTGGTATTTTTCGACCACATAGACTGTATTTACATTTACCCGGAGTTGTGTGTATAATTGGACTTCAAACATTGTTAAATCCAAGGATAATATTGACAATATGCACCCACAAGTAGAACCTTGTGTCTATTTGAATTGGAATCAATTGTTTCTATAGTAAATACTGTTCGGGGTATTTTTTCTTTTTCATGAGTTCGTATTTATTTACATTATAACTAAATGGAAAATGGGTATTATTAGTAGGTTAAATTACTACAAGAAATAAAAATGAACATAAGAAAGGAAATAGGTACTCAAATACTAATATGTTTCAAAACACAAAACAAAAATATTATTTTGTATGACAATCTTGGCATTTTGTTTGCGTAAGACTGTGAATTTGACAAACTGGTTTCTTGCACTGTACGAAAACTTTTCTAGAGGGGCGCTTCCTTTTCTCCTCACCGTAGCACAAAAAACATTGCCCTTTTTGCGTTGGGCGACCAGATCCATCCCGATCCGTCAGATCATCTGGTATGAAGGGTTCTTGTAATTCATGTACTGGAAGCCCCAAAATGCATTCTATTCCACTTCTAGTAGAAAAATGACCCATAACTTTTGGATTCAGAGTTCTTTTGTCTATCACTGGAATGCAAAGATGTTCAGCCAACTCTTGCAGGAACTCTCTACGTCGGCTTGTTCTGACATTACGCCTGCTCGACCGATTGTTTTTCGAAAAAATGATGTAAGCTGCGAGCGCTGCAATATCAACACTATTGAAAAACATCGAAAGTGGCCAGTGATTCATTTTTTATTTTCGTGGGATACTGCGACAACATTTTGTCCATCGTGTCGACAGCACCCTTAGTTTTGTTGTAAAAATGTATAATATATGGCTCTAGTTTTGGCCCAGAAACGCTCTAATCACTATGCTGAGTTGATAAAAGCACTATCGCCTTGTCTTTTTTCGGAACATATGAGCACAGAACCAATTTTTCTCCAAAACCAAAAGTCGATGACAAAACTTCTCTAGTTTTTGAGGCTTTGAATTGGGCAGGGATGCAGCGCTTGTTTTTCTTCATAGTACCAACCATAGACAAGTTCCAGCGTAATAATTCTCTGGCTAAAGGAAGTGATGTACAGAAATTATCGATCGTAACATTTCTGCCTGTGTTTTTGTATGGAACAAGCAAATCCTTAACTTCCTTAATAATCTTATCTGTGTAAATCTGGCCATTCAACGGATATGCCGTTTCAGAATCACATGCCCACTATACCTTTATCCCATATTTCGCCGGCTCTGGGGGAATATAAATTAATTGTTTGCAACGCACCTAACAGTAAGCGTTTGTTTGTTTTAAGTTGTGGCTTAAATCATTAGTCCATAACTTATACTGTGTGAACTTCGTTCGGCCTCTAAAAGGAAATAGCTGCCCATCCACCAAAGCTTTTTTAGAGGGATTTGCCGTATTCCACTTGCTGTATTCTTTATCGGCCTTTCTATTTGTGTGCCTACAAATAATGTCTTTCATAGACGAATTGAACAGCTCACAAAACGTATCGACGTCACTCAAATTTCCAGTGCTATGTTTTGGTCTCATAAAAGATTTGTCACGAATGATATTATGTGCTGGCATTCACTGTAGATTTGGCTATAATCCATCCAGTTGTACAACATTATCGTCGTTTTCTTCCTGTCTATCGCTCATTCCTTCGTCCTCGTTTTCAGAGTCACTGTTGATTTCCACCTCGACGTTTTCAACTTCAGCATCTGATACTTCTCCGTTATTCCTCGGAATATTTCCATCTTCAATTTCACCATCCGTTTCAGCACTAGTAGGCTGATCATCTTCTTGGTCGGAATCCAGATTCTGCACAATTCTCCGAAAATATATTTGTTGTTCTTCATATGTTCGATATGGTTGCTAAATACTACCTCTTCAGTTGGGCACTAGAGAGAAATTTTATTTCTTCATTTTCCAAGCAGAACGTAATTTATGCGAACAGTTTTCCCGAACAATCCGGAACTCTAAATAAGAACAACCAAAATAAATCTTAAATTCTCATTGACTATTCCACTTATGGATGATGGCAGTAACTTACTTACTTTCTTATTTGAAAAAAAAATCTAAAACTAATAAATATTAGCGAAACGATGTTCACAATGTTAGAATAGATTTTTGTATTGTCACCCGCTATTGAAGGTGACTTTCAACTAGAAATCGACAGTATACAAAAATGAAATATTGCAAATCTTAGTAGCCAGGTGCCAGATTTAAAAAGGAAATATTTTGTATGTGCATCAAAAGGCTTAAATTTTTTTGAAATAGTTCAATTAATGAAAGACAATTTCTACACCGGGGTGTTCGCTGTCAAGATAAAAAGTTTTTATTTGGCGACAAAGTGAAGGTTAAAAATATTATATTTAGCTAAATGTGCCAAACTCTCAGAAAATGTGAACCCGGATTGGGTTCCAAGCCTCCGCCTGGGGTACGCCGGTACATAAATCCAACCCATCTCTGTCAGCTGGAAGCTTTAAGCGGCACAAAAAAGAAATAAACCCTCTGCGAAAATCCCGTCATATATCAATAAGTTGGTTGGTTGGTTGGCATGCGTATCATAAGTGTCAATTTTCGGAGTTGGTGAAGAAAGATCGAGCGTTCAAATTTCAGAACTTAAGAGAATAATTTCAAAATTAAAAATGGGATTCGAGTTCTTAAAAATAGTCATATTAAAACCAGATATTTCACTGGCTTGGGACACTTTCTAACGTTGACGAAGCAAATGAAGAAACCATACCAAACTGTTTTCAAAAAGGATTAAACCAATTTCAAGTTCTTATTTTAACACCTATGGAACTTCGACTTGATCTTCCGTTCACCCTGCTCGGGTTTATGTTTGGAATCTCTACTAAAGGAATTCCATGAACAGCTAGAACACAGTTCTAGTTTTAGGTTCAGAACTCAGCTCTTTTGTTTCATGGCCCAATAAAGCGAGGGGCGAATAATTAGTGTATTCAAGTAACTTTTGTGTACTTATTCATTGTGAATCACAGTGCATTCAAACTTATATGCATACGTTTTATATATTTACGTATATTGACGCGTATTCACAAGTATTCACATGTACCCCATTCAACGTGAATCCCGAGTATTTTTAGTGTAGTCACGTATTCACAAATTAATTTTTATTGCTCTTTATTAAGACCACAAAGACGTCAGAGCTGTGTGTCCGTACTATTATTCCACTTGCCTTGACGCTTGTCATTTTCTTCAACCAAATAACCAAATGTCAAGCATTTTCCCGCGTATTCGCCGTGTGTGAGGCTGTATATTGTAAAGCACGCTGGAACTGGAAGCCCAACTTCCAATTCCAAAGAACAAATAAGCCAGCCTATTACAAAGTTTTTTAATTCAAACCGAAGCAAAAAGAGCGTCAATATGGAGAAAGCTTATGCAGATGCCTGCAATATTAGTAGCTGACTTGGATGACGACACTGGGGTGGACAGAGCAAGTGGTAAAGATCAAATCCAAATCGAGCGTCGTGAATTCCCAGTCAATGACAACAAACTTGAGCTCAGCTTATAAACATCATATGCAGGATTAAAATCGTTCTTTAAAGTTCGGAAGATTTTTGTTTTCATTCTAAATTTAGCATACAATTGAATTTGATTTTGTGATTGGAATTTTGAGATACAAATTTTTGAGTTTAGAATGCAACTGGTTTTTAAGAGGAGCATTGCGCCAATATAAATTTACATCTGTGACCGGAAGCTGAAAAGTAACTATGGAATTGTATTTACAAAAGCAAAAAGCAAAGCAAAATTAGTCACACCTATCGGAAGACGCTATAAAATTTGCAAATTTCGTCGTACGTCAGTCATATTTGACATTTGTGAACTATTTTCGCTATACACTGCAAGAGCGTGAAATAATTGTGTCAATTTTGTTGACCAATAATCGGTCGGAGAATTTCAAAAAAATTTGAGCGAGGCGCATTTCCACTTAAACGGTTACGTAAATAAGCACGAAGAGCCATTACATGCACTCAAAGCCACTGGTTGACGGTTTGGCATGGCCAGCAAGATCACCCAATTTAACCATCCCAGACTTCTTTCTTTGAGGCTAGTTGAAGTCAGGGGCTTATGCCAACAAGCCTCATACCAAAAGAATAATCGACAGGAATGCAAACAGTCATCACTGTAAATCTTGCGGAAAATCATGGAAAATGTGATAATGTGTATCAACGCTGGCGGCAGCCACTTGCCGAATAGCATCTTTTCCACTTAACAGGAAAAAGTTTAAACTTCCAAATAAAGATTTAAATCACTCAAAGTATTTTTTTTTATTTAGTAAAAAGGTAATTCAAAAACAAAATTCGATGAATAATTTTGCGCCCTGGGGGTCAATTCTGGTTCCGTGAAAAAGTGAAATGAAAATGTTTTCACCCTTTCACCGCAATTTCGATTCTAGTTCTACGAAAATGTGAAACCAAACATCAACAATTTTTATATGAAAATTTTTTTTTTCACCTCATTTTCATGTGAATGATTAAGATAACAATGATCTTATAAAACAACAAGCTATATAACATGTTAACGCTATATGAATAATTAAGAATTTCGCTTTCTGCTCTTAAGATAGATTAAATTTATATTCCAAATTTAAATAAAAAAAAAATAAAAAAATTAACATAAACAAATCATTAAATATACAAAATACATCTCACTTTTCACAAGCAAAACAAAAATATAAAAAGAATAAAAAAACATTATATTAATCAGAAGATGTCTGAAAATGAAACTGTAATCCATTCCGAAACTGCGCAATCGTACTCGACCTTCTCAAATGCCGTCGTAGTAAGTTCCAAAGACGGGTTACATTGATGAAGAACTGGCGCTGTGTAAGATAACAATACCGCAGATGAACAAATTGTTGGGGTCGGTTAGATGAACCAAAACGTAGTCTATTAAATCAATAACTGTGCTGATGTATCTGAATTACATTGAATAACAATACGAGTGATCTGAAACGTAAAAGATGGTCGAAGGAGGTGTTATAGATCTGTCGGGAGAAATTGGATATATGATCGAAGCGCCTCAAACCATATATTTAACGTGCGGTGTTATTAAAGGCAACATCAAGCTTTCTTCTGCTGATTGCATCACAATTATTGCAGAAAATTTCGCAACCATATTCATTGGAACAACGAGTGTCTTTGCAAGAAGTTATCGTGTGCCCAGAGGCGTATAGTGTTGTGAGGTCCATAACAGTCGGAGTATACCATAAGCTTTGCCTACTGCCGCATTAATGTGCGTATCCCAAGACAGTGTACTATAAAACAGCATTCGAAGATATTTTGCCATTTCAACAACATAATCTACGGTCGAGCTGTGTAGATGAATTTCAGGAAAATATGAAAGATCGACAGGTTTCCTACTAATCACTAAACATTTAGATGTTTTAGAATTAAGAAATAGTCCGCTGCTCTCCGCCCATACTGAGAATTTTTCCAAATTCTAATCGCGCCGTCTTCAATCAACCCAAGAGGGCAACTTTAAATTAATTGGACATCATCAGCATACAGATGTGTAGAAGATAACCTGGCTATGGAAGGGACCTCATTGACATAAATAGTGAAAAGATTAGAGGTCCTATAATGGAACCTTGGGGAACCTCTCTGGTTATTTGAAGAAACTCAAATAGCATATGGCCAATCGCAACAGCTTGTTCTCGAAGCCTAAGATAGGAAGACACTAATCTAGTGGCCGAAGTAGAAAACTGCTCGCTGTGTGCTAGTTTCTTTCACAAATTATCGTTATCCATTCTGTCGAAAGGTTTTAAAAAATCGAAAAAAAAAAACTAAAAAAATTTACTTGGCCATCATCTAAACCTAAAGCCTCTACAAAATTGATAACTGTGGTTGTACAAATCGTAAGCTAAGACTATTGTATACGGTGGTATTGGCGATTTAAAATTCCATGATAAATGTGCAATTTTGTCTGAAAGTGCCTTGAATTTTTGAAATTCAAGCGTGAATTTTTCATGGAAAGTTAATGCTTGTGCCAGTATCCCAGTTCTTGGATTAGTGTGTAAAGTTGCCGAACTAAGCAAAGCTATTCAAATTTTACATGAGGAAATTAAATCGTTAAAAAATCGTGTAACAATCAGTTCATCTGAAGCAAAACAGCCACTGTTGGGCTGATGATAGCGCAAGATAAAAAAAAGCGGACGAAGACACCAGCACGTAAAAGAAAAAGAACTCGACACAGGTCGCACGAGGTTTTTATAGGTAGCAGTCAAAGTGACAGTTCCTTGTCTCCTTGTCGTGTCAAGCGCACTCTACGTTTGAGTTTTACGTTAGGTGTCGTTTAGATTTTGTGTTTGCAATTATTGTTTGGTATGAACAGCCACATTTAAATAAGAAACAACAGAAAATCACAAAAACAATAAACAAAAAAGAAACAACAGAAAATCACAAAAACAATAAACAAGTTCATTATGCAAACACTGCCATCACCAATGCTGTTCGTGAGGAACCTCCGGTTAGTTCTTTAAATGTCACTGACCTCTCATCCAACGTTAATTCTAACGAATTTAACCAGTGAATCAACAATGGAATACAGTGAATAGGAGACGGAACATGAAAAAACAGACAGAAAGCGTCGGTAAAGACTCCGAAGTCCGAATATACAGAAGTTGAGGTATAATATTCGCAAATAAATGGCTACATATCTCTCTCGTTTCTCTACAACCACAAAAGCGGAATCAATACTGTCATTTATGCTGAGTGTTCCGGTAAATCTTCTCTCTTGCTATCCCCTATAAAAATGAGATGCCGATTTGTCTTCATTGAAATTCGTTAATTTTTGTCTTGGTGTTCCTGATGCATTGAATGCGTATAACTGGCCTGTGCATGTAAGGAAATTTCTTTTCATTCCAAAGAATGAGAGCGCAGACAATGTGCAATTGCAAATATAATGACGTGGAATCTTCTCATTCGTCTTTATTGTTTTCTTCGTCACCAAATGTTATCACTGTCTATTACCAAAATGCTGGTGGAATGAGAACCAAAATCATTGATGTCTTTCTTGCTGTTTCTCTACATCAGTACGATATTATTGTCATCACAGTGACATGGTTGAATAACAATTTCTCTAATGCTGAAATCTTCGACGACTATACACTGTTCATCGTAATGAATCATGATCATGAATCATGATCGATCAGAAAAGAGTGGTCATCTGCGCGGCGGGGGAGTGTTTTTTGCTTCGTGTTCAACTCTCATAGCTAATCCTATTACTCTCCCATATGATGATTTTAAGAGTGAACAACTATGCGGTTCTGTGAACCTTGGAGCAGCGTGACCGTTGTGCGACTAAAGTTGCAATTTGGCACTTTTTTCGTCGCCTTGCCACAATGAGACCATTTTTCTAAAATTTAACGATTTTGGCCCTTTTTGAAAATTTGAGTCTAATGAAGATTCTTATAAACAAATATTTGAAATAAATGATTTGGAACAGTTTTGGTTTAGAGTCGGGAAAATAAAAAATCACTTCGATGAATTTTTGTACCAAAACTTGTACCATTTTGTTGTTCAAATACTGACATTGCCACACAGTAGTGCCTGTGCTGAACGCGTATTCTCGAAATTAGCCTTAATGAAAAATAAACAAACCAATAGGCTTAACATTCGTTCCTGTGAATCAATGCTTTCTAACTAAATTTGATGACACGCTTAGATTTGGAAGATTGCGAGCCAAGTATTGATCTAGTCAATAAGTACAGAAGTACATTAACAAAAAAGTAGTATAATGTATGTTATAAAACCGATTTTACGTTTAATGTTCTTTTGTTTATAATGGTATGTTTTATTCGACTGAATTGTTAAGCATTAATAATAAAATATTACCAATCTAATGTCTTGTTTTTTTCTTATGTCAATTTTTGATTTTTCAGATTATGTATGAGGGGTGGGTTTTGTATTCTATTCTTTCTCTCCCTTTTTGGTTCGAGTTCATAATTTCTCAGGTTTGTCGTCTGTTGCTTTTTATGAAGGAGATGAACGAACACGTACCTACTTTGTGTGTAGTTCGATGAGCATTTACTTTTCTTTGAAAGAATTTCTGCATTTACGATTTATGAGATTCTTTAATTCTGCTCAAAGCGCAGATGAATTGAGAATTGGATTTCTTTCTTCTATGGACAAAAGATTGATTATCCTGATTAGCTCGGTTTATTTAATTGATTATTGTGGACCAAAATAAATACCTACAAGTATTTAAAAAAAAAAAACGTCAAGTTTTTAAATTAATTTTAACTTTTTTTATCTCAAGGTTATTTTTCATACTTGTTTATTTAACTAAAGACTCCTTTCAAAATACTTCATAAAGCCATGCAATACTAATTCATAATGTCATTCTTTGGAAATTTCGAAATAACAGAAAGTTACAGCATGTCCTATATCTTTTACATCCGAATGCTACCTAACCTATATTGGTGATAAAAAAAAACTATAATTTTGACGCTATCCAAGCCACTAAGGTCCATTTACTGAATTCAAACAATAATTCCAAAAAAAAACGGACAGTTCGCTGAATAAGTATCGCCGTTTTGTATATAAGTGCATTTTTATATGGGGCCATAAATCTTAAAATCAAAAACTTGTCAACTTAATCACTTTATAGGATTTCTCCATAAATTTACATTTTTACAAAATCTAGAAGAACCAAAGTACATTTCATGGAATTCGAATGGTATAAGGTTTTCGTAAGAATTGTGAAAAGAGGTAGTTCATTTATAAATTCAATCCCTTTTTTTTTGCATTAAGTAGAAGCAAAAGAATAATTTTGAATGCAGGTAGAGGATGGATAGTTTTATTTAATTTTTTGAAATTTTGAGTAATAAAATAGAACATTGTGTTGGTTTCTCTTTTTAATTCGGGCAAGAACACCATTCTCTATTTTTTGTACAACTTTATCGGTAAATTTTTCTCCGTATTGTTAATATCAGTGAGGCCCTTTAGGTTTTTCCAAATTACCAAAAATTAGATAGACATCGAACCAAATTCAACGAAAAGTTATTTTAACGCTTGACAGACTGTCTTATTTTTCGAATAATCCAATGAGTCCGTAATATTTGGAGTGCATAACAACCTGATCTCATTTATACTGTTCTCGTATAAATGACAAATCCGGCAATACATACTTATCTATTCAATAAAATAAATAATATTGCTTACTACCAATTTTAATTTGGGCTTAATTTGAATGTACCTCATAGAATTGAAAATAATACGAGAAAAGAATTATTTTTTAGTAGGAGTGTGTGCATATACGAATTTAATAAAAAAAAAAAAACAATTCAAAAAGAATGGTACCAAAATACCTAATTAAACTAAAAAACAAATTGCCTACCTACCTACTTTGTGCGACAGTGTGTCATAAATATTCAATAAAAGAATACTACACGCTTTGTGTCGTTTCGAAGTTGCGTCATTTAAAAATTATCGTGGTTTCAAAACTGCGTCGTTTTTATTTCAGTTTGCGTTTTTGTTATTCCTTTTTTGTTCATTAATTTTTATTTGTTAAAAGGGGATTAACATGAAGTTATGTTTTTTGTAGAATTTATTGATTTTATATTTGCTTTTATGAAATATATATTTATTTTTATTATTTGAATTAATAATACAATTCGTTATTTCCATTTGCGTCGTGTTTTCTGGTCCCAATTAACGACGCTAATCGGGGTTTGGGTGTTTATTGAATAATCCTATCTTGCTGGTGTTTTAAATAATATATCTAAAATAAGTACTCCGAATAGCTTATATAGGTACCAGTTGTAATCACATAAAAGCTTATATAGGTACCAGTTGTAATAACATAAAAGCATTTGCGTCGTTGTCGTTTTGAATGTAGGATTATCGCCACGCGAACGTTTTTATTCCAACTTTTTTTCTAAATTAACTGACCCCAAAACCATACTGTGCCACTTATAAACATTGTCGGTTAGTTAGTTAGTTAGTTAGTTACATAAGTATTTCTTTTTTAAATATGCCATTAGGATTATGTTGGTATGACAATTCCAAAACAGAAAAACAGATCACCAATACATAATATACCTGGGTATATGAGAATAAAAAGCGATCCGATAAAAAGTCACCCTAAAATTCGCACGCCCAAAGCCACCTTTAGATGAAGGCCGTCGATTTAATCTCTAATCCTTTCGCATACTTGAAAAGTGACATTCACACCCGCAATTGGAGATAATTAATTGTAGATATAATTTCAAATATCATTAATATCAATAATATCATTAAACTGTTGGTCATGAATTATAAATACGACAAAAGATTAACTTGAAATAAATTCCATTTGCATTCAAATATCTACAAATCGAATTTTCAAATCTAAAACAAAAGATCAACCGTCGTCTCATCATACAACAGAATCGTGCAAACATCAAGATTTGCCTTTCATACCTATGATCGAAATTCCAAATCATGCTTCATTCATGAAAGGATGAAACCTCATGTGCGAGCAACAGAGAAAATAAACCCAAATTACGTTTTTGTCCCTTTATTTGCTACCTACCGACCAGCCACCACCACCAACCAAATGTTTCGGTTCTCTAATCACAAGTGTGAATATTCCTCTCTACTTTGGTTTAACAAGAAACTTAGCACGACTGCAACGCCATCCGGCGACTCCAGCGGCCAAGAAAACTTTCGTGTTGATGGTAGTACTATAGTCTCTATATAAAATGCTAGAATTCATCATCAAGTCCTGTATCATGGGCGAGCTAATTTGAATTTGATAAAATCACAATAAGGCCACTTGTGGTCGCAGTGAAATAGTTACTTCCATCCACCTCCCCCACCTAGCATCTTCGAAGATATACAGTAGGCAGGAACCAGTGATTCGTGATCAGTGATTCCACTTACTGAATTCGCGTGCTGTGATCGCTGATCTCATCGCTTTTTGCATATCGCCAACATATACGCACCGATATCCAGCTGTGTCATTGATAGAAAATTCCGAATTTTTGGATATTAACTTCATTTGCTTAAACCAATTTATCCGTTAAAAGAATCACTGTGGAAGATGCTGAAGTGAACCCTTCACAATAACAACTCCTGTGAAGAGATTTGGATCTTCTTTTTTTTGTAGGGTTAGAAAAAACTCCACTGGAGCACTCAGACGCAACTGATCCATTGTATGTACTATAAGGAATCAAATCCAGTATCACCCATTTTACTGGAATTTTCTCTTTGTGACATTTTTAAACATGTTTTTGACACGATTTGTACGCGCTGTTTGACCTGTTTTTGAATCGTTTTCGGACATGCTTTCTAACACGTTTTTAGAAAGTTTTTCGACAAGTTTTTGACCTGCTTTTTAACCCCATTTTTGACTCATTTTTGGGCATATTATTTAACGTGTTTTTCGAAACCCTGTTTTATTCCTTTTGATGCGTTTTTAAGAACGTTTTCTGACTTATTTTGGGATTTTTAAGCATTTTTCTACGCTCTCGAAAAAGGACTTCGATGACGCCCCAAAAATAATAAATTCTTTAAGCGAAGATTTAAGTAGGCAAGGATTAATGTAGAACCTCAGAAGTCTACAAAATTCAATTATTCTGACACAAAATCAACCGTTGGTCAAAAAAGAGGATTTAGCAAAAAGCTCTATTACAAAGAAAAATACCTAATTCGAACTGAGGCCAAGAACAGGCTCTTAAATAAAGATCCTAGACAAAAAAAAAGAAACAGAAAAAGGCGAAGGCTACCAAAGAATGTCTTAAAAAAAAATTTAATGGTCCAAAGAAGATATCATATAAGTTACATGGAAGACAACGATCTAAAAATTTTAGGATATAACGATATGGTTCAACCTTAACTGACAAATTTTCTTGGAATTATGTGGGAGGAAGTCTAAAAGCGTTCTTTTAATGATTTCTTCCCCTCCATAACAGATTCATCCGTGACAAATTGAAAATACCAAATCTAAGCATCAACCATGAACCCACCCATCAGGAACTGCTTTTACCTTCCTTTTCAGATAAATTACGATTCATTTATCTGCCGCTTTATTGCGACACAATTAATTAGCCAAACGTATCAAAATTCCCCTCCGGGTAATGTATCTCCAACTCAAGTATGCTTCAATTAATTCAGCGACTCTTGAATGGCAAAGAGTGCGATTATTTTTATGTTTACTGTACTGTGCCTCGTTCAACTTCCAGGTGAGTTGATACTGACAAGTTACTCTGTGGAGTTCTTCGTCAGTTTTCTTTTCAGCAAATTAACTCAAACCGAACTCATTCTATTTGCTCCGCATGAATATGCCATTCATATATTTACCACCCAGCCCCCGTAAAACAGTGGCGAACTGCAAACTGACTGAAGGTTGTTATAATTTTTTTTTTCCTCGTCATTAATCATTTCGCATTTTATAACACTTTCCCGAGTATACTCCCGCATCCGCGATAAGTCTTTTATGTGTGCGATTCAACTGCGGCATGTGCCTTTTTACCCCGTGTGTGAATGGTGGTCTGGGAAATCTTCAGCCATCATTTACAGCTTACCTTTGGGATATAATATTGTGCTTCGCAAACAGTAAGTGATGCCGTTCCGCGGTTCCGCCAACAAATCAACACAAAAAGGGTTCCACTGAATCCTTAATCTATTCTGTGGGTACGTTGCTTATTTTTTAACTGTGTATATCTTTTAGATTGATGACTTTGTGGGGAAAAAATAATAGAATTATATTGAATTGCACTGTATGAAGAGCTAATCAGCTTTAAGCAATATTTTGTTGAACCTCGCTACTGTGGGGAATATTATGTATAAGTGAAACGCCCTTAAACCATGGCGACATATCCAGAAGCATTTTTGAGAGGACTTTCTACGAAACGCTGTTGCAGCATGATTGATGGTGCGTTTGCACTTGTGCAACTTTCGAGCACACATCCACCGCCACTGTCGCACCCGGAGTAATTTAAGGAGTAAACCAGGACACACCAAAGACAGACGAAAAAAGGGCAGCTGGCTGTGAGCAGTGTAAAATACAGACACAGCACCCCGACAGGAAATGGATTAGCGTGCAAATTGCTGCACTGCTCTGACACTGATGATGGTGGCCGGTCGGTATAGGGGTTGCGAAGAAGAAGTTGGGTTATGCAACTGATAGGTTATCGCACAGCAGGAAGGTAGGTTATAAGAATGTGAAAATGCCGAGCGGTAGTAGAAAGTTTTGACAGTTTCGAAGAGGATAAGAAAAAAAAAACAAGAATTCCTCCACACGCAAAGGTTGAGATATGAGGGGTCACAGCTCTACACAGATGGCTGGGATTCTTTCGCTGTCTGAAGTTTAACGTTAGACGTCATATTTGTACACTGAGTTGCGGAAGTAATGCTGAAATTGAGGCGATGCACTCTACAGCAAATGGGAGATTCAATTCAGCCCTTGAAAGCAGGAATTCTTTCGTCAGGTCGGAAGGTAAACCTATGGTGGGCTTCCCAATATTCGGATATCCGAACAGGTGCATTTTAGAAACAAGTTGCCGATTCTGAGATTCGATGGATTCGGCTATAAGTGATGTCTAACAATACCGTGACATATTTTGATTCCCTCTATTCAAAGTCAATCTTTAATTTCGCAGTTTATTATGAAAGCGCCTAATTTTTTGTGTGCACTGAATGGTTTGGCTGTCTTTAATAATTGTTGAGCCTGGACACTCATACTCGCATCTTTTAGTAATTTCGCACCAAATGCTGTTCAGCCAAAGTCATGATGAGTTCCGCTGTTGTCTCGTGTATCCAATGTGTCATTGCTGGACCGAATTCCCAAGTTTTGTCAAGTAGGCTTCTGCTGGTCTATAAAGTGAGGTCCTTGCTCTTGAGAGGTGAGAATTCAATGTAAATTTTCCATCGTGGGTAACAACTAGATTGATACAAAACTATGACAAAAGTCAGCTCGAAACGGGTGAAGCCAGTTCAGAGAAGCCGAAAAGTTGAGTTGACCCAATTTTCTTTAGCGACGGCATCTGCGGCGGAGTGTAAGTGGTTAGTTTTAAAAAGGTCACAAAAATAAAACAGAAAACTTAAAATATATTGTTTAAGTTGTGGGAACAGTCTAAAATAAAAAATACTTTTGTCCGATCTTGTCGGCTGATGATTTCAATCTGTTTATTTTATTTCTATCCAACAACAATTCAACTTAAAAAGATACATTAACTCAATTATTTTGTTTACTTAGCATTTCCGGTAAAAAGGAAGGCAAAAAGAAGTGCAAATTATGTTGTTGATTAGATTATTGATGTAATTGAACTTTCGTTATGCAAAAGTGCAATTAAATACTTTGAAATAAGTACTTGAATTTTGTTCAAGAAGTGCAATTTAAATACTTGAACTACAGGCGTAAGTTAATAGCAATGACCATGTACCTACTCGTGTAGGTTGTTGCCTTCTATACAATATTATTGTTAACTTCTATACAAGGAAAAAATCGACTTTGTTCTATATTTTCTATTACAATTGTTCTCAGAGATAATGCTACGCTCAATATAGGAGTAAGTTGTTACACGCATACCCGCAGTATCTCCCAAAAGTCTCAAATTCTCCCGCTTCCAATCGTCCTTTTGCACTGCTTTCGCGGTAAGTTCATAAGTCAGGTGTGCTCCCGCACCAGTGCACTTTGCATTATGCTCATAATTCGCATCCCAAACAAATTAAATTAGTCCATGACTAATCTCTGACTTAAGCCAGGAATATCAACAATATCGTCTTAAGCCTATTAAAAAATAGGTCCAGGTCAACACTAGCTAAGCATTTTAGGGCCGTTTGCTGATACGACTCATTGCGAATTTATGTGCCACATAGACTCTTATGTGACAGTTTATGCCCTAAAAAAAGTAGACCATAAGTATTTAAGTAGAACTTAAAACGCTAAGAGTCGTATGAGCAAACGGCCCTTAGTGATCATGACGTTGAAGGTTGGACTACTGAATCAAAGGTCATCATTAAAAACGATATTCCATTTTAAACATTTTCCCATTTAAGTTCTACTTTTTATAAGTCCTGATTTGTCTTTCAGTTGGTTAGGTTAGGTTAAGTGGGGTTGTGAGATCGTCACAAAAGACCAGGCAAACGAAGGGACCATCGGAACCATTACGGTTAAAAACCTAAACCATATCGCCCAAACAGTCAATTTCTCTACAGAATTTTATTATTGTTCCAATATTGTTTGAGGAACCAACCTCCTCAAAGATGTTAAGGAAGCACCTGTTTAGGTGCCTCCTTCTGGTTCAAGCAATTGCTTGACACTCCCATAGAAGGTGTGAGATATCTTCCGTAACTTGTAGGTCCTCACAGTATCTGCATAAGTCCGTATTAGATAAGATAAGCCTAGTCTCATGGCATGCTTCTTTAAAAGGCAGTGTCGAGAGAGTATTGCTATCGTTAGTCTTAACTTTGTTCTACTGAGATTCTTCAATTGTTCAGACTTTTTCCTATTTAAGACGGGCCACAGTGCCTTAGAGACCCTGTGCCCTTCTAGCTGTGACCATCTTGTGGCTGCTTTATTGGACGTTTTCTCGAAAGCAACCCTTTTAGCAACGGCCATAGGTGGTCTGATACCTTCAATCATTGTATTAAGTGGGAGCTCCGCTCCTTCCTTAGCCAGATCGTCGGCTTTTTCGTTGCCCTCAATATCACAATGCCCCAGGCACCCAACACAATCTGACACGGTTCTGCAAGCATAATGCCTTAACACATTGACTGCCATGGCTATCATATGTGATAGCCTGTTGTAGTTCCGTGGGTACCATGGCTATCAAATATGAAAGCCAGGTATGTTTTCACGTTGGGCTGTGGCATTCAAAAACGGTAGCCACTACGAACAATTCCGTATGAGAATAAATTGCTTGGCACCATACGATGAGATATTTCAATTTTATAAGATAATTCATTTATAAACTTTGTTGTAATAAGAAAGAAAATAATTCATTACATTTGAAGAGCTTAGCTCCAACTTAAATAATAAGGAAAACATTAGTTTAGACCTGGCTATAAATTATGATTGCCATGGCCCCTAGTGAAAGAATTTGCATTAAAATGTCTTCAGGTGCCATAGCTATCATATTTGATAGCAAGGACTAAACTCGTCCTAGACGCCAGGGATGCATTGGCAATAAGTAATATTGCACCCATTTATTGCTTTATTTGCCCAAAACTGTAAATAACAAAATATTTTGTGTTGGCACCCCAAGAAATTTACCCAAAATTGCCTTGGCAGTCAATGTGTTAAGCACTGCGCGGCAACTCCTGACTGACTTAGTGGTATGTGATTCTAGTGCTTTGAGCGCAGCCTCGCTATCAATGTATGTGGCGATATTCTTGTTTTTTTTTTTTTTTTTTTTTTTTTTAACTTTATTTCTTTCTTTCTTTAAAAACGTTATAAATAAATATGTTACCTGCGAAGCTCAAGGCTTATCTGCAGGTGATTGCGTTTCAAATATTTTCATGTTTGGAAGTACATATTACAATAAAAGGTGAGCTTAAATGTTAATACTGTGTTTTAAATCTAAAATTGTATGTTAGAGTATTAATAACTTAAAAGAAAAATTAATTAGAGTTAAGGAAATACACTTTAAGATCTTTTTTGCGTTTTTTGAAATTAACTATATTTTTTAGGTTAGCTGGTAGTGAGTTCATCAATGTTGGAATACTGTGAGCTAATTGTCTTCGTCCATATTTGTTAAATACTCCAGGTATTTCGAGAAGTTGTTGTGCTCGTCTTCTAGTGTTCTGATTATGACGTATGGGTTGTTGGAAACGTGAGTCATTGTAGTACTCCAGAGCTGCCGTCATCTTAAATATGCTCTTGACGTCTAGAAATTGAAATGGATTATTGTTATTTTCTATGATTTTAACCAGACGTCGTTGGAGGTTATGTATTTTGTCCAAGTGCGTTTTCGATGCATTTCCCCAAGCCAAAATGCCGTACCGAATTCTCGATTCAGCCAGTGAGTAGTACACTTGCCTTTGCACATCTGTTGTAGTGTACTTCTTCAGATAAACCATCGCAAAAATAGCACTTTTTAACTGCAAGCGCAAACGCTGAATGTGTTCGTGCCAAATGAAATGCTCGTCGATGATTATACCTAAATACTTGATTGATTTGACGACCTCAATTGCTTCGCTCCTATGTGTGGTTGGACAGCTTTCATTTTGATGAAAGATATTTATATCTGCCGTTCTTTGGTTCGGTGTGCGTATGTGTATCAGCTTTGTCTTCTCCGAGTTTATCACCAAGTTGTGATCGTGGCACCATCTTGACACTTTGTCGAATTCCTTCTGCATTATTGCAATCGCCGTTTCGAGTTGTTTATGTTTGACCACTATAGCAATGTCATCTGCGTATGCAAATGCAGTTGATTGTTCAAAAATACGAAGAAGTTCGTTTGTGAACAGAACAAACAATATAGGGCCCAGCTTGGACCCTTGTGGAACGCCATAGATGCTCTTCTTCTCCTCGCTGACTATGTTTGCAATCTTCACCCTAAATGTTCTGTCAGATAAATAGTTATCTAGCCACTTTCCTACCTTTCCTCTAATTCCGATCTGACATAGGCAATCTAGCAGCTTGTCGTGCACCAGCGTGTCAAAGGCTTTACTAAAATCCACAAACATAACTAGCACGTGGTGGTTTTTATTCAAGCCGGTGTTAATAACGTTCGACATCTCTCCCAATAGTCTTCCAGTACTCTTTCCCTTTTGAAACGCATATTGGTTTGGTTGCAAAACATTGTGTTTACTTATAAATTTCTTTAAGCGATCAACAAAAATCTCCTCCATACATTTTTCGATCACAGGTAAGATCGAAATTGGTCTGTAGTTTCCCATTTCTGTCTTAGCTCCTCCTTTGTAAATAGGCCGTAGAATTGATGTTTTCAGCGCCTTTGGTATGAAACCCTGATCAAAACTTTGATTAATGATTTGCTTCACAATCGGAGCCAGAGCTAGAGCGTTACATTTCAGGTCAATTTGTCTAATATTGTCTGCTCCAGGACCTTTATTCGGTTTTAGACAACACAACATTCTATACACTTCCTCTTCACTTGCTTCCTTGAGGAACATAGAGTGGACAGTATTCAGTTTTTGATGTTTATATGTAATTTCGTTACAGATGTGCAAAATTCTAGGTACTTGTGTTGTGAAGTGCTCGGCAAACTCATTCACAATTGTCACTAGCTCCTTTTTCCCAGCAAAGTTGTTGATAATTATGTCATCTATCGACTTTTTCCTCCTCCCAAGAACTTCGTTGAGAACATTCCACGTTTTCCTGGGATCGTTCTTTGAATTTATAAATTGTGTCCTGTAGTAGCTCGATTTACCAAATAATATTTTTTTACTTACAAAGTTTCGATAGTGTTTATATTCACTTTGGAAATCTTGATTTCTCGGATTGTTTTTCCACCTTCTATACAATTCGTCTCTTCTTTTGCACATTTGGACCATATCGGAAGTGATCCAAGGTTTGTACTGACGTTTCTTTTTGTTTTTGTATGTATTTGTTGATTGTGTATATATGTGGTTAATTTCATCTACAAGTTTGCTATAAAGGCACTCTAGGTTGGTTTCCTCACAGCGTTGCTGCCAATCAGTTTGTTCAATCAGAAGGTTAACCCTCTGTTGGTTGATTCGTCCACGCACTTCGTGTACATCTTCATTGCCGGTATCCTTCAGTGTGGCATACATCAGTGCGTAGTGATCTGATATGTCTGTTTCGATGACCGCTGACTTAATTTCGCTGTTTGTAATGCTGACAAATAAGTGATCAATTAGTGTGGCGGTGTTTGTGTCCGGTACTACACGAGTACTTTGTTTTATAACGTTTGTTAATCCCTTTGTTGCCATCATTTCCATGTATCCAATTACCTGTGAGTCACTTATATTATGTAAGTTTAAATTCATATCTCCCAAAACTATAAGCTCGCTTCTAACTTGAATATTCCCCTCCAGTTCTTTTATGAAGTCTACTATATTTCGTTTCGGTGGTCTGTAGATCGCATGAATGTGCTTTTTTGTAGTTTTTTCTATTATTTCTATGTCTATACTTTCATAAGACACGGTATTTGTTTTGAATCTTTCATATTTAATATTGTTTTTTATAAATAATGCTATTCCCCCTCCTCTGGAATTTTTTCGGTTAAGAAATTCTGGTTCGTAACCATCTATATAATATAATTCATTTTCATTCTTTTTTATATTAATTTCGTTTAAGATAATAAGATCTATATCTATATGTCTCCCACACAAATCTCCAACTGCACTCTCTAGCCTTGTTCTTCGCTAGCCAGAGCAAGTGCTTGTTTGTTGGTGTCAGGTGGTTGTTCACAAACACAACTGCATCGCCCTGTGTCTCTCTGTTTACCTCATTGTTCTGTAAGTTTTCTCCTACCTTGGACAGTTGGACTCTTCTTTGCAATTTCGCGTTTTTAACGAAATTCGCTTTTCGTGCATAACTTGTAAATGAGACAATAATCGAAGATTTTTTTGCACTTCTTTTGTTTGTTCTATAGATGTCAGCAATGTCGGTTACTTCTATCACGCAGTTAATAGTTTTACCTATAGCTTGAATAACTTCAGTTAAATTTTCGTTTGTTGTCGGTGGAATATTCTTGACTTCAATGTTGTTTTTCAGCAGTTGTTGTTCCAGTGTGTTAACTTTAGTCTCCATCAGTAAAATTTGCTGATCTTTACGTGCATTACTTTCTTTAAGTTCCTTTATCTCGTCTGAAAGCTTCTTGAGAAGATCATTATTGTTCAACATGTGTTGATTGATTTGCTCATATTTATGTGCTACAAATTCGCAACTTGATTTAATGTCAGCCATCTCGTTACGGAGTGTTTTCATCTCATATAGCACGGCAGTGTTGTTGTCATTATTTACTGGTACTGCTACGGGTACGATTCCCTTTGGAGAAATTGGACTTCTTAATCTTTTCGGGGCAGGCTGAGTTGGGGATGCAACATTTTGGTTTTCCTTTCTGCACATCCCGCAACGCCATTCCTCCTTTTTGGCTAGGGTCATCTTCCTATAGGATCTCTCCGAAATTGTAGTGCAACCAAAATGCATTTTACGATCGCATCTATAGCAAGTCACGAAATCCCCCTCGGCAGGGAGGTGGGCAGAGCATTCACCACATGAAAACATTGTTATTAATTTAAGAGAGGATATGAAAAAACTGAAAGATTTGGTTGAAGAGAAACAAAAACTGTTTATAATATCAAGTTTGTTTTAAATCGATTTCGGTGAATTCCACAATTTTGTTTTTAATGTCAGTATTTTATGCGTATTACACAAAAATAATTAACAAAATAACACTTATATTCAAGTCTCTGTCCTTACACACACTATGCAATACCATATATCGCTTTATAAATTGTTTTTAAAAGCTTTTTAAGAAATTTTCTTGGAGTCGACTCTAAAACACAACTGATTACTTCCAATCGCCGTCATACGTTGGATATCTATCTCATCAAAAGTACCTCCGCAGCTTTGATTACGGCCAGAATCTCTGCCTGGAACATACTGCATGTGTCCGGAAGTCTCAGGGCCATATGTAGGTCCAACTCGCTGGAGTATATGCCTGACCCGGTACCCTCACCGGTTTTGGAACCGCCTGTATGCATTAATGTCTCATCTTCTCTCGAGACTAAGCTCGTATGCCAGTCCTGTCTTCCAGGGTACGACACATCGTATAGAGTGTCGAAATCAAGTGTACCAAGACTTTCATCCGCTTTTTCCGGGATTTCGGAGAATGATTCATTCAAAATAATACTATGCCCTAGGCTTCTGTTTTTAAGAAGCCCTAAATTAGTAAACCGTAGCGCAGTATTACCTGCATTTGATTGTATTTGTAGGTCCAGTGGTAAAAGGTGCAGGGACGCTTCCAGTGCATCCGTTGGTGTGGTACCTAAAGCACCCGTAACGGCAATGCAGGCTGTTATTTGTACCCTGGTCAACATATCCCGTACATACTTCTTGTTCGTGGCCTTCCACCAGACGAGAGCCCCATAAGTGATTATGGGCCTTACTACCATTATATATAGCCAATATAACATTGACGGCCTAATGCCCCATTTCTTTCCTGCTGTCCTTCTACAGATGAACAAAGCATTGTGAGCCTTTTGGACTCTTCCCTGAACGTTAAGTTTCCAATTTAGTTTCCTGACAGTACCAAGATATTTTGCGTTCTCCGAGAGGGAAAGCTCCACTCCAGCAAGTCCGGGCAGCTTGAAAGATGCTATTTTGTATTTTGAACTATATAGTACAAGTTCGGTTTTCTCCGGCTTGACTCGTAGTCCACACCCTTCGGCCCATACTCTGAGCTTGTGAAGGACTGTTTCCATAAGTTCACTTATCGTATTAAGGAATTTTCCTTGAACAATGATAACTACGTCATACGCATAAGCAGTGACGCTCAATCCTGCATTATTTAGTTCTTTGAGTATATTATCTATGACCAGCACCCAGAGAGGGGACAGATGACTCCTCCTTGGCGGGTGCCCCTAGTGACAGATTTCCTTATTGAACTGTTTCCGAGAGTGGAATTGATGTTTTCGCATAACCAATTGGTAATGCGTTGTTCCACATTGATCCTCACCAAGGCATTTTTGATTGCATCTCTCCTGACATTATTAAAGGCCCGCTCAATGTCCAGAAAGCCAGCTAGGGCAAATTCTTTCTGGTGAAGGCTGCTCTCTATTTGGCGTTCCCTACTACTTCGTGTAGAGCCGTCTCTACTGACTTGCCTTTTAAATATGCATGCTGAGCATTACATAAGGTTCCGCTACAAACTTGCTTATTATATAAATGTCAGTAAGCCTTTCCAGTGTTTTGAGGAGAAATGGCGACAGACTAATAGGTCTGAAGTATGTCTTGGTTTGCCCGCTTTAGGTATAAAGACCACTCGTACTTCTCTCCACGCCCTAGGTTTGATGTGCTCCCGTCGAAGGAATTAAACGATCTCGGTTACTTCATTTATACCAACTTCAATTTATTAAAAACACCGATACATACAAAAGGTTTATAATGCTTTGCTTAGTGTAGTTCGCTAGACAGACGAATCATCACTGCTTGAATTGTCATCCAATTTGGATTTTCTATCTTCGCGGTCTTGTGCTTACGCCCGTGTGTGTGTGTGAGCGTTTGAGAGTTCTGTGTTTGTTTTTGTATCAGCGCGAGAAGGATGCTCAGAGCGCAGAGACTGATCTCTAGAGGTCCATAGCCTAATCGTAGGCAGTGTATCAAAATGTTACCGATCATATTTGTAACTGTTTTTGGAGCCCTTTGAAGCATGGCCTGCAAAATGCCGTCAGGGCCAGGTGCTTTAAACAGAGCGAAGGATTTAACAGCCCAACGCAGTTTCTTCCCAGTAATGATGTTACTATCAACCCTTACGTCTATTCCTGCGCTAGTGCTATGTTCATTTCAGTAGCAACGCTTTCATTTAAGCTTTCCAGATCATTGGAGAAATCTTGCGAACACAATGCCAGTTTTTCCTTTACTGAATTGAATACAATTATTTTTTAAACTGACATTACCATTAGTCTTTCTACAAATGGTTTTATTCATACTTTAAACTACTTCAGGGTGTAGTTCAATTATTCGTTCGTTACTTTAAAAAAATATTTATTATGGTTTGAATCTATTCGGTCGCTTTTTGAAGTAATACTTCTGTAGGCACGCTTGACTTGGGGGGTAAGCTGGTGAATGCGTCACAAAATCGTTACGGAAATTGCGAACGGAAGTTGAGAGGGAGATATAAGTTAGTGAAATAAAGAGAGAGAGAGTTACGTTTCGTTTCGAATATTATTGTAGAGGCAAGAGAGATAGATGCGAGCACACATTTTCGTTCTCTCTTTCTCTCAGCCAGTTACGTTTCTTTACCTAAGACACATCATACAGTGCAGCAGTGATACTAGATCGGGGAATTTATCACTTTTTGCGGGATTTTCTCACTAAAAATAAGCTAAAAGGGACAAAGGGGTTTTTCAGACCTCATAGTACAAAAAGAAAGGGATTTTACTTTTTGGTCAAATTTTGTTCCCAATTGCTCATTTTATTAAGAATACAAAAATTATTCAACCTACAATCAAATTAAATTTTTTCATGTTTAGAAAAAAGTCGTTCAAAATATCTAAATGCTTTCATTTTCTTTTTTGAAGTAATTTTATTTCCCTAAACTGTTTCATAAAATGACAAATGTGTCTGTGAATGAATCACGAGTATTTTTTTTTAAATAATAAATTTATTTATTTTGTAAACATGAAAGGGATATTTTGAGTATAACCGTGGGATAACCTGCTTCTAAAGTCTGGTATTACTGCAGTGCACGCCTATTATCTGTATCACACACAGTTACGTTTCGTATATCTAAGACACGCCTTTTGCAAGGTTGCCACTTTGGTAGTTTTTAACAAATTTGGTACTTTTTTTTGCTTATTGAGTTTTGGTAATTTTTATCTGGTTATAGTAAATTTTTGAGCAGATGTACCAAGAATGCGAACTCGATATCACCTCATTTAAATGCTACCTAATTGCTTCTTAGTGAACGGATTGCATTGCTTCATCACCATCCATATAAAACTGTTATATTCGCTGTTCAATATATTACAGAATGCATTCATTTTCTTCTTTTGACAGATGGTGAATAATAATAATTAATCATATTATTTATTACAGATATGAAACTCTAATTTGTTAAGGGTTTGTTTTAAGAAAATAGGTAGATGATCACCCATGTCTTCTAGCAGCTGGTAATTTGGTGCAAAATCAAATAATATAATTTTGGTTATTTTTTGTAAGGGGCAACCGTGGCCTATTGTCTGTATCATACTGTAGGAGCAAGAGAGAGCAATGCGCGCGCCCATTTTCTTGCTCTCTTCCTCTCATAGCCAGTAAATTATTGAAGAAAATTGATACATTAGAATGTATAAACTACACATGTACATATAGATGGAGCTAAAGAAGTTTTACTTCAGTCGTGTGGTCTTAAACACACTCGTTTTTTTTTTTTCTTAACAGCGCTGCACGTGTCCTGACCTAAGAAATCTTAAAAAACTTTTGATTGATTGTGTGTAATCATGTTACACATGGTAGGTAATACATTTTTCAAACGAGAAATATAACATATTGATGTTATTGTCTAGAACTTGCTACTTATACAAATAATAAAAACACCAACCGAGTAGATTTACCGATTATTAGTTTTCGCATATAGTATAGGTACAAAAAAAAATACAAACTCCCTTTTGGGGGAAAGAATCCTGATGCTGTTTAATTTATATGGCATTTCACATGCTACTCATAAATATTAATAAGAGCATGCCAACGCAAAGGCATATATGTATATACGAAAAGAGTAACCCACTCTACATTCCAGTACAACCCGCATATACTCGTACCGTATAAAGGGGCGAGATAAGAGTTAACTCAACATACATTTTGGTACGTGCGAATGCAAAAATTATTCCCTTCGATTGCGGTGTAATGGCAATGGCAACTGTGTGTGGTTGGATTCCTTTTCTATATTTACGGTGTTAAATATCATTTGGAGCTTACTGAATTATTCATGTTCGAAACTGTGCTAGTGGAAAATCTTAAAAATACAGTTGAACCACGAACCGTTTTCAAGAGGAGGTGAACGACAACTCACGACTTAGGGTTGCCTGTGAATAAAATCACTGCTTGCTGAGTTTTGTGCCTTACATAATGTGGCACTCTTGTGTCGTAGCAGTGGTGACATTTGAAATCAAAACATGAATTTAACGTTAAGAAGGGGAGCCCTGGAAGCCCGATGTGAATGGAATGCAATGTGCTGCAGTTTGTATTGGAAGCTGAAACTTATAATATAATCGACATCCTGTACATAAGGATTTAAATTCAATCATATGATTTCAATGGCAACAATACCTCAGTTGAAATAACAAATGCACGGTGATAAACCGCAAAAAGGATTGTCCTTGTCACGCGGGTTACTTTTAAAAGGATTGGATATAAAAATGATCCATGATGTCGATGGTGTATTCGCAATGCATCCGGCCCTTTAATTGGTTGAGTATTCCGCATCCGCTGATAATTGCATCCCTTCAGCTTCAAAAGGGGAGGAAATAACAAGAGAATATCAATTTATTCAATTGGGCTCCCTCATTAGATCATCTCATAAGCAGGTACATTCATTGGCATTAATACCGCCCTGTGATTGAAGTCCTTGATATCTCGGTTCTGTGCATGAATCGTTACAGGCAATGCCGAACTTGTTGTGTAAGAGCCAGACTGTCACATAACGCCCATCTCACAAATCACATGTCCTGGACATGCACCAACCCAAAAGCATGGATGCACTCATCCGCCGTCATGTACATGCATTTAATCCGTTTGTTTACGAATTTTTGAGTAAATGTTTTTTTTTTTTATGCACACAGAGTTGATTTCAGGGGTTTTAGCCAAATTCTCAATCGCGCAAATATTCGTCCGGCTGCAGTCGTCAAAACGCTTCGTTTATTAAATTTGCTTGTACTGCACTGGAAGCCAAGCTATGAATATGGAAACTCTGTTATAAACGTCGTCAATGAGGGAATGTTCGGTTTCGGTGCATCGTTTCAAGGTTGACACAGATTATTTTGGCGGATAAACGCTCTTGTTATTTTTTGGGGGGAATTTTTTAAATTCAGATGAATCGATGTGTATTCTGCTGACTGCTGTTTTTCTCTAATTATTTTCTTTGCAGATTGCAGTTACCTATATCCTGTGGGCCAATTAAATATGGGCCGACTGGGTAACACTGCAGAGACTGCGCGACTTGGTAGCACTCGACAGGCCGTCAAAGTGACAGAACGCGCGACGGCGCGGATAGTTTTAAAGTCATTCCTTCATAAAAACCCGAAAAGACAGCAGCTCGATAGTCCGCGGCGCAATAAAAGTAATTATAATATCTATGTACTAGATAAGTGAACTAAATGAATTGTTTTGATAGAGAGACGTGTTATTTTTTTATTATATTTGTAATATCGCTAAAAATGTTTGAACGGGTTTAATGAATAGCTCGATTAATTATATTTTTATTATTTTTAAATTTCCTTTTTTAAATGAAAGATTTTGGAAACAGACTTCCTGTTTTGTCTAACTATGTGAATTAGAAAGTACATATCTACAATTTAATTTGTTTCATTTAATGCTTGATTGCATAGTATTTCTTTCGTCCGACAACCAGCGAATTGACACCTACAATATGCCCGACTGATTGCTACTAGGTTTCTTATATATTATTATATTATATTATATTATATTATATTATATTATATTATATTATATTATATTATATTATATTATATTATATTATATTATATTATATTATATTATATTATATTATATTATATTATATTATATTATATTATATTATATTATACTATATTATATTATATTATATTATATTATATTATATTATATATTATATTATATTATATTATATTATATTATATTATATTATATTATATTATATTATATTATATTATATTATATTATATTATATTATATTATATTATATTATATTATATTATATTATATTATATTATATTATATTATATTATATTATATTATATTATATTATATTATATTATATTATATTATATTATATTATATTATATTATATTATATTATATTATATTATATTATATTATATTATATTATATTATATTATATTATATTATATTATATTATATTATATTTATATTATATTTTATTATATTATATTATATTATATTATATTATATTATATTATATTATATTATATTATATTATATTATATTATATTATATTATATTATATTATACTATATTATATTATATTATATTATATTATATTATATTATATTATATTATATTATATTATATTATATTATATTATATTATATTATATTATATTATATTATATTATATTATATTATATTATATTATATTATATTATATTATATTATATTATATTATATTATATTATATTATATTATATTATATTATATTATATTATATTATATTATATTATATTATATTATATTATATTATATTATATTATATTATATTATATTATATTATATTATATTATATTATATTATATTATATTATATTATATTATATTATATTATATTATATTATATTATATTATATTATATTATATTATATTATATTATATTATATTATATTATATTATATTATATTATATTATATTATATTATATTATATTATATTATATTATATTATATTATATTATATTATATTATATTATATTATATTATATTATATTATATTGTATTACATTATATTATATTTATTATTCATTATTCATTATTCATTATTCATTATTCATTATTCATTATTCATTATTCATTATTCATTATTCATTATTCATTATTCATTATTCAATAACGACCGTGTAGATCGAGCAAGAAATCGCAGGCACAATTGACTAAGCATCGGCTGCTTACAAGCCTTTCGACGTATCTCAACTGTTAATATTTTTGTTGGCATTTATTATATACCCCTCCCCCACCGCCATTTAAAGTGAAAATGTTTGCTTTTTATTTTGGCTTCCAAGGATCGCAAAGCTCCAAAAATCGAATCCGAAATCTACAAAGTTATATCAGCTTATATTGCAAAGGACTAACACTACCCAACAGAAAATAAATCTACTCAATTAAAAATACACTACAAAATATATTCCCCAGCGACTGTCATCACTTCGCAGTCACCATTACCATCAGCACCCCTCCAAATTTGCAATGCAAATATGTATTCCGCTAAATTACTGCAAAAGTAATGTTTTTCCTCGTCCTTCCGGAGCTGGAAGTACGCCTCCAAAAAAGTGTGTTCCGCTGCCACACGCAAACAACACTTCTTGTTCTGCTCGTACAGTTGTATGTCAAGAAAGTACATACCTATGTATATATCTCTCTCTAGAATGCAGGCTACAGTATGCAGTTCGTCGACCATGCAAGTTGTTGCTGCAAAAAGTTACCCCCAGCGAAACACATAATTAGATGCAGCAAGGACTGTCGAATACTTTAATTGCTATGCATTTACTCTGTAGGATGGTTGAGATGGAGAACGGTTTCCGCAAGACAGATGGGGTTGTTTGCCTAAGCAGCTCCTTGCCGTTCTTCTTAATTAAGAATGAAGTTTTACGCGCGCACAATTTATTTATTTACTTTCTTTTATCCCACTTGTTTGGGGTGGCTGGAACTTAAGTTTGTTGTTCATCTTGACTAGATAGTGTTCCAAAAAAAAAGCCAAATCTTGCGGAGATACGGTCTGGTTGAAGAGGCATGTCTCTTGAAGCCATTATATGACTTGGAAGTGGCTTAATGAAATGTTTTGTGAAACATAAAAAAAGGCACCCGTACAGAAGGCGACATTTCGGCTACAACTTCTCCATTTGGTGCAATGTCTGAAAAATAAAAGAAGAAAAAAGCTTTCCGTGATACAGAGCAGAAAGAAAAAAAAAAATTACATGTATGACGTCACTTTGAAGTGGAAAAACCAAAAGAAATGCGCATGTTCGTGACATATTTTTTATTAAGTTGAGGTAGGTGTAGATTGTGTGCTTTGATAAACTGACCTAAGATGAGTTCCAGAGCATACACGATAGATGACACATTTGAATGGGATTGCGTTTAGAGAGGATTTGATAACTTCCCTCACAAGCTGAGGCTTTTGGTGCGATATAGTATGCAGGAAAATTAATTCCAAAGGTGGATTTGCTTTGAAGCGAAAGCAAAGTGCTCTCAAGGCCAAGGACGCCTATCAATTGTGTCAGAAATTTATTGAAATATCTTAAGTGGTGAAAGCTTAAGCGAAAGTAGTTGATATTAACTTACAATTGAAAGGCTTTCACGTTGATTTTACAAGTACCTACGTAATTTTTTGGATATCCTTTGTAATGGCAGTAAATGGTATGTTCAGGATACATTTATTGAATCGCAACAGTGTTAACTGTAATGTACGACAACTTGGCAGGCATTTTAAATTAAATACACAAATACTTGACAACGAAGCAGAATCAAACTCTTCCAACCTTACACTTTTGAAGGATAAGGATAAACACAAATTTAATTGATAGATAAAAAATGTAGATTGGATGTAGGATATCTAGGGTGGATCACTGTTGTATCTAGCTGTTAGTAGAGCACGTTTTTCAATTAGCAATGTCATTGGCACAGACTTGCAGACATTTAATCAGACTGGCAAAAATAGCTCTCAGCATTTGTTGGACCACTTTTTAAGCATATTCACCAAACATATCGACTACGAATATAAAAAGGACCTTGAAGTTAAAAAAATGAAGTACATCAAAATAAAACAGAATTCTAAATAAATAAATAAAAATATTTAGTCACCACACTTAAGATACGTAATAAATATATGTAGTTATTATATACTTCGGCTATGTAGCTAGATATAACATCCGCGGTTCTGGGCGATGGCTCATTTTAGTTTGGCTGATTTTGTGAATTTAAAATGGAAACAAACCCATATTTAGCCGAAAGCCCTGGTAGCTAGTGCTAATTCCTATTAACTTTTTAGTTTATTAATCTGTCAATAAAGCTTTAATAATTATAGTTAATAATAATATTTTGGGTGATTTTCATTTTTATTAAAATGTTAATTATTTCAGTAAGTAAACTTTAAAAGTTATTTTGTCGTTAGAAAATTTGTTGAAACTTCAAATGATCTTGGTGATATCTTTGATTTTGAAGACATTTTTTGAATGACCTAAATCATTTAAAAAAAACTGGAGTTTTGGACGGTCAATTCAATCGTGCAAAAGTCTCTCAAAATCTTTTTTTTTCCGATCGAAAAATACCTTGTTTGTCTGCTCCCTATCCCGTTCTACCCTACCAATGATCCCTCTTATACTTAAGTTGAGTGCTCAAGGTCCAGGCATGTGTACGGCCATCAGAGGCCCCCATCAGCCGCCGGACCATCCCCCTAAGAGTGCATACGATAGGAGAATCGAGTTTGCAGCCCTTCGAAGTTCGAACCCTATGTAAATAACCCCGATGATGGAGCAAAAGCAACGAAGGCGGAGCACATAATAACGCACTCCCAATATAGCACACGCACTGAGAGTGCGTGACAAACACAAACACAAGTGGATGGATGGATGGATATATGTGTTATTCCTGGACCTGGACAGCTGCAATTATCCGTACTTGACTTCATTATGGTTCAGAGTCAGGCAGTCGGTGTTCAATCTTTGGTTAAAGCAGTTCTTGGCGTCAAAGCTATGTAAGTATAACTTATTCGTAGTGATAGTGAGTCTACTAGCCCAACGGAATATAAAACATTCCGGAATATACTTTGTAAGTACCTATTGAATAATACAAAAAAAAGGTGAAGGGTTTATAAATATTTTTGTTAGAATGTACATCTCCCTACTGAAAATGAAGTACCTAAATTAGAATGCATTGTAAAATATGCAATCGAAAAGGATTGTTAAGGTTCGTATCAATGGTAAGTTCTTCTAAAGAATTTGCGTGTATTTTGAATTTCAGCGTAAAGCCTGGTATCCTGCTCACGCTAAATTTTATCTCACATACAAAAATGTCTACGAAGATCAAATCTAGCAAAGCCGTGTCCTGTTCGTTGATGAAAAATTAGTTTCAATTTAAGAACAAACATTTGTAAATTACAAAAAAACTCAAGTAGCAAATCTACTCCTTTTGATTCGCAAATCAACACTATTAAGTTGCAATTCAATACTTAATTGTTGTAATTTTCTAAGGGAGGAAACCTTAATTTATAGCGGAAAAGTTTTAATTTACAATTTTTTTTGGCAATTTAAAACCCACAGCAATTGATAAATATTTCTATCAAATTGCGAACAATTATGGCAATATGCATTTCTCGTTTGATCACATAATTGATAATGAGAAGTGTTGATTTGCGACTTTTGAGGGTCAATATCTTCACTTCGTACAATTTCTAGTATTGAGATTAAAAAGACGTGAATTAGTAAATTCTGAGCTAAGCTCCAAAACTGGACAAACTTCTCGTGTTTTTATGTTTATTTTTCTAAACAAATTCTTTCCCTGATGTCCAAGGTCCGATATCCGGGTGGGGAAAAATTGCACCCACCATCGTCATATTTTTCTAGTTTTTATTACTTTTAGTTGATTTTAATTTAATTCCTGTGGCAAAATACCGAGTTGCGAATTCTTCCATGAATTACCTAGAAATAATTATAAAAGGAAGCAAACTAACGAAAAAAGAGAGAAGTCGCCGGCTTGGATAATCCTTCCGAATTCTAGTATATAGAGAAAGGAATGATGGGACATTTTCAGATAGCGGCAGTGCATTTGTTACGAACTTAATTCACCGTTTAGCCCGCTATATGTTTGAATTCGGTATGCGTAATGCCCGTGGGAGGCATTGCTGAATGCCAACTTAAGATCCTACAGCTGAAGAGAGTGTGCGTGAGGAAGCTGAGCGAATTCGAACTAAGCCAAAAACCTTAAAGTCACTTCTTGGCTGACCAGCGATTGAGGAACTTTAAGAAAGTAACAAGGGAGAATTTCGATTCTCTCGAATTGTGAAACAGCAATTTTTTTTTTATTTGAGGTTTTCGAAAAATAGTTCGTGGAGTGGAAAATAGAGCAAAAATATTAAAATAGAGAAAATGAAGGAGAATTAGCGAGGAAAAATAAGAAGAGCAAAAATGATAGAAGAGGAGAAAATTGACCCTAGGACAGGCAGCGAGACCAGTGGCAGAAAAGGAGCATTCGTCGACAATGGACAAGGAATATACGGAAAAGTGGAAAAGTTGTAAGTATAGATACTCGTCAAACTCCAAGAGGCCAAGACTGCCTTATGTGTTTCGTGGTAAAAAATGTATTTCAAATAAACCCATCCACCATTCAGCAAAATACAAACTGTTTCAAGCAGTTGCCAAATCTATAGTGTTATACTCGGCCCAAGTTTGGGGCTACAATGAGTATGAGGACGCGGAAAAATCTCTCCGTTACTTCTTAAAACGCGCTTTTGCTCTTCCTTCGTCTACACCAAATTACCTGCTGCACATTGAAACGGGACTGCCACCTATGTTTGTTGACTCTCTTAAAATCCACTTTGACTACATCCTTAAGATACTGCAAATGAACCCCTCACGTTTAGTCAACAGGATCCTAAACTCTATAATTGCAAACCAACTCAACTGTGTGAAAACCTAGAAAAACCTTTTTAATTCTCTGGGTGATTCTATGAATCTAAATATAGAAGACTTGATAATTTTCAAAAAAGTAACTCTACTTACTGGTCTCTAAATTGGACTCAAAATTTCGGAAGGACTTCATCACTCAGGCCAAAGCATCCCAATATAGGGAATATTATAGTAGATTGGAGTTCGATCTAGGAGAACTTAATTATTTTAGCGATAAGCATCCTACCGAAATGATCGCAATGATACTAAGAGCCAGAGGAGAAATACTTGCTTTGAATTTTATTCCGCACAGGCCGGATCTTCCTGTAGAATGTAAGATCTGCAACACTCACGAAAGAGAAAATATCGCGCATTTCATAGGGTCTTGCCCCATTCTAAGAGAAACTCGTCGGAACATTTTCGGAAGAAGCAAATTGGAAGTTGAAGAAGTTTTACAAATTCTAAACGGTATGGTGGGGTGGGAGAAGCTCTACAAATTTATTAGACTAGCTTTGGGATTTAGAAATAGAATTTTAACAGAAAGTTTTTGAGTTAAAATTAGTCCACTTTATTCTTCTTTTTGTTTTGTTACTCAAGTAAAGTAGTTTGACTTACTTTTGTTACCTATCACTTTTTTCTTTTTTTTTTCTTTTTCTCATTTTCGCTCCTTCCTTTTTTTATTTTTTTTTAAATTACTATAATCATTCTTATCAATTCATAATCTGTTCATCTGACCGACGGTTTGTAAACCAGGTCCATAAAAAAAGACCAGTAAATGTACTTTTGTAAACTGAGTTTAATCCAATAAAGTCTATTCTACTACTACTCGTCAAACAAACGGAATACGCAACCCCGTTCAAGTCGTATAATATAAAATAGTGCGCTCGACATCATCGAACCAACCCGTCGCCAAATCGGGCTGCTAGTGACGTCGCGCGGTCGATCCGACGCTTTAAAGAATTTATGTTTAAGAATCGGCCATTTAAAATAAACAAATTATACATTTTTTTTTATTTTCCGAATTTAACTGTACATAAATATATTGGGTATATACAGTCAAACTTCCCTAACTCGAATCACCACTATCCAAGGTAAAAGTTCGACTTATAGAGACTTCGACTTACAAAAATTATATTTTTTTTATGGTTGTTAAATGAAACTGCAATTGTGTATACTTGTATATTTACTTTAAAATAGGAAAATTATCATCGCCAAATCGCTTCGCAAACTCCATCGCTTTATCTTTCAATATTCCTCCAGATATGGGCATGTTTCGTTTTCTAGCTGCTGTAAACCAATCCAGGACAGCCTTGTCGACATTTTGAAACATTGGTATTTTCGCTCTTTTGCTGTATCCAGAAAAAGTTCCCGATTCAAATGACGTGATTATTGATTCTTTATTTTTTAAGATTGTGGAAACCGTACTCGCTGGGTTGGTATCCTTTTTTTTAGCCCACTTTCAATTTCTTTGATAAGTTTGAATTTTTCTTCTAGTGATAAACATTTTAACACACGTTTTGACGCCATAGCATATAAACTTAATTGACTTTACATTGTTTATGCGCGACTGACAAAAGAATTAAAAACAAAATTTGTCGGGATTTCCCCGAACAGTAAAATACTTAAAACAAGACAAAAAAAATTGAAACAGAAACAAAAATAACCAAGCATAATCGGGGGATTCCCATAAAAATTCGACTTATGGAATGGTCGTGCCATAATTTTTATTCGAGTTATAGAAGTTCGAGTAACCGAAGCAGAATTGTATGCAATTTGCCACCTAAATGCTGTTGACACTCAATTTAGTTCGAGTTATAGAAAATTCGAGTAATAAAAGTTCGAGTTATGGAAGTTTGACTGTATTAGGCCCTGCGACAATTTCCCGAAAGCACTGGCATTTATAATTGTCTAACCATAACCACAAGTTATTGACTGGACTTGTTTATTTAAATTGCACTCGGAAAAAAATTTAAAATTTTTGCATGGCAACATAACACGGTTTGGCTGCAGCACTTTACAAATTACCAATACGATTTTAGGCACTGCGCTTTTCGCCTTTTCATCGTCTTCAACGCCATTGGTGCAATCTTCACAAATATAAAAAAAAGAAAACGTTTGTTATCATTATACAGTGTAAAATGGATAATCATAGGATTCCATATCCTTCGCCCAGAGAAAAAACAACGTAAAATCAAAGAAAACCACTTTTATTTAAATAATTTTCGGAATGATTTAGCATCGACTACGAACATTTTTAAATCAAAGTGGCATAACATTAATTTAAAGGATTTGCCTATTCTAAATGCATATATTTTTAATTTAATCTAACCACCTTGATTTGACGTGGAATCATGCTTACATCGTCGTGCGAGAATAACAAGGTCGTATGTCGAAAAAATTCAAATTTGACATTTTGATGCAAATACGTTCAAATTTCCTTTTAGAAGCATTTCCTACGTTCTACAAGAGAGCAGCACATATTATAGGAGGAAAAAAGCCATAAAATCAAGGTTGTTAAAAGAATATTCACCGAATGTTTAGATCAAAGTCGTATGTGTACATACAACTATGGAATTTTAGAATGCAAACAAAAAAATTGTAACAAAGTCGTATGTTACCTACATACGTCTTTGTTATTCTTAAATAGTTGCTCTGATTTATGTTATTCCATTATTGACAACCGGTAAAAAACGTGATTTCTTTCAGCATTTGCAGGCATTGAATGTATTTTTACAAATAAACAGTTAGACCTTCAACAATAAATTTTGAGTTATTCACTTCAAAATTAGTAAATTTAAGAGATCATAAGTAAGGAAGTACTTAATTTAAATTTTTAAAGGGACATAACATAAATTTCGTTGGTATAATAGTAGGTTAGCAAAATGGAATTGCAGCCGGAAGTTGAAATTGATTTCGACAGTCTAGTACCGGGTGCTCAAATAACTGTTGAGGGCATTGTGATAGATGTCATTGACAATTCCAACAACAGCACAACTAAAAGGAAGCGAAACTCTAGCAAGTGGAAATCAAACGTACGTAGAGCTCGTTATCAAGCAGGTCAAGCCTACGTTTCGGGAAGAAAAAACAATTTTGAAGCTAAGTCCATCAAAACAACAAAAAATTGTGCAGTTACATGCAATTTACAGTGCAGGTATATAACGGAAAAGGAAAGACTTCAGTTATTCAAGGCATACTCTTTGAACGCCGCAGAAAAAAAATTATTTATTTCATCAACAACAGAAAAATTTGAATGTATTGGAGGCAGAGTTGGAAAAACAACGGATGGTAGAAGAAAATATACTTTTAAATATTTCTTTAATGTTTCCAACAATACCATTCAAGTATGCAAACAATTTTATTTGGGAACTCTTAGCATAAGCGATAAACCCATTCGAAATATTCATCTTCACAAAGATCAAGTTACGGGAGTGCCAAGACCATCTCAAAGCGGATTGCATACAAAAAAAACTATATCACCAAACTTAAAAAACAAGGTAAGGCAGCATATACTCTCCTTTCCATTAGTAGAGTCTCACTATTGTCGTCAAAGCACTACAAAAAAGTTTTTTGAAACCGGACTTTCCATTGCAGAAATGTATAGACAGAAAACTCGAGGAACCTCACACCAAATTTATATGAAGAGGCCAAATTTCGACGACATAATGAAGAAAAAGTAGAGTGCCGTAATAGAAGAACATGTGATAAGGACAATGATCCTCCAAAACGTAATAACTTGTCCAAAAAGTGAAATTGGGTCGTTTTACTATTTAAGTAAATTGAACGTCTACAACCTCACAGCTCATTTATCCAGCTCTGGGCAAGTATATTGTGCAATATGGAACGAAACAATGATGGGTCGAAGTGCCAAAGATATTGCGAGTGGATTAAATAAAATTTTTAAGCCCGTTATTGCTGACAACCCCGATATAAAAGAACTCGTTCTTTGGTGTGATTCCTGCGTTCCTCAACAGAGAAATTCAATCATGAGTCTGGCTATACTATTATTTTTGGAATCCAACAGCCAGATCGTGGGACTAAAAATGAACTTTTGCACTCCTGGCCACTCCTGCATTCAAGATATTGACACGGTGCATAGTGTTTTGGAGAGAATCCTAAAGCCAAGAGAATTTTATTCTCCAATTTCCTTGATGCGCATTTTAATGAAGGCAAAATTTAAGGGACAAAAAATGAAAATGTTGCAAATGCAAGCTCAAGACTTTTTTGATTTCCAAGCTTGTTCTTCACTGTTAAATTTTAAGCAGATACCTTATTTCAGGGTAACAAATTTAAAATTTTCTCAAAACCTGACTTCAGTACAATATAAAACATCATACCTGGAATCCGAATACATGCAAGTTGATTTAACCCTAGAACACTAACCATGAGTCGAATCGACTCACAATGTACACATCACTGAGCATGCGCAGTTCGCTTTATGCACTAGCGCACTGTCGCGCCACCTAAGGTTCCACTGTTTAGTGCCTGTCGATACGCCGTGTACGTTGTGTCGCTGCTGTCAGCCTGGATCCTGTGACATCATCAACAGCAAAGGTAAGTGAGTCGAAATGACTCATGATTAGTAATAAGAGAATAATTTTTGTGTGAGTCGATTTTACTCATCGTTAGTAAAAGCAGGTATTTTTGTGAGTAAAATCTACTCATGGTTAGTAATAGTGTACTATCAATTGAAAATTTAATATAATCATTTTTCTGTTTATTTGATATTTGTTTTAGTAAACATGGCTAGAAGGCAGACAAATGAGCAAATTTTGTTATTACTAGAGGACGATAACTTAGAAATAAGTGATGTAGAGGATAATTTGGAGTACGAAGATTTCGACTCTGATGACAGTAATGCAGATCCAGATTACGAACCACAACCATTAGAAGAGGTTTATAGAAATATTCAAGAAGATATTAGAGATACAGAGCTAGAGGTAAGTGAACCAAGACAAAAAGGAAGATTGCGGGGGCCCAGCAATGACCCTGGCCTAGCCGCTCAAACTTCAACTTTCACTGAAACAACAGCTCCTGAGACTTCAGCTGTCGCATTCAACTCGTCTGATTCCACTTCCAACATAATAACTTTTCCAGGGAGTACAGTAGCTGGAAAAAACGGGTTTGAATGGAAAACATCGTCACTTGTAATAGCAGGAACCAGGGCTCCGAGGCGAAATATTGTTCATGTTCAACCCGGACCTATTGGAGACTCTAGAAATTGCACTACCTCTCTTGACTGCTTTAGTGCTTTCAGCACGGAACCTATGTTGTCCATAATATTGGAATCTACTAACATTGAGATAGAGACACAAAGGAGCAAGTACAAAACTCAAAATGCAACTGTATCCAATACGTCAATCGAAGAACTGAAGGTGTCTTAATCTTGAGCGCAGCTCAAAAGAGTAACCACCTAACAACTGAAATGCTATTTGACCCAGAGTACTCGGGCAATCGTTATGTATCTACTTTGTCAAGAGAGAGGTTTTGTTTTCTAATAAACTGCCTTAGATTCGATGAAAAAAATTCAAGAGAGGAAAGAAAAAAAATTACAAAATTGGCACCGATTAGCGAATTGTGGGAAATGCTTCTGAAAAATTGCCGTGAGAACTACAAGCCTGGGGCTTACGTAACTATTGATGAACAATTAGTAGGTTTCCGAGGAAAATGTTCTTTTCGAATGTACATTCCTTCGAAACCCGATAAGTACGGGTTAAAGATAATAATGATGTGTGATAACTCCACAAAGTATATGATTGACGCAATTCCATATCTTGGTAAAGGGACTGTACCAGACAAGACACCTGCTGGAGAATATTTTGTAAAACAACTCTGTAAAACAATTTCAAAGTCGAATAGAAACATAACTATGGACAATTGGTTTACAAGTGTCCCTCTTTGTCGTTCCTTGTTGAAAGAAGAGAGACTAACCATAATAGGAACAATAAAAAAAAACAAAAAATAATTTTTCAAAGAACTCACGGACATGGATTTTCAAAAAAGATGTGTAAAATCGTCCCTTTTCTTGTACCACGAAGACTTTTCGGCGCTATCAAATAATGCAAAAAAAAACAAAATTGTACTGCTTATTTCTTCTGCTCATTTAGAAGGAATAATTGATGACAGTAATTCCCTCCCAATGATGATAAGTGATTATAACAAGTCAAAAGGTGCCGTTGACACATTTGATCAAATGTGCCACGGAATGAATGCTGGCCGGAAGACGAAGAGATGGCCACTATGCTACTTTTACAATATGATAAATATAGCGTGTGTTAATTCATATGTAATTTATTGCCATAACGCTTACAGGGCTAATAATAAACCCATTTCAAGGCTGCATTTCATGTTGGCACTTGAAAAAGAATTGACTCGTCCTTGGCAATTACATAGATTGAGTATCCCTAGTCTTCCTTCAAACCTGAAGGTGATAATCGAACAAACTTTGAAATTACAGAAATCAGCTCAACAGAATCTTTCCCAGGAAACTTCAAATGAATCATCAAAAAAAAGAAAGTATTGTGGTTTCTGTAACTACAATAAAAGGAGGTATACATCTTCACAGTGTAGCAAATGCAAGATATACATTTGTGGAGAGCATAAATCGATACCGATTGTTGACTGAAATATAATTCGAATTTTGTGAATTGTGATAAAAAAATTATCTTTTTTTAAGTTTTTGATTATACGCTAAACTATAAGTAAAGTACATTTATGACAAAAATATGCCATTCATATAATTTGTAACTGTCGAGCCCGACTGATGACTGAAATATCATTTTAATTTTGTGATTGAAAAATGTTTATTTTTTAAGTTTTTGATTACACTAAACTATAATTAAAGTATTGATGTTTTATAAAAACGAAAGTTGCTGAATTTATTTTGTTTTTTTACTGTTTTACTTTGTTTAAATAAAAAAATTAATATTGAACAAAAATGCCTTTGATTTACGCAATTACACTTGTTTTGGGCATGGGTGAGTCGATTCGACTCATGGTTAGTAATAACGTACCTACAATTAGGGTTAGTGTTCTAGGGTTAAAATACACTAAAATTTCTACCAGAGCAAACTCAACCCCGTTTAAATTACCAAACCCAACAAAATTGTAACTACGCACAGAAATGTCGGAATAAAAAATAAAATGTTTTCGGTCAATGTTAAAGTTTATGCCCTAAGTGGACAAAACCTTTTTCATGGTTAATAAATAATAAATCTAAAAAAAAAACAATCAACAAAAACAAAAACCTTAAAAAAAGAATTATTGATGCCGCCTTTGCTTTTTAAAACATTAATTAAATCTTTAAATTATTTACCTACTACTATTATTATTTATTTTTTTTCAATTAAATTAATTTTCATGTCAATTTGTTAAACAAATTTTGAATTAGTTTATTGTTTAATTACAGTTTTTTCAAATAAAATATTTCTAATATTGCAATTTATTTTTGGGTGTTTGAAATTTTTCGTCTGTTACCTTTAGTTTAAAGTCGTATGTCCGACATATAACCTAGCAACTCAAAAACGGGAATTAAACTTTAGCAACAAAGTCGTATGCGGATTTTTAAAGCTCATTTATTAAGTTTGTGCACATATTAGATATAAAATTTTGATGAATTTTTGTTTGGTTTTATGACATGAACAAGTAAGCATTTAGTCTATGAACAAAATAAACTACAGCTCCAATAAAAAAAGTGTGAAATTTTGTTTTCGCTGTATCTCAAATTCATCGTTTTTCACATGCGACCTTGTTATTCTCGTACGACGAAATATAAAAGTGAATACGTTTCACTTTGAATCAACGTTGCCTCAATTTAATATTACATTGCGTATTTAAATCAAATATGTTTTAACGTGAAAAGGAATATTCTTTATTAAAGTTTATTCAACCCAAAATCAAATAGAACATATTGCATTAAGTTTGCCCTGAGTGATATACAGATTCGTTCGCAGACCATTGAACATAGTAGTTATTATTTGTTTGTTTTCCAACACTTTACTTGCTTCTGTGATTTTTTCATTGTTGTATTTTTAATAATACCCGCAGCACCACCTGCTTTAACCATCGTCTTGAAATCGCGACTTCTAAAAAATTCCTCTTCACGAATAACCTTTATGAATTTAAAGAAATTGCATTTCTCTTAAATTAATCGACCAGGAACACCAGCAGATGTCGTCTTCACTTCTTGTTTGAAAACTTATATATCATTTGGTTTTTCATAGAAAGAAGATAATATTTTAGGGAACAAAATAAACAACCTCTAAGAATGTAAGGTTACCCGTTTTACACATTGTTTTCCAAAATAAACAACAAACTCATTAAAAATTGTCTCTTATATGAATCAATTTCACAGATTTAACCCTTGTCCGGGCAAACAAATCGCAAACACAAACGGTCTTATGTGTCTGATAGACACGTTGCCGAAAATGATACTCTCTGTTATATTTATTATCAGAGATAATTTAAATTTTTCTTCATTTAGTAGCATTTTGGGAAAAATAAGCACAGTTTAATTATTTATTAAACAGCTGAATAATAAATGTGCCTCTCCTTTTATACCTGCATATTTGCGGAAGAAATTCTTTCGGCAGAAATTTTTTATTTCACGTATGGAATGCCGTTCAGAGAATAAACGAGTTGTCAGCTTTATAAGGCATATATTGTTTGACAATGGAGGGTAAAATAGCCTATTGTTGGCACCCCTCCAATGTTTGGCACATGAACTTTAAAACAGTGTTAGGCATAGTTTTTTAAACATTTTTTAATCAAATTCGCTTACACTACTTTTCCTTGAATATATTTCGTAAATCTGGCAGCACTTTGTATTTCGTTACGTTGGCAGTACTAACTTAAATACATTTAAGAAACTGTCAAAACTCTTTCCCGCCTTTTTTGCATAAGCGTTAACGATTTGATAAGGATAGCAGTGAAAAAGAAGTGTCTATTTTTGTTCTCAGAGTTCAAAAATTTGCCTGTTTCTAGAAGTTTTGCTGTAATTAAAAGACTCAATTTAAGGTATTTTTGTTTAAAACTTATTAAAATATGTTATTTATAACGTTATTAATGGTGGCAATAATGGGAAATATAATCAACAAATTTCCAAATGTTGGCACTGTGCCCATCATTGGTAGTAGTGCCGATTACCCGGTTATGGGTACTGTGCCAATCATTGGGTTGAGCCAATTACTGGCACAATTTACACTGCCCATCATTGGAAAATTGAGAATCAAGAGACAATTTTCCTGTCCTATTTTTCCTTTTTTTTTAATAAATTATTTCTTTAAATTATCTTTAGATGCCCAGTGTTCGGAAAATGCAAATATATGAAAGGAATTATGATGAAAGCTTAATTCAAACTGCATTACAAGCAATTAAAACAGGTACGTCCAAAGAAACAGCGTCTACAAAATTTGGTTTTCCAAGATCGACGCCACAATTTAGGTTGAGCGAAAAGTTCTCAAAGGCTAGACCAGGTCCTAAAACAATTCAAAGAGTTGAAGAAAAAGAAACCTAAAAGGAAGAACAATTCTTAAAATTAATATTATATCTGATATAGTTATACATCCGCCAGTACCAACCTATGAGGAAGACTCAAAGAGTGCAGAAGAAGACGATCCTATGCCATGCACCAGCACAGGAAAAGATTCGGTTCGTAAGGTCTGCTATAAAAAAGATTTAGAGATCCTAAAAGATCTCATTTGTAGTGATTCAGATGATTAGAACGTGCTAATTGAAGTGAAAATTAAAAAAAGACTGAAATATATACCACAAGATATATGTGTCAATAATAGGACTGAGGAATGCCAATGAATGGCAAATAGTGCCCATAATTGGTGAAAATAGACTTTACTTTATTTTACTGCCTTTTTGTTTATGTTTTTAAAGAAATTGTATGTTTTGTTTATGTTTTTTATTAAAAAATAGATTAAGAAAGGTAAATGAATTGATTTAAAGTTATTGGAATGTTTTATTTTATATTTACACTGACATAAAGACGCAAGTTTTACTGACGTGCCAATCATTGGGTGGTTTACCCTACATACTTGAAATGACACATTCACTTGCAAGATAATTGTTATCCAATTTCTAGTCAGAATTGGAAGTCGAAGCCAACATCAATAAATTTGCTAAAATATCGTATAAGTAATTCTATTCATTTTTATATTTAAGAATGTTCTGAAATATAAAAATCAGCCCTATCAATGTATCCCACCGGAACGGATTTATTATAAAAATTCGGAGAGATTCCATTCGAGATATCCGTTCCGATACAACTTTCGAAAATATTCACCGATGACATATACACGTTGTCGCATTGCGTGGAACCGGGTTATAACACTTACTTTTGACAGCTACATGGCACATCTTTTTCGAAGCTCTCCGACAATTAATTGCTGCGGAATATTTTTTTTTTTTGTGAAACGCTGATACTTTTAGCGCAATTTGAGTTCTGAACAGATTTGATTTTCGTATCTGATTTTTTTCCGAACATATACCTCGATAGGGGTGAATAATAATAACCCATCCAAACATCCAATGCTGTGCAAAATACATTATCTGCCAAGTTCTATTTAGGTTAGTGTGTTGGATGACTAAACGAGGGATCCCTGGTTCGATTCCCGAAAAAAGCCAAATTTCAACTTATGTTTTTTTTCCATTGCGCCACCTCTCGCGAACGTCTGACAAACATCCGAAAGTATAACTGTCGTGAAAGAGCTTCTCAATTGGCCGTTTGGACTCGGCATAAAATTGTAGATCCCGTCCATTCGTCCCAAAAATGAAAAATTCACACAAAACGAATGGTTGTGAGAAGGTAGGCCTAAGTTCCATACGGACCTGTTGCGCCAACAAATTAGGTATATTTATTTCTTTTAATTCTGAACAGTGATGCCAACCCTAATTTTCAAAATTCTGTAAATGAAAGATAGAAATTCTGTAAAATTCTGTATTTATGCTTGATGAAATTCTGTAGAAATCCAGAATTTTTTTTAACATACTAAAAGTTCTTAAAATGTAATTTTTGAATAGTATAAAACAGCAGTCTTTTATTATATGTATTAATTTTGTACAAGTGCAAATTTTGTAGTAATCGCTGGTATCGCTTGAACTCATCTTTTTATGTTTACCTGTAGCTCTAGTTTATTTCCAATTTTTTTACGAATTTTAATGAACAATAAACGAAACGCAAAGTCAATTACAACGAAGGGATAGTATCATCACTCATCAGCCATAAAAGTAACGGTTAAACGGTTCAATCAATATGTCATTATTATAAAAACACATCAGAACAACAAAGACGGCTATAAATTTGAACTGAAAAATGTATAAAGGAATGTAGGTATTTAAAGGGTGATTTTTTAAGAGGTTTAGAACTTTTTTTAAAAAAAAACACAAAAAATTCGAAAAAATGAATGAAATATTTATTTGAATCGATAGTTTGAACCTTGCAATTTAATGTTTAAAGATAATTTCATGCAAATGTTGACCGCGGCTGCGTCTCAGGTAGCCCATCCGCTGAGTCCAATTTTGGCATACTCTTTCACACATATCGGCCGGTATCTCACGAATGAATGCATGGATGTTGGCTTCCAGTGCGTCAATCGAAGCGGGCTTGTCCCTATACACATTAGCCTTGGCATACCCCCACAAAAAATAATCTAATGGTGTCAAATCGCACGATCTAGGCGGCCAATTGACCGGCCCGAAACGTGAAATTAACTGTTCACCAAACTCGCCTCGCAATTGCGCCATTGTTTCGCGTGCTGTGTGGCATGTGGCACCGTCTTGTTGAAACCACATATCATGCAAGTCAAGAACTTCCATTTCGGGCAAAAAAAGTTTGTTATCATCGCTCGGTAGCGTTCACCATTGACAGTAACGCTGCGATTCGCATCATCTTTGAAGAAATATGGCCCAATAATGCGCCGGCCCATAAACCGCACCAAACAGTGGCTTTTTCGGGATGCATTGGTAGCTGTTGCAATGCTTCTGGCTGATCTTCACTCCAAATGCGGCAATTTTGCTTATTTACGTACCCATTCAACCAAAAATGAGCCTCATCGCTGAACACAATTTTTCGATAAAAAAGCGGATCCTCGGCCAGCTTTCCATGAGCCCATTCACCAAAAATTCGGCGTTGTGGTAGGTCGGCTGGCTTTAGTTCTTGCACCAGCTGTATCTTAAAAGGCTTTACGCCCAAATCCTTCCGCAAAATTTTCCACGTAGTGCTGTAACAAAGGCCTAACTGCTGGGAACGGCGCCGAATCGACATTTCGCGGTCTTCTGTCACACTAGCTGATACGGCCGCAATATTTTCTTCACTACGCACAGTACGTAAACGTGTTGGTGGTTTAATGTCCAACAAAGTAAATTTGGTGCGAAATTTGGTCACAATCTTCCGAATAGACTGCTCAGAAGGTCGAGAATGCCGATCATAAAATGGAAGCAGCGCGCGATGAACATTTCGAACCGAGCACGAATTTTGATAGTAAAATTCAATAATTTGCAAGCGTTGTTCATTTGTAAGACGATCCATGGTTAAATTGCCAACCAAACTGAAGCTGTTTGACAGTGACACAAGGTACTAAACACACGTCAGCTGTCAAAACCGGTGTTGCCAAAACCAAACCAGCTAAAAAATCACCCTTTAATTGCTGCTCGCACACTTAGACCAAATGTAGAAAGAAAGAATGAGAAAAAACCTACAACTGGGGGTTTGTATGTCAATGTCATCACTAGAGCGAACATAAGGCGTTTTTCTTTTTTAGTTCAGAGCAGAACCTGAACTGTTATACAACAAGTTCGTGTTTCTTTTTAGCTCAGACACATCAGAGCTCAGATTTTGTGTTTCTTTTATCGTTCAGCGTATAATCAGAGTGCGCTCTATGAGCTCAGAATTAATTGACTGAGCAGGCTGAGTAAAAAGCTGAATACACACTCGCAGTCACATTTGACAGAAAGAAAAAACAGGATAAACAAAATAATTGAAATGGTGGACGAACTTTGTTGTTCTGGAACTGGATAAAATAATTAAATAAAAATGAATAAAAATTAATAAATATTCGATTTATACATATATTTATTAAAAATGTCAGCTACGTGCTCAAGTGTGTTTCATAAATACATCAGAAAAGAAAAACGACTATAATAGATTTGTTAAGGTGGAAACGCATTATTTTGGTAAGCATTTTTAGTTTTTAATGGAATCTGAAAATTCTGTTTATTTGAGTCTGAATTCTGTATTTTTGTAGGCAAGGTGAAAATTCTGTAGATATACAGAAAATTCTGTAGGGTTGGCATCAGTGATTCTGAATTTGTTTCTTGCCAACTTTCTGCCGGTTAAAATTCTCATCTGTTTCGACTCAAGAGTGGAACTGCTTGTTACTCGTAATTTTTGATGTGAAAGTGTGCTGGCTAATATACTGAAAATATCCCGCAAAGGTAAATTACAATAGGTACAAATGATTGGAAATTTTGAGATGACTAAAGGGTGACGGCAAAATGATGTTTAATCCGTTAGTATGAATGAATGTGGTGATTAATGGCCTTGGAAGGCATTTCTGAATATAAACCTAAGATCAACCGACTGAATTTTAGGGTGCACCTGGAAATCCGGAACTTGTAATAAAGTTCGCTTCAGAAGATAGTGGATAGAGGAAAATATAAGCGGACAGAGAGCAGGACGAAAAAAGTGTCAGAACACCAAAAGATAATAAAAAAAAATAATAATATTGGACGCCTTAAAAAAGCGTCGCGAGTTACGATGCACACATAAGAACATACTATTTGGATGTAGCACTTCTACAAAACATTGCCCTAGTACTATATAAACGTACACGGAAACTCTAATCTAAGCTTAAACATAAGTCTCCAAAACTGTAACTCGTAATATTGTAATCATTTATTTTATACTCTACTCTCACTCTCTCTCTCTATAATATAACCCGTTGCCGTTTGTCATGTAAATTATGTTAACATTACTTTTGGAGTTTGTAAATGTGTTTTCGGCAGCTAAGTCAGTCGGAGCATGTAAGTCATACAATAAAGACAAACAATAATTTGAACTCTATTTTTCTATTAAAAGAAGAGAAAATTATAACTCGCGCAAGTACAGATTACAGATATTTTTATTACGTTTAATATTACATTTGATTGTTGCCGCAACAATTTACAATTACAATTAATTTAAGCTATAATGAGATACTAATTTTGGAAATAAATATTTTATTTTGAGGAAACAACAAAAAAAAAAAACCTCAAATTCACACAAAAAAAAAGAAGAAGATATATACATATATATATAAAAGATAAAGAGCGTCTTACAACTAAAAAAATAAATAACATTGAATTAGTTTAGCATAAATGGTATACCGCATTTAGTTCATTTATCAGATGATTATCCGGAAGATCACATCTTATTTTGAATGCATCGGTGAGTTTTCGTATTCTGTCGAAGATCATTTCAACATTTGCCCTAATATGTAGGTCTGAAGTTGAATGATGCCAGGAAAGATTAAGCATCATTTTAAGTAATTTATTTTGCGAAATTTGCAATTTTTTGATATGACATTCAGCACAACTACTAATTGTTTGGAAGACATATTTGTAAATAATGATTTTGATTCCTTTGATAATAGTGATTTTCTGTTAATGAAGGGATATAGGATTTTAGTAGTAATATTTGCTTTCTTTAATGTTCTTGTAATGTGTTCTAGCGTTGGGTTACTCATACATGAGGCAATACAAATGTCCCATACAACCGATCAAAATGTCCCAATACCTCAAAGTGAATATTTGTACCACCTCTCAAATATGTCACTGCGAAGAGCACAAAACACAATTTCAAAATAATACAACCCAAGCACCTCTTATCTCTTATGTAGTGAACTGAAAATTACTCATTTCCACCACCCGACTACGTACTTTACAGAAACCTTCACATTATTCACCATACAGCGATTTCGAGCACACACATCTTGTGTTTTGTTTAGGTGAAAGAGATAGAACGGAATTGAAATGTAAGCCTATACACTCGTATTCGAATGAACTTCTCTGTAAGAAGTATGAGGTGGTGTGAACTGTGAACTGAATAACTTTTGAGGAGAATGCAAAGCCAACTTAACCATTAGTTCCATTTCCATATTATCCATAACGTCTCAATTGAGGAGAGCATGCTGCTAATTTGGATATTTGAGTTGAGATTGGGACATTGCGAGTTCACTTAAGACAACACAGCCATGAGCCATGCACTTCAAAGTTCAAATGAATGACTTTGTGTGTTGTGAGTTAAGAGTAAAGAAATACCTCATTTCATTACCTTACCTCATTCCTCATTTCATTTTCATTCCTCACTAGGGCTGCCAGATGAAATTTCATTAAAGTCGGGACACCAGGACCCGAAAATCAGGACAAATCGGGACATATAGGGATTAAAGCAAAAAAACATTAAATTTTGTACACGAAATTAAGGAACACAGGAAAACGATTTTATTAACGTTGTATGTACATACCTAGATACATTAGTAATAAAAAATAATAAATAATACTTCAGGAACTTTCAATATTCAGTCTCATAACTATAATAGGTACGGTACTTACTCTACGAATAAAGGAATTGTTAAACCATATTACATATATTTGTCGTTTGAACTTATTTTTGAAACAATGTTCTGACCAATTGGACCTTCCTTTAAAAACCTGCTAAAATCCTTGCAACTATAGTCGCAATTCATTTTAATAAAAAGTTCTGCCTCCAATGTTTCAATAGACAAGTTATTTCTTTCCCTTCGCCATGCTGTTGTCATTAAACTAAATACTTTTTCGCACATAGCATTGGAGACAGGCAAAGAAAACGCAAACTCACATATTTTTTGTAAATTGGGGGCAGCTTTTACATTAAAAAAATGTACCCATTTTTTAATATACGAAATTTCTGTAGTCTGCTTCGCCACATATATTTTAAGAAAAGCTATTTCTTCAAAGAGCACATCAATATCAATATTTTTAATATTAAAATGATCAACAATTTCTGTAAGTTCGTTAAATGTTGGAGTTGTTTCCAAGCTCAGTGGTAAGAGTAATCTAAATTTGTTATTAAAATCATAATGCTCTTCCAAATATTTGATTGCAATTTCAAAAAAAGTTTGTGCCTCTCTCTTAAATCTTGCCTTTAGCCCATTATTATCACATTTACGCAAGGCCTGCAGTGCAATACTGCCATAAAATTGTTCGTCAAACTTAGATTTAAGTGAAATATAAATACTGTTAAGTATTTTATACATATCGATTACTGTGGAATCAGAAGATTCTAATTGAGTGACCGCATTTTGAAAAATAGTGCCAACATTCAATAAAAACCCAAGATATGCATCCGCTAACTCCGACTCAAAGAACTTTCGAATATAACTTCTGGCATTTTCCTTATCTGTGAAGTATGTTTTAACTGCTTCGAAATGTTTCAAAAGCCTTTCTACTGCTGGTATTAGAGAAAGCCATCTTGTAGGAACATGGCGCAATAGTTCGCTCCACTCTTCTTCTCCGCACCAAGACACAAGATCTGAAACCCCAGAGAAAATTAACTATGTAAAGTAAATGATTTTTAGAATAAATAACCAAACTTACCCTTTAGCTTAGTGACATTTTTTGTGGAAGAACTAAATTCGTTAAACGACATAACGATAATTGCTTCTACATCAAATCGCAATGCTGATTGAGCCTTCTTGATTGTATTATGCAGTATGTAACATATAATAATATAATAATAAATAGGAAAGGAAAACACGTCTTTTTCTGTTCGTGACTTTATTAGAACTCTCAGTATCTTAAAACTAAATTAACTGGGTGCCTGTGCGAACTGTGCGAAAGCTCTTATCTCTATCTTCCCACGAAGATGGAGACAGAGCTCGGGTTTCGCTGGCGAGATTCCATTGTACGCTTGATATTTGAGGATCAAATAAGCAAGTGTGCAATGGAATTCGCTTCATGTGCACATTGCAGTAGGAGGAGATTATTATCCAGTTAATACCTCCCCCGTTAAAAATTTTGGTCTCCAAAATAAAAGTTAAATATATTTTTAATATTACTGTCTAACGCATAATCCATAAGCAAACAATTATACATTAAAGATTGAACCGACAATGGGTGTTAATTCCTTATTATCATTTCCGAATGTATTTGCTTTTTCGTCCGCTATTTCATTACATTTCGATTGAGATTTTTCAACAATTTTGGATTTAACATCCCTTACTTTTATTTTCTTACATATTTTTGGAAATTTATACAGAACGTAAGCAACTCCTAATAGAATGAGTATGGAATTTAAAGAAACAGAAATATAATTTGCAGTGGTTGTTTTATTACTGATATACTCGATTTGATCTCTATTCTTTATTGTATTTAAATGCAAATCATTAAGAGTGATATTATTTATTTGCTTTCTGAAATTGGTGTATGTAGTTGGAATTACGATACTGCTCAAAAATTGTTCAATTTTGTTTATAAATGTAGAATTATTGATGTTGATTTGGCAATTGGAAAATTTTATAAGATTGTTAGCTTTTAAAGTTAAATCTTGTTCAATACAATTTTGTTGTAACTTGGTTGTTAAAAGATTTCTAGTAATAATTATGTTTTCACATGCTGTTTCTATAGAACTTACGTTATTATATTTAAATGGACATACGTTTTCTTTTTCAAATATATTTCTAATACAATTATTTTCATGTGGCTTAAGATATTTCTTTAACATTACATTTTCGTCAAAGGTGTAGATATTATTTTTCTGTATAATTATGACTTGGGTGTCTAAATCCAACTGTTCAAACTTTTCGTTGGGAAAAGGAATTACTAAAGCTTTATGAAATTTTTCTTTTGTAAAAGTGGGCACTCCAATGGCAATGATTAAAAAGTTGTTCCTAAAAAAGACTCCACTTCTAAGATATGGGAGCATTTCTACTGTTATGTTATATTAAGATAGGATGTACGCAATAAAAATTTAACAAATTACGAATTTTGATATTTGTATCTACGCTTAACTTGTTTCTTATGATACTTAGTGTTTCTTTTAGTAGACCTGTCAATAATATAATTGCCCTCTCTAGTTAAGTTTTTCAGCTTTTTATATTTAGGATGTATTTTTGTTACGGTTCTGTTCCGAACAATATCCGTACATTGGTTTCCACCCTCCTGTCTATGGTCGTTGTTAAAACGATTTTCTTTTCTAATGATTTGATTCTTATAGATCTCACTAATGTCTTCTTTATTATAATTTTTTGTAATGAAATCGACTGGTTTTAATTTTGTACTGGAATGTATAGTTCTATTGTAGATGACCAAGATTTTATGTAATTTGTCGTCTAATTCTGATGTGTCACCTGAAGCATTAAGTATTCGTAAATGTTCGTTTAGAGTGCCATGTAATCTTTCCACGTCTGCATTACCTGTTTTTTGACTCGCTGTGGTTTTATGGAATATTATGCTATTTTCCCTAAGAAACTCATCAACTGCTGCATTTACGATGCATGTATCTCCGTCTGATATAAGTTCGTTCATTTTTCCCAAATATCTAATTCTTTCTTTAATTGCTATCAAAATTGATTGCCAATTGCGGTCTTGCAATTTATGAATGGTTGAGTATTTCGAAAATTTATCAATGGTTGTCAAATAAAATTTGTTTCTTTCAGGGAACCAGATATCTATGTGAACTATATCGTTAAAGTGTTTTGCGGTTTTAGTTAATTCGTGTCTGAATTCTATCGGATGTCTATCGAACTTAGCGATATTGCAAACTTCGCAGTTATTGATAATCTTGTGAATGATAACTTGTAGGTTGGGATAGAAGTAAAGTCCCTTCAATTCGTTATATACTTCGTTTATCCCTCTATGATTATTTTTTTCATGCGAGTTGCCGATAATTGTGAGCATTTTGTTATAATCTGTTACATCCGTAAGTTTATTTGACGTTTTTACTAGTTTAAGTTTATTATTATTAGAAAAATATTTGACATAATTGTCTTGAAACTCTATGTAAAGTTTGTTATCTTCGCAATATATTGCCATTGTGCCTTTGTCAATTAAAAGTCCCCTCATAATATTTAATAAATTGCTCTTTTTGCTAACATGAATAATATTCTGTATTTTTTTATGTACGATTCTATGGACTATTTTTTCTTTATGATGATTGTACAAATAAATCTGATTTTTGTACAAATTAATAGCTTTTTCTGTAATGGGTATATGCTTTGAACTATCTTCTGGGGCACTGTGGATGGTAGCTATATTTGAGTCATTGTCTTCATCTTCCTCATTATTATTTACTTCTTTTTTCTCTTCAACGTTCAGGTGACCTAAGTTAATGTGATCTAATATGTTATTCACATTAATTTCGGTATTGAATATTTCTATGGGATTTTCTCTGTGAGATCGGTAAAAATAATCTTCCTCAACAGGGCTCAAAAATAGTCTTATAACAGTATTATCTGTTTTCATGGAACGATTTTTGTAGTCAATAATAGGATTTAATTCAGATAAAATGTTGTTGCCTATCAAACCATCATATTTGTCGTTAAAGTTATATTCCAAAAATTCTACAAAGTAGTTTGGAACATTAAATTCATTGAAGATCGGAAACGAGCACTTAGTTTTAATTGGAATTTCTTTATTGCATGCTCTAATAGACATGTCTACTTCTGATTTCCATTTTGACTTACATAACCCTGGATTAATTAAGCTAAATGCAGCACCTGTGTCGATAATGAATCGTAATGTTTTCAATGGAGTAACTATTGTTATATAGGGCATGTCTCTTCCGAGGCTTCTATTTTCCTGATTATTAGAGACATCCATAGGCTCCAAATCATTATTTCTATTATTTCGTAAATAACCACTTCTGCGATTGCTTTGCCTAGATTGACCACTTTGGTTTCTTTGATTATAATTATTATAACCGTTATTGCTAGCTTGGGGTCTGTTTTGTTGGTTACTAAGACCATCGAAATTCTGATTTCTATGATTGTTATTATTGTAACTGTTATTGCTATTTTGAGGTCTGTTTTGTTGGTTACTAAGACCATCGAAATTCTGATTTCTATGATTGTTATTATTGTAACCGGTATTGCTAGTCCTGTCCAAATTATAACGTCTAGATTGTGTTCTTTGGGTAAAATTTAATTGACCGTTGGGTCCAAAATTCTGTTGGTTTATTTCTAAAATTATTTTGAAGGCGTCGCTTAAATTTTCAGGATTGCGACTAAAAATAACTGTTCTAGTTGGTTCTGGTAAGTTATTTTTGAAGGAATTAAGCGCTATACGATTATTTGATTCAATCATGTCTTGATTGTTGCGCGAATTGCTAAGTAGATAAGCGTTATTAATTCTGGTAAGGTAATTATTTATTCTATTGTAATAGTCCTCTATTGTAGTAGTAACTCTACTGGTCCTTATTTTGTCAATCAAAGAATCTGTAGGTAATCTCTCGGTAAAGTTATTTTTTAGAATTTCCTTTATTTCCTCCCAAGAATTTACCCTGCCATGCCTTTGGAGCGCACACCTAGCTTTCCCAATAATTTTGTCTTTTATATATCCCGTAAGCACAGTTTTGTTAACGTCATCAAACCCATTTAGAGCGGGAATTATTGCATCTACACGTTCAAAGAACTCTACTAAACAATTTTCTTCCCCATTAAATTGTGGTAATTTTGAAATGAAATCTAAGATAATTCTAAGCTTTTCTGTCACTGTTAGGCCTTCCATTTTACAAATGTTACACTTAGTTACTTAGAAGAATAAAATTAGATATCACTTAACCTTACTTTAGCGGGATTTATCAGCTTTCTTTGGTGTTTTTCGGATATGGCTTCGCCCCTTGGTTCTACGGCTTGTTGTTGGTCCTCCTCTGATCTTGTTTAATCTTTCTTCACGGAATGATGTATCGTTGTCTAGCGAGTGTGTCGTGTTTTATAACAAGGGTGCACTTTTCGTTCACCGTTGCTAGTTGAATCGTTTAAATTTCGGAGCTAATTAAACTTCACATAAATTCGCGTTGCTACTCTTCGTAGTTCAATGCGTTACATCGGTATGTGATGCGGTTATTACAACAAGGGTGCACTTTTCGTTCACAGTTGATAGTTAAATCGTTTAAATTTCGGAGCTAATTAAACTTCACATAAATTCGCGTTGCTACTCTTCGTAGTTCAATGCGTTACATCGGTATGTGATGCGGTTATTACAACAAGGGTGCACTTTTCGTTCACAGTTGATAGTTAAATCGTTTAAATTTCGGAGCTAATAAAACTTCACATAAATTCGCGTTACTACTCTTCGTAGTTCAATACTTTAACGCGGAAGTAAAATGTAGTGTCTTTTTTTTTTTCACGACTGCGCCAATAATATAATAATAAATAGGAAAGGAAAACACGTCTTTTTCTGTTCGTGACTTTATTAGAACTCTCAGTATCTTAAAACTAAATTAACTGGGTGCCTGTGCGAACTGTGCGAAAGCTCTTATCTCTATCTTCCCACGAAGATGGAGACAGAGCTCGGGTTTCGCTGGCGAGATTCCATTGTACGCTTGATATTTGAGGATCAAATAAGCAAGTGTGCAATGGAATTCGCTTCATGTGCACATTGCAGTAGGAGGAGATTATTATCCAGTTAATAATATGCACCCTCGTGGCAAAATGTCCGGATTTTCTTTCCTCAACTCGGTAAACACACTTTGGTTCAGACCAAAATTAAGATGTCACTTTGCTCAATGGTAAGTTTTCAGAGATCAGAATTGATTTTAAAGATTCCGCAATAGATATTGATGTCTCGGAAATAAGTGAATAAAATTTCAGAAGCTTCACACAGATGCCACTTTTTGGCATAAAATATCTAAGCACCAATGGAAACGTTTTAACGTTTCCTTTATTTGAAGCGTCTGTAGCTATACTAAAGACAACTCCATCCATGTCATTTTTTACTTTTTTCTTTATAGCCGGGGCGATTACATTGACAACAATTTTTGTGCATTTTGTTCTCGAACAGGTAAAGGATTTCGCAATTTGAGAGTCTGGGAATAAATCTTTAAATAGTTGAGAAGAACATGACACCGAGTTGTACGATTGCGAATGTTTCACTGTGAGATAAGCAAATGTTGCCTCGGAGATTGAATTTGAAGTCTTCTCCGACTTTATATTGACAAACATTGGGATGATGGAATTGGAAGCATTTGCTTCCACGCGAGTTATATGCTTTGCTCTTTTCATATGCGTTTTTATATCTCCAACTCCAGAATGAGATATGGAAAACTCAGCTGAACATAATTTGCACATCGCTTTATGCACGTTGCTAACACTTCTTTTTAGCCACGGATAAATTTTCTCCCACTGTTTCTTGTAGGTAACCAATCTTTTCGCCGTGACTGGTTTACCATTTTTTGTGTTTGAATTAGAAGAAGACATTCCTGATAAATATCTACAATACAACAATTAAAGACACTATTGTAAATTTAGTCAACTACCTACTTATTTTAAGACAATACGTATTCGCTCATGGAATTGAAAACACCACCACAGCGCTGTCACAGCTTATTTGAATTTGAAAGTAATTTTAGGTTCTGTCAATTACCACTTGACAGCTTTATAAAATGACATAATGGATGAGTGCATTCAGAGCAACAATTGCAATGTTCTATACTCATAAAGGTCGTAACATATGTTAATATTGTTTTATCTTTTATTTCCGAACATATTCAATCGAAGTATAATACAAAAAATTAAAATCGGGACAATATCGGGACATTTAGTAAATCGGCACAGATATCGGGACAGGGTTCAAATGTCGGGATTGTCCCGCCAAAATCGGGACGTCTGGCAGGCCTATTCCTCACTCATTTGGATATTGAATGTTATGTAGGTCAATGCGACTGCGGGTATGGATGTAAATATTATGAAATTGCATACATAAAGAATGCATAAAATTAACGTGTCCTTATGTGATTTTTAAGTTTCATCAGGCATAGTGATTAACATTTATGATATATCAGGAATGAGTATTGAAACATTTCACACCGTCATGCCTCGTTCTCTCTTACCATGGTACAATCTATTATTTCAGCCACACACCTCATATGAGGTGAAATACAGCATTGCAACTCATTTGATGAGAAATGAAATTAAGAGCAACACCTCATTTGAGGTGGGACAGAAGGCAAGGCTTTCTTTTCCTGGTAAAAAAGATAGCTTGCATCTTCTCCATATTAAGCTTTATTTTCCACTTTGTGTAATACTGCTCTAATATTTTCAACGCACTTTTTAAATTCGTCTCAATGTGGAGACTGAATTGATGTGACGAAAAAATTGCGGTATCATCTGCATATATTGCGGCCTCACACTCCGGTAGAATTGGGAAATCAGATGTATATAGATTATACAAAATTGGTCCAAGAACAGAACCTTGAGGGACTCCGAAATGGAAACTAATGCTGCTCGAAACACTACTCTTGACATACACTTTAAGGAACGATTTGACAAGAAACTTTGAACAAATTTGCAAAGATATGGGGGAAAACTAAAATTGATCATTTTATAGATGAGACCATTATGCCACACTGAGTCAAACGCTTTCTCAATATCAAGTAGAATCATTCCCATTGAATTACCTAGTCTTCTGTTTCTTTTAATATTATTGATGAGATGTACCGTGATGGCGCCTAAACCCAAATTGCTCATTTGGAAATATTTTCTTTTCTTGTATGAACAACATCAATTTTTCCTTAAGGATTCTTTTATAACGTTTGCTTAAACCGCTGAGTAATCTTATTGGTCTATAGCTTTCTGGGTTGTCAAGTGGTTTCCCAGCTCTAGGAATTGCCACAACTTTAGCCACTTTCCAGGAATCAGGAAAATATTGCAATTTAAGGCATGCGTTTAAAACAAAAGCCAGATATCTGATTCCTATCTTTGGCAATTCCTTTAGGTAAACATTTCATATAATTGTCCATCCCTGCTGTTTTTTTTGTTTTTAAATTTCTTAAAAAAAATAAGATGTCTTCTTCAGATACAAACTCATTAGGTGAGGTTACTGTTAGGATGCCATTGAACATCTGACCAGCGTTGTTTACCTGCGAATTTGTGTTTGTATCACCAAGGCCCAACCACCAATATGATTTCGCGAAAATTGCATGCTCAGCATATTAGCTTTGTCAATGACGGTGAAACTTGTGGAGTTGTTATACCTAAGACAAGGAATTTGCTTGTTTTTGTTTTAAATATTACTTTTGACAATGTTCCGGAAAGGCTTTGAAGCTTTGTCTAGAGATTTGAGTTTTTTATTCCATTCTGTGTTGCGGTGGTGTTGGATAAGTTCAAGGATTATTTGATTGAGCTGTTTTACCTGGGATCTGAAAAAAAGAGTAACCTGTATCGTTGTCAGTTCCTTCTGTGCGTGTTTCTTATTTTTATAAGTTCAATGACACGATCCGGTAATTCAAAACAAGAATGTTTTTTAGCTACTTTCGGAACATTAGCATCGACAGATTCCAATATGTGATCTGAAAGTTGTTGGACAATCGCGCGCAAGTAAAACTATTGTTTAGTTCAGTTGTAAGAGAGAGACTAAAACTTATTATGTAACTAAATGATTACATAGATTATTTCTTGGGCTTAGAGCACACACTACAAGAGAAGTATAAAATATATGCTATGTTGATGTTGCATTTGCAATATATTTCGAAACCTATGCTAGTTGTCTTGATTACCTTGGAGCAACACTTTCTCCAATCCAGGAGGAGGAGATTTTTCAGTATTATAAGAAATTGGACACATGGACAGTCATTTCTAAGGAATGAGGTTTTGCAGAGGTTAGTGTGCCAGTACACCCAGCCCCACATAGGAGTTTACGCAGGTTGACTTGTTTTGATTTTGTATTTATACAAAAAAAACTTAATTTGCTTGTATTGATTATTATTCACGTGATAATGGGTAGCCCAAATGTGCCAATTGAAGATCCAATTTAGCTTCATAGTAACACTTGAAATACTGTGTCAAAGACAGTTGTTTGGTTGGTTTAAGTGGCTGTATTTCCCGTACGAGGGAAAGACACAAATAACGCAATTGAGCGCCGTTTTGAGACCACAACTCACGGAAACCTGAGAAATAAAGGGGAAGAAGGACGGTGAGGGAACTTACAACCAGCCTAAGGAGTTAAGAAATTTGATGATCTTATTGAAATGAATACTTTGGATGGCCGAAAGGTCATCATAAAAGGGATGACCTAGAGCACTGTGTCTGGTTTTGGCTAGGGCCGGACACTCACAAAGAAGATGAAACACTGTTTCACTCTTATTTGTGTCCGCGCAACTACGGCAGTGGGCGTTATGGGGGATGCCAAGTTTGGCTGCGTGAGTTCCTAAGGGCCAATGGCCCGTACTAATTGCCGTTAGTCTGGCGACATCTACACGCGTTCTGGCTAAGAGGTTGTTTGTTCTGGCATCATCAAAGGTTGGCCAAATTTTTCTCGAAATGGCACAGCTCGTCAGGTTCAACCATCTGGTCTCCGCCCTTGAGGTGCAGTACAGGAGGATTTCTCTCTTAACGTATCCCAGCGGAGGGAAGACTTCCTCCGCTAGAGACACGGACAGAGTAGAGCCACGTCTGGCAAGTTCATCAGCTTTCTCATTCCCCTCTATATTCCTATGGCCAGGAACCCAGACGAGAGTGATTTCAAACAGATGACAAGCCCTGGCAAGCGTCTCCCTGCAGTCCACAACAAGTTTGGACGTCGATTTAGTTGCCCCGACAGCCTTAATCGCGGCCTGACTGTCGACGAAGATGCATACTTTTCTTCTGGGTGAAGTTAAGTTAAGAAGCAGTCTACACGCCTCCTTGATTGCAAGTACTTCTGCTTGAAAGACGCTGGCAGCGTTAGGGAGGCGGAATGATTTGGAGATGTCTAATTCTGCTGAGAAAATGCCCGCTCCCACTCCACAGATCATTTTTGAACCATCTGTGAAAATGGGTATGTCGAAATCGTTTACGACCGCATTTTTTATGGAAGTTGAGTTTGGGTACGATGTAGTCCGTAGGTATACGACCAATGCCGTTAGGAAGGGAGTGTAGGATGCTGGTGTGCCCATAAGGCCTTTCGGACCAACATCTAGATTCCTTCAATCTTACTGCACTACACGCTGTAATGTTTCTTATGTGCAGATCCACTGGCAGGAAATTGAGAATCACATTGAGCGCCTCGGTCGGACTTGATCGTAGGGCTCCTGTGATTCCCATTCCAGCTGTTCTTTGGACTCTACTTAATTTAGTGATATTTTAAGCTTTGCTTAAGGCGGGCCACCATACCAGTGAACCGTAGGTGAGGATTGGGCGTACAACAGCTGTGTACATCCAACGAACCATCTTTGGTTGAAGCCCCCACTTCTTGCCGAAAGTTTTACTACAACCGTAGAAAGCTATACTTGCCTTCTTCACTCGGTGTTCGATATTTGACTTCCAGTTGAGTATAGGGTCAAGGATGACTCCTAGATGTTTGGCACTGGTGGATAAAGTAAGATTTTGGTTATTCAAGCGGGGAAGTGAGAAGGTTGGTATTTTGGTTTTGGTGGTGAATAGTATCAGTTCAGTTTTGCTTGGGTTAACGCTAAGACCACAACTTGTAGCCCAACCGCTGATCTTACCCAGTGCTCTGTCAAAGACAGTAGTACGTCCACTTGACCCATATGCCTGTATAAAGGAATACAAATGTTGGTTGTTTACTTTTTGCTCATTCACGATTTTTTATTTAATATTGGGTGATTAGGTATACTCCTTCCGTATATAAAAAAAAAAATATTAGTGAATGTTTCATTTCAATCTTTCTGCGAATATTCATTTACTTTTGGGTATTTTTAAAATTGGCCCTTCCTGCGTTATTATGCTTCTGTTCATTGGGCATTATTCGCAGTGCCGTATAGGTTACCCAACAATGCCAACAACACCAATATTCCCCTTCTCCCTACTGCGTACGTGGACTGAAATAAATCTCGTAATCGCACTTTATAAGACAAATATGGAAAATCAGAAACCAGTCAGTCGTTCATTACCCCTTATTGTGTCTCAATAATTCTACAAACACATTATTTTACCCCCAGACTACAGCATAGGAAAACACCTCGCTACTTGTCACTTAATGGCAACGACAAATAAATAGTCTTAAGTCCATTTATTTGAATAGAATTACCCACCTAAAACGAACTTATTCAAGCAGACACAAACATAACAAACACCTAAGGTATGTCCTTGTTTGGTGGCATGCCATACAACATTATATCGCATCGGTCGACTTCATGTGAACGAGGACATTTGGTATGTGTTGGAGATTCTACCGCGGGGTGTTACGGTGATAATGCATCAAATCCATTTAACTCTTGATTAATGGGCGGCGTATCAAAACCGATTTTAAGGAAATGGATTGCCCACCCGAAATGGATTTTCCGCCTCCTTATTGTTTGAAAATTATTACACGGAAGTGGTGAGATAGCTGTTACTGGTTATCCAGTGTTTGTGCTTGTGACATCGTTATATGCGATTTATAGATTTACGACCGGCACAGACAAAGAGAGAGAGAGAGAGTGAGCAAAATCGAAATTCAACTAGGGGAAAGAGCTATCGGTTTAATATCTTTATTGGTTATTGGTTTGTGTAATAAATATTTTATTATATTGACAGTGAAATGGGTCGGTGTTATGTGGTGATTCCTTTTATCGTTTTTCTTTGTCGACTGCGGCGACATTGGTTCTTGGATTCCAAATGGACATTCATTGCAGCATTAAAATGAAAGGTATCAGATATACCTATACATATTTCATAGAATGATTTTGACCTTACAGTAAAAGTTTGTCCAAAAATGAAAACAATAATTCTACGTTGTTGTTTTCTATAGGGTTTTCCAAGTGGTAACTGTGTGGTAGATCAACCACTTTGTGTTGTTGTTCTCTTCGGGCTACACTGATTTAGACAATCACTCGTCCAGGTGTCTATTAAGGAGAGGAGCCCGTTTATAAAGTTTCGTTCCCACAGACGGGTAACAAATTCATGGAAGTAGCAAGCTGCTCGTTATTGGCATAAACTAACTATTAAATAGACTGACAGCTTTCCTAAATCCTACGTCTCCCCGATTTACCCCGCAGGTTTTTTTTTCAATATAAACCCCTCCCGCCGCTTGCTATTTTACTGTCGTGTGAAGCAGCAAAAAAAATACTGACACTCTGCAGTGTTCCTACATTGTGGCATCTCTACCTTTTTGTGGGAATTTCAATTTTCGGTACAATTTCCATGCGTAAAACATCAAAATTGTGGGAATATCAACAATCTGACAAGAAAACATTCAAACTATATCTAAACCTGCACGCACTAAATGTACATAAAAAGGAGATGTCAATTTAGCAACAATTTCCAGTATCAAAAACAATGATTATAATGTTAGCAAACTGCAATTTTTATACTGAAGATTAATTGAATGTTAATTTCTTTCCGAACAATACAAATTTTACTTTTAAGAGCCTGTTTTTTTTCATAAAAAAATAGAGGTAATTTGAGTTTAGTGAAAAGGGAAAAATAAATTCGTTTCGTGGGAAAAATAAAGAGAGTGTGCTAGGAACACTGACTGAGATTTAGTGTATTTCGTGAGTTGCTGTCAGCTGATGGATGCGTTCTGAGAGTTTAAATTCATTATTTTATTGCACCACGGTAACATTTGTATTCTATTCTATATATATATTTAAAATTGCGAATGCAAACAACATAAATAAATAAAGGAATAAGTGTGAAAAATTCATTCGTTAAAATAAAAAAAGATATTTTAGTTCCTACAATCAATGTGTCTATTTTCGTTTGTTGTTTTTGCGGAAAAAATATGTTAGTGAAATACTCAAAATTAAGAAACACACCACACCACACAAAATGAAGTTTCAATGTTAAACTCAAGTAAGTCTTTTTATACATAAATCAACTACATCTTTATACGTCCACTCACGAAGCTTATTCAAACGAGACTGTTTTTGAGTTATAATCTTTTCATGAAGATTCCATTTAATAGCGGAAAACAACGAATAAACAATTAAAATTTATTAGAACATTATAAATAATTGAGATAAATAATTAAATTCCATTTGAAAACAACTGCTTCAACCAAGAACATGAATAGTGCTTGTTTTTAATAAAAAAAAAAAACACAACTGAAACGTTTTTGGTAGACATTTTATGAATGAAAATAATGTCATTATTTATGTGGAAAGTAAAATAAAGTTGCAAAATGATGACTGCACATTTATTGTTGTTCCTTCACATCTTTTTTTCTAGGAAAATGAAGATATTTTTTACTTGATGTTTTGTTTGTAATTTTTCTTACACTTTTTTAAGTGACAGTACAGTTGTCAGTCTCGTTTAATACTGTTGTTAATAGTTTCACCAAATCGATCATTAAAAAAAAATGGGAATGCGAAAGGAGAAATTGGTTGTGAAAGGAAATTCTATGGGGAACATGCGAACAATTTTTTTATATCGATATCATAAAAATTATGTCTATCTATGCAAAATTCATTATAAAATGACTTAAAAAATATTCCTTTTCTCTATATCCTGTAATTTGAACATTAATTTCTATTCAATTATAAGAAAATCGAACAACAATTTATATAAAAAAGTAGCGAAAAATGTCAACCTGGAACTAAGAAAAACTATGATTTTCAACACAGCCCTTGATATTGAAATGAGAGTCCACCTCAGGCTACCGACATGGCGACATCCGGTTTAAAACGGAAGAGTAGCCTACAGTAGCCTTTTTTTAAAGTATGAGTGAAATTGGACTAACATAGGCACAAATACATGAATTAAAACTGGGCTAAAAATTCAGCTTGTAGGTAATTTCTCTTTTTTGTTAGTTAGTTAGTTAGTTTATGGTTATTGGTTAAAATATTGCCTGACTGTGAATAGTTTAACCACTTATGCAGTTGCGCAAAAATTTAAATAGATTTAAATTAAACTTCAGTTCAAAGGTCAACTCCGCTTAACTGAAACGCCACTTCGCCACAATTGTTTTGTTTTGTTAGCACAACTCATTTGACCTGGTTGTTTAAGATTCTCGAAAAGGAAACTTTAGATCCAGCTTGTAGAGCTCAAAAAGGTTATCAATTCCCTAATACTTTTCGAGACCTCCTCAAGGCAGTCGAATAAGGGTTTACCCAGAGATCGCTGTCTGGCTCTAGCTAGTGCTGGACGCAAAGGTAGTGAGTACGAGTGTTTCCTTTTCGGCTGCGTCATTACAGCTGCGGCAGTGTGTATTATGTGGGATGCCTAATCTAATTGCGTGTTCCCCTATTGACCAATGGCCCGTGGTTATCGCTATTATTCTAACAATACCTTTTCGTGATTTGCTGAGAAGATGAGTTGTTTTTTCCATGCTGTAGTTTGGCCACATACTTCTGGATGTGATACAGTTCGTCAGCCTCCCCATCTGAGGTTTGCCTTCGATAAGAATTCTGAGGTGATCTTTGCTTTGACTGCTCCGAGCGGTATGTGAACCGATTCCGCAAGTGAGCAGTGAAGGGCTGAGCCTTGCCTGACCAGCTCGTCAGCATGTTCGTTTCCGTAAACGTTGCTATGACCTGGAACCCAAATCAGGGTAACCCTGAACTGGTCAAGCGAGGCCAGCTCCTTGCGACATTCTAATACTAATTTTGAGGTTATGTTGACTGAGGCGATAGCTTTGATGGCAGCTTGAATGTCAATGAAAATGTCTATCTTTTGCCTCGGATCTATGTTTGGGTGTAATTTCATTTGACGACAGGCCTCGCGGAGAGCCAGTACACACTGGCCGTATTCGGGAGCCTAAAGGATTTGGAGATGTTTAGGGACTCAGAGAAAATACCTGCACCTACTCCACAGAACCGTCTGTGTAGATTGTTAAAATCGTGTCCCTGTTCATCCGGCCATCTTGCCAATCTAATCTTGAAGGGAATTCTACTTTAAAATGTTTAGTGAAAAACATTTTGGGAGTAATATAGTCCGTTGAGGATGGTATGAGTTCTCGTTATAGAGAAAGTAGAATGTTGCTATGGCCGTAGGGTACCGCAGACCCACACCCCGACTCTCTGAGTCTGATTGCGCTATGTGCTGTGATGTTTGCAATGTGAAGGTCTAAAGGTAGGAGATGCAAAAGGACTGTAAGGGCGTCTGACGGTGTTGACCGTAGAGCGCCTTTGGTGCCTATGCATGCCATTCTTTGTACCTTGTTTAGTTTGGTTATGTTGTAAACTTTTTTTAGAGCCGGCCACCAAACTATTGACCCGTAGGTGAGGATTGGTCGCACGACGGCCGTGTATCCAGAGGGTCAGTTTTGGTTGCAGGCCCCATCTTTTGCCAAATGTTCTATTGCAGGCGTAGAAAGCTATGCATGCTTTCTTTACCCGTTGTTCGATGTTAAGTTTCCAGTTGAGCTTGGGATCCAGGACCACACCTAGATACCTAGCACTGGTGGATAAGGATAGCTGTTGGCCGTTTAGGCGAGGAAGTGCGAAACCGGGTATTTTGGTTTTTGTGGTGAAAAGCATCAGTTCGGTTTTGCTCGGGTTGACACCAAGACCACACCTCCTGGCCCATGTACTAACCGTCACTAGAGCATTTTCCATAGTTCCACTAATTACAGAAGGAAACTTCCCTGACACCAGTATCACCATATCGTCCGCATATCCGACCACCTTAAATCTTTCTCTTTCTAAAGTTACGAGTATTTTGTTTATCACTATGAGCCACAGCAGTGGTGAGATAACACCTCCTTGGTGTGTGACTCTGCTGGTACATTTTGTTATATTGCTGTTTCCTAGTGTAGACTGAATTATTCTGGTACTAAGCATAGAGACAATCCAGAGACTAAGATGGTTCTCTATCCCTAGCTCCGTAAGGAACTCTAGAATTGCTTCAGTGTGTGCACTATTTAAAGCCCCTTCTGTGTCTAGAAAGGTTGCAAGAGTGTATTCTTTATAGTGTATTGACTTTTCAATTGTTCGCACTACTTCATGAAGAGCCGTTTCTGTCGATCTTCCTGTAAGGTAGGCGTGCTGTGCCTTGGATATTGATGTTTCTATTGTACCACGTAGATGGTTATCTAGAAGTCGCTCGAGCGTCTTTAGAACAAAGGAGGTCAAACTGATTGGCCTGAAGTCTTTCAGCGCGTCTGCCCGTCTTTGGAATAAAAACAAATTTCACTTGTCTCCATGAAAGGCGTACATGGATGGTACATTAGAGAAAAATTTTTCGTTTTGTTTGTTTTCCTCATTAAAAACAATCGACCTTTCTAAAGAAAAATATTGGTACCCGTGGGCGATCCTAAGATTTTATTGGACACCACATTTAAATTGTACAACAGGGTTGCTGTAGCAACTTCTGGTAATTAACGTTGAATATTTCGATAAGGTAAAGTTTTCACTTCTTACTCAAGGCGTAGCAAAACAAAAAAAAATTACCTGAAATTACATGCCGACTCTCTCACGATCATAATCTCGATGAGGACAGAATAGCTAGGCACCCAACATTTAACATATTCTGCGATACAGTCGAATCAAATTAAAGATTTATAAATTTCGATCTGTAATTTTTTTAGATACATAATTTTCCAATTTTTTTCATATTGATGTATAAAAAAACAAAGCAGAGCAACACATGTGCTGCAGAATATCACGGAAAGTGTTTTCGATATAGCCCCATCTGTTTTTATAACAGATTTTGAAAAAGGAATGTGGCAGGCTGTAAAACAGTCTTCCCACTGCCAAGGAATATTCTATAAAAATTTTTGTTTTTGTTTAATGTATAATAATTGCAACAGAATTACTGCAAGATAGCGAAAAGTAAGGCGTAAAAATGCAATACTCTCACATTTAAGAGGTGCAAGGGTGCGAGTTATGAATATCATAAAATGATGGCTCTCACCCTTTTGCCACCGTCTATAATTCCCAGCTCTTATCAGGACACACGAAAATTGGAATAATGGCTAGTTCCGGCAGATTTGGCCGATTTTTAAAATACTTTGAGACGCAGTAGGGGTTGTTTGGGGTATGACTTTCTTTGCTCCTTTGATTGGATTCGTAAATTTCAGTGTACATGGCCAAAGTAAAAAAAAAAAAAAACAAGTGTGCTTAGACCACACGACTGAAGTAAAACTTATTTAGCTCCATCTATATATATATGTGTAGTTTATACATTCTAATATATCAATTTTCTTCAATAATTTTATTGCTATGAGAGGAAGAGAGCAAGAAAATGGGCGAGCGCACTGCTCTCTCTTGCTCTTACAGTATGATATAGACAATAGGCCACGGTTGCCACTTACAAAAAAAAACTCAAATTATTTTATTTGATTTTGCACAAAATTTGCCAGCTACTAGAAGACATGGGAGATCATCTACCTCAACCCTTAACAAATTAGAGTTTCATGTCTGTATATAAACAATATGATCAATTATTATTATTATTCACCATCTGTCAAAAGAAGAATCATTTTCTTCATTCTGTAATTTCTTGAATAGCGAATAAAACAGTTTTATATGGATGGTGATGAAGTATAGCTATGCAAATAATGCAATGCGTTCACTCAGAACCAGTAAGGTAGCATTTAAATGAGGTGATATCGAGTTCGCATTCTTGGTACATCTGCTCCAAAATTTACCATAACAAGATAAAAATTACCAAAACTCAGTAAGCAAAAAAAATTACCAAAGCGGCAACCTTGCAATACGCGTGTCTTAGATATACGAAACGTAACTGGCTATGAGAAAATGAAAATAAACTGTGTGCTCGCACCTATCTCTATTGCTCCTACAGTGTGATACAGACAATAGGCCTGCACTGCAGTGATACCAGACTTTAGCGGCAGGTTATCCCACGGTTATACACAAAATATCCCTTTTATGTTTACAAAATAAATAAATCTGTTATTTAAAAAAATACTCGTTATTCATTCACAAACACATATGTCAATTTATGAAACAGTTTAGGGAAATAAAATTACTTCAAAAAGAAAATGAAAGCATTTTGAATGACTTTTTTCTAAACATGAAAATATTTAATTTGATCATAGGTTGAATAATTTTTGTATTCTTAATGAAATGAGCAAATGGGAACAAAAATTGACCAAAAAGTAAAATCCCTTTGTCGGTTTTAGCTTATTATTAGTGAGAAAATCCCGCAAAAAGTTATAAATCCCCCGATCTGTTATCACTGCTGCACTGTATGATGTGTCTTAGATAATAAAAAGTACCTGGCTGAGAGGAAGAGAGAACGAAAATGTGTGCTCGCATTTATCTCGAAAACGAAACATAACTCTCTCATTTTTTATCTCACTAACTTGTATGTCCCTCTCAACTACCGCTCGAAACTTCCGTAACGATTTTGTGACGCATTCACCAGCTGGGGTTAACCCCAAACTTCAAAAACTTCCGCGATTGCGGCCTATAACAGTGTTTTGGGGCAGCTGGCTGAGAGAACTGTTAATTTTTTTTTAAATTTGTCAAAGTTATTAGAAACGAAAAATTTGTTAAAACCTGCTCCTTCGAAATGATTATTTAAATTGCACGATCGTCTTTCGGTTGCAAAAAAACGAACGACATATGCCGACAGACACACAAAAACTGTAGAAGCAAATCTTTTTCTCGAACCAGGTTCCCCTGGCTGCGTCATATCCGTCGTGTATGGTTTTCAGACGTTTAGGATTTTATTTTTTCAATTCCGTCGAACGTTGAAGGCGAAGGCGAAGAAGAATATTCTTCAACGTTGTGCCAACATTTACAACCAACCATATATATAGTATATAGATTTCGAGAGATATTCGAATCAGACCACCATTGTCGGCCTCTTTTCGTCTCTCTACCACTGTAAATCTTACTCAGAAAGACTCTCTGGATTTATCCACGGTTCTTCCCTGAGCTCGATTCCTAGTGTTAAGTTAACGCTAGTATCTGTTTACGGGAGATCTGTTTCATCGAGTGGGTCTCGACCCAATGATGTCCCAAGATCCTTATTCTTCTGCCAGCCCAAGCCGGACATTGACACAGTATATGTGCCGCTGTCTCAGATTTCTCGAGGCATAGTCTAGAAGTATCATCCTCTCGGAGGCCCATTTTCCTTAAGTGATACCATGTCCTGTAGACAAAGCCACCACCCATTTCAATGTTCCTCGACTAATGCTTAGAACTCTTCTTTTAGTGGAGCAGGTCAGCCACTTTATTGCCAATTTAGCTTGTCTACATTGTTCCACGGTTGACCACCTTCTCAGGTGTTCTGTCGTGATCCATTTGTGAATCAGCTGTTCTACCATTCCTCTGTCAATTGAAGAGAATGGTTCTGGTCCCAGCAACTTTTCAGTTGACCCCTGTTTTGCAAGGGAGTCCGCCTTTTCATTGCCTTCGATTCCTATGTGTCCCCGTACCCAAGTCAGTGTTACTTCATTTTTAGATGAACACTTATTGAGCTTAAGTACACATTCCAGTGCCAATGATGTTGTGATGTTTGTTTGTTCCATGCGTTAGATCACCGTCTGATTGTCCAGTGCTATAAGGATATTTCTTTCTTCCACCTGACTCTCAAGCAAGTAGTCCAACGCATGAAGCAAAGCATTCATCTCAGCCTGGTATACTGAAGTGTATTTCCCGAGGCTAATGTGACGGGCAAATTCCAGCTCTTCTGAATAGATACCGGCCCCCGCTCCGTCATCCATCATGGATCCATCCGTGAAAATCACTATTTCACCATTTCTTTTTTCTGGAAGTAATCCGTTCTCAATACGAGTTTTGTGATTTCTTTCCATAATACGCACCCTTGTTATTCGATCCATAGGCATGTTCAGCTCCCTAATCTCGTTTTTGACAAGTTCCAGGATCGTCCTATGTCCATAGATCGTACCACAATTGTGCCATTTCGCATCTCGATGCAAACGAAGTGCCGTTTGGGCCGCTGTTTTCTTAATAAATAAGTCCAGCGGTAATATCCCCATTATGACCTCCAATGCGCATGTTGGGGTTGTACGTATTGCACCTGTAATTCCTATACATGCTAACCGTTGAACCCTATCCAGGTGCTTCCTGACGGTTTTCTGAGAGGCTTTCGCCCACCATACAACCGAGGCGTACGTTATAATGGGTCTAGTTGTCATCGTATACATCCAGTATGCTGACCTAGGCGAGAGTCTCCGCCTTTGTCCACACGTTTGCACTGATGTAGTACCCTTTCTGCCTTCCGGACCTTCTCCTCAACATGGAAGTTCCAAGTAAGTCCAGTATCTAGATAGACTCCCAGACACTTAACCTTCTTAGTCATTGTTAGTTCCGGTCCGAAAATTGTTAGGGGCCGAAATTCCAGATTTTTCCTCTTCCTAGTGAAGACTATTATATCTGTTTTCCCCGCATTAATGGAGAGACCTTGATCCAGACGACACCATCGTTCAACCACTCTGAGTGCGTTCCTCATGATATCTGCGGTGACGTCCATGAATTTACCTCTGGCCATTATTGCTATGTCGTCGGCATATCCCACTGTGTGAATGCCAGTCGCCTCAAGTCTTCCACAGTGTAGGTGAGAGAACACCTCCTTGTGGGCAACCTCTGCTAACCCCTCCTCTGAGTTTTGAGGTTCCCGTCTGAATGTTAATCGCCCTTGTATTGAACATATTGTCCACCCACCAGTGGGTTAACCCTACTTTTTTTCCAAGGCTTGTTTCAGACTTTCAAAGCATATTTTAGCGGAGGCACCTTCAATAACCATTATAGTGATCATCGCAATGCCCCCGCTATTTAGCTCTATAACCAAGCACGGTCTGCTTGTCTTGAACGCCCAGGTTTGGTAACCCGAAAAACACAAATTTAAATACATTTCAAAATTTTCCCCTGTTCTACCTTTGCGAACGTCTGACAAACATCCCATAGTATAACTGACATGAAAGAGCTTTTCAATTGGCCGTTTGGATTCGGTTTAATATTGTAGATCTCTTTCATTCGTCTGAAAAATGGAAAATTCACACGAAATGAATGGTTGTGAAAAGCTAGCTTAGGATTCTAGGAAGCTAAATTTTTTTTTTTTGTTATTCAATTTGGGGTGATTTCTCATTTTTTTTTTTTGTGATATTTCTATTTCACAATTGGGGCCATTTCTTATTACGAAACAACTCCCCAAGTATGTGAGAAGTCTTCATTTTTGTTTTGGGTCATTTTTCAATGCTACTAACTGTTTTTGCTCTAGAAAAGATTCAAAGCGCCGTAGTTAATACCCAGTACTTGGTATTCAATGAACTTTTATCTTAAAAGCATTTTTGTTAATGGCATGTGCCAAGACCCATTGTTATGGAAAGATTGTAATAAATCATAAATATTCGGTGGGGTGTGTACGCCAATTTAACAAAGTTTTATTACAATCGGAACTTTCAAAATTTGGTTGTAAATCTTTTCCAAGAGCATATCTATTGATTAATTTTTACTGCTCCAAACAAAGGTTCCTCTCAACAAGTTGTATATTGTGACATTGACCCAAATTTATTTCATAAACCGTCAACTCAGTGCATATATATTTCATCTAAATTAATGCAGTAATATTGACACAATTTTTCAATTTCCCGCCCACCCTTAACGGTAACAACTATACCATGAAAGCGAACAAAGAAATCAATTCTCATTAAATTATGTTTACGGTGTATGCAATTTTAAATTACAAAAAATGCATCAGAGGCGCTGTTTACGATTCTTCCTTTCAGATTGCATACTGTGCAGCGATTTCTGTCTTCAGTCATTCGGTGTGTTCCAATGAAATTGAAAATTCCTATTTGCAAAAGGCTGACTCGGCATCGCATTCAGACAAAGTAACCAGCAGGAGGCGGCACAAGAACAGACTCCCAGCGTTATAGCGATATCAGCATCCAATCAAGAAAAAAAAAACTCAACCCATCTCAATTCAAAAGCGAGAACCACCAGCAGAGTTCTAGGGATATACATCACAATCGCACCATACCGAAGAAGGACCAAAAGCAAAAGCACACAAACCTCACATTCATGTCGCTGCTGGTTTACCATCTCAACTTATCCACACAAAGTGAACAGGGCTGCTATCTGCAAACGGCTGGTTGTGGTGGTGAATGATGGTGTAACAGAGCAATATCCACAAATTACGTGGATGAATAACGTATCTCCTAAAACAATTCCAGTCCAATTACCATCATTAATGTCAGCTGGAAATTGGGCCTCAACAACACTCGGCGGCTTATAGCGATATCGGTTAAATGGGAGCAGGGTATATGTGTACATGACTTACATTGCATAGGTGTATTGATGTGGCAGCCAGACCACAGTACCGACTATACTAAGGGTGCATACAACAATAGCTGCTATGGGGTTAGATTGGCATTTTTAACATTGTCTTTTGCTAGTCCCGATGAGCGCCGGCACACAACGCAATCGGTCTTTTTAAATGCCAAATGGGGTAAAGGACACGCGCTGGGAATAATTAATAATGAATGCGCAATATGTGCTGCAAGAAGGGACAATCGATTTCGGCCATTTTTGTTCGACCTGTCCATGCTGGACCTGTGCGGTAAATGACTCAGGTGATCGGAAAATGTGTTATGCAAATCAGAAGATGTACAGAACTTGGCTATTCTTTTTATTTCTTTAGTCATAATTTTATATGGGACTAGCTGTACCTGCCCGGCTTCGCCCGTGCAAAAAGCGGTTTCAGAACAATTGATGGAAACATTTTTTTTATAATAATCGCTGAAAGAAAAATCATTGATAGACATTGCAAAGGTAGAACGCGAGGGAGCGGTCTGCAATAGTTAGGGACTTGAGTCCGTATTAAGAAACATCCCAAAGACTGAGTCCACTCTGCCTTCATGGCATAACATCTGGTCATTGGACTAATCAGCATCAATTTAATATTCTTTGGACAATGAAAATGAAAGAAAATAATTTTATAATAGGTATTTAACTCACTTTTTTATTAATGTAACGCTTCTTTGTATTCTACATATATTAGAATTTTTGTTTCTATCGGCTGGGATAGTGATATTTCCTGCATTATTTACCCTGGAGCACGCTACATAATTATCTATAATTACCCGTGAATTCAACTCCCAGTTTTCTTAAAGTTTGACCCTGTGACTTATTGATTGTCATGGCAAAACAAACATTAATAGGAAATTGAATCCGTTTAAACTGAAATGGATAATTGCTGGGAAATATTTGTATTCTTGGTATAAATACCGTATCTCCTTCAACACATCCAGTTAAAATTAACGCATCTATTACGTTTTTCTGTAACGAAATCACTCACATTCTGGTACCATTACGAAGCTTGGGGATTCAAATTGCGAAACAACATAATGGGAACTCCAACCTTTAATTCAATTTTAAGAGCAAAGAGGCCATGGGCTGTAATGCTATTTGAAAACTCCAACGGGTAATTTCATCTTGATTGCAAATAGCATTCATAAATAGTACGACGTGTATCACCAGGAATTTTCCCTAATAAAAATCCCCCAATGTAGTAATACCACGATCTGGTATCACCTATACCTATTTGACATTTCTTTCTAGACACTTTATTTTGTAAGCAAAACAGGACAAACAAACCTTTCCCACATATTTGCCATTTCTTTTGTTCTTTTATTCTTAGCAAACCACACTGCCGCTGTCTGTTTCCCTCTCCATCACAGGAGTAAAATAGGGTTAAAAGAGATGTCAATATATTGCGCAGTTAGTATGTTTGATTTGAGAATGAATTGCATATCTACTCACTCATGTGAAAATCGTGGAAATGTTTCAAATTTTGCCTTTTTATTTCAAAACCTTTTAAGTTATCGAGTTATTAGATATCCTAAGTTGTACCTGCAGATGTCCTCTAGAAGCTGGTATTTACTATACTTAAATGCTCCCAGTATTTTCGAACGGAAAGCGTGACAAAGAAAAAAGCAAATCGAAACGAAAAAATAAATTACTCTTGTCTAATTTTTTCCGGAATTTATAGAGATATAGGGTTGAAACAAAGTAGAGATTGTAGGCGTAGGTATCCTCTATAGGCCTGTGAAAAATGCACCAGAATATATTTAACGGTTTCTAAGATTTTTTCATTTAAAGACATGCCGTCAAATTCAATCTTAGTCGAATGACGAATATGATTCCAAATACTGAAGCAATGAGACCAATCCTGGTCCATTGTATAGTCCAAGCAGAAAACCATTTTTTTAGTGTAGTGGAGGAGAAACTTTGATAATACAGTGGACGAGATGTAATTAAAAATTAATAAAAATTATTTGAAAATAAATGTGTGTTGCAAAAAATTAATTGGCGCCCAACGTGGGGCTCATTTCTTAACGTGTGTAGATAAGTTCTCCCAATTTACAGTTGTAAAGCCTATCAAATCACAAGCAATTATCGATATAAAGGAATCACTTTTGGAAGTCCTCAACCATTTCAAAAACACCAGAACAGTGGTCTTTGACAACGAGAAATCTTTCGTTTCAGAAAGCATAAGGGCATTGCTCAGAGATAACTTCAATATTACCATGTTTACTACACCAGCCTTTCACAGTGTAACAAATGGACAAGTCGAAAGGTTCCATAGTACTCTCTCTGAGATAGCAAGGTGTATAAAACTTGAAAAGAACATCTATGAAACTGCAAAATTCCTTTTAGCTGCTACAGCCAAGTACAACAGGACGATTCACTCAGTTACTAACCATAGACCCAATCGATTCCGACTGATTTGAGGGATGAAATCAAAATGAAGATTACTAACTTTAACCTACTTAACGGGCTCCCGACCCGGTGGAGAGTCTCTGCCTGAGACACTGCAGCCTTCCATCCTCTACGATCCCGGGCACGCTGCTTCCAGTTGTCCAGACCAAGCGCTCTGGCATCCGCGATGGCTCGGTCTTTGAAACGGAGGTTCGGTCTTACTTGTCTTCTCGAACCTGGTGGCTGGGATTCGAAGATCCTCTTAGCTGGAGCATTATTGTCCATTCGCTCGATGTGGCCGAGTGAATGTACCTAGTCGACGTATTTTGGCTTTTTGGATTACATCCACATCTTGGTACAGCTCATAGAGTTCGCGGTCGTATCTTCTCCTCCATTCGCCCTCCTCGCACACAGGACCAAAATTCCGCCGAAGAATTTCTCTTTCGAAGGAGCCCAGTATCAGCTCTCCCTTCCTGCTTATCGTCGAGCACTCGGCGCCATAAAGCAGAATTGGCAGGATAAGGGTTCTGTAGAGCATACATTTTGTCCTTCGAGTTAGGAGTTTTTAACCCAGTTGCTTTGCCAAACCGAAGTAGCAGCGGTTTCCTAGGGTAATTCTTCGCCGAATCTCCACTAGGGTGTCATTTGTGGAGTTCATGTTTACTCCGAGGTAGATGACCTCCTTAACTACCTCGAAATTGTGACGTTCCGGTGCATATTTAGAATAGTTCGGAGGAGCTACTTCCAAATTGCACGTTGCATCGCGTGAACTGAATCAGTTTTGCCGGGATTCCGAATTCGGCCATCGCCATATAGAGCTCCTGACGATTTATACTATCATACGCGGCTTTGAAGTCGATGAATAGGTGGTGTGTCACGACTTGAAATTCGTTGGTCTTTTCCAGGATTTGCCTCAGTGTGAAAATTTGGTCTATAGTCGATCTGCCGGGCCGGAAGCCACACTGGTACGTGCCGATTAGTGTGTTGCAAAACGGTTTAAGACGTTCACACAGTACGTTGGATAGGATCTTATATGTGACATTAACCAGGGATATGCCTCGATAGTTCTTGTAAGACAAAGGATCGCCTTTTTTGTAGATGGGGCATATGGAGCTGATAGTCCAGTCGTCGGGAATGTTTTCTTCCACCCATACTTGGTTGATGATTTGGTGCATGCGCCCTACCAAAACATCACCACCGTATTTGAAGAGCTGGTAAACCATCAGAGCCGGCGGCCTTGTTGTTCTTATGCTTTTTTATTGCTAAGCCAAGTTCTTCTATACTGGGTGGTGGAACTGGTTCTTAATTGACTGGAGAGGGTTCTCTTCTTGCCCTAACACTCTCTCTACATGATGCCCATTTAGCAGCTGCTGGAAGTGCTACTTAAACACATCTACTATTCCCTGCGCTTCGGTGACTAGGTTTCCATCACTGTTTCGAAGAGCCTGCGTTCCGGTCTTGAAACCTGCAGCCAGTTGCTTGGCTTTCTTGCTTCGATCGCGGGACTATTCGATCTCCTTGAGCTGGGTGACTGCGTAGGCCCTCTTCTTTCTACGCAGCATTTTCTCCTCCTCCCTCCTCCTGACTCGATACTCTTCCCTCGCTGCCCTTGTTTTGCGCTGCAGCGTCTTCATATGTGCATTTTCTGTCACCTTTTTCCGGGGTACGCATTCATCATCATACCACGAGCGCTCTTTCTCTGGGGTGGCAGGTACCCTAAGGTGGTTTTGGCTACCTTTTTGATGATGTCGCGATACTGGGACCACTGGGTGTTGGCATCTCTCAGGCGCTCTTTGTAGACTCTGGCTACTCCAGGTGTGCTAAGGCGTCCAACGTCGAATTTCTTCTTCTGGGCGGAACGCAGCTTCTTCTCGTTGGATAGTCGAGCTCTGAACTTAGCCGTAACAAGAAAATGATCAGACTCGACATTTGCCCCTCGGAAAATGAAGATTACTACCAACCAAAAAATGTTTCTAAAATGTCATAACAGGAACAGGCAAACGCGGATATTCAAGCCTAGTGAAAAAGTGTTTGTGAAAACAAATAAACGTATAGGCAATAAAATTTAGGAAGCTAATTGTCGAAAAAAATGGTGGCGAAAGATCTGGGTTCTTATTGACAAGAAGAAAGTTCACAAAAACAACTTAAGATAAATTTATTAACTAGACGGACTCTCTTACGGCCATATAATTCACTCCCTTTAATCCGGGTTAAAGGTTACAACCGGGCTTAAGTGAGTTTAACCCAAAAACTAAACCCAAGTCCATAATATTCACTCGTTAAACCCGAACATAAACCCAGTTTTTTAAACTTGACAGCGTTTAACCCGATTGGATTTAAACGCAATCCGGAGACCGGTTTTTAACTCGGGTTAAAACTCAATTTCATAATATTGACATTTCTTCGCTCGCAAGAAATAAGAAAAGTAGAAAAGGGGAATAGAAAAAAACAATGTTAAGAAACTAAAAAAGGACTTCATTCGTGAAATGGACGAAATTAATGTTGATGTCTTCGTCTTTAGAAGACAAATTTGTCGACGAGCTGATGAAACAGCAGCTGATGGTCCTTGTCGTCGAATATATCGATTGCACAAATGGGCTTGCGTCGACGATTACGTTGTGGTATATTCTCGAAAATATTTCGTGCTGAAAAAGAGTCATTTTGGAGGCTACCTTCAAATATAACTGGGCCCCAAACAAATGAAATCAATTTCCAAGTAACAAACAAAAAAAAGGTCATTATATGTGAAATTTGACATTACGTGGGCTTAAAACGGATTAAAAACGGTTTAAAGTGTTTTAAATCCGCATTTAAATCCATTTTTAATCCAGCGGGCTTAATGCGTGTTTTCCAGTGAATAATATTGACATAGGTTTAAATAATCGGGTTTAAAAATTGCGGATCAATGGTCGGGTGCAAAATTAATTTAAACCTGAGTTTCACCCGGAGTGAATAATATGGCCGTTATTCACGAACATTCTTTAAATAATTGGTATATTTAATATATATTAATCTGATCTTTGTCAATATTATTTACCTATTCAGAATTCAATACAAAAAATAAGGAAAATAAATTCTGTTGTTCCGAATTCAAATTAAACTTCACTGAGTTTAAAGAAGGTTATTTGTTTGATACTAAGAATATTGTACTATTTTTTTTTTTTTCTCGAAGTCCCATTGTATTATAATATCCAATAATAAATAAAATAAATAATTGGCGCTACAGGTCAGTAGGGACCCTAGGCATAGCTTCTCACAACCGTTGGTGTTGTGTGAGTTTTTATTTTTGGGACGAATGGAAGGGATCTACAATTTTATGCCGAGTCCAAACGGCCAATTGAGAAGCTCTTTCATGACAGTTATACTCTCGGGTCTTTGTCAGACGTTCGCAAGAGGTGGCGCAGTGAAAAAAAACCTTAAGTTGGGATTAGGGTTTTTTCGGGATTCGAACCTGGGACCCCTCGCTCAGTAGTCCAACACACTAACCACTAAGCCACTGACAAAAGAATCTATAGAAAACAAAATATAGCATGCCCGCCTAGGCCTAGTGGAAACTTGTGTTTAACTTGCATGTTGTTAACTCATTTTTGGAACAACTCCCAGGATTTTCAATTATGCAGCTGAATGAATTGTGCTGTCAAAAATAGAGAAAAAAAAAACTGAAATGTGAATGGATGAACATTTTTTGGCGCCGAAGATGGAGAGAGAACAACTCAACTTAACATTTATTTTTTCTACATTTATTGTTATAAATTTAATTAAAAATTTTTTGTTATTGAAATAGTCCCACCCGGCGGCCGTCACTAACACGTATTCACAGGCAGGAAAAATAAGAGCGCGAGTTACATCACCCACACATTGACCCCCTTCCAGCACATTTCACCTCGCAACCAAGTACGACACGAGCCATCCGGACATTCACCTCCAACCCACAACAGCAATCAACAATCCAGTATTAATATTGTCAATTATGTATTTTTATAATTATTAATTATTTGTGATTGCCAAGGTGACAAGAACTTGATGAGTTAGCGTCTACTGCACTTTTCAAGTTCGTGGAATTCACCGGGGCAAATAGGTTTCTTGATTTAACATCGAAATGTATGAAATGATTATCATGGTGTACTCGAGACCGAATGGTCGTAAATAAATATTTTTTAAACGATTCGTTGTTCGTTCGTTAAGTCGATCGCGCGATCACAGGTTGTCAGTTAATTTCTTCTATACCTTGTCCCTCAGCATATCTAGTTTTTCCTTTACTACCCCTCGCATGCGTTCGTTCATGGAGAAATAGAAACAACATGGTTACAGACACTTACACTTCATCCACATGTAACTCTAATTTGAACTACATTATACACCGAGAGAGAGGAGCAGTGCCACGTATTTGAGAATGTCCACTAATTGAAAACCGGATAAAGTATCTCCTTTTTTTGTTTGAAATGACTAAGATGTCTTCGTTATAAATGTTGCTCCTTTTCTGGGAAAGGATCGGAATATCTGATGTGTCAGATTGAAAAAGTCTGACCCAAGAATCGTCCCAATGCTCAATCGAGCTGATGCAGGAATTAGTTGACGGAGTTGGACGGGTTTTGTGTTTATAATGTCCCCGTTTTAATAAATGCTGCGTGGAAATGATCAAATCGTTAGACACCAGTTAGGGTAGGTATATGCTAACTGACGTCCGCCCGCTAAGTAACTTTTACACATTTGTTTATTAGGACGGTTTGAAATCTGATATTCGTATAGGGCTATAGAGCAGCTCGTTTGCTTCAAGCGTTTTCTGCCCTATCCTTCCTTCTTTATTTTTTTCCTACTTTTCTTCTAAAAGAATGTCTGTGTTTCAGGGCACTGGCTTAGCATTGTTCAGTAAATGAATGGAACTGGATGCTGGTCTACCTCATCCTTAGTTTTCTTAGATGCAGTTTGCTGTCTACTGAAATTTCATCTAATAACATTTATAATTTAGTAACTTTAGATACCACTTTGTTCGTGCCTTAATTCGGTATTAAGTTAAGCCTACATTTCGCAAAGTGCTTCATTTTGGCAATGCGCTTAGGGGTAGAGTCGACAGCTTCTCCAAACACGGAGCTAAGTAACTCATATTTTTTTTTGTTTGTTTTCGTATTGTATTTTGTTTAAGATCGCTGAAAATATTTTTATGATGGCTTTCAAGTCATTCACGACCATCATATTCACCCAAGTTACACAACTGTTGACTTTTGCACCTGTCTAGAACAAGTTCTCTCTCTCTGTCCTTACTTTACAACCCCACTGTCGCACTTGGACAACACACGAGAAATTTTCAATTAAAGCGCAATGGTACTGGGGCTAGGTAATTATTACTGTTCGAATTGTGATTGTACCACTTGCGATAGTTAAGCTACTGCTGCAACTACTACCGCCAGGACACATTATATGGCTGGCAACCTGTCATTTCCACTCCGTACACATTTAATTGAATCTGCAACTGAATGCATGCTGGTGATAGCTTTCAATGGTTTTGGCGTAAACTAATTGAAAAGATACCCGTCATGTCAAATCGCGCTTTTGCTTTGACAGCGATACGGCCTCATTTCCACACTAAACCGACACAAAGATATTCCCTATGTAGAGCCATACACACAAAAAAAAATGCCTCTATGTGCGCGGCGTTGTCGAGATTTTAAAGAGGTTAGCCCCCCCTTAAGCGATGCAGAGGCGAAAAGAAAAGGACGATGCTTCCACGACCCAATAAACTTTTACAATCAGCCGACACTTTGAATACTAAACAGGATTGCCAATCGGATGCACTAACTAGGCCTCCTCGCGTTCGCCTTCAAGTGGTATTTGTTTTATTCCTTTGCATGCGCATCGTGTACACGTTCATCCGGCGTTTTATCGCATTTTAAATTCCATTCGTTGAAGATTAGATTTTAGGAAAGCGATCTAATTTCGAAGAACACCAGAGAACTGTATTTTTCTGCGGCAGCAAATCCACTCCAGCTGCGATGTGCTTAACAAAGCCTGTCACACAGATCCGACATGGGAGTAGTTAAGGCAGCGCTATCCTACAGAGGCACATAGCCGACTTCGACTAATTTTATTATTGCTCGCTCACTATGTTGTCGCTGATACTAACTGAACTGATGCTGCTGCCTGCTGCTATTGCTGCTCACTCATGCAACATTTTCAAATTAAAGCTTCTGAGCTGATCTGTAGTAGGTAGTTGGAAGCACATTTCAAGGAGTGTTTTTTTTTTTTCGTATTTATCCTTTTGCCCCCCTTTTGTTCTTACTTCGACTTACCAAAGGATGAATAAATCAATCAGCTTCAGTGAGGTAAAAGATTGAAATTTGTGTTTTGTTCCTGTTCTCGTTCTTCAGTGGGTAGATTCAAATCAAATGCGCTCACTGCAAACACGTAGTAGGGTAGATGGAGATCGTATAGATATTTGTGATAAGAGATTTTCATGTAAAGGATTCGTCAGTGGGAGTTTTCTGTTTCTTGGGGTATTCAGTTAAATTTATACAGCGACTGACGTGGGGTTTAAGTCTTTGAAATTGACGTCTTCTACTTGAAATCAATACCATTGGAGTTTATCTCTGATTGGGTCGTAGAGGGTGAATAGCGGTTTGTCAATTTATTTAATTATAGAAAGACGTTTGGTGGGTTGAATATGGAATTGAATCGGCTGTAATTTAAATGCGGAAAATGGATCTCCAAGTCAGATTGAATACCAGTGTTAGATAAATTGTTTTTGTTTCACACAGTGTGTACTAAGACCATTATAACTGATTAGTAATAAATTCAGTGAGGGATTTCCGATGCCAGGTTTCCGTACAGCATTGAAGAAGAAAGATTCCAGTATCTTGGACCGTCAACAATGAGATTAAGGCAATCTGCGGATGAATTAATTGAGTAATTCAAAAAAAGCTTTAATTCCTCATAGACATTATTGTGGGACATAGATTTTTACCTGAAAGATAAACAAAACAATTAAGTACCCAAAGCTAGACAAATTGCCGACTCCCAAGTTTGATTTTTCTTGAGAATTTGAATTTCACGTTTAAGTGAATGTTAATCCAGTAATTGAATTCAGTAAATTCATCTTGGAAAGAGATTTATGTTTTCTCCCTGCATTTGACTGTCAATTTATCAAGCACATAATATAAGCGAAATGACTTTGAACCCCACAGCACGTAAAATGTGTATTTATAAAGCCAACAACAACTTTAAGCAAATGGCAAGCTTAACGTCTTTGCAGTCATAACAAATAGTTCGGGAAAGTGTTGTCGGGTGCGAACCAGATTATCGCGCTTACTTTCTATCCACACGCGCTCAAGAAAGGAAGATGAAACGAATTCGTCGTCAACATGCAACTGCTAATGAGCCTGCCGATTTGGTATCAATAATTATTCGTAAAGACTTGCTAGTTTTGACGATACTGAGCTTAGAAAACTTTGTTCCTGCTTATAAAACAAAAAAAAAGTATGAACCCGAATTTTGGTCAATTGCTAAGAGTGTTAAGAACAATTTTCCTTGAACACAGAACTCTGTCGAAGCCTGGCATCGCCCTTTCAGGAGCACTGTTGGCAGAACAAAATTCGAGCATTAACTGAATATTTGCAAAAGGATATGATTGTAGTCAAAACTACATTTAAAAAAAAGTAGTGGTGAAGGACAGCTAAACGCTGCACAGAAATCAAAATGGAGTTCTTACAATCTGTATATGATAATAGATAATATATTATTACGTCAGGGACATAAGTTCCAAAATATTTTGTCGAAGATTGTACATAAGTCCCAAATTGTCTGAGAGATACCTAATATATAGCAAAACGTTGTGAATTTCTATTAGGCATCCAAGCCGTTTTCCGCTGTACCTGCCATTGTTCATAATAATTTTAAAAATTAAACACTCAATTTGAGGGCGCAGTGACATAACTCCAGGGGACATAAATCGACAGTTGAACTTCCAAGTATACGGAGCGATTTGCTCGAATAAATAAATGAATTAAAGTAACTATTATAGCCTAAAGAAGTTGGTGTTTTATTTCATGAGAAAAAAAGTGAAAATTAAAGTAAAGGGCTAAAACTTATGTCCCACTTTGGTGGGATTAAGTCCATAATTTAATTTATGGATTTATGTCCCATCTGACATGTTTTGTTTTTAAAGAAATGCTGTGCCTGTTGCACGCTGAAACTTTTTTTTTACTCTATTGCAAAATTGCAGACACTATATTAAAAAATATGAATAAATGGTTTTACGTATTTTTCTTAAGTTAGTTTAAATTATTTGCAGATCTGCCAGACTCCTTAACATATAACCCCATGTTATTTGGTTAAAAAAAGCTACAGTAAGCTGACTGTAATGACTTGGCTTGGGTTCTTTTGTAACAAGATTAGTAATGGTTCTTTTCTTGAAACGAACGGATCGACAAATTATAAACATAGACAGTGAATTAGTTGAAGGTGTCGACTTTGCATATATGCCTGGACTTCGAAAGAATAGCTAGTAGTTTGCTTTATTTAAAAAATCGAAAAACAATTATTTGTTCAAAAACTTGTATATAAAACAACTAGGCGTTATACGTGTTAAGTGAAGTCTTGTAAAGCTTGTGTTATTTTTGATAGTGTTTCAAATAAATTGAAAAAAGTGAATGAAGCCATGCATCCACACCCCAACTAAGTAAAATAAGATTATGTTTATGGGAATTAAAGAAAATAAAAGAAAAAAATCGCGCGAATTTTTCAAACCTTAGCAATGATGTTTTAAAAAAAATAACGGACTTTTTGGTCGGCAAATAATACAAAATTCTTGCCACATTTATCTCGATTTAGATTTATTCATTCCATTGGAAGTTCATACAATATTTAATTACAATTTACTTAAGTATATAAAAATTAAATAAAAAGCAAACTGCTTCAAACCATAAGTAAATTATAAGTGTTTTTCATCAGGGGATGAATAGTTAGATACATTCTTTAGTTATTAAAAACTAGTTGTGAATGTATCGAGTTTCAGTGTAACAAGAAATATTCAATTTATAATTAAAAAAAAATTGTGTATACTATATAATTACATTAGATAAATTATAAATCTGCTCCAAGTCGTAGTTAAAGAGCCACTGTTTAACTTTTCTGATAAACGACAAGTTATTCTGAGAACGCCTTATTTCTATGGGTAATTTATTAAAGATGCGCGGTGCTACAGAAGAGTAATAACTTAAGAAGAGATGAGTATTGTGCGGGGGAACACAAGCAAGACTACTTACAGAGCTACGAAGACCGTAGAGATTCGGATCTCTAAGACTTTTAAGACTTTATAGAAGTAAAGACGCTTTAAAGGCAATATAAAGGAATGCAAAAAAAGTGGAAAACTATGTTCATGGCGTCTTCTATTCCAGATAATTCTGAGTAAATGCTTTTGTATTACCACCAAAGGTTGTATTTTGTTTTTGTATGTACCTCCCCATCACGTCAATCCATACTGCAGTTTGGATTGCACCAGTCCATAATAAACTGTTTCCAAAAGTTTTCTAGAGCAATAAAGCCTCAAACGGTACAGTATTTTAGTAGTTTTTAGAAGGTATTTCCTAAGAGAAGTAGTATGAGAGCTCCAGTTTAAACTACTGTCGATTTCAAGACCCAGATACTTGAAGACCTGTACGTTTTCAACAAGAAAACAATTCGTTGAACAGCTATTGTTAGTATTATACGTTACTACAGAACTAGGGTTACAGCAGTTCGAACTATGAAAAGTGAAAACTGGAAGTTGCAAGTTACGAGCAGATATGCTGAAAGACATTACTTTAGTTTTATCGCTAACGACTAACTTATGCAAACTGAACCAATGTCGCAATATTTCTAAATCGTAGTTGATATCGGCTGTCAGATCTAAGAGGGAATTGTTAGAATAGGAACAGCCTATGTCATCGGCAAACCCAGTAAGTTTACCTTTCATATTTAACGTGAAAATAGAATTGATATAAACTAGAAACAAAATTGGCCCCAAAACAGAGCCCTGAGGAACACCCATTTTTATATCACAGCTCTCACTAAATGTTTTACCTATTCTAACCATTTGTTTTCTATTAGTGAGATATGATTCAAACCATTTGAGCATAAACCCTCTGAACCCAGCTTTGCTTAGTTTATTTAGCAAGATGGTATGGTCAACAGTATCAAAGGCTTTGGTAATGTCAATAAAGAGAGCAGCAGTTAACTTCTTGCTGTTGACGCTATCGTATAACATGCTGCAGAAGCTTAGAAGTGCATCCTCCGTTGATCTACCGGCTCTGAATCCATACTGCTTATTGCTAAGAAAAGAAATAGTTTCAAGGTATGACACAACTCTAGTTTTGATTAATTTTTCAAAAATTTTAGAAAACACTGGAAGCATAGAAATAGGACTATAATTATTCAACATTTTTTTAGCACCTTTTTTGAAGAATGGTATCACTTAAACTATTTTTAACGCATCCGGAAATTTACCACAAAAGAAAAAATTAAATCTTGTGTTATTTAATTTCTTAAGTATTTCAGTTTTTATTTTTGTTTCGCTATTTTCTTTTCGTTAAAATAAACACTAAATGGTTATAGATGATGCTAATGTGTTAAAAATTTGGGTTTTATTTCATGGATACCTTATTTACCTTATTTTGTAATAACTTCTTCTGGTTGGAATAACAAAAACAGAACCAAAAAAAAAAACATATCAATATACACTTAAACAAGAAAAAAACAACAAAATGCAATTTTTTTTTAGTTTTATTTTTTCGAATTCTCAAAAACTAGAATTTTATAAGTTTCTTTTGAGAAAAGAAATCAACAAAATTCTTTTGCTTGAAAAAATAAATTCATAAAATTCGAAAATAAATCTATAAAATCGCACGATTAGCGTGCTCTTCATTGAAAAATGTCTAAGCTTTGTAGTGCCTTTTGTCTTTTATACTCTCAGTTGGGTCTTACCTTGATGGTGTTGTTTGGTATGTCCAAATAGTAAAACAAGATGGTATAACTCAGGTTCGTAATCTTTATTAATATAAACTTTTCCTTAATTGTAACCTTCTTTAACGTTTTCTTAATTTCAACTTTATTATTATAAACTTTTTCTTAACTTTATCCTTTTTAAACTATTACACAATGTTTCTGACTGAGTTCGGGAATTAGCGAAAGATATTTAAAAACGAGCCGAAATATTGAAGAATGAGGCTGGGGACTGCTTAGAACTGAGTGCCGCGTCATTCCCTAAATTAAATCGAAGAAACCTCGTTTCAAGTGTTCAAAGCAAGGTTCAACGAACGAACAAAAGAAAAAAAAAAAAAATGAGTAATATAGACAAAGCATATTCCGAAGGGAATTCCCGACCAAGTCAAGTAGCTCATGTTACTTTGTCGCTCATACGATCGATATATAAAGTGATCGTATGGTGAGTGAAGTGCGACATCAGCATGATGAGTTAATTGACTTGGGCACTTAATTGTGCAATTAAAAGAAATGGAAAAGAAAAAGACATACATAAACGTTGTTTATGTAGTTCAGAAATGCTGGACATTGACGCTGGAAGTGGCAAGGTGAAATAGCAATTTGGGAGGATGTTTATTTGGGGCAATCAAAATGTTGTTACAAAGTTGCAACATTGATCGTTGAGTTAAACAGCCTGCATACAAAGTAAGCATTTGTAAAGTGCTTGGTATGCGTCAAGTGGTGCACTTTACAACAGCTTATCAAAATATTAACCCTAGAAAGCTAATGTTCGTCGATTCGACGACGTCGCGTTCTTAATTTTTCTACCTCTTTTCAACGCGGGCACACAGTAACTTATGCTCAACATCTAACTCAGTCGCCGATGCGTTCCTGCGAAAGACGGTTGTGTTCGACAGGTAAAAATAGTATTTCTATTTTTATTTATACTTTTAAATGCAATATTGGAATTTGTGGTCAACATCGAACTGACTATTGCGGATTTTGCGCAAAGAAAAAATAGTTCCTCGATTTTTTTTCTTATCATCTGTCAATATTAATTTTATATTGCCAAAGAAGGAATGTTTTTTTCAGTTTTTTTAAATATTGTGAAGACATGTTCATTTTAGACTGAAAAATGCTGCGTTTTTTTGAAGACTGCTTAATAATAAAAAAAAATGAAGAATATACTCAGTAAAATCAAGTTTTTTATTTGCGAATACAATCTTAATCTTAAAAAAAAAAAAAAAAAAGAACCATATGTATTAAACAAAGCTAAAAAAACATATTTTAGTACAGATCGTCGAATCGACGAATGTTTAGCTTATTAGGCGTAGTCAGCAACATTAGCCTTCTAGGGTAAATATGGTGAGACAAAAGTCCCAACTTTTACTTTTGGCAGTTATGTCCCCAATCGAATTTCCTACATTTGAGTTTATTATTTATTTACATCATGTTTATTTATTATTATTTTATCTTATCCATCTAGGTTGAACTTTTTTTCATCGGAAAAGATCACTTGTCGCCAATCGTTTGAATTTCTGCTACCATCCATGTGGTATTTTTCAAAAGTAAGGCGCTGTTGTTTACGCGCATTGTTTAGTGGTGGTTTTCTCTTCAACTTCAGTCGCTTTAGGTGTCCAACACTTTTGACAACCCGACTTATGGTCATTCGGAGTTATTGTAATCTTTCTTCGAAAGACGAGAAAACTATGAACAATAATGTGTTAAATCGACGGAAATATTTATGCATTCACAACACAACACTGCGCCCATTCATAGTGGCATTCTCGATCGAACTGACATTCAACCAAAACCCACTCGCAGTAGCGTGCTGCGTAAAGCAAATCGTTTTTCACTCAGAATAAGGAAGATCCTTTAATGAGACGGGGTTTCTTTCATTTCTTTTCTCATTTACTCCATCTCCCATCGCTATGATTGAACAGTGGAGTTGAGTTATGGTTTTATGAACCAATATTGAATGCGTTTAAAAAATGTAAGGTGTCTGTTTGGCAGTACAATGGACCTGTAGTTGTGTCTGAGTGCTCCATCGGATAGTAACAACCTCCGACAAAAAAAATCGAATCTCAATAGCCCGACAGATAAGTTGTGGAAAGTACGTCCCCTATTGAACACCATTCGCCAAAAATGTTTATTCATTTCTAAACAGAAAATCAAATGCATAGACGAAATGATGGTTCCATTCAAAGGAAAAACTGCCCTCAAGAAATATATGCCTAAGAAGCCAAACAAGTGGGGAATAAAAATATTCGGGCTCTGCAGTACGGATGGTTCTATTCATGACTTGAACTATACCTTGGAAAAAGGTACTATTATGGGGAACTACAATATGGGTCTGTCATCAAGCACAGTTCTACGACTAGGTGAATCCATTCCTTCCATAAGATGATGTTTGACAATTTGTTGGAGCAATTGAAATCTCAAGGAATAAATGCTGAAGGAACATTTGTCGCGAAAGGCTGCGAGAAAGAATTGATGAAACGTGGGAGAGGAAGTTACGACCATAATACTGAAGCCAATTCTAATATTTTTGTACTGCGTTGGATGGCTAGTGGAGTAGTTCTTCTGTTTGTAACGGCCATATTATTCACTCCGGGTGTAACTCAGGTTTAAGTTAATTTTACACCCGATCATTAATCCGCAATTTTTAAGCCCGATAATTTAAACCTATGTCCATATTATTCACTGAAAAACACGCATTAAAATGATTTAAATACGGATTTAAAACACTTTAAACCGTTTTTAATCCGTTTTAAACCCACGTAATGTCAAATTTCTTTTTTTGTCACATTGTTTTGGGTCCAGTTATATTTTAAGGTGTATTAATTATGCCGAAATTTGTATCAAATCATCGAATGTAGCCTCCAAAATGACTCTTTTTCAGCACGAAATATTTTCGAGAATATACCACATCGTAATCGTCGACGCAAGCCCACTTGTGCAATCGCTATATTCGACGACAAGGACGACGTTAATTTACCATCAGCTGCTGTTTCATCAGCTCTTCGACAAATTTGTCTTCTGACCACGAAGACATCAACATTAATTTCGTCCATTTCACGAATGAAGTCCTTTTTTAGTTTCTTAACATTGTTTTTTCTATTCCCCTTTTCTACTTTTCTTATTTCTTGCGAGCGAAGAAATGTCAATATTATGAAATTGAGTTTTAACCCGAGTTAAAGTACTTAAACCGGTCTCCGGATTGCGTTTAAATCCAATCGGGTTAAACGCTGTCAAGTTTAAAAAAATGGGTTTATGTTCGGGTTTAACGCGTGAATATTATGGACTTGGGTTTAGTTTTTGGGTTAAACTCACTTAAACCCGGGTGTAAACTTTAACCCGGATTAAAGGCAGTGAATAATATGTCCGTAAGCATTTAGAAGTTCTGCTAACACCCAACGACTTGTTGATACAAAACCCTCAACACAGCTTTCATCATATTTTATTCAGATTTTTCTAACCCAATATAGCTTTTTGTGGGCTATGCTATGGACGGAACTTTTTCTCTTTTCCTCATCATGGGAACAGTACTGCGCACATGACGATTTCTCATTTTGTGCAATTTCGAAAGTTACCCCAACTCGCAACAGCAATGCTCCCGCTCCCCTACTTTCGTTCGATTCGAAATGCCCCTTCTCCTCCGCACGGATTAAAAGAGCTTTGAAAAGCTTTCGCTCCAGTTTTCGGTACACATCTATCGGATTAAAAGTTTTATACCACATGTCATCAACGGCACGGTAGTCGTCGTCACCATCCTAATGTTAGTCATCGTACTGTGTGTGCTTGTTATCCTGTTGTAGTTGTTGTTCGTGTTATTATTATCTAATGGAGTTCAAGGATATATCACTTTTTTTGTTTACAACAAAGCACATTATTACTTTTATTATTTTGTTCTATACTCTGGAAAGGCGTCCTGTCGTCGTCGTCATCATCTCACTTCTTCTCTTTTTCACTTTTGACATTTTTCCGCAGGAGGTTTTGGCACGTACCGTAACACTCTAAGAGTATACATTTTTGATGATTCTTCCTGGAAAACACGTTGCATGCTTGTGGGAGAGTTTCCGTATCATTTTTTTTTTTATTTTTTTGTTCATTGCATAGCATCATTTATGATTGTTTGTGATTATGAAGATTGTTTTATTGTAAAACGAAGTTTGTCGCTGTTCGCGAAGGACACATAGGAATATGAGGTCCAGGAGTACTTATCACGTGAAAACTGTGCGCATACCTCTAATGAAGTCTTAAAATTAATAAATCCTTTGGTCGCCTGCTGACCAAAGGGCTTAATCTATTTGCTCCTGGATGTAATGTTGGGTGACATATACCTACTCTTCTAGAGGTAGAGCAACCGAAAGCTTGAATCCATGGTAATACCTTCCGAAATCGATTCAATTCCTATGGAGAGGGTGCGAACTCCCATGAGAGAAAGATTCAAAAGTATTTGCAAGGATGCTTCAGTGTAAGCGGCACATTAAATTAAAAGTTATTCGAACTTACAGGTACGTTGAGTTACATTCAATTACATGCATAAAACGGGGTAGGTATATGTACTCGTATAAAAAGAAATACAGGAGTGAATGTACAAAGGCTAACTGAAGGCATTGCATACCCGTTTGCGAAATCCTTGTAATTTTGCTAATTGAGGTAATTATCAAACAAGTTGATGGTCATTGCAATTTTTCTGCCTGTATACATTGCGGCTGTTGTTGAATAGGTTAGGGACCATGCTTAAGATGTTGCTTACACGTCTTGCTGGTTATCCAGTTGATTGATGGTTAAGTGGTATTAATGAACGATTGGATGGGCATTTGCCTGGTAGTTCTATTTCGAGTTAATTAGACCTAATCTGTTTGTGGATGAGTTTTTTTTTTTTTTTTCAATATATTCTTGCCTAATGGGTACACGTGCATAGCTACACGCACAAAGGACTGTCCGAATATCTATCAGTAAATTAGATATTTGTATCTTCCGAGAAGAGTTATACAATCAATCGAGTTAAGTAGGAACATATACGGAAGAACGTTACTGTAATGCTGGCATTGCGGTTGTGAAATAAATATCATGCAGAATAAATGTTCGGTGCTATTAGACCCGGCACGGCATGTGTGTTAAATTGAGGAATGCATGTGAACTGGGTGTCTTTATAACTTACTGTTTCCTTTAGAGCCAGAGGAACTACCTCGTCAGTCGCACAGTAGTGGTGTCATGGGCTGATTGGGTCATTTGCGATATAAAATTTCAGCTCAATTTGATAGTTTTACTTTGAAGCAAGGCCTTCTGACATACTAATTCGGATCGATGCGTTCTTGAAGGCATAAGATATTTAATAATTTCCGGCAGTTTCTGTTTCACTCATTTGTTGCACATTTCAAGTTTCTAAAACTTCTCTTCCATTTGGAAATCAGGTGAAATCAGGTTTGCTTCTACAAATTAGGAATCGAAGGTTCGGCGGAATGGTTTTGAGATATATAGATATATTTTTTGAAAATTAAAAGCCCTGGGTAGTGAAAAGTTTCATTACCATTTTCTTGTAAAAGATATCAAAATGAAATACTGCCCCACTCTTTAGATTTAGATTAGATTAGATTTATTGATTTCATAAATATAATAATATAATTCAATATGAACAATAATTCAAATTATGTAATTAAAGTATGAAATTCATTTGACATTCTATATTATTTTACTTATGTAATAATAATAGTGATGAATGCCATTACAATTTACAATTTAGGCATTTAAAAAAAGTTATGCGTGGGTGGGGTGACCCTTAAAAAATCAAAAAATTACGTTACTTTAAAAAATAAGTTTAAACAGTCTTAAAACAAAACAATTTTCCTTTGAATGCATTAAGATCAATTAACAATTAAGACTCAAATTATAATTCTTAAGTTATATCAGATGGTCAGAAAGAACAGACTCTATGTCAGCGAAATTAAAATTGAAAAGCCATATTTTTACGAGCTTGAGAAACTTTTTAGGTATAGATAACGACCTGAACGATTGAGGAAGTTTATTGAATAGACGAATAGACGATATATAATAAAAATTACGATAAGCCGTGGTATGGAATTGAGGAACGGATAAAGAGTACGAAGAGTTTCCACGTAAACTATAGATAGAGATCTGTCGGAAGTTGCGATTTCCAGACTTCATAAAGAAGGTCTTCAAAACTTTAAAACAATACAAATGACTCTATTTGAATAAATGTTAAAAAGAAGATAACGACCTGAACGATTGAGGAAGTTTATTGAATAGACGAATAGACGATATATAATAAAAATTACGATAAGCCGTGGTATGGAATTGAGGAACGGATAAAGAGTACGAAGAGTTTCCACGTAAACTATAGATAGAGATCTGTCGGAAGTTGCGATTTCCAGACTTCATAAAGAAGGTCTTCAAAACTTTAAAACAATACAAATGACTCTATTTGAATAAATGTTAAAAAGCGAATAATTTTCAACCATTCAAAAAAAACTTTGTCTTCAGTTGATTGCCATGCAATTTTGAATATAAATGTTTTGACAGTCGAGAGGTAAGTGTTATTTTGAGACTGAATAGGAGGATTTAATTGCCAATGTATAGGGGAGAGTGGGGCACCTTTATATATATATTATTTTTTGGCTTCCAAGTCTCATAAAAACATATGTTTTTGCATTTTTTATCTGTAACTTCTTTTTTCTTTTAGAAATGGAACTCAGCTGTAGTTTAAACGCATTATTCTATCCGTTTTATGAAGATTGCGATTTTTTAATTTTTTTTTTAATGAAGCAAGTCCTTATGTTTAATGGTGACCCAGGGGCAGGTTTGAACTAAGCTTGGGCACATTTGAATGACAGTTTTTATAATAAAATATTGACCTGAAATAAGAATTTACACTTTATTTAAATTATAAATTAGTTTTGTTTTTTAAATTACAGATAAGAAAAACAACATAAATAAACTAGAATTCATAAATCGCTTTAATAAGATAAGAATATAAAACTTAAATTGGAGCCAATAGTGTCCGCAGCTAGGCTCTTTAGCTCTATTACCTTGTAATTTGTAATTATCTTATAATAAATAATTAAATTAATAAACAAATAAAATAAATATAACTTAAAATAGGAACACAAACTAGAATTCACAGATAATTTTATGTATATAGCATATAGCTACCTACAATACATAATTATAACGAAACAAACAAGTTTTTACATGTACAAGGATTATTATTAACCTAACTGAAATTTGGAGAAGTTTAGAAAAGCAAAAGTCATCATTTTAAAAATGTTCAAACCTGCCCCGACCATTTTGTTCAAACCTGTCCCAAAGTGTGTTGTCACGAATAATTTAGCTTTAATAATTTGTTTGTACTCATATATAAAACTTAATATGGTTCTAAATGAACCTTCGCCTTCGAAAAATATTTTCCACATATAAAAAGGCTCAATAAAAAATTTGTATAGGTACAAAGAAAAAACAAAAAGTTGGAAATGCAGCATAAAAACATTCCACACGAGCCAGTTTCAAGCGACTACTGAAAAGATGACCGAAAGCCGTTGACGTTTAAAGCCAACAATATTGCCAGGATACAAATTTTGTTTACGCTCTCAAATATTTTTTAAATAAGGTTTTATTTGTGATGTTCAAGGGTAATTTCTAAATTGAGTAAGATTTTGGCTTTGGTAAGAAGTGAAGTTAAAGTAAAAGAAGTAAGCTATCGCGTGAAACTCCATAAATTTAAAAAAAGAAGCCCAAGTTATTTTTGATAGAGCCACATGCAAATGCAATCATTTTGAGTCGTAAAATACCCACGATTGAACGAGGCCTTTTAGTTGATCAACGTACTTGTCGGCAAATGACTTTGGGCAGCGTAGATCATACAATTTACAAAAAAAAACAAAGTTTTTTTTGATCAGAAAGTGGAAGTTTGAAGAAACAAGGAAAAAAATCGGAGTTAGTTCAAACTGGGACTTCTTGTCGTTCTTTAAGGCAAACATATTTTGAAGGCACCAATCCTGATCCTGATTTACCAATTACGCCCTCACCTATTCAAATTGGAGAAGCCGTAAAGAACTTTCCGGTAGCTGCAAAAACCCGGGATCGGTACGGTACGGCAGGCGCCGCCATTGTATCCGCCACATTGCAGGATGTTTGTCTGATATGACGAGAACGCACCAAGGAAAGAGATTTACTATCTAATCAAGTATTAGTTGTAATACCAAATCTTTTCGGTGTATTCTTTGATAAGCTTAGTTTTTGAAAGCCTAACCCAAAGACACGGGTTCTTTGGACACCCAGAAAATATTTTTTATTGGCTATGTTGGCCGATGGTTGAAGGCACATTCAGGAACTTGCACTACGGCGCATATTAAAACTACGACTTTCAAATCAGGTCGATCTAAATATCCATCCTCTTAAATTACCCGAATTCGATTTTTATGTGCTGGATTATGATAATATGATCAACTGGGATAATGTAATAGAACAACAACTTACGAGATCCCTTAGTGACGAAACTGTCAAAGGCGCTATTTTGGATCGGAATATTGTGTTAAATTAGTCGCAAAAATACAGGCTTTTCCCTGCCACACTCAAGCAAGCGATGCACTATGGAGTAAATGCATGCAAAAACGAGACAAAAGTCGATTTTTAAAAGTCCAAAGTTAATAAGTGAAGTTTCAACCAAACTCTTGTTTAATTCCCATAAATTAAGAAATTTATTTCAATAATTTAATTAATTATTTCAACTAATTTGGCCGCAGCACTAGTTCAAAATCAGTGAAAACGAAAGCATTCATTTTGTTATTATCTATTTTTTTGTTTAATATTTTGGAACATTGGATTCAACTTTTAAGATGTATAATTTAGTTGCAGGTGTATTCTCATATATTCATTAAATTTCACGTTAAAATGTTTTGTTTTGATATTTTTGGTGATTTAATTAAAAACTGTCCATTAAAATGTAATTATGTTCTTTCTTCTTAATTTTCTTGTTATATTCCGTCGAATTCCGTTGTAGAATAATAAAGTGAATCATAAAGATTTAGTTAGAAAAAATTTGGGTGCAGCTTTTTGCGGGTTTAGTTGTTATTGGCGTTAATAAATGTTATGTCTTATGTACTTTTAAGCTTTTTCTTAAAAAAATTTAAATTTTGTTATATTTGAAGGTTCATCCGGCTTCATAGTTATAATAATAATATAATAATAATAATTGGCGCAACAGGTCCGTATGGACCCAAGCCTAGCTTCTCACAACCATTCGTCTTGTGTGAGTTTTTTATTTTTGGGACGAATGGAAGGGATCTACAATTTTATGCCGAGTCCAAACGGCCAATTGAGAAGCTCTTTCATGACAGTTATACTCTCGGATGTTTGTCAGACGTTCGCGAGAGGTGGCGCAGCGAAAAAAACCTTAAGTTGGAATTTGGGTTTTTCTCGGGATTCGAACCTGGGACCCCTCGCTTAGTAGTCCAACACACTAACCACTAAGCCACTGCGCCGGCTTCATAGTTCCTACCAAAAAACATTTATATCATGTGATAAAAACGTGTTGTGAAGTTGAATTTAAATCGGATTATGTACTTAGAAAAATATTTGCTAGGTAAGGCTTGTTGTAAAGAAGGTTGGCTCGAAGAATTTAAATCTAAAATATACCGTTTAAGGTTTGAATTTGATTTATTGATAGGCTTATATTATAGATTTGATTTAAAGAGCAAATGGCTTCGTTCTAGTAGAGTTGAAAAGGATTTTTTAAGAAAAAATTAAACGGAATCTTTGGAATCCAGGCCTCTAAATCCATTGATGATCTGAGTGTTCGTTAGTAATACAGACGGACTGAATAACTTCGTGAATCTCATCAAATACAAGAACTAACTTTCGTTTATTATTAACATCTGACCCCCTTATACATTATAACAAGCCTCAGGGCTCTTTCTGTTACAAAAAAAAAAAAAGAAAAGAAAAATCGAAAGAAGCCTCAAAATGCTTATACAGATCTGAGCATCCAATTTTATGTCCATTATCACTTAAAAACAAATTTTTAACAAATAATCGTTATTTTTAATCAAAAAAAATGTTTTATTACTTAACAAAAATATCAAATGCATATTAAATGTCATCATAAGCTACATATAGTTTCAGATAGAGGCAACAAATAGTTTTGTCTCGTTTTTTCATGCATTTACTCCATAGTGCGATGTGTTAAACTGAAAGCCTCTACCGCAGTCTGTGGATCTACGATGAGATGGTTTCATTAGAGTTAAATTGAAATCACGTCAAATATTGCCTTTTTTTTAAACGAAAAAGTACTACTCCCTGCAGTAATGCATTTTCATCAAATACCATTTTTATTGTAATTTTTGTATTACTTCCGTATATGAATTTTATGCTCCAATTTTAATAAAATTTAATATAATCAAGTAGTTATTATTTCCGTTTTACTTGACTTCTTGGAACTTTTCAGCTTTGAATAGCACAAGCAGAATTTCGAAGGGGATGGGGTAGTATATGAAATTTAAATATCGCAAAATTAATTTTTCAGGTTACTTGCTAATCCCTTGATGCAACTTTACCACACCCAAGTGGATTTTACAAAAAAATAAAATTCACTCCACCCTACGTCTACATGTGGAAATAATTTTAAGGTCAAAACATAATGAAGTCGACTTATAAGATTATAATGAGCGAATCACATTCTGCTTCAGAGAGACCAAAGAAGTCAGTCGTTTTTATCTTCTATTTTTAAATAAACTTTTTTATTTCATTTTAATTCCTTTTTTTTTTCTATGTTTTATGGGGTTTTCGACGCCTCTTTGACGTAGTTCATAGACTATTTTTTCAACGTCTTTTTCGCGCCATTCATGACTAATTTATCACACGTTATATTTTATTATTTCCAATATCCGCATTAACAGGCAGAACTTTTTTCGGCCTCTTTTAATACTTGTTATAACAAGTCATCAGCATTATGCCTGTGTAAAGGATTGTAAACGAAATAGTTTAGTCCCTAAGGTGCGTAGAAAGCTTCGTGAATACGCTCTACGGATATTTGGGAGAATCGATTTTTATCTTTGTGGGTGGGAGGATTGTTAGTGAATTAATGCGAATTATTTTGAAAGCTCAAAACATAGGGGAAGGTCGTGTACCTCGGAACGATTTCAATAATCTAGCATTTTTCTCTTAACCTGTGCTAAAAAAAAGAATTCACGCAGCAACAAAAACATTTTATCTCCCTAAAAAAGGTTTGAAATTATTGTTGAAGTGCATAGTTTTTAAGTCAAACATTAAAATTAATTAAGTTTGCCATCGTTCACACTTAGGTAGTGTACCTTGGTACGGTTAAGATAAAAGTCTCAGATCTTTAGAAAACAAACATTACTCCAGCTTTATTATTTAAAATTAAGTTAAAAACAAAACAACAAAAAATAAAAAATTAGTAAAAATAAATTGTAGAAATTCAGGTTGACTTACACAAGAAAATTTCGTTCTTAAACCTTCTTGCCTCTTGCTAACTGGAAAATTTCTTCGATGGTCATTTCATCATCACTGCTGAAGTCCTCGTCGCTCCTATTTTCTATTGGCGTGGTATTTGCTTTCGCATGTCGGAATTTAGGAATTCGTGGAATCACCGGCAGCTCAAAAGTTTCATCATCGTCTGAGGACTCGTTCAAAACTTTTTTCTTCGCTAAATTTGGCTTTTTAGTGGTCTTGACTTTCGAGCTTCCTGTAGCAATTTCTTCCTTCTCAGGAGTGTCCGTAAGAATCCTAGTTCTTGCCCTCTTTCTTCCACGTGCAATAGGATCCTTTCTTGGTGCAGCTTTTAGAAATGGCCTTATTTGCTCTGGTGATACGAAATTTATCGAAGGAACCAATACTGCAGAGGTCGCTGTGGATGTTCCTGGTCTTTGTTCATCTGCAATTATAAGGTCATTTGCATTTTCGGTGGGCATAGCAGCTGGTTTTTCAGGACATGGTCGATCCGTTACGAAGCTACTAATGAATTCATCTTCGTTGAAAATATCGTGATTGAAGGGATATATTCCTGTTACTTCAAATCCTTTAACGATGTTTTGCTGATTGAATGCTTTCGGATAAGCCTGGCCGACAATTTGTGCTACATTGTAAATTGACATTGGTTTTCCTGGGTTGTTCAGCATCCATTCACTTGCGGGTTTGTTGTAGTAAGTTTTGTACGGTCCAAATACCATTCTATCCAGAGGCTGAATTTTGTGGGAAGTATGCTGTGGTAAGGTATTCAACCAAGGCAAGTTCTTCTTCATCATTAAGCACTTTTTTGTGTGCAATTTCTGAATGGTATTTGAACGTTGCATCACCAGATTTCCGATGCATTTGAAGATGACGAAACAAAGTTGTTTTGGAAATACCGTGGTCTTTTGCAGCTCTGCCGATTGTTTCCTTATTTTAGAGAACATCGTTGATAGCTTCCTTTAAGGCATTTGCATCCATATTCAGACTGCGGCAATGAAAGAAAAAACGTAGATGAGTCATGGCGAAATAAAATCTCATTTTGTTTTTAGTAAAGTGATTGTACCTTGGAACGGTCCAAGGTACAATTCAAGTGCCGTTCCAAGGTACAAAACATCGATATTTCTTCCTTAATCACTTTAATCTTTTAAATTCGCACTAAATCGGGCTTACCGTTTCTTATTCACCAACACAATACTATGCCTTATTCACTAAAAGCGCAATAATTCGATTCCATCTGCTCTCAGCTGTACTACACGTTTCACAAAAATGGTTGAAAAAAAACTTTTAGTGTGCGAAAACCGGATTTTCTTGTTTTTATGCACGTCCGTCGCTAACCGAGTATGATGACGGAACGAAACAACCTGCAACATGAATGCCCTTCAGACGTTGTGGAACCTTTTTCTTAGAATAAGATAAAAATTTAAAAAACAGCAATCGTTCCAAGGTACATGACTTTCCCCTACCTATTGCCTGAATCAGACACTTGTAAGAAATCAGCACTCAAATTCAAGCTGCATACTTCTCCTATCACGTCACAGTTTTTAATCTTTCCTTATCCCAAGCTTCCCCACGCCAGTTCCTTGCGAAGGTTGAAATATTCGCACATTATCAGCTGATGGCTCCCTAATGGTTCGACGGTATATACCTAGGTATTCGAGCAAATTAAAACTTTGTTGTCAGTCCTTCTTTTTCCAAGGGCTTTCGCTTTAACCGCTGGTGGGTAATTATATCTACCATGACACTCATTGACCCATATTACAGTGTTTCAGCTTCCACTCTTATCTTGAAAATCTTTTATTATCCGTGACACAAATACCGACGTCGCAGTAGTTCAATGACACTATACAATTGAATTCATCACCGGAACTCATCCTTCGATTGTCTTCTCCTGACTGGTTTTGCTCATGCAGACAATCATTTTCTTTGGAACATTAAAAACAATTATCAGTAGGGCACAATGACTGGAACAGCAAAAGTGACATAACAATTGATGGCAAATTCTCCGACAATAACAACAGAATGAGCAACTTCCTATTGAATAGGTTACTGTCAGGGTATGTGCCGATTTATCGCAGTTTCGAACAGCCGACTATGGCCGATCCTGAGATGACTAAGCGAAAGGCAGTCACAATAATCTACGTCCTCGTTTAAATTTCATCCTCGCAAATTGTCGCTTCCCTTTCATACTCCTCAAAGTTTTATTCTAGTGAACGTAACCATTTTAATCTCCAAGGGGGCACAAAAGGAATGTAAGGCATTTACAAGCAAATACCACTTCAACCATAGAACCAGCTTGAAGATTGCCGGGAAATTATTTTATTATCCAATTAGAAAATCCAATAAGCTCCAGCCTAAGCAACAATATTTTATGATTAATTCTATCCCTACGCCCAACGTCCGAGTGAGTGAGTTCCATAGACGTCTGTTGTTTCACATTTCATCCGATTGGCTGCAATCGCCTTCGAGTGGATTGCTCTTCAATTTATTAAACACCTCATAAAACGGTTTACTACTTTCGGTCTTCTTGCCAGTAGGCAAGTGCGTATTTTACAACTGATTGGTAAAAAATAAACAGCATTTCGGTTCACCCGTATGCACATAATTTCGTATGACGCATAATTCACCTCAGCCATCGAGTGTTCGTGTGTTAACTCAATTTGTTTGACACAAATTCAATTGAAGACTGTGGAGTAAATTTCTCATGTAAACACGAACAAATTATTTTAATTTTAATTGCGTACATAAATCATGGGCACGGGCATGGCCACATCCCGTGACCGTCTACCCGTCGGTCGTTAATTTTTGCACTGCTGCACCGCCTGTCGACCACTTAAATTTACATCAATAAAACAGCGCCGCACAGATAACCCAATTATAGCATATTTCAAGGTAATTTATTTCTGTCGCGATATTAACGCGAGTACACAACAAAACATATTGATGGTTAATCCATTTTTAAATTTTACTGCAGTTCTATATTTACGACGCAAAAAAATAAAAAGGACCACTTCGTGTACGAGCTGCATCATTATTTAACATAATGGCTTATCGTCTTGTCCAGTGATTCGTTAGGTGGTGGTAAGTTCGCCCCCAATCCTGACCTACAAGGCGCACAGCTCAATGAAAACGCTTATTGTAATTTAATTCACGTTGCGTCCTCCACTCAGTGGAAGCGAAATTGGGTAAAAATCGAATTAATTTGTTTCAGAAGTCCATTTTAATGTGTTTTGGTACTTTTTTGTTTTGCTTTGTTTTCGTTTCTCACTGTGAAACAACCTCTCATTACAACTTTCTCTTTCTCTCTCTCTCTCTCGCAAAGGAATAAAGGATTGAGGTCAAACTACACACTGAATTTGGTTCCATGCAACGATTTCATTTGGATTTGGGTATATGGATAAAGGATATGGCGGTGCGGCAATAATAATAATATTATATGTACTAAGGATTACAGTTTACAGCAATTATAGTGTGGGAAAGTATTTTTCCTTGAGTGTGCGGCTTTATGATGAGGATAAATAAAGGGTGGTTTGTAATAAAGGGAATTTAATTTAATCATCGTTTTACATAGTTTGACTATTCCGTCTATAATTTAGCAGCACAAGGATGGTGGCAGTGGGTGTAGTATGGTCAAGAGGGACTTTCATGACGTCGACTATACTTCATCAGGGGTAGTTGCCATTCGGATTGCAATAACTTATTCTGTGCCTACGTTGAGGTTACCTTCCTGATGGTAAGTATTGCGTTGGATATTTTAAGAGACAGGTTCGGGACAAGGGTTCAACGTGCTCGATAATTTTAGGTTGATGTATGAGTGAAACCGAATTTCATTCAATTGTTGACAAATTGATATGCAACGTGGAGGTGGCCGATACAGTACGAACCGCCGGGTGACAGTATACCCCTAGCCTCTGTACATATACAAAATACACTTTACGCACAATAATTTGTATAAACGCCTCAGGGGAGACATATTGTCCAATAAAAAAAACAATGTCACTTTATTATCAACTACAACTAATAAGTTCTCCTAAGGATGGCATCAAATCAACGCCATTTCCTCAAAAAACTTGTAATTAACCTCATCACGCACCAAATGGAACTCGGACAACTTTACATGCGATATACCAAGTCACCCTCTGAGATATGTTAAAATTAAAAAGAGATGTACAATCCTGTCCAAGGAATAAGGACCGAACCACCGAAATTTGGTGCGGCAGTGAATATAGCCGGGCGTATAAAGGTATTTCTAATATGTGTGCGATTTTAATAAAAAAAAGTTTAAATTAAGTTTTTTTTATTTTTGAAATACAGTAGAACTTCGATAACTCGAATATTTTATAACTGCAATGAAATTGGTCGGCAATAGCGCCAAGACTAAAATTTACATGTAATTTGTAGTCGATAACTCGAACTTCTATTACCCGAAGTCTTGATAACTCGATTTTTTTTTGTGCCAAGTGATGGTTCGAGTTATCGAAATTCGACTGTAATAAAAAATGTATAGTATTTGGGTTTTCTGGACCCCAGGGTAGCAATAGTTTTTCTCCAGGGATGGGTATTGAAAATTGAATATACAGGGTGGCGCACCAATTGTGCTACAATAAGAAATTCAAATAACTTTTTTTTTAATCGATGTATTTCATTTATTTTTTTTTTATTGGTTAGAAAATTAAATTTTATTTTAAATAGTTAGTTGTTTTTAAAGACTATAGATCGCAAATGACCTCCACGCTCTCCCACGCATATGCGGCACCTGATCAAAAAACTATTCATTGCGGCCTGAAGAGTTGAAGTTGGGATCGCCTCAATTATTGTCGTTATGGACTGCTTTAAATCAGTTAAATTCCTGGGCTTCGTTTTATACACCTCTTGCTTGACATAACCCCATAAAAAGAAGTCTGGTGCAGTCAGGTCAGGTGACCTTGGGGGCCAGCGAAGAGTGGAGTTCCTAGAAATTAATTTGTTTGCGAATTTTTTGTTTAGCTCCGCCATAACTGGTCTGGCTATATGTGCAGTTGCTCCATCTTGCTGAAACTAAACGCTGTTGAATGGTATACGTCTTCGGCGCAGTTCTGGGTAAAAAAACTCCTTCAACATCTTTAAATAACGGTCCCCATTGACAGTAACGGTTACACCGTTTTCTTCAAAGAAGTACGGCCCGACAATACACCTTGATGAAACTGCGCACCACACAGTGACTCGTTCTGGGTGCAGTTCCGTCTCATGGAGCATTTCTGGATTAGACTCTTTCCATATACGGCAATTTTGCTTGTTTACATTGCCGTTAAGATCAAAATGGGCCTCATCAGACATGAACAAACAATTGATCAATGTGTTGTCTTCTTCGGCCATTGATATCAATTTTTGGCAAAATTCCAGGCGAACAGGCAAATCCTGAGGGTTTAACTTGCTAGTAATTTGGACTTTGTACGGAAACAAGTTTAAATCGTCATGAAGTATCCGTTGTAATGACCGTCTACTAACTCCAATTTGCCCCGATAAGTTTCGGGTCGAAACGCTCGGATTGGCCTGTATTGCAGATGCTACTGCTGCGATTGTATACTGAACCCGAACATTAGCATCTCGATGGTACGGCCTTCGTGCGATGCTTCCAGATTCGGCAAACATGTTTACAAACCTCATAATGGTCCATCTACTCGGGGGATTACCGCCAAGCTCCCGCCTAAATTCCCTTTGGACGGAAATGACGGACTGCAAAGCATGGTACCGTTGCACTATCCAAATTCTTTTCTCCGTATCCCAAGCATCCATTTTTATAAATCTAAATAGTAACCTACAAAATAAAAAACAAAAATAAGCCGAATCGCACTTTTCATCGAATCAAATTTCACAAGAAGGCAGGCTCATTCGAACAAGAATAGTTAGCCAGGCGTTTGATATGTAAAAATGTCTGTACAAATCGTAAAAACATAAGAACAATATAAACATTAATGCATTCAATCTATTTTAAACTATTTATTGGACAGTATTAGCAGCAACTGATTAGTTTCTAATTAATACTGCTTTTATAACAAACCAATATCTCCAACAATAATATTAATACACAGTGGCAACACTTCAGCCAACACGCACCTGCAACGAGTGATGCCTGTAAGTTTTAAGTCGAAAGAAAAGAACATTTTAAAATTATATTGCGGACAAAACATGTCCTGTATTTTTTGTTTTAACTGTTCAAAGGATGCGTCTGTATCCTTTCCTTAAGCTGTAGTTAATAGAATGCCATGTTGTACCTGATGAAAATGGGGTTGTGCACGAACGTTCGGTCATTCGCTGACAATTGTATAGAATGTGTGGGCAGCCAATGTCTCGCTTCGACATCTGCTTCGTTGCACTTATGTAAACGCGTAGCGGCGGAGGGGTGATCCGTATTCAATATTCAAAGAAATATTGAACATCTTCCACTATTTTCTTTACATAAGACCATCTTACCAAGCCTAGTCCTTTCCACTCATTATGTGGTGGGTATGCTTTAGTAAATCTGTAAATTAAATTTTTTTATATTGATGTACATATTTATTTTCAAGGTGGATTCAGCTGAAAGCCTTGGTAGCTAGTGCTGCTTTATTTTGTTTTATATCATCATCATAATCATAAATATAATTTTTAAATGGTGTATTTTCCAGATATTCGATTAAATAAATCTTTTGGATTTCTGAAGTCCTCGGTCCGTTCTTATGTTTCGTTTCCATTGTGGGTCTCATTTGGTCTGTCTACGGCAGACTATTAGCACCATCTAATATGGACAAGTAGGTCTGCCTTACATTAAACAAGCTCAGAGCTATGCCCACTTAAAACCATTTTTTTTTATCTTCAATAGATGTAATGTGAACATTTAAAGTGAATCGTATATAGTGATATCCTCTGTAGTATAGGGATTGGTACAAGTCAACTCATAAGTACCTAAAATTTTTTGGTGAACAAAAGTTACAATATTCACATGTTGCAGTTCTTTCCAAAATTACTCACAAAAAAATGGAGCAACAGACGAACAAGTTCATGTATACAAGTGAGCATATAACTTACCGAATACTGAGTCGGCTATGAAGATGTAGATGAAACACTTTTATTTATGCTTTCCTTGAATGCGCCATAAAACTGTTAGACATGAATTATATCGAGCATTCGTCATCCAGCACGATAAAGCACGAGCACACTCCTTGCACTCACATAGGCAAGTGATAACCGAATATTTTTCACACTTCACTCGTGAGTGTTGTTGGGGATACATTATTGATGAAAGCTCATTTTCCAAACCAATCTCTATAACTCGCCCTTTATCATTGCAAATACTTATTCTTTCTGGTTTGGGGCGACGGTTTATTTAACTTCACAAACTCCAAATCAATTTTTGTTCACTAATTTTCTCACGATTCACGGCCGAAATCAGAGCATACCTATACCCCTTCACATGTTGGCATTTACTTGTCCACTGCACTGAAGACTACGCGTCGGTAGTATTCTACAGAAGCATATAAAATAACGGTCATTTGGCTTGCAGCCACAAAGTGCTTTAAGCGATTCGCAAATAGTTTCGTGTTTCATTGTCCTCGATTTTTCTCGATGGCAATGACAGTGCATGCGCTTGACTATGTTTAATTTTTCCCAGCAATTTAGCTTCTGCACGGTTAGCTTGAAATTAGCACCAGATAGTGAGGCGAAACCTTCAATGGGGCCACTGTATTCTCAGAGTCCTTAATTGGTGTGCCTTTTTGCTACATACAAAAATTAAAAAAAACAACTGCGTGAACAGTATTTGCTAGCTATGGGAACTGGGGGACCTTTTATATTTATTGTTCTAAGAGGGTTTCGGTGGCAAGAAAAAAATGGGTTAATGGAACAAGTTTTTGGACCAACGAATCTTTGCTAATTGCCAAATAAATGGTTTCATTTGTAGCAATGGCTTGGTGAGTATTATGACATTTATGTATGTGGCTCTTTGGTGCGGTGACAACAGTTTATGGAGCTTATAACTATTGATAAACATTGCACGTATTTTCGGGGCACCTTTTCAGGAATCAAAACATTTTACCAAATACCCAAGAGTAGATTTATTTGTTTAAATGATCCTCGCCCATATATGGTACGCACTGTGCCCTTATTTAAGTGTATTGGAGTTCTGATAAAAGTGAAACACGTTAGATAGATATTTTTATTTCATATGAACAATAATGTTACAAATGAAAATATGTCCCAAAAACTGAAAAGAACTCCTTTAATGTATCTCTACAACATGTCTGCAATAGAGGACATTGAAAATTGTCGAAACAGTAAGCAATATTAGCTAGCAGTTTAAGCTTGCATTCAGTGCTTATTTGTATGTGCTTGCATGGTAAATAGTAGGAGTTAGCACTACGTTTGCCGGAAAATCAGTACAAACTTCGCAAAAGAGCTAATTTTAAACTATTATTTCAACAAATTAAAACAAAATTTTACTTAAACAGTTAAGGATTAAATGAATAAATAAAATGTTGTTTTAATTTGATTTCGTTTTCTCTTATTAAATTCAAACAATTAGAACATTTTTGAATGAATGTATACATATAATAAAACTAAAGCCGTTTTCATGTGTTAACGGTTGGCGTGAAAACGACTCCATAGATTTCGATGAAACTTTTTTTGGAATGTCCCTTAAGAACCCAAGAAGGATATAGGCTATTCCGTTCATTGCCATGCCTATTTTTTGGGAGCGTTTTTGACCAAAAAGTGTGTTTTTTTTCTGACTTCACTGTCTTTAATTCGCTTTTACTCAAACAATTCTTAATCACTGAAAACAAAACAAAATACCAACGAGAGCCAACACTTCCATAATTATTTTTAGCCATCAACAAGCTTTCTACAACAAGCTGAGCTACAAGCCAAAATCTAACATGAAAAAACTAAATTTATTTTCTCAAATCGAAAATTATCAGCAACCGTTCTTCTTGATCGCTGTTCTGATTTGGGGTGGGTGGATGGCGCACATCCCAGAAGCACATACGAGTACATGTCAAGGAAAGCTGCGTGAAGTTTTCTCCGATTAAGTGAAACGAAAGTGAAGTATGCGAGGTGAGTGTGGATGTAATCAACAGTGGCAATGTTTTTCTGAGGAAATGCGCAGATGGCTGATGACGTGCGATGATGGGCGTATGGTGGTGTAAATATAAATTGAGTTTAAGGTTTTTCTTTTTGGTGGTTGTGATATTACCTGCATTGATACCTACAGTAAAGAACTGAAGAATTCAAGAATTGAAGCCGATATAGGTGAATTAATTTGTCTGATTTATTGTTGGTGTAAATACAAATTTAGTTTAAGGTTTCTGTTTTAGTGGTTGTTTTGGTATTACCTACGTGAAGAAGTGAAGAGTTCAAGAAGTTGAATTGCATTACTTACGTTGTTCAATTTAATTTTTTTAAGTTGGTGTTTAAGGTGAATAGATTTGTTTGATTTATTGTTTGACTAGCTATACCCGCAACTTCGTAATCGACGGGAAACTGTGTAATCCTTACTATAATAAAACTGTAACTTTTTTCCGCCCGTGAGGTGTTTGCTCGGAATATATTAAAAAAGTACTGTACGAAATTGATTCCGGTTTTCACAGTTGCATTGAAAATTGTCGAGATTGGAAGATAGGATATGTTTTATCATTGTCCGCTGTCCGTAAGCGGAGATATAAGCTGATATCTAAGAAAAGTTGTTATTCTCGAATCCCTTCTACCTCCTAGCTTTGGAATGACTCATCCAAATGAAATAGTTTCTTTTTTTAAATAAAATTTTGTTGTTTTTTGTTTTCGCTCTCCTTTTTAAATTGAACTGGAGACTATGAGTATATGATATGGCATTGAGTGGTCGAGTTGAGCGAATGTGGCGTATGAAATTGAGATGGAGTCACACTCAATTGTGATTTAAATTAAAATGCGCCTGCAAAGCAAGGCGATCACGGGTCAGCTAGTATGGTAATATAATTGGATTACCTCGTCAAAGTACGCAACATCAATAATCAGCAGTATGCTTAGCTCGTCTTTTGGAATACCGAAGGTTTTTTCTTGAAGCGTGAAGGTAAAAGATATGTATACTGGAAGATATGAATATATCAATAAATTAAATCCTGTGTTTTATTAGGTACTACTTACTTACTTAGCGGGCTCCCGCTCCGTGAAGAGACACTGCAGCCTTCCATCCTCCGCGATCCCGGGCACGTTGCTTCCAGTTAACCAGACCAAGCGCTGGTCTTTAAAACGGAGATTCGGTTTTTCTTTTCGTATCGAACCAAGGGGCTGGGATTCGAAGATCATCTTAGCTGGAGCATTGTTTGCCCATTATCATTATATTAATACGTGAACATCAAAAGTTTCGGTACACTTTTTAAGTATTTATTATGAAATGTGGAGAATAAAACTTATATCATTCGAAAGGTACTGTACCATAGATGTGCACAAACCAAAAATCGTGGGTATATGTTGCCATTAAGGCTGGTAAAATTAAGTTATGAATTCCCCATACAGAACAAGTAATTGAAAGGATTTTGGCGACATAATTACCATAGTAACGTTTTCAAATATTAATCATCTTAGATTAGAACCTGCTTCCAATGGAGCAGATCATTTACGTATTTTTTCGATATCTAGATGTCACTCTTTTCGTTAAAAAAAAAAACATAAATGACGAAAGTAATTCTTGTACGTTTATATGTATTATATTTTACATAGAGGAATACATAAAGAAATGGTCTATTTTCGACCACAAGCGATACTAGTTATTATTATTATTGCCCGAGGAAGAAGAACTCCTTAACTACCTGGAAATTTTAGCTATCAATAGTGAAGTTCTGTCCTCGGCGGTGGACAGATGCTTGCTTGTTTGTTGATAGCACACACAAAAAAAAAATCGTTTGTAATTTTCAGCAGACAAACGCCTTTGTACAAATTACATGTGGCTGTTTGTACAATGTACGAAAAAAAAGAAAAAATATATTTTACGAACACATTCGCCAAATCTACAAACAAACATTAATAAATACGACGAATGCATTCGTGAATTATTTACGAATCCATTTATTTCTTGGACAAATAAATATTTGTAAATAATACGAATGCAATGAAATTTCACCCATAATTTAATTAAGCGCATCCATATCTAGTATGTCCATGGCATTGACTTATTATATATGGACTGCTAGTGAAATGTCACTTCCATACAACCTCTGACCAGAAAATGACGCCAATATAACTAACGCTCGTGGTTCTATGCGAAAAATAAGTGAAACAAAATGACAACCATCTTGGACTTATCCATAGAATGCTTGGCATGAGTGGATTTGCCAAGTGAAACGGTTGAAATTCAAATTGTTACGGCATTATTTACAAAAGATGTCGCCTCGAAATTGTGCTAGCTTAAATAATTAATAATAGATGGAACCAACAAAATTTGAATAAAAAATCGTTTTTCATTGTCCCATAAATAGCACAGTTTTCGTATATTTATTGCGAATTAGTTCTTTATGTTGTTTTTCATTATTAATTTTATAAACATGATGTAATTACACTTTAGCGTATATTTCAATCACATTTCTCATCAAGAAATACTTATGATTGTCCACAATATCACATTCAAGTACATGAGAGTTTAATTCATCATATCAGAGAAACTTGAATCATATTGCAAATTGCAACCATTTATACAACACTTCATTTTTTAATTTTAAATCTTTAATCAATTAATCGAAATAACACAGTCATATGCAAAACTATCTGCAACGAAATGGAAACGTCAGATGTGAGTTTCAAATTCATTCCGCGCTTATGTTGGAACCAACGCGAAGTTGCCTACTAGCAGTCCATATATAAAAAGTCAATGGTCTATGGTTTTTATCAAATCAAAACATTATTTTCGTTAATTGTGTAATGTTGGTGAGCAGAAACAACAAAATGGCAATCGTTTTGTTTATGGATAACGAAGAGGAAATTCCATACAGAAGGAGAATCACGGATACCATAAATCCATTTAAGATCAAAAGTTCCAAGTTCGTAAGTATATATAGTTAGTTTGTTTTCAAATCCTTAATCCATTAATTTTTCACAGGTTCGAAATTTCCGATTAAACAAAAACGCTTTCAAATATGTATTGGATGAAATAATAACTGGAGTTCGTGGAGGAACATCAAAGTCAATCAAATCATAATGCTAGCGACAACATTGAGGTTTATTGCAGAAGGTTGCTATCAGTTTGGCGTAGGAAAGTAGGAAAGGATGTAAACATTCGATTGTCGCAGTCATCTGTTTCAAAATGTATAAAAGTGGTGGTATCTACTCTAGAAGCCAAACTTTGTCCTAAATGGATAAATTTTTTAATGAGTGAAGTTGAGAAGGAAGAAACCAAAGTTCACTTTTACCAAAAGTTTGGATTTCCTGGTATTGGTTGCGTTGATGGTACGCAGATTACCATTAACCTCCCTTACCTGAAAGCAGGCATTTGTTTTATAATAGAAAGGTATACTACAGCATCAATGCAATAATTGCAACTTGTTTGTTTTGTATTTTGTAAGCTATAAATAAAATTGGTGTAGTTCTGTTCGACTAAGATTGATTTTGATGGCATGTCTTTAACTGTAAACATTTTAGAAACTGTTCAATATATTCTTGTGCATTTTTCACAAGCCTAAAGAGGATACCCAGGCCTACAATCCCTACTATGTTTCAACTCTATATCTCTATAATTTCCGGAAAAAATTGGACAAGAGTAATTTATTTTTTCGTTTCGTTTTGCTTTCTTCTTTGTCACACTTTCCGTTCGAAAATACTGGGAGCATTTAAATATAGTTAACAGCAGCTTATATGGGACATCTGCAGGTACAACTTAGGATATCCAATAACTCGATAACTTAAAAGGTTTTTAAATAAAATGGCAAAATTTGAAACATTTCTACGGTTTTCATATGAGTGAGTAGATATGCAATTCATTCTCAAATCAAACATACTAACTGCGCAATATTGTATTGACATCTCTTTTAAGCCTATTTTACTCCTGTGACGGAGAGGGAGACAGACAGAGGCAGTACGCTGTGCGGTTTGCTAAGAAAAAAAGAACAAAAGAAATGGCAAATATGTAGGAAAGGTTTGTTTGTCCTGTTTAGCTTACAAAATAAAGTGTCTAGAAAGAAATGTCAAATAGGTATAGGTACCAGTGATACCAGATCGTGGTATTACTACATTGGGGGTTTTTATTAGGGAAAATTCCTGGTAATACACGTCGTACTATTTATGAATGTTATTTGCCATTAAGATGAGGCAGTAAATTACCCGGTGAATTTTTTGAATAGCATTACAGCCCATGGCCTTTTTGCTGTTAAAATTGAATTAAAGGTTGGAGTTTTCATTATGTTGCTTCGCAATTTGAATCCCCCAAGCTTCGTAATGGTACTAGAATGTGAGTAATTTCGTTACAGAAAAACGTAATAGATGCGTTAATTTTAACTGGGTGTGGTAAAGGAGATACGGTATTTATACCAAGAATACAAATAATTCCCAGCAATTATGCATTTCAGTTTAAACGGATTCAATTTCCTATTAATGATTGTTTGACAATCAATAAATCACAGGGTCAAACTTTAAGAAAAGTGGGAGTTGAATTCACGGGCAATTTAGATAATTATGTAGCGTGCTCCAGGGTAAATAATGCAGGAAATATCACTATCTCAGCTGATAGAAACCGCTAATATGGTATACAAAGAAGCGTTACATTAATAAAAAAAAGTGGGCTAAATATTATAAAATTATTTTCATTGTCCAAAGAATATTAAATTATTGCCGATTAGTCCTATGTGCAATGCCATGAAGATGATGGCAGAGTGGACTCAATCTATGGGAGGTTTTTTAGTACGGGTTGAAGTCCCTCACTTTTGCAGAAAGCTCTTTCTGAAATTTTTTTCCATCAATTGTTCTGAAATCACATTTTGCACGTGCGAAGTCGGGCGGGTACAGCTAGTATTTATATAAAGAGGTCTTTTCGAGGCGAATGCCTTCGAGACTTTCGAGCATATTCGGCTTAGAGTGGGTTGACTGAACCCATGAATATTTGCGCTGTCGTCCAGAATCTATAAAGTTATTGAAAATTACATTTTGAGCGGAAAATACGTACACTTGGCTTACATCATTCGGACCCCAATAGTGAATAGCTGCCATTACCTGAAGGTCAACTTCGATATGCCCACTTCTCGGGTCATCATCCTCATCGAAAGATATCAATTATTTTCATCATATTTTCTTTGCTGAAATTATATTTATTTCCAAATTCACTTTCCGGAAGATGAAAATCGCCTTTGGTTACTTATTTGATAACTTCTTAAAAATTCGAAAATGTATCCGCCATCTAATTTGACTTTGCACAACAGGGAAAACGAAAGTTGATCAAATGCGAATTATCTTTATGAAAAGGAGTTTCTGCAACTAAACAAAGCGGGCGTAAGTTTTAAAAACACACTGATACAACTTAGGGGAATTCTGCTTAAGATGACATACCCGACAAGATGACATACTTGCAATTACTCTTTAACCATAAGCGCCACTGTTCTGCCTGACACGTGTAGTTTAACAGTGTAGCTTACCCCCATAGTAATGCAGCTGCCAGTTTACAACGTGCTTTCATTGTGATTGGAAATAAGGATTTTGTGCGTGAAATTTTTGTTTTTGTATTAAGTGTTTGCTCCAGAATTTCTGATAAGGTAGCTATTGTGTTGTGTCTGAAGTGTTTTGTGGCTACAGTTATTGGTATATTTAGTGATTTCTGTGCGATATTTTCGTTTGTTCGGAAAATGTTGGTGCCAACAATCTGCTTAATATTTGCGAACCAATCGGGCAAGATGACATAGTACCCGACTGTCCAAGGTAACTCAGTATGTCATCTTACCAAAGGTATTGCATTTTATTTTAATTTATATATCTTTTTATTTCAGTATGCCAAATAATTACAAAAGATGTCAAACAAGCATTCTTGGGTGAAAGAGGATATGGCTAAGGCTACTCAAGACGTTAGGGAAAATAAATGTGGTTGGTTACTGGCATATGTCATCTTATACCAAACTATGTCATCTTGAACTCTCTTTTCAGCTCATTTAAAATTTCTTTTAAAAGTACTATTTATTGTTTTACTGAATTCTTTTAAAATTTATTTTGTTTACCAATAAATGAATTGACTGAATTCACTCTGTTTTCATCCCTATGTTTACTAAATATTTTTATTTTTCACTTTCAAGAAAAAGTATATCATCTTGAGCACAATTCCACTAGCTACTATGCTACTATCTCATCGTACATGTTTTATTTGTCCAATGAAGGGATTGTAACTTCTGCAAAAGTCAATTGAATTCCAATAGAGTAAAATGTGATCAATTTAAAAAAAAACGAGTGTGCTTTAGACCATACAACTGAAGTAAAACTTCTTTAATTCCATCTATATATAAAGGGTGATTTTTTAAGAGGTTTAGAACTTTTTTTAAAAAAAAAACACAAAAAATTCGAAAAAATGAATGAAATATTTATTTGAATCGATAGTTTGAACCTTGCAATTTAATGTTTAAAGATAATTTCATGCAAATGTTGACCGCGGCTGCGTCTCAGGTAGCCCATCCGCTGAGTCCAATTTTGGCATACTCTTTCACACATATCGGCCGGTATCTCACGAATGAATGCATGGATGTTGGCTTCCAGTGCGTCAATCGAAGCGGGCTTGTCCCTATACACATTAGCCTTGGCATACCCCCACAAAAAATATTCTAATGGTGTCAAATCGCACGATCTAGGCGGCCAATTGACCGGCCCGAAACGTGAAATTAACTGTTCACCAAACTCGCCTCGCAATTGCGCCATTGTTTCGCGTGCTGTGTGGCATGTGGCACCGTCTTGTTGAAACCACATATCATGCAAGTCAAGAACTTCCATTTCGGGCAAAAAAAAGTTTGTTATCATCGCTCGGTAGCGTTCACCATTGACAGTAACGCTGCGATTCGCATCATCTTTGAAGAAATATGGCCCAATAATGCCGCCGGCCCATAAACCGCACCAAACAGTGGCTTTTTCGGGATGCATTGGTAGCTGTTGCAATGCTTCTGGCTGATCTTCACTCCAAATGCGGCAATTTTGCTTATTTACGTACCCATTCAACCAAAAATGAGCCTCATCGCTGAACACAATTTTTCGATAAAAAAGCGGATCCTCGGCCAGCTTTCCAAGAGCCCATTCACCAAAAATTCGGCGTTGTGGTAGGTCGGCTGGCTTTAGTTCTTGCACCAGCTGTATCTTAAAAGGCTTTACGCCCAAATCCTTCCGCAAAATTTTCAACAAATGTCCAACAAAATAAATTTGGTGCGAAATTTGGTCACAATCTTCCGAATAGACTGCTCAGAAGGTCGAGAATGCCGATCATAAAATGGAAGCAGCGCGCGATGAACATTTCGAACCGAGCACGAATTTTGATAGTAAAATTCAATAATTTGCAAGCGTTGTTCATTTGTAAGACGATCCATGGTTAAATTGCAAACCAAACTGAAGCTGTTTGACAGTGACACAAGGTACTAAACACACGTCAGCTGTCAAAACCGGTGTTGCCAAACCAAACCAGCTAAAAAATCACCCTTTACATGTTTAGTTTATACATTCTAATACTTATATCCATTTTCTTCAATAATTTACTGGCTATGAGAGGAAGAGAGCAAGAAAATGGGCACCCGCACTGCTCCTACAGTATGATACAGACAATAGGCCACGGTTGCCACTTACAACAAAAACTCAAATTATTTTATTTGATTTTGCACAAAATTACCATCTGCTAGAAGACATGGGAGATCATCCTTTTTTTCTTATAACAAACCCTTAACAAATTAGAGTTTCATGTCTGTATATAAATAATGCGATTAATTATTATTATTCGCCATCAGTAAAAAGAAGAAAATGAGTGCATTCTGTAATTTTTTGAATAAAACAGTTTTATATGGATGGTGATGAAGTATAGCTATGCAAATAATGCAATGCGTTCACTTAGAAGCAGTAATGTAGCATTTCAATGAGGTGATATCGTGTTCGCATTCTTGGTACGTCTGCTAAAAAATTTACCATAACCAGATAAAAATTACCACAACTCAATAAGCAAAACAAATTACCAAAATTTGTGAAAAATTACCAAAGTGGCAACATTGCAATAGGCGTGTCTTAGATATGCGAAACGAAGCTGGCTATGAGAGAATGAAAAGAAACTGTATGCTCGCACCTCTCTCTGTTGCTCCTACAGTGTGATACAGACAATAGGCCTGCACTGCAGTGATACCAGACTTTAGCGGCAGGTTATCCCACGGTTATACTCAAAATATCCCTTTTATGTTTACAAAATAAATAAATCTATTATTTAAAAAAATACTCGTGATTCATTCACAGACATATATGTCATTTTATGAAACAGTTTAGGGAAATAAAATTACTCCAAAAAGAAAATGAAAGCATTTAGACATTTTGAATGACTTTTTTCTAAACATGAAAACATTTAATTTAATCGTAGGTTGAATAATTTTTTTATTCTTAATGAAATGAGCAATTAGGAACAAAATCTGACCAAAAAGTAAAATCCCTTTCTTTTTGTACTATGAGGTCTGAAAAATCCCTTTGTCCCTTTTAGCTTATTATTAGTGAGAAAATCCCGCAAAAAGTGATAAATCCTCCGATCAGGTTTCACTGCTGCACTGTATGATGTGTCTTAGATAATGAAACGTAACTGGCTTTGAGAAAGAGAGAACGAAAATGTGTGCTCGCATCTATCTCTCTTGCGTCTACAGTAATATTCGAAACGAAACGTAACTCTCTCTCTTTTTATCTCACTAACTTCGGCTCGCAATTTCTGTATCGCTTTCGAGACGTATTCACCAGCGTACCCCCCAAGTCAAGCGTGCCTAAGGAAGTATTACTTTAAAAATTATCGCAAGCTTTATGTAGATAAAAGCTTTCATCAGAATCAATGTCAACCTACCCTTACCCAATAAAACTGCATAACCATTGAATAGCCAATCAACCAAAATTTGTTAACTTTTAATACGACGCTGTGCAGTATCACTTAAATTCTCATTAAAAATAAGAGAAATACCAATCAAAACCAATGGCTCTCTCTGTGGCTGTATTAATGGAAGTTACAAAACAAACCACACACAAGTCGGTGGTGTATCTTCAACGCCAAAATTCTTCCTCATTGCCACTCGCACCACGTTTTTTGTGAAGTGAGTTTCAAGAGTCGTCATCTTGAGTGGAGATTTCCCCTGCTTATGTTTTTCCCCCAGTAGAGTCTTCATTTCATTTCTTTGGGCTATTATGACAAAAAAAAAACAGGAACTTCTATCCAAAGAGTCGTAAAATGCAAACTGTGTTGAATTTTCAAGTTTCCCGGTCTAAGAAGCCAGACCGAAGTCGTTGTTTGAGTTTTTTTTTTCTTTTCGTTTTTTATGTTCGCATTTTAGGATGAATTTTAAGGATTATTTTCTCGTTTTCTTTATAATTCATTTCTTTATTTGCCATTTCAGTTGCATTCATCTGCAAAGTGGAAGGGGGGCTGATGGCTATTATATTGCTATTGCCAGAACTGGTCCGTGTGCAGTGACAACCAGGAAGAAGAATAGTAAAACAAGGAAAGATTTTATTTTCAAAACATTCCGATGGTTAGTTGCAGCAGCGAACAGACAAAAGATTCCTCTTGTGATACTAAATAAACATTCTGGCCGATAGCGTTATAAATTTCCGAATTGGACGACAGACAACGCAAATAAGAAAGTTTCCCCTCCTTGCGCATAGCAAAGAGGCGAGACGGAGAGCAATGAGCAACAAGCCAGAAAACTACCAACAACTATTGTCGAATTTCAATGAACCTGCACAGTATGGATGAAGTGAGTACCTACTCGTATTGTGCAGATGGTAACTATTAAAAAATAAAAACAACCTGAAACGAATCACAGCTATATGGCCATTTTAACGTCCTGCGAGGTTGCATTCGAAGAAATTTGATTGGAATTCTTTTTATGCATGCCACGAAACAGAGCGCACCAGAAAAATAAGTCTGTCTATGATGAACTTTGTTGTTTGTCCTTAAGAATGGCATCGTTACAATTTCAGACTCACCATTCATCTGGGAGGGTGGGGACTTGTGCATTTTTATTGCGTTGCAACAAGCATATTGTTTAGGTCAACAAGGTACGAAATAAGGAAATACATGGGGTCCAGCATTTATGTACATTTATGTGTATCTAGTCCAGTAGAAATGTTAAGACAACAGCTCTTGCATAATTGATTGATTCCCTGGTCCTACCAGCTTCTAAATTGACTATCTCGATTATGCCCGAAGATTTAACAGGCACATATTGTCCATAGTGAATTAAATTGGCTTAAGCCGATTATTTACTTTTGTGTTACATGTTATTGGTATTTAAGTTAAATACAGCGGCGGACACATGAAAAGGGCTCAGATTCTTGTGCCAAACTTTTAGCCCAACAGCTCAGATAGCTGTAAAAAATTCTTTGGTGGATTTCACATTGGTAAACATTTCATCAAAAAATTAAGACTCAGCCAACATCGACCCTTTATATATAAATTAACTAGAAAGACACGCTTTTTTTTATAAGACTCCCACGACAACCTATGGCGCAGGTTATTTTACATCAGCCCTTAAAATATTCAAGGACAGAAAATAATTAAATAATAAACGAGTTACATGATCTATGCCAGTAACAGCCAACAGCGTGTAACACCCATCGAAACCCCAATTCACACTACGATTGTTTCGCATGAAGCGATAAACTAACAGTCACCAAGGCCAAATTGTTTCTTCTTCAAAAACAAACAATAACAAACGATAATAACTGGCTACCTGTTGCTGCAGTTAACAGAATAGGAGAATCATGCAAAACAACGCCAACATTTATCCAAGGCCATGAACACAATCAGGGTTGGTACCCACAGAAAGCACAAGTGTAATGCATCAACATACCAGGCAACGCCAAATAATCAATAAGGCCAAGTTGTTGCAACGCAAATAACAAGGAGAATTTTCTACAGCAGAGCAAGGCACCATCGTGGCTTTGAAGAGTTGACAAGAAAAATGGCAGTTAGTCTGATTCGGAGGCTTATTGAGTCAATATTTATAATAAATATTTAAATATTTTTTGTAAGGGAAACATACCCAAAAATCTATATACATAAATTTGGTCCGAAAAATGTATAGTAACTAACCGAACCGGCGAACTTCGTTTTAACGCCTTCAGATAAACTCCAGACCCTGCAGAGTGATAATAAAACACAGATAGTTAAAATTGTAATGTGATTTATTTGAATGGAATCGAAATCAGTAGAGAGCGATATGAAATGATAAACAATGTTTTTCGACATATTTTCCGGTGCAAACACAAACAACGAAGACGGTTGCGGAAAACAGGGATATTCGAGATTAATCCTACAGACTTTGGCCTTGCGTTTTATTGATTGTCATCGCAAAAGCCAGTGGCGCAGTGGTTAGTGGTTAGTGTGTTGGACTACTAAGCGAGGGGTCCCAGGTTCGAATCCCGAGAAAAACCCAAATTCCAACTTAAGGTTTTTTTTTCGCTGCGCCACCTCTCGCGAACATCTGACAAACATCCGAGAGTATAACTGTCATGAAAGAGCTTCTCAATTGGCCGTTTGGACTCGGCATAAAATTGTAGATCCCTTCCATTCGTCCCAAAAATAAAAAACTCACACAAGACGAATGGTTGTGAGAAGCTAGGCTTGGGTCCATACGGACCTGTTGCGCCAATTATTTTTTTTTATTCATCGCAAAAGCCAATCGAACGGGGAACTGAATCAGCTTGAATTGAAATGGAAAATCAGTTGCAATAATCGGAATTCGTGGGATAAGGACTTCTCCTTTGAATTTGTCCTTGATGATTGTCGCTTGAATTGTTCATAAGTTTCTTGATGGACAACCGCGTACCGTTGCACAATTTCGGATGATTCAGATTCCGCAAAATGATTTTGATCGATCCCACCTTCAGCTGTAAATTATGCGGCGGAGTTCCTGGCACATCAAGCGAGTCTGCTTAACGATGTAATCCATGAATACCTATTCTTATCTTTTGTTTGAATACTCATGCAGGGATCTCATGTCGATCGCTGGATGTTTGTCCTGTCAGCAACAGACTTGTAGCACGCTGCTACTAAAAACTTATTGACCTTCTCTAGGGAGGTCGCACGTCTCTTAGATAAACCACTCCCCATTGATACAATAGATCTTACAGGTCGCAGTGTCAGCCAGCTGCCAGCTGGGCATGGATATATATATAAACAAAAAAAAAAAAAAAAAAAAAAACATACTTGTAATTTCGGGCCATATCGGATTGCAAGTGAACGTGATGAATAAATCCGAGCGTCCGTAATTGCGCACGTATCTATGTCATCGCATCTTGAGCGTACTCATGCATGAGGCGCGGGCTTCCAACATAAGTAGCTGGGGAATGGTCAAACAACCGATGTTGGCCGCGTATCCTTCAGTAGTGAGTAACAGTAAAACGAATGAAATTGAGACGCTCCGTTTCGAACTTAATGTACATGTCGACACAGTACCGATGATTGTCAACATCTTGCCGAATCATCAATCGACACGAATAAAAATTCATTGAGCTGACCTTCCTGAAATATGAATTCGAACTTAATTGTAGAATGAAAAAACAGGTTAATTTAACCTTAGTAGGCTTATGTTGCTAACTACGCCTAATAAGCTAAACATTCGTCGAATCGACGATCAGTACTAAAATATGTTTTTCTAAGCTTTGTTTAATACATATGGTTCCATTTTTTTTTCTGAAACATTAAGATTGTATTCCCAAATAAAAAACTTGATTTTACTGAGTATATTCTTCATTTTTTTATTATTAAGCAGTCTTTAAAAACTGCAGCATTTTTCAGTCTAACATGAACATGTCTTCACAATATTTTTAAAAACTGAAAAAAAAACATTCCTTCTTTGGCAATATAAAATTAATAATGACAGATGATAAGAAAAAAAAAATAAAGGAACTATTTTTTCTTTGCGCAAAATCCGCAAAAGTCAATTCGATGTTGACCACAAATTCCAATATTGCATTTAAAAATATAAATAAAAATAGAAATACTGTTTTTACCTGCCGGACACAACCGTCTTTCCCAAGAACGCATCGGCGACTGAGTTAGATGTTGAGCATAAGTAACTATGTGCCCGCGTTGAGGTAGGAAAATTAAGAATGTGACATCGTCGAATCGACGAACATTAGCTTTCTAGGGTAAAAAACAAAAGAATTACAAATATATGAGCAAGACACATTCAAGTACCTCTACCTAACTAATTGATAATCGGAGACTACACAAGTACACACCCTAACAAATATTCTAGTATTGAGTACCCTCCGACTGTCAAATAGTAAGGTATAGGTACTTGACTATGTCTTGTTCATATATCTTTTTAGTTCTTTTTTTTACATTCAGTCGGGTTTTTTGTATTTTAAAATTAACTTTTTTATTTTTATCTTTTTAGCCTATGACACTCTGGGGAAGAATACGAATCTTATAACACCTCACACTTCAAAATCGGTCAATCCGTTTAGCCCACAAGGTGTCCCGATGGAACGTATATAGGATACGCGCGAAACAGATAACCCTCCCTGTGTCCAGTCGGGCAAAAAGAAGTGATGCCTTGTAAAAAAACCTGTCGTTGGATTGACCATCTTTATGTTGTGCATTATATGACCGATGCGGCAATTGTCCACCATCCCGACGCTTGAAAAACAATCTCGCGTGATTACACATTCCTGCCAACAAATACCACTGCTTCTTCATTGATAGTGGGAGCATTGAATTGTCTTGCATGGCTTCCAGCTCGCCTTTTATCTGCGCTCTGACAATGATTGTGTGGTCGTCAGAATGCATTGTATCCAATGAGGTCTTGAACAATTTGACCAATGCATTATGCTCATGCAGAAGATTTTGCAATTGTTCAATCATTTCACGTTTTGTCGCAGTAAATATTGCACAACGCTGATCTAGTTCAATTGCCGAATCACCAACGAAATAGGTCTGAAAGTACTTATGATCTTCGTTTGGTGGTGGTAACAAAGCGCCCGATCGATGGTGAATTTGCCCTTGAATCTGAATGTTTTGGAATCAATTTCGACAAAAATGAGCAGAACTGTTCGTTTTCATCTATCACCATTACCTCATAACTTGGGTTGTAGCGGGGTTGATCAACAACTTCGGCTCCAAATAACTTCATTTGAAAGCGTCCGTTATATTTTCGTCAGGAAATATTTTGATTGTATTTTCATAGAGAAACGAATGCAATGGCTCTGGCGGATGAGTCAAAACGGGCAGTTTCACCTTGCCACCAGCGCAGCATAAGCCAGAGGTTTCGGATTGAAACTTCAACGCATTGCAATGTTGTCATACAACAAACAATGAACCGATATCAGCGTAGATCCTCGAGAAATCGTATTCGAAACCTTCACGATTGAAGTCTATATCTACGACAGGTATTCTTATTTAACATTTTGTCGAATTTGGGGCAGCGTAATTGCCAAGAGAAGGTTTTTACGAAAGAACATTTTGGGAAAACCCTCCGGGAAAGTGGTGAAATTCGAGAAATTGAAAACTCATTTTTGATGTATGGAATCTTGTATGCAATTGTTCCGGAATGGCTTTTTGAATAGAAGAATAGAAAATTCTTAGTGGAAAACTACGAGCTTTGGAGGCAGTTGACCGAAGGATTTACGAGGTGATTCGAGACGATTTGGTGGGGCTATGATATTGCCCTCCGGAGATTTTCGTTAAACGCTTCCCGTCATTCCGAAATCTTCTGCTGCCGATGAACTTAGTGCATGCCTGAAATCGTCGTCTTTGGGCGGCATGGCAAGGACTTGATATTGGCCTCGAACATGAGAGTCGCCTTGCAGAACGACCCATCGGCTGCTGAATTCTCGAGACAACTGCTGGCGCTTGTCAATGGCCAAATTCATGTTGATGTTTCGACTGGATTGATATCGTTCCCGGCAAATTTTCGCGAGTTCACATCGTCGAAGGAGGAACTCATCACCAAAGTGTTTGCCCGCATTACAGAAAATTATAAAAATCTCGACTGGATTAGTGAACGGGCAATACTAGCATACTAGCAGCGAAGAATAAGGACGTTGATAGCCTGAATTTCATTATTCAAAGTCAAATCGGGTGAGATCTGCATTCGTACAAATCCGTTCACAGCGTGACCGATGAGGAGGAAGTGACCAACTATCCGAATTTTTGAACTCCCTTGATGTGCAAGCAACTCCGACAAAAAACTAACTAACAACTCCTACCGGAGGTCTTGAGGCTATCCTCAATCTGCTGCCGCTAGATATATTTATACAATTTTCAGCCGCCATTAGTGCCATGAGAGTAAGCCATTCAGTAAACTGGAAACAGAATGTAAAGGGTCACTCCTCGATCCTACAGAAATATTTCGGCTATGTACCAAGCACAGACTACATGACGCCATACTTAGAGTTTACAAGACCTTTCTCGAGCGCCTACCCCAGCAGGGAAGAATGGAGAGACGGACACGTACCTAACACACAATCCATAGGCGTCTTTACGGACGGTTCATAAATGGAAACCGAGGTAGGGTCCGGCGTCTTCTCCGAGTCGCTGGGTATATCTAAATCCGTTCGCCTCGCCGACCACAGCAGTGTCTTGCAAGCAGAGGTCCTGGCAGTGACAACAGCGGCCCGTGAGTCTGTGGTAAGGGTAATACCACCTGAAGGTATTACCTTCTTTATCGACAGCCAGGCAGCAATAAAAGCATTAACTGCAATAGAAATAAAATCAAAGCTTGTGCAATGCTGTCGCGAAGAAGAAGGTAATGCTCTGTTGGGTTCCGGGACATGAAGGGATTCCAGGCAACGAGAAAACTTACGAATTGGGAAGACAAGGTTCGGCACCTGTATCGGAGCAAGCTGATCCCTCTGTGAACATCCCGCCTTGCGCACTCGAGCTTGAAGCAGGAAGAAAGGCCACAAGAGAGGCGAATGCTAGATGGACTGCACTAGAAACTGGTCATACCACAAAAATCCTATGGCCAACCCTCAATGAAGCCAGAACCGAGAGTCTAATGCGAAAGTATAGAAAATCTCTTTCCACCCTCGTAGGAATTATAAAGGGGCACAACACTCTACGGTATCACATGAAGAAATTACGCTTGACGGAAGAAGAACTATGTAGAGGCTGCGGTGATGAGGAAGCTCTTGAGGACGAAAACCCACTTCCTATGTCACTGCCCAGGTCTCCAATACTATTGACATAGATTCCTAGGGAGACACTTCTTCCACGACCTAGACGAGCTTTCCAGCATACATATAGACAAGATATTGAGCTTCATCAAATCCACAGGATGGTTTGTATGCAACAGCACAGTGAGTACTTAAACATATAATAATAAATAAACAATCGTGTAGTTGGACTGTCAATTTAATAATGCCATTTATTCGCGAATGCCAAGAGCTTAAATAGGTATTTGCATGCGCAAATAGATACATAGTTGATTCTTGCTGATGCAAGTGTAAATTGGGATTGTTGTAAACAATTCCCTGGAAATTCTTGCAGGTGCAAGAGATATTTTGTTCGCGAGATAGAGAATTGCATTTAGACAATTCTCTGGTAACAATTCTCTTGAATTGTTTGCATGGAATTGACGGAGACAATTCCTTGGAAGTGATAGTGTGGGAAGGCGCAAATATTATTGTGTGACACCTCCGCCCTCTTAAGGTTTGCAGTCCCTGCAAATAATTATTCAAACTCTTGACATGCGTACTTATATTACATATGTGGTTCTTATGTTAAGATACATTTTTTCTTAAATCTATTCTCTTGTTACATCACGAGAAAATGGGTCTGTTTGATTTTGTAATTCAATTTTAGTTGTTACAACATTCTTTCTTCCTTTTATTTTGATTAAAAATACGCATGCTATTCCAATGATTATTATTATTACAGTAAAAGAATAAAATCCTGTGGTTACATTGTTTTGAAATTTTATGTATTGAATTTTTTCTCTATTTTCAATATTTTCTTTTTCAAGTTTTTCTAGTGATACTGTTTTTAAAATGTTTTTTGTAAAATTTACATGGACAATTGGGGTAACAATGCTATTTGTAAAATTTCGTTCCTTATTCATAAATTTAAGTTCCTTTATTTGTATAGTACAATCCGTAAACTTGATTATGTTATTATTTTTGATGAACAATTTTTCTTGGAAGCAATTTTGACTTATTTCAGTAAATTGTAGATTTTTTGTTATAATAAGACCCTCTGCAATTTCTTCAATTACAATCATTTTATTTATCTTAAGATTACATACATTACTTTCTTTCAAAGCGTTTCGAATGCACTCATTTGCGTGTTCTTTTAATTTCCTTACTAAAAATTGGTTATTGGCTTCATAAACTTTATTTCCTTGTATTAATACTTCTTCTATTGGGTGATCTAATTCTTCAAATTGCTCATTAGGGAATGGTATCATTAAAGCCTTTTGGTAAATTTGGGTTGTAAAATTAGGGATGAAAATAGCTAATATTAATGTTTCAGAGGAGTACAAGACACTAGTTTTCATATATGCCAAATGTTCTAATGAAATATTATAAGCGCGCTTTTCCTGTTTTGTCAAAATATCATGAGGTAGGACATTAAGTCTGCTAACGAGTAAGACATCTAAGAGTTTTTCTAATTGTCTATTTATTAAACTTAAATCTGCGTATAATTGGAGTGTTAGTTGAAATTTGTCTGGGAAGTCTACTATCTTGTTTGTCTTTTTTGTTATTTCATTGAGGTATTTATTCAATTGTAGTTGTTGCTGGTTTACATGGTCAACAACGTGATTTAAATTTTTTATCAAATCATTGTTAATTTGGACTTGCTTATTTGACTGTTCTACAACCTGTTTCGAATTTAAGTCTAAATTCCTTAAATGCGCATATATTTCGTCGGCGTCTTCGCTATCCATATTTCCGAAAAGAAACTTTAAAGTTCTACCTCCAAAATTGATAAGACCTCGTTTTATTCTTTTTTCTTTATACATTGCAGGTATAATAGTATTAAGTTGGTTTTTTGCCAAAGCTATTTCTTTGTATAAAAAATCATAATTACCGCTTCCAGATTTGTTTAAAATATTTACATTTTGTTCCAAACTATTTATACTATTTTTGTATTCCGTCAAATTACAAATGTGTAGAATTTTTGTATAGGACTCTACAATCGGTTGGCTGTCAAGCTTAAGAAACGTGAAGCCATATTCAGTGTTGATTGGAGTTGCATGAATCCTTTGTGAGTTGGTTTGTTGAATTAAAAAGACAACAACAATTACTGAAATCCACATTCTGGAAATGTAAATTATTTATTTTGATAATTATTTTTTCGCTTTTTTTGATTTTGCGAATATTTAGTATTTCTATTATTACTAGTATCAATAACGTAATTACCCTCTGCTCTAAAGTGACTTAATTTTTTGTACTTAGGCTTATTTTTAGCTATTTCTCTGTTCCTTACTATGTTATCAGTTAACTCAAAACTTCTATCTCTCTTTTGGTTAATTTTATTAATTTGGTCAATCTTATTCTGCTTGTGCTTTTCTGCAAGGTCTTCAATGTCTTTACGATCATAGTTTTCAATTATGAAATCAATTGGTCTTAGTTTTGTTGTGGTATGTATTGTGCTGTTGTAAATTGTTATGATGTTGTGTATTTTGTCATTTAAATCTTGATCCTTGTTGTTTTGTCTATTGTCATTATTCTAAGATGTTCATTTAAAGTCCCGTGCAGTCTTTCAATGTCTGCGTTTCCTGTTTTGTTATGTGCAGTTGTCCTGTGAATAGCTATGTTATTTTCTTTTAAAAAGAGCTCTACTGTATTATGCAACATACATCTCTCATTGTCAAATATTATTTTATTCATTTTCCCTAGGAATCGTATTCTTTCTTTAATAGCACTTAAGATTGATATCCACGTTCTATCGTTAAGCTTGTGTATAGTCGCGTATTTGGAAAATTTGTCGATTGTTGTAAGATACATTATATTTCTACATGGAAACCAAATATCCATGTGAACAATTTCATTAAATTTAGGAGCATTATCAGTGATCTGGTAAGGAATTTTAATTGGGTGCCTATCATATTTAGCTAATTGGCAGGTTTCGCAGTTATTTACGAACTTAGTTATAAGCTTCAATAGATTAGGATAAAAGTATTTCTGTTTTAATTCGAGAAAGACTTCGTTAATGCCACGGTGGTTTTTGCTTAAGTGTTCTTTTTTGATAATGTCCAATATTTCATTTTCATCTGTGATATCAACTAATTTAACATTAGATTTGATTAAGGTTAAATTATTGTTTTGAAAGTACTTTACGTAGTTTTCCTGAAATTTAAGAAAAATGTCATCTTCTTCGCAGTAAAGACACATTATTCCTTTATTTATTATTATGCGTTTCATAATTTCGATCAAGTTTGAATTTTTTGCAAGTGTTATGTGATTCTAACATTTTTTATTCAAAATTTTTGTTACAACTTTCTCTTTTTTGCCATACTTTATGTATATTTGGTTTTTATAGACATTTATATATTTTTCTGTTATTCCAATGTAGTTTAAAGAATCTTCAATTCCACTGTGGATTGTATTAATGGTAGACATGACTTCAACGTCCATGCTGCTATTATCGCCATCATTAAACAAGATTTCATTCAAACTTTGATCATCAAGCTGCTTTTGAGTGTTTATGTACCTGCTAAGTCCATCTGTTACAATATTTTCTTTGCCTCTTAAATAAGTAATTTCGAAATCATATTCGTTCAGCATTATTTTCCATCTTTGGAGCTTCATATTCGGCTCTTTTAAATTGTGAAGCCATATCAGTGGTTTATGGTCGGTGCGAATTAAAAATTTCCTACCGTATAGGTAAGAGCGAAAGTACCTAACGGCCCAAACTATCGCTAGAAGTTCTTGTTCGATAGTTGCATATTTTTGCTCATGGTCATTAAGGGTTCGGGATGCATAACAAACAGGGTGACCGTTTTGACTTAAAACTGCTCCGATCGCATACTTTGAAGCGTCAGTTGTAAGTTCGAATGTTTTGGTAAAGTCAGGCGACTTTAAAATTGGATCACTAGTAAGCAACTGTTTAATTTTGTTGAAGGCAGTAATATATTCAGCATCTTTTAAGTTTATTTTTGCATTTTTTTTCAAATACTTAACCATAGGGTAGACTACTTTTGCGTAATCTTTGACGAATTTCCTATAGTAACCACTAATACCCAGAAATTGTTTTATCTCCTTATTGTTAGTGGGAATTTGCATTTCATTAATGGTTTTTATTTTGCTGTCATCAGGCTTAGTTCCATTATTTGTTATAATGTGCCCTAGGAATTTTGTCGATAACTCAGCGAAGCTACATTTTTCGGCTTGAATTTTCAAATTGCACTCCCTTAGTCTATTCATGACTTTTTTAATCGAAAGTAAATGCTCCTCAAAACTAGTCGAAAATATTAATATGTCGTCCAGGTAAACGACGCATATCTTATTAATAAAATCTTTTAGGACTTCATTGATTAGCCGTTGAAAAGTGGCTGGGGCGTTTTTAAGCCCAAATGGCATTCTTGTAAATTCGAAATGCCCATGTCTGGTTGAGAACGCAGTTTTCGCCTGGTCTCTTGGATCTACTTTTATTTGGTGGAATCCTTTTACTAGATCTAGGGTTGTAAAATAGTTACATTTACCCAATTTATCAAAAAGTTCCTCCATATTAGGCAAAGGGAACTTATCGTCGATTGTTTGTTCGTTTAATTTGCGATAATCGACGACTAAGCGCCATTTTTTATTGCCGTCTGCACTCTTTTTGGGTACGACCCAAAGTGGTGAGTTAAATGGACTATTGCTAGGTTTAATTATTCCTTGCTCAAGCATTTCTTCAACTTGTTTATCTACTTCTTCGCGGAATGCCTCAGGATATCTATACAATTTGCTATAGATAGGGGATTCGCTTTTTAGAATGATTCTATGTTTAGTTTGATTTGTACAAGTTAAGATGTCACCATCCTTGTAAAACAAATCGTTAAATGAATTAAGCATTTTTTTTAGTTTTGAAATATCATTTGAGTTAAGGTGAGATGCGAAAATGTTATTCAAATTTTCGTGTTCCTTATTGAGTAACTCTACGGAATAATTTATCAAATAGTTTTCTAAATACGATTCTTCGTCTTTGTTAAAGAAAATTTGTATATTACTTTCCTTTGTAACTAATGATCTGTTTTTGTAGTCTATAATAGGTTCTAAATCGACTAATATGTTATTCCCTATGATGCCATCAAAATTCTTATGGAAATTATATTCCAAAAAATTTACAAAATAATGTTCTTTTCTAAATTCTTTGAACAACGGAAATCTGTATTGAACGTTTGTTTCAATATTTCTGTTTAAAACTTTTAAGGTATAAGTTTTGTCATTTATTTTCCATTTTGGATTGCAAGTACCAGGATTAATGATGCTAAATTCGGCACCTGTGTCTATTATGAACCTGAGTTTCCTAACTGCAGTGTCAATTACTATATAGGGAAGTTGTTTTGGCCTAATAGTTGAAAATTTTGTTGCCTGTCTTCATTAATTGAGATATCCATAGGTTCATGATAAGAATTATTTATGTTTTGAAAGTTACCTGAACTATAGTTGCCGCGTTGAGTATTTCGCGAAATTCCTGAGTTATTCTGACTTTGATTATTATTTTGTCTATTTCTATAATAGTTATTCCTTGGATTTTGGTTCATATGCCTAGCATTTCCTGAGCTATTTGAATCTATGGTATTTAGGTTCTGATTTTGATTTTGATGCCTAGAATATAAGTTATGCTGATAGGTTGTCGTCAAATTGTTTTTGTTAACGTGTTTTTTGTGTGTGTAATTCGAATAATTGTTAGCTCTTATGATTTCGTATGCATCTAGCAACGTTGTAGGGTTCCTACTTATTATAACACTTCTAACCGGTTCTGGCAGACCGAATTTAAAGGTTTGCAGAGCAATTCTTTGATTACTTTTGGCTTCATTTGTTAACTTTCTATTTAATAGGTATGCGCTGTTTAGTCTACAAAGTAAGTTATTTAACTCTTGGTAAAAAAATTCTATAGTTTTGTCACATCGACAAGATCTTAATTTATCTATGAGTTCTTCAACTGACTCTTTCTCTCCGTGATTTTTGATTAAAATGTCCTTAAATTCCTCCCATGTTGTCAAATTGCTATTTATTAATAAGGTTTTACGTGCATCGCCAATAATTTTATCCTTAATTATTCCTAATGCTAAAAGCTTATAAGTACTGTCAAATGTTTCGAGGGTAGGTAGTAATATTTCTACCTGAGTTATAAAATTAATTAGGGAATCTTTGTCACCATCGAATGGTGACATTCGACCTAAAGTGTTTGAGACTAATTTAAATTTTTCATTAACTTCTAAATTTTCCATTTTTTTTTTTTTTTTTTTAGTTTAAATAGACTTATCTGTTATCCTTAGGTATTTTTCGATCTCCTTCTTTTTGATGTGCTGCAGCTCTTCGGGGGCTATTAAGAAGTCGACTGTGTCTTCGGGATTGTCCAGTGTGTGAATTAGGTTTTGGCGAACGATGTCTTCCATTCGTTGTTTGAAAATTTGTTTGAACTTTGTTAGCTGGTGCGCATATAAATGTTTGTTTTATTGAACATTTACTTCCGTTTCGTTCCTTTAGATTTGTTTGTAACTTTTTTTTTTTTTTTTTTTACCGTCACAAAAATTTATTTAACACATAGAAACTTTTTTACCGTTTCTTTAGATTTGTTTGTAACTTTTTTACCGTCACAAATATTTAGTTTAACACATAGAAACTTTTTTACCGTTTCTTTAGATTTGTTTGTAACTTTTTTACCGTCACAAATATTTTATTTAACACATAGAAACTTTTTTACCGTTTCTTTAGATTTGTTTGTAACTTTTTTACCGTCACAAATATTTAGGTTCCTTTAGCGACTGCGCCAATAATAAATAAACAATCGTGTAGTTGGACTGTCAATTTAATAATGCCATTTATTCGCGAATGCCAAGAGCTTAAATAGGTATTTGCATGCGCAAATAGATACATAGTTGATTCTTGCTGATGCAAGTGTAAATTGGGATTGTTGTAAACAATTCCCTAGAAATTCTTGCAGGTGCAAGAGATATTTTGTTCGCGAGATAGAGAATTGCATTTAGACAATTCTCTGGTAACAATTCTCTTGAATTGTTTGCATGGAATTGACGGAGACAATTCCTTGGAAGTGATAGTGTGGGAAGGCGCAAATATTATTGTGTGACAATATGTATCTATAGAAAGGGTTATTATGAGACAACCTTTCCCCCAGTGGGCATCACAATGGATCAATATTGACCTGAGTGCGGCAAGGAATACTCCAAGCCGACCCACATACCTAACCTAACCTAACTCGGTCGCATAATTTACACCTGAAGGTGGAATCGATCATAATCATGTTGCGGAATCTGAATCATCCGAAATTGTGCAACGGTGCGTGGTTGTCTGTCAAGACACTGATGAACAATGTGATTCAAGCGACGATCATCAAGGACAAATTCAAAGGAGAGGAAGTCCTTACCTATCCAGCGAATTCCGATTATTCCAACTGATCTTCCATTCTTCTTGGATTGGCTTTTTCGATGATAATCAATAAATCGCAAGGCCAATCGTTGGAAGTCTGTGGAATTAATCTCGAATTTCCCTGTTTTTCGCACGGGCAGCTGTACATTGCCTGTTCGCGTGTTGGCAAACCGTCTTCGTTGTTTGTTTTTGCGCCGGAAAATATGTCGAAAAACATTGTTTATCATTTCATATCGCTCTAAACTGATTTCGATTCCATTCAAATAAATCCTTTGAAATTTTAACTATTTGTATTTTATTATCACTCTGGAGATTATCTGAAGGCCTTAAATTGGGACGAGACGAAGTGCGCAGGGTTCGCTAGTTATAAATATATACAGAGTTTCAAATTGAGAATTAAAGACTTTAAATTCAAAAAAAAAAAAATATATATTATGTCTTCATAAAAAGGCACCCTAAAAGTTTTACGTGGTTTTAAAAGTTGTGAACGTTATGTGTAAATTTATAATTTGAGGCGAATGGAAGAGGACTACAATTTTACACCGAGTCCTATCGGCTAATTTGGAAGCGCTTTCATGACATTTACATGCTCGGATATTTTGTCAGATGTTCGCAAAAGGTGGCGCAGTGGAAAAAGCTTCAAGATGTGACTTATGCGTGTACGCAACTGCCTTTGGAGTTCGTAAATAATTTGTTTTAGAGTATACGGACAAGCCGTTACTCTGCATAATTGACACACATGTTTCAAACACATTCATGCGTAACGTACTATGTTTCAGTTATGGCCATCATCAGTATATGCTGCGATTGACCTGAATAATTTGTAAACAAACAGTATCACGATTTAAAATACTGCAGCATACGCAACGTCAATAGATAGCATCCTCAAACCTGCATCCATGCGCATGCATTACCCTATCTTTTCACGGTTAGCAGTATTTCTACTTTCATTATTCAGAAAAAAACAGCTCAAGTCAGAGTATACTTTACACAAAGTCGCTCACACTACAAGTTCAAATATAACTCATTTGCGCGAAAGCTGAGAAGGCTACCTACACTCACCTTTCATGTTACTGAAATTAATCCAGATCGCAAAGGAACTTCTCTCAGTGAATTTATTTAAGTGAGCTCTTAAAACGAGAAAAACTGTTTCAACCAACTAGGTATACAGGACAGGAACTCAAATCGTACGGTATTATTTACGCCGTCTGCTCTCTTTTTGCCATAGTACACACAAAGTCGAATTAAAAATTCAATTTTAATTAAAGTTTGTTAAATAAGACCTATCTATAGCCTAGCACAGTTACACGTACACTCATTTCGTTTCATTTTCCTGGCTTTGTTTTTCTCCATTTCATTTTAACCTTATGCTTAAATGCCACACCAACACTGACTTTAACTCTAACTAGGTAGGTACATATCCATATGTGTAATGCGAAACCATTTTATGGCAAATAGGTACTCAGTACACCGTTGTGGATCTTTTTATAGCGCAAAAGACATTGGAAAGTTTTAATTGCTTGAGGGGCTCTAAATACGAATGAGCGAAAAAAAAAAACGACAAAGCGAAATGCAACTCCTGCGTTGAGATCCTGCAGCACGGCGGTGGTTGGTGTTGCCATTTTAATTGAAGTACAATAACGTGGCGCAAATAAAATGCAGCTAATCCAAGAGAATTGGAGCATTGTACCTACTTACATACGGGAGCAGCAGAGCAAATTTATAAAGAAAGTTGTCCTAACTTGTACCTAATGGCACAAGTAAAATAGTGTAAGAACAACATTTCCCTACGGCATGATCTTTTTAAATTATACTAATGTAGAACTTGAGAAAAGGTCTAATCAGTGAATAAGGGTGTTCATTTCGGAGACAATAAATTAATGAGTGACACTGAAGTGAATGAGAATAGAGAGCTATAGCAAATTAATTTTATACGACAACTTTTTACATCTTCAATATTTATTGTAAAGGGTTTTCCAATAAGAGGTGTTATTTTGGTATTCAAAAAAAAATGCCATTTTTTGAGATAAATGAGCGGATGTTTATTTCATAATAAAGAGGAAGGTATCCCGTTAAAAATGAAAAACAACATCAGCCAAAATGGCCACCACGAGCACGCATACAGGACCCTATCCTTTTCATGAAATTTTCCATAACCAAAATGCAAAGTGGCTGCCCTTTGTCCTCGATAGCCTCACGAATTTTTTCTTTCAGCCCTTAAATCGACGCTGGGCTGTTGGCGTAGACCTTATCTTTCACGTGGCCCCAAAGGAAGAAGTCGCAAGGTGTTAAATCACAAGATCTCGGTGGCCAATTGTGATCACCTCTTCGAGAGATAACACAAAGATCAATGGCTTCGTTGCTTGTGTTTTTCACCATTTTTGTAGTTAATTTTACTAATTTCAATGCGTTGTTGAAGCGTGTATCGTTCCATTTTTAGTAATGGCGTAGTTTCTATTTGTCAAATGTCAAAGAATAAAAGCTTCAAAAGTGACAGCTACCGAAATAGCGGGCATTCACAATAACACCTCTTATTGGAAAACCCTTTAAATATATTACTTTTATTTATTTTATAATAACGTTGCTGACGGTTGACCTATCTGTTGTCGGCTAAGGGTTGAACTGCCTCCTGGTGGTTGTGCTTTCGAATGATATGGGTTGAGTGGTGCGTGTTTTGTGGTTGGTATCTGGTTGCGCTGGTGACGCTGTCAAGTGGGTGATCGTAAATTATCTGGAGCAGATTATTTATCATCACATTTAGTCCTGCGTACAAGTGGATTGGATCGGGTTTCGTCCTATCGTAATGCGCACATGTGGTTTGGGACACTGAAACTGTCCGGCATCGATCGTGGGAATCGACCGTGGAAATAACTTAGCTTCTTTTGCAAGTTTAAAGATGTCCTTAAATAAAATGCACGTGAAATAACGATATGGAAGAATCCTATAGAGATCGTTTGTATGAATAAATCAGTCCCGAAGATAAAGAGACGAAACGTCCAAGTGTACTCTGGTAAGCAAATTCATTTTTCGAAATACAGTGGAAGCTCGAAAAGGTGAACTGTAATTTTTTATTTTTTTATTTTTTTTATATTTCTAATGGTATTTTTCAAATTTTCACATAACAGAGGAGTGAGAAATAGTAAGAAGGGGAGCCTTTTTCCATATCCAAGTAGAAGTTTAAGCGCTGTTACTACATTTCAGAAATATTTCCGTGACAGTAACAGTGTGTTTCTTTTATCAAAGTGCGGAATGTTTCCCATACAGGATGGAAAGGTGACCAAAGCGGGAAAGCTTTAGCTGTTTAAATGACTCTTATAGGAAACACATATAATGGTATATTTGGATATGACTTGTGACCGCAATGTAACCGAATTTTTGCATTGTTGGAGTGCTGTCAAATTGGTTTCCATGTTTTTGTTTCTACTTACTTAAGGTGGCGCTACAGTCCGGGGTGGACCTGGGCCTCAACCAATAAGCGTCTCCAGCCAGCAAAATTTTTAGTCAGCTGTCTCCAGTTTTGCGCGCTAAGTTGGTCAAGGTCTCCTTCCACTTGAGTCGTGATCTTCCTCCACTGCGCCGCGTCTCGGGTGTGGATTCGAAAATTTTCCGGACCGGAGCATTCGTGTCCATTGACATGAACCAGCCACCACAGTCATTCGACTTTTACTCTTTTGACTAGGTCGATGTCGTTGAACAGTCCGTACAGTTCGTCGTTGTATCTCCACCTCCATTTACCGTCTATGCAGACGGGATCACAAATTACTCGAAGAAAAAACCAAGAGTAAACTCATCTGCTTTTTAAAGGGTCTATGCCTCTGCGCCGTAGAGCAAGGTTGGGATGATTAGGGTCATATAAAGGGTCACTATAGTTGTTCGAGAGAGGGCGATTGTCAAGAGTTATTCTCCGTTTAATCTTAGGTCATTGTCTGGGATCAAAGCGGAGCTTAGGTAGACAAAATCCTTAACCACCTCCTCAAAGTTATATCTGTCTATAGTGGCGTTCTATCCGTGACACCGGTGCTGGGTGTCGTTTTAAGTTGACAGCATATACTTTGTCTTGCCGCCAAACACATCTTTGCCGCCTCAGTATCAATACTCAAAAGCGCGTCATTTACATCACGCTGCGTTCTGCCAATTATGTCAATGTCGTGGGCGTGCGCAAGTAATTGGACGGACCTTTGAAAGATCGTGCCTCTGGTGTTGGCATTTGAGTTTTGCACTGTTCTTTTAAGTACGATGTTGAAGAAATCACATGACAGCGCGTCGCCTTGTCTAATTCCTTTTTTGACATCGAAGGTCTAGGTGAGTTCTTTACCGACCTTGATGGAGCGGCATGTATTCTAAATCGTTATCCTGCACAAACGGACGGGTTTTGTAGGGATGCCAAAACTAAACTTTGCCCTGTACCTATAGCTCGTCCCTATAAATGCTGTCATAGGCGGCTTTAGAATCGATGAAAAGGTGTGCAGGTGGTTGACTGTGAAGGCCTGCAGCTACAGTGATATGGACCAATCAGTTTCTTTTCGAAAGACTTCTGACGTTTACATAACACGGCAGATAAGATCTTGTAGGCAATGTTAAGAAGGCTGATACCTCTGTAATTGGCGCAGTTCTGATGGTTTCCTTTCTTGAGGATCGGGAAAACAATGCTGAGGGTCCATCCATCGGGCATACTTTCCTCGGACCACATTTTACAGATAAGTTGATGCATGCTCCCAACCGCATTGTGATGGTCGTTAAATTTGTTGTCCCCCCAATGTAAAAATGTACAAAGTCGTTTTCCAGTCTGGAATTTTAACTGATAACGCTGTCTGTCTGTCTGTCTGCAGATTTTCATAGCAGTTTCAACGAGACTAAACAAAATTGATATTTGAGCTTAAGTAAGTGAGGTTAACAGAACTGCATACTCAGTTTTCCGCTAAAATATCGAATAATGGTACTTTTGAAATTTAGACATATCTCGAAAACGGTCTTTGCGATTTTAACAAAAATTAATTTCAAAGGTAACATGGTCATTTCAAACTTAATGAAAAACTCAGTTTTTCCTTGTAAAATGGATTTTTGAAAAAAGTAGTTTTTGAAAAATTTTGTTTTCCCGAGTTTACCTGAGAACGGCATTAATGATTTTGAGCAAAATGCAAACTTAAAGTAAAATTGATGTTTTCAAAATTATTGCATCCTTAATTTTCAATTATAATCACCCAAAAAACACTAGTTATAAAAACTGCTCTATTGAAACTGGTAATATGATGATAGTTTATAATAAACTAGTGGACCCGGCAAACTTCGTCTCGCCCCAATTTAACGCCTTCAGATAAACTTCAGAGTGATAATAAAACACAGATAATTTAAATTTCAATGTGATTTATTTGAATGAAATCGAAATCAGCAGAGAGCGATATGAATGATAAACAATTTTTTCCGATTTGTTTTCCGGCCAAAAACAAACAACGAAGAGCTGAGTGTGTGAAAAGCAGGAAAATTCGAGAATAATCCTACAGACTTCCAACGATTGGCCTTGCGATTTATTGATTTTCATCGCAAAAGCCAATAGAACAGGGAACTGAATCCGCTTGAATTGGTATGGAAGATCAGTTGGAATAATCGGAATTCGTGGGATAAGGACTTCCTCTCCTCTGAATTTACCCTTGTCGCTTGAATCACATTGTTCATCAGTATCTTGTCGAACAACCGCGTCAAATGATTTAGATTCCGTAACATGTGCATTCGAATGTTATCCGAAAACTGTTTTGATTCTGGTGCCAGAAATTAATGATCGTAATGGTTCAGGTGGATATTGTAATTCTGGTAATCGAACTTTCCCAGAAGCACAACACATTCCATGATCTGGCCATACGTTCTCTTTGAATTCGATTGCGATTTTCTCGCTCTTCTTGTCATTGATTTTGCCTTTCATTTGATCTATTTTGCGTTCTACGCGACCGACTACCGATATCACTTCTTTGCTGACGTGGCATTTTTGATACAAACTAAAATAAAACAATGAAATTATAAGAAATCAAATTATCTTTTCTTCATTCCTGAAAATAATTTTAAGGTACCAGCGTAGGAACAGGACGACTCCACTTTTTCAAAATGTTGGGAAAACATGAAAAACCTGATTGAAAGTTTGAAAACATTATTTTGACAAAATTAAAATTGATTTCTCTTAAGAACAAAAGACGTATTTTACAGTACAAACACATTTTGTTGCTCCGTTTTTGGTAACGACATCTTGAGACGTCAAATCACTATAAAAATCATTCAAATCCGAAAAAAAAACAAAATGTAAATGTACTGAAATTCATGTGTTTTTTTCAATCACGCACATCATACGCATTCGTTTTCCAATTTCAAGCAACCTTCACAAAAACCAATACCAAAGATGTGTGAATGTTTGGTTTAAATCGGTGAATGCGTTAGGGCGCGAATCGGCGACAAACGAACACAATTTTAAGGCGTAGGAGAAATGCAAGTGTTTCGATTGTATTTTCAATTTTCATTGACAAAATGTATTAATTGAATTCCGCGATCGCGTTGTGTGTTTGTGCGAGTGTAATCAAATTTTTTTTTGTTTCACTTGATTAGAATGATTGATTAAATAGTGTAGCTATTGTGTGAGTCTTATAGTGTGATTATTTTTCTATTTTAAGAAGAATGTATTGGAAATCATAGTGTTGTTATTATTATGTGTATACTTATAAAAATGGGCTGTTTTTGTATCATATGATAGTTCTTTTATTATACTTTTATTTCATAAAAGAGTTGCAATACCTGTTGGTTGATACTTTTTTAAGTATTTTATTTTATGTTTAAAAGAAATTTCATTAACTATAATTGATTTATTTTTTTATTATTGTGTTGAAATTTATCATGTTAGTGTTTTTAACCCTAATCCTACCAAAATATTTTCGTTACATGCCATACCAAAATGTGCCTCTCAGGTACATTGTATCTAATTAAAAAGCTAACTGCATTAAATTGTGAAACACATGTATAAACAATGAGTTATAATACATTTTATTCATTTTAACTTTTATTGAACATACACCAATACATAAAATTATAAAAGTACCCATTTATTTTATTTATTTTCTTTGCAGTTTCTGCAATTTATTGTTTTTTCCGAATGTTCAACACATACTGTTAGGTTACATATATCACAGCACTGTGTTGACATTCTACTTTTTTTGGAAGGACAAATATAGCATCTTCTTCTTTTAATGCATTTTGGACGGGGACCCTCTGCTGGCAAGGCTAGGTTTTTGCATGCATGCCGCAGTGCATGCTGTATTAATTGCCAACCAAACTGCGCCGTCTGATATGGTTAATCACTAGTTCGTCCGCCATTTCTCTCAAGAAAATATTACGAAGCTTTCTTTTTTTTTGATATATTCCACTCGGGATGAATATTTTTCCAAATAATGAATGAAGCTACGCTGCAGACATCAATCATATTGAAAAAAAAAGGCTAAAGGCCATCTGTTGGTCTTGCGCTTCACCGAATATGCATGTGCCATTTGATCTCCTCCTTTCGTTGAATTATAATTTCTGATTTGTTGCTTTTTATCAGATCGGTGGTGTTGTCATGATGCATGGCCGACAAAATGATCACAGCTCGATTTTTTTTTGGAACATAGGATACAAGAGGCATAGCTTTTTGAAAACCAAATAAGTTGCTCTCTATTTCCCGACGAGGAGTTGGTAAAAAATTTGAAGGTATAGGTACACCTTTTGTTTTTCCGCATCGTTCCTACGCAAGTCAGGCCCTTGGAAAGCTGGTGAAGTAGTTGTCGAATGTTATGTTTCTTTTGGTCCTGATAAAAGGTACACGAAGCTCTTCAACAACCTTTTGCGCTAAGTTATCTGATCGGCTTTGTCCTTCCTTTCCCATGTATGGTATCCCACGTAATGGATAACTAGAGCCGCTGTCACAAATCCACCAAATTTTCATACCATATTTATTTGGTTTACTTGGTATATATTGACGGAACGATACGCGACCCCGAAAGGGAACCAGTTGCTCATCAAGTTATGTTGCAGCCGGGAATATAATGCTTCGATAAATTTAAATTCACTCTTTCCCACAAGTCTCTAATTGGAGCCAGTTTATCCTTTTGCCTTCGAACAGTCCTGCTATTTTTATCGTCAAATCGAATAAATCGCAACAATTGGGTAAATCTGTTTTGTGACATACATGCTTTGTATAAAATATTTTTATGAAGAGGGCTCCAGACTTCGTTGTAGCAATAATGCCTTGCTTATTTCTTCCGGCAGTAATCAACAGGCCTAAAAATGCTCGAATTTCTATGTCGTCAACTAGCTTCCATAATGTTCCAATAGTACGAACACCTTCTATATTAGTGAAAGTCACTATAATACCAATGGTTGCGTCATCAAAAACCAACCTGAATGCATCAAATGGGGTATCAATGTGGACTCCAGGTGGAAGCTTCACCTTATTCAAAGCTGTTCCAATAATGTTGTGCGCTTGATTTTTCCCTTTGCAATTGGTGTTGATTTCCATGACGTTCCAACAAATGTTTCCGAATGGTTTGACAAATCATCCTCAACTGCATCACTGTCACTTCCCTCCTGTTCATCGCTAACTTCGTCGGCACTTTCTTCACAATCTATCTCGCTAGAAGAAGTATCATCATTTAGATTATCTTCATCCTCACTAGCTCCGTCATAAGCATCCATATCATTCTCCTGTATTGCAGCAATAATCTCCCCTTCGGTTAGTGCTCTACGCCGATCAGCCATTATGTCTGTACGTACAATAAAAATGTAGGTACCATGTATTTGTTTAGCAAATGTAATGCTGAAAAAATTCGCTTTTTATAATTCATATGTTATTTTACTTACCTACCAGATTTGAAAAAAAAAAAACAAAGAGATTAACCTAATGTAGGCCAATTGCAGATATATATCTATGTATAATAATGTATAATTTACCGATGCACTATGCACTCAATTCACGGATCGACTGGTTGCAATTTCTTTTCACACAAACTGGGGAATAACCTTGCGTATGCAGTTGAAAAAAAAACCTAAAGATGGGGAATCCCCCTAATAATGAATGGGATTCCCCTTAAAAAATATGGGATTCCCCTTCCTGCGCAGTGAAACAAATTTTGAAGAACAATGATATATTTTTCATATGTGCCTCAGGAGCTCACCTTGGTAGAGGATGTCAGTAAAGTATGTTTATTAAGATATCTAAAGTTCTGTAAATATATTCAAATTTATTTTAGTTGCTCTATGTGTTAAAAAGCAATTGCTTAGAATACTAAAAGTCACAGTTCGATTAAAATTGTATCTAGAGAAATATTGCGCTTATAGAATGGAATGTGCCTCCGAGGCACACCTTGGTAGGATAAGGGTTAAACAAATGCATATACATATATATATTTTTGGAAATACGACCTCGGTTTTTAATTTCGAGGGGTTATTTCCTGCATTTATTAAATGCAGACAATTAAATAAAAATATAACAAAAATGCCTGTTTCCAGACAGTTGGTTTCTTAAAGTCAGGTGGATCTGTGTTTTTTATGCAGCTTATAGTTATTAGTGTCATAAAGTGTGCAAAAAAGTGGAAAAACTCTGTTTATCTACAGAGTGACTGTGTCCAAGGTTACATTGCCTCTCGTATCCAATTCTTTACCCAAGAAATGCTTTTCTCTTTTCGCATACACATAAACCGAAATCAATTTAGAATGATGAATGAAGAATGATTTGCGTCCGATCTGAGCATCCGATCGTAACATTAACTCAATGTTGACATAAGTCGACTTATGCTGTTTTTCATTGTTGCCACAGATCGTCATCGATATTGACGTGAATAGAACGCACCTTTTGCCACTCCTGAGAGAAGGGAAACTTTGTACTTCTCAAATGTTTTGCTATGTTTGTTCCCAAATGTAGGAATAGACAAACTTTTGAGCTGCCATGGCATAATCATCGTTTGACTAATTTGAAGACGGCTAAAAACAAGTCTTTTAAACAATTTAAAAAGTCAAACCTTGAAGTGGACAAAAAACGTTTCTCACAGCTGCGCTGTGAATATGAATTTTTAAACAAATTTCTGTACAGACAGTACATAACGAACATTGAGTCTAAAATAACTAAAGATCCAAGAGGTTTTTGGTCATTTTTGAAAAGTAAAAAAAAGAATATATCACTCTCCAAAACATGGAGTTTGAAGGTGAAGTTTCTAGTAGCATCGATTCAACATGTGAGCTCTTTGCAAAGTTTTTCCAATCGGTATATGTCGATCACTCTAACGTTTCTTGGTCTCAAGTAGATCCTTATGAATTTAACTCTTGTTTAGGATCATTAAATTTTTCCACTGATGATGCTTTGCAGGGCATACAATCATTAGACTCTTGTCAAAGTGCTGGTCCTGACAGGATTCCTATTGAAGTACTAAAGAACTGCAAATCGTCGTTATCCTTCCCATTAAAACTTCTTTATAATTTATCTCTATCGTCTGGCACATTCTTGGATGAATGGAAAACGTCATTTATATCCCCCATATTCAAAGCTGGCTCAAAGCAGAAAGTAATAAATTATCGTGGTATATCAAAACTTTCAGCTATTCCAAAACTTTTTGAGTCAATTTTGAGTCGCATTTAAAGAACAAATCACTCCACACCAGCACGGCTTTGTATCTGGTAGATCTACAGTGACTAACCTAATGCTTTTCAGTAAATACCTCTTCGACTCCGTAGAATTAGGTTATCAGGTTGATGTTGTATTTACAGATTTTGTGAAAGCCTTCGACACTGTTTGTCACAATATTCTCATCGATAAATTAAGATCATTTGGCATTCACTCGAGCCTCCTTAAATGGATCTGTAGTTACCTTACAAAAAGGAAGCAAATTGTTAAAATTGGTTCTTCTCAATCGAGGCCTATTGACGTTTTATCGGGTGTTCCTCAAGGCAGTCACTTAGGACCTCTGCTGTTTATTATTTTTATCAATGATATTCCAACTATGCTTCAGCATGCTCATTGTCTTATTTATGCTGACGATTTAAAAATATTTTTGCGTGTTAAAAGCATTTTCGATTGCAATAGGCTTCAATCCGATTTGAACTCAGTTGTCAATTGGTGCAAGCTAAACCAGTTATTTATCAATATAACATTTCCGAAATTTCACTTACAAACGTAACTGAAGTTAAAGATCTTGGGGTGATTTTTGACACCAAAATTTCATTTTCACTTCACATTGACTATGTTGTTGCTAAGGTTAACTCTATGTTTGGATTCCTCAAACGATCATGTGCCGTATTTTCTAGTCCTTATGCTCTTAAATCTGTTTATATGTCCCTTGTTCGTCCTTTTCTTGAATATTGCTCCATTATTTGGTGCCCTAACAATTTTACTTCTATAAATCAGTTGGAAAGAGTGCAAAAGTCATTTACAAGATTTGTAATTGCTCAATTGAAATGGAACCTTGATGAAAGACCCTCTTATTCTACTAGATGTGCATTAATAGGGTTAGATACCCTTGAGAAAAGACGTAATGTTCAGTGTATATTGTTTGTTCATGATGTGTTTTCTTATCGCATAAAGTGTCCTGAAATTCTAGAGAATTTTTTGTTTTACGCACCTGAAAGAATACTCAGATCTAGAAATTTATTATTTAATCCTAGGCATATTTACAATTATGGTCTTAATGAGCCTACTACTAAATGTATTAATTTATTCAATTCTGTTTGTACAGAAATTGATTTGTGTGATGATAGAGAGAAAGTTAAATCTGTAATTTTAAATATTCATGTATCATAATAAAATTTTGCTTCTTGTTAATTTATTAATTCCTAAGTTACTTAAAACCTATTGTATTATACTATATATTTTTAATTATTATATCACCATATATTATATCCGAAATCTGTTAGAGTTAAGCTCGGTAGATGAATAAAGTAAAGTAAAGTAAAGTAAAAGTAAAAAAATGTTAATAGATTTTGGTTTTGTGTTAAATTAGTAGTAAGTACACGCAGAGAAAAGCCTGTGTAAAATTTACCTAAATCGCGGTATAAATCAACTTAGTCTTAAGGCCGTTTTTAACTTGGTAAGTTCTAAGGTAACTTACCTTATATTCCTAATGTAACCGAACATTTTTTAACATGTGTAATATCAGCCTGGTTTTAGGTAACGGTATGCCAGGTTGTCTAAGGAGTTTTACCTTAAACTTAGGCTGAATTTAGCCTCATCCATTACCTAAAGAAAGTGTCATCTTACACAGCAAAAATAATTGTTTTGCCAAAATTGACCAGGTAAACTTACCTCACTTCTTGTTCTAAATTATGCTTACGGATAACATGAATTAATCAAAGTTTAGGTATTTTCTTCCAAAGACTTGACTTGGTTAATATGCTAGAAACTAAAGCAGCCAAATAAAATTTTACCGATTTTTGTAGATGTACCTACATAGACATATTCATACCTTTTAATTCCATAGCCAGGCAAACTTACCTTACTTTTATTTCTTATGCTGATGCTATCAGAAATGTAATAAAAATTAAAAAATTTTATGTTAATTCATTTTTATTTTTTTTCTGATAATTTGGTTTTACAATATATTATTTATAAAAACATAAAGTGTTATATGATATTTATTGAGACTGAAGAAGCGTTGAAAATGCAATATTAATATTATCTGGAAATAGAAAACATACATTTGACTAGGTATACAAAATTTTCTTTGTGAAACATTGTTTACGAACCGGTCTCCATTTTTATTGTAAATTGCCTTAAAATCTTTTAGAAAACTTTCTTCAAAAAAAATTGGCTTTAATTCAATTCGAAAACAATGTGTTTTTATATTAAATACATACAAAAAACAAAAGGGATATTCCAATGCCCCTACCTTTAACTTATTTTTCGACAAACTTGTTCTGTAATATTTTTTGTTATTTGTAATTAAATTTTTGTTGTTAACTTTAAGTTTCCTCACTGTATTGCATTGTACTGTTTTTAATGTTTTTATAATTCAAGAACTTATTGAACTTATATCACTGATTATTTTTCGTTTACAAAATACGTCAACAAAATACAAAAGCCAGTAAAACACTTTGCATGCAACAAGCGAAAATATTTTTTTGGAGGATATAATCACCTTAGATGTTATATATTTACCTTAGAACTAAGGTTGGTGAAAATTTATCCGGAATATCAGCATAAGCTAAGGTACATTTACCTAGTAACTAAGGAAATTTGCACACTGTTTCTGAATCTAATGGCACATTCCGAAGCAATACACGAAAATAAATGTTGATTGGCTGGTTGCAGGTGGCTTCTATCAGGCGGCTTCTATTCGACGGCTCCTATCAATCAGTATGGTATTCAAAACCTTACTTTAGACCTAGCACAGTTACGTATATCCTTAGGTGGACACTTATTTGTATTTAGGTTAAATTACCTTAGGCCCTTGGACAATTTAGCTTTTTTCTCATTATCGATGCCATGCGTAAATTGCCCTATTTGTTGGCAGATTTATGGCTGTCGAAAAAATTCCATACAAAAATATTTACCTAAGGCGTTTAAGTCAATTTTACACAGCATATTTCTCTGGTTGTAGGTACGATACAGCATTAAAACCCACTATTAAAAAAGGCTGGCTCGAATCTCTTGTAGTAAAATTCCTTACCACTAAACTTCGCGTGTTTATATTTAATTTTATATATAAATGGTAAAAGTAGATAACGTGGAGAAAAGCCTTACACTCATAAAAATATCGCAAGCTAAATTCTAGTCCGATCAGGCTTATTTTTAATGTTCTTCATTCTTATGTTCTCTATCTCAGAATAAGTCGAATGATTCTTAAAACAATAACAAAAATCTAAAATTGGGTTTTTTAAATTTAAATCAAGCTTTTTAGTTTTAAATCAAGCTTTTGAATTTTAAATCAAGCTTTTGAATTTTAAGTCAAACCTATACCTACAATATTAAAATCTGAACTATATCACCAGAATTATGTTTTTTGCACGCAAATACAGGATCGAATAAGAATTATATTCTCCAATTAAGCCGAAATACTCTTAAACTTACATGATATATTAATGTGCATACCAATTAAGATCTAAACGATCATGATCAATGTCAAACTAAGATCGAAACATTACCGATACAAGAATTGTGTTCTCCACTCAAGCCGCACAATGTAAAACTTGCATAATGGATAAAGAAAGTTCATTCATTCCGATTGATCACGTGTTTTCGTAATTAAGTTTATTAAAAAAATAAAAGAGTGCAAAATTGAAAAAAGTGCAAGTGATAAAAAAATGGATAGTGCTTTGACTTATTTGCTGGACAGTGCGGTAGACAATTTAAATCTGGTGTTTAGCAATAATAATCCATTGCAACAAGATGAAGATGACGACGAAAAACAACTGAAGAATCTTTTAAAAAAATTAAATAGTGGAAAGACATATTTTAGATTAAAGTCCATTTAAGCGTTTTTCTTTCAATAAATAAATATGTTTCAAAAAATAATAATTTGTTTTATTTTCTTAAACGGGAAAGTGACGGAGTTGACAAAAATTTTTACAAATAAAACTGTGTAATCTTCAATTTTGATACGACATTCTTGAAGCATTCCAAAAAATTTAATATAAAAATAACTTGTTCTTATTGAAATTTTTGAAAGTTTATTTCAAGAGTAATTATTTCGGGCATTATTGTTACCAGAGACAATACTGAGACCACCAACTCCGACCGATTTCCCGTTACTTAGCCTACAAGCTATATTTTTATGGGGTGGCAAATGCTAAGTGCGCTTGTATTGTTACATAGAAATTCGTATTGACAAATGTCACGTAACTTCAAAAATTCCGACTCACCAACATGCTCGCACCTTGCATATGCCACTGCCGCTGTGGGCAAAGTTGCTGCCAGCGTTCATAGAATTTTATCCGTTAAATTTGAAATTATTCGTTACGTGTGCATAATATTTTTTTAAGGAATAAGTGGAGATTCGCTTAAAATATATATGGAAAATGAACAATGCAGATTATTTGAAGTAAAATAGAAATATATTGAGCAAATTTTATTCAGTTTTCTAAGAAAAATTTACGCATGAAATCGAAGTTAATGATATTCAAAAGCAGAAAATACGTAACCATATTTGTCATAATAAGTTTCTTGAATACAGAACATCTCATTTAGCTAGTTTTATTAACCAAAGAAATCAAATTATTCGCCTTTTAACAACATATAATTACTAACCAATGGCATTCAGTAATTTAAAAATGTGGTATTCCCGAATTCTAGCACATTTCCCCACGGTTATCGAGTTTGGCAGCATTTATTTTTGTATTTTTTGTATGTTTTTGCATGTCACACGGATTCTCAATTGACATAACACCGATAGGAAAACAAAATGGCGATTTTGAAAAAAAACTGAGGGGCCCAGCGGCAAGAGGATTGTGAGTTGGGGGTCTCAGTATCATTTGTCTTAATTTATGCTCACATATTCTTCATTGCGATATATTTAACAATAAATAAGCTTATTTTAAGTTTACAATGATCCAAAATCAAGTTGTTTCATTCTTGGAATGAAATGACTTTGGGCGTAATTTAAGCTGAAACGTTCTTAGTACGTTCTTAATAATCAAAACACATACTCAAAGTAAGATGTTTGCACTTGGATTAAAAATTTCCGAGCTTAACAGACTTTCGTCAACGGATAGGCTTGATCTGACTCTGATTATCTTGATTTTATCTGTATTTTTTCCCTGAGTGTAGCAATTTCATTTAATCAACAATAGGCCTTTTTTATTATGCTCACATGATCTATATAGTTCATTGATTTCCACGGTTTACAACAACAGTACGAGATCCAACTTTTGTTGAAAACCATGGAAATCAATGATCTATACAGATCATGTGACCATAATAAAAAAGGCCTAATGAGCCTAAGACAAAATATCCCCCTCTGGAAATTGCTACTGTGCATCCATGGAAGACTTTAAATTGATTTTATTCGCCATATCAAAAAACCCAACTGCACAGCAGACACAGCAACTGTCTCCTAAAGAAATTCTTTCCTGGATTATCAATCCAATTTCATTAGTAAAATATTACTAGAAACAAATGATCTCAAAGTCGAATTTTCAAATGGCAAACGATATACAATTTAATCAACCATCTTCCGATTGATGTGTCCTGACGAATTTTCAACTTTTTCTTCGGATCATAAATTAAAATTTGAATGCAAAAACGTCTTTATAAATTATTCGTTCCTTCATTATCAATTTCTATAGTAAAACTGGAGGACGAGTTCTCTATCTAGGTAACGAATAATAGCATTCAAACATTGAGCCATACATACCAGTGGCAGTGGTTTCATTTCGTCATCCATATATACCAGCTTCACTTGAACATTATCCTTTCGGATGACAGAGTATAAACGGGTCTTTCGCCATGTGTGAGTGGTGTATTGTTTGTTTTTCTTTTTTAATATTATGTACATATATCTGAAATGTATTCCTTGCACACATGCCCTAGTTACAAGCACAGCTCATGCATCCCCACAAAAGTGTAGCATGCAACCGCATAAGAATGTAAATTTAATAATACACGATAGATAGGGAAAAGACTACAACAACACCACTACTAGCACCACCTACACCAACCCAACCACCATCATCATCATCATCCTGACTGTGACTTTCTTTCGGAGAGTGCAGGAATCTTTCGCATAAATTTGAGTGAAAGCGGTTGGATAAACCCAGCGCATTGGAGAAGGAGAATACGAAGGCTTGCTGAGCAGTACCAGCAAAATATTTTTCCTGCCACAAAACTATTTTCGCTCTCTACCTCTGTGATCCATGTTACAGAACATATGCCATCATATGCCAACTACGACGGCGACGACGACGCAAGGGAAAGGGAGACGACAGCGACAACGTGGAGTACGACAACATCATATGATAATCTCCAGTATCACATGCATTAAGGGATCGAATTGTATGTTTCCGTCAGGATTCGTACCAGATGGATAGTTGTGTATGACAATGAACTATGTAAATTTTGCCAAGAGTCCCAAGGATGACAGTAATGGTGTGTCCTATAAGAGATTTTTCCTTTTATTTGTACTATCCCTATCCCTATACATTCGTAGCCAAAAGTTGAGCGAATAAAAACAATAAAAAAAAATAAAACAGTGAAGTGTCCTTGATGGGAGGCGAATCGTTGTACTCTTTTTGTTTTGATAGAATTCCAACTCCAATAGCGATATCTTCTGAACAGCAAATGGAATGGTTTTTCACATCTTATCTCTGTTTAATCAACTGTCAAAGTTGGGGAACATGATTTGCCTTTAGAGTGATACGCCGTTTCCGTGCAGAAATTCAATCCGGCTGGCTCTCTTAATTAATTCAGTGACACGCTTTATTTCTTGGCTCCACTTTCACTCTTACAGCAGAGCTAATCTTTTGATTGAATGAAGGTGCCGCATGGCATAGAAAAACGAGCGTCCATAGTCGTTCGAAGTGAACTTGTAAGCCTTTTCAAATCCAATGTATATGAGTCGCACTTGAAGTAAACTTTGTATTCACTTAAACTCTGCTAGTCTCTGTGGGTGTGTCAAGGAAGTCTTACGAGTATAATCGTTCTTCAGTGTGTGTGTCCTATAGACCCGAAAACTTCTCAACCGATTTCGGTGAAAATTTAAGAGGATGTTTCTGTTGGTACCGGCTGTATTTAAAGAGTGATTGAATTTAAATCCGATAGGAAGCGCTCTGGTTTTATGAATTTCGATTGGGGGAATAATTGTGTGAGTCAGTTTTTCCTCATCGTTTTAAGATCGTTGTAGAGTATAGGTAATACTCGTGTGCCCTCGTTTCATATAAATATATATTTGTTTGGCAAAAGTCTTTAAATACCTGAGACGGAAAGATATGATGTACTCTTTTCTAATGAAGGTACGAAGGCGATGGTTTGAAAGCATTTATTTCCAAGAAAGATTTTCTTTTACGACACGCGACTCAGCAGTCATATATTCACAGATCTTCTATCAGAAGTCCCACCCCATCTCAAGCTTATAATCAAAATATATTATATTAAGCAGCAATTTAAACAAATCATTATCTCAGTTATATACATTCAAGGATGACAGTTCGTTAACTATTTCATAATATAAGTTGAAATTATTAAAAGAACCTACCATACATACAACACTATACCAGTTTTGCTGAAATGAATCCTGGCTGGTACGTCTTAGCATTTGCAGAGCCATTTTTACAAATTTACCCTTATAGTAAACATGTTGAGTCGCTGATTGGAGTTTCGCTTTAATGGTTTTGCGTAGATGGATTTCAATCAGTCGTTCTAAAGTTTGTAGAGGGATTGATGAAAGACTGATTGGGCCAAGTTTATCGCGTGGCAACCAGTTTTACTTTTCTCATGCTCGAAGTTTGTTCCTTTGACTCATAATGACTGGAAGCCACTGACAGTGCGGCTGTTACAATTTATTACAATTATTATTTGAGAGGGGTTGTAGTACTGCGACCTTTCTGGCTATTGGATTCCCGTCTACGTCTCAGAGAGGTATATTTCCTCATAAGAGTTTCCCTCACATTACAATTGCTTTCGGAATCATTTTAGAGGGTCTTCTACTGTTTTCCTCCTTGGCGGAAGAAATCCGTCCTACAGCGCTCTCTCTAGTCCAGTTTCCTTAAGAATCTAAGGATGAGTGCCTTGCCCTTCTTCATACCCTTTTATTTTTGCCCATATGCAATCGATCCTATGCGTGATCATCCTTCTCACAATGGCAATATACATCCATCTGAAGATAGTCGGACTACATCCCCAGGATTTGACCGCTTAAGCTCCGGCAAAACATTAGAGCCCGCGTTGATTTTTCTTTTTATCTCCTTCTGTAATGCCCAGGCTTAGTCCCAGATATTTAACTGATTTAAGTATTGTACCCGAAACCCAACAGACTTATCGACCTCAGCCGTTCAAGTTTTCTTGTCCTCGTGAATGGCACTATTGTTGAGCTACTAATCAACGTTAAAATTAAAACACTTAACACACTTATGTAAATTGCTTATACTCTATATTTTATTAAAAAAAAATAAGACAATTCAATTGCACAAAGTACTTAAAAAGTAAATAGTAAAAAGTAAAAAAAAACTAAAGTAACAAAAGAAGAAGTTTTGATATTAGCATAAGTCTTATGTACATTTTGAACATATTTGATAATTGATATCACATTTGCCTTGTCAACGCCATAACTTAATACATATTAGATAATAAAAAGATTCCACTGCCCGGCGGATCGTAACAAAAGCGATGCCTTAACTTCGACCGTGTTCGCTTTTGTTTATTCTCAAATGCGAACGGGGCGAAAATTATCTTACCCAGAGCTTTCCATCTATTTCCATTCGGACTTCCAATTTTCCATTTATTTTTCCAAATATTAGACAGCTGTCTTTCGACACAACAATTTTTTTTTGTGTTGAATAAAAAAAAATTTATTTAATTAGTATATATTTGTTTGGCGAAAATGAAAAAGGAAGGGAGGAAAATGTGAACATAAATGTTTAAAGAAGCTTGTTAAGAAGTGGTTCTTCCCCGCTCGATATTACGCCCACAGAGTAAGTACCTATACCTTAAATATATTGATCACAATTTAAATGCATTTAAACATTTTTTTGAAGTAATATTTCTTTAGGCACGCTTGACTTGGGGGATAAGCTGGTGAATGCGTCACGAAAGCGTTACGGAAATTGCGAGCGGAAGTTGACAGGGAAATACAAGTAAGTGAGATAAAAAGAGAGAGAGTTACTGTTCGTTTCGAATATTACTGTAGAGACAAGAGAGATAGATGCGAGTACACATTTTTGTTCTCTCTTTCTCTCAGCCAGTTACGTTTCATTATCTAAGACACATCATACAGTGCAGCAGTGATACCAGATCGGGGGATTTATCACTTTTTGCGGGATTTTCTCACTAATAATAAGATAAAAGGGAAAAAAGCATTTTACACACCTCATAGTTAAAAAACAAAGGGATTTTACTTTTTGGTTAAATTTTGTTCCCAATTGCTCATTTCATTAAGAATACAAAAATTATTCAACTAACGATCAAATTAAATGTTTTCATGTTTAGAAAAAGTCATTCAAAATATCTAAATGCTTTCATTTTCCTTTTTTTATTTCCCTACACTGTTTCATAAAATGACATATGTGTCTGTGAATGAATCACGAGTATTTTTTTTTAAATAATAAATTTATTTATTTTGTAAACATAAAAGGGATATTTTGAGTATAACCGTGGGATGACCTGCCTCTAAAGTCTGGTATCAGGGCAGTGCAGGCCTATTGTCTGTATCAAACTGTAGGAGCAACGGAGACAAGTGCGATTCATTCTCTCATAGCCAGTTACGTTTCGTTCGTGGCAATGTTGCACTTTGGTAATTTTTCACAAATTTTGGTAATTTGTTTTTCTTATTGAGTTTTGGTAATTTTTATCTGGTTATGGTAAATTTTTTAGCAGATGTACCAGGAATGTGAACACGATATCACCTCATTTAAATGCTACATTACTGCTTCTGAGTGAACGCATTGCAGAATTTTCATAGCTATGCTGCATCACCATCCACATAAAACTGTTTTATTCAAAAAATTACAGAATGCACTCATTTTCTTCTTTTGACTGATGGTGAATAATAATAATTAATCGCATTATTTATATACAGCCATGAAACTCTATTTTGTGAAGGGTTTGTTATAAGAAAATAGGGAGATGATCTCCCATGTCTTCTAGCAGCTGGTAATTTTGTGCAATATCAAATAAAATAATTTCAGTTTGTTTTTTGCAAGTGGCAACCGTGGCCTATTGTCTGTATCATACTGTAGGAGCAAGAGAGAGCAGTGCGCGTGCCCATTTTCTTGCTCTCTTCCTCTCATACCCAGTAAATTATTGAAGAAAATTGATTATTAGAATGTATAAACTACACATGTATATATAGATGGAGCTGAAGAAGTTTTACTTCAGTCGTGTGGTCTTAAGTACACTCGTTTTTTTTATTTATTTAAGTTTTTTAAATGGTTTGGCTTATCAAAGGAAGCCTTTTTTTATATATTGGAGGAAATTAAAGACGACTTTAAGCGCCATGTACAATATGTACAATAAATAAAATATTTATTGCTGTACAATGAATACTTCAGCAATTGTAAACTTTTTGTTTTTATTGAATATTTACATTTTTATTAGGTCCGTACACAATTCGCCAGCAATCCGTCACCCAAACACCTATCGCTTTCAATGCAATGATAAAATTACATTGGAAAGTGCTTTCGCTTTCCATATGGTCGAATTAAAAGCGAATAGCTTTGGAAATATATAATCGCTCTGTTTACAAAAAACAAACAATTCCAATGCAGAAAAAGTATTTCAAAATTCGTTATTTATAATTAATTAAAAAAGTTATTTTTTTTTAAAAAAAATTGGAATATATAATTTTTTAATAAATATGGAATGAACTTTAAGGGTGCGTCTATATTTCAGATGCTTGAGTTTCATAATAATGTCTTGGAACATTTTCATATACAAAAAGCCCATATTTTAAAAAAGCAGTATTTTAAGCAGCTGTGCAGCACAGCAGTACAAAGATACAGAAAGCGACTTGATAAAAAAGTTACCATCAGCAAATGCGTCTCAAATTATGTTGCCCATTAGTGTGGCTTTTACTGAATTCTAAATAAAATAAGTCAACAGGAAGACCAATGCTAGATTTTTGTCTTTAGGTACATTTAAAATGATTGGTGTTGCTCTTTGTAACACTCATTGCTTTTGTGTTTCTCTATATTAAAGACAATCTGATTTCCGAAGATATTCGAAAAAAAGTTGGCTAAGAGAGGCATCATTGGGATTTAATTGAATAAACCGGTTGCCTAAACGAGGTGCTCAGCCGATTCTTTTCAATTAGTATAATCATCTGATAGAAAGTGTCGGATATGTGTCGAATCGGCGACTTCATTCATAGGCATATAATTGCGTCCTGATGGTTCAGCTAATTAGTGTCTATATTCATAGGAACGCGATTAAACGTGATTTGCCAATTACGAATGATAGCTTTGCCATGGGGCTTTTGCCTCAGAATGAAGACGAGATACAAATCTGTGTATAAATTTTGAAACACAAAAAATGTTCATTCATTTAAGAATTTCTCTGTCACTAAGAGTCGCATCAACACACTTCAGCATAAAACAATTTCAATGGAGACGCCTCCACTCACCCATTAACTCAAAAATAAAAAAAATAAAAATTAAGTGAAATATGTAGATAATTTGTACATAGACAAATCATACTGAGACCCCCAACTCGCAATCCTCTTGCCGCCATTTCCTCTCGCCATTTTGTTTTCCTATCGGTGTTATGTCAATTAAGAATGCGTGTGACTTGTAAAAACATACAAAAATAAATGCTGCCAACTTTGGAAACCGTGGGGAAATGTACTAGAGTTCGAGAATACCACATTTTTACATTACTGAATTGGTTAGTTATCACATATATATTGTTAAAATGCGAAGAATTTGATTTCTTTGGTTAATAAAACTATTCTATTCTATTCTATTCTATATACTAGAAACTTATTATGACAAAAATTGTTGCGTATTTTCTGCTTTCGAATATCATTAACTTTGATTTTATGTGTAAATTTTTCTTAGATAACTGAAGAAAATTTGTTCAAAAGGTTTTTATTTTCCTTCAACCAATCTACATTGTTCATATTTCACATATATATTTTAAGCAAATGTACACGTATTCCTAAAAAAAAAAAACTGTTCACACTTAACGAATAATTTCAAATTTAACGGATAAAGTTCTATGAACACTATCAGCAACTTTGCCCACAGCGGAAGTGGCTCATGTTTTTTGAGATTGTTTTCGTGAGCCGGAATTTTTGAAGTTACGTCACATTTGTCAATACGAATTTCTATGCAACAATACCAGCGCACCAAATCGTGACCACTCCGTAAAAATATAGCTTGTAGGCTAACAAACGGGAAATCGGCCGGAGTTGGTGGTCTCAGTATTGTCTCTGCCCTTACGCTGAATAGGGAATGAGACTATACAAGTTCCATCAACAAACGAGGAGTGTGAATGTGATTACATACATCCAACCAGTGTTACCTATGCAAATTCCAAAGAGAGTCCCGGATGAAAAAGGAGTCCTATTTCGATCAGTAACACGCTGTTATTTATAACCGATATAATTGCAAATCGGTCGGTGCAGTGGCTTAGTAGTTAGTGTGTTGGACTACTAAGTGAGGGGTTCCAGGTTCGAATCCCGAAAAATTCCAAACTCCAACTTAAGGTTTTTTTCATTGCGCCACCTCTCGCGAACGTCTGACAAACATCCGAGAGTATAACTGTCATGAAAGAGCTTCTCAATTGGCCGTTTGGACTCAGCATAAAATTGTAGAACCATTCGTCCCAAAAATAAAAACTCACACAGTTGTGCCAACTATTTTTTTAATTTTTTTTAATTGGAACTTAAATTCAGGTAAAAATATTTTTTTTTTAATTCAACTAAACGATTTTGAATTATAGAAAAAACTTTCTAAATTTTTAAAAGGCGTCCGAGTTCACTGATTTTCCAAAAAAAAATAGTCCAGTCCCAGTGCCTATGTTCTGTAATTATCGCATCGATATATCTATCACTAAGACGATATGAATTGAAACAAAATGCCATAATAGGCGTTTTTCTTTTTTCGTTCAGAGCTGAGCTCTGAACCGAGCTCGAGCATTATGAGCGGGCTCTGAACCGAGCGTGCTCAGATCGTTCTGATGTATTTATGAAACACACTTGAGCAAATAGCTGTAATTTTTAATGAATATATGTATAATTTGAATATTTATTTATTGTAATTTATTAAATTGGTTAATCTTCAGTTCCAGAACAACAAGATTTGTCCGCCATTTCAATTATTTTGTTTTTCCAGTTCTTTTTTCTGCCAAATGTGCCTGTAAGTATGTAATCAGCTTTATAATCAGCCTGCTCAGTCAATTTATTCTGAGCTCATCGAGCGCGCTCTGATCATGCTCTGAAGGAAAAACTTTTTGTATAACAGTTCAGGTTGTGCTCTGAACTAAAAAAGAAAAACGTCTAATGAAAGCATTTAGATATTTTGAATGACTTTTTTCTAAACATGAAAACATTTAATTTGATCGTAAGTTGAATAATTTTTTTATTCTTAATGAAATGAGCAATTAGGAACAAAATTTGACCAAAAAGTAAAATGCCTTTGTCCCTTTTAGCTTATTATTAATGAGAAAATCCCGCAAAAAGTGATAAATCCGCTAAAATTTGGTACCACTGCTGCACTGTATGATGTGTCTTAGATAATGAAACGTAACTGACTGAGAGAAAGAGAGAAGGAAAATGTGTGCATCTATCTCTCTTGCCTCTACAGTAATATTCAAAACGAAACGTAACTCTCTCTCTCTTTTTATCTCACTAACTTATATCTCCCTCTCAACTTCCGCTCGCAATTTCCGTAACGCTTTCGTGACGCATTCACCAGCTTACCCCTCAAGTCAAGCGTGCCTGAAGAAGTATTACTTAAAAAAAAAAACATTTGGTTGTTTTTGAAACCTATTTTTTTGTTTTGCAAAACATCAGCCACATCCGAAACCATTCGAGAAACCATAGTCCTACTAATAGCCGCAGAAAAATCTTGACCCACATCTCTCTGAAAGGACCCAGTTGTATAAAATGATGTTATGCAGAACAGACCCGAATCGGGATTGGAATAAATGTATTCCAAATTTGGACTTAGCTCGTCAAAAAGTATCCCACGGGAAGACGATACAACTTCCGAAATCTTGCTTCCGGCCTTTCAAAAGGGTTTTTTGCTATCTCTTAGTACACGCCTTTGAATCCGTAACATGTTACGCCGATTTAATTCTTCACCCAAAATTAGTGAACAGCTATAAAAATTTAAAAACAACGATACAACGAACTGAAAATCCCTGTGAAATAATTTTCAATTTTTATTGTTTTGTTTTGCAGTATTTAGACAGCTTTGGGAAGTCTTTCCAAAATTCTCATGAAAAGAATACTTTTCGCATCGAGTTAGAGATCTCCAATATTTTCCAGATGCGATATACAACGGAATGTTTTGTTGCTAAATTTTCGATGCGAAAAGTTATCGCATGAGCTACAGGACCCATGGGCACAGGCGTTCAAAAAGTAGTCAAAACGACTCAAAAGCGTCCCGAAGGTAACACTGCATCCTGCACATCTATAAAGCGCTAGAGAGGATAGTAAAAATTTACCACCTTAGCGATGTTCCTCGGATCTGCGGGTAAGCAGTAAGCTGGGGTTTTCCACCTGCAGGCAGTGTGAAAGAAGTCGCTCACAAACACCCATGTGTGTACTCGAAATGACTTATAAATAAATAATCCATTTGGCAAAGTGTTCACCATTCACCTTAAGAATTTTGATTAACTATGCAAATTAGTGAGCAATTTGACAGCGATATGTGTTGAAGGATAGAAAGCGAGAGACAAATTAGATGGCAAAGTCTTGTCAGCATCAACTATATCTTTTACTTTGCATATTCATTTTCTGAACTTTTCACAGCCTTGCTGTAGAAATAGATAATAAGGTTGCTTTTGCTATACACATTGGCGTTTCAAAATTTTTGGTACAACACATTCCAAATGAGTCTCTTTTGAGAAAGTCATTCTTCCATCTTGAATACGTTTTGTGGGTTTCGGCATACAGTGTTGTGGTTTGAATTTGATAAACTCATGCTTATTATAGGCGCTAAAGTTCAAGGCTGATGTCAGGATCACCCAATACCCCGCTTCTGTTACTATGGTACTTGCAGCGTCGTAGCTACGGTCATAAGCGGCCCTGGCAATAGTTCTAAGGAGGGTTAAACTTGTTCTGTCGGATTTACTTTCAACTTGGTGCTTTATAATGGTTGGCTTATGTGGTTTTTTTTCCGCCGCTTTGGTGTTACAATCAGACAGTGGGTGTTATTGGGGACGCCAAGCTGGGCTGCGTGAATTCCTAAAGGCCAGTGACCCATACTGATTGCCGACATCTGAACGCGTTTTGGCTTGAAGATTCTTTGCTTTATATGAGAGCCCTCTATGCTCCTCTGACCGGAAACCTAGACGGAGTATTTTCAAACCGATGGCACGCCCTGGTCAGTGTCTCCCTGCAGTCAAAGACAATCTTGGGCATCGACTTGGTCGAATGAATATCGTAAATCAAAGCCTGACTGTCGACGAAGATACCTATTTTTCTGGTTGTTAAGCATTCGCCTCCTTAATTGCCCGTAGGTACTTCTGCCTGAAAAAAAAAACGCTGAAGGTTGGTATTTTGGATTTGGTTTTGGTTGGTTTTACCTGTTTTACCAAGGCTCCATGATTTCGCTAATGACTACGGAACAGCCACGTCATCCGCATATGGGTCCAAGACCACCCAGTTCGTATTTAAAAACTTTGTTCGATGACTTAAAATGAACGCATAGCCTCTTTTAGAGGGTTTTTAATAGTTACTTCAGGACGGGGGACTGCTGGTCCATAGCATAGACCATATATACCAGTAGCGAGTTCGTTGTTGTATTGATAAAAACAAATTTTAAATCCGCACAGGATTTATACCCAACGGTCAGAAAATAGGTCAAACTCGTTTCCGGCATAGTTATTATCCAATCTTTTTTAATTAGGGTCCACCATCGATTCCATCTCCTAATTGACTCACTGCCTGAAATGTAAATTCTATTATCCTCCATTAATTTATCAGACCGAATAAAGAAACCCAAATAGATTTGGCATTCTTGGTTCAAATCCTCAAATCTTCCTACAGCTGTCCCTCTTGGAGTATCCCTCAGTCTTATCAGAAACCAGTTTATTGAATCAATAACTTCCACTTAAGTGCAATGTAATTCGTATAAAAAGAGGAACAAGAACGAATCACTAAAACAAAAGAAAAAAAAGACGAAAACTTCATCCTTTCGACACTCGACGAGACTATTTAAAGACTCCCCTTGTAGAGTCACCCAATCTCGGTGTCTGCGACTTTTAGAAGAGTGGCCAAATAGCAATTTTGCCACACCGCACTAAAGGCAGAACTGAAAGAGAACAAGAAAAAAAAACTTTTATACTTTTTCGCTTTTTTTTTTAAACAATATTGACTCTTTCAATCTGACATACTCTATTCGGAGAGTTTAGAGAGTTGCTGGGCGCCATTTCATCGTAACAGCGCGCACCCCTTCGCAAACAAACGCCGTGGGGGTAACGAGAATTGATGTCAGAGTTTAGAGGTTTGTATGGAATGCAATAAAATAATCGGTCGAAATGTTGCGTTGTTTTCCTGGTCCTTTTTTTGTGCTCTCTTCTTCGTTTATCTATTACACACAAAATAAGAGGGATTATTGTTATTTGCTCTGATCCACCCCAAGATTCGATTGAGGATGAATGTAAGGGGTTGGGAGATAAAAAATGCGAACGAGCTATTGATTTTTTTTTTGTGTTGGATTTATTTTTATTGTTTTGTGAGGATGTAAGTTTGGCTCTTGACGCTATTTCCTGGTCGATTACATGATGTTGCCCACAGCAATTTCCGGATGCATTTGACCGTCGGTCGGGCGGCGGAAGAGAGTGAAACTTTTCTGCTGCTCCGGACAAAGGAGCTATGCGGCTTTTAAGAACGTTTGAAGGGAGTTGCTTATTGTTTTAAGTACTTGGGGTTAACTGTTGGGCTGCGACGGGTAATTTAAGACTCTCAAATTTTAGTTTTACAGGAGAAAGTTTTTTTTTAATGTTCTTTTCAGTTTCGAAAGAAAATATTAGGAGAAGGCGGGGTTTTGGTAATTTCTTGGTATCGCATGGCTAATGGATGCGATTGGGTTGGGATTGTAGATAATTGGATGTAACTCAATATTGGGAGAACGGATATTGGCGAACATTTATGGAATATAATCAAGACGAATGGTATACAAGGAAAACTGCAGGGAAGTAGGTAATTCCTTTATTCGATTCGTCCCTTCGATTAATACCGTCCATATTTTGCGCATAACCTCGAACTGCGAATATGCTTTTGGGTATCAAATTTTGTAACCATGCCTACAAAGGATTCTCCTGAATTTTGTATGAGCTTCTGTTGTATGGAAGCGCCAAGCCCCAATATCGTAAACTTTCCTTTAGTGCAATTAATACTTTTGGAGAACCCCTCGAATGTCGGATGGTCCGTAGATATCGGATGGAATAAGGATTCAGGAAACGTATAATCGACATTCAGACAGGGAGAAAACCAAAAAGAAGAAGGTCTTTATAAATATATCAATCATTAAGCCAGATATTCAATATCGGGTCACTTTTCGTTTTTGATCCACTACCAAACTTACCCAGAGAGACTTTTTGGATCCTGTGAGATCTGTTTCATCTACTGGGTCTCGACCCAATGATATCCCAACATCCTCATTCTTCTGCCAGAGATTGCCGGACATTGACACAGTTTATGTGCCGCTGTCTCAGATTTCTCCAGTTTACAGGCATCATACTCTCTAAGGCCTATCTTCCTCAAATGATACCCGAAATGACCATGTCCTGTAGTCAACGCCACCAGTACCACCTACTTCGAAGTTCGTTGACTCATGATTTTTTGAGTACAGCAGGTCAGCTATTTTAGCCTGTCTATATATTGTTCCCCGATTGATCACCTTCCAACGAATGAAAATAAGCAACCATATAAGCCTGGGTCGGAATTCGAAACATTAAAACGTTTTCGTGGGCACAAACGATTTACATCTGCAACTTAGAGCAAATCATTCGTGCGCACGAAAACGTTTTAACGTTTCGCCTTACAGCCCTTCGCCCCTGGTCCGATAATAGCGTTGATTTTTATGCTCCGACAAGTTACCTTATTGAAGTATTCAACATAATTATATAATCAGTAGTTAACACATCCAATTTAAGTTACGGTTTGCCCTTGGATTATTCTCCTCCATTAATTTTATAATCTTCTCTGATAAAAAAACAAAAGGAAAAGTCCTCTTCCTCAATGCAGGCTTTAAAAAAGTTGTAATGGTCATCTATGTGTAAAGCTACAACAAAATTATTCCAAAATGTTCCTTCTGGACACAAATTATTGTTTAACGGTTTACAAAAAGAAAAAAATGCAGTGTGAAAAACAAAAACTAACTTTATTTCATGACGTAAAAATTCCTAACACTTAAACTTGCAATAAGTCCTAACTTCGATGAAAATAAATCTTATATTTAGGAGTTATATCTGTGTAATAATTGTATGTAAAATTTTAAGTTATATTTCATTTTTTTTTTTGTTATGAGTAAATACGTTAGGAGTAATTGCACAGAACTGTTTCATTATGAGATCTGTTTTCTCTGCATTAATGGAAAGGCCTAATTCCATTTACTACCGTTCAACCACTTTGAGTCCACCACCACACTTTCCATCGATTTTAGCAGATATGTTAGCCTAACTGATCTCAAGGACTTTTCGGTGTAAGAAAATTGATTTTCAATAAAAATTTCGATTTTGCGCATCTATACTGAATCAGAAATTACATATCTATCTATACATATAATAAAACTGTAGCCGTTTTCATGTGTTAACGGTTGGCGTGAAAACGACTGCACATATTTCGATGAAACTTTTTTTGAAATGTCCCTTAAGAACCAGAGAAGAATATAGGCTATTACCTTCATTTCCATACCTAATTTTTGGGAGCGTTTTTGACCAAAATTTATTTTTTTCTTACTTTACTACCTTTTAATCGCTTTTACTAAAACAATTCTTCTGCAATGCACACAAAACAAAATACCAATAAGAGCCAACACTTCCATTATTATTTTAACAATCAATCAGCTTTCTGTGTCATCTAGAAGCTGAGCTACAGCCCAAAATCTAACATGAAAACACTAAATTTTTTTTCTCAGATCGAAAATGATCAGCAACCGTTGTTCTTGATCGCTGTTCTGCTTTGGGGTGGGTGGGTGGCTGGCGCATATTGCATAAGCACATATATGTCAAGAAAAACTGCGTGAAGTGAAACGAAAGAGAAGTAGCAATGTTTTTTTTGAGGAAATGCGCAGATGGCTGCTGACGTGCGATGATGGGCGTATGGTGGTGTAAATATATATTGAGTTTAAGGTTTTCGTTTTTGGTGGTTGTGATATTCCCTACTTTGATGCATACAGTAAAGAATTAAAGAATTCAAGAACTGAAGACGATATAGGTGAATCAATTTGTTTGATTTATTGTTTGACATTGACAAGGTTTATCGCTTTGTTTTAATGTATTGAAACTTAACTGTTACTATCTCTTTACACAGTTTCACGCCGCGTACGAAGTTGCGGGCACAGCTATTACATGAATAAATGGTATGCAGTATGTGCCTTCAGCTACTTAAATTTTTCCTAGAATGCTGTGAAATTTTTTTCACATTTTATTTTCGTCGTCCCTTTTATTCGGTTCACATTACCCTGCAAGCCATTTGTGGTATGTACCACTTAATATACTAACTATAATACGAGGAGCATTAACTGCGTGTGGGTGGGTTTTCGCCTTCACTTATCCATAGGCACTCAGTTCCATAAATACCAACTAGCATCGCCAAGTATACCGACACATCGTACAAATTGCGGCGCCACCAACTCAGTCAAGTCTTTTGTCTTCCCGGAAGACCGAAGGCCACATTCCCCAAAAGTGTCTGACAACAAAAAAAAAAAAACAAAGAAACTTTCAGCGAAAACCAAAGCCAGAGCGGTCTCTTGAAAACCATTGCAATTCACACCCCATTTCGCCAGTAAAGTGTTCGATTAAAGTGCTGTTTTCATTGAATTAACGAACAAAAAGGTTTTTATTTCCTTTGCCATTGCTTGTTCCTTGTTTCTGTTTGCCGGTGTGTTTTTATTCCGTCTCTGCACAATCCCGAATGACATCATTATTGATTGTTTATCTAATGACGACAACCGACGACGCCAGGATACTTGCTGGACAACGTAATTATCCGCGCTCGAATTAACCCTTTTCTGCGCACCCATTGCAAAGGAGAACCTAAAGCCGGCTTTTGAACACAATGCTATAAAACTTCTCACTTAATTAGTATTCCGAGAGAACAGGAAAAAAATAACAAATTCAATGTCGCACCATATTCTTCGTCCTTTACGTGCAAGGTAGTATCAGGCACGTATAGCTGTAATCAAATTGAATTTTCATTATGTAAATATTTGATCCAGCATTGGACGTGGATCATACATACATTGTTGACTACACAATACACTGTGCGTGCTTGATGCTGATATTATTCATGCTGTCGTCCTGCTGAGCAGCAGCATAGCCCTGTGTGCTGCTGCAGTCCAATAAAATTTTTGGATAAACATTTTGCTCGGTTTAGATAGTCAGTGTGATGGCAGTCAACGACTTGTGTTTAATAACTATATGGGGCATGGTCTGTGGAACTGTGGGTGCTATTTCATTACACCAGAGACTTGATTAGAATGGAAGCTGTGCAGTTATTGATTTAGAATGTCATGTTTTGTCTAAAGTAGATTTAAATCGATTGAAATGTTAATTAATTCGGAACAACTACACGGTAAAGGGCTTAAATTACAACACACTCGCTTGCGAGTATACGTAAATACAGTTCGTGTTTGTGGCTAGTAATTGAAAGTGTGACACCATGATTTCTACGAGTGCGAATGTGGTTTGGCTTTTTATTTACCTATATATTTTCATTGAATCTATAGGTGCTTGCCGTCGACAAACCAACATAGCTAATCAACAAATCGAATTCAAATGAACAATATAACACGAATGGAGAATTTAGCCTGGGGATATACGGGATATTATTATATCAGAAAATTTATCAAATGACACTTTGCAGTAGATTAGTTGTAGGTAGGTAAATAGGTGCTCTTGTGGCGTTTGCCACAGCTTCCCTTAGACACATGAGTTTGGTCCATTATGGCACAAGATAAGTTTCCACTTTTAGTGGAACTCTGAAGCGCACACATTTGGTTTTGTCGGTCGAAAGCACTGTTTAATCGGGCAGAGTTCAAGGTTAATATTTCAAAATGGGTCAAGTCTTCTTATTGTTAAACCTTGCGCAGTCCTAATAGAGCCTTTTCAACTTGGGGATTTCTTCCAAAGTCAAAGCAGTACTAAACATCTTTGGGATGATGGAACACTATCAGATCAATCTAGTTCATCGATGGACTTTAGACGTAAATACTAAGCATTCTTCAATTTGCAATATCGTATAATGCCCCAATATAATAATTTGGAGAAGGTGTAAATTCCTATTAGTTGTTGCATGGTTTCAAGTACCCTCATATATCTACCATAAGATTGGTTTCTAATGTAAGCCTCTTGCTACGTACTGAAATTACTTACCACCCATTGAAACATCTTGACCAATTTCTAAATACCAGTCTTGAGAAAGTGTAAACCAAATATCTGTGAATGAGGCTGCAATTATGGAATAAATTTGCATGACTTGTATTGAAGAGGTTTGAACAAACTGCTCCGTTTGAAGGAGTCATTGCAGTTTTTATTAGACTTTGATCACAGTTCAAATCATAGACAAATCTTACTAACGGCAATGTTATTCACTCCTTTTAACCCGGGTTAAAGGTTACACCAGGGTTTAAGTGAATTGAACCCAAAAACTAAACCCAATATTATAATATTCAGTCGTTAAACCCGAACATACACCAAGTTTCTTAAGCTTTAAATCCGATTGGATTATAACTGCATTGCGGAGATCAGTTTAAGTATACGTCACCTCGGGTTAAAACTCAATTGCATATGCAATGGATAATAATTATTATTTTTCAACGATTCGCTGGTTTCTGTTACAAAACCACCGAGAGCTCACCACTTGGAGGTTGCTGCTTTTGAGTTCCGATTCCGATTGGATTTAAACCGCACTCCGGAGATCAGTTCAAGTATACTTTAACTCGGGTTAAAACTCAATTTTAAAATAATATTGACATATCCTCGCTGGCGAGAAAAGTGAAATAGAAAATGAAAAGTAGCAGGGAGTTCAAAAATAATCTGCACGACTGGGTCGAACGAAACTTTCTCGTTCATCAAAAGTTTGGTGCAAATGAAGTGGGAGTTTCTGATTGTGTTAATATTTACTAAAATAAAGTTTTGCGTAGATGTTAAAATAAATAAATATATAGCATAGATATGTATGTGAAAATAGATTGGGAAATATAAATAATTAAAAAAAATTTTTTTTGTTTTAAATTTTTTAAGAAAAACTAAGTACGGGGTCTTATTTCGTATACTGATTTCATCTCTAATATGTATTTTGATCAAAATCGTACTAAATATTGCAATGTTTATAATAAAAAACAATAATTGGCGCAACAGGTCCGTAGGGACACTAGGCCTAGCTTCTTACAACCATTCGTCTTGTGTGAGTTTTTATTTTTGGGACGAATGGGAGGGATCTACAATTTTATGCCGAGTCCAAACGGCCAATTGAGAAGCTCTTTCATGGCAGTTATACTCTCGGATGTTTGTTAGACGTGCGCGAGAGGTGGCGCAGTGAAAAAAACCTTAAGTTGGAATTTGGGTTTTCTCGGGATTCGAAACTGGGACCCCTCGCTTAGGTGTCCAACACACTAACCACTAAACCACTGCGCCGAGTGTTTCGAATTGAAAATTAAGGACGCAATAATTTTGAAAACATCAATTTTAATTTAAGTTTGAGTTTTGGTCGGGTTAGTTTTGGTCAAAATTGTTATTGCCGTTTTCAGGTAAACTGAAGAAAACTAAATTTAAAAAAATATTACTTTTTTTCAAAAATCCATTTTACGATAATACAGACAAAAACTGAGTTTACCTTTTAGTTAGAAATGATTATTTTACCTTAGAAATGATTTTAGTTACAATCGTATGGACCGTTTTCGAGATATGTTCAAATTTCAAAAGTACCGTTAATCGATTTTTTGGCGGAAAACTGAGTATGCAGTTATGTTAACCTTTAGCTCAAATATCAATTTTGGTTAAAATCGTTACACAGTTTTCGAACAAATCAAACTGGTATGAAATTTTTTTATGGGAAGTACCATTAATATTGAGGTTACCATGCAAAAAAAAACTACCCCGAACTGTAAGCCCCAAAACTCCAAATCCGAAGTTGGAACGGAATCCGGGTAGCCGTTTAGGCTGTAGGCTTCGGGACATACAGACAGACAGACAGAATTTTGTGACTCACTTTGTTTAGTTTCTCTATCATCGCAATGTCAGAAACATCGTAATGGAAAAAGTTAACAAACGTAGGTTTAAAACGGATTAAAAACCGTTTAAAGCGTTTTAAATCCGCCTCTGTAATACAGGTTTAATGCATGTTTTTCAGTGAATAAAAAGGAAACTGGTTTAAATTTTTAAAGTTACATGACATTTGTCAACATTTGCACCAAATCGTGAACACTCCGTAAAAAGATAGCTTGTAGGACAGTAACGGAAAATCGGTCAATGTTGGGGGTCTCAGTATGATTTGTCTATAACAGATGTTAAAATACTTTTTTATGACTATGGCCAATTATTCGCCGTCTTGGTGGGAAAACAGATCAAGTGTATTGTGAATGGCAGGTAGCCAGATATAAGCAATATGGAAATTAAATCGCTTAAATGTTGCAAACTTGCCGGAGTACATGAAAGCCTTCCAGTTATGATCAAGGCTCGATAGTTAAAAAGCGATTCTCTGTGTCAGTAAAGTGATTTCGGGTCGAGAAATGCTACCTGCGAAGTATAAAAACGAAAAATTGGTTCAGAAAATTTCAAGTCTTCTCGTGTGTTTAAACATTATAAATGGCAAATGTGGGTCAAATATAAGTTTCATCTTAAAAATGCAGTAAATTAAATTCCAAAACGAATTTTCATGTATTACTACTAATTATGGAACACAACGTCGGTCAAGTGGCTGTCTCGGCTGGTTTCGCAGTAGCCAATTTTCGCAAACCTTGTTAATCGTTCCGCGCTGTAGCAAACTCACACAATACGAATTTTTGTGAAAATCTACGCTTAGGGTTGGTCCTGTTCCGCCATTCTTTTTTCAGAAGATGGAAAAGCTCACAAGACGAATTAGTTTCAATGTCGGGTTTTTCTTACCCGCTTTCATACTTCTCATTATTTTCTTCAATGCCCGTGTTTCCTAATTTTCGTAGGTTCCGCTGGTCATTTAAAAACGATCATGGTATATCGATATGAGATTTCGCGCTTTTTATATAAATGAAGGGAAAATCATTGGCAACTATGATTATTTCTTTTTCTTCTTACAATGCGAGTTATCCGACGTCTGGAATTTTTTAGCTTTTAATAGGGGTATATGTAACAGAGAATTGCAGGTTGCTTATTAATAAGTTTAAATATTAATCATAAGATGAAGCTCAGAGAAGTAATTTCTGAAAAATACGAATATCAAAAATAGGTTTAGACTTTGTTAGAAAAATAATTCAAGCTCGGAACACATTCATTTTAGATCGTATATTATAAAGTTCGTTAATAGTTTACATAATATTAACCCCAAAACTGTGTTGCCAACGCTGTAATACTACCTCTTGTAATAAGCTATTTATGGGATTGATAGAGGGAGTTAGGAGTTCAGATTTATGACAGGAGATAAGGATGAGGACGGGACCTTAGGATGGGATGATAGAAGGAGAAGGATAGAGTGTAGAGAGCGTGGCATGCTTGTAAATATTTTCACGACTTAGCTTGCCGGACGGGGGAGTCCTTGTCCCCACTACTCCACAAAACCTATTACAACACATTAACATGCCATTAAACACACGGGTAGGGTACTCACATTAGTCCCGGAAGCGGACGGACATCCACCAGTCTAAGAGGCGCTGCTGATGGATTTGCAGCGAAGCCATTGCCCTCCCGACCTTGAAGTTCCGTGGCCGTATTAGGAACTTCCCCGATTTCAGCATCTCGCTTTAGTTCACGTCACCATTGCCAAGCATTGTTCGCCAACCATACCGCACCCCTGAAACCTTGCGTTTAGCAAGTCATTAGGACGAGCACCGAACACGTAATTTTAAATGACCTCGTTTTCCTCATTCAGGCGCAATTAATTATACATTTATTTTTTTGATTTCAGGATTTTTCTTGACCCCAGATTCTTTTCACGAGATTATGAAATCCAACATTTACAACAACAAAATAATGAACAGTAACAAAAAAAAAGAAATAAAGAATTACCAAAAAAAAAAACATTTAACCTAAAACAAAAAAAAAATAAATTAGCTAATTAACTAAACTCGGCTTCACTGTCCCACCTTTGATATCAAATTAGATGGCCTTTTTACCAGCGATCAATAAGACCAGATCGCCTCTCCGACCTATGAAGAGAAACAGGGAGGTGGATGTAAACTGTAAGCGGTCAGAGGAACAACCACCTAAAGCTCCTGCTTCGAAAAAGACTAAGATAAATTCGCCAAAAAAAAAAGCGGTAACAATATCTTAGTTCCGTCTAAGCAAGTTTCGGAACAGCAAAAACAAACAGGCAAGAAGAGTACACCGAAACCGGCAGCAAATCTAGAAACTAAGTCGACGCAAGAATGGGTGAGGGTTGTCAAAAAGAAGCACATCGAAGATGCTAAAAAACCACAGCGTCCTGATGCGATAGTCATTAAAAAGACCGGCGAACTATCATACGCGGACCTACTCAGGAAATTGAAGGCTGATCCTACACTTAAGGAAGTAGAAACGAATGTGCGTCGAATCCGTAAAACTGCAAGCGGGGACCTCTTACTGTCGCTCAATAAAGCTGCAAATCCTACAACCGCAGTCTTTAAGGACAAAATCAAAGAAGCCCTGGGAGAAAACGGTAATGTTTGGTCACTCACTCAAGAGGACTTGCTAGAATGCAAGGATATAGACGAAGTGACGTCAAAAGGGGAGATCTGTTCCGCTTTAACAGATCAAATGAATTTCGAATTCAAAGCAGCAATGATTAAGAACGTGAGGAAAGCATATGGTGGAACGCAAACAGCCACCATAAGCGTACCAGCGGAAATTGCGATCAGGATGCTGAGAATAGGGAAAGTGCGAATCGGTTGGGTTTACTGCCGAATACGAGAAAAAACTATACTCAAGCGTTGCTTTAGATGCCTTGAGTTCGGACACTTCGCGAGAGCGTGCAAAAGTTCTATCGACCGAACGGATCTGTGTATCAGGTGCGGAGAAAATGGTCACAAGTTAAAGGACTGCAAAGCCAGGCCAAAATGCTTGCTTTGTGAAGTTAAAAATGTCGAGTCTGGTAGCAGAAGATGTCCAGAATACAAAAAAGCGATAGAAACTTCTTCGAAAAAAATATGAATATACTACAGCTCAATTTAAATCATTGTGAAGCGGCCCAGGACCTCCTGCAGCAAACTGTTCGTGAACGGAAAATTGATGTAGCGATTCTCTGTAAGCAATACAGGAACCTACCTGGAAACAACTGGGTTACCGACACGTCTGCAATTTGGGTTTGCGGAGACGCCTCCATTCAGGAATACCCGGAGGTGCCCGAGGACTTCTTTATATGGGTTAAGATAAAAGGCATTTATATATACAGCTGCTATATTCCACCTAGCGCTGCTATCGATATTTTCGAGAGAGTTTTAGATAGAGTAGTTGCTGATGCTACGGGTAAGAGTCCCGTTATAATCGCAGGGGATTAAGCACTTTAAGCACAGCTAGAGCGGGATCTATCATCGATCTTACATTCGCAAGTAGCAGCCTGCTACGAAATGCTAACTGGCGTGTGAGCGACCATTACACGCATAGCGACCACAACGCCATCTTATTCAGAGCCAACACTGTACCAGTACACCGTCATAGCAGGATGACGCTGAAGCGACCTAAATGGAATGTCAACACGCTAGATGAAGATCTCCTAAGCTTCGTCGTCAGTGAGGCGATAATTGAAGCCAGAAATGCGGGGGAATTTGTAATCCAGGTATCACGGCTGGTAGTCAACGCGTGTAATACATCAATGTCAAGGTTGGGAACAGGAAAGCATCGACCTCCAGTATATTGGTGGACCCCTGAGATCGCGGAACTCAGATCGTTGTGTCACCGAACGCGACGAACTTACCAGCGCTCCCGGATACGACACGCCGATGACCATCAAATTCAACTTGCACGAAACGCACACCGAGAAGCGAGAACCAGTTTTAAAAAAGCTATCAAGTCTAGCAAGCGCCTTTGTTTTAGGAATCTCTGCGAAGAACTCAACAACGACGTCTGGGGTAAAGCTTATCAAATCGTATCGATGAGGCTAAAAGGACCCCGTATGCAATCACCGACGTGTCCAGTTTTGTTACGACAAATAGTTGAAACTCTATTTCCTCGCCAAGAAGGTACGGAGCTCGGTAGTCAAAGTATACACGAAATTGCGCCTATACCCATCGTAACACGCGAAGAATTATCCGAAGCTTGTAAGAAAGTACGCGACAGAAAGGCTCCGGGACTGGACGGTATCCCAAATAGAGCCCTAAAAATCGCAATTAAAACACGACCTGACCTATTTGCCGAAATGTTCAACGCGTGTCTTCAGGAAGGCATTTTTCCTGAACCTTGGAAGCGCCAAAGACTTGTCCTACTGCCGAAAGGAAAGGGTAATCCAAACGAACCATCCTCCTACCGTCCTATTTGCTTACTGGACACGATTGGTAAAATTCTCGAGCGAATTATTTACAACAGGCTCCAGCCAGCAATTGAAACGGCGGGAGGCCTCTCGGATCACCAATACGGTTTTCGTAGATCAAGATCTACGGTAGATGCAATCAATGCGGTAATAACGAGAGCCCGAGCCGCTATAGAAGGAAGGCGTTGGAAAGGAGGAACCAAAAAATACTGCGCCGTTATAACGCTTGATGTAAAAAACGCGTTTAATTCGGCGAATTGGGAACGTATCATGAGCTGTTTACACCGGATTGGAATACCGAACTATCTCCGTAGGATTATAATGAGTTACTTTTCGAATAGAGTTCTACTCTACGACTCTGATGAGGGAATAAAAGAGTATGAAGTAACGGGCGGTGTACCACAAGGTTCAGTTTTAGGCCCCTTGTTGTGGAATGTTATGTATGACGAAATTCTGCGTCTACCAATTCCAAGAGAAGCGTCAATTATCGGCTTTGCAGACGACATTTAAAACTCGCCGACCACAAAACGGAAGCAGTACTTATTACTAGTAGGAAAGTTCTGGAAACGATAACGATTAGAGTAGGAGGGCATGAAGTAGTTTCCAAACCATTTATTAAGTACCTCGGAGTAATTATAGACGCTCGCCTGAGCTTTAAACACCATATTGAATATGTATGCAAAAAGTCGTCAAAAACTGTTAGCGCGCTTTCAAGGCTGATGAGTAACATCGGGGGCCCGAAACAAACAAAGAGAATTCTTCTTGCAGGAACTGCCAATTCTATTCTCATGTACGCGATAGAAATATGGTCAAGCGCAATGAAAGTTAAGTCTTACATGAGGGGAGCCAAATCCATCCACCGTCTTGGCGCATTAAGAGTCGCCTGTGCGTTTCGAACAGTTTCGAACGATGTCATACTCGTCGTATCTTCAATGTTACCTATCGATATACTTGCTGAAGAAATGGTAAAATTAAAAATCGAGCGAGTCGGGTAGATAACGACAAAAGAAAAAACGAAAGGTGTCTGAGTATAGCAACCTGGCAACAACAATGGAATGAATCGCTAAAGGGAAGATGAACACACAGGCTTATACCAGTGATCGACCTATGGATTAAACGGAAACATGGTGAAACAAACTTCTATCTGACTCAGTTCTTGACGGGTCATGGCTGTTATAGGGAACTAGCTGACCCGGCAAACTTCGTTTTGCCCAAAATATATTTTTTGACTGAATTAATATCAAGCACTCACGATTCCACCTGAAATTTGTTTCTTTGATCGAAATTTAGCGATACTTAAAAGATGACTTCGTCCCGGCCAATATTTGGCGAAAATATAATAAAATCAAATATTAATTTCTTTAAAGTCTATTAGATTTATTGAAATCTAAAACAAAGAATATATTAATGACTCAATTTAAAGCTGCACGATACACTACATTTTTTGTTTTCTGTTCCGGAGCGTAAATGAAGAGTGAGGATGGTTTCCCTACTCGGGAACATGCCACATATAACTGGCCGTGTGAAAAACATGAGTTTTCCAGATTTATGCCGCACACTTCCAGCGACTGCTCTTGTGACTTGTTTATTGTCATCGCAAATGCAAGTTTCACTGGGAACTGAATACGTTTGAATTGGAATGGCAAATCGTTTGAACTCAAGGGAATTCGCGGGATTAGGCATTCTTCTCCTTTGAACAGCCCTTTCAAAATCCTTGCCACTATCACATTGTTCATTAGCTTCATGACAATCAGTCGGGTTCCATTGCACAGTGTCGGGGCATGAAGATTTCTTAGCATAATGACGACAGATCCAACTTTAAGACGCAAATGATGAGGCGGAATGCCAGACAAATCCAAAGAGTTTAGGAATTCCACTGGATAATTGACGACATCGTCTTCGTTTTCAACGCGATCGATCGATTTGTATGAACGCAGCTCTCCCGGAATTTGATTTTGAATCGTCCAATTCAAGTCATTGACATCAATATTTTTCGCTGCTAAAATTGCGCGTGCGCTCAACCAATCGTAGTTACGATAATTTTGACCAATGTTTGGATATACATTAGTAATGAGTCCATCTTTCGTTAAGGTGAATTGACAAATGACAGGTGGAATAGATATTAAACCACTTGAAGTTTCAACCGGAATTTGTCCATTTCCGATTTTTAGCAGTTCTTTAGAGAAAACTTCTGCGGTTCTATCCTGTTGCAGAATCACTCGCATATTCATACTCAATGAAATGGTTTTCACGTATCGCCACAAATACGATGACTTCAGACATGCATTTAATTCATCCGCCGCTGTTGATTTCGGTATGACGGGAAGTGTTTGTCTGAAGTCGCCCGCCAACAGTATCATCACGCCACCAAACCGGTGATTATTGTTGCGCAAATCTTGCAATGTTCGATCAAGTGCTTCTAATGATCGTTTGTGCGCCATTGTGCACTCATCCCATATGATCAATTTACAATTTTTCAACACTTTTGCCATGGCTGATTGCTTTGAAATGTTGCAAACATGATTTTCATTGATTTGCAGGTTTAACGGAAGCTTCAGTGCTGAATGTGCTGTTCTTCCACCTTCCAACAGTGTTGCAGCAATTCGGGTAGGTGCGAGAGCTAACGCAATGCCACTTTGAGCACTTATTGCTGCTAATATCAATGATATCAGGAACGTTTTCCCAGTACCGCCGGGCGCAAGGAAAAATAGTCATTGTGCACTCATCCCATATGATCAAAAAATAGTCCACCAAAAAATAGTCCACCGTTTCCTTCATCGACAGCCTTTATCAAATATCGAACTGTAAATGATCATAACTTTTTTTAAATCGCACGCAGTTTTCACAAATCACTAACTTACCTTTGAAATAGCCAAAATACAGAAAGCAAACGAACGAAAAGGGTGCAATTGAAATTTTGAATACAACTGGAAAAACAGAACAAAACACTTAACGATCTAACAAAACAATAATAATAATAGTAAATTTAAAAATTTTATTTAAAATTAATTTGACTTTCTTTCAAATGTTGTTTTATTTTTCTTTCTTGATTTACAAAAGGGTACAACTTCTTTATCAGTACATTAGTTAATTCATTGCCCCCCCCCCCCCTCCTCCGTGACCACACAGCCCAAATTATCAAATCACAAAGAACACATACTGTGCTATCCAATGGAATGACCGCCTACAGCGCCACCTGTTGAGAATTTTTCAATTTTTCTTTTTTCCTAAACCTTCGCGGAGCAATTACGAACAAATCCGCAGAAGGAAATATCCAATTTGGTCCAGTCGTTTTCGAGTTTTAAGCATCCGAACAAACCAAGATCCATTTTTATATATATAGATATCTTTTTAAACGCGGACACGAAACCAGCCCAAATTGCCCGCATTGCGAAGATGTTTCTGAAAACGCGGAACACGTGTTTTTTCATTGCCAACGATACGAAACCGAGAGGATATCCCTACGGGACCAATTCGGTGAGTGGCCCACTCCCGATAACATCGTAAACTATATGCTCCAGAACGACGAAAACTGGACCATTGTAAGTAACGTGGCGGTGCGTATTCTCAGCGACCTAAGAGGCTTAGAACGGCAACAAAAGCAAAAAGCAACAATTCTTTATACTAATCGGTCTGTTCGGGAAGGGAGGTGGTTTTAGCCGGTAGGAATCCGGCACTATCAATGGACGTCGGACCATTGGTGTCTCATGCAAGATTTCCACCTTCCATCGCAAAAAAAAAAAAAAAAAAAAATGGCCTTTTTGCCAACAAAAAAATGCAGCTAATCACGGCTTATGCGGAGTTCCTACCTATATAGAGCTCTTTATGGGTAACTGGGTTTAAAAAAAAAAAAAATGCTGAGAAAACTTCTAACAATATCGCGAACCGAATCAAGTACATAAATGGCAGGTGTGCTGAAACACAAGCTTATCACACTTAATCTCGATATCCTGATAATCAATTAGGAATCTGGCAAACAAAAATCAAACAATATATATATATCTATAACCTTACAACTAATGAACCGACAAATCAAAATAAATTTGTGTCAAAAAGGACTTAAATTCTCCCAAACATACAAAAAAATGTTCTTTGGAGTTTTTATGACGTATGCATAAACTAAATTTTCATCGCTGTGTGGCGACAACAAAAAAAAAAAACGGTAAGTACAAGCTTGCAAAAACTGAGTAAATCTATAGATTAATTTCTCCTTTATTCTTACAGGACGGCGGATGTATTCGTGGTCTCAATTAGCATACTAGTGATTCGCCCCAGTAGCACCCCTGTACTTTGCACACTTGGGGTAGTGCCGTATCATTTGAAGATTTACCGGACGCTATACGGTTCTCCGTACAAATTTCCTGGAACAAGTGGTACTTCACTGGGTAATGCTTATTTTGTCAGTCGAATGCTGGTTTTCCTCCTGCTTTTATACGTTTTCGTTTTTTTTTTTTTTTTTCTTGTTTGTACGCAGAAAAATCGCCTTCGTGTAACTTTCGGCGGCCACCACTGTATCGACTTTTAGATGACCGCCAACACCAATATCAAGTGGTTCACGTCCGCCCCAACGATTATAATAAATCGCTTGATAATAATCCTTGATGCTTGATAATAGATAATATACAATTATCCTCTCGAACCTACTGTACGCACTTTATAGTTTTTTGTCTGCTGGACTTACTTTTTATTTGCTTTCACCCCTTTTTTTTTTTCTTTATGAGACGTTGTGTCTCTGACCACTTTCCAACTATTGAAAATAGATCTCACTGGACCTGTATAGATTGCCCTCTTTGTAAAAATAATGCCAACTGATACCTCTATTCTTTAGATCTTTCGATGCTACGTCCGCTATTTGTGAGAGGGTACATTTTGGAGTTGAGTGGATAGGGACATTTGTTCGGTGCCGTGAAATAACGCCGAGCGAAATAAAGCCGAATTCCAGAATTCGGCGTTACTTCACTTTGTGAAAGCGAAATAAAACCGAATTTTAATGTTCGGTCTTATTTCACTTTGCTAAAGTGAAATAAAGCCGAGTCGGCCTTATTTCGCTTTGCATTTATAAATACATTCAGATAAAGATTCCTACCTTTTTTCAGATTTCCACCCCTGAAAATTAACCGTGTGAATGTATTCACACGTACTCAAACCCATTCAACATCCTGTTTTCATTTTATTTATTTAACGAAGTTTAAACTATTTATTTTGATTTTAAGATACCTATCCAGTAACTTAAATGTGTCAATACTAATAAACAAAAGAAAATCTAGGAAACAATAGCTAAGAATATCGGAGTTTAACAATATATTTTGGTGGTACTTTGAACAATTTGCCTGCAAATTGGACAAAGAATTGGATTATTAAGCTTTAAATATTTGTCTGACAATCCTGTATAACAGTTCAAACACAGTTTGAAGTGATTACAAGGTTGTAGAAGGATAGTTCGAGCATTTTTACAACATATAATGCACAATAGAGACACATCATCAACATTAAAATAATCCGGATTCAAATCGTCTTCATCTTCGCTGCTTACACTTTCAATTAACGAGTTTTCAGAAAGCAAATTATTACTTTCATTTGTCATTTGGTTAAGAAAGTCTTGGATTGATATACGTTTTTTTTCCAGTTTAATTAAAGCCGCTTCAATTTGCTGTCCCCTGTCTTTGAATTTTTTCTTTGGTGGTTCAAAGATTTGGAATGTGCCATCAATTGACATTATAAATTCCTTAGATTTTATAACATCTTCATCCAGAAGACAGTCTACGAACTTGAAAAAATTTCCAAATTTCGCCAACTTCCGGCTTAGTCGACTATTGTACCCTTCAACAGCGCTTGTTGTTCTCATATGAGACCTGAACACGGATACAGCTGAAGGAGTTTCCTAAACATACACATATATACTAATATATAAGTTTGCATTCAATTAAGAAATTCATTTGATGTTACGGTTAAAGTCTCATCAATATTTTTAATATAAAAGGTATATTTTTACCAATTGAAAAATAGTAAATAGGATGGCCGAGAACTTTTACTATATTTTCAACTTCCAGAAATATAAATAGTATTTTAACGATTATAAATAAAAATTCGCGCGAATTATGAACTATTATTTTTTCAAATTCTAAATGCTGAAATAAATAGAATGGCCGAGAATTTTAGAATTTGAAAAAATAATAGTTCATAATTCGCGCGAATTTCGAACTATTATTTTTTTCAAATTTTAAATGCTGAAATAAATAGAATGGTCGAGAACTTAACTGTTATTTTAACTATTATAAGTAAAAACTCTCGGCGGAGTACTATTATTTTCTCAAATTCTATGCAAGTGTTTAATTAAATAGATCGACTTTTTCTTACCCTTTCTATCCACTGCTTTCTGAAGTATATTAAAAAAATTTTAAATATACACTCTCCTTTTACTTTAAACTGCACACCTTTTGCTTCGTTATTCAGAAGTTCAAACGCCGATTCCATATCCATCGGTTTTAACAGAGGAAGAACTAAAAATTTGCGATAAAGGCGCTTTGCCTCCTTCTTTTTGTTTATATTAGCAAAGAATCCTGGCAGCTTAGATGATTTTTTTCTAATAGCTTGGCAGAAATGAAACCAGCAGGTTGTATATTTGGCAGACGGAAATATTTTCTGCAAAGCATTTCGTAAGCCTTTTTCAAAATCCGTGACAAAAGAGCTTGGGCAAAATTTGAACAAATTGGCTTCAATGTACTGAAATGCGTGCAGGTACATTTTTTTCCGATTTATTGCTCATTAAAATATAAATGAACGGGTAAACCTAACAAGTAAAATTTCATTAAATGCATATAAATCTTAATATAATATTTAATATTACATGATCGTCGTGAGCAAAATGGATTAAACAAAGTTGTTTATATCCGCAAGATGGGACAACGCTAAAAGTGCCGTCCAGAAGATAATTTTTCTGGCTCCCGTCCGGTAACTTCCGAATTTCCTCAGAAATTGTCGGAGACATAAATATAATGTAAGAAAATCCCGGTTCAATAACAGTGCTCCTGTAGAATGGCTCACTACGTTTGTACCGAGACATACCGAAATCATGCATCACACTTCGATTCTTAAAAATTGCACATATCTCTGAAGCAGATGTGGGGGCTTTAGGAAACGAACTGTTTCGGATGTTTATAAGTTGTCGCCGAACTTTGCCAAACTGAACAGACGCACTAGTTTCACCTCTTCCACAAACTTCATCAAAAACTTCGCGAATACCACTTCTTTTGAGCGAAACATTTGCACATTCATTTTTTATTTCGCTTAATAATTTTAATTTACCGCGAAGGTCTTCTTGCGTCGAATGGTTGTGCGGTGCACTTACCTTTGGAACTCTAACTAAATTTTCATTGTTAAACTCAAAAACTGCACTTGCATTACACTCACTCTTAAAACACGTATATCTCTTACACAATCTAGACTTTGATTTAATTTTATAAAGTTGCTTTGTTTCGGGTATGTACAAAAGTTCGCTTCCCTTTCTAAAACCTTCACAGATTTCATATACAAATACTGATTCACCCAAATTTGCCATTTAAACGATGTGTATCACTCAAAGTTCATCAACTAATGAGATGACTGCACATCGAGTTACAATCAACAAACATTGATTACGGTAAAGTTCACTTGTTTTTCTACCAAGTACAGTTGGCTTTACTGATTCTTTTGCCTTTTCTCTGAATTCGGCATTGTTTCCCTTTAAGAAAGTGAAATAATGCCGAATTGTGGAAACATTTGCTTCGGCTTTATTTCACAAGCAATGTTCGGCGTTATTTCACTTTGTCAATGTGAAATTATGCCGAATTCTAAAATTCGGCATTATTTCACTTTATGAAAGTGAAATAACGCCGAATTCTGGAATTCGGCGTTATTTCACGGCACCCATTTGTTCATCTAATTCAACAACCGGTTTAAATCAATGCTAGCGCTCCATACACCTACCATAATTTTTTTTTTGCGCCTTATCCCAGACCGAGGCCGCTTCTACAACAATTCCCTACCAATTGTTTACCTTTTATAATATGGCTGCGCTGGCAGCACAGTACAATGGAACTCGCAATGACAATCGCCAATCGCAATAAATTCCCAAACGCACCCATAAAACCAAACCAAAGATGGATAATGGCGTCGGTTGGTATTTTTATTTGTTTACATTTAATTATTTATCTAATGTTTGTTTTGCAGGTGGTGTAAGGATGATCGGAAATAAAACAACTATACAAATTTAATCGTTATAAAACATTTATTTAAGAAAAGACTTCTCCGAATGTCTGCTTAAATCGAACTGCCTCGTATGTCACGCAACTCACTGTCTAACAGCTCGTATTTCAAAAATCTCGAAAATGTATATAAAGACATAGTAAGATATATGTATATAAATTGTTCATGGAGGACGTTACAGTTGATAACATAAAAAGGTGTTGCCGCTGTTTTCTTACAGTGGCTGTTACACTCTAATTCAATTTCTAATAGACTTCAAGTGGCTTGGGTTTTGGGTAGTATTCAAAACATTTTAGAGCTGGTTAGATAATATGTTCACGGACATAACTTTTGAATTACGATCCACCCAAATGGACACTCTCAACTTGTCCAGTGCATATCTATTGTTGATTATTATGATTAAGTGAGAGGGGTTGTTGTACTGCGACCTTTTGGTCTATTGTACCCCCTGCTAACGCCTCTGTGAGGTATATGCCCTCATACGAGTTCCCCTCACATTATAATTGCTTTCGGAATCACTTTAGAGGTTCTTGTACTCGCGTTTCTCCTTGGCGGAAGAAATCCGTCCTATAGCACTCTCTCTAGCCCAGTTTCCTTTAAGAATCTTACGATGAGAGCTGGCTCCAGCGACCGTATTTCCTCATCAGATAGTTGGTACTTGCCCAAGTCAATGCCCCATACGATCCCAGCACGTGTTCTGCGATTTCACTGAACTCATCGCAGAATCTGCAGAGACCTCCTTCAGATATACCCAGTTTCCTGAGGTGTTCCTTGAGTCTACAATGCCCCGTTAGGATACGGAGGTTATTTTTACTCATGCCGATGCAAGCTTGGAATCTTTTCCGGTTGTATTGCCCCAGAATTTTTTTAAGCCTGCCTTCTACCTTGAGTGTTGTGCCAAGTTCTTGCTCGGTTTTCTTTCTCTAATATCTATTGTTACCCGCTTGCAAGATTCTGACATCCAAATGGGGAGTCGGACAGAATCCCGAAAAACGTGATCCCGAAAGCCCAAAATACCGAAAATCCAAAATCCCGAAAAGCCAAAAATCCCGAAAAGCCACAATCCCGAAAATCCAAAATCCCGAAAAGCCAAAATCCCGAAAAGCCACAAATCCTTTCACTGCTCACACTCCCAGTAAAATATATCCTTGTATTTTTTGTTGACATGGTAACTGTAGCCGTCAATAAGCAGTTTCTCACGCTGTTTGTTGGTTTTCACGATGGACACGTTCATTTTGACTTAAGATTTCAAACACAAAATGTCACTGATAATATAAAGTTTTTAATTATAAAGGCATGCACGATACTCACTTTGTATTACGATGTTCACTGGCTAACAAAAATCTAGTCGGTCAGCTATCACACTATATGAGATCAGCACAACTGAATGCATTACGAATTGCAAAACATTACAACGCAAAAAACTGCAAAACATTATTACGGTAAATGGAATGGACAAACACTTGTCTATTTTACATTGAAAATAAAATAAAGAATCCCGAAAACGAAATCCCGAAAAATTATATAAAATTGAAAATTTTGCGCAAAATTTTGCGCAATTTTATATAATTTTTCGGGATTTCGTTTTCGGGATTCTTTTTTCGGGATTTTGGCTTTTCGGGATTTCAGGTTTTCTGGATTTTGGATTTTCGGGATTTAAGGTTTTCGGGATTTTGGATTTTCGGAATTTTAGGTTTTCGGTATTTCGGTTTTCGGGATTATGTCCCCAAACCATCCAAATGTCTACTGAGCTGACTATAGCGACATTTCGACGCGCTGGCATTGTGATGTGAATGAGGCTAAAGCGCTTTAGCTTCATAGACCCTATAACAATCGCGAATAAAAAAAATTCTACTACAGTAGTCCCTCGATAATATGAACTAATTAAAACTAATTAAAGCGTTTTGCGATTTTAGAGGGATTCACACTACTGGAACTTTTTTTCAGTACTTACTAAACTGATTGAAACCATTTTCTAATTTATTAAAAACAACACAAAATGATTGTTTAAAGCACAGTTTAAATGTTTATTAATTTAGAAGAAAAACGAAAATCGCACGCAAGAGAAACAAGAGAAATATAAAAACTTTTACAAAAAAATTCACATTTTAGAGGTTGAAAATTTCGGAAGTTCACATTATAGACATGACAATGTAAAGTTTTGCCGATTCACATTTTAGAGAAATTCACATTATCGGTAATTCACATTATCGAGGGACTACTGTGTATACCATCTACACAACTCCAGAATTTCGCAGATCAACTCGCATCGATGAACATTCATTCTTTATACATCAAGGCATTAAACAAAACCAAAGCGGTCTGTCGAATATATAAGTTAGCCTCAACTTAATCTAATTGTTAGATGAGTTCGATGGGTATAAGCACAGTCTTGCGAAATACTCATGCAGGGGTAAATCAATGTTGAGGGAATGTACCTGCCGCGGTTGGTGCATGCTTCTATCATAAAAAAAAATGTGCACCAATGTATCCAGTACAGTACCATCATGGTAGCCATTCCCTTAAAAAAGAAATATTTCCTGCTTTGCCAACGTTCAAACGAGCGGTGTTTCAAACACTTTTATCTGTACCCAGCATTTTTAATCAAAACTTTTCAGTTGAAAATTGCTTTAATTCTTCTTCATTATCCGTCATCTCTAATAGGGTAGTTACTGTTGACGACCGAACGAAATAAGTTAATTAGCTCAACTTCAGCCGAGGCAACAGGGGCAACCAACGCTTGGTTTGCAAAATATTTTTCCCAACTTGTGCATTGCTGTCACTAATTTGTCCGTTTCGCATTTCAATAAGCAATAGCCTACAAAAAAGAAGAAGAAAGAAACGATCCATTTCTAGCCACTTTACAGTTTAATTTGACTTCATCGAACAGCCAGTGCAAATTTCAATTAACCCCCATTAAATCAATTCAACACTAGATCATTATCACAGTTGGTACTCAAATCAAAATGCCAACTCCAATTCCGAACTTATAACGATCAAAGTTACAAATTAGTTAGCACTATTCGCGAAAGAAGAAAACTAAAAAATGTTGCCTGACCATCGAAGTCATATCGCTCTCTGTCAAACTTCATCTCGACTTCGTAACTGTTCCTTCTGCCGCAACAGTATAATGCCGTCTGCCATGCCAAACGACAAACGAAAAAGTTGTACGTTTGTTCATATAGTTTTGTTTCGGAATTTCGGAGGTTGGTGTCCTGGCAAACTATTCGGCAAATGCTGAAATAAAAAACCTGTTGTAACAAGCATGAAATAAATTCTTGCTGCACCCTTTTTCATTCTCTAGCCCTCTCTATCTTCCTCTCTCCCTGACCATGAAGAGAAAAGTTATAGCGTGGTGTTTTCGGTCAATGCCACTGGCAGTATAAGGTTGTAATTGTAATGCAGCGCAGTCCAAGGCAGCTGCGGACAAATCGTCCCCGAAATTTACGAAAATGGTTTGTTGAAGGCGTGTGCGGGCGACTAACAAATTTTCAGTGACTTGGAGCGAACATTCAAATTTGAATAAGTAATTACAAATTATGGTCATTTCCTGCCAGAAGCAGTGCAATGGAACACATTGTCCTGGCCTGGTGTGTAGGGCTGTGGCCTTCTGGATTTCACACCACTTAACCTAATTAGAAAGTATACAGTGCCTCTGTGCGACAGAGTTGAAAATTAGCACAGCGGTTTTCTTTTCCGTTCGTGACTTGCCCAATGCCTATGCCCCAGCCAGTGCAAGTGCAACACGAAAATGCGGTTATGCTGTTGGGGTTTTGTTTTAACTTTTATTTTTTGTTGTTATTTTATTAAATCTGCCGATTGCTGCAAATAATTGCATATATTATTATGATGATGTGTTATTGGATTTAACTTCTTAAAATTATATTTTTTGTTGTATTGAAACATTGAAAGTGTGGACGAAAGTGTTGGATTTTGTCTACTAAAACCGACATTATGTGGTTTTGCGATATTTGCTGTCTAAACAAGAATATTTCGAATCACTGATTCATGTGGCGCTTATAGGTACGTATCTACATACATATTTAAAAGGTTGCGGGTGTTGGATGCTTAAGGCGAACATCCACAACCCCCGACAATCCGCATTGGAAATATTTGGGACGTGGTTTGATAGAGCCGTACGATGTGCAGTGAGAAAAGACAGGCTCGGGGCCAATGCAGATTTCGAGAATGCGTGTTAAAGAAGATGCAGTCTTAAAGAAACATACAATCGACGTAGCCCGAGAGAAGTCTGTGCCCCACTTCGTTCCTGCAGTGCATCCAAGTTAATGATTTGAAGACGATATGTATTGAAAGACTCGTATGAGATTCCGAACATACACAAACTAATTTGTATTTGCCGGTGATCTTTCAATCATAATGAGTTGAGTTATGCTCTCCACGAACTCGCCTCCCTCTGTCACAGAACCCTTGTTGGATTTAAGTTTTGATATTGCCAACGTCACTTCATTTTGGTCTGTTGAATGAAAGTCTTGGCTTCCAACGTCCAGATTGAAGCAGTCGCCTTAAGGAAAATCACCAATGAAAACATATTATTGTACCACGAAAGCGACATTTACATTCCTTGTACTGTAGCGCCATTAAAAGTGAACAAAAATAATTTTACACTAGCTCCACGTCGAGACATTTTGTCGTAGTTAATAAATCCTAAGTCCGTGGAACATTTTTACCTACCCAAATGTGATTTACATCTCTCATCTCAATAGACCCGGTCGAATAAAACTGTAAGAACTTTACAATCGTCCCAAAAGAGCGAAAAAAAATGTTTGCCAGAAGCCAGGCTTACGTTACGTAAGTAGGTATGTGTTTTGTTTTTTTCTTGCTTCAATCAGAGTGCTGCTACATGCTTAAGTGTCGAATCCCAAAGTTTGCACTCTCATTAATCAGATACTCAGGACAGATATTGAATATATTATTCACAGTCTATCCTTTTAATTTGAATATTTCTTATGCAAATTATTTACTTTGTGCACACGAATAGGTATACATCCACAAAAAAAAAAAAAAACCATTACCCAACGTCTTTCTTAAGAAAGAATTCAGTGAAAGAAAGGAATTATATTTCCTCTTCAAAGGCATATTGCGTCCCATTTTGCGTCCTTGTCGTCTGCGAAGAGACACAAGTCTGTCAGCGACAAGCAACGCATCCTTGCCGGTGTTTTGACGTAGTCGACGTTTTCACTAACCAACAGTATCATTGTCATCTCAAAATGGAGAATGAAATCGCAAAGAAGTAACCAAATATTTTCATTCTTGGATCAATAGATGCAAAACGCAGCCAAGAGATAAAAGCACCATTCGCGATTGCACGACAATGATGATTTCCTTTCCTTGATATCCTTGATGGTACATTATTTCGCTTTTTAATGGGATATTACAATAAAAATTATTTTATGTTTTGCTGTGGCATTGAGGACATGTTCGTATATTTTCGAACAAAACAGAATGCCTGGAAAGCATATGCGTGGCATGTGCATGGGAATCACAAGGACACTGGATGATGTGTATACAGGGTGGATGTTGTTTTTCCATCATGTCTGTATATTGCGGTCTATATAGTTATGCTGGTGCATCTGGAAAAACGACTAAAGGATGCATATTTGCATTTTTGCGGCCTTATTTTTAGCCATTGTATAGCTGGCTGATATGAGTTATAATTGAAACGTTTTTTTTTCTTCACGTTCCCACCCATTTGTGTCCTATTTTTATGTGGAACAATGTGTCCTTGTCCTTGGAGTGCATTTCGTGTGAATTTGAAAATTCTCGTTTTCCACACGATTAGTAAAGGTTATATTTCATATTGTTGAGGTTGTGTTGTAGGCGACGTATACTTTTGCTGATGGGCTTGTAATTGAGTGTTCCAATTCCAATTTGCGCTGTCAGTATCTTAAGCAAAATTACTGCGTAATAATTATAAAGGAAATTTAACTGAAGTGGTCAAATAATATTTTAATTCAGTTCTGAAAGGATCAAAAAATGTACTCTCAAACAAATACATTTCCTCCGCTTGAACTGCTGAGCTATAGGTATTGGTTTCTGAATTGTATCCTTCGAAGCAAAAGCATCCTAGTTTTTCTATTCCACACTTTGAGAAAATATGTTAGAACACAGGGCTGGAATTCTGTAAAAAACAAAACAAAAAAAAATTATAGAAATCACGCGAAATCGAAAATTTGCTTCATGGAGCTGCTTTCGTTTCGTTCTTCTCGTTCGCAAGGGTTTAAGAAACGATGTGACAAAAAAATTTAAGGTTTGAGGAGCTATATCAAATAAGTTGTGTTGATGGCGAACAGCTAACCGCTTTCAATGTAAGTATTTCATCTCTTGATATTTTGGTAGTAACAAATGGTGAACTAACGACTGAACATTTGTTTATTTTAATTAATTACATTCTTATAGGACGTCAAAAACAACACAAACGCAACAAAATCTTGTGTTCTATCCCTTCTAGCAAAAAAAACACTAGGCAATGCTCAGGGAAGAGATAAAGCCGCAGACAAATGAGAACAGTTGTGTAGAATATTAAATGAAAATGGCCCGCTCATAAAAAAAAATTACTGGGCGGAAAAAGGTCTTATATACTGTTTGTCATACGCACGTATGTATTGTAATTGATATCTCCCTTTTTTAGACATGGACAGATTACAAACACCGGACGAAAACAAGACTGTCCAAAAACTCAGGCGGTTGTTGCTAATGACACCGTCTCGGGATTTCTTCCAGTGTGCAAAGGCGTTCCTCAAGGCTCAATTCTGGGTCCGTTATTATTCTCACTTTACATTAATGAACTTCCTTCTTATGTGTCTAACTCATCCATACACATGTACGCCGATGATGTTCAGTTGTACAACAAGTGTCCGTTGGGTCTTGTCGAGAATGGTATGCATGAGGTAAATGAAGATTTAAAAAATATACTACTTTGGTCAAGAACCAATGGCTTAAGCTTGAATCCAGCCAAATGAAAATGCCTGATTATTTCGAGAACATCTGTTGATACCTCTACGTTGCCCAAAGTATATCTATGTGATATACCTATTGATTTTGTTAATACGGCTAAGAACATGGGTATAACCTTTAAAAAAACTCTTACATGGAATAACCACATTAGGTTGACGCTAGGAAAAGTATATGGGAGCCTCCGAATGTTATGGACAACTCAAAAAATTACACCCATTCAGACGCGGATAATACTAGCCAAGACATTAGTCATCCCAATTCTATTGTTTTGTTGTGAAATATATGGAAATTGGGACTTTGAACATAAAAGAAGAATTAATGTTGCATATAACAGCATTGCACGATACATTTACGGACTAAGGAGGTATGACCATGTTTCTAGTTTCTCGAAATCTATATACGGCCTTTCGCTGGAAAATCTGTTCAAATCTAGGACAATAAATCTACTGTACAATGCTTTACATGCCTGTCAACCACTCTATCTTTACAATATGATACCCACTCAGCGATCTAGAATGTCTGGTCTTGCGCCAGTACGTTTCTCTTATTTAGTCTCTGAGCGTCAATTTTTGGTAAACGCAATTAGGCTGTGGAATTCCCTACCACGAATCATAATAAGTAATAAGTTGTACATCTCAGTGCAAGAGCAGACTTAGGCGGCATCTGGAGGCACTTTGAGGTAGTGATGATGAAGATTAATTTCAATAATTTTGATTACTTTTCATTATTTCATTGTACTTTTCTTTTTTTTTCTGTCTTTTCTATCTTTCTATTTTAAATTAGTCTTAGGAACATATTATAATGGTAAATTCTATCTACAGAACTTAGTTTCTTTATTCTCTCTTGTTTTTTCCAAACAGTAACATATAATATATACATTATTGAAGCTTGCACAACTTTAAAAGATACTGTATCTTCCTGTGTTAAGATTATTGCAAATAAATTAAATTGAATTGAATTGAAAAACAAATTAGCATTCAAAAAAAAAAAAACTGTCGGTGGGACATAATACGAAGGTAAAGCTCACACAATTTGAAGTTTAAATTTGCTGCAATCGAAGTCGTCGTTAAGGGCGTTAAAAATGCAAAAGAATTTGGCTCAGTTTCGGAAGTGGTAGCAGATGGGAGATACTTAGGTACATATTTCTGTCACAAGCCACAACCACCTAAGTCGTTTTTTTGTACTCTTCAGGAGAGCAGTTTGAAGTTTAAAATTGATGGTACAAATAAGAAAATCGTTCTTTTAGTATAAATGTTTCACAAACTTGAAGGTATTTTAAGCCTTCGTAAATTGAGTTACAGTATTACGTCCCGAAATGTCCTATTCAATTGTTATTAACAAAAATAACACTTAAGCTATTATGCCTTATTTAGTTTTGTTAATTTCCAAAATCTAAGTCACGATAGGCGGTTATTCCATGCGAGTAAAAGGAAACACAACAAAACTAACTGAACTTACATCGTTTTACCCTGCATATACCACCATGTTTAACAGGAAAATCAAGTGGATTAATGGTAAATGTTAATTTTAAAAACAATATGTACTTAAGAAAATCAGTGATGCTGTCCTATCTAACCTTTTGTGCCAGAAATTGTATCATAGGACTTTCCATTATTTTGTAACTTAGACCGAAGTAACTTATTATTATTTTTTTTTTTGTGTGACCAGCGCGTTCTCTATTTGAGTTCCCAGTCGATTAATATCCTCATTTTCAAAAGAAAAATTCAACGAAGACTGCCTATCATCACTGCTCAAAGATGCATTGAAATCCGGATCTTTAACCGAATCATCAGCGTTCTCCCATTCAGGCCGTTCATACACATTATTTTCAGATTCACCAATTTCTTCAATTAATTTTGGCTCAATTAGAAACCGCAAATTTATTACACCTGGACCTACAACGTTAAAATAATTATGTTGAGATTTGGTTCATATACGAAATAGACTAATATCGACATTACTTTTAAGAAATTCGGGATCAGAATAACTGGTTTGGGTTTCATTTTGTACATTGGGCTCATAATTTGGGAATAGTTCATATGAATGACAGTCTTCTTTCAACTCAATATTATTTGTGTTATTTTCTTCTTCGTTGTTGATGTTAGATTAATATATGTTAAGTTTTAATTGGAAACAGTATTGCCAAATACTTAAAAGAAATTTCTTACCGGTATCAACGTTTTCATTTTGAGTCGGTCTTATTTCATAGCCCCTGACATTTTCTAGAATAACGTATAAATGTTTATTTTCTAAAATTAAAAAATTAAACGTTTATTTTGATCTAAGTTAAAAATTAATCAATGATTCCTTGCATCTTTGCTAATTTACATATTTATAAGTTTTTAGTTGTTTATTATATATATATTTTAAAGAAAATACATTTACTTGCAGTCGATTTTATCCATAATGGAAATGCAATAAATCTTTTGGTAGGTTTTTAAGGCAAAAAATATATATTATTAAATTTAGCTACGAATTTTTTAATCTAAAGTCATTTGAAATCTGAAATTAGATTAAACCAGAAGTTGGTAAATATGCAGTAAGAGTATTCAATGGATATTGTATCGTCGAGGCGATACTGAAACAGATTAATCCTTGTACTAGAAGCTCCTCTGTTGTTTTGAAACATCACATTTCACTAGAGTTGTACATAATGTATATATTTCGATAATTGTAATGTTTATTTAATGCAAAAAGTTTTCAGTTGTCGAGTAAAAATTAATGGTATACATAAATAAGTTAATTTGTTAGATTTCAATATAGGGGAGGATGGGGCTGGTAGTAACAGGGGCAGGTTGTAACAGCCACAAAAAAAGGTGTCATGATAGAGATATAAAAATGTCTGAAAGAGAAAAAACTTTGCGTTGATCATAGCAACCTCAACATGCAAGTCAGTTTTCGTTTGAACGTCGTTGGAAGACTTTGTAAGTGTAGCTGTGAAAATCACCGGGTAAGTAACATTTTGTTTTTTGTTCTTTTTGGTTTTCTTTTGTGCACGTTCTAGGCACGATATTGTGTTGTTGGTTTGTGTATGCATTCATGTTTTACCTGTGCATGAATGTATTTGTCGATACTGTAGAAGTTCAGGGATTTTTTTTGATTGTGCTTTGAACGTTCAATTTCTATGTAGTCGAAAGGATTGTTTGCAAGAGCTGCGGCTGTTTTAGAAGAAGACAGGACGAAAACAATTCGTGGTGTGGCAAAGGATTTGGGACTATGTCATGTGACCCTCTACAGATATTTGAAGAAAATGAAAGCTGGCACAGAAAGTGGTTCAGCAATCGACGTTGGATACAAGGCTAACAGACAGGTATTTAACAAAGAACAGGAGAGTGACTTAGTGAGTTATTTAATTCAGTGCAGTAATATTTACTATGGGCTCACGCCAAAAGATGTCAGAAAATTAGCGTTCGATTGTGCGCTGAAGTATAATATTTCTATGTCAAAATCTTGGCGTGAAAATAAAAATGCTGGCGTTGATTGGCTGAGTGCCTTTTTGAAAAGGAATAATAATATATCCATAAGATCGCCAGAAGCAACCAGTTTGAGCAGAGCTACTTCCTTCAACCAGACGAACGTTAATCTTTTCTTCGACAAATTGTCTTCGCTAATTCAAAAGCATAGTTTGTGCCCATCCCGCATCTGGAACTGCGATGAAACGGGTGTTACTACGGTACAAAAGCCAAGAAAAGTTCTAGCCAAGAAAGGCTTTAAGCAGGTTGGATCCGTAACGTCTGCTGAAAGAGGCACATTAGTTACAGTCTGTGCAACGGTGAGCGGTTCTGGAAACTCGATTCCCTGCATGTTTATCTTTCCTCGCCTCAAATACAAAGATTTCTTTATTCGTGATGGACCCCCAGAGTGCATAGGAGCAGGTAATGCTTCCGGTTGGATGACAAGCACGGAGTTTACAAGATATATGGATCACTTTATAATGCATGTAAAACCATCTGTTTCGGAGCCGGTGCTTTTGTTGCTTGACAACCATAACTCCCATTTAGATATAGGTGTTATTGATAAAGCTAAGAAAAATGGTGTAATAATGCTATCTTTTCCACCACATTGCTCACACAAACTACAACCCTTAGACGTCGGGGTTTATGGTCCTTTCAAAACTTATTGCGCCAATCAACAAGATGCCTGGTTACGTAATATTCCAGGAAAAACGATGACCATATATGATATTCCATCTGTAGTTAGAGCCGCTCTTCCTCTGGCGCTGAACCCAGCTAACATTACTAATGGATTCAAAAAAACTGGCATTGTTCCTTTAAACAGAGACATCTTCCAAGACTTCGATTTTTTATCATCTTTTGTCACCGATAGACCGCTAGCTGAGGCTGATTCATCAACTTTAGATGAAGGAGTGCTAAACTTTGAAGATATACAGCCAGGAGTGATACCTACACTTCCCATACCACTATCCGCGAGTACAAGCGGCCTTACTACTGAAAAAATAGGGCCTGAAAAGTCAACCACCTTACCATCAGAATCAGGTCGATCAAAACTCTGTCAAACCAATTTAACCTTTTCTCCAGAAGCTGTTCGACCCTACCCTAAAGCCGCGCCAAGAACGGCAAAATGTAAACGCAAATCTAGGAAAACCGCTATTTTAACGGACACCCCAGAAAAACAAGCACTTGCAGAAGAACAGGCCAAAAAGCTTCAAAAACAAAAAGTTTTCAAGGTTAAAGCAAGGAAAAAAGTGACAAAAAAAATATTGATCGATTCTTCAGATGACGAAGATGAAGAACTTTGCTTAATTTGTTGCGAGCCTTTTGGAGAAAGTTTGCCCGGAGAACACTGGATTCAGTGCATAACCTGTAAGAAATGGGCTCACACTAGGTGCACTAAGGGCAACATTTCTTATTATGTTTGCATCAATTGTGATTCAGATTAACCTACTATTCTTTCCGATGAAGTCTCTTTTTACGTTTATTCTGTTTGTTATTTTTGTATTTCTTAAAATTGTAGCTTTTATGTTTATTTTGAACTTGCTTTTGAAACAATTGCCAACACAATTTTTTTTTTTAAGTAATTACTGTATCTACCTAAATGAATTGTTTTTGTTTATTAAATAAAAAGTATAAATAAAATACAAAAAAAAAAACTGATTGTTGTTACTTTTTACCCCTGATAGTGTTACAACCAACCCCAGATACGGGGTTGAATGTAACAGCTATGCAATTTTACAAAACACCATATTTTTACAAGTTTGAAGTGGAGATCTGCTAATATTCTAAAAGCAGTTTATAGCCAAAGCATCAATCTTTCAAGTGACCAGTTTTAATTTGAATAATCTGCCTCTGATAAAGGCCCGCAGCAAATGTTCTTAAAAATGTTACAACCAACCCCGGTCTCCCCTACTATCTTTTGTCTAGGATTTTTATAACAAACCTTTGGTTTTTTGGCGTTCTGTTAAGATTTTGGACAATTTTAAATTTTTTTCAGTACGAGACGACATTGTTATCCCTTTAACTTCACTTCACTTTATTTCACTTGCGACTACACACAACGGCTAAACTGAAGTTATGACCCAGCTTTTCCAATATTTTTTCTGTAATTAATTTAGGAATAACAGCCTAAGTCAACTTTGGTAGTCAAATTTCATAATAAATTTTCGGAATAAAAGCTTTACTGCAAATAAGTTGTTCGGATCTCATTTTTTAAATTTGGAAAAACAGCCTAACTCGACTTAAGCTGGTCGTAAAAAAAAATAGTTTTGGAATAACAGCCTAAGGCCGGTTTTATTCACTCGAAGTTGAACACAACTTGGGGATTTTTATTTTCAACTTGCGAGTTTGCTTTTATTCACTCAAAGTTGACTCGCTCAACTTTGAATATCGCGGAGTTGAGAAAACCGAAAGTTTGTCAACTTTGGGTTCGGTCAACTCACCGAAATAGTAGAAGTTAGCAGTAAACTTCTGTTTTTATGTCAAATTTTAAATTTTTTCATCGTTTCGATTTTCGAGTGTTCGCTTTTGAAGACATACAATAAAAATAATTTGTGAAATTGATGTTATGTTTCGCGGCAATTATTATTGGGAAGATTGTCAATCGTCTGATTCAAGCAGCGAAGATGATGGAGAGGAGGATATTTTGGTCCATGAGAGACGTCAATACAAGACGTTACAACATGTTGGAGTTGACAAATGGGACGACCGTGACTTCATTTATCGTTTTCGTCTCTCAAAGCGATGGTGCTGCAGCTTATAGCGAATTCTTTGCCATGCGATGAGAGAAGGTATTATAAATCGCGAATTTTTTCGAATTACTTTTATGTATTGGATTGAGTTCCGTCGTTTTGTTGCTTTATAGATCACGTGAATTACGACCAATAACACAATTGTTAATAGTATTACGTTACTATGCGCTCGGTTCAATTCAATTGGTGGTTGCAGATTTTATTGAGGCGAGCATTGCAACCGTGCATCAATGTTAAAACGAGTATCGAAAGCAATTGCCAATCTTGCGCAGCAATTTATTCGTATGCCTCAAACGCAGGCGGAACTGCTGCAAGCATCACGTGAGTTTTTTGCGAAAGAAAAATTCCCGCGGACAACTGGCGCAATTGATTGTACGCGTATTCGCATTTAATCACCAGGTGGACCTGATCCAGAAAATTTCAGAAATCGTAAGGGCTGGTTTTCCTTAAACGTTTAAACGGTTTCTGCTGCGAATTTGAAGATAAACGATATTGTCGCTCGTTGGCAGGTATTCTTTATATCAACAATATAAATTTCAAATAGATTCGATCTTAATTATTATGTATTCCTTAAAAGGGTTCCACACATGATCAGCGCATTTTCAATCTATCGAGCTTGAAACAACGATTCGAAAGAGGCGCATTCAAACACTTTATTCTAATTGGTGATTCTGGATACACGAATACGAGCTATTTTGCGACGCCTGTCCTGAATGTCACGAACTCGGTAGAAAACTTATATAACGAATCGCAGATTCGAACACGTAATTGCGTTGAACGTTGGTATGGCATTTGGAAAAAGCGATTTCCAGTGTAGTTGAAGGGTGGAGACTGTGCAATTAATTATTATTTCTTGTGCCGTTCTCCACAACATAGCTATTGATGAAAATGAGGCACAACCACCACCGGAAATGACCGGACGCCTTTACACGAAACATTAGCAATCACTGGGCACGTCCGCTATCGATTGGTTCGGACATATTTTCAACCGCTCTTAGACCTAGCTGAAAGTCCGGAGTGAATTACAATGAAAACAGAAAAACAATCGTCATCAGTTTAATAGATTATTTCATGGAATTGTATTAAAAATTGAATAGTTTTATCATTGTCTAATCGCAATTATATTATTTTTTCGCTGCTGCTGTTGGGAAAGATGTTGGCGTCGCAGAAAAATGTGGCATTGATAATGTGTGATGACCCGGCACAAATACATTGTCTCGATTTAAAGCGGCCAATTAAAGACGATGAAATTCTTTATCGTGAACAAGCTGAGCCTTTGACCGCTGCAATTCGATGGACGAACGTACCTGATCCAGTGCAGCTCGATCCCGTACCAACTCAGCCCGCTCACGTTCAAATTTGTACCGCTCTCTCTCCATATCCAGAATTTCAATTTCAATCTTATGCTTTTTTCATAAGTGCAGATGTTTTTCATCAGATTTCGAGAGCTTGTTGCTTTTTTCTTGGGATTCAGTTTTGCGTCGGCGGTTGTACAGCAAAAAGTTTGTTGGCTTCCGCAATTTCATTGGATTAGCCCTCGGCCAAGTATTATCAACAAATCCACCTTCGTCAGATAACATCTCTCCCGTTTGTTTATCCGTATCTGTAGCGATCTTTAGTTGGTCGACTTGTGTTTCTGCAGTTGTCAGTGCATCTGCCCTTGAACACTGCTTGTCGGTCGGATCCTCCAGAGTTATTATTTCGACCTCGTGAAAAAAAGAATTATCAATGTCGACATCACCCAAATGGTATGAGCCGTCATCGGGGGAGATTTCCCCAAATACCACACCAGTTGCTGCTAACTTTCGGCTAGTGCTTTGCAGTGTTAATTCGTTGGCAATTGTGTAATCACTATCACCGGAAGTTGCAACAAGACCAACGGTTGAAGGCATTATGAGTTCAGCCAAGTGTTTCATGGGTTCGCTTAACGCGGGAAGTGCTTTTTTAGGCGGACCACCACCAGTCTGTTTTGCGTCCTTCACAAAATAATACGCGCGATCTTTAAGTGTCCCCTTGATTTTTTGATATATTTCGCGCAGAGATTTTACGTTTCTTTCCTGTAAGAAGAACGAAAACGGTATTCACTCGGTTATTATAACTATACGAGAAAGTCAAAAATGTATGCGAAAACTCACCCGGCCGGTGGGCGCAACATTGAATGCCTTTGCTATCTTCTCCCATGCTTGTTCCTTGTCGCGATTTGTGGCGCCATCGGTTTTTTTACAATTATGGATCGGTAAACCATAACATTAGTTACTAACCAGTCTTCCTCCTCTGGCGTATACATAATTTTTGGCATTTTGTTTATAATTTCTCTCTTCTTGTCTTTGTTGATTTCTGTAATTTTTTTTTTAATTTAAACTGCACAAAACGAATAGTATACCGGAAATAACGCACAAAATTTAAATCAAAAGTCGAAACTGACATATTTCGTGCCATCTGAAACAAATATCCCAGGGATATTTCTGAAACAGCAAGTAAGCCAACTTTTGCATTTCAACTGAGGAGTTGAGAATAAGAGTAGTGAATAAAAGCAATTTTCAACTCTCTTTCCAATCAGCTCCGAAGTTGGTCAACCTCGGAGTTATCGGGAAGTTGAACAATAGTGAATAAAACCGCCCTAAGTCGAGTTAGGGAAATTAAATAACTGATTGTGATATGTAATAACAACCAAACTTAACTTTGTTTTTTTTTTTTTGAAAAATACCTCAGTTTTTTGTATTCCTCTCAAAAAAATGTTCTATGTTGACTTAGGCTGTTATTCCAAATTACAAATTTTAAAAATAGAAAATGAAGTGCAGCCAAACTGAAGTTAGGAAATTAATATTGTAAAATTGTTAAAATTACTCGAGTTAGGCTTTTATGGAAAAATTAAGCTGAGGTTAAAGTGACTTAAGCTGTTAGGTTTGTAATGAACAACAACTTTAATAAGCATGATACAAATATGGAAAAAATTATGGTAATAGAGTAAAGTATGCTTAACGCGGTGGCGTCAATAACTCGAAGTCGCCCTAAGTCGAGTTTAGCGGTTATGGCTTGTGGCCACAGATTTATCAGTGACATTTACACTAATTTCTATTGAATACCGATGAATCCGACGGAGTTCAATATAAACTACGCGATCTTCTTACTGAAGATGATTATACGTATGAATCTGAACAAACAAGGAAATAATTGGGCCACCCACCAATGAATGTCAACTTCAATCCAACGACAGCAACGTACCCGCCGACAAGTTTTCAGTTTTTAAAAGTAGTGTAAATGAAACAAATTACCTTACTTACCATCAAAAAGTTTTGGATATTTAATGTGAAATTAAAAATTTAAAAACGGAAGAATTTCAAAAAAGAAAAACATTTAGCAAATAGCTTTCAGATATAAAAAAAATACAAATGGCTAAGGATTTTGTTGAAATTGAAAAGCAAAAATTCAGCCTGCGAGAACAGGAGCTTAAAATTGATCTGTCGGCTATCGAGCTAAATCGAATGGAGTTAAACGTTAGAGGCTAAACAAAAAATACCTTTCCCTTTATTGGACTGAAGTGATAATTAATTTTAATTTTTATTAATTTTTGTGAAGCCGCAAAACGTTTTTTACTTCTGACTTTTTACACACGTTATTTATATGTATATAATTAGTAAAGACGCTTTAATACTATCTGGATTTCTTTCAGCAATTCAATTTTAGAGAACGAATACTCATTTATGAAGCCTGCCTATGGTATTGCCGATTACCTTCAATTGCTATTTATAATTCTGGAACATTTCTTTGTTCAAAATAAAACGTACCAAGCTGATATGTGTCCCATCAACACAACCAATGACTGAGTCGATAAATATCATTTTACAAAAAGTATATATACATATTGTGAAGTTTTAACTTACCCACCGCCGGGTATTTCCCAACTAACCATTGGTAACCGCCTCCAGCCAGTACCTCTGGCGTGGAACATAGCCTTCAAATGGGAGCGACGTATGTGTTTCCTGTTCGTACATAGGTACCTAAAAGCACTTTTATTTAACCGAAAGGGAAACAAAACAAGAAAATAATTAAATAGGTAATTAAACTTAATATTGAATGCAAACAATTTTAATAAACAAAGCATTTATCGGGCAACGTAAGAGGATCCGAAAAGTCTCGAAGATTTTATCGGATTTTCTTAAATTTATACGAACCCCCACATCGTTATCATGACTATCGCTTGTTATTAATAAACTATTCGCCAGCATATTAGTCACAACTACTAATTAAACAACCAAAGTTATTGAGAAACGTCTTACAAATATCTTTCGCTGTTTTTTTTTCGCATGAAACGAAAATGTCTTTCGTTTATGGAGTTACATAAAGCAAAGGAAACGAAAACTTCAATGAAATAGCTTTCACTGTTTAGCTTTCGCGTAAATGAAATTTTCTTTCGTTTGAACGAAAACGATTGAACGTTTTCATCTTACAGAATCCCACTCCAGTAGGTATACCTCCTTTCAGGTGAGCAACACCCAATATAAGGCTTCCACTTACCCAGGGTATCACCTTCTTTATTGAGAGCTATAAAAACCTTAACTGCTCCAATAATAAAATCAAAGCTTGTGAAGGACTCAATGCTCTTGAAAAACAGCTCTGCTGGGTCCCTGGATACTAAGGCATTCTAGGTAATGAGAAGGCAGATGAACTAGCACGACAAGTCTCGGCTAAGGCTCCAGAACAAACCTTCCCGTCTGTGCATATCCCGCTCTGCACACTAAAGCTATAGAAGCGGGGAAGAAGCACACAGACGAGGCGAACGCCAGATGGACATCCATGGATACGTGTGCTACCACAAAAGAAACTATGGCCATCTTTCTGTGAATTCAGACCGGAGAGGATCATGTGTTATAACCAGAAATGTCTCTGTATGCTATAGTAGGTATCATAACAGGACACAATACCCTGGCGGTACCACATGAAGAAAATGCGACTGACGCAAAAAGAACTATGGAGAGGCTGCGGCGACTTTGAGGATACAACTCACTTCCAATGTCACTGTCCGAGTCTCCAACATACCAGGAACAAATTCCTTGGGAAATTCTTCTTCCATGATATGAACGAGCACCAACGGACAAAATCATGAATTTCATTAAATCCTCAAGATGGTTTGCAATGACGCAGTAAGTAATTAACCAACAATCTTAGTAAGGCGTAAAGAATAGGTTACTATACGGGTAAGAGCAAACCTTTTCTCCCGACGGGTATCACAATGGGTCGATTTTGACCTGAGTGCGTTCGCTGTTGATAATTTTCGTTCAATTGTTCTATTAAAAGCCTTCTAGAAACAAACAATCAAAAGACAAGAAATCAAACAAATCTCTTCTTTTTATCGTCGTCAGGTTGGTATTGAAAATGGGCTATGTCGGTCCAGTAGTTCTGGTACCTCCCGTACAAAACCAATATTAGAAAACACATGTTGAAAACACGATAGCGTCGAAAATAATCTACATAGGCAACTGAAATTTTGTGAGAGGACCTAATTTTACTGTCGTCAAGTTGGTATTAAAAATAGACTGTGTCGGTCAAGTAGTTCTGGTACCTTCCATACAAAAACAATTTTAGGCCCATGTGTATCTCTGTCTGTTGAAAACAGGATAGCGTCGAAACAAATCGATCTAGGCAAGTGAAATTTTTTGAGAGGACTTACTTTTATTGTCGTCAGTTTGATTTTAAAATTGGGCTATGTCCAAACCAATTTTGCATGACTTGTATGCAGTGTAGGGTATCAAAGCATATCAACACTTTTACTTGTTTATTATTTTTTTTTATTACAGCATCATAAACCAGATGCATATTGTTATATAACTTTCACTATTTATATATATATTTATTTAACATATTTTCCATCTTGCTACTCTTGTCGATTTCTAAACAAACAACAAGAGCGCAACATCAAATTTGACTCAACTACTCTCTCTGTAACTTTTTCTTCTGGAAAGATAATATTAGAGAGTCGAGCTAGTCACGACTAGAAAATAAGTACGTGTTTCTTTTGAAAGCCTTTGTTGAGAGCAGACCTATTTATAATTTATAAGAAAGTGTACAAGTATTATTAAACAATTAAAATAAATAAATAAAATCATTTCTTTTGTTCCCTCTTATTAATAAAAGATTAAAATATATCTAACTTTATCTAAACTAGACCGAAATCTAGACACTGCACAATTGGAATACCGAAGCAGCTGTGGTCAAGAAATGTTTTAAGAGAACCAGCATTTGTAATTTATTATAGTTTAATTAAATGCCCCTATTGTTTTTTCAGTACGAAAGAAGTACGTAGAAAAGTACTACTCCTATTAACGAAGTACATCTTGTACGTACATGTTTCACCGGTATTATCAGTACTTCTACGTTTGCTTTTAAATATCGTCCATTGAAACAAAAAGAAGCGTTAGTAACAAAAACCCCATTTTGAGAATATTACATAAGACAACTTGTTAAAGTTCTTTGACATCACAAAAGGTCGTAAGTTAATTTGTTGAGACTTCGGTTTTTTGTTCTGGGGCGTAAGTTATATTTTGTAATTGTTTCGGAGCACGAATAGCACGAATTACTCAGAAAATGACACAAAAGGCGTTTTTCTTTTTTAGTTCAGAGCTGAACCGAGCTCGAGTATTATGAGCGCGCTCTGAGCCGAGCGTGCTCAGATTGTTCTGATGTATTTATGAAACACACTTGAGCACGTAGTTGACATTTTTAATAAATGTGTGTAAAAATTGAATATTTATTAAATTGGTTATCCTTTAGTTCCAGAACAACAAAGTTCGTCCACCTTTTCATTTATTTTGTTTTCCTGGTTATTTTTTTCTGTCAAATGTGACTGAGAGTGTGTATTCAGCTTTTTACTCAGCGTGCTCAGTCAATTTATTCTGAGCTCATCGAGCGCGCTCTGATAATGCTCAGATCGAAAAAAGAAACACAAATCTGAGCTCTGATGTATCTGAGCTAAAAAAGAAACACGAACTTTTTGTATAACAGTTCAGGTTGTGCTCTGAACTAAAAAAGAAAAACGCCTAAAATACCAGTTCTAAACAAACTTTACAACAATAAAACTATTTGGCAGTAAGAACACCTGAAAAATTCCAATATACTTTAACTCTTAAACGAAGGGAATTCTTTTTTTTTCTTTTTATTCTCCTGTAAAATTGGTAAATATCACTTTGTCCCCTTTAGGCGTTTTTCTTTTTTAGTTCAGAGCAGAACCTGAACTGTTATACAAAAAGTTCGTGTTTCTTTTTAGCTCAGATACATCAGAGCTCAGAATTTGTGTTTCTTTTTTCTCTCAGAGCATAATCAGAGCGCGAGTTACGATTTCTCGTGTAAATCAAAGAAAAAGAATGAAACATTTATACGTTATAAATAACCTTTTTTTATTATCCAAATGATTTTCAAGAGGGGATCTTTTCTTCTACACAGCCAAACTCCAACTCGACTGTACTTAGCAGCAAATTAAGTAAGTGCCCACGTCGCTTGGCCTTGGTTATGAGAGCAAATAATGTACATGTACATAATGTACCGTAGATTTCTCCCGAAGCGAGTGCACTCAACATTTGGTTAATGTTGTTTTTGCTGCTGCTGTTAATGCTGTTGGTGTACAGTGCTGATATTTTATGTACACCTTTGCTGATAAGCCGACGAGCTGCGAAATCGTTGATGCACGATGTTGTTGCTTCTGCTTGTGCTTCTGATGGTTGTTATCTTTGTTAACAAGCCAAATCAAGCAGCGGTACCGTCGATAAGACTTTATGTTCTCCGATGACCAAGGCCGGTATTCCATATAAAGTTAATGAATGTGGATATTCGACATTCGTAACTCCTCCCCTCGTAGTATGAACTAAAGATATGAAGTTCATTTTTATAGTTGTAAGAGTAATAATTCATTAGGGTGTAGTGGGCCAAATGGTTTTACTATGTGAAATGTGTTTTGCGTATGCATATATTTATATATTTAAGAAATAATAGTAAATTTAACAATTTTATGAATAGTTACAAATTATTTTTATTTTCTAGTAAGCTACGGAGGAGCGTCCATATTTTAGGATATTGTTAGGCATGTAAGATATTTTTTTTTTACTATTTTACTAGAGAGTTTGTTTTTTTTTTTTTGTAAATCAAAAATAATTCTATAAACCCTGCATAGTCTGTAATTATGAAAGTGTCAACAAAATAAAATATTTAGAAAAATATGTATATATTTCTCTAATAAATTTTTATTTATATTTTCTGTTTTTTATTTTTTGCTTATGTACTTTACGCCGATCGGTTTCAACAGTAATTTTGCTATTCTTTTTGACAATATGTTTGCTAAACCTTGGTTCTAATTTATTCCGTCTATCGTCTGATTCAAAAATGATTTCATTTGTGCTATAATCAGGAGGATCCCTACGTGATTGATTGCGTTTATTTATATAGTTGTGTTTTTTATTGAGACTTTGATTATGTATAATTTTGGTAAGATTTGCATAGTTCTTAATATGGTTTTTCAGATACTCTTGCTCCGTTATATTGTCTAGCGTGGATGGAAATGGTTTGCTTTTGTTTATGTGGCCTGTAAGAAGTTCAAAGGGAGATAGTTTCGTTGTAGAGTGTATTGAGTTGTTATACGTTAATACAGCTTCATCAACTATTTCTGCAATCGGTGTGTCTTTTTCCTGTAATTTTATTATTCGTATGATTTCAGTGAGCGTAGAATGAAACCGCTCAACTGGTGAATTACCGGTGGATGTTTTTGCACATATAGTGTGAAAATCAATGTCGTAAGCTTTCAAAAAGTCCCTAAACAATGTTGAGATGAACTCACTCCCATTGTCAGACACTATTCTTTTCGGTATACCATGATGAGAGAAGTAATGCCGCAAAGACTTTATCAACTCAATACTTGTTCTAGCAGTCAACATATAAACACTAGCGAATTTACTAAATTTATCTATGACTGTAAGAAAGTGTTGTTTGTATATGAAGTATATGTCAACATGAAGAATTTCCAGCGGCTTAGATGGGGTTTCTGTTAACTCAAATTTTATCTGTTCCCTATTACGGTCATATTTATACCTATGACAAATGTCACAATTACTGATAACTTTTACAATAATGTGCTTCATATTAGGAAAGTAGAAATTTCTTTTCAGATGTTCTACACTCTCGTTGACACCTCTGTGGTGAGAATTTGTATGATAATCTCTTATCAATCTTTCTTGCTCGTCTCTTCCTGTAACATCTCTTAACATTATGTGAGATCTAACTAGTTTAATCCGTGACCTATGGAAATATTTTGAATATACACTTTGTATTGTTCGAAATGTACAATCGTCTGTTAAAATAGCGGTTAGTCTTTTAGAGTTCGTGTAGTTTTTCAGAACTGTGATTATTACACTCTCATTACTGGGATCGCTATGTTCAATTATATACCTTTTTTTTTCTTTTAAAGATAATTTGTAGTTTGGCAGAAATTTCTGTTTTCGAACTGTTTTGGGTTATTATAATTTGGTTTGAAAACTCGTTAATTGGACGTTCGGATATTGGAATACCATCTCCCACATTTTCCCGGCCTGAATGTATCGTCGATATATTTTCGGGTGCGTCAACATTGTTTTCCATAGATAAAATATCTGAGTTTTCTATATCGAGTCCGAGTAAACTTGTGTCGTTTGTATTTAGCTCGATACGTGACAATGCATCGGCATTTGTATTTTGTTTGCCTTTTTTGTACACAACCTCATAGTCAAACTCTTCCAATCTGAGTCTCCAACGGACAAGTTTGGAGTTCGGTTCTTTTAGGGAAAATAACCACGTTAATGGCTTGTGATCTGTCACAATTTTAAATTTTCTGCCGTATAGGTAGGGGCGGAAATACTTTGTCGCCCAAATTATGGCCAATAGTTCCTTTTCAATAGTACTGTAATTCTGTTCGGTTTCTGATAAGGTCCGACTTGCGTAACAAATCGGTTTATCTGATCCCAAACAACCTTGTGAAAGCACTGCACCTATAGCAACATTACTAGCGTCGGTAGTAACATTGAAAGGCATATGAAAATCGGGATATTGGAGGATTGGGTCATTACACAATAGTGTCTTGCAGTATTCGAAACAGTCTATATACCTGGAGTTAAGTGTTATGCTTTTTCCCTTGCGAAGACATTCCGTTAAGGGCTTAGTTAAATTCGCAAAATCCTTAATAAATTTTCTATAATAGCCAAGTAGGCCAAGGAAGGACTTAATTTGCTTCGCTGTTTTTGGGATGGGAAACTTTTTTATAGCATTTATTTTTTCGGGATTCGGTTTTATCCCTTCTGGCGTTATTATATGGCCTAGGAAAGAAACTTCCTTTCGTAAGAATTCAGATTTCTCAAGCTGTACTTTTAAATTTGCTTCCTTTAATTTTTGGAATACGGCACTCAAGTTCTCGAGATGTTCTTGTAATGAAGTAGAGTATATTATGATGTCGTCCATGTACACCAGGCAGACTTTGCCTTGAAGGTCCCTCAAAACATTGTCCATAACCCGCTGAAAGGTTGAAGGAGCATTCTTAAGGCCAAAGGGCATTCGAACGAACTCGTAATGTCCGTTGTCCACAGAAAAAGCTGTCTTGGATATATCTTTTGACTTGATCTCAATCTGGTGAAATCCGGACGCAAGGTCAAGAGTACTGAAATATAAACACTTTCCTAATTTGTCCAATATTTCCGTTATGTTCGGAATGGGGTACCGGTCGTCTATGGTTTTATCATTCAGTTTTCGGTAATCTATTACCAATCTCCACTTTTGTTTTCCACTTGCGTCTTTCTTTTTTGGAACGATCCAAATAGGAGAAGACCAAGGAGAAAAACTGGGACGAATGATGCCCTGATTAAGTAAATCATTAATCTGCCTATGCACCTCTTCCTTATGCACATAAGGATATCTATACGATTTGGAGTAAATCGGTATGTCATCTTGAGTCTTGATTTCGTGCTTGATATTATTGGAAAATGTTAACTTATCCCCCTCATTAAAAAAAATCTCATGATACCTATTACATAGACCTCGTATAGCTTTCTCTTCCTCTTTGTTAAGGTGTCCTGTTCTGATTAATTCACTCATATTTGTTTTTGGGTCCAAATGGTGGCTGTTTTCTATAGAGAAGGTATGAGCTTCAATAAATTCATCTGTGTCTTCAGCTTTCAACGGTTGTTCGACAACAAATGTTTGTGGCAAATCAGACTTATTGAGAACTTCTATGTATGAGTACCACTTATGAGCATTATACAGACCTTCCGAGATTATTACATCAGGAGTTATATGAATAGGCTTAATATAAACACTACCAGATTCCACATCAACCGGTAATAAACAAACCATTTTACATAGGCCTGGAATGGTATATGTTCTGGACATAAGATTTGGCTTGAAACTTAAAGGAATACTCACATTTTCAGTTTTTAGGACAGAATTCTTAATGTCAATAACAATGCCCAAGTCTTGCAAAATATCAATTCCAATTAGACCATCAAAATAGTTGTGAAATTTAAAAATCAGAAACGGTAAATCTTTTTTTGTTTGCAATTCGGGTAGGCCTCGCAAAGCAATTTCCTGGTCAACAATTTCGGTGTTAAAAATTGTTTTAATTTCAACTGGTACAATTTTTATTGGCTTTATATAAGTCAGGATATTTGGACTAATGAAAGAACGATTGCTACCGGTATCTATCAAAAACTTTAAGTTAGATTTACTTAAACTATTTACATTTATGTAGGGTAAACTACTGGAGTTAAAGTTGTTGATATCTAAGTATCCTATAGGTTTTCCGAGGCAGCTAATTAAAAATTTGTGTCATCAACTTCAGCTTCATGGAGTGTATTTGAAGTGTCTAGATGTTGGTAATAATCTTGGGGAAAGAGGCTATTTTGACTTTGAGGAACGGTATGTTGGTCAATTGCATAATTATTATCTTGTGGCAAGTAACAGTTTTGCGATTGATAAAATGTTTGCTGTCCTGAGTTGCCGTTATGATAGCTAGATTCTGCATTTAATAAATGTTGTTGCCTATAGGCTTGAGAACTATTTCTCGAATTTCTAGCAGTGCTACCGCTAGATGCATCCATAGGTTCAACAGGTGGTTGTGTTGGTTGTCTTGATTCTGGAAAAGGTCTAGAACCAGAATATGAAGGGAAAACGTTGTATTGATTATTGCTTGAATTATGCCTCAATGGGGTATATTGTACATTTGGAGGAATTATTTGTCTAGGAGGTGGATACGAATTTCTCACTGCAGGTGGCATAAAATGTTGAGGATATCTTATTGTTGGTCTTAATTGGTTCATACTTTGTTCTGGCATTCTATGAATACCCTGAGGGTTTCTGAAATAAAACCGGTTTTGCTCTTCTATACACAAATTCAGGGCTTCGGCTAGTTTTGTTGGTCTCATCGCTCTAACTGTAGATCCTAACGGTTCTCTAAGACCAGATAAGAATGCGTTTAAGCACATCTCCTGATAGAGTAGTGTCTTTGCTTTAATCACATTTTCATTTTGTTCATGCAACCTGACATGATTCATTATGGTTGAAAATATGTTAATTACTTTCGCATAAAAGCTTTCAACATTGTCCTGATACTGTCTCAATTGATGAAGGTCACGAATTAGGCTTGTTTCATTACGTTTGTCGGCGTAATGAAGCACTAAATTATTTTTTATTTCATCCCAATCAATGGATGTACCGTATACATTTAATACTTCATTCGCCGGTCCTACAATTTTATTACGAATTGCCCGTAATATAATTTGTCCGTAGCTGGTTCCCCTAACTTGTTGCATATGATACAAAATTTCATCAACATTGCTTATAAAGTCAAAAAGTAAGCGAGGATTACCGTCAAATGTTGGGATGTCCTTAACTGCATCTGGAATCCTTAGCGAATTAAAAACATCCATGGCAACATTCGGCATCATTTTATTCGAAAAATCTGAGCTTGTATTTAAAGAGGAGTTTAATTCGTTAACAACTATTGTCAAGTTAACGGTATCAAATGTATTATATGCAGAGTTTATATAACAATTTTGTGAGTCAATTAACCAACGTCTTGAAATTTTTTCAAAATTAATTGTAATGGGTTCAACTTTACTAAAACTAGTTCTATTTAAAAAACGAACTCTCTTATTTTGTAATTTATTTTTTTTTATGTATGGTGACATAGAAACCCAACAAGATTACTTTCCCAAAAATTGGACTTACCTTTACAAAATCGTATTTCCAACTTAACAATTTTTTCCTAGTATTTTATTTTTATTTTAGACTTAATTTAAGAGAAATAGTTTCTTTTTTTCTTTTTAAATATTTAACTAAATAAATTCACTTCACACTGTCAAGAGTCTTGCCACTGTCTGATTACCCACTGAATTACATGTGTTCTTATCTATTGGAGAAGAGGTCCTTGGTACCAAGAGTTTAAAACTACCGCTTCGATGATCCGTCGAAACGTGTAAATAATCAGGAATTCGTTTAAAGCTACTACTTATTTTTTCACTTAAGATTCCGGATTCTTAGTTTACCGACTGCGCCAGTTACGATTTCTCGTGTAAATCAAAGAAAAAGAATGAAACATTTATACGTTATAAATAACCTTTTTTTATTATCCAAATGATTTTCAAGAGGGGATCTTTTCTTCTACACAGCCAAACTCCAACTCGACTGTACTTAGCAGCAAATTAAGTAAGTGCCCACGTCGCTTGGCCTTGGTTATGAGAGCAAATAATGTACATGTACATAATGTACCGTAGATTTCTCCCGAAGCGAGTGCACTCAACATTTGGTTAATGTTGTTTTTGCTGCTGCTGTTAATGCTGTTGGTGTACAGTGCTGATATTTTATGTACACCTTTGCTGATAAGCCGACGAGCTGCGAAATCGTTGATGCACGATGTTGTTGCTTCTGCTTGTGCTTCTGATGGTTGTTATCTTTGTTAACAAGCCAAATCAAGCAGCGGTACCGTCGATAAGACTTTATGTTCTCCGATGACCAAGGCCGGTATTCCATATAAAGTTAATGAATGTGGATATTCGACATTCGTAACTCGCGCTCCATGAGCTCAGAATAAATTGACTGAGCAGGTTGAGTATAAAGCTGATTACATACTTACAGGCACATTTGACAGAAAAAAAAACAGGATAAACAAAATAATTGAAATGGCGGACGAATCTTGTTGTTCTGGAACTGAAGATTAACCAATTTAATAAATTACAATAAAGAAATTCAAATTTTTACTTATTAAAAATGACAGCTATTTGCTGAAGTGTGTTTCATAAATACATCAGAACGATCTGAGCACGCTCGGTTCAGAGACCGCTCATAATGCTAGAGCTCGGTTCAGAGCTCAGCTCTGAACTAAAAAAGAAAAACGCCTTTTGTGTTTTAATGGCCGATATGTGCTCATAGTACCGAGTTTTTTACTATCGATACTATAGATAGACTATCGATATTTAAGGAACACTACTGTGCACATTCCTGCATGTTTACTCGGAGGTCGGAGTTAGATTTCGAGTTTCTTTACTCTATCTATGCGGCAGTTATTGAAAAATGAACCACTCGGATCCGTGCCACCGTGAGAATTTCGGTGGACATTTGAACGATTTTATATTCCAAACATAATGTCACGAATTGGCTTAGTGGTTAGTGTGTTGGACTACTAAGCGAGGGGTCCCAGGTTCGAATCCCGAGAAAAACCCAAATTCCAACTTAAGGTTTTTTTCACTGCGCCACCTCTCGCGAACGTCTGACAAACATCCGAGAGTATAACTGTCATGAAAGAGCTTCTCAATTTGCCGTTTGGACTCGGCATAAAATTGTAGATCCCTTCCATTCGTCCCAAAAATAAAAACTCACACAAGACGAATGGTTGTGAGAAGCTAGGCTTGGGTCCATACGGACCTGTTGCGCCAATTATTTATTATTTAATATCACGAATTAAAAAAAAAAAAACGAATTTCGTTGCTACCTTAACCCTAGATTCATAAACATGGGTCTCACAGACCCTCTCAGTTGATTAATCAATCATAGCATGCGGTGTGAAAGAGATATAAACACGTGCATCTCAGTACCTTCCTAAAACAAAGAGAGCTTAGTGTCGCGCAAGTTTCGTTGGTGCATAGACGTTTAGTTTTGTTTATTTTTCGATATTTTACATGCAAGGGGTCTGAGGTACGTATGTTTATGAATAGTGTTACAATTTTTTATAGTTGCGTGTTTTATATTTACCTTATAAACTGAACTGAATGTGCGGGAATTTCATAGAAAGGACTATATATACTAATCCATATATGTTCTATTATAAATTGCGCACATAGTTATTAGTTTTGATAATTACTATCTAGTATACATATTCGTTATTTTAATTTTGGTTGGTAAATCGCTTTGCTAATTATAAATTTGCAATCAATTTTATTTGGTGTCGCTGAAATATTATTTCATTCGATTTGTTCTTCAGCATGGCTACTCTAAGCACAGAAGAAATATATTCACTATTAACCAGAGACGATGAAGACGCTCTTCCTCCGACTGATTTTGGCAGTGAAGTTGAAGATATTTTAGAGACTGAAAGTGAACGACCTACAGATGATTCAAGTAATTCTGATGACGAACCTCTTCAAACGTCAAATCCTTGTCGCCGTCGCCGTTGTATTAATTCGTCCGATTCAGATCAGATAGTGAGCAGCCTCTTTTGGAACAGGTGAGTTCAGGACAACCAGCAGCTCAAATAATTATCCCATCAATTAACAATCTGAGAGGCAAGAACGGTCACAAGTGGTCAGCAAACCCATCCCAAGGTACCACTTCCCGAACTCAAGCAAGAAACATAATTCACATGATTCAAGGAGCGAAAAATGAAGCTAAAAATGCAATAAATCCACGAGACCAATTCAAATTGTTTGCTTCTGATTCGATAGTGAATATCATTGTATTGCACACCAATACAGAGATCTCTACTAAAAGAGCAAATTACACGGATAAAACAGCTACAGTTAGTGATACTTGTACTGAAGAAATAAATGCCTTGATAGGATTGCTTTTATTAACTGCAAGAAAAAAAGATAACCATCTCACAAGCGCAGAGCTGTTTGTTCCAACCGAAAGTGGAACTAAATATAATTCAGTTATGTCCAAAGATAGGTTCGATTTTTTACTGAACTGTTTAAGATTCGATGATAAAACGACCCGAGAAGATCGAAAAGCTGTTGATAAGTTTGCGCCAGTAAGGGAAATATGGGAAAAGTTTACTGCTGTATGTCGAGACAGGTACAAGCCCAGTTCATTTGTGACTGTGGATGATCAGCTACTGGGATTTCGTGGACGTTGTCCATTTCGAATGTATATACCATCAAAACCCGACAAATATGGAATAAAAACAGTAATCATTTGTGATTCGAAGACAAACTATATGATAGATGCGATACCATATGTGGGAAAGGGCACAAATTCAAACGGAGAACCATTGGCATATTTTTTCGTCAAGAAACTTACGGAAACTCTGCGAGGTAGGAATCGTAATGTGACCATGGATAACTGGTTCACGTCAGTACCATTAGCAAAAGATCTATTGCAGGAGCCATACAAATTAACAATTGTTGGTTCCAAATTGATCTAACAAGCGAGAGATCCCTCCATAACTTTTGCAACCAAGACCGACAGGATCTTCAATGTTTTGTTTCGATGGCAAATCTACATTAGTATCTTTCAGGCCAACAAAAAAATAAAAACGTTCTTTTGCTTTCCACAACTCACGGAAATGGAATTTTGGCACCGTCTGGTAATCCAGATATCATAGAATTTTATAATTCAACCAAGGGCGCAGTAGATACATTTGACCAAATGTGTCATAATATGTCTTGCAGTAGGAAGACACAAAGATGGCCACTATGCTACTTTTTTGAAATACTAAATATGTCTATAGTAAACTCTTTTGTCATCCACGTATATAATAGCAGCCGTAATAAACAAAAACCCTTGACAAGACGAGCATTTGTAAAGGAAATAACACAGAAATTGATAGAGCCCTGGTTGCGTCATCGTCGTGAAGTACCAACTTTGAGGCGATGCCTAAAAAGGAATATTGATGCCATGTGTTTCAGTCAACTCCGAAAATCAACCCAGAAAAAATTGTGTTTTCTGCGATTACAAAAAAAAACGTAAGACCAGATTTTGCTGCACCTCCTGTAAACGTCCCATGTGCGGGGAGCACCGCGGGAACTGGTGTCAGAATTGCACCGAGTGAACAAATTTTATAGTTTTTTCTTTTATTTATTTATAATAAATGTTTCTTAAAGTAACCTATGTTTTTTTTTTGCAAAAATCTTTATAGAGAGTAAATAAGATAACTTTGAAGGTAAGGGGTCTCACAGACCTATGTTTATGAATGATGTAACAATGAATATAGTTTATGAATCTAGGGTTAAACACAGCTTTTTTTATTTCATTTCAGCAACGAACGGTCCTTAATTAAAAGCCATTACAAGTGAAATTAATGCGAAATGTATTATTGGTGTTCCCAGCTGTGCGATTCGAAGGGGCGACAGGTTCCCCTTTTGCTAGTGTATTACAACTATTTATTTTTGTAGTACAAAAATAAATAGTTGGGGCAACAGGTCCGTAGCGAACCTAGGACTAGCTTCTCACAGCCATTCGTTTTGTGTGAGTTTTTAATTTTGGGACGAATGGAATGGAACTACAAAAATCTACACTTTTTCATGAACTTTTTTTTGAACGGACCTAACCTTTTTGGAGCAGCCACTTGTTGTCCATTATATCGCAACCCAGAATGCACCAATCCAACACTGCCAGCTTGAAAAGTCAGATTTTAAAAGCTGTTCAGTCGGTTTGTTAATTTAAATAGTTTACTGGGGGTCCAAAAATGTATGGCTTCATTGACAAACTCGTCGTAATCGGTTTATCCAGAGTGATAAACCTGTTGCAGTCTTTTTTTGAAGGACTTTTGTCAACCGGTTTCACAAAAATGATTGCAATACTTCCACTTTATTACCATGACGAATCTCTGTCCTACATTCTACAGAATACAGTTCTTAGAGTTCCTTCACTCGTCCTATATTTTGCACGAAAGTTTTGTCAGCACTTCATTTTGAAAAAAGCGATTTGTAGGCACAATATGTCTCCAAAAACTCTAGTTTCTCATTAGTGGCAACAGAAAAACTCGCACATCCACAAAACAAGTTTTAAACTTAGTTCTCGTTATCACCACCAACTGTCAGCTGACACACAAAACTCTTTCGTGAAACAACCCAAGTTGAGTATTTTCCCACCATAAATGTTCTTTCAGTTATAAACCAATTATGCGAATGCAACTTTTCAATTAATTATACGATTATATTCCAACAATGGGGACAACCCCAAAAACCATCACTAAGCATTTTTGACACACAAACCTTATTTTAAAATTGCCACCTCAATGCATGCACACAATGCAATCATTTCCACTGATTGGCTTAAAACTGCAAAATTTTGTGCAAAACGTTCACGAATTATCACCCCATGAATATCTAACTATCAATTAAAAATATACCAGCAGCGCACTGCTGCCGTTGGTTGCAACCGAGGAACTGTTGCTTTGTTAAAGTTCTCGTCTTTTTTTTTCGGGAATCACAAAAAATAATAATTGCGCTCTAATCCGTTGACAATTTTCCGGTGTGGCAAACTAATTATTCGAAAAATGTGACCAAATGACCAAAAAATTAATTAACCACCATTTAATTCGACTGCGTGTGGTTTTTATTCATGCATGTGAGTCCGATCCGTACTGTTGCATTGGCTGTTTTTTTTTTTTTTTTAAATCTTCTAAATTTCGATTAAGTTCTTAAATGAGCAGCACATCTTTAGAAATTTCACCTTTTAGGGACTTTTGCCTTTGAGGGACTTTCATCCTGCAGGAATGCAGTAATTTCAAAAATAGTTTTGTCTTTCAAACTTTGAAATAATTAAACTCGACTAGATACTGAAAGTTACCAAATATTTACTTAGTTCGCCTTTCGGAATATTTTTGTTAGAGATAGCAGAGTCCTTGATATACTATTATTTGTCATATGCCAACATGTACTCTTCGTTTAAATGAAATGCAGAGATACTAATATTGTTTCTGTACAAGTATATATATGGGTATGTCCACACACGGTTGGGGAATCATATTTCGGAATACTGAATGTTAACAGAGACGAGTAGACCAGTACCATCGATAAAGCAATCGCGCTGAAGAAGATATCCGAAGAAAAATCATGCGACTTTCCAAAGTAGGTTGGGGCAGGATAATCGAATGAAAATAGCTTAGAGCCCGCATCAAAACGACTTTAGCAAAGGGAGATCGAGTCCCTGTGTGAAAGTCATGTATGAGATGTAAAATGTCCTAGCTGAAATAGTAGATGACGATAGAAGATTGAAAGTATTCAATAGCGATAGAATCACAATCGCGTTGAAAGTTGAACGAAGCTCTAGGAACCAGTTGGTTTAAGTCTGAATAACACGAAAGCAACAGGGGTCTAGAATAAATTTATGAGTACCAAATGCAGTGGCGCAGTGATTAGTGTGCTGGACTACCTGGCGAGGGGTCTCAGCTTCGATCCGCGGAAAAACCCAAATACTACTTCTCAAGGTTTTTTCCATTGCACCACATATCACAAACGTCTGACGACAAATACCCAACACAGTACACGGAAAGAATTAAAAGTCACTAATTGCAAAATTTTTTTTTTTTTTTTTTTTTTTAATTGCAAAATTTTGAGTTACAATTCACGAATTATATCTTTGTCGCAAATAATCACAACGATTTTTTCTTGGATTAATATAAAAATTCGTAATTTGACATTGAAAAAGGCGTAGAATACAAAATTCTGCTTGTTGATTTTTGCGATTAGAAGTATTAATTCGAGCTTCTTTTATTTGTAGTGATTTGCGATATTGTTTGGCGCAATTTACCACTTCAATGGGTCAATTTCTCACGCACTACTTCACAATCGCAAATTGCAAAAAGTATTTGCTGATTTACAAACACTGAGTGATGAATCAATGAAATCTTATAATAATTTAACACATGTAAATTGAAAACGTAAGATGACGTAGAGAAATCGTGAATTACAAAATATTTTTTGTAATTTCCATGGAATTAATCACCCGATGTATGGAATTTTTGTGCGCACAGGCAGCCGACAATAACGAAACGTCATAGAATGTCCATGGTCCATGTAAAGAAATCCTTTTAAGTCCTTTCATTTTCTGCATGGACAGCTCCAACCGTGCGCATTTGGCTTCATTAGAGTCAGACAGTCGGTGTTCAATCTTTGCTTAAAGCAGTTCTTGTCGGGTCAAAGTTATTTATAAGAATAACTCATTCGTAGTGATAGTGAGTGGACTAACCAACAAATTGTAAAGAATTTTGCAATATATCTTGTAAGTACATATTGAATAATATAAAAAAAATTAAGTAGGTTGGGCTATTAGAAACAAGTTTAAATTGGAATGGAATCTAAAATATCATATGTAATTGAAAACGATTGTAAATGTTCGTATCAATGGCAAGTTCTTCTAAATAATTTGTTTGTATTTTAAATTTTAGCATAGACCGGAAAACCACGCAAATCCCGTTATCTCCGGACGATATGGCGCCGTATGCTTTTCATGGATATCAGAAGGAAACAAATTATAAAATGTGACTTTAATTTTGATTTGTAAGTTGTAAATTGAGAATAAAGCTTTCTAATTTCACGATAAAACAATTTCAATTTAATACGGTGATGCCTCAAATCACTACTCAAGAATCGTAAATTGCAAAATATGAAATGCAAATTGATAAAAAAAAGATTCAATTTACCATTACGAATTCGTAAATTGCAACTACTGAAGTGGTAAATCTACCCCTTTTGTTCGCAAATCAACACTTTTGAGTTGCAATTCAAGAATAAATGGTTGTAATTTGTTAAGGGAGGAAATCCTAATTTAAAACACAAAAGTGGTAATTTACGAATTATTTTTGCAATTCACAATCCATAGTTATAGCAAATTAATAACTATTTGTGTCAAATTGCGATTGGTTATTGCAATATGTATTCCTCATTTGATCGCATCATCGACAATAAAAAGTAGCGATTCGCGACTTTTGAGGGTCAATATCTTCACTTCGTACAATTTATAGAATTGCGCATAAAAAGTCGTGAATTAGTAAATCCTGAGCTAAGCTCTAAAACTAGACAAACTTTTCGTGATTCTGCGCTCATTTTTCTTGATTTGATCTTAAATTTTTTCCGTGTACAACCTCTCAGTCGTTGTATTTTCAGCTTATTGATGGCTCAATGAAAAATGGGCCAAAAAAAATTAAAAAAGCCCCACAAAATTATATAGTAAGCAAGAACAACGTTTGATAGTCTGATTGGGGTGATTTTTCATTATTTTGGGGCCTTTTGTCATTGATAATTTGGGGTGAAATTTAATTTTTGTTTGCGAAATTTTAACCCAATGTATTATTATTGGGAACTTTTTTTAGAATGAACGAAAAAATAACTTGCAGTAAAGCAAAATGGCCCCAAATTACAACGAATATTCAAGGACCAAGCCTGGTCTATTGTACTCCCAACAATAACTTCTTTTTTTGGTGTGGTTGGGTGGCCGAGTATTGCTGTCTCACGGGAGGCATAGATCCTGCGCCGCCCTGTTCACAAACAATGACTCCATCCACTATACTCAGCTGCTACCCCTGCCCGACTACGTTAAAAGTAGAGCATCTACCTTACAATTTTCAATTTATGAACACTTCGAACTGTCGTTCTCGTCGAAATTGAAGGTCATGCAATTAATTTTGCCTCTAGCCTAAAGAGATGTAAAGTTCACTTCTAAACAAGGGAGAACGTCTTTTGAAGAGCTACATATATATACATTATGGCTCTTAAGGCATAAAGGATAAAGTGGAGCTTGACCCATCACATAAAAGTGGGTGCATATATTTTTCGCTGTACCTACATTTAACTCTTTGGGGTGCCAAGGGGCCGCATGCCTTGTTTAATCACCATTTAGTTATGCTACAGTTCCCAGCAATGAAATATTATTCCATTTATATATTTTCGATGATTTATTAGGGCAAGAAGTTGAATGATTACCCTGCTTTACCGCCCTAAAATCTGATTCCTTGTGAATTATGCTGTACATCAGTTCAGTCTCTATACCCACTGCAGCATCATTTCCATTTTGATTGCAAAAGCGAACCACATGGTGATGGTTAGGCCTACAATTTAATTGTGCTTTGATTATAAAACTAAGCATCTAACAGTGAGGTGGGCCCGTTAAAATATGTAAATAAATAGTTTAATAAATTTATATTAAATTACCTACTGAAATTAGCTATTAAATTAATTCTAAATAGGTACGCTTTAGTAATTTCCATAAAAATACCGGAATGTAATTTGTATTAATAATGAGGAAATTGAAATAAAATTTAATGGCAGATGATTGTGCACTTAAACAGATTGATTGTTTGACACTAATTACAGTCGACTCCACTTATCTAAACTTCGCTTTACTGAAAAAATCGGTTAATTGAATAACCGAATTTAGCACGCAGCATTTTTTTCAAAAATTCATACGAATAGCTCCGCTTAACTGAAACCCGCTTAACTGAAAAACCCGGTTAACTGAACAAACTAATTCGTCAGAAATTAATAAATTATACTAATTCAGCTCCGCATTACTAAAACAAAGTTATTGAACGCGCCCATTAGTAAAATTTTTTATTTCGTCAACTGAACTTGTCCATTGAACTTATGACACTAACTTCATTGTGTGTCAATTTTGACAGCACGATTTCAGTTGTGTTTTTAATTCTCCTTCCTTCGGCTTTACTACCTACCCTAATTCTTCGTTAAATTGCTAACAAAACTTCGAACTTCGGTTAAGTACAAACATTTTTCGTATAAACGTATAAGTGAAAATACCGCATAAGTGAAATAAAATTTGTGGCAAATTGCCGTTTCAGATAAGCGGAGTAGACTGTATTTGAAATGCAAATATTTAAATTCATTATGTTGTATTTGCTGAGACAAGACTATAGAACTTACAGTCTCTGCATGTTGTTAACTTTCTTGTATATACATGTAAAAGATGAACTCCGTCGTCGTTCCACGGTTCAGCAAGCACTGAAGCACTCATGATCTGCCTGCCAAACGTCAAATACATATACATACATATGTTTAGAGACAGATAGGTGGATGTGTATCGGAATAGCAGGGTAATACAACAGGATTGCAAGGATCCCTAGGATGAACTACATTCCTCTACAAAAGCCTGCACCACCACGATGACGTAGCGTAACCGCCGAAACTCACAGGAACCGGTATAACGAGTCGATCGTCCTTGCCCAAATAAAACCTTTCGCCTCATAGTGTATCCGAGTTAATACTGCCAGTGTCAGTATGCTTGCTCCTTGATCGACCTAGCTTACCAAGTGTGGGCGCATCTCGCTGTATATGCGCTCAAAAGTTTATAACGATGATTTCGTTCTGAGGATGTAGGTTACTTGAAATGATATATTCCTACCGGAATGAGACACTAAAGCTAGGCATTGCTCCCCTTGAGTTAGCCCACTTCTAGACTATACCTTGACTTTAAAGGTACTCAATTTATAAAGAAGCCCAAAGAGCGCTCTGCAATCGATCAAGACCATCGATCTAATGACATCAAAATTTGATATTTAATATCCACCCACAGCTGCTAACTATACCTACAAACCTTCCAGCCTGAGGTATGATGACTCAACATTTTTTCGACGTTTAGTTGTTGGTCATACTCATAATACTCGTATGTCGTGCCTACATTTATACTAGTCGGCATAGTTATTTTGACAAACGCCAATGTTACGTTTTCGTGCCATGGTTTCTTTGATTGCATAAAGTAACATTGAGTACCGTTACGCTCGAAATAAAGTGTATATAGTTATATATTTGAAGTTATTTTTAGTGAAACGACAATGAATTGATTTAGTATGGTTTTTATTTGCTTTGTTTTCTTGACGTATAACTACTAGATATTTAAATGTCAATTCCTTCGTTGCGCCTGAGTCCAAGTACTGGATAGTTGGTTCAACATTCAAATTGCTCTACCTCTCTTATGCCCAAAACACATGTGCAGAAATTCTGGACGCAGCACAGAATGCAGTGCTGCAAGTAAAACAGATGTGCAGAAAATTATTTGATATGCATTGCATCGGCTAATATGGCTACTGTCATTCACCGACTAAGCAGCTGATGTGTTTGCAACCAAAACAAAAACAAACACGATCAGCAAATGTCAAAAGCCGATGATGCCAAATACTTGAAAATGCAATTTATTTTCTTTTGTGTTGTGGTACGCTTGAATTTTGCAGCGAATTTAGAAATAGAGACATGATGCAATGCTGCGGTGAGTGCAGAATTTACGTGTGCCTATATCCATATAAACATATATATATAGCAGTGAATTCATCACATGTGTTTTGGGCATTACTTGGTCTTCTAGGAAGATCAAGTGTGAGACAAGAGCTAGCATAGGCGAAGTTCTATTCACAATTGAAGTTTGCAGATCAAATATCAAGTGTGGTGAAAATGGCCTGTGACTATATCAATACTAGGAGTTGAAGGTATGCGCAAAGGCGCAGGTAGAACCACATTACATAACTAGCGTAACGTATACAATTATTGACACAGCAAAATTTCGATACAAATATTGACAACATCTTCAAACTGAAGGTCTCACTGGTTTAAATGCGGAGCAATCATAGTAACGGCATTCATAAATCGTTTATTATTTTTCTCTCTACACTCGTGCGTTATTGCGCTGTGAGAGACTGTCAGTGTAGTGCAAAATTTCAGTCAGGTAGAATCAGTTGTTCGTGGCTCTTAAATCGTGCGCAGAAACAAGAAAAATTCCTTAAGGAAATAAAACAATTAAGCGGCTTTATATGATTTATTTTATACAATCATGATCAAATTTTTAATTTCTTGCAAAAGATCATGCTTTCACCTATGATCTTTTATGTTTCATTTTTTTTTAAATAAATAGGGTGTAGGGTGTAACTATTGTATTGGTAGTTGCTCAATTCCTTTTATTGACATCATGGTGTCAATAATTGTCTTCTATGGGAATACAAAATTTGGCGCCGTGTCTATAATTATGCTGTTGGAGGGTGTCAATTAAAGTTTCTTTCTATAAATTAATATTTAGTTGAAAAAATGCCAAAAAGCAGCCACAAATACCGTGAAAATGACCTACAAAAAGCTCTTGAAAGTATCAGGACGCAAACTATGTCCAAAAAGGCAGCGGCCAAATTTTATGGGGCCCCTCGAACAATGCTTATATTTCGATTAAGCGAAAAATTTGTCAAAACAAGACCAGGTCCTAGGACAGTTTTAACTGACATCGAAGATGAAGCCTTGGAAGAATGGACAACCACATCCCAGCAAAAATGTTATCCTAAAAGAAAAGAGGATGTGCTTCATGCCGTTAAAGAGTTTCTCGATGGAGACAAACGGGACCATCCATTTGGGCTAGAAAACATGCGGGGAATGGTTGGTTTAAGGCGATTTTAGGTCGGCACCATTCCATTTCACTAAGAACACCATACCCGGTTACAAATTTATCGATTTAATTTATTTATTTATTTAACTTATTTACTTGATTTAAAACACCTACCGACTTATGAACTAGTAGCTACCTATATGATTCTTTGAGTTATCAAATAAAATTTTTATAACTAGCTAGCTATCTAGCTAGCTAATTAACTTTTTACTTTTCTCCCTGCCGTGATGCTACGTCACAGCTTTTTTTGCGATGCTGATGCGATGCACAGTTTACGCTGATGCGTTGCTGGTTGAATATGACGTTTGATAACGTTTTATAACGCATTGCTTACATCAAACATTTAAAAAGATGGAAGTTTTGTTAATAAAATAAATAAAAAAAGTTAGAGGGATGAAATTTCGTTTGAGCGCGTTCAAATCGAAATTCTCAGAGGTGTTTTTGAATGTTCCAAACTTTATATTGCTTGTGGCTGATAGTGAACTGATTTGCACAAAATGTTTGGACTGGTTTGTAAATGAATCAATTATCTTTCAGAAAAGTATATTTTAGAGTAGTTTTACTTAAACTTTTAATATTTTTGTAATGAAATACAAAAATGTACCAATATTCCGAGTAAAAATGGCTAACTTTGACCGACCTCAGTTAAACATTGACCGGGTGGCCAAAGTTAGACATGACTATTGGCAAACATTGACCACCCATTTTCCCGCGTTTTTTATAGACATTTAAACTTGCTTTTGCCATGCCGCCAAAAAATAATATAAAACCAAAAAGGCGTTACAAAAGCACCACGGACGAATGTTATGCAAAAGACTCTAAACGAACAAAACAGAGGTCTATTAATCATTGTTCGAGAGATAAAAAATGGAACACTCATCAACCGCCTTAAAAATGAGCACGCAAAGAACATGGATACACCAACGATCTTTTCAAATAATGAAGAAAATGCAATAGCTAATGTCCTTTTAACGGTTAGCAAATGGGGGTTTCCCTTCGATTTCGGAATGATACGTTTGCTTGCAAAAATTATCTTGACTTCGCAAATCGAAAGGTGGATCGATTTGGCGAAAATAATATGCCAGTTGTTGATTGGGTTACATTTCTCGAACGAAATGCATCCTGACAATGAGGCAATCTCAAAACATCAAATCCTTCACGGCCCAAATAAAATCCGATGATTTTAAGAAACACTTCGATAATTTTGAAGTTACTTTAAAATCCTGAAATGGGGAATGGATTTCTGCAGAGAGGTAAATTAGTTTAAGTTTAATAATAATGGAAAGTAATTCATAATATCTTGTTGTGATGGTCCAGGGACAACGAAATGTGTTTTCAAAAAAGTTACAAAATACTCAGAACGTGTGATGGATATCACTAAAACCAGCATATCCGTTATGTTTTGTGGATCACCAAGTAGTGGAAAACTGTTGCCACTATATGTTGTTTACAAAGCTACACACTTATGAGAATCAGGGGTTCAAGGTGGACCCCCTAGAACTCGCTTCAACCGCAGAAAGTCAGGGTGGTTTGATGCAATTATATTTAGGGACTTAATTCTTTCATTCCGGATACAAGACACTTAGGGCAAGAGGTTGTTATAATAGGCGATAACTTGGCAAGCCTTTTTTCTGTTGAGGTAGTTAAAGCAGCGGTATCTAATAACATTAGATTTGTGTGCTTATCAACAAACTCAACACACATTTGTCAGCCATTAGATGTGGCTTTTTTCGCGCCCTTAAGATGCATTTTGGAAAGCTGGAAAAACTCTCAAAGGAAAAACGCCCAAAATTTATCAAGAGATTTTTCCACATTTGCTGAAGCAGTTGATCTTTGTCAATGAAAATGTAATATTTGAGAATCTTTCTGCTGGTTTCAAAGAATGCGGTATTTTTCCGTATAACCCTTCAGAAGTCCTTGGTAGGTTGATATCAAATGTTGTTGAGGAAACGCTTTCGTCTGCAGTAGTGTCGGTACTAAAATCAATGCATCATGGCGATGACAAAGAGGTTCGTCCTCGTAAAAAGAGGTCAAAATTAATGGTAGAACCCGGAAAAAATGTTGAAGTTATTGCTGATATAGGTAGTTGCTTCCATTCAACACACGACGAAGCGAACACTTTTGAAAATGTTGAATATTTAGAAGACGATCCTGGAGATAAGGAAGAAGATCACAATGGACTCAATGCTGACAAAGACGACCTATCAGTGGATGAAATATTTGCCATTTTATGCGCACAAAGAAGTACATAAAATGGTTTCTTTTAACGACTTCATTTAACTACTGTACTTTCTCCAATATTAAATTTTATTTTCTTATGTACCTAATATGAAAGACTTAATGTGAAATGTGTACCTTTGCTAGTTTTGGATTTATTGTAACTATTCATTACCTTTTAATAAAAAAAAAACGGTTAGGAAACTATATCCAAACTTCTTTTTCACATCAATGATATTAGCCGGTCAAAGTTAGACTTAGGGTCGGGAAACATTTACCACCCAGTTTCTGGCCCTAAAAATATATTTATTTGAATTGTGCATATTCAAATTAAAGTAATTGACACAGCCACAAATATAAAGTATATAAGTTCTCATATATATAATTTGGAAAACTGCTGCATTCGTTTAAAATTTTAAATCGGTCAATGTTTGCCAAGTTGTACGGACTTTAATAAGCAAATTTAAAAGAAGGAACATTGATAAAATTAGAGATTATTTCAAAGTTCCAGAAGAATGTATTCCAAAATAATTTTAGAATGTGCCGCTCCAACTTCGATGTAAGTCCACTAATGTTTAACTTTCCTAAATGAAAACCAAACCATGTTTTTAGGATTTGGGAATATCATCACAAATAAAGAATAAATCCTCTTTGGACACTTTCTTATACTGGTCGCGTGTTAGGGCCTTAGTATGATAAAATTTCTGTTTTATAAACATCAATCTTCAGTTGCGTCCGTTTATTTTTTTTTCGTAATGGTACATTACAATTGCCCCCATTGCGATGGTCACTCCATCTACCTTCCACTTCACAATTGGTAAGACTGAGCTGAGATGGGAAAGATGATTACTTCCGGGAGGCGATTTCGCTCTCTTGCTTCGGAACTGCGAAATGCGACAGACGTTGGTAGAGTTACTCCACAAAAAATCTAAACCATCTCGATTTTAAAACCGGCTAAGCGCGTGATATTAACAACGCGATTAGTAACCCGAAGTGCGTTAAATAATTCTGCCAATACGCAAATTACGGCATATAGTGGTATAAGGCTCCATTTCTTATAAGTTAGGTAATTGTGCAATTCGCAAAAAACCACACTTATGCCACGTGTTCGTCGCAAGATTGTCACCCCATCATAATTATACCGAGTGCGTCAACAAACCTCGAAAAATGCTCGGTTAATTATTCATACGAGTGCTTCCCGTCCATTGAAATCGTGGGACTCGATAGAAACTCTAGACCCATCAAATTTCCCGTACAGTTCACCGAATGGGAACCACCCAAAAATATCAGTGCCTCATGTTCCAAATAATGGAAACATGTGCTCCCATGTGCTAGTGACACCCCTAAATCTTACTGTCACTCCACTCTATCCCCCTAACCTACAAATAGTGTTAAAAGAGAAAGGGTGACGGAAGGACCGTGCAAGCTCGAAAAACCCATGTGCGTCCATAGGTACTATTAAAAAAAAAACCGTGAAAGAACCTAGGTACCACCAACATTGGAAGCTCCCATATAAGTGAACTAAGTACCTAACCCGAATAATCAAGTGTTCAATACCCTCTTGTCACGGGACTACGTAAACAGTCACATCAGCCTCTACATCTATGTATATATATCATCTCCCGGCCAGCGCCCGCGGCTCTACAGCCATCTTTAATTCATCACCACCTATCAGCGGAGTCCAGCAGCAGAACTCCTTCAGAGTTTTTCTTTTTTTTTATCATATTTTTTTTTGTCTCTTATATTATTAGTATTAGTTTTCCAATATGAATTTCTATAACGTTTATGATATCCACTCTAACCTAATTATATTTTTATAAATTCTATTAAATCCTAATAAATGATTAACTACGCTATAATCTACGGCAACAATTGCCTATTAAAATCAATATTCACTCGCTCGTATCAGAGTAAACTCAAATAAACATACATACATTATCCATCCGCCCTAATCAGCCCAAGTCAATTTTCTCCCTAATCCACCCAGGTGGTGACCCAAAGTCACCATATTAAAAAATATTATTCAAAGCTTTTTTTTAATTTTTTTATTTATAACTAAATACTAACTCCATTTGTAATGTGTTTAATGTATTATTTTTTTATTCGGTTAATTTATTTTTAAGGTACAAACTTGGCATACAACAAATTTTTCTGAGTGTTCGTTGCAGATGCTCTTCTTGCATTTACAACATATTTGTTTTGAAGCGCGTCCTTTATCATGAGAACACATGTAACATCGTTTCCTCTTTCTAGACGTGTCAGCGTTGTTGTCTTCAAAATTCTTTGCTGCTGATGGCACTATTTTACCAATAACATGCTTTAGTGGCCCTGATAAATACCTAGTCTTGCGGCGTAAAATGTGAAGTGTAACTAATCCCATTGCAAGATCTCTGAGAAATAGTGGTCTTGCTTTGTGCTTTTTAGGGGCATTCCAATTTGGATATGTTTTCATCCAAATCACATATGCAGCTACACCCGTTGCATCAATGAGGTTGTGGAAAATTACAATGGGCCACCTGTTTGACTTGCGTTTGACTGAAAATGCATGGCACATCTGATCCAAAGTATCAACCGCCCCTTTAGTTGAGTTGTAAAACAAGTTAACTTCTGGCTTGTTTTTGTTGTTGATGTCCATTGTTTTGGTGTGATGCATGGTTGATAAGGAAAAAATTGATTTGATTTTTTTTTTGGGACGTAACTCACTAATAGCATTTTTTTTCTGAACCCAAGTAAACTTGACTCCAGATCCTTGCTTTTATTGGGAAGAAATTCTTTTGGAATGCATGCATTGTTTTTTCTTAGAGTTCCAACACTGGTGAGACCTCTGTTCAATAAATGATTTGCCAGATGATATGATGTAAAAAAATTATCAAACGTAAGATTGCTGTTCGATCCAGAGTAAGACTCGGAAAGCATCAACACCACATTCTCCGCTTGATTACGATCTCTTTTATTCCCTTCCTTTCCAAGGTAAGGAATACCAAACAATGGATAAGATGTAGAGCTATCACATATCCACCAGATCTTCATGCCATATTTATCCGGCTTTGAAGGGATGTATTGTTTGAATTGCACTCTGCCTCGGAAGGGGACCAGTTGCTCATCAATTGTAAGGTTCATACCAGGCACATACATCTTCTTCAAATTCGTCATAACAGAGTTCCATAGTTCCCTTATTGGTGCAAATTTGTCTCTCTGTCGTCTATCTGATCTAGTTGAAGTGTCATCGAATCGTAAATGTTCCGAAATTTTGGCGAACCGATTCTTTGACATTGTTGCCCTGAACACTGGATGGCCATGAACTTCATCCCAGAATTCTGTAAAATAAAAAATGCCTTCTTTTTTAGTTCCAGCGTAAATAAGCAGTCCCATGAAACTTCTTATTTCAATGACGTCAGTGAGCTTCCATTTCTGCCCTTCTTTTTCTGTACCATGGCAGTTCGTAAATTTGACAATAAGACCAATAATTGTACTATCAAAAAAAAAGTCGAATGCATCACTTACGTCGTCAATATGCTTTCCAGGCGGTAAAACAACTTTATCTAATTGGCCTCTAATAATGTTATGACTCGCCGATCTTCCTTGACTGAATGGTTCAGAGTTCCATTCAGTTCCATCCTTCCCAAGATATTTTTCAGCTTCAATGATTATATTATCATCCTCATCATGTATCTCTATTTCATCGTCCAATTCTCAAAGATTTCAGTAGCATCTTCCTCATTATCTTCACTATCCAAATTTTCAAAGTCACTTTCGTCATTTACTTCAAAATCGTTATCATCACTGTCCGAGTCAGCTTCAATCGCCATTCTTATATCCTCTTGTGTAAGAATTTTTCTTTGAGCCATTACTGCTTGAATGTCAATCTGTATAATATAACAATATAATTGTCTTATGCATCTTCTATAGTCCATGAAAAAGCCTACCTTTCAATATTCATAAAAAATGTAAGAACACAAACTGAGCACAAAATATTTGAACTGAATATCCTGTGTTCTGATGACACCTGGTGCAAAGCGAAAAAAAATTAACGAACTATAAATAAAGTTTCCCGTTAGTAACTAAGACAATTCAAGCCACCTAGCATAAAAGAATACACAAGGCATGCTTTTCCGTGTATTCTTTTATTTTTACAATACAGATGACTCTGAGACACCACCTAGGTGGATTAGGTTGGCAAATAAAAATAGCGGTATATCCATTTTACAGTAATACTTTCTTCACTATTTTTTTCATTTCTATGTAGTGTTTCCTTAGGGAAACAAAGTCAATGAGTGCGAAAGGGATTGCTTTTCAAAAATTTGTGAAAATTACTCTCGAAACTGAAACGGTGACCCAAAGACACCGGGTGGGCGGATTAGGGTTAAACATCCATACAGGTTTCGGCAGCGTGATGTGCACACCACTACAACCGGACAAAGGTAATTTTTTGATATTATTCTTATTTTATATGACACATGTCTCAGAGACAACTAAAGAGCTTGAGTGAGTTTTGAGATTTCCCTTGGCATCTACCGTAAATTTCTTCTCAATGAACTTATCACTAAACGAAGCCAGAGTCCGTATCATATTAAACGGTGTTAGAAGAGATCATCACAGCGAATTTTTTTTCTTTTTTGTTTGTTTACCTCTTAGTTCGTAAACAGCATCCATAATGCTCATTTCATTTTCTTTTGTGGGTGATCACTCCATCAATTAGCTTTTAAATTTCTTTTTCGCTATTAATATCCTTTTGTTTTTTGCCTACTTATAGATATTAACCCTGTAATTCCTCCGGCCGCCTCTAGGCAGGGTATACCTTATGCGTCATAACTCGTGTAGATACAATCAATTTTTTAAAAATGCACAGCCTACTTATAGCCAATATGCCGTTCTATGAATTTGTATGTCTCCCGTCTATTTCATGTGTTCCGTTTGCAAATTATATTAGTTCGAATGCAAAGTTGACCACTTAAGCACGCAAATAAATATTTTTTTTCAAATACGATTATCAGAATTAAAAAATATATAATAATTTTCATCAGAGAGAGTTGAAAAAAATATCAGTGAGTAGGTAAGTGTTTACTACATTATAATAAAAAAGGTTTAGGGTCTTCATTTATTTGCATTTCTAAAATATGTCGGTTTGCTTGCGCCCGTCTAGAGGAGGGCAATGGCAGTTAGCAATATATATATTTTTTTTGTACATATTCGCGTCTTACTGATTCAAGTGTTTTTGGTCAGATATTTCCATGATGTCGCGGCGTAGAACTATGAACAACTTGTCGAAAATGACAGATGACGAAATTGCTGATTTTATGGACTCAGTTTCCATCGCGGAAGATACTGACGGTGAAGTTGATTTCGACGAAGATGACGATTCTTGCGATCCAGGTTTCACTTGCGTATAAAACGATTTGCTGAATAGTAATAATTCTTTGGTGAGTTCAAGTGACGTCAATTCTGCAGTCAATGCAAGTAGCGATCTAAATGTAGCGTCAGCCGAAATACCATCGACGCTTTCAGTTTCCGATATTTCTGAGCCTAAAATTGTACCACGGCTTAGAAAACAAAAGCTCGACTCGAATGAATTGGAAGAAGAAGAAGAAGAAGGCCCAAAAACTTCGACCACAGGCCAATTTGTATGTGTGGTAAATGAATTGAAAAATAATTCACATGAATTTAAATCGATGTTGTGGCGAAAAAAAAAATCTGCAGCTGTATATAAATGAAGTCGTTTTCCGTGGCGAGAAAGTGCTGCCAGATGAAGTTAAGGCATTGAAAACACCATTTGATTGCTTCAATTACTTTGTGACGGATGAATTTATAGAGTCACTGGCTAATCAAATGAATTTGTATGCTCGCCAGCAGAAAATTGATACTAAATTTGTCACTGCAAAAAAAAAGAAGTTCGTAAATTTATGGGAATATTGTTTTACATAGATAGAAACCTTGATTCTGGCATCAATGTGGTCCGGCCAGCCGATTTTGAAGTTGTGACAGAGAATGATATATTCCCCATCATCACTTCAATAAAATCGAATGCAATTGGTGAAGACGGTGTACCACTCCGTTTTATACGTCTGATTTTACCTGCAGTCATAAGTCCTTTGACTCATATAGTCAACTTTTGCATAACAACCTCAACTTTCCCACAGGCCTGGAAACATGCAAGAGTGATCCCTATTGCCAAAAAAGCCAATGCGTCCTCTGTCAGTGACTTCCGACCCATAAGTATTCTGCCTTGCCTGTCCAAAGTGTTTGAGAAGGTGCTTGCTAAACAAGTCCTTGATCACCTCTCCAACAACTCTCTTTTGTACCCTCTCCAATCAGGTTTTCGAGCTGGCCACAGCTGCTCGACTGCACTGGTCAACATGCTTGATGACATTCGAATTGACTTTGATAAAAGTTTTGTAACCTTGCTTTGTCTACTTGACTTTTCGAAGGCCTTTGACAAGGTCAATCATGACATCCTATGCTGGAAATTAAAATTTAATTTTGGGTTTAGCGAAAAGTCTGTTAAATTACTGCGTGATTATCTTTCTAATAGATTTTAAAGAGTCGTTGTTGGTAGTAGCTGCTCGGTATTCAAGCCGCTCAAGCAAGGAGTGCCTCAGGGATCAATCTTGGGACCTATTCTGTTCAGCATCTTTATAAATGACTTACCCTCCGTATGCAAGCACTCTTTCATCTATTTTTACGCTGATGATGCTCAGATCCGCCTATCACGACCCTTTGGAAAGATGTCAGAACTTGTTATGCTGCTAAATGAGGATTTATCTGCAGTTAATGATTGGGCAGTACAAAACGGACTTATCCTCAACCCCAACAAATGTTTGGCTATACCTATTGCAAACAAAATCTTTGAACTTGATCTGGTTCCTCACATTTGGCTGTCAAATTGCAAACTTAAATTAGGTGAATCTGCTACCTGTCTTGGTTTCATTATTAATCGCAATCTCTCGTGTTATAACCACATAAACAATGTAATTGGACGTATCTACGGTTGTCTCCGAAAACTATGGCTAACTGCGAGTTTCACACCCCCAGAAACTAGGCAAAAACTTGTTCGTACCCTCATTCTACCTATGATAACGTACTCAGAAGTTGTTTACCCCAACCCAGACTCGCTATCAATGCATAAACTGCAAGTAGCTTTCAACGACGCAATCCGCTACATTCATGGTCTTCGCAGGTGGGATAGAATCTCTGCTTATGCGAATGATTTTCTTGGATGTTCTCTTATCTCTTACATAAATGCTAGGAACTGCATATTTCTGCATAAGCTTCTTACAACCAAGTCCCCTCCATACCTTTATCAAAAACTAGAATTTTATCGATCTCATAGAACCATGAACATTAACATTCCTTCTCACAAATATCTTAACTCTTCCCGACTATTTTACATTCATGCAATCAGGCTATGGAATTCTTTGCCTTTGCATATCAAAGGTATAAATAGATTCGCTCACTTTAAATCTGAAGTTATACATTTTTTCTCAGCACAGCAATAGGACCATTCTTTCTATCTCTTCTCATTTTTCATTTTGCTTTTCTCTTCCTGTCTATTTTTCTCTATTCTTAACTTTTTCTTGCATCTAATTTTACTTTCTTCTCTATTAAGTATAACACTACTATTTGTTTCTTTTTAGTTTTAAGAACTTTGTTACTACATTCAAACCCTCTTTGTACTATAAAAGACCAAGTCTTACTGTACTTATAAATATTGTTTAATAAATTGAATTGAAAAATTGAAACATGTTCGTATATCGCTACCCCAACGTTCGTTCTTACTGGGGAAGAAATTCATTCGAAGCAGTGCGAACAACAATGACTCGAATGCGATTTGAACAAATGCGTCAGTTCTTGCACTTCAATGACAATTTGTTGGCGATTCCAAACGGCCAGCCTGGACACGATAAATTGCATAGAGTGCGACCACTAGTGACTCACTTCAACAATCGCTTTGGGTCCATTCCGATGCTTCATCGTCTCTGTGTAGACGAACAGATGTGCGCTACGAAAATGGGTGGAAACCCAACTCGTCAATATATGCCAGCCAAACCGCATAAATGGGGAACCAAGCTCTTTGTGCTGTGCGATCACACAGGCTATTTATATTCATTTGAAATTTATTCTGGCGCCGGCGATAATGTGATTCCTGAAAATGCACCCGATCTTGGAGCTTCGTCGAACGTTGTTATTAGATTGTCTGCCAAAATCCCAGATAACGTAAATCACATTGTATATTTCGACTATTTCTACACCTCTTTGGGCCTGCTGACATATCTCAAAAGCCGTGGAACAGCTTGGGAACAGTACGCGCGAATCGGGTTCCAAACATAAAACTATCAAGAGATGCTGAATTGACAGAACAGAGAGTTGATCGGGGTTATTCTGAAGAATACGTCGCTAACGCTTACGGAATCGATATAAGTAGCGTTTTGTGGGTAGATAACAAAATCGTTCGATTGCTTTCGACTTACGTTGGTGTGAAACCATTTCTTTCACGAAAACTTGAACCCCCACCATCGAAATCCACTCGTTGGGATCGAATGAATCAAGAACAAATTGAAATCGACTGCCCATTTATCATCAAAGAATATAATCGACACATGGGCGGGGTTGATCTCATGGATGGTCTTCTTGGTCGATATCATATACGTATGAAAACTCGAAAGTGGACAAACCGTATCTTTTTCCATCTATTGGATGTGGCCATGGTAAATGCATATATTCTTTATCATCGCTCAAATAAAGGAGTTAAGATCGAACTGCCGGTTTTTCGCTCAGAAGTTGCAGAAGCACTTTGTATGATTTCCACCGAGACTAAAAAATCAAAAGGTCGTCCAACATCATCGCCAGCTCAAACGCCCCCGAAACCGAAGAAAACATACATTCCAATAGATGATGTTCGTTACGACAACGTTAGTCACTGGTGCATGTTTCACGACCGAACCGGCAAAAAGACGTGTAAGTTTCCGGGATGTGGGTCAGAAACACAAGCATATTGTACTAAATGTAAAGTAAATCTCTGCAATTCAACCACCAAATCGTGTTTTCTGAAGTTTCGCCAACGTGAATAATAAAATAATCACACTAAATAAGTCTTTCTTTAATTTTTTGTATTAATTTTTCATTATTATCTATAAATAAATTATTAATTTTGTATATCTCCCTGTCCGAATTTTATTGCTCTAACGACCTAAGCCCGCCTCAAGGCGGTATGGTTAATTTTGCATGTACAGGGTGTAAACTTCAACATATTTTAATATAATAATTGGACTTTTAATTCGTTCTTCTCGTGTGAACATTAATCTATACTGATTTATTCACTCAAATCAAAAAATAAGGCATTAGAGGGTTAAGCATACTCATAAATTAAAATTTTTTTTTCTTTCTTCTTTTCTTTTTCCCTTTTGTTAACTTTCTTTATACCTAGTATTAATTTTGTTTTGATTTGATTTGCTAATACAACAACTTATCTAAAGCTTAATAAATATTTTTGTTAACTCGGAAACTGTCCGATTTACTATTATTTCGGTTGTGTTTTGAGTTAGACATTTCTTATTTAGGTTGGGAAGATGGTCTCAGTTCCAATTTACTATTGAAAAATTACATTTAAGATACAGCCTATAATGGCATTTTAGATTCCTAAGGAAGTGACGACGTATTGACTCGAACAGCCGAATGTAGTGAACAGTAAGCCAGACTTTCTGTTAAGGGGTTGTCGCAATTTTTTTTTTGTCTCTTAGCTACAGTTCCATTTCCCCTTTTCAATACCCTTATGCAGTGCTTTCCCTCGCACATTTATACACTAATAATATATATCAGGCATGTAATTATACAGTAGTCCGGAGACAGGCAGAAAGAACCCACCCCAATGCCGACGAGTTGAGTACGTGCTAGCGCTAGCATGCCTGCCTTTTGCCTTCCTCGGCCGGACGGTCTTCCACCTATTTCATCTATAGATTCCTGTGCTATATGGCGGAAGGGTACAACATCTATTTACCGTATACGCGTTGGATATTCTTTTTAGAAATGTTTGTACATTACGCTTTGGAAATTGTGCAACGGCTGGGTCAGTTTTCGGATCCTTTCTGATCGGTTCAATATTGGACAAGCATCTATATGACAAACGTAAACCTTATCTGTTGCTTAAAAAATCATTATATTAATACGTGAACATCAAAAGTTTCGGTACACTTTTCAAGTATTTATTATGAAATGTGGAGAATAAAACTTATATCATTCGAAAGGTACTGTGCCATAGATGTGCACAAACCAAAAATCGTGGGAATATGTTGCCATTAAGGCTGGTAAAATTAAGTTATAAATTCCCCATACGAAACAAGTAATTGAAAGGATTTTGGCGACATAAAATTTGTTGCCGACATAATTACCATAGTAACGTTTTCAAATATTAATCATCTTAGATTAGAACCTGTTTCCAATGGAGCAGCTCATTTACGTATTTTTTCGATATCTAGATGTCGCTCTTTTCGTTAATAAAAAAAAAAACATAAATAACGACGATAATTGTGGTATGTTTTTTTAGTATTAAATTTAACATACTTATAAAAGGAATGGTCGATTATTGACCACAAGCGATACTAGTATTTATTAAACGATAAAACATCTTCCAAAGTAGAAATAAGCTGCTATCGCGCAATTTGCGGTGCGGTGAAAATCATTCGCGAATATAATTTGTAAATGTGCCAAAGTGAAGCAGGTGGTACAAATTTAGTGTTTGCTAGAAAAAAAACCCTTCCAATTAGAACGCGAAGTCGTCTGGTGATTAGAAAATAAGCAAATAATTAACTTCAGTTCAACGTTTTAAAAAGCAGACAAACTTCACGTTGTTTAGTAATTGCATTAAACATTTGGAAGCATAAATTGCCTTCTTATTTTCGCAAAAAAAAAAAAACACGGTTTGATATCGCATTTCGAAGTGCCAAAGTTGTGAATTTAATGAGGCAATCATAAAATGTATTTCATCTTGTGGAGCGCAATCAGACGAACTTTGCATTGATTAAGAATTGTTTGAGTAAAAGCGATTAAAAAACAGTAAAGTCAGAAAAAAAAAACACATTTTGGTCAAAAGCGCTCCCAAAAAATAGCCTATGTCTTTTTCGAGGTCTTAAGGGGCATTTCAAAAAAAGTTTCATCGAAATCTGTGCAGTAGTTTTCAAGCCAAGCGTTAACACAGCTACGGCTACAGTTTTATTATATGTATAGATATAGATATTCCCAATAATATTTTGTTTCACATTTTTTTCCGTGTATAGAATTAGAAATAATTAAAAAAGACAAAATGAAAATGATTTACCAGAATAATAATGACTGTGCATCACAGATTACCTTTATTTTGTCGTTTTCGGGCTCTGCGAACTGTTTCAGCTGCAAATATGTTGACTTTTCTTGCATTAACTTCCGCAAATCCTCTTCTTGTCTTTGAGTTTAAGCCAGCTGGGTGTAGTCGATTTGACAGCTGTGAAGTTATTAATGTGCGAAAGCGTGTCTGCAACGACATTCGATGTCCCTGGAATATACCTCAAATCGGTAGTTAACAGACTGATGAAATTGAGCTGCGTGTGTTGCCGCGGAGAGGGTGAAACGTAAAAGTCAATGGCCCTTCTAGTAAGTGTAAGTGTCTTAACCCGTGCTAAGCGCTAAGAATTTCCCTGTCGTAGATGCATTACTTCGCCTGAGCTGGATTCAGTTTTCTTGAAAAAAAATCCTACTGCCCACCAGAATTTGTCGACTAGTTGTTGTAACGCTGCACCTACGGTACTATCTGATGCATCGACCATCAGGGCTAGCTGACAATTTGTCTATGGATGGTCGAGTGTGATTGCGCCTGCAACTGCTTGCTTACACTTCTCGAAAACTGCTATGGAAACTTGGCTCCACCGAATTTGACTGCGGTAGTTCTTTTTGTTGTCTTTGATGTGACACTGCAAACTGTTTTGGGTTTCAGCTGCTTTCGGCATGAATCTCCGATAAAAATTTTCTGTTGCAAGAAATCGGCGTAGGACACCACACAAGCCCTCTGAGCATGCCTAAAATTTAGGATTAGATAAATTTTTTGAGGAAATGGTTTTATTCCATCAGTGCCGACAACGTGACAAAGGAAACACACTTCCTTTTTCCTGAACTGGCACTTGTTCACATTGATGACTACTCCCACTTCTTGAAAACGTTCGAATACCTGCTTTAGATGAAGTAGATGTTGCTTTGCATCGTGCAAAGCGATTTAAATGTCGTCGATATATGCGTGAGCAAATTCGAAATCTAGTAGGATGTTATCGACGAATCGTTGAATCGATTGTCCAGCATTTCTAATTCCAAATGTCATCTTCTCGAACTCTAATAGTCCGAACGGAGTTATAATGGCTGTTTGGGGAATGTCTGTTCTCGACTGGAATTTGGTGGTACGATTGCTAAAGATCCAGGGTCGAGAAAATATTTTGGCCTTCGAGGAAATACGTAAAATCTCCGATGTGAGGCATATAGGGTATGTGTCCCGTATAGTTGCAGACGGTAAAAATCCCCCCACACGGTCGCCATTCTCCATTGTTTGTTCGAAGGACTGCAGATGCCCTGTTCAAGCATTATCTCAAACTCGGCTTTCGCTATTTGGAGCATTTTGGGTGACAAACGCCTTGCTCGGCAGGTCCTTTTGTCACTATGTGATGTGTGGTAGATAGAGTGGTGGGTTTTGGATTTGGCAGCGATCGTGTGATGTCCTTAAATTGTGAAAGTAGTCACTGGCCTATTAGTTATCCTGTATTTCCCGTTCTCGTCTGTGAGCATTTTTTCGCGCGGGTTAGTTGTTTCATTTGACTTACAAAAATATATTTATTTAGCTCTTTCGTCGGGGCCACAAATGTGGTGCTAAAAGGGATAGAAAATAAAAACTCTGCTGCACTACTTTACTTTACTAATTTAATTCTTCAAAGTACAATATCAATTTAATTCGATTTTTAATAAGTCGGCTGAAAGGTATCCCGCACGCAGAGACTGACTAACCCTGTCTCGAGTTATGGATCGCAGTATGTGGACCCCATTAATGGGTAATGGGTGAAATCAGACGCCGCAAGTGTATAAAATGACGCTGTATTTGGAAATTTAATCGTATTAATTTAACTGGATGATGAAAATAACTTAGCTGCTTGTTGAGTGAGGTGATGGCTGAACGTAAGGTGGCTGATGATAGTTAGCTCTGGTTTAACTAGGATTATTCTGCTACTCAGTGGATATGGTATGGATGAGAGGCGTGTGATGCCTGTATGCCTCAAAAGGGCATCTGATCACACTGATATGATAGAGCTGGATTTGCGTGATTTTATCAATCGATTACTCCTCTTTCTGCAAATAATACCTAGGCGGGCAATGTTACGACGTCCCTGCTATGCAGATACGGACGGTAAAACATATCAGAGAACCGGGTATGAATTGATAATCATGCAATTTATGGACTTGTAAATTAGACTTCGTATTAGAGAGGATTGCAACAATGGCCTTGGCGATTCTGCGGCTCTCAAACAAAACACGATTATTATTATGTTTGGTTGGATTATATGCATTTGTAAAGGGTGGCGCAAAATGAATCATCCTATGGAAGATGTTATAATATTTGCAAATGGCGACGTACGTCAATCATATTTGACATTTGTGAACTAGACAGCTGCAATATAAGAAAGACGAACAAATGGACCGCTATACTCCGCAAGAGCGTGGAATAATTAATGAATATTGTGAAGGAAACGTTTTCTGGTCGCGTAATCTCGCGTTTTAGCGATTTGGCATGGCCTGCCAGATCGACCGATTTAACCATCCGAGACTTTTTTCTTCGCAGCTACTTGTAGTCTCAGGTTTATGCCAATAAGTGTCAGACAATCGCAGCCCTTTAGGAGAATATGCAATAGGAAATCGGAAATTTGCGGAAATTCATGGAAAATGCGAAAACCGGCACAAATGCATATCAACACTAGCAGGTACCTAGGTAGGTAGGTAGGAGTGGCGATTTATAAGAAAAGCCCAAGTTGCCCTATGTGCCGTTTTGTTACCACAACTCATTTGACCTGGTTGTTTAATACCATGTTCCCACCAACGTGATTTAGCTAAATCAACTTGATTTAGCTAAATCATCTCATAAATCACGTGATTTGTCATACATTTTCGGGATTTATATTTACGTGATTTATATGTGTTTAACTTTTAATTACGTATCTGTCATCGCAAATCCACACAAAACAAAATCGAACATACCTGTTATTAACTTCAGCACTTTATTCAGCACACAAAAAACAAAGAAAACTGTCAAAAAAATTATTTCAAATTCAATTTTCTAATTTTGTTCGTGTTTCGATGAGTTTTTGATATTTTTATTAAGTTCGTACAATGAAAAATTGTTTTATTCTTGGAAGGTATGGCAAAAAAACAGAAAGAACAAAAAAAATAACTATCTGGTGTTGGACACCTAATGTCAAAGTCGACAAAAATGTCACACTAAATCACTTAAAGTTCGGTGGAGACGCCTTTCGTGATTTATAAATCACTTCAGCTAAATTACGTTGGTGGGAACATAGTATAAGATTGTCGAAAAGGAGAGTTTAGATCCAGCTTGTGGAGTTCAGAAAGGTGATCAATTCTCTAATATTACTTTTCGAAACCTTCTCAAGGGAGTCGAAGAAGGGTTTACCTAGAGATCGCTGTCTAGCCTTAGCTAGTGCTCGACAGGCGCAAAGGTAGTCAGTGAGTGTTTCCTTTTCGGCTGCGTCATTACAGCTGCGGCAGTGTGTATTATATGGGATGCCTAATCTAATTGCGTGTTCCCCTATTGGCCAATGGCCCGTGGTTATCGCTATTATTCTGGCAATATCTTTTCGTACCTAATCCTTTTCAGATGGATGTCAGCCTTTTCCTCATTAATGAAACGCGCTCCGATACATTTTTAATTTTCTTTGAAACCATTATGTAACCATGCCGTGAAATGTGTCTCTATTTCCTGACGAGGATGCTTTTATAAATCCTGCACAATAAATTATATGTGCATATTTATATTATAAGCGTATATGGTTTCTCCATCCACAGTCAGGTTAAAAGTTAATTGTTAGTTAAATAGTTCAAATATTGCCACAGTCTTTTAACCCCTGAAATTCTTCAACCACTTGTGTTGAATTTTTGTCCACGTCTCTACCTCATTACCACGAAGAGTCCTTCACGCTACAGCGTAAGGATGTACAGTGTACACAGTACGATATATCTCTGGCAACCGAACCGAATCCATTCCAGCAGAAACTCCAAAGGGCACATATCAGAAATTCCAATAATTGTCCCTATCACCCAGTTCAGCGAACGAAACGAAACCCATGTCATCCACTTATCCCTCTTCCAGAGAATTTATGGCACACACACACAACTCCATGGGCTGGTGCTTGGTACACAGTTTTCTATGCACTGCGTTCGCTCCTGATACAGCAGCCGACATGACACGAATAAAGCCAAAGAAATCGCAATTTTATTGGTACTGAGGGTGAGGCGGAGGACGAGAAGTGAAGCCGAATATTTGGACGGTCAAACTCATGCATACCCATCTCGACATGGTTGGGTCGCAAAAAGGTAATGAAAAAAAAAAAATGGTATTAAAACCGCGGGTACATATTTACAAGCGCAAAAGAGATGAGTTCACATTTGGCTTGGTCGACTTGTTGTACAGTTAATCCCATCGGACCATATCGGAGAGAGTGGAATTCAGTGGGCCGGTGGCGGCGGTGGGTGGCTCATTTACCAAAACGCACAAATTCAGTGGGTAAACGGAAACCGGCTCTGTTTTTATATTTAATAAAATAATGCTTTCTCCTTGTTTATTATGTTGAATCAAGAATAATTTTGGTTTCAGTGAAAGGGCAGTCAAATTAATTAATAGTTTTCTTTCTGGCAGATCGCAAACGGTTTTCTCTGGTGAACGTCTTTCATTTTCAAAAGACATTCAGCAGGCAGTGCCTCATGGTTCAATATTAGGACCGATACTCTTCTGCTTGTTCATAAATGATCTCCCATCAGTATGTAAATATACATTCTTTCTCGGATTATTTCTCGATTCCGCGACCGGGGATTCTATTTTTTTTAAATCATATTTATTTATGATCTATGCTCAGACCACTCAGCAGTCACTCAAAAATTGGGTGGAAGTGTAGCAAAATAAGGAGGACTGTTCAGGTTAACTAGTAACAAAACCAACTGGGACGTTTTCAGACAAGACTGCAAAGAAAATGTTGCTTTAAATGTTCCACTAAAGGCACCGGACAGCAACACGGAGCAATAAAGCCAAATACCAGGCTAAAATTGAAGACATCATACGAGAAAAGAGAAGAGCGCGCAAGAGATGGCAACAATCCCGTGCACTTCCTGATAAAACTTATCCGAACCATCTTTGCAACAAACTCATAACTGAGCTTCAGGATCTAAGAAATCGCGAAACTTCTACTTGTCTCGAGGGCTTGACTGCTGATAAAAGCTAAAACTACTCACTTTGGAAAGCATTGAAGTCTATAAATGCAAAGTGCACTCACCACCAATAAGAAAAGCTAAGAAAAAATCGGATTGGCAAAGGAGACAAAGATTAAGCGGATTTATTTGCCGAGCATCTAGAAGAAACGGTTAGGCCGTTCGATGGACGTCCTTTAACGAAGAACTGAATGCTTATACGGCATCGGCAGACTATAAAGTTAAAGCCGTATCCTTTCCGAGCTTCGAATGACAATAAGAAATCTGAAAAATACCAAAACTCCATGGTATGATTTAATCACTGTCGAAATTCTTAGCTACCGAGGAAAGCATTAGTTCCTACCGGAAAATTATACACAAAACTGGAATCCTACCTTGAAAACAGACTCTTACGTGTTAGACATGAGACTGAATACTCGGAATTCAAATAAATCCACGCCGCCGGTGTTCTGAAAGGCAGCGTTCCCGGTCCAATCCTATTCCTGCTCTACACACGAGATATATACCACAAGATGAAGAGACCATCTTGGCAACGTTCGCCGACGATACAGCTATCCTCGTAATGGATGAGGCAGTCGAATCATCAACGGGAAAACTCCAATGGACTCAAAGTATGCGATTGGACAAAGTCCTGGCGAATCGCTTTTAATGGGACCAACTCAACGCATGCCAATTTTACGTACAAAAAGATAAACAATTTTTCTGTTTTCATTAACTCGGTATAAATACCATACACAAACGAGGCAAAATATGTAGGAATGACCTTGGACGCAAAACTTAAGTGGAATCCACACGTTAAAAGCGCGACGAGCTCGCATTCAGACTTAGAGAAATCCACTCGGACGATACTCGAAAGTAAGCGTATACAACAAGCTGCTCCTATATAAGCAAGTGCTAAAACCTTCTTGGACAAACGGTACACAACTTTGGGGTTGAACCAAAAAAATCAATATGGCTGGAATACAAAAAAAAACAATCGTGAATGCTCCATGATACCTAGGGAATATAATTGTGTAGACTTTTGGGAGAAACTGCTCTTTGGATTTTTACTCTCGTGTGATGGCATGATCTCTAAAGACCAACATGAACGACATGCCGTTTTCTTCTCTTCCCACACCCAGCCCTGTGCGAAAACAGTTGTTAGAGAGGCATTTCTTCAATTTGAATGACAGTAGCCATAATGGATGCTGTAGATTTCACACTACAAACCTCTAAATATGCTACACATCCCGGGTCTAAGGCACACGAAATTAGTAGCCACTTGACACATAACGCAAAGAAACTGTTTAATGGACGGTATGATATTAGAAACGGCTTGTGCTATAACTTATACAAAATGTTACGTATGTAACTCCCCGCATTGCCTGCTAAGTATCGAGGAAGACGAAACTGCGAATAACAAGGTCAGTGCAAAATAAGAAAGAAGTTCTTCTTCAGAGGGATAATAAGACCAAAAGAACTGAAGAACTATCCTCCGCTAAAGCCTTTTGTGCCATGATCGGCCCCGAAACAATTACCAGCGGCTCGCGACATCAATTCGATAGTCTTCTATGATGTTGCAATGCACCTTATGTGTTTCTATGTCGAGTTTCTGGATCATCAAAATAATATTTCGACTTCCTACGTCTCTACAAAAATATTTTTTTTGAAGTAATACTTCTTTAGGCACGCTTGACTTGGGGGGTAAGCTGGTGAATGCGTCACAAAATCGTTACGGAAATTGCGAGCGGAAGTTGAGAGAGAGATGTAAGTTAGTGAGATAAAAGAGAGAGAGAGAGAGTTACGTTTCGTTTCGAATATTACTGTAGAGGCAAGAGGGATATATGCACGCCCACATTTTCGTTCTCACTTTCTATCAGCCAGTTATGTTTCTTTATCTTAGACACAGCATACAGTGCAGCAGTGATCCCTGATCGGGGGATTTATCCCTTTCTGCGGGATTTTCTCACAAAAAATAAGCTAAAATGGACAAAGGGATTTTTAAGACCTCATAGTACAAAAAGAAGGGGATTTTACTTTTTGGTAAAATTTTGTTCCTAATTGCTCATTTCATTTAGAATAAAAAAATTATTCAACCTACGACCAAATTATATTTTTTCATATTTAGAAAAAAGTCATTCAAAATATCTAAATGCTTTCATTTTATTTTTTTTATTTCCCTAAACTGTTTCATAAAATGACATATGTGTCTGAGAATGAATCACGAGTATTTTTTTTAAATAATAAATATATTTATTTTGTAAACATAAAAGGGATATTTTGAGTATAACCGTGGGATGACCTGCCTCTAAAGTCTGGTATCAGTGCAGTGCAGGCCTATTGTTTGTATCACACTTTAGGAGCAACAGAGACAGGTGCGAGCACACAGTTTGTTTTCTTTCTCTCATAGCCAGTTACGTTTCGTATATCTAAGACACGCCAATTGCAAGGTTGCCACTTTGGTAATTCTTAACCAAATTGGGTAATTTTTTTTTTGCTTATTGAGTTGTGGTAATTTTTATCTGGTTATGGTAAATTTTTGAGCAGATGTACCAAGAATTTGTTAAGGGTTTGTTATAAGAAAATAGGTAGATGATCTCCCATGTCTTCTAGCAGCTGGTAATTTTGTGCAAAATCAAATAAAATAATTTGGGTTTTTTTGCAAGTGGCAACCGTGGCGTATTATCTGTATCATACTGTATGAGCAAGAGAGAGCAGTGTGCGCGCCCAATTTTCTTGCTCTCTTCCTCTCATAGCCAGTAAATTATTGAAGAAAATTGATATATTAGAATGTATAAACTAAACATGTATATATATATATACAGTACACCCTCTGTAAAAGCAACCCTCGACAAACGCAATACCTCGCTTAAAGCAACACCTAAAATTTTACCATTAGTGACTCAGTAATTGCAACTTTTCAAAAAAATGTGACTCGGTAAACGCAACTTTCCATCCATGCTCTTATTTCATTTAATTTTTGTTTCGTTTCTTTTTTGTGATTGGTTTTACTGTAACTGGGCAGTTATTTTACAGCTACTTCTCTCAGAATTTTAAACACACACAGATCTTAGGTGCATATTTTTTGCATCCTATAAGAATAAGAAAACAAGGAGGATTTGAAAGCAATTTAACCAAAAGCTGTATTAACTGTACTACATAATGTATAAATATTTTTTTTTAAATGTATTAAAATGAATGAATTTTTTATACTATGGTTTTAACCTTAAATTCTAATTCAAGGCACTTTTTTTTGTGACTCGTTTAAAGCAACAACCTCAATTAACGCAACTGCTCGAGTTTCCATTGGTTGCTTTTACCGAGGGCGTACTGTAGATGGAGCTAAAGAAGTTTTACTTCAGTCGTGTGGTCTAAAGCACACTCGTTTTTTTTCTTATATAAACTTACTTATACATAGTATTTTATTTTTTATATGGTCTGCTGTCATGTTTATGGACTATAATAGAACTCAACAAGAAAAGGAGTGATAGATCCGAGCCTTTAAGCAGCACAAATTCGTTCATTAACTACATAGCAAGTTTTAAATTCAGCGAAATATTTCCTCTTCAACATCTAAGGAGGTTAATCCACCTCAGAGAAGTTTCACCCCAAATCTGCATAAGTAAAGGCCGAAAAGGCCAAAAAAATTCAGTTTTAAAGCTTATTACATTGCAACTTTAACTCCATAAAACTGTGTTCCATCGACCAAAGTGAAAACACAGTCATGCCATTGCCGATCTCGCACTCTCTTTCTATGGGCACACAAGACCATTTATTCACTTGGCACTCGGTACTTCCGCTATTCGGCCATTACGGAATCACGCTCTATTTGAATTCTCGGTGAATTCAAATTGCCCGACAAATCCTGGCGCGCTACCAAATTAAGGAATTAGAGAATCGTCATTCATTAAAGTGTCCACCCATTTCCTTAGGGAAATAGCATCCCAACCATCGCATCGATTGCCGCCACTCTTCTCCATATATGTACACTATAGACTGTACATAAGTAGGTAGGCAGCATATATGCATCTGCATGTGTGTGTCCCTGTGGGTCTATGGCTATGTTTGGAATTGGCGAAAACGAACATGCTGAAGGGGGCGAGAAATCTCTATATAGCACTGCAAGTTTAAAAGTCAATAAAACGCCATCCGGACTCTGTAACAGCTGGATGGACATTATTAGAGAAATGTGTGTATCCATGTGTGCTGAATAAGTTCTGCATCTGGCATGTTTTTGTGGCGGCAAGTGTTGCGGGTGGCAGCGGGATGGGAGATGTTGTCGCCGGGGAACCAGAACCACAGAGAAAAGATTAGGTGCTTGTGTAATAGGGATAACAACATTTGCGTCAACACAACACTACAGTAAGGTATAATGCATACATGAGTGGTTGTCCTTTGTGTGGGGAATCCTTCTTGATTAATTATAATTTGTAAATTCTACCCGCGTTTTGCATCTAATATGTGTTCTTCCCTTAAACAGCAACACAAGCGCATATTATATGTTGTATACACTTAATATGAAGGACATGTGTAATTGATGGCTTCGTGCTCGGTTTCGTTGGGATCAAGTGAATCATTATCCTTTCGAAATTCATTTGCAACTTTCTGCTACGTCGTGTTCTCGTCGTCGTCGCCGTCGCCCTTGCCGTTGTCGTCGCTCGGTCTAACGAAATGTGCGCTCATGTTTGTAATTTACGTATGCAGCGCATCGTGAAACTTATAAAGAGTGTACACGAGTGTCAGTGTACATTTAATATTCTTTTAGTTTAAAGTTGAGGACTTTAAGCTCTTGACATTAAGCCAAGTATAATAAATAGCCAAATGCGAGGGAATTTGCATTTCGTATCTACTGGTTGCCGATGATACCTCCTGTCTTGAGAATTGGAGAAATGAAGTGTTGGTTTTTTTATGTAACTCTAGTATTTATGTAGCTGTGTCGCAAGGATTCCATTGTGGCCTTGGCGAACTACAAATAGGAAGAATTTCAGGTTTTGGAAAAGTGATTTTTTTATATAATAAATAAATAATAAATAATTGGCGCAACAGGTCCGTAGGGACCCTAGGCCTAGCTTCTCACAACCATTCGTCTTGTGTGAGTTTTAATTTTTGGGACGAATGGAAGGGATCTAAAATTTTATGCCGAGTCCAAACGGCCAATTGAGAAGCTCTTTTATGACAGTTATACTCTCTGATGTTTGTCAGACGTTCGCGAGAGGTGGCGCAGTGAAAAAAACCTTAAGTTGGAATTTGGGTTTTCTCGGGATTCGAACCTGGGACACCTCGCTTAGTAGTCCAACACACTAACCACTAAGCCACTGCGCCGACTTTTTAATATAGCCGTGACTTTATTAATAAAAATTAAAATATTTGTGATGCAAATGGATAGGTACTAGCTAACAAATACCTAAAGATAGGTACCAAGGTCTGTCGTTTTATAAATTTGTTGGGGAGTATAATATAACTTTTTTGGGGAGCACTGGGAGTACAGAACAAAATTCAGGAAATTAATTTCTAGCAAGTGTGTTCCAATCGGAACGGGTCGATGTTGGTTACCTTTACCTGTGACGGCCATGCTGTTTTGGTGGCGTTTGTCTAGCCTGGTGTTTATTATTAGTCAGTAATGTCAAATTACAACGGGAACTTACACTATTTATCAGCACTTCCAAATGATAAAATTTTATTACTAAAATTAGTGTTCGTCAGCGCATTCGTTGCGCGAGTTGCGCCCAATTTATTGCGGATGTATTGGCCCTTCGAAGCGGGCTCTCCAACTTTTGGTGGCTAAATTCGAGATAATCGCTAATCACAGCAGCAGCCGCGGTGGACAATTATTAACTGTGTTATATTCTGTACATATTTATATACATCTTAAATAAATAAATAATTTTATTCTAACCTCACACCTTATTCCATTTCAACATCGACTCATCCTTTAAATAGTGGCAGAAAAAAGGTAACTTCCAGGATCCACAAGAGTTTGCTCGCAGCGAATATAAAAAAATAAAATAACTAAAAAATTGAACAGGAAACAAGACTTAGTGGAACATTCAGAAAGAAAATAGTTCAATCAGAAATTAAAAATAGGAGTAAAAATTTGTCTTTGGAGAGTATGAGTCTTATACTCCTATTGTAGTACTTTCGGCAGCGCTGGCTACCTACCCATTCGGCATTTAGAATCGAAACTTGAGCATACGCAGGGAGATGTCGAGGATACGTGTATCCCAACTTTATAGGAAAAATAATACTCAACACTTTGGCTGTGGTGATGCAGAAACTCTAAAAAACAGAGGTAAGGAAAGGCTTTAACCGAACAATACAAAGTGTTGAAACTGATGAATGGAATGCTTACAGTCGAAATAAGAAGGTAGCTTTAGGACTACGGAAATTAGAAAACAGCTCTATACACTCAGGGAAAAATAAAATCAATATAATCAGTGACAGATCAAGCCTATCCGTTGACGAAAGTCTGTTATGCTCGGAAATTCGTAATCCAAGTGCAAAAATGTTACTTTGATTATATGTTTTGTGATTAAACTTTAATTCTTATTTTAAGATTGTTTTATAACAGTATTAAGAACGTGTAAGCTTAAGGTCAATTCATTCGAAGAATGAAACAACCTGATTTCGGATCATTGTAAACTTAAAATAAGCTTATTTATTCTTAAACATATGGCAATGAAGAATGTGTGAGCTTAAATTAATCTCATAATCACCTTATTTTTCACCTAATTATCGGCATTTGAAATAATGCTCCCTAAAGCCCAAAATAATTACTCTTGAAATAAACTTTCAAAAATTTAAATAAGAACAAGTTATTTTTATATTAAATTTTTTGGAATGCTTCAAGAATGTCGTATCAAAATTGAAGATTACACAGTTTTATTTGTAAAATTTTTTGTCAACTCCGTCACTTTCCTGTTTAAGAAAATAAAACAAATTATTATTTTTTGAAACATATTTATTTATTGAAAGAAAAACGCTTAAATGGACTTTACTCTAAAATATGTCTTTCCACTATTTAATTTTTTTAAAAGATTCTTCAGTTGTTTTTCGTCGTCATCTTCATCTTGTTGCAATGGATTATTATTGCTAAACACCAGATTTAAATTGTCTACCGCACTGTCCAGCAAATAAGTCAAAGCACTATCCATTTTTTTATCACTTGCACTTTTTTCAATTTTGCACTCTTTTATTTTTTTAATAAACTTAATTACGAAAACACGTGATCAATCGGAATGAATGAACTTTCTCTATCCATCATGCAAGTTTTACAGCTTGAGTGGAGCTTAAGTGGAGAACACAATTCTTGTATCGGTAATTTTTCGATCTTAGTTTGACATTGATCATGATCGTTTAGATCTTAATTGGTATGCACATTAATCCATCATGTAAGTTAAAGATTATTTCGGCTTAATTGGAGACTATAATTGTTATTCGATCCCTGTATTTGCGTGCAAAAAACATAATTCTGGTGATATGGTTCAGATTATAATATTGTATAGGTTTGACTTAAAATTAAAAAGCTTGATTTAAAATTGAAAAGCTTGATTTAAAACTAAAAAGCTTGATTTAAATTTAAAAGGCCTAATTTTAGATTTTTGTTATTGTTTTAAGAATCATTCGACTTATTCTGAGATTGAGCACGTAACAATGAAGAACATTAAGAATAAGCCTAATCGGACTTGAATTTAGCTTGCGATATTTTTATGAGTGTAGGGCTATTTCTCTTATTTCCACCTCTTCTAAGATCTTTAAAAAATTGGTTAAAGTTTGCATTTTGTTGTTCTTAGACAAGTTTAATTTCTTTTGTAGCAACCATTTCGGGATAAGAGCAGAAATATCAACAGAAGATGCTATATTGAGGGTATGTAGCTTGAACTGCAATAAATTGACCATGGGTCTGTTTATAGACATGACAAAAGATATTTTGATTAGTGGCAAATTTCAGAGTGCTGCTCCAACTCCCACTAGCCAATTTTGCAGTAGGATTTAGTTCATATGTTCGGGAGCTAGTTTATAGTTTATTATGAACAAATTTTGAGAAAGTGGGAGTTAGTTCATTTAACTTGTTTCGAAGAAAAAATAATTCTGTTAAAAGTGGGAGTTAGTTCGTTTTGGCAAAAATTTTTTTTTAACGAAAACATTTTGTAAGAAAGAAAATGGTGGCAGTCTAGGAGAAACCGATTGCACTGTAAACATAAACCGTGGGATATGTATGGGGGCATGTTGTATCCCTGCAACCCTCCCCCCCCCCTGCTTGAGGTCACTGTTGGATTTGGAGAAATTACGAGATTGGGTATATAAAGTTTCTTTATCAAACATATTCCGCTGTTATTTTAAATAATTTGTGAGTAATTTCATTTGGGACTTAATTAAAAAAAAAACCAAGTCTCTGGGTTTTAATTTATTCTTAGTTGGGTCTTAGTTCCTTAAAATCCCAGTTGGGACTTAGTTCGTAGGGCCATCGCAAACAGAAAGTTAGTTTTAATGGTACACGGATAAAATTTTAAGATCAAATCAAGAAAAATGAGCGCAGAATCACGAAAAGTTTGTCTAGTTTTAGAGCTTAGCACAGGATTTACTACTTCAAGACTTTTTATTCGCAATTCTATAAATTGTACGAAGTGAAGATATTGACCCTCAAAAGTCTCGAATCGTTACTTTTTATTCTCAATGATGCGATCAAATGAGGAATACATATTGCAATAACCAATCGCAATTTGGCACAAATAGTTATTAATTGTGAATTGCAAAAAGAATTCGTAAATTACCACTTTTGTGTTTTAAATTAGGATTTCCTCCCTTAACAAATTACAACCATTTAGTCTTGAATTGCAACTCAAAAGTGTTGATTTGCGAACAAAAGGGGTAGATTTACCACTTCAGTAGTTGCAATTTACGAATTCGTAATGGTAAATTGAATCTTTTTTTTATCAATTTGCATTTCATATTTTGCAATTTACGATTCGTGAGTAGTGATTTGAGGCATCACCGTATTAAATTGAAATTATTTTATCGTGAAATTAGAAAACTTTATTCTCAATTTACAACTTATATCTTATGATCTACAAATCAAAATTCGTAGTTCAATTATTTAGGTTATTTTCGAATACATATTTAAAGTCACATTTTATAATTTGTTTCCTCTTGACATCCTTGAAAAGCAGACGGCGCCATATCGTCCGGAGACAACGGGATTTGTCTGGGGTGGTTTTTCGGTCTATGCTAAAATTTAAAATACAAACAGATTATTTAGAAGAACTTGCCATTGATACGAACCTTTACAATCGTTTTCAATTACATATGATATTTTAGATTCCATTCCAATTTAAACTTGTTTCTAATAGCCCAACCTACTTAATTTTTTTTATATTATTCAATATGTACTTACAAGATATATTTAAAAATTCTTTACAATTTGTTGGTTAGTACACTCACTATCACTACGAATGAGTTATACTTATAAATAACTTTGACCCGATAAGAAGTGCTTTAAGCAAAGATTGAACACCGACTGTCTGACTCTAATGAAGCCAAATGCGCATGGTTGGAGCTGTCCATGCAGAAAATGAAAGGACTTAAAAGGATTTCTTTACATGGACCATGGACATGCTATGACGTTTCGTTATTGTCGGCTGCCTGTGCATACATCGGGTATTTAATTCCATGGAAATTACAAAAAAATATTTTGTAATTCACGATTTCTCTACGTCATTTTACGTTTTCAATTTACATGTGTTAAATTATTATAAGATTTCATTGATTCATCATTTAGTGTTTGTAAATCAGCAAATACTTTTTGCAATTTAGGATTGTGAAGTGGTGTTTCAGAAATTGATCTATTGAAGCGGTAAATTGCGCCAAACAATATCGCAAATCACTACAAATAAAAGAAGCTCGAATTAATACTTGTAATAGCAAAATTCAATAAGCAGAATTTTGTATTCTACGCCTTTTTCAATGTCAAATTACGAATTTTTATATCAATCCAAGAAAAAATCGTTGTGATTATTTGCGACAAAGATATAATTCGTGAATTGCAACTCAAAATTTTGCAATTGGTGATTTTCAATTCTTTCCGTGTATGTCTTGAGTCAGTCTCGATTTCTGGAAAACTGTGTTCCACAGGGTTATGTATCTGGCCCATTGCTTTTTCTAATCTACATAAACTTTTCAAACTCAAGATAAATAATATTTCAACTGCAATTGCATTTGCGTTTAATTGTGAGCTCAAAACTGTTTTTTTCTTACTGCCCACTAATTGATTGTCAGTGAAAAAAGATATTTTTTTCAAGACAAAGTTACGAATTTCTATATAACTATTATTTACCAACTAGCAGATCTTAAGGGCAAAGTTGTTGGTAATTACCATGTGAAGATAATTAGGATATAAGAACTTTTAAGGAGATAATCAAACAATGGTATTTCGTTTACCGTTTACTTTTTACGTTCCCTCTTAAGACTTAAATTTTTTGTTACGAATGTCTATGTAACTATTAAAAAAAAAAGAATTAAATAAACCAAAACAACACCTACTGAACTGTCCCCTTTTGCAAAATAAAAATTGTACTAGAACTTCAACGAAAGAAATTAAAAACAAGTAAAAGTGTTATCACTTGCGATGACATGAAAGGTAATAGATTCTAAGAAAGTTGTCACACTAGCAAATGTGGAGGTCTAATTGTTAATTGGAACCGTTTCACTAATGCTGTATATTTTTCCTAAAGCTGGCAAACAGCTAATCGTCGATATTAGTATTTAATTATTAGTGAGGTCAAATTGTGCACATTATCCAGCGACGCATGGGAGGAAGGGACCAAAAAAATAATTTTGATTTTTGGAATATTTGAGATCATCGAATCCTACTCAGGTTATAACCAAGTAAGTGATATCGTTTACCGTGTTCTTTTTTTATTTGCCTGCAAACATTAAGTGAATATATAATACTTAAGAACTAGCCTGTATGCAAAATTATATTTTTTACCATGGAGTCATCTTAATTTACAATAGACCATAAAGTTTCAACGTTAAATTTTTTTTTTTACACACACATAAAGTGCTTTTCCGTTAGTCTTAAAATCCGATATGTGCAATAGATTTAATTGTTTCATTTAGTACCTATACTTGAATTGATTATCTAATATGAGTTGGAAAATTGTCCGTTGAGCTTGAGGGGTTGAGCTTGGTCCAGTAACGCGCGTAATCTTTTCATGCCAATAGGGTAGTTATACTACCCATCTTGGTCTACGGAGAGCACTATATTATAGGTACTTTTGTTGTAACGGCGTTCTTTTATAAAAAGTTAGGGTGGGAGAAGTGTACCTCAGCAACTTAACACCGTCGTTGCCTCCTTAAGTGATTTATGTGTTGATCAATAAGGGTACAGTCTTGGTATCTGTACGACTGAAGCGTTTTCCAATCGCCAACCGAGAATCTTTACTTTGACGATTCTAGTGAGATTCTGGTTGTACATTGACTTACTCCGCTGAAGATGTTTGTTCAGTTTGCGAACATTGAACAGCGACAATGAGCGAAAGCGACAACGAAATAAAAGATAGGTGTAGACCACCGATGTGGGTTTTTAGCGACTGACACTTAAGCTTTTATTTTTTGGACGGTTTTATATCATTGCCTTAACTAACTAACATTATTTTTTTTATTGTTGTACTTTATAAAGCTTTATTAAGAAAATGTCTTGGCATGAAGTGAGTTATTTTTATTTTCATTGTCGTATACCCGCTATTTTAAAGGCAAGAACCTAAGCCAATCCGTCAAGTTTAGGCGAGCCAAACTTTAATTCCAAGGGTTTGTGGTTTTAGTTCACTCTCCCAACATCGGGCAGCACTCGGCATCATCATCTTTTGAATCCGAAGTCATTTTCTAGCGTGGGTGGGTCTTCGCCAAAAATCCACCAGAGTTTCATTCGATGATCTAAAGTTTACTCCGATGTGGAAAAACTCTTTTACAACTTTGAGGCCAGCATGCAAACACCGCCTTTAAATTGCCACCAAAATAAATGAGTGTTCACAGCCTAGATCCAACAATAAACAACTCAACAACAATAGTCTATAAGACTATAACCTCTGGTTTAACGCAAGCGACTGTAGAAGTAACTTTGCAGCTAATAGCCAATGCTCCAAAAATTGTTTTAAGATATCAGTGCAAAACTTAAAGTGTTTCAATTGATATCAATCTAGATTGGAAAACTCATATCCAAGCGATAAAATCATACATGATGTTGGTCACACGTAAAATGTATCTATTAAATAGAAGCACTTTCAGCATTAAATCTCTGCATGCGGCATCTCAATCAACACGTCATACCCCCGCGTCGTAAATCTCACCAATTCCCCATCAGCTCACTTTTCCCAACCAGCTTGCAGCATCAATTCAACCCTTGCTTAGCTCAAATTACATTCCCACACTGTCGCACACGACTGCCTTATGTTCATCGAACGCTTCCACTTTGTACGAGTATATCTATCCCTGATGACTTCGCACCCCATGCCAAAACGAACACATATCAATTTATTTCACACCACCACCGATTCCATACTAGGCCTACCTCATCAGCCTCACCATTCACGTAATCCATTGATCCAATTTATAAAAAAATATAATTTCCAAAAACAAGCATAAACAATGCGTACAAAATGCGGACCCCCAAACGCCTCACCCGACAGGACATTTGCCCTCTTACAAAACAAAACGCACCATCAGAGGAAAAAAAACTCCATACTCCGCAAAACCCATTAACGTACATTTATACTTCCGTTCGGTTCGGTTTGGTTCAGTGTTGTAGGCCAAGGGCCACGATCCACGAAATCACCGCCCCACAGGAAAATGTATTATTATTTTTATTATCACCCAGGCTACCGGTAGCGGAGCTGGTGGCTTCCTATTGTATGCTAATAGAATACAAATAACAATGAATCTTCCTTCCGCACTCACTCACACACACGTACGCCCTTATGAAAATCCGAAAATATAGTGATTCTCGTCCTTGGTTCAACCAAACGCACGCACACCCTCCTGCTGATGTTCGTTTTGTACTTCTAGCATACACAGTAGGATACACAGACGGCACAGCTCCCACATGCTCATGTACACCCTATAAATCAGAGGAAGAAAGTATACGCTTTGAATTTATGCCCAAAATCGAATAATTCATGACTTCTCGGACGCACACACAGTGGTGTCTCCTTGCGCCATTAGAATTAGCTGTACCAAATGATTTCACAAGCGGATAATGCATTTTATTCCGATTCACCAGCTCAAAATCCGGAAGGGGCGAGCCGTTCTGGTTCATGCTGTGATGAGGATATTCCAACTTTTGTTTTTCTCCGACGACTATATACCACTCAAAAGGAGCATAGAAACAATAAAATGCAACAGCTTCTCAAGGATTCTCTAGCATATCTGCCCTTGGCATATTATCTACCCTTGATTTCGCCACCGTCCGGCCCTCGCCCTGGCCTCCTTGCACAGATAAAGATGAAAATTCATTTCGAAACGAGGAAATAAAATTCCCTGCGATGATCCTGTCTATAAAGAAAATTACTCAAGTGGATATTATGGCTTTCGTAAGAAATCTTCCTTTCTATGGCTACTCCAGTGTACTCCTTGCTTCACCATCAACAGACCAGCAAAGTGCTGGGTGTGGGAGACGCTCGAATCAATGTGTGTTTGTGTGGAGGAGAAGTAGTAGAGGGTGGGGTCTGGGGATGCTTCACGGCACCATGGGTCAAATCGATTTTGCTGATTCACATTTAAAGTGTTTCGCATTTAAATCATCAGCTGATTCTGTTTTATTTGTAAGGGTAGATTAACTGGGTTTCCTCAAAGCGATTTATGATTTCGTTGCTCGGTGTTTTACATTAAATATTCTTTCTCGAAAAAGCCCTTCTACGGTGCAGATGGCCATGTAGGTACAATGGGTGTGTAGTTCTGGAAATTCTCACAATTTCTTTTATGCAGAACGAAACATTTATGTACAGTGCACACTTTGAGTCTAAATTTATTTGCACGGACAATCTGTTTCGGAGTCAGGGAATAGCAGCGGGGGATTTCCTATTGAAGAACCCAAAGGAAAGGACTACTTCTGAGAATCCAATTAGGTACGATACGTGGAATCAAACTCGCATAAGATAATCCGATTATGCGAATGAGGATGGACGTTCAGCATACCAGGAAAGCTTGTGAGATCGTTAGCCTTTTGAAAAAGCACGTCACTCTGTTGAATTACGTGGAAATTTAGGAAGGCAGATAGTTTGGATGTGTTTGATACAAGACTTAATTTAACATCCTTTCAGCAACCATGTGCAGTATTTAAAAGTATCCCACGGACGTGCTTTCCATTTCCCTATAAAATACGAATGAGTAATTTGCGACAATATATACCGACTATACCGGGTTCTTTGCATCATCTGGCTTAATATATGTTCGACAGTGGACTTACCGGACATAAAACCGCTCTGGAAGGTTTCAGATCGTTGACGAATGGTTTCAGGCGTTTACACAGTTTGGGAGACTAATTCCTCTTTAGTTGGTACAGTTTAGGGAGTTATCCATTCCTGAGTCGTCTCCCACTGGCTTAAAAAGCTCTGCTATCCAGCAGCTTTGTTGCAAATTAAATACGAAAGAAAAATATTTCTGGTAATATGATGTGTAAATCTTAAGCGGGCGAATGAATAACCCCCTGAGATCTCAGCTTATTTCCTAAGGGTTGGCAATCAGACTTCCTCCGAGTTCTTCTCTCCAGTGTGAATAGCTTAATTTCAGTACGAACTTCTATGAATACAATCTGAAGCGCAATTGATCCCAAAATGCCATAACTTTGTGTCTGCTTAAAGTATCAAATATTGGCATGAAATTCCCTTACAGGTAGTGATGTAAGTCATATTCATAAACTTAATAGAAATAGACTGACAGCTTTCCTATATCTCCCCGATTTACCCCGCAAATTTTTTCAATATAAGCCCGTCCCACCGGTTGCAATTTTAATGTCTGTGAATGTGTGAAGCAGCAACAAAAATTCAATTCTAAATGGCGGGAGTTGTAACAAACTACTGACACTCAGCAGTGTTCCTACATCGTGGTATACCTACCATTTTGTGGAAATTTCAATTTTGAAAAACTTTCCGTTCGTAAAAGGAGAAAACATCACAATTGTGGGAATATCAACAATCTGACAAGAAAACATTCAAACTACATTTCACCATTAATTGTTTGACACACACATTCATTTACAAATAAATTTTATTATCCTTTAAATACATTTCTCGATATAATTTATGTGCCCTTTTTTATGCAGCTATTTTTGTTTCCTCTATGAGGAACTTTTTTTGCTAGCTGCCAACGACGCGGTCCAAGAGAGACTGACTGGATCTATATGATTCTCACCAACCACAAAGTTCCGCTTGAATTCTACGTAATCTTACATACGCCAGCTTCTCTGAGTTGACCTTGATTTGAGATAACTTAGTGATAAGAAGAGCATGCTAAGTAGACACCGCACATAAATGTAAGCGTTTGTTTGCTTTGAGTTGTGGCTTAAATCATTAGTCCATAACTTGTACATAAGAAGGAGATTTGCCTTTAGCAACAATTTCCAGTACCAAAAATAATGATAATAATGTTAGGCAACTGCGATTTTGACATTGATTGATTGAAGATTAATTTAATGTGATTTTCTTTCCGAAAACTACAAATTTTACTTTTAAAAGCACTTTTTTTTCATAAGAAAATAGATGTAATTTGAATTTAGTGAAAAGGGAAAAATGAACACGCTTTGTGGGAAAAATAAAGAGAGAGTGCTAAGAACACTGACTGAGATTTAGTGTATTTCGTGAGTTGCTGTCAGCTGATGGATGCGTTCTGAGAGTTTAAATTCGTTGTTTTATTGCACCACGATAACATTTGTATTTTATTTTACAAAATTTAAAATAGCAAATGTAATCAACATAAATAAATAAAGCAATAAGTGTGAAAAAATCATTCGTTGAAATAAAAAAAGATATTTTAGTTCCTACAATTAATGTGTCTGTTTTTGGCGGGAAAATATGTTAGTGGAATACCCAAAATTTATAAACACACCAAAATAATCAAAATGAAGTTTAAATGACAAACTGAAGTAATTCTTTTTATTTATAAATCAACCAAATCTTGACACGTTCACTCATGAAGCTTAACATTTCTTCGTGTTGTCTCTTTTTTATGCTAGCAAATATTTCGGCCGGAAATGTCAATAGAAAAACGGCAAAGAATTGATTACGATTATTATGGCTTGAAATATGATTTTTGAGTTATAATCATTTCATGAAGATATCATTTAATAGCGGAAAACAACTAAAATTTATTAGACCAATTTAAATAATTGAGATACCTAAATAATTACATTCCGTTTGAAAACAACTGCCTCAGCCAAGAACATGAATAGTGCTAGTTTTTAATAAAAAAAAACACACAACTGAAATGTTTTTGGTAGGAATTTTATGAATGAAAATAATGTCATTATTTATGTGAAAAGTAAAATAATGTTGCAAAATGATGGCTGCACATTTATTATTGTTTCTTCACAATTTTTTTTCTAAGAAACTGACGATTTTTTTTTACTTGATTTTTTGGTGGTAATTTTTCTTAAACTTTTTTAAGTGACAGTTCAGTTGTCAGTCTCGTTTAATACTGTTGTTAATAGTTTCACCAAATCTATCATTAAAAAAAATGGGAATGTGATTTGGTTGCGAAACTTAAAGGAAATTCTATGGCGAACATGCGAACAATTTTTTTATATCGATATAATAAAAATTATGTCTATCTATCCAAAATTGATTATAAAATAACTTAAAAAATATTCCTTTTCTTTATATCCTGTAATTTGAACATTAATTTCTATTCAATTATAAGAAAATCGAACAACTATTTGTATAAAAAAGTAGTGAAAAATGTCAACCTGGAACTAAGAAAAACTATGGTTTACAACACAGCCCTTGATATTGAAATGAAATGAGAGTCCACCTCAGGCTACCGACATGGCGACATCCGGCTTAAACCGGAAGAGTGTAGGCTGTTTTTTTCAAGTAAGAGTGAGTCCCATTTGATTAGCATAGGCTCAAATACATGAATTCAAACTGGGCTACATCCAAGGTCAAATACAGCTTGTAGGCAATTTCTCTCTTTTTTTGGCCGAAGCTGTCTGTCTATTTAGTAGTTAGTTTATGGTCATAGTCAGATAATAGCATGAAGTCCTTCAGAAGGTTCCCTCTTGCTAATGCTATTGCAAACGGCCATTGGCATCGCCGTAAAAAATGTGAATATTCCTACTTTTATAAATAGGCTACTCTACGAGATCAGCAATAGGCGTCGGTTTTGAACTAATTTTTCTTTGAACGCAAAATTCATCCAGTGATGGCATTGATGGAATTTGAAGGAGAAAATTCAAAAAAGAACGCATCAGCTGTTTCAGATGAATAGTATACACTCGTATAGAGCAGATGAACACCAGTCCGGCCTTCGATTCGAACGGAGGGACAATGTTGTAGAGGAGTTAGAAAAAGATCGTGCTAACGCCAAAGTAAGCAATAATGTACGATAAAAACAAACGTTGTTAAGGTATTTTACTCTTAAGTAGTTACCAGTCAATTCAATTTGTTTCGATTAATGAAAGGCCGTCAAGTTTGGTGTGCCTTCGGTGGCAACCATGTATCCGACGAGTTTACCTTCCCGTTTGAGAAAATTATTATCACAACTTTTAATCTATAGTTTCCTTGACCAGAAATTGGTTCACACAATTCTCAAGGCATTGTGCAAGGAACGATGGGAACTAGAAAGACGGGTGGGCGTGGGCAATAAATCACCTCTGTGCCTCATATGAACAGAATTATAATGAAAGCCAACCTTAGGTGGTCTTACAGGACATAAAGTACCTAAAAGGCTATTGTCTTCAATTCAATTAGACTGGGAGCAACTTGGGGCACTGATCGGAGTCTCGCCGGGCATTGTCATCTGAAAAAGCATGCCAAAGAGGTTGAGAGTGACAAACAGGGACACTTGCAAGAGGCAGAAGCTGCCAGACACGGACACTTGCCGATTTTTAACGACCTGCAAGTTGAAGCAAATAGCACACATATTGTGCGAATGCGAAGAAATGTCCCGCAACCGATGAAAGTTGTCGAATTTATTTGCACGGACAATGGTCGAATATACCTACTTTTTCCAGGGCACTCATTCCGTAACTCTGAGAACGATAATGGTTTGCGCGATAGTAGTCAACGATCTCGTCATTAATTTGCTTCACGTAACTCCGTTACTATCGTGTCGTCCATCGTTTATTTCACACAAAGATTGAGAACTTTCGGTATCTCCCAGAAGCTCACAACCGTAGTTGGAATAGGCACTAGACGTCATCGTAATTGCCATAAATGACATTTGTTAAACAATTTTGGTTTTTGTCTTTGGTGCCGGCGAATTATTTGATTCTCAAATTGCAAAATGTAACTACATACCTAGTTAATCTTTATTAATTTTTGATTAATAATATAAATGTCTAACATATTTTTATTAAGGTCAGCTACGCCGAAGCAAATGGTAGTTTTGATTGAATATATGGAGTCACATCCGGACTTGCCAAAGGGCTGCAAACCCAATTCTGTCCAAGGAAAACACCATATAAATAAAATGTTGGATGAATTGGCAGGAAACACATATATAACACACATATATTTGGAATCATAAAAAAAATTACACTCAAATTCATGAAAAAGATTTCAATTGTCTGCAAAATACACAAAACAGTGCAAGACGATACCTCTGTAGCTATCGCGCAAACGCTCTCGTTTTGACGATAGTAGTCTGACGATTATTGAGTTCCGTGAACCAAATGTTCAATCGTCAAAACGATATCGTCTGGACGATAGACGATTATTGAAGTTACGTGAAGCAAAGCTATCGTCGAAACGCTATCGTCTGGTGATAATCGACATACTGAATGAGTGCCCAGCCTTTAGTGGAAATATACAACGTAACGAGAGATACTTGGTTTCGCCAAGGATATTGGGAGAGTTTATAGGTTTTTAGGTTGTTAACTGAAGCTGGCTGTGTAGTTTTCAAGGTGGGACCTCCATTTAGGTTTAGGTTTTTAGGTTGTTAAATGAAACTGGCTGTGTAGTTTTCAAGGTGGGACCTCCATTTAACCTTATTTAAAGTTACTAATCGTGGTAGATTAATGCTGAATAACGATGACAGAACGTCAGAATAGTCAGCTGAAATGTTAAGGTACACGGTTAAAAATCCTGGCGTTAAATTTAATATTTTTAGGGTAATATTATGACAACGCCGAAAAAATAATAAAGTTTAATATTTTCCATATATTCAAATTAAACAACTAATAAAAGACTTATTAATTTTAAATAATGTCTCTGAAATATTGAATTTTAATATAGATTTAGATAGGTTTCAATACAAAATTATTTAAATTCAACCCTTATTTATAGGTATTGAAAAATTAAAGAATTTTAATACATTTGTATTCACATTAAATATATACTGCAGATTAAAATCGAATACTGTAGTATAGCTAAGTTATCATAATCATATTAATTCTGTAAACTAAACCATGGCTCATTTAAGACTACCTACCGACCCAACACTGAACACAATAATGTAAACACATCGGCCAGCGTCCTCGTTTCACCACATTCCAGAGGGATCGAGTGACGATGATTTGTCGTGTGATGATGACCTTGCGGGGGTGATGACTGCATTTGACGTTAACCAATACCTCCGGCGCGAATTAGATAAACAAATAAAAACGACGACCATGTGCCATGAGGGCAACATACGAAGAAAAGCAGCCATGGCAAATTGGAGGGCGATAACATTGATCGTGATTGGGATGTGCGGCACCGGATTCGTATGGACTTGGATACGAAAAGCATGGGCGTGGTACTAACTGCTGAATCAGCTGGAGATATGGTCGGTGGCGATGGACGATGAAAGGAGAAGTCTTTCTTAAACTGCCAGCGTGAACGGGTCGATAATTAACAGTCGGAAGTCGAATAAGAACGATGTAACTTTTATATATTTTTTTATTTTATAATTAACAAGAATAAAATTAATCCTACAATGCTTTCACCTCAAATTCAATACTTCTTTTGCTTTTTGTAAATCCATGGAAGATTTAAATATGATACAATCTTATTGTATTTTAATACTTTTTTTAGATTTGATTTATATTTCTATGCGATATATTTCAGCACCGAAAATATGTTATTTTAATATTAATTGTTATTTATAATATATAGAAATTTGTCAATCGTAGGCAAATTCCCGTGGTCTTTTATCCCGGTTGAAAATAATCCAATAGAGTGCCGCTGTGCTTCCTCAACCCGAAGCATCCCAATGTACCGCATATGGTACACCTTGTTTAAAAAATGTAAGCTCAGAAAAGAAGCATTTAATCGATTATTTTTTTTAATTATCCAGTTTAAATATAAGTAGGCGAAGATATTTATGTGTCAATTTAAACTTATTTTCGTTCAATTTGATGTAAAGTTGAAGTGAAGTGTGTAAGTAATTTCTTATTAATGTATTCAAAGAAGTTAAATAAACATTATCTCTATAGCTAAAACAACAAAAAATAGTAATTATCAACAATTTTGACAATTCAAACATACAATGTAACTGTTTCATTGACGTGCATTTTCATGTACCACGTGTGGTACAGTGGGATAATACACGTCCTTTCGGTTTTTTTAGGCCGACCGTTAATGAGATCGTAAGTTGCATAGACGAAAGCGATGACGACGATTTCTATTCAGAAATACCAATTTTACCGCCATTGATGGAGGGGGATGTAACAGATGAAGATTCAGGTGAGGAAGATGTAGTTTGTGTGGACAATTTGCCTCGTAACCAGCTTGTGGCAGAAGTTGTCTTACATCCGGAAAGCTTCGATGAAGAAGATGGCATCAAAATTTCTTGTTTTGTCCCCAAAAAGAAGGCACGAGTTATGAATTTTTCATGGTAGAAAAAAGACTTAGAGGAATCAGTAACAGACTTTAGCTACGAAGCTTGCGGGTTAAATCCATCACCCGCTCCTTTGGACCTGTTCTCGCTCTTTTTTCATGAAACTTTATTTGAACACATAACAAAATATTCGAATTTGTATGCCCAGCAACATAATCTCCTAGCTGTTATACAGATAAGTGAGCTTAAAACCTTTATTGGAGTACTTATTTTGAGTGGCTATAACAGTGTATCCAGACGAAGAATGTCCTGGGAGAATGAAGAAGATTCTACGCATATTACATTGTTGTAACAACACTCAACTGGATCCAAATGAACCGTGACTCGAAAGTACGGCCTTTGTTTCATCCCCTGCTTCAGAAGTTCCAAACAGTTCGTAAGGGCAAAGCCAATCCGATGGGGCTATAAATTTTGGGTTGGAACGACTCCAACCGGATACATAGTTTGGTTTGAACCCTATCTTGGGTCGAAAGTATCCTCAACTCCGAATAACAAAGAGCATCCGCTTGGAACGCAGGTTGTTTTAAGTTTTTGTCATGCACTGATTGGACGAGGCCTAAATCTTAGCTTCCACTTATTTTTTGAGAATTTTTTTTCTTCACTGGAACCAAAGATAATGGAATACAGAGAAAGCTGTTTTCCCGAAAAATTCATGAAGTCACGCACATATGCTCATTTCTTTTCTAGTATATGTGAGTTCATGTATTGGATTTTAATGCAATAATTCGCTACTCTGAAATGCGTATTTCATATTTTTTTTATTTTAATCGAATCCTTAACAAAAACCAAACAAGTTTAATACCAAACCCAAAACAATTGAACACCGCGATGCCTATAAAAGCAAAAGGAATATTGGCCGGCCATTAGCAACATGCTTTTTTTTAGCTCACACGTATTCATAGACTGGTTTTGAAATTACAAAAACAACAATGTAAACAAATGGGGTTTGGGGGGATAGACGTACGAAAGATATCCATCTCTTTTATTCTTTCATCTCTGACTCGAACTCTCAAGAAATAAACGCTCTGAAAATAAGAGGCACGGGAACTATAAGAGATAATCGTTTAAAAAACTGTTCTTTGCATGTATCTGATAAAGCTCTAAAACAAAAAGGTAGGGGTGCCTATAGCTACGAATTCTGTTCAAATATCGGTTTCGCAGCCAAAACTTATAATAACGTACAATAACAACATGGGAGGAGTCGATAGGTCTGACCAATATATCGGTCTTTATCGCATTGCCATTAGAGGGAAAAAATGGTATTATCCACTCATCGATATGGAAATTTTAAACGCGTGACAGCTGCATAAATATAATAGGTACACTGGACAATTTAAAGTTTCGTCGTAGAATAGCCATGAGTTTGCTGGGAACGTTCGGAAAACACAACGGGCCACGCAATGTAAGACCCGCAAGCGCAGAAAACATCTGGTATGACCAAATCAACCACTTGATTGTTGAGCAAGACAAACGAACCAGGTGTCGACTTTCCCATACTCAAGCGACTAATCGTTGTGAAAAATGTGGTGTTGCCTTGCACGTGCGTTATTTCAAAACTTATCACACCATGCAATAAACATTTATGTAACCACTCTTCAACAACATTAAAATAAAAACTTACTGTCTACTTCAAATATCGTGATGTATTAATAGTGGTTTATGACATTGCATTATCCCACTGTACCATATAGAGTACACATCATCCCCAGGAAATGGTAAGTAATTTTTTTTTTGGGTTTGTTTGTGTAACACAACTACAAAATGTGGACTAATTTCGAAAAATCATAGAAAAATTACAAAAGAAAATTTCTGGGATAATTCGGGTTAAGTAGGTAGGTATGTTTTTCTAGAAATTTAAGTGAAGGAGAACTCAACTCAGAATTATCTCAATAATTATTCAGTCAATTACTTGCTTTTTGGAATGTAATAGCTATATTTCTGAGGCAATGAAATCGAATCTCTAAACCGCCCTTATCTTCAAAAGCAAATCCAATAGGAACATCTCTGCGCTTCAGAGCTTAACAAAAAAGGAAATATTATATAGAGTAGGGCGGGGCTAGTTAGACCACGGGGCAAGTTGGACCACACAAATTTCTCAGAAACCGTATGTTTAACGAGAACATGATCATACACGAACGAAGCACGCTCTTTTACCAGCACGTGCCATACCGGTTTCAGTTGCATCGTGTGCTCAGAAGAGAAACCACACGCAGTTTTGTTTTTTTTTAGTGCAAAAGTAAAAAATACGTGAAAGATAGTTTTTTTCTTTTACCAGTGAAAAAAAAAAAACAGAATTAAGGACTGAGGTAAAGTTTTTTGATAAGTAAATATATTGTTTTTTTTTTTATATTCTGTGTGTTAAATTGAACAAGTTTAAGTATTTTTGTATTTATGACGAAATATGTCCACCAAACCAAGTGTGGGGTCAGTTGGACCAGGTGGATTTAAATAGACGGTTTTTATATGTATCTTTTGTTATTTGGAATTCCTAGAATGCGAACGTACAAACGTGTAACGGAGAGAGCTACAGCTGGTAGAGCGCAGATCAATACAGCTATTGCAGCTGTTCTTCCGAAAGAAAAATCTTTGAGGGAAGCCGCGTAAGAGTTTGGAATACCAAGAACAACACTAAGAACATATCTTATTAAAAAAAATCGCAAGAAAATCCCCGTTAGGGGCGATGCAAGTTTTTGACGAAGAAAAAGAGGTTTTGCTTAAAGAGTATTTGCTTAAAGCAGCATCGATATTTTATGGCTTAACACCAAAAAATTGGTTCTCATACTGCTGTTGGGAGATCTAATGAGAATGTTGCTAATGACTCTTTACCATCTACATCTCGAGGAGCTGATATATTTTTGCCAGAAGTTGTTTTACCGTTTCCAAAAGCTGGACCGACGAAGCAAACACTAACCAAAAGACGGAAAAGACGAGCTGCAATCTTAACTGACACCCCGGAAAAAGATGCATTACAAGAAGAACAAAATCGCAAAGTGCCCAAACCCAAAGTTGATAAAAAGAAAAAAGTTCAAATAAAGAAAAAAAGTCTTACAAAGATTCAGTTCCGAAGAAGAAGAAGAACTGGAATATTTTTGCCTTATGTGCATGGAATCATTCTCTGAAAGTCTGCCGGGTGAGGAGTGGATACAGTGCCATACTTGCCGAAAATGGGCTCATACAAAATGTACAGTAGCCGGAGATAGGCCCTTTTTTATATGCATCAATTGTAATATCGATTACGATTCCTAATTTATTTTAAACCTTAATTTATTTCTATTACTTTTATTTTTTGTTATTCTGATTGAAGTATCCATATTTTGTTGTGTTTTTTTTTTTAGTTGGTTTGACCGTTTTAAATAAATTTGTTTGTAAAATTTGTAGTTTTTTGTACTTTATGGAACTTGTTTTTCAACTTTTCAGGGCTTGGTCCAACTAACCCCACACACTGGTCCAACTTGCCCCCCTTTAGGGGCTAGTTAGACCACTTGGACTTGTTTCATTTAGTGAACATTAATCATCTGCGGTTACATATTTTCAATTTTATCAAATTTATTTTAGAAGCTAGAGGTTCATTCTTTCTTACGAAAGCAGTTTCATAGTTATACATTGAATAGTTTGATTTATATGAGACTTCAAGAAAAAAGTGGTCCAACTATCCCCGCCCTACCCTACTCGTAACCAGAATACTTTGAAATTGAAGTTATTTACTTGTAAGATGAATTGAATATCCATTTTCCCAATGACTTTTATTTGTTTGTATTTTTAAAACATTTTTCTTTTAAAAGAGCTTTATCGAAATCATCCCCTCAATTGAAGAGGACAAAATAATGTATTTGGGTTCAAAAGTAATACCCATATATTTAAATCTAATCACTTTGGTTCAGATCCTGTATTAAAATCAATGCAAATGTATTAAAGTTGATGGCTTTAATAAGTTCATATTAAAATGTTATCAGGGCTTTAATAAGTTCATATTAAAATGTTATCAGAGTAGATGTGATAAATATCAGGTCAACAATAACTTAACTGTAATAAGTTCTTGACTGAAATATATTAATATCGACCGGGCTAGATTGTAGAACAAAAATACTCGATTTTAATCTTTAAAAATTAAACAAATTAAAATATTAAATTTGAATATAAATATATTACAGAAAAAGTTTAATAAATTGGAAATATTGAAAACCAAACTTTCTCGTATTGCATAGAAATGTAATACTAATACTACTTTTGGGAGTAAAGTAAAGTTGGGACTTATGTCTCAGTAAATAAATATTTTTTTTATTAGCTTATAAAATTTTCAATGAAGAGCACGCAACAAGAATGTCACAATCGCGCGATTTCTTTCAAATTCTTAAAAATTTATAAATGTCTTTTCTCAAGCAAAAGAGTTTTATTAGTTTCTTTTGTCAAATTCTTATAAAATTGTCGATTTTTTTTGGTTAAATATTTGGTTAAATTATATTGCAATGTTTTGTTTTTGTTATATCAAATGTTGAAAATACTTCGTAGTTAACACCGTCGACCAAGGTCAAGAGCATAAAAGTAAAACAGCTAATCGTATATGATTAGCTGTGTCATCAGTTTCATGTCTCTACCTGTTCCCACAGTCCCGGTGCATTAGGATCATATTGCGCATAGTGCCGTTGCCACCGGATGCGTGTGCGAAGGCATATTTGACGAATCAGCAATTCTCATCGTGGGACCAGCGGTTTCCCAAGGGGAAACAATTATTCTATAAGTTAGTCTTAATCTTGACTTTGAAATAGGCGGTCGCATTGTTCTAATAAAGAAATATAATTGTAACGTTGAAATCTGTTGTTTTACTGTAAGTCGAATAGTGGGCGGGCCTTCGGGCCCGTATTCGCGTTTTTTTTATATGTCCCCGGCAGGACATCGTTAACTGGCGCCCGAGCAGGGACCCTCTCTAAAACACATCCTTCTTCCCTGGTGATTCGTTTGAAGTCCCTAAAAAGGACCGTGTCTCAGAACGTCCATTGGGCGAAGATAACTGTACCCATGAGAACACAGCAATCATTCTGACACGACAAACAACCTCCTTCGTACCCATGGGAACACGTTGGCAATCACAGAAGGATAAAAGGATGTGTGTGAAGTAAACCGTACCTTAGTAGGTTGCCTTCGATTATAAAAGTCGGCGACTAAAAAGGATTACGCGGTCCTTCCGAAAGAGGGTTCCCAATCTAAATTCGTGTTTTCCTCTTCCGCAGATATCATCCACGGGAATAGCATAACGCGGCGATGAAGATAATATCCTTGTGAGTGAAAAGTCACGAAGTTCAAGAAATTAGTTAAAATTTGTGAAAAAGAAAGTATCCATACCGTGAAGAAAAATTCCACGCATTTCTGTTACACGAATTCAATAAAAAATGAATTGTGAATCTGAGAAAAAATCGTGAAGAAGAAAATTCCGCGAAATTTGTCAAAATTATCCATATCGTGAAGAAAAATTCCACGTAGTTAAGGATATTAGTTATACAAATTCAACAAAAAATAAATTGTGAATCCAAGGAAAATCGTGAGGAAAAAAATTCCACGAAATCCAAAGAAATTTGTTAAAATTATCCATACAGTGAAGAGAAATTCCACGTAGTAAAAAATATATTAGTTATACAAATTCAATAAAAATAAATTGTGAATCCAAGAAAAATCGTGACGGAAAAAATTCCACGAGATCTAAAGAAATTTGTTAAAATTATCCACACCGTGAAGGAAAGTTCCACGTAGTGAAGTTGTACAAGTTCAACAAAATTAAATTGTGAATCCAAAAGAATTGTGAAGGAAGATTCCAAGTTTCATTATAGTAAAATTTTGATAAAGAAGAAAAATTTCGATAGTATTTTAAGTAAAAGAGTAAGGATATAAGTTAAAGTGAAAAAATTGGGAAAGTATAAGTGGAGCTGAAACAGCTTGAAAAGCTTGAAACAGGTATTTATTAACCCTTTTTTAATTTAATTTAAATTTGCACCTATGGAGCTTATAAATCAATCACTCACCGAATTGACGGGTGCGGTGAACAATATTTTAACGCAATTGAGGGGGTTCGAAGGGCGTCTAAAGGCGCTCGAGGATAACCCCAGGCAGGGAGCAGCGGTCGTAGTCGACCCTGACTTATCTGTGGAGCTCTGCGGTCCTAAAACTGAAGCGGATCTTAGGGATATAAGCAAACTCCCAGACTGCGTGAAGGAACTTCAGATATTCGAAGGAAACCCCACGCAGTATGTATCCTGGATACATATGGTGGAGAGTATACTCTCCGACTTCGAGATAGTGAAGTCAAAGCCGATATACCGCGCGATTCTGCAGAATATCAGGCAGAAGATAAGAGGCAGCGCGGACGCAGCGCTAATCTCTTACAATATTTTTGACCACGATTGGCCAACAATCAAGAAGTGTCTCTCCCTGCATTACGCAGATAAAAGAGACATGAGGACCCTGGAGCATCAGCTCAACCAGCTTTCCCAGGGGAATTCCAGATTAGATGAGTTTTACGCTCAGGTTAATCACCAATTATCGTTGATGATTAACAAAATAAAAACGGAAACTTATACGCAAGAGACCGTTGACGCTCTCGTTGGCACGTATCGAAACAGAGCTTTGGACGTGTTCATTCGTGGCCTTAACGGCGACTTATCACGGATGCTCATAATTCAAAAGCCCCACAATTTACCGGAAGCCTACTCGGCTTGCTTAGAGATTCAGAATCTCAATTTTCGAACTCATATGATTCATATCCCGGGTAAGTCGAACGTGGTTCAGTTGACCAAGTTTGAAGCGAGACCATCTTTTCCGCAAGGGAACCTGGTGCGACACTTGCCGGATAGGGTCAACTATCCCCCACCAAGATACGGGAATACAGCACCACCAAGGCCGAGCGCACCAAAACCTCATGAGCGCATGGACGTAGATCGTTCGGTGCACTCCCGCCAGGTAAATTACATGAATCGACCCTCTGGCTACAATGGATTTAAAAGAAAAGCTAGGTCGGACAATTTCGCTCACAAACAACAAAGATTGTTCCATCTTAGAAACGAAAACGAACCAGTCGAACAACCCACTGGTGAATATGAAGCTATTGAGGAACCGGCAGATGTAGTAAATTTTATGTCGGACGGGTATCCAGCATACCATACATAGACTTCATTAAGAAAGACAATACCGCGCTGAAGTTTCTTCTTGATACCGGTGCCAACAAGAACTTCATAAGTCCATTCGTTTCAAAGGGAACGAGGCACCTTCCAAACCCTTTCTCTGTGCATTCAGCAGCGGGAAAGATAGAAATTAAAGAATATGTGAGCGGGAGGTTCTTCGAGAAAGCCGGCAATGATACAATCCTCACATTTTACATTCTCCCAGGGTTAGTGACATTCGATGGAATCATCGGAGATGACACTTTAAAAGAACTTGAGGCAGTAATAGATCGTAAAGCGAATATACTGTACTTGAAACCCGATATAAGGATCCCACTGAAGGAGGAAGTATCATCGCAAGCTAACTTTGTTTTAAACGAGAACCTTCCAGCCAATTACCAAAACCTCGTGAATTTCCGCATTAAGGTTAATAACAACCTTAGGGGCGAGATTGAGCGAAAACAAAAAGCGGATAATATCAGGTTTAATAATAAGAAAGCCAAACCCAGGTCTTATCGGAAAGGTGATGTGGTTTATACTGCTTGTAAGGGCATTAAGGCCAAAAATAAGGCCCTATTCCGAAAGGAAATCGTTGCTCGTGACAATAGGGTCACGATTGTCACAAATACTGGACGCAAGGTCCATAAGAGACATATAAAGAACACAAAATGAGGTTTATAAAAAAAATATATATAAAAAAAGGGGGGAAAGGTTTCACAGCTTACAGCTCCACTTAACAAACACTTATTAGGCTTACCAATAGTACATACATTTAGGAATATAGTCTTAACCTTGCTGTATCTTTATCATAATATCCTAGTTCATACACACACGTAATCATATAATTTTCATCATAGTAATTTTACTTTGCTTTTAGCACGTTATTATTTTAGCTCATAAAAAACGGTTTCTAGTTGTAGAAAATTAACATACATTTAGTTTAAGCCTTCAAAATCTTTCATTAATTAATAAAAAATACTTTTAACCTTGTCGTAAGAAAAATGATTGCCTTTTTTAAAAAAAAAAAAAAAGAAAGAAAAACAAAAAACTAATTTCAATTTTACAATACCTAACATCACACAATTTGTAGATTAATCCCTTTAGCCGTCGTCCAAGGCTTCCTAATTTTCGACTACAAAACCCCCATAGTATCGATTAAAAATGGTCACGGCTGGATAATTGATGGTTCCTTCAAGCTAGTCCACGTAATAGACCTAACCAAGTTCGAGCACATAGTGGATGAAATTACTACGGCAGCGAACACCAGCGTCAAGGATCAGGAACGGAAAACGATAATCGCATTCCACTTGCAACAAGTGAACGACCGAATAACCTTACTAAAAGGAAGGTCCTCAAGAAAAACAAGATCGATTGACTGGATTGGTTCAGCTTGGAAGTGGGTGGCTGGAAATCCGGATGCCGGAGACTGGAATAAGATCCTTGAAAGTGAGCAGGAAATTATTCAGAACAACAACCACCAGTACAAAATAAACGAACGAATCTTTGGTGTGACACGGGACATCACGGAGAAAATGAATCAGATTATTTATACATTCAACCACGAAGTCAAGGCAACAAACGCAGATAAATTTGAACAGCACATCCTGAACCAGGTATTGATTATCAAAGCAGAAGTCAATGAGATAGTACGTGCCTGCCAAATGGCAAGGAACGGCATGATCAATACGAACCTCTTGGATAAGGAGGAAATAAGCCGGATTGTAAATGAAATCGAAACCCTGCCTTACGAGAACGAAATTCAGGCGATAGAGTATGGAAAACCTTCGGTCTATACAAACGACCGGAAACTCCTATATATCCTCTCGATGCCTAAGGTAAGGAAGTCGGAGTTCAACTTACTCCACACGAGGGCATCGATTAGTGAGGGGAGGCAAATTGACTTAGGGTTTGAGAGTATGCTGGTAAATCACCGAGAAACATTTGGAATAATAGGACATTGCCTTTCGATCAGCAATTCAACGATCTGTGAGGAACAGGCACTGCAAAAAGTTCCTGAGGAGGACTGCATAGCTAGAGTCTTAAAAGGGGGTCATGCAACCTGTATCTATCATACCAACCACGATAAGGTTGTTGAGTTGGTTAAGGACGGTACCATTTTCGTAACCAATTTCGAAGGAAAGCTGATCTCAAGGAACTCTTCCAGCTTTTTGAATGGTACATACGTCATCCAATTAAACAACGAAACCGTTCAATTGGACAATAAGATATTCTCTAGCCTAGTGGCTACGAACCTACAAGTTCTCCCACAAGTATTGACCGGAGCAATAACGAAGAAGGACAAGGTTGATGTAGGATACATCCACGGTCTCAGCTTAGCCAATATTAAGAGACTTAAGGACATTACCCAGACGCTATGGATCTCTTTCGGTACAGGCGCCCTAATTTTCTTAATGATGGCGATGACAGTCTGGACTATCTGGCGTAGAATCAATATCAAGCTGGATATTCCTTCAGTGCATATACCCCACAGGATATGCCACACGGATGGACCGCAACCTCAACCACGAGGAACCTATTCCTCTGGCTCTGACGTCACGCTTGATCTACGGGACGTAGATTTTTAAAGGGGGAGGAGTTAACACCGTCGACCAAGGTCAAGAGCATAAAAGTAAAACAGCTAATCGTATATGATTAGCTGTGTCATCAGTTTCATGTCTCTACCTGTTCCCACAGTCCCGGTGCATTAGGATCATATTGCGCATAGTGCCGTTGCCACCGGATGCGTGTGCGAAGGCATATTTGACGAATCAGCAATTCTCATCGTGGGACCAGCGGTTTTCCAAGGGGAAACAATTATTCTATAAGTTAGTCTTAATCTTGACTTTGAAATAGGCGGTCGCATTGTTCTAATAAAGAAATATAATTGTAACGTTGAAATCTGTTGTTTTACTGTAAGTCGAATAGTGGGCGGGCCTTCGGGCCCGTATTCGCGTTTTTTTTATATGTCCCCGGCAGGACATCGTTAACTTCGTTTATATTTTGTTTATTGCATTGGATTGTTTTGTTGAATTTACTTTGTTTGTTTATTTGGAGCATATATATTTTTTTGTTTTCCCTATGTAATTTTCGTTCAAATAAAACATCAAAAAAATATTGAAATTTTCTTACTCTTCTACCAATGCCTCTAAAAAATTTGGGACTTATGTCTTATTTTTAACAAAAAAATGTTTTGCTAAAAATTCGGCCCTATGTCCCATTAAAGTGAGTTATAAGCCCCAAAAATAAAAATTGGGCTTTATGTCCCTGGGCCTTAAAAAACACCCCCACATTCGTGTAATAGTCATTTGGTTGGATCAACTTCAAATTTCAAATCTATTTTCTTTACGCTTAGACGGCGATTTTGTAATACGTCCATCGGGAGCAACTGCGGAGGGCGTCGGAGTGTATAAAGAACTGCGCGCGCCAGCTTAACTTTAACACTTAATTTGAATACCTACCTATTTCTATCGATATAAAGGAAAACTTAACCTAGCGTTTTCATTTTTATGAACTGATCATATAGCAAGAGTATTAAGAATTTTATCTACTACGAACTATCATTCTGTTGCTCCACTGGCAGGACAACTAAAAGATTTTATATTTTGAAGTTTCTCTGATAATATGATTTTGTTTCAAGTCCAAATTGTGAGTCAGTCCATAAAACCAATTTTACGGAAGGATGCACTTTTGATGGAAGGATGCAAAGTTGATGAGGATACCTATATATAAAACTTTCTGGAGAGAAAAATCCATGCAGGGTATTTGTGTAGAAGGCTACTGAACGATGAGCTACACGAGCTGCACAAAGCGGGAGTTATTAATTGTAACGTCGATGGTCAACACCATAGACAAATCATACTGAGACTTCCAACTCACAATCGTCTTGCCGCTGGCCCCCTCAATTTATTTTCAAATCCGCCATTTTGTTTTCCCATCGGTGTTATGTCAATTTAGAATCCGTGTGACATGCAAAAACATACAAAAAATAAAAAAATAAATGCTGCCAATCTCGGCCAACGTGGGGAAATGTGCTAGAGTTCGGGAATACCACATTTTTACATTGCTGAATGCCATTGGCTAGTTATTATAAATTGTTAAAAGACGAATAATTCAATTTTGTTGGTCAATAAAATGATCTAATGGTGATGTTCTATATATTAGAAACTTATTAGGACAAACAGGTTGCGCATTTTCTGCCTTTGAAAACCTTTTTCGATTTCATGTGTTCATTTTTCTTAGATAACTGAAAAAAATTTGCTCAACATTTTTTATTTTCCTTCAACCAATTTACGTTGTTAATTTTTTATTAATATTTTAAGCAAATGAACACTTATTCAGCGTTGTTATGTGGTCGTATTTATCGTAAATGTTACGATTTTGGAAGGTTGATACGACGCTCCGATTTTTGGTTTTTTCGCCCCAATTTCTACGATTTCGTAAATACTTTTACGATTTTTTCCGATATTATACAATCATTAAATACGATGGGAAAATCGAAACACGACTCGATAAATAAAATACAATTCCAGAAAAAGAACCCACAAAAATTTAGAACTGCATTTAATATGACTTTACCTTACCAACACATCCCTTTGCATACTCTTTTTTGTTTTTTTTTGCGTGATAGGCTAGATAGTTGTAGCGGTACTTCGTATGATACCTCTGCGTTATGTAAAATTGTCAATGGCTACTTTAACGGCCATATTATTTAATCCGGGTTAAAGTTTACACCCGGATTTATGTGAGCTTAACCCAAAAATTAAATCCAAGTCCATAATATTCAGTCGTTAAAACCGAACCGAACCCAGTTTTTTTGTAATCCGACTGAATTTAAAAAAACTGTACTCCGGCGACCAGTTTAAGTACTTTAACTCGGATTAAAACTCAATTTCATAATGTTGACATCTGTTCGATGTGCGAAGAAGAAAAAAGGGGAATAGAAAAAAAAAATTGCAAGAAACTAAAAAAAAAGACTTCATTCGTGAAATGGACGTAATAAATGTTGATGTCTTGTCGAAGAACTGATGAAACAACAGAATATATCAAATCGGGTATGCGTCGACTATAACAATGTGGTAATTTTCGGAAATATTTTCTCCTGTTTCGACAAACATTTCGGCATAACCTTAAAATATAACTTGGCTCAAAACAAATGAAATACGTTTCCAAGTGACAAACAACAAAAAACAAATGCAATCTTTTGTAAAATTTGGCATTACGTAGTCTTAAAACGGCTTACAATCGGTTTAAACTGTTTTAAGTTCGCATTTAAATCCATATTTAATCCAGCGGGATATAGATTTAAATTTTCAGGTTTTAAAAATTAGGATTCAATGGTCGGGGTAAAATTAACTTAAACCTGATTTACACCCGGAGTGAACAACAACTGCCCATCTTCTCGAGCATTATAAAAAAATACTAAAATTAAGTACAAAATTCCTCTACGCTCTTAAACGAGTTTTTTTGTACTCGTAAAATTAGAAATTACGACAAACACGATTTTGAACCGAGAAAATATACGATTCACAAACAATATCCATAACAACACTGATGGCAAACAACCTTTCCCATCCCAGATCCCACATTAACAGGGAAAACAGCTTGTGTGTAGGCAAATTCTCTTAAGTTTTCTGAGCTTGCGGCAGCGTTGCCAACCACTTTCAACGAAAAAATGCCTAACTTCAAAAATAGGAGCCTTTTTCAATAAAATAATAAAAAAAAATTATTTTTAGGTAAAATGGAACAATAAATCAAAGATTAAACACATATATACAAAAAATAAACAGCTATGGAATCTGTTTCCGATTTCATTCCACTTACTGGAAGTGGAAGCTATTTTTTTAAAGATTGACTGATAAATTCTTCGTAGAATGGGCAGAGTTTAAAATTGGAAACACATTCTTTAAGACCAAGGTTACATATAAAATTCTTTTTTGGCCAGATTTTTTTAAGAAAGCTGTGGGCAAAGTTGCTGGCAGTGTTCATAGAATTTTATCCGTTAAATTTTAAATTATTCGTTAAGTGTGGATAGAATTTTTTTCTACGAATAAGTGTACATTTGCTTAAAATATAAATTAAAAATTAACAATGTAGATTGGTTGAGGAAAAATAAAAACATTTTGAGCAAATTTGCTTCATTATTTAAAAAAAATGTACACACAAAATCAAAGTTAATTATATCCAATATCGGAAAATACACAGCCATGTTTATCCTAATATATTTCTAGTAAATAGAACATCTCCTTTTTTTTATTAACCAAACATATCAAATTATTCGCCTTTAAACAATTTATAATAACTAACCATTCAATAATGTAAAAATCTGGTATTCCCTAACTCTAGCACATTTTCCCACGGTTGCCGAGGTTGGCAGCATTTATTTTTGTATTTTTTTTGCATGTCATACGGTTTCTTAATTGACATAACACCGATAGGAAAACAAAATGCGAATTTGAAAATAAATTGAAGGGGCCAGCGGCAAGAGGGGGTCTTTGGGGGTCTCAGTATGATTTGTCTATGGTGAGAAGGTAAGTTTCCGGTGGCACCATTAATGGAGTCTGTTGTTCTCTTTGAGGTATGATAGGGCTGTTATCTGATAGGTATCACTGTTTCATTAGTTGGTAGTTGGTTCAAATATCAACTCTATCAATGTATATAATCACTGTTTCATTAGTTGGTTCAACTATCAACTCTATCAATGTATATAAACATTTCTCTATATACAATGACTCTCAACTTCCGTTCCAATTTCACGAGCACTGGTGTCGCAACATTGGTAACGCAACATTGGTGTCGCGAGTTCATCGATTTTATCCCATATCAAAAATGCCCAACGCGCCTAAAGAAGTTATCACTTAAAAAAAAAAAACAATACATAATTTTCTTCACTTTGACGGATTTTTTTTATTTTTTTTACCATCCTACAAATTGAATGGTTTGTTTCACTTGACATCTGTCTGCTAGTCATCTCCACCGTTCCACAGAAAACGTGTTCTTTGTTCGATTATCAGCCAAATGATCCCAATGCTTATATATCAATGCATATTTAAAAGTAAAAAGTAAAAGTAAAAAGTACTTAAGCTAACCCTTTGAAATAAAAGAACTCACACCGTTCTACAGCTTTTTCATTTGGACTTTTTCACTACCAAGCAATTAAGAGTAGCTATACGTGATTGAATCTAAACCCTCTATTTACACCTTATTGACGGCATTGCAAATACGGTCTCCGGAAAGACTAAAAATTATCACGTACCACTGCCTACATAGTTACTGTAAATGAATCCTTCTCCATATACATATAGCTATAGTTGCATTAAATATCTACATGACTGGGACTTAAAAAATAAGCAACTAAGACAAAAGCGAGCTTAATCTCATCCCGTACGTGACTAGCAACGGTAATCTTGTGTATATATACTTAAAATGCCAAAATCGCCGCACTAAGAGAACTGTGTATATGTACGTGATTTTTAATTGAATCATGTGGAGCAATAGGAGGCGACCAAGAACAAATGCCGGAAAATCCCCTCAAAACACAATTCCGAACAAACATTACGCAATTTAAAAACGAACAGTAAAAAGAAGCAAAAACCGTTTGAAAATGGGAAATATAATACCGACTCTTGGGAGAAGTTCATCTTTCTATAATCCCATCACGTACTGGAATTTAACCTAAATCATTCAATTCTCCAAGACTGCTGCGAACCGTGCTCTCATAGAGCTGCAGGTATACCAGGTATATCCTACAATGGTATTTACTGATAATTGAACTGTCTTGTGAGTTGTGAGTGGAAAAGCAACAACATAACAAAGACGGCTCGCGCTTGATGAAAATTTACTTACCTTCTATAGATTCACGTTGAGTTTCAAAATATTTATTTCCAAAGTGGCGTTATTTGTACATGATATCCTTTCTCTCTCACACGAGCCGAAAACACTCTCCCACGAGCCAAAGAAAAACACATAGATAGATGGGAAAAATGCAGATGATCTTCGTCGAGATAGGAGGGTTCCCTGTTTCGAAATCTAAAACCCCTATGCAAACAGACAAGATGTTAAGGAACAATCATTAGTTAAATGTATAGATACGGGTAAAGGTATCCTTATTCGTATCTCTTTTTTGTAATCGTGGTTTCTGTACATATCTTAAGATGACATTGATGCTGTTAGCAAACACAACCTCGCGCAACCACGTGTTTACATGAGGTACACGGTACACCACTGCGTACAGCTTCCTGATACGATGGCTTTGGCTTGGAATCAAAGACGGGATATAGAGACCGCCCCATCTTAGCAATGGCAGCTTAAGCTGTACATCATTTATACGGCAAATCCGGCCTCAGCGCTAGAGTGAGAAAGGTTTTCTTTCTGTCCTTTCCGTGTATTTTTTTTTTCATGATTAATCCGTTTATAACAAGCAAACATAGTGGTTGGGTGTGTATATATATAAGCAGGGTAGGTAACATGTGTAGATTTATGATTTATGCATGCGCCTGTTAGTGTTACACAATTCATGTTGGTTTGGTTAGGACGACAAAAGGGATTTCAATGGAGGATTTCACCCACGAACTTTGTTTTTAATTAGAGTAAGCTACTTTTTATCCATGGTATTAAATTGTGATACGAAACACAAATGAGGCCCTTTAGCAAGGCTTTTTTCACAATTTAAATACGAATTTAGAGTTTTATTGAGATAGGATAGTAGTCGGATGATTTATCATTTTCTGTATGGATCGTATAATAAATAAATTAATGCCAAAGGGTTTAGTGTGGAAAATATATTTCGAGGCATTAACTCAATTCATCTCCGTTTTCTATCCCAATTAATTTAATTTCAGTAAATTGTTGTAAAAAGACATCCTGAAGTAGTTTGTGGAAAATTATCAAATAACTAGCAGGACATTTTTAGATCGGTGAGAAAGTCTATAGTATCTGCCCCTTCGATATATAGCCAATGCGCGATACTAATTATCACATTAAGTGTTCATGTCTAGGCTAGATTCTACGAGCTCACAATGTGAAATTTTCCATATAAAATTACCCATCGTGACCTACAAAATATTAAGTGTTTAAATATGATTATTAGGAAGGCGCCCACTCTACATTCATTCGGTATACGTGATAATGGTGTAAAATCAGTACAGGGTGCCGCAAGTAACGTTATGATTATATATATTCAATGAATAACTCTTTTTTTACTTCTGATTTTATTTAACTTCGGCATTTATTAAAATTTAGGTGTTTGTTTCGAAAGATATTTACACTATTTGCATGCCTTGGAAGAGCACGCATTTTCCATGACTATTCTTAGAATTTCAGGTCCTCCTTCTCGGATATTGGCCTTAAGCTGTTGCATGGTTCTTTGTCCAATTGGATTTTGGGTGCCCACCATTCATCATTGTGGTGAAAGTGGATCTGATCGCTCATAAAGGCTTTGAGAATACTCACGGTGTTCTCTCGCAACAATTCCGGAAGATGCTGAGCGAATTTAATTTTAACACGTGACCAAATTAAATCATTACATGGAAAGGGGTCGTTTATCTGCCGTAATATTTCGCCTAAGCATCATCAACTCAGTGCCGTAGCCAGGATTTTGTTTCCGGGGGGGGGGGCTTGCTTCCAAATCTTATGAGTAATTCTTTTAACAAAAAACTATATACATGTATTCCAATTCATTTATTTTTATTAATTTTTAAATCGTATGTACTTTTGTCAAATGCATTTTTTACACACAGTTTTTCAAAGCAGAAGACGTCTTGATTTTTGTTTTGATCAATCGAATTATCTGAATCTACATTAATATCCGAATGAACAGATATCATAGCAAGTGAGCTAAATCTTGCATTCCCCGCAACGCATCGGACACGTTTCAATCCTTTTCACAGTTGGAAAGGTTCTTTCAACACTAGCTGTGTCACTGTCACTGGAAGCGTGGCCAGAACCGTATGCAAGTCAGTCTTTCAAAACAACGGTAGAAGGGTGACTCGACGATATTTCATTGTCAGCTTTCACAGCTTTCACAGCTGACAACGAAATTGCATTATCGCGCTCGCTCAACTGCAGCAAAACCTGGGAGAACAGCTTGAAAAGATGGTATAACGTACTCGTCTTCTTCCTATGCAAGGAATCAGTATAGACACTCTAAAATAGGATTCAGTAGAACAGGTTTCTAGATTGGAACGCGTTCTTTATTTCAATTAAGTTCTTGGAGCTCTTAATTCAAATTCAAATAAGTCCTCGGGAAGTTGCGATGCGGATTCAAAAGCCTCTCTGAAAAAAAACGTCGGCATTTTCTCTGATGTTCTTAAGAGAATTCAGAACTTCTTTTGTGCGCTCGATTGCAGAAACGAAATCTAAGGATTTGTTTTGTAGGAAAACTGATAAGGGCAGCGTTAAACTGAATAGTTTTTCGCATATTATGAGGTGTTGATACTTCACATCATAAGATTCGAATCGCTTGTTTTACAGTAATTGAATTATACTATGAATTTTTAATATGTATGTAATAACTACACAGATCTAAGAAAACTAAACTTGTCATCACTTAAAACGTTAATTCTATGAATATTCTATATTTTGTATTTTCTTGTGGAATCCAAGCTTGTGTTTTTGTCATATAAAAGAACAAATAAACATAGAATAGCTCCCTTTGATTTGAAACTCCTTGCCGAACAGTTCGTTCCTTTTTTCTTAATATAAAGTTCAAGTTCAAAAAACGCTTTGAACATGAGGTTTAGTAGGAAATAACTTTTTGGACCGCTGCCAAAAGTGTTGATGCCTACGAAGACATCGCCCACGTTCTGTACATTATTCCTTCCAGACTTATTGAGATAAATTTGAAGAGCTCTACAAAGGAAATAATACTGTGTAGCATGCGCCTTGGAAAAACTTGTCGATATTTCACTGATTTGACGTAGCATAAATTATTTAAAATGCACTGACGGTAATGACATTATGGTAAGCAAACTCCCCACAACTGCTGTACATAACTTTGCCACATTTTACACCAAACATTGTCTACACCTTTTCGCTGACCTACAGATATGTAGATCAGATAACTCATTTAGCAGCCTTTTCTTGGTTAGCGACTACAAGTGTGCACATTGGATGGTGTCAAATGGTAAAGTTTCGGTAAAGTTCATTAGACTGAATTCATAAAATTTTTCTTAAAGATTTACCTACTTAATATCTAACTCGGAATTGGGAAGTCAGTCATTAGTTAAGAAGTGCGAACCTCTTCAACCGTAGTCATATTTCGAGGAAAAACGAGCACGAGTGGATTTTCTATCACATATTCCCTGACCAGTTAGTGCGGTATTCGATCAAATGAACTGGTTCTGCAAATCGGCGAAGAAAGTATCACTCGTGCGACTTACAAACCCCTTTTCTTAAGCCAAGAAGTCGCCATACGTTCTGGCAAAATTGAAAACCATAATTTCCTGCAAAATATACAACATAACCAACATTTACATCAGACGCCGAATAAAACCTTTCCAATAAATTGCCTCAATAGATCGCACAGTATCCCAAACCCCACAGTCATCCGAAAAACACCCCAGACAGAACATATTAAATTGGAATACCTGCAACCGGACATACAAAAAAAAATAAAAACAAGAAAACACTTGCACAGGACTCAACAAAACCTAACAATAACTCAATTATCGCATGCAACATTCAATACCACAACAAAATTACAATATATATTTCATACCTAATGTACCTCTAATCCTATAATTCTAAAAAAAAATAAAAAAAAATATCACCTAAGCAAAGAAACATAACTTGAAACTGAAGACAAATTCTATAAGCTAACTATAATGATAAGTAGGGATCGGATTTCCATGCAAATGCATGTTTTTTTATGAACACCTTGGATGCAAGGCAACTTATTATGTATACGTATCATGAAATTTCCTTTAAAATGGCATTTAACCGTTAGTGCATATTTTTGCATATTTTACTATAAATGCATATTTTGCAATTTTTGTGCATATTTGACTATATTTGCATATTTTTTATAATATTAATTCATATTTTTGGAGTATATTGTTCAAAAAGTTAACTAGACAGTAAAAAAATAGTAAATATTTATGTCAGTGCAAACGAAGCTTAAAACTATTATCTTTTTCTTTTGTTCATTTCACAATCTTGAACGATAGTACAATTAGAAAAAACGAACCATTTTACCATCGCTCGCGCATTTGATGAATCCATGAATTCAATGGAAATTGATAAAAGCAAAATACTCCTTTTTTTGACCGATGCTGCGCCATATATGGTAAAGGCAGCTCGTGGATTAGCACTGTTTTATCCAAAATTGTTGCACGTCACTTGCTTAGCACATGGAATGCACCGAGTTGCAGAAGAAATAACGAGTAATTTTCGGAACGTCGATGGATTAATTTCAAACGGCAAAAAAATATTTTTAAAGGCACCACCAAAATCACGCGTCGAAATTTTTAAAGAAAAATATCCTTTGACTCCTCTTCCGCCTCAGCCTATTGTTACAAGATGGGGAACTTGGTTGAAGGCTGTTGAGTATTATGCACAAAATTATGAAGCATTTGAAAGCATTGTCAATGGGTTCGATGACTCCGATGCAGTGGCAATAAAAAATGCAAAAGAAGTCAGGAACCAGCCATTGTTAAAAAGCGAAATAATATTAATAAATTCGAACTTCAGTTTCCTATGTGACACCATAACAAAGCTAGAAGGCAGGACCACCTTAAAAAATCAAATTGATTTAATTGAAGATGTTGTTGCAAAGATAAATGCGGTTGAAGGACTAACGGGGGCAGTCATTAAAAAAAAACTTCAATGCGTTCTGGCAAAAAATGAAGGATTTACAATAATGCAAAATGTAAGTAAGACCTTTACATTGGACTGCAATGACGAAATTTACACAAAAAACTTCACCGTCGATGAGATTTGTTCTTTAAAAAATGCTCCACCAACTTCAGTTGACGTCGAGAGATCTTTTTCGCTGTATAAGGCATTCTTAAGACCGAATCGCCAACGTTTTGAATTCGAAAATTTAAAAAAAAATTTCATGATATATGCAAATAAAACTTTTCAAAATGAATTAAGGAATTAAGGAATTTGTTTTTAATTATTTATTTTTATTAAACAAAGGAAGACGTTAACTGTGTTTTTGTTTTTTTTTATTAAATGTTGATCTCGTTTTAAGTTATTATTTTATTAAATAATAAAAATAAAAAATTTAACGTATTCTTATAGACTGAAGAAAATGTGTTGAACCGAAATTAAGTTTATCTAATTTTAAGTGCATATTTTAAATGCATATTTTGCATTTTTAAGTGCATATTTTAAGCGCATATTTTGAGATCTTTAGTGCATGAAAATTCGAACCCTAATGATAAGTATAAAAACATATATGTCTGTATAATGCAAAAGTCTAACACAGGTAAGAAACTGAAACCAAAAGATTAACTTTGTTATAGCAAGTCACATTTTACTAGCATTTTTTAATCATTCCTCTTAACATTCTAAATGATCTAGAATACGAGCTCAAGACCCAGATGTGCGCACAACCTGGCTGCAGACAACAAAACAACATAAAATTGAAACTATCAAACTTAGAATTAAAAGACAACTGTAATCAAGAGATATACAGAAAGAAAAGTTGAACAGTGAGTAATCTTTTGGCTATAACACAAATTTTTTTTTGACATGCATTATTACTTCTATTAACGTAATCGAAACAGTTAGCTAAATTGAAGTGCCTTCTGCACAGAACACACAACATACTCTTAAAAGTTGCGTAGAAAAAAAAGAGAATACATAAAACTTTAACAGAATATCTTATCATGCTTAGCTATTTGAATTTGCTACATATATACAAAGTGGCGCAAAAATAACCTTCCGATATTTTTTGGCTGTAATTTAAAAAAAGAATGAAAAACTTTGATTCTTCTTGTGGATTATTTATATTTGGTCTTTTAATTTTTTTTACATCAAGTCGAGAATATGATGTCATGTAAATGGCCGCCGCCACAGTTGATTGTCATTTGAGCACTTTTTATGGCATTTTCCATCACTTTGGCCAAAACTTCCGGCGATAGGTCCTCACATTCTTGACGGATATTGTCTTTAAGAGCTGCAAGAGTCTGAGGCTTGTTGACATAAACCCGCGACTTCAAAAAGCCCCACAAAAAGAAGTCTGGAGCGGTCAAATCAGGCGATCTTGCGGGCTAGTGCAAATCGCCAAAAACGACCCGGGAACACCGCTTTCAGAATATCGGTTGTGGCACGCGCAGTGTGTGCCGTAGCTCCGTCCTGTTGGAACCACATGTCCTCCAGTCCTAAATCGTCCAATTGCGGTAGAAACAAATCGGTAAACATGGCCCTATAGCGCGCACCGTTCACTGTTGTCGTTTGACCAGCGGCGTTCTCGAAAAAAAAAAATGGCCGCGTCAACAGAGGCGATATTCTCGGCACAACGGGTGCTCCGAGGCCCGCCACTCTTGGCAACGTCTCGTGTTGTGCCAGTCTCTTCGAGGCGAGCGGCTAAACGTCGCAGTGTTTCACCAGTAGGCGTTGGACGGCTAGGAAATCTGCGACGAAATTCACGTTGTGCCAAAGTCACCGACCGATTATTGCTCAAATAAATAGTCACCAATATTCCGCGTTCTGGAGCAGTGTAGCGTAACATTGTTTATTAACGTGTATTTCGCATGTGTTTACTACACAAATGTCAAAACAGAACTGACATTAGGGGCCAATCGCAAAATTTATAGCATTTTCTGATAGGAGGATTACTTTTGCGCCACCTTGTATATAGACATGATCTATATGACCATAAAAAAAAGGGCTAATATTGAATATTTGTCAGACGCTTGCAACTCTTGAGGGTGGAGAAAAAGAAACTTCTTGGGAGTAAACTGATGATTTGGATGATGACGTTGTTGAGCTTTGTGAACCAACATCAGTCACAGAGAAAAAACAACGTAAAATCAAAGACAACCACTTTGATTTAAATATTTTTCGGATTGATTTAGCATCGACTACGGACATTTTTAAATCAAAGTGGCCGCCTAACTTTAATTCAAAGGGTTTCCCCACTCTAAATGAATATATTTTTAATTTGATCTAACCACGTATGCACCTTGATTTGACGTGACATCATGCTTAAATCAAATTTCTCTACCTTTAAAACAAAGTTCGTATAAATTTCGATTGTAGATTTAAATACAATCAACTTTGAAAATAATATGCTTTAACTTAAATTTGACAATGCTCATAGTATATACAATCAAATATATTTGACTTTAAAAACACTACAAATACATTTTGAAGTAATCACTGTGCATTGTGTATTCAAACTAGGGATGTAACGATTCCGATTCCGATACCGATATATCGTCATGGCCGATATATCTGTATCGCCGATTATTTACCAGCCGATATGACATTTTAAAAAGTTGTGTCGACATTGACATATTTTGAAGAAGCTTCAGAATCTATAAGTGAAGAGTCTGCTTGTTTGTCTGACGCTATATCTCTAATTAACAGTTTGCTAAAAGTTTTAAAACAGATCAAGGATCAACAGATTGCGGATGACAGTGAAAATTGATAGCCGGAATCAATGACAGGTTTCGTTATTTGGAGAGTGAGGAGTCATTTATTTTAGCAACAACATTAGATCCACGCTACAAATTGTGTACATTCGCTCTACAATCTACATGCATTCTGGCGAAAACTAAACTTATCTCGTTAATTACAAGTACAAACAGGGATAATGTAGATAATGTACCTGTAGATTCACAAAGAGGTCAAGATCAAGATATGATTTTTACACGTATCTGGAGTGCTTGTGGCAATTTGGTTAAAGAAGCAGAAGAAGAGGAGCCTTTATCAAACATGTCTACGCATCCTGAGCAAGAACAGGTGGAATCTTATTTAAAATGTCCAAATATTCCAAGAAAATCAGATCCAAACAACTATTGGCGTTATGAAGAGAAATTCCCACATTTAAAAAAATTTGCGCAAAAGTACCTATCTTACCAACTCAGCTCAGTTGCATCAGAACGTCTATTTTCAACCGCAGGCCTCATACAAAATGATTTGCGTAACAGATTAACTGCAAATAATTTGAAAAAACTTTGCTTTCTTAACAAAAATCTGCCAAAAGTGAACTTTAGTTATTAACTTTATATACCGGTTTATTACTTTGTGTATGTAATAACAATTACTTGTTTAATAACTTATCTTAATAAATAATACATATCTTTGAATTTCTGTTTATTATACACTGAAGGTTGACTTTCTATAGGTAAGTAACATGCAAAATAAATATATACAAGCGTCCGATGTACATTCTTTATTATTTATTTAATTTATTATCTATCGGTATCGGTATCGCCGATTTTTTACTACAGTAATCGGTATCGGTATCGTATCGGCCAAACTATGTATCGTTACATCCCTAATTCAAACAGATCCAACTTTGAAAATACTATGTTTAAGCTTTAATTTAACTTCGTCAACTATTGATTCAAAGTAAACCCATTTTGAATAAACAATTTTAAACTTTAATGATGCTCCGTAGATATAACCACCTTAGACCTTGAAAATGTCACGTTTCTTATTTGATACAAAAATAGTTCGTTGCAGTATCAAATGCTATGAATAAAATCTGTATATTTCACCTTGATTTTATGTAATAAATAGTATTTCCCAAATAAATTCACCGTCAAAATTTAAGTTCATACATCTTTGTTTTTTTTTTTTAATAAAAACCAATACAACAATAATTTGGAATTCATAAATTTTATTTTTAATGTAATAATGTAAAATAACATAAAATTCTTAAATTATTCATTACTAACCTATCCTATATATAAAATATAGATTTTATACTTATATTTTTGCAGTTAGCTTCTTTTACAATTATTTTTATTATATTTTTAGGGAGATCAGATTTTGATCATAGGAATCAATGAACTGTTTGCCTTTAGAGCAACCGTGAATTTAAGATGAAATATCCTACATAAGTTTGTAAATTGTACTTATTTGTAAAATTATTTTATTATTTAATTTTTTCATTACTTACAATTTTTTGCTCATACGATATTGACGCTGCTGATGAATTTGTGGATTCTGCGGCTACTTTTGAATTTGGTTTAAAATTTTTTTTCAACCAATTAAGAAGATTTGCGTTATCGGAATCGAAATCGTCTTCAGTTGGATACTATAATGCATTTGATATAATACACAGTAATAATTTTAATTTTCTTTTATAATTCTTAGGTACCTTCGTTCTTCTCCACTAGTTATTGTATAATTTTTTATATCCTCATTTTTCAAATATACTAGTCTTTTAAACGTTATTGTCATTGGCTGAAATAAAATTCTTCTTCAGTAAAAAACTTTTGCAAACAAAAAGTAATAAAGTTAAATGCAATCCTTTGACAACTATGTAATATGAAAATAAATTTTGTTTGTGTATTGTTGTTGACTACTTGAAAAAATTTACTTAATTACTTGAAATTTTGAGAAAATCAAGAAAAGCTATGATTTTTATAAAAAAACAATATACGCTAATTTTTTGTAAATATGTACACATGCACTATTTAACCCTTTTGTTAAATAATGCATATGTAGATATTAAGAAATAAATTAATTTTACTTATCCTGAGGTTAATGTATAAATGTCCTGATTTCTTCACTTTCAAATTGCGCAATATGCTTCTTAACAAAATTATTTCAACACAGGTTTAACTTTACACTTTATTTGTAGGCTTCTTCTACAATTAAATGCACTTAATCGCATTTTTACACTGGAAACAAGAATAACAACGACAATGAGCTCACCTTTGCGTCGCGACACTTAGCGGGACTTACGAATAAATATGTTTCCCTTTGATTCTGGATTCCTGTCACTTTAAAATGAATATGCAACACTTTAAAATGACGTTCATCCAAATTTGAAACTACATTAGGTTCTTTCGTGTACTTTCACCATACAAAAATGAAAAACGTCAAATATCAGAAATCGAGAGAAATCTCTCAATTTGAAGAGAAGTACCTGACCGATTTTCTTACAAAACGTTTAAGTAATGTCATTTTGACATTATTGTTAAATGCAGCATCTACAAAATAAATTTAAAACAACGTTAAGTTAACTATGCCACACTTTGAATGTACGTAGATGTCATTTCGAAACTTATTATTATCATGTTACACTTTAAAGTTACGTTGAGAGTAGTTGCAATTTTTCAAAACACGGTCTGAATACGTTTTACTTTGAATCTACGTTGACTTAATTTAAAATTAAATTGCGTATTTAAATCAAATATGTTTTAACGTGAAAAGGAATATTCTTTATTAAAGTTTATTCAACGTAAAATCAAATAGAACATATTACATTTTAGTTTGCATTTTTTCCCTGAGTGTCGACTCTACCCTAACTATTCGCTGCGTTTTTGAAGATGTATAAGTCTCTTACCCCTAAGTTAAAATCGTTTAAAGTTAGAGTTTTAGAACATTTTTTCTGTGCTTTTAAAGCTGCTTTAATTGTTTACAAAATTGTAGATATCTCTACCATACCGCTCAAAAGAAGCAAGGAACCTGTTGCTGGATGTCTATTATCTTATTCTCGTTTAGGACTTAACCATATTTGGCTGCTTCTATGTCAATAGATTGCTATACGCCATTTATGGCAGTGGCGTCTTCGACTATAACTTGCATAGATATGCTTTTAAGAAATTCGTACCCTATCTATAGGCCTTCGGAATTTGTTCAGCTTATGTAATTATGTTATTATAAAGGCGTCACATAGCTACGCGTTGCCGTTCCGTAAATAACTTTTTGACATCAAAGGCATAAATAAGCTCGCTGCCGGTTAACGTTCTAAATTATAATCCCACACAGATGGGAGAGCTTGGCGAAACATGATGCCACAGGTAGCCTTTCAGATGTCATAATATGCTACATTAAAAATTCCAACACACCCAGCCCTTAATTATTTAGGTATATATTACGTCATGTTGTTCAGGTTCACCTCAATTGAATACAGTTCAATCGAAACACGAGTTTATAAGCAGCACTTCCAAGGAGGGAGTGAGAGACAATTCAAAGATATTCTCGGGTTCCACAAAATTTCATTCCCAATAATCATTCGAAATTGCCCATGCGGAAAAGGACATTCTACGGAGGTTAATACTTCCGCTTCCGCCTCCGCCTTGCTCGCTCTATTTTATTTACAATTCGAATAGTAGATGTCCCCTTGTTTGGTTGATCACACAATTCATGTGCGATATGATGTGTAAGTAAGCACACCAAACAACAACACGTTCTTGCGAGTTTGCGTTTCTGCTGAAACACTGTATTTCATTCAATTCCGTTGTAAACGAGAAGCAAAACCCTTTAAAGTCCTATTGAAATATAGACATCGTCTATTATAGTGTTGTAGTTCGGTGTGAAAAAGTTCAGCCTCACCACACCCAATGGCTGTGCTGTGGAAAATGAAAAACAATAGGCGACGACTACAAGGACTACGAGGACTGCAAGGACCCTTTACTTATATTTCTTTTCCTGCCGTCACGGATGGAATGATAGATATTTGTGTTGTATTGAATGCTTAATGATAGTGAACACAAAAGATGGCTGTTGCGTATTATTATTGTGTGCTTTCTGTGAAGGCGGCAACAAAGCGAGACGGCAGAATTATTCTATTACTACGAACCATTAAATAATTGAAATGACTTTGCGGATTTGTTTAAATGTAAATCAATAAGCGGGTATCATGTATATTAATGATGATTGCAATTTAAAAGACGAATGGAGGTATTTTGTTTGATTTGCATATATATACAGTTGAGAGTTGTTTTCATTTTAATCGAATTTGGGATTAAGGCTCGATAATGCTATAATAGAGTATGTAAACAATGTTATTCAATATAACGGTTATTTGATTGTCATGATGAGCCGTGTTGAGAGGGGCATAGGGTTATTTATTCCCCCTTCCCAGCGTAGATTTCCTTAGCGGTTTCTGCATGTGGTTTTTTGCCGGCATTTTTATGACTTTCTCTGTAGTCAGACATAAGAGATTATAAGAGTCTAAAGACATAAATACACGGATCTGTCGTGGGCTTCTTAAAACGACATCATCGTCCATCAATGATAATCTATTCCTTTATATAGACGATTTCTTTCCATCAAAGCGGATGTGTGTCATTGTTATCAAATGGATTTTATCAACAGCAAATATTTTAGTTGACTAGGCATGCAGGAAGCTAGTATTTCTTCATTTCTCTTTAGTGAAAAAATGTTACCAGCTGGACACTCCGCGTCGGTTGAGGTAGAGATTTTTTGTATCTGTGCGTGTCACTTCGTGAAGTATTAATCTACTGTGTTGACCAGAGACAATACTGAGACCACCAACATCTGCCGATTTCCCGTTACTTGTCTACAAGCTATATTTTTATGGGGTGGCAAATGCTAAGTGCGTTAGTATTGTTACATTGAAATTCGTATTGACAAATGTCATGTAACTTACAAAATTCCGATTCACCAACACACTCGCACCTTTCATATGCCACTTCCGCTGTATAGAATTCAGAATTTTCATAGAATTTTATCCGTTAAATTTGAAATTATTCGTTACATGTGGATAATATTTTTCTTTAGGAATAAGTGCAGTGTTGTTATGGATATTGTTTGTGAATCGTATATTTTCTCGGTTCAAAATCGTGTCTGTCGTAATTTCTAATTTTACGAGTACAAAAAAACTCGTTTAAGAGCGTAGAGGTAATTTTGTACTTAATTTTAGTATTTTTTTTATAATGCTCGAGAAGATGGGCAGTTGTTGTTCACTCCGGGTGTAAATCAGGTTTAAGTTAATTTTACACCCTGCCATTGAATCCTAGTTTGTAAAACCTGAAAATTTAAATCTATATCCATAATATTCACTCGAAAACATACATTAAGCCCGCTTGATTAAATATGTACTTAAATGCGAACTTAACACGTTTAAACCGATTGTAAGCCGTTTTAAGCCTACGTAATGCCAAATTTTACAAAAGATTGCATTTGTTTTTTGTTGTTTGTCACTTGGAAACGTATTTCATTTGTTTTGAGCCAAGTTATATTTTAAGGTTATGCCGAAATGTTTGTCGAAACAGGAGGAAACATTTCCGAAAATTACCACATTGTTATAGTCGACGCATACCCGATTTGATATAGTCGACTACAATCTGTTGTTTCATCAGTTCTTCGACAAGACATCAACATTTATTACGTCCTTTTCACGAATGAAGTCTTTTTTTTTTAGTTTCTTGCAATTTTTTGTTCTATTCCCCTTTTTTACTTTTCTACTCTTCTTCTTCTTTGCACATCGAACAGATGTCAACATTATGAAATTGAGTTTTAATCCGAGTTAAAGTACTTAAACTGGTCGCCGGAGTACAGTTTTTTTAAATTCAGTCGGATTAAAAAAAAACTGGGTTCGGCTCGGTTTTAACGACTGAATATTATGGACTTGGATTTAATTTTTGGGTTAAGCTCACATAAATCCGGGTGTAAACTTTAACCCGGATTAAATAATATGGCCGTTAAAGTAGCCATTGACAATTTAACATAACGCAGAGGTATCATAGGAAGTACCGCTACAGCTATCTAGCCTATCACGCAAAAAAAAAAAAAAGGGTATGCAAAGGGATGTGTTGGTAAGGTAAAGTCATATTAAATGCAGTTCTAAATTTTTGTGGGTTCTTTTTCTGGAATTGTATTTTATTTATCGAGTCGTGTTTCGATTTACCCATCGTATTTAATGTTTGTATAATATCGGAAAAAATCGTAAAATTATTTACGAAATCGTAGAAATTGGGGCGAAAAAAACCAAAAATCGGAGCGTCGTATCAACCTTCCAAAATCGTAACATTTACGATAAATACGACCACATAACAACGCTGTTTGCCATGTTAAAGTAATTTAAGAGAGAATGTTATTTTCAAAATTTTCGGGGGCAAACGGGTTGGTGCAAGGGAGCTGACGGTTTCATAAGTTTCATTGGTATTCAGTTCAAAGAATACCAATTAATTGAGCTTCATATTTCATGAATTTGTAAATTTACGTTTTCAGCAATAGATTGTAATTTATGTATGTCAAATAATCCATCCATCCATCAGTCCACTCTATTATATTTCTGTAGTTTCGGTAGTAGTATATTTACCTCTTGCGGTTCACACCCTCAACCAATCTTAAAAAAATGAATTTTCGGGGTGCTTTTTTTTGCATTTTTACTCCCTTAAAATATTAACAATTGAAAAAGTTGAATTTTACATTAAATACATTAAATTTCAACTACGCAGTTGTGTACAAACTATGATTCAGGTAAATAATTTCTTTCATTCATCATGTCCGTAGCGACGTACGCCGTAGCCCGTACAAACAACGCCATGAAAGACAGTCGACAACCGAAGAGAGTTACAGCCATTGAAAATCTAAGAGAGAATTTTCTCGAAAATAAAACGTGAAGTGGATGAAGTAGGGGAGGGGATCCAAATCCAACATCCAAGTCTAAATGACGAACCAATTATTTCTCAAGTTAACAATAATAAATTCATCATAGGTATTTATATTTGGTAAGAAATAATTACCAGTGAATTTAAATGTGTAGGGCTTGGCTTGAAAGATAGAATAGTTTTTGACCCGATTGATATAAATATTTTAATGAGTTACTCGAAGTACTAATTCTACGCAGACGAAGTCGCGAGTACCAAAAAGTATGCACTATTTTTCATGTACAATAGCGCATTAGAAGAAAATGAAAATATTAGTATAATTTTTGTAGTACATAGTAGTTTATAATAATGAATGCACATTAATATATTTCCTGACGGTTCAAAAAATATACACGTAATTGTTCAAGTTTTCACTTCTGTCGGCACTCCCGGAGTGCGATTGTTTTTTTATTTTGTTTAACGCTAGGAGGTGGTAATCTTTCAAAGCCGAGCTCGTACTCAGTAACAGTGTGTTGATGGCCCTTTCTCCCGTCTTCCCGTTTTCCCTGCGCTAGAACATTCTTGGCATTTCCAGCTATCCAACTTTTTCACCTAGTAGTTAAAATAATCAGCAATTTGTCTTTCATATTTGTTAAGTATTCGTCCATAGAGCGTTGAATACTGTTGTGGTTTTATTTTTCGAACTATGTAGCTAGTTCAAAAGGTTTTACTCTTCTTAACCTCCTAGTCAGATTGCTGATATTTAATAGTTCCTTCATTTCTGTGTTGACCTGATTGAGAATCCTAAGTTTATGTCTATTAGATAATTTTTTCACTTCATCTTCAACCGTTTCTATTTCTAGATCTCTATGCAGATCTGCGTTTCTAATGTACCACGGTGCATTTACTACATTCCTCAGAACTTTGTTTTGAAATGTTTGTATTTTCCGTAGATGTGTTGTGAATGTACCCATAGCTGGAGACCGTATATCCATACTGGTTTCAGAATTTGCTTATAAACCAGTCATCAATTGTAATTTGACAAACAAGAGTATTTCCCTCTAAGCCAATACATTTTCCTATAGCGCATATTCAGTTCTTCTCTCTTTTTCTGTACATGTGCTTTCCAACGTAGTTTTGCGTCTAGTATCATGCCAAGATATTTGGCTGTGTTTGCGTAGTCTGCTTCTTTATCATTTATGAATACTCGAATGTGCTGAACATTTCTATTCGTAAAAATTAAATGGACCGACATTAGTTTGCAATGTTGGCCCAGTATATTAGTGGTTAGTGTGTTGGACTACTAAGCGGAGGGTCCCAGGTTCGAATCCCGAGAAAACCCAAATTCCAACTTAAGGTTTTTTTTCACTGCGCCACCTCTCGCGAACGTCTGACAAACATCCGAGAGTATAACTGTCATGAAAGAGCTTCTCAATTGGCCGTTTGGACTCGGCATACAATTTTAGATCCCTTCCATTCGTCCCAAAAATAAAAACTCACACAAGACGAATGGTTATCTGTCGGTTTGTTGTCGCTAATTCGAGGACAACAGGCAAGGACATCAGTATCATCTGCAAATGTTGCCACAGTTGTTTCATCACTATTCAACAAGTCAACAAGTAAATAAGAGATATAATAAAGGGCCTAGCACACTGCCTTGCGGTACACCAGATAAAAGTAGAGTTTCTTGTTTAATTCTAAAGAATCGCTGTAATATATAGGATTCTAACATTTCTGAAAACTGCTTTGGCAGTCCTCTGTGACATACTTTATCGAATGCTTGCGCTATATCGAGAAATATATAGTTGAGCATAACATTTTTTCTTCAAATGCTTTTTCGATTTTATCTGTTATTCTATGAACCTGATCAAAAGTGGAGTGTTAATTTCAAAAACCAAATTGATGGTTTGGGACTAGCGTTCGATTGTTTTGTTCAGACGTTTAATCAAATCTTTTGATGTCTGACTGTCTGCTTTTTACCCGACTGCACATAGAGAGGGTTCTGTGTTTCGAGCATATCCTATGTACGTTTCATCGGGAAACTTTGTGGCCTAAACGGCTTGACCGATTTTGAAGAGAGAGGTGTTATAAGATTCGTATTCTTCCCCCGAGTGTCATAGGCTAAACAAAAATGATATAAATTTAAATTTAAAGAAAAACGAAAAAATCCCAATTGTCACACAAATGTCAGTGAGAAATGTCAAGATATGGAATACACTGAACTGTGAAAAAAATTACGTTCTGATCTATTCACAGCATCGCAACTCATACCCAGCCAAGTTTCGCATCTAGCGGCATCTACATTTCAACTCAACATCGCAACTGACAGCCAAAAATCGCATCATTTATTTTTAGTGAATAGTGTTACCATCAAACGAATATTATGTCGATTGTTAGGTTCAAGTTTATATAGTCCAAATAGATACATTAGGTTCGTTCGCGTACGCAGTTTGAATCGAGCACTATCGATTTAAATCGATCGCAATCACACAAAGTCTATACACGTACTCATTAAAAATGACAGAAAAAGAGAAAATTAGCAAAATAACGAGTAACGAGTGGTTCCTCTCTTGGCTCGAAACAGCTTAGAGAATTTCAACCGGCAAGTGCTGATAAATATGTCAAATATACAAAGTTGTCAAGAAACAAATTCACAATCCGGCTTAAAAATTAATTACAAAGAATAATTAAATCTGTAAAAATAATGAAAATTCGGTGGTGGTCGAATGATGTCCTAGAACGTTTCATATGTTGCACAAAGGTAAGTTGCATATTTATTTGTTATAGTAGCTCGATACAATTTGTGAAGTAGCTCGAAGTCTATCCACGTACTTTGGCGTATATTTTCAGCTCTCTGAAAGAGTTTTGGTAAATTTTTAGAGTTTGATGGATTTGCAGTGTTTGGCTGGGGAAAGTACGCGAATAGACATATTATTACCCGACTGGACACAGGGAGGGTTATGTGTTTCGCGCGTATCCTTTGTACGTTCCTACGTGACGCCGTGTAGCCTAAACGGCTAGACCGATTTTGAATAGTGAGGTGTCATTAGATTCGAATTCTTCCCCGGAGTGTCATAGGCTAAAAAGATATTAATTAAAAAAAAGTTAGTTTAAAAAACCAAAAAACCCGACTGATTGTAATAAAAAGAATTAAAAAGATATGAACAAGATACATTCAAGTACCTATACCTTACTATTTGACAGTCGGACGGTACTCAATACTCATATATTTGTTAGGCTGTCAATTAGTTAGGTATAAGTACTTGAATGTGTCTTGTTCATATCATTTTAATTCTTTTTTTTACAGTCAGTTGTGTTTTTTGGTTTATTAAACTACCTTTTTTTTATTTAAGTTCTGATTTACAAAATTCAGCTTTTCAAATTTAAAGCAAACAAATTCTGCTTGTTCAGCTTTCTCACATTAACAAATATAAACAAAAATTAAATAAAATATAAAAAATAAAAAAAAAATTAAGAAGAAATAATTAAAATGGAATTTGAATAATTTAAATAATAAAAGCAAATGAAATAATAAATAAATATTGAAACAAAATAAAAAAAGGAAAAATAAATTAAGAAAAGAAAAAGAATTAAAGAAAAAGAAAAACAATTTGAAAAAATACTAGTAAAAAAAGGAAAATTTTAGAAGCGCCCGCTTTTTAACATTTTCCAAACCTTTTTCTACTGTTTGAAGTAGTATTTTGTGAAACAGAATTTTGACCAGCATGAAAATGCGGGAAAACTGCTTTCAACTATTTCTGTTTGTGATCTTTCGATAAGTTTGAACAAGGAAAATAAAGAAATAATAATAAGGCGGTACAGCGGTGTAGACTGTTTCTTCGAGAAACCTTTGTATCCTTAGAGGAGCCCGTATACCTGTATATTTACACCTTTCCAAAAATCGCAATTCCTCTATCCAGTATTGCAAAACCCATTTTCCTCGTAATTTTCACATCACACACACAAACGGGTTCCTTTCAATATCCTCTATTACGTTTATTCGTATAGAATACACTTTTTTGAAGGCGCACTTTAAGTTGACTGCCAACAAATCTGTTGAACAAGAAACACCATCAAATGCTTTCGATAGATAGATTGATTGCGCTGAGTCCAATTTTAGTTCAATTTCAGCTAACTCGCTGCAAATATCACAATGCAAAAACTATCCCCCTTGACCACCTCTGGAAAGCACAAACCGCCACTATACCCGGATGAAATGTCAGATGCTTTTTCCACCAATCGACAGTGGAGCGAGAATTAATTCCTTCACTTTGACTGCGCGATGGCCATGGTAATCGAAGTCGAGTGCACCGCCGTCGCGTCATTCACATCAGACATCACCAATGGAGTTCCGGCGGTATTTGAAAGGTTCTTTGCCATAGCCTTTGTCCTCGTCCAGCACACAGCACACACTCTGCGAAATTCATTTCCGACATTTCAAAAACGTTTCCATGTCAAATTGTGAAAGAGACTGATTTTTTTTTTGTGTGTGTGCTTTACAAATGCGACTGGACAAGGACATGGCTAAAAATTTCAAACGGTTATGAGGAGCAAGTGTATACGTATACAAGCCCATTCCCAGTGGCATCATATGGAATTGTAATTTATATCCCTGCTGCCTCAACGGGTAGCCACAATGAAACCCTTCTCAAAGGCATATTTCTCAGCATAAAATGTTTCCCAAAATAAAAGGGATAAACCTAACCACGGGCTCTATTCGACCGTGCACATGCATGTTGTAAATGCATTCGAAAAATAGAGGAATACATTATACAGGAGAAACCAGAAACGAGATGCATGTGTGAACGACGCAAAGCGCAACAATCAAGCAACACTGCACATCATTAAAATACCACCACTTACCCCCAATCTCAAGTCTTTGGCACAAGAAATCTTCCTCCTTTAACCGGCTTTTACTCGTTACCCAAGCAGAGTGTGAATGAGTGAATGCCAGATGAGTACTCGTATAGCAATGTGGTTTGACGCTGAAAACGAGCACACACAAAATAAAAAATAAATAATCCCCAACACTGTGCCAAATAAAATCATTTTTCCCTAATAGAAACTCAGCAGGAGATCGTGCTGAATGTGGCGGTTTTCAAAAGGAACCACACTTGTTCACATATAGATATAGAGCGCCTGCCAAAGAAGGATGCCTCCACCACACAAAATGAAAGAAGCGGGTGAAAAAAAGGCCATTCACATCACAACCGTAAATTTGAATTCCAAATGTCCTAGTTTGGGGTCTGTATTTGTGCTCGGTTTCGGGTTTCTTATACTAAACGTGGGCAAATGTCCTATTCAGGATTGAAGTTAATTATGACAGCAGAGGTTTTTTTCTTCTCTTTTTTCCTTAAATGAAAAATTTCAAAACAAAAGAATGTAGGACATACGTATGAAACCGTTACTCTCCACATGGATGCGAAAAGCTCCAATAAGCTCCACCGTTCCACGTTCTCTCTTATGTTCTCAAAAAGTGGGAACAGTCTGGCGCAGATGTGTTTCACACAAGCAGACCCAACTTCGAATTCAAAAGAGACCCGCAGCCAGGGCGACAAAAATATTCGGTCCACGAAATACCTAATTGTCCGTGGCAGGAAAATTGGATCAGAAGCTTTCGGGGGAGAACGGCACTCTTCAGTTTGATATTTGCGTTTTATGCGTTAGCACGTCGCGACCGGTTGTCGTTGATCCACGAAAAGAGTCTTGTTTTTACTCTAGAGCACATCGAAACTAGGGTCGTAGTGTGTGAACGTGGTGTAACGTGGCGTGTATTGTTCTGTATTGTGTGTTGCGTGTGCGTTCAATTTGTATATGAAAGAAAAGGATGAAATCGTTGTGAAAAGGATACGCACTGTCCGCTGTGTTTATACTATGATGCCATAAAGACCGGGTAGAGGACCACTCACAGTGGTCTGCTCGCTTGTATGTTGGATTTTCTTTTCAATAAACAAAAGGGAAAACAAAAAAAAAAAAAGGATTAAGCACACCACCATCCTCCGCCGAAAAGACAAAGAAGAAACAATACCGGAGGAAACTGAATATCAATATGCCAACTTCCAGGATTTATCTGACATTATTAACAGCTGTCATTCTGGGAACGGGTAAGTGCAAATGAAATTGAATCCCTTTCTTGGCGATTGTTTGAATGTTTTCCTTATTTTCCTGTGCTTGCGAACGTCCTTCGAATAAGCAATGAGTTATGTGTGTGAAGGCCGTGATCAATCTCGGGGTAATTACATTTTTAGTAACCCCCAAATGCTTTCGGGCCTATAAAGTAGTAATTTAAGACGTACTTTCTTTTTACCTCGGGGAGGTTATCTCCGAAAAGGATCACCAACTCCGTTTACTTTTATTACCTGGGCAAATCTTTAAGGAACTGCTTACAACCTTTACCCGAACTTTGTTAGGGAAAATACCAACGGTGGGAAAAAAAAAAACTCTTCCTGTTTCGGCCCCTTTCTGCTTTGCATGTTGCCACGTCGACGTCGACGTAGTCCGCACATTAATTTTGACTGTGCATATAATTTTTTTGTTGCTGTTGTTGTCTGTTTGCGCCCCACTGTTGTGTTATCCTTTTGGATTGGACCACACCTCTAGATGGGTACAATCCTTATGAATAATTCAGGATTCAATTTGAACATGGATTTTCGGTTGTTTTGCGTTGTCCTTACCCGTTTGTATATCTGTCTACCGCACATACACAGCGAGAGTGAAGTTATGTGTTTCATAGAAATGAATAACAACGAGTTGTGCTGTTCCTCTGATTGTACTCTCAGATTTCAAGGATTATTGTTGTGAAATTGTTTAATTAAATCAAGGATCCGCTTTTGACTAATCTATCTCCAGCGCCACTCCTATCGTTTGTTTTTTTCCCCTCCCTCGTGACCAACTCGTTGTTGATCCTTGAAAAACGAAATCAAATAAAGCAAACTAATACAATAAGAACGAGGCGGCGGCGCGGGTGTTTGAGTTGAGTTGAGTTTGCCATTGCCTCCTGCCTGTATGACAACTGCCGCCAATTGGGACAGCGCAATGAGCATGATGACGATGGCTGTGAAATGTTTTATTGCGGTTCTGAAAAACGCCGCGTAAGGACACTTTTAATTAAGCACTTATGTCATGTTAGATAAGCGACAAGGGGGTGCGCACAATAGGCTATTGTTGGAAGAAAAAGACCTCCGTCTCCATGGACTCTTTGTCGTTTATCTTTGACTTCTTCAACAAACGTTTGTTTGTTTTTTCTTTCTGCTTTTCCTTTCTATCTGTAGGTATGCCTTTAGAATATGGCCGTATCTTTGGGTTTGGTTTTTTTTTCCGCCAGCTTTTCTTAGCTCTTTGTCAACGGTTGTCATCTAGATCAAGAACAAGGGGGATGTTGTTAAGCAATTTTTTTGCAGTTAAAGTTGTTGTTTGCCTTTTAATTGACCGACCGGATGCGGCTCAAAGACATAGACAAGGCATACACAAGCACAAACATCTTTGGTAGATGTACGTGTTTCTAGGATGAAGACGAAATTCGTGTGCTGCTAATTTGTGCTTCTCCTTTGTTTTTTTTTTATGTGTGTTCCACCGCAAAGTTGTTGATTATTGCTTCTGTTTTGTGTTGTTATCGGGTTTGCGGCCACCTTAGCGCCTTGGTTGGGACGTTTTTTGAAATGAAAATTATACGAATGATGGAGCCATGAACGTTTTCTGAAATTAAGACTCATTTTATGACTCGCTTGGGTATTGTGTTTTACTATATAAAAAAAAGGGATACCAGCACCGCCAGGGTGATGCTATTGTTCGTAGCTATTGTTTTTGTGAGTTAGATTATGGTGGCTGGCAAATAGAGTTTGTTAACTGCCCAGAAGAATAGCGGTTGGACGTGTTCCATATTTAAAATATGAAAACGGCTTCAATGATTAATGGTTTAGGTAGGGTTTTTACTAAAAACTTGTAACAAAAGGCAGCTAGTACAATATTAACTTTAAACCCCACCCACATTTGGATATACGTTCTGGTACGAATTCTTTTGAATAATACTAAAACTTCGGATTGAAAAGACATTGTCCAATTTTTAGTAATATAGACGACAAATCGGACTATGGGCCAATTAATAATTCAATTGTGATAAAGGGAACTATGGTGTCAGTAAGGTGGATGCGGACAGTTCGACTGCTTTAAAATAAGGCGAAACTCAAGTCGATGACCTTGAACATCTAACTTGAACCTTAACATAATTTAAGAAAAAAATTAACCCTTCCAGCAACAAGTTTAATTATTACCAAACAAAGTTTATTTACAAAGTTTGTTCTGAAGGTTAAGGGAAGTATTTTGTAAGTGAAGATTTCAAGTGTAAAGCTAAAATTAAGATGATTCATCTGATGATGATAATCAGATGATTTCGCACGCAAATGCGATTTGCGTATTCCACACACATAGCTACTTGTGGATCAGATGATTTGTGTTTTTTTATACAAATGGAATTTGAGTATAGACAGCTGCTTTGTTCGATATTGTTTTAAATAGAAATAATTAAATAATAAATAATTAAATATTAACTAATTGTCATTGTTAAAGAGAAAAGTTTTGCGATCATTTTGGCCGCGTACTACATACGCGATAGTGAAGAGGAAGACGGAAGCCATTAAAACGACTTTAAGTTGCCATGGAACTTTTTGCAGAAAACATTTGAGGATTTTTTTACAAATTTTGTATCGGAATTGCGTGCTGAAGAACCCCAATTCTTCAGTAATGTCGTCGGAAGATGGGCCGCTCAGTTCGAACATTAAGTTTCTTTGGTTACGCCGCCGGCTGTACATTCAGAGAGCCCATATACAGTTATGCGCGAGTTATCGAATTTAAAGCGTCCTTAGGAAAAGGAAACAAACTTTAAAATTTTTTCTCTTTTGGCCTTTATTTCTCAAGATTCAAAAGTGAACTGACTGTACCATTTAATTTTATCGTCTTACGAGCTAAGCTTTGAAAACAAAAAATATGCATTTACTTTACATAAGCAAAGAGTTTCTTAGAGAGACTTCTTATATATAAATGTTATTTGACGAGCTTGGCTTGCTGTGCAACTCTCTATCTTCTTCGATACCGTGCACGTCCAGGTACACGTTGTAATGTTTGTTGTGTTGTTATTGTTGTACGACACATAACTCACGCCAGCTTTTCGACATCTGTATGGAGGGTCTTGATGCCGTGTTTTCTGGCCTGTAGCGACACTGAAAACCTTCTTTATCATTATTCCGAAGGACTGCGATATGTGTGGGTGCAATATACAAAACGAGTGTTTCACATTCACATTCTCAAGTGAAAACTCGCGTTTCACAGTTTATTTTCCTCAACTTAACTGTTAAGACATTTAGTGTAATCAATTTTCAAAATAAGGTGACTTAAACAAAAACCTGTTTGAATGTTAGACACATAAACACAAATATGTAGTTTAAAAAATATTTTTGAACCCGACCAGACAATTTGTATACACAAATTTGATTTGTGGAAGCAATACACAAATGAAGTGGAAGCGTGTCGAAATTCTGCTTTAAATATTGTGCTCTTGAAAATTCAACTTTCACTCACAAAAATTCTGCTACTTTTTAGTTATGCCTTACAAAAATCAGATTTTCAAATTTAAAGCAAAAAAAATTCAGCTTATTCCGTTTTTTTCCAAACTAACAAAAAAAAACAAAACTAGAAAAAAGTAGACGCTTTTCAACAAAAAAAAAAATAAAAAAGAAACAATAATTAAATTAAAAAGAAATAATAAAAATAAGACTACATATTCAAAAAAAAAAAACTAAAAAAAAAAACAATATCTACCAATCTACCAAAATTATTAAAAACCAGGAGTTTTAAAAAAATTTAAATTAAACAACAAATTAAAAAAAAAGAAAATCTTCTCTCCATCTCTGCTTTCGAAACCTTTTATTATTGTTTGCAGAATTTTGAAAACAGGATTTTGAAAGCAGAATTTTGTAAAAGAATGTTGACCCATCCGGAATTTTAACCACAACCCAAATTAGGTTTATGTGTAGGCATTCACCGCGGTGCCTCGCTTCAAATTTTGTAACGCAACGTTTTAAAGGTTGTTCTACGAGTAGTTAGGGAGTTCCAAAAAAGTTTCCGCTCTTTCATTTTCATGTCTTTAAAACTATCCGAACAAACTGTTTTATTTTCAACTGCAATTAGAGGAGCAACAACGATATTATTTTGTTTGTTCACTACCATAAACGTAATTCAATCAGTTTGTAAAAAACAATAGTAAATTACAGGTCAATCACAAATCCGCTGAAACTGGAGTTTTAGGCACTTTTTGTGTTCAGAATATTTTATTTTAACATTTTTTGTTAAACTCCTTGCACAGATTGTAGCGAACATCAGAGACAGCTTTTATGCGCGTCAATAAATATGATAATTGTTTGAAATTGGCAACATTGGCAATATATGGGCCTCTCCTCTGCGATTGCCAGAGGCCCCACTTGGAAGACACATCTACCGTGTAGATGAATATCTACCTATATTTATTATTCGTGGGGCGATTTGTGCTCCTTTCAAACCTATACGGAAGAAAATGGTCTATTAAAGTTCAAATGGAGAGGTATATAGTTAGAAGTGACAACGTTTCTTCCAAATCTTTATATGCCGAAAGGTTAATGGACTCCAGATGTTTGTTCGGTTTGTTTAGCATTTGGCTAATACTTACTTAACTTTTCGGATCTCTTGTCGGTGAACATGCCGCAATGCTACGTGTCATCGCCAATGATTGTTGCCGCAGTTGAGTAAGTCACTTGCTATGTAACTGTGCCGCACTGTCCTCTGGGCGAGTACTTCTTTCAGAACTTGCAGATATTGCTGAAACGGATATCAACATAATCAGAAAATCCCTCCAAAACTCAAAATGATTACAAGCGTATGGGATATATAACCGTGTCTCTTTGACTGTTGTCTAAATGAATTACTCCGAAATTTGACACCTAACCGAATCTAGCCTATGTAGCTATTGGCAGCAGGTTCTTGCAGGAATGGGTTAAGAAGTAAAAGATTAAGAATTGCGTTAGGGCTTTCTGTTCGTGTCCCCATAGGCGTCCTTGTGTAGGCGTTTTTTGTCATTGACGTGAGAATGGTTGGTTTTTTTTTTGATAAGGCACAACCGCCGTAAAAATGGAAACATTTTTTGGGTTTGGTCTCCACATCCTGCCAAATAATCGGCTACATTTGCTGCTTTCTTCACTCGTTAATTAATACTCGGCTTCCAATTTGGTTTCCTATCGATGTCTAAAAATAAATAAATAAATACAAGGTGGCGCAAAAGTAATCCTCCTATCAGAAAATGCTATAAATTTTGCGATTGGCCCCTAATGTCAGTTCTGTTTTGACATTTGTGTAGTAAACACATGCGAAATACACGTTAATAAACAATGTTACGCTACACTGCTCCAGAACGCGGAATATTGGTGACTATTTATTTGACCAATAATCGGTCGGTGACTTTGGCACAACGTGAATTTCGTCGCAGATTTCCTAGCCGTCCAACGCCTACTGGTGAAACACTGCGACGTTTAGCCGCTCGCCTCGAAGAGACTGGCACAACACGAGACGTTGCCAAGAGTGGCGGGCCCCGGAGCGCCCGTTGTGGCGAGAATATCGCCTCTGTTGACGCGGCCATTTTTTTTTCGAGAACGCCGCTAGTCAAACGACAACAGTGAACGGTGCGCGCTATAGGGCCATGTTTACCGATTTTTTTCTACCGCAATTGGACGATTTAGGACTGGAGGACATGTGGTTCCAACAGGACGGAGCTACGGCACACACTGCGCGAGCCACAACCGATATTCTGAAAGCGGTGTTCCCGGGTCATTTTTGGCGATTTGCACTAGCCCGCAAGATCGCCTGATTTCACCGCTCCAGACTTCTTTTTGTGGGTCTTTTTGAAGTCGCGGGTTTATGTCAACAAGCCTCAGACTCTTGCAGCTCTTAAAGACAATATCCGTCAAGAATGTGTGGACCTATCGCCGGAAGTTTTGGCCAAAGTGATGGAAAATGCCATAAAAAGGGCTCAAATGACAATCAACTGTGGCGGCGGCCATTTACATGACATCATATTCTCGACTTGATGTAAAAAAAATTAAAAGACCAAATAAAAATAATCCACAAGAAGAATCAAAGTTTTTCATTTTTTTTTTTTAAATTACAGCCAAAAAACATCGGAAGGTTATTTTTGCGCCACCTTGTAGTTGGCGCAACAGGTCCGTGCGTTTAAATATCTTTTAATAACCGTTCTAACAAAGGTCTAAATTCTAATTATTTTACTGAAAAGACCCGGGATTTGAACAGGAAAAATGTATCAATTGGTCGGTTTAATTTATCCGTAGTTTTGATTTCTTCAGGAAGTGTCGATCCAGCTTTTTGTTCTGGAAATGTTTAAAACTAGCCACTATATATAAACCTATACCGAATTAACTTTTCGCGTGGCAAGATTGTAGATTTCAAATTGTCGTACTACGTATCAGAATTAACAGTTTTATACCTGGCTGACGTTTACACGCTTAGAGTGGCCCATTCATATAAATTACTATTTAGCGTGCAAACAGGATACTGCTGTAACTGCCGCGCTAATTTTTTAAATGTTCCCACTTCCGATTTCAACCACAAGCAGTTTACACACGAGTTCAAGTGTACAAAGAATTCTCGACGAATTGCTCTTACCGGCTTGAGTTACTTATTCTAAAGTGCTATTACAAGGTTTTGAGATCGTCACAAAAAGCCCAATAACCTTAGCGGGCCAATCGCAGGGAGTCATTCTGTACATAATAGTACTTCCTCATTCGCTGAATAATACTGGACGTTCCAGTTCCCTTTATCATTATTTTCATTATAAGGTCGGCTTACACACAACTGATGGTCAATTGCATGTAAGCGCTGAGCCTTCAATGCTTCAGTCCGCGTATATTGGCTCCACAAATAAGAAAACAGAAATACTTCGCTACAATGTATACTTTGCTGCCGCCATAAAACGAGCAATCAAAGACAAACAGCCAGCATGCCATTCCGATTCGACCTCCGCAACCCGGTACTCAACCCAAGGCCAGTATTCCTTTATTCCATCGTTACTCGTGACTTATGATTGCATCAACCTCCCCCGGCTGGCAATAAACACGACGAACAAATAGCTCAATCAAAATTCCGTTTTGTAATATTTTGACGATGCAGGCCACCAGCATGCATGACCTTGAGGGAGGCGGCCGCCATTTCCATCATAGACTTTTATGGCCCTCGTCCTCCCGAAATTAGAAGATATCTCATTTGAATACGGAACACAAGTCCATCAACATTTCATCAGCATAAAAGCGGAACAACAGTAAACTTCGTATAAGATAATCCTCCCAGGGAAATGGCCTCAAAGAAGATATTTGATATCTTGCGAGATACGAACAAGTTTACAGAGCCGCCTAACCTAACATTAAAGCTGTAGTAGCATTGTGCAATCAAGAACTGGTGTGTTGTTCTCAACTCTGGCCATCTGGAACTAAGTTCTTCATCCACGTAGATGGTTTGGGCGATAGCCCATGATGTCGTTACACACATGCACTCGACTATAGAAAGTGAAACTTGTAATTGATGCAAGGTTAACATGGACCAATTTGCCTAACCTCTGGTACAGTTCGTTGGCAATGTGTTTCGCAGTCGAAGTCAATCTGCAAGTAAACATCCTTGTGTGTAGGTGTAAATGAGATTGCCAAAAGCTATAATAATGAACTCGAGGCACTTTTGCTGTGAGGAATTGTTAAAATTTTTTTTATGGAAGCACTTGTGTGAGTTTAGTCCCTTCAACAGGAGGGCCGAGCAAAAAAACCCGAATGAAAAGAAAAAACTTTTCACTTTCCACTCAGTTGAGTGATTTGTGCAAGAGTTTTTTGCTTTACTTTAATTTTTTGATTTCAACTTTTCATGTTGAAGCAGACAAATGATTTTTGAATAAAATTCATTTAACTCTTTCTATTGTGAATGGGAAGGAGTCTGGTTTTTTTCCCCCTCTTTCTTTGCATTCATCGATGTTGAAGGATCTGCGAAGTTTACTCGAAGGGGAGGTTGCTGAAATGAATGCAAGAGTTTTCTGTTTAAAGTTTGCCTTTGAAGTGAAAAGTTACTCAAGCTTACAGTTCTTTAACCGTATTTCGGAAAACTTGTCATCGAGGGTAAGTGGGTTGATTTTTTTTCAGGCAACTATTTATTTAGCTTTTATTTTCTTCAAATCAATTGAAGCTTTGACTGGGTTTGGATGGAACTGCTGTCGCTGTCAGGAAAGAACTTTGGATACCTCCTACCTACACTTTGAATTTAGTCTTGTTGGATATTTTTTTGAATATTGTACTCTTTGGAAAGTCAAAGATATAAAACGTTTCAAAGTGCACTGAGTGGTAATATTGCGTATATCTTTTTTGCTGATGTTTATGGATGCTCATTGCTCAAGTTGAATTCGATGAATAATTTCATTAAGTTCCTCTTACATGATAGAAATGGCATTTGCCAGCGACTGGTCTTTTTAGCCCCAGCAGTTGCGATATTGATCAAGTGGTGCCGCGATGATATTCCCGCCACGACAGTATCTCCAAGAAGAAGCTTTGCTTCCTTCGGATAGATAGTCGTCCATAATAATTTGTGGTACGGTGCATTCTGCCCAGAAAAAGTTGTGAGCTGTGTCTCCTTTGCATTGATACAAATAAAGTTTTCTTTTTAAGATTTAGTCCTCTTTGAATATCTATTTGATGTAATGAGTGAATGAATGTACATTCATTGAATCAAATTTAGCAGTCATATTGATTAAAAAGCATGCAGAAGAAACGGTGATCAATATTAGGTCAACAGCTCATGCCCGTTGTTTTAATGAAATTTTTGTTCAATACAAGAAATAATATTGTCATTTTGATGAAATGCATAAAATTTTTAATTGTGGTGTTAAATCCACAAACAAATTTCAAATTGAATAAGACTAATTATTCTTTCGTAAAAATCAGTGGATACTGATTCTTCAATTTAACTTAAAATGTTCTTCATTTTTAAAAAGGTAAGTCGGTAGGAATCGGGTTATATGGACGCCACTCCACTGGTGCCCCCAAGATTGCCAACTTTTGCATAAAAACAAAAAAAAAAAGGACCACCACATACTTAGGTGCTTTCAAAATAAGCTGTCAGTTTTGGGAAAAGACGCCTTATTTGATGAACCTTATCACGAAGTATTCAATAGATTTCCTCACTTTTTTTAATTCACTATAGCGCAGCCAGGACTGTCCTCACACTTGGTTAATTTTAAAATAGGATTCGGCTTTTGTAATGAAAACAGACATCCATTGGAAAAAAATCGCGTACATGCGTTACTGAAGCAATTATATTCAGTCAAGCCAGTAGTCGTTAGCGTATCGAACTTGTGCAGGAACGATGGCTTGAAGGTTCGATCCCCGGAAAGTCACAAATTACATCTTATGATTTTTTTCACTGTGGCACACCGACAAACATCCGAGTATATAACAGGCCTGTCGGACCTGTCATTTAATTTTATTTCATTTATTCAATCTACGATTTGTTATCCACAGATTTCGAAAAACAATAAAATAATTTATATAAAAATAAGTTAAATATGAAGTTCATTGGTGATAAGCGAAATTAATCTATCCTTAAAAATATTTCTGGGAAAAAATATATCCAACTCGTAATAGAAGAGATAAAACAATTTAATACAACGTGGGCCAAAAGAAGTTATCCAATCAGCGTTGCCTTAGAGAAATATTATTAGGGAGTACTGCAGCCAGTAAAGGGGAGTATTTTTAAAAAAAAATATAAGTACAGACATGTTTATTTTTATTTAAACAAAAATCATAAAAAAAAAAACAAAGTCGAACTAAAAACAAGAGGGAAATTTCCTTTTTGACGACAGTTACGAAGATAAAAGTGCTGCCAAATTTGCATTAAATTTGAAGGGAATTAAATTAATTAATGTTGAAATTACATTTTGCTGCAAATGTCTTACAGAACTTTAAAAAAAGTAGGAGTACGAATGTGAAAGGAGGAGTACGGGATTACGGAGGTGTTGAAAGTACTACAATACTCTTATGGAAGTTGTTCATAGTTCATTTATAATTTAAACTTAATCTAATCTTTATCGCAAACTTAAAACTCAATAAAAACGGAAATCTAAAATATTGTTGCAATTGTGAATTATCTTAAAATTCATTTCAATGTAAAAGCTATTAATGTAAGCTAAATTTCCCTTAAAAATTTCCCTTTCTACACACGAGGAAAATATAAATGAAATTGGAAAATGGTTGGTCTTCTCTTGGGATTGGACCACAGCCGAATAAAGATCTCAAAACCAGTCGTTGCTAATTCATTCATTTCGTTGAAGTCGCAAAAACCATTGTGGACAGAAGTACTTTCGGCAACGCTGCCGAAAAAAACTTTGATTCTGTTTTTTGATTATATTTATTTGAATATTTTATTGGCCAAGTGGAGAAGATGATATCGGCCAAATGGGCGCCGTCAGAATTGATTGCTATACGGGCTTCGGCGAGAACTTTGGGCGACAGATTCTCGCACTCGTGTCGAATGTTGTCCTTGAGGGCTTCTAGGGTCTCGGACTTGTTCACGCAAACACGGGACTTCAAAAAACCCCACAAAAAAAAGGCTGTAAAGGTTAAATCGGGCGATCTTGCGGGCCAGTGCAAATCGCCAAAACGAGAGATGAGGCGACCCGGGAACGCCGCTTTCAGAATATCGGTTGTGGCTCGCACTGTGCGTGCTGTTGGAACCACATGTCCTCCAGTCCTAATTCGTTCAATTTCGGCAGCAAAAACTCGGTTAACATTGCCCTATAGCGCACACCGTCCACTATCTGCGTTTGATCAGCGGCGTTCGCAAAAAAAAGTGGCCTCGTCAACAGCGGCGATATTCTCGGCACAACGGGCGCTCCGGTGCCGGCCACTCTTGGCAACGTCTCGTGTGGTCCCATACTCTTCAAGGTTGGTAGCCGAACACCGCAGTGTTTGCGCAGTCGGTGTCGGACGGCCGTGGAATTCGCGATGCGCCAACACTACAGACGAATTGTTACGCAAAACAATAGACTCGATTCTTACGCGTTCTTGGGGAGTGTATCGCTCCATGGCTTGTTCACTTGTATTCTACATCGTGCTAGTCCACAAATGTCAAAAGAGATTTGACAGTGGCGGCCACTTGCAAAAATAAGAGCATCTTCCAATAGGGTGATCTCTTTTGGCCCACCTTGTATGTACTTAATAAAAATATCAAAAACTCACCGAAACACGAACAAGATTAGAAAATTGAATTTCAAATAATTTTTTTAAAAGTTTTTTTTTTGTTTGCTGAATAAAGTGCTAAAGTTAATAACAGGTATGTTTGGTTTTATTTATGTATGTTCGATTCTATTTTTTGTGTATTTACGATGACAGATATGTAATTTAAATCTAAACACGCACAGACATCTGAAAGTCTATAGGACTTATCTTGAATATTACAAAAGACGGTTCTGCACCCACTTCCTGCAAAGATATTTCGATCTTGATGGCCCTGGCAAGAACAGTAATGCCAGTTGCAGCCCCATAAAATATTGTTACCTTGTTACCTATGTTTGTGTTTATACAATACTCATTATGTATACAATCAAAATGTTAACACCTCCATCATGGTGCGGCAATTATTGAATTTAATTTATCATTTGAATGCAAATATGTGAAATACACGCGCCTAATACTGTTCAACACATGCCGTTCAAACCTGCCGGCTGTTGTTTGATAAAGCAGCAAATCATGTGTCAATATATGTACAAAATGCTAATAATGTATGCGTACCTATTCTCGCAAACGACCTCGTAGATACAATTCCATTTGGCAGCACACCCTATGTCGATAACAATTGTGTTCTTATCAACCGGAACGAAGGAGCAAAATGATAAAAAATCAAAGCAAAACATGAGCCCCCCCAACCCCGCACATGTATCAAAAGGACTAAGTATCAATATCGCTAAACAGCCCTGACAAAGTAATCTCCCCCATTCGACAAAACAACAACTGTTTTACAAAAGAACTGCGCGAAAGGAAATCAATTTGAAGCTTCTCCACTTGCGTGAGACGTTTGTCCCGGCCCCTCCACACTTTTGTTCTTTTCACACACGCACGTTCAAAACAAAAACGGAGAAATTACATTATCCTTGCTAGGGAAAAGCTTAATGCAAAAATTGCAATCATTATTCTGATTTATTCACTTGATAACAATACGCAGAAAAGAACATCGAGAGGCTCAACACGTTCTGTGTAGGGAGCGCGTCGTGTAGTCTCCGTATACATAAACAGACGAGTTTATCCTGAAAAATCATATACTCACACCACGTGCAGACCCAGATCAAAGTTAGATCCCCGGGGCTAAGTCAAACAATTCCGAGGGATTTCCTGTATCGAAACGAAACAAAACTGACAAAATGCGTTTTTCGTGTGCGATGAAAGTGATATCCTTTGTTCGTCCTTAATTTGAGTGCCTTCAACGAGCGAACCTATATACACATAGCAACATTTCCATATATGCTCGCGGAATGTGTGCGAGAAAGTCTAAATATGCGGAAGCACGCGACAAAACAATTCATACACACCGCACACTTGAGCGCGGGGTGGAGTTGAAGCGAAAAGCTGATGAAATATCAAGGAAATTTCTTATATGGGGAAAACTCAAAAGGTAAATAAATACCTTGCGGTTGAAGTTGAAGACAAGCAGAATTAAATCTCACCACTTTCAGGGGTTGGGGGGGGGAGCCCAGGTATCCGCTTTCAAGGCGAGTTATTTCTTTGTCGCTAAAACCGACTCTCAGGGGACCACTCGAAAAGGTGAGGAAACCAAAACCATCATCCAGAAATGGAACGGAACAGCAACCATATTTGCATAACTTGCTCACGAGAAAGTGACCTTTTTGTATGTTTGTGCACTGTGTGACATTTTCTTTGGAACAGTTATCCTCAAGTTGTGTGCATGTGTATGGGCTATATTTGTGATGCCTATTATGTAGTCACAGAGGAATACTCTGAAAAGTGAAAACTTTGGCTTGAGAGTTCCGGAATATGCGAAGGCTGGATTAAGTGCTTTTGAATAACGCACGATGTTCTCCGAGAGAGAACAAAGCCCTGCTGTGCTGAGTCTTTCGTTTCACATTAGTGCGAAAGCGTCGTTTCGAGACAAAAACTCTTCTACAAGACAGTATTTCCCATTCGATTTTGTGATTGATGGGTGTATACTGTATAGTGTAGTCCACGTAGTTCAGAGGTTTCTCTGCTACGATATTGAAAATTACAGAGGAATTTGCAAACTATCCGCTTTGCCTAAGCTTTTCGAAAGTATGGTTAAATCGAAAATTGAATTTTCAGTTAAGGATTTATTTTGTGATACACAGCATGGTTTCGTCACTGGTAGGTCCACTACTACTAATTTAGCTTGCTTGTCTCATTATACCATCAATGCTATCGAAGATGGTTATCAAGTCGACTGTGTTTACACTGACTTGAGTAAAGCATTTGACTCCGTCAATCATCTAATATTGCTAAGAAAACTTGAATGTTTTGGATTTCACTCAGCAATGCTTGATTGGATAAGATCTTATTTGATTGGGAGGATTCAAAGAGTCAAAATAGATAATTACTTTTCACGATCGTTTGGGTGCAGCTCGGGAGTACCACAAGGTAGTCATTTGGGTCCGCTCCTGTTTATAATTTTTATCAATGACATATCGTGTGCAATAAAATATTCACATTGCTTGATGTATGCTGATGACTTAAAGCTGTTTCTTAAAATCAAAACTTCACTTGACTGCGAGTTTTTACAACATGATCTAAGAAACTTATCTGTCTGGTGCGTCAAAAATTGTCTACACTTGAATATTAAAAAAATGCTGTATTATATCCTTCTACAGAACTTCTTATCATTTGGGGTTTCAGTACGAAATCGACACTATTGGATTAAACAGAGTCGATGAGGTGAAAGATCTTGGCATTATAATTGATTCGAGGTTCACCTTTGCATCTCATATTGACCACGTTATTGCCAAACTAAATAAGCTTTGTGGTTTTATAAAACGAAATAGCAGGGAATTTTCGGATACTCATACCCTTATTTCGCCTTTTATTGCGTTGGTTAGATCTCTGCTTGAATATGCTGATGTTATATGGACCCCATTCTATAAAATTCACTCAGATCGCCTTGAAAAAATCCAGAGGCGTTTCACAAAATACATGTTCCGGAAAATGAGCTGGGATTTTGAAATTTCTTACCGGACTCGATGTCAATTGTTGAGCATATCAACTTTATGTTCTAGAAGAAAAGCCCATGAGATCATGCTAATAAGGGATTTATTATGCTATCACATTAATTGTCCATCTCTTTTAGCCTGAGTGCCAATCTATGCCCCAACCAGACCTTTAAGGGAAAGAAACCTTCTTCTTCGACCTGTTCATAGAACTAATTACGGGCACATTGAGCCAATGTCCAGAGCTATTGTTTCATTTAACGTTGTTTATATTTTTGTTGACCTTTATTATTCACGCGATCGCTTCAAAAGTGTTGTACTTAATTTGGCAGCATTACCTTCGTATTAAGTACATTGTCTTTATACTTATATTGTAATTTGTATAGCTTAGCTAGTAGATGATATGAAATAAATAAATAAATAAATAAATAAATATTGTTTTTCTTCTTGAAAGTGGTCGCATGACAACAGGCGAAAATTGCGTTTAAAAGGTTGCATCTTTACAACTGTTCCAAAATCAGTTCAAGTCGGTTAGTCTGGGAGATCATATGCAAAGCATTTGCAGAGAAGTATATGTATTTCAATTACGAATTTGAATGCAAATACGAAACTAGAACTATACCAAGTTCCAGACTGCGTACCTATCTATTCTGGGTGACGTGAATGGGAAATGTATTCCGTTTCTACTTTATCTTAACCCTGGAATGCTACACTTATTTGCGAAACGTACTATGCTACACTGGGGTACAACGGTACCCCAAAGAAAAAAGGACATTTTTAGAAAAAAACTAAATTTTATTCAGCGAATTCATAAAAGAAACTTAGAGTACAGAATAAAAGTAGTTTTTTTCAAAAACAAGGAAGTGAAATAATATTATTTTGAACAGGTTGGACATATTTTACTTTGGTACTGTAAACAAATGATTTTTTTGCATAGAGCGCAGTTGATCCTTGATTTTCTATCCCGGCTTCTTGGGCAAAATGCACACCTACCCGCGGTAGTAGTTGGCTTTGTTTGCTCTTCTAATGCTGGGGTTATTTTTAGTGTACTGCATATTGTCTCGCGGAGTTCACGCCTTAAAGTTGGAGTTTGTAAACGACGTTTAATGTGGTTTTACTAAATCTAGTGCTAATTTTTTCAAGTATACTCTTCGGTTTTCTAATTTTTCTTTGTTTTGTGCGTAAGAACCACGTAAAAGGATCATTGAGTTGTATCCCAAAATATTGAGCAAATTACAAAACAAGCAAAACGGCCAGCGGCGCGTCTTTCGACCAGTAGAATAAGTGTGACACAATTGGTCCAAGGTGTCAACTCCGCCCTTTGTTGAGTTATAGAATTTTATTATCTCTGGTAATTCGGTGGAATTTGGCTCATCACCTTTTTCATGCATTGTAGAAAGCATCAATACAATTTTTTTTTTTCTTTTTTGGTGGACAGTACGACAACAGAGTAAGTGGATTACTGTAGCAAAACATGGAAGAGTTTACCTGTCTATCCTTTAATTCCAAAAATGATTGAGGTATTTCTTTTTTATTTTTCCTCGAGGTGCCCCCTACGGTTATGTTTTTGTTCAGAAGATGTTGGGCAGTCTGCACTGAAGTAAACCAATTATCCATAGTCAGATTTCTATTGGTACCATGAAAAGAACTAGTAAGTTTGTCACAATAGTACTGGGCAACCGGAACATCGCGAGGTGTGGAGTCCTTGCCTATGTAAACTTCAGCGTCGAGTACAAAAGCCGTTTTAGCATCGCAGCACATCACTATCTTGATTCCATACTTGTCAGGTTTTGATGGAATGTACATCTTAAATGGACAACGACCTCGGAAACCAACTAATTGTTCATCAATCGTGGTGTATTCCGATGGAACATATATTTCTTTCATTTTATTTAGGGATCTCTCGAACACTTCTCGAAATGCTGCAAGTTTGTCCGTCGTTTTTCTCTGAGCTCTGGTGTCTTTGTCATCGAATCGAAGACAGTTGATCAGAAACCTAAAACGTGCTTCGGGCATAGTTGCCCTAAATATTGGTATACCACTGTCTTTATCAAATAACTCTTTGGTAAACACTCCATTCATTTTCATAACACCGGCATAATAAAGCAAGCCAATAAGTGCCTGCATTTCATAGAATCCGTTTCCTTGGTGAAAGAAGGTTTATTAGTTGTTTCTATGTCATCATCGTCGTCGTCCACTTTTTTGACATATGTTAATTTTTGGACTTTCATTTCTTTATTTGTATATTCCGTAATTTTTTCAAGGTTTTCTCTGGTGAAACATAGTTCCCAGGCTTCTATTCCTGACTTTATTTGCTTGGATTCATTTTTATTTCCAGGCAAATGTAGAACCAGATTTCTTTTTGGTGTCCGATGTACTGTACCTTTAACCCCTGACCATTTGAACCCATTTTTTCCTCTTAGTTTAACGGGAACCTTCAAAATTTTAACTTTTGCTTGTTCAGCACGGTATATTTGTGCCAGCGGTACACAATCTTCAGAATCAGAGGATGAAAATGAATCCTGGAAGCAAACGGTCAAGGATGTGAGCCGATGGTGATCTGGGCTAGAATGGTAACGGATGTCTTCAATATCGCATTCCTTGTTCATTTCTAAGTTATCTCTAAAATCTGGTATGATGGCATCGTCCTCATCACTCATGTCATTTAAATCATCGGAGTCAGCCTCATAGAGAATTTTATGTATCTCCGAGATATCATCCGGTTTTGATAAGTCAAGAATTTTTTTTTGGGAAGTCATTTCTACCATGAGCTATAAACAAACAAATTAATAAGCGTATAATAGAACTGAGCACTTGTTACATTTACTAACAAATAGTTTAATAAGACTAACATACTTACCTACATTAAAAGAAAACACAGTAATAAAGTTTTTTATTTCATTCGTATTCTGCTTCACTGGGGTACACCTGTATCCCAATATCAAATTTCAGCACAATGACAAACAGTCCGCCCGCCGTCAGTGTCACATACGAACTAATGCAACAAGTCATGAAAATACTCAGACGCTCAAGCTTGCAGCACCATCTGCTACCGAATGGCTGAAGTTTAAAATAAGGATGGGGTACAAGTGTACCCCAAGTAGCATTCCAGGGTTAAATATAACAAGGCCTCATTACTGAACAATTTTACAGTGTATACTCGTTGACGATCTTTGTCTCCATGCTTACGAAGCAGGGGCGTAGCTACCGCCCCCAACGTGCGTAAAAAAAATTAATAAAAACTTCACAAATTTTTTTTTCAAAATTAAAACTGATAAAAAATTACCTAAGAATTTCGATGGGACATGAACGCCTGTCAGACCTCTCACTATTGTCCATAGAGGCAGAAACTTTAGAAAAACTAAAGTCATCATCAGCTATAAATGATTTAAGAAATCAGTTTGCCGAAAAAAGGCAAGGAGAGTGTATATTTAATTTAAATTGTTTGTAAAAATTTTGGGAAAAGTGACAGATAGATTATGATGAATAAATATTTCTTTTAATTTTATGCAAACATTTTTTTTTTTTTGTGAGGAATCTTTACCCTTCCTAAGGGCTCCCCAACAAATTTTTATACGGGGCCCCGCCAAGGCACGCTACGCCACTGTTACAAAGGTTAATTAATATAAGAACTAAAGCCTAATGATCATGCACAGGAAAAAGAGTTGTTTGAATGCATGTATTGAACATAAAAACGTGGAAGCTTTTTACCTTTATGGCATCGTTAATCGTGGAGGTTATTTACCGGACTTAGGGTATCCCATCTTCTTTATACTTCTATTAGAAGAAAAATATTTTTTCTACTTAACTCAAATCTTATGAGATTTTTCAACCACCTTCTATGATAAAATGGAAGAATAAGTCAAACTTTTTGCAAATGATAATCACTTTATTACAAGTCGTTTATTCCATGCGGCCAATAATTGTACTGGGGAAGATTTATGAAAAATATCGCAACTCCATGCAAAGTACTTACTTACTTACTTACTTAGGTGGCGCAGTCCGGGGTGGACCTAGGCCTCAACCAATGCGCCTCTCTAGTTAGCGTGATCTTTGGCTAACTGCCTCCAGTTGCGCACTCCAAGTTGGTTAAGGTCCCATTCCACTTGCGCGCGCCACCTAAGGCGAAGTCTTCCTCTACTGCGTTGGAATCGAAGACTCACGGGCCGGAGCGTTGGTGTCCATTCGCTCTACATCTCCCCAGCCGTCTTAGACGACTGATACGTACTTTTCTGACTAAGTCGATGTTGCTGCTGTACAGCTCGTAGAGTTCGTTGTTAAATCTCCTTCTCCAGAGCTCGTCAACGCAAACTGGACTAAAAATCGCACGAAGAATTTTGCGTTCGAAACGACCAAGGTGCTCTTCATCCGACTTTGATAGGGTCCATGCTTCTGCACCATAATGCAGGACTGGGATGATGAGGGTCTTATATAGAGTCTCCTTAGTATTTCTCGACAAGGCGTTACTAATCAATTGCCTTCTTAGGCCAAAGTAACAACGGTTGGCAAGTGTGATTCTTCGCTTGATTTCTGAGGAGATGTCATTTTCAGAGTTAAAAGCGGTGCCGAGGTAGACAAAGTCCCGAACTACCTCAATGCTAAAGCTGTCTATCGTGACGTTCTGTCCGATTCATCGATGTTGTGTGTAACTTCTTGTTGACAGCATATACTTTGTTTTGCCCTCATTCACCACTAAACCTATTTTTGCCGCTTCTGTACTGATATTTGCAAACGCACCAATGACAGTTCGCTTGCCTAAATCCTTTTTTGACACCAAAGGTCTCGGTGAGATTGTTTCCGACCTTTATGGAGCAGCGAGCGTTCTCCATCGTCATTCTGCACAATCTGACAAGTTTGACAGGGATGTCAAAACTAGACATTTCTCTGTACAGCTCGTCTCTATAAATGCTGTCATATGCAGCCTTAAAATCGATAAACAGGTGGTGGCTATCGACTTGGACTTCTTGGGTTTTTTCCAGGATCTGCCGTAGTGTGAATATTTGGTTGGTTGTGGACCTAGCGGGCCTAAAACCGCACTGATATGGTCCAATCAGTTCGTTGACATATGATTTCAGGCGATCACACAGTACGACAGGCAGGATCTCATATGCGATGTTAAGGAGACTGATTCCTCTATAGTTGGCGCAGTTTAGAGGGTCTCCGTTCTTGTGGATCGGGCAAACAATGCTGAGGTTCCATTCATCAGGCATTCTTTCCTCGAACCAAATCTTGGACAAGAGTTGGTGTATGCACTCTAGCAAATCATCTCCCGCTGCCGCCTGGTCCGGCAGCCTTGTTGGGGTTCAGCTTGGATATTGCTATCCTCAGTTCATTTTGGGCAGGTGGACGGACGTCTTGGCTTACATCGCCCAGGTTGAATGGTTCATTCTGCCTGACAGCGGAATTTATGTCGTCTTCGCCGTTTAGCAGTCTGCAGAAATGGTTTTTCCAAGTCCTCAGCACCGACTGTGATTCCACTACAAGGTTTCCTTGTTCGTCTCGACAGGTTTCTGCTCGGGTCTTGTTGCCATGACACGTCCTTTTTACCCTTTGGTAAAACTTCCGAACATTGTTCCTGGAGTAACACCTCTCTATTTCCTCGATCGCGCGCTTCTCATGTTCCTTCTTTTCCTTCCGCAGAAGCCGCTGTTCTTCCCTCCTCTTTTGCTCGTAGAGCTCACGAGCCGCTCTCGTCCTTCTGTGCAGCGCCGCTTCGTAGGCATGTTGTTTTGCTTCATGTGCTTGCCGGCACTCTTCATCGAACCAGGGGTTTCGTGGGTGTTGTTTGGTGAAACCAATCACATCAGTTGCGGCGTTTCTGATTGCTTCTTGTCATCGATGCCACTGTTCTCGAGAGGTTGAGGGATACACGATCGGCAAAGGTTCTGGCGGTTTATAGCCGTTCAACGTTGAATCTCCTCAGCAGCTATCTTACCTTTGATACCATAGATGTAAGTGTGTCACAGTGTCGAAGTGGAAAAGAAGGATTATATGAAAAAAAAAGAGGCGTGATTCCAAGGTACTCTTGAAATATGATGTGTAAAATGGATGCGTTTTGACTCCTCACTTGTACCAAATTCCTAAATACATCTAAACAATATATTTTACGTAGCAAAATTAATACTAGTTAGTTTTATTTATTTTATTTTATTTTATTTTCAAAGGATTCAATATAAATGAATTTATACCGTCCGGATCTAGGTAGTTTTGTTTTTGTCAATATAAATAAATACAACAGGATTATTGTTTGTCATTCGAATAGTAGTACTGATTGAAAAGGAGTCATATCTAAAAATATTTTAAGCCGCCTTTATACAATAAAGAAAATCTGAATACCAAAGATTTTTCACACTTTGAATTTAGCTTTATATTTATATAGTTTCAAATCCAGGTGTGCAAGATTTCCCGTGAATCAACGATAATTGAAAGAAAAATGTATATAGGTAGTTACTCTTCTCAATTGCTAAATATTACTAAACAAGAAAGAAAATAAAATACCTACAGTAAAAGGTCGTTAATTCGGAATTGTTGGGGGCAGGTCGGTCCGAATAAATGCATTTTCCCAATTAATGAGAGATTTTTTTTTATGCACTAAAACGCGTTCCTGTCAACGAAAAAATGCAAGAACCTAAAACAAAATTAATAACCAACCATCGTTAGCTTTGAAATCGGGTTCTCCAAGGACTTGTGCAAAACGTATGGTAGAGTTTGAGTTTTAATTCCACCAATAGAAACACCACTGAAAATCTGCGTATAATACCAAGTGTAAAAAACCACCGCACTGTCAATTTTTTTTTAAATATGGCTCTCTCAGTCTATGTATATTTAATTAGATTTTGTTTCAGATTTAACAAAGCTTTTAGATTCATCTTTATTTTTATTTATATCTTAAGATGTAGATTTAGTTATGTACCTATTACTTTTCTAAATTTTTCTTGTATCTCATTCCAATTCAAGAAATTTAATTTTTGTTTTAAGTTTAATGATTTGTATAAACCTCTTCTTGTTGATTGTTTAACTGATATTTTCACCTGAAGTATAATTATTTTTTTTATTTATGCAGAATTATATTTCTAATTTGTGCTTAAGGACTATGATCTATCGCCAACTTAAACTTTACTGGCGTCAAACAACATCTAAATGTGGATTACCCGCACTCCCCCAAAAGACATTTTGATGAATTGTTTTTCTGACTTCTACATACACTCCCATGCACATGAATAGGGACAAGATTTTCCAATCATTTCATGTTGTGCTTCTCCTTCTCATTCTTAATTATTACTTTTTGCTTTTTGCTTTCACTAAGTACATAGTTATAGGCAACTTCGAGGAACGGAACACAATTTTACCGCTATAAGTTGTTTTCGTTTTTTGTTGACCATGCAAAAAAAGTGAACTTTTTCTTGCACAACTTGAATAGGGACGCAAGCAATTCTTTCACTGTGGATCAAATTATTAAAGCTAAAGCATAACTAACTATTAAATAGACAGACAGCTTTAGCAAAAAAAAAAGAAATTGCCTACAAGCTGAATTTGACCTTGGATTCATGTTTTGAATTCATGTATTTGTGCCTATGTTAATCACTCATACTTGAAAAAAACCAGCCTACACTCTTCCGGTTCCGGTTTAAACCGCCATGTCGGTAGCCTGAGGTGGACTTTCATTTCAATATCGAGGGCTGTGTTGTAAACCATAGTTTTTCTGAGTTCCAGGTTGACATTTTTCGCTACTTTTTTATATAAATAGTTGTTCGATGTTCTTATAATTGAATAGAAATTAATATTCAAATTACAGGATATAATGAAAAGGAATATTTTTTAAGTTATTTTATAATGAATTTTGGATAGATAGACATAATTTTTATGATATCGATATAAAAAAATTGTTCGCATGTTCGTCATAAAATTTCCTTTAAGTTTCGCAACCAATTTCTCATTTCACATTCCCATTTTTTTTTAATGATAGATTTGGTGAAACTATTAACAACAGTATTAAACGAGACTGACAACTGAACTGTCAGTTAAAAAAGTGTAAGAAAAATTACAAACAAAACGTCAAGTAAAACAAATTCGTCAGTTTCCTAGAAAAAAAATTGTGAAGAAACAATAATAAATGTGCAGTCATCATTTTATAATGACATTACTTTCATTCATAAAACGTCTACCAAAAACTTTTCAGTTGTGTTTTTTTTATTAAAATCAAGCACTATTCATGTTCTTGGTTAAAGCAGTTGTTTTCAAATGGAATTTAATTATTTATCTCAATTATTTAAAATGTTCTAATAAATTTTAATTGTTTATTTGTTGTTTTCCGCTATTAAATGGAATCTTCATGAAAAGATTATAACTCAAAAATCAGGGCAGTCTCGTTTGAATAAGCTTCGTGAGTGGACGTGTAAAGATGTGGTTGATTTATAAATAAAAAGAATTACTTGAGTTTGACATTGAAACTTCAGTTTGATTATTTTGGTGTGTTTATAAATTTTGGGTTCTCCACTAACATATTTTTCCCCCAAAAACAGACACATTAATTGTAGGAACTAAAATATCTTCTTTTATTTCAACGAATGAATTTTTCAAACTAATTCCTTTATTTATTTATGTTGATTGCATTTGCTATTTAAAATTTTGCAGAATAGAATACAAATGTTATCGTGTTGCAATAAAACAAATTTAAATTTAAACTCTCAGAACGCATCCATCAGCTGACAGCAACTCACGAAATACACTCAATCTCAGTCAGTGTTCTTAGCACTCTCTCTTTATTTTTCCCACGAAGCGTGCTAATTTTTCCTTTTTCACTAAACTCAAATTTCCTCTATTTTTGTATGAAAAAAACATGCATTTAAAATTAAAATTTGTATTTTTCAGAAAGAAAATAACATTAAATTAATCTTCAGTATAAAAATCGTAGTTTGCTAACATTTTAATCATTATTTTTGGTACTGGAAATCGTTGCTAAAGGCAAATCTCCTTCTTATGTACATTTAGTGCGTTGATATTCATGGTGAAATGGAGGTAGTTTGATTGTTTTCTTGTCAGATGGTTGATATTCCCACAATTTTGACGTTTTACGCATGGAAATGTTACCGAAAATTGAAATTCCAAAAAAAGGTAGAGATGCCGCAATATAGGAACACTGCTGAGTGTCGGTATTTTTTTTGCTGCTTCGCACGTATTCACCGATAGTAAAATAGCAAGCGGTGGAAGGGGCTTATTTTGAAAAAAATCTGCGGGGTAAATCGGGAAGAGGTAGGAAAGCAACCAACCAACCAGGAAAGCTGTCAGTCTATTTAATAGTTAGTTTATGGCTAAAGTTATTATACCCTCCACAGGATATTATATTCACTTTGTCATGGTTGTAAAGCCAAGAAGGAGTCACCGGAGACCTCATAAAGTATATATATTCTGAATCAGGATCACATTCTGAGCCATGTCCGTCTGTCTGTCCGTCTGTCTGTTGAGAGCACGATATAGTGCCCAAAGGAATCAACCTAGGCGAATGAAGTATGGGGAAAGGATTTCTTTTTATCGTCGTTACGTTGGTGTTAAAAATGGGCTATGTCGGTCAAGTAGTTCTGGTACCTCCCATCAAAAACCAAATTTGCATGACTTGTATGCAGGCCGATGATAGCTAACACTTTTACTTGTTTATTTAATTCTAATAAATTGAATTCTAGAAAGATCACCAACAAAACGTTGCCCTTAATGGTGAGAAGCTAGAACATACCGTGATCTAAGATGTTTACACATAAATAGTCATAACATTTTCTCCTCACACCAAATTAATAAGAAAAGTAATTCACTTATTCAATTTGTTCGTCTAAAAATGTTAGATATAATAGATCTGAACATCTCTTCCAGAAAATTCGATCCAAAACTGGTTCACATCATAAGTGGCAGGATTTATCATTTATGGCACATTTTGACAGACATTTATCATGGTGAGTTGCATGAATTACGTCACTTAGCAACCTGAAGCTGCACCATCAAAACATAAGCACAAAGTGACGAACACCTTCAGGACCGCAACCATATTACACGCCACACGACAACTGCATAGCTGCAGTGTGATATAAACATAATTATGTATATTGTTATGCCTCCGGGCTATACACTCGTTTTACATACGAGAGACGCTGTCGTCACTCCAGCTGTTGCTATGGGAGCCTGTATTATCCTTCTGACAATCGTCATGTAAAGCGTTTTCCAATCAGAGGTGTTATTTTGGCATTCAAAGAAAAAGGCCAATTTTTTGAGATAAATGATCGGATGTTTATTTCATAACAAAGAGGAAGGTATGCCGTTAATAATGAAAAAAAACATCAGCCAAATGGCCACCACGAGCACGCATACAGGACCATATCCTTTTCATGAAATTTTCCATAACCAAATCGCAAAGTGGCTGCCCTATGTCCTCGATAGCCTCACGAATTTTATCTTTTAGGTCTTGAATCGACGCTGGGCTGTTGGCGTAGACCTTATCTTTCACGTGGCCCCAAAGGAAGAAGTCGCAAGGTGTCAAATCAGAAGATCTCGGTGGCCAATTGTGATCACCTCTTCGAGAGATTACACGGTCCGGAAACTTTTCCCGTAAAAGATCGTTTTGCGAACTGTGACTGCAAGATTTTCACCATTTTTATAGTTAATTTTCATAATTTCAATGCGTTGTTGAAGCGTTTGTCGTTCCATTTTTAGTAATGGCGTAGTTCCTAATTGTCAAATGTCAAAGAATAAAAGCTACCGAAATAGCGGGTCATTCACAATAACACCTCTCATTGGAATTTCAGTCAATTCGGATTTAGTCTATCCAGCACTAGATCGAACAACACAAACAGGAAAAATATCGAGAATCGAACAACACCACAGGATTTTGAAAATAATGATCAACACGATTTTTTTGGGAACTAGGTTTTTACTCGTACATTAATCTCCTCCAACTCAACTGATTTTTCATTTCTTACTTAGGAATTCAATAAAATAAAATGTTTGCTGATGGAATGTCTGCTTTATTTTTCGTTGTCATCGTTTCCGTCGTACGCTGCTACACTAATGACATGTCAGCATTTCCATTATTACTTGCATACATAACAATATAGCATTACAACAGCAGCAAACAGATTGACAAATAACTTCAGTGTCACACCGCAACAGTACCAGTACACAACAAGTGCACCTTCAGGTGCAGCCTAAGAGCATTAGCATCAGGGGGAAAAGATTTTTTATTTTCCATTATGTAGGTGCATATATTTTCTGTTACCTAAAGTTTTCATGTTTGGCTTTAATGTAAGAGTAAGTTAGTCTGAAGTTGCATATGCATTTGGACCAATATTTTTTATTTGCTAACTATTAGAATTTGGTCTTTTATTCAGTAAAATAATAAAGAAAGAAACGTACCTCGTGCTCGTAAAATGATAAAATGCAAAACTGTTGTGGAAACTGAATTGATAACTAATTTACCACTGCACAGCTTTACAGGCCGGGAATTGACGCCAGTTTATGAAAAGGTCCAAAAGTTAAGTTGATGGCCAATTCGGCCGAAGTGGCAAACCAAACAAATCAGCTGTCAGCTGTAAAATTCGTTATCACCCGAAACAGTTTTGCAAACTCGAAAATCGAACCTTTTACTCACATGCGACCATGATATTCTATGTTTGTATCGTAAGATCCAATATATTTTAATCTTCCTTGGCCACTTTATAAGAGGGCGAAGTCACTCTTATAATTTCATACTTATCGAATAAGTGCTTTAACTACTCTTCCATACCGGGTCCTGTCGGAAACTTTAATTAATGTTGATGATGTTGCATTAGTATCAGCAAGGATATGGGAATGATTTATTTCGGTGTCCGTTATGACAGCTAATGAAGACCTTTGAATCCCTACGTCCTAATAGTTTGGTATTTGAGCAGCAGTAGAATGTAGATGAAACGAATTTCGACGATTCCACCAACACTCGTACTACTTGCTTGATTAGCAATTTTATATCTTCCTTTGGATTGTAGAATTGTGAGGCAGGGGTAGGGTCATTGAGAGAAAACTCAGGCCCAAGACGGGAAAATGCCGGCACATGTACATTTAGTGAGGGAATTCAAATTCATAATACGAGCATAATAATGATTAATGAAAATCATTAAATATTTCTATTTATATACATCAGACTGTGATTTGATGAGAATCACAATTTTTGTCATAAATAAGTATCAATTAATCTTTCTTTTATATATTTTTTCTGTCATAATATAATTACAAAACTGTTATTAGGGTTATTCTGTACTCCACTAAAATTTAGATTTTATATACGAACTCTTCTAGTTTTCTGGGCAGCAAAACTTCCTACAATTACATGGGAATATAGCTTTTTTTTGTTAAAGGTGCAAAGAGTAGCAATTCCTGAAATACGATCTTTTAAAGAGCACGAGCGATGAAAATTTTGTATTCTTGCAAGGACGCTAAAGGAACTTTCAGCACTACCTACAGTGCCAGGTATGGAGCAGAGCAACTTAAAAATTTGGGAAAATCGTATCCCAGTTCTGCGAAAAAACTGCATTCAGGAAACTCAATAGTGAGAGGTCTGCTCCAAAGTTAGCTTCAGATGGGTAAACGCATGTTTTCAGTCGATTTGTATTTTTCGACGGAATTTGTTGCCGCATTTGGAATATCAGATTCCTCTAAAGGAAAAAGTTACATTCAAAATTTTCAATTCATCGAATCGGCGATAAATTCCAGTAATAATCGAATCAAATATCATTGGTTGATTATTTGTTTTTATTCGAAGTGCCTCTTCAATTGTCTTCTTCTTACTCAGCCGCAGCTGTTTGTTTTATTTTTGTATACAATTCAATTTCAATAGTGACTTCTCTACTCTTTATATTTTCATTTCATATACCATATATAAGAAATAAAAATTAGGTACAATATAAGTTTTTATTTCGAATTTCAATCCGCCTTTTCCTAAACTTCCACATACATACACCTAAGTTGTATGTATGACAATTCCAAGCAGTGTCTGGAGTACAGAGGTAGAAAGGTACACCCTTTGTTCAATTATGAAAAATTATGTTGAGCATTTAATGTTTACAATTATCTCTTCAACCATTTTGAATAGTTGTCATCGTCTTTTATGTTTTTATCAACATCTGACGAACCATAATTTTATTATTTTTAACATGCATCATCGCAGTCTGTGACTGTCAAGATTTTGTTTTTGCCGACAACATCGTCACAATTTCTTAGATTTACCTTCAATTTTTTGCGATTTCTCAAGACTCTCGAAAGACGTGAGCGTGACTAATTATTTGTAATCCTCTTGCGGCGCAACTCCACGTTCTCACGGCTCAGCACGTTCGCGCATAATTTTCACTGGGGTCCTTCCCATCTGCCATTTTACTTTTAGTCTTGCTCAGAGTTTGTTAAAAAAAACACTTCTACATTGGTATGCACGAAATCTGAAAAAGTCTGACAATTCTCAATCAGCAGGTTCGGGATCGACTGCCACCGTTTCATGAAGTCTGAACTTGAGACTAGGATCACACCTACTCTCTCTCGCTATGATCTTTTTTGAGCCGGTGAAAGCAACGCTTTCATTTTCTTCGAGACGTTCTACACAGTTCAAATATTTTATGGTGTCGCTATGAAGCTGATGCTTATTCCGACCCGACGCGACATCTCATCTCATCTCATTGCCTAACGCTGCGTAGTGTATATTGGGAAAAGCAATTAAAGATATTCAACAAGCGATCGTTAAGTAAATTTTGATATAAGTTTGTATGTCTTCTTTTTATGAATGAAACTATGTAAAAACTATCTTAAAGGCGTTGGTCATGCATGAATAATATTTAACCTTGGTCGCTCCTAATAATAAAAATAAAACCCTGGTATATTTGATAAAAATGAGGCTTGATTCAACAATTTTTTTGACAATATACGTCCAACAAATTGTTTCTATCAAATTAACAAAATTTTAATAAGTACAAGGTGGCGCAAAAATAACCTTCCGATGTTTTTTGGCTGTAATTAAAAAAAAAATGAAAAACTTTGATTCTTCTTGTGGATTATTTTTATTTGGTCTTTTAATTTTTTTTACATCAAGTCGAGAATATGATGTCATGTAAATGGCCGCCGCCACAGTTTATTGTCATTTGAGCCCTTTTTATGGCATTTTCCATCACTTTGGCCAAAACTTCCGGCGATAGGTCCTCACATTCTTGACGGATATTGTCTTTAAGAGCTGCAAGAGTCTGAGGCTTGTTGACATAAACCTGCGACTTCAAAAAGCCCCACAAAAAGAAGTCTGGAGCGGTCAAATCAGGCGATCTTGCGGGCTAGTGCAAATCGCCAAAAACGACCCGGGAACACCGCTTTCAGAATATCGGTTGTGGCTCGCGCAGTGTGTGCCGTAGCTCCGTCCTGTTGGAACCACATGTCCTCCAGTCCCAAATCGTCCAATTGCGGTAGAAACAAATCGGTAAACATGGCCCTATAGCGCGCACGACAACAGTCGTTTGACCAGCGGCGTTCTCGAAAAAAAATGGCCGCGTCAACAGAGGCGATATTCTCGGCACAACGGGCGATCCGGGGCCCGCCACTCTTGGCAACGTCTCGTGTTGTGCCAGTCTCTTCGAGGCGAGCGGCTAAACGTCGCAGTGTTTCACCAGTAGGCGTTGGACGGCTAGGAAATCTGCGACGAAATTCACGTTGTGCCAAAGTCACCGACTGATTATTGCTCAAATAAATAGTCACCAATATTCCGCGTTCTGGAGCAGTGTAGCGTAACATTGTTTATTAACGTGTATTTCGCATGTGTTTACTACACAAATGTCAAAACAGAACTGACATTAGGGGCCAATCGCAAATTTTATAGCATTTTCTGATAGGAGGATTACTTTTGCGCCGCCTTGTACTATCTCGTCTTAAGACTTTTGTTGTGATTACAAAAATTGTTTATTGTTAAATTTACAAAAAAATTGCGAAGGAATTTATCAATTTGACCATTATCTTTTTGTTAAATCAACAGCAAATATTGTTGATATTACATAAGTAATCTGTCAGTATAACAGTTGTCTTTTGTTGAACCTATAAGAATATTGCTGGATATATTTTATTATTATAATTATCTTAGTTCCATTAATTTAATTATTGTTATGTGGATAGGTATTAATAAATTATACGCAAAACAAATAAGCAACTATAGAAATTAAATTGCCTTTGTTTTTTACTGGAAAACGTAGAAAATATAAAAAAAATGCATATATAAAAATAAAAGATTAAAAAAGGCTATTACTTTTAAGATAAAATGACACCGAATACCTTTACCTAACTTGAGAACAAAACGATCGGCTATACCTTAAACACCGAACCTTTCACTTTCTAAAGTTGCGTTTTTTAGTATCGGCTAAAGGATCCGGGAATGTAGCGTTAAAGTCAAATTAATAAAATAATAAAATGCATATTAAACAGTCCTATATTACCAAATTGCAATTCTTACCAATTTATATCTAAGGGGTCGTTTACATGTTTTCCATTTTTAATGTCCTCATTAATGGATAATGAATTTATTTACTTTTAAATTGTTGAACTCACTTTATTGGGGAATTTTCATGCACATTAACAAACTACTTTTCTTCGCTTCGATTTTTTTCAATTCAACACTTTTGTTATTAATTCAACAAAATTTATGTCAAATCTGCCAATAAAAATGTTCATTTTGTATTTTGTTTGGCTAACAAAAATTTTGCATAATTTTTGTCAATTTTACAAATGTAATTTTCGGCTCTGTTTTAATGGATATAACAAAAACTTTGTTAATTCAACAATGAAATTGTTCAATTGGTACAATATCGATTTATTAAACTGATAATTGTATTTTGTTCAACTGACAAAGTAGTTTTGTAGTAAATGTTTTATCCGTTTGAAAAAAATATCGTTCAAATTTATAAAACTTAAGTTGTATTCATAAACTTCATTTATTATTACAACAATTTTTTTTAATTTTATTTTCAGTGTAGGATTAGTTGTTAGTGTTTTGGACTAATAAGCAAGGGGTGCCAGGCATTGTTCCCGAAAAAACCCAAATTCCAACGTAAGGTTTTATTCCACTGCGCCACCTCTCGCGAAAGTCTGACAAACATCCGAGAGTATAAATATTGTCTTGAGAGAGCTACTCAATTGGCCTTTTGGACTCGGCATGTACCTTCCATTCGTTTGAAAATTGAAAAACTCACACAAAAACGAATGGTTGTGGACCTGTTGCGCCAACTACTCTTTTTTTTTCTTTAACGGCCAAAGATCAAATAAGGGAGAAAACTATTCCTCCCTGCGGCAGGGTCATATTGGCTGGTATAGGCAATGAAGTCAGCCTTAGCGTAGCAGTTATATTTTGACCATTAAGCAGAGGTTTAATCCATTTGATGGTGGTTTGGTCCATGTTTGTCTGGCTGAAAGTATATGATATGTAGTCATATACAGCATTGTCGAAAGTATCCTCTATTTAAATCAAGAATGACCCACAATGGGTCTGTATATATTAATCTCTTGGTTCACCTTTCTAGTAGCTAAGCTTGTAATTAAGCATTCTGTGATATTAAAGTCAGTCGGCCTTACCAATAATCAACTTTAGTCTGGCAGTTTGCGCAAAGACTCCACACTTTCCAAAATCCCTTTACCAATAAACAAATTTAGTTGTCGGTTAGTCGTTAATTATAGAAAGCCAAAGCCATGTTTACCTCGGGCATTAGCTAAATAAATCCTCCCTAAATGTCATTTTCAAGAGGAGTGTTGCCCAACCACCAAAAATGACGGTATTCGCAATAGGACCGAATTTAAATACGTTCAGCCTGAACGTTTACGATTATAAACAAATGTCGTTTTCGATTTGGATTTTCATATTTTGATCTGAGATTTCAGATTTCTGCTGCCAAATCGAACATAAAATCCGAATTTTATTGGTTCTTGTATGTACCGGATCCATTTCAATTGATTTTTACACATTTATAATAACTCATTTCGAAATAATTTAATTCGTTTCATACTCGAAAAATTAATAATACATTTAAAAAAGCAATCTTTCCAGCGATAAACAACCGCCAGCTGTGTGTCATACACATTGGTATTAGAAAAAAAATCGAAATTTTTATCAAAACAGAGTCAGATAAAAAAAAAAGTTGATTTTTTTGGCAATCAATCTCAATCAAAAAAAAATTTGATTTTTTCTCACAAAAATTGATCTTTTTTGCCAAATCGAAAACGACATAAGTTTAGTAAATTGTAAATGTTTTCTGCCTTTATTCGTTGAAATACAACAATGCAAGTGGTTTTTAAGTTTACCAAACACAAACTTGTACAAATGCATGCACAAAATTGAAAAATATTGCATTTTTGTTTTATGTCTAAACACTTGGAATAGATATTTCGAATATTTTCATTTTGATTGGTTTTCCTTTTGTAATAGTTTGCAAGTTACGAGTGCATACAGACCCCTCTTTCCCAGTGCCCAGGGCCCCGCGAACGATAGGGGCCCCCCTCAGATCAAATACAAAGTCCCTAGGTCCTGTCTGATCACAAAACTTACATAATTCGAAGAAATCGACCCTAATTTACTGACTACAATACTAACTTACTAGCTTTTACATGCGAATAGCTATTCTACTCTCGCCCAAAAGTTAGGCTTTCTGCCAAAGAAACAAACCAGAATCTGACTACAAGGACCTATCTCAAAGAACAAAACGCATGAGTTCTCAATTTTTTTGATGGCTGAATGGAAGAGAGAAATTTAAAATAGAAACCTTTCTTCCCATAATTGATACCCCCAGCGTTCATTTAAAACAGCGATTAAGTTCGTTTACGAATATCAGTAAACGTTTTGATTTATTTTTTCGCTTGAAAACTCTGAATTCTGAAGAGTTGAGCAAAGAATTTGCTGAATTTTATTATGAAGATGTTAATGAGAAAGAGTTAGAAATAGAATGTTTGCATTTAACAGAATACTTGAAAATTGTTGACAATGAAAATAAGGATTGTATATTAAAAATATATCAACTTTTGAAAGAAAACAAAATTGAAGACACATTTCCAAATGTAGAAATCGCATTGAGAATCTTTTTAAGCATGATGGTAACTAACTGCAGTGGGGAACGCTCATTGAGAAGTAAAATGCTTCAAGAGAAACTAACCAGTTTGTCGCTGATGTCGATAGAATCTGATGTGCTAAAAAGCAAAGATTTTGAAGAAGTGATTAACGATTTTGCCCATCTGAAATCTAGAAGGGTTCCTCTGCAAATAACATAGATTTTTAAGCACTAACCTGTAAATGCTAAAAGAGTTACTTTTGTGGACTAGATTACGTTTAGCTATTTGTTTCATGTGATTGTTAATAAAAATAAATATTTAACCTTGTTTTCTTTGTCTATTCTAACAAAATAGTGTTCTGTGAAAGTCATGGGGGCCCCTTTCTCCTAATATGCCCAGGGCCTCCAATAGGTTAAAGACGGTCCTGAGTGCATACGTACTAAACAATAAATTTGATATAAGTTTAGAATGTTTCTAAGACTTTCTTGAGAGTCGTCGAGAAGATTCTTGTTTCTTGTTGGTTCACCCACAATTTGTTGAAATGTATTGTCTACTATCGCTTTTTCAATTCTTCTCTGGTATGTGTTGCTTTCAAGCCAATCGATATTGAAACCGCCCATTATTACCACATCATCAAATAAACAGGATAAATCTTCCATTCTAGATTTGAAGAATTCACAATATACATGCTCCGGGGAATGCTGATTGTCTGGAGATCTATAGATCGCAACCAGAAATACATTTTTATTATTTAAAGTGACTTTTATCGCCAACCAGCAAATCATTTTACCGATTGCGAATTTGCTCTAGATTTCTATCTTCCATTCTGGTTTTATATAAACCATTACTCCACCAGTATGTCTAGAAATGCTATTAGTCCTGACTATTTGATAGTCTTTTAATCTAATTTCGCAGTCTTTTATGTCTTCTGTTAAGTGCGTTTCTGTTAGACAGATAAAATCAAAATCCTCTTCTAGAGTTAATACTTCTAATTTAATTATAGTACACATTCCTCCAATGTTTAGGTACAGGCATCTTAAATGTTGCTTTAATTGTTAATATTCTATTCTCTGCGTTTCAATCCGTAATTTTCGCTGTAGTGTGCGACAGCAAGAGGTGTCATGATCTACAGTGATATCAGATAGTCGTAGATTGTCTTTTACCCTTGTGCAATTGACACATTTCAGAGTTGCGTTTTTGCATTCCCTATACGTATGTCCTAATTCGCTACATTTGGCGCAAACTTGATTCACTTCTTTGCAATGATTTGATGTGTGATTAAATCCCCAGCATTTATAGCATCGCAACACATTTAAGCTTTCATATACAGGGAATCTATCCCATTCCATATTTATCTTTTTTTCTTTCATTAATTGATCAAAACCACGTCCATCAATTTCAATTAGTGCGTTAAAGGTTCGTGGGTTCTTAAAGGATTTGTACAATTTAATACATTTAATATCAGCACATTCTATATTATTATGGTTTTTTATTGCATGACTTATTCGCTCTCCTTCCATATATTCACTCTTTCCAGTGATCAACACTTTTGGCTTGCGCATTGTGGGTAGCTGAATTTCATAATTCTCACTCATTTTTTCTTTCATTTCAGCTACCAATACATCACGATCTTTGTTGTTTTTGCAACGAATGGCAACTGCACCATTTCGCCTATCAGAAATACCGCTCACTGCTACATTCAAAGCTGATGGTTTAATATGCTCTTTAATTTCATTCTTTGTCTTTCCACTTTCTTGTTTTGTTTTTGGCCTCAGTATAACTGGTGCACTTGCTCCCATAGGCTTTTTTGCTTGTAATGCTGTCGCAGCTGCATAGGTCAGTCCGCTTACCTCATTATTTTGTATTTCCTTTATTATAACATTTTTTATATCTTTCACACTTTCTATGACCTTGTCAGAAGAGAATAAAATATCGGTTCACTTAAGATTGGACAGCTCATACCCAAATACCTACATTTTTCTACAACTCTCAGTACCTTAGGCGGCTCAGGTACATATTTCGCTGCAACCAAACCCTCTGTGAATTCATAAAGCAGTTCGCATAGTGGCTTAGTGGTTAGTGTGTTGGACTACTAAGCGAGGGGTCCCAGGTTCGAATCCCGAGAAAAACCCAATGAGCAATTTTAAAAGATCATTACAAGCACTATATCGTTGCTTGGCAGATTGAAATTCAAAAACGGAAGCGTTAGGTCCTTAAAACGCTTTTGACTTCCTAAGTGAGGTTTTAATTTATTCCAAAACAAATTAGCCGGCTATTATTTTTTTTTGTAACCCTCTACTGCATGAACATCTTTCCAATAAAAAAAAAAATTTTTTTTATGCACGTATTTATTTGGGCTATTATAATATATATTTATTTGGAATTTTTTTTTTTTATTGTATATGGTTTAGAAAAAAAAATTAAGCCATATATGGCTCTCTATGCATATAGCTTACTTTGTGTGAAAGCTTGTGAAACAGTTTCTTTTGTCATTGTAGCACAAAAATACATTACAGTTCTCACAAAAAGTGTAGGAACGGAAAGAACAATCATTTTGACAAAGTTGTCTATTCGTTAGCCATTTGGGAAAATGTCCAATATTGTCCGCTCGAACAGAATTCAGCGGAAAATCTTGGCGCTTCATTCTTTTACTGCTAGAAGGAAGTCGGAGTGGTCATAGGACGTCCTCGTTTTTTAGGTTTTCCTGCTTTGCAGAGGTGCTCAGCTATTATAAGCTTGAAGTCAAACAGCGGCATATATTCCTCTGACTTACGACGCCATAAAATCCACGAGTTGACAATACACATATCTATCATGTGGACAAAAATTTTTTTATACCATTTTTTTGTACGCAATTGAATTCTATAAAGTCCAAGTAATGAATCGAGTAAATCAACGCCACCCATATTATAATTATAGACGTCAACTGCCTTCGGCGACTTGATTTCGATGTACTTTTTGTCCTTCTTACTAAAACGCGTTTTGGTTGAAACAGGATCGCTTCCCACGTAAGTGGAAAGAATACTGACAACTTTATTGTCAAACCAAGAGACGAGGCCAACTTCAACTCCATCGATATTAGCTACTTTTTCGACCATGCTTCCACGTCCCAGCTTTTTCAATTCTTTTTCAGGTGGCATCTTTGAATTAGGGACTCGATTAATCCTTACCGTACCCAAAGGCAATAAACCATTTTTCATAAGGTGGACTTCAAGATTGGGGCTGTTGAACCAATTGTCAAAAAATATTTTGTAGTTTTTTCCTTTTGGTACAGTAGCCGCTAGTCTTGTTACAGCATTTCCACTTACTCCCAAATTAGGTGCTCCTTCCGGATACGTATCACTTTGGGCTCCAGCAAAAATGTCGAAATCGTAGCTAAAACCTCATACTCGACTCAACACAAAATTTTTGAAACCCCATTTGTGAGGCTTAGCCGGATTATATTGTTTTAAGTGGTGCCGGCACTTCGTGGGAATAATTTGCTCATCAACGACCAAATGTTCCTCCTTAGGTACGAGCAATAATTGATCACGGATCTTGCTTAGCAGCGGTCGAATCTTAAATAGCTTGTCAAACCCGGCTTCACCTGGCGACTTCATATCGTCGTTATTGTTGAAGTGCAAAAAACGTTTTATAGTTTCCCATCTATTGCAAGTCATGGTGCCACGTACAAATTCTTGACCAACAGTCGTATTCCAATAGTGTCTTGAAGATGGTAATTGTACCAACGACATGTATAATACCATGCCTAAAAATATAACTTATTAGAGCTTTTCACTAATGTGGTTAAATTTAACTTACCTATAAATTGCTCTATTTCGTTTAGAGTAATATTAGCGGGCCTATTTATGTCAACTTGGAGTGCAACTAGATTTGACTGTTCAACTATGAAGGTTATCAGATCGTCGGTAAAAAAAAATTTAAAAAAGTCTTCTGGCGTCTCCAGTTTATCGATAAAACTTGGCAGATTGGTATTTCCTTGAAATGGAAAGCTCTCTTTCGAATACGGGGGCAAGTGACTTTCCTTCCAAATCGGTGCTGCTTTTTTTGTCGGTTTTGCTTTCGAAAAGTGGGGCCTGTCACAGTGGTCATCTGAACCACTCCCATCGGTCTCCGGTATATAAAATATCTTCCTGTTCGACCTTTTGATTTCCAACAACTTCTTCATCGGTATCGGATGCGTATTCGTCATTACTTTGAAGGAGATCATCGATTTCGTTGACGTTTCGTAAGTTACCGTAAAATGATTGTACATTCATTTTAGAAAATTAAATTTTATATGTAGGTACAGTGAAAGCCCTCCGTATTGGTAGCAAAAAGATCTCAAATATGTAGAAGTCGGAACAAATCATCAAAATGTCTATTGGGGAAGTCCTGGCAATTGACATTTAGAAGTCGGGGAAAACCATAAAAAAATTGAATTGGGGGAATCCCGCTAATCCACATTTAGATGTTGTTGTCGGAAAATTCGTTTATTCGGACTGACCTTCCGGCCAACCATTCCGAATTAAGTACCATTTTAAATAAAAAAAAAATCTTAAAAATGAAAAGCCATATATGGCACTGTATGCGGTAGAGGGTTAAAAATATTCACATGCTAACCATTCAGTCTTTAGATCAATAAGCTTCGATTTGCATAATCAGCCTAACAAACTGTGTTCCGACACAAATTCACTCATAAATCAATCGTGAAGGATTAGAAAACAACGGAAAGTGTACTATAAAAAGTACCAAAAATTGTGTCCGATCGAAGGAGAGGGCATTACAGATTTGCATATGATATTTGACAGATTAGCTGATATTTTGTGCATTTCCTATTTTGTGTTTTTTTTTTCCAAAAAAAGCTTCAAAAGACTTTTGAAAGGTCTCTGTTGGGCAAATTAATTTGCGATTTTTACATTCCTTTTCTTAGAATAAAATCCTCGTTCGGAAATAAAACATTAACCTTGTTTTTCACGAAAACAAATTTTGAAATTTGGATTCTGCGATGACAACAAATGCAATAGATTCTGAGAAAGTTATCGCACTGGCAAATATGGAGGTCTAATTGTTTATTGGTACCGTTTCACTAATATGCTATACATTTTTACTAAAGCTGGCAACTAGCTAATCGTCGGCATTAGTGTCTGATTATTAGTAAGGCCGAGTAAGTCTATTACTCATTCCATTGCTTAAGCCTATGGGATGGTAAGATTTAGGTACATAGTTGACTTTGTTGCCTGGTTTGGCTGAGGATATAACCTAATTCGTGAGTGGTGTGTATGTCCTGACGTCAACTCGTCTTTGGACTAGGGCGGGATGACAGTCATCTGGTTATAAAAAATAAAGCGTTCCTCGAGTCAATTTTTTTGAGTCATTCCGAATTTTTTTTAAAATTGTCTACTAAATTAGATTCAATTCAAACTGCCATGGATAATCGATTTCCACGTACCTACAGTTTATACTCGACCCCAGTCTAAAAAAAACCAAAAAGATGCTGCCAAAAAATGTAAATCAAACCCCATTCCGGACGTTCCTAAAAGCGGACCAAACGTATCAGCCTGCTGTGTCTGTTGTCCTTGTATTTATCGTTCATTTGGGCTGCTGTTTGTTTGCTGTGTGATTATCTCATAAATAAACGCAACTACTAAAGAATCAAACATTCACGTTCACGCGTCTCGTTATCCTGATGCCCTGCTTGCTTAATGCTTTCCAGCTCTTTCTTCTATTTTCACTTTCAGACTCCTTTATCCGCTATCTTGGTTGTCTATCGTTGGGAGGCCAGAATACAGTCTCTATGCCAGTGTGTGACTGTACGTCTAACACGGTTGAAAGGATCTGCTTTAACGAATAAATTATATACAAGCGGGGATAACATTTTGAATAGCATACAGAGTACACACATAGCACGAAAACTTGACACAGACGATATCAGGATTCAAGAACCCCATTCGAGAGATGTACGAGTACGTCGTTTATGTGTACTACCACCGGTACCTTCATACACATAGTTTCTATAAGGCTGATTCTCTGCACATAAAACATGCAGCAACCAAATGCAACCCCCGAAAGGCTGATTAACTTCTAAAGAAATCCTAAGAATGTCTGCACACTACACAAAACTGGAACGGTTAGTAAAAATTAATTAAACACTAAAAAGCTATTGAGAAATATTGTGTATAATGTTGGCAGATGGATTTCGATTAAGTCCCATAGATAAGTCATCGCACAATCCCTCGTTTATGGGTCTGGGCATAGTCGTAGTGGTATATTGTGTTTGCTTGTTTACGTATCCTGGATACTCGCTCTCAGCTGTATGTATAATCATATCAAGCTGACCTTCAGGATATCTATATGCATATGTGGGTCGGGTAATAACACTGAGACGAAATAAAATCTTTGTAATATGTTTGTTTACGTTTCGGATTATTATTCTGCCAATCGTATAGACAGCAATAAGCTGCCGTCAATGGGAGCTGCTGTGCGTGTGGCTGTAGGCTGCGGACGTTCCACGCTAAGTACTTCTACGGCTATATGAATATGCTTGGTTGGGATAATCCGCCATAGGTTTAAAAGGAACTAGATAATTCATAAACAAGTATAAGCTTATGTACAGATTGACTTAAGTCTAAAACAATAGAGTCCACGAAAATGCGGAAAATCCGTAAGCTTTCGACCACAATGGGGTTCTGTTATTTTGGTTAAGAGGACTTAATACGATTGAAATTCGTTTGATATTGATATCCTAGTGTAAGTTCTAGGAAAACACAGCGGAGCAAGAGGGTGGGTAAATGGAGGGGCCTGGAAATGGAGGAGCACTACCAAGCGAATCTTAACAAATTGTAGGGGGAGAAGCCAATTATTCTATCCAAATTTTCTTTTTACTCATATAATGCGCTTCTAGTTCAGAGTACAAGATTCTATCGACTGTTTAGCCCGGAGAAATGATTTCTGTAGATTAGCAACTTTCGCAGAGCACTGTCTGATGTGTTCGGTCATCATTTCATTTAGCCAAGCGAAGATCAAGTCGAACTATTGGTAAAAAAAAAACAACACAAATTCAGTTGAACCAACATACATTGGCATACATTGAGGAAGTTTTGAACTTTTCCATCCGTTATTCAACACTCACATCAGGATTAACATCTCTACAGTCGTACAATCATTTTTTTTGTGCACATACTAGCATAAACAACTCTACAGATCGCACAATGACAACTGTGTGTGCTTTTCCCGGAATTCGGTGATAACAAAAATTTGTTTTTATTCACAACGGCAGCCCATTATTCCTTCTGTTTTATTCTATTGCTTAAAGTATAACCGACGACCAAATAATGCGTTTTTTTACTGTTTAGAATTGAAAAAAAAAGTCTAAACATGATTTCAGGTTTAAATTGAAAATTTCGACTATCGACAAATTAAATTTTATTAATTTAGTTTAAATGTTTAAAATTGGCCGTTAAATCACTCTTTAAAATCTGGGGATCTGAACTAAACAAATCATTTTATTTATCTTAAACCAGCTGACCATTATTAACATTTTAAATAATATTTGCTGTGTTTGAAGTGAAGCTTCTTTATTTTTTGTTTCAAAGCGATGTTCCCCATAAAAAAGTTCATGCCCTATTTCATCCCCTCGAAGTTTTGTTTTCACAAAAAGTAGCCTACCTGTCGTTCCTTGGGTCAATACCAATCCATCAAGTCCAAAATCGTGAAAATCGAACCATTCGTTTTCGAATTATGAGTGCACACACGGACGTAACTCGCTTTTAAATATATTACATAAAGATTAACATTTTTGACGCAAAGTCAGACTCATAGAGTAAATTAATATTTTAATTGTAGCACTTTAAAAAAATCCTGTTTGTTGAATAAAATAATAGGCCGAGATGTATGCCCAGTATGTTGGACTTTGATGTGTATAAACATTTTTTCTTATATCATATTGTCAAATCTTATATACAAATAAGCGAAAAGCAAAAGTTAAGAACCATTTTAACTGGCTTATCTAAACACAACATAATCATTTTTATTCATTTCTCACTAATTCCAAATTAGAAAATTTACTTTAAGTTTTGACATAATGTAATCGCTTGATTAGTTTCCTAAATGTTGTGTTTAAGTCAGGTGATGACAAATTAGGAAGTCTGATTTTTTATTGAATCCAGTTTAAGGGCTATAGTACTCATAAAAAAGGGTATTTATTGACTAGATTAGCATTTATGTGACCCCTTTCGAAGTAGTGATCTACTTGTTGAACCAGTTTCGCCCTAACCACCGATATCGTACAACCACTGGGGGGGGCGTGTTTTCAAGATTGTCATAAACAGATGTGATAAACTATGGAGTTTGATCAAAACGACACAGGTTCTAAATCTTCGTTTTTAGATAAAGGCGTTTTAGAGTTTAACATTTTCTTCTTAATCCAGTTTTACATGTGAAAATAATACTGTAAGTTAGTTGGTTGAAAAGAAATGTCAGAAATTAAACTATTCTATAGCGCAACGACTGCGTCAAAAATAGAAAATTTTCCCATAGAAGTATTCGCATAAAATGAATCGAAACAATTCGGTTTAGTAAAAAAAGGAAAATATTCCTGGAATCTTCCTGGAATATTTTGCATTTTCTAGTCAACTTATGAAAAATTATTAGATGTACAATATTCAAGCACTAAAATTTTAAAAATTGCTACAAACAGATGTTTTAATGGAGATACCTATGTTGTTTTGCCGAAAGGATATTTGGTTTTTTTTTTTCTCAAACGGTTGCGATAAGATTCAAATTGAAAGTAAATTGAACAAGATTTGAATAAAAATCCAAATGTACAAGTTGGGCCAAAAGAAGTCATCCCATGCTGTTTGGCTCTAATTTTTTTTCTAAATGAAAAACTTCGATTCTGTTTTTTGATTATGTTTACTTGAACATTTAGAATTTTATTGGTCAAGTCGAGAAGATGATATCGGCCAAATGGGCGCCATCACAATTGATTGCCATACGGGCTCGTTTTATGGCATTTTTCATTACTTCGGCGAGAACTTCGGGTGACAGATTCTCGCACTCGTGTCGAATGTTGTCCTTGAGGGCTTCCAGGGTCTCGGGCTTGTTCACGTAAACACGGGACTTCAAAACACCCCACAAAAAAAAAGTCTGGAACGGTTAAATCGGGCGATCTTACGGGCCAGTGCAAATAGCCAAAACGAGAGATGAGGCGAACCGAGAACGCCGCCCTCAGAATATCGGTTGTGGCACGCGCAGTGTGTGCCGTAGCACCGTCCTGTTGGTACCACATGTCCTCCAGTCCTAATTCGTGTAATTGCAGCAGAAAAAACTCGGTTAATATGGCTCTATAGCGCGCACCGTCCTCTGTTGTCGTTTGACCAGCGGCTTTCTCGAAAAAAAAATGGCCCAATGACTCCTCCAGCGTGAACAGCGCACCATGCAGTAACTTTGAACGGGTGTAATGGCTTCTCGTGCATTTTTATGCCCCATAAGCGATAGTTTTGCTTGTTCACGTACCCGCTGAGGTGGAAATGAGCCTCATCGCTTATTATGATTTTGGTCGTTCACTTCGTCCTCGAGATTGAGGATGGCTTGGGCGTAGGTTACACGCGTTTGGCGGTCGACAGGCAGCAGGACTGGACTTTGTGCGGGAATATGCGCAAGTCTTTGACCAAAATTCGCCTTAGGGGCGACCGGCTGATGGCTAATTGCGAGGCACGGCGTCTGGTCGATGTTTCCGGCGACAAGTCGACATCCTCGTCATCTCGGCATAACGGGCGCTCCGGGGCCGGCCACTCTTGGCAACGTTTCATGTGGTCCCATACTCTTCAAGGTTGGTGGCCAAACGGCGCAGTGTTTGCGCAATCGATGTCGGACGGCAGTGGAATCGGCTACGGAATTCGTGCTGCGCCAACACTACAGACGAATTGGTACGCAAAAAAATAGACACGATTATTACGCGTTCTTGGGGAGTGTATCGCTCCATGGCTTGTTCACTAGTATTCTACATCTGCCTAGTCCACAAATGTCAAAACAGATTTGACATTGGCGGCCATGTGCAAAAACAAGAGCATCTTCCAATAGGGCGATCTCTTTTAAGTTTAACAACAAAAAACAAAAGGAAAACAGTAGTAGTATAACAAAATAAATAGAAATTCTTAATGCATAAAAGCGAACTATATAGTCACGAGTACTTTGCTAAAGCAATAATACTAACAAACAAAAGCGTACAAAATGCGTTTACGATAAGCGCCAAGCGTGTGAGAACAAAGCAACATCTTGTTCTGACCACATTATTTTTTGAAAAATTGAAAACATCTGCTTGTTTAAAAAAGTACATGTGGTGGAGTGTCCTTTTGTTCAAATACAATTTTTAAAATACTTGTAATGTTTCGGACCACTACTTACAGTAGTCAGACAACACACTTAAGCTTATAAATATAAGGTCCCTTTTGATACAACAATGATCAGCAACCAACATCTCATCTATTATGCCGAGAGTCTTACGCGAAAGGATAGAAAATCTCTTTCTACCCTTGTAATAATTATAACGGGCCATAACACTCTACGGTATCACATGAAGAAATTACACTTGACGGAAGAAGAACTTTGTAGAGGTTGCGGTGACGAGGAAGCTCTTGAGTCTTGAGGACACAACCCACTTCCTGTGTTACTGCCCAGGTCTCCAAACACTATAAGGCACAGATTCCTAGAGAGACACTTCTTCAACGACCTAGACGAGCTTTCCAGCACGCATATAGACAAGATAATGAGCTTTATCAACTCCACAGGATGGTTTGTATGCAACAGCACAGTGAGTACTTAATCACAGATATTTATTTATAGACAGGGTTTTGAGGGTAAGGGACGTAATTTTCCCCCAATGGGCATCACAATGGGTCAATTTTGACCTGAGTGTGACACGGAGTACTCCACGCCAACCCACATACCTAACCTAACCTAACATCTATATATATAATTATAAAAATGGATCGTGGTGTGTTCGGAACTTGAAAACGACTGCACAAACTCGGATACTTCTTTCTCTGGGTATGTTCGTAATTGCTTCGCGACGCGAAGGTTTAAGAAAAAAGAAATGTCAGAAAATTCTCAACAGGTGGCGCTGTAGGCCCAAATATTGTTTTTCAGTTCAATTCAACTATATTCTATAACATACCTTTCGCCTTACAGAATGCCGAACCAGGCTCTTGAATCCCTATACAGTTTGCTCATAATATCGTGCGTTATTGACCGTCACGGTCTAATCTTGCCCATGTCCCATTCTACACACAAGAATGACAGAGCCGTTCTGGAAATATTGTGTGTCATTCATATTTGAATGAAGTGGCCTGTGCAAGAATATGTTCAGTTTTCTTAGTCCGTTGTACTAAAAACATATCAAAATAATTTCTATCACAGCATCGTGATCGACGAACACGTATTCTACATTTCTTTTTATTATTTGTCCATGATTCTGTGCCATTGAGCAAGATTGGTATTGTTGTTAAGACTACCGCATATTTTAGGACAAATATCGGCAAATGTAGCTCTTTTTATGCGATTTCACTTTAAGAAGCGCAGTCCAAAAGTTGATAAACTAATGAGGTCCATGACTGGGTCGCACGATTCGCTCTCCAAGTTCGTGATAAGTTTAATATCTATTGTATTAGTTTCTTATTTTCGACTAAATAGTAAAAGGGAACACCGTTTTGAAAATCGCCTTATTCACATTTTTGGGGAATTTTGTTTCCGCCGTTAAATGAAGTGCGTTCTTCTAATTTACTGGATGTAAAATAAGTTCTTTTAGTGTAGGGACTAACGTTAATATAAAGAAGCGGTCCCGAATTTTTCAAGGAATTAAAACCCTAACACATTTGTTACCTTTGACTTCCAACAGTTTCGTCACTATCAAAGCTACCGAAAAAAAAATAAAATGTCTGTCAAAGTGACGATATTGGCTAATAATAAGACATTAACTTTTTTTTTCAAATGTTACGTTCTGAATAATTATAAAAAATAAATTCAAAAAAGTTCTATTTACTCTAGTATCCGGACAGCATAATTTAGTCTCCGAACACTTTTTGTTAGTGTCCGGACACAAAGGTTTTATATGAAGTGTAAGGCCTTTTTTGCCTTTATTTAATTTAACGATTTTATTTTTTTCATAAAATATAGGTATGTACACTTTAATTCATTATATAATATGTACCTATCTACATATATTTGTTAAAAACTAAAACAACGGTATGTATTTAAAAGACCTGAAGAATTCACAACACTTATGGACACAAGCCACATTTTTTTAAATTAATTTTGTATGACAATTAGCATCGTTAGTACATGTTTGGTATATGTTTTTTTAACCTTTGGGGGCTATAACTTTGCCATATTTTGGACAGAGACAAAAACAGTTTTATTCGTCATTTCAAATTCGTTAATGCTCATCCACGATATGCTCCTGATCAATGCTTTTCAAATATTGAAATAGTTCCCTAAACCATTTTAATAGAAAGAAAGTTTCATCCAGAGCTTCACTCTGTGGCATTGCAAATACTTAGATCAGCATAATTGGTCAATATCAAATATTCATGATATTTTTTCTTATCTTTTGCCTCCTTCTGAGACATTGAAGATTTTGCTGACGCTAACACAAATTTAACTATAAATACTAGGATAAATTATTTCTCATCTCAGTTCTGTTTTACCATTACACAGACTCTCATCGCTGACTGTGGCGTCCCCCCACCAGTGGTAAGGGGTCAGCTAGAGAGCAAAATAAAGACTTTTTAAAAACTTAAATGACTTAGTAAATAAATTAATTTACATAGGTATGGTTTAGGAGCATTCAAGCGCAAATTTGTATCGCCTCTCAAATTTACAGTATCCGGACAGTTTGTCTGGATACTGAAAATGCTCTTCAATTTTAGTTTTAGTGTCCGGACACAAAAACTTAGGCTAAAAAAATAATTTTATTCTATTTTTTTTTTTAATTATGAAACTGGGTTATATTTAAAGGAAAACAAAGTACCTTGCAGAACAATAAGTTAAGAAATACTCTTTGAAAAACTTACTTTTTGCAAATGCTCGCACTATTTTTTTGGTATGCAAAATGACAACGCAACTACATTCTCGGAGCTCAGCCACAATACTGCCCCTTTTCTCTTACATTATGCAAATGATTGATTTGAAATTTTGCATGAAGATGAGTGATATATAAATTGTTTTATTATGTAATTGAGATTACATATTATTTTGCTCAGATAAACAACATAGTGTCCGGACACTAACACTGTCCGGATACTAGTGCCTCTACCCTACGCAGCTCAAAACAACTCGTCTTATTAGCTCGTCTGCTGGAAGCACACCAACGACCAGCACAATGGTTGGAAACCTTTTTTTTTTTAATTTCTTCAGTCGGTGCTCATAATAGATAAAAAGCTCGAGTTAAAAATATTGACCAACAAATTAATTAAAGTATCGGACCGTCCAGAACTGTCATCTAAAATCAGATGAGCTTTTAAAATGTTTTTTCGACTGTTATGTGTTCAATGGAAAGTCGGGCTGTGGAACTTGTGATTCCAAGCTTGGTAGTAAAGCTCACTAACCACTTATCTACATTTAAAACAATATATACATATATTTACTTAACTTTCCTGTTTTATTCTTTTTGTGAGCAGCTCAAATTTAAATTGATACTGATTACACAAATAAGTAGATAGGTACAAGTTTATGAACCATAAGACAATGGAAATTGCGAAAGCCTAACCAAGATTAATTAAGAGTAAAAACTTGCAGAAGACGCACAAAAATTGTTGACCCATCAAAGTCTACGATGAGTCCTATTTCATAATATTTTAACTTTCATCTCTGGTAGCTAAAGTATGTTGAGACTCTTTCAAAAGGACTGCATAAGTAAAAATATAAATATCTAGCCCGCTATGTGAACATTTTGCCAAAGATCGTCCAAAACTACACTATAAACAATAACGCAACGACTCCCAGATAAAATTCTGCGAAAATCAATCAAAACACAAGACGAAACAAAGGGAAATCGAAAATGCTTTCTGTTCAGCACATTCTCCGTGTAGTTATATATTCTTCTTCTTCAAGGGCCATCATCATGGTTGACCGAAATCATAATGGTGATGACTTCCATTGAAATAGGCTTCCCATACACACTCGCATTCGCTCCAGTAGCCCCTAAAAGATGTGTGGTCCCTCCGGTTCAAATTCCTACCATTCACTTTTGTCTTCTAAACTCTGTTTGCTTTCACCCCCTCCTCCGTCACCAGTCCACCATCAGTGGGGCAACTATACCACAATGACTTTTAACCTCGATGTCCTGCTTTTCATCCACCAACCACTCCCGAGACAATAATAGGGCATGGGGAATTGTCCCAAATCTGTTTACGACATTCTCTCGCTTCCGATTTGCGAGACCAAAATCTGTTGCGGAGGCAAAAACTTTCTTACTCTAATATTCCACGCAAACCCGTCCTCCCCACCCCGGGCAATTTGTATCTCGTGGTGCACTTTCTGTGACACTCCTTCCCATCAGTAGTCGTACTTTAGGCGCTCCCAAAGACAACGCAAAAAGAAAATTGTTTACAACTAAAATTGGTAGAACACGAAAGAACCACTCCTACCAATTATTCCATTTAAGCCATTCTCATGTTCGTGTCCACCTACTTTCGTAACTCGCTCTCTCTCTCTCACTCTGTGCCCGTTTTCCACGCTTAACGAGAGCACAACACATTTCCACTGCTCCCGCTTCTCGTCATTCCCTTTGATGACAGGACAACGTAATTTTGTGCATTAGAAACGATTTGTAAGGAAGCGTTATAGCTTGATGTTAGCATGTCAGACTTTGGGATATGACGTCGGAAGAAATCCTTTCCCTCGCCACCGTTTTTCGGTATATTTTGACACAAGTTTTGTGTTCAGGACATGTACTTCGTCGTATGCATAAACAGCAGTCGACTTCACTTTTTCTTCCTATTTTTCCCCATCTCTCTGGGCTATTTCTGATGTCAGGTTTTTGCCATGCAGATACTTTTGTTGCCGTTCGAGAGGATGTGAGCAACTATATGCTGTGTGTTACGGATGTGGACGTATAGGTTCGTTTTGGCTTTGTTTGGTTATTTTTTTTTTTTTTAAATTGATGCCAAATAGGGTGCAAAAGTTTTCCTCTGTTACGTGACCTAATTTTTGGGGGAGAGATAATCATTTTGTGTTTTTGCGAACAAGGCCACGAGTAGGAAATCAACAAGCGGCATGTTGTGGTGTATTAAAGTAGCACGGCGAATCGAAAATAAGGTAAAAGGAGCATCTGTGCAGTGGGGGAAGATTGTGTTTGTCGAGTGGGTTTAAGGCGGGCGCAACACATTTTGGTATTAAACGATAAAAAAATATGAATTTGAATAAATTTTCCGTAAAAATGGTTTTACGTGGTGGGGATAATTTAACACAGCAATTTTTGAATATTGAAAAAAATAAACGAAAAAGGAGCAGACCAACCGTACCTAAGCAACTAAAAGGAAGTTCATTTCCAGTTTACTGAATGGGATATAAATGTAAACAAAAAGTTCCAGCACAGTCTTTAAGCTTCGAGTTGATCAGAAATCTACTTTGCATATCGTCAGAAGGCTTGTTTTTTTTTAACGAAATTTAAATAGGTATATGTTGGTCATACCTTGCTTTTCAAGATAGGTAGCAGCAATTTGGACCATGTAGCTATTGTAGATGAAATGATGATTAAGCGGCTGAAGATATTTTCAGCACAGAAATTTATTTTAATTTATTTAATTTGAGTGTGCGTCTTAGGGCACCAGAAGTGGTTTACATTTTTACCACATGTTGTGTATTGTGGCAAGAAAAATCGTCCAAAAAAGTACCTGAATTGGGATGGCGAAATTTCACTTTGTCCTCTGTCATGCTATTGCAACATTAGGTATGTACTTATTTCAATTTCTACAAATAATAGAAACGTACAATTTGTGATTTGTAGTTGTGTGGTGGAATATAGATTTCCAGAGATATTCGAATCAGACCACCATTGTCGGGTCTATTTTGGTCATTTTGGTGGAATAGTTTTTACCCTACAAAAGCGAGGCATATTTTTTCTACAAACTACCGCAACGCCTAGGAAAATGAATTAAATTTTATGTAGGACTACTTTTTAATTGAATATATAGCAATTGCGATGTAACTTAGTAGGCAACTTATAACAAGTTCCTTACAAGAAGACACTTCAAGATTCTATTACACTAAAGACTGGAAAGCAGTGTATGCTTTGGGTTTGGCATACATTATTAATTTCGTGCTCATGAAAACTTTTCTCCGGATACCTATGAATATGATTAAAGTAAAACTTTTAAATTTTTTGCAAACTTATAGTCCATCTTTGTTGGCTACGGGAAGGAGTGAAGTATAATAATAAAAGTTTTTCAAATTAATTCAATCTATTGCGTAGAGTCCCAGGCTACGAGTAAGTTGGTAGATGGGTAAAATCGATCGATATTATAGTAACGGAAAATTATCTCTGACCATCGGTATTATTCAACAAATTAAAGAGCTCCGACTCTGGTATAAAATTGTAATTTTAAGTTTAAAATAAAAATGCAAATCAAATTAATTGAATTTCGCGTGTTCCTCTCTCTGTCGGTCAGCACTCAGATTTTCATCTTATACTCCATTACTCCTCCATACCTGCCTTTGGATAATTTTTAATTTAAATGCAAGAGTCAGGTGAGAATAGATTTTCAACAGCGCGATGACCGGCAGAAGGCAGAGCTCTCTTCAAGGACAATTCGGATACAGTGTTAGCGAAACTTTTATGCACGACCAGCAAAGGTGACCGGATAGTAATAGTATACAGTCGAGCAAAAAACTGGATTTGTTCGTTGTAGCGGAGAAATTATTTTGCTTTTAGTTAATTGTTTATTTTCAGCATCGTTAAATTATAAATTATTCGTTGGCAAGAGGAATACACTTGATATTAATGTGTGTGGGGGCAGAGGAGTCCTGCAACTAAAATTAGTTTTAATTTTTGTTTGCTTGGATTGAACAGCCAACTAGATATTTTTAGTTTGTAATTCTAAGCTGGATTTTCAACGAATTCGAATGACCAACGAGCAATATGAAGTCGCATGCATTTGGAATGCAACATTTTAACAAGAAAATTTGGCCAACAAGCGAGCAGGAACATTACTTTTTAAATGTGAATTGGAACAATTTACACAACCGACCGTGCTACCATGCACAAGATAAAACAAACTACCTACCTTCCACAGTCGTGGGACTTCCAATTTAAGTGCAGATATCGCATATCGCAACATCCGTGGAACGCAAACTAAAGCGAGGCCCCTAAAACATAAACTCACTTGTGGCCCAAACCTGAGGAAAGGTATACAACAAGTCTCTTTATCCAGATCAGGGCTACCCACATCCGGATTCTTCTTGAAGCGTATCTAATCTATATATCTACTGAGATCCCCAGCCGCTAATTTAGCAGACTATCAGTAAGTCGCCCATGAGCTCAATTTTACGCTACTAAAAATATAAGGTGCACTTGTATAGTTTTTTTTTAATTCAAACTAACAATTCCATTGCAAATATAACGGTATAGTTTCAAAATGCTTTAGGTACATAACTGGTGGGCCAAATACAAGTTTCTTTTTAAAAATGCAATAAAATGAACAAAATTCATTTTTTTCCATGTGTTATGGCATAATTAGTAAGAGCAAACATTCCCATTAATTATGAAACCCAAAGTCGTTCAAGTGGCTGTAGCGTTCGCAGTAGCGCATTCTGTCAATCCAATTTTATAAAGCCTTGTTAATGGTTTCGGGCTGTAGCTCATGGATTCCTTGGATGATATTGGCCTTAAATGCGCTTGAGTCGTTTCCGGATTGTTGGCTTAACATCGATCCTTCATCGGTCCTTCCCACAAAAAAAAAAATCCTGCAAGAACCAGAGGTCGTCCAAATCCATGGCTCTGTAATGCCCACCGTCGACCGAAACGTTTTTCCGAGCCTGAGATCGATGGCAAGCGTTCGTGAATTGAGTCTTACACTCTCGTCTACAGCAGCCACATTCTCGTCTGTGCGTACAGTACGACTCATTGCCATGAGTGTTGTTTACTAGCCTACCAGTCTCACGAACTTTTTGCACAAACTTGCGTACAGCCGGCGCGGAGGGTGCTTCATTTCGGCCAAAACTTCTTTCAAAAAATGCACTCTTTGGGCTATACTGCACTCACTTTGGAAAAAAGTTTTCAATATTTCCCAACGTTGTTCAAACGTAACTCATTTCGTTTTTGACTTTCTGTCAAGATCTGTTTTCTCGAGCGGGAAACAGCTGTCAGTGTCCAAATAACCAATGATTTGAAAAGAAACCACTAGATGGCCAATGAGAAACCAACAATTTAGGTGATATTTTTCATTTTCCACAACACCCTTAATGATCCTTTCCAGGCAGAATACAAAATTCAAAATCTGCAACAAAATTCAAGATCTGACACAAAATTCAAGATCTGACACAAAATCACTGATACATGTACAGGGAAATCATTTTTTTTTTACCGACTGCACACAGAGAGGGTTATGTGTTTCACGCGTATCCTATGTACGTTCCATCGGGACAGCCTGTGGCCTAAACGGCTTGACTGATTTTGAAGAGTGAGGTGCCATAAATTTCGTATTCCTCCCCGGAGTGTCATAGGCTAAACAAAAAAGGTATAAATCTCACTTTAAAGAAAAACGAAAAAAAAACAATTGTCACACAAATATCAGTGAGAAATGTCAAAATATGGAATACACTAAACTGTGAAATATATTACGTTCTGATCTATTCACAATAGCATCGCAACACATACCCAGCCAAGTTTCGCACCTAGCGGCATCAACATTTCAACACAACATTGGAACTGACAGCAAAAAATTGCATCATTTATTTTTAGTGGATAGTGTTACCATCAAACGAATATTATGTCGACTGTTAGGTTCAAGTTTATATAGTCCAAATAGATACATTAGGTTCGTTCGCGTACGCAGTTTGAATCGAGCACAATCGATTTAAATCGATCGCAATCACACAAAGTCTATACACGTACTCATTAAAAATGACAGAAAAAGAGAAAATTAGCAAAATAACGAGTAACGAGTGGTTCCTCTTTTGGCTCGAAACAGCTTAGAGAATTTCAACCGGCAAGTACTGATAAATATGTCTAATAGACAAAGTTGTCAAGAAACAAATTCAAAATCCGGCTTAAAAATGAATTCCACAGAGCAATAAAATCTGTAAAAATAAAGAAAATTCGGTTGTAGTCGAATGTTCTGTTAGAACATTTCATATGTTGCAAAAAGGTAAGTTATATATTTACTTGTGATATGGATTAGATGTCAAAGATTAAAGTTGCTCAAAGTAGCTCGAAGTCTATCCACGTACATTGGCGTATATTTTCAGCTCTCTGAGAGAGTTTTGGTAAATTTTTTGAGTTTGACGGATTTGTAGTGTTTAGCTCGGGAAAGTACGCGAATAGACCAATTATTACCAGACTGGACACACAGGGAGGGTTATGTGTTTCGCGCGTATCCTATTAACGTTCCTACGTGATGCCGTGTAGTCTAAACGGCTTGACCGATTTTGAATAGTGAGGTGTCATTAGATTCGTATTCTTCCCCGGAGTGTCATAAGCTAAAAAGATATAAATAAAAAAAAGTTAGTTTAAAAAATCCAACTGACTGTAAAAAAAAAGGAATTAAAAAGATATGAACAAGACACATTCAAGGCATGTCCATACCGGACTTATGGTCTAAATAAGTTTCTTGTCGAAGTCATACTTTGGTTTCTTGTTGTTTAATAGCTGCTAAATAATTTTAAGTACGTCAATATTGGCGTATTCGACGGAACGAGCAGTGAGCAGTCCCAAAGAATCGGTCGCATACGATGATAGCCAGGGTTTTAAGTACCGTACTAAAATTCTCTTTTAAATTCCCACGATGGGTGGTAAAAATCTTACTTTTAAAAGTATATTTTTTAAAAATTACATTAAACTACCTACCTTTGGTATAAAAATCTTTGTTTTTGGTACTAGATAAGCTTGCTAAAAGCCGAATTACATCAGCTATTTTCGATATTCTTCAGTGTGTTGATAATCATGGTGAAATGTAGATGTTTTGTAGAAATTTCATCAAAAATTTATAGTTTGAATGTTTTATTGCAGCTTTTTTTCTTTTTTCCCACGGAAGATATTAAAATTCTCACAAAACGCCAGAAATCCCACTATAAAGATTTCGACCAATGATATTGCTTCCTTTCACGCTGTGCCAACTGTAAAAAGTAGACCTCCTTTAACCCTGGGTCACCTTTCATCAGTTCCAGTGTTTTTTATCAACATATCGGTCGAATACGTTGCCGCAACGGATGCGACGCATTCTATGGATTGAGACCTTCACTGCGTGGCCTTAGCCTAAGTAATGGAAGTAATGCGTTTTAAAAAAAAGTTTAAAGAAATCCTAATGTCTGCATAAAGTTTTTTTTTTTTTTAAATCCTAATGTCTGCATAAAGATTTTTTTAAACAACGAATTTTTGTCTGGTCCTGTGCGGATTCATTGAGTGAGATGATTTTCTCTAAAAAAAAAATCTGTATGGGCTCGGAAGGAATATAGTTTTTGTAGGGAAGTTTGACTGTAAACAAAAGAGGATAGAAAATGTAATATTCTCGCTCCAGCCATTAGATTTGGACCAGCGCTACCCTATGGTGGGTGCACATGAAGTTTTGAATCAATTTCGGGTCTATTTAAACGGACTAAACATTTTAAACAAAAACCTGCATTTGAAAAGATGTGTTAATTTTATTTTTCGAGTTGTGTTTTATTTTTTGTTCATTGTTAGTTATGAATTCATAACTACAAGGTGGCGCAAAAATAACGTTCCGATGTTTTTTGGCTGTAATTTAAAAAAAAAAATGAAAAACTTTGATTCTTCTTGTGGATTATTTTTATTTGGTCTTTTATTTTTTTTTACATCAAGTCGAGAATATGATGTCATGTAAATGGCCGCCGCCACAGTTGATTGTCATTTGAGCCCTTTTTATGGCATTTTCCATCACTTTGGCCAAAACTTCCGGCGATAGGTCCTCACATTCTTGACGGATATTGTCTTTAAGAGCTGCAAGAGTCTGAGGCTTGTTGACATAAACAAGCGACTTCAAAAAGCCCCACAAAAAGAAGTCTGGAGCGGTCAAATCAGGCGATCTTGCGGGCTAGTGCAAATCGCCAAAAACGACCCGGGAACACCGCTTTCAGAATATCGGTTGTGGCTCGCGCAGTGCGTGCCGTAGCTCCGTCCTGTTGGAAGCACATGTCCTCCAGTCCTAAATCGTCCAATTGTAGTAGAAAAAAATCGGTAAACATGGCCCTATAGCGCGCACCGTTCACTGTTGTCGTTTGACCAGCGGCATTCTCGAAAAAAAATGGCCGCGTCAACAGAGGCGATATTCTCGGCACAACGGGCGCTCCGGGGCCCGCCACTCTTGGCAACGTCTCGTGTTGTGCCAGTATCTTCGAGGCGAGCGGCTAAACGTCGCAGTGTTTCACCAGTAGGCGTTGGACGGCTGGGAAATCTGCGACGAAATTCACGTTGTGCCAAAGTCACCGACCGATTATTGCTCAAATAAATAGTCACCAATATTCCGCGTTCTGGAGCAGTGTAGCGTAACATTGTTTATTAACGTGTATTTCGCATGTGTTTACTACACAAATGTCAAAACAGAACTGACATTAGGGGCCAATCGCAAAATTTATAGCATTTTCTGATAGGAGGATTACTTTTGCGCCACTTTGTAGTTATGAAAATAAACGTTTACGAAAAAAAACTATAATTATAAAGTAATTATTCGTGTTTTAAGTTATTTTTCTTATTGGTACCTACTATGTTGTAGTTCGTTTTGAAAGACGCTTACTACATTTTGGACCTCTTGCGGGCAGCACCGAATTGGACGTAGAAATTTAGCATGTAGGTTAGTTCTGTGTTTAAAGCGCTGGAAATGAACGAATTTTGTAAAATTTGTGTGTGTTGTTCGTGGCAAATTTTATCTCTCATAAAAAATTGTCTTCAAAGATAAAATTTAACTATAGACAGTTTAGCAAAGCTGTATTCTGTTGCTACCCCCTTGAACGTGCCAGATCTAACTGACAGCTCAAAGTTAATGACCATAGGGAACGCCGTTTGTTTGGTGAGTGGGCTTCAGAGCGTTTGAAAGAGGACACCAATTTGGTCAAAAAAATTTTCTAATATCTCACACACAGCTTGTTTTATTCCATCACAACATCGACTTGTCTTTATGGAAAAGCGTTTTACTTACGGATAAAAATATTGATCACAATAAATTTTATACACAAAAAGGGCTTAAAATAAACGTGCTTCGCTTTACAACTAATCGCATTCAGCCAAATTAGGTGATTAGCAAAGATCCCGACTCCCTACTTTAGCTCACATCTGCAGCTCAAAGGGGTTAGGCTCGACTTAAATGATGCGTTTTAAGTTACAAAAAATAAACAAAAAAATGCGCGTTAAAAGCGATTTATGGCTCGATAAAAAACGCATCAACAATTCCAAAAAAAAACCACCGATGTAAGAGATGCCTAGACTGTTCTTGAAAATGCCATCTACTATAATCACCTTAGCCGTTTTCAAAGAACGGCATTTGTTTGCATTAGTGGAGCCCTTAGGACCACTCCAACAGCGGCCATGGACGTAATGTTCCACTTGCTACCGCTAGACGTCAATTGCAAAGAAGTGGCGGCAAACGCAGCCACTCGGATAAAAGCAATTCGTTTGTGGACCAGTCGGCAAACTGGTCACTCGTCTGTTCTTGATACACTAGAATGTATTCCAAAAGAAACTGATTACACCCTCCCTCAGTATCAATTCGAAAAGAACTTCGAAACCCACATACCCTTCAGGAGCGACTGGGAGAATGACGTAGTGCCTCGTAAGGAGTCCGTCTGCTTCTATATAGACGGGTCCAAAACCGAAACAGGAGTTGGAGGGGGTGTCTTATCTTCTGATCTAAATTGCGAAATCTCATTCAGCCTTCCTTATCACTGTAGTGTATTCCAGGCGGAAATCATGGCGATCAAAGAGGCCTTATTGTGGCTTCGGTATAATGTTATAACTGTTAAGGATATCACCATCTTTAGCGATTAAATCCCTGGATTCTGTCATCTTCATTCGACAACTGCCCTCAATTGCCAATTATCTCTAAACGAGATGGCGAAATAATTCAAAATTCACCTTATATGAGTGCCGGGTCACAGGGACATTCCAGGTAATTGTATGGCCGACGAACTCGCCAGGCAAGGCACTACCCTGTCGATTCTACCGGAAAAGGAGAATCTCTGCATGCCTCTTCCTATACTTGTAAGCTCCTAATTAAACAAAACACGTTAAGCGCTACTAATCGCAGGTGGTCCAACTGTACAACGTGCCACACATCGAGACAGATCTGGCCTCAGCTGGATCTCAAGCGCTCTAACAATCTCACTTAACTGAAAAGACCCATGGTGAGAACTTTAGTAGGTGTCATCACGGGACACTGCATCATGGGGATACATGCTCTCAGGTTGGGCCTCCCTTCAAATGATTTCTGCAGAAGCTGTAGGGACGAGGAGGAGGAGGAGACTATTCTTCACTTTCTTTGCACGTGCCCAGCACTGTCAGTACGTAGAAATCTACACCTCGGAGAATACTTCTTCGACAGTCTCAGCGGACTCGCAAACATATGAATCAATTGCCTCCAAAGCTCCGGTTGGTTCAACGGGTAGTATGAGAACACTGATCCTGTGGTATCACAATGGGCCTTCTTTGGCCTAAATGAGGCTGCACTTGAGGCGGCCTGCCACTCTTACCTTCTCTTAGGTTAGGTTAGGATAGAAGAACTATCGCATAAACCTTTAAAAGGAGATAACTTTTCGCCGGATAGCTTTCTGCGAGATTACCACATTTTCGGTTTTACCCGAAATATCAAGGCAGGTAAACTTATGCGCTACTCAAATTTCGACAGGCAATATGTTGGATCGATATTTTGCAACGCCAATTTGAAATAATCCCAAAAAGTACCAGTTCGGCATATAAAAAAATGCCTTAATCTGGTTCAATTTATTTTCTATCCACAATTTCATAAGCTGTGAAATAAACCCAACAAACTTTTGCGCATTATCTTCCAAACTCGATAACGGCCCTCCCAAATTGACTATGACAGAGCGCAAAATATTTCGCCAAGTCGAGGTGTACGCACATAAATATATTATATACTTTTCGCTGTATTTATGTTAGTAGCCTAGAGCGAACAGCAATTGTCCTTCAGAGGATAGTAAGAATTTTTTGTCATTACAATATGAGAGGTGATTTCTTTCGGCAACACGCAGCGAAATCACAAAACCCGTCACCAAAATCTGAAAAATCACTGCCGAATCATTAGGGAATTCTTCTTCGAAAATAATCACAGTGTGACTGTGTAACTGTGTGACTGAGTTCCTGTGTGAGCCTAGCGGTAATGTTTTTGTGTTTAACAAAAAGTTTTGAGAAAACTCTCAAAGGGGAAATTTCTGAACTGTTTTCAGCAGATTTTCAAATTACCAACTGAAATGTCTCAAAATTTTTTCTGGGTGGACTCGGGGGGCTGACGGCTGAGTCTTATTTACCCGCACAAATCACACCCTGATGATTTCGAACTTGATTGACGATTCAAAAAGTTTCCCCCACCTCTCCCCCAAAAAAGTGGGAAATTTCTGGTTATTAATTGCTTGTTAAGAGGGTTTTGTAATATAAGTAACAGGCGGCCGGGCGGTGTGGAGGCTGGCTCGTGGCTGAGCAATGATGTGCGATGGAAGGTTTCAATTGATGTGATGTGATTATGCTGGAGGGTGTGAATTGTTCTGGCTGTGTGCGAGTGTTTTTGATAAAAATATGCACATATTTTAACTGTGAAATATATTTTCTTTTCTAGATCGCACAATAAGTGACGCAGAGTTTCTCCAAACATTCACCAGCATCGTTAGTGAGTCTTCGTCGAGTAGTTTGCCAACAGCTACGGTGATACCTCCGCATCCACAGTTAATTGCTCCCGAGGCGTTACAAATGAATCAGGATGAGCTGTATTTGGAGACATCGTATGCGAATAATCCACCAAAGAACTTTACAGTACAAGAAACGAATGTAACAGTACAAATTGGAAATCACGCGTATTTGCCGTGTCATGTGAGTAGCAATTTCTGACTTTGATCTATTACGAGAGTTGATACATCGCCAAATAAAGTCATTAGAGGTGTTGATAGCGGGTGGAGTTGCATTTAGTTAAAAAAGGAGCTTGTTTTGCCGCTACCGAATTTTCAAATTTTGTTAGATTATAGCTATTTTTTTAGCTAAAAACGTTAGCCCTAAACCACTCTATCTTTACAGGATGGTTCAGGGCTTATCAACTAGTTACTTACTTTATGTCTGGAATTGTAAGCATTTCGCCTCTGACCGAAATTTTGTGTTTTAGAGTGTGCTTTAATAAAATTAGTTCTGCTTTATTAAAGGGAAACTGCCACTATGCAGAGTTGTTTAAAATTGCTTTGCTCTCCTCTTTCCATTACCGAATAATGAACTCCGAGGATCAAAGCTTAATATCATATCCACATGTTCTTGGGAATAGTTTCTTTTCCTCTCACTGCTTTTTTAAGGCGAGAAAAAAACTATCATGGCGACTGTACAAATGTCCAAAAAGCGGAAAAATCACTTTGACTTCGTTTATACTTTATATGCCAAGGAGATTCGCAGGAATACAAGGCGGAATTTTTATTCTGCGACCATTTTAGCCTGTGGATGGGATCACTTCACATTCTGAATTTCGAAGTCGCTTATAGCCGGTAGATGAAATTTCGTTTAACTCCTTGGTTTCAACACCTTCGGTAACATAAAAAAGTATTTTAATATATATCTTTGGTTTTTGAAAAAAACTGTAGCGGCTTGAGCGGCTTTTCGGTAAAACCATATTTGATTCTTTCGCAAGATTATTAAACGCTTTGGCTCTAAACTTTTAAATTCAGTTTGTAATGATGCAATTTTTCCAGCTTATGGTTTTGATTGGTTTTTGAAGGTTCTTCGTTCATTCATGTCTCAGAATTGTGCCTTAAAACCTATATTAAAAGACTGGTAAAAAACGTTCCTAAAACAACTTTGTTCGACATTAAACTCAGATGAAAAGCTGGTGTTATAGATTCAGTTGACAAATCTCACTAAAGATATTGCCTCGACGCTGTCTTAGATCTTTGATCTCCAATCCAATCCAAAAAAAGGAGATTCCTATCGATTTTTAGCTTGTACGATTTTTGTATCCTCACCCATTTTCTTTCGGCATTTCAGATTTCATCAGACCTACCTCATGTGACAGAAATAAACTCCCTTTATACTATTTTATTTTTGTAATGTCTTTAATGCCACATTAAATGTCCATCTTTTTAGACAAATTTTTCAGCTACGTTGTTCACTCAAATTTCGTTATTTCCATCAAATTGGAAAATAATTATTTTTGGATTATCTTGGAAAAAGAATTATACCTATGAGCAGGAAACAATAAATACTTTTTTTGGTTCGGTAAATCAGATTGAAATAAAACCTCTTGCTATTTCATATAGATACAGTCATTTACACCTACCTACACTAATCGATTTTTTTTTTATATACACAGTGGAGCACTTTTGATAGTAAAAGACGCAAGTACAAGAAAAAGAAAAAAAAGGCACCACAGTCACCGGACTTTACACCGTGCGATTTTTTGTATATTGTTAACTTTAGGTACTATCTTTAACTTTAGATACTTTCTATACACTCAGGAAATTATTAATTTTCTTCATTATTACGTGCTCCAGCCTAGTATCCTGCTCGCGGTAAATTTTATCTCCCATGCAAAAATGTCTACAAAGATAAAATTTAGCGAGGCAGTTTAGCAAAGCAGTATTCTTTTCGCATGCTAAATTCTTAACTTCATAGAGATGGGTCGATGACAGACAAGTTTGCACTCATTTAGCTCGCGACATAAATGTCCGATAAATCGCAAATAAATTTTTGACGTAAAAACGGAGGATGAAGTTTGTGTTGCGTTTACTTTGGATATTTTTTTGGAGGAAACCGCAGAGAACATTTGAGCGAGAAAGAAAAGAAAACAAAAAGCCATAAAACCCTTTTATAATGTTAATAGAAAATTCGTTTTTTAAGCTTCAAATAATCTTACGCCTTTTGCAAATCGGCAGTTTGTTTGCCTTTTTTGCAAATAAAAATGTATGGGACACGAAGAAAAGTGTCTTCCTTTGTTGGCTACTACAGAACCATTTTTTCATACTATGATTTTTGTCAATATTTAGTAAAATGGAAATCAATAATTTTGCTTATTTATTTATTTCATCTTATAAGTACAACTTATTTTAGATTATTTTGAAAAAAAAAAAAATGATACATACTTATATGAATATACATATACTATTTACGAAAACAATTTAAGTAAATTATTTTTCAAGCTTTGAATGCGATTATCTCGATACTTTTGTTTTGAGAAGAGACAATACTGAGACCACCAACTCCGACCGATATCCCGTTACTTAGCCAACAAGTGTAAGAAGCCAATTCAAAATACGCATTTGCGTTACGCGAATACTTATACGATCTTAAAATAATTTAATGATCACCCTATCGTTTTAAATCCATGCACCTACATGCTCGCTTAGTTACTTAGTTTAACTTGTGTGAAATAATATACAACAAGATCGAACGATAAGACAGTTTAACCTTCACATTTCCTCGTAGGTATATACATAAGTTTACCGTATCCCATTGTTTGCCAAATTCGTATTGTTAAGCTAGGCTGATATTGTTCGAAACTATAGGAAGGCAGTTGCAATAAAGAATTGTATGAAGAATCATCGTCTCGTGTGTTGCATTGCATTTAGATTTCTTATACAAGCTATATTTTTATGGGGTGGCAAATGCTAAGTGCGCTATGTAACAATAGAAATTCGTATTGACAAATGCCACGTAACTTCAAAAATTCAGACTCACCAACACACTCGCACCTTTCATATGCCACTTCCGCTGTGGGAAAAGTTGCTGACAGCGTTCATAGAATTTTATCCGTTTAATTTGAAATTATTCGTTACGTGTGCATAATATTTTTTTTAAGGAATAAGTGTAGATTTGCTTAAAATATATATAAAAAATTAACAATGCAGATTGTTTGAAGTAAAATAGAAATATATTGAGCAAATTTTCGTCAGTTTTCTAAGAAAAATTTACGCATGAAATCGAAGTTAATGATATTCAGAAGCGGAATATACGCAACCAAGTCTGTTCTTATAAGTTTCTAGTATATATAACATCTCATTTAGATAGTTTTATTAACTAAATAAATCATATTATTCGCCTTTTAACATATATAATTACTAACCAATGGCATTCAGTAATGTAAAAATGTGGTATTCCCGAATTCTAGCACATTTCCCCACGTTTGTCGAGGCTGGCAGCATTTATTTTTGTATTTTTTGTATGTTTTTGCATGTCACACGGATTCTTAATTGACAACACCGATGGGAAAACAAAATGGCGAATTTGAAAAAAAACTGAGGGGCCCAGCGGCAAGAGGATTGTGAGTTGGGAGTCTCAATATGATTTTTCTCTGGTTTTGAGTTTGTGGCATATTAAGCTCTTGCAATAAGTCCTTTCTTCAGGTCCTACTATAAAACATAAGCAGTACATTAAAATAAAGCCTTGCTATTGCGTGTTTGCAAATAAAAGAGTCTGATTGTAAAAGTATCTATGTTGAGAGGAATGAACGACATTTGGAATATTTTTTTTTAAATATAAGGTCGGAATTATCGGACTCAATTATAATAATCAAACACTAATGTCGACGATTAGCTAGTTGCCAGCTTTAGTAAAAATGTACAGCATTAGTGAAACAGCACCAATAAACAATTAGACCTCCAAATTTGCTAGTGCGACAACTTTCTTAGAATCTATTACATTTTTTGTCATCGCAGAATTCAAATTTCAAAATTTGTTTTTGTGAAAAACAAGGTTAATGTTTTATTTCCGAACGAGGATTTTATTCTAAGAAAAGGAATGTAAGAATCGCAAATTAATTTGCCCAACAGAGACCTTTCAAAAGTCTTTTGAAGCTTTTTTTAGAAAAAAAAAACACAAAATAGGAAAAAATCAAAATCAGTAATGCCCTCTCTCTCCTTCGATCGGACACAGTTTTTGGTACTTTTTATAGTACACTTTCCTTTGTTTTCTAATCCTTCACGATTGATTTATGAGTGAATTTGTGTCGGAACACAGTTTGTTAGGATGATTATGCAAAATGGAAGCTTATTGATCTAAAGATTGAATGGTTAGCAAGTGAATATTTTTGAAAAAAGAAATAATAGCCGACTATCTTGTTTTGGAATAAATTAAAAACTCACGTAGGGAGCCAAAAGCGTTTTAAGGATCTATCGCTTCCGTTTTGAATTTCAATTTGCCAAGCAACGAAACAGTGCATGTAAAATCTTGTCTTGTAATGATCTTTTAAATATTGTATAGCTCATATTACTTTATTCGGGAAACTTAGAAAGCGAGAAAATGTTAAATTCATTCAGAAAAATATAAACCCGCGGACGTTTTTCTACACGAAAACTGTCATGCGTCACACCAAATAAAACAGATTTCTGTATATCTTGAATTCGCACATACTACCTGTTATTCCTCCAGACGTTCCTAAATTTATTATTTCGCGGGGATTTTGCTGAATGCTGACAATTCTTATTTCTATATTTCCGCGAAGTCAAACTTTTCACACCAACCACTGATTCATTAGAAATTCTCATTTTCTGGGAACAAACTCGTTTTCCAAAGAGGGTTTGGTTGCAGCCAAATATGTACCTGAGCCGCCTAAGGTACTGACAGTTGTAGAAAAATATAGGTATTCGGGTATGAGCTATCCAATCTGAAGTGAACCGGTATTTTATTCTCTTCTCGACGACTCTCCAGAAAGTCTTGGAAACATCCTCAACTTACATCAAATTTATTTTTTACTGCATACGTAGTAACTTGCAAACTATTAAAAAAGGAAAACCAATCAAAATGAAAATATTCGAAATATTTATTTCAAGTGCTTAGAAATAAGACAAAAATGCAATATTTTTCAATTTTGTGCATGCATTTGTTCAAATTTGTGTTTGCTTAACTTAATTGAATCACTTGCATTGTTGTATTCGAACGAATAAAGACGGAAAACATTTACAATTGACTAAAATTAGTTATTAATTGTAAACGTTCAGGCTGAACAAAAGTGTAATTAAATTCGCTCCTATTACGAAATTCCATACCACAATTTTTGGTGGTTGGGCAACACTCCTCTTGAAAATGAAATTTAGGGAGGATATATTTAGCTTATGCCCGAGATAAACATGGCTTTCTGACCATTAATATTTAACCCTACAGCTAACGATAATCCGACAACTAAATTTGTTTATTGGTAAAGGGACTTTGGAAAGTGTGGAGTCTTTGCGCAAACTGCCAGACTAAAGTTGATTGATGGTAAGGCCGATAGTGTATATATAAAAATAGATCGTGGTGTGTTCGGTTGCTTTAAACTTGAAAACTACTCTATCAAATTGGATACTTCCTTCTGCGTGTTTGTTCGTAATTGCTACGCGAAGGTTTCGCTGTAATGAAAAGTCGAAATTTCGTTTTTCATCTATCAATATTTATATAAAAATAAATTGTATTGTGTTTCTTCCATTTTGTTTCTGTATGGCATGGGCCATCCAAATGATAAATAGGTTAAAACTGTTCTTAAATTGGTTCTCCAATCATCACCCATTCACGGATTCATCAGTCAATTCTGTACTACGTCCAATTGCAAAATATGAAAACAAATCAATTTAAATCCATTTTAATAAGCTTATTGATCGTCAGTTTCAATCATGGAACAACTTAACTCCGCGCAGATACACACAACATGCAAATAGATACTGCCAAATGTCAAAAATATTTTTATCCTAATTGCTTGACGTATAAAAAAAGTGCCTACTCGTATCGTAAATACCAAAAGTAATAACACCCTCAGATTACAGTTGGAAAAAATACGCATTTCCGAATGAAAAATCGATAACGGAAACAAGTTTAATATTGCTACAGCCAACCGATATGATTTTAATCAGTCGATACATTACCAAGGCAGTTCACAGCCAGCTCGGTGATGAAAGTTAAAGGATGTAACCTTCAGAATAGCTTCTCGTACAATATATTATACGCATCCTCCTCTCAGCATCTGTATCCGTTTATTTTTCATCAAATCTTTTTCTGTTTCTTTTTTGTCCCCTTCAAACCTCCTAAGGCAATGGCAATAAAAAATAGCGCAGAAAAACCAGATTGAAGAAGCAGTTCTGTGAGTGTTTTAATTTACTTGCCATTCATAATCCCCCAGGGAGCCTTGTTGTATCCATCTAAATGAATTTGCTGTTCCATCGTCACAACACCAGTGTCATGCATGTATATTTGCATTTTTGACTACCTACCTAGGGTGTAGTGGTTCTGTTGTATATATTTGCACAAATTTATCTAGTTACTTTCACTTCATGTAACTGTAGGAATTTGAGGAAGTGCTCTATTGAAAGGACATACTACCATGAAAGATATTCTGGTCCTGGACGCATGTATACGACTGTACGGTGTATGATATAAATATTTTCATTTAGAATTTTCAATGAAGAGCAGAAATTCAATTGAAAATTTGATTATAACCCAAAATGTGAACAAACAGACGCAGCAGCACAAGCAGCAAGGTTATTTTGTGTGTTCTCGCCTGGGTCCTCAACCGAGGAATATGACGTGAATTGTACGTGAAGACTTGGGTATACCTACTGTATACGAACAGTAAACTTTTCGTGACAAATTAGCTGAGAAATTTCATTTAAAATTTGTATGTCGATAATGATTTATGAGAAAAATGAGCGCCGTTCGGGTTATGGGGTTTGGGGATGGGGCCAAGCAGCGTATCCTACTGAAATCGGATTTATGCTAAAAGGTGTGATCCCGAGGGATGCGAGCCAAAACTTACCTAGATATGAAGAGAAATAAATTGCTGGCATTAGACGTTCAGCTGTTTGTGATTTGCTAATGGATATTAGTTGAGCCGAGACAAATTCTAGCGGATCAGGAATAAATTGGAGCGAGGGATAGCGACCATCTGGAAAATAAAAAGTGAAACAAAAAATTATAAACACTACACAACATACCGTCGTTTGCTGTAAGTCGATGGGAGCGATAAAACTTGCCGATGCCCAAGTTTCTTGATAGCTAGCGAGGACCTCCAGTATCCAAACTTCCACGATTATAAGTGATCCAATATCCAATGGGATTTGTCTTAGCTGGTCACTTTTTGTAGTAGAGAGTTGTCGAATAGAGTGCTTGTATGATCTAAGACCTTTTGCCTTTTCGATCTCACCGTCCAATAGGTCACTTAAGATGCGCTCTACTACCCAACTAGCACATTGATCTAAACGAGGAAGGATAGGAATTGTGAGTTTTTTTTCAAATCCAGTAGGTAACGTAAAATGTAATATTCAGTAAAGTATATAAATAACTTTCCAAATGCGCCTTTCCTTTCAATCGTCGAGCCAAATTTTTGGAAAAATCGAATCAGGACTACCTCTTGTGTAAAAATTGTAAGTGTAAGCAATTAGAGCCAATTATTTTCTACAAGACCATCCGTTCTGGTCCCCTCTTCCAACAAGACTGTGATGATCATTACAAAATTCGTATGTATTAATTTTTCAGTAACCTAACAAGTGCTTTCAATAACTTCTTTAACAAGAACCCTACGGATATTCCAATTTATTTAACAAAAAAAAAAACAGACACTTCTTCAGCTATACCCAATCTTGTCTTCCTTTATAAGTACAAGCCATCGATACAAGAGTCATGGCTCAATTATATTCAGGAAGCGAAAATATTCCTTGCGGAAGGGCGAAACAAGATGAGAGAGGAAAATCAATTGCAAAAATAAGAACTCCCCAATCACGGAAGCCAATGAATAATGGTCCTCCAGTCTATTGTGCGTTGGACGGAAATTTGCCTTCAATGCATCCGGTTGGTCGTTTCGTTTTCAAAGCTTAATCTCGTAGCCACTGCTTTCAAATGGCCTTTCATCGAGAGATGAAGAAAACATAAATTGAAAATGTATATCACTCTTGTAGTTGCTGGATGTCCTCATATGGCATTATATACCAACTACCACACTCAAACTCAAAGTGTACATCATCGAATTCTAAGGAATCTTCGTTTACTTCCACCTCATAATTCGATGAGCAAACTCAATGCGAATGTTGTCCTTTGTTGGTTCATAATTGCCGAAGGACTCGGTTTCTGTAATGAGATTAAATAAAAATGTCTTCTATAGGTAGCTATATATTATTAGATAAAAAAAATTCATAAGAGATGATGTTTTTCCATCAAACAGATACAATTACATATAGCTCTACAAGTAGTGTTGCTTTTAATGAAATCCGCCAGCGCTGTTTGCTCGTGCAATAGGATGAGGTTTTAGAACTTGAATTTTTTTTTTTTCAAATTTCCTTTTCATTGGAAACAGATTTTCCACTCCTGCTTACTTTCGGCGAACTGGGAAGGGGTGTTTGGCTACTGTATGTAGTGTATTGTGTGTGTGGCTTGTGGTCTACTTATGCAAGGGGCTTTCTAATGAAAAGCCAGTGGCACGTATCCTGTGCGATTTTATTTGAAAAAGAAGTTCGTTTTGCTTTGATGCAAAATACAAACGAACACATATCTCTGACTGAAAATTTTAGCAGCTATCTACGCAGCTAGTCTGATTTTCAGATAAAGGGCATGTCTTTTATATATTTTTTTAAACTTTTTGTATTGCAGTAAAAGAAAGATTTAGATTAACTATTTTGGCTCAAAAAATTAACTTTGTATATGCGTCCTTTGGGTGTAAGGTATGCTGCAATTACACCATACAGTCCTAACACGGAAGATTAAAGGGATGCTAAATACTAAAAAGCCGTGTGACTGAAAGGACGGCATTGCCTACCTAACACGCAAAACAACGTGACCCGTTTTTTGGTCGGCCATCTTTTTTACGTACGTGATAGGACTTAGATTAGATTAGATAGAAGTGTGGGAGAGCCTTCAAGGAGAGCTCTGGTATTGCGGCTTCTTAAAGGAGCCTAATTGTGCCTACCCTGGTAGATTCCAAGAGCTATCTTTTCACTCCAGAGGCAGTCAGGACGACAAGAATCTTCTCTGGGTGTATGTCGGAAAGGGTTACTGGTTTGACAATTTCATCGCCAAGGAGTTTTTTTTTTCTGAGAAGAGAGGATTTTTATGTGAAGAGAGGATTCATCACTCTCAAGACAAAGTCTGCAGATAGGACCCGGTGAGACGCCAATGCGGTGGAGATGTTTTTTTACGAGACCACGAGACCATGGTCGCTGATTTTTCCTGTGAGGATCCTCAGGTTCTTTTTGTCCATATTAATTAAGAAGAGCGATTTTCTGGGGGAGAATTTGGGGAAAAATCGTCTGGTGCACGTGCAGTTCTGCCCAGTTGTGCTGTTCCAGGTCTCATTTGACTTGATACGAGAAAGGTTTTTAATGTAGTTCCTGAAATTGTTTTTGCTGACTCCGCAGAATGGTTCAGGTCCGATAAATGGAGTGGTTGCTCCGATTTTGGCCAGTGAGTCAGTTGATTCGTTACCCTCAAATCCTCTGTGGCATGGAGTCAGTTTTTCTTAGAAAGTTCATAGATTGTTGTGAATGTTTCTAGGACAAGTTTCGATTTTATGACAGATGATTCAAGGGCTTTGAGAGCTGCTTGGCTATCCGAAAAGATAAATATGGTTTTTCCACGTATATTAGAACTTAGATTTATTCTAGCACATTGGTTGATTGCATGGACTTCAGCCTGAAATATGGATAAGTTTTTCCCAAGGTTGACTGACAAGTTCATCTGGGGCGACGCACCGAACGTTCCAGAGCCAGTCCCTGACTCCATCTTAGAACCATCTGTGTACCAGATGAAGTCAAGTAGTGATGGATTGGGTTTATATTTTTCCCAGTCGTCCCTAGGGGGGATTATGGAGAAATTTTGATGGCAGCCTTATTCAGGTAGCATGTCATCAAGAGGCAAGTAACGACAGATGACCACCCTGAACCGGACCCTATACCTGGTCCGAAGTTGTTCGAATGGTACAGGCGATGAACACTTAGTCTAGCCTCCATTTGAATATGTATATGCAGAGGAGTTAGAGCCAGGATGACATTGAGCGCCATAGTCGGAGTGGAGCGTAAACAGCCCGTCATGCAGTTTCCGCAGCTAAACGTTGAACCCTGTCTAGCTTTTTGACTGTGGTGACTTTGTTAGTTTTCGTCCACCAGACCACGGCAGCATAGGTAACCGCTGGCCTTACGACGAGCGAATAAAGCCAATATATCATCAGTGGTTTAAGACCCCAGTTCTTACCGCAGACACGACGACAGATCCATAAAGATCTAGTGGCTCTGTTTACGGTGCGTTCTATCTGCTCGTTCCATGTTAGGTGATAGGAGTTATGGGAAAGCTATGCATATTGATATTTTTATAGCGCATGGCTTACGAAATTTCGCTTTCCTATAAAACAAAATGGCTAATTAATGAATTGTTGGTTTAATTTACTGAAACTAATCACCACTCTCATTTCACATGGTTTGAATCAGAAATAGAAATGTTTTCAAGTGATTGCAGAGTGATCGCTTCAAGGAACAGCTACTCGATGACGAGTACATTTTGTACTCATCACCAGAGCAGGTTCAGATTGGTATGGGGGCGCGGGTAGTACAGTTTTGCCTGACAGGTCTCATCTTGCAACTAAAAGTGCTGAAGGAATAGATGGGGACGATGTTGATGATGAAGATGACCGACGAAGGAGGGGGCAAATTAGCAGAACATGAATACTCTCATGTTGCCCACAACAGGTGTTGTATACATGTGATAATGCATAACATATACCAGAAATCAAAACTCAGGAATTTGTTATGATATACATACGTAATCGAATAAAATTTCAATTTATTTATGGATGAAATGATGTTTGCATGAATGTATGTGTATATATATATATATATATACCTACTATAATTTATAGTTATTCGAATTTTTAATTATGATTACTGAATGTATTTTAAATAAAAAAAAAATGAATGAATGAAACTTTGTAAGTACAAGGTGGCGCAAAAATAACCTTCCGATGTTTTTTGGCTGTAATTAAAAAAAAAAAATGAAAAACTTTGATTCTTCTTGTGGATTATTTTTATTTGGTCTTTTAATTTTTTTTACATCAAGTCGAGAATATGATGTCATGTAAATGGCCGCCGCCACAGTTGATTGTCATTTGAGCCCTTTTTATGGCATTTTCCATCACTTTGGCCAAAACTTCCGGCGATAGGTCCTCACATTCTTGACGGATATTATCTTTAAGAGCTGCAAGAGTCTGAGGCTTGTTGACATAAAAAAAAAAAAAAAAAAGGTAAGGTAATTAATTTATTCATTCCATTGGTAATTAATACAATATTCATTATAAAAAAAAGAACATTAAGTAAATTATAAGTGTTTTTCATCAGGGAATGAATGGTTAGAAACATTCTATAGCTATTAAAAACTAGTGGCGAATGCTTCGAGTATCAGTTCAGCTGGACGTAGTTAAATCTAAATTTGGTTAATCGGAGTGAGTTTAAATAAAAAGGTGAGCGCAGTCACTATACAATTACCTTGGATAAATTATAGATCTCATTTAAGTCGTAATTAAACAGCCATTTTTTTACTTTTTTGGTAAACGATAAGATGTTCTGAGAATGCCTTAATTCAATAGGTAATTTATTAAAAACACGCGGTGCTACAGAAGAGTAATAATTTAAGAAGAGGCGAGTATTGTGCGGGGGAATATAAGCAAGATTCCTAACAGAGCTACGAAGACCGTAGGCATTCGGATCATGATTTAAGGAATACCCAGATCTTAAGAAAAATATTTTTAAAACTTTATAAAAGTAAAGATGTTTTAAAGGCAATATAAGAGAATGCATAAAAAGTGGAAAGCTATGTTCCTGGCGTCTTCTCTTCCAGATAATTCTTAGTAAATGCTTTTGTAAAACCACCAAGGGTTGAATTTTGTTTTTGTATGCTCCTCCCCAACACGATAAACCATACTGTAGTTTGGATTGGACCAGGCCATAATAAACAGTTTCTAAAAGTTTTCTCGAGCAATATAGCCTCAAATGATACAGTATTTTAGTAGTTTTTTGCAAGTATTTCCTTAGGGAGGTGGTATGAGAGCTCCAAGTTAACCTACTGTCGATTTCAAGTCCCAGATACTTAAATACCTGTACATTACCGATAGCAAAGCAATTTATGGAGCAACTTTTATTAGTGTTATACGTAGCTACAGAATGAGGGTCATAGGCATAGCAAGTGTCAGAGCTTATTAACGTATTGTAGCAGTACGAACTATGAAAAGTGAAAACTGGAAGTTGTAGGTTAAGAGCAGATATGCTAAAAGACATTATTTTAGTTTTGTCGCTAATTACTAATTTATGCAGACTAAACCAATGTCTCAATGCTTCCAAGTCATAGTTGATATCGGCTGTCAGATCTAAGAGGGAGTTGTTGGAATAAGAACATCCTATGTCATCAGCAAAACCAGTGAGTTTACCTTTCGTATTAAGATTGAAAATAGAGTTAATATATATTAAGAATAATATTGGTCCCAGAACGGAGCCCTGAGGAACACCGATTTTTATATCACTGCTCTCACTAAAAATTTCTCCTATTCTAACCTTTTGTTTTCTGTTGGTGAGATAGGATTCAAACCAATTGAGCATAAACCCTCTGAATCCAGCTTTGTTTAATTTATTAAGCAAGATGGTATGATCAACAGTATCAAATGCTTTGGTAATATCTATAAAGAGAGCAGCAGTAAACTTTTTGCTATTGACGCTATCGTATATTCTGCTACAGAAGCTTAAAAGCGCATCTTCAGTTGATCTACCCGCTCTGAATCCATACTGTTTATTGCTAAGGTAGGAGATGTTTTCAAGGTATGACACAACTCTAGTTTTTATTAGTTTTTCAAAAATTTTTGAAAATACTGGAAGCAGAGAGATAGGCCTATAATTATTCAATACCTTTTTATCACCCTTTTTAAAAATTGGTATGACTTCAGCAATTTTGAGCATATCTGGAAATTTACCACAGAAGATACTTGTGTTAAATATGTGAGCCAAAATATCAGCAACATGGAAAGCTATTCTCTTGATAAATGCATTACAATACGAATTATGAGTGATAGATTTAGAGTTGTCTAATGACATAATAGTTTTATAAACCTCAAAAGATGAGATAGATTCATAGAAGAAGCTTCGAGCCTCTGCTCTTTCCCTGTTCATATACCTCGTCGTACAAAAGTTTGAGCAGGTGATGATCCCTGCATCTCTTATTGTTTTTATCGCAACATTAGCAAAGAATAAATTGAAACTATTGGCTATCTCTGAACAATTTGAAATATCCCGATTCTTATAGCTTAAACAAGAAGGTATCCCAGTTGGAGTTGTTCTGTTAAATATCTCATTGACTATTCCCCATTCCTTTTTTATGTTGCCTTTAACACTGAGGAACTTGTTCAAGTAAAAGTTTTCTTTGCATATAGGAACTTCAACAGCAATTTCTTTAGCAATCTTATCGTAAGCACTACGAATGTGACTATTATGTGGATGCTTTTTACATTTTATTCTTAGTTTATTCTTGTCATTTATTTTATTTATCAGGTAGTTAGATATCCAAGGTTTAAGTTTGTTGATTTTTTTACGTTTTTGATTCATATTCACCGAACTTAGTTCAACATGTTTGTTAAGTACATTGGAAAACAACTCAAAAGCAACATTGGGGTCATTTGTATTCCATATATCTGACCAGCTTTCTTGTAATAAGCAAACTTTTAAAGAAGAGTAATCAACGGTCTTGGAGAAATAATAAGGATTCTGTTTGTCAATACTCTGCACCTTATTTGAAAGCAGGAATAAACAGATCATTGAATGGTCAGAAATTCTGAAGTCAGCAGAGCTACTAATAAGAGACAATTTTGATTTACAGTCAATCCTACAGAAAATATGATCAATGCACGTGTTAGAGGGGTGTCTAGTAGGAACATTTATACATGACTCTAGTCCATTTGCACACATAATAGATAGATATCTAAAAACAGCTGGAGATTCGCTTAGAATATCCAGATTTATATCACCAATAATAATGAGATTTCTTACTATTTCCTCAGATAATAAGGAGCGTAGCTCATCAATAAACGCATCTTTACTCATACCATGAAGTCTATAGCAACCAAAAATAACGATCTTTTGTTCATCAATTGTGCAACTAACTTTTATCATATCCGAACATCTAAGGTCCACGTTTTCACATCCCGTAACTAATTTACTGAACTGACTATTGACATAAACAACAACACCACCTGCAGCGTATGAATTATTACACTTCATAAAGCACTTGTACCCAGGTATTTCATAAGTACCCATTTCATCATCGAAAATCCATATTTCGGAGAGAAAGATTAAATCAGGCTTGTTTAAAAACGACTCCAAGTGAGATAAAAAGAGATCAAAATTTCTTCTTAAACTACGAATATTCTGATGCAATATAAAAAAATCATTGATTTTTTGCCCGCCATGAAAAACACTTTCACAAAATTCATTATCAAATCGACAGAATGGAGTAATTAGTTCATTTTCGTGCGGATCATCAAAAAGATTATTGAGAACGGACATGATAAACAGAAATTAAATTACAATGTTAAAATATTTAAATCATCAAGTGAACGGATTTGTATAACTTTTGCACCTTCTTCTTTTCTCATCAAAATAACCCCATTATTAACCCATAAATAAGCAATGTTTTTTTCTCTTTGAGTTTCCTTTGCTTTCTTAAATAGAGCTCTATTGAAGTTCGTCAGACTCTCATTGATGAAGATTGGTTTGTTTCCATTCCCATCGCCGAACATGCACGAAGTCAATTTCATCTTCTTCTTCTTTGTTAAAATGCTTCGCTTCAGCTCCATCGATCTCAGCTTCACACAAACAATGCCAAGTGATCTCATACGTGCGGTTGTAATAGGTTGGATGTCGGAGTTGGTGTTGCTTCTCGTTGAATTACTTTTGATTGATTTCACATAGCAGGATTTAATGTCATCATGCGCTATGTTTACATTTAGACCCTCTTGCAAAACCTTGACAGCACTGTTAAGTGCATTAGCACTATCTACATTTGGTATGCCAATGATGTCAATGCACTTATTCAACGGTTTCTGCTGCAAAACATTAACAGTGTGCTGAAGAATGTTGACCTTATCCAACAGTGTTTTGTTTTCTTTTTTGAGAGTACTGATTTCTTCCAAAGCATTGCGATTCATTTGTTGGAGAGAGATGATCTCTTTATACAAAACGTCTAATGTGATGGTAGCAGGGAGGTTGTGGTCTTGTGGAGATTCCGCTGGTAATGGGGAGAATGCAGATGAATCCAATATAACATCAGATGTTGTTGTTGTTGACGGTGGCGCAGTGGAAAAATGAGCAATTTTGTCAGGCAGTTTGATGAGAGGCGGTGAGCGCAATGAATTACGTCTATGTTTCTCACAAGATGCACAACGATATGGTAAATTGTTCTTTTTCATGTAGGCACAGTCACTTGATTTAATATTTGCACAGTGTAGATGGAAATAAACTTTACAGTTTTCACACTGGATTTTTGAGCTGAGACGATCAACTTTAGATCCACAAATGCAAGGCATTGTTATGACAAAGATAGCACTCTAGAGTTAAACGAAAGACTACCAAGCAAGTATTATAGAATGCAAACAAAAGAAGACCGTTCGTGACCAGATATAGAACTGAACTGAACATAAACCCGCGACTTCAAAAAGCCCCACAAAAAGAAGTCTGGAGCGGTCAAATCAGGCGATCTTGCGGGCTAGTGCAAATCGCCAAAAACGACCCGGGAACACCGCTTTCAGAATATCGGTTGTGGCTCGCGCAGTGTTTGCCGTAGCTCCGTCCTGTTGGAACCACATGTCCTCCAGTCCTAAATCGTCCAATTGCGGTAGAAAAAAATCGGTAAACATGGCCCTATAGCGCCATGGTCACTGTTGTCGTTTGACCAGCGGCGTTCTCGAAAAAAAAAATGGCCGCGTCAACAGAGGCGATATTCTCGGCACAACGGGCGCTCCGGGGCCTGCCACTCTTGGCAACGTCTCGTGTTGTGCCAGTCTCTTCGAGGCGAGCGGCTAAACGTCGCAGTGTTTCAACAGTAGGCGTTGGACGGTTGGGAAATCTGCGACGAAGTTCACGTTGTGCCAAAGTCACCGACCGATTATTGCTCAAATAAATAGTCACCAATATTCCGCGTTCTGGAGCAGTATAGCGTAACATTGTTTATTAACGTATATTTCGCATGTGTTTACTACACAAATGTCAAAACAGAACTGACATTAGGGGCCAATCGCAAAATTTATAGCATTTTGTGATAGGAGGATTACTTTTGCGCCACCTTGTATGTACAAATGGTGTGAATGAAATAGATGACAAATGATATGATTTATATGGTTTTAAGTAAGAATTGTTTAGAAAGTTATGGCAAATGTTATAGTGGTGATATTAAGTTAATTTTGTGTATTAGCTGTGTTTTGGGCTCGATGATCTTCGTGACATGTCAGGAAATATCTTGAGGCAGGAATGATGATGCGGTTATTTAATTATGATCAAACCACTATAGCACTGAGTTTATACCCTCTCTTTCTTTTTTTTTATATATAATTAAAGATTAATTTTACGTATTAACAAAATTAGGCAAATAGGTAATTTATAGGGAACAGATTATAGGTTAAGTAGAAATATATATATATATGTAAGAGTGTAGGTAGCAAATTAATTAAATTTTTCCGGTGTTTTACAGATTTTTAATTAGCATTTTAGGTTAGATTATACATGGCAAATATGTATTAGGGCAATTCACTTTTTCTATAGATTAGGCATATATGTATATCACTTCTTTGCCCACGTGCAACACTTAGGAATAAAGCGCGGTTTCCTGGCTTCTAGTAGACGGGTCTGAATCGATGTAATGCAGCTGACGACGCGGATCTGACTAACAGGTTTGGTGAGTTTCGCGGTTATGCGTGCAATTGTGCATGTGCGTGACCTTGGTGTTGTAATGTCCGATCTGTGGGAGAGTTGGCGGACTTCCCCACGTGTAGAATAGATTCGCTGGATTTAGTGAGATTTGGCGATTTGGTGTGGCGAAGTATTGTGCGCAGCCTGATATACCTGGTAAAATCAGCTATCTCAACAGAAGGCAGACTCCGCTCTAGTCACCACGTGGACGGAACCACGATACTCTCTCCAACCTGGCTAAGCAACACGTTCTGCAAATGATTTTGCGACCAACGACACCAAAGAATCTGTCGAAATGCATGATTATGCAATTGGTTATAAAGAACAATTTCATTCCTTTATATGAAAACTCTTACCCCTAGTGACTGCTGTAGGTTCCTCATAGAAAATTTAATCTATTTGGTACTATTTATATTTTAAATAGTAAATGTGTATACTTATAAAATAACTTTAAACTTAAATTTAGTACTCAGCACTCCTATTTTAAAAAAAATAGAAAACAACATAAGTATCGAAGCTATTCGAACATTATAGTTCGGAGGTCTTTGAGCGAAAGAAAGCTCATAGCCGTAAATCTTTTCTGCTAGACCTTTTTCGAAGTTGAGATTGCTATAGTGCCATCTGGCGGCGAGTATCGAGCACGACCTTAAATTATGGTTTAGGCATATAACACAAGTCTGACCAGAGACTACAAATACATAGATGTTACAGTGTCTGATTTATGATCTCATTCTTACGTCTTTATTTTAGCATTGGCTGACAAACGGATCTCTCTGTCCCGTCTCGTGCAAAAATGCGCGTGCCAGATGGTGTAAATGCTGCATCAACTTGATTTGTTAAAATGAATTTGTGTAATGGGATTTTTTAAGTCAAACCTCGATCGGTGCAGTCGGAATTTTTTATTTTTTAGCTCCAAAATTAATCCTGCCCTAACTACTACCCGAATCAATCTTTTTTACTGCCTTCTACAAATACATACGCGTTTAATTCAATTGCGCATAAATCAACGGAAATAATTATATTCAGTATACGTAAAAAACAAAATTCGTTAAATGGAGGTAGTCAGTTGTGAAAGTTTGTGTAGCACTTCGTTTGCATGTGTTTTACTATAGCAGCGCAAATCCAAACTTTGAAAGTGAAGAATATTTGTTTGGTAACAATATTTCCTCCCCTTTCGTATTTTGAAATTTGGGGGACAAAGTCAATGTTGAGACGAAAAATGAGAACCGTCCCCCCCTAAGAGGGTAGAAGTATTGTTACCCAAGTCATAGACTTAGCAAAGCTGTGTATTTCACTATCTATACCCAAGTATAGTAGGTTTTTTTATGGGAGTACAGGGGATTGTACAAAACAAAAATCAATAAATTACTTTTTAGCAAAGTGTTTTCGATGTTCAAGGAAGATTCCTAAAGTGATCTTATGGAAACAGCCCTTAACAGGCTCAGAATATGTGCCGAAGGGTTTGAGCTGCGGAGCTACTTTTGATAAGATCGATATCCAATAAGAATATCGCCATACCACTAAATCTGAATTAGTCAGGAATTGCCGCACAATGCTTAAGGCATTATGTTCGCTGAACCGTGTCAGATTTTTTATTTTTTTATTTATTTTTATTTATTTTTATTTATTTAAATTTCTTTATTTCTTTCCAAAAACTAAACTAAGGGTTACAATAATTCTTTTGTTTTTTACTTACGTACAAACTTACTTAAAGAAGACCATTTTAGTTTTTAGCAAGAAATAGCATAGTACGTTCTATTGTCAAAATGACAAGAGGCGAAAGTAATTTTATTTTGAAAAAAAGGAAAAATAATAAACTATTGATGGGGAAACAAATTATATATCTTGAAATTACAAACAAACAAAAAGATATACATCGAGTAGACACTAATCATTTAAATTCATATACTATATTACACCATTGGGATCAAAAGAGAATCTATTTGAGAATAGTTACAGGAAAAAAGCCATGTTTTGATCTTTTTTAAAAATACTGATTTTATTCTCTCACACCTAAGGTTTTCAGGTAGTATATTATACAAACGAGGCGCGGTTACATAATAAAAACGAGAGAAGTGTGTTTTGTGGATTGTTGGTACAGTTACGAAATTTCTGCTGTTGGCTCGTAAATTATAATTTTCATGAAGTCTAACATCATAATAACCGGAATTTTCAAAAAATATTTTTAAAACTTTATAGCAATAAAGATGTCTTAGAGGAAGTATCTCGAGATATTTGAACAATTCAAAACTGGGTGTTCTACGATTAACTTTACAAATAATCCTGATTGCATGCTTTTGTTTGATTAAAAGAGGTTCTATTTTACTGAAATAAGTTCCGCCCCAACACGAAATTCCATATTGCAATTTTGATTTCAATAAACCGTTATAAACCAACTTTAGAATTGGTAAATTACAGTATAGACTAAGATGATATAGCTGCCTTACAACCATATTCAAATATTGCTTTAAGTAAATCGTATGATTAGTCCAGTTGAGTTTATGGTCCAATATAATACCTAAATACTTAAAACAATCAACGCGCTCAATTTTAAAACAATTGTTATGGCAACTTACATTTTCGTTAAAGATTTTAGCACCATTGGAATGGGCATCCACTAGACAAAATCGTAAGCAATCTGGTGAGTGATAAAAAAGAGGCAATTCGTCACATATCACACCCTTGATATTAAATATCATAAACTTTGTTTTATCACTCATTATTAATTTATGTTGCTTGAACCATCTCCGTAGTATGTCTAAGTCATTATTTACATCCGAGAATAAACTAAGATAACTGTTGTTCGAATAGGAAAGGGCAGTATCGTCAGCAAATGCTGTAATTTTGCCCTTAAAGCGTTGAATAAACAGTGAATTAACATATATCAGAAACAGGATCGGACCCAAGACAGAACCTTGAGGGACACCTACATTTATCTGATTTTGGGAGCTAATAACATTTTTTACTTTTACTACCTGCTTACGGTTACTTAAATAAGAAACAAACCAGGCGTAAGTAAAGCCTCTGAAACCCGCATTAAACAATTTATTTAGTAGCAAGGTATGATCTACCATATCAAAAGCCTTTGTGATGTCAATAAAGAGAGTCGAAGGAATTTGGGAAGAATTCAGACTACTATATATTTCCCCAACCAGCTTTAATAATGCACTCTCAGTAGACAAACCACTTCTAAACCCAAACTGAGATTCGCTAAAAAAACTATTTCTATCAAGGAAAGATAATATTCTACACTTCATGCCCCTTTCAAAAACTTTGGAAAAAACTGATAAAAGGGAAATAGGACGGTAATTATTCAGTACCATAGTATCACCCTTTTTGTGAAGTGGGATAACTACTGCTGTTTTCAGAGTTTCTGGAAAAACACCTTCACGTACGCAAAAATTAAAAATAAAACATAAAACGTCTGAAATTTGAAACGAAATGTTTTTCAATACATGGCTGGAAATATTATCCAAAGAGGAAGAATTAGACGTTTTTAGTGACATTATAATTTTATGGATTTCCAGTGAATTAAACTCCTCAAAGTAAAAACTTGACATTTGAAAATCTTTTTCGTGTAAACTGCTGTCACAATGAAAGGTAGCATTGAGGTTATTGTTATGCGAAGATCCTATGCTAGAAAAAAAATTATTGAATAAATTACCAACTTCCAGAGGATCAGATGTAGTCGAGTTGTCATTGTTTATAATAATATCGAAATTAGGTTTGTTTTTATTAAGTAGTTCGTTAACAACCTGCCATTCCTTTTTAGAGTTACCCACGTTTTGAGCTAATTTATTTCTATAATACGAATTTCTACAAAGCGGTATTTCTGTTTTTACCTCTCGACATATCTTTTCATAATATTTCTTTAGTCTAACGTTGTTGGGATGTTTTCTAGCCAGTAAACAGAGCTGTTTTTTCTTTTTAATTTTTCGTAATAACCCAATAGTCATCCAAGGCTTAAGACATTTTGATTTGTTGTTATTTTTAGATATTCCCTGTTTGCAGTTCGTTATATAAAATTGTAACTTGTTAAGAAACAAATCAAACGCTAAGGATGGATCAACTGCAGTATATACATCATCCCAAAACTCTAAATTTAAGTATGATCGTAAAGCAACAAAATCAATTTTTTGAAAAACTTTCACATCAGGTTGTTTTACTCTGGAAACACTACAATTAAGTTGAATACCTGTCATACTATGGTCAGTTATTTGTAAATCATATACCATTGTCTTATAGCCTGAAGGATTTTTCCTGTGTAGCCTTATAAATAAAAGATCCAAACAAGAATGAAATCGAGTAGGTTGATTTAACACAGACTCAAAACCAAAAGCAGATAATGTAGATAGAAAATTATCAACATCGGGTGAATCACTCAGTATGTTTATATTAAAATCACCTAACAGTACCACATTTTTACACTTTTGATTGGCCAAATATTCCGAGAATTCATCCAAAAACTGTTTAACTGAACACTTGTGCAATCTATAAACACAGATAAAACAATAGTAAACACCAGAAATTTCGCAATTAACACTGATAATATCAGCACTTTCCATATTATACTTATCAATTTTACACCCTATTATATTACTTCTATAGAATACCGCGACGCCACCGGCTGCATAAGAATCATTACAAGATGCTTCAAGTTTAAAATCCGGAATTAAATCAAACTCAGACTTCTCATCACTAAATATCCAAATTTCAGAAAGAAAAATTATGTCTGGTAAATGATCCAAAGGTGTAAGGTGAGATAAAAAAGTATTAAAATTTGATCGCATACTGCGAATATTTTGGTGAATGATTGAAAACCCTGAAGAATGCTCATTACTAGGATGATCTACACATTAACATTTAATATTATCAGAAATTATTGAAGAAAAGCTATTATAAAAACATGAATCATTTAGAGGATTAATTATACAAGTATTGTTCATGAATTAAACAAAACAAAAGATTAAAAATTACTTAAAGTTCAAGTTTAGTAATGTCCTCAAATGATTTAATTTTAATAACCCTGTCACCTTCTTTTTTTCTGATGAGAACATTTGAATCACGAACCCAGACAAATTTGCATTTGTTTTTGAGTTTAAGATCATTTGCCTTTTGCAATAAAGATCTTGTGTAGCCAGTGAGACAGTCATTGATGTAAATCTTATTGCTGCTGCTGATGATGTTGTTGCTGTTGCCATCATTATTGTTGTTGTTAAGTTGAGCACCAAAAATATTAGAAGTAATACTTTTTTTATTATCGCGCATCTTCTTCATCACATCTTTCTTCCTAAACTCAGTTGAGAACTTCAGGCATACGATGTTAGGAGCAAACCGTTTGTTTTTATTGATCGTGTTAATACTCTTAACATAACAAGAAACAATTTCGTTGGCATCGATTTCATCACCAATGACTGTTTTGAGCAATTTATTCACTTTTACTCTTACATTTGCATTGTTTACATCGGGAATGCCAATAATATCCACTGCACTCTGTTTCTCTTTCTGCTCCAGTGTATTTAGCTTCATCTCCAATACATCAACTCTTTTGTTTAAAGAGGCATTACATACTTCAAGAGCTTTGATCTTAGTTGTGTTGAGTACCCGGGCATTGTGATATTGAGGCCGACGTCCTGTCTAAGGAAGGAGCGCAGCTCCCACTTAATACAACGATTAAGGGTATCAGACCACCTATGGCCGTTGCTAAAACGTGAAAACCTCCAATAAAGTAGCCCCAAGTGGTCACAACTAGGAGGATAAATAGAAAAACAAAGAAAGTGCACTTTCTGCTTTGATAGAAAGACCATTTTTTTGTTCGATCGAAAAGGTCATTATTGTTATGCTAACTTTTTCGACAATACGTTGATAGTCTTTCCAAAATAAGGAGTAATATTTTAAAAAATTTATGAAGGTAATCTGTTCTAATTCGGATAAAGATTTTGATGATGGTTTTGAAAGTAAGTCTTATGATGTATACGAAACTCCCGACTCTGACGCCAAAACCGGTGGGAAACAGATAGACGTAGACCTCAATGACAGTACCAATTCCGAAACCAATGACTATTAATCGGAAGAAGAAATTGACAAGATAATGGTGAAACCAGTTGCACTTTGCGTAACTTTTTACCTGCAAGGACGAAAGAAAATGGTATACAAATTCAGTGTAAAAGAGCGCATAACATTTTACGTGATAAGGCCGGTCCTCGTTCACGAAAAAAAATTTATTTGAGGTCGATAGCTTTTTTTGAATTATATCATTTGAAATACACAAATTGTAATATTGCAATGATGTGCGAAGTATTATATCCAAAAGAGCTGTCGGCTTACATTGTTGTTTTGCTCGTGCCGATCGCGAGCAATTTTCCCAAATGTTCTATTATTTACTCAAGTAAACAATACAGTCGACTCCGCTTATCTAAACTTCGCTTTACTGAAAAAATCGGTTAATTGAATAACCGAATTTAGCACGCAGCATTTTTTCAAAATTACATACAAATAGCTCCGCTTAACTGAAACCCGCTTAACTGAAAAACCCGGTTAACTGAACAAACTAATACGTCAGAAATTAATAAATTATACTAATTCAGCTCCGCATTACTAAAACAAAGTTATTGAACGCGCCCATTAGTAAAATTTTTTATTTCGTCAACTGAACTTGTCCATTGAACTAACTTGACACTAACTTTATTGTGTGTCAATTTTGACAGCACGATTTCAGTTGTGTTTTTAATTTTCCTTCCTTCGGCTTTACTACATACCCTAATTCTTCGTTGAATTGCTAACAAAACTTCGAACTTCGGTTAAGTACAACAATTTTTCAGTTATCCGAAGTCCGTATAAGTGAAAATACCGCATAAGTGAAATAAAATTTGTGGCAAATTTCCGTTTCAGATAAGCGGAGTAGACTGTAACACAAGACCATGTGTTTCTAATTTAATTTCAATCGATGTTCAGTGTTTACTTTTCATATCAAATTTTATTTCAACGAAGGAAATTTTTGCCTTTTTTATAAAATACGTTTGGAAATAAATATATCTACCAGGGTAGATATGGTTTATATACGCAAAAATAACTTCAAAATTTAAAAAAATTATTGCGAATAAATAACAAAAATAAAGTGAATTTTACCATTTGCGTTTACAGATCAATAATTCAGTCACTGAGTAGGAAGGGTTTTAAGATAGCTTTCAGATTTTCCAAGATATTTCTCATAGAAAATTCAAATATCTACCCATTGCACTTGGCCAGTGATGTATGATATGTTCATGTCAGAGAGATGTATATTTTATAAAAGTTATTAATTTGTGTAATTTGTTTAGTTTATGTAACGTAAGTTTTCCATTTATTGCGTGTAATTAGTCTTCATTATACTTATTGTTTTAAATTTTAAAGCCCTTAAACTACATTTGTAAAGCCCTCACAGTCTATAAGATTAAATCTTAATGTTAAACAATTATAATAATAATAATAATAGATACCAACCACGTGAAGTTTAATAGTTGTGCATAAGTCATAATCTTACTTTTTTAAAGCAAGTGCAAAAATGCATAAATTCTAAATACCGTTCGTGTACTTAGCTTTCAAACTTGACAATATACTCATAACTTTCTTTTTCTTTGAAATTATTTGACGATATAAATAAATATAAATAAATTGTTTGCAAAATCGTTTGACTTTACATTTCATGTTAAGTTGCTGTTGAAAATTGCGTCCAATGTTCGGCACCAACCTTTAAACGTTAATTTGTTACTAGTTAGAGGTTTTTTTTAACGTTAACCCGAAAGCCCGATTCTTCTATATACATTAGAAAATGTTCAATATTAGGGACATTTGAGTACAATGATATATGTACTTGTACATATACTAGCTTACAGTTTATATTGCCATTGCAATGCATTTTCCCAGGTGCAAACACATTGCTACAGCTTTTCTTAGTAAAATTGCTATAGGTACGTTTTTTCCATAATTCAAGCCCTTGTGTTAATTAAAAAACTTTACAAATTGCATTATAATTGCTTTCAGGACAATAGTAGATACGAATTAAAATTATGAAGATGTCGATTCACGACCTCACTGTCCGAACGCTCTCAGATTTACTTAAGCTACCTACCATTGTCTTAATGTTTCCTTCTTCTTGGCAAAATCAAAGATAAACCGTCTCTTGTTCAACAAAACGTTTTTTTTTCCTCAAATTCGTTGGAGCGAACGAACTTTTGGACAAATACTTGAGAGGACTTAAATTCATGCCTGTAGGGACCAGCTCTGCTATACATAGGATGTTTGTTCTTTTCAGCCAGTTGGAATGTTGCTTAATATATACGGATTTCCTTTTTGCAAATCAATTCATACACTACTAACTCTAAATAATTTGTAAATATAGATACGTTATTATCGTAACAGAGAAAGAAGGGAATTACTTATGAAGTAGATGTTAAGAAGAACCAGAGACAAATGATACTGAGACCCCCAACTCACAACCCTCTTGCCGCTGGGCCCCTCAGTTTTTTTTCAAATTCGACATTTTGTTTTCCTATCGGTGTTGTGTCTATTTAGTATCCGTATGATATGCAAAAACATACAAAAAATACAAAAATAAATGCTGCCAACCTCGACAACCGTGGGGAAATGTGCTAGAGTTCGGGAATACCACATTTGTTTCATTCCTGAATGCTATTGGCTAGTTATTATAATTTTGTTAAAAGGCGAATAATTCGATTTTGTTGGTCAATAAAATTATCTAATGGTGATGTTCTATATATTAGAAACTTATTAGGACAGACATGGTTGCGCATTTTTTCCTTTTGAATATCTTTAACTTCGATTTCATGTGTTAATTTTTCTTAGAAAACTGAAGAAATTTTTCTCAATATATTTCTATTTTTCTTCAAATAATCTGTACTGTACATTTTTCATATAAATTTTAAGGAAATCTACAATTATTTTTTAAAAAAAAATACTATCCACACGTAACGAATAATTTCATATTTAACGGATAAAATTCTATGAACGCTGTCAGCAACTTTGCCCATAGCGGAAGTGGCATATGCAAGTTGGTGAGCCCGAATTTTTGAAGTTACGTGACATTTGTCAATACGAATTTCTATGTAACAATACTAGCGCACTTAGAATTTGCCACCCCATATAAAAATAAATTGTAGGCAATTAACGGGAAATCGGCCAAGTTGGTGGTCTCAGTATTGTCTCTGAGAAGAACGTCCGCTTTTAATTCTGCTCTTGAGGTTTTAGTAATAACCCCATTCACATACCCACAAGTCCGTTCAAGGGAGCAGTCTTCAAAAGCACGTGAACACATGTGAATTGAAAAAATATAATTTTGGTCTATTTACTCATCAAACTTGGTCTACAACACTAATGATGAAAAAGGACTCTCAACTTTTTTTGAAATGTTGTTCGAAAGTTTTCTGGATACATTTTCATAATTAAAAAAAAAGTTAGAATCAAACCAAATTAAGCTTGTCCTTGTCTTCAGGAAACACGAAGATCCACACATTGACTCTCCCTCGATCAATTGCATTTTCGGCAGTTATTTAACTTGGAATTCTTAAAAAAATATTTTATTAAGATTCTATTCCATCACACTTTCTCTTGCAAAGAAGTGTTGTAGGCAGCGATCCACGATTAAGGGGAAAGGCGCAAGTTTTGAAAAGGGGGGAAAATGAGAAAAAAAAAAACAAAAATCTCTGTAAATTTTAAATTGTTAAAAGTAAAATTAAAACACATTTTCATAACAAAAAAATCAGAGTTTATTTTGATGTTCATACACTCAAGGAAAAAACGATATAAAATCAAGAAATTCAGTGTCAGATCAAGCCTATCCGAAATTCTTAATCCAAGTGCAAAAAATTACTTTAAGTATATGTTTTGTGATTAACCTTTAATTCTTATTTTCAGATTGTTCTAACGCAAAATAGTTGGCCCGTTTACTTTCCGTCTTTCAAAATTCGAAAAAAATGTTGGCACTCCAAAGTAAACAAACAAACTCAAAATTTATTTCGATATTGTGAAAGTGTTAGACATAACATTTAAAAACAGTTCTTCATAAAATAAAACAGTTAATTTAATGAATAAATAAACGAAATTATTGTAACTCATGTAACGCAAAATAGTTGACCCACTCTTTTATCGACGCAAAAAAGTTGGCCTAATACAAAAATACCTGTCTTTTACCACTGAGTGACGTCATCTTTGTTTTTATTAACGGCTTGGACTTGGAAGAGTTTCCACTAAATTAAAGCAGTTTCAGGAGTTATGCCATTCAAAACTTCATGGATCTTTTCCTTCAATTCATTCAAGTTTTTAGCCGGATTTGTTCTTAATTCTCTTTTCATTTTTCCCCACAAAGTCTCAATCGGAGACAGGTCCGGGCTATTTGGAGGCCACGTTAGAACTGGAATGGTGTGTTCTCGAAGCCAGCTCATATTTTGCTTGGCTGTATGACATGATGCGCCATCTTGCTGAAATGTAAAACTGCCATCTTCTGTTTGCAGCCTCGGAATCGAAGGTAAAAGTTGGTGCTCTAGGATGTCTTGATACCAACTGGCATTCCCAGTACCATCGATGAAGCGAAGGTCACCTACTCCTAGAGCTGACATACATCCCGATACCATTACTGAAGCGGTAAACTTAGTTTTTCGTCTAAAGCAGTCTGGGTGAAATGCTTCAGCTGGCGTGTTGGAACTCTTGATCATGAGTCTCCAATGCAAAGTTCGAATCGAGACTCATCGCTCCATATTACACTCCTCCATTGCCTAAGCGTCAAGTTTTGATGATCACGAGTCCACCTTAAGCGCTTCTTTTTTGCAAAGGAGTTAAAAGTGGTTTTCCTTTTGCCTAAGTGACGGTTTTTTTGAAGAAACAATTTTCTAAGTTAATAAAACCAAAACAATTTGGTTAAAAATTACTGTATAAAATTTGTATCCCATTTTCTTCATTTCTCGAATGCAGGTGTCTCTTGAAACTTGCTTTTTAATCACATTTTTCCACTCTAAGGTGATATTTGCCGTTGTAGCACGACGATATTTCTTGAGAATTTTTCTTAAAGCCCTTCTCTTACGATCGTTAGCAATTGATGGTCTTCCAGTTTTCTTCAGTGGGTTCACATTTCCAGTTCTCTTGAATAAATTAATAATGTTTCGAACTGAAGACCTCGATATTTCCAAATTTTTTGCGTTCTTATATGCCGAAACGTTTTTTTTTTTTTGTACGCTTTTATTATTAAATGACGTATGTCTTCCGATAAACACTCGCCACGCGCCATAGTGAACTTTGATTGCGACTGCAATCAAAGAATGCCTGACTTGTGTCATCCGCACTTAAATAACGCAACAATAAACGGTAAATGTCAAGAGAGAAAGACATTATCCAGCTAAGGCCAACTATTTTGCCGCGAAAAACTAACGGGCCAACTATTTTGCAAAGAAAAAAATTAAATTTGTGGCAACAAACATTAACTGTTTTAACTTATTGATTGTTTTGTAAAGAACACATGTTCATGGATAATATTAAGAAAAAAAAATCAACTTTTTATAAATTATGCATAATAATAACGCATTTGAAAATGTATGTGATAAAAAATACAATACTAGGCCAACTATTTTGCGTTTGGGCTCGTATAACAGTATTAAGAACGTGTGAGCTTAAATTAGCCCCAAAGTCATTTCATTCGAAGAATGCAACAACTTGATTTCAAATCATTGTAAACTTAAAATAAAAAAAAAAAAAATAATAATAATTGGCGCAACAGGTCCGTATGGACCCAAGCCTAGCTTCTCACAACCATTCGTCTTGTGTGAGTTTTTATTTTTGGGACGAAAGGAAGGAATCTACAATTTTATGCCGAGTCCAAACGGCCAATTGAGAAGCTCTTTCCTGACAGTTATACTCTCGGATGTTTGTCAGACGTTCGCGAGAGGTGGCGCAGCGAAAAAAACCTTAAGTTGGAATTTGGGTTTTTCTCGTGATTCGAACCTGGGACCCCTCGCTTAGTAGTCCAACACACTAACCACTAAGCCACTGCGCCGACTTAAAATAAGCTTATTTATTCTTAAACATATCGCAATGAAGAATATGTGAGCATAAATTAAGCTCAAAATGCCCTTATTGTTCACCTATTTATCAGCAGTAAAAATAATGCCCAAAATAATTACTCTGGACATAAACTTTCAAAAATTTAAATGAGAACAAGTTATTTTTATATTAAAAATTTTGGAATGCTTCAAGAATGTCGTATCAAAATTGAAGATTACACAGTTTTATTTGTAAAATTTTTTGTCAACTCCGTCACTTTCCTGTTTAAGAAAATAAAACAAATTATTATTTTTTGAAACGTATTTATTTATTGAAAGAAAAACGCTTAAATGGACTTAAATCTTAAATATGTCTTTCCACTATTGAATTTTTTTAAAAGATTCTTCAGTTGTTTTTCGTCGTCATCTTCATCGGGGGCAACTTGTTGCAATGGATTACTATTGCTAAACACGAGAATTGAATTGTCTTCCGCACTGTCCACCAAATGCTCATAAGTCAAAACACTATCCATTTTTATTATCACTTGCACTTTTTTCAATTTTTCACTCTTTTATTTTTTTTAATACACTTAATTACGAAAACACGTGGTCAATCGGAATGAATGAACTTTCTTTATCCATCATGCAAGTTTTACATTGTGCGGCTTGAGTGGAGAACACAATTCTTGTATCGGTAATGTTTCGATCTTAGTTTGACATTGATCATGATCGCTCAGATCTTAATCCATCTTGTAATATTACATTTACACCTCACCTAAATTCAATATTTCGGGAAAAAAAATTTAGAAATCCAGCTTGGCGTTCCCACTTAAAATTCAACATTTCAAATGACAGCTAGTGTCAAAATTCATTACTGATCTTTTTTTCTGTTTGGAAGTCAGAAGTGGTTGAACCTAAACAAAATTTTTTTAGCTACGTATATTAATTTAAACATGAATTTAAGTGGTAACTCAGATATATTAAATATATTTTTGACACAATAAAGAGGTTTGGAGTTCGCGATGAAAAATTATTGATTTGTTGACAGCTACTTTTTTTTGTCAGCGGGCTGAAAAGTCAATAAATGACGTGCGGAATTTGTAAACAGGTTTGTTCGATTTGACAAACTTACAAATTTAGCGACGAAATTTATCATTTCACTGAAATTCAACATTTGGAAATGTTGAAAAATGTATGGCGAAATGCATTTGGGCTGAAATGTTGAATTTAGCCGAAACGATGAATTTAGGTGTGGTTTGTTTGCAGAGTATAATTCTTGTTCAAACGTGTATTGGTGTGCAACAAATCATGCGGATTATATTGCTCAGATTTTAAGTTTATTTCGGCTTAATTGGAGTGTATAATTCTTATTCGATCCTGTATTTGAGTGCACTATTCAGGTGACATGGTTCAGATTTTAATATTGCATAGGCTTGATTTAAAATTAAAAAGCTTGATTTTAGATTTTTGTAATTGTTTTAAGAATCAATTGACTTAATCTGAGATTGAGCACGTAGGTTTGGTTTGGGGTTAGGTTTGTGGGCCGGCGAGGAATTCTCCGTGCCACACTCAGGTCAAAGTTGACCCATTTTGATACCCGTAGGGGACATAGGTTTATCCCTTACCCGTAGTGACCTATTCCTCGTGTGCCTTGTAGTAATTAGGAGTGTACTTACTGTGTGTCGTTGCATACAAACCATCCTGATGATTTGATGAAGTTCAGGATTTTTCCTGTTGGTGTGCTAGACGGCTCGTTCAGTTTATGGAAGAAGTGTCTTCCTAGAAATTTGTTCCTGGAGTGCTGGCGACTGGACAGTGACATTGGAAGTAGGTTGTATCCTCTATAACTCCCTCGTCGCCGCAGCCTCTACAAAGCTCTTCTTGTGTAACTCGCATTTTCTTCATGTGGTATTGTATTTTTGTTTAGGAAATAGGCACACTGCGACAAGAGAAGATCTATTGTGTTGGCCTCTGTTTTTTAACCCAGGGAGCTGTTGAGGCTCTTTATAAACCTCAGTACCCTTCTTGGTTCCATGTTTCCTATATCTCCAGGACTTAAATACGCCCCTTGCATATGGATCGCTCTGCCTCTTGCCACAGCAGGGCATTCGCAGAGTATGTGTTTCGTTGTTTCCTCCTCTTCTCCGCAGAGTCGACAGGAGTCGTCGTCGGAAAGTCCCATTTTTGTGAGATGGTATCTTAGTGGCCAGTGACCTGTAAGATAACCCGTAGGGTGTTGTGTCCCGTGAGGATACCTACAACCGTAGATAGGCTTTTCGGATCATTCCGCATAATTCTCTCCGTTCTGAATTTGCAAAAAGATGGCCACAGCTTTCTTGTATTGGCGCACGTATCCGTGGATATCCACCTGGCATTCGCCTCATCTATGGCCTTCGTCCCCGCTTCTAGCTTTAGTGTACATAGCGGGATATGCACAGACGGGTCCGTTTGTTCTAGTGTATTAGCCGAACCTTGTCGTGCTAGTTCATCCACTTTCTCGTTTCCTGGAATGCCTTCATGTCCAGGGACCCAGCACAGTGATACCTTGTGCTGTGTTCCAAGAGCTTTGAGCTCTTCACGACAGCCCTTCACAAGCTTCGATTTTGTTACTGGGGCAGTTAAAACTTTTATAGTAGCCTGGCTGTCGATAAAGAAGGTGATACCATCAGGAGGTATTACCTTTATCGCAGTCTCACAGGCAGCCCTTGTCACTGCCATACTTTAGCTTGGAATACATTGCAATGGTCTGGGAGGCGTAGTGATGTTGAGATGCCCACCGATTCAGATTAGATGCCTGACCCCCCCTTTGTCCATTTTTGATCCGTCTGTGTATACGTGGACGGAGTCTTTGTTAGGTATGGGTCCATCTCTCCATGTTTTCCTGCTGGGGTAGGCACTAGAGAAGGGTCTTATGGATTCTAAACATGGCGTAAATTAATCCGTGTTAGGTACATTGCCAAAGTATCTATGCAGGATCTTTGAGTGACCCTCTTCATCATTTTTCCATTCTTTTGCTTGGCTAATTCTCATGGCATTCATTGCTGCCATTGATTGCACAAAGATATCTAGCGGGATCAGGTCGAGGATAGCCTCATTACCTGCGGTTGGAGTTGACCTCCGATGCAAGCTAGTCTTTGCACCTTTGTAATAGCCTTTAAGTTGGTAGCCTTTTTGGTTGCTGACCACCATACAAGACTGCCATGAGTCAGTATTGGTCTTACAATAGCTGTTTACAACCAGTGTTTGATTTTGGGAGATGGTCCCCATGTTATCCCAAAAATCATTCTTATGAGTGTATTAAACGTAAATACAACACTCCATCGAACGTCTACAAAAACCTATGATTTTTTTTAATTTTTTTCATATGAAATGAAAATTTCACTTAGCGAACGAAAAGGGGATCTTTTTAACGAATTTAAATTAACCCTGGCTTTTGTTTTTGCCGACAAAAAAAAGGGGAAAACATACTTCGAGGTCTGAAAACACTGGTTGTACCTGGGAAATGGGACCTATAACCTCGTATTACTTACGGGCTTTACGTTATCGTGAATTAACTTATACTTACAAACAGCGTCTGTAAGCGTCTGTCTGAAGAACTTCCATCGATGAAATGAAACTGAGCAAAATCTAAAGAATAACTTTATGTGCATCAGTGCAGCACTTCACGCTATACCTTTGCAGCCGGCAAATCGCTTCTAGTTAAGCTGTTCACCTTAAACCTACCGCACAGAGAGCAGTATTACTATCTGTCACTATCTACTATCGGAATACACATCCTAACATTGACCACTTAAAAACTTTGACATTTTGCTACAAATTATTTTAATGTCGTAGATGGGTATAAGTTCTTTGAGTATAATTAAATGCACTAACGGGAATGCCCGTGGCGTATCGGCGCAGTGGCTTAGTGGTTAGTGTGTTGGACTAATAAGCGAGGGGTCCCAGGTTCGAATCCCGAGAAAACCCAAATTCCAACTTAAGGTTTTTTTTCACTGCGCCACCTTTCGCGAACTTCTGACAAGCATCCGAGAGTATAACTGTCATGAAAGAGCTTCTCAATTGGCCATTTGGACTCGGCATAAAATTGTAGATCCCTTCCATTCGTCCCAAAAATTAAAACTCACACAAGGCGAATGGTTGTGAGAAGCTAGGCCTAGGGTCCCTACGGACCTGTTGCGCCAATTATTAATTTTTATTTTATTAACGGGAATGCCCAGTAAGTTATTCACCTTACTTTGCCATAACTGTCTTAAGACAGGTCAACAATTCCCTTCTACAAATCGACCGAGTTAACCCACCTTCGAAGACCGAACCTCTTTACAACCAGAAGAACATCCACAACCGGACTTGGACCCCAGACAACCTTGTTAACTACATGCGTATAAATTTGAGACAATACTCAAAATGTATGTAAATGTTATTATGTAAAAATAATTATTGGATACCGTTGAGCCAGTGATCTTTAAATATAAATACGCACCACGACCAGCATGAACTAGCCCTAAGCCAAATTTAATAAGCTCAGCAAACGTCTGTCTCTTTATTGGCATTAATTTCGAGAATTAGTATAGGGATTTGGATGGGGTTTTCACCGTTATCTACATTTTTTGGGGTAGGTTCAAATGGCTCTATTGTTTTTAGGATCTGAGCATTGGTGCACGGAAAAAATTTAAGATCAAATCAAGAAAAATGAGCGCAGAATCACGAAAAGTTTGTCTAGTTTTAGAGCTTAGCTCAGGATTTACTAATTCACGACTTTTTATTCGCAATTCTATAAATTGTACGAAGTGAAGATATTGACCCTCAAAAGTCGCGAATCGTTACTTTTTATTGTCAATGATGCTATCAAATGTGGAATACATATTGCAATAACCAATCGCAATTTGACACAAATAGTTATTAATTTGCTATAACTATGGATTGTGAATTGCAAAAATAATTCGTAAATTACCACTTTTGTGTTGTAAATTCGGATTTCCTCCCTTAACAAATTACAACCACTTAGTCTTGAATTGCAACTCAAAAGTACTGATTTGCGAACAAAAGGGGTAGATTTTTACCACTTCAGTAGTTGCAATTTACGAATTCGTAATGGTAAATTGAATCTTTTTCTTATCAATTTGCATTTCATATTTTGCAATTTACGATTCGTGAGTAGTGATTTGAGGCATCACCGTATTAAATTGAAATTGTTTTATCGTGAAATTAGAAAACTTTGTTCTCAATTTACAACTTATATCTTATGATTTTCAAATCAAAATTCGTAGTTTAATTATTTAGGTTATTTTCGAATACATATTTATAGTCACATTTTATAATTTGTTTTCTCCTGATATCCATGAAAAGCATACGGCGCCAATGAAGCCAAATGCGCATATGGTTGGAGCTGTCCATGTAGAAAATGAAAGGACTTAAAAGCCGTTTTTGTCGGCTGCATGTGCGCACAAAAATTCCACACATCGGGTAGTTAATTCCATGTAAATTACAAAAACATATTTTGTAATTCAAGATTTCTCTACGTCATTTTAATATAAGAGTTCATTGATTCATCACTCAGTGTTTGTAAATCAGCAAATACTTTTTACAATTTGCGATTGTGAAGAAGTGCTTGAGAAATTGACCCATTGAAGTGGTAAATTGCGCCAAACAATATCGCAAATCACTACAAATAAAAGAAGCTCGAATTAATACTTGTAATAGCAAAATTCAACAAGCAGAATTTTGTATTCTACGCCGTTTTCAATGCCGAATTACGAATTTTTATATCAATCCAAGAAAAAATCGTTGTAATTTGCGACAAAGATATAATTTGTGAATTGCAACTCAAAATTTTGCAATTGGTGATTTTCAATTCTTTCCGTGTGGGAAAACGAGTGCTAAATTCAAAATTTCCCTCATATTAATGTGAATACGTGATACGCGAAACTTGTAGCTTAAAAGGGTTAAAATAGAGACTATCCGTAAGGCAGTTTTGTTTATTTGCTGATATGGCGAATGCGAACTGCATACCGAAAAGATTTCAAACCTTTACGTCACACTTGCTGTCAGACAATCCTACAGACTATCTTTGATGGCGTGCAGATAGCCTTGAAAATGGTCAGTAAATTAAATGAATGGGCTTTCGGTCAAGCCTTTAAAATAAGAAATTGTTCTCCTCACTTGATGACCTGTCTGACTCAGCTTGTGCTCAAGGGCGTCACTATGCAGATGCAAAATCTCATGAAGCGAAACAGCTAAGGCTGATCATAGATATGAGACTTCTGGCAGTGTAAAAGTGCTGTTTGCAGGCCATGGGGCTTATTACTGACAAATTTGCTTCGTCCGTGCTGAAGCATTGACACGTGAAATTGATGATACAATAATACTACAACTTCGGCAGCAGCTCAAATAGTAGGGTATACCGCTACACTTGTTCCCAAATTCAAGCGACTTTACTGACACCCACTTCAACCTATCTTAAACCCAGCCTAAAATTTGTGCACTTATAATTTCAGATCCGTCGCCTGCTCAACAAGCCCGTTTCATGGGTCCGTGTTCGAGATGATCACATTCTCACAGTAGACCAAACAACATTTATAGCTGACCAGCGATTCCAGTCAATCTTCAAGGGAGAAAACGAATACACATGGTCGCTGCAAATAAAGTATGTCAGTGAAAACGACATGGGCTGGTACGAGTGTCAGGTTTCCACAGAACCCAAGATGAGTGCGAGGGTGTATCTCAAAGTCGTTGGTAAGACTATATTTTCTGTACACACACGCCTTTTTAATAGCACCTGCATTTACAGTTCCTCGAACAGAGTTGATTGGCGACCACAACCGCTTTGTAAAAGCCGGCAGCAAGGTCGCCCTCCACTGCATTGTGAGAGGCTCCCTAGAACCCCCATCGTACATCATATGGTTCCAGGGAACCAAACAGATCATGAATGACAATAAACAGGGCTGGTTCATGCAGATCGATCGCAACATCTTTGGCAACCACACGGATCAACAGAATACGGTAAGGGTGTGTATTTATTAAAAAAAAAAATTCCCCCATATGAATGAAAATCACTAATATGGGTCTCATTCTCTGCTGATTTTGTATTATAGATAGGCTCCCTGATTATACCATATGTGACGAAAAAGGACTCGGGCAACTACACGTGCAGTCCATCCAACAGTGCACCAGTTACAGTGGATCTTCACGTACTGAGTGGTATGTCCGATAATATATTCCGCATATATTCACAGTTAATTGTGTCTCTCTTTTTGCATACCCTTTTTTAAGGAGAATACTCGGCGTCAGCGATAATGTCCTCGGCGGTCATCAACAGACACAATTTCTTCTACTTGCTATTAATATTATTACTGTTGGCATTTCAAAAGACGTGACTAGCTTATCGATTGTATTCCAGTTGGAAGAACTAGAATCCTTTGTACATACAACAAAAATTATTATTTCTTTTTTATTTCCAAGAAAGTAAAAGACAAAAAGTTGTGAGAAATAATTAACAATAAACAAGCAAAAAAAAAAGAACTTAAATCAAAATTAAATAACTAGAAAAAAAAACAGAACAGTAACAAAAACAGAAAACAATTAGATAAATAAATAAAATATAAGCTTAGAGGTATAACATGTGAGAAAAGAATATGTAAATAGTTAACAACTGTAAAAAAATATAAGAACTTTAATTATGAATAATTATATTGAAATTTTCCGATTAAATGAAAATTTAAACAAACAAAATACGAACAGTGTGCTTTTATTTGAGAGGCTAAATCTGACTCTATTTTCAACATGTTTCAAAGTGGATGATGTCCTTTAAAGGTTGTTAATATTTTTGGAACATGTAGATTTTATTAACGTTTAGTTCCTGAAGCAAGTCCAAAAGCCCTATGGTTACACCAACTTTCCACTTTCCCTATCCGTTGGAATAGGGCGTGTTAAACTTTCAAAACAAATTCCCTGTAAGTTCGGAATGGGAGTACATGACAAACGCAAAAGAATTTGACATGCCCACCCATCCTTACAGACGCTCTAGGCCTGCTTTTGAACAAGGCTATTCCCAGAAGAAAAAAAACGTTGTCGATATGGGCTTTCGACTCGACCACGCGTCTATCTCTTTTGTGAACTACAAAGAGATACTGGCCCGGGCAAGTCATCGGTTGGAAATTGTTCTCGCCTAAGTTCACGGTAATGGGCTCAGGCAGGGGAATAAGATAGTCGATGAATTTGCGAGATTTCGGCATAATCGGACAGTGGAAGAAGTTTAGCTTCAAGGAAGATTTGGCTAACTAACCACATGCCCAAAACAAAGAGACCCCACTCCAAAACGCGTATAGATGTGGCTATTGAAACGGCCATTAGTATACGGGCGACTGGCCTTTAGAAACTCCTGCGGCTAATATTGCCGTTCCTGCACATACGACAGTCACAATGAAACGGTGTTCCATTTTTTGTGTGAGTGTCCAGCTCTACCCAAAACCAGACGCAGCGCTCTTTGATGACCTCTTGGCAATTTTAGATATCAAATCCAGCACGGCCTGCTTTGGACCGTCACTAACAAACATCCCAAGCAACAATTTAAATTCAGAAGGTTTCGCATTTCTTAATAATTGTAGCATATTAACCGAAGAATAGCAATTACGAAGTATTAACAATTCAAATCGCGTCTAAAATAAGCCGAACGCATTTCAGGGGTAGAAAGAGCGTTTCTACGAGTTTCCTGGACAAATTATGGGTTGATTTGACGGCAGATAGATGAGTAATTTCCTAAAATTAATGTAAACTACGTCCTGTTAGAGACAAAATAGGACAGCAGAACAGAAGGAGGGGGATATCCCAGCAAAACAGCGAAACAACTCACGTATATAGAAAGCTGCATAACAATATCGACCTCCTGCATCAGAGATTATAAATAAAGTTGTTGAATGCCACATTGTCTCAATATATAGACAGATGCTACTTAAAGTACAATATTCGGTAGTCTTAGTAAAAAGGTTACAACAGCATAAAACCTATAGGGACGGAGTTGAGGTCGGTGGCGAACAAAAGGTTTTTTGCTGTGTTATTCTAATGTTAGTCAGCTAGACGAAGGCCATGACATTCATCGTTTAAGGTGAATGGTTTATTTAGTTTGTCAGTGTAATTTGGCTAGGTAAATAGTCTGAAACAGAGGGCAGTTCAAAAACTGTTTATAAAGACGGATTTAACTATTCAACGAAAGTCAAGAAGATAGCAATTACTAAACTTAAGTTCCACAAGTCTTAATTCTAGACGACCATTCTACCGAACTATTAAGGCAGAGAAAATTAGAACCTTAAAGAGAATAAACCAACGCATCACCAAAGATTTGATCGGTGGAAATGATGCATCTTTTGACCAACACAAGTCTCATTAACATGGCATGCAAAGTATTGTCTTCTAACTGCTTGGTTTTAAAAAATGCTTAGCAACCACATTGGTTCATTATAGTGCAGCCTAACACTTGGATAGTCCGAAACCTACCTTGACCTATACATACGATAGAACGTAACCGACACTTTTCATTTTATTATACTAATGATTTCGAAAACATTGGGAAAGAAACTGCACAAATTAGACTTTTTGCCTATGAGGGCAAACCCAAGTATCGCCTGTCATTGAATAAAGCAGGCCATTCGACGGCGATACAAAAATAGTAGTCATGTAGGTACCTACCGCAGACTACATCATGCCATACTTAGTATTTATTAAGAAGCCCCTTCTCCAGCGCCTATTGCAGCAGCAAGGAATGAAAATCTGGACTTATACCTAACGTTCAATTCACTTTTATATAGACAGACGAATTCCAAATGGTGATGGTCAGGCGATACGCCATACCGAGCAGTGTTTTCTTCGATATCCTAAAACTGACGAGAACAGGATGTAAACCGGCAGTAGGGGCAGCAATATCGAAAGGTATAACCTTCCTTATCGACTGGAAGGAAATAAAAACAATAACTGCCACAGAAACCCGAAAATAAAATCAAAGTTTCAAACATGCTTCCGCAAAGGCCAATAAATTAGTCTACAAATTAGCAACTCAAGGCTTGAGAGCTATATTCAACGAAAGCGGATCTCTCTTCAAATATCCTGCCACAAGAGATGGACTCCCACATGTGTCCATATGTGTATTAATAAAGGAAAGCTAGAGCCGCACGTAAACGAAGCCGGATAGACATAAACGATCCCTTTTGCGCTCGTAGGAATGACAATACAATTGGTTTGGTGAAGCATCAATTCTTGTGAATTAAAAAGAAAGAACGAGTCACCAAAGTCCCGGCCCTCTATTAGTATTCATCCTCAACACCAAGCCTGAGAAGCAATAAAGTAGACAAACAAATCGCATTATTTGTTACTTGTATAAATCGATGGCCTCGTGCGAAAACAACTTAAGTGCACTTAGTATAATTTGGATACATTCAGAATCCCCATATCGTGCATTTATTTTTTAAATTTCTTTCACGCAAAGAACCTAAAACCTTGAAAACAGAGCTAAAATCGCAATTAGGATAACACCTAAAGCGATTGCTAATCTTTTATTCAAAAAACTTCAAATGTTACTCCTGAAAAATGGCATAGATGCACTTAGTATGTTCTTGCACTAAATGGTCTACTGTTTCAACGACAAGCGCATGGAGTGCGATTTTGGACCTGAAAATGCTTTTATCCCTAAACTTTTGGGCGGAGGTGTTTCTGCATTTAAAATATTGATTTATGCTATTTTTAAATTCATAAAATTAAGCATAGGTTACGTTATGCTGTAGATTGTCAACGAAATATTTGCTTGGGGTTATTCACAAGCCAGAGACATTATTGGTAAGAACACGATCCAAAAACTTTTCTTTATGTGCCTTTAATTTTTTTGTTGGAACATTTATCTCAGATAACGCTTTGCATTTAACCTGCCAACTCCGACATACGTATCCTTGCGGCGTGTCTGCGTTATACCGCCTTCTGTCCGTCTTTCTCATTGCAGCCGACAATTGCTTTAAAGCATAGCTGGCTTAGAACTACCGCACTTCCTTTTCTATTTATCTTCCACTCGTTCGGTACATTAGGGAAAAAATACAAAACCCCCTTGAGCATAGGGGTAGTTATAAACAGCAAACCTACTCACCAGAAATATTCACTGAACGACGGCCTCAAATATATCTTCATTAACCGATTTTTAGATTGATATTAAGTGCTTTGGCTGCTAAAGCCGCTCTTTAGCTTAAATCCTTTCCAGTTTTACTGTCAATGCGACGACGACAATCTACTTCTCTATGGAAATGAGCAGACATAAACATAAAATACCGCAACAGACGATTGAAAGATGCAGTGGTAGACGCAATGCACACACCGAACCCTCCCTCATATCTAAATATACGATGTGCCATTGAAACTTATTTCATCGCCCTCATAAAAGTGGGCTTAAACTAGCTCCCAGACATGCAAAGATAAAATTAAATTAAATTGTCGGGTAAACCAAGTTTTCCAATCGGTTTCATTCAAGGTCGAATCCGCCCCCACTTTCCCCATTTCAGTCCGTCTTCTTCAAACATATCTCTGTTCAATTCACCAAATCTGTGTTTATATTTACGAATGTTAAATTTTTATTAGTTCGTCGGAAGGACTATAAATAAAAAAAATTAACCACACCCAATATGCATTGTTGTCACTCAATTTTAGAGCTGTGTACGCACATTTCCTTTCCACAAACTTAAGTAATAACTTATTTTTTACTACAGAATTTTTTTTTTTTGAAGACAAAAAAGAAATTTGCATTGTACTGTAGGAATTTGTTGGTTTCATTTCGCTTATTTGACTTCAAATGGGAGAGGGGATTGCTAATTTTATGACTTCCTTTTTGACCAGAAATTGTAAAAAAGGGTCCTGTCATTTACGTCGAATAAAGCGCTCCCATGTATAATTCGGTCATCTCTGCTGTGCTGGTCTTTTCCCATTTTCCCAGTTCGACAATATATACCTACATGGTGGAAAAAAGGGTCACAACCGGATCCGATGATGTCTGTTCGTGAAAATAATAAGTTATGTGTGCCAGTCTGTACATGTTATAATGAGAACGTTCCATTATCCTTTTGTTGCGCAAATTTTCGGATCTTTTCAACTTTGTTAGTGTGGGTGCGGATGTCATATTCCTTCCGTGAACTTTTGTGGAATCTTTTTTTGTTATCCTGTACACATTTATATCTTACACACACGCAGTGTATATTTATTACACTGGTAAATAAAAATAATTAAATTGAGCGATGGTTGAATTCCGTTGGTCGGAAACACTTTAATTGCGGTTAATGTAATGTAATGGAATGCAAATAGGAATAAAACTCATCCCGATGAAGATAAACAAGTTTACTAAACGGCTGCAGGGCTTTGGGTGTTTGGTTGTCAGGAAACAGGAAGGACACATTTAGTACTACCTACTAATGTTACACGGTGTAAACTAAAGAAAGGAATAGATATATGGATACGGAATTTACTGTGTATTTATATCCAAGTTTCAATAATTGTATTTTCTTCGGTTAGGTAAGGTTAGGTTGAGAGGGGTTGTGAGATCGTCGCCAAGGCGGGCCCACAGTCACCATTACGGTTAAAAACCTAAATTAAATCGCCCAAACAGTGAATTTCCCTACAGAATTTAATTATGGTCGCAATATTGTTTGAGGAAGCAACCTCCGCTAAGTTGCTAAAGAAATACCTGCATAGGAGCTTTCTTCTACTCAGAGCAGTTGCTTGACACTCGCTTAGAAGGTGGGAGATATCTTCCCTGACTTGTTGGACCTCACAGTACCTGCATATATTTATAAGTATTAGCTAAGGCATTGTCGGCGCAGTGGCTTAGTGGTTAGTGTGTTGGACTACTAACCGAGGGGTCCCAGGTTCGAATCCCGAGAAAAACCCAAATTCCAACTTAAGGTTTTTTTTCACTGCGCCACCTCTCGCGAACGTCTGACAAACATCCGAGAGTATAACTGTCATGAAAGAGCTTCTCAATTGGCCGTTTGGACTCGGCATAAAATTGTAGATCCCTTCCATTCGTCCCAAAAAAATGAAAACTCACACAAGACGAATGGTTGTGAGAAGCTAGGCTTGGGTCCATACGGACCTGTTGCGCCAATTATTTATTTTTAGCTAAGGCAGTGACAGAGAGTATTCCTACCGTTAATCTTAACTTTGTTCTACTAAAATTTAGTTATTCTTCAGACTTTTTCCTATTTATGACGGGCCACAGTGCCTTTGTGTCCTTCTGGCTGTGACCACCTTGTGGCTGCTTTATTAGAGGTTTTGACGAAGAAATCCCTTTTAGCAACTGCCATAGGTGGCTTTAATCATTATATTAAGTATGAGCTGCGATTCTTCCTTAGCCAGAACATCGGCAATAATGCCCGGGTACTCAACACAATCTAACACGGTTCTGCGAACATAATGCCTTTAGCGTTGTGCGGCAATTCCTGACTAGTTCAAATTTAGTGGTATGTGACTCTAGCGCTTTAAGCGCAGCCTGGCTATCAATGAAGATGGCGATATTTTTATTGGATATTGATCTGATCTCAAGCACCTCCGCAGTTTTGAGAACGACCAGAATCTCTGCCTGGAACACACTCATGCAGTGTCCGGCAGTCTCAGGGTCATATGTAGGTCCAATTCGCTGGAGTATATACCTGACCCCGTACCCGCACTGAGGTCGCATCTTCCCTCGAAACTAAGTTCCCATGCCAATCCTGTCTGTCAGTGTACGACACATCGTATCAAGTGTTCCAAGACAATTATCCGCTTTTTCCGGGTTTTCGGCCAAAAATTTCCAAGACAGTAGTAAAAGCCCCAGTAGTGAGCCCTTTTGAGTTTGCCGCTTCCTCAAAATTAAGTGTTTGCATATATCGAAACAAGTGTTTCATATTAAAAAGGATTGATTAATTTTTTGTTGTTAAATGGCGTATCTTTTTATTAGTTTTCAATACAATTTAAGTAAAATGAAAATATTTAAAAAATGCGGAGTGTTCTAGTACTGAGCCCCCATGTTCCTAATTTGAGCTATTCCCGTTCCAATAACGAGCCATATAAATCCTTTATTTTTTTTTATCAAAATAACCATTGCTTTCAAAAATATTCAAATGCAAATTGTATTTTTAAGTTTTATTATTCAACGAAACAAAATAAATAGTCACTAGCTTCATTTTAAATAAATAGGTAGCTGATACAAAAAAAAAACATTGCGCATTAACGCCTCATAACGTTACTTTTCGGCAGGTTTCTTCTATGTTAAATCGGAACGCTTCAGAAATCATCCAACCGGAGTCCGTTTTGGTATACAATATACCGTCTGGGATCGAATCCAATACCTCCTTTGGAATTCTTTTGTATTTATAAAATTTAATAACAAATACTAACGTCGACCATTAGCTGGTTGCCAGCTTAAGTAAAAATGTACAGCATTAGTGAAACAGCACCAATAAACAATTAGGCCTCCAAATTTGCTAGTGCGACATCTTTCTTAGAATCTATTACATTTTTTGTCATCGCAGAATTCAAATTTCATAATTTGTTATCATAAAAAACAAGGTCAATGTTTTATTTCAGAACGAGGATTTTATTCTAAGAAAAGGAACATAGAAATCGCAAATTAATTTGCCCAACAGATACCTTTCAAAAGTATTTTGAAGCTTTTTTTGGAAAAAAAAAACACAAAATAGGAAATGCACAAAATATCAGCTAATCTGTCAAATATCATATGCAAATCTGTAATGCCCTCTCCTTCGATCGGACACAATTTTTGGTACTTTTTATAGTACACTTTCCGTTGTTTTCTAATCCTTCACGATTGATTTATGAGTGAATTTGTGTCGGAACACAGTTTGTTAGGCTGATTATGCAAATCGAAGCTTATTGATCTAAAGATTGAATGGTTAGCAAGTGAATATTTCTGAAAAAAGAAATAATAGCGGGCTATTTTGTTTTAGAATAAATTAAAAACTCACGTAGGAATTCAAAACCGTATAACGATCTATCGCTTCCGTTTTTGAATTTCAATCTGCCAAACAGCGGAACAGTGCATGTAAAATCTTGTAATGATCTTTTAAATATTGTATAGCTCATATTACTTTATTCGGGAAACTTAGAAAGCGAGAAAATGTTAAATTCATTCAGAAAAATATAAACCCTCGGACGTTTTTCTACACGAAAACTGTCATGGGTACTGCTCTATGAATTCACACCAAATAAAACAGAATTCTGTTCATTTTGAATTCGCACTACTACCTGTTATTCCTCCAGACGTTCCTAAATTTATTATTTCGCGGGGATTTTGCTGAATGCTGACAATTCTTATTTCTATATTTCCGCGAAGTCAAACTTTTCACACCAACCACTGATTCATTAGAAATTCTCATTTTCTGGGAACAAACTCCTTTTCCGAAGAGGGTTTGGTTGAGGAAAATATCTCTTGAGCCGCCTACGGTACTGAGAGTTGTAGAAAAAATGTAGGTATTCGGGTATGAGCTATCCAATCTGAAGTGAACCGGTATTTTATTCTCTTCTCGACGACTCTCCAGAAAGTCTTGGAAACATCCTCAACTTACATCAAATTTATTTTTTACTACGTATGCACTCGTAACTTGCAAACTATTAAAAAAGGAAAACCAATCAAAATGAAAATATTCGAAATATTTATTTCAAGTGCTTACAAATAAGACAAAAATGCAATATTTTTCAATTTTGTGCATGCATTTGTTCAAATTTCACTTGCATTGTTGTATTCGAACGAATAAAGACGGAAAACATTTACAATTTACTAAAATTAGTTATTAATTGTAAACGTTCAGGCTGAACAAAAGTGTAATTAAATTCGCTCCTATTACGAAATTCCATACCACAATTTTTGGTGGTTGGGCAACACTCCTCTTGAAAATGACACTTAGGGAGGGTTTTACTAGCTAATACCCGAGATAAACATGGCTTTCTGACCATTAATATTTAACCCTACAGCTAACGATAATCCGACAACTAAATTTGTTTATTGGTAAAGGGACTTTGGAGAGTGTGGAGTCTTTGCGCAAACTGCCAGACTAAAGTTGATTATTGATAAGGCCGATTGGATGTGTAATAGAGCTAGACTTGCAAAACGAAAATGACTCCTAAGTGCCATTGAAGCGATAGGCAATTGCAGGAAAAACGAAGTCCACATGCGACCGCCTTTCTATTTTACAGCTAAAAACGTTTTCTATTATTTCGAAGTGTGAAGGAGCGATAACGCGCTTCTTTTAGCCGGATAGTTTGCACTGCCAAGCCAACACTAAACGGCATCACAATGGATTTCTTTATTTGAGGAAAAATGTAGACTCCAAGTTGTTAAATAAAAGAAATGTTGAAGAAAGAACGAATAAAGAATATTGATTTTTATGCAACCACAAATCGGGCTATTATTTATTGTCCCTTATAATTACTTCAATGCTGATAACCAAAACCTATTTCCAAGCCAAGCAGATCACAAGTAACATATTACAGCCCAGAAAAGAGATAAGTAGGTCGGGGCAGGCTTTCACTTTAAGGCGCTGCAAACACAGGTAGAAAATATCAGAAGTATAGCAAAATCGACGGCATAATAGAGAAAGAGGCCAATTCATTCTGGTTATCAACGGAGAACTGTCGTACTTTATGACAGAAATTAAACTTAAAGATAACAACGAACAGGCTAAGTGGATGAGGGATAAATAATTGCAGAAAGTTGCACAAGAACCGGCATTTTACATCACATACAACAGTATTGTGGAATAATACTTTCAGACGGCAGAGCTGACAATTTCCCTAACTAGCTTAAATTGGTAACATCCAGTAATAACAGATTGGGAAGAGCTTGTCCTGCAACCCTTATTTTAGGATTTATTATAGTGTGAGTTGTAGATCCTCTGCTGACTTACCACCATAAACTAACTATTAAATAGACTGATAGCTTCAGCCAAAAAAGAGAAATTACCTACAAGCTGAATTTGACCTTGGATGTAGCCCAGTTTGAATTCATGTATTTGTGCCTATGTTAATCAAAGGGGACTCACTCATACTTGAAAAAAACCAGCCTACACTCTTCCGGTTCCGGTTTAAACCGCCATGTCGGTAGCCTGAGGTGGACTTTCATTTCAATATCGAGGGCTGTGTTGTAAACCATAGTTTTTCTGAGTTCCAGGTTGACATTTTTCGCTACTTTTTTATATAAATAGTTGTTCGATTTTCTTATAATTGAATAGAAATTAATATTCAAATTACAGGATATAATGAAAAGGAATATTTTTTAAGTTATTTTATAATGAATTTTGGATAGATATACATAATTTTTATGATATCGATGTAAAAAAAATTGTTCGCATGTTCGCCATAGAATTTCCTTTAAGTTTCGCAACCAATTTCTTCTTTCATATTCCCATTTTTTTTAACGATAGATTTGGTGAAACTATTAACAACAGTATTAAACGAGACTGACAACTGAACTGTCACTTAAAAAAGTGTAAGAAAAATTACAAACAAAACGTCAAGTAAAAAAAATCGTCAGTTTCCTAGAAAACAAATAGTGAAGAAACAATAATAAATGTGCAGTCATCATTTTATAATGACATTACTTTCATTCATAAAACGTCTACCAAAAACTTTTCAGTTGTGTTTTTTTTATTAAAAATAAGCACTATTCATGTTCTTGGTTGAAGCAGTTGTTTTCAAATGGAATTTAATTATTTATCTCAATTATTTAAAATGTTCTAATAAATTTTAATTGTTTATTTGTTGTTTTCCGCTATTAAATGGAATCTTCATGAAAAGATTATAAAAATCAGGGCAGTCTCGTTTGAATAAGCTTCGTGAGTGGGCGTGTAAAGATGTGGTTGATTTATACATAAAAAGAATTACTTGAGTTTGACATTGAAACTTAATTTTGATTATTTTGGTGTGTTTATAAATTTTGGGTTTTCCACTAACATATTTTTCCCCCAAAACAGACACATTAATTGTAGGAACTAAAATATCTTCTTTTATTTCAACGAATGAATTTTTCACACTTTATTCCTTTATTTATTTATGTTGATTACATTTAAAATTTTGCAGAATAGAATACAAATGTTATCGTGGTGCAATAAAACAACGAATTTAAACTCTCAGAACGCATCCATCAGCTGAAAGCTACTCACAAAATACACTAAATCTCAGTCAGTGTTCTTAGCACTCTCTCTTTATTTTTCCCACGAAGCGTGTTTATTTTTCCCTTTTCACTAAACTCAAACTACCTCTATTTTTGTATGAAAAAAAAATGCTTTTAAAAGTAAAATTTGTAGTTTTCGTAAAGAAAATCACATTAAATTAATCTTCAATCAATCAATGTCAAAATCGCAGTTGCCTAACATTATTATCATTATTTTTGGTACTGGAAATTGTTACTAAAGGCAAATCTCCTTTTTATGTACATTTAGTGCGTTGATATTCAGGGTGAAATGTAGTTTGAATTTTTTCTTGTCAGATGATTGATATTCCCACAATTTTGATGTTTTACGCATGGAAATTTTACCGAAAATTGAAATTCCCACAAAAAGGTAGCGATGCCACAATGTGGGAACACTGCTGAGTGTCTTTTTTGTTTTTTGCTGCTTCACACGTATTCACCGACAGTAAAATAGGGACCGGTAGGCGGGGCTTATGTTGAAAAAAAATCTGCGGGGTAAATCGGGGAGACGTAGGAAAGCTGTCAGTCTATTTAATAGTTAGTTTATTCTTACCACATTCAAAACTACCTACCTTTATCAGTGCATAACAAAAGTTTTAGTTTTTAGACAGATGTGGTAATTTATGCTTATTTAAGGTGACTTCTACTGTCAACTGTTAGATACGGTTTGATTTTTGCCGTTTGTTACGTTTATGAACTTTTGTTCGATTTTTTTTTCGCGTTTTTTGTCTTTTTTTGACGAAATTTCTGACACGATGTTGAAATCATGATTGGCGAATTCTGTTACGTTTTCTCCTTTCCTTCTAATCTTTTGAACTAATGTTGAGAAAAATATGCAAGTAATACCTTTTCAAAACTGTTTCAAATCTAACAATCCTGATAACTAATTCCATGAATTAGAAAAATGTCACTACAAAAAAATGCCAACTTTTTCTTTGCCGTTTAGGCACTATTTCATTTGTTTGTTTTTTTTTTCAAAAGGCATTTTTTTTATTTTAAATGGTTTTTTTTTGATTCAACATAGGTACTGACTTTTTAATTATAAATACAAAAAAATTATAAATGTAACCTCGGTTTAACGAATGTGTTTCCACCTTCAAACTCTGTCCATTTTCCGAACATTTTATCCGTCATTCTTTAAAAATAATTCCAGTAAGTGGAATGAAATTGGAAATAAATTTAAAAGCTGTTTGTTGTATAAAAAAAATTGTTTTGTTTATTTTTTTCATATTTGTGTTTAGTTTTTAATTTTTTGTTCCACTTTACAAAAAAAAAATATTTTTGGCATTGTATTTATATTGGCATTTTTGTTTTTTCAAGTTACGCATTTTTTTCGTCAAAAGTGGTTGGCAACGCGAACCTTGGTGTCGCGAGTTCAATGGTTTTTTCCCATCTCAAAAATACCCAAGAACAGATGTTTTCGCAGTTCAAAAATGCTCCTACCAATCGCTGTTTCTTCAATTTGTCCTATAAGAAGCTGTTAAGTTAGAGCACTATGTCCAACAACCATCAGAACCACTCGGCATGAGACATTAATCATTCCAGTCCCGCTTTCTGCCGCTGAAGCTTGGACTCTATAAAACGGGCACTGAGACAAATTTTCTTTGTAAACTTGTTGGGGTCCTAACTGTTGACCTTGTGTTCCTTTTCACTCAACTTGTTTTAGTCCGGTGGCAAAAAATGTCTTTAATTAGGCATGAAACTTGCTGTTTCCCATTTCAGTTCGATTCCTATTATCGATTTATTATTTCAGGCCCCTTTTGTCCAGTCTTTTCCAATTGTTCTCATAGGGTAGTTAATATTTACAGTGTTGCTTGGGCTGAACTATACTTTTAGCGTTACTTTGGTTGGTTTGTTGTCGAAGACCTTCGCATTCAAACTTCGAATTTTTTTATCCTTGTTCGAAGTCGTCGCTTTCATCCCTAAGGGTTTCAGTGGGTCTCGTTGTTTATTTGCCGTCGAACTTCGTTTTGCTTTGTTCTCATTTCGATTGTAGTGAACGCAATTATTTTCTATCCCCAGTAGCCGTAGAGACGAGCTCGTAGAGAGAGTACCCTGTGAGAAATTATTTTTCTACTTTTATTCGTTTGTTTAATGTTTAATAAACTTTTTGAACAATGGTAATACTTTTTTTGCTTATTGCATCCATCGCTCTGGGGTATAAGATACTAATCGGTGTGCTACATCACACCCTCTTGGATTTAATGTTAGTCTTTCAGCTATGAACTTTCTGGCAAGGCTGGCCTCACCACGAGAACAAGGCTCTCACAGAACGGTTCATACCATCATTAGGACTACTTCTTTGGAGTTAGTTGAATTCTACGATAGACATACCTTACCTCAGGGCTATTCTATTTTTAAGGATAACGCTGTTGGTACCTGTTCAGAAATGAAGAAAATGTCATTTGTAGCATTATTGAGTTTGATCTAACCTCAATGTCGCTCCCGAAATTGCTGTTGTTGTGATGATATGTCCGAAACCATTAATAAGCAGTATGGCTCTAAAAATGTCATACGGCTGTGAAAGTTGCTGCTTATATTGCTACGCCAGTCTGTTCTTCGTATTATATGGTTTTCGGTCATTACAAATATACCAACAAGGATCTAATCGACAAAAAATTGCTATTGTTCCTTTAATAGCGAGTGAATATGCCAGCCAGTAACACATCACAACAGTCCTTAGATTTGTGTGTGCCCTCTTGACCCAGTGATATTGAAAAAAAAAAAATCAAATAAACGTCTCCCAAAATTACTCTCCAGCTGAATGTTGATCCTAGCACTGGCATAGATAAATACGTATACAAGGTCAGGAGTAGTACTCCGATTCACACTCATAAAATGAAAATAACCGAATTTTAATATACCCTGCTGGTTGGGATATAAAGAGAAAAGGATTTCTTTTAAAATTGCTAATAAAAACCCCTTAAATAACTGTAAGGCACAGACACATACACGTATGGGTATATACTTAAGAGTATTTGTTTTTAATTTGCTACCGAAGGATAATATCCATCCTTCGATTCAGTACTCGTTTCGTTTTTTTGTCTTCTTGTGTTTTTTTTGTCATTCTACAAAACTTCATTTTGCGTTATGTCTGTTTGCTATCCAGGAAATTTTGTAGGTCGAAAGACCATATCGAAATTGGGAACAGTGAGAAAAGGAAAACGGAGAGCTTCGTCCTAACTCAACAACAGATGTTGGCCCGGATGAATAGATATGAAATAAACCTTTAATATGTACCTTGGGAAAAATTCCCTCTATACATCTCTGGCACTGATACGAGGAGAAAAGTGAAAAGTAAGAAAAAAAAGGAAATATCCTTCCAGTTCTTGGAGTTCTTGGCGTCAGCTTGGGATCCTGATTTTATTGCAATTTGGCTGTCTTTACTTTTTTTTTTGATTTCAGTTGGTATAAAGTGAGAAGGCAATCTTGAAGCTGAGAATGATGTTGCTTCATATAGAGGGAATCCTTTTCTATGGCATGTGTGATGTGATTTGTTTTTTTGTCGAATTTTTCATGAATCAAACACTGATTAAGCGATATCTCCTTTGCGTGATGGATGGCAACGTCAAGAGGGCACACAAATTACACGAGTATTAGAAGAAAGTTTCTCCCCCGAAAATGATTGAACAGCACTGATACGATAAATATGTTGCGGTCGAAATAATAATTACAATGCGACTGAGTGGCCGACTCAAGAAGGCGTCACAATCACTTCCGCCCAACAAAACAGCATGAATGAATAACAAAGAGCGCATTTAATTTTTATTTTGTAGGAATACGAAACAATGGAGCCAATATTGGGGGTTGCTTGATGTCTGCCTGCTTCTCATCAACAATCGTTGTGGAGCTTATAAATTTCGCAGATGATGAGGATGACCATCCGAAAAAGCGAATGAGGAAAAAGAACGTGTCTTTCACGTCGGCAGTGGATTAGGAAAATTCACTCAAAGACAAAGGCGTTTTGGATTCTCTTTTATTTTGTTGTTGTTTGCTTTTTAAACAGATGGCACGGACACATTAATTTCCATTTAGATGGCTTAATCTTATTTGGGGGGCTAAGACAAAACAAAACAAAAAAATCCAAATGGATGCAAACAATGTGCGAAAAAAGCAATATTCTCGCTGCAAAGTGGAGTAGAAAGAAGGCATAAAAGTTCCGGTTTTACGGCATCGGATTAGCAATTAATCATGGCCGCTCATTAGGTTGGCACAAAGGGGCAATGAACGGCGAACGAGTATGAATCGAACTGTAAATGCGTTTTTTTTTTCTCCGCCTCCATTGAAAATCATCTTTTCAGAGCACAATGATAAGGGATCTTTTAATTTGTTCCATCTTCATTATTCTTCTGTATGTCAACGTGTCATTAATTTTTTTCTCCTTCCTTTTATGCGTCACCTAGCTTAGGGTTTTATGGATGAATTACTGGAGTGATGCAATCTCCTTTTTTTCAATCTTTACTGACGAATAAGCTGTAAGCCAAATCCGATGGAAATGACCATGCTTTTATAATTATTGGAAGAAAAAAAAAAGAAACTGTTGGGATCATCGGACGGAAGTTCTTAGAGGGTATCACGTGCAATTTTGTTGTATTGTTTTGTTATTGAGAGGATATGCGAACAGATGGGGAGCCAGCAGTTGTTACTATGACTGCGGGTATGGTTCCGTGACAAGCTCTTATGCTGTTGTAAGGAAGCAGGATGAAAAGAAAGATATTTTTAAACGCCCGGTTGGCCGGAAAATGTGTTTAAGCCAAAAATGTATTTAGCACGTAAGTTGGGTCTTAATCAGCTATGTTTATAGCCGACTTAATATAAAGGAGTTAAAAGGCGTTGTACAACCATCAATTTTCCGATCGCCAATCTTGGGATCTCTTTGAAACCTTCGTTCAAGGACGAGCTGATCCTGGTTGTGTGCGTTGACCCATTGCCAACGGATGCAGTTTGTATTCACGAAATGTTGACCACAAGGGAATTTTCCGGCTTTGAGACTGACTTTAACCTTCAGCTGACCGATGCTACGACGAAGCGAAAATTAAGCGAGAGATACGAATTGAAAGATGGTTCTCTCCCCTTAGGGTTTCAAATAGAAGCAGTTGTTGAACTTTATTTTCTATTCGTATTTATGCAAATGTGTGTAAACGGTTTTATTTAAATTTAGTGAGAGAGAATACTTTATTTTCAAAATTTTAAACATCATGGCGAATTCAAATTACAAATAATTATGATAAATGGTCAAAATTGACCATTTATATATTTATAACTAGCTGTACCCGCCCGGCGTCGCCCGTGCAAAATGTGGTTTCAGAACAATTGATGGAAACATTTTTTTTATAAATTTGCTGTCTTGTAGGGCCACAATTTCTTTTTTGATAATCACTCAAAGAAAAATCATCGATAGACATTGCAGAGGTATAACTCGAGGGAGCGGTCTGCAATAGTGAGGGACTTGAGCCCGCATTAAAAAACATCCCAAAGACTGTGTCCACTCCGCCTTCATGGCATTACACCTGGTCGTTGGACTAATCAGCAACAATTTAATATTCTTTGGACAATGAAAATGAAAGAAAATAATTTTATAATAGGTATTTAACTCACTTTTTTATTAATGTAACGCTTCTTTGTATAGTATATTAGAAGTTTTGTTTCTATCGGCTGAGATAGTGATATTTCCTGCATTACTTACCCTGGAGCACGCTACATAATCATCTATAAATGCCCGTGAATTCAACTCCTGCTTTTCTTAAAGTTTGACCCTGTGACTTATTGATTGTCATGACAGAACAAACATTAATAGGAAATTGAATCCGTTTGAACTGAAATGGATAATTGATGGGAACTATTTGTATTCTTGGTAAATATCGTATCTCCTTTACCACACCCAGTTAAAATTAACGCTTCTACCTATAACGTTTTTCTGCAACGAAATCACTCATATTCTGGTTCCATTAAAAAGCTTGGGGGATTCAAATTGCGAAGCATCTGGCATCACGGGCACCTATACCTATTTGACATTTCTTTCTATACACTTTTTTTTTTAAGCAAAATAGAGATAAACAAACCTTTCCTACATATTTGCCATTTCTTTTGTTTTTTTTTTTTCTTAGCAAACCACACAGCGTAGTGCCTCTGTCTGTCTCCCTCTCTATCACAGGAGTAAAATAGGGTTAAAAGAGATGTCGATATATTGCGCAGTTAGTATGTTTGATTTGAGATGAAGTGCATATCTACTCACTCAGGTGAAAATCGTAGAAATGTTTCAAATTTTGCCTATTTATTTAAAAACCTTTTAAGTTATCGAGATATTGGATATCCTAAGTTGTACCTGCAGATGTCCTCTATAAGCTGGTATTTATTATACTTAAATGCTCCCAGTATTTTCGAACGGAAAGTGTGACAAAGAAAAAAGCTAAACGAAACGAAAAAATAAATTACTCTTGTCCGGAATTTATAGAGATATAGAGTTGAAACAAAGTAGAGATTTTAGGCCTAGAAATCCTCTATAGGCCTGTGAAAAATGCAGCAGAATATATTGAACTGTTTCTAAGATTTTTGCATTTACAGACATGCAGTCAAATTGAATCTTAGTCCAACAGAACTACCCCAATTTTATTTATATGATTATGATGAATGGTCTAAATTGACCGCCAGATTTGAATATAATATATGGCAACTGAGTATGAGTTGGCTACATTTTATAATTCATTAAATGATGCTGATGATAATATTGACAATGATGATGATGTTCTGTGCAAAGGTTCCAACAGCCGTTTAAGGGAGCGAATCGAGCTACCTATCATTTACAAGTTGGCGCAAAAGTAATTAATCTATCGATGCCATAAATTTAAAATAAATCCATTTCTGGTGATTTTATTTATTAGACTTTTTTTAACTAAATGTTACCATTATTTATATTCTCAAAAATTATATTATTTCAAATCTTAATATTCGTAGTCAATTCTTCGGCGAAATAATTTCACAATTATTATAGGAACAAAAATATCTTATTTTATTCCTTTTTTTATTTATGTTGATTAGGTACATTCGCTATTATACATTTTGTGGAATACGTGTTTTCGTGGTGAAATGAAACATCGAAGTTAAACTTTCAGAACACTCATCAAAATATCGCAAGCTAAATTCTAGTCCGATCAGGCTTATTCTTAATGTTCTTTATTCAACCTCAAAATAAGTTGAATGATTCTTAAAACAATAAAAAAAATATAAAATCAAGCCTTTTAATTTAAATCAAGCCTATGCAATATATTATAATCTGAACCATATCACCCGAATTATGTTTTTTGCACTCAAATACAGGATCGAATAAGAATTATACTCTCCAATTAAGCCGAACTAATCTTAAACTTACATGATGGGTTAATGTGCATACCAATTGTTATAACAACATAGCATTTTTATTTTTTTACAGGAGATACAAACAAACCCTATATTTTGGATGATAAGGCCGCGTTGACAATTTTAACGAGTTGCAAACAGTGAAATTTTTGTGAAAAAAATATTCTTAAATAAGTGGATTTATTTAAAAAAAAAACTTTTTTTAATTTGTTTTAACACCCAACGTTTTGTTGAGAGTCAAAACAACTAAAGTACTTCGAGGTATGTTGTTTTAACACTAAAATTATTAAAATAACACATATAAAGTCAGAATGTTATTTTAAAAATAATACTGCTCTGTAAGTCTTACAAGTTACAATCAATCAGTCTGGATATTTAAGTTGAAGGTTTAAATAACAAATAAAAAAGGAACACAGCTTAGAGCCAGAAATTCATTTGCCAAAACATAAGATAGTTATTTTCTTATTTTTAAGACTAAAACAGACTATGTTTTGAGCTTTCAGTCTTCAGTTTCTTCATCGCTTTGTCGCTCAATGCCGGTAACTACTGCGAGCCAGTGTTGAATGTCTTCATAAAAACAATTTTTTCTTCAGGCACATAGGGTTCAAGTTTTAAGATAACCGCTACTTTTTTATCGTTAATGGGTCTCTTGCCCGTGTAGGCATTTTCTGTTGACCACAATTTTTTACGGGAAGCCTAAAAAAAAAGTGGGTGGACGAACTCCTTACATTTCACTTTTCCAATATTATTGGTTTCATGTATGAAATGGGTGAACGATCGTGGGGTTCTCCGACCGTCAACCTCGGGACCTCTAGTTAACCTCCAAGTATGGACTAGGTAGATCCTGGTTGTTGCGTTTGACCGATTGTCAAACGAATAGCGAGTTGGCGATTAAAAAATGCGAAAAATTTCCCCTAAGGGTTTTCAACAGGAAAAATAAAAGCTTTATTTCATGGTTGGTTTATATAGAAGACGAAATAACAGGTCACCTTTTGCTTGAGAGAGACATTACGTTATTTTTAAAAGTTTAAATTATGTGGCGAAGGGGCAACTACAAAAATATGCTGAATTGTATAATTTAAGGCGCCAGATTCAAATAAACAATTTTAAATTTAACTTAAGAATTAGGATGATGACGATGATGAAGATTAACCAACAATGGGTATACTTCGAAATCTGGAAAAATAAAATAGAGAGGTGCAACTCCAGGAACAATGTACGGAAATTTTACGAAAATGTAAAAAGAACGTGATATGGCAACCAGACCCGAGCAGAAACCTGTAGAGATGAACACGGAAACCTTGTCGGTGCTGCAGACTGTTAAACGTCGAAGACGACATAAATTTCGTTGTCAGGCAGAATGAACCATTTACCTGGACTTCTGTCCACCTGACCAAAATCAAGTCAGCATAGCAATATCCAGGCTGAAGTCGAACAAGGCTGCTGGACCGCCGAACTTTTCAAGGCAGCGGGAGACGGCTTGTTCGGGAACAACACCAACTGGGCTCCAAGATTTGGTCAAAGGAATGTATGCCTGGTGAATGTAGCCATTAGCATTGTTTGCCAGATCCACAAGAAAGGACATCTAAACTTCACCAACTATAGAGGCATCAATCTTCTTAACACCGCATACAAGATCCTGTGTGACGTACTGTGTGAACAACTGAAACCATTTGTCTTCGAACTGATTGGACACTATTAGTGCGGTTTTAGGCCCGGTAAGTCCTCAACCGACCAAATATTCCCTCTACGGCAGATCCTGGAGAAAATCCAAGAAGTTCAAGTCGAAACACACCACCAGTTTATCGATTTTAAGGCCGCGTATGATAGCATTTATAGAGACGAGCTATACAGAGCCATGTCTAGTGTTGATATCCCTGCCAAACTTGTTAGATTGCGCAGAATGATGATGAAGAACGCTCGCTGCTCCATAAAGGTAGAAAACAATCTCACCGATGTCTAACAGGATTTAGATGACGCACTGTCATGTGACATTTTCAACATCATTCTTGGACAAATTGTGGGGAACTCGCAAGCCAACACCGGAGGCACAATGGCTTTGACATGTAGAGCGAATGGACACAAACGCTCCGGCCGGAAAGCCCGAAGAGTCGTCGATTCCAACCCGGAGGACAACGCAACAGACAACGACCTCGGCTTAGGTGGCGCGCATGGGGACCTCAGCCAACTTGGAGTCCGCAACTGGAGGCAGTTAGTCAAAGGCGTATTGGTTCAGGCCAAGGTCCACCCCGGACTGCAGTGCCACCTAAGTAAGTAAGTAAATAAACACTTTATAGATTTGGAGCCATAGAAACAGTACGTACAAATACGAACTACGTCGAAGCTTGTCCCTATGTAATATCAGAGTTTCGCTTTTTAACGTATGTCCTTTTATTCTGTAAAAGCAATACAGTTTTCATGATCTATCCAAAGTCGTCATACTTAATGCACTACCTGTGCCATTTACAGAAAATAGTTTGCTCTAGACAAGGAAGCAGCAGATACATAAACCTTGCCTTCGAACATAATGTACAGGGCAAAATATATATTGCCCTAATTTGTCTATTAAGTATGCCATTAAGTAACACTTTATGTATACTACAGGTAATGTTAGGTACCGCTAGATCAAAGGTAAGCAGCTAAATATCCATTACACCTTTTACACCTTTAACCCACAGTTTGAACCATCAAATACTAATAAATTTCAGAATCGTTGGCACACCACACATTCATTTGCAGTTAATTTACCCAGTATCTGTTGTTACAGATGTTTTGGTTCACCGCTCATGTATAGAGAAACTAACTGACGAAGGAACATTTTTTTTTATGACTCCCTCCTAAAAATAAGTACTATAGGTATTCAGCTCCGGGGCGCGCACACATGATAATTTTTATCGCTCCTCCACGAGTAATTACATTAATCAGAGCCAAAGCTCTGTGGTCTGTGCAGCGTTCCAACGCGACTATCTCCACCACCCCGGTATTGAGTGATCTTTGGTATTTAAAATGAGTAATGGGCGGCATATAGGGGAGGTTAATACCAGAAATGTGTACCACTATAATAAGAAATGAGAACGCTTCGAGTTTATTAGCACACCAGAATGTAGTAAATCGAGGCGCCAAGGTTTTTACCCTTCCAAAATCAAGATGAGAAACAAGCTCTTCAGATAATGGGGTGGTGGATAACAAGGCCACTGGGTAATTGGAACGCATACATTTTTTTTTTGTGCGTAGAAGACTTTATGGTCATCCATCTATCATGAGATGAAGGTGTTGTCCATTTGGTCCGGTTTTATTGTGTATACTTTCGTTTTTGATTTAGATAAGTGCTTTTGGAAATATTACGCCGTTTATTTACCTTATAGGAAATTGTTGCTAAGGGATATTGAATTAATGGTGTGCAAGGCAATATTTATGACGATCAATAGGGAAAGGGAATTTTTAATCTCCTCTGGCTTAAAAGAGAAATGATTCTCAGTGGACTGGTAAAATAGTTCAAAAGGGATGTCCCTCTAGTATCAAAACGCTCCACTCGTACATAAATATATAAAATAATGAGTTTTGATACTTCTAGCCTTAGAAAGCCGAAGTGACCGGAACAGGTTATTACTGCTTGCACGATTATTAAAATAAAAATGGATACTATCTCAAAGGACTAGCACTTGGAATTTTTGTATATGCACAGATAAAGTCGGATGGGGCATGGTTCTTGCGCAAGATAGCCAGACGTAGCAAAACATTTCCTTCATGCCAAGATTTGACGGACGTACACTGCCATTTTTCGTACAATTTTGCTCGCGGGACAACAGGTGTTGTACGTGGATTCCCTCCCCTTCACGAAACTCGTGAAACGCCATGACAACTCGCGTCCTCGGGATGGTTGAAACTGTCCCTAATTCCAGAAATGTACTCTATCTAATCTATACGACCATATCAACTCGCACCGAACACGACCACACATAACCGCTCATCAAACTGCCAATTTAAAACATAACGTAACACGAATTCATCACATCACATCACACTATTATATAAAGAGGTACGGTTTGTTTGTAATAGGTAATTGCCGGAACTACTGAACCGATTTCAAAAATCTTTCACTAATAGAAAGCTACGGGATAGAGTATTGCGATAGGCTACTTTACTTTTTTAGTTTTCTACACTACGCGAGTGAAACACTGCAAAGCAGCTTACGTGATAATTTATTCGTCGGATATGCAGGGAAAAAATTGGTTCATTGAAATATAGTCAGTTGCGAAGATATGAGCATTAATGAAAATTTTTGTTTTTTTAGAAAAATTCGTGTTAAATTATTGTTGAGTGAAGTTTGAAGCAAGGTATATAGGCAAGCTTGTGTGCAGTTCTTATCAAAAATGGGCAAAGGAAACTCTTAACTAAATATATCCGAGAAAGCAAAAATAAATGCGTAGGTACTACTCAGAAGGTAATTCCAATCGTGAAAATTTGGTCGAAGCTGTTGCGGGTACCTGCAATACAAAAATGAACTTAATTAGAAAACAGTTAATAACAAATATCGACACGGGGTGGTTCAGTTGAGAAACACCCCATATAGCAAATGGAAGCACTCCCATAGGTACGCCAGCTCCAAGAAAGATGAAACCTTTTGACTCATCTGACGACATCATTGAAGGGCTTACAACCGACTCGCCATCGTATACGTTGGTGGGTGGTTGAATCACCATTCAATGAGTGTACATCAGACGCCAGAAGGATAACGATCCAGTGGCTGATGTGCTCTATACAAATTTAAGAATTATATGAATTAAATAGACCAAAAGGTAATAAAAGTCATTATTTGTACGATTTAGCTGTCCAAATATGTGTTTCGTCCGCCTTGTCATGCTTCTTATTTTGACACTTATTGTTTGCTCAGCACGAGCAACGCAAAAATACTACCGTCCCTCTTCCGTAGTGTTGCGATTTGATCGCCATCTCGGTCACTCACTGTGATAGTAGGTGTCGTAATTACCAACCATAAACTAACTACTAAATAGACTGACAGCTTTCCTACGTCTCCCCGATTTACCCGGCAGATTTTTTTCAATATAAGCCCCTCACACCGCTCGCTATTTTACTGTCGGTGAATACGTGTGAAGCAGCAAAAAAAATACTGACACTCAGCAGTGTTCCTACATTGTGGCATCTCTACCCTTTTGTGGGAATTTCAATTTTCGGTAAAATTTCCATGCGTAAAACATCAAAATTGTGGGAATATCAACTATCTGACAAGAAAAAATTCAAACTACATTTCACGCAGAATATCAACGCACTAAATGTACATAAAAAGGAGATTTGCCTTTAGTAACAATTTCCAGTACCAAAAATAATGATAATAATGTTAGGCAATTGCGATTTTGACATTGATTGATTGAAGATTAATTTAATGTGATTTTCTTTCCGAAAACTACAAATTTTACTTTTAAAAGCATTTTTTTTTTCATAAGAAAATAGACGTAATTTGAGTTTAGTGAAAAGGGAAAAATGAATACGCTTCGTGGGAAAAATAAAGAGAGTGCTAAGAACACTGATTGAGATTTATTGTATTTCGTGAGTTGTTGTCAGCTGATGGATGCGTTCTGAGAGGTTAAATTCTTTGTTTTATTGCACCACGATAACATTTGTTTTCTATTCTACAAAATTGAAAATAGCGAATGTAATCAACATAAATAAATAAAGGAATAAGTGTGAAAAATTCAGTCCTTGAAATACAAGAAGATATTTTTGTTCCTACAATTAATGTGTCTGTTTTCGTTTGTTGTTTTTGGGGAAGAAATACGTTAGTGAAACACTCAAAATTAAGACACACACCAAAATAATCAAAATGAAGCTTCAATGACGAACTCAAGTATTCTTTTTATTTATAAATCAACCACATCTTGACACGTTCACTCATGAAGCTTATTCAAACATGTCTTCGTGTTGTCTCTTTTTTATGCTAGCAAAAATTTCGCCAGGAATGTCAATAGAAAAACTGCAATGGATTGATTACGATGATTCGACATATGATTTTTGAGTTATAATCTTTTCATGAAGATCCCATTTCAAGCGGAAAACTACAAAAAAAAACAATTAAAATTTCTTTGAACATTTTAAATAATTCCATTTAAAAAGAACTGCTTCAGCCAAGAACATGAAACGTGCTAGTTTTTAATAAAAAAAAACACAACTGAAAAGTTTTTGGTACGCATTTTATGAATGAAAATAATGCCACTATTTATGTGAAAAGTAAAATAAAGTTGCAAAATGACGACTGCACATTTATTATTGTTTCTTCACTATTTGTTTTCTAGGAAACTGACGATTTTTTTTACTTGACGTTTTGTTTGTAATTTTTCTTACACTTTTTTAAGTGACAGTTCAGTTGTCAGTCTCGTTTAATACTGTTGTTAATAGTTTCACCAAATCTATCGTTAAACAAAAATGGGAATGTGAAAGAATAAATTGGTTGCGAAACTTAAAGGAAATTCTATGGAGAACATGCGAACAATTTTTTTATATCGATATCATAAAAATTATGTCTATCTATCCAAAATTCATTATAAAATAACTTAAAAAATATTCCTTTTCCTTATATCCTGTAATTTGAACATTAATTTCTATTCAATTATAAGAAAATCGAACAACTATTTATATAAAAAAGGAGCGAAAAATGTCAACCTGGAACTCAGAAAAACTATGGTTTACAACACAGCCCTCGATATTGAAATGAAAGTCCACCTCAGGCTACCGACATGGCGGTTTAAACCGACACCGGAAGAGTGTAGGCTGTTTTTTTTCAAGTATGAGTGAGTCCCCTTTGATTAACATAGGCACAAATACATGAATTCAAACTGGGCTTCATCCAAGGTCAAATTCAGCTTGTAGGCAATTTCTCTTTTTTGGCTGAAGCAGTCAGTCTATTTAATAGTTAGTTTATTATTGATACTCTACTGATTTAATTTTACATGTAGTAGCTGGATTTTTGGAAGGGGACATGCCCACATGTACTTATGCAGCGTCGTAGTACTCTTAAGAAGGCTTAATCACAATTTATGGACTAATATGAGATCATTCATTAAAATAATGTATGTGGGAGGGGGATTCAATATTAAATAAAAAAACGTTTCTCTGAAAATAGTTCATGTATATAGTTCAATTCACTTTAGTGTTAATTAGTTAGTATCATAGATAATTTAGATTAAGCTCGATAATTAGATTAAGCTAAGTTAGATCAAAGAACCTTCCGTCGCTCTTCGTGGCTGCTGGTTAACTATGTCGCTAGTCTCTCTTCTTCTTGTCTTAATAAATCGAACGTACCAAATATGGTAATGTACAAGTTGCATTAGAAAGAACGGTTGATTATTGATGATCTAACTTTGCTGAATCTAATTATCGAGCCTAATCTAAATTATCTATGATACTAACTAACGACAAAATTCGAAATACATATTACACTTTCCAAGGTGCTATTTTTGGAAGTCATTTTGATAAGTTTGAAATCGATATCACTTGGCAATGATTTTTTTTGAAATTCATTATTGTTTCATGTTTTTGTCATCCTCTAAATTACAATCAAAATCACCGCAAAGTCGGAGCCACAATAACAAAAGCATTTTTACCTCAAATACTGCTAGCTCGATTTTGGTTCTGTCTTTTGTCATCAATTTTTTGGTAAAAGTACACAGTCACAGTGGGTGTGCTTTCAACTTTTTTTCACTGAAAGCGAATGTGTTCTCCTACAACCAATTTTGCAAAAAACTGACTTCTTTGAGTCGATTTCATAAATGCCTACCTCAACCTTTAAGGGTCGTATGTGAATGCAAACGTTAAATCTGTATCCTTTGGAATATACTTCAAACTTGGTTGGAAAAACAAATCCTCGACCATTGCAATTTAAATGCTAATTTCCGTTGATAGCGGCGTTCGGACAAAAACAAACACAAGAATGTCCTTTGCGAAGGCAATGACCGTAGAAAAAGCTTCACCAAACCACTGCTAGTCTTAACAGTTCAGAGTCTTGTACATTTAAATAATCTGTTGTAGCACGTAGCTAATGTAGTGCATACATAGATTCACATTGGGTATATACGCGTACATTCTATTTACATACAGACATTTATACAATGGAGATAGGAAGCGGAGAAAAGTAACACTTAAGAGAAAATATTTCCATTGCAACCACAGATAACGGCGTCCTTCGATCTGGTAACACTTGTTCTTAATTCGAATTAAAACTTGTACGCTACTGTTTCGGCACGAAATTTGTCGGTGGTCACCAAATGACAGATGATGGTAAATAATTAGTAGATAGTTCCATTCAGCTGATAGACAAGTACAAGTTACATTTGCCAGAATTTGTATTTTGTCATTGAAAGCAATAATAATTAAAATTATAGAATTGTTTTTTGTTAACCTGTAAACGTAAAGTAGGTACAGCTGAGCAGGAAAATCCCTCCTGTTCAAAGGTATAATAGGATTAGTACAGGACTGCACAATGCAGCTCTTCACGTGAGTCAGGCGAATTGACTTGGGATCGAAGTTGAGTGAGCTAAATCTCGGATTTGATAAGCAATGGGGACGTTCAAGTATCTAATTTAGTAAGTCTGACAGCTGTCTGACTAGATTATCTCGGTTTTGATTGGCTGAAATCCGTCATATGAGTGGCTGTTTCAGTTGACGTTTATGGAGGGGTAGCCGACGAATCTAGTCAAGAAATTCGTGGCTAAGTACTAAGTTGGCATTCGTACCTTCGCATATAAGGACCTGCATCTTTCAAAAAATAATAATAAATGGATAAACTAAAGCTGAGTTCCATTTGTAAAAGAAGACATAAGTTACAGATCAATAATTCGAAAACATAGCTTTTTATGTGACTTGGAAGAAACAAGTTTTCAAAGATGCCCCCCTCTCCCCTATTTGTAGATTTACATTTTAGGCAATAGGTTTCAATTTTTGTGTGTAAAATAATATTCATTATTTTTCATGTACAATAGAGCGTTAAATAAAAATAAAAATTGTAATATAATTTGTGTAGTAGTAGTTTATAAATAAAAAAACACTTTATTTAAAAATATTTCCTGCATAATGAAATATTTCCTGGCGATTCAAAAAATACACACGTAATTGTTCAAGTTTGCACTTCTTTTGGCACTCCGGAGTGGCACTGTTGTATTTTTTTTTTAATTTAATAATAAAAATTAAATTTTTTTCAGCAAATAAACGCGGGTGTAATGCACTACAAAACTAGTTTTAAGTACCTATCCTATTTATTGTATCCTCCCCAGGAAGGTATATACACTTTCGGCCTTACCAAGTTTGCGCAAAGACTCCACACTCCATTTACCAATAAACTAATATAGTTGACAGACTATCGCTAACTGTAGGGTTAAAAGTTATTGTTCAGAAACCCATGTTTATCTCGGGCATTAGCTAAATAAATCCTCCCTAAATGTAATTTTCAAGAGGAGTGTTGCCAAACCCCAAAAATGGTGGTATGGAATTTCGTTTTGGTTTGGTTTTATATGGGAGAACTCCTTGACCAACGTAGCCCATTTTCAATACCAACCTGAAGACAATAAAAAGAAATCCTTTTACCAATTTTCATTCGTCTATGTCAATCCCTTTGGGCGCTATCGTGCTTTCAACAGACAGACAGACAAACAGACAAACAGACAAACAGACAGACGGACAGACAGACAGATAGACAGACGGACATGGCTAATTCGATTCATAATGTGATCCTGATTCAGAATATATATACTTTATGAGGTCTCCGGTGACTCCTTCTTGGGGTTACAAATGTAATGACAAAGTGAATATACCTTCCTGGGGGGGGTATAAAAAGATGCTTTATGTATTTTAAGATATAGGGAAGGATAGCCTTGATGAAAACCGGGAGAATTTCATCAAGGCAAACGGAGTTGAATTTTATACATATGCAGCTCTCCAAGACTTCGGTCTCGCACCCACTGATGAAAAACTAATACTTGATGAGGAAAATAAATTGCTCTCAGTTAATAGAGTCGTTGTGTCATCAGTGGCTTCTTGACACGGCAAAGTAATGAATTTCCTATTTAATTCATTGTAGTCAATGTTATTGTTTTTCTGTTTGCCAATACCAATATTACGTATGTTTTTCGGGCACTCATTCCGTATGTCAATTATCGCCAGACGATAGCTTCTTGAATAAATTATGTACCTTCGTCCATGCGTGTACGCTTTTTGTAGGCACTCCATCTGCATTAACAGCTGACGCCAAATTAGCCCACATTTTGTTGATGTCCTGCTTTTCTTGATGGCTGTTCGGCTTATAACCTTTGACCAAGTCCGGATGCTCATTCAAAAAAGCAATTAAAATTGTCATTTGCTTTGGTGTAGCTGACGTATCAATAATAAATGTTTAGATATTATTTATTCTTATTATTAATAACAGGCCTTTTTTATTATGCTCACATGATCTGTATAGATCATTGATTTCCATATATATAGATATATAGATTTCGAGAGATATTCGAATCAGACCTCCATTGTCGGGTCTCTTTTCGTCTCTCTACCACTGTAAATCTTACTCAGAGAGACTTTCTGGATTTCTCCACACTTCTTCTCTGGGCTTAATTCCCAGTGTTAGCGCTAGCATCTGTTTATGGGAGATCTGTTTCATCGACTGGGTCTCGACCCAATGATGTCCCAAAATCCTCATTCTTCTGCCAGCCAACGCTGGACATTGACACAGTATATGTGCCGCTGTCTCAGATTCCTCCAGGCATAGTCTACAGGTATCATCCTCTATAAGGCCCATTTTCCTTAAGTGATACCCGAAATTACCATGTCCTGTAGACAAAGCCACCACCCATTTCAATGTTCTTCGACTAATGCTTAGAACCCTTCTTTGAGTGGAGCAGGTCAGCCACTTTATTGCCAATTTAGCTCGTCTACATTGTTCCACGGTTGACCACCTTCTCAGGTGTTCTGCCGTGACCCATTTGTGAATCAGCTGTTTTACCATTCCTCTGCCAATTGAAGAGAATGGTTCTGGTCCCAGCAACTTTTCAGTTGACCCCTGTTTTGCAAGGGAGTCCGCCTTTTCATTGCCTTCGATTCCTATGTGTCCCCGTACCCAAGTCAGTGTTACTTCATTTTTAGATGAACACTTATTGAGCTTAAGTACACATTCCAGTGCCAATGATGTTGTGATGTTTGTTTGTTCCATGCATCTGATCACCGCCTGATTGTCCAGTGCTATAAGGATATTTCTTCCTTCCACCTGACACTCAAGCAAGTAGTCCAACGCATGAAGCAAAGCAATCATCTCAGCCTGGTATACTGAAGTGTTTTTCCCGAGGCTAATGTGACGGGCAAGTTCCAGCTCTTCTGAATAGATACCGGCCCCCGCTCCGCCATCCATCATGGATCCATCCGTGAAAATCACTATTTCACCATTTCTTTTTTCTGGAAGTGATCCGTCCTCAATACGAGTTTTGTGATTTCTTTCCATAATACGCACCCTTATTATTCGATCCATAGGCATGTTCAGCTCCCTAATCTCGTCTTTGACAAGTTCCAGGATCTTCCTATGTCCATAGATCGTACCACAATTGTGCCATTTCGCATCTCGATGCAAACGAAGTGCCGTTTGGGCCGCTGTTTTCTTAATAAATAAGTCCAGCGGTAATATCCCCATGATGACCTCCAATTCGCATGTTGGGGTTGTACGTATTTCACCTGTAATTCCTATACATGCTAAACGTTGAACCCTATCCAGGTGCTTCCTGACGGTTTTCTAAGAGGCTTTCGCCCACCATATAACCGAGGCGTACGTGATAATGGGTCTAGTTATCATCGTATACATCCAGTATGCTGACCTAGGCGAGAGTCTCCGCCTTTGTCCACACGTTTGCACTGATGTAGTACCCTTTCTGCCTTCCGGACCTTCTCCTCAACATGGAAGTTCCAAGTAAGTCCAGTTTCTAGATAGACTCCCAGATACTTAACCTTCTTAGTCATTGTTAGTTCCGATCCGAAAAGAGTTAGTGGCCGAAATTCCAGATTTTTCCTCTTCCTAGTGAAGACTATTAGATCTGTTTTCCCCGCATTAATGGAGAGCCCTTGCTCCAGACACCACCGCTCAACCACTCTGAGTGCGTTCCTCATGATATCTGCGGTGACGTCCATGAACTTGCCTCTGGCCATTATTGCTTTGTCGTCGGCATATCCCACTGTGTGAATGCCCGTCGCCTCAAGTCTGTCGAGAAGAGAGTCCACAGTGATATTCCACAGTGTAGGTGAGAGAACACCTCCTTGTGGGCAATCTCTGCTAACCCTTCCTCTGAGTATTGATTTCTATGGTATACAACAAAAGTTGGATCTTTTACTGTTGCTGTAAACCGTGAAAATCAATGATCTATACAGATCATATGAGCATAATAAAAAAGGCCTAACATAAGAAACAAAGATGAATTACTTACATTTTGAAACTCTCTAAATTAGCGGCACCAAACACAAACACATCATTGTTGCAAAAATGTCATTAATGACATTTTAGACGACGTTTGATTGGAATTCATACATAGTTTGAGAGTCTTTAAAAGAAACTCAATGTTCTCTCTCTCTCTTCGTACAAAATAAACGATAGACGAGACGATATCGATAGAGTTACGGAAAGCAAATTGATAACGAGATCGTTGCCTACTATCGCGCAAACGATTATCGTTCTGAGAGTTATACGGAAAGAGTGCCCAGAGTTTATGTTTTGCTTGAGAGGGGCCTAGTCGGGGGGCGAAGTAACGTCTCTTTCCTTCACGTATCTCGGTCATTACCTTGTTTCTCAACCTTTTAAAGTCATTGAAAAGAACATCTAATCGAAAACGCTTCCAAGTTTTAAACGCCTGGTCGCACGCTTACATATCAGTTTTCATATATAGCTACTGAAACATGGCATGTTTTTTCTTGTGATTAATGGAATATGGAACTCAACCGAGTTTTTTTATGTCGTTCTGAATAAAAACCACTTGGTCATCAACAGCTTATGTCCTACTTGCAATCGAAGGCTCACATTGAAAAGTCAAATGGATAAGATCGTGGCGCCGAAAACTGGATGCAGAAATTTCAGTGGCCACAAACCATAACCGCCAAAGTCGACTTAAGATGGAATTGAGATTTTAATGCCATTAGATTCAGCGTACCCATATCTATTTTGCAATTTTTTTTCAGCTCTATATCTTTAAAAAAGTGGCCACAATTTAAAAAAAAAAACGGCTCAAGTCACTAGAGTCAATGGAGTAAAAAAACTTTAAACTACTCTCCTGACCAATGAGTAAAACAGACTTAAGCGGTTATGCCCTGTGGCCACAGTGATTGAAATGTAGAGCTTTACACAGATGGATGATAAAGAATACCGTCAACTGCCCTAACATTGGCCAGTTTTCAACTTTGAGCTTGAATTTCAAAGCTTTGCTTATAAATATCTACTATGTGCGACTTTTAGTTTATGGGGACTATCATTCTGAGCTATTACAGCATGATTTTACTAAACTAGGTCAATTCCTATTGGATTTATATAAGAAATAGTGGGTGGTCAATGTTAGGGCTCCGAATTCCTAACATTGACCACCTTATGAAAATGTACCATTAATATAGATTTTGTTATACTAAATAAATTATATGTACACATTTGTTATACAAAGCTAAAAAAAAAAAATTAATGAAATAGGTATTAAAGATAAATAAATTCAAGTAGCCATGTAGATACTTCAGGTAGTTATGTTAAATTTTTTATTTCATTTGTTTTACTATGTTAAATATGTTAAATAAGTTATATATACAATACACATATTTGTTATAAGTAAAACAAAATAAATAAATACATAATTTATTAAGTATTAAATATAAATAAATTCAGGTAGGTACCTATGTAGGTACTTTAGGTATGTTAAGAGCAAACTTTTTATTTACAAGAACATAAAATTAACATTAACAAGAAAAAAAAAAAAAACATTAACTATTAAATAGGTACTAGTAAGTGTATAGTATATTTAGGTACCTACCTAGGTAATTAATTCAGGTCATTAATGGCAAAAAATCAGTCGAGCATTCATGTTATAAATACAATAGGTACAGTTCTTCATCACAGCTTTAAATTACTAAAATTAACTAAAACTATTTTAACATTTAAGCTGGTCATATGCCAATAAATTTTAGGAAAACAAAGAAAATAAAAATGCTTGTTTAGAGCTTGCAAAACTTTCTTAGATGGTGCGCAGTACTGCCTGGAAGAGTTCTTCGATGGAAGATTCACCGTCGTCCGAACCCACAAAATCAATTTGCAACTCCTGAGTTACACCACTTGTGCTGGCAATGAGCTCTTCAGGATCGTCAGCATCTTGGCCAAGGCTTTCAGGTGAATTCAAATCTGTTACTTGGTTATGCTCTTGATTCATTGCTAACTCAACACCGCTTAAATCCTCTATTGTTATCCCAAGACCTGGCTGTGTCTTAACTTTAGAGCGCCGTTTGCGTGTTTGTGGAGATTCTTTTCCATACCGCAATTCTTTCAGGACAGCAATTACTGATGTTGACATGTTTGCTTGTACTGTGTTTACGTCCTGCATATCAGCATCTGAATTTGGTAAACGCGAAAGAACTTCATTTGGGTTGAATGGAAAAACCCCACATTTTTTGAAACCAGCTTCTAAGTTTTGGGACTTATTGCTTTCATTGAGGCACCCTTCAACTAATTTTTTAAGCAGTGCGGAAAAAGCATCCTTCGAAAGGAGTTGCGATTTGTGGGTACGGTTATCCTTCCATGAATCTAGGATTCGTCGCCATGCTTTTTTTAGTGGACCATAGAAAGCGACGTCGAGAGGTTGGCAAATATGTGTGGAGTTGGGCAGGAAACAAACGAATCGAATGTTGTTTGACAGAGCAGCGGCAACTACATCAGGGGAAAAATGGCTTGCCAAATTATCCCCAATAAGCATAACGGGACCAGTTAAGCGTCGAGTATTGGGAACAAAATCATTTAAAAACCAGTCTTTAAAAAGAGTTCCGTCGAACCACCCGGATTTACTACGGTTGTATCGGGTTTTAGGGGGACCACCTTGCATCCAACTTTCCCACAAGTGTTCCGCTTTATACACCACATAAGGTGGAATAATTTCCCCTGGAGCAGACCCACAAAACATTATGGATATATTGGACTTGGTGGAGTCCTTAACATTTTCCGGGTACCTACTCCTCTTTTAAAAACGCTCTTCTTCGAACCGGGATCATCAGAGAGATTGGTTTCGTCGTAATTAAAAATGTTTTCTGGAGGTATCATCGAGCCTGACTCCAATGTCAAAGTTGTCTTAAGGTTATCGAAAAATTTTCGGACATTGCCTCTTTATATTTTGGCTTTTGACGGTTTTAAATTTTGGCTAGATCGCACACAAATTTCATTTTTATTCCTTTTTAAAAAACCCCTTAACCATTTTTTCCCTGGTAGGTTATTTTTAAATGTTGAATTATGTCTGCTGTCCACATCTAGATAATTTTTTGTTAGGCTCCTTACATTATCCCCAGTAAAAGGAAATCCCAATTGACTAACGGTGATTAAAAATTTCACCAGTTCTTTTTCCTCCAGCCCTGAAAGTACGGTTGGACATCCGATTGCCTTCGTTCTTTTTCCATTTAGCCGGTTTAATAAAGTCCCCTTCGCTACTTTGTACTTCAAAGCACACTTATTAATCGATATTGACCCACTACGAATTTCATACAGTGCTTTGAATATCTTCATCGGAAGAGCTATTATATTTTCGTTTTTCTATGAGCCTGGACATCCTGTTATATTTAAAAAAAATTGCAAAGAAGGAGAAAAACGAGTGGTCAATGTTTGGCTTCTCAATGGTATGTCGCGTGCCCTAACATTGACCAGCCGGTCAATGTTTGGCACCTTATCCAAATGAAAGGTGCCCTAACATTGTCCACTGGTCAATGTTAGGATCCAGGCAGTCAATGTTAGGAATTGTGATGCATTTGAATTGCTTTCACAAAAAAAACCGTATTATTCTAATTGCCTAGTGTTTTTATACACAAAAAATAATTTTTTTTTATAAAAAAAATCTCTAAACTACTCACCTTATATGTTTATTGTGGTATACAAGCGATTGTTTAGGTATAACAGACCAAAGTTTGCACCGCACAAAACTACACTACTTTAGGACCACTTAGAACTTTCCCGCCAAAAGTTGCTCTCGCTCTCTTGTCTGTAACGCACGCGTTATTGATCTGCTCTCTAAAACAATGAATTCAATGTGCTTTAAATGTTTAAATCCAATAACAAACAATGAATTCCTATCTTGTGGTGTATGCGATTTAAACGCACATATAAATTGTTGTTCGATTCATAAAAACGATGTTAAAGTTATAAAAACAAATGCTAACATTTTCTTTAAGTGTGAAAATTGTATAAATACCCCACTGCTATTATGCATACAAAAAATGAGTGACCTTTCTATTTTCCTGCAAAATAACATTAATGAAATTAAAAAGATTGGTTTATCATCATTAGAATCTGTTAAATCTAAAAGCACATTAATAAAGCCTAATTCTAATGCAACGCCCTTGAATATCAGTCGAGACATTCGTGATTCAACTCGCGTTCAAAGAAACGCAAAGTTCGTTGAACCTACAAAACAACTACCCATGGATCGTCGCGCTGCTAATTCTGCTTCTCCTCTTACTCGCCTTCCCTCAAAAGCGAGCAAATGCACTCCAACTAATTCTCGTGATATTGCTACTACTAGTGCATTAAAGAAAAAAAAAAAAAGAGAAATTAAAGCTAATTTCTTCTCCAAATATTTCTGTTGTTATGTGTGATACGTTAGCCTCTACTACTGCTTTGATGTCGGCTTCGGCAGACGCGATTACTGTCAACGGTGATCTGAGTTCACCCGCTCTCCCGATTGCTACTGCTGGTGCTGCTGTTGCTGATGTAAATATCGATTCGCCTATTGTTACGATAAACGACAATGAATCATTGGTTGCTGCTGCTGATATTATTAATGTGCATTGTGTTGATACTGCTGCTGCTGTTGGTGATGGCGATGCTGTTGCTTGCAATAATTTGGCTGCCCCTGCCAGTAGTGATGAATTGCATGACGATGGCTTTGTTGATCGTGTTACTGAGCCTTTTGTTGTTATTAACAATAACAATGCAAATATAAATAAGAACAAACGTCCCGAGGTTATTATAGGAACAAATGTGCAAAACAGTAATTTTCATGTGGTTCGTAAGTTAAAATGGTTTCACATCTCAAGTTTTCATACCGACACCAATGAAGATGCAATTATTTCGCATGTTTCATCCAAACTCGAAGTTGCATCCCAATGTATATCTTGTTTCAAATTGAGTAAGCTTAAAGACAACCAGCTTCCACTTAAATTTGTGAACTTTAAAATTGGAGTACCAATGCAATACGCAAATATTATTTATGATGGAAATTTTTGGCCGAATGGGGTAAAGATTCGTCCTTTTACTCACAATCCAACAAAAAACTAAGCCCTGCTACTGCTGATGGTGGTGAAATCCTTAAACAACTTTTGAGAGTATATTACCATAATGCGAGTGGATGCAGAACGAAGACTTCAGATTTGTTTATTGCGTCTTGTCACATGGATTACGACATAATTATAATTACGGAAACATGGCTCTATAAGGATATTTGGTCATCGGAAATTTTCGACGAATCAATTTATGAAGTTTTCCGTAGTGATCGTTGTAAATCTGTTGAGGAGCGTGGTGGTGGAGTACTTGCTGCCGTTCAATTAACGGTCTCCGGGAAACAAATTCCATTGCCGAATTTAGATGCTGATCAAATTTGCTTTTCAGCTTTTGTTGGAAACACACGATTTATTTATGTAGTAACTTATATTCCTTCGGGGAGTAGAATAGAGACTTATGAAAAATGTATTGAGAATTTTGAATTTGTAAGCCATTATTGTTCTGAAGCTGATATATTATGTGCCCTTGGGGATTTTAATATTGGCGATGTAAATTGGTCTTGGTCTGAAGATGATAATATGTCTATTCCATATAATGTTAAAAAAGATTACGAATTAACATTGATTGATTGTATGTTTTCAATAGACCTATGTCAAATTAGTTCAATCTTAAATTCGCAGAATAGATTATTAGATCTTGTTTTCATTAACGTCAATGAAGTCAAAGCTAATGTTTCTGAAGCGCCATTTCCACTTCTAAATAACTCAGTTTATCATAAACAAATTATGTTAGAAATTGATTTGTATTCATATGTAAAAGCTAAACCGAGTTCAGTAAGCTCTCTTAATTTTTCTAAATGTAACTTTGTCGGTCTTAATTTTTAGTTTAGTTTAGTTTAGTTTATTATTTCATCAAGTTGAATACAATCTCTTAGACTAAGATAAGTTAATACATAGTTTTTCTGCTGGTGGGTACCTAACATTCATTTTCATTAGCTGAAATATAATTAAACACTATTAAAAGATAATGTTGAAATATTATTTAATAACATAGATTTAAAGATATCTCTCGAAAGATTATAATTAAAATCAACTAAGTTACAAATTAGATTAGCTTCCCTGATGCAACGTGATAATGGTTCATTTCTTCCATAATTGCTACGATGAAACTGTTCATAAATTAAAAATCGACAACGTGTAGTTCTTGATGGTGCATTACCTTCACTCACTAAAGCTAGCAACGGAGGACACTTTATATGAGATGTAATAATATCTCTTATAAACATCACGGAAAAGTATACCCTGCGATCTTTAAGAGTTTGCATTCAAAATAATAAACACCTACTATTATAGGATGGCCTTGGAATTCTCCAATTTAACTTGAAAAAAGCATATGTTGTAAATTTTCTCTGTACTTTCTCAATTCTTTCCATTGAATTGTTATAGTAAGGATTCCAAACAATGCTGCAATACTCCAGAACTGATCTTACTAGAGAAATATATAAGGACTTTAGGGTGTATGGATCTGAGAATTCTCTGGTGTTTCTTTTAATAAAACCAAGCATTCGGTTAGCTTTATTAATCATATAGTCATAGTGTGGTAAGAATGACAGAGTTGTGTCCAAGATTACCCCTAAATCTTTCTTCCTTCTAACTCTCTCTAGATTAATGTTATTGATATTATAATCGAACAAGATTGGATTATGTTTCCTGAAACACGACAAAACTTGACATTTTGAAATGTTAAGAAGAAGGTGATTCAGTTGACACCAATGATGAAGTCTCGCCAAATCTTTTAAGAGAAGACGACAGTCCGATTCACAACTTATCTTACGATAGAGTTTGAGATCATCCGCAAACAAAAGGCAATTCGAATCAATAAACAAACCGGGTATGTCATTGACGAATAACAAAAATAATAATGGTCCCAAATGACTTCCTTGTGGGACCCCTGACGGAACTGAAATGTTATTTGAGACCAAATTAAGAATTTTTACTATTTGGATTCTACCCGTCAGATATGACTCCAACCACTTTAGTAACGCAGAATGGATACCTAGAGAAAGTAATTTATGAAGTAGAACTTGATGATTTATTCTGTCAAATGCTTTCGCAAAATCAGTAAAAATAATATCAGTTTGCCACATATTTTCCATATTCGATATGATGACGTTAGTCATTAAAACTAGGTTTGTTGCAGTCGATTTACCAGATATAAAACCATGTTGTGAAACTGATATGTGATTCTGAACCAAATGTGATAGTTTATTACAAACTATTTTCTCAAATAGTTTTGGTATAGCTGAAATCTTACATATTGGCCTGTAGTTTGTTATTTCATGCTTTGACCCGGATTTAAAAATGGGAGACAAAAACGAAATTTTCCACCCATCCAAAAACTGTCCTTCTACAAGAGAAAGGTTGAAAATTATTGAAAGTGGCTCAACTAACGCAATTGCACACTTCTTTAAAAGAATAGCAGGTATTCCGTCGGGCCCTTCTCCTTTACTAGCATCCAATGCTGATAAAGCCTCCTCTATTTCCAGTGGACTAAGAACAATCGAACCGATATCGACAACTCTACTAATAGAAGGCATTTCTTGCAAGGAGGGAGCGTCCAATGAATACACCGATTGAAAATAGTTTGCGAATAAGTTGCAGATTTGTGGCACCTCACTAGTCGTTGAGTCGAGGTACTTCATGCAACTTGGTATTCCGTTAGACTTTCGCTTAGAGTTTATGAAATTCCAAAAAAGTTTACTGTTGGATTTTAAGTCACTCTCAACTGATAACAAATAATTTCGATACAAAAATTTATTCAAAACATCGAACTCACGTTGGCGATTATAGTAATTAATGCGCAGATCTAAATTTCCTTTATCAATTTTATAAAGTTTGTATGCTTTATTTTTCTTGTTTTTGAGATTATTCAATCTTTTGTTATACCAGGCCGGACTAATGTATCTCAACTCTTTCAACTGGGATACGAAATTTGAAAATCTATGTCTACTTGATATATATAACAACTTTATTTCTCTACTTAGGGCCGGCTTTTCCATGTTTGTTCCATGCTTTATGAGGAAATGTAGATCCAACCCCCCTTTGTATAACAGACAACTCTTGCACTTAAGAAACTTAAAAAACAAAGCTTACAAGCAATTTAAAAAATCGGGAAACAGTACGGATAAAGTGATTTTTATCAAACTAAGGAAGGATTTTACTTGCTTAAATACATTTTTGCATAACATTTTCATTATTAATGTTGAAAACAATTTGAAACGAGATTCGAAGTCGTTTTGGTCTTTTATAAATCAAAAAAGGCGCTCGAAATGTTTGCCTAAAGAAATGTTTTATAAAAGAAATGTGTCCAATGACGCTAAGGATTCTGTCGAACTATTTGCACAATTCTTTAAATCAGTTTTTTCTAAATCTTTTATACCTAATTTGCCGGAATCATATTCATATCCTAAAATTGATTTTGGCCAACTAGCACTTGAGATTCAGGATATTGAGTCTGCTGTCTGTTTTCATATTAAGGGCAACATATCAGAGTTTCAACATGGTTTTGTTTCGGGTCGTTCGACAACATCTAATCTGGTCCACTTCACATCTTTTGTTACAAATACTGTTGAAGGCGGATGTCAAGTTGACGCTGTATATACGGATTTTAGTAAAGCATTCGACTCTGTAAACCATGTACTTCTGATAAGAAAGCTAAAGCAATTTGGATTTCACTCCGCTATGCTGAAGTGGTTTTCATCATTTTTGATTGGAAGGTTTCAGAAAGTCTGTCTTGATAACAATTATTCAAGATTAATATCTTGCACTTCTGGAGTTCCTCAAGGTAGTCATCTTGGGCCGCTCCTTTTTATAATATTTATTGATGATATTGTTCAACAGCTGCAATTTTGCCACTGTTTAATGTATGCTGACGACCTCAAAATATTCTTAAAAATTAATTGCTTAAATGACTGCTTAAAGGTCCAGACGGACCTAAACAATTTATCAAGATGGTGCGTCAATAACTGCTTAAAGTTAAACGTTCGAAAATGCTTTGCTATCTCGTTCATAAGATCTCAAACGAAATATTCGCATACCTATTGTATTGATCTCATGCCATTAATAAAAGTTGACAAAATTAAAGATCTTGGTGTATTCCTTGATACGAAACTAACCTTTGTTACTCATATCGAGTATATAGTCGCTAAGGCTAATTCTCTTGTTGGGTTCATCAAAAGAAACGCGAAAGATTTCTCTGATCCTCACACATTTATATCGATCTTCAATACCCTAGTACGATCAATACTTGAATACGCCGATGTTGTTTGGAATCCAAACTATTTATCACATTCGGACCGTATTGAAAGAGTGCAAAGGCGATTTACCAAATATGTCTTCTTTAAAATGCGTTGGGATTTTCAGCCCTCTTATAAAGCTAGATGTCAACTATTAGGTTTAATGACACTTAAATCAAGAAGGAATGCACATGACATAATGTTTGCGAGAGACGTACTGTGTTCACATATCGACAGTTGTACACTTTTGTCCATGTTTCCAATTAATGCTAGGGGAAGGGTTTTGAGGGATAGTCACTTCTTTTACCAACTGGGGCATAGAACAAACTATGGTCGGAATGAGCCAATTACTAGATGCCTTAATTCGTTCAATGTGGTAAGCAGACATATGGATTTTCATATTTCGAGAGAACGCTTCGAGAGCATTTTATTTAGATTGCTTTCAAACTAATGCCAAAAGTATTTTTATCTTAGTTTAAACTTAATGTATTATATATAAATTTAAATTCGTAGTCTGTAAGCTTGTTGATGAAATAAAATAATCTAAGTTATGAAAAAAATTCAGATTCAGTTGACAGTACTCTTTAGCGTATAATATGACATCTTTTGACTAATAGATGAACATAAAAAAACAAGAATTACTTTGAAATCGTACATAAACAACTAGCCAGAGTGTTTGAAAACATTTTCCTGTTTTTGGTCAATGTTAGGAGCCCGGTCAATGTTAGGGCAGTTGACGGTACATCAAGAAGCGTATTTCCGTGATCGGTAAAGTGGGTGTGTGCCTATTTATTTACTGGGAAGAGATTTAATTTCATATTATTGACAAGGGACTAGTCCTCAAGTGCCTACGTTGCATTTAAAATCGCCAGCAACAATGATCCATAGAAATTAGTTAAACTTTCGTCGAGTATCTCTTGCACTGAGGCACAGCGCCACATACATTCTTAATAATTACGAATCACAATAGCTTAAAGGTGCTTTTCGAACTGCAAACCATTCTTATCAAGAGTGAACTAATTTCATTATTGTATTTGTTTAAAGTCATTCGTTTATGCTGACTTTGTCCCTTTTCCAAATTATATATGCATTGTCTAACAAAACAGGCAATAGAAATAGATACATTCGACCATCCATATGCATGACAATGGACCAAGTATACGTACTGAGGGTAGATAAGACTATAACAGTGGTTCAGAGCGATTTTTGTTTGCGGTCATCAAAGTCTGTAGCCATACGAAGTTTAATTTTTTGTTCGTTTCCCTTCGACTCGGTTTGGGAAAATTTGCATTTAAATAATAGCAGTTTCCATCTCGATATTCGAAAATACTTGGCAAGCAGAAGTGGTCAAGCTTGAAATCCACTGGACACCATTTCTATTCCAATGGCGATTTGGATAATAGGTCTGGTTTGTGCTTGTTTCGGTATGCATATAAATTCAAAATATTTATCGGTTTCTGATTTTTTGAATAGAATTACGTGAACACAAATGCTCTTTAAATTCAGATCCACAGTGAAGAGGAGGATTGTTTCGTAAATGCATAGTTTTAAAAATGCACACTGTGGGTTCTTTGGTTTGCTATTGATTGGAGGGTGAAGAGTAGAAAATCTTTTTGCTTTCTTTATATCTAATGTGCTTTCGTGATTACTAAAAAAACAGAGAACCGGATGTCGTTAAACGGTCTAATAAATCCGCAATTAATTCGTACATTTGTTTACTCATTTCCTCAAAATAAACGCTTTGATTCAATAAAATTAAAATCAACATATATGCAGCTACCACCGCGAACAACAATGAGAAATCAAATAAAGAAAACAAAAATTATTTAAAAGAAAGCCTAAAGAGAATACAAGAATTGGATGGGAATTGGCGAACTATCTATTTTGCCATCCTCCTACTTTTCATCTCCTTTACCAACAAGTTCACGACACTTACGACAAAGCACGCATCGTGTAAATTCTGACTTTGTTCGACGACCGCGAATGCAACGAAAGCGAACCCTACCGGCAACCAGGGCGACGGAAAATCTCAACGGAAGCGTTCAGAAAGTAAATAGAATATTTTGTGGATATTATACAAGCGCTCCATTTACTAGGTAAGAGGTAGTTTAATACTACGAAGAAGCGAATAAACAAACAATAATCATGATAAATGAATGGTTAAATACAAAACAGAAGTACAACTTATCTTTGGGGAGCATTGGAGTATAGATATCGCAAAAGACAATGTTCCTTTGTAGTACTTCTGGCTGGGCTGGCGTATCCCATTTGATTATTGTTCTTTATTATTAATAGTCTGTATTATTTGTCCTACAGATAACGGCGTTTGTCGAAACCGATATTTATGAAATATGAACAAAGACGAATTTCCGTATATAAATTTCATTTTGGTTGGTTTTTTCACAACTTTTCCCTAGAACTGTCATGTGGTTTGCACAACTTCGATCACTCTAATCCGACGAACAAGGCTGTGTTTTTGATATGAATGAAGGTCGTCTAATCTAAGCTTCATTTCGTTCCACAATAATATTTTAAACGTTCCAATTCCTATAAGCGCGTTCGGTATTTGTTCTATCATATACTGATGTAATAATTTCCATGTGATATAAGCCGACTTTGGCAGGCATCCTTAACGTTTTATAACAAGCCAACAATCGACCCCTAAATCGATAATCCCCTGTTGCTTCTCGTAATAATCTGTACATCCAAAATAGTCTTTCAAGTTAGAATTTTACTTGCTTTGAGTAGAGACAAATAAATACGTAAACAGCTACTGAAGCAATTATAAAAAAAAAAAAACACTGGAATCCTTTTGGTAAATGTCCGACATTTCATACTTCAACTGCAACTTCACTGCATCAAAACCAATTTGAATGTTCTTCCCTTTTCTGACCAAAGCTTCCACTTAAAACATTCTTCCCAAAAACAAAAAAAAAAAAAAAAAACAAAAACTATGCTCATACAGCAGCCAGAAAGGATTACACGGAAAAGGGAAATAGTTCACTTTATTTGTAATTTCCTGTTTGTGTCCACTGTAGTTTTACAACTCCCACAGTACTTCACACATCTAGCTGCGTCGGTAGTATATTTCCCGACACACACTGTGTAGCGTATACCTGCATGTATAGTTTTAGATAGGTACGCTCCTCACAAAGCAACGCGAAAAGCCAACAGGGATACGAGTATATGAAAATATGAAAGTTAGTAATATAGTCAAAGCAAAGGACTAGAATGTGAGGTACATCGTACATGTAGTGTAAGGGCAATACCAAAATCTGGAATTCTGCCCCAGATATGTACGTACTCATGCGTTGACTGTTCAAAGCAATGGCAGTCAGCACTCAGCAGGGTTAAGCCAGCCCACAAGTAGAATGCAGAGCGACCAGAACTTTTGGTTGATGTTTTTTTGTTTTTGAAACTATGACTGGGTGGTTTTGAACTGACAAGGCAACGCAGTCGTCGTAATGCAGTTGCATTCTTGTACAATTTAGACGCAGCTTTCGAGATGAACCGACGAAGTTTTAAAGAAATATATTTTTTTTTCATTCTGCGACAAATATCTACGACACTTTCAGCAACCCTCTACAGCTGATAGCAGGGCTTGCGTGAGAAGTGGTTGTTTAACCAGCGGACAATTAACGCTAAATTGACAAATGTCGTGACACCGAAAAACCTTCTCTGTTGATATTCCAACTTGACAGGCCGACATTTAAGACAGCATAATTTGGTGGAACCGCGAAAGAGTGTAGCTTAAACATGAGTATACAAACAGTATACGTCTGCCGCACGCGACGTTGTCTATTAATACGATTCTAATTTTTGGGGACACCTTCGTTCTGTCAGTTAAAAGAATTTTGTACAATGCGATAGCTCACATTGAAGCACGTTTATAATGCTTCAACCGTTTGAGGTGTGTTCGGAATAGTTCTATGCATTAATAACGTAGTCGGAGAGAAGCATGGGGACTTGGCAATATTATTCACCCCTATCTAGGGAAATCGGGAAAACTCCATTCGGGATATCCGTTCCGATACAACTTTCAAAAATAATTCAGTTGTTATAAATTGTGTTAGTACAAAGCGTATGTTTTTTGTAGTTAGCTACGTAATAGTAAAATTGATTGTTACCAGAAGCACATGGAAAACATTGGATTTGTTAACAAAAATTGTTCTGCTTTGGGGAAAATATTTGGAGACTACTATCTCACAAATATTACTTGGACGTGGTTTGACTCAATTCTTACTGCTAACAATATCAAGCAGCGTCACCAAAGATATATCTTTACCTATAGGTAAGACTGACTACATTCTCGCCAAAAGTTTCAGACCCATAAGTCTGTCTTCCTTCCTGCTGAAAAGCTTGGAGAGACTGGTTGAGCTGCACGTGCGCAATGTTGCTCTCCGATCGCATCCTCTTTCTGTGACGCAACATGTCTATCAGCGTGGAAAATCCTGTGAAACTGCGCTTCAGAACCTTGTCGGTAGGATTGAAAGTGCTCTTGGAAGGAGGAAGCGCTGGGAATTTTCGTCGATATTGGGGATGCTTTTGATAATGCGACATTTGATAGCATGTGCAATGCAGCCAGACGTCATGGTGTAGATGAAACATTGGTTTTGTGGATTAAAGCAATGCTAATGTACAGGACGTTGATTGCCGAGGCGGATTGTGGCAAATGCGTCATGACTGGGGTAAATAGAGGCTGCCTTCAAGGTGGTGTTCTGTCTCCCCTCTTATGGTGTATGTTAGTAGACTCTCTGTTAACGGCTCTCAATCTTAATGGCACCTACACACAAGCCTATGCGGACGATGTCGCCGTTCTGTCTGTCGGTTCAGACCTAAGGACTGTCTGCTCTCAGGCGCAGAGATCCTTGTGTTAAATCGATGATTGGTGCACAAGAGATGGGCTTTCAGTGAATCTTCAAACTCTTAAACTACGGTTGTTCTCTTCACGAGAAGGAGGAAGGTCACTGGTCTGACTCAACTTGTGCTAAAAGGCGTCACTATCCCGATCCCCGACGAAGTCAAATATCTGGGAGTAATCCTCGATAGAAAACCTCTTTGGTCCAAGCATGTTGAATCAAAAACCGATAAAGCGCTGTCAACTTTCTGGCAGTGCAGAGGCGCTTTTGGCAAGACATGGGGCTTATCTCCTAAAAGGGTCCTTTGGATCTATTCGGCAATGATGAGACCACTTCTCTCATATGCATCGGTTGTATGGTGGAACAGGCTTTCGCGGAAACGTGTTACTACCTCTTTTGCCAAACTTCAAAGAAGGGTTTGTGTTGGATGCACAGGGCCCTTCCCAAGCACTCCGGGCTCTGCTCTAGATGCTACGATGAACCACCCCCCTCTTGATATTTTTATCATGGGGTGTACGCTGAAAACCATTTCTCGGTTAAAGAGAGGTGGCTTTTGGTACCATGCGCATTGGAATTTTGAGGCACTTGTGCGAGAATTATCCTTTAACCCCTGTCTTATGGATATGCCGTCTGACGCAATGACACCAGAAATCCTACTGCGACAAAACTACCGCGTCAACTTTAATCAGGTAAAGGAATGGCTTCGGCCAGACTATGAGCCTCGGTTATTCACGGATGGCTCTAAAACCGGACAGGGGTCTGGTCTTTGTGGAAAGAGAGAACATTAGACTACACTACCCCTTAAGTAACCTACTGTCTTCCAAGCGGAGATTTTCGCTATCCTTATGGCTATGCGCTATTTTGTGACAAACAGGTGGAGGGATAGAAGCATATGCGTTTGCAGTGATAGCCAAGCTGCATTAAAAGCGTTGCTTAACCCTCTTACCTCGTCAAAGTTAGTGCTCGAACTCAAGCTTTCTCTGAACTTGGTCGGAAGGCTTAACACAGTGCATCTTGTTTGGATCCCAGGTCACACTGGTATCCAGGGAAATGAGATCGCTGATGAGTTTCCCAGACGGGGTTCAGAAGAAGCTTTATCAGGACCTGAACCTGCGTTCACTGAGAAAACTAAATTTAAAACTAGGTACCAAACCCGAAAATCTGTTTCCTACACCGATAACTTACCAAGCTTACCCATATCTTGGATGTCATCCCCAAATCGGGGCTATTGTAGCCAATAAAGAGTTCCCATAGCTCTTTAAGACGCGGTTGTTAACGAAATAAATTTAAATCGGGTATTAAGACCGCATACCAAAGTCCAGTTACTCGCTAAGCAAGCTACGCTTGTTTACAACAACCCTTTATCAGTTGCCTCGCCTATGATAGCTCTTTCTTGTACGGTTCAGTTCAGGGTAAAGTTGTTCTATTTGTAACAACTGACTTGCAGCTATGAAAGCTCTGTGTTGGTGAGAGCAACCCTTTCTTTCCTCTCTACTGTTATTAGTATCGAAGAAATCCTGCCGTTCAGAGGTGTTTTAAAGATCGTCTGGTACGATTTGTTTTTATTTTCTTAACTTCCAAAATAGTGAAAATAGATAGGTACTCATAAAACTTTTTGACTTTCCTTTTTTTATTTCATTTTCTTTTTGATCCCTGACATTCCGTAGATAGCTGTTGATGGTATGACACCTGAGAGGGTAGGTATTAACAGCGTTTTTAGAGACTATGGCGGCTATGGGCTTCATAGATTTCTTAAATGATTTTACAGGATAAGTATATCAGAGGGTCTTATAAAGCTTTAAATAGGCTGTAAGATTCACCGAGCTAGGCTCTTTCTGTAAAATATTAGAATACTTTTTTGGGTTCAGAACCTCTCAATAAGGTTCTAATAGCTCTGTTTATGGGTACCACAAATCTTTTATAGGCTGTGACAGCCTTTCATGAGACTCTGACTGCTCTGTATTTTTGTAACACAGATCTTTGAGAGGCTGTGACAACCGTTCAAGAGGTTCTTACAGCTCTGTATGCGGGTCTGATAGCTAACTTGGATGTTGTCAAATATATTTTGTTGGTTCCCACAGCTCTGTTTAATGCGATGTACCCATTCACCGAAGGCATCAGTTGGTATACCTACATAAAAAAGGGGTGGCGCATTTTGTAGGGCTATCGTACCTCTGTGGTTTTCTGAGTGTTGGGTCTGCCTGCATCTGTGGTTAGGTCATCCATTGATACCTGGTTTTCTCGTGAACACGAGCGTCGGTGGCGTGACTGTGCTGGGTGTAGGCAGACCAAACGACTGCGTCCGGACATCTGTAAAAGGTCCGCGTCTTTCCTTCTGTCTCTTAGGAGAATCGACTGCAGACTGCTTGTGGGCGTCCCTTTGTGCCACCAAGCTTTTGCCAAACACTTAAATGTGTTGGGCTTGAACGACACCACCGTCTGTCCTGCTTGCGTCGAGAAAGACGACACTGCGGAGCACTTCCTCTGTAGCTGTCCCTCCTTTGCTCGCATCAGGTGGCGGATCTTTGGGTCTGGAGTGCCGAATATCTAAGCTCCTCATCACTGAAGCTCCTTCTCATCTTTCTTCGAAAGACGGTAAAACTAAGTACATTAATGTAAGGTGTCTGTTTGGCAGTACAATGGATCTGTGGTTGTGTCTGAGTGCTCCATCGGATAGTAACAACCTCCGACAAAAAAAGCCTCATGAATATTTTTTCATTGATTCAAGTCAAACTAAATCTCTTTCAAAAATATGTTAGATTTAATTTTTGTTTGTCGCAATGAATTAAAAGCAACTGTTACTGAAGTGCCATTCTCTTTACTAGCTGAATCTATTAACCAAAGAACTATTTATGGAAATTGAAATCTATGAATATTCAAAAGTTAGTTTAAAATATGATTCTAACTCTTTTAACTTTTCTAAAGCTAATTTCACCGAACTCAATAATTTTTTGAAAAATATAGACTGCTTTACTGAATTGTCCAACATGAATTTAGATTGTATGTACAAGCGTTTTGTTGAAATTCTAGTTGATGGCTTTGCTAGATATGTCCCGATTTCCAACAATCAAGCATTATCCAAGCCTCCTTGGTATAATAAAAAAACTAAATAGCCTTAAGAATTTAAAAAACCGAGCTTTCAAAGCATTTAAAAAATCTGGTAATACTAATGGATACATCAAATTTAGTAAATCATTTAAAGAATTTACCCACCTTAGTGAGTTTCTTTACAAGAATTATATTATTTCTACAGAAAGCAAAATTAAAAAAGACAGTAAATCCTTCTGGCATTTTATAAATTCCAAACGTAAATCTGTGGGGATTCCGGGCACAATGCATTTTAGAGGTGTGGAATCGTCTAATATAGAGTCTTCTTTAGAGCTTTTCGCTTCTTTCTTTGAATCGGTTTATACTAATGGCAATTGTCATAGTAGTAAAACAAATAATATTGTTAATCTTCTCGGTATTGGATATCTTGAGCTAAGCTATGAAGAGGTTTTGTTAGGTCTTAAGTCTCTCCGGCCAAGCCCCTATTGTGCCGTGGATAGTATACCAGCAATTATGTATATTGAAAAATTGTGCAATTGGTCTTTGCACTCCACTATTAAATATTTGAAACCGTTCTCTTCAATCTTAATGATTGGAAAACTTCGTTTCTTGTCCGTATTCATAAGGCTGGTGACAAAAATAACGTCGAGAACTATCGGTATTTGTAAGCTCTCAGCTATTCCCAAGCTGTTTGAAAGCATCGTTATAAATAAACTAGAGTTTTTAACGAAAGAATGCTAATCTGAATTTGTATCTGGTCGGTCTACTGTCACGAACTGGGCTTCATTTTCATCTTACGTTCTAAATGAGATTGAAAACAAAAGCCAAGCGATATATACCGATTTTAGTAAAGCCTTCGACTCGGTCAATCACTCAATTCTTCTTGAAAAACTAGAAGCTTTTGGAATTCACTCTTAAATGCTTCTATGGATTTCATCGTTCATAGTTCGTTCATTGGTCGCTCTCAACGTGTAAAAATTGGAACTTCGCTCTCGAAAAGTATTCGGTGTACCTCGGGTGTTCCGCAAGGAAGTCATTTAGGTCCACTGCTCTTCATTATTTTTATTAATTATATCGTTTCAACAGTCAAAAATAGTCATTGCTTACTATATGCAGATGATTTGAAACTGTTTTCATATATCAAAAATGGTGCCGTGACATAAAGCCGACGCTTGGCTCGAAATTTGGCCATGTGACGCTTTGCGAAAGTGACATATGGCCAAATTCTAGCGTTTGGCATTATGACACTTTGATATAGCGTCATAAGGCCAATTTGGCTTTGCATATTTTGATTTTGCTTATCTGATACGTTACGATTCATCAACTATTCTGGAAGTTCCAAATTATTAAAAAGACTTGACAGAATTTAATTTAATATGTTTGATGTTTTCATTTATTTAAAAAAAAAGAAAAAATTTAATTTCATATATGTACCTGTATTTATATTTACAATGAGAACGAAAAATGTAAGGCTCTATGCATCTATGTGAACATAGTTGAGTAACTCTTCTTTGACTTCTTATCCAAGAGGACAAACAAGAATGTAAATACCTGTGGATATATAAATTGCTATATTAATAGATTAAAATTAGCTTTTTTATCGGCACGGGTGGGGCGCGGCCGGAACGCAATGAACGCGCCGACGCGTTCCGGCCGCGCCGCCCGCCAACGAAGACAACGAAGTCGACTAACTTATGATAAGGACTACAAGTAGATTAAAAACGAGTACAATTACAAGTAATAAACGTACATAAGCGGTGTAATTGATCTTCACTCACACAAGACGAATGGCTACGAGAAGCTAGGCCTAGGGTCCATACGGACCTGTTGCGCCAGTTATTTACATTTTTTTACAGGATCTTTTATGCGATACTTGGGGAACTGATACCTCTGTAATTGGTGCAGATCCTTAAACTATAATGATGGTGGGATTTTGTTTTGGGCTGGGTTGGTTGATTGTTGGTATCAGCAGCTAGCAAGATCTGCGACTTGAGTACGTCAGTTGTACACCTCTTCGGAGTCGCTTTGACTACTGATTGATTTGATAAAATGCTAATTTAGGTTTGGAAGTACCGACTTCGGTAACATCACTAATAATTAAAGGCTTCTTTTGACTACTGCCGGGCATTCACATTTATGATGTGTTGTACTCTTCCTTGGTCTTCTAGATTTCGTGAAGATAGTAGGTGAGAGAGCAGTTAAAGTTCAGAAATTGAATCACTTTTGTCCGTGATGTGCATTTGAAAGGTTATTTTCTTTTTATACAGCAACTGGTGCAACCGCTACCTCAAGATTTAAAATTAAGGTCATCTTCCATATAGCCAATGATTATTTATGTGTTCGGCTGAGAGGGGAACTTTACTCACCCTTAACCTTGGTCATGTTATTGGATATACGCCGCAAAGGTACTAGGTCACTTCTTAATTTCATTTTTTATTTACGAAGTCACTCATTTAAATTAAAAATTATCGTTTTAGCCTAATGGTCTGTCCAAAAGTTTGAAAATGTATAAACTGCAAAACAGGTTTTTACCTAGATGTGGTACGTGAACCACACTTCAGACGTACAGTTAAATCAAGATTAACCTATGTTTTTCCAATCAAAAACTAAACCCTAAACCAAATCTTCCATCGAAGACTATCAGTAAAAGGATTTGTTTTGCCAGTGCTCAATCAAAATTTATTTTTGCACCATGGTCAACATTTACTTTGATAATTCTCTTCCAGATTTTTTATTTTAAAAGCAAAAAATGTCATCCTTTCTATAACCCACAAAGCTGTATACGCAACGCGGATATTTATTTTCTTTTCTTTTATCGAAACCTGCGGAGTGGTTCGCTCCATGCATGCATACCACGAAACACGACCAAATTGGTCATGCCCCAAGCGTACTTACCACATTTCCTGGCTTCCCATTCAAATTACAAAATCGTTGCCGGCATTTTCAACGATCGCATAGTCACAGAAAGAAAATAAAAAAGTAAACCCCAAATGCCAAAAGTTGTCTTTCAATAGAACCATTAAAGGGAAAACCGATTCGAAAATTTCACCGTAAATGTCCTGCATGCAGAAATGGTAGATACCCTTGGTACGCGCCAAAAAAAAAAAACATTGCAAAAGAGGGAGTAAAAAAAAAGGAAAGCGGACATATCCGCGAGTGTTAGACACACAAATCATAGCTTTTTCATAGGACTAGCATTTTTTGTTTTCGAAAGAATTTTTCAGTTCAGTATACGCTAACGTTCCTGGCATTGGTCCAGGATGTCCGTGAAAAACGAAAACGTAAAAAGCCTTGCGATTCAGAACAGGTTTTTGTGCCTCCTTTGTGTGACATCCCCACATTGCGCGCGGGATATTATTTTGTTGCAGTGCAATTAGACAAAATCGATCGGATTGAGTGGTTTTTTTTTCTCTTCACAGGTTTTCCATTTTTTTCTGCTCAAATTTTTTCATGTTCGCTATTTTTGGATGAGATAAAATTTTAGTTAAAATATTGTGCATACTTGTGTGGCTAAGCCATCAACTATCGTATATATTTCGTTGACATTTTGGCACTGAAAGGGTTGTGTCGAACAACCTTATCGAGGCCGCAACACTGTTTCACTTTAAATGGAACATAAATATTTTTTGGTTACTGCAAACATTAATAAATAATAAAAAATAAAAGAGAATGTTAAAATAACTCAGGGGGGTGCTACCTCGTTCTGAGTGAAGTATGCACAAAATGTTCGTCGTTCGTGCACCGTTTGATTGTTCATGTTCATGTCGGAGTAACTCCGGGAGGTAATTAAATTTAAATGGAGTTCAGTCACGCAAGTCCTTCTCACGTTATAATTCATTTGACTTGATTGTTAGTCCTTTTGCAGGATTTCCTAAGGCAACAAGATTTATGTGCCTCTCTGGTTTCAGGGTCCTTGAAAAACAGATACCATCCAACATGTGTTGGGATCAAGTTGTAATTTGAATTTTGATTCCTAAATGACGTTGAATAAATTCGCTTATGACCTATTATGGCTCATACATTACTTTGACTTTTTCTTTTGCCATATCTCTGAATCTGAGATTGTACAGCGAACTCTTCCACTTCCAAACGATCAACACCCCGAAGAAAACTTGAGTCAACAAACGGAAAAACTAAAGTAACACTTAAACTGCGAGGAAAACGAAAAGATGGATATAAATTCTAAGGACGGAAGATTAATGAAATGTCCAACCTTTGATAAGGAAAATAACAGTTTCTGTCTTCATTTTAGTTTTAAGTTTTTTTTTTTTCGTTCATCATTCCTGTTGCTGTAATTTTTCTGCTGTTGTATTGCTTTGAAAATGGAAAAAAAAATCGTTGAAGCAACAACAACCCGGATGTGGTACCTACTTCGTTTTGTTTTTGTTGGAGCAAGAGACAGCAGAGCCATTTATATTACCTACTTGGAGTGGATGGAACTTTTATCAGTGAAAGTGTGAAAAATGATGAAAACTTTGGACTAAACGAGAAGCGTACTTTTCTTCTTGTTTTTTTTTTGTGGCGTTTTCCTTGCGGAAAATGAGGAAACAAAAAAAACAATAGTTGCAGTCATTAGAAACTCATTTTTATGTGAGTTAAGTGTGCAGCTAAATTTGTTTCTATTGAAAAGTGCAGAAGGAATAACTTTATTCTAACAGAGTAGGGTACTATCAGAATGTCCTTAGAAATTAGCATTTCAGTTTTGACCAATTTTAGACAGACCCCATGTTATTGTCATTTATTAGTTGATTTCTAACCACATTCAAAAACTTAGGTAGCTTAGTGAAGACCTTAACAGATTTTGTATTAAATGAAAGCGCAACTAGATTCACCCATGATTGCCAAGTGCTCCGGTCTATGCTTGTGTACTGGCGACGATCTTTACTTATGCCTCCCGTCTGCTTAATTAACACCATCAATTTCGAATTCAACACTCATGCAATTCTGATGTGTGATGCTACCAAATCTATGCAACCAAAGTGGGTAATCCGGCTGAAGATCGTTACACAGCGTTGCGCTCAACAAGTGTATGGGTAGTGTCGAGCTCGTGTTTCCCGTTGAACATATGATTGTTGTTGATTGCTTGGACCACAATTTAAAAAAAAATGTTCTAAACATTATTCATTCAAGTCGTTGTTCAACTTCTTGCCTTTTTTTGTTGACTTGATTTCTGATGAGGTAAGTCATTGGTAATGGTATCAACCTACAGGGTTCGGACTTCAGTTGTAAAATTTCGCAGTAGATCTTAAAAAAAAAGTGCAGTAGATTCACTTATTTTGCAGTTGATTTTGAATTTAAAAAAATGCGATAAAAATGAAGTTTTTAAATATATTTTTTTTAAATTAACGACAATAACAATAAATTTAGAAACAGAAAAAGACACTTTTGGGACTTGACTTCAGTATCAGTTCATGCAAGGCAAATGCAGTGAAAACGAGATGGCATGCACATTTTCTTTCAAAATATATTGAAATAGATTGCAGAATCAATAAACAGTGCTCAGAGAATCTACGATTTATCGTAATTTTATGATTTTACGGATTAAAACTTATTCCACGATTTTTGAGCTAAAGTAAGCATAAAATTCCAAGATTTTTGAAATTTATCGAATACAAAAATTTGCAATTTTCCAAATATCTTCTAAAAATGTGAAGGTGAAGTAGTTCTGCTTAATGCTTAGGTATGTATACTGTAAATGTACGTGTACAGTCATGGAACAAATTGTGCTTTTTCGAACAGTAACGCATTCGGCCATATTGCCTGATGTTCTGTTTTGCTTTTGATTGAGACGTTATTATTTTGATGGTTCTTCTGTGTTTTTGTTTTGTTTTTTGAAGTAATACTTCTTTAGGCACGCTTGACTTGGGGGGTTAGTTGGTGAATGCGTCACGAAAGCGTTACGGAAATTGCGACCGGAAGTTGGGAGGGAGACATAAGTTAGTGAGACAAAAAGAGAGAGAGTTACGTTTCGCTTAGAATATTACTGTAGAGGCAAGAGAGATAGATGCGAGCACACAATTTCATTCTCTATTTCTCTCAGCCAGTAACGTTTCTTTATGTAAGACACATCATACAGTGCAGCAGTGATACCAGATCTGGGGATTTATCACTTTTTGCGGGATTTCCTCAATAATAATAAGCTACAATGGACAAAGGGATTTTTTAGACCTCATAGTACAAAAAGAAAGGGATTATACTTTTTGGTCAAATTTTGTTCCCAATTGCTCATTTCATTAAGAATACAAAAATTATTCAATCTACGATCAAATTAAATGTTTTCATGTTTAGAAAAAAGTCATTCAAAATATAATAATGCTTTCATTTTATTTTTTTTTATTTCCCTAAACGTTTAATAAAATTACATATGTGTCTGTGAATGAATCACGAGTATTTTTTAAAATAATAAATTTATTTATTTTGTAAACATAAAAGGAATATTTTGAGAATAACCGTGGGATAACCTGCCTCTAAAGTCTGTATCACACTGTAGGAGCAACAGAGACAGGTGGGAGCACACAGTTTCTTTTCTTTCTCTCAAAGCCAGTTACGTTTCGTATATCTAAGACACGCCTAATGCAATGTTTCCACTTAATTAATAATAAATAATAAATGAAAGTAATGTTTTACCAAATTGGGTATTTTTTTTTTGCTTATTGAGTTTTGGTAATTTTTATCTGGAAATGGTAAATTTTTGAGTAGATGTACCAAGAATGCGAACTCGATATCACCTCATTTAAATGCTACCTTACTGCTTCTGAGTAAACGCATTGCATTATTTGCATAGCTATGCTTCATCACCATCCATATAAAACTGTTTTATTCGGTATTCAAAAAATTACAGAATGCACTCATTTTCTTCTTTTGACAGATGGTGAACTTCGAAATAGTTTCTGTTTCAGTTTATAACTATATTGAGATATGGATAGGTTAATTAATCATATTATTTATAATTGGACAAACATTAAACTGTAATTTGTTAAGTAATTTGTTAAACGAAAAAAGGTAAATGCTCCCATGTCTCCTTGCAGCTGGTAATTTTGTGCAAAATCAAATAAAATAATTTGAGTTTTTATTTATAAGTGGCAACCGTGGCCTATTGTCTATATCATACTGAAGGAGCAGGAGCAGAGAGCAGTGCGCGTGCCAATTTGCTTGCTCTCTTGGTCTCATAGCCAGTTAATTATTGAAGAAAATTGATATATTAATATGAATAAAATAAACATGTATATATAGATGGAGCTAAAGAAGTTTTACTGCAGTCGTGTGGTCTAAAGCACACTGTTTTTTTTTGTTTATTATACAGATTATTTCATTAATTAATTACACCTGAACATCAATTCACTTTTTTTAGTTTAGAAAAACCGCATGACATTTATGAATTCACTTATCTGTATAACAATAACTCTAAGCTTAAATTTAAAAGTGAGTGGAGTGATTTACGTCAAAGTAAGAAGTGACACTATTGACCTCTTGTGGAGATTAGACGAAGTATCGGGAAGAGTATCTCTACAAAAGATGCGTTGTTATATCGGTACCTAGATGTCGCTCTAACTCAAAAATGTAAGATTTTATATAGTGCTTTCAACGTTATGCTCGACTATCTATATTCACCGCGTGATTGTCCTTACTGAGTCATGTTTAACGATGACAAAATGGCATAAAAATTCAGACATATTTGGAAAAAAATCTATCGTCTACAATACCTATATGATTCGTATACCTTCAGATACTAATATCGCTAAGTTTAATCATGTTCTGCTAAGTTTTATTAATTCTCCAGATTTTCTTACCGATTTAAGACGGGTCACGTGGTAACGATGCTTTTGAAGACCTTATTGAGGGTTTTATCAAGAAGCATCCTTTGACCGCCATTTATGTTTGGTTGACATTATTCGATAGTCGTAGAGTGTGGTCGATAAAAATTGTTTGTGGAGCAAATAAGTTCAATTCCACTCCTGTCGAGTGGTATTTCGCGCCATCTTCTTTAATAAAATTATAAAGTTTTCTGCTTCTTATTTGTTAATCTAGATCCTCAATATTTATTCTTGGCATTAAAATCCCCTCCCACGATTATAGATTGATATTTATTTCGTTTAGAATTTACAGTTTATTATAGCACAATTTATATAATTTAAGTACAGAGATATGACAAATTTATGTCTTTCTACTGGAAAATATTTTTAAAATCATTTGTCTTTAGTCTATAGTTAGGAGAGCAATATGCTGATGCAACGGATAGTTGCCCTCTGCTTGTTTTTATACTTATGGACATTCCTTGGATGGCACATGATTGGAATTTTGCTTCTAAATGGTGTTCAATCGTATTCTTTATTAGCACTGCAGCCCCACCTTTTGCGCAGTTATGTGGATGTTTAAGGTCGGTATTTAATTTGAAGTGGGTCTCTGAAATAAAACATAAGTTTCTAGAATTCTAGAATTTTGATTTTATTCATCATGTTTGTTAACTGAAAAAATTTGTTTTATATTTTTCCTCAAGCAATCTAAATTGTTAATTTTTCATAAATATTTTAAACAAATCGACACTTATTCTTAAAAAAAAAAATACTATCCGCACGTAACGAATAATTTCAAATTTAACGGATAAAATTCCATGCACACTGCCGGCAGTTTAGCCAACAGCGAAGTGGCTCATATTTTTTGCTAGTTTGCTGGTGACTCAGAATTTTTGAAGTTACGTGACATTTCTCAATTTGAATTTCTATGTAACAATACTAGAGCCTCAAAGCGTGACCACTCCGTAAAAATATAGCTTGTTGGTGGTCTCAGTATGATTTGTCTCTGGTACCTATATTCAACCGAACGTTCCCCACTTATGGAGAAGAGTGAGATTGGCTTTTATTTTAAAAACCATGTGGTAAAGAAAGCGTGAAATTTTTGATCGCGAGAGATCAGTCTGACCCCCTTTGGACGGAAAACGCTCGTGCGGCTCCCAAACAAACATCTACATTTATGGTAAAGGGTTTTCCAATGACAGGTGTTATTGTGAATGACCCGCAATTTCGGTAGCTGTCACTTTTATTCTTTGACATTTGACAAGTAGAAACTACGCCATTACTTAAAATGGAATACATTAAAATTCACTATATAATGGTTAAAATCTTGCAGTCACAGTTCGCAAAACTAAAGCATTTTTTGGTCGTCGTGAAGCAACTTGTCGGACCGCAATACAGAAATTGGTGGAAAAATTCGAGCTGTTGGGACAAGTTAGTGATGTGAAGAATAAAACCCGTGCACGTCGCTCAAGAACAACGGAGAATATTGCTGCTGTAACCCAAGGTGTTGAAGAAAATCCAGGTTTGTCCATTCCTCGTCGTTCTTTGGAATTGGGCATTCCACAGACGTCATTACACCGTATTTTGCATAAAGACTTGGGTCTTAAGGCTTGCAAAATTGAGTCAACACAAGAACTCAAGCCGGCCGATCAGCAACAACGTCATGTCTTTGCTGATTGGGTCCTTGAAATGCATGAAAATGATCCGGAATTCCATCGAAAGTCATCTTGACTGATGAGGCCCATTTCCACCTCGGTGGCTATGTCAACAAGCAAAATTGTCGCATCTGGGGCTCGGTAAACCCAAGATAAGAAAGATAAGGTATACGCCAACAGCCCAGCGTCGATTCAAGACCTCAAACATAAAATTCGTGAGGCTATCGAGGACATAGGGCAGCCACTTTGCGATTTGGTTATGGAAAATTTTGTGCTCGTGATGGCCATTTGGGTAATATTGTTTTTCATTATAAACGGCATACCTTCCTATTTATTATGAAATAAACATCCGATCATTTATCTCAAAAAATGACTCTTTTCTTTGAATACCAAAATAACACCTCTTATTGGAAAACCCTTTATAATAGAGGAACTATCCAAGTCAAGGCAGATCTACATAAAGTAGACAGTTGTGCACTAACATTCCCTTAGAAGTCATCCTAATTGCGAAGATTAAAGACTTAAGCCACCTTTTTAACACAGAAGGGACCCTAACAAAGGAAATCCTAAAGGAATTATAGAGACGCATACCATCTGAGTAAGTGGATTGCTTCTAGTGCCAGACTCATTCAGGCTACACTAGGAAATAACAACAAAACCAAATTTGTCAATTTACATCTGCTTTATCGCAGTTTGTATAAAAAAAAACAAACAGTTTTTTTTTTCTTATCTTTATTTTTCAAATATTATTCAATTTATCATTATTCTAACAAATGAGGCCGCTGTCCAGAGCTAGGCTGCACCTCACAGGTTGGTTGTCGAATTAGAACTGAGTTTCAAAAAATATCTTAAGTCTAACAATACTTCTTAATCTATCTCACGGTTTACCTGTTGGTATCAAGTAACCGTGCTCGTGTTAGGTAGAGGGGAAAAGGGGTGCATCCGTTTAGGATTGGTTTTTGCAATGTATGCAAAAATTGTGTGGGAATCCGTTGTGGAATTTAAATGGGAGCGTGGGGAAGGAAAGTGCCGTTGTCCGACAAAATGCCGACTAAGCAAAAAGGCGTATGCCGTTGAATGTGAGGGGAAGTGACGTGTCCGACGTAACTGTCACCAGTGGTACACCCTAAGGCATGTTATTTCACCTTTTGTAACGACTCTTCACCACAAGGCTCGAACCGGACCTTGGTTCGGCTGCTGGTAGCACGCCTTGCTATACTCGTCGGAATGGGGGGGGAGTTCTTTGCACCGTCCAAGTTCTCGCTGTCGTCCACAAATAAAACTATTGCGTGCTTTCACCAGCAAAAAAAAAAAACTCCGACGGAACCGCGACAAGATGGTAACCACTTCACTATTTCTATATCTCTCTATTCGCGCAGTCCTTTACTTCAACCCTTAATTGATATGAGAAACCAGGTGGATCGTTCCTCTTTACCATATCCCTCCCTACCAAACGCTATTCAGATTACCAACGTCTTTACTGAATGCCCAGACGAAATCACGACTCAACCTTAATCAACCCTGGTCCATAGGATCGTTAGAGAACGCTAAGTATTCATTTTTATCTCATAAAATAAATTTATAATCAATTTCATTCTTTTTCCAAACGAACCAAGAAACAATTAATTTTCATTTATTCCAAATTCAAAATCTACTTGTACTAATGTCATTTGCAAGTTGTTACCGTTCCTAATGTCTATAGTAAACACATAATTAATTTTGCCAGTCAAAGAGAAAAAAAAAACTACCAAAAAAAAATTAATATCAACAATTCATTGTATGCCGACAAAAAAAAATCTTACGTGCACCAAAAAAAAATGTCCGCATCTGAATTCAAGCTGATGCTTTTATCAAAACAAGTAATTAAACGGTACGTACTTTGTTAATCTCCGACGACAGGCCTGGCGATGTAGAAGCGCGATGCTGAAGATGTCAATTGCCCCCTCTTATTCTAATTCTGGTACACTCAAGATCACTTTCACGTTTTTGTTTCCTCTAAACAATCAATCTTATTTACTCGGAACGATATAGTAGTAACATTAGTACACGTAAGACGTAATTAAACGGAATATTCTTTACGTTAAGCAGAGTAATTGATCGGAGTTATTAAAACGGGTTTACCGAGCAACAAGGACACTGAGCCGAAAATTAAATAAAATAAAATAGACAGTTCAAAGCACATATAGGTGAATGGTGGTAGTTTTGACACAGCACACTTGTCGCGACGCCATCGATAAGTTCACACTGACCAGCAGGCAGGTTAACTGGTCCACGAGGAGTGCGAAGGTATGGTCGTATTGGCTGTGTGAGGAACTGAGACTCTCAATTTTCGGAGTAACGTGATCGCACTGGAAGAATTATGATGATGAGAATGGATTATCCTCTCGCCGTTTTCCGGTATATCCATGTGGATGGCCAGGGGGTTACGGGCACGATGACGAGAATACCATCGAACACCTGTGGCAGGGGGGCGAACTTATATCCGACGGCAAACCCCTTTTTTTTCAGTCGGATGACGGGTGAGGGGGAAAACAATCAATTCCGCCACCGTCTCCAGTTATCGCCCAAAACCATCAATTGGTCCCCTAAATTTAAATTAATTATTCCGGTTTCCTTTTTTTTTTTTCCTAGAGAAAAAAAATAGTTAGCTTAGGGACCTCCAAGTAAAGCACCGGAATTAATCAAAATAAATTTTTCCAACCGAATCGAGTATGCCGAGCAAGATGCGATTTTTTTTTTCCTTTGTTATAATTTTTTTTCTGTAACGTAGTGGCTGGGTAATTTTAACACTAACGCGTCTGTTCTGACGTTATACATGAGAGTTTGAAATGAGAAAAGAGCTGAGCAATTCTTCTTACTTTTCAGGAAACCTTGCCAAGCGTGTTCAGAACCGCGCAGTGTCTGATGATATTCCCGTTTAGAGAAAAAAACACTGATCACGCTTATATACACCAGCCTGCCAATTAGATGTCTTTGACAAAGCTATCGGTTCATTTTCCATGGGTTCATTATAGGGGAAAAATGGGTTCGTTCGGGTCAGTTTATGGCAAGTAGCACATTTCTTCGAAAAGCTGAAAAACCAACAGTTTCATTACACTTTGCTGGGCTCTAGTATTGCACAGCATGCTTATAAGCTTAGACAGCGAAAGAATTACGGTGGACGATATGGTTATACCTTAAGTTTCCTTTAATAGTAGTGCAATTTTGGGAAATGCTTCAAGGGACGGTTAGCTCCTGGTCCAGGATGTGTGGTCTTCTATTCGAGTAAAACCAAACTAATGCACCAAAACCAAAACAAATGCCTTTTCTCGCCTAAACGGCTAACAGCTATCTATATCCGCAGTGCTATGTATGCATCTGGGACTGATTCAAGCTCAACTCAAAATAAAAGCAAAGGGTTAAGAAAGTGTGCATAGGCTTTCTAGGTACGCATGTTCTCCAATCTCGTGGATTGTTTTTATTCGACTCCTATTCGGATAATTTTTCTTGTTAGTTACTTCTAATTCGCATTTATTGCTGTTTACAAAAACAATTAAACAATTAAAAGTCTTAGTTACAGCAGTCTAGTGAAAATATTTCCAAATATTTTTCATACCATTATCTACCGCTCATCATATTGCTTTACAAATTCCATTTATGGCAAAGTCTTAAATATCCTTCCAAACAAAGCACCGAAATGAGCATTTCGATTCGCGTTATCCCATAAGCCATTCGACGATTTATTGCCCTGAAAGAGTCTTCGATTTCTTAAAAAAGTCTCAAGAGTCAACAGCAATTTAGCAAGTGCCTTTGTTGTTTGTTAAACACGCGCGTACCTTTTTTCTGTTGTTCCGATGGGCCATCATTCTTCGTTGATGGCATTCACTAAATTAAATTTATTTTCCATGATTAAGTGATAATTATTGCGGATCAATTTCAATTTGCCAATTGAAAAGTCACATAATACCCGAACATTCAAAAGGACTACACGAATAAAGGACAGCATTGCCGAACAAAGCGAAGCGGCAACGGCAATACGATGCCGGGGCAAAGTGAACAACTTTTCACGGACAAATGGCTGGCAAATGGAAATAATAAAAACCGGAGAAAAATGCTAAGGACCATATTATTCTTATACGAAGACGAACAAAAACGACACGAACAGCCAAACAACCGAGCCCCGTCTCGCTCTATCTCCACCTATATAGCAAAGCTGAATGAAGCAATTTAGCTTGTTAATTAGGCAAAAGGAAATTCCAATTGCTTTGCTGTGGTCCTCTGTGTGTGGGTCTCTGCAATTTTTAGCTTAGATATATAAAAATCGAATTTCTATTATTTTATCACAAACGAAAGAAGGGATCTGTGCAAATAAATTTTCCATTAATTGAGTTCGCCAGTATTGATATTATTGCCGAGTCTTAAGTATGTTTTTAATTGCATTTGAAGGATTTTTTGCCTCGTCTGTTTTAATTTATTTATGCAGATACTTTGGTGATTTGATTATTTAGGCCAAAGTACTGACAGACCTACGGGTGGTAATTTGGGGTTTATTAATTACAATGACGGGTGGTGAAGTCATTCTTTTCAATCTATACTGGGTAATTGATTGCCTTTCATAGCTTGCCACATATAACCTTCGGCATGAGCTTAAAGATCTAAGTGGGGGGTCATTAAAGTCGGTCTAGATAAAATGTCTTTGCCGAAGACATTCCTTCTTTCGAAGGAAGACACTATTCGAATGGAATTTTGCACTTCGCACCCGTGTATTCTCCATTTTTTGGTTATCATATTCTATTTTCAAGGCAGCGAGACGACCCCTCTTACCCACATCAGTGTTATACCACCAAAAGCAATGCATATTTCATAAGCCAAGAAAATTACTTTATTGTAGACGAAAATGTTTGTGGTGATCTTACCCATTTTGGGTGAGAATCTCTCTCGCTCTCTATATAATAAATATAATATGACATGGTTGGTAGGTAGGTCTAGGTACTTACTATATAGCTACTCCCAGAGTAAAATAAATTTATATCAACAGCCGGGAAGGAAAAAGGGCACCACGACGAATAATTCAGAATAATAAAACCCAAAATACCGTGACAACATGTTTTATTCATAAGCGACGAGAGAAAGGAAACAGCAAGCAGGAAGAAGAGATTTTTTTTTTACTTGTTCGTCTTTGAATACGAGATTGAGTGACAATTATCGTAAAGGACACGAAATTTGGAATTCACATAGGCATATATAGAGATACGTATTCGTATATATAGGTAGGGCATATGGGATTTGTGGGTCTGGGTAAATTTACACTGCGGCGCGAAAACTACATTAAAAAATGTATAAGCTTCTTGGAGGCGGTTCGGAGAACAGAAGAAATATTTAAAGTTGAATTTTTCGGGGAACGGAAATAAATAAATCATCCATAAAATTGATCCTTGAAATTTGTTTGCAATTGCGAAATCAGTATAAAGAAAGGCCTTACATATTTTACAGATGTGAAAGTTTGTTACAGCACATTAGAATGTAAAAAAAAATCGAAATTTTTAAGTACCTATTCAGTTACACGACACCGCTGTTTTCAAGTACAAAAAATATGATTCCAGGGTGCGAGAGGATAAAATAAAACCGCGAATTGTGTTAGCTCTACAAAGATGTGAATGTGAATGCCTGAAAAAGATTGACTTCCAATTCAAGTGAATCGACAAAAATGTATCATCGCAAGACGGTTTTGAATACCAGAACCCAAGCTCGAGACGTCTCTAAGCAAGCACATCACCGACATTTAGACCAGAGGATCATTTGCAAGGCAGTCTTAGATGCCCTCAGGTATGCAACTAAACCGCCAAATATTTCAATGGCAATATAACAATGTCATGGCGTGATTGCAAATTTTGTATAAATTATACCATCCGAACACAAATCATACAGGCGATCCGCAGACAGTAAACTTTCTCTAACTGTACACGGAAAGAATTGAAAATCACCAATTGCAAAATTTTGAGTTGCAATTCACGAATTATATCTTTGTCGCAAATTACAACGATTTTTTCTTGGATTGATATAAAAATTCGTAATTCGACATTGAAAACGGCGTAGAATACAAAATTCTGCTTGTTGAATTTTGCGATTAGAAGTATTAATTCGAGCTTCTTTTATTTGTAGTGATTTGCGATATTGTTTGGCGCAATTTACCACTTCAATGGGTCAATTTCTCAAGCACTACTAGTATTTGCTGATTTACAAACACAGAGTGATGAATCAATGAAATCTTATAATCCCGTTGTCTCCGGGCGATATGGCGCCGTATGCTTTTCATGGATATCAGGAGGAAACAAATTACGAAATGTGACCTTAAATATGTATTCGAAAATAACGTAAATAATTAAACTACGAATTTTGATTTGTAAATCATAAGATATAAGTTGTAAATTGAGAATAAAGTTTTCTAACTTCACGATCAAATAATTTCAATTTAATACGGTGATGCCTCAAATCACTACTCAAGAATCGTAAATTGCAAAATATGAAATGCAAATTGATAAAAAAAAGATTCAATTTACCATTACGAATTTGTAAATTGCAACTACTGAAGTGGTAAATCTACCCTTTTTGTTCCCAAATCAACACTTTTGAGTTGCAATTCAAGACTAAATGGTTGTAATTTGTTAAGGGAAGAAATCCGAATTTACAACACAAAAGTGGTAATTTACGAATTATTTTTGCAATTCACAATCCATAGTTATAGCAAATTAATAACTATTTGTGTCAAATTGCGATTGGTTATTGCAATATGTATTCCACATTTGATAGCATCATTGACAATAAAAAGTAACGATTCGCGACTTTTAGGGTCAATATCTTCACTTCGTACAATTTATAGAATTGCGAATAAAAAGTCGAGAATTAGTAAATCCTGAGCTAAGCTCTAAAACTAGACAAACTTTTCGTGATTCTGCGCTCATTTTTCTTGATTTGATCTTAAAATTTTTTCCGTGTATAACCTTAAAATGTCTTGAGTATTGAAGTTGAAAATATTCTCTCGATTCGTTTCTGTTACAGTGACTATGTGTAACGTCGGTGCAGTGGCTTAGTGGTTAGTGTGTTGGACTACTAAGCGAGGGCTCCCGGGTTCGACTGCCGAAAAAACCCAAATTCCAACTTAAGGTTTTTTTCACAGCGCCACCTCTAGCGAACGTTTGACAAACCGAGAGTATAACTGTCATGAAAGAGCCTCTCAATTGGCCGTTTGGACTCGGCATAAAATTGTAGATCCCTTCCATTCGTCCCAAAAACAAAAAACTCACAGACGAATGGTCGTGAGAAGCTAGGCCTAGGGTCCCTATCGACCTGTTGCGCCAAATATTTATTTATTTTTGAAGTAATACTTCTTTAGGCACGCTTGACTTGGGGGGTAAGCTGGTGAATGCGTCACAAAATCGTTACGGAAATTGCGAGCGGAAGTTGAGAGGGAGATATAAGTTATTGAGATAAAAAGAGAGAGAGTTATGTTTCGTTTTGAATATTACTGTAGAGGCAAGAGAGATAGATGCGAGCACACATTTTCGTTCTCTCTTTCTACCAGCCAGTTACGTTTCATTATCTAATACATATCCTACAGTGCAGCAGTGATACCAGATCGGGGGATTTATCAGTTTTTGCGGGATTTTCTCACTAATAATAAGTTAAAAGGGACAAAAGGATTTTTTAGACCTCATAGTACAAAAAGAAAGAGATTTTAATTTTTGGTCAAATCTTTTTCACAATTGCTCATTTCATTAAGAACACAAAAATTGTTTAACCTACGATCAAATTAAATGTTTTCATGTTTAGAAAAAAGTCATTCAAAATATCATAATGCTTTCATTTTCTTTTTTTTTATTTCCCTAAACGTTTCATAAAATTACATATGTGTCTGTGAATGAATCACGAGTATTTTTTAAAATAATAAATTTATTTATTTTGTAAACATAAAAGGAATATTTTGAGAATAACCGTGGGATAACCTGCCTCTAAAGTCTGGTATCACTGCAGTGCACGCCTTTTATCTGTATCACACTGTAGGAGGAACAGAGACAGGTGGGAGCACACAGTTTCTTTTCATTCTCTCATAGCCAGTTACGTTTCGTATATCTAAGACACGCCTAATGCAATGTTTCCACTTAATTAATAATAAATAATAAATGAAAGTAATGTTTTACCAAATTGGGTAATTTTTTTTGCTTATTGAGTTTTGGTAATTTTTATCTGGAAATGGTAAATTTTTGAGTAGATGTACCAAGAATGCGAACTCGATATCACCTCATTTAAATGCTACCTTACTGCTTCTGAGTAAACGCATTGCATTATTTGCATAGCTATGCTTCATCACCATCCATATAAAACTGCTTTATTCGGTATTCAAAAAATTACAGACATTTTCTTCTTTTGACAGATGGTGAACTTCGAAATAGTTTCTGTTTCAATTTATAACTATATTGAGAAATGGATAGGTTAATTAAACATTTTATTTGTAATTGTAAATACAAACATAAAACTGTAATTTGTTAAAAGAAAAAAGGTAAATGCTCCCATGTCTCCTAGCAGCTGGTAATTTTGTGCAAAATCAAATAAAATAATTTGAGTTTTTTTTTGTAAGTGGCAACCGTGGCCTATTTTATGTATCATACTGTAGGAGCAAGAGACAGCAGTGTGCGCGCCCATTTTCTTGCTCTCTTCCTCTCATAGCCAGTAAATTATTGAAGAAAATTGATATATTAGAATGTATAAACTAAACGTGTATATATAGATGGAGCTAAAGAAGTTTTACTTCAGTCGTGTGGTCTAAAGCACACTCGTTTTTTTTTTTTATTTGACTATGTGTTAGCTCTTCTATGGACCAAAAATGGTACTTCTGACTTCAACCGTGCTAATATTTTAAAGAAGTATAGCTTTTGGCGATAAGTAAGCGATAAGCATAACTTTGTCAGAATTAATTTTGCAGGTTTTGTAGTATGTTTGCAGTCTATCTAGTTGTTTAAACTTAAGGCTGAGCAGCTAACGGGTGGCCAGGGTGCAGATATCGTTTTTGAAACTTTGATCACCAAAATAATATTTTTTGACAAACGTCAGCTTTCATTACATTGTTGAAAAATTAACTGGATTATGCCGAATTCACAATGTCGCGTTGAACACGTGCGTGCGTCTGCGCGCTTTGACACGCTTTATCGAAACTTCACGACTTTGAATGCCAAACCACGCGAGCAAAAATTTTGTGAAACGAAAAGACTATTGTTCTTATTTGTACTTTACCAAATAAATTAAACTTGAAACTTGAAATTCTGTCTTGAAGCGAACGTGGGTTGAGAGAGTAGAGTATCACAGTTTAAAAGTTCGGTTTGGTTTTAACTAATGTTCATCATGATGTTTTTTTAATGCAAAATAATTAATTTAGTGTGTGGACATAGCGAATACCTTTTGTATTTTTATACTGTTATATATGATTTTTTTTATCTATTTTGGAGAACCCTTTTTAAATCCTTGCATAATGAACACCAGCTGACGTTTCCAATAAAACCCGCTGCACTAGCTGACGTAAAAAACGTAATATATACTTTGATTAACAGACAGGAATGATGCGAAAGAATTTCAATGAATTTTCTTTAGCTAGCAGAGGAAGCTAAAGATCGTTCGTCATCTTCTGTTGGATGGATGACAAACGTCCCTTTGCCATCGGTCTAAAAGTTAGAATTGTTCATACTTCCAAAGCAGTCGGGTCTCGAAATGGCCATCATTGCCTTGAGACTTGGAAGCAATTTGGGAGTTCCTCTACTAGTGCTCGCTGGTTAATTATTTATATTAAATTTTGTATGCATCAATCTGGGCGAACATTTTGAGTGTTCTAATATAAAATTTTTAACCAGTGAATGGGAATCGCTTAGAAAAATTTCCAATACACATATTCAAATCGCACAAAAGAAAAAAACAAGTACCTACCGTTTTTATGTTCGATTAGATACACAAAATCTGAAATCTGATTGTGAATCTGAAGAATCCCAATCGAACTTGAGAGCAATATAGTAGCTTCGGGTAATGTGGAGTACCCTTCTTGTTTTCTGAAATAGAAACTTTTTTTGTTGAAAGGAGCTATTGATTTTATTCATTGGAATATTGTTGTCAACATTTACTTTGCTAATAGCTTAATTTTTCTTCAGCAAACAAAATATTTGCAGAGGTTCAGAAGAGTTGCAAAATTGATAATTTTCAAAAGTATCGGGTAATGTGGACCATTCTATGCGGGTATTGTGGAGTAGGCACTACTCCGCACATGTGCTTCATGAAACAGCACTTCATCCGTAAAAAGTCACTGTTTGGTGCGGTTTTCATGCTGGTGGCGTCATCGGGGGATTATTTTTCATCGATGCAAATTACCGTCACGTTACTGTAAATGGTATTCACTACAGAGACATGTTGGAAAGTGTTTCTTTGAGCAATTGCATATATTGGATATCAGTGATATGGTGGTTCCAACAAGATGGTGCCACAAGCCACACAGCAGGTGCAACAATCGAGTTATTGAAGTCTCAGTTCGGTGAAAGTGTTATCTCGAGAACGGACCCTTCTCTTGGCCGCCGTTTTCGTGCGATTGTATACTCTTTTTAATGGGGCTACATTAAATCATTGGTCTATACCAACAAGCCGGCGAAGTTAGAGGATCCTACCTACTACCTACCGGCATTTTTGGAGCGATAGAAACACTTCTAAAGGAGTTTGAATTGCCAATTGCGAGAATGATTCGATTAAGAACAGATAATGCTAATGTAATGACAGGCATGAATTCTGGCGTGTATGCAATGTTATTGAAGCGAAATGATTCACTCGTTTTAATTCCCGGATGCTTGTCAATTAGTCCAGCTGGCAATTTCTTGTATCAATTTTTTTTTAGAGAAACGCACAACTGGTTAAAACGTTCACCTCTTTGGCAAAGAAATTAAGTGTCACCGATGAGAATATTGCTTTATTGAGTTGTGATATAGACCAGTTTGCAATAAGTGCACCTTATTTTGGGTGTAGGTTTAAAGTCAAAGTGCCTATCAGTTATTGTTAACCTTCACACTAAACAGGTAAGAATGCGTAAAATCTCTTGTTATTCAATTAAGACGACAAAAATTAATTTAATTTTCTTCATAGATAACACACTCAATCCAATCGAATCTTTTCTGGCAAAATTGCTTTCTTTACCGATCAAATGCAGAAGTAAAGCGGCTGTTTAGTCAAAATAATATGTATAACTAGCTGTACCCGCCCGGCGTTGCCCGTGCAAAATGTGGTTTCAGAACAATTGATGGAAACAATTTTTTGAAAAATTTGCTGTCTTGTAGGGGAAACAATTTTTTTTTTATAATCGCTCAAAGAAAAATCATCGGTAGACAGTGCAGAGGTATAACGCAAGGGAGCGGTCTGCAATAGTGAGGGACTTGAGCCCGCATTAAAAAACATCCCAAAGACTGTGTCCACTCCGCCTTCATGGCATTACACCTGGTCGTTGGACTAATCAGCAACAATTTAATATTCTTTGGACAATGAAAATGAAAGAAAATAATTTTATAATAGGTATTTAACTCACTTTTTTATTAATGTAACGCTTCTTTGTATAGTATATTAGAAGTTTTGTTTCTATCGGCTGAGATAGTGATATTTCCTGCATTACTTACCATGGAGCACGCTACATAATTATCTATAAATGCCCGTGAATTCAACTCCTGCTTTTCTTAAAGTTTGACCCTGTAACTTATTGATTGTCATGGCAGAACAAACATTAATAGGAAATTGGAATTATTTGTATTCTTGGTATAAATATCGTATCTCCTTTACCACACCCAGTTAAAATTAACGCATCTACCTATAACGTTTTTCTGTAACGAAATCACTCACATTCTGGTACCATTACAAAGCTTGGGGGATACAAATTGCGAAGCAACATAATGGGAACTCCAACTTTTAATTTAATTTTATCAGCAAGAAGGCCATTGGCTGTAATACTATTTAAAAACTCCACCGGGTTATTTACTGCCGCATCTTGATTGCAAATAGCATTTATAAATAGTATCAACAGGAATTTTCCCTAATATAATAAAACCACGATCTGGTATCACTGGTACCTATACGTATTTGACATTTCTTTCTAGACACTTTATTTTGTAAGCAGAGGCAAACAAACCTTTCCTGCATATTTGCCATTTGTTTTGTTTTTTGTTTTCTTAGCAAATCACACAGCGTACTGACTCTGTCTGTCTCCCTCTCCGTCACAGGAGTAAAATAGGGTTAAAAGAGATGTCAATATATTGAAGTGCATAGCTTTAAGTTCTAATTAGTCCTAGTTTTAGTTTTAATTCAGATTAAGTCATTGTAATAGCTTGTAATAAGCCAAATAAATGGGGTTTTGCCCCCACCAAAATTAAATTAAAATATCTACTCACTCATGTGAAAATCGTAGAAATATTTCAAATTTTTCCTTTTTATTTAAAAACCTTTTAAGTTATCGAGTTATTGGATATCCTAAGTTGCACCTGCAGATGTCCTCTATAAACTAGTATTTACTATACTTAAATGCTCCCAGTATTTTCGAACGGAAAGTGTGACAAAGAAAAAAGCTAAACGAAACGAAAAAATAAATTACTCTTGTCCAATTTTTTCCGGAATTTATAGAGATATAGAGTTGAAACAAAGTAGAGATTGTAGGCCTAGGTATCCTCTATAGGCCTGTGAAAAATGCAACAGAATATATTGAACAGTTTCTAAGATTTTTGCATTTAAAGACATGCCGTCAAAGTTAATCTTAATCGAACAGAACTACGCCAATTTTATTTATATGATGATAAAATTGAAACTTGCCAACAGAATTTTCGTCAAACTTTTTAATAAGGTTATTCAAATGAAGGAAGGTTTGAAATTAGAAGGGAAATGCTTTTTTTACTTAGGTACGTGGTACGAGTATTTATTATAAACTAGTCGCGCTTGTAGTCGGAAATCGACCTTACCTTTTATAAATATGTAATACATTTTTAAAAACGAAAAATCGGCATCTTGAATTCTAGATATCGAAAAAATATACCCCTTTGACAAAAAGTTTTACTCATGATTTACATTTTAATACGTCACTATGAAAATTAAGTGCAAACAAATTAAGTCGAAAAATGTTCATTACCATATCTAGTAACATTATTGAAACCAACCTTGTAAACAATTCATACGAACCGGGAACTAGTTTTGTTGCTTCCAAATGCATGTGAAAAATGCCTCTAACCTTCTTTGGTATTATTTTACCAAATGTTGTTGAAGTTTTTTACTGACACCCGTTGGCGGTGTTGCAGTGTAGGTATACAATTATGTTTCCATTTCCAAATTTATTGTAAGTACCTCCCCTCGCTGATTTCAGAGTCATTTAGTGAGAAATAGATTTATGTTCTATCTGTCGTTATTTTTTGAAAATAAAATTTTCTCTTAAATTTTCTATCTGTGAAGCAGCAAATAAAAACATTTTTTCCAACAGCATTTCCTCTCGCGAACATCTGACTAACATTCAAGTGTTAACTGTGAGAAAAGAGCTTCTCACTTAAGCTGATCGGACTCGGCACAAAGTTGTAGGTCCCTTTCATTCGTCCCAAACATAAAAACTCACACAAAACGAATGGTTGTGAGAAGACCTAGGGTACGTATGAGGGATAGTTGCGCTCAGTAATTATTTTAACTATAGAGTTCACCCAGTGGTAGAAATTGTACCATAACAGCACAGATAATACAATGTATTGGAAAACTATTTTCACAAATCTTCGCAACAAAAAATAAATCAAGCCAATATTTTGGGTTTAAGGCAGTGAACGTGGTTCTTAAAAATTTTCTTTCGCCTATTTATATTATACAAAAGACTCCTTTTACGGTTAAATTCGGGGGCACACAGTTTGGATTTCTTGCACTGCTTTTTAGGCCTGCTAAAGTTGGAGCAATTTCTCCATTTCAATGAAACATATACAGCCTTATTCATAACATTTAATTAAAGCTGAATTAGAGCTTATTTTGGTTTAATTGCAGAAAACCTTATTCATAGTTTTTTTTTAAATAATTCACACCAATTCAACTGTCAAAAAATTAAATGCCTAAATTTGCATTTGGCAGTGAATTAACTTTCGTTTTCCCTGTTGTGCCCAAAATCAAATTAGATGGCGGATATATTTTCGATTTTTTTAGATAATTTTAATATTTCAAGTTATCAAATAAGCAACCAAAGGCGATTAAAAAATTATAAATCCCGTTTTAATCGTTTTTAACTTCCGGTAAGTGAACAGCGCAGACATTCATGGGTTCAGTCAACCCACTCTTAGCCTCGAAAAGACCTCTTTATATAAATATGCCAATACTGACTTCAGAACAAATTGATGTCATCTCGAAATTTACAAGTATTAGAGGACTTCCACACAGAAATACGCGAGTGCTGCCAGATTTTCTGAGTAGTTTTGCTAAATTAACTGATTAGCTACTACATGGCAAAATTATTTTTATGAATAAACACTTTCGACAAGAAGATTAAAGTCAAATTAATTCATTTGATGTGAGTTAGTTGAGACACTGTTTATCTGTTGATTAAGGGAATCTAATGAATAAAGCTGATAAGTATAGTCTCGTTGTTCTGATAAAGTTACCTATAAATTATGACCATTCCTTTAAATAACCATTAACCCATTCACGCACAAAACAAGTACGCTAAAGTTTTTATGAATATTTGTGCATTATGTAGTGTCTTCATGGTTGTTTTCTAAAAAAATAAAAAATTTCAGTAGATTTTTAGAAATCGCTTGGGACAAATGTGTCCCAATATGCGATAAGGGGCGGTATTTATAGGATTGTAATGTATTGACAATTAGAGTGATTTCCTATAATTTTTTGATAAATATAAACAAAATTTAATAAGATAATGTAGATTTATTAATAATTTTAAATATGAAATTCAGCAAAACAATTTCTGGTTGCTGTGAAACATAAAATGACATTATTGGTACGATTTTCTACTCCTCTCTTCGCACATTGCTCATATCTTTTACGTAAAGATCCTTTTATCATTACGTGTGACGGTAAAGATTGTTTTTGTCATATATTTTGAATCCTTTTTTTTTGTCATAGAAGTAGATGGCAGGGCATGTTTTCTTATAGAAAAATTGCCAATCATGGTCCTAGCCACAACTTGTCGATATTCTAGCGACGTGAGTAACTGGCCTTCTATGCGATCTTCCGCATGCAGGCATTATTTATCCCAATGTCTAATAAATGGAAAAAAAGCCGCAAATAGTATTTTATTTTAGATTTTCTATCAACCTCGTATGTGACTTTCTTCTGATCCATGAGATCTACCCCACCCATATTTTTATTGTACTGCTGAACAATATCAGGACATGTGATCTCCAAACTTTGGGCTGATCCAATTTTTTTGCGTTTGACCTTTTGAGTAGGTATCGGTGACAAGAAATTGGTCAGAACATGCACGGCTCTATTATTCATCCACTTGACAAAAGAAATTCCTTCGAAACTAGTAGCATATATATCACCGCTTTTCATGTCTTTGTCCAGTGGCAAATTTTTTGGAATATGTTTTCGTTGTGTACGTGCAGTGCCACATGATTTTAAATTTTGCTCAGCAAGGTTATATTGAAGGATGGGTGAGTTGAAAAAATTATCAAAATAAATTTCACATCCAAGACCAACCAAAGTTTTTGTAAGATCTAGGACAACTGATTCTCCCGATCCTATTTCTGGACCAGATTTCTTTTTTCCCGTATATAAGTCGAACTGATACAAATATCCGGTTTTAGAATCAGCGCGGCACCACATTTTAAATCCTCTCTTCACTGGTTTGTTTTGCATATACTGTTTCATTACGTTGTGTCCTTTGAATTTGACCATAATGTTCATCCACTGATTGTGTCGTTGTATTATTCATTGCTGATTGGAAACATAAATTGAAGTGATTCATTACTAATCTGATTTTGTATGCCCTATCGAAGTTTGACGATGTCGGTAATGGTTGCGATGTATTGTCGCAGAAATGTAGGTTTCTTCTTATTTCCTCGAATCTTGATAGAGGCATAACGTTGGCTATGTAAGGCACACCCATGTCAGGTTCAGTGGACCAGTAGTTTCTCAGAGTAGGTAATACATGATAGCCCATAACATAGTTCATGCCGATGAAAGCTGTCATTTCTTGAAGGTCTGTAGTGAAAACTGAGCCGTTTTGATGAGCATAACGTAAAGATTCTGGTATTATTATTTTCTCAATCAATGATTTCATATTTGTGACTTCCTCAAAAATGTCTATAGGTTTTAGAGAGTCTGATTGCTGACAAATATTTATCTTACCAAATTCATAATCAGTGTCAGAAAAATTATAAGGACGATAAGTATTTTTTTTCCACTTGAACTCAGGAACAGGAATACGCAATGGTGAATCAAGGACGTTAGTCGATGAAGAGCTTGAAGTTGGGCCTGAATCTTCAGTAGGCTCTGGTGGATCTCCAGCTGGTTCAATTATCATTTCGGAAACTCCAGCTTGCATGTCTTCTTGTAAGAATGACTGGTCTTCGTCATCCAAAATGAGAGCATCTTCAGTGTCACTATTATCAGCCATGAGTATTTCCTCCACTTGGCTTTCAGTCAAATGAAATATTCTATTTCCTTTACGAGCCTAAGACAAAGAAAATCAATGTAGAAATAATATTTTTCATGAAACATATTATGTGAACTTTTGACCTTTCACGCATATTGGGAATTTTGAAATTGTTAATTCCAATAAATAACAATAAAATCGTAATTATTACTTACATTTTCACAAAATATATCACAAAACGATTTAAATTGCAACAAAAATGCGTTATATTTTACTTTAGAAAAAAATCACAGAAGCACGCCAAATCACCCAAAAGCAATACCGAATTAATTGTGTTCTCTGTCGAGGGCGGGGGTACCAACCTTAATAAAAAACTAAATTCGTATGTAAACAATGGGTACGTGTTGACAGTAATTCAAAATAATGCTGTGATTAGAAAAAAATACAAATTTAATGCAAGGGACACCGGTGTCCCATATACGTCAAAGGGTTAAGGGGCCTCTACTAAAAATCCGCGCAAAAGTGTAAAAAATGTTATTTATTTCCTTGATGTAGATATTACTACTAAAGCGAAAGTAATGAAATTAACTGCAATAAAAAAACCCGCATGAGGTTAAAAAAAAAACATATTAGTAAGGTATAGATATATTGCTTACAAAATTCCCAGAGGCGTTTGGAAAAATGTCCTTAAAATCGATGTCCACCTTTTCATTCGCCTACAGAGGAAGATCTTAACAACCTTTTTCGAGGTACTAACTTTATCATTGGGGGTGACTTCAATGTAAAACACACCTATTGGGCATCCAGATTAGTAACGACGAAAGGCAGGAAGCTTTACAAAGCAGGGCGAAATTTTAATTGTATGTAACTTTATTTCGACTGGATCGCCTACTTATTGGCCATCCGACCCAGCAAAAATACCAGACCTTATTCACTTCTTCATAACGAAAGGAATCAATTGAAAAGAAGTAAGAGTTGAAAACAGTGATGATTTCTCGTCGGATCATACACCTGTAATCCTAACGGTCAATGGCATGTCATTAGAGCAGATAAGCAATGAAACACTTACCAGCAAAAGAACAAACTGGTGTAATTTAAAAAAAAAATACTCGAAGGTTTTATAAACCTTAGAGCTCCACTGGCCACAACAAGGCATATTGACATCGAAGTGGAACAATTCATTGCCGATAAACAACAGGCGGCAGAAGATAGTACACCAACTATTCAGCAACGTAAACAAGCATCGGTAAAATACCCCACAGATTTTAGGGAACTAATATTAGAAAAGAGAAGAGCCCGGTGAAAATGGCAAATGACAAGATATCCCGGCCATAAAACTATATTCAATAGACTTAACAATAAACTTAAAACAAGTACCAGTGAGTTTAAAAATAGAACTCTTACTAAATATCTTTGCAATTTAACTGCTGACAAGGTCACAGACTACTCTCTTTGGAAGGCTGCCAAATATTTAAAAAGACCTCAAACGCAAGATCCCCCGTTAAAAACATCTGATGGGAAATGGATCGGCGACCCAAAAGAAAAGTTCAAACTATTTTCGGAACATTTAACAAATGTTTTTTAAACCTTTTCCACCTAGTGTGGCAAACGAACGCCTTGAATTCTTTGATAGGATAGATGAAGACGTAATCACTTACGTTTCACTTAAGGAGATCAGCACATGTATTCATAAGCTCTCTAATAGAACATCGTCAGGTTATGATCTTATAACTGCCCAAATTCTGAAGGAACTACCCTTCATAATACTGGTTAAATTTAAGCTTCTAATTAATGCTTGTTTTAAGCTAAGATATGTCCCATATCATTGGTAGATAGCAAAAATTTTAGTTATGCCTAAACAAGGTAAACCTCCATCAGAAGTCACCTCATACAGGCCAATCTCACTTTTACCTGTATTACCAAACTTTTTGGGAAACTGCTTCTTAAAAGACTAGACAGAATAATAGAACAAAGAAGGCTTATTCCCACCCACCAGTTTGGGTTTAGAAATAAACACTCGACAATAGATCAAGTACATCGTATAACAAATATTATAGAAAAATCATTAGAAGAAAAGCAAGCTTGCTCTACACTCTTTTTAGACGTTGCTCAGGCTTTTGATAAGGTCTGGCATAAGGGCTTAGAGTATAAACTTCATAGGGATCTACCAAGACAATACTATGAGATACTTAAATCTTATATTTCAAATAGATTCTTTAGAGTTCGCTATGGTTCAGCGTATTCTAAAACTCAAAGAATTACAAGCAGGAGTTCCACAGGGATGTGTTCTGGGACCAACCCTGTACTTATTGTATACAACGGATATACCACATACAAACGATGTGATGATAGCTACATTCGCAGATGACACTGCTCTTCTATCAACTGATGGATGCGTGACTAAATCCACAGAAAAGCTACAAAATTCTGTTAACGAGATATGTGATTGGGCCCTACGATGGCGAATTAGACTTAATGAGTCAAAGTCCACTCAAATCAATTATACAAATAAAAAAATAACGACCGCTCCTGTGGTTATTAATAACCAAGTAGTTCCTTATTCTAACACAGCTAAGTATCTGGGTATGAATCTAGATGCTAAACTGAAATGAAAGGAACATGTGAAAAAGAAAGTAGAAGAGTTAAATATTAGGTATACCAAACTGTATTGGTTGCAAGGACATAACTCTGAAATGTCCACTGAGAACAAAATTTTAATATATAATCAGATACTAAAACCTGTTTGGACGTATGGTATCCAATTACGGGGTTGCACAAAGAAAACAAATGTACAAATAATACAAACATTCCAAAACAAAGTCCTTCGGGGAAGAGTAAATGTCCCGTGGTATATTAGAAATAATGACTTGCATCGTGATTTGCAGATTGAACTTGTAACGGAAGTAATTAAAAAGTACGCAATTCGTCACAATGACCGTCTGCAGATGTATATTAATCCCGAAATAATAGACGTCTTAAATGTACAACTAAGCCTCACGAACTTATAGTCTAAAAAATATGAGAACCCGTATTTAAATTGTAATACCTTCTCAAACGCAACTGAACGTTCAAAGTAAAATCATTTGTCGATCTTTCTTTGATTGGTCATGATTAAGGAGGTGTTTTTAGTGCGGTTAGAGTCCCACACTACTCTGGGTTTCTAGCCCCATTGTGTCTTTCGAGATTTTCACCTTCAATAACCAAAAAAAAAAAAATCGATTTACTCTTGCCCAATTGATGATAAGACAGAGTACGACACGTCTAAGATCACTAGCTCATCTAAATGTCCACCAATAAGTCTAAATGTCACAGCTAGCTTCCACATTTTTTCACTTTCACTCGAAATGAAGTCGAAATCTACATTTCACTTTTTTGGATATCGATTTAAAATTTTTCGAAATTCAAACAAAGTGAAATTGACAGGTTCCACATTTCGATTTTATCGATTTAAAAGTGATTTCTTCAAGTGAGTGACAGACTTCATTGAAAATGTAAAAAAATAATTACCTTAGAGTTTCTTTCCATAAATTTATTAAAAAAATATAATTTAAGGGGAAAGCATAAGAATACTTCACAGGATGCAACACTCATTACATCTATGTCGAATCATACGGACCTTTCTAGACGATTTATGAAAGGTGATCGTGTTGTTGCGACGCTCTGCGAAACGAGCTGAAAAACGATCTCAATGGTCATGGGTACATGAAATTTGTCAAAAAAACGTAGTTTCGATTTGATTATAGATTATCATAGAATGTCGGATCCAGATTGGGCAAATTTTGTACTCCAGGATTCTAAGAACTTGTGTCAAAATCTTTGAGACTATGCTTCGGCCCAAAACAACATCTGCATCTTTTCCAACTGATCTTTGAAAGTTTCCCTCGGCAAGAAAACGAAGCGCTGCAGCTAACTGCAACGTACAAGGAATCGAAGTTTGTTTAAGATGCAGCAACAGTTTGCAGCACAATTCAGAAAGCACATTTATTTAGTCGGTAGTATAATATATATCTATATGGAACTAGAAATAAGTAGGAAATTTGAACTTTCGTTTGCAATAATTGTAATTATGTACGCAACATCTGCAATTTACAATGGATTCGAATTGCCTCTCAGAATACTCGTTTTAATTTTTCCTTCTGCATATTTTTCGTTTTGGGTTTGCAACAAGCAATTAACACAGCACTCATTTAAAACAAACAAACCATTTTTATCAAAATTATATTTTTGCAACGTTTCAAATGACAGATATCAGCTGTTTTTAATTTCACAGAAAGTGATTTCGAAAAATGTTCGATATTAGTAAATCAGTGGAATTGTGGAACACTGAAATCGAACTCACTCGATTTTAAATTTCGATTTCATTTCGCTCGAACCTAGCTGTCAATCTTAAAATTTTTCACTGGTTTGTAAAATACATTTGTGTTTAAAGAAAAACAACAATATTTTTAAATTTTGAACTATGTTTTTCGTTTGAATATTAGGCGTGTTTTTTTGAGTTCAATTTCGTCTAATATTTCTATTTAAAGCTTTACCTTAAACTGAAGGTCTAATTTTAGTTCGAACACGCAAATCAATTTCTCTTGTGCCCAGTTTTACTCAATCCGCTTCAACAAACGTGTAAAATCGGAAGCGCATGTGTATTTAAAATTTACTAGTATCGAAAATCGACCATTCCTTTTATAAGTTTGTAAAATGTAATACTAAAAAACGTACCACAATTATTGTCGTTATTTATGTTTTTTTTTTTTTATTAACGAAAAGAGCGACATCTAGATATCAAAAAAAATACGTAAATGAGCTGCTACATTGGAAACAGGTTCAAATCTAAGATGATTTATATTCGAATACGTTACTATGGTAATATGTCGGCGACAATTACCTGTTTTGTATGGGGAATTCATAACTTAATTTTACCAGCCTTAATGGCGACATATAGGTACCTACGATTTTCGGTTTGTGCACATCTATGGCACAGTACCTTTCGAATGGTACAAGTGTTATTCTCCTCATTTCATAATAAATACTTAAAAAGTGTACCGAAACTTTTGATATTCACGTATTAATATAATGATTACTTTTTTATTCAGTCAAAAACTATACTGAGTTACCGACATTCTTCTTAGTGCCGCTCGACTTTCCCACTTCACTGTACACATGTGGGAGATATAAAATTGAAATATCGTGTATTGATTTTATCGCAAGCAACACAAGAAAAAAACTTATCAGAATTATCGAAGCGTGAAACGGAAGACTTATTTAATTTGTATTTGGTCAAGCGGTATTATAAGTATTAGTACGTATGTCTGAAGTGGTCGTCGTGGTTTGATCAGCACAGTCCATTTGCAAAACAAAAGCAATACTGTTTCGCTGTACTTTTAATTTTTCGTGCTCATCCTCGAGCACACTTCAGAAATACACTCCGAAAACATTTGATTTTATTATGTACTCTTACCGTCCGGATACTGCGTGGGATTCGGGTGAGATAACGACTGACACTTTAATGCAATAACATTAGTAACATGTTACTATCCTCGTGAATATTTCAACATTTTCCACGTTCGCACTGATGTCCCACAAACAAACAAAAATCCCCGCCGCAAAATAACCTCAATTCAAGATGAAAATAACATGGCCGATTATAATTGTTCCGTGTTCATCGAATAAATTTTTAATATCCATCACTACACTTGGTTGTCCTTTTAAATGACAGGCAACCATTGTGTAGATATACAAATCGCCTATCAACCCATTCATAGGGCCCTCGCCTATACACAACGCCCGGCTTCCGGAGCAAATATCCTTTTCATTAAAAGCCCATTTGTTTCGGAGCTAATAATCAGCACCAGGATTAAGCACACTGAATTAGGATGACCATCAAAATAAGGACAACGCAAATATACAAAACGAAAGGAAAAGAGTCATGCGAACCGGCCCGGGGCGGGCTGAGTAATTGTGTCGAGGTTAGAGCGGCTGTTTGACAAAGCGTTACTGGTCCGCGATAAGGGCAAACAAATATAAAACAGGGAAGATTTTAGATTGCTATCGTTTAGGATCTACCTTGAAACGCGCCGAATAGAAGGCAGATAACCATTTAGGAGAATGAGCAAGAGTTTGGATAAGATGGGACTATGCGCTTTGTTTTTCTATGTCGTTGAGCAAAAGGACTATTTTGCGGAAGGAAAATTTGTGTCTGCAGTTGGGAGTCCGGCAGCTTGTTTTTCTTTGACATCGCAAACCAGCACTAGCTTCAATCTTACATACAAAACTAGGGGACGAAACGATAGAGAATCTTGTGTCGAAGGTCAATGCTGATGACTGGCACTGCCAACTACATGGGAGATGGTTTGAATGGAAAATCGATTAACTTCGGAGGAAGAAAATAAAGTAAAATGTATTAAGGATAGAGGAGAAAGCGTTTTATGGTCCCAGGAATTATCCTTCTTCTTCGTTAGAAGAGAAATTTATGATTTTGAATGACAGCTTATTGCCTTTATCCTAGAGTTTTTTTTTTTGTTTGTTGTTCAATGGGGTGGTTTGTGTAGGTGTAATCCTTGGCGGACACCACACAACACGTTCAACTGATAATGGAGCCCGATATCATTATGGAAGTGTGTTTTTTTCTTTTCTTTTTTAGACTCGGTATCTTACCTATGTGCTGTGGTGTAGCTTTGATATTCCTGTCGGTTTTTTGTTGGCAGCAACTTATTTCTTTTTTTTTGGGGGGTAAGGGAGTGGGATAACATCATAATGTGATGGTTATGGCTACACAGTTTATTAACCTTTTGTTGGGATAGACTGAAACCAAAAAACTACTGTCATTCAACCGCAGGACAACCAACAACGGCAGCCCCAACTCGGGTTGACATGAAAGGACAAATTGATGCAGAAACCCGTCGTTGGAATAATATACAAAGCGAAAGCAAAATGGTAATGATAACAAGGCCGTCTTTGGTGCAAATAATTTGGTAAATGGATAAAAAGATAAAGGGATAGGACAACGACGAGTGTCAGTGGAGGTAAGGAGTGGGGGGCAGATTGTGGTAGGTATTTACTTTTTATTCAGTGGAAGGAAGTGTCATTTGATCTTGGACACGTGCACGGCTTCAAAAATATCCCGGTCTTCTTCTTTCGTTTTGGGTAGGAATTTTTTTCTCTATTATTCTCGTTCAGAGTATCATTTTTTATTTCGTTTCATTCGGTTGGGGATATTGTAAGGGAAGGCGCTCGTGTAACTCAAACAATTTAATGAAATGAAGAAGTATCGCACACATTATATTCTTTTCGGCAATTTTCGTACAGTGACAGTCAGTTAAGTAATGAAATCCTATTAGCAAATTAAGGGAATGTTCGGAAATTCTGTGAAAGCAATAGCAAGGACTGAGAGTCGGATCCGGGGTCTTCTCCAAGAAATACTAACTTTGGAAAAGGGGGGTACCTACCACTAAACATTATGTTAACAATGATTAATAGCTAATTAGATGCAACAGTTAAGTGCAGAAAGCTTCATTCAAAAATTCCATTTGTTGCGATGCAAGCAAAACAATTCAGCACTCATTCCGATGCTTTAGATAACGATCCTCCTCCAATCTTCAAGGTAGGTTTATGCAGTTACAGATTTGCACAAATGGAAGCCACCGTTTGAATGATTTTGCTGAAGTTCTTTGTCGCGTTCTCTCTTCACTCCATGAATACATCCTCTAAAACTGCTGCCAAATCTTATTGTCAGTTTGTAAAGTTCGTGTTAATGATAAAGGAACTCAAAGAACTACCGAAGTTAAATTGCAGCTTAAGATGTTTAAATTTATTTTAATATATCTGTGGCAATAAGTTAAAGTAGCTTATGTCGATTTTTGTCACTTTTCAGTATAAGCAAAACAAGTTTGGTTTACCCTTTTTTATACATGTTTTATTTTAATAAAAAATAACCTTAAGGGCTAGACACATGAATTTTTTTTCCAGTAGAGACAGTAACAATGTTCACAAAGCCTTATATTTATTTTATTTCTATCTCAGTCCAATTTATGGACTTATGTCAACTTAAGCTATTTTAAAAACTGATAAAACGAATCATGCTCTTACATAAGTTCTAAGGCCTAAAAAAATTATAGTTTTTAAAACTTCACTTCTAATAAATAAACACTAATTGCTCAAAAGTTTGCTTAATAACAAAACAAAAAATTCCATGCAGGCTTGAAAAAAAATATGTTTCTCAAAAAAAATTAAAATATTTCTGATATTTCCATCAAAAAAGTTAAAAAAATGCAATAAATTAGTATTTAGTATTATCATTATAAATATAATTTAAAACTTAATAGCTAAAATTAAAAAAAAAAATACTTTGTAGATTTCATCACAACTCGTAGTTTTAAAAGTCTTAAACGATTATAGGATTAGGATGATAACGAATGATTTTACCCTTGAAGTAAAAAAAACGATTAAGAATTAACACAAAAATATTTGAGAACGTCCTTACCTTCAATTATCATCATCTGAAATTTCACCATCCGTCAAATCAGGATGCGTATTTGCTATTTCAGCAGTTTTGAGATTGAGATAAAAGTCATGGTATGGAGTATCAATAACTGGTAGTAGTTCTAGCAAATCTTTTTTCTTTTCTTTGCTGATGACATTGGGCCCGGAGTAACAGTTAGGAATTTGAAAAGCATCAACGACATTCACACCCCGTTTTTTTATATTAAGTCTCTTAAATGCCTCATTTTCATCTAGACTCATTTTGAATTGAACAATGGCAAATTCTTTGGTAAAGCGCAGCCATTTAACATTTTGCCAGTTGAATTTGCTTTTGTCGTCAGCAATCTTTCGCCAAATGAATTTTTCTTTCGATGTTTTGGCAAAGTCTAGGAAGTCTTTTTGAGTCATTTCCTGAACAATGAACGGCTTTTTACCAATGGATCTTATTAACTGGTACCAATCCCTAGGATGGTGAATTTTTACGGTAGATGTTTTCTTCTTTCTCTCAATAGCCGCGTGGTCAGAATCACACTCCATATGCGTGTGACCAGGTACCAGAAATTTATGGTCAATCACTTCAATATTGGAATTGTTACTGAAAACCTCAAACATTGTAGCAACATATCCATTTTTGATTTGACCTACGCAACAATCACTGTAAAAAATTAGATGCTTTACGTTTTGTGGAATTGTTTGGAGGTGCTTGAAGACGCACGATGATATCTCATTTCCTCCACGGTTTGCCACAGATTCATCCCACATGTAACAATAAGCTTGATTAGTAACACAATCGTGAAGGGTTAAGTTGTACGTCCATAGTTGCCTTTTATAAAACGACACGTTTGTTCTTAAAAACGGTGTGGGCAGACATTGTTGCAAGTCGAATGCATAAACTTTAACTGAATCCATTGTCCTAGCATATTCTTTGTCTTTGTTCTTGGAATTGTATGCTAGATCGGAAGCCTTGTGGTGTTTTTCTTGCTCTTGTTTGAAGATAAGCTTTTCTTCTCCAGTTCCCATTTCAACTTTCGACTTCAATATTTCACATTTGTGGCAAGTATCGAGTTTAGGTTTTTTAAATTTAATATTCATAGTTTTAAATATTTTTGAGAATGTAGAAATTGAAGCCACTGTCTCGTATTTTTCGCAGTACAAGTTATACATAGAAGAGAGTGTTAAGTCACTGTGAAAGTATTTTTGGCTGCTGTCTCTTCGGGTATAGTGCGATTCGTACGCTGGGAAACTGTTAATGTGATCTCGGATCTCGTTTTCTTGTTGAATCGTAATCCTATTGGACACCCCACGCCCTCCTTTGTCAGGTTCTGTTGTTGTCCCCGATGAATTGATCTTTTTCTTTACAACAGTTTTGATAAATTGCTCCGTTTCGGATAAAGTAGCACGAAAACATTTTTGGCAAACTGAAGTTCTTTTTCCATGGGCTCCTAAGAAATAATAGTTCGAAAAATTTCTATTTCTTGGTCTAGTAAGATGTTTCGACGTCCGCTTAAACTTAGTTTCCGCAACAACGATGAGACCACAAACGTAGGCGTGTCGCAGGTTGTAGTTGCCCAGTGCCCAATACTTTTCAAATATATTTTTTTGATCCTCAGTAGTAATTTTTGATCTACAATTTTTGCGACAAATCCTAGCGGCTTAAACTCCCTGGCTTTCACAGTTTTTCCGGTAGGCGTTATAATATAAGCCTTTCCAGTGTTTCTTTTCACTTTCTTGGTAGCTCTATTTTCTTTTGCTTCTTTAACACAGCCATTGGATGTTATCACTTCACTATCACTATTACTCACCATATGCTCCTGATGTTCACATAAATTTCTTTCCAAAAGGGCTCCAGCCTGCCTTGTGTTCTCACTGATGACACTTTCTTCACTCTCACTGTCTGCACTGGGGAGAAAATCAGGATCCTTTATGCTGTCATCATCACCATCAACTTCAAAAGGGGGAAAATGTTGGGAAACCTTCTCAACATCGATGTTAACTCCATAGTTATACGATGATGCAGTTTCGTTTAAAACTGGGCTTTCAAAAACATCGGTATCTTCAAAACTAGCCCCTTTGAATGGGATAGGTTCTGTTGTACATAACAAAATTACAAATATTAATCGTTTTGAAAACTTTCAATAAGTTAAATGTTACTCACTATCTTTACTGCCTCCGCTGTCGTTAGATCCACACTCATCTTTACCCGATGAGGCTTTTTTTAATGCCATATACAGTATTTTTCTTGATCGATTCATATTAACTCACTTAAAAGGCCTTGCGTAATACAATTTTGAGTTTTTGCGACCACTAGGAAAAATTGTATCCTATATTTAGCATAATTCTTCGTTAAGAAATAGCTCGGTTAAAATAGCTTAACAATATCTTGAATAGCACTTACCTGTTCGAAGACCTTTTCAGAAATGAAGATATTTTTATATTCACTTAACTCACGTAAAGGAATTTATTTGCATGAAGGAAAATAGCTTATGTTTACCTAAGAAAACACTAATATTGAATTTCAAAAAAAAAAAAATAGCTTATGTTTTAAAAAATTGGGTTTTATCAAAAAGAAATTTTTTTAAAATAGCTTAAGTCGACATAAGAACAAATTTGCTGCAATTTAACATTGGGTAAAAATAGCTTATGTCGACTTAAGTGATAAACTTATTATGTTTTCATAAGTCATAATAACTTATGTCATGACTTAAGTTATTTTAAAAAAATACATATTTTCCAAGATTTCATAAATTTTTTCTCGATCTAGACTTAAGCTATTATATAAATGCAATTGTGTACCAAAAAAACTTAAGCTGTTTTATTTTTTTTAAATGTAACGGTTTTTAACCGACGTAGAATAACGAGACCCAGACTAAACGAAAGCATAAAAACAGGAGAACATAGTGAACCAAAGAGCTCCATTTTCGCTTAAGTCGACATAAGCTACTCTAACTTATTACCACAGATATACAAACTGCGACACAGTGGCTCAGCGGCTATTGTGCTGTACCATACTGAGCGAGGAGTCTCAGGTTCGATAAACGAAAATAAATGGTTTTGAGAGAAGCTAAGTCTAGGCCATATGGGCCTATATGGGCCTATTGCGCCAAGTATTTATTTTTATTTATTTTACAAGTATGTACAAATACCTAAGAGTATAGCTTCTGACGTATTTTCAAGTTCGGAGATTATATTGAAAAAGTTTCATTAGAAGATGATGATGTGCCCGTTCATGTTTTGGAAATCAAAGGCCTCACTGCTGGTTGCAGTAGAATTTAAATCGCAAAAGATTCATGATACTACCCCATCTTGTGGCACAAAATCTTCTAATTTTTTTATGATTTTCGTTTAACTGTTCATCAATCGTTTAAAGAACAATATTTTGCAATGGTACCTACCTTACCTGTACAGTTCTTGATTTATATTGCTATACAGGCGTCATTGACTCCCAAGTTAAAACTCCGAGCACATCAATGAGAGTTGAATGCCAAGTTATATTCTTTTTTTTATTTTAGCTTGAGCTGCATTACAAAATAAGTACAGTTAATGCCAGAAGATTTATGGATTTGCGACAATCCCTTTTCCGGTAAATTTTGCAGGACTCTTGTTTATATGGTCCGGTTGACGAAAGTCTTCGGTTGTTCGTTCTGCCTGAAAGTGTTTGGTAGTCTTCGTCATACAAAAGCCTGCGAAATTGACTTTTTCAATTTTTTTTTTTAACTTCTGACTCGCCAAGGCGAAAGATAGGCACTTCCACCTAGAAGGTCTATTGTGCCGGGATTTTCAGAAAATTTGTATTTAGGTTAGCAGCGTATCTACCTCCCTAATGTACATGGTAATGTTTCCAGCAGAGGACTTCTTCAATTCTTCTGGACTTAGTATTTCCCGGAAGAAGACTTTCCTTTTAATTCTGGTTAGAGCTGGACAGCGGCACTCCGGGGAGTCTGCTATGTGAAGTTTGAGTAGGTGGTATCGCAAACCGTAGTGACCTGTAAGGTAGCCTACAAGGTTTTTGATATTGTGCCTTCGTAGATCTAAAATTTTGTTGGCATTTTTCTTGAATGGCAGTATTGCTCTTTTGGCCTGTCTGAGGCCTGGGATTTGGTGCCACTGTTTAATACACATGTTGTGTTCCCAACAATTGATAGTGGAAGTGATTGCTGATTTAGTAACGGCGCAGAAAGGTTCTGGTCCTACAAACGGGGTTCCTGACCCTTTCCTGGCCAGTTCGTCAGCTTTTTCGTTTCCTTCAATACCCTCGTGCCCGGGAACCCACCATATTTTGGTTTTGTTTCTAGAGCAAAGTGTTTGAAGAGCATTGCAGCAGGGCATGCCTGATTTTGAGACAATTATTGGTGAGCTAAGGGCATTTATAGCTGCTTGACTGTGAAGATATGGATGTTTGCGCCTTTGATCCCTGAGGAGTATATAAGGTTCGCGCATTCCGTGACGGCATGGAGCTCTGCCTGAAATACACTGGGGCTTTTCCCTGTAGGTATTGAGACGTTACGATTTGGTCCATGTATACCAGCTCCTACCCCCGAGTCCATCTTGGAACCATCCGTAGACCACTTTGGGCCGTTTTGCCAGTGTGGTGGGTTATTGCTAACCCATGCTTCTCTCTCAGTGATCTCCGTAGAGAATTTCTTGTTGAAGCATAGTGTCTTTAGAAGTCGGTCAGTTACCGTGCAGATCATGTCAAGTTCCGGAAGTTCCGAGATAAGAGTCATTAGTTCTGGATGGTCGCTACAGCTTATCTCTTCCCCTTGTGCCAGACTTGTTGAGCTGCGTATAGCTACTTTTTTGATATGTGGAGGGGTGTTAACCCTATTAAGGCCTCTATAGCAGCTGTAGGACAAGTTCACATTGCACCGGAAATTCCCAAGCATGCGAGGTGTTGTAACTTGTTCAGTTTTGCAATGGTGTTCTTTTGGATAGTTTTGTTCCACCATATTATAGAAGTATAAGTTATAATGGGTCTGATCATAACTGGGTAGATCCAGTGTGTGATTTTGGGTGTAATCCCCAAGGTTCTACTGTACATGCGACAACAGGCCCCTAAAGCATTAGTACCTTTGGTAATTTTATTGTTTATGTGGGAGTTCCACTTCAGTCGTTTATCTAGGATGACTCCAAGATATTTGACTTCATCGGAGTACTCAATGAGTGTTTCATTTATTGAAATTTGGTTTAGATTCAAATTTCTTCTCCTAGTAAAGGGAACTATGATAGTCTTATTGGGGTTAATAGAAAGGTCCTCTTTACGACACCAATCTAACACTATTTTAAGAGCATTTTGCATAAGTATTGTAATTTCATTTACTTTTTTACTCCTAACGATGATGACTAGGTCGTCGGCGTAGCCTATAATATTGAAGCCTGAGTGACTCAATTCACGTAGTAGGTTATCTATCACCAAAGACCACAATAGTGGTGAGAGTACTCCTCCCTACGGGCAGCCTTTTACGGCTGTGACAGATGCTGTGGTTGGTCCTGACGAAGCCGTTATATTCCGGCTTGCCAGCATCGCTTTAACCCATTTGATGGTCGGTTCATCTATACTTCTTTGAATCAAAGCGCTTGATATGGAGTCATATCCTGTGTTGTCGAAAGCACCCTCTACGCATAGCGCAATCTCTTTACAACTGTACGCATCCTTTATTTGTTTGGTTAAACTTAAGGCCTTTTTCCATTACCGCAGCACTGACCGGTACTCTACTTAAAGGTATATTTTTTAATATTAACAAGTCTTTGACACGTGGCGGCATCATATTTTCCCTTTAATGGGGCGTGAACACAGTCTGATGTTAGCGCATTAAGCCTCGATATCGATTATTATAATGTGTTCCATGGATTCCCCATGGATTGATGCTGATGAAATCTCCACCCAGATACACGCTACTCCGAATTCCTGCAGGAGCAATCATGGTAGGTAGTAAATTTCACCATCCTTGATTTTTAATTTGCTTGTCCCATCGGAAAGCGAGTCCAATGGTTGCAGTGGTAAATATCTGCTTTATAGCTGTCTGGGGTCAAGGCAAATTGTTTGCCTACAGGCGGCCAATTCATTCCGCTGACTGATCCAATAATCGTTTTCGGTCGTCAACAGTAAATCTTTCCTTCATCCTAAGTTGTTTGTTGTTTTGCTCGTTCGCTCGTGGTTTGGTATTTAACCCTTTACGCACCACTGCCTATCCGATTGTGACCTTTTCTGGGACCTATCGGATGAAAGCAGCCGTTTACTCAACAAAGGTCTCTTCCACCACCATTTCTATTTCTAAAGATGTATTTATCTACCTCGGCTCCAAAAGCGTTCAAGTAGCTCATATGTCGGTATATAAACCTCATGGATGACGCATCTATTACGCTGAGTATTGATGGCATTCTTAGGGCCATCATGTTATTGCATTCACCGTATATTTCTCTTATAGAGGATTTTTGTTTGATATCAAAAATTTGTCCAGAGAGTCATTCAAATTCCAGCTGGCAGCAATGAACCATGAAAATTCGTGCGACCCAGTTGTTGCCGGCGAATAATTTTACTTAACTTTCAATGAATGTTGCCGTTCAATTCATTTCTCGTTCACATACCTTTCGATTTAGTTTGAGAAAAATTTATCGCCGCGTATTATCAGCGATGGATATTCTGACAAATGCATGTTTTGACACTCGAATGGAATTCGAAGCCAATTCTAAACTAAACACCGTCCAATTCGAATACAGCCAGATACCTAATCTGCAATATACTGTTCTCCATTTCGTTTTATGAAAAGACAAAAGAATTTCGTCCTCTGCGCATATAAAATTCCTTAGTCCTCGCTGTATTAATTTCCAAACAGGATTTTCAAATCTCATCATTTATGTTTTCCAATGGACAGAGCAATAAAGGATCCGCATACCCTGACAAGAACTCAAACTATCTCTGGGCGTTTATTTTGGCGGTTTCACAACCCACACAAACAATACCGGAAAAAATAATACCCCCAGCCAGCTGTGTACATCTATATGGTAGGAGGTTTAGCTGGGAAACTGCGGGAACAGCAGCAAATAATGAGATGTGTAACCTAGCGGAATGTCGTGTCGAATATGAATACGATACGAATAGAATACCACCAGCCTAAGCTAGATAAAGCGCGGAAAGGAATGCCAATGTCAACCCGAATGAATCGTCGGTTGTATAGTGGTTAGTACCACCAAGGGTGACATAATGCGAACACATGGAACCATATGTGCTGTCAGGAGGACACACTCATATCGTTCCGAACGATACGATCCAAGAATATACCACCATTCACCATAAATCATAGTGTAGTATGAACAAGCTGTGCTGCGTCAAATTGGGTACAGTGTGGAGCAACAGCAGAACCAACAGCAGCATCCTGCATTCTACGGTACTAATGTTCCCATACAAAAGTCATTGAAAGGACTTGGTGGTTTCCAGCCACAAGCATATAACGATATGCTGTTCTCTGACGACAGCCATCATTTCATGATTTCCACAAACTCCAGCAGCAGGACTGGTACACTTCATGTATATGCCTGCTAAATGATCTAAGTACATTATCTTACGTGAGTAAATCCTTGCGGGTGTAGTATTGAACAACAAATTGGCCTAGACAGGCTGTTGTGTGTCTCGTAAATTCGCTATTTTCAGAAGTTTAATATTTGAAACTAAATTGCGCGGCCGGCCGGTGGCGCGGCGCGCGGTAGCAGCAATTTGCTCTACGCACAATACCATGCAGATTGTTTCGGGAAAAGGATGTGAATAATGGGCTAGCCCTTACGCTGATATGTGCATGAATGGGGACCTGTTTTATGTATATGCAGCCAAAAAACCGGATATCCTTCATTACGTTGCACGAGTTTAATTTATTAACCGTACCCGAATGTACGCCCGAACTAGCAACGAATATGGTGATGGTGAACATTAATTGGCAGAATAGAGAGCGAGGCCAAGAGCATGCGAGCTGTGAGATGGCCTACGGAATTGCCTACTTCGGTCGCTTGGCGAACTAATTGATGTTGCACAACACAAATGTTGTTCGGCCGATGACGCCGGCGGCCGATGCCGACTACTGCGAGGCGACTGGCAACGGAAATGTTTGTGGGAGTAAATTTGCATGCGAAGTTTGTGCGAGCCCATTTGCAGTTATAATGATGGACAGGAAATGTTATTAAACAGTCAAGCCGGAACGGTCTGTAATAATTTGAGAATTAGCACAGATGATACTGTTCGCTTGACGGGTTCTGAAATGTATTGCTGCAATTAGATGAGACATTGAATGGACGTTGAAATTGATGCGGGAGTTGCCACAGTCATATATGGATTGTCAGGAGCTATTTCACCTGAAAGGAAATTGCTGTACCGCATTATTAAAACGGAAATAAAAATATTCGGCGCAACAGGTTGATGGGACGATTAGTCTATTTTGTTAGAGGGAGTGCCTATTTATTTTCGGAATGAGTGGTACAGGAACGTGCTTCTAAGGCTGTATCTGGCCTGTACCGCCTTTTTTTTTATTAATAATAGTACAATAGTACGAGATCCAACTGTTGTTGTAGATCATGGAAATGAATGATCTACACGGTGGCGCAAAAATAACCTTCCGATGTTTTTTGGCTGTACTTTAAAAAAAAAATGAAAAACTTTGTGGATTATATCTATTTGGTCTTTTAATTTTTTTTACATCAAGTCGAGAATATGATGTCATGTAAATGGCCGCCGCCACAGTTGATTGTCATTTGAGCCCTTTTTATAGCATTTTCCATCACTTTGGCCAAAACTTCCGGCGATAGGTCCTCACATTCTTGACGGATATTGTCTTTAAGAGCTGCAGGAGTCTGAGGCTTGTTGACATAAACCCGCGACTTCAAAAAGCCCCACAAAAAGAAGTCTGGAGCGGTCAAATCAGGCGATCTTGCGGGCTAGTGCAAATCGCCAAAAACGACCCGGGAACACCGCTTTCAGAATATCGGTTGTGGCTCGCGCAGTGTATGCCGTAGCTCCGTCCTGTTGGAACCACATGTCCTCCAGTCCTAAATCGTCCAATTGCGGTAGAAACAAATCGGTAAACATGGCCCTATACCGCGCACCGTTCACTGTTGTCGTTTGACCAGCGGCGTTCTCGAAAAAAAAATGGCCGCGTCAACAGAGGCGATATTCTCGGCACAACGGGGCCCGCCACTCTTGGCAACGTCTCGTGTTGTGCCAGTCTCTTCGAGGCGAGCGGCTAAACGTCGCAGTGTTTCACCAGTAGGCGTTGGACGGCTAGGAAATCTGCGACGAAATTCATGTTGTGCCAAAGTCACCGACCGATTATTGCTCAAATAAATAGTCACCAATATTCCGCGTTCTGGAGCAGTGTAGCGTAACATTGTTTATTAACGTGTATTTCGCATGTGTTTACAACACAAATGTCAAAACAGAACTGACATTAGGGGCCAATCGCAAAATTTATAGCATTTTCTGATAGGAGGATTACTTTTGCGCCACCTTGTATAAAGCCATCGATATTTTGCTACACGAAAGCTGTCCTGTTTGCTCCTCTGTGAATTCGCACATACTACCTGTTATTCCTCCAGAAGTTCCTAAATTTATTATTTCGCTGAGATTTTCCTGAGCTGACAATTCTTATATCTATATTTTCTGCGAAGTCAACCTTTTTACACCAACTATTTTCGGCGTTGTGGTAGGTCGGCTGGCTTTAGTTCTTGCACCAGCTGTATCTTAAAAGGCTTTACGCCCAAATCCTTCCGCAAAATTTTCCACGTAGTGCTGTAACAAAGGCCTAACTGCTGGGAACGGCGCCGAATCGACATTTCGCGGTCTTCTGTCACACTAGCTGATACGGCCGCAATATTTTCTTCACTACGCACAGTACGTAAACGTGTTGGTGGTTTAATGTCCAACAAAGTAAATTTGGTGCGAAATTTGGTCACAATCTTCCGAATAGACTGCTCAGAAGGTCGAGAATGCCGATCATAAAATGGAAGCAGCGCGCGATGAACATTTCGAACCGAGCACGAATTTTGATAGTAAAATTCAATAATTTGCAAGCGTTGTTCATTTGTAAGACGATCCATGGTTAAATTGCAAACCAAACTGAAGCTGTTTGACAGTGACACAAGGTACTAAACACACGTCAGCTGTCAAAACCGGTGTTGCCAAAACCAAACCAGCTAATTAATCACCATTTATATAGATCATGTGACCATAATAAAAAAAGGCCTACTATTGAATATTTGTCAGAAGCTTGCAACTCTTGAGGGTGGAGAAAAAGAAACTTCTTGGGAGTAAACTGATGATTTGGATGATGACGTTGTTGAGCTTTGTGAACCAACATCAGTCACAGAGAAAAAACAACGTAAAATCAAAGACAACCACTTTGATTTAAATATTTTTCGGATTGATTTAGCATCGACTACGGACATTTTTAAATCAAAGTGGCCGCCTAACTTTAATTCAAAGGGTTTCCCCACTCTAAATGAATATATTTTTAATTTGATCTAACCACGTATGCACCTTGATTTGACGTGACATCATGCTTAAATCAAATTTCTCTACCTTTAAAACAAAGTTCGTATAAATTTCGATTGTAGATTTAAATACAATCAACTTTGAAAATAATATGCTTTAACTTAAATTTGACAATGCTCATAGTATATACAATCAAATATATTTGACTTTAAAAACACTACAAATACATTTTGAAGTAATCACTGTGCATTGTGTATTCAAACTAGGGATGTAACGATTCCGATTCCGATACCGATATATCGTCATGGCCGATATATCTGTATCGCCGATTATTTACCAGCCGATATGACATTTTAAAAAGTTGTGTCGACATTGACATATTTTGAAGAAGCTTCAGAATCTATAAGTGAAGAGTCTGCTTGTTTGTCTGACGCTATATCTCTAATTAACAGTTTGCTAAAAGTTTTAAAACAGATCAAGGATCAACAGATTGCGGATGACAGTGAAAATTGATAGCCGGAATCAATGACAGGTTTCGTTATTTGGAGAGTGAGGAGTCATTTATTTTAGCAACAACATTAGATCCACGCTACAAATTGTGTACATTCGCTCTACAATCTACATGCATTCTGGCGAAAACTAAACTTATCTCGTTAATTACAAGTACAAACAGGGATAATGTAGATAATGTACCTGCAGATTCACAAAGAGGTCAAGATCAAGATATGATTTTTACACGTATCTGGAGTGCTTGTGGCAATTTGGTTAAAGAAGCAGAAGAAGAGGAACCTTTATCAAACATGTCTACGCATCCTGAGCAAGAAGAGGTGGAATCTTATTTAAAATGCCCAAATATTCCAAGAAAATCAGATCCAAACAACTATTGGCGTTATGAAGAGAAATTCCCAAATTTGAAAAAATTTGCGCAAAAGTACCTATCTTACCAACTGAGCATCAGAACGTCTATTTTCAACCGCAGGCCTCATACAAAATGATTTGCGTAACAGATTATCTGCAAATAATTTGAAAAAACTTTGCTTTCTTAACAAAAATCTGCCAAAAGTGAACTTTATTTATTAACTTTATGTATGTAATAACAATTACTTGCTTAATAACTTATCTTAATAAATAATACATATCTTTGAATTTCTGTTTATTATACACTGAAGGTTGACTTTCTATAGGTAAGTAACATGCAAAATAAATATATACAAGCGTCCGATGTACATTCTTTATTATTTATTTAATTTATTATCTATCGGTATCGGTATCGCCGATTTTTTACTATAGTAATCGGTATCGGTATCGTATCGGCCAAACTATGTATCGTTACATCCCTAATTCAAACAAATCCAACTTTGAAAATACTATGTTTAAGCTTTAATTTAACTTCGTCAACTATTGATTCAAAGTAAACCCATTTTGAATAAACAATTTTAAACTTTAATGATGCTCCGTAGATATAACCACCTTAGACTTTGAAAATGTCACGTTCATTATTTGATACAAAAATAGTTCGTTGCAGTATCAAATGCTATGAATAAAATCTGTATATTTCACCTTGATTTTATGTAATAAATAGTATTTCCAAAATAAATTCACCGTCAAAATTTAAGTACATACATCTTTGTTTTTTTTTTTTAATAAAAACCAATACAACAATAATTTGGAATTCATAAATTTTATTTTTAATGTAATAATGTAAAATAACATAAAATTCTTAAATTATTCATTACTAACCTATCCTATATATAAAATATAGATTTTATACTTATATTTTTGCAGTTAGCTTCTTTTACAATTATTTTTATTATATTTTTTATGGAGATCAGATTTTGATCATAGGAATCAATGAACTGTTTGCCTTTAGAGCAACCGTGAATTTAAGATGAAATATCCTACATAAGTTTGTAGATTGTACTTATTTGTAAAATTATTTTATTATTTAATTTTTTCATTACTTACAATTTTTTGCTCGTACGATATTGACGCTGCTGATGAATTTGTGGATTCTGCGGCTACTTTTGAATTTGGTTTAAAATTCTTTTTCAACCAATTAAGAAGATTTGCCTTATCGGAATCGAAATCGTCTTCAGTTGGATACTATAATGCATTTGATATAATATACAGTTATAATTTTAATTTTCTTTTATAATTCTTAGGTACCTTCGTTCTTCTTCACTAGTTATTGTATAATTTTTTATATCCTTATTTGTCTTTTAAACGTTATTGTCATTGGCTGAAATAAAATTCTTCTTCAGTAAAAAGCTTTTGCAAACAAAAATTAATACAGTTAAGTGCAATCCTTTGACAACTAATATGAAAATAAATTTTGTTTGTGTATTGTTGTTGGCTACTTGAAAAAATGTACTTTATTAATTGAAATTCTGAGAAAATCAAGAAAAGCAATGATTTTTATAAAAAGCAATATATGCTAATTTTGTGTAAATATGTATACATGCACTATTTAACCCTTTTGTTAAATAATGCATGTGTACACATTTAGAAATAAATTAATTTCTAATCGAACACTTTTATTTATCCTGAGGTTAATGTATAAATGTCCTGATTTCTTCTTCTTAACAAAATTATTTCAACACATGTTTAACTTTACACTTTATTTGTAGGCTTCGTCTACAATTAAATGCACTTAATTTTATTTTTAATAAATACCAGGAACTGAATTCTGTGTAACAAAACTCACATTTTAACACTGGAAACAAGAATAACAACGACAATGAGCTCACCCTTGCGTCGCGACACTTAGCGGGACTTACGAATGAATATGATTGCACTCAACAGATGAATGGACGAAATTTATAGTTAAAAGTATTCTCGGATATATGGCAGACTTTCGCGATAGTGGAGCAGTGGAAAAATCCTTTAGATGTATTTTGGGTAGTAGTAGACCAGAACACTTACATACCTACCATTGAGGCACTGCGACCACAATCGCATGTTATTCCATTCCAGACTTAAGCAGCTTACCTATAATATCTGGCTGAAGTTCGAGAGTTGCGTCGTTTTTTACTGGTGGTCCGCTGAACAAACGTCACACTTCTTAATCGCGTTGAACTTCGGTTTCCCTGATAACAGTTTGCCTTAAAATTTACTTGCTTTTGAGTCTGAAGTCCATTTCAGGTTGGCTTTGATGTTTTAAACTTTGATGCGGATTGTCATGGAGCGGTTCCTGACCATGTCGAAAGCTCAAAACTTTTTGTCTGAGGCTGCTGCTTATTGCAGGTACATTTACCACATCTAAACGAACGCTGCTTCGGTTGTCTTTTTCCGACCGGGACATCCCTAATTCTTTTAAGTCGAGGAAGATATAGTCTTCATGGCACTCTTGATTCACTTCTAAGTTTTCGGCTGAACACGATATTCTTTGTATGTATGTAGATTTAGCAAGTAAAGTACGATTTGGCAATGCCCATACGAGGTTAAATAAGCTCAATTGATATGTAGTTATAGTAAATATAGCAAAGCCATTCCGAAACTACCCAATTCGCACACCATTCAATCATTTTAAAATACCACTCGAAAATGAAATATTTCGTTTTGCATAAGTTCAAAAGGTTTAAGAGTTCAGCATACTTCGCTAATGAATATTTTTAAAAACATCCCACTTAGGCTTTTTTTAAAGAAAATAATTTCCACTTAAGAACACTATGGTAGTTTAATTAAATTAGCGCAATTATCGTCTACTGCGTCTGGGACAAAGGTGGTGTATCCGCCACTGTTATAAAAAGGTGAATGACACCCGCAGTGTGGTTTCTATACAACCACGATATCGTTGAGTGAATTCATACACACAATTTCAATGAATTTATTGAAAATTTAAAAAAAAAAGCAACTGCCACTGCAACCGAAAGGAGCTATAAGACTAATTATTGATTTTGGCGTAATTGGCACAAAAGCAACCGCATAAATGCGGTCTCGTGGCAAGACATTATAATCAGCGAACTTTGCGGTTGACGGTTGAATTTCAATTAATTAGGGACATATTGGCAGGAAACTCAGATATCAATCATTTTATTGTCTCCAACGGTGGTTAACCTGACTGTCACCCTTATCACAGCGTTGTTTCACATTTTTGGATTTCGCCGTACCGCAGCTATCTCTGTGATGTTGATAATAATGTGGCATTGCATAAGAGAAAATAGATTCTTGCGAAGTTTTCCGCTGGAGGAATTGAGCATTACGAGAGCACGTACTAGCTGTGGTGTAGTATAGTATTTCCGGTACACTAATTAAAGAAAACACTTCGTGGTTTAGTTCTAATTAATTCAAATATTTATTAACAAAACAAGGATAGATATTGCGGGTAAAAGGGTTAGAACATTTTAAGAAGAAAATTTAGCGGGGTTACTAAGCTCTGCTTACCTGCATATCGACTGACTTATTTTTCTTTTCTTACATTACATTAGGTACTTTTCTTATTGGCGTTTAAATTTTAAACAACGAGTCAACACTATACTATTATAAGGTTATACTTCTTGACTCTACTTTAATTGATCAATAACGGTCTGCCTCAGACGAAACATTTCCGCCGCCATGTGCGCTTAGGACTCTCCAAGGCTTCATGTAGTCAAGCTCTGTTGAGGCCTGGTTTGGAACTTCATGTTGACCAACTTTCTTCACTTCTTAGCGGTCATTCCTTTTCACTCGAGTCACCTCTTATGATCGCAGGTATTTTGTGTATGATTTTAACCCGGTTCTGAACTGCGTACGTAGAATTGCCACTAAATCACCAAGCTTGTGCTTTACCGGCTCTTTCCACTGCTTACTAAAGCCCTTTTCAAAAGCTTTCTGTATTTACATGATTTATTTCCTTGCTAGATCGCGTGTTTCTTTCCTTTTGTCCTGGAACTGCAGCAATATTTCTTCGTCGAACTGATTATTAAGTTCTATGTCATCCGTTTTGAACATAGGAACACCAATCAACAACACTAAAGGCGTTTTTTTTGCACTGCTTGACACTGCAGAGTTTATAGTTATTTGTACACGGCTGATAAACTTAAACGACTTTATGAGATCCTCTATAGAAAGTTTGGGGGAGACTTCGATGAGGATCGTATTCATCCTCTCCACTTGACCATTTTCCCTAGGAGCGGTAGCTCGAATTTTTCGAATGCGCCCGAAATTGCAAACGCTGTTTCTCTATACTGTTGTAAAATTTGAGGCACTGATCATACAAAAAAAAACATGATGAGACTACCAGCTTCTGAGGATGTTTCGTTAATTGCCTGTATGCTATATTTTTATAGCATTTGGCGCGGTAGTTTTGCTATTGACAAAAACGTCAAGTAACTTCAAAAATTCAGGCTCACCAACACACTCGCAAAAAATATCAGCCACTTCCGCTGTAGGCAAAGTTGCGACCGAAAAATTTCGTTTTCCTTTTTGTTTGGAGTACGCAGTAGCATTTATAGCGTTTTTCATTGAAGATCCTAGAGAATTGTCCCGAAATTCAGAATTGCTCTTTTCAGTGAAAATCGTTGAAGACACCACTATGTGAGATTTGGTTTTCTTTTGCTACTTTTTTTTTGTTTACTGTAGTAAATATGTGTGTTTTAATAGGCTAAATCAATATATTTCAATTTAAGTTTACATTTTGTTTATTTTCGAATCACATAGTGAAAAATTTGTTTCTAATATCTAACACCAAAAATATACCTATCAATCTGCCATTTTGCTAGTTGATGAGTTCATGGCAATTCTTTAAAACTATCCCGGACAATAAAATTAACCTGGAAGTGCAGCTTTTTTTCAATGAAACATAGAATACATAGAAAGAGCAATTCTAGATTTGCACTTTTCATAGAATGGGCAATTCTTTTCTTCAATCGAAAATGCCATTAATGTCCGGGACATTAAATGCTTGCAAAAAATTTGACAGTTGTACTCAGTGTTGAAAGCCGTTGAAGCCACATTAAAAAAATCTTTAAGCCAAACTCAAATGTGAAGATCAAAATGGACATTTTTTTTAATTCGTATGTTCACTTATTCTTATTAAATTGTTTTTAAAGACGACAATATCAAAATAAAAAAAAAGAGTGTGCTTTAGACCACACGACTGAAGTAAATCTTCTTTAGCTCCATCTATATATACATGTTTAGTTTATACATTCTAATATATCAATTTTCTTCAATAATTTACTGGCTATGAGAGGAAGAGAGCAAGAAAATGGGCGCGCACACTGCTGTCTCTTGCTCCTACAGTATGATACATAAAATAGGCCACGGTTGCCACTTACAAAAAAAACTTAAATTATTTGATTTGATTTTGCACAAAATTACCAGCAGAAGACATGGGAGATCATCTCCCTATTTTCTTATAACAAACCCTTAACAAATTAAAGTTTCATGTCTGTATATGAATAATGTGATTAATTAATAGTTATAAACAGGAACAGAAACTATTTCGAAGTTCACCATCTATCAAAAGAAGAAAATGAGTGCATTCTGTAATTTTTTTAATAGCGAATAAAACAGTTTTATATGGATGGTGATGAAGAATAACTATGCAAATAATGCAATGCGTTCACTCAGAAGCAGTAAGGTAGCATTTAAATGAGGTGATATCGAGTTCGCCTTCTTGGTACATCTGCTGAAAAATTTACCATAACCAGATAAAAATTACCAAATCTCAATAAGCAAAAAAAATTACCCAATTTGGAAAAAAAAAAAACCAAAGTGGCAATCTTGCAATAGCGGTGTCTTAGGTGTACGAAACGTAACTGGCTATGAGAGAATGAAAAGAAACTGTGTGCTCGTACCTGTCTCTATTGCTCCTACAGTGTGATACAGATAAAAGGCGTGCACTGCAGTGATACCAGACTTTAGAGGCAGGTTATCCCAAGGTTATACTAAATATATCCCTTTTATGATTATAAAATAAATAAATTTATTATTTTAAAAACTACTCGTGATTCATTCACAGTCATATATGTCATTTTATGAAACGTTTAGGGAAATAAAAAAAAAGAAAATGAAAGCATTATGATATTTTGAATGACTTTTTTCTAACATGCAAACATTTAATTTGATCGTAGATTGAATAATATTTGTATTCTTAATGAAATGAGCAATTAGGAACAAAAAATGACCACAAAAGTAAAATCCCTTTCTTTTTGTACTATGAGGTCTGAAAAATCCTTTTGTCCCTTTTAACTTATTATTTAGTGAGAAAATCCCGCAAAAAGCGATAAATCCCCCGATCTGGTATCACTGCTGCACTGTATGATTCGTCTTAGATAATGAAACGTAACTCGCAGGTAGAAAGAGCGAACGAAAATGTGGGCGTGCATCTATCTCTCTTGCCTCTACAGTAATATTCGAAACGAAACATAACTCTCTCTGTCTTTTTATCTCACTAACTTATATTCCCCTCTCAACTTCCGCTCGCAATTTTGTGACGCATTCACCAGCTTACCCCCCAAGTCAAGCATGCCTAAAGAAGTATTACTTCAATAAAAAAAAAACGCAACACAAACTCGTAATTGAGAAACTTTTCTATTTTTCCAATTTTCCAATGTTAACAAAAAAAAAAAAACAAAAACATTTTGCTGCAAATGGTAATACCTGCATCAATAAATAAATAATTAAGAGATTAGCCTAAGTTAGCATAGATCCCAAATGACGATTTTAACCCTAGAAGGCTAATGTTCGTCGATTCGACGATGTCGCATTCTTAATTTTCCTGTGTCTTTTCAACGCGGGCTTATAGTAACTTATGCTCAACAACTAACTCAGTCGCCGATGCGCAGGCACCTGCGAAAGACTGTTGTGTCCGGCAGGTAAAAAGAGTATTTATATTTTTAAATGCAATTTTGGAATTTGTGGTCAATATCGAATTGACTTTTTTCTTATCACCTGTTATTATTAATTTTATATTGCCAAAAAAGGAATGTATTTTTTCGGTTTTCTTAAATATTGTGGAGACATGTTCATTTTAGACTGAAAAATGCTGCGTTTTTTAAAAGACTGCTTAATAATAAAAAAATTAAGAATACACTTAGTAAAATCAAATTTTTTATTTGGGAATACAATCTTAATGTTTCAGAAAAAAAAAATGGAACCATATGTATTAAACAAAGCTTAGAAAAACATATTTTAGTACAGATCGTCGAATCGACGAGTGTTTAGCTTATTACGCGTAGTCAGCAACATTAGCCTACTAGGGTTAAGGAGCTAGTGGTTCGATTACCCAAATCGGAGATTAGTAGCCAGTGATGTTAACACGGCTACTCGGGTAGCAGCTCATGGAATTCTGCATAAATTATTTTCAGCTGGCTTTTCGCAGACGTTTCGATCAGAGACAAATCATACTGAGACCCCCAACTCACAATCCTCTTGCCGCCGGCCCTCTCAATTTTGTATTCAAATTAGCCATTTTGTTTTCCTATCTGTGTTATGCCAATTAAGAATCCGTGTGGCATGCAAAAACGAACAAAAAATACAAAACTAAATGCTGCCAACCTCGGCAACCGTGGGCAAATGTGCTAGAGTTCGGGAATACCACATTTTTACATTACTGAATGCCCTTAATTCGACTACTACAGTTGAATGACTGCAGGGAAATACTGGTAAAAGTATAGTAAATTATTTGCGATGAATTCAAAACTATATACACACACTATTAAAGTGTTCCCTGATGTGATTGAGGGTAATGTGTGGCACAATAACGTAAAATCGCATGATGGTCAATCAATGATGTTTGGGTTGTGCGCACGGCCAGGGTAATAGTGTTGATGAAACAGTGAGACACATTATGGTAACTATCTGTGCATTGCCACATTGACTGTAGATGCACTGCAGTGTGAATCGGAAAAGTGTCAAACGGAACGGGTCATAGGGACAAATCAGAGTCCTGTTTAAATGATAATCCGCGATACTAATAATTATTTTTAGTGTCTATGCTAAATTTTTCGAACTTACAACTATGAAATTTTCTATACAAAATTGCATATTGTGACCAACAAATTATTTAGTGCGAAGGTTAAATAAATTAAATTAAGGTACATGAACATTAGTTAACCCTGGAATGCTACACTTATTTGCGAAACGTACTATGCTACACTGGGGTACAACGGTACCCCAAAGAAAAAAGGACATTTTTATAAAAAACTAAATTTTATTCAGCGAATTCATAAAAGAAACTTAGAGTACAGAATAAAAGTAGTTTTTTTCAAAAACAAGGAAATGAAATAATATTATTTTGAACAGGTTGGACATATTTTACTTTGGTGCTGTAAACAAATGAATTTTTTGCATAGAGCGCAGTTGATCCTTGATTTTCTATCCCGGCTTCTTGGGCAAAATGCACACCTACCCGCGGTAGTAGTTGGCTTTGTTTGCTCTTCTAATGCTGGGGTTATTTTTAGTGTACTGCATAGTGTCTCGCGGAGTTCACGCCTTAAAGTTGGAGTTTGTAAACGACGTTTAATGTGGTTTTACTAAATCTAGTGCTAATTTTTTCAAGTATTCTCTTCGGTTTTCTAATTTTTCTTTGTTTTGTGCGTAAGAACCACGTAAAAGGATAATAGAGTTGTATCCCAAAATATTGAGCAAATTACAAAACAAGCAAAACGGCCAGCGGCGCGTCTTTCGACCAGTAGAATAAGTGTGACATAATTGGTCCAAGGTGTCAACTCCGCCCTTTGTTGAGTTATAGAATTTTATTATCTCTGGTAATTCGGTGGAATTTGGCTCATCACCTTTTTCATGCATCGTAGAAAACATCAATACAATTTTTTTTTCTTTTTTGGTGGACAGTATCCATAGTCAGATTTCTATTGGTACCATGAAAAGAACTAGTAAGTTTGTCACAATAGTACTGGGCAACCGGAACATCGCGAGGTGTGGAGTCCTTGCCTATGTAAACTTCAGCGTCGAGTACAAAAGCCGTTTTAGCATCGCAGCACATCACTATCTTGATTCCATACTTGTCAGGTTTTGATGGAATGTACATCTTAAATGGACAACGACCTCGGAAACCAACTAATTGTTCATCAATCGTGGTGTATTCCGATGGAACATATAATTCTTTCATTTTATTTAGGGATCTCTCGAACACTTCTCGAAATGCTGCAAGTTTGTCCGTCGTTTTTCTCTGAGCTCTGGTGTCTTTGTCATCGAATCGAAGACAGTTGATCAGAAACCTAAAACGTGCTTCGGGCATAGTTGCCCTAAATATTGGTATACCACTGTCTTTATCAAATAACTCTTTGGTAAACACTCCATTCATTTTCATAACACCGGCATAATAAAGCAAGCCAATAAGTGCCTGCATTTCAATAGAATCCGTTTCCTTGGTGAAAGAAGGTTTATTAGTTGTTTCTGTGTCATCATCGTCGTCGTCCACTTTTTGACATATGTTAATTTTTGGACTTTTATTTATATATTCTTTATTTGTATATTCCGTAATTTTTTCAAGGTTTTCTCTGGTGAAACATAGTTCCCAGGCTTCTATTCCTGACTTTATTTGCATGGATTCATTTTTATTTCCAGGCAAATGTAGAACCAGATTTCTTTTTTGTGTCCGATGTACTGTACCTTTAACCCCTGACCACTTGAACCCATTTTTTCCTCTTAGTTTAACGGGAACCTTCAAAATTTTAACTTTTGCTTGTTCAGCACGGTATATTTGTGCCAGCGGTACACAATCTTCAGAATCAGAGGATGAAAATGAATCCTGGAAGCAAACGGTCAAGGATGTGAGCCGATGGTGATCTGGGCTAGAATGGTAACGGATGTCTTCAATATCGCATTCCTTGTTCATTTCTAAGTTATCTCTAAAATCTGGTATGATGGCATCGTCCTCATCACTCATGTCATTTAAATCATCGGAGTCAGCCTCATTGAGAATTTTATGTATCTCCGAGATATCATCCGGTTTTGATAAGTCAAGAATTTTTTTTTTGGGAAGTCATTTCTACCATGAGCTATAAACAAACAAATTAATAAGCGTATAATAGAACTGAGCACTTGTTACATTTACTAACAAATAGTTTAATAAGACTAACATACTTACCTACATTAAAAGAAAACACAGTAATACATTTTTTTATTTCATTCGTATTCTGCTTCACTGGGGTACACCTGTATCCCAATATCAAATTTCAGCACAATGACAAACAGTCCGCCCGCCGTCAGTGTCACATACGAACTAATGCAACAAGTCATGAAAATACTCCGACGCTCAAGCTTGCAGCGCCATCTGCTACCGAATGGCTGCAGTTTAAAATAAGGCTGGGGTACAAGTGTACCCCAAGTAGCATTCCAGGGTTAAGAATGCCGCTCCACAATATGTTATCGAAAATTAACAGGGGCTGACACAGGTCAATCAGCAACCTAATGGAATTATTTTTTTTTACGTTAACTTCGAACAGCATTAACCCCACTTGTTTGGCATTGTATATGATTAGATTAATTAGATCTTCATTCTTGAAGCTCTTCATCTAACGATTGCGTGAACAATTCAATCAACTCGCCATCAGACAATCGAAATGGTCGCCTTCATATTATTCCGAAATAACGTATACGAATTACTCCATAAACTCTAAAAATGAGAGGTCGAAGACTGAAGACATTTTCCGTCCAAATTCATTTCCGCGTGAATTCGAGAAACGACGGTACACATAAACAATAGGAACGAGCACAAAAAAATGGTTTTACTGCCGCAAATAAACCCGAATTTTATGAGTTTGATTAAAAATTCCGAAAGTACTGACTGAACCTTGCTCTGTCACAATTGCTAGACCTGTCGGTGGTCGCAAAATACAATTTCTGACATTAACAATCAGCTACCAGTTTGACGGCCTGAATTACAATTTTAAACCGTCTGTAATGGTGTACTACACCTTGTTTATGTCTACTCTAATAGCGCCTTTAACAGGTTTTTGTCAGCCCTTTTGTATGAATATTGGTCCACAAAAAAGTGGGCTTAATTTTCCATACCCATGGTATAAGTGTGTGACCTTGACTTGCGAAAACGAATGAAAGAAACTTAGAACGCAGACGTTTCAATGACATTGCTCAGCAAAATTTCTTTATAATAGATCAAAGACCTGGTGTATATAAATGTTTGTTTGAAATCGATTTGTGTGGTAGGGTGGTAGAAATTACCGCAGGGTCAATTTACGCAACCGAGCACCTACCATGGGAGGCCTTAGGTTTAGGTAAATCGTCAAAGCGTGCACGCAAAATCAGTTCTCATCAGGAGCGGCAAGACAGTATGCGAAAAATAAAACTTAATCTGTGGCACAAATGCCATCCATTATCCTATTAGAGGGCTGAAGTCCCCTGATGGTTGGCTGTATTTAATGAGACAAACGAGCTATTGTAGCAATTAATTAAAATCGAAAGGAAGCCAAGCGGCATTGTCTGGCTGGCTGGCAGGCAGTATCCGCAATATCCAATTGCAAATAGCAAATTAGAACAAACAGGGCCATTGAAATAAATCGAACAGTTCCCTGGAAAATGGATAAATGAATCAATAGGGTGGTAGTGGTTGCGGGATTAGCTCTATAGTTAGAGCAGACAACAAAACTAAATAGGGTAGAGAACTAATACTATATCCCTATGGACTTTTGAAGGCAAAACAAGTTGTTTGTATCCTTAATGGCATTCCAATGCGTCACTGAATCCACCATGGCAATGAGACCGAACCGAACCATGTGTTTGAAAGTAAGTTGATAATCGATGAGAGGATAATGTGGAGAGGCGAAGCTTATAAACGAATGAATGGCTCTGAGATGCCTTAGCGTTAGCCTTATCATTTGCGCTTCCGTATACTCAGCGCGAAATCCCTTAATGCAGGTCACTTTGGTGGGAGTTTTCCCTTTTTATGTTGCCACCAAGCCTGTGCGATGTTTCCATGGGGAGTAGTCCACCGAAGCAGAGGTCATTTATAGACCAAAAATTTACCCGAAATAATATTTTCAACTTGACCTTCTGTATTGGAATATATACTCACCTTCCTGCAGAGTGTCCATCGGCCAGCTCCTTTCCTCATCGGCATGAATTGAATATCTAATCAATTACGCCATCGGATTAGATTTCTATTCAGATATACTACAGCCACTCTCTGGTTTGAAGAAAAGGATGTCTTTAAATTGAAATCAATAAATTGGCTTTCGTATGGCTGGTTGGTATCTAATGTTGAAGATCCTTTCGGAGGTGGGCGCATTTTTGGCTGTCGAAGGCTCAATAGCCTCTTTGCGAGAAATAACATCCGGAAATTTGTTTTTTTTTTTCGCTCTCATTTTTTATTTAATTTCTTAGAGTGTTTCATGCGTGTTGCTGTAATGTGGGACAAGGGATGTAGCATTTACATGCTTTCGTTATGACGTCGTTCATAAAAGTTTCATTTGAAAAACTTTTTGGATAAATTACGAACGCTTTTACCCGCCCAAATTCATCGAAAGTTTGCAGCTTTACTGAGCTTTGTTGGAAGTGGTACGAAATTCATCTGGACTTTCCAGTTCTGGGAACATTTGACTCATTGTCATTGTGGATGTTGTCAAGTCTTCTTGATACATGATTTTATTCCAATAGATAACAGCGCCTCCCTAGACAACAGGTGTTGTTGGAAACGCGTTCCCAAAATGTGGATCGCACTACTTCAGTCCACTTTGGGGAACTTTCCTGTGGAATAAAACTTTTACGTTCACGAATAAAACTCTAGGTATGAAAAAATTTGCTTCGGCGAACCATTTAAATAATTTAAAGGGTGAAAGCCCATAAACATGCTAAAGTTTCAACCAATTTCCTGTCAATTCGACTTTGACGAACTGAACCACTTGAGTAGGTACATGGTTTTTAAAATTAGTTAAAGTTGGAATTCCTATGTGTAGAAAAATAATCAGGGAAGTACCTATAAGTAAGTAATATTGTCCTTTAAAAATTGGAATCAAGAAAATTGTCGTCTTTTTAATAAAAAGGACGTCAAAGTTAAAAACGAAGAGTAGGTAATATGATGGATACCATTCCCTATTGTATCTCTCTTAGAAGTCCCGCCGTAGCCCAAATCATTCATTATGTAAGTAGAAAAAAAATATTCTACTTAGCTGACCCAATTTTATTCGAACCAACCCTTTGGATTGCAATGATTTTCTTTCATTAAAGTTTACCTATTTACCTTTCACTATATTATAATATAATTTTATGTCTTAATGTGTAAGCATATAAAATAATTGAAATGAAATGAAAAAACGTGTAATCGAAGACAACAAGTTTGTTAATAATTCGTATATGGAATGCCTGTTGTTTGTTATCCGGTAGAACAGACCGAAAGAGAGATGCAGGGTGAATTATTAGACAACCCAACATGTACAGTTTAATAAAGTGGAGAAAGTTGCCGATTTATTTCAACTTCCTTGTTTTCATATTTACATATGTTGCTCGCCTTCATTGTCCATCTCCTTTTGACAAGTGACGCGCCAAATTATTGCTATAATACAAGGTGGCGCAAAAATAACCTTCCGATGTTTTTTGGCTGTAATTTAAAAAAAAATCTTGTGGATTATTTTTATTTGGTCTTTTAATTTTTTTTACATCAAGTCGAGAATATGATGTCATGTAAATGGCCGCCGCCACAGTTGATTGTCATCTGAGCCAAAACTTCCGGCGATAGGTCCTCACATTCTTGACGGATATTGTCTTTAAGAGCTGCAAGAGTCTGAAGCTTGTTGACATAAACCCGCGACTTCAAAAAGCCCCACAAAAAGAAGTCTGGAGCGGTCAAATCAGGCGATCTTGCGGGCTAGTGCAAATCGCCAAAAACGACCCGGGAACACCGCTTTCAGAATATCGGTTGTGGCTCGCGCAGTGTGTGTCATAAATCGTCCAATTGCAATCGACCGATTATTGCTCAAATAAATAGTCACCAATATTCCGCGTTCTGGAGCAGTGTAGCGTAATATTGTTTATTAACGTGTATTTCGCATGTGTTTACTACACAAATGTCAAAACAGAACTGACATTAGGGGCCAATCGCAAAATTTATAGCATTTTCTGATAGGAGGATTACTTTTGCGCCACCTTGTATAATATAAGAAATTTATCATGTAACAATTTTGCATAGGATTCAATGGATTTAATTAATTAATTTAATAAACCAAGGTAGATGATCCACAAACAAATAACTTGCAGGCATCTAAAAAAATATATGCTGGGTTGACATTAAACTTAGCTCAGTTGTTAAAATCCCATCTTTTCTAGAATAATTTTTACCTCGTTACGAAGAAGTCTCATAAATAAGTTTGCTCAATTACTAAGCTTTCCCTCCAAGAATTTGAAAGAAGGTTTTTGTTATTTTCATTTATTGATTTATTTTATTTATTTATAAAAGATAAACTGCTCCTCGGAGGCGCCCATGAAATATATATGGGTAATGAATTCTTCTTTTAACCGACGCTCGAACAAACTTGTTCTTTTAAGCCAACTCAGTCGTCGATCAACACTTGCGAGAGACGGTCGTTCCGCTTCGGTAAGTACGACCGTTTTTTTAGTTATGGCAATGCGTTGCGCTCGAAAGGCTCATGGTCATGTTTATCTCCTCTGATTCTGTGTCGTGTCGTGGTGCTCTCAATAGGGTGTTCACAATATTTTCTACCGTAGTAAGTATTTTTTGTTCTATTATACCAGGGCACTACGAGGACGTGATAGACAAAGATCCCATTACTTATTTTTCTTATAGGTATATTTATTTTTCGTTTTTTGCTTTTTTAATTTTTCTATTGGAACTGTTGAATTTATCTCAAAAGGAAAACACGCTCAAAAGGTTTCACAACTTATAAGTCAACTTTAGTTACAAACTGGAGAATGATTAATAAACTAATTATTTAAATGGAAAGAAAGAAAGGTTAAGCCAACCGCGTGTGCGGATTGAGACAGACAAGATAGTGACAGATGTCAGCTATAAGTCGACTCTAGGTGACTGACAATCAGAAGTGTTGCCATCAGTGTTGTTATGGATATTGTTTGAGAATCGAATATTTTCTCGGTTCTGTCGTATTTTACGAGTATAAAATTCATTTAAGTCATTTTGTATTTGCTGTTCACTCCCGGTGTAAATCAAGTTTAAGTAAATTTTACACCCGACCATTGAATCCGATTTTTTAAATTTAAATCTATATCCATAATATTCACTCGAAAACATGCATTAAGCCCGCTGGATTAAACATGGATTTAAACGCTGACTTAAAACAGTTTAAACCTACGTAATGTCAAATTTAAAAAAAATTGCATTTTTTGTTGTTTGTCACTTGGAAATTTATCTCATTTGTTTTGAGCCCAGTTTTATTTTAAGGTTATGCCGAAATGTTTGTCGAATTATGTCCAAAATGTCTCTTTTTTCAGGCAGAAACATTTCCGAAAATTACCACATCGTTAAAGTCGATATATTCGACTACAAGGACGACGTTGATTCACCATCAGCTGTTGTTTCATCAGTTCCTCGACAAATTCGTCTTCTGACGATGAAGACATCAACATAAATATTTTTTACTTTTCTACTCTTCTTATTTCTTGTGCCCTGCTGTCGAAAAGATAACAACATTATGAAATTCAGTTTTAACCCGAGTTAATTTACTTAAACTGGTCTCCGGAGTGCAGTTTAAATTCAGTCAGATTAAACGCCGTTTAAAAAACTATGTTTAAATTCGGCTTTAACGACTGAATATTATGCATTTGGATTTAATTTTTGGGTTAAACTCACTTAAATCCGAGTGTAAACTTTAGCCCTGATTAAGGCGAGTTAATATGGCCGTAAAAGTAGCCATTGCCAATTTGACATAACGCAGCAGTAAAATGGTATGCTCAGTAATCGATGCCGGCTAATTGCAAAGGGATGTGTTGGTAAGGTAAAGTCATATTAAATGCAGTTCTAAATTTTTGTGGGTTTTTTTTTCTGGAATTGTATTTTATTTATCGAGTCGTATTTCCGTTTACCCATTGAATTTAATGTTTGGATAATATCAGAAAAAATCAGAAAAATATTTAAGAAATCGTAGAAATTGGGGCGAAAAAGCAAAAATCGGAGCGTCGTATCAACCTTCGAAAATCGTAACATTTACGATAAATACGACCACATAACAACGCTGGTTGCCATAGCCACAACGTTGCCATGGTTACAACAGTTACCCCTTCACTTAGTTTTGAGCAAATCTTAGTCGCTTATTACGCAACCTCTCAGAACTTCTCGGTGTTGAAAAACTCAGCGATGTTTCAGAATGATGAGCTCCGCTGATGGTTGGGATGATGGTGGTGTTTGATTTGTTGCAAGTCCTGGCATATGGCGGTTTGGTTGGGTTCGTAGTGGTGATGACGATGGCTTAAGAGTCAAGTTTGGCGAAGTGCCAGTGAGATCAATGTTTGGAGGACTTCTCGGTGGATTCAACAAGACGTCAGAGCCATCTAGAGCAAGGGATGGATTGCTCGCTGCAGTCGCCCTGAAGTTCGAAAACCGATTAACAAAAGGACTCAAACTACTTGCCTCTGGTGTCCCCTCAGGATCTTTGCAGCCGAACGATTGTTTTGTGTTATTCGGAGTTCGATTTCGTATTTGATTTTGATGCCGACGCCAGCTACCTTTGCTTGTTTCTACTAAGTACATCCCGGGTTTGCTTTATGACGCCTTCCAACCACTTCGTCATCTGTCGATAGGTACTGCCTTACGAAAACCGGTTGCCCTGGTCAGAACTTTGATGCCCTTAACAACTGCTGCTTTGGTGTTTCAGAAAACATAGCGGATAGTAAACTGCGAGAACGACGCCCATGCAACTTCTCAGCAGGAGAGACCCCGTTTTCGTCTGGAGAACTGCGATATGTTGATAGGAATATAGCTAATGCTTCATCGCCTTTGGGAGTGTCCTGCAAAATTTTGAGGAGAGCCGTTTTGAATGTTCGCACCATCCTTTCCGCTGCTCCATTGGATTCCGGATTGAATGGAGCGGATCGGATGTGACGAATGGAGTTGAGATCACAAAACCTTTTAAATTCTTCCGAAGAAAACTGAGTGCCGTTGTCGGACACCAATGTCTTGGGCTATCCTTCTAAGGAAAATATGGATCGCATTGATAGTTGCCTTTGAGGTTGTTGAAGACATCCTGACTACAAAAGGAAACTTCGACTTTGAGTCCACTAATATCAGCCAAGAAGAGCATTGAAAAGGTCCGGCATAGTCCACATGCAAACGTTCCCAGACACCGTCAGTGATTGACCAACTGGTATATTCCTAAGGAGGATTACTAGCACTTAACTGACATGTATTACACTTCTTTATAGCTTCTGAAAGTTCTTCATCTATTTTTGGCCACCAGCAAAAACGGCGGGCTAATTGCTTTGTTCGTGTTATTCCCCAATGTCCTTCATGCAAAAGCCTTAAATCTTTATCCTGAAGATTTGCTGGTACCACTACCCTCAGATTTTCGCATTGATAGATCAGCAGTGGTGCGTAGGCTTAATCTCCTTCGAAAAATAAGGGCTTAATCTCCTTCGAAAAATAAGGTAATAAACCACTTTCTGCTGCGGGCAACTGCTTCGGCCATCCATCATGCACTGAAATACATTCGTCTTTTTCCGATTCTTTGGTAATACTGGCTGCGTTGATAGGAAAATCGTCTACGACGGCTGATTACACATGCTCTACATGACGACATGATTCCTCTGCGTTGTCAAATTCGTCGTCCCGTCCCACAGGTAAACGAGAGAGGCAATCGGCGTTTCCATGCTGTTTGGTCGGGCGATACCGAGTCGTGTAGTTATACCCCATTAGCGTGAAGGCCCAACGCTGCAGGCGATGAATTGTCATTTGCTGCAATTTCTTATTTGGGTGAAATATCGACACTAACGGTTGGTGATCGGTTATCAGCTCAAATTCGCGACCAAATAGATACTGGTGGGATTTTCTAGCCCCGTATATGATGGACAATGCCTCTTTCTCTATCTGGCTGTATTTTTTCTGAGTCTCATCTAGTGTCTTGGAGGCGAATGCGATGGGCCTTTCAGTTGAATCCGGGTAAATGTGAGAAATAACGGCTCCGATCCCGTGTCCAGGGTGATTGGCAAATCATCGCGGAAATGAACTAGCTTAGAGACGCTCGCAATACGGTCTTTGAACAGCTGATAAACTTTCTATTGCTCATTTCCCCAGAAGAACGGCTCGTTGGACACCCGTAATTCATTCAGAGGCGAATAAAGCTAACTGGGAAACATTTTCGATAAAAGAGTTGTAATAGTTGATCTTACCAATGAAAGCTTCCAGCTCCATTAGGATTCTTGGTTGAGGTAAACTTTGAATGGTTTTGATTCGAGACTCCAACGGTCGAATCCCAGCTTCATCGATAATGTGGCCCAAGTATTCAATTTCGGCTTTAGCAAAGCGGCACTTGTCCAATTTGCAGCGTAACCCATGTCGCTCCAAACGCTCTAGCAATATACTGAGATTTTGAATGTGTGTTCCTGGTTTGTTTTACCAGAGATGATGACATCATCGAGGTATGATACACAGAATTTCAAGTCCGACGTAAGCTGCTTCATATATCGTTGAAAAATACCTGTGGAACTGGATGTACCAAAGGAAGGCGCTGATACTCAAAAAGTCCAAATTCCGTGTTTACTACACATTTTTTTTTTTTTTGATTCCTCGTCGAGTGGAATTTGCAGGTAGGCGTCCGCCAAATCCACCTTCGTAAAAAAACGTCCAGCTTATGAAAAAGTTCCTGGATCCTGGAAACCGGATGTCTGCCGATCTCAAGTTGAGGATTAATAGTTATTTTGAAATCACCACAGATACACAAAGCTCCAGTTTGTTTTTTAACAACGACAATGGGTGCTGCCCACTGGCTCGTTTCCACAGGTCGCAGAATACCCAACTTTTCCAGGCGCTCTAATTCATTTTTGACCCCTTCTTTGAGTGCGAACGGCACTGGCCTGTACTTGAAATAACCCAGCATGGTGATTGGCTTAAGGGTTAGGTGTGCAACGAAAAACTTGCTACAACCAAGCTCGGGACGAAAAATGTTTTCATATCTTTCGCACAGAGCCTTTGCTTGAGATTCCAGCTCCTCCCTGGGCTCCCATCCGATTTGCAATGCGGTGTCTTCATAACCACAATCGATTTCAAATTGGAACGCCTCAAACCAATCCAGCCCCATGATGTTGGCTTCTCGAACAGAATTAACTACCAACAATGGCAATTGATACGATTGTTTTTTCCAACGCACGTCAATGTCGATTACACCTTGACGGACACTTCGACATCTCTATATGCTTTCAAAGTGCGTTTCGTTGGTGAGCACACCGGCCTTCCAAGACATTTGTACCCTGGTAATCCTATTATAGAACAAGAAGCTCCAGTGTCCAATTGGAAAGCCATTGGACGATCGCTTACTTGAAGTTCAATAATTTTTTTTTGATTTCGACGTTCAGTTGAAACATGCGCTCCTTCCCTGACTAATACAATCGGCCCCATGCCCTCATCAACCAAATTGATAGTATGGGCAGAGTCTGCCCTCTTGCCCTATGAACTGTTTTCGCCTCTTGTTTGACGTTTCCCCCGGCTCTTTGATCGCCGTCGAGATTGAGCATGGGTATTTCCTTTTTTCGGCTGCTTAGATATATACACGCTCTTAATATGACCTCGTGTTGACGATTGTGTTTGCAATCGTTTCGCTTATGGTGGATAAAACACACGACCGTCTAGCTGGAAAAACATTCGACTTACATGGATGGCTGGGTCCTCAGTTGATGAAGGTCACTTGCAATGGCTGCTGTGGAAGTGCTGCCGGGCCGGGCATCATCTTTTGACGTAAAAATTTACATCTCGATGCCAAAATGTGCAATTTGGTTCGAAAATGCTTTGTGAGCTTTTCTGTTAGGTACTCTTTCTGTGTCATCTAGAAGCTGAGCTACAACCCAAAATCTAACATGAGAAAAACTAAATTAATTTTCTCAAATCGAAAATTATCAGCAACCGTTGGTCTTGATGGCTGTTCTGCTTTGGGGTGGGTCGTGGGTGGCTGGCGCACATCGCACAAGTACATACATGCCAAGAAAAACTGCGTGAAGTTTTCTCCGAAACGAAAGAAAAGTATGCTAGGTGAGTGTGGATGTAATCAACAGGGACGATGTTTCTCGGAGGAAATGCGCAGATGGCTGATATCAATTGAGTTTAAGGTTTTTGTTTTTGGTAGTTGTGATATTACCTACATTGATACCTACAGTAAAGAATTGAAGAATTCACTAAGTGAAGACGATATAGGTGAATTATTTTTTTTTTATTTTCTGTTGGTGTAGATACAAATTTAGTTTAAGGTTTTTGTTTTAGTGGTTGTTTTGATATTACACTGAAAGAATTGAAAATCACCAATTGCAAAATTTTGAGTTGCAATTCTCGAATTATATCTTTGTCGCAAATTACAACGATTTTTTCTTGGATTGATATAAAAATTCGTAATTCGACATTGAAAACGGCGTAGAATACAAAATTCTGCTTGTTGAATTTTGCGATTAGAAGTATTAATTCGAGCTTCTTTTATTTGTAGTGATTTGCGATATTGTTTGGCGCAATTTACCACTTCAATGGGTCAATTTCTCAAGCACTACTTCAAAATCGCAAATTGCAAAAAGTATTTGCTGATTTACAAACACTGAGTGATGAATCAATGAAATCTTATAATAATTTAACACATGTAAATTGAAAACGTAAAATGACGTAGAGAAATCGTGAATTTTTTGTAATTTCCGTGGAATTAACTACCCGATGTGTGGAATTTTTGAGCGCACAGACAGCCGACAAAAACGAACCGTCATAGCATGTCCATGGTCCATGTAAAGAAATCCTTTTAAGTCCTTTCAATTTCTGCATGGACAGCTCCAACCATGCGCATTTGGCTTCATTAGAGTCAGACAGTCGGTATTCAATCTTTGCTTAAAGCAGTTCTTGTCGGGTCAAAGTTATTTACAAGAATAACTCATTCGTGGTGATAGTGAGTGTACTAACCAACAAATTGTAGAGAATTTTGGAATACATCTTATATGTACTTATGTACTTAATATTTAACAATATAAAAAAAAAAAAATAGGTAGGGCTATTAGAAAGAAGTTTAAATTGGAATGGAATCTAAAATATCATAGATACGTAATTGAAAATGATTGTAAATGTTCGTATCAATGACAAGTTCTGCTAAATAATTTGTTTGTATTTTAAATTTTAGCATAGACCGAAAAAACCACCCCAGACAAATCCCGTTGTCTCCGGGCGATATGGCGCCGTATGCCTTTCACAGATATCAGGAGGAAACAAATTATAAAATGTGACTTTAAATATGTATTCGAAAATAACCTAAATAATTAAACTACGAATTTTGATTTGTAAATCATAAGATATAAGTTGTAAACTGAGAATAAAGTTTTCTAATTTCACGATAAAACAATTTCAATTTAATACGGTGATGCCTCAAATCACTACTCAAGAATCGTAAATTGCAAAATATGAAATGCAAATTGATAAAAAAAAGATTCAATTTACCATTGCGAATTCGTAAATTGCAACTACTGAAGTGGTAAATCTACCCTTTTGTTCGCAAATCAACACTTTTGAGTTGCAATTCAAGACTAAATGGTTGTAATTTGTTAAGGGAGGAAATCCTAATTTACAACACAAAAGTGGTAATTTACGAATTCTTTTTGCAATTCAAAATCCATAGTAGCAAATAAATAACTATTTGTGTCAAATTGCGATTGGTTATTGCAATATGTATTCCTCATTTGATCGCATCATTGACAATAAAAAGTAACGATTCGCGACTTTTGAGGGTCAATATCTTCACTTCGTACAATTTATAGAATTGCGAATAAAAAGTCGAGAATTAGTAAATCCTGAGCTAAGCTCTAAAACTAGACAAACTTTTCGTGATTCTGCGCTCATTTTTCTTGATTTGATCCTAAAATTTTTTCCGTGTACCTACGTGAAGAAGTGAAGAGTTCAAAAAGTTGAATTGTATTAATTACATTGTTGAATTTAAGTTTCTTAAATTGGTGTTTTAGGTGTATAGATTTGTTTGATTTCTTGTTTGACTAGCTGCGCCCGCAACTTCGTACTCGACGTGAAACTGTGTTTTCGTTAATATAATAAAACTGTAACTTTTTTCCGGCCGTAAGGTGTTTGCTCTGAATAGATTAAAAAACTACTGCACGAAATTGATTCCGGTTTTCACAGTTGTATTGAAAATTCTCGAGATTAAAAGATATGGTATGTTTTATGACTGCCTGCTGTCCGAAAGCAGAGATCTAAGTTGATATCTAAGAAAAGTTTTAGTTCTCGAATGCCTTCTAGCTCCTAGCTTTCGAATGACTCATCTAAATGAAATTGTTTTTTTTTTTTTAAATAAGATTTTAAGACATAAATCATCTTTGTGCGTTATCCTGAAGTTGAAAAAAAAGCAATAATCTATAAATTTTATACAATTCAAAAAAGTAAAACATTCGATTTAATCTAGATCGTTGGATTTTACCAGCGTTGAGTGGAGGAAATGTTGTGTGAGTGTGCGACAAAATCTGTTTCTCTCTCTGTACCTTTTGTGCTGTCGCTGTGTGCTTTTTCTTTATTTCTTTTGTGCATCTTTTGCACTTTTTGTTTTTTTTTTGCTCTTTGCTCTTTTAAATTGAACTGGAGATGGAGAATATATGAGTATTTGATATGACATATGACATATGAGTAGTCGAGTAGAGCGAATGTGGCGCATGAGATTGAGAGGGAGTCACACTCAATTGTGATTTAAATGCGCTGGCGAAGCAAGGCGAGCACGGGTCAGCTGTATACCTATACATAATTTCATACAAACTTTGTCTTTGAAATAAACCGCAAACCAAATATTAAATAAGCATCATCATTAAAAAAATCAACTTCCATGTGATAAAAAAGAAATGGGATTTTTTCGAAACCTCGTCCTGGATCGAGAAGGAGGTCCGGTCCGCTTGCATTGGCAGTTAGGTCACAGAACTAGTTTACTATCTGTCTAACTACCAACGCAGATAAAAGACCCACAAATTGTTTCATAAAACGTGCACCAAAAACCTTTTATACGTAATGTGTCTCCATTTACGTTACGTTAGATAACTAAGGAAGTAAATCGCCCAAAGGCAGTCACTTAATTTCAGCCAGAAACCGAAAACTCTGCTTCAATATTGCGACTCAGATATTCACTTAAAACTTTTCAAGAAGCTTTTTCGAATATACATAATCCTTAGAACTCTGATTAACAAACCCGATTCAAATTTAAATAACAATACGTCATCACATCTCCCATCTTCTCAGATAAGTATCTGTACAGCATCACCTTTTAAAAGGATTGAGATATATTCTGTGTAAAGCATCATTCATAAAACGAAGGCACCTACACACAAATCAAGTCCTTTTGCAGCCAACATTTTCTTTTAACATTTTTTTTTTTTATTATTTTATATCGCATTTTCCACTTTCGACTAAAGTATCCAATAATAACCCACACCATATGCACATCATCCTTCAAAGCACAAAGAAGGTAAATAAAAATAATACTACCTCCTTTGAATTCAATCCGTGTCATACCGCACCTCTGCCTGTGCATGCCATATGGCAATGAGAAAGGAAATCTTCTCCCCCTTTTAAACCTTATTTACTCTTATCTTTCGCAACCCCCCAACCACCGCACCTTTTCACCATCACCAGCTGTATTCGAAATCAGGATTTCTAAAAAGAGCGCAAACTAACAGAAAAAGCAAAAAATACAGGAAATAAAAAAAAAGATAGTAGAATCTCGTACGAGGGAAAAATAAAATCCTGTTCCTTTATTATTTCAATAAAATGTTGTGTTGCATTCAAATTCGACTTTTCTCTCTGTCGCTGGCTCCCACTTCTTTGTAATAGGAAAACTCCTTGCAGCTCAGATGAAAAGGATGTTTTATGAGGCACCAGGGTCGCCGAGCGGAACAACAAAAGCGACAACGCTGACGACCAAATCGAATTACACATGTTTTCGGGCTGATATTCAGTTTATATTTTTTTGCCGTTCTGTTTCCATTTCCTTTGTCCCGCCCTGACCCACCTATTTTTTTTTTTTGTTATAGTGTTCCAAAACTGTAAACTTTTGAATCGTTCCATAAAAGAAAAGAAAAGTTTTATTCTTGGTGACGCAACGGGCGGAGGTATGCGGTATGGTTGAGGCAAATACTGTCGACGAAACGATTTTACATGTCGTAAACGTAATCCTTTTATTGACGGAAACAACGCGGCTACAAATGTGAAGTGAGTATTGGAGTCCTTCTCAATCGCTTTGGGGGTTCGAGTGGAATTCGTATTTAAAATTGTGCGCCCCATTCTTAAGCGCAGCACCAACACTGTCTGCATACGGTGAAGAAAGAAAAAGGTCATAAATGTATAAATGTGGGTCCCGCATTTGAAACTTAGTACCTATACTCGAGAGGAACGGACACGCCCGCTGTCGAAATCTACTTGGTGTGGAATTTTACGTGTCCCTATATTGCGAGGCGACTCCCTAGCCCGCACACCATGTTGTTCATTCGGAAATCAAAGCTAAACTTGTACGCTCATCCCACGCTCCCTTCACAAAAAGTATTGCGCCGCGGGCGATGGCAGTGGTTAGTGGTGCTTCTAATCGATGCTCGTTACATGTGGTTGCTCCAATCGTTTGCCTCTGTCGCGTTGGATGTATGCTGGCTGGGCTACCATTGAGTTTTCAGTTTTCGTTTGTTTGTCTGTGCCAAAGGGGTCGGAGTCGGATTCGGATTCGGATGTGGGGCAACAGCAGCCACAGTCGGATTGAAGGATAAAATTGGAGAAATTAATGTGAAATCATTGAATTTGGTTTAGCAAGCATTTTGCCCCAGCTTCCGTGGATTGCTGTTGCTGGCTATATACTCGTACATGCTCGTATTTCGAGAAGGGAATTTCGCTGTCTTAGCACATTAGTGGATTGAAATTTTCCACCATGGCAATCATCGGCTTAGAGCGGATTGCGACTCTGATTCTGCAAAGTGTCAATGAGATTTTGATCTTGTAAGATGTATCTATTTGTATCGACATGTTGTCAAATGTGGGCGGCATTTACGTCCTGCATTGCCCACAAATAATATGTCTTCATTTGGATCTCCCAAGGTAGGAGTTGGGTGAAAGGAAAAACTTCCATCGCTACTTAAACTCGGGTATTAAACTTTTTTATTCAATTTCATATAAAATACCCAGCCACACACAAACCCACGACAAGAAGCCACAAAGCAGACGGCGTGTGGGAGAAGGTTGAGATAGAGGCAAATGGGAAGTTATGCGGTTTTGAAATTTTATCGGGCAATTTAAAAATCGTAAAAATGAAATACCATCTTTAAGTGATGGTGGGGGGAGGAGGAATTTAACGTTTGAACTTGTTTGTCTTGGTACTGTTTATGTTGCTTGTGGTAGGTAGAGGGAATAGCGATGTGCTTCATTAATTATCGTCTTTTTTTATTAATTTATTTCTTTTCTTGTTTGCGTGTGGGATATAAACTTCGTGGTTAATTTACATAGTTAGTTGTGTCATTTTAACTTTTTGAAAGCGGACTGGGAGTCATAAAAACATTTTGTTGGGGAATTTATTTATTTTGGAGGGTGAAAGACTAAAAAGTTTTCTATTACAAGGACACGCACGACTGGCCAATTGTGGAACTTTTTTTATGGTAATACATAAAAAGGATTGATTTGTTTAAAAGGAAGCGAATTGCGTCCTCATATGATGGAGTGGTCATCATAAATTAGTTGCATAAGCTACCATTACAGAGGGCCTGTAACTGTCCGGTCGAAGTAGGCGTCTACCCAACATTTCTTGAAATATTACCTAAGTCCTTTCGCAGATCAATTAGTCCTTGAGTCCTTCTGCGAAATTCATAAGATTGATTTATTTTATATCGGAAATGCTGTAGACTGGCCTTATCCAACCACATACATTTAAAAAATAAAAATAAACAAATTGAAAAAAATATACCATACATGAAAACGGAATAAAAAACTATAGGGGAGAGTGGGGTACCTTTGAACGTCACTAATAAAATCATATTAAAAAAATATTTGAGAGCGTAAACTAAATTTGTATCCAGGCAATATTGTTTTCTTTAAGCGTCAACGGCTTTCGGTCATCTTTTCAGTAGTCGCTTAAAACTAGATCGTGTTGGATGTTTTTATGCTGCATTTCCACCTTTTTTTTTTCTCTCTTTGGAAGAGTATACAAATTTTTTGTTGAGCTTTTTTGTATGTGAAAACTATTTTTCAAAGGCAAATGTTCATTTAGAACCATAATAAGCTAAGTTTTTCTTATCTATGAGTACAAAGAAATTATTAAAGCTAAATTGTTCGTGACAGCACACGTTGGACCATGTTTGAACAAAATGGTCGGGGCAGGTTTAAACTGGTTCAAAATGATGACTTTTGCTCTTGACTTCTCTAAATTTCAGTTAGGTTAATGAGACTACTCCTCGTTTATGTAAAAACTCGTTTGTTTCGTTATATGTAGGTTAGGTATCTTATGTGAACGTCTGAAGCCGTTTGCTGATGATCTAATAGGTCCTTACCAATGCGGCTTCAGACCTGGAAAATCTACCACCGACCAAATTTTCACATTACGCCAGATCCTGGAGAAGACCCAAGAATATAACATCGACACACACCACCTGTTCGTCGATTTTAAAGCAGCCTATGACAGTGTTAATAGAGCTGAACTGTATCGTGCTATGTCTAACTTTAGAATACCTGCTAAACTGATACGCCTTATCAGAATGACGTTGGAGAATGCTCGATGCTCCGTCAAAATTGGTAGAGACTCTACTGAACCCTTCGAAACCACCAGAGTGCTTAGACAAGGCGACGCACTGTCATGTAGCTGTTTTAACATTGTGCTTGAAAATGTAATACGGAGCACTCATGCCAGTACATCGGGCACCATTTTCAATAAATCAACACAATTACTTGGGTTTGCAGACGACATTGACGTGATAGGAAGAACGAAGCGAGCAGTAACCGGTACATTCACTACTATGGAGTCAGCAGCAGGCAAAATGGGGCTGAAAATTAATGAGGATAAGACGAAGTATATGCTTTCATCAACAAAAGTCCAATCCCACCACCGACTTGGTCAAAATGTGACCATTGATAGGTATAACTTCGAGGTAGTCAGTGAATTTGTCTATCTAGGCACTGCTGTAAACTCAGGCAATAACATCAGCGCTGAAATCAAACGCAGACTAACTCTCGCAAATCGCTGTTTCTTTGGGCTAAACAAGCCCAAAGAAACAGCTTGTTTGAGGAACAGAGCCCTATCGAGAAGAACCAAAGAGACGTTGTATAGAACACTCATCATCCCGGTCCTGCTATATGGTGCAGAAGCATGGACCCTGTCCCAATCGGATGAAAAGGCACTTGGAGTCTTCGAGAGGTAAGTTCTGCGTACGATTTATGGTCCGGTCTGCGTAAACCATGAAGACAACGTTTGGCGAAGAAGATACAACGACGAACTATACGTGCTGTACAACGACATAAGCTTAGCCAGGAAAACTCGAATTCAACGACTAAGATGGCTGGGTCATGTTGAGCGAATGGACATCAACGCTCCAGCGCGAAAAGTCTTCAACGCCAAACCAGAGGGAGTCAGAAGCCAAGGTAGACCTCATCTTCGATGGAGCGACCAGGTAGAGGGAGACCTCCGACAACTTGGAGTGCGAAATTGGAGACGGCAGGCTAGAGATCGAGCCAGCTGGAGGGGTATATTGAGCAAGGCCTAGGAGCACCACGCTCTAGTTGAGCCAACATAAGTAAAGTAAGTAAGTAAGGTTAGGTATCTATATAAATAAAGTTATCTGTGAATTCTAGTTTGTGTACATATTTTAAGTTATTTTTTTGTTTATGTTATATGTTCCTACCTTATTTATGATTTTCAGTTTATTTATGTTAATTTTTTTTGTCTCTAATTTAAAAATCAAAACTAATTTATAATTTAAATAAAGTGAAAAGTCTTATTTCAGGTTAATATTTAATTATATAAACTGTAGTTCAAAGGTGCCCCAGCCTAGTTCAAAACTGCCCCACAGGGGGGGGGGGGGACCTTTGATCATAAGGACCTGGTTCATTCAAAAAATAATAACAAATCGAAATCTGCATAAAACCGATAGAATTATGCGTTTAAACTAAAGCTGAGTTCCATTCCAGAAATTCGAAATTCCATAGATCAGAAATTCGAAATTATGAAACTTGGAAGCAAAAAGTGTTCAAAGGTGCCTCACTCTCCCATATGCTTAACATTAAATTTTAAAAACACATAAAGGAAAAAGAAAGGTAAATCAGTTCGAATTGGAAAGATGCTAGATGTAGTTGCGACCTTGGATTTTCCACGCTTTAAAATGTTAATGGAAAAAGTCAAATCGAAAAAGAAATCAAACGATTTCATTTGATAAGGACGAATCTCAACTTTTAAAATCTTAGTAGCCCGACATATAAGTTGTGAAAAATACGTCGTCTATTGAACCCCAAATTCGCCAAAATACCAGAAATGTTCAGTCACAAGAATTCCTTTGCACTGACGAAATGAAATTCTATTTAAAAGAAAAACTTCAGTCAAGCAATACAGATATGCCTAAGAAGCCAAGTGGCGAATGAAGATAATTTGTATTCTGCTGTACGGATGGTATACCGGTCTTGAAGTATACCAGGTACAAAATGGGTCTGCCATCAAGCTTAGTTCTACGACTAAGTGAATCTATTCCATCTATTTTCACTATTTTTTTTGTTATAGGAATTAAAATGTCAGGAATATAATGCTACAGGAACTCTATACGCCTTTAGAACAGCTGGTGCATCTAAGACTATACAGGGTGAGGAAGAATACTTAATATTTATATAACTTATTGTATTTTTTTCGAAATCTGTGGATTATAAATCGTAGATTGAATAAATGAAATGAAATGAAAAAATCAAAGGAATTGATGGATAGTGGATAAGAACAACAAGGCCGCCGGCTCTGATGGTTTACCAGCGGAGCTCTTCAAATACGGTGGTGATGTTTTGGTAGGGCGCATGCACCAAATCATCAACCAAGTATGGGTGGAAGAAAACATGCCCGACGACTGGACTGTCAGCTCCATATACCCCATCTACAAAAAAGGCGATCCTATGTCTTGCAAGAACTATCGAGGCATATCTCTGCTTAATGTCGCATATAAGATCCTATCCAACGTACTCTGTGAACGTCTTAAACCGTTTTGCAACACACTAATCGGCACGTACCAGTGTGGCTTCCGGCCCGGCAGATCGACTATAGACCAAATTTTCACATTGAGGCAAATCCTGGAAAAGACCAACTAATTTCAAGTCGAGACACAACACCTATTCATCGACTTCAGAGCCGCGTATGATAGTATACATCGTCAGGAGCTCTATATGGCGATGGCAGAATTCGGAATCCCGGCAAAACTGATTCAGTTGTGTCGCGTGACACTCGTAAACACGCGATGCAACGTGCAATTTGGAAGTAGCTCCTCCGAACTATTCCAAACATGCACCGCATTTCGGCAAGGGGACGCGCTATCATGCGACTTCTTCAATCTCGTACTGGAACAGATAGTGCGCAGGGCAGGTGTCAACACGGGATGCACTATCTTTAACAGATCCGCCCAGCTACTGGGGTATGCAGACGATATTGACATCTTCGGTCGCTCCCAGCGTGCCGCGATAGAGGCTTTTACGGCGATTGAAGAACAGACGAAATTCGTTGGTCTTGTAGTAAATGAGGACAAGACTAAGTACATGCTATCAACAAACAAACAGGCATCTGTCCACCGCCTAGGACAGAACATCACTATTTATAGCAACAATTTCGAGGTAGTTAAGGAGTTTATCTACCCCGGTGTAAACATGAACACCACAAATGACATCCTAGTGGAGATCCGGCGAAGAATTACCCTGGGAAACCGCTGCTACTTCGGTTTGGCAAAACAACTGGGTTCAAAGCTCCTAACTCGAAGGACAACATGTATGCTCTACAGAACCCTTATCCTGCCAGTTCTGCTTTATGGCGCCGAGTGCTGGACGATAAGCAGGAAGGGAGAGCTGATACTGGGCTCCTTCGAAGGAAAAATTCTTCGGCGGATTTCTGGTCCTGTGTGCGAGGAGGCCGAATGGAGGAGAAGATAAACCGCGAACTTTATGCGCTGTACCAAGATGTGGATGTAGTCCAAAAGGCCAAAATACGTCGACTACATTGGCTCGACCACATCGAGCGAATGGGCAATAATTCTCCAGCTAAGTGGATCTTCGAATCCCAGCCCAGTTCGAGAAGACAATAAAGACCGTACCTCCGTTACAAAGATCAAGCCATCGCGGATGCTAGAGCGCTTGGTCTAGACAACCGGAAGCAGCGTGCCCGGTATTGTAGAGGATGGAAGGCTGCAGTGTCTCAGGCAGAGACTCTCCACGGGTCGGGAGCCCGTTAAGTAAGTAATTAAGGATAGTGGAGTAGTTTTCTGGCTTCTACAATATATGGCCGATTTCCGCTTTCGCGAAGCGGATTTTTTATTTCTGCTCTACTATTTCCCACGTTTGTTGTTCTATTCGTTCGACGGTCCAAATTGGCACCTTTGCGTCTTGCTGGCATTGTTCACTGTAACACACACAGAAATAAACCAAATTATTGTTTTACTTACTGTTTTTCTTTGTATTTATTCTTTTATTATTTGACCAACTTTTCACAATCACAAAACACGTGATATATTTATTGTAAATTAAAATATATTACATATTTTTATATATTACTAGCGGACCCTCGCCTGTTTTGCTAGGCGTTCAATTTTTAAGTTAAATAAATTATGATGATATTTGATACGGATTTCTTATTCAAAAACATACCATTTTCATCTTTGTGATCACTGATTAAACTATCCTATTTTTTAAGGCGTAACCAACCATGCATATCCACAAAATTTCCTTAAAATCGGTCGGAAAAACGCGTCAAAAATGCGCGAAAAAATGCATCAAAAACATGCAAGAAACGCGTCAAAAAACGCATAAATAAATACGTCAAAAAACGCGTCAAAAAATGCGTCAAATAACGCGCGAAAATACGTATCAAAAAATGCGTAAAAAAACGCGTCGAAAAAATTAAATGCTTTATTTTATTTTATTTGTTTTACCTTCATCGATCAAATTTTCACACTTAGGCAGATCCTGGAAAAAACCCAAGAAGAAAATCGATACTCACCATATTTTCATCGATTTCAAAGCCGCCTGCGGCAGTATATATAGAGACGAGCTATATAGAGCCATGTCTAGTTTTGGCATCCCTACCAAACTCGTCCGTCTGTGTAGGATGACGATGGAGAAATCACGCTTCTGCATCAAGATCGGTATTGACCTAACCGACACCTTTGATGTCAAAAAAGGATTTATACAAAGCCAACGAAGCTGTCACGTGACTTCTCTAACATCATACTTGAACGAATTATGCAAGGCTCACAAGCCAACATACGAAGTACGATCTTTCAAAAGTCTGTAGAATAACTTGCATACGCGGACGCTATGGTCATAATTGGAAGAACACAGCGAGCTGTCACTGGCGCGTTTGCAAGTATAGACACAGAAGCAGCTAAAATGGGCTTAACGGTTAACGAGTATATGCTGTCAACAAGAAGGGACACCCAGCATCGAAGCATGGACTTTTTCCAAAGCGGATGAAGATATCCTTGGTCGTTTCGGGAGAAAATTTCTTCATAAGATATTCGGTTCGGTCCCATTTGTGTTGACGGGTTCTGGAGGAGACGATTCAACGACGAACTATACGAGCTGTACAGCGACATCGACCTAGTCAAAAAACTGCGCATTGGACGGTTGAGATGGCTAGGACATGTAGAGCGAATGGACATCAACACTCCGGCCCGCAGAGTATTCTCTTCCAACCCAGAGGGTCAACGCAGTAGCGGAAGACCTCGCCTTAGGTACCGTGCACAAGTAGAAAACGACCTCAACCAACTTGGAGACAGTTGGCTTAGGACCGGGCTAACTGGAAAGGCTTGATGGTTGAAGCCCTGGTTCGCACCGAACTGTAGCGACACCTAAGTAAGTATTAATCGAGTAATCCACGAGTACCCCGTACAAAAACGATGCGTACAAGATTTAATTTCACCAGAGTTTACGTGTTAGTACATAATATTATAATAATTTCGGTTTAAAAAGGAAATTTAAATAAAAAAATTGTGCATCGAACTTAAAAATGAGATCCCTATTTGCTGCCATAACTTTTATCGTGCTCAATTCAGCTCCACAAAGGGAAATTAAAAAAAAAAAACAAAAATAGTTAACAACATTCTTAATAAAAATAATCTTTCGAAAAATCCTACCTACACGTTGATGCCTGTGATATGTTTGGCAAACTTGTTATTGCTGACTCATTTAAATAAATCGAATTCTTGTGGAGCTAATGGCATCTCGAATTTTGCCCTAAAACAAATTGCATTTTTCCTTTCGTCAGATATTTATAATCGTTGCGTATTCGCTATTCCAGATAGTTAAAATGTGCTGACATCATTCCATTGCTAAAAAAAGTTCTTCTGCTTCTACCAAATTCACTTCTTCCAGTCTTCAGCCAAATTTTTGAAAAGCTAAGGAAAAATAGGATAGCAACCTTTCTAACTGAAACCAAGTTCTTTAATCCAGTTCAATTTCGTTTTCAAAAAGAAAAGTCGATGGAAGATGCTCTGTTACAGTTATATTCTCAAGTAATGTCACACCTTGATGTAATAAAATGCAAGACGAGCTATTTATTGATATAACCAAAGCTTTTGATATGGTAAACCATAAAATTCTGTTGAGGAAACAGGAAAAATCCGCATTCCGTGGTTTCATACAAAGTTGGTTTAGGTCGTATCTTGAAAACAGGTCGCATCAAGTAAAAATTGATGGAGGCAGGAGAGTTCTTCAATATCGGTGTACCACAAGGCTATGTTTGGGTTCACATTATGTTTTTAGTCTCAATTCATTGTTTCCTCTTAATTTAAAAGGATCACCTACTGCCTTGTGGATGAGATAGGTTTCTCTTGTGGTTCAAATAGTTGCTTCGACTTGGTGTCTGATGTAAATTGGGATCTAAATCTTTTGAGACACTGGTTTGCTGAGCATCACTTAGTTGTTAGCTCTTAAACTAAAATAATGTTGTTCAACTTATCTAACTCGGCCAAATTTGAAACGAATGTGTATTTCCACGCACCTGAGTGTCAAAGATACAAACTGACTAACTGCAATTGCACGTCCGGTTTTTACTCTCAAACTTACAATACTAGTCTAATCTGCAGTGATGAATGCTTTTTAATTGAAACAGTAGATAACTTTAAGTACTTGGGACTCAGCCTTGACTCTAGAATGAGTTTTTCGGTTCATTGAAAAAGTATTTGCGATGTACTTTTAGATACCTTTATACTTGCGTAATATATGCTTAACTAAGCTTCTTAAGGCAATTTTTTACGGTATTTTCCATTCCAAGTTGCAATATGGGATTGCTTGTTGAGGACGCGTATACAAAAATAAAATGCATCCGCTGCTGATCTTGCAGAAATATAGCCTAAGACAAATTCATCGTAAACCTCGCAGACATCCAAGCTATCCTTTGTTCTGTGGCCTGAATATTCTTCCTGTGCGTCATTTATATTGTTTCAAGGTATTGTTCCCAATTTCCGTACCACTGTATATCGTAATTTTTGTTCTATTTTGTCGATTGTTTAATAAACTCCCGCAAACCATCAGGGCATTGTCACCGCCTGGAACATTTATAAAGGAAGTTCAAATTTGGCTCTTCCGATTTGACTATACCGGTTCAGAATCTAACATTTCCGATATTCTGGTTTAACCTTAATTCAATTTAATTTTTTTTTGGTTCTTATCTGGGTGTATATTGCATTTTGATTCAGTATGTTTGGTTTATAATTAATTATTTATTTTTCTAACTGCTAAATTAATTTAAGTTTTCTGTGAAAGGTTTTCTTAATATTGTTTACTTCAATTGAAGTGGCATTTAACTCTATTTTCATTACCCGACTGCACACAGAGAGAGTTATGTGTTTCGCGCGAATCCTTTGTACGTTCCATCGGGACACTCTGTGGCCTAAACGGGTTGACCAATTTTGAAGAATGAGGTGTCATAAGATTCGTATTCTTCCCCGGAGTGTCATAGGCTAAACAAAAAAGATATAAATCTAAATTTAAAGAAAGACGAAAAAAAGCCCAATTGCCACACAAATGTTAAGATGTGGAATACACTGAACTGTGAAAAAATAAATTACGTTCTCATCTATTCACAATTGCATCGCAACTCATACCCAACCAAGTTGCGCACCTAGCGGCATCTAAATTTCAACTCAACATCGCAACTGACAGCCAAAAATCGCATCATTTATTTTCAGTTGATAGTGTTACCATCAAACGAATATTATGTTGATTGTTAGGTTCAAGTTTATATAGTCTAAATAGATACATTAGGTTCGTTCGCGTACGCAGTTTGAATCGACCACAATCGATTTAAATCGAACGCAATCACAAAGTACTCATTAAAAATGACAGAAAAAGAGAAAATTAGCAAAATAACGAGTAACGAGTGGTTCCTCTCTTGGCTCGAAACAGCTCAGAGAATTTCAACCGGCAAGTACTGATAAATATGTCAAATGCGCAAAGTTGTCAATAAACGAATTCAAAATCCGTCTTAAAAATGAATTCCACAGAACAATAAAATCTGTAAAAATAAAGAAAATTCGGTGGTGGTCGAATGCTGTCCTGGAACGTTTCATATGTTGCAAAAAGCTAAGTTGTATATTTATTTGTAATATGGATTAGATGTCAAAGATGAAAGTTGCTCAAAGTAGCTCGAAGTCTATCCACGTTTTTTGGCGTATATTTTCAGCTCTCTGAGAGAGTTTTGGTAAATTGTTTGAGTTTGACGGATTTGTAGTGTTTGGCTCGGGAAAGTACGCGAATAGACCTATTATTACCCGACTGCACACAGGGAGGGTTATGTGTTTCGCGCGTATTCTACGGGTGGCCGAATCGTGCTACAAAAATAAAACGTAATAACTTTTTTTCTGTGTGAGTAATCGGCTAATTTTTTTTTTTATTTTGTAGGTTACTATTTAGATTTATAAAAATGGATGCTTGGGATACGGAGAAAAGAATTTGGATAGTGCAACGGTACCAGGCTTTGCAGTCCGTCATTTCCGTCCAAAGGGAATTTAGGCGGGAGTTTGGCGGTAATCCCCCGAGTAGATGGACCATTATGAGGTTTGTAAACATGTTTGCCGAATCTGGAAGCATCGCACGAAGGCCGTACCATCGAGATGCCAATGTTCGGGTTCAGGATACAATCGCAGCAGTAGCATCTGCAATACAGGCCAATCCGAGCGTTTCGACCCGAAACTTATCGGGGCAAATTGGAGTTAGTAGACGGTCATTACAACGGATACTTCATGACGATTGAAACTTGTTTCCGTACAAAGTCCAAATTACTAGCAAGTTAAACCCTCAGGATTTGCCTGTTCGCCTGGAATTTTGCCAAAAAATGATATCAATGGCTGAAGAAGACAACACATTGATCAATTGTTTGTTCATGTCTGATGAGGCCCATTTTGATCTTAACGGCAACGTAAACAAGCAAAATTGCCGTATATGGAAAGAGTCTAACCCAGAAATGCTCCCTAAGACGGAACTGCACCCAGAACGAGTCACTGTGTGGTGCGCAGTTTCATCAAGGTGTATTGTCGGGCCGTACTTCTTTGAAGAAAACGGTGTAACCGTTACTGTCAATGGGGACCATTATTTAAAGATGTTGAAGGAGTTTTTTTACCCAGAACTGCGCCGAAGACGTATACCATTCAACAGCGTTTGGTTTCAGCAAGATGGAGCAACTGCACATATAGCCAGACCAGTTATGGCGGAGCTAAACAAAAAATTCGCAAACAAATTAATTTCTAGGAACTCCACTCTTCGCTGGCCCCCAAGGTCACCTGACCTGACTGCACCAGACTTCTTTTTATGGGGTTATGTCAAGCAAGAGGTGTATAAAACGAAGCCCAGGAATTTAACTGAATTAAAGCAGTCCATAACGACAATAATTGAGGCGACCCCAACTTCAACTCTTCAGGCCGCAATGAATAGTTTTTTGATCAGGTGCCGCATATGCGTGGGAGAGCGTGGAGGTCATTTGCGATCTATAATCTTTAAAAACAACTAACTATTTAAAATAAAATTTAATTTTCTTACCAATAAAAAAAAATAAATGAAATACATCGATTAAAAAAAAAGTTATTTGAATTTCTTATTGTAGCACAATTGATGCGCCACCCTGTATGTACGTTCCTATGTGACGCCGTGTAGCCTAAACGGTTTGGCCGATTTTGAATAGTGAGGTGTCATTAGATTCGTGTTCTTCCCCGGAGTGTCATAGGCTAAAAAGATAAAAATAAAAAAAAAAGCAATTTAAAAAAAAAAGCAATGAACCCGACTGACTGTACAAAAAAGAATTAAAAAAATATGAACAAGACATATTCAAGTACCTATACCTTACTATTTGACAGTCGAAGGGTACTCAATACTCATATATTTGTTCGGCTGTGTAGGTATATAGGTATAGTGTCCGATTGTCAATTACTGAGTTATAGGTACTTGTTCATATCTTTTTAATTCTTGTTTTTTAGTCAATCGGGTTTTTTTGTTGTTTAAACTAACTTTTTTTGATGTAAATCATATATAAAAATAAAATTGTCCCTAATTTTTCTCATAGTTTTTCTAAGTATTTTGTATAAATTAAAAAAAAGGAGAAAGCTTTTATATGTTTTAATTATAAGAAATAAATATAATATATACCATCTATCTACATTTGATTACTCCAGAGCTTAATATTAAAAAAAATAAAATAATTTTTAAGTCACAAGCAATTTTCTAAGTTTTTAAAACAGCAGTTTACCATGCGACCAGTTCGTTTGGGAGTCAGCAAATAAAATAGAGATTAGAGCTCCAGCTTGCTACAACATTTTATTCACTGTTAAGAAATACGGGAATATCAAATAGTCGGGGTACTGATTCTACTGGAAGTAACGCGTTGGAAGTACGCCACAAATCGTCCAAACTTATCGGTTTTAAAAAAGACGAGTCATATAGTCCATCGAAAAACAAATTATTTATGGCATAGACATTTCCTGATCGTGTACTTTCTTTCCTGTGAGCAGAATTTGCTTCGTTGTCTATGTGATCATGTGTACCTTCTTGCATGTAAGAGTAGTTTGGTTGAGAATTGAAGCCAACTTCATAATGCCCATCGGAAATTCAAACAAAAGAGGTGATGCATATCAATCCAGTTGTTCTCCTTTTTGATGCATGCAAAATCAATCCCTACACCTCGACTTTCTGACAACAGGATGGTAGTAGTTTATGTGTGCCTACTTAAAGCAAAGTCCTGCCTCTCTTTCTGCTTTATCAGCACTCATCAACTTTGCGATTGTTGAAAACCATTCACAACTTTATATGAAGAGTGTTGATGTCTAGGCTTATCGGCACTGAATCCTTATGTAATTAGACCACGTGAACCCATACACATGTCCTCGTTTAATCTCGCTCCTCCTCATTAAAATTTAAAACACTATGTTGACAATTCTCCTTCAGACTATAATTACGGCCGCAAACATCAGTGTGCCCCCACAATCGCAGGGGATTTCACACAATTTCCATGAGGGACAACTGAAAAAAAAGCACGAAAACAATTAACCCCAATGTAAATATACATCCAAAGTTATAAACCAAAATCAAAACAAAATCCGCAAATCTTAAGCTTCGCATTGGCCTGTTTGGCTGCGCCTTTTCTGCTCTGTTCCTATGTATTCTGCGTATTAATTTCCGCTAAGCAATTTCCCAGCGAAAAATAACGAAAATCCCCTAAGCCCTATGTCAACACTGACTCGAAAATCTCACCCTCACAAGTGTAAAATTTTTTTGTTTTCTTTTTTCTTGCGGATTTAAACAGATTTCAAAATGAAATCGTTTCTCTTCATTTCGTTACACCATCAACAGCAGCAGCAGCTCCTTTTTATATCGAAACCATTTATAATAAACCCCAGTCTGAATGTTGGGCTGCTTCTGGTGTTGGTATTCCTTCGAGCTTTCAATAAATTTACCATTAGAAAACCTAACTTGCTTGGTTACAGTGGGGGTAGCAAGAAACATGATTGTAATAATTTTATGCAGAATTGAATGATGCGGAAGACCGTCGGTTTTGAAATCTTTTGTTAAAAAGCAGGTTATCTATCAGTCTGGTGTCAGGGAGTGGTATGAGGTAGCCATCGATGACTGCTGCAATTTTGCAGCACTTGCATGATAAAGAAAAGGGTTGTTGTTGATTGTCTAGGAACAAAGCGTCTTCGTTAAACAACAACAGGAGTTCGTATTTGTAATAGACATTATCTGGAAGAACTGGTGCAACAAAAGCGACTGTCACATTACTCAAATTAGTGTATTTGTAACAAAATTTGGGCAATAATGAAAACTTATTACAAAAACTGTTCTATATGTTAAATCGTCTTTCGCCTGATGTAGCTTATGATAAATTAAAAACCAGTGTGCCTTAGACCACACGACTGAAGTAAAAATTCTCAAGCTCCATCTGTATATCTGTGGCAACAAGGAAAAACAGTGTAAGCCATTTTTAGTCATTTTTTCAGGAGCGCAGTTTAAAGGTTTGACTTTCAATTTGGGTAAATGACTTAAGCGTTTATTCCTGATCCATAACACAGCAACCATAAGAGATATTTGAATGAAAAAAATTTGACATATAGAACAGGGTACTGTGCATCCGATCGTAACGTTAACTCTATTTTGACATAAGTCGACTTATGCTGTTTTTCCTTGTTGCCACAGATACCTATACATGTTTAGTTTATATGTACATTTTAATATATGAATTTTCTTCAATAATTTACTGGCTATGAGATGAAGAGAGCAAGAAAATTAGCGCGCGCACTGCTGTCTCTTGCTCCTACAGTATGATAAAGACAATAGGCCACGGTTGCCACTTGCCACAAAATTATTTTATTATTATAATTATTATTATTTTATTTGATTTTGCACAAAATTACCAACTGCTAGGAGACATGGGAGCATTTACCTTTTTTCTTATAACCAACCTTTAACAAATTACAGTTTTATGTCTGTGCAATTATAAATAATATGATTAATTAACCTATCCATATCTCAATATAGTTATAAACAGGAACAGAAACTATTTCGAAGCTCACCATCTGTCAAAAGAAGAAAATGAGTGTATTCTGTAATTTTTTGAATAGCGAACAAAACAGTCTTATATGAACGTTGATGAAGCATATGCAAATAATGAAATGCGTTCAGTCAGAAGCAGTACCTAAGGCTTATATGCTTTAAATGAGGTAATATCGAGTTCGCATTCTTGGTACATCTGCTCAAAAATTTACCATAACCAGATAACAATTACCAAATTTGGTAAAAATTACCATAGTGGCAACAATGCAATAGGCGTGTCTTAGACATACGAAACGTAACTGGCTATGAGAGAATTAAAAGAAACTGTGTGCTCCCACCTGTCTCTGTTCCTCCTACAGTGTGATGCAGATAATAGGCGTGCACTGCGGTGATACCAGACTTTAGAGGCAGGTTATCCCAAGGTTATACTCAAAATATCCCTTTTATGTTTACAAAATAAATAAATTTATTATTTTAATACTCGTGATTCATTCACAGACACATAATTATGTCATTTTATGAAACAGTTCTCCTGCTCTATTTGCAGCTGTATTGGAGGGATGTTTCAAACACTTAAACTGGAGTGAGATGGGGATCAACATTGATGGAGAAAAACTAAATAATTTAAAATTTGCCGATGACATTACACTAATAGGCACATCAGACACTGAACTAAGAACAATGATTGAAGACCTACGCCGAGAATGCTCAAAAGTTGGACTACATATCAACAAAGAAAAGACAAAACTAATGACTAACGCACAACCATTCCAAATCCAACTTGAAACTGAGAACCTTGAATATGTAGACGAATTTATATACTTAGGCCAATTAATATCCTTTACTCAACGAACTGACAAAGAAATTGCAAGACGAATAACAAATAGTTGGAAACAATATTGGAATCTGAAACCGATTCTCAATTCAAATATAACGCCGGATTCAAAAAAATACTTGTTCGACGCTGCAATACTTCCAGTCATGACATACGGTGCACAAACATGGACCCTAAACACAAGAGCGGCTAAAAAACTGCAAGTATGTCAAAGAGCGATGGAACGGTCAACACTTAAAATCTCGAGACTACAAAGGATTACGAACGCAAACATTAGGGAACAAACAAAGTGGACTGATGTTATCAAAAGAGCAAACGAACTTAAATGGAGCTGGGCAGGACACGTCATTAGAATGAACGACAATAGATGGACAATAAGAACAACAAATTGGACACCATATGAAGGACGTAGAAAAGTTGGTAGACCACAATTAAGATGGCGAGACGACATTCAAAATTACCTTAGCAATTGGAGACACGTAGCACATAATAAACAACAATGGCGACACCTGGGGGAGGCTTATGCCCGTTTATAATAAATTCCTAAATTTTTAAATACTAAAATTTGAATTAAAAAAAATCAAATATTCTATTTATGATATAAATGGATACCTATGTTAACTTTTAAATACTTAAACAACCAAAATATTGTAAATTAACTATATGAATTATTGTAAGAATTTTAATTTTTTCAAAAGCTTATAATAATAATAATAATAATAATAATAATGAAACAGTTTAGGGAAATAAAAAAAAGAAAATGAAAGCATTTAGGTATTTTGAATGACTTTTTTCTGAACATAAAAATATTTAATTTGATCGTAGGTTGAATAATTTGTTTAATCTTAATGAAATGAGCAAATTTGACCAAAAAGTAAAATCCCTTTCTTTTTGTACTACGAGGTCTGAAAAATCCCTTTGTCCCTTTTAGCTTATTATTAGTGCGAAAATTCCGCAAAAAGGGATAAATTCCCCAATCTGGTGATGCACTGTATACTGTATCTAAGACAACGAAACGTAACTGGCTGAGAGAAAGCCAGTCTATAGTAATATACGAAACGAAACGTAACTCTGTCTCTTTTTATCTTCACTAACTTATATCTCCCTCTCAATTTCCGTACCGCGTTCGTGACGCATTCACCAGCTTACCCCCCAAGTCAAGTCATCCTAATGAAGTATTACTTCAAAAATGGAATTGCAAATCAATAGCACTTGGAAGCCGTTCTTTTATTTCACATATAGCTCCATTAGATGTGTACTCATTGAAAAATCAATGAAAATTCTATTTCTGAATATAGCAAGTGTATCTTGACGGACCTGTTCTTCTCTTTTTCCCTTCTAAGACGATGATCTCAGATTATTTGCCACAGCAATCCCACTGTCTTTACATCCCGACTCCACTAAAGATATATCTCTCCAACTAAGTGTCTGATATATTACCATACAATTTTCAGATATTTGTGATGGGCAAATCATGCCATGGCATTTCATTTCGTATCGCAACAGCAAGAGAGGTTGTAGGTGTAAAAAATGACATTTCCAGACGAAAAGCAACAATCGCAGAGAGCGATCGCTGACATCCAATCATGAGATGAAATAGAATGACCCCACGAGATATTTCATCTCATAATAAGCATTATGAGGGAAATTATCTCCTGTGGAGTCGGGGTGTTATAAAATCTGACGAATTTTCAATTTCATAAGAAGTGTGTTCCCGGCCGATTTTTGTTTTGTTTGTTTGTTTGCTCTTTGAACGGTGCCACGCCCAATATTCATTCACGCCCACATTATGAAGTGCATAGTATTGCTGTTGTGAATTTTGGAAGTTCTACCTGATACATTTATTTGTCTAGGAGGAATTGTCACACCACTTTATCGAATAGCGCACATATTTTCGTAAGACTATATTAATGTACATTCCCTTGCTTCATTTCAAAGACGAAGCCGTTAAGCTACGATTACACGTGTCAGTTTTCGTGTCGAATTTTGACACAGGTACGGACTTTACAAAAATTCGGCCATTCGGTAATCTCTCGTGTGTCTTTCGTGAGAGTGCGCTGCGACAACCCGTGTGACCAGAAGCTTTACAGGCGATGACGCGTACACGTACAAGTAGTGACAAATTTAGGACAAATGTTTACGTCATAATAAAAATTACGTCGGCATGTCAAAATTTGTCATGAAAGTGGCATGCGTAAATGTAGTTTTAATATTTTGATATCGATTTTTGATTAAATTTGTTTCATGGATGTATGCCACGCATCGCCCGGTCAAATATTGTGATATTCTTCCAACGGGAAATTTTGGTTTTTTAAGTGAAAATTTCAATGTCGAAGCAGCCACAAATGTCAAAATTAGTGGTTTAAATAATTTTATTCTACGCTGTAAGTAATTGACGCCTGCTATGTTTTCTTATAGGAATAAATTTTTGACTGCCAGTCCATGTTTATCAAGAACTGTTTTAGAAACATTTTAGTAGTTAATATGATGCAGCGCCATCTATTGGCGAGTTACAACAAAGTTGATATTATAACAACTTTTTTAACTAAAATATTTATATATAGAAGGTGTGACAAAGGTTATCCTATGGGAAGATGCTTTAATTTTTACAAAAAATGGCGGCAAATGTCAATTATTCTACTTTTACATACCTAATCCTAAAGAACGCGGAATAGTTGTTTAGTTTTTTTGCGGAATAATTTGACGATGGTTTTGGCGCCAGAATCTCGACAATGAGATTTTCCGAAGCGCCGAATATTTCCATATGACCCACGAAGAGTCAATACAACCGCTCAAAGTTACTGGTGGAGCGTCATCGGGCCTTATTTTTTTAAAACGCCGCGGGTCAAAGAACCACTGTGGACGGCGATTGCTATAGACCAGATAAACGACTTTCTTCACCCTTATTTTGATGAATTAGATTTGGAGAACATGTGTTTCTTACAGGATGAAGCAACAGCGGATACTGCGGAAAGCATGAGCCACACCCGAGACTCTAAGGACCACATTCCCAGGTCGTCTAATCTCTGGTTTCGGCGATTTACATCGTCGGCAAGATTACCTGATTTAACCGTTCCAGACTTTTTTTTTTGGGCTTTTCTATGTCAACAAGCATCAGGCTCTTGCAGCCCTTAAAGAAGAATATCCGTCCAGAATGCGAGGAAATATCACGGAAGTTCTGGCAGGAGTGATGGAAAATTCCATGTATCGGGCCCGAAAGGTTATTATAATTGTGTCAACGGCCACTTCGCCGATATAACTTGACAAAATTCGGCATCAAATAAACTAAATCTAAAAGAAGAACAAAAGTTTTGCGTTTGGTACCAACTTCTTCGTCACCTTGCAAATGTCAATTTACATTGAATTGTCAAACGGTGTCGAAGTCTATATTAATCTGAAGCAGATTAATCAAGCCAACTAGATCCACACAGAGCCCTGTATATACCAAGAATGAAACTCCTGACTGAACAATGCTTCGAGTCTTACAACCGCGATTTATAAAGTCAAAATTAAGGAATCAGGACGGGTGAAAATAATAACTTATAGACGCTTACAACACAAAAGGGTATGGATAAAATTTAATAATATCTACGATATGAAGTCGAAATAGGAGATCTGCACTTTAAGATGAGCTTTTAAAATAAACCTTTCAAGGGAGCTGTTAGCAATCGGAAAACTAGACCTTGACACCCCCTCTGCATTGTCTGACAGGTGCAAGGCTTCCCCGTGTTGCCGTGCACCTTGTGATTGAGCCAACCTCACATGACCATCTACCGATCGGTACAGGTTCGAGCTTTAGTAGCTGTCAATGTCACAGTTGGTTTGTCGTATGAATCCGCCGACTCTGAGTCGGGTTGTGACCGATTCAGCGGATGAGCCGGTCGATAAATATAGTACTATAGAACGTCCGAGATAGGGCTCCTTCCAGTTTAATTCTTGTTGTCGAACGTTGTACATAGCCCCTGAGTAGCTTACAAGTTAAGAAGGTATTTCATATCCAAAGAGTGTTTTATTTCTTTGAGAGACTAAGTCGAAAGCCTTTGCTACATCGAGGGCAGTAGTGTAGCAGCAAAAAATCTACGGTCGCTACATTTACTGTGCTCCCATCTGTCTTTGGTTTCTAGGCTCCAGATCGATTGCGTTGGCAAGTATATATGCTAGACTGCACTACATCTGCCGGAGTATTACTGACTAAGTCACCCAGCTCACAAGAGTCACTCTTTTTGATTATCATTGTTGTCTTCTATTCCTATTTGAGAAGGTTTGCGCGATCAGAATATAAGATTGGTGTACTCAAAGGTCGGTATTGGTTTCGGAAGTTCTGTGACAGAAAGCTTAAAAATGAAAGATGAAGAATGGGATATATTGGTTACCAAACTGATTGGACTCTTTACGAATTCGAAGCGTTTTATCCTATTGTACCTATATTGGGAAGCAGTAACCTGAAGTCAGCTACGTCTGAAGTTGCAAGTATCACCTTAAGAATTCAATGCTGTACAAAGAATGTGCAAATTTTCCTCCTGCTCCTTTCTTAAGCACCATACTGTATTACAACTCCCAAAATGCAAACAAATTTTCATATTAAATCCTCCACAGCATAACACCAGCAAAAAAACAAAAGGAAACATGAATACCACAAAACGAATGCGAAACATTTTATTCACACGTTCCTGTAACGTTCGGTGACGTCGACGTCCGTCGTCGTGTCGGTGGTGGCTGGTGGTAACGGCGGCGGCATGTGAGAATATTAAAATGAATGATTGTAAGAAGAAACAAAGGATCCTAATACACATCGTTTTTGTAAATATTTTTATTTTAAATATCCTCCCACCAAACAGAGGCGCAGCAGAGAAAAAATAACGAAACCAAAAAGAGTAGAAACAATGTCAGACCGGATAACAAATGAGAATATTAAGCGCAGAAATTTACTCTGCCAGGATACGAGAAAACTTTCCATGCTCGGTAATGAAAATACAAAATGTGAAATTAAGGACTTTCTGAGTTTTCTTGTAGTAACTTTTTAAAGTAACTACTGTGTTCTTTTTTTTATTTTTGTTCTATGTAAATAATTTTCATGAGAAAATGATGGAATTATGATCCTCGTGTAGAGATAGCTACGAGGCGTTACTCGTACATGAAAGATAGCGACAAATAGTGTTTTTCTGAAGAAAGTTTACAGGAGGACACCTTGTGTTTTATCTGCAGACAGAGATTGTGCTGTGGGCATCAAACAATTGAAACATAGACTGGCAATGGATGATGATGATGAGGGGATGAAAGTTTTTATTTTTGTTTGAACTCAGTTATAGAGGATGTCGGAACTTATGGAAAGAACACAAGGTTGAGGGTTTCTAAAACCCAAGTTTGAACTACTCATGGCGAGTGCTAATTGTGTGCAATTTGTATAATAGTCGGGAAGTTTTTATTGGTTAACTTAACAGGGGGTTAGTTTGGAATGCAAGTGCCTTTAAAGACGACAAAGAACGCATATCATCGGGGTATGTAGAAGAAAGCCGCATTCAAAAATTTGGAGAATGTTCAATCGGAGCCTTTTCCGACTGCTCCGTAGAAAAAACTACTATCGTGGAATAATGCGCAAGACAAGTATGAAAATTCTGCGGATTGAATACTGTAAGCGAAGTGCGACGTTAGCTTGAAAAACTAGACGACGAATGAAAATGCTTAAGCAACGAGAGAAATGAATGAAGAGCTCTTCTCCGATTGGAGTTGACAACGATAATGATTTAATTTTCTGAAATTGGTTTCCTTGCTACATGGTTAAGTACAAAAGAGTAGTTTTCAGTACAGCAGAAAATATACAAAAGATGGCCGACTTTTGTTTTGTGGCGCCAGTTTTGAAATTTACAATTGGTATACTTATCGAGTTAATTTATATTTCAAATACATCATATTAGAAGAAATGTTGATACTTGGTAAGTAGATGACTACTTTACAAATTAAGGTAATTAATTTGGTTGGGTACGATTTCCCCAACAGAGAACTTTGCTGAAAAATAGCACCTGTTAATAATATTACTTTCCAGATATCCATATTAATTTGAATGGTGACTGAGAATGAAATTGTCTCCTTCCTGCTTTCGTACCAGCTGTTTTTTGGTCGGCTTTATTTGAAGTAAGTCTTCAGGGCTTGTGGTTGTTGCTCTAAGATTCCTCCCTTTTCTACCAATTCACTCGGGTTAAAGTGCTCAAGGGGTTGGTAAGTGGACGTACATCCGAGGATACAAGAAATATAAATCAATTTCCAAGACGAACAAAAATTAAGAAAACCCTAAAGAAGGTCATAGTTGTCACACATATGTTACGATCATACTTTCAAAGGAAAGATATAAAACAATAATTTGTAAGGAATATCTAGCTCCTACTATCTACAGGCCTCATTCCCCAAATCGTCTTTTACGCTTTTCCTGTTGTTATCGCTGCCTTGGCATTTTATCGCAGATGGAGCGGAACCAATCAGCAATCTGTCATCCATCTTCTAAAATGTGTATGTTGAGTATTCGTCTCTTAAGACAATTGAATCGTATTTAAGTTTTGGTTTTATTTTTTCAGCTACGTATATACAAGGTGAGCCAAAAGAAGTCATCCGATGTTGTTTGGCTCTCATTTTCTTTCTAAATGAAAAACCTCGATTCTGTTTTTTGATTATGTTTATTTGGACCTTTAGAATTTTATTGATAAAGTCGAGAAGATGATATCGGCCAAATGGGCGCCGTCACAATTGATTGCCATATGACTCCCATTTGTACAACGCGTTTGTACAAGGTTTACAGGTTTACGGACTAAAACTCCTCCTTCCCTTCGGTTTCTGACCCGCCCCCCTGGAACCGCTGTTCGCATTACTTCAGGGGGGCTGTAATCATACGCTCACTCTGTTTCGCGGGATTGCTCTTCTTCTCTTTTCTTTCTTCTGAGAATGCGTTGGACGTAGGCGCAGATCTTGTTCCAGTTCTGCTCGCTGGCGAGCATCTTTTCTGTTATGTTGTCTGGAGTGATGATACCGATATTTGTCTCCAGTTCTCTTCTTTTGGATTCCCACCTGCTGCAGGCGAAGAAGGTATGATGCGCGTCGTCTTCCTGGGAGCCCCCGTACTGGCAGGCTGGACTGTTTGTTTTCCCGATCTTGTGGAGAAAGGCGTTGAAGTATCCGTGTCCGGTGAGTAACTGTGTGACGTAATAGTTAACTTCACCGTGTTTCCGGTCATTCCACTCAGACACGTTCCTGATAAGCCTCGCTGTCCATCGTCCTCTGCTTTCCGAGCTCCAGCGTTCTTGCCACTTCTGTTTCGTGAGCTCTTTGGCCTCTTCCGTAGCCCTTTCTACTCCAACTTCCGTCTTTTTGTCGTAGACGTACTTCTTTTCTGCCGCTAAGAGGTCTATTGGGGTCACCCCTGCGACAACAAGAACGGCTGGCTCCGATACGGTTCGGTATGCGCTTGCAACACGTAGAGCTCCGCGTCTCTGCACAGCTGCCACCTGCTTTCTGTACTTTTCCTTTCGAAGTGCATCTGCCCAGATCTCACATCCGTAAAGGAGAATGGCATGCGTGATCGACATCAGGAGCCTTCGTTTGCCGGCCGTTGGGCCACCTATATTTGCCATCAGCCTGCTCAGTGACGCAGTCACTTTCGATGCTCTTTCCGCTGCATTCTTTATATGGTGCCAGAAGGTGAGTTTGGTGTTGATGGTCACACCCAGATACTTCACGGCATCTTTTCTTCTTATTACCTCCTGGCCGATTTGGAAGTCGATTGGTTTTTTCTGTTAGCCAAGCCGAGACCGTGTTCATCCATCCAAAAGGTTACTCGTCGCATGACTTGGTTTAGCTTCAGTTGCGCATTTTCAGTGTCTTTTGCCATTATGACCGCGGCGATACCCCACCAGGAAGGTGTCCGGCGGCATCTCCATGCGAAGAATGCCATCATACGAGATGTTCCAGAGGTCAGGCCCCAAAATTGATCCTTGGGCTGCTCCTGAGGTTACTTGTATTCTTCTTTGGCCTTCTGTAGTCTCGTAGATAAGCTCCCGGTCCCTGAGGTAGTCCTTAAGCATCCGTAAGAGATAGGCTGGGATGTTGAAAGTGTTCTCGAGCGCGTTCAGCATGTCACTCCACCTGGCTGAGTTAAAGGCGTTCCTGACATCCAGAGTTGCCAGCAGTACGATCTTCCTTGAGTAGTTACTACCCCCTTGGGCGGATTGGGTGGCCCTTACTACTTCTTCGATCGCTCCAATAGTAGAGCGGCCTTTTCTGAAGCCGTACTGTCTTTCCGAGAGGTCTCCTCCTCGGTATACTGCAGCTGTAAGTCGCGGTCTCAACATCTTCTCCAAGAGTTTCCCTAGCGTGTCAAGCATACACAGAGGTCTGTACGCTGATGCAGAATCTGGGTCTCCTTTGCCTTTACTAATTAGCACTAGGCGTTGTTTCTTCCAATTTCTAGGGAAGACTCCATCTTCCAGGCAACTATTGAACATATTCAGTAGTAGTTGGGGGCATGAGTTGGCGATCGCCTTTAGCGCTTCTGATGGTATCCCGTCAAGTCCAGGGGCTCTTCTGTTTTGTAGGGTTTTCACTGCTGAACACAGCTCTTCTTCATTAAAGGGTGGTATTTCCTCACGTTGGACCAATGTGGTGTCGAGGTGCCTAACGGGGTGAGTTGGGAAAAGCGTGTCCACAATACCCTTCATCTTTTCTTCGTCGAGAACATGATTTCCTGTCTGGGCTCCAAGTTTTCGCATAACGATCCTGTAGCCTAACCCCCAGGGGTCGTTGTTGATGTCTCGACGGAGATCCTCCCACTTCTGTTTTTTGCTCGAAATGATGGCCTTCTTGAGCTCGGATCTTTTGCTTCTGTATTCCAATAGAGCTTCCTCCGTTGACTCAGCATGTCTTCTCCTTCCCCTAGTGACCTTGCGTCTGAGATGTAAGCATCTTCTGCGTAGCGCCGCTATATTCTCCGTCCACCAGTACACTGGGTCCTTGTTTTGATAGGTGCCGTTTTTTTCGTGGCATAGAGGCGTCACATGCGAGCCGTATTAGTTGCATCGTGGCTTCAGCTTTTGTTTCCGCCGATCCCTCCACTTGAAGTACGGCCCCTTTTCCGTCTTCTAGGGAGCTCTTCGTTTAGTATATTCACGTTCCACCTCGGAGCTCGTGTTTGGTTCCGATTTGGAGCTCGTTGGTAACCATCTAAGTCAAATACGATGTATTGATGGTCGCTGCCCGTGTAGTCCTCGATGACCCTCCAGTTTCGAGTTCTCGCGAATGTGTGTTCCGAGGCAAAGGTTACGTCCGGGATGGTGCCTTCTGAGTTTGCTACGATGAGGCCGCGCCTCGCTGACATTTCCAGTATTTGCCTTCCTCGTGAGTCCGTAGTTGGCATTCCCCACTCCTGGGCTCTGGCGTTAAAATCTCCGGCGACTAAGATTTCGCCTCCGACGTCACACATAAAGTCCTCTAAGTTTTCTAATTTTTGTCGGAACTCGTCGATTCTATCGTTTGGGCTGAGGTAGGTGCTGATTAATGTGAGTCCATCGCATTTCACCTATGCAAAGCCTCTTTGTGCTCCTTGGCTTTTTATGGGGAATTTACTTGCGTCTGGGATCCATATGGCAGCAGTTCCTAAAGTGTCCACAATCCAGTTTGGTCCTTCTTTGTTTTTATATTGTTCACTGACAATAACTACATCAGCTTGGAGCTCGCTTTTGATTTTGGCCAGTAGATTGTCAGCAGTTTGACTTCTGTGGAGGTTACATTGTAGTATTCTGGTCATTGTAACTCACTCTTCTTCGCCTTTTCAAGTGCTTCCCTGAAGACTTGACATTTGCCCGATCCCGGCATATGATCTAGAGCTGTTGATGGGGGTTTCCGATCTGCGCATAGACAACATTTTGGGGCGTTTGGGAAGTCGTTTCTCTTATGTCCCTTTTCTCCACAATTGAAACATAGACCTTGGCCTTTCCTGACTGCGCCATTGCAGGTTGCCTGCATGTGTCCGTAGCTCAAACATTTGAAGCATCTTTTGACTTCCACCCGTCGTCGGACTCGGCACTGAATCTATCCTATCTTTATCCGATGGGACTTAAGCAGTTCGTTGGCTGCTCTCACGTTTATTTGGACTATGGCTACCTGGAACTCGGTTGTTGGGTCGGAAATTTTCATTTTTATTGCTTTTTGGACTTCCTCCGCCGTGGTCAGCTCATCTAAATCCCTGATCTCGAGCGTTATCTTCTGTTCCAGATTGCGGACCTTTGCCCTACTTCCTAGGATTTCTGTTAGGGATTTCCCGAAGGCTTCTTTGTCTTTCGTCTTAGGATCAAGTTCGAGAAGTAGTTCGCCGGATTTCGTTTGTCGTACCGTTTTGATTATAGTATCCGTTTCATCTGGGTTAGCTTTTTCCCGGATTTCTTTCAGGATGTCGGTGTATTTATCGCTTCCGTTCGGTCTTATAAGGCTCACTTCTGGTTTGGATTTCCTGTGTCTCTTCTTTTTTTTGGTGAGTTTTAATACCGTTTTTGGATTTCCTTGATATCGTTCGTTTTGTTTTTCTGGTTTCTCTTTCAGGACCTGAGAATAACTCCGTTGCGTGTCGTTTGTTGTATGTGTTACAGCTGGTCGGTCTGTTTCATTCTTCTTCTTTTTGTCGGGGCCTTTCACTAATGGGCTCGGTGGTGGTCTCTTGGTTGAGCTTTTTCCAGTAGCTTCGGTTCTCTCCCCCTCTGGTTTGCCAGTTTCCACTGGTGTAGCTTTAGCATCAATCCTCGGAGATGAGCGCTTGTTTTTTTCGTCCCACTGCATTTTGTCTAAGGACTCTTCGAGTAATGATATGCCATTTTTTATATCGAGGCTGATATTTTTTTGCTTTGCACATGCCAGCTTCATTGTTTTAATTACTTCCAGACATTTTTGTATCTCTTGAGACAAGGTTTCACTTGGGTTTCCTTTCTCCTCTCTACAAATCTTCCGAGCTGCTAGGGGTTTTTCTGCGGATTGCGTCGATCGTGTAGGAATTTTTGCTGCAGATAATGGAGTCCGCTTCAGCCATCCTAAGACATCTCTCCTGGTTTCACTTGTCGCAGTTTGTTCCCCGGAAGCCAAGTGTGCCACTATTGGGGTTTCCACATCTTTTTGATTTTTGTTGTCATTTCCACTTAAAGATGTCGCTTTAATTGGAGAGCGCGCTAGCCTAGTGCTCTTCCTAAACGGATCAACAACGATTTCGGGTCCGTTTGACTCTTGTCTTTTAGCATTACTGGCTACAGTATTCAAGTTTACCAATACTGTAGCAGGTGCATTAGCACTATAAGATTCCTTTATTTTGCAGTCGTTGTATTTCGACGACTTTGAGCTTGCTTCCGCACTCTCCGCCGCCGGTACTGGGGATCCGACTCCCTGCACCGTAACTTCGTTCTTTTTTGTCTCTTCCATATTAGATATTTTTTAGAGTATCCACCTCCTGCCAGTTTTTTTGTCCGCGAGTGGTATTGACTATTTCCACCAGCCCTGCGAATGTGCATTCATTTGAGCGCACTCACAGGGACCCCCTATCCGCCGCCTGGGGACGCGCCCGACCACACGGGAGAGTTGTAGATAATGTATATATTTCTATAATTGTAAGGTTTATTTAATGCAAAAAGTTTTCAGTTGTCAAACAAAAATAAATGTTATACATACGTTAATTTCAGCTTTCAATATACTATCTTTTGACTAAGATTTTTTTAACAAACCTTTGGCTTTTTGGCGTTCTGTTAAGATTTTCGCAGATTTTAAAATTTTATCAGCACGAGACGACATTATTATCACTTTAACTTTAACTTCACTCACTATATTTCACTTGCGACTACTCACAAGGGCTAAACTGAAGTTATAACCCAGCTTTTCCAATATTTTTTCTGTAATTAATTTAGGAATAACAGCCTTAGTCAAATTTCATAAAATATTTTCGGAATAAAAGCTTAACTGAAAATAACTTGTTCGGATCTCTTTTTTTTAATTTGGAAAAACAACCTAACTCGACTTTAGCTTGTCGTAAAAAAAAATTGTTTTGCAATGAATAACAACTTTAATAAGCATGAAAAGAATATGGAAAAAATTACGGTAATAGAGTAAAGTATGCTTAACGATGGTGGCGTCAATAACTCGAATTCGCCCTATTTCGAGTCAAGCGGTTATGGCTTGTGGCCACAGAAATATCATAAATAGATCGCTCCGAAATAGCGCTAATTGCGATCAATAGCGACCTGCCCTGTAATAATTGTTAGTAAACGTTATAGCTAAGCACAATCACTCACGGCCTACGACCTGTCGCCCCCAAGAAACGGAAGTAGGGCCGACAATGATGACAAACAACCTGTGTACTCATTCCACATGTAGTACCATCATAATCATCATCTGCATTTGCAGTTGCTTTCAGGAAGTGGTAGTTGGAATAGACTACAATGAGTTCAAATCAAGTCGCATAAAGTGAATTTCGACAGAGAAATGAAACGAAAGGAAATGCAGTTTTTAGCAAATTATCTCACCGATCACATCACAGTTTTAATTAATCTATATATATAAAAATGAATTGCTGTTCGTTAGTATCGCTAAAACTCGAGAACGTCGCGACGGCTTTGAATGATTTTTCTGTTGTTTTGTTGGTCTTGAATCAGGGTTGGTTCAAAAAAATTTACTTTCGGAAAATTGTCTACAGGTGGCGCTGTAGGCATATTTCGTTTTTCATCTATGTTCTCCTAATGCGTGAACCGATTTTGTTTCTGGAAATTTCAAATGAAAGGTGACGTCAACAGCAATGTTTGTATGGATATACGGTCTTTGTATATTTATTGGTTATACGAGTTATAGGCATTTTAGTGAACATTCATGTGCTGTCGACCTCAGAAACCCCTCAATCGATTTAAATGAAAATTTGTGGATATGTATGGTTGGAGCTTAAAGGATAGGATAGTTTTGGGCCCGATAGGTGGCTCTGCTGTCAATCTCCGAATCCACTCAACTGATTTCAATGAAAATTTGCGGATGGTTAGTTTGGATCCAGCTGAGAAGATTGGATAGCTTTGGACCCGATAGGTGGCGCTGTTGTTGATGTCCCTCTGCTTTGGGGTGGTGGGCGCAAATCGCAAGCATTAAAGAATAAGTTATGTCGCATGTGGCCTATGTGTGCGTAGTCCGTGCGGCACATTTCGCTTGGTGGAAAGAAGGGGAGGTATAATTTGTTTTTTATTCGTATACTATCCAGCATACTAACCACTTAGCCACCGTATTCACAAGTCGCAACTACTGATATTTAATGTTTTATAGCACCTTCATTGAATGTGAAGTGGGAACAAAATTATCTGAACGGGGATTCATACTTCAAGGGCAAACTTCCTACGACCGCCATGACATACCGCACGTTTAAAAAAAAAAACAAAAGATCAAAACGATCATGGGCCTCATCGTAAGGCACAATGCTTTTGGACAATCGCGTTTCGGGATGTACTCGGTCGAATGGCAGAACCGAGGATTGCCGATTGCCCACATTCTGTCTTGGTTGATTTGGTTAATTGAGAAAATCTGACCGGACCAACTCAATTCAATCAGTAGGATGGAAAAAAACGATCATGAAGACGACCCGGAGGAAATATATGAAGTCCTTTCTATGCATTGAACTTTATTTAATTCAAAGGGAGTTTCATTCGTTCAATAGAGAGGTTCCACTTTATCAAAAAATGTTTATCACAAAATTAATTTTAGGCGGTACGAAGTTCGCCGGGTCAGCTAGTTAAAAATACAAATTATAGCAAATATTCAAAAGTATCCCATTTTGATACCAGTAAATTAATCCTTCAAACGCCCTACTTCTGAAGGGTTCATGCTGGACTTGTAAGATTTATTTAGCCGCATAAATATCCAAAAGATTTTTATACTTAAGCTGTTTTTATTCTGTCTAACAGTCGGCTTCGGCTTCATACCTAAGCCCAGCAAGTTCAGTAGAACGCATGGATACAACTGGATTAGGGGAGTCCGGGACTAGGTGGAAAAAAATGTTTGGGGGTTGGGTTTTTTATTTTAAACTAAAATATTAAACTACACTGCTCTTCTGTGCCCGAAAATAGTTTATAATTTTATTTTAATATTCCACACAATTCAATGCTAATAGAAGTTACCAGAATTTTCTTTTTAAAGTGTTTTGTATACCTTTGTAAGATTTTGTGTAATATTGTGTCGAATTTTGGAACTAACCTTTTACTTTTACGCTTGCATCAACACGGGCAATGGCCGAACCAATCCAATCAAAAGACATTACAGATTTCATCATATAGAAAACGATAAAACCAAAAATCCCTTCCCATAATTGGTTAAACCTTAAAGCATCAAATATATCCTTCAAATAAGCAAAATGTCGATGACTGTCAAATTTAATTAAAAAAAGTACACCCCACCGACATCACCGGCTATATAATGTCATATCAATGTTGACGTTTTATGTTACAGACAAAACGACGAAGCAATCAAGCCCGGCTCTCAACCCATTAACTCTCGTTCGCATGAGTGATAAATTGGCTCATTTATTCCCAAGAATATAGCGAATTTCAAAACACCGTACATCGATATACTGACATGCGATAAAAAACAAAAAAAAAAAACCCTGCCCAGCTTTATGGAGCCATTAAATTATTATGCCACTTTGCTGCGGTCTATCAGCCCCTGTGGGTATGATCCCATCAATTTTCAGTTATTTATATATTTTTATTTCGGACTGTTAATTTTGCGGTTGAGTTTTTTCATTAAAATTTTCACACAAAATAATTGAACAAAAAAAAAAATAAAAATTGGCTTGACCTATTATATTGGTTGTCATCCCTCATCGGTTACATTTCGTTTCAACAGCTGCTCTTTATTCGTCGGACATTTGCAAGTGCAGAAGAACTCCTTTTCTTCCAATACATCATTTGGCGTTAAATTAAAAATTAATTTTGCATCAGCACTTCTAAACCTATGTATAAGTGAATGAAATATGAGTAGAAGCTGGTTTTCTCATTTCAAATATGATCATAGTCCTTTCAGCTGAAAACACAACCCCAGATGGTACGCGCAAATAATTACTCACTATAATTAAAATTAGCTTGAGGCTGCAGTTCCATTGAAATGTCATCATAGTAACAGCGTAGGATAGCGTTATTCGTGCTTAAAGAAACCAAAACGAATAAAGGATTATCACGACACGCACACATGCACTCATGGCAGGCGGCATGGATGGAGCTGGCAGAGATGCTGTAGAGTGCGGAGAGCTCTGGTAGAGTGCAATTTTTTGGCAAACTTAATTAGAGCATCCTGCAGCAATATGGTGCAGCTAAATATTAATTGCTTTTCGCGAATATTAAAATAGAGGTAGAATAAAAGAACGAAAAATACGACTCTACAGATGGATACGGATGGGACTCGTTTTCCTTTTTTAGCTCACAGTTGTTGTTCAAAATTGGTAATGGGACTTTGTTGCAGCGGTTTTTAGAGTTCGCCAAATGACTACATAAAGTTTCTTTATTTAGTTCACATTGATCATTTAATATTTTTTTTTTAATTAATTAAATAAATTACCCTAGAGATCAATAAACTACTATAAATCTTGCAGTTCTTAATTCGAGGACATTGTAGTATCCTCTTCCGATAACGAGACTCTTCGATATCCTTGAACTGGACCCAGACCCTCTATAGCATGTGCGGAATCGTTAGGCTGCTTGAATTGCAAATATGTACTTTACGATAAAAAGTTCAAGCGACTACCAGCCATCAATTGAGCGACAGCTCTTGTGAGCTGCTAGTTGTGAAAATGGCATTATCAGTAGTCTTTTATATGCGCTTGCGAAAAAGAGCAGTCAAAACAAAATTTGTTAAAATAAATAAAACAAAACTTAATTCTCTGTGCATCCGTAAATCTATTTTGCCATAGAAATGGATGGCCTTATCGGGCTGAAATTAAACGTCCCATGTTCATACCGCTCAGAAGTTCACTAAAAAAACAGAAATTAAAATTTCAGAAATGTCGCTTGTCGCTCAGAGACTACATGGCCACAACGGTACAATTTTACTATATTTTAGCTTCTTAGTTTTGTCACCATTCCGCTTGTCACTCACCGCATGGCCAGTGATGGCTCCAGCCAAACTAGCGCCCTGTGCAAGATTTACAGAAAGCGCCCTTTCTCATATTTGAACACATGCAAGTCTTTTCCACATCACCCAGGCTACATAAGAGACCACCCCCGAAGAAGAGATGGACCGCTCAACACATGGCACGAAACCCATGTTCCTAAATAGAATGCCTGCCTAAAAAAGGACACACCCTGAGGCAAGCAGACAGGATTGAGAGGGTATAAATACAGGAGATAAGAGCCATGTGTGCCAGAAGAAGATTAGAATGTCTTAGAACGGTATTTAGAAAGAAACAAAGTATTTTGTTATGTTTTGATAATTAAATAAAAAACAAAAACTAAAATTCCCAGGAGGTAGACTTTTAATACGCTTTTTTTTGTATAGGTATCCCCAGTAGGCCTAATCCTCAGTAACAAACAAATATGTATAATTACATGGGGGAGAGTGGGGCACCTTTGAACACTTTTTGCTTCCAAGTCTCATTAAAACATATGTTTTTGAATTTTCGATCTGTAACTTGTTTTTGCTTTTAGAAATGAAACTCAGCTTTAGTTTAAACGCATAATTAAATCCGTTTTAAGAAGATTTCGATTTTTTTGTTTTATTTTTTTCATATGAAAATTTTGCGAGTTAATGTGCAAGAAATAAAACCTGCACACACGAGGTGAAACTTTTTATTGTTTTGAGATTTTTGTACTAGACTATTTTGCAGAATGTAAGACGATGTGAAAGAAATATAACTACACGAACAGAGTGGAATATTTTCAGATTAGGTAGGTAAGAAATAAACTTGCATAGGCCTCGTGGGATTTTTTATTCTGCGATATTTTAAGTTAGATTCGCCTTGAAGTTGCAACATTGTAAGTGATGTGAGTTAATGTGCAAGAAATTATTTTTTTTAAATGCAAATGGTAGTATTTGTTCGCGCAAGATAAAATTAATTTTTCTTTCCTAGCAATGCGCCCCCAGAACTTGGCGACCTGTGCATTTGCACATCTTGCGTATATGATTGGTCCGGGCCTGCGCATGGCCAAACGTTGGTGAGGCCATCACCATCAACGAAAAGCACTACCGAACGATGGTAATCGATTTTTTTGTTGGCCTAAATTGAACGATATGAAGGTAGAAGACATAATATGGTTTCAACAAGACGAGACAACATGCCACACAGTAAACGCCACAATGGACAATCCGTATGAAGGATTTTCTTTTAGGTTATCCTGATCGCAGGTCTGTGTCAATAAAACCAACATAATAGCCATTAAAATTTGTACGACTCGCATCCGTGCCACCGTGAAAAATCCGCGGCAGATATTTAAACAACACAGTAAACGATCGATATAATGAACTAATAAAACACACGCCTGTTCACTACATCTAAATTGTTCGCTATTTCAAGCGGGAGCTTTTAAACGTTTACCAAAGCTTTGCTTGATATAAATAAAATTCTGATTTTTGTTGTTTTAGTTTTTTTTTTTTGTACAAATTCAACAGTTTAAACTAAAAAACAACAAAAAACATATTTTATTTCAAAACTAAAATAACACAAAAAAAATTGTATAAATCTTTAAAAAACACAGACATAAAGATATTTTTTGAGGAACACAGAGATGAATAAATATCAATGTTTTCAATTATGAAAAAATTGCAATTTTTATAAATAATTTATCACCTTCATGTGTGTTTAAGACTTTCTTCCTTAAATTAAGCATAAACTTGTCTTTTAATAGGACAGTTGTATATTAACTTTCGTTCCAAAGTGTGAAAAAAAAAACAAAAAATTGACGGTAAATTGGTCTGAAAAATAGTTGTCATGCGGGCGCATTACAGAACAGGAACATTTCTTAATCCGCTATACTCACAATACCGAAATTTTCCTTACAAAATTGTAAGGCCCATTGAATTTTGTGAAAAAAAAACTGAGTTCATTATACTCGATACAATGAACTATAGTTCACTGTTTAGAGTAGTCTTTGTAAAATGTTGGTGGTAGATAGTTCAATATACAGAGGTTCACTATACCGACAGTCTACTGAATTAGTATTTTATACGATATGCAATCGCATACGTGGGCCTTTAAAATAACAAAATGGTTTCGTTACTTCCAGCTTATTTTAATCCATTTCAATATCAAACCATATTTTTTGAAAAGCCTTATAAATAAATAAAAAAATATTATATAAAAAAAAACAATGACACTCCGGGAGTGCCGAAGGAAGTGAAAACTTGAACAATTACGTGTGTATTTTTTGAATCGTCAGGAAATATTTAAATGTGCAGGAAATTATTTTAAATCAAGTGTTTTCTTATTCATTATTATAAACTACTATGTACTACAAAAATTATACTATAATCTTCAATTTCCTTTAATGCGCTATTGTACATGAAAAATAATGCATACTAGTTGGTACCCGCGACTTCGTTTGCGTAGAATTAGTACTTCGAGCAACTCATAGAATATGTATATCAATCGGGTCAAAAACTACCCTATCTTTCAAGCCAACCAATCTAAACATTTAAATTTATTTGTAAAATATACGCAGCAAATGCATTTATTTCTTACCAAATATAAATATGAATTTTATTATTCCTTACTTGAGAAATAACTGGTTCGTCATTTAAACTTGGATGTAGGATTTGGAATTTTGGATCCCCTACTTCATCCACTTCACGTTTTATTTTCGCGAAAATTCTCTCTTAGATTTCCAATACGACTCTCTTTCGTGGCGTCGTTTGTACGGGCTACGGCGTACGTCGCAACGGACATTACAATTGAAAGAAATTATTTACCTGAATCATAGTTTGTACACAACTGCGTAGTTGAAATTTAATGTAATAAAATTCAACTTTTTCAATTGTTAATATTTTAAGAAAGTACAAATTCAAAAAGAAGCACCCCGAAAATCTCTTTCTTTCGACACTTCATTTGTTAAGATTGGTTGAGTGTGTGAACCGCAAGAGGTAAATATACTACTACAGAAACTACAGAAATATATTAGAGTGGACTGATGGATGGATGGATTATTTGACATACAAAAATTAAAATCTATTGCTGAAAACGTAAATTTACAAATTCATGAAATATGAAGTTCAATTAATTGGTATTTTTTGAACTAAATGCCAATGAAACTTATGAGACCTTCAGTCCCCCGCACCAATCCTATTAACCCAAGCAAATTTTGAAAATAAAATTCTCTCTTAAATTACTTTAACATGGCATGATGGCAAACACACTTTCCCATACCACATTAACAGGGAAAACAGCTTGTAGTGTAGGAAAATTCTCTTAAGTTTTCTGAGTTTGCGGCAGCGTTGGCTACCACTTTTAACGAAAAGAATGCGTAACTTAAAAAAAAAAACATGCAATAAAATAAAACAAAAAAAAATATATTTTTAGGTAAAGTGGAACAATAAATCAAAGATTTAGCACATAGCTATACACAAAAAATAAACAGCTATCGAATCTGTTTCCGATTTCATTCCACTTACTGGAAGTGGAAGGTGGAATTATTTTTAAAGATTGACAGATAAATTCTTCGTAAAATGGGCAGAGTTTAAAATTGGAAACACATTCTTTAAGACCGAGGTTACATATAAAATTCTTTTTGGGCCAGATTTTCCAGCTTTAAGTGGAATAAAATTGGAAACAAATTTGAAAGCTGTTTGTTCTATAAATACAAAAAGTTTTGTTAATTTTTTTATATTTATGTTTAATTTTTGATTTATTGTCCCACTTTACCAAAAAACAAATATTTTAGCCGTTATATATTATTGAAAAACGCATCTTTTTTCACAAGTTAGGCATTTTTTCGTCAAAAGTGGTTGGCAACGCGAACACTGGTGTCGCAACATTACTAACACAACATTTGTGCTGCGAGTTCAACTCATTCCCTGCACTTAGCGACATCTACATCTCAGCTCTGCAACTGGACACTTACATTCTCAAATTCGCACGAATTTTTTACTTTTATTTTCTCAAATTCTCTGAAGTTAAAAGTCAATTTATTTTCTCAACAAACTTATTGTTTTAACTTTAGAGAATAAAAAAACAAATTCCGCAAAGATATTCATCCATTCATATGTGTAAGTATTCATAAGTGATCATAACCTGCGTTTGTAGCTCCTATTCTAATTTTACAAAATGGTTCCCAAAACAATAAGACAAAATGTCTTGTAATATGGTAACACTTATATCCCACATTAAATATCATAGATTACAATCCAAACGATATAGTAAGAAGTTAAGTTTTCGGTTACACCATTAATGGCGTCTGTTGTTCTCTTTGAGGTATGATAGGGCTGTTATCTGCTAGGTGTCGCTGTTTCATTAGTTGGTAGTTGGTATATCTATCTACTCTATCATTGTAAACATTTGTCTATATACAATGACCAAAAATATTTTGTGAAAAGGATACTGCGATTGCCCATTTTTACACCTAACTACGCACTTATGTTGGAGACTGGAATGGAAGAAGGCCACTTGTATACTTTAGACCTTCACCTCAGGTACATAGGAAGGACACTTTTCGAGTACGTAAGCAATCGGCTGCGAGCATCAGCTTACCTTAAAACTCATGAAAAAGGAATTGTTCTGGGTACAAAGTTTGAATGAACTGAGTACAGACTTCAATATTAGCTGGAGAAATGCCAATATATCGAAAATAGAATAGGACTATAAGAGAGCAGAATTGTTAACAAAATTAAAGTCAAGTTACCATCTGAAAAGGATACAAAGAGCGAAGGAAACGGAAAGGTTTTATAGAAACTTAGATTTTGAAGCAGGTTCTAGATACTTTACCGACACTGAAGATCAAACTAAACTAATGTGGATTTTTAAAGCTTGGTGCGACTTAATTGAATTAAATGCAACTACTTTTAAGGTAAACACGTCAAGAAACTGTTCATTATGCAATTTAAAAGAAATTGAAAATATACAGCATTTCATAGGAAGATGTCCTATTCTTAATGAATTCAGGTAGAAAGACTTTGAAAAAAGATACCTATTAGAAGATGAGATAGTTAAATTATTAAACGGTATATTCAGTAATTGGGACAATCTAAAGAATTACATTATCAATGCTTTAGCGTATAGGATATTTTTAATTGAAGAATTTATTAATTAATCATGTAAAACTACAATTAAACTTTAATTTCAAATCCCCGACAGACGACATTTATGTCATTGTCGTATGTTCTCAATTTTTTTCTGTATAAAATTGTAAAATTGTTTTTATAACGAAAAATAAAGAACTTATTATTATTATTATACAATGACTCTAATACTCTCAAGTTCCGTTGCAATTTCACGAACACTGGTGTCGCAACATTGGTGACGCAACATAGTTGTCGCGAGTTCAATGATTTTATCCCATATCAAAATTTCCCAACGCGCCTAAAGAAGTCATCACTTCAAAAAGAAAACTATGCCGACGTAAAACTCAAAAGATTTGAGAGCTAAACCAGCGCAAGCCAAAAATGACACGACAGTTAGCAGCTACCAGCTCTTAAATGTTTCCCTAATGCTGCTGTACAGATATCAAAACGGTCATAATCAGAAAGAAAATTATGGCTCAAAACATAAGTCCGAATCTCGCAAACAACACAATTTTCACAATCTATACCGAAGCGTTGCTTAAGCTAAGCCTAGAATAGCGTGTTAAAAATGGCAAGTAACACAAGTATATTATGTGGTCAATAATCTCTTCCGCCTATTTCTGTATTTAATAGCATTAGCAACGGCAACACTTGCCCCAAATAATTTATTAGGCCAATCTTAACACTGCCCAACAAGTGATTTAAGACATTTAAGTGTACCAACGTTCAGCCTTATGAACTTAGGGCCGTATCTATCAGACACGCAGACAGATTCATCAATGATGATGGATGCATTCTCATATGAGAATATCCCATCAAATCCCGTCAAATAACTTCAGGTTCCTTCCACCACTTGCTTTAAATAAAATTTAGAAAAAATTCTCCGCCGCAGTATAAAATGTTCCGCACTCAATAAGAAATTCCGTGCTTCACCCGCTCAGATAGCCCGAATTACCCAATAAAAGCACTGCCTTACAGATTGTTAAATTGTTAAAATATTCATCATATGAACTAGGTACCTTGTACCGATTGATTATCCTCACTGTTCAATGAAACTTTGATCGATGGCTTTCACCTACTTTCCAAAGCAACAAACCAACACTTAACATGTAATTGAAGAAGTGATTGATGGCAAGAAGGTCTGCAATAAACATTTTACCCGATACAATCCACAAAAAAAAAATAAATAAAAATAAAACTCCCCTCCAATGCGTATGAGCACTCGTACCTGAATACATCGTCATTGTATTAGCCCATTTTCCTTAATTCAATTTAGCGGCGGTATCTTTACAACAGCCCAGCTACACTGAGGCGTATACGCAACATTATCAAATTTCATTAATTCCTCCAAATTTGCCGGCCATTACTCGTCTTCTATTCCATCGCACTGACAGTAGTTCACCTCTAAGTCAGTTCTCGTAAAATCCACTTTCATTATTCATTCAATCATCCAAACCATTAAACGAATCCTCCCCACTATACTCAGCATAGTGACTGAACATAATAAATAGCAAATCAAATACAACGCATACAGCACACACACTCGTATATGCAGTCTGTGTATGGAGTTCGACTGGCTTAGATTTCGCAGTATCCAAATGGCTCCTTGGTGGGTTGTGGTCCTTTTTGCGTGGTTTTAGACGAAATTAATTTATCATCGGAGGCTTGCAGTCGACGACGGCATGGACGGCGCTGTCGTTTTACTGTTGTTGTTGTCACATAGTCATATGTTGAAGTGGATGGACCCACCATAGGACGCATCAAGAAATTCCTCACTCGTTACTGTTAATCTATATTGAGTGCTGCCATCAAATTCCAATGACCGCACATTATGACATCTGTGCTGACATAATTAATCATTTCGGTTTGGCTGCTATACGTTTATACTTAAAGATGTGAAGGATTACCGCAAGCAGGGCATGATTTATCCTCAGCGCAATCCGATTAAACTGATAATATGGGTTGGCAACTTACTCTTGTTATAGCTGCATTAAAACTTAATCCCCATAAAAGGAAGCTGCTTGGGTTTAGATGTGGATTTTCTTATAAATCTATATGTTCTTACCGATTTTGTTCCTCATTTATTTTTTGCACAGGAAAAGAACTAAAGGATGGGGAACAACTCTTCGATCAATATTTCTAGGGATGAATATGCAGGTAACGTATGCTTATTTACATTTTATACTTTGCTAAGTCTCTTGCTTCACTTTGTATTGAGTTTGTACTTCCAAGGAAACTTCAAGAAATTTTACAGAATTTTTGTGTTTGTGCCAGCTGATGCTGTTAATTATTATTTCCTTCAACTGCTTTCTTAGGAACAAATTGAAAACTTACTCTGTTCTGTATCAGAATTGACTTTGCTTCAACGATGTGTACGCCCTTGGACGAGATATGACCTTAATAAGTAATTCGAAACATTATTCGAGTGAGTAAACAAGCTGGCCACTCATCTGGCTCAAATCTTATGAAGAAGACCCAACATTAAGTTTAAATGCACATAGAAAAGATGAATATTTGCGGAGACTTCACTTCGATTATGGATGGGATATCCATATTGAGTATATGCATCGGTGATGAGTTGAGTGTGAGAGTTAGTAAGGGATTTATTAGGCTAGAGCTGTATAGGGTGCCCGCTCTGACGAACATAATTTCGGATGACTGCAGTTTACCAAAACTTTGTAATGGATAATGGAAAAAGCTTAAATTTCCTTTAGAAAAATCCTTCAATCTTGTAGGCTGTTACCATTTGGCTTAAAAACTGCTATACAGAGTTCGATGAATTTTTTTTTTTAAATATTTCCCAAGTCATTGATTGCCATGCCTACATTTTGGCAGCTTTCTTTACCAAAATATTTGTTTTGTTTTTATTGAACGAACATTTTTAGAAAAATCAAACTCTCGTGCGGCTTCTGAAGAACAAAATGCTTAGGGTAAACTGTCCCATGGTGAACCAAGTCCCACAGTGAACCATTCGAATATCCGAACCCGCTGTATATACGAGGAAAACAAAAAAAGAGAAAACGAACACTTAGCCGACTTATATACATCTTACCAATCAGTTGAAATTGTGGGCTCGACGGTGTGCGGTTGTGTTGAGTAGTTCCAATTCTCACAAGTACTAATTTCTGAACTTTAATAACCAAAATTGTTTTATAACAGTGAATAATTGAATTTCAGGCAATCATTGTTTAGTTGTTTCAGTTTGTTTTTCACGACATTTTGCGTCCATCAGTGAACCAGATGTAAGTGGTGCACAGTGAGCCATGGTTCAGAAAGCTTAGACTCCTGTTTCGATCAGCAATGCTTTTAGGAAAATTGTCATTTTTCCTTTTGATCGATCAGTTTTTACTGAAGTTCATTTCTTACCCAGAACAGTTACTGATCGTGCGAACCCTGAAGAAGAAAAGACTGTCAGCCCCAATGAATTTGCTACCACTATTCCACTAACTGTGTCGGAAGGACAATTGGAAGACCTAGAGGACTTCCGACTCTACGGAGCTCTACCAAGAGAGAATAGGCCGAAAAACAGAAAAAAAAAAGAAGAAGTCTCATTGCCCAAAAGAAGAAAAATGTAATTTAAAGAAGCAAGCAAAAAAGCGAGAATATATAGAGAAGTAACCCTGACACCCCTTTAGAAGAATTTGTATCGGAAACAGACATAAAATACCATGTAGATACCTTACAGATTAGAAAAACAGGTGGATTGGATAATATCAAAAATATATATATAAAAAAATTACCTAAAGAGGGAATCAAAGTTTTGACATTTATTATAAATGCGTGCCTTAAAACGCAGTACTTTCCTGATGGATGGAAACTGGCAAAGGTAGTCCCAATACCAAAAGCGGAAAAGCCTCTTGATAAACCTCAAAGTTACAGACCTATAAGTTTACTTAGTAGTGTAAGTAAGATTTACGAAAAAATCCTAAAAGGAAAAATTATCAAGATTATCGAGGATCATAAACTATATCCCGATGAACAGTTTGGTCTTAGGCGTGGTCATAGAACCTCACACCAAGTTTTAAGATTGTGTAATATTGTAAAAATGAACCGTGTAATAGGGAGATCAACTGGTATGGTCCTACTAGACATTGAATAAGCTTTTGACTCTGTGTTGCACAATGGACTTATATACAAAATGATAAACCTAAATTTTCCTTCGTTCCTCTGTAAAATCATTCAAAGTTTCGTATCAAATCGTCGTTTTATTGTGCATGTGAATGGTAGTGTATCAAATGTAATAAACTTTCACGCAGTTGTTCCCCAAGGCTCAGTTCTTGGGCCAGTTCTGTACAACCTGTACACATCCGACTTGCCTCTCCTCTTCCAATGTGAAGCAGCAATATATGCCGATGACACGGCTATAATTTCATCGCATGAGTTCGGTCTAAATATTGAGACGTATCTGAAAAATGCAAAGTGGAAAATAAAACTGACCGCTGAAAAAACACAAGCTATCTTTTTTACACGAAAAAGAAGACCTTGTTTTCTCCCAGTAAACCAATTGCTTGTCAATGGGTATTCAAATGCGTGGAAGCCTTCTGTTAAATATTTGGGTGTATATCTTGACTCAAAACTGACGTTTAAAGAACACACTATGCAAACACTTAACAAAATAAATATTGGCATAAGAATATCATATCCATTTATAAATAGGAAATCCTCACTTTCAAATGAAAACAAAATATTAATCCATAAAACAATCTTTCAATCCTTTTTATTATATGGCTGCCCGGTTTGAGGATACTGTGCTGAATGTCACGTTAAAAAGTTTCAAATCGCGCAAAACAAATTACTGAAAATGATGCTTAGTCTCCCATGACATTACTCTACGGTAGATCTGCATGCAAGAGCAAATGTTTAAATGATCTCCTTGAGAATACGCAAACTCATCGGCAAATTTAAGATCAGATGTGATATCCCTGACAATCCTCTTATCAATCAAATTAATATTGAATATCACATACTCTATTATTAACTAACGCAGTATTCAACCTTTCGTTATTTTAGTTGTAAATGTTGCTCTATTGTTATTCATTTATATTTATTTGTGTATCTATATATTTATTTATTCATTTGTTTATCTATTTATTTATTTATTTATTTGCTTATTTATTTATTTATTTGTTTATTTATTTATTTATTTATTTAATTATTTATTTATTTATTTATTTATTTATTTATCTATTAATTAAATTATTTATCTTATTTAATTATTTATTTATGTATTTATTTATTTTATTTTTTTTTTTTTTTATTTATTTATTTATTTATTTATTTATTTATCTACCTATTAATTAATTTGTTTACTTATTTATCTTATTTAATTATTTACGCTTTCACGTTTATTTTATTTATTTATTTATAAGTTTATGTATATTTTATTTATTATTTATTTCATCTTAGTAGAGTTCCAAGGAAAGATGAATCTTATTTAATACGTTGCTAAGGTTTTAGCTGTACAAGGAGACAAATATCAAGTGGGTTACTTAAAAACGAAGTCTGAAAAGCAATACAACTTTTCCTTACCCGATGTACATTCCTGACCTGGCTTCATTGTTTAAATGAGACGTGGAAATGGTATTACCAAAGCCCATTGAACATGGTAGCACCTCCAGGATACAAAATTCATTGTACTCATTCAATACAGACTTTTAAGCCTTCCATATTCGGTAAATCAATACTTAATTTTAATGCAAAATCTTCTTTTACATAAACAATGTTCCTATTCGTTTATTAGTTATTTTTGTATGCATCTGCTTTAAATTGAAATGTGTTATTTTTCATCTTCGTTAAAGATTATTTATCCGTGCATTTCAAATGCTTGAATTCGAAACAAAGTTGCTGTTTTGTTATTTGGCTTATTCTGTTTATCTTTATGGACCTAAGTCTTTAATTTATTTTCACCTCTGGTTCACTCTGAACTGATCATTGGGTACACATTATAGTACACAGTGAACCAGTCGGAGGGCTTTTACAAAAAAATAAAAAAATAAATGTTGTGAATGTAATTTCAACGATATTTTTATTACAATTCAAAGTTTAAAGCCCAAAGATAGAGGGCACTAAAAGTATTCATATCAAAGTTTACCTTACACTTGAACTCACATCACACGAACCAACAATTTTGTTTTTTCTGACTTCGTCAGCTTATTATGTTTCTGACTAGTCACTGGTCTATGTCAAGTACTTTTTTAGGTAGGTACTCGTCTTGCCATGACAGACATTTCGAGGAAATTATTCACATTATTCCTCGATGTGCAATATTAGAGCACCTTACAAAATGGAACCCCAATGCTTATTAGTTCATTTTACGCGTCATATGCTTTCAAGACACCTCACGCTGTGGGATAAGTAAACTTTGGGATTCGTTACAACAATTTAAGTGCCTCTGGAGGCTTTATAAATGGTCGCCTTTTGACATGAGTATTCCAAAAAACGAGGTATTTAAAGAAAAAACAAATTGTTTATTGATAATTTTTATATATAAGCTCGAAGAAGGCCTCCATTTCCACAGCTCGATTTTCAGGTGCCCTTTGTAACGACTGAAATCCAAGGTGAGTCTTTTTTTTGGCTTCATTATTAGAGTAGCACTTTAACCAAGCTTTGAAATCCTTCCTTCGTTTTACTTATCAGCACTCAAGATATCTGTTTATCGCGGACTTAGATATCTTACGCTCAGCATTGTCTATCAGGTACTTAATTAGTCGATGATAGAAGAAGAAATCTTTCATATCAGGCATTTTTCTTTGTCCTGATTGTACTTTACTTATATTACCAATCGTGTGAGAGAACCTGGATTTCAACTAATACATCTATTGTGATTATGTAATCCCTTCAAAGGAGAGCTGATCATTTTTACACAGTTCAGTGTGGGCCGATTCAATTTGACTTTGGGGTCCGGTATCTCTTTGTATCGCTCCATATATCTTATAACATTATGAGCATTTAATTAATAATATTTTCGTTTGTGGTCGAAAATCGACCCCAACTTTTATAAGTGTGGAATACATAAATATGTGCAATGATTTTCGATAGGTATTTATATTGTTTATTTTACAAGCGAAAAAGCGACATCTAGACATCAAACAATAGGCCCTTATAAAAGAAGTTTCACTCATGATTAACATTTTAATACATCACTGTTAAAGAATTTAGAGCAAAACATGTGTCGAGAAATATTTTTCATAGTAACATCAAAAGTGGTTGCTACCACCTCGCAGATATGATATATTCGCCTGAATTAAATTGATTCAGTTGCTTATTTTTAGGGGTTGGTAAATTGCATTTCTTCTTAAATAGGTTCTAATCTAAGACGATTATATTTGAATACATTACAATGGCAATATGGCGACGACAAATTGAATGTCACCAAAAAGCTTTCAATTAACTGATAAGCATTTAGTATGGGCAATTGTTAACCTATTTTTTTCAATTTTAATGGTGACATATACCCACAATTATTTGTTTGTGCACATCTATGACACAGTACCTTTCAAATGATCTAAGTTTCATTCTCCTCAGTTCATAATAAAAATTAAAAAAACTTACGGTAATTTTGGATGTTCACGTATTAATATAATGATGCAGCAATTAAAAAAAAAACTACTGAAGTAAAACTTCTTTAGCTTCATCTATATATACATGTTTAGTTTATACATTCTAATATATCAATTTTCTTCCATATTTTACTGGCTATGAGAGGAAGAGAGCAAGAAAATGGGCGCGCGCACAGCTCTCTCTTGCTCCTACAGTATGATACAGACGATAGGCCACGGTTGCCACTTACAAAAAAAACTCAAATTATTTGATTTGATTTTGCACAAAATTACCAGCTGCTAGAAGACATGGGAGATCATCTGCCTATTTTCTTATAACAAACCCTTAAAAAATTAAAGTTTCATGTCTGTATATGAATAATATGATTAATTAACCTATCCATATCTCAATATAGATATAAACAGTAACAGAAACTATTTCGAAGTTCACCATCTGCCAAAAGAAGGAAATGAGTGCATTCTCTAATTTTTTAAACAGCGAATTAAACACTTTTATATGAATGGTGATAAAGCATAGCTATGCAAATAATGCAATGCGTTCACTCAGAAGGAGTAAGCTAGCATTTAAATGAGGTGATATCGATTTGGTACATCTGCTCAAAAATTTACCATAACCAGATAAAAATTACCAAATTAGCAAAAAAAATACCAAGTTTTGTAAAAAATTACCAGAGTGGCAACATTGCAGTAGGCATGCACTATGTGTTATTATATAAAACGTAACTGGCTATGAGAGAATGAAAAGAAACTGTGTGCTCGCACCTGTCTCTGTTGATCCTACAGTGTGATACAGGTAATAGGCGTGCACTGCGGTGATACCAGACTTTAGACGCAGGTTATTCCACGGTGGTACTCAAAATATCCCTTTTATGTTTACAAAATAAATAAATTTATTATTTAAAAAAAATGTGATTCATTCACAGACACATATGTCGTTTAATGAAACAATTTAGGGAAATAAGAAAAAATAAAATGAAAGCATTTAGATATTTTGAATGACATTTTTCTAACATGCAAACATTTAATTTGATCGTAGGTTGAATAATTTTGTTATTCTTAATTAAATGAGCAATTAGAAACAAAATTTGACCAAAAAGTAAAATCTCTTTCTTTTTGTACTATGAGGTCTAAAAAATCCTTTTGTCCCTTTTAACTTATTATTAGTGAGAAAATCCCGCAAAAAGTGATAAATCCGCCGATCTGGTATCACTGCTGCACTGTAGGATGTGTGTTAGATAATGAAACGTAACTGGCTTGTAGAAAGAGAGAACGAAAATGTGTGCTCGCATCTATCTCTCTTGCCTCTACAGTAATATTCGAAACGAAACATAACTCTCTCTCTTTTTATCTCACTAACTTATATCTCCCTCTCAACTTCCGCTCGCAATTTCTGTAACGCTTTCGTGACGCATTCACCAGCTTACCCCCCAAGTCAAGCGTGCCTAAAGAAGTATTACTTCAAAAAGCATCGTAAAGTCGCTGATATACTCGAACGATATTACTTAAAGGAAACACGGATAGCATAATCTGAGAAATACAATCATTAAAGATTTACAATTTCAAGTCAGCTTAACAGTTTTGTCTCGTAACCCAACGCAGCAAATATAAATATTATAAACCCAATATCTACAATGTGGTGTAAGGCTTTCAAAAATATAGTTTTTCTTTTTAAAGTTAAAGTCAAGGACAATGCACTTCAGGGATTAGGAGCTTACAGTATCAACACCGAAAATCGGACACCTGACCCAATCAAAGGCAAGACAATAGCAAAAGAAGTGATCCTAGGTATCATCGCCCCACGCCACAAGAGTCGCAGATAGTAGTGTTACTTAAACCCAGCACATTAAGATGATTGACAAAAGGAAAGTGTCGCGTAAGAACGCCAATTGTCAAAGTTGTCTACAGTCTTTCTGCAGAGAGACAGCAAGAATAAATAAAGTGTACAACTGAGTCGAACGTACATTTCTCGATCATCAACATTTTTGGTGCAATGAAATGGAACTTGTCTGATCGTGTAAATTTCAAATTGGTGGATTTTTTTAGGGTTCATATTCAATATGAATGAAAAAAAAGAAGAAGAAGAACTTATTATACCTTCATTCGAAGTGGGCCACTGTAATTATTTCAAAAATTTACCGTAGAAATGTGAACACAGATCAAGATTTGCGTACTCATTTTTGAGAATTATTTAAACCACGTCACTATTAGAATTTTTTGAGAAAACTAAGTAAGGGATCTTATCAAGAATACTTTTATTAAAATCGTTAAAGCGGTTTTTGTAAAATTTTGCAGACAAAAGAGTACCAAATATTGCAATGTTCAGTTTGGAAAATACTACTGCTTAACTATGTAGCTGAAAACTGAGTACAAGTTATTGTTCGAGATGTAAGCATTACTCAAAAGGGGGGTTTTCGAGATGTGAGCAGTTTTTAAAACTAGCGTTTTCGGTGATTCAGATGAAAATTAAGCACGCAATAATTTTGAAATCATCAATTTTACTCTAAGTTTACATTTTGGTCGAAATCGATATTGCCGTTTTCAAGTAAAAAAATTTTAAAAAAAATCCTTTTTTCAAAAATCCATTTTACGATAAAACAGCGAAAAACTGAGTTTAACATTAAGTTACCAATATTTATATTGGTTATTTCTAACTTAATATTTATATTGGTTATTTCTAACTTAATCCTTTTTTCAAAAATCCATTTTACGATAAAACAGCGAAAAACTGAGTTTAACATTAAGTTACCAATATTTATATTGGTTATTTCTAACTTAATATTTATATTGGTTATTTCTAACTTAATGTTAAACTCAGTTTTTCGCTGTTTTATCGTAAAATGGATTTTTGAAAAAAGGATTTTTTTTAAAATTTTTTTACTTGAAAACGGCAATATCGATTTCGACCAAAATGTAAACTTAGAGTAAAATTGATGATTTCAAAATTATTGCGTGCTTAATTTTCATCTGAATCACCGAAAACGCTAGTTTTAAAAACTGCTCACATCTCGAAAACCCCCCTTTTGAGTAATGCTTACATCTCGAACAATAACTTGTACTCAGTTTTCAGCTACATATTATATAAATTAATTTTTGTTACATTCGTATGGACCGTTTTCGAGAGATGTACAAATTTCGAAAGTACTGTTATTCGATTCTTCAGCGGAAAACAGAGTATGCAGTCATGCTAACCTCACCTACTTAAGCTTGAATATCAAATTTGGTTGAAATTGTTCGAGCTGTTTTTGAACAAATCAAACTGCTATGAAAATGTTATATGGGAAGTACCATTAATATTGAGGTTACAGTGCAAAAAAAAAATGCCACGAACTGTAAGCCCCCAATCTCTAAATCGGAAGTTTGAACGAAATCCGGGTAGCCGTTTAGGCTGTAGGCCTCGGGAGATAAAGACAGACGGGCAGAGTTTTGCCACCCACTTTTTTGAGTTCCTCTATCTCGTAATGTCAGAATTGATTAACGTCTTGAGTTCGACATTTTGTACGAATACAATATCTTTCTCTTACTACATAATGGAGAATGTTTAGAAAGAAAAAAGACAGCAAGAATGCCACTGTTTTTTTACAGACGTTCGGCAGCATAATTTCAGTCTGCCCACATCCAGAGGAGCAGTTCCACAAACAATTGTGTTCGTGAGAGACCCAATCGTCATGCAAGAGTAAAAGAGATTAGCTCTGCAAAAGAACTCATCCTGAAATCCCAAACTATTCAGGAACGTATTACAGGGTTGAGGAAGGCTTCAAGCGCAGCCTGAATCGCTCTAGATGCAATTACTCTACCCCGCTACCCACTCCTAACAATTACGGGCTTTCTTTTGTACAAGACTTTACCTTTACTGAATGACGATTCCTCGAACAAATTGTATTGACTTGAAAAAAATTAAGCTTATTCCCTTAACAGGTGTCAAAGACCAGCAGGATAAAACGATTGTCATTTATTTATGGGTATAATAAAAGGGCACTTGTATATCTTACGCTAAGTCCCCAACAACGCTTTGATCAGCTTGTACAAGAAAGAAGTTATTGCGGTTAGTAAGTACTGTCCCGTATTGACAAGAGTTATGATAATGACAATAGGATACATGTTCCTGTCATATACGTACTTTAAATTTTGCTGCGCTTATTTATTCAATCTGTTCGAACTGAGCTAACAACCCCAACTAACACCCAACAAGCTCATTCAGGTTCAAAGCCATGTCATAAGTATAACTACCGCCATTTCCCATAAGTCTCGATGTAATTGGAAATATCGCCCTCCGTGTCATCGAAGCCTCTAACGTATTTAACTAGCAATATGCAAATACAAAAGGGAATCAATATTCACTGCGCGCGAAAAATGTACTTTTAATTTCTTCTTTATATATTTGCACACCATAAAACAAACTCTTTACGACGAGGATATGATAATCGATAAATTACTTATGAGCGACTTTGCTCCGCGCATTCTCGTTTATAAAAAATGATTAATGGCTTCTTTAAAGCGTTTAACTAGGACGAAGAGGAAATACTTACCTACCGATGGAGTGAAAAGAAAGCAACACACACACATACACACAAAAGCAGTTTCAATGGGTTGGGTAGTCGACGTAAAATCTTCAAGGAGCAGAGTATAGTGATCGTCACGATGCGCAAAAAGAAGACAAGTCTGCCGCAAGGTCTCGATATAATTACTACAGACTGTCGCCTTAGGATGTAACTTGAGTTTAATGAGAAGAAATGCAATTGCAGTGAGAGGAAAAAAGGATACGCGCGAATAATGTGCACTAATTGGAATTTTTAAAGAAAAAAAAAAAGTAAAAGAAAATACTAATTTCCAATGTGATACGTGATTTGCTCCTTTTTTACGCCATTCGAGTGGTGGCTGGGTGCGGAATAAATGACAGTTGAAGTTGATTTTAGAAATAACGACGTTGCCTGGCAGTGGCTTTAGGGACAAAGTCAATATTTCTTTGAATGGAGGAATTCCCTGGCGATGGTGTAGGTTTGAAGGAGAGTGGGTCCCACCGGAAGTTATGATGATTGTCTTTTCCGAACAAAAGCAGGTAAAAGCGAAACTGGAGTAACATAGATAATGCGATTTGAAAATTTAAACCTAAGTGGATTTTAGTGTTGAGCAAAGATAGGGCGGCGAGGGCGGTTTGATTGGTACAATTTAAATGTGTTGTACATTTTGTTCAAAGACTGCGGGGGCGCCACTAAGTATTCGAGTATTCTATAAACGAATATAAGGGTTAGAGAATAAGATGGCAAATACACTTATGTCAGATCCTTTTGTTGATGCAAGCTTTCTTCGTGTTGGATTTACGCATAGAACTTAAAATCACCTCTGCATGCTGCCGTTTATTGCCGTCCACAAGCAAAAATGGATAGTAGGTTATTTATCGAAGCCGCATTTATATAGTCTGACCTTATTTCGACTTTTATGAAAGTGTCACTTGTGAAGAAATATAATTTATTTTCCTAAAATAATAAAGCTGTGAATTGAAAGTGGTACCTTATGTTTTTGACTCTTAAATGTCGCAAGTTGAAAAACAAACAAAAATAAGGACAAAGAAACCTGCGAGAGTCCATTCGCTTCTTCATTGGTGTTGAATGCATATAGTTGGAACACAGGCATACCAAAAAGAGGTGTGTGTCTGTGCATTGTGCAAATAAGGCGTAGGATTAGAATATACAAATTTCATTTTTTGTTGTCAAAAGCAACATTGCTGTGAAAGGAATCTAGTCAGTGACAGTGTCTTGCATTCGCCGCTTGGGTGGTAAGCAACCACTCTAATGGCTACCGCTTTGTCTCAGTTCAGGGCACTAATTTGTTACGTCGATTATCGCCAGAGGATTTATCTACATTTTAAACTTATTTTTTATGAATTTCACTCAAAAGCAAGGAAAAATTTTGAAAAACGGAATAGAAGTTGCATTGTATTCACTACAACGTTGTTTGTGATGATAGTACAGCCAGCGGAGAATACGAAGATTTGACAAGCGCAACTTGAAACGACTCGCAAGCTATACGTGGAAATATACGGATGAGATAGTTGACGTCAAAAATAAGGGATAAAAAAAAACGCTTTAAGTTTTATTTTATTACTAGCTGTACCCGCCCGGCTTCGCCCGTGCAAAATGTGGTTTCAGAACACTTTTTTATTAATGTTCTTCTTTGTATACTATATCAGAAGTTTTGTTTCTATCGGCTGAGATAGTGATATTTCCTGCATTATTTACCATAAATATATATAACTGCCCGTGAATTCAACTCCCAGTTTTCTTAAAGTTTGACCCTGTGACTTATTGATTGTCATGACAGAACAAACATTAATAGGAAATTGAATCCGTTTAAACTGAAATGGATAATTGCTGGGAATTATTTGTATTCTTGGTATAAATACCGTATCTCCTTTAGCACACCCAGTTAAAATTAACGCATCTATAATATTTTTCTGTAACGAAATCACTCACATTCTGGTACCATTACAAAGCTTGGGGGATAGAAATTGCGAAGCAACATAATGGGAACTCCAACTTTTAATTTAATTTTATCAGCAAGAAGGCCATTGGCTGTAATACTATTTAAAAACTCCACCGGGTTATTTACTGCCGCATCTTGATTGCAAATAGCATTTATAAATAGTATCAACAGGAATTTTCCCTAATATAATAAAACCACGATCTGGTATCACTGGTACCTATACGTATTCGACATTTCTTTCTAGACAATTTATTTTGTAAGCAAAACAGAGGCAAACAAACCTTTTCTACATATTTGCCATTTCTTTTGTTTTCTTAGCAAATCACACAGCGTACTGCCTCTGTCTGTCTCCCTCTCCGTCACAGGAGTAAAATAGGGTTAAAAGAGATGTCAATATAATATTGCGCAGTTAGTATGTTTGATTTGAGAATAAATTGCATATCTACTCACTCATGTGAAAATCGTAGAAATGTTTCAAATTTTGCCTTTTTTATTTAAAAACCTTTTAAGTTATTGAGTTATTGGATATCCTAAGTTGTACCTGCAGATGTCCTCTATAAGCTAGTATTTACCATACTTAAATGCTCCCCATATTTTCGAACGGAAAGCGTGACAAAGAAAAAAGCAAAACGAAACGAAAAAATAAATTACTCTTGTCCAATCTTTTCCAAAATTTATAAAGACTTAGAGTTGAAATAAAGTAGAGATTATAGGCCTAGGTATCCTCTATAGGCCTGTGAAAAATGCACCAGAATATATTGAGCAGTTTCTAAGATTTTTGCATTTAAAGACATGCCGTCAAATTCAATCTTAGTCGAACAGAGCTACACCTATTTTATTTATATGATTGATGTCTGCTTTGGTGTAGCTGACCTATCAATAATATATTTTTTCGATATTCTTTTTTATTAGGTATTAATAAACTAAGGAACAAATATTAATTACTTACACTTGCAGTTTTCAAACTTGCCTACATCCAACGAAAATAAACGATTCACGATAAAGCAAATTCATGGCAAAATCGCGCAAACGATTATCGTTCTCAAAGTTACGGAATGTGTGCCCAGGAAAATGACTTAGGCTCTTTGAGCAATAATTTGAAAACAATTTGCCTAATCAGCACCATCCCAATCCCAGTGAGTGCAGTAGCTCAGTGGTAAGGATGCTGGCTGCTGGGCTACTGAGCGAGGCATCAGGTTTCGATCCTCGGCAAAATAGAAATAACATCTTAAGGTTTTTTTGTTTGAACCTACTGCGCCACGTTTGTCCTGAAAGAGCTTCTGGATTCGAACCGAATATATGCGATTTAAGCTAATTTTTTTGATCGTAAAATTATCTTTTTACTTTTTGAGGCATTTAGAGAAGGGCGACATATTATTATGTTTCATGATCTGATAGCTTCTTTTGATTTATGTGGCTAGAATTCAAACGGATTTGTGTTTTAGTTTTAAATAAAATTCAATTTATTTTTTTTTTGGTCTTGCTTATCTTTTCTGACCCATTTAGAGCAGAGCCACAAAATTATTTATTTAATTGATTATTATCCTTTGACTATAAGCTTCTTTCAAGACATTTGCCGTACTAAAAATCGAATGGATTAATTTTTTATTATTTTTTTTTTGTTTTCCTTGAAAATCAAAACAGTTCTAGTTCAAACTGGCAGTTGAAAAAAAACTGAAATGGCAGTTTGAAATTGTGCCTGTCCGATAGAAAAAAATTGTACATTTCCCCAGGTATGCACAATTTGCTGTGGGCACATTAACACTCATTCTCGTTTTTGCGGAATTGGGCATTCATTCCAGGTTCACTATATCTAGTAAATATTAATGTTACAGCTTAAATCGATGTCGTTGTCGTCTTAGGGCCCCATTGGCGTCAAACAAGCAAGCTTTATACTTCAGGCATCACTATTGTAGTGACATAAAAAAATCTAGATATCTTAAGTCGACTAAACTGTTCTGGCTATCTGAACGCAAAAATTAGATTTTAGGGTAACGTCATTTTTCCTAAGTCAGCCGCACATATGGAAACTGTAAACTTATTAATTTGTCACGAAATTATTGACTATAAATATTCATCGGCTACCCTTCATAAACGGCAACTGAAAAAGCTGTATATTTTACTGATTTAGGCCAATGAAATCTGAGACCCATCAAGTCAGGCGGCTGTCAGATTTACTCAATTAGACTTGCACGTCCCCAACGGATGCTCTAATTTGCAACAGACATGGGCGACAATGGCTTATTTGGTCATTCCATCGCAGGGTGTGTGGTTTTTGCAAGCTGTGCTTTTGTATTTGTTATAATGGGTGATTTTTTAAGAGGTTTAGAACTTTTTTTAAAAAAAAAACACAAAAAATTCGAAAAAATGAATGAAATATTTATTTGAATCGATAGTTTGAACCTTGCAATTTAATGTTTAAAGATAATTTCATGCAAATGTTGACCGCGGCTGCGTCTCAGGTAGCCCATCCGCTGAGTCCAATTTTGGCATACTCTTTCACACATATCGGCCGGTATCTCACGAATGAATGCATGGATGTTGGCTTCCAGTGCGTCAATCGAAGCGGGCTTGTCCCTATACACATTAGCCTTGGCATACCCCCACAAAAAATAATCTAATGGTGTCAAATCGCACGATCTAGGCGGCCAATTGACCGGCCCGAAACGTGAAATTAACTGTTCACCAAACTCGCCTCGCAATTGCGCCATTGTTTCGCGTGCTGTGTGGCATGTGGCACCGTCTTGTTGAAACCACATATCATGCAAGTCAAGAACTTCCATTTCGGGCAAAAAAAAGTTTGTTATCATCGCTCGGTAGCGTTCACCATTGACAGTAACGCTGCGATTCGCATCATCTTTGAAGAAATATGGCCCACTAATGCCGCCGGCCCATAAACCGCACCAAACAGTGGCTTTTTCGGGATGCATTGGTAGCTGTTGCAATGCTTCTGGCTGATCTTCACTCCAAATGCGGCAATTTTGCTTATTTACGTACCCATTCAACCAAAAATGAGCCCCATCGCTGAACACAATATTTTCTTCACTACGCACAGTACGTAAACGTGTTGGTGGTTTAATGTCCAACAAAGTAAATTTGGTGCGAAATTTGGTCACAATCTTCGGAATAGACTGCTCAGAAGGTCGAGAATGCCGATCATAAAATGGAAGCAGCGCGCGATGAACATTTCGAACCGAGCACGAATTTTGATAGTAAAATTCAATAATTTGCAAGCGTTGTTCATTTGTAAGACGATCCATGGTTAAATTGCAAACCAAACTGAAGCTGTTTGACAGTGACACAAGGTACTAAACACACGTCAGCTGTCAAAACCGGTGTTGCCAAAACCAAACCAGCTAAAAAATCACCCTTTATAACGTGCATATTTTATAAACAGTTTGTTAATAGGAGACTTGAGCCTATATATGGTCATATTATTTGGTCGTTCGTTCTTTCGATGTTATTCTTCTTTCAAAATTATAAAAAAATTATTAAAAAAACTAAACCGAAACCGAGCAACTCGCCTTAACTCACATTTAGTCGGAGTCGATGTCTAATCCAATGATTAATAACAGGGTAATTAAAAACCGAGCCGTTGTATAATATGTATGTTCGTAAGCTGTGCATTCAATAATTTTTAATAGGAACTGAATAATGCCGATGGATGTGAGTGGAGGTGCAAATGCAGTGGAGTGTCTGATTGCGTAAGCTAAGTGGTTGGAACTATTTTAAGGTGCATATTCAATGAAGTTGAAAAAAAAGAAGAAGTGCGAAATATTTGCTTAAAAGAAGTATTTCGTATTTGTAATTGTTCTTTTTTTCGGCAGTACGGTATTGAGTTTTACAAAAATATATAAAGACAGATCGGGATTTAGGTATTAATTTCTCATAAATAATAAAAAATTCGAATTGTTCGAGAAAAAATAAGTATGGGATCCTAATAAGCACTAATTAATTATCCAAAATCGATTGAGCGGTTTTTGTAAAATTATGCAGAAAAGCAAAAAAATTTGGAACATTTAGTTTGAAAAATACTATTGCTTAACTTTTTAGCTGAAAACTATGTATAAGATATTGTTCAAAATGTAAGATTTACTTTGTTTTTAAAGTTTAATCGAAACCGAAAATGGGGTTTTCGAGATATGAGCAGTTTTTTATATAAGCGTTTTCGGTGATGCAACTAAAGAAACCCAAATTCTTAAGAAATTAGCTTTTTTTTTTTTCAAAAATTCATTGAACAATAGGTACTTTATAAATAAAACTAAGTTTTTTTATTAACTTAGAAATGAGTTTTTGTTCTAATCGTATGGGCCGGTTTCGAGATATGTCCAAATTTCAAAAGTACCATTATTCGATATTTTAAGCGAAAAACTGAGTACCTATGTTAACCTTACCTACTTCAGCTCACATATAATTTTGGGTTGAAATCGTTAGAGCCGTTTTCGAATGAATCAAACTGGTATGGACCCACCCGCAGGACGGACAGACAAACAGAAGGACAGAATTTCGAGACCCACGTTTTTGAGTTCATCTATCATCTTTATGTCAGAATTGATTAATTCATGAACCAACACACGTACAAAGACCGCATATACATATAAACCTTAGAATTGGCATAACCTTTCATCTGACATCCAGAAACAAAATCGGTTCACGCATTATAGAGAACATCAATTTTAAATACAAAACAACTTATTTTTAAATACATATATAGAATTAGCTAGGGGATATTATTGGTTGTATAGTACAACCCACGTTCAATGGGATAATAAACACACCTTTTTCAGTAAACTACGCTCGTATTATGGTATGTCCTTTTACTAAAATCTTGCATTATTTTCTGGTGGCAAAGTTATCCTACTCTCCCCCCAACTCAAGCTCAGTTCCTAGAAATACCGTCATCCTGTATAGGTTTACCAAATGCGTTACAACCGTTAGAATCCATTGCGATTCATAGGTGGCTTGGAAAATTAATCTCAGTTGGGCTCCAAAAATAATGGCCACGAGAATTAAGACCGCCAACAAAAACGCACTGCGCAGTCTTAAATTGAGATCGAAAATGTTTTCTTTGAACTCCTAAAATATGATTTTCTAACAATATGCTGTACCATTGGGAAAAATCCTATCTTATTCGGACTAAATGTGATTTTCAAAATTAATTAATTGAAAATAATCAGTCGCTGTATCAACTCGCACGGTCTAAATTGTATGCACCTATATCTGTCTGCGTCAGTTATTCCCATACCCGCCGTGAGTCATTTGAATGCCTTTGGAATGCCTTTAGGCTTTGCCATCCATAGATATCTCTATTGATCAACCCTATATAGTCACGTCATCGGCAGAGAGAACGGCTTCTTCTTTCTGTATCAACAAAAAAAAGTTTTCCTTAGGCCTTTCCAATTTTTCTGAACCATATTCATATATAGGTATGTAGCGCCTGGCTCTATAAAAATACCCAAAAAAGAATAACTACCATTGGTGATTTATATTCGGATGCTCACCGAAATTAAACGTTTGTTAGCCCTTTTCAGTGCAATGACCAAATGAGGGCAGCCTCTAAGTGAAACTGCTTGCCCTGTGCCACGAAAAGAAAAACAAAACAAAAAATACACGCCAAACTCTCTCTTCCGGTGGTTCATCTTTTATTTATTGCCCAGTCTGTGTTTAATAGCACACAAAACAATTTAAGTGCCCTCGTCGCCACCGCAACCGTCGGAGGTGAGCACTTTTTCAATTCTTTACCTTTGGCTACACAACAATGCAATAAATTACCCACATTCCGTTTTCAGTGGAAAAGTTAGAAAACTCCAAAATTTACTACCTGCTAGCGTACTTAAGACTGAAATTATTTCGCTCACCTGCCGAGATACCCACCCGCATGCACACCCCACTGTCCATTGTCATTTTCACTTTTACAATGCCAAATCACCAGCGTCATCATCATCATAACAATCAACATCGAAATTGAAACATCAATTATGTTTACTCTGATTGCTTGTGTCAATGAGATGTTCACAGGACATCTCTTCCGTCTATCCATATCACCAGAGGACCCATTGTCATGCTATACAGGATGCTGAGCCAGCTTAGGTGATAATACCAATAGTCAACCGCCCTAAAGGTCCCCATTGATCCCAGCATTATGGAATAATTAACTCAAAATTATTATAATGGTTCCTATTTTCCCCATCAGGATGTAATGTTTGCTGATAAACGATTGTGCATCAGGCTCTTCGGAGTTATTTGATACTTGAGTGTGCAAGAACACTCGGTATATAATTACGGCGATACCATGTAAGATGCGTTGACAGCGGAGCGGTACTGCGTGACGTGAAAGACATCCTCACCTTGCAACCACTTCAGGAGGAGTCATCTCGTTAAATGTACGTGGCTATTATCGTCCGGGAATCTTCTGCACTTCAAAGGTCAAGGAGCATCGTATCCCATTTGCTAAGCACAAACCACAATTGTGAAGCATTCATTAGTGAGAATGGTGATACCAATTAATTAATCAAAATAAGCCCAGCCGCTAATACAATGGGCATGGCATCGGAACGCCTACATCGTCGGTTATCCGCAATACCATATCGTCGGGATATTGTCTGTTTAGCTAATAAATGGAGCAGGTGCAACTGAAGCTCGTAAGTGACCTGTCGCAAAATTCCTCATACTGAGCTGTGTGTCCACTGTGAAGTAATTAATTGTTTTCATTTGCGTGTATGCTAACCCGAGTTCGAGTGTGTGTGTGGTTGATGGGTAATCTCCAAATGGAAATCACATTCGGGATACGGGATACCTAATAAGTGTAATGGGCTTTGCTGACAATGAGAGCGATTTGTTGGTGCATTTGACGGGATATGAGACAATGTCCTACTAAGCAGGATACGTTTTGAGCATAATGCCGTGGAGTATGGATGTTTCGGGTATTGAAATCGCTTGCCATTGTATAAGATTAGTAGAAAAATTAGTCCAAAAGGGACATAGACAAAAGAGATGCTTGTAACAAAAAAAAAAAAAAACAACAAGTACTATAACAAAGCGTCAGTAATAAGCATGACAATGATGACTACCACCGCTGCATTGAGATGTTTTGCAGATGGTCCACCATTCTTCAAAATAGAGGGTTTAGAATTTAGAGGGCTAGAGTATTTCTAGGAAACTATACCCTCTTTCAGAGGAGCGATGTAAAAAGTTGTTGTAAAGCAGAGCAGTCATAACTGATACCCACGAACATTGACTTATTTATATGGACTGCTAGTAGACAACTTCGCGTTGGTTCCAACATAAGCGCTAGCTCTCGTGGTTCGCAGCGGAATAAATAGGAAACTCACATCTGACGTTTCCATTTCGTTCCAGATAGTTTTGCATATGACTGTGTTATTTCGATTAATTGAATAAAGATTTAAAATTAAAAAATTAAGTGTTGTATAAATGGTTGCAATTTGCAAAATGATTCAAGTTTCTCTGAATATTTGATTTTCAATCAAAATGCATAAGGTACCCGATGGTAAGGGAATTTAAAAACTCTACGGGGTAATTAACGGCTTCATCAACATTGCAAATAGTGTCTATCTAATAGAACGCACTTAAAAGTAATTAAATAGGTAGATATCTTATCAAAGACAAAACAAAATTAAAAGCAAATTCAAATTAAAAGTAAAATAAATTGAAATTCAAATCAAATTTGATTTAACCTAATAAACCAAACTACAAAAAAGCTAAAAACAATTAAACGAATGATTTTGTTGGATCGAATTAAATGCAAACGTTTCGCAGAACGAAAAGGAATTACGAAGCATACACCAAACAGCATGACGTCGATCGCACAAATGATACTTAGTATTACGCATTACGCTACGCTACATATCCATTCCATATTCCATATCCATACACCATGAGAGAAAAAGAAAAAACATTTTCTGGCGCAGACCTCACCAATTCATCCAACACCAATCACCAAACATACAGCCAGACTTGCCATATTGCGCGATATATCGCAAAACGCGCGGCAATTTTTTTTTTTTTTTTTTGTATTTTGCGGTGTAAAATTATAATTTGCGATATCTCTTATTTCTTGCGATGTTTGCGATTTTTTGTTTTATTAATCATTAAAACAAAATTAAATACAAATTCAATAAAATTCTTCCCATTTGAAAACACTGAATACAACCATTATTGCTTTATCAAAAATATATGCTAGACGCACTCATTTTCATATTTCTTCTATCTTGACGTTGCCGTTCAATTCAATTCAATAGCAAAATAAAACTGTTTATGCTTGTTCTTCTAACGATTTCTTCAGTGTTTTCTATTTGCATTTTGAAATACTAATACTATAATTTGTTCCTTTTTCTTTGTTATTGTTTTCTGTTACCAAAAATATTAAAAATCAAGTTTGATGTGTTATTATTTTAATTTTAAGCATTTGCGACTTTTGCGATAACTTTTTTGTAATTTTGCAAACAAAAAAATTACTAAAAATTGCGATATAGGCTGTTAAATGTCTGGCAAGCCTGCCCACAGCCAAGAGCAAATAGCCATGTAGGTATGAACACATTGGTTGCTATTGCTATGGACATCGAGTAGACTGCGATGATTATTATGCATTTCAGTCATACTCGCATGCCCGCCGCACACAACCCAAAGTCCAAAAGTGATAGGTACGGAATGGAATATGGAACGTCAAGTCGTAACAGTAACAATAGCTGTTTTTTATTATCAGCGTGATCTGATCCCGATCAGATCACGAAAATAAAACAAGACGGATCATTGAAAAGTTTAATTTTTGAGTTGTGGCAACAGCTGCTTTCAAAAACAAAACAGATAATACAGGGTATTACAAACTTCACATTGCCACCAGCCATATTGCATATATTCTGCTTAACGTGACGTCACACAAGGCACATGTCATTTCGCTTGGAATGTCGGGGGTGTTACGATATTTGAATCAATGAACAACATTTTGCTGCTAGCACATCCGTTTATCTTGGCATATTAAGGTGTGTCCAGACCAGCGAAACATTTCAGAAATGTTTCTGAAGCAAATCGGACACATTTCATACACATTTATAAGAGATTTCTGAAATTTAGTTATTAAATGAAATATTTCAATTTTATTTTTCTAGTCCAAATCGAGAAAATTTTAAAATTAACAAATTGTAATTGAATTTACAAAAAAAAGGTTATTAATTTTTTGAGCTATATTAAATTAAGTAATATTACAATTGTGGGTTTAGTTTTTATTATGAAGCAGACGTGTTTTTTGTTGCGAGAAGCCGTTTTTACTGTTCATAGACATGTCACGGCCACTATTTAGATAACTATTTATTTTATTTAATTATCTTTGATGTACTTCTATTATTTTTTTCTATTTACTAAGACTGCTCTAAGGGCGAAGACAAGGAAAACTCGGAAGCACAGCATACAAAATAAAAAAAAAACACTTAAGAAAAATTTATATTATAGTTCGAAGTATTTAGAATAATTTTAATAGCTCTACTTTATAATTAAAATTTTTTTTAAAAAATACTGCAAGTCCTCCTTCATTTATTAATTTATTTATTTAGGTTTAGAATTCAAAGTAAGTTAGGTAGGTACTTGACATCAGAAAATGAAAATATTAATCTGAATAAGAAATGCAATTAAATATTTCAAAATTAATATTAATATAAGAGAAAAGTTCTTTAGGTATAATTTCAAGTTCAACAAATCGTTTCTGTCATCTAGAATAATTCTACTAGATCTCGCAAAAAAAAATGTTTAATGTATTCTTTCGCAATTCGTATTCAACATATCCTTTCATTGATCAAGAATAATTGTTTAAGATTTCAGAATTGAGTTATTGATGTAAGAATAGTTTCTAATGAGATATTATGTAACTAAGCAAATAGTTTCTGTGATCAAGAAAACCTATGGGCAATTTCAACTTCCGTCCTCCCATGGCCGCCATGTAAATTTAGTTTAATATTTTCTGTAATTTAAATTTTTTATACATATATAATTTTGCTATGACATTTTTTATTGGGTATCATACACCCCAGTGAAAAGTTCTTTATTGTTGCTTATCCAGCATTCGAATAAAACGCAGAATACAAATAAATTGATTTAGCTATAGAATGCGAGGTTTGTTAATTCATTTTTTTTTTCTTCTATTAAGTCAATTAAGCAATATTGGCGAATGAATATCAAAATGAATTAACAACCAATCTTAGAGCACCACAACCAACAACTTTGGAAAAACGGTGTAATTTCTGTAACGGAAAAGGGTAAACAAAATGTGTATGGCATTTCACCAGCCTATGTACAAAGATCATTGTTCGCTAAATTGCATTTATTTAAGCAATCCGCTAACAATGATTTGCAACAAAATATTGTTAAAATTGTACTCTAATGCTTCAGTAGCATTTTAAAAAACATACATAAAATTTTGTTTAATATTTTTTTGAGAAAATGGAATATAATTTAATAAGTAGGTATTTATTTATGATTTTTTTCTTTTTCTAATCAATTTTTATCTTTAAAAAATAACTTTAAACATATCATTCGCACACAAACCAAACATACCAGCATGTCCACCAACAGGAATGACAAGATAAACAAAGAGCAACAACATAACGTGGTATACCAAATCGCCTGCATGGGAAAAAAATGAGCCATGCGAAAAGATAGGTATGCATAGAACACTCTCCGTGAGATCAGCTGAGCACCAGGCAGACATCAGAAAAGAAAAAACCATCAACGGGACTTTCACAACACATCTCTAATCATGCTGGTGATTTTGGGTCTGTTCCTTTACTTTTGTAGAATGAATGGAAAAGACTGTCAAAATGGCAATGGTGGGGATAAATTCTCTCACAGAGAGAGACACTTACGAAAAAGTTAGGGAACGCTTTTGTAGTAATTTTTGAAAATTACTGATAAATAATTCAAAAAAGTCGTATGAAAAGTCGTTAAAATATTATATAAACTCGATAAATTTGCTAATTTACGAACAAAATAAGTTCATTCATCTACCTACCGATGAAAATTATTCGGAATTAATCGAAATTATTCTTCATGAATCCGAGTTTAGGAAGAGAAGAAGTAAAAGCGACACGGCTTTTAAAATTAAGTGAAAGAGATTGTCCTTTCTTACTTCTTAGATAGGTACAGCGAGGAAGAATTTCGTCGACACATTCGAAAATAATTTAAGGAGAACATTCAATTTTATTTTCTCGACTGTTGATACCACTTTTACGCAAGAAATCAAAACAAATGCACTTATTTATGTGAAATAGGACAAATCAGCTGTTAATTGTAAGGTGACTGACAGACTTTTCAATTCTTACACCAAGAAATTTGTTGAGTAAAAATTCGTAAGATCTCAGTGGAGGGGTAATATCTTGCTCTATCGATGACGCTCTCTTTTACGAATTTTTCGAGTTGAGGAACGGCACTGAGTAAAAATTCGTAAAAATTCATAAGAATTAGTAAAAATTCGTAAGATTTTAAAGTAAATGAACATACCTTTTGACAACATAGCGATTTTGGACAATAGAAAAAAAAATTAAACAAAAGACTCACGCCAGAGAGCTTGAGAATCCAGCAAAAGGTCACCAAAACTATGAACACCAAAGAGGACAAAGACAACATAAACCAAAGATAATGGAATACAAAGATATATAACTTTCCAGTGGAAATGCGGCTGCCTACAAGCTGTTTTCCCGTAAAATTCATTAAGTCATGCACATATGCTCATTTCTTTTCTAGTATATGTGAGTTCATGAATTGGACTTTAATGCGAGAATTCGCTATTCCGAAATGTGTATTTCACTATTTTTTTATTTTAACAAAAACTTAAAAAGTTCAAAACCAAACACAAAACAATTGAACAGCGCGATGTCTATAAAAGCAAAAGAAATGTTGGCCGGCCATTAGCAACATGCTTTTTTGTAGCTCACACGTATTCGCAGACGGGGGTTGAAATTACAAAAACAACAATGTAAACAAATGGGTTTTGGGGGGATAGACGTTCGAAAGATATCCATCTCTGACATAAACACTAACTACAGTGTGGCTCTGTAAAATCAGCTGCAACTTAATCTGTGATATTTCCGTAGAATAAATTTAAGTTCTGTTTAGTGTATGCAATTTTTTATTTATTCATTTATTAAATTATTTATTTCTTCGCCTGTTCTGGACCGTAAAAAAAATTATAGGCAACCATTTTGACGGGCAATTTATCTGTCAATCTTTAAAAATAATTCCAGCTTCCACTTCCAGTAAGTGGATTAAAATTGGAAACAAATTCGATAGCTGATTATTTTTTTAATTCGAGCTTAATCTTTGATTTATTGTTCCACTTTACCTAAAAACATTTTTTTTTTGTATTATTTTATTGAAAAGGCATCATTATTTATAAGTTATTCATTTTTTCGTTAAAAGTGGTTGGCGACGCTGCCATAAGGTCGGAAAACTTAAGAGAATTTGCCTACTACAAGCTGTTTTCCCTGTTAATGTGTGATGGGAAAGTGTGTTTGCTATTTTAAAGTAATTTAAGAGAGAATTTTATTTTCAAAATTTGCTGTGGCAATCTGGTTAGTGCGAGGGAAGTGGATGAAGTATCTACCAATTAATTCTCAAGTAAGGGATAATAAAATTCATCATAGGTATTTATATTTGGTAAGAAATAAATGCATTTTCTGCGTATTTTAACAATGAATTTAAATGTGTAGGGCTAACTCGTTGGCTTGAAAGATAGAATAGTTTTGACCCGATAATAATTCTACGCAGACGAAGTCGCGGGTACCAACTAGTATGCATTATTTTTCATGTAGAATAGCGCATTAAAGGAAATTGAAGATATAGTATAATTTTTGTATTACAAAGTAGGTTATAATAATGAATACGAAAACACTTCATTTAAAAGAATTTCCTGCCCATTAAAATATTTCCTGACAATTCAAAAAATACACACGTAATTGTTCAAGTTTTCATTTCTGTAGACACTCCCGGAGTGCCATTGTTTTTTTTTATATTTATGATTGGGGTATATCACACCCCAGTAAGAGCTAAGTGTAAGAAAAAATATGTTGGAGGGTTAAAAAAAATCTTCTTATTGAAAGATACCAATTCTTAAGGTAAAAAGCAAAAAACACTGTAAAAGATCTGTTTTCTTAAATCAAGTATACATTTTTCATATTGATATTTATTTCTCGTTCTTGACTCATGCACAGAAAATGTTGAAAATAAGAAATAATTGCATTGGACCATAACCGTACTTTATGTTCTTTAAGAAACTTCTACTTTCAGCTTTGAAAATATTATTTTACGTGAATATGTGGCTATCATAGTTCTACAGTTTTTTTGGTGTACGTTGCGCTACAGAGCTAGGTGGAACTGGGCCAAACCAATTGGTCTTTCCGAGCCCGATCTTTGGCTTACTGCCTTTATCTTTAGCTAGCTGAGGTTCCCTTCAAATTGTTTTTGTGTTTATGGAGATAAACGTGTCACGCCCATCGCGATTGTGCATCATTTTACACACTGATCTCACCCTTTCCTTTTGAATTTTAAAACTTGCCTCCAACTTTATCCCCCTTTTGGATTGCCACAATGTATCTTAGTTTCAGCCATTTAATTCATAATAAGAAACAACGCCAGTGCACGAAGTAAAATGTACAAAAATAAACCTAAATCATTTCTTTTGGAACGGCGTACCTACGTGCAAAACTACCTAAGTAATTCATGACAACCTATACGTGAGATAAAAAAAAAGTTATGGATAAACTAAATACAATGCGATGCACCTAGTACCTATAGAGGTGGCGCTGTACCTACATTTCCGCAAACTATATAGCCATTTCATACAATATTCGAAAGTGGGTTAACCCCAGGACAATAAATTCTTATCGCCGTGTCCCTTGTCGTTTGGGCGTTTACGCTTCGTTGGCTTGATAAAATGTGAATTGGTTTACGGTACACAATGTGTTTGCTCCTTCAAGCGTTGCAAACAACTTACCCACTTTACAGATATATCTACCTACAGTAAGATGTGTATTTGTGTATGCTGTGGTGTTTCGTTGCATTGCATTCAATATTCAGCACAGTATATCCTGCGGTTTCTCTCTTTTCCCTCTTTTCTTACAGCATCCATAGTAAGGCTGCTGGTTTTTGTTGGGTGTACTCGCGCGCTATTTAACGATTAAAGAAAGAAAATAAATAAAGAAGTATTGTGCACATGAGATTGGGTGAATGTGAACTTTAGTGGGTATAAATCATGCTAAGGAACGTGCCGAGAATTCCCTAATGACCGCATTGCTTTGCTATTGCAAATAAATAATATTATCAAGCTGCAAGTCTGGAATTGCATACCAGTTTATCAGTCGGGATGGGAAATTTAATTTACAAACAAGATTGTATCTTGCACACAACTGCGTTGAAGAAATGATTGGATATTCCTCTGAGTCTTTGAAAATCCAGATCGCACGCCTGTGAGAGGAATAGCTAAATGCATTTTGAAGGATGCTAGGGGAAGTGATAGGTTATTATTGTGATAACGACATTTGGAGTCATATAGTCATATAGTATATGAGAAAAATCTATATAGGGAAAAGTATATCATTTGTCAGAAAAGTGCGGGAATTTGAATGATTTCAGAAGGCAAGGATGTTTTGCAGCTCCAATTTTGGAAGCCATTCCCTCCTGAATACTAATCACAATGCTTTCTTTACCGTTGTAAAGCATAGGGTTAAGAAGACAGCCTGTAAGAAAAATGAGATTATCTACCAAATTTTGGCAAACAATTCTGCTCAAATTGCTCGAATGTAGGCGACTACGACTACATTTTTAGCGAGATATGCAATGATACCTTCGCATACTACAAGACGGGCCAAAAGAAGTCATCCGATGATGTTTGGCTCTCATTTTTTTTCTAAATGAAAAACTTCGATTCTGTTTATTTGAACCTTTAGAATTTTATTGGTCAAGTCGAGCAGATGATGTCGGCCAAATGGTTCTTGTCACAATTGATTGTTATAAGGGCTCGTTTTAGTAGTTGGAAAATTATTAACTCTACTATCTACTTTTTCACTCGATAGCAGGTTTGAACGATTCCATTCGTTCTTTCGTTCAACTACTATTTCCATTCGATAGTTGGTTTGAATGAATGATTTCATTGTTTCAACTTTTCAATTACTAGCTATTTTCTTTCTAAAGTGAGCGTGCTTGCTTGAACGATTTACTTTTACCTGTCGATATGCAGATTTTTATAGCAATAGCCAATGGGTATTGGGTATAGAAGTGCGTATTATAATAATATACCTATTACAATTATTTGCACGTTGTTTTAATTCTTTAGATGTTGTTTTACTATTCGATAGTTGTGTGATTATTTTGTTTTGTGTACCTAATAAAGGGTCCGCCAAATAACTTCTTTTTTTTTTGAAAATGCTATAAAAAAAAACTACTGAATATTTTCTCAAATTTATTTTTTTATTTGAAAGTACAATCCTTCCGGTTAATAATGGAAAATAATTTCATTCAAATTGCTGCCTCGGCTGGCCATGCAGTAGCCTACACGATCGGTCCAATTTTTAAGCACGTTATCGATTGTGTGCAGCTGTATTTCACCAATGGCTTCACGAATATTGTCCTTTAAAGCGTCAATTGTCTCCGGCATGTCGGCGTAACACTTATCTTTTACGGCACCCCACAAATAATAGTCCAACGGTGTCAAATCGCAGCTCCGCGGTGGCCAAACGACATCAGCTCTGCGGTTGATAATGCGATCTTCAAAAACAGGGCGCCAAAGATCGAGTGTAGCTTCGGCTGTGTGGCACGTAGCGCCGTCCTGTTGACACCAAATGTTGCCAATATCTTCCTCTTCAATTTTTGTGAACAAAAATTAGTTCAACATGGCCCGATAATGATCGCCATTGACTGTAACGGCCACTCCCTGCTCAATTTCGAAGAAAAATCGCCCAATTATGCCTGGACCAAAATTTCAATTTTCTCGGGTGTACGCATTGTTTTTGGCTTTTCACGCTTTGGTTCATCGATGAGGATGCCAGTTTCTTTCACTTTTTTCACAAGATAACGAACATACGGAGCTGACGGTGCTTCTCTTCTTCCAAAATCCGTACGCAATTTTCGCACACATTCTGTAACATTACCATGATTTTCATATTTTTTCAGCGGAAGGATAAAACTAATTATCTGTCAAATCGGACATGGCCTAAGTGTTACCATTCGCGAAATAAGCACTAGTTGAAAAAAAAAAAAGTTAGATGGCGGACCCTTTAGTTAGCTATATTCTAAAACTTTTAACGCAATTTTTTTTTATTTGATTTTCAATTGGAGTGTTTATTTTTTGGGTTATAAATTGTTGATTGATGAATTACGTTCGAATTTGACTTTAAGTGGCTGTTTGATTTTTTGTGCACACTTTTCTATTTCCATTTTTGATTTTTGCTTCTCAAAATAATTTAAATACAAATAAATAATACCTGATATTAAAAATACTACCAACAATTATTTTATGTATACCTATTATGCAAGTTTAGATAATGTTCCCATTAGTTCAAATACCAACGAAATTCATCAAGAGTGTGTGCGTTTTACCTTCTATTTTCTAGATAAGAAAAAAAAGGTTGGTGGGCTGTATTTATTTGAAATTTGCTGGTTAAAAAGAGAACCGAAAAAAAAGAACAAAAAAAAAGTTAAGTTGTCTTTACTCATTACTGAATGAATGAATGAAAAAAATCTGTCGAATTTATTCAGTTACTAACTTTCGATAGTCGCATTCATTCGATAGTGCCCTTTACTAATATTTTTGATATCTTTTTTTTTTTTTTTTTAAGAACAAATCCGGCTAAAAACTTGAATGAATTCAATTCAATTCAATTCAATTCAATTTTTATTTTAGTTCTTTTCAATTTAGTTTACATTGGTTTTTCGGCAAAGCCTTAAGGGCTTGTCTGCAGAAGACTGTTTACAATTTTTGATTATACTTTTGTTTATTGCTGAGTTCATATAATTCATAAAAAGTTATACATCAAATTAGCGTGCAAGAATATATTTTAACATCAATTAATTTTAACAATATTTACAAAAATAATTTAATAACAATTACATATACATATTATTTATGTCTTTTATGAATACATATAAAATTCTTTGGCTTTTTTAACAAACTTTTTTCTGGATAGTTTTAGAAGTTCTCTTGGGAGTTCATTAAATACAGATGGGACTGCCACGTTGTACGTCCTTCGGCCATAATCATTCCAAAACCTCGAAATTTGGTACATGTGCTGTTGTCGTCTTCTTGTATTCACTCTCTGCTGCGTCTGTACTTTATAGGTGTTGTCGCTGTAAAAAGTTGCTAGTAATTCCAGTTCATATATTTTGGCGATATTTAGCATATTAACTGGTTCATTTCTGTGTCCTCTCTGCACAATTTTTTGCAGTCGTGTTTGAAGTTGTTGCATGCATGAAGCTCTTGCCCATGCTAATATGCCGTACCTTAAGTGCGATTCAACAAGTGCAAAGTAGCATTGTTTTAGTACACTGTATGTGCAGAGAGCGAATGCTGATTGGCACAATTTCTTTTTCAGTGCTTCAATGTGGTAATTCCATTTGAAGTTGTAATCAACCACGAGTCCCAGATATTTATATGTTGAAACGTTGTCTATATATCTGCAGTCGTCGTCTTCTTTTATTGTTCCTTTATGGCCAGTTGTGTGCAAACAATCTATGTCATGCATTTTTATCTTCAGTTTAGTTTTTTGGTTATGTGCATTACCTTGGTCTTCAGTGCGTTGATAATTAATCCGTGGTCGTGACACCAAGCTATCACTCTGTTGCAATCTTTTTGCATAAGTTTTTCAGCTTCGTCAACGATCCTATGGCTAACTATGATCGCTGTGTCGTCCGCATAGGCATATCCCGTACTGTACTTTAACACCGACAGTAGATCATTGACGTAAATAATAAAGAGAAGTGGACCCAACTTTGATCCCTGCGGGACCCCATATTCAATCTTTTCATCTTCACTTACATGATCACCAATTTTCACCCGTAAGGTTCTATTGTTTAGGTAATTTTCAAACCATGCTAATAAGTGTCCACGAATTCCAATATTTTCAATCTGTCTCAGGATTTGTTTGTGGTTCAGAGTGTCGAAGGCCTTTTTGAAGTCAATAAATAGAACTACTGAGCTGTGATTTTTGTCCAGGCTGTGGTACAGTATGTTGGCGAAGTCTCCAAGCAGTCTATTTATACTTTTGCCTTTACGGAAGCCAAATTGATGTTTGTTCAGAATATTGTACTTCTCGATGAATTCATACAGCCTCTTTGCCAGCACATCTTCCATTATTTTATCAACAGCTGATAGGACTGAAATTGGTCTGTAGTTTTTTATTTCATCTTTTCGACCACCTTTGTGTATCGGTCGAACTATTGATGTTTTAAGCATGTTCGGAATTGACCCTTGCTCTATACTCATGTTAATCAGCTTTGTTAAAATTGGAGATAGAGTTAGTGAGTTATTTTTCAAGCCATCGGCCTTATTCCGTCTATACCCGCCGATTTATTGCCTTTCAACGAGTTGAGAATATTATACACCTCTGCAACAGACGCATGCTCGGCGTAAATGGAATGCTGTATGCTAGTTGATTGCCCGCAATAAAAGTGGTGATTACATTCATGTACAGTGTTTCTTATTTCTGCAGTTAGAGTCTTAGCGAATTTGTTGGCTAGTTCATTTATGTTCTTTTCTTTCGAGAAGTTATTTTTTAAGATGTCATCTAGATTGCTTTTCTTCTTGCCCAAAATAGAATTTACAAGTTTCCAAGTCTCCCTGGGGTCGCTTTTGCAGCTTTGAAACTTTTGTTTATAGAAGCTAGCCTTTGTTCTAGCTATTTTCTTGCTTAGCTCATTTCGATACATTTTGTATTCTCTGTGGTAATCTTCGCTTTGTCTCTTGTTTTTGTACCGCCTGTATAGTTTGTCGCGTTCTTTGCAGTCGTTCTTCAACTCAGCGGTTATCCAACTATGTTCCGTGCTCCTTTTTTTTCTTATCACCGTTGATGTTGTAGTCAGATTATTCATTGTCTCTTTGAATTTTTGATAAAGCTCATTTACATCTGTACACTCATCTAAAAGTCGCTTTTTCATTTACAAAATAAACAACATAAATATCGAAAATTGTGGTATTCCTACATACTTATAAAATCTGTGGTCACAAGGCAAAACCACTTAAGTCGACTTAAGACGAAATTGAGTTTCTGATGCCATTAGATTCAGCGTACCCAAATCTATTTTGTAAATTTTTTTTTAGCTTTATATCTTTAAAAAAGTGGCCACAATTTCCAAAAAAAAAACAACAGCTTAAGTCACTAGAGTCAATGAAGTAAAAAAAACTTTTAACTGCTCTTCTGAAAAATGAGTAAAACAGATTTAAGAGGTTTTGCCTTGTGACCACAGAAAGGTAGGGTCGATTTTCGACCACAAGTGAAACAAGTTAAAAAGAATACCTCAATTAAGACGAACTTGGAGAGTTCGCGCTCGACGTCATAGAACCCAACCCTTTCGCTAAGCTAAGCTGAACGCAGCCTTTTCACTGATTCGTTTCCAATTTCTGGCAAGTGTCATTATTATTCGACTTTTCCTTCAGACAGTGGCGACTGTTTTTTTTTTCGTTTTGTTTTAGTAAATAATGGTTTGATTGATAATAGAATAATCCTTAATTAATAATTTTTGCCACATTATTCCTAGCCTATCCACAAGCGCTCAGAACGATTATTAGCTATCGATTAAGCATTCTATCAAGCAATATTTTCATATGGTATTGACTATCGCATAATAGGCCTATAACCATAGGACCCCTACCTGATGTCACGGAAGCTATGTTGCGGACATGTGTGAGAGGTTTAGCTGCCCTTAATTATTCACAATGAATCGTAATATTTATCACACGATCTCTCAAAATCACCCCTGCAAATTAGAAAGGAAACCAAATATCTGGCGGATTGTATTCAAGGTATCGATCCTTTGAACAGTTTCCTAGTCCTTTCCTGAGCATTTATGTCAGGAGAATTATTCGAATTAAAGACCGATGAATTTCGTTGTTTACACCAAGTTGGACCTCAGAACAGATTTACGCAGCTACCGCAAAAATTTCGAATATTGAAAATGTAATAGACTAGATGAATATAGACGAAACTATCGAAGTCTATATAACCTTGTCACTATGAAAATACGATCCGCAAAAAAAACAATTTTATTCTAACCGTTTAAGCCTATCTTTGTGCGGTCGGCAATTGTAGAACAATGTACGTGACATAGGATTCACAAATACAAAGGGCTTAGGTACTCATGACATAGATGGCAATGTTGTTAATAAAAAATTTGTTACTCTACCTTTTCCTGTGCTTTCTAAGTCTCCCCGTCGCATTAATGGAGATTCTGACTTACAAAGTGAACGGTTCAATACTTTTTGCTTCTCTAGAGTAGAGAGCACAGACGTTGTGGAGAGTTTTTTAACCATAAAGTCAAAAGCTGTGGGATTAGATGGCATACACCCAAAGTTCATCATGGCCATTCTGCCTATCTTGCTGCCTTATATAACGCACATTTTTAACACAATTCTGACAACAGGTGTCTATCCTGATCAATGGAAAACTGCAAAGGTAATACCTGTAGTAAAAAGTTCAAATAGTAATGACTTCAGGCCCATTTCAATACTATCATATTTATCAAAGGTATTTGAAAAAATTGTTCAAAAGCAGATCAATTGATTTCTTCAAAGGACAAATTTTTTAACACCGAAGCAATCCGATTTTAGGAAACAACACAGTTGTTCCACAGCACTCATAAATGTTATTGAAGACATAAGAGGCGCTTTAGATGATGGAAAAGTAACATTTTTGGTATTAAATGAAAAGTAATGCTTAACGTGAACACCTGCCTTGACGGCTTAATTTCACGATGGGTATACCCACATAGTGTCCTTGAGAAAGACGTTGACAAAACGTCCCAGGGCCAATACAAGTATTGACCCTAGTACAATTACCGTGGCTGTTAATTTGGCAACAGCCAACGACCCATTGGTTTGGGCGAGGCCTACCAAGACACCTCTTCGTTCTGAAAGAACGCTTCTTCGTCTCCGCTTTTGGTTAAACCACAGCCACCACGAATCCAACCTCAAATGATGGGGCTGCACCAGATTTGGCACAGAGGCTGTCCCCATCCCCGTGGTACCATTATATAGCTAATGGTCGAGCTTTCGTAACCCGAGAGTTACTACCAATTTGGTTTGCCAACCCAAACCGAGGAAAGGTCCACCTCAATGTCAGGTGTATAGAGCATCTTGAATCCCATATTGCTAGCGAAAACAAGATAACTCTCACCTATTTGTTCTTGCACTGATTAATTTGGTGATGCCCACAATAAAGGCATCACTCAAATTTGGGCAGTGCCCCAATTTTTGGTATTGTTGGATTTTTCCAAAACTTTTGACCCAGTTGACTATGAAAATCTTTGTAAAAAACTGTCAATGCTGTTCAAATTTTCGAATTCCGCCACAAAACTGATTCCTTCATACCTAATTGGCAGGAAGTAAGCTGTCATGGTGAATGGTTCTCTTTCGAATTTCCTTCCTACCTCTAGAGGCGTTCCACAGGCCTCAATTCTTGGCCCGCTTTTATTTTCTATATACGTAAACAGCTTCCTCAAAAGGTAATTGAAACCTCTATTCAAATGTATGCAGATGATGTCCAAATGTACAAAAGTTGCCCTCTTGGACTAATTGAAGATTGTGTCTATAATATAAATGAGGACTTAGGTAAAATTTTATTTCATACTCAATATAATGGTCTCTATTTAAATCCAAATAAGTCGAAATGTCTTATTATTTCCAAAAACCCTGTAGATCCTTCATACTCTCCTGCAATCATACTCGACGGTGCTGCACTAGAATATGTTGAGACTGCAAGGAACTTAGGAATTGTGTTTAACCGGAATCTTACTTGGAGCACTCACATTAATTCAGTCATGGGGAAAGTTTATGGAGTACTCCGGACTTTGTGGACAGCCAATATAATACTCCACAGAAAACCAGACTAATGCTTGCTAAAACACTCGCAATTCCTATATTGACATATGGATGTGAAATATATGGCAACTGCGACTTCAATAGTAGGAGAAAACTTAATGTAGCTTATAAAAATATTGCTAGATATATATACGGGCTGAAAAGATATGACAGGATATCGACTTTCGCAAAATCCATATACAACCTTTCATTTGACAATCTTTTCCGATATCGGACTCTGATCTTATTTCCTACATTGTTCAGGATAATGCAGTCACATCAACCCTGCTATTTTAACAACAGATTTCAACTGTGCTCATCAAGTAGATCGCAACAATTTACACAATTTCGATTCTCTTGCTTAACCTCTGAACGTCAGTTTTTTGTAAATGCCACTCGGTTATGGAACTCTCTCGAATTGGGGATATCGAGTGTTTTAAAAAAGAACTTGCGATACATTTATCGTTTCATTAATTAATGGGGTTTTGTTTAGTTTTCCTTTGTCTTATACGTTCTGTTAACCAAAGCTGAATATTTATTTATGTAGATTAATATAATGGAGTTGGTGAAAATATGTACACAAATTTTTGTTTTCTTGGCCTCTTTTAATTATTTTTATATAACTGTAATGCTAATTAAGATTATTAAAGAGGAATGATTTTTTTTGTTTAATTATTTGTTAAGCTTAATAAAACGTATTGGAATTTTTGTTTCTTTTTAAATAGTTCTAAAACTGAAGCTATCATTAGTTTAGATATTGTATCTTAAAATGGAAGCCTGCAAATATATAAATAAAATAAAAAAATGTCGCAGTTCTGATGGCTTCTATAAGGACAGCTTTTCTTGTTGCTTATGAATCAGACACCGGGATACCCTAACTTCATCAACCGTTTTAATCACGTAGCCTTAGGTGCCTCCTAGAAAAAGTAGGAACGTCCTCACTACACCACTCGTGCCCGCTATACTCGTAGGTTTTTAAACGCACACCTCAGCTAAATCTGACTGTCGGACTCAAGAAATGAAAAACCGTTCGCACGTATCTAATATCAAAGATCTTGGCAAGCAATCGAATAAACTAAGTCCCAAATGTCGAACATCAAACCAGAAACCGTCCACACCCAGATAAAGCAGATGATCTGGGTACAACAAACCAGTCACGGTCATCTCGAGTTAAACAAAAAAAACCTTCGGTGACTTGATAAATTGGCTATGCGAACAGTGGATATCATTAATCGAGCTACAGAAAGACAACAAATGCGAATTTTCATCAGACCCGCCATGCCTAATCAAGGGCGAGCCGAAAATTCATGCTTATGTCACATTTATGTAGGTGCCCTTCAATAGCATCGCTTCCACATCTACACCGAAACGAATCTTATCCCCAATGATAAATGTTCAGGGCAAAATTGTATAAACATGTTACCCCGACAGCCTTTTATTTGCCTTCAACATTCAACCCCAAAAAATACATTAACTGCCATTCGACCACATTTTAAATCAAAAGATTTTCTACCGCTCCATTAAATTTTGGGACACATTCAGTAGACCCAATAAATGTCGTTTTAATGGTTTCTCTGCCCTTAGATGAATTATGTCCCGAAACCTACTACGTCGTCGAGACTTGGTCATGGGCAAGGGGGAACGGCGAGTTAGGTACCTCTTTATCAGTTTTTTTTTTTCATGCCGGTTTATTTGCTTTAGAGCATAATAATGTTTGCCTATAAAAGACGTCATATAACCACGAAAGAAATTAATGGTGTCCTGCGTTATTTATTGAATCTGAGTCATTGAATTCGTTTTCCATTATACTCGCAGATAAGTATCCGATGAATGGGCTTCCTCCAGAAAGTCGGTGCTGTCACTCTCCGTGTTGTCTCACATCACAATGATTTTTCTCATTACGGAAATCTGATGATGATGGCGGCGGCACTGCTCCTCACCCCCGCAAACGTATAAAAACCAAAATAGCGAAAAATTCAAATTAATTAAAACTTTTAATAAAAGTCGTAAAAGCCATCCATGCATTTTGTTATTATCTCTCTGGCATTCAGTGATACTACATATGTACGTGGGGAAGAGCCAGAAGACTATGCGGTAGCAAAAGTTTCACCATCAAGTCTGTGTTGGACCTATGTTGCTGGTTCTGCTCGTGAGGGTTACTATTTTTCTCTTCGTCCATGAAAAGTTCGATGGATTTTAAGAGATATGATGGGATAATAATCGTTTCATGCAGATGCCTCTTCTTCATCCTGCATCATCACCATCATCGTCGTCGTCGTGGTCGTCGCCGGCGTCAGTCCCAAGATCGTTGTTTGTGAAAAGTTGAACGATTTTAAGTTAATGCAGATGTTTGCGGATAAAAGTTATGAATTGTGGTGCGACATATAGAGGAGTGACATTGACGACACATCTCTACTTCATGCCGAAGACATAATCAATTTTCTTGCTTGCTCCTGTACAAAATAATGGCATATTGTGGGTGAAGGTAATCGTTTGCCAGTATAATGTGGAAGAAGTTTTTTTTTTACGATTGCTCAGAGTTGAGCAAAATAATTATATTAGTTTTTACTGGACAATACGGTATAATGAGGATGTTTTGCTTGAAGTTTGGAAAACACCCGCTTGAGCTGTTTGAGTATCTGAATTAATTTTGTAGACGGCTTCAAAATTCTTGTGAAAGGTTGGCGTAAGCAGCTTAGTGTGGGTTAATTCGATATAAGCGTCTGGTTTATATTTGCCCTGAGTAAGCTCTTCATGAGGATGTTGTGAAACTTATTGCGGACACAAGTTAGAGCGCACGGAGCTCATAAAAAAGTGTGTTTTGTATAGAAAATGTGCATGCATTGGTAGGACCGGTGTTCTACGTTCGGCCACATTTATCTCTCGCGCGTCTCCACGAGCAATATTTTATCTGTCAAATTTTACAAAAGATAAGAACGATAGTGTGCAATAGAATATAGGGCAGGCATTTCATAGCTTACTATTTCATTGGTTCAAATGTCGCTGAGCAGGACATATCGTTGTGTCCTCTCATTAGAGGCCTTAAAGGAATTAAAAGTATTGCAACTAAGGAAAAAAAATATGTGTTTTTAATTTAGTGAAAGATGTTTTGTGGGATGATGACGAGTTTCGTAAATGAATATCAACAAGTTTGAGGAAATTCTCGCACTGGTGAGATGACGATTTTAGTTTGATTACCTATAATAATTTAATTGCCATTTCTAATTCGTATGCAGGTGGAAACCGAAATTAAAAGAGAAGACACAGTAATACGTTATGCGATTCGTCGAGAGTACGGCTTGCTGTGCAACAGGTAGCACTTTGAAAGCTTCTAATGGCTAGTCAGCGAAGGGGATGGGTTCAGTTGGTGCACTTTGTGCCGACCGCTAGGAATTTTGCGAGCGCAGTTGCTAGAAAAATAAGGCCGCCACAAAATTTTTATTTGGAATTCTGAAAGCAATCAATCGTTAATGAAAAGGAATAAAAATCTGAAAGTCCGAAGGAATAAAACAGCGGATTTTCAAAATGTTATAAAGCTCCGTTGGAACACAGACTTTTATTTAGGTAACAAGGTCGGATACAGGATTTTTTCTGGGAGGGGCCCAAAGGCCAGATAGGTGAAGATTGTACACCATAGTATTGCATTGCAGTTTGTCTATGGGATTCATTCCTTATTAATGAAATAGAAGAATAACTATAAAAAAACTTTTTATAAAGGTTTAACAATGAAAAATCACACGTTTAATAATGACAGTTTTCTTTTATGTCGTTTATTTCACTTAATTATTCGTAAACCTCTCGAGTGTTCGTCCACTGTAAAGGCTGGTACGCAGCTGTTCCGAAACGAAAAATCCCATACAAAAATGACAACGAAATCATGAACATGAATCTTCTTTTCGTTTTGCAGTAGGTACGCAGCTTATGCGAAATGATAGCGGAAAAGTGGGTAGTTGTAGTAGATTTCTTGGTACAATTCTCTCTTTTCGTACACATTGAGGACGTTCAAGTATTTAGTTTTGTAAGTCTGACAGCTCTCTCACTAAGTGAACATGGTTTTGATTGGTCAAAATCGGTCATGTGAGCAGCTGTTTCAGTTGACGTTTATGGAGGGGTAGCCGACGAATCTAGTCATGAAATTCGTGACTGGGTACTAATTTGACAGTTCGCGTACGTGGATGACGTAGGAAAAGTGCCGTTCCCGACCAATCTAGTTTTTGCGTTCAGGTTGCATCTCATCCAGACCAATCTAGTCGACTTAAGATAACTAGATTCTTGGAAGCGGCCATTTATTGTCCGGCACAATATTTGCTTGCGAAAATTTGGCATTTGTACTGCAGTGTTACCAGCTTATAAAAGATATGGAACCGAATTTTAAAAAATCTTGGAGCAAAAAATAGACAAACTCAAATATAAAGATCAAAAGTGTAAATTTTTTTTGCAATTCTTTAAAAACAAAACACCACAACAAACTCATAATTGAGAGAATTTTCTAGTTTAGATTTTACAATGTTAAAAATATTACCTTAAAAAAGAAACGCCTATGGAAACGAGTTTTTATATAGAATTATTTCAAAATGCGTTTGTATAAGTCTGTAAAAATCAATTGAAATGGAATTAAAAGGAATTGTTTGCGGCCAACTCAACACAAACAAGAACCAATATAATTCGGATTTAATGTTCGATTTGGTAGCAGAAATCAGAAATCTCAGATCAAAATCTGAAATGCCCAATCGAAAACTACATAACTGTTTAGAAAGTTTATTGACCTATACGAAAAGAGTACGTTCGCAATAGAAGTATGTATTTTTTTTTACAAATTCCTTAGCCGGCAATTCCTAAAAATTGCCTAACTTTAAAGCGAACAGCGTAAATTTGGATAAATCCCAAATGACAATTTTAAGGAGCCAGTGATGCTGTCTTCCTTATTAATTCGTCTAAGCACTTCTTATACAATGCTATTTTACTTATACTTTACTTTTACTACACGATTTTATTTTCCTCGCTACTTTTGTAAAACAAAAAAATTGCTATTCGCAATCAGAAAAACTCCTTTTATAACGCTAGTTAGACAAGAAGTGACTTCCAGGGTTTTGGCTTAGTTCGAAGTCACTTGGCTTTCTCGCTCATACGGTGGTGTTAGCCCCCAACATAGCATTTCTTTTGTTAGCATTTTTCCCGATACGAATTATAAAGAAAATTAAGGAAATTCGTCAAAAATTACAAAAAAAAAGAGAAAGAAAGGATGTAAGTGGACGCTGGTGTTGTTATACCCCACCCAGACTTCGACTCCCCTCCTGGATATGAAACTATCTCCCGGCAGAGGCGACAGATAATGCACAAGAATGGTTGGATTATGTGTTTTGTTTTCGAAACTAATTAATCTCTTTCGGTGGACTCTCACCGATTGGGGATTTGGGGAATGGGAATTGCGGATAGTAGGCCATCTCTCACAAGGGACTTAAGTATCAGGTGGGCTTCGGCCCTCATGATACGTGCAGCATCCTATGTGATGAGGCTGACCTTCGTTCGGTCTTTTATTGTTTCGCAGTGGTGATCTCTGGCTTTTTTTTATCGCAGTTCAGTCCTGGTGAATTGTTTGTTTGATTTGAGGTCCCGTCGTTTGTATCCTTTTTACATTTCGATGCTGCATTTTGTGTGGATGATTTTCTCGCGCACTTTCCGTGCGGGTGGTATATTGGAGTGCGTTGTTTTGTTTGGCCGTCCGCCCAAGCTCTCTGCTGCTCCTTCGTTGCTCCATCTTCGGGTCACTGACTTAGGGATTGTCTCCCCTATGCCCATCGAACGCGACTCCCTACCGATAGTGTGATAGTTCTAGCGGTTGGGGTATGGTGTTGAAGAGTGTCGATTTAGTTGGCCGTCCGCATACACTCCCCTGCTGTCTTTTGTTGCTCCAGCGGCGCGGTGAATCGAGAAAAGGGATCGTCGTGCCTCCACCCATCGAACAAATTGCTTTCGTCACATGGATTGACGTTCGTTGGGGTGTTTTGATGTTGGCTGTCCAAAACACAAGCCAGTGTTTGTTAATGGGGTCAGTGGGAGTCTCCTTGCGGCCTGACAGGCTCACCAACTGCCTTGTCTCGACTCTAATCAACGGAAGTGAGTCTCCCTTCCGTCCGAAGGGCTACGAAGGGCTACTGTCCGTCTGTTTTATAAATGGTCATAGCCATTCTTACCCTATGAAAACTTACTCGGGTGCGGTTGACACTTTAGGTGCTCTTGACAGCAAACATATATAGATCTGATTATTCCCATTAAAAATGTTTTTTTTAGTATCGATTTGTTTGTTTGACGTTGCTGATGCACACAGCGGATTTTTATATATAGATGTGGGCGGTAACGGAAGAGCGTCAGATGATGTTGTGCTGAAGTACTGCAGTTTATATCCCGAACTTACAACTGAAAAGCTGAACATCCCACCTTCGAGGCCTTTAAAGGGCCAATGCCAAAACACACCAAACCTTATGAAAGCCTGAGCACGTCTCAGGAAGTCTTCAACAATCGCCTTAGTCGCGCGTGGTGAACAGTCGAGATGGCTTTTGGGAGACTCGCATCTTGATTCAGAATTTTTCATCATCCCATAGAAGTTCACTTGGACAGTTGTATCGACCTGGTGAGGGCATGTGGCGCGCTTCACAATTTCCAAAAAAAAAAACATGCACCGGATACGGACAACGCCGATCAAACAAGCTAATTTGCCGGAAACACTAACACCTTTGTCAACACAACAGGTATAATACTCTTGCGAAGTAAGAGAAAATATACGAAAATATGGTGGTCACGGATGGTGACGTTCCATAGCAATGGGATAGAATATAAGAAAACAATCTATATATTAAACGTTCAATTTTAAAGAATAAAACGGGCTTAAAAATTAACTTTGTGTTATTGTAGTATATTTTAACGAAATAGAATTAAATCATAGCTAACAAAAAATGGGTCCCAGGATGGATTCCAGCTACTCATTCGTCCCAAGAATGAAAAACTCATACAAAGTGAGCAGTTGCGAAAAAATAAGTTCCCTACGGACCTGTTTTTTTTTTTGGTATAATAAAAGAAACATACAAAAAGTACAAAAATTTTCACTCACAAAAATCGATAATTAAAAATCATTAGCGTTCCCCTATTTCGATGTTAATGGGATGGTGAAGCCGATAAACAGGGGCGTGATTGGAACACAGGTACACAGGATGGTTGTTCCACCAAAGACCCATATTCCATGCAATCGCATTGAGATCCGTCTCCTCTGCTTTCGCAGAACCCTCTACACTGTCGTCCTGTTAAAATATACACATGTATGAATACTAGGTGTGCAAACAATTGTTTTTGAAGTGATAACTTCTTTGGCCACGTTGGGCATTTTTGATATGGGATAAAATCATTGAACTCGCGACACCAATGTTCGTGAAATTGGAACGGAAGTTGAGAGGGTATTAGAGTCACTGTATATAGACAAATGTTTATATACAATGACAGATAGATGTACCAACTACCAACTAATGAAACAGCGACACTTAGCAGATAACAGCCCTATCATACCTCAAATAGAACAACAGGCGCCATTAATGGTATCACTGGAAACTTACCTTCTCACTATATCGTTTGAGTTGTAGTCTATGGTAGGTAATGTGGGAAATGTGTGTTACCCTATTACAAGACATTTTGTGTTATTGTTTTAGGAACCATTTTGTGAAATTAGAGTAGGAGCTACAAACGCAAGTTATATTCACTTATGAATATACAGGGTGGCGTACCAATTGTGCTACAATAAGAAATTCAAATAACTTTTTTTTTAATCGATGTATTTCATTTTTTGGTTAGAAAATTAAATTTTATTTTAAATAGTTAGTTGTTTTTAAAGATTATAGATCGCAAATGACCTCCACGCTCTCCCACGCATATGCGGCACCTGATCAAAAAACTATTCATTGCGGCCTGAAGAGTTGAAGTTGGGATCGCCTCAATTATTGTCGCTATGGACTGCTTTAATTCAGTTAAATTCCTGGGCTTCGTTTTATACACCTCTTGCTTGACATAACCCCATAAAAAGAAGTCTGGTGCAGTCAGGTCAGGTGACCTTGGGGGCCAGCGAAGAGTGGAGTTCCTAGAAATTAATTTGTTTGCGAATTTTTTGCTTAGCTCCGCCATAACTGGTCTGGCTATATGTGTAGTTGCTCCATCTTGCTGAAACCAAACGCTGTTGAATGGTATACGTCTTCGGCGCAGTTCTGGGTAAAAAAACTCCTTCAACATCTTTAAATAACGGTCCCCATTGACAGTAACGGTTACACCGTTTTCTTCAAAGAAGTACGGCCCGACAATACACCTTGATGAAACTGCGCACCACACAGTGACTCGTTCTGGGTGCAGTTCCGTTTCATGGAGCATTTCTGGATTAGACTCTTTCCATATACGGTAATTTTGCTTATTTACATTGCCGTTAAGATCAAAATGGGCCTCATCAGACATGAACAAACAATTGATCAATGTGTTGTCTTCTTCGGCCATTGATATCATTTTTTGGCAAAATTCCAGGCGAACAGGCAAATCGTGAGGGTTTAACTTGCTAGTAGTTTGGACTTTGTACGGAAACAAGTTTAAATCGTCATGAAGTATCCGTTGTAATGACCGTCTACTAACTCCAATTTGCCCCGATAAGTTTCGGGTCGAAACGCTCGGATTGGCCTGTATTGCAGATGCTACTGCTGCGATTGTATCCTGAACCCGAACATTGGCATCTCGATGGTACGGCCTTCGTGCGATGCTTCCAGATTCGGCAAACATGTTTACAAACCTCATAATGGTACATCTACTCGGGGGATTACCGCCAAACTCCCGCCTAAATTCCCTTTGGACGGAAATGACGGACTGCAAAGAGCATGGTACCGTTGCACTATCCAAATTCTTTTCTCCGTATCCCAAGCATCCATTTTTATAAATCTAAATAGTAACCTACAAAATAAAAAAAAAATAAGCCGATTACTCACACAGAAAAAAAGTTATTACGTTTTATTTTTGTAGCACGATTCGTGCGCCACCCTGTATTTACACACATGAATGGATGAATATCTTTGCGGGATATGTTTTTTTCATTCATCTAAAATTAATTGTTGAGAAAATAAATTGACTTTTAACTTCAGAGAATTTGAGAAAATAAAAGTAAAAAATGTATGCGAATTTGAGAATGTAAGGGTCCAGTTGCGGAGCTGAGATGTAGATGTCGCTAAGTGCAGGGAATGTGTGGGATTTCTTAATTAAATTCACACTTATTAGTTTTATTTAAAGCAAACTTATAATCAAAAATTATTACAAAAATTGAGAGAGTAAAATTATTTGCGCGAACAATTCTTCTGGACTACCAAGAACCAAGAACCACCATCTTTTATTCAAAGAATTAGTTGGAGTTCAATTCAGGTTCAGTGTACTCATACCTAGAGGGCCAGTGTGTTCCCACAAATGAGTTGAACTCGCAGCACAAATGTTGTGTTAGTAATGTTGCGATGCAAAAGGAACGTTTGCCGGCCATTAGCATCATGCTTTTTTTGTAGGACACACGTATTCACAGACAACAATTCAAATTGTTGAAATTACAAAAACAACAATGTAAACAAATGGGTTTTGGGGGGATAGACGTACGAAAGATATCCACCTCCTTTATTCATTCATCTCTGGTTGCGACTCTAGTGTTCGCGTTGCCAGCCAATTTTGACAAAAAAATGCCTAACTTGAGAATAAAGATGCGTTTTTCAATAATATATAACGGCTAAAATATTTTTTTTTTTTCTTGGTAAAGTGGGACAATAAATCAAAAATTAAACGTAAATATAAAAAAATTAACAAAACTTTTTGTATTTATAGAACAAACAGCTTTTAAATTTTGTTTCCAATTTCAATCCACTTAAAGCTGGAAAATCTGGCCCAAAAATAATTTTATATGTAAGCTCGGTCTTAAAGAATGTGTTTCCAATTTTAAACTCTGCCCATTTTACGAACAATTTATCTGTCAATCTTTAAAAATAATTCCAGCTTCCACTTCCAGTAAGTGGAATGAAATCGGAAACAGATTCGATAGCTGTGTATTTTGTTGTGCTAATTTTTGTTTCTACTGAGAAGCACTAATCTCAATTGGGTCTTACCTTTTCTTGTGTTCTTTAGTATGTCCATAAAAGAAAACAAATGGTTGTTCGTTCTTTTTCGCTTATTTTATTTATAAACTTATTTATCTTAGGTCTAAGTTGTATGTAGGTATTGTTTTAAGCTTATAGGATCGGTTCAAGATTTATATATATGTACGATTTAGTTCACGATTTAGATTATACGATTTAATTTAAGAATAAGAACTTGATTTAGAATATGCGATTTAGTTTACGATATAGTACTTGATTTAGAATACATATATGAATTAGTAAGCGATATAGAACTTGGAACCCGAGCCGATCGACCATTCATTAAATGAGTGACTGCACTAGAGTGTCGCGTCATTGCCCAGTGACCAATATAAATAGCCTCGATTGAATCATTCAATTCGAGGTTCGACGAACGAAAAGGAAAGGCAAAAAGAATTGGGAAGTCCGAAAGGGAATTCCCTGATAAGTCAAGCGGCTCATGTTACTTTGTCGCGCATACGATCGATACATAAAGCGATCGTTCGTTTAGAGAGCGAAGTGCGACATCAGCACAATGAGTTAATTGACTTGTGCACTTAGTTGCGCAAGGGAAATAAAGAAAGACCATAAATAAGCATTGTTTATTTAGGTCTGAAGTGTTGGGCATTGACGCTGGAAGTGGCAAGCTGAAATAGCAATTTGGGAGGATGTTTATTTGGGACAATCAATATATTGTTACGAAGTTGCAACATTGGTCGTAGGGTTAAACATAATGCATACAAAGAAGACGTTGTAAAGTGCTTGGTATGCATCAAGTGGTGCGCTTTACAACAATTTTTTGTACCTATATAGCTATGTGCTTAATCTTTGATTTATTGTTCCAATTTACCTAAAAATATTTTTATTTTTTTTTTTTGTTTTATTTTATTGCATTCTTTTTTTTAAGTTACGCATTTTTCGTTAAAAGTGGCAGCCAACGGCAAGCTCAGAAAACTTAAGAGAATTAGCCTCCACTACAAGCTGTCTTCCCTGTTAATGTGGGATCTGGGATGGGAAAGTGTGTTTGCCAAGTTAAAGTAATTTAAGAGAGAATTTTATTTCCAAAATTTGCTGGGGCAAACGGGTTGGTGCAAGGGAATTGGTGTGGTAAAAAAAAAACAAAATGGGACTCTGTGGTTTGATCTTACCTGATAAATAAAAATGTAAGGATCACTGATTTGTAGTTTTTAGGGATTATTCTTTGTTTCGTTTTTTTTTTATTATTTAAAATTTGGTTTTTTGTTTGCTGAGCAAAGCGTAGATATATTTTTTTGAATCGACAGCGATTGGGTCAATTCGCAAACAACTGTTGGGCGATGCGTTGGATGGAACCCAGGAGTTTTGCTGGCCAATAGTTCAGTTCTATTGGTTTGGAGATTAACAAAAAGCGACCATTCGAAAATCAATTTTACCAATTTTGATAACTAAGCAAACCAGTGTCTTCTTCACTGTCAGTGGAAAAGGCGTCGTTACCGCTGAACATTTTAACACATTGACTGCCAAGGCAATTTTGGGTAAATTTCTTGGGGTGCCAACACAAAAAATTTTGTTATTTACAGTTTTGGGCAAATAAAGCAATAAATGGATGCTATATTATTTATTGGCAATGCATCCCTGGCGTCCAGGACGAATTTAGTCCTGGCTACCAAATGATATCTATGGCACCTGAAGACATGAAGACATGCAAATTCTTTCACTAGGGGCCATGACTATCATAATTTATAGCCAGGTCTTGTATTTTTAGTTTACGCTAAGCTCTTCAAATGTAATGAATTATTTTCTTTTTTATTACATAAAAGTTTATAAATGAATTATCTTATAAAATTGAGTTTTTTTTTTTAATTAAAATTGCTTTTAGTTTTCTATATACTGTGGGTATAAAACATTAAATATTCCAAATTTGCTCAAACCACAAACGTCTACCGTATGGTGCCAAGCAATTTATTCTCATACGGATTTGTTCGTAGTGGCTACCGTTTTTGAATGCCACATATGATAGCCATGGCAGTCAATGTGTTAAAGAAACGAGTGCAAAATTCCGTATAGGTTGGAAGTACACTGCTTTAAATTTCAAACACGGTGTTGCAATGCATTATCGGGGGCAATACTCAGAAGTGCAGGCAGAACATTGACATGTGTTTCTAATGCGAGTAGTTCCCCACAAGTCACTGTGCGATGTCGATGATCCTCTTAAGTATTTTAAGAAAAAAATATGACTAACTATACCACAACATGGCGATAATCATTTTTATCGAAATGATGGCCCACAATATTTTATAGGTCACCCTTCTAAAACCTTCGAGTTTATCGCACCGTGTCTGGGCCTCTCATGGCCAAACTAATAAAAACACTCTCAGAACCAGCTTGGAGTTGAAGTCGAGCCATAAAAGCTCTTCCTCTAGAAAATTTAATCCATCATCTTGACAAACTCAGTTCGAATTTATTATCCTTTGCGTAAGTATTAACATTCGCGTATGCAACATTTATAGGGAAATGAAATTGCCAAGTCACACGTGCTGCCATTTAATGTAAACTGACGTGGCACATGTTCAGAAAACGCACATATAGGAGTAGGCAAAATCTGCGCCAAAAGTATATTAAAAATAAATTCAAGCGGCAAATAAGAAACAAAAAAAAAATTAACTTTCTACACAAGAAGTGGAACAGCACACATCGTACATCATAACATCATAAGCACGCATATCTACGGTTCGGGTGGCGGGTGGCTTGCAGACATTTAATGTGAGTGATTGCACAAAACAAAGACTCAGTACACATACTCGACACCCGACACCCCCCCACATATAAATACATCCTTGCATGCTAAATTGTCGCTGCTTTTGAAAACAATGAGAACATCAAGCAGAAGCTGTGTCAGACAAAAAACAAATGAGAACAAATTCACTAACCTGACATCAAGGACGAATTTCAACAATAAAAAGATGGAAATACCAAAATGAAAATTGTTTCAGTAAATGAGCTGTATTTGTAAAATGTACGTTTCAGACATTCGGAATGTTGAGCGCACGAGTGCTGGAGAGTGTTGATGTAAAATTCTTGCAGTTTTTGTGTTTTTTTATAATGGCCTAAATTTATCTCCTATGCTCGTATACATGGTCGGATGTGATGCTATCTTGAAGTCTGGGACTGGCATTGAACTTTCGGAATAAACTTGTGACCATTTGTCTCAGTAGAGCAAAAGGAAGTCCACCATCAAGTCTAGCAGGCGTCTTTGCTTTAGGAATCTTTGCGTTTGACATCTGGCTCACAAAACCATATCGACAAGCCGACATTTAGTTGAGAATCTGTTCCCTTACCAACAAATTAAGGGTTTGGATAGGCAAAGCTCGAAATCCCGCCTATATTCATCATAGGAGGCGAAGAATTGTTCAAGCCCTGTAAGAGGGTTCCGACGAGATAGAAAGACACCATAACTAGCGATCTCTAAAGATCGCAACGAAAACGGATTTATTTGAAAAAAAAAAAAAAAAAATGTTTAACGGGTGTCTTCAAGAAGGAATTTCTAAGCCTGAGAATCGCCCAAGAAGTGTACTACTACCGAAAAGACGTCGCCTTGTCTCAAACCTTTTTCGACATCATATGGCTCAGTGGTGTTCTTGCCGACTTTGACGGAGCAGCGAGATTTCTCCAGCGTCATCCCGCACAAACGGACGAGTTTGGCAGGGATGGCAGAACTTGACATGGCCTTGTATAGTTCCCTATATTCAGCAGCTTTGTTGGACTTAACCTAGGATATCGCTATCCTCACTTCGTGTAGGTCGGGTGGACGGAAGTTTTGGCTATCATCGTCCAAGCTGAACAGATCATTCTGCCTGACAGCGGGTTGTTGGCTGTCTCCGCCGTTTAACAGTCTACATAAGTGTTCTTTCCACGTCCTCAGCACCGACTGTGAATCTACTACTGTATTCCTATGCTCATCCTTGCAGGCTTCTGTTCGGGCCTTGGGTGGATCGTGTTACCCTTTGGTAGCACTTTCGAACATTGCCTCTGCAGTAGCGTCCCTCAATTTATTCGAGAGCTCGCTTCTCGTGCTCTTTCTCTTTCCTTCGGAGAAGTCGGTGTTCCTCCCTTTTCTTTGCCCGTAGATCACACTTCCTGGATAGCCGTAATATTGGCCTTGTACCTATCCAGAGTCTCCACAAGTTTTTCGGCTGTTTAAGGTCCGGACATTCCACATATGCAGACCCGAAGGTCGTTGTCCTTATTTCGTTTGCTGGGGTCTTCAGGTCTTCAACATTTGGATCATCCATATCCGAGGCTTGTAGTCGTTTCGAAACTACTTATTCTATCCATTGTAGGAAAGTTACCCCGATGCATAACCCCTAACTTGGAAGGCCAGCCTTCTGCCACAGCTTCGCATAGACCATCAGTTGGGTCAATTATGTCCAGTTATTGGGGACCATCCGTTGGATACCTGTTAAAATACAAGAAATAGACCGCTTTTCGAATCAGAGCCACATAGATTTAGTAGAATCTCATGGGTTCTTATGCTCCGTTGTAACCACATCCTCTAGTTCGACCTAAGAGTACCTAATGATATGAAATCTATCTATCGACTAGAACCACCCAGATTTGAGTATGAATCTCAGGAGCACTTTTAGATGGACATTCTTCAGATCCTCTAAGTCGTCGAAGAAATAACTGTTCAGAATCCTCTTTCTGCTCTCCTTAAGGGCTGGGCATTCGCAAAGTAGGTGGAGAACAGTTTCTATTTCTTCAACGTCCCTACAGCTTCTGCAAAAATCATTGTGCAGTATTCCCAGCCGTTCCGCATGGACCCTTATCGCACAGAGTCCAGTAATGACCCTCGTGTATATGCGAATACCTTTGCGGTTAAGTCAGATCATAAATTTAGATATCTTTTGGCTCACTTCTGGCCATAGTTCTTTAGTGTGCCTGCAGGTAATGAGATTGGTCGATCGTTGGTTAGTTCTACTCCAGTTCCTTGCAAGCATGCTTAGCGGAGTTCTTACTGATCTTAGAGCCATGTATGTATTTTCGACCCGGTTCTCGCAAGCTCATCCGCTTGCGAGAACCGGGTGCTGGTACCCAGCATAGGGTAACCGCGTTGTCTTGTGATATCTCGTCCAGATATTTCTTACAGTGACTTACTGCCTTTGACTTCGCCACGACCGACTCCATGGCTTTTACGGCCGCTTGGCCTTCCACCACACTGCACACCATATCTTAGGATGGGCCGCACTACAGCTGTGTATAGCCAGTGCTCCACGTGCGGCCTGAATCCCCATGTGTTACCGAATGCTCTTCTGCAGGCATAAAGTGCCACGTATGCTTTTTTGATGCGGTCCTCTATGTTTTCCTTCTGGATGAGTTTGGAATCTAGGATTACGCCCAGATATCTTGCTGTCTTTGAGATTTCCAGATCCACCCCGCCTATCCTTGGGGGAATGAAGGCGGGCATAGCCATTCTTCTCGTAAACAGTAGAATTTCCATCTTCGATCGGTTCACTCCTAGTCCCCGACCCTAAACCCAGTTATTGACTAGCCGGAGTGCGTAACTAAGCCGTTCGCTAAGAACTGGAGTGAATTTGCCTGGGACCAGACTGACGGCATCGTCTGCGTACGCGCGAACAATGAACCCTTCTTTTTCCATTATTTAAAGCAGTTCATCAACTACGAGGATCCATATGAGCCGTGAGACGACTACACCTTGCGGTGTTCCCTTGACCTGACCTTTCGTTCAGTGCTCATGCCCCCTAGCTGTGACTTTATACAACGTGCGGCTAGCATGATCCCAATCCAGTCACATAAGCTGCTATTTAGTTGGGCTCTACGCAAGCTACGTAAAATTGCGTCAGCGGCGATGTATTCCTAGTTATCGCCGATCACTCGCCGTACGTATCAATTAACCGTTCTATTGTCTTTAGAATAATTGGCGACAGACTGATTGGTCTATAGTCCTTGGCAGTGGTGTAACTAACCGTCCCGGCTTTTGGGATGAAAATCGATCGTACCTCTCGCAATGCCCTCGGAACATAGCAAAGCCTTAGGCAGGAGGTGCAAAAGCCACGGAATAATAGCTTCCTCTGACTTTTGTAGCATTATGGGTCGAATATTATCTAATCCATGTGCTTTGAAGGGGGTAAATGTGTCGATTGGTAGCAACACCACCTAGGGACTGCGATGACTTTTCTTCAATGTTGTCGAATAATTCCACTCTAGATTTGCAAGTCTTGGGCCTTCTATGCCGAAGGTGGAATCATCGATGAAATATCGAAAATGTTCAGCGCGAGCAACTCGTTTAATCCTGAATTGCATATTTCCAATGGAAGTTAACAGAGTTCCAGGAAAAGTGATCAAAAACTGTGAAGCAGATCATGCATTTGTAGGTAGCTGTTCAACTGAAGACTTATCATTCTAAAGTCAACGAAATGAGGAAAATGTTTGCACCCAAAACTACAAACCAACAAATTTACTTTCCATGTTATGCACAGCTAAAGAAAATGCAATTAAAGACGAAATAGTTAAATATCTAAAATGCCGCAGAACTACAGATTTCGCAGTCGTCGATGTACTGGTGATCTGTTGAGCTACATTAACAAGTTACGGACCCAGGCAATCGAATAACTTTCCAAATACAAAGCCAAAGCCTTGGACACTACAGGAAAATTAAACTTTTTATCTCACTTTTTGGAGAGTCCTTTATTCGGAGGACTACTGCTTACTTCTGTAAGCATTTAGAAGCGCGGAAGAACCGTTATGGGCTGGTCCTTCCCGCATGCCGCACGAAAATAATTATTACAAATTGGCTCAGCGAAGTGTACTGCCTAATCAAACCAACACAAATCTTTCGTTGATTAGTAAACAAATAATTTACAACCAACAATGAACGGATATACCAATGACACACGACGTTAACAACATACGAGTAGCAAGGATATTAATTGCATCCGGATATGATGGACAAATTATTGAGTAAAAGAAAAACAAAACAAAAAACGCTAAACCCGTCAAAAGTTTCTTAGCGTTCTTCAGCAGCATGGAGTACGAACGATTAATTTTTGGTCGGCTTAATCAAGTTGATAAATTACTTTTGCACCATCCAGTGAGATGTGAGTGAGGGTTGTGCAGGCATCATGAAACCACTCCCTTTGGGTTGGGTTCAAAGCGGAAACATTAATTTGTTTGGGGTCGACTGAGCTTAACCCTCATTAAATTGCATGTGACATTTTTCATTCTCTGTTAATTTACATGCACAGGATATCGGCCATTAGGAGCGTAAGGCATGCCTGAGTAATTGGTTAAATGGAGTTGTCATTTTTGAATTTCATTGACCTTTATGTGTGGATGGTGGTGCTATTTATGGTCTCACGCTCATTGCATGCACTTAATCGACATTTATTTTTATTTATTTCTTTTTTGACGTGCGTACGCGTAGGGGAGTTGATATGTTGAATTTTGTATTTTCACTTGACCGATAGGTAGATATAATGACCAAGCGCTTTAAAGAGGTTGAAGAGTTCATAAAGTGGTACAAGCTTTCGTATCCACTTTTAGATTTCCAACTTCTATTCAACTTCCCTTAGGACTTACTGGTAAACTGTGTTAACCCATTTATATCCGAATACTTTTTTTCTTCCGTTTATAGTGATTTTTTGGATATAATGGTAAGATAAGTTGCTGAAATCGATCTGTGGAGTAAACATTTTTTTCTTGTGTGGGGAAGTGGAGTTTTGAGGTGTTGCGTAATCGCAACGCTGGGTATTTGTACGTTTTTTTTTTATTTTTTTTTATAAAAACTTCATTATACATCAATATACAGAAAATGTAAAAAAAACATTAATTATTTTAGGTTAGCCTGATATTCTTGAAAACATTTGTCGTGAAGTGCTATTCTTGTAAAATTCCACATTTTTTTAAAGTCTGACTGTGACAAACGCGACATCTAAGCCTTTTGTCAGATGTTTCCATTATATGATGGCCAGCCAAAAGATGTGGAATTTTGCTTTGAATGCCGTCCACCACCTTTTGGTGGATAACCATATTTGGTACAAAGAGCTGTAGAGACTTGGCGGCGAAACTCCAGTGCATCCAACTTGCTCCCATAACTTCTGGATAATGTCCATGTATTCACAACAGAAACGTCTATCATCCACATTATTATGGGATTATACCATTTTTTTCCACGAGTGGCAATTCTATAATTTGACACGTTGTTATCGAGTTGGTCAACTCCACCCATGTATTTATTATACTGCTTGTTAACATTTGGCTGCGGAACTCCTGACTTTGCTTTCTGAATACTGTTGAACCTTTGTGCTGCACCTATAGGATGCAGCCCGTGCACATTGAAACAGTCTGGTTGTCCTTCCATCGGGTGAGCAATAACTGGTTTTGTTTATCTACAAAAGCCTCGTAGGATCCCCTATCTTTTCTGTTGAATGTCTGCTTGTCTGTCATACTAATGTTCTTCAATCGATTTTCTCTTAAGGTTCCGGTGCCACCGCATTCAAGTTTTGTCAGCTTGTTAGTTAGGTCAGGACTTGTAAAAAAGTTATCGTAAAAATATGAGAATGTTAGGCCAGGATACTCCCGTTTAATAACTTCTGCTAGGCTGAGAACCACGAACTCACCAAGAAAAACTGTGGGATCTCGTTTCTGATTTCTTCCCTGATAAAACTCAAATTGAACGCAATATCCGAGGCGTGTTGCTGCAACCCATACCTTGTATCCAAAACGAACAAGTTTCAAGCGCATAAACTGTTTACAAGAGTTCCTTCCAAAATAGGGAATCTTTGATTCATCAACTGACAATTGCATTTCATAATGAAACCAATTTATTGTGAATAATCCTAGAATACAGGGGCTCCTCGCGGCAGTTTTATTTGAATGCTCCCACCAAGTGTGGCTAAGGGTGTGCATTCAAACAAGACTGAGGTGATGACTGATGACCACTTAGAATATTTAGCAATTTCGGTTTTGGTTTTACCAAATTCAAACGTTGAAGTCGAGTGGAACGTTCCTTTTTCTGCAAAACGTCGTGATGCAAAGCTTTTCAATGAATTGTTTTTTTTTTTTTTTGTTTTATTAGCTTTAATTAAGATTGGCTTAGAAATATAAAAAAACACTATATGCATATAATATAATATATTTTTTTATCAATTTTTAGTTAAAATATATTACTATATTTTATTTTTGGTCAAAAATTCTTATTTTATCTTTTGACCGGATTTTCTGACCGAATTTAAAAAATAAAAATCGGTCATTCGGTCAGATTTGACCGGATTCATTATTTTTTAGTGGCAACACTGAATAGGACATCTTTTAGCTTCTCTGCTGGGAGACTTACTTTCCCTCTAAGCAGATAGCCAATAATCCCCTTTTTGATACAAAGTTTGTGTCCAACCTTCAAAATCACAGCTACTTTATGACTGATGAAGGCCTCAAGTCTGCAATTGTATATTTCAGTAGCTTCATGTCGCTGCTCTTCCAGCTCTTCTTCGCTGCTATTTCGGCACCAGTTTGCATACCCCCTGGACGGAGCGATCTTTAGACCCATCAGTTACCTCTTAGCTCCTAAAAACCATGACATTTAAAGCCTAGCAGAGCTGAACTTGAGCAAAGATTTATATTCTCAAGCCTTCTTCACAAGTGAGGGGAAGTGAAATGGTATTTCACAGCCAAAGCTAAAAGGTGTCACCATGCTTAGTGCCAGTGATCTTAGGGAACCCCTGATAGCAAGCTGCTTTGGTCTCAATATATGGGTGAATATTTCAAAATATTAATATTCTGGGGTCCGGCGTTTATAGGCTAAAAAACCATATATATTTTTAAATATTTGACTGAGATACAATTGTATAGTAACTCTTTTAACATATGCACATATAAAAAACAGCTATTCATTTTCAGTAACGCCGAAATTTTAACTTCAACCTAAGAAATGTCATTACCATGCCATATCCCCAGCTGTACCTTCCTTCAACAAATGCATTTTATTTGTAAAATGTAAGCCGGTTTGCAAATTTTATTGATGAAGCATTGAAGAAGAAAGAAAAATGGGAACTGTGGCCCAGTCAATTTATTTTTAGAGAAGATTCAAAGTTATGTGAAAATTATTTAGTGAGTGTCCCCATAAAAATTGTCATTTCCGTGACAAAAAATAGGTCTTTATAAATTTTGAATTTAACGGCCGAAGAGTAGGCTGCTGATTTCACATTAATAACGGGACCTGGTGATTGTTTTCGGCACATTTTACAATAATACCATTATACATCAGTAGTGAACTTTCTTTCATGTTGTGAAGGTGTTTTAGGTTTTCGTTACCCGAATTTGTCATTACCGTGGTAAGTCTTTTTCATTATAGGTAATATGTTAATAATTAAATCTATTTTTTGTTGCAATGCATGACTTTTTTATGAAGTTAATTAATAAGATGAGTTAAAAAAAAAATATTCAATAAAGTTCAGTTTTATTTTAGAAAAATACCTTTCGATGTCATTTCCATGTCGTCATTTCCATGTTTCCCGTGGCATACATGGTAATGACAGTTCGGACACGGAAATGACATAGTCAAGCAAATTACAAAAAAAATCAAATATTTTCACTTTTATTTTAAGTTTATATACAAGCTCATCTGCATTTATCATGGCACCTCGCAATAATGGCAATAATGTAAAGAAAAACGCTGAAAATGATAAAAAAACAAACTACGTGTGGAAAAGGAATGTGAACGTTGAAAGAGAATTCGAGACGATCCTGAAAAATGTCGACAACAGAAAGAAAAAGAAAAACAAAAATATTTAAAAAAAAAGGAAAACAAAATAGTTAAATCTATAAAAGATATGACTGCACGAGAACAACGGAAACAAAGAAAAAATTGGAAAAAAAAATACAAAAACTTACCGTCAAAATAAAGAGAATGTCAAAAAAAATCAACAAGCTGAATCACAATTTATTGAAGCTAACACTCCACCTGAATCCCCTGTCATAATGAATCTTCCCATTTTAGAGGTAGGACAAATTCCTGAAAAAGTTGCTGATGTAAAGGCTGATAATAAAAATAAAATGCGAAGACTCCAATACAAATTCAATCAATCAATCTAAAAAATTTTAAAAAGAATATCAATCGACGCAGATCGGCTGAAAGTAAAAAAACTGTAAGCAATCCATCGCCAAATACTCGAATTCAACATCTTTGCACTGAAAACCCTCTATCGTCCAGCCCAGAAGTGGTAAGAAAACTAGTTTTCAGCGAAGTCATCAAAGACCAACTTTCTCAACAATATAAAATTTCCAACCATAAAAACAAAAAAATAATTCAAAATGCCGTGATAGGAAAAATTATAAAAAAATATAAACTGTCAGCATTTTGCAAGTCCATATTAAATAATTGGCACCCACAACCCAAAAAATATGATTCTTCAAATTTACGTCTGTATCAAAAAAAAAAAAAAACAGCAGATCCAAAAGTTTTTAGAGCAGGATAAAGTAAGTCGAATGTGCGCTGGAAAAAAAGAATACGTAACCAAATTTAAGCAAACCCAACAAAAACGTGTTCTTACAAACTCACTCAAAAACCTGCATAAAATATTTTTGGCTGAACATCCTGATTTTTCTGTTAGCTACACGTATTTTTGCAAAAACCGACCTTTTTGGATAAAAGAAATGAAAGTTGGAGATAGAGACACCTGCAAATGTATACGACACGCGAATATGGATTTGCTTGTCAATTCCTTATTTAAGTATAAGATCCTTGAATACAACTCTACCAAAGATTTAACTAAAGCAATTAGCTGTCCATTGGTAACAGAAAAGTGTCTGCTTCGTTCTTGCGAAGAATGCAAAGGTAAATGTGTCACAATAAAGGAGTTTGATCCTGAAGCTAATGGTGAATATTTTAAGTGGGCATTTTTAAAAGAAAAGTTTTTTGATGCTAAGAACCAACGCGAAAAAGTTGTTTCGAAAATCTCGAAGCATTTAAAAACAATGTCCCTTAAAGAAATTGTTCTTGAATACAAAAATACAATAACACCGTTCTTAGAGCACCAAGCCAGGGTCTTACATCAGTATCTGGAAATAAAAAAATTAAAGTTAGGTTTGCAGAAAAACGAATGCTTAATTCACATGGATTTTAGTGAAAACTACAGCCTTAAATACGCAGAAGAAGCACAATCTTTTCATTTTGGTGGTTCAAGACAGAAAATTGCACTTCATACCGTTGTGACTTATAAAAACATAAATGGTGTTATTGTCCCAAAAAGTTATTGCACTCTGTCCGAATGTTTGGCACACAATCCTTCAGCAATATGGTGCCACCTTCTACCAATACTATCTGATCTTCCAAGTGAAGTGGACACGATTCATTTTCTTAGCGATGGCCCTGCTACACAGTACAAAAATAAAACGATGTTCTACATTCTTGGGACTCAAATGAAACGTTTATACCAAAATTTGAAAAACTTTACATGGAACTATCTTGAAGCTGGTCATGGAAAAGGAGCTGCTGATGGTGTTGGTGCAGTTTGCAAAAGAACAGCTGATCGTTATGTTGCTCATGGCAAAGATATATCGAATTTCACTACACTATTTGACGTACTCAATACAAACTGCCATAATATTAAAAATTTCTAAAATCTATGAAAATAAAATTGAACAATTTGAGAGAAACTTGGATGCTAATGTAATCAGAACGTTTGTTGGAACAATGAAAGTACATCAGGTAAGCTTAAAATTACAAATATTCTTCAAACATAGTTTAAATATAATATTTACACAGGTTTTAGGAAACGTGGTCTCGAATAGACTATGGCTTCGATCTTTGAGTTGTTTCCAATGCAAGTTTGATTGTGAACATCATCAGTTGGGAGTATTAAACTTTAATCCCACTACAACTGTCGCTTCAAGTTCTGATGAAGATGGTCCGTTAGTGTTGCAGCAAAAGAAAAAAGTTCGTGTACGGTTTGAAGACGTATACGATAGTCCAAATAATGAGGATTTATCAGAACCTGATACGGAAGAAGATAAAATTAATAATATTAAAATCGGTTCACATTTGCTTGTGTCTTTGGAGGGGCAAAAACAAAATAAAAAAGGAGAAAAACAGAAAAAGGTATTTGCTGCCATTTGCCAATCGAATATGGACGACGTCGGAGATGTTCAAGTTCTTTTTTTAAAAGTTGCAAGGAAAAACAAAATCAACTTTTCATACTAAACCATGATGATGTATCATACATAAGCTCTATACAAATTTTGGCCATTTTACCGAAACCAATCATGGTTCTGCGAGGAAAGCGTATATTTTATAAATTCCCCCACAAAATTAATGTTTCCGAATCTGTACTGAACTAAAAAAGTATGAAATTTAATTTACATACCTACATTTTTATTTTTATTTTAATAATACAAGACTGAAATTCCTAATGTTCCTTTTTTGTAGCTTATTTGTAATAAACGTTTATTTAGAAAACTGACTTCAGATGTGTTTTAATTTGCTTTAATAAGGTTAAGGTCATTTCCATGCTGTGTCGTCATTACCATGATAGGTATTTGTCATTTCCATGGTAGTTCTGTCATTCCCGTGGAAAATAAAATCAGTTAAAAATAACTAAATTGGGTTGCCCATTGGCTTAAAATGCTTAATAACTATTCTTAAATACAGAGTAATCGAAAAATTATTAAATTTGTTTATATTAGCAAAAGTCTATTTCGAGGTTCAAAATATTAATATTTTGAAATATTGACCCATATCGAGTTGGAAAGCGTTGTTTAACCTTAAGATGTTCAGGAGTGCTTTTGCCATTACAAGTGTCTACATATTAAGGTTCCATGAATTTACAAATCGGTCAGATCACTCATTTCGTATACAAATGTTATTTGGTGGATAACATAAGTTTAATTTTGTCTTTTTTTCGCCTTAACATACATTTTTCTGGGCATGGCTGGGCATCACTTCTTGCTTTTCTCGTGTCTTTTATTATAACTATGTTTTGTATCCATATGGTCATTACTTACTTACATACTTAGGTGGCGCTACAATTACTTTTGCAATTACAGTTTCGTTGCCTGGCAAATTGTATAATTTGAAGGGAAATGAATTAGAAGGCTATTTGTTTTAAAAATATACTTACTTACTTACTTAAGGTGGCGCTACAGTCCGGGTGGACCTGGGCCTCAACCAACAAGCGTCTCCAGCCAGCACGATCTTTGGCCAGCCGTCTCCAGTTTCGCACGCTAAGTTGGTAAAGGGCCCCTTCGACTTGCGCGCGCCACGTGAGTCGCGGTCTTCCTCTACTGCGCCGTCCCTCGGGTGTGGATTCGAAGATCTTCCGGGCCGGAGCATTGACGTCCATTCGCTCTACATGACCCAGCCACCTCAGTCGTTGGACCTTCACTCTTCTGGCCAGGTCGATGTTGCTGTACAGCCCGTACAGTTCGTCGTTGTATCTCCTCCTCCATTCACCGTCTATGCAGACGGGACCGAAAATTACTCGAAGAATTTTCCCCTCGAAGTAACCAAGTGTAGCCTCATCCGATTTTGATAGAGTCCATGCCTCTGCACCATAAAGTAGGACTGCGATGATCAAGGTCTTATAAAGGGTCACTTAGTTGTTCGAGAGAGGGCTTTGCTACTCAATTGCTTTCTTAGCCCAAAGAAACAGCGATTGGCAAGAGTTATTCTTCGCTTAATCTCAGCGCTGGTGTCATTGTCTGAAGTCATAGCGGTACCTAGGTAGACGAAGTCCTTTACCACCTCAAAGTTATATCTGTCTATGGTGACATTTTGTCCAAGACGTCGGTATTGGGTGTCCTTTCTTGATGACAGCATATACTTTGTCTTGCCCTCATTGACCGCCAAACCCATCTTCGCCGCTACCGTCTCAATGCATCAAAAAAAACGAACATCAAAAATATTCACTTGTTAATAATTCAAATGTGATCTTTAGACTATCAATAAGCTTTGATTTGCATATTCAGCCTACAAATAAATCAAACCATTCTAATAAACTGTGTTCCATTTATTGAATAATTTGAAAAAGATGTTATTACGACATAAATTCGTTCAGAAATCAATCGTGAAGTATTAGAAATCAAAGAAAAGTGTACTATAAAAAGTACTGAAAAATCTGTCCCATCGATCAGAGGATGCTTTTTGAATTTCCTATTTTGGGTTTGGTTTTTTGCGTATAATAAGCTTCAAAAAGCTCTTGAAAGATCGGGTAGAGTAGCCTAATTGCGGTCCTCCCCAGTGGCCGGCCACCTCTCAGAAAAGTCGTTGTAATTAGTGAATTGTTATAGTTCTCTTTCGAAGTTTTTTGTCGTAAATTGCTTTCTTAAACTTCTTCCTTAACACTTAAACCCTACCCTAAACTAAACTTTCGTAGATATTTTTTCAACTACAAACCACACAATGGCGCTATTCAAGCTAATCCTGTAAAGTAACAGTAGGCGTCTCGTCATTAGCCACTTATAATTGCGCGTGCGGTACAGTCGTAATTGTAACAACTTCCGGGTCGCCCAGACCTCAGGGTAGGAATACTGAATAATATATTCGAGTTTCCGTGGTATACCTATTGTTTTTTAATTCATTCGATTGGTAAGTTGATAAAGTAAATAATAGAAAAAAAGAATTGTATTAATTATTGTGTTACCTGGGTTTATTCTCCGTGTTTTAGTGTAAAAAAAATACTTTTTTAAAATATGGATGAAGATATCTGCCGATGGTTGCATGAAGACAGTGAAATGGAGGCAGAGGTAAATGACATTGTGGTCCCTGAAAATCTTAGTGACCTTGGAGACGATGGAATCATGATGATTTCGTTCAGACTCATCGGAAAATAATAGTGATGATGATGTACCTTTGTCTAACTATGTCTCAGGGAATTTTCTTAGAGTACTGAGTATTCCTAAATGTTTAAACGGGAAAAACGGACTCAAACGGACGGGAACCACCAGCAAGAACTAGAACTCCGCAAAGGAACATTTTGATTCATCCTCCTGGACAAAAGGGTGCAGCTCGTTGTTTGACAACAGAGGAAGGGGCATGGAGTTTGTTTTTTACCACTGAAAAACTTTCCACAATAGTGGCATATACCAACGTTGAAATCGGACGACAGAGAGCCTCATATAAAAAAGACAGGGCTACCGAGCATATGAATTACAACGAAAATGAGGATTTATCGACTTCCACCAGTATGCGCCCCTCTTTTGCTAAGGACAGGAATATAAGAGAAATAAAAGCGTTATTTGGACTGCACTATTTAGCAGGAGTTCTAAACATGAATTATGTCACTACTAAGGAATTGTTCGACAGGAGTTCTGGTGTTGGTTATTTTCGTGCCACCATGACTCAAGCAAGATATGAGTTCCTTACCAACTGTTTGCGCTTTGATGAACGTTCTACAAGAGAAGAACGTCAGCAAAATGACAGACTGGCGCCAATAAGAGAGCTTTTTGATCATATTGTCAGTGTTTCGAGGGAACTGTATGGTGCTTCAGACTGCTGTACTTTGGACGAAATGTTGTTGGGATTCAGAGGTAGGTGCGTATTTAAATGTACATTTCCAAGCAAACCCGATAAGTACGGTATACAAATTTTGATGTTATGCGACTCCAAAACAGCATATATGTATGCTTGATGCTTTCGTATATTTGGGGAAAGATTCAGCTCCTAAAAATATTCCATCTGCCCATTTTTATACTATGAAGTTGACGGAGACAATTCACGGCAGTAACCGAAATCTCACTTGCGATAACTTGTTTACATCAATACCAGTAGCAATGGAATTGATACAAAATAAAGTGTCAATTCTGGGTACGCTGCGTCGAAATCAAAGAGAAATTCCACCTTCTTTTATTGACTTAACCAATCGCGATCGCAACACAGCAAAATTTGCTTTTCCTAAAGAGCTTGTTTTATTGTCGTACTGCCCACAAAAATACAAACAAAAAAAAAATGTCCCTTTATTATCAACAATGCATACCAAAGCAGAACCTGATGCAAGAAACCAATTACCTGAGATGGTAGAACTCTACAATGAGACAAAATGTGGTGTTGATTTGATGGACCAACTTTGTCATAGGTACAGTGTATCTAGACGTACCAAGCGATGGCCGATGGCTATGTTTTACGGTTTACTGAATATAGTGGGTGTTAATTCATATGTTCTTCTGAAAATGGCATCAAATCAGCGCCAAAAAAGGCGCCATTTCCTCAAAAAACTTGCACTTGACCTCATCACGCCCCAAATGGAAGAAAGATTTACTTGGCCAACTTTACCTGAAAATCTCCAAGTTCTCCTCGGAGGTATTTTAAAAAAGAAACGGCCATTAGTTGAGCCCAATCCATCTGTAATTGGAAAAAAAAGATGTGCAATCTGTCCAAGGGATAAGGACCGGAAGACGAAAATTAGATGCGGCAGGTGCCGAAACCCCCTTTGCGGCGAACATAGCCGGTCTGTGTGCCAAGAATGCCTCGATTCTAAACCTTAAGATATTTTTAATATTAAACTACTTGTGCGATCTTAATTAAAAATAGTTTATATTAAAACGTCTTTTTGTTTTTGAAATAATAACAAAACTTTATTGGGGTTTTCTGGACCCCAGGGTAGTAATAGTGTTTCTTCAGGGATGGGTAGGGTTTAAGGGTTAATGTGTCAAATTTCTTGTTGCGAGTGCTCAGTCGCTCTCGAGAAATCAACTCATTTGACTTGTGCTCTGTCGGGGAAGATTTTTGTGTGAATTTAATGTCAAAACGTTAGAGAACTTGCTGTAGGAATTAGGGTTTTTTGGGTAAGTGTTTTCAAATATTGTTTTTTTAATTTAATTTTTTTTTATTTATTTTTAATAATATAAATATATTTTTTCTTAACTCTTCTGTAATAAAACATTTAAATAAAAAATATTAAACAATTAAAGCCGTTTCTTTACTGGGAGGCCGAAGATGGGACACGAGATGGTCGGACAGGAAAAAATACTTTTTTTACTAAAATCTAAATAAACAATTTTCTTGTAAGAATAATTATTTTTTTCTTTATTTTACAGGCAAGGAATTCAATAAAGAATGATTTATTTTAAGAATTATTCGAAAATGTTAAAATTTGTTGTTACTGTGATATATTTTATGGCGAGAAATCCTTAAGTGGCCGGCCACTAGCGACTGTACCCTATCTGTTGGGCAAATTAATTTGCAATATATATATTCCGTTTTTCACGAAAACAAATTATGAAATTTGAATTCTGCGATGACAATAAATGTAATAGATTCTAAGAAAGTTGTCGCACTAGCAAATGTGGAGGTCTAATTGTTTATTGTTACCGTTTCACTAATGCTGTACATATTTACTAAAGCTGGCAACCAGCTAATCGTCGATATTAGTGTTTAATTATTAGTAAGGATGATTGTCTGTTCAGTTTTTTTTGTTTGCCAACATGTCATATGGATCAACTTCGTGTACCGGGTCATTCAAGGTCATTCCAAATAAGTTGACCAACTTGACCCTCAACGAGTTCAAAATGTTCAATTCATGTTGGAATTGCGTTGTTCAACTTAAAAGCCAAAATGGTGTTTTTGTTCAGCTTAAGGGCTGAATAATGATCGTCTAAGATGGTCTGCAAGCATTAAAAAATAATTAAATAAATAAATAGTTGGCGCCACAGGTCCGAAGGGACCCTATAGGCCAAGCTTCTCACAACCATTCGTTTTGTGTAAGTTTTCCATTTTTTGGGACGAATGGAAGGAACCTAGAATTTAATGCAGAGTCCAAACGGCTAATTGAGAAGCTCTTGCGTGACAGTTATACTCTTGGATGTTTGCCATCAGTTCGCGAGAGGTGGTGCAGTGGAAAAAAATAACATTGAGATAGAATTTGACAATACACAGTACTAGAAGACATAACGTCTCCTACAGAATAGTTCCTGTTACACACGAAAAGATAGATAGATAGATATTTTTATTTCGTATAAAAGAATCTTACAGGACTATTGTTATTGCACATTTTACAGAGATTTGATACTTTGGGTTTTATCTTTCTACTGAGATATTATTTTTTATGTAAGATAGATAGGTAACAAAGAAAAAGGATAATCTTGAAGGAAAATACGAAAAAAAACCTTCAATATAAAAGAAAAAAAAAACAAAGTAGATACTAACGAAAAATAATATTAAATGTATGTTATATACACTAAATGGGTTTGTATTAAGATTTTTTATATTAAAAAAAGCAAATAAATGAATAAGTATAGGTATTAATAAATAAATAATTAAAAAAATAAATAAATAAATAAAAAAATAAATAAATATATAAATAAATAAATAATTAAGTAAATAAATAAATAAATATATAAATAAATAAATAGATAAATAAATTAATGAATAAAAAAAAAACGATTTATTGGCAAAAATTTGTCTGCAACACCATTGTCGGTGGATATGAACCTTTTACGTAGCCGTCAATATCGTGTTGACTTCTTTTTGGATCTTGCATACCTTGTAGGTATGTACTCGTATAACCACTGATGCTTTGTATTGTTAACCAAGTAGTGATTGAGGCAAAGCCAAATATGCTTAAAAATGCTTCAATCTTCCACTTTTCAGTTTTACCAGGCGACCTTTATAGAAGGAGCTTTCAAAATTGTCTACGAATCTTTCCAAAAAGCAAGCCTCCTTTAACTGCATGGAACATATGCCTAGCCTCAAGATATTATGCAACCACAGTCATAAAAGTTGCTTCACTTAAACTTAAAAAAATCAATCGTCCTGTCAATGGAATTAAATAATTGACGACATCAACACTTCCACATCCTGTCTTCACTGAGTTACTTAAAATGCGCCATCAAAATAGGTCATCATTGTCTATCCACAGACTCACTACCAACACATCAGGCTACTCCAATCGCACTTACTATTTGCGCCATGCAAACATCAGCATTAAAGCCCCACTTGACCAATATAAAGTCAATGAAATCAAACACTTACGAATCGATTCAATTGACTCGAATATCCAATTTATATAAAAGACAAAGAGAAAGCTGCAAAAAGAAAAAAGAATTTGTCGTATCGAATTCAATAGAAATCCCAAAAGAGATTTTCTTTGAGACAACTTCAAAACCATTTTTGGTTACCCGAAGCGTTACCAGTTTCTTTCCGTAATCCCCTTGAGATTTAACATTTTTTTCTTCTTAAGAACTATATAACGTCGCAAGAAGGAGAATTTTTATCCTCCTTTTTGCTGGGAACAGATTTTTTTTTTTCATCTCGGACACATTGGTTGTCAACCAATCACAAGATGCACAAGCTGTCTACACGTTTCTTTTGAGTACAGGAGGACAAGATTGAAATTAGCTAGATTATAAATGAGACTTGCCAAGTAGTGACCTGAAGTTTCTCGGGTATACGAATATGTGCATAGAAGACATCAACCTGAACACCCGGGAACTAAGGGGAGATCAAAGAGTTTGTACAGACAAAATGAATACGGTTATAAGAAGCGCCGTCACATTGAAATGATAAAGTCGTACTTTACCATATCAATGGTTATAAATAGCTAGTAAGTATAGAAGTACCTATAGAAATTTTAAAGAGTTCGTATTAGTATCTGGTTTAACCGCCAATATGCACTTTGGTCTTATTACAAGGAACTACTAAGGAGTTCTAAATTTGACTGATGGATCGACTCATTTAAATTCGACACGAGGTCATTTTAAAGAGACTAATTTAAATCCAATAAATTAAATTTAAGAATAAGCTTGCGTACATAATATACCTTTGGGACTTTCTATCGGAAGACACTTTTAAGCATTTTTTAAATATTTGTCAGACATTCGCAAGAAGTGGCGCAGTGGAAAAAAAAAACTTCAGTTGGAATTTTGTTTTTTCGGGACTCGAACCTGGTTAGTAGTCCAACACACTTACTACTAAGCCAATTGCACCGAGTTGCGTTAAAGAATTAATGTGGAGCTCTTTTCTAACTAGTGCTTGGTAGGAAAAAAGCAGTTACTCCGGAATGTAGTACAAGGTAGCTACAAATAGATAGGAGGATTAGGGAAGTCATATTCCGAGATAAACAGAAAAAAGTATTTAATTTGTTGCTGTTGAGAAAGACGGTTGGTACATCTTTGGTGACACCCGGAACCAGTTGCTTTGTAGTTCATGTACTTATTTATTTAGCTGGTTAAAACCGCAGTGGCTCAGTGCGTAGCGCTTTTGACTGACTGAATGACGGACTGAAGGTTTTGTCGGTACACATTAAAAATGTATCGCAAGTAAAGCAAACGGCCATATAAAGAGAAAGACTTCTCCAGCGGGATCCGGTCAAAACACTGCTTTCAAAATTCTGTCTTCTCACGCAAAAATTCTGCTTTGTGAATTTTTTTTTTAGTTCGGCTTTACAAATTTTAAGCAATAAAATTCTGCTTTAAAAAAAAAGCGAATATGAAAAAAAAATTGTTTCTTATTTTAATATATTTATGTATTTCATGTTTCAAGAAAAAAATCCAGAAGAAGCAAATTAAGAAACTAAACAAAGCTAGATAGAGCTATATTTTTTGATATTCGTAATTGTAATATGGCTAAGATCTGCTCTCTTTTTAAGAATTCTTCTTATTTGTTTGTTTTTTTTTTTTAAATAATTTTCTTTTCTTTTATTTTTCAATTTCTGGCCATTTTTCGCACGCTCGGCTTCAGCTTTGGCAGTGATGGGCTCTTTCTTAAGTCTGGCCAACTAACACCTTTAATCGACGATGCCAAGCCTCCACGTTGGAAACGTAGGGTAAAGGCCCCTAATTTGAGCCCCCACCCAGTAATGAGCCCCCTGGAGGTTTTTCGTTCACAAGCTAAGCTCCTGTTATTTAAAACATAAAAAAAAATATTTTTCCATTTCTGATACTTCTTTACTTGTATTGTTTAAATTGTTTTCCTATATGGGGTCTTCCCAGTTGGTAACAGAAATTCGGAAAGTACTTACGTTTCATTCGTGTGGGGTGAGTATTTTGTTTATATTTTATACTAACTCATACATGTTTATATTAATAATTAACATTCATAGCAATTATTTTTATATTGAAATTTCTGGAAAATTGTTTATTTATTAAAATATAGGGGGGGCGCACAACTGGGATTCAAAAACAATTAAAATCCAATAATGAGCCCCGGGGGGCTCACTATTGGAGAAGCTCAAAAAAACGTTGTTCCATTTATGAGCCAGGCCGATTATTATATAAAATATTTATAAAATTACTCGTTCGTCACATCTCCGTGTGTTAGGTTTAAGGCCTTGAATTATAAATTTGGGGAGAAAGTAATTTAGTACAGATCTTAAAAATGCCCTTTTTTGATTTTTAATTTTTATAAATTGCAAAATTATTCGGAACTATAATATTATTCGTATTAAACCCTTAATAATATTATGTACCTACTCTCTTTTGTATATTTGTTTTGCCTTATATATAAGATATCTTACGTGAATGTTTTTCTATTATTATTAATAATTTGGTAACATTTTTCTTGCTCATACCAAACCCTAGATTTACCAATTTATGTACAATAGATAGATATTAAAAATGGTCTTTGAATACACGCAGCTTCAAGACATTATAATATTCCAAGACACACTCTTCAAAATCGGCTGCATAAACATTCTTTTAAAAACCAAAAAGGACCCTTAACAATTCTTACAAATCAAGAGGAATCACAGATTGTAAATTGGATTTTTGAAAATCATTCGAAAAACATTTTTCCGATTAAGACCTGAACATTTTATTTAAATAAAAATACACATACCACAGTAAAAGCTTGTTAATTCGGAATGTCAATGGAAGGTCCATCCGAATAAACGAATTTTTCGAATTAATAAGAGTTTTTTTTATGCACTAAAACGCGTTCCCATTGATGAACAAAATGGAAGAACTTCAAACGAAAAATTATTTTATTAATTAAAAATTATTTATTATTTTATTAATAACCAACCATCGCTAGCTTTGAAATCGGGTTCTTCAAGGATCTGTGCAAAACGTATGGCAGCAATTTGCATTTTAATTGCACTGGGAATCTCCGGAAAATACCAAGTAGTATAAACGCTAAGCAGCACTGTTAATTTTTTTAAAGTTTGGCTTCTCAGTCTATTTATGTTTTTATTCGATTTTGTTTTAGATTTAGTAATTCAAAAACCTCCACTTGTATTAATTAATTTAGATGCCTGCAAAAAATAATAGCAAGTTGAATAAAGATAAATGAAATAAAAAATAATTTCGTGTGATACACCAACACCACACATGCCTCTCTTCACACATATCCGGCTCAAGGCTGTCATTTTATTTATTTGTTGGGTGCTCAGTTCTTGATAATATGGTAGTAATTTACGAATGAAGGCAGTACCTACTTACATTCGTATTTGAGAAAAAATATGCCCTACTTAAACGACAATTTATTAATATATTTATAGTATAAGTACTAAAGTGCATTATTTAGTTATAACTATTTACTGTAACATATTGATGATTATAATTATTATTATTTGAAAGGAATTGTTGTACTGCGACCTTTTGGTCTATTGTACCCCCTGCTTACGTATATGAGATGTAAATTCCCTCATAAGAGTTCCGCTCACATTATGATTCCTTTCGGAATCATTTTAGAAGGCCTTGAACTTTTGCTTCTCCTACGGTAACCATCCGCTCATTATCTGTATTTGAAGACAATGTTCATTGTGAATTTTTTTATATATAAAAACATATAAATGTTTTGTTTTTATGAAGATGTTCATTATTTGTTCTGCAGGTGTTTCCTTTAAATTCTTAAAAACATTAATGTTAATTAATAAAAAATTTAATGAACAACATGATTATTCATCTACTAAAAAATGTGTTACAATTAATTTTTTTTTTAAATATTTTATAAAGTATTTTTTATTGTTCATTATTTGAATTTCTAAAATATGATCGCCGTATATATCAGCACTCTCTCTAATCCAGTTGTTGCCTTTTTTCTTCCTCTAGTTCTTCTTTGAGGGTGTGATCCCCTATTCCGCAGAATGTTTCAGGACCTACTAAAGTTTCTAATCCACTCTAACTTGGGAGTCGTATAGTATATTCTAATGTTTATCTAGATTCTAGAATCCTTTCTGACTTTTTACCTACATTCATAGGTACATCATAAAACACAAATCAATTAGGTAACCGAACTGTAGATATGAACGAGAAAGTTTCGTGCGACCCATTCGCAGAGTTAGATTGGAAAATCCCTAATAAGATCAGCGCACAACCCCTTATATTCTTGTTTGAAGCTTTTATTTCTTGGGTACTATTAACATTTGATTTTGAGTTTGATTTTAACTTTCTCGATTAGGTAGTAAGAGAAAGATACCTATTGTATTCGTACAAAATTTCCAACTAAAGATGTTAATCAATTCTAATATTTCGATTGTAGAGGAACTCAAAAAAGTGGGCCTTCAAATGCTGTCCGTCTGTCTGTCTGTCCGTATGCTCCAGAGGCCTACACAGTGGTCCCAGATTGAGGGGAAAAGCACCAATTTTGGCACTTTTTCAATAAAAAAGGGGAAAACGAGAGGAAAGCTTAAAAAAAGGGGAAAAAATCAAAAATCTCTTTGAAACTCAAATTGCTTAAAAATAAAATTTCCAATACAAATAAATTTCAAAGTTTACTCAGAAAAGAATTTCACGCTAAATATGGAAGAAAACAGCCCATCGAACGTATACTTAAGAATTTTTTGTGATTTAATTTTTATTTCTTAATGAAGTTTTTATTTTATTTTAGTTTCTTATAGAATTAGCTAACTGATCCTTGCATAATATGTTTATTTTCATTTTATAGCTCGTAATGAAGACAGTTATAAGACCATTTACTTTTTTTTAGTTTTTTTCATATAAAAATAAAGGCAAATTTTCAAATTTCAGGGGAAAAAAGGAGAACTTTTTTCGAATTCAGGGAAAAATGATTGCCTTTGCCGATAAAAAGAAAGGGGAAAACAGTCTTCACAATAAGGGACCACTGGGCCAACAGCCTAAATGGCTGGCCGGATTTGGTTCAAACTTCGAATTTGGAGTTTGGAGTTTGCCTACAGTTCGGGGCCTTTGTTTTTGCACGGTAACCTGAATATTAATGGTGCCTACTTCCCATATAAAATGTTTAGTTTAATTTGTTCGAAAAAGGCTAAAACGATTTCAACCAAAATTGATATTTGCAAATTGATGTCTTGAAAACCGTTCATACGATTGTAACAAAAATTAATTTCTAACGTAATATAGTCATTTTTAACTTAATAGCAAGCGAAGTTTTTTGTATATACAATCCTTCAATGGATTTTTGAAAAAAAAAAATTTTAAGTTTTGTTTCCTTTAGTTTACCTGAAAATGGTTAAACCGATATTGGCCAAATTGCATACTAAAGCTTAGTATCCTGCTCGCGCATAAAATTTAGCGAGGAAGTTTAGTAAAGCAGTATCCTGTTCGCTCCCTAAATTCCTAACTTCATATAGATGGGCCGCTGACAAGTCTCCACTCATTTAGCTCGCGAAATAAATGCCCAGTACATTAAATTTTGATATAAAAAGTCGAGGAAACAATTTGAGTTATGTTCACTTTGGATTTTTTTTGGAGGAAACCGCAGAAAACATTTGTGCGATAAATAAAAGTGAACGCAAAACCAAAAATTCCGTTTCATGCGATAAAAAAGCAATATGAAAATTACAAAGAAATTCTACTGCAAATAGGCATTTAAGGAAGGAGCGTGACGTCTTCTGCTTGCTTCTATAGAAATTATTATTGCAAAGAAATTCTACTGCAAATAGGCATTTAAGGAAGGAGCGTGACGTCTTCTGCTTGCTTCTATAGAAATTATTATTAGCTGCTGCAGCAATGATAATATCTTCTTAAATTTTACTTATATCTATTGTTTTGGAACGATTCACACAATACATTGTCTTTAAAGTTTGAAATTCGAAAATTGTATGTATACGCGAATAATTAAAACAACGTTTACTGTCATGAACAAATAGTTTTTGTCCCATCTATATGATGTTTAAAAATTTAGCGAGCATTTATCTTTGGTGAGGAGAAATGAAGTGGAGTCTAGGGACGCTAAAATTTAGCGCGAGCAGGATACTAGGCTTTAGAGTAAAATTGATGTTCTCAAAATTAATGCATCCTTAATTATTATAAATTCAAATCACAGAAACAATAATTTTATAAACTGCTCATATCTCAAAAACGCCATTTTCGATTTGGATAAATCTTTAAAAACGAAGTCATAGTATTTCTCAAACCAAATGTTAGGTAGGTAGGTAGCTAGGTAGAAGTGGTGGCTCAGCCTTGAACCCAAGTTGCACTGATATACCTTTTTGTTACCACGACTCGTGTGACCTAGTTTTTGTTGATTGTTAAGTGGCTCTTGCTAGTGCCGGACATATGCAGAGGAAATCGAAGAGAGTTCCTTTCTCATTTGTATTTCCATAACTGCGGCAATGAGGGTTGTGTGGGATCCCAATCCCAAGTTTGGCCGCATGCTCTCCAATTGGCCAATGCCCCGTGATTATTGCCGTGACTCTGGCAATATCTGGGCGGGTTGCGTTTATCACAACAGAACCAAATGTTAAAAAAATTTGTTTCTGTTTTCTCTGCATAATTTTACAAAACTGCTCTAACGATTTTAATCAAAATACAGATAATATCAGTACTTCAAATAAGATCCCTTACTTAGTTTGTTTTCCAAATATCCAAAAAAAAAAACAGTTTTTGTTATTATTTAAACCGTCAAATACCCAAACATTGACCGCGTCTGTAACGTTGACCGAAACCTGAAAAGTTTTTAAATCCGCTCTAATCGCTACATGAAGCCAACAAATATACTGTTCTCTTCAGAAATTGGTTGCCCTTTTATTCTCCAGATGGCATTTTCAGCAGTAAGCTGATTTCCTAGCACAGATGTCACTTTTGTCGATAAAACGCCTTTCAAAAGGCGAAACTTCGAGTGCGGGAAACTTTTATTTGTAAAATATAGCTAAGATATTCTGTGCAGCAAAAAAACGTATCAGTTAGGTTATTAAAATATGTTCTCTTAGGAAAATATGAATTTGGTGTAAAAAAGCTGTTAATTCGTTTTAAAATAGACAGGTATATATTGACCAAGCTTTTTTTTTCAAATATTTTTGATTCAGAATGACAAAAGTAATCAAAAAGCGACGTTACAATAGCACTTCAGCTAGGGATATGGAACTAGCTTTGCGAGAAATAAAAGTTGGCAGATCAAGCATCAACGCGTGTGCTAAAAAATACAAAATAGCGAAGGGAACCCTTATGAACCGAATTAAATTGAGATGTCTCACAGAAAACTATCTCGATTCCTGCAAACGTGAAGTTCCTTCATTTAAAAAGTGTAACTTGCCGGGCAGAAAATGGTTAAAAGGATTCCTTTCAAGGCACAAACATGAACTTTGTATTCGAGCATCGCAAAATTTAAAGCCGGCCAAAGCAAAGGTCAGTCATGAGCATGTAGGCGACTTTTTTAGTAATTTGAAAACTACATTAACCCTGGAAAATGAGTTCATACCCCCTGAAAACATTTTCAACTATGATGAGACAAACCTTTCCGATGATCCGGGTTCAAAAAAATGCGTCTTCAAGAGAGGAGTAAGGTACCCCGAAAACATAAAGGACTCAACAAAGTCTAACATATCGATAATGTTTTGTGGATCTGCGGCAGGGGAGCTCATTCCTCCATATGCTGTTTAAAAAGCGGAAAACTTATGGGTGTCTTGGTTATTGGGAGATCCTCCAAAAACGAAGTACAACCGAAGCAAGTCAGGGTGGTTCGACGGGGCTATCTTTAAAGACTGGTTCTTAAACCAATTCCTTCCGAGCACGAAGAGGTTAAGCGGTCCTATTGTTCTCCTTGGTGACAATTTGGCAAGTCACTTTTCCCCTGCCGTCGTTTCAGGTGCTCAGCAAAACAACATACGCTTCGCTTGTTTGTTGCCAAATTCGACACATATTTGCCAACCTTTGGATGTCGCCTTTTTTGGATCGCTTAAAAAAGTTTGGCGTCGAATTTTAGATGAGTGGAGAGACAGGCGTGCACACAAAGCGCAAGCGCTTTCGAAAGATGCATTTCCGGCATTATTAAAAAAGTTAATAGATGAAAGCGTGAACACACAAAACCGATCCACAAACCTTATATCTGGATTTAGGAAATGTGGTATAGTGCCTTTTAATACAAACGAAGTTCTTTCACGTTTACCGGATCCAACAAATAGCGAAATAAATATTGATGAGATTCGGTCCAACGTAGCTGAATCTGCTGTAGCAGTTTTAAAACAGCGCTTTGGTTCTGGACAATCGCCAATCCGAAAACGGCGCACAAAGGTCAAAACTCACTCAGGCCTTGGAATTATGCTTGAGGATATAGTTGGTTACGATGTAACTGCTAATGATGGAGCAGTGGCTGTGAATTACGATGTAGCTATCAACACTCAACATCCCCTTGTAGCAGATGCCGCTGAGCTTTTTAATGAGCAAGTTAAGACTGGTTCACTCCAAGAACTCCAAATCTAAATCTTTAGTTCCAATGGTGATGATGACTCTTCAGTCGAAGACCTTTTCCAACAAGTCTTGCTCAGCTCCAAAGATAATTATTAGTTCTAAAACTTAATAACCTTGTTAATATAATATACAAGCAAGTCTGGTTTTTATATAGATGCAACATAAAAATTACAATGTAATAAAAATGCTTTAAGTTTCCTTTTTTTAATTAAGTCTGCATATTTTCTGTATTTATGCATTTAAATAAATTGAAGTAACTGTGTTCTTTTTCATGTTAATAATTCTTAATTTTCTTAATATTATTAAAAAATACGAAATAAACAACTGTGTTTTCATTGTTTAGCCGGTGGTCAATGTCAAAAACATTGCGCAGTCAATGTTAGGAACAAATGGGATGTAACATTGACCAACACAATTTTCTTAATAACTATTTCAAAATCCATTGCATCTATGCAAATTTCTGAAAATTGGCGAAGAGTGATTGTCCCCCTAGCCTTCAATTGTATTTATGCAGATAATCCTCCACAGAGGTGTTAAATCTGCGTTTAAAGTTCAAAATCGGTCAATGTAAGGGCATTTGACGGAATGTTTCCTATCTATTTTCACATAAATCAACGACTACGCTATATTTTTGTTATAATCTCCCCACTTCCGATAAAAATGGAAAACAGCTACCCAAAAGCTTGTTGAATATGCACCTTAAAACAATTGCAGCCACTTGCTTACACAATCAGAAACTCCCACTTCATTTCCTCTAACTTTGTTTGATAAGTATTTAGAGATCCACGGCTTGAATCATTAAACCATGATTTTCGAGGATAAAGATGAAGGACAGATTGAAATGTGTTTCTTTAGGGATTCCATAAATATTGTAAACAAAGTTGAAGCATCACTGAATGCATAATTGCATATAAACATATTCCCAAAACTCATATAATAAATTATGTTTGAGGTGTTTAAAGTTGGTTTTCATTAACTTTATTAAATATTAAACATGATAACATGTGCGCTATTTATAATGTAAATTAAAATGTTCGACATGTTGCAGCCTTTTTATAACCTCTTACCAACGCTCAATTATTAAGCAGACCTATCCATCTGTGTTGTTGTCATCTTTTTACTTTATGTTCATTCGAAGAGGGTATGTCTTGAACTTGTGGTTTAAATTATTTTACGACTTCATCGGGGTCCGCTTGTTTTGTGTACTAAACTTAAAGAGTACATGCAAATAGAAGGTAACTTTGGGAAATTAAAAAAAAATTAAGTTCATCTCTTCAGAACAACCGATTTTTTTAATTTAATTTGCTAGCTGCTACTTCTGCTTGTGCTCGTGCCCGCGTTCGTACCTACAAAGTCATTGCCAAAAAAAAAAAAAAAAATTCTACAAAAATGTTATGAACCCCGAAACATATTGTGAAATTTCCAAAATAAATATTGATCCAGCGTAAATAGGAAATAATTAGGGGTACTTGTGTAAGTCAACAGCAACAACTTCAAAGTCGTAAATTTCCAAATGCCAATCGGACTGTGTCCTTCGTCAACAATTTCAATTTGCCACTTTATTTGCGCGCACGAACGACACAGCCAAAGCCAAAGCCAACGCACAAGGCACGAGCCCGACAGCCGACCGTGGAGCCCCTCGTGGATTTCGCGAATAAAGTTTAATTATGGATAATGAAAATTGCACTGTACACGTTTGAAATTTAGTTGAGAGAAAGTTTGCTGTGCCATGCCAAATCGATTACGCACAATTACCTCCCATTTGCAAATCCCGATCCCATCGAAGAAACCTCAATAAAACTTAATATTCCACATCAGATCGTGGAATTGTGCAGATAATGCGATGTAACAACTTCCCCGTCATTTGGTACCTATGAAATGAAATCGTACACGTTAGAGAGACACACTCGCACACATGGGACATGATTGCGTGTGTTGAAACCGGCCTTACACGTAATCGGCCAAAAACCACATGGGACTTAAAATATGACAGCACATATCCCATGAATACATACGAATAACGAAGCTATCTCTGGGCTGTGCTGGTATGCTCCCAAAGGATTTTTCAACAATTCACCACCGATGTCATGCGTTTCGTTTGCCATAAATCATCATTTAACAGGCCTCCCTATGGGTTCAGCTGGCGCTGGTATGTTGCTCTGTCGATGGTGCTGGCGGGTGGTGGCGTTTTTATAGCCATTGAAGTCACATTTGGTCTTTGGCTGTTGGGGCTGGCTCTCATTGAACCGTCTTTCCTGTTAGTGCACACTGCAATGGCATGGTGTCTTGCCGACATTCCTATATGCCGATGCCGATGCCGATCCCGAACACAATCATCGATAGCATGAGGATAAGCCAGTTGAGGCAAAGAAGATTACAAGCATACATATCAACGAGAACGACAAGGAAATCAGCGCGGTGACGACCCGCCCTGAGATATTCATTTGCAGCCTCTATATGTATATATACAGAAGCCAACAGCAGCACCAGCACAGATTGCCGATAGTCGATGGCATTATACAGAGGAGGATGTACGATTACGGGTTAAAGGTGTCCCTTCTAGGGTGCACACATTGTGATGTAATTTATGGGACACATTTTCTATGCCAGGACTCACTCCGTTATGGTATAGAAACACTCAACCCTTCTAAACAAAGAGCAATCGACTGGGACAGCTTTCCTTCGGGGGTTGTAATGGAATTGAGAGGCTTCTGCAATGAATGGGTACAGCATTAGAAAATTTTATGATTGAATTTTGAATTTATGTGATTTGTGCCGCCGGCAGTGGGCTTGGTTGGATAAAGCGGCGACAAACACCGACAATTGATGCAAATGATTTTTAAAATAAATAAATAAATTTAAATAACGCAACTGCGAGTTATGCGCAGTAGCGTATTGCAATATATCTACACGCCTCCATTTAGGTCTTTGGAAAATAGATACAAACCTTTCGCAGTTATTGCATACAATCTCAGATCGGAAAAGAAGCAAAGATGTAAATGGCTGCCAATGGTATATAGTCCCATCGAAGTAGCGCAGTTCCCGCCCCTGCCTGATAGTTCATTATCTCTTCTTCTATGTAGAGAAGAGTTAAAGAATTTATTTTTTTCTTGATCATTTTTCACGGGATAAACTCCTTTCCCCAGACAATTTGTAGCCTGATAGACTAGGCTTTTTCTGTAACTCTTTGTGTTGAAAGTTCAGTCATTTTTGTTAAAAAAGGAAAACATTTCTTTAAAGCTTAAGTAAGCATTATGCCTTCTCTGTGTTTCAGCCCTCAGTCTTTCAAGGGTGACCAAAAAAGTTTTCACACTGAAAGAATCTCTGGAGCCGGATGGTATTTCAGGTTCTTCATTCGATGTTTCATCGGCAATTTTTTGAAGTAATACTTTTTTAGGCACGCTTGACTAAAGGGGTAAGCTGGTGAATGCGTCACGAAAGCGTTACGGAAATTGCGAGCGGAAGTTGAGAGGGAGATATAAGTTAGTGAGATAAAAAGAGAGAGAGTTACGTTTCGTTTAGAATATTACTGTAGAGGCAAGAGAGGATTTTTCAGACCTCATAGTACAAAAAGAAAGGATTTTACTTTTTGGTCAAATTTTGTTCCTAATTGCTTATTTCATTAAGATTAAAAAAAATATTCAACCTACGATCAAATTAAATATTTTTATGTTTAGAAAAAAGTCATTCAAAATATCTAAATGCTTTCATTTTCTTTTTTTGTATTTCCCTAAACTGTTTCATAAAATGACATATGTGTCTGTGAGTTAATCTAGAGATAATAATAATTTATAAACATAAAAGGGATATTTTGAGTATAACCGTGGGATAACCTGCCACTAAAGTCTATACAGACATAAAACTCTAATCTGTTAAAGGTTTGTTATAGAAAAAAAAGGTAGATGATCTCCCACGTCTTCTAGCAGCTGGTAATTTTGTTCAAAATCAAATAAAATAATTTGAGTTTTTTTTTGAAAGTGGCAACCGTGGCCTATTGTCTGTATCATACTGTAGAAGCAAGAGAGAGCAGTGAGCGAGTTACGAGCGGCCAACACCGATCGAATACAAAACAAAAAAAAACGAAAAAAGAAAAACAGTCAAACAATTTAGTTTTACAACGTGCTTTATTCAAAAGCTGAAATACGACTGACTGGTTAATAAAAATCAACGTAGCCTAAGCCATGTACATAACAGCGATAGACCGCTGTTCAGCTGCTGTTGACCAGACTATATCCATTAATGAGTAGGGACACTCTCTCTGCGTGTGGCAAACAATTAAAAGTAGTGAAATAGTGAAGTTGAAGTGCAAGTTTGCATAGTTTAAAAACTCTAAATAAAATAATGGGAAAACATTATTTTAATTGTTTGGCATGTGGGCGAGAGAAGAAAGAAAATATTGGAGTTAAATATTTCAAAATACCGGATAATAGTGAGAGGTAAGCAATATAAGTTATAGATCGGACAAGAACGAATATAAATCTGTGTTGTGTTTCTTAATTTTTTTTTAGAAAAGCAAAGTGGTTGAACTGAATAAACAAACAACATTTAATACATGAAAAATTGTCGAGGGATTCTAGGATCTGCGAAAGACATGTATGCCAAGTCAATGATGCGCTTAAAACGGTCGGCAACACCTACTTTGGAAATTTTGGAAGGTAATAACGAACACTGAGTGTAAAATACCATAAAATTGATGAATTATATTTTCTTAGGTAATATTGATCATTCAGTCAGGGCTAACGAAACAGAGGGGTTTGAACATGAATGAAAAGCATGGAACTTCCAGACATTGACAAACAAAATAAGGACAATTTGGTTTACGCTTTCAAAACTGAACCTGATTATAAAACTGTGAACTTTGGTATTGATAATGCATTCTACTATTTCGCAGGTTATATTTGAAAAAAATACCGCCTAAACCACAAATGTGAGTTAAAATTGAGTCCGCAACTTAACGTTTCCTCCCTTTTTACAGATTTTAAAGAATATGAAGATGCGAAATTGACACGGCCCAATCAAGAATTTTTAGACTCGTTAGAGAATCTTGAAAAAAAATGTATTTCTTGTTTTCCAAATATGTACTACCTAAATAATTTTGAGGGGAATATTTTTAACTTTTTGCAAAATGAATTTCATTACAATTGTTGCAAAAATCAAAATAAGGAATTTCTTACGTCCGAGTACGGGTTTACTTTATTCTAAAACAGTTCAATAAAAATAACAAAAAATGTACCAGCAAACAAAAATATTTAAGTGTAGCACACATGTGAATATATATTAGATATAAAATGTTCAATAAGAAATAGTACAAATTGTTTTTGCTTTTTTTTTACGTCACACCCTGTACCACATTTTGAAATAGTTCAACTTCTCTTCCATCCCTCTTTTACTAGAGCACTTTTAGTGCCGTCTATTTCTCGAGTATGTGTACTGCAAATTTTAAACTGATAAGAAACACGTGGAGAGTGTCCCTACTCATTGATGGATATACTCTGCTGTTGACGTTGTAGTGTTGTTGTGCTGCTTAAATGTTTATATTATTGTATATACTTTTTGTTTGTACATATAACTCGCACGCCCACTTTCTTGCTCTCTTCATCTCATAGCCAGTAAATTATTGAAGAAAATTGATATATTAATATGTAAAAACTAAACATGTATATATAGATGGAGCTACAGAAGTTTTACTTCAGTCGTGTACACACTCGTTTTTTTTTTAGGTTGCCTCTTTATTTCACATTGATATTGCTTAAGTGCGCTCATCTCAAAATAGTCAAAGTTTTCTCGCTCTGCTATTTCAAACTGTACTCGAGATCCGTAGATATCAGATACCGTCAATACATCCACAGATGAGCTCTGAATCTGAGCACTCACTTTATTTAACCTTTTCACAATTGCATTCCAAAATACGACCATGAACGCAGTTTAAATATTTTCTAATTTGATGCTAATTCCCCTTGGTTCATTTCGCGGGAGGGGTATCTCTATAGTTCCGTTTAGCTTCAATTCTAAACCGGTTTAAATCGGTTTGAGAAATTATCAGTTTGTTGGGACATTCCTACTCTCATCACATAGGTACAATAACAGTAGGTACCCGAAATCGAGTGAGCGTTGTCTGAAATCAGCCGCCCCTAGGCCGCGGACTATTGACAAATCCAGGACTGCCTGTGCTCCTAATCAATCACGCTTTTTGAGCAATAACTTTTCGGTTGTGCAACGTGTTCATTGCGCTGCAAGTTGAACAGCTCTTTCAAATGTTGTTTTGTAGGTACCTACACCTTGTGCTTGTGGATCAACTGGTGTGATGTTGGCTAACAATTTTTTTTTGCTCAAATTTTGCTGATATCTACGTTTTCGGTATTGTTCTCTTACACAATAACTTGATGCTTGCGTTGATAACTGCGCACACTAGCCAAAGTGTCGGGCGTTGAGCAACTTTGGTAAGAATACTCGTGTAGCTTTAACATGGGGTATGATCGTATGACTGATATCAGCTGGAGTGAAGGTACAGCAGCAATTAACCCAGCTAGCAGGAGTAGCTGTTACAAGGGAACTGTACTCATGCCGCCACCTACATATTAATTTCGTCATAGGAGTCAAAACCAACATTTTTAGCAACTCTAGCTCGTGCAGTAAACTTGTTGAATAGCATGATGAACGACGATCTCCAAACATGTCCATCAACGCTTTTCTCAATTGAATTGAATTAGAGTTGAATCGGTTTAATTCAAAATGAATGGGCACATAAGTGAATAACTGGCATTATGACAAATAACACTAAACTCAACGGAATCACCAACGCGGTGATGGGGTTTCTGGCAATTTGCCTAAGCTGTCTTCAGTCCTTGCCCAACTGTAGTGACTATAAATGTAATGCTTGTTTTTAGAATATCCAGACATTAAGGTAAAAAATGAAGCATTTTATGCAGAAGTCACTACCCTGGGCGTACAGTAGTGCATTGGCTGTTTACTTGACACCCGATGGGAGTAGGTTGGACCCCTTCGGGAGGCAGCAAAACCCTGCCACTGACCATGAAATGAAAGGAATATTTTCGCAGTCACTAAGACATACTAAAAAACGGGTTTCTACTTAATTTTGTGCTCCAGTAACCAATCCCCCGTTTTGGTAACGAAAAGTTCCGATGCGTACTCTGTTGTGGTGCAAGGTAGTTAACCCTATTATTACCGCGTTCTGTGCGTTGCGTGCTGTGAGAATGATTACAATTCATGTTACTTCAGGTGTCTGTTGAAAAAATCTTCAACTTTTGTCTAGATTTCCTGAACATTTCTTGCGCGCGGTCTATATTTCGGCAAGAAATGGAAGTAACTATACATTTTAGGAAGATTTGAACGACTGATTTGCAAACTTTCTCTTGACTATTTACAGGGTGGCGCACCAATTGTGCTACAATAAGAAATTCAAATAACTTTTTTTTTAATCGATGTATTTCATTTATTTTTTTTTTATTGGTTAGAAAATTAAATTTTATTTTAAATGGTTAGTTGTTTTTAAAGATTATAGATCGCAAATGACCTCCACGCTCTCCCACGCATATGCGGCACCTGATCAAAAAACTATTCATTGCGGCCTGAAGAGTTGAAGTTGGGATCGCCTCAATTATTGTCGTTATGGACTGCTTTAAATCAGTTAAATTCCTGAGCTTCGTTTTATACACCTCTTGCTTGACATAACCCCATAAAAAGAAGTCTGGTGCAGTCAGGTCAGGTGACCTTGGGGGCCAGCGAAGAGTGGAGTTCCTAGAAATTAATTTGTTTGCGAATTTTTTGTTTAGCTCCGCCATAACTGGTCTGGCTATATGTGCAGTTGCTCCATCTTGCTGAAACCAAACGCTGTTGAATGGTATACGTCTTCGGCGCAGTTCTGGGTAAAAAAACTCCTTCAACATCTTTAAATAACGGTCCCCATTGACAGTAACGGTTACACCGTTTTCTTGAAAGAAGTACGGCCCGACAATACACCTTGATGAAACTGCGCACCACACAGTGACTCGTTCTGGGTGCAGTTCCGTCTTAGGGAGCATTTCTGGGTTAGACTCTTTCCATATACGGCAATTTTGCTTGTTTACATTGCCGTTAAGATCAAAATGGGCCTCATCAGACATGAACAAACAATTGATCAATGTGTTGTCTTCTTCGGCCATTGATATCATTTTTTGGCAAAATTCCAGGCGAACAGGCAAATCGTGAGGGTTTAACTTGCTAGTAATTTGGACTTTGTACGGAAACAAGTTTAAATCGTCATGAAGTATCCGTTGTAATGACCGTCTACTAACTCCAATTTGCCCCGATAAGTTTCGGGTCGAAACGCTCGGATTGGCCTGTATTGCAGATGCTACTGCTGCGATTGTATCCTGAACCCGAACATTGGCATCTCGATGGTACGGCCTTCGTGCGATGCTTCTAGATTCGGCAAACATGTTTACAAACCTCATAATAGTCCATCTACTCGGGGGATTACCGCCAAACTCCCGCCTAAATTCCCTTTGGACGGATATGACGGACTGCAAAGCATGGTACCGTTGCACTATCCAAATTCTTTTCTCCGTATCCCAAGCATCCATTTTTATAAATCTAAATAGTAACCTACAAAATAAAAAAAAATAAGCCGATTACTCACACAGAAAAAAAGTTATTACGTTTTATTTTTGTAGCACGATTCGTGCGCCACCCTGTACCTCTGGCATGATTTTCCGCTGTAAGCATAAAGTTAGTATCGAAACAGCTTTAAATGATTTCTTTATTGGCCCGAGCTTAAATATATCTTTTAAATTGGGACTAGTCGATGTTCGCAGCCTGTGTTCAGCCGCCTTGCTGTTCCGGTGGCGTCAATGACAAGTTACACGATTGAGCAGCATGTCCAAATGATAAAACTTTATTATAAAATTGTGTGTTTGTCAGTGCAATCATTGCGCACCTTGCTGTCATTTTACGGGAGACACTGTGGCCCTTCGAAGTCGGCTCTCCAAAATTTGCATATCAAATTTGAGACAATCGGTTCGGTAAACAATCAGCCAACATCCATATGTCAAAGGAACCCCAGATCGACCGAGAAACCGAGGCAGTCAATTCCTCGCCGTCCACAAGAAATCGGCCTTTTCCAGACTTTAATGACAATAGACAGATAAAACCGTTTGTTCGTTGACTGGACCTCAGAGGGTTTCTTCAATTTTGACCGAAAAATCATCTTTAACGACAACGCGCATTTTTTGATGAATGGCTATATTAACAAGCGAAATTGCCGAAAATGGGGCAATGCCAACCAACTAGAGGTCAACCAGGTGGGTATGCATTCCCAAAATGTTACTGTTTGGTGCTGATTTTAGGGAGTCCGGCGGAGTCTTAGGTCCGTATTCTTTTGAAAACGACTTTAGTGATAGGTCCGTATTCTTTTGAAAACGACTTTAGTGAGGTCATCGTCGTCAATGGCGGCCGTTACAGAACTATGTTAACGATATAGAGGTAGACGACATGTTGTCCCAGCTAGACGCGGCTATACATGAGACACAACTGATGTCATTATGGACATACTGCATGAACGGCTTGAAGGTATGGCTATATCTCGCAAAGTTGGCCAAGATCAAGCGATTTGAAGCCGATAAGCATTTTCTGGTGGAGTTTTCTGAAGTCATGGGGGTATGACAATATACCGCAGTCCACCGATTCCCTTTGAGTGATTACAACGAATGACACCCTTCAAATTCAGCAGGATATAAAGCCGCATACTCACTAAAAATTGGTCCACTCGAACCCGTAATAGAGTTAGAACCCGCGACGGACATTTGAATATTATGTTATATTCCGTATATAATGGCATACATGCCATGCCACGCGGTATTTTTTTATTCCGTTTGCACATCGACCCGTCCTTATTAAAAAACCCTTAAGAAAACGACTAGTTACAAATTCTTAAATATCACAGCTTCATTTATTTCTTGCTGTGGATAAGTTAAGAACCGTTTAAGACAGCTGAATAAAATGCACCAATTTTGGCCATTTGCCCACTTCGAATTGTAAGAGCATCTATAGTGAAATGAGGTATGTACAAGTTGGGCCAAAAGAGATCACCCTATTGGAAGATGCTCTTATTTTTGCAAATGGCCGCCAATGTCGAATCTGTTTTGACATTTGTGGACTAGACAGACGTAGAATACAAGTGAATAAGCCATGGAGCGATACACTCCCCAAGAACGCGGAATAATCGTGTCTATTTGTTTGCTTAACAATTCGTCTCTATTGTTGGCGCAGCGCGATTTCCTCGGCCGTCCGACTCCGACGGCGCGAACACTGCGCCGTTTGGCCACCAACCTTGAAGAGTATGGGACCACACGACGTTGCCAAGAATGGCCGGCGCGGAGCGCCCGTTGTGCCGAGAATATCGCCGCTGTCGGGTGTCGAGCTGTCGCCGGAAACATCGACCACACGCCGTGCCTCGCAATTTGCCATCAGCCGGTCGTTCCTAAGGCGAATTTTGGTCAAAGACTTGCGCGTGTTCCCGTACAAAGTCCAGTCCGTCCATCAGCTGCTGCCTGTCGACCGCCAAATGCGTGTAACCTACGCCCAAGCCATCCTCAATCTCGAGGACGAAGTGGACTATTTTTCGACCAAAGTCATAATGAGCGATGATGCTCATTTCCACCTCAGCGGGTACGTGAACAAGCAAAACTATTTCTTCTGGGGCACCGAGTAATGCACAAGGAGTCATTACACCCGCTCAAAGTTACTGCGTGGTGCGCTGTTCACGCTGGAGGAGTCATCGGGCCATTTTTTTTCGAGAACGCCGCTGGTCAAACGACAACAGCGGACGGTGTGCGCTATAGGGCCATGTTAACCGAGTTTTTTCTGCCGCAATTGGACGAATAAGGACTAGAGGACATGTGGTTCCAACAGGTCGGAGCTACGGCACACACTGCGCGAGCCACAACCGATATTCTGAAGGCGGCGCTCCCGGGTCGTCCCATCTCTCGCTTTGACGATTTGCACTGGCGCGTAAGATCGCCCGATTTAGCCGTTCCAGACTTTTTTGTAGGGTTTTTTGAAGTCCCGTGTTTATGTGAACAAGCCCGAGACCCTAGAAGGACAACATTCGACACGAGTGCGAGAATCTGCCGCCCGAAGTTCTCGCCGAAGTGATGAAAAATGCCATAAAACGAGACCGTATGGCAATCAATTGTGACGGCGCCCATTTGGCCGATATCATCTTCTCGACTTGACCAATAAAATTCTAAAGGTTCAAATAAATATAATCAACAAAACAGAATCGAAGTTTTTCATTTAGAAAAAAAGGAGAGCCAAACAACATCGGATGACTTCTTTTGGCCCACCTTGTATAAGTTGACGTATGTAGTGGCAAATCTATTGCCTGTTACCGAAACAATGCTGGTTCGATCCCCAGCTCAGAATGAAACTTACTTTTTCCAGCCATTAAGTCGAGAACTCGTTTGCCTTTTGATATGGCGCATTTAGAAGCCCGAATTAAGACCGCTTGGACTTATGCGACAGAAGATTTCCCTTTGTAAATTCTTTTTAAAAATTACAAATGTCCGTGGTAGTGAAATGACACTAGTTTCCGCGACCTATTTTATTTTTCGATTACTACATTCATTCCATCCGATGACTTCATTCAGCGGGGTACAACAACAGAAAAGCATATTTCCTTTTACAATAGCACAACATAATGTTAAACAATTATATTCAATTTTTTTTTAACCATAGCCCCGAGTGAAGCGAGGCATCATTTATCTACCCCCAAACTATTTCCGAATTAAGTTCATATTGTTTAAAGAACAAAATTCACAGAACCGAATCTATTGCGATGTTAAACTTGTTTACAGTAATTTTAACATTGCTACTGTGGATCAGTTTGAACAGGCGATTTTTCACACAAAAAGAATACCACCACAATCGGTTCTTGTACGCTGGCTGGCACTCAATATCCTGAAAGAAACTCGTAGACAAACCCTTCACGCATAGCCAAACAACAATATTTTCAAAGAAAGCAAAATGGGAAATATTTGAAGAATTTTTATTTTATGTACATCTTATGCCTAGCATCACATTACATTGTTTATTACATACATAATTTTATTTTTTATCAAATTTATTGAAATTAACTTATTTATTAGAACTGGCTGTATCAGTATTTAATTATTTTCGTTTTTTAACTTTTAAAACTAAATTTTTTTATATAATGTACATTTTTTATTTGTATATTTACAAGTGGAGGAGTTAATATTTTTAAAAAGATCTTTTCCGATTTAGTACGCGTCATCTGGTAGAACCACATCTGTGTGTCACGATTTAACCAACGTCAATAGCGACACCATTAGTACAAAGTAAATGCAATTCAGTTCGGGAACACTTGCCGATGACATAATGGCTGATGCAGCATGCTCACCTGAAAGGCACGGGAAGAAAAATGGTTACGAAAATAAAATATTTAAAATTTTATAGTATTTATATTGTATAATGGATGGTGTGCCAAAAATCGAGTTTCGTTTCATTTTGTTGGCATCCGCAATTCGTATGTAACTAATGTTTGGCAGCCAGCAAACATCTGTATGTACATTACAAATGGCCATTTGGTCTTACCATTTATCACATTGAGCGTCACTGTGGCGCTGGGACTGTTCGACGGACTACATGTGTAATTTCCAGAATCCCGTTTTTTCGTCACTTCAATGATTAATGAACCCATCTGTGGATAAATACAATGAAAGAGGAAAATACAAAAGGCGGACATTAGGGACATTAGTACTGATTCAGCATATGGGTGTGGGTCGTTTGAGATATGGTTTCTATTGTGAGGCTGATGGTATTGTTAGGGTGAATCTTACCGTTCTTAATGCATCGCCTTCGGTTTCTGGAAGGTTCCTATCGACTTGCATTATATGTCGGTTTGAATCGCTCATTAGTTGCTCGGATCCGTGGTACCACATAATGAAGGTTGGCGGTTCTAATGCACCTCGTATCTCACATCGTAGGACAACAATACTACCGGCCTTAACGTAACGATCCGGTTCGCCGATGATTTCGGTTCGGGGAACTGCAAGAAAGACCAAGTAAGTTTAGAAATGCATTTTCAAAAGGACTTTCAGGAATGTAACTATGTCTGAAATCAGATTTGAAGGTACAATGAAAACTGTCAGTTGTAACGGGTGTTCTGACAGAAATATAATTTTTCAAAAGGTACTTAATATAAAGTATTAAATTGTGAGCTACACTAATTAGTACCCGAAGGCTCTTTAAATGTCATTGACATTTGGAAAAGATTTTAGGTCGAACGTTGCTAATTTACCAATATAAACACTGACAGTTTATTAACCCTAAAAGGCTAATGTCGCATTCGTAATCTTACTGTCTCTCATCAACCCGGGGACATAGTAACGTGTGTTCACTAATTAACTCAGTCACCGATGCGATGTTGCGAATAATAGTTGTGTCCGGCAGGTAAAACCAGTGGCGCAAAAATAACCTTCCGATGTTTTTTGGCTGTAATTTAAAAAACAAATGAAAAACTTTGATTCTTCTTGTGGATTATTTTTATTTGGTCTTTTAATTTTTTTTACATCAAGTCGAGAATATGTCATGTAAATGGCCGCCGCCACAGTTGATTGTCATTTGAGCCCTTTTTATGGCATTGGCCAAAACTTCCGGCGATAGGTCCTCACATTCTTGATGGATATTGTCTTTAAGAGCTGCAAGAGTCTGAGGCTTGTTGACATAAACCCGCGACTTCAAAAAGCCCCACAAAAAGAAGTCTGGAGCGGTCAAATCAGGCGATCTTGCTGGCCAGTGCAAATCGCCAAAACGGGAGATTAGGCGCCCGGGAAATGCATCCTTCAGCATATCGGTTGTGGCACGTGCAGTGTGTGCCGTTGCACCGTCCTGTTGGAACCACATGTTTTCCAATCCCAATTCATCAAGTTGCGGCAAAAAGAACTCGTTGAGCTCTGTAGCGCTCACCATTCACAGTAACCGTTTGGCCCGCGACGTCTACGAAGAAAAAAGGTCCGATGACTCCTCCAGCGAAAACAGCACACCATACAGTGACTTTGAGCGGGTGTAATGGCTCTTCGTGGGTTACACGCGGATTTTCAGTGCCCCAGAAGCGTAAATTTTGCTTATTTACGTACCCGCTAAGATGGAAATGGGCCTCATCACTCATGATTATTTTTGATGAAAAATCAACTTCCTCTTGGTGGTGATTAAGGATGGCTTGAGCGTATGTTAGACGCGATTGGTGGTCAGCAGCTAACAGCTGATGCACCGTCTGGACTTTGTACGGAAACATCTTCAAATCTTGTACCAAAATTCGCTGTAAAGACCGTCGACTGATACCCATTTGTGTGGCACGTCGTCTGGTCGATGTCGACGGCGCTTCCATGACATTTCCGGCTACAGCAGCAATATTCTCTGCAGAACGGCTACTCCGGGGTCTGCCACGCCTGGCAGCATCTCGTGTTGTGCCAGTCTCTTCGAGGCGAGCGGCTAAACGTCGCAGTGTTTCACCAGTAGGCGTTGGACGGCTAGGAAATCTGCGACGAAATTCACGTTGTGCCAAAGTCACCGACCGATTATTGCTCAAATAAATAGTCACCAATATTCCGCGTTCTGGAGCAGTGTAGCGTAACATTGTTTATTAACGTGTATTTCGCATGTGTTTACAACACAAATGTCAAAACAGAACTGACATTAGGGGCCAATCACAAAATTTATAGCATTTTCTGATAGGAGGATTACTTTTGCGCCACCTTATATTTGTTTTTAGTTTTTTAATCGCACGAATTCTTCGTTTCGGACTTTTGCGGATCTTGCTTAAAGAAAACTTAGTTACCTACCCAATTTAATTTTCATATTTTTTTCTTGGTCATATGTTATTGTTTAATTTAATATAACCAAAGAAACTATGTATTTTTTAAGTTTTTGAATATCATATTAACTTAGACTTAAAAATGTTGTGCTTTATTTATTTAGTAAAAAGTGTGTTTTTTTTTTTTCGAAACACCTTTCTAATGTTACAGGAAAAAGAGTGGAACTATAAACATGATGTTTACCATAAACCTTTTAAAAAAATATATTTCAGCTTTGTTCGTCGAGTGATAAGATCATTAGGGGGAATCTGTAACCTTAGTCTTCTAGGGTAAAAGGTAGCGGAAAACGACTTTGTCAAGTGCATATGCCCTTACTGATTTAGGGGGAAGAAGGAATTTATATTCTGGTTTCTGATTTCTTGATTCCCAAGAGAATCTAACCTCTAAACATACGCGGCTTTAGTTTCTTCCGACTTGGTGAACACCTGGTAGAGGAAGTTAGGGTAATATGGAATATGCGGATAATATGGAATACCCCTGTATCTCCATATTTACTGCAGCGACATTTCTTTATTAACACTCCGAACTTAGATTGTGTAAGAAATCCGAAGAGAGTGGATTTACCAGTGTAACTGGCATACCAGCTGGGGTATTACTATCTTTTGTTTTGTTCATTGCATTTACATAGCTATTCATTTTAACTTTAGTGAAAAGTTTAAACTTTTGGAAGCACAGCCGCTCCTAACATGGAGAACAGACGCTGACCAGGGAGCCGCCCAATATGGGTCAGACGCTTCTGGGTTTAAATGACTAGGTTCCGCGGGGTCGTTACGCCCGTTACCTCTCTCTCTCTCTCTCAAGATAAGAGTAGTACCCTTGCGGGAAGCTCTCAAACTAACAAAAAAAAAATCAAATTTAAAAACCGCTGCAACCAAAACTTTCCATGGTGTGATGATTTTTCACTAAAAAATATTTTTTAATCATAGATTTAAAGTGAAATCGTGTGATTGCATTTATTGCTGGTTTAAGGGAAAAATATATGAACGGTATGTAAATTTATACTTTTTTGCTAAATTGTTCCAAAATCTGGTACAGTCGACTCCGCTTATCTAAACTTCGCTTTACTGAAAAAATCGGTTAATTGAATAACCGAATTTAGCACGCAGCATTTTTTTTCAAAAATTCATACGAATAGCTCTGCTTAACTGAAACCCGCTTAACTGAAAAACCCGGTTAACTGAACAAACTAATACGTCAGAAATTAATAAAAAAAATCAGCTCCGGACTACTAAAACAAAGTTATTGAACGCCCATTAGTAAAATTTTTTATTTCGTCAACTGAACTTGTCCATTGAACTTATGACACTAACTTCATTGTGTGTCAATTTTGACAGCACGATTTCAGTTGTGTTTTTAATTCTCCTTCCTTCGGCTTTACTACATACCCTAATTCTTCGTTGAATTGCTAACAAAACTTCAAACTTTGGTTAAGTACAACAATTTTTCAGTTATCCGAAGTCCGTATAAGTGAAAATACCGCATAAGTGAAATAAAATTTGTGGCAAATTGCCGTTTCAGATAAGCGGAGTAGACTGTAATACGGAATACCTAGAATAGTATTCCATATTATCAGCACTTTTTTCTTCGTTTTGATAAACGTACTAAGACGTGAACTTTTAATGAATAGATGGCTACTAAGACCCAAAACACGTCAAGGCGCAAGCTATGCAAACCAAAGGACATGGATCAAGCCATTCAGTGTGTTCGTGCGAAGCAAATGGGTTACCTCAAAGCTTCAAAAGCATTCAATGTTCCACGCGGAACACTTTTTAGATTGGCCACATCTGCAGAAACTTCTGCTAAAGTAACGCGTATTCCTCTTGGAAGGAAACCTATCTTTACAAACGAGATGAAGGCTGAACTCGTAAAGTATATCAAAGAGATGGAGTCGCGATACTTTGGGTTAACACAATCAGATGTTAGGTCTTTGGCTCTTCAATTGGCATTAGGAAACAAAATTCCAAACAAGTTTTCGATTTTAAAGGAATGCCCTTTATAAAAAGACATAAAAATGATCTGTCAATCACAAAGCCGTCAGGTACGCCAGTAGCTAGAGCCACTGGGTTTACTAGAAGCAATGTTGATCTGTTTTTTGAACTTCTGAAATCTTACAACGATCGATACAATTTTCCACCAGACCGGATCTATAATGTTGACGAAACAGGTTTTTCTATTGTTCAAAGCAAACAGCCACAAATATTAGCTACAAAAGGAAAGCGACAGATTGGTATTTTGACCTCCGCTGAAAGGGGCTCGCTTGTAACTTTAGTATTAGCTATGAGTGCTGGTGGTCAGTTCGTGCCACCACTTTTTGTCTTCCCTAGAAAAAATGAAAATGTGCAGTTAATGAAAAATGCTCCGCCTGGTTCAATCAACTTAACCTCTTTACCAAATGGTTTCAGCATTTCATTAAAAAAGTGCAACCGGTTGAGGAATCGCCAGTGTTATTAATATTAGACGGAGATTTCAGCCACACTCGGAATATTGATGTGATTGAAATGGCAAAGGCGAATTTTGTGACTATAATTTCGCTGCCGCCTCACTCAACCCATAAAATGCAGCCCCTTGATAGATCTTTTATGGCACCTTTAAAATCGTACAACAGTGACGCTATTCGCTTGTAACACTATATGCCGTTGCAGAACTGTTCTCCAAAGCATATTTAAGGTGCCAAACAGCAGAAATAGCTGCTAATGGATTCCGATGTTCAGGCATTTATCCTTTTAACCCACGTATTTTTACCGCAGCTGATTTTATTGGTACAGGGAAAGTTGATGAACCGGTTGTTCAACCAGAAAAATATTTAAGTGATAAGGCTTCAAAAACTCCACCGAGGACCTCTGAAAAAACCTCCAACTATACTGTTTCTCGTTTGGACATAGCCTCGCCAGTTGAAATAAATAAAAACAAATCCAATAGGGGAAGAAAAGCCCCACATGCTGCTGTTATAACAGAGACGCCGTATAAACTCGCCTTAACCGAACAGGATATTTTAAGAACTGATAACATCTGTGGAAAAAAATTGTTTAAAGCTGAAACTAAAAAAAGAAGTGTTCAACAAAAAAAAGAAGATAATAAATTACCTTCCACTTCAAAAGGAGGCTGCAAAAGGCAACCGAAATGCAAAAGGGAATTGCCAAACGAATCTTCTAGCGACTCTTCGGGAAGTTTTGTTGCGGATGACAAAAGCTCAGATAAAATAGGCTCAGATTTCGATGCTGAACCTCATGAAGGCGTATTTTGCAATACATGCGACAAAGCATATCCTGATGGTCTATTATGGGACAGATACATTCAATGCAGTATGTGGTCACACAAAAAGTGTTTAAAAACAAAATATATATATAATTATTGTGAAAATTCATTCATAAATTAAAACCTATAAACAAAATAAAATGGAAAAGAGAACAGTTCAATTCTGGGTAATGTGGAATATTCCATATTGCACCCAAATCTTGGTAATATGGAATATTCCATATTACCTACACCTTTTGTGGAAATAAGATAATAGCATTTTTTACATAAAAAGCCGTATCTCAAAAGTGGTAAGTTTTTATGTTCTGGAATGTTTGGTCTATGTACCTGAACAAACATCACTTTAAATCGCTTGATAGCTAGTTTGGTCCAAAAATGTAGATATAATTTCAGAATAAGAAAGATGTATTCCATATTACCCAAACTTACTCTACCATTTCCTAATGAAATGATTGGCCCCTAGAAGTGAAGTATTACTTCAAGTCAATCCACAACCTTCCTTAAGCATTGAAGTAACACTGGGATATATGCACAGCTGGTCAAATAAAAGGTGTTAATAATAGTTCATTTGTTCTTGTTGCAAAATAACAGTTGTTTTTCTAACAAGACTTGCAACAGTAAACGTTTTTATTAAAAAATACTTAGTTCTGTTAGTATGATGTCAAGCTCATTGCATTTACTAAGTGTACTGTTAAGTATTTTATTAATTTTCGTTGCAATACAATATTGTACGTTTTAAGACTTGGATATAAACTCGACTGAAGTGATTAATAAACTGGCTTTACCATCATTCAATAAATTCAGTAATATATATTCTGCATAAGGATTAAGAATCTAGGAAGAGTATAAGTGCATGTTACGAAAAGCTACCCCCAAAACAAGTAATCTAAACGTGTGAGATCACAGGATCCTGTAGGCCAGTTCACAGGTCAATTACGCGAAATTATGAGCTCAGCAAATGTTTCCCGCAATACAAATTTTGCTTTGAAAATGAGGATCAAGCTACGGCGCGTGTAATGGTCACGCGGTTTCAACTCTTGTGCAAGCTGGATCTTAGAAGTTTTAAGCCAAGATCTTTCCGTAAAATCATCCAGAAAGTGGTTGGGCGTAGCTCCGATTGCTGCGCACGAAGGCGAATCAACTCATTCCGATTCTCCTCAACACTGCGCTCCAGGACGGCAATAATTCTTCTGTTCACACTGTTTCTCATCTTTGGGGATGCGTTTTATCCATTAGAGTGTACATGGTGCGAAAACGATTCATCGTGTTCCGAATAACTGGCTCAGATGGACGATTATGTCGACCGTAAGACGGACGTAGCGCACGATCACTTTGGCGAACCGAACCATGGTTTTCAAAATAAGTATGCACAATTGGCGCAATTTATTCATCGTAAAATGGCAAAACGTACTAACCGCAAATCGACTTTCAACTGTAAAATTGACAATCTGTAGAAACAGTGTTGCCAGTTTAAAACCCAAACTTCTAAGAAAACACCCAACCCGTTCAAGCCGTTGCTCAACTTCTTGCATGTTTTTTTTAACGACTTGAGTTGTTGAGGGATGGGGATAGATTGCAATCGTGGCCCTATATCAGGACATCCTCCATACAAAAAATCGGCAACCTGTGAAGGCGCAACCTACCTGATTTGTTTATACTTCAAGGCTTAACACTTATGTAGTTCTTTGTTTAAACAGGTCGGATTAAAATCTGTATTTAGGAATAATTTGCTAGTCTTGTAATAGAATAATAATTGAATCACCAGTTTCAAGAATAGAACAGGTAAACGAAAGTACGATACATTTCTGGAAACTAATACACCCAGCACTTCTACTTGCATATGCCCCAGTGGTTGAAAGTTCTTTTAAGTTTTGTTTCAGATCTTTTCGTTAACAAGAATGCTCGCCCTGTTTTCCCCTTTTTGTTACTTTACACATGCACATCCTAACTTGAACTGTTTTACCTTCTTTTCTATCACTTTCCTTTTGATTTTTTGTAGAGCATGTTTCAGAACAGGTTAATTAAAAACCGAAATAGTATTTTTTCGTTTTTGCTCTTCAAAAAATGTATTGTTAAACACATAAAACTACATAAAAACCGAGTCAGTGTTTTGTTGGCAAAACATTTTGGCTGATCTTGGCATGCTGCAAAAATTCCTCAAATTCAATGTGGTGGATTTTGAAGCGATAAAAACGGAACTTTCGGGTGTGAATGCTGACACATTAAGAACAGATTAGAAATATTAATAAAATATCGCAAAGTTCTATGTAGGCTGGTACATTGACATTGGTCATGGTTAACTTGGGAAAATAGAATTCTTCACTTGTATGTTGGAACAGCATATCCTAGGTCCAACTTCAGTGAACTTGTCATTTTCATTGTGAAAGTGGTTTGACATAAAAACTAAGCCTTCATGGAAACATGGCCCCTTTCATAGTTTTTAGATTAGTTTAGATTATGAAGTGGGAGAGCCTTCAAGAGGCTCTGGCACGGCGGCTTCTAGGAGCCTATTGTGCCTTCCCTGGTAGATTCTTAGAGCCATCTTTTCACTCCAGAGGCAGTTAAGGAAGACAGAAACCTTCCCTCGGTTTATGTCAGCAAGGGTTGCTGGATTGAAAATTTCATCGCCAAGGATGTTCTTTCTGAGACAATATAGAGCCGGACATTCTGTTAGTATGTGAAGCGAGGATTCGTCACTCTCAAAACAGAGTCTTCAAATAGGATCCGGTGAGACGCCCATGCGGTGGAGATGTTTTTTCACGAGACCATGGCCGCTGATAATTCCTGTTAGGATCCACAGGTTATTTTTGTCCACATCAATCAGGAAGAGTGATTTTCTGGAGTAGAATTTCGGGAAAAATTGTCTGGTGCAGTTATGTTTTTTATATAGTTGCTGAAATGATTTTTGCTGCCTAACCACAAGGGTTCAGGTCCGATAAGTTGAGAGGTTGCTCCGATTTTAGCCAGTTAGTCCAGTGGAGATGACTAGGTTTTTCTTAGAAAGTTCATAGACGGTTGTGAATGTTTCTAAGATAAGTTTAAATTTTATGACAGACTAGCTGTACCCGCCCGGCTTCGCACGTGCAAAATTTGGTTTCAGAACAATTGATGCAAACAAAACAAAACAAAACAAAAGTGAGGGACTTGAACCCGTACTATAAAACCTCCCGTAGACTGGGCCCACTCTGCCTTTATCTTGTTGGCATTGCACATGCTCGTTGGACTAATCGGCAATAATTCAATTGCAAATAGCATTTATAAACAAGTACGACGTGTATCATCAGGAATTTTCCCTTATTTAATAATACCACGATCTGGTATCACTGAGACTTTTACCTATTTGACATTCCTTTCCTACATATTTGACATTTCTTTTATATCTTTTTTTTTGTTCTTAGCACACCAAACAGCATACTGCCTCTGTCTGTCTCCCTCTCCGTCCAAGAAGTAAAATAAGGTTATGCGGTTATGGTTAAGAGATGTCAAAATATCGCGCGGTTAGTATGTTTGATTTGAGAATGAAGTGCATATCTACTCAAGCAGGTGAAAATCGTAGAAATGTTTCAAATTTTGCCTATTTATTTAAAAACCTTTTAAGTTATCGAGTTATTGGATATCCTAAGTTGTACCTGCAGATGTCCTCTATAAGCTGCTGTTAACTATATTTAAATGCTCCCAGTATTTTCGAACGCAAAGCGTGACAAAGATAAAAGCAAAACGAAACGAAAAAATAAATTACTCTTGTCCAATTTTTTCCGGAATTTATATAGACATAGAGTTGAGACGAAGTAGATATTGTAGGCCTAGGTATCCTCTATAGGCTTGTGAAAAATGCACCAGAATATACTGAGCAGTTTCTAAGATTTTTACATTTAAATACATGCAGTCAAATTCAATCTTAGTCGAACAGAACTACACCAATTTTATTTATATGATGATGAGTCAAGAGCCTTGAGAGCTGCTTGGCTATCTGAAAAAATAAATATATTTTGTACACGTGTGGTATAACTTCGATTTTTTCTGGACTTCAGCCTGAAATATGGATAAGTTTTTCCAAGGCTGATTGACAAATTCACCTGGGGCATCACACAGTATAGATTCCAGTGCCAGTCCCAGACTCCATATTAGAACTGTCTCTGTACCAGATGATGTCAAGTGGTGATGGATTGGGTTTATATTTTTCCCAATCTTCCCTAAAGGGATGATTATGGAGAAATTTTTATGGAAGCCTTATTGCGGAAACATGTCATCAAGAGGCATGCTGAATGGGCTTGAAGTCTCCATCTTGTCGAGCAGAATGACAGATGAAGTCCCTGATAGGATTAGGGATCAAAGTTGTTCGAATGTAGCAGATGGTGAATACTTAGTCTAGCCTCCATTTGAAGATATGTTTGAAGAGGAGTTAGACCTAGGGTGACAATGAGTGTCATAGTCAGTTTCCGGCTAAACATTGAACAGCTCTTTGACTGTGGTGACTTCGTTACTCTTCATCCATATTTCAAGCATATTTTTTACATTTTTTTTTTTAGAATCATGGAAAATGATTGAAGTATATTGAGGTGGAAGACTTTCTTTGCCTGTTGCATAAAATATCAATAGTTACAAATTATTTTCTGCTTTTTAGTTAAATTTTTTAATAAAGTGTGTTGCTAGTTTTTTTTTTAAACTAGACATAATTTATTTTTTCATTTTTAATAAACAGTGACACTGATCAGACTACGCAATATTTTGTATATCTTACTCGACAGTAAATTAAATATTTTTTTATTCTCCTATTTCGTTGCTAGAGAGTTCTGTGGGGAAGTGGGCTTATATGTTGGGGGTGCATTAGGGGGGACACCTATGGTCCTATGCGTTCGGTCTGCAGGCTCCCTCGCGGCACGGCCTCAGCCCGGCTGCACGAAAACGCACTTGAGAGAGGGGGTCACAGGATGGGGGGACAGTTACTTGGAAGATGGGGTCATAGCGTGGGGGAACAGTTAAATTTTTGTATTGTCATCAGTCTTAGATACGTGTGCAAATTTTCAAATCAATCTTGATGTCTTGAGGGAGGGATGACCCGATTTGTGTGCAGTTAAAAATATACGAGACAAAGTTATGAAATTCAAAGAATAGCCACACTATGTCGAAGAGGACACCGGTCTGCATATAAGTCGTTGGAATTTTTGGGATCGGATGGCGGGTGAGCTGAGCAACGAGGGCGTGGGGTTGGTACCGACTGCTCAGTCCATTGTTCCACTGTGACGGTGTTTGGCAAGCTCTTTTTCGGTGATTCGGGATCGCGCTCCTATTTCTAAATTTTCCCCCGAATATGTTCAAGAAGTTTTCTTAATTTGATTTTTAAAATCCTATTTAATAAACGAAATACCATAAAATCCTACAATGCTATTACCTAACCCTATCTTTCTATGACGAGTGCAATGTTATCTCGTGATATAAATACAATTACCGATACGAGTATCTATATACTACGTCGGGGCTGCGCCAAAAGGAATATTGAAGGCAGGAGTTAAGTAACTTCAGTTGCTAACCAATACGTATATAAATGTATCCACAGATCAAGGAATCAAGAAAATGTTCAGTTGCCAAAAATGTAATCCCCTAAGGATGCATTTTGTTTCCTTTGAAACCATTGGCAAGTATATAACCATTTATAGTATACCTATAGGATTCCAATCATTAAATGCCAGATGCCAGGTGCCAAATCCAGATCCTTTGAAAACCACAAATTCGTAAATATATGTAAGCATCCATACCCATAATCGTACCTATCCCAATTCGATTAAGGGTTTGAGTACCAATTAAAATCGATTTAACCCGAATGGCAACTATTTTCTGCAAACTTAAGTACCAATATCTGGTCGATGGTAGATAAGAGTGTAGCTGCTCCCTGCTACTGATTGTCCGCCAACAGTATAGGCATTCGAATCACTTCCCTGTTCTATACCTTGATGGGAGCGTTTAAGGTGTCTTAATACAATTTACCGTGTGTATTACCAAATTCGTTTCATTTACTTTCATTCGGAAACAAAGCAATTTCTGCCAAAGTATCCCTTCGGATGCACACAACGATAGAGATCTCTCCGAGCCAAAATAATCGTAACGTTTACCATTCCAGCCACCATCAAGCAGTTTTCTAATGGCTTCCTCAAATCGATAGCCATTCAGCATTCCATTAAGCAAATAGACATTCTCTTTAGCTCTGGCATTTCCTAATGTCCGCACAGATATGAATATTTGCTTCTGCCGTCATAAGGATTACCATCGATTCGTATAAGGAATTTCCAAATTGGATGAAATCCTCTACTTCCAGAATGTCGTCAAGACGCTTAAATGTCAATTTGTTTGTCGCTTTCGATATACGAGTGTTGTCTGTCTGTCTGTTGTGAATGAGTTCTCTTCCATTAATACAAATCACCCAGGAAAATGGTCCACACAGAAACAGCCACACACGAACTTGTGTTTGACGCGGCTTCAAAACGAAATCCTAATTTTCTTCAATATGTACCCTTGGTCGTTCCCCCGCCCACTCATTCATAACACCTGTGTGCAAAAATAACAAATAAAGGAAAAAAGGGGCAAAATCCGATAACGACCGCAGGAATCCACACACAAGGAACTTGAAACGAGTCCAACTGCAAATTGTATTTTTATTAGATTCCTCACAAAGTTTCCTTTTCTCCCTTTTTTTTTTTTTTGCATTTTATGTTTGACATCCTTTGAAGGTAGGTGGATATACAGATACACCATACCCTATATGCATAGACAAAAGATGGGTTTGCAGAGAGAGTGTTTTTATGGATGAACACTTAAGGTTTTATATGCGGATTGGACAATAAATGACAGGCCTAAGTGTCCTTTGCACGTTCGATCATAAACTGCATGGTTATTGTGCATAGCTTAGACGAGTTTGCACGTTTTATGGTAAAAAATGTGCGAGCAAGACCAAATCATTTTCAAGCCAAGAATAGTTCCCTTGTCGTTAGGAACCTGACCAAAAGACTGCGAGTGGGGTGATTCATTTTAACGGCGTTAATAATTAAAACCATATTTGATCATGTTAGAGGCACTTACATGTTTGCATGGTCCTTAAGCTTGGGTCCAAGTGCATGCTTTTGGGTTGTTAAAGTTTATTATTATCCTTGGACATGCCTGTTAAAGCGGTTGTGTCATAATGACGACAGGAACTCGTTTGCACGAAGTTCAAGATGTATGGCGGCTAAGCATGCTCTCTGGCTTCTTAAGCAAAATTATGAAACAATGGTGCAGGAGGTAGTTAGCGGCTGAGGGTTTTAAAGTGTTTTTCATAAGATTAACATTACATGGGTGATAAATAGCCTAACTTGGGAAGTGCAGACTTTTGTAAGACTGCTTTTCACAATTGCTTAAATAAATAAATAAATAATTGGCGCAACAGGTCCGTATGGACCCAAGCCTAGCTTCTCACAACCATTCGTCTTGTGTGAGTTTTTATTTTTGGGACGAATGGAAGGGATCTACAATTTTATGCCAAGTCCAAACGGCCAATTGAGAAGCTCTTTCATGACAGTTATACTCTCGGATGTTTGTCAGACGTTTCACAATTGCTTAGCGGAAAATAAATCTCTTAAACTTCAAGTGGCCACAAACAATTGTCATATTTTTTTGATTGTACCCGCAATTTAATGAAAGCATCTTTTAAGCCTTGTATGACGGCTAACTAAGTAAACCCACCACTTGTGAGGCTACACTAAAGGGTGGTTATTCTGACACTGACGGCTGTTTCCGCAATCTTGATAGAAAGTCAGTATCATACCTCGCGGAACGAAATGAGTCACTTTACGCTTGAACAACATTGGGAAATATTGAAAACTTATTTCCGAAGTGAGTGCTCTCTGTGTAGCCCAAACTGTGCGTTTTTTGAAAAGAAGTTTCGGCCGAAATGAAGCACCCACCGCGGTTGCTGTATGCAAGTTTGTGCAAAAAGTTTGTGAGACTGGTATGCTAGTGGACAACACTCATGGTCTCCGTCGTCGTACGGTGCGCACATACGAGAATGTGGATGCTGTAGCCGAGAGTGTGAGACTCAATTCACGAACATCAATTCGCCATCCATCTCAACAGCTAAACATTTCTGCACAAAGATCTCGGATTATTCGTTTACAAGGTCGAACTGACTAAGCAGCTGGAGGCGCACGACTATTCGCTTCGTTATCGCTTCGCTGTTTGGGCCTTAGAGCAGCTTGAATTGGAGAACGTTTTTGGGCGCATTTTCATCTCGGCGGCTAAGTTAGCAAACAAAATTGCCGCATCTGGGGCTCGGAAAATAATAATAATTGGCGGAACAGGTCCGTATGGACCCAAGCCTAGCTTCTCACAACCATTCGTCTTGTGTGAGTTTTTATTTTTGGGACGAATGGAAGGGATCTACAATTTTATGCCAAGTCCAAACGGCCAATTGAGAAGCTCTTTCATGACAGTTATACTCTCGGATGTTTGTCAGACGTTCGCGAGAGGTGGTGCAGCGAAAAAAACCTTAAGTTGAAATTTGGGTTTTTCTCGGGATTCGAAACTGGGACCCCTCGCTTAGTAGTCCAACACACTAACCACTAAGCCACTGCGCCTACTCGGGGCTCGGAAAACCCGCACGTTATTGTCGAGAAGCCAATGCATCCACAGAGAGTGAAAGTTTGGTGCGGATTGTGGAGATGTGGTATCATTGGATCATTTGGCTTCGAAAATGAGGCTGGGAACAACGTTTCGGTCAATGGTGGGCGTTACAGAGCCATGTTAACCGACTTGTTTTTTACTGAAATTGAAAACATGGATTTGGACAACCTCTGGTTCATGCAGGATGGCGCGCCTTGCCACAATCGATCTTTTGCGCACCAAATTCCCAATTCGCGTTATGAGCCGTCTTGTCAATTGGTTGCCTCGGAGCTGCTATTTAATCCCTTTGGATTTTTTTTTTGTGGGGAACCGTCAAGGACCGATGTTATGCCAACAATCCGGAAACGATTCCAGTACTTAGGGCCAATATCATCCAAGCAATCCGTGAACTACAGCCCAAAACCATCAACAAGGTCTTGGAAAATTGGAGTGACAGAATGGGCTATTGCGAAGCCAGCCAAGGCAGCCACTCGATCGACGTTGTGTTCCACAATTAATGGGAATGCTAATAAAGCCATAATACATGAAAATTTGTTCATTTTATTGAATTTGGCCCACCCTGTATTTGGGATAATTAAGCTAACAGAACGGCGAGTGGAAAGGCTGAAGGTGAAACTTGTTTCTTGGAAGACTCGCGACTCTTGGTTAGCCAGCCTACCATTTGCAGGGCGGATCGCAGAACTGTAACAGGTTTATTAACGATTCTTGTCTTGTCACTATTAAGTACTTTAAAAACCTATTAAAACTCACAAACAATTTAAACGCAATGTGGCTCCCGCAAGTAATTTTGTTGTCGCACTTAACGCATCCATCATAAAGGTAGGGTTTTAAAATCGTTTACAGCGTCGCGTCCGCGTTTACGACAAGCTCAAGGCCGGGAACTGATGCATTTGGCACTTACAACTGATCTCATAACGCTGCCGCCATTGCTGAGCAACACAAACATTTGAGCTCATTCCGTAACGAAGAACTGAGCAGATAGTGACGCTGATAGTAGTATTCGGCTTAAGAAAAATTGTGGTCGGTGCAGAAGATTATTAAAAATGGAAAAATCAATAGCGGATTTAACCATCACAATGAGAAAAAAAGAACCTGCCCATATCTTGCTCGGGAATCCTCAAGCAAAGAGGGACCTCACATAGTTGTAGGCATCACTAAAATACAAAACAATAAAAACAAAATTTGTTCTCAATTGGAGTGAAAATTCATGTTTTGGGGCTTTATTTCATTTTTTCATTTGGGGTTTAAATTCATAATGAAATAAGGCCCCAATCCAATAAGATCCCAGCATTATTTCTGGGGCATAATTTAATTTTTTCTTAGAAAAACATTTTGGACATCATTTTAAAAGTAACACGTTTTGGGGCTTTATTTCATTTTTTATTACAAATTTATTTAAAAATGCTGGATTATCACTGTTATTCACTTTTTCAATAACAAAGATTGGGAAAAATCCGTTAATCAAGGAGCCAGAGCTTATCAAATACGCGCTTACTGTGGTCCCAGCGACCATAGTCCGATAGAAAAACTGAGGTAATGCAAAATTATGCAGAGGAAATGTTCGTCACTCTGGTTAAAACCGAAGGGGTCTAAAGTTTGAGTTAAAGTGTAAACTAAATATTAACAATATTGATGAACTAGCAGACCCGTGCTCGCCTTGCTTCGCCAGCGCATTTTAATTTAAATCACGATTGAGTGTGACTCCCTCTCAATCTCATGCGCCAAGCGCCACATTCGCTCTACTCGACTACTCATATCATATACTCATATATTCTCCAGTTCAATTTAAAAAGGAGAGCAAAAACAAAAAAAAAAAAACAACAAAAAGCTCAAACGATGCATAAAAGAAATAAAGAAAAAGCACACAGCGACAGCCCAAAAGGTACAGAGAGAGAAACAGATTTTGTCGCACGCACACACAAAATTGACCCTACGCTGGGAAAATCCAAAGATCTAGATTCAATCGAACATTTTACTTTTTTGAATTGCATAAAATTTATAGTTTATTGCTTATTGTTCAACTGCAGGATAACGTACAAACATGATTTATATGTTAAAATATTTGTACGTAATTGAACTTTATTCAAAAAAATCCTATTTCATTTGGATGAGTCATTCCAAAGCTAGGAGCTCGATGGCATTCGAGAATTACAACTTTTCTCAGATATCAGCTTAGATCTTCGCTTCCGGACAGCGGACAGTCATAAAACATAGCATATATTTTAATCTCGACAATTTTCAATGCAACTGTGAAAACCGGAATCAATTTCGTGCAGTACTTTTTTAGTCTATTGCGGGCAAACACCTTACGGCCGGAAAAAAAGTTACAGTTTTATTATAGTAAGGATTGTGAAAAGTTTGTGGAAAAAATGAGAGTGAACTTTAGTACGTTCCTCTCCAAAAAATGATATTATAAAAAAAAAGACTGTAAAAGGACATAGTTAAATATGAGTGCTGGAAGAGTACCTGTAAGGCAAGGTGAGGTTAGGTTAGGTTAGGTTAATGGGTGGGTGCGGCAGAGCAAGTCAAGATGAACCCCACTTAGGTCCATGTGGACTATACAGATGGATCTCGATTTACTTTTTGTGGGTTCATCTGTGTTCCATTCTTCTCTACTGGGAAAATAGCAAGAGAATGGTTTATCGAAATCAAGATAGGGAGACAAGTAGCCGGAAGTGACAGCATCTCCCACGTAGTTACTCAGAATCTGTGCATGTCCCATTTTGTAGGGTTTCCAGCTTTTGGATTGGCTGATCCTAAGGGCACTTTTGGCTGCAGATTCTTGCATGCATAGGTCTAACGGCGTTAGGTTGAGCATCGCCTCCTTTCCAGCCGTAGGTGTTGTCCTTATTGCGCTGGTTGTACCTATACACGCTAGTCTTTGTCATTAATTTAAGATTTGATGCTTTGCTTGTGGCTTACCACCAGACTAAGCTTCCGTACGTATTGGACGCACAATAGCCGTATACATCCACAGAATTATTTTGGGGTTTGGTCCCCACCTTTTGCCGAAGATTCGGTTACATGCGTAAGAAGCGTTTGCGGCTTTTTTTACACTTCCATTAACATTCATTTTCCCATTAAGCTTTCTATCTAAAATTATACCTTGATATTTAGCATTCCCAGCAACTCTGAGTGGTGTATCCTCAATAGTTGGAGGACCGAAGTTTGGAATCACTCTTTTGTTACAGAACAAGACTAATATTCAGTCTTCTGTGGATTGATTCCTAGGCCGAGCTGTTTTACCCACATATTAAGAGTTCGTAATGCGTTTTCTAGCAAGTCGCTTATGGTAGGTTGGAATTTGTCTGTGCCAAGTATTACCACATCGTCTGCGTAAGCAATTACTTTGACCCCTTTATTTCCGAGCTTCACTAGTATTTCATTTATGACAAGGACCCATAGTAAGGGGGATATGACTCCCTGTGTCCTTGTGTACGTCTTGAGGCTGTCACTTTACGGTGTCACATAGTGCAGCATTGATGTTTCTTTCATTGAGCAAGCTTTCAATCACATTGGCAAGGTAAGGCAAGGTTACTATTTACTATTGTTGTTGCCCAACGGGACCTACGAGGAGGCAAACAAATAATGTGAACCACAACCACGAAAACGAGGAAAAGTCGCTCAAAGCTTTAAATACGTTTAAAGGCGATTGCTTAGATGCAGCAGGAACGCTTCGAACCGAAGTAAATGCACTATTAGAGTCACTTATCGCAACACCTGCGACAAGTAAGAATTATAATTCCTAGATAGAATTTAGTGATACGACATTATTTGAATTTTCTTAAAAAAGGTTTCAGGAAGAAACTCAAAATATATCTTTTTCGAAGATACGTAGAGAACTGCGGTATCTTGTTAACAAGAGATTTATTACTTCGCCGACAAATCCACTCCAAAAAATTGAGGCATTCCAATCGGAGTCTGTTTTGAATAATTTTGGACTGTCTAAGGATAATACACATCGTGTATTATAGAAGAAGGCCAATTTTCTTATTGTTTGTTTTCGTCACACAAAATATTGAAACAATACAATATTTATGCATGGAACTTTTAAACTTGTCCCGCAAGGGTATTTTTATCAATTACTAGTTATTCATGTAGAATATTTTGATGAGGTTAGTTTGAGATATCATTTGTTCTGGGTTTTTTTTTTCAGTTATTCGATTACTTGCTTTGAAAACCATCAGCTAGTAATAGCTGAAGAAATCGCTCGATGATGGCTTAGATTAAATAAAAATACTTGAAATTGTATGTAATTTTAAAACATATTAACAGAGTTGTCAGAATTTAATTTGCTTTAAGCGTCCAAACCATAAAAAAATGTAGCCCAAATCGTTGCCCAGAAAGAATCCCAAAAATCGTTGAAAATATTCCTAATTCATTGAGTATATTTTTCTATCTTCTGCAATTGGCTTTTGTGGCTTGTGTCAAATCAAAAGGCCTGCCAAATAAATTGATGTGCCTGCAAGTTGAACGACTCTTCGATGTCACTTGACTGCAAAAGTGCTACCAAGTTTTAAAAGTGAGGTTTTTTTATAGATTTTTTTTTTGTTTTTAGTTTTGTGAACTAATAAAACAAAAAAAATTAACCACAAGTTGTAAAACGATATGTAGCCCAAAATTGTTTTGGACGCTCATTTTTTTCATTTTTATCGTTTTTTAAGAAAAAAGCCCAAAATACGACAAAGCGCCCAATCTGCCAACCCTGCATAGGAACGTTAAAATCAGTCTAAAGAAGTGGCGTATCGTGGGTTGGGGCCGCCCGGGGCAGACTCAATCTATGCCGCCCTAGTATTTTTTTATTTGTCTACGGGTTCAACCAGTTATACCTACACTTGATAAAATTTCCCTTCAACATTTTCTCAACTGATGTTCGTACTACTTTCTAGCAAGCGAAACAAAAATTAAGGAACAAAATAAAAATGTTCCCATATTGGTTACTTTCCGATTTTCCAATCTCCAAGGGGACAAAAATTACTCAGGATATTAAATAAACAACGGTAATTCCCTTCAGAAAAACATGATTCTATTATTATTTGTAATTTATTTTCCAGTTATCTCTATAGTAGGAGTTGCAAATTATGTAGAGAGAGTGTCTAGCTCTACCATAGACAAACCATACTGAGACAACCAACATCGTCCGATTTCCCGTTACTTGCCTACAAGTTATGTTTTTATGAGGTAGTAAATGCTAAGTGCCTTAGTATTGTTACATAGAAAATCGTATTGACAAATGTCACGTAACTTCAATATATTCAAATATAATATGCAATATAATGCCACTTCCGCTATGGGCAAAGCTGCTGACAGCGTTCATACAATTTTATCCGTTAAATTTGAAATTATTTGTTGCGTGTGGATAGTATTTTTCTTTAGGAATAAGTGTACAATTGCTTAAAATAGGTATATGAAAAATTAACAATGTCGATTGGTTGAAGGAAAATAAAAAACATTTTGACCAAACCTATATCAGGTTTTTAAGTAAAATATACACACGAAATCGGTCTTAATGACATCGAAAAAAGGTAAATACATAACCATGTTTGTCCTCATATATTTCTTGTAATGTAAATAATCTTCTGTAGAAAGTTTTATTAACCAACAAAATCGAATTATTCGTCTTATAACAACTAATCAATGGCATTCCGTAATGTAAAGATGTGGTATTCCCGAACTCTAGCACATTTGTTTGTATGTTTTTGCATGTTACACTGATTCTAATAATTGACATTACACCGATAGGAAAACGAAATGGGGAAATTTGAAAAAAAAAGAGGATTGCGAGTTGGGAGTCTCAGTATGATTTGTCGATGGTCTCTACTAATTAAATTAGATACCTTTAATACCCTAACAAAAGCAAAAACAAAATAACTTATTCTCCAGCTATCGCTTACACACACAACTTCCAGCGAGAAACGAGAAACAGAGTATTTTCGAATGCAGGTGTAGTGTAAGTTAACAAAGGAAACCAACAACACGCGCAACTTTATCAACCAACGACACGCGCAACATCAATTCCCACAGTGTCGACGGAATATGATCCGTGACATCGAACTGTGTCGCTGCACCTGCTGTTCCAGGGAATGCTGACGTTGCGTCTGGGGCGATATTTGGGAAAGTATAAATACATGTGTGCAGGTATCATACGTCGTTCAGTTGCCTTTATTAAGTTTAGCTCTAAGTTCGTAAAATCAGTTGTGCGGAATAAATAAAAATTATTTTTTTTAATAATAAAATCAGTGTGTAAATTTAACTTGTACTGGGCTCCAATCACGTAATTATTGAAACGACTGTCGTCGAAACGATTGATCAAAACGATATCGTTTTTAATTTGCTTCATATAACATCATCGTCGCATGGTTTTTGTTTTAAAAAGTTTCAACATGACAACAAACTCTGACTCCAAAAGAATTTAAAAATGTATGGAAATTGTTTTTTTTTTCTTGAATTTGTTTATTTTTCTTCGTTGTCATTGATTGACTGGAATTTGGCAAAAATATATAGCTTCGGTAGTTTAATTTTTTTTTGGCAAGGGGCTAGTTGTAAAAAAAAAATTTATGCAATGTTTGTTTTTTTTCTTCAATTGCATTAAAAATCTACATATGGAATCATAAAAAAAATAAATGAAATTCATATTCCAAAAAAGTGCAATTACCATTTATTTATTTTTTGCAAAGAATGAATTATTTTTCAATTTGGATAGGAACGAGTCGCCTTCAAAGAACATAAGTGTGTCTTCCTTTAATTATTTTTTTATGTTTCTCTCAGGCCTAATTAAAACTGAAAAAAAAATGCACCAAAAACGACGAAAAGATTGCAAAATAGCCATCGTTCAATCGAATCGTTTCGATAGTATTTGACATTTGAATAAGTAGCGTGAAGCAACAAGAAACGATGATCGTCCAATCGTTTCAACGATTATCGTTTTTCGTTGCTCCAGGAAGTAGAAGCATCGTCGAGACGATATCGTTCTATCGTTTTGTGCTTACGCGATTAGAGCACTGTGTTTTGATTTGTGTGTGCTGTTCAGGGTTGTCATTTCTGATAAACTGTAGTTTCCTACTAGGAAGTAGCGTTCATTGCATTTTGTTGTTAAGCAACACAAGGAATGTCTCATTAGTTACTGTGAAGCAGTCTTAATGCTGGTAAACTTTGTAAATAAATTCGTTGGACTGAAAAAAGAATCCGTTTTGTAAATTTCATCTATTTAAAAATGTTAACCGCTCCAAATTGCCGCCCGGGGCCTGTGCCCCCCTTGCCCCCCATCGCTACGCCACTGGTCTAAAGGAGTAACTTGTACATTAATGAATAAGATTGGATAAATCAATAAATAAAGTAAACAATCACAAGTCAATAAATAAAGTTATAAAAAACAAAAAATTTCATTCAGTGAGCACATTTCATAAAAAAAACGTCTCAAAATTTACTATTCATGTCGACCTATTATATTTTGCAGATGTGTGAATTTTCTGCAAGACTGCACTATTGTTTTTAATGTACATATTCATAAAAAAAGTGCAAGAATTATTGAAAAATATTTTTAAAAGATAATGGACTTTACCGTGGCAACTTGTATCTGAGTTATTTCTTGTGCCCATAAATGATTTATCGTTGAAAATATTCGTTGGATGTGGATGCATTTGTTCCCGGAATACTCAATATATTTCTTACATTCCACAATCCCCAGAAGGCTTTTGTTAACCCATCTTAAATCAACTGGAATATCATCTTCATTCCATTGCAAATGGAGAAACAGACATTTCATTTTGTTTTGACAACTATGCAATTATAATTCTTAAAGCAATGTTTACATGGGCATTATTTGAAAGCACTTGTTACTTCGAGTTTGCATGTGATACTTTTCCATTATTATTTTTAAATTTTGTGTATTTGTAATTTTGCGGGACAAAATCTGTAAATGAAGAACTTTTTGGGGCAGTTTATGATACGGGACAGTCATGTGAAAGGCGGGACTTCTGGTCACTATATACATATACGTCAACAAGTCCACATCTAATCTCACACCGAAGGATGTGTTTCAACGCTGTAATAGTCACATTAAGTGACCTTTATGCAAAATGTTCATGGAAGATTGCGTATAGGGTTGCTCATAATACATCGAAAACATTGATGTTTAGTATTCGATGCATCGAATCAATCCGATACATCGAAAGCATCCGATTTTTAACGATGCATCGATGTATTTCATTCGATGCATCGAAGCATGAACTGTGCTCTCTTCTCTTCTCTTTGATTTTGTAAACCATAATGAATCGAGGATATGAGAAATTATGCCGTACCTAATTTGTAATAAGCTAATTTCGCCAAACAAACACATAAACATAAACACAAGTAAGACGAGGGACAGGACGCGACGCCCGACGTTCGCACAACAGACACAGAAACACAGACAGACTATACTGTAATGTCTATTAAAGAAGAGCAAGAGAGAAGAAGCAATAAGGTTTCCCATTACGAATAAGGGGAATAAACGCATGTTATCGTATGTAAATCTGTGGTCTGCCATCTGAACCAAGAAAAAATTAAAAAAAAAGCGCCGTTTCCTACAGAGAAAAATTATTATACGAGTTCTTAAGGGAACAAATGCAGGTGAGCTTATATTATTTATTGGCACTATTAGGAGTCCTGTTTTACGTAAATTAATGCCTGTCGATATTGTGATTTTGCAATTGCCTGGCTAATATTCGTACATGCGTTGGTAAGATTGTGACGATTGTAAAGACAGAAGGTACTAAATTTAACTCTCTTTATTGACATCAGTGTCCCTATTCGATTTGGTTAAAAACGACAAACATATTTTTTGTTCCAGAGATCATTCATTATGGCACCATCAGAAAAAAAGTGAGGCATGGAATTATTTTAAAAAAATTGATGGTAAGACAGCTCAGTGTAAGATATGCCAACAAATTTTACGAACGGGAGGAAACACTACCAATTTAATGGGACATATAAGGCGTTTTTCTCTTTTAGTTCAGAGCTGAGCATTATGAGCGCGCTCTGAGCCGAGCGTGCTCAGATCGTTCTGATGTATTTACGAAACACACTTGAGCACGTATCTGACATTTTTAAGAAATATATGTATAATTTGAAAATTTATTAATTTTTATTTATTAAATTGGTTCAGATCCAGAACAACATAGGTCGTCCACCATTTCAATTATTTTGTTTCTCCTGTTTTTTTTTTCTGTCAAATGTGACTGTGAGTGGGTATTCAGCTTTTTACTCAGCCTGCTCAGTCAATTTATTCTGAGCTCATTTTATGCTCAGATCGAAAAAAGAAACACAAATCTGAGCTCTGATGTATCTGAGCTAAAAAAGAAACACGAACTTTTTGTATAACAGTTCAGGTTGTGCTCTGAACTAAAAAAGAAACACGCCTATACAGAACATCCACAAATCTGTTAATTTGGAGCTAACAAAAACTAAAAATTTGCAGAAAAAAATATATACAAATTCTACATCAACAAAAGAAATGGACGAAGATGAATGTGATCCAACAGATCTGAATATTGACAATGATTGCGAAGCAGATTTACCTTCAAAATGTCCCAGCCTCTGGAGCGACCATCACAAACTCGTTAGCAGAAATTGGAAGGCGAACAAAAGCGAAGAAAGTGTTTGTGATGAGCTTACCGTCTACTTTAGGGCACCTGTTGGTCGTCTTAGTGAAAATCCTTTGGAAATTTGGTCCGACTACAAGCTCCAATTTCCAAAATTGTTTAAAATTGAGTATAAATATTTAACTATGGTAGCCAGCTCAGTTCCTTCCGAAAGGCTTTTTTCGAAAGCTTCACAGGTATTGAGTCAGCAACGGAATAGAATTCGGGTAAACAAAATATTGTTTATGCAAAAGTTTGGAGCGTAAGTATTGGGATTTGTGATTTTAATAAAATTCAGTTAAATTAAAAACATTGGATAATTTCTTATTTTTGATTTACTATACCACAATACGTCGATGTTTTTAATCGATGCATCGGTAATAATCGATGTAACGTTTCGATGCATTGCATCGAATACAACATCGATGTATTTTTTGAATGAACATCCCTAATTGCGTATGTCCCAGCAAAACCTTGAAGTAAGATTATATTCTCCCATCAGACTACCTTTTTTGTTGTTTCCTTTTACAAAATCGCCCCATTGAAATATGATTCAAACAACTTAAATATTTAAAAGTCTAAAAACAAAGTTGTTTATGGAAAAATGTCAACGATGACACCAAATTCTAGTTAAAATAATAAAAAAACACCGGACCTCTATCACACTACACCAAAAATGCAGTAATTTCCTTATTAATATGCCTGAGCACACATCCTCTAAGCAAGCAATTTCAATTTAAACAACTACGCATCACTATAAAATTTAATACGTTTTCTTAACAAATTAAATATTTTCCCGGAAACTGTTTACTTAATTATCCTTCCGAAATCAAGAAAACCGCTCCACTGTTACTTACACCCATATTCAAAGGCTAATAGTGTTAATATTTCAAGAGATTTACTTACCCACAACCTCGAGATAAACTTTTGCACTAGCTTTTGGTTCCGTCGACACTTGACATTCATATGCACCAGCATCCCTTGCTTGGACGTATTTAATCTGCAATGTCCAAAATTTATTCGCTTGATTCAGGACAACGAATCTCTGGTCAGCAATGAAGACAGCTCTGCAAGAGAAAAAAAAAATAGCACAAAAAGAATGACGGTCAACAAAATATACGAGTATTATGACAATTGCATTGAAATGGGGAGTCGGAGATCACCATCTACACACCGAAAGTGTTAACCCATAAAGTGGCCGTATTTTATGACTTTAGGACCGACAACTTCTTGACACCCCCCGACCTTCAACATGCACTCTAACATTTGGAATACCATCTCTACTTTGTGGATGGCTCGGGTTGGTGGCATTCTAAAATCTCTAACCCCCATCAGCAATTTGTAAGTTTTTGGGCGGCGAAAACTTTGTGTTGTTTTGAAATTGTTACTATCAGCAACGATGAATCTTTAATCTGGGATAAGGCTCTGGTATTTAGTTGTTCGGTTGGTTAAGGGTTGCTTTGTTCAGGGATATAAACTTGTGGACTTGTACAGTACAGCACGAATGGTATGCACATTTGGGTCCTCAAATGGAAACGAACAAGGCGGCTAAAAAACTACCACCCAATGGAATATCCTTGAGGATGATCTTCTTCACACAGCGCCGACGAAGGAAGAAATTGCCTTGAAAAGTTTCAAATAGTCAATGACGACTTGGAAAAAACGAGACCTTCACCGCAAAGAACTATGTTCACTACGGCAGAGATGAAAGTCAAGTATGTAGTGCTCGTAGAAGATTTCTCATGGTCCGTGGATTTCATGGTAGGCAGCACATACAACAGTCCTGCACATGAATATTGTGTTTTATATTACTCTAGTGTGTAATTGTCGTTGTCATTAAGTTTGGTGTGTGTACGTTAGCTTCGCTACGGAGCGGAAGTAATTAAATCCACTTGCCAACGGGGTGTAGATTGCGGCTGGGTAAATGGATCTGATTATGTGTCAATGGTAGGAAAAGGAAATTCTAGAATAGTGTCATGGCGGCGCTATGGTGAGCTTAAGAGAGGCGTGTATCTTTGCATAAGGATGCCATTTGAGGCTGCCTTTTTGCGGATGTGATTGGGAATTGTTTTTCAGGGCGTCCTTTGCAGCTCCTTGGGTTATTTTATGTTTTTCGTTTATTTTTTTGTTTGCCTGTAGATGTTTAGATACAGACAGAAACAGGCTATAGTCGCAATTAGCTGAACAACAATTACAACAACTCCCAAGAGAGCCACAAGAATTCTATTTGTAAATTATGTTTCATGTATAATACGCGATTGCTTTCAATGAAATGTAGGTATCAAGTGCAGCCATAGTCCTGACACCTCTAGCTAGCTTCGAATTTTACAATAATACGTACTTGAACTTGCAGCAGAGGTCTTGAAATTTATGCAAATGTCCCTTTGGTAAGGAAAGTGCTACCATATACCTAACCCTCTGCGACTGAAGTGAACTAATTTTCACAACTCTACTGACGTGGTAATCCACCAGACACCATTTGGGCAGCTGGTATTTTCCAAATTCCTTTTTAATTCATATTATTAACTGTTATATTTTAAAGTCAATACTGCGCGTTATTATTTTAATTTGAAAATATATAAAATAAAAAAAGACATAAATGAAGGTAAACAACATTTATTGGTATGATATAAAATTTTTTAAAAACTTTCACATATAAAAAAAGATAAAAAATAAATACTTTCTTCATTTATTTATTCATTTATTAAAGTTTACGCTTAGGTACAGTGGCTCAATTAACGTTCACCTTGTTCACCGGTGTAGAACCCAGTTTTCACCGTTAAATACCTCAGCTAAATTTTTTACCAATTCTAAAATCGTTTTATCTCAGTGACTAAATTCATAAATAAAGATAATATGAACATTTTTTGATATTTTATTTAACAGGTATTTCGAAATTTTTGGTATATTTTTTCGACTACATGGACTGTATACACCTGGATGTAGATTTGCATTTACCCGAAGTTGTATGTGTAATTGGTCTTCAAAGATTGTTAATCCAAGGATAATATTGACAATATGCACCCACAAGTAGAACCATGTGTCTATTTGAATTGGAATCACTTGTTTCTATAGTAAATACTGTTCAATGTTATAAAACAATGAACAATTGTTTTTCGTATTTTTTTTCATGAGTTCCTATTTATTTACATTATAACTAAATGGAAAATAGGTATTATAAGTAGGTTATTACTACGAGAAATAAAAATGAACATAAGAAAGGAAATAGGTATTCAAATACAAATATGTTCCAAAACACAAAACAAAAATATTATTTTGTATGAAAATCTTGACATTTAGTTTGCGTAAGACTGTGAACTTGGCAAACTGGTTTCTTGCACTGTACGCAAACCTTTCTCGAGGGGCGCCTCCTTTTCTCCTCACTGTAGCACAAAAAACATTGCCCTTTTTGCGTTGGGCGACCAGATCCATCCCGATCCGTCAGATCATCTGGTATGAAGGGGTCCTTGTAGCTCATGTGCTGGAAACCCCAAAATGCATTCTATTGCACGTGTAGTAGAAAAATTACCCATAACTCTTGGAATCAGAGCTCTTTTGTCTGTCACTGGAATGCAAAGATGTTCACCCAACTCTTGCAGGAACCCTCTACGACGGCTTGTTCTGACGTTACGCCTGCTCGACGGATTGTTTTTCGAAAAAAATGATGTAAGCTGCGAGCGCTGCAATATCAACAATATTGAAAGACATCGAAAGTGGCCAGCGATTTGTTTTTCTTTTCGTTGTATACTGCGACAACATTTTGTCCATCGTGTCGACAGCACCCTTAGTTTTGTTGTAAAAATGTATAATATCTGGCTTTAGTTTTGGAACAGATACGCTGTCATCATTATGCTGAGTTGATAAAAGCACTACCGCCTTGTCTTTTTTCGGAACATATGAGCACAGAACCATTTTTTCGCCAAAACCAAAAGTCAATGACAAAACTTCTCTAGTTTTTGAAGCTTTGAACTCGGCAGGGATGCAGCGCTTGTTTTTCTTCATAGTACCGACCATAGGCAGGTTTCAGCCTAATAATTCTTTGGCTAAAGGAAGTGATGTAAAGAAATTATCCATAGTAACGTTTCTGCCTGTGTTTTTGTATGGAACAAGCAAATCCTTAACAACACGTTCACCTTGATTTGTGTCCCGATTGTTTCCAGTTTTACCGGTGTAAATCTGGCCGTCAACGGGTGTGCCGTTTCAGAATCACATGCCCACCATACCTTTATCCCATATTTCGCCGGCTTTGAGGGAATATACTGTGTGAACTTCGTTCGGCCTCTAAATGGAGCTGGAAATAGCTGCTCATCCACAGTTAAGCAATTATACGGTCTATAATTGACCTTTGGATTTGAGTCGAGCATTCCAAATATTTAACTTATTGGCGCTGCTTTGTCGGTTTTCATTCTAAGTGTTCTTGTGGCATCATAATCAAATCGAAGAAACTTCGTGATGTTGTAAAATCGCCTAATAGGTAAAGTTGCTCGATATAGTGGGAAGGCATTCTTTTTCCAGAGCTGGTCAATAGCTTCATAATTGGAACTATGACTACCAATTACCTACAATCAACAACCCGATGTACGCCATAAACTCTTCTTCTTGTAAAGGTTTCCAGACCAAAGCTTTTTTTAGAGGGATTGGCCGTATTCCATTTGCTGTATTCTTTTTCGGCCTTTCCATTTGTGTGCCTACAAATAATGTGTTGCATATATGAATTGAACAGCTGACAAAACGTATCGACGTCACTCAAATTTCCAGTGCTCGGTTTTGGTCCCATAAAAGATTTGTCACGAATGATATTATGTGCTGGCATTCGCTGAAGATTTGGCTTAGTTTTTTTTCCATTGGGTTCCATCCTTGCTGATATACAGGGTGGCGCACCAATTGTGCTACAATAAGAAATTCAAATAACTTATTTTTTAATCGATGTATTTCATTTATTTTTTTTTTATTGGTTAGAAAATTAAATTTTATTTTAAATAGTTAGTTGTTTTTAAAGATTATAGATCGCAAATGACCTCCACGCTCTCCCACGCATATGCGGCACCTGATCAAAAAACTATTCATTGCGGCCTGAAGAGTTGAAGTTGGAATCGCCTCAATTATTGTCGTTATGGACTGCTTTAATTCAGTTAAATTCCTGGGCTTAGTTTTATACACCTCTTGCTTGACATAACCCCATAAAAAGAAGTCTGGTGCAGTCAGGTCAGGTGACCTTGGGGGCCAGCGAAGAGTGGAGTTCCTAGAAATTAATTTGTTTGCGAATTTTTTGCTTAGCTCCGCCATAACTGGTCTGGCTATATGTGTAGTTGCTCCATCTTGCTGAATCCAAATGCTGTTGAATGGTCTTCGGCGCAGTTCTGGGTAAAAAAACTCCTTCAACATCTTTAAATAACGGTCCCCATTGACAGTAACGGTTACACCGTTTTCTTCAAAGAAGTACGGCCCGACAATACACCTTGATGAAACTGCGCACCACACAGTGACTCGTTCTGGGTGCAGTTCCGTCTCAGGGAGCATTTCTGGGTTAGACTCTTTCCATATACGGCAATTTTGCTTGTTTACATTGCCGTTAAGATCAAAATGGGCCTCATCAGACATGAACAAACAATTGATCAATGTGTTGTCTTCTTCGGCCATTGATATCATTTTTTGGCAAAATTCCAGGCGAACAGGCAAATCCTGAGGGTTTAACTTGCTAGTAATTTGGACTTTGTACGGAAACAAGTTTAAATCGTCATGAAGTATCCGTTGTAATGACCGTCTACTAACTCCAATTTGCCCCGATAAGTTTCGGGTCGAAACGCTCGGATTGGCCTGTATTGCAGATGCTACTGCTGCGATTGTATCCTGAACCCGAACATTGGCATCTCGATGGTACGGCCTTCGTGCGATGCTTCCAGATTCGGCAAACATGTTTACAAACCTCATAATGGTCCATCTACTCGGGGGATTACCGCCAAACTCCCGCCTAAATTCCCTTTGGACGGAAATGACGGACTGCAAAGCATGGTACCGTTGCACTATCCAAATTCTTTTCTCCGTATCCCAAGCATCCATTTTTATAAATCTAAATAGTAACCTACAAAATAAAAAAAAAATAAGCCGAAAAGTTATTACGTTTTATTTTTGTAGCACGATTCGTGCGCCACCCTGTATAATTCAACCATTTGTACAACATTATAGTCATTTTCCACCTGCCCATCGCTCATTCCTTCGTCCTCGTTTTCAGAGTCACTGTTGGATTCCACCTCGACGTTTTCAACTTCAGCATCTGATAGGTACTTCTCCATTATTTCTCGGAACATTTTCATCTTCAATTTCACCATCCGTTTCAGCACTAGTAGGCTGACCATCTTCTTGGTCGGAATCCAGATTCTGCTCGATTCGCCGAAAATATATTTGTTGTTCTTCATAAGGGAGTCTGTCATAAGTAATGCAAATGGATAAATAATGCTCGTCGATATGGTAGCTAAATAATAGCTCTTCAGTTGTGCACTAGTGAGAAATTTTTTTTCTTCATTTTCCATTTTGAACAAAAGGAGAACGTAATTTATGCGAACACTTTTCCCGAACAATCCGGAACTCTAAATAAGAACAACCGAAATAAATCTTAACTAACGGTAGGAATTCTCATTTGATTGACTATTCCACTTATGGATGATGGCAGGAACTTACTTTCTTAGTTCAACAAAATCTGAAACTAATAAATAACTAAAAAAATATTGGCGATACGATGAAATTCAATAATTGATAGGCTGGTTCACAACGTTATAATAGAATTTTGTATTGTCACCCGCTATGAGGCGTGTTTTTTTAGCTTCGTTCAGCACACAAATTACAATAACTACTGCGAGTCTCGAAGTGTCAAGTGAGCGTAGTTGTTGTAATTGCGTGCTGAAAATCCTACTTTACTTTTCTTTGCTGAGAACGAAGCTCAACAAACAGGGCACAAATAACGAATTGAATTTAACAAAAGAATTTTGCTGACGTGTTGCTTAGGAGACACTATGAACACATAACTATTAGACTGAGGTGGTGGTTTGTCAGACACATACCTTAACACTGACGAGGTTGAATAGTAGGCACCCTCCTTCACACAAGAATGCATGCACACGACACGACTGATCGCGTTACACTAACAGAAATACAACAGAAAGGTACTGAGAAGAAGAGAGCCAACATTTAAAAAATAACGACGCAATACATCTATATCGATTTTATATACTACATACACCACGTCAGTCGCAGAGGGCTATTACTGCCATAAATTCTATTACACAATTATCAGCGCCCATCTCTTAAAATTTCGAGTTGGAATAGATCCGTTAACTTTTTTTCTTAAGATGTGCATTGTTAACTAATGAATAGAAGCCAGTTTGGTTTCAGCTTGCAGTCAATTAACATGGAGTGGGGTGCTAAAGAAAACAGAATGAACGATGAGGCTCATTTCCACCTCAGCGGGTACGTGAACAAGCAAAACTATCGCTTCTGGGGCACCGAAAATCCATAAAAATGCACGAGAAGCCATTACACTCGCTCAAAGTTACTGCTTGGTGCGCTGTTCACGCTGGAGGAGTCATCGGGCCATTTTTTTCGAGAACGCCGCTGGTCAAACGACAACAGTGGACGGTGCGCGCTATAGGGCCATGTTAACCGAGTTTTTTCTGCCGCAATTGGACGAATTAGGACTAGAGGACATGTGGTTTCGACAGGACGGAGCTACGGCACACACTGCGCGAGCCACAACCGATATTCTGAAGGCGGCGTTCCCGGGTCGCCTCATCGCCCGATTTAACCGTTCCAGACTTTTTTGTGTGAAGTTTTTTGAAGTCCCGTGTTTACGTGAACAAGCCCGAGACTCTAGAAGCCCTCAAGGACAACATTCGACACGAGTGCGAGAATCTGTCGCCCGAAGTTCTCCCGAAGTGATGAAAAATGCCATAATTTTGACGGCGCCCATTTGGCCGAGATCATCTTCTCGACTTGACCGCTAAAATTCTAAAGGTTCAAATAAATATAATCAAAAAAACAGAATCGAAGTTTTTCATTTAGAAAAAACTGAGAGCCAAACAACATCGGATGACTTCTTTTGGCCCACCTTGTACCTATATGTCTTTTAAAGTTCCTGGTTCTTTTCGTCGATTAGTAGGTTTTCTTGCCTTTTTTCCTTTAATTTTTTGAGCATTATTTGACGGAAGAGAGTACCGGCTATGCTCAGGGGTATTAACAACGGTTTGTTGCACTGTTTTACATGCTGCAAGCCATGTATTTTTTGCAAGTGCTTTAATCGCATTGTTTGCTTGTTTCACATATTTTTCCACAACACGTGGCTCATGGACGTGTTGGCCTGACTGCCTCACAATTGTATGGACATCACAATTTATTTTTGTCACTATTCGTGCTTTACACTTATTTTTTATTCGGTTTGCACATGCCCAATTATAATTTTTACATTTATTTAATTTTTCACAATATATATACATTTTCACTCTAGAAGCACACGTTCACTCACAAGGGTATAGGTACTAACAGAATATTTATCTAAACCAACAGAGCAAAAAAATCCTTTTACCTCTTCTTCTATAACAAGTGTAGGTAGGTAGAATGTTTTACATTGCAGAATTTTGAAAAAAGAATTCTGAAAACCAGAATTTTGAAAGCAGAATTTTGAAAAAAAGAATTCTGAAAACCAGAATTTTGAAAGCAGAATTTTGTAAAGTAGAATTTTAAAAAAAAGAATTCTGAAAACCAGAATTTTGAAAGCAGAATTTTGTAAAACGGAATTTTTGAAAAAATAATTTTGACCTCAGAATTTCGACCCCAACCCTGAAAGTAATCAAACTACTGGTGATGGTTGTCCGATGCCTTTTTCTAAAGACCGTACTACCGTTGATTCCAGACAGGTCGACTGATTGAAGATCCTATACCTACACTAACATCGAATCTGCAGCCGCTGACCTATGACCTATATTAGATTAAAAGGTACTACAACATCGGTTGATTTAAGGAACTTAACCAAAGTATTAGTCTACAGGACAAGTAAGCTTTGGATAGACAATTTATGAGCTCTTAATTTGGAAAAAGGGACAACCAACACCATAATTCCTATCTCCCACTGAATCCTGGCTCCTTTTAGTTTAATGTGATTGGCACTTGACGCATGCACCGATGGTCTGGAAATGTGACCATCCCCAAAATCGACCAACGATCGCACACAAATTGAGGTCAAACTTACGAGAACATATGCGAAATACACTTGTGGTCATATTCACCCTGCTGAGATGCACACAATAACCGCAAAATATTTCATTGCCTGGATAACAATAATCTTCCAGTTAAATGTTGGTCTGTATCCCTACTCTGTATACCTACTTGCAAGAAACCCAAGCCAAAACCAATAGAATCAAGAACAGATTTGTGGCCGAATCATGTGTGCATTTAGTATTTAAATTCTAAACACTAATTTTGTTTGCATTAGTTCTCATCCATGAGATGTAATATTAGTTATTCTGTTTTTCAAGGGTTGTAATATTAAAGCAGGTTTGCGATAGATACCCCAGACTTTATCGAATTTATTAAGTAAATATCTACATAAAGCTGGTGGGGAGTAATTTTATGAAACTTAATAATTTTCAAGAAGAAAATTATTTATTAAAGTTTTTATTTACGACTGCACACACACGCAGACACCTTGATATATCTATCATGGGAAACATACTCGTCGCAAGGCCTTTTAGAGATGTCGCATAATAATATATTGTCGTTGGGGACTTTATAGAAAAATAGTTCAAAGGTAGGTGTACACTAGGGTGGAGCGTCAATGTATGGAGAAAAAAAAAAGTTGATGTATCAGTTTCGAATATCTCCATTTCGTTGCATTTTGATGAGTAGAATAATTTGACATTAAAATTTTTTTTTGATAAAGTCTTTAGCCCTCTACCTTGGCTCAAAGTTTTGAGGTTTTGAAAAAAAAATGTTTTTTTTTGTTTTAAAGGAAAGATTCGTCCACAATTTTGAAGTACCTTTATATTATATCATTAATGAAATAAGAAAACAAAAATCAATATATATTAACTTTATTAGGACATGAAATTTATATAAACTTAAAAATAGAGACCTAAAAATTCATAATAAATAATTTAAAAAGCTACCAATTTATTTGTTCTGCAGAAGTTCTTCCAACTCCTGATCACTCATTCTATCCATCAATGGGGGTGATGTGACTTGTGATTCAGACCAGATTATTAAGTCAAGATAATCATTTGCTCTTAAATTTAATTTTGGAAGTTTAAAAATTCTACCTATACATAAATCTTCAATTTTTTACGTTATTTGTTCTGCAGAAGTTCTTCCAACTCCTGATCACTCATTCTATCCATCAATGGGGGTGATGTGACTTGTGATTCACACCAGATTATTAAGTCAAGATAATCATTTGCTCTTAAATTTAATTTTGGAAGTTTAAAAATACTGACTGAAGCCCCAACTCCGTTTTTTTTGATTCTTTTCAAGCCTAATACTCTGATATGTAGTCTTTCATCGTTTAGCAATGTCATCAATATGTTTTCTGGGTGTGCAAAATATGAATTGCGTTGAATGACGGGGTATATTATTTCCCTTACAACAGAACTAAAACATCTTGACAAATTTATTAACTCGAATACATGCTTTGGGCCATTTTTAAATGAACTTTCTTTTTTAATACTGAACCAAACTGGACCATACACTTAAGTATATATTTTGCAAGTATTGTCACGTTATCATTTGGATTCGATGTGGCTACATAAAGCCTCAATATCCTATTGGCAGTTGTTAACCATCTCGAGTGCGGCATTTTTCCCGGGCTTCTGTTGGAGAGATCTATAGGACAGGAACCTTTGCTTATAGCTTCACACATTTGAAACAAATATTTTTGATCCGTACTTAAGGAATCTTGAATAGTTTTGGATAAAGTAGGTAGGTTACCTGGGATTGGTGAAAACTCAACAACGGGGAGGTCAGCACAATTTTGCAACGCCTTTCCAATGGGTCCCGAATAAAGTTGAGGTCCTAATGTAGGTCCATCCAATTTAATAAATAAATGACGTAGTGGCATGTATTTCACATATGAACCATTGCAACGGTCTCCCCAAGTTCAACTCCATAAGCCAGATAACCCCACTTCTCCATCCAGTTTTTTTGTAGCTGTACCATCGCAACCAATAACAGATAATTTGCTCAAGTCTAGTCCGAAAGAAAGGAGTTTATCGAGTCCGCTATAATTTTCCCTGTTGCAGATGGTCTTCTTATAGTTAGATGACTCTGTAGTATGAACCCGGCTCGGTGAGTAGTGAAATATGTTCCTTTACTTTGGTCACTCTGTGAACTCGTTGACCTCGTTTTTCACATACCAATGTCTTGTCTTTTCTTCCATCAAAATAAACACTTTCTATGGGCGAAAGACATTCTCCAGTTTGGAAAACTTCACGTTGCCGTTTTCTGGCCCTACGAACTTTACTTCGATCTATTACGTTTGCGATATTCTCTGCCAACATCTTGTAACACTGCACTCGCCAATGCTCCTGCTGATCGATCCGAGGTGCCGAACTGATCACAAACTCTTGCTAAATTTGGAAGATACAACCGATTTCTCACACTACTCTCATTATATTTTGAAGTACTTGGCTGGAGTTCAGTATAAGTATTATGAGTAGTTGAAGACGAAAAAGCAGGAGGATTTGATTGAGATCTCGGTCTTGTTTTTTGCTTCAAGTGATGACGTTGGAGTTTGGTGTTTAAAAATCTATTCATTTGTTTTCTGCTTCCTCAAAATTTTTCCTTCCAGTTTTTTCGTTTCCAAAAGGTCCAACCCTCTTATAGCCATTATTCTTTTATTTCTCTGATCAGTGATAAAAGATCTTTCTAAAACAGGAACTTTCTTGTCAACACAATTATTTAAATTAACGCATTTGCAGCAACAAATGTCAAATAGTTCAGTAAGAGATTTATTTTTCCACACTTCTAAATTATTCTTATAGTTCTCATTTTGTTTTGATTTGGGGTATCTCAAAAAATGCAAATACTCATTATAATCACTTTTCATTTGTTGTTTTACACGTTGTATTGTAACGAAAGGCAGAGATGCAGTCCTCCAAACATTAAGTATATCAAGTCCTAGGGTTTCAAATATTTGAGTAATAGCAGGCTGCTTTCCTTTATTCTGATTTTTACGTTCATTTCGCAAAAAAATATATGTTTTATTACATCAGCATTTGTTGGTAACACTCTTTTATTTATAAGGCACGGTGCTCCAAAGATAAGGTAGTCCTTATTACCATGATAATCATTTCATACATTTCGATGTTAAATCAAGAAACCTATTTGCCCCGGTGAATTCCACGAACTTGAAAAGTGCAGTAGACGCTAACTCATCAAGTTCTTGTCACCTTGGCAATCACAAATAATTAATAATTATAAAAATACATAATTTACAATATTAATACTGATTGTTGATTGCTGTTGTGGGTTGGAGGTGAATGTCCGGATGGCTCGTGTCGTACTGGGTGGCGAGGTGAAATGTGCTGGAAGGGGGTCAATGTGTGGGTGATGTAACTCGCGCTCTTATTTTTCCTGCCTGTGAATACGTGTTAGTGACGGCCGCCGGGTGGGACTATTTCTTGTTGCGTCACTCGCTTCAACATTATTTAAAATTTGTTAATAAAAGGTAAATAAAGAGATGTGAAACTGAAAACGTGTTGCTTCTTGGCAGCTAATTGAACGACTATGTGTTAATTGCAAGTCCGACACACCAGATCAGAACCGAACTATAATATTCAGTAAAAGCTAACCGGTATCCTAAAACGGCGCGAAAAAATCAATTTAGGACCCAGACAGCGCGCATCAAGTGCAACAACAAAGCATTAGCCTTTTTTGTCGTCAACAACTGATATTCTGGACGGCAGACACAAAAAACCATTTTCATATTACAAAGATTGTACTGATCAAATTTTAAGATTTTCATTTTGTATGTTTTTTATTTTTACATTTAAATTAAGGCTTTTTTTTGCCAATTTTTCAAAACTTTGAGTCGTTGTAGAGGGCTAACAAAAGTGAATTAAATTTTTTTTATTAATTTTTTAGGTTAGTTTCCGTAATTATGCAACTTTTTAACGCTATTCGAAAATGAAAATCGAAAAAAAATTTGTACGCTCCACCCTAGTGTACACGTACGGGCTGCCGGGCTGCGAGATCTTTAATGGTTTGCTTACAACACACCCACATGATGTACTGCGTTCTGAAAAAAAAATCTCAGAATGTAGAGAAAATATCTGCCTTGGGGGAATACAGGAAATAAGGATTTTTCAAAACAAACGGTACGTAGACGGTAGCTATTTAAGACTGATAAATTGTGATTTTTTTTCGTAAGGTTGTCTTCGAGGAAGAAACTTTGCCCATTTGATAGGAGTTTGTTTAGAAATCATAATTTTTTGATAAATTGAAAGAAAGTTGCTACAGACAAAAAAATCGTACGAATATTAATATTTCGTTTGGTTAATTTTTTGATCAAAAGAATGTTGTGTCAGAGAGATTCAAAAACCATATTTTCGTTTTCGAACTGATAACTAATTTATGTTTGCCAAATTTAAAATAACTCAAATCAGGCACCTGAAGAAGAAACACGACGTTGAACGCTTTAGCACACCTGGACCATGAAGCAGCCAGAGCTTACAGAGAGCGCCTGAATAAGAAACTCTCCAATGTGCAAGTTAAAAAAATTTACGCCGAAATTACTAAAAAAATATTTTTCAGAGCAGATTGCCCTGTCCTTTATTATTCGATGTATCAACTAAGACTGACTTAAAGATAAAGAAGACATGTTCAAGTTAAATTATCAAAGCTTGCATTTTTATAAGTTTGTTACAATATCAATTTCCATAGCTTGCATTCTATTTTCCAATGTGAATTTCCCTGGAAATTTGTTTCTTACCCCAGACGCTAGGTCAGCATTTCCGCTGCGCGTGCGAGTGGTTGACGAAGTTAATTTGCGCTCACCTACCACAGACGCCAACAACCTGTTGTGCCAGTTTCACGACATCAAGAGGAGGTAGCCGAAACCACAGAAGGGCACACAACCACCCAGAGAAAAAGCCCTTGGTATGACGACGAATTCGTATACAGAAAAAAGGTGACAGATGCACTTAGGAATACACTGCAGCGGAAAACAAGGACAGCGAGTGAAGATTATCGAGTCAGGAGAAGGAAAGAGAAGAAAATTCTGCGTAGATATGCCAGCTCAAGGAGAACGAAGAGTCTCGCGATCGGCTCTATAAGCAAGCCAATCAATTGGCTATTGGCTTCAAGATGCGAACACTTGCTCTTTGATACAGTGATAGAAACCTAGTCAACGAAGCTCATCAGGAAAGTAGAGTAGATAGGGCAAGATGTTTTACCACCCAATATAGAAAAAGTTGGCTTAGCTATAAAAAAAAACCTACGAACAACAAAGCCTCCTGATGGTTAACCAGCGGAGCTCTTCCATACGGTTGCGATGTTTTGGTGGACGCATGCACCGAATGGTGAACCAAGTACCCGATGACACAGCTCCATATGCCCCATCTACAAAAATTGCGATCCTAGGTCTTGCAAGAATTATCAAGGCATATCCCTGCTTAATATCGCATACAAGATCCTATCCAACGTACTATGTGGACGTCTTAAGCAGTTCTGTAACACACTAATCGACACTTACCAGTAGGCAAAATTAATCCAGTGGCAATTTTTTCATCGTCTTCGGAGCGCAATATGATACCATTCATCGTCAAGAGCTCTATATGACGATTCCAAAAAAAAACGGCAAAACCGATGCAGTGGAAAACAGGCGCTGCAACGTGAAGTTTGGATGTGGCTCCTCCAAACTATTTCAAACATGCGCTGGAACTCGACAAGGAGATGCGCTATTATGTGCGCAGGGCAGGTGTCATAACGAGAGGGCCTATATTCAACAGGTCCGTCCAACTACTAGGGTATGCGGACGATATCACTTACAGTTGTTGGCCTCAAAGTCAATGAGGACAAAACCAAATGTAATGCCATCAACAAACAAACAAGCATCTGTCCACCCACTAGGACAAAACGTCACTATTCTATTGATAGCAACAATTTCGAGGTAGTTAAATAGTTCATCTAACTCGGAGTAAACATGAACTCCTCGAAAGACAGCCTAGTGGAGATCCGGCACAGAATTACCCTTGCTACTACGGTTTGGAAAAACAATTGGGGGAGAAGATACAGCCGCACACTATGGGTTGTACCAAATTGTGAAAGTGGTCCAAAAAGCCAAAACACGTCGACTAAATGGGCTCGGTCACATCAAGCGAATGGCCAATAACGCTCCAGCTAAGAGCTGAAGTCCCAGCCCGCTAGTGCGAGACGACAGGGAAGACCGAACTGCCGTTTTACACATCAAGCCATCGCGGATACCAGAGCACTTGGTCCGGATAACGGAAATCCGGAATCGCAGAGAATGGATGGCTGCAGTTAAGTAAATAGTCAACTCAGGCCTAAACGCACAAACGCACAAAACTTGGATTAAAGGCTCTGCGAAATAAGGCCCCAAAAAAAAGTTAAATAAGGCCAGAAAAAAATTATACAGAAAGCAACAACAACGATTTTGAATAAAATTTGGGGCCTTATGTCATTTTTTTTTGGGCCTTATTTCATCGCAGTGGGGCCTTATTTCATTTTGAAATTATACCCCAAATTTGGGGCCTTATTTTATTTTCTCTTTATTATTTCCTGCAGCCATCATTAAAGTGTTTTTCTCTTTTTAATATTTTTTTTAATTTAAAGTTTATTGAAGTGAACACTTCTTTAGGCGCGTTTGGGCATTTTTGAGATGGGATCAAACAATTGAACTCGCGACACAATGTTCCGACCAGAGATGAATGAATAAAAAAGATGGTGTTCTTGATTAATACTTTAAATCATAATTTCGTTTATTCTTATAATATTCTTATGATATTTGTTCTTTACGTGGCATTTGCCAAACATTACACAAAATTCCCTCTAAACAACTGTTAAACTTTACAGTCCACTTTTGAACTCTCCACAATGTAATTCTCCACTGTAAGATTATTATTTTTTGCATTTAACTGGGCACTCATTCCGTATGTCGATTATCACCAGACGACAGCGTTTCGACGATAGCTTTGCTTCACGTAACTTCAATAATCGTCTATCGTCCAGACGATATCGTTTTGACGATTGAACATTTGCTTCACGGAACTCAATAATCGTCAGACTACTATCGTCAAAACGAGAGCGTTTGCGCGATAGCTACAGAGGTATCGTCTTGCACTGTTTTGTATATTTTGCAGATAATTGAAATCTTTTTCATGAATTTGAGTGTAATTTTTTTTAATGATTCCAAATATATATGTGTTATATATGTGTTTATTTATATGGTATTTTGCTTGGACAGAATTGGGTTTGTAGCCCTTTGGCAAGTGCGGATATGAATCCATATATTCAATCAAAATTGCCATTTGCTTCGGCGTAGCTGACCTTAATAAAAATATGTTAGACATTTATATTATTAATCAAAAATTAACAAAGATTAACTAGGTATGTACTTACATTTTGCAATTTGAGAATCAAATAATTCGCCGGCACCAAAGACAAAAACCAAAATTGTTTAACAAATGTCATTTATGACAATTACCATGACGTCTAGTGCCTATTCCAACTACAGTTTGTGAGCTTCTGGGAGATACCAAAAGTGTGAAATAAAAGATGGACGCCACGATTGTAATGGAGTTACGTGAAGCAAATTAATGACGAGATCGTTGACTACTATCGCGCAAACGATTATCGTTATCAGAGTTACGGAATGAGTGCCATGGTCTCTTTCGTTACTGGACCGTCATCAAAGCAACTTGAATAAACACTTTGTATAACCTTCGTTTTGGCTGTTGATTTTTTTCGCTGATAGAAACGGACTTGGGTGAAGTTCCTTGGTCGAGTCATATGTCGTTTAAATTTTCCTATCGGAATTTTCTATCGTCACACACAAAATTATTCATTGTAGAATCATAAAATATAATTCGAAAACAGATGGATATCTTTCGAACGTCTATCCCCCGAAAACCCATTTGTTTGCATTGTTGTTTTTTTAAATTTCAAACCCCGTCTGTGAATACTTGTGAGCTACATAAAAGCATGTTGCTAATGACCGGCCAACATTTCTTTTGCTTTTATGGGCATCGAACTGTTCCATTGTCTTGTGCTAGTGTTAAAATTGTTTGGTTTTCTTTAAGCCTTCGATTCAAATAAAAAAAAAGTGAAATGCACATTTCGAATTTTTGCATTAAAGTCCAATTCATGAACTCACATAAACTTGAAAAGAAATGAGCATATTTTTCGTGGAAAACAGCTTGTAGGCAGCCGCCTTTCCACTGGAAAGTTATATGTAGTGGTCACGAATTAAGTATGTGTTTTCAAATCTTCTGTAGGTCTCTTTACTCAACCGGCTGTAAACTTGTGTTTTTCTGTTGATATTAATCACTCAAACCAAATTCCGTTATTTTTCCGATACCATTCTATTTTAATTTGGTAAAATGCGTTATTTCTGTCACTGCAGTCAGTTTTATTCTGGGCACGATGTTCGCACAATATTATCTTGCTCTTATGTTTGTGTTTTTTTTTCTAATTAATCGGAATAAATTATCGGGTATTTATGCATTTCCTAGTGATAAGTTTCAAAAAAGTGTTATTAGGTATGGCAAAAGGGCGATGGTGTTCAAAGAGCTCTTATTTTGCAAATGAAATCCGAAGGTTGCAGAAATTTCGGAGCTATTGCAGTGTTCAAGGAAGATGGTATACAATGCTTTATAGCATGTTGAAACTTATGGGATCACTAAACAAGTGAAACAAGTTCCTCGAGCTAGGAAAACGACACCAAAGGAAGACCAAATAATTCATCAGACTTCAGCTAAAGATCCTTTTAAAAGCTCCAGCATCATACAAAACGAACTGTCATCTGAATATGGTATCAATGTTTCGTCAAGGACCATAAGGCGCCGACTTAATGAAAACAAATTACGTGGATGCGTAGCTCAACGAAAACCGCTTGTATCAAAAAAAATATTTGAAGGCAAGGATTGACTTCGCTAAACACAAGGTGGTGTGCCACTAAGTTTTTGGAAAAATGTACTTTGGAGCGATGAGTCCAAATTCTGTAGGTTCGGATCAGATGGGGAAAAAATATGTATGGCGTCCTCGAAACATGCAGCATAACCCAAAGTATACTCTTAAAACAGTTAAGCATGGTGGTGGAAGTGTGATGGTCTGGGGTGCTTTTTCCTGGCATGGTGTTGGTCCAGTAATAGAAATTGATAAACAAATGTATCAACACATTTATAATAACATCATTATAAATAACATGATACCATATTCAGATGACAATTTACCGATATTGTGGCGCTGCACGATAATGACCCTAAGCACACTTCTTAGTGTGAAGAGTACCTTAGAAAATAATAAGATTAACGTGCTGAAGTGGCCTGCGCAATCACCCGATTTGAAACCGATTGCAAACCATTGGACATGTTACACAAAAAAAAAACCGAACAATTTATCCGATTTGTTTACGGAAATTCAAAGCGCCTGGTATGTACTGCAGTGATAAAAAAAAGGATTTCCTACAAAATACTAAATCAAGTAAAGTAGAAATAAGGGTAAGTTGTTTAAATTAGTTATCATTTTTGTGTATAATCTAGACAAATCCGTAAATGTGCTAAATTCATGTCAAAGGTATATATTATTTCAATACATAGTAAGCTCTTCTTTTCTTTTGCAGGTACAATATATAATTCTGTTTTATAAAAATACGAAGGCTAACTTACATATGTAATATAAATACAGTCGAACTTCGATAACTCGAACCATCACTTGCCACAAACAAAATTCGAGTTATCAAGATTTCGAGTTATCAAGTAAAATAAAAAATTGATATAAATATGTACATTCAACTCTGTATTTTATTTTGTCTTCCTCTTATTTTTCAAAAATTCAAACCAACATACAAACCTAGTTAGTTATGTTTTCTAACCCCTACTAACAAGAAATTTGACAATTCTTGTTCACTCATACGAAAATCACGATTTTCTGCGCGGTATGTATATTAGGTCATAGAAGCATACAAACGCAGTGCCCCCGAAAGCGATGCATTATAAAACAAATTTGTAAAAACACGCCGAATTTGGGAATTCCTCCTCAGAATTCGAATTATCGAAGGTGACGCCAAATAATCTCTTCGAGTAATCAAGACATTCGAGTAATAGAAGTTCGAGTTATCAAATACAAATTACATGTAAATTTTAGTCTTGGCGCTATTGCCAACCTATTTTATTCGAGTTATCGAAGTTCGACTTATCGAGGTTCAACTGTATATGAATAGAAAACGTTTTTATTTTAAAATAAAACAAGAATCATAATTTTCGTTTTCTTTGATAAGATGTGCTAAATTCGGTATATCGCTGTATTCCATTATCTTTGCTTCCGAGTTCCGACACCATCGTTCGCGTTGCCAACCACTTTTGACGAAAAAATGCGTAAATCGAAGAAAAAGATACCTTTTTACGTTCCATCGGGACACCCTGTGGCCTAAACGGCTTGACCGATTTTGAAGAGTGAGGTGTCATAAGATTCGTATTCTTCACAGGCTAAACAAAAAAGATATAAATCTAAATTTAAAGAAAAACGAAAAAAAAAAAACAATTTGTCACACAAATGTCAAGATATGGAATACACGGAACTGTGAAAAAAATACGTTCTGATCTATTCGAAATAGCATCGCAACTCATACCCAACCAAGTTTCGCACCTAGCGGCATCTACATTTCAACTCAACATCTCAACTGACAGCCAAAAATCGCATTATTTGTTTTCAGTGGATAGTGTTACCATCAAACGAACAGTCTAAATAGATACATTAGGTTCGTATCGCAATCACACTAAGTCAATACACGTACTCATTAAAAATGACAGAAAAAGAGAAAATTAGCAAAATAACGAGTAACGAGTGGTTCCTCTCTTGGCTCGAAACAGCTCAGAGAATTTCAACCGGATAGTACTGATAAATATGTCAAATGCACAAAGTTGTCAAGAAACAAATTCAAAATCCGTTTTAAAAATGAATTCCACAGAACAATAAAATCTGCAAAAATAAAGAAAATTCGGTGGTGGTCGAATGTTGTCCTAGAACGTTTCATATGTTGCAAAAATGTACGTAATTTATTTATTTGTGTTATGGATTGATGAAAGTTGCTCATAGTAGCTCGAAATCTATCCACGTACTTTGGAATAGACTGGGAGGGTTATGTGTTTCGCGCGTATCCTATGTACGTTCCTAGCAGCTAGAAAATAGATTTAATTCAGTTGATCATGTGGGTCATCCGAAGTTACTTAACCTTATACCAAACTTGGACATGTTCCGCTCCGTCCCGGACATTATGGTTAGGGAATACAGTTTTGGTAAACTATATGAGGTAGAACTACTTGAACGCGCTAGTTGGGCCAATGGTGTTCCAACATTGAACCCAAAAAGCTTAGTCTGGTACACCGATGGATCGAAAATGGATTCCGGGGTTGGAGCTGGTGTCTTTGGACCCAACACCAAAGTCTCGATACCCATGGGGACGTGTCCCACGGTTTTTCAAGCGGAAATCCATGCGATCGAAACTTGCGCTGATCTAATCTCCAAAATAGGTATGCAAGGCGCAATCATTAAATTTTTTTCAGACAGTCAGGCAGCCCTACAAGCATTGGCATCCAATACAATGGACTCCAAAACAGTTAAGTGCTGTCACGATGCTCTGCAAACCCTCGCCAAACACAACAAGGTAAGGCTTGGGTGGGTACCGGGCCATCAAGGTATTGCAGGCAACGAACATGCAGACAAACTAGCTAGGGCTGGTCCCTTCTCTGTGGACCAGAACCCTACTGCACAGTCAATTGAACTTCTGCGCTAAGGCAAATTAATGATTGGGAAAAACAACTTCGTCTAGATCACTGGGAATATGTCCCTGGTCTAAGACAATCCAAGCGATTAAATAAGCCTTATTCCTATAAGGGAATCCTTAGGCTCAGTAAGGATAACATAAGAAAGCTAACGGGCTTCCTCACTTAGATATCACCTCAACAAAATGAACCTTTGTCCGGAAACAGAATGCAGATTCTGTCTGGAGGATGTCGAGTCCTCTGAGCACATTTTATGTGAATGTCCGGCTTTTCATTGGTTAATAAAACGTGTCTTTAATAGAGAGACTCGTACGCCAGCAGATATAGCGCACGTTGCTACTAAAGACGTATTGACCTTCATTAGGGAGGTCGCACGTCTCTTAGATTAACCATTCCCCATTGATACAATAGATCTTACAGGTCGCGGTGTCAGCCAGCTGGACATGGGTATAAAAAAAAAAAAAAAAAATGTACGTTCCTATGTTACGCATTGTAGCCTAAACGGCTTGACCGATTTTAAAAATGAGACTTAATTTAAAAGTATTTCTTAACGATTCAAAAAATACACGCATAATTGTTCAAGTTTTCTGACGGAGTGGTTTTTTTTATTTTTTATTCCACAAGGCAACTTTGGAATGGAAACAGCTAAAGTGGCTCCCGTTATCTATAGTGAAATGTTTGAAATGCTCGATGTGAATTTGAAGGAGAATCACAGCAAGTAAACGGCCAAACAAAGTTGGACATGTGATTCAGAAGCTGACTATACGTTGAATGGCAAGATTAACACCTTCAAATCAAGTTAAGCGCTTACTAAATGATTCAACTAGTAGCAACCCCATGTTAGAGCACAAGCAAAATAATAATTGATTTCCATAAACTATAGATTTAGCAAAAAAAAACAAAGTTCAAATTTTCTATGCTACTGTGAAGAAAAATAAGCGCTGGATTAAGATATTGGAATTTCACTGATAAATAAAAGACCTCGAATAGAACAGTTATGACAATGTTTGTACTTAAAGTGCGCCGAAAAGCTTTTTATATTGTTATGTAAATTCAAGTTCTTACAACTGCCTCCTTGAAGCATAAATTCGTCGATTATACGAAGTATTCGAAGAATGCGTAAAATAGGTTTCGTATACGAAATGTACTTCTCTCCAAAACACTAACCCCCAAAAATTGCTTAGATTCAATCGTAAAATGACAAATTGGGTTGAAAACATCAGACGCAACTACCACAAAACATAGTGTCTGGTATTCCTTGGTTCTAGTGACATAGGTTTCATTTTCAAGCTGTCTCTGTGGCATGTGAAAAATCATAGCTATTGGACCGTATCCGAAATATTACACCAATTGTCACCCTCATCGTCCCCTGTCAAACATTTGCCACCATCACCCTATCAGGCAAATATCCCAACATCATAAATTTCTTAGTCCTATCCCGCAGTCTGCATATTCATCGTCTCTTATTATGTTTATACACGTAATGGCATACCGACTCTATGAAGCAGCTAAATAATTATATTTCTGAAATGTGGTTTACATCATTTGCAATATTTGCATGACAACCAACATTCCTGTCTGGGAGCGCATTCATTTGGTCAAAGAGTTCAGTTCACTGCTACACACACAAAGTTGTTAGAGAGACAATTTGGAACTCTGATGTGGTGATCATTCCATCAATGTTAACCAAAATCTAATTACGTACAACATAAAACAGCCATCAAGTTCTTAATTACCTGTCAACCGTAAGGATATGACCATCTCGTACACGAATCCAGGAAACTGGTTTATTTCCGAGTTGCTGCACCTGTGGAAATGGAAGGTAATAAACCAATGAACATGTTGCGGAACTGCCAGAGTAATGTGTTATAAAGTGACATTGTTGAAAAGTGGCGAAAAGTTTCCCAAGTCTTGGAGGGATATAAAAAATGCAATATTGAGTTAACTTACCTTGCAAGGTAGGTAAGCATGCGTACCCAGCTGTGATGTTACGTTTATACTTAATTGCTCTGGCAAATGTGCAGCCGAGTTTTGGTGAACTGCTGATGATGATGATGACGTTGAAATCGGACGTGGGTAGTGTTTGGAGAGATCCAGTGTGGAGAACATGTCTGCAGAAGTGCGATCTGAAAATGAAAAGATGGTTGGTTTAACAAATGAATTAACAAAACATGTCAATATAGAGAATCTGTGCTTCGACAGTCTCAGATGTTTGTCAGACATTCAAGTGCGAGAAATAAAATAAATAACTTATGATAAAACGTTTGTTTTCCGGAACTGGAGCCTATGGTATCCCTCGCTCAGTACCTCACTTGACATAGATAAAGACAGATGTTTGTGAATGAATAAGCCACGTTTAGTTATAAATTTTCTTTACGAGTTATTAAAAGTATACGTGTATCGCAGTACCAAATCGAAGACTGTCTTAAGCATTTCACATGGCTAGACGAATAATGTGCACTTTTGAGGCCAGGTTCATGTCTCTGTCTAGAGTTATAGCAAACCGAAAACCGGTCCAAAAATGTTGCCTTTAACACAAAGAAGGATCATCCTCTGCCTCATAGAGGGCGACAGGTATGATGAGGCCATTCGTAGGCTTGAAAATAACATCCAACTGAATGATTTCTTTGGTAAAAAAAAAAAATGGCAACTCTTCAATTGGCACTCAAAGTGATGTTGTTTTTAGCTTATACCGAAGCCGACCCGAAATAAAAGTTCTAGCTACCTTAAAAATAGATGTCTCTTTTTTCCGATTGTATGTCAATTCCCACTGCTTTTCCATAGGACAAACTTGGTTTGGCATTCACTAATAAATTTATTGTTGCCTTCCCAGTTCCCGAAAGCTTGCTAGTACCGCACAATCTTCTGAACTATGATGTTGCATTGGTTGTATGGTGGAACAGGCTTTCGCGGAAACGTGTTACTGCTTCTTTTGTCAAACTTCAAAGAACGGTTTGCCATGGATGCACAGGGGCCTTCCCTAGCACGCCGGGCTCTGCTCTAGATGCTATGATGAACCTCACCCCTCTTGATATTTTAATCATGGGGTGTACGCTGAAAACCATCTCTCGGTTAAAGAGAGGTAGCTTTTGGTACCACGCGCATTGGAATTTTTAAGTACTTGTGGGAGAATTATCCTTTGACCCCTGTCTAATGGATATGCCGTCTGACGCAATGACACCAGAAATCCTACTGTGACAAAACTACCACGTCAACTTTCCTCAGACAACGAAATGGCTTCGGCCAGACTCTGAGCCTGGGAATGAATGCCATCGTGTATTCATGGATGGCTCCACAACCGGACAGGGGTCTGGTTCTGGAGTCTTTGTGGAAAGCGAGAACATTAGACTACACTACCCCTTAGGTAACCATGCGTCTGTCTTCCAAACGGAGATTTTCGCTTTCCTTATGGCTATGCGCTATATTGTGACAAACAGGTGCGGAGGGCTAGAAGCATACGCGTTTACAGTGATAGCCAAGCTGCATTAAAAGCGTTGCTTAACCCTCTTACCTCGTCCAAGTTAGTGCTCGAACTCAAGCTTTCTCTGAACTTGGTCGGAAGGCTTAACACAGTGAATCTTGTTTGGGTCCCAGGTCACACTGGTATCCAGGGAAATGAGATCGCTGATGAGCTTCCCAGGCGAGATTTAGAAGAAGCTTTCTCAGGACCTGAACCTGCGTTGGGTCTGCCTGCATCTGTAGTTAGGTCATCCATTGATACTTGAGTTTCTCGTGAACATGAGAGTCGGTGGCGTGACTGAGCTGGGTGTAGGCAGACCAAACGACTGCGACCGGACATCTGTAAAAAGTCGGCGTCTTTCCTTCTGTCTCTTAGGAGAATCGACTGCAGACTGCTTGTGGGCGTCCTTTCGTGCCACCAAGCTTTTGCCAAACACTTAAACGTGTTGGGCTTGAGCGACACCACCAATCTGTCCAGCTTGTGGAGAGGACGATGACACAGCGGAACACTTCCTCTGTAGCTGTCCCGCTTACCTTTGCTCGCATCATCGGTGGCGGGTCTTTGGGGCTGATGTGGTGAATGCTGAACATCTAAACTCTTTATCAGTGAAGCTCCTTCTCATCTTTCTTCGAAAGACGGGAAAACTAAGTACAATAATGTTAGGTGTCTGTTTGGCAGTACAATGGACCTGTAGTTGTGGCTGAGTGCACCATCGGATAGTAACAACCTCCGACAAAAAAAAAATATGATGTTAAAGATGCTACGAAACAGCTCATCAGTATTTCTATTTTCCCCACCATATATGTAGGGTGGCATACATACAAAAGTAGTGGGCTTTATTTTTACTATTTGTTGCACAATAACCGTTTCACTGAAACATAAAATCCCAAAGTCCCATCATCATAATAACTCAAGTAGATATATCGCACCACAGACCAATCGCATCCATTTCAATGCACACTGACAATTTGCAGCCATAAATAACAAACAACGGTTTGCCGCTCACAAAATAGCAGTAGTTGCGGCTAAAGATTAGCTGCCCAGTGCCCAGTGACAAATGCTTGCATATAGCGAAAGCCATCAATGATGGTCGCTCCAAAGTAACCGTAGTAGGTACCGACAACCATGACAAACGACAAGCTACCTGCGGATAGACTTGGTTGCCGTATCGTCATCATCACAGTCATCATTTTCTGCACCCACGACGATGAGTTTAAACTTTAAAGGAAGTCCCATAAGAGAATGTCGACGCGACGACACGGTGCGAGAAGATACACGAAACAGTTTAGAAATAAGTCAGTCAGTCAGAGAATAAATAATAACCGTATTTTTATAACAGCGTGATCTGATCCGGATCAGATCACAAAAATAAAACAAGATGGATCAATAGAGTTTAATTTTTGAGTTGTGGCAATAGTTGCTTTCAAAAACTAAATAGAAAATACAGGGTAGCTTACAAATTTCATATTTTGCTACCAGCCATATTGCAAATATTCTGCTCAACGCGACGTCACACAAGGCACATGACATTTCACTTGCAAGTGCGGAGGGTGTTACCATTTAAATCAAATTTGCATAATTTTTCTTTTCCATATATTTTTTAGAAACTAATTTTGAAATTTTGGTCTCGGGAATCACGTGACACGCGATTTAAATCAAATAAAAGTGTTAAATGAATCACTTTCTCATTAGGTATTGCAAGCTTTTCTGGACATTTTTATTTTATTTACGAAAAAAAAAGATCGAAAAACTGCGCTCACTTTCTGCAGGGAAACTTAAATAAAACAAAAAAATATTTCCCATCACGATTGGAAAACTGCGAAACATTTCATAAATATTTTATAAAAATTGTTTTGTTTAGTAAATCTATTATATAAAAATAAGTCGGGTTTTCCTTCCTGATGCTATAACTCCAGAATGCACGAACCGATTGCCACGGTTTTGCATTCGTTGGAAAGGTCTCGGGCTCCGTTAGGTTTATAGCAAACAAAATTCAGGAAAAATTTCAACAGAAAAGCAGGAAAACAGGGAAAATCATTTTTCACATACAGCGCCATCTCTGATACATAGCATGAACTACAAACCAGTATGGTTTTGCATAGTGGTGGAGGAGATAGCGCCAGTACGTGGTGTGTGAGTATTCCTCACGAAAATAAGTACGTTTCATTTTAAGTAGATGGCGCCGGTGCGTGATACATTGTTTGACAGCTACTCATTGTGCTCTGCTCAGTTAATTTCATGTGACATTTATTATGCGCACGTTCTTTAAAACGCTAACTTAAAACCGGTATTGTGTTCACTGTGAAATTGTGAAATTGAGGTTAAAGTTATTCGTTTCCTAACAGTTCAATTGGAAACCATCAAATCAATCACGCGTATTGTGCAAATTTTTATTCTATTTCAACAGCAGGCATTTGTGCTTAAGATGGTAAGTTGAACTGTGAAAATAATGTGGATCGTGCATTTGAGGTTAAATTCACCAGTCTGTACATAGTCAAAAATGCCTAGAGGACGACGTGCGAACATCGGCCGCCGCACAAGGCATGCAAGCCAGCAACAAGTGTATTCACAGAACTTAAGCGAAGAAAGACAAAATATAATAAGAGAAAATGCCCGATTGAGACAACGCGTGAGCACACGAAGATCATTGGCATCATACAATCGCTTGGCATTCCAATATGATCCCAATATGATAAAAAATTAACAAAATAAATGAACTAAACGTAGTAATGAACATCTTTTTTTTTTTTACTTGAACAAAGATCTTGGGAAATATTCCATCTGATCATAGTCAATTGTGAATAGCAAGGCCTTAACTTTTTACAAAAACGAATGATAACTTAAAGTTATCCCGATGCGCAATGGTAGTTTATTAAAAATGTTCGGGGCAGTATAAGTATAAAAGAGAGCAAAAAGGGTTTTGTGTGCGATTGGTATGTTGACAAGATTTAAATTTTTAATTCGTAAGCAGTAAATTTGAGTGTTTCCCACTTTGTTTAAAGAACTCTCTCAAAACTCTGAAAACATAAAGATGTCACATTGGTAAAATTCGTAACATTTTAAACAAGGGTAAACTGTGAGCTAATCGATTTTTTTTGCAAATAATTCTTATTAAGTACTTCTGTGCTATCAAAAGAGGCCCAAATGAACTAGTATATGATCCACCCCAACTAGTGATACCATATTGCAACTTTGAATGTGCAAGACCATAACATATTAAGGTTAGAACAAGTTTTGAGCAGTACGGTCTAATTAGATACATTTTTCGAGCCACCAAGTTCAAATGCGATTTTACAGTTTGTATTTGGTCTTTCCAATTTAAGTTACAATCTATTAAGACTCCAAGATGTTTCTAGTGTTGCACTGTCTCAATCTTAAAAGAGTTTGTTGAGCGTTGCATGCTTTTAATGAAATTATTTTTACCGCACTTATGCAAAGGTAGGCAAAACCTTTTACAATTATGAGAATGGAAATAGAGGTTGTAATCAAATACGGCATTGCCGGATATTTTAAAGTTAATTAGCTTAGTCTTCTCACTAATAAATAATTAATTTATGACCATACTCTTAAATATTCAAGATCTTCTTCAATCTTCGTTATGGTTTTAAATGCAGTTTGAAACTGGTACGTGAAGACAATGTCGTCAGCAAAGGATGTTGTGATACCGTTCAGCTTAAGATCAAATAAAGAATTAACGTATATTAAAAATAAAAGCGGACCAAGCACAGAACCTTGCACCAAACACCATTTTATAAAATACAAAAGTCGCTGAGGGTTCCATTAATATTGACCCTTTGCTCTCTGAATTTCAAGTAAGACTTAAACCAATCATATATTACTCCTCTAAGTCCAGCGCTATACAATTTACTTAGTAAAATGTCATGATCGACCAAGTCAAACGCTTTTGTCATGTCGATGAAAAGAACTATTGTGGAGTTACTATAGTTTTGCACTTTCATATTTACAATTGACTGCAAACCCTAAAAATAGCGTGTTCCGGTGACGTTCCTGACTTATAACCGAATTGGTGGTTCGAAAAGAAATTAGCTTTGTTTAAGAATGATGTGACACGCGACTTAATTAATTTCTCGAAGACTTTAGACAGGGTTGATAACAAAGATATATGTCTATAATTTGTTAAATTGCTCCTATTGCCTTTTTTGAATAGAGGTATGACTCAAATGTTGAGGAAAACAACAGCTGTAAACACTATAGTTAAACAAATAACTTATAACATCAACTACAAACAAGGCAAATTTTTTCAATAAAAAATGCCATCACTAGTGCAAGAGTTATTATTTTTTAAAGAACAAATTATTCTTTCAATATTTTCAGAGGAATGTGGAGGCGATAAATAAAATCTTTTAAGACTGGATACGCGAAGTTTCCATGCGCTATTTTTACTGCTAAAACATTTTTACAACAATTTTGTAAAATTCGTTGATATTTATGTTTCTTTAACTTAACTTCTTTCTTTAACGTTAGTAAAACAGAAATTGTTTATGGGCTCTGTTCGACTCACATTATTTATGTACTTAAATAATTTTGGAATTAATAGAAAACGTTCTTCTTCAATAGAAAGTGCTCTCTTAATTTGTAAGATTTAGAAAATGTTTGATATCAAAAATTTTGAAAATGAATTTGAGGTGAAAAATCTTGTACATATTTGCAGCTAAAAAATATTGACAAAAATGATATACCTTTTAATCTGGCATCACATAGGGCTCCATACATATTTTAAAAAACAAGTGCAAAAGAATTTAAGCCAAACTTGCAATGAATTCAAAAAGTATTACATATTGAGCAAAATAAATGTAGCGCCGACTACCAAATGCAAAAGTCATCACAATATGTGGTCAATCATGTGCAACGCGGTACAAATTTTGGGGGTCATTTCCAGTGCGAAGAGATAGGCAAAATACTTCGATATTTCATTAGGAAATTTTTCAAACTACCAGAAAACACCCCAACTTATATCCTACCTCTGGAAATAGGTCTACCACCCTTGTATAGATATTCACGATCGCACTTTTAGACATTTTTAAAATCAAATGACAAGCAGATCATAATAAAAAAATGATTGATGCCTGTCTCCGATTCTTTGGCGAATGAGTATGACTAAATCAAGACTTTATATGACGTTAAGAGGAGTAACTAGAGAAGATCGAGGAAGGTACACGGGATTTGTTCAAGGTTCAAGACAAAAGGCCATCAAAGCAAAGCACAAAAAAGTGTAAGTTACTTTGGCATGACCTTCAATATCGGTAAAGACTATTTTCACAGCCGTATAGTATTTAGTTGCGAAGTATTCTCAACAATTTATTTTTTGCCTGATTGGAAATCCTGCACTGAAATGACACGCCACACTGGAGTAAAATAAATGCTGAGTACAGCTTTTGAAATCACCGAACCATTGAAACTAAGCAACCATAATTGCCCATCACAGCAATATGACATGAGTAAGTTTTGTAATTCGTCATCCTAAAAGTTAGTTCAAGTTTTCCAAGTCTGTCTAAGGAAAAATCGTCTTCAAATAATGTTAAATGCTTTTGTACTCCTACTTCCGCTAATTGACTAAAACCATTATTACGACAAAACCTACGCCTATGTTTTTATGAGCCATAACATCCTTTTAAAATTTCTAGCTAGTCATTAAATATTTATGTTTACAAGCTAATGGCTGACATTCCTTTCGCAAACTCATCAATGAATTCATAAAATGATACAATGCGCCCTATGACTATATTGAAAATGTATGCGATTAATTACGACACTCGTTATCTAATTAGCTAATTACCAACCAATTAGGTGACCGCATCGAAAAAACCCACAGTCGAACAATTAATCGCCAATTTGACATCAGATATTACATAGAAGAGCCCTCGCTAACTGATTTGCGGTTTCATTAGAACACCATTTGAAAATGTTTCAGATAGTTGAGGCATGGAATTGTGCCCCACCTTGACAGCATATTTAAATATTTATTCAGTTATTGGCATCAGAAGCAGCCGATAATTAGCTCTGCTGAATTTGAGTAATATGCTAATAGTGAATATTTTTTTTTTTTAATTACTAACAATGTCGGGTATAATTATGACTGAGTAATAATATTTCCTTGGCAGGGAATTAATTTCCCATCTGTCCATCACAACAAAATCCTATTGTTTTGTGCGACAGGCAATGTAATGAGGTTCACTTGAGCATACTCTACGCCAACCCGTTTCTTGCAGTTCATGTGAACTTTTCGCCAAAACTTACCATGTTTATAGAAATATGAAATGAACCCGTCAAAAGATTATAAAGTTTTCATCCATACGACAGAAAATTGAAAAAGGCTCAGAGCACATCAATAGCGATTGGCAGCAGGGTAACATGAACGCAAGGCATTCAATTACATTATCCTTTCATTACTTGTACTTGTACGGGCGGAGGTAGGTTACTCGACGGCAGAAGAACGTCCTGAGGGCGTAATTGGAATTGCGCACTGTCCAAGAGTTCTATTAAGGTTTTCTTTAATTTTATTTTATTTAATTTATGTTCGGTTGTGCGTTGCCGCGACTGTCAGCTTCGCTTGTTGGAAATAGTTTGATGGAGGGCTGGCTGGAGAGTTGTCTACTTTGCCTGTTAGTACGAGTTTATTGGCCCAGCAGCGATGCAACGGCTAACGGGTAAAATGTTTTTCTGTGCTCTGCTTCTTATCAATTGCTCTGATTGGAATTGATAAGGGGGAATGGGTATATAAAAATGTCTTGTTTGAAATACATTTTGATGAAAGTATAGAATTGGTCAGCAATATTCCGATATACAGATTCTTGGCTGATGCTCAACTGAGTTAGCGATGGTATCTGCTTTAACCCTTTCAGACCCAAATACAAAAACATTGCTCGATTAGGGTGAAACTTTGCTATTTGTATTTTTTTAATATAGGATTAACGGAAAAAATAAAAAAAAAAATCTTGTATGTACAGTTATGCGAAGCAAAGAGAACACATAACACGATCGCTGTTTTTGGGCTTTTAAATGAAATGTTCAACTATAAGTCTAAAATATATTTTTTAAAACACATCTCACAAATGAGTAAGGTGGGTCGGAAAGGGTTAAAGCGAATCAAAGTACTTGTATCTTTGTGTATGGGATGGCACGAGGGTGATAGCAGAAGATTTGTCTCCGTTCTGGAGTGTACAAATTGCACCAAGTTAATTAACTGATAACTCACATCGAAAGTTGTTGGTAGTGTCTCAGCTCGGTAATTATTGTGCCGTTTTGATCCATATTTGTGGAAACATGAAGAATTGTAAGTGTATACTATACTGAGGAAAAAAGTGCAATTTGAAGAAAGAACCACTAACAACAATTCTAATCGACTCAAATGCGAAGCCACAGAAAATGTACATCAATGACTGCTTAACCTATCGGACTCGTCAGCTGTTAAAAACTGCAACAACTATGAAGACCTCAAAGAAGTACAAATACGTTTGGACCAGGAATGGGATAGTGTACATGCGTAGGACCGAGGGTGATAACATTGTTCGAATTACATGTGATGACGACTTTAATAAATTATGAATTCTGTGTATAATGTCCCTCGTAAAAAATCCAACTCATGTATTTATCCAAAGGTTCCTTCCAATTCAAATGTTACATTTTGTTACATCAAAATATTCGTAGTGTTAGAAGTAATTTTGTTTCCCTGTTAGCGCATATCAATGCTTTAGAGTTTACCAGTAGTAATTGTATTAAGTGAAATATGGATTTACGAAAATGAATTGAGTTTGTATAAAATTCCAGGGTACTTGTCGCCTTTTGCAAATTGTAATGAGTCTTACCAAGCTGGGGGAGTTATGGTTTATGTTAAAGATGGGTACACGTGCAATTGTTCTAAAGTAACTTTATTAAGTGCTGATATTGTGAAATTGTCATTAGAATATATGAATGATATATATACCTTTCTTTGCATATATAAACTGCAGGAAATTAATAAATCTATATTTATAACGGATCTAGATAGATTGCTTAACCTATCGAAAGAAAAAAATTTGATTGTAGTGGGTGATATAAATATTAATATTTTAAATCATTCCGATAATTTCACAGAGAGATATCTTCTTCTTATGGCGTCAAATGGACTAAAAAGTATTGTTAACGATCCAACTCGCGTAACAGATTATACTTCAACTTGCATTGACCATATATTTACCAGGGTTCACAGAAAATTTAACAATATTTTAAAAGGTACGGTTTAGGACTACAAAATAACTGATCATCATATGATCACTCTTAATTATCATATAATCTCTTATAAAAAAGAAATCGATCTGCAAAAAACCAAAGAAATCATTGACTATAGGACGTTGAATGAAAGATTAACATACGAATTCTGGGAACCGGTATATGCAGAAAATAATCCTTCTTCTGCCTTTGATATATTTCTCGCGATCTTACATAAACATGTTAATTCTTGTACTAGTGTGTCACATATTTCAAAACGGAAAGAACATTTGAAGCCATGGATGACCAACTATCTCCAAGGAAAAATAAAAAATAAAAATCTTTACGCTACTAAATCTGCAAAGTATCCGCAAAATATTAGACTAAAAACGTTTTACAAAAAGCTGTGTAAAAAAACTCAACAACTAATTACAGAAACACGCAATAACTATTATTTTAATATGTTTGAAAGAGCAAATGGCAATAGCAGAAAGGAATGGAGAGTCGTAGACTGCATTTTAGGAAAACAAACAGATCCTATTGTGATAAAGGAAATTGAAGTTGATGAGGTCAAAATAAATGAGTCCGAAAGTATTGCCAATAAATTCAATGAACATTTTACGGAGATTTCGGAAAAATTGAAGCCATCTTTTAAAGCCTACAATTCCTGCAACTGCAACTTGCCATCAGATATTTTTGCTGATAAAGTTCAAGTTAATAGTTTTGTATTTCAACCTATTACTTCCGGTGAGCTACTTAAGGCTATAACGCCATTAAGCAATAAAAAATCGTGCACTAGCGATAGAATAACAAATACCCTATTAAAAAGAATTTGTTGGCAAGTGGTAGATGTATTGAGTTTTCTGTTTAATATAAGTGTCAGCAATGGATATTTCCCTCTATCTCTTAAATGTGGTGAGGTTATTCCACTTTTCAAAAAAGGAAATAGAAAAAACGTATCTAATTATAGATCAATATCTCTTTTACCAACTTTTGCTAAGCTATTTGAAAAATTGATAAAGGTTAGAATGCTAAAATTCTTGGACTGTAATAACTTCATTTGTATGAATCAGTTTGGGTTTAGGTCCGGGCTCTCAACAGAAGATGCTATTCTTAGAGTGTGCACACAGTTACATGAAGGTTTAAATAATAATCTATCTACTATGGCGTTGTTCATAGATATGACAAAGGCATTCGATATGGTTGACCACCAGATTTTACTAAGTAAGCTTTATAATGCTGGATTTAGGGGATCTATTTACAGCTGGTTTAAAACATACTTAATTAATAGGCAACAAAAAGTAAAAGTAAATGGCATCTTTAGTGAACCTTGTGTCTTGAAAAATGGAGTCCCCCAAGGTTCTGTTCTGGGTCCGCTTCTATTTTTGATATATATAAACTCACTTCTTAATCAGCAATTAAATGGGTTAGTTACTGCCTTTGCTGATGACATAACATTCACTTACTCATATCATAACGATTTTGAATGTATTGCTAAAATAGGAGAGGATCTAGAAAAAATAAGATTGTGGTTTGCTGCGCATAAGTTAATAATTAGCGAAAAAACAAAACTAGTAAACTTTAAAATATCTAATAATGTTTTATTTTATATTATAATCTTTTTTTTCATGGACATGAGTGTAATCGATTCAGTCTACCGCTGCATACTTGTGGAAAAACGAATTTTCATAGTAACAACCCCTGCTCTAACAATTGTTTTAAAATTGAGTCAGTTAAGAACTATAAATATCTAGGAGTCCTGATAGACAATAATTTAAACTGGAAGGATCATATCCAATCTTTAAAATCCAATATGAACCATGTAGTTCGTAAACTGTATCTTATTAAACCTTATTGTTCCAATAAAGTATTGTTAAAGTTTTATTATGGTCTGGCACAGTCTAAGTTGCAATATGGAATTGTGAGTTGGGGTGGATCGTATTTTAGTGTTCTTAGACCTGTTTTGATTTCACAGAAGCATTTAGTGCGAATTATCTGCAAATGTAATCGCCGCACTCATAGTTGGCCCTTGTTTAAAGAACTTCGTATCCTACCAATAAGACATTTGTATGTTTTTAAAGTACTTAGGGAATTCTTTAAGCAAAGCGGGAATTTTCCAAGTAGAAGCAATCAAGCTTACAATTTGCGTATTAATAATATGGCCGTTGTTAACGTACCAATTGCACGTACGACTCATTTTGCAAATTTTTACAAAGTTAAAGCCCCCTTGCTATTCAATAAGTTACCATATTTTATCCGAATAACTTACAACCATAATGTATATATACGAAAAATTAAGGATTGGTTACTTACTATAGATCATGCTAGCATTGAATCTTTATAAAAAATTTAATCGACGCATTAAAAATACCTTTTCTTTCTAATACCGCCAACTTTTAAGTTAACCACATCATGGAGTTTTGCTTTTATAGAATAAATTTGTTTAAATTAATATTATTTATTATACTAATTATTACTGAATATCACCCCACATCAGAATTTTAGATGACTTTGTAACTATATTTAATCCTGAAGTGTCGTTTAACACTAATTTAGGACGTTCGTCCCTTAAATTAAAAAACGATTACTATGTTAAATATTCATACTATTATTATATTATTTCATTATAACCATATTAGTTTAAGCTGAAATGAAATGAATAAAACAAACTCTACTATGTATGTATGTACTACTACTATGAATTCAAAAGTTCGCATATTTAAATTTAAAGTGTGCAAATCTAAAGTGTTTTATGTAAAAAACAAATATTTGCGAAAGTTAAAAGGAAAAGATTTCATTTTTAAATTTTTAAATTTAAAAGTAAAAGAAAATGCTTTTAATGGGTATCTTAACAGAATAATAATAACAGAGTTTTTAAATTTAAAGTGTTTGCTTTCAATTTAAGAGTACAACTTATTTTTAAAAGTGAGAAAATTTAAATGATTTCTCTTTCATGTTTTAAATTATTTGCGTTGACGTAAAAAATGTAAATTGTAAGTTTCACATTGAAAGCGTTTTCATGCATGTTAACTTTTAATTTTAAAGTGTTTTGTTCAGGAGTTTAAAGTGTTTTTCCCTCAGTGTATAGACCTACAGATATAATTTATGGCAAAATTCGCTCGTTCCACAAAAAAATGTATGTGGGCTAAGGAAGTAGATGTGTCGAGCTTGGTCCTTTGTCCATTAATAGAACCTTAAGCTCTTTTTGACGTTATTTCAATAGCAGAAACTGCTTCTATAGCCGTTTGGCTGTCAATGAATATTGAACATTGAAACCATAATATGGGCAGCGTCGGCGATTGCCAGAACCTGCCCATGGAAGACACTACTGTGATCACGCAATCTAATTGAGCGGTGTATTTTTAATTCTTCGGTGAAAATTCCGGCACCGGTTCCATTTTCCGTCGTTGATCGATCTGGTATATGGATGGATAATGATATCCTTTTCGTGAGTTTAGCTGTGTTCCATTTCTCCCTGCTGGGGAAATAGCAAGAGAATCGTATTGTATTGTAAGGAATAGGCCCTGTACACTGCGACCAGAAGAGATCTATTGTGTTGGCCTCTTTTATTTAACCCAGGGAGCTGTTGAGGCTCTTTATAAACCTCAGTACCCTTCTTGGTTCCATGTTTCCTATGTCTGCAGGACTTATACGCCCTTTGCATATGAATTACTCTGCCACTGGTCACAGCAAGGCAGTCGCAGAGTATGTGTTCCGTTGTTTCCTCCTCTTCTCCGCAGAGTCGACAGGAGTCATCGTCTCAAAGTCCCATTTTTTGAGATGGTATCTCAGTGACCAGTGAACTGTAAGAGAACCCGTTATTATCCTTAGATCTTCTTTGCTTAGCTCAAGTAACTTTTCTGTCTTACTACGAGCTGGGCTTATGAATCTTTTTGCCTGCCTCTGTCCTTTGCATTCCATCCAGTATTCGGCAAGGTGGTCATCTTCCCATTTTCTGAATTTTGAGTGTACGTAACTCAAAGGTAACCCGAAGTAGGGCTCAGGACCAGTGAGCAGGCGTGGCGCCTCTTCTCGCCAGGCAATCCGCTCGTTCATTTCCCTCAAGTCCTTCATGACCCGGTATCCAGGCAACGGTGATGATGTTGTCCTTGGCCAGATCCTCGAGGAGATTAAAACATTCTAAAACCAGTTTTGACCTGATCGAGTACGATCTTAGGGCCTTAAGAGCAGCTTGGCTGTCTGAGAGGATGTAAATGCGGGCACCTTTAGTGCGCCTACGTAGGCATTCTCGGACACATATCTCTATGGCGTGTACCTCCGCTTGAAAGATGTCTGATGATTTCCCCAGTGCTACAGCTCTATGGAACCTAGGCCCATAGATCCCGGCACCGGTTGCGCCATCTTCCATCTTTGAACCGTCAGTGTACCAGATCCTGATGGTATTATAAATTGGTTGGTTCTCCAGGCACTTCTGTCAGATATTAGTATCTTAAATTTCCTGGAGAAGCGGCACTTTTTAAGCATGGTGTCTGATACCTTGATCACAGGATCATCTTAAAGCATTTGTAGTACCCGAAGGTGTCCTGTGAGGTTTCCTGCTTTAAGATTTGATATATCAGGGAGCCTAAGGGCACTAAGACCAGCTTCCTTCTTTACGGAAATATGTAAAGGCGTCAGGCTGAGCATTGCTCCTATGGCTGCTGTTGGAGAAGTTTTCATTGCCCCCGTTATACCAACGCATGCTAAGCGATAAATCTTGTTAAGTTTTTGTTGGGCCGTTATTTGTTCGATTTTTGGCCACCATGATAACGCTGCATAGGTGATCTGATGATCGTGTTGTATGACCAATAGATCATTTTTGGCTTTAAGCCCCAGGTTGTGCCGTAAAGGCGATGGCACATGTAAATTGCCTTTGTCGCCTTCTTGGTGACTTGATCAAGGTGTGAATTCCAGGTAAGAGTCTTGTCTAGGATTACTCCTAGGTAATTTACCTCTCCTGATAAGTTGATAACTTCATTATTCATCTTCGTCGGTTTCAGTTCTAGTTTTCTCTTTCTTGAGAATGGTATCATGACTGTTTTTGTGGGATTTATGGTCAATCCTTTGTTCTGACACCATCTGTAAGTTAAGTTTAGGGCCCTTTGCATAATCTCAGATATCGTGGAATCATGCTTGACACTAACAGTGATTACTACATCATCTGCATAACCTTGTATTATGTACCCCGATTGTGTGAGGTGGTCTAGAAGTTCATCTATGACTGAAGTCCACAGAAGAGGGACAGCCCCTAGTGGCCTTAACAGTCTTTTGTGAGCCTCCATACGCCAGATTAATGATTCTGCTTTCTAACATTCCATTTTATGATTGTTAGAGGGGCAATGCCTTTTCTTATCATAGCTTTCTTTATGGCACCAAAGGAGGTATTGTCAAACGCTGGATGTCTATGAAGGCACATAGGGCCGTTTCTTTTTCTGCCAGGCCTTTTTCAATCGTCGTTGTAAGGCTGTGTTTCGGTATGGCTTGGTATGCGAACTGGGTCGCATGAAGTGGGTTATATGTAAGGAACTGATCCCTTATGTATTGGTCGAAGGCTTTCTCCATGGTTTTTGGGAGGAAGTAGCTAAGGCTGATGGGGTGATTTCGCTAGTTGTTCGGATTTCCCACCTGCCTTTGGTATGAAAACCACCTTGACCTTAGTCCAGCTTGATGGTACGTGGCCTAGAGATAGACTGGATCTGAAGACCCTAATTAATTGAGGAGTCAATAGATCCATACCCTGTTGTAGGCGACAGGGGTAGATGCCATCGTTTCCCGGTGCTTTATAAGGGCTAAAGGACGACATCGCCCATTTCTCCCTGTCTCGCTGAAATATTTTTCCGGATAGACTATAATCCCATTTTGATACCGTGAGATCCTGGGAAATTGTACATCAAAGTCTAGATGGTGGGCATTTTGGACAAACCTCACAAAGCGCACTATGGTAAGAGGAAAACTTATTTAAAATATTACTTAAATTGATGTAGGTAGACAATGCCCGAAGATGAGAAAGTTCTCGAAATCTTGTCTAAAGACGGTCCGGATGTCATTGGGTCACAAGTGACAGGATTCATGGAGGCCATAAGGGAAAACTTCTTATACAGATTATGGACAGACCAATGACGATTTTGATCGCCTTCCAATAAAAACAGACACATTACGGAGACATAATGTTTCCCCCTTCAGGTAGTTAACAGAAACAACAAAACATAAAACATCTTCATCTTTATACATCTTTTAGAACAAAGAAATTTGATAATGAAATAATATTCTGTTTACGAGAAGAAAAGTTAAAAATTCAAATAGCATGCTTGAAGAAGGACAATCAGAAAAACGGACCTAGAAATAGAAAACTTCAAATAAAAAAAACAAAAACTGAAATTTGAAAAAAATAATTTTTGGTTTTGAATCCGGAACCTGAGATGAATTGCAAAAAATGATTTCTGTTTTCTTCATTTCGACTAAAATGCGTTAGGAAATGCAAAATATAACTTTCCAATTAATAAAAATGCCTTAAAACCCCGGATGTTGTTGGTGTTGCCAATTCATCGTCTGCTGGGTCATCATCATTATAATTTTGATCGCTGTTGTAAACATTTTAAAGTTCGTGTGTACAAGTGAACAAATTACCAATCGGTAGGCATGCTTTAATTAAATTATATGGACTCTCAAATGAGTTAGGTTAGGTTGAGTGGGGCTGTGAGATCGTCACAAAAGACCAGGCAGCAAGATGGGCCCATCGCCATCCCCAGGAGGTTCTCAAATAAGTTAGTCAAGGGAACCTTTCTTTTAAGATATCTATGTAATTTGCAAAATATTAGACATCGCGTGAGTTATATGTACAAACAAAAAGTATATACAATAACATAAACAGCTAAGCAGCACAACAAAACTACAACTCTTTATTCAGCTTTTGAATAAAGCTCCTTGTAAAAATAAATTGTTTGACTGTTTTTCTTTTTTCGTTTTTTTGTTTTGTGTTCGATCGGTGTTGGCCGCTCGTAACTCGTGCGTTTATGCGCCCTGTTCAACATTTGCATGGCAGGATTACTTTTAGGGAAAATTTGTAGATATGCGGGCTCATTTTTTATAATATTCATTTTTAAAATATAAGTCTTTTAAAATGAGTTGCACTATCCAACAAGGAACTTTTTCAGCCTTTCAGCAGTTTAACAACGGATAGTGGAAATAAGATATAACTTACTAAAGTAGGTACCTTATACTAAAACTTTAAATCCCTTTCCAGATCCTGACCAAACGCATTGGTTTTTAAATTTCAAATTATTTTGTTGCTAATATTGTTCAAAAATTTACCAAAACCAAATAAAAATTATCAAAAATCTTGATTGGTGAAAAAAAAGTTGCCAAATTAGGAAAAATATTACCAAAGGACAACCGTGATTTAAACGCGCTCATTTGACATTAAAATATGCCGCAGCTTGTCGGAGAGTTTTGGAAAAAAATGTGCCATGAAGCTGTCAAAAGTAAGTGATATACAGCGGTAGTACCACGCAATGCAACAAGGTGCGCTATAAATGTCATCGGAGAATTTTTCAGAAAGCTGTATAGAAACGGATATTTCGAATTCGTAAAAATCGGAGAAATTTCATCGGATACCTCGATAGGGGTGATTACATTTAGGCGTTAGTAACCATTCTTTAAGGGGGTAAGTCGAATCACCCAAAAGCGCAAAATCTTGGATCGGGATGAAAACCTTTTTCAATTTTTTCGTAAAGTATACAGTTTTCCAAAACACGATGATAAAATTGTAGGTTCGGACCATACAGTTTATGGAATGATTTTCTTGACGGTCATCCAGTAACAGAATTGGGCCATCTCACTAACATTTGTGTTAACTAGTAACTACTTCTCTAAGCAAAAACACAATGTATAATGCCACCAATTTGCGTTGGTTAAAATAAACCAAAATAAAAACATTTTTGATTTAAGAGTTAGACTTATGGAGAGTATATTAATCATACGCTGAATGACTTGTTTCTTAAAAACTGAAAAACGATTTCTAGTTATTAAAAATAATAGTTAAAGCAAGAGTTATTGCTGTGCCGTGGCATTGGCACTCATTTCCTTACAAATGTAGTGATGTGAGAGTGAATAGTTTTTCTTTAGGCGACAACGCAAAATTCCGTCTTGTTGGTGTATCAAGGGACCGATTCATTGTAACAAATATTCTATGCCTTCACTATATATCCTGCATTTTTCATTGAGTTCGTAACTGGAACGAATTACAGTATGACCGCGAGGAATTCTCAAAAGTTCGAATTCATTTAATATAGTAAAACCCGGATAAGTGCCTTAACTTAAATGCGCCGTTTTGATAGGCACATTTTAGGAAGGAAATTGGCACAATGCCCCCACAACTGGTTGTCGATGAGTTCCTCCGGTGTGAGTCCTCGTGAGCCTATGTCCGCGGGATTATCCTTTGAGATTACGTGCCTCCATATTGTGGGGCTGGTGAGGGTCTGTATCTCAGATACCCTATTAGCTACAAACGTAGTTCTTATTAGCGGGCTCCCTTTGATCCACGCTAGTGCGATTGTGGAGTCGCACCATGCAAACACCTCTGGATTCTGGAATTGCATTGCCTGTGATATGAGACGTAAGAGTTTTGCTAAGAGAAGAGCCGCACATAACTCTAAGCGGGGTAATGAAATACATTTCAATGGCGCCACTCTTGTTTTGGACGATAGGATGTGTATGTGCTCCCCGCCATATTTAACTATTCGAGCGTACACCACAGCCGCGTATGCCTTCTCAGAGGCGTCGCTAATGCCATGTAATTGTACCTCGTCGGAGTCTTCATATTGGATCCATCGAGGTATTTGGATGCGCTCAAGGGCTATGAAGCCGTTTCGTAATTGTTTCCAATGATCTTCCATCTCTTTGGTGATTGGGTTATCCCAACCTTGGATCCATAGCTGTTGTAGGATCAGCTTTGCCTTGATAATACAAGGCGATATCCACCCAAGAGGGTCAAATAGTCTGGCGACGTCTGCCAGGACTGAGCGTTTTGTAAATCCCTTTGCTTCGGGTAAGTTAATTTGGAATTTAAAGACGGCTTGTGCTGGGTACCACCGAATTCCAAGCGTTTTTATGGCATCGGCTGAGTCGAAGTCTAGAGGAAGATTTATTTCTCTTTCATTTTCAGGTATTTGACTTAAAACCTTTGCCGAATTGCTTGCCCATTTTCTGTGCGGAAATCCAGCCGACTTCAGGACATCTAGAGTGTCTTGCATCGGATTCATTATTTGATCCATAGATGAGGTCGTCTACGTAGAATCCTTCGGTGAGTACCTTTGAAACGTGAGGATGAGATGTCTTAACATCGGCTGCTAGCTGATGTAATGTTCGCATTGCTACAAACGGAGCCGATGCAGTACCAAAGATGACGGTTTTAAGACAATATGTCTTTAAGGGGTCTGAGGTGGTATTTCTCCACACAATCAACTGATAGGGAGTGTCGCTCGATTTCATCCAAATCTGCCTGTACATCACACTGATGTCAGCAACAAATGCCACTTTGAACTTTCTCCATTTGGCAATCAGGTCTATGATATCTGACTGTATGCGTGGCCCGATCATTAGATTGTCTTTTAAGGATTCTCCATTCGAGGATTTGAATGACGCGTCGAAAACCACGCGCAGTTTTGTCGTTGTGCTCGCCTCTTTAAACACTGCATGGTGTGGAAGAAAATAGTATTGTTCGGTCGAGATTTGCATATCTTCAGTGATTTCGTGCATATGCCCAAGTGTGAGATATTCTCTGATACAGGCTGTGTATGCCTCTTTTAGTTTGCTGTTTGAATCAAGGCGTTTCTCGATTTGAAAAAATCTAGCTAATGCTGGTCTTTTAGAATTGCCTAGGCTTGGGCGAATATTGTTTTTGAATGGTAACTGCACTTCGTATCTACCGTCTTTTAATCTTTTGCATGTGCTTTGGAAATGTTCCTCGCATAATTTCTCTTCTTGAGTTAACTTTCTAGTTTCGAGATCTTCCTCTAACTCCCAAAACCTTTTCAATTGAACATCCAGCGAGTTGAAATGGTTTTGAATAGTTATTGAGTTGGATTGACCTGAATTGTTTGTATTGCCAGTGAGAATCCAGCCTAATTCAGTATATTGAGCAACAGGCGCTCCTATTTCGCCCTTTACGAGGCCTTCTACAATTATGGAAGCATATGCATCTGCCCCTAGAAGGATGTCAATTTTTCCTGGCGAGCTGCAAGACGGATCGACCAGTGGTAAGTTGTGCAGATGGGTCCATGCCTTCGTAATCAACTGGTGTGCTGGTAGCAGTGACGTCAGTTGTTTAAAGACAAATGCCTTGACCTGTAGAGAAAATGATGATCTGGTCAAGGAACGGATTGTGAATTCGACTTGATGGTTCGATACGCCAGTTGACGTCTGTCCTAAGCCCGTGACTTTTGCTGAAGCCTTTTGCTTTTTTAATTTGAGCAACTGAGTAACATTTTCGGTGACAAATGTCGCTTCTGATCCGGGGTCAATTAATGCCCTTAATATGTACTCATTGCCATTGGTTGCAGAAACTTTGACCAGTGCTGTCGCTAGCAATGCTTTTGTATGCATTTGATTGATTGAGGTGCAACAAGTTTCATTTTGCTTGTTGGATATTATTTGGGGGGTGTGTATGACATTTGTGTCTCGAGCGAGATGGTAATTAATGTTGCATTGTTGGTTTTGAGATTGCGCGTATGCTTGAGCGCTTATCGCATTTTGCGATGTTGAAGGTCCACAGTTAATAAACTCCTGTGGTTTATTTGGAACATATGACGTTGCATTTTGATTTAGTTGATTGCTAACAACTTGATTTTGTGTCGCTGACATAGTGTTGCTATTAGCGATACCTGCCACGTCTGTGGAATTCTTGGGAAAAGAGGAGTGTTGACAGTAGTGATTTTGAACGTTTCGATGAACGTGTTGTTGAGCCTGGTGTTGAGTATTTTGTTCCATATTATGTTGAGACCTATCAATTTGCAATAGCGTGTGATGCTTTAAATTGCATTTGAAACAACGATTAATGCTGTTGCAATTGTTCGCATGATGGTCGTAACCCAAACAATTAGAGCAAATGGAATTTCGTTTTGTTACTTCCATACGGGATTTGACATTAATTTTTAAAAATTTCTTGCAATGGCGTAAACTGTGAGCCCCTTTGCAGAGCCTAGAGCGAAACTGTTTGTCTTCCCCATCAGTTTTTACGTGATAGGTGTTGGACGTAACTTTTCTAAATGATGTTGATGGTAATGGTTGTTTCTGATGTGAATTTGATTCCATAAAGTTTTCAAGTGAGCTGAATCTGCCCTCAATGAATGCTAAGAAGGTTTTCCAATCGGGAATACTTCTCGAAGTTCCTAATCTTGCCCCCAATCAATGATGTATATCAGTATGGGATCCCATGAATCCACATTTATACCCAGATTTGAGAGAGCATGTAAACACTGATTCGTGGTGTCATGCAAAGACTTTAAGAGGTCGGCCGATTCAAAAGTGATTTTTTGTTGCTCTAACAAAATCCTCAACTGTGTATTACCTAGTTTCCTCTTGTTTTGAAACCTATTATTAATTATTTGCCAAGCCGATGCGTAGCTTTTGGAATCGATTGGAAGATGTGTGAGGGTTAGGAAGTTATAAAAAAAAAATCCGCTTGAGTGCACATAGACACTTATCTCTAAATTTATAAACATAACTACGCAACAAAACAAAAATACATTAACAGTTTAAATTTTGACAGTGACAGCTACCCAGTCAGTCTCCACCATTGTAGTAGATTAAGATTACTACTTTTTTTATTTTTGATTTTAAAATCATGAAACACAAGAAAGCTCTAAAGGAAAAAAAGCTTTTGTATTTTTTCAGCTGATTTAAAAATATAGGAATTATTTTCAGGTAAATTTCAATAAAAGTATACAAAATAAAAGGCAATTAAGCGGGAAAGGTAGTTAAGCGAAAGGCACTTAGCCGGGTTTAACTGTACCTGCATGTAACTACAAATTTTTAGTTAGCGCATCGAGTGCCATATTTTTATTTGGATCTCGTCAGAATATTCCAAGAAAAACGCGTATGAGTAATGGTAATTTCAGTTTGAGTATGTCAGTAGAAATCGGTTGAGTAAAGAATGTGTTGTGCATTTAGTATTATTAATTGGTAAACTTAAATAATAATGTAGAAATCAGTAAAAAAAATAAATTAATCCACGGTAAGTTTGCAATTAGTTGTAGTAAGAACCAAATTGTTTGTGCCATATATGGCACACCATGCAATAAATAACGTGTATAACAATTTTGATCTTAGATGTTCAGTATTTCTAATGCTTCTGGTACAAAAAAAAACTGTTCCTAATGAAGTTTTGCATATTTTAGCAGAAATACCTAGCGGCAGTGAAGATGGTATGCAAAGCGACGAGTATGAAGGAGAAGATCCTTCGGAGAGTGTGGGCGATGTTTTCAACGAGGAATTGATTGGAGCCATTCTATGCGATGAAGATATCGTGGAAATTGAATGCCATTTATTAGAGAACGACCCTAATGCTGCTATATCCAACGCATCTGATAAAAATGAAAGTGGGAAATACGAACTACGAAAATAAAAACATTTCTTCGCTGGAAAAAGAAAAAAAAACATCAATATTCCCGCTGAGCACACAGTGAAAGTTGACTATATAAAATCAATAATATTTCCTTATTGTACTAAACTATGAAATCTGATTAAAACGAATGAATGATATGATATTTCCATATAGAAATCTTTATTGTTGTAATGAAGAAAATCTTATCAATTTTTTTAAGATTTTTTTCATATAATTTGTGCGTGCGAAATCATATAAAAAAAAAAAAATAAATAAATAAATAATTGGCGGAACAGGTCCGTATGGACCCAAGCCTAGCTTCTCACAACCATTTGTCTTGTGTGAGTTTTTATTTTTGGGACGAATGGAAGGGATCTACAATTTTATGCCGAGTCCAAACGGCCAATTGAGAAGCTCTTTCATGACAGTTATACTCTCGGATGTTTGTCAGACGTTCGCGAGAGGTGGCGCAGCGAAAAAAACCTTAAGTTGGAATTTGGGTTTTTCTCGGGATTCGAACCTGGGAACCCTCGCTTAGTAGTCCAAGACACTAACCACTAAGCCACTGCGCCGAAATCAAATAATACAAATAATATGAAAACTTTATTAATATCTTATTGAAAAAAGTGTGTCTATGTATAAACGTTTAAAAGGAAATCTTCTCAAATCCCTAAGACTTTTTTTTATATTTTAAAGATATATCACATTAATTGTACGTGGCATACTATCCGGTCGTCCACTATAAAGAAAGCACTTACAGCACACCAGATGGTGGATTACGGTTCAAAGTCAAATTTGAAATCGAAACAACTGAAAGAGTTATCATAGGCTTAGTCGATGCTTTGATACCCTCCACTGCATACAAGTCATGCAAAACTGGTTTTGTATGGGAGGTATCAGAACTAGTTGACCGACATAGCCCAAATTTAATATCAACCTGACGACGATAAAGGTAAGTTCTCTCACAAAATTTCACTTGCCTACTATCCTGTTTTGACGCTATCCTGTTTTCATCAGACAGAGGGACACATAGGCCTAATATTGATTTTGTATGGGAACTACCAGAACTACTTGACCGACATAACCCTATTTTAGTAACAACTTGACGACAATAAAAAGAAGTCCATTCACAAAATTTCCAACCTGGATTCTTTTGGACGCTATCGTGTTTTCAACAGACAGAGATAAACAGGGGTCTAATATTGATTTTGTATGGGAGGTATCCGAACTACTTGACCGACATAGCCCATTTTTAATACCAACCTAACGACGATAAAAAGAAGTCCTTTCACAAAACTCAATTCGCCTAGGTTGATTCCTTTGGGCGCTATCGTGCTTTCAATAGACAAACGGACAGACAGACGGACAGACAAACAGACAGACAGACAGACAGACGGACATTGGTAAATGAATTCAGTGTATGATTCTGATTCAGAATATATATACTTTATGAGGTCTCCGGTGACTCCTTCTTGGCGTTACAAATGTAATGACAAAGTGAATATACACAGGAGGGTATAAAAATAGAAACGACAGGTGGAATTAAAATTTTAAGTGCGCTGTAAAGAGTCGCGAAGTTGACAAAACTCGAGAGGAGCCGGGTAATGAAGATATTGTTTGCACCGTTCCTATATAGTCCTCATGTCGATTCCGAACTTATCGACTCCCTAAAAGGGAGACCACGTTTGCGAGCGTAAATGAGGAGCTATATCTACACCAAAGTCGAACAAGACTGGCCATTGATACTCTGGCAGATCCTGCAGAAAGTCCAAGTTATCAAGAAGAGATTTTTAAATCCGTGTCGGTGTCGCCTGGAAATTGTCGCTTTTTAAATTCGCCTAGTTCTGACAAAGTGCTGTTTTTTTATAAACTTAATTGTTTGTCAAAACTTGTAGTTTAATGTTAAAACATGCGAACCAACCTATGTTAAAGACCAAAATGTAAAATGCATTATGTGACATTTAGACATAAGACAATATTACAGCGTAGGCAATCGGAAATATCCTTAGTCGATTTGAATGACAAACTGTCTCCGAAAATGGGTTGTACCTTTTATATTTATGAGGTAAACTTGTTGACTTATTTATTTTTTCTGAAATATGAACTCAATTTTCGTGACACAGCACTCTTGCCCTGGCTGAAGGCAAACATTCTCATTATTTATTTTATTGGACTCATTCATGCCAACAAGTATACAATGACTCATCATGCGAGTCTTAAATCGAATCTCTCCGAAAATCCATCATCCCGGAAGTCCGTCAACAACTTGCCTCGTAATAGTAGCCAATTGTACCAGAATATTCAAGAAAGCACATCGTTTTATATTTTATACCCTTTCACAGTTTACAGACAAAGTCGCAAATGACTAAGGACTACGAGAAGAAATAAATCTGCACATCAAACAGACAAAAGCCGCATAAACTCGAAAGGAAAACGAAAAAAAAAAAAATATACAGAAAAAAGACCTTAATCTGAAATTCAATTGAAAAACAATTCGTCGTAGTCACAAAACTCAGGATACGCCATTTAGAGGATGCCATGAACTCACTCAACGTCCTTTCCCTCTTCCCCTTTACTGGTATTCAAATTTGAGCAATCACTGTTCAACCCAGAAGAAAAATAGCACAAACAGTCTTCAATTTAAAATCCTGATTGTCCCATTGAAATCAAAGCCCGTAAAAAAGGAAGACAAGATTAAAATGGAAATTTCATCTTAAACTCATTTTGAGACATCCTTCCGAGATTGGCAAGTAATTTTGTTATCGATATTAAAATTTATTGGACATTCTTCTCCAAAAGGAAGCAGCAAATACATTTTATTATATACCAAGAAAATCTATTACATGGATGTTTAACAAATATTGATATATACGTTTCGTATGTTTTTTTTTATTAGGATTTTAATCTTGTCTTTGGAAAAAAATGATTCCAGTTGAGAGATAAATTAATTGAATATAGAATCTGCCACAAGGGTATAGCTTGTGAGCAGATTTATGCATGTCAACGTCACAATAATGGCGAAATAAATTTTCGCAGAGAATAAATTATTTATACTCAGCACAATTCAACCTGAAAGTCTGGTAAAGTGTCACATAAATAAAACTTCTTTTTTGTTGTGTGTGTGACTGTCGAATAATATGAGAACAAAAGTACGGGATAAAGAGATCAAAACTCAAACTCGTCGGTGACATCAACAGGGGATTAGAGGTGTTAACTTGTACGGTTCAAACAAATGAAATATTATTCCTTCGACAAAAAATCTCGCGTATGGTGTCCGGCCTAGCTTCCGGAAATTATTTCTTTTTTTTTTGTTAAATTCTAGGGAGCTAGGCAAAATTTAAGTGGTTACGCACACTTTCCGATAGTTAAAAAAAAGGGACAAGGGAGCGTTACAATGCGCCATACTATTTACAAATTTAAATCTCGCGTTTAAATTTGCGGAAGGTCAAAATTTTGAAATTCGTATGGAAAATATAGCCATTTTGAATTATGTACTTAAATTTAAAGAAGGAACTAAAAGTGTTTATTGGCAAGGCCCAACATCGCAGATAAAAAATATATAAATAGATGGTTGGCGCAATTGGTCCGTAGTGACTCTAGGCCTAGCTTGTCACAACCATTCGTTTTGTGTGATTTTTTCATTTTTGGGACGAATCGAAGGGATCTACAATTTTATGCAGAGTGCAAACGGCTACTTGAGAAGCTCTTTCATGACAGTAATACTCTCGGATGTTTGTCAGACGTTCGCGAGGGGTGAAACCTTAACCCGCCAATGGTGACCTACTGGTCTGTGAGATCGGGTGTGTTAAAAAAACCGAATAACTTTGTTCTCCGTTATTGTTTTTTGTTGCGATTTCGAGTAGCTGCCGCATTGCACGTCCCCCACCATCAGTTCACGTCGAACCTTCTTAGTGAGCACACGTTGTGTATTTTCTTTACTAACCGGTGTGTCACCGTCTATGTAAGTAAAATATTTTTTTATTATTTCCGTATTTTACCTAGTTTATTATTTTTTTTTTTTTTGTTTTATTGTGTTAAATGCATTTAGATATAAATTTGTGTGTTTCTATGTGTATATGTATGTATTTCATATTATACATAAATCTTGTTTCCAGCATGTCTTACGAACGCGAACAGCGTCATCTTGAATACCTTCTAAAAGAAATAACACTTGATGAGGACAGACCACCAAGTTCTTCAGATGGTGAATCCGAGAATGATAATGAACTAGAGGAAATACAAAATTCAGAGAGCGAACAGGAATTGAGCGACCGAGAGCCTTCAGGTAATAGCAACTCTTTATTTTATATTGGCAAAGACAAAAGTACGAAATGGAGTAATGAACCTGCGCGCCAATCAGTTCGTACTAGAAGTGTCAACATAGTTTCACAGTTACCAGGACCAAAGCGAGCTATAGCCAATGAAAAAGACATTCTTGAAATTTGGAAACACTTTTTTGAGGAGTCTATTATTCATATAATTGTCAAGTATACCAACCAATATATTGCTACCGTGAAAGATAAATTTTGTAGAGAAACATATGCCAAAGAGACTGATTCCAAGGAAATTTATTGCCTGATAGGATTGCTCCTTTTAGCTGGTGTTAAAAAATCTAATCATCTGAACGTTGAAGAGTTGTTTCGAACGGATGGTGGTTCAATTGAAATATTTCGGCTTTCAAGGTCTGCCCAGAGATTTCGATTTTTACTGCGTGTTTTGAGGTTTGATGATGCTACTACGAGAGCAAATAGAAAGCAATTTGACAAAATCTGCCATATTCGAGAAATATTCGAGACATTCGTTCACAATTGTAAGGCTAATTACACTTTATCAGCATTAGATGAGAAGTTGGAAGGATTTCGCGGAAGGTGCTCATTTATGCAATACATTCCAAACAAACCAAATCCATATGGCATCAAAATTCAAGCCCTTTGTGACGCCAAAATGTTCTACACACATAATATGGAAATGTATCCCGGAAAACAACCACAAGCAGGCCCTTACAATTTTGACAATTCTGGCTTCGCTGTTGTTCAAAGATTATGCGAACCGATTTTCAATACAGGTCGCAACGTCACAACTGATAATTGGTACATGAGTATACCCTTAGCTGAAGCATTACTGAAAAAAGGTTTAACAACCGTCGGAACAATCAGGAAGAACATGAAGGAAATTCCTACAGACTTCAATATAATGCGCGGTCGAAATTTCGCGATGGCCTATGGTAGTCTTCTACGCTATGCTCAATGTGAGTACCATAAACAGCCAGGTCATATATATAGCCAACAATCAAGAAACAAAACTACTACGTCGTAACTTTATTGGGAATTTGGCTATGAAACTAATTGAACATCACATAAGAGATCGGCAAACGCACTTGAACTTGCCACGATCAATGAGACTAAGACTGTCGGAGATTTTACATATAGGTGATGTACCTGGGACATCGGGTCCTTCAAGAATTGGTCGGTGCTATGAGTGTGGATGGAAAAAAAACAACAGAAAAACCAAGTACTCTTGCCACAAATTTGAAAAATATTTGTGTCTTGAACACGTAGTGCCGTATTGCAGCAGTTGTTTACCTGTAGAAATTTAGTTTTTGAGTTGTTTTTTTTGTTATTTTTTGTTTGGAAGGATACCAATTTTTGTTTATTTTGTAAAAGTTCCGAATGTCGAAAGACTAAAAAACGTTATTTTCCTTAATGGACATGTGATTTTTTTGTTTTTTCTTAATTTTAAAAAATGTGTTACCAAAAACATTGTTATTTTTAATGCTCCAATAAAAAAATTTTGTGAATTAAATTATTGAAATAAAAGAGCTTAAATTGTTAAATTGATTAAATATCGTTGATTTATTGTAAAAAGGCATAAATTTAAAAAAAAAAAAAATGAACTATTAGTAACACGTTTCGAAAAATCTTCAGTTAAAAACCCCGGTGCGGGAGACCGGCGTCACCATTGATCAAAGTCAAACTTGCGTCACCATTGGCGGGTTAAGAAACACTAAGTCACTGCGCCTACCTACCTAATGTTTACTCAGAATAAATCTAGTAAGAAAACACGTAAATCCATGAACTCAATGCACATAGAATTAGACATCCACTTGCCTACTGTTAAATAACAACAAAAAATCACTCTGCATTATTTCACGGGATCATCCACTTCCAGCCCCGTTTGGGCGAGAAACTTCATATAAGAAATATGAAATTATTGACCACTCCAGCTCGAGGTGATTTTTTTTTGGAGGTTATGTTAATGCCCGTGAAGTTATTTTCCTGCACCATTGCAAGTGGTATATCTTAATGCCTTTCTGCTAAATTAAAGACATTTCAATCATAATATTATACTCAGCATCACACGGATCCGCAGTACAAGTATAACACTTCAATTTGCCCGAATTGTTGTCTACCGAAGTCTCCTTTACCGCACTCCCACAACTTCGTAATCTGACGCTGTAAATTGAGTTGACTCTTGTACATGTACAGCCACCAAATTTTACGCCAATTCCTTTAAATTAGATTATGTGGCAAATCGATACATTTAGAGTTATTCACTTAGACCTTAGATCAATTGTGCTACCACATAAACAATCCCTTAACTGCCGCACACTTCAGCTCATTCAGACTATTGGACCTTCACGGAATACCTTCTGAAAGAAAAAATGGTAAACAAAGCAGTGATACACAGGATCTCGCTGTTTTTCGAAAAGTTTGGTATCCCTTATCATCATCAGTTTGTATTGCTTCAATCGCACCTCAAGGTTAGCCAAAGTTGCAAACTCTACATCTCAACCAAATGTGAGGGATTATTCAAAAAAGCTACCGGTACAACCTTCAAACTTGGTAAGTAAGATGCACTTTCGTAGATGGGCAGCAAACTTACCAAACTTAGTGTGAAATTGAAATTTTTTAATAATGAGTTATCCAACGAGACCTGTGGTTGAGTTACCCCATCCGTGATCGAGTACTACGCGACTGAATTTGCTTAAATCCACAAAATTCAGTGACGTATTGCCAGCTCACGGATGTGGTAATTCGGCACCTGTTTCTAATTCTCTTATCCTTCCTCCATCTGCTTCAAAACTAACATATTCCCCAATTTCGATGATCGAACCTATATTCCTAACATGCTAAATAACGCTTCTCCTTCAAATTCACCTCAAGCTTTTCCCATTCCTTTCTATCAACACTTTCCGCGACATGTGACCCTTAAACTCAAATATTTCTTCCCCAACTTCGGCCCTTAAACTGGAACTATGGCTCAGTATCCTAATTGCATTAGTTCCCATATTCTAAGTCCCACATCCGACCGTTCTCCCACTAGCTCATCAATAAGCGATAATTCCCCATCAACATATTCTCCCAATTTTCGTGAGACGGCATTCTTATACGGACTTACTGCTCCATTTTCGTGTGATTCGAAAACTGTGGATGGTTTTACGCTGGTATATAGCATAGGGTTTAGTCCTCGGCAGTTTGGACATACCGAGTGGTCATAACCTACCTCTTGAAGGTACATAACGTATTCCCTCCTTCAGAAAACAAAAATGATCATAGGCCCTGATAAAAGTTGTACTCTCCAATACGGTTTTGTTAATTACCTATTTCCAGTCAAATGTTCTTGTTCAGAAAACCATAAAACCTCCGCTCTCAAATAAAATCGCTCATTATGATTTCACATCTTTAGACAACAGTAGCGTGCAACAAACTCTTGACAGTCGGCCTTCGCTCCCAAATTCATCATCGGTCGTTTAATTCAATCACTTAGACACTCACAAGTAGCAGAGCGGACTGCCCTCCAACTAAGCTCAGCTCAGCTTCATAATTCCAATTTCTGCTACAACTTCATTCAATCGATCCCTAACCAAACCAATTTCAAGCTCACAATCTACAAAATGAAGGAAGGTCCTTTTTAACCCCAAACCCAAATCAAATATTTTTCTTTCCCCAATTTTGAATGCTTCCCAGTACACATGCCAGCAGCTGAGCGCTGCTTTTTCTGTTGACCAAACTCATAAGTCTGGACATTTTGATAGCTCACTCCCTGCGCCCGTATATAGCTAGTATCCTGCAAGCCGCATTCATAAAATATGCAAATATATTCATTACAAATAGCTTTAAATTGAGTGCAAGGTCTGTCATCCTCTGAGAAAGGCAAGAAAAAAAAAACCAACATAGTAACCTTTTGCCTCTCATGTGCCACATCCTGCATTTTGTGTCATACCAATGTTCATAGTAAATCCTTGCGGACACAAATATTTGATCAGTTCTACCCGATGAAATCCCGAAGCAGAATGCACCAAGTAAAATGCAAACGAAACTACGACGACTTACACACGCAGCGGGCATGCCAGCAAAGTCAATGCAATGTGCTGCATCATCATTGTTCAATTTGCATGTCAGCAGGATGTGGCAGAGCGGTGGGGGTCACGGTCATTGCAGGATGAGCAAACAAATTTGAAATTGTGCAAATGTCACGACTTTCGATGTCACGATGTTCATATTCTTTCTCATCTTTCCCATCTGATGAGATTGTTCTTTGTGGAATCAGTGTGCCTTCCCCACCTATGTGTACATGGTATTACTTCAGGCAGACTGCGGAATCTGTGTGTGACAGAGACTGTTTTTCAGTTCGAAAGGTTATATTGTTTGCTAAGGACATTGCGTCTTTAATGACACTTATAGGAGACGACTGAAACATGGTTTCCATGTTACAAGGCAAATATAAATCAATTTGTGGCTCTCGAAACGATGTAATATCGCAAAGCCATAAAAACAGATTACTTCGGTCACAAAGGACGTTGATTTCACTTACCCATGGTGAAGGAAAGAATCGCAGCTGCGAGGAACAAATGAACCAGATGACAGTCCTGTGAATTCATGATGTTATTCTCAGTTTTTACCATTCTCGTCCACTTCCGTTGGTCCACTTTAGATGCGCTAGTATTTGGCTTCGAATCGACGTGTATGTCCTGGGTTAGTTTTCATTTAGTATCCTTCAGACAGCAGCTATCTTTTGCATTGTCACGATCGATAAATACTTTCCGCAGCAAGTGCCCTGAAATATAAATAGGAAAATATTATTTTTTAATATGCGAATCGCTGCACGGTGGCGTATGAGTAACAAAAAAGAAATCGATTAAATTGCATTCTTTTCAAGGGTCTAAAAGACCTATCAACTTGGCCTAGTTTTGTGCAGTAATCATTGTCTCTTTGCATATACTTGGGGTGCACCTGCACATAAATCGGGTGGGTGCAGCAGAATGTAAGTCATAAGTAAAGTAAAGCACACACAAACTATGCGGGCGTCTACGAGTATTCCTTTTTCATTTTTAAGGGTGGCGAACTAGGACACCATCACTCAGTATGAAACTGGAGATACGTAAGTAGGGCAAAGTTATTAATACTGACAGGAACATATTCCAGCTGCATCATCGCATGCTTGAGCATCTTTCGTTATTTAAAATGCGTTTTGCGGTTAGTTTTACAAAAAAAAATGAAAAAATAAAAAATGCATCCACATTTAATTGCTGTCAATTTTCAAATACCGTTCCAGTTTTTTTCAAATTTAAATTCAAAGGTTGGTTGAGAATGAAAAGTGTGCTTTAAATAATTTAGAGGTCCTCTGCTGAGGAACTGTGTAGTATGAGTACCTAAGCTGTGTAGCTCAAATTTGACTTTAAAATAATAATAGGCAATTACGGAACTAAATATATTTGCGTTTGTAGAGTTTAACGACCAAGTGGAAATTTGTGTTCGCTAATCATTACGTAAATTGATCGTATTATGAGCTCAAAACGTAATAGATAACCAGAAGTCCAAATACCCAAAGACCATCCAAACTAGAAGGTCAATTGAGAGCAGAAACGGTACTTGCCAGCGTGGAATAGGAATTCTTAAAAATTCGTCCATTTATAAATCAAAGGAGCGCCCTTGCTGCCGCTGAGTATTTAAAAAATCCAGTGCTGGGATTTGATGTCAATACTGGCCATGGGACAAAAACCATTTGTTCATGACAGTAAACATTATTTTATTTATTCGCGTACATACAATTTTCCAATTTCAAATTTTAAAGACAATACATTTTTTGAATCTTTCCAACACCATAGATATAAGCAAAATTGAAGCAGCTCAAATAATTTCAATAGTAGCAAGCAGACGACGACACGTTCCTTCGTGCCGCGTAAATCCCTTTTTGCATTGGAATTTTTCTGCAATTTCCATATTGCTGATTGTTCCTCCACAGGCCCTGCTTTTTTTTTATCGCATGAAACGGAATTTTTGGTTTTGCGTTCACTTTTATTTATCGCAGAAATATTTTCTGCGGTTTCCCCTAAAACAATTTCAAAGTAAACACAACACAAATTGTTTCCTCGGCTTTTTATGTCAAAATTTATCTTCGATTTAATGTATCGGACATTTATTTCGCGAGCTTAATGAGTGGAGACTTGTCATCGGCCCATCTATAGGAAGTTAAGAATTTCGTGAGCGATATGGATACTGCTTTGCTAAACTGCCTCGCTAAATTTTATCTTTGTAGACAATTTTATATGGGAGATAAAATTTAGCGCGAGCAGGATACTTAGCTTTAGCTAAGGATTTACTAATTCACGACATTTTATTCGCAATTCTAGAAACTGTACAAAGTGAAGATATTGACCCTTAAAAGTCGCGAATCATCACTTTTTATTATCAATAATGCGATCGAACGAGAAATACATCTGTGGTCACAAGGCAAAACCGCTTAAGTCTGTTTTACTCATTGTTCAGGAGAGCAGTTTAAAGTTTTTTTTACTCCATTTACTCTAGTGACTTAAGCAGTTTTTTTTTTTTGAAATTGTGGCCACGTTTTTAAAGATATAAAGCTGAAAAAAATTTACAAAATAGATTTGGATACGCTGAAAATCAAAATCTCAATTTCTTCTGAAGTCGACTTAAGCGGTTATGGCTTGTGGCCACTGATATATTGCCATAATCGATCGCAATTTGACAAAATAGTTATTTCTGAAATTAGTAAAGGTAACCAGGCTGATGACATCTATGCTGAATTTAGCAAAGCTTTTGATCGAGTTAACCAGTTAACTGGGTTTTCCAGACTTCTTTTTAAATTGACTTTCCCCATTCCTCTCGGATAGACTTCAAAATGTTAAGTTCCGTGGTCATATTTCGAAAAATATATCGTTAACCTCTGCCGTCCCTTAGTGTAGTCATATTGGACAACTATTCTTTATACTATTTGTGAATGACATCGTTAAATTTGTACCTGAATGATTTTTGTTGATGTTTTCGGATGACTTAAAGATTAATATGCGGGGAAATGAAAATCGTCCTTTCGAGCTGTTAAATTCGCATCTTCAGAAATTTCATCTGTGGTGCTCTAAAAGCAGTCTCGCTTTAAACATTTCTAAGTTTTCTGTCATAACTTTTTCTCGCTGTAAATCCCCTGAATACATATTCCTTCGATGGTACAGTTATTCTCCGTGTTTATTCAGTCAAAGATTTTGGGTTTTTTTTAGATACCAAACTATCATTTACTTATCATGTTGAGTCTATCACAAACAAGGCAAACAGAACATGGGGAATGTTAAGGCGATATGCTTGTGAGTTTTCGGATGTTTATGTTCTCAAGACCTTGTATATCGCCTTTGTGCGGTCTGCATTAGAATATGCGTCTATTGTGTGGTGTTCGTATTATAGAGTCCATATAACTAGAATTGAAAGATTTTTATGATTCGCTCTTAGAGGACTTCTTTGGCTCGATCTTAGAATCATTGGAAGCTGGGAGAACAGTGCCCAGAGTGGTATTTATTCATAGGGTTCTGTTCAATAACTCAAGTAAAAAGAAAAAGAAAAAAAAGAAACGTATGCAAAGGCAATGGATATTTATTGCGAATAAAAGAATGCGGACTGCATAATAATTTTGTACGGCGTATTTGCGACCGCTCTGGTCGTTGGCTCCTCAATCACTGCCCAAGAGTATTTCGCAACTACAGCTGATCAGACGGTGGTGTTTTTCCATCGTCGCCTCGCTGTCGATGAAATGGTTTTCGGTCTGCAGCCGTACGCTGGTTTTTGGTCGCAACCACCGTTGTTCGGTTGAATGGTTACCCTCGTGTTGGGCTGTTGCAGTGCATTGCCTGTCGGTCGCAGCCACCGTTACGCTCGTGTACGTTGTTGTTATTGTTGCTGCGATGAAGGTAGCCTCGCGCCGCTCGATGATGCCGTTTGTTATCGGCTAAGATTTGTTTGTTGTTGTTGCGATGCGCTATCGCTGGTGGTCTTATGTTTTTGAACAGGTTCTAATAGGAGAAATTGATTCAACTTCTCAATATTCGACCTACGTAACTCTCGATTTTTTAATGTAGGACACTCTCGTACAAAATACGATCTTTCTTCCTCAATCAATGGTATAATGTAGACCGATTTTAATTTGCCAGTTTCCTCAAAAAAAAAAAAGAAAATTACTTGAGAATGTACAGTCATAGTTGTTTGCTTTACGTTTACTTTGTTTTTTGTAACTTTAAATACTATTATTGTGGCCTTATGTCTATGAAAGACTTTTTATTCTTTGGTGACAAACAAACAAATAAATAAATAAATTTGAAATTACTATGGATTGTGAAACGCAAAAGTAACTCGTAAATTAAAACTTTCCTCCCTTAGCAAATTACCGACATTTCGTCTTGAATTGCAAGTCAAAAGTGTTGATTTGCGAACAAAAGTGGTAGATTTACCATTTCAGTACCTAGTATGTAGTTGCAATTTACAAATTCCCAATGGTAAATTGAAACTTTTTTTTATCAATTTGCATTTACGATTCTTAAGTAGTGCAACCCAGAGAAAAATGCTGTGTAAAATTGCCTTAAACACCTTAGGTAAATATTTTTTATGGACTTTTTTGGACAACCATAAATCTGCCAACAAATGAACAATTTATGCATGGCATAGGTAATAAAAAATAGGCTTAATCGCCTTAAAAAACCTTAGGTAAATATTTTTGTATGGAATGTTTTGGACAGGTAAAGAATTACCAAGAACTGGCCAATTTATGTACAGCATAGGTAATCAGAATTAGGCTTAATTGCCTAATAGCCTAAGTTGTTTTAACCTAGATACAAATAAGTGAATAAACACCTAAGGACATACGTAACTCTTCTTAGTTCTACGGTAAAATTCCGCATACCATACTTATTGATAGGAGCCATCTAATAGAAGCCACCTGATAGAAGCCGCCTGCAAATAGCCAATCAAAATTTGTTATCGTGTGTTGCTGTTTAGGTTGAGAAACAGTGTACAAATTACCTTAGTTACTAGGTAAATGTACCTTAGGCCTAAGCTAATATTCCGGATAAATTTTCACCTACCGTGCAAAATTGGCTTGGTTCTAAGGTAAATATAATATAACACCTAAGGTGATACGTCCTCCAAAATATATTTTCGCTTGTTTTATGCAAAGTGTTTTACTGGCCTTTGCAATTTGTGGACGTATTTTTTAAACGAAAAATAATCAGTGATATAAGTTCAATAAGTTCGTGAAATATAAAAACATTGAAAACAGTACATTAAAGTTATAAACTAAAATTTAATTACAAATAACAAAAAAATATTAGACAACAAGTTTGTCGAAAGAAGATTTATACGGTAAGTGGAGTGAAATATCCCTTGTGTTATGAATGTCTTTATAAAAACGCATTGTTTTCGAATCAAACTAAAGGGATTTTTTAAAAAAAGTTTTCTAAAAGATCTCAAGGCAATTTAGAAAAAAATAAATATCGGTTCGTAAACAATGTTTCACAAAGAAAATTTTGTACACCTAGTCAAATATATGTTTTCTATTTCCCAATTAATATTAACATTGCATTTTCAACGCTACTTTAAGTCATATAATAATAATATAAAAAATATCATATAACACTTTTTATATTATATAAAAAGAAAATAAAAAGAGAAAAATAATTAATATAAAAAAACATTTTTTTAATTTTTATAACATTTCTGATACGGACTAAGGTAAGTTTGCCTGGCTATTAAATTAAAAGGTATGTTCTACATGTCTATGTACATCTACAAAAATTGGTAAAATTTTGTTGGGCTACGTACTTTAGTTTCTAGACTAAATATGCTAAGTCAAGTGGTTGCAAAAAAGAAATACCTAATATTTGATTCCTTCATGTTATCCGTAAGCATCATTTAGAACAAATATTTTTGCAGTGTAAGATGCCACTTCCTTTAGGTAAGAGATAAGTCTTAATTCAGCCTAGGTTTAAGGTAAAACACCTTAGACAGCCTGGCATACCGTTACCAAAAACTAGGCTGATTTTACACATGTGAAAAAATGTTCGGTTACATAAGGAATATAAGGTAAGTTACCTTAGAACTTACCAAGTTCAAAATGGCTTTGGGACTAAGTTGATTTATACCGCGATTTAGGCAAAGTTTACACAGTCTTTTCTCTGGGTGTGATTTGAGGCATCACCTCAAAACTTTATTCTCAGTTTACAACTCAAAGTTCAACTGCTTAGGTTATTTTCGAATACCATAAATATTGCCATTATGTTATAATTTGTTTCCTCCTGATATCTATGAAAATCATACGGCGCCATATCGTCCGGAGACAACGGGATTTGTCTGGGGTGGTTTTTCGGTCTATGCTGAAAACAAACAAATTATTTAGAAGAACTTGCCATTGATAGGAAACTGCAATCCTTTTTGATTACATACTTTAGAATCCATTCCAACTTCTTTCTAATAGCGATCAGCGTTGCCAGATTTTTTTTTCGGGCAAATAATGATTTTTAAACTTTTTAAGGAAAAAATCGGGACTCTTGCGCCGAAAGCGGGACACAAAAAAAGTATAAGTAGATAGTTTTTTAATTACTTATCTCTTTATTTTATATTGAAATTAAGTTTAAAATCAAAATAAACGTTGAAATTTTTATTTAAATTAAGATTAAAATCAAGCTAAGCAGACGTTGACCGTGTATCAATGTTGGACATTGGTGTACTATGCTATCAGTTGAAATTGACCGTCTCTCACTGAAAGATATATTTTTTTAATTTCTTGTTATTTGCCATTGTGGTGGGCGATGTATTGAATAAAGTTTAAAAATGGCAAATGTACTGAAAGCGGGACATTTAGTTTTGTGCTAAAAATCGGGACGTCTGGCAACGTTGAGCGAGATGTACATTCTGAAAAAAATACAGATTTATATAGGTACCTAGTTCAGTTTCTTTTTTGTATTATTCAATATGTACTTACAAGATATATTCCAGAATGCTTTATAATTCATTGGTTAGTACATTCACTATCACTACGAATAAGTTGTGCTTATAATTAACTTTAACCTTTTTGACTCTGAATTACAATGATGCCAAATGCGCATTGTTGGAGTTGGAGCTGTCCATGCATAAAAAGGAAGGATTTAAAAGGATTTCTATTCATGGACTACAGACATGGTATGACGTGTCGTTTATGTCGGCTGCCTATGCATACAAAAATCTCGCACATCATGTAGTTAATTTAATGGAAATTACAAAAAAAATATTTTTGCGTACATGTGTTAAATTATTTCATTGATTCATCATTTAGTGTTTGTAAATCAGCAATACTTTTTGCAATTTAGGATTGTGAAGTGGTGTTTGAGAAATTGATCTATTGAAGCGGTAAATTGCGCCAAACAATACCGCAAATCAGTACAAATAAAAGAAGCTCGAATTAATACTTCTAATCGCAAAATTCAACAAACAAAATTTTATATTATGCGCCGTTTTCAATGTCAAATTACGAATTTTTATATCAATACAAGAAAAAATCGTTGTGATTTGCGAAAAATATGCAATTCGTAAATTGCAACTCAATATTTTGCAATTGCTGATTTTCAATTTTGTCCGTGTGCTCTCATTAACTTTCTACTAGTTTATTACTCATTTGGCAATAGGCACATTAACCTTTGCGGACGAAGCCGCCGGGCTTTCATATAATTTCCAATATAATATTGAATTTCACACAAAATTGATACTCAAAGTCACTTTAGAAATAGAAACCAATTTGTTGGTCGGCATTTAAAAAATTATGCTCTTTCTTAGAACCCATCAAAAGGTCACGTCACTCGCACATACCCTTTAAATTAAATTCTCTGAATATTATGAGCCGAATTGATATGCCAATGGAAATGAATGGTAATAATTCTCGGAAGTTTCACTTATTTATTATCGCACACTATCGCAAAGTGAAAAAACTTCACTCCGCCTTATAGTAGTGATATCAAACCCTCAGCCAAAATGCATAAATCACATTCTGGCAACCGAAAATTACATATTCCTCTACGGTGAGCAGCACCATCGTATCTCTTCGACTATATCCTACTATACCCCTGTTAGCTATCACTTTGTGTGTGCACTTTGAGGTGGCTTGTAGTTCAAGTAGTATAGCAAAGCCCAACATCCTCTTGTGGCCATAGTAATAGAGCGCATGTTAATCATTCCCGGACATATCTTCAGCACGGAGAGAAATCCGTGAACTCATGAAGATGTGTCATTATAACTTTCCCACACAGAGCCCATGAATTTTTCATGCCAGAGAAATAAGAACCCTCAAAGTTGATCCTTGGTAATAGAGTTCTATAATCTATACGGCACCATAGCCCGGACGTACAAAATGGGGGAATACCTCGGCAGGGCAGTTAACAAATTGCCCAGCTTTCTGCGAAAACATTTTGTGATCATTGCGCCTCCAATGGGCTCCTGCCTACAATACAAAGCAAGGAATTGCGTAGGTAGGTGCTTAGAGGATAATATTATTTCTCGTTGTCCATAAAGACTAACTGAGTAGCCTCCACTCATAAATATACGCCAGGCAGTTCTCTTAGCAAAACAAAACCGGCGGACAGTATCATAATGCCGGCTTAATGTTACATGCTAAATCATATCGAGGTCAGATGTGACTCAGCAAGATGTGCGGGCGGCACTAGGAACTTAATGAAGTCCGTTTTATTGTCTGCTGAGATTTGATTTCCCATTCTTACTGTGGCATCCATAAGAGGCAGCTCAAAAGCAGCAATTTAATTAATACCTAAAGCACTTCCGACTTCCGAGTCAATGGGCCACATAATATTTACATTCTTGTCCGCTTGAACGCAATTTGTCTCACAATTTAAGCAATCGTCTTACCTAATCAACTCCCACCCACAATCGCTGAACTCATTCCCTTGTATTCAACACTATTCCACTTAAATTGGGTCGCTTCAATATAAAAATAGAATAGCGACGAAGAACAATAACCGAATCGATTTTTCCCTAATTGACTTCGACAGCAGTCAAATTGGGTTGTGCGAGTACAGAAACGGCAAAAAAAGGAAGTCGTCCGACCCTTTAAATTACTTCAAAATGACTGATAAAAAGGGTGCTGTACCGGTGGGGCAAAAAACACAATGAAGGGGTCAATGTTTAACAAAGGGTTTTGTGGGGACGGTCACCATCAGAGTGAATAGATAATCGAAGCACCCTCAAAGTGCACTGGTCGTTGGTTTAAGGTTATTGCATGAAATTGCTAGGCAAATGGACTGATATGGGGTTGAAGGCTGCTGATCTAGGGGGACTGGAGATTCTGATAAAAAACTTGGGTCTAGTTTTAATGCTGCGCTTTGATATATGCCTGCTTGGTTTCGATATAAACAATTTAAGGTTGTTAGATATTTTTTTGAACTGATACAAGATAGTTGCTAGTGTGAACCCTGTTCTTAATATTGCTCGGCTAAATCATGGTTTCAAAACAGGGCTTTCGAACTGCACTCGTATTCATTATGTTCCTAAATTATTTCTAAGTTAAATTCCGTTCGTTTCTAAAATGAATAGGTACACAACCGAAAGATCATAAAAGACTAGGGCTAGGGCCCTATACGCCAGGGCTAGGGTCTTATTAGGTCATAGTTATAGTGCCAACAATATTTCTTTTTCTTGGTAAAGTGTAGAAGCATCATTGACACACTCTGATAAATCCTTTTGACTTTCAAAAGACTACTGTCGCTTCAGTTGCTGACGGGCCAATTCTCTAAAAAAGGTTAGGATGGGTAAGATTAGAAGACTTATACCAAATTAGGTCCAACGTGTTACCTACCAAATAGACCCCTCAGCTATGTCCGGCGAATCTCAGAATTTTGCTGCATTGCACTCGACTTACCTTCCCTATTCGCAGGTAAAGACTTCCGATAGTTCTAAGCCAAAAAAAAGTTTAATTCTAAACTTGAAAAACTTTGTATTATATGATCCTTGACAAAATTATGAGAATATCAAAGCTTTGCAAGTTACGCGATGTAGGTAATGAAATAAAAGACCACATTTATCTCTCGCTACACTTTAATCTTTTGAAAATATGTGACCCCCTTCATTTCGATTCAAGCCCAATTCATGTGACTTTGATGTCCTTTAAGTCTCTGCAAGAGAACGGAGAAATTATCTTCTTAATCGTAATGTTCATAATTATCACGTTTCAAATAACAGCCCGAGTAACAATTTGACATCGGTAAGGTTCAAATTCGTAATTTCTGTAGGCAACAACTCTGATAGAGCTTCTATAGTATACCTATTTGTTAACTGAAGTAAAGCGATTTCGAAACTTCTGAACGACCATTGCAAAGCATATCCACAGGGTTTATAGAGGTATGCTGAATTAAGTTTCGGTAAGAAATGAGTGAGGAGATGTCTGTCGTTTCCATTAAGTAAAGTAAAAAATTGTTTCCATTAAGTAAAGAAGTTTCTTAAGAGCTTCTGACCAGAGGCATGAATTGTCATGCAGTGTAAGAGTACTTACACCTCCTAACTTACTTATGAAGGCTTTATAAAGGTAACAATTAAATTCAAATGAAATGAATGACAGCTGTCTTAAGAAACCATCATTCAATGAATCAGGAAAAAAGGAGAACAAATAAAACACTTTCAGCATAGTGAAAATTGTGTGAGTAATGTGGTTTAAAAAGAACACTTTCCGCTCATAAATAAATTATGTAACACTAAATGTCTTGCTTAAAACTTCCGCACAGAAGTTCATTGCAAATCTTACAGAAACTCTCTGTGGCTGGAGGAGGAATTCTTTAAGTTGAGCTTTCGACCGCAAGATGAGATTACGACTGAGCTGTAATAGAATTGTTTTTTCTTCTCACTGCTACGAATTAGCCTTATTAGGTTCGATTCCAAAAAAAAGTATTCTATTCAAGGTCCACCTCTCACAAACGTTTTACAAACATAACATCCAAAAATAAAACTGTAATGAAAGGGCTTCTCAACTAGCCGTCTGAAATGGATATTAAATTACAGATGCCTTCCAATGGTTGTGAATGTTTTTTTTTATTCCTAATGTTTTATTTTCTTAAATTTTGAGCTTCTATGGTATGCTTATATTACAGTTTTGTTAAGGCCTTTCAGCAAGCCCCTACCGAAGTAATAACCTACTGCTTATAAATGTGAGATGCTTCTTTTGCGCAGCAATAGACTAACGCAGATATTAATTGGCTTCCAGAAGAAGAAGTTGTGTTTTCTGTAAGGTTTATCCAAGCTGTTAATAAATACCTGTATGAAAGTGCGCCAAATTGTTTTCATTAGGTCTCATGCAGTCAATATTGCCGGAGGGAAAATAGTTTTATGTGTACACAAGTATGGATTCTTTTACTTCGCTTCTACAACAAGGACATTTAGGGAATGTATCCGGTTCAACGATTGACTGCGCCTGTAATTTTAAATTGCATTCAGAGCAAACTTTCAAATGTCTGCATGGCATAATAGAACATTTGGCGTCAAATCCAGACAAACGATGCATAGGTTTCGAGGCCCTTCATCTACTGGCGAATCTTTTTCAAATTCGTCTAGAGAGAGCTCATTGTCATCATCATTTTCCTCAAAAATGTCATCTATGGGCTCCATTTCCTCACAGATGCCTTGGTTCCGGAAAGTCATCCTATTTAAGAATACCATGGGAGTGATTTGCCCCTTTTCCATTTTATAGTTTCTCTCTTTTGGATTAGACGTGTTCTTTCTTTGCTCTTCCGAAATGTCGAATATTTGCGCCAAATGCAATCAAAAAATAAAGCGTGTAGATTTAAATGAAAGCGTAGTTTGTGGTTCATTTTGCGGGCTACCATTTCATAAAAATTGCGCCGAAATTAACCAGGAACAACAAAATATTCTGGCAAACTCGAATTTCTTTTGGAAGTGTAATATGTGCTCTCAATCAAAATTTTCTGAGTTCTTTTTGCGTTTTACGGAACTTTCTAATTGTGTCATTGACCTTAAAAGAGAAATTTGTTTCTTAAGAGACCATATTGAAAACAGCTCAAAGTGTGTAGTTGAAATTAAGAATGATATTTCCGCCCTGAAAGTTATAAACAGTGCATATAATATGCCAGATGATCTATCACGGCGTAGTCGAAATAATAATTCTAAAATTATAAATAATGACCAATCTCAGATCAAAACTGTGTCGGTGATTTCTAATGAATGTCTTCAAAATCTCCCCTCAACCAGTGCAATGTCAGTGCCTATAATCTCAAAAAATGCTACCAAAGAGAAAAATAAATCTAAGACCTTAACAATAAGCTCTCTTTCTAAATCTCAAAACAAACCCATAAAAGTCGTTGGTTCTGACAATACCTCATTCCTTAATGTTTTACCCTCAATAAAGTGGCTTCACATATCTAAATTTCGTATTGACACTGATCCCGGAGACATTGTGCAACACGTTTCAAAAAAAACAGGTATACAACCTGAGCATATACAGTGCTACAAACTAATAAAAAAAGATGCTGACTTATCTTCATTGAAACATCTCAACTTTAAACTAAGCGTTCCATCCAACAAAGTGGACAGTGTCATGAACGCATCTGTTTGGCCTTGCTATGTTCAAATTAAATCATTTGTATCACGTCCAAAAAACGAAGAGACAAACGGGAACGATATTCCCCAAGTACAAATAATTTGAATCGACCGCGAACTGTCTCTTTCTCTCACTCTCCCTGGAATGACTTTCTCATCTACTATCAAAACACCGGTGGACTGCGAACAAAAATGCAGCAAGTGCTTCTCTTTTCCTCATCCGCCCAGTATGACATAATTGCTTTCTCAGAGACTTGGCTAAATGATGATCACCACGATGGTGAGATGTTTAATAAAGAGCAATATGCTGTTTTCCGCAAAGATCGTAATTATGAATTGCTGGATTGTGAAAGAGGAGGTGGAGTGCTAGCAGCTGTGCGTACATCACTCTGTTGCACTCAGGTTAAATTATCATCACTGACTGGCGCTCTCGCTCCCGTAGTCGATCAATTAGTGCTGCACATAAAATTTGATTGTATTAACGAAGTTTTTCTTATTCTTTCATACATTCCACCAAGTAGCTCTTTTGAATTGTATAAAACTCATGTCGATAATTGTAGTTCAATACTTAAAAATCTGAAAGATAATCAACGAGTAATTGTTATAGGTGATTTTAATTTGCCTAATGTTAAATGGATATATGATCCCGATGATAAAATCTTAGTTCCTTTTAATGTAGTATTTAATCATGACTGTGAAGTTGTTGATACTTTTGCACAATTTGATTTAAGACAAATTAATTTTTTTCAGAATTCCTTTAATAATGTGCTTGATTTAGTTTTCGTTGATGCTGAATTGAATGTTGATATCAGCAACTCAATTATTCCTCTTTTCCCCAACACATCTCATCATGTTGCATTCAGTTTGCATTTAGAATTTTATAACTTTTTCTCACCCTCAACTCCGACCTCAGACTCCAATGTTATTTATAATTTTGCAAAATCGAATTTCAACTCAATTTCAGATTTTCTGAATGCTACTAATTGGCAGGCTTTATTTGATTGCTCTAAATTAAAAGGGTTCTATGTTTCATTCCTAAAAGTTGTTTTAACGGCGATTGATTTGTATACTCCCAAAGTAAAATCAATTGGTGGTTCGAAGCCTGTGTGGTTTAATAAAAGAATTATTAATCTAAATAACATAAAAAACAAGGTTTACAAGCAATTTCGCAAATCCAATAATGATGATGAGCTCTATAAACAGTATCGAGTGTTACAAAGACAATTTGATACATTGAATAAATTTCTTTATAATCAATATGTGTTTTCTGTTGAATGTAACTTAAAGGCAAATAGCAAGTGTTTTTGGAATTTTATAAATAGTAAGAAGCAATCGAATGGCATTCCAAATCGTATGCATCTTGATGGCATTACATCTTCTGATCTGTCAGTTATATGTAATTTATTTGTTAAACATTTCCAGTCCGTTTACTTAAATTGTAGTTTTATTATACCTCAAGCTGCTGACAGAAATTCTCCATTTAATCTTTTGAACATTGGAAGTTTAAGCCTATCTAACGCAGAGATAGAATTAGCTTTGTCTAAGCTTAAGGCAGATAAACGACCAGATAACGATGGAATTCCCCCTATTATTTTACATATGTGTGCGGAAGCATTCACTGCACCTTTACATCTGATTTTTAATCGTTCATTGGAATTTGGCGAATTTCTTAATACATGGAAGTGTTCAACAATCACACCAATTTACAAATCGGGAAGCAAGCAAGCGGTTTCTAATTATCGTCCAATTTGTAAACTTTCTACCATTCCTAAACTATTTGAAAAAATGGTCTATGATAAATTAGCTCACGCTCTAAAAGGAATTATTTCTCCCTATCAACATGGTTTTGTAGCTGGTAGATCTACTAGCACTAACCTAACTATTTTTTGTAACTCTGTTTTAAATGGGCTTGAGAAGGGTTCGCAATATGATGTTGTGTACACTGACTTCTCCAAAGCATTTGACCGAGTCAATCACGAAGTTTTACTAATGAAGTTAGCTAAAATAGGTTTTCATTCAAATTTCCTAAAGTGGCTAAAGCATACTTACGGGATCGTATACAGTACGTACGTATCAATAATAATCTTTCTTCGCCAGTATATGTTACATCGGGGGTCCCTCAGGGTAGCCATCTAGGTCCACTACTCTTTCTATTATTTGTCAACGACATTCCCGACATAATTTTAAATTCTAAATGTTTGATGTATGCTGACGACTTAAAAGTTTTTCGTTGCATAAACTCTGAGCAGGATTGCATTCTATTGCAAGAAGATCTTGATAGATTATCAAATTGGTGTAGGATTAATTCCTTACATCTGAATATTTCCAAATGTCAAAGTTTAACTTTTTGTCGCAAACGTTCATCAGTTAATTTTATATATAAAATTAACCATAAGGCATTATCCGTCTTAACATTTAAAAAAGATCTTGGCGTCATTTTTGACCAAAAACTAAACTTTTTGAAGCATATCGATTTCTAAGTCGCTAAAGGCAATTCAATGCTAGGTTTTATCTTGCGTAATTCCAAAGACTTTTCGGATCCTCACACTCTGAAATGTTTATTTTTTGCGTTTGTTAGGTCTACCTTAGAGTACTGCAGCACGATATGGAATCCTTCTTATGCAATTCACTCTTTTAGATTAGAGAAAATCCAAAAACGATTTACTAGAGTTGTAATGAAAAGACTCCGCTGGAACATAGTTATGCCTTCTTATGAAACGAGGTGTAAATTACTTGGAATTTTGCCTTTTCGAAGGAAATATTCCGCGGTTATGTTCATTAGGGACATATTAGAGGGTCAAATTGATTGCCCCTCTATCTTATCTCTAATTGGGTTCAATGTTCCTGCGAGAATGCTTAGAAACCGATTGTTTTTTAATATTCCGTATCATAGAACTGTTTATGCCGCCAACGAACCAATATCCAGGTGTTTACAAGAAACAAATACTGTTTGCGACATGATAGATTTCAGTCTTAGTAGGTATATATTTAAAACAAATCTATTATTAATTTTAAGTAACTTTAATGGTGGTGATGTTTAATATTTTGTTTATATTTAATATTGTATCAAGTAATCACTGAAGTATAATTGTAACTTTGTTTGATGAAATAAACTAAACTAAACTAAACTAAACTAAACAATCCATTTTCATTGTATTGAGCGCTTTGAATTCTCTAAACATAATTTCACTATCACTATTGTGATTATGTCCACAACACTTTTTTGTTCTTTGCAAAGTGTTGTCCGGCAAACAAATTAATACGTGCTTTACAGTTTTTTTCATAGCACTCATATTTATCAACACCATTATACACTGATTTATTTATGATATAATTGTTTTTCATTGAAAACATACAAAAGTTTGCTGCCTCTTCTTTTGCCACTGACAATTTCAAAGCCTAAGCCACTATTACCGTCCATCTTCGCAAATAGATCTTAAATGACGCACTGATGTGCAGCAGATGCTATTTTTCTGGTCATCATATTAATAATAACAGTTAAATTCACTGTTAAGCATCAATGAAAGTTGAATTGCACACAAAATTAGAATAGTGAAATAAGTAAATAAATTTGGGGACTTATTTTATACTTAAATTTGGGGACTTATTTCATCATGAAACCCCCAATTTTAAATATGAAATAGGTCCCAAAAAACCCATGAAATAAGTCCCCAATTTTGGGGATTTATTTCATATGAATAAAATCCCCACTCCATACAAAATGTTGGGGGGTTATTTCCTGGAGCCAGCCTCGGTAGAACCTTATACCGAAGTCATATTAATACTTTGCAGACCTAGCCCAAAACAAGACTGATTATAAAACGTTTAAATGAGAAGTGGTTAAATATATACCATTTTTAAAAATGTTGATGTCTTTTGCCCGATAAAGGTGTTAAATTTTGGTCTATTCGCCGATACTCTACTCCACTTACTTACTAAAGGAGTTGGATATGAACTAAGGTGTTAAGTGAAATGTTGTACACAAACCTGAAAAATGTGTGCACAGCAGAACAATAACAAGGTAATAAGGAGTGCAGGTTGACGAAATCGCGTGTTATTCATGAAAAAACCATGTCTGCAGGTCCTAAGACAAAAAAGTTGCAAAAGCATAAAAAATGATACTAGGACTTAAAACCTTTGTAGCATTTTTGAGTAAAAATGATTATCATCATTACTATTTTTGCATAAGGCATTAATTTGCTAAGCCAAAGTACGACTTATCATAATGAATAATAAATTAAATCATATTAGGTGGTATAAATAAAAGGTATCAACTGCTTTTACTCAAAAGAAATATCAAAATCGAAGCATTTGCTATTCGTTTGGTATGAATAGAAACTGATTTTAGGTAGAACCAAATTTTGACATATTCGAAAAGCGGCGTTACTTATTTACCTTTTACTCAGATCGGTATGGATAAAACGTATCAATTGCTACGAAAGTCCAAGTCTGCCATTTGGCTGACTTAGACCGGTTTTATTCACTCGAAGTTGAACACGACTTGGGGATTTATATTTTCAGCTTGCGAATTTGCTTTTATTCACTCAAAGTTGACTCGCTCAACTTTGAATATCCCTGAGTTGAGAAAACCGAAATTTGGACAACTTTGGGTTCGCTCAACTCCCCGAAATAGTAGGAGTTAGGAGAGCAAACTTGGGATTTTAGGTATAAATTTGTTTTTTAAAGGTAATTATTATTAATTAAAATTTTAAATAATATATCGTTTAATTTATTGTTGTGAGAATTGGCCATAGTCTGATTCGAGCAGTGAAGAGGATTGAGAGGATAAGAATTGTCTGTGAGAGACGGCAATACAATATAATACCACAGAGACGGACGTGAAAATTGGGACGACTATGAATTTATCTGTCATTTTCGTCTTTCAAAGCGGACGACAATGATGGTGGTCCATCTTATAATGAATTGGTTGCCGTGCGTCTGGAGAAGGTATTGTGCATCGCGAAAGATTTGAAATTGATTGTACATTTTATTAAGGTCTGTGATTTTCTTGTTCGATAGATCGTGTGAATTAAAGCTTTAACAAACTTGCGCTGGGAACTGCTACAAACAGCACATGACTTTTTCGCAAAAGCAAAATTCCCTCGAACAAATTTATTTCGTATATGGATATCCACTTCTTTAAACGAAACTCATAGACAAAGAATAAAAAGTATACAAAGTATGCTTTGCCCATAATGTGAAAATGACGTGCGAAATCCAAATCCAAAGTTGAAACTGTCATATTTTGTGACATCTGCCGCAAATATCCCAGGGATATTTTGGAAACAGCTATTTGGCCAACTTCTAAATTTCAACTGCGAGATTGAGAATTAGAAAAGTGAATGAAGGCAATTTTCAACTTGCCGCTCAACTATCTCTTTCAAATCAACTCCAAAGTTGGCCAAACTCGGCGTTATCGGGAAGTTGAGCAATAGTGAATAAAACGGCCCTTATTTTGTTCGCAGATTTTTTTTCATAAAACAATTTAAGCATTGAGAATTTTCGATGGTTTGTTAATAAAAAATGAAGTTCAATTTTGTTTCGACAGGAAAACCAACAAAATACCTCTGACGTTCGTGAGAAAGGCAACAATTGTTTCGTGTAATCCGGAGTGCGGGCTGTGGACTACGAGTATTTGGCTAACATTTCTTTTAGATGAAAATGTTTAGACAACATCATTCCTAAGGTTTGGATTCCGAGGGTTTGGATTAACATTTCATAGTTCTCCTTTACCTAATTGGATAGTATGTCAACAAATATTTCAATCAAACCGATGATCCGATACAATTTCCGGCACCTGAAGAAGAAATGAAACATCAACAAGATTTTTGGCAAACAACAATCATGTTTCCAGGTGAAATTGCAGCTTAAGATTGCGCTCATATTGCTGGATTTTATTTTTTCAATTTCATTAATTTTGTTCGATTTTTTCTCAAAAGTCGTTATTATGTCATGGAAAATTCAAAAAATCAAATTTACTGGTCATTTACAGGAACTGCAAGCTAAATACAAGAACATCGAGGAAAATGCTATGTTCGAATTTTCGAACTTACTTTAGCAAAGAAGGTTTTAATTTATATTGATTCAAAGCAATTACTACGGGCTTTAATTTTGCTGCAAGCTTTAACTCAAAGTAAGTGCTAGTTTTTATTCATACGACCCAATGTCTAAAATAATATGCACTTTATTTACTTTTATTTTGTATTGCCGAATTCCAATTGCTTTTATTGGGAAATTTATAAATATTTTTAATTTAGAATTTGATTTTTTGTTAGAGGTTGTTGTAATAAAGTTAAACTCAATAGGTTTTTTCTGTCATTTAAACTAGCTAAAAGGCAATTATTTAAAACACTTTAATATTTGTCCGGGCAATAAGAAGATTAAGAATCGTTCAGAGTGAGAAGTATCATTTATATAATTTGTTGAGTTCAACTTTATTACATATTTAATATAAATTATGGGAAAAGAAGGAACTAATATGACATTTGAGCTGAAAATATGGAGATTAAGTCGAAAATGCAAAATTAGAACAAAAGCAACCATCATCAGTTGGCAACAAATATAGATCTTAAACTCTGTTGCAAAATTATTTATGATGATTATTAAACGCGATCAAACTACTTTTTAATTAATTTATTTGGTTAAACAAAACGAAAAAAAGAAAGAAAAAATTGCAGTCGCCACTGCCTGAAGAAAATAAATGTCAATTGCCAAAGGGTACTTACAAAGTGATCGCGAACTTTTGCAACTGCAGCCGGGAAAATGGGCTGCGTTCGGCTTAGCTCAGCGAAAGGGGCGGGTTCGAAGGGATCGGTGTGTGAACTTTGTAAGCTCGTTCTTCGTTTGACAATTTAATATGTAATAAAAATGCTCTTGAGGGCGCCACATAATTTTGGGTAAATTACGAAACCTGAAAATTAATTAACCAAAAAAGAAAGCAGACGTTGTGCCACGTTATAAATGCTCCGTTGAAGCACGGTCTTTTATTAGAAAGGATTGTTCCTTTTTAATTGTTATCACGAAATGTCGTGTTTTGAATTTACTTTCAATTGAATGGACCGTTGAAATGATCCGCTATAGCGTCGTCTCGAGCAGACTAAATGGTATGAATACGGGTCGCGTGTCCCGCTTTTTCGGGAAATTTTCGGAACGAAAGCCTACAGAAAAAAATCGGTCGGTGGTGTTAGCGCAGAATGAACCTCGACGTCGATTTCCTAATCGTATCGCACCAATTGGGTAAACATTCCGGAGCTTAGCTACTCGGGTCGAACAGACTGGATCTGTATCCACAGGGGACCAAGCAATGCGTGGCCGTCACCGGGCTGGTCGTTCAGCCGAGAATATCGCAGCTGTGGCTGCCAATGTCGATGAACACGAAGAAACATCAACCAGACCCTACAGCGAATTTGAGATCCCAGACTTCTTTCGTTGGGGCTACTTGAAGCCGCGGGCTTATGCCAACAAGCCTCAGATAATCGCAGCCCTTAAGGAGAATATTCGACAGGAATGTGTACGATTATCACCGGATATCTTGCGTCATGGTCATGGATAATGCGATAAAACGGGCACAAATTTGTATCAACACTGACGGCAGGCACTTTTCCACTTAGAAAAAATTGTAAAGGTCCAAATAGAAATTTCCATAACTCAAAATCATTTTTTTTTTTTCATTTAGTAATTCCAAAACAAATTTGGATGATTAATTTTGAGCCATATATTATAAGATAATAACCTTGTGCACTGTATCATACTTAAAGTTCTTAAGGCAGATAGTTAAAAGAACGTTAAAAGAATTTCCTGAATTTTTCAAAGGTCACCCAAAGATGTTGAAAGAACTAAAGTCTGATTCCAAGGGCCCATTCAAAATTAGACCCAAGACACACCGAATGAAGCATTTTATTTTCGTCGCATCCCGTCGATAACCGAGGTTGGACTCTCTTATACCGAAATTCTTTACAGTAGGTCACCGAATATCGTCCTTTCCTCTGTTGTGACAACAAATAAATAGTTATTTCCCACGCCTCGTATAAATCCATTCAACCATTCTACTTCGACACCATTTAACACAATCGTATTTATCCACAACTTTCCAGCCCTTTGTGTAAACACCTCTCGCTCCATTTATTCGAAAAAGCTGTCAACGACAAAAAAAAAAACCTTTTCTTCTTGTTGTTGCATAGATAGCACTTTATTTGGTAAATATTAACACAACCCTTTTTGTGCTCTTGCATACACAAAATTAAGCAACATCACTTTAGTTTGTAATTTCTTCATCCTCGTAATTACGAACGCACAACTGCGGTCCTATATATTTTCGAAATAATAGCCTCCATTCATTCACATTCACAAGAACACTCGCTTCCGAATAACCACCTCCATTACGCCGAGAGAACATTTTGCAAGCTCTCCCGCATATCAAACCATCTGCAGACATATACACGAGGCAACCCTTTGCAACTAATTGCAGTATACTCGAAGGATACTCCATTGAAATCATCTCATGTCAAATTAGTTATGAGCGGCACATCATAATCCTTCAACATTATTTAGTAGCAGTAGTGTTTTGAGAACCACCCATTAAAATTAATTTAAAATTTGAAAAGAGCATCTCATTACGCTACACTGTATCCGTGTATACGAGTATATAGTATATTTAGCCTTTAGAAATATTCTCAAATGAACGCACATCCTGGTTTGTTCCGCCCCGAGGTAGTGTATATTAGTGCTCGTAACAGATAATAATTTACATGTTGTATATGTGCAACTACTTCAGTATGCAAGTATATTACATGTACCAAGTAACGAAATTCTCTTTTGCTTTTTTTTTTGTTTGTAATTTTCAATTTTCCACTCGAGTCAAGGCCGAGTGGTGGATGAATCCTGCCGACTCGCGAACTCGTTTTTCCCTGCCATATATGAATATGAGTCATTTCACTGCCTAGTGATGTTAAAAGGAGTAGAGCTCCCGACGTGATTGTGTGTTGAAAAATATTGCAAGGATACAAACTACAATGAACGCAGGATCTACATGTCCTTTTGCGTGTCAATTATCATTTAGCCTGTTGAAGTGGATGCCATTTGCGTCATTTCGTTCGGTGCTGACGGGTCTGTGTTGGTATGACATGCATGCAGAACAGACTCTCCATTTCCAATCGGATTAAAAGTCCCTTTTGAAACTAAAACAAAAAAGAAACGACATCTTGACAACTTTTTATACCTTTGTCCTTACTTTGTATCTAACAGTATTCTGAATGTACCATATACAAAAGTAGTTGAATTTAAATTTAAATAAAAAAGAAGAAAAATGCGGGAAAACTACGAGAAGAGAAAATTCAAGGACCAACCAGCAACCCCTTCCCAACTGGGGTTGGCTTTATTATGTATGCAAACAACCCACGAAAATGTGTACACACACACTGACACACCAAGGGAAAAGGAAATGAAAATGAGGGAAAATGCTAAATATGCAAAATTCATTCATTGTGTGGTATTCGGTGTTCTTTTTTTTTTTCTGGCCGACATTTTTTCATTGCCGTCTTTCGGTAGTTTTCACGTGGCATTTTCCATGTTCAACAATTCGTAATCTGCTATGAAGAGGGCGAAAATTAATAAGAAGAAAAGTTTTATTTGCACTGTGGGGTGCTTCTTTTGGGATCATTTACATATCTTGCTGCGGGTACCTATTTCAAATTGAATTCGGGGGAGACATGTACTAAAAAATTATATTTTACAGGTTTTTTTTTTTAGGTTTATATGTTAATGTGGTTTTTGTTTTGAAAGAAACGTTTAGGGTGAACCATTTCTGAGATAGTTTATGGCATTTTATTTATCATTTGCGAGTTATTCATTTTCCACTGCTTATTTGTGAATGCATATATACAGATTTGTCTACAAATTGAGTGAGATTGTATATTTTAAGTGTGATTGTTATTTAGGTGACACTTTAAATGCACCTTTTAGTTGACGCTCAGTACCGTAGGATAAGAACTTGATAAGAATGTTGTGGTCCTCTTGTGGCAGTCCCTATGTCTGTAACAATACAATTCCTAAGAGTTCTATATACATCGTATTTACTAGTAGGAAAATTATTTAAAACTACAAAAGTTTTAGCCACATCAGAATTTAGAGAAGATGTATATCTTCATACTATATTTAAATAAATGAGATACAAGGACTTATGGGAAATGAGCTACTCGTAGCAAGGAAAAAAAAAGCAATTGTCATAAAATGAGGAACAAAGTGGACGAATACTTGGTCGCACGAGGCTTCTGGCTTCATCCTTCATTACAAATTTGGTTTGGTATTTTTTAATTCATTATTATGGTAGAATATGAATGCGCAAAATTAAACCGTACCTACATAAAATATAGAAATTGTTTTAAAAAAAAGTTCACGTTAGTCTAAAACTTATTCGATTGAAATGACAGACGTGAGCATGTTGTGTTATAACCACAATTAGGTACAAATGTGTAGCTTTTAGTGAATTTAAAGGTACATTTTCTAGAATTTTCTACATAAGTCTCTGAAATAAAATAAGTATAGAAAAATACTTATTTGGATAATTATGGAAATTTCCTGGAACTTTCATTCTTAGGTATAAGTTGCAAAATTTAGAAATGGAAATGCGTGTGGTGTGAGCGCGAGTGAGGATGGAGTTTTAAATAGTAATAGTTTTAAATATTAGTTTAAAACTTCGTTGTTGCAGGTTATATCGAGGTTGTATATGTGTTGTCTCCTTGGATGTGAAATATATATACGTAGTGGCCACTCAATTAAAAACAACAACTCTAAATCCATTTGAATAATTAGACATTTTTTTTAGAGCCACTGTTTTCGGCTAGTACCGTTAGTCCTTGGCTCCTTGTGCTCCGAATATGAGTTTTATTGTACTCGAGCAGTTAAGAAAATGCCGTTATTTTAGGAAATTCATTTGTAGCCGACATTTTAGATGGACAGAAAATTAGAAACGTCAAAAGAATTAGTGAATTTGTTTGAAAAAGAGCTTGCTTTCTATGTGAGTTGATTATTTTCAGTTTACTTGAATTATTTTTGTATATTAATATTGATTAATTTATAATGTACAGTGACAAAAATGCGCAAAAAAAGTCTTGCACTCCAGAACTCCGAAGACTAATTGTGCAGTGCTATCAAAATGAAAACGAGTCAATGAATACCATAGCTAAAAGATTTGGTTGTTCGAAGAAAATGGTCTTTGGTGCAATTCAAGACTAGCACCTTTGAAACACCTAGAAGGAAGCCAGTAGGTCGTAAAACGACTCGAAAAGAAGACAGACTGATATGCGGAATAAGCAAAGCCGATCCTTTCTTGACTTCTGCAAAAATTAAGGAGATGGTTTCGCCTCAAATCAATCAGGATCTATCAGCTAGAACCATAAGGCGTCGACTTTTAGAACATGGTCTACGTGGATGTATTGCACGGAATAAAACATTTGTTTCCAAAAAGAATCTAAGGAGGCGTTTGGTTTTTGCTAAGCTTCACAGAAATAAAGCATTAGGATTTTGGAAAAATATGCTTTGGAGTGTTCAACTTGTTTGGATCAGATGGTAAAGTTTACGTTAGACAAAGAATTGGATCCAAAATACACTCTGAAGACATGGGGGAGGAAACGTAATGGTTTGGGGTGCATTCTCATGGCATGGTGTAGGCCCGTTAGTAAGGGTAAACGGTCGAATGGATCAACACGTTTATAAAGGCATCATGGAAGATGTTATGGAGCCTTATGCATTTGCACACATGCCCATAAGTTATGTATTCCAGAACGATAACGATACAAAACATACCTCACGGATTGTTAAGCAGTGGTTTGCAGATACAAGTACGAATGTTTTGGATTGGCCCGCCCAAAGTCCGGACCTGAATCCTATCGAGAACTTGTGGGCAGACATCGAGAGAGGATTGAAGTACAAGAAATCAAGAAATACGGAGGATCTTTTCCAAAATATTAAGGAGGTCTGGGAAGGTATACCACAATCAAGATGCCGCGCCTTGGTCGAAAGTATGCAAAGAAGATTGGCTGCAGTTATTAAAAATAAGGGCTTCTCTACAAAATATTAATATGAACAGTATTTTATATCGAAGATTTTTAATGAAATGTTAGCTTATCGTTTCTGTTTCTAATTGTGTGTCCAGGTCCAATTTGGATTAAATGATTTCGCATTTTTTTATAATATTATTGTCAGGCTTATATTTTGTACAAATGTTCAAAAGTGTACTTTAGATCATGGGAAATTAATAGAATCACTAATCAACCTCATAATTATAAAAAAATTATGGAACGTAACATTGCTATAAAATTGTCGTTTCTAACTGAGTTGCCACCACGGTAGGTAGACGAAGAAAGCGCCATTTTGGATAATATTTCTTTGTTTGGTTTGAAGTGATACGTAGAAAAAAAGTGATAGAGAAAGGAAAGCCTAATTTGTGAAGTCATTTTTGAAAAATATGTATAAAGGTCCTCTGATGAATTTTTTGGTAAATACCAATTATTATAGGATCGTCATTAGAATATTACTGCTATATAAAGTCATTGGAGCTGTTCATGTAAAATGATTGCAATAAAATTGTGCTAAATATTGAAATTTTTGGTTTCAAAAGTACCGCTTACGAAGTTTAGTAACTGGAAAATTTTGTCTTCCATACCAAAATGTCTACAAAAATCAAATTTAGCGAGGCATTTTAACAAAGCAGTTTCCCCTTCGCAGGCTGAGTTCTTAACTTCATTTAAATGCGCCGGTAAAAAGTCTCCAATCATTTAGCTCTTGAAATTAATGTACGGTACATTAAATCGGAGATTAATAATTTTGACATAAAAAAAAGATGAAGAAGTTTGTGTTGTTGTTTTTGGAGGAAGCCACAATTTCAATTTCAATTTCAATTTATTTACTTATAGGTGTGTACATTAAGATTATATCTTTTATAGTACTTAGAACTTTGAAGTAGTTTTATATAAATTCAAATTTGAATGACTTAAAACTATTAATTAAATGATACAAAAGATCTAAAGAGCAGATGGGTTGAGGAAAGAATGGTTAGGATGGAATTGAGGAAGCTGGGGAGGAAAAGTGGAAATAGAACATTGTGATGTGTTTTAGGTATAAGAGATAGTCGAGGAGAAATAGTGAAAAATGGCACTTTTAAAAGTTGTTAGATTTGAGATTGTTTTAATCGGCGTGGGCAAAGAGTTCCATAGTCTAACAGCGTGGACGAAGAATAGACGTGAGGAATTAAGGTGAACGTAACGAAAAGGTATAAGATGCATAGTTCTATTGGAGCGAGAAAAATTAAGCCTTGTAAACAGATAAGTTGGGCGTTGGTTGTATATGACTTTATGAAGAAATATGCAGTTCCTGGCGTTGATGTAATCTTGCAAAGGACATCCAAGTAGTTCCCGAGAGTGAACGGAGATGTGGTCACTTCTACGAAGGCCGTACACATATCGCGCCGCGTCGTTGAAAGCAACTTGCAGTTTACGTCGCGATAAGGAGTCGAGTGTGCTGTAGACAACCTCAGCATATGTTATGAGAGGTAGTACTAAGGCTATCATCAGCTTACGTCGAGTTTCAATGGGTGTAAAATTAGCAGACAGCCACAATTTGCGAAGACACCCATAGATTCGTCCAACAATAATATTTATGTGATTATAGCCAGATAGGCTACGGTTAATAACAAATCCTAGACTAGTGACAGTGTCTACTACACTAATTTTATTGTTATTGAGCCAAACATTCGGTAAAAGATGAGGGTTGTATTTTCTGTAACATATAGGGATCACTTGCGACTTTTTTGGGTTTAGTTGCAATCCATTCTCAAGAGACCATCTGTGAATTTGCTCCAAATCTTCATTGACACGTGCCGTGAGTTCATCGATAAAACAGAGAACAATTGCATGATAAATAAAAGAAAACACCAATGCAATGACAAAAAAAAATATCTTGCGAAGAAACGGCCCACAATATGGAACTTGCAGGAAAAATTCAATTGCAAATACTCGTAGAGATTTACGCGACACGGACGAAAGTGTCGTCTCCTACAGAAATTATTAGAGCTGCACCAGCAATCATAATAATCTTCTTTGCCTTTTTTGTATCCATTGTGTTGGAGACATTCAAATATTGCTCTGTCTTTGAAGTTTTCCATTCCTTTCTTTTACTTAAACTTCAAAAAAAGTTTGTAGGAAAACGAACTAAAATTTATATGGTGGGAGAAAGGATAGGTTTTATTTATAAATATGTTAAAAACATTGGAGAATTAAAATGTAGTGCTTGTTAAAAGTATAGAAATTCGGAGCACTTTGCGAATTGGGATTAAATTTCAAATTCATTCCTATAAAATTTCGTTTTTTCCCTACAAGTTTTTCAGTTGTTACTGTTTTCTTTTTATTCTTGTTTGACGTTTGCTCACATCTTCCATGAACATTTCTGATCTAGGTACATAAATATATCATCTATAGGTATGTATAATAAAACTGTAGCCTTTTCATGTGTAAACGGTTGGCGTGAAAGCTTCTGCACAGATTTCGATGAAACATTTTTTTAAATGTCCCTTAAGAACTTGAGAAGGGCATAGGCTATTCTTTTCATTGCCATGCCTATTTTTTGGGAGCGTTTTTGACCAAAATGTGTTTTTTACTCAGACAATTCTCAATCAATGCAAACAAAATACCAACAGGAGCCAACACTTCCATAATTATTTTAAGCCATCAACCAGCTTTCTGTGTCATCTAGAAGCTAAGCTACAACCCAAAATCTAACATGAAAAAAAAATTATTTTCTCAAATCGAAAATTATCAGCAACCGTTGTTCTTGATCGCTGTTCTGCTTTGGGGTGGGTGGCTGGCGCACATCGCATAAGCACATACATGTCAAGAAAAACTGCTTAAAGTTTTCTCCGATTAAGTGAAAGGAAAGAGAAGCAACCAACGTGAATTACATGATTTATCACACATTTTTGTGAGTAATATTTACGTGTTAAATTTTAATTACGTATCTGTCATTGCAAATACACACAAAATAAAATCGAACATACATAAAATCATACATACCTGTTATTAACTTCACCACTTTATTCAGCAAACAAACAAAAAAACTGTCAAAAAAATTATTTCAAATTCAATTTTCCAAATTTGTTCGTGTTTCAAAAATTGTTTTATTCTTGGCAGACATGGCAAAAAACAGAAACAACACAAAAAAATAATTATCAGGTGTTGGACACCTAATGTCAAAGTTGACAAAAATGTCACACTAGATCTCTTCGGTGGAGACGCCTTTCGTGATTTATAAATCACTTTGGCTAAATTACGTTGGTGGGAATATGGTATAAGCCGATAAAAAACAGAAACACAACTGCTGAAAGGATTCGTTTGCGAGACCCCCTTCTTGTTTTTCGAATTAGAAATCGTTCTCACTAACGTAGGTATTGAACATTTTCAAAATAATTAAGCACATTTGGTTTAAAAATGACAGAAATTGGAAACCTTTTGAACTATTTACCAAGTAAAATAAACTTAGCTTTTTGGGGGTTCATATAATATCCGTATGTTTTATATATAATATAAAAGATATATTTTATAGCGCAATTTGATCGTTGCGGCAATAATTTAAACACAATTTAAAAGTATTTTTTTTTCGGGGCTGGTGAAAAAAAAACGAATCGCGGGAATTTTTTTTTCTCAGTAAAACTACTACTATCGCATCGATATAAATTCATTACGTAATGCAACTCAAGAAATGGGTTATCAAGAATATTTTATTACGAAGTTATAAACTGTTGATAGACGAAGTCCGAAATTTTATCGCGGTTGATAATTATCGGGCTAAATTAAAATATTCAGTTCGTCGCAAGAGCTGAAATAAAAATTGTTTCGTTAAGAATTTGACGGACCGTTTTATTGACATGCCCCACTATAATCAATTTGAATGCCAACATGAATAAACTTTGACCATGTTTAAATATAGCAAGTTATTTGTTTTCTTATACAAGGTGGCGCAAAAGTAATCCTCCTATCAGAAAATGCTATAAATTTTGCGATTGGCCCCTAATGTCAGTTCTGTTTTGACATTTGTGTAGTAAACATATGCGAAATACACGTTAATAAACAATGTTACGCTACACTGCTCCAGAACGCGGAATATTGGTGACTATTTATTTGAGCAATAATCGGTCGGTGACTTTGGCACAACGTGAATTTCGTCGCAGATTTCCTAGCCGTCCAACGCCTACTGGTGAAACACTGCGACGTTTAGCCGCTCGTTTGAAGAGACTGGCACAACACGAGACGTTGCCAAGAGTGGCGGGCCCCGGAGCGCCCGTTGTGCCGAGAATATCGCCTCTGTTGACGCGGCCATTTTTTTTCGAGAACGCCGCTGGTCAAACGACAACAGTGAACGGTGCGCGCTATAGGGCAATGTTTACCGATTTTTTTCTACCGCAATTGGACGATTTAGGACTGGAGGACATGTGGTTCCAACAGGACGGAGCTACGGCACACACTGCGCGAGCCACAACCGATATTCTGAAAGCGGTGTTCCCGGGTCGTTTTTGGCGATTTGCACTAGCCCGCAAGATCGCCTGATTTGACCGCTCCAGACTTCTTTTTGTGGGGCTTTTTGAAGTCGCGGGTTTATGTCAACAAGCCTCAGACTCTTGCAGCTCTTAAAGACAATATCCGTCAAGAATGTGAGGACCTATCGCCGGAAGTTTTGGCCAAAGTGATGGAAAATGCCATAAAAAGGGCTCAAATGACAATCAACTGTGGCGGCGGCCATTTACATGACATCATATTCTCGACTCGATATAAAAAAAATTAAAAGACCAAATAAAAATAATCCACAAGAAGTGGATGAAAGTTTTTCATTTTTTTTTTAAATTACAGCCAAAAAACATCGGAAGGTTATTTTTGCGCCACCTTGTATATTCAATCCACGTGTATGAACTTGATGTCGTTAAGAGCGATCCGGTATCTTTATATTTATAACCGTAGGTGCCTCGGTAAGTTGCTCAATAACTTTTTGATGGTTCAACTACTCTTCTTGATATTTTCAGACCATATTTATATCGTCAATACGCATAACTATCAAAACATTCCAGGTTGAAGACAGTATATCAAAGGTGCTTGTATTTAACTTTTAGAGTAAAAGGCATGAAAACGCCGGACATAATTCATATCACACAAGGAAAAACCAGAAATTTCTGTAAAATATTACTTCGTTGAATACACTCCTACCAAGTCTCGGCGTAGGCCCGGAACTCTTAATAAACAACAAAATTATAAAAGCAACCAAATCTTTATGGGCCTACCGCGGCATGTGTCCCCAAATTTGCTCGTTCTCAATGAAAAAAACAGTTACACGCCAAAACTGCCTGAAGATGTACACGCACGGCTTTAAAATAAACAAGTAAAAGTGTTATCATCGGCCTGGCGGATGATTTGAGACCCTCCACTGCATACAAGTCATGCAAAACTGGTTTTGTATGGGAGGTATCAGAACTACTTGACCGACATAGCCCAAATTTAATATCAACCTGACGACGATAAATGTAAGTCCTCTCACAAAATTTCACTTGCCTACCATCCTGTTTTGACGCTATCCTGTTTTCATCAGACAGAGAGACACATAGGCCTAATATTGATTTTGTATGGGAGCTACCAGAACTACTTGACCGACATAGCACAATTTTAGTAACAACTTGACGACAATAAAAAGAAGTCCATTCACAAAATTTCCTACGTGGATTCTTTTGGACGCTATCGTGTTTTCAACAGAGAGAGATAAACAGGGGTCTAATATTGATTTTGTATGGGAGGTATCCGAACTACTTGACCGACATAGCCCATTTTTAATACCAACCTAACGACGATAAAAAGAATTCCTTTCACAAAACTCAATTCGCCTAGGTTGATTCCTTTGGGCGCTATCGTGCTTTCAACAGACAGACGGACAGACAAACAGACAGACAGACAGACAGACGGACATTGGTAAATCAATTCAGTGTATGATTCTGATTCAGAATATATATACTTTATGAGGTCTCCGGTGACTCCTTCTTGGCGTTACAAATGTAATGACAAAGTGAATATACACAGGAGGGCATAAAAATAGAAACGACGAGTGGAATTCAAATTTTAAGTGCGCTGTCGCGAAGTTAACAAAACTCGAGATGAATGTTGGCATTAAGTGAATATACCTTCCTGTGGAGGGTACAAAAATTTGGTGTGAAATCCGTTTTGTACTGACCCATCACCGATGTGTACTCCAAATTCAACTTTACCTCATTCTAGAATGTTTCCAGCTCTGGTATTAAAAGCTTCCATTATACATTAATCGACAAACAAGCAGCCTAGCTCGGTTTCAAATGATTGCGAGTCAATCTTGCCCCGTCTTAAAAATCTACCTAAGTTATCTGTTTTAGGGACTAAAATATGATATGGTAGGTGGTTTGAAGTTAATCTTAGTACAAGTTTCGATAAAGGTGCACCTCATGTTGGAAGGTTATTCCAGTGTCTATACCTAAATCAGGCCTCTCCATTTAGGTCAAACAGTCCTTAATCTAAGTAGATATTATAATCAAATCAAAAACCTATAAGGATATAACCTTAACAAAATGAAAATAGTCGATTTGAGGGCCGAATTTACCTGAAAGACGTCGATGCAGCTGAACACCTGTTATGCAAATGTCTAGCCGACATTAGATAATAACATGTAATAACTTGATAAAAATACGTTCTGAAACAAAGCTTGCCACGTAATGCCAAAAAAAAATAGAGAAAGTTGAGCCCTAAGGTTTTCTATAAACGATAGATACCTATACCAATTTAAAAATTGTGAATGTATTAATATACATAAGGTTTTTTTTTTTAATATAAATAAAAATGTTTAAATATACGTCCGTATATTTAATAATACGTCTTCCGTTTAGAATGTTGAAAAAATTTAAATTTTTTTCAAATTTATCTCAACTTTTGCAAAGTCCTGTAGAGCCCAAGGCAAAGTTTCATTCAAAAAACAAGGACAGTAGTATTTTAACATGCGTTTTAAAAATTTTTTTTAAACACAAATGATTGAAAAAAATAGATAATAATAAAAATCTGTTTAATAGCACTAAAAGATAATGCAAACTTCTATTGTTACAATGTCTAAGAATGGCTTTCAAAAACAATTCTCCCAATCTCAATTTAAATGATTCCGATTTTTCTCTGGTCTTTTCCGAATATGTCAGCAATTGTTGCCTTCTAATAGGAGTTCTGGTATTTCACACCTGAATTCGAAATATTTTAACCTAGAAATGTCGTTTTTTTCTTTTAATTTAACGCCTAACATTTGGTAAACCGGCTATATATTTGATTAGTTTAAACTCTGATCGATTACTATACTTACGAATATGAAACCAAAAATGTACATAGCTTATGAACGTTTGCCGAACGTCTGGGTATTTCTTAAAGACGCAAATGTTGACATGGAGTTACAGAGAAATACGTCGAATAGAGTCAGATGGATAGAGAATAGACCTGGAGAGTATAGGATAAAACTCAATGCTCAAATTAATTTCCTGGCTCCACAAATTGACATCTCTTGCGATACAATGACTGACTATGACTGATTGTTCAAGTCATTCAACAGTTCGCTGTTCGGAACAATGCTACATTTAACAATTTTGGTCATCCGATAGCTTTCTGGGTTGAATGGGAATGCATGAAACTAAGGATAAAATCATTCTCATTTCTTAAACTTTTTAGAAAAACAAATTTGGAATTGTTTAGATCGCTTTATACATTGGCTAATATGATTCCAAGCTTGTTTGTACTGAAAAGCGTCAGAATCATTTTCATCGTCTTGGAGATAGCCGACAAGGTGCAAGGATTCTAGATCCTTTTGGTCTAAGGTGCATGTTCTTGTATGTTGTAATATTAAGTCGTCGTCGACAATGCACGTTGAGACTCTTGCAAGATATTTTAAAGATCTGACTCTTTGGCTTTACCATACGTTTTGATTAGTGAACTGGGGCAGATTCCGTATATCAACGGTCGTCTTAACGGTATCGTTTTTGAAACTTTGATCACCAAAATAGGCATATTCTGCTCGAATGTTTTTGACAAACGTCAGCATCTCATTATACTTTTGGAAACTTAACTGGATTAAGCTCTCAAACTTGTAATTTTAGCACTTGGTTGCTAGTTTTGGAGGTCTATTGTTTCGACGATAATCGTCTGAAAATTTACGGAATGAGTGCCCTAGATAGTCCGATAAGATGCCTATGAATGGAATCTTTTAGCAGCGTTAAAATAATATGACGAACAATTAAGCCCCGGGGACCAATGGGATACCGGTCCCCGCATCTTATCGTCGGCACTCCACTTTTTTTTTAAACTTTTTATTACAATATTATAATAAGCTCTTGAATGAAACAATACTTCCCGACTTATTTAAAGTCTTTAATTTTCGCAGTATTTAAGAAAGCTGATAGTAGTCGTCCCGAAAATTATAAAGGGATATCTATTCTCAGTTCGTTAAGGAAAATGTTTGCTCAGATTTTATACAACAGGTTAGTTTCTTGGGTGAAAACGAATATCTTTCAGGCTGTTTTTCGTATCGGGTTCTTAACAGTTGATCAAATTTACATACTCTCGAGTAGGTATAGTTAGGAGGCAAATAGACAAAAAAAGAGAAGTTATATTTACTCTTTTCTTGTCGACTTTAAAATTTAAATCCGTCTTTGACACAGTCAATAGAAATACACTACTTTACAAAATATCAGCTCTAGGTTTGTCTACGAAGTTTTTAAGACTTTATTAACAGTTTCTTTCTAACACTTCAGCTGCTGTTTGTAATGGATGAGCATCGTCAAAATTTGTTGGGACTGAAACGGGTGTTCCTCAAGGATGCATTTTAAGTCCTATTCTTTTTGCACTGTTCATAGACAATGTTTGCGAATAAAATGTAAAGGTCTTATTGATGCAGATGACCTAGTAATTCCCGCAGATACTCCTGTAACACTGCAACTTATGATCAACAAACTGCCACTGCGACTTGTAGGATTACCAAATTTACATATCAAAGTCTAAAATTATGGTTTTTGAATCAATATCTCAAAGGAGCCCTCGCGATCATTGGACTTGAGATAGGGAACCGATAAAGGTAGTTCAGCAATTTAAATATTCGGTTTTTCTCTTGTCACACAATCTTGACCTACGTCCACATGTAAGAGAGAAAAGTTCTACAGCAAAAGTAGCTATAAATCAAATGTGGAATAGCTTTCTTTCAAAAAAATATGTGAAGCCCTCTTCCAAATTTGTAAACTCGTGCTTTTCTAACCAAGTATTTGGTTTCAAGTATGTGGAGGACTTTGAAACTGTTTAGAGATTTTTTATTAAACGTATGTTTAAGCTGCCCCCGTCAACCCCAACCTATGCAATTCACGTGGAGTCTGGTTTACCACAGATTTACATTAGAAACCTTAAATTCAATGCAGATTACTTGTTCGCAGTTTTGCAGAGGTCAGATACCAATTTGCACAAGCAGGTTATGATGTTTGCATTTCGTTGCAAATTAACGCCATTTAAAGATAGGTACGAGCTTGCAGAACAGCACGAAATAAGTTTGGATTTGAATTTAAAAAATGCCTTGGAAAAATATGTTTTATAAGTGTATTGGTAGAGTGAACGAGAATTTCTACCAGCAATGCTAAGACAGGGCATTCACATCTTCATCCAGAAATATATATCTATAAATGTCTTAATCACTTTTGGTGTTTGCAATTATTTCAATGACAGTCTGTCAGGCAATGAAAAAAGTATGATTTTTGAGGATTGAACCGAAATATTAGGTCTCAAGTATGTGCCGCATAGACAAGGTCTTCGATGAATTTGCTTAACTAATTATTTTCAATTTAGAATAAAGTCAATCCATGGCAGACGGCTTTGAGCCAAATATTTTCTTTTTCTTTTAAAATTAGTAATTGTAAAAATAGGTCTAAATAAAGAATTTAATCTTAGCTCAAGATCAGTTGTGCTTTGAAATGTCAACGGAAATACGGACGAAAGAAGTATTCCTGCTGGGGTGTAGTTATAGACAGCCATCAGAGAAGTGCATAGGTACCGGGCAGAGGCGTCGCGTGAATTATTTAGATAAGTGTGCCATTCTTGAAAATTATATAATTTTTAAAAATATCAATTAATTGCCTGAAAACACTTCGCATTTACTGTTTTCTCAGTCATCGTCTTCGACTTCACTTTCCTGATGTTATTGATATCTTATTTTATTTTCAAAATTTATTAAATTTAGACAAAAAAAAATCGCATTCAAAATCAAAAGCACCGCACAAATCATTTGAAAATAATACTTAAACGAACAGCAAAGTTCATTCATTCATCGACTGTCCTTCTGCACTGCTTGTTTTTGCACGAGCGTCGATGTAATGCATTGTATGTTTGACCAATAACGCCTTACGGAAATAGAATAGAAAAGAAAGGAAAATAAGAAAACCGTCGCACGAGTTCACAACAAGTTCATAAAAGTAAAGCGATTTCATGTACGGCGTGCTGGTGACGATTGGCGAATGACGATGGGCATGAATGCTGGCTGAATCTTGTCTCAATCATTACACGGTATGGAGTTGGATGAATTTTTTTTATGAAATCAACAAAACATGTGCACAGCGAGATTTTGTGCGAGTTCATTTTTTTTGTTCCTTACGTTGAAACAATTTTGAAAGGAAAATTAGGAAGGCGGAGTATGAATATGGTGAGGGATGTTTTATAGGTTGTGGAATTGTGCATTACATATTTGTGTGTGTTATTATTAATACGCAGTGTTCGATTAGGGATTTTTTTTCGTTAGATCAGGGTGTGCAAAGTGTGCGAGACACCACTGGTACCGGGATATAAGTCCAGTAAAAAAAATTTGGTACTTAAGTACCTCACAGGCAAGATATAAGACCCGAATGATATAAGTCATAGGACCCAACAAAAAATTTAAATCTTATGTAATAAGTCTTGTATCCTACAGTACTTTTTTTTAAATAAAAATTGAGTCCGAATTTTTCCTAAAAAAAAATAAATAGTTGGCACAACAGGTCCGTATGGACCCTATAGGCCTAGCTTCTCACAACCATTCGTCTTGTGTTAGTTTTTATTTTTGGGACGAATAGAAGGGAACTACAATTTTATGCCGAGTCCAAACGGCCAATTCAGAAGCTCTTTCACGACAGTTATACTCTCGGATGTTTGTCAGACTTTCGCAGTGAAAAAAAACCTTAAAATGCAATTTTGGGTTTTTTTTCGGGATTCGAACATGGGGTTCTTCGCTTAGTAGTCCAAAACTAACCACTAAGCCTTACTGATCTGATTGAAAAATCCTCACGACGGAAGAATATTAACCGTGCCAATAATTATTTTTTATGTAATTTTCTTATAATATGAAATATCATTGTAAGTATGGTACAAAATAGTAATTCCGATGTCTAAAAAAATCCAAATGTGTAGTTATATTATTTGAAATAGTATAATCTGTCTGAAAATTTGGTAATTTGGAACTTATGTCTCTATAGGGTGGGACAGATGTGCCTAGTTGGATTGGGATCTTATGTCTCACTTAAGTGGGACCTAAGACGAAAATGTTTCTTTCAAGGCCTTATGACCCTGGGTACTTATGTGTTATGTCCCTGTGACTTTTTTTCTGCAATAAATAGGAAAAATGTTTTAGTAGTAAAATTCTGTGTTGCCAGATTGGGCGCTTTGTCGTATTTTGGGCTATCTTTTGTCTTAAAAAACGATAAAAATTTCTTCAATGAGCGCCTAATAGAATAGAAGAATAGAAATATTTTCTGGCAAACCCGCACTTTTGGCAGCACTCTTGCAGTCAAGTGACAACTAATAGTTGTTCAACTTGCAGGCACACCAATTTATTTTACAGGCCTTTTGATTTGACACAAGTACACAATTTTGTTGGTCAATTTGTCAATTTTTTTTTAAGAATTAAATATTTTGTAAATTCGGTTTTAAAAGTCCAGGAAAGAAAAGGTTTTCGATTTGCTTTGGCTTTAACTGGTAGCCTATATCTTTCATAAAATATGTTAGCAGCATTTTTTACACAATTTTATATGCACCTCTAGAAAAAATTGAGTTTGTTACTTTCTGTTGAGATTTTTGAAATTTAATGATTTTTTAAAAAATAGATTTAGACTTGCTGGCGGAAGAATGATAGTAAGGGTGGGTTCGAAAAAATTTTGAAAACCTGATATTGGGTAATACAATTTTTAAAATAGTATTATATGTACCATAGTTTATGGAGAATTGTGCAGAAAAATAAGTTCATGGGAACTATAAGTCCACTAGTGTATTAAGTTCCACTCAGTCGAAGTAAATGCACTTTTGTGAAGAGGACGTATTTTTAAGGCATTTGCAGTTGAGCCCGTACGTGGAAAACACTTAGATAAATGTAAATGGCGCCCAACGGGGGGCACCAATTATTACCCCTAAAATCGTTGGAAAATCATGCTTTTTTAAGTTCCAAACATTTTTTTTTGTTGCTTTCGTATTTAATTTTTCAAATACTTTGGTGAATATTACTGAAATCGGTTCGAACCTTAAGCTGACAAAAAAAAAAGAGTGTTTAAGGAACTGGAAAATATGGTCTTCCAGCTTCACAATATATACCACTTATTCACTTTAGTAACTGAAGGTCTTACAGCTTACATATTTATACCTATTCAGTCATTGACTTTTGCAATTAGTACTTACAAATTTCCGTAAGAATTGTAGATATAAGTTTCCGCTTATGCATACTGTGAACCCCCGCATATAAAGCTGAACCCTTCTAAAGCCTCTTTTTCTAAATGAAATGTGTGAAAACTAAACAATATAGATTTGAGCAATAAAGTTGATGTTTTATTTTGAAACTACAGAACAAGATGTCTCTCAAGGCGTTCATCGATAGCTCTAATTTTCGGTCAGCAAATCTTTTGCTGATCAAATGTTGAGCACCCAAAAAAGCCCTCAAACTTTAGAAATGCTTTTTTAATAACTTTAAAAAGATCGGGAAGCATCTATTAAATATTTTGACACCTGGAAATAAATGAAAAGTCTCTTGGAAACCAAGAAAGTTCCATAACTAGTTTACACAGCTTACAAAATTAATTCGCAATTTGTCATAACTTCTGTGTACACATGACTCGAAACTTAACCTGTCCTATAACGAGCCAATTTTCCTTTACGAAGTTCATTATAAGCGCTTAGGTACTACTGTGATTTCTTCTTTCGAAGTACGAAGAACTTTACCTATATTTATCGTTTGGTTTCCCTAATGATCTACGTTTTTGGCAAAGTTTTCAATTTAAGTGAAAATAGAGCCGCCCTTTAGTTAATGTGCTGGGCTAAGGAAAGTTGGGAACCAAGGTCATAATCCCCGAAAAGGGACTCTCAAACTTTTAACAGACATCCGATGGTATACCTGTCCTGTGTCCCCAACTAAGCAGGCTTAAAAATGTCGGTCCCTTCCAAAAAAAAAACTCTTCCAATATATTGGTTGAGACTCCTACTCTGTCCTCAATTGAAAGAGGAGAATATATGATATACAAATCCCCAAAAGTATTATTCAACAAACAGGTCCAACTGGGCTCACAAATTTCCAACTTACCTTCTAACTTGTCGCACACGTTTCAAAGTCGTTGATTCAATAGTTTCCTTCGATACACTATGCTGAATTCACCTCCATTCAGAATAACATTTTCTATATAATATTTTCACTTTATATTAATCTATATTGCACAGCATGCCGTAAGTTTCCTATTAACAATTATTACACACACGAAACTCACAACGGGGTATGTTAGATATTCACATTACAAAAATTATCCTTAGAGGGCAATTGCAATGTTGTTTTTCGCTTGAAAACTTATCAGCCAACGGTTGTATATATTGCATTAATCATTAACCGCAAATAGAACGCAATTAATTATTTTTAAAGTTGTTTACATGGCTATTATGTATAATTTATTTCGTTTTATTGTCACGGAACAAATTCACCTCCTGTGGACATAACCTATTTAAAGCAACAACACTCGCAATTACATTATACGTTTCATTAGTAAACGACAGTATTCACATCGACACACACACCATCGTCAATTACGAAAAGGAAATCATTTTCCTTTCCCTCACCGTTTATTTTAATGCAAACGTATATCCATAGACACGAGATCCTTATTATATTATCCCTTTTTGGAGGAAATAATTTCAAACAAACATGACACCGCACGGCGTAGACACTATTTAAGCACACAAGGCCCGTGAGACGAGTTGTCTTAGCGTGATACAAAAACCAACTGAATATGGGGATACTGGTGCCAAAGTAGGTAAGGCTTGGCAGGAGCTCCTTGTCCTTACACTATACAGTTTTTTTTTGTGCGCTACATTTCGCTCTCTCTCTCTCGCAACTCTCAGGATCAGGACTCAGCTTCAGCACTCAACTAACCTCTAATGAAAGCGTATTTCCATTTCCAGCGAAGGAAAGTCTCCAAAATGTCGGTATATGAGAGGAAATCGTTCCAACCAGAATACCTACTGGAAGTCTATATCCGTTTTTATGGGTTTCCAGGGACCAAGTTTTGTTCGCTTTTCGTTGGAGAAAGGATGCTTTGAAAGTTTAGGACTGTATCTATCAGACAACTCCCTCGTTATAGTGCGCTTACACACATTTTCCACTGTAACACTTCCCATTAAAATTTTGTTGTTGATGTTGCGTTCTGCTGTGCTGTGGTGCGGTTTATGTCGGTTACTTTTTAAAGGTTACAGTTATTTGCATGTTTTATGAAGTTATTGGCCCGACTTTATTGTTGAATGTTGATTTATAACAACGAAAATGAAATGCCCAGTAAGGCATAAAATGAAGGAGCATGAGATAAAGTTGCTTTATAGCCATTGAGACGATGTGAGTTATGTCTGGGCATAGGATAAAGTGTTGTCCTTATTTAATGTTGTCCTTTGAAGATTAATTTCATTTTTAGAACAACGATGATAAATGGAGTTCACAGAAATTGGCGGTTTTATATTCTTTAAGGATACATGTAGAAGGTAGATGTTTGCTTGCGCAATGATATTAGACCTGACAAAAGTGAGCTGCGGATCATTAGAAGCTTGTCTGTCATTCCATTAACGGGGGAGGGCTGTATTTTTCACATGAAAATTGACATTTAAAAATAATTCACGGGGGTTATAAAATTATTATAGGTAATGAAATGGGGCAAAATGATTATTTTATGATGATTATAATGATCTGGGAAGTCATTAAAATTTATATCTACGGATGGTGGAAGTAAATGTCAATTAAGTGTCAAATGAGCTTTCTGCCAATTATCACAGGTTGAGTGAAACCAAGTATAGCAGGGGAGCAAAAAATGCCTGTCAGGAATAGTGACGGTATCACCACAGCTCACGATGTATCCGAGGTGAATGGAGTTGTTGGGAGAAAAACCAGAATGACTGTTGTTAAAACCACGATCTCATTTAAAAAACATGTATATCGAAGATTTTCTCCCACTAAAATAACATTTACCGACCACATCAATAAGGGTATTCCAAGAAGCACCCACCACGCACAAACAGATCGCTAATGAATAATACAATTCGTACATAGAAATACACAGATATGTACACATTTATGGTTCCTTATAATAATTCATTGACATTTTATTAGAATCTGCTCCTAAGAGGACAAGTAGGTACGGTTTTCGTAAATGTGGTTGAAATTGGTATTCTAACAATAATTTTTTTATTGCTGTAGCCTAAGTTGCTCAGCATGTTTGCGTTGAGCTTCGTTTTTGGTTACCTGATATATTTTTAGTGAGCTCTTAAATTGGCAACTTTTTTTTGTCATATAAAGAGTGGGCCATCTAGTGGTTTCTTTTTAAATCATAGGTTATTTTGACACTGGCAGCTGTTTCCCGCTCGAGATCTTGACAGAAAGTCAGTAGCATACATCCGCGGAACGGAATGAGTCGCTTTACGCTCGAACAACATTAGGAAATATTGAAAACTTATTTCCAAAGTGACTGCTGTGTAGCCCAAACAGTGCGTTTTTTGAAAAGAAGTTTCAGTCGAAATGAAGCACCCACCGCAGATGCTGTAAGCAAATCGCAAGTTTGTGCAAAAAGTTTGTGAGACTGGACAACACTCATGTTTACTGTCGTCGTACGGTGCGCACAGATGAGAATATCCGAAAACTATTCGAGCACTTAAGGGCAAAAACAGCCCTAAGCCTTCAACAAGGTCTTGGGAAAATTGGATCGACAGAATGCGCTGCTGCGAAGCCGAGGAAGCCACTTGAACGACGTTGTGTTCCATAACTAATGGGAATCTTTGCTTTTGCTAATTGCATTTTTTAAAGAAACTTGTATTTGGCCGCCCAGAATTTTAACCCTAGAAAGCTAATGTTCGTCGATTCGACGATGTCGCATTCTTAATTTTCCTGTCTCTTTTAAACGCGGGCATATAGTAACTTATGCTCAAAAACGTTCTTGCGAAAGACGGTTGTGTCCGGCAGGTAAAAACAGTATTTCTATTTTTATTTATATTTTTGAATGCACTATTGGAATTTGTGGTCAGCATCGAATTGACTTTTGCGGATTTTGCGCAAAGAAAAATTAGTTCCTTTATTTTTTTTTCTTATCACCTGTTATTATTAATTTTATATTGCCAAAGAAGGAATGTTTTTTTTTTCAGGTTTTTTTTATATATTGTGAAGAAATTCATTTTCATTTTAGACTGAAAAATGCTGCATTTTAAAAGACTGCTTAATAATAAAAAAATGAAGAATATACTTAGTAAAATCAAGTTTTTTATTTGGGAATACAATCTTAATGTTTCAGAAAAAAAAATAGAACCGTATGTATTAAACAAAGCTTAAAAAAACATATTTTAGTACAGATCGTCGAATCTACGAATGTTTAGCTTATTAGGCGTAGTCAGCAACATTAGTCTACTAGGGTTAATAAACTATTTCAAAAAATACAACTCCCCAAAACCACTACATATGCGTTCGCCCCTGCGTGTTGCTATATCCAATTATTCCTTTTCCACCAACCTATTCCACGGTCTTCCTTAATCTCTTTGTGATAAGTACCTTTGTCTCAGCTCTGGTCATACCTATTTTAAGCAGCGTCTATTTGACGCTTCTGTTCTGGCAAGCTGAAACTCCTTGTTTCGATTATCTGTCGAAGGTATAGGCGCTAAAATACAGGTGGCCGTATATAAACAGGAAGACGTATGTATTATCTAAATCTACTCTATTTTCTTCTCATCTTCTCTTGGAAAAGCTTTTAATAAGTCATTTAAATTTAACTTTACTAAATAGTGCTGCTTACTGAGTTCATTCGTTGGCTGTCGCTTTTGCTCCAATTTTTACATTTTTGTCGTTGACGTATATTATTTTTGCTGATGGAAGTTTATTACGGTTCACTCCTTCTACTCACCGAACAGCTGATTTCAAAAACGTCCCGTATAAATTGCAACAGAGCTTCGCGCCACTGTACTGCAGCCGTTTACTTCCGGTATTTCCCTTACCAAAAAGCGTAGGCCCAAATTTAGCGCACGTAGAACAAATTACTATAAATCATCGCTATTTGGCACCAGAGACAATACTGAGACCACCAACTCCGACCGATTTCCCGTTACTTAGTCTACAAGCTATATTTTTATGGGGTGGCAAATGCTAAGTGCGCTTGTATTGTTACATAGAAATTCGTATTGACAAATGTCACGTAGGTAACTTCAAAAATTCCGGCTCACTAACACACTCGCACCTTGCATATGCCACTTCCGCTGTGGGCAAAGCTGCTGACAGCGTTCATAGAATTGTATCCGTTAAATTTGAAATTATTCGTTACGTGTGCATAATAATTTTTTTAAGGAATAAGTGTAGATTTGCTTAAAATAAATATAAAATGAACAATGCAGATGGTTTGAAGTAAAATAGAAATATATTGAGCAAATTTTCTTCAGTTTTCTAAGAAAAATTTACGCATGAAATCGAAGTTAATGATATTCAAAAGCGCAAAATACGCAACCATGTTTGTCATAATAAGTTTTTAGTATATAGAACATCTCATTTAGCTAGTTTTATTAACCAAAGAAATCAAATTATTCGCCTTTTAACAACATATAATTCCTAACCAATGGCATTCAGTAATGTAAAAATGTGGTATTCCCGAATTCTAGAACATTTCCCCACGGTTGTCGAGGTTGGCAGCATTTATTTTGTATTTTTTGTATGTTTTTGCATGTCACAAGGATTCTTAATTGACACAACACCGATAGGAAAACAAAATGGCGAATTTGAAAAAAACTTGAGGGGCCGAGCGGCAAGAGGATTGTGAGTTGGGGGTCTCAGTATGATTTGTCTCTGTTTGGCACATCAGATCCATAAAGGTCTATAGCTATTCGATTTGTGTGAGTTCATTTTAGTTGCTAATGGATCAGAGCTACAATTTACAGCTGGATGGCAAAGGTTTTCTAGGGCAGTTCCTGCGGTTGCGTGTGGATTGACAATGAAATCTGGTTGATATTAATTTTCTACGTGAACGCAGCCCGCTGCTCTTTTCGATGCAGACTTTATGTGGCTGACAGAATGTAATGGTTGCTTAGTGTCAAATCAGGACTGAACGACGGCTGACACACGAATTCAATGTTTTGAGTGCTCAAAAACGCACTTGTATAAGGCAATGTGTTACAGCTTTCGTTTTTGTGGTGAAGAATGATTCGTCTTCTCTGATTGGTTTCCCTTATTTTTCTGAACGCTTCGGGTCAACAAATGGTTATTCAGATCTAACTGTTCTACGTTGCTCTTATGGCATAGTGGTGATGGCGATATGCCCAATTATTTCGAAAAAAATAACAGGCGACCGCTTTTTGGATCGAAGTGCTTCACGCGAAAATCGGAAAAATAATATTTTATTGTTTAAAAAGACGCAATTTTCAAATTATGCGGTAAACACCGAACACAAATATTTTGTACGGATAAATGTTCATGCAATATTGAACGTATTTGTCGGCGCAGTGGCTTAGTGGTTAGTGTGTTGGACTACTAAGCGAGGGGTCCCAGGTTCGAATCCCGAGAAAAACCCAAATTCCAACTTAAGGTTTTTTTCACTGCGCCACCTCTCGCGAACGTCTGACAAACATCCGAGAGTATAACTGTCATGAAAGAGCTTCTCAATTGGCCGTTTGGACTCGGCATAAAATTGTAGATCCCTTCCATTCGTCCCAAAAATAAAAAAACTCACACAAGACGAATGGTTGTGAGAAGCTAGGCTTGGGTCCATACGGACCTGTTGCGCCAATTATTTATTTATTTAATATTGAACGTATGCAATTACGATGAGGATGACAATTTCAAATTTGACATATTCACTCTGGTGTTGCCATAAATCTCAAGACTTAAATAGCAACCCGTAGCAGCATGACTTTAGATTCTTAAAGGCTATTGAATCTTTTTTTAAAGAAAAAACATGTGCAACTTGGATGGAGATAATAATTTGGCAGGTCTTTACAACTAATTACATGATCCTTTTAGATGATTGATTGATTCAACAATCAAACCAAGTTCATTTGTCTGGTCATACTCGTACATGGGAAAATGAATAGTTAAAACCACTTACCTCCTCTTATTTGCAACATTTACAATGCAAGGAACTGGACCTCCTTATGCCGATTCATGCTATCCCACACGCCAGATGACCATCGCCATATCAAGTGATATAAGCAAAAGGAAGACATGAACCAGGCATGGGATTCTGTAAAAAAACGAAACGAGAACCGCTTTCACATTTCAAAAACGAAAGGAATCACGCGAAAACGAAAATTTGCTTCATGTAACTCCTAACGTTTTCTTGCTTCATGTAACTCCTAACGTTTTGTTTAGGTTTAAGAAGTTGTGTGCCAACAAAATTAGAGTTCGGAAGTCTCAGTATGTCGTTTTATTTTCGTTAAGTTATTTTGACAACTTACAGGTGAAAATTGAAAATATTTTAATATTTTGTTGGTTGAATTTGATTGTTGACAAAGGCGGACGTCATAAAAATGTAGTACGGCGAAATAAGCTAATATGGGTCCCATCAACACATCCAATTACTATTTAATATTGTAGACAATTAAAGTGGATGTATTTATGTTTTATGTTGTAACTTACCACCAGGAATTTTATATTTTTGAAAAAAGTAGCTTTTAGCCATATTTTCTTCTAGTTCTGTTGGCCAATGAATCCATTGCGGACAGAAAATATCTTCCAATGCATCAACACATTCGTGCAATATTTTAGATAGGAGAAATAAAATCATTTCGAACTAACCATTGGTATCCTTCTCCAGCCAGTAAATCTAATGATGAGGAAAGTTTCAAAATAGGAGGCACGTATGTATTTCGTGTACCTGTACGTAAATTAATATTGACAAAAACAAACTTAAAGGCGGCTTTGTTTTATCTTAAACGTTGAACAAAACTAAAAGGAAAAATTAACTTTTAAACTAAGAACCAAATTAAAATAAACCAACCTTTTGTCAAGTAATGTGAGAGGATTCGAACAATCCCGCAGATTTTTTTTAAGTTTTCTTAAGTTTACATGTTTATTTTCCACTTCATTTTCGTCGCTATCACTGGTCAACAAATAATAGGTTCGCTAGCATTTCTAATAAAATATTCAGCACAATCAAACACCACCAAATTCAAACAGAATAAATAGGAAAATGTTAAACGTCAAGAAAATATATGTCGTTTGTTTTCTTTCGTGGAGACGATAAAATCTGTTCGTTTTTTAGGTTGCATGAAGCAAGAAAAGCGAAAACGTCAAAGAAAATGTGATCGTTTGTTTTTTTTTCGCGGCCACGAGAACTTCTTTCGTTTTTGATGTTACATGAAGCAAACTGTTTGTGCGCACGAAAACGTTTAAACATTATCGCCTTACAGAATGCCGGCCCAGGAATTAGGAAGACCAAAACCAAAAAAAAAGGCTCATAAAAATCCATGAGTATACCCTGCATACTGCTACCGCACAGGGGAGAGTGTAACAAAAAATCAAAGGGACTCTAAACAACTCTCAATTAATTTCTTTTTCACTTTGCGTCAGAGCAGTAAATAAACGGAAAAAGGAACAAAAAATTGCTAAAAGTACTGGCAAAGGAGTCGTCTAATTTTATGCCTATTAAAATCTTTATCCGGTTTCGTGGATTCGTTTAAATTTTTCCTCGTTGTGATGGTAACCAAAAAAGGAATATCTTACCCTCCAATTGTGTGGACAGGGGGACTGTCCTTTTTTTTAATGGTGAACGCTGCGAGCGCTATAAATTTGTTAATGATTTTAAATGCGATTCGCATGCAGATTTATGATAGGAGAACATTTTATCTGACACGAAAAATTAACTTCATTATTATTAAATGTCGTCTTTCTAAGTGCTGATCCTATCTACGAACGGTGAACCGAGTTGCTGTATAATTCATATCGAGATCCAATACGTTAACAAAAAACACAAAGTCGAACTTGTTTCAGAGAGCAATACTCGCCAAACAAATAAATATTTCAGCATGGTCTTTCTAGCTTTTTAGTACCACTCGCACCTAAAACTTATTTATACTAACACGGTTAGCATCATCAATTCAAATGCTACCAAGACACTACTATAACTGACTCCTTTGTTTCGATATATATTCGAGTTTTTCTTTTCATAATTTGGGGAGCATATTATTGAACCTGACTAGGGAATGTGGTTGTGTTTCCATTGCTACCGATTTTTGATTGTGTATTTAATTCGACTCATGGAATCCATTTTACTTTGGTTTGGTTTACTCTGACTGATTACTGTATTCCTTATTTGAAAAGGGGTTCAATAAATCAATGCAACGTACACTGAAAGTCTTCAATATTAAAAAGATTTTCGGGATTTTTTATTTTATTGTAGAGCTATCTACAGTTTATCTCACTTTTTTACCATCACTTAGTACGGTCCTTAAGAAAAATCGTTAAAAAGAATATAAGTTATGGACAACTCAAAGCAAACAAACGCTTACAGTTATGTGTGGTGTCTACTTAGCATGCTCTTCTTATCACTAACTTATCTCAAATCAAGGTCAATTCAGAGAAGCTGGCGTATGTAAGATTATGTAAAATTCAAGCGGAGCTTTGTGGTTGGTGAGAATCATATAAATCCAGTCAGTCTCTCTTGGACCGCGTCGTTGGCAGCTAGCAACAAAAATAGCTGCATAAAAAGGTCACTTAAATTATATCTATATTATATTTATTTTATTTTATAATAAAATTCATTTGTAAATGAATGTGTGTTTCAAACAATTAATTTGTATCTACTTTTTGAATCTGAAATGGGGCGATATATCAAAACGGGGATATGCACAGCGCAATCGTACAAAAAGAAGAGTTTAAATTTCTGATGAATTTCATTAGGCAAAACATCAAGGAACTTATAATGAATTATTCAGTACTGCAAACTAAGTAAAGTTTTTTTTTTAGAGTTATAGGACTTTGAAATGGAATAAAACAGAGATTATATTTTTTTTTAATTGAGATGAAATTTACTGTATTCGAAAGATAATCTTCTCGCACTATAATTTAAATATGATTTCTGGCATATGACCGCCACGGCTGGCTCGGACGTAGTCTAATCTGGAGGTCCAGTTTTCGATGACTTCGGCAATAACGCGGTGAATGTTGTCCTCCAAGTGGTCAATCGTTTCGGGCTTATCGGCGTAGCGACTTCACATATCCCCACAGAAAATATTCAAGCGGTGTTAAATTGCACGATCTTGGAGGCCAATTCACGGGTCCGCAACGTGAAACTATGCGGATACCAAACGTTTCCTTCAATAAATCAGTTGTGGAACGAGGTTTGCGACATGTTGTGCCGTCTTGTTGAAACATAGCTCCTGCACATCATGGTTGTTCAATTGATGAAAGAAAAAGTCAGTAATCATGGCTCTATAGTGGTCACCATTGACTGTAACGTTCTGGCCAGCATCGTTTTTAAAGAAGTACGGACCAATTATTCCACCAACCCATAACGCACACCAAACAGTCGGTTTTTGTGGAATTAACGGTGTCCCAACATACACTTGTGGACTATCATCACTCCAAATACGACAGTTTTGTATATTGAGGTATTCATTCAACCAAAAGTGAGCTTCATCGCATAACCGTAAAATGGACGTAGTGCGCGATAAGTATTTCGAACAGAACCATGATTTTCAAAATAAATTTACACAATTTGGAAGCGCTGTTTAGGCCTCAGTCTATTAATTTTGAAATGTCAAACCAAACTAAAAGTAAATCACTTGACGACTGACAAAATAGCCACCAGTTAAAATAGTGTTGCCAACTTAAAGTTCTTCGCCTCTAAAAAAAAACACCCTTTAACCTCATACTTAAGTAACGAAGTCACTAATCATGTCAATTTTAGTGCGGGTTGTGAGCCGGTCACTAGTCTTTATCAAAGTTGTATGTTATGTATTTTTGAACAAAATGTCACGACAATGACCATACAAGGGACACTCTGTAATACTATAGTAATCATTTTAAGAGTCCAGATTCCAGGAGTCAAATTTCGAAAGAGTGAGTTTTTTTTGTGCACATGAAAAAAGGTATGCTTGCTTCCCCCGATTCTGCAAGATAAGCTTTTTTGACAGTTTCGTGCGCACAATTAAAAAATGTATTCACTCTGCTTTCTACTGGGAGTTTCAGCTTTGAGGTAGAGGAGTAGACGAAAATAATGTTGGTCAAGTATATACGATCAAATGATGAATAAGAAATGGAATTAAAAAAGTTAATTTAGAAAACCAAAAAAACCCGACTGACTGAAAAAAAAAGCATTAAAAAGATGAGCACAAGACACATTTAAATAGGTACCTATACCTAACTAATTGACAATAGGAGACTATATCACAGCCTTACAAATATTTATGAGTATTTAGTACCCTCCGACTGCCAAATGTAAAGGTATAGGTACTGGAATGTGTCTTTTTCACATTTTTTTAATTCTTTTTTTTTGTACAGTCAGTTCGGTTTCGGTTTTTTAAATTAATTTTTTTTTATTTATACCTTTTTTGCCGGGGAAGAATACGAATGTAATGATACCTCACTCTTCAAAGTCGGCAGAGCCGTATAGACTACAAGGCGTCACGTAGGACAACATAGGATACGCGCGAAAAACATCACTCCCTCTGTGTCCAGTCGGGTAAAAAGAGGATTCATTCTAGAAAGAAATGTGAAAAAATATTGAATTGAAAAAAAATAAAAAGAAAATAATAAACAAAAAATGAAACTTAAGATATTTCTTTTACGAAGCAAATGAAAAAAGCCAGTGATGAATAAAAATAATATAATATTTACCTTTGTGGAGAAAAAGGTTTATAGAGTTTGATCCTTATACGTAGATATTTTTCATTTTTCTTTAGATTTGAATCATCATGATTAGATGGGGCGCATTTAAGCCACAAAATTCCAAATGCTAATGATGAATTTAAATGCAATATGAGGTGCGTTAAAAGACGTCTACCAATGGCAAACGATTTGGAGAGCGATAAAAAGTAGGTAAGTCAAGCTGTTTAATTATTTTAATAAATTTGTTTAATTAATTTAACTTTCGTTTGGATTAGACTTCATTCTAAAAAGCGAAAAGCGCTAATTAAGACGTTTCCTCAAATCAGCAGAGAGAATGATACAAAAAGGATTAAACAGCCAAGTTCGTTTGAAGATAATTCTGAGATCTACCCCAAGTCAGCTGCCGCAATCTAATGAAACTCCTGAGGATGACGAAAATTTGTCATGAGTTGTGGAAGTCTTATAGGCGACGAATTTTTGACGCATGGCCATCGACATGTCCATCTTTAGCAGCTGATTCAAGATCAACACCTCGCAAAAGGAAAAAGGCGCCCTCGGGGAAACATTCAGAGGCATCTGCGTTTGATGAAAATATTTGAAAAAATTGAAGCCGAAAAAATATTTAATATAAAAAAATTCTTTAATGTGCAGGATCATAGTTTTTATTCGAAGAAGAAATATGAAGGAAAGCTTTTTGAGTTACAAGAAAGAGAGATATTTCTTCAAGTTAATTTTTACTTTTTAAGCAATAGTTCAGTCAAACAGAATTCATCTCATTCGGCTGACAAAAAATGAATCACTCAGCAAATTCAAATTCATATTCAGGAATGGCGTGAAGTCAGTGGCGACGCGTGAGTATAAGGTGTAGGCGTTCAGCTCATCGATTTTATTTTTTCTTAATTTTTTTTTTTTTTGATTTAAACCGAAAAATTACTTATATTCTAAGTCTAGCCTTTTAGATTTGTTCAAAAATCCTATACAAATTTTCCATTTCGTTCATTGCCTTTTAGAACTAGTAGAACGTGAAAGCAATAGGTATACTTACTCATTCTTTCTTCCCACTTGATCACACCCAAACCCAAAATTCAAGCACCACTCGAACGTCGAACCCCATACAAACCCGTAGTCATACAAAATAGTCGATTTCGTTTACAACTGAGCTGAACGATGTGCGTTATACTTTTTTTTTATAGCATTTATTTTTGATCTGAACGAATGAGTGGAAATGGAAAGTATTATTTTCGCTCATGTTCGTGTCGCAGATCGCAGCCGTTGGTCGCAGTTTCGCAATTAGCAGGGTAGTTTTTCGTTTCACAAGATACTGGCACGAGTTGGGAAATTCACTAAGAAATCTACTGAAGTTTGGTTAGGACTTGGGGGATAAGCGGATATTGGAAACTTTTTTTAAATTTTGATGTTAGTAGCGGAATGAGTGGAAAGTCGCGGGTTAAGAAGTACGATTTGGCTCAAGTTCTCGAGAGGGTGGCACGAGTTGGGAAATACACTAGCACGAGACTGTAGTTAGGACTTAGAGGACAACTGAAATCATTTTTTTGAATTTTAAATATTTATTCTCTAAAAGTTATGACGCGTCGCCACTGCGTGAAGTGAAATTTGGTGTACATGGGCAGAGCGAAAAACACTCTCTTACTCAATTAATGACCAATCCCCGGGCTCAATTTTTGGAACTCACAATGGTGAAGTTTTCCATACAAAATTGCATACTATGATAGATAGACAGCCTTATTTATAAACGTATTATAAAGAGTATATAAAGTTATGCACCCTTTAAAATGCCTCTAAACGCAAAAGCCTTATTTATAAAAATTATTCAACGTTGTATAGAGCTTGTAAATATAAGCTAAACGCACTTGGACGTTGTTTAGTGCCTGTCGTTTTGACATATCCTCGATAAGAAATATGTGCAGATATAAGATATTTTGAATTGTTTTAAAAATTTCGTTTAATTTGCATAAGACTACCATTTGAGAGGATTCCTAAATTTCCCAACTTTTTCCATTTTTTAATTCCTATTTGTATTTGAATTTGCATTTCCCACAAGCTGCTAAGTTTTTTTCCATCTTTTCGGACAGATAAATGTAATAGATTTTTCCTTTATAGTACATTTTTTGACGCACGCCCTGTATAACTAGTATGCATGGGGAAATGTTTTATTAATAACAATTTTTGGAAGGGTGTATAAAGGCTGTAAAAATACTTATACACTACATAACTATACAGGTGTTTAGGCGCGTGTTTAGCAAATTCTAATAAATAAGGCTGAGAATGTATAAGGTTAAGAATGATTAACCCACTGTGTGATCGGGTACCAATAGTTCTTAACACGCTCACAAATGGCATATACATGGTGACCTGATAAGCCAAAGTTGGCGACGTTAGCATGTCAAGAGTTGACACGTTTACTGATAGCAGCAACTTTAGGGTTGCTGCTAAAGTTAAGATTACACATATATAATTATACAATTTTAAAATAGTTTATTTTGAGAGACATTTCACAATTTTACAAGGAAAATAAAAATGTACTAACAGTCTGGCAACCTGAACAAACAATTCTAAATCTACGCCTCCCGTCGACAAACTCCTTTGGTATATAACTAAAGCCTTGCAAATTAATAAAAACCAATAATAGTACGACTCAAATTAAGGTCAACACACACTCGTACCTATTGCCAAATCATAGGAATACGAGTACTACATTGTCGCATACGGCTTAGTTTGCCAGGACATTCTGAATTGCACGCGCTTAACCTAGAAAAGTATTCCTTATTCTTCTCAAACATTTCATTATAATCAACAATAAACCTATAGCTGGCTATTTAATCAAATCAATGACAATTTCCAATCATTTATTTGCACAAATCCGACGATTTCATCCTCCTTTTAAGACACAATGTCATTCAATTTATTTAACACCATCACCGTCTTTTGTTTCACACCTGGAGAGTCCTTTGGACTATACATATACAATTGTCTCTAGACGCAGATCCTTCGTATTCTGTATTATATAGTGGTACAGCAGATGGAGAGAGACAAATAAAAGTATAAGACATGCAATACAATAACGAAAATCAATTTGATTCAATCAACGTGATGTGAAAACTGCTGTTACGAGTACTCTGCCATTCCATTGGATTTTGTTTTATTTCACTTTTCACAATTTATCTACTTCATCCCGTATTAGATGTAGATGTGTGTACATAGATTTGATGGAGTGAAGTGAAAATCAAAGATTTACAATGGTGTACAGTAATAAATTGCATTGGCCAGATTATATAGCCAACAACAAAACCGTACTAAAGGGTGTTTTTTTTTTGTGTAGATACGTAACCATAAAATAAGACAAATAAATACAATGGTAATGTTATAACTGACCACAGTATTGACTTTATTATAGAGATTTTTTTATGCGATTACTTTTAGGTACCTATTTGAGATGGGACTTAAAGAAATCTTGAAGTTTTTTACATTAAGTTGAGTAAATATGTCACATTCATGGTGATTTGGTAAAAAATGAGTCTACTGTGTTGGGAACATAATTCTGAAAGGGAATTAAATTTCGTATTTCAAAATTCAATTTTCTATTGTGTTCATACGCAATATCGATCCGCTCGAATGTCATTAGTCAAGCACCTCATTTCAGCGTTTTGGAATTTTTGTCAAGGTTTCTTGGCGGTTTTTTGAAACGTCATATTTGAACGGCTTTTTAAAGTCTTTTTTGTGTTTTTTTCAGGGTGATTTTCAAACATTTTTGTGGCGCTTATTTCGAAGTATTTCACGAGGTCACTTTTGGACCGTTTTGAGTGTTTTTGAGGAGTATTTTATTTCGTCTTTCTGGATTATATTGGTTATCGATTTTCAACGCATTTTTTGATTTGTTCTTATCATGTCGTTTGTTGACCTTCTTTTTTGAGTGTTTTTTAGTCTGTGCCACTGACTCCTTGATGATGCATTTTAATGTATTTATTCCAGCGTTCGGAATCTGTACACCTTTTGTAGCATTTTCGGAGCGTTTTCGATCAAATTTTCAAAGCGCTATTCAATCCATTTGTCTTATTTTTCATACCGATTTTTTAAAGTTAAAGTAGGGGAAGAAAAAGAGTTTTACAAAACGTTTTCTTAAGCCAATTTTGGGGTATTTTTGTTGGTATTTTTAGGTATTTTTTCGTTAATTTTTTGATGTATTTTTTGGGATGGTTGTTTAGGTAATTTTTGAACCGTTTCTCAGTTCTTCTTCAGTCCGTTTTGTGGTAGTTTTTGAAGTGATTTTAGAAGCATTTTCCTTTGAGTTAACCCATTTATAGCCAGCGTTGCGTTTACGCAACACCAAACAGCAAGTCACAACACGATTTTTTCTGTCTGTACAAATTGTTCTACGGAAAATTTTTGTGTCGTTTCTGCTTGTGCGTTAGTCACCTCATAGTGTCACAGTGTGTTCTTTACCAGAATTCATTGCAGTTGTATTTTAGAGAGAAGAAGTTGGATGCGAATATTATTTTTCGGAAAACAAAATTAACAATGAATAGAAATTACCGGTAAGTGGAATTGTATGCTTCGATTTCAATAAGTTTGATGAACTTTGTTTGTTTATATATTATTTCTGTGATGCAAAAGAAATAGACATCATTTCATGAACTTGTTGATAATTGACAACACCTAAATGCCGGTGTTGCGCAAACGCAACACTGGGTCTAAGTACATACAGAAAACTACGTTATTTTTATTTTGGCTGAGGGGAAAAACGTTGACATTGGCTGAGATTCTGGATGCTCTTGAATCAGAAAATGAAGTTACGGATACTATTTTTTTGTTACCCCCCACTGATGGCGCTATTACAGATGAAGGTTCTGGTGAAGAGGAATGTGCTGATCCCAATAGGATGAATCCAAACCAGCTATTAGCAGAAGCCGAAGTTAGTTGCAAAGCGAATGAAGTGGATATAGTAGAAGATTGGATACACATTCCGAAGATAGCGCAAATTTGGCGTAGAGGTAACGAGGAAAACTTAAATCTTAGTTAATTTTTATACAAATTTAAGCCTTGGAAAGGAGCATTACTGCCTCCTCTATCGTTGAACTCGGAGACTCACCCATTGGAATTTTTTGAACTGTTTATGAATGAGCATTTTATCCGTATCATTAAAAAGTACACCAATTTATATTCAGCTCAACGAAATCAAAGCATAAACGTTACAGAACCAGAAATATATGTATTTCTTGGCATAGTAATCCTTTCGGGATACGTGCCTCTACCAAGAACAAATATGTATTGGGAAGACCGCCAAGACAGTCATAATGCTATGGTTTCAAATGCTATGCGCAGAAAGAGATTTAACGATATATTTGTAAATATTCATGTTTGTGATAACGATGGTATTGATAATACTGATAAAATGGCCAAAATCAGACCAATGGCTGATCATTTGAACAAAATGTTTGTAAAGTTTGCACCAATTAAAATGCAATTGTCAGTTGATGAATCAATGATTCCCTGTTTTGGAAGGAACTCTTGTAAACAGTTTATGCGCTTGAAACCTGTTCGTTTTGGATACAAGGTATGGGTTGCAGCAACACGCCTCGGATATTGCGTTCAATTTGAGTTTTATCAGGGAAGAAATCAGAAACGAGATCCCACACGTTTTCTTGGTGAGTTCGTGGTTCTCAGCCTAGCAGAAGTTATTAAACGGGAGTATCCTGGCCTAACATTCTCATATTTTTACGATAACTTTTTTACAAGTCCTGACCTAACTAACAAGCTGGCAAAACTTGAATGCGGTGGCACCGGAACCTTAAGAGAAAATCGATTGAAGAACATTAGTATGACAGACAAGCAGACAACAGAAAAGATAGGGGATCCGACGAGGCTTTTGTAGATAAACAAAACCAGTTATTGCTCACCCGATGGAAGGACAACCAGACTGTTTCAATGTGCACGGGCTGCATCCTATAGGTGCAGCACAAAGGTTCAACAGTATTCAGAAAGCAAAGTCAGGAGTTCCGCAGCCAAATGTTAACAAGCAGTATAATAAATACATGGGTGGAGTTGACCAACTCGATAACAACGTGTCAAATTATAGAATTGCCACTCGTGGAAAAAAATGGTATAATCCCATAATAATGTGGATGATAGATGTTTCTGTTGTGAATGCATGGACATTATCCAGAAGTTATGGGAGCAAGTTGGATGCACTGCAGTTTCGCCGCCAAGTCTCTACAGCTCTTTGTACCAAATATGGTTGTCCACCAAAAGGTGGTGGACGGCATTCAAACCAAAATCCACATCTTTTGGGTGGCCATCATATAATGGAAACATCTGACAAAAGGCTGAGATGTCGCGTTTGTCACAGTCAGACTTTAAAAAAATGTGGAACTTGTAAAATAGCACTTCACGACAAATCTTTTCAAGAATATCATGCTAACCTAAAATAATTAATCTTTTTTTTACATTTTCTGTATATTGATGTATAATGAAGTTTTTATAAAAAAAATAAAAAAAAACGTACAAACACCCAGCGTTGCGTTTACGCAACACCTCAAAACTCCACTTAGCCACACAAGAAAAAAATTTGTACTCCACAGATCGATTTCAGCAACTTATCTTACCATTATATCCAAAAAATCACTATAAACGGAAGAAAAAAAGTATTCGGATATAAATGGGTTAATGGAAGTGTTTTGGGGTAGTTTTTGAAGCGAGCTTAGATGCATTTCTCGGGGAGTTAATTGAAGTGTTTTTCAGAGCATTCAGTGATGTTTCATGAGATGTTTTCCGGAGGATTTTTTAAAATGATTTGCAGGACTTTCTTTTTTGTCTGTTCTTTGGGACGTTTGGAGAGGCATTGAAGCATATTTCTGCTTTTTTTCTAACAGTGTTCTGGGGAAAATTTTCAAGCGATTTTGTATTTGCTTTATGGTTTTTACTGAATAATTTTGGCGAGGTTTTTTATGCCCTTTTTTGGTGCATTTTTTGGCAAGCTTTTTAATGAGTTTTTGTATTGTTTTTCAAATAAACTTCGGGAATTTTTTAAGATTGTTTTATTTTTTTTCCAACGATTTTCTGTAATTTTTCAGCCGTGTTTTTTTAGTTTTTTCGTTAAGGGTTTTGAGATGTTTTTAGATATAGGTAAGAATACCATAGCAACGACGCAACTCGTTCAATATAAACTGATAAGCAGTGACAAAATCTCGCTATCTGTCTGAAAAACTTAACCTGGAAGACCCGCCCAGAAATTTAAGCTGAACTGTAACTTTCGACAGATGGTGGTCGACTTTTGGGCAAAAATATTAACAGCAAAAGGAATTTGTTCCTGGAAAGTTTGATACCTAGAGAGTGACCTCTGAAGTCAGTATCGATTTCATGTACGTGACAGTTAAAGCTTGCATAGCCACCTGTCTGCCTGTACTAAGATTGTGACACCTTCAGCAGATACTGCCCTTGCTGCAGATTCACAACCTGCTGCGGTCTATCGATTTTGAAATGCGCAACGATTCATAGAAAACTCCTGAATATTCCCCTGCATTTTTAAGTATTTATGCATGCACCGTATCAGTGTTCACCAAGAACAGGTAGATCAACCAGAAAATTCGTTGTTCCGCAACTGTCAATCATTACCAAACAGTGGTAGTCCAACACCATTCCATTTCCTCATACAAGTTTTATTCTGCATCGAAAAACAGGCTAACCTATTAAACAAAAGGCCGTCATAAGATGCACCCCACCTAACCAGCTCAATCTCATTGTTGCAGAGTCACTTTCCCCATACAAAAAAAAAACCTTTTTCAAAGCAAAGAATACAAACATCTAGTTTGAACTACATTTAAAAATAGACCACTCCTCACACATGACCTACAATAGAGTTCTTTACATTTTTGTCTTAATGTTCACGTGCATGTACACATTTCTCAGTCGCAGTCTCATACAGTATTCGCCACCGGTTCTCCGAAATTAATGTTTTTAAGTGCATGGAGATAGCTTACTGACCATTAAAACCGCAACATAAAAAAAAAACTTCTGCCAGTGCGATTAAAAAATTAATTTCGTTAAAAGTAGAATTAAGAACTTACTGCCATCGTTACAACTGTGGTTGGTCCTTTTTTTGTGCAATTTTCTTGTTCTTCAAGCTTTAAACAATTATGAAATGAAATTATCCTCGAGTACAACAGTGTACACAGTAGTACACACCCAAGTGCGATTAATACCCATTACGCAATCGTTTCCATTTGCAATTGTTATACTAATTAGTTCAAAAGGCGACCGACCACTATAGAGAGAATACAGGAATTTGTGTTAAAAAATGGTGGAAAAAATACGTTCGGCTCCGATACAGATATCAGGAACATTGTATCGGGGAATTACGTAGACAGAAAAATAATATTAAATTCATATGAGTATGCCCTTGTCCATTATGGGAAATAACTACCAAATCCCCACTTGAACTCGACCGCACTGAATGAAATAATGACAATAATACCTTGGAGGGAAATATCCACAGCGTGTGTGTAGTGATGACGTGATTCAGACTGCGTACGTTGTCATTGGCACAAAAGTAAATTTAATTTATATGAAATGCTGTCGAGTCGCATTGTCCGATTGTCACTGACAACAATCACACCACTCGCATTCGATCGATTGTGCGTTCTGACGTCTGAATGAAATCTACTTCCAGAGGAGCATCCGGGTGTAATCATTGATATCGAGGTGGGTTTTTATATGAAAACGGAACACCCCCCCTGGGAGTGAGGGGATGTTGTGCGTCTTTCTATGTCAACGCGATGACTGTAATTTATCAAATCCCAAATTATCCATCCAACAATTAAGCATACGTTGCGCTGGTAACATGGCATGGCATTCACCCTGCCGAGTTCAAGCACTCAGAATGCTGACGCAGGAGGTACTTGTTAATATTATGCAGGAGGATAAATGAATACCGCACAACTGTCGGAGTAGAAGTTCATAAATTTTCACTCCTCGCTGTTGCACCCACTCAGCGTATAGGAGTTTGATAAATATTCTCCGTACAACGAAATCCTGATCCGTCCATAGTGGATGTCTATGTGTTGGAAAGGCTACGCGTTGTCAGGGTGACCCCCTGGGAATTGGGAGTCTCCAGAGTACGAGGTGTAATTAATTACTAAATGTTATCATACGACAAGGACATTGCATGCAGCTCAAGTGAAGTTGCAATGATGGTTCCTATTCCTACGCCACGGAGAAGCAGTGAAGCAACGGCGGCAAGAAGCGTATACACGATCCGACTGGGTCGACACTTAATGAGCTTCAGTTGAAAATTTCCAACAACAGAGATGTTGCTGAAACGGACGAAGCTTACATCCATGAGAACGACTCCGATGGGATTTATTATCTTGCCCTCTATATATGTGCGATGCGTGTTAGTTGGAGGGAGGTCGAACCACCATGTTCACCACTAATCTCGTAAATCTTCATCGTACCACGGATTTTTCGGCGCGTTGATATGGTTCACAAAAGTCTTGTGGTGTCTGCACGGATCCGTCCAGGGGGAGAGCAACAGCTACAACATGCGTTGGCTTTAGCGAAATTGGATAATAAATGTTCTGTTGGTGGGGAAGAGGAAATAGCGACTGGCACTGGGAGACGCCAGCGTGTAGCTGGTTTCATATATCAAAAATTATGAAATGTTATTAGCGTCAAAGTAAGAGATTTGCGGGCACTGTGTGCAGAGTAATAGTTTTTGACATGTAATATGATGAACCGCCAAATGGGGTATGCAGTTGTACACACATACACGGTGTTGGCTGTCGGGAAGGAATTATTTCGGTAGCACGATCAAAGCAACTTGTGTGGGGAATACTGGTGTATAATTGGATTTGGTAACTATAACCGGTGTAATGCGCGTAAGCCCGTTTGATACAGTTTTATCGAGCTGTGATGAGACCTTGTAATGCTGAGAAGAGCTGAACAGAGGAGAACAGTTTTCCTTTATTAGTTTATACACAAAAAAAAAGGCTTGTATAGTGGAGTGGAGTGGAGACAGCACTTGGCGCAAAAGGTTAGTATCAGTACTTTAGCTTCTGGCAGCCAGTTGGTACACCTCTCAAAACTTATTACCTGTGACTTATACTAAATAGAAGACAAAAAAGCCACAACCCACAATAGAGTTTTACTCATTCAGCAGAATTTTTGGAAAAACCTGGCACCCATCTTCTAAAATTAAACTGTGGATGTACAGTACAAAGCTATAGCAAGACCCATACTGAATTATGGCAGTCTCGCATGGCAACCAAAAAAGCCACTTATCTGAAGCAAATTACAAAAGTTCAAAGACAAGCGTGCATCGGTACTATACCATTAGTTCGATGAGGACAACTCGAACCGCAGGACTTGAAGCCATCCGCAACCAGCTTTCGGTAAACATCTTTTAACAATCATCAGCCGCCATGAGTGCCATGAGAATGAGAAAATGAGTAGGAAACGGCTCCACGAATTAACTACAAACAATAGGAGTTATTACAGGTGAAAGAACTCCAAAGTGTTTGGACTTTTTTCACCAGGTTTTGGATTAATAACACCTTTTGGTGTAAGGAGTTATTTCAAAAAGAAATAACTCCCAAAAAAACTAAATCTTTTAAGAAAATGAGAACATCTGGTTCTTGTGCTGATAGGGAAAATTTCTTCGCCTTAGAAAGGAATTCGGGTTCTTGAATAGATTTCTCTATCGAAGCTATATTTCATCTACTGAATCTCGTACCAGAGCTAACAGTAGGTGTTTTTGGATTCATTATAACACGAAACGTAAATCGTCAGGTTTTCCAAAAGAAATGATGTATCAGAACGTGGTTTCGAACAGATCTTGGAGAAAACCCAGGAAGTCCAAATCGATACCCACCACCTTTTTATCGATTTCAAGGCCGCCTATGACAGCATTTATAGAGACGAGCTATACAGAGCAATGTCTAGTTTTGGCATCCCTGCCAAACTCGTCCGTTTGTGCAAGATGACAATGGAGAATGCACGCTGCTCCATTAAGGTCGGTAAAGAACTCACCAGAACTTACGTCAACTAAAAAGGACACCCAACACCGACGTCTTGGACAAAATGTCACCATAGACAGATATAACTTTGAGGTGGTAAAGGACTTTGTCTACCTAGGCTCCGCTATTCAGACAATGACACCAGCGTTGAGATTAAGCGAAGAATAACTCTTGCCAATCGCTGTTGCTTTGGGCTAAGAAAGCAATTGAGTAGCAAAGCCCTCTCTCGAACAACTAAGTGACCCTTTATAAGACCTTGATCATCTCAGTCCTACTTTATGGTGCAGAGGCATGGACTCTATCAAAATCGGATGAGGCTACACTTGGTTACTTCGAGAGGAAAATTCTTCGAGTAATTTTCGGTCCCGTCTGCATAGACGGTGAATGGAGGAGGAGATACAACTACGAACTGTGCGGGCTGTACAGCGACATCGACCTGGCCAGAAGAGTGAAGGTCCAACGACTGAGGTGGCTGGGTCATGTAGAGCGAATGGACGTCAATGCTCCGGCCCGGAAGATCTTCGAATCCACACCCGAGGGACGGCGCAGTAGAGGAAGACCGCGACTCAGGTGGCGCGCGCAAGCGGAAGGGGACCTTAACCAACTTGGCGTGCGAAACTGGAGATAGCTGGCCAAAGATCGTGCTGGCTGGAGACGCTTGTTGGTTGAGGCCCAGGTCTACCCCAGACTGTAGCGCCACCTTAAGTAAGTAAGTGTAGTGGCGATCATATTTCTCTTCTCTTGGCCGAAAAAAAATCATCACATTCTCAGAAATTCAAGAAGACAATCAAGTACTGGAAAGCATTCTCTACAAACTCCATATCAGACCTGGACAGTAGTTCATCTCCTAGGCAGATGCCGGAGCAGTCAATATTCACGTTTGCTGAACATGGGTGGAAAGGGATGTTTCGGCGAATTGCAAGGCATTCTCTTTTGCATGCAAATCGATGATGAAGGTAGTCAGGGAGGTCATTTCAAAAATTTGCTGAAACGATTGTATTTTTCTTTCAAACTTCTTTGCTGTTCCAAAGTGGTTTTAAAAGTCAGGCGCACCGACTCAATTCTAAAAAGAAAAGAACAATCATTTTCATTTGTAATAAGACAACGAAACACTTTTTAAATAATGTTAACTCAAGTTTAGAATTATCTGCCTCCTGAGGCATGATGAGCAATTCTCAGTAAATCATTTAAACAACCGTTCCATGGTTTATTGATAAAATTTATTGCATTCAAGAAACACGTGTTCATTCAATACCACTTACTTTGTTTTGCCGTAGTACTCCGCATAAGTACAACAATACATTAGACAACATAAGTCCTCAGAAAAACTGAGTCGTCGTCTTCGCATATATACAACACTCATAAAGTGTTAAACATTTATCAAACCCACTGAATCAAAAGATGTAACTTGCTTGCGGGCGTAACCAATAAATTCCACGCAAAATCCTTTCACTGACGACATTTACACCAATTCACACAAATGAATCAACTCGGGGGCTCAGAGTAACGAACAGCGATCGCAGGAGCAGAACAAATTCCAATGGAAATAGCGTGGGGTGAGAATTATGTATGCTTTCGGTTCGCTTGTTCGGTAGTGCGAGGGCAGGTCGGAGCACTCATGGGCTTGCGAACAGGTACAATAAGGATTTAAAGACGGCGATACATGCAAAAAAAAATGTAACAGATTTCCCTTTCACTCTCCTACACGAAACTCTTGGAGGACAAATACAAAAAATAAAACGAGTATACGCCACAGTGGATGAGTGGTTATCATGTGAGTGAGTAACTACACAATTAGGTGAGTAATTAAGCGAGTGATAAAAATTGTAATTGAAACGATGAATATCTGAAAAATCAGAAAGCAGCGTAGAAGGAGCTCCCTGTCATCTATCAGCCGTCTGCACTGTTGTGTCGGGAGTCTTGACTTGAGTACGTGATTTGTTTTACGGAACACTACACTAGTTTTCTTCTCGACTCTGTGAAGGGTGACGCTGTAATGAATAATGGGAAATATTTGTCTAGTGTTGTAGGGGTTCGCACACAGATTCGCTTTTAATCTTATACAGTCTTGATTTAAAATCTATCAATGGAGAGAGCGAAACTATCTACAGCTAGGTATAGGTATGTGAGTGCGCAGTACTGAACTAATTTCGTATAAATCAAGTTGAGAATCGTGCCGAGGGATCTTAATGCTTGCAGCATTACTTACGAGTAGCGGAGGGTGTTATATATTCGATTTGTAACTTTTGAAATTAAGTCATCGAAACTATGATCAGAATCAGAAATGAATTGAAATCAGGCGTCCTGATTATAGTTACAATCATAATTAATTTCTATACTATGGACGTGGATTTTACATAGCTTTTAGGTGGGAGATGTGTGAGAAACGAGGTGCAGAGGGTGCAGGTTTGTGGATTCAATTTATTTTTGAAAATATAACCGGCAGCTTACACCCAGTCGCTGCTATGAGAGTTTTTTCTGTAGTCTGGAGGTAGGATGACCCAATATTTTATACCAAGCAACCAACCTTCTGTACATGACGGAACCACTTTAACCCAGAGAGTGAAATCTTCAGGCAACTCGATGTAATGGTTATGTGAGGTCTAGCATGCTAGGGTGCACCCTCTGGGGAATATAATCGAATCCCAATTGTAGGTAATACATGAATGGCATTAGAATTGGAGAACGCAAATCTGAAGGTCTGTCACTGAACTTATTTTAAGTCTGTCTGACTGTATCATTCAAATTAAAGCTCTTCGAAGTACATTCATTCTATATTGCACAGTTTTCGCTAGACCTCATTACAACACAACCACATTAATGCCATCCTAAAAAGAGAAAGAGCGACTGACACAGCTCCAAAGCTAAATGGGCTTTGCCAGCGAAAGTTGGAACATTGATCTTTAAAATAGTGAAAGAGTGTTACAGAGGCAGCAGAGAGTGGTTTCATACACCATTTTATTCCAGCTGCTTCCAGAGGACACTGAAGATCCAACTTTACCGAGAAACCAAGTCCAATTATGCTGAATCAATGGGACTAAACCCAAGCAAAAACTGAAAAATGATTGAAAATATTTCCCCATATTGAGAAGCTTTTCAGAGAATGATCAAGGTGGCCCCTGAGCATATTTTTACAACATCCCGGCATCGGTTGTAAATGACAAATTTCGAGTATGACTATAAGAGAAAATACATTCCAAGAAAAGAAAAGAAACAAAAACTGGTTTCTCTACTTAAGAGGAAGCAAACCTTGTTTAGCAAAGTGTTCCCCATGAAAAATTCTTCATTCCAAATACTGTCATAAAATAATCCTTGCCTCCAACCTTAATCTGCTCATTATTCAAACACTCAGAGATAAACCACTTCCGCAAAAAATGTGATCAATGCATGCCTTTGAATTATTTCCAATTCTTGTGGGCTCACTTACACTGAAGGGTGGGCCGAAAAATGTTGTTTTTCCAAGTCGCGGAGAAATTGCTAATTATAGTTGTTAAGACTAAAATGAAAGAAACTAGAAAACAAAATCGGTTAATATCTTCCAGTCGCGCATGAGCTATAAAATTTGGCAAAATTAGTCAAAATTCACATTTGTACGAATGTAAAAAACACGAGAAATTAATGCAGTCTAACAGAACAATGGCATTGCGCGGCTGTAGGTGTGGGAGCATTGAGGTCGTTGACCCAATTGAGTTGCGATGCGTGCAAAAATTTATAAAATTTGAGAGCAGTTGCGCGAGCGGAAGACCTTGACCGATTAGAACCATTTTTTTTTTCTAGATCATTATCGGTTCAAGTAAGAGTCGAAAATAGCTATTACAGTCAAATGTTACCAAGCTTAGTAATAAAAAAAAAATAACTTGAACTTACAATTTTTTTCAAATTTGAGGAAATTTTAAAGCTTTTGCGCGACCTGAAGATATTAACCGATTTTTTTCTTTTTCTTTGGGCACGCTTGACTAGGGGGTAAGCTGGTGAATGCGTCACAAAATCGTTACGGAAATTGCGAGCGGAAGTTGAGAGGGAGATATAAGTTAGTGAGATAAGAAGAGAGAGGGTTACGTTTCGTTTCGAATATTACTGTAAGAGAGATAGATGCGAGCACACATTTTCGTTCTCTCTTTCTACCACCCAGTTACTTTTCATTATCTAAGACACATCATACAGTGCAGCAGTGATACCAGATCGGGGGATTTATCACTTTTTGTTGGATTGTCTCACTAATAATAAGCTAAAAGGGACAAAGGGATTTTTCCGACCTCGTAGTACAAAAAGAAAGGGATTTTACGTTTTGGTCAAATTTTGTTCCTAATTGCTCATTTCATTAAGAATAACAAAATTATTCAACCTACGATCAAATTAAATGTTTTCATGTTTAGAAAAAAGTCATTCAAAATATCTAAATGCTTTCAATTTTTTTTTTTTATTTCCCTAAACTGTTTCATAAAATGACATATGTGTCTGTGAATGAATCACGAGTATTCTTTTAAAATAATAAATTTAATTATTTTGTAAACATAAAAGGGATATTTTGAGTATAACCATGGGATAACCTGCCTCTAAAGTTTGGTATCACTGCAGTGCACGCCTATTATCTGTATCACACTGTAGGATCAACAGAGACAGGTGCGAGCACACAGTTTCCTTTCATTCTCTCATAGCCAGTTACGTTTCGTACATCCAAGACACCGCTATTGCAAGGTTGCCACTTAGGTATTTTTTCACCAAATTGGGTAATTTTTTTTGCTTTTTGATTTTTGCTAATTTCGTAATCTTTATCTGGTAATGGTAAATTTTTGAGCAGATGTACCAAGAATGCGAACTTGATATTACCTCATTTAAGTGCTACCTTACTGCTTCTGAGTGAACGCATTGCATTGATTGCATAGCTATGCTTCATCAACGTCCATATAAAACTGTTTTATTCGCTATTCAAAAAATTACAGAATGCACTCATTTTCTTCTTTTGACAGATGTGAACTTCGAAATAGATTCTGTTACTCTTTATAACTATATTGAGATATGGATAGGATAATTAATCATATTATTCATATACAGACATGAAACTCTACTTTGTTAAGGGTTTGTTATAGGAAAATAGGTAGATGATCTCCCATGCTGCTAATTTTGTGCAAATTCAAATAAAATAATTTGAGTTTTTTTTTTTGTAAGTGGCAACCGTAGCCGATTGTCTGTATCATACTGTAGGACCAAGAGAGAGCTGTGCGCGCGCCCATTTTCTTGCTCTCTTCCTCTCATAGCCAGTAAAATATTGAAGAAAATTGATATATTAGAATGTATAAACTAAACATGTATATATAGATGGAGCTAAAGAAGTTTTACTTCAGTCGTGTGGTCTAAAGCACACTCGTTTTTTTCCCCTCTTTTTAGTCTCTACAATTAGCAACTTTTCCGCGGTATTACGGCTTGAAAATTATTTTTTTTTTTATTTTTTTCGGCCCACCCTATTACACTTTTTGCAGCTAAAATCAGAAAATAGCTGGCCACGAAGTGGATTTTTGAAATAAGGTCAATATTTAAGTCAACAAGAAAAATACGGTTTTTAGATTTTTCATCTAACACTAAAATTAGGTCTTATAGACACACAAAAAACAGAACTTCTGATTATTGAGATTCAATGTAGGTGTTGACTCTATAACCCCAAATTTTCACCCACAGTTTTTTAATCGCGGTTTTAGTATTTTTGTGTGAACAATATCCAAATAATTTAGCCCATTACGGAACTATGTAGCAAAACGGCTATTAAATAAAACGAGCGGCAAACGATTGAAAAGACAAGAGAGTAGTTTATTCGTTCAATAGTTCAATAGAGACTGAAACGTAAGAGTCAAAGAATGCAACAGATGCTTTAATATACAAGGCCTGTTTTTTTGAGCTTCGTTCTCAGCAAAGCAAAGTAAAGTAGGATTTTCAGCACGCAATTACAACAACTACACTCGCAGTAGTTATTTTAATTTGTGTGCTGAAAAGCTTACTTTACTTTGCTTTGCTAAGAATGAGCTCAAAAAAACACGCCTACAGTTGAAGTACAGTAGTGTAGTCAAGTTTAACAACAAATTATTTATGTTGTTGAATGACAGATGGGGCTACTTCCCCCCAATTGAACTTTCATCCACAAATGCGCAATTCCTTGACGTGAAGTGTCGCGTCACTTTGACATTTCACTCTGCATTTTTATATATCACAACCCCGAAAGTTTTAAACCGAAAATCTGAGTTTGCATTCTTTCAGAGGTGGGTTGTGGGGACTCCTGAAAATTAAGTTTTGTTCGGGAAGGGAACATTTTGATCTATGACAATGGGGTAATTTTGTCCCATCCCATCGCGGTTCATTTTTGTATTATTATTTTATTTTATGATCCTTAACTTTACTTCAACTTTGATTTTCATTGTTGAAGGTTTGTTTAATTAATGAAGGGAATCACAATGGGTCTTATGATATCCTCCTTCTCTAACTTAACGTAACCTAACCTTATTTCATTCATTAGATTTTTGTAGGGGTAATGGGTTGGATGTCTGAAAATTTAATTTTGTATGGAAAGGAGAAAATATCGATTCCAAGGAATGATACACACTTCAGAATTTACAATCGTCTAATTTTATCCTCCTCTAAAAACACGTTTTCGCAAAATGAAAGAGCCCATCATATGGAGGCAAATCGTGTAGTGAGAGCCACCCTTCGTGCAAATGATGATTAAGATTAACAAAACTTTATTTGACGTCAAGACGGAAGGTCAATTTAAATAGTGCTGCGTTTCATTATGCTTCCGCACTCGAATACAATTTTCTTCGGTGCTTTACTATTGGGCCATTGCATGACGTCTGAAAGTATTGCAATGCAAAGGTGTCCTTTTTGTTTCGTCATGCCAATTGAATTGAACGGACTTGCTATTGCGGGCGGTCAGATATCTTTCGAAATTGCATTGTGAAGAATGACCATTGACCAACTTTATTTGAATTCGTTTCAGCACAATTTGAAATTGAAAGTCGGCTGGGGTTCGGACTTCAGTTGTAAAATTTCGCAGAAGATTTTAAAAAAAGTGCAGTCGATTTTTTTTTTTTAAATGTATTAGTATTAGATAGCTTTGCTCTGCTGTCGAGCAGAACAACAGCAACAATAAATTTTGAAACAGAGAAAGACACACTTAAGGCTTGACTTTAGTATCAGTTCATACAAGTTGCAAAAGGCAAATGCAGTGAAAACGAGATGGCATGCAAATTTTTTTTAAATATATTGTAATAGATTTCAGAATCAATAGACAGTGCTTCCAGTCTTGCTTGCTGATTATTTGCAACGGGCTTATACAAATATACTAAGAAACGAAAATGTTATATTCAATTTTGATTTAAGATTTCCGAAATTCACATAAATTACACTAGATTGTCAGTCGAGCACAGTGGTGCAATAGATTTTATTTTTTTTTCCTAAAATGACAGTAGATATACTGCAATATTGCACTAAAGTCCGAAGTCGAACCCTCCTCGGTTGAATTATAATTTTGTTGCGCAACTTCGACCGAAACGTAACGGAAAGCATGTGATTGTGAATCAAATCAAATGTAATTGAAGTGACGATTTTAAGGGGGAAAATCAAAGGCTAAGCTCGTTCTTTTACTTTCGTAGTAAGAATGGAAAAGACTTTAAAAATGGTTTTGTTTGGGATAAATTCTCTTTCTTTACGAAAAAGTTAGCAAACAAACGCTTTTGTAGTAATCTAGGAAAAATGAAAGATACATAATTTAAAAATTAAAAAAAGTAGTAGGATAAGTCGTTAAAAATGCTGATAAACGCGAATATTTGGCTAATTTGAATTTATTAACAATATTGTTTGATGAAAGTGATTTGGAATTAATCAAACTTCTTTTTGATAAATCCCAGTATGTGAAAGAATTTTTAGTGATTGAACTATGAACAAGCTTTCGAGAAAAATAAAAAGCAACACTGCATTCAAAATTACGTAGAGGAGATTGTCCCTTCGTGGAGGAAGACGAACTTTGTCGGCACTTTCGAAAAAGATCTTCATTCAATTAAATTTGGCCACCTGTTGATTCTATTTTAATACGAAGGAAAGGAAAACGTATGCACGAGTATGCCAATTAGGACAACAAATTTCAAATCATTTGTTAGTTTTCAGTGGTACCTTTTCCAATTCTTACACCACGAAATTTATTGAGTAAAAATTCGTATCATTCCGCGGATTCTGCATATTCATTACGATTTGACATTTGTATTTAAGCTTCTTAAATTTCCCTCACGTCTCGCAATAATTAATAAGTCGCAGAGACAATCATTTGTATATGGCTAGCTCACATTTAAAGAGGTTAGAAAGATTAAATTTATTTTCCATTTACGACGGAATTCGCATATTTGATTTTTATTATCAATATCGCAACCAATGTAGGTACTTACTTTTAAGAAAAAAAAAAAAAATTAAAATCACGGCATTTGATGTCATTCGATTTAATGCCAGAAAATTTTCGCAAATATTAGAAGCTGTAAGTAGTCATGTCAGATATCATTAATGGCAAAAATAAAAATTGCTACAAAATAATTTCAAAAATCCTTCATTTTCCTTAAATATTTTTCTTATAAATAAGGTTCTTTATATAATATTTCTTTTGGTTGTTTACACTAATACAAAATTTTACCAAAATTGGAAGGCGAACATAAAGTCTTACAAAAATATATAAGTAATCTGTGCGGACACAGATCCGGATTTGGGTAAAATAAATTTTCATAAATCATTATAATAATACGTGAACATCAAAAGTTTCCGTACACTTTTTAAGTATTTATTATGAAATGAGGAGAATAAAACTTACATCATTCGAAAGGTACTGTGCCATAGATGTTCGCAAACCAAAAATCGTGGGTATATGTCGCCCTCGCCATTAAGACTGGTAAAATTAAGTTATGAATTCCCCATACAAAACAGGTAATTGAAAGGATTTTGACGACATTCAATTTGTCGCCGACATAAATTACCATAGTAACGTATTCAAATATAAATCATCTTAGATTAGAACCTGTGCTCATTTACGTATTTTTTCGATATCTAGATGTCGCTCTTTTCGTTAATGAAAAGAAACATACATAACGAAAATAATTGTGGTACATTTTTTAGTATTACATTTTACATACTTATAAAAGGAATGGTCGATTTTCGACCACAAGCGATAATAGTATTTATAAAACGGCATGGATCCTTTTTGAGAAAATTTAAATGCGGGATCTTGTTACTTATACTTAGATATATTATCTTTTACTAGCTGAACCGGCGAACTTCGTACCGCCTAAAATTGATTAAATTATTCACATCCCTTTTGATAGTTGAACCTCTCTATTGAACGAATGAAACTCCCTTGGAATTAAATTGAATTCAATGCATCTTGATCATTTTTGTTCGTGTCGAGTTGGCGCGGTCAGATGTTCTCAATCAATCAAATTAACCAAAGCAGAATGTGGGCAATCGGCAATCCTCGCCATTTAACCGAGTACATCCGGAAACGCGATTACCAAAAAATACTGTGCTTAACGATGAAGCCTATCACTGTTTTTGGCTTTTGTTTAACGGATCGTGCGGTGATGTCATCATCGTTCGGATAATTTTTTTTTCATTTCACTTTAGATCTATAGGTGCTATAGAACACGGTGCTACATGTGAACATGCTGGCTCAGTGGTTGGTATCCTGGACTACTTCAGCGTACTGCCTAAGCATACATAGGCCACATGCCACATCACATCTTCCTTAATGCTTGTTATTTGCGCCACCCCAAAGCAGAGCAAGAACGAAACTATCGGGTTAGCCATACCCATCCACTAAATTTCACTGAAATTGATTGAGTGTTTTGGAGATCGAAAACAGCGCCAACATTCGGGTCCAAAACCATCCTATCCTTTCAATAACATCGGTTGAGTGGTTTTAAGATAGACAACAGCGCCACCTATCGAGCCCAATTTCCTATCTTTTAAGCAGGAACCAGACATACACATCCACAAAATTTCATTGAAATGAGTTGAGTGGTTTCGGAGATTGACAACAGCGCCACCTGTCGGTTGGCCACCAAAACTATCCTATCCTTTAAGCTGCAACCAACCATTTACATTCAAAAAATTTCATTTAAATCGGTTTCGGAGGTCGACAACACAGGTATGTTCACTATAATACCTATAACTCGTATAACAAATACACATAAAAAACTGTATACACATACAAACCTTGGTATTGACGTCACCTTTTACCTTAAATTTCCAGAAACAAAATCGGTTTAGGCATTAATAGAACATCAATTCAAACACAATGCGACATATTTTAATATGCTTCTACAATTTAACGGTATTATTTATTGAATATTTAACTTTTAAAAAAAGAATTACTCTCAAATATTATTGAATTACTTTTCAAGACTCCAGTTTTATTTAAAAAAAAAATCATTTGACTTTGGTAGGTATATTCTCAGACTCGGACTCATTTTTTAAAACGTTTATTTCTTTTAAGTTAAATTATTTTAAATATAGGCATTTAAGCTTTTCAATTTTAATGTTAACAGAACATCAACTAGTTTTATAGATGTCAATTTTACACTTAAATACTTAAGAATTAATTTTTAACCCTTGAGTATTATTTTTTTAATGTTCTGTTGTTACTTTTTTGGGGCGTACCCCCCAATGGCCACATTTTTTAATATACAGCAGTAGATACTACTCTATAATACTTCATTCAGTATTACATTCTAATATTGAAGTATTTATTTTAAACCCTTAAATACACATCTGTAATCTGAAGAGCTTAAACCCTGCAGTATTAAATTTAAATATTTCGATATTTCTTTCAACCCAAGAGATATTATTTTCTCACTTGGTTTTCCATTTCGTGTTATAAGATCGTCGTGAAAATGTCAAAGGAAAAATGGAGTATTTGGCGGTCAGTTTGAGTGCCTCGTTTATAAAAATAAAAAACGTGGATAACAAATCCATTATATTCAAGAAAATTACCAAATTCACGAAAACTGATACGTTGATATCCAATGAGGATATCCTTCTAAGTGGTTATTAAGTTATATTCAATTAGGGAATATTGTATTTTTTTCTTGAAGAGTGAGTAAATTCAGTTTTAATTCATTTTAAATTTTGGAAAACGAGAAAATAAATGGTGGCTTTACATTAAAGGATAGCGACGGTGCCGAAATACCAATCGATAATTTATTTGATATTGTGAAACAATGCACAAATTGTGCCTGCTTTACAATTTCGATACATACCGTTTCCCATAAGCTGTTTGATCCTGACAAAGGCAATTTAAGCAGGCAGGACGCCGCTATTGGGTGTAGTCTCCTTATATACAAGGAAGTAAGTACGGTTTTAATAACAAAATGTACTTATTTATAATACAGGTACCTATAAGTATTCATGAGTTGTTTTTTTTTTTAATAAAGTGTCTGTAGGCGGCGTTTTTTTTTGGAGGAGTACTCGGGAACTAAAACGCTTAAGTACTCGTAAGAAGGGCATTGGTGACCAGCGGAACAGACTACTAATCTATTTATATTCAACTGCAATCAAATTTGGTATTGGAATGTAGGTAATACATTTGGTATTGAGTAACAACTTTTTATACGTGAAACTAATTCTATCTTGTGTTAAAATGTAATAAAAACTTTAGGGTAGGGTGGGGCAGATTCAACACATTCTTCGCAGATTTGAAATAACTTCTTTCGCAAATAAATATTTGAAATCTGTTTTTTTTTTTATTCCAAGCTATGATTATCTTACTAAAAGAATGCATAATTTCTTAAGCGTTAACTTCACCCTCATAATTTCAAAAAAAATAAAATTTATAACTGCCCGAAAAAGGCGAATCTGCCCCATCGTGGGGCACAATCGTCATCCGGGTGGGGCACTTTCGACGTCAGTGTAGATGGCGCAATAAATCAATAAGTAGGAACGTATTGTTTTTATTTAAATTGTTAAACAAATCTTAAATTTATAAACATGCAAATTAAATAAGGGAAGAAATTAATTTTTAGATTAAAATTAAATTAAAGAAATATATTTTAAATCACATTCGTTTTAAGAAAAAAATAAATAATAAAGGTAAAATAAAAGGATTTGTTAAAAAAAATCATTGCACGTTATATCGACCCAGATCAACGTCCTTAAAAAAGATAAGGTGAGAGTATCTTGACGATCCAGCTGGGTGTTCTTGCAATGGCCTTTTGCCGAAACTGCCCCATGTGCTTTTGTCGAAAGTGCAACATCCTTTCTTATAAACTTATAAAAGTAATTTAATTAAATGCTATAAATAACTTAAAAATATTATAAATCCAAACATTTGACACTCACAACCAAGGAATTCCCATAAGAAAAAAATAAATATCACTTACCTCGCGTACAGAAAAAAATGCAGAATATCACTGAAAAAATTAAAAACCGGTCTTACCACCACAACTGCTGAAGAAGAACTGTCATAGTTCGTTTCCATCAAACAGTTTATTTAAAAATTAACCGCTTTTCTGTAATAGCGAAAGTCAAAAGTGCCCCATCGTCGAAAGTACCCCACCCTACCCTATTACGAAATAAGCCTCTAACACTTAATTCAAACCCTGTTCTGTGTTTGAATTTAATATATTTTGCATATAATAATACAGTTTTTTACACTAAAAATAAATACAAAAAAAAAATATTAAAATATAATATTTTTGGTATTAAAATCAAATCTAAATTTGTAATAAAATATAACAATATTTTATTTTTTTTCTAATATTCCACGGGTTTGACAAAAGGCCAAGAAATATTGGATTTTGATATTAGATTTCAATACACAGTTTCATTATCTCTAATACATTATGTACTAAAATACTTTATAAAATTGTAATATGTGTTTGATTTAAATACTTCTGACATAGAAACCAATTTTTTCTGTATTGAATTTAAATAGATATTATGGGTATATTTTGTAAAAGCAAGTATTATTTCGTTTTAATAAATTTATTATTGATTTCTCAAATTAAATATCAGAAATATTAAATTCTAATATTTTTTCAGCGTTGACCCCAAAAATATTAAATTTAACGCCAGTATTTTTAACCGTGTACATATATAGATAGATACACATTTTGATCAAAATATTTAGAGCAGTTTTGTAGACAAAACAGTTACAAATATTAAAATGTTGGGTTTGAAAAATACTATTGCTTCATTATGTACCAGAAAACTGATATATTAGAACAGGGTGGCGCACGAATCGTGCTACAAAAATAAAACGTAATAACTTTTTTTCTGTGTGAGTAATCGGCTTATTTTTTTTTTATTTTGTAGGTTACTATTTAGATTTATAAAATAGATGGATGCTTGGGATACGGAGAAAAGAATTTGGATAGTGCAACGGTACCATGCTTTGCAGTCCGTCATTTCCGTCCAAAGGGAATTTAGGCGGGAGTTTGGCGGTAATCCCCCGAGTAGATGGACCATTATGAGGTTTGTAAACATGTTTGCCGAATCTGGAAGCATCGCACGAATGCCGTACCATCGAGATGCCAATGTTCGGGTTCAGGATACAATCGCAGCAGTAGCATCTGCAATACAGGCCAATCCGAGCGTTTCGACCCGAAACTTATCGGGGCAAATTGGAGTCATTACAACGGATACTTCATGACGATTTAAACTTGTTTCCGTACAAAGTCCAAATTACTAGCAAGTTAAACCCCCAGGATTTGCCTGTTCGCCTGGAATTTTGCCAAAAAATGATATCAATGGCCGAAGAAGACAACACATTGATCAATTGTTTGTTCATGTCTGATGAGGCCCATTTTGATCTTAACGGCAATGTAATCAAGCAAAATTGCCGTATATGGAAAGAGTCTAATCCAGAAATGCTCCATGAGACGGAACTGCACCCAGAACGAGTCACTGTGTGGTGCGCAGTTTCATCAAGGTGTATTGTCGGGCCGTACGAAAACGGTGTAACCGTTACTGTCAATGGGGACCGTTATTTAAAGATGTTGAAGGAGTTTTTTTACCCAGAACTGCGCCGAAGACGTATACCATTCAACAGCGTTTGGTTTCAGCAAGATGGAGCAACTGCACATATAGCCAGACCAGTTATGGCGGAGCTAAACAAAAAATTCACAAACAAATTAATTTCTAGGAACTCCAATCTTCGCTGGCCCCCAAGGTCACCTGACCTGACTACACCAGACTTCTTTTTATGGGGTTATGTCAAGCAAGAGGTGTATAAAACGAAGCCCAGGAATTTAACTGAATTAAAGCAGTCCATAACGACAATAATTGAGGCGATCCCAACTTCAACTCTTCAGGCCGCAATGAATAGTTTTTTGATCAGGTGCCGCATATGCATGGGAGAGCGTGGAGGTCATTTGCGATCTATAATCTTTAAAAACAACTAACTATTTAAAATAAAATTTAATTTTCTAACCAATAAAAAAAAAATAAATGAAATACATCGATTAAAAAAAATGTTATTTGAATTTCTTATTGTAGCACAATTGGTGCGCCACCCTGTATTATTGTTTTTTAGGTTTTATCCGAATCGAAAATAGGGTGTTGGAGATATTTTGTGATTCAAATTGAAAATTAGGAGCGCAATCATTGGAAAAAGTGGCCCTGAACTGTAAGCCGACAAAAAAAAACCGCTCTTATGTTTTTGACAGACTCAAATAAACTTTCCAATAATCCAGATTGTTTTCTGATCTGCAAACCAGAGTCGAAATATCCCGTCGACATTATACGGAGGTTGGACGAGACAGGGGTCCAAACAAAGTTAACGTTGAAAGGTTCCACTAAGTTTACATCAGTTGAAGTTTGTCCTGATTTAATTAAACTTCTTCAACACAAACTTCATGGGTGTACCAAACACCCTTGATTGCGACTGCGTGTAAGTTGTCAGCTAATTTGACACCGCTTAATGCTTTCGCACCCATAATTCCCTCGCGTACATTCAACAGTTTTAAATTCTATTCCTATACCCCAATCTGTCCTACCAAAAATGATTGCTTTCGTACATACAACTTCTGACAGCACTAATCCCATGCCAGCACAATGAAAAACGATTGCCAATTACCAGAAACAACGTGTCCATTAGCAATAAAATGCAATTTAGCAGGTGCTAAGCCAACACCTAGTTGAGATTAATTTTTCGCAAATACCTAATTTTGATTTCTGGTAAATTATTCACAGCGCCAGCAAACATCCTGAGCACCACCCACGGTCCACTGAAGCTAAATACATTTGATTGTCTGATGGCACCCTCTTTTGCTTCGTCGAATTTAATAAAATCCAATTTTCAGTAGCGCAAGTTGCAAATTGATTGTGCGCCCATCTATCAGAAGAGATGAATTACCGCCTGTCCTAGTTAAGATTTATAAACAGGGAATGCTTCATGTATATACAGTATACACATCTAAAACACCTAATCCGACCCATGGGAAAGGCATCCCTGCACTTTGGATAACAAGCTGGAAGCTCTTCTCATTAGTCTATCGGTGACCAACGGCGTTTGACTGATAACGAACAGGAATATAATAAATTCAAGGATAAGCACAAACAATGTGAAAATATAACACCCGCAAATGATGTATTGCAGCAGTGACATGCCTCCAAGAAATGTTGTCTCGCTTAATAGTGTTAAACAGCCTTGAACGAGACCTTATTCGGTTTTCTTCTTTTATGTTCGGCCTTGCTTTGCTCGCCCGCTTTGGCCAGCTAATGGAATGAAAACATGCTTGCTGGATTTTCTAATAAATCATCTTTTGCAATTACACATCAAGTGGTACCCAATATCCCCGAAAGGATGTCATCAATCATTTTTTTTATTGACGAATCAGACGGGAAGGAACAAACTTTCTGACGAAAGCTGACACATTTTTAATTGTGTACCTACTGTGGGTAAGAGCAAATCGAGATTCCTCCTTTAATTGTTGATTGCAGATGAAAGATGAGAGGTAGTCTGATGAAAAGTATTCCCGCCGTCGTCGCCGGTCGTCGGATAATTTAAAAACACCATAAAACTATTAAACGCAATTCGGATTATTTTCTTTATCGCTAGCGTAACCCAACCCCAAGGCGAGCTCCTCTGAAGTGAGAGAGTTGAAGGAGTGTACTGGTGCTGGTGCTCCTCGAGCAAAAGATTATTAATGGAAAACCCACAATCCTTGGTATTGCTGGCTACTCGTTCGCTATTATTATTACGTTCCTGTGCTTAATAGCCAAAACACTTTAAGTGTCGTAGTCAGAGGTGAAAACTTTACCAATTCGTTTCACCGTCGTATACGCTGTGATGCTATAAATTCTCCTCACCATTCTCACTCTCTCTCTTTTCGCACAGTAAAAGTTAGAAAAAATATTAAACGAAACGAAAAAAAAAAAAAACAGCAGCAGCAGAGAAAATTAAAAATTATAGTGGTTCACGCTTAAGGGTGCCTCAGAATGAAATCAATTGCACCACTTGAAATATTTTTCTTCTTTCAATGGAATTTATTCGCCTTCTTCGGTTTTTGTTGGCGCTGTATGAGAATGAGAACTCCCCTCTACGTGTACTTAATTTACGAGAGGGACGCGGACAAGTGCCCTTAAGAAATAGACAAGCGGAAAATGTTTCATCGTTTTTAAATTGGAATGGTAAACATTTTGTCTTTTGAAATCGCAATGAGTCGGTGACTTGAAGGTGACTTCGCACTTCAACGAGCGATTTTACGACACAAAGATCGCCAGGGTCAGTGAAAAATTCGACAACTGGCTAAGATGAATATCAAGCTTGGTCGGGTAACGTGTGAATGAATTTAATTGTCTATATTTTTTTTGTAAACAAGCCTACCTATTGGGGAAGATGAAAGTAGTGCAAGTCTTCAGCGTAAATGTGGTTTTTAATAAAAAAAAAAAACAATATTTTCAGTTGGCTAGGTTATTTGCCAATTACCTCCATTAGCGAATTTAAAGTCCTTTTCAACTTAATGGCGCTAGTTGCAAGTATGAGTCTTTTGTCTTCGTCCTCGGATCGCGGTTTGAATTAAAGGCTCTGATGAAATGCAAGAGTCCAGCCATTTCAAACTTCCAAAGCATATTTCCTTTGAGGATTTCTTTCACCAGATATACGAGCTTTAAAACGAAGCTGTATAGCTAGTCGTTTATTCGTCTTGCCAAAAGCCCGTCAACGCAAATAGGAATAGATAAAGTCTTCAGAGATGAACAAGAACATGTTTACGAAGCAACGGTTCGGCTCTATTCATGTGAAAATCGCTTGTCTTCGTCTTACATTTTAATTTTCAGCGGTTGCAATCAGAAATGCTGGCACTTGGGAAAAAAGTTAACTTGGGCGATATTAAAAAAATAAAAGAAATAAATAGGGACCCTAGGCCTAGCTTCTCACAACCATTCGTCTTGTGTGAGTTTTTATTTTTGCGGCGAATGGAAGGGATCTACAATTTCACGCCGAGTCCAAACGGCCAAATGAGAAGCTCTTTCATGACAGTTATACTCTCGGATGTTTGTCAGACGTTCGCGAGAGGTGGTGCAGTGAAAAAAACCTTAATTTGGAATTTTAGTTTTCTCGGGATTCGAACCTGGGACCCCTCGCTTAGTAGTCCAACACACTAACCACTAAGCCACTGCGCCGTCCACTTGGGCGATATTGTCCCTCTAAATATTTTTCAGTATTTTCGTACGAGGTTTATATATCTCTCCAGCCAGCTCAAGGCCAAGTTTCTTTCTTTCTGGGCGCCACTTGAAGTGAGGTCATCATCATTTGCCATTATCCCTCTAGATAAGAGTCGAAATATTCTGCAGAAATAATATTCATAGGCCCTATGTCCTTGCGGGCTTTGCCATTTTGACCATATTTCGTACAAGTTATATGCGCCTCTCCAGCCATCTCAAGACTAACTTCCTTTCTATATAGAGTCTTTTTAACTACCTACCTTCTAGCGGTCTTTGCTTGGTTTAGAACTTGAGTTCGTTATTAAAGTTTGTAAAGCGCACGTAAGGCATGAAAGGTAAGACTGTCTATAAATTGCAAAGGTGTCTTTTGTGCAGTTCTACCCGGTTTGTCAATGTTGCCCATCGCTTAATGTTAACACTATAAACCTGGAGCTGTCTCTTTCACCGTAAGCCGTCAATTCACCCCCGGAGAGCTCGAGTCTTCTACTGTTTGGTTTAGTTAGATAAGTCTCCGGATATATCGTTTTTATTGTGCTATTGTGCTCTCATAAGGTACCTCAAATCAAAATAAGAAAACAGTGCACATCGACTTTGACTTAATATGATTTTGTCAAGGAACTATTTAGGTCTAAAATTTAAATTAAGGTTGCTTATGAAAGCTTTCCTTTCAGACAAATAAAAGAGTTTTTTTTTGAAAGCGGTACTCAGGAGAAAGATCTGCCCATAGACTATTATATCCTTTATCGATTCATCAGAGCTCCGAGATGTCTGATGGAAATATTTTCAAAGAAAGCTAATTTAAAAGTTTACCTGTTGTCAAAAGACTTTCGGAAAAGTAGTGTCTGGGTTGGGCGCTTATACAAGTATGCAGAAAAATACTTTCGATTCGGCAAACCATTTTAAGATTCCATTCATTGGACATGAACACCTGCAAAATCAGGTGTTCTTCGTACACGCTATGTAGATCAATTATTTTATTGCACTTAACTTAGGTTCACTATGAAACACTTTTCTGTTTCTTTGCAATAATTCATATATTAACTATTTTCTTTGCAAATTAATAGTCAAAATCAATATAATATGTTCAAAAAAATTATGTCGAACCAAAATCCAAAACTCCCTGTATCGATAATTCCAATTCAGATTGAAAGTAACTCATCCATCGGGTGTTTATCTTGCTTTAAAGCACCGTGGGCAGGCAAAATAACTACAAAAAAAGAACAGTGGCACTCCAGGAGTGCCGACAGAAGTAAAAACTTGAACAATTACGTGTGTATTTTTTGAGTCGTCAGCAGGACTTTTAAATTAAGTGTTTTTTTATTCATTATTATTAACTACTACTACAAAAAAGACAACTAAAGCTTTTTACTGCATTTTAGACATTATTTCATTAGCTAAGGCCTTAAGGCTTGTTTCTTTTCAAAAGAATTTTTTTTTTGTTTAAATATGTTTTTAGTTTTTTTTTTGATTCAACATATTGACTTTTAAATTTTCTAAACATTCTTAAAAAAATCTTTGCCAAAATAAAAATTATATGTAACCTCGGTCACGAACTCTGTCCATTTTCAGAACACTTTATTTGTCATTCCTTAAAATGAATTCCAGTAGGTGAAATGAAATTGGAAACAAATTTTAAAGCTGTTTGTTGTATAAATAAAAATTGTTTTTGTTTATTCTTTTTCATAATTGTGTTTAATTTTTGATTTATTGTTCCACTTTACCAAAAAAAAAATATTTTTTATTATATTATTATAATTTATTATTGAAAAAAGCATCTTTTTTTTCAAGTTAGAAAGTCAAAAGTGGTTGGCAACGCGAGCACTGGTGTGGGAACATCGGTAACAGAACATGTATATCGTGAGTTCAATGGTATTATCCCATCTCAAAAATGTACAACGCACTTTAAGAAGTTTTCGCTTCAAAAAGACGACATCAAAAATAAAAAATCGTTTTCCCTCATCGACCAGGCTTGGTGTTTTCTTACATTCGTTGCAGTTTCATTTTCATTTTCATTCCACCCTGCCTACTGTGTGCAGCAAGAACAAGCACATCACAAAAAACAAGATCATACAAGATACAACAGCCAGGAGCCAGAGCCAGCGTCCCATTCTCATCCTTACGTTTCGTTATCCTGTGGTGCGCTATTCTTACAGAAGGAACCTTAAAGCACAAGCTGCAATTTATTTATTTAATTTATTCCCATTCTGGTCCTCTGAGTGTATAAAAATATGGGATAGACTATAGAAATAGAAACCTAGTTACAGTCACAGCTGTGTTCAGCTGATAAATTGGAAATGATTTATTATGGTAGGCCAACACCAACTTTTCCAAATTTAATTTAATCTTTTATTGGGCACTTTCATGAAAAAAAATGATGAATCAAATCTTTGGCTGTGTGCTTCCCCTTCTATAAGCGAAGAATTCTGTTGGCCTTGCCTGCTTTTTTGCAAATTATCTGAAGATTTTACAGAATGCTTACGCACGTTTTCCATAAAATTTCAGTCAAATCGGTAGAAAAACCATAAAGTCCATCAAGATTGTTGGTCTTCAGCTGTTCCCACTTCATTCTAAGCAGATAGATAGGTTCCATTGCTGTTGTCAAAAAGCTGAAAATATACTAATATTGAGCTCAAAGATTTATGTTGCACCGTTATGTTTTTTTCTAAATGTTTGTCAAAGCCTAATTTTTTAGCCTAAAATTACAATGAAGGGTTGTTTAAAGAATTAGGTACTTTTTAAATGCAACTAGCCAATCACATAAAGGTTATATCCGAAGTTTTTAACAGAATCAGCCAATTCGACTTTTAATCCAGAATACCTGCTTGATGTTCTGTTGTATTTGTTTGACTTACGTACACAAACTAAATGATTTATAATTAAAGTGCACGACTTCTCGTTCATCAAAAGTTTGAATGGTGGTTTTCCTTTTTTACTGGGTAGGTTTTTAAAAATCTTACACTTTACAAGATTTTTGAATATCTACAAGCGTAGTAGGAGTTTTTTTTTTTTTTATCCGTTAGGGCATGTTTTTATTTTTGACTGGAATAGATTAGTGACGCTGGTTTGGGAGGGTGTCTATGATTGGAATTAGGGTTCGTGATAAACATCTTTAAATATATACATTTGTAAAAATTCAGAGATTTGTTTTTGAAATTGTATTAGCAGTTATAAACTGAATATCCCGATTGACTTGTGTGGGGATACAAATGAAGTGGAACTTTCTCATTGTGTAATCTCCAAAAGATTGGAATGATTTTAAAGTGCATATTCAATATGGTTGGAAAAATAAGAAGAAGTGGAAAAGAAGTTTTGCGTCGCTGTTATTGCATATTTATTAGAAGTGGGACAATGGGATTATGAGAGATATTTATTTATTTATTTAATAAATCTACAAGCCGCTTAATGCTAACAGATATTTCAGGTATATAAATTCAAAAAAAAAATAAACATACAACAGCATTGCCTTAAATTTCTCTGTAGAGAGACATAAATCAATATTACAACAAGCTTCATTGAAAGACATATTGCTCTAGACAAAGGTTCATTGCTACCGTACTTAGTTCTGTGCATGTTTTCAAAAAGAAAATGTCTAGTTCTTAAAGATCTAGCAGGTACATAGATAGGTACCGTTGAAAGAAGGGGTGGAAATTTAATGCTATAGCTTAATATATAGTAGGCGCAGTGGCTTAGTGGTTAGTGTGTTGGACTACTAAGCGAGGGGTCCCAGGTTCGAATCCCGAGAAAAACCCAAATTTCAACTTAAGGTTTTTTTCGCTGCGCCACCTCTCGCGAACGTCTGACAAACATCCGAGAGTATAACTGTCATGTAAGAGCTTCTCAATTGGCCGTTTGGACTCGGCATAAAATTGTAGATCCCTTCCATTCGTCCCAAAAATAAAAACTCACACAAGACGAATGGTTGTGAGAAGCTAGGCTTGGGTCCATACGGACCTGTTCCGCCAATTATTTATTTTTAGCTTAATATATCTCTTACAAACATTATATCATGAATGGCTCGTCTCGACTTTAACGATTTAATTCCAAGCAATTTGCATCTAGCTGAATAATCTGGGCGGAAATTCCAACGCATTTTAGAAAAAATTATCCTTGTAAAACGCCTTTGTATTTTTTCAATGCGATCAGAGTGAGTATTAAATGCGGGACTCCAAATGATATCGGCATACTCAAGAAGCGATCTTACCGAAGAGGTGTACAAAGATAAGGGGGCATATGGGTCCCTAAAATCCTTACAATTTCTGTTAATAAATCCAATGGCAGAATTAGCTTTTAAAACAATATAGTCAATATAACTTTTTAAAAAAAATTTGGAATCGAGAATAACTCCTAAATCCTTGATCTTATCTATTCTACAAAGAAGATTGGAGTTAATGACGTAATCAAATTGCGAAATTGAAGTCAATCTTGAAAATGTTATCACATTACACTTACTTATGTTAAGTTTTAAGTCATTGGCGTTACACGATTCTGCAATAGAATTTAGATCCGATTGTAATAGGTAGCAGTCCTTTGGGCTTTTAATGGCTGAAAATAGTTTTAGATCATCGGCGTATAACAGACATTGGCAGTGTTTAATAGCCAATCTAATCTCATTGGTGAAAATTGTGAAAAGCAACATAGATCGGCTTTTAGTTAGTCTTTTTTGAGACATATAATCAAAAAACTGATTTGATCGAATTTTTTGAGAAAAACTAAGTACGGAACCTTATTGAGAATACCTTTACCTATTATCTTAACCCTAGAAGACTAATGTTCGTCGATTCGACGACGTCACATTCTTAATTTTCCTGTCTCTTTTCAACGCGGACAGATAGTAACTTATGCTCAACAACTAACTCAGTCGCCGATGCGTTCTTGCGAAAGACGGTTGTGTCCGGCAGGTAAAAACAGTATTTATATTTTTATTTATATTTTTAAATGTAATATTGGAATTTGTTTTTGATTTTTGCGGATTTTGCGCAAAGAAAAATGAGTTCCTTTATTTATTTTCTTATCACCTGTTATTATGAATTTTATATTGCCAAAGAAGGAATGTTTTTTCTTTCAGTTTTTTTAAATATTGTGAAGACATGTTCATTTTAGACTGAAAAATGCTGCGTTTTTTAAAAGACTGCGTAATAATAAAAAAATGAAGAATATACTTAGTAAAATCAAGTTTTTTATTTGGGAATACAATCTTAATGTTAAAAAAAAATAGAACCATATGTATTAAACAAAGCTTAAAAAAAAAACATATTTTAGTACAGATCGTCGAATCGACGAATGTTTAGCTTATTAGGCGTAGTCAGCAACATTAGCCTACTAGGGTTAAATATGTATTTTGATCAGAAGAGTTAGAACGTTTTTGGTAAAATTATGCAGGCAAAACAGTTACAAATTTTGCAATATTTAAATTGAGAAATACTATTGCTAAACTATTTAGATAAGAACTGAGTATAAGATACTGTTCGTAAGCATTAGTACTTAATTTTTTAAGTTTTACCCAAATCTAAAATGTTTCGTGATTTGAACTGAAAATTAATAAGCACGCAATAATTGTAAAACCATCAATTTTACTCTAAGTATGTGCATTTTGGTCAAAATCGAAAGTGCCCTTTGCAAATGAACCCTTTACCGCCATATATGACTTTTCGTTTTTAATGAATTTTGTTTAATTAAAACGAAACCGAAACCGATTGTTATCGGTCATTCTCTTTGCACTATTTTCTACCGGAGTGCACTGTTAAGAATTTTTTTGGGTTGCTTTATTTCGTGTTTTTATGCGTTTTGTTCAAGTGTCTCACGTGGATGAACGAAAGTGAACTTTGCTGAATTTCGAATTAAATTTGCACCACAATGAAACTTTTTTTTGTTGAAGAATAATTTTTTTACAAAATAAAATAAAGTTTTCTTTCATAAAAACATAGAGTTTGACTGTAAGGTAAGCATAATATACATCTACTATTTCTTGCAAAAATTGTCGATATACTGCAGTATATGATTTATGTTTTATTACATATGCAATTTAATTTTATAGAAATGAATGCACAAAATACGTTAACGAAATGGATGATCCGCTTCAAAGTGATGACGACTACGCATACGATACCGATGAAGAAGTTGTTGGAAATCAAAAGGTCGAACAGGAAGATGTGTACAAACCGGAGACCGATGAGAGTGGTTCGGACGACAACTGTGACAGGCCCCACTTTGAAGTCAAAGTAGAACGCATTCAAATAAGTAGCATTTCTTTCACATGCTAAAAACAAAAACGACATAGAACATATAAAACCATTGTGAACTGAGATAACTTGAACATAAATAAATAAAAATAAAGAAAAAGAGAAAACTTGGTGCGGTAGAAAAACAAAATTTAAGACATAAGATGAAATAAAAAATAAAACATAATCAGCTCTGATTTTCATTAATGATCAGATTCAATTACTCCAGACCAAAATAGTCCTGGAATAACTAGATAACTAAGAGATGTCAGACTGAGACGAAATAAAACATCACCCATGACAGTGTTCAAAAACACTTCTCTCAAGTGATATCCACTTCAATTACGTTTAATGTAATTATTAAAGTTTAAAGAACCCATAAAAGCCCCGGGCTGTAATCGCTATAGCTCTCCCTTTAAGAACTGGCACTTTGAAGTATTGCTTCCAATCACGCTAACACCTGTTGATGGTGCCTCGTTAAACGTGTTGCATTTTCCAAGTGCCTTTCGAAGCAATCGTGACTCAGATATCTGCACCCTTTTACTCCTGCAGCTGTAATTTATTGAACACGATTATGTATGTGCATAGCCATACATACACAACATTCCTTTGAGGATGTTCTTTTCGCTACTCAATGCATTTCCACCGCTGACATGCAATCTAATTAATTTGTGACTTAACAGCTTGAGATTTGAGTTCATTACGAGCACCTTCGTAGCTGTCTTCAATTAAGATAAAAGACTGCTTCCCATTTCCATTCACGTACCATTCAGCACTCGGAGGGTGGAAAAAAAAACGTTAGCTTTTCGTAGTTGACGTGTCAAGTACATGTGACAAGAGACTGCTTTTTCTCCTCCACTCTGTTGGCCATATGTGAGTCGAATTTGAAAATAATGGAACCTGTTGCCGGGTGGAAAAGCAGGTCAGGGGAGGTTTGTACAAAACACAAAAACTCGCTGAAGACACAATTCTTAAAAAATATGAAATCTCTTCTCACCATGTTCGGAGAGAACAAGGGGATAACAGTCATGCATGTTAAAATCTCTTTTGAGCAGACCGAAGTCAAACACGATTCCACACTTAACCCACCTTCAAACTGCCACACAAGTGTCCCCGGGGTTATGACTTGTCAATGGTCTACTTTTATAAGACACTCTCGTATAGGTGGTGGGGGTGGCAAGTGTTATTTGCCCCCAAGATTTGGATTCATCAGTGAAATAGATAAGTAGTGTTTTGTAATTGCCATGAATAGGTAAAAGCGCAGACTTGTGTCACCTGGGGCTTGCTTGTACTTGTTTGTAATTAATGTGAATGTGTTTGTTTTTGGGAAAATCTACTGTCTATGTACTCATTCGTGTTGTGGTGAAGTATGGTTGCTTGGGAAATAGACATTGATTCATTTCATTTCAAAAGCCTGCCAATTGGGCGACAGGCACATATATTTTAGGCACATATTTTTTTATGTACCTACATTTATAGGTTAGAAATTAGAATATGTAATCTTTCGTTAAGTGCAAGTCCATTACCAGTTTACCACACAGTGGGTCTGACTCTCATTTCTGCCTTGTGTCCATAAAACTGGGTTCCCGACTCTCTGGAGAATTTGAATAGCCGGCTATAGTATTTATCCTTCTGCCAGTCTTATAAGGGTATATACGCCATTTTCTGCATCTCTTTTTTTTCAGAGCACGATCTCGATAAAACAGAAAATTTGGTGCCATGTCACCTTGTTTACGTCGTTTTCTGAGGTGAAGTTACCTTCATCCTGATCTGGTCTGGTTCTTTCTTTTGTCCATATAGAAGAGAAAAAATGTGCTCTACGCATCGTCGCCCGAAGAATAGTTTTATTTGCAGGCTGCGCTCTCTTATTTCCACATCTTGTGGAGGAACCTTTAAAGTATTTATTGCTGCTTAAGTGACGTCGACGTTCACTTCACCGTTTTCCTGCCAGGGACTTTGGCTTTCTTGCTACTTAAGGTGTTTTGCCTATGCAGTCCTGATTTAGTATTGCTCCACGCACTTTTTAAGCGATGGATGGGTCTAACTCCAAAGAGAGTGTCTGGTTTGGACACATTTTAGTGGAAGTTGTCAATTCGAAAGGACCCCTATCTCTATTCCGGAGCTATTTTCTTTCTGTACTTTTCCTGTATGACAACGTCGACCCAGATCTGACAATCATACAGGGGAATAAAATAAGTGATCAGGGCATTTTTATTTGGGATAAAATCATTGAGCTCGCGACAACAATGTTGCGACACCAGTGTTCGTGGAATTGGAACGGAAGGGTTTATAGAGTTATTGTATATAGAGAAATGTTTATATACAATGATAGGTCTACCAACTACCAACTAAGAACCAGCGACACCTAGCAGATAACAGACCTATCATACCTCAAAGAGAACAACAGACGCCATTAATGGTGTCAGCGGAAAATTACCTTCTCACTATAATTACTTTTAAATAATGTGACATTTGCCTCTATTTATGTTAATTAATACAAAATGTCACTAACTATTCTCAAAATTTTTAGCTGCAATATTTATTATTAGTTTTGAAGATTATAAATTGTAACATGAGGATAATGAAATAAATAAATAAATAAATAAAAATATCGTTTGGGTTGTAGTCTATGATATTTAATGTGGGAAATAAGTGTTACCATATTACAAAATGTGTTAATGTTTTGGGAACCATTTTGTGAAGGTAGGAGCCACTAACGCAGGTTATACTCACTTATGAATACTTACACACATGAATTTATGAATATCTTTGCGGGGTATGTTTTTTTTATTCATTTATAGTTAATTGTTGAGAAAATAAATTGACTTTTAACTTCAGAGAATTTGAGAAAATAAAAGTAAAAAATTCGTGCGAATTTGAGAATGTAAGTGTCCAGTTGCAGAGCCGAGATGTAGATGTCACTAAGTGCAGGGAATGAGTTGAACTCACAGCATATATGTTGTGCTAAAATATTTTTTTTTGGTAAAGTGCGACAATAAATCAAAAATAAAACATAAATATAAAAAAAATAAACAAAACATTTGTTTTTTTTTTGTATTTATAAAACAAAAAGCTTTAAAATTTCTTTCCAATTTCATTCCACTTACCGAAATAAATCAAAATATCCTGTATTTCTTAAAATCAAAACCGGGACATGGTATTGAAATACGGGACTGTCCCGGGAAATACGGGACGTATGGTCACCGCATATACTATATAGATCGTTCATTTCAATGGTTAAGTATTTGATCTAACTGATAATAAACAAGTAAATTTGTTATCATCGGCCTGGCCGATATAATCACATATTTGAAATGATTTTTTCTTTTTTTGTTCTCAAAGATATAGAAATGTCCTTTCTTCGCTTTATTAGCTTGATTTGAAATGCAATTCGGCTACCAAATGGCTAATTACCAACGATCTGGCATCACTGTCACCACGTTCCATCGATGTAAACCGAATAAAATATTTCACAAAACATCCAAAGAGTTTTCCATGAGCTTTTGATAAGTTTCAGGTTTTTCTGTAATGAGAAGGAGCTTGTTGATTGTTTTCTTGGCTCCGTAAGAGATAGTGAGAAAGTGTTACTTTCCGAAAGCCTTCTTAGTCCGATACAAAAGCAATTGGAAAGTTTATTCTCCACTGATGGTCCACCACGTTCACTGACATTTGTACATCTTATGTCAGCTTAGGAATTTCGTGCACAATTTATTCCAGTCTTAGCATATCCATCACTAAAATAAACTTACAACTCATGATAGTCTGGTGGACTGGACTTGAAAAGTGCATCCACTATAACTAGATAAGTCTTGTGTAAAGTACGCCCAGGTAAGAATTTGACTTCGGTAAGGTGCTGTCGAAGCTATCTCACATCCCGCAATATGAACTACATGAAGTCTTATGGAAGCACATATGGCGCGCTTTAATGCAGGTATTTATTTGTTAAAGACTTTCTGAGCAGCTTGGATAGACCTTACTGAAAACACAACTTCTTTGTCTGAAAGCCAATTAACATTCACGGTAGGCTAATGCTCCGCAAATGAAGCATCTCACATTTATCAGCAGTAGGTTATTACTTCGGTAGGGCATCACCGAAGCTTTATAGAATTTTTTTAGAAGCTCAAAAATTAAAAAGAAAAAAAATATTTATGTTTTTTATTACATTTTTCAATTTTCAACTATCTTATTTTTTTTTAAATTTGTTTTTATCTTATTATTAAATATTTTCAATGGCTTTTTGCAATTTTCATGCCGTTTATACTCGTTGTTATTTACATTTTACTTACATGCGTCGGACTGAGAATCGAACATGGGTCCCCTAGGGTAATTCGTCTTAATGCTGTAGTAGAGGTACATCTGAACTTCTTCATACATTTTATAGTTTCTTAGTCCTTTAACTTGCAGCTTACTCGACCGAAGTTGTAAGCAAGACATTTACTGTTACCTAATTTATTTATGAGCAAAAAGTATTTATTTAAAATCACATAACTGCCATATTTTTTACATCTTCAATTTTTTGTAATTTTTTCCCGATTCATTAATTAATGTTTTCTTTAGACAGCTGTGATTCATTTCATATGAAATTCAATTTAATCTCTAAAAGCCTCGGAAGACGAGTAAGTGCTTCTGTACAGCTTCCAATCGTAAGCGGTTGACTACATGACAGTTCATTGCTTCTATAATGCCTTCGGTCAGAAGCTCTAAGGATTCGTTTAGAAAACGCTTCGAGCAAGCTTTATCGAAGCAATTCACTTTCCACACTTCTCCAGACACATTTTCAGAAGTCTAATAGAGATCTTATCGAAACTTAATTTCATATCCCTCTATAGGCGTTTTTCTTTTTTAGTTCAGAGCGCAACCTGAACTGTTATACAAAAAGTTTGTGTTTCTTTTTTAGCTCAGATACATCAGAGCTCAGAATTTGTGTTTCTTTTTTTCGATCTGAACATAATCAGAGCGCGCTCTATGAGCTCAGAATAAATTGACTGAGCAGGCTGAGTATAAAGCTGATTACATACTTACAGGCACATTTGACAGAAAAAAAAAAGAGGATAAACAAAATAAATGAAATGGTGGACGAACTTTGTTGTTCTGGAACTGAAGGTTAACCAATTTAATTAACAACAATTAATAAATATTCAATTTATACATATAAAATAAAACTACCAGTTTTATTTTCCGAATTTAAAATAAAAAAACCACGTTTTAATATTTTATTTTCATATTCTTTATTTTTTCCTCTATGAGAAAACTAATTGGTATGCAGTGGTCGGCTTGCACGAAAGGACTCCTGAAAAAAAACTACTGTACCAATAATCGCTGATAGTCAGCATATAGATGGTAAATAGATAGTAACCTGTTTCTAATTACCAATTTGTTAAGAGAGTTCTCTGTCTCGTTAAGTTACGGTTTATTACATATGTCTTTACATTTAGCACTAGTGTGACCAGCTGTCATAACTTATACTTTATTACAAATGACAGCTATGTGCTCAAGTGTGTTTCATAATTACATCAGAACGATCTGAGTACGCTCGGTTCAGAGAGCGCTCAAAATGCTCGAGCTCGGTTCAGAGCTCAGCTCTGAACTAAAAAAGAAAAACGCCTTATAAAGACTGTGTATATCTATATACATTGTTACGATTTGACGTTCCATATTCCAATCCGTATCGCTTTTGGACTTTGTCTTGCGTGCAGCGGGCATGCGAGTATGACTGAAATGAATAATAAAATAATCACAGTCTACACGACTCCATAGCAGTAGCAACCAATGCGTGCGTGCGTACATACCTGCATGGCTATTTGCTCTTGGCTGTGGGCAGGCTTGCCAGACTTTTATAAGCCTATATTGCAATTTTTAGTATTTTTTGCGCAAAATTACAAAAAAGTTATCGCAAAAGTCGCAAATGCTTAAAATTAAAAAAAAACATATCAAACTTGTTTTTTAATATTTTTGGTTAGGTAACAGAAAACAATAACAAAGAAAAAGGAACAAATTATAGTATTAGTATTTCAAAATGCAAATAGAAAAGAAATCGTTAGAACAATGAACAAGCATAAACAGGTTTATTTTGCGATTGAATTAAATTGAACGGTAACGTCAAGATAGAACAAATATGAAAGTGAGTGCGTTTAGCATATATTTTTGATAAAGCAATAATGGTTGTATTCAGTGTTTTCAAATGGGAAGAATTTTATTGAATTTGTATTTAATTTTGTTTTAATGATTAATAAAACAAAAAATCGCAAACATCGCAAGAAATAATTCAATAAACCCTCTAGAAAAGACAGGAAAAGTAATGTAGAGTCTCGCTAGATATGTCTGCTTATACACAGACGATGGGTCCAAATTGAAACCAGTAGTGCGAGCTGAAGTGTTCTAACAAGGTCTGAACTGTAAGATCTCGTGGAGCTTGTTCCAGACGAAAATCTTGGCTATTGGGGAGGCCTTGTCGCAGCTTTGTTGATTATAACGAAGAAGGATAATCTCTACACGTATCTATGTTTTACCTATACAAAATGTGAAAAATGCTACCACCCAGTTTCAATTATTAGTTTCCTTTACCACCGCTCACCATAACCATATTTTCTTTAGTCAAAAATAAAGAAACGTACTTTAAAAAAGGGTTCTCTGCGATACCTCCTTGCGACAACTATTTCTAATATAGGCTTAGCTGTGCAATAATACAATACAGTCGCCGTGAACTGGCATTTAAAATGCCACACCACGAAGAAATCAAAATTGCCAAATATATTGTCCATGAAGATGTGTCTGATTTCATCATTAAATAGACCATACGCTTTTGCACAACTAGATAAATTACACCAAGGGTCAAGTGAGTGCATTAACTGAGAAGATACTCAGATTTTCTATATATATAGCATCCCCAAAGTACCGCTACGACTGTGTCACGTGGACAAAAACAACTTGTCTAATTCCAAATCTATATATATATATATATCAGATGCCTAAAAACCGATTATCACGTGGCCCAACGCCACGACCTCTCTTTTCAATCCGAAACATCCCATTCAATTTCCCTTTCACATAGGTCATCTTATCCTGCATGATGATGCCCTCTTCACTGTCGATATCCTATATTCCCATTACAGCGTATTAATATATTTACCTTTCTCCTCCTCATCATTATGGCAACAATAAATCATATTTCTCAATATCATATATTGAGTTCTGCCATCCATAACCGTCATGGTCAGACAATTGACTATTTATGAAGTTATTATGGATTTGCTTGTACATGTACACTGTACAGCCACATTCTAATCAATAACACAAGCAAGCACGCATTCATGCAGGGACGAGTGTCGCCTATGCCTAAGCCCAAAGACTCATAACTATTCATTATTCGAATAATACAAATTTTATTACATTTATTCAGGAGCACAGAGCTTCCGGAAATCTTAGCGACAGTCTTATCTCTCGTCATGGGCGCGTATTCGAAGCGGATAGTGCTTAACCAAGTTCGCTGATAAAATTCATTGCGAATGTCCCTGGTGTTTTGTGGCGCGGAAAAGAAATAACACAACCCAAGCACTCATTTGTCACTATACTATTTTCATGGCTCTCGAATATTTTAAGGTAATTTGATTGCGATCTCTCGAAAATACGTTGTTATTATTTTCTTTTCCTTTTCTGCTGAAGAAAATATAATGAATGCGAGGGATGAATAAATGGAGTATGTACCTATACCTATTGGGGGTCGATAATATTATTGTTAACAGCAATGTCTGTTGAATAAAACATTATCAACCGTTTTGAGGTTTTCTTTGGGTCATAAAGCATTTTGCTGCCCATGTTAGTACCGTTGCCCATTAGAAATTCTTCTGTTTTTATAGCCTTTTGGTATGACTTTCCAATGTTAACAAATGTATTAGTGACCTAAAAGAGACCAAATTGGTGCCGCATAGCCGAAATTAGTAATAAGTTGTGGACGAAAATTTAACGATGGTGGCAAGGCATTGCCGCCTCAAACTAAATTTTTTTCAAAAGGTACCCATTGAAAGATTTCATCAACATTTGGAGACATAATTTCAGACAGTCGTCTACGAAAACTTTCATATATATGGAGAAAAAGTGAATTTCGTTATCGCATTACAACAAACACTTGAAAGTATTATGCGGACTATCCACAATTTCTTTGTGGTCGTATTCGCACAAGTGACCCCAAACGGTCTGGTCGCCTAGTGGAGGCTACCATACTAGATAAGTAAAATAGAAATAATTAGTTGGCGCAACAGGGTTTCATAATAGGTACCCAAGACTTCGCTTTTCACAACCATTTTATTTTGTGTGGGTTTTTTTTTTATTTTTGTGACGTTGCATACAAATGTGTCACCCGATGTTCTTTGACTGTTATTTTATTTTAAAAAACGCAACACTTTGGTTCTGCTTTGGTTATGTTTTTTTGATGTTTTAACTTTGTTTCCATTAAGTTGAGAAAATACTATGTGCCTAAGTGGACGTCGCCAGAATGAATGACCATTCAGTCCCGATTTATGACATTTTCCATCACACCTGCCAAAACTTCCGGTGATAGTTCCGCGCATTCTTGAGCTAGAGTCTCCTTGAGGGCTTCAAGTGTCTGAGGCCTGTTGACATAGACTTGTGAGTTCAAATTTTGTGATGAAGTGAGTATGCCGATGGAGTCTACAACGAAATTTTCACAGCTCTCTGCGCTGCTGGGCTAGAAGTTTGGCCTCCTGTGGCCATTTCCTGCTTTAAGATATTCTCCAAAGTTAACATAAAGGGCCATTTCCTATTTTAAGAAATTGCTCGGCAGAAAAGAAAGAAATAGAGGTCATTGAGGAAACAAACGCCTATTTTGAGGTCCTCGAGAAATCGTATTAGTATTTGGAGGGCATCAACAAATTAGAGAAACGTTGGATGGAGTGTGTCAAGTTAAAAGACCACCATGTTCATATTAAAAGCTTTTGTCGAAATGAGTGATCGCTAACCCTATTCAAATTAGTAGGGATATATTGACTCAGCATTAACTACCATCTCTTTCATTTTGTTGCGTTAAAATGAATACCCAAAACGTTAGTCCTTTCCATCCCCCCTATTCCAGACCCATTTTCATTTTTTTCCTTTTCGCCCCGGGAGGATTACAAAAAAAGAGACGGACGGTCAGAAATCTCTCAACGAGTGGACGGACGGTATTGTAAACGATAACTTCCAACTACCTGGGTTCTGATAGTTTAACCTTTCTGCGCGGAAGCTCACTCGACATTAGTATACCTAGGGGTTGCGAATTACATATCCCTTCACTCGTAGGGTTGTTTTCGAAATAATAAGAATAATATTAACTAGTCTGGTAGAGGTTGTTAAAGGCGAACCTAAGCAACCACAGAGATGTTTAATCAAACAGGGCGAGATCGCTTTTGTGAATACTGCTAGAACGAATGTGGATCATAGTCAGAGAAGAAGCTGTCACAGCTCCGGATGCGAATAGTTGTCAGCGCGGCTGACTCACTTTTTTTGGTTAAACGCCTGATAGACAAGACGCAAGAAAAGTTAAAAAAAAAAAAAGAAAGGAGTGTTCACAAAGAAAAAAAATAGAGTAGAAGAAGTGTGCAGTTCGAATACTTGGACTGCGCCTAATCCAGTGGTTGTAGCGGGGAGCTATTGAAAAACCTCATTCCCATAGACTAAACAAACTAGACAGTCGACTGGGAGCAGAAACGGTACTCCTGCCTACAAGCTGCCTGTCCTGCATAAGATTGCATAAGTATTCGTGCCTGTACAAATCAAAGGAGCGGCAGTGCTGCCGCACGCATACTTATACAATCTGCTGCAGGGACTTTATGTCATCCGGGCGGCCATTATTATGGTGGGAAATCAAGTGTTTGCGACTGTGTTCGGCATACTTTGTGCCCATTAGTTATGCGGCGTTCACATCACAATTCATTTTAAGAATTTTTAAAGTTTCTGAAATTCTTGGTATCAAATCGAATTGCTGTTATAACTTCGTTACAATGTCAAATAAATTAATTATATAGCTAATTATTATAATAATTATTTGTCAATATCTAGCAGAAATCCATCTCATAATATTAATCAGGGCAAAATGAACTAACACGGTGTTTTTTCACTGTTGTTAAAAGAGATTTTGTAACTTCAGTTTTTTTTTGCATATTTTAAGAAAATACACTTTTCCCGCGCTTTAAATTTCGAAGCGAGAAGGTTTTTTTTTGTATGTCGTGGGGAAAAATATTTGTTAGTTTAAGCATAATTTATAATCTGTAATTAGTACGTAAAATATATGCTTGCACAATAATAATATGCAAGTATGTATGCATTTGTTAAATTTCAAAAAAAATATTTCGATATTTTTTTATATTTTTACTAGGCCTTTTTACAGATCATGAGAGCAAAATAAAAAAGGCCTACTATTATACCCTGAAATTTGAATATGCGCTTGACTTTTTCTGGTAAAGGCAATAATGCAAAAATCCTCGTAGATCGCCCTTTATTTTACTCGTAACGATAACAAAATATTTTGATCCCTTTTCATATTCCAAAAACACAAATAGTGCACTTGTTTTTGTTAATTATTAATTTATAAAGGTTCATAAAAATATATATTTTCAAAATACATTGTTTTAAAATTTGTAAAAGAATTATGTGTATAGAAAACGAAATAAAGCCTGCGAATACCAACAATTAACATAACAATTTGAATTCTTACGTTCCATTGAATACACAAAATCTGAAATCGAAAATCAAATTGCAGAACCCACTTAATTACAACATTAAATTGTCTTTTTGTTAGGAGTTTAACATTTTTTTTTTGCTTTCCGATATATATATATTTTTGTTCGTAATTAACATTATTCAACAACGAGCAATGTTATTAAACTACAAAATTACCAATCATATATTGATTTTGTACAAATATGGTGTTAAATAAACGAATTTGGAAACATTCACCCTAATTGAAATTAATACAATATTCATGAACATTTTCTAAAATTCGCTTTTGTCTAGTGGAAGCTTGGGTTTAAATTGCATGTTGTTGACTCATTTTTGGAACAACCCCTACGGATTTCATTTATGCATTTTGCTGTCAAACATAGAATTAATACAAACAAAAGTAAAAATAAACTGAAATGTGAATGAATGAACACCTTTATACTGTCGAAGATAGAGGACGAATTAAGCTATCTAAAAATCCATACTCAATATTTACTATTTGTACATTTACAAATTGTTTATTATTGAAATAGTGCTACCCGGCGGCCTTTATTACACGCATTCACAGACAGGAAAAAAAGATAGCGCGAAAGAGAGCTGTCATTCAAAATTTGCGGGGATAAACGGGTGGATGCACTGAAAGACGACTGTCCAGTTTGGTTAGTCTATGCCATAAACTAAACTAACTATTAAATACACTGACAGCTTCAATCAAAAAAGGGAAATTGCCTACAAGCTGAATTTGACCTTGGATGTAGCCCAGTTTGAAATCATATATTTGTGGCTATGTTAAGCAAAGGGGACTCACTCATACTTGAAAAAAACCACACTACATTCTTCCGGTTTAGGATGTCGCCATGGCGGTAGCCTGAGGTGGACTCTCATTTCAATATCAAGTGCTGTGTTGTAAACCATAATTTTTCTTAGTTCCAGGTTGACATTTTTAGCGACTTTTTTATGTAAATAGTTGTTCGAGTTTCTTATAATTGAATAGAAATTAATGTTTAAATTACAGGATATAAAGACAAGGAATATTTTTTAAGTCATTTTTTTTTTTAATGATCGATTTGGTGAAACTATTAACAACAGTATTAAACGAAACTGACATATGTACTGTCACTTAAAAAAGTGTAAGGAAAATTACAAACAAAAAATCAAGTAAAAAAATCGTCAGTTTCCTAGAAAACGAATTGTGAAGAAACAATAATAGATGTGCAGTCATCATTTTAGTTAAAGATATCATTTCGGGAATATCCAAAAAACGCGAACGCGTGCCCAAAGGCACGCCCACGGTTCGACTTACTATAGGAAAACTACCCTTCAACTTTGTACGTAATTTTATGATTATTCGATATATAATAAAATATAAGTCCACGACCGTACTTGTCCAGATCTCGATTCAAACTGCCTTCTTTCATGAAATGTTTCGCGTTGGGAAAACCGCTGGTCCCACGATCCGAATTGCTGACTCGTCAAATATACCTTCGCAATATGATCCTAATGCACTAGGAGTGTGGCAACAGGTAGGGACATGAAAATGATGACACTTTTTCTCTCGACATTGGACGATCGTGTTAACTTTTTGTAACTTTATTTTACTTTTCACATAATTAATGACATTATTTTCATTCATAAAAAGTCTACCAACAACATTTCACTTGCGTTTTTTTTTTTTTTAAAACTAGCACTATTCATGTTCTTGGTTGAAGCAGTTGTTTTCAAATGGAATTTAATTATTTATTTGTTGTTTTCCGCTATTAAATGGAATCTTCATGAAAAGATTATAACTCAAAAATCAGGGCAGTCTCGTTTGAATAAGCTTCGTGAGTGGATGTGTAAAGATATGGTTGAGTTTGACATTGAAACTTAATTTTGAATATTTTGGTGTGTTCATAAATTTTGGGTTTTCCACTAACATATTTTTTTTTCCCAAAAACAGACACACTAATTGTAGGAACTAAAATATCTTCTTTTATTTCAACGAATGAATTTTTCACACTTATTGCTTTATTTATTTATGTTGATTACATTCACTATTTTAAATTTTGTAGAATAGAATACAAATGTTATCATGGTGCAATAAAACAACGAATTTAAACTCTCAGAACGCATCCATCAGCTGACAGCAACTCACGAAAAACACTAAATCTCAGTCAGTGTTCCTAGCACTCTCTCTTTATTTTTCCCACGAAGCGTGTTCATTTTTTCCCTTTTCACTAAACTCAAATTACCTCTATTTTTTTATGAAAAAAACAGGCTTTTAAAAGTAAAATTTGTATTGCTCGGATAGAAAATTACATTAAATTAATCTTCAGTATAAAAATCGCAGTTTGCTAACATTATAATCATTATTTTTGGTACAAGAAATTGTTGCTAAAGGCCAATCTCCTTTTTATGTACATTTAGTGCGTTGATATTCGTGGTGAAATGTAGTTTGAATGTTTTCATTTCAGATTGTTTATATTCCCAAACTTTTGATGTTTTTCCTTTTACGCATGGAAATTTTACCAAAAATAGAAATTCCCACAAAAAGTTAGGTGTCAGTAGTTTATTATAACTCCCGCCGTTTAGAATTTTAGTTTTTTTTTGCTGCTTCACACGTATTCACGGGAAGTAAAATAGTGACCGGTGAGAGAGGGTTATATTGAAAAAACTGCGGGGTAAATCAAGGAGACGTTGGAAAGCTGTCAGTTTATTTAATAGTTAGTTTATGGTCCCCAGTAAATTGGATGTTTCATAATTAGTTTGCCTAACACTTTGCGTTCTAACTTCTCGTTCTTGTTCCGAACGGAGGAGATTCTAAGTCGAGCAAAGAGACTGAGAGCTTTCAGATCTGTGATGTTATTTTTTTTCTAAAACAATCCGATTTATAACTCCTTAAAGTTCATTGAAGCCAATAAACTTGTGATATTCCCCGTTGTGGGAAGATAAATGAAATCGTCGTACCAAAGGTTTCGAAATCTCTCTTTTTCAAAGACTGCTTGGCGCCATTATTTATTTATATTTATTATAGATCCCCCTTTCTTTCTTAATTAACAAAATCGAAAACACACCCAGCTGGGACTAGCCAAATAACGGCATCAACGTGCGGCTTGTTGCACTTTCGCAGTGTCTTTTTTACCCTCCCCATCCGCTTCCGATTTGACAGATCGGAAGAAAATTGTCATTTCGACCTGTAACCTCTCGGGCAGCGAGGTTGTTTATTCGATTTGTTTTTACGCCCTAGATATTAAAGTGCAACAATTTACATTTAAGCTTATTCAAGTCGTCTTACCTACTTGTGAGACTTACATATATTTTTAACTAACAAACTGGTAATATTATTTTGCTATATTTTTTTTTAGTAAAATCCTTGTCAATTGTCCTTTCCATTGTTCACGCATCTTAAAATTGAGTCGTGTCAATAGGAGTCAAGTTAAAGTTCCATTGCCGCAGTGGAAATAAAATTCAAAGGACAAAATAAAAACACTCTCCCTGGGTGACTGGGGAAATGCGAGTAAATGACAATAGCGGCCAGAGGTGTACCGGAAATAAGCTGACTATTTCTAAGATGATGAAGAATGGAATAAAATGAAATGAATGTAATACGTTTTTCCCCACAGCATGGACATTCACACAAGTGAATCCGTGAAGCTTTGGCTATACACTATAGTGTAACTGGAGGGTTTTTCCGAGGAGTGTGCATTGTCGGTGCTCTTTGTTAAGCTAAGAACTCACTTTAGGTTTAATCTGTGCACCGACAAGAGGCGGGCATCTTTATGGTGAAGAAAAACAATTGACGGCAATTAGAAGTAAGCTGGGATTTATTGCCAGACAATGTCAGCAATGGGCGTTTGTTTGGTTTGTGCGGTTGACAAATTCAATTTGGTGACTTAATTTTACTTGGAATTTTAAATAAATTGATTACTTAAATTTTGGTTTTGTTAGCTAGTGAACTGTAAACTTATGGAAACAAAAAATTAAACTATTTTACAATTCATTCGTTTATTTATAGATATTTAAAAACGACTGTATTGCTCAAAATTCGACGACTGATTCAAACGACACGTCTGTAACGTTCAGTTGTAATTAATCGAATCCCCTCGATGAAAGGTCCGAAGAGTAGCGCACTACCGATTGCTCTTACACCTATAAGTGTTTTAAAAAAGTGTGTGTGCGCAGCCAATGTCCCGCTGCGTCATCTGTTTCCGTTGCGCTTAGATAGATGCATACGAGTTATAAATATTCAAAGGACAATTAAACATAAATTATTGTAGAGAAATTTGTTAAATGGAAATCTTTAAGAAGTCATGCTAAAGCCAGACATGGCTCTGTTTGGACCTTCTATGTAGATGCCCTCACGGCTTTTGTATTGATAAAAAGAATGCGCACTATAACTTAGACTACTTGGTTTCTTCAGCGCGGCGACATAAGGCCACGACACATAAGTTCATAATAGATTTTAAGACGGTGGAACATTATGTTCAAAATTGAATTGTGGAATAATATCCCATCAAAGTGGGATACACATTCATAATACGTTCTGATTAATTTTAATGAACTTCAGCAGTAGGTTCAGCATTTCTTTAAAATCAAAATATGTTAGAAGGAACATAATTCTTTAAATGTTTTTTTTATGGTCAAAGATAGCTTGTTTCTTAAACGAGCAAATATTTCTTGATTTAAGAAACGGATTTCGTATAGCAAAGTTAAGAGATATATTCTGAAATCAAAAAGAAATTATTTGATACTATGAATTTTTAATAAACCCTAAGCTACAGATTTTCTAATATTGAGAAAATAATTGAAGTGAATAAGAATTTTATGAAACTTATTGAGTAACAGTTTTAGATCGAATGTGTATTTTTTTTAATACATGCTTTAAAACAGTAAGATATATTATCTTATAAGTTTGTCTCAAGCTAATATTACTTTACAAAATTATAATTTTGTCTAATAGAGAGTTGCGAACAAAGACACTAGGACAATATTTAATTTCATGAATACCAATTAATATACAATTTGTTATGTTAATATTTACATATTTATTTATATATAAGATTATCGTTCTTTGTTTAGATTCACATAATTGAGAAGAATTGGCTGGGGGAGGGGGTGAGAGAGGAAGGGGTTACTTGATATTTACCGCTTTTATGAAACCAATTCTATTATCGAGAAAAACAGAAGAAATGCACTCGTCATTTTGGTTCAATTACATACACGCTACATACAACAACCATTCTGGTATGTATGGTCAAAAAAATAGGTGTGCAGTGCCTTGTTACTAGTTGATTTGTTCTTGTTGCTAAATAATAGTTGTTTTGCTAACAAGACTTGCAACAGTATACATTTTTATTAAGAAATGCTTAGTTCCGTTAGTATGACACCAAGCTCATTGCATTTCCTTAGTGTCCTGTTAGATATTTTATTAATTTTCTTTGCAATACAATTTTGTACGTTTTAAGATTTGGACATAAAAATAGGTGTGCTTAAATAAATTGTTCAAATTTAGCGATTTGTTGCAAAAGTGTTATTAAAAAGTTATTATATTGTTTGTTTTTTAATCACTTTATCACAATTTTTGTTTAACCCTAGTAGGCTAATGTTGCTGACTTCGCTTATAAGCTAAACATTCGTCGATTCGACGATCTGTACTAAAATATGTTTTTTTTTAAGCTTTGTTTAATACATATGGTTCTATTTTTTTTCTGAAACATTAAGATTGTATTCCCAAATAAAAAATTTGATTTTACTAAGTATATTCTTCATTTTTTTATTATTAAGCAGTCTTTTAAAAAACGCAGCATTTTTCAGTCTAAAATGAACATGTCTTCACAATATTTAAAAAAAACTGATAAAAAAAATTCCTTCTTTGGAAATATAAAATTTATAATAACAGGTGATAAGAAAAAAAATAAAGGAAAAATAAAGTTCTGCGGTTAAGGGGTGAGGGTAAAACCTATAAATTTATAGCAGATGCCCTGGGAAGGTCACAGAACTGGCTAACCAATGCTCTTAAGCCAACATTAGAAACATGAAATAGAGGAAGGCCGAAAAAACCACAGCTTCTACTGACCGCCGCATTTTACTTTTAGCGTTTGTTTCATCACGGACTATAGGCGTACAAATTGGGGATGGAATCAGTGCAAGCACAGTCCGCAGGACATCTTGGAAAATGTCATGCTATAATTAATTATTATTTAGGAACACACCTATTTTTTTATCTAAGCGGAAGGCAGGACTCCAAAAATTTTTGGTATTTTTTTGTTAAATTATTCGAAAAATAAACAGATAACTATTTTCCATATTAAAAACTAATGTATATTTTATTAATATAATTGTTAAAACAAAAAAACTAATTGAAAAAATATGAAAAAATTGGTTTTTAAAAAAGAAAGTTCTCAAGTTCTTTTATTTTAATATTATAATTGATAGCATAATTATTTTTAAATTAAAATCTGAATAAATGCGCGGTTAAAAAAAAAAGTTATTGAAATAAAAGAAAAGTTCTTAAGGTCACATTCCGTGTTCAAAATTTTATTTGTTTGTTTAAGAATAATTATTCTTGATTTCAGAAACAAGTTTTTGACTTAGAAAAATATTTCTGATTTCACTTAAGTAATTAAGCAAACAGTGTCTTGGGTCTAGAATACCTATGAACGATTTAAGAAAAAAAAATCTTATTGAAAGTGTTAGCAATCTACTATACAAAAAAATACTGGACGAAACGAATAGGAAATAACTGGCTTGAACCATAGATAATCATCCCATCTCAATTTTGCTAAAAAGGAGTTTTTTTCTCCGAAAGGAGGATCAACTTAATTATCTAACGATGAGAAACATTTTTAAATTAAATTAAAGAATTGAATGCAAAATATACATTTTCTGTCTCTTATTCTAAGTCCATTTCCTTAAATTTATCTTCGTCAACTGTTTGTTCTTCTCGGGTTACATTTGAATTGTTTATTTCAGAAACAACAAAACTCAGCTTTTCCAATTTTTTTTTTTTTCAAATTTCTCATTTTTATATATTCTATCTTTTCGAGAGAAACTACACATGTCAGACCCTAAGAGTGTGTTTTGAAGAGAAGTGACATGACTTATGCTGTTTCTCCGTAAAACTTTTCGACTTTGTACACATAACGGTCCGTTATTTTTCTGACAGAAGATTTCTATATTAAAAATACATCGGTCGTTGCAATTACTTGAGAAATTTAAGTTTCGTGTTAAGTGATAAAAAATGGAAGAATGTGAAGAAATGTCCACAAGAAACCCCAAAATAAAGAGAGCGTGAAAAATCTGAAATTATACAAGAACGAGATACAGTCTACTCCGCTTATCTGAAACGGAAATTTGACACAAATTTTATTTCACTTATGCGGTAATTTCACTTATACGGACTTCGGATAACTGAAAAATTGTTGTACTTAACCGAAGTTCGAAGTTTTGTTAGCAATTCAACGAACAATTAGGGTATGTAGTAAAGCCGAGGGAAGGAGAATTAAAAACACAACTGAAATCGTGCTGTCAAAATTGACACACAATGAAGTTAGTGTCATAATTTCAATGGACAAGTTCAGTTGACGAAATAAAAAAATTTACTAATGGGCGCGTTCAATAACTTTGTTTTAGTAATGCGGAGCTGAATTAGTATAATTTATTAATTTCTGACGTATTAGTTTGTTCAGTTAACCGGGGTTTTCAGTTAAGCGGAGCCACTCGTATGAATTTTTGAAAAAACTGTTGCGTGCTAAATTCGGTTATTCAATTAACCGATTTTTTCAGTAAAGCGAAGTTTAGATAAGGGGAGTCGACTGTAATAAAACGATCTAGAGTAACCGGCAGTCAATACACAAACTGGAAAAGAAACGTGGTAGGTGCTGTGACACCGGGAGAAGAATGCATGTAAGTTTAAAATTAGAAGGTCTATAAGTTAGGATAATCCTAATCCTGTATCCTTTATATATGTACATGTAAGGATAAATGTCTTTAAAGTTTGAATGATTCTTTAAAATTAGAAGTTTACACCAAGTTTATAAGCTTCACTTCGAAGAATGAACAAGACAGTTATTTGCAGAGTCTCGTCTCTGTTCAATCTGTTACTCAAAGGAGACGTCGAAAGCCTGACTATCAGTCACCTAGGCCATCAAGAGGATGGACGAGCTAACAACTTCTGTGGGGAAGTTCAAAGTTTGCAAATCTGGGCTTATTAAAGCTCATTGAATAACCGCTGGACGCGTCAGAAGACTTTGTTCTCTTCTTGCACATGGTAAGAATCCAAACGACCAACGTGGAAAAAATGTTTCTGGAAACGCAACTCCAGGTCTTGTCATTAATGCAATAAAGAATCATAATAAATTTTTTCCGAAAAAAATGGGGCATTATACATCTGATGAACGCCATTATTTGAGTGAAAAATTAACCGTCAAGATGATGTTTAAAATGTTCCAGCAACGATGTCCAGAGTTTCCAGATGTTAAGTACAACTTTACCAAAAAAAGTTCGTTTTCAGAAACGACATAAGTCAAGCGACTTTAAAGGCTTAAAAACCGATTAAGACTTGAAAAAAGCTAAGTCTTCGAATGCATCTTAAGCCAAATTATAACTTGGCATACTCAAAATTTGTAGTGTTGTGGAATTTTTTCATATAAAACAGTTTTTTGTTGCTCCTGACAAGTTAATTCTCATTGACTTATGTTGTTTCTGAAATAAACGATTCATTTTGTTTTCGATGAGATTTGGCGAAGCATATCCACCTGCGATTTAATGAACGAATTGAATTCCAGGTGTGACATACTCAAATTAATTTTAATGGTCAGAATGGCCTTTAGTGAGCTGACTTGTAGTTGAGGTTTCTCTGCCCTTCACGTCTTATTCATCGCAGCAAAACCTCTTTCAGCGGAAGCAGTTGAACCGAGCAGGCATAACATATACTCAATTATTCTAGCCATTTCCTTGTAGTCGCGACTTTCTGTATCCAAATAGGCGAATACTTCGACATATCTCTTCACAACCAGAATTCTGTTGTTTTTCCATTGTTGAAGTTTGTATTGAGAACAATAATTTTTGATGAAACCAAACTCCTTGTGTAATTGCGGCGATTTGTTAGTTGAGTCGTACAACATTTGTTCACTCAAATTGCGCATAGCCACATCGACATCTCTCCACACTGGAACTGTGCGCAACATCGCCCACGAAAACATTTTTAGTTCAATCATTGGAGTTGCCCACTTATCGATATAATCGGAAGCATCATCTGGATTGAAACTAAAATCACCGTAACGTACTAAAGAGTACCTACATAAGACATAAACGAATTAAATTACCAAAAAACTCGGCATACGAATCCTTTCCATCACTTATCAACAGATCTTTTTCTCCTGTTGCCGTTGGCGATAAATAGTCATCGTCTTTTCGACTTCTTAAAGTGCTTTCCAGATCATCGATAAATTGAATGATTGCAATAGCCGTGACTTCGTCACCTTCAATTTTTAGCATATACAAGGTGGCGCAAATAACCTTCCGATGTTTTTTGGCTGTAATTAAAAAAAAATGAAAAACTTTGATTCTTCTTGTGGATTATTTTTATTTGGTCTTTTAATTTTTTTTACATCAAGTCGAGAATATGCCGCCACAGTTGATTGTCATTTGAGCCCTTTTTATGGCATTTTCCATCACTTTGGCCAAAACTTCCGGCGATAGGTCCTCACATTCTTGACGGATATTGTCTTTAAGAGCTGCAAGAGTCTGAGGCTTGTTGACATAAGCCCGCGACTTGAAAAAGCCCCACAAAAATAAGTCTGGAGCGGTCAAATCAGGCGATCTTGCTGGCTAGTGCAAATCGCCAAAACGGGAGATTAGGCGCCCGGGAAGTGCATCCTTCAGCATATCGGTTGTGGCACGTGCAGTGTGTGCCGTTGCAACGTCCTTTTGGAACCACATGTTTTCCAATCCCAATTCATCAAGTTGCGGCAAAAAGAGCTCGTTGATCATTGCTCTGTAGCGCTCACCATTCACAGTAACCGTTTGGCCCGCGACGTCTTCGAAGAAAAAAGGTCCGATGACTCCTCCAGCGAAAACTGCACACCATACAGTGACTTTGAGCGGGTGTAATGGCTCTTCGTGGATTTTCAGTGCCCCAGAAGCGTAAATTTTGCTTATTTACGTACCCGCTAAGATGGAAATGGGCCTCATCACTCATGATTATTTTTGATGAAAAATCATCTTCTTCTTGGTGGTGATTAAGGATGGCTTGAGCGTATGTTAGACGCGATTGGCGGTCAGCAGCTAACAGCTGATGCACCGTCTGGACTTTGTACGGAAACATCTTCAAATCTTGTACCAAAATTCGCTGTAAAGACCGTCGACTGATACCCATTTGCGTGGCACGTCGTCTGGTCGATGTCGACGGCGCTTCCATGACATCTTCGGCTTCAGCAGCAATATTCTCTGCAGAACGGCTACCCCGGGGTCCGCCACGCCTGGCAGCATCTCGTGTTGTGCCAGTCTCTTCGAGGCGAGCGGCTAAACGTCGCAGTGTTTCACCAGTAGGCGTTGGACGGCTAGGAAATCTGCGACGAAATTCACGTTGTGCCAAAGTCACCGACCGATTATTGCTCAAATAAATAGTCACCAATATTCCGCGTTCTGGAGCAGTGTAGCGTAACATTGTTTATTAACGTGTATTTCGCATGTGTTTACTACACAAATGTCAAAACAGAACTGACATCAGGGGCCAATCGCAAAATTTATAGCATTTTCTGATAGGAGGATTACTTTTGTGCCACCTTGTAGATCGCGAACAACTCGGCTTAGTGAATAACAATCAATTTGGAAACATGCTTCAAATTACGGGATCACTTTTATATTGCTAACCTGCTCTATTTCAAACATTAGCCAAAATTTCGACATTGGAAAACTGAATAATGTTTTTAGAAACTTTTTTGTCCCGGTGAAAATTTAAATTGTCAATGTAATTTTTTTTGTTGCGAAGATATGTATAAAATTAAATGTTTTTTTGTTATAAAAAAAAATATTTTTTTATTAATTTAGAGATAAGTGCTTATTTGCACTTAAGCGGATAACTGCCTAACCCGCATAAGTGCCTATCAAATCGGGTCATTAAAGGTGAGGCACTTATTCGGATTTTACTGTATATTTTCACAAGAACGCATTCAACGTCAAATGGCATCGTTTCACAAGCGAACTTTAAGGCATTTTGTGTGATGTGTGCTACGCATCCGATGCCGTTAAATTCGGTACCCACTTTTTCATTCTAGCGTGCACGTTCTTCTCCCATCCTCCTGTGTTGCCGCCAATGTTCACTTTCGGCTGTGACCGCAGAACGCCACTATTTTGATTTTTAAACCATATTTATCAGCTGCAGCCAATATAAGTGAGTGTGAGTTTATGATTTCCGATGTTTCGCCACGTTCATTGGTGATATCCAAGAAATTAACGCATGCACCGTTTGAAAGAATTGAAAATCACCAATTGCAAAATTTTGAGTTGCGATTCACGAATTATATATTTGTCGCCAATTACAACGATTTTTTCTTGGATTGATATAAAAATTCGTAATTCGACATTGAAAACGGCGTAGAATACAAAATTCTGCTTGTCGAATTTTGCGATTAGAAGTATTAATTCGAGCTTCTTTTATTTGTAGTGATTTGCGATATTGTTTGGCGCAATTTACCACTTCAATGGGTCAATTTCGCAAGCACTAGTTCACAATCGCAAACTGCAAAAAGTATTTGCTGATTTCAATGAAATCTTATAATAATTTAGCACATGTAAATTGAAAACGTAAAATGACGTAGAGAAATCGTGAATTACAAAATATTTTTTTGTAATTTCCATGGAATTAACTACCCAAAGTGTGAAATTTTTGTGCGCATAGGCAGCCGAAAAAAAGGAAACGTCATAGCATGTCCATGGTCCATGTAAAGAAATCCTTTTAAGTCTTTTCATTTGGCTTCATTAGAGTCAGACAGTCAGTATTCAATCTTTGCTTAAAGCAGTTCTTGTCGGGTCAAAGTTATTTATAAGAATAACCCATTCGTAGTGATAGTGAGTGTACTAACCAACAAATTGTACACAATTTTGGAATATATCTTGTAAGTACATATGGAGTAATACAAAAACAACTAAAGTAGGTATACAAATTCGTATAACAAATTTTCAGAAGGTATACATCTCGCTTTAAGAAAGAAGTATAAATTGGAATGGATTTTAAAATATCATATGTAATTGTAAATTTTCATATCAATGGCAAGTTCTTCTAAATAAGTTGTTTGTATTTTAAATTTTAGCATAGACTGAAAAACCACCCCAGACAAATCGCGTTGTCTCCGGACGATATGGCGCCGTATGCTTTTCATGGATATCAGGAGGAAACAAATTATAAAATGTGACTTTAAATATGTATTCGAAAAAAACCTAAATAATTAAACTACGAATTTTGATTTGTAAATCAGAAGATATAAGTTGTAAATTGAGAATAAAGCTTTCTAATTTCACGATAAAACAATTTCAATTTAATACGGTGATGCCTCAAATCACAACTCAAGAATCGTAAATTGCAAAATATGAAATGCAAATTAATAAAAAAAAGTTTCAATTTACCATTAGGAATTCGTAAATTGCAACTACTGAAGTGGTAAATCTACCCCTTTTTTTCGCAAACCAACACTTTTGACTTGCAATTCAAGGTTGTAATTTGCTAAGGGAGGAAATCGTAATTTACAACAGAAAACTGGTAATTTACGAGTTACTTTTGCAATTTTGAGGGGCAATATCTTCACTTCTTACAGTTTCTAGAATTGCGAATAAAAAAGTCGTGAATTAGTAAATCCTTAGCTAAGCTCTTAAACTAGACGAAATTTTCGTGATTCTGCTCTTATTTTTCTTGATTTGTTCTTAAAATTCTTTCCGTGTACGTTGCCCGTTCGCGTGTTGACAAACCGTCTTTATTTTTTGTTTTTGCTCCGGAAAACAAATAGAAAAACATTAATCATATCGCTCTCTACTGATTTCGATTCCATTCAAATAAATCACATTGAAATTTGAACTAACTCTGTTTTATTATCACTTTGGAGTTTATCTGAAGGTGTTAAATTGGGGCGATACATAGTTAGCCGGGCCCGCTAGTTTCATAATAAAATAACATATTGGTTAAAAATTGCTTACCAAAATGGCTGGAAAACGAGATTTTTTCAGTACTGATGGTTTTCAATGTTAGGCTTTCATTTTAAGTTACGTATTGTAAGCTACTAAGAGAACCAAAAAAATATAGGCCTCATTTCATTGGGGCCTAATTTTTATTTTTAAAATGGAGCATAATTTCATTATTAAAATTTACCCCAATTCATTTAATTGTTACGTTTGGAGACTCCGTTCCTGGGGTCTTATTTCGCTGAACTCACTTCAAAAGGTCAAACTAAAATATCGGCATTGTTACATTTATGATTTGTAATTCAATCCTTTTCCAACTAACAAACCTCTCCAGTCCGACCAGTCCCTACCTAACTACCTCGCGTGCAAGTCGCTTGGGGTTCTCTTTTTTTTCTGGGGCGCCACTTGAGGTTTTTCTCCATACTGTGTTGTCCCTCTGCGTTAGATTCGAAGGCTCTACTCCTCTTAACCATCTAAGAAGACTGATGTCAAATTTGTTGACTATGTCGATGTCGATGTACAGCTCGTGGTTAAAAATTGTCCTCCAAAGACCGACCAAAGCAAATGAAAATATCCTTTGTCGCTTCGAGAGAAAGATTCTTGCTTTTACGGTCATTGGAGGACAAGTTTCTATGAAGACTCCAAGCTCCAGCACTATGAAGAAGGACCCAGGGTGATTGAGCGCCAGAATTTATATCAAAGCGGAATGAAGGTCGATTTCTACTTCTAAGTCATCCGTCGATATTGGGGGACCTTTTAACCCTTCCGCTTCCGTTTTGCAGTACTCTTTCAGGCTTTTATTTTAAGAAATCGTATGACAGCACGTCGCCTTACCGAAATCGTTTTCTGAAATCAAAAATGAAGTTGTTTCCAAGTGTTCTGTTGCGATGACAAAACTATACACAGCTTAATAAAGCTCGTATCCTAGAGATTAAATCATAGACCTTTGAAATCGATGCAAAGATGGTGAGTATCAATATGGGCCTCTCTACTTAACCTGGCGTAGTTTAAATATTTGATCGGTTGCGGACTTAGCGGACCTAAAATCGGACTGGTAGGGACAAACGAACTCATTGAGAAATGGTTTAAGGCGTTGACAAAATACGGCAGATAGGATAGTTTTTACAATTTGAAGGAGACGGATATCTCTGTAATTGGTACAGCTAAAGGGATCGCCTTTCTTTTGGACCGTGCAAAAGAAACTTAGTTTCCATTCACCAGGCATGCACTCACCGTACTAAATCTTGGAAAAGGGGTGGCACAAATGCTCTCTACCAACTCTCCGCTCGGAAGTTAAACCTTCCGATCCATCAGCCCTGTTGGTGTCGTGTATTCTGCAGTCTGTTGTAAGATGTTGTCCTCGTCTATTCTGGCTTTTAAATAAAATTAAAGGTCTTTTCGAGGAGCTCGTAGCACTAAAGAGGGTCGGTTTTTTGCTTCTGTGACGGCGTAATCGCATACATGGCTGATGTTGTGGACTCTAGCCATGATAGGGTTTGTCAAAAGTTGTTAACTAACCTATCGAAAGCTCAAGACATATTGCCTAAGCCTGCTGCATGAAAAGACAAATTACAACCCTACAACCCTATCCACATGCCAACAGGCACTATCACTCATTCCTATAGCAATCACCGTCTTAGTTTTCTATCTCTGTTTTGTCCGGTCCACACAATCGTACTTTCTTTGAAGACAGCCATTATATCTGCCTATTGTAGCAGTCTATAAATATCGCAATTGTTTCAATTTATACATATGTTGTATCTCAATCAATAAAATCGGACCCCATAAATCGGTGAGTGTGTGTTGCCCATCTTACTTGGATTACCGCCGAGATACCGATTTATATCGATGCCGATAAATCTCAAAACACATATACACACGCTACGGTGGAGTATAAAACGTTAAATCGAAACGCATTTACATTTTATAATTCTCCGGCGAGATATAAAAATTTCTTTGTTACGTATTTTATGGGGCCCCGCTCTTTCGTCTTAGCCAAATGGTGGCCAAAGCCATTGGCTGTTATAATGTTCTTAAATTTTAAAGGAAACAAAATGCGAAAAGAATTAAGTTTAAAGATATTTTACTGATGCCATGAGATTTGTTGGCCCACGAACAATAACGAAGTGCCGCTCATAGCTGGCCACGGGTAATATTTACTGGCCACAGATTGGATTTTATTTCTTTATATACCTACAGAAGTGTGCGGAATATTGTTTCAGTTTGCGTGTGTTGCGAATTAAATTGTATCCCAGAGATGGATTGCAAGGAGATAGCTTACATATATCATTTTTAAGTTAACTTTGGCAAGAAAATGTACACGAGCCGCAAATGTTGGAGCTTGCTGGTATCCTGAGGACGGGAAGGATGTTATGTGTGCCGGCATGGAATTCTTTTTACAGAAATCTGTTTTAATATGCAATAAGTGCGGAGAAAATTACATCCTCGTTTGAGATATTCGCATCTGGATGATGCTAATGTAATGGGCAGTTGAATTGTAGAGTACGGAAGGGCTGATAAGAGGCTTGTGGTAAAATGGGATGATGCCAAATGGCATACAAATGCATATATTTTATATGACACAGAGACCAAAAATTACATCGAGGAGAAGGGCTACAATTATCACTTACCGCCTGAGGTTAAGCCCAATTACAGCAAGTATCGAAGACCATTGTCATCGATACCAAGAACCCATCAAAAATGTGGCAGCTGAAGTATTGGGATTCACTTGATCAACAAAAAGTAAATAAGTGCTCTTGTGCCAATTGCTACAGATTCAATTAGACTATCGATGTGAACACCTCAATGAAACCTCAAGTCTGACGGAGAGTGTTGGAAGGAACTTCTTAAAGAACTCTTCGACTAAAATAACAACGGATATTGTCAGTTGAGTTTTACAATAAAAATGTAGATACATGAGAAGAGACGTATTTATGGAAAGTCATACTCCAGATAAGATAAGATAACTTGATAGAGTGAAAAATATATAATATCTGATCCCTGATGAGTGGAAGCTCTGCATCGTTTGTCCACCAGAGAGGAAACCTCTTTATACGCATCAATTAAAGAGATATAGCATCCTAAATTTTATACAAGCCTGCACGGAAAAAAATATTTTCCAAACTGGAAGTAGAAGTTTCTAAAAATAAGAACATAAAGTACGGTTATGGAAAAACGTGTTTGCGCCGAAAGTTATTCAAATGCTTCAAAATGACATAAGAAAGTGCCGATATGTGACATTTTACACCGACGCATCCAATCATGGCAGTACTAAGTTGTTCCCGTGCTCATTTGTTACACGGAAAAAATTTTAAGATCAAATCAAGAAAAATGAGAGCAGAATCACGAAAATTTCGTCTAGTTTTAGAGCTTAGCTAAGGATTTACTAATTCACGACTTTTTTATTCGCAATTCTAGAAACGGTACGAAGTGAAGATATTGACCCTCAAAATTGCAAAAGTAACTCGTAAATTACCACTTTTCTGTTGTAAATTACGATTTCCTCCCTTAGCAAATTACAACCTTGAATTGCAAGTCAAAAGTGTTGGTTTGCGAAAAAAAGGGGTAGATTTACCACTTCAGTAGTTGCAATTTACGAATTCCTAATGGTAAATTGAAACTTTTTTTTATTAATTTGCATTTCATATTTTGCAATTTACGATTCTTGAGTTGTGATTTGAGGCATCACCGTATTAAATTGAAATTTTTTTATAATGAAATTGGAAAACTTTATTCTTAATTTACAACTTATAGTTGATAACTATTTAGGTTATTTTCGAATACCATATTTATAGTCATTAAATATGTTATAATTTGTTTCCTCCTGATATCCGTGAAAATCATACGGCGCCATATCGTCCGGAGACAACGGGATTTGTCTGGGGTGGTTTTTCGGTCCATGCTGTAATTAAAAATACAAAAAAATCAGTTAGAAGTACTTGCCATTGAGACGAACCTTTACAATGTTTTTCGATTATATTAGAATTTAGAATTTTAGAATCCATCCCAATTTATACTTCTTTATAATAGCGAGATTTATCTTCTGAAAAAAATACAGATTTATATACCTAGTTCAGTTTTTTTTGTATTATTTAATATGTACTTACAAGATATATTCCAGAATGCTTTATAATTCATTGGTTAGCACATTCACTATCAGTACAAATCAGTTATACTTATATTAACTTTAACCCGACATGAACTGCTTTGTCTGACTCTGAATTACAATGACGCCAAATGCGCATTGTTGGAGTTGGAGCTGTCCATGCATAAAAAGGAAGGATTTAAAAGGATTTCTATACATGGACTTTAGACATGCTATGACGTGTCGTTTTTGTCGGCTGCCTATGCATACAAAAATCTCGCACATCATGTTAAAGAAAGGAAAGTAAAGTAATTAAGAAAAAGGCCCGGAAGATAATTGTACAAAATATAATTGGCGTTTATTGTTTAATTTGATGGTTGAAATAGAACTCGCACTTTTTTCTTTCGACACGAGCCTTTTATACATTTTGCAAAGGAGTGTTATACAACATTTAAGAGCAAATAATATTATATGTATAGGTAATTTAAGAGCAAAAGAATAGTATATGTACTAAGATAATATATATATATATTATAAATATATAAGGTAAATAAGAGGAAACTTCTACATCCTCCGGCGCGGAAATTACTGAACCTCTAGGGAATACAGCAACTGAACTGGTCTTCGTAGCTTGGTACCATTGGCCAGCCTAATTTGACAGGCTCGAATCTTGTTATCGCGTCCAGGAAAAACTTCTTCAACAATGGCCAACTTCCAGAGTGTTTTCGGCAGCGACGGATCATGCACTATGACGACATCATTGGGTTGAATGGATGAAGTAGACTTCCCAGTCTGGCAATGGTGAAGCGTGCGTAACTGATGGAGGTATTCCAGCTTCCAACGTTTCCAAAATGATCTTAAAACCTTTAATCTTGAGTTCCATTTGGCCCGAAGATCTATACTTGTGTAGAGAAGTGAAGAGCTTCCGGAACAGTAGGAGGTGCCTGTAAAGAAATGGGAGGGTGTTAAAGGATTAAGATCTCGGGGATCATCCGAAATATACGTCAGAGGTCTGGAGTTGATGACGCTTTCAACTTCTGTCAACAATGTTTGAAGCTCTACAAAGTTAATCACAGTTCGGCCAATAGTCAATTTCAAAACAATTTTTATGCTCCTGACCAACCGTTCCCAGAAACCACCCCACCAGGCAGCTCTTTCAACAATAAACTTCCAGCGGATGCCTTCATTGTTTATATATCCTTGGATTGCCTTCGAACTGAGAATTTCGTTCAGGACCTTCAATTCCTTGGCTGCACATTTGAAAGTCTTTGCATTGTCAGAATATACTACACTTGGTTTCCCCCTTCTGGCGAAAAAACGTCGTAACGCGAGCAAGCAACATTCAGCAGTAAGGTCAGTCACGAGTTCCAAATGAACAGCTCGGATCGAGCCGCACGTTAACAAGAGGATATACACTTTAGATGATTCATTATGGACTGGGCTTCGGACATACAGAGGCCCTGCGTAGTCCACTCCGGTCATGTCAAAGGGTCTTGAAGAGAGCATCCTGTCGCGAGGGAGGGGAGCAAAGGGCTGCGACCCAGGGAGAGCTGACAATCGCTTGCACACGAAGCATCTAGAGATTACATTTTTTACGAGTTGTCTCCCTCTAATTATCCAAAATTTATTCCTTATCTCCGCGAGAGTGGTATTCGTTCCGCTATGTAACATATTTTGGTGAGTAAATAAAACGATTAGCTTACTTATATGAGATCGATTTGGCAAAATAATGGGAAATGGCTCAATATCTTCTTGTTCAGTATCTCTCAGGCGACTGTTGACCCGCAATATCCCCTGCTCGTCCAAAACAGCATTTAAGGAATATAAGACAGACGACTTACCAGGTGAACCATCAGTTTGAATCGCCTGGATCTCCTCCTTAAAGAACGCGTATTGAGTATTCTTAATCCAGTATTCTTCAGCCGAAGAAAGTTCCTGAGCCGTAATGGTATCGTCCTTTCGTTCAACGGGCAGCTTTTTAAGAAGACGTATAAAGCGCATCACAAATGCAGTCACTCGTAACAGTTTATTCCAATTACTGAAGCGTTCAGGATGTAAAAGTTGTTTTTCGTCGGGGGCGGGATTCACATTATCAACAGTCACCTGTAAAGAGATAAAAGAGTTAGATAAATCTAGTTTACTAGTATCAATTGGCCAGTATTCGCTTCCACATATCAGCCAAGCAGGCCCGTGTATCCACTTATCAGAAGTGGCTAAGGATTTTGCAGTGACACCCCTAGTTAACAAATCAGCCGGATTATCTTTTCCAGGGCAGTGTCTCCATTCGAATCTGGAAGTTAATTTTCGTATTTCGTTAACTCGATTTGCTACGTAAGGCTTCCACTTCTTTTCTGTATTACTATTAATCCAGCAAAATGTTATTCTTGAATCCGTCCAAAGACAAATCCGATCGAAGGTCACATTCAACTTATCTACCAGATACGAGCATAATCTAGCGGCTATCAGCGCGGCTGTAAGTTCCAGTCGAGGAAGAGTCAGCTCATTGGAAGCTTCTACCTCCTTGATGGGAGCAACTCGATTCTTCGCGCACAAAAATCTCACTGTCGTTACTCCTTCCGCATCAACCACTCTTATAAATGCTACGACACCATACCCACTTTGACTGGCATCCGCAAATAGATGAAGCTCCTTCGTAACAGCATTACTGCCATCAAAGGCACACCGCGGAATCGATACATGTTTCAGTTCAGCAAAACCGGTAGCAAATGAATTCCAAATCTTCACCAGATCGGGTGGCAACTCCTCATCCCACTCTAACTTTCTTCTCCAAATGTTTTGAAAGAGAATTTTAAAGTTAATTAGGAACGGTCCGAGAAAACCCAAAGGGTCGAAAACACGAGATATAATCTGCAATACGAGGCGTTTTGTTGGCTTCGTTTTGAAAAAAACATTTGTATTTAAGACGGGCTTAACGTCGACTACCAATTCATCAGTATGAGTATACCAAATAACACCCAAAACCTTCTGACTATCGGGCGGCACTTCATCAAAGCAGCATCGTACGTTTTCAGAATTACTATTCCATTTTCTAAGATTCATACCGGCTTCCCTAAGTATGTGCTTTGATTGTTGATACAGTTTCTTCGCCGACTCTTCATTGTCTACACTGCATACTAGATCGTCCATGTAGAAACTATTACCCAAAATACAACACGTTTTTGTAAATCGTTCATTTACAGATTGGAAATGGCGCTTCAAGGTGGCCCCAAGAAGGAAAGGACTCGACGTCACGCCAAAAGTTACGCGAGTCATTCTAAAAACTTGAGGCTCAGGAAGAGTACTAATGGAGTCAATTTGCTTCGAAAACCAATAAAACCGATGCGCGTCTCGATCTATCTCTCTTAAGGATATCTGTAAGAAAGCCTTCTCAATGTCTGCGACCAACCCAATTGAACCTAGACGAAAATTGAGTAAGATCTTAAACACATCGGGCAACAAATTAGATCCTGACATAAGATTGTCGTTTAGCGATGAACAATGTTCAGCGTGTGCGGAAGCATCAAATACCACACGTAATTTTGACGTAGCCTTCTCTTCTCGATATACACCTCTATGGGGCATATAGTATGTGTGTAAGCCCTTCGCTTCGTTTTCTGCCCTTTCTGCTACACCGGTATGTATGAGTTCCCATATTGCCCTATCATACCTAAGGAGATTGTCAGATGATCTCGAAAGTCGTTTTACAAGCGAATTAAAACGCGTAAAAGCTACCAAACGATTATCATTAAAACCATTGCACTCACCCTTCCATGGTAAAGCGACTTCATAGCGACCATTCCGTTTAATTACTAAATTATCAATGAAGTTTTGTGTGAACGTATCATTTTCCTCTGCTGATGGTCTTATACCGATAGTTTCCAGATCCCAAAAAACTCTTTCATCTCGAATGCTGACTTGCAAAACACTCGTTGCAGCATTTAGAGCGCAAACCGGGACAGGGCCCTGCAAAGTCCATCCGAACAGCGTCTCAATAGCCATTAAATGATCATCTATCCGCATTGTTTTTCCCGACACTATTCGCCAATAATTATCCGAGCCGATTAAAATCGAAATTCCATCAGTTGGTTGGCGATTAAATGGACGCGAATCAGCTAAAATTAATTTGCAATCATTTATATAACCTTGAGTGGGCACCGTTAGCACGTCCAGACAAATGGTCGGCACTACAACCGCATTTAATTCTACCATACACTCACTGTGCTGATCTTTTAATTTTAATCGAACTATTTTGTATTTTCTGTCCGGCGATTGTTTTTCGTCACTTCCGAATGGTATTACGCTTATATTTTTTAACCCGACGACCCGAAGATTCAGCTGCTCCGCAAGCGATTCTTTAATGAATGTCATTTGACTACCACCATCTAGAATTATCCGCACGTATGCACTCGTATTATTCTCCGTATTTAACGCGAAAACCGATGCAGTTTGTAATAAAACAGTTGTCTCATTTTGCCTTTTGCCTGCGGCATATAAATTCACAGACTGGTTTGATGGACCGCTCTCCAACTCTCTTTCGGGCTGTCGTTGTCGTTGGTAGTTTGGATCGCACATAGCTTTAGCATGCCATCCCCCACAGCCACTACACCTTAAATGCTTCATTGTGCATTTCTTTGCCGAGTGACCTCGAGCGGTGCAGCGGAAACATCTGCCGTCGCGCTTCAACACGTTTTTTCGTTGTGTTACTGTGAGAGAGCTGTCGCAATCTTTTGTGTGGTGAGACATAGCCTTGCAGAAAACGCACTGGGCTTTTGACTGTGTGTGAGCCGCTGCAAACAACCCAGCTGCCGTTGGTGTGGTATATGATTTTGGTTGCCGTTTATTATCTCCTTCTTCTACGGAATTTTCCAGAGCCACGATTTCTCTTTTGATGTACCTTAAGAGATCTCTGATTTGCTTATCCCCGTTACCAACAAAAGAGCACTCACTTTCTGAGCAGGCAGAACCGGTTTCTTCCGTTGGTTGCGCATCACTTTCTTGCTTAGGCACTTCGATTTGGCAGCGGAAATAATTGGCACGGAGGTCATTTGGAAGACAACGAAGTAATTTAGATTTCAACATTATGGAATAATTGTTTGATGAAATTCCTAATGCTGTTAGAGATCTAATAGATGACGTTACCGTGTTATATATGTGTCGTAGACCCTTTAGGTCCGTTTTTGACGTCAAAGATGGAATTGACATCATTACGTTCATATTTTTGTCAATTAACTTATCTATATTGCCAAACTCTTCTTGCAGCAGTGCCAAGGCACCATCATAGCAGTTGGCGCTTGGAGTAAATCCAGTAATGGACTCAGCAGCCGTGCCTTTCAAGGCTGACTGCAAGTAGTTGAATTTATCTGTGCCAGATAGCGATTTGTTCTCATGGACGGCGGTCTTAAACTGCTCCCAAAAAGGAAGCCACTCCTTAAAATCACCCGAAAAAGTCTTGAGAAGCAGCTTGGGTAATCTTACACCACTATTAATGTCACACTGTGACGAGGGCGGTGTAACGTTAGATAATGAATCGTTTCGCGATTGCATGCGGTGCAATCGTTCGAGGCGTTGAGTCAGTCGAGCGATAGTAGAAATCGCTTTGTCTTCGTACTCAACCGTTGTTTCACTGTCCTTAATTTGGTCTTCAGGCTTCCCACCTGCTGTACACAAACTGTCTGCCTTGATGAGTCCCTGGTGCGCCGCTTTTAACCGATTCAAGAACACTGAGAGCTCTTCCTCTATGCATTCCCAATTCTCCTCGTTTTCGATGGTAGCTCTAGATTCCGGTGAATTCAGGTAATCGTTAGCGCTATTCGCGACGCGCGTTACTTGTCCTCTGTATGCGGACCGGTTAGCGTTCTCCATCCTATATTAAACCGTTACTTTTTTCGCACAATTTCCTGACACTATCCCGGGTTTCGGCACCATAAAGAAAGGAAAGTAAAGTAATTAAGAAAAAGGCCCGGAAGATAATTGTACAAAATATAATTGGCGTTTATTGTTTAATTTGATGGTTGAAATAGAACTCGCACTTTTTTCTTTCGACACGAGCCTTTTATACATTTTGCAAAGGAGTGTTATACAACATTTAAGAGCAAATAATATTATATGTATAGGTAATTTAAGAGCAAAAGAATAGTATATGTACTAAGATAATATATATATATATTATAAATATATAAGGTAAATAAGAGGAAACTTCTACACATGTAGTTAATTCCCTGGAAATTAAAAAAAAAATATTTTTGTGTACATGTGTTAAATTATTATAAGACTAGCTGTACCCGCCCGGCTTCGCCCGTGCAAAATGTGGTTTCAGAACAATTGATGGAAACTTTTTTTTTATAAATTTACTGTCTTGTAGGGGCCACAATTTCTTTTTTGATAATCGCTCAAAGAAAAATCATCGATAGACATTGCAGAGGTATGACGCAAGGGAGCGGTCTGCAATAGTGAGGGACTTGAGCACGTATTAAAAAACATCCCAAAGACTGAGTCCACTCTGCCTTCATGGCATTCCACCTGGTCGTTGGACTAATCAGTTTAATATTCTTTGGACAATGAAAATGACAGAAGCTAGTTTTAGAATAGGTATTTAACTCACTTTTTTATTAATGTAACGCTTCTTTGTATACTATATTAGAAGTTTTGTTTCTATCGGCGAGATAGTGATATTTCCTGCTTTACTTAACCTGGAGCACGCCACATAATTATCTATAACTTCCCGTGAATTCAACTCCTGCTTTTCTTAAAGTTTGACCCTGTGACTTATTGATTGTCATGGCAGAACAAACATTAATAGGTAATTGAATCCGTTTAAACTGAAATGGATAATTGCTGCGAATTATTTGTATTCTTGGTATAAACACCGTATCTCCTTTAGCACACCAAGTTAAAATTAACGCATCTGTAACGTTTTTCTGCAACGAAATCACTCACATTCTGGTACTATTACAAAGCTTGGGGGATTCAAATTGCGAAGCAACATAATGGAAACTCCAACTTTTATTTCAATTTTATGAGCAAAAGGTCCATTGGCTGTAATGCTATTTAAAAACTTCACCGGGTAATTTACTTCCTCATCTTGATTACAAATAGCATTTATAAATAATACGACGTGTATCACCAGGAATTTTTCCCTAATATTTCTTTCTAGACACTTTATTTTGTAAGCAAAACAGAGGCAAACAAACCTTTCCTACATATTTGACATTTCTTTTATTTTTTTTTTCTAAGCAAACCACACACAGCGTACTGCCTCTGTCTGTCTCCCTTTCCGTCACAGGAGTAAAATAGGGTTAAAAGAGATGTCAGTATAATATTGCCCAGTTAGTATGTTTGATTTGAGAATGGATTGCATATCTATTCACTCATGTGAAAATCGTAGAAATGTTTCAAATTTTGCTTTTTTATTTAAAAACCTTTTAAGTTATCGAGTTATTGGATATCCTAAGTTGTACCTGCAGATGTCCTCTATAAGCTGGTATTTACTATACTTCAATGCCCCCAGTATTTTCGAACGGAAAGCGTGACAAAGAAAAAAGCAAAACGAAACGAAAAATAAATTACTATTGTCCATTTTTTTCCGGAATTCATAGAGATATATAGTTGAAACAAAGTAGAGATTGCAGGCCTAGGTATCCCCTATAGGCTTGTGAAAAATGCAACAGAATATATTGAACGGTTTCTAAGATTTTTGCATTTAAGATTGAATTTGACATGCAGTCAAATTCAATCTGAGTCGAACAGAACTACACCAATTTTATTTATATGATTTCATTGATTCATCATTTAGTGTTTGTAAATCAGCAAATACTTTTTGCAATTTGGGATTGCGAACTGGTGTTTGAGAAATTGATCTATTGAAGTCGTAAACTGCGCCAAACAATACCGCAAATCAGTACAAATAAAAGAAGCTCGAATTAATACTTCTAATCGCAAAATTCAACAAGCAGAATTTTGTATTCTACGCCATTTTCAATGTCAAATTACGAATTTTTATATCAATCCAAGAAAAAATCGTTGTAATTTGCGACAAATATATAATTCGTTAATCGCAACTCAAAATTGCTGATTTTCAATTCTTTCCGTGTACAGCTGACCGTGCGGAAAACAGGGAAATTCGAGATTAATCGTACACCCAAAAAAAAAATGTTGAAAACCGCTGTTAAATCGACTGCTTTCATTGTCATAATCGACCCGACATTCAATGCTATCAATTTAACAGAGACAAAACCAAATTTTGAAAATGAGAGCATTTGTTGTAGGTTTTACAACAAAAAAAATTGTAAATAAAACAGCATTCGTTGTTGAATGTACAGCAAACTTTGTAAAATACACAATACTTATGTGTATAAAATACGAATTTTGGTTGCATTATTCACAACACCTTGCTCTCAAAATGCAATTTCTGTCTTAAAACCTACAACTTGATTTCTAGAAACGAATACCATTTGTAGCTCTTATGCCTCATATACACAATTTTGTTTTGTAAAATCGATGCTTCAAAATGAAAAACATACACAAAATAATTTGAAATTCTTTTTATTGAATATATATTCACATACAATTAACATACATACAATTAAGTTAAAGTTAGTAGATTCTTGCGAGCTTCTTGCTGAACTTGGTGTTAAGAAATTGTCCTCAATCCACTCTGTTATCGTCACATCCTATTGTAAGCGGCACCACCGTAATGCATACTGGGCATTTAGGGAGTTAAGGAGAAAATTAAAGAAAAAAAATGTTATATAGGTGTCAGGGTCTACATACGTACATACAATCATATAGATATATAAATACACAGATAGACATATGGACAAAGAGAGAATTGCTAAGATAACATTTTTTGTCTCGAGTTTGATTTTTTAGTAATGATGAAATTTTATCATGCTACTTACTTCTTCCTTTTTCCACTTCATTAACTCGTCCTCAAACTCCAGCTGCAACCCAAGTTCACTGTGCGGAAATATTTTGGAGATGTGCTCCGACTCCGATCTGAGCCGAAGTAAACTCTGTTTAGTGAGCCCACGACCTTGTTGAAAAAGAATAATGTGGTCAAACGAGAAACGGCACTCAGGCGACGAACCAACCCACGAAATACGAACAAATGTATAGCTTACTTACCTGCTAAAAACGGCACAACATTTATAGACGTTGAAATTGCCTACCAGTTCAAAAACATCCACGTCTAATAGTAATGTTTTCTCAGTAGCCGCGTTTCCTATGACGGGATTGTTCTGAACTGTTTCCGTATTTAAATGCTGGCTTCCACATCCTCAGCATTTTCAGACAAAAAAACCAAATCAGAATTCATTTGAAAAAAAGCCACAACTTTGCACTATGATAATTCGTCAAGAACAAAGTAATGAACTAAACCATGAAAATATTCTGGCTGGGTGAGTGGGTTATGGTAAATGCAGCTGTCAAAAAACGGTTGTAGATTTGAATGCATATATGTTGTGCATTTTACAAGTTGTTCGTACTTTTTACAGCATTTTGTATCTCCATTTTGCATTTTGGTTGTTGTTTTGACCAATTCATAAAATTGACAACTCGCTGTAAATTTTACTACAAGAAATTGCCATCAATTTGACAATTTTATTGCTGAAATGAAAGCAAACGCTGTAAAATGTACAATTAATTGTGAATATGAACGCAATTGCTGTTAAATACACAAATATACAACTTATTGTAAATTTGACTGCCACATGTTGTAAAATTTACAGTGGAAATTTTTTTGGGTATACAACGATTGGCCTAGCGATTTTTTGATTGTCATCGCAAAAGCCAATTGAACGGGGAACTGAATCCGCTTGAATTGGAAATTAAGATCAGTTGGAATAATCGGAATTTGTGGGATAAGCACTTCCTCTCCGTTGAATTTGCCCTTGATGATCGTCGCGCTTCAATCACAGTGTTCATCAGGTTCTTGACAGTCAACCGCATACCGTAGCACAATTTTGGATGTTTCAGACCGCAACATGATTATGATCGATCCCACCTTCAGCTGTAAATTATACTAGGCAACAATTGAAAAAATAAATAGAAATGGTCGCAAAAAGTGAAATTCAGACAATTTTTTCGATTGCTGTTTTGTATGCGCATTTTTGGGGCCTTATTTCATTGTTACTCTTATTTCATTGTTTCATTGTCTTATTTCTAGTGACTTTATTTGGCGGAACCTTTGCTGTTAAGCAATGGGGTTTATTGGCTTCATTTGTATATAATAAAGGTGACCCTCTCTCTCGCGCAATAAATACAAATCGATGTAGGAAATCACGTAAGCTGATTTATCTATCCACCCATTGTCTGCCGTCGCCTTGCTATTGCAACAAATCGACTCCAGAATGAATAAAACATAGCATTTGGCGCCGCCTGCTCCATTTGGAAAAGCTTTCACAAAATACGTACTCAGCTAGAGCGTTGTCATTATTTTTACATCATACCTACATACATGAGTGTATACTTCAATGAGAAGGCTTGTATCTGAACTCCCTCAGGTTGTTGGTAAACTCCACCAAAACATGCCAGCTCTACGATAATTAATTAACAATTGTTCCACGTAAATATGCAGACCATTATCTAAAATGCACACATATGGTGGTGCTGCAATACCGTATTCCCCCCTATAGAGGTGATAAATCGTCGTGATTCTTTTTGTCCTTCATATACTGGAATCCAAGGCTTAACTTAATGGAGTTTAATTAACCGAAAACAGATAAGCATCTGCGGTCTCCATTGTAGAGCCTCGAAGGCGCATGATTTGCTAAACACAGGCTAATTGCATGTTAATTGCTCCCATGGGAATTATTGTGTATAAAAAGGATACTGCAGTGAATATAATTTTGAGCGCGCACATAGGGTATCTGATTTCATGTAAGTATACCTTAAGGTCTGGTATCCACTCCTTTTCAGCGATAACGTCCCCATCGACACATCGCGGGCAGGGAAAAGACACACTCCGTATCCGTGCAGGGTAAAGCATTCCAAATGGTCTATACTTACCTGTTTACCGAGGTGCATTTGATTCACTTGAAAGACTAGTCTCGCGTGACTATATGACACAGAAGCGTGATATCCATCTAACGATAATGATTGTTTCTTCAGCACTCGATGGCTGCCATTTCACGTCACCTTTGATTGATGCGGGCTAACGTGCAACATGGGGCTCGGTCCGTTGGGCAAACATGAACTGGCCAAAGTGGCATCGTTATTGATTATACTGAAATGTGAAACGCTATTGGCAGATAAGAGGTGGTGAATTTACTTGTTAACTAGATTAAATTGATAAAAGTTGATAAAGGGTTTTTCAGTAAGGACGGGTCGATGTTGAAATGGAATGAAACGTGTTGTATGTAAGGTATTAAACTTCCTTTTTTATTTTAAAACTGTTCTGTAGCGCTCACCGTTGATGGTGGAAGGCTGTTAGCTCCTTGACGTCATTTGCAAAAATGACGCCGCTGTCCCAAAAGCTGTACGAAAAAGTAACTTTTTTCGACGCATTGCCACCCGATCAACCTCGTGTGGGTTGCCATATACGGGCTGAATTGCCCGTATTTATCCAAAAATGCGAATTGGTGTTAAGGACGATTTTTCAGTCAAAATTGGGGTCCTCTTTCAAATGATCCGAAGCCTCGTCAGCCAGCGAACAAACGGCGTTGTCTATTATCAATAACTTAGAACTTGTACGTATGTACAGATCCAAGTTCCGATGTAAAATTCGCCTAAATTAAGTCTGCAAAAGGCCGACTTCTTGTCCGCGGGAAGGAATTGACTACATGGGGTTCTCCTGTGCACTTTCACGAAGAGCGGCAACGTTCTTGGCCGATCTGGCTTTTCTTCGACGTAAGTCTGTTGAGCCAAACACTGGAATGGAAAACTTCATGAAACAAATCCTAAACAGGATTGGTTCCATGGAAAAATCGAATAAAACGATACTAGATAGAATATCGTTGTTAGAGAGACAGAACAGCAACATAAAAGCTGTGCCAAAAAGACAAACATGATGAATAGAAGAAAAATTCTTGAATGGAATGCTATGGTATCGAGAGTCAAGGACGAGATGAAATTGGCTCTTGACATACACCAGATAGATATATGTCTCATTTCAGAGACACACTTTAAATTGATAACTCATTTTAAACTGCAAGGATATGAATTATATCACTCCCCACATTCTCATAACTGTGCAAAAGGTGGGGCTGCAGTGTTAATAAAGAATACGATTGAACACCATTTAGAAGCAAAATTCCAATCATGTGCCATCCAAGGAATTTCCATAAGTGTAGAAACTGGTAGTGGGCAAATATCTGTTGCAGCAGTATACTGCTCTCCTAGCTATAGACTAAAGAAAAATGATTTTAAAAGTCTTTTCCGCATATTTCGCAATCGATTAATCGCGGGAGGGGATTTTAATGCCAAGAATAAATATTGGGGATCTAGATTAACAAATACTAGAGGCAGAGAATTATATGAAACTATTAAAGAAGTCGGCGGCAAATATCACTCAACGGGGAAACCTACCTACTGGCCTACAGATAGGAATAAAACCCCAGATCTTGTAGACTTCTTTATATCCAAAAATATATCTTCAAATAAAATAAATATAGATCGTACACTTGGCGATAAAATAATAATAAAAGAAAATAGCCCTAAACTAGTTAATAGACTGACTGATTGGAACCACTTTAGGCAGAAGTTGGAAGAATGTATCCAACTATCGTCAGCTATTCAAACAGAAGATCAACTAGAAGAAGCAGTGCAAATATTTACACTGGATATGCAAAAAGCTGCATGGGCTGCAACTCCCCAAAGAACAAACAAGATTAAACAAAGCTCTTATCCTCGTGAAATATGTGAAATTATTACAGAAAAGAGGAAAGCTAGAAAACGCTGGCAACAGACAAGGGCGCCAAGCGACAAAACCACACTGAACAACTTAAATAATAAGGTCAGAAAATCTATAAGAGAATTTAGTAACGAGTCTTTAAAATCGTATCTTACCAGTCTTACAAATGATGCTAGTACCGACTACTCGCTCTGGAAGGCAACAAAGAAAATGAACAGGCCAATAGCTCACAGTCCGCCAGTAAAAACCAGAGAAGGTAATTGGGCAAAAAGCAGTCAAGAAAAAGCAAATACTTTTGCAGAGTACCTTGAGAACGTCTTCAAACCTTATGAAGATAAAGATTATCAAGGAAATGAAGAAACGTGCGAAGAAGACAGACCTATTGGGCCGGTAACAGCTAAAGAACTTGCCAAAGAAATCAAAGAAAGCATAAACATAAAAAAAGCCCCAGGGTTCGATTTTATCACAGGGGAAATTTTAAAACAATTTCCTCGAAAAGGTTTAAAAAAACTAGCGCAGATTATAAATGCTACATTTAAATTAAGATATGTGCCAAGTATGTGGAAGGTCGCGGAGGTAATAATGATACCCAAACCAGGTAAACCACCTAGCGAAGTAATGTTGTCCAAGCTATTCGAAAAAATGCCGGCAAAACGTCTGCAAAAAATTATTGATGAAAAATCGCTACTTCCAAATCATCAATTTGGGTTTAGAAACAAGCACTCTACAATTGATCAGGTGCATAGAATCACAGATAAAATCGAAAAAGCATTTGAAGAGAAAAATGTGTGCTCTACAGTATTTCTTGATATAGCACAAGCTTTCGATAAAGTCTGGCACAAAGGACTGATACACAAACTACAAAAGCAACTGCCGAAGCAGTATTCGACCATTCTGGAGTCTTTATATCAGATCGATTCTTCAGAATTAAGCAAGATACAGAGTGCTCAACATGAAGAGAGATTAAAGCTGGTGTACCGCAAGGCAGTGTGCTAGGTCCAGTTTTATACCTACTCTTCACTAGCGATTTGCCTGCAAGTGAAGAAACCACCATAGCTACTTTTGCAGATGACACAGCCGTCCCTGCTGTGGGAGCAACTGTCGAAATAGCAACAAAAAAGCTTCAGACGGCAATAAACAACATTTCAGAATGGACTAAGAAATGGCAGATTAGATTAAATGACCTTAAGTCAGTCCATATTTATTTTACGTATAAAAAGGTACCACACATTCCAGTCTACATTAACAACAATGTAGTAGAATTTTCTAACACAGCTAAATATCTAGGCATGACTCTAGACGCTAAAATGCGTTGGAAAGCCCACGTTAAGAAAAAAAAAGATGAGTTGAACATGCGATACAGTAAAATGTATTGGCTTATTGGGAGATATTCAACCCTATCCAACAACAATAAGTTATTGCTATACAAGCAAGTTCTAAAACCAATATGGACCTACGGGCTCCAATTGTGGGCATGTACATACCAAAAAAACTTACAAAAAATTCAGGTTTTCCAAAATAAAGTACTAAGGAACATAGTTAATGCGCCTTGGTACATACGCAACGCCGATCTGCATAGAGATCTAAATGTTGAAATGGTTGAAGATGAGGTTAAGAAGGTTGCTCGGAGGCATAGAAATCGGCTTCTCAACCACGTAAACACAGAAATAACAGAACTTTTAAATGATGACAATATAATCAGGAGACTGAGACGGATGAAACCTCTTGATCTGTAAGATTTGGCTAGGGCTAAGAAATTAGGTATTAATTTCAAACAAAACAAGTTTAAAAATCCGACAAACGGCGGATTTATCTCTTCAAATTCATTAAATAATTCAAAATATAAATTGCTGATTAGTCGTACGACTAGGTGCAATCTTATTCGGGATGGCTAATGTCAGTCCCCCGGGAGTTTTTTTAGATGTGTTAAAGTCCATCACTATTGCAGAAGCTCCCTCGCGTATAGCTCTGCAATGTCTTTCGATGATTTTTTACTTCCAGCGAATTCCCAACACACAAAAAAAAAAAAAAAAGTCTGTTGATTAATTGTGCACCGAAGCGGCTGTCTCGAATTTTGCTTCTAAACGTTGAATAGCGTAGTTGGCAGCCATATGGAAATTTTGACTCTGAACAAGGGTAGCTTTGTTATTTAATGCGATTTTAATATGTAATTAGTTCATATATTGCTTATTAAATTTTCTTTTTATTAAAAATAAACTTTTTCGAGTTAAGAGGTTTCAATTTAGAATTAAATGTATTATGAATAATGTCTCTCAAACGCAGTAGTTGGCAACCCTGTACAGTAGTTGAAACTCTACGGAAAAACAGAGTTGTTGACACCGAAAAATAATGATTAAATTATATCTAGTAGTTAATTAAAATTAATTTAATGTTTCCTTTTTAAACAAAAAAGCCACGAAATTTAATATTTATACAAATAATATAAACAAAGCAATAAATTAATTAAATATACATTTAGCAATTTAGTTTTTGAATTTCAAAACCTAATTTAAACGATGCTTATCTTAAATTTTGTGCGATTTAGGCATTTTCAAAAATCTGAAACAAATAGCAGTCGTATAGTGTAGTTGTTGGAACCGTCAAAAATACTGCAGCTGCCGAATTTATGGTGTCATTATTCATGGAACCAGGGTCCGTAAGATAAATGTCTTCAAAACCCCATTGAGGATAATACCAAAAGCAGTAGACCAAGAAAACCCTTTGACTGCCAGTAAACAGCGAGTGCCTTGAATGTCTTTCCCTTGACATGCTTTGCACAAAGAAGTTCCTTACCTTGGATAACTTCCAGGTATTTTAGCGCTGGCTGAAAAGAGACTGGTCACAATCTTCCTTCCAGCTTCCAAATGATTTAACATAACCCCATTTTTAGTGCAACGGTCAAATACCATATCCAAGGGTATCTGCGCGTTATCACGGATAGTGATCCATGATCCGACAGCAAGTATGTTAACAAAACATAAGCAACTACTGAGAGTATGAGAAAGTCAAATATACAATGCATATGCTGTCGACAGACAAGCCGAAAAAATAATTATCCACTGTCCGTGTTCAGGATAGCAAGGGGGCTTCTAGGTTTTTACAGAACTCATCTACATCTAAGTTAGCAGCGAATGACTCAAGCCAAAAGGATCTTCAAGACAACCCTTTCAAAAACAATTCGTTGCGGATGCCAAACTTCTTGATGAAAGATGTAGTCTGACTTTCACCGGTCAAAAGACCGCTCTATGTTTTAATTTCAACTTGAATTGACTATTAATTCAACTCCTTGTAACATATATATAAGTAAATATTATCACTACTCACGAGCTTGTTCTTTTGCAAAATTCAAACACCGCTCCGATGTTTCACTTCATAAAACGCACTTTGTTTAATTATTTTAAGGAAGTTCGACCAATCGGATTAGTTGACATTTATCCTTTTGGTCTCTATCCGTTTTCATCTTTTTGAATGTCAAATAGGGACTGGTGTCACTTTCCCAAATTGAGTTCTCTCCCACAGTTGACGCCGGCGTCGTTATCCCTTCATCCAATAAGATATCATTTACCGCTAACAAGGGTTATTTTCCAAACCAAAACAAAATACAGACACAATGATATTAATCTTGTCAATGAATCCGGCTGACTCCTTTGTATCGCCATCTCTGTGCTATGCAACCAAGGATAACATGCAAAAAAGGTTTGCTACACAGAGCCAAGCTATACGAGTACAATAACACGACGAAGATGTATTGGTACCTTTTTGAATATTCCATATACAATAAAAAAAAAAGAAAGAACAAAAAATTACCCAGTGTTTATCTTTTTAATAGCACGGTCATAAATCCTCTTGGACTCAACTGACCTATGACAGCCGGACAACGGATTTTGTGCTAATCCAAACAAATCACCCTCAGTTTGTCATAATATTTAGCCTAAATTAGCATTTTGATGCCCGTAGGCGGACATTTCCAGATGATTATAATCTGATGTCATTAAAATTAAGGTGGGTGAGTTACTTGCGTAAATAATGGTGAGTGTGACACCCATAAGATTGAAATGTATGCGTTCGTTTGGGAGGACGAAAGGCAGAGGGTGCAAAATGTTAACATTTGGCTGTACAAATTTAATGAGTAGTTCAAATTTATATTAATGTAGAGCCTTTGGGGTTACCACGGTGTCGGTTGATAGGAATAGTTCCTGAACCTCAGTTTGAAATACAATAATCTGAAATACGACCGCACAAGATGAATGCTTGGGCAGTTGATACAAGAATTTGGTACAGAGTTATCCATCCATGCGGTAGGAAAGGGATTTAGAGAGGTGTTTCCAAATGACCCCCTTACTTAACCTGAAACCTCAGTTAACGATTGGTATATAAAACCAACCCATCATCATCTACCAATGGGGTTGCCGGACCACCGGGACTCGCCGGTATTGTCAACACATTTTTAGCTGTGTCCAGAGTCTCTCTCTCTCCCAACATAATTTTTCAAATTCCTAAAATTTTGAAATGTTTAACATTGAAAAAGGTTATATTTTGACTGAACTCATACATTTAAAGAAGCTTGAATAACTTTAAAACTGAAGTTGAGCTACACTACCCGACAATGCCAAACCCGGCAATATGTTATGTTTTTGAACTTTCAATTTGCTCTTTGTCAAGGCTTGTTTCTACTAATAAATAGTAAATAAAATACATTCACCTAAATGTACGAGTGTTCGAAAACTAGTTGCTTATCGTTTTGGCTACTACAGTATTCCTTTTCTCTGGTTTACACAGCTTTTAGTGCTGTTCCCGAGAATCATTAATTTATCTTCCAAAAACCGTGTCTATTGACAAAATACAGTCACACCTTTTTAAGAATTTTCCCGTTAAGTTGGACAACTTGAGGAAACTGATTTTCAATTGTACTTGAGTCAATAACGCCTTTTACGAATAGCACATGGTTGCCAACTTTAAACATCGGACAAGTATACCGAAAGAATGTAACAGAGAAATCAACTTTGGGACAAAGAATTCATTTTCCAACTGATTTAACAAATGAAGCGTTTAGAATGACAAGGGGTTAAGTGACATTTTTTAAATTTTTTATGTTTTTTATCCGATAAAGGTGTTATGTGACGACTTGAATTTTGGTCTATTCGCCGATACTCTACTGTATTTATTACAGGAGTTAGCTTTGGATTAAGGTGGTATATACACAACTTTTTCAGGTTTCGTAGCGTAAGAAAGTGTTAAAATCACTTAACACAATTGTACGCTCATAAAACGATGTGTAACAAATCTGGTTTGCGCATAAAGGTGCTTAGTGCTCACTTAACACCTTTATGTAGTTAGACTTTACATGTTATACATACTAGCTCAAGCTCATTCACGTTTGTTCATGCTTCTACATTCTACAGGTGGCCGTCTGGAATAGTGAACAATTAACGGTAATGTTTGTTCCTTTTTGTTGTTGTCGACAATATTGGCGTATTGCGATATTTTAGGCAGTTGTTTCTTTGATTCCTATCGCCGAGCTGTGAAGTTAATATTATACTGTGCTCGCGCGTGATTACATTAATCCTTTTCCATACGAGTATAGCGAAGTGCTGACACAATAAAATATTTTGAAAATGTTACAAAGAGGAAAAATGTTGTACAATGTTTTTAAAGCAAAGCAAGAAAACAGAGGAAAGATAAAACTTCCACTGGCAAAAGGTATCTCATAGCTTTAAAGTTTTGTTTATTTGTACCATATAAATTTGTTTTTATTAGGAAATGAAAAAGAAGAAGTTGCAGGTGGTACAAGTTCAACGTTCGATAGCGTTGATCCTTCTAGTAATATACCTTATCAGTTTTAAAATCTTAAAATATACTTATTTAGCTTTTGATCTAGATGTTACCGTTGAATTGAATAAAACACACGATATGGAAGAGAGTGATACTGATCAGGATTTTTCAGCCGGCGATAGCGATGAATATATTCGCGATAATGAGGACATATTAGTAAGCAGCAGTGAAAGTGATGTAAGTTCTAAATGTACAAAATCATATAACCGAAATGCTGAGGAAGTAGCAGATGATACATCTTCTCTTATAAAGAAATCACCACAGAAATCGAAAAAAAAGCCTAGAAATCCTTGCAAATGGAAACAACGTAAATCTGCTCTGAGAGCAAGGCAAAGAGTATGTGACAGAAAGCGGAGTTATTGTGAAACAAAAAACTGTTATTTCGGGAAACCTCTGTGAGCCCAGCAAAAATTGTCGATTTCGTTGTTCAGAAAAATTAACGTTTGACCAGAGAAATGTGCTATTAACAGGTTTTTATAAATTAGATATTAACTCCAAAAATGCTCTGCTTTTTAAAAGTATTATAAAGAAAAGTCCCAGTCGGAAAAAAGCTATTAGCACCAAGCAAAGGAACTTTACTTACGAATACTACGTCGTTGTCAATGGAAACTTTATTAAAATCTGTAAAGGCGCTCTTTGTTCACTTTATCAGATTGGCATAAAAAAATAGAGATCATTCAGAATAAACTGAAAGCCTGTGAATTCGTTCCATCTTTGGATCAAAGGGGTCGTCATGAAAGCCGACCGAACAGAATTCCAGTGGAGGTAACTGCTTTTGTTACTGAGCACATAAACCAGTTTCCGTCCGAAGACCTTTGCTTAATATTTCGAAAATGTTTAAGCTGTATATAGAAGAATGTACAACAAAGAATAGAGACGAACACTTTTTTGTAAAAGAGTCTTTTTATAGACACATATTTGATACTAAATTTAATCTGTCATTTCGACATCCACTAAGCGATACTTGTAGTACATGCGATGCAGGAAGCAATACAACAAAGCATCGGTTGAGCTACAAGGCAGCATTTGAACACCAGAAAATTGATCGTGAAAAGGCTCGTACTAATTCTAATGTGTGCTACCTAACAGTTGATTTACAGCAAACTATGCCTTTACCTAAACTTACGACTTCGAAAGCTTTCTACTTAAGACAGATGTTTTACAATTTGGGAATCCATACCATTACATCTGATGGTGAGAAGCCCTTCATGATGACATGGACCGAGGACGTAGCTGACAGAGGAAGCACGGAGGTTGTTAGTTCTCTTTGGACTTTTCTCCAACAAAATAACGATCTCAAAAGAAGAAAACATTTGATAGTTTGGTCAGATTCATGTGCTGGTCAAAATAAAAACTTTAACATGATTTGCAGGGCTATTTTGATGTCATTGACCATAAGTTTCCAGAAGTGGGGCATTCCTTCCTGGACAGCGATCGCGATTTTGGCAGAATCGAAAAAGTTTTACGCAAACATGAAACAGTGTACACAGCAGAACAATACCGAGACATAATAAGAGCTGCAAGCTCCCGAAATACGGTTGTAATCGATATGGAAAATCATTTTCGTTCCCTAAACGATTTGCAGTTCAAACTCAATGTAAAAAATGCAACCAAAAACGAGTTAAATGAAAAAGTACAATTCCGAGACACAGTTATACGAACGGATCTTATTTGTACAAAGAATGTTACAATGAAGAAATACCCTTCAGCAAAGTTGTCATCGCTAAAAACAAAAAACTACCAGAAAAAAACACAGACTTTTTACCACGCGAAAGAAAATCCAAGCAGCTATCAGCAGAAAAAAACAAAAAATTTAGACGATCAAATGAAGTTTGTCCCACTGGAACACCGTTGGTTTTATGAAAAGGCCATGGCTGCAAGTCCTGACGTTAAAAATGTAAAAAAAAGAAAATAAATAAATAAACAAAAATGGCACTTAACACCTTTTTCTATTTTTTAACAAATATTAATAATAAAATGTTTGGCATAAAGGTGTTAAAGGAGTTGATTTGTAAAAAAATACCACTTATCATTAGTTTTAATAAATGAATTTTTATTGTCGAAAATGATATTAGTTTTATTATTATTTTGTTGGTATTACCGAATTCGTATTGCTTCAACAGGGAAAATTCTGAGCAAAAAACTTTAAAGGCTTGTAACTCGAAACTTGAAATTTGTCACTTTACACCTTTTCATTCTAAACGCTTCAAATTTTACAAAAAATATTCAGTTTTAAAATGTTGTTGGGATGATCAGTATTCCCTGCTGGTTGCTCCCGATTTGTTGCCGAAGAAAGATAGAAGATGATTTTCCGTTTTTTTAAAAATAACTTTATTTTCTCTCGAGGGGGTCTTACCTCGACGAGGTCTAAATCAAGAAGACAAAATATAGGAGATAAAAAATATGGCTGAGAGGTTTCTGATCTCAAACAGATTTCAAAGCGACCTCTGACTTTTCGTTTAACGTGGATAAGATTCTATATACTATATATTAAAGTTTCTTGATATGAAATAAGGAATGATTTATTATTTTAGATAAAATCGATCCTTAGGGAACACCAGCTTATCTGGTGTAACATATAACTAATATATAACTTTAAAAAATTTAATTTATTTTTTCGACAAAATAGTAGTTATGTATATAAATATATAGATAAATGCCATAAATATCGATAAAAAAAATGTTGGTCATAAATTAATGTTATTGCTTTTTAAAACTTTTGAATACTGAATTAAAATGACTTAGAATTTCGATACCGCTTCATTAAATAGCAACAAATGTTTTGCAAAGATTAAACTTTCAACTGTTGCAGTACTCAAATGATTACAAATTTTTGTTTTATTTAAATATATATATATATATTCTTTCAACATTTGCGGAGAATGTGAAAGCAATAAAAAATAAAATCTTTTAAGAGTGGATATAAGAAGTCTCCATCAGCTGTTTTTACTCCTAAATGTTTTCCATAAAAAACATCAATTGATAAAATATCAAATCCGTCGAATTTTATGTTTCTTTAGAGATAAAAACTAAAAAACAGAAATTATGCAAAGGCTCTCATTGTGTTCGACTCACATTAAACAAATAATAATGCAATTAATAGAAAATGTTTTGTCTTCAATAGAAAAGGTTGTTTTGATTTGTTCGTTTTAGAAAATTTTTGATATTAAAAATCTTGAAATTTGATGAATTCAAGGTAAAAAGTCTTGTTCATATTTTGGAGCTCAAATCTTGAAAAAAAATATATGTCTTGTAAACTGGCACCACTGAATCAGACCACAGACGTTCACAATATGCAACCCAGTGAAAACTAGACATGGCTCTATATAGCTCGTCTTTATATATACTGTCATAGGCGGCTTTGAAATCGATGAAAAGATGGTGATTATCGAGGTATCGAGAAGAAAGAGAAAATGGGAGATTCCGATGTACGTGCATCTTAAATGTCTGCAAATTTTACTGGGCGATTTAAAAGCAAGGCAAGGTAGTTCATAGTAATACAGAAGATAGGCTTAAGGGTCAATTGGTGGACATCCCGGGAATGACGAGTATCAACAGCGTTTGTAGTAAAATTTTGTAAAGTGAAAAAGTGAAGCTGGGCAATTTTGTTTGACCACCAATTATTTAATAAAAAACAAAGAGCATGAGAAGATCATAGCATTTCTGTGATTTTCAAGCGAATTTACAGAATTCACTATTCCTCACATTTTCTGGTGCAGTATGGTTTTCGGCGCACTAGAATAGATATGATAGTTGTTCCCGAATTTGGGTTCTATCAATGTTTAGTACATATATATAGAAGCCAAATCAGAAGAGACAAACTTTTGCAGATGTCATTGCGTTTTGGACAGGCTAGTTAAAATTAAGCGCATATTGAGACTCGTTAGGCGCACCTCTTATGTTAGTATTGCTGTTTTAATAATAGCAAGTCAATTTTTTTTAGAAGTAATTTTTGTATTTAAAGTCGATTTCAGAGCCCACGAGGATTGAACTTTCAAAATAGAATTATCGGTCTCCCTATTTTGAAATTATTAGCATGTGTTTTGAGTGACTGGCTTTAACAGATAATAAGACCAGAGTAATCCCTCTGCTAGTTTTGCTCCTTGAAAGGTACCATCACACACTTTTTGTGAAGTGACTTCATTTTAAATATACCTACTTCCGTGATCCAAATTTCTCGGCCTCAAAATCCTACTACAAATAGATCCTGCTTAAATTCACAAAAGCCAAAGTCCTACGTAAACCTCAAAACACATTTTCTTTACACAATTAATAGGGTTGCCTACAATTTTTGACTCTCCATTTCTAACTTCTAACTAAAGTAAATTTAATCGAGCATCCGATTTAATTGGAAGACACAAATTCCTACTATTCCAAATTCTACTTATCCATTCCCTTTTATAATTTTAAACCTTTGATGTTGTCACATCATTTAAAACTAAATAACACCCGCTTCCGTTTTATTGCGTTGCTCCATATTTTATGCTTTGTATACGATGTCTTCCAAGCAAAGAGTTTCCAAAGTCCCATAATTGGAAAAGTTTTGGCGAAAACTTCCAGGAAACGTAATTTACTAAGAACACAAAATATATTCTATATACCTAGCATGCAATGTATTAAATTTATTATTACAGTTTGTGTTAATTGGACAACTGAATGTACAAAGGAGACTATCTGCTATTGATTTAAGTGCCCTTTGAATTTCCTATTTATATTCTGCGATTGTCATAAACACACAAATGGCACGTCAATTTTCAATAACTTTTCAAATATAATTGATGTGTACAAAGCAATCCACCGAACGATGCAAATGATGTACGTATGACGTGTGCGTATTTCGAAGGGAGGTCAAAACTATTTGGTCGTATACCTTTTGTGTATATCCATATTTATAGTCTTTAACCGAGGTGTACGATTTACAGAGAGGAAGAGAAAGCCTTTTTTTTTCTTACCCTCACAAACTTAAAGAGAAAAATAATATGACAACTTTATTTCTTTGAATTTCCTGCACAACAAACAAAGTAGCATATCCCCCTATAATTATAAATAATAGCAAAAGGCTATTTTACCCGACTGTACTATGCACGTTCCATCGGGACACCCTGTGGTCTAAACGGCTAGACCGATTTTGAAGAGTGAGGTATCATAAGATTCGTATTCTTCCCCGGAGTGTCATAGGGTAAACAAAAAGATATAAATCTAAATTTAAAGAAAAACGAAAAAAAAAACAATTGTCACACAAATCTTAAGATATGGAATACACTGAACTGTGAAATAAATTACGTTCTGATCTATTCACAATAGCATCGCAACTCATACTCAGCGGCATCTACATTTCAACTCAACATCGCAACTGACCGCCAAAAATCGTATTATTTATTTTTAGTGGATAGTATTACCATCAAACGAATATTATGTTGAGTGTAAGGTTCAAGTTTTTATAGTCTAAATACATTAGGTCCGTTCGCGTACGCAGTTTGAATTGAACGCAATCGAATCGTACTCATGGAAAATGACAGAAAAAGAGAAAACTAGCAAAATAACGAGTAACGAGTGGCTCCTCTCTTGGCTCGAAACAGCTCAGAGAATTTCAACCGGCAAGTACTGATAAATATGTCAGCACAAAGTTGTCAAGAAACAAATTAAAAATCAGGTTAAAAATTAAACGCACAGAACAATAAAATCTGTAAAAATAAAGAAAATTCGGTGGTGGTCGATTGTTGTCCTAGGACATTTCATATGTTGCAAAAAGGTAAGTTATATATTTATCTGTGATATGGATTAGATGTCAAAGATGAAGGTTGCTCAAAGTAGCTCGAAGTCTATCCACGTACTTTGGCGTATATTTTCACCTCTCTGAGAAAGTTTTGTTAAATTTTTTGAGTTTGACGGATTTGTAGTGTTTGGCTCGGGAAAGTACGCGAATAGACCTATTATTACCCGACTGGACACAGGGAGGGTTATGTGTTTCGCGCGTATTCTATGTACGTTCCTATGTGACGCCGTGTAGCCTAAACGGTTTGACCGTTGAATAGTGAGGTGTCATTAGATTCGTATTCTTCCCCGGAGTGTCATAGGCTAAAAAGATAAAAATAAAAAAAAGGTAGTTTAAAAAACCAAAAAACCCGACTGACTGTAAAAAAAATAATAAAAAAGATATGAACAAGCCACATTCAAGTACATATAGGTACCTTACTATTTGGCAGTCATTTATGTGTACCTACTATTGCATGTAATATCAAATAAAAATAAATATGTAAAAAAAAAAACTAAAATAAAATAAATATATTTTTAACAAGATATAAAGCTAAGTGATCGTAGGTATATGTTATTATTTTTTTATTTCACTAAGGGCCGGTCTGTTTAGAGCTAGTGAAATTTTACCGATGAGTGTTTATTGAACGATTTTTCACTTCGGTGCAGTGATATTAGACGTAGAGAAAAATCCCTACATGTAGGTATTTTCGACTAAGAAATTGCTCCGTAAGGGCAAAAAGGACAGATTTTGTTTGCTTTAAATGTAGGTATTTTTTTATATTTTATAAGAAATGTCAGATAAACGAAAACGTATATTGTCAAAAGGCGTTCGTTTGTGCCTTTTTGTCCCTGAGCAACGAAAATCTAAATTTAATTTGCATTATTCGATCAGCCTTACAGAATGCAAATTTAAATTCCGTTTCTTTTAAGTGCAGAGACAAAATGAGTTCAAAAGCTCTATATAATCATCACATTAACACGTTGGGTAGGGTGGGACACTTTCACATGAATTTCTTCTCTTATTTAATTTGTATGTTTATAGATTAAAGATTTGTTCAACGATTTAAATAAAAACAGTACGTTCCTACTTATTGATTTATTGCGTCATCTAAACTGACGTCGAAAGTGCCCCACCCGGATGACGATTGTGCCCCACAATGGAGCAGATTCGCCTTTTTAGGGCAGTTTTAATTTTTTTTTTTTTTTGAAATTATAAGGGTGAAGTTAACTTTTAAGAAATAATGCATTCTTTTAGTAAAATAATCATAGCTTGAAATAAAAAAAAAAAACAGATTTCAAATATTTATTTGCTAAAGAAGTTATTTCAAATCTGCGAAAAATATGTTGAATCTGCCCCACCATAGCCTAATATGTTTATATATAATGTGTCAATACCTATATTTTGTATTTATGTATTTACTCTCATTAACTTTTAAAGACAATAATGGCCGAGCAATTTGAATTATTTAAATAAACTAATTTTTATTTAATAAATGTATACCTAACAATTCCCTTTGTGTCTCCATTTGTATTACTTTGTATAAATAACCTACTAATTTATTGTTTTGCCTTTCTATTTGTAAATATATCATCCTTTTTTCGTATTATTAACACTAACTTATTGTTTTATACTAATTTTATATACGTAACGTAATAATAATAAAAATAATAAACTTAAATGGAAATTAAATAAAATAAATACAGCTTTTCTTTTATTTTTTCCGAATATTATATAGGCAAGCAGATTCGTAGAGGAAATATTACGTCGGTAGGGAATTTTAGGACCCGTGGTAGGTTTTTTTTTTTTATGCATTATCACTGCTTCGGTCCCGAAACCATAGCTTTGCAACCAATCGTTCCATTTTTCCAGTTAATTTGTCAATTCAGTGATTGACCGAACATATGGTTACATTTTTTGTTTGTTTTCCGGATCTGTTTGTTTGTTTAGGTATTTTATAAATGTAGGTACTTTTTTCGGTAAAATGTGTTCAGCAAAAGAATGTAATAAATGAAACTGAAGAATAAAATATATTGTTGTGAAACAGTAACCAATTTTTGAGAAAAAAACCTGAATTAAAATTCGTTACTAATGGACCTCATCGAAATAATTTATGGCACATACCTTAAAAAATAATGCCCACACCCATCCATAAAGGCTTCTAGATTAACATTTACTTTATAAAACATGTACAATAAAAGAAGAACTTCGTAATAAGAAACATAGAACTATACATAATTATTGTCTGTGGCGTACGCGATTATTGGCCAATAATTTTAAGCATCTTTGAAGAATCCAATGAAACCTTTATAACCTTTCTGAACGTCTAAAGTCTTGTAGTAGAATTTTGGTTTCTTTGTTTCACCAATAAAAACAATCTTCCTTGCATTTGGTCCTTCGAACCGGATTTTGGTGCTGAATGCCGTTGATTCACCTGACGTCTTACTTGTAACGGGCGTTGCTGGGCATATTTTTCGGGGCAAGTAAAAAAATCCACGAAAATTAACACCACATGGGAATTAGTAGACTTAATATAGGTGTTCGCACTTTGATTGGGAATAAACTCCACTATAGTGTGAGCATTAAACCCACGTCTTAAAAATACAAGTGAGAATCAATTCCACTCTCGACTTTGTCTTTTTAAAATGTCAAAGCTAGAATAAATACAATTAATTCGTTGTCTTTTTTGGAATTCTCATCAATGCAATAACATGACCACTACATCGCATGTGTGATTGTCCTACCCTTTAAACTATTACCTCATCTGTATCTTAAGCAAAGGTACACAGGAGTACACAAGTAAAATTAATCCTGATGCCTGACCCCTACAATATTTTCAACTTTCTCAAGTACGTAGTCGAGATGCTAATCAATTCTGACATTACGATGATAGTGAACTCAAAAAGTGTGTTTGTCTGTCTGTTTTTTTTTTTTTGCACTGTAATTAATATTAATATTAATGGTACTTCCCATTAAAAATGTTCATACCAGTTTAATTTCTTCGGAAACGGCTCTGACGATTTCAACCAAAATTGATATTTAGCTTAAGTATAGGTGAGGTTACCTTGACTGCATACTCAGTTCTCCGCTAAAAAATAGAATAACGGTACTTTTGAAATTTGGACATATCTCGAAAACGGTCCATACCATGTGGGTTATCTGCCAAATTTTACAAAAACCGCTCTACCGATTTTGTTCCAAATGCTTATAAAGATAATAAAAGTATTCTAAATAAGATCCCGTACTTAGTTTTTTTCAAAAAAATTTAATAAATCAGATTAATAATGATTTCTGAAAACTTGCTTCACTAATCCCGATTTGTATTTACATATCTACGGTATATTTTAGTAATAATCTCAATTTTCCACTTCTAATAAAAATGCAATGCAAACTAATTGTACCTACGTAATAAAATAAGAAAACAACCAAGCAAACTTTTGATGAACGATAAAGTTTCGTTCGACCCAGTCGTGCACTTTATTTTTCCAGAGCTTTGTGTTCGTCCGTTTTTAATACCGAGAAATACTTGCCATATACGTACATCATAATAAACAAATTATCTATCAGAAATCGTTGAATCGTTGGAATTTCTTTACGGACATATTATCATTATGTATCATATAGGTATGAATATATTTTACACATACCTAATTGAAATGACTTCAATCAGGACGTATGCGTAAAGCGTGTATAAGGACATGCACGTGCCATCCTTGAATATCAATTCGGAAAAATAGGTATAAGCTTCATTGATTCTGTGAAATGGAATTTCTTGGATCGGGTGAACCGATTTTTCCCAAAATCTATTCAACCATATCCTTAAGGATAATATGACAAGATGGGAAAATGAAGAAACACAAATCAATAAAATGTGTTAGGTAGGTATATGTGCTTTTCGAAGGCGTTTTCATTTTCAAAACGGGTCACCACAAACTACAAAGTTTCATTGGAAATCGTATTTTGAGTTAGGTGGGTATGTAAGAAAGTCTGCTTCGTTGTCACAAAAGGTGGTCGTTGAGTGAAACCTGACAGTCAAACAAAAAAAAAAAACACTTGAAATGTTTTGGTAAGCCACCAATTTTCGATTGCACATTTTAAACACATTACATTTCTTTTTCTGCTAACCGATTTGGAAGTTTCAATGATTGATTGCGCTATGTTCCTGCCTTTTTATTAAATTCTCTATTTAAATCGATTTAATTGTTGAGAAGGGGCTTGTCAGTGAGCGCTTTATAGCAGATTTTTGGCTTAAACACCGCCAAATAGAATGATACTTTCATATTTACTTCCGTGCATCAATCTACTCCGACAAGAAATACATAGCTCCCTTCACTTGGCCCGAAAACGGAAAATCTGTTCATTGAAATATACTACTCTTGTGTACATATTTGCATGGCACTTTGTAGGCCTCGAAACTTTGGTGCGGCAAAGTGAAATACCCAGGTATTTGTATTCTCCGTTATCACCGACGACGTCCAGAAATGGTGATACAACATGCATTTTAGAGGATGTGCTTTTACTCGCCTTGTAACTGATAGTTAGTCATGCATTAACAACATGGCAACGCGTTCGACCCTACCAACATGATTCCGGTTGACTCGTTCCCAATAGTGTCAAATTGCAGTGTCCTGTGTGTTTTTGTTGATACGATGCAACGGTTGTACCTACACATTTGGGGAAGGTATACATCCAGATTACATTTGTTACCAATTTTCAATGCGTTCGTTTGATTTTGCACATTCGGGGGAAATGTGCATAATGCATTGCATATGCTAACAAAATGAAGTGCGAGTAGGTATAGGTACATACACTCTGTGGTCATTAGGGCGCAGGTGATGCCGTAACGTTGGTGATGGCAAAAATGCTCTTGATGTTTAAGTTCAAAATGTTCGATATGCGCTTGGTAAATACACTCCTTGGCATTGTTTACACCTATAGATAGCTAGCTACCGTTTGAGCCACATTTTTGACTTCAACATTTTGGCAATCCTAGAAATGGTTTATGGTTGAGTTGTGTTTAGGTGCTCTCCACATTTTAACTGAAATATTTTAGTACCTACCAAATATTCAATGAGCTGCATAAAACGGAGTATGCATCTAAGCGAAGTGGATCCATTCGCAGTTTGTTCTTGTTGTTGTAAAAGAAATGAATTTAAAACCAGAATATAATTACTTGTGATGAACTTCGTCTACAACTACTTCCTTGTGTGATGCAAAAAGTGGTATGAACTCAATTTTGCTGATGCATCCAGCACTGAGCTGCGTTTCGCCACTAATGCTATCTAACTATTCCCTGCTCTTTCTTCCATGATGGATCGACGGCATTTAACATATTTGATTTTTAAGAAGTCTAAACAATTATAGTTTGTAGATATCTTTACAGGCAAACATGCAAGCTAAATCAAAGCTTCCCTCTTCCACACCCTGGAAGTCTATAACCCAATATTGGTGGACTCACCGAGGATTTCAACGACTCGTTGTCATTGCCATGAACTCTTTGAAAACTTTGGTGAGAAAAGAAAAATCTGCACGCGTCAAAAAACACATTGAAAAATGCCCAAAAAAAAACTTAACAAGTCTCGAAAAATGCGTCCATAAACCTACCCAGATCCTGTCAAATTTCGACATTTGCAATTTTTCTTTCAATAAACGCACCTTACAATAGTTTCTTTTAGTAATTATTATTAATATTTATAGCTATATGACAATTTAACCGCCAAAAAACCGTGAATTTTTTGTGACATTTCATTTTTACGTGTAAGGAAACTTTGACATTTAACTGCGAATATCCCTAAGGTTACCGGCTGCCATTGATAAAGCTAATCATTTCTCGATTCCACGAATAATATTAAAATATATTTTTTTTAAAGCTTTGTGTAATACATATAGCACTACTATTTCAACTTTCTCGATTAGATACTCGAAAACGGGATATACGATTGGAACAAAAATTAATTGCTGAGCTCAAAATATTATTTCCAACTTAATAGCAAACTCAGATTTTCTCTATATTATCGTGTTATTATTATTTTTGAAAAAATAAATTTTTTGAAAATTTGGCTTTCTTTAGTTTACCTGAAAACGGTGCTACCAATTTTGACCGAAATACAGGGTGGCGCAAGATTCGTGCTACAAAAATAAAACGTAATAACTTTTTTTCTGTGTGAGTAATCGGCTTATTTTTTTTTTATTTTGTAGGTTACTATTTAGATTTATAAAAATGGATGCTTGGGATACGGAGAAAAGAATTTGGATAGTGCAACGGTACCATGCTTTGCAGTCCGTCATTTCCGTCCAAAGGGAATTTAGGCGGGAGTTTGGCGGTAATCCCCCGAGTAGATGGACCATTATGAGGTTTGTAAACATGTTTGCCGAATCTGGAAGCATCGCACGAAGGCCGTACCATCGAGATGCCAATGTTCGGGTTCAGGATACAATCGCAGCAGTAGCATCTGCAATACAGGCCAATCCGAGCGTTTCGACCCGAAACTTATCGGGGCAAATTGGAGTTAGTAGACGGTCATTACAACGGATACTTCATGACGATTTAAACTTGTTTCCGTACAAAGTCCAAATTACTAGCAAGTTAAACCCTCAGGATTTGCCTGTTCGCCTGGAATTTTGCCAAAAAATGATATCAATGGCCGAAGAAGACAACACATTGATCAATTGTTTGTTCATGTCTGATGAGGCCCATTTTCTTAACGGCAATGTAAACAAGCAAAATTGCCGTATATGGAAAGAGTCAGCACCCAGAACGAGTCACTGTGTGGTGCGCAGTTTCATCAAGGTGTATTGTCGGGCCGTACTTCTTTGAAGAAAACGGTGTAACCGTTACTGTCAATGGGGACCGTTATTTAAATATGTTGAAGGAGTTTTTTTTTACCCAGAACTGCGCCGAAGACGTATACCATTCAACAGCGTTTGGTTTCAGCAAGATGGAGCAACTGCACATATAGCCAGACCAGTTATGGCGGAGCTAAACAAAAAATTCGCAAACAAATTAATTTCTAGGAACTCCACTCTTCGCTGGCCCCAAGGTCACCTGACCTGACTGCACCAGACTTCTTTTTATGGGGTTATGTCAAGCAAGAGGTGTATAAAACGAAGCCCAGGAATTTAACTGAATTAAAGCAGTCCATAACGACAATAATTGAGGCGATCCCAACTTCAACTCTTCAGGCCGCAATGAATAGTTTTTTGATCAGGTGCCGCATATGCGTGGGAGAGCGTGGAGGTCATTTGCGATCTATAATCTTTAAAAACAACTAACTATTTAAAATAAAATTTAATTTTCTAACCAATAAAAAAAAAATAAATGAAATACATCGATTAAAAAAAAAGTTATTTGAATTTCTTATTGTAGCACAATTGGTGCGCCACCCTGTACAAACTTAGAGTAAAATTGATGTTTTCAAACTGATTGCGTCCTTAATTATACCCTCCACAGGAAGGTATTTTCACTTTGTCATAACATTTGTGTAGGGCTTCTGTTTTCTTAATGGAAATGAAATGAAATGAAATGAGACGATACACGATTTGACTTTTGATAATTCACGTTTTATTTCTTATATTCTGAATCAGGATCACATTCTGAATCGATTTAACCATGTCCGTCTGTCTGTCTGTCCGTCTGTCTATTGAAAGCACGATAGCGCCCAAAGGAATTGACATAGGAGAATGAAATTTTGTGTAAGGACTTCTTTTTATCGTCGTCAGGTTGGTATTGAAAATGGGCTATGAAGGTCAAGTAGTTCTGGTACCTCCCATACAAAATCAGTATTAGACCTATTTGTCTCTCTGTCGGTGGAAAACACGATAGCGTCCAAAGGAATCAACCTAGGCGAATCAAGTTTGGTGAAAGGACTTCTTTTTATCGTCGTTAGGTTGGTAATAAAAATGGGATATGTTGGTCAAGTAGTTCAGGTACCTCCCATACAAAACCAATTTTGCATGACTTGTATTCAGTGGAGGGTATCAAAGCATCGGACAGGCCGATGATAACACTTTTACTTGTTTTCAATTCGAATCACCCAAAACGTTAACTTAAGAAACCGCTTACATCTCGAAAACTCCATCTCGAACATTAGGTATATTAACTAGGTTTTCAGCAATAGTATTTTTCAAACTAAGCATTGCAATGTGTGTTACTATTTTGTCTGCATAATTTTACAAAAAAAAAACGCACTAACAATTTCCATCAAAATACTTACTAGAGATAATATAAGTATTTTTAATAAGATAACCTACGTACCGTACAAAACAAAAAACATTTCTCCTTTGGTAATATTTAATTAATAGTGCTTTAAAGTGTTCTTCACATTGACGAAATTTTTCAAATTGAATAATTTTCTTCAATATGTTATTATCAACGTTGAGAAATACCCATTAAACTGTTGCAATCTAACCAATTTGTCTGCATAATATCTTTAAATTGAATAAATTTCATTATATGATATATGAACATTTGTCTTCAACTTACTTGACGAAATTTTCTTCATACCGAACATTTTTTGTAATTATTTAAATTTTTCATAATATTTTCTTCAATTAGTATAAATTTGTTTAAATGCAGGAAAACGTTTTCTTTAAATTGAAAAAGTTAATCAATTTGAAGAAGTTTCATTAAAATGCAAATGTTTATTATTTTGCTCGAAGTGATAACTTTTACTCTTGTAAGTGAAGTGGTGCAGTGCGGATTAATCGTCTCGTGTTCGTGTCAAGCTATAAACAAATAAATAATTAAGTATGAGATTTGATTGTACAAAAATACATTCGAATAAGCAATACCTAAAGATTTTCTTTTATTTCAGATGGTCGCTGTTGTGCATTTAATTTTTTTATAAATCGATTAAAATCTTACAATTATAAATTATTTATTATTATCCTTAATTAATTTTTATCATTATACTTATTAGAAGTTGTGTGTTAACTTTAAATTTATTAATTATGTATTATTATTCCAATTACCTTATTATTCAAATAAATTCATTAAATACTAAAACTAATGTTATTAATTAATAATATGCTAGAATATAAATAAAAAAATATATTTTTAGCTTAAAAATATTTAGTTGCGTATATATTTTCAATGGGCAAAAAATACATGCAATTTGAGAATATTTCATCAATTTCAGAAAAACTTATTTGTGGAATAAAAAAATATTTGTTTTTAAGCGGTAAAAAGAATAAAAATCATTAATTTGAAGAAAACAATGCGTCATATTGAAGAAATAGATGTAGATTTGCTGAAAAAGTATTCAGCTTGAATAAAGTAAGGAGTTAAAAGGAATATTTGTTTTTCAAATTGACAAAAAATACTTTATATTGAAAAAGCGTTCATTAAACTAAAGAGTAATATGCGTCGAATTTAAAAAATTTTCTTTCAATTTGAGGAAATGGGTTTGTAGAAATATAGATTTCTTTTTTCAATTTCAATTGAAAAATATTTTTATTTTTTTTTTTTCAAAATGAAAAACATTTTAAGTTAAATTGAAGAAACATTATCCACTGAATTTTACGAAAGAATAATTAGTCTTATTCAATGTGAACATTTTTGTGAATTTAACACCACAATGTATTTCATCAAAATGACATTATTTCTTATTGAGGAAATGGGTAACAAAATGTTCATTAAAACAACGGACATGATTTGTTGACCTTATATTGATCACCGTTTCTTCAATTATACAGGCTTTTGAATCAATATGACCACTAAATTTGGTTCAGTGTGACATATTGGTAAGGAAAATAAAATTAACTAATTTTTCATTAAAAAAATAAAAAAATGAAATAGAAATACTGGTTTTACCTGCCGGGCACAATCGTAATTCGCAAGAACGAATGGCTGACCGAGTTAATTAGTGAACACAATACACACGTTATTATGTCCCCGGGTTGAAAAGAAGATGAATGATTACGAATGCGACGTCGTCGATTCGGCGAACATTAGCTTATTAGGGTTATATATAAACAATGATACCAAACAATAAAAAAATATGTCAAAAAAAACGTCCAAAAGAGAATCAAAAATTGTGTCAAAAAGCCATTTCTAAATAATGCCTAAGAAAAAGGAGTCCAAAAACAACAAATGCGTCAAAAAAGTATATGAAAACATGTCCAGAAAAATGTACAATGCGTGAATTGAATAAGCCCCAGACTCCCAATAACCTGTCCACAAAAGCTTATAAATACCAGTCATTACACGTACACAGAAACGCATCTTAAATTTCTAAAAATCTGTCAAAATACGCGCCCAAACTTGCACCCGAAAACGACTAAAAAAAACCTCTTGAGTCACGTTATAAATTTTGAAACGCTTTGAAAAACATGTCAAAAAACGCATTTGGAATAGAGTCTAAAGCGTGTGTTCAGAAACGCATCCACGAACGAGAATAGAAATGTTTCAAAAACGCGCCCGAAAACGTGTCCAAAAATTTGTCTAGAAACGCTCCAAAAAGGCATCCAGAAAAGCGAGAAACGGCTCCAAAAATCCCAGCTGGAAATTCAAATTTCCTCTCAGACACCATAAGGACTAGTGTCTAGGTTGAACTTGGCATTAAAAACTCTACTGACCTCTAAAAAAAAATGGGTCAGAAAACGAGGATGGGGTAAACATCTGTCTTAGGATTGTCAGGCCCAATCCAAGTTGGGCCAAAAGAAATCACCTGCTCTTATTTTTTGTGGGGTTTTTTGAAGCCCGTATTTACGTGAACAAGCCCGAGACCCTAGAAGCTCTCAAGGACAACAATCGACACGAGTGCGAGAATCTGTCGCCCGAAGTTCCCGCCGAATTGATGGAAAATGCCATAAAAGGAGCCCGTATGGCAATCAATTATGACGGCGCCCATTTGGCCGATATCATCTTCTCGAATTGACCAATAAAATTCAAATAAACATAATCAAAAAACAAAATCGAAGTTTTTCATTTAGAAAAAAAATGAGAGCCAAACAACATCGGATGACTTTTTTGGCCCACCTTGTATAAAATCACAATATCAAGGTAGGATCGGACGGTGACACGTCTCTAAAGGAGTTTCCACATTAGTGGCACCATTTTCAGGGACATACATATTGTCAGCTGAAACCCAATTGGGGTCATTTTACTTCGCCATTTCCCCATGAGTTTGGTAAAACGTACGCCCACAATACTCCGTCGCAAATCAATCCATTTTTTTTCCCAAGGACAATCGATTATTGTACTTTCGGTCATTAGAGACCACATAGACAACGTGACTGTCTACTTGTCTGTCTGTCAAGTTCATAGCTTACAAAAATTAAGTAGATTGTAGACAGAATATTTTTTAAGAAAGCTTGGAGGTATGGTACACCTTGGCTGCGCCACTGTTACTCTTGTAAGTATTCCACCAATTGTCACACATTCTCGCTATCAGAAGACCACAAGTCAAATCCTTAGAATAGGCGTTGAATTGTGTATGGTGGGAGAATAGTTTTGCACTGTTACTGTCACCAATTCAATGACCCAAAACCCCAACCGCACGATTAGCACAGACGTACACCACAACAGCCACAAACTACTATAATACGGTTATAAATGCAACTATTCGACGCAAGGAACTCACGCTGAATTTTTGCCACCTATTTAAGACGCAGCCTGGTGTGCATCGGTACCAGGGGCATGTGAGTTTAGTAGTATAACATTCACTACTAACTAGAAGCGAGTGATCCCAAGCTCGATCCCCGAGAAAGCACAAATTCCATCTTATTATTTTCACAGCTCCACCTCTCGGGAACGTCTGACAAACATCCGAGAGTATAGCTGCCATAAAAGAGCATCTAAATTGGCCGTTCAAATCCCTCCATTCGACCCAAAAATGAAAAAAAAAAATATTAAAAAAAAGGTTGTGAGAAGCTAGGCCAAGGGTCCCCAAAGAACTGCTTTTATTTATTTTAAAAATGTACTAACTATATTTTTAAATAAAATATTCATACTCATTTATGAGATTTATTAGCTCTGATTAATAGCTAGCATCCAAACAGGAGTGGTATATTTGCAAAGCGCTCATACTACAGTACTTCCTTCAAATAGTCAAAGATAACTCCTTTGTTGTTCGTGTATCAGACGTCACATACCCTTGGGCGCTATATGGTGAATGCTCCCACGAGGAGGGCCTTGACTTTTTCAAAAAGTCGGTAAAAGTACCACAACAAGTCAAGTATCTGTCTGTCAGTATAATGATCCAGTTTTTGAGTCGGCCGGCGAATCTATCGCTGAACACAAAAAGTTTTACCCGCGCCTACAAACAAAATCAAATATTAACAAACAAAAAGATGCTTCGGATACACTCGCTCTCTCTTTAATTCTGAGAAAAATAAAGACTTGTCAATCTGTATGTGTATATACAGCTTGCTGGAAAATAATTACGAATTAAAACGGCTGGGGTTTCACCCTCGCACAGATCGCATTAAACTTTTACCGGCCATTTAATTGAAGACGATGCGTAGAATATTGATCGACCCACCACCCAGCCACCTTATCGCATCGTCCACAAATCGTCTTTAAGTATACATATAAGCGTCTCTATTGTCCCTTTCAAAGATTATGTGTTGTTGGGCATTGCTTGGAGTTCAATTACCGTCAACAACATCCCTTCGTCAACCCATCACACTCAATGGCTGTACAATAAACAGTTGGCTCACACAATGAAAAGTAATTCTTTAGTATACCTTCTGATGGGGCTATAAAAAATTCGCATGGAAATGTGGATTTTTTTTTTCTTTTTGAGCTTCTTCGCAACTCGTTAGTGAAGTCATATTCAAGGTGGACATGGACACTTTAAGGAAATATAAGGATTTGGTTACAATCTTTGGGTGGGGCTTACTACTGGCAAAATGAAATACAGAAATAGGGGGTCAGGTGCCGTTTTTCGGAGAGAAAAGTCCCAATTTTCATACATCTTTCCACTAAAAAGCTACCCCAATTTTCCAATTTTCTTTTCTTTCAATATTTGGATTTACGAAACCACAGTGGATTTATGATACAAAGTGAAACAAATTTATTAAATAGTAATATATTATTTGAAAATATTTCGTTATTTTTATTTTTTTAAATCAGAAACTGAAAATTCGTCGTTCGTTAAAGTTTTTATCCTCCAATTAACAAATTGTCCCCCTACAAAATGTATAAGGTCGCCGTTCTCTCGTTTTACAATCTGGCAAACCCCAAATGATATTTACTGTTATCATTATTTTATTTTTCCCTTACCTTAAGCGATATAAGTGTCCCATTAATTGTAAACGGGCTGAATAAAGGCTCAGAAGTAATGCACTTTTGAGGCACTCGGAACAGTGTTTATCTCAAAGGAATAAGAATGCGAATGGAAGAGTGAGGTCCGACTGGAAAAAGCAATGACCAACCATTTATTAATATTAAGAGACACGTTAGTTTTTGAGCACTACACAATAAACCTTCGGAGATGTGCATTAAACCGTGGATACATGTACGAATCTCTGCATGAAGAGTACATTTTAAGACCCACGGCAAGTATCATCATTAAAAAAATAAAATAAATAAAAGTGGTCTTTCTTGCGGGACACCATGATTTCTTTGGGTATGTGTAATGTGAAACGAAACTTTAAAAATTCACAAATCACTCTATTAGCAATAGATGACACCTATGTTTCGAATACGCTGACGGATACAGTAGCTGCCACCCATAAGGTAATTTAGAAATTAAACAAGGACAGCCTTTTTATTTAAAACGCGATTTTAATATTTTAAACATTTTTATTTGATTAAGGAATTTTCTTTTGACTAAGAATTAACTTCTTCGTTTCAATTTAGAATAAAATGAATTATTATAAATGTCTTTCAAAAACTACAGTACCCCTATACTGTACAGTAGTTGCTTCTCTACGGAACTATAGTTGTTGTTGTTGGCACACAAAAATAATGATTAAATAATAGCTAGGTACCGGCTTATTAAAATGCAATTAATCTTTATTTAACAAAAATGCCACCGTTGGATAAGTTAATATTTAAAAAAATAATATAAACAAAGCAATTAATTAATTAAGTATCATACATTTAACAATTTAGTTTTTGTATTTAACAACTTAATTTAAAACTTTTAAGGATCATATGTTAACCAAATTTATGTTAATTTTATTTAGAAATAAACTTATTGCCGAAATAGCTAGTTGTAGCCGATCCCCTTCGCAAATTTTGTTCTATTGAGGCATTTTCAAAAAAAAAATTAACAAATAACCGTCGTATACTATAGTTGTTGGCACCGGCAAAAGTACAGTTATCGGCTGTGTTAACAACTGTTGTCCCATTGGCACTAATTGAATGTATTGTTATTCTTTAATACAGTTATTGGCGCCCCTCTTATTTAATATATTAGCAGATAAATTTAACATTTAAACTAAAATAAATGATATCTTATAATATTGCCAATTAAAATAGCTAAGGTTTTTATAAATATTTTGAGAATTGCAGAAAAAATCTATATACTAATAGAATAGAAAATCCTTATTGAAATTCACAAAGTTGTAAACTTAAAAAATATCACCGATAGCTGTTTACAATTTGATTTACAATTATCGACTGAAGAGAGCCTTTAATATTAGAAAATGCTACAAATTTTGTATATGTTTGGAGGAAAAAAAAACTTTTTCGAAAGTTGTAACTGCGAAGGGAGAAAATCGCTATTGAATACTTACTTACTTTAGGTGGCGCTTACAGTCCGGGGTGGACCATGGCCTCAACTAACAAGCCCCTCCAGCCAGCTCGGTCCCTCGCTAGCTGCCTCCAGTTACGGGATGATTAAGGTCTTATATAGTACCTCCTTGGTTCTATGAGAGAGGGCTTTACTTCTTAGATGCCTTCTTAGCCCGAAGAAACAGCGATTGGCAAAAGAGTGATTCTTCGCTTGATCTCTGCGCCGATGTCATTTTGCGAAGTGATAGTGGAGCCCAGGTATACAAAGTCTTTAACTACTTCGAAGTTGTATCTGTCCATCGTGACGTTTTGTCCGAGTCGCCGATGTTGAGAGTCATTTGTCGTTGACAGCATATACTTTGTTTTGTCCTCATTAACAGTCAGACCCATCTTCGCCGCCTCCGTTTCGATGCTTGTAAAAGCGCCACTGACAGCTCGCCGCGTTCTTCCAATAATGTCAATGTCATCAGCATAGGCAAGTAGTTGAACGGACTTTTGAAAAATTGTACCTCTGGTGTTGAATCGGTGGTGTTCTTGCCGACTTTGACGGAGCAGCGAGATTTCTCCATCGTCATCCTGCACAAACGATATTGAATACAGAGGTAACAAATAATGTTTCCTAAAAAAGGGTGTCACCACTCTATTCGTTACACTATATATTATAAAGGGTTTTCCAATAAGAGGTGTTATTGTGAATGACCCGCTATTTCGGTAGCTGCCACTTTTGAAGCTTTTATTCTTTCACATTTGAAAAGTAGAAACTACGCCATTACTAAAAATGGAACGATACACACTTCAACAACACATTGAAATTATTAAAATTCACTACAAAAATGGTGAAAAAAACACAAGCATCAAGAATCATAATAAATTCCATCGAATTGATGACCTTTGGATATCTTACTAGTTCTTAAATAATAACGAGTTTCTCAATGCGAATCTGCTTTTAACAAAAACCATTTCATGGTAAGAAGATTGCTTAGAGATTCTCCGTTAGTTTTCAGTATTAGGTATTTTTTTCGTAAATGTCTTCCAGATGTATCTTCTCTGAGAGTCACTGACCTTCGTTTGTTTTTTGGGACGATTGACTGAATGATAAGCTCATTATTTCTTGACTGTTTGCAAAACGTTCGCCAGAGGTGGTACAGTTGAAAAAGCCTTAAGATGTAATTTGTTGTCTTCCGGGGATCGAACGCAATATATCTTGCTCAGTAGACAAGCACACTAAAAAAAAGCCAGGTGTACCAACCTTTTAGTGAATCTTTCAAACACTGCTTCTGAAGTCGCACTTCTCTATTTTCTACTCGCTCTCGAGCATCGCATGCTTTTGCTATCCCTGCAAACAACTCACGGCTCAAACACGACAAGCTTTAGTATCATCTTTTTGTGGTGTCGTTTTCTTACGCTGTCGCCCTTATGAGAATACCATTAACCGGTAGCTGCTTAAATAATTACATTTCATGTTTATTTATAGGACCAATTTAGAGCATCCCATCCCATTGACGTCAATCATTGGCTACTCCCTTCCATCTATACCCAAATAATAAAGTAATCTAGCGCAGCATATAAGTTAAGCTATTATTTCCCCAGACTATGGCCTTTGCCACTCATATAACCAAACTTTATTCCCAACCTCGCAGGACTTATAGAATATTTTCAGGGCATTTTTTTATATTCGACAGTAATGTCTAAACCTTCTGTACGCCGAAGGTGTTTCATTAAAGAACAAACTAGTTTACCAAACTAAATTGTGGCCAAACTTTTACGACAAAACGATACTTAATTCACCATTTTGTCAGAAATATTACAAGTTTGGTCTCTGCCATTTCGCAACTTTATTTATAGCAAAAGCATATTACCCGAAGTCACTTCATAACTTCTGATAAAACACACATCCTAAACCAGAAACCACCCATCGGCGATTTATTCAACTCTGCAAATTTATGTGACACAACCTTTCGTTGGTTTAGTGCCAAGATTGTGGCTGAAATATAGATACAACTAAAATCGAGTTCAGTTGCTTGTTTTGTCTCACCATACAGTCAGCGTACCACCACCCGGAAAGCAACAGCGAGTGTCAGCTATTCCATATCTACGTGTAGGTATATAGGGGGAGACCGATTTTCATGACACGTCTTCATTATCATATCTAGCCGGCAGCCGCTTCTTGTCCCCGAATATGTAAATGTATTCACTTTTGATGGAAAAATGTTTTCTTTTGTTAATTCCCTTCCGATTCCTTTGACAATACCTTCTAACGTGTTTCCTGAAATTCAATTTTGAACACCACCATCAGCGGCAGCAGCAGCAGCAACAACACCTGCAGGTACAATGCAGTGAGTTAGCACTTCACAAAAAAACTATGTCGCGGGAGAAATGCGCCAGTTTTCGGTCGTCTTTTCGGCAGACGTTACACCTTGAATGTATGAACACTTTTGGGCTTATGAAAATGTATCTACCGCCTCAGGCATAGAGAGACGGGAGGTGGCTTTGAGTTTCTCATTCCAATTTGGCTTTGCCAAAAATAGACGATCAAATATTTGCGGGTTGAGTTGGAGAATCCGAATTTACAATAAGACAGCCCTTGGGGTATTTGACGCATTGTCTTCCATTTCCGTGATTATTAAATGAGAATGTGGTTGTTTCCATGAAGAAATGTTTTCGAGGAGGATGCTGATCATAGACTTGACAAACTAGACAGTCAACTTCCCGTGCACCCACCCGATTTTACCCGCAAATTTTGAATGATGAATGACAGCGCTCCCTCGCGGGCTATTATTTTTTTCCTGTCTGTGAATACGTGTATTAAAAGCCGCCGGGTGACACTATTTTAATAACAAACAATTTGTAAATGAATATATAACAACAAATGTAAAAAAAGTCATTTAAGATAGCTCAATTTGTTCTCTATCCATCTTCGGCAGTAAAAGGTGTTCCATTCACATTTCAGATTTTTTTAATTAATTTTGTTTATATGAATTCTATGATTGACAACAAAATGCAAAAATGAAATCCGTGGGGTTGTTCCAAATGCAAGTTAAACCCAAACTTACACTAGGGCATAGAGGCATTTTAGAAAATGTTCATGAACATTGAATAAATTTCTATTTGGCTTGGTGAATGTTTTCAAATTCGTTTATTTAACACCATATTTGTACAAAATCAAAATATGATTGGAAATTCTTTAGTTTAAAAACACTGAACATTGTTCATTAATGATAATTAGGAACAGTAAAAATGCAAATGCTATTCTTATTTTAAAAACAAAAAAAATTATCAATATCGGTAAGCAAACAAAAAAGGTTAAACTCATAACAAAAAGACAATAATAATATAATGTGGTATTTAAGTGGATTCTGAAATTTAATTTCCGATTTCCGATTTCGTGTATTCAATCGAACGTAAGAATCCAAATTGTTTTGTTAATTGTTGGTATTCGCACGCTTTATTTCGTTTTCTATATGCATAACTCTTTTACAAATTTTAAAACAATGTGTTTTGTAACGAAATTATATCAGGAATTTAATTTGATATACTTTTAAATATCTTAAATTCAACAGAGTAACTAATTTGCACAAAATATGCCGAACATAGTCGCCACCACAAAATGGCCGTCCGATGGACATGACGTCAATGCATAAGATTGTTAAAGTATGCAGCAATGGCGCTCCTTTGATTTGCACAATACTTATGCAATCTTATGCAGGACAGGCAGATGTACCGTTTCTGCTCTCTTTTGACCGTCTAGTTTGGTTAGTCCATGATGCTGATTATCCATAAGACATGAGTGGGAGATACATTTATCTAGGTATATATTCACCAAGCGCGCAAAGGGAAAAGCTTTATCTATCTACGACGTATTCATACCTACCATTTTACTGTCACCGTAATATATTTACCGTGTAAATGTTTATCGATAAGTGCCACTTCGAACAATAAACATTGGAAGTAGGGGAAAGTTCCTATTGCTATAAAAGAAAACAACGATGCTGAGGAGTAAGCCAGTCCAGTATACCATTTTGATGGTCAATTTGCGGCAGTATATGAAAATGTGTTCTATGCAAATAACGCAAAAGGCAATCTCCCAAATGGAAATTGCCTTGAGTGGTATTTTAAATTCATAAGCCGCCACATCAGAAGGACACGCGAAAAGTTCGATAAAATAACAATAAACCTTACGCCAACATTTGAGTGAAATCCACATGGTTCTAATATTGACTGAAAATGATAAGGATCAGGGAACTTTGGTGAACTGAAAGGGGGGATTGTACGCGTTCACTTAAATCTATCTCAATCAATCTATCTAGTCAACATAGCTAAAAACTGAAATGTTATCTTCCCTTTGTCAAAACAGTTTGGAAATTTTTTTTGGAATTATTTGCTTGCTTCCTTCAATCAAAATGTATTAGGCCTTATCACTTTAGCAGAAGATCTTTCTTTGTGCTAGAGCAATACGAAAAAGCTATTTAAGAGTGTACAGAAAGCTGTACCATATGCGGTCATAACAAGAGGTAGAAGGAAAAATATAAATTAATTAAATAGTAAATAACTTAATATACTAAAATTAATTTCTAAACACGAATATTGAAGTCCATAAAAAGAAAGTAATTGGAGCAAGAGTTCCGTGAACTTGTCCTAGAACAACCATTCGTTAGCGTGAACAATCTTAAGCAATGTACAAGACCTGTGTCACGGCTACTTTTGAAGCCTTAATAAACACTCCTCCACGTACATGTATATATCCGAAAAGTGACTGTACGATTGAAGGGTTTTCCAATCGCCGACCGAGAATCTTTATTTTGACGATTCTTAATAGTGAGATTCTGGTTGTGCATCTACTGACTTCGCTGAAGATGTTTGTTCAGAAAGCGGTTTGCGAAAATTAGCGAAAGCGACAATGAAATAAAAATATCGGTTCTGACCCCCAATGTGGGTATGAAATAAAAATATCGGTTCTGACCCCCAATGTGGGTTTTAGCGACTGGTGTCGCTGGCTTTTATTTTTGGGGGTTTTTATAACATGTGTGGCTTAAAACGAACGATACATTATTTTTGAAGTAATACTTCTTTAGGCACGCTTGACATGGGGGGTAAGCTGGTGAATGCGTCACAAAATCGTTACGGAAATTGCGAGCGGAAGTTGAGAGGGAGATATAAGTTAGTGAGATAAAAAGAGAGAGAGTTATGTTTCGTTTCGAATATTACTGTAGAGGCAAGAGAGATAGATGCACGCCCACATTTTCGTTCTCTCTTTCTACCAGCCAGTTACGTTTCATTATCTAAGACACATCATACAGTGCAGCAGTGATACCAGATCGGGGGATTTATCACTTATTGCATAGGACACAGGGATTTTTCAGAACTCATAGTACAAAAGGAAATGGATTTTACTTTTTGGTAAAATTTTGTTCCGAATTGCTCATTTCATTAAGAATAACAAAATTATTCAACCTACGATCAAATTAAATGTTTTCATGTTAACAAAAAAGTCATTCAAAATATCTAAATGCTTTCATTTTCATTTTTTTATTTCCCTAAACTGTTTCATAAAATTACATTATGTGTCTGTGAATGAATCACAAATATTTTTTGAAAATAATAAATTTATTTATTTTGTAAACATGAAAGGGATATTTTGAGTATAACCGTGGGATAACCTGCCTCTAAAGTCTGGTATCACTGCAGTGCACGCCTATTATCTGTATCAAACTGTTGAAACAACAGAGACAGGTGGGAGCACACAGTTTCTTTTCATTCTCTCATAGCCAGTTACGTTTCGTATATCTAAGACACCGCTATTGCAAGGTTGCCACTTTGGTAATTTTTTGCCAAACTTGGTATTTTTTTTCCTGTTTGATTTTTTCTAATTTGGTAATTTTTATCTGGTTATGGTAAATTTTTGAGCAGATGTACCAAGAATGCGAACGCATTGCATTTTTGCATAGCTATGCTTCATCACCATCCATATAAGACTGTTTTGTTCGCTATTCAAAAAATTACAGAATGCACTCATTTGCTTCTTTTGACAGATGGTGAACTTCGAAATAGTTTCTGTTCCTGGTTATAACTATATTGAGATATGGATAGGATAATTAATCATATTATTCATATACAGACATGAAACTCTACTTTGGTAAGGGTTTGTTATAAGAAAATAGTTAGATGATCTCCCATGCTGCTAATTTTGTGCAAATTCAAATAAAATAATTTGAGTTTTTTTGTAAGTGGCAACCGTGGCCTATTGTCTGTATCATACTGTAGGAGCAAGAGAGGACAGTGCGCGAGTTACGAAATGCCGTCATGCTGACGCAGCACCCCCAAAGCCACTACGATTAAACGGATGCAGCACATAGCCTGCAGTCATCAACCTTACATACCTTACATTAATTTCTAAGAATTTGCGAACGTACAATATTGTTAATTTAGCGCTTTTCAGTTTCTAAGAAATCATGTAGTATTTGTAATTTTACCTTTTTGGATTTTGAATAATATTGGAACAGAATAAACTTGTCAGTGATTAGAGAAGGTTGTGTTTTTTTTCCATCTCGCGAGGTCCGCACCCATAACTGGCGCAGTCGAGTAGTCCGGTGACTTTTCTTTTTAAAACACGATAATTTAAAGTATTCTAACCCGGCGGTTTATCGGAGATAGTTACGAACAATTAAAGTGACATTTTATGTTGTGATCCCACGTATCGAAGGAATATCGATAATAGTGCACGTCAATATCGAAGGAATATCGGTATATAGTGACATAAAAAGAAAAAGAAAAGAAGGATTTTAATCCCCAAATCACCGAGAACCATCAAATCACCAAGGACCAACGATAATCTACTCAACAATCAACTCAACAATATCCAGCTGTTCAACTATAATTTACACAACTTTAAGAAAAGAAACATAGAAGACGCAGTATGATACTATTGGGATACATATGCATTTTAACCATTGCAGCAGCGCAGAAAATGGAAACCAAAGTACTGACTAACGGACAGACAATACTTCCTCTTAAACTAGGCAACGCAAGGACAATTATTACATTCAACAACCTCGTACACATCATTGACTTAGACGTATACAAAGACAATATCATAAACATTTCTAAAGCAATATCAACAATTGACAAATTTTACAACTTAAAAGACTCTATCGAAATAACAAGACAAAAATTAGAAGAAGTCAAAATCAAACTTGATTCGTTGACTCCAAAAACAAGAAATAAAAGAGGTCTAATAAACGGTTTAGGATCAGCAGTTAAATTTATCACGGGTAATATGGACGCAGACGATGCAAAAAATCTTAATAATCAAATTGAAGAATTATACCGTAAAGAATCTTTATCCAAAAACAAATTACAGAACGAAATTATAATTAACGTAAAATTGACCCAAAGGCTCGAAAACATAACTAACCATATTAATGACCAACAGAGCAAAATTGAAAATTTCTTCCAAAAATTCCAAGATCAAAATAGTAATAGACTCCATATAAACGAAGAACTTCTTCTTAGAACACAATACCTGAGCCAGATAAATTATAATATTGACCTCCTCAATAACCATATTACTAACATTGCCGAATCAATAGTAATGGCAAAACTTAACATTATACCGAAATTCATTTTAAGACAAGAAGAACTTAATGAAATCCAAACAATTTTTAAAGAACAATCGATCGAAACCATTTCTAACGAACATATCTATGAGATGCTCGAAATACAAGCATATTACAATAATACAAAAATCATACTTAATGTCCGTATACCTATACTATCCAACCAACAATACTCCTTATTTCACATTATCCCATTGCCTATTAACATTTCCAAAGAAATTGATACTCCACCTTACATCCTATTTAACCCTAAAAGTATACAATATCTAAACGAACCATGCCACAAAGTAGAAGGTATCTTTTACTGCAAAGAATCCATTCATCAAGAAGAAACCAAAAAATCACCATGCTTAGGAAAACTGATCACTAACCAACCAGCCCATTGTAACCTAAATGAGATCGGACCGATTACATCAATCTTGCAACCAGAACCAAATTACATACTTCTTATAAATGCACCGGAAACAAGCGTAAATTCAACATGCGGACATAACCCACACAAATTATTTGGCACGGTGTTAATACATTACGAAAACTGCGACATCTTCATCAACGGAGTAACCTACAGAAATAACCCGAACATTTTCTGGGAAGAAATTCATCTTTTACCCACAATACAACATGAAGTCAGTCCAAATCAAACTAGAGAAAAATTAAACCTCCAAAAATTGAATGCATACAATTACATCAATGCGAACTCAATCGAAACCTTACGAACGGAAACTAAGCAAATAGATAACTACACATTTGGCACTATCATAATCATTGGAGTTTTACTAATATCATTTGCAATCTATACTTTCAGAAGATTATCATCCTACAGCATACAGGTCGAGTTCGCTCCAGCCCAACCTACATTGCCGTATCTTTGGCCATCGCTTCACACTAAGGGGGGAGGAGTTACGAAATGCCGTCATGCTGACGCAGCACCTTACATACCTTACATTAATTTCTAAGAATTTGCGAACGTACAATATTGTTAATTTAGCGCTTTTCAGTTTCTAAGAAATCATGTAGTATTTGTAATTTTACCTTTTTGGATTTTGAATAATATTGGAACAGAATAAACTTGTCAGTGATTAGAGAAGGTTGTGTTTTTTTTCCATCTCGCGAGGTCCGCACCCATAACTCGCGCGCCCATTTTCTTGCTCTCTTCCTCTCATAGCCAGTAAATTATTAAAGAAAATTGATATATTAGAATGTATAAACTAAACATGTATATATAGATGGAGCTAAAGAAGTTTTACTTCAGTCGTGTGGTCTAAAGCACACTTGTTTTTTTTTTGTGCATTTTAAAGCTCTATTTAGAAAATTGTTACTTCAAAATATATCGACAGTGGTATAAAATAAGGCGCGATTTTGTGAATATTTGCATTAGTGATGAGCATTGCAATTGGTGATGAGTTTGCTCCAACAGTCACAATACGCAGCTCAGTAACAGATGTCTCTTTTATCGGAGTACCCAGAACTTGACAAGAAAATGGCCGCCTACCTCCCAAGCACATTAGATTTATGATTTAATAAAAAAAAAACCCCACCGAGTGCACTAACAGAGAAGCACATGTTAACCTGCAGATGGTTTTAAAATTAACTCGGCTGTGGGCGGTGGTATTTGATCAAATCGAAACGTCTAAATACCAATGGATAAAAGCCCATCTCAAATATCTCCTGCACTGCTTTAACACCCTCCAAATACTCAGTTTAAAGAACAAAACTAAATTTTGGTATATTCGCTGGTGGTATGAGGAAATTAAAGGAAATGGAAGACCTCGTAAACTGGTTTCGGAAACTCTTGAAAAACTTTGAACACAACATGTGCATCTGATATTGAAATGTGAACATGAAATATCTACTTCGTTACCGACTTAGTCGGCTACCTTGTAGTTTACCACTTCTTGTCTCTCCAAATTGCGTCAAAAACCCGGAGTGCAGCCTATGTCTCGAGGAATGACGAAAGAATGGATCATATACTATCTCTCTGGCCCCGTAATCGTTGTTGCAAGCCAGAAGCTAAAAAAGTCATTACGTTCTCCTTAATAGACAAAGACCAATGTGATCTGCTAAGCCTCAAGCGGGATTGATACTGATGATTTCGTTAGATATTGATCTTATCCGCATACGGATAGAAATTCTATTACAGTCTATTCTATTCTGGCGATGTGCGCCACTGTATTATGTCAGGGACTAAGGGGCTCCCTGAAAGTATTTGCGTACAGAATGAATTGTACTGCCGGAAGATCCAGAGTTGTCAATTCGGTGTCGATCGCTTTTGACTGTTTACGCAATAAAGAAGTAAGTTGGGGGGAAAAATACTATTTGATGCAGGAGAAAGAAATATTAAGCGACGAAGCCCATATTTACCTGAATGGATTACATGGGATATGGGTTACCCTTGGGACCCCTTTGAGTCCGATTGAACCTGTCTTCCAAACTGGTAACCCAGGACCCGCCTTTTCCAAAATAGTCCAAATCGGACGCCGTTATGAAAATTCAGGACACTTTTTAACGCCTATGGACCCTTATTCAGAATTTGGTTATTTACAAGAGGCAAACATTGTGTTCTCGCTTTACACAGCCATCAGCTATCATCAAATAAATCTTGCTCTCACATCCTCATAGACAGAACAGTAGGTACTACTATTTGTAGATTTTAGGTATTTGAATCAATGCAAATATTATTATATCCATAATTTTCTTTGGAAAAATTATTCAGTCTCATAGTTTGCGCATTTGTTAGTTAGTAACCAGTTCCTTCGATTTAGTCCGGAAGTTCAGGTCTCAATTTCAAATTGAAGTTTTTTTATACCCTCCACAGGAAGTATATATTCTGAATCAGGATCACATTCTGAATCTGTCCGTCTGTCTGTTGAAAGCACGATAGCGCCCAAAAGAATTGACATAGGAGGACTTCTTGTTGTCGTCCTCAGGTCGGTATTCAAATTGGGCTATGTCGGTCAAGTAGCTCTGGTACCTCTCATACAAAACCAATTTTGTATGACTTGTATGACCGATGATAACACTTTTACTTGTTTTAGTTTGAGTTTGTGTGGATTAATGTTCTGTATGACGGATTGTATGTAATGGGCCTGAAATTTTGTATGTTTCTTCTTTTTTTTTAAAACATTTGGGTACATATGGCACCTTTTCGAAAATCTTCAAAGGAAACACTGGTTGGGATATATTAAATTTGGAGTTTGTAAAAAGAAAAATAAACATATCCATCGACAACTCAGCACTTCGTGGTTATCAATAATTATAAACTCTGTACTATCACATTCTCTAAAGCACATTAATCAGTTCTATTTCCCAATGGCTCGTCAAATGTCTAATCATCTTTAAGATTGGGTATAATGTATTTGCAACAGCTCTTGGGCAAATGTTTCCGCAGAGGCGAAATTCTTAGCGAAGAGTTCTTAAAATAATTGTTTTGTAAAGTGTAATGACTAAAGTAGAGATTGTGATGTCCCGAAAGCGATGTTCCTTCATTTTTTTTTAAAACTTGTCAGCTTTTTCCGATGTAGGACCACATTGTTGAAAATTTCCGTGAATGTTGAGTTAGGTAAGAAATGCTTTCATGTATTTATAAAAGGTGCTACTCAATCGCATCCAAATGTTGCTTCTTTTGTTTTTTCTTTTAAAAATGGGTCTTCCAAACGCTGGATCACTCAGTACGATTCCGGTCATTTATACTGGTAATGAAAAAACACTGATAAAATTAGTTGCTTTTTACGGTTTATGGCAGTTACTTACTGTTGGGATGGGTTGGGTACGATAACTCCAAAACTAAAATCCCCAAGTCAATATCCCCAAACCCAAAATCCCCAAATCCAAAATCCCCAAATCCAAAATCCCCAATCACAAAATCCTTAAACATAGATTCCCAATATTTCGAGTGTATCTAAGAATTGATGTTTGCGCAAACATCAATTCTTAGATACACTCGAAATATTGGGAATCTATGTTTAAGGATTTTGTGATTGGGAATCTATGTTTAAGGATTTTATAAATTAAAATTGTAACTCATTTTTCAAATTTATTCCAGATAATAGCTACTATAATATTACAACAACTTAAATTCGAAAAATATAACAAAAAGGACTTCAAGAAAGAAAAACTAACGAAAAATAAGAACTTCTTAACATAATGATAGGTTATGTGATATAAATTGTAAATATTCAATTTTGCCGATATTCGGTCGTTTTGAAATTATTTTTTTTAATTTTTTGTAACGTTTAATGCGAGATTTTTTTAGCACTGGTTCTTCGCCACTATTTAATTTTTGTAGTGTTGTTTTCACGACAATCATTTCTTTCGAAAGATCTTCAATTAAATCGTACAAGCCAGATCTTTTTCTGCCAACTATGGTTTTGAGGCGGTGGTGCCAGGCTTCCACACAGTTCTGTGTTCGAGGAAAATTCGTCTTAACACAATCGGCAACTGACCAAAACTCAGGTTCATATTTTCTTTTATTACCGACGACATAGTTCTTTTTAAACCAAGAACAAAGTTTTCTGAAATTATTGTCATCAAAACTTCTGCTTAGCTCAGAAAAGTATGTTGGTATTTCTTCTGGCGGTACAAATGCCAAGCTTTTCAGCATCCTGACATATAAACTGAATGTCTCATTATTGCCATATATCCTTTGAAGCCTCTCTTTTTGTACCCTCCTCCAAATTATTTGCCCGAAATGAAACAAACATCCTTGGAAATTGGCAGAAGGGAAATAAGGTTTTGCTGTCAAATAGATGGTACTTTCAAAATCAGAAATGATTCTTAAAGGTTTTAAGTTTATATTTCTTTCAAGCGCCAATCGAAATAATTCATAAAAGAACTCATTATTAGCCTGCGAAGTTTTTTTGCTCATAAGGCAGAGGCACAACCTGTCCGTCTGTAAGTCCATGTACACTAAATAATTGACGCATAATAGATGGAACAACATAGAATGTTCCATCCATTAGCTAACACTGACTCTCTCCCAAAGCTTTTAGTGAGGTTGTAGTTCCCAGAATTATATTTTTTTCGCCATTAAATAATTTCTCGCTTAAAACAAAGAGTTCGCCTTCTATAGTTAGTAGCTCTTCAGGAATATTAATTGATGTTAAATCGGCCGGTTCAGCACGAGTTTTACTTATATGACGAATTCGACCTACCTTCCTCTTTTGAGCGCCTTTACTTGGTAAGTACACACGACATTCCGGTTCGCATCCGACAATAGTTTCCCGAGCTATTTGCGATGGTTGCAAAGATGTTGAACTTGCCATGTGCTTTAAGTTGTTATCAGCAATACAAATATTCAATTTATGTAATATAGGGTCATGATTGTGGGTCGAAGGAGATTTCTGAAGTTCGTGCTTTTCATTAATTTTTTTTGTGACCACAACACTTTTGCAAAAATATTCCTTCCGTTTCGCACAAGTCCATCTAAATTCGTTTTTTTTTTCTCTTGAATGCAAATGGTAGTCATACCCATCAATAAACAATTTTTCTTTGCCCTTCTGTGATTTGATAACGTTAATTTCCATAGCTGCCGACTTGATGTTTCTCTGCCAAATGCCAATGTAGAAATGACGCGACAAGCGGTAAATCTTGTTTGCTAATGAATCGATAAGCGGTACATGTACAATCATCGTCTATGTACATTGTACAATCGGTATGTACAATCATCGTCATCTACTGTGGGGATACCTACATAATACACAAGTGCAAAATCCCCAAACCTCAAAATCCCCACCTTTTGAAAAATACCCGAATTGACTATCCCCAAGTACAAAATCCCCAAATGAAAAATCCCCAAACGTTTTGCAAATGCAAAATCCCCACAGAAGATGACGATGATTGTAAATACCGATAAAATAATTTCAAAACGACCGAATATCGGCAAAATGGAATATTTACAATTTATATCAAATTACATAAATCATTATGTTCATAAGTTCTTATTTTTCGTTAGTTTTTCTTTCTTGAAGTCCTTTTTGTTATATTTTTTGAATTTAAGTTGTAATATTATATTAGTTATTATCTTGAATATAATTTTAATTTATAAGATCCTTAAACATAGATTCCCAATCACAAAGTCCTTAAACATAGATTCCCAATATTTCGAGTGTATCTATGAATTGATGTTTGCCATAATTTAAGGAATAACAGTAATTTAAATCTTAAATTGTTTATAAATAAAAAACTCAAAACATGTTTTTTTATAAAGAGCTAAACTTATTTAATAAGCTCCCTAATGCTATTAAAAATGAGCGCAACTGTGTACAATTTAAAAGAGGTATAACAATGTATATTAAAACGAATTACTAATGAACATTCTGTAATACGAAATGGTAAAACTTAAGAAACGTCATGTGAAACAAAAAAAATGTTCAAAAAGCTTTAACTATAATGCTAAATAAATATTTAACTAACTACCTCAATCTGCACATCCTTCAACCTCTTTCAGAAACTGTCATCATAAAAATAAAAAAAAAAATGTAACGAAATCTCTACGAATATCAAGTTGTATAATAACACTTCACGTACATGTTAGCTAGCTGCGAATCATTTATTGGATTTGCTATAACAAATTGCTGGATAACACAAGGGAGCTTTTATTACAACTTCACTTACACCTGATCCATTTTATGACCTTAATAAAATGGTGCCAATACATCGCTCTGTGCTCTTTTTAATATAGGCGTGAATGTGAGCTCATTTTTCTTTTATTGGAACGACGGCAGTGCCATTTGATAAACTAGTTCGACAGAGAAATGCAATTTTGGTTTTGCATCAGCTGTTTGCGGTTTCATTCATTGGAATTAAATCATCGACACATTTTTGCCCTACATTCAATGGAAATGGAAATGTCTTTTTGCTATACGGGGCTAGGGACCTACATTTGTATATTTCGAGTGCATTTAGTTCAGTTTGTATGGAACTTTTTAAACCACTTAAACTCTGCTTACTATTGAAATGTATTCGCATATCAATAAAAGATCATTGGAAAAAGTAACCATTGGGATAATTGTTCCCACAACTCACCCTATTTAATTAGGTTCATTTTGAAAAAATCATTTTCCTCATATAGTCGGCTGAGAGCTATCATATCCATTGTCTTTAAATAAATATTATGATCAATGCGTTGAGTGAAATTTGTACTTTTTACAGTGGAATTTGAAAACGGCATGAAATTAATTAGTTTGGCTGCAGTTATTATCGAGTACACACTTCACAATTAAATTAAATTAAAGGAAAATTAATTTTTGGTGTGCATTTTTGAAGTGCACATTTATTAACATTAAACACAGGGTGGTCCAAATACAATTTTCTTTTCAAAAATGTTATAAAATGAAGAAACTTAATTTTTTCCATGTATTATGGCTTTATTAGTATAAGAGCAAAAATTTCTATTAATTATGGAACACAACCCGCGATACTAAAAATCATTTTTAGTGTCCAGACTAAATTTTTCGAACTCATAATGGCGAATATTTCCATACAAAATTGCATATTATCATTAGAAAAGTTAAATTTTTGAGTTGTGGCAACAATTGCTTTTAAAAACAAAACAGATAATACAGGGTATTACAAACTTCACATTTCCACCAGCCATATTGCAAATATCACGTCACACAAGCCACATGACTTTTCGCTTGTCGGGGGTGTTACCATATTTGAATAATTTTTCTTTTCCATTTTTTTTAGTATTTTATGTTCAAATATACAACACATGAAAAATATTTTGCTGCTAGCATTTCCGTTTACCTTGGCATATTAAGATGTGTCCAGACCAGCGAAACAATTCACAAATGTTTCATAAACAGTTTCTGAAGCAAATTGGACACATTTCATACACATTTATGAAAGATTTCTGAAATTTAGTTATTGAATGTTTATGAAATATTTCAATTTTATTCTTCTAGTCCAACTAGAAGAAAGCAATGTGGTAGGGTTATTAGCAGCGAGTAAAGTTTATATTTTTGTGATTTTGGTCTCGGGAATCACGTGACACACGATTTAATTCAAATAATCGTATTAAACGAATCAATTTCTCATTAATAAAATTCTAAAGGTTCAAATAAATATAATCAAAAAACAGAATCGATGTTTTTCATTTCGAAAAAAAAATGAGAGCCAAACAACATCGGATGATTTCTTTTGGCCCACCTTGTAGAACGAAAATAACTCGGACGGGGATTTAATTCGTGCGCGAAAATATCAATTGATAATTTGTTTTCCATTTTTTTATCTGGCAACGTGATTAGGTGGCTATCGTTTACAGGCACACCAACATTACAAAATGAAACAAGCCCTCTAGTGGGAAATAGTAGAAATAATTTTCAGATCATGATTCGTGATCTCGATGAAAATCAGGACCTGAGGCTGTTGTTGTGAGTGCATGTAAAACGATAATCGATATGGATCATAGCTGATAATAAAAACAGCTATTGTGACCCACAAAATAATTAGTGTGATGGTTAAAAATGATTATTAGTAAGGTCCAACGTCGTTCAAGTGGCTGCCTCGGCTAGTTTTGCAGTAGCTCTTTCCGTCACTCAAATTTTCGAAGACCTTGTTGATGGTTGCTTGGATGATATTGGCCTCAAGTGCTTGAATCATTTCCGGATTGTTGGCATAACATCGGTCCTTCACAATTCCTAACAAAAAAAAATAAGTCCAAATGGGTCAAATCGCAGCTCCGTTGCGGTTAATTGACATCGGCAAGACGGCTGATAACGCGATTTGGGAATTTGGTGCGCAAAAGATCGATTGTGGCATGAGCTATGTGGCATGGTGCGCCATCCTGCTTGAGCCAGAGGTCGTCAAATCCATGTCTACAATTTAAAAAAAACCGTCGGTTAACATGGCTCTCTAAAGCCCACTGTTGACAGAAACTTTGTTCCCATCCTCATTTTCGAAGAAAAATGGTCCAATGATGCCTCACACTCTCGACTAAAGCAGCTATATTCTCGTCTGTGCACACCGTACGACGACGTGGACAATGAGTGTTGTCCAGTCTCACGAATTTTTTACACAAACTTGCGTGAGTGCTTCATTTCGGCCAAGACTTCAAAAAACGCACTGTTTGGCTATACAGGGCTCACTTTGGAAATAATTTCAATATTTCCCAACGTTGTTCAAGCCTTAAGCGACTCATTTCGTTCCGCGGAGGTATGATACTGTCAGTGCAAAATAACCTATGAAACCACTAGATGGCCCACCCTTTATAAGCAAACCTTATTCACAGAAAATGTTAAAGAATTTTATTTGGATTAATATGGGATTAGCAAATTCGGTTTCACTATTTTGTTAATTTTAATTATTCACATGTATTTTATAAAAAAAAAACATATTTGACGATAAATCGTCGCAGGAGAACTTCGAACATTCTACATTTCTGGGTAATCACATTTTTAAGTCTACTACGGTTTGTCATCAGTAAAAAAAAATGTTGTCGATGTAGAAACAGCAAACAACGACATTGTATTCGTAATCCTCCTTTCACTAAATGTTAAATAAAATAAGGGAGAACCGCTGGGAATTCTTTCTTATGTTTAATAGAATATTTATTTTCAAATAAGACAGGAAGATAGCTACAATTTATGTAAAACAAATATTGTATCCCGTTGGGACACTGTTAGCAAACACATTTAAATATTAATTATTCACCAATTCATATATGTATAAATAATTTATTTAAAAAGTAATACATCTCTATACATAAAAGAGTAGCGTGATTGAGCTGACAGACATCGTACAGGCCAAACCGCTAATTGTATGTTCATTAAACTTTGAGGATATGTTCCACTAGCTGTGTAGAAGCGCACTAAGAAGGCATTTTTCGATACGACCCTTCCTGCCTTTTCTAGAGAGGTTTTTCTGTTACTCACGAACCGTTAGTCGTATAAACTTGAAATTTTTTATGTTTATAGAAAATAAAAAAATCATCGAATACCTATTTCGCCTTTTTATTCAAATTTCGCCTTATAAAGGTTGAAAAAGAGATTGCAAACTTTATTATTTTATAAAAATCAAACTTGATTTTCACTTGATTTTTAATATTTTTGAAACAATAACAAAGAAAAAGGAACAAATTATAGTATTAGTATTTCAAATGCAAATAGAAAAGAAATCGTTAGAACAATGAACAAGCATAAACAGTTTTATTTTGCGATTGAATTAAATTGAACGGCAACGTCAAGATAGAAGAAATATGAAAATGAGTGCGTTTAGCATATATTTTTGATAAAGCAATAATGGTTGTATTCAGTGTTTTCAAATGGGAAGAATTTTATTGAATTTGTATTTAATTTTGTTTTAATGATTAATAAAACAAAAAATTGCAAACATCGCAAGAAATAAGAGATATCGCAAATTATAATTTTACACCGTAAAATACACCGAAAAAAAATAACTCGCGTTTTGCGATATATCGTGCAATATGGCAAGTCTGGCTGTGTGTTTGGTGATTGGTGTTGGATGAATTGGTGAGGTCTGCGCCAGAAAATGTTTTTTGTTTTTTTCTCATGGTGTATGGATATGGAATATGGAATGGGTATGTAGCGTAACGCGCATTGCTGTCGAATGTACTGCAAAAGCAATATTTGTATTGCTCTCGGGCGGGGCGTACTGTCGTACTACTCACTTTTGTTTTGTACTGCATTTTCCCTTTTGTATTGCATTTTGTAGTTCGTCGTTTTCATAAATGTATCGAAGAAAACAGTAGAGAAGGCACCACTCTCCTTATCCAGGTCTCTTCTTATTAGTAGTAATTGTAGTGTAGCACTATATGTCATGTCTCATTTGTTTCGCTTGCCCTGTGTAAAAGTAAGATAAGGTATTTTTACTTTTAAGTTCAGAGTTGAACACTGAACTGAGCTCGAACATTAAGAGCGCTCAGATTGTTCTGATGTATTTATGACACAAACTCGAGCCACATGTTGCTTGACAGTTTCAACTAAAACGACCATTCAACTAAACTAACAAGAACGCATAAGAAATCTATCTATAGAGTGGGCAGAGTTGAAAATATTTTAATTTCTTCTTGAATTCAATTTGCCCTTTATATAAACAACTCCTCTTATTTTATTGATTAAAGCAATTGCTCCAGACTCTGAAATAGTAACAGACTTAAAATGTGGAAAAAAAAGCCACAGAAACAGCAAATCATTTATTTCTTAAAGAAGGTCAAGAAGAGATAGATTAAGGTACATAGATCTCAAAAATATTCGATTATTATAGATGAAACAACTGACGTACTACAAAATGTTTGGTACCTACTTGTGGCCAGGTATTTCAATAGGATGTTGGGTAAGGTCATCGACAGGTTCTTTGGTTTTATTAAATTAATAAATGGTGATGTTAAAACAATATTTGAGTAAACAATTTACTGGTTTGAAAATTTCAATGTCCCATTACACAATATGATTCGATTTGTGTCCAACAATGCGTAATTAATTATGGGTTAAACAGGGAGTTGTTAAGACACTTTTCAAAAACAATTTATTACATTTATGTTTAATTGCTATCATAAAAGATACCACAAAATGTATTTAAAAAAAACAGTTATTAAAATAATAAAAAAATATGTGTGTAATGCCTTTTAACCAAAATTATGCAAAAAAAAATCAAATGTATTGCACTGGTCGTTTCCAATACGACAGCACTGGTAACGCGTAATACTAAGTATCATTTGTGCGATCGACCTCATGCTGTTTGGTGTAATTCCTTTTCGTTCTGCGAAACGTTTGCATTTAATTTGATCCAAAAAAATCATTCGTTTAATTGTTTTTAGCTTTTCTGTATTTCGGTTTATTAGGTTAAATAAAATTTTATTTAAATTTAAATTTATTTTACTTTTAATTTGAATTTGCTTTTAATTTTCTTTTGTCTTTAATTTATTTATTTACTTTTAAGTGCGTTCTATTAGATAGACACTATTTGCAATGTTGATGAAGCCGTTAACTAGCCCGTAGAGTTTTTAGATTCATTTCCATCGGGTACCTATTCCATACTGTAGGAGAGGCTGAGCGATGGAGATGAAAACAATGTTGTTCGCTCAACGGTTGACTTAGAACTGTCGTCTAACTTTATTTGTGCCGACCAAGTTAAAAGTATATGTATACATAAATGAATACCTAGTTGCAGTTGCATCATACGATCGAATACATTTAAAACGGCTTGATACAATACATAAGTATATAAACGAATATGAGATTAAGAGTTTTTAAATATAAATATAATTGAGTGGAATTTTCGACCACAATACCATAGACTAACTACGGAAGTGCACACCCGCAATGCCCCTTCGGAACTTAAAACCACCAAAACTATGTAATGGCATTAGACTGCAAATCGAAGCTATATATACAAATTTAATCGAAGCTATTAAATTGACCGGGGTTGCTCAAGGGGAAAAAGTATTCGTGCCGCGCATTCCTCTGATACCTAATGACCTCCCCTTTAACTTTAAGAGATTACAATTTCCCCTCAAAGTGTACATCGTCATGACGATCAATAAATCTCAGGACCAATCATTGAAATACGCTGGTATAGATTTAAGGGAAGATTGCCTTATGCCCGGTCATTTCTACGTAGCTTCCTCTCGTGTAAGTTCACCCTGAAGTCTGGTGATATTACTGCCGCCCAATAAAAGAACAAAAAACATTGTCTATAAAGAAATCCTTTAAAAAAAAAAAACAATTTGAGTAACAATAACCAACAGTTGCAATATTATTTATATTATTATTATTCTATTGTTGACTGAATTTCATAACAAGTTTGGTGTATTTAAAATCGAGTTAATAGTTTTTCAAATCCAAGTCAAAAATCTTTATGTTGGAATACGAAGCTTGTTTGTGAAAAGCCTTGAAATTATACTTATTTCATTATGACCAGACAGACCATTCACTACCAAATGTAAATTGATCATGACTGCTATTAGCACCAACATAAAAGTTTCGAATCGAATAGACTTCGCGATATCTACTAATAATCAATATTAGTGTCCAGGCTTAATTTTTCGAACTCACAATGGCAAAATTTTCCACACAAAAATGCATTTTCTGACCCACAACATACTTAGTGTGAAGTTTAAAAAGAATTATTAATAAGTCCCACTGTCAGTTCCTGTGTACCTGCCTGAATCCACCGCAAAATTTTGAAATAAAATTCTCTTTCAAATGTTTTACCTGTGAAGGAGCAAACAAAAATTATATGGCACAGGAAAAGTGATGCAAATCGAGAGACTGTATAAGGTTAGTTAATTAATTGCAGGCGTTCAATAAAAAACACTTTCGCTCTGGGTATGCGGGATACCGACTCGAATAAGTAAAAATCATTATTTTATGATGAAATATTTGACAATGAAATCCATCAATGAATTTTTCAAAGCTCTCTAAGCCGTTGTGCTAGAAGTTTGCGTATACCTACGCCACTGTTCAAAATGATTCGCCTTTCGTGGGCTCTCAACTCTCAAAAGCAGTATCTAAAAGAAAACGAATTTTGTAAATGAAATACCCTTCCCCTTTTCACAAATTAAACAGACAGTCTCTATGAGCCCAATTACGTGAAGTTGTCGGTGTATTAAACAGACGCTCAAAACAGCTAATGAGGTTAGGGACACAGTTTGTACTGAGTTCAGTAATACAAAGTAAATTATGCATAATACTGTAAGTACTTAAAGTTCCTATTCAGCCGGAAAGCATTCCCCCCCCCCCCCCCCCATTATTTAAATGAATAATAATTAATTTTATATTACATCCGCTAAAATGTGCGGTTAATTATTTACGCATAACTGAAACGAAACGAATTCAAACACCCAACTTTTGCAAAAATCCCTAACAACATTAGGCGCAGTTTACAAATTTGCTGATGCATACATTTTCCCGTGCTACCAGATTTCTCAGCCACTTGCAACTCGTGAGTAATTAAATATTCAGGAGCACCTGCAGTTTAATTAGGTTGCATTTGGGTGTGAAAACATACCAACTACTACTACTAAAACGCGCACCGAAAGTCCCACTGCCGCTAATGCATGATGAATTTCCACAATTTGTTGTAATTGTTGTGGTAGCCTAGCACAGAGTGTACCTAAACGTGGCTAATGCATTCCCGGTTGCTGTTCATAAAATTATGCTAAACGTAAATAAATTTTGATATAATTGCAACATTTTTATGGTTGGCTCACAAGTGTTTTTTTTGCATTATTTTCAAAATTGCTATGCCAATCCTAATCTTTTAGAAATACAAACAAATTGGTTTTTGTGGGAAACCGTCTGGGCTGTTTAATTAGAAATGTATTCAGCTAGTTGTATAAGCATCCTGACACGTTGCCGTAGTTTGAAGTGAATGGAATTAATTAATTTGTTTGCTTTCCTGTGCTAGATCGATTTTGTAGTAATCCTTCGAAGTGATAAGGAAAAAAAAAAACCGTTTCATCTCTTAATAGAATTCCGATTTAAGTGATACGTAGCTGGTTTGACGTTGGTATCGGCTTGTCATGAGTACTGGTTTTGATGTTGACTCAAAGCTTGGATAGCGAATAAATGCGAATTCAATTAACAGAAAAAAAAACGACTAAATCGTATGGAGATTGCTAGAACGCTTAGTTTAGGTTAGGTTAGGTGAGGTTAGATTAACGCCTTTGTAGAGCCTACTGTACCACACGTAGGTCCTTGTGGACCCATTGTGATGGCCTTTTATGGGGGTTAACCGTTGGTATTAAGGATGGATGGATGGATGGAGGAGAGTGGCTTCTCACTTAGGCACTTCCTCTTGTTTGAGGCGGCAGCGCATGAATTCTCTAGATGGAATCAACGGTGCCGTCTACAGTTCCAGTCAGGTCTAACTACTAAGTGTAATCCCTATATGAGCTGCTTCAACGTATTTGGATACCAGGTTTATACGGATTTCCAATACTGAGCCAGGGTGTTGGAAAAGAGTTGGTGGCGGATGAGCCCTCATTGGGTCAACGGCAGCGCTCATATCCCAGAATGGGCTACTGACATCGGAATATCCGGCCCGCTGTCCTAGGGTTAAAACAAGGAAATGGCCCTCCAGGTTGGGGTTTGTGCCGTCGGGGTAACTTCCCGACCATGGGAAAACAACTAGTTATGAGAGAGACACAACCAGCCTCGGATAATGGTACTCCTCAAATGGCAACAAGACCCTCTACACTCCAGGTGCTACCCAAAACCTTGAGTCTGTCCTCACGCGGTACAAGGCAGACATTACCGCGATCTAGGAGATACGACGGATAGGATCAGATATGATGGAAAGAGAAAATTGCGATATTTATTACAGCTGCCATAAAAGATTGCATGTATTAGGATGCGGATTCGTCGTGGGAACTCGGCTAAGGACAAAAGATATTGACTTTAAGTCGATAAGTGATCCGCATCAAAGCTACTTTCCAAAACATAAGCCTAATATGTGCACACGTCCCTACCGACGAGGCTGAAGACCCTATCAAGGAGGAGTTTTATGACCTCCTGGGTGCAACCTACGAAGCCTGCCCGGAGTACGATGTCAAAGGAAAACATCTTTGGCGGGTTATTTGGTAAGCACAGAATTCACGAAACGACCGCAGACAACGGTTACCGACTATCTGACTTCGCGGCAGCTCGTAATACGGTGATAAGTAGCACTAGGTTTACACGCCTAAGGATCCACACAGCAACCTGGCGCTCTCCAGACGGTCGAACCGCCAACCAAATCGACTATGTGCTAATCGATGCGAGGCACGCATCCAACATCCTCGATGTGCACACATTCCGAGGTGCAAAGGTCGACTCTGATCATTTTCTTGTTGCGGCAAAGTTCAGAGCTCGACTATCCAACGAGAAGAAGCTGCGTTCGGCCCAGAAGAAGAATTTCGACGTTGCACGCCTTAGCACACAGTAGCCAGAGTCTACAAAGAGCGCCTGAGTGAGAAACTCTCCGCAGTGCATTCACCTTCCACAGATGCCAACACCCAGTATCGCGACATCATCAAAGAGGTAGCCGAAACCACCTTAGGGTACCAGCCACCCCAGAGAAAGAGCCCGTGGTATGATGATGAATGCGTACGCCGGAAAAAGGTGACAGAAAATGCACATATGAAGACGCTGCAGCGCAAAACAAGGGCAGCGAGGGAAGATTATCGAGCCAAGAGGAGGGAGGAGAAGAAAATCCTGCGTAGAAAGAAGAGGGCCTACGCAGTCTCCCAGCTCAAGGAGATCGAAGAGTCCCGCGATCGAAGCAACATCCGGAAGTTTTACAAGAAAGCCAAGCAACTGACTGCTGGCTTCAAGACCGGAACGCAGGCTCTTCGAAACAGTGATGGAAACCTATTTACAGAAGCGCAGGGAATAGTAGATGTGCTAAATGTAGAGAGAGTGATAGGGCAAGAAGAGAACCCACGTCCAGCCAATGAAGAACCAGTTCCACCACCCAGTATAGAAGAAGTTGGCCCAGCAATAAAAAAGCTTAAGAACAACAAGGCCGCCGGCTTTGATGGTTTACCAGCGGAGCTCTTCAAATACTGTTGTTTTGGTAGGGCGCATGCACCAAATCATAAACCAAGTATGGGTGGAAGAAAACATGCCCGACGACTGGACTATCAGCTCCATATGCCCCAACTTCAAAAAAGGCGATCCTATGTCTTGCAAGAACTATCGAGGCATATGCTTAATGTCGCATATAAGATCATATCCAACGTACTCTGTGAACGTCTTAAACCGTTTTGCCGGGCCGTAAGCCACACTGGTACGTCCCGATTAGTAGTGTGGCTTCCGGCCCGACAGATCGGTTATAGACCAAATTTTCACACTGAGGCAAATCCTGGAAAAGACCAGGACTTCAAAGGCGCGTATGATAGTATACATTGTCAGGAGCTCTATATGGCGATGGCCGAATTCGGAATCCCGGCAAAACTGACTCAGTTGTGTCGCGTGACGCTCGAAAACACGCGATGCAACGTGCAATTTGGAAGTAGCTCCTCCGAACTATTCCAAACGTGCACCGGATTTCGGCAAGGGGACGCGCTATCATGCGACTTCTTCAATCTCGTACTGGAACAGATAGTGCGCGGGGCAGGTGTCAACACGGAAGGCACTATCTTCAGCAGATCCGTCCAGCTACTGGGGCATGCAGACGATATTGACATCATCGGTCGCTCCCAGCGTGCCGTGATAGAGGCTTTTACGACGATTGAAGAACAGGCGAAATTCGTTGGTCTTGTAGTAAATGAGGACATGACTAAGTACATGCTATCAACAAACAAACAGGCATCTGTCCACCGCCTAGGACAGAACGTCACTATTGATAGCAACAATTTCGAGGTAGTTAAGGAGTTTATCTACCTCGGAGTAAACATGAACTCCACAAACGACATCCTAGTGGAGATCCGGCGAAGAATTACCCCAGGAAACCGCTGCTATTTCGGTTGGCAAAACAATTGGGTTCGAAACTCCTAACTCGAAGGACAAAATGTATGCTCTACAGAACCCTCATCCTGCCAGTTCTGCTTTATGGCGCCGAGTGCTGGACGATAAGCAGGAAGGGAGAGCTGATACTGGACTCCTTCGAAGGAAAAATTCTTCGGCGGATTTCTGGTCCTGTGTGCGAGGAGGCCGAATGGAGGAGAAGATATAACCGCGAACTTTATGCGCTGTACCAAGATGTGGATGTAGTCCAAAAGGCCAAAATACGTCGACTACATTGGCTCGACCACATCGAGCGAATGGACAATAATGCTCCAGCTAAGTGGATCTTCAAATCCCAGCCCAGTTCGAGAAGACAATAAAGACCGTACCTCCGTTACAAAGACCAAGCCATCGCGGATGCTAGAGCGCTTGGTCTGGACAACCGGAAGCAGCGTGCCCGGTATTGTAGAGGATGGAAGGCTGCAGTGTCTCAGGCAGAGACTCTCCACGGGTCGGGAGCCCGTTAAGTAAGTAAGTAAGTATTAAGGATGGTTATCTCATATTCCACCTTCTTGTAACTAGTCGACGCCGTACGGATATCCTTACGTCCTCAAAAACCTGTAAAGATCAAAAAGTGAAACATCAGAAAGTTTTCGTAAGTCATGGAAGCAATGACTTCAAAGCGTTTTGCTTTTTTTATGCCATTCTGGTTATTCTGATTAAATTATGGCAGAATGTTTTCAAGATATTTAAAAATAATTATGTTCTTGAAAGACACTCTCGAAATGTATCTTCGACGCAGCGTTGCCACAATGATACAAGTGTAACAAAAGTGATACAAGTGTAACAAAAGTGATACAAGTGTAACAAAAGTGTTGCACTTTTTCCCATTAAAATGTTTTTTTGTTTTTCTCCTTAAAAAATATTGAAAAGTTGAACTGGCAGCACTTTTTCCTTTCGAGAAAACTTCTACCAATTTCTGTCAATGTATTTGTTTGTTTACATCGAGACCGAGCACAAGTTGTGCTAAACGTCAAACTGCGAGTGGGAATGGGAGGGTACGTGAAATTACAACAATATTTGTTTGTCTCGCCGCGTCGCCGTTGACAATGTTCTACAAGGTGGCGCAAAAGTAATCCTCCTATCAGAAAATGCTATACATTTTGCGATTGGCCCCTAATGTCAGTTCTGTTTACGAAATACACGTTAATAAACAATGTTACGCTACACTGCTCCAGAACGCGGAATATTGGTGACTATTTATTTGAGCAATAATCGGTCGGTGACTTTGGCACAACCTGAATTTCGTCGCAGATTTCCTAGCCGTCCAACGCCTACTGGTGAAACACTGCGACGTTTAGCCGCTCGCCTCGAAGAGACTGGCACAACACGAGACGTTGCCAAGAGTGGCGGGCCCCGGAGCGCCCGTTGTGCCGAGAATATCGCCTCTGTTGACGCGGCCATTTTTTTTCGAGAACGCCGCTGGTCAAACGACAACAGTGAACGGTGCGCGCTATAGGGCCATGTTTACCAATTTTTTTCTACCGCAATTGGACGATTTAGGACTGGAGGACATGTGGTTCAAACAGGACGGAGCTACGTCCGCACACACTGCGCGAGCCACAACCGATATTCTGAAAGCGGTGTTCCCGGGTCGTTTTTGGCGATTTGCACTAGTCCGCAAGATCGCCTGATTTGACCGCTCCAGACTTCTTTTTGTGGGGCTTTTTGAAGTCGCGGGCTTATGTCAACAAACCTCAGACTCTTGCAGCTCTTAAAGACAAATCCGTCAAGAATGTGAGGACCTATCGCCGGAAGTTTTGGCCAAAGTGATGGAAAATGCCATAAAAAGGGCTCAAATGACAATCAACTGTGGCGGCGGCCATTTACATGACATCATATTCTCGACTTGATGTAAAAAAAATTAAAAGACCAAATAAAAATAATCCACAAGAAGAATCAAAGTTTTTAATTTTTTTTTTTTAATTACAGCCAAAAAACATCGGAAGGTTATTTTTGCGCCACCTTGTACATCTCGTGATAAATAAAGTTTGTGAAATATAAATTGAAATCAAATAGGGGTATTCACGATCCGATGCAACTGGTCTTGTATCATCGCGAAAGTGCAACTTTATTTTGCACTACAGCAACAAAATATACTTGCTAAAATTTCGATACGCGTTTGCACTTTATCTATACCCTGACCCTATTGTAACCGAAAAATACAAAAGGGTAAAGTGAAGCCTTGTCAAGTCCTTAATTCCCGTGTGTAGTTATTGGAAACAAAAATAAGGAGAATGTAAAACAAAAGTAAGCGCCGCCGAAGGGATAATGCAGTCAAAAAATGAACACAACTAAAGATTTCATAACATCATCTTGGTCTTTACTCTCTCCATTATTGAAAATATCTTATATTTTTCGCCTTTTTGCGGCATAAACAATTAAAAGAAACATTTTCAGAACTTAATGTCAATTGTCAAACTGTTGTCATTTGTTTTTAGTTTTGCAAGAGACGAGAAAAAGTGTGTTCACGATCTGATAAAAATAATAAAATTTCGCAATTTTACTAGGTCTATTACACCGAATCGTGAATACCCCTAATGGTTTTTCAGTTTGTTACATTTTTTATTTCATTTGTTACACTTTTTGAAAAGATTTGTTACACTTTAAAAAAAAACTGCGGCAACATTGATTGGAGGGAATTTAAATGCAACTTTAGGAAGCTGTAAGTCTCTAGATGAAATGGAGGACAAAGACATTTCATCGCGCAGAACCAAATAATTGAAATGTTTCTAAAACTTCGGAGGTATCTGATAAAAGTAAAACTATCAATGTCCACAAATTAGGCTTAGATATGTTTAAAGATGTAAATTTTTGATCATAGACATGCGATTACTCATCGACTTAACGTTTACAATTTTTGTTCTAAAGCGACTTGTGAATGATGAATTTTCGCTCTGTACTGTTTTTGCTGTTTTAAGTCTTGTTTCTATTGCATTTCCAGGACTGAGGTGCGTTCACCACGTAAGGACAGACTCAAGTTTTCGAGTAGCACCTGAGGTGTAGACTACCCGGTCACGTCAAGTTGCTATAGTTTTCCATGTCTTGTTGCTATTTAAGGAAATTCGTTTTCCTTTTGTCACATTACTTGTGTTTCGTTCCTAAAAGAATAAGCAACTATTGTTTTCGCAAAAATGTCTGTCTCGAGCTCTATATCCGACATCACATGACTACCATGTAGAGGAGGACTATGCCCACCTCGAATTAAAAATTGGATATTAATTTAATTCCAATTTAAATGTATGTATTTGCATATTGAAATAATGATATAAAGATCAACTTGCGTCCGACCTAGTCCTACACATGTATTTCCACATTGTCAAGATGTCTGTCAACCTTATGGCACAACTACTGTCAACCTTTGAACCAGTCAGCTCGCCAGATATTTCGCAATGAGCTGTCGTTGACACAGGATAGTATTTCCAACATACCATCACAATTTTTACTCCTATTCCAATTTAAAGGACATTCATCCGAATCGATTAAGAAACCCCTCCAGACGATCAATTATTTTATCAGGACAATTACAAGCTTCTTTCTCTTTCGGTTAATTTCTCGTAAATCCTGTCTACCTGTGAGCGATGCACTTCAAGGTAAAGCCATTGAAAAGAGGGAGCACGATGCCAGAATGCTTATGCATTCCACTGGGATGGCAGCATGAGCGCACACTAAATGCTATAGCATCGTAAAATGGTTGTCATGGTACAGTTAACGGGGCAATTGGCCTGGTGGAGTTGCGGCTAATGGTATGCTTCAGTTCGGTTTAAAAGGAAGACATAACGAAACCCCAACGATGTAGATTTCAAAATGAAATGTAGAACGTTCGGGTGTTTTTCTTCTTAATTTTTTTTTTTGTATTTTCAAGTCCTTTAATAATAACTCCAGTTTCCAGGTAGTGTACACAGGATCCACGTTTCATCTTTCTATAGGCAAAGAATAAGAGCGCATAATTTGGGTTCTAGAGGACTTATGTCTATATGGACGTACCTATAGGAAACAGCGTGCCATTGACAAAAAATAATAAGAGGGACTTCACTTAACATCCCTGGCAAATAAGTAAATTTTGAATTTTCCAAAATAGAATCACAGCACTCAACCAATTAATTTCAACTCCCATCTAAAGAGCAAACACATGTCCCTTCTGAATATTCGTACCTATATCAATTTAGTTAACTGCGTCGCGTAATATAATACGAACATGACAGAGTCGTACGCAATTCTATTTGTTCATATCAAAACAATTCACTTGATTGTCTTCAGCTTCAGCGCGCATTTTGTTTTTTTCTTTGTCGTTTTTTTTATGGCATCTTTAAATTTTAATGTTTCCTTGGAGTTGATGAGGGATCTCTCCGTGGCTTGAGCGAGGGCCCATTGTTTGATGATTTATTATATCCCACAGCTTGAGGTGTCTAAGCAACAATAAAATTCGTATTCATATTCGTAAAAGATAAGAAGTACTTACTTGTCACGCATAATTCCATAAAATGAATCGCTTACGCGTAACATTGATTTATTGTCCTGACATGAGACCATTATTACTCAAACAGTATTCTTAACAAATAAAAGATGTTTTTTTTTATCCCATTTGCTTCTTTTCTTTGTAGGGAATATGTGCCTAAAGGAGAAATTTATAGCGTTAATTATGAGTGAAAGCTAAATGTTCGTGCACACGCACATATGGTTGGTGAGCGGGGCGAAAAACTCGGGGAACGTGTGCGGTGTGCATTTTCTCGTTAGAAATGGATGGTGGAAAATAGAGATTAATAAGCGGATAATCATAGGAGGTAACTTTTTAAAGCACGTCTCATGTGCGATATGTAAATGAGACGCGAGTCATGTCTGATGTGCGATTATTGAATTCATGAAAGTCTGTCTGTGCATAAATCGATCAGGGAGGAGTGCTAATTTTGTGTTTGACTTTTGGTTTTGGGCATCCTGCGAGGAATGCTAAATAGCTAATTGGGTATATGAAGGTACATACTCGTGCAATTAATCATGACTATGGAAGAGCTGAACTTTGGTGATTGATCTAAAGATTTCGAGTTTAAAGATTAAAGTAAAAGTCAATGTTTACAAGTGGCATCGTTAGATGATTAGGTGCTCTTAAGTCGCAATGCTTTCTGATCGTAATTTAATCATGTAGGTCTATTTGGCTTGTGTAACTACTGTCTTCTGACAAGGCTGAGACGTCCAAAAATTTGTAAAACACCACTGGACTCCAACGAGTTGCTCTCCATTTTATATAATAAAACAGAGAATCTTTTACCCAGAGTGGTCCGGATATGATAAGTGGTTTTTCAAATTAAATGGATTTTTACTTATTTACTGAATTAGAAGCTTAGCTCTGCTATTTTTAATTTGTTGGTACAGTCCATGACGTACAATAATTTTTTTTTTGATTTGATTCTTTATTTAGCTTAAGCTATTTTTTATTGCAAAAATTAACTTAAACTTAAAATACTTCAAAAATACTTGAAACAAAAAAAAAGTTTCTGTTTAATTATAAAGGGTCTTTGGATTAACTTGACAATTTTTTGTTTTTAAATAAAGTGCAAGCTACTTGAGATATCTCAAAAAAGAAATCATACGTCCACCACGGGAACGTATGCAGCGGTCGATACGTTGAACCTAATTTTCGATGACTCGGCCGCACATATTTACCGATACCACCGCAATTTCTCGTTCAATATTGGCTTTGAGCTCATTTAACCTCGCCGGCTTGTTGACGTAGACCAATGATTCAATGAAGCCCCATAAAAAAAACTCTAGAGGCGTTAAATGACACGATCTCGGCGGCCCGTAGACGGGATCGTTCCTCGAGATAACACGTTCACCGAATTGAGAGTTCAAAAACTCGATAGTTGTACCCGCTGTTTGGCTCGTGGCACCGTCTTGTTGGAGCCACATATCACTGATTTCCAATTCATGCAATTGCTCAAAGAAATAACGTTCCAACATGTCTCTGCAGCGAATACGTAAATGGTATAACGTGACGGAAGAAAACCCCCCCAATGACGCAACTGGCCGGCATGGAAACCGCACCAAACAGTGACTTTTGCGGATGAAGTGCTGTTTCATGAGGCACATAAGGGTTCTCAGTTCTCACCTGTACAGTAACGCATACTTTTCTTATTGACGAAGCCGTTTAACCAAAAATGCGCTTCATCGCTGAAGATGATTTCGCGGTGAAATTCTTCATTAGAGATGCGACCACCAACTCGGAATTTCGGTTGTAAATTTTAATTATTTGTAAACGTTGGTCCTTCGTGTACTTCACAATGATGTTTGTTTAACAGAATATTTAAACATTGACAGTTCGGTAATCGGCTTAAGGATGCGTTCACACTGGACGTTTGAAGTGGTCAAGTCCCCTTAGCTAGTCCTAACATACCAGGTTCTTTTTAAATGACTTCAGGTCATTTGAGACTTGACAATGCATTAAATGAACGGTAAGCTTTGTGGAACAATATATTCTGGAGATATTTATTGATAGTAATGGTAGTCTGAAGTCGCCTCAATTTTTTTAGATTCTTTGGCTGTACTGTACATTGCACTTTTACTAAAAGATTTGATTTAGGTAGCATTTGATTTTTTATTTTGAAATGAAAATGAAAAAACAACACATTCCTGTTTTGCAATTTTTGCAATTTATCTAACAATTGAATATTCCCAAAAAGCAAAATTGCTTTACTTAAGGTGGTGCTACAGTCCGGGGTGGGCCTGGGCCTCAACCAACAAGCGTCTCCAGCCAGGGCGATCTTTGGCTAGCTGTCTCCAGTTTCGCACGCTTGGTTGGTTATGGTCCCCTTCCACTTGCGTGCGCCACCTGAGACGCGGTCTTCCTCTTCTGCGCCTTCCCTCGGGTGTGGATTCGAAGATCTTCCGGGCCGGATCTTTCGTGCCCATACGCTCTACATGACCCAGCCACCTCAGTCGTTGGACATTCACTCTTCTGACTAGGTCAATGTCGCTGTACAGCCCGTACAGTTCGTCGCTGAATCTCCTCCTCCATTCACCGTCGATGCTTAATCATTACATCAGCTATATATTTTCAATACAAAATCCATTGATACTCTCGCCTTACTCTTAAAAAAAAAAAAACTTCTTTGTGATTCAAAGGTTTGTTTTTATACATAATTACTCCAAGGTACTTTATTTCTTCAACTTTTTCAATCAATTCTCCTTTCATTCCAATATTTTATTATTCATCTCCATTAACGCTAATAGCTTTTGTTTTACCTGTAAGCTTTAACTTGTTCATTTCTAAATAAACTTCCTACACGTTTCAAGTCTATAGAGCTTTTAGTAGCGGCACCCCACAAGGTGGCGTCATATTCCTTCTTCTTTGCATTTTGGTATTTACTTACATATTGTATTGCTACTCCTGGAAGCGAATTAACCCCCTCCCACTAAATAGAACCTACTTAATTTTTCTAACAATCAAAATATGTAGTGGTAATTTTTGACAGGAAGCTGAATGAAAAATCCGACATTTACAAAAGAGTCAAAACGGCTACCATCGCATTTTTTTTCCTGCAAAAAAGCCATTGGTAACAAATGAGGCATATATGGATGCAAAATTATATATTGTTAATATACATACCGCATCAAAATACTTGATTATTAAGTTGGCGAAACAAACAAATATGCAGTAGCCACTGCTCGAAGAAAATGAACAAATAAAGCAGATTGCAGATGTCAGATGCCAGAGAGTAATAAAAAAAAGTTAATTTAAAAAACAAAAAAACCCGACTGACTGTAAGAAAAGAATTAAAAAGATATGAACAAGACACATGCAAGTACCTATACCTTACTTATTGACAATCGGAGACCTACACAGCCTAACAAATATATGAGTATTGAGTACCCTCCGACTGTCAAATAAATAGTAAGGTTTGTGTCTTGTTCATATCTTTTTAATTCTTTTTTTGATGACACTCCGGGGAAGAATACGAATCTAATGACACGTACTTTCCAAATCCGTCAAACTCAAAAAATTTACCAAAACTCGTTCAGAGTTCTGAACATATACGCCAAAATACGTGGATAGACTTAGAACTATTCTGAGCAACTTTCATCTTTGACATCTAATCCATATCACAAATAAATATATAACTTACCTTTTTGCAACATATGAAACGTCCTAGGACAACAATCGACCACCACCGAATTTTCTTTATTTTTACAGATTTTATTGTTCTGTGGAATTCATTTTTAAGCCGGATTTTGAATTTGTTTCTTCACAACTTTGTGCATTTGACATATTTATCAGTACTTGCCGGTTGAAATTCTCTGAGCTGTTTCGAGCCAAGAGTGGAACCACTCGTTACTCGTTATTTTGCTATGTTTCTCTTTTTCTGTAGAGTACGTACGTGTATAGACTTTGTGTGATTGCGTTCGATTCAAGACTATAAAAACTTGAACCTAGCACTCAACATAATATTCGTTTGATGGTAATACTATCCACTAAAAATAAATAATGCGATTTTTGGCTGTCAGTTGCGATGTTGAGTTGAAATGTAGATGCCGCTGGGTATGAGTAGCGATGCTATTGTGAATAGATCAGAACGTAGTTTATTTCACAGTTCAGTGTATTCCATACCTTGACATTTCTCACTGACATTGAGTGACAAGTGGGTTTTTTTTCATTTTTCTTTAAATTTAGATTTATATCTTTTTTGTTTAGCCTATGACACTTCGGGGAAGAAAACACAGGGTGCCCGATGGAACGTACATAGGATACGCGCGGTAAAAACAAAAAAATCGCGAGCTATTTGCAACCGCTACCGCAGCCTGTGAAAAGTGCTACGTTCGACTTAGCTCAGCGAAAGGGGTTGGGTTTGATATAAGTGACCGAACTTTTCGAGTTCGCTCTTAATGGAATTCTTTTATTTATTTTCCACGTATGCCACGTATTTTTATTTATTTTTTGTACATTACGAAATGCAATTATGAAAAGTGAGTCCAAAAAGGAAGAAAGGATCGTAGAGACCGGACAGAGGAGGCGACGGGGTTGTCAGAAGGACAACAACGAGGAAAAAAAAGTAGAATCGGGACAAGGAACCCAACAGTAGTTTGATCGCGGTATATTAATAATAAATAAATTTGCAACAACTTAACCTCAAATAACCTACAATATTAAATTTCTCTGAAGGATAGAGACGCGTCCCTAGATTGAACATGCAAATAAATAAAGGACGTGTTTTGTCCACAATACAAATTTAATAGCTTCCAGGTTATACTAACTAAAAACAGCCAACAATATTTTTCATTCTACGCACTTGAATATCTAAGCAAGATCAGCTTGTTTGTGCATAAGTGGAGCTATTCGCTGGACGATCTCCGCAGCACTAGATATTTTATTCTACTTGTATGTATGCATATATGTATGTATGTATGATTTTTATTTGCCACCCCATGACAAAAAAAAAAACAACAAATTGTATCCAAAGGTTTTTTACACGGGGACACCTCTCGTGAACGTCTGACAGCCATAAGAGAGTAGCTACCATAAACTAACTATTAAATAGACTGACAGCTTCAGCCAAAAAAGAGAAATTGCCTACAAGCTGAATTTGACCTTGGATGTAGCCCAGTTTGAATTCATGTATTTGTGCCTATGTTAATCAAAGGGGACTCACTCATACTTTGAAAAAAAACAGCCAACACTCTTCCGGTTTAAACCGGATGTCGCCATGGCGGTAGCCTTAGGTGGACTCTCATTTCAATATCAGAACCATAGTTTTTATTAGTTCCAAGTTGACATTTTTAGCTACTTTTTTATATAAATAGTTGTTCGATTGTCTTATAATTGAATAGAAATTAATGTTTAAATTACAGGATATAAAGAAAAGGAATATATTTTTAAGTCATTTTATAATGAATTTTGGATAGATAGACATAATTTTTATGATATGGATATAAAAAAAATTGTTGGCATGTTCGCCATAGAATTTCCTTTAAGTTTCACAACCAATTCTCCTTTCACATTCCCATTTTTGTTTTAATGATCGATAACAACAGTATTAAACGAGACTGACAACTGTACTGTCACTTAAAAAAGTATAAGAAAAATTACAAACAAAAAATAACGTAAAAAACAATCGTCAGTTTCCTAGAAAAAAAATGTGAACAAACAATAATAGATGTGCAGTCATCATTTTCCAAATTTATTTTACTTTTCATATAAATAATGACATTATTTTCATTCATAAAATGTCTACTAACAACTTTTCAGTTGTGTTTTTTTTTTTTATTAAAAACTAGCACTATTCATGTTCTTGGTTGAAGCAGTTGTTTTCAAATGGAATTTAATTATTTATCTCAATTATTTAAATTGTTCTAATAAATTTGCGCTATTAAATGGAATCTTCATGAAAAGATTATAACCCAAAAATCAGGGCAGTTTCGTTTGAATAAGCATCGTGATTGGGGGGGTCAAGATGTGGTAGATTTATAACTAAAAAAGATTTACTTGAGTTTGACATTGAAACTTCATTTTGAATATTTTGGTGTGTTTATAAATTTTGGGTATTCCACTAACATATTTTTTCCCCAAAAACAGACACATTAATTGTAGGAACTAAAATATCTTGTTTTATTACAACGAATGAATTTTTCACACTTATTGCTTTATTTATTTATGTTGATTACATTAGCTATTTTAAATTTTGTAGAATAGAATACAAATGTTATCTTGGTGCAATAAAACAATGAATTTAAACTGTCAGAACGCATCCATCAGCTGACGCAACTCACAAAATACACTAAATCTCAGTCAGTGTTCTTACCACTCTCTCTTTATTTTTCCCACGAAGCGTGTTCACTTTTCCCTTTTCACTAAACTCAATTTACTTTTATTTTTTTTTTTTTTTAAAAAAACATGCTTTTAAAATTAAAATTTGTATTGCTCCCAAAGAAAATTTTTTTTTTTTTAAATTAATCTTCAGTATGAAAATCCCCGTTTTGTTAACATCATAACCATTATTTTTTGTACAAGAAATTGTTGCTAAAGGCCAATCTCCTTTTTATGTACATTTAGTGCGTTGATATTCATGGTGAAATGCAGTTTGAATGTTTTCTGTCAGACTGTTGATATTCCCACAGTTTTTATGTTTTTCCTATTACGCACGGACATTTTTTTTTTAAATTGAAATTCCCACAAAAAGGTAGAGATACCACAATGTAGGAACACTGAGTGTCAGTAGTTTATTACGACTCCCGCCATTTAGAATTGTTTTTTTTTTTTTTTGCTGCGTCACACGTATTCACTTTCACCAGACAGTAAAATAGCGACCGGTGGGAGGGTCTTATATTGAAAAAAATTTGCGGGGTAAATCGGGGAGGCGTAGGAAAGCTTTCAGTCTATTTAATAACTAGTTTATGATCAATACAAGCTAGATTATATGATGAACTTATTTTCAAACTCTAAAGTTGATGTTGTTTGTGGCTGTGTCCGATACGCATTATAATATCCCTACCTAATTTTGTACTTTATAGAAACGATGGAGTAACTAATACATGGGGAGGTGATATAGCGATTTATAGTAAATCTTCTATAAAATGCAAAATCATTAGCAAATCCGAAAATCTAGATTCAGAGTTTCTAATTGCTGAGATCCATGATGGTTCCACTAAATGCTTGACAGCTAGTGCTTATATTCCGGACCGCAGTTGTTCACCTCAGCCATTTTTTGCGATTCTTTCTGAGTTTTCTTCAAGCACGTTATTCGTTATTGTTTGCGGTGATTAAAGTCTGATATACTGAAAAATGATTCTCGTGCCTTTCAAATAAAGGATTTTCTGTCTTCCTGAGGACTTCAAATATTGAATACCAACTACCCAACACGTTTCGCTAAGGAGTGCATTCCTATAGCCTCCTCGATCTGGTAATAGTTTCTGATCCAATAATTATACTTCTTTTTGAACAGCTTTCGCTTGACTATATCTCCGATCATGACCTGCTCATTTGCACATATAATATTAACTTTAGCCACTCTGCTGTCCCCTTGACTTTTATGTATAAGAATTTTCGGTCAATAAAAACCGATGCCCCATGGAGTAGTTGTTGCCTGCATACTGATCCCTATGTAAAATTAAATTATTTTCAAGAAGTGATTAAAGAATTATACAATCACTTTGTACCAACTTACACTGTCAAAATTAGAAATAGAAGCTGTCCTTAGTTTACAACGAAAGTAGTCAATACCATTAAAGTTCGTAACAGGCTTTACAGTAAATGGAAACATAGGCCCTCAGACCTCAATTGCCTTGCGTACAAAAATATGAGAAACTTCTGTTCTGTTCTGTTCTCATACAGAACGCTAAGAGAGATTTCTATGCTTCCAAGCGGAATACGCCCCTTTCACCAAAAAAGCTTTGCAGTAATCTGCGTGAAATAGGTCTTTCAAATAAATCGGATTCAAAATGTCAGTTAATCTTGATATGTGAAACAATTCTTTCTATTTAAATTTTTCTCAAAATTCTAGCCAATCGTTGGTCAGGGGGTTTGAAATCAAAACAGTTACTGAAAACGAGGTTATCGGCTATATTTCAGCCACAAAATTAAATGCTGTTGGGGAAGATGGGGTACCCATGTGATTTATAAAGCTCATTCTGCCCTTCATAGTTAGGCATTTAAAATACATACTAAACCACTGAATCACAACGTCTTCTTGTTCAAGGTCCTGGAAAGTGGCGCGAATTGTACCTCTTCTTGTTCAAGGTCCTGGAAAGTGGCGCGAATTGTACCAGTTGCCAAAACATCAGTAGCTGTTTTGTAAATTTGGTTTGATATTTTTATTGATTCTAAAAAAGTGTAAAAAAGTAACACATTTTAGTTTAAACACTAACAAATTGTTTGTTTGCTAAAATGTACATGTACATAATATTTGAGAATTACAATGTTTATTTGCCTCGTTAAACGCAAATAGTTTTTTTATTTGCAGGAAATTTGCTTCACTTTATTGTCTTAAGTGAAATTATTTCTCAGTTTGGGTGGGAACTTGTACACATTTGCTAAAACGACTGCTTTCCAATAAGGATTGTTTTAATTCCTATATGTGGAGTTAATTCCTGTGGATTTATTTCCTTGCATCGATAGTATTAATAAAACTGTGCTGTGATTAATACACGAAATTCCTTTCCTGCGAAGCCGCCTGACCAAGCGATAATCAAACGTTCAAATGAAACGATTCCCGGAAATCCATCATCATCTTCCGCTCGGCATTGTCACAACAACACTATTTAACAATAAAATTTGTTTCTTGTCAGAGATATAAGCAGCAAGTTATCCGACCAAAGGGGCGAGCTATATATATATACTTAGTTTTACCCCTAAAGCGCCAAAACCATTTCTGTGCTTCCGCTGTTCCAGGAAACGCAGCAGTGACATCTCGCAGTGTTCTACCAGTTATGTCATCTTCGTAGGCAAGCATTTGAACAGAGTTTCAAAAGATCGTGCCTTGTGTATTATCCAGTGAGTTTCACACCATCTTCTTTCTTTAGTACGATCAAAATCGAATGACAACGCGCCTAAATCCTTTTTGAACATCAAATGCGTCAGATGCAAAATAAAAGATTGCCCTCCCACTGGAAACCCGCATATGCAAATTTTAGTAGACGGACAGAATTGCGCTACCCACTTTTTTACCCTCCTCTATAACCAGACAAGTAGCCATCAGGATTAATTAAAATCTCGAGCTCGAAATTTTGTACCAAAACCAAAATCTTCCTCCTACAACGCGGACACGAGAAGGTTACCAAAGAAACCCTCTGCCTAAGACACTAATATGAAATAATTAACAATCATCCAAGTTAAATGAGTTTTTGTGGGAAAAACCTTGTTCTATGTCGCCGCTTTCGACATCTGTTGCACATCCCACAGGAATGACGCTCACCGTTAAAGAGTATAAATATTAATACAGTTGTTTTGTTATAAAACTTACGACACATATAGCAGAGCGAATGCATTCTTGTGTACGCCAAGCAGGCAACTTGGCCCAGCCTCAGTGTAAGTTTAATGTCTCCATAAAAATTTTAACCATTAAAAGTTTGAAGAGATTTTCACAGATGTTAGCTGCTGCTGCTACTGCTATTAAAAACTGCAGACCAACGCGACGCGATGTCTTTCGTGGTTAAAATTATATAAAATCATTTTCACGCTCCTGGTTCTACTATTCGAATCAAATTTCCTCCTCAGTCTAACGCTGTGCATATGCACCTGAGAAAAATCAAGCAACAAACAAAATTCAAAACTCCGTTGAACATTAAAATCAACCGTAACAAGAGGGATACTGCGGGAAATTCACTATCCCGGATGCAAAAGGAATGTTTGCAGTAGTTATTTTCATTCCATAACTTTATTTCGTTCAGCCCCCAGTCCGTGCCACCTCCATCTCCATCCTCTGGAACAATAACATACGACTATGATGTTGCAAAATGTCCTTTATGGTGCAAAACAAACTCACTGGAGCGCTCATATTTCGTTTGAGCGAGTGTTGTTTCTGTGGCGTGTGGTACACCGTATGCGTTGTAGGTATCCTTGCATTTCTACAATGCGATACAATTTATTTCGGAGTAATGTTCGGGCGGTCCTTTGTTTCTTTGTGAGGTTTTATGAATCAAATGTGCAAATGGGTTGGAGACACTGTCCAATTTATGTGTTATCGGGGTTGAAAATAATTGCCAACCGAGTTTCTCTCGGCCGAATGATACATGAAAGGCTCATCAGGCTCTGTCATGCTGTTGACAAATATTCTGACAGTGGTATAATGAGAAAGCAGAATACGGAGTGGGTACAATTTTTAGGAAACTATCCGCTATGTACCCAAGAAATATTTTAATTTCCAGCACAACTCCAAGGAGCAACTTTCGTTTTGTCCCATCCCGTGATTATCTAGCCAAATAATGGAAAAGTGTAACCACGAAAATCCTGTTGATAATTCAAAACCATATGCACGGATTTTCACAGATTAAAACTCATCCGTTGCTGTCTCAGAAAATTGCCTGGCAATCAATGACTGGAAAATTTCTGCCGCCCAAATCCAATAATCTGCAGTTGAAAATTCTCCTACCCATAAATACATTATAACGTCGGGACAATACGAGCATAATGGCAATGCAAGTGGAAGTAGAAGTGGGAGCTCCGGCGAAACGAGCAGTTGCTAGAAGTTTAATCCTGTAGCCGGGTATTGTTTTGCCACGCTTCGAAGATTCCAGCCAATCCCCGGACCAAACAATAAAATGAAAAAGATATAACAGTATTGATTTTATTCCTTTACATTCATTGTGGGGATAGAATTCTCCACGGAAGCATAAAATATTGTGTCTTTTATTTTGTCGAATGCTCTACATGCAGACAGGAGGATGACAGGAGGAAATGGAATGTGAAAGGAAGTCCTCTCACACTTCTGCGGATTTCTTTCAACGGTAAGTAAGTTGTAGGTACCTATGTTCATAGTTCAGTCTATGTGTATAATTTTTAATATATGCGCACAATTGGGGAGAGAACATTGCGGGAGGATTGGCTGAAAAATGGCTATAGTTGTGGGGGAAAAAAAAAACGAGAAACTGATATTAGTCCTTTCCTTCTTTCAAATGTAAAATCCAATATAGATCTACAACAGATAAGCAATACGCAAACTATTGCTTGCCGAAATCCACACCTTTGGTCCTATTCCGCCAGGATTTGCATAGACTTTTTGTTAAAAGAGTTATGTCCGCTCTTGAAAGACCGTTTACTACACAAGATTGAGATTCTACGGATATTAGAATATTTATTATGTATTTTCACAAGTAGCTCATTGATATAGTACGTATAAGATGTAAAGGATCTAAATTAGCCGTGTGAAGTTTATCGTGCTCTTCCTGAAGTAGCAAAATCAAAAGGATGTCTATACCACTAGTGTGGTCCTTATTTTTCATAACCTATTTTTATGCATAAAACATTTACTTTTATAAAATAATTACAAAACTGTTATGCGTTTTTCTGTACATACTCCAACAAATTTTCTGTTTTATAGGCATACAAACTCTTCTATTTTTCTGGGCAGCAAAACTACATACAGCTAAATTTAGGTACATGGAATTCTCATTTCCACCCTTCGATACAAAGAGTAGCAAGTCCTGAAATACAATCTTGTGAAGAACGATGAAAATTTTGTATTCGTGCAAGGACGCTAACTACAGAGCTATCACGATCAAGTATCCACCTGAATTAACAACAATCACATTCGCTTGCGGGTTCATTTCCGTTACGCATCCGATGTGCACCTTGCAAGTACATTGCCACCGCCACACCACATCCGGGCGAATATATTTATATGTGGGATCTGCATGGGAATTGCAGATCAGCAATTATGTATGATTATGAATTATGTATTGGCTAGGCATTATGAGAATTGTAAATTTGGTCTTGGACTGGAATGGACTGTAGGCGGTTCAGCTCTTTAATATAATTATAACATTGTATAAAATAAACAAAAATCAAACGTGTTTTATTCTCGAACTAGTTGGACCTGGTCGAGTTCGTTTTTTTGTTGTTACTCACGATTAAGGATTTTATAACTACAGTGATGAAAAAATACACGGAGAGCAACAGAAACATTTTGAAAAATTGTATTTCAGCCCTGCCAAAAAAAAACTGCATGCAGGAAACTCAATAGTGAGAGGTCTGCTTCAAAGTTGGCTTCGTAGATATGTTTCAGATGGATTAAATCCTCTTCAGATAAGTGGGTTTTATATTTCTGCTGCCGTATTTCGAATCCCAGTCTCCTCTATTCTTCAAAAAAGGAAAAAGTAAAATTAAATTTTTGTCATTGCATCGAACCGGTGAGAAATTCCAGTAATAATCGAATAAAATATCGCAAAGCTCCGAAGATTTTAAGTTTCAACTTCAATATAATGACTTCTCTGACTTTTTTATTTTCACGAACTTCGTTCGGCCCAAAATCGTTAATGTACCTTATGAATATAATAATTCCGAGGATGCAAATGCTGCTTCATGTAATTCGGTCAATTCAAGTTTTTTATTAAAAAAATTAACTGAAGGCCAAAAGAGATCACCCTATTGGAAGATGTTCTTATTTTTGCAAATGGCCGCCAATGTCAAAAATTCGTAAAAGAAAGCGTCATATCTAGAGAGAGCAAGATACTACCCCTCCACTGATAATCTTACGAATTTCAACTCAACAAATTTCTTGGTGTAAGAATTGGAAAAGGACCACTGAAAATTAACACATGATTTGAAATTTGTTGTCCTAATTGGCATACTCGTGCATATGTTTTCCTTTCCTGCGTATTAAAATAATATCAACAGGTGGTCAAATTAAATTGAATAAAGATCTTTTTCGAAAGTGCTGACGAAGTTCGTCCTTCTCCACGAAGGGACAATCTCCTCTACGTAATTTTTAACGCAGTGTTGCCTAGAGACAAATCATACTGAGACCCCAAATTCGCAATCCTCTTGCCGTTGGCCCCCTCAATTTATTTTCAAAATCGCCATTATTTTGTTTTCCTTTCGGTGTTATGTCAATATTAAGAATCCTGTGACATGCAAAAACATACAAAAAATACAAAAATAAATGATGCCAACCTCGGTAACCCTGGGGAAATGTTCTAGAGTTCGGGAATACCACATTTTTACATTACTGAATGCCATTGGTTAGTTATTTTATATTGTTAAAATAAATAAAATAAATAATTGGCGCAACAGGTCCGTATGGACCCAAGCCTAGCTTCTCACAACCATTCGTTTTGTGTGAGTTTTTATTTTTGGGACAAATGGAAGGGATCTACAATTTTATGCCGAGTCCAAACGGCCAATTGAGAAGCTATTTCATGGCAGTTATACTCTCGGATGTTTGTCAGACGTTCGCGAGAGGTGGCGCAGTGAAAAAACCTTAAGTTGGAATTTTGGTTTTTTTCGGGATTCAAACCTGGGACTCCTCGCTTATTTGTCCAACACACTAAGCCACTGCGCCGACTATAGAAGTGGCTGGTTGTTTTTATGCATTTAAACGATGATTTGACTTATGATCGCTGATCCTTCCTGTTTCCTTCTTAACGTGCTCCTCATGATCTTTCACAACATAGGTCACTCGATATTCTCCTCCAAAACGCAGGAGCCGATGTCAACCTTTTCGCAACGTAGTGCCGCTTCTTTGGCGAGTGGTTTTGGTGTATATGTTCGCCCCGCACCCTTTATCAGAGTATATGGTAATGTACTTGCCCTTCGGCATATATTTTGTCTTCCAAGATATCAGCAGAGGTAAAAATACTCTTTCAGTTGCCAATCTCGGAAAGAGAAAACCGTTTTAAATACTTTTCATATGGCGGGAGTAAATTAACCAATTAGGACCAACCTTTAATGGTAATTACTTTGTTTCCCCATATTGAGTCTATTCTACACTGCCAATCCCACCTTTATCCGTTAGGCCAATTAGATCACATTCTTAAAAGTTTAAACGTCCTTCTAAATGACGATATACGGATATACCCATATCACTCGCCAAAATTGGCTCTTCTATTTATAAAAAATTCAAACATTTAGCACCCGAAATAGATTGCATCAAAGGCTTCCATAAAATTCAACTGAATTTGACTAACAATAGCAACTACTGTCTTCAAATACACACACACACATATATATGTAAGACGCTATAGTTTCAACAAAAGCAAAATCTGTCTCCCCCTCTGACGTAGGTTGTTCCGCTTTACAAATGCAGACACAATACTTACGAGCAAATCCCTCTCGAATTGACAAACAAAAAGTCGCATTTGTCTCAGAACCTTCCACGTAAAGATTTTACGTACCTACTTGTACAAAATGCGTCATTCGTCAAGTTGGGAGTTGAGTAAAAAAAAATATTAAATACGAAAACAACAACTCCGAAACAAATATCAGGATTTTACTTAAATCGCATAAAGAAACACAGCAACACACAAAATGGTGAGCCCTATACACTAGTCACCGACAGAGCGAATCCTTGACAGAGCGAATCCTTGACGTGCACTTGCAACAGCATTCATTCTCGCTGTTGGCGTGTGAGGCGTCTTCCCTCTTCCAACACCGTGCGTCTGTGTCATTCAGAAAGTTTTTAATCTTCAACTATTTCTCACAGCAAATGCTCTCGCTATTCGCTAACCCCGACGAACGAGACAACGAATAGATTTAACACAAACATCCGAATAAAAAGGAGATTTCTTTTCCATAGATAAAAGGATAATACGAGTGATATTTGTTGTCCTTTTTGTTGTATGTACATCTTGGCAATGCTGCTGCTGCCAGTTGGGTGTGGGGCAGCAGCTCGCTTTTAATGAGCTATTTGTATTTCCCATTTTCAGCTATGATAGTCCTTCAATTAAGGACAATTAAGATTCATCGCACAACGGATTGTTACAATTTACAGTAATTGCTGGGAAAAGTGCCCGAAATACCATTCGTAAGTAATTGTAATTATTGCTGTCTTCAAGGAGAAATTTTCATTTCATCCATCCTTCGAGAGTATACTCGTACGTATGTGGAATATTTTATGAAAAAGGAAATACTTTTTGTAGATGCACAGTTTCTATGAAATATGGTTTTCAGCCAAACCCCACCAACATATTGAATGATTTATATGAGTGTACCATGTGAGAGAAGAGACGGTTCCTTATACCTAAGAAGCAATTCTGTGCAAATAGGGATCTCATTTCCATCGCAGAACAGAATTGGAATACAATGTGGTCGACGTAGGTATACCTGCAACCTGCATACATTTGATGTAGTCTTAGCTTTATGGAGATGCATTTCGTGAGGGTTTTCTGTTATTTATTTACTGCTCTCCTTTATACTCAATTTTACTGCATTTTTCCGCATTTATGCATCAACTGGTCACAACAAATGGACAGCAAAGAGGTAGAGCGTAGCGGTAGAAGAATGGTTTTCAACTGCTGAAGATTTTTGTAAATACGTACATCTATTCGAATTATGGAAGGAGTAGTGCGGGAGAGAACAATTTTCTTGTTATGTGCAAAGTGCTTACGGCGAATACATCTTGAACTGTGTTTTGGTCCTCAAAGGAACCGGATGGTAGGTAGTCCTTGTTTTATTTGTTTTCTTCTTTGGGGTATTCAACAATGTCTTGCTTCTTAGCACTTTGGGTACATGCTCACGAATTTTGAGAATTGTTTTGTTAAATGGTGAACGGAGGATAGAGTTGATGTGCTCAGATCGATTTTATACAAATAATATTGTATTGTAATAATACCAGTTATAAGAGAACGGACCAAGTATATACACAAGTTGCGAAAGTCAAATGAGAGCATTTATAAAATTGAAGCGGGTAAAGGTGCTTGCGGGGGTGTGTGTGTGTGCGTGGGTGAGTAGAGTAGAGCGGCGAATAAACGGCGACCAAGTCGAGCAGAGCCAGGCGACCAATTTCTCGTTCAGCCTGTCTTCTGTTCTTACAGCAAAAAAAAAACTGTCTGCGGGATCAATTTGAAGAAGGGAAAAGGAAAGAGACTCCAACTAAGTTGTGTGTTCAACAGACTGCAACTAGACTCAACTCGTGTCGCCCTTGCATACCCAAAATAGTAGCGGTTAATTTCATTTGCTTTCTGTTTATTGACTAATTTGCGTATAAAAGAACTACACGTTACAATTTAACTTTTAAGTATTTTGACAGAGTTAGATAATGAAAATTGTTTGTGTTGTATTTTTTTTTAATTCGTTACAAAATAAAGCAAAATAAGTTGAATTCAAGTGCGAAGAATACGCTATAGCCTCGCGGTTGTTCGCAACAGGCTAGTCACAATAATTCTTTTTGTGTGTGTTTTTCAAATGGGAAGCAGAGGGATCTACAATTTTATGCCGAGTCCAAGTGGCTAATTGAAAAGCTCTTTCATGATAGTTGTAGCTACCATAAACTAACTATTAAATAGACTGACAGCTTTCCTACGTCTCCCCGATTTACCCCGCAGATTTTTTCAATATAAGCCCCTCGCACCGGTCGCTATTTTACTGTCTGTGAATACGTGTGAAGCAGCAACAAAACTACAATTCTAAATGGCGGGAGTTGTAATAAACTCATAGTGTCCCTACATTGTGGTATCTCTACATTTTTGTGGGAATTTCTATTTTCGGTAAAATTTCCATGCGGAAAAGGAAAAACATAAACAATGTGGGAATATCAACAATCTGACAAGAAAACATTCAAACTACATTTCACCATGAATATCAACGCACTAAATGTACATAAAAAGGAGATTTGCCTTTAGCAACAATTTCCAGTACAAAAAATAATGATTATAATGTTAGCAAACTGCGATTCTTATACTGAAGATTAATTTAGTGTTTTTTTCTTTCCGAACAGTATAAAGTTTACTTTTAAAAGCCTGTTTTTTTTTTTCATAAAAAATAGAAGTAAATTGAGTTTAGTGAAAAGGGAAAAATGAACACGCTTCGTGGGAAAAATAAAGAGAGAGTGGTAAGAACACTGACTGAGATTTAGTGTATTTTGTGAGTTGCGTCAGCTGATGGATGCGATCTGACAGTTTAAATTCGTTGTTTTATTGCACCACGATAACATTTGTATTCTATTCTACAAAATTTAAAAAAAACGAATGTAATCAACATAAATAAATAAAGGAATAAAGTGTGAAAAATTCATTCGTTGAAATAAAAGAAGATATTTTAGTTCCTACAATTAATGTGTCTCTTTTTGGGGAAAAAACATGTTAGTGGAATACCCAAAATTTATAAACACACCAAAATATTCAAAATGAAGTTTCAATGTCAAACTCAAGTAAATCTTTTTAGTTATAAATCTACAACATCTTTACCCCCCCACTCACGATGCTTATTCAAACGAGACTGTCCTGATTTTTGGGTTATAATCTTTTCATGAAGATTCCATTTAATAGCGGAAATTTATTAGAACAATTTAAATAATTGAGATAAATAATTAAATTCCATTTGAAAACAACTGCTTCAACCAAGAACATGAATAGTGCTAGTTTTTAATAAAAAAAAAACACAACTGAAAAGTTGTTGGTAGACATTTTATGAATGAAAATAATGTCATTATTTATGTGAAAAGTAAAATAAATTTGGAAAATGATGACTGCACATCTATTATTGTTTCTTCACAATTTTTTTTCTAGGAAACTGACGATTGTTTTTTACGTTATGTTTTGTTTGTAATTTTTCTTATACTTTTTTAAGTGACAGTACAGTTGTCAGTCTCGTTTAATACTGCTGTTATCGAGCATTAAAACAAAAATGGGAATGTGAAAGGAGAAATTGGTTGTGAAACTTAAAGGAAATTCTATGGCGAACATGCCAACAATTTTTTTTATATCCATATCATAAAAATTATGTCTATCTATCCAAAATTCATTATAAAATGACTTAAAAATATATTCCTTTTCTTTATATCCTGTAATTTAAACATTAATTTCTATTCAATTATAAGACAATCGAACAACTATTTATATAAAAAAGGAGCTAAAAATGTCAACTTGGAACTAAGAAAAACTATGGTTCTGATATTGAAATGAGAGTCCACCTAAGGCTACCGCCATGGCGACATCCGGTTTAAACCGGAAGAGTGTTGGCTGTTTTTTTTCAAAGTATGAGTGAGTCCCCTTTGATTAACATAGGCACAAATACATGAATTCAAACTGGGCTACATCCAAGGTCAAATTCAGCTTGTAGGCAATTTCTATTTTTTGACTGAAGCTGTCAGTCTATTTAATAGTTAGTTTATGCTATTAAGATTAGATTAAGACTACGTGCACTTAAATGACAAACTCTAAAACCATTAAGACAATTATTAGAAAGAACATTTACCATAGTGTGCGTACATTTTTTATCTACACTGCAATTATTTGTAGAACGAACTCTATTCATAATATGAATTATCAAAAATGGGAACAAAACAAACACAGAATAATAATGGAACAGACTGAAAGCAAAAGAAAAGAAAGATAAAGAAGCATAGGCTAAAAAGAAATGGGAAAAAATAACCAGATAGATTACAACTTTTATAATAAACTAATAAAAAGAAAAAGGAATATAGTACAATTCATTATTCAGTCGTAGCAGCACGAGCAGCAATAGAGTGAAGATCTTCAGAGCTTTGAATAGAAAACCTTTTTCCGTTTCCTTAGCATAAACTAAACTATGCCAGATTTTGTATAAACAGAGAACAATAATTGTTTTTTCCTCTTTAGCCCATATCTGCACTTTGTAGAAGAAAGCGTGAGTGTCTGATTCAAATAGCAATTGCCGTTTGATGCAACACCAATGTCTGCCAATCTAAGCACTTATTTGTTTTGTTTGCTGTAATTTTCAGCAGCTACGAGAACAGCATTTCGTTCATATGATGAGTTGAATTTGATTACAATTGATGGCGGAGTAATCTGTGCAGAGTTGTTGTTGGTGGTATTACGCCTTTTTGCACGAAAAGCATGAACAAAATGTGGCTGATTACAGTTGATATTATATCACAGAGTTTATAGACAAGCTGTGACAAATTTTCGTTTTCGGAATCACGGGTACCCCAAATAACACAGCATGGTGCCGTGACATAAGGCCATATTTCGAAATATGGCCTTATGACACTTTCACAAAGGGACATAAGGCCATATTTTGAGCATATGGCCTTTTGTCGCTTTGCTAAAGCGTCATAAGGGCGTCATTATGGGCTTATGTCACTTTCAAGATATTTTACTGTTCTGATTAGTCAACCTGTAGATAATAAAGCTACAAAAGACTAAATAAAGACGTTTTATTTTGTATTTTTATAATTATATATTAGTTAATAATTAATAACAATAATTTCAGTTTTCGACAAAAAAAAAATCATATTTCAACTAATAATAGTTAGATGTACTGTTTTTGACAATTTGTCTAAAAAATTGAGCGGCAAAGAATAGGACTATTATTCTTAGTAATGTTTTCCGACAGCTGTGTAAAGCAATTTAAACATAATTTAAAGTGGTTATAGAGGAAGTGTACCGATTATGGAATACCTAAGGAAGAACTCGTCCTTGAATACTAAAACATTATTTTTTTTTCAATATTTTTTTATGGAAATGATTGAAAATAGTATTTATTAATTAAAAAAACAAAAACAAAACTTAAATACATATAACACTTCATTAAATAAACAAAAACGAAAAAAAAAACACAAAATGAACACATTGAAAAAAGTGATCCTAATATGGACCACTAGTGACCCTAATATGGAATATTACTGATTTTTAAGAAAATTTAATTTGTAGTACAAAAGTCGCAAATAAAATTAGTAGACTCTGCGCCCGAGCAAACTACGTGGTACCATTTAAGGCAGGGCATACATTGTATCCACTCCTCACCGCCTTTATCATCGCTAAACAATCCAAAACAAAAACCGCACTCTGCCTCGCCATCAGGATCACCTCTTTGAATAATTATAGATGGGAGGAAGTCAGTTGAAGAATCTGAGTGAAGCGAAATGTCATCATCACAGTCTGATGAAGAAGACGAATCTGGCTGCTGAATTATTTTCTTAGACTTTTTCACCGTCTTCTTCGTTTGAAGGACACTCGTTGATGGTAGATCAAAATTAGTTGATGTTGCTGAAATGTCATTAACTTCTGATGAGAAAGACGAATCTGGCTGCTGTTTGTTCTTAGACCTTTTCTGCGTTTTATTCATTTGCAGACCGCTTGTTGATGGTTGGTCGAATATATTTGCTCCTTTTTTAGCCTGGTCCTTTTTCTTCTGTGTTGCTTTAGATATCTGCAGTTCAGCTTTGTATGGTGATGCTGTGATCTTACATGAGAAACCTGATTTCCTTCCCCTATTTGATGTTTTTTTTCTTAAGAGGGGGGAAAGGTGAAATAAGTTCCGGACCTATAAAAAGGCTTGGAGAGTTTTGGGACATTTGAGGACTTTGGAGGCTTGAACTAGCGCGTGTATCTTCCACCGGTGGAACATGTTCCTGCTCAATGACCTGCTCTTCGTCTAAGAAATCGGCTTCGGTAAAAATGCTCCGGTTAAGAGGATAGATATCAAGTGGTACGTTGACACCTTCATTGGAAGGCGAACTAAAAAGTCTGAAGAGTGTAGTACGAGGAACATTAAAAATTTGTGCTGCATTCTTAAAGCCCATTTCTTTCGACTTGACGGCTGCGATAGTTTTCAGCATGCTCGATTTGTCCCAGACCTTGCGCTTTTTCTGTTTTGGCGTCATCTGAAAATTTAACGATTACCTAAGTACACAAATTTTAACAAACTTTTTAGCTGGTTCCCAATATGGAATACTATTTCCAGTGGTAGCACCAGATAAAGTTAAAATTACCTTCACTATTTTACACAGCTAACTTAAATATTCACAGTAGTTTAAAAGCTTAATGTTTTTTCTAATAATGAGTAAAATAATGATTGAATAAAATTAAATTAAACTTGAAATACACGAAAAAAAAACTTTTGAAAATATACTACGCACTTGTCAAATAAACTTGTTTTTACGACTACTCACGTCTGGTGTTATCGCCATGCACAAGGGTTTTGACAGTTAATATGCGCCTAAAGGAAAAGCTATTCGTGAAATTTAAGTACGCCTACGTTACTTTGGTTCTGAGATATTGCACTATTCCATATTAGGAGCGTATTCCATAATCGGTACACTTCTCTATGGCTGGAGCAGAATGGTACGAGTGTTGTCATAACAAATAACACACAGAACAGGTATTTCATCTACATTATAAGATTCCCGTTCAAAAGAATTTTCAGAGTTTGCCTCTTCTTCCTCAGCGTCCCGACAAACTTCTATTTTTGTTACTTCTAATGTTGTTATGCTCATTTGTCAACTGATTCAGAAAGTCTATAATAGAAATAATTTTTTTAACCAGCTTTTTAAGGGCCTCCTCGATTTTGTCGTTTTTGTCCTTGAACTTTTTTTTCGGGGGTTCAAAATTGTCAAATGTCCCATCGATGGGCATTAGAAATTCTCTGGATTTCACTTGATTTTCATCCAGCAAGACATCGATAAACTTGAAAAAACTTCCATGTCTTGATAGCTTTCCACGAAGTCGGCTGGTAAAGCCCTCAATGCACTTGTTATCCTCATCGAAACATTAAATACAGAAAAGGCTATTGGAGTTCCCTTATGAATAAAAATTGTTTTTTTTTTTATGTAATACAAAATTAATAATATTGATTTATGAAGAAACGTACCTTCTTCATCCATTTACTCTTAAAGTACGAGAGAAATTCCTTAAAAATGCTTTCCCATTTTTTTCTAAAATGCAAACTATTTGCTTCTGTGTGTGGAATTTCATAAGCTAAATATTTATGTCTTGGGGTTTCATTAGCGGAAGCGCTAGGAACTTTCGAAATAATCGGATTTCTTCTTTATTTTTTTTGGAAGGAAATCACCAACTGTGGAATTTTTGACACTTTTCTTCGTACAGCCTGGTAAAATTGAAACCAACATGTGCTGTATTTCACTCCTGGAAATACGGTTTGAAGACTGTTTCCTAAAGCTCTTTCATAGTCTTTTACAAATGAGGTCGGTTGAACAAATTTGCTTGGATATATTGAAATACGTGCAAATAAGCTTGTTCTGACTTATTGCTCATAAGCGTATAGATAATCTTAAATACAAACCGATTGATTTAAAAACTTTAATATATAAATTAAATTTAAAGGAAAAAGCTAAAAATTCGTGGGAATGAAAATTTTCATATGTACCTACATAAATTTTTTTCAAAAGATAGAAACATAGTTTAGAAAATAATAGTAAAAAAAAATCGAATTCGAATCAACTTTCTGTTGAAGAAAATAATAGTAAAAAATTCGCGCGAATTTCGTTACAGTCTCAGTCTTAAAAATATCTGATACCTCTTTAGCAGTTGCGGGGCTTTTGGGAATGACTAATTGCGAATTGGAATGAGCTGCCTCCGTAGTTCACCAATTTGAACCTTAAAGCTAAGTACCCTGCTGGCGCTAAATTGTATCTCCCATACAAAAAAGTCTACAAAGATAAAATTTAGCGAGGCAGTTTAGCAAAGCAGTATCCTGTTCGCACGCTAAATTCTTAACTTCATATAGATGGGCCGATAAAAAGTCTCCACTCATTTAGCTCGCGAAATAATTGTCCGGTACATTAAATCAAAGATAAATTTTGACATAAAAAAGGAGGAAACAATTTGTGTTGTGTTTACTTTGGATTTTTTTCAGAGGAAACCGCAGAAAACATTTGTGCGATAAATAAAAGAGAACGCAAAACCAAAAATTCCGTTTCATGCGATAAAAAAACATAAAAAAATTGCAGGGCTTGTGGAGGAACAATGCAAATAGGGATTTACCCGACACGAAGGAACGTGTCGTCTTCTGCTTACTATTATAGAACTTATTTGAGCTGCTGCAGCAATGATAATATCTTCTTCAATTTTGCTTATATCTATTGTTTTGGAACGATTCAAACAATGCATTGTCTTTAAAGTTTGAAATTCGAAAACTGTATGTACGCGAATAAATAAAATAACGTTTACTGTAATGATCAAATGGTTTTGTCCCATCTATATGTAGTTTAATAATTTAGCGAGTATTTATCTTTGGTGTGGAGAAATGAAGTGGAGACTAGGGACGCTAAAATTTAGCGCGAGCAGGATACTAGGCTTAACAAGCAAATATTTTTCAAAACAATAGTTACTCACCTGAGGAGGATGTTCATTTTCTTTTGAACACACTTCATCAAACACTTCTCGAATGCCTCTTCTTTTAAGTGAGGCATTGGCGCATTCGTTTTTAATTTTGTTAACATGTTTCATTTTTTGTCCTTAGGTCTTCATTGCTAGAATGGTTATGTGCAGCACTTAATTTTGGTATACGGACAAGAGTTTGGTTTTGGAAGTCTACAACGGCACTAGCATTACACGTTTTGTTGTAACATGTATAATGCCTGATCATTTTCTATATTTAAACCGATACAGGTGTATCAGGAATATATAGGAGATTACTTCCTTTCCTAAGGCCTTCACAGAACTCAAAATTAAAAATCAAATTATTATGATAAATGCTTGCCTAATTGTTCTTTCAAGATTTTGTAAGTAACAGTTCCTTTGTCGTTGTTTTGCAGTTTGGTTGAAGGCAGTGTTGTTAACTCGTGGGAAATTTACCTTTTCGTGGGAATTTCGATGGTAAGAAACCGTCTTGTGGGAAATAGGGGAAAAAATATGACGTCGGTACGATTTTGTGGGAAATTTGGTCAACTTACAAAAAAAAATGTCCGTCAAACTTCAACCTAATATGTATCATATTTCTAATACCTTTGTTACGATATTACTGGATAATAATCTAGTACTTCATTATCTTATTGTACCATTACTATTTATTATATAACTACTAAACATTGTACATACTTTTGGAAATCTGTAATAAACGCCAGTGCTAATCTGGACTCTGAAGTGTAGACATCTCTATTTTTTATTCTTACAATCATGTAACATAAGAACCTTATTTTGTGTTCACAAAACAAGACTTTATAAATGAATTGTTATGAAATAAATCTACTACAAATTACAGAATACGTAAGAGGATAAGAGCATCACATTTTTGTTTTCTCTTTCTTACACATTTTGAGCTTCTCCTTCTAACTTCTACCGGTATTATCATTGCTTATGTTTTCAACTGAGTTGTTTTTGTTTCAACTGAGTTGTTTTTGTTTTGTCGCTGCGCTGTTAGCTGGATAAAATTGAATTAATTTTGACGACGGTATGTAATTATTGTAAAATTGAATTATTGGTTATCGCTAAAATACAAAAATTGTTGTTTCAGATGTCCGAAAATAAAAGAGGGAAAAAATTTGTCAGGTTTCCTGACTGGAAGTAGAGGAATTCAATACATGGTTATCTCCCGTGTCATCAGACGATGCAAAGGCATTCTGCAAGGCATGCATGCAATTCAACATTTCAATGTGGGGAAAAGTGAAATTGAGAAGCATAGTAAAGGTACCTACTAAACATTTAAAAAATATTAATTCATTTACTCACACTCCTTCTGTGTCGGACTTTCTCAAAACAAATTCCGAACATGCATTGAAAGTAAAATATGCGGAAATAAAATTAGCAGCATTTATGGTCGAAAATAATATTGCATTATATGAATTTTTTGTAATAAAAATCTTGAAAATTAACTGTTTTTTTTTTGTATTTATCAAGTGGAACATTTGTAGGAATTTTGACTAGGTCCGAAAGGGAAAAATGGGAAAAAACATCTCAATGATATACGAACACTGGTTGAAGGTGATGAGAAACCATGAAGTCGGCTAAAGATGCAAACCTCGTAAATCCACTTTTTGCCATAAATTAGATTTTGCAAAATATATCAAGTAGGCATTGAACAGAATGTCTGGATTAAAAAAAGTGCATTTTATTGTTATATTAAATGGCAAAGACAGACAAAAAAGAAAATATCTTAAATCCAAGTATGCTATTCTAAAACGGGAAAACCACGTAAATCCACAGCTTTAGTAGAAAAAGCGGTTTGTGCACGAACAGTGAAATTAAAAGACCTTATTTATCGGTAACAAATTGCTTTTATTGAAATTGTTGTGTTTAAGTCGAAGAAGGTAAGTGAAATTAATTGAAATCTTTTATATGTATCAAAGTGAAGATAATATTCTTAGAGTAAAAGAGGTTCTTTATTAGCAAGTGGATATAGTTGGCTTTCTTTATCAAGCAATGTATATCAAAAATGGATTTACGAGCTTTTCTTATTTTCTCTAATACAGACATTTTTGATTTGTTGTGATTTGTTTAAGGGCTTTAGTCCCGTGTTTTTACTCTGTAACTATCACATCGACATAAATTTGGAGATAAACAATGGGAGATGAGAAGAAAATGTATTTCTTTACTGTTCACATTATTTATCACCACATCAGATAGTGGCAGGCGAGACTAGAAGAACCGGAAACGATTTCATATAAAGAAATTTAAAATCTTAAAGTATTGTACTATTTGCGGATGTTCAGTTAAATCATCAATAAGGGATCTTTTACTTTAATTTTTGTATTTGTTTCTTTTAAATATATAAATAATAAATTCATGGAGTTCATTGCTTTCAAATACCTACATAGTATGATGTTTCGTTATTTATTTAAATTCTCTATTTTCTTTCAACCTTTTTGTAAAGAATAATCATGTCACGGGGATTGAAAGTGCTTAAACTAGCCTTATAAAAAAACCAATTTTAATATCAGAAGAACTTCCAAATAACATCGTTGAAGATCAAAACAGAGTGTATGAACCCATCTCAACTGTTCCTTTTCAAAACGATGACGCTATAGTAGTTATTTATAACTCAGAAAAACTTCTTGAAATCGATCCTGTAACCCAAGAAACTGAGAATAAGGAAAGTTCGGATGCAATTTTTCCACCAAAGAGGAACAAAAAAAATAAATTAGATAAAAAGAAATCGTATGGTATTAAACAAAAGCTTGCAAGGGAAAAAGGACAGTCATGCGTCGGGAAAAGAAAATCGGGTTCGGAGTGGGAATACAAGGTTGGAAAAAATCCAAAAAGTGTTAAGAAAAGATGCAACTGCAAAGGAAAGCAAACATCTTTGTTAAGATGTTTAGTGATGAGGAAAGAAACAATATTTTTAAAGAGTTTTGGAAAAAATCCTGGAATGAAAAAAAGGTTTACATTGAATGCATAACTAAAATACAAGGTGGCACGAAAATAACCTTCCGATGTTTTTTGGCTGTAATTTAAAAAAAAATTAAAAATTTTGATTTTTCTTGTGGATTATTTTTATTTGGAGCGGTCAAATCAGGCGATCTTGCGGGCTAGTGCAAATCGCCAAAAACGACCCGGGAACACCGCTTTCAGAATATCGGTTGTGGCTCGCGCAGTGTGTGCCGTTGCTCCGTCCTGTTGGAACCACATGTCCTCCAGTCCTAAATCGTCCAATTGCGGTAGAAAAAAATCGGTAAACATGGCCCTATAGCGCGCACCGTTCACTGTTGTCGTTTGACCAGCGGCGTTCTCGAAAAAAAAAATGGCCGCGTCAACAGAGGCGATATTCTCGGCACAACGGGCGCTCCGGGGCCCGCCACTCTTGGCAACGTCTCGTGTTGTGCCAGTCTCTTCGAGGCGAGCGACTAAACGTCGCAGTGTTTCACCAGTAGGCGTTGGACGGCTAGGAAATCTGCGACGAAATTCACGTTGTGCCAAAGTCACCGACCGGTTATTGCTCAAATAAATAATCACCAATATTCCGCGTTCTGGAGCAGTGTAGCGTAACATTGTATATTAACGTGTATTTCGCATATGTTTACTACACAAATGTCAAAACAGAACTGACATTAGGGGCCAATCGCAAAATTTATAGCATTTTCTGATAGGAGGATTACTTTTGCGCCACCTTGTAGAACAAATTAAAAGAAGACGGGTAGATGTCCAAGAATCAAGAAAGCGAAATAATGCAATTTGTTATTTCCTACAATATAAAAATGAAACAAAACGCGTTTGTAAGGTTATGTACTTGAACACTGTGTTGGTGAATGGGCAGTGACTAACTGGAAAAAAAAAACTCTGGAAACTCAAAATATAAAACTTACTTCATCTATAGATTCAACGTTATCTGCAGTGGCTTCTAGTTCAAATAACCGTAAAATACAAATTAATCTTAAAAGGAAATGCCTCAACGATTTTTAACTGGCTCTACCAAAAAAGGAATCTCACTATCGTAGATCGAATTCATCAAAACTATACTTCGAATCTATGTGGCAGACAAAACACAGTTATATGATGAACATTCCACAATTTCGTGCATAAAAAATTGTAAAGATCCACTCTCCATTACAGTTTTTAATGAAGTTTTTTATGAAATGAATTTGAGTCTTTTCCGCCCAAAAAAAGACGAATGCGAGGTTTGTGTTGGATATAGAACGGGTAATATTCAAGAATCTATCTATTTGGAACACACAAGGCTCAAAGATGAAGCTCGAGATGAAAAAAATAAAGATAAATCTGACCCCACCAAAAAAGTGTTCACTGTAGATTTACAGTCGGTCTTACTTTCCCCCAAATCAAATGTGTCTTCTTTGTAGTACTGCCAAAAACTTATAGTTCACAACTTCACCATTTATGACCTGGCAACACATGAAGGTTTTTGTTTTTTATGGCACGAAGCTGAAGGTGGAGTAAGCGCTGATGAGTTTTCATCTATAGTGTGCAATTATCTTGTTGATAGAATTATACCAACCCACGTTGGTAAAGACATTATTTTTTACAGTGATGGATGTGCTTCTCAAAACAGAAACAGCATCTTGGCAAGTGCACTGCTTAACCTAACTGTTTTACACAAAGTCAAACTTTTTCAAAAAAATACTGGTGAAAGGACACACCCAGATGGAAGTTGATTCGATGAACTCGACAATAGAAAAACACTACCCAACCGAAATATTAACGTTCCAGTAGATTACGTTGACGTCTGCGAAAAGGCTCGTACCAATCCCTTCCCTACACCGTGAATTATTTGAGTTTTGAATATTTTAAAAAGTACTCTTCACTTAAAATTGTACCATCCATAAGACCAGAAAAGAAAAAATGGTGATCCCACTGTAAATCAAACTCATGCTTCAAAGTACAACGAAGAAGGCTTCATTGAATACAAATTAAATTTTTCTGACCCTTGGAAAATATTGCCGCAACGAATTAAACCTTTTAATCCGATTCAACTTGACAACATTCCGAAATTATTTAAAAGTCAACCTAAAATATCCGAAGATAAATTCAAGCATCTTCAAGAGCTTAAGAAATCCCTCAGGCAGGATTACCATTCCTTTTATGGCTGTCTACCACATTTAAGGTTTATAATTTTATATTTTCTTACTTGACCTTACCTTACCTTCTTTCTTCCAGTCTTTTCAAGAAAAAAAAATTATTACTAATTACTTCTTTATTTATTGCTGAGTTTTATTTTTATCTTCAATTATTCTTCTTTTAATAATAATAATTATCTACAAGTTCTTATTTCAACTATTTAATTTTTGAGATAACTTCTTTTTCGTTTTTCTTCTACTTATCATATAAATAAAATTGGTGTAGTTCACGCTTTCGAAAATACTGGGAGCATTTAAGTATAGTAAATACCAGCTTATAGAGGACATCTACAGGTACAACTTAGGATATCCAATAACTCGATAACTTAAAAGGTTCTTAAATAAAAAGGCACGATTTAAAACATTTCTACGATTTGCACATGAGTGAGAAGATATGCAATTCATTCTCAAATCAAACATACTAGCTGCGCAATATTATATTGACATCTCTTTCAACCCTATTTAACTCCTGTGACCGAGAGGGAGACAGAAAGAGACAGTAAGCTGTGTGGTTTGTTAAGAAAAAAAAAAAACAAAAGAAATGGCAAATATGTAGCAAAGGTTTGTTTGTCCTGTTTTGCTTACAAAGAAAGAAATGTAAAATAAGTAAAGGTACCAGTGATACCAGATCGTGGTATTATTACATTAGGGGATTTAAATTAGGGAAAATTCCTGGTGATACACGTCGTACTAATTATAAATGCTATTTGCAATCAACGTGAGACAGTAAATTACCCGGTAAAGTTTTTAAATAGTATTACAGCCAATGGCCTTCTTGCTGATAAAATTGAATTAATAGTTGGAGTTTCCATTATGTTGCTTCGCAATTTAAATCCCCCAAGCTTTATAATGGTACCAGAATGTGAGTGATTTCGTTACAGAAGAATGTTATAGATGCGTTAATTTTAACTGGGTGTGGTAAAGGAGATACGGTATTTATACCAAGAATACAAATAGTTCCCAGCAATTATCCATTTCAGTTCAAACGGATTCAATTTCCTATTAATGTTTGTTCTGCCATGACAATCAATAAGTCACAGGGTCAAACTTTATGAAGAACGGGATTTTAATCCAGCAAGAATTGAATCAGGCACGGGCAGATATAAGGTAGATGTAATGCAGGAAATATCACTATCTCAGCCGATAGAAAGAAAACGTCTAATATAGTATACAAAGAAGCGTTACATTAATAAAAAAGTGAGTTAAATACCTATTATAAAATTATTTTCTTTCATTTTCACTGTCCAAGGAATATTAAATTGATGCTGATTAGTCCAACGACCAGGTGCAATGACATGAAGGCAGAGTGGATCAGTCTTTGGGATGTTTTTTAATACGGCCTCAATTCCCTCACTATTGCAGACCGCTCCTTCGCGTTATACATCTGCAATGTCTATCGATGATTTTTCTTTGAGCGATTATCAAAAAAAAAAAATGTTGTCCCCTACAAGACAGCAAATTTATAAAAAAATTGTTTCCATCAATTGTTCTGAAACCACATTTTGCACGAGCGAAGCCGGGCGGGTACAGCTAGTCTGAATATAAAACTAAAAAATAGCTTAAAAATAATTTAAAGTCAGTTTCTAAAATAATAAACTTAAAAAAAAAAACAATTAAAGTAACTAACTTTTATTTGAAAGAAAACCTCCTAAGTCCCTCATAACTTTTGTTTTTTGAAGAAAAGAACCAAACCAAGTACCAAGTACCAAAAGAATGGTAAGTAGACAGTTTTTTGAAGTCTTGTGATTGTAGGTCTAAATAACGCACAAAAATAATCAAATGGTATAAAAAAACAATATTATAAATGTAAAATATATACAATTTGTAGTAAATCGAACATTAGAAGTCAATGTCCTCCACAACTTTTTTTTAGCCGACACACATTGTGTGTTTTTTGTGTTTTGTTGCGTGTAGGCCTGACGTCGACGACATTTTTAGCGTGAGAGAAACTTTTTCGGGCGGCGCAGTCAACAATCACAGAAAGAAAAATCAAATAGATTGTGCACTTAAGTTTTATACACGTATATATCTCAAGCTGTCTTGTTTAACTTTTGAATTTATACATTAGCTGGAGCGAGTAAACAAACACGTCTATTCTCTGTGACTGCACATTACTTACGATCGCATACATTATTATTAAGTAACATAGTAGACCAATTAATTTAAAAAAATATATCTAAGCTCTACACTCGTATGCCACTCTAGGTACAACAACACTAAACGCAATTCTCCAGACAAAACTGGCTGGCTGACGGAGACAGTTACTGGAAGCCCTTTGAAAATATTTCATCGCACAATTATGCACATGAAATTGAACTCCTCACATACGAGAGTATATCCCATCCTATCCCACCTCATCGTATCCGTTCGAACGCATATACCCCATTGTGCATCAATCAATGGGGAATGTATATCCTGATTTTGATAACTCAATGCTTTTACGGAAATCATCTACGATTTCAAAACATGGTATCTATCCAGCCAATTGGATTCGGAAACGTGCCAACACTCATAACGCGGCTTACCGCTGAATTCAGCAAATACACACAATTGTAGATCCCGCTACGTACGATATAATGCTGATGATTATAATGATGATGTCGATAGCTGATGGTGATGGTTATGACAGAGATCTGTAAGTGGAGTATAATTGGGCAGAAAATTGTGTATTGGAAATCACTTGAAAAATGTTCTATCCTGCGAAGGCAGCAATATAATTGAACAAAAAAATCAGTTGAGTTGGCTGCTGTTGATTGTGTGTACGTTGTACGAGTGTTGATCTAATTTAAAAGAAAAAAAAAACATGCTAAAAATGATAAAACTACGCGAAAGTAGTTCATGGTTATGTTTTCAATTGATATTTAAGAGTGCATCCAGCCAGCTGCATAGAAATTAATTGAATCATAATTAATTTTGTTTGCATCCATGATGGTTCAGTATAGGGTAAAGTCGCGGATTGATTTAAATAAATTTTATAAATTGATTTTGTAATCGATCCTGGGATTACTCCGAAAATAAAAGATTTAATTTGCCTCGTTACTTTCCACGTCTTTATTCTTTTCTAAAACAAAATGGAGAGAGCGAGTGACAGTTCCACTCGTTCCTCCTACATTATTTTTAGTGATGCCAAGTCTCTCTTACAATTTGGTTATTACAATTTAAATAAATTGGAAAACTGTAAGCCACATTTTACATTTTTTTTATGCGAATTTCGTAAGTTATATTACCGCACATAAAATGAATTATTATTATTGAAAAAAATATGTAACCACACTTTCCCAAGATTAGACAAGGCAGTTGATAACTTAGGCAAGATATTGAATATGGCTTACGAACAAGTTTGCCCGCTCAAAAAACCAACTAAGAGGTCACAGTTCACAGCCTCAGTGGTGGAACAAGGAGTTATTAAACTCCAAAAAAAGGCAGGTTAGACATTTCTACAATAGGGCCAAAGTTGTGGGGGACGACATTACATGGGATCTGTAGAAAGCAAGAAACAGTTTAAATACTTGATCAGGCAATCTAAGAGAAAATCTTGGAAGCTCTTCTGCGAATCGATCACAGATACTAGCGAGGCTTCCAGACTTCGCAAAATGCTGGCCAAGGACGCGGCTGTTCCTAGCTTTATCAAGAAATCGGACGGCTCGTGGGCTGAAAGCAGCATAGAGGTTCTGGAATCACGTTCTGGAAGCACATTTTCCTGGAAATAGCGCGCCAATGGTACAGTTACCTAATGAACATAGCACTAATAGACGTAAGGGTTGATAGCAACATCATTACTGGGAAGGAACTGCGTTGGGCCATTAAATACTTCGCTCCGTTCAAAGCACCTGGCCCTGACGGCATTTTGCCGGCCATGCTTCAAAGGGCTCCAGATACAGTTACAAATATGATCGGAAATATTTGTATACACTGCCTACGATTAGGCTATGTACCTATTGCGTGGAGAGAAGTACGAGAAGTCTTACTACCAAAAGCGGGTAAATCAAGTGATACTTGAAAGACTTCAGACCTATTAGTCTGTCGTCATTTCTCCTCAAAACACTATAGAAAGACTTATTGACATTTATATAAGAAGCAAGTGTTGTAGCGGAACCCTATGTAATGCTCAGCATGTATATTTAAAAGGCAAGTCAGTAGAGACGGCTCTACACGAAGTAGTAGGCAAAATAGAGAGCAGCCTTCACCAGAAAGAATTTGCACTAGCTGCCTTTCTGGACATTGAGGGGGCCTTTAATAATGTTAGGAGAGATGCAATCAAGAATGCCTTGGTGAGGATCAATGTCGAACAACGCATTACCAATTGGTTATGCGAAATGCTCTCGACGAGAAACATCAACTCCACTCTCGGAAACAGTTCAATAAGGCGATCTGTCACTAGGGGCACCCCCCAAGGAGGAGTCATCTCCCCCCTTCTCTGGGTGCTGGTCATAGATAATATACTCAAAGAACTAAATAATGCAGGATTCAGCGTCACTGCTTATGCGGATGACGTAGTTATCAATGTTCAAGGAAAGTTCCTTAATACGATAAGTGAACTTTTGGAAACAGCCCTTAACAAGCTCAAAATATGGACCGAAGGGTGTGGACTATGAGTCAATCCGGAGGAAACCGAACTTGTACTATTTAGTACAAAATACAAAATACCGCCCTTCAAGCTGCCCCGACTTGCTGGAGTGGAGCTATACAATTTCGCAGAGCGCAAAATATCTTGGTACGGTTTTGGACAGGAAACTAAACTGGAAACTTAACGTACAGGAAAGAGTCAAAAAGGCTCTCAATGCTCTCCTCATTTGCAAGAGGACAGCAGGAAAGAAATGGGGCATTAGGCCGTCAATGTTATATTGGCTATACATAATGGTAGTAAGGCCCTTAATCACTTATGGGGCTCTTGTCTGGTGGAAAGCCACGAACAAGAAGTATATACGGGATATGTTGACCAGGGTACAAAGAACAGCCTGCATTGCCGTTACGGGTGCTTTACGTACCACATCAACGGCTGCACTGGAGGCGTTCTTGCATCTTTTACCACTGGACCTACAAAAACAACCAAATGCAGGTAATAGTGCGCTACGGCTTACTAATTTAGGGCTTCTTAAAAACAGTAGTCTAGGGCATGGTATTATTTTGAATGAATCATTCTCCGAAATCCCGGAAAAAGCGGATGAAAGTTTTGGTCTTTGACACTCCATACGATGTGTCGTACCCTGACAGACAGGACTGGAATAAGAACTTGGTCTCGAGAGAAGATGAGACCTCAATATATACAGACGGTTCCAAAACCAGTGAGGGTACGGGGTCAGGTATATACTCCAGCGAGTTGGACCTACATATGGCCCTGAGACTTCCGGACACATGCAGTGTGTTCCAGGCAGAGATTCTGGCCGTACTCAAAGCTGCGGAGGTACTTTTGATGAGATCGATATCCAACAAGTATATCGCCATCTACATTGATGGCCAGGCTGCGCTCAAAGCGCTAGAATCACATACCACTAAATCTGAAATAGTCAGGAATTGCCGCGCAGTGCCTAAGGCATTATGCTTGCAGAACCGTGTCAGATTGTGTTGGGTACCTGGGCTTTGCGATATTGAGGGCAACGAAAAAGCCGACGTTCTGGATAAGGAAGAAGCGGAGCTCCCACTTAATACAATGATTGAAGGTATCAGACCATCCTTGGCCGTTGCTAAAAGGGTTGTCTTCGAGAAAACCTCCAATAAAGCAGCCACAAGATGGTCACAGCTAGAAGGGCACAGGGTCTCTAAGGCACTGTGGCCCGTCTTAAATAGGAAAAAGTCTGAAGAATTGACGAATCTCAGAAGAACAAAGTAAAGATTAACAATAGGAATACTCTCTGGACACTGCCTTTTAAGGAAGCATGCCATGAGACTATAGGCTTATCTAATACGGACATATGCAGGTATACTGTGAGGACCTACAAGTTACGGAAGATATCTCCCACCTTCTTTGCGAGTGTCAACCATTTGCTCGGACCAGAAGGAAGCACTTAGGCAGGTACTTTAACTTTAACAACTTAGAAGAGGTTGGTCCCTCAAACAATATTGGAACAATAATTAGATTCTGTGGGGAAATTTACTGTTTGGGCGATTTGGTTAGAGTTTTTGACCGTAATGGTTCCCTGGGGATGGCGATGGGCCCGTCTTGGTGCCTGGTCTTTTGTGACGATCTCACAACCCCACTCAACCTACCCTAACCTAACCTTCCCAAGATTAATGTGATTTATTACAAACAAATTAAAACAAAAATTGTATTTGAAGATCAATATCTCGAAAATAAAAACGGATATGGTAAAAGTGATCAAGTGTGATATAAATATATTCATATTCGATTACTTTAGGTTGTATAGTATAGAAGATTAATTTAATATTTTTGGGTACCTAATCTACCTATTTTTGTAAATAACCTTTTTGGAACACCCTCGGCCCTACCACTAATCAATTTTAGTCTGGCAAAGACTCCACACAAATATAAATAGTTGCCAGACTATCGCTAACTGTAGGGTTAAATGTTAATGTTGAGAAACCCATGTTTATCTCGGGCATTAGCTAAAGAAATCCACCCTAAATGTCATTCCCAAGAGGGGTGTTGCCCAACCCCCAAAAATGGTGGTTTGGAATTTCGTAATAGGAGCGAATTTAAATACACTTTTGTTCATCCTGAACGTTTACAATTATTAACTAATTTTAGTAAATTGTAAATGTTTTCGGACTTTATTCGTTGTTTTTAAGTTTAGCAAAAACAAATTTTTGCAAATGCATGCACAAAATTGAAAAATATTGCATTTTTGCTTTATTTCTAAACACTTGAAATATATATTTCATATATTAAATTTGATTTAAGTTTGGGATCTTTCCAAGACTTTCTTGAGAGTCGTCGCAAAGAGAATAAATTATCCGTTAACTTAAGATTGGATAGCTCATACCTGGATAGCAACTGAGTACCTTAGGCAGCACAGGCAGATTATTTGGCTGCAACCAAATCCTATTTGAAAAAGAAATTTGTTCCCCGGGAATGAGGAGCTCGATAGATTCAATGGTTGGTGGGAAAAAGTTTCCATCGCGGAAAATATCGATAAAAGATTTGTTAGCATTCAGCAGAATCCACGCGAAAATTCTGGAGGAATAACAGGTAGTATGTCATGCATGTATGTATGAATTCAAGGTATACAGAATTCTGTATTACTTGGTGCGAATTTATAGAGGAGAAACCATGACAGCTTTTGTGTAGAAGAATGTCCACGGTTTTATATTTGTCGGTTTTTAAGTTTCCCGAATTAGTTATATGGTACACAATTTTTAATAGATTGTATTTATGTTCACACTTAAATATACTTTTGTAAGCACTGTTTCGATGCTTGGCAAATTGTAATTCAAACGGAAATGAATTAGCAGGCTATTATTTCTTTCAAAAATATTCCAATAAACTTTGATTTGCCTCATCAGCCTAAGAATAAATCAAAGCATTCTAATAAACTGTGTTCCGTTTATTGAATAATTAGAAAGAGATCTTATTACGTCATAAATTCGCTCAGAAAGGAAAGCGTTCTATAAAAAGTACCGAAAATTGTGTCCGATCGAACGATAGGGCATTACTGATTTGCATAAATGGTGTTTGACAGATCAGCGGATATTTAATGCATTTCCTATTTTGTGTTTTGGTTTCTTGCTTACAATAACCTTCAGAAGGCCGAAAGCACATCCCTGAAGGAGATAAGTGGTACCGGAATGTAACCCTTTCGATCCTGATGGGACATATAGGAATAGGTCCCAGCCAATTTATAAACATACCTTATATGAAGAAAATTTAGTTTAGATGGGATTTATATGTCCCGTCTCGTAGTTCATAATTAAAATTACGGTAGAATATTATTTACGCATACCCAAGTCTTTGTGGAAAACATGTCAGCAAGTCGGACGTAAAATCCTGTTTACGGAAGTAGTTGTGTAAAATTAGGTTGAAAGAAGGTTCATAAAAGGAATATATTTGTGAGTTATAATATTTGGAATATTAGGGAAATATTTAAAAAATAGGTAAGAACAATTTTGTTAAGTATTTTTATTGTTTTATGCATTTATATATGCTCGGGACATATATGTCCCATCAGTACTTTTTGTTGGGACCTATGTGTCCCAGTTAGGTCTCCTTTCACATTTTTTACGTTTATTAGGTTATTAGATATCGGTACAATATGTCAACGCCACTGAAGCCAAATCAAATCAATGAGATATTGGAAGAAGGATGAATATTTGCCGACTGACGTTGACATCGAGAGTAGTTCACAGGAGGAGACGGACAATGAAGCAGGTGTCAGCTCAAGAAGTACGACAGGGTGAAACATCTGAAGACGAGGAATTGGAGGAAGAGTCCGAAGAAGAAGTAATCAGCTCCGGGGACCACAATTTGGACCCACATTTCGAGCCAAGGAAGACAGTGAGTAGCTATCGGATACCTAGCATAGGTCTAGAGTTTGCGAGGACTGACCATCCGTTGCAAATTTTTAAAAAAATGTTCCCCGAAAGCATGTTTATCCGTATAACCTTTTTTTTTTTTTTTTTTTTTTTTTTTTTTTATTAGCATTTTCGTTTTACATAAATAATTTTACCCGCAAAGCAAAGTGCTTATCTGCAGGTGGTTGTTAAAAAGATAGGTTTTGAAGTGCGTTAAATTTTAAATGAATTCATTGTATACAATTAATTTCGGTTTAATTTTTTAACAATTTACGTTTAGCAATTTCAATAAGTTGATTAATTTATGACTTTTACTTTACAAAATACAAATGAAGTAAGTACTTTTTTAGCTCTTTTTTTCTTTTCTTAAAGTTTGGAATGATTTTTATGAATTGGGGAAGTGTGTTTAGTAACTTTGGAATGGCACATCTCAGCTCTCGATTTCCATATGTGTTGAAGGTTTCCGGAACATCTAGCATCTCTTGGGCTCGACGTCTTGTATTTAGCTTGTGTCGTATGGGTTGCAGAAAACGCTGGTCATCCATATAGTGCAGCAATGTTGTCATCTGGAAGATTGCATTCACATCTAATACTTTAAAAGACGAATTACTGGGTCTAAAAATTTTAACTAGACGATGTTGTAAATTAGAAATTTTATCCAGATGAGATTTCGCTGCGTTTCCCCAGGCTAGGATCCCATATCTCATGCGCGACTCAGCTAGCGAGTAGTATACCTGCTTCTGCACGTCGAGATTTGAGTATCGCTTAAGATACACCATTGCGAAGATAGTGCTCTTAAGTTGAAGACGCAGGACATTTACATGCTCACGCCATAGGAAATGCTCGTCGATGGTTACTCCAAGATATTTTATACTTCCGACTACTTCAATTGGTACGTTATTGGATGATAGTAGGGAGCAGTAGTTTCGGTGGTAGATTTGAACAGCTTCCGCTCGTTTGGATGGGGCGCGTATGTGCATTACTTTTGTTTTAGATGCATTTATAATAAGGCCGTTATCAGGACACCAATTCGAGACAGCGTTAAATTCATCTTGCAATATCTCCATAGCAGAATTGAAGTTCTTGTGTTTGACCACGATTGCAATGTCATCGGCATATGCATAGGCTGTGCATTTTTTAAATAATCGCAAAAGTTCGTTGGTAAACAGTATAAACAGGATAGGGCCCAGTTTTGAACCTTGGGGTACACCGTATTCGCTAGGTTTTTCTTTACTCACTGCATCAGACACTTTGACTTTTATGGTTCTATCAGTCAGATAGCTCCTAAGCCAGTTTGCCAGTACTCCTCTTAAACCATTTCTGTTGACACTTTCCAAAAGTTTTCCGTGCGTTAAAGTATCGAAAGCTTTGCTGAAGTCAATAAATAACACAAGGACGTGATGATTTTTGTTTAAACCAGCATTAACCGTATTGGTAAACTCTCCCAGCAAAGATCCGGTACTTTTATTTTTTTGAAAAGCGTATTGGTTCGGGTGTAGTACTTTGTGCTTAGTCAAAAAACGTTTAAGTCGACTGACTACTACTTCTTCCATGCATTTTTCGACTGCTGACAAAATCGCGATTGGCCGGTAGTTTTCAATGCTGTTTTTTGTTCCTCCCTTATATACTGGTCGAATGATCGACGTTTTCATCAGCTTTGGGACATGACACTGATGTACACTTAGGTTTATAATTTTTGTAATAATTGGAGCAAGACACACAGAGTTTATTTTTAGATCAACTGGTCTAATATTATCTGCTCCAGGACCTTTCTTATCGTTCAATCGACGCAGCATTAAATATACTTCCGATTCTGTTGCTTCTTCTACGTAAATATTTCGTTGTAGTTGCCAGTTCTCGTGGTTTGATATGTTGGTATTGCAAACATGTAAAATGTTTGATACCTGGTTCGAAAATTGCTCCGCAAATTTATCAACAATGTTGTTTACACCTTGGTCAGTACCTTGAAAATTGTTTTGAATGGTTTCATCTATTGAAAGTTTCTTTCTTCCAAGAAGTTCATTTATGATGCTCCATGTTTTCCTCGGATCATTATTTGCGTTTGTAAACTTTTTTTTGTAGAAATTGGCTTTAACAAGTTGAATATTTCTATTAACAACATTTCTGAAATTTTTGTACTCGTTTTCATACGTTTTACTCCTCGGGCTATTTTTCCATCTCCTATAAAGCTCGTCCCTTTTTTTGCACATTGGGACTATTTCGAGCGTAATCCATGGCTTATGTTTTCGGGGTTTGTTGGTTGATTTAGTTTTACTTGCTTCGTTATATATGTTATTCATTTCTCTTACGAAATTATTGTAAAGCGTTTCAACATCGTTTTCCTTAAGTATATTTTGCCAGTTTGTGTGTTCTATCAGCTGATTTACTTTTTGTTGATTGATATATTTAATTTTAGCTTCAACAGATGACTCTGTATTACTTAATTTTTTTGTTGCATACAAAACGGCGTAATGGTCTGAAAGATCAGTTTCGACCACTGCTGAGAATATATCAGTTTTAGTGACGCTTACATAGATATGATCTATAAGAGTTGCAGTATTATTTCTTATGTCAACTCGCGAAGGTTGCTTGATGACATTTGTTAAACCTTTTGACGCCATCATCTCCATGTATTTTAATACGAGGGAGTTATTCTCGTCTTCGGTATTTATGTTGATATCACCTAAGAAAACGTTTTCCTTGTTTTCTTTGATCATTTCATTTAACTCATCTATGAATCTTTTAATACTTGTATTTGGTGGTCTATATATTGCATGAATATGTTTTTGTTTGCCTTCATGGGTGATTTCTAGGTGTATGCCCTCGTAATTTACTGGATTAGTTGGTATTATTTTGTACGTTACATTGTTTTTAATATATATTGCGACACCTCCGCCTTTCATTGCTTCACGATTTATAAATTCGGGTTTAAACCCATCAATATTATAAAGACCATTTTTCTCTTTAGGTATATTGATTTCGTTCAGCACTAATATATCTATATAACATAGCACATTTTCGATTTCCGCCATAAAAGTATCCCATGTTTTTATCATGGATCTTATGTTAAAACTTACACAACAAAAATTCATATTTTTTAAAAATTCTTTTTCGATGCCTGTTACACCATGTATTACCCTAAAGTCTATATCAGCTTCACTATATAAGTTTTCCATTTTCATTTTTCTTTTACTTCGTTCTTCCAGTCCGATCATATGCATTATTAGTTGGTCATCTTGTTTACATCGTTGCAAGTACCGATGTGTATTGTTTCACCGTTTTCAGTTTTTTTTGCAAGTATTTTGCCTGTTGTCTCCCACACATATTTCCAGTTACACTCTCTGGCTTTGTTTTTTGCCAGCCAGAGAAGATGTTTGTTAGTTGGTGTGAGCTGGTTGTTGACAAAAACAAATGCATCATTTTCTATTGGTGCAGCTTGACCATTGCAAGTATTTTCCCTAATTTTCCTTAGAGAAATATTGCGTGTGATTTTTGCCTTTTTGATGACGTTTGTCTTACAAGTGTGGCTCGCAAAGGAGGCTATTATTGTTGATTTGTTTGGGTTTTTCTTGTTTGTTCTGTAGATGTCAGTGATATCAGATTCATTTATTTTGTAATCAATTGTTTTACCAATTGCTTGAACTATTTCTGTTAAATTTTCATTTTGTGTTGGTGGAATGTTTTTAATTTCAATGTTGTTTTTAAGTAATTGCTGTTAGAGTGTGTTAATTTTTGTTTCCATCAAGCATATTTGTTGATCTTTTTTTATGTTGCTTTCTTTGAGTTCTTTTATTTCATTTGAGAGTTTCTGTAGTGCTTCGTTGTTTGATGTCATGTGCTGTTTTATCTCCTCATATTTGCTCGCAACAAATTCACAGCTGTTATTTATTTCAGACATTTCTTTTCTCATTTTTCGCATTTCAAGTAGAATGATCTGATTATTGCTCTCCTGTGATGTTGATGGGGCGTTTGGTATTGCTGTTATGTCATCTTGTTGTTGCACATCAGGTGAACTTGCACTTCTCATTCTTTTGGACATCGATTGAACTGGCGGTATTTCCACTGCAGAATGCGTCGTGAGCTCCTTTCTGCACGCTGGGCATCTCCATTCCTCCTTTCTGACCATACTCATTTTCCGATAGGATTTTTCGGAAATCGTGGTGCATCCGTAGTGCATCTTCCGTTCACATCTGAAGCATGTCACGAAGTCTCCATCGGGGGGGAGGTCGGAGAGGCATTCGGTACACGGATCCATATTGAACATGATCAGTTTTTGTAAACAAACACAGATATGAAGGTATGCGTGGGTGAACGACAAAGAGAGAAGGAAATAAATGCTAACTGCAGATTGATGTTTTTAAGAAAATTGATAGGGAATGGACAAGGAACTTTAATTGATTTTTTTTTTTTTTTTTCAGAGTTTTATACGTTTAAATTTTGCAAATAAAGTTAAAAGTCACTGTCTTTGATTCACTATTATGTAGTATGAACTTTTCAAAATTAAATAAACGCTTTTTCACCAAATTGGGATCACTACTTGAGAGAGAATAATAAACACAACCGATCACTTCAAACTTCATTCGAATTTTTTCGAGCGTATTGATATAGTTCGCAAATCAAAACAAGCCCAATGTAACTTAAAAATGACTGACATTGGGGAGATAAAAGTTGTTATTGGTTGCATGATCATCATGTCATACAATCATCTTCCAGCTGTTCGGAACTACTGGTCAAAACACAAATCAATGGGAAACGAAGCAATAAAGTCGGCTATTTTTCGCGACCGTTTTCAGATTTTGTCTTCGAAGATGTATTTTACTTCCCCTGAAAAGCCAGAAAATGCAACGAGGTTATACAAGGTGGCGCAAAAGTAATCCTCCTATCAGAAAATGCTATAAATTTTGCGATTGGCCCCTAATGTCAGTTCTGTTTTGACATTTGTGTAGTAAACACATGCGAAATACACGTTAATAAACAATGTTACGCTACACTGCTCCAGAACAGGGAATATTGGTGACTATTTATTTGAGCAATAATCGGTCGGTGACTTTGGCACAACCTGAATTTCGTCGCAGATTTCCTAGCCGTCCAACGCCTACTGGTGAAACACTGCGACGTTTAGCCGCTCGCCTCGAAGAGACTGGCACAACACGAGACGTTGCCAAAAGTGGCGGGCCCCGGAGCGCCCGTTGTGCCGAGAATATCGCCTCTGTTGACGCGGCCATTTTTTTTTCGAGAACGCCGCTGGTCAAACGACAACAGTGAACGGTGCGCGCTATAGGGCCATGTTTACCGATTTTTTTCTACCGCAATTGGACGATTTAGGACATGTGGTTCCACCAGGACGGAGCTACGGCACACACTGCGCGAGCCACAACCGATATTCTGAAAGCGAATCGCTACTTTTTGTTGTCAATGATCCGATCAAATGAGGAATACATATTGCAATAACCAACCGCAATTTGACACAAATAGTTTTCAGTTTGCTATTACTATGGATTGTGAATTGCAAAAATAATTCGTAAATTACCACTTTTATGTTGTAAATTACAATTTCCTCCCTTAGCAAATTACAAACATTTAGTCTTGAATTGCAACTCAAAAGTGTTGATTTGCGAACAAAACTTTTTACCACTTCAGTAATTGCAATTTTCGAATTCGTAATGGTAAATTGAATCTTTTTTTTTATCAATTTGCATTTCATATTTTGCAATTAACGATTCTTGAGTTGTGATTTGAGGCATCACCGTATTAAATTGAAATTGTTTTATCGTGAGATTAGAAAACTTAATTCTCAATTTACAACTTATATCTTATGATTTACAAATCAAAATTCGTAGTTTAATTATTTACGTTATTTTCGAATACATATTTAAAGTCACATTTTATAATTTGTTTCCTCCTAATATCCATGAAAAGCACACGGCGCCATATCGTCCGGAGACGACGGGATATGTCTGGGGTGGTTTTTCGGTCTATGCTGAAATTTAAAACCTTTACAATCGTTTTCGATGACATATTTTAGAATCCATTCCAATTTATACTTCTTTCTTAAAGCGAGATGTACCTTCTGAAAAAAATACGAATTTATATACCTACTTCAGTTGTTTTTGTATTACTCCATATGCACTTACAAGATATATTCCAAAATTCTTTACAAATTGTACACTCACTATCACTACGAATAAGTTATTCTTATAAATAACTTTGACCCGACAAGAACTGCTTTAAGCAAATTGAATACCGACTGTCTGACTCTAATGAAGCCAAATGCGCATGGTTGGAGCAGTCCATGCAGAAAGTGAAAGGACTTAAAAGGATTTCTTTACATAGACCATAGACATGCTATGACGTTTCGTTTCTGACGGCTGCCTGTGGACACAAAAATTCCACACATCGGGTAGTTAATTCCATGGAAATTACAAAAAAATATTTTGTAATTCACGATTTCTCTACATCATTTTACGTTTTCAATTTACATGTGCTAAATTATTATAAGATTTCATTGATTCATCACTCAGTGTTTGTTAATCAGCAAATACTTTTTGCAATTTGCGATTGTGAAGTAGTGCTTGAGAAATTGACCCATTGAAGTGGTAAATTGCGCCAAACAATATCGCAAATCACTACAAATAAAAGAAGCTCGAATTAATACTTCTAATCGCAAAATTCAACAAGCAGAATTTCGTATTCTACGCCGTTTTCAATGTCGAATTACGAATTTTTATATCAATCCAAGAAAAAATCGTTGTAATTTGCGACAAAGATATAATTCGTGAATTGCAACTCAAAATTTTGCAATTGGTGATTTTCAATTCCAATTCCGTGTATCACTCAACAGTTTCAAAGTTGTCCTTAAACAGAAAAACCCTTCCCATACTACTTCCTCTCATTAAATAACATAAACATTAAATTATTTTTTTATTATAAGTGAAGCTACACAAAATATTGCGCTAACTATTTTGTTTGTTTCTATGCCTTGTACTTTTGGTAAATGCCTAATCCGACGGACGACATAAAATGTCATGTGTAAGTAAATTCAACACAAAGTGTACACTAGTTTTAATAGATGTTAATAAAGAACTTCTAATAATATTAACAAAATAGAACTTTAACGGATAACGCTCCGGCACAAGTTTGTCTGATCGATTTTTAGTATATAACGATAAAAGTTTCCCTCTGACATCAAGGTAATTCATGTAAAAACTTACAGCATAACATTTTGAAGTCATAACTCTTTCCTTAAGTCATCGTATACTGCCTCCAATAAAAATGCACTTCCAAAAGACGAGACCAAATCGCGTGGAACTCTTTCCGCTCGCACATTTGTTATGAACAATTTGTTGCTCCCTCATAAGCATAACACGGAAATTAACTCCACTAAAACTCTTTACCAAAAGAAAAAAAAAAAAAAACAAGTCAAAACTGGAAAATACAAACACGAATATTTCCACTTTCATCGTTATCCTCGTCAGTCGCGCAAAGGAGCTTTTTGATTATATTTCAAGCACTTTAGATTATTTTTTTTTGTTTTTCGAATGCACAACATACAAATCTTATGGTATTTACAGCTCGTGCCAGGTAGAGCTAGCTAACTCGTGCGCATCTCGAGTTAATATACCGTTTCCAACACAAACGTTTTAAAACTTTTTAATCTGCGTTACGTTCCAAAACAACTCTGCGACCTTAAAGGACCTTTCTCAGTGAATGGCTCGACTGCGAACTTATTTGTAATCCAACGGTGCAGCATTAACATTTTATATTGTATATAACTCTGTTGCGGATGAGATGTTGCGCTGGTTTCATTGATCAATAAAAATGCCATAAAATTATCAAAACCACTTCACCTGGCACAATTAATTTGCACAAAGCGATACGCGACTTCTTTGTTCCCCTGCGAAACAGATGTAAGATGTATTAAATCGTTTAGTATAACTTTGAGTGAAAGGACTGCTGAAGGACTGACTTAATGCACCAGCGAGCTAAATACGCTTGGTTAATATTTTGTGAACCTGCCTCGTTACAGTGATATCTTGAACTAGCCATTATGTAGATATTATTATATAATTGACTCCGTATCGTGTAGCTAACTTAAAAAACGGGACACTTGCATTTAGCAAATTTGTCCTCATGTTGACGTGTAGGTCATAACCACGTCCGTGTGAGCTTCGTAAGAATGTGTAGGAATTACCTCCAACTCAAGCGTAACCGATACAGCTATCGACACCCATAATAATTTTTTTATTTTGAATCGCCGTAAAAAATTAATGACAGGAGTACTTTAAAAACTCTTGGGATTTCCAAATATGTTATATTATTAGAATTCAATTAGTTTTTATATAAATTAAGGAAAATTGACAAAATAAGGAGTAATAACAATATTTCAAAGGTCTCTCAAAATTGTACAATAATTGACACCTATGTAGAATTGTTGACACTACGTAAAAGTAAAATGGTTGACATTTATACACAGCTATTGACACAATGTAATGATACAGTTATTGACATATCTTTAAAAGTTTTACACGACAGGAAAAAAAGTAAAAAGCTAAGTTAAAGTTAAAACTAGATAGATAAACATTTTATTTGATAACTCAACGAATCATATAGCTAGCTACTATAGTTCATAAGTCTGTAGGTGTTTTAAATCAAGTAAATAAGTTAAATAATTTAATAAATTAAATCGATAAATTTGTAACCGGGTATGGTGTTCTTAGTGAAATGGAATGGTGTCGACCTAAAAAAGCCTTAAACCAACCATTCCCCGGCATGTTTTCTGGCCCAAATGGATGGTCCCGTTTGTCTCCATCGAGAAACTCATTAACGGCATGGAGCACATCCTCTTTTCTTTAAGGATAACCTTTTCGCTGGAATGTGGTTATCCATTCATCCAAGGCTTCTTCTTCGATGTCAGTTAAAACTGTCCTAGGACCTGGTCTTGTTTTGATAAATTTTTCGCTTAATCAAAATATAAGCATTGTTTGAGGGAGCCCATAAAATTTGGCCGCTGCCTTTTTGGACATAGCTTGCGTCCTGACACTTTCAAGAGCTTTTTGGAGGTAATTTTCACGGTATTTGTGGCTGCTTTTTGGCATTTTTTCAACTAAATATTAATTTAGAGGAAGAAACTATAATTGACATCCTCCCACAGCATAATTATAGAAACGGTGTCAACTTTTGTATTCCCATTGAATAGCAACGAGCGTAACAAAAAATTTTAATCGTTGACTACGAACGATAACAATCAGCCGACGATGACCAAAAAAGACGAAGAGAACAAAAAGACGAGCCTTTCAAACCACGTTATAAATTTATTGTTACCCATAAGCTGGTCCAGATCCAAATGACCGAGAAATCCACTCAGCAACAACCAGCAACGCGCCTCCAAGACTTACGCACTTATTTACCTCCAAGAGAGTAATTATATACCGGTTCATTGTAATCGGCAGCTTGGTTTCGGTTAGCGATTTTGGTAAGGCGAGATAAGCGACGAGAGTAAAGCTGTTAAGACAGCGATTGTAATGTGTGGGTGCTGCTGTGTGGATATCTGATGATTCTCACTGTAAATGCATTACATAAAAGAAGGTGAAATGCGTGTACAGTGAGTAACAATGATTGTTATGTACATAGGAATTAAATATTTTACGGTAGCAAATCTAAATTATACAATACATGAATATGTGAATTAAATTTAGATTTAAATTTAAAGAATATGAAATATAATGAGAAAAAAAAAAAAAAATAGAATAGAATCCAAAACATTCCGCCGCCCCTGGAACAACGTTTCAGCACACAGGTAGCACTGCCAGTTTATGAATGGGACGTTTGAAAGTGCCGCTGGCCGTTCGCAAAGTTACAACTCGAACAAGGCCGTCCTGGCCTGGGTGAACTTCGGAGACGCGCCCCATAGCCCATTTGCCGGGTGGGAGGTTGGAGTCTTTTATGACGACCAGGTCGTTGACTTTGATGTTGGCTTCTGCTTGCTGCCAGCGGGGACGTTGTTGCATAGACGTCAGGTACTCAATGTGCCAGCGCCTCCAATATCCTTGAATTTTGGCTTGTAGATTTTTCCAGCACGACAACCGATTAGTTGGAACGTCAAGCATAGGCTCCGGTACAGCTGCAAACGACTCACCTAGAATGAAATGAGCGGGGGTTAGCGGATCTAAATCAGTGTCAGATATTTGGCATAGGGGCCGTGAATTTAGCAACGCTTCGATTTGCGTTAGCAGCGTATAATACTGCTCGAAAGTAAGAATATCAGCTCCTATGACTCGACGAAGATGCTGTTTCACCGACTTTACCCCCGCCTCCCACAAACCTCCGAAGTGAGGTGCAGAAGGTGGGATGAAATGCCATGTAGTTCCGTCGCGCGCTAATGATTCCGCTACCAGCGAATTATGATGTTCCGAAAGAACGAGTTCATGCATCTCCGATAATAAGCGATTGCATCCGCGAAAGTTTGTTCCATTATCGGAATACATGTGCGAGGGTTTTCCGCGGCGTGAAACAAAGCGATGGAAAGCGGCAAGGAAGGCTTCGGTGGTTAGATCGCTAACAAGTTCTAAATGAATCGCTTTCGTCACGAGGCAAACGAATAACGCGATAAAGCCTTTGGTTACTGAACTTTTTCTGCCCGACTTCACTTTAAGAGTAATGGGACCGGCATAATCACAACCGCAATGTGTAAACGGTCGGCAAGACTGAAGTCGTTGTGGGGGAAGATTACCCATCAGCTGAGTGGCGGTCGCTTTTCTTTGACGAAAACAGGGAACACAGTCGTGAACGATTTTGCGAAGTAGGTTTCGGCACCCGATAATCCAATATTCTTGGCGAATAAGGGCAAAGAGGGTCGATACCCCTGCATGCAGAAAACGTTTGTGCGCGTCGACGATAATAAGTTGAGTGATTATATGCCCTTTAGGTATGATTATCGGGTGTTTTGTGTTGAACGAAATGTCAGCTTGTTGAAGTCGTCCTCCGACTCGTAAGATGTCATCGCTATCCATGAAAGGAGAAAGATTGAGAAGCGTACAGTCTTTGGGAAAGAAACTATGTTTTTTGTAAAATTGTATATATGCACCAAAGTATTGATACTGTAACCATTTGATTATACTTATCTTGGCGTCATAGGCTGCCTGGGGTTGTTTAAGGTAGTCGGATAGCGATGGGAGTTGTTTGCGAATCCGAGCTATGAATCCAAGATATCGAGCTACTGTTCGGATGAGGGTACTCCACGATGAAATTCGAGTTGACAGCTGTTCATATGGATGCGCCTTGTTGATGACGTGATGTGATTGGCATGAGCTCTTCCTCATTTCGAACAGGCAGTTAGCGTCTTCTTCAGTTGTGTCTTCAATCGGCCACAAGGCCGAATCTTGGCGAAGCCATTGTGGTCCGGTCCACCAAAGTGGGTGATCGACGAGCTGTGAGGGTGGAATACCGCGGGAGGCACAATCCGCAGGGTTAGATTTACCGGAGACATGGAACCAACGATTACGCGGTATTGTGCCCAAAACTACTGAAGTACGGTTACCGACGAAAACACTCCAGCGACGAGGGGGAGACGACAACCATGAAAGCACAACTTTGGAGTCACACCAGGCATACACTTTAGCTACGTGAATATCTAGGGAATTTAGAATCGCGACAAGTAGTTTCGTGAGCAAAACTGCTCCACATAGTTCGAGGCGTGGGATACTTAGTTGTTGTATCGGAGCTACACGAGATTTAGCGGCGACGATATTTGTTACATAACTTCCGTTTGAGAGTTTATAGCGCGCATAAATAACGGCAGCGTATGCAGACTCCGATGCATCGGAGAATCCATGCAATTCAAAGGAATCATCACCGAGACCGATTATTCGCGGAACCGAGATTTTTGTTAGCAATGAAAGTTCATCTCGATAAGAACTCCACAGGGTAGCGGTTGTAGGCGGAACTTGGTCATCCCACTCCAATTTTCGATGCCAGAGCTCCTGAAATAAAATTTTCAAACGAATGACCGAAGGCGATAAAAACCCGAGGGGATCAAAGATTCGCGCCACGTCTCTAAGAATTTGGCGCTTGGTTATCACGTCATTTGGGGTATAATTGAGTCGAAAACTGAATACGTCACTTTGAGAGTTCCAGTGTAACCCGAGAACTTTGACCCATGGGTCCGCGTTGGAATGAAGTGGAATATTTTCCCGAGAAGAACTATTTACATTCTTAAGGAGGTCGACACAATTACTTTGCTATTTGCTTAGTTCCATACCGCACTTGGAAAGGAGTTCAATAAGCGAGTTTTGTTTCGATATGGCTTCTGACAATGTGTCTGCTCCTGAGGCGACATCGTCCACGTAAAAATCGTGAAGGATCACTTCTGACGCGATTGGGTGGTCATTTCGATAATCCTTGGCGAGCTGCTCGAGAGTTCGAACCGATAAATAGGGTGCACACGATGTGCCGTATGTCACAGTGCGAAGTCGAAAATGTTGGAGTGCCTCAGATGGCGATTTCCTCCAAAGAATGCGCTGGAAGTCCGAATCCTTTTTTGTTACCCATATTTGACGGAACATCTTTACGATGTCCGCAGTGAACACAAAGGCAAAGCGACGAAACCTGGTGCAGACAGAGAAGAGATTTCGCTGAATGGGAGGGCCGATCATGAGGGAATCATTAAGACATTTTCCATTCTTGTCTCTAAACGACCCATCGAATACGACACGCAATTTTGTCGTTGCGCTATCAGGCTTCAGCACGGCGTGATGGGGTAGGTAGTACACATTAGGATTTCCTATTTCCGCGGCAGGAACGGGTTCCATATGTCCAAGCGCAAGATACTCGTCAAGGAAATGAGTATATTTAGCAAGAAGCTCGGGGTTTTGAGAGAATTTTCTCTCCAGTGATTTGAGGCGCGAGACCGCCCCTGATAGAGTATCTGTGAATTGTGGTGTAGCTTTAAATGGGAGACCGACGACGTATTTCCCTTCAGAGTCACGATGGTGAGTTTGTAGGAAGTGTTCCTCGATTTTCACATCTTCCTCCGACATACGCGATTTAGGATCTACCTCCTCGACTGTCCAAAATGCTTGCAAAAGGGAATCGGTGTCTAGCGAAGTATGGTTTGAAACGATATTGGGACTTGAATTCGTTGAAAGTTGTCCAGCCAAAACCCAACCAAAAATGGTATGTTGTGCGATTGGATGACCCTGTCTGTTTTTGGTCACCTTTCCATGGAAGATTTCCCAACACTTATCTGCTCCTAACAAAATATCAATAGGCCTAGATTCGTTGAATGACGGATCAGCTAAATCCAACCCGCGTAAATGATCCCAGTCCTCAATCGAAAAGGAAAATGTTGGCAAGTTTGTAGTAACGTTGGGTAAAATATAAGTATTAACTTGAATACAAAATAACCCACAGCGTGACGAGATTGCCAAAGAGGTGAGGCCTCTGGATGTACCTGCATTGGTAGATCCAATACCGTTGACCGATATCCTAGCGTTTCTTCGCTTGAGTCCTAATCGCTGAGCACATGACTCAGTGATAAAAGAAACCTGGGAGCCTGAGTCGATTAGAATGCGAACTTCATGGGATTTTCTATTAATGTCTCGGACCATTGCAACAGCGGTGGGAAGAAGTGTTTGGGTTAATTGATGAGCGACGTTTACCGAATAATTATTATTAGCAACGTGTGCTGACGAAGTTGATGGTTGGGGAGACGAGTCGACGGAAACGGGATCGAAAGAATCGCTGGTATGAGAACCAACCGAGGAATTATGTTCCGATGATGTTTGCCGAAGATGATTAACCGAAGGGTCATGAACCAAACTATGATGGCGTGAATTGCACGATTTGCTTCGACTGTTAGATGGACAACGAGCGGAAGAATGTCCATTACGCAAACAGTTAAAACATGCCTTTGACGACTTGACGTAATCTCTTCGAGCTGAAATTGCCATTTTGAGAAATTGTGGACATTGCCAAAGTCCGTGAGAATCACTGCATTTAATGCAATGCGAAGAAGAAGAAGAAGAAGAATGCATGCTTTTTACAGCTGACGATTTTGCTTTTGATGCATTACGAATGTTGCCGCCTGTGGAGTTTTCCAAAGCCTCACAATGAGTCTCCAAAAACTTTAGGAATTTGTCGATGGTAGGGTAGTCTTCAAGAACACTGGTCTCCGACCATTGTTTTCGAGTGTCGGGGTCCAACTTGTTTAGCAGAATGTGTATTAACCATGGATCCCGATCCAGCGAGTTAAGCGAAATAAGCCCTCTCACCACTTCGTCTGCTCCGTCAGAGATTTTCCGAAGAATGCGAACGTTGGAAGTGTGGGTTGAGGGTAAGTCCATAAAAGTTTGAATGAAACCCGTTATCGCGTACCGTGGTCGATGGTATCTACTGTCGAGACGCTCCCAAGCAGTTTCATAAGTGGCGTCACAGAGTTGCAAATGGTTAATTAAGCTTAGGGCTTCGTTCCGTAAATAGGACTTCAAATAATGAAATTTTTGAAGAGGCGTTAAATTGGGTTTATTATGTATGGCACCCTCGAACATATCTCGGAAGGCAGGCCATTCCTGATAATTTCCCGAAAACGGTTCGATTCGAATTGTAGGAAGAATAAGGTCTGTTCGCGGCGAATTTTGCGATTTGGCAAACGATTCAATAAGAATTTTTTGTTGTTCCGCTATTTGATTAATTGCATCCTTACTTTTTTCAGCATTTTCACGTTCCCGAAACGCGGATAATAAAACCGATTTGACTAATAAATATTTAGTCTCAAATTCCTCGAACTCAGGCAATGGGTCCGTATAACCCTCTGTCTCTACCAACTCGTACATTAGTTTCTGCGAAGCATCAAACTCTTTCCACAAATCGTCTGCTTTGAGAAGTTTGACCTGAAGTTCAACTAATGACGAATTTGCACTAATGCTCTCTGAAAACTTGGCTAACTTTGTCAAAGAGCCTTTAATGTGACCACGAGTCAACCGAAGGGCAGCGAGTTTGACCGAAGAAGACATTTCACTTGAAGGTTTTCTTTTGTATTTAACGACACAAAACCGAAAAGTCAGATAAATGTTTTTTTTTTTTTTTTTTTTTTTTTAATACTTATAGCGCAATATTCCTCAAAACAAATCCAACGCACTACCTCGAAATGAAAATGTTCAAATTCACGAGATGGTTAGGTGCACGTGGTCAATATATTTTCGCGAACTTGTTTGTCTTTAGCGAATTAGCACAATACAAAAATCGCACTTTAATTATGTACACTACTGTCTGTATATTGTCTAAGCGAGATCAATTCGAAACACAAGAATCCGGCTCGATTTGGACCAAAAATTTGAATAGCAACGAGCGTAACAAAAAATTTTAATCGTTGACTACGAACGATAACAATCAGCCGACGATGACCAAAAAAGACGAAGAGAACAAAAAGACGAGCCTTTCAAACCACGTTATAAATTTATTGTTACCCATAAGCTGGTCCAGATCCAAATGACCGAGAAATCCACTCAGCAACAACCAGCAACGCGCCTCCAAGACTTACGCACTTATTTACCTCCAAGAGAGTAATTATATACCGGTTCATTGTAATCGGCAGCTTGGTTTCGGTTAGCGATTTTGGTAAGGCGAGATAAGCGACGAGAGTAAAGCTGTTAAGACAGCGATTGTAATGTGTGGGTGCTGCTGTGTGGATATCTGATGATTCTCACTGTAAATGCATTACATAAAAGAAGGTGAAATGCGTGTACAGTGAGTAACAATGATTGTTATGTACATAGGAATTAAATATTTTACGGTAGCAAATCTAAATTATACAATACATGAATATGTGAATTAAATTTAGATTTAAATTTAAAGAATATGAAATATAATGAGAAAAAAAAAAAATAGAATAGAATCCAAAACACCCATAGAAGACCGTTATTGACACCATGATGTCAATAAAAGGAACTGAGCAAATAGCAATACAATAGTTGACACCCCATTTATTTAATTAAATATCAGTAGAAAAAAAAAATAAACATAAAAGATCATAGGTGAGAGCATGATCTTTTGCAAGAAATGAAAAATTTGATCATGATTGTATAAAATAGATCATATAAAGCTGCTTACTTGTTTCAGTTCCTTAAGGAGTTTTACTTGTTACTGTTTCTGCGAACGATTTAAGAGCCACGAACATCTGATTCTACATGACTGAAATTTTGCACAACACTGACAGTCTCGCATCATAATAAACGATTTAAGAAGACCGCTACTAGAATTGCTCCGCATTTAGACCAGTGAGACCTTGTGTTTTTAAGAGGGTGTCAATAATTGTATCGAAATTTTGCTGTGTCAATAATTATTGTATACGTTACGCAATTTCTGAAAAAAATCGTAGAAAACCCCTATGTCTGGGAGTTCTCATCGGAGTTGACTTACTAGAATAATGACTTGTACAAAACCGGAAAGCACTTTTCAAGTGGCATAAATATTTATTACCCAAGAGATGGTATGCTGCCCTCAAAAACTGGAGCTGAACCCACACGTGTTTCTAATAAAAATTTATATTTTCGTTTGGAATTCAAGTTCAAAAATCAATCTGTGTATAGAAGTGAAGGTTATTCTCTTTTTATTTGGTAGTCCCTATGGAAAAGAATTAACACACGGTTATCAGCAGAGGGTATTCCAGCTGAGTGCCAGTTTAGCACATTCCACGGTGAAATATTTCTGTCAACAAAATAAGTAATCCTTTTGAATTCTTTGAACAAGTTGTCAGTTAAGATTTTGGTAAGGGAGAGAGTTCGGAAGATATTTTTTGTTTGACTTGGGAGTAGACGCATGGTTTTGCATTTATACTTGTGTGTAGGAGGGATTTTTTTTCAATATTTTAGATCTCATCCTAGCTTCCCAACTTCCAGCTTAGTTGTGCGTTTGATATTTGTGAGTAATTGAAGGGACATACAATTTTATATGCCAAATCCAAACGGATTTTTTTTTTTTTTTTTATATATACCCATGCCCAGCTGGCTGACACTGCGACCTGTAAGATCTATTGTATCCAAACGGATAATTAGAGCCTTTCTCAGGTTAGTTAAAGTCTCGGATGTTAACCGTATGTGGGGCTCTTGTAAATTTATTGTTCTCCGGAGGCAGAACCGGAATTCTCTACCTCAGTCGTCCAGGCACACTAGCCTTTTGTGTTATGGCTGCGTTTGAGTCATATAAAGCATAATGACAAGCCTATACTCTTCGTTTAGGGGTGATTGGCCACTTTAAAAGACTCTCACCATTTCCGTCCAGCTGTATGGTTAAGTTAAATGAAATCAAACCTGGGTTCTCGGCAAATCAATTTGGCTCAAGTTCGGTATATGTGGGCCTATTTGTGTTGAAGCTTAATAGATCAACAAAAAAGGACACCCAAACCCACCACCGATTCGTCGGACAGTACGTCACCATAGACAGATATAACTTTGAAGTGGTAAGCGACTTTACGTCTACCAAGGCTCAGCTATGAACTTAGACAATGACACCATCGCTGAGGTTAAACGTAGAATAACTCTTGTCAGTCCCTATTTCTTTAGGCTAAGAAGACAATTGAGTAGCAAAGCCCTCACTCTAAGTCGATGGGGACGGCTTAGTTATGCCGATACATCAAATTTGCGTCAATTAGTCTTTGAATAGTGCTGACGAACTATGCAAAAAGGACGACCAAATCTGCTTGAGCATACGCTCAAGTGAAAAGTGGGCTTGAATAACCGGCATATGGAATTGCAAGCAGCTGGCTAAGAGCCATACGCTTGTTGTTTTAGTTTCTGTTTCATCCCGATTTATAAAGCCATCGCATAAGTAAAAGTAAGTTGGTTCTGATTTCAATTTAAATGGTTAGGTACACGCATTTAAGCTTCATGCATGCATTAAGTGTTTCGGTACAACCCAACTGTGAATGGTTATCCAATTTGCATCGAAAGTTATGCGACCCTTTTCCTGCTTCGGCTCAACAGCAATTATATCCATCACGCTTCCCGGCGATAGAGTACCAACAGCGTCATGGTCAAAAAACGCACCGAGATCAGCCAGTAATTGACCACTGTCATATCTGTATCGCTAAATAAATGATTTTCTCCAAAAGATCTTAGTTTGCCTTGTCGGAAGCGTATAATTTGGGGTCCAGAGTTCACCTAAGATCTTTTAACACTAAGGGTTGTTAGACAAGAAGGATGTCTTCTCTGAGGCGAAATTGGAGGGCGGCCGTTGAACAAGTCCCCAAGAGCGATAGAGCTGCAGCAATATGGATTAAGAAGGAATCCTAATGCAGTACGCCGAAGTCCTCACTCAGAAGGCAGGATAGCAACGATTTTAGTCTCCCCTGTAAAGCGGATGAAAGAAGGCATGGATTTGTCGTTGGTAATGATAACGACTTCTTTTACCAGTCCAATTGGTAGTGGTTATACCAATAAATCAGTTGTGAATAAGAAGATCCCTTTGAAGAATTTCGCAAATATATGTCAGTTAGCATGGGCTTAGGTGATCACCCATTCGTAGTTTAATTTTGACAATTTCTCGTTGCGAACAACGAATTGTAAGTTTTATTTTTCGGACAAATGAAACAGAAAGCCGGATACCTAATCCGTTCGCGACTTTCAATTCAAAAAGACGACAAAATGATCTTGTATGAGATATGAAGGGACGTATCCTGATAGTTCGCACATTCTGTAAGTAGTTGCTCTTATGTCGTATAGCCTTCTGAAGTTACGGGTCTCAAATTATTGTCATTTAGGAAGATTGACTAATTTTTCCAGGCTAAATAAAGTTATACTGGCCGCACTGCCCCAAAGACAGCCAGGCTCATCCATATTTCGACACAATTCTTGGGAACTTCGTGAGCTGCTCATAACGTCTGTGAACGCCATCTTCTGATTTCCTATACTCTGACGATAGATAATAGAATTTTCGAATCCGCAAACATTCCGCAAAGCTTTAAAAAAGCAATTATCTATCCACTACACAAAAAAGGTGACTATGTCGATCCTGCAAACTACAGAGGAATCTCTTTTCTAAATACATCTGCGAAGTTATTTGCTGCGCTTATATATAACAGACTTACCTGTTGGGTTGAAGATAAAAAAGTTTTGCACGAGTCTCAGGCCGGATTTAGAAAGACCTACTCAACAGTCGATCAATTGTTCACATTACTTAATATTGCAGAGATTCATAAGCAAAAACATAAAAAACTATATGCCTTTTTCGTCGACTTTCGAGCGGCCTTCGACACTATTGCACGCGAAGCTACATTTTACAAATTGTACAATATTGGTTTTTCAACGAAAATAATCAACATCCTAAGAGCAATGTATGTAAATAATGTGGCGTATGTTTGGGATGGCGCAGTGGCTTAGTGGTTAGTGTGTTGGACTACTAAGCGAGGGGTCCCAGGTTCAAATCCCGAGAAAAACCCAAGTTACAACTTAAGGTTTTTTCACTGCGCCACCTCTCGCGAACGTCTGACAAACATCCGAGAGTATAACTGTCATGAAAGAGCTTCTCAATTGGCCGTTTGGACTCGGCATAAAATTGTAGATCCCTTCCATTCGTCCCAAAAAAAATAAAAACTCACACAAGACGAATGGTTGTGAGAAGCTAGGCTTGGGTCCATACGGACCTGTTGCGCCAATTATTTATTTGTTATGTTTGGGATGGAGAATCAATTTCTGAAGAATTTACAACAACGATGGGTGTGAAGCAGGGATGTATTTTGAGTGCGCTACTGTTTATTCTGTTCATTAATGACATATCAGATGCGGTAAAGGGTGGAGTCGAGTTTGGCACTATAAAAATTCCGGTTCTCAAATATGCAGATGACCTAGTTTTTCTGTCCGATACTATAGATGGATTGCAACTTATGATGAATAGGCTCTCCACATACTGCAAATACTGGAACCTAAGCGTGAACTTGAAGAAGTCGAAGGTAATGGTGTTCAGAGACGGCGGCGGCAGATATACTCAAAGTGAAAGGTGGATGTACCGAGGAGAATTGGTGGAAGTAGTCCGGGAGTATAAATACCTTGGAATTTTAGTTTCCTCAAACTTGAATATGAAGAAGCCAAACTATCTGAAGCCAAACGAGCAATCTCATCGGTATGGGGGCGCTGCATCAATAATAAGTATATAAACCATAGCTCGAAGCAGAAACTCTTTCGCACAACCGCAGCTTCAGTTCTTTTGTATGGATCGCAGGTATGGGGATACTGTTCCTATGTTGAAGTTGAGAAGTTTTTTTCGGTATTTCTTAAAGAGAATGTTCCGCTTACCAAGTTCTACACCTAATTACATGCTGCATCTGGAGACTGGAGCACCGCCTATGTTTTTGGAAACACTGAGATTACATTTTGAGTATATAACAAAAGTTATGGGTATGAGTGATGACAGACTGCCAAAAGTTGTACTCAAGAGTGTACTACGAAAGAAAGCAAGTTTCTTTCAAGAATAAGAACGCCTTGCATCAGACTGTGGAATGAGCATACGTATAGCACCCGATGAGCCACCCGAACATCTAAGAACGCAACTCAACATCCTATTGGAAAAATTAGGTCGAAATATGTATGATCGCTTTGTAACAGTTGCACAGTCCTCTCAGTATAGGACATACTACAGTAAGCTGAAATATCAACTAGCAGAAAAAAAAACATATTTTCTGAACAACAATATGGTAGAGAAGATAAGTTTAATTTTTAAAATCAGAGGAGAGCTACTGAACCTGAACTTCATTCCACACCGCCCAGAACTACCTATCCTGTGTAATATTTGTAATATGAAGATACGAGAGGATGTATTTCACTTTCTTGCAGTATGCCCAGTCTTAAAAGAAATACGAATAAGGTTTTTTAAGTCATATACCTTTGAAATAGATGAAGCAATTCAAATTTTAAATGGAGACCGAGGATGGGATTTACTCTACAACTACTGCACTGCGTTATAGAAAATGTATAGTTAAAGAAGATTTTTAAAGTTTACGCTATTTTGTCAATCTGGTAGACGGCCATAGGCCAAACCATAATAGACTTAAGTATATATATATATTTCTTTCCTTGTACGAAGACTGTATTGAATTAAAGATGAAAATAAAAGTCAAATAAACTAACTAAACAACTCTGACGATAGACATGGACTCGTCTTCTATTCTATTAAGTTAAGTAAATCGATTTCTAGCCAGATCTCATTCACCCACAATGGAGCTCTGTCTACAATACAATATTAAGACTACAGTAGAAACATCTGAAATAGCCTTAACACCAGCAGCAGTGCCCATCAGCTCGATCCAGTTTGGGTTTAGGGTTGGGTTATCTACTGAAGACGCTCTTCTGGAAATTTGTTCTCCTATACAGAAAGGACTGGATGATCAAAAATCATGTGCTCTTTGTAGATATCACCAAAGCCTTTGATATGGTTGATCACAATATTCTCCTAAAAAAAATATTTAATGTATTTTTTCGTGGATCTATTCATGATTGGTTTGCCTTCTACTTGAAGGACAGAAAACAAAAAATTAAAGTCGGGACCAGCCCAAGCAACTCCAGGGCAGAGTATATCCATTAATGAGTAGGGACACTCTCCACGTGTTTCTTATCAGTTTACAATTTGCAGTACACATACAAGAGAAATAGACGGCACTAAAAGTGGGATGGAAGAGAAGTTGAACTATTTCAAAATGTGGTACAGGGTGTGATGTAAAAAAAGCAAAATCAATTTGTAATATTTCTTATTGAACATTTTATATCTAATATATATTCACATGTGTGCTACACTTAAATATTTTTGTTTGTTGGTACATTTTTTGTTATTTTTATTGAACTGTTTTAGAATAAAGTAAACCCGTACTCGGACGTAAAATTTTGCAACAATTGTAATGAAATTCATTTTTCAAAGAGTTAAAAATATTCCCCTCAAAATTATTTAAGTATTACATATTTGGAAAACAAGAAATAAATTTTTGTTCAAGATTCTCTAACGAGTCTAAAAATTCTTGATTGGGCCGTGTCAATTTCGCATCTGCATATTCTTTAAAATCTGTAAAAAGGGAGGAAACGTTAAGTTGCGGACTCAATTTTAACTTACACTTGTGGTTTAGGCGGTATTTTTTTTAAATATAACCTGCGAAATAGTAGAATGCATTATCAATACCAAAGTAATAATAATAATTGGCGGAACAGGTCCGTATGGACCCAAGCCTAGCTTCTCACAACCATTCGTCTTGTGTGAGTTTTTATTTTTGGGACGAATGGAAGGGATCTACAATTTTATGCCGAGTCCAAACGGCCAATTGAGAAGCTCTTTCATGACAGTTATACTCTCGGATGTTTGTCAGACGTTCGCGAGAGGTGGCGCAGCGAAAAAAACCTTAAGTTGGAATTTGGGTTTTTCTCGGGATTCGAACCTGGGACCCCTCGCTTAGTAGTCCAACACACTAACCACTAAGCCACCGCGCCGACCAATACCAAAGTTCACAGTTTTATAATCAGGTTCAGTTTTGAAAGCGTAAACCAAATTGTCCTAATTTTGTTTTTGTGGTTCCATCTGCCCTTCAATGTCTGGAAGTTCCATGTAAGCAGTTGGCTCAAAGTTTCCATGGGTAATATCTTCCATATACTTTGCCGAAAAAGATCTTTTAAATGAATTGAAATGGAGTCAGCAACTCGTTATTTCCCCCTCGGTTACGTAAAACAGCAAAGGTGTTTTCCAAGCAATCTTGATTGAGATTTCTTGTTAAAAGAAACTTAATACCGTCTTCTTTTATTTTTGTAAAATTGCCAATTAAGGCATTTATATTCTGTTGCCATCCTTTTATAAAACGCATTTTTTTAGTTACATTTCTAGAATTTTCATGAAAAGTCATATTTTCAAAAAATAAATTCATTTCATGCAAAAAAGTAATATGTTCCGGGTTCGTTTGCCACACGCACAGACACGGAACACCCTTTCTTTCGACAATTGATGATATAGAACGACTGATAACAATCCAACTCCGGCCCGCCTTTAAAAATACGTGCGAAAAAAATGTAAACAATCCCCTCTACAGCCAACCTAAGTAATTAGTGTGACCATCTGCTATGAAATATATTACACTAAAAAGTGCTGGCAATAAAACTTAAAATCATAAAAAAATGGTTATTAACGAAGTCGTAGCAAAGCAAAAGGGTTGATTTTCGTGATATAGAATGAAACATTACTTTTTCATGTCCATATCAAAGACCATTTAATCAATAACCAATGGCAAAAAATACAAATATTACCAATTCTACAAAAGCAAAGCTGGTAACCTGATCATATTAATTCATACTGCATGGTTGAGAGAGAATACTAATTTACTGACAGTCACTGCGGCCCGCCTTTAAAAATGCTTTATGAAAAAACCCACAATCGTTCGTCGTACGCAGCAAGCCCCATGTAGTGGTACAGGTAAAATGTGCTGTGTACCCTTTTCTTCTCAAGCACTCGTTGTATTCAGGTAAAAATGATTCTTTCGTCCTGATTCCACATATTGTAGGATTTTTTCTGCATTTTGCTTTGTGGTAGTAGCAAATGCATATGTAGAGAGAGTGTCCCTACACATTAATGGATATACTCTACTCCAGGGTAATGAAGGGTCCGTTCCTGGGCCAATTTTGTTTCTGATATACATCAAACTCCTTACTTTTACAACCATTTGTGGGTAAAGTAAAGGCGTTTGCTGATGATTTAGCTATCGCATATGATTCAGTAAATCTCTTAAACTTAGTAGCTGATATAAATAATGATGTTGACTTATTACGAATCTGGTTTGCAAAACATAAACTAGTCGTTAGTAGTAAAACCAAATTAATGTTCTTCAGTCTGAGCACTCAGCACTATATATAGACTTTCATTCGTTTTATTGTACAAAGTACAAATTGTTTCCTAATATTATGTTTTCTGTTCCAGGCTATAATAACTCCTTTCACGTTAATGCTGCGTGTAATGTCAGTTGCTTTAAAATCGAAATTGTAAACCATTTCAAATAGTATCAAGAGTATCTTTCGACAGTAACCTTTACTGGTCTGAACAAATATCGAATTTAAAGCAATATTTGCTTTCAACCATTCGTAGCTTCTATCATCTAAGAAGGTATTGTTCTAATAGAACTCTACAAACAATTTATTACATAATTTTTCATTCAAAACTTCAGTATGGTAAGCTGTTGGGGAGGCGCTTACCTGAATAAGCCTCAGCAAAAATTGCAAAAATACGCAATTAGAAAAGTTTGTAACTGTCCTCGCCTAGCCTTTACTATGGAGCTTCATTCCAGTTAGACATTTATTTTTTACAAAGTGCTTAGGGTTTTCTTTTTCAGAGGTGGATATATGCAGAGTCCGATTTCCGACACTTATATCTTACGCAATGGCTCACAAAGTCGTATTGTCATACCGGCGTTTCGCACTACCAACTTCAGAAATATAAAAAAAAATAGTTGGTTAGAAAAAATGTTCACTCCAAACTTTAGGTCCGTTTTTGAAGTGACATATTGTCTTTGTCATATGAAATATTAAATAATAAAAATATGTAATGTCTCTGTAACCATATTCTCTATTTATTTTTTATATACTTAATGTTTGCTAAAACAAAATTCTGTATATTTTATGTCTGAGAGAATATTGAAAACTGAAAAAAAAAAAAAATAAATAAATATATAAAACTCAGAGCGATCATAACGCCAGCTGACTTTATTCCCATGCTTCCACTAAATCCTTTGCATTGGGCCCTCTGCCACAGGCTGTTCCTACGCTCTTAAACCGAACCGGGACATTAATGACTGGAATAAAAGGGTCGAAAAATAACACAGAACAGATAGTGCTCTCCTCAGCATGCAGCCAGCCAGTTCTTGGATGTACTACTTTTTTTATAATAAATTCCCCATAACCATCATGAGTGTCCGATGATATTCTCCAGTTAACCCCAAAAAAAAATCGCACTTCGACTTAAAAAAATAAATAAATAAATAGTTAGCGCAGCAGTTCCGTAGGGACCTAAGCCTAGCTTCTCACAAGCATTTGTTTTTGTGTGAGTTTTCATTTTTGGGACGAAAGGAAGGGATCTACAATTTTATGCCGGGTCCAAACGGCTAATTTAGAACCTCTTTCATGACAGATACTCTCGGATGTTTGTCAGAATAAGTTGGAATATTTGGGTTTTTCGAGATTCGAACCTGAGACCCCTCTCTTAGTAGTCGAACACACTAACCACTAAGCCACTGCACCGACTAAATTCGACTTACCTTTTAAAAATTCCTTTATAATGAAGTTCTCACCTTGTGGAACATTACTATTAGCAATTGAAATACCACAGGAAAGATGAAGCCCCGACTGTCGAAAAACTTAATACAACCAACCACTTTACAAATTTCACTAGCACAGTACCATGTCAAGGTATCCCTCTTAATACCACTGCCAACTTAAAGACACATTTGACTCAACGAAATTGCGTTTTAATTTAACTCCAGGCTCCGCTCTCCATTCTAATCAATATCGAGCCTCGTGCTATGTCCCCCTCTATTACTATTACCGGACTTGATCCATTCCTCAATTCTTTTCCCCATAATACTGTCCTTCCCACTGTCTCATATTGAGACACCTACCACAATCTAGAAATCTTCAGTAATTTTCGATCGTCTATAATTCCCCCAGGTCTTACTTCCGAGTTTTTATTCTCTTTTTTTGAAAACGTTCGGCTATACACAGCCTATACTTATATGACAAGTCTGGATCTGTATTGATAGTAAGACAAAAACAAACGTCCAGATATCTATTTAAAAAGAAGGCCTCCTTATAGATAATAGATGCGAGAAATCTGCATCCGTAATCATGGCAGCCTTTATATTTCATCGGCTTAGATGGATGAGGAGATGAGGACTTTCGTGCCCTCTGAACGTTCACATCTTTGACCCAGTTTTTTTTTTGACAACAATTACGTTCTTTCGTACTTAACTTACAATTTACAAAGCATTGTTTTTCGAATAACCTTTTACTATCAGAAAACTCTCCTGATCGGAAATCGGCTGAACTCACTTGATGCAATATAAGCTCATTCCGATTAACATCCCGAAATGCTCCTAAATTCCAAACTGGTCCAAAAGATGTCTGAATACAGGAGGGCTAATTTTTTGAAGCGATTAATGCAACATTTTCCAGACACTAGATAGATAGATAGATAGAAAGATCGGGAGAGCCTTCAAGGGGCTCTGGCACTGCGGCTTCTTAAAGGAGCCTATTGTGCCTACCCTGGTAAATTCCTAGAGCTATCTTTTCACTCCAGAGGCGGTCAGGAAGACAAGAATCTTCTCTAGGTGTATGTCAGAAAGGGTTAGTGAATTGATAATTTCATCTCCACGGACGTTTTTTGTGAGACGACATAGAGCCGGACATTCTGTGAGTATTTGAAGAGAGGATTCGTCACTCTCAAGACAAAGTCTGCAAATAATATCCGGTGAGACACGAGTGCGGTGTAGATGTTTTTTCACGAGACCTTGGCCGCTGATTACTCCTGTTAGGATCCTCAGGTTTTTTTTGTCCAGATAAATCAGAAAGAGAGATTTCCTGGGGAAGAATTTCGGGAAAAATTGACACCAAAAAATATGAAATCATCAGAAACGAATCTGTAATTCCCAAAACACAATTCTGCACAATTCACTGCGCAGCAAGATTGGAATACACATTTAAATTCTGCACTCACCACAGCACTGCAAAATGTCTTTATTTCTAAATTCCCTGCAAAATTCAAGCGTACCACAACCAAAAGAAAATAAATTGCAATTGCAAGTATTTGGCATCATTGGCTTTTGACATTTGGTGATCGTATTTGTTTTTGTTTTGGTTGCAAACATTTCAGCTGATTAGTCGGTGAATGACAGTAGCCATATTAGCCACATGTCAAATAATTTTCTGCCCATCTGTTTTACTTGCAGCACTGCATTTTGTACTGCGTTCAGAATTTCTGCGCACGTGTTTGGGCATATTTCTACTATCTACCCTACCGTCATTGAAGATATTTGGTCATAAAGGAAAACTGAAAACAAACCGACAGCATTAAGAGAAGCATCTCTGTGAACTTGGAACAAAACGGTACCTCCTCGGACGTCAATTAGCTTCACTTGGCTGGGGTCTACACATATACATACAACCAAACAGTATAATACCATTAAGGAATGCAATTAAAATAATTTCAATCTCATTTTATTGTAATAAACTTCAACATCATCGCCTAAGGGCAAATAAAATCTGTCACCATAATTAGGAAGCATTATCAACTTTTAATTAATTTCAGCCACAGGTGAATACAACCTATCAATGAGGAGCTCATCCAACAATAAAATGAAGTGAGAACTTTTTTTTCTTCCCCTCCCCAATACAAAGGTGGTGCTTGGAGTTTCCTTTCATTAACAGTTTTGAGGATTCTCCAAAGTCTCCGCATATCGTAGATGGCTGTCTACTTAAAGAAAAACAAAAAAATCGCCACCGTCCCGCTAATAGTCATTTAGGTATACAAATGCTTAATTTTCGTGGCCGATAATTGAGGGGAGAAATGCAGAAACGTTTTCCCGTTTTATTCCTTCATAAACTTTACTACCCCATTATAGTAAAATAAAATTAATACAACAAGTATACGGTTTAAACGGCGACTCCTTTTATATCTTTTCATTTCATTTGATTGCGAGTTTTCATTTTAATTTCCTGCCAATAGACACGCGATTTTTAATTTCCCTCGATTTTATTAATTGCATCCTGCTACTGGGGAATATTTAATTAATGCTGTCCCTTTTTTCCGCTCATGTTTGAATATTGAATGACTAAGGTCAGTGTTATTCTCACTGTGCTCCTTAGACCACTTTTACACATGATATTATATAGACTGGGTGCGGGAGAAATTCTAATTATCATAGAAAGTGGCAGGATATGCTAATACCTTGTCACTTTTCACCTTTTTTGCTGTTAATTTGAAACGAAAATGGAGCTCGCGTATAATTCATGCACGGTTATGACACGATGGAAATAAGTTTCGCTCTGTTATTAAATCGAATGAAAAGGATGCGCCTTAAGATATTTGTTTTGTTACGATGTTAAATGTAGGGAACATGGTTTATATATAGGCACAGGGTTCGGCGAAATAACTTACTTTTTTGAAATACGCGGCATTCAGGATGTAGGGGTCGTGGCGGTTCCGGATTAGTCTTATTCGACAGCCCGGTTTTATAGCTTTGTTGTCTTCCAGGTCAGTGGCCATCATGGAGCACTTAGGAGCGTGCGTTTGCCATAGAAACAACATTTTCGAATGGACTGGAACTGGAGTCCCTTGGCCAGTCACATCACCTGAGAATATTGAGGCAGTAAGAGCGTCAATCTTGAAATCCCCAATTCGGCGTTCTACACTATTTTTTAATTTTTCAAACAGGGTGCTGCAACGGGTCACACTTCATGAGCATCGATGGCTATTGTTAGGGAACACTTCGAGGAGCGCCTCATGCTTATAAGGGCGATTTTAAATGACCAATTTGACACGTTTCCATTATTTGTTTATTATTATTAATTATTATTTTTTTAGGGGGTCTTTTGAAATCAAACTGTTTTTGCAACGGGTCAAGGACTCTACAAGACATAGATTCTTGAGCTGGAATTGCCAACATACCCGCTGCTAGCTGGTAAGATTGATGTAAAATTGCCAGAAATCGGCTTATGCATGGGTAATGAGGGACGTTGTCTACCCAAAATTAATTTTCTAGACAGTTGAAAGCAAAACTTTAGATATACCTAATTATTTACAAAATACTTATATTAAAAATATTTAATAACGTTTTTGTACACATTTTAAGAATCTTAAAAAAAGATGCTAACAACATTTGAAGTCCTTATAAAAGTCACAAAATTTTACACTGAAAAAAAGAAATCACCGATAGGGATTTACAATTTAATTTACAAGTATCAACTGAAGAGAGCCTTTAATATAAGAAAAGCGAGAAAATATCTCAAATTTGTTATATGTTTGGAGCAAACATATTTCTCGAAATCGCTATTGAACATGGAGGTCTCAACTAACAACTACTGTATCAAAAAAGGGTGTCAATTACTGTATCCGTTACTCTACTCCAGTATGAAGGAGGTTGAAAGATTATAAGCATTTTTAGGAGGCCTTTTGATTATTTAAATCAAATCAAATCGTGAGTTTAAGACTTTCGCATTGTTCACACTCCGCATTGTTCAAGTTACGATCATCGCCAGTTTTCCCTATATATGTCATTGGGGTGGAAACAGCAACATCTTTTTAAGGCAGATATGGACAATTTCTTCCAAGCTACTGACAGGTTCCGATTCCGACCACTAATGCTTTGACCTTGGAGTAACTCAAAATTAGTGTTATACTGCATTTAGGCACGGACATCGCCATGATCGCTCTCGCCAGTGGCTTTGGCTGACCCAAACAATCTGTCTTCATTCAGATTTTGTTGATCAACAGTCTTCCACCTTCTTGCAATATTATCTTCAGACTCATCGAACTATAATCTAAAATTGTTAAGTTTGAGTAAAAGTTTTGTATACTCATATCACACATAGCATATAGATTGTGTGTACCGTGGACGACCAACACATGAATCAGCCCTCCTACACAAAAAACTCTATGTAAACTTGTATATATTTGAATGAGTGGACGGTTCCGATAAAATAAAAAAAAGTTCCACGCTAAGCACTGCCCTGACATGCCTATCAATTTGCTTAATTGAATAGACAGGCACCCGGATAATCAAAATGTTTCTTCCGTCAGGATATGAAATTCTGTTTTTCATATTAGCTGCACAGAGTAGAGTCTGTAGTCAAAATTACGCCCGGGGCAGTCCCAATTTATGCCGCACCTAGTAATGTTTTCACACACTAAAATAAACAAAAACCTTTGTCTACGGTTTTAACCAGGTATACCTAAACTTGGTTCGTACTTTATTTTCTAGCAAGCGAAGCAAGAATTAAGCTGCAAAATATAAAATTTTCCCACATTGGTTACTTTTCGATTTCCCAATCTCTATATAGGCGTATAGAATTACTTACCTCAGGATATCAAATAAGTAACGGTAATTCCCATTAAACTTTAATGATCTAAATTAAAATTCTTCAGAAAAACAGGATTTGATTATTTTTTGTAATTTATTTCCAATTTATGTAGACAGAGTGTCTCTAGCAGAGACAAATCATACTGAGCCCACTAACTCCGGCCGATTTCCCGTTACTTAGGCTACAAGCCTTATTTTTACGGAGTGTTAACGATTTGGTGAGCTAGTATAGTTCCATAGAAATTCGTATTGACAAAAGTCAAGTAAAATTTAAAAATTCTGAGTGACCAACACACTCGCAAAAATTATTAGCCGCTATGGGCAAAGTTGCTGGCAGTGTTTATAGAATTTTGCCAGTTAAATTTGAAATTAATCGTTACGTGTGTTCAGGAGTAAGTGTACATTTGCTTAAAATATTTATAAAAACTTAACTATCTAGAATGGCTGAGGACAAATAAGAACATTTTCAGGAAACTTTCATCAGTTATTTAAGAAAAACGTATACATGTAATCGATATTAATGATATCGAAAAGTGGTAAATACATAACCGTGTTTTTCCTAACATGTCGCTTATATGTAAACATTATAATAACAGTTAACGCCATCGTCCAAGATCAAGGGCAAGAAGAGCATGACAGCTAATCATATACGATTAGCTGTATCATCAGTTTCATGTCTCTACCTCTTCCCACAGTACCGGCGCATGTAGATCATATTGCACATGGGGCCGTTGCCACCGGATGCCTGCGTGAAGGCATATTTGACAAATCAGCAATTCGCACCGTGGGACCAGCGGATTCCCAACGGGAAATATTTATTTGCTAAGTTAGTTCTAATTGGACGGTCGGGGAATAAAGACGTTTTAACTACCGATACTATATTTGTTTTTTGATTGTGTAAGTCGAACAGTGGGTGTGCCCCGGGCACACGTTCGCGTTTTTTTTATATGTCCTCGGGAGGACATCTTTAACTTAACATTAATAGTGTTATGAATCAAACGAGTCAAATTGTTCGCGTTTAACAAAATATAATAAACAACCAACAGCATTCAGTAACATTAAAAATATTCCCGAACACTATCACATTCCCTCAAGGTTGGCAGCATTTTTATTTTTATTTTTTGTATGTTTTGCTTGTCACACGGATTCTAATTGACATTACAAGGAAAAAAAAAATGGCGGAATTTGAAAGGAACAAAAGTGAGGGGGCCAGCGGCAAGAAGATTGCGAGTCTAAGTATGATTTGTCTATGGTCTTTCCTAATTATATTATATATCTATAGCAAAAACAAAATAACTTATTCGCACGAACTGCAGTCTCCAGCTATACACCACTATACAGTATACACCAGTGGCGTGGCGTCCATATAACCCGATTCCTACCGACTTCCCTTTTTAAATCTCTATCTACCAAAAACCAAATATAGGTACCTACACGAAACCAAATGAATTTTAATATTTTTTTTATTTTAATCGAAGCCTCAACAAAAACCAAATAAGTTCAATACCAAACACAAAACAATTGAACAGCGCGATGCCCATAAAAGCAAAAGGAATGTTGGCCGGCCATTAGCAACATTTTTTTTGTACCTCACACGTATTCACAGACGGGGGTTGAAATTACAAAAATAACAATGTAAACAAATGGGTTTTGGAGGGATAGACGTACGAAAGATATCCATCTCTTTTATTCATTCATCTCTGATTAAAACTCTCACTTGATAGTTGATTTTGAGAGAATATTTGCTTGTTATCTCTTTTTTTCTTGCCTGAGCACAAGTGTTGTTATGGATATGATTTAAACACAATTGCAAAATGGTGTGAAATTAATCGACTTACCTTGAACATAAATAAATGTCATTCTTTTTCTGTGTACCATACATTAGTGCCTTTAATTAATTACTATACAATTTCTGGGACCAGCCTTTCTCGAAAAGCCGAAATTAAAGACCTTGGTGTGATTTTTGACACGAAACTTGCATTTTCGTTTCACATTGATTATGTTGTGAACAAAGCAAACTCGATGCTTGGATTTCTTAAGCGAACATGTGCTGAATTTACCAACCCATAGGTCTGTCTATATGTCCCTAGTACGACCTTTTCTTGAATATTGCTCTATAGTCTGGTGTCCAATCTATGCAAATTCTATAATACGTTTGGAGAGGGTACAAAAGTCCTTTACAAGATTTGTTATAAAGTAATTGAAATGGAACCTGGATGTAATGCCGTCTTATCCAACAAGATGTGCTCTAATAAGACCTTAATACCTTAGAAAAAAGGCGAAGTGTTCAATGTATGCTGTTTATTCATGATGTTTTTTCATATCGTATAGTATGTCCCAATGTACTTCAAAATTTTATGTTATATGCACCAGAAAGAATTCTTCGAACTAGAAACAACTTTTTTCTTAGCCCTAAACGTTCTTACAAATATGGTCTTAATGAACCAATAACCAAATGTATAAACAAATTTAATTCTTTTTGTACTGAAATAGATTTATGTGATGATAGATCAAAATTTAAACTAGCTGTATTAAATATAAATATGTCCTGAATGAATATTATATATTTACCTTGAATTGTTATAGTATTTTAATCCTTGTCTGTTAGAGTTAAGCTCGGTAGATAATAATAATAAATAAATAAATAAATAAATAGATATTGTTTGAGAATCGTATATTTTCTCTGTTCAAAATCGTCTCTGTCGTATTTTCTCGTAGTACAAAAAACGCGTTTAAGAGCGTAGAGCTCAATTGGTATTTCATTTTAGTGTTTTTTTATAATGCTCGAGAGGCCGGACAGTTGTTGTTCACTCCGGGTGTAAATCAGGTTTAAGTTAATTTTACACCGACCATTAAATCCGAGTTTTTAAAACCTGACAATTTAAATCTATATCCATAACATTCACTCCAAAACGTGCATTAAGCCCGCTGGATTAAATATGGATTCAAACGCGGACTTAAAACAGTTTAAACCAATTTTAAGCCTAAGTAATGCCAAATTTTACAAAAAAAAAATTTGTTGTTTGTCACTTGGAAATTTATTTCATTTGTTTTGAGCCCAATTATATTTTAAGGTTATGCCAAAATGTTTGTCGAATTATGTCCAAAATGTCTCTTTTTTCAGGCGGAAACAATTCCGAAAATTACCACATCGTTACAGTCGACGCATACCCGCTTGTGCATTTGATACCTATTCGACTTCAAGGACGACGTTGATTTACCATCAGCTGTTGTTTCATCAGTTCTTCGACAAGACATCAACATAAATTACGTCAATTTCACCAATAAAGTCCTTTTTTAGTTTCTTGCAATTTTTTATTCCCTTTTCTACTTTTCTACTCTTCTTATTTCTTGCGTCCTGCGATTGAAAATTGTCAACATTATGAAATTGAGTTTTAATCCGAATTAAGGTACTTAAACTGGTCTCCGGAGTGCAGTATAAATTCAGTCGAATTAAAGCCGTCGAGTTAAAAAAAAAACTGGGTTTAAGTTCGTTTTTACGGATGAATATTATGGACTTGGATTTAATTTTTGGGTTAAACTCACTTAAGTGTAAACTTTAACCCGGATTAAAGTGAATGAATAATATGGCCGTAAAAGTAGCCATTGTCAATTAAACATAACGCTACTACTATCTAGCCTATGACGCAAAAAAACAAAAAAGGGTATGCTCGATAATCGATGCCGGCTAATTGCAAAGGGATGTGTTGGTAAGGTAAAGTCATATTGAATGCAGTTTTAAATTTTTGTGGGTTCTTTTTCTGGAATTGTATTTTATTTACCGAATCGTGTTTCGGTTTACCCATCGTATTTAATGTTTGTATAATATCGGAAAAAATCGTAAAAATTTTTACGAAATCGTAGAAATTGGGGCGAAAAAAGCAAAAATCGGAGCGTCGTATTAACCTTCGAAAATCGTAACATTTACGATAAATACGATCACGTAACAACGCTGCTGAGCACTGTGTCTGCACCTCTTTGTTCAACACCCACTTGGTTATGTAGAAAATAATGCGCTTTTCTTCGAGTTATTCTCAGTTCGCACTAAAGATAATTTTGAGTGCTGACGCTAAGTGAACCGCTTGGTTATGATATGAACAAATTAGCACGCTTTTCTTCGAGTTATTCGATTTTCTTTTACTTCTTCTTTTCTTATTGTGTCTTGTGTGGATAATTTCAGGTACTATGTTGAGGTAGGTAGGGTGATGTGGAAAGCAAATGAATAATGTATGATTTTGTTGCAAGGCACACAGAAATGTAGTTTTTTTACATTTGTAGTGATCAATTTTGCTTCGACTTCCCATTGGCAAATGTTCACGCCACGCCACTGGTATACACACACAACTTCTAGCGAGAAAAAGAAAAAGAGTATTTTCGGCTGCAGATGTTGTGTACTGTGTTATAATTTGTTGTGCTGTAAGGGTTGTCATTTCTGATAAAAGCAACTTTTCTCACTGTGCAGCAGTGTTAATGCTGGTAAACTTTGTAAAATGAATCCGCTTTGTAAATCTTAAAAATTGGCGCCCCCAGCAAAGTGCCGCCCGGTTCCTGTAGCCCCCTTGCCCCCTCGCTACGCTATTGCACTTGCAACACATTCTCTGTGATCCACAGGAGAAGAAAAACAAATCAAAACTTGTGAAAACTATTTGTACTCCCATCTGCATGTACTAATTTTACGAGCGCTCATCAACATTACCTATAAGAAAACAAAAAAAAAACAATTCCAATTCCCCAGAGTACAATTGATATTCTCACTGAGGCCGTAAACTACCGAACCGATAAGGTCATTGTGCTTGATTTTTCTTGACATCCACTGAACCAAATCAAAACCTCTGCCAACAAACTTTTTCCCAATGAAAACATCACCAACTGCCCAGCTTCCTTATTGGACATGTGAACATCAGAATTGAATTCGGATGTTCCTCTCCCACCACTGAATACACAATAAACTACTAGTTCGTTCCCATCACCACCAACAGACCCGTAAATCCCTAAGCAAACCCTATTGGCTATTGCCCTCCTCAGTTCAAATGGGGAAAAGAAACTTTTCCAATTATTTTTTGAGCTCATCTTATTCAAATCTTCCCTCTGACGCTGACCCAAAACTAGAGTGTCAGCAAGGAGTGCCATCATTTTCTGGGGCAACATCCCAAAACGACCAAAATCCAAATTGAGAAAACCCAAACTAAAAGCAACTTCAAGTAGACAAGGATGTAAGATCCATTCGATAGATGGACATCCTTTCGAAAATGTTGTCCTCCAACTTTCCACTGTATATCAGTAAATTAACAAAAATTCGAACACTGGTAGTTCAACTCCGGTCAAGCCCGTGCAATTGCAAACAGGACCTGGCTTTTGCTTTACTAGGTTCAAACAAGTGCAGGCATTTTCCTACAGTACAAAAGATGTACAGAAATTTGAATATGAGGTGGTGGAGGAGGACAGCAAAAAAAAAAAAAATAAGAACCAAACCAGGAGAAAGACTGTCCCCATGTTTTCAATTCGAATTAAAATATTCTTTCAATTAGACGGATGGAAACGATTTTTCAATTAAAAAGTCAAATGTGTGTGGGAGTCGTCGCTTTGTTTGCTCAATGAATGACCCTCTTGTCCGGGTCCTTGTGTTTTGTTTGCACTTTTCCGTTCGATGTCATTTGTTTGAAGAGCGATAGAGTCTATCCCTCTCGACGTATGTCTGGCAGAACGGAGGGCTAGTCGAGTGTATGCACTTGTAATTGAGTGCTGTTCTTAATGAATTTTAGAAGCAACGAGAGAACGACATAAAGGATAAGTGCAGTTAATTGATGATGTGCGGGGCGAGCAGAGCTAGCTGTATGCTCAAACTGTCTAGCTTTTGAAAACTGTAGATAGACATGTGCTACTCGAAAGGAGAGCCATTAACTTTAGGTGTTCTGCATGCGCAATTCTCAATTATTTCGATCCTTTGATGGACGAATTCATTGTTCAGTTATGGACGTAACGCAAGAAATTTTAAAGTCGATTTGAATACACTCCTTAGAGTATATGAATATAGCTAAAACTTTGGTTAGGGGTAGAAAACCGCACTCGAAGATGGACTGATTACATTTTCTTTGGCGACAGTGACACAGAAAAATAGATTGAAGTAGAAAGTTTGATAAGAAATTGACGTAGTTCTTCGGAAAAATAATTTTTGGAAAACTAACAACAAGCTACAAACAGCTTTATTCCTACCGTCGGCTCCTGGAATCTACAGCCTAAATGGATGGGCTGAATTGTTTCAAACTTTGGTTTTGCAGTTCGTGGGCTTACAGTTCGGGGCCACTTTTTTTGGAACATTAGGCCCCATAATTAACGGTTCTTTTGAAAATGATTGCGTCCTTCATTTTTCATTCGAATCACCGAAAACGATATTTTTAAAAATTGTTTATATCTAGAAAACCCGGTGCGTATTTTTAGGAAACTTTAAAAACCAAGTATAATGCTTATATCCAAAACCATACCTTGTACTCAGTTTCTCGCTGGATAGTATTTTTTAGTAATATTTTAAAAAGCAATACCTGTTACTATTTTTCCAGCAAAATGTTTAAAAAACAATTCCTTCGATTTTAATTGGAAAACATGTTTAGAATAATAAAAGTATTCCAAATAAGATCCCAAACTTAGTTTTTTTTTTTAAATGCAAACAAAACCGCATTAAAAATATTTCTTTAAAATGACTACATAAAAATGCCGATCTGTGTTGAAATACGGCATATTTTTATTTACTTCAATGCCTCACATTTAATAAAAATACAATAACAACCATGCAAGACTTCATTTTAGCAGCAATCGTCCACTTCTGCTCTTCTTCTATAGACATACACCATAAAACAACCATCAGCAACCACCTATAACTTACACGACTGAAACCACTTAATTGGTACTTCTAATGTCATACATTAAACCGATTGGCCGAAAAGGCCTGTTTGTATTAAAATTCAAAAAACAAACCTAATATTTACATGGTGAACCCTACCTCCAATCAAACAATCCTCCAACAGCAGGCACCATAAACCAGGATCACCAATCTATACCAGTCAAAAACAAGAACTTGCCTCAACGGATCAGAAATTCCTGCCACACTTGTCTCTGTAGCAAGTAGGTACATAATCAAATATCGTGTAAGGTGTAAGAACCTGTGAGCAGAACTTCTTACTTACTTTTACTTAACGGGCTCCCGACCCGTGAAGAGTCTCTGCCTGAGACACTGTAGCCATCCATCCTCCGCGATCCTGGGCACGTTTCTCTCAGTTATCCAGACTTCCTTGTCGTCTCGAACCTGGCGGCTGGGATTCGAAGATCCTCTTAGCTGGAGCATTATTGTCCATTCGCTCGATTTTGGCTTTTTGGACTACATCCACATGTTGATACAGCTCATAGAGTTCGCGGTTGTATCTTCTCCTCCATTCGCCCTCCTCGCACACAGGACCAAAAATCCGCCGAAGGATTTTTCTTTCGAAGGAGCCCAGTATCAGCTCTCCCTTCCTGATTATCATCCAGCACTCGGCGCCATAAAGCAGAACTGGCAGGACGAGGGTTCTGTAGAGCATACATTTAGTCCTTTGAGTTAGGAGTTTTGAACCCTGTTGTTTTGCCAAACCGGAGTAGCAGCGGTTTTCTAGTGTAATTCTTCGCCGGATCTCCACTAGGATGTCATTTGTGGAGTTCATGTTTACACCGGGGTAGATAAACTCCTTAACTACCTCGAAATTATTGCTATCAATAGTGACGTTTTGTCCTACGCGGTGGACAGATGCCTGTTTGTTTGTTGATAGCATGTACTTAGTCTTGTCCTCATTTACTACCAGACCAACGAATTTCGTCTGTTCTTCAATCGCCGTAAAAGCCTCTATCACGGCACGCTGGGAGCGACCGATGATGTCAATATCGTCTGCATGCCCCAGTAGCTGGACGGATCTGCTGAAGATAGTGCCTTCCGTGTTGACACCTGCCCCGCGCACTATCTGTTCCAGTACGAGATTGAAGAAGTCGCATGATAGCGCGTCACCTTGCCGAAATCCGGTGCACATTTGGAATAGTTCGGAGGAGCTACTTCCAAATTGCACGTTGCATCGCGTGTTTTCGAGCGTCACGCTACACAACTGAATCAGTTTTGCCGGGATTCCGAATTCGGCCATCGCCATATAGAGCTCCTGACGATGTATACTATCATACGCGGCTTTGAAGTCCTGGTCTTTTCCAGGATTTTCCTCAGTGTGAAAATTTGGTCTATAACCGATCTGTCGGGCCGGAAGCCACATTGCCGATTAGTGTGTTGCAAAACGGTTTAAGACGTTCACCTACAGTACGTTGGATAGGATCTTATAGGCGACATTAAGCAGGGATATGCCTCGATAGTTCTTGCAAGACATAGGATCGCCGTTTTTGTAGATGGGGCATATGGAGCTGATAGTCCAGTCATCGGGCATGTTTTCTTCCCACCATACTTGGTTGATGAGGCATAAATCTGCCAACAAAGAGGACAATTTATTCATGGCATATGTAATGAAAAATAGGCTAAATTACGTGAGGGTCTAAGGTATTTTAGCCTAAATACAAATAGGTGTATATCCACCTAAGGACATACGTAACTCTGATTAGTTCTAAGATTTTTGCATACCATACTGATTGATAAGAGCCATCTAATAGAAGCCACCTGATAGAAGCCGCCTGCAACCAGCCAATCAAAATGTATTTTCCTGTATTGCTTCGGAATATACCGTTATGTTCAGAAACAGTGTACAAATTACCTTAGCTACTAAGTAAATGTGCCTCAGGCCTAAGCTGATACTCCGATAAATTTTCACCGATCATGCAAAATTGCCTTAGTTCTAAGCTAAATAAAAAGGGTTTTCCAATGAGAGGTGTTATTGTGAATGACCCGCTATTTTGGTAGCTGTCACTTTTGAAGCTTTTATTCTTTGACATTTGACAAGTAGAAACTACGCCATTACTAAAAATGGAACGATACACGCTTCAACAACGCATTGAAATTATTAAAACTCACTACAAAAATGGTGAAAATCGTGCAGTCACAGTTCGCAAAACTAAAGCATTGTCGGACCGTAATACAGAAATTGGTGGAAAAATTCGAGCTGTTGGGACAAGTTAATGATGTTGAGAAGCCTCTCCATCCTCAACGTGTGACTGTTTGGTGCGGTTTACGGTCCGGCGGGGTCATTGGACCTTACTTTTTCGAAAATGAGGTTGGATCAACAGTTATGGTGAATTATCGAGAGATGATTAATGATTTTTTATGGTCGGAGTTGGATGGTATTGATCTGGACAACGTTTACTTTCAACAAGACGGCGCTACGTGCCACACAAGCACCGAAACCATCGATCTTTTACGGGAAAAGTCTCCGGACCGTGTTATCTCTCAAACAGGTGATCACAATTGGCCACCGAGATCTTGTGATTTAACACCTTGCGACTTCTTCCTTTGGAGCCACGTGAAAGATAAGGTCTACGCCAACAGCCCAGCGTCGATTCAAGACCTCAAAGACAAAATTCGTGAGGCTATAGAGGACATAGGCCAGCCACTTTGCGATTTGGTTATGGAAAATTTAATGAAAAGGAAATGGTCCTGTATGCGTGCTCGTTGTGGCCATTTTGCAGATGTTGTTTTTCATTATTAACGGCATACCTTCCTCTGTATTCAAAGAAAAATGGCCTTTTTCCTTGAATACCAAAATAACACCTCTTATTGGAAAACCCTTTATAACATCTAAGGTGATATATTTATCCTTTGCATTCTTAAATGCAAAGTGTTTTGCTGTGCAATGTTTCACAAAGAAAATATTGTATACCTAGTCAAATGTACGTTTTCTATTTGCAGTTAATATTAACATTGCATCTTCAATGCTTAGTCATAATTATAATATAAAAGATATCATATAGCTAACACTTTTTATTTCTATGTATAAAAAACAAAGTGGCAAAAAGTGTATGTTTCCCTCTATCGCCCGTAATTGTCAACCAATTTACTTGATTTTTTTTAAAAATGTCAGTAATTACGATGATCAATTGATAGGCCGAAATAAAATGGAAAAAAAAAAAACAAATTAATTTAAAAGAAAGCAAAAAGGAAACCACTTAATTTCTATCAGTTTCACAACAAAAAACTCTTTTCTGCTTCTGGAAATTTGAAATACGACAAAAAAGCTCAAAACTTTCTCCGTTACACATTTTACTTAATTTTCTACTTTTGAAAATGTTTAAAGTTAGTTCGAAGTGGGTGCATTTTTTTCAATATTATAAGGCCTATTATCGTTAACGAGTTGAATTATTCGCGTAAATGGAGATAGTTGTCGAAACACTCGCTCGGTGAATTAATTCATTCATCTAGAAATCAAAGGCTACCAAAATAATAAATGACAGCACCAAAACGTCAATTCGAACATATACATATATGGCAACACAAACAATATTCAAAATAAAAAATAAGGAAGTAGCATTAGATATGTGAAGATTGAGACGAAGTGTAAGAGACAATTCCAATTCTCTAGATTCTATAACTTCTAAACCATCTGTAAGTACTTAAATACATTAAGCACTTTAATTTACGAAGTAATTCAGTACATTTTTTTTAGATTTGTGTCCAACTTTCGTTTAACCAAAGAAGCATTCGTGCATGTATTGGACCAAATAAAAAACAAATTCATATCTATGTGCACTTCTTCAGCGAAATTATCCCAATATTCCTTGTTGGATTTTTTTAAGCTCCAAATTGTACTAACCCTTTGGCTATGTCTGGGTTTTGTTCCATGAGCTCAACTAGCTTCTGGATTTGGCTGGAACTGCTTCTTTTGGAACTATAAAAGGCGGTTTTCATTATACAATATATTTCTACATGAATTGAATGGGATTTATACATTTTTCTTGAATTTTCATTCATTTCTCTAGCTCATAAATTCCATTCATCACTGTTTGTTTTGATCGCCAACATTTGACGGTTCAGGCGAATGAATTTTGTTCAATTCGCTAACCATAAAACAAATAAGTCAAACTCGCAGGATTTTTTGTTCGACTCACTAATACTATGTTCCCACCGACTTAATTTAGCTAAAGTGATTTATAAATCACGAAAGGCGTCTCCACCGAACTTTAACTGATTTAGTTTGACATTTTTGTCGACTTTGACATTAGGTGTCCAACACCAGATAGTTAGTTTTTTGTTGTTCTGCCATACCTGCCAGAATAAAACAATTTTTCATTGCATGAATTTAATAAAAATATCAAAAACTCACCGAAACACGAACAAAATTAGAAAATTGAATTTGAAATAATTTTTTTGACAGTTTTTCTTTTTTTTTTGTTTGCTGAATAAAGTGCTGAAGTCAAGAACAGGTATGTTCGTTTTTATTTTGTGTGGATTTGCGATGACAGATACGTAATTAAGATTTAAACACGTATAAATCACATAATTACAAATCACGAAAATGTATGATAAATCACGTAATTTATGAGATGATTTAGCTAAATCAAGTTGATTTAGCTAAATCACGTTGGTGGGAACATGGTATAACGCTAATAGGCGCATAAATGTATGGATCTTTTGGTAATAATATTTCCAAGAAGTTTTAATTCCTCGCATACCAATGATTCCATCTGATGTCCCATTCGAATTTAAGCGTCTTCAATCCCCTATTCGCCTTGCATTCGCCGTTACCATTAATAAATCGCAAGGACAATATTTTCAAATGTACGGTATAAATTTGGAAAATCCTGTTTTCTCGCATGGCCAACTCTACGTTGCATGCTCACGAGTCGGAAAACCACCTGTTTATACAAGCGATGGATAAAAAAAGAACCAAGAATGTTGTTTATGTAAAAGCATTGCAATAAATGTTTTAATCTTTTTTTATTTAAATTAATGGAAAAAGTTTTTGTTTTGGCGGTGGTTTAGGTAGTATTATATAAATATTAAATATCGCTCCTGTTGCAAGAAAATAGCTGAAAAAAGATAAAGATAAAAATTAATTAAGATAAAAAGCATTTCCTTAATTTTTATAACATTTCTAAGAAATACGAGCAATTTAAGTTTGCCTGGCTATTAAATTAAAAGGTATGAATGTGTCTATGTACATCTACAAAAATTGGTAACATTTTATTTGGCTACTTTAGTTTCTAGCATAATAACCAATACACACAATTTTATTCCTTCATGTTATCCGTAAGCATCATTTGGAACCATTATTTTTGCATTGTAAGATGACACTTTCCTTAGGTAAAAGATGTGGCTTAATTCAGTCTATGTTTATGATAAAACTCCTAAGACAGCCTGACATACCGTTACCAAGAACTACGTTAATTTTACACATGTCAAACAAATTAAAATAGGTAAAATTAGGCTAAATTGAGCCTAGGTTTAAGGTAAAACTCCTTAGATAACCTGGCATACGGTTACCTATTTGAAGCTATTTTCGCCAAACAAACACATAAACATAAACACAAGTAAGACGAGACAGACAGACTATACTGTAATGTCTATTAAAGAAGAGCAAGAGAGAAGAAGCAATAAGGTTTCCCATAACGAATAAGGGGAATAAACGCATGTTATCGTATGTAAATCTATGGTTTGCCATCAGCGTCTGAAGCAAGAAAAAATTTAAAAAAAGCGCCGTTTCCTACAGAGAAAAATTATTATACGAGTTCTTAAGCGAACAAATGCAGGTGAGCTTATATTATTTATTGGCACTATTAGGAGTCCTGTTTTGCGTAAATTAATGCTTGTCGATATTGTGATTTTGCAATTGCCTGGCTAATATTCGTACATGCGTTGGTAAGATTGTGACGATTGTAAAGACAGAAGGTACTAAATTTAACTCTCTTTATTGACATCAGTGTCCCTATTCGATTTGGTTAAAAATGACAAACATATTTTTTGTTCCAGAGATCATTCATTTAGCACCTAAGAAAAAAAGTGAGGCATGGAATTATTTAAAAAAAAATTGATGGTAAGACAGCTCAGTGTAAGATATGCCAACAAATTTTACGAACGGGAGGAAACACTACCAATTTAATGGGACATATAAGGCGTTTTTCTCTTTTAGTTCAGAGCTGAGCATTATGAGCGCGCTCTGAGCCGAGCGTGCTCAGATCGTTCTGATGTATTTACGAAACACACTTGAGCACGTATCTGACATTTTTAATAAATATATGTATAATTTGAATATTTATTAATTTTTATTTATTAAATTGGTTAACCTTCAGATCCAGAACAACATAGGTCGTCCACCATTTCAATTATTTTGTTTCTCCTGTTTTTTTTTTTTTCTGTCAAATGTGACTGTGAGTGGGTATTCAGCTTTTTACTCAGCCTGCTCAGTCAATTTATTCTGAGCTCATTTTATGCTCAGATCGAAAAAAGAAACACAATTCTGAGCTCTGATGTATCTGAGCTAAAAAAGAAACACGAACTTTTTGTATAACAGTTCAGGTTGTGCTCTGAACTAAAAAAGAAAAACGCCTATACAGAACATCCACAAATCTGTTAATTTGGAGCTAACAAAAACTAAAAATTTGCAGAAAAAAATAGATACAAATTCTACATCAACAAAAGAAATGGACGAAGATGAATGTGATCCAACAGATCTGAATATTGCCAATGATTGCGAAGCAGATTTACCTTCAAAATGTCCCAGCCTCTGGAGCGACCATCACAAACTCGTTAGCAGAAATTGGAAGGCGAACAAAAGCGAAGAAAGTATTTGTGATGAGCTTTCCGTCTACTTTAGGGCACATGTTGGTCGTCTTAGTGAAAATCCTTTGGAAATTTGGTCCGACTACAAGCTGCAATTTCCAAAACTGTTTAAAATTGCGTATAAATATTTAACTATGGTAGCCAGCTCAGTTCCTTCCGAAAGGCTTTTTTCGAAAGCTTCACACGTATTGAGTCAGCAACGGAATAGAATTCGGGTAAACAAAATATTGTTTATGCAAAAGTTTGGAGCGTAAGTATTGGGATTTGTGATTTTAATAAAACTCAGTTAAATTAAAAACATTGGATAATTTCTTATTTTTGATTTACTATACCACAATACGTCGGTGTTTTTAATCGATGCATCGAAAACATCGGTGTTTTTAATCGATGCATCGGTAATAATCGATGTAACGTTTCGATGCATTTCATCGAATAAGACATCGATGTATTTTTTGAATGAACATCCCTATGTTGAGCATAACTTACTATGTGCCCGCGTTGAAAAGAGACAGGAAAATTACGAATGCGACGTCTTCGAATTCTTAGAAACGTTAGCTTTCTAGGGTTAAGTCTCACATTAGTATTTTTTGTTGTTGCTTCACATGAATTTACAGAATTTTATATTCCAAATTTGATTCCCCGCTCAAATGTTGGTAGGTGTAGCGTGTATGTGCCCGGGAGATGACGTTCTATTTAATACTCAGTTTATGCTATAAGTTTTCGTGCGACCCAGTCGTGCACTTTATTCGTCATCAATAAGCGTCATTTTATCTGTATTTTATAAGCTATTTTCAGACATAAAACACTGTCCTTCCTAAAATAATTTCAAGGCTGTTACTGGCGTTGGTTTTTACTCCACTAAATTTTCTCTTTGATGTAGGAATGAACTCTCCTTATTTTCGTTGGCAACAAAACTACCTACAATTACATGGAAATACAAATTTCCTCGTTAGAGGTGCTTCGATACAAAGAGTAGCAACTCCTGAAATACTATCAAAATTTTGTATTCTTGTAAGGACACTAAAGGAACTTTCAGCTTAAACTACAATGACAGGGATGGTGTAAAATACATGCTGAGCTACAAAAACATTTGGGAAAATCGTATCCCAGTTTTGCGACTAAAAAACTGTATTTAAGAAACTCATCAGTGAGAGGTCAGCTTCGAAGTTGCCGTCTGTGTTCGTAGATATGTTTCTGATGGATTAACTCTTGTATCGTATTGCATGCGAGTTAATAAAATAAAATGACTTATATGTAACTGTACACGAATACATAGAGGGAGTATCGTCGTACTACTGCGCGTATGACTATACCTCTCTCTTGTTATTCACTTCACTTCCAACCAGCCAGCAATAAACATCGGTTTTTTGAGCATCGCTCTTTTTCCCATCAAAAAAGTTCGGTCGTTATTATTTCCGGTTTCTTCGCTTTACAGTTCGCTATAATACAACTATTCTTCATTTCTTGCCGTATTGCGAATCTCAGTTGCCTCTATTGTAAAAAATTGCCATAAAAAGGAAAAAGTTAAATTCCAGTAATAATCGAATCAAACATCGCATAAAACGTGTTTCTTTGTCTAAAATCGTCGGTTTGTTTACTGGTTTTTCGGCGAAGTGCCTTTTCAACTGTCTTGTTCGGTGCGATGGAATCTCTCCTAATGTAGTCTTTGGTTTGGTATTTTCATATATACAGTTCAAATATTAATTTTCCTTATAAAACTAAATCCTAAAACCAGCTTTTTGTACACAATTTCTATTAGAAAACAATTTTTTCATGTTTCTCTAACGATTTTAAAGGACTTCCCACAAATAACAGTATAATGGGTATTTATTTATTTCATTGTTTGCAGCGGAATCCTTGTTAGCTGTACGATCGAAAAGGCGGACCGTAACGGAGATGGAAACACAACGTCAAAATGTATCTTCAAGCAATCAGTCTCAGTACAGCGGACACTGGATGGATCTGAAACGAATGATAGTCAGTAAGGTAAATGAACATTCGTGATGCAGACAACCGTTAAAACAAATAAACTCAAACCTTACTAAATTCGATGTTAAATCTGAGCAACTGTGTAGAAAAAAACCACAAAGGAGTTCATGTAAAGTACTTTTATGAAATTAAACGCATTTCGATTCCACCGAGCACTAAAATTTCGATCCTTTAACAAGTACGCCTCAGTTCTAGCGCAAGAGTTAAATCGTTCATTAAACAAAAAAAAAGAAGTGTTAATGCGAACAAAACATACGAATGTGCTTTCGCACTAAGTTGAATGTGTAGTGTTGTTTAATTTATTGATGCATACTCAAACACTTAAGGATAATGAGATGACACGGCATTGAGTTCGAGGATGCCATATTATTCACGTAATGATACGAACATACGAGCATATTTTTTATTTTGTGAATTAAAAATAAATTAAGAGCATCAGCCTTTATCAGCGAATGACGAGAGTGAAATTTATGATTTCAGATGATTATAAATAAATGAGCCTTTTATTTACACACACATAAGGTATTATTAAAATCCATAATCCCCCTTAGGTAAGCAAATATTTTATTTTTTAACGATGTTATTCGTAAACGTAGGTAGTTTTCTTTTTGTATAAAATTAGACACTAGTTGGTGTAGGGGGTGTTATACATTGGTCCGAGTACTACTTCTCAGCTAAATACTTGGTGTGGGAATCTGTACCTGTTGAAGATTATTAAATTTTATTGGTTTAATCTCTCAGTTAATTATTTAGTTAAATATTTATATTTTGTGTTAGTTTTAAGAGATCACTCGACCAAAAAACATGAAGATTTACTTCAATATAAGTCAATAATTTTAATTTTTAAGTTTATATATTTTTACGGCTTGTTGCACTAAGCGTGTGAAAACCTGGGGTCGAATCACCACTTGTGGTAACGTTTTAGTTGATTTTACGTGTGAAACAAAAAAAAAACTGCTCGTTCGTGGACGAAGGACAATGAAATGTTTCTCTTTTCTTCGTTTGTCTAAGTGTACACGTTTAGAAAATAAAAAAAAATATGATTTGGACCGCAAAAGAAATTTTGTCCATGCTCTTGTAAAGTTATTTAGTGGATTAAGTTTTTTTCGTTTTTCCCGTTTCTATGGTTCATTAAAGTTTTTGTATTTTTCTATGGGAACACAGTGTCGTACATATTTGTTATAAATGCAGCTCTAAATGTTTATATTTTCGGCGAAAGTTGTGTGAGTGTACATTGGACCGATATAGTGAATGTATGTTGGCCTGGTCCAAATACATCAGTTTCAAAAACAATTCTTTCTCCTAAGGAAATTTGACTATTTTCAAAGGCTCCACTGCGTAAACTACTTAGAAGATGAAGACAAGAAAAAACTAGAATTTTGACCGACACGCCAGAAAAATAATTAACAGAGACTGAATTTTTTAATTTAAAAACAAATACACACAAAAAACTTTAAAATATTTTAGCTCTGTGGACCAAGGTACAATCACATATTAAGGCTGCCACATAAAAGTTCGATTTTCTAAGGAATGGTAAGCTAAATCTTAAAAAAAAAAAACTCAAATTATTATTACAATCCAAACAATATATAGTAGTATGGTTGAGGAGATGCAAATAAAAGTGTTTGTTCAGTAAAAATAAATCAATTCGGGCGCCAATTTTGGTAAGCTTCCAAAACAAAAATAAACAACTTCGTATGCTGGGACATAAATACCTTGGATATAAGTTAACATCAACAGGAGCAACGGAAATGCTGACGAATCATCTAGTACGATGCGTAGTGGATTTGCATAGAAAACCATATCGGAACTTAGGAATACAAGGTTGTCGGACCGAGGTAAAATGAAAAAAACCAAATAAAGGTCACAGCACAAAAATATAATCGGTGTAGTGATTAACTTATACAAGAAAAATATTAGATTCCAATAGGACACACGATTCAAAAAGCCATAATTGTGGGTCCTTCTCTGAATCGTCCCAAATGTTCTGCAGAATGTTGTAAGAAGCCAATAGGAGAGACAATTTTGGACACTTTTGGACTAAAATGGATTGGTCACAACGGAGAGTTTTGTTTTCGTTTTTAACCATGTCCAACAAACGGAAGATTCCAGAAGGAGGATTGCTGGAGGATATTAAAAAAAATCCTTAAGTTTTTTTTTTAATTTATTCAACTTTTAATCTAAGTGCCAATTTGTATACCCTCCACAGGAAGGTATATTCACTTTGTTATTACATTTGTAACGCCAAGAAGGGTCACCGGAGACCTTATAAAGTGTATATATTCGGAATCAGGATCACATTCTGAATCGAGCCATGTCCGTCTGTCTGTTGAAAGCACGATAGCGTCCAAAGGAATCAACCTAGGCGAATGAAGTTTGGTGAAAGGACTTATTTTTATCGTCGTCAAGTTGGTATTGAAAATGGACTATGTAGGTCAAGTAGTTCTGGTACCTCCCATACAAAATCAATATTAGACCCATGTGTCTCTCTGTCGGTTTAAAACACGATAGCGTCCAAAGGAATCGACCTAGACAAATGAATTTTTGTGATGGGATTTATTTTTATCGTCGTCAAGTTGGTGTTGAAAATGGGCTATGTAGGTCAAGTAGTTCTGGTACCTCCTTTACAATACCATGACTGGCGATGGTAACACTTTTACTTCTTATAACTAAAACCTTACAAAATTGTAAGCTGTCTGCTTAAGTATACGAATACAATTAGCATTGATGAGCATACTATTCACTACTGGTTAAAACACTTCTTAGCCCGAAGAAACAACGATTGGCAAGAGTGATTCTTCGTTTGATCTCTGCGCTAATGTCAATTTACGAGATGATAATGGACCCCAGGTAGACAAAGTCTATTACTACTTCGAAGTTGTATCTGTCCATCGTGACGATTTGCCCGAGTCGTGGATGCTGAGAGCCCCTTCTCGTTGGCAGCATATAGTTCGATTTGTCCTCATTTACATGCAGGTCTATCTTCGCCGCCTCCATACTTGCAAATGCGCCACTGACAGTTCGCCGCAATCTTGCGATAATGTCAATATCGTCAGCTTAAGCAAGAAGTTGAACAGACTTTTGCCAGTGAGTTTCGTACAATTGCTTCAAGGATGATGCTAAAGAAGTTCAGAAATGCCAAAACGTGACATGGATTTGTATAGCTCCCTATCATAGGCGACTTTAAAGCCGATCCCCGGTACGTTTTGATGTGCTGGGATATATAAATTCATTGATACGTAGGTCACCTTCAGCTTTCTTACTGCGCCGTTTAATATATAAGCCCTCACATTAGCGAACTGTCCGTCTTCGCTTCTAAACCATATCCCAATTTATATCGTTCGTCTCGGTACAATTTTTAGTTCAATTTGCATCGCAAATTCCCTATTTAGTTGTTCTATCCCAAATGTAATCGTTGGCAATAACATCAATCTCATAACTCCCCAAGGGCATCTATCTTACTTTCAAAGACCTATCACTTCCATTCTAAAATCTCTAAAAACAAACCTCTGAAAGGTATAAAGAATCCCTTTCGATGTGAAAATGTCCTCGAGGCTCGTTTATTGTGAAATTCAAATTGTAAATTGCATATTCGACGAATGTACGAGCATCTATCTATACTCGTATCCCCTTTCAGGACACACCAAGGTAGAATTCCCTACCTCAAAGGCATATGTAATCTAAAATCAAAATGTTTATATTCAGTTGACATTGGGAGTGTTGGTGAACCCAACCTAGGGATACATATATTACACACACTTTTCGACACATAATGCCAATGCAATGGATTGAAGGTAAAAGTCCTTGATGCTGTGAAGAAATCTGATTTTCTCCCACAAAAAGTGTAGTGAGAAATAAGGCATTAGCATAACAAAAATGGATTTAACAGATACACTTGCCTTCTTATCGGTCTGGCGGAAGCGGGGGAGATAGTGCCCGCGGGAAAAAAACCTACCCAAATGTGTCATGGGGACAGCTATACACTTATACACTTGAAATCTGATTGAAATTTTTTTTTGTGGCCTTTGTTGATGTGAAAGTTGTCCCTCTGGCTATATGCCAAGTAATTGAATTCTTTGTTCTGCCAGTGTTTCAAATTGAAAGCCTCAACTCCATTTAGAAGATTGCTACAATCATAAGGCAGCCTTACAAAGGACAAACAACAGCTATGTATTCGTGAAGCCAAGCGGATAGGTGCAAGATGATTTAGAGCGCGTAAAACAACGATGCACTTTGAACAATAGAAAACCTAACCCATCACAACGGCACATTAATATTAAATAACGTCCGCATCAAGAGCACATACTGCTCCAATCCAGACGTGCATAACTTTTCATTTTAAAAACACATTACCTAAAACCTCACTCACTTTATGGAACTTTTAGCGAAAGTACAATCTTTATACTCGTGAAAAATTATACACTACACATATACAGGAGTAGAGAAGAAGGAAACCACTCAGTTCCTGCCGCCAGCTACCATTGGGACGAAATTTATTTTTAAAGTTTTCCCATTAAACACAAAGAACGCGCGTCCCGAAAACGTATTCCCCGCTTCCTATTCCTAGGCTGTCGACTTGACGTATACTATTGTAGTTCCGAACTGAACATGAATGGAACTGGGTATACAACCGATTCGGTCCAGGCGACGCGGGGGGCATCCTCGCTGTTTCGAGTGGCGCAGCATATTCTTCCCTTCCGTAAATAAAGAACAGAAAAACATGTGAAAAATGATCGCAACAACAGTGCCACTGCACACTCATGCAGTTCAAAGTTATGAGAAGATGGTGTTGGACACAGAGCACCGTAAACAAGGAGCAGCTACTGCTTCTATGATATTCTGTCTCCTCAGGGTGAAATGGAAAACTTTGCTTCCTTTTGGGTGGCAGCACAACAACATCAATGCGTACTTTTAAGAATTTTCTGCAAACAAATGCGGAACGCTTCCCTGTGGGGTGTATGGATGTATACAAAGTCGGGATGGCGAGTAAATGCTTGACAATAAAAAGCTCTAGCAGAAATGGGTTTGGTTCAACAAACGCATTATTGTCGCTGTACATTTTTTTCAAGCTGGTTCAAACTCAAGATTTTCGACCTAGTCACAGACTAACCAAACTAGACAGTCGACTGAGAGCAGAAACGGTACTCCTGCCTACAAGCTTCCTGTCCTGAATAACATTGCATAAGTATTCGTGCCTGTACAAATCAAAGTAGCGCCATTGCTGCCGCACGCATACTTATACAATTTGCTGCAGGAACTTCACGTTATTCGGGCGGCCATTGTTAAGGTGGGAAATCAAGTGTTGCGACTGTGTTCGGCATGCTTTAAATTTCGAAGCCATATTGAAAAAAATATATTTTAACACAGTTTAGCGAAAAGGTTTTTTTTTTTGTATGTGTGGGGAAAAATATTTTTTAGTTTTGGCATAATTTATAATATGTTATTAGTACGTAAAATGTTTACTTGCACAATAATACAAGGTGTCGCAAAAATAACCTTCCGATGTTTTTTGGCTGTAATTTAAAATAAAAATGAAAAACTTTGATTCTTCTTGTGGATTATTTTTATTTGGTCTTTTAATTTTTTTTACATCAAGTCGAGAATATGATGTCATGTAAATGGCCGCCGCCACAGTTGATTTTCATTTGAGCCCTTTTTATGGCATTTTCCATCACTTTGGCCAAAACTTCCGGCGATAGGTCCTCACATTCTTGACGGATATTGCCTTTAAGAGCTGCAAGAGTCTGAAGCTTGTTGACATAAACCCGCGACTTCAAAAAGCCCCACAAAAAGAAGGGGCGGTCAAATCAGGCTATCTTGCGGGCTAGTGCAAATCGCCAAAAACGACCCGGGAACACCGCTTTCAGAATATCGGTTGTGGCTCGCGCAGTGTGTGCCGTAGCTCCGTCCTGTTGGAACCACATGTCCTCCAGTCCTAAATCGTCCAATTGCGGTAGAAAAAAATCGGTAAACATGGCCCTATAGCGCGCACCGTTCACTGTTGTCGTTTGACCAGCGGCGTTCTCGAAAAAAAAAATGGCCGCGTCAACAGAGGCGATATTCTCGGCACAACGGGCGCTCCGGGGCCCGCCACTCTTGGCAACGTCTCGTGTTGTGCTAGTCTCTTCGAGGCGTGCGGCTAAACGTCGCAGTGTTTCACCAGTAGGCGTTGGACGGCTAGGAAATCTGCGACGAAATTCAGGTTGTGCCAAAGTCACCGACCGATTATTGCTCAAATAAATAGTCACCAATATTCCGCGTTCTGGAGCAGTGTAGCGTAACATTGTTTATTAACGTGTATTTCGCATGTGTTTACTACACACATGTCAAAACAGAACTGACATTAGGGGCCAATCGCAAAATTTATAGCATTTTCTGATAGGAGGATTACTTTTGCGCCACCTTGTATATGCAAGAATGCATTTGTTAAATTCAAACAAAAATTTGTATGCGCTTGGTTTTTTCTGGTAAAGGCCATAATACAAAAATTATCGTAGATCGCCCTTTATTTTACTCGTAGGGTAGAGTGGGGTACTTTCGACGATGGGTCACTTTTGACTTTCGCTATTACAGAAAAGCGGTTCATTTTTAAATAAACTGTTTGATGGAAACTTGTGCTGCACTGTTCTCTCAGATCGTACACGAACTATGACAGTTCTTCTTCAGCAGTTGTGGTGGTTAGACCGGTTTTTAATTTCTTCAGTGATATTTTGCACTTTTTCCTGTACACGAGGTAAGTGATATTTAATTTTTTCTTATGGGAATTCCTTGGTTGTGAGTGTCAAATGTTTGGATTTATAATATTTTTAAGCTATTTATAACATTTAATTAAATTACTTTAATAAGTTTTGTGAAAAACAATAACGTTTTTAGGGACCAGTGCTGTCGAAAGTACTGCAAAAGCAATATTTGTATTGCTTTCGGGTGGTGCGTACTGCCGTACTGCTCACTTTTGTTTTGTACTGTATTTTCCTTTTTGTATGGCCTTGTGTATTGCTTTTTTTAGTTCGTTGTTCTCATAAATGTATCGAACAAAACAGTAGAGATGGCATCACTTTCTTTATACAGCTTTCTTCTTATTAGTAGTAATCGTAGTGTAGCACTTTTGCTGCATTTGTCATGCAAAAACTATTTGAAATGATTGCAGTGTCATATGTCATGTCTCATTTGCCTCGCTTGCCCTGTGTAAAAGTATGATAAGGCGTTTTTCTTTTTTAGTTCAGAGTTGAGCACTGAACTGAGCTCGAGCTCGAGCATTATGAGCGCTCAGATCGTTCTGATGTATTTATGAAACAAACTCGAGCCACTGTTGCTGGACTAAATCGTCCATTCAACAAAGCTAACAAGAACACATAAGAAATTTATCTATAGATTCCGCAGAGTTGAAAATATTTTAATTTCTTCTTGAACTCAATTTGCCCTTTACATTACTAAATCCTCTTATTTTATTGATTAAGGCAATTGCTCCAGACTCTGAAATAGTAAAAGATTTAAAATGTGGCAAACGAAAAGCCACAGAAACAACAAACCATTTATTTCTTAAAGAAGTTCAAGAAGCGATAGCTAAGGTACTAAGATCTTAAAAATATTCGATTATTATAGATGAAACAACTGACGTACTACAAAATGTTTGGTACCTACTTGTGGTCAGGTATATCGATAGCTTCTTTGGTAAGGTCACCGACAGGTTCTTCGGTCTAATTTAATTAATAACTTCTGATGCTAAAACAATATTTGAGGAAATAATTAAATATTTTGAAAATGTCAATGCCCCATTACGAAATATGATTGGATTTACGTCCGACAATGCGTCAGTTATGCTGGGGGAAAGGAGTTGTTAAGACACTTTTCAAAAACATGGAACCCAATTTATTTGTGGTGGGATGTCACTCAATACAATATTGTTCAATTGCAGCTTATAAAAAAAAACACAAAATGCAATTAAGAAAGAGTTAATAAAATAAAAAAACATATATGTGTATTTCTTTTTCCCAAAAATTATGCAAAATAAATTCGAAACTGGTAATTTTTTGACAGGTTGTCGATGTAAATTTAAATCTATGAAAAAAATCGAGTTATTCTGCAGACCTTTCTGGCACGACCACTAAAAGCAGAAGGACGTCAGCCATCATTCAGTATTTTTGCCTCTAGTGCGGTTGAACAGATAATAATAATTGGCGCAACAGGTCCGTATGGACCCAAGCCTAGCTTCTCACAACCATTCGTCTTGTGTGAGTTTTTATTTTTGGGACGAATGGAAGGGATCTACAATTTTATGCCGAGTCCAAACGGCCAATTGAGAAGCTCTTTCATGACAGTTATACTCTCGGATGTTTGTCAGACGTTCGCGAGAGGTGGCGCAGCGAAAAAAACCTTAAGTTGGAGTTTGGGTTTTTCTCGGGATTCGAACCTGGGACCCCTCGCTTAGTAGTCCAACACACTAACCACTAAGCCACTGCGCGAACAGATACAGGAAGTTAATTAGAAAAGAAAATATACTCGGAGACAGAGAACGGACGATATTAATATTCGTGTTGCCATAAATATGCAATTGTGAACTGTAGAAACGTCTCAAAACATTTTGAGGCATTTATGCTACTTTCAAAAGGTAAGACATCGGCCTAAAACTGCGCCGTCAAAAGACAATACTAAGAGGTACACAAGTTTTTTAAATTAAAATGTGCATAATTGTGGGCTCTCTCTCTGACCTCAAATGTTTATTATTATTATGTGAGATGGGTTGTTGTACTGCGTCCTTTTGGTCTATTGTACCCGCTGCTAACGCCTCAGTGAGGTATATGCCCTCATACGAGTTCCCCTCACATTATAATTCCTTTCGGAATCATTTTAGAGGTTCTTGTACTCTCGTTTCTCCTTGGCGGAAGAAATCCGTCCTATAGCACTCTCTCTAGTTCAGTTTCCTTTAAGAATCTTAGGATGAGAGCTGGCTCCAGTGACCGTATTTCCTCATCAGATAGTTGGTACTTGCCCAAGTATTTCAGTCTTTTGTGGGTCAATACCCCTCACGATCCCAGCACGTGTTCTGGGATTTCACTGGACTCATCGCAGAATCTGCAGAGACCTTCTTCAGATATACCCAGTTTCCTGAGGTTTTCCTTCAATCTACAATGCCCCGTTCGGAAGCCCGTTAGGATACGGAGGTTATTTTTACTCATGACGATGCAAGCTTGGAATCTTTACCGGTTGTATTGCCCCAGAAGTTTTTTAGCCTGCCTCATGCCTTGAGTGTTGTGCCAAGTTCTTGCCCTGTTTTCTTTCTCTAATTTCCTAGATTCTTCTTCGAGGGTGTGATCCCCTATTCCGCAGAATTGTTCAGGACCTATGAAAGCTTCAGATGCTCCCTTTCTTGCTAGGGAGTCGGCCATTTCATTACCCTCTATTCCCATGTGGCCAAGTACCTAGCAGAGGGTTACTTTGTTTCTTCTACTCTAATTCATTTAATTTTTGTAGGCATTCCCATACAAGTTTGGATTGGATGATGTAGAAATTGAGTGCCAAAATTGCAGCCTGGCTGTCTGACATTATTTCTATATCACAGTTGGTTATGTTTCTGTCGAGGTTGATTTGGACACATCTATCTATGGCATAGATTGCGGCCTGAAAGATGCTGGTACTTTTGCCCATTGGTTCAGAATATTTGGTTCTAGGGTCGCATACTCCCACTCCAGTTCCCTCATCCGTTCCAGACCCATCTGTGTACCACTTTGTTGTGTTATTGCTCAGTCTGTGAATTGTGGATTCGTTGCTCCAGTTCTTCTTGTTACTGAGCTTTGTAACAAAGTTCTTTTGGAAATCAAATCTTTTGATGGTATCGTCTCTAGGAAGGGACAATAATGGGTATTTTTTGACTAGTGCATCAAACTGCTTCAGTGTAATGCACTCTCCTCAAATGTTGGATAGATATAACTTTAAATCGTATTTAATTTTACCTCAAAAATTTGGAAATATAAAGACAATGAATGTTCCTTTAGCAGTTGGTTGCAAACCGAAAAAAGCTCGCATTAATCAAATTTAGAATCAAAAGTTCGAATTTACAGCATACGAGACCATCCCTGCCTATGGGCACAATAAATCCCAAGAAATGCCTTAAAAGGTACACGTTTATTTCAATTCGTGGACATAAATGGATGTGTGTATGGGCTAAAGGTACAGTAAAATGCCACCGCAGGAGCAGAATTGCAATAAAGCCAAACCAAGCGGCAGGCAAACTCACTGAGCACAGTCACACACGAAATTGGTTGCTTGTCATTACGGCCAATTGGCACTATTGCTGAGTGCGCACGAATATGTTTGTATTTCTGTCAAAGTAAGGGGCACGGATATTGGTTTTGTTAGCGAATGTGTGTAATGCCCATTTACCACATAGTTATCGCATTCGGACCTGAAAACTTATATAACAAACAAAGTTTTATTTATTTATTTATTTTTTGTTGAAATGCCATCTGCCGATGATAAAATATTTGTAGGTATTCCATATTAAATTTAGTTATGCATGCAGTTGATTATTCATAGCATTCCGTTTGTGTATGTTTCGAAAACTTTTAATTAAATAAGAGAACAGAGAAAATAAATTTTCCACAGCATTTATTGAATGCACACAACTTTCTACTCAAGGGGGTGTATTGTTTTGCTATAAATATAATATACCTAGTCATATCTCTTGTATGTGGATTTGAACACCCATCACGTTCCAGCTACTCTTCCAATCCGAATGAATTTCTAATTTCTCAGAAACCCATAGTGCTAAACATGGATCAGTGTTTAGCTTTTATTTTATCGTAATCGGTTTTCGGTTAACTCATTCTACTATATTGTTATGGGAAATGTTTGTGAATAAACTGGTGGTAATCGTGTGTCATTTTTCGTTTTCTTTATATGTCTACTTTTCAAGTGGATAGAGGGGGAAATAATAGAAAATATGACATCGGTGCATATGTCAGGGGTCCATTGCTTCACCGTCTTTTGTAGGCAGAAGTTCTGTCAATCAGGGAAGCGTCTATCTTTATACTGATCCTGAACACAGCGACGTCAAGATAAAAACAAGCTATCTTCGTCAACAGCCAGGCAGCTATTAAAGCTCTTGCTTCGAACTAGCGCTGTCGCAACTCGTACTCGTACGTAAGTAAAACAATGGATGGATCGATGATGGATGGCGGAGCGGGGGCCGGTATCTATTCAGAAGAGCTGGAACTTGCCCGTCACATTAGCCTCGGGAAATACACTTCAGTATACCAGGCTGAGATGATTGCTTTGCTTCATGCGTTGGACGACTTATTTGAGTGTCAGGTGGAAGGAAGAAATATCCTTATGGACAATCAGGCGGTGATCAGATGCATGGAACAAACAAACATCAAAACATCATTGGCACTGGAATGTGTACTTTAGCTCAATAAGTGTTCATCTAAAAATGAAGTAACACTGACTTGGGTACGGGGACATATAGGGATCGAAGGCAATGAAAAGGCGGACTCCCTTGCAAAACAGGGGTCAACTGAAAAGTTGCTGGGACCAGAACCATTCTCTTCAATTGGCAGAGGAATGGTAGAACAGCTGATTCACAAATGGATCACGGCAGAACACCTGAGAAGGTGGTCAACCATGGAACAATGTAGACAAGCTAAAATGGCAATAAAGTGGCCGACCTGCTCCACTCAAAGAAGGGTTCTAAGTATGAGTCGAGGAACATTGAAATGGGTGGTGGCTTTGTCTACAGGACACGGTAATTATCACTTAAGGAAAATGGGCCTTATAGAGGATGCTACCTGTAGACTATGCCTGAAGGAATCTGAGACGGCGGCACATATGCTGTGTCAATGTCCAGCGTTGGCTGGCAGAAGAATGAGGATCTTGGGACATCATTGGGTCCAGACCCGGTCGATGAAACAGATCTCCCATAAACAGGTGCCAGCGTTAACAGTAGGAATTAAGCCCAAGAGAAGAACTGTGGATAAATCCAGAGAGTCTCTCTGAGTAAGATTTACAGTGGTAGAGAGACGAAAAGAGACCCGACAATGGAGGTCGGATTCGAATATCTCTCGAAATCTATGTATATAGTTTTGTCTGCTACTTCGCGAGACAAATTGTACTCCCATTTTTTATTTCGAATTAATCCTTTTTCACATGCCTTATGCCCGTTTGACACAACATTTTTTTTTTTTTTTTCAATTCAAGAGTAAGAGTAGATACAAGAAAAAGTTAAGAATAGAGAAAAATAGACAGGAAGAGAAAAGCAAAATGAAAAATGAGAAAAGATAGAAAGAATGGTCCTATTGCTGTGCTGAGAAAAAATTTATAACTTCAGATTTAAAGTGAGCGAATCTATTTATACCTTTGATATGCAAAGGCAAAGAATTCCATAGCCTGATTGCATGAATGTAAAATAGTCGGGAAGAGTTAAGATATTTGTGAGAAGGAATGTTAATGTTCATGGTTCTATGAGATCGAGAAAATTCTAGTTTTTGATAAAGGTATGGAGGGGACTTGGTTGTAAGAAGCTTATGCAGAAATATGCAGTTCCTAGCATTTATGTAAGAGATAAGAGAACATCCTAGAAAATCATTCGCATAAGCTGAGATTCTATTCCACCTGCGAAGACCATGAATGTAGCGGATTGCGTCGTTGAAAGCTACTTGCAGTTTATGCATTGATAGCGAGTCTGGGTTGGGGTAAACAACTTCTGAGTACGTTATCATAGGTAGAATGAGGGTGCGAACAAGTTTTTGCCTAGTTTCTGGGGGTGTGAAACTCGCAGTTAACCATAGTTTTCGGAGACAACCGTAGATACGTCCAATTACATTGTTTATGTGGTTATAACACGAGAGATTGCGATTAATAATGAAACCAAGACAGGTAGCAGATTCACCTAATTTAAGTTTGCAATTTGACAGCCAAATGTGAGGAACCAGATCAAGTTCAAAGAATTTGTTTGCAATAGGTATAGCCAAACATTTGTTGGGGTTGAGGAGAAGTCCGTTTTGTACTGTCCAATCATTAACTGCAGATAAATCCTCATTTAGCAGCATAACAACTTCTGACATCTTTCCAAAGGGTCGTGATAGGCGGATCTGAGCATCATCAGCGTAAAAATAGATGAAAGAGTGCTTGCATACTGAGGGTAAGTCATTTATAAAGATGCTGAACAGAATAGGTCCCAAGATTGATCCCTAAGGCACTCCTTGTTTGAGCGGCTTGAATACCGAGCAGCTACTACCAACAACGACTCTTTGAAATCTATTAGAAAGATAATCACGCAGTAACTTAACAGACTTTTCGCTAAACCCAAAATTATTTTTTAATTTCCAGCATAGGATGTCATGATTGACCTTGTCGAAGGCCTTCGAAAAGTCAAGTAGACAAAGCATTTTTATCATGTTGAAAAGTCAGCGGTGAGTAAAAGAGACTGAAAGTGTATTACGATATTACGAAAGGGGTAGCAATTGTCTGCAAAGCAACCACAAATTTTCAAACAAATTTGGTATCAAGTAATCTTGAAATGTAAAATAAAAGTTGCCAGCAGCGGAAAAATTTAATGTAATGAATACATTTTTTTTTATGTGTCTACATTAATAAAGTTGGTGTGTACACATTCGCTTTTATCGGGATTTTTCGTTCTCGTTTTTCATAATTGCTCTAGTTTCATTTTAAAAGCTGAAAACATGTAATGGCATACGGGCTTTAGCTTCTACTTAGTAAATTGCAAAACAGATTTTATATTCTGATTGTTCTATATTCTATTATGATTTTTTTCGTGCTTGATTTTCGGAAACTGGCATCAAAACAAACTTCTACGAATCCCTGGTAATTACCTTTCTTCTGGCACTGTTTTAAGGTTTTTTTTCAAGTCGGTGTTGAAATGAAACACAACTTTATTTTGTATAACATTTTATTATGTATCATCTTTCAAATGTCCGTGGCGGGTTTTCACGGATGCAAGTGGTCCAAGTTTTGGTTGAATGTTTACCAAACCGGATGTAAACTATGAAACTACAAGGTGGGCCAAAAGAGATCACCCTATTGGAAGATGCTTGTATTTTTGCAAATGGCCGGCAATGTCAAATCTGTTTTGACGTTTGTGGACTAGACAGATGTAGAATACAAGTGAACAAGCCATGGAGCGGTACACTCCCCAAGAACGCGGAATAATCGTGTCTATTTTTTTTGCGTAACAATTCGTCTGTATATAGCGTTGGTGCAGCGCGAATTCCGTCGGCTACCAATCTTGAATGGGACCACACGAGACGCAGCCAAGAGTGGCCGGCCCCGGAGCGCCCGTTGTGCCAAGAATATCGCCGCTGTTGACGGGGATGTCAAGCTGCTGCCGGAAACATCGCCCAGATGCCGTGCCACGCAATTAGCCATCAGCCGGTCGTCGCTAAGGCGAATTTTGGTCAAAGACTTGCGCAAATTATATTTATTCGTCGGAAAAAAATAAAATAGTAGGGAAAAATATAGGTATTTTTAAACTTTTATTTTTCTCTTAACAAATAAATGACAGAGTAGTTTTTATTTTTGCTAAGACAAACGTTATGTTCGGTTTGTTAGCAACTACTGCTCGTTCCTTCCGTGTTGTAGGTATTTATACCCATCCTAATGGGTCGTTTTCCTTATCTTCAAGGTCTATGGTCATGTTGGTTACTTTGTGTAGCTGCTATTTGTGTAGGGTTGATTATAAAATCTGTTGTGAGTCCTATCTTGTTTGTGTAGGGCTGTTGATATTTTTATTTGGATGTTTGTGGTTTGTGTTGTATATCTGCTGATAAGTTGTTTCTTATCTTTAGCGTTTATTTCCTTTTGCTGTTTTTAGGTACAGTTGAGTGTTTATAACTCGCATGTTCCCGTATAAAGTCCAGTCCGTGCATCAGCTGCTGCCTGTCGACCGCCAAACATGTGTAACCTACGCCCAAGCCATCCTCAATCTCGAGGACGAAGTGGACGATCTTTCGACCAAAGTCATAATGAGCGATGATGCTCATTTCCACCTCAGCGGGTACTTGAACAAGCAAAACTATCGCTTGTGGGGCACCGAAAATCCACGAGCAATGCACGAGGTGCCATTACACCCGCTCAAATTTACCGCATGGTGCGCTGTTCACGCTGGAGGAGTTATCAGGCCATTTTTTTTTCGAGAACGAAGCTGGTCAAACGACAACAGTGGACGGCGCCGGACGGATTTTTCTGCCGCAATTGGACGAATTCCGACTGGAGAACATCCGGTTCCAACAGAACGGCGCTACGGCACACATTGCGCGAGCCACAACCGATATTCTGAAGGCGGCGTTCCCGGGTCGCCTCATCTCTCGTTTTGGCGATTTGCACTGGCCCGCAAGATCGCCCGATTTAACCGTTCCAGACTTTTTTGTGTGGGGTTTTTTGAAGTCCCGTGTTTACGTGAACAAGCCCGAGACCCTAGAAGCCCTCAATGACAACATTCGACATGAGTGCGAGAATCTGTCGCCCGAAGTTCTCGCCGAAGTGATGAAAAATGCCATAAAACTAGCCCGTATGTCAATCAATTGTGACGGCGCCCATTTGGCCGATATCATCTTCTCGACTTGACCAATAAAATTCTAAAGGTTCAAATAAACATAACCAAAAAACAGGAATCGAAGTTTTTCATTTCGAAAAAAAATGAGAGCCAAACAACATCGGGATCTGATGACTTCTTTAGGCCCACCTTGTATAACTCCTAAAAGTATGACAAATCTTACTTTTATATGGAGCCAATTTTGACTTAAAATCTGCGACATACATCGACCTTTCAACCTCATGACGCTTAAATCTAGGGATACCTACATAATACACGAGTGCAAAATCTCCAAACCCCAAAATTCCCACCTTTTGAAAAATACCCGAATTGGCTATCTCCAAGTACAAAATGCCCAAACGTTTTGCAAATGCAAAATCCCCACAGTAGATGACGATGATTGTTCATACCGATTGTACATAGATGATGATTGTACATGTACCGCTTATCGATTCATTGGCAAACAATTTCTACCGCTTGTCGCGTCATTTCTGCATTGGCATTTGGCGGAGAAACATTAAATCAGCAGCTATGGAAATTAACGTTATCAAATCACAGAAGGGCAAAGAAAAATTGTTCATTGATGGGTATGACTACCATTTGCATTCAAGAGCAAAAAAAAAACGAATTTAGATGGTCTTGTGCGAAACGGAAGGAATATTTTTGCAAAAGTGTTGAGGTCACAAAAAAAATTAATGAAAAGCACGAACTTCAGAAATCTCCTTCGACCCACAATCATGACCCTATAGTACATAAATTGAATATTTGTATTGCTGATAACAACTTAAAGCACATGGCAAGTTCAAAATCTTTGCAACCGTCGCAAATAGCTCGGGAAAGTATTGTCGGATGCGAACCGGAATGTCGTGTGTACTTACCAAGTGAAGGCGCTCAAAAAAGGAAGGTAGGTCGAATTCGTCACATAAATAAAACTCGTGCTGAACCGGCCGATTTAACATCAATTAATATTCCTGAAGAGCTACTAACTATAGAAGGCGAACTCTTTGTTAGCGAGGAATTATTTAATGGCGAAAAAAATATAATTCTGGGAACTACAACCTCACTAAAAGCTTTGGGAGGGAGTCAGTGTTAGCTAATGGATGGAACATTCTATGTTGTTCCATCTATTATGCGTCAATTATTTAGTGTACATGGACTTACAGACGGACAGGTTGTGCCTCTGCCTTATGAGCAAAAAAACTTCGCAGGCTAATAATGAGTTCTTTTATGAATTATTTCGATTGGCGCTTGAAAGAAATATAAACTTAAAACCTTTAAGAATCATTTCTGATTTTGAAAGTACCATCTATTTGACAGCAAAACCTTATTTCCCTTCTGCCCATTTCCAAGGATGTTTGTTTCATTTCGGGCAAATAATTTGAAGGAGGGTACAAAATGAGAGGCTTCAAGGCTATATGGCAATAATGAGACATTCAGTTTATACGTCAGGATGCTGAAAAGCTTGGCATTTGTACCGCCAGAAGAAATACCAACTTACTTTTCTGTGCTAAGCAGAAGTTTTGATGACAATAATTTCGGAAACTTTGTTCTGGGTTTAAAAAGAACTATGTCGTCGGTAATAAAAGAAAATATCAACCTGAGTTTTGGCCAGTTGCCGATTGTGTTAAGACAAATTTTCCTCGAACACAGAACTGTGTGGAAGCCTGGCACCGCCGCTTCAAAAGCATAGTTGGCAGAAAAAGATCTGGCTTGTACAATTTAACTGAAGATCTTTCGAAAGAAATGACTGTCGTGAAAACAAAACTACAAAAATTAAATAGTGGCGAAGAACCAGTGCTAAAAAAATCTCGCATTAAACGTTACAAAAAATTAAAAAAAAAAATTCAAAACAACCGAATGTCGGCAAAATAGAATATTTACAATTTACATCACATAACATATCATTATTTTAAGAAGTTCTTATTTTAGTTAGTTTTTCTTTATTGAAGTCCTTTTTGTTATATTTTTTGAATTTAAGTTGTAATATTATATTAGTTACTAGCTGTACAGACCCGGCTTCGCCCGTGCAAAATGTGCTTTCAGAACAATTGTTGGAAACAATTTTTTTAAAAATTTGCTGTCTTGTAGGGGACACAATTGCTTTTTTTGATAATCGCTCAAAGGAAAATCATCGATAGACATTGCAGAGGTATAACGCGATGGAGCGGTCTGCAATAGTGAGGGACTTGAGTCCGCATTAAAAAACATCCCAAAGACTGAGTCCACTCTGCCTTCATGGTATTGCAACAATTTAATATTCTTTGGACAATGCATATGAAAGAAAATAATTTTATAATAGGTATTTAAATAAATTTTGTATTAATGTAACGCTTCTTTGTATACTAACTATATTAGAAGTTTTGTTTCTATCGGCTGAGATAGTGATATTTCCTGCATAACTTACAATGGAGCACGCTACATAATTATCTATAACTGCCCGTGAATTCAACTCCCAGTTTTCTTAAAGTTTGACACTGTGATTATTGTCATGGCAGAACAAACATTAATAGGAAATTGAATCCGTTTAAACTGAAATGGATAATTGCTGGGAATTATTTGTATTCTTGGTATAAACGCCGTATCTCCTTTAGCAGACCCAGTTAAAATTAACGCATCTATAACATTTTTCTGTAACGAAATCACTCACATTCTGGTACGATTATAAAGCTTGGGGGATTCAAATTGCGAAGCAACATAATGGAAGCTCCAACTTTTAATTCAATTTTATCAGCAAGAAGGCCATTGGCTGTAATACTATTTAAAAACTTTACCGGGTAATTTACTGCCTCACGTTGATTGCAAATATATATATGGAAGAACTACTTCTGCAGACTGTTTAACGGCGATGACGACTTACATTCCGCTGTCAGGCAGAATGAACCGTTCAACCTGGACGATGAGGATCAACAATACCGTCCACCCGACTTGGACGAGGTTAAGATAGCTATATCTAAACTGAAGTCCAACAAAGCCGCTGGAGCAGATGGCCTAGCCGCCGAGCTGTTCAAAGCGGCAGGCGATGACTTGGTTAGGAGCATGCACCAACTCATCTGTAAAATATGGTCGGAGGAAAGTATGCCCGATGAATGGAACCTCAGCATTGTTTGCCCGATCCTCAAGAAAGGAGACCCTCTGAACTGCGCCAATTACAGAGGTATCAGTCTTCTAAACATTGCCTACAAGATCTTATCTGCCGTTTTGTGTGAACGCCTGAAGCCTTTCGTAAACAACCTGATTGGTCCATATCAGTGTGGCTTCAGGCCAGGAAAGTCCACTATAGACCAAATATTCACACTGCGGCAGATCTTGGAGAAAACCCAGGAACTTCAAATCGATACCCACCACCTTTTCATCGACTTTAAGGCCGCCTATGACAGCATTTATAGGGACGAACTATACAGAGCAATGTCTAGTTTTGGCATCCCTGCCAAACTCGTCCGTTTGTGCAGGATGACGATGGAGAATGCACGCTGCTCCATCAAGGTCGGTAAAGAACTTACCGAGACCTTCGATGTCAAAAAAGGATTTAGACAAGGCGATGCGCTGTCATGTGACTTCTTCAACATCGTTCTTGAAAGAATAGTGCAAAACTCAAACGCCAACACCAGAGGCACTATCTTTCAAAAGTCCGTCCAATTACTCGCATACGCCGATGACATTGACATAATTGGCAGAACGCAGCGTGATGTTAATGGCGCGTTTGTGAGTATTGAGACTGAGGCGGCGAAGATGGGTTTGGCGGTTAATGAAGGCAAGACGAAGTATATGCTGTCAACTAAAAAGGACACCCAACACCGACGGCTCGGACAGAACGTCGCAATAGACAGATATAACTTTGAGGTGGTTAAGGACTTTGTCTACCTAGGCTCCGCTATGAACTCAGACAACGACACCAGCGCTGAGGTTAAACGTAGAATTACTCTTGCCAATCGCTGTTTCTTTGGGCTAAGAAGGCAATTGAGTAGCAAAGCCCTCTCCCGAACAACTAGAGTGACCCTTTATAAGACCCTTATCATCCCAGTTCTGCTATATGGCGCAGAGGCATGGACGCTATCAAAAGCGGATGAGGTAACTCTCGGTTGTTTCGAGAGAAAAATTCTTCGTGTTATTTTTGGTCCCGTCTGCATTGACGGTGAATGGAGAAGGAGATTTAACGACGAACTGTACGGGCTGTACAGCGACATCGACCTAGTCAGAAGAGTGAAGGTCCAACGACTGAGGTGGCTGGGTCATGTAGAGCGAATGGACACGAATGCTCCGGCCCGGAAGATCTTCGAATCCATACCCGAGGGAAGGCGCAGTAGAGGAAGACCGCGACTCAGGTGGCGCACGCAAGTGGAAGGGGACCTTAACCAACTTAGCGTGCGAAACTGGAGACAGCTAGCTAAAGATCGCGCTGGCTGGAGACGCTTGTTGGTTGAGGCCCAGGTCCACCCCGGACTGTAGCGCCACCTTAAGTAAGTAAGTAAGTAAGTTGATTGCAAATAGCATTTATAAATAGTACGACGTGTATCACCAGGAATTTTCCCTAATATAAATCCCCTAATGTAATAATACCACGATCTGGTATCACTGGTACCTTTACTTATTTTACATTTCTTTCTTTGTAAGCAAAACAGGACAAACAAACCTTTCCTACATATTTGCCATTTATTTTGTTTTTTTTTTTCTTAGCAAACCACACAGCTTACTACCTCTGTCTGTTTCCCTCTCCTTCATAGGAGTAAAATAGGGTTAAAAGAGATGTCAATATAATATTGCGCAGTTAGTATGTTTGATTTGAGAATGAATTGCATATCTACTCACTCATGTGAAAATCGTAGAAATGTTTCAAATTTTGCCTTTTTATTTAAAAACCTTTTATGTAATCGAGTTATTGGATATCCTAAGTTGTACCTGCAGATGTCCTATATAAGCTGGTATTTACTATACTTAAATGCTCCCAGTATTTTCAAACGGAAAGCGTGACAAAGAAAGAGGCAAAACGAAACGAAAAAATAAATTACTCTTGTCCAATTTTTTCCGGAATTTATAGAGATATAGAGTTGAAACAAAGTAGGCCTAGGTATCCTTTATAGGCCTGTGAAAAATTCACCAGAATATATTGAACAGTTTCTAAAATTTTTGAATTTAAAGACATGCCGTCAAATTCAATCTTAGTCGAACAGAACTACACCAATTTTATTTTGAATATAATTGAAAAATGAGTTACAATTTTAATTTATAAAATCCTTAAACATAGATTCCCAATATTTCGAGTGTATCTAAGAATTAGTGATTTTGGATTTGGGGATTTTGGGTTTGGGGATTTAAGTTTTGCAGTTTTCGTACCCAACCCTTTAATCTATTTATAAATTGACACTGTAATTATTTTGGAAATGTGTTGTCACTTTGATGAAGTACGCCGTCTACGAAAATTGTATTACCTGTTTTAAAAAGCTAGAACATGTCGTCACCTCTGACATTTGTTCTCATCATAGTTCCAAGGACATCCTATCTACTCTCGGTGTGAAGTCGTACGAGTATCAAATCATTGACTCATTTTCTCTCTGCAACTCGCCTGCAAGGATAACAAGCCATAAAAATATCATCGACATCACATTGGGATTTCAGATTAAATGGAGATATTACTGCGGCCATTCATCGAAAATCCCTTGCTATCGTCAATAATAGCATTATGCCCCGAGGAGGGATGCTTGTGTGCAAATGTGGGGGTTGTGTTGCCGCACAAAACACACACACACGCTCTCTGAGTAAATAGTTGTCTATAGCAATTTCCATTCATTATCCATCAGTAATCCTTTTGGGATCTTAATACGACAAATGAGCTAATGTTGTAATTAATTGAAATCGAAGGAATCAAACAACAAATAACCAAACAAGTCAAACAAGCTTCCCCCTCATGTATATGGGAAATGAATCAGTTGAGGATTATACTGAAGCGCCAGGGGGTTTGAAGGTATTTTCTGAAGTGGTGTGGAATTAGAAACTTCATTCCAACGTTGGCCTAGTAACTGAAAGGACCGCGTATCTGAAGTGAGGTTGTAAATTTGTAAGACAGCAGAAACACCCACTGACAGCCATCTCAAAGTCCTTAAAACCCTAGCAGACACAGCTCGAGTGGCAACCCAACCAAATAGATCTTTGAACTCGCTAATCCGAAATCCAATTCGAAAACAATCCATAACAATAACCGAGAGCCCTAGAAGATTAGGGCCGCGGAATAAGTACCAATATTGAGCAACCTGAGTCTGTAACAGAATTTATTTGCGTTCTGTCCAGCAATCACCGTGGATACTGAAAAGAGACCCCCGATTGCTTCATTGAACGCATGGGACTTTTAGTGGAACCTCACTTGAACCATAGATGCCCCTGGCAACGTTCAATTTCGTTGATTTCTAGAGGATGCGATTTTATCACTTTGCGCTTGTTTATCGGGTTCATTGTACGTAAATGTTTGTGACATAAATTCTAGCTCAAGCCGCTTCAATAAATTGCCATTCAATTGCTGCTATAGAGAGGAATGCAAAAGAAAGCAAGTCCAGCAGTAGCAAAGCCCACATCATTGGTGCAGTAAATACATAATTTCCCCTCAGGCTAATCAGATTCAGTTTGTGGCTTCTAATATCGTGTTTATCACACCGGAGACTCATGTTGTTTATAGAGACGGGTTGCATATTTATGGTTGACAGGTCATTAAGGTGATAAGTTGTTTATATTGCGCGTAATTAGATTGTGGCCAGTTACTGGGACAGGGCTTGTAAACATATTGCATAGACTGGCGGAAATTGGATATTGACTACCAAAATAAACAATTAATGTTGTCCATGGATATGATATCGTAAATATTTCATCAGAACACTGGAGCTCTATAAGGACATAAATTAAAGTAACAGCAGCCTGAAGGTATTACGAGTGAGTGGATGTCTTCTAAATTTTTTTTAATAAATTAGTCAGGTGAGTTTTTCATTATATTATCTGAGAGCGGGTGAGCTTTACAGGTTAAATAAAGGGTCCGCCAAATAACTTTTTTTTTTTGAAAATGCTATAAAAAAAAACTACTGAATATTTTCTCAAATTTCTTTTTTTATTTGAAAGTACAATCCTTCCGGTTAATAATGGAAAATAATTGGCTTCACGAATATTGTCCTTTAAAGCGTCAATTGTCTCTGGCATGTCGGCGTAAAACTTATCTTTTACGGCACCCCACAAATAATAGTCCAACGGTGTCAAATCGCTGCTCCGCGGTGGCCAAACGACATCAGCTCTGCGGCTGATAATGCGATCTTCAAAAACAGGGCGCAAAACATCGAGTGTAACTTCGGCTGTGTGGCACGTAGCGCCGTCCTGTTGAAACCAAATGTTGCCAATATCCACCTCTTCAATTTTTGTGAACAAAAATTCGTTCAACTTGGCCCGATAACGATCGCCCTTGACTGTAACGGCCACTCCTTGCTCATTTTCGAAGAAAAACGGCCCAATTATGCCTCTGGACCAAAATTTAAATTTTCTCGGGTGTACGCACTGTTTTTGGTTTTTCACGCTTTGGTTTATCGATGAGGATGCCAGTTTTTTCACAAGATAACGAACATACGGAGCTGACGGTGCTTCTCTTCTTCCAAAATCCGTACGCAATTTTCGCACACATTCTGCAACATTACCATGATTTTCAAAGTAATGTCGCAATATTTCCCAGCGTTGTTCAAGCGTATACACAACCATATTCGTTCAACGGAAGGATAAAACTAATTACCTGTCAAATCAGACATGGTGTTACCATTCGCGAAATAAGCACTAGTTGAAAAAAAAAGTTAGATGGCGGACCCTTTATTACACGACAGAATTATTAGACTTTCTGTTCCTGGTATACATCAGTTTTGTATTAAAACTGTGTTATATTTGCACAAAGAGAAACTGCGCAACAGTAGCGTTGGTAGCAACTTCTATTTTAACTGATAAATTAAAGAAAACTCACAGTTGTTTTCTGACAATGTTTTGATATGAACTTGCGGGTTTGTATATGATTATATAGTACCGAGTTGGTAGAGAGTTTTACCAACAAATGTCAACTCTTAAGCTCATATTTCTTTATATAATGACTAAAGTTACAATTTGACACTTTTCTTAAGTTGGAAAAGGCGCTTTGCAAATTTTTCAAATGCTGTTTTTGAAATTGGAACAGAGTTGCCTATCACAACACAATTATAGTATTTAGCGAGCCAATGCTTGTTAATATCGTGCAAAATTTCTAAATTTGCAGATTCGCTTCAGAAAATGGACTTTTTTTATTATTGGCCCTTTTTTCTCGCGGCTCTCAGAATTCTGCAGCGGTCACATTGAATGGTGACCTATACTCTCCGGGACCAAAGATACGAGAGTATTTGCTCTGCATTTCCTTTAGTACTGGAAATGAGATAAAAGGGAAAAAGGGATACTTTTTGCTTTCCAGATCAAAAGGGAACTTCGGTTCCTTATCAACTGTACTTTAATTTGTATACCCTCCACAGGAAGGTATATATATTCACATTGTCATTACATTTTTAACTTCAAGAAGGAGTCACCTCATAAAGTATATATATTCTGAATCAGGATCACATTCTGGAAGGAAGGTAGATCAAAAACTTCTTAGCAAAAGATAAATTTCCCAAGTTGCTCAAAGAGTCAAAGAGAGAGAGAAAAGTCACAAGGAGAAGACAACGTATCTGTAAATCGTTCGATCCTCAGCACGTTTTGAATAAGATTTTGAATTAAGCAAGTATGGACACGGAAAAATTGTTCAAGTTTCTTAAAACAAGAAAATGAAGTACGGTTATGGTCCAAGCCATTTATTTCTTCTTTTCAACATTTTCTGTGAATGAATCAAGAATGAGAGAAAAAAGGAAAATTTCGAAAATAATTCTTGAATTAAGAAAATAATTCTTCAATATTTTCAAGAATTGTTTTCTTCCAATAAGAATTATTTTTCCTAAATCGTGCATAGGTTTTCTTGATCCAAGAATCTGATCGCTCATTGGGATATGTCACTGTAATAAATTATTTCTTATATCAAGAACTTTGATCTATGATCATGCAGAATTTTCTTGATCCAAGAGTCGGTTTATGCAGAATGAGACTTGAAATCAAGAACAAATAGTTCTTGATTGTATTGTTGTTCCCAGAAACAAATATTTGTCTCCCCAAGAATATTTTTCTTACATGAAGAATTTATTTCTTGATTTAAGAGGGAAATTCTTAATTACGAAAATTTACCCCAAGCACTTTGCTATTGCATCAGTAAACTTTTTCTTAAATGTTACAGTGTTATTTATATCCCAGAAACGATTTGTTAAATACAAAATGCGCGCTTAAGAACTTTTCTCTTATATCAGTAACTTTTTTCTTAAAACACGCATTTATGTTTCTTTAGAGCAAATAACATTTTCACCATCGTATTCTTGAAATAAGAAAATTAAGAAAAATGCGATGTTCTGTTATTGACTAGATACTTACTTCTTACTTCGATCAAATGTTCATCGACATCAGAAAACAGTCCATAAAGAACTTCTAAAACCAAGAAATGTATCCTGCATTAAAATATAATTTATGCAGTCATATATTGTATAATTGGGTATACAATACCCAAAATAAATTAAGTAGAAGAGCTGAAAGCTTTTACTTATATTTTTATTTGGAAAAAAAGTTTTATTACCACAATCTTTATTTATGGAAATTAAGTGCTTATATTTATTTCTTTTCTTAAAAACTTTTCTTCCATCTGGTAAAATACTTATTATAAATGGTTTAGTACATATTTCATAAATTTTTAAAATTTTATAATTTTTATTTTCCTCTCCAACAATCTCACAGCAAAAATGATCATCATGATTCTTCTTCTTGAACAATAATGTTACAAATTCGGAATAGTTCTTCTGATATCAAAAGATTGAAATTTTTCTTGTAATCTCTTCCTCTATAATTTATTTTTGATGTTTGATAAACTTTGAATACATCATCAACAAAATTGTTCAAGTTTCTTTATAATAAGAAGAAAGATGTTTCTTATATTCGGCCCTATTTTCTTAATAAAAGAATTTGTTTCTTATATGTAGTAGATAAAGAAGTAAGTTGAACGTCAGCAACAGTATATCGAAACAAACAACTGATCTACTTTCTCTCTCGTCACCCCTCTCTATACTTACTACACGGCCATGGTATCAAAAGGAAACATTTCTTTGGAAAAAAATATATAATAAATAAAAGACCATAAATTCGATCTAAATTATGTAAGCATAAAGTCATATTATGCTGGAATAGTTTTAAACATTTTTCTAAATTGCTGCAATTATTTTCTTATAATTAGAAAATCTGTATGCGTTGTAAATAAAGGACACTTCTTACTATCAAATAATTACTTCTATACTTCAGAATATATTTATATAGAAAACTATATAAAATTCGTTTCATCAAGAAATATTTTATCGTTTCGGTAAAATAATATTTTTTTACCAATAAGAATGATTTTCTAGATCCAAGAATTAGTGTTTAAATACTATTAAATTAAATTCGAACAAAGAAGACTTTGCTAATTTTTTAATTTCCTCGATTCAAGAAACGAAATTTCTTTGTGCAGAAAATAATTTTCTTTCCGTAGGAGGCCTTTGACAACGTTTTCTCATGTGTCATTAACATGCCGATGCCGAGTGAAATGGGTCCTGGTCAAGACAATACGTCCGTAAGAAAAAGAAGGACAAAAGTTAAAATGACACCTGGTAAAGGAATAAGCGTAGAGGAGCTACAAGGGTGTTCGATGCAAAATTTGGCAGAAACCTCTCTTCCGGTTACTATTCACTATTCTCTTTGTCAGAGGTAGAGAGCAAAGAGGAAATTGATGCGCTCTTAGAAGAGCGTCTAATTCCTTCTTCATCATTGGAAGTAAAAGTTGGTAGGTACCTAGATCTGTTTCTTTTCGACTCATTACCTCTTCTCCGAGGCAGTGCCTTTTTAATTTATGGTTAAAATATGTTCGTCTTGAATTTTTTGCACGTGCTAATTTATTTCTGCTTATTTATTACTTTTCTGGCAAAAACAATGAAAGTCAAAAATGTGTGCTGTTCCTATAAAGAAGTATTTATATTTTTCTTTAAGTACTTATTCTTATATATAATTTGAACACTGGAAATATAAATATAATAATTCGAAACCTATTAATACTTTGTAAGATTTTTCTAATTTTCCCTTAAAAAAAAACGGTCAAAGTTAAAATTTTCGGATTAAAACTTTGCCCAGGCTGTCTTTTGTAAATAAATAAATGTGAACGAGTCTTAAATATTCAATTACACTTCTAGTTTGTTAAGGTGGCAATGCCCGCAGATATGTGGTGAAAAAGAGGTATTTATGTTCAGTTTTGTAGTCCATGTAAAGCTATACATTTTAAAATCCGTCAAAATATTACGAATTTACGGTACCATATGTTAATTCTAATCCAATCATAACATTGTTTAATGGCATTTTTAAGGCATTTTGAGTTTGGGTGTTGTCATTTTGTGGCAAAGAAGAATGTTGGTATGACCATAGAGATTTTTTGGACCATCGTGCCCTTTAATGGTATAATATAAAGAATCATATTGAGCGCCTCGGTCAATATTCCAGTTCCAATTCCAGCTTTTCTTTGGACTCTAACCAATTAAGCGATATTATAAGAGTTACTTAGGCCGCGCCACCATACCAGGGAAGTAATGCGAATAGCAGTCCCATCAGGGGGGTGAGTCAAAAGCCGAAGTGTCGGAAGAAGTTTCGTTTTAAGTCTAGCATTTAGGATGGTCAACATTTTTAAAAGGCGAATCGAACACACTTAGGATGGTCAACACCGAAAAGACATTGCATAAAGCATTCCTCCTCAACCAAAAGAAAAAAAGTAATAAAAAACATATACAGGTACCACCGAACATGTGTACACCAAAGGAACCATTTTTTGTTGAAGTAACACTTTTAACCGTTTGTCTCGCTACAGGCCTTAAAAGCAATGCTGGCCTTCCGCACTCGGTATCCAAAGTATTAATTCCTGGCGGACAGAGAAAGATATTGGTTATTTCTGGGCGAGTCTGAAGGTTGGTTCTTTGGTTTTGGTAGTGAAAAGCAACAGCTCAGTTTTACTTGGTGGAGCTGTGCGAAATATTTTTTTAAGTGAGTGCTGGTAGCCCAAACAGTGCGTTTTGCCGAAATGAAGTACCCACCGAGACTGTCGTACGCAAGTTTTAGAAAAAAGTTCGTGATACTGGTATGCTAGTGGACAAGACTCAAGGTCCCCGTCGCAGTACGGTGCGTACAGACGAGAATGTGGCTGCTATATCCGAGAAAGTGAGACTCTTTTCACGATCTTTTGCGCACCAAATTCCCTAATCGTGCTATCCACCATTTTGGCGATATCAATCGGCCACCTCGGAGCTGCAATTTGACCCCTTTGGACTTTTCTTTTGTGGGGAACCGTGAAGGACCGATGTTATGCCAACAATCCGGAAACGATTCAAGGACTTAAGGCCAATATCATCCAAGCAAGCCGTGAGCTACAGCCCGAAACCATCAACAAGGTCTTGGAAAATTGGAGTGACAAAATGCGCTACTGCGAAACCAGCCGAGGCAGCCACTTGAACTATGTTGTGTTCCATAAAAAATTGAAATGTTTGCTCTACTAATAAAGTTATAATACAAGGTAAAAATTAATTTTGCTTATTTTATTGCATTTTTAAAAATATACTTGTATTTGGCCCACCCTTTATATAAGAAAAAGAAGATAAAAATAAACTTTATTGTATAATAAAAAAAACATCACTTCGTATTAAATAATTAAGTAATTCAAAGTTTAACAAAAGCAAATTCAGTTTATAATAAAAAAAAATTAAGTATCTCTAGCTATGAACGATCTAGCTAACCTCCAAGTAAGAACTAGGTAGATCCTGGTCGCTGCGTTTGACCGATTGTCAAACGGATGCGAAAAGTTCGACGAAAAGATTAACCAGCAGACACTTTGTGGTTGTGACAACGAATAGCGAGTTGTCGAAAAAAAAATGCGGATATTTTCCCTAAGGGTTTTCAACAAGAATAATAAAAGCTTTATTGCATGGTTGGTTTATATAGAAGATGAACAGGTTTCCTTTTACTTGAGAGAGACATTTTTAAATGTTTAAATTATGTGGCGAAAAGGCAAATACAAAAATATGGTGAATGGTATAATTTAAGGCGCCAGATTCAAATAAACAATTTTAATCTAACTTAAGAATTAGGCTGATGAAGATAAGGATGATGACAATGACGACGATGAAGATTACCCAACAAGCTAATTCACATAGGCATATTGCAAATCGTATGCACTAATTTTGCTGTATTGTTTGTAGGATTGGTTGGTAGGTTTAAGTGGCTGTATTTCCCGTACGAGGGAAAGACACGAATAACGCAATTGAGCGCCGTTTTGAGACCACAACTCACGGAAACCTGAGAAATAAAGGGGAAGAAATGAATACATTGGATGGCCGAAAGGTCATCATAGAAGGGATGACCTAGAGCACTGTGTTTGGTTTTGGCTGGGGCCGGACACTCACAAAGAAGATGAAACACTGTCCGCGCAACTACGGCAGTGGGCGTTGTGGGGGATGCCAAGTTTGGCTGCGTGAGTTCTTAAGGGCCAGGGTTAGTCTGGCGACATCTATACGCGTTCTGGCTAATAGGATGTTTGTTCTGGCATCATCATAGGTTGGCCAAATTTTTCTCGAAATGGCATAGCTCGTCAGGTTCAGCCATCTGGTCTCCGCCCTTGAGGTGCAGTACAGGAGGATTTCTCTCTTAACGTATCCCAGCGGAGGGAAGACTTCCTCCGCTAGAGACACGGACAGAGTAGAGCCACGTCTGGCAAGTTCATCAGCTTTCTCATTCCCCTCTACGTTCCTATGGCCAGGAACCCAGACGAGAGTGATTTCAAACAGATGACAAGCCCTGGCAAGCGTCTCCCTGCAGTGCACAACAAGTTTAGACGTCGATTTAGTTGCCCCGACAGCCTTAATCGCGGCCTGAGTGTCGACGAAGATGCCTATTTTTCTTCTGGGTGAAGTTACGTTAAGAAGCAGTCTACACGCCTCCTTGATTGTAAGTACTTCTGCTTGAAAGACGCTGGCAGCGTTAGGGAGGCGAAATGATTTGGAGATGTCTAATTCTGCTGAGAAAATGCCCGCTCCCACTCCACAGCTCATTTTTGAACCATCTGTGAAAATGGGTATGTCGAGATTGTTTACGACCGCATTTTCCTCCCATTCTAATCTAGAGGGGAATCTAACAGAGAAGTTTTTATGGAAGTTGAGTTTGGGTACGATGTAGTCCGTAGGTATACGACCAATGCCGTTAGGAAGGGAGTGTAGGATGCTGGTGTGCCCATAAGGCCTTTCGAACCAACATCTAGATTCCTTCAATCTAACTGCACTGCACGCTGCAACGTTTCTTATGTGCAGATCCACTGGCAGGAAATTGAAAATCACATTGAGCGCCTCGGTCGGACTTTATCGTAGGGCTCCTGTGATTCCAATTCCAGCTGTTCTTTGGACTCTTCTTAATTTAGTGATATTATAAGCTTTGCTTAAGGCGGGCCACCATACCATTGACCCGTAGGTGAGGATAGGACGTACAACAGCTGTGTACTTCCAACGAACCATCTTTGTTTGAAGCCCCCACTTCTTGCCGAAAGTTTTACTACAGGTGTAGAAAGCTATACTTGCCTTCTTCACTCGGTGTTCGATATTTGACTTCCAGTTGAGTTTAGGGTCAAGGATGATTCCTAGATATTTGGCACTGGTGGATAAAGTACGATTTTGGTTATTCAAGCGGGGAAGTGAGAAGGTTGGTATTTTGGTTTTGGTGGTGAACAGTATCAGTTCAGTTTTGCTTGGGTTAACGCTAAGACCACAACTTGTAGCCCAACCGCTAATCTCCATCCAGTGCTCTTTCCATGATTTCACTTATCACGTTCGGAAACATTCCTGATACTAGAATCCCTGTCGAGTCTTGACAGGATTTTGTTAAGTACCATAATCCATTAGAGTGGCGAGATCACCCCACCTTGAGGTGTTCCTCTGCTTACTGATTTGGTTAAAAGGGTGTTACCAAGTTTTGCTTGAATGATCCTCGTTTTAAACATGGAAATGATCCATGCATTGAAATCCTCTACCCCCAGTTCTGAGAGAGATTCCTGGATCGATTCAGTATGGACGTTGTTAAAAGCGCCCTCTATGTCTAAGAAGGTAGCTAGGGTGTATTGGTGATGGAAGAGTTTGTAGGATACTTAAATATCCGAACATTTTATTGGAGACAACCAGACAACCTACTTCCTTTATCTGGAAAGTATCTGCCTTTGAATCTGGCATCTTAGCCGCTAGATTCTGCGTATAGAGGATCAAATATATTGAAACGCTTCTGCATTTGCTCCTGTATAGTGTCTTCTGCGAATTGCGGACATCACATAATTATAAGGATGATGGTCTTGAGCAGAAGATCGTATTTCATTTGCTGACAAACTTTGAGCAATATGGAGCCTTAAGAGAAGGCAAGAAACAAAGAAGAGATTGTAGGCCTAGGTATCCTCTTTAGGCCTGTGAAAAATACACCAGAATATATTGACAGTTTCTACGATTTTTGCATTTAAAGACATGCAGTCAAATTCAATCTGAGTCGAACACAACTACACCAATTTTATTTATATGATGATGATGTAGCGTGCTCCAGGGTAAGTAATGCAGCAAATATCACTATCTTAACCGATAGAAACAGAACCGCTAATATAGTATACAAAGAAGCGTTACATTAAAAAAAAAGTGAGCTAAATATAATAAAATTATTTTCATTATCCAAAGATTATTAAATTATTGCCGATTAGTCCAACAAACAGGCATTGTACCATCAAGATGAACATAGAGCGGACCCAGTCTTCGGGAGGTTTTTTAATACGGGTTCAAGTCCCTCACTTTTACCAGAAGGCTCCCTCGCGTTATACCTCTGCAATGGATTTCGATGATTTTTCCTTCCAGCGATTATCAAAAAACTGTGTCCCCTACAATACAGCAAATTTCTGAAATTTAAACTTTTCTGAAACCACATTTTGCACGGGCGAAGCCGGGCGGGTACAGCTAGTCTTTTATATAAACAGGCGAAGGCAAATAGTTAAGTACCACTTCATTGCCTTAAACGAAACATATTCGCTTGATTTTTGTTTTGTATCAAGATTGTTCAGAGATGCAATGCTGTCTGTAATTTGTTTTCCAATATTTTGTGTTGAAGCCAGATTACTATAATGATAGAATTTCTACCAATGGGATAACTCTAGTAGTTTTTTTATTGGAATCACTCAATCTATCAGTCCAACCTTCACTCATCGAAGGTAAGTCATATTTAACCAATGCAAGTGTTGCAATAATAGCGTTTTTGACGGTTGAATTCCACCTTTTTGGGACGTCTTGTTTTAATTTTAGAACAGGCATGTTTCATCTCCATTTCATGCAATCTATATAAGCCGTGGGAACTTCTTTTGAAATATTCCAAAATGTTTTTTACATTACGTACTACTTCCGAAATCTGTTCTATTCCACCATGTACGGTTATGTTAAGTAAATGATGGAAACAACTTAAAGACCACCATCCTCCTAGTTTTACTACCAAAAGAATATTAGCAGCATCAACGCCAGTTTGACCAATTCAATATTTAAAATCATGCTGAGTTCAGTAGTATAGCAAGTTTGGTTTGTATAAAAAAGTGCTAAAAATTATGCTAAATACTTTCTCTTTTTTTAAATTCAAAACTTGCTAAAAACTCAAAAAATTAACAAAAAACCTTTTTCAGGAATAATAAGATATATTTCACAAAAATATCATTAAATAAAAATGACTTCGTGACGCTTACATAAATTATTACATAAAAAACTATTTTAACTCAATATTAAGTTCTGTCTTTGTCAAATGAGAATTGTGAGGGCTTGTTCACACTAAGGTTCATCTGCTTTAATTTTATTTCATTATTTAAATTAATATTTTGACTAAGCCAAAATCCTTCTACAGGATGAAATCATGCTAGAAAAAGAGGTGGCATGATTTGAAATAGAAAAGACTAAAATTAAAATAATCCTGTTAAATTTAGCAGAAAGTAGGCTTAATTGGTCACACTGATCAACGCTAACAACAGCTCTAACTTTATTTTCAATAATCCGTTCTGACATCTGCTCTTTTAAAAATGTGCACAAATTTCCACCTGTGTGGATGACGTTTACCGTATTCTATACAACCAAATAAGTTAGATCATATTTTAACACTTTCGGTATCTTTAAATTGTTCTGTAACCGGTAGTCGCCGGAATTGTTCAGATATTTTTAGTCCCGAGTCCCGGTAGAAAACATTTTTTTTTTTTTTTCAAATTCTTAAAACTTTGAAATGATTTTTATTTAAAAATCTGACTTTGATTGAACTCATCCACTTAACGAAACTTGACTCACTTTAAAAGTGAATATGAACCCCACTACGTGAAAAGTTAATGAGCTTAAATGCCAAACGTGGCAATATGTTTTGTCAATGTATCATATTGCGAGCATACAAATACAGTAGTCCCTCGATAATGTGAATTTCTCTAAAATGTGAATCGGCAAAACTTTACATTGTCATGTCTATAATGTGAACTTCCAAAATTTTCAACCTATAAAATGTGAAGTTTTTTGTAAAAGCTTTTATATTTCTCTTGTTTCTCTTGCTCGTTTTGCGTGAAATTTTCGTTTTTCTTCTAAATTAATAAAAACTGTGCTTTAAAAAATCATTTTGTGTGTTTTTTAATAAATTTGAAAATCCTTTCAATCAGTTTAGTAAGGACCGAAAAAAAGTTACAGTAATGTGAATCCCTCTAAAATCCGAAAACGCCTTGTTTTAATTAGTTCACATTATCGAGGGACTACTGTAATTCGTAAAATGGAAAAGTCCTCCACACGCCTTCTATGTCCAATTAGGTGTTTTCGTGATGAGAGCGTGGCCTCTTAATTGCAAGCACTACTTCATGAAGGGCAGCTTTTGTCAAATGTCAGCTTTTCCTTGAGGTATACGTGCTGTTATTTACACAGGGGAAGTTAAGAATGCGTTCCAATATCTTAAAGACTAATAGGCCTGCAATTATTTACTGATTCAAATTCTCTTGACGAATTCCGGTATGTTGGTCAATAAACAATGCCATAAAATAAAACTTTCGATCAAAGTCAATGGGGAATAGTAGGCAATGGCGCTTTCAACAAAATTGACAAAACCCTCAGGCTAATAAATAATAATCCCCTCTCTACTGAAACACTTTTACAAATTTACAGTACTCACTGCACACGTGTGCTCGTATGTGAGTCGAAATAAATAAAAGTTTTAAGCACTTTAATGCAGATTTTCAAATGCAAATGCCTAGTTTGTAAGTTGTAACTTGCTAATAGCATATGCGCGCATATGGCAACTGCAGAGATTAATAACACAAAGCGGCAGTCATTTGCCAACACTCACTAATATGCGCATTTATTCCGAGTTTGGAGTTCGGAGTTTTTTTTTTTTTTGTTGATGCAAAACACGATATGATAATTATGCACTAAAGTTCACGATTGCCAATTATTCTGGTCTGAATAAAGACACATGCTATCAATTATGGAATAATTTTGCGGGAACGTAAGGACTTAGCAAAAGTTGCTGGCAACGGTTTGACTGACTGAGAGACAAAGTGGAATTTGGAAGTTTGCGTTTCGTTGGGCGGAACATTTTATTGGAATTACCCAGACGCTTATCGATTTACCTTAAGGTGGCTGATTATTTGCTTTTGTTGGGTATGGAAACTTCTTTGAAAGATGGGTTATGCAGCTATGCTAGTCGGACAATTTCAGGCAATTATAGAATGGATATCAAAGGAAGAAGGCGTCTATTGATGGTGCTTGGATTGTTGTTGCACAGACCCGGTGGTGGTAGCTTTATCAAAAGTAGGTTTAAGTTGGACGGGTTTTTAAGTGAAATATTGCATTTCAACAACCGGATTGCATTTGAGGTGCAATCAACTTTTTTCACCACAAAATGTTAATGGATGGGAATGCACTTATTGGTGTTTCCAATGCTCTTACTGCAAGTAAATTCGAGTTCTTCTGCAGACCTTTCTTGCACGTGACCCAAAGTTAGTGGGACGTCATCCATCGACCAGTATATTTCTGCCTCTAATAATTCAACACATACTTTAGGAAGTTAGTTAGAACAGAAAATAACAAAAAATATAATACTCGGAGACAGAGAATGGGCGCTATGAATATTCATGTTTCCTTATGGCATCAAATGACCGAAAAGGTTAATGAAGAGTTTGATAAATTTCATTTTGCCATCAGCCATATTGCAAACATTATGCGCAACATGAAGTCCAGATATGATGTCATTTGTAAGCACAAAGCACATGACATTTCACTTGCAGTTTCGGGGATGTTACCATTTGTTTCCCATATTGTTTTCTAAAAACTAATGTCAAATTTCATGCTCAAATATGCAAACACAAACACAATATTTTGCTGTATAGTATTTCGATTTATCTTTGCATATAAAGGTGTATCCAGCGAAACGTTTGTTGAGAAACATTTCATAAAAATTAATCAAACATTTATGAAGTGTTTCTGCCGGCGTGTTCGCCGATAAAACATTTATTACATTTTTATAAAATATATTTTAACCATTTTTGCATTTGAATATGATGAACGCAAATGTGGTGCGATTATGAGCAGTAGAAGGTAGCACCGTGTTTTATTATCATTAGCCATTGTTAGGAGCTCAGGTCAGGCCACAGAGACATCTTTGGCGTGGTGGAGGAGGGCGGAGGCACGCTCGCGGTTTCACGGTTAAACTCGTCAGACGGATTGGTTCTTGTCTCCCTTCACACCAGACACCTCCTCTTCACAAAAAAAAATCGTACCATGAAACAAAAATAGGAGGGATAGCAGAAGATCTAAAATTAATTAACGGAGGACGGACAAAAAAATATTGGGTGAAATAGCAGAGAAAAGAAGAAACGGAAATGCTCAATACGACCTGTGCCTATATCGAGGAACAAGGGTGAAAAGTCAAATGCTATTCGATAGTATTCTTAAATAACATATACTCTACCCGACACCAAAAAAAAAAAAAAAACCCAAAAACCTAACATCCTATTACCTAACCTAATATATAAGTTACTGCAATGCAATTTATTGTTTTATTTTATTTCTTTATTTGCGCATATAGCACACTTGATCACAACATTCTTTATTTGCACACACAGCATAACTATAGCTACACCAATTAATAACACATCCACCTCGATCAACACCTCGATCCGCACCCGAATCATATTTCACTACACTTCCGACATGCACCACTCAACCCATCAGCACTTTTTAAATGACCTAGTTTAGGTTTATCTTTTGTGATGTAAGGTAGAATTAGAATTAAAGTAAAAATAAAGTGAGTTTGATTTCTCCAAGTGAACACGACGATTCATTTATTTAAGCATAAGCATCTTTTCAGCTTCCCACTCTCGCTCCTCCGTATAGGCTCGGCTTATTCCGGAGATGTGCCTGATATTATCGGCACTAACGCGGCCTTCCCACCCCATGCCTTGAGTGGTATATCCTTGGATATCTCCTTGGCCAAGAAATCAGAGACAACCCCTTGATTTGTTGGAACCAATCAGTCGTCAGTCTGAGTTCGTCACGTCATTGTTCAGTGTGGTCGTCCGTTACGTATAACGATGTTACTTCAATTGCACCGGCGAAAGGACAGCCTTTCCTAACAACCCACACACCACATCACTCTAAGACCTACTCCATTTCTTTCAGATTGAAATATGTATAATAAAAATAAATCTTTATTTGAGAGGCTCATCAAAACTAAAATCCGACTTTTTTTTTACTTTATTTCATTCAAAAATAACTTAAAGCTATACAGAAGATTAATTAAATTCAGAAGAATACAGCTTTTAGCTTAAATTTATTTAATTCATTACACAATATTTAGCTCTTAGATTTAAACCCATTAACAAAAAATTGCTTTTAAAAAAAAGGAATGCTAATATGCCAAGATACGAATGTATACCTATTTATTTTTAATCCAAAATAAAATTAATTCTGTCTTAAAACTACACTTCATTCAATTAAAATAAACATGAAAATCCAAAAAAATATATATAAAGAACTTACGTTGCATTGAAGGTGGTGAGGATCCCTCGACGTCCTAAGCGGAGCCACTGGGAGAAATCATCTCTATGAAACACATTAAATTGGAAATTAAACTACTATTTTCGCGACCGAATGGTTTAATAATAGAACACTTGGCAACTTCAATATTTAATCCTAAGGAACGGAAAAATTGAAATCAAACAAAAATTAAAGAGAATCAAAGTACATTATGTTTAAAAGTAAAGTTTTTATTTTTGTAATTTATGTCTCAGGGATGTGGCATCCATGATTTTATTTAAATAAATATTTAAATGAATCACTTTCTCATTATTCCTAGTATTTTTTTTTTATGTTAAAAATAAATAAATAAATTGTTGGGACAATAGGCCCAGCTTCTCATAACCAATCGTTTTGTGTGAGATTTTCATTTTTAGGACGAATGGAAAGGATCCACATTCCACAATTTTATGCCGAGTCCAAACGGCTAATTGAGAAGCTTTCTCATGACAGTTATACTCCCGGATGGTTGTCCTTGCCGGACGTTTGCGAGAGGTGGCACAGTCGAAGGCTTTTTTTCGGGAAGCGAACCTGCGACTTAGTAGTTTAAAATAAATCAAAAACAATATATATTTTTATTTATATTTATATTTTAATTTTTGTTTAAGTTGGTGAACGTGTTATTTCGAGAAACGGAATCGTCTATTGGCAGCTGAGATAGTGTGATTTAACGCCTCTAGACTTTTGATTATGGGGCTACATTAAATCATTGGTCTATGCTAACAAACCGGCGACGTTAGAGGAGCTCAGAAACAATATTGAACGAGAAAAAGCGGCCGTATCGATCGAAATGTGCTGCCGAGTCATCGATAACTGCGTTCAACGTATCGACCGCTGCATATGTTCGCGTGGTGGACATATGATATATTTTTGAGATACCTATCTCAAGTAGCTTGCATATTATTTAAAAAAAAAATTGTCAAGTCCTCTATGAAAGACCCTTTATATTGCTCTGGCTCTGAAAACTCCAGTTCCGCCTACTAGTCATTACAATAATCTCTCTTCTCAAGGTCGAGGAAAAAATATTTTACCTATTGCAGTCAACAGGGTAGTGGGTAACAAAATTACCATTCCTTCTACCACCCTTCGGATATGATGGTTGCGGCAAGTCTTTCCTCCAGCAATTTCCTCAAGCAACCGCCCAGCCTAAAAAGACTCATTTGCAACAAATCCCATTCCTACAGCTCCTATCATTATTAATGTGATAAGTTTGCCCATTCAGTATACAGGCGCAAGAAAACCCAAAACCAAATCCAATGACAAACAGACCGACATTATTTATTGCCAAATTTGTACAACACTCTTGGCATTTAACTGAAACAACTAAGATTATTATCGCAATCATCATCATCATGTTTCCCATTACAAATCTAACTTTTAACCATTCACTTTGCCATTGATATTTTGTATGCAATTTTTCTTTTGGGACCTTTGTCCCTTTGTCTTTTTATAGCTCCTACCATCATGGTATTCCCTCGACCGGAGAATTAAAAGAAAAGAAAATTTGCATAGCCCTCCAGGTTATTGCTTACCTGAATGATTTACATAACTTTAAGCGAAAGTAACAATAAAAAAAAAATCATGAGACGCAACTTAAAACAATTGCCGGCCACGGAAACAGATAGAGGTACACAAAAGAAGTTAAAAAACAAAAAAAATATGAATAACAGACAAATGATTGAAATTTTACTTATATAGCGGTTTGTTTGAATTGGAAATACGAATGCTTTTGGCGCCCATTTCAAAAGGCAACTTTTGCATGCAAATTTGTTTATTTTTTTTGTATTTTTATATTTAATATTTGCATAGTGTCGTCGTTTTTTCTACCCTCCACAGGAAGGTATATTCACTTTTTCATTACATTTGTAACGCCGAGAAGGAGTAACCGGAGAACTCATAAAGTATATAAACTTATTCTGAATCAGGATCAGCCATGTCCGTCTGTCTGCTGAAAGCACGATAGCGCCCAAAGGAATTGACATAGGCGAATGAAAATTGGTGAAAGGGCTTATTTTTAACGTCGTCAGGTTGGTATTAAAAATGGTACTTTCTGGTACCTCCCATACAAAACCAATATTAGAAAACACAGATTGAAAACACGATAGCGTCGAAAAAATTCTAGCTAGGCAAGTGAAATTTTGTGACAAGATTTATTTTTAATGTCGCAAAGTTGGTATTAAAAATGGGCAATGTCGGTCAAGTAGTTCTGGTACCACCCATACAAAATCAATATTAGGCCCATATGCCTCTCTGTATATGTTTAAAATAGGATATCGTCGAAACAAATCTAACTAGGCAAGTGCAATTTTGTGAGAGGACTTAATTTTATCGTCGTCAGGTTGGTATTGAAAATGGGCTATATCGGTCAACTAGTTCTGGAACTTCCCATACAAAGCCAATTCCGCATGACTTGTATGCAGTGGAGGGTATCAAAGCATCGGCCAGGCCGATGATAACACTTTTACTCATTGTAGATTATTTCGTCCTAAAAATAAAAACTCACACAAGACGAATGGTTGTGAGAAGCTAGGCCTAGGGTCCCTCGGACCTGTTGCGCCAACTATTTATTTAAATTTTTTTTAAATAAAACTCATATTGGAATTTAGTTGGTATATTCTTCAATTAGGTTGTTAATATTGGAAATTTAGAGTTAATTATAATGCCTTTTTTTGCCGGGTTAGCAAACGCTCTACTCAGGCGCAGGTTGGTCACTTACCTGATTCGAGCATCGGCAGGACAATAGTAAGGGAATTCACATGTTGTATCGTTGCACTCAAGCGACAAGCGTCGCAGACAGCGAAGTCAATTAAATCTAGCACACTGAGATGCTCGGAAATATTCAATTGTTTTTAATTCAAAAAACGTGTACCAATACATATTTATATTCTGAGAGATAGCAGAAATGGCCTCCGTTCTAGGGAGCAGTGCTACAAACAATTCTGTTCGCAGGAGACTACATTATGTTCGGGTTCTGAGAAAACATCCTTTTCAACATGACTTTTGCTTTATACAGATTTTGTGCATATGCACAGACACTTCCACATGCAGGAAGGCCCTAATAGAAGAGTAAACGACAGTTGCGAAAATGATTTCTTCATTAGGTAAACATAATATGCACATTGTTCGCCTCTTCCATTTTGTCCACACCTATAGTTGTTGTGTCCTTCAACAATCGCTCCCGCTTTTAGCTTTAAATGATATTCATCACAAAATGTCATGTGCCCGCAAGGCAATAAAACAATACTTGCACTCACTCCTTACAAATTTTACATGTATTTTCGTCAGTGGGTATTGGTAATGCACACAATTAGAGCTTTTATCGTCCTCAATAGTGTTCTTTTCACAGGATTCCTCGTCTTCAAATATGTTTTCTTCTGAAAGCATTTCTACATCGTACTTGTTTTTATTTCAAAAACCGTCCTTGAAAGTAAGGTGGCGACGGACAACTAACTCCGATCTAGAACCAAAGTAGCTTCTTATATTTTCGAGCTTCTTGGACGTTATAATTATATGTTAAACACACATTAAGCCTCGACTTTCAACCAAAACTGGTGAAAAAAAATTAAAAGTAATTGGCGCAACAAGCCCGTAGGGACCCTAGGCCTAGTTTCTCCCAACAATTCTAAACCATACCTTGTTTTTATTTCAAAAACCATCCTTGAAAGGCCAAAAGAAGCGTCGAGGAGAGTCCGGAATCGAAAAATCACTTCTAAAACAGTTCCATTGACACAAAAATACTCTTCTAGTGATTCTGAGAAGAGAATTTCCCTTCTCGTTTTTAAGTCAGAATCCACCCAAAAAGCACTAATACACACACAACCCGAACGTCAGTGTCAGTTGGTGTTTATGTTTCGCAGTGATAGCGTCTTCAGTTTGAAGACGAAAATTATATTAAAAATAAAGAAATAAAGTCGAACAAGAAAAAAAAACGTGCGAGCCGAGAAATAACAAGTTAATTTTAAAAAGGTTAAACAAATTGGATATAGGGTAGAGTCGCTAGTGGCCGGCCCCCTTAGGATTTTTCGTCATAAAATATATCACAGTAACAACAAATATTTTCGAATAATTCTTAAAATAAATTATTCTTTATTAAATTTTTCGTCTGTGAAGAATGAAGAAAAAATTAATTATTCATATCAGAAAATTGTTTATTGTTTCTTTCTTGTTTCCTGTTTCCGGCCATCTCGTGTCCCATCTTCGACCACCCAGTGAATACAGAGCTTAATATTTTTTATTTAAATATTTTATTACAGAAAAGCTAAGAAAAAAAAAATATTTATATTATTAAAATTAAATAAAAAAAAATTTAATTAAAAAAAAACATTTGAAAACAATTACCCACAAAATTTTCACAAAAAAAAAAAACTAATTCCGACAGCAATTTCACTAACATTTTGACAGTAAATTCACAAAAAAAAACCTTCCCCGACAGAGCACAAGTGAAATGAGTTGATTTCTCGAGAGCGACTGTGCCTCGCAACAAGAATTTTGACACATAAATGGAGAAGTTTAAGAAAACAATTTAAGACCAAAAACTTTGGAGGAGAACTATATGCAATTCACTAATTACAACGACTTTTCTGAGAGGTGGCCGGCCACTGGGGAGGGCCGCAATTAGGCTACTCTACCCTATTTATGGCGTTAAGTGATCTTTTGTCATCTTGCTCATCAGCGTCCTCATCAGATAATGATGAATTCGTGGTGCAGCAGTTCAACCATCAAAAATAAACAGATTCCAAGATTTTATTGATGTTTTGGAGAAATACTCTGAAGCCGAGGTATAATTCATTAGACATGTTTTTAAAAATTATTTCATTGTAGTTCCGCGAACAATTTCGCGTCCAAAGTGCAACTGCACAAACAATAATAACTAAGTACGTGAACTCGACTCGTTTTAAAAGGAGGCAGGGTGGCGGAGGCAGACGAGAAATTCCTGCTAAAACAGAAATATAAATATATCTTTGGTAAGCGGCAACAAAATAAATTTGAGCGAGCAAAAGAAGGACTTGTTTGTTTTTTTTTTTAAGGTTTGCTGGAAACAAGGACTCCTACCGTATTCATATCTTCCACATACATACCGACATATTTGTTGGTGCGCCTAGCAAAATGCATGATGCTAGAGTATTCCAACTGTCCTTTATCAGTAAGGATCTACCACTAATTTGCGGATCGGAATACCATATATTGGGCGATGCCGCACATCCCTTCAGGTATTTTTAATGACACCATTTAAGGACACTGGAAATATGACAGTGCCGACAGAAGTGAAAACTTAAACAATTACGTGTGTATTTTTTGAATCGTCAGGAAATATTTTAATGTGCAAGAAATCCTGTTAAATGAAGTGCTTTCTTATTCATTATTAATATAATATAATATAATATGTACTACAAAAATTATACTATAATCTTCAATTTCTTTTAATGCGCATAGGTACTAGTTGGTACCCGCGCCTTCGTCTGCTTAGAATTAGTACTTCGAGTAACTCAAATAATTATATCCATCGGGTCAAAAACTATTCTATCTTTCAAGTCAACCAATTAGCCCTACACATTTAAATTCAGTGTTAAAATACGCAGCAAATGCATTTATTTCTTACCAAATGTCAATACCAATGATGAATTTTATTATTCCTAACTTGAGAAATAAATGGTAGATACTTCATCCACTTCCCTCGCACCAACCAGATTGCCCTAGCAAATTTTGAAAATAAAATTCTCTCTTAAATTACCTTACCATAGCAAACACACTGTCCCATTCCCATCCCACATTAACAGGGAAAACAGCTTGTAGTAGGCAAATTCTCTTAAGTTTTCTGAGATTGCAGCAGCGTTGCCAACCACTTTTAACGAAAAACTGAATAACTTAAAAAAAGTATGCCTTTTCCAATAAAATAATACAATACAAAAAAAATATTTTTAGGTAAAGTGGAACAATAAATCAAAGATTAATCTCAACTATTAAACAAATAAACAGCTATCGAATTTGTTTCCAATTTCAATCCACTTACTGGAAGTGGAAGCTGGAATTATTTTTAAAGATTGACAGATAAATTGTTCGTAAAATGGGCGGAGTTTAAAATTGGAAACACATTCATTAAGACCGAGGTTACATATACAATTTTTTTTTTTGGCCATATTTTTTAAGAATGTTTAACAATATAAGAAAAAAACATAAAAAAATATAAACAAAATGAAATTAAAACAGTGTAATTTTTTATAGTAGCAGCACTCCTGAAAGCATTCCCTTTTTCTAACTCTTGTTAAACCACGATTCCCATGCCCATTCAATTCAATTCAATTTTTTTAATTTTTTAACATTTTTAAAAAATCTTTGCCAAAAAAAAAATTAAATGTAACATCGGTCTTAAAAAATGTGTTTCCACCCTAAAACTCTGTCCATTTTCGAACACTCTATCTGTCATTCCTTAAAAATAATTCAAGCTTCCACTAATTTTAAAGATGTTTGTTTTATAAATACAAAACGTTTTGTTTATTTCTTTATATTTATGTTTTATTTTTGATTTATTGTCAAACTTTACCAAAAAAAATATTTTAGCACATTTGTGCTGCGAGTTCAACTCAATTCCTGCACTTAGCGACATCTACATCTCAGCTCTTTGAGGTATGACAGTGCTGTTATCTGCTAGGTGTCGCTGTTTCATTAGTTGGTAGTTGGTACATATATCTACTCTATCACTGTATATAAACATTTCTCTATATACAATGACTCTATATACCCTCTCAACTTTGGTTCCAATTTCACGAACACTGGTGTCGTAACATTGGTAACGCAACATTGGTGTGGCGAGTTCAATGATTTTACCCCATATCAAAAATGCCCAACACGCCTAAAGAAGTTATCACTTCAAAAACTTTAGATGTATTTTGATAGAACCTGAGAGCACTCGCTCCATAAATAAATTTAATTTTGAAACCTCATCCTAAATTATTTCCATTTGCATTTATTAATATTCGTAATATCTGTAAAGTTTGAAATCGCAAAAATAACACGTATGCATATCTTTTGCATACGCATATAAATATTTTGGTGACATATATGTACGTCCACGGGCAACTGCTAGTTAGAACTTATATATGTAGTATGTAGTGCAAAATCCTGTTTTATGAATATTTGTTGAGTTATGTGAAAGACGTTGAAATGGAGAACACTCTTCTGCAGTTTTTCTTCACCCTCAGGGTATCTACATACTAAATTTAATATCCAACGAACATAGAAGAACCTCTCGTCATAGATGAAGCTCGTGTGTTCGCTCTGAAAATGCAATTCCAAATATGTGAGAAAAAAAAGTGAAAGGACAAAAACGTCCGCAAGTCATAAATATTTTATGTCGAGTCTCGAGTGCATGCATCTATTTTGTTTCTTTGTTAATTACATGTCAACAGGAAGACATCGTAGGGAATTAAGTACAAAGAGTAATTTAATGAATTGCCCCAAATAGACGAAATATATATGTAAGGATTATGCCTCTGCTTAAAGTGAGTAAAAACTGTACCTACACATCCCTTTCAGAAGACATTCTAGCTCGAATTACTAAAGCAGTGCCTCCCATGGTAAGTGTATTTCAATTTCACCAAATAATTTATAAGCTCCTTTAATTGAATAGTGAATACTACCTACATCCAGGAGGGAAACTTAATAATTCCACGTGCCCGAGAATAGATATCGCATGATTCATTACCCACCTCAATGTATGTGTGCATTCTAATCCAAATTCGATGTCCTTACCATGAGTCACGTGCATCCATGATGGTTCAGAAGAAACTTCTCAAGGATCTCAATTTTCCGTCACACATGTTCGCATAGATAAACATGCATACATGTATGAAGCACCGGTTACTGTTTTATATTCTTTCTTTTCAACTGGTACGTGTACGTGTGCCCTCGGAACAACACTCATTATTGTTCTTGGTAAATAGTTCTGTTTTATTTACCTATAGTCGACCTTATTGATACACAAAGAATTGCGTTGGCAAGAGCTTGAGCATCTGGAATATCGGACCACCTACAACTAAATTTCTTAGTACACTTTTGTGCAAATAAGTCAGCTCGTAATTTGTCGTTTAATTTTTACAGGGAATCATTTCTTTAGAGAAGCATATTTGACAAACTGAATTAGTTCAAAAAACGTGTACATATTTATATCCTTGATGTATACTTGTATTCTGGCTACGACACAATATGTAGCACACTTCAGTTCACATTTACATTGCAAGGCAAATTCAAAATGATTAATATGCGAATCCGTCTCTCGGAATTTATACACGAGTATCTCATCTACCTTTGCCAAAAAAAGAAACGGAAAAGCGGAAGAAATAAATCGAAAATGCAAATGACATACCATTGACATTTTGGGGAATGAATAAAATCCTTATCGTCATCAATTCAAATGGCGTCCTACTCGTCCACCCTATTTCGCAAAGCATAGAGAGATACTATGCCATTCCATCTCCATTACTGTAACGATGTACTTAGATATAGGACCGTTGTAATATCGATTCGAATTTGTAATGAACACTGAACATATCTGGAGATGAATTTTTGCTCTTGGTTTCTATGATTCTTCTTTTGGTCGAACGCTTTTTTATACTCACGTTGTGCAAGAGTGACTCCAGAGTTAGATATGGGGAATAAGAAGCACTCGTACATAGTTGCCATCCAGTATAATGTAAATCGGACAAATTTTGTGGTCTTAGCTGTTGGCAAAGATTTCTACCAAATTAAATCCGAAGGGCGAATATTCGAGAAAAATTCAGAACGGAACTTGAATCTCAACACCGACCGGCAGGGTGACCGCTGCTGAATTTTGAAAAGTCACAAGGAAAAGGGCCAATGAGAAAAAAGTGTCATTTCTGAAGCTATTCTGCAAATTAAGAATTTGTTAACGGTACCTATAACAAGCATAACAATATAATAGTGTTGTAATAGGCAACACCCACTGCGTAACATTTTGAAGGTTTTAACTTAAAAAAAAAAACATTTGGACAAAATTTTGAAGTTCTACTCGAACTAAAAAAGGTCCAAGATAGCAGAAAATTGTGGAAGGCCCTCAAAAAAAGTGCCAAATTGCAACCGTATTCTCACAATTGTCACCCTGCCGACCGGAATGTTGCTACCACTTTACTTATATGGTTCTTTAAAGCGTCATAAGTTATGTGTCATTTTCGTTGAAGGGAGTTTTTCACGTCTACAGAAAAAGAGTCACTGGACTCTTTTTTGATCGCTCGGCTTTTGTAATCTTCTTCTTCAAATATGGTCCGCCCGTAACAATTGTGGCCTATATAGATCATGGCCTTTCTGACTGAAATGATATGAAAAAAAAAATCTAATGATTCTAATGAGTTGCAAACAATTTTATGCAAAATAAGCTGAAGTATGGGAAAAATATTATAGGTCGTACACAAAGTGAGGTGGCTATGGATATTCTGCACAACGCTTAGAATTTGTATGATTCCATGGATAAAAATGAAAAAAAAAAAATAAGGAGTCCAAGTAAGTAAACAAATGCCTGGCGTGATCGCTTTCTTTTTACTTAATCCTGCTTCATTTTTGTTGCCACAAAAATAAGTCCCACTAGAAAATTAACAGTTTTATTTGACAGAAACAGCTGATATCATTCAGCGGTAAAAAGTAACTTTTGTAACAATTTCGTACTTATTTTGATATCAACCTTGTGTACGGTCTGTGAACATTTTTTTAAAAATAGCAATTTCAGAGCAGCAACGCAAGAGCTGCGAAACTTCATACGCGATGTTTAACTTAACAACATCGTAAGGTAATCTAATAAATACGCTTGTTATAAAACCTGTGGCCACAAGCCATAACCACCTAAGTCGGTTTTTTGTACTTTTCAGGAGAGCAGTTAGATGCTTAAAATTGATGTTACAAATAAAAAAATCGTTCTTTTAGTATAAAAATGTTTCCCAAACTTGAAGGTATTTTAAGCCTTCGTAAATTGAGTTACAAGGTTGATACTTTCTACGACAACCTTCACACCAATATGGATGAACTGAATACTCACCCTGATTTGACAGAAACTGATGACGAAGAAAATGTTATGTCCCAAAATGTCCCATTCAATCGTTATTAACAAAAATAACACTTAAGCCATTATGCCTTATTTAGTTCTGTTAATTCCCAAAATCTAAGTCAAGATAGGCGGTTATTCCTTGCGAGTAAAAGGAACTTAAGTCATTTTACCCTGAATATAATTTAAAAAACAGAACTCCTAAGTTGAGTTAGGTCGTTATTCCTAACCGATTTTTTTTATTTCTTGAAAAGCATACTGACTTAGGTTGTTATCTTTCATTTTGATAACTACCATGTTTAACAGAAAAATTAGGTGAATTAATGGTAAATGCTAATTTTAAAAACACGCACAGTGATGCTGTCCTGTTAGATATGTTTTTTATTATTTCTAATTTGATTTTCTTAAAAATATTAAGGTCTAGGTTAATTTATTCTTCCAAATGCAATAATTTTATAAAATTAAGGTAATTCAGTTCAGCTCTAGAATTTAAAGTAATAAAACAAAAACAACGCAGCATATAAAAGTATAGAACATAAAAATCATGTTAATTGTGAAGTAATAGAAAACAAATTATAATAGTAATACAAATTTGGAAGTTAAAGGTGTAGCCAGTAAGAAAATGCAAATAAAATTAGTTTTTATTCGAAGCTTCAGCAAGATTAAACATTTTCTTCGTCATCAGTTTCTGTCAAATCGGGGTGAGTATTCAGTTCATCCATATTGGTGCGAAGGTTGTCGTAGAAAGTATGGAAATCGGGGTTGATGAACTGCTTTAGGAAAACTAAATCTCTTTCCTTATCCTGCGAGATACACGGAACTTCATACATTTTTTTAATTTCGCATTCGGAAATAGAGGAAACGCTTCTCTTCCCTATCTTAAGGATCTTAAATGGAGCAGAATTATCCAGAGATGTTTTGTAAAATACTCTATTAAGACATTTTGTGTAGCCATCTTAGCGTATTCCATCGTCTTCTACATTTTATTTTGGAGAGGTCGGAAAAATTAAGAAAATCATCGGATTTCATTTCTACAACTTTAATTTTATGGCCGACCGTGTTAACGAATTTGGTACCAATATCTCGGCACTTGAATTTCCACATTTGTTTACTTTTTCTTTTTTTTCAATTAATGCATGGTCACTGTCACATTCCATACACCCAGAGAAAAAACAACGTAAAATCAAAGAAAACCACTTTGATTTAAATATTTTTTTGAATGATTTAGCATCGACTACGAAAATTTGTAAATCAAAGTGGCATAACATTAATTCAAAGGGTTTCCCTACTGTAAATGCATATATTTTTAATTTGATCTAACCACTTATGCACCTTGATTTGACGTGGAATCATGCTTAAATGTAAAAGTGAATACGTTTCACTTTGAATCTACGTTGACTTAATTTAAAATTACATTGCATATTTAAATCAAATATGTTTTAACGTGAAAAGGAATATTCTTTATTAAAGTTTATTTAACGTAAAATCAAATAGAACATATTACATTTTAGTTTGCATTTTTTCACTGAGTGTATGTGTGTGTCCTGGCTCGAGAAATTTATGGTCAATGTAGTCTAGATTTTGAGTGTTGAATACCTTAGCCAGAATCATGGCAGCGACAAATGAGTTCTTGTTCTGTTCAGTGCACGAATCGCTATAAAAAGTAATTCGATTTGTATCTGTGGATATCGTGTTTAGTAGTTTATATAGACAGGACGATATTTCGTTTCCACCCCGACGAGCCATAGCCTCATGCCACATAAAACATTGAGCTTCGTTAGATTTTAGATCGTGAACGGTTAAAGGTCCATAATTGCCTTTTATAGAAACTAATGTTATGTTGGAGATCCGGCTATAAATCAGGAAATCCGGATCTTTAGCCGACTCATCAGAGTTTTCCCATTCAGGCTGTTCATACACATTATTTTCAGATTCATCAATTTCTTCAATTAATTCTGGCTCAATTAGAAAACGCAAATTTATTACACCTGGACCTACAATGTTAAAATAATTATGTTGTTCCTACACGTAATAGACTAAAATCGACATTACTTTTAAGAAATTCGGGATCATTTTGTACATTAAGCTCATAATTTGGCAATAGATCATATGAATGACAGTCTTTTTCAACTCAATATTATTTGTGTTATTTTCTACTTCATTGTTGATGTTAGATTAATATATGTTAAGTTTTAATTGGAAACAGTATTGCCAAATACTTAAAAGAAATTTCATTTTGAGACGGTCTTATTTCATAGCCCCAGACATTTTCTAGAATAACATACAAAATGTAGCTTTAAATGTTTATTTTGTAAAATTAATAAATTAAACGTTTATTTTAATCTAAGTAAAAAATAAATCAAAATAATTGATTGAACCTTTGCTAATTTACATATTTAGAAGTTTTTAGTTGTTTATTATATAGATATTTTAAAGAAAATACATTTACTTGCAGTCGAATTTATCCATAATGGAAATGGAATGAATCTTTTGATAGGTTTTTAAGGCAAAAAATATATTTTATTAAATTAAGCTAAGAATTTTTTAATCTAAAGTCATTTGAAAGTAGATTAAACCAGAAGTTAGTAAACATGCAGTAAGAGGATTCAATGGATTTTGTATCGTCGAGACGATACTGAAACAGAATAATCCTTGTATTAGAAGCTCCTCTGTTGTTTTGGAACATCACATTTCACTAGAGTTGTAGATAATGTATATATTTCGATAAATGTAGGGTTAATGCAAAAAGTTTTGAGTTGTCAAACAAAAATTAATGTTTTACATATACATACGTTAATTTGTTAGCTTTCAATATACTATCTTTTGTCTAGGATTTTTTAACAAACCTTTAGCTTTCGAACGCCAAAATTCTGTTAAGATTTTGGCCAATTTTAAAATTTTTTCAGCACGAGGCGACATTATTATCACTTTAACTTCACTTGCTACAAACAACGGCTAAACTGAAGTTATGACCGAGCTTTTCCAATATTTTTTCCGTAATTGATTTAGGAATAACAGCCTAAGTCGACTTTGGTAGTCAAATTTCATAACATATTTTCGGATTAAAAGCTTAACTGCAAATAAGTTGTTCGGATCTCATTTTTTAAATTTGGAAAAACAGCCTAACTCGACTTTAGCTGGTCGTAAAAACAAAAATAATTTTGGAATAACAGCCTAAGTCGAGTTAGGAAAATTTAATAACTAATTGTGATATGCAATAACAACCAAACTTAACTTTGTTTTTTTTTTTGAAAAATAGGTACCTCAGTTTTTTGTATTCCTCTCAAAAAAATGCTCTATGTTGATATAGGCTTTTATTCCAAATTACAAATTTTAAAAATGAAGTGCAGCCAAACTGAAGTCAGGAAATTAATGTACAACAAATTGTTAAAATTACTCGAGTTAGACTTTTATGGAAAAATTAAGCTGAGGTAGAAGTGACTTAGGCTGTTAGGTTTGTAGTGAATAACAACTTTAATAAGCATGATAAAAATATGGAAAAAATGATGGTAATAGAGCAAAGTATGCTTAACGCGGTGGCGTCAATAACTCGAATTCGTCTTAACTCGAGTTAAGCGGTTATGGCTTGTGGCCACAGAAATATAAAATGTACATTCTTTTGATTATTCGGAAGAAAGTAAATTTATAAAAAAAAAAAACTCTTCTGGCAGGGTATGACAACCTTAAATTTTGGGATCTCGGTTCTTAGAAGAGGTCGTAGAAGAATAGGATTTGGATACCACAACTCTTCTGGGAGGCTATGACAACCTCAAATTTGGGATCTCGGATCTCTAAAGAAGTTATAGCAGCTTTGGATTTGGGTAGGTACCACAACTATTCTTGGGTGATATGAGAAACTCAAATTTGGGCTCTCGGGTCTTAGAACAAGTTATGGCAGCTTAAGACTTGGATACAACAACTCTTCTATGAAAACCTAAAATGTTTGCTCTCGGATCTCAGAAAATGTTATGGCAAGTTTGGATTTGGATACCACATATTTTCTAGGAGGCTATGACAACCTCAAATTTGGGCTTTCGGATCTAAGAAGGGGTTTTAGCAGCTTAGGATTTGGATACAACAACTCTTCTATGAAAACCTAACATTTTTGCTCTCGGATCTCAGAAAATGTTATGTAAAGTTTGGATTTGGATACCACATCTCTTCTGGGAGGCTATGACAACCTCAAATTTGGGCTTTCGGATCTAAGAAGGGGTTTTAGCAGCTTAGGATTTGGATACAACAACTCTTCTGGGAGGCTATGACAACCTCAAATTTGGGATCTCGGATCTCTAAAGAGGTTATAGCAGCTTTGGATTTGGGTAGGTACCACAACTATTCTTGGGTGATATGAGAAACTCAAATTTGGGCTCTCGGGTCTTAGAACAAGTTATGGCAGCTTAAGACTTGGATACAACAACTCTTCTATGAAAACCTAAAATGTTTGCTCTCGGATCTCAGAAAATGTTATGGCAAGTTTGGATTTGGATACCACATATCTTCTAGGAGGCTATGACAACCTCAAATTTGGGCTTTCGGATCTAAGAAGGGGTTTTAGCAGCTTAGGATTTGGGTACCACAACTCTTCTGGGAGGCTATGAAAACCTCAAATTTGGGATCTCGGATCTCTAAAGAGGTTATAGCAGCTTTGGATTTGGGTAGGTACCACAACTATTCTTGGGTGATATGAGAAACTCAAATTTGGGCTCTCGGGTCTTAGAACAAGTTATGGCAGCTTAAGACTTGGATACAACAACTCTTCTATGAAAACCTAAAATGTTTGCTCTCGGATCTCAGAAAATGTTATGGCAAATTTGGATTTGGATACCACAACTCTTCTAAATCTTTAAGGATTTGGTACCATGTACTTACTTACTTACTTAGGTGGCGCTACAGTCCGGGGTGGACCTGGGCCTCAACCAATACGCCTCTCCAGTTAGCGCGATCTTTGGCTAACTGCCTCCAGTTGCGCACTCCAAGTTGGTTGAGGTCCCCTTCCACTTGCGCGCGCCACCTAAGGCGAGGTCTTCCTCTACTGCGTTGTCCCTCCGGGTTTGAGTCGAAGACTCTTCGGGCCGGAGCGTTGGTGTCCATTCGCTCTACATGTCCTAGCTATCTTAGTCGACTGATGCGTACTTTTCTGACCAGGTCGATGTCGCTGTACAGCTCGTAGAGTTCGCTGTTAAATCTCCTCCTCCAAAGCCCAAACGGGACCGAAAATCAATCGAAGAATTTTGCGTTCAAAACGACCAAGGAGATCTTCATCCGCCTTTGATAGCGTCCATGTTTCTGCGTCATAGAGTAGGACTGGGATGATTAGGGTCTTATATAGAGTCTCCTTAGTGGTTCTTGACAAGGCCTTACGTCTCAATTGCCTTCTTAGGCCAAAGAAACAGCGGTTGGCAAGTGTAATTCTTCGATTGATTTCTGATGTGATGTCGTTGTCAGAATTTATAGCGGAGCCGAGGTAGACAAAATCCCTAACTACCTCAAAATTATAGCTGTCTGTCGTGACGTTCTGACCGATTCGTCGATGTTGTGTTTCCCTTCTTGTTGACAGCATATATTTTGTTTTGCCCTCATTCACCACTAAGCCCATTTTTGCCGCTTCTGTACTGATACCTGCAAACGCACCAGTGACAGCTCGCTGTGTTCTGCCAATGATGTCGATGTCGTCAGCGTATGCAAGTAGTTGCACAGACTTCTGGAAGATTGTGCCTCTGGTGTTGGCTTGCGAGTTTCGCACAATCTTCTCAAGAATGATGTTGAAGAAGTCACACGACAGCGCGTCACCTTGTCTAAATCCTTTTTTGACATCAAAGGTCTCGGTGAGATTGTTTCCGACCTTTATGGAGCAGCGAGCATTCTCCATCGTCATTCTGCACAATCGGACGAGTTTGGCAGGGATGTCAAAACTAGACATAGCTCTATACAGCTCGTCTCTATAAATGCTGTCGTATGCGGCCTTAAAATCGATAAAAAGATGGTGAGTATCGATCTGGACTTCTTGGGTTTTCTCCAGGATCTGCCGTAGTGTGAATATTTGGTCGGTTGTGGACTTACCGGGCCTAAAACCGCACTGGTAGGGACCAACCAGATCGTTGACAAAAGGTTTCAGGCGTTCACACAGTATTGCAGACAGGATCTTGTATGCGATGTTAAGAAGACTGATACCCCTATAGTTGGCGCAGTTTAGAGGGTCTCCTTTCTTGTGGATCGGGCAAACGATGCTGAGGTTCCATTCATCAGGCATACTTTCCTCCGACCAAATCTTGGAGACGAGTTGGTGTATGCTCTCTACCAAGTCATCTCCCGCTGCCTGAAAAAGATCGGCAGTCAAGCCATCTGGTCCAGCAGCTTTGTTGGTCTTAAGCTTAGATATTGCTATCCTCACTTCGTTTTGGTCGGGTGGACGGAAGTCTTGGCTTTCATCGTCTAAGTTGAAAGGTTCGTTCTGCCTGACAGCGGAATTTGGGTCGTCTTCGCCGTTTAACAGTTTGCAGACATTTTTCCATATCCTCAGCACCGACTGTGACTCTACCACAAGGTTTCCTTGTTCGTCTCTACAGGTCTCTGTTCGGGTCTTGTTGCGATTGCACGTTCTTTTTACCCTTTGGTAAAACTTCCGAACATTGTTCCTGGAGTAGCACCTCTCTATTTCCTCGATCGCGCGCTTCTCGTGCTCTTTCTTTTTCTTCCGGAGAAGCCGATGTTCTTCCCTCCTCTTTTGCTCGTAGAGCTCATGAGCTGCCCTCGTCCTTCTGTGCAGCGCCGCTTTGTACGCTCTTTGTTTTGCTGCATGTGCTTGCCGGCATTCTTCATCAAACCAGGGGTTTCGTGAGGGTGGTCGTGTGAAACCCAGCACATTCTGATGGCGTCTTGGCATCTATGCCACTGGTCTTCAGCACTTGATGCTGGCTGCATAGGACTTCTCGAGAGGTTGAGGGATACGCAGCAATTTGGTACCATGTACCCATTGAAATTATTGGTTCTCATAGCACTGCATTAGGTAATGTCAGCAATATTTCTAGGCATGTACCTACTCCATTTTAATGGACGATATGACACATCTTCTGGTTATTGTAGCTATAAAGTCAACAGCTCGGATGCGCGCATTTAGGCAGCCTCAGCTCATCTTTTCGCATTCAACCTAATCTTTTATAACCTGAGCAGATATACCATTAGCAAAATAAGTACCTACTTTCAAACATTCGTCTTGTAAAAATAACTAAAAGCTTAACCACAAGGTACAACCTACCCAGTATACATACATTTAAACGAAAAAAAAAAAAATACCCACCCTTCCATAAATAAAATAAAATCGAATGTCTTTTGCTACCCACCTCAATGAGAATCGTTAACTGCGAAATACACCAAGGTACAATTACACGTACACACCGGCACATACCTAATATCTATTCATGTAACCATCCACACTTATGACTGCTTTATGCACTTCCATTACGTCCTAATTTCGTTTAACAACCCTCTATGTGCGACTTGATTAGAAGAAAGGATCTGCACGAGTGCTCTTCCTGTAACCTTTACCGTCCGGCCAAAAGCTAATTACTATAAGAAAGCGAAAAGAAATTCATCGTTAGAAAAATTTTCGCCCCACCTACCTATTCCGTACCTACCCAACCTATCAAGGACAATAACAAACATCAAGAAGTGCGCGCAGAGAGGTATCCGGCTCAGTTAAATTTTACGACATAATTGCGAAACTATTAAAATAAACATTCTCGGGACGCAAGAGTTGGCATATCGTTAGACGGAAATTACATCTCGTGTAAGCGTTATTTAAGGGTGTGAGCGCGACAGAGAGAACGACTGCGAAACTCGTTACTGTGAGTAAAGCGCTGTTATAGCCATCATACCTACGTTCTTAAGCTGGGTATTTGACACAAAAATTCCACCAGCATTGTACGGTCAAATTGATTTGGCGGAAACTTTTCCCCGAAGAGTTCTCCACTCCTTTGACTTTATTTACTAATTAACCCCTTTCGTTGGATGGGGGAGCCCAATAAAAGTAAATATTTGTCGTTAAAAAGGAAGGCGCTGCTGGCGGAGAGCTCTTTACTGTTCATACATTTATTAATGACGAAAGTAAATAGTGCCACGGTCAAGAGGTGTTGAAATTAATATCCTCGAATATAGAACTACTTTGGGGACATATCGTCAGTGTGTATACGATTTATAGGGGAAATAAAACGTTGGTATTACGACCCTCGATGGACTGCTTCTTGTGGAGTTAAATACACAATTAGACCTTTGTTTTTTTTTTTTTCTCTACTGCTCAAGTGGATAATTTCATATTTTATTGTGCTGGAGCGCGCAGCAAGGCTCCATTAAATTTATATATCCTTGGTAGGGTAAACATTGGAAATCAATGGGCAGGGATGTGGGACGAAGTGCGACATTAGGCCAGTTTTATGTGTTGACACTTTAGTCGTCAGCGGTTGTTTATTACCCCATTAGGAATCAAGTGTATTTGTTGCTGAAGGAACAGATCGCAGAGACAAAAGAAGGTCATTTTCATAAATAAATTCCGTGTAAGTGAATTGCGTTTGAATTGCTTTCAGCGTCCCGGGGAATGCTTTGGGGGATATAATTTAAATCTGTTTGGGAGGGCTATTCCAGATATGTTTATGTCAAGTAGGTACTTACTACAAGACGGTTACTCTCTCAATGCTTTGCATCATAAAGTTTACGATTTCTGAAAAACTATTTTCTGCAAAGTAGTTCAAGTGAAATAACCGGTTGGAGGTGTATAAATATTCGAGAACATCATCCTGCTCTGGAAGCATATGCTCACCGCAGAAACAAATCGCTAAGCCGGTGATGATGGATCCATAGCAGTCGCAGTCAAGAGTTTTTCAGCTGCTGTGGCGTACTCGTAAAAATATGGGAAACGCTTGTTTTTTTTTTTTGTTTTGGAGGTCGTAAAGCTTTATACAGCTGTTGTCTGAATTTTAACACTAGAAGTGTTTCAACAAAAATCCGATCTGCGGATAGCTTTTTTTAACGACACTTTTTCACCACTCTGTCTACGGAACTGCATAGGTATTTATAAGAACTCGCGTTTTCTATCGCAGCGGGATTTGCATATCTCCAAGTAATCGTCTTCTGACCTTGGCTTATTATGAGTTGGGGGCTTGGAACGATCGTTGTTCAACCCTACCTATGGTGAAATACTGGGTGCTGCGTATTGTGTTCTTTTTTTGGCAGAAAAGCGAGCTATTGTGGCCAAAATAGGTATGTCTACAGCCGTCTAGCCAGGAATAGTCTAAGGCAGTAATAACTGCAATCCATAATGAATGATTCCATTGTTCAGACGTCGATGCTATGGATCATTTGAGGATCCATTTTTTTTTGTCATTTGCAACAGTTTTAGAGATGCTGCGTGGTGTTCTTTTATTATCCCTCTGATGGGAACGAGGATTTTGTTTTGCCTCTTTCCAAATGCCGATATATCCTACCTATATGAGTCTTAAGGCTTGACCTATTATTTATTTATTAGCTGTTGTCAAGCATTACTAACGTGGCACGAAGCATTAGCGTTTTTGGTTTGGTTTCCTACCTGACAATTGTGAATTTCACAGTCTTGATCAGCTAGTTTAAGGCCGAGTCTAGCGATTGATTTATCAATAGCAAAGTCAATTGTCATAACTTCTTTCGGCAGCTTTAGTAGTTGAACTCGTCACACATAAAATATTCCACAGAATATGGGTCCAAGACCCACTTCTTATGGCACTCGGGCAGTAACTTTGTAGTATTTTTATGGCCCTCGTTTATCTGGTACCGTCGGTGAATTATATGACTATATTCAACAAGTAATGGAGTGTTTAGAGGCATGTCCACTAAGACCCCTCGCTTAGTCGGCCAGTACACTAACCATTGGGCCTATGCGTGTTACTCGTGCGCAATATTTCTTAGAATTTTATTAGATGCTGACCGATTATAGCGCCTATTACTTTCGGCATACAGACATCTGGTACTCGTTTACAGCCACATCATCGATATCTTAAACCAAACAGCTTCTCTGGAGCCAGGAGTCCGCGACAAGCTCTTTGAGTGTTGATGGGGATACAAAAATAGGGAAAGTTTTATTTATAAAAGTATTATTTATAACTTAAAAGCTAAGTAAAAAGTATTTTTTTTATCTTATATTGAACTCTGTTGTTTAATTGGTTGTAACGATGCATTCGTTACAATAACACTTTCCCCATACCACCCGCATCATCTGCTTTGGCCAGTATCAGCTGACGCAATGCATGTGCACTAAGCACAAAGCACACTCGTGCACTCAACCACTGTTGGCTGTGCCCAACCATCGGGCCGTGTCTACCCCACACCGCCCGTTCCATTCTGTACCATATAGCTTTTGTGCTTGTAAATAGAATTCACACCGGCTTACTGACAAGAATACTATAAGACCACCAGTGAGATCACAAGAAATTGAGCAAAATCTCGGAGTTGATCGTACCAACCTGGTGTACCACTGAATTGTGTTCCGCAAATAATTGTTGAACTATTTGTAATGTTCGTTGCTAGCAAGCCTGCGGCTGGCTGGTAACTGGCGAATTTCCGAGTAGGGAGATCTTTAGAGTGCCGATACTGTCGTAAGACGGACCTGTAGAGTACCTGTCGCAGGACGGACCTGTAGTGTGCCGAGACTGTCGCAAGACGGACCTGTAGAGTGCCGGGAATGTCGAAAGATGGACCTGCAGAGTGCCGGAACTATCGCAAAACGGACCTGTAGAGTGCCGGGAATGTCGCAAGATGGACCTGCAGAGCGCCGGAACCGTCGCAAAACGGACCTGTAGAGTGCCGGGACTGTAGCAAGACGACCCTGTAGACCGCTGGGATTGTCGCAAGACTAACCCAACCACCGCCGGGGCTATCTCACGCCCACCCGAACCAAAGGAAAGGACCGAGCCGCTTACCACAACAGAGGATACGGACCCGCCAGAATTAAGAAACAACAATTGTAAATTAAAAATTAAAATTGACTATTGCAAATCTCCTGAAATTGTAAATTGAAAATTGTAAACCCGCTTAAACCTAAACTAAGAAATTGTAATAAAAGGAAACTCCTCCACCTGAAGTTTGTGTTTCTTTAGGAAGAACCTTGGCGATCCGGCGAGCTTACCTCAGCCAAAGACAAAATGCACATCACTTGGTCTGCTCGAAAACCAAATAGTGCGGTGCAATTTGATAGATATGAACTTAAATTTTAATGAAATTTTCACGAATATTATAATGGAAAATGCGCCAAAATGAATGAAATTGAGTTACAAGTAGTGCGATGGTTGTGTCATTCAGCGGAGAAAGTCAATATTGGGAGATGCTGCCATTATCTCATCTGCAAACCGCGCCCCTTCTAAGGATACTAATTCTTTTATCTCTACTAGCAGTATCTCCAAAAACAACGATCCTGCTAGTCCATCTAAAGCAATCAAGGATCTATCAGCTGTAATTCAAAATCTTGGTTACCATGATGACAAAAAAAACGAGTCAAGAAACAATAACTTTGCAAGTACTGTACAGCGAAATAATTCAGCTTAAGCAAGTTAACAGGGGCCAAGATCAATGCTCTGAAAGATTGCAATACTTCTCTTAATAAGAGACTAAATTTTTTGGAGCCTGAATGTAATGGATGTATTGTTTGATCAAATCACTCAGAAAAAAACCTTGTAAGGTAAAGAATTATTTATAACCCAAATATCGAAATTTTTTTAGAATGCAAATGTTGGCAATGATTTAGAAATCTAAATTTTGAAAACTAAAAAATGAAACAACCATCATAAGGGCCGTATCTAAAATGCACCAAAAATTAGTTGTTAGTAAAAGTCAACAATTCAGAATGTCAGAGCAATCTGTTTTTACCCGAACAAAAAATTGTTGAACAAATTGAAAATAATAATGTTGCATCAACAAGAGAAAAGTTAGTCTAGTAGTTTTAACTTGGCATATCAACCAGGGCACTCATTCCGTAACTTTTCTGACAATTATCGTCGAAACGATAGACCTCCAAAAGTAGCAACTAGGTTCAGTTCATTTTCCACAAATGTAATGAAAGCTGATGATAGTGAAACAAATTCGGGCAGAATTAAACTTCTTATTCTTATAGTCATCAAAGTTTCATAAACAATACCGTCCCGACGATTATTGTTATTCGGAATATGTCCCCAGTTAAGGAAATATCCCTTAACCATAGAGTCATGAACGAGTTTTTGTCACTTAATGTCAATTTTTAACTTTCTCGATTACGTAGTAATAGGTATATATTGTTTTCGTTCAAAATTGTAACCTCGTGATATTAATCAATTTTGAAATTAAAATGATAAATGGACTCAAAAAAGTAGCATTGTTCTGTACATCTCCCGAGGCCTACAGCCTAAACAGCTGCCCGGATTCGGAGTTTTGCGGGTCTTTTTTTTGCAAGTAACCTCGATATTAATAGTATTTCCCATATAAAATTTGTATACCAGTTTGATTTTTTCGAAAACGGATATAACGATTTCAACCAAAATTGATATTTTTGCCGAATTTACACCATCACGCATTCGGATTTTTGCACGAGACGGGACAGAGATATCCGTTTCTCCGCACTCAATGCTAATAAAGGCGTAAGAATCAGATAACAAATCAGACGCCTAAAGTGTCATGAATGTTCTACCCATAATTTATATATTTAGATACGTAAAACGGAAACAAACACAAGTTCCGGCGAACAAGATTTCTGCAATCACTTGAAAACATTTATATTTCTGATTCAAAACATATGAATTGAGAGTGGTAATTAGTTTCAGTAATTTAAAACAAAAATTCATTGATCAGTTATACGAAATAAATAAATAATTCTCCGTTCATTACATCCGGAAGTCATTTTGTTTTATAGGAATGCGAAATTTCGTAGCCCATCGCTATAAAAATATCAGTATGCATAGCTTTCCCATAATTCCTATCACGTAAATAAGATGGCCGACCAAAAAACGTGTCACGTTTTTTTGCGTGTTAGGTAATGCCGTCCCTTTCAGTCACACGGCTTTTTAGTATTTAGCATCCCTTTTTTCTTCCGTGATGGGATTGTGTGATGGTGTAAATGCAGGTTCAGGCTTAAGTTTTTCACTAAAAATTGGAAAATCGGTTCTTTTGATATTTGGACATAAACGGTCCTTACGATTGTAATAAAAATTTATTCGCACGGTAATATATGGTCATTTCCGACTGAATAGCAAAACCAGTTCTTCTCTATATTATCGTGCAATGGATTTTTGAAAAAAAAATTTTAACTTAGTTATCCTTAGTTTTCCTGAAAACGGCATTAGCGATTTTAATCAAAGTGTACACTAGGGTGGTCCAACAATTTTTTTTTTCAGGTTGGCCACCTCGTAAATTTGTTACACGCGTCCATAGTACAGTGCTGTCTGGATAGCGTGAACTAATTATTGCACTGGCCGTTCACGCGAACAAGATTGTTCACGTTATCCAATCGTGTTTTCCTACCCATTAAATACAATTGGTCAGTAGTTTTATTGATATTTATTGAGATTTAATTTCCATTCTCTTATTTAGTTAAAAAAAATCTTTAATACTAGTTTGTTTTTTTTTATTTTCCAGGACTTTCTGCACAGCTTTTTCGCGAATTTTTTTCAAAACTAGTATGTCGGAATACTCCGTAGTATTAGCTTCAGTCCATTCTATTGCCTTATCAAAAATTTTAATAGCTTCAGCCGCTATTATCGTTGATCGAGGTTGATCGATCGATTCTTCCAACAATTCATCTTCATCAGAAATAATTTCTTCGCATTCAGCTTCATCTGGCATTTGTACTACAGTGTCTTCAATTGCGTTCCATATGTTAATATCTGCTGCAGAGTGTGTTATCTAAACAAAATAAAGAGGTATTCGGCTATGGTTTGTATGATATTCGATATCACATAAGACTTAGTTCTGGGATAATAATTTGAAGCAAATCTTGCAATTCGTTTGTGTCCTCAAATCGCTGCTGCCTCAATTTATCCCGTATTAGGATAAGAGGGATATTTTGCTCTTCATCTGAACTATCCGCTTCGCCTGCGCAAATCTGAGGCAAAATATTACGCCAACATTTTTCTATGATGTCTGGTTGTAACTGACTCCACGCTATTGCGAATAAAGAAACAGCGTCTTTTATTGTTAAAGACTTTAACCCTAGAAAGATAATCATATAATAAATAGCGTAAACGATAATCATACGTCTGAGGGACGTATGACACTTAATTAGTGTGTTTAATGAAACCCATGTTGGTAATTTTGATCATATATTAGTATTTTATTTAATTATGTAGGTAATATCGAAATAAATAAATTAATGAGTGCAAATAAAGTTTAATATGAACAATACAATGTTTCCGCGCCATACGTCTCGCGGACGTAGATTATCTTTCTAGGGTTAAGAAATCCAAAACGTTTCTTTTTCCAACAGCTAATCTTAACAGACTTTTTCTGTAATAGAGCTTTGTAATACGGATCGCGTTCTGATCCATTGGCTGAATCAATGGTGTCACGTTTGGTGGCATGTATACTACGAAAATAGAACCATCATTTGTTTTTAATAAAAGCTCGGACGGATGACATGGTGCGTTATCCAGGAGTAGAACAGCTTTTATTGGCAAACCTTCCTTTCTTAAAAAATCTTGTACCTGAAACAAATGAATGAGCCTACCATCATCAACAATTTCTTATTCTATTCTTACCTGCGGAACAAACAGCTTATGAAACCATTCCTTGAAAACATCTGCAGTCATCCAAGCATTCTTCGAGCTACGGTAATCAACCGGAATATCATAGTTTTTGAAAGAGCGGGGTTTTTTTGCCTTGCCAATTATCAGTGGCTTTACTTTGTGAAGGCCAGTAGCGTTTGTACACGCTAAGAACGTAATCCTGGCCTTCTCTACTTTTCGGCCTGGAGCCGTTTTTTCACCACCGGCAACATATGTTTTTTCAGGCAACATTTTCCAAAATAAACCCGACTCATCGGCATTATATATTTGGTTCTTAGACAGGTGAAGCTCATGAATTATTTTCTCCAAATTATTTTTGAATGGCGCAACTGCGCCAGAATCGGATGAAAGTTTTTCCCCACAGATTTTTAAAAGCCGAATACCATAACGCGACTTGAACCCACTTAGCCAACCAGAACTGGCATTAAAAGCCCCTTTAGTTGAGTATGTAATAGTTTCGCTTTTTCTTTCAGCATTTCTCCACCAACTGGTAGATTTTTACCACGCTGCTTCAAAAACCATTTGTATAACGCTCGCTCCATACGAGGATACTCGCCTTGCTTTAAGGTTTTTCTTTTAAACGAACTGATTTGGCTAGTGGTCACTACTTTAAAGATTTTGTCTTTCTTTTTTATTATCGCTGAAATTGTGGATTTGGCTACACCATACTGCCGTGACAAACTCGACGCGCCTTCACCTCTTTCCAATTTCTCAATAACTTCACTTTTTTCTTTCAATGATAAGAATTTCAGCTTTTTAAAAGACATTTTTGCAAAGAAACACTTATCTACACTGCACTGTTCTAATTGTATGCAAAAACTAACAAACCAGCGAAAGAACGAATGAACATGTTCAATCGTGTGCATACATTTTTTGGTTCATCGAGTTTTTTTTTGTTCACACTATAGAGTACTCTGTATAAAAAAATGGGTGTTCACGCTAGCGGAGTGTTCACGTAATCAGGGATTCACGCTACCCAGACACTACTGTATTAATATTTTAAAATTTCAGTTGGCTATCTTTAGTGCATATGAGTGCTCAATCGAATGCTATTCTTCATTTAATTGATCTTAATTTTTATTACAGATCAGTTACAAGTGTAAAATATATCTTATCTGCTTTGATGTTAAAATAATTTATTATATTTTATAGTTACAAGACTTTGAATAAATGTACCAGAGCTAAAAATGAGTTTTTATCAACTCGTAAACAAGATGATATATTCTTAATTGGATGCCGGAACCTTGAGCCGCTGTTTTCCAAACCTTATTCACTTATAATACATTGGGATGGAAAAATATTACTTGATATTACGGATAAATAGAATTCGATTCTTGTCTCTGGAAGTGGTTTCGAAAAATTGTTAGGTGTACCTAAACTGACGGGAGAAAACACGTATGATGCTGTTTTCGACACCATGCGACAGTGGAACGTCACAAATCAAGTCCCAGCAATGAATTTTAACTACTGAGGCTAACACCGGTGCCAAAAAAGGCGTATGTGCTCTCCTAGAATTTAAGACGTGATATTTTATGGCTTTCTTGTAGACATCACATGTTCGAAATAATGCTTTCAAAAATATTTACACTGTGCTTTGAGCCATCCAGCTCTCACGAAATTCTGTTATTCAAGAGATTCAGAGATGCCTGGGACACATTTTCCAGAGATCACTACGACTGCCTTCATTCCAGTTCCAGTACGATGTTTTCTGAAAGTACTGTTGAAAGTCTAGCAACTGCTTTAGCTGGAGAAAAACAAGTCCGAGATGATTACAACGAGCTGATAGAGTTCACAATGATTGTTCTGAACAAGCCACATGCGAGGATTCATTGGCATTCTCCGGGACCAATACATGGTGCTCGTTGGATGGCAAGACTGCTGTATGCTAGAAAAAATTGTTTTTTAACAGAGTAATTCAGACATATTCAAGCTGACCAAAATAGAACAAAAACCAATTACTAGACTTGTAACTTTTGGTACTCTCATTTACACAAAGATTTGGATCGAAGCGCCTTTGGCAGCAGATGCACCAAAAAATCACTTACAACTTTGGAAGAGATTGAAATCATATGAAGCAATTGACTCCGAAATTGGTGCAGAAGCGCGGGGTGTTTAAGAGCGTCACTTCTGGTACTTATCCGATGAGGTAGTAGCCTTTGCCCTATTTTCCGACAAGGTGTGTTGTGATGAGAAAACAGCTATTATTCAAAGAATTGATGTTAAGGATGGTCCTCGTTCAGTAAGAAGTATCTCCACTGCACAATCAATCGAAACCACCTTGGGCGTCTTTGCATCGGAAAGAACATTGCAAACACTCGCAGTTCTAGACATGCAAGACTCGCTCTTGAAGCTTCCACCTGAGACTTGGGGTGAGAATGATGATTAAAATAGTTCGATGACTGCAATACGATATTAAGTAAAAATGAGGAAGAAAAACAATTTATACTTCATGTTGTGGAACATAACCGGAAAATAATTTCTACTGAGACATAAAAAAAAGCGTTAACAAAGTTTAGTTTTAAGTTGACAAAAATAGAACTGTATTAACTTTAATTAATGTTTTGCTTTGTTTCTTAAACTTTTTACGTATTTAAATAATATTTGTTTTCGAAAATTAGGTTTTTTTTTCGTAGAATCAAAATATTTCAAGGTGCTGAAATTTTAAACAGGTAATGGAAAGACCATGTGTAACAAAATAATGTGGTGGCGGGGCTTCTTCTTGAACGAGTTTTTTTTTTGCCATATATGTGTGGACCACCCTAGTGTACACTTTGAGTAAAATGTATGTCTTCAAAATTAGGCCGTTTTTTTTTTAGATTCGATCTCAACAAAGCAAAGTAAAGTAGGATTTTCAGCACGCAATTGCAACAACTACATTCTACTTGACACTTCAAGACTCACAATAGTTGTTGTAATCGCGTGCTGAAAATCTAACTTTGCTTTGCTTTGCTGAGATCGAAGCGGAAAAAAAACACGCCTATTATTTCGTCCTTAATTTTCAATTCTAATCACCGAAAACTATACCTAATTTTAGAAACTGATCAATCATATCTCGAAAACCCCATTTTTGATTTGAATAAAACTTTTAAAACCAATCAATACATCCCCAACAATATCTTATGCTCAGTTTTCAGTTTAATATTTAAACAATAGAATTTTTGAAACTAAATCCAGCGGACGTCCATTATAACGAATATCCGAAATAGGGAATTTTCGATATAACGAACGCTTTTCAGATATTTAGTATCTCTATATAGTGAACGATGCTCACGATTTGCTATCCGATATAATGAACGTAATATATAAGTTAGTTTAAAAACCCTAAAAGTATTTAAATGGAAAACCATAATCGATTCAATTTAACATCAAATAAAACCGTTCGAATAAACATCTTTTTTATTGACTTAATTTTTTAAGAATAATATAAAATAACGATCGATATAACAAACGCCTCGATAAAGTGAATGGAAATCAAAAACTGGACGTCCACTGTTCCGATATTTTTTTATGGTTTTGTCTGTATAATTTTACAAAAATCCCTCCAACAATTTTGATCAAAATACATATTAAAGTTAATAGAAGTATCATAAAAAAGATCCCGTACTTAGTTTTACTCGACAAATTTTATTAAATCATTTTTTTTAATTATTTCTCAAAAATTACTAAGCAAACCCCGATCTGTATTCACATCTTAATGCCCCACTTCCAATAAAAATGAAATAACAGCCACGCAAAACTACTTTTTAGCAGATATTACCCGCTTCTTTTGTTTTCAACTATATTCAATATTTAAATAATAATTCCAACATTTTGGAGCTTACGCAATTAGACTCTCCCACTTCATTTGCACCCCTACACTCAGCCATCGGGATATCCAGTTTATAATGCAAATTCAAAAACAAATCTCTAAATTCTTATGTTATGTACCTAAAAAGATATCGGTATATCATGAACCATACTTCCTACTTCTATTCTAGTTAAAAATAAAAACATGCCCTAAAAGATCATAGAACAAAAAATCCTACTACACTTTTCATTGTACAAAAATCTTGTAAAGTGTAGAAGCTTATAAAACATTTGTCGCTTATAACTCTTTATATAAAAGTGGATTTTATGTAACGATACTCCCATATTTTATGTACCTATCTAATAAAATAAGAAAGGGAGGTACGAGCAAATACAATACCAAAAAGCAAAAAGTAGAGCTCGACTGAGATAATCAAGGGGTTTTGATACTATATACAGAATTTCTGTTTTTTTTTATGATATAGGGACAAAAAAGCGGCAACTGGAAAGAGTTATTCTTCATTGAGATGTTGTTATGTAGTTAGTAATAGGATCTTGAAGGATTTTTGAGTTGAAAAGGGACTCGGAACAGGAAGTGGATAGGAACAATGGATGGGAGCGGAAATAGAATGGGAAAGGACTGTCGAGAGCGAAGAGCTTGGCATGCTTGCTCAGCACGGCTCAGCTCGCGGGAATGGTGTGGTTCTTGCTCCCCACCGCTCGACCTAACCAACTGCAACACATAAACATGCCATAAAAAGAAAACACAGGTACTTACTTTAAAATTAATTTTCATTTCAATCGGACGGACCTTCACCGCAATGATGGGCGCTGTTGTTGTTGTACAGCGCTGGCCATTCCCACCCCTCCTGGAAATTCGTGACCAATGTTGAAATTTCCCCTTTGTTGGAGATGCTGTCTACCGATCACACCGTCTGCGCCGAAAGGGATTTAACTTACTCGATTACACCCCCGAAACAGCTTCTTCACAAACACATCCTCATTTTTCAGTAAGTAAACCAACAATTCTCAATAATAACGACCGATTGGCGTACTTAGCTAAGCTTGTATTTATTCATTCGTTAAGAAACTGGATTGACACGATAAGTTAACAACAAAAATGATAATTAAACAACCAGATAGACTAACGAAAATTAAGTTAAGCTTGGCCCCCACATACAACAATAACTTTCACGGGGTAAATTGTCATCCCCTTACTTTAAAACGCGACTCGTTTCCTACCTAAAGAGAGCTCTATTCAGGTATCCTATCTTCCTTCTACAGACCACGAAAACGTGTAAGCAATGGGGGTCAAACAGCGCTTATCACACAAAAAAATCTAACGCCATAAAAAATCTCTTTTCTTCAAACAAATCTTAAAACTACCTTATCACCTATCCCGTACAACGTATAGCATTATAACTTAAACTTTTTACTAAATTATATAAAGCGTAGTGTTGCGATGCAACATGATACCACAACAACATCCTTATTGTTATCCGTCGGCAAAAGATCGTTTTGCATCAAATGGAAAAACCGACGTCAACCCAACTCTGCGATGAACATTTATGGTCGAATTGGGAGATCAGAAAACCAAAATCTTCTCAAGTGGAGACAGCCGAAAATCGATCAGCTGGTGTGGGAGTCAACATGCACATAAAAATTGCATATAAAAAAGGCGATGTTTTTGCAATTGGCTTCTCCCACCAAGGTGCACTCTCTCTCAGCATTGTAGTGTGTGCGTATGCGTGGGGATGGCCGTAGTCAAGCTAAGATCGCCAGGCATATCTATTTGCGCGGTGCGGGAATGTCAAAGCGGTGAAGTTTTGCTGTGATTTCGGTCGGAAATCCGCAAAGTTCACTGACCTGCAGATATGTGCCAACGGAAACAGCTGGATGAACACTTACATGTTTTAAGAAAGGAATGCAATCTGGCATTCCCAATTGTGCATTCAAGCAATCAATGCCAAGAAAATAAAGTTTTATTTTTAACCAGAAGTGGCTTTAGTTTTTTTTTGTTTCTTTTGTGCGTTAATTCAGTAGGCGAGGTGTACAACCTACTCGTACATCATTGTCGTTGCCCAGAGTTTCCCGCGCAACATACAATTGTTAATAATAATTTGTTGAACCAGCCATAGGGGCAAACAGTGTTTTTCTTTTATTGCTTGTATCCTAGCGATACACGTAGCTTGCTACACGTAATCATTTATACGTATTGATCGGTTATGATCTCTACATCGAGTGTCCCACGCCTGAACGAGGGGTACTTCTTCTTGGCGCGACTTTTGGCGCTTCGTGTCGCCGTCTGATTTCCTTTTGGGCCTCCACAGAAACACAATTCTTATTCATATATTTTGGCAAGCGTGGTCGCGGGGATTTAAAAAGATATCACCGCTCCCGACGCCTGTTTGGAATTTTCGCCGTGCTACTGAAGGTCACTGCGGTCAACGGCCATGTACTCTATGTACCTCTGAGCACCGTCGCCAAGAAAAATCGGGCGGTCACGATTTTCAAGTCTGTCTATGACCCCCACACGCAAATAATGCCCCCACGGAAAAAATTTTAAGATCAAATCAAGAAAAATGAGCGTAGAATCACGAAAAGTTTGTCAAGATTTAGAGCTTAGCTCAGAATTTACTAATTCACGACTTTTTATTCGCAATTCTACAAATTGTACGAAGTGAAGATATTGACCCTCAAAAGTCGCGAATCGCTACTTTTTATTGTCAATGATGCGATCAAATGAGGAATACATATTGCAATAACCAATCGCAATTTGACACAAATAGTTATTAATTTGCTATTACTGTGGATTGTGAATTGCAAAAATAATTCGTAAATTACCACTTTTATGTTGTAAATTACAATTTCCTCCCTTAGCAAATTACAACCATTTAGTCTTGAATTGCAACTCAAAAGTGTTGATTTGCGAACAAAACTTTTTACCACTTCAGTAATTGCAATTTACGAATTCGTAATGGTAAATTGAATCTTTTTTTTTATCAATTTGCATTTCATATTTTGCAATTAACGATTCTTGAGTAGTGACTTGAGGCATCACCGTATTAAATTGAAATTGTTTTATCGTGAAATTAGAAAACTTTATTCTCAATTTACAACTTATATCTTATGATTTACAAATCAAAATTCGTAGTTTAATTATTAACTTTATTTTCGAATACATATTTAAAGTCACATTTTATAATTTGCTTCCTCCTGATATCCATGAAAAGCATACGGCGCCATATCGTCCGGAGACGACGGGATATGTCTGGGGTGGTTTTTCGGTCTATGCTGAAATTTAAAATACAAACAAATTATTTAGAAGAACTTGTCATTGATACGAGCATTTACAATCGTTTTCAATTACATATGATATTTTAGATTCCATTCCAATTTAAACTTCTTTCTAATAGACCTACCTACTTAATTTTTTTTTTGTATTATTCAATATGTACTTACAAGATATATTCCAAAATTCTTTACAAATTGTACACTCACTATCACTACGAATAAGTTATTCTTATAAATAACTTTGACCCGACAAGAACTGCTTTAAGCAAAGATTGAATACCGACTGTCTGACTCTACTGAAGCCAAATGCGCATAGTTGGAGCTGTCAATGCAGAAAATGAAAGGACTTAAAAAGATTTCTTTACATGGACCATGGACATGCTATGACGTTTCGTTTTTGTCGGCTGCCTGTGCGTACAAAAATTCCACACATCGGGTAGTTAATTCCATGGAAATTACAAAAAAATATTTTGTAATTCACGATTTCTCTACGGCATTTTACGTTTTCAATTTACATGTGCTAAATTATTATATGATTTCATTGATTCATCACTCAGTGTTTGTAAATCAGCAAATACTTTTTGCAGTTTGCGATTGTGAAGTAGTGCTTGAGAAATTGACCCATTGAAGTGGTAAATTGCGCCAAACAATATCGCAAATCACTACAAATAAAAGAAGCTCGAATTAATACTTCTAATCGCAAAATTCAACAAGCAGTATTTTGTATTCTGCGCCGTTTTCAATGTCGAATTACGAATTTTTATATCAATCCAAGAAAAAATCGTTGTAATTTGCGACAAAGATATAATTCGTGAATTGCAACTCAAAATTTTGCAATTGGTGATTTTCAATTCTTTCCGTGCCCTTCTTTGGTAAGAGAATTCTTACGCGGAGATTTCTTTTTATTCTATTGGCCTTCACAGCCACTCGCCGTTTCTTCTAGGGTGATCGTGGTTTGCCCTTCACTCAAACTTTTAACTATTGAATTAATTTAATTTAGAAGATCGCGCACTGCCTCACTTTGAGGACTTAAAAAAAACAACACACGTAATGGCTTAGTTTCTTCGTCATTAATGACCTCTGTCGTTGTTGGCAAGAGAATGGTACGAGCACAAATCGACCCATCATCGGAGGCGGTTACTTCTTTCTCCCCCATTTTCCCATTCTACTACCCGTTTTCCTCGGATACTCTATTTGGATTTGCACTATCCCACTCTTTTTACCGGAAAAATTTGAAAATCTCTGATATCGATTTCTGTTGTAGCCGGTCTCACCACCCCTAATCAATTCAATTTCCCACCTAAGCTATCCACCCCAGGTACACACCTCCGGTCCATCTACCTGTGAATTCGATCACCTTCTCAATTACTATTACCTCTTTAGCCAATCGTGAATGCTCACTGTGCTTGTGCTGAATGTTAAACGTCAAAACAAACAAATAAAAAAAATAGCTTTCCTCGCAGCCGCATGCAGCACACGGACAAGATTTAGGTAAGTTATACTGTTTTGTTTTATTTTATTTCTGTCTTGATTTTATTATCGTATTACTCCTGGATTAAAAAACATAATCGGGCATCCTTTTTCGGCCGGATATTCCGATCGTTCCACCGACAAAAGTCAGTAACAACATCCCTACCACTGTCACTTGCTTGCTTGACTTTTTCATTTTTTTTTTTTTACAGTAACAATGTTACTGTCAGAATTGAAAGCAGAGCCGAGGAGCACAAGGTCTATAATAAAAGCTTTAAACCTCCGCTTGTTTGTCTTCTGAATACGCAAGTCAAAGGCATCTCGATACAGAATCCAAAGAGATGTCAATTCGTTTTTAGACTCAACCTGCCTTCTCAAACCAACTCTAGTTAAGACAGATGAACTTCAATAGCATGTCTTAATTCCATTGGATGAGTATGAGTGTGATCACTTAATCAAAGCCCTTTTGTCCACACACAGCACGTATATTTTTTTATAAACCCTTATCTAAGCAGTTTTGCTCAAAGAGGATAATCCCAACCGTCACCATGAAACATTTCTGCTTAGTATATACTTCTTTTACCGACTGTTTTCCCAAAAGGATACAATACTCCAGAAATAAAAACTTATCTGCCAACTGTCAGTATTTAGACTTCATGTTGACAGCAATGTGATGTCCTTCTGATTTGTGCTCTGACTAAAAATGAGGCAAACAGAAACCAAAAAAAAAAAAAAAAAATTCTTTGGTTTCCACAGTGATACACGCTCGCATACGCTACATATTTTCGAGGAAAGCTATCTTTCCTATTTTGAAAGTGAAAACATATATGACAAAGTGGTGAGTGTGGGAATTTTTCCATCTCTCTTGTCTAGCAGGATATGGGAAAGTGTTTCCAAAGTTGGTATGCTTGTTTATGAAAACAGTGATGACATGTGACATCTTGGAGCATTTTGCTGCTATGGTATGAAGTGATTAATATTATTTAAGTTTTAATTAAAATTGGTCGGGAGGCAGTGCAATCACTTTATTTTGACCGTTAAAAGTGGACACCAAACAGAAAACCACACACAACGTGGCTTAATGTCCATGGTATGAGTCAGTTATGGAGTGGAAAGTGTATTTGAAGAGAGTGGAGCTATTTGTACAAGGATCAAATTGAAATGGGAACCTTTGAGTTCGTGGGTATAAAAGGGAGAGGACTTTTGATGGGTAGTTCATAAGTATACTGAATATTAAGTGGCAATGAGATCGATACGCATCGATGCGAAATGAAGACCAGCACAGGAGCAGGCACTCCAAGAGACTACCCGATTCAAGAAGCGTTTATCGAACTGAAATACGGACACCAGACTGCCGAAACGAGTAGTTCAACAAAGCAATGGAATCCAGGACTGGATTATACAGTGAGTGGTTGTAATACGTTGAGGGCTGTGGAGTGCATTTTAGCCTGGATAATAGCGGAGATTGGAAACCTTAGCTTTATTAACACATCAGAAGCATGGGTGAAAATACCCGCTTTATGTATTTAGAGCAAGCTTCGGAATCACTGCATAGATCTGCAGTCGTTTATGTCATGAATAACAGCTACTTCCTCGATGAGTATAACATATCGGAAATAGTGATATTGTTAAGTTGCGTAGAACTTCTGAAGCCAATACACAACAAAAAGAAAAACTTATAGATGGCTGAATTTGACTGACCTTTCACCACTTGCAGCCTATATTATTTTTTCAAAGAACAATTCGCTGGGTCCTGCAGCTGCGAAAATTTCTCGAAAGATTGGGCGGGAACCTCTGCATCCCACATATCAGCTCTCGGGCACAAAATCACAGAGTGACAGGTATTTTTACCATAAGAAACGCTATGGAGTGTTTGTTAGGTCACCCAGTAAATACAAACAAGCCCAATTTCGAGTTTACTCCTAATTCCAGTGGTCGTTTACGGCAAAAAGGTGGGTGCTACCAACTAAATAAAAAAAAAGAGGGCTATGTGTCAAACCTGTTTCAGCTGCAAAAAACCTATGTGCGCCGAAAATTGTCTCACCCAGACAAAATGTGAAAAGTGTCCCTTGAAAAAATTAATAAATTTATATTATTTGCCTAAGTAATGGTACAAAAACTGGTTTATTCTTTTTATTATTTGCTATGTCTATTTGCATATACACTAAAGTGTGGACTTTTCAGCTGTAACAGGTAAATGATACATGTTATATCAAGGGCGGATCCAGGAATTATTTCTGGGAGGGGCACAAAGGCCAGATAGGTGAAGAGTGTACCCCATAGTATTGCATTGCAAGTTGTTTTTGGGATTCATTCTTTATCAATGACATTGAAGAATAACAAAGAATAAAAAATACTTTTTATAAAGGTGTAATAATGAAAAATTATATGATTAATAATGAGAGTTTTCTTTTATGTTTTCTGCTGAAGATATCTGGTACTTCTTCAGGGTTCATCTTTGAAGCAATGTCTTGATGGATACGCATTAGGGCCAGTCCATTCAGGCGATCTTCTCTCATATTGCTGCGAAGATATGTCTTTATCCGGCATAAGGTAGAGAAAGATCGTTCGGCAGTGGTGGTTGTCACAGGAAATGTGCACAATAATTGACAAAGGGTTCTTATGTTTGGCAGAGCTGTTGCTTTTTTATAAACTTCTGCTGGTGACTTAGGCATATTTTCTTTCATCTGTTGCCAAATTTGTAACTCTTTTTTTTTACGGCCGTCGGAAACACAAAAATTGTACGATTAAAAATGTGGTCCATACGACTTTGCGCTTAAGGCTAGAAATTTCATGCACGCGCCCCAAGATTCACATATATTTTTAGGTTCTAGCATATGCAGACATAGATTTGGGTATTTTTTCGTCTTGATTTCCATCGTTTGTTAGAAAAGTGACTTTTATTTTCGCACATAGGCGAAGTGTCTGTGTTGTTTTGATAATGGAATGAGCAAGCAGTAGTAATGCAGTGCTCTCTGGGGGGGGGGGGGGCACGTGCCCCTGTTTACCTGGGTATAGATACTGCCCATGTAAGCAAAATAAAAACATGCTTATAATCTGAAATAAATCATAAAGTCAGTCACTGAGTCGGACTCATACCCCAGAAGACCCATACGCATCTAAGAGATTTTTAGAGAAAATACTGTCCATGTCAAGGTTAAGTCCAAATATCAATTTTTGTTGAAATCCTTAGAGCCGTTTTCGTCCAGATCAAACTGGTATGAACATTTTGTATGGGAAGTGCAACTAATATTAAGGTTGCCGTGGACCTGGACAGACCAAACGGAATTCGCGACCAACTTTTTTTAGTTCCACTATCATCATAATATCAGAATTGATTAAGATCTCGAGTTGGAAATTTTGTACGAATACAATATCACTTTCTCTAATTACTTAAACGAGAAATTCAAAATTCTTTATATTCATATGGAAGAGTATTAAAATCTATCTATGTGCAGAAGCTGCAAGGACAATAAGAAAACAGAAACTGCTAGAAGAGACGACTCTAATCTCTGGGGTCCAGGTTCTTCGAAATCCTCCATCGGAACTACCCGAAACAGAAATACAGAATATGTTAAAATTTGCCCACACCACTACACTGGTTTAAGCAAACGCATTTTAAAAAGTGAAAGAAATCATAGGTAGCAAAAATTTACTGCATGTAAATACTCTCGTTTAATTAAATAAACTAATGTAAAATAATTAATTAATAACTAAAAGGAAGAAAAAGGTTTAAGATTGGAGTTTAACTTCCCTTAAATTGAATCTTTCGGAGGCTTCGGGAAAAGCGAACATATCAACAACTATGAAAAACATATAGGTAAGGCTGACTCTCGCTGACCCTCGCCATTCACAGAATTTAGACGGAGGCTTAAATATTTCGTATCAAGACGAATCTGGTGACGATAATTGAGGACTTTGTTGTGCGGACTACATACCCAATAAACGCTAAGTAATTAATACTCATTCTCAATAAAACAATAAATTATTACAAACTGCTGCATTTGTTGCATATCTCTTAATTTGATAGAACGTTCTTCTAGAAACCGCTCGGATGAAAATGAATGGAGCCGGACTAAATTTATCAGAACGGTGCCAGCATATCTATATTACCATGTTACTTATATTAGAGATTAATACCTGTCACAAATATGTGACTAGTGTGAATAGAAATATACACGTCTTTTGTAGTGCACTTGTTTTTATTGAAAAAAAAAAATAGGAAAAGTAAGTTTTGTTTAAAGAATTATTTTTTGTAGCATTAAAAAATTTCGTGCTTTTCTCCCTCCTCTTTCAATTCTTTCCTCTTCACGATGACAGTCTCCAGCGACGAAGTCGTTTTATGAGTTTGTTTGTTTTGGTTGTCGTAAGATGTCGTTGTCGACAACAATACCTAAAATTATGCTGAAATGAGTCAAGTAAAATGTTGTCATTCCAAGATTAAAATTTACTTTGCTTTTCTTAGGAAAATGTTGATTGAAAAAATCCTAATCGATGAGTCGCTAGGTCGTAACTTGGAACACCTAAAGTGAAGCTGTTCCCGATAGACATGCTAAATGTCAATTTTGGGAGGTTTTTCCTTTTTAATCAGACCATCGTACACCAATAGAGTAACCGGTGAATGTTCTTTAACATGAACGATTAGAGGGCACCTAGTTAAAATTGAATCAATTATTGTATTTATTTGTATAGTTTACAAGACACAAATTAGTAAGCATTAGGGAATGGCGGTCGGTGCCGTGGCATAAGGCCAAGTTAATTTGAGACGGGGTGAGAGAAGGTTTACTTGATAATACCGTGGCTTGCTTCGAGTTTGCAAATTGCATAAAATGTCAGTCCGTTGTCCACTTCTTACTTAATAAGTCCTATAGTGTGAAGTGTTGTTTTAGATGGACAACCGGCTCGACATGCCTAGCGACAAAACAGACCTGGCCAAAGCTGGATCTAAAACGTTCTAGGCATCTGATCGCCCTAGATAGGAAATATATCAGTGCTACATTAGGTGTCACCAAAGGACACTGTCTTATAGGCAAATCTAATGATTTTTGCAGAAGCTGTTTTGACGAGGAAGAGGAGGAAACTATTTTTAATCTCCTATGCACTTGTCCGGCTCTCTCACAAAGACGAAAACTCCATTTAGGAGCGTTCTACTACAGCAATCTTAACGATCTAAAAAATACGGACATTCGTAATCTCATACGCTTTATTAGGAGCTCCAACTGGTTCAACGAGTAGGAAGAATTATATACATAGATTCATGTGTCGGCTGGCCGACAGCCACTTCAACCTAACCTAACCGAAGTGTTGTAAAAGTATTTAGAAAAAAGTGTCGTCTATAATTTTGTTAAGTTTTTTTTATTTTAATATTACAATTGTTATCGTAATTTTTGATTTGCAATATCGTGTATTGAGTTGGAAAATGCTATATTTTTGTTCTTCCATTTATTCCTCTATAACTAGGTCTAGGATATAAGAAGGAAATTGTTGCGAGAAGCCGTGTTTTCTGTAAAACAGATGAATTTTCCAAATGAAAGATTTCCTGCATAGCTCTAAAGGTTGAAGACGACGAAAACTTGGAAGTTCAACATGAAAATTATTAAAACAAGAAGATTATGACTTGAGGTAATATACAATTTAAAATAATAAAAATTGTGTAATTATAGTTCGATAACATGTTTTTATAAATAAAGGAAATTAAAAAAAAAATGTTAGTCTTTCTAAATCTATTTCCACTTAATTCTACATTCCTTACTGACTGAAGAAAATGATTTCTATTAAAATCCAAACAAGTAGGTACTACTTAATATCAGAAAATGAACTTAAATTTCATATTTGGATTCGTATAAATAAGTTCAAAATTGTTTCTGACTTCACATATCGCACACGTAGTACAAAAGTGTCACAACTCAAAAATCTTCGTTAGAGTCGAAAAACCACTTTACGACGGTAAAAACTGTAGATTAGTAAATCAATATTTATAAGGGGAAATACACAAATAATCAACTTTACATAAAAACCAGCCTAAGAGAATTACTTTTACCATGAAAATTCACGTTTTTTTGAGTTATGACATTTCTCGTAATTTTTTCATTAAAAAAACAATGAAAATACAAACAATATTTTGAGTTCAGCCACTTAAGTAAATTTGTTTTTGAGTTGTGACGATTTTGATGTATTTATTTCTAAATAGTTAAATCGAGTTTTTTTCATGACTTTGGTTTTTGTTTAGAATGAAGAAATATGATCAGTACTATATTCAGGGCCCTGTTCTGTAACTTATAACATTAAATTATGTGAAAAACGATGGATTCGAAATAAATTTATAAATTTCCTTTGGTTTAGTTCCGAATCCTTGAATTTATCACCTAGTTTTTGCGAGTGATTAGTTGCAGAACAAAGGCCCTATACTAGATCCTTAACTCACCCCGCTTTTCTTTGACCCTTTCTTCTCTTTAAACTGAAAATTATATAAAATATTGTACAAGAGGGAAAAATTTATTAAGATTTTTTTATTTATTGTTTAAAAAGTTACTTTTTTTTTTGAAAAAGCAGGATAATAAAAGTTAATAATAATTAAAAACAAAAGTTGGGACTCAATCAAGAACTGTTTTATAAAATTCATCGTAATTTTCGGTGCTGTCAAAAGAACTGGTAGAAGAATTGTTTTGAAAATGAGGATCTGCGTCCGAATCATCAAAATAGCTTTCATTACTATGTATTGTGGAATCTGTGTAATTTTTCTGTTTGGCCTTAATAAGACGAATTTGTGTTGGGACTTCTGGGTTTTGCGAAATTTTATAGAAATTGTTTAGAGCATTTTATGATGTGGTTGGCATTTCATCGAAATCTTGAGTTGTCGCGTTCACATTGTCACTGTTAAAAATTTTGAAAGTTCTACATTCCGAAATTTGGATTGATGTTTCCTTTGTGGAGCTTAAATTCCTTGTTTCAGGAGTGATCAAGGGTGTTGAGAAGCCAAGAATATCTTCAGGGGTCCTCAAACTAATAAAGTCTCTTTGGTCATTTTGAAACGAATCGAACAAAGTTGTAAAATTTGTTACTGGATGTTCTTTTTTGGTTGCTAACTCAGTTATAAACAGTTAAAAGAGTTCATATTCAGAGATAGAAAACGTTTATTTTTAGATTTTCATACGAAAAAAAATATCGAAAACGTAAAGTGATAGACAATTTCTGAATTCAGATTTTAGGTCATCATGGCAAAATGATAGCTTTTTTTATCTAGTGTACTATATTCATCATAACTCAAAAAAAAAAAAAACATGAACAAATGTATGAATATGGGCTTCGTTTCGATTTTAAGTATTTGTAAAGTATCTGCCATAGCAAGCAAAAGATGTTATAAGAAATTGAAAGAATTTGATATTAAATTGAGCTTTAAAAACATAAAACTTTATTTAAACAACAAAACTGTATAAACTCTAAATTACAACTTTTCATTTTTCTAAAGTGTAGTAACTCTAATGGTTTCAACTTACCTCAAACAACTTAAATGTCACAACTCAAATTAGAACAAACACTTTTTCTCATTTAAAGGAGCAAAAGTGTGCTAACTCAAAATAAAACCTTTAATTAATTTAACTAAAATGACACAACTACAAATTATGTCATATTTGACAAGCATCTTTGATTTATGTCGTTTTCGATTTGGCAAACAAATCAATCTTTTTGAGAAAATCAATTTTTGAAGTGATAACTTCTTTAGGCGCGTTGGGCATTATTGATATGGGATAAAATCACTGAACTCGGGACACCAATGTTGCGACACCAGTGTTCGTGAATTTGGAACGAAAGTTGAGAGGGTATATAGAGTCATTGTATATAAAGAAATGTGTATATACAATGATAGAGTAGATAGATGTATCAACTAAGAACCAGCGACACCTAGCAGATAACAGACCTATCATACCTCAAAGAGAACAACAGACGCCATTAATGGTGTCACCAGAAACTTACCTTCTTACTATATCGTTGGGGTTTTAGTCTATGGTAGTTAATGTGGGAAATAAGTGTTACCATATTATAAGACATTTTGTGTTATTGTTTTGGGAACCATTTTGTGAAATAAGAGTAGGAGCTACAAACGCAGGTTATATTCACTTATGAATACTTACACACATGAATGGATGAATGTCTTTGCGGAATATGTTTTTTTATTCTCTAAAGTTGAAACAATAAGCTTTTTGAGAAAATAATTTAACCTTTAGCTTCAGAGAATTTGAAAAAATAAAAGTAAAAAATTCCCGCGAATTTGAGAAGGTAAGTGTCCAGTTGCAGAGCTGAGATGTAGATGTCGCTAAGTGCATGGAATGAGTTGAACTCGCAGCACAAATGGTGTGCTAAAATATTTGTTTTGGTAAAGTGCGACAATAAATCAAAAGTAAAACATAAATATAAAAAAAATAAACAAAACATTTCGTATTTATACAACAAACAGCTTTAAAATTTATTTCCAATTTCATTCCACTTATCGGAAGTGGAAGCTGGAATTATTTTTAAGGAATGTCAGATAGAGTGTTCCAAAAATGGACAGAGTTTGAAGGTGGAAACACATTCTTTAAGACCGATGTTACATTTAATTTTTTTTTTTAGAATGATTTAGAAAAAGGGAATGCTTTCAGGAGTGCTGCTACTATAAAAAAGGACACTGTTTTAATTTCATTTTTTTTATATATTTTTTTTTTATATTGTTAAACATTCGTAAAAAAATCTGGCCAAAAAAGAATTGTATATGTAAGCTTGGTCTTAGAGAATGTGTTTCCACTTTTAAACTCTGTCCATTTTACGAACAGTTTATCTGTCAATCTTTAAAAATAATTCCAGCTCCCACTTTCAGTAAGTGGATTGAAATTGGAAACAAATTCGATAGCTGTTTATTTTTTTTATATTTGAGCTTAATCTTTGATTTATTGCTCCACTTTACCTAAAAATATTTTTTTTTTATTGTATTATTTTATTGAAAAAGGCATCCTTTTTTTAAGTTATTCATTTTTTCGTTCAAAGTGCTTGGCAACGCTGCCGCAAGCTCAGAAATCTTAAGGGATTTGCCTACTACAAGCTGTTTTCCCTGTTAATGTGGGATCGGAATGGGAAAGTGTGTTTGCTATGGTAAAGTAATTTAAGAGAGAATTTTATTTTCAAAATTTGCTGCGGCAATCTGGTTTGGTGCGAGGGAAGTGGATGAAGTATCTTCCAATTATTTCTCAAGTTAGGAATAATAAAATTCATCATAGCTATTTACATTTGGGAAGAAATAAATGCATTTGCTGCGTATGTTAACAATGAATTTAAATGTGTAGGGCTAATGGTTGGCTTGAAAGATAGAACAGTTTTTGACCCGATTGATATAAATATTTTAATGAGTTACTCGAAGTACTAATTATACGCAGACGAAGTCGCGGATACCAACTAATATGCATTATTTTTCATGTACAATAGCTCATTAAAGGAAATTGAAGATTATAGTATAATTTTTGTAGCACATAGTAGTTTACTATTCATTTTAAAGAATTTCCTGCACATTAAAATATTTCTTGACGATTCAAAAAAAAAACACTTATGTTCAAGTTTTCACTTATGTCGGCACTTCGGCAGTCCCGGAGTACCATTGTGTTTTTTTTTTGAGATCGAGGTTGCTTTTCATTTTCGATTTGCCACAAAAATCGATCTTTTTTTTATCTCATATCACTTTTGAGAAATCTGAATTTTTTCTCAGATTTTACATATACTTTCACTAACACTAATGTTTATGACACACAGCTGGCGGTAACGAATTCTTTATCGTTGGAGGGATTGCTTTTTTTAAATTAATTATTATATTTTCGAGTATGGAAGCGATTTTTTATATTAAATTATTTCAAAATAAGTTATTATAAATGTGTAAAAATCAATTCAAAAGGATTTCCAGTGCAAGTGAAAAAATATATATTTTGCGGCCAACTCAATACGCACAAGAACCAATGAAATTCGGATTTTATTGTCGATTTGGCAGCAGAAATTTGAAATCTCAGATCAAAATCGGAAAAGCTAAATCGAAAACGACATTAAATTAAAACATCTAAAACGACATTTTACCTTCTGGAGAAAAAACTATTCAAATTTAGTCAATAGCAACTAAAGGGTCCGCCATCTAACTTTTTTTTTTCAACTAGTGCTTATTTCGCGAATGGTAACACTTAGCTCATATCTGATTTGACGGAAAATTAGTTTTATCCTTCCGCTGAACGAATATGGTTGTGTATACGCTTGAACAACGCTGGGAAATATTGCGACATTACTTTGAAAATCATGGTAATGTTGCAGAATGTGTGCGAAAATTGCGTACGGATTTTGGAAGAAGAGAACCACCGTCAGCTCCGTATGTTCGTTATCTTGTGAAAAAAGTGAAAGAAACTGGCATCCTCATCGATAAACCAAAGCGTGAAAAGCCAAAAACAGTGCGTACACCCGAGAAAATTGAAATTTTGGTCCAGAGGCATAATTGGGACGTTTTTCTTCGAAAATGAGCAAGGAGTGGTCGTTACAGTCAATGGCGATCGTTAATCGGCCATGTTGAACGAATTTTTGTTCACAGAAATTGAAGAGAAGGGTATTGGCAACAATTGGTTTGTACACGACGGCGCTACGTGCCACACAGCCGAAGCTACACTCGATGTTTTGCGCCCTGTTTTTGAAGATCGCATTATCAGCCGCAGAGCTGATGTCGTTTGGCCACCGCGGAGCTGCGATTTGACACCGTTGGACTATTATTTGTGGGGTGCCGTAAAAGATAAGTGTTACGCCGACATGCCAGAGACAATTGACACTTTAAAGGACAATATTCGTGAAGCCATTGGTGAAATACAGCTGCACACAATCGATAATGTGCTTAAAAATTGGACCGATCGTGTAGGCTACTGCATGGCCAGCCGAGGCAGCCATTTGAATGAAATTATTTTCCATTATTAACCGGAAGGATTGTACTTTCAAATAAAAAAAGAAATTTGAGAAAATATTCAGCAGTTTTTTTATAGCATTTTCAAAAAAAAAAGTTATTTGGCAGACCCCTTAGATACATAGGTCCGGGATAATTTCAAATATTTTTTTGTATTTAAAAATAAAAAAATGTGTTTTTTGAGTTGTAACAATTTTGTAATACATGTGCTATATATAAATAAGGAAAATATTCCTATTGGATGAAAGCAATTCTAGAGGCAAAATACCTTATTAAACATTTGTTTTCTTAAATCAAGAAACACTTTCAAATTTTAGTATTGTTTTCTAGTTTTTGCCTCATGAAATAAAAATGTTAAAAATAAGAAATAATTCGTTTGTACCATAACCGCACTTTAAGATCTTGTTCTAAGAAACTTCTGCTTCAATATTTTTATCCGTGAAATTCTTCCGCAGTACAGTGGAAAGTGGCATAAAGCCAAATTGGCCGTATGACGCTTTGTGAAAGTGACATAAGGCCATATTAAAAAATTTAGATTTGTCCTTTATGTCGCTTGGCCTTATGTCACGGCACCATTGGGGTCTGCTTCGGCTTTGTTTGTTTTACCACATGCCTCAAATTTGGCAAATCTTATATTTGCTTTCTGTTTGTCTTTGTCTAGCTTTCTGCTGCCTGTTATTCTTCTACAATTTTATTTTAAAAAGTTGCTGATGTAGTGACTTCGGGCAGTTTCGAACGTTTGCTTGTTTTGAATGGCCTTGCAGAAAAAGTCCCATATCCATTTTTTATTTAAAGAACATTGGGCGCATTATTCCACTGTTTATTTGCGAGCTAACAAATTGCTGCTGTCTTCTCTTGGATACCTACTCATTTACATGTTTGACAACGATTTGCCAAAATAAGGTATTTCTCAACATACGGCACTCGAAATTCAATATCTCATTCACCATAAACGACCTCATGTCATTCATTCGTTATAGCAAATTGCTGTAAACAACTTTTGGGGTCAACCCATATCCCCATTTCACATCAAATAGAATTATCGCAAGCTCGCAGGCATCGTATCGCATGGCAGCTTATTCTACAGTTTGCTTTGCAAATACCAAACACCACTTGATGTACGTGCACAGTGTCAGTCGTATGTACACACTTCGTATAGGTGACGTCCAAATCAATAGGTCTCATCTCTAAACCCAATAAACTAGGTAATTTCTGAATTTATTGGACACCAGTTCATTTCCACATACACAAAGAGCGGTGTCTACACACCATATAAAGCACAAACATTTATCTACCCCGCAGCTGACAAAAACAAGAAAAAAAAAACAATAAACCATAGCCAATTAATTGTGTTTGATATTTACAGAGCACAAACTGATGGACGATGGCCAATGAAATGCATATAATTAATACGGTGCGCCACCCTGTGCGCCTGCATACCATAATCAGAGTCAATAAATCTCTGTCTCTGTCACAGCAGCAGATTTTTGATAAATTTCCAATGCATTAAAGGAAGAACTTTGTCCGGCGACTTTATGCATATCAAATTAAGTAAACAGAGCGCTCATTTCGAGTGTTCTTGTATATCCTTATACTAGGCAGTAGGCAAGCAAAGGCAAGCTCAATCTGAGCCGCAACGAAAACGGATCGCATGGTATGCCCTGCAATTAATTACGGACCAGGACCGCCCTGCTATATCGAGAGCGTGGCTCTCATGGACTTGAGTGGTGAAACTTGCTTTGGCGACGACGACTATCAACGACGACGACGACAACGTTGAGAACGACCCCTGCTCTATGCATACAGTCATTAATTTCAGCCATGTTAACTGGCTCGATGCTTAAGAGGCATGCAATCCTCACATTCACGCCGTAAAGGTTATTTGCGAAAAGGGCGAACTATATATGATCCCTCTGTATGTAGACACTTCTTAATAAGTGCACAAAGTCTGAAAGTGCGAAGGGGTAAAAAAAAAATTTAAATTACTGCTTTGGAGTAAATTTATTACTCTTGATCCATTTGTTTTGGGGCGCTGAGAAGTCGCTGTTCCCTTTTACCGCTGCCGAAGCTTTATAATCGGCTTGACGTTGGACGAACTTAAGCAAGATAAGTTGCCAAAGAGGATGTAATGAAGGAATTTATTGAAAAGATAAAAGGATATTGTTGATGAGGGGGTTTATGCTCTGCACAACTTAATGAGCAAAAAGGGAATTTCCATATTTATCGAGTGCGAAACACCACTAAAGCGGGATAAAGAATCAAATAATGGGTTTGGGCAGGTCATTTACATCCTGCTTAATTGTTCGCCACATGCACAGTGAACTGGCAACACCCTTTCGCTTGGTAAATGTAAAAGTTAAAAAGTTGGCGCTCGAAAACTGTTAGTGGCACAACTTTCCAATAAGGCAGGAGTTGCAAGCGGACGGTAGATACTAAATGCAAAAATTCCCAAATTACATTCGAACCGCTTGACACTGTTTACGTAGTTTTTTTTTTGCTGCCTTCGATTGACTGGAAACCCACTGCTATTGCCAAAACTGAGGACACTGTAGAACAGAAGAAGTTTTTCGCTATCAAATTACATACAGAAAACCACCAGGATTTCGGTGTCATTGAATACAATTCAGGAAACTTGCTGTCAATTGATTTTAATTCAGATGTCAGTTCCTTGGGCGTCACCGGGGCGTTCCGCAGACAAATTTTTAAGCCTTCGAGTACTTCCGGTTTGGCGGCGAGTCAAAAGGACATCTCGTTCTTTATATCGACAAATGGGAATATACATAGTTTCGATTTCATAATATATGCAGACTGGCGAAAGTCGGTCTACTTCGTTTTGGAATAAATTCGAGAGTAAGACAATAAGGATTCCGATTTAATTTATTGCATTTTGGACGCGTGAATGTCCTTGGAAACGGGAATTATCATTAGAGTGGAGTTTTAACAGCAATGTACCGAAGAATGTACTAAAACCATCCACTGTTTCCACATATACGTTTCACAGCTTCACAGGTCATAATAATTTTAAGAGAAGGAAAAGCGATTGGTTGGTGAGACAGCATCCTTTCGAGCATATTCATGAGCAATTCTTCTTGTTTACATGCGAGTAGGCCCTGTTTTTGCGGTGGCCATGTCTTATTTGAAGTACCCATAGCTGCATACTACGACTACGGTCCTGGATGGTATATGGTGCACTCTGTAGGTTGATTTGACGCCTTTATGTTAATTGTTCAAACCTTCACACCTATGACACTTTCAGCTTCATATTAGGTATTTCCAAGTGTAACTCATATGTGAGTACCTATATGTAGATATATTTATGTTGGCACATTAATGACAGAGTTTTCTTGATTTACTCTCAAGGAGGACAATGACGACAAGGAGTACATACAAGTTAATATCACTTTGTCACACATGTCGCTCCAAATTCTTTAATTGAGTTTACTTTTTTATTGCTGAAATAGGTCCACATTAAAAATTACTGACGCGCGAAGACAGAATACAATGGAAACAGGACTATGGATGAAAAAGCTCGCACTTCTCAAAGCATTCAGATCACAAGACATAAGTTTGCCGAGAGTCCAAAAAAGTATTTAATAGGATTTATTGTTATAATCTAGCTGACATTGTTTTTTTTAGACCGAAAATTAATTCAAACGGAATTTATATGAACTCACGAAAGAACACATGGTACAGGAGCATGTAGAACGCATGAGCATATTGCAGATTGAGGCGGTATGTCGAGAGGAAGAACTCGTAAATATAAAATAAATAAAAATGTGTGCACTTATGTCAATTGTTGTAATTTTGTATAGTGTTGTCCGTATTAAATAAAGTTTCTTATGCACTTAAAACATCGACGCATATTTATTTATATAATATACATATATGTTATGTATAAATATGTATCTGCCTAATTTGAGAAAAGTGATGTAATATCAATGCTCTGTGAGAGTTTTCTTGATCTTGATAATTGTTCAGCTGCTCGGATGGTGGTGTATTTACGTTCTCTTCGCCGACATTGTTTTCGTCTGAGAATAAAATGAGAAACAGTATAGTTGGTGAATGTTGCTTGTACATAATACAAATCGGAATACGATACCTATTAGATCGTTATATTCAATGGCCAAATTATGTGAAACGGCTAAAGCCACTATGGTAGTCTTAACGTTATCCAAAGACCCTCGCATTCCAGTGAGTGCGATACGGAATCGGGACTTCCAAACCCCAAAAGTTCGCTCAACTGCATTACGTGTAACGATATGAGCGATATTGTAGTTTTCTTCAGCGATGTTTCTAGGGTTTAAAACTGGCGTAAAAAGATGGTTGTTGCAAGCATACACTCGGAAAACTACAGAGCTACGAAAGCCGTAAAAAATGCACCAGCGCTTTACTATGCGCGTATCCGAGATGTTGACTTTATGGCTACAATAACCAAAATATATCTCCTATCGTCCATTAAAATGAGGTACATTGCCTAGTAATATGTCTCACAGTACCTAAAGCAGAGCTACGAGAACCAATTTCAAATGTGTTACGTCCATATTTAGCTTCTGGTATTGTTATATAATACCCATTAAATTAACTGTAATAACCTCGTCAAAGATGTAGGAAGCCTATATAAGAAGTTGTCACAGCCGCCGAGAAGAGTTGTCGTACCCAAATTTTAAGCTGCTAAAACTCATTCTTAGATCCGAAAGCCCAAATTTGAGGTTGTCATAGCCTCCGAGAAGAGTTGTTGTACCAAAATTCTAAGCTGCTAAAACTCCTTCTTAGATCCGAAAGCCCAAGATCCGAGACCCCAAATTTGAGGTTGTCTTAGCCTCCGAGAAGAGTTGTTGTACCAAAATTCTAAGCTGCTAAAACTCCTTCTTAGATCCGAAAGCCCAAGATCCGAGACCCCAAATTTGAGGTTGTCATAGCCTCCGAGAAGAGTTGTTGTACCAAAATTCTAAGCTGCTTAAACTCCTTCTTAGATCCAAGAGCCCTAATTTGAGGTTGTCATAGCCTCCGAGAAGAGTTGTCGTACCCAAATTCTACGGTGCTAAAACCCCTCCCTAGATCCGAGACCCCAAATTTGAGGTTGTCATAGCCTCCGAGAAGAGTTGTTGTACCCAAATTCTAAGCTGCTAAAACTCCTTCTTAGATCCGAAAGCCCAAATTTGAGGTTTTCATAGCCTCCGAGAAAAGTTGTTGTACCCAAATTCTAAGCTGCTAAAACTCCTTCTTAGATCCGAAAGCCCAAATTTGAGGTTGTCATAGCCTCCGAGAAGAGTTGTTGTACCCAAATTCTAAGCTGCTAAAACTCATTCTTAGATCCGAAAGCCCAAATTTGAGGTTGTCATAGCCTCCGAGAAGAGTTGTTGTACCAAAATTCTAAGCTGCTAAAACTCCTTCTTAGATCCGAAAGCCCAAGATCCGAGACCCCAAATTTGAGGTTGTCATAGCCTCCGAGAAGAGTTGTTGTACCAAAATTCTAAGCTGCTTAAACTCCTTCTTAGATCCAAGAGCCCTAATTTGAGGTTGTCATAGCCTCCGAGAAGAGTTGTTGTACCAAAATTCTAAGCTGCTTAAACTCCTTCTTAGATCCGAAAGCCCAAATTTGAGGTTGTCATAGCCTCTGAGAAGAATTGTCGTACCCATATCGTATGATTCTAGCCTGATTATTAACGAGTATCACTTCCTCAAGCGGCCACACATTTTAGGCTGTGATAGCCTCTTATGGCCCATACATACTTATTATAAATGTTCTCCAGAGTTCTCATACAAGCCGGAGTTTTGTGTTATCGAGTTTTTTTTTTATCAATTTCTTCCAATTTTCTGAAACAGAATTCTGGTAATGAACTAAAGGAAAAAAAACAATATTTTAAATTTATAAATTAAATTTCTTTTATTTCTCTGTATCAAACCGCTTTTTGATAGTTTCTTGCAGTAATATGTGTATATGCATCGTAAAGCTTTCCCGATGGTCGTTGACCTCTACATGCAGGTGCAAAATATGTTGCGTTAATTGCTTTTCCAAAAAGTTCGCAAACTGTTTTCGATAGATATTTGAAGTCGTTTCGGTTAAGTCTAAAAAAACGATAAAGCGAAGTTTATTTTTATGTCGTCTAAAGAAGAATGAAGCATTGTTCTTTTATTTATTAATGATGCTAAAAGTATATATTTTTTTTTTAATTTACCTTACTTAGAAATTATTGTAACTCATATAACGCAAAAAAGTTGACCCACTCTTTTATCGACGCAAAAAAGTTGGCCTAATACAAAAATAACTGTCTTTTACCACTGAGTGACGTCACCTTTGTTTTTAATAATTCGACTTGGAAGAGTTTCCACTAAATTAAAGCAGTATTCAGGAGTTATGTCATTCCAAACTTCTTGGATCTTTTCCTTCAATTCATTCAAGTTTTTAGCCGGATTTGTTCTTAATTCTTTTTTCATTTTTCCCTACAAAGTCTCAATTGGAGACAGGTCCGGGCTATTTGGAGGCCACGTTAGAACTGGAATGGTGTGTTCTCGAAGACAGCTCATATTTTGCTTGGCTGTATGACATGATGCGCCATCTTGCTGAAATGTAAAACTGCCACCTTCTGTTTGCAGCCTCGGAATCGAAGGTAAAAGTTGGTGCTCTAGGATGTCTTGATACCTACTGGCATTCACAGTACCATCGATGAAGTGAAGGTCACCTACTCCTTGAGCTGACATACATCCCCATACCATTACTGAAGCGGTAAATTTAGTTTTTCGTCTAAAGCAGTCTGGGTAAAATGCTTCAGCTGGCTTTCTTAAAACTCTTGATCGTGAGTCTCCAACACAAAGTGCGAATCGAGACTCATCGCTCCATATTACACTCCTCCATTGCCTTAGCGTCCAGTTTTGATGATCACGAGTCCACCTTAAGCGCTTTTTTTTTTTGCAAAGGAGTTAAAAGTGGTTTTTCTTTTGCCTAAGTGACCGTTTTTTAGAAGAAACAATTTTCTAAGTTAATAAAACAAAAACAATTTGGTTTAAAATTACTGTATAAGATTTGTATCCCATTTTCTTCATTTCTCGAATGCAGGTATCTCTTGAAACTTGCTTTTTAATCACATTTTTCCACTCTAAGGTGATATTTGCCGTTGTAGCACGACGATCTTTTTTGAGAATTCTTCTTAAAGCTCTTCTGTTACGATCGTTAGCAATTGATGGTCTTCCAGTTTTCTTCAGTGGGTTCACATTTCCAGTCTTCTTGTATAAATTAATAATGTTTCGAACTGAAGACCTAGATATTTCCAAATTTTTTGCAATAAGCCGAAACTTTTTTTTTGTACGCTTTTATTATTAAATTATGTATGTCTTCCGATAAAGACTTGCCACGCGCCATAGTGAATTTTGATTGCGACTGCAATCAGTGAATGCCTGACTTGAGACATCCGCACTTAAATAACGCAATAATAAACGGTAAATGTCAAGAGAGAAAGGCATTATCCAGCTTTAGCCAACTATTTTGCAACGAAAAAAATGGGTTAACAGTTGAAATTTGTGGCAACAAACATTAACTGTTTTAACTTATTGATTGCTTTGTAAAGAACACATGTTCATGGATAATATTAAGAAAAAAAATCAACTTTTTATTAATTATGCATAATAATAAGGCATTTGAAAATGTATGTGATAAAAAATGCAATACTAAGCCAACTATTTTGCGTTTGGGCTCGTACAATACAGCTCTTTCTTATTTGCAGTACCATCGGTTTGCGCAACATACCCAATCTATGAGTAACCTTGCTAAAAAAATAGGGGTGTACATACAAAAATTTGGTTTTGGCAGCCCTATTTTTAAAATTAGTTTTCTTAGTGTACCTACTTGATTCTGAGTAAAGATACCTGCCTGCAAAGAACAAGCAAGTTTTTTGCGACCCAGTCGGTACAACTTTATTTTTCCGCACTCGCATCGCCTCGTTTTTTTTACAACAAATTACTTATACACTAACAACCGAAATAATTTCCTTCTCAGAATACCTTAACGCTTAATCGATAAACTCACAGTGGGACCAAAAGTTGGAGGACATCCAGTGCAATGGATTCACTTATGCTAAGCACTCCCAAGGTTCAAATGGAAATTCTTGAAATCCGATTTGGGAGTTTAAATCAACAATCCGGAAACAGCAAATGCTCGCCACATCCGTTTCCTTTGTGTGCATCTATATAACCACCATCCTAGCGCCGTCCACACTTGATGTGTATGCGAATAACTTATAATCCATTGGCAAATCAATATCACTGTGTGGTGTGTGCGTACTGAATTGCGGTCGCTGTGTCTCCGGTCTTTAGCATGTGCATTGAATTATTATAATCCTGTGTGATGGAGACTCAATTTTTTTTCTGTCCAGCCACACATAAACATCCCGCATAATTCCTATTATTATTATTGAAAGCGCTTCATAGATCAGATTATATGCAACTCAACGTCAAGCGGGATTTTATAATTTAACTTGGTCCTTTGGAACATCCATCACAATCGGATATTGTGCAATTATAAATTTAATTATTTGCCAAGCAACGCCCGCTGTGCGCAACCGAAAATCCTTTTTGTACAAACGTGAGATATGAAATCAGTTATGTGCATGGAAATGGAAGCATGCACTATGCAAACGTAATTATTAATGAGAATGTAGCTCTTAAGCCCGCACAAATTTTACCGTAAAATGAGAAGGCTTAGTATTTAATTAGATTTCATCAGGATGCACCCTTCGAACGCGCGCCAAGGCAGGCTTTCCAAATTTGAAGCGTTATTTCAGATTTATCGGGCTACATTGTCTTTATAAATTCTTGGTCTGTATAGTTAGCAAGTAAATTGCAATTCGCAGGATTTTGATGGAACTATTCGCACGTCAACACTAAGACACAACCCTTTAGCCGGTTACGTAATTGTACATGCATTCGGTGCCGAGTTTTCACGTCTGCATTTGTGGGACCATTGATTCCTGAATAATGTATGCTGTTCATGAATTTTAAGAGCATTTTTTCCCTAAACAGCTATCAAAGTTGAAAGCCAGTGATGGGGTGAAGTAACGAGTTTGTATTTTACAAATAATGCATAATGCAACTGATTCAACCGACTGCAACCAATTGCTGGCTTAAGAGGCTTCTACAAAGAAATCGAAGTAAAGTGAAAAAAAAAATAGTACATTTTGTTTTCTGGGCTGAGAATTTATTACTGGAACGATTGAAATGAAGTTGACTGCATTTGAAAGAACAGAAACTCGCCTCCAATATGGGTAGACGAAGTTTTTCAAAAACATCTCAGTTTTATTTTATTTAAAGCATTCTAAGAGGTTTGTGTGAAAATTTGCTTAAGATCGATTTACTCTTGCCCAACTCATGATAATACAGAGTACGATACATCTGAGAACAAAAGCTCATCTAAAAGGTAATACGCAGAAGACCAATTTGTCTGAGATCAGCCTGGTTTGGAAAAAAACAAACTATTTTTTTGAAATATTGAATTATACGTACTAAGTTTAAATTAATTTTTTTTTAAATGATGCTATAAGTTATATGGCTCATGCTCACTCGCAGAAAAAAATTCGGAAACCATAAAGGCTGGTACGTTGTTTACCCTCTGCTATGAAATCCAAAGTACATTTTTTTTTTGGAAATTTTCGTGGAAAAAATTTATTTTGTGGAAATTCAAGAAGATTTTTGGTTGTCCATAAGTAAAAAAAATTTCAATATTGAATTTTCATTATCCCTTAAATTCGTAACAAGAAAAAAAAAACTCACGCAAAACGAATGGTTTTGAGGGCGCGGCGAAGTTATGCCGCAGGATATAACACCCCAAATATCAAAATGAAATTAGTTTCTAAAAATTAGGCCAATTTGCATAACGAAATAAAGCCCCATTTAGATTGTGGAAATAAAGCGCAAACAAATTATAATGAACCCAACAAAATAAATGAAATAAAGCCCCAAAGTACTGTAAAGTTAAAAATTTTGTGCCCTCGCCTTAAAGTCATTGCGGATTATTCTCAATCCCAACTAACTTCACGCATGTGCGAAACTCTCCTCTCCCATTCTTTTTATAAATATATATTATACAACTCCCGGCATTTTTGTAATTCATTCGCTTTCGGCGCAGTGGCTTAGTGGTTAGTGTGTTGGACTACTAAGCGAGGGGTCCCAGGTTCGAATCCCGAGAAAAACCCAAATTCCAACTTAAGGTTTTTTTCGCTGCGCCACCTCTCGCGAACGTCTGACAAACATCCGAGAGTATAACTGTCATGAAAGAGCTTCTCAATTGGCCGTTTGGACTCGGCATAAAATTGTAGATCCCTTCCATTCGTCCCAAAAATAAAAACTCACACAAGACGAATGGTTGTGAGCAGAGACAATACTGAGACCACCAACTCCGACCGATTTCCCGTTACTTAGCCTACAAGCTATATTTTTATGGGGTGGCAAATGCTAAGTGCGCTTGTATTGTTACATAGAAATTTGTATTGACAAATGTCACGTAACTTCAAAAATTCCGACTCACCAACACGCTCGCACCTTGCATATGCCACTTCCGCTGTGGGCAAAGTTGCTGACAGCGTTCATAGAATTTTATCCGTTAAATTTGAAATTGTTCGTTACGTGTGCATAATATTTTTTTAAGGAATAAGTGGAGATTTTCTTAAAATATATATGAAAAATAAACAATGCGGATTGTTTGAAGTAAAATAGAAATATATTAAGCAAATTTTCTTCAGTTTTTTAAGAAAAATTTACGCATAAAATCGAAGTTTATGATATTCAAAAGCGCAAAATACGCAACCATGTTTGTCATAATAAGTTTTTAGTATATAGAACATCTCATTTAGCTAGTTTTATTAACTAAAGAAATCAAATTATTCGCCTTTTAACAATATATAATTACTAACCAATGGCATTCAGTAATGTGAAAAGGTGGTATTCCCGAATTCTAGCACATTTCCCCACGGTTGTCGAGGTTGGCAGTATTTATTTTTGTATTTTTTGTATGTTTTTGCATGTCACACGGATTCTTAATTGACACAACACCGATAGGAAAACAAAATGGCGAATTTGAAAAAAACTGAGGGGCCCAGCGGCAAGAGGATTGTGAGTTGCGGGTCTTAGTATCATTTGTCTCTGGTTGTGAGAAGCTAGGCTTGGGTCCATACGGACCTGTTGCGCCAATTATTTATTTTTTTTTTATTTTTTTTTATTCGCTTTTGGAAATAAAACCAAAAGAAACCAATAATTATACCCATTAGCGTGCGTTTTCAGTACATTTTTATTTTTGGCATATTCTAAACAAAATAAAAATATGCCCCAAAAACTTATATAAACCTTCAATGTATTTGGAAATGTGCCAAACCGTTAGCAATGGCTTCAGCTAACTGTTTCAGGTTGCATTAAGTGCATATTTGTAAGTGCTTGCAAGGTAGAAGCGCACTATATTTGCCGGCAAATCAATGCAAACTACGCAAACGTAAGAATCTTGAGGTATTGTAATTTCTTCACTTTGATCTTATTCCAAAATTTCCTATTCGGAGGGTACTTCATCTTTGAATATGTCCTCTTTTGGAACCATATCCACGTAAGCCCCGTTGCATTCGTAGACATTGAGTACAGGATGGGATGACAGCGTACCCATAGAAATAGAGTACAGGTGGAAGGAGTTGTGGAAGGAGATAACTCTTTTGGAAAAGTTCCGTATAGACAGATGGTTAGGTACTTCAAAAGAATTAGACGTACAGATACATGGGTTTTGTGATGCTTCAAGCACAGCTTATGGAGCAGCCATTTACGTTCGTACAGTGCATTCAGATGGTGCAGTTACATGCAAATTATTAGTGTCGAAGACACGTGTGGCACCGCTAAAGACGGTATCCATTCCGAGGCTAGAATTAGCTGCAGCTGAGCTGCTGTCCAGGCTATTGGTACAGGTAAAGGAGTCAATGGAATTACAAGAAACAGCCTACTCTCTATGGTCCGATTCGACTGTAGTGTTGCATTGGATAAGGAAGCTGCCGTATGATTTAAAAACATACGTGGCGAATCGAGTCGCGTCGATTCAATCAAATACGGAAGTGAAATGCTGGCACTATGTCAGTACGAAGGAGAACCCAGCTGATTTGCTGAGTAGAGGTGTAAAGCCGTCTGCGCTAATAGACAACAGGTTATGGTTAGAAGGCCCGATATGGCTTCGGTCAGTACAGGCGGAATGGCCGACAAGAGACATTCTGAAGGGCACGTCAGTACAGGTACAGAGTGAGATGAAAGTGTTTGTTGTTACAGCATTTCAACCAATGTTGAGCATAAGTGCGAAACATTCAGCCAGTAGAGTATCACAGTCACAGTACAGGGTCCCGCTTTTAGAGTATAGCAACAAGCTAGAGAAGTTGGTCAATATAATCAGCTACATGACTCGGTTTGTGAACAACTGGTCGGTCAGGCCAACCTTTAGAATAAGAGCGAGTAGAGGTGGTACAGGTGTGAAAGAGCCAACGTTAGAGGAAAAAGCGTACGCAATGACATACATTTTGCGTAAATCACAAGAAGAGATGTACGGTAAAGAGATAGCAGCATTAAAGAACAGTACAGACCTACCTGAGAGAAGCAAGCTGGAGCCGCTTAAACCATTGTTAGATGTTAGAGGCTTACTGAGAGTAGGTGGAAGGCTAGATAGAAGCAACAATTCATATGAAATGAAGCATCCAGCCATAGTTCCTGATGGATCCAGATTAGCATGGCTACTGATAGATCATGCCCATCGCGCAACGAAGCATGGAGCAGTACAGGTTATGATGCAGTTTGTGAGGCAGAAGTATTGGATTCCGAAGCTTCGTAGTGAGGCAAGGAAATATCTGCACAAGTGTGTCATTTGTGCCAGATATAACTACAGGCTAGAGCATCAGCTGATGTCAGAATTGCCAGCTGACAGGGTACAGGCCGGAAAGCCGTTTCTGCATTGCGGTGTGGATTATGCGGGTCCGTTAGAGATGAAAGTCATCAACAGGCAAGGAGATCAAGTCACCAAGTCCAAATGTTGGGTCGCAGTCTTCGTGTGCTTGAAGACTAGAGCAGTGCACATCGACTTGGTGACAGATTTGACATCGTTAGCTTTCATAGCTTGCTATGAGCGCTTTATAGCACGTAGAGGTAGATGCGAACGCATGTATAGTGACAACGGGACTTCGTTCGTCGGAGCCTGCAACGAGTTAAAGAGAGCAATAGAAAAATGGTCGGATAAGGAGGCAATGGCTCATCTTGGTAGCAAGGGTACAGAATGGCGCTTCATGATTCCAGCAGCACCTCATCAAGGAGGGATCTATGAAGCCGCGGTAAAGTCGATGAAATATCATCTAAAGAGAGTAGTGGGTTTGAAGGTGATTCCCTACGAGCAACTTTCAACCCTATTAGTACAGGTTGAGGCGATACTAAACTCAAGGCCGATTCATCCCTTGAGTGACGATCCAGAGGATGTACAGGCATTAACCCCGGGACATTTCTTAGTGGGCGAGCCGATGATTCTTCCGATTCCATTCAACACCAGCCAGCAGCCAACCACAGTAGGAGTAAGGCTTTGGAGAGATCGTCAGAAAATGTTAGGCCACTTTTGGGAGAGGTGGAGTACAGATTATTTAACCACTCTTCAGCAAAGGAAGAAGTGGCGTAGAGATAAGGAACCATTGAAGATAGGCCAGCTGGTCACATTGGCCAACGAAGGTTTTCCACCAGCACACTGGGCGCTTGGTAGAGTAAGCGAGCTTATCACCAGCTAAGATGGGCTTGTACGATCAGTAGTTGTGCAAACTGAGACAGGAAGACTGAAGCGTCCTGTACAGAAGATCTGCATAGTTCCAGTGGAAAGCTGTGATCATTAAGTAGAATGTATAGTAGTAATTCGAGTTATTCATGTATAGAGAATGTATAGTCATGTATAAGAGAATGTAAAGAAAATTATGAATTTTGCTGGCACTGTATCGAATCACTCATACATGGGTATATTGTACACTCGTGTATGAGTCTTGCTCTCATTATAATAATAAATGTATGAGCAAGCTGGGACTCTCTTCTTCGAATGAGAGTAGAAGCAGTTAGTTGCTATCGAGAAACAGAGTTGTACAGACGTACAGGAGCGTACAGGAAAAAGATCAAGAATAAAGAATATTTAATAGTCGGGTTTTTATATATTTTCCCGACTCTAAAACGTCACGTGTTTTATTTCCGAGATATACATGTCCGTAAATGACTCGCATACTCCCCCCATCAAACATGCTGCATCAACATCTAACACTACTCTCACTGCCTCTCAGCAGATGAACATCTAAATGCTTTTAATAATGATACGCACTCTTTTACCAATACGAGTGAATGCACCAATGTTACGGTTGCAAATTCTGAATTAAACAAAACTGCTACTTCAAACTGCCGGATCCAAGCGCGAATTAAAATTATAGACCTATATGTAAGCTATCTGCCATCCCCAAGATTTTGGAAAAGATTGTATGCGATAAATTAAATTTCCTTGTCAAAGAAATCATTTCCGATTCTCAACACGGCTTTGTTCAAGGCAGATCCACAGCCACAAACCTAGCAATTCTATGTGAAAAAGTTGTAACAAACTTTGAACTTGGTTTTCAGACTGATTTAATTTTTACCGATTTTGCAAAGGCTTTTGACAGAGTAAATCATAGAGTGCTGATCCAAAAATTAAGATGTATTGGGTTCGGCTCCCCTCTGTTACATTGGATATCTTCGTACCTACGAGACCGTACTCAACTCGTTAAGGTAGATGGTTTTCTTTCAGAGCCTATCTTTGCAACACCAGGTGTTCCGCAAGGAAGTCACATTGGGCCCTTGCTTTTTGTCCTCTTTGTTAATGATATTCAATCGCATATTCGTAATGCCACCTGCCTTTAATTCGCTGATGACTTAAAAATCTTTCATAGTATTCAAACTGCTGAAGATAGCTTGCTTCTTCTCCAAGACGATCTAAACAATCTAGCCAGTTGGTGTCAACGTAATTTTTTGGACTTAAACGTATCTAAATGTCAAAGACTTACTTGTGCGAGACGCATAAGCCCAATATCTTTTAGTTACCAAATTAATAACGTAGAGCTTGAAAAAGTACTTCTAAAAAAAGACCTTGGAGTCATATTGGATCCACAACTCACTTTTAAACCTCATGTTGACTACATTGTGAGTAATGCATTCAAAATGCGTGGTTTCATACGAAAGAATTCTCTGATCCATACGCACTAAAGACTCTGTATTTTGCATTTGTTAGATCGGTTTTTGATTATTGTAGTGTAATCTGGAATCCTTACTACCAATATCAGTCCTACAGAATATAAAGGGTGCAGAAATGTTTTACTACGCTTGTTTTTAAAAAGCTAAGGTGGAATATAGAAACTCCACCTTACTTAACTAGATGCCTTCTTTTTAATATACTTACTCTTGAAAATAGACGCAAATATTTTAGTATCATGTTTATAAGAGTTATAATAAATTGCCACATTAAATGCCCCTATTTACTGGAACGGATAAACTTTTATTTTCCCGAACAATTGTTGCGTATGAGATTTCATATTCGTGGTCATTTTCACAGAACAAATTATGGCAGTAATGAACCAATTGAGCGTTGCATCAAAGAACTAAATTTAGTTATTGATCGCATTGATGTTTTCCAAAACTTTTCTAGAAATTCTTTTAAAAATCAAATAATGTCTGTTCTCTACCATAATAATTAAATATTTTATGTTATAATATTAGTCTTAAGTTCATATTATAATAGTTTTTTTTAAGTTGTCTAAATGGGTTTGTAACTCAAATTGACGTACGAAATAAATAAATAAAATAAATAAAGCTGATTACACACTTATAGGCAGATTTGACAGAAAAAAACAGCATAAACAAAATAATTGAAATGGCGGACCAACCTTGTTGCTCTGGAACTAAAGGTTATCCAATTTAATAAACAACAATCAATAAATATACAATTTATACATATACTTTATTACAAATGACAGCTATGTGCTCAAGTGCGTTTAATAATTACATCAGAACGATCTGAGTACGCTCGGTTCAGAGAGCGCTCATAATGCTCGAGCTCGGTTCAGAGCACAGCTCTGAACTAAAAGAGAAAAACGCCTTTTATTTATGTATTTATTTCATTATTGGATCTTAAACACAGTAAGATACAATCTAATCATTTTTATCTTATTAAGGGCATTCAACTCCTTATATGATGCTTCGTCCGGCAGATGGTTGTGTTGCACATCATTTTTTGTATGTAAATATACGCCGTCAATTAATTAATCAAGAAGATTAATTCTTGCCTTGCAGGAATCCCTCCAGCATAATATATTCTTAAAATTTGATTTTTTTTTATAACATCCCTTCTTCAAAAATATAAAGAAGGGTTCTATTTCTTCTTTTTCTCGAAAACTTTTCGAAATTCAGGCTTGACTTTAATTATATTTCTCTTGATTTTCAGAAAAGTAACGATAATTTTCATTTCGTTCTTAAAAGTTGGGACCTTCTTTCGCAAACAAATAGTAAATTTAAAAAACCAAAAAAAAAACCGACTGACTGTAAAAAAAGAATTATAATTATATGAACAGGATACATTCAAGTACCTACATCTATCTTGCGTTTGATTATCACGGAAATTCTGAATAATTATTTCACGACATTGTACGTCGTCCAAGGTTTAACTCTTCCTAAAAACAAAGTGGTTATTTATGCAGCAAAAACCCACCTGGAGAAGATATCTAACCTACAACATCGTCTTGTTAAGATAATTAGACAAACTAATTCAAGTTTTAAAGTTTTAGATGTAAAGGCAATCTTCAAGATGACAACACTCCTAAGCTATATGGACGACCGGCGGTTTCTTCAACCCATCAGTCACACGCTAAACACCCGAAGACGAGCCCAAGGGATGCTAGAAGTTCCGACAGCTTACAACTCGTACGGAGACAGAGAATTACGATGCACTGTTCCTAAATTGTTAAATTCGCTCCCACCGTTACTGAAAATGATTCCAAATTTCAAAACAAGAAAAAAAGAGATTAAAAAACATTTTATTGAATTTCATCATGTAATTTAAGAAAACATTTGTAAATCTTAAACTCACTAAAATACTTTCAACTTCAGAAATTAATTAATTGTATTTAAACTTAACGTTCTTAATTTCAAATCACTTCAAAACTAAACTCAATGTTATGTCCAACCACCTGCAGATAAGCACTTTGCTTTGCAGGTAAAACAATGTAAACGAAAATTTGTGTGCAAATAAACAAACCTTTTGAACATTTTGAACCTTTTGTTTCTGACTAATCGCATTCAAAAGAAAAACCCAATTGGATAACCTCACTTCTTACACGATAAATAACGCATTGAATGTCAATTGATCGTAATGCTTGTACCGTTTGCGGATGCGATTCGCTATATACGACTATCAAGAAAAAGAGCACATTTGACACAATAGAAAATTACAATGTCAAATTGCGAACAGCATAAGTCAACGTATAACGCCATCTATCGGTTTTTAAAACTTCACGTCGTCCAAAAGCATTTTTTTTTTTTATATACCCATGCCCAGCTGGCTGACACTGCGTCCAAAAGCATAAAGTCCTGCGATAAAATGCAAAATTTCATAAAAAAAAAATCAAATTTATCGCATTTTTGCGGAATTTTCTTTTATTCCAATCGAAAAGCCATTCCGTTACAATTGCACCCAGAATTTCATATATAAAATCAATTTTCGAACAAGCCCGACAACCTAAAAGCCCTCAAAGACAACATTCGACACGAGTGCGAGAAACTGTCGCCCGAAGTTCTCGCCGAAGTGATGAAAAATGCCATAAAACGAGCCCGTATGGCAATCAATTGTGACGGCTCCCATTTGGCCGATATAATCTTCTCGACTTGGCCAATAAAATTCTAAAGCCTCAAATAAATATAATCAAAAAACAGAATCGAAGTTGTTCGTTTAGAAAAAAAATGAGAGCCAAACAACATCGGATGACTTCTTTTGGCCCCCCTTGTACATAAAGTTATCTGTGAATTCAAGTTTGCGTACCTATTTTAAGTTTTTTTTTGTTTATGTTATATACTCTTGTTAATGCGATTTATGAATTCTAGTATATTTATGTTATGTTTTTTCTATCTCTAATTTAAAAAAACAAAACTAATTTATAATTTAAAAAAAAAGTGTAAAGTCTTATTTCAGGTTATTATTTTATTATATAGACTGTCGTTCAAAGGTGCCCCAGCCTAGTTCAAAACTGTCCCGCAGGGGGGGGACCCTTAAGCATAAGGACTTCAAAAATATTATAATAAATCGAAATCTTCATAAAACGGATAGAATTATGCGTTTAAACTAAAGCTGAGTCCCATTTCTAAAAGAAAAACAAGGTTACAGATCAAAAATTCGAAATCATAGGTTTTTATGAGACTTGGAAGCAAAAAGTGTTCAAAGGTGCCCCACTCTCCCCTAAATAAAAAATATTATGTGAATATTATGTTTAATGCCAGTTGCCCTGATTTATTTCTCTTCTTTAACCCATTTATAGCCAGCGTTGCGTTTACGCAACACCAAACAGCAAGTCACAACACGATTTTTTCTGTCTGTACCGATTGTTCTACGGAAAACTTTTGTGTCGTTTCTGTTTGTGCGTTAGTCACCTCATAGTGTCGCAGTGTGTTCTTTACCAGAATTCATTGCAGTTGTATTTTAGAGAGAAGAAGTTGGATGCGAATATTATTTTTCAGAAAACAAAATTAAAATGAATAGAAATTACCGGTAAGTGGAATTGTATGCTTCGATTTCAATAAGTTTGATGAACTTTGTTTGTTTATATATTATTTCTGTGATGCAAAAGAAATAGACTTCATTTCATGAACTTGTTGATAATTGACAACACCTAAATGCCATCGCAACACTGGGTCTAAGTACATACAGAAAACTACGTTATTTTTATTTTGGCTGAGGGGAAAAACGTTGACATTGGCTGATATTCTGGATGCTCTTGAATCAGAAAATGAAGTTACGGATACTATTTTTTTGTTACCCCCCACTGATGGCGCTATTACAGATGAAGATTCTGGTGAAGAGGAATGTGCTGATCCCAATAGGATGAATCCAAACCAGCTATTAGCAGAAGCCGAAGTTAGTTGCAAAGCGAATGAAGTGGATATAGTAGAAGATTGGATACACATTCCGAAGATAGCGCAAAGTTGGCGTAGAGATAACGAGGAAAACTTAAATCTTAGTTCATTTTTATACAATTTTAAGCCTTGGAGAGGAGCATTACTGCCTCCTCTATCGTTGAACTCGGAGACTCACCCATTGGAATTTTTTGAACTGTTTATGAATGAGCATTTTATCCGTATCATTAAAAAGTACACAAATTTATATTCAGCTCAACGAAATCAAAGCATAAACGTTACAGAACCAGAAATATTTATATGTATTTCTTGGCATAGTAATCCTTTCGGGATACGTGCCTCTACCAAGAAGAAATATGTATTGGGAAGACCGCCAAGACAGTCATAATGCTATGGTTTCAAATGCTATGCGCAGAAAGAGATTTAACGATATATTTGTAAATATTCATGTTTGTGATAACGATGGTATTGATAATACTGATAAAATGGCCAAAATCAGACCAATGGCTGATCATTTGAACAAAATGTTTGTAAAGTTTGCACCAATTAAAATGCAATTGTCAGTTGATGAATCAATGATTCCCTGTTTTGGAAGGAACTCTTGTAAACAGCTTATGCGCTTGAAACCTGTTCGTTTTGGATACAAGGTATGGGTTGCAGCAACACGCCTCGGATATTGCGTTCAATTTGAGTTTTATCAGGGAAGAAATCAGAAACGAGATCCCACAGTTTTTCTTGGTGAGTTCGTGGTTCTCAGCCTAGCAGAAGTTATTAAACGGTAGTATCCTGGCCTAACATTCTCATATTTTTACGATAACTTTTTTACAAGTCCTGACCTAACTAACAAGCTGACAAAACTTGAATGCGGTGGCACCGGAACCTTAAGAGAAAATCGATTGAAGAACATTAGTATGACAGACAAGCAGACATTCAACAGAAAAGATAGGGGATCCTACGAGGCTTTTGTAGATAAACAAAACCAGTTATTGCTTTCCAATGTGCATGGGCTGCATCCTATAGGTGCAGCACAAAGATTCAACAGTATTCAGAAAGCAAAGTCAGGAGTTCCGCAGCCAAATGTTAACAAGCAGTATAATAAATACATGGGTGGAGTTGACCAACTCGATAACAACGTGTCAAATTATAGAATTGCCACTCGTGGAAAAAAATGGTATAATCCCATAATAATGTGGATGATAGATGTTTCTGTTGTGAATGCATGGACATTATCCAGAAGTTATGGGAGCTAGCTAGGATGCACTGGAGTTTCGCCGCCAAGTCTCTACAGCTCTTTGTACCAAATATGGTTATCCACCAAAAGGTGGTGGACGGCATTCAAAGTAAAATTCCACATCTTTTGGCTGGCCATCATATAATGGAAAAATCTGACAAAAGGCTGAGATGTCGCGTTTGTCACAGTCAGACTTTAAAAAAATGTGGAACTTGTAAAATAGCACTTCACGACAAATCTTTTCAAGAATATCATGCTAACCTAAAATAATTAATTTTTTTTTTACATTTTCCGTATATATGATATATATATATGTATAATGAAGTTTTTATAAAAAAAATAAAAAAAAAACGTACAAACACCCAGCGTTGCGTTTACGCAACACCTCAAAACTCCACTTCCCCACAAAAGAAAAAAATGTTTACTCCACAGATCGATTTCAGCAACTTATCTTACCATTATATCCAAAAATCACTATAAACGGGAGAAAAAAAGTATTCGGATATAAATGGGTTAATTTATTTTACTGCAGCTTCAATGATATCATTGCGAATCACATTCGTTCTTTCCGTTTATATGCAAATGACACTTTCAATAACTGAAAATAAAATTAAATACCTGGCTTTACAACACTTACTTACATGACATTTAATCAGACTTGAGCCACTGATCAACTCTCCCTTCAGAAAGTGTCTCAAGTCTCCGGCTCACATTTTTTACCAAATTTAAATATAAAATTTTTGTTGAATACAAGCCAGAATGGTTTTATGCTAATATTTACAATAGGGGTATTCAATTAATCTCATAATTTTATGCAGCTCGAAAATTCATAACTTTCTGCGGTGCTTTAAGTGAACTCCCCTCGAAAATATCATTGCGTAAATCGACTGTCAAGTCGGTTGTCAAACTCAGCTGTTCAAGTTATATCCAAATTATTTTTTTCGTTTTGCTGTAAATCATAAACATTTTTATTTCTAAGTACTACTCAAATTATATTTTTTACTTGAATTCTTACAATTTTCAGATCTTCCTAAAAAAAACCTCTGGAAAAAAATAAACAACAGACGACAAACGACGTCAAAATTTGACATTTGTGATTTGCGCAACTTTCCGCGGTTGATTTCCGAGCCTAAATCGTCGCGGAAAATTATGAGGGGTGTGTAAACTATTCTCCGATCTCCATACAAAATCTGACAGTTCATTTACGAGGTGGTAAATTTCTGCAGTTTATGATTCTTTAACGCGTTTAAGTGTATACCCTTAATGTATAGAATATCATTATATTAATAGGTGAACATCAAAAGTTTCGGTACACTTTTAAAGTATTTGTTATGAAATGAGGAGAGTAAAACTTATATCTTTCGAACGGTACTGTGCCATAGATGTGCACAAACCAAATATCGTGGGTATATGTCGCCATAAAGGCTGGTAAAATTATTAAGCTATGAATTCCCCATACAAAACAGGTAATTGAAAGGATTTTGGCGACATTCAATTTGTCGACATTATTACCATAGTAACGTATTCAAATATATATCATCTTAGATAAGAACCCATTTCCAATGGAACAGCTCATTTACGTATTTTTTTCGATAAATATATGTCGATCTTTTCGTTAATAAAAAAAAAAAACGTAAATAAGAAAAATAATTGTGGTACGTTTTTTAGTACAATATTTTACATACTTATAAGAAGAATGGTCTATTTTCAACCACAAGCTATACTAGTCAATATTATTGGGCAACATTAAATTTATTTACTTAGCGCGTTACAGATAAATTTTATAGCGAAGAAACACATTTTCTCTTCCACCAACCAGAGACTGCTGATGATTTAGAGTTATTTTTGTGTGCAATTAACGCGTCTGCATTGCATTTATTTACACTTTGATTTTGGATTTTAATAGAATTTAAGTAAATTATTGAAAGTGGCTCAAGTCTCCCGCTTTCCCCCTTCATATTCGTACTACAAAATAACATGAAGAAATAACACTAAGGCTTTCATAATAACACTAGTGATAAGATCATGCATATTGCACAATCCTGTTCTTTGTATTATTCTCCGGTCGGGTGTCGGAAAAGTGCAATATTATCAAGACCTGAAAAATGCAAAAAAAAAAACTTAGAACAATTCCTACAATAATAATATCTCAAGTAACCACGATGTTGACGACCTAATTCATACATTTTCTGCGCATATTATAAATTCAGCTAATAGTTGTATTCCCAAAGTTCCGATAAAATCTAAATGTGTAAGATTACCAACTCACATCCTAAAACTTATCAGAATAAGGAATATGCACAAAAGAAACTGGCAGAGATACCGACAACCTATTTTCCGAATTCATATGTCAAAAACTAATAAATTATTAAAAAAAAGTATTCAGGATTTCCGAAACGCAGAATGGAACAATAAATTAAGTTCACTAGATAAATCTGATAAATACCCTGTTTCAAAAATGGTTTGACTACCTTCTATACAGACACCGAGAAAGCGGAGTTACTTGCGTCAAATTTCTCAGAAAATCCTGTAGTATCGCAGCATTTAGGAGATGCAAGCACAGAAACACTTGTCCAAAATACTATACAGTATTTTAGTGCAAGTAACCCTGACACCCCTTTGGAAGAATTTGTATCGGAAACAGACATAATATACCTTACAGATTAAAAAAAAACAGGTGGATTCGATAATATCAAAAATATATATATATAAAAAAATTAGGGAATCAAAGTTTTGATATTTATTATAAATGCGTGCCTTAAAACGCAGTACTTTCCTGATGGATGGAAACTGGCAAAGGTAGTCCCAATACCAAAAGCGGAAAAGCCTCTTGATAAACCTCAAAGTTACAGACCTATAAGTTTACTTAGTAGTGTAAGTAAGATATACGAACAAATTCTAAAAGGAAAAATTATCAAGATTATCGAGGATCATAAACTATATCCCGATGAACAGTTTGGTTTTAGGCGTGGTCATGGAACCTCACACCAAGTTTTAAGATTGTGTAATATTGTAAAAATGAACCGTGTAATAGGGAGATCAACTGGTATGGTCCTACTAGATATTGAAAAAGTTTTTGACTCTGTGTGGCACAATGGACTTATATACAAAATGATAAACCAAAATTTTCCTTCGTTCCTCTGTAAAATCATTCAGAGTTTCGTATCAAATCGTCGTTTTATTGTGCATGTGAATGGTAGTGTATCAAATGTAATAAACTTTCACGCAGGTGTTCCCCAAGGCTCAGTTCTTGGGCCAGTTCTGTACAACCTGTACACATCCGACTTTCCTCTCCTCTTCCAATGTGAAGCAGCTATATATGCCGATGACACGGCTATAATTTCATCGCATGAGTTCGGTCTAAATATTGAGACGAATCTGAAAAATGCTATTGAAACACTGCAAAACTACTACACAAAGTGGAAAATAAGACTGAACGCTGAAAAAACACAAGGTATCTTTTTTACGCGAAAAAGAAGACCTTGTTTTCTCCCAGTAAACCAATTGCTTGTCAATGGGTATTCAATTGCGTGGAAGCCTTCTGTTAAATATTTGGGTGTATATCTTGACTCAAAACTGACGTTTAAAGAACACACTATGCAAACACTTAACAAATAAATATTGGCATAAAAATATTATATCCATTTATAAATAGGAAATCCCGATTTGGGGATACTGTGCTGAATGTCACGTTAAAAAGTTACAAATCGCGCAAAACAAATTACTAAAAATGATGCTTAATTTCCCATGGCATTACTCTACGCTAGATCTACATGCAAGAGCAAATGTTGAAATGATCTCGTTCAGAATACGCAAACTTATCGGCAAATTTAAGATCAGATGTGATATCCCTGACAATCCTCTTATCAATCAATTAAATATTGAATACCACATACTCCACTGATATTAACTAACGCAGTATTCAACTTTTTGTTAATTTAGTTGTAAATGTTTCTCTATTGTTATTCATTTATATTTATTTGTGTATCTATATATTTATTTACTTATTTATTCATTTGTTTATTTATTTATTTATTTGTTTATTTGTTTATTTGTGTATTTGTTTATTTGTTTATTTATTTATTTATTTATTTAGTCATTTATTTATTTATTTATTTATTTATTTATTTATTTATTTATTTATTTATTTATTTATTTATTTATTTAGTTATTTATTTAGTTATTTATTTATTTATTTATTTATTTATTTATTTATTAATTTATTAATTTATTTATTTATTTATTTATTTATTTATTTATTTATTTGTTTATTTATTTATTTATTTATTTATTTGTTTATTTATTTATTTATTTATTTATTTATTTACTTATTTATTTATTTATGTATTTATGTATTTATTTATTTATTTATTTATTATTACATTATTTAATTATTTACGCTTTCATGTATATTTTATTTATTTATTTATAAGTTTATGTATATTTTATCTATTATTATTTTTTTTCCTTAATTTGAGGTTTTTAGTCGTTGTTTTTCCTCAAAAACAAAAATTTCTAGTTATATTTTTTTTTCTCTCTCTTTGTCACTTGTAAACTTTTTCCAGTAGTTAGACATAAATTTGTCATATCTCTGTACTTAAATTATGTAAATTGTGCTATAACAAACTGTAAATTCTAAACGAAATAAATATCTTTCTATCTTTATTGCATTTATGACTTTTTTTTTTGAAAATACCCTACAAAAGTGATAACTAGGACTTGGAGTTGTTGAGCTCCATCCATTTTATATCATTGGCAAGACGCAATTTTAGCCACCTCTGGTTTCATCCGCCTTATTACAAGCTCTTCATGTCTTCACGAATTTTGCGCATCCATTTGTTTAATATTGGTCTCACACAACTGTCTTAAGGAATCCCCAATCTCTAATAACGTTTTGTTGGCTTTATTTGCGTTCTCCATTTGATTTGCACAGACATTTTTTTGAAGTTCTATCTGCTGTTGTAGAATATCTTGATTTTTGTGCAAATTTGTTTGTCGTTTGTTGAATTTTGTAATTTATATCCTGAGCCGGCCTTCCATTGCCATCGTCATGTTATATTTTTGTATCGTCCAAATCTATATTAGAATTAAATAAATTTATAATCTTAACAATTTGTGTATATGTTCATTACTTACTCTTTTCCATTTGATGTTTTTGTTGGCGGTGCATTTGTTAGTGATTCGTTAGTGATTCTTTACGAAGAGCGAAAAAGGGGAGATAATCAAAAACGATTACCTTAGCCGATTCCAGACCAGCTAACGCCAAAATCATCAGTTCGTTCATATTTGAAAATTATTTATGGAAAATACTTGTACATCGAATCTGGCAACCTTGGAGACTATAAATGAAATCAAGAAGACACATCAGCGCTGTCATAGCAGCCAATAAGCTAAGCGCTCAAAAATGTATTCCTGAATATACCCGCAATCATCACAGTGGTTCCAAGAACCCCCCCTTACCTGTGAGGGAAATAGGAAAATAAAATAAAACGCAACCTTATAAGTCCCATTTTCAATTGATTTCCTTTTTGTCATTCGATTAATCCCACTTCATTGGAAAGTCGCACCCCTCTGCTACTACTTCAATATCCTTAAAAAAGTACAACCAGCAATAGCGTTGTCATAACATTACGACTCATTCATAATAAGTGTCATTCCCATGACAGTTGGCACCGACCTAATTTCCTTTAGACTACAAATGAATACCAAACAAAACGTCTTTGTATGTGCACAAGTACGACCAGTACCATAATGGCGAAGAAAAGTTAATAAAATTTCAACCTTTACCTACTCGGTGTATAGGAAAACGAACGTGCCCTTATTTACCTGTTCCCGAGTAGGAAATAGGTTAACCGAAGCATAATAAATTCTTATCGTTGTGTGTCCCTTGTCACTTAAGCGCTTACGCTTCGCTGGATTGGACAATGTTCTCTTGTAGTTCATCCAACCCTCGCAATCCCGCCTTAGCTGAAGCAGGGTTAATGTTAAACAGTTTAAATCTGCGCCAGTTACCAAGTTTGGTTTCTTCGGCGAACCAGTTCCAATGATGAGAGCATAGCAAACCATGCTGAATGTGGTGACCCCGATATCGTCTTTTCTGCAATAGTACAGACAGGGAGTACAAAAAATGAACACAAACATGCCACAAGAAGTAGTTGTACAAACTCCCTGGGCATAAATCAAGTTAAAAACGTGACAAGAAAGCTTAATGCCTGCAGTAGTGGCGCTGGGATAGTCTTCTCAAGCGTTGAACGCTTTCTGCGTTCAAAGGCGTTGTGACAGCCGAGAGGATTTGATTTCGGGACAAACTGTAAAGTATTTATATGGATTATGCACAAGTAGTTGGCTTTAAATGCATTCAAAGGGGCGATTGAATGAACTCTCCACGGCTATTATGGATTCTTCTATTTTCGTAATCGATTTACGCTGGATGAAAAAGGACGTGATGATAGCATCGGCTTTTTTAAGACGAATATTTGGTGCAAGTTGTCTTGGCATTCGAAGGGTTTGAATCTTTGGGTTTCCTTCGTCATCTTTCGGTGCTCGCAAGAACCGAATTAATTATCTTTGTTTTTGAAGATTGTTTACTTTGGAGATCTGATTTTGACTGTTTGGGATTAAATCTGTACGGATGGATAATGGATGACTCGATGCGGTTATAAATCAGCATTGCCAGACGTCCCGATTTTCGCGGGACTTCCCGATTGTCAGCACAAAATTAAATGCCCCGCGCGGGACACTCTCAGTCCCGCTTTCAATACATTTGTCATTTTCAAGGTCAATTTCAACTCATAGCATAGCTCAATCACAATGTTCAACATTGATACACAACGTCAACGGTCAATGTGTTTCCAGCACCAACACATTTACATTACATACCCACAATCGTGACGGCGTCATTACTTGGGCCTTGGTGTGTATTATTTTTCTGTGCAAGTGCGCACATCGTAAACTTAGATCCACTGTGGCAGTCGCAGTCAGAGACAAATGATACTGAGACCCTAACCTCACAATCCTCTTGCCGCTGGGCCCCTCAGTTTTTTTTCAAATTCGCCATTTTGTTTTCCTATCGGTGTTGTGTCAATTAAAAATCTGTGTGACATGCAAAAACATACAAAAAATACAAAAATAAATACTGCCAACCTCGACAACCGTGGGGAAATGTGCTAGAATTCGGGAATACCACCTTTTCACATTACTGAATGCCATTGGTTAGTAATTATATATTGTTAAAAGGCGAATAATTTGATTTCTTTAGTTAATAAAACTAGCTAAATGAGATGTTCTATATACTAAAAACTTATTATGACAAACATGGTTGCGTATTTTGCGCTTTTGAATATCATTAACTTCGATTTCATGCGTAAATTTTTCTTAGAAAACTGAAGAAAATTTGCTCAATATATTTCTATTTTACTTCAAACAATCTGCATTGTTTATTTTTCATATATATTTTAAGAAAATCTCCACTTATTCCTTAAAAAAATATTATGCACACGTAACGAATAGTTTCAAATTTAACGGATAAAATTCTATGAACGCTGACCAGCGAGCGTGTTGGTGAGTCGGAATTTTTGAAGTTACGTGACATTTGTCAATACGAATTTCTATGTAACAATACAAGCGCACTTAGCATTTGCCAACCCATAAAAATATAGCTTGTAGGCTAAGTAACGGGAAATCGGTCGGAGTTGGTGGTCTCAGTATTGTCTCTGGTCGCAGTAGCCAGTTGCAATTGAAAAGTAGTGTGTTGTGAATTTTAATTTTTAAGATGGATGAAGAAGCCAATAGTATTGTTTCGGATTGCTCGGAGCCGGAAAACATTACACCGAAGAAGAAAGCCAAAATTGTAAAACATCGTCTAACGAAGTACAATGCAAATTGGGAGAACGACTATAATTGGCTGTGTATTGCGGGTTCGAGTGAGCATCGAGGTTATTGTAGACTGTGTAAAAAAGAGTTTAGTATTTCTCATGGTGGACTAAATGATATAGTAAAGCACTCAAAAACGAGTACCCACTCGAAGATCGCTAGTTGTAGCGCTGCAAAAAATATAACTAGATATTTCCAGTCACCAGGTACTTCCACTTTTCAATACATTTGTCATTTTTAATTACTTCAATATATCACTCTGTAAAACATTCGTTAAGCTACAATAGTATGGATTGTTTCCAAAAATTATTGCCCATCATGTACTCCGATTCGAAGGTAGCTAAGAACGTTAAATGTGGTAGGACGAAGAGTGAGGCAATAGTTTGTGAAATATTGGCGAAAGAAGCTTTGAAGGACGCAATAGAAAATTTAAAAGAAGACTTGTTTTTTTTTTTCGATATCTACGGATGCCAGCAATAAGGGAAACCGGAAAATGTTTCCAATATGTGTGCGATATTTCAGTTTTGAGAAAGGCATACAAACTATTAGATTTTGTAGAGAGTAATGATGAAACATCCGACCAAATAACAAATGTGATTTGTGAAACATTGGATAGGTAAACATAATTTAAATTTATCGCAAGTTACTTCATATGGAGCTGATAATGCAAAAGTCAACTTCGGTCTAAATCATTCCGTTTACACAAATCTCGTTGACAAGAACGAAAAAATATTAAAAGCTAACTGCTCAGTTCACATCCTGCATAATATGAGCAAATTCGCATGTGATAGATTAGAGATCTGCAGCTACCAGACTAAATCGACATTAAATAAATTGGTTGAATCTGAGAAAAACCAAAGCCATCGAAGACTTCAAGAATTTTTACACAATTTGTCAAACGTATATTGGCAAACGCTATAATTTTTCAGATGACAATATTTTCGCTAAACTCAAATTCATAAGGTGTTATCCTTGGACGTAGTAGTGGAAAAGTGTAAGGATACCACTGCACAGAAAGGGCACCAGATTTTTAAACAGTTTCCAAAAAATGATTCGAAGAATATGTTTAAGCTAGTTTCTTTCATATTAAGTGTCCCAACTTCAAACTGCAAATGAATTTAAAATGGTCGGATGCCAGAAATAAATGTTCCGTAAATTTAATGAAAGCTGAATTACTAATTCAATTTAATCTGGAACTATCCTGCGCAGAGTTTTTCAACTATATCAAATAAAAAAAGGAAACTTTAAAAGAAGTTAAATCTTCAGAGAAATATAATTAAGTAATTCGCAAGTAAATTATTTATATTTATCTTAAACTTACAGGCAGTTATTGTTTTTTACCAATACTCTTTCATTATCAAAGCAACTTAATTTCATTAAATAAAAATTAGTATGTGTCTATCTTAACTTTAAACTTAATTTTAATAAAAATTGATGTGTCTGTCTTTATTTATTTTAAACTGCATTTCACTATTAAATAAAAGGACAAGTAATAAAAAACTTCTGCTATTTATATTTACTAATTCACAGTAACTTATTTTCATTAAATAAAAATTTGTATGTCTTTCTGTCTTTATCTTAAACTTAATTTCAATCTTAAATGAAAGAGATAAGCAATTGAAAACTGCTGCTACTTATGTTTTTTTTTATGTCCCGCTTTCGGCGTAAGAATCCCGCTTTTTTACTCAAAAAGTTAAAAAATCCCGCTTTGCTCGAAAAATAATCTGCCAACGCTGTTATAAATATGCATTTTTGATTTGCAGCAACCTCAGGGAATGCAACTTGAAAATTAGCCCCATGGATATGGATCTGATTTGAAATGAGAATTAAGTAGGTTTTTAGGACACGGTAGAATAAAAGAAGCGGGCCGATAAAATAACATTAGAGACCTTTTTCGGCTTGGTAACCACAGGGTGGCTGGTGAAACGCACCACCAAAAGAAAATGTAATAACTTTTTTCAATTGTAATTACGGTGGCCACAAGGCAAACCGCTTAAGTCTGTTTTACTTATTGCTCAAGAGAGCAGTTTAAAGTTTTGTTACTCTATTGACTCAGTGACTTAAGCTGTTGATTTTTTTGAAATTTTGGCCACTTTTTTAAAGATATAAAGCTGAACAAAAATTTACAAAATAGATTTGGGTACGCTGAATCTAATGGCATCAACATTTTAATTTCGTCTTAAGTCGACTTAGGCGGTTATGGTTTGTGGCCACTGATTAATCGGTTCCATTTTTTCTTCATTGTACAGAATAACATTTAGATTTTGACGAATTGGACAATTGCGACGATGAAACCAAAATTTGGACAGTGCGCCGCTTTCATGTCTTATAGAGTCTATAATTTTAGTCCAAAATTAAATGTCCCGCGCGGGACACTGTCAGTCCCGCTTTCAATACATTTTTAAATTTTCAAACTTCATTCAATACATCAAATAACAAGAAAACCAAAATAAAATATATCTTTCAGTAAGAAAAGTGTAATGAGTCTAGGTTGGCCACAGGCTTCTTTGGCATGGTGGAGGAGTACGGTGGCACGATCGCGATTGCTCAGCTAAACTCGTCGGATGGGGTAGTTCTTGTTCTTCCCTCACCAACCCCCTACTCTTTACAAGAAAATTATCGTGCCATTATAAATCAAGAGAAAAGATAGTGAGAGAGCTAATGTTATTTGACGGCGGACGGCAGTGGCGTGGCGTGAACATTTGCAAATGGGAAGTCGAAGCAAAATTGATCACATAAAAATGTAAAAAACTACATTTCTGAGTGCCTTGAAACAAAATCATACATTGTTCATTTGCTTTCCACATCACCCTATCTACCTCAACATAGTACCTGCAATTATCGACACAAGACACAATAAGAAAAGAAAAAGCAAAATAAAATCGAATAACTTGAAGAAAAGCGTGTTAATTTGTTCATATCATAACCAAACGGTTCACTCAGCGTTAGCACTCAAAATTAACTTTAGTGCGAACTGAGAATAACTCGAAGAAAAGCGCGTTATTTTCTACATAACCAAGTGGGTGTTGAACACAGAGGTGTCGGACACAGTGCTCAGGGAAGAAAAAAAGAGATAACAAGCAAATATTCTCTCAAAATCAACTATCAAGTGAGAGCTATAATAACCCGACATATTTTCGGTTCCCTTCGGTTTGACGTGACGAGACGATGACGATGTTGTTTGAAAATGGATACACACACAATATTTATTTGATGGCTTATGTGTTTGTACCATTTTGTGAGTATTAAAATTCATTTGTGTTTCATGTAGGTATATTTGGTTTTTGGCAGATAGCTACCTAGTGTTGACTGGTAGAGATTTAAAAAGGGAACTCGGTAGGAATCGGGTTATATGGACGCCACGCCACTGGCGGACGGACAAAAAAGAATTACAGATGAAAAGGAAGAGAAGAGAAGATAGAAAAGAAGAAAAGAAAATACTCAAAAAGACCTATGCCTATACAGAGGAGCAAGGATGGAAAGTCGGATGCATTTCTTATGCATCTAATTACTAACTAATTCTAAGCTATCCTTACGCTATCCTTACGCTATCCGACACCGAAATCTAACCGCTAAACTTAGATCTATCTTAATCTATTCTTATGCATCTTCCAGCTTTCCTTCATCACTCCTCCGTATAGGTTCGCCTAAATCCGGAGCTATGCCTGATTTTTGTGGCACTAGCGTGGCCTTCCCACCCAATGCCTAAAACGGCATGTCCTCGGTTATCTTTTAGGCCAAGAAAACGACAATAACTCCTATGACGGCTACATAAAGTCAACTATGAGTCAGGTCCTGGTCCCAGTCATAGTTTCGTTAGTCCACAGGTCACGTCATTGTCGAACTAAAACAGCGGAAGGACGGCCTTCCCAGATAGCCACACACCACATGCCACATCGCTTCGAAATTAGTCCATTTCAGGAATAATGAACACGTTTAATTGTGCAACTGAGAAATATCCATGTAGTTTTTATTATCAATGAATTGCGAGGCCAGCTAGTAGATGTAATTCAAAATCAATTTAGGTAAAAAAAAATGTTAAGAATATAAGAAACTACCGAAAAATGCTTTGCTAAAAGGGAAGATCTGTCCTTAAACCTAATTCATTTATATCTCTATGTTGCGAAGTAATTGGATGCACATTCCTGACCAACAATGCCCACACCCATCCACGAAGGCTGCTTACATCGATGACACTTAAATATAAATAAACAAACAATGTAATAACAGTTGACATAATATACTAGTTAACACAAGCCAACTACGTTGGCCTTCAAAAATATGATCCCGCCAGGTGTCGGCGAACTCCCCAGGGAATGCATGGGAACCAACGATTACGAGGCACACGCGCTGTAGATAGGCGGCATTGATACATGCGCCGCGTATCGGATGTACACTCGCGCCGGATGCATGGCTAGGCGATAGAGCGTGGTCAGCAATTTGAGGAAAGCGAGCAGAGGCAGCGACGACTGGGCAAGTGGATTGGGCAGTCAGTCTTTTGGCGATCGGCGTAACTAACAGACATATATACTTGAATAAAGAATCGGAATACGTATTAAAAAGTAGTGTTTTATTTTAACAGGCCTGTTGTTCGGCCGTAGAAATTAATTTTTTTTAACAACGCGGTCGCGAAATCCTTAAGTTACTTGTAAGACATTATATTTTGTTAAAAACATAAACATTATACATAAATTGGTTTAGTGTACGAAACGACTGTACAATTAATTCTTGAATCATTCCAATAAAACCTGTATAATGTTGTGAACGCTTCGTCTTTTAATATATTCTTGGTTTCTTTGTTCACCAGTAAAAATACATGTCAGTTACACTCTACTTATTTCACTTTCAAATAATTCATAAAAAAATTAAACGACTTGCTCTTTATCACTGGTGGCAAAGGATCCCTCGTCGTTCTGCGCGCAGCACAGGAAATCGTTGAAGTCCACACCTGGGGAAAGATCCTACTTATATCGCGACCGAGCGACGTAAGAACAGATTACCGTGGCGAAGTAAAAAAAACAATGTTCAAAAATATAAAGAAAAGGATCTAAATATGTTTCTAGGTTACGACTTAAAATTAACTGAATTCAAAAAAAATCAACAAAAAAATTTTTAATAAGCTAAACGCGGCAAAGCACTCAAAATGGTAAATTAGGCCGAAAATGCTCTCGCTCACAATCAAAATTTAAACTTGTCCTTGTATGACCTCTATCATAGGTCGGTTCCTCAGTGCCTTGCCTATATGCACGGGGTATTTCTTTAATTTTTTTTGTTGTATTCCCGCCAGTGGAGGATTGAGACGGATGTCCCAGGTTTTGGTACGCGTGAGATTCCCGCTATCGAGAGGATTCGCCGTCGAACTACGGTTCTAGTGACCGTTGCCTCCTTTGCTCTCATGGTCCAGTTAATCTGTGTCCGATCTATCCCGGACACGTTTTTTGGTGGCTGTTGAGCAGTTATTTGCGTCAGGCGCCGAGGGAGGCAATTGCAAAGGCCTGAGTCGTCTCTTAGACCAGTCGCCTCAACCCAGTACCTCTGCTGGCGATTCTGGGAGTTTATATTTTTGATCCTTTTTTCTTCTTTTGCGAGTCTCACCGCGCGTCTTTCGGTTTACCCTTCTTTCCCCTCACTATACAGCTTGTTGCATACAACTTTAAAGTTTTCCAAAACTTTACGAAAACTATTTTTTTTGTTAATTCGATTCTTTTCTTTTTTTTGTCGGAGGTTGTTACTATCCGATGGAGCACTCAGACACAACTACAGGTCGATTGTACTGACAAACAGACACCTTACATTAATGTACTTAGTTTTCCCGTCTTTCGAAGAAGCTTCAGTGATGAAGAGCTTAGATGTTCGGCACTCACCACATCAGCCCCGAAGATCCGCCACCTGATGCGAGCCAATGCGGGACAGCTACAGAGGAAGTGTTCCGCTGTGTCATCCTCCTTTCCGCAAGCAGGACAGATGGTGGTGTCGCTCAAGCCCAACACATTTAAGTGTTTGGCAAAAGCTTGGTGGCCCGAAAGGACGCTTACAAGCAGTCTGCAGTCGATTCTCCTAAGAGACAGAAGGAAAGACGCGGACCTTTTACAGATGTCCGGACGCAGTCGTTTGGTCTGCCTACACCCAGCACAGTCACGCCACCGACGCTCGTGTTCACGAGAAACCCAAGTATCAATGCATGACCTAACCACAAATGCAGGCAGACCCAACGCAGGTTCAGGTCCTGAGAAAGCTGCTTCTGAACCCCGTCTGGCAAGCTCATCAGCGATCTCATTTCCCTGGATACCAGTGTGACCTGGGACCCAAACAAGATTCACTATGTTAAGCCTTCCGACCAAGTTCAGAGAAAGCTTGACTTCGAGCACTAACTTGGACGAGGTAATGCAGCTTGGCTATCACTGCAAACGCATATGCTTCTATCCCTCCACCTGTTTGTCACAAAATAGCGCATAGCCATAAGGATAGCGAAAATCTCCCCTTGGAAGACAGACGTATGGTTATCTTAGGGATAGTGTAGTCTAATGTTCTCGCTTTCCACAAAGACTCCAGAACCAGACCCCTGTCCGGTTTTGGAGCCATCGGTGAATACACGATGGCATTCTTTCCCAGGCTCATAGTCTGGCCGAAGCCATTCCGTTACCTGAGGAAAGTTGACGTGGTAGTTTTGTCGCAGTAGGATTTCTGGTGTCATTGCGTCAGACGGCATATCCATAAGACAGGGGTCAAAGGATAATTCTCGCACAAGTTCCTCAAAATTCCAATGCGCATGGTACCAAAAGCCACCTCTCTTTAACCGAGAAATGGTTTTTAGCGTACACCCCATGATAAAAATATCAAGAGGGGGGAGGTTCATCATAGCATCTAGAGCAGAGCCCGGAGTGCTAGGGAAGGCCCCCGTGCATCCAAGACAAACCGTTTGAAGTTTGGCAAAAGAGGCAGTAACACGTTTCCGCGAAAGCCTGTTCCACCATACAACGGATGCATATAAGAGAAGTGGTCTTATATCATTGCCGTATAGATCCAAAGGACCCTTTTAGGAGATAAGCCCCATGTCTTGCCAAAAGCGCCTCTGCACTGCCAGAAAGTTGACAGCGCTTTATCGGTTTTTGATTCAACATGCTTGGACCAAAGAAGTTTTCTATCGAGGATTACTCCCAGATATTTGGCTTCATCGGAGATCGGGATAGTAACGCCTTTTAGCACAAGTTGAGTCAGACCAGTGACCTTCCTCCTTCTCGTGAAGAGAACAACCGTAGTTTTAAGAGGATTCACTGAAAGCCCATTTCTTGTGCACCAATCATCGATTTGGCCCACGGATGTCTGCGCCTGAGAGCAGACAGTCCTTAGGTCTGAACCGACAGACAGAACGGCGACATCGTCCGCGTAGGCTTGTGTGTAGGTTTCAGGAAGATTGAGAACTGTTAAGAGAGAGTCTAATACCATACACCATAAGAGGGGAGGTAGAACACCACCTTGAGGGCAGCCTCTGTTTACCCCAGTCATGACGCATTTGCCACAATCCGCCTCGGCAATCAACGTCCTGTACATTAGCATAAAGCAATGCAATCCACAAAACCAATGTTTCATCTACACCATGATGTCTGGCTGCATTGCACATGCTATCAAATGTCGCATTATCAAAAGCACCCTCAATATCGACGAAAATGCCCAGCGCGTATTCCTTCCGATCAAGAGCACTTTCAATCCTACCAACAAGGTTCGATTCAGTGTCCATTTAGCTTTACTCGAGTACACTTTGATTTTCTACCACAGCAGATGATGCCTCCGTTAAAAACACGGCAACACCAGGGTATTAGCGCAGCTGGCTTCGCCGAATCCACAATTGCTAATGACCAGAGTATAAGTTAACAGCAGATAATGTAATATTCCCATATGCCATCCAGCGCGGACCAGGTACCGACATATGAAACCTGCACTCGCAACATTCAACATCATTCAACATCCAGCTCAGACCGACACCGGACACCTGCCCAGTCAGTGCATTCCAACACGTACGGAAGGTAATGAATGAGAACCGGTGGGAACATTTGTCGCCGCCGTTAGGATTAGGAATAGTATTTAAGCTCTAGTTTTTAAGCAAAATTTGTTCAGTTCTTACGAAGGCAGAATCGCTGCCGGTTTAAATAAAGTTTTTTTTATGAGAAAATAATGTAAATTTCTTTAATTTATATCCATTAATGAGTAGGACACTCTCTCTACATATGCATTTGCTACTACCACAAAGCAAAATGCAGAAAAAATCGTACAATAAGTGGAAGCGGGTCGAAAGAATCATTTTTACCTGAATACAACGACTGCTTGAGAAGAAAAGGGTACACAGCACATTTTACCTGATCCACTACAAGGGGCTTGCTGCGTACGACGAACGATTGTGGGTTTTTTCATAAAGCATTTTTAAAGGCGGGCCGCAGTGACTGTCAGTATATTAGTATTCTCTCTCAACCATGCAGTATGAATTAATATGATCAGGTTACCAGCTTTGCTTTTGTAGAATTGGTAATATTTGTATTTTTTGCCATTGGTTATTGATTAAATGGTCTTTGATATGGACATGAAAAAGTAATGTTTCATTCTATATCACGAAATTCAACCCTTTTGCTTTGCTACGACTTCGTTAATAACCATTTTTTTTATGATTTTAAGTTTTATTGCCAGCACTTTTTAGGTAATATATTTCATAGCAGATGGTCACACTAATTACTTAGGTTGGCTGTTTACATTTTTTTCGCACGTATTTTTAAAGGCGGGCCGGAGTTGGATTGTTATCAGTCGTTCTATATCATCAATTGACGAAAGAAAATGTGTTCCGTGTCTGCGCGTGTGGCAAACAATTAAAAGTAGTGAAATAGGGAAGTTGAAGTGCAAGTTTTTTTATGTAGAGAATACTAAAATATTTTATATGTTCGATAGCCCTCATCTTTTAAAATCATTCTGGCGAAATTTCATGAAGTACGATATTGCTGTTGATAACAAAAAAGCAAATTGGAAAGACGTTGTGTATTTTAATTTATGGGAGAAAAATAATTCATTTTGAATGGCTCCCAAATTGACAGATGAGCACATTTTTCTCAACAATTTCCAAAAGATGAGGGTGAGGCTTGCTGCTCAAACGATAAGTGCAACAGTTGCAGCTGGTATTTATACTCTAGCTAGTCACGGTGCTGTATCTTCAACAGCTATTTATACCGCTGAAATTAGAGACAAAATAGATAAGATATTTGATATTTTCAATTCATCTAAATTTCGAGAATCCAAAAAATTCAGAAGGCCATTTTTCGCAAACCCGGAACAAATTTTTTTTTTTGCATGAAATGAATTGAATTGAATCCAGACATTGAAGTGCAGATGGAACCACAAAAACAAAATAAGGACAATTTGGTTTATGCTTTCAAAACTGAACCTGTTTATAAAACTGTGAACTTTGGTATTGATAATGCATTCTACTATTTCGCAGGTTATATTTTAAAAAAATACCACCTAAACCACAAGTGTGAGTTAAAATTGAGTCCGCAACTTAACGTTTCCTCCCTTTTTACAGATTTTAAAGAATATGCAGATGCGAAATTGACACGGCCCAATCAAGAATTTTTAGACTCGTTAGAGAATCTTGAACAAAAATTTATTTCTTGTTTTCCAAATATGTACTACCTAAATAATTTTGAGGGGAATATTTTTAACTTTTTGAAAAATGAATTTCATTACAATTGTTGCAAAATTTTACGTCCGAGTACGGGTTTACTTTATTCTAAAACAGTTCAATAAAAATAACAAAAAATGTACCAACAAACAAAAATATTTAAGTATAGCACACATGTGAATATATATTAGATATAAAATGTTCAATAAGAAATATTACAAATTGATTTTGTTTTTTTTTAACGTCACACCCTGTACCACATTTTGAAATAGTTCAACTACTCTTGCATCCTTCTTTTACTAGAGCACTTTTAGTGCCGTCTATTTCTCGTGTATGTGTACTGCAAATTGTAAACTGATAAGAAACACGTGGAGAGTGTCCCTACTCATTAATGGATATACTCTGCTAATGACCTACTTTCCGCAGCGAGGTCATTGCCCTTTCCTATCGCTTCTTCTATTTTCTTCTCCCTACATTATTCGTTTTGCGCCTGTAGGCGTTTACCACAAACCATGAAATGTCACGGATGGAATCTGCATTGTGCTCTTTCTAGCCTGCTCGCTGTACTTCCTTTTCGCTTTGAGTTCTGGTCATGGTCACGGTGAGTCTTAATTTTGGTTTCGCAACCTCTCAGTCAACTAGTACTTGTCTGTCACATCATTATCTATGTATATAGCCCTTAGAAATGAAATTAAAAATCTTACCATTCTTACTAAGTCATAATTTCCTACAGATATATATAACGCGCGCAATAATACCTACTATTCTTCTTCCTAAACCATCAAAACAGATAACATGGTCTAACTGGTCTAATTAGTCTCGTCGCCCACCCTTCATTATCGTTTTCTCCTTTTTTTTCTTTTATTATTTTTTTTCTCCACTGTGAATTGTCCGTATTTTGATGGTTGGTAATTACGACACCTTCTATCACAGTGAGTGACCGAGATGGCGATCGAATCGCAACACTACGGAAGAGGGACGGTGATATTTTTACGTTGCTCGTGCTGAGCAAACAATAAGTGTCAAAACAAGAAGCTTGACAAGGCTGACGAAACACGCATTTGGACAGGTAAATCGTACATATTAAGACTTTTATTACCTTTTGGTCTATTTAATTCAAATAATTCTTAAATTTGTATAGGGCACATCGGCCAATGAATCATTATCCTTCTGGTGTCTGATGTACACTCATTAAATGGTGATTCAACCACCCACCAACGGATACGGTGGCGAGGCGGTTGTAAGCCCTCCAATGATGTCGTCAGATGAGTCAAAAGGTTTCATCCTTCTTGGAGCTGGCTTACCTAGGTGAGTGCTTCCATTTGCTATATGGGGTGTTTCTTAACTGAACCACCCCGTGTCGATATTTGTTATTAACTGTTTTCTAATTAAGTTCATTTTTGTATTGCAGGTACCCGCAACAAAAGGTCAATTTCATCTCATAGCAAAGTACGTAATACAGACAACGTCTGTCTATCTTGATTTTAAACTTAATTTCTTTCTAATATATATAAAAATGAGAGCCAAACAACAGCGGATGACTTCTTTTGGCCCAGCTTGTAGATAGCCAAACCGCCATCAAAGCCATCAATTCGGCTACCATACCCTCTAAACTGGTGCAGGAATGCGGGAATGAGCTTGCCCGTCTGGGCGAACGTTTCAGTGTCACACTTCTCTGGGTACCAGGGCATAGTGATATAATAGGTACAACGAGCATGCAGATGAGCTGGCCAGGCGGGGGTCGGATCTACACAATTCACTCGCGGCAGGGGTCCAAATTCCACTAGGAGTGGTCAAGAGACAAATTGATTCACATTTTTTTCTGAAAGCCAATCTCCAATGGAGGGGGTTGACCAACGGCGTCATATCAAGGAAGATATTGCCTACAAGCGATCAAAATAGAACAAGAAGCCTGCTAAACAGAACCCAGATATTGCCAGAGTCACGGCAATAATCACGGGGCATTGGCCAATTGGAGATCATGCGGCCAAACTTGGGATCCCACACAACCCTCATTGCCGCAGTTTCGGAAATACAAACGAGAATGAAACTCTCTTCCATTTCCTCTGCAAATATCCGGCACTAGCAAGAGCCAGATTGCGGACACTGAACCAACCTTTTTTCTACGACCTTAGCAACATTTTGGGTAAAGAGACATTAGATATAATCCCTTTCCTCAACTCCACAGGTTGGATATAAGTACAGAATGTGTCACACCCCTAAAGAATCATCACAAGCTAGGTCACACGAGTCGTGGTAACAACAAGGCACATCATAGTGCTATTTGGCTTCAAAGCTGAGCCGCCACTTCTACCTACCCATATAACGACAAGTACAATTCTGTCATGAGGCCACTTTTTCAAACATTGTGTTACAAAAATAATATTGAGACTGCTCCTTAAAAGTTACCGACAAAGGGGCGGTCCGCATTCGTTGGTTAGATTTAAATACGGGTTGATAAGTTTATAAACGTAGGTACATGTTGACAATAGTAGTTTACAAACATAATCCTGTACATCGTCAATGAGGAGTCACCTAGGTTAGGTTAGGTTACATCGGCTGCCTGTCAGCTAAGAAAGCCAGCACACTTAGACTGCAGTAATAGGTCCATTGTGATACAGTTTGGATCAAAATCCCAAACTCCTCAATTTAAGCTTCTTACAAAGCGAAGTAGACTTCTAAGTTCGGTGTTAACAAGATCACAAGTGTCGTTAATTATTTAGAAAGCCCCAAAATCACCTGACAATTTATTATCTTCCATACCTACATTGAGAAAGTGTCTCTCGACTTCTGCTACGACTACAATTAATGTTCTGTGTTTATCTGTGTCTCGTTTTGTATTAGGTACCATCCGTCTTAGTTACTCTAATCCTCTTTCCCATCCCGCACCTTTCAGGGCAGGTTACCCCCACAAATACTAGACCTCTAAAACGTTCCTTTTGGCCCCGAATAAATTTTACTGATGACCAAAGACACAAAAATACATTTCCCCATCGACAAGCTTATTGCCGCGAGCCACCGCAAGTGTCTCGAATCCCAACCCTCTGCTAAGGTAATTAAAACTTTGCTTTTTGGATGAAATTTTCGCAACAACATTGCCCTCCGTCCATTAATATTGTTACAAATAAAAAAATTAAACACAGGTTCTATTTGTATTATTATACCGTCAGAGTTGTGGGGCCATACAACATGGATTGGGTTAAAGAAGCCTTAAAATGGAAATCGGCAAATCCCTCGTTCGTCACAAAATACGCAGTTTAGTTCTAACGTTCGTTGAAGATACGCAAAGCTTAATTTTACACCGATTAAAAATGTTCTTAAAGTACTTTGATGATGCCCAAGAAATCCATTTTTTTTTTTTAGGAAAGCCCTTGATCATTGACAGCTATCTAAAAGTCAGAAGTTGGCTAAAGTAAAAAGCAAAAGAAGAACTCGTGAAGAGGTAACTCTAAGATATCTAAAGGACTCTACACCAAACGGATGCTCGTACAACTGAAACAATTCGTCTTATTGACAGGTATATGAGAACATTACAAATCCTCTTTTCTTGAAATCTCTTAACTCGATTTGAAAAACTTTTGTCGTGATTCACTTGCTTGCATTTGTCACTCGAAACATCAAAATACGTATATAAAATAAAATCGCGCACAAAGTTACATTTTCTATTTTATTAGCCCCCTTGAGAGCCAAGTACCTATACGTATCGTATTATATCGATGGTCAGAGAAGGTATTTTTATTTTGTTTGCAACAAAAAAACCCACACTCGAACAGTACAAATAGAACTACTGTCTCCTAAAGGTTGCATGAGTTTAATAAAATTTAAGAAAGTTGTACGCGTCTCTTTGGCTAAGGATGGAAAAATGTTCTCCTTGGAATCGAATTGCAACTTTATGAAGACCAACACTGTATGGGTACTCTGTAGATACATTTATTTTTTTCCAAAAGAAGGCAACTTAGAATAGAAACAGCTTCGACTTTTGCAGACTACCATTGATCAATCGAATCGATACAACTAATGGAGTAAGATGGTGCTTTGATGTTTTGAGATAGGATGGGTATGAAAGGCAAGGTAGGGGGATAAAACTGTCACTCTTGTTGACAAGAGTACATCCGACTGGGCAATGGTTTCTTTGTACCTGTTTCTGGGAATCCTTTGTACTTGTGTGTGAATTCGTCTTTGTCGCAATAGTGAGTGCCCAAATTCATTCCTTTTGAACAGTTTATAGATTTCGATGAGTTCTTGGAATCGCTCTGAATTTATGTTTTTTTTCCGGCGCTTTCAAACGTCAATAATTTATGTACAATGGCCTGGTTTCCTCACAACCATTTTTTTTTTCAGTGCCCCTCAATAATCAGTCGGAGCAGTGGCTTAGTGATTAGTGCGTTGGACTACTAAGCGAGGGGTCCCAGGTTCGAATACCGAAAAGACCCAAAAATTTCAACTTATGGTTTTTTTCCACTGCGCCACGTCTGACAAACATCCGCGAGCACAAGTGTCATGAAAGGGCTTCTCAATTGGCCGTTTGGACTCGGCATAAAATTGTAGATCCCTTTCATTCGTCCCCAAAAAAGGAAAACTCACACAAGACGAATAGTTGTGAGAAGCTAGACCTAAGGACCCTACGGACCTGTGCGCCAACTATTTTTTTGAACCCTCCACAGGAAGGTATATTCACTTTATCATTAAATTTCTAACGCCAAGAAGGAGTCATCGCAGACCTCATTAAGTATATATAATATATACATATTCTGAATCGGGATCACATTATGAATCGATTTAGACATGTCCGTCTGTATGTCTGCCTGTCTGTCCGTCTGTCTGTCTGTTGAAAGCACGATAGCGCCCAAAGGAATTGACGTAGGTGAATAAAATTTGGTGAAAGGAATTGCTTTTATCGTCGTCACGTTGGTATTGAAAATGGGCTATGTCGGTCAAGTAGTTCTGGAACCTCCAATACAAAATCAATGTTAGACCCATGTGTCTCTTTGTCTGTTGAAAACACGATAGCGTCCGAAGGAATTAACCTAGGCCAATGAAGCTTGGTGAAAGGACTTATTTTTATCGTCGTTAGGTTAGAATAAAATGGGCTATGTCGGTTATGCAGTTCTAGCACCTCCCACACAAAACCAATATTAGAAAACATTATTAAAAACATGATAGCGTCAAAAAGAATCTACGTAGGTAAGTGAAATTTTGTATGTCAGTATTAAAAATAGGTTATGCTGGTCAAGTAGTTCTGTTACCACCCATAAAAAATCAATATTAGGTCCATGGTCTCTCTGTCTGTTTAAAACAGAATAGCGTCGAAACAAATCGCTCTAGGCAAGTGAAATTTTGTGAGAGGACTGTTATCGTGTCAGGTTGATATTAAAATTGGCTATGTCGGTCAAGTATTTCTGGTGGTTCCCATACAAAACCAACTTTTCATGACTTGTATGCAGTGGAGGGTATCAAATCATTGGCCAGGCCGATGAAACCACATTCACTTGTTATTTTTTCAGTTAGGATATCTTTAGTCTTGGTAGACAGTCGTAGGTTGAGATCCGGCGCTGTGTTGATCAGTTTCATTATGGAGCACGTGGTGCAGGTCGACGTGCCTTTTCGCAATTTGTTTAAAAGAGTTTCCTTTGCAGGAAAAATCGACAAAGTTGTGGCATGACTGGGCGAGTTCACTGGTCGTCCCATTAACTCGGCACCCTGGCACCCAAACTTTGTGCACTTGGAATTGTTCCGGCATCTCGGTAAGAGATAAGCGGCAATTAAGAACAGTTTTGGGAGTGGAGACAGAATTCAAGTCGTCAATCGCGGCTCGGGTAGATTTTTACTCAGCCTGCTCAGTCAATTTATTCTGAGTTGATAGAGCGCACTCTGATCATGCTCTGAACGCAAAAACACAAATTCTGAGCTAAAAAAGAAACACGAACTTTTTGTATAACAGTTCAGGTTCTGCTTTTGAACTGTAAAAGAAAAAAACGCTTTATAAACGGTTTTCCAATAAAAGGTGTTATTTTGGTATTCAAAGAAAAATTCCATTTTTTGAGATAAATGATCGAATGTTTATTTCATAATAAAGGGGAAGATATGCCGTTTTGTAATGAAAAACAACATCAGCCAAATGGCCACCACGAGCACGCATACGGGACCATATCCTTTTCATGAAATTTTCCATAACCAAATCGCAAAGTGGCTGCCCTATGTCCTCGATAGCCTCACGAATTTTATCTTTGAGGTCTTGAATCGACGCTGGGCTGTTGGCGTAAACCTTATCTTTCACGTGGCTCCAAAGGAAAAAGTCGCAAAGTGTTAAATCACAAGATCTCGGTGGCCAATTGTAATCACCTCTGCGAGAAATAACACGGCCCGGAAACTTTTCCCGTAAAAGATCAATGGTTTCGTTGCTTGTGTGGCACGTAGCGCCGTCTTGTTGAAAGTAAACGTTGTCCAGATCAATACCACCCAACTCCGACCATAAAAAATCATTAATCATCTCTCGATAATGCAATCCATTCACCGTAACTGTTGATCCAACCTCATTTTCGAAAAAGTAAGGTCCAATGACCCCGCCGGACCATAAACCGCACCAAACAGTCACACATTGAGGATGGAGAGGCTTCTCAACAATAACAATGGGTTTTCCGAGCCCCAGATGCAACAATTTTGCTTGTTGACGTAACCACCGAGGTGGAAATGGGCCTCATCAGTCAAAATGATTTTTCGATGGAATTCCGGATCATCAACGTTGTTGATGATCGGCCGGCCTGAGTTCTTGTGTTAACTGAACTTTATAAGCCTTAAGAGCCAAGTCTTTATGCAAAATACGGTGTAATGACGTTTGTGGAATGCCCAATTCCAAAGAACGACGACGAATAGACAAACCTGGGCTTTCTTCAACACTTTGGGTTACAGCAGCAATATTCTCAGTTGTTCTTGAGCGTCGTGCACCGGTTTTATTCTTCACATCACATACTTGTCCCAACAGCTCGAATTCTTCCACCAATTTCTGTATTGCCGTCCGACAAGGTGCTTCACGTCGACCAAAAAATGCTTTAGTTTTGCGAACTGTGACTGCAAGATTTTCACCATTTTTGTAGTGAATTTTAATAATGTCAATGTGTTGTTGAAGCGTGTATCGTTCCACTTTTAGTAATGGCGCAGTTTCTACATGTCAAATGTCAAAGAATAAAAGCTTCAAAAGTGACAGCTACCGAAATAGCTGGTCATTCACAATAACACCTCTCATTGGAAAACCCTTTATTATTCGGTCTGGGGGCCATACTCTGTTTCTCGTCCCGTAAGTAACATTTTACGAAAACTAACGTTTTCTACTCTTTCCACTGTCGGATTTAGAACTCCGAAAGTGGATTTAATATTATTTGATATTATATTTTGTCTTTCGAAAGTGCCCCTGGAAAGTATATGTGTCTCGAAGTTTCTGCTGGTGCGGGGCGTATAATCAGTGTTTTTTGGGATGCAATTTAGTTCACTTAGAATAGACGAGCGGCCGGTTTACCTACTGGTCCATAAACGGATGGCTTCTATAGGAATGCCGTTTATTTTTGATTATTTATTGCTCTTTTGCTTTTAGTTTGTTTTAAATCATTTAATGATTTCTTGCCGCCGAGCGACGCCGCACTACCGCTCAGCTACCGCTTGGCCACAACCATACAATTTCATGTTTTACATTTTTTTTGCCGCTCAGATGTTTACCGCTCTGCTGCGTGGCCTTAGCCTAAGGTGGATGAGTACATAGACAAATCATACTGAGACCCGCAAATCGCAATCCTCTTGCCGCTGGCCCCCTCAATTTTTTTTTCAAATTCCCCACTTTGTTTTCCTATCGGTGTTATGTCAATTAAGAATCCGGTTGACATGCAAAAACATAATAAAAATACAAAAATAAATGCTGCCAACCTCGGCAACCGTGAGGAAATGTGCTAGAGTTCGGGAATACCACTGAATGCCATTGATTAGTTATTTTATATTGCGAATAAATCGATTTTGCTGTCAATAAAACTATATAATGGATATGTTATATGTAACTAGAAACATATTAGGACAAACATGGTTGCGTATTTTCTGCTTTTGAATATTTTTAACTTAGATTTCATGTGAACATTTTTCTTAGATAACTGAAGAAAATTTGCTCAAAATGTTTTTATTTTCCTTGGGCCAATCTACGTTGTTTATTTTTCACTAATATTTTAAGCAAATGTACACTTATTCCTTAAAAAAAATATTATCCACAAGTAACGAATAATTTCAAATTTAACGGATAAAATTATATGAACGCTGTCAGGAACTTTTCACACAGTGGAAGTGGCATATATGCAAGGTGCGAGTGTGTGGTGAACCGGAATTTTTGAAGTTACGTGACATATATAACTTGTAGGCAAGTATCGGGAAATCGGTCGAAGTTGGTGGTCTAAGTATTGTCTCTGGATGGGCCTTTCAAGCATAAACTAAGTATTAAATAGACCGTCAGCTCTTTCAACTTAAGAGAATTTGCATACAAGTTGTTTTTCGTGTTTCTATGTGGCAAAGTATGTGTGCCATGTTAAAGTAGCTTAGCAGCACACATACACTCGCACATAGAAACCTGACAGATGCCTGACAGTTCATTCTGTGGTAACATTGGAAAAAAATTCAAATAATTGCCCGTTATCGGGGCGTGTTAAGAAAACGGTGGGTAGGTGTGGTGAATTTAGTACCAAATTTATTAAAACGCATAGTTATAGAGGATGTCTTTCATTTTACCTGGATAATCTATATAGTACGGGATATTTACATTTATGTTGTAAACAATGGAAATCGATGAACTATATATCATCGAGAAAAATAAAAAAAAAACCCTTAGCTATTAAGCTAAAAAAATATCCGATTACTAATCATTATGAATTCGTATGAATAAAAAGAAAATTGTACGCAGCAAAACTTAAATGCGTGAGACATATCAGGGTACAAATCAGCAAACATGTTTATTTCAAATTTTCCTTATTTACACTTTGAGTTTCGTTTTTTCCCGTACATTTTAAAGAAAATGAATGTTCGTGAACATTATTTATATTCTCGGCTGACGCAATTGATTTCACACGTAATTTCATTCATTTTGTCAATTGTTTCAAATTTTCTAATAAATTTATTTTGTTTCTTTTTCTTTGCATTAAAAAAAGCAATCTTCATGAAAAGATTGGGCCTTACCAATAAACATTTTCAATTTCGAGTAGTTCACAGTGGTTTTATTTTCCATACAAATTTATACTCTATAACTCAAAAATTATAAGGGAACAGAAATTTGTATATCTTTCCCCTGAAACATATTTTAAATTTTAATATTCTTAATTAATTTTTCTCTTTATATTGGTTGCAGTTTTTCTACCGACATTCGCCGGTGAAAAAAATGTTCGCCAACAACAACAAACGAAAACAGACATAATAATTATAGGAACAAAATATTTTATTTTATTTCAACGAATGCATTTTCACAATTTATTCATTTATTTATTTGTGTTGATTACATTCGCTATTATACATTTTGTAGAGTATATGTTTCCGAGGTAACGAATATAAACTCTCAGAACGCATCCACCGACTGACAGAAACTCACCAAATACACTAACTCTCAGTCAGTGTTCCAAGCAATCTGTCTTTATTTTTCCCACTAAGGGTGTTCATTTTACTCTTTTCACTAAACTCAAATTTTTTTATGAAAAAAGACATACTTTTAAAAGTATTTGTATTGTTCGGAAAGAAAATCACAAAAAGTTAATCTTCAATATAAAAATCGCAGTTTCCTAACATTATAATGATTATTTTTTGGTACTAGAAATTGTTTCTTAAGGCAAATCTCCATTTAGTGCGTTGATATTCATGGTGAAATGTAGTTTGAATGTTTTTTTTGTCAGATTATTGATATTCCCACAATTTTGACGTTTTTTTCCTTTTACGTACAGAAAGTTTGTGAAAAAAACTGAAATTCCCTCAAAAAGGTAGAGATCCCACGATGTAGGAACATTGCTAAGTGTCAGTATTTTATTACACCTCCCGCCATTTAGAATGTCATTTTTTGCTGCTTCACACATATTCACAGATAGGAAATTTAAGAGAGAATATTCTTTCTAAAATTTGTGAATGGAATCGGGTGGATGAGCGGGAGCTGACGGTGTATTTAATAGTTAGTTTATGCTTTCAAGGACAGTCTACAAGACGATAAAGCTATCCTTTATTCGAGACTGAATTCCCCAATGAATTTCAGTTTTTATGCGGCAGTACGGACCTATAAAGACTTTCTTAACTCGCTCCAGGATTTGGGGTTCCTAGCTCAATTTGCTGTCTAGAATGAGGTACTAAGTTCCACGTGAGCACCAACAAGGGCTGTTTAGTCTTGGAGGATCAAAGTGGGGAATGTTATACTTACTTCTTAAGAGCACCTTAAGAGATTGTTCTTAAGCGGACCTCAAGAGGAAGTGGATTGACTTACAGTCCGCTTTTTTTTTATCCATTTCGAGTGCTCATAAAAGGTATTCTGCAGAAGATTCCCAATCGTTTGGAAGTTTTTCCTAAGGCAGTAATCTTCGGAACACAATTACCTTGCACACTTCTCCTTGCAGAATTAGAAATATTTCATTCCAAGGAATAGGAGAGATTGCACCACCTAACGGTATACCACTAAACGAACTTTCGAACCGATGCCTCGCGCAGCTCTGGGGTGAGTTTCTGTAAGGTGAAACGATCAAACGTTTTCGTGCGCACGATTGATTTGCCTATCGTACACAAGAAAATTTCTTCGTGCATACGAAAACGTTTGAACGTTTCGCCTTAGGCTGAAAACACACCGGATAAAGCAAAACGTGTTTTTTTGCTTCGTGAAATAAGAGAACATTGTTTCTTATGAGACAACACACACCAAAGAAAACGAAACAAAACACAAGTTTTTGTTTTGAAGTTGGTGGTGGTTGTCGAAAATACATGCCATTGTATACGAGCAACACACACCGAATGAAACAAAACTGTTTCGAACCAGCGTCGTTGACGATAATTGCCTACTTTCTTATGGCGCAACACACACCAAATGAAACGAAACATAAAAACCAAAGCAAAACAGAAAAACATGCTTCGTTGCCGATAGCTGACCTGTTGTTTTTTGCAAAACAAAATTTTGATTCCGTTGTTTTTATTTTCTTCTTTCGTTGCACTTTACAGCTTTATTCGCTTCTATGTTTACTCTGTACGCAAATTGCAACTAATATGGACGTAGATGCAGAAAAATTGATTTTTTTAATAGAGGCAAGAAGTCCTATCTATAATTATAAAGATAAGGAACATGCCAATAAACTTACAATTGATAAGCTCTGGATAGAAATAGCAACTGAAATGAATTGTCAAGGTAAGTTTTATTAAATTTTATGTTTATTCACGTTTTTTCAATGTACATAATGTGTACGAATATTTATATACAGTATTACTGTAATTACTTGACATACTGTATTTAAAAATCATGTCAACAAAATTAGATGACATACTTGTATTGCCAAGGAACTGCTCCAGTAGATGAGTTAAAGTATTGAACATACTGATTGCGTATATTACGTGCAGCATTTGATGGTCTTGCTTTTCCAATGTCATCATGTGCTTCTTCTTGATGTACGAATTCCATAGCTTCACGCTCGACATATATTTCCTGAAGCAAGCCTTCGCGTTCCCTAATCATATTATGCAAGGCGCAGGCGGCTAATATAACTGTTTGCACTTTATTGGGAGGCAGTAATATGACACTATCAAATATACGAAACTTTTTGGTAATCATACCAAATGCGCATTCAACCACTCTTCGAGCTCGGGATAAACGATAATTGTATACTCTTGTTTCGTTTGTTAAATTTTTTCGCGTGAAAGGTCTCATTACGCTCGTAAGAAGTGGATAGCCTTCATCTGCCACAAAAACAAAATTGAAATATTCATCGCTTCCTGGGAACAGTTTCCGCTTATGAGGCAAGTTCAATTTGTTATTCACAAGTTGTTTTCCGAAATTTGAATACTTGAAAACACCACTATCGCAATTTCTTCCAAAGTCGCCAACATCAACACAAATAAACTGGCCGTGTGCATCAACTACAGCTTGCAGGTGTATAGAATGGAACTTCTTATAGTTGAAATAATCTGATCCTGAGTTTGGAGGACATTGCATTCTTATGTGCTTTCCATCTATAGCTCCTAAACAATTGGGAAAGTTCCACATCTTATCAAATGCATCCGCTATTGAGATCCATTTCTGAACATCTGGTTGTGGCAAATAAATGGGAAATAGTGCTTCCCAAATAGCTTTGCAAGTTTGCATTACAATTTCTTTAATTGTAGATGCACCACACCGGAAATGATATGAAAGCGACTTAAACGTTTCCCCTGTTGCTAAATAACTGCAAAATAAAAATTAAAATAAATGGTTTAATTCTATGTATTAATGTAAGATATCAATAAATGTCTTTGCAGTATCAGAATGTAAAAACAAATGGACAATTCTGCGCAATTCCTACTCAAGATATTTGAGGGAAGAAAAATCAAAGCCGTCAGGATCGAGTGGCAAGCAGAAAAAAAAATGGTATTTAGCTGATTACATGTCTTTTTTAAAAGACTATGTACATCAGCACCGCACTTCAGCCAGCAACTTAGATAGCCCGGTTTTTCAAGAGGCGCTTGACGAATTGTTGGATGAAGACTCTACAGCTGCGGAAAGTATAAGGTCAGAGCAAAGTACTCCCAGAAGGAGCCCAACGCCATCCAAAAGGAGTAGGACTTCGACCTCCGAAATAATAGCTGGGCCAATGATCGAATTTTTGAAATCAAGAACCAGAGAAAAAACACCGGAAAATGCCAATGCTTTGTTTTTTAAGAGTCTCCTGGTAGATTACGAAAAATTATCCAACAGAAGGCAAAGATCATTCAGTTTAGCAATGCTAACCAAAATGAATGAGTTGCAAGAAGAGGGGGAAAATGAAGCCTCTACTTCCAATATGACATTTGAAGATTAGCAAGATTAAAAGCTTTTCTTATAAATAAATAAATATGTCTATTTTGTAAACACAAAATTGTTATTTGTTTTTACTTACCGTAGAGTTATAAATAATCTTTCAGCCGGAGTTATGCTTTTACGATAGTTCGTATCTTGTTTTCTGATAGCATTTTCGATTAATCCCAGCAAATAATCAAAAGTTTCAATCCGCATTCTGGTGAAATTATTAAATTTTTCAGGATAAGTTCTTAACTCAGCTATTAAGTTTATTATCACATCCTCAGCATTTCGTTTTAGGTTATATGGATGCACCCACCACTTTCTACTATTTGCGTCCTCAATTGCTTCAAAAATTGTGTATACGATTGGCACAACTTCTTCGTCTGAGTCCGACCACATGTTGAATAATACTAAAAGGAAGTCGAAGTTTCCATTTTGTTTTATTTCAACGAACACCAAACGAAACAAGAAAACAAAACGTTTTGTTTTGTTACATTCTGTTTCGCTTGGTGTGTGTTCAAATATAAAACGTTTTTTTGACTATCGAATCAAAAACGTTTTGCTTTATCCGGTGTGTTTTCAGCCTTATAGAATGCCGACCCTGAATTCATGGGTTGGTTTGGCAACAAAATAACCATTTTTCGTCAGTACGCATTTAATTGCCTTTGACGATTTTCCTCATAGTCAAGGAACGCTAGAGATTTTTCGGTAATTATGTATATGGGGATTTAAGAGATACACGAATCAGGGTTCTTTTCGCGTCTGTACCAGTATCCATCTTACCGAGAAGGACTCTCTAGATTATTATATTGTCTTCATGTCAACTCCACTATCTGTTTATAGAAGTTCTATTTTATTGCCGCAGGTCAACCCGGAGATGTTTCAAGAACTTAATTATTCTGCCAGCTAGCCCTGGACTCTCATACATTTTCAAATGCGTTATTATTATGCATAATTAATAAAAAGTTGATTTTTTTTCTTAATATTATCCATGAACAAGTGTTCTTTACAAAGCAATCAATAAGTTAAAACAGTTAATGTTTGTTGCCACAAATTTCAACTGTTAATCCATTTTTTTCGTTGCAAAATAGTTGGTCTAAGCTGGATAATGCCTTTCTCTCTTGACATTTACCGTTTATTATTGCGTTATTTAAGTGCGGATGTCTCAAGTCAGGCATTCACTGATTGCAGTCGCAATCAAAATTCACTATGGCGCGTGGCAAGTGTTTATCGGAAGACATACATAATTTAATAATAAAAGCGTACAAAAAAAAAGTTTCGGCTTATTGCAAAAAATTTGGAAATATCTAGGTCTTCAGTTCGAAACATTATTAATTTATACAAGAAGACTGGAAATGTGAACCCACTGAAGAAAACTGGAAGACCATCAATTGCTAACGATCGTAACAGAAGAGCTTTAAGAAGAATTCTCAAAAAAGATCGTCGTGCTACAACGGCAAATATCACCTTAGAGTGGAAAAATGTGATTAAAAAGCAAGTTTCAAGAGATACCTGCATTCGAGAAATGAAGAAAATGGGATACAAATTTTATACAGTAATTTTAAACCAAATTGTTTTTGTTTTATTAACTTAGAAAATTGTTTCTTCTAAAAAACGGTCACTTAGGCAAAAGAAAAACCACTTTTAACTCCTTTGCAAAAAAAAAAAGCGCTTAAGGTGGACTCGTGATCATCAAAACTGGACGAGTGGAGGAGTGTAATATGGAGCGATGAGTCTCGATTCGCACTTTGTGTTGGAGACTCACGATCAAGAGTTTTAAGAAAGCCAGCTGAAGCATTTTACCCAGACTGCTTTAGACGAAAAACTAAATTTACCGCTTCAGTAATGGTATGGGGATGTATGTCAGCTCAAGGAGTAGGTGACCTTCATTTCATCGATGGTACTGTGAATGCCAGTAGGTATCAAGACATCCTAGAGCACCAACTTTTACCTTCGATTCCGAGGCTGCAAACAGAAGGTGGCAGTTTTACATTTCAGCAAGATGGCGCATCATGTCATACAGCCAAGCAAAATATGAGCTGTCTTCGAGAACACACCATTCCAGTTCTAACGTGGCCTCCAAATAGCCCGGACCTGTCTCCAATTGAGACTTTGTAGGGAAAAATGAAAAAAGAATTAAGAACAAATCCGGCTAAAAACTTGAATGAATTGAAGGAAAAGATCCAAGAAGTTTGGAATGACATAACTCCTGAATACTGCCTTAATTTAGTGGAAACTCTTCCAAGTCGAATTATTAAAAACAAAGGTGACGTCATTCAGTGGTAAAAGGCAGTTTTTTTGTATTAGGCCAACTTTTTTGCGTCGATAAAAGAGTGGGTCAACTTTTTTGCGTTATATGAGTTACAATAATTTCGTTTATTTAATCATTAAATGAACTGTTATTATTTTATGAGGAATTATTTTTAAATGTATGTATATGTCTTACACTTAACTTTTAGTTTGTTTGTTAACTTTGGAGTGCCAATCTTTTTTTTCGAATTTCATAAGACGGAAAGTAAACGGGCCAACTGTTTTGCGTTTGGGTTGTATATGCCGCTCTCTCAGCTTCCTTTAAGCATGGTTTACAGACAGTATTCTCCATCAAGCCCATCTTCTTAAAACGAAAAAGAAACTACCAAGTTCTCCAACTAAAATGTTATTGCCCCTTTCAGTGCCCCTCGACTCATCCATTGAACTCTTTTTTTGTGTGCAGCGTGTGAGCCACTCTATCGTCAGTTTAGTCTTGGTTCAGATTTGAGCCATATATCGATCAGTTCTTGCATTGAGGAAGCAAATGGTTCCTGATGGTGGACCACAGTTCTGCATGGGAATCCGGCTCTTTTTTTGCTATCGATGCCCTCATACCCAAATTAGTGCTATGTAGGTACTTCATTTTTGGATGAACACTCAGTTGCTTAATAGTGGAGGGCCATTGCATCAGCTTTCCCTTTACTATATAGGCATTCGTATGCATGTTGAGAAAATGACAGACGCTGCAGCTTATAAGGGTGTCCATAAATTTCTTTAAGGGATTTCAGCACAAATGATGACAAGGTTATGGTACAAAAAGCGCATGTACTTCAGGAGTCGAGAAAGTGAACCTAATAAGATGGTTCCGATTGGGTCTACTGACTCTTCTCACAAGAAATGACGCATCTGTCATTTCGTGCAAATTAGAAAACTGTGCCCCTGGTGTCCTTAAAATATTTCTAACCTCAAACATTTATCAAAAATCGCAACATTTGATGAAGTTGTTCCAAAGGACATTCGTTCAAAATTGAGGTATAGAAATTTCAAATATGACAGCTTACATGTCCTTGGCCAATACATCTTTCACGCATCAATTGTGTAAGAGCTTTACAAGACAGCCATGCTTACGTTCCATATGACAAAGAGACAGAGACTGTTGTTTCTCGCATAAAGCTTTACCAACCACCATCCACACCAAAACCGTCATCATTTTCCACAATCCACACAGTTCCCGTGCAACATCGAATCGAATCGCATTGAGTGGAGACTGGATCTTTTCCAGGAAAATACCTCTCTGAGAGCATACGCCGCCAAATACAGGAGAGCACATTTTTTTGCTCCATTCTAACAAGCATTGTGTTTGGCCCAATTGCAAATCCTCACCTACTTGGCTGGCACTCACGGCCTCCCTTTGAACTACGTTTTCGGTTCGGCGAGGAGCGCAAAAGTATGGACGCGCTATGAGGCTCGTGGATACGTGTATTGTCTTGGTCAGTTTGCGAGTCATTTAACCGACACCATAACGGGGAAAAATGTCATGAACTGGATATACTTTGTTATACCTGCCCATTCCCCCCGCCTGCTGTGGTTGATGCATGAGTGATTTTTTTTTTCTGATTGTACGCGTGACTTGAAAGGACACGCCAAAGTTCATACTTATAGTTTTATTTAAGCTGTTTTCGTTTCTGCTCATTTCTCCTTGTCCTGTCTCCTGTCACACAAACAAAAAAACAACAGTTTGCAAAGCGTTGATGAAAAGTGAAAAAATGATAGGTATACCAAGAAATGGGTCCCATCTAAGGAAATAATAAAGAAAGGCAAATACCTTCCAGTCGTCGACCTACTTCCCACAGTGCTCCTGAATTATCCCAAATTAATTATGCATATGAAAACATCCGGTTAAAAATTCAGCCGTACGGGGGGGGTGGTGGTAATACTAGATTCACTGCTGGTCGTTGTTTCTGCTGTTAGTATACTCTTGTGGTTGGGCTTGAACCAAAAATTCAGTGTTTTTTTGTGGTGTTCTTTTTCGTGTTGTCCACATCCGTGTTTTCGTGTTTTACCCGCGCTAAAAAATAAAAAAAAAATAAAAGTACAAATTTTATTTAACCCTTAGTTATGTGTGTGACAACAATTTTCACGTGTGGTCTGTGCTTGTTTCGTCGGTAGTTGTATGTCCATTTTGGGGTCGCAAAAAAGGTTTTGATTAAAATTTGTGTGTTTTTGCGGTGAACAAAGTTATTTAAAAATAAAACCGGGACAGGAGGTGGGTAGAAAACTAATCAAGGGGTAAAATATTTCGGTTTCGGTTTCATTTCGACATGGGAACGCGTACAATTTTGTGGGCTACCATGATTAGCTGGAAAACTTCGTATGCAGAATGATTGCACTTCATTTGTGGATACAGAACGATATATTGTCATGTAGGTACCTACTATTATTGGATTTGCCAAAATATACAACTGTTATTGTTTTGGTTTCGAATATTCATTTCGCAGTGTTTTTGGTTTTAGGTTAAGAGTTTGACTTCAATATGTGTATTCAAACTGTGATCATGAATAAATTGTGGGTGAGAGTTATTAAGTTTGAATTTCAAATAAAATGGTAAGCGAATATGTTTTCAATATACCAGGGGGAGCCCGTAAATGGTAGGCGATTTTACACCACAGATTTATGTGATGTAACTAATCCCGCCTATCACAAATTTATAATTGAATTTAGAACCACAATGCGTAGCAAAATGTTTTTAGATTCTTATATGAAAATCAATAATTGGTATATGACTAAAGGACCTCCGAAAAAAGTTGTCATATTTGTGGCTATAAGGGGATAAAATGTGACTGGTACATTAGATAAAAGAATATAAGCATTACCTACCTTTTGTCCGATTGCACGGTGTTTGTCCAGGATAGATTGGAAGACTGTTGCCTGGGAATTGAACCAGATTTCTGAAGTTGCATTGTAGAATTTAAGAATTGAAACATGAGATATATTTCATTATTATCCGCTGTCCAGAAAATGGGATGTATTCGGATATCTAAGGAGAGGGTACTTTTTGAGTAGGCCCTCCAGTGTCCTAGTTTTGGAAAGATTTCTCAATTTAAAATATGTATATTGGTGTAATTACACTCGGCGCTTCACGCAGAGAACTTGTAATTCGTTAAGCAGGGATCGGGGTTCCATACCATATATGTAAAATTATTAAACAAATCTGTTGCTTCCTTTGTCCCTGGCTGCACTTATAGCGGCTAATAATATTATGGTTATTTTTCAAAGAACAAATTTCGCGGCATAATTTTTTAAAATGTTCGTTTTTTGGTTTTAAACTTGACAATTGGCAGACTGGCAAAGAGAGGCATGTACGTGTCAGCTAGTATATATATATATTCTGAATCGGGATCACATTCTGAATCGATTTAGCCATGTCCGTCTGTCTGTCTGTCTGTCTGTCTGTCGTCTGTTGAAAGCACGCCCAAAGAAATTGACTTAGGCGAATGAAGTTTGGTGAAAGGGCTCCTTTTTGTCGTAGTTAGGTTGGTTGGGGTACCTCCCATACAAAATCAAAATTAGGCCTATGTGTCTCTCTGTCTGTTGAAAACAGCATATCGTCAAAACAAATCAACCTAGGCAAGTGAAATTTTTTAAGTGGACTTTTTTTTATTGTCGTCAAATTTTTACTAAAAATAGGCTATGTCGGTCAAGCAGTTCTGATAGCTCCCATACAAAGTCAATATAAGGCTTATATGTCTCTCTGTCTGTTGAAAACAGGATATCATCAAAACAAATCCACCTAGGCAAGTGAAATTTTGTGAGAGGACTTACAGTTATCGTCGTCAGGTATGTATTAAATTTGGACTATGTCGGTCAAGTAGTTCTGGTACCTCCCATAGAAAACCAGTTTTGCATGACTTGTATGTAGTGGAGGGTGTCAAAGCATCGCCCAGGCCAGGATGATAACACTTTTACTTGTTTTCATTGTAAAGGTCATTCATTTTTCAGTTACGAAAGTAAAGCTAAACAAAACACACACAGCGATACATTTTTGATGAAATTTTTGATTTCATTGTAAAGTTTGGACTTTGGCATTAAAGTTAAAAGAATCCTGCTCGCGCTAAATTTTATCTCCCATATAAAATTGTCTACAAAGATAAAATTTAGCGAGGCAGTTAAGCAAAGCAGTATTTTGTTCGCTAGCTAAATTCTTAACTTAATATACATGGGCCGATAACAAGTCTCCACTCATTTAGCTCGCGAAATAAATGTCCGGTACATTAAATCGAAGATAAATTTTAACAGAAGAAAACGAAGGAAAGAGTTTGTGTTGTGTTTACTTTGGATTTTGTTTTGGAGGAAGCCAAAGAAAAAATTTGCATGATAAATAAAAGAAAAAGCAAAATCAAAAATTCCTTTTCATGCGATGAAAAAGGAAAAAAAAAAACTTGCGGAGAAATCAGAAATATGGAGATTGCAAAATAATTCCAGTGCAAATAGGGTTTTACCCGACACGAAGGAACTGCAATGAAGATAATATGGTTTTTGTCCCTTCTGTATCATGTTTGATAATTTAGCGACCATTTGTCTTTGGTGTGGAGAATCAAAGTGGAGACTTGGGACGCTAAAACTTAGCGCGAGCAGGATACTAAACTTAATTGTGAAATACAATATCATTCAAATGGCGGTCTCGGGAAGATTCGCAGCATGCGATTCTTTTGAGGTCATTCTTAACCACTTTTTCGCATATTTCGGGCGGTATCTCGGCCATAACTTGAGTAATGTAGGTTTTTAATGCGTCTACAGTTCGGGGATTATTGTCTTAAACTCGGTCTTTTGCGTAGCCCCACAGAAAAAAATCGAACGGTGTCAAATCGCATGATCCTGGTGGCCAATTGACGTCCCCAAAAGGTGAAATTACGCGACCAGGAAACTTCTCACGCAATAAAACCATAATTGGTCGTGTGGTGTGGTTTGTTGCACAGTCTTGTTTGAACCAAATATTGTCAAAGTCGTGACCTTCAATCGCCGGCCAAAAAAAATCGGTTATCATTCGACCGAATTGACTGTAACCATCTGCCTATTGGCATCTTCGAAGTAATACGGACCAATGACACATTTCGACCATAGAGAAGAGCAAACAGTCACTTTTTCTTAATGCAACGGCACCTCTTCGATCACTTGTGGGTTTTCTGAACCCCTTATGCGGCAGTTTTGTTTGTTTACATACCCACCGAGTGAGAAATGTGCCTCGTCACTGAAGAAAATGTTGTTCGAAAAACCGGTGTTTATTTTCTGTTGTTCCAACACCCAAGACGCGTTCTGAATGGATGGAGATGCAAATCCAAATACCAAATACGCTATGTTCAATTGCTGCGAACGCCGGGAAATTGATAAATTCGGATCATAACACTTGCAGCAGCAATTTTTTCGACTGATTGAGTTAGTTATTATTCCAGCATGGCTCTGATCCAATGGTTGATTGAGTCTTCGATACCTTCGCAACTGGGCGCCTTAGCAATCGAGTCGTATCTTGTATTGTCAAATTGACCCTCAATGTCTAAGAATCGACAAACGGCGATATCTTTAGACCGGAATATTTCTTCTACCTTTCTAAAAAGATGAAGAATTCATTTACCTGTCTCAAGGAGAATGGTGCAAATATTGCTGAACCATCGATCGAGCAAATTTATCGGTGTAAAATCCTATACCCAAATTTAGGAGTAGAACGTACAACCTTAGTTTTTATCCTCTTTTAAGTGTTACTCAGCTCTATCAATTAAATTTATTGCCGTAAAACAAATCCGTGGACTCGGTGTGGAAATAAAACTTGAATCATACAACCTTGGTTCTTATTTTTAAAAGCTTGCTTACTTAAAAAGGGGTTTACCAACGACTTTTATATTCTTTATTTTCTCTGAGGCATACATTTTGGTCAAGTTTTTCCTTTTCTTGCCAAAAAATATTTGTCATGAGTTTGAAAGCTTCTCTCCGTCGCACGAATATTCGGCCGCATGATTACTTGATTGCCAGCTCTCAAGTAATGTGTTGTATTTTTGTTGCGACTAGCGTAATACCTTTTACTTATGCTACTTTGTACATTCCTTAGACTAGATAACTATTATATGAACTCACCAACCTGATCTGATATGAAGGATATCCCAGTCCAACCGGACTTCAAGCTACATTTATCAATTTATTGCACTACATGATAATAATTGTATAGCGGTTTCAGTTACAAACAAAAACAAAGCGTAACCGACACGTTCCACTCAATGACCTTCATAATGTTACGGTTAAAACATGATAAGCAGGTTGCTTTAACAAAATGTGAAATAAAAATCCTAAACGGCCTCGCTCCCAATGCTGATTTTATTTCTTTTCCCCATTTTTTTGCCTCATTCCCAGACCCATAAAAATTCACAAGCAAAAACCCCGTACCTGAGCTCCTCTTGAAAAGTTGTTTTCGTAAACACCATCATGTTTTGGCACACTCGTGAGAAATTCGAATCGATTAGAGAATCAACCGTCAAGGTAGTGTGACCCACAAGGAAAGAAAAGTTCCCTCTCGTGCCGCCGTTGCTATTAGGGAGCAACATTAAATGCCTCCTAATAACAATATTAAAATAAAAATAACATTTGCATAGCCATGGTCTGAAGAGGGAACGTTTTGGCGCCCTTTTTTCACCTTTCACTGGCGGAATCATTTACATATTCCTTCACAGGAGGAAGCTATGCATATCAAGGACGTATACAGATATACCTCAGTTGAAGCCAATTGAAATGAAAATCCACAACACAGGGGGTAATTGTGCATTAAATTGGACACAATGTATGCGGAAATAAGGCGTTAGGAATACTAAAGTACCTTTGAGAAATTAAAACGTTCAGTGAATTTTTTCATATGCAAATACAAAAGGCTGTCTATTGATGTAGGTGTACTCATGTATGTAAATGGAAGGATTTGCAATCTTATGAAATTGAAGAAATCCGCAACTAATTTGAGAAGGCAGCCTTGCTCTATCACAGGATTTGGTTACGATTTTAAATAATTGAAAGGTAAATACCTTTTTCAGGTAGCATTTAGGACGTCTTCAGATTTTGTCCCTGAAAATAGGATTTAACCTGATAACATTTAAAATTATTTGGCCCAAGAAATCCCTCCCATTATATGTATGGCTTGACTATGATATGATGCGTCATTGAAGGCAGACCTTTTAAAAAGTCGACAAAAGTCCTTTTCGATTACATATTTAAAATATACTTTTCTACTCTCGCAACCCTCATGCGGGAGATTAAACATGATGAAGATGACCTACTAAACTTTAGCAATTAACTTTGGGGTAGGTATTGGACAGTACTTTTTGTTTAATAAATAGAAACGCATTCTACATGTACGACTTGGTGCTATGAGGCTTTAGTCCAAAAGAACTATGTATCCGCTTGAAAATACGATAACTATAGTTGATGTAACGTTCAACATCATTTGGATTTGGAAGTGCTGCTTAATCGCGTAAATTGGTGGTTAGGTATAGATAAGTGAATGAATAATAAACACCCGATTAGACAGACGCACCAAGACAACATGATACAGGCTGTCAACATCGACTTCGATTGGAAAACGCTTAGCTAAAAATATTTTTTTTAACTCGTTCGTTCTTAACTCTCCGGGACTCAACAAAAACAATTCCATTTACACCCCAACGAAATTATGAAATGGCAACCCTGGAACAGTGTATGAGCTCGTTGAATATGGTTGCCATGGACATTGGACATTGATTTTGAAATAACTAGTGTGCTGCACATTATCTGCTCAACACGTTGCTCAACTGCTTTAATTTGTTTCTGAATTGAGTTGTGTTGGATGCGCCGAAATTTCTGTAAGTGTGCGGGTTGACCCAATATAGTCAAACTTCTAAAGCTGACATGTTGACTTTACAAAAATTCGACCATTCGATGGTCACTCGTCTGGCTTTCATGAGGGTGCGCTGCGGCAGCCCGCGTGACCAGACGATCGCCATGCGATCACACTAGTCATAAATTTAAGATAAATGTTAACGTTCAGTCAAGACGAATTGTCAAATTAGCTTCTAAGCTGTGCGGTTGTGTTTTTTCTTTATGGCGAATAAGATCAATTTAAAGTGCGCCAAAATTCCGTCCTTGACGAGGGTATTAAGTGCGGATTATTTTGTGGCAAGTCTCACCACAAAATTTGTACCGGATTTTCTGATTATATAAAGAATTTGCTTTAAATAATTCCAATTTTGAATACCATTGTGCTGATTGCTCGAAATATCCCATACTATTTACAAAAGTAAATGATTTAGTCTCTAAAGTTAATTTTAGTGAACTCTTAGACTCTATTCGTGCCAAGCCCAATAACAATATTGTTTCTGTTGTATGCGAACCCTACGCCGCCGCCAGTGGCATCAACATCCAGTGCAGTTTTGAAATCAGCTTTAAATGAAAATATACCTTTTACCCCCTCTGCTCCCAAAAATGTTTGTTTACCAACAAAAAAAAAGAGTGAAAACAGTGTGCGGCAAAATGCTAAAAACAAACGACAAACGGGTCGTAATCGTGTTGCTATTGTCGGCTTTGACACCTTGCCCGAGGATATGAATGTTATTACCCCAATTAAATGTCTACATGTATCCAAATTTGCTGCTACAACGTCTGAACAATCTATTCAAAAGAATGTCTCTACTAAATTAAATGTACCTATAACCGAAGTGCAGTGCTTTAAATTGGTAAAAAAAGACGCCGATGCTTCAAAACTAAGATTTGTTAACTTCAAAGTCGGTGTTCCTGCAGCCTAATTAACATTTGCAGTTAATGTAAACAATTGGCTCGTAAATGTTTATGTGAGAACTGTTAAATCTCTCCCAAAAAACGGCAACCGGACCGACCCAACAATAAATGCATAACATTACTTCCACCATCACACACATCATCACTAACATCAACGAACAGGGTTGTCATATGTGGCGATTTCAAGTCTCATTTGGCGACTTGAAAATCAGTTTGGCGACATTACCCAAAAACGAGCGATTTTTGGCGATTTTTCATTTTCGAATTAATACCTAAATATATTTCTATTTCCAACTAATTACAAAAGAAAATGAAAAGTTATCGGCTTCGCAAAGAAATTGTCGATTTCCGATTTTCAAATTGGTAATTCAATTAATCGAAGTAAATTGCATATCCCTAAAATGAATGACATGTGCCAAACTGAAAGATTCTGTCGCAATTAATTTCCAAACTTGGCCGTTTTATTGTGTAAAAAGGTTGTCTGAGTGCAATAAACTTTTTGTTTCTATTGGATATTTTATCACCGGAAATTTGTTTGAGCCAACTGCGACCCCATTTTGAAAGTCTGCCTATACACTTGATACCACAAAAAAACTTACAGTTTTCTGAGTCTCAGTGGGAAAGATTGATTTCAGTAAACTTGTCTGAACATTTTTATCCAGACAATATTCCCACAGATGACGCTGTTAAGTTTTGGAATAAGGTTCAACAGACGACAAATGCGTTGGGACAACCAGAGTTCCTGGAGCTAGGGGAATTTCCCCTCAGTACACTATCCCTGCCTGCAAGCAAGGATAGTGGGGTTGAGCGAGCATTTTCCTATATTTATGCTATAAAAACAAAAAGTAGGTCGAGGATGCAAATCAATTCATTAAATGCAATAATGGGAGTACGCATTCATTCAAAACTAAAAGAAATTTGCTGCAACAATTTTGCACATTCTGCTGAAATGCTTTTGGCTTTTAATGCCAAGATACATGAAGATGATGAAGGTGATCATAACGATGATCTGATTTTTTTATTTTTGTTTTCATTTTTTTTTTAATAATATAAGCTGAAGTTTGTGTGAAATGAATTGTTTTCTTTTTCTTTTTTTAATAAATGTGTTATTTTTTGTATTTTAAATAAAAATTTAATTGGTTTTATTATATCGTACAATACTTTTAATTTGGTGATTTTTGGCGAATTTCATTTTAAGATTGGCGATTTCGATTTAAATTACCTGCCAACCCTGTCAGCGAATGCAGAGCCAAGTCAGAGTCACCATCAACTGCCGTTGCGCTCGCATTTACAGTACAACAATAATGCTGAAATATGTATGTAATGTACTATCAAAATATGGGAGGCTTCTCCTCCAAATTAAGAGAGTTTTCCTTTGCCATCGATGCATGCGATAGGGTAGTTCGCGACAACGTCAGTGTCAAATGAGAAAAAAAAAAATAAAGTTACATCTAAGAAACTTGCACGTAAACAAACTAAATTTTATGTGGCGGGAGATAGGCATAGATTTGAATTTAACCAAAATTGATATAAATACTCTGAAATCGGATAAATATTGTTTGTTTTTTTTTGTAGCAATAAAACATAAAAAGCGAACTACCACATTAGTGTTTGTTAAAAGTAACTTAAATCTAGTAATTTTAAAGTGCATAATATATAACTTAATGAATAACGTTTCCTTATAAAATTGGAGCTATCTGATTAGGCAAAAGGCCTTGATGCGCTGAATTAAGTCCGCTACATAGAAAAAAATTGAGATGGTCGGGAATGAAGGTTGCTTAAATTTTCAATTATTTCATAAGAACAAATTTGGTATACACTGGAACGTGAGTTCAATATTAGTCAGAGCATCACAAAAGGCCAAGATCTTTTTGAAGCCGGATGGTTCGAAGATGTTAAAGGTACTCGTTTCTCACACATTTATGTGGTACTGGGAAAGGTTATTAAAACATGCGAATTGTATGACAACCGCTTAATAACTGTATGTTCCTACATTTAGGTTCTTCATTCACATCGTCTAGGTGAAAAGCCACTTGAGACTTGGGTGTTGGTAGATTTCAATGGTGAAATCGAATCTGCTCACCGCAAATGTAAAGCCGACCTTTTTGAAACATGTTCTCATTTGTAGAGACTTTATTGCCAATCCCGTGAGCTCTTTTAACATATACCTAATACATTTTGTTCAACAACGCATATACACAAAGTTTTCACGGGCCATATTTATTTCGTTTTGTTTTTTTAAATATAATTCGAATAAAATAATAAATAAATAAATAATTGGCGGAACAGGTCCGTATGGACCCAAGCCTAGCTTCTCACAACCATTCGTCTTGTGTGAGTTTTTATTTTTGGGACGAATGGAAGGGATCTACAATTTTATGCCGAGTCCAAACGGCCAATTGAGAAGCTCTTTCATGACAGTTATACTCTCGGATGTTTGTCAGACGTTCGCGAGAGGTGGCGCAGCGAAAAAAACCTTAAGTTGAAATTTGGGTTTTTCTCGGGATTCGAACCTGGGACCCCTCGCTTAGTAGTCCAACACACTAACCACTAAGCCACTGCGCCTATTCGAATGCCTAATTATATTCCAGCTTTCGCTAATGCTTTTAGGTAGTAATTTGCCCTTTATCATAGACTGTTAGTCATAAAACGAAATAAATCATATCTCCAGAAATTTGGTTTGTTTTCCTACAAGTTGGTTTAACGTTTAAGTGAAAGAGAACGCACACTTGTGAAAGGGATAGCTTCGCGAAATACTCTATTGCGATATTTTTGCTGAATGAAGAGTTGTTCAACGTTTCCCTATTCTCCGTTTTCCGCTGTGATCGATTTGATGTGACAAAATGCTCCGGAGGTGGGGCACTGCTTGCTGCGAAGCGCTCACTCGGACATGTTCCTGTTGAAATTGCGTTGAAAATCAATTGCATATCGATCAACTATGCGTACGTCTTAATAACGTTGGTGGAGGTTTGTTGATATTTCTAATGTATATCCCACCTACAAGTTCGTTGCTTATATACAAAAAGCATTTAGAGAATATTGATAGTGTTATCACTATAATTTTAATAAATGTGTTCTAGGAGATTTCAATCGCGCTGACATTGTTTGGTCACCCATAATTGATAATAGATTATTGCCAAGTTTGATATGTTCTGAAATTGAAATTTCGTTAATTTTGTCTAATAATTTAACTCAAATTAATTTTGTAACTAATTCGCTTACTAGATTTAATATTTATTTCAGATGATTTAAATGCATCTGTTACACAATGTTGTCCTTTATTTAAAAATTCCATTCACCATACTGCAATTAATATTTTTATCAAAACATACAGTTATAATAATTTTTCAACTTTCAATTCTTCAAAGTTTGTATATGAATTTGATACTGATAACCTTTCTCGTATGAATAATTGCTTTGGAAGTATTAACTGGTCAAATGAATTTTTGTGCAAAAATATATCCGAAAAATTCCTTACATTTAAGGTTATTTTTAACAAAGTTTTGGAAGAGCGCGAATTACGTTTTTTAATGTAAAAGGGGAAAAAAAAACTTCCTTTACGTTATAAAATTCTAATTGTATTTCAGACGTTCAACTTACGACTAACTTAATTCTAACAGAGAACCCAACCACAAAAACTTAAGTAAACATAAAAACATTAATCCTCCGAGTGCTTGTGTACAGCGATAGTGTCGCTGCAGCTACACATTTGCTGTGTGGCCTTTTATGTACATTGTACATTGATGCTGCTATTGTTGTGACCCTGAATTTGTTTGTCACTTATTATTGCTGCTGCAAGTATAAACTTGTGGGATCAAATATATAAATATGACCCTGAAGTTGTTACGGTGCTGCTGTGTGATGCTGTTGTTAGAATGCTGCTGTTGCTGGTCGGTTTGGTATAGGGGTACCATAACACGTAACTCGCGCACCCATTGTCTGCAAAAAATTTAATTCTCACACTGCTTGGTATAATATTAGATTATTAAAATTAAAAACTTCTAAGAATACTGCTCATAGAAAGTTTAAACAATCTAATTCTTTGAATGATTATGTTATTTTTTCCCGTCTAAGAAAAGAGTTTTTTTTTTTGTCGAAATTCCTTTATAGTAATTACATTCACTCGGTGGAAAGTAACCTTATAAATTTTCCTACAGCTTTTTGGAAATTTGTTAACACCAAACGAAAAATTACTGGATTCCCAGCAGTGCTGAATTTTAATAGCAAACAAACCAGTGACCCCAAAAATATTGCTGATATGTTTGCTGAATATTTTCAAAGTATTTACAATTCCACATCTTCAGCTTCTATTTTAACTATATTCGTTCCCTCCCATCTGTTTTTGATTGCTCGTTGTACACGTTAAACGCCAGTGATGTTCAGACCGTCTTAAATATCTTAAAACCACAAAGAAAGCCTGATATTTTGGGATTTTACCCTATTGTTTTACGTTTTTCTTCTAGCTCACTCTGTTTTCCGTTGTTAGATTTGCGTAATGAATCCCTTGCTAAGGGAATCTTTTTAAAGGAATGGAAAGCATCGACCATAGATCCTGTCTAAATTTAGTTGCTGATATCAATTCGGATTTAGAACATGGCTTTCCGTGCATAAACTGATGATCAGCTCCAAAACAAAAATAATGTTTTTCAGTTTAGCTATGCAAAACTCGTTTGACGCAGACGTTTTTTTTTTCATGCACCTGAGTGCCAAAGGTTCAAACTGTTGAGCTGCTTCTGTCGTACAAGCATTTCCGCTGATATATTTTGATATATTTTATCTGCTGCGAAAAGTGTTTTCAAATTGAAAGCGTTAAAGAATTTAAATACCTGGGGCTTACTATTAGCTGTTTTTTATTATCAGCTATGATCCATATAGATCATCGATTTACATGCACTTACAACAACAGCACATGATCCTGTTTCTCATCGAGATCACGAATCATGATCTGGAAATTATTTCTACTATTTCCCACTAGATGGCTTGTTTCATTTTTAAATGTTGGTGTGCCTCTAAGCTACCTAATCACATTGCCAGACAAAAAAATGAAACACAAAATATCAATCGATTTTTTCGCGCACGAATTAAATCCCCATCCGTATTCCGTGTTACTTTCTTTTTATAAAGGTATGTTCAGACCAGCCAAACACTTGATAAACAATTATATACCTCCATGTTTTATAAAAATTTCTAAAACATTTATTAAACAAAACAATTTTTATCAAATGTTTTGCTGCTTTGGATCTGGACACAAAAAAAAAATGAATGAAATGTTTCACAGTTTCCCAATCGTGATGGGAAATCATTCTTGTTTTACAAGTTTAACTGCAGAAAGTGACCGCTGTTTTTTGATTATTATTTATTTTTTTATATAAAATAAAGAAATCAAAAAAGCTTGGAATACCTATTGAGAAAGTGATTCATTTAATACGAATATTTACCACATTATTTTCTTCTAGTTGGACTAGAAAAATAAAATTGAATTATTACATAAACATTAAATAACTAAATTTCAGAAATCTCTTATAAATGTGTATGAAATGTGTCCGATTTGCTTCATTTCTGAAATGTTTCGCTGGTCTGGACACACCTTAATATGCAAAGATAAACGGATGTGCTAGCAGCAAAATATTGTTCAAAATATGGAAAAGAAAAATTATTAAAATTTGATTCAAATATGGTAACACCCCCGACATTGCAATCGAAATGACATGTGCCTTGTGTGACGTCACGTTGAGGAGAATATTTGCAGTATGGCTGGTGGCAATGTGAAGTTTGTAATACCCTGTATTATCTGTTTTGTTTTTGAAAGCAGCTGTTGCCACAACTCAAAAATTAAATTTTTCAATGATCCGTCTTGTTTTATTTTCGTGATCTGATCGGGGTCAGATCACGCTGATAATAAAAAACAGCTATTGACTCTAGAATGTGTTTTTATAATCACATCGACAAGTCGCCATATTATGGCAATATTTTCGGGCAACGCTTAGGAACTTCTTTTATCTGCGGAGTGTTTGCTCATAAAGCCTTCTTAAAATAATCTATTATGAAATTTTTCACTCTATACTGCAATAAGGCATTACTTGTTGGGGAGGGGCATGTTTTAACAAAATTCAACCACTTCTAGTTTTACAGAAATATATTGTAAGAAAAATATGCGGGAAAAATCGCTTACATCCAAGTTTTTCGTTGTTCTATGATTTGAAAATTCTTCCAGTCCGACATTTGAATTGTTTCAAGGTTTTATAATTGTTTTTCTATAGATCTGGTAACTTGAATATTAGAATTCTTGATAATTATAATCACGTGAATCAAGTAACTATTCATAATTTTCGAACCGCAGCCTATAAGAATTTTTTTACAATTTCAGCACGTCGTCTCTCTAATAAGCTGCCTTTTTAGATTAGGACTTTAAGTCACAACAAAAGATTTATATATCACGAAAGACATTGCCTTTTTGCTCATGATGTTAAAAGTTTCGAATCCGTTTTTAGTTCTCGTTCGTAACTTGTTGTTTTCGATGTTTTGTTCTTTCATACAATTGATTTTGTTCTCAAATTTGAATTTTTTTTAAATTGTGTTCTTTTTAATTCAATTACATAATGTATTATATTTTCTTGTTTTTGAATTGTAAACTTACTTAGAGGGTCCAATTTTTTTTTATCTTATTCCATGTTATTTAGTTCATTAAAGTGTAATTTAATACTATTTCTGTTTATGAAATGTCACTGAATTTTCTCTAGTTTGATTTATTTATTGTACAATTTATCATGAATTAATGTAATTATATTGCAAGTGAAATAAACTTCATACATACATAAGTCGGGTACTAGGCATCTTGTTTCTAACTACAGACCGATTTCTAAACTCTCGGTTATTCCAAAAATGTTGGATAACCTTGTAAAAGATAAGCTTGCTTTCACAATCAAGCAACACGCCAGTAAATACCAACATGGTTTTTGGAAAGGCAGATCTACTGTTTCAAACTTAGTGGAATTCACAAATTTTTGTATAGAGTCTTTAGAAAGCCATAAACAAGTTCATGTGATTTACACTGACTTTGTGAAAGCGTTCCGTAGAGTTAATTTAATGATTCTCTTAGAAAAATTAAGTGCATATGACTTTTAGGGTCCTCTACTTCGATGGTTTAATTCCAACTTGCATGGCAAGGCACAATATGTCGTTATTGTGGACTATTTTTCTAAGTCGAACCTGGTTAATTGGAATCTAATCTCACTTATAGAGGTATTCCAGTTACCCAGTTTCTCCAGGTAGAGCAAATATTTGATTCACTTAAGGATGCCTTCAAATAAATTGAATGCATATTTTAGCTATAAAGCTATAAAAACAATTTTATTTAATAAAACAGCATAAATAGATACATAATCAAGATACGTCTACATCTTGTGTAAAAGCAGAAGATACGGTAAACTGTTTTTGTCGAATGTACAAATTTGTAGCGAAAAACACGATTTTTGTTGAAAGTCTGTCTCACTTACAGAGGTTAAAATAAATAAATTTGCAAGTCTGGTCCAATTACAGATGTTACTTTATAAAATATAAGTTTCACTTATAGAGGTGGAAAAAGTTTCACTTATAGACTTGTTTTTAAGGAAAATGTAGGTGCGCCAGAATTAGGCCCACTAATAGAGGTATTCCACTTAGCCAGGCCTCACTTAGACAGGTTCGACTGTAGTTACTTCCGGTGTCCCTGAAGGAAGCCAAACAGGTTATTTTTTTACTTTTTATAAATGACATTTTTGATATTTGCCCTACTGCACTTGTTTTGTAATAATGGAGTTGAGGTTCATCATTCTTACCGTTCAAAATGTCTTTTACTTGGATTTGAAACTCTTGAATCGAGAAGAAAAATGTACAATGTTTTGTTTATTCGTGATATCTTATCTGGAAGTATTGATTGTGAGAATCTACTTATGTGTTTGAATTCGTATGCTCCTTCTAGATCTCTTAGATCAAGACAACTTTTATTTGAAAGTAGCCACACTACATTGTATTGTCAACGTGAGCCTATGGCTCATAGACTAACCAAACTAGACAGTCGACTGAGAGCAGAAACGGTACTTCTGCCTACAAGCTGCCTGTCCTGCAGCAAATTGCATAAGTATTCGTGCGTGTACAAATCAAAGGAGCGCCATTGCTGTCACACGCATACTTATACAATTTGCTGCAGCGACTTCATGTCATCCGGGCGGCCATTATTTTGGTGGGAAATCAAGTGTGTGCGACTTTGTTCGGCATACTTTGTGCCCATTAGTTATGCGGTGTTCACGTCACAGTTTATTTTAAGAATTTTTAAAGTTTTTCAAATTGTTGGTATCAAATGGAATTCCTGTTATAATTTCGTTACAATGCCAAATAAATTAATATAATAACTATTTGTCAATATGTAGCAGAAATCCATCTCATAATATTAATCAGGGAAAATTAACTACCACGGTTTTTTTTCACTTTTGTTAAAAGTGATTTTGTAACTTCAGGTTTTTTTTTGCCTATCTTAAGAAAATAAACTTTTTCCCGTTGATTTTAATGCTTTAAATTTCGAAGCCATATTGAAAAAAAATATATTTTAACACAGTCGTGGGGAAAAATATTTTTTTTAGTTTTAGCATAATTTATAATCTGTAATTAGTACGTAAAATGTATACGTGCACACTAATATATGCAAGTATGCATTTGTTAAATTGAAAAACAATATTTCTACATTTTTTTTACTCGTAACGATAAAAATATGTTTTGATCACTTTTCGTATTCCAAAAACACAAATAGTGCACTTGTTTTTGTTATTAATTAACAAGGTTTAATTAAGTAGGAAGGTTTATAAAAAAAAAACTGTACAACATTTTAAAATTTGTAAAAGAATTATGTGTATAGAAAACGAAATAAAGCCTGCGAATACCAACAATTAACAAAACAATTTGAATTCTTATGTTCGATTGAATACACAAAATCTGAAATCGGAAATCAAAATGCAGAACCCACTTAAATACAATATTATATTATTCGTGTTTTTTTTAGCTTCGTTTTCAGCAAAGCAAAGTATAGTAAGATCTTCAGCACACAATTACAATAACTACTACGAGTCTCGAAATGTCAAGTAGAGCGTAGTTGTCTGTTTACTTTGTTTTGCTGAGAACAAAAACACAGGTCTATTGTCTTTTTGTTAGGAGTTAAACTTTTTGTGTTTTGCTTTCCGATATTCATATCTTTTTGATTTTAAAATAAGAAAAGCATTTGCATTCTTACTGTTCCTAATTAACATTATTCAACAATGTTCAGTGTTACGAAACTACAGAATTACCAATCATATATTGATTTTGTACAAATATTGTGTTAAATAAACGAATTTAAAAACATTCACCCTTATAGAAATTTATAGAATATTCATTAACATTTACTAATATTCGCTTTCGTCTAGTGGAAGCTTGAGCTTAACTTTTACTAATTTCATTAACATTTACTAATATTCGCTTTTGTCTAGTGGAAGCTTGGGCTTAACTTGCAAGTTATTGACTCATTTTTGGAACAACCCCCAATGATTTAATTTTTGCATTTTGCTGTCAAACATAGAATTCATACAAACAAAATTAAAAATAAACTGAAATGTGAATGGATGAACACCTTTCACTGCCGAAGATGGATGGAGGACAAATTAAGCCATCTAAATAACCATACTAAATATTTACTTTTTATACTTTTATTGTTATAGATTCATTTACATTTTGTTTGCTAATGAAATTCTGCCACCTGACGGCTTTTAATACACGTATTCACAGGCAGGAAAAAAAAGAGAGTGCGAGAGAGAGCTGTCATTCAAAATTTGCGGGGAAAATCGGGTGGGTGCAGTGAAAGTCGACTGTCTAGTTTGGTTAGTCTATGCTATGGCTATTACGAGTTGGATATATTTTTGCCCAGAAATATTTTTAAGGATAGATTAATTTTGCTTATCACCAATGAAATTCATATTTAACTTATTTTTATATAACTTATTGTATTGTTTTTCGAAATCTGTGGATTATAAATCGTAGATTGAATAAATGAAATGAAACTGAAATGAAACGTCATAGTGACGTCGGCATTTCAAAATTTGACATGAAAAGTGGCATGTGTAGTGTAAGGGGAAAGCGGGAGACTTGAGCCACTCTCATTCTCAATAATTTGCTTAAATTCCATTGAAATCCAGCACGTGTAAGTGTGTGCGATGCAGACGAAAAATTTGGAAATCCTATGCAGGACAGGCACCAGTATGTTTATGTCCTAGATCACGGACTTTCAACGTATTCTTGCAAGTTTCGACTTGATACTGATATTTCCTCTTCATCAAGAAAGAATCTACGAAGCACTCGCTGTTGGGACTGAGTGACCAATACAAAGTTACGGATTTTCAGCGTCCTATGCGTGACATTTAACGATTTTCTGCATTGTCACGCGTCTCTCGATTCATACATTTCTTCCCTGTTGTGTTTGTTGTTTGTGGAAACGACCGCTCTTTCGAATTTTTAAAAGCAGTCAGCAAGACGTTTGTTATGTGAAAATAGATTTGTACTTAAATACGACCGTCATCAATTAAATTGTCAACGTACTTAAGGAAATTGTGGGCTCCAGACTTGAAGCCTTCGCATCAATAGGAACACCTCAGGGAGCGGTTATCTCCCCACTACTTTGTGCTATTGTCTTAATTGAGGCACTTGCAACTTACCATTAACGACATGAGAATAATTGCCTACGCTGACGACGTTGTGCTAATGGCTACCCGCAAAATTCAATGTAGCCGTCTCCAATTTTGACTCCTGGACCAGGAATTGCGATCTATCAGTCAACCCCCAGACGTCTGAATTAGTATTGTTCAGTAACAAAAGGAAAATTCCGCAGGTTGTCATGCCTTCTGTTGACGGTACATCCCTCAGAATCTCTGACAACGCTACCTGGGACTAATACTAGATAAGAAGCTAATTTCGAAAAGGAACATAGACGAAAGAATCAAGAAAGGCACAATCACTCAGGGAAAAAATGCAAACTAAAATGTAATATGTTCTATTTGATTTTACGTTGAATAAACTTTAATAAAGAATATTCCTTTTCACGTTGAAACATATTTGATTTAAATACGCAATGTCATTATAAATTAAGTCAACGTAGATTCAAAGTGAAACGTATTCACTTTTACATTAAGACCGTGTTTTGAAAACATGCAACTACTCTCAACGTAACTTTAAAGTGTACCTAACATGGTAATATTTTTTCCAATATTAGGTTTCGAAATGACATCTACGTATATTCAAAGTGTTGCATAGTTAATTTAGCGTTGCTTAAAATCACCATACACTTCAAAACGTTGCGTTTTTTATGGCGCAATGCGCATTCTTCACACACATTGTAGATTCAAAAGTGGATAAACGTTAATTTAAAGTGTTGCATATTCATTTTAAAGTGACAAGAATCTAGAATCAAAGTAGAACATGTTCATTTTTACATTGATGTTACTCTTTTCAATAACGATCAACGTAGATTAAAAGAGAAAGTCCCGCTATGTGTCGCGACGCAGCGGTGTCGTTGTTATTCTTGTTTCTTCATCGCTGAAAAAGATGGATAAAATCAGTATCGTTGACGAAGCTGGGCAGATAGTTGATATTTTTGACTTGGCTTACTAATGAAATTCAATGTCAGCTGTCTGAAGATGACGAAAAATTAAACAAATTTTTACAGGAATTTGAAATGGAAAGTCTGTTTCCAGTGCTAAAATGTGAGTTTTGTGTGTAAAAATATAGAAATAGAAATAGCTGATTTTTTATTTCATCCATACTATACGGAAAGTGAATTAATTTATTTGAAAGATTTAATAGATGAGCACCACACTTTATACACAAAACTATTTGGTGCAAGTCTTAAACCAAAACACCATTTTATGGTACATTATCCTGAAGCAATAAAGAAATGCGGACCATTACAATTTTCTTGGGTTATGCGGTTCGAAGCAAAGCACAAGGAAACTAAATCCTACTTTTATTCGATTACATCAAGGTTGAATCCATCATATTTATTGGCTCTTAAAGCTTCTTTGAAGTTTTCAAATTTTTTGTTGAAATACGAAAATGGAATTGAAAGTATTTTAGATGAAAATGGATTTACAACGAACCTTAATTTTTATGATGTAGATTTTTTTTCACAAATAAAAAACCCTGAAAATTTAAACCTCGATATTGTGAATGTTGCAGATTCTGTTAAATATAAAGGTACTCTCCATAAAAAAATTGTTACTTGACTCATTATAAAAAAACATTAATGGAATTATTTAAAAAACATCTCTTTGCTTTTCAGAATAATAATTTGTTTGCTTTTTGTCATCCAATTTAAGTAAAATCATTCAGTAAACATTTTCAAGCGTTTGAAATAGGCAATAAAATAAACTATGTGATCATAGAAGATGTATCCTTTTTTACGAGCTCACCTTTACACTTTACCGGGTAAATAATGGGAAAACATATGTAAAAAATAATTTTATTTAGAAAAAAATAAACATATTTTACCTTTATGTTGATAATGAATAATTTAAAAATGTTATGTTATTATTATTTTATTACATTGAAAATAAAATTAATGAATTCCAAATTATTGTTGTTTTGGATTGTATTTAAAAAAAAATAATTTTAAATTTGACGGTGAATTTATTTTGAAAATGCAAAATATCAAATAAAATCAAAGTTGAAATATACAGCTTTTAAAGTTAAAAGCATTTGATTCAAACTATTGTTGTATCAAATAATGAACGTGACATTTTTAAAGTTCAAGGAGGTTGTATCTACGAAGCATCATGGTAAGATTAAAGCTTAAAAATGCTTATTCAAAATGGGTTCACTTTGAATCAATAGTTGAAAGAAGTTAAATTGAAGCTTAAAGATAGTATTTTCAAAGTTGGATTTGTTTGAATACACAATGCACAGTGATAACTTCAAAATGTATTTTTAGTGTTTTTAAAGTCAAATATATTTTATCTTTTTTCGTGTAGCTAGGTGAAAATCGTTGAAAGACATCGCATGCGAGCTTTGCGATAGTGTGGGACTGGAAACACCCACTAAAAACACCCAGGGAAGGCATGGTGTTACCATCCTTACAATGATCGCACCTAGTCGTCAGACTAATCAGCAATTTTGTTCTAATATGTACTAATGTACTTACGTACAGTTTTAAAGAACTAACTTTGGTTTGTTGCCTTTTGTTTTTTAATTCATTATCACTTTGTTAGTGTGATTATGTTGTTACATATTTCTTTTCTTTTTACCTAGTTAACTAGTTCAAAAGGTTTTACTCTACGTAATCTTCTAACTAAATTAGTATTATTAAGTAGTTGGACTACTTCTAAATTAGCATGGTTGCGAAGCCTAACTTCATGTCTTCTAGCGACCTTCCGAACCTCGTCCTCTACCATTTCAATTTTTAGATCCCTATGTAGATCAGCGTTACGTACGTACCACGGCGCATTAACAATATTGCGTAATACTTTGTTTTGGAAGCATTGTATGCTTTGAAGGTTCGACTTACTTGTGCACCCCCATAATTGGAGGCCATATGTCCAAATTGGTTTTAATATTTGCTTGTAGAGAAGCAGTTTATTGTGAATTGAGAGGCATGAATACCTCCCAATGAGCCAATATATTTTAATGTATCGTAAATTTAGTTCTTCACGTTTTTTCTTGACATGAGTTTTCCAGCGCAACTTTGCGTCCAAAGTCAAGCCTAAGTACTTAGCTGAGTTCGAATGCTGAACCACTTTATTATTTATATACACAGGTATGTGTTGTACGTGTTTATTTGTAAAGTTAACATGAACCGACTTCAGTTCATTTAATTTTATTTGCCATTTAAATATATTTGACTGTACTATTAGTCATTGTCAAATTAAAGTTAAAGCATAGTATTTTCAAAGTTGATAGCATTTAAATCTACGATGCATTATGGTTGAATCGAAATTTATATACTTTGTTTTAAAGGTATAGAGAAATTTGATTTAAGCATGATTCCACGTCAAATCAAAGTGCATACGTGGTTAGATCAAATTAAAAATATATGCTTTTAGAGTAGGGAAAAACTTTGAATTAATGTTATGCCACTTTGATTTAAAAATTTTCGTAGTCGATGCTAAATCATTCCGAAAAATATTTAAATCAAAGTGCTTTTCTTTGATTTTACGTTGTTTTTTCTCTGAGTGATAGCTTTCTACACCTGTAGCAAAATCTTTGGTAGAACATTGGGACCATCTCCCAAGATCAAACTCTGGTCGTACACAGCTATTGTAAGACCAATACTGACATGTGGCAGTCTTTTATGGTGGCCAGCAACTAAAAAGGTGCAAAAACTAGCTTGAGTCACCGCAGTCGGAGTCACTCTGGCCATGAAGGCATTCCAGGCAATGAGAAAGTAGATGAACTAGCACGACAAGATTCGGCTAATGCCCTAAAACAAACATGTCATTTGTTCACTAAAGCTAGAAGCTGGAAAGAAGGCCACAGATGAGCCGAATGCCAGATGGATATCCATGGATGCGTGCGCTAACACAAGAAAACTATGGCCATCTTTTTATAAATCGAGAACCGGAAATGTCTCTCTACGCTTGTAAGTATTCTAACGGGACACAACAACCTGCGATATCACATGAAGAAAATGCGCTTGACCCAAGAAGAGCTTTGAAGAGGCTGCAGTGACGAAGACACAACCCACTTCCTTATGCCACTGTCCAGATCTCCAACAGTCCAGGAACAAGTTCCTTGGAAGTTAGTTCTTCCATAACCCGAACGAACTATCTAGCTCAGATAAAATCATGAACTTCATAAAAAAAACTGTGTGTGCAACGACACACAGTAAGTAATTTTTAATTACTACAAGGCTTACAGAATAGGTTGCTACGGGTAAGGGATAAACGTTTGGCCCCTACGGGTATCATACAATGGGTCAACTTTGACCTGGAATATTCCTCGCCGATCCACAAACCTAACCAAACCATTAGCGCTCGTCCACAACATCAAAAAGTAACACTGTTCCGCCTGGTTATTAATTATTTTAAAAAATCTCTCTCTCTTTCTCTTGGCCTTTAAAAACATTAAATATTTATTTTTCCTTTTTCCTTCCGCTGCATTACATATTCTGTTTCTCCCGATACCCATTAACATTTTTACCGGGAAAACGGCGGTCGTTTGCTTTAAAGCAATTTCACAGAGGAAAAGTAAAACAGGTGCCCACGCCGCTATTCAGAATACATTTGGGACTCTTCTCAGAATTATTGACTACGCACCACACTCTAGCTACAGTTTGATAAGAATTTGCATGCCCGCATTTCTACTATCTGGAAGGAATATGCATTATTTAATGATGAATCATATCACATCCCGATAATGGCGTATGTGTTTTTTTTTTCGGAGGGAAAATACAAAAATTATTTTATTTGCTGATTTTGGCTAAAAATTTCAAACTTTTTCTGGAGCCAAGCGGCAATCAGTTGCCTGCCATCAGTCTCTATAAACTCGTTAGTATTCTTGGACTGAACCATTCGTTTTTTTTTTGTTTTTTAATTTTTTTTAGACAAGCAGTTTTATGCCGAGTCCACACGATTGAATTGAGAAACTTTTCAAGGATGCTTTTTAGACATTCGCGAGAGTTTGGGCAGTGGAAAGGAAAACTTAAAGGTTTATTATTTTATTTTTTTTTTCAAGGTCCAGTCTCTTAAAAGTCCAGCACACTAACCAATGAGCCATGTTGCTCATGTGCATATATATGACGTTTTCTGTAAAATAAAATCATTTGGCACAAAGCATGAAGCAAGTGAGTACGAAATGTAACAACAACAAATGCAGTCAGTTGTGCCACAGTACCTACCTTGCAGAGTCTTCCTTAAATCACTAAATGCTGCGTCAGCCGGTTGTAGACTATATAAATGACAAGAACCCTGTTCAATTATGAAAGCAGCGTTATGGTACCACCGGATTTCATGAATCTAAATTAGAAAATATATGTAACGTAACCGTAGGTAGGTGTAGCTTCGCCCACAGCACGCCCTTTCTGTGGTTTATTCAGCAAAGCACAAAGGATTTCGTTCCTAGAATCCAGTTAACAGCTACCATGACAATAACAAATAACTTTGTACTTCGTGCAAGACTTTTCCAACGAAATGCGAAGCCACAACGAACGCCCTCCATCCTACATCTAATTTAATTATAATTAGCTGCAAACCAAAATTGCTTTACCTCCGAAACACAATTAATTATACGTTCATGCATTGGTGTTAAATATTTAAATTGCCACCGAAAAGATGACATAACATAAATACAGAAATGTCCGCCTAAACACTCGGGTTGATCTCATAAATGTCCTTAAAGCTGGATAACAACAATACGTTTTAATGATGGCATCCTCCCCGTCAATTTACTACAAATGAGGGTGTGAACAGCAAAATCGGATATCGGCAAAATGACCCAAGGATGGGATTTCAATTAAAATCGTATCTCATTTCGTATAAAAGCAACTGAAGCGAAATACAGAAAACAATACAGAAACGGGGGAAAAAAAAAACGGGAAGATCATAATAGACCAACATAATCTTAGAATATGTCCCCAGTGGGCCTTTTCATTAAATGTTTACCCCTAGCAACAAATACATCCACATATAGATAGATAGATACACAGCTATATGGCGATAAGCCTGTGGAAACAATGGGTTATATACTTGTACGAATTTGTATGTTTTGCATTTCGATGTCCTTCACGACTGTTAAGGGAAATGACAACAATAATCACCATATATAGCCTCTGCTCATACCATGACGGAAATAAAATCTGCTGAAAGCTGATGCTGGAAATGGTATTTTGAATGAATGTTATTGAAAGATTATTATGAATTCAGGACATTTTTTTTATGTTTTACCATTTTAATTTTCAAGTTGATTGAATATCAACTACGGTGGAAAGGGATAAATCGGTTAAGTCGTTTTCATGACTGGATTTGTGAGCAGTTAAAGTAAAACAATGTCACATCTGACATATATTGTTGGTTGAGCTTGGTTTTCGGAAATATATTCAAATATTTGACGCGACAAACAGAACTTATTTTCTAAAAACAATGTCTTTGTGAATCGTAATTTTCTGACCATTTTTATTTAAACAAAGACATTTCAGAAATGTTTTTCAATTTATCTTTCAATTCAATTCAGAGCCAGGCGACAAATTTCTCATTTAATCCGTCAAAGGTTGCAGGGTTTTTTTTAGATCTTAAAACTTGCCGATTTTATGTCTCAACTCGTTTTAAATATGCAACCTTGTTGTGAGCTAGGGTTTATTTTGAATTTTAGGTTAGAGTAGGTTTAGTTTAGACTAGTTAGAGTAAGCTTCGCGGTAACTTTCCCGCTCCCTCTCCTTACCGGTGGCAGAAATACTTGAGCGCTTCATTTTCCCTCCTTTAAATTGCTGCCTTCTTATTTCTTGTCCAATTTGATCCGTCCGCAGTCGAATTAACGTAGCTTTCTTCCTTTTTTTGATTTGTATTTATTATTTTTTTGGCACCAAACAAAATGTATGCTGAGCAGGTGGTGTGTGCTGAGGGGGCAAGAACTACCCCGTCCGACGAGCTGAGCCGAGCAACCGCAAGCGTGCCGCGCCCTCATCACCTGCAACCTATTAAATCCGATTAGATGTGTAAAACAATTAAATTGAATGCTTAAAATGTTCCCCTTCACATTCCCCTTAAGAGTGAGCAATTTACCTTTAAAAATTATTTCTGTCAAAACCACTGTTTTTAGGAACAGCCTTCAAAGTACGAATACCTATTCGCATTTTTGTCGATTAACTGAGTACGTAGTCATATTAACTCTATCTTTCCTAGCTCAAATATGTTTTTTAGTTTAAATAGTTACAGGAATAGTTAATTTCACTTGCTTATGTAGATTCTTTTCGACGCTATTGTGTTCTCAACGTGTGTTTTTTCTAATATTGGTTTTGTATGGGAGGTACCAGAACTACTTGACCGACAAAGCCCATTTTTAATACCGTCCTAAAGACTATAAAAAGAAGTCCTTTCGTCAAATTTCATTTGCCTAAGTTGAGTCGTTTGGGCGCTATCGCTAATAGAGAGAGACACATGGGCCGAATGTTGATTTTGTATGCGAGGTATGTCCTTATACACAGACTTTTTTTATAATATCATTTTTTGGAGAGGAACGTACAAAAGTTCGCTATTTCTCCTCTTTCCACAAACTTACCATAATTCATAATTATTGTTAATATTTAGTTTACACTTTAACTCAAAACTTTAGACCCCTTCGGTTTTAACCAGAGTGGCGAACATTTCCTCTGCATAATTATTCATTACCTCGGAATTTCTATCGGACCATGTTCGCTGGGACCACAGTTGGCGGTATTTGACAAACTCTGGCTCCTTGATTAAATAATTAACGATTTTTCACAAATCTTTGTTATTGAAGAAGTGAATGAAAGTGATTATCTAATCAATCGTATTCAAGTAAATTTAGAAAAATTAAATAAAGCCCCAAAATGTGTTAGTTTTAAAATAAAAATGAAATTATGCCCCAAAAGGTTTTTTCTAAGAAAAAATTAAATTAGGCCCCAGAAATAATGTCTTATTTCATTGGGGCCTTATTTTATTATGATTTTTAAGCCCCAAATGATAAAAATTAAATAAGTCCCCAAAAAGTGAAATTTCATCCCAATTTAAAACAATTTTTGTTGTTATTGTTGCTCATTTTTGGGGCCTTATTTCATTTTACTTTGGGGTCTTATTTCCTGGGCCTTACATCGCGGAGCCCTATTTTAATTTAATCCTTCTATTACATTTGGAAAATAATATACTTATAAATAAAATTATCATATATTGAGATTATTAAATAAAATTATTGCTTTATATTTAATAATAATAATAATTGGCGGAACAGGTCCGTATGGACCCAAGCCTAGCTTCTCACAACCATTCGTCTTGTGTGAGTTTTTATTTTTGGGACGAATGGAAGGGATCTACAATTTTATGCCGAGTCCAAACGGCCAATTGAGAAGCTCTTTCATGACATTTATACTCTCGGATGTTTGTCAGACGTTCGCGAGAGGTGGCGCAGCGAAAAAAAACCTTAAGTTGAAATTTGGGTTTTTCTCGGGATTCGAACCTGGGACCCCTCGCTTAGTAGTCCAACACACTAACCACTAAGCCACTGCGCCTACTTATATTTAATATCATTCTATAATAAGCCCTATTTTGTACGTCTAAGTACAACTTTTTTTTTTAGTTTTCATTATACAATGGAGAAAAGTCGATTTTGATCAGTGATGTCCACTATACGAATGCTGTTGCTGGACCTAATCGCTTTTCTCCAAGCAGACTGTCAATGGCTGTTCATCGAAGTGACAAGTCCGGGAACGCTCAACATTCAAACCATTGTTGGCCCCAATTTGAGAATTATTTAATTCTTTTTCTCTCTATGTCCCCTATTCCCGCAAAAAAACCTTTTCTACAAGCCGCCCTTGGTTCAATCGAAGTCTTCGGTCTTTACATAACAAGAGAAACAAATTATGGGCAGTTCATTCGAACCGATTCTTTTGCTGACTATTCCAACTATCTCGATGGTTACCTTCAATTCACCCAACTTTATAAGTCCCTCTATCAACGGTATCTTTAGTGCACGTACCAAGCTAATAAACGACCCGAAGTAATTTTTCGATTTCGTTAAATATAAAAAAAAAATCTGACGGCTTCCTCATATCCCTTTCATATGAAAATACTTCCTCTACTGATCCGCTTGCCATTGCAAACTTTATACCCAATTGCACACAGAGAGGGTTATGTGTTTCGCGCGTATCCTATGTACGTTCCATCGGGACACCATTTGGTCTAAACGGCTTGACCGATTTTGAAGAGTGAGGTGTCATAAGATTCGTATTCTTTCCCGGAGTGTCATAGGCTAAAAAGATAAAAATAAAAAAAAAGTTAGTTTAAAAAACCTAAAAACCCGACTGAAAAATTAAAAAGATATGAACAAGACACATTCAAGTACCTATACCTTACTATTTGACAGTCGGAGGGTATTCAATGCTCACATATTTGTTAGGCTGTATGGGTATATAGTCTCCGATTGCCAATTAGTTAGGTATAGGTACTTGAATGTGTCTTGTTCATATCTTTTTAATTTTTTTTTTTTACAGTCAGTCGGATTTTTTGGTTTTTTTAAACTAGCTTTTTTTTGCCACTTTCTTTAAGCAGTCTTTCGACGACAACTCCTTCGTACCGGATCCCACCTATTTCGAATATCTTCAAAACTTTTCCATTGGTCCTTTTTATCTCAAGGTTTTTATCATACAGTGATAGAAAATAAGTTACTAAGACACCCGGGTGAGGCCCGGATAGCCTTCCAGCCATATTTCTTAAAAAGTGTTCCTCAAATCATTCCCTCCCCCTCTCATATCTTTTTCGAATATCGCTTTCTCAATGAGAATTGCCTCAGATATGGAAGTAACACCAGTACACAAAAAGGGATTAAAGAGCGAAGTCATAACCTACCGCCCCATAGCCAAACTTTCACATATACCTACCCAAAATTTTGAAAGTATATTATATGAAGCCTTAAGCTTTCAGTGCAAGTCTTTTATTACCCCTAACCAGAACGGCTTTTTAAAAGGTAGATCAACGACCTCTAATCTTGTCGAATTCATATCCTCTACACTCTCAGCCTTAGAATGTGGTAAAGAAGTCGATGTTGTTACAACAGATTTCAGTAAGGCTTTTGACATGATTTCCCGCAAATTAATAATTTTCAAATTGCCCTTGGCTGCCCATTTTGCTAAAATGGATAAATTCATACCTATAAAACCGTTTTTACAGCGTTCGCTTCAGATCCGTTCTTTCGGCACCTTTCTTAGCCAGCTCTGGTGTTCCACAAGGCAGTCATCTCGGTCGCCTTTTATTTATTCTAACAATTAACGATCTTGAAAGGATCATTCAACACTCAGCACTCTCTCTCTTTATGCTGAAGATACCAAATTTTTCAAAACCATTTCTTCACAACATGACTCGAGCCTCCTTCAAATAGATCCAAATAGCTTTTCCATCTGGTGCCTTAAGAACTGCCTAGAACTCAATGTATCCAAATGTCAGTCTATAACGTTCTCACGCAAGAGCAACAAGTCAGCTCCCCGTAATTACCTACTCCACGGTCAACCTATATCTCTTGTCCAATCAATTAGCGACCTTGGCATATTATGCGACAGTGAACTAAGCTGCTTCCGTTCGAATATTGATGAGATAATTACTAAAGCAAACCCATCACTTAGCTTCGTTAGTCAAAAGAATTCTGCGACCCATACGTGACCAGATCCCTTTACATCACCTTTGTTCGGCCCCTCCTTGAGTACCTACGCCAGCCAAGCGTGGTGTCCATTTCAACGAATTCATGTTTCCAGAATCGAAAGCATTCAGCGTCGTTTTCTTCGATTTGCTCTTCGTGGTCTTTCTTGGAACGATACTCTAATCTTACCTTATCGCGACCGACTTAAACTTATTAACCTTAACACCCTTGAGGAACGCAGGGACGCAACAGACATTCTCTTCATTCGCCGACTCCTTTCAGGCTCCGTCGATTGCGCGTCTCTATACAACTCTATATGCCTTATTACTAATCCTCATAATCTACGTTGCCCACGACTTTTCTATCTTCCAACCCACCGTACTTCTTATGGCTCTAATGAACCCATCTCGCGTATGCTGCGTAAGGTTAATGCAAACCTCACTGTTTTTGACTCCCTCCCTAAAAACCTATATCCTTAACCATCCCTAGATTTTATAAGCTCTAGTTTTAAAATCTAATTTTTCCATGTCTTAGTTTTAAGTGTCTTATTATTAAGCTGGTATTAAGCCAAACATATGGGGGTATTGCCCACACCAAAGTTAAAAAAATTAAAAATACAAATTTTGTGGAAGGTTTTGGCTCCACAATATTTACCTCATGCTGTTCTCTTTGTGAGAGCTTCACATTAGTATCCAACTCAAAGTAAATAAATTTCGAATAGTACTGCTTGCACACCTTATAAAGTTGTCTTAATACGTAGCTACGGTAGTTACAATTTTCATTTTATAAAAGGTCTTTCTCTGATGTCGCGAGGCCCAAAGTCTCCGTTCATATTCCTTAGAGCACCCCGCCAAACTGCATTCAGCGTACCCACATTTCGCCCCCAAATAGCATGAAAATTTATCTCGACACAAAGCCTTTAAGAATGTCTTTGAGGAGGTTTTTTTTTCCATCTCAAGAATAGGCGCCTGATTGCCTTGGGAACTTATCAGGAATATACGAACTTTGTCCACCCCATCATCATCATCATCGCTCACGAACACAAAACTTGGCGCCAAAAATAAAATATCCTCTAATTTAATTCATTCTTCCCGAAAGAAGGGAGACAACAAAAACTAAGTCGGACCAAGTTTTTCTTTCATTTTTTTGTTGTGCCATCCTTGTGTCCCTTTATCGAAGACTCAAATCTGTTGGGGTTTATTTTTCAATTTTCCATTCCGCTCTTGGCTGCGCTAGTACTCCACTGATTTGGCATTGATATCTCCGTCGCCTCTTATCCCTGTGCTCGGTAAAAACTTTCTTTCTATTGTTCGACGGGTTGGTGGATTCCGGATTAGATATATGGACAAAAAAAACCTGCGAACTTGTCCGGATCAGAAGTGCGATGGGAATTTTTCAATTCTTTAGTTACCCCTATAATTTCACCATCACTCATAACTTTTACAGTGTAGTTTTTGCTCCCTTTCGCACTCGTCGGTCGCTCGGTTTAGTTTTGAGCTCGACGATATAGCGAATAGAGCTTGTGATGGGTTAAATAAAATCAGGAATAATTATAAGCGGATTGCAGACGGCAATGGTTGTTGCTCTTTAAGGACTGCAAAAAAAACTTTTGCGGCCACTTGAGTTGGCGATTCGGAATCGAATTTTTGGATCTTTGCAGAGCTAAGTAGGTACATCGCTAGGAGCAGGAATTTTCGTTCGTTTCGTTATGAATTCCAGTCTCGTAGAATTTTAAATGGAATAATGATTAAAGTTGTTAATTATCCCGAAGGAGACGAGCTAGGTACGTGTTTCTCGCGCGCTCAATGGCGGGAAGATGTGTTTCGATTTTTTTTTTTGAGACTTGGTGCTTCGTCGCCTTTGTGCTTCTGTACCGGATGTGGGGTGCGGTGGTGTTAAGTAGATTTCTGCATTTGGCTGGCAGCTCAACCGGAAGGCTTTCAGTTAAGCGGATAATAGTTTAATGAGTTTATGCGTTTGTGAGTGGCGTTTAGATTGTTGCGAGGGGCGACTGGGCTGTGTTGGAATATTGTAAGCAATTCACGTCATTATAGCAGCATTAATGATGCCATATTGTTGTGCTTGCAATAATGCTTGATTGAGTTTGTTATGTAGTAATTAAACTTGATGGATGAGATGTGTCAGTTGAACGGTCGATTAGACAATGACAAGGGCAAATGATTGTGACACATATGCTTGCGAGCTGCTCGGCATAGTGTTTTAAGTTAGGACAGTGGTTGTAGGTAGTGCTTGTCTGAAAAAACGTGTAGACGGGCTTGTGGGGTCACGCCAAGTGGTGATAATTAAATTATCGTTAAATTGCTGTCATCTGCATTTGCACATGGAGCGGGTTAATTGAGTAGAATAGCACCTTGAACTGATGAACAAAATGGATTTTGGTTGAAATTTGTCGGTGTGGGAGGTATAGGCAAGCCAAACAAAAAAAAAAGAGTGACTGAACATTTGCTATGCCAAAGTCTATGCGAGGTTGTTAAAGCGTGTGCAGTGCGAGTGGAATTGTAGGCAGCGTTACCTTCGGAAAGCTTTAGAGTAATTTTGACTCTATTGAGTCAACAGTCTTGGTGATAAGCAAAAATTGTCAAAATAAAGAAGTTTGAGTAAGGACCAGGGATCCCAGATTAAGAAAAAAAACATCCCCCTTTTCAAAAATAAAAATCCCTTGTTTTCCCCCAATAACAAAAACGCTTATTTAAGTTTTATTTTAACATTTCATATTTTATTTAAATATCTAGAATTAAGCAAACAACAAATACTATGTTGTAATTTTAACATCACATATTTTATATTTAAATCAATAAATCTGTGGTCACAAGGCAAAACCGCTTAAGTCTGTTTTATTCATTGTTAAGGAGAGCAGCTTAAAGTTTATTTTACTCCACTGACTCTAGTGACTTAAGCAGTTTTTTGTTTTTGGAATTGTGGCCACGTTTTTAAAGATATAAAGCTGAAAAAAATTTAGAAAATAGATTTGGGTACCCTGAATCTAATGGCATCAAAATCTCCATTTCGTCTTAAGTCGACTTAAGCGGTTATGGCTTGTGGCCACTGAAATATGTACCTTACATTTTGTACATTGCACTATTGCCGCCTTTTTCTACCACAAATTTTAAATGGTTTTTTCTCGCTTTTTTTATTGTTTTCTCCCAAAAAAATTCCCTTCCCCCTTTTTCCCCCTTTTGCTAGAAAAAGTCGACAAAATTTCCGACTTTCCCCCCAATCTGGGATCACTGGTAAGGACCTTGGCATATATCCCAACGAAGTCGTACAGACCTAAAACCTGAAGCCAAATTAATAAAAATTCGGTGATTGGGCATTTGAGCACTCGGAATATAAACCGCTTTTTTCTGCCAAAAATCGTCTCCTGAGATGTTTCCGTCATAGACTAGTATGACGGCAATCCACAGACTTTCTATAGCTAAAATTGGTCAATCTTTCGTATCAAGGAGGTCTGTCATGGAATTGCAGCTACTGGTCAATGGGATTTGACAAATCTGGTGGCACTTTTAAGAATTAAAAATAAAACGGTCCGCAAGGTCTCTAGCTATCGTTGGCTCAGTAAGTGTCCAAAAAAAGAGTCCCATTCAGATCTATATATTTTACTTCTTGTACTTTAAGGAGATGCTATTATGATTCAAATTCAGGTAAAAAGAAGTTCTTTTCAAGGCGAACGTAAAATAAAATTTGTAACATGCAATACAAAAAATATCCGACCATTTATTCCAATGCGTTTATTGTAGAATGTAGAAAATTTGACAAAATGCATGAAATTATAATAATTCAGGTAGGTAAATGATGTGAAAAAGATTTAAATAAATTCTTCTAAACAGCTAGGCTATATAATTTTGAATAATAGAAAATAATGTCTACATTTTTAAAAGGAGTTCACTGATTTTCAAAAAGTTGAGGCCGGAGTACAGGCGGTCAAAATTACTCTAAGGTGTCGAGAAGGTAATTCTGGATAGAACCACAATTGGCGCACTTCCTTAATGTGTACTCTGAACCTTTTATCCTGAAAGACTAATATCAGTTCGTTCAGGATTGTTCACCAAAATTTGTGTCGATATAAATATCGTTTGGTTGCGACTTAATTACCATCTTTTCAATGATTGGGAACCTTATCCTTTAAATTTTAAAGCAAAGTCCCTTTCGGAGCTCCACGAAACCGCTAGGGAAACTGCTAACAACTAATAACACCGATTACTAGTTCTACTGATACTGAATACCAGGAAGACACTCACAAGAGAATAAAAGCGTAAATTTGCACGTAGATCGTGCCAGCAGGCCTAGCAACAGACCTATAAATCAACGTACTAGAGCCATCAACTAAAGATGAGAGGCAGCCTCAAGAAAGTCAGCTACACAAGTAAGGTGTAAACTCTACTTGACGAATTCACATAATCTAAATTCATATGCTTTTTGACTTGTAGGGAAAGGTAAGTGGGTTGTCGAGACTGGAGAAACTTAGACCCGCTATGCTTGGATGACCACAACACGGTGGAATCCAATGAAACCCTACAGATTTGCAAGCAATGAGTGGAGGTTCAAGGCTTCGAAAATGTATCTTACAAGAATTTTATTTCTGATGTAACGAGTTAAACTGAAATATAATGCAAACACTGCATAACTAAAAAGGACCGAACCTGTCAAACAAAGCACTTGATATTGAACCGTTATAATGTACCAAGCCTTACAACTTGCAAGTTCGTAACCCAAGCCTTTGCTAAGTATGATTTGTGCAAAAATTGTGTTGCCTTGATTTTTATACACGCAATATGTGAGTCCATCCACCAAGCAGCTTGTATATAACACGAACTTCCTATTTCCGCCCTCAACTGTTTGGTCTAAATTAACAAGTATCCTTTTCAGTCTTTCCAAGGCTAATTCGGTCCGCTTTTCTCTTTCACTGAGGATTTCGAAGCCTAACCGTCATTTTTTGGATATAGCAGGGATTTACGGTAGGCCCGTTCTTTTTTCCTGAGACGCTTTAGAGCTAATTACACTACCAAAATTCGTTGTCTTTTGGGTGGTGCGAATTAGAATATCCAACAGCTTATTTTAACACACTTTATTCTAGTGCCCAAGTCATAATTCTGTGGCCACAAGCCATAACCGCTTAAGTCGACTTTAACGAAATTGAGATTTTGATGCCATTAGATTCAGCGTACCCAAATCTATTTTGTAAATTTTTTTCAGCTTTATATCTTTAAAAAAGTGGCCACAATTTCAAAAAAACAACAGCTTAAGTCACCAGAGTCAATGGAGTAAAAAAAACTTTAAGCTGCTCTCCTGAACAATGGATAAAACAGACTTAAGCGGTTTTCCCTTGTGACCACAGAATTTTACTCAGAATAATTGAGCGCAACCGAGCGCGAATTAAAACACTTGGTTCTTACTTTTAAAATTAAACAATATTTATTTGGAACTATGTCCTTTATTATTGAAATACTTTTTACTAATTCTAAAAGGAGCTTAAGGCTACTATGTAGTTACAATAAGACTGTCGATAAATTCATCATACAGTCGTATTTATATACTTTTCTTATCTATCTACAAGGAGACCCAAGCGTACAATCGTCTTGCTTGATAATGAAGAAGAGATAATATTCCAACATTGTATACAAACGATATTATCTCTTTTACATATGTTATCATTGTAGCGTTGTGTGCAAGACTGTACTAGAGACTAAAGATATCATTGAATACAAATAATGTTATCTTTTTTCTCAATGTGTTTTGCTATGGATACTTAACTCGCGCCGTCATAATTATAGAAAACGAAACCTGAAGGCAGTGATCTGCCATCAAAACGAATGATCTAGTCACGATGGATGGTGGGTGAACGAAGTTATCGATTTGGTGTAACTTGTGCAAGGTTAGTTTGTTTCTGATAATTCGCAACGGCCACAGAGGTTAAACAATTGATTGTACTTCGGACGCCACATAATAGGACAAGATTAAGAAGGTTTTTTCTTAGAGGTATATTTTTCAAAATTGGCAACACTGTTTCCATTGACAGTCAGTTTGGCAGCTAAGAGAAAATGTTTGCTCTGTTTTTTTTTCCATACTTACTTACTTAGGTGGCGCTACAGTTCGGTGTGAACCAGGGCCTCAACCAAAAAGGCTCTCCATTTAGCCCGGTCCTTGTCCAACTGCTTCAAGTTGCGCACTCCGACCTCAACGTTTTCTACTTGTACGCGCCATCTTAGGCGAGGTCTTCCTCTACTGCGTTGACCCTCTGTGTTGGAATAGAAGACTCTGCGGGCCGGAGCGTTCATGTCCATTCGCTCTACATGCCCTAGCCATCTCAAACGTCCAATGCGCAGTTTTTTACTAGTTCGATGTCGCTGTACAGCTCGTATAGTTCGTCGTTGAATCGTCTCCACCAGAGCCCGTCACCACAAACGGGACCGAATATCTTACGAAGAATTTTTCTCTCGAAATTTCCAAGGATATCTTCATCCGCTTTGGTAATAGTCCATGCTTCAGATCCATACAACAGGATTGGTATGATGAGGCTCTTATACAGAGTCTCATTAGTCTTTCGGGAGAGGGCTCTACTACACAGTTGCCTTCTCAGCCCAAAGAAACAGCGATTGGCAAGAGTTATTCTCCGTTTGATTTGTTGAGATGTCATTTTCAGGTGTATTAGCAGAGCCAAGGTAGACAAAGTATGGTAGACTTGGCAGTATGGTATTAGCAGAGCCAAGGTAGACAAAGTATGGTAGACTCTGCTAATACAGACTGGACAAAAACTTAGACTGGAAAAACTTGTAAACTGTGCAAATTTATTAAAAATCGTAGTGCAGTTTGCCATCGGAATTAGTTATTCGAAAAATCGTTTTCGCATCAGGCCTGCACTCCGGTTGATTATAAACGAATCCACTGAGATGATCTTCAGTGTGTACAAATGACCTTATGTTGATATTGTAGACGTAGTATAGAGGAGGACTTGAATATGACGAACGGCCAATATACATTGCGAGGCATTTGACAAAACCCAGAAACATTTTTCTATGAACGCCTTTGATCCACTATATTAATAGTTAATAGTGTTTTGAAATGGCTGATTTCAATGTGGCTTAGTTGAAAAGCGTAGAATCGAAAGAACTTTGGCTCAAGAAAAGTGGCGCAATATGCCACACAACCTGCATCACTTTCAATTTAGTGCGAAAAGTAACTTCGAGTAATGAACGGGCCTCCATGATTATTTTTTGTGGGGATAAGTGATGTTGTTAGTCTAAGCCATTGGAAGTCAACATTTGCCACTTTATTATATACACCTAGACGGCCCCAGCTGTTTAAGAAGTGGTAGAAAATTTCAAGCCCTCTACGACTTTATGCACCGAAGTCATTTTTCAATACTAGGGAATCGCATTCAAATATATTTTCACTTACATCGTTTCGATATGTTTTATTTTCTTTATACAGGGTGGCGCGAAATTAATTATCAAATTTTGTTTATGAATTGTTTTTTTAACTTTAAAAAAAAAAATTGCTTTGAGTGATGGAAATCTTTATTTTAATTTTTACAATGCCAGTGTTGATACACATTTGTGCCCGTTGTATCACACTTTCCATGACTTTCCGCAAGTTATCCAGTGATAACTGTTCGTATTCCTATCTGAGGCTTGTTGACATAAACCCGCGACTGCAAGTAGCCCCTAGGAAAGACATCTGGTATGGTTAAATCGAGCGATCTTGCTGGCCAAGCCAAATAGCCGAAACGGGGGATTACGGAAACGCTTTCTTATTCACTGAAGTAAACGCGGCTAGCTTCAAATCACGTTACAAACTTTATTTCAATAAAAAGATTCATTTGACAGATGGTACGGTAATAGAGAAAATTTGTTTTTTACATTTATAGTTTCAATGCTTTAAGGGTCGCATTACATCATCTCCTCCGACGCTACTTAACTAACGCCCTTACTTCCAGCACTAAGTTTGGAATCATAGGCACCGTTGTTTTATCGGCTCTGATCTTCCAACTTCAGGTAGAGCTGCTGGTTGCCTTATGACGTTTGATGATCTTGGCTGGTTGACCCTGTCTTGATCCAGAATAGTACCTTCACTCGGGACCGATGACTCCCCAACTTCATTGGTACTAATAGAATCACTTTGGCCAACCTGTTTATACAAATCCAAAACTTCATTAGCAAAACTATTAAAATTACCTCCATTCACATCTGCTTTACGGGCTACCCCCCGTGATGGTACCCCACGCGGGATATCTGCATCCAGAGAGTACGTTACTGGACGCATTTGGTTCTGGTGACGCCTTGCATATCCACATTCTGTTTGCACTCCATACATTTTGTTACCAAACCTGTTTTGTATAACTCCCTTTGACCACTTCTTTGTATATTCATATATATTCTCGCACCCATACCTCCTGCGAACATTGAAATTTTGGAGTAGTGTTACCCAGCTTCCTTTTCCTTTCTTCTGGAATAACACATGCTTACAGGTTCCGATACTTCCTTCCATGTAGTAATTCTGCTGGGGATTTCAGCGACACTCCAATTGGCGTTGATCGGTACGTCGATAAAAATAAGTTATGAGCCGCCTCGGCGTCTTTCCGCTCACTCATATTCTTCTCAAATGATACTTTGAAGGTCTGAACAAAACGCTCCGCCTGACCATTCGATGCCGGATGAAAAGGAGCTGTTCTCGAGTGTATGATTGAGTGTGTCTCGCAAAATTCCTTGAATAGTTGTGCCGTAAATTGGGTTCTATTGTCCGTGACCATTGCTTTTGGAAGTCCTTCAATTGCAAACATGGATTGGAGTGCTTTTATCGTTGCTTCGGCAGTAATTGTTGACATAGACGCCACGTACGGGAACTTGGAATATGCATCTACACAAATGAGCCACATTCTGTTAAAAAATGGCCCAGCGAAGTCCAGATGTATCCTTTCCCATGCCTCCTCTGCCGGGAGCCAGTTGCTGGTACTCACGCTTTGCATCGGCTGCAGCTTCTTGACAGATGGCACATCGCGCCACCACCGTGTTGATTTGTCGATCCATTTCATGGAAACCAGACAACTTGCCGTGCCAGTCGTTTCATTCTAGAAATGCCCCAGTGACCCTCGTGGATATATTTAAGTATTTTAGGTTGAATCACCTCCGGAATGACGACTCGGTCATGATCAGCACTTAGAAGAATTATGTTATCTTGCATTGTTAAAGCTAACTTACGCTCAAAAAAGGGTTTCACGTCCATCTGATCTTCTGGTAGCTTAGTGGGCCATCCATTCTTGATGTAAGCCGCAACTTTCTTCAGTACTCTGTCCTTTAACTTACATTTGTATATCGTCTCAGCATTCAGCGTAGTTGATCCCAGTTCTTCCACACAGCATTAACTTTCTGAACTACGACTTCCAGATTGTCAAACTCAGCATCCGGACCCATTGGCAGGCGTGATAGCGCGTCAGCATTTGCATGTTTGGAGGTGGGTCGGTACTTAATTTCATAATTATAGGCCATAAGCGTCAGGGCCCAATTGCGAAGATGGCGCATCGTCGACTTACCCGGATTGAATATGGTTGTTAAAGGTTTGTGGTCCGTTTGCAGCTCAAACCGATAACCGTACAAGCAGCAGTGGAACTTTTTTACCCCATAAATAATTGACAATGCCTTCTTTTCTATCTGACTATATAACTTTTGGTGGCGGTCCAGTGTTTTTCAGGCAAACGCAATTGCCCTCTCCGTCCCATCTGGATACCTATGTGATATATTTATAACCGCACCAATACCGTAGCTGGAGGCATCGGTGGACAGGATCAAAGGTAGTGAATTGTCAAAATGTGCTAAACGCGTAGCATTCAATTTACTGCTTTTTAATATTTCGAACGATTTCTGCTGGCTAGCAGTCCAAACGAATTTGGTTCCCTTTGCTCGGAGTGCATTAAGTGGGCCTGCTACCTGCGAGAAATTGGGTATAAAAAAATTATCCATTGTGGGTCGTGCTGTGCGTGCGGTTGCACCGTCTTGTTGAAAGCACATCTTCACTAAGTCCCGCTCATCCAATTCCGGCAGTAAGAAGTTGTTTATCATGGCTCTGTATAGCGTTCGCCAGTAACAGTGACCGTATTGCCGATGACGTCTTCAAAAAAATACGGTCCAATCACAGTGGCTTTAAGTGGATGTAATGGCTCTTCGTGCATCACACGCGGATTTTCAGTGCCCCAGAAGCGAAGATTTTGCTTATTGAAGTAACCGCTTAAGTGGAAATGCGCCTCATTGCTCATAATGATTCGAAATTGGTCAAAATAATCAGCACAATTATTACACGCTCTTGCGAATATAGCGCTCCATTTCTTGTCTGTTTTATGGGTATGGGAATTGCGCTTAAATTGACATACCCGATAAGATGACCCATACCCATAGCTCTGCCGGACACGTCTAGACATACAGTTTTGTGTTGTTTACCCCATAGTAATGCAGCTGCCAGTTTACAACGTGTTTTCATTGAGCTCGGAATTAAGGATTTTGTGTGTGAAAAAAAAATATTTTCGTATTAAGTGTTTGCTCGAGAATTTCTGAAAAGGTGAGTATTCTGTTGTGTTTGAAGTGTTTTGTGACTAAAGTTATGTTATTTGTATATTTAGTAATCAGAAAATTTTGGTGCCAACAATTTGCTAAACATTTTCGATCCTACCGGGTTAGATGACATGGTACCCGACCGTCCAAGATAGCACGGTATGTCATCTTTCCAAAGGGGTTGCATTTTATTTTAATTTATATATCTTTTCATTTCAGTATGCCAAATAATTATAAAAGACATCAAACATACATTCTTGTTCGAAAGAGGATATGGCTAAGGCTAGGCAAGACGTTAGGGAAAATAAATGTGGTTGGCTACAGGCATATGTCATCTTATACCTACCTATGTCATCTTGAACTCTCCTTTCAGCTTAATTAAAAATTATTTAAAAAATACTATTTATTGTTTCACTGAATTCTTTTAAATTGTATTTTGTTTACCAATAAATCAATTGACTGAATTCACTTTTTTTTCATACCTACATATGTTTACTAGATATTTTTATTTTTCACTTTCAAGAAAAAGTATTTCATCTTGAGCACAATTCACAAATGTCACATATGATTGAGGTACGATGCCATTTTCAAAAATGAAAACATCTTCCGATAGGCTGATTAGTTTTCCACCACCTTCTAAATAAAAAAAACAGTTGACACAAGACGTCCGTAGTGACCCTAGACCTAGCTTGTCAAAACCAATCGTGAGTTTTTTTTAGGTACGGATGGAAGGTGTCTTCAAATTTTTTTAAGTTGTACTCTCGGATGTTTGTCAGACGTTCGCGAGTGGTAGTTCAGTGAAAAATACCTTAAAACGGAAGTTTGAGTTTTTTTTTCCGGTAACGCAACTGATGGGACCCATCGCGCCTATTTTAAAATTATAAACCTCCGAAAGAAACACTCTTTAGAAGATTTACAGTGGCAATGCACTTTTTGCAGTTTTGATCCGTTTACTTTGGGAATTTTGATTCTTCAACATATTTGATCAGACTCAGTATACGTCGAAGATACCATCTTCTTTCCAAAGAAAGATACGTAAGATCCCCACACAAGGGTATATGAATACAAACCCAACCGAATCGTGTCCCCAAGAAAAACAAAAAAAAAACCCCAAATAATTATCTCACACCCACAACTTAATTTACCAGCCAGACTGCTCTGGAGTTAATTGTAATCAAACCGTAAAGTCCTCGAATTTCTTTAACAAAAATTATCAAACTAAACAAAGCATCAGAGTTAGTTAATCTTAACATAATAGCTTTGTATCCCTCATCCCAAGGCCAGTAATGTACAAATGCCTTCGAAACACAAAACCTTCAGTGTCAACAAAATGTTACCGAACCCTCTGTACACTGTACACTTGTACACTTGTACAGTGTACAGGCCAAAAACAAAGAAAAAACGAGTCCTCACCACTGCAAATTTATTCATTCCACCCACTTACTAAAGACGACATCAGAATACATAATTACTTTGGGGCCAAATTAACTTATCGTCTCTGTCGTGTACGTTAATTAAAGAAACATTAAGTCTTACATTGGGGTACTTACTCCATGATGACAAATTCCAAAGAAGTCGTACAATGATTGCCTCAAAGCACGCAAAATAATTATTTAAAAGGCTGCATGACAGATTATTAAGTTACGCGAAATAGCTTCTTGCGAAAGGTTGTTATTTTCACAGTATCATTGAGCCTATAAGGGTTAAGTCGATTAAAAATATACAGCAGAAGCTAAATACATTTTTTTAAAAGCATTCCGAGGAACTCTAACCTTTCATCGTTTATATCACATTTGACATACGAATTTATTGACATTCTTGGAAAGACCTTCATTTTGCGTTTGGTCCTTCAAGTTGCAATCGAAAAATCGCGTTGAGGCTTTGGTATTCATTCGCTCTACATATCCTGGCTATTTTAGACGACTGAATTGTATTTTTCTGACCAGGTCATTGTCATAGTACCAAATAACAATTGAGCCTTAAAAACGACCAAGAATGTCCTCAACCCATTCACTAACTATGCTTCCGTGTCATTGAGCAAGGCTTCTAATGTGAGGTCACCTAAGTGTTGTGATTTTAGTAGACCTCCTCCTTAGCCCTTCAGCGACAGCCATGACTTCGACTGTTAGCTCGTGGAAGACAAAGTCCGGGAAATCTGGGGTGGGATTCTGTGAGATGAAAACGTTCAATCGTTTTCGTTTAAACGAACGTTTTGCTTCATGTAATTTAGAAAAGGAAAGGAAATTTTATTTCCCCGAAAGCAAAAATGCGAAAGCTATGCTATTTCGTTGACGTTTTCGTTTTCTTTGTTTCATGTAACTCCAAAAACGAAAGAGATTCGCAATACAGCGAATTCTATTTGTTTGACGTTTTTCAAAAACTTTGGTTGTTTAAGTAGTGGTTGCAACTTATTTTTATTTAACCAAAAATATGTATTTTGTATTTTGTATTTTTATTTACAACAAATATTTCACATTAAGATTACAATCTTGTTATTTGTGAAGGCTAAAGAAAATAAAGGAAATTCAAGAGTATTTCGAAATCTTAAGCTAAGTGAAGTACAATGTGAACTAGAGTTTGATAAATACAGAAAAATTAAAGTAATATTAAAAGTAAAGACAAAATAACAGGAAAAAAAGAATAAATATGCTAAACCAAGCGATAGTGACGATGCCAATGTGGAGGATTGTGTAAATTTAAAAAATAATCCGAAAAAAAAATCTCCGGGATTGTTGCCCGATCTCTCTTATGCTGCCCGATGAAAGGTTTGTTTATTAAATTGATGTTCATATTTTGTTTTCGCCCGGTGTTTGTTATACGCCCTTTTCTAAGAAAGTGAAATATAAATTAAAACATATACGTGCGTATAATACCATATTCCCATCAACGTGATTCAGCTAAATCAACTTGATTTAGCTAAATCCTCTCATAAATTACGTGATTTATCATACATTTTCGTGATTTATATTAACGTAATTTATACGTGTTTAAATTTTAATTGAGTATCTGTCATTGCAAATATACACAAAATAAAATCGAACATACATGTTATTAAGTTCAGCACTTTATTCAACAAACAAAAACGAAGAAAACTAAAAAAAAATATTTCAAATTCAATTTTACAATTTGGTTTGTGTTTCGGTGAGTTTTTGATAGTTTTATTGAGTACACACAATCAAAAATTGTTTTACTCTTGACAGGTATGGCGAAAACACAGAAACAACAAACATAAAGAACTATTTGGTGTGGACACCTATATAGTGGGTCGTATGAATAAACACTAGCATTTGCTTTGAGTAAAAGGCTTTAGCAAAGTAAAGGCCCCGAGCAAATGCTTTGAATCGGTTTGAATAAAAACCTAGTTTGCTAAAGTAAGTTTGAAAATTCGAACATTGCATTTACTTCGCTATGCAATTTCTGTCAAACTTGACAAGTGGTCCGGTGGCAAGCTGATTTCGTTTTATTTTTTATTTCAGTATGATAATGAAAATTTATTTTCACAACGTAGGACACGCAGTCTTCTCTAGAATAGTCTGTCGGACTAGATAATGTTCATCCTGATTTTATAAAAATCCGTACATCACCCATTTATTCAACACCATTATCATGACTTCTACGTAGCCTTGCATGGAAAAAGTCTAAGATAATCCCATTTCCTAAAAAGGGCACAAACTCAGAATATAGACCTAAATCACTACGTCCCTCCTTCTCTAAAGTCTTTGAATCTCTCACCAGTAAACAAATAAAAAATTTCTTGAAAGATAAACAGCTTCTTAACCCTCTGCAGTCAGGTTTCCGGTCTGGACAAAACTGCACAACTGCACAACTGCATTATTAAAAGTTTCTGACGATATAAGACATCAGGCAATTGATGCAAATTACACTTCTGTGATAACATTAATTGACATTTCCAAAGCATTTGACTGTGTTAATCCAAATATTCTCTGTAATAAACTTCTGACATATTTTAACTTTTCTGACACTTCTAGCAAAATAATTTATTAATATATGACTAATCGCCTGCAAGCTGTTTCATGTAACCGTATATTGTCTTCGTTGCTTCCTATTAATAATGGTGTCCCTCAAGGACCTATTCTAGGTCCATTACTGTTTTCTCTGTTCATCAATGACCTACCCTCCGTTTTAACTCACTGTCGATTTCATATACATATATGCTTATGAGTTCCAACTGTACCTTAGTTTTTCAATGGGCATGGTTGAGGGCGCTATATCAAAAATAAACGACGATCTATGTTTTATTTTCGAGTAGTCCACGCGTAATGGCCTTGAACTTAACCCTGACAATCTCCAAACGTCATGCACATTTCTCCGACTCTCCTCCTATCTTTCTAAACTCTTGTCAGGTCGAATATGTCAGCTACGCAAAAAATCAGGGGATTAACTTCAACAACGAATTAACATGGGATGCCCACATTAACTCTATTATAAATAAAGTCTACACATCGCTAAGAGGACTATCGATTACAAGAACAATTTTACCCACACAAGTTAAACTGAAAGCATTAATCATCCCCATAACATCATATGGCTGTGACCTGTTTGCGGACCTTGATTCCGTCTCATTTCAAAAACTAAAGGTCGCTTTCAATTCACGATTGTGTTTAATATTCGTAGTTTTGATCATGTTTCATCTGAAGCTCGTCAACTCCTTGGATGTGGCCTGAATGTTTTTTTTTTCAAGTATCGGTGCTGTTCATTAATTTTTAAACTTATCCACAAGAAAGAACCAAACTATTTATTTAATAAAATGAATTTATGCTCGTCTAATCGATATATAGTACTGCGACCTGACACATGCACCTGCTTAACATCACGCAGGCAATTTTTCATTTATGCTGTCAAACTGTGGAACAATCTACCCAATCATGTGAAGTCCAAAGTTGAACACAGAAAATTCCTTACTGTCTGCTTTGAACATCTTTCCAACTTGAACTGATTTACCTTTTTCCTCCTTTTTTTTCTTTTTCTTGCGCATATATCTAATCCTTAATAAAGGGTTTTCCAATAAGAGGTGTTATTTTGAAAAATATAATTTTATGAGATAAATGATCGGATGTTTATTTCATAATAAAGGGGAAGGTATGCCGTTAATAATGAAAAACAACATCAGTCAAATCGCCACCACGAGCACGCATACAGGACCATAACCTTTGCATGCAATTTTCCATAACCAAATCGCAAAGTGGCTGCCCTATGTCCTCGTTGGCCTCACGGATTTTATCTTTGAGGTCTTGAACCGACGCTGGGCTGTTGGCGTAGGCCTTATATTTCACGTGGCCCCAAAGGAAGAAGTCGCAAAACGTTAAATCACAAGATCTCGGTGGCTAATTGTGATCACCTCTTCGAGTGATAACACGGTCCGGAAACTTTTCCCGTAAAAGATCAATGGTTTCGTTGCTTGTGTTTTTTCACCATTTTTGTAGTGAATTTTAATAATTTCATTGCGTTGTTGAAGCGTGTATCGTTCCATTTTTAGTATGACGTACTTTCTACTTGTCAAATGTCAAAGAATAAAAGCTTCAAAAGTGACAGCTACCGAAATAGCGGGTCATTCACAGTAACACCTCTTATTGGAAAACCCTTTAGTTTAACTTCAAATTTGTTTTCATTTCATTGTAAATTAAATTTTCTTTTATTCCTTTCTATTATTTACCTACATAATATGGCAGCTATTGTTATATCCTGTACTAGTTATTATAGTCTATCTTGATGTACAACGTTTCATATCAATAAATATCAAATATAGCTTATATTACTTCATTCGGAAAACTTAGAAAGCGACAAAATTTAAAATTCTTTCACAAAAATACAAGGTGGCGCAAAAATAACCTTCCGATGTTTTTTGGCTGTAATTTAAAAAAAAAAATGAAAAACTTTGATTCTTCTTGTGGATTATTTTTATTTGGTCTTTTATTTTTTTTACATCAAGTCGAGAATATGATGTCATATAAATGGCCGCCGCCACAGTTGATTGTCATTTGAGCCCTTTTTATGGCATTTTCCATCACTTTGGCCAAAACTTCCGGCGATAGGTCCTCACATTCTTGACGGATATTGTCTTTAAGAGCTGCAAGAGTCTGAGGCTTGTTGACATAAACCCGCGACTTCAAAAAGCCCCACAAAAAGAAGTCTGGAGCGGTCAAATCAGGCGATCTTGCGGGCTAGTGCAAATCGCCAAAAACGAGCCGGGAACACCGCTTTCAGAATATCGGTTGTGGCTCGCGCAGTGTGTGCCGTAGCTCCGTCCTGTTGGAACCACATGTCCTCCAGTCCTAAATCGTCTAATTGCGGTAGAAAAAAATCGGTAAACATGGCCCTATAGCGCGCACCGTTCACTGTTGTCGTTTGACCAGCGGCGTTCTCGAAAAAAAAAATGGCCGCGTCAACAGAGGCGATATTCTCGGCACAACGGGCGCTCCGGGGCCCGCCACTCTTGGCAACGTCTCGTGTTGTGCCAGTCTCTTCGAGGCGAGCGGCTAAACGTCGCAGTGTTTCACCAGTAGGCGTTGGACGGCTAGGAAATCTGCGACGAAATTCAGGTTGCGCCAAAGTCACCGACCGATTATTGCTCAAATAAATAGTCACCAATATTCCGCGTTCTGGAGCAGTGTAGCGTAAAATTGTTTATTAACGTGTATTTCGCATGTGTTTACTACACAAATGTCAAAACAGAACTAACATTAGGGGCAATCGCAAAATTTATAGCATTTTCTGATAGGAGGATTACTTTTGCGCCACCTTGTATAAAGCCATCGATATTTTGCTACACGAAAGCTGTCCTGTTTGCTCCTCTGTGAATTCGCACATACTACCTGTTATTCCTCCAGAAGTTCCTAAATTTATTATTTCGCTGAGATTTTCCTGAGCTGACAATTCTTATATCTATATTTTCTGCGAAGTCAACCTTTTTACACCAACTATTGATTCATTAGAAATTTGCATTCTCTGGGAACAAACGCCATTTCCAAAGAGGGTTTGGTCGCAGACAAATAAATAACTGAGCCGCCTAAGTTACTGAAAGTTGTAGAAAAATGTAGGTATTCGGGTATGAGCTGTCCAATCTTAAGTGAACGGTTATTTTATTCTCTTCGCGACGACTCTCAAAAAGTCTTGGAAATATCCCAAAACTTATATCAAATTTATTTTTTACTAAGAAAAGCATGCATTCGTTAATTGCAAAAAGTAAGCAAAAGAAAAGCACTAACCATTTCATTTAATTAAAATATGCCAAATATATTTCAAGTAAATAAAAAAGAAATGCAATATTTTTTTAATTTTGTGCATACATTTTGTGGCGTATTAAGGTCAATAAAAATGAACGTTATTGGTACAAGAACTTTTATTAACGAGAATTATGGACTGTAACTAATTAGTAAGACAGATCGAAAGAAAAGCCAAAACAAGCGCGCAGCAGCACGGAAGATTCAAACCGCATGGGTCAAGCTGTCACTTGTGTCAAAATGACTTTTGGGTTTGGGTGCGTTTGATTGTTGAAACCGGTGTGGCGTCAACACATTTGTACGAATTTGTTCTTGATATACTTGAAAACCACTTGCATTGTTGAATTCCAATGAGTAAAATCAGAAAATAATTTACTAAAATTTGTTTATAGTTATAAATACTCAGTCTGAAAAACAGCGCAATTTTCGGTGTTTGGGCAGCACTCCTCTTGAAAATGACATTTATGGAGGATTTTTTTAACTAATGCCCGAGATAAACTTGGGTTTCTCAGCATTAGCGATATTCTGGCAACTATATTTGTTTATTGGTAAAGGGATTTTGGAAAGGGTGGAGTCTTTGCGTAAACTGGCACCATATCAAAGTCATTGTATGCTCAAACTTAAGTCAACATAAAAACGACAGAAATACCTACAAATAGTTATCGATCCTAACTGACTTGTATATAAAGAAAATAACAGATAAAGTTTCCTTTCAGAATATTGTCCATACTTTTGTACGAGCACATAAGAAGGATCAGGTTTCTGATTAATCTCTTTGTTGCCAAGTTGTAGACACCAGACGAGTACATGTCCTCGGGAGTATACTTTTTGAATAACTCCTCATAGTTGTTCGTTTACTTATCCCACTTATGTCTGAATGGGATGTGCGAAAATAAACAACAAGCAAGTAAATCTTCTTAGAACTTTCTCACTTACTTCATTAAATTTTTTATACTACAGCTCTGGCTATTGATATATCTCACTTGAGGATACTTCTTTTAGGTTGCTCATGCCTACTCCTGGTGCACTACACACGCTATAAAAAAGTTTTTACCCGAATCAAAGTAGCTTACATATTCTCGTGTACAGTGTTTTAGGGTTGCCATATGAAGTGTTGTTATCAACATTTAGGAATTGTAATGAAATGCATTGGGGCTTTAAAAATGAATTGTAGGTTGCTTTTGCAATTTTTGCATTTATTAAGAAATGCTACTCCAAGTTGCTCTGTAAGAAAACTTAAAGGATCGTCGATTTTTATTAGTTTAGATTAAACTTGCAAAGCTGCACATTTAAAATCATATTTTGTAACAAAAAACTTAAGATAGATGAAATACTTTACAAGAATGTACAGCACGTTGTTAGCATGTAAACAAGCCCGTCTTAGGCCAGGCCGAGGCCCTTGGCCACACATGAATTTGGGGACGGATTGGAAATTCATAAAAGCCAGTTTATTGTTAATTGTCTCTTTTTAATTTCCTTCAAACACTTACATTATTTCGTCTAGTGGTAGAAGAGTCAAACATAAATTTACTTTTACTTCTACGATTGCTTCTTGGATCGGTTGAGGGTTTTAAAATATTTTTTTTTTAATTTTTGGTCTTCAAATACTGGAATAGGAGCATTAAATGTATAAAGAAAACTTAATTTTTAGCGGCTTCTTAGATGGGTGGTAGACTATCAATTGAAAGGCTGTCGAGGCTTAAAATTTGAAACATGCTTTTCCTCAGCATAGGTTTGGGAGAACGAAAACCAAATAACTTTAATTTAAAGTGTAGACTTCAACAGATTCTTAATTCAGATTAATGATCATATTAATCAATGTAGTAAGATGCATTATGGTCTTGGAACTTCGATATCGTTCTTCATATCAATTAAATATTTCTCAAAAATTACTACCCAAATCCCGATCTGAGTTCGCATATCTTCGGTATATTTTTGAAATAATAACAATGCCCCGGTTCCAATGATAATTCAATAACAGCTACGTAAAAATTATTTTTAGCAACTTCTCATTTTTTTTTTCATCCATATTAAATATGCACCCTACAAATAATTCCAGCTTACACTATCAGCAACTCCCACATCATTTGCAGCAAAACTTTTGATGATAGAGAAAGTTATGTTCGATCCAGTCGTGCACTTTATTTGCTAATATTTCCACTCCTTATTGAAGATTCCTCTCGACATTGAGAGCGAATTCATGCGAGGAAAATATTGCAGTATCATCTGCGAAAATACCACAGTGGGGTAGGTTTCTAACATCACATTTGTAGATGTTATACTGGCTGTACCGCCCGGCTTCATCCGTGCAAAATGTGGTTTCAGAACAATTGACGGAAACAAATTTTTATAAATTTGCTGTCTTGTAGGGGACACAATTTTTTTTTTGATAATCGCTCAAAGGAAAAATCATCGATAGACATTGCAGAGGTATAACGCGAGGGAGCGTTCTGTAATAGTAAGGGATTTGAAGCCGCAGTAAAAAACCTCCCAAAGACTGAGTCCACTCTGCCTTCATGGCATTGCAACTGGTCGTTGGACTAATCGGCAATAATTTAATATTCTTTGGACAATGAAAATGAAAGAAAATAATTTTATAATAGGTATTTAACTCACTTTTTTATTAATGTAACGTTTCTTTGTATACTATATTAGCCGTTTTGTTTCTATCGGCTAAGAAAGTGATATTTCCTGCATTACTTACCCTGGAAAACGCTACATAATTATCTATATCTGCCCGTGAATTCAATTCCCGCTTTTCTTAAAGTTTGAACCTGTGACTTATTGATTGTCATGGCAGAACAAACATTAATAGGAAATTGAATCCGTTTAAACTTAAATAGATAATTGCTGGGAATTATTTGTATTCTTGGTAAAAAATAACCTATCTCCTTTACCACACCCAGTTAATATTAACGCATCTATAACGTTTTTCTGTAACGAAATCACTCACATTTTGGTACCATTAAGAAACTTGGCGGATTCAAATTGCGAAGCAACATAATGGGAACTCCAACTTTTAATTCAATTTTATGAGAAAGAAGGCCATGGGCTGTAATGCTATTTAAAAACTCCACCTGGTAGTTTACTGCCTCACCTTGATTGCAAATAGCATTTATAAACAGTACGTGTATCACCAAGAATTTTCCCTAATATAAATCCCCTAATGTAATAATACCACGATCTGGTATCACTGGTACCTATGCCTATTTGACATTTCTTTCTAGACACTTTTTTTTATAAGCAAAACAGAGATAAACAAACCTTTCCTACATATTTGGCATTTATTTTGTTTTTTTTTTCTTAGCAAACCACACAGCTTACTGCCTCTGTCTGTCTCCCTCTCCGTCACAGGAGTAAAATAGGGTTAAAAGAGATGTCAATTATATTGCGCAGTTAATATGTTTGATTTGAGAATGTAGTGCATATCTATATCTACTCACACAGGTGAAAATCTAAGAAATGTTTCAAATTTTGTTTTTTTATTTAAAAACCTTTTAAGTTATCGAGTTATTGGATATCCTAAGTTGTACCTGCAGATGTCCTCTATAAGCTGGTATTTACTATACTTAAATGCTCCCAATATTTTCAACCGCAAAGCGTTACAAACCAAAAAGCGAAAGGAAAAAATAAATTACTCTTGTCCATTTTTTTTTGCCAAAATTTATAAAGATATAGAGTTGAATCAAAGTAGATATTGTAGGCCTAGGTATCCTCTTTAGGCCTGTGAAAAATGCACCAGAATATATTGAACAGTTTCTAAGATTTTTGCATTTAAAGACATGCAGTAAAATTCAATCTTAGTCGAACAGAACTACACCAATTTTATTTGTATGATAAGATTCGGTCCAGAACCGAGCCTTGTGACACACCTGTTTGAAAGCAATTGAACTAAATTTTTTAACGTGCTACTACTAATGCTGAATCGTTCCTTGGTACGTTGCTTTGAACTATACTTAACTGAAATAAATAAATGAACAAATTCCCTAAGTTGATATAAATTAAGTGGAGTTGAGGGTTCCTTTAAATGATCGAAATCAACAGTTGGACAAGAAGAGAGAGCCTAAGACAGATAAAGTCATTTTTCAATGATTGGTTGTTGTCTCACCAAACGACTAGCGAAGTTATGAAAACTTATTTAACCACTTGGTTTTATTTTGTATTAATTATCTTAAACAGCAGTCAGTGGCCAGACTTCCAAAATGTTCATTCCCGTCATTTTCAGGTAGCTATAAAAGAAATCTATCAAGCCTACAAACAACTTCCGAAAACAGAAAGAAAAAAATTGCTTACTCGTACTCCCCGCCAACAACCTACAGTAAATCCTGTTGTAGATACATTTCAATTTTCTTTGTCACCCCATAAACACAGTTTGTCCCGAGTCTACTACGCCCAAGCGACAACCCCCAAGACAAAGTATGGAAACAAGAAGACGTCGTTATTAGTTGCGAAAACGGTCACATGAATTTTTCATAACCAAAAAGACAAAGTTTATCCTTGTAATGGCATTTCATAAATCCTTGAAGGCTTAGCACTGACCCAAGTGAAGCAACTTGGACGTCAGCTTTTGCGTGTAACTTAACAAATTACTCACTTTGTCATATTTGTTATGTTTGTGTTCGTTCATATTTACTTGCTTATGATTTTCGTCTCCTCTTCTATTACTAGGCTGTATATACAATACATGTATCCTTCGTTGATGCCTCTGTTTTGTTTTGTCTGTCTAAGCAGCGAGAGAGGTGGTTTGAAGGTAAACCGCTGCTCGTCGGTCGGATGGATGACAATTGGGTGATTCTTCATGCAAAAAATCATTTTTCATTTTGAAGGTTAAGAATTTGGAAGTGACAGCCGCTTCGCTGCTGATAGCGACTGAGTGTTTGGTTTGTTATTTCCCGTGTCCCAGCTATTTTTAATTACGATTATAAAGGTTTTTGTAGTTTATTTTGCCACCAAGGTTCTTTACACGGTGAAATATGTGTGTTACGCATGTTGGGCGTTGGCGTTGGATGAGTGCTAAATAGCGAGGAGGGCTTCAGAAACTATTTTACCGAGTTTGGCTTAAATCATGTTCCTTATGGAAATAAAATATGCAAACTTTCTCGTTCATCAAAAGTTATTAAGTTGGTATAGGTAAATTTCTGAGAACCGTTGCTAGATAAAAGAAACGGTGAAAAGAATATACGAAAAGGAATATGTAGAGGTAAATAAAATTCACTTTTGGGTTACATTAGCAGTTATAAACTGAATATGTCGATGTGTGTGGGGGGTGCTATTGAAGTGGAAGTTTCTGATAGATAATGAATCAGCTGGTGAAGATGCCATACGGCCGAAATACCTGAAATATAACGCGAACGTTTTGGCTCCAGTAGTAGCAAAACTCGTTAATATGAGCTTTGAACAATCAACCGTCCCTGAAAGGAAGGTCTTAAAACATCAATTGTTCGTCCTATATATACAGATGGAATAAAAAACGATATCGGAAACTATCAGCCGATATCAATAGTTTCGGTAACGGACAAAATAATAGAAGATATTGTTGCCGAAAGAAAGAAGAAGATACCAATATTTTGAGAAAAATTCTGGCAAGCAATCAATTTGGTCTTAGGCCAAATAAAAGTATAAATCGACTATTGGGAGACTTCGCAAATAAATAAAATAAAATAAATACAAATCAAGAGAGAAACCATCACACAATTGTACTTTTTATATATTTTAAAAAAGCATTCGATACCTTATCCCATGAAAACATTTTAAATCAGCTGGAAAAAGTAGGTGTAAGAGGATCGTTACTTTCATGGTTCAAAAGTTATTCAAAAGTTAGAAGATTCCGAGTAAAAATCAAAAATAGCGCAACCGTAGAAAAGTTTTCAAACTATGGAGTGCTGCAAGGGTCAAAGCTGGGTCTTCTACTCTTCATCATTTATATGAACGTCTTGCTACTAGCCCTCAGGCAAACCACTGTGTATGCGTATGCAGACGATACGGCAATTGTACTTAATCACAAATCCTTTGAAGCTGCGGAGAAAACATTATGAGAAATGGCATTATGGCTTGGGGAAATGCGTCGCAGCTCCAAAAACTCAATATGCTGCACAGAAGCATTCATAAGATGATGATGAGAACGCTACGACGACAAGGTGACGGCATTAAATCGTATCTATCAATCAATCAACTGCAGAAACTCGAGATATTCTCAACATTCAAAGATGACAGCACTTATAAAACACCAACCCAACAAACAGTAAATACAAGACGACGACAACAAAACAAATATATGGTCCCGATGTATTGGAACGAGTATGGACGTAGACGCTACGCAGTAACTGTCCCAGCTAAGTTCAATGAATTGCCATCACACTTTCTTGATCTACCTAAATCAGTTTTTGAAAAAAAATTTAAAAATTGTATCTTAATATCAATGCCTTGTAATTTATATAAATTTTTCAATACTTTTAGTCTTAATTTTTGTTAATTTAATATTTTTTTCTTTAATTTAATAAAGTAAAATTAATGAAAACATGATAATAGAACTCAAAGATAACAACAAAATATCCAATCTTCTGCAAACAAGCCACTTAGGCTTTGCAGGAAAAAATATTGTTAATTGTAAAACAGTTTAAGCAAAAAATAAAATAAAATTCAATTCAATTCAATTGTGTAAGTAAGGGGTTGCAATTATTTTAAGGTGCATATTCAACAAGTTTGAAAAAAATCGAATTATTTGCTAAAATTAAGTTTTGCGTTGGGGAAGGGCATGTACCTTGGACCGAGTGCCAATTCCTGGCAATTAGCTGAACATATTGCAACAAGTTCTTCCATACATTTTCCTGTATGCCTATCGGATTCATTTAAGTTCGATTTCGTTTGGCGTTAGCTGTGAATAAAACATAATAAAACAAATCACACCCGCGAAAGTATATTTTTGAAGTAATACTTCTTTAGGCGCGCTTGACTTGGGGGGTAAGCTTGTGAATGCGTCACGAAAGAGTTACGGAAGTTGCGAGCGGAAGTTGAGAGGGAGATATAGGTTAGTGAGATAAAAAGAGAGAGTTGCGTTTCGTTTCGAATATTACTATAGAGGCAAGAGAGATAGATGCGAGCACACATTTCCGTTCTCTCTTTTTCTTAGCCAGTTACGTTTCATTATCTAAGACACATCCTACAGTGCATCAGTGATACCAGATCGGGGGATTTATCACTTTTTGCGGGATTTTCTTACTAATAATAAGCTAAAAGGGACAAAGGGTTTTTTCAGACCTCATAGTACAAAAAGAAAGGGAGTTTACTTTTTGGTCAAATTTTGTTTCTAATTGCTCATTTCATTAAGAATAACAAAATTATTCAACCTACGATCAAATTAAATGTTTGCATGTTAGAAAAAAAGTCATTCAAAATATCTAAATGCTTTCAATTTCTTTTTTTGTATTTCCCTAAACTGTTTCATAAAATGACATATGTGTCTGAGAATGAATCACGAGTATTTTTTAAAATAATAATAATTTGTAAACATAAAAGAGATATTTTGAGTATAACCATGGGATAACCTGCCTCTAAAGTCTGGTATCACTGCAGTGCAGGCCTATTGTCTGTATCACACTGTAGGAGCAACAGAGAGAGAAGTGCGAGCAAAGAGTTTCTTTTCATTATCTCATAGCCAGTTACGTTTCGTATATCTAAGATACGCCTATTGCAAGGTTGCCACTTTGGTAATTTTTTACCAAACTTTTTATTTTTTTTTTGCTGTTTGATTTTTTCTAATTTTGTAATTTTTATCGTCGTGTGGTCTAAAGCAAACACGTTTTTTTTATTAACGAAAAGAGCGACTGGCGATTGGATGATTTATATTTGAATACTTTACTATGGTAACGATGTCGGCGACAAATTGAATGTCGCCAAAATCATTTCAGTTACCTGTTTTGTATGGGGAATTCATAACTTAATTTTAACAGCCTTAATTGCGACATTATACTCACGATTATTGGTTTGGGCAAATCTATGGGACAGTACCTACCTTTCGAACGGTATAAGTTTTATTCTCCTCATTTCATAATAAATACTTAAAACGTATACACAAGTTTTTTGATGTTCACGTATTAATATAATGATATTTCTTTAAAACTACTGGTTTTAATTTGTAAATAAATTTTAATATTTAATAGTTTACTTGCTACAGTTGAGCAAAATAAAGTGATAAAATATATTAGTTATAAAACAAGGGAAGTGAATGTGCCTTGGACCTATGTCTATGTCTACTTCGGATCGGTCCAACGTACATGCTTTTAAATTTGGTTAAGAGTTCTGTTTTCAGTTTTCTTCAAGGCAAAAAAAAAAAAATAGGATTTGGTTAATTATAGCTCATCATCTTTAATAAGCGAAAATGAACACGCCATTCAAAATCGAGAGCAGCAAGCAAAAGACAAAGGAGTCGCTTACAGAGGCCAGACAAAAAATTGTATTTTCTAACGTTTTCCTTCTCAGTTATTTGTTGTCCTTTTGCATACTTACATTTACATATTTCAATAAGATTTTTTTATTTAATTAATAAATGAATTAAATTTTTATTTTAATGGAAATGATAATAAAATAGTATACATTATAATGAACACATTTGATTTCGGTCCAAGGTGCATACACTAAGAGCCCAAGGTACATTCACTGTATGTAGCTCGGACCGTTCGAGGTTTGCTTACGAAGTAGGATTTTCCAGGCATACGGTAACTTCTTTAGAAACGTCCAATATAATACATGTTACCATAAAAAAGAAACATTGGAAAAGTTTGCATTGAACGAAGGAAACATTTAAAATTGTAAAATCCGGTCCAAGGTACATGATCTTCCCCTACGCAGCTGTTATTACATTTTTATCGGAAGAGGGGAGATTATATAACAAAAATATTGCATTTATGTGAAAATAGATCGGGAAATATAAATGATTAAAAAAAACTCTTTTTTTTCGAATTTTTTGAGAAAAACTAAGTACGGGGTCTTATTTTGAACAACGAATTTATTTTTAATATGTTTTTTGGTCAAAATCGTTAGAGCGGTTTTTGTAAAATTTGGCAGACAAAACAGTACCAAATATTGCAATGTTTTTTTTTTTTTAATCGAAAATGGGGTTTTCGAGATAAGAACAGTTTTTAAAATAAGCTTTTTTGGTGATTCGAATTGAAAATTAAGGACTCAATAATTTTAAGAACATCAATTTTACTCTAAGTTTGGATTTTGGTCAAAATCGTTACTGCCGTTTTCAGGTAAACTAACGAAAACTAAATTTCTAAAAAGTGACTTTTTTCAAAGTTCATTTTTCGATAATACAGAGAAACACGGAGTTTGCCATTAAGTTGGAAATGACCATATTACCTTAGGAATGAATCTTTGTCACGATCGTATGGACCACCGTTTTCGAGATATATCCAAATTTCAAAAGTACCGTTATTCCATTTTTGTTGAGCGGAAAACTGAGTATGCAGTCATGTTAATCTCACCTATCGTTAAAGCCGTTTTCGCACAAATCGAACTGGTATGAACATTTTATATTGGAAGTACCATTAATATTGAGGTTACCCTGCAAAAAAAAAAAAAAAACGCCCCCGAACTGTAAGCCCAGACACTCCAAAGCCGAAGTTTGAACGAAATCCGGGTAGCCGTTTAGGCTGTAGGCATCGGGACATACAGAGAGACAGAAGAACAGACCGACAGACGGACAGAATTTTTTGGTCTATCATCGTAATGTCAGAATTTGTTTCTAAAGAGTGTTTGCTTTAGTTTGTGAGAAACTTACAGCAAACTTTTCTCAACGAGGCTCACCTTCCCTATGTAGGTATAACACTTTCATACAGAGGAATGGATTTGGTTTGGATTTTGTTGTTTTCTTGATAACCTTGCTGTATCGACAGCTGTTTGACACTCAGATACCTACTAGCAATAGCAAAGCAACCTAGCTATATGTCATATTCCTACTGTTTTCGCATGTTTCTCATATTTTGTTTAGTTCATCGATGTCTATTTACGTAACACAGGGCTTTGCATTATTGGATATAAAGGGTCTAACTTTTTTTTTCAACAAGTGCTTATTTCGCGAATGGTTACACTTAGCTCATGTCTGATTTGACAGATAATTAGTTTTATCCTTCCGCTGAACGAATATGGTTGTGTATACGCTTGAACAACGCTGGGAAATATTGCGACATTACTTTAAAAATCATGGTAATGTTGCAGAATGTGTGCGAAAATTGCGTACAGATTTTGGAAGAAGAGAACCACCGTCAGCTCCGTATGTTCGTTATCTTGTGAAAAAAAGTGAAAGAAACTGGCATCCTCATCGATAAACCAAAGCGTGAAAAGCCCAAAACAGTGCGTACACCCGAGAAAATTGAAATTTTGGTCCAGAGGCATAATTGGGCGATTTTTCTTCGAAAATGAGCAGGGAGTGGCCGTTACAGTCAATGGCGATCGTTCTCGGGCCATGTTGAACGATTTTTTTTCACAAAAATTGAAGAGGTGGATATTGGCAACATTTGGTTTCAACAGGACGGCGCTACGTGCCACACAGCCGAAGTTACACTCGATGTTTTGCGCCCTGTTTTTGAAGATCGCATTATCAGCCGCAGAGCTTATGTCGTTTGGCCACCGCGGAGCTGCGATTTGACACCTTTGGACTATTATTTGTGGGGTGCCGTAAAAGATAAGTGTTACGCCGACATGCCAGAGACAATTGACGCTTTAAAGGACAATATTCGTGAAGCCATTGGTGAAATACAGCTGCACACAATCGATAATGTGCTTAAAAATTGGACCGATCGTGTAGGCTACTGGATGGCCAGCTGAGGCAGCCATTTGAATGAAATTATTTTCCATTATTAACCGGAAGGATTGTACTTTCAAATAAAAAAAGAAATTTGAGAAAATATTCAGTAGTTTTTTTTTTTATAGCATTTTCAAACAAAAAAATTTATTTGGCGGTTTACTTTATCCGTGAATAGCAAACGAGAACCAACGCGTGTGCAACCTGGTAATGATTGAAGTGAAGGCTGCCTATTGTCTCTTTGTGTATTCTTAGTGCAACTGCTCTTTTCGAAAAATTATGCTCTGCTTCACGTGGGTCGCGATCGCCACTATCCAGCCGGGCAATTTCGGATAAGTGTTTGATTTGTGTGGATTTATCTATTGCTCGATGTTTTGTGTCATTCTTTCTGTCATTGTCGGATATCTTTTGCATGGTATGTGCCAAGTATTATGCCAGATCGTGTTTCCAATACCTACATGCAATTCCCTACAACTTCACGCACTCTGGATTTTGGCATTAACTTAGAGTTTTGTCCCCGCAAAAAATTGTCTTTAAGCCAAGATGCGATGAAATACTTTTTGTCTCATTTTATATGTTACCAGGGTTACCCCTCTGGATCTCCAATTTGGAAGTTTTTTTATTTTTATTTTTCGTGTGCTAGTTGATTGCCATATTTTTGCTTCTTTTTGTGTTACCAACATCTCCGACACTGCCTTAGTTCGCGTAGTGTTTGATAAGCCGACCCATGCTTAACCATATTTTGACCGAAAAGCGCATAATAAGTCTGGCAGCCAATGGATGTGTGTCTGAACGTAAAGCACAGGCGACGATCGACAATTGCGAATCACAATCACCTTGCTGCTCAGCTATTATAACTCTCAGCTTACTTAGGATGCTGTGGTTGACCTTCCGGTGATGTTGGCTTGTGGCGAATATAGGGCAGTGCGCACATGCCTAACACCATAAGCAGCCAAAAATTGCTTGAACTAGTTCGACACGAACTGTCGTCCATTATCCGAATGGATTACTTCAGGTGTGCCAAAAGGGTAGAAGACGTCATTCTCTAGGTATGTTTGGACACGGAAAATTCTTTCGAAAAAATATTTTTAATAGATTAAGGACTTAGGTCAACAGCTTTATACTTTTCGACTTAAGTCGTTTTACCCAATCAAAAATAAGTACATTTTTCATCTTCTGTAACTTTTAAAATTCAATAACTAATTGCTTTGAAAACTTTGTTCGACTTGAGGACAACGAGGTTGTCACTTTTCTCGCGGTTAAAAATCGTAGGTTCACATATGCTGATTGGCTGTAACGTTAATCAGGTAATTAATTCAGTCATAAGATGTTTTACTACAATTTCTCCACACTATTTGATATCATCTCACTGGCGCACGGCTTTCAATTCCACACCGAACGAGTGAAATCGAGCTGTAGCGAGGGGGGCACAGGCCCCGGGCGGCACTTTGCTAGGGGCGGCAATTTAGAGCGGTTACAATTTTTAATTTAGTTGTGTGTGCAGTGTGTGAGAGGAGTGTCTCAAAATTGAAGCGTATTCAAAATTATTTGAGGTTCAAAATGAGCACTCTAAGGCCATCGATACTGAAAGAATAATCAGAGATTTTACACCGATAAAAAGTAGGAAAACGAAATTTTCAAGAAGTTTTTTTGTAAATTAATGAAAAAGTTTCTGGTAAATAAAAAAAAATTAATTAGGTATGCTTTATGCACCTACATAATAACTTTTTTTCCTTTTACTTAAAACTAAATTAATTGCTTTTGTCCTTTCATTTAAAAATTATTTTTTTAAACAATTTTAGTTATGAAATACATAATTTATTTTTTTATTAAAAAAAAGTGTGCTCTACAATATTTTTTGATATAGCACAAGCTTTCGATAAGGACTGGCATAAAGGAATGATCCACAAGCTACAAAAGCAACTGCCGAAACAGTATTCCACAATTCTGGAGGCATACATATCAAATCGAATTAAACAAGAGGCAGAGTACTCAACATTAAGAGAAATTAAGTCTGGTTTACCGCAAGACAGTGTTCAAGGTTAAGTCCTTTACCTATTATTCACTAACGGAGAAACCACTACAGCAACATTTGCAGATGACACTGCTGTACTTGATATGGGAGTAACTGTCGAAATAGCTACAAAAAAAAACTTCAAACGTCGATAAAGACAATTTCAGATTGGACTAAAAAGAGGGCAGATTAGACTAATGTCGTTTTCCATTGGGACCACCTGATATTTTTTCCAGATCTCAGATTTTACGCGGCTCATGGAACATGCAACGAAATTGATCTTGTTTTGTAAATGGATTAGTGCGTTATTTGACAGCAATTTCAGCTGTTCAAATTGCATTTGTTTTTGGACTTGAAAAATATTTCCGCTGACAAATGGAGTAGTTTCGGTGATTCGTAGTCTTCAGATGATGAGGAAGACGATGAAGATAATAATTCCTCCAAAATGATATCCATTGCTACTTAAGTATTTTTTTTATATTGGTTTTCACGAAACTTTGCGCATTTATTTTGAAAGAAAACGTCTTAAAACGACTTAAAACAGATGTGCAGTGTAAATCTGGCAGTATGTGTAAATCTGAAAAAAATATCGTGATCTGCAAAAAGTGATCCGAATCAAAAAAAAAAGATTGATTTGTTTGCCCAATAGAACATGAAAAGTGATTTAGATCAAAAATAAAGATTAATTTTTTGTCCCAATGGAAAACCACATAAATGACCTAAAGTCAGTCCAAATTAAATTTACTTATAAAAAGTAACACACACATTCCAATATACATTAACAACAATATAGTGGAATACTAAAATACGGCCAAATATCTAGGCATGACTCTAGAAGACGCTAAACTGCGTTGGAAAGCGCATGTAAAGAAAAAAAAAAGATGAGATGAACATGTGATAGAGTAAAATGTGTTGTCTTATTCAGTGGCGTGGCGTGAACATTTGCAAATGGGAAGTCGAAGCAAAATTGATCACATACAAATGTAAAAAACTACATTTCTGTGTGCCTTGCAACAAAATCATACATTGTTCATTTGCTTTCCACATCACCCTACCGACCTCAACATAGTACCTGCAATTATCCACACAAGACACAATAAGAATAGAAGAAGTAAAAGAAAATCGAATAACTCGAAGAAAAGCGTGTTATTTTGTTCATATTGTCACACAATAATATTTGCGCCTTCCCACACTATCACTTCCAAGGAATTGTCTCCGTCAATTCCATGCAAACAATTCAAGAGAATTGTTACCAGAGAATTGTCTAAATGCAATTCTCTATCTCGCGAACAAAATATCTCTGCACCTGCAAGAATTTCCAGGGAATTGTTTACAACAATCCCAATTTACACTTGCATCAGCAAGAATCAACTATGTATCTATTTGCGCATGCAAATACCTATTTAAGCTCTTGGCATTCGCGAATAAATGGCATTATTAAATTGACAGTCCAACTACACGATTGTTTATTTATTATTATATCATAACCAAGCGGTTCACTCAGCGTCAGCACTCAAAAGTAACTTAGTGCGAACTGAGAATGGGGACGTTCAAGTATCTAGTTAAGTAAGTCTGACAGCTCTGTCACTAAGTGAATCTGGGTTTTGATTGGTCGAAATCGGTCACGTGAGCAGCTGTTTCAGTTGACGTTTATGGAGGGATAGCGAACGAATCTAGGAATTCGTGACCGAGTACTAAGTTGACAGTTCTCATAGGTGGATGACGCAGAAAAAGTGACGTTCCCGACCAATCTAGTTTTTGCGTTCAGGTTGCATCTCATCCCGACCAATCTAGTCGACTTAAGATGACTAGATTCTTTAATGCGGCCAATAACTCGAAGAAAAGCGCCTTATTTCCTATATAACCAAGTGGGTGTTGAACAAAGAGGTGTCGGACACAGTGCTCAGGGAAGAAAAAAAGAGATAACAAGCAAATATTCTCTCAAAATCAACTATCACTTGAGAGCTTCAATAATCCGACATATTTTGGGTTCCCTTCGGTTTGACGTGACGAGACGATGTTGTTTGAAAATGGATACACACACAATATTTATTTGATGGCTTATGTGTGTGTACCATTTTGTGAGTATTAAAATTCATTTGGTTTCATGTAGGTATATTTGGTTTTTGGTAGATAGATACCTAGTGTTACTGGTAGAGATTTAAAAAGGGAAGTCGGTAGGAATCGGGTTATATGGACACCACGCCACTGGCTCTTATTGGGAGATATTCATCCCTGTCCAACTCGAATAAGTTATTGCTATGCAAACAAATTTTCAAACCATTATTGACCGTGGGCATGCACATACCAAACAAATTTACAAAAAATGCAGGTCTTCCAAAATAAAGTACTGAGGAACATAGTCAATGCACGTTGGTACATACGTAACGCTGTTTGACATAGAGATCTAAATATTGAAATGGTTGAAGACGAGGTTAAAAGGGTTGTTCAAATGCGCAGACATAGGCTTCTTAACCAGGTTAGCTTAGGTATATGACCAAATTATTAAATACATACAATGCAATCAGGAGATTAAGGCGGATAAAACCACTTGATCTATCAAAATTATCTAAGAATTGAAATGAGGTTATATTTTCTACCGAAAAAGTTCAGAAATTCGACAACCGTCGGATTTTTCTTTTGAAATTTTCAAACAATTCAAAAACAATTTTTTCTTAATGTGTTGAAAAATTTCTAGGGGCGGCATAAATTAGATTTGCCCCGGACGGCACCAACACACCATACGCCACTGTAATACTGACAGTAAAACAAGTCGTATACAAATTATGTCACATCGCCAGTTTTGTCAAGACTCATTATTTTATTTCCCGTTTGATGTGACATTATGCGGCTTTAATACTGCAAACGCTTAAACAACCGAATGCAGTCTAGTTTGTGAGAATGGCAAATAGTCTCAATCGAGTTCAACAGACTTGCCTAGCTAAAGTCAAAATTTGCATCAGATTATTGGCACAGCACATCAGAATTAAACTCAGCTGGTCATACTTTGACCCGTGTACGCATTTACTGTAATCATCGTAAAGCGATAACCTCATGCGAATAAAATCAACCCATGGTTCCCCTAAAGCCTAAACTATTCGTAATCCCTTGTTCAAATTCAATTAATCCCCGCTGAATTCAGTTAATTTCCGAACAGATACTAAGACTCATGATTAATGTAGGTCTAGGTAGGTACTCCCTTCGCTGCCATGCACCACGGTTTGGGTGTTGGGATAATTTAATTTAATTATTTCGGTTCGCTCTAGAAATGTTTTCCGTGGTTTCCTCTTCGCAAAAAATGTTAGCGGTTCGTGAGATTATTAAAAAAAAAATACCCAATGCGGTTGAGCTTTATTTTGTGCAAGCGTTTCTCGCTAAACCTTTGACACGATACCCCTTTTAATCCGCAATCTCTTCTTTGAACTCAACCCATCTCGCAGATGTAATGGAAGAGATATCCATTTCTCGCAGTTAAAGAGTTATCCTTCATTTCGCAGGTGGATACGATCTTCTATTCAAAACGAATGTTCTCATTAAATGGTTCCGAATAAAAGAACCGAAAACAACGCAGCTCACCATAATTATGAACAGACACAAAGTTTCATGTTTCATTAATGCAATGACAAGGATAGCTGAATGTGAAAGCTTCCGTTTCCCTTCCATATGCGCGTGTATACGGTATACCTCTGAAAGTAATTTAAAACACACGGGAAATGTTTCTGACTTCTCCACGTCCATCATATACAGTACAAAGGAGCAGAAAACAGAAACAACCAACCTTCATGGACGCATCCTTCTTCAAACTTTTCTTTTTTTTCTCCTGCTGCAAGTGAAACTGTACCAGAATCAGACGCAGTCATCTTTTACTCGTCGCCACCTTCTAACCTCACACAAAAACAGGAATAAATTTCTTCTGTGTGTCAGGATGGAAAAGTTTAACACAGCCCGTCTCCCGGAGTGGTGTTCACCATTTACTGCAGCAGGAGCTGTCCCACTTTAAGACTTGAATGGATGATGAGACTGGAGGTGCTTTTGAAAAATGCTACATGCTATAGGAGCCGTTAAGGTGATGTATATGTGGGGTGAAATATGATGAAGCCAGTTCATTTTTCTGACATCCAGATCATAGATAAAGCACCAGGCGACATCAGCGTTGTGTTGAATTAAGATGCCAGCAATACTTTTGTTGATCTTTTCATAATATTTTGCCGCCACAAGTGCCGAGACTCGTTTTGAAGAAGCGCACTAGCCAAAGTTCAATGCACCCCTATACAGTTTGATTAAAAGGCGAATTGTAACGGGGTGTTAGCTGGCCAGGTGTGCTGATGAGTTTTTCCCGTTAGCAGATGTGAGATTCTGCAATGGATCTTTTTTAGTTGTTTCTCAATGTAAAGGATGAAATGAGGACATGGACGAGCGATATTTGTGCACATGTAATGCGAATCTATTCACAAAATATAGGAGGATACATTTATTGTTTTTGTTTTCAATACAATGCAGACAGTTGAATGCGATAAATGTCCCTAAAAGCTCTATATTCCTAAGTGCATGATGGAATTAGCAGTGTTCATGGCAAACAAAACCACTGGAGTAGAAATGAATAAATGAGTGTTCTCCTTGCGCTGCAGGCTGGTGCTTCTGTTGCCATTGCAGAGGCTCCGCTTTTTGGATGGATGCTATTCGTGCGCAGTTGGGCAAATGATATATGGCATTTAAGAGGCAACAATGCAACTGAGAACTGAGACGCAAACGTTGACGTATTGTAAGTAAATTACATGCAATGGGGAGGATTCAATTATTCTAGCAGCGAGCAAAAGAAACAAATTATTACGCTCCAGTTCCGAATTAGTGCCTTGTTGTTTGGAGACTAATTTGAGAATACTATACACTACATGGTACTATGTATAGTCATAAAGTGAATTGTGCAACTCAATTTGAAACAGCGGAGGGAAGAATTTAATTAATAAATGTTTTCTGTGCGGGCTCTAAAGAGCCCGTCTCTGCTGCAGTAGGCGAAATTTAAAAATTAATGAAATTACAGTGCATGAAAAGGGCTGTGATGATTGTGCCAATGCCCAGAAGTCTAGCATTAAATATTTGCAGAAAAACTGAAATATTGGAGTTGTTTAATTTTGTACAGCGTTGGCCGAAAGTCCCTTTCCCCAGAGGTAAATTTGTAGGACCTTTTAAATGAGAAGAAAAAATCGGTCTCATTAACACAATGCATACAGGCAGTGACGTGCCGTGGTGCTTTCAGTAGGGTGTTCACTATATTTTCTACAGTTGTGTAAGTTTTCTTATAGCCAGATATTTATATTTATATATCTATTTTTTATTTTTTTTTGTTTTTACTTGTTCTATTGGGAAACAATGTGCTTATATTTACGGCTTAAGTAACTCTAAAGTGATCAGATGATTTTAAAAGAAACAGGCAAGGCCAACAGAAAATTTTGCTGATAGAAGGGCCACCACAAAGTTCGGATTCATAATTTTTTTTGTTCATGAAAATGCCTAAAAGATTAAATTAAATTTGAAAAGAGTGGGGTTGGCCGACCATAGTAATTTTTTTCCAATTTTTCAGCTGAACACACCTGCAAAAATTGTTTCGCAAGTAGCTTTTCAATTAAAGCGGTTGTAATTTCAAATATTCGAATTCATATTTCTTCACTGCTCAACCGGCTTCTATGGTCTATTCCATATTTATACACCAGAATGAAAAAAAGGACCAGAATGAGAATGAAAAATTATATGAAATTCCAGCTTGCGCTTTATACCCAAAACACATGTGCAGAAATCACTGCGCAGCCAGATTAGAATACACATGTTTATATGGATACTAGCGGATACCCTGCGTGTGCTACTACGCTAATAAAATGAAATAAGTGTGTTTGCAAAAAAAGAAAATGTTGTTTTTTTATTAACTTCTTTATCTTAATGCTAGCGGATAAACAATATTTTGCTTTTTCGGTAGGTGTTTAAACATAAAGATTTTTTGGCGTTCCAACTCTAGAGCAAGCAACATATAATTGGCCGTGCGAAGAATAGGAATTTTTTAAGTTCAAACCAGCCTTGAGCCTTATTGATGGTTATGGCGAAATCAAGACGCACTGGAAACTGTAATCGCTTGAAATCGAAGGGTAAATCGGCTGAAATCATTGGTATTCGTGGTATCAGCACTTCTTCTCCTTTACATTTGCCGCTGATGATTGTGGCTTCGATTAAATTTGGAGATAGTTTTGTTGCACAATTTCGGTGGATCTAAGTTGCGAATGAGCATCACTGGTGAACCAATTTTTAAAGTTAAGATGTGTGGTGGCATTTCAGAAGGTTCCAGAGAATAAAGAAACTCTATTGGATAGTTACCATCTTGTTCCTCATCTATAACTGTGTCAATCGATTTGTACTTCACAACTTCACCGGGTAGCTTCAATTTAATTTGATGGTTTATTTTGTTGACATCATCATTCTTCGGAGCCAAAATTGTTCGTTCGCAAAGCGAATCATGGTTTTTGAAATTATTTGCAATATCGGGAAAAACTTTCTGCACAACATCTTGATGACTGCATTTGGCAAAAGTTTAGCGGAAAAGATATATAAAATATTAAAAGTAATATGCAAAATGTTGCACAGCGCAATTAAAATAAAATGCAATTGAAAAAAAAATATAAATACTTACACCTTCTTTATTTTCTTATTTTTAACTATATTATTTTTTCACTATTTTCGCTATTTTCACTATTTTAACAATTACACACTTTATAACTTTTCACTATCACTTAAAAAATAACAATGGCAAAAAAATTAAAAAAAAAAAAAACAGAATTATATATTTATTTTTTAAAAAAATTGCCTGATGCAGCAATAAAATTATTGAAAAATGTTCAATGAATACCTGTGTTATTGAAAACACGTTTTTCACACTTAAGGGGGGAAATCCCAATAAAATTTTAAGAAGGAAATCAGTTGAGTGAAATATACCTGATCCATTTCACTTGTTAATTCTATGATGACTTGTATATACCTGAACTAATTCACTTGTTAAATTCTGTAATGATGAAAATAAAACCGCATGTGATTACCATAGCAATAAAATATATATTTTTTTAAATTTTTTTAAAATATATATCTTTTATGTTAAGTGCACCTGTTAAACAGTAACAATTCATACTTCAATTCAATTCAATTCAATTCAATTTTATTATTGTCTCAAAAAATTTACAGTTGTTTGTACTTTTATATCTGCAAAGCCGTATGGGCTTGTCTGCAGAAGATTATTTAAAAAGATTACTATTATTTTGAGTTCTAATACATATGATTTACAATTAAAATTTTAGAAATGTATGTTTTTTACAGTTGAAATTGTTCATGATTTTTATAAAATTGTTTAACTTTTTTCAAAAAAATTGGCTTTTCTAAGCTGCGTAAATCTGCTGGTAGTTCATTGAATGTTGTAGGGATCGCTACATCATATTTTCGTCGTCCATACTCGTTCCAGTATCTCGGGATATCGTGTCGGTCTTGATGTCTTCGTCTGGTGTGCATTACCTTTGTTTTTTGTGCGTTTATGACAAGGCCATGATCATGACACCATGCCAATATTGCATTGAAATCAATTTGCATCATTTTTTCCGCTGCTTCGATGTTTTTATGACTTACAATAATGGCTGTATCATCTGCATATGCAAAACCAGTGCTGTATTTTAAAGTTGATATCAATTCATTCACGTATATAATGAAAAGGAAAGGACCTAACTTTGATCCTTGTGGTACGCCACATTTCGCATTCTCCTCTTCGCTAAGGTGTTCCTTGATTCGAACCTTAAATTTCCTTTCCTTTAGATATTTTTCAAACCATATTAGGATTGATCCCCTTACTCCGACTTTTTCTAACTGCTTCAGAATGGTTTTATGACATAGAGTATCAAACGCCTTTTTAAAATCTATAAAGAGTGCGATTACATTGTGATTTTTTTCTAGACTAAAATTGATTCTGTTTGCGAAATCTCCCAGTAGTCGATTAATACTTTTATTTTTTCTAAACCCAAATTGATTCTTTTCTACGAGCTTATATTTTTCAACATACTCATACAATCTTTTAGCAACAACCTCTTCTAGTACCTTGTCTATAGACGAAAGGATAGATATAGGCCTATAGTTCGAAATTTCATTTTTCTTTCCACTTTTATATATTGGCCGGACAATCGATGTTTTCAGCATTGTCGGTATTGTTGATTGCTCCAAGCTCATTTTAGTTATCTTTGATAGAATTGGGGCCATTGCTATCGAACATTTTTTCAGATCTCTAGGTCTAATTCCATCTATTCCCGCCGACTTATTTTCATTTAATGAATTTAATATATTTTCTATTTCTCTGTCCGTGATTTCATCCAGATACATTGAACGCTGAACACTATTTGATGGACCAATGTAACATTTATATTCACATTTATTGATTGTGTTTTCTATTTCATGTGATATTTTTTTCGCAAATTGGTTTTGCCAGATTTTCAAAGTTGTTCTCGATTGCAAAGTTTTTAGATAAAATATCGTCCAAGTTGATGGATTTTCTACCTAGTATTGTGTTGACTATTTTCCATGTTTCTTTCGGATTGTTGCTCGATCTTTGAAATAGCTCTTTATAGTACATTGATTTTGTAGATTTAATTTTTTTGTTTAAGTCATTTCGAAATTTTTTAAACTCACTTTCATACAGTGAATTTCTTCTATTGCTTCTGTACTTCCTGTACAGCCTATCTCTTTCAAGGCATGCGAATCTGAGTTCATTTGTTATCCATTTAGACTCGTTTCCCCTCATTTTCCTTTGATTTTTAATGACAGTCGAAGATTTCATTATGTTTGTAAAGATCTTTCTGAAGTTTTCATAAAAAGCATTTACTTCAGTGAATTGATCAAGTTGGTCCCAATCATACTCGTTTAATTTTCTTACGAGATTGTGGCTAACGACAAATTCTTTGTGTTCGTTTTTAATAGTCCCTTTATTAGTGTTGCATAAAATGGCACAAAACAGGCCAAAATGATCCGATACATTTATTTCAGCTACCCCAGATCTTATTTCATTCCTTGTTCGTACCATACAATGATCGATTAGAGTCTTACTGTTTCTAGCCACATCTACTCTTGTTACCGAGTGTATCGTATTTAACAGACCCCTTGATGATATCATGGAAAGGTAGTTACTCACTACGGGATCATGCAGATTGTTTATATTTATGTTTACATCTCCTATTAAAAGTAATGTTTTTTTCTTATCGATTGCATCTATCTGGTCACTTAATTCAGCGGTAAAGTGCGTTACGTTTTGTATTGGTGGTCTATAGACTGTCAGTAATGTAATTTCCAGATGCTTTTTACGCACGTTTAAGATTATTGATTCAAACGATATAGGTACGATATCAATTTTTTCATATAATATATCATCTCTCACGAAAATTAATATCCCGCCTCCTCTTCTTTTGGATCTGTTATACGATTCGTTGTTAAACCCATTTATTTTATAAAGATTATTTTTTTTTTTTTATGTTTATTTCTGACAATTGATTACATCAATTTCTTGCAAGAATTCAACTTAAAACCATATCATAAAATTTATTGTTTACTTCTTTACCTTTTTTATTTATTCTAGGACTATGAGGAACGCTAAAACAATTTTTGAGCAACATTATTAAATAACCTTGCAAAAAGTCTTGAATGTGATAATTTATTTTAATGCTTATTTGGTTTTTGCGTTTGGTACCACGCCCATTATCCCATTCCGCCCATTTTCAGTTCATTTGTATATAAGTTAAATATTCAGTTTGTATGGGAGCTGCCACTCTGCTTGGCATCATCGGCTTTTGACATTTGCTTTTTGTTTTTTGTTTTTGTTTTGGATACATTAGCTGCTTTGTCGGTGAATGACATTAGCCATATTAGCCGATGCAGGGCATGTCAAATAATTTTCTGTTTAGCTTGCAACACTGCATTCTGTGCTGCGTCCAGAATTTCTGCCCATGTGTTTTGGGCATTAAGGTTCTGCGAAGAATAGCGCACCACAGGGGAATGACGCACAAAGGCAGAAATGGGACGCTGGTTGTGGCTGTCGGAAGTTGTAGTTGAATGTTGTATCTTGCATGATCTTGTCATCTTGTGTTGTGAGTTGTGCTTGTATTGTTCCTGCACACAATAGGCATAGGCACTATGCTAGGCAGGCAGTTTTTACACCGCACAAGCACAACAAGTATGTTTTCCAGGGATGGAACGAAAACGAAAATTAAACTACAAGTGCGAACTGCAACGAGGTGCGCTTGATGTAGGAGAACACAAAAGCATGGGTGGAATCGGCTAAGGTGATAGTTGACAATCAAAATCATCGCTTTACGTCCACGTAGGGTGATTATCAAATTTGCAATCGCTTTTATGCGATCAATTTCATGTGACAGCTATTTAGGTGCCGCTTTCATACATTTGTGTAATTTTCATTGATATGCACCTCGGCTTCAACTACAAATAAATGAAATACTTAAGGGAAAAGAGAATATATTAAAAAAAAATAAAATACAAAACTGAAAAAAGGGAAATTTGAAAATTTATTGTAATTTGTTAAAATTTTATTATTCTAAAATCACCTATGGCGTTTGTCATTGAAGATCCGAGAGAATTGCCCCGAAATTCAGAATTGTTCTTTTCAATGAAATTCGTTGAAGCGTTCTTTGTAAAAGTGGTAGACACCTTTTCATAGAAATAGTAATTATTTTCTTCAATCAAAAACACCATTACATTTTCACAACAGAAACACTTTGAATATAATTGCACCTATCGGCTGCTCGGAATGACAGCGTCGGCAAGGAAGTGACGTTCAAAACTCTAAGTGCTGCCAATAATCAATCAGTTTTTTGTGATCGCTTTACGCAGAGCAAGAAAGAGTTGATAATCAAAACACGACAAGCACTAATATCCACAGATTTTGTCAAAAGTAGAAATTTGTGTCTATTATCCAAATTTACCTTAAATTTTAGTTACCATACGGTACCTATATTTGACCCAATTTTGTGTCGATAAAAGCATTCCAATAAGCTGGTAACTATTTGACATTTGTGTTACCATTAAACGCGTCTCAAAGATACGAATGTCTTTTAGTGTAACATATCAAAACACAAAAAAACTGTGAGGTTTCCATTTAATGTTACTAAATACTTATCAGCTACGCAAATTTACTACGCACAGTCTGATTTGTGACCATTGAATGCTACTATAATATTTTGCGCGTTTTCTGCAAACAATCTTCACACATGCTACGAACTAATGTCACCTGTATGTGTTGGTAAGTATTTATACTCATCCACACACACACATCATGCACCTTTTAATGTAGGTATGACATTCCTCATCAAGCGAAAAGTCTCTACACAGGGTGGTATAGCAAAAACAAATTCTTGTATGGTTTTATGGTGAATATATTAAAAGAGTCGATATATACGAGTATATTACTTGGAATTTTCCCTCAAAAGTATTGATTTCCATTTTAAACAATCTATTGAAATTTGCTTGCTATTAGATAGATAATATTTATTCTTATACAAGGTGGCGCAAAAATAACCTTCCGATGTTTTTTGGCTGTAATTTAAAAAAAAAGTGAAAAACATTGATTCTTCTTGTGGATTATTTCTATTTGGTCTCTTAATTTTGTTTACATCAAGTCGAGAATATGATGTCATATAAATGGCCGCCGCCACAGTTGATTGTCATTTGAGCCCTTTTTATGGCATTTTCCATCACTTTGGCCAAAACATCCGGCGATAGGTCCTCACATTCTTGACGGATATTGTCTTTAAGAGCTGCAAGAGTCTGAGGCTTGTTGACATAAACCCGCGACTTCAAAAAGCCCCACAAAAAGAAGTCTGGAGCGGTCAAATCAGGCGATCTTGCGGGCTAGTGCAAATCGCCAAAAACGAGCCGGGAACACCGCTTTCAGAATATCGGTTGTGGCTCGGGCAGTGTGTGCCGTAGCTCCGTCCTGTTGGAACCACATGTCCTCCAGTCCTAAATCGTCCAATTGCGGTAGAAAAAAATCGGTAAACATGGCCCTATAGCGCGCACCGTTCACTGTTGTCGTTTGACCAGCGGCGTTCTCGAAAAAAAAAAATGGCCGCGTCAACAGAGGCAATATTCTCGGCACAACGGGCGCTCTGGGGCCCGCCACTCTTGGCAACGTCTCGTGTTGTGCCAGTCTCTTCGAAGCGAGCGGCTAAACGTCGCAGTGTTTCACCGGTAGGCGTTGGACGACTAGGAAATCTGCGACGAAATTCACGTTGCGCCAAAGTCACCGACCGATTATTGCTCAAATAAATAGTCACCAATATTCCGCGTTCTGGAGCAGTGTAGCGTAACATTGTTTATTAACGTGTATTTCGCATGTGTTTACTACACAAATGGCAAAACAGAACTGACATTAGGGGCCAATCGCAAAATTTATAGCATTTTCTGATAGGAGGATTACTTTTGCGCTACCTTGTACCTTCAAGATACAAACAAATGATACATAATACAAAATAAACGGATAAAAAAGTATAAGAAAGGTAAGTGACAGTCGGTATTTAAATAAAAGGATAAAATAGTGTAAAATGTCACTTCAATTGGATAAATTATACAAACTGAAATTTGGGTGGGCTGCCCCAGTAATAAAACCAAAACATACAAATTATAAACAGAAAGCAAATTGGAATATAAAGACAAAATGAAAAAAAAAAATGTAAACCAAAATTAAACCATTATCAGATGTAAGAGATTCTAAAGCTGCATAGTCAAAACTGAAGAGCCACATTTTAACGCGTTTTGAGAACATTCCTGGAATTGCTATTGTTCTGGTGGACAGAGGAAGTTCATTAAATAACCGGTAAGACAAAACAGAGAACAAATTACGATAAGCAGTTGTGGGTACAGATTACGTGTTTGAAAGGCAACCATTTTCTCCCTCCACCTTTCTTATTTCTGTTTAATCTCGACGCTGCCAGATATCTAACAAACTTGAATATATTTTTTTGATTATACTTACTCGTATGTTTCAAAAAGCAAGTGTTTCGGTCGATTGTTAGAAGAAGGATAAAGAACAAAGTAAATGTTCCTTATAATTAAAGCTAATAATAAATGGGTTTAGTTGTAAATGGGGCAAAACAAAATAGTTGCTGTCAACAATAAGGGACACACAACATCGGCGAATCAGGCAGAACGATAAGCTCACGAAAGGCAGCTATTTCTTACTTTGAATTTATAAGAGACTTTGTCTTCCTCAGCTCCGCTATCAACTTTGAAAATATCACCACAGGAAATTATATATATATATGAGACCCTCATTTTCGCAGTCCTTTTTTATGGCGCAGAAATATGGAATTGACGAAGGTCTCCTTGGTCGAACGCGAAATTCTTCGAGTTATTTTCGGTCCCGCTTGTGTTGACGGGTTTTGGAGGACGAAATTCAATAGCAAAATGCAAAGCGACATCGACCCAACAGTCGTCAACTTTTTCCCCTTACAGAAATGACCTCCGGCCTTAGGTAGCGCGAGTTATAATTTTCTCTTCTTTTAATAGAAAAATAGAGATCAAATTAAAATCAACTTGATTTAGCTAAATCATCTCATAAATTACGTGATTTATCATACATTTTCGTGAATTATAATTACGTGATTTATACGTGTTTAAATTTTAATTACGTATCTGTCATCGCAAATCCACACAAAATAAAATCGAACATACCTGTTCTTAACTTCGGCACTTTATTCAGCAAACAAAAAAGAACGAAAAACTGTCAAAAAAATTATTTCAAATTCAATTTTCTAAGTTTTTTCGTGTTTCGGTGAGTTTTTGATATTTTTATTAAATTCATGCAATGAAAAATTGTTTTATTCTTGGCAGGTATGGCAAAAAAAACAGAAATAATAACATTGGTGTTGGACACCTAATGTCAAAGTCGACAAAAATGTCAAACTAAATCACTTAAAGTTCGGTGGAGACGCCTTTCGTGACTTATAAATCACTTTAGCTAAATTACGTTGGTGGGAACATAGTATTAACATAATTTACATGACAAACGGCAACAGGTTATATTATAGAGAGAGATAGAGTGAGAGTAGAGTATAAAATAAATGATTACAACGAGTTACAGTTTTGGAGACTTAGATAAGAGTGTCCGTGTTCGTTTATATAGTACTAGGGCAATGTTTTGTAGAAGTGCTACATCCAAATAGTATGTTGTTATGTGTGCATCGTAACTCGCGCACTAGTGAGAGTGAACCTGATTATACTGGGAGCCCGTAGTTAGCTAAAGCTGAAGGCTCACGCTAATTGAGGAGGAGTAGGTCCATTCCGGACTTTAAGTTGATAAATATATTAAAAAAACAAAGTTTGTTTAGTTTATATTGTGGACCGTTTTTATTTTAGGTCTGAAAAAACTATATAGCTTAAGTGGCCACCATCAAAATTCATTTATCAGCTCTTTCGAATTTAGTTCTTTGCATGAATTTAAAAAAAATCGTTACTGGTATAACTTGTGCTAATTCTTCTCAAATGTTGATGTTTCCTGCTGGAATTATTCTCGCAACAAGACCATTGTCTTAGGAGCCGTATGGGTACCGTCTTGCTGAAAACAAAAATGTTTTCAAAACGTTAACCGCTTGCGCGAATAAATAGAGTAAGTCCTGAAGTTTTGTTTTGTATTGGTTGTTGCACCCGCATCATTTTCGAAAAAATATGAGTCACAAAACTTAAGCGTGGTTATCCGACACAAAACAGTAACCCAAAGTTTGTGTATCTACGGGACATTGGTGGAGATTATTGTGATTCTGTCTGTATTTAAGCTTTTTCAGAAACTCGCTCTGATGACAATGCACCTCGTCGGGCAGCTTTAAGTTTTCCAAACATTTTTTCTCATTCATAACGATTTTTGGGAAAGTTATACATCTGTACTTCAAATGTTTTTTCTGGTTCTTTAGAATTAAGCTTTTGGATAAATTGAACTTTCTAATGAAAAAGTGTTCAGATCCTCGTTTATAAAATCCGATTAATCAAGCCACATCCAAACAGTGTGAGACTTCATCATGTCGATTTTTCACGAAAAGCTGGAACACTGACTTACTGCATAGATATTTTGAGCCGATTGTAAATAAAGAGGTCTGCCCGTAACTACGCCTTTCATCTATAACGTTCTCATATCTCCCAAATTTGGCTACCAAAGTACGAATTGTGGAAGATGTATGAACTTTGCAGAATACATAAAATTGACGATGCATAGATACCGCTGAGTGAATATTGTTTAACATTTTTTTAAATCTTCCAAATGTCTGATACAAGAAGAAAATACAATTTTAAAATATCGCGTTTTGGCCAACCCTCTACAAATTTTATGGCAGTCAATCAGGTTGGCTTTTCTGTAATTTAAATTATATATAAATGTGTGACAGACAGACATTACCCTACGGACGAAAGACAATGAATATAACAAGACAATACACATAACACACATAGACGAACGCAACGTGACAGTAAATAACGCCACTAGTAAATAGAGAACGAACAGCAACCAACTGTACCAACGAACAGACGACACTTCAATCGTCACCAAACGTCGTAGTAGAGCGCATCGAATAAATCGTAAGGTTAAATAAAAAAGTGAGTTGGAGTTTTCTTTTTTGCAAGCAATTCAATAAGACAAAGCGAGAACAAAACGTTTCCCCTTCATAAAAAGCGTGCAAATATTACCCCAAGAAATCGTCAAATCGTTGAAATGCTATTTTGTAACTGACTTCTTATTTTAAATTTCTTCAATTAATTTGTCTCTGGTTCTACTGATATTTTAATATTCCCGCCGAAAATTCAATTTTTTCAAATTTGTAGCTCAAGTCGTTCCTTTCCTTTTTGATTATTTTCATTTCGGTAAGCGAAATGTGAGAAATGTGACATATTAAACCAGAAAGTAGGGAAATTGGGAACAGACCTCTTTAATTTCATCTGCATACTTCGAACCGATAACACATGACATTTTAAATCAAAATCTCCGAACAGAATTACTTGCAAAACCCCAACAAATTTTCCACTACCTCCCTTTCTCGCCATTGAGTCTGGAACTTAAAAATATCCTCAACAACAGTTCACTACAAGAGCCCAATTTCTTATATAACGCACAAAAATAAAAAAAAGGAGCCAGAAAATGTGTCCACAAACAGATAGAAAAACAATCCAAAGCCAAAGCGTGAAAAAAACGCTATGAAAACCGTGTAAAAAAATCTCGAAAACGTTTCCAAAAAGACATCAAAAACGTGTACAAGACCTCGTCCAAAAAACCGTCGAAAATGATAAATTCCGTAATTTCACAAAAAATGAAGTAAGTAAAAAATCAAAACATATTGTAGTAATATTTTCTTTTGAAATATAAAGTTTGAGGCAGTAAAATAAAAAGTTGTGCTTTGTTTCATTTTATTTGACGCGTTCTCAAAATGTGTCCAAAAATGGGTGCGGTACCAATATTTTTGAAAATAATTTTCTCGATCCTCTTATTACATATATGCAATGAAAAAACGTCGAACCACGAGAACTTCCATCTGCAGCAGAGCATATTCATCGAAGAACCGAGCGAACAAGAAATATTTCTAATGCTATGTAACTTAGACAGCAAAAAAGGTTCCGGAGTGGACAACATAAGACCTATCGATTTAAAAATGAATGCCTCTTTTCTTGCGCGAATTATTCAAACAATTATTAGCCGTAGTATTGAACAAGCCTATGTCCCAAAATTAATGAAAACTTCAATCATTAGGCCAATCTTTAAAGGAGGTACCAAAAAACATTTTGAGAATTATAGGCCAATCGCAATACTTTCGGCAGTTGAGAAATGCCTAGAAGAAGTCATTGTTAATCGGCTTATAAATTTCATTCAAAGGCATAAATTGTTGCACCCGAATCAGTACGGGTTTCAGAGAAACAAGAGTACAGGAGCATTATTAGGAGAGTTTACTAATACCGTTAATGCGGCCCTTAATAGAAACCTGCATGTGCTTGTTATATTTGTCGACTTCAGCAAAGCATTTGACACCTTAACTCATCTAAAGCTATTGGAAAGTCTCAATAGAATTGGTGTAAGAGGAACACTAGCAAACTGGATCAAAAGCTATCTTACTGACAGGAAAATTAGAGTAAAAGTGTCGAATACAGTTAGTAATGAAAGGCCAATATCATTTGGTGTCCCTCAAGGCTCCAAATTAGGCCCGATTTTGTTTATTTTATATACAAATGAGCTTTTGCGTTTATTTAAAAGGTGTACTACCTATGCCTATGCGGATGACATAGCTATTGTCGTTAAACATAAAAGTTTTAACTCAGCCCTGGAAATAATTCAAGAAGAATTCGATGCGTTTTCAAAATGGTGTCATGACCAAGGATTAATTATTAATGTTGGAAAAACAAAAGTAATGCATATACGCCACTCATCTAAGTGCGAGGAAACTTTCAATATTTTTCATAGAAACGATCGTTGCCCTACGTCAGCCAACAACTCAGCTATCGAAACTGTTAGAACAATTAAATACTTGGGAGTCACCATCGACGACCATTTTCTCTGGCGGCAGCACATCAATGTTCTACGACTCCAACTGAAAAGTGCTCTTTTCGCCATGGTATACCTCAAAAAATATTCTAACCTCGACGTGCAGAAACAGGTGTACTACTCGCTTGCTGAATCCAGAATAAGATACGGGATCCTGGCATGGGGTCATGCTTCAAAATCACATCTTGATAAGATATCAAACATCCAACATCGCCTTATTAAGGTTCTTAGGCAACCTAACTCATGTTTTAAAGTTCTAGACGTTAATGCGATATATCAGATGACGTTACTACAACACTACATGAATGATCCAAGATTTCTTCAGCCAATAAGACACAACCAAAACACAAGAAGACGAGCACAGGGGATGCTTGAAGTACCTGCACATTTTAATATATACGGAAAACGTGAATTGAGATGCGTGATTCCTAAAACAATGAATTCAATCCCACAAAACATAATAAACCTATTAAATTTTAAAAAAAGAAAAAAAGAAATGAAAAAATACTTGCTTGATTTTTACTATGTTCAGTAGGAAAATTATTGAATTTGTTTGTTAAATTGTTCACTTTGAATTGGACTTAAAACATATTCATAAATGTAATAATGTTAAGCTAAAATCTGATAAAAACGGAATCTGAAACTATCTATGTACTTCAATTTTAATATTGTTTGTAACCACCTGCAGATAAGCATTCTGCTTTGCGGGTAAGACTTTTGTAAATACATAAATTTGAATGTGAATAAATAAACTATAAACTAAACTAAACTAACAAAAATAAAAAAAAAGTCCTTTGCTCGCTTCTAAGTATGACATTCGCATTGCTAAAAACTAGAAACAATTCCTGTACACCTGAAATTTAATTAAAATGAAAACGCTTTCTTCTTCCAGGTTTTCAACACTTAAATTCATTCACCTGAATTGCTTCCCCCCAGTCAATACGGTTCAAGAAATTACCAATCGAATAAGAGCTACCAATGAAGAAGACCGCCTGCCACCCTTTGGCTAAACTAATCCTACAAAAGAGTGGCAAATTATAGCTCTCTATCGATCCTCGAGGATTATTCATCGCTAAATGTGAGAAACAAAACAACACCAACTGCTCTGCTGGTACCCTGCACCACACTCTATGGACGAAGAAGCACAAAAAACGGAGAAAAAAAATGTAAAACTAGGACATTTGTCTGTTGATATATTGACGTGATATTCCAAGGGATTCACTAGGAGTGTCATGAACAAACCTAAAAAAAATAAAGCAGAAAACAAGGCAACCTGAAGCAACCACTGAGACTTGCAGCTTGCAGCAGCAGCCGTGTCTTCTCCCCTGCAAAGTACGTTAGGCAGATAACGTTCACATTGTGTGTAGAAGGGAATAAAAGTGAAAAATATCGCTCATTCGCCCGGACACACAGAAATGGGAAATTGCATCATGAATTCACAGTACTGCCACTTGGTTCATTTCCTTTTCGCTGCAATTTTCCACACTAACATGGGTGAGTTTTCAAAATTTATCACCGCACACACATTTTTCATTTTCATCCTTTTTCCCTTTCTCTTCTTTTTTATTTCTAATGCCAAGTAGCAACTTGCAACTTGCGCTCTTGGGCGGGCTATTTCAATTCCAAATGCGATCTAGTGCGAAAATGAAGCGTGCAGAGTAGTTGGGTAGTTATGCGTTACGTTCGGTGGTAAATCGTGTTGAGAGGGGTCTTTAAGTATTAAAAAAAGCAAGCTATCTTGTGTGGAGATTTTGATTTACAGCTATAAATGAATAGTAGAACGTAAATCGAGCTTAGGGCTATACAAATATATAGAGGGATGGTAACGGCAGCTAGATTATTTGTAGTTGGGTTCCATGTCTAGTTTGACTAACTGCAGTGGAGCTGATAAATACAGTGTATTGCGAGGTCGGCTGTTGAGTGTTGGTGTAGCAGTGAGACCCCAGAAAAGGACTACAGTGTTGGCCAAAACTTAATCACGAAATGATTTCGCTTTGGAAAAACCTAAAGAAAATTCAGAAAACATATGATTTTTTTTAACATATATTTGTCTTCAATTCACAACCAACAATTTAATTATTACTCTTAGCTTATTTTAAAAATTACGAAATTAATCAGAATTCATCGAAAACTGGGTGGACAAAACTTAAGCACATGCACCCTGTATTAGGAATAACTCGTCCGTGTTTAGTCAATTTTATTTTCTACTTCCAATAAGCTAAAATAAAGTTTTTTCTTGCTCTTACCAATGAGAGAAAAAAAAACAAGTAGTTGTGTCTTGTACGTCATCGGCGTTGCAGGTCGGTTACTATTTATAATTAAAATAAAAATAAGAGGTAACATGAGGCGCAATAATTATTCCGAGCAGCTAAAAGAAAAAATAGTGTCTGATTTTTATATCGGTAAACCAGTAACATTAATTGTCAATAAATTTGGAATAAGCCATTCGGTAATTTCCCGCATAATAACTCGACACCGTGCTCGTAGAAACGTCGAAACAGTTCATAGTGGCGGTAGACCCAGAAAAACCAGTACTCGCGAGGATAAACGGATCATCAGGCTCCACCTCCGTCAACTTTGCAGAGCACATATGTCAAAAATCGATTTTGAATTATGTGCTAAGATTTTAATTTTTGTGCTCCAATGGTTTCGGAGAAAATCGACCTTGAAAAGTGCTCTGCCAAGTTAACGTCAAGTCAGCAGAGAACATAAACAGATCGGCTTAAAAATAAAAAAAAAAACGAGTGTGCTTTAGACCACACGACTGAAGTAAAACTTCTTTAGCTCCGTCTATATATACATGTTTAGTTTATACATTCTAATGTATCAATATTCTTCAATAATTTAGGAAGAGCGCAAGAAGAGAGCAAGAAAATGGGGGCGCGCAGCATTTCGCAGTCCATTCAGGTTCTGTTCTATATATGTACATCTGATTTCCCAAATCAACCGGAGTGTGAGGCCGCAATATATGCAGATGATACTGCAATTTTTCGTCACATCAATTCGGTCTCAACATTGAGACGAATTTAAAAAGGTGTGTTGAAAATATTAGAGCAGTACTACACAAAGTGGAAAATAAAGCTAAATATGGAGAAGATGCAAGCTATCTTTTTTACCAGGAAAAGAAAACCTTGCTTTCTTCCCACCAGTCGGCTAACGGTTAATGGACGTCAAATATCGTGGGAACGCTCTGTAAAACATCTTGGCATACATATAGACCCTAAACTAACATTTAAGGAACACATTACAAAACACATTAAAGGAAGTAGATTGAGAGCTACTAAAATCCTATATCCCTTCAATAACAGGAAACCACTGTTATCAAAGGAAAACAAAATCATTATTTACAAAGTTCTCTTCCAATCAATTTTTCTATATGGTTGTCAAGTCAAGGTAGTTGTGCTGAATGTCATATCAAAAAATTTCAAATTTCGCAAAATAAATTACTTAAAATGATGATCATTATCTTTCCCGGCATCATTCAACTTCAGACCCACATATTAGGGCAAATGAAATGATCTTGCAAAAAATACGAAAACTCACCGATACATTCAAAATAAGATGTGATCTTCCGGATAATCATCTGATAAATGAACTAAATGCGGTATAACATGTGGTAAACTAATTCAATGTTATTTATTTTTTAACTGTAGACGCTCTTTATCTTTTATAAACTTACATAATTTATTTTTAAATTAACTCTTGTTTTTTTTTGTACCTTTTTAATATAACACATGTAATTGTATATTGAGTTGAAAGGTATAACTGAGTTCTTAACACTAAGAAAAGTTTTGAAATAGTTTCGAAAAGCTAACGGAATTTTCTGAGAATATTTCCTTTTGATTCACTAGAATGTAAGTTTTTTTTTGTAACATTAGAATAGAATCACCTTGTTTTTTTTTAGTTAAAATGAAATCCAAATCAAATTTTTTTTAAGAAAAGTATTTTTTTTATTTATTATAGCTTACGAAATTATTTTAGTACTTTGTAATGTTTGTACCTTATTTTGAATTGCTTAAAAATGCGGTCTTTTAAAGAATCATACATTGATTTTAAAAGATCAAGATAAATACTGGCCCAAACCACTTTGATAGCTTCATCAACCCTAGTAGGCTAATGTTGCTGACTACGCCTAATAAGCTAAACAGTCGTCGATTCGACGATCTGTACTAAAATAGGTGTTTTTAAGCTTTGTTTAATACATATGGTTCTATTTTTTTTTTAAACACTAAGATTGTATTCTCAAATAAAAAACTTGATTTTACTTAGTATATTCTTCATTTTTTTATTATTAAGCAGTCTTTAAAAAAACGCAGCATTTTTCAGTCTAAAATGAACATGTCTTCACAATATTTAAAAAAACTGAAAAAAAAACATTCCTTCTTTGTCAATATAAAATTAATAATAACAGCTGATAAGAAAAAAAATAAAGGAACAAATTTTTCTTTGCGCAAAATCCGCAAAAATCAATTCGATGTTGACCACAAATTCCAATATTGCATTTAAAAATATAAATAAAAATGGAAATACAGTTTTTACCTGCTGGACACAACCGTCTTTCGCAAGAACGCATCGGCGACTGAGTTAGTTGTTGAGCATAAGTTACTATGTGCCCGCGTTGAAAAAAGACAGGAAAATTAAGAATGCGACGTCTTCGAATCGACGAACATTAGCCTTCTAGCGTTAAGGTCTTCTTTGTTGGTATACAGCTTCCCACTTTCATACACCTTTCGTGTCAACCAACCGCACACATTATCGATGGTATTCAAATCTGGGAAGTAGGGTGGACAGGAAAGTTGTTCTTTATTTTGGTCTTGTAACCAAGTCTTAACTGTTCCAGCTGTGTTAATTGGCGCATTGTCCTGCTGGAAAGTGATTGGCAGTGGTCCGAAAATATCCTGTAACTGAGGTAGAGCCGCTTCCAGTACAATTTTGAAGTAAGGTTGTGTCATTCTGCAGTTCACAAAAACCAAATCGATCGTTCCATAATATGATATGGCGCCCCAAGGGCGGATCCAGGATTTATTATATTATATTATACAAAGGCCAGATAGGTGAAGATTGTACCCCATAGTATTGCATTGCAATTTGTTTTTGGGATTCATTCTTTATCAATGACATTGAAGAATAACAAAGAATAAAAAAATACTTTTTATAAAGTTATATTATATTATATGATTAATAATGCCAGTTTTCTTTTATGTTTTCTGCTGAAGATATCTGGTACTTCTTCAGGGTTCATCTTTGAAGCAATGTCTTGATGGATATGCATTAGGGCTAGTCCATTCAGGCGATCTTCTCTCATATTGCTGCGAAGATATGTCTTTATCTGGCGTAAGGTGGAGAAAGATTGTTCGGCAGTCTGGTTGTCACAGGAAATGTGCACAATAATTGACAAAGGGTTCTTATGTTTGGCAGAGCTGTTGCTTTTTTATAAACTTCTGCTGGTGACTTAGGAATATTTTCTTTCATCTGTTGCCAAATTTGTAACTCTTTTTTCTACGGCCGTCGGAAACACAAAAATTGTACGATTAAAAATGTGGTCTATACGACTTTGCGCTTAAGGCTAGAAATTTCATGCACGCGCCCCAAAATTCACATAGGTTCTAGGTTCTAGCATTTGATTTCCATCGTTTATTAGAAAAGTGATTTATTTTCGCACATAGGCGAAGTGTCTGTGTTGTTTTGATAATGGAATGAGCAAGCAGTAATAATACAATGCTCTCTGTGGGGGGGGGGGGGGCACGTGCCGCTGTGCCCCCCCTGGATCCGCCCTTGTGGCACCCCATACCATAACTCCTCCCTCGCGGCTGTGGTGACGGTCCAAAAAAAATCGTTCTTTTCTTAAATCATGCTATAGTTGTATTCGTCGGACAGATCGAGTTTGAACTTCTTTTCACCAGAAAATATCACTTTCCGCCAATCGTTTGGGTGACTGCTACCATCAGTGTTCCAAGCCATGTACGATCTCGGAAAGCTAAGCCGCTGTTGTTTTCGCGCTTTGTTAACTGGTGTGTGTTTTTTTTAGTTTCAGACGCTTCAGGTATCCGCACTCTTAATAACTCTACTTATGGTCATTCGTCTAACCTCTAGCCCAGCTTCGTGCCTAATCAGACTTAGAGAATGGGTTGAATTGGAAGCTAACCTTATAATTTGCCGTTTTTCTTGGCTTGAAAGTACAGTAGAAGTACGGGCTTTGTAATGTTTTCCTTAAAATAATGGAGTTCTTAAATAACTGTACTTTTGAACTTCGATCAAGTTTTGTAGATATAACGGGATTAGAGAGATTTTGCTCATGGTAAACCTCGGTTATAGCAATTTCCTATTACACAGATCATAAACACAATAAATAAACCGTTTATCACTCCCGATAGCTTTCCGATGATCACGCTGCTAAATTCTCGCTTACAATGAACAAGAAAGTTAGTTGAGGCTATTCTAATGTTACAAAAAAAATTCATCTTAAAATGAATGCACACAAAACTAGCTCAAAAACCCCCGTTAACTTAAAAAAAAATGTTTAAAGCACTCTTAATCTCAGATACTCTAGCTCTTAGCTTGCTTCCCAATGCATATTTCTTTGGGTACACATTAAAGAGCTCTCAGGACAGCTAGTTAAAAAAAAAACAATATGTGAGGCTATCCAATTGTTACGGTGTGAATTTGACGTTATTTTTTTTTGTTGTTTCCTCAAAATAAAATATTTATTTCAAAAATTTAATTCCAAATTGTTCAGTAGTAAGATTATTTATATCGTATCGTATCTCTGTGATTGTAATTTGTTGCGGCAACAATCAAATGTAATATGAAATGTTATAAAAAAATCTGTATCTGTAAATGTTTTTTTGTTCTAAAAAAAATATTTTTTTAATTTTTTTTTTTTTTATAAATTTAGAGATAAGCGCCTATGTTCACTTAAGCTGATTTTTTGTAACTGCCTTATCCGCATAAGTGCCTATCAAAACGGTGCATTTAAGGTGAGGCACTTATCCGGGTTTTACTGTAATAGACACTTAAATATGCATCTTAGAATAATTCCAACCTTTTGGAGCTTATACAATCAGAAAATCCCACTTCATTTGCAGCACCACATGTCCAGCGGTATAATATTGAGTTTATAATTATTTATGCAAATTGGAAAACAAAAACAAATCTCTGAATACTTGCATTATACATATATCTATGCAAAGATATCTGTTGCTGCATTTAATTTTTTTGTTTTGCCTATCTCCTTTGTAGCGTAGCACACTCTGTGCCATGGCAACAATGTTCTCGGTCGACGGTGCGTTTTATTGACTTACTGGGAGACTTGAACAATCCTTATTGTATTTCTTCATAATTCGTCAAAGGTGTTATAATAATTTAACATCCGAGCTGGGATTCGAAAAGATATAACGCTATTCTGTTTAACTTTTTTAATAAAATCATTTTATTACATCTTGCGAATTATTCTAATAATTTACTTCAAAACAATATTTCTTTAAATAATTCTATTCCGACTTTAACCTATTTAGACTCTCATTCTTTTTTTCTTTCAATTTTGATGATTTTTTTTTAAGTTTTTGGTGATGTTATGCTCTGACATTAATAAGTCAAGTCATATTTCTCCCATTAGTGAACGTGGAGTTAGAAGGTGTTGCAAAAACTCAACAATGTTTTGTTTTGTATTTTCATATTTTATTATGTATATTTAATTTACGAAAAATATAAAGGTAGGCATGAAGAAAAATAGATGTATGCCTATTTTAGATTCGCATGAAAAATTTAAAAACATTTGTCGTGAAGTGCAAAATCACACGATCCGCACTTTTCACTGTTTGGCTTTCACAAGCCCGACATCGCAGCCTCTTGTTAGAATGCTTCATTACATGGTTGCCGGCTCGAAGAAACGTGTTAAATGTTGAAGGACGTCTACCCTTTGGCGCAGAACAATACATTGAATCGATTGCTGCAACTATTTGACGACGAAACTCTAGAGCATCTAATTTCATCCCAAAGCTTCTTGACAGTGTACAGGCATTTGCAACAGCAACATCGAGCAACCACATAAATATAGGACTTTCCGCGAGTTGAATCCTGTAATTCGATACATTAGATTCGTTCGTGTACTTTCCGAATAGAAAAATGAAAAACGTCAAATATCAAAAATCGAGAGAGAAATCTCTCATTTTCAAGAGAAGTACCTGGCCGGTTTTCTTACAAAAAGTTTAAGTAATGTCATTTTGACAGTATCGTAAAATGCAGCACCTACAAAATAAGTTGGAATTGCATTTTTTATAAGCTAAATACCTATTAAACTTAACATTCTGAATGCGCTGATATGTTCTAGGAGAAAACTCAATTACAACTTCTTCCTCCGACATCGTTGAAGACGAAAATAAATTAAATTTTCACTTTTCAAACTTTTGAGCTGTCATATAGTTGTCAGTTTGTCATTTTTCAGTAAGGCGAAATTCGGCGAGTAGAAAATTACGAAAAAATGAAAAGAGGGGAAATGGATTTCCTTCTCATTTTTTCCATTTTTCTCAGTACGTGGTCGCATTCGCACAGTTTCTTAGCAAATTTTTAATAATTTTACGTTTGCAAAAAAGTACCAGAACGAACCTATTGTTGTCTAATTGGTCAACTCCGCCCATGTATCTCTACGATTTTCCCAAAATAGTATTTTCCTGGGCATTGGAACGTAGCCTGAGAGATGCACGAAGCATCGGCTTGAATTTATAATAAAAAGAATTTAGGTGGAAGCCATCCTCAATACTTATATTCACCCACTCTTCTTCTACATACAGCACTATTCCTTGAATTTACTTCTACCTCCGCTAACAGCTGGTTGAAGTTCATCCGATTAGGGTCATCAACTGTTATCGCACCGTCTAGTGGTGGAAGAAAATAGTTTCAGGGACTTCATCATTGCATTCAAGCTCGTCCAAAATCTCTAAAAGTGACAAAGGTTTCGTCCTAAAAAATATTAACACATATGTTTTTATATGTACATTGACCCAGCGTTTTCGCAACAATAGAATTTGTAAAGTCAATAGATGTAAACCAATTGCAATTATTCGCAGTGCGGTTTCCTTTATGTTTATGTTTGGTATGTAAAGAAACTGAACACCTGAACGATATTCTTGTTCTTGCATACACTTTCACTTACCAATGATTTTTATTTATTGAATTTATATTTTTTTTAACAACAAATTATTAACCACTAATTAAGTCCACTTGACGAACAAATCAAAACACGATCATAACAACAAACAAAATTCGTTTGTGCAAGATTATTCGCGCACAAGAGAATATAAAAAGAAAGCAACTCTGGGTCTAAATGGGTTAAGATTCACTGCACAATTTACACTTAAGCGTAGTACCCTGCTCGAGCTAAATTAAATTTTATCTCCAACTTTTCTCTCCGAACATCAGCTAAGGTCCTAGCTAAATTTTGACATTGAGTACGCCGTGGATAAAAGTCACAGAAAACAGCTGTTCTTTGAAAAAATTTCCTTCAAAAATTTAATTCTCTCTTATTTCAACAATTTCTGAATCATATATCATCCTTGTATATGTACTTTTCCGCAGCAGAATAACAAATACACAACGATTTGCCACAATTTAGCTTGAGAAAATGTGCCGACCCATTAAATGGGCACGCTAAATTTTGACAGACACACGAAGTACATTCTGAAACAAAAGTCTGATTGAGCTGAGTGGTACGCAACTCAGCTAAATGGGTTCGCTTAAGCTTAGCTCAGCTAAATTTTGGAGAGAATTTTATATGGGAGCTATAATTTAGCTCGAGCAGCGTACTAAGCTTTAATCTTCACAACCGATTACTATTTAAAACTTTACCAACTTTGTCTACTGTTTCCTCCTTGTTCTCGAATCTGCGCTTTTATATCCGCTCCGCCATCTATCGGGAAATTTCTAGTGAATTCCGGTTTGTCCCGAACAAATTCGGTGGTTCTGGAATTAGCTCCTTTAACCCTCTGCGACTGACGTGGTAGTAAGACAGACACCATAAAATCGGAAAAGATGTATTGCGTCGTTATTTTTCAAATGTTGGCTCTCTTCTTCTCAGTACCTTTCTGTTGTATGATTAATCGTGCATTAGTGTAACGCGATCAGTCGCGTCGTGTGCATGCATTCTTGTGTGAGGGAGGGTGTCTACTATTCAACCACGTCAGTGTTAAGGTATGTGTCTGACAAACAACCACCTCAGTGTAATAGTTATGTTTTCATAGTGTCTCCTAAGCAACACGTCAGCAAAATTCTTTTGTTATATTCAATTCGTTATTTGTTTCTCAGATGGCTCACTCAAGTGCCAAGGGGCTTCTAGATCTAAACGATCATCGACTGGAACCTTTGTAAGTCACGACCAGCTAATAGAACAGTGGTTAGATGAAGAAAGCGAGCACGAGTTCAGCGATTTTGACGATGAAGCTGATGACCAGAATTTTCAGCCAGAAACTGAGTTTTTAGAAGCCGACGAAGTTTCAGGTGAGGGCGATAATAAAGAACTACTTGAAGAAGTGCCACATGTACCCACCACTGAAAATGTGCATCAAGAAACCTCAAGAGAATCATCTGGATATTACAAAGGTAAGAAAGGATTCATTTGGAATAGACAAGAGTGTCCAAGGACATCACGAACTGCAGCCCACAACATAATAAGATTACGTGGCCGCTTGCACACTCCTAATTTTGAAGGTTATTTTGAACTTTGGTCCAAGATTTTCGATGACTTTTGGTGACTTTTACGAATCAAAAGCTCAACAATTACCGAGCCCAGTTCAAACATAGCACTAAGGTAGAACTTATGGACACAGATGTCACCGAAATGAAAGCATTTATAGGTCTAATGTACTACTCATCAGTACTTAAGTGTGATGACGCTGATCTTCGCATAATATTTGCCACCGATGGAACTGGTCATGAAATATTCCGCTGTGTCATGTCCAAATGGCGTTTTTCTTGTTTGGTCAACTGCCTCCGATTTGATGATTCCACTACCAGAGAGCAACGCCTGAAGGAAGATCGACTTGCTCCAATATCAGATATGTTCAACAAGTTCATTTCAAACAGCCAGTCGCAATATACCCCGGGACCATACCTCTGTATCGATGAAATGTTGCTGCCATTTAAAGGTCGTTGCAAATTTATTATTTACATGCTCCAGAAACCAGCAAAGTATGGTATCAAAATTCAGTTATTGGTAGATGCCCGCACATACTAAATTTACAATCCCTACATCTAACATGGTAAAAATTCGGATGGCATGGGCCTGACTGAACAAGAAAGAAAAATGGCAATACCAACTCAATCGGTTCTGAGACTTGCGAAAGTTGTCGAAAATTCAAACCGCAACATTACAGCTGATAATTGGTTCAGTTCAATTCCACTTATGCAAATATTGCTGAAAAGGGAACTGACCTACTTAGGTACGCTTAGGAAAAACAGAGCTGAGATACCACCATGCTTCTTGCCGAACATGAATAGAGGATTGGAGAGTTCCCTCTATGGTTTCACGAAAGACTGTACATTATTGTCATATGTACCGAACAAAAACAAAGCTGTCCTATTGATCTCTTCTTCCCATCACAATCGAGGTATAGATACTGATACAGGAAAGCCAGTTATGATTGCAGATTACAATCACACCAAAGGAGGAGTTGACGAAGTCGACAAGAAGTGTTCAATATATTCTTGCAGGCGCAAAACTCGTCGTTGGCCTATGGCAATTTTCCAAAGAATAATTGATATGGCAGGTGTTAACAGCTTTGTATTGTATCAAATGTGTGGAGACAGTGATGATAAAATGAGAAGAGGTACTTTCGTTTTGAATATGGCGAGAGTATTAGCCCTAGATCACATGAAAGGCCGCGTATACAACGAAAGATTGCCAAGACAGCTGCGGATGACTGTCAGTAGAGTTTTGGGTAAAGATCTTCCCCCTCCACCACCAAGAACTCAATCGATTCCACAAAGTGAAAGAAAACTATGCTCTATTTGCCCCACAAAAATAAAAAGACTAACTAGATATTTTTGCTGTGATTGTTTGAAGCCAATTTGTCTTCAATGCTCTAAGCCACTATGTGAAGACTGCCAAAAAAATTGTGATTTTGAGCTTACACATCCTTTCATTGAACCAATGAATGGATCTCTTTTTTTTACTCTGACTACTATAAGCGTTAACTTTAATAAATGAATAAGTAAATGAAGAAAATATTTATGTTTTTTTTATCTTTTTCTATATGTGTAAGTTTTTTTTTAAATTATTTATGTCATACCAATAAATGTTGTTTACTTTCATATGCCTTTTTTATTTTATATATTTTCAAATTAAAATAATAACGCGCAGTATTGACTTTAAAATATAATAGTTAATAATATGAATTAAAAAGGAATTTTGAAAATACAAGCTGCCCAAATGGTGTCTGGTGGACTTCCACGTCAGTAGAGTTGTGAAAATTAGTTCTAGTCAGTCGCAGAGGGTTAACTCTACTTATTTAACAGATTCGAGTCTCCAATTGGAAGTGGAACTTGTTTGGTGACTAATAGGTTGTTTACATTTTAGGTTCCACGCTACAATAACAAGCATTATAAAAATAAATAAATAATTGGCGCAACAGGTCCGTATGGACCCAAGCCTAGCTTCTCACAACCATTCGTCTTGTGTGAGTTTTTATTTTTGGGACGAATGGAAGGGATCTACAATTTTATGCCGAGTCCAAACGGCCAATTGAGAAGCTCTTTCATGACAGTTATACTCTCGGGTGTTTGTCAGACGTTCGCGAGAGGTGGCGCAGCGAAAAAAACCTTAAGTTGGAATTTGGGTTTTTCTCGGGATTCGAACCTGGGACCCCTCGCTTAGTAGTCCAACACACTAACCACTAAGCCACTGCGCCGACAAGCATTTTATAAGTCTTAAAAAGCGGAACGTTCCGAACTCCAGTTTTGATGGCAAATTTTTCCGATTGAAATGTGTTGTTGAATTGTCAGACGCTGTTTGGTAAAACGCTGACCATCACAAAACACAATAATACTAGAATGACAGCCAAATATTTCTAAATATGGCCGCACTCTGTTATTACATGATAAGAAAGAATACTTGGCGTGACATCAATGGCGCCAAAGCAAGTGATTCATTGAACAACGAACCACTCCGTCTATTTCCGGTGTAAGCATGAGGCTTGATTGCTTCAATCACCCATTTCTGCCAAACTCTGTCTACCCGAAGACGAATCTTCATCATCACCCGATTGTGAATACTGTATATTTAGCTGGTACGGAATAAAAACTCTCCCACTATTATTCCCGGTTTAAAAGAAAAGGTGACCATTCTCTTTCCCTTACTCGTGTGGTACCACAATGGATCTACAAATCTGCTCTAAGTGTGTCTTTTAAGACAGCCACCTAATCCAAACCTGTTCTAACTGAAGTCGAACAAGGGAATTGTTTGCCAAAGTCAACGAAGCCTATTAGTTGGCAGGGTTTGTTTATTCAATTTTAAAGTTGAAAGAGTTTGTATTCGAGTTCAGTAAACAGGTTGGAAGTAGTCAGTTAAAAAAGTCTACTTATTTTAGGTAGGTACAAACGATCTCACTAGACCTATGTAATATAAATACTTATTTATGTCCCGGCTTAAAGAATTGAAAAAAAGGAATAAAACCACACGTCCTCTGTTGCTCGCAGTCGATTTTATTCTGCTTCTTTTTGCGTGGTGTACAATGTTTGTTCATTTCAAAGAGAGTGATGCTAGCTGAATTGACTTGAGAGAAAATATATTAGAGTACAGTAGGCTACGAAAGTTTCACGTCTATTGATAAATAAATGTTGCTACACCTACTAAATCGTTATTGTATTCAATGGACCGTATACTTCATGACACCAGCTTTTTATGCCACTACGGCCCCAAAGTCGTTAACTTTTGTACAAAAGGGGCCGATTTTCTTTGCTGGAACAAATCCCCCAGACGTCAAACTTGCTCCAATAGTTTAGCAAACATTGCTCTGTCCCTTTTTTGGTGAAGGCTTAAAATAATCTCCGGCCCAAACTCATATTTTATTTATGCAAGTTTCATAACAATAGACCGAATACAAATCACTTTTAATTGTACGCCCGGCATTGTTTGCGGGTCCCCACGCCAAACACCACAAATAAAATTACAATCGCATCTGACTTTCTGGAATCTGCCTCTGGATCATTAAAAATTCAATTGTTACTGATTACAATGCGACCGCACAAACACAAATAACATCAATAGTGCACACAACAAATGAAATATGAAAACAAACGTTTTCTCCTCCCCATGGAGCTGGAGCTGGATGGAGCCTCTTCTCTAACGTTCCCCAAACTTGCCATTCCACCCCGAAGACAAAAGAGTAAACACAAAAACAGAAGATATAAAAATATCGATGAAAAGGACCGAAAAAAAAAAAATTATAAAATCAATACTCGGCCAGGATTTACAATTCCCCAGATGGGCATAAAATATTTTCCGAATCCGCAATGTTTGATATCTTCTTTTTTTGTCGGTCGCACATCCATCTCTTTTGCTCGTGTATGCGTGCGGGCGCGATTTTAACATTGTTTCTGATGCCGAGCGAAATGACGAATTCAGGGAATAAGGAATAAACATTCGTTAAACGAGCATGGAAATGGAAATGGAAACCATACAAAGGCAAAGGAAAGTTGGTGTGTTCTCCGAACGTAAACGTATCCATGAGATTTATTTCGATTTCTTTTCATAGTGTTTGCCAATAATTCATCTTGGGTGGGGTGGAGGGAGGTTGAGTGGTCCTTGTTGCAAAGTCGTAATTTATATTTTATTGCGATAACTTGTATAAAAACCTTTTATTCAAGGAAGCGCCTGGCATAAAAACAGGCAATACCTATATGCATATCAAGTGTGTTAGCAGCGGTTTACTGTGCATTCCTGTATGTTATGTAGGTGTAGTCGTTCGATTGTTCATAAAACCTTGAGCTCGTGTGTGATTTATCGAACTCCTGTGCCGCCACGAGAGTCGTTAAAGGACTTCTTCGTCTTGCTTCAAAGCCTCTTAATCTTCATATTAAAGTCCAGTTTCAATTTAAGGAAATATGCCGCTAAGTGGAAGAGCATGTACATTAACGAATGACAAATACTCGTAACCTGTGCGATGCCATATCTCGGACACAGACACACGGTTCTAGATTTACGGCACATGTTACATGCAACTTTGGTAATTGGTGTCCTTAATTAAGTGCAAAATGCCAACGCATTGTAATTACGTACAGTAATTGGTGTTACATATGCACACAGAAATTCCGTGTCCTTTTGGGCTTTTGTCATTTTTTATCTGCTCACGTATATGATGCATAAACAAAAAGCTACCGCACACATTCATGCCGGTGAATGCCTCGGGGATACTCGACCAATTTACGTGAAAACTGAATTTTCTGAAATATTTCTCAGCAACGAGAGTGCAGTCGGGAATAAATCCAAGTGTAATCAAATCCTACGAATGGATGTGTCGGTGTTATATTGACCTACTGTACGAGTATACGCAACTGTGCATTGACATCGTTCAAGTGTTTTTTTTTGATTTTTATTTCGACTTTGTTGAACTTTGTGTTTATTTTTTATGAAGGAATAAAAAATGCTGTGCAAGTCTGCTCACGTGGAATTTATGGAATTTGATATGTAAATTCGAAACAATCGGATTGGGGATTGCCATGTTAAGTACCTACCGCTGTGAAGTATGAGTATATGCAACAGAGCAACTCGAGTGCGGAATGCGGATATGCATAAAGTGGGTGAAATATATGTGCAGCAAGTAAGTAAAGCGAGGGAGATTATTCTTTTTTTTTTTTACATTTGACACAGCTACGACATGTGTGGAAAAATTAACAGAAAAGTTACAAATGACAAAACAAGACATATTTAAATGTTGTGCTAATTAAGGATCAAGTTATCATAAGTCGACTAGATTAGTCGCGACTTAATATAACCTGAACGCAAAAACTTGATTGGTTGGGAACGTCACTTTTATCCTATGTCAGCCACATATGTGAACTGAACTGAGTACTCAGTCAAGAATTTCTTGACTAGATTCGTCGGCTACCCCTCCATAATCGTCAACTGAAACAGCTGCTTATGTCACTGAATTCAGCCAATCAAAATCGAGGTACATCTAGTCAGAGAGCTGTCAGACTTAGGTCCGTTTGCTCATACGATTTAAGTTCTACTTAAATACTTATGGGCTACTTTTTTCAGGGCATAAACTGTCGCATAAGAGTTTATATGGCACTTAAATTCGCTACGAGTCGTATCAGCTAACGGCCCTTACTAAACTAGATACTTGAACGTCCATATTGTCTACGCATGTTGCGCCAACTATTCATTTCTAGTTTCTCGAAATCTATATATGGCCTTTCGCTGGAAAATCTGTTCAATTTTAGGACAATAAATCTAATGCACGATATTTTACATACCTGTCAACCGCTCTATCTTTACAATATGATACCCACTCAGCGATCTAGAACGTCTGGTCTTGCGCCAGTACGTTTCTCTTATTTAGTCTCTGAGCGTCAATTTTTGGTAAACGCAATTAGGCTGTGGAATTCCCTACCACGAATCATACGAGTAATAAGTTGTACATCTCAGTTCAAGAGCAGACTTAGGCGGCATCTGGAGGCACTTTGAGGTAGTGATGATGAAGATTAATTTCAATAATTTCGATTACTTTTCATTATTTCATTGTATTTTTCTTTTTTTTTTCTTTTCTTTTCTATCTTTCTATTTTAAATTAGTCTTAGGAACATATTATAATGGTAAATTCTATCTACTGAACTTAGTTTCTTTGTTCTCTCTTGTTTTTTCCAAACAGTAACATATAATATATACATTATTGAAGCTTGCACAACTTTAAAAGATACTGTATCTTCCTGTGTTAAGATTATTGCAAATAAATTAAATTGAATTGAATTGAAGTAAGTTCTTTTGTGAAATATAATACATTGCTACTTTTAAACGTTAGCTTAGGCAAAGGTCTATAGTGTGTTTGGGCTTGCATGTGGCAACCACGCTAGTCGCTGCGTCTTCTTTTCGTAGGGGCAATGGCTTACTGGTTTATGTTGGTTTCCTAAGCGAGTGGTCCCGTTTGGACTTGATAGATTCCTCTTATTCGTCACAAAAATGAAAGACTCCCACAAAACGAATGGTTGTGAGAAGCTATGCCCAATTGTGGCAACTAATTTTTTGCTTCTCTTCGAAGGTTGGGTTAGGTAAGTGAGTTGGCAAAATATGATAAACCTGTCCCCACCGCACTTAATGTAGGTAGATTCATTTTGATGCCTATGGAAACCCTGTGAATTGGCAATCCACCACGAGGATGTTACAAATTTTTGGTTCGAATTATTGGCTTTCCAGACCGCTATTCTAAGTCTTCAAAAAAGTGTCTTCAATAATTCTATTTCAAATGGTGTGGTCTGCCTTCATGCACCTCCTCGTCTCCGCTTCCTATGCACCCACCACGAGGATGTTACAATTTAGCAGGCGAATTATTGGCTTTCCAGACCGCTCTTCTAAGTCTTCAAAAAAGTGTCTTCAATAATTCTATTTCAGATGGTGTGGTCTGCCTTCATGCACCTCCTCGTCTCCGCTTCCTCTGCACCCACCACGAGGATGTTACAATTTAGCAGGCGAATTATTGGCTTTCCAGACCGCTCTTCTAAGTCTTCAAAAAAGTGTCTTCAATAATTCTATTTCAGATGGTGTGGTCTGCCTTCATGCACCTCCTCGTCTCCGCTTCCTCTGCACCCACCACGAGGATGTTACAATTTAGCAGGCGAATTATTGGCTTTCCAGACCGCTCTTCTAAGTCTTCAAAAAAGTGTCTTCAATAATTCTATTTCAAATGGTGTGGTCTGCCTTCATGCACCTCCTCGTCTCCGCTTCCTCTGCACTAGTCATCAGTTTTTGTAAGCCAACTTTGTTAAACAAAAAAAACAATTGCTAAATATATCGTTGACAACATGGAAAAACAGCATAAGTCATTTGTAGTCATTTTTCATGAGCGCAGTTAAAAGTTTGACTTTCAATGTGGGTAAATGACTTATGCGTTTTTCCTGATCCATAACACAGCAACTATAAGAGGTATTTGAATGAAAAGAAATTGGCATATAGAACAGGGTACTGTGCATCTGATCGTAACATTAACTCAATTTTGACATAAGTCGACTTATGCTGTTTTTCCTTTTTGTCACAGATAAAAAAACACAGAACATTTTATTTTCCATTTCAATCTATGTAATTTTCCATTTCAATTTCTTTTCACAGTTTCAGCTATGACTTTCCTTCTTCGAAATTTGTCGTATTTGTGGGTTTGAAATTTTCAAGTTTTTCTCTCTCAGTTCCTGCATGAGAAAAGCTTCACAGAAGAGGTCTGTTCCCTTACTTTTGTAGTAAGAATGGAAAAGACTGTCAAAATGGCAGTGTTGGGGATAAATTCTCTCACAGAGAGAGACACTTACGAAAAAGTTAGGGAACGCTTTTGTAGTAATTTATGAAAATGACAGATAAATAATTCAAAAATTCAAAAAAGTGGTATGAAAAGTCGTTAAACTCAAACAGTTTGCTAATTTACGAACAAAATTCGAAATAAATCGAAATTCTTCTTCATGAATCCGAGTATTTGGAAGAGAAGAAGTAAAAGCGACACGGCTTTTAAAATTACTTGAAAGATATTGTCCTTTCTTACTCCTTAGATAGGTACAGTGAGGAAGAATTTTGCCGCCACATTCGAAAAGAATTTAAGGAGAACATTCAATTTTATTTTCTCGACTGTTGATACCACTTTACACTTTAATACGCAAGAAATCAAAACAAATGCACTCATTTATGTCAAATAGGAAAACAAAATTCAAATCAGCTGTGAATTGTAAGGTGACTGACAGCTTTTTCAATTCTTACACCAAGAAATTTGTTGAGTTTGAGGTTGCGTTCGAGGAGCACCTAGTCGCTGGTTGTCGATGGGGTCTCGCCGTGGTTGAAATGGGGGAAATTGAAATAAAAATACAGAAAAAAAGTTGTGTAAGTTTCGGGATGGTTTTATTCTTTTCCAAAATAATATGTCCTACCTCGACGAGTGTTGTAACGAGAAGAAGCTTATAATTATGGATTGACATTAAGGAAAGGTTAGATCAAGAAAATAAAGTAGAACTTAAAGCTCCATCTAACAGGATTTAATATGGAACTTATAAAGTCTAGTACAATATTTTTAAGTGCATATAGTGATGTGCTTCCACATGAACAGAGGGGTAATATCTTGCTTGAATTTTTCGTAAAAATTCGTAAGAATTAGTGAAAATTCGTAAGATTTAAAAGTAAAAGAACAGACCTAAGGTAGCAGAAGCATGTCGCTAATAAACAGAATAAATGCGCAAGTACGTTACTATGTATCATCTGTCAAAATAATATAAAAGCACTGCAGTCAATGTATTTCAGGAGTGTACATTTTTACGGAGTGTTTACGATTTGGTGCGCTAGTATTATTAAATTCGTATTGATAAATGTCACGTAACTTCAAAAATTCCGGCTAACACACTCGCAAAAAATATGAGCCACTTCCGCTGTCTGGAAAAGTTGCTTTCGGCGTTTATAGAATTTTATCCGTTGAATTTGAAATTATGCGTTACGTGTGGATAGTAATTTTTGTTTTAGAAAGAGGTGTACATTTGCTTAAAATATTAATGAAAAATGAACAATGTAGATTGGTTGATGAAAAATAAAAACATTTTAAGCAAAATTTCTTCGGTTATCTAAGAAAAATTGACTCATGAAGTCGAAGTGAATGATACTCAAAAGCAGAAAATACGCAACCATGTTTGTCCTTATATGTTTCAAGTTTATAGGACATTTCCTTTAGATAGTTTTACTAACCATAGAAATCAAATTATTCGACTTTTAAAAATACATAATTCTAACCAATAGTCTTCTATTACAATCCCCCCAGGTTGGCAGCATTTTTTTTTTTATGTTTTTGCACGTCACACAGATTGTAATTGACATAACACTGATTGGAAACAAAATGTCGGAAATTGGAAAAAAAAATAAAGAAAGACAGAGGATTGCGAGTTCCAGTCTCAATAATTTGTCTGTGCAGTCACATGTCATGCTTTATTTTACCTTGTTGAAAGTACTTTCCCGGGCATAAAAATGTACTCGTATATATATCGCAAAATTTAAATTTGTGGACAGCATTTAAATTCTCAAATGCCTAAGCAAATAACAATCATATTAATAAAATTGGTGTAGTTCTTTTCGACTAAGATTGAATTTGACGGCATGTCTTTAAATGCAACAATCTTAGAAACTGCTCGGTGCTCACAGGCCTATAGAGGATACCTAGGCCTACAATCTCTACTTTGTTGAACTATATCTCTATAAATTCCGGAAAAAATTGGACAAGAGTAATTTATTTAAGACACGTACTGTTTATAAATGCTTTTTGCAATCAAGATGATGCAGTTAATTACATGGTGGAGTTTTTAAATAGCATTACAGCCCATGTCCTTCTTGCTCATAAAATTAAATTATAAGTTGGAGTTCCCATTATGTTGCTTCGCAATTTGAATCCCCCAAGCTTCGTAATGGTACCAAAATGTGAGTGATTTCGTAACAGAAAAACGTTATAGATGCGTTAATTTTTTACCAAGAATACAAATAATTCCCAGCAATTATCCATTTAAGTTCAAACGGATTCAATTTCATATTAATGTTTTTTCTGCCATGACAATCAAACTTTAAGAAAACTGGGAGTTGAATTCACAGGCAGTTAAAGATAATTATATAGTGCTCCAGGGTAAATAATGCAGGAAATATCACTATCTCAGCCGATAGAAACAAAACTTCTAATATAGTATACAAAGAAGCGTTACATTAATAAGAAAGTGAGGTAAATACCTATTCTAAAATTATTTTCATTGTCCAAAGAATATTAAATTGTTGCAATACCATGAAGGCAGAGTGGACTCAGTCTTTGGGATGTTTTTTAATACGGGCTCAAGTCCCTCACTATTACAGAACGCTCCCTCGCGTTATACCTCTGCAATGTCTATCGATGATTTTTCTTCGAGCGATTATCAAAAAAAATTGTGTCCCCTACAAGACAGCACATTTTTAAAAAAATTGTTTCCATCAATTGTTCTGAAACCATTTTGCACGGGCGAAGCCACGTGGGTACAGCTAGTAATTAATAAAATTTTTTAACGAAGAAATACAATAAAATAAAAATTGTATTTTCAAATTTGCGATCTATTTAATATTTAGTTTATGATGTTGTTGCGTTGTGGATATCCGCATACGTCCTTTCTCCTTTCGCTCCTACCAAGAATAGGGTCTATGTTGGCCGCTCGCATTGTTCGGACGTCCACAATACCGGATGCATTCCTGGTGTCGACAACGTGATCAATGATGATGACATTTCGTCCGCTGTTGTTTACTGGGGGTCGTAAACATTTAAATTAGCCACTACTTTATTTTTCCGTGATAAATGCTAATGAAGTTACCTCGAAGCACAACCCCCAAACTGGAGGGGCAAAAGCTTTGCTGAATTGATTGGATTGGAAAAGGAGACTGATTTTTCAGTAACCCGCGTTGGGGAAATGAGCTCTGCCGTTGATCCATTCAGGGCTCTTCCGTCTCAATTTCATCACTTTTAATGACTTTAGATGTAAATATATAAGAAACGCTCATATAAGGAAAAAATCGCTCATAAGAAACGATTATGTTTGTTCCTTATTTATGATTTTGCATTAAAGAACAACTCGGATATAAGAACATTTTTTTTGTATTTTCTTATATCCGTCGCGAACGTCAAAGTACAGGTCATTAATTTGTCCTGTTTTTGTTCATTTTTTTTTGGCCAACTGGCTCAAGTAACGCACTCTAAGTTGATTGACGTCCCCTTTCTCTTGTGCAAGCCACCTAAGACGAGGTCTTCTTCTTCAGGCCGTGGCGTTGGTGTTAACATGTTCTAGCCAACTAGACGATTTATGCATTTTTTTATTTTATTTTTTTATACCCATGCCCAGCTGACTGACACTACAGGTCTATTGTATCAATGGGGAATAGTTTATCTAAGAGACGTGCGACCTCCCTAACGAAGGTCAATAAGTCTTTAGTAGCAGCGTGCGCTATATCTGCTAGCGTACGAGTCTCTCTATTAAAGACACGTTTTCTTAACCAATGAAAAGCCGGACATTCACATAAAATGTGCTCGAGGACTCGACATCCTCCAGACAGAATCTGCATTCTGTTTCCGGACAAAGGTTAATTTTGTTGAGTTGATATCTAAGGCCACAATGACCTGTGAGGAAGCCCGTTAGCTTTCTTATGTTATCCTTACTGAGCCTAAGGATTCCCTTATAGGAGTAAGGCTTAATTAATCGCTTGGATTGTCTTAGACCAGGGACATGTTCCCAGTGATCAAGACAAAGTTGTTTCTCCCAATCATTAATCTGCCTTAGCGCAGAAGTCCAATTGACTGTGCAGTAGGGTTCTGGTCCACAGAGAAGGGATTCTGAACCAGCCCTAGCTAGTTTGTCTGCATGTTCGTTGCCTGCAATACCCTGATGGCCCGGTACCCACCCAAGCCTTACCTTGTTGTGTTTGGCGAGGGTTTGCAGAGCATCGTGACAGCACTTAACTGTTTTGGAGTCCATTGTATTGGATGCCAATGCTTGTAGGGCTGCCTGACTGTCTGAAAAAATTTGAATGATTGCGCCTTTCATACCTTTTTTGGAGATTAGATCAGCGCAAGCTTCGATCGCATGGATTTCCGCTTGAAAAACCGTGGGACACGTCCCCATGGGTATCGAGACTTTGGTGTTGGGTCCAAAGACAACAGCTCCAACTCCGGAATCCATTTTCGATCCATCGGTGTACCAGACTAAGCTTTTTGGGTTCAATGTTGGAACGATTTATGCATACACTCAGGGAAAAAACGAGATAAAATCTAGATAATCAGTGTCAGATCAAGCCTATCCATTGACGAAAGTCTGTTAAGCTCGGAAGTTCCTAATCCAAGTGCAAAAATCTTACTTTGAGTACGTTTTTTGATTAACCTACAATTCTTATTTTGATATTGTTCTATAACAGTTTAAGAACGTGTAAGCTTAAATTAAGCCGAAAGTAGTTTCATTCTAAGAATGCAACAACTTGATTTCAAAACATTGTTAACTTAAAACAAGCTTATTTATTCTTAAACATAACGCAATTAAGAATACGTGAGCTTAAGTTTAGCTCAACATCACCTTATTTTTTACCTATTTATCAGCAGTAAAAATAATGAAATAAACTTTCAAATATTTAAATAAGAACATGATATCCTAATATTATTTTTTTTTGAATGCTTCGAGAATGTCATATCCTAATTTAAGATTGCAAATTTTTTCGAATTTTTTATCAACAACGTCACTTTCCTTTTTAATAAAATAAAACTAATTGTTTTTATTTTGAAACATATTTATTTATTGTAAGAGAAACGCTTAAATGGTCTTAAATCGAAGATATGGCTACGTTATCTTTATTAATGTCGATATTATGTGGTCAATTTTAAGATGTGAATTGAGAAGATTAGCAGTTGAGAATTTTTTTAAGCAATGGAAACAAATATACATTTTGTTACCAGTGTTAGTAATTACTCTGTTTCAAGAAATTGATAAGGGAGCTAACGTTTGCTAATTTCGAATCAAATTTTGTTTGAATTTCAAAGAAATACTTTTGAATAAAAAGCCAAGGTTCCTGGCATGCTAACGGATATTGCAAAGAAAGAGTTTGGAAAATTTTAAAGCATATGTTCAAGTTCTCGAGAAATGAATTCATTTTTAGTAAGTTATTATCAAAATAAACATAACATCTGATATCTGCATCTGATAACCCTTCCACGATAAGAAATGGTTGCACTGTCAACCCATCTGAATAATATTTGTTTATGACTTTATCAACTCGCCTTTTGTAATCGTTTGTTGTCATTCGACGCAGAGCCAAGCTCTCTTGTGCATCCACAATTGTTGCCTTTTTGATTTCATTTGCCGTCCTTAAACCTAGCTGATGATAGTAGTATACTGCGTTAAGTCCTGAGCATCTGTAGGAGAAACAGAAAGATACAATCCTCTTTCAAATTCATCAAGTAAAAATATAAATTTTGACCTTTGTTATTTCACGATGAATTTCTTCCGCATTGTCCAGCAAATACTCATACGACAAATCACTGTTTAATTCATCCATTTTTATTCCAATTTTTCAGTGTTTTACTTTTTTCGGAATACCTAATAACGAAAACACGTGAACTGCACGAGAGATCAATCGGAATGAATGAACTTTCTTTACCCATTCCATCGTGCAAGTTTTACTTAATGAGAATACAATTCTTGTATCGGTAATGTTTCGATCTTAGTTTGACATTGGTTGCGTTTGATTCGCGAATATAAATTCGTATATCATGATCGTTTGGATCTTAATTGGTATGCACATTAATCGATCACGTAAGTTTAAGATTATTTCGGCTTAATTCGAGAGTATAATGTCGTTTTCCATTGGTTTCACTCAGGGATCCACTCATTCTGCGATCCAATGGAACAACAAAACTGCTTCTGATTGAACCCACAAAAGTATTGGTGAAATGCCAAAAAATAATCTACGGCGGCTGTCAGCTGACTTGTATAAAATACATAAATTACATTTGCGTGAGTGCTTCTTGAGTGGATTCTGACTTCAAATCGAGAAGCGAAATTCTCTTCTCAGAATCACCAGAAGAGTATTTTTTGTGCCTATGGAACGGTTTCAGAAGTGATTTTTTCGATTCCGGACATAATTCTTATTCGATCCTGTATTTGAGTGCAAAAAACATAATTCAGCTTGATTTAAAATTAAAAAGCTTGACTCTAGATTTTTGTTATTGTTTTAAGAATCATTCGACTTATTTTGAGATTGATCACGTAAGAATGAAGATCATTAAGAATAAGCCTGATCGGACTACAATTTAGCTTGCGATATTTTTATGAGTGTACTTTTCTGACCCAGTCGATGTCGCTGTACAGCCTCCTCCAAAGCCTGTCAACGCAAACGGTAGCGAAAATCTAATAATTTTGCCTCAAAAACGATGAAGACAACAACTTGCTGCTTCTGCACTTTAGAGTAGAACTGGGATGATGTGGGTATTATGAGGAGTCGTCTTCATGCTTTAGGTCCTGCTAAACAATTTTTTTCTGTTGTGGTGCCATTTTCAAAGTCATTAGTTATACCTCGGACCACTACCTTGTTGTAGCCAAGGTGCGTATGCGGATATCTCAAACGCCACAACAACGGGGAAATACTGTGAGGAGATTTAACGTTGAACGGCTACAATCGCAACAAACCGCCAGAACCTTTGCTGATCGCGTATCCCTCAACCTCTCGAGAAGTCCTATGCAGCCAGCATCAAGTGCTGAAGACCAGTGGCATAGATGCCAAGACGCCATCAGAAACGCTGCAACCGATGTGCTGGGTTTCACACGACCACCCTCACGAAACCCCTGGTTTGATGAAGAATGCCGGCAAGCACATGCAGCAAAACAAAGCGCGTACAAAGCCGCGCTGCATAGAAGGACGAGGGCAGCTCGTGAGCTCTACGAGCAAAAGAGGAGGGAAGAACATCGGCTTCTCCGGAAGAAAAAGAAAGAGCACGAGAAGCGCGCGATCGAGGAAATAGAGAGGTGCTACTCCAGGAACAATGTTCGGAAGTTTTACCAAAGGGTAAAAAGAACGTGCAATCGCAACAAGACCCGAACAGAGACCTGTAGAGACGAACAAGGAAACCTTGTGGTAGAGTCACAGTCGGTGCTGAGGATATGGAAAAACCATTTCTGCAAACTGTTAAACGGCGAAGACGACCCAAATTCCGCTGTCAGGCAGAACGAACCTTTCAACTTAGACGATGAAAGCCAAGACTTCCGTCCACCCGACCAAAACGAAGTGAGGATAGCAATATCCAAGCTTAAGACCACAAAGCTGCTGGACCAGATGGCTTGACTGCCGAGCTTTTTAAGGCAGCGGGAGATGACTTGGTAGAGAGCATACACCAACTCGTCTCCAAGATTTGGTCGGAGGAAAGTATGCCTGATGAATGGAACCTCAGCATCGTTTGCCCGATCCACAAGAAAGGAGACCCTCTAAACTGCGCCAACTATAGGGGTATCAGTCTTCTTAACATCGCATACAAGATCCTGTCTGCCATACTGTGTGAACGCCTGAAACCTTTTGTCAACGATCTGGTTGGTCCCTACCAGTGCGGTTTTAGGCCCGGTAAGTCCACAACCGACCAAATATTCACACTACGGCAGATCCTGGAGAAAACCCAGAAGTCCAGATCGATACTCAACATCTTTTTATCGATATTAAGGCCGCATACGACAGCATTTATAGAGACGAGCTGTATAGAGCTATGTCTAGTTTTGACATCCCTGCCAAACTCGTCCGATTGTGCAGAATGACGATGGAGAATGCTCACCGAGACCTTTGATGTCAAAAAAGGATTTAGACAAAGTGACGCGCTGTCGTGTGACTTCTTCAACAACATTCTTGAGAAGATTGTGCGAAACTCGCAAGCCAACACCAGAGGCACAATCTTCCAGAAGTCTGTGCAACTACTTGCATACGCTGACGACATCGACATCATTGGCAGAACACAGCGAGCTGTCACTGGTGCGTTTGCAAGTATCAGTACAGAAGCGGCAAAAATGGGCTTAGTGGTGAATGAGGGCAAAACAAAATATATGCTGTCAACAAGAAGGGAAACACAACATCGACGAATCGGTCAGAACGTCACGACAGACAGCTCGGCTCCGCTATAAATTCTGACAACGACATCACATCAGAAATCAATCGAAGAATTACACTTGCCAACCGCTGTTTCTTTGGCCTAAGAAGGCAATTGAGAAGTAAGGCCTTGTCAAGAACCACTAAGGAGACTCTATATAAGACCCTCATCATCCCAGTCCTACTCTATGGCGCAGAAACATGGACGCTATCAAAGGCGGATGAAGATCTCCTTGGTCGTTTTGAACGCAAAATTCTTCGATTGATTTTCGGTCCCGTTTGCGTTGACGGGCTTTGGAGGAGGAGATTTAACAGCGAACTCTACGAGCTGTACAGCGACATCGACCTGGTCAGAAAAGTACGCATCAGTCGACTAAGATGGCTATGACATGTAGAGCGAATGGACACCAACGCTCCGGCCCGAAGAGTCTTCGACTCAAACCCGGAGGGACAACGCAGTAGAGGAAGACCTCGCCTTAGGTGGCGCGCGCAAGTGGAAGGGGACCTCAACCAACTTGGAGTGCGCAACTGGAGGCAGTTAGCCAAAGATCGCGCTAACTGGAGAGGCGTATTGGTTGAGGCCCAGGTCCACCCCGGACTGTAGCGCCACCTAAGTAAGTAAGTAAGTTATAACTTTTGGTTTAACAGCATTTATTTTGTTTGTCGACTAAGTAGATCCACATTTGTCGCTTCTGTCCAGGAGTACAGCGTTTGCATTACACAAATGTTTCCAAGAAGTCTCTGATGCGACAGTGATATTATTTTCTAAAATTCTATGCATTTACCCAGGGGAAACAGCCGGCTATTGTCAACTAAACGTCTCTTTGTATGGCTTGCTCAAACTCAGTAATTGTTCAAGCAAATTGCACCTAGCTTTAATTAGCAATAGAAGCTGAAAATTCCCCACAGGATTTAGGTACACTGAGGGAAAATCCACGACACGAACTTAAGTACTTTTAAGATTATATTTAGAAAGCACACATTTTAATCAAAATTCTTACAATTCAAACTGATTTTTCTTTATTCAGTCACAAACATTTTAATCTAAAAACATGCAAAGTTAAATTAACGCAGTGATTCTAACTCTAAAAGAATTTAGGTTCAAAGTAAGATATAAAGTGTTAAAAGTGGATCAACTTTTCGTCATATACTGCATACTTGAATTAATAGTTTTCAGAGTAAATATTACTCTTACTCTCTTTGGTTTTTACTCTGTCTTGTAAGCTATTACAGTTCGTACATTCTCAATCTAAGAATGCACAGAGTAAAAAAAATATTCTGAAGCCCGTACATACAATTATTTCTTGTTGCTAAATAACAGTTATAATCCATCCTTATACACTGCGGGTCATTTGAATAGGGACACCATATCTTAGAATCATTTTACCTTATATGTTTCGTTCCTAACTTCCTACTATAAAAATTGTTATACGGTATGAAAGGTTATTTCATTGCCCTCTCACTAGATGTGTTATATTAATACATTCGGAATGTTTACCAATTTCTTTCCACAGTTAACTATGATGATCTAAAAACCATGCAAAAAAAGTAGGTCAATAGAATAGGGACACAAGTAATATTCTGCTTTTACTTCCCGAAAAGTGACAAAAAAAGTATGCATTTGTTTTTTTAGTAATGAATTCTGGTATTCATAGAATCATATAACGATTTTAAATAATCTAGGGAAATTTCACCCCAAGCAAGTTTGATGGGTTCAGTAAGCTGATTTCTGTCCTCGAACTGCCTGCCACCTTCGTACACTTTTCGCGTGAGCCATCCCCAAACATTTTCCATGATGTTTAGGTCTGGGGAATACGGGGGCCATGTCATCAAATCGACATTTTGAGCTTGGATCCAAGTTTTTATTATGCGGGCTGTATGGATGGGAGCATTATCCTGCTGGTATGTCCACCTAAGGGGGCCGAAAATGTGCTGACATTGCGGAAAAGCTGTTTCCAGAACTTGTTGGTACGATTTTGCTGTCATTCTTGTACTTTGGAAGTTAAATGGTATCGCACCATAGTAGGAGACAGCTCCCCAAACCATAACGCCACCTTCCCTGCTGTGATGCCTCGTCAAAAACCGTTCTTCCTTTCGCAGATCATGGTAATAGTAGTTGAATCCGTCCGGACCATCGAGGTTAAACTTTTTTTCATCCGAGAAAACTACTTTTTGCCACCTCTTTCCCCATGTCATGTGCTGACGTGCAAACTCCAAGCGTTGTTCTTTCCTAACCGGATTTAATGGTGTTTTTTTTTTCATTTTCTTAAGTTGCAAATGTGGGGCCCTCTTAACCACTCGTTTAACTGTTGATAAACTTGCACTTACTCCAACTTTTTCCCTGATTTTCGCCACTGATCGAGCCGAATTAGAGGCTTCTCGTAAGATTGCTCGTTTATCTTGAGCAGTTAGCACTTCCCCCGTACGTCCTTTCATATTTTTGCCATAGTTCTCTTTATTTTTTAAATAATTATGCACAACCGGTTTGCTTTTCTCAATTTTTCGGGCTATTTCACGCAAACTGTGACCGTCCTCTTTGAAAGCGTCGATTTTTGCCATTTCCGCGACATTTAATGGCTGTCCTCTACCCATTATTATTTTTATTATTATTATTACTATTAATGCAAAACCACAATCTCAAAGCACACTGGCAAATTCACAAAATTTTAGTTATGCTTTTTGGATAGCACTTTTCGAATTGACGACCGAATTGCAACTGTCCCTATTCTATTGACCCAATTTTAAACGTGCAGTTTATTAGTGAACAAAGAAAAAAATAAAGAAATATAACTGTTCTTAAATAAAACTCTCTTATTTTGCTCAAAATGTGTGAGCAATAAAGTAATCTATCATAACGGAAACTAATTTTTGCTTTTTGAACTAAAGAACTGGAGATTTAGAGTAAAACAAATGATGAAGCGGCTGTCCCTATTCAAATGACCCGCAGTGTACGTATTCTCTTATGAGCAGATGCAGAGTGAATATGATTTTTTTACTCTATTTCTTCTCACTATTACAGCTACGTTATTATATTATAAATGTTAAGAGTTAAAGTAATATTTTGTGCTATCAAATTTACTCCATTTAAGAGTAAAGTTGAATTAAATCAAGTATGCAATTTTAGCATTTAAGGGTGGAACGTGTTGATAGTTCAATTTTAATTGCATTCGATCTTCGATATTTTCAGCTCATTCTGTCTTTGTGTTCGTACCAGTCGAATGGATACCAATAAATTTGGTCAGTCTAGTGATTTCATATATGTACTTGAGAACTGTGAAAATAATAATAATAACGAAGTAGATAATGAAAGACTTTTAAATCTGTTAAAGGAGTTAGATATTGAAGATATCTACAAATATTTATTGGGTAAGTACCTTTATCATTGACCTGCAGCTCTAATTTGCGAATCAAAAATATATATTTTTTTAAATTTAGCTGGCAATATTACATTTAGAAGTCTTCCATATCTTTCTAAAGACGACCTGTTGGTGATTCCACGTGTAGGATTGAGGGCTGAATTTCGGCAAAAGCTGTTTATATGGAAGAAAAAAGTGGTAAGTATCTAGATATATATATTTTTTTTCTTGAATAATAATTCTTTATAATTCCCTGTGAATAGCGGTATGGCTTTCATAGCCGTTCCTAGATCGAAGTCTGACATATTGCTTTCTTGTTTTGCTAACTGTTCCTCTAGTAGGTTTTTTGTGTGGTTATAGAGGTTTCTAAATTCTAATCTGAGTGCTGTGTCAGATTTGTTATCGCTTAGACTAATTCCTATGAATTCAAATTCTTCTTTTAGTTCATTTAATAAATTTAATTTTGAAATAATAGTATTTCTTGTATAGGGTCTTCCTGAACTCTTTTTAAGGTTGATTAATATTGTTTCTATTTGGGTTTTTATTGATTCCATTTATTATTTGCTTAAACATTTATACATTTGTTATTGTATTATTTGTCTTATGTTTGTGTACATATTGCTTAAAATATTTATTTACTTTGTATGCTATATATAAAATTATGCCTATTATTATAGCTGTTACCATTGATTCTGGGATTAGGGATGTCATCGGGATGTGCTCTTCTATGTTGTTGACTACGGTTGCTTGGGCTGCTGGTTTGCTTTGGGTTTTTCCCATAGTTTCTTCTTCTCTTCTTTTATTTTGGTATTTAAGCGTACCACGCTGAATACATAGGCGATTACTCGCCGCAACTAAAGGAAAAAGGGCAACTGCCGACTCTGGTATGCAAATCAAATCATGTCTTTATTATTAAAATTGCAATTCTTAAATACTATTTACAGTGACTGTTATACTTATCTTCTATCTTATTTCTACTCACAATAACGATAGCGAATAACTTATTCTAAATTCCTATTGGCTATACGCCATTCAATAGGATCTTGTTTCTATTGAGTGACATTCAGTTCAATTGAGTGCATGACACATCTAGCTATGTGATATGCTGTGCATATCAACCTGTGTGACACATTGTACTCGATTGAACTATACATTCTGTCGTCACTTTGTTGTCGTGTGAAATCTAATCTATGATTAATGTGTTGTGGACAGTGGTGTCTGCAAGTGGCTACACTACAGTATGTAAATAATATAATTTTTCCTTGTTTTTCCTTTTTAGCACAATATTGACGACGACACTATATCAGCGAGCTCAAAGGCGAGTGCCTGGCTTAATACGGAAGTCAATGGGAAGGAGAGTTCTACCAGCCAATGTGCATCAAGCATCGCTTCTTGTTGTTGTTTGGTAACGATATACCTACCTAATTTTTTTGCAAATCTTATGTACCTTGTACATACGTATTTCGATTACTTAAAAAAAATCCCCTTTCTAAGGATCTAAACAATTTGCTTCAAAACAACGTGAAAGGTAAAGCTCTGCTAGAGTTTTACAAAACACAAAAAAGGCTCAACAACAACCAAAGAGATTATATAATTTCAATTATTTTGGATACGGTATTTTGCAGTTAGCTGCAATTAAACCCCTCACATTTTGAGGTGTTCAGAATTTTTCCGTCTGAGGCTGGTTGTGAGGTAAGAGGATACATTAATTATTTGATGAATAATGTAATGTATAAAAATCTTTTTTTCAAAAAAATAAAGGAATTCAATAGCATCCCCATGCATTTTTATCCCATAAATAATGGACTTTTATATACAGTATTTAAAAATTTATAATCAGACGGTAAAAAATGATTTATGTTCACTCAAAATAATTATTCGAATGTATTGTTTCTTTTTATTTTTTTGTTATTTTTTTAATGAATATGAAATATTTTGTTTTTAAAATTTTGTTAATAAAAAAAAAAACTCTTTATAAAATGAATGTAGTTTTTTTTTTAATTTACATAGCAGGTCCGTTTATGAAAGGTTTGTATTAAGAACGTGCTTCTTAAATCAATAATGCTTTGTTATAGAAATAAGAAATATAATTACTACCTTGAGAACATGGATTGTTTTCACTGAAATTAAGAAAGGACCTTCCAAAATCAATAGCAGGCGGTCTAATAATAATCAAAATCTTTGTCACATTAAAAATGAGTAGTATATTAAAACAATAATGATTATACTTATACAAGGTGGCGCAAAAGTAATCCTCCTATCAGAAAATGCTATAAATTTTGCGATTGACCCCTAATGTCAGTTCTGTTTTGACATTTGTGTAGTAAACACATGCGAAATACACGTTAATAAACAATGTTACGCTACACTGCTCCAGAACGCGGAATATTGGCACAACACGAGATGCTGCCAGGCGTGGCAGACCCCGGAGTAGCCGTTCTGCAGAGAATATTGCTGCTGTAGCCGAAGATGTCATGGAAGCGCCGTCGACATCGACCAGACGACGTGCCACGCAAATGGGTATCAGTCGACGGTCTTTACAGCGAATTTTGGTACACGATTTGAAGATGTTTCGGTACAAAGTCCAGACGGTGCATCAGCTGTTAGCTGCTGACCGCCAATCGCGTCTAACATACGCTCAAGCCATCCTTAATAACCACCAAGAGGAAGATGATTTTTCATCAAAAATAATCATGAGTGATGAGGCCCATTTCCATCTTAGCGGGTACGTAAATAAGCAACATTTACGCTTCTGGGGCACTGAAAATCCGCGTGTAACCCACGAAGAGCCATTACACCCGCTCAAAGTCACTGTATGGTGTGCTGTTTTCGCTGGAGGAGTCATCGGACCTTTTTTCTTCGAAGACGTCGCCGGCCAAACGGTTACTGTGAATGGTGAGCGCTACAGAGCAATGATCAACGAGTTCTTTTTGCCGCAACTTGATGAATTGGGATTGCAAAACATGTGGTTCCAACAGGACGGTGCAACGGCACACACTGCACGTGCCACAACCGATATGCTGAAGGATGCATTTCCCGGGCGCCTAATCTCCCGCCTGATTTGACCGCTCCAGACTTCTTTTTGTGGGGCTTTTTGAAGTCGCGGGTTTATGTCAACAAGCCTCAGACTCTTGCAGCTCTTAAAGACAATATCCGTCAAGAATGTGAGGACCTATCGCCGGAAGTTTTGGCCAAAGTGATGGAAAATGCCATAAAAAGGGCTCAAATGACAATCAACTGTGGCGGCGGCCATTTACATGACATCATATTCTCGACTTGATGTAAAAAAAATTAAAAGACCAAATAAAAATAATCCACAAGAAGAATCAAAGTTTTTCATTTTTTTTTTTAAATTACAGCCAAGAAAAATCGGAATTATTATTTTATTGTTATTTTTGCGCCACCTTGTATTAAGTACTTATCGTTCTTAATTCAATAATCCTGCGCTTTAAGAATAAGAAAATATGGGTATCAATTTAAGGACATATAATTACTTGAAAAGTTCTTAAATTAAACATGCGAATTCCACAAGTAAGAATGCCGTGTTACCAGTTTCAAACCGCCGTACTTGATTTAAGCATAGATCGGATAGCGATGAATATGACTCGAAAATTGACTAATTTAAGCATGTTTTTGCTTACTATCACTCTGTTTTTCTCTCGGTGTAGATTCGCTCGAAATCTGATTGAAAATGCATCCGCCTAGTTACGGCATCCATTATCAATTTTTTCTAGGTATATGATGCATCACTTTAAAGTACACCCGAACTATAATATTTCTAGTATCCCACCCTTAGGAATACCTACCTCTATCTATACACATGGCACGTGAGTGTACGGTATACGGTTCCAGTCTAATGGATTAACTCGTCCACACAATGGCCGTACAATAAATTTTCTTACCACCATTCTACATTTTTATCGTCTGGTATACACACACATGAGAAAAACTAAATGTAACTACAAAAAAGCTGATTCTGACATCGTTAAGGTCTGCCATAGAGATAGAGAGACAAATGGCGCGATGATCTCTGCCGAGCACTTTCCGTTCTCCGGGCAACAATAAGCGGCGTCGCCCACCTGTCTCCGTATAAACTTGCCGCAGCTGGGAAAAACCTATCTCCATCATCATCATCCGAATTCACCTCTGCATTTCGTCATTTGGCGAAGTGCAGTTTTTATTGCATCCATTTGGGGGTAGTGCTCACAGACTTGTGCGGCAATCCCCATTAGTCTATTTATCTGAGTTTCTTCTTTTCTGTTCAACCGGCCAAACTACTGTCATAAGATGCGGCGAGTAGTTTTTGATTAATGGCCGACTTGCATTATTCGCTGGGTCATATAGAGATTATGAGCATTGCACATCTTCAGTTGCTGATGTCGGGTGCATAAAAAGTTGCCTTGCCAAGCCCTCGCATAGAATTCAGCACAGAGGGAAGGACGATTTTCTATTTTTCCCTATTCAAATATTTCCACTCGTACACATCTTGATGTGGGAGTGTCATCCTGTTTAGCCAAAGAGCTGGAAACGAAGATGTGAATCAACAACAAAACTAATAAATTCCAACTGCCTCCCTTCGAAGTCGTAAAGTCGTGTGTGAATTTGTATATTCATCTCGACATTGGAAATATCCAAGTCAACACGCTGCCGAACGTTTTACACACATCACAAATCACTATTACTTGATTGAGGACAAGCCCCGAACCTCGAGTGCTTGTTCGGGGGGGGGGGGATGATGATTGGTTCACTTTAAATGTCCTCCATCAGGAGTGCAAATATCTTGCTTTCAATCAATACACACATGTATCTGTGTCTGCAGCAGTTACAGCACACTGCTTCTGTCATATTTATCTATCATCTATCTATTCCCCGAGAAATGCCTTCCGCGGTAGTTTCTCACAAAGCGTGCGAAATGATCCATTGGGGGCGACGCGGTGAATATTGTCATTGCGTCGCCTGTTTCCATTTTGCATCAATCAATTGAGTACACGTTTGTGTGTGTGGAGGATGGAGATAATTTCAATATGTGTTATCGTGGCGGGTTTTTCCAGGCCAACACCATAGGGGAGCGCTGCTAATGCCTCAGTACACAAACAGTGGATAACGAGAGTTATTCTAATTAAAATTTACATTTCTTAACACTCGGTGGTGTAATTGGAAGTGTACACAGCTCCGTTGGGCTGAGACAAAAAGTAATTAGACGCCATCCCACGAGGGGCGGTGTTTAATGGAAATTGGATGCTTACTAGTTTGACTTTGTGACTTTGTGCGTAGCGTGGAAAATTGACTTAAATTGACATCATCTTGTGTAAACAGGGGCACATTCGTTAACTTTTTTTGAAGCTTCCTATTTCTTTTATTAAAACATTAAATGCAAATTTCCTTAAACTTTGAAATAGCTCTGTTATTATAGAATCATTTTAAAAGACAGTTTTCACATCTTACTACCTTTTTAAAAGAATTTTGGTGTTTGAAAACATCAAGGCAATTTGCTGAAAGTTCGAACCATTATAGGGGTCATTCGTCACTCAAGTTACTTTATTGAAAATTTGAATTTTAAATTTTTAGGTACAAAAAGTAAATAAATAACAAGTAAAAGTGTTATCATCGGCCTGGCCGATTGCAAAATTGGTTTTGTATGGGAGGTACCAGAACTACTTGACCGACATAGCCCATTTTCAATACCAACTTGAAGAAGATAAAAAGAAGTTCTTTCACCAAACTGCATTCGCCTAGGTTGATTCTTTTGGACGCTATCGTGTTTTCAACAGACAGAAAGACATGTGGGTCTAATATTGATTTTGTATGGGAGGTACCAGAACTGCTTGACCGACATAGCCCATTTTTAGTAACAACTTGACGACAGTAAAAGAAAGTCCACTTACAAAATTTAACTTGCCTACGTGGATTCTTTTGGGACCTACCGTGTTTTCAACAGACAGAGAGACACATGGGCCTAATATTGATTTTGTATGGGAGGTACCAGAACTGCTTGACCGACGTAGCCCATTTTTAATACCAACCTAACAAAGATAAAAATTAGTCCTTTCACAAAATTTCATTTGCCTATGTCAACTCCTTTGGGCGCTATAGTGCTCTCAACAGACAGACAGAAAGACAGACGGACATGGCTAAATCGATTCATAATGTGATCCTGATTCAGAATATATATTCTTTCTGAGGTCTGCGGTGACTCCTTCTTGGTGTTACAAATGTAATGACAAAGAGAATATACCTTCCTATGGAGGGTATAATAATACAAATTAATTCGATAAAAACAAAATAACAAAACATAAAATTAATTGAATTAAAAACAAGTTGATTAAAAAAAAGAAGCTGTATTGAGGTTTAAAGAGAAAAGCTTAAAAAAGTCGCATGGTTAGGAAAAAAGCATGTTAAAATATTTAATAAATATTCGGTACCTACGTGTATTTAATTAATTAAATTATTAATTTAAATTTCCATGTTTTTATTTCGATTATCCACCAATATGCCTGCAATATAGTCAGCAGCACTTGAAATGCAATAAATGTGTAAGTCATTTTCATACAAAATGTATGAAGGTCTGGCCAGACCTTGTTGTTGACGGAAAGTTATAAGAAGTTGAAATTAGAAGGGTAAGCAGTAGAAGAATTTAAACACATTGTTCTAACATCCGATTCTAGAAAGTGTTATTCGAATTATACAGAAACCCAAAGGAAATGTTTTCATTGTAGACTTAGAAATGTCTACTGAACTATGACCTGAAAATGATTTATTACTGAAAATTCCATTCCAAACTACAATGTGATACTGTTTGTTGGGGATGTATTTTTCGAAATAAAATTCAACCGCTGTTAGTTCTGCTAAAATTTATATTTTATGACCTGGAAATTTTACCAGTCCGACTGCTTTAACCCTAGAAGGCTAATGTTCGTCGATTCGACGACGTCGCATTCTTAATTTTCCTGTCTCTTTTCAACGCGGGCAGATAATAACTTATGCTCAACAACTAACTCAGTCGCCGTTGCGTTCTTGCGAAAGACGGTTGTGTCCAGCAGGTAAAAACTGTATTTCCATTTTTGAATTGATTTTTGCGGATTTTGCGCAAAGAAAAATTTGTTCCTTTATTTTTTTTCTGATCACCTGTTATTATTAATTTTATATTGCCAAAGAAGGAATGTTTTTTTTTCCAGTTTTTTTTTAAATATTGTGAAGACATTTTCATTTTAGACTGAAAAATGCTGCGTTTTTTAAAAGACTGCTTAATAATAAAAAAAATAAGAATATATTTAGTAAAATCAAGTTTTTTATTTGGGAATACAATCTTAATGCTTGAGAAAAAAAATAGAACCATATGTATTAAACAAAGCTTAAAAACACCTATTTTAGTACAGATCGTCGAATCGACGAATGTTTAGCTTATTAGGGGTAGTCAGCAACATTAGCCTACTAGGGTTAAAGTGTTACAGAATTTTTTTTATGAAGTCTGGAAATCGTAATTATCGGTTAATTTCTAATTATAATCTACGTGCAAACGTTTCGTATTTTGTACGGTATCTGATGACCCAAACTTTCAGTACTGCTTACTTTAATTTTTATTCAGTTTTATCTATTCGTTTATTTAGTAAGATTTCTCTGCCGATCAGATGATTAACAATGTCTGGAATTCCCTTAAAAGTTGCAAACGTTGGCTTTAACTTTAAAACACGGTTTAAAAGTAATTTGCTTCTTTAGGGGCAATTTTTTGTTCAAAATTTATTATTTGTTTCTTAAAAAAACCATTACATTACAATATTTGCGTTTAATTTTGTATAATTTGGAACATCAGAGAAAGAGACGCTGAGGGATATAAGAGACGACACTACAATCATATAATATCTATCCACAAGGTGCTGCACGGGATTACAAATTGCGAGTTGATATTTCTAAGAGTTTCTCAGTCCTATATATTATTTGTTTAAAAAAAGCAAATTATCTTTACAGTCACCCCACCCAATTATAATATTTATATTTGCAGAAGCCCATTTAAGTGACACCGTGACAGTCAACATAACTCCTTTTGTCAAATAAATGGGAGAGACCTAAAATTGTATGCCGTTTGTGCGCCAGTTAATTAAGTCTTACAAAGTTGATAGTAAAACCATTCAAATCAATAGTATACACAAATACAGAGTGTTATGCACATATATTTATTTTATATTCTATACTTTAAGTTTTTATGAATTTTTATTTCAAAATTGTGAATTATTAATGAATTTAAAAGAAGTGAAATTAAAAAAAATCAAACAGTGGGGCATATTAAACCCTTTTCTGACATGAATGGTAGAAACGAGTTCAGTCTTTAAAAAAATATTAAAATTTTCTAAAATATGTGGTGGTAAGACTCATACCCCTATGTTGTATTTAGGAGTCCTGTAGAAAATCACTTATACAAGGTGAGGCAAAAGAAAATTTCAGGCTTTATTTTATTTTTTTTTGTTACTTTTAATAAACTACATCAATTGTTTGTTTAATTGGTACATAAAAATCAAAGTCCAGTGGTGTCCGATCCGAGCTTCATTGTGCATTTTCCAAGACCATCTCCGTGACTTTATGCAAAATCGCAGCGGTTTTCTCGTTCGAAATTTGTCTTAAATTTTATTCACGGTTTATTCATGTAGATACATTTAAAAAATAAAAGTGCACGACTGAGTCGAACGAAACTTTCTCGTTCATTAAAAGTTTGGTTCGTTATTTTCTTATTTTATTAAGTAGGTAGGTAAAGATCTGAGAACCGATGCTAGATAAAAGAAACGGTGAATAGAATATAGGAAAAAAAACATGTAGTGTTAAATGGGTTATTCATCTGTTAGGCAGTATTTTCATATAAATAACAATGTGAGTTTTTATAAGTTGAAACTGTCACTAACAGGCAATGGTCCCAAGTTATGGTTAAAGAGTTAAAAGCCGCTATTGTGTACTATTTTATAAGTTCTTACACTTTCACTTTACAAGGCAAAGGTTGGCAGTGGTTTCTGTTTTCTGATCTGCTAATGCATATTTTTATTTTTGACTGAATATATGTATATTAGTAACGCTGGTTTAAGGTGGCTATGATTGGAAGTAGGGTTCGTGTTAGACCGATATATTTACATAGATATTTATGTTAGTTTTCAGAGATTTGTTTTTGAGTTTGCATTAGTAGTTATAAACCGAATATGCCGATGAACGTGTGTGGGGGTTGCAATTGAAGTGGAAGTTTCTGATTCTGTAAGGAAGTGGTTGCAATTGTTTTAAGGTGCATATTTAACAAGTTTGAAATAAGGGAAATATTTGCTAAAATTACGTTTTGCGAACGTAGCTGTTATTACATTTTTTTTATCGGAAGTGGGGGATTATAACAAAAATATAGCATATGTGAAAATAGATCGGGAAATATAGATAATTAAAAAAAAAGATTTTTTTCGAATTTTTTGAGAAAAATAATTACGGGGTCTTTTTTCGAATAATGATTTTATTTTTAATATGTATTTTCTTCAAAACCGTTAGAGCGGTTTTTGTAAAATTTGGCAGACAAAACAGTACCAAATATTGCAATGTTTAGTTTAAAAAATACTATTGCTTAACTATTACTAGGTTTTTAAAGTTTTTTTTAAATCGAAAATGGGGTTTTCGAGACATGAGCAGTTTTTAAAATTAGCTTTTTTGGTGAATCGAATTGAAAATTAAGGACTCAATAATTTTAAGAACATCAATTTTACTCTAAGTTTGGATTTTGGTCAAAATCGTTACTGCCGTTTTCAGGTAAACTAAAGAAAACTAAATTTCTAAAAAGTGCCTTTTTTCAAAATCCAATTTTCGATAATACAGAGAAAAACGGAGTTTGCCATTAAAATAGACCATATTACCTTAGGGATGAATCTTTGTTACAATCGTATGGACCACCGTTTTCGAGATATATCCAAATTTCAAAAGTACCGTTATTCCATTTTTGTTAAGCGGAAAACTGAGTATGCAGTCATGTTAATCTCACCTATCGTTAAAGCCGCTTTCGCACGAATCGAACTGGTATGAACATTTAATATGGGAAGTACCATTAATATTAAGGTTACCCTGCAAAAAAAAAAAAAAAGGTCCCGAACTTTAAGCCCTCAAACTCCAAATCCGAAGTTTGACCGGTATGCGGATAGCAGTTTAGGTTGTAGGCCTCGGGACATACAGACAGACGGCCAGTGGGTGGCTACCCACTTTTTTGAGTTTCTCTATCATCGTAGTGTCCGAATTGATTAAAAACTCGAGTTTAAAATTTTGTACGAATACAATACCTTTCTCTTACTACGTAATGGAGAAAGTTGAAAATGTGTAGGTGTTCGTCCCAAAAGTTCCCAAACGAAGAAATCGGCAGCGGCTAAATTTGGATAGCTCAGTTAAAGTAATAGTTTTTATCTTCATCATTAAAATACACGTTTGACATGTGTATATCTACGATAAATAAATATTGTTCTTTTTATAAGTGTTTTCCGTTAAAGAAAATTGCCAGTCCCAATTATTGACTCACGCCCTCACTTCGCATAGTGGTTTGGTGCAACAATTGCTATTCATATACTAAATTTCACAGTTGTAGCTACCTGTAAAGATACAGCCTTATACGCACGTTTTGTATGGAATGTGCCACGCCCTCTGATGCAAAAGCTTTCCTATAGCCCCTAATGACCTCCCCCAGAGACCTATGGAAATAAAATATCGATGGATTGAATATCGATTCTACAAACGTATAAAAGACAAACGTACTTGTTACATGTCTTAAAGCAAACATTTCCTCAAACGTTTTAGTTTCAATGGAGCTTAGGAAAAATTCCCATTGGATTGTTCTTGCTCCCTTTCACCCTTTTGGCTTAGATATACCGAAACTTGAACCCTCTATTCACTGCCACCACCATCGCCTTCGAATCAAGTGACCTTCAGCTTACATTGTTAATGCTCCGAGAGTAAAAACAAAACTAAACATCGTTAGCTTTTTAAATGATACGAAATTTAATTTTCCTAAAATGGGTACATATAATATAAATTAAAATCTCCATAGATGCTCCCTCTTTTGAATTTCAATGTCGAGCGAAACAAGCAAACCAGCTGCCAATGCCAAGTGCACTGTGCACGTTCTGCGCGAATAAAATACCCTTGAGCAGCGAACTGCGAATGTGCATGGAAATCTAAATTTACTTTTCCAATTGAAATGGCACGTGCAGTGGCAGCCACAGCGGCAGCTCATGCTTGGGTATTATTTCGATGCGAGCAACATTGGGTCAAGTGGGAATTTTCTGCATGAGGCGATTATGGCATGCAAGTGTCATAATTAGAGGCAGCATTTTTTCAATTGATTTTTAAATTAATTTCCTTTCTATCTTAAGTTAAATTTATTTCTTATAATAATTTTGGTTATTAATTATAAATATTTATTAAATCGACTTCTTTTTAATAATTTTCTTGCAGATTTAGTCACGGCAAACATCACTTCGTCTCAACAGAGTCGGGTGTACCCGCACTCGCCATCATCCTCTTCATATTACACAGATCCATATTTAGACGGTTACTCGACGACAAATATAACCGCACAAATCCTCACACACACATATCTACCATGTAAAGTAAGTTGTTCTTATTCGTAAGGAAAAATGTTGCCGGTTTATATTTTCATTTTCAATTGTGTCCTTTGTGTGGGTGGTAGTTATGGTTGCGTGCAAGATGTACCTTATAAACAGCGGAAATTCAGCTGGTTAAATTATTTGACATGAGTTGCTGCCTGGAATTATTTATTACAAAAATCACGCAATTTCACTGCGTAATGAAATGAAAACGCCCTTGTTTGCACAATGTTTTGAATGTTGTCAAGTGAGAATAACAAGGTCCTGGATGTGTATAGACTGTTGTGATAATAAAAGAACAGTGTTGACCTTAGTTGGCTATGTTATACCTTGGACATGAAGGAGTTTTCTTTCATTTTTATAACTTGACAACGAAATGCGTGCGAATTGCCTTTTTAACAATACTAGAGCCTCCGCTAGCGAGTGTTAATGCTATATGCGTTTTGACAGCTGAGCAGTAGATAAATGAAAGCAAAATGAAAGCAAAGTGTTTATTATAAACATAGCTACTGGTTTTGGTAAAACATATTGTTTGTCTGTGAGCAGCTAAAGCTATTGCTGGTTAATAAAAGGCATCTTAATAGTCTCAGAAATACCACAGCCCATAATCACTTCGTGACTATTCACATTTGTAAATGCTTTCCCTTTCTATTTCCATTTAAAACATAAATCAAAAAAAAAAACTGTTATCCAATAGGCCTGTTGCGAGGGATCTGGCAATGTCGAAAGTAGAAACTTTGAACACGCCCTAGAGCCGATGAATGACAAGCTGTCAAGCGCGAGCCATGCGTTTTTATACCCTCCACAGGAAGATATATTTACTTTGTCATTACATTTAGAACGCCAAGAAGGAGTCACCGGAGACCTCATAAAGTATATTTATTCTGAATCAAAATCACATTCTGAATCGATTTAGCCATGTCAGTCTGTCTGTCTGTCTGTTGAAAGCACAATAGCGCCCAAAGGAATTGACATAGGCGAATGAAATTTGGTAAAAGGACTTTTATAGTCGTCAGGTTGGTATTGAAAATGGGCTATGTCGGCCAAGTAGTTCTGGTACCTCCCATACAAAACCAATTTTGCAAGACCTGTATGCAGTGGAGGGTATCAAAGCATCAACCAGGCCGATGATAATACTTTTACTTGTTTCAATTGCGGTTAGGGGAGAACCACTTGTGGGAAAACGTCCCTAGCCAATATTGAGACCAAGAATTTTAAAGTTAATTAATATTAAAAATTAGTATCCATTTTCATTATTGTAACAGGAATTGTTTACCGGAATTATATTGAATTGTTGTGCATATAGTCGACAGTCGTGCCCTTATTAGGAGTTCTGATTTTTTTGTGGACAATTCGAGATATTGTCTCAACAAGGCCTATTTGAAGCCTTAGGAAAGAGCGAGTTATTACCATCCACAACCAACCGATCTATCTTCAAGAGTGGAAAATAAAGGGTGATTTTTTAAGAGGTTTAGAACTTTTTTAAAAAAAAAAACACAAAAAATTCAAAAAAATGAATGAAATATTTATTTGAATCGATAGTTTGAACCTTGCAATTTAATGTTTAAAGATAATTTCATGCAAATGTTGACCGCGGCTGCGTCTCAGGTAGCCCATCCGCTGAGTCCAATTTTGGCATACTCTTTCACACATATCGGCCGGTATCTCACGAATGAATGCATGGATGTTGGCTTCCAGTGCGTCAATCGAAGCGGGCTTGTCCCTATACACATTAGCCTTGGCGTACCCCCACAAAAAATAATCTAATGGTGTCAAATCGCACGATCTAGGCGGCCAATTGACCGGCCCGAAACGTGAAATTAACTGTTCACCAAACTCGCCTCGCAATTGCGCCATTGTTTCGCGTGCTGTGTGGCATGTGGCACCGTCTTGTTGAAACCACATATCATGCAAGTCAAGAACTTCCATTTCGGGCAAAAAAAAGTTTGTTATCATCGCTCGGTAGCGTTCACCATTGAGAGTAACGCTGCGATTCGCATCATCTTTGAAGAAATATGGCCCAATAATGCCGCCGGCCCATAAACCGCACCAAACAGTGTTTTTTTCGGGATGCATTGGTAGCTGTTGCAATGCTTCTGGCTGATCTTCACTCCAAATGCGGCAATTTTGCTTATTTACGTACCCATTCAACCAAAAATGAGCCTCATCGCTGAACACAATTTTTCGATAAAAAAGCGGATCCTCGGCCAGCTTTCCAAGAGCCCATTCACCAAAAATTCGGCGTTGTGGTAGGTCGGCTGGCTTTAGTTCTTGCACCAGCTGTATCTTAAAAGGCTTTACCCCCCAATCCTTCCGCAAAATTTTCCACGTAGTGCTGTAACAAAGGCCTAACTGCTGGGAACGGCGCCGAATCGACATTTCGCGGTCTTCTGTCACACTAGCTGATACGGCCGCAATATTTTCTTCACTACGCACAGTACGTAAACGTGTTGGTGGTTTAATGTCCAGCAAAGTAAATTTGGTGCGAAATTTGGTCACAATCTTCCGAATAGACTGCTCAGAAGGTCGAGAATGCCGATCATAAAATGGAAGCAGCGCGCGATGAACATTTCGAACCGAGCACGAATTTTGATAGTAAAATTCAATAATTTGCAAGCGTTGTTCATTTGTAAGACGATCCATGGTTAAATTGCAAACCAAACTGAAGCTGTTTGACAGTGACACAAGGTACTAAACACACGTCAGCTGTCAAAACCGGTGTTGCCAAAACCAAACCAGCTAAAAAATCACCCTTTATTTGAAACAGTTTTCAGACAAACGTTTCCTGCAGAGACAAAATCGTTTAAAGGAGCGAAAGAGGGAGACTGCGTTTGTTCCGAGTCTTAGTACTCATTTGTCGCAATCAGAACATTTTTCAATGTGGAGTAGTTTTTAAATCTATTCAAACCAAACACCTTATAGTCGGGTTACAATAATTGTATTATAGTCTTATCCCTTAAATGCCCAGTGTATCTTTAAAGATACAACCATTAAAATAATGATTTCTTCCTTTGTTTTGACTTTATGTACTTGTTGCTTACTAGTTTAGCTTTATTGATTCAAAATGTATCCACTGTAAAAAAAATTGCCCCATAACTTATAAATTAAGCTTACTTTTAACGAAATATTTGCCTCTTTGAATATTTAGCAAATTTAAAGAAAAAAACACTTTTTTTATTTTTTAATATTAAAGAATGTGACACTGCTGGATAAGAAAAAATATATTCTAATGAAGTGTATCTTTAAAGATACAACCACTTTTTTGTTAATAACTTCTTGAAAAATAAAATATTTTTTTTTAAACAGCGGATTTGTGGTTTTTGTGTCCATTTACATATAAAATATTTTTTTTTCAACAAAATCGGTTTCATTGGGCATTTAAGGGTTATGCTATAAATAATTTTTAAAAGATTTTATTTCTATTTTTCGACTATAAATATAAAATTCAGATTTATTTAGATATAAGTAATTTGATAACAATAAAGAAAATGGTAAATTAGTGAACGCAAAATTGTAACAATGAGTTTTAAGTAAATGAAATAGGCGGCAGGATCGCTTACGTCTTCGTCGTTCAGATTAAGAGTGTATATAGCTCCCGTTGCAGGTTTTTTTGCTTGTATGGACCACTTGAGAGGGCAAAAATAGAGTTCATTTGAGTGCTGCCATCTGCTTTTATTCAATCCTACATAAATATCTACAACAACTTGATGTCGCTGCTTCGGGAATCTAGTGTCTAGTAAACCTAATTTTGCAGTGTATTTTCGACGACCTTCGGCTTTATTCAGCTCGATATACACCGCGCGATACTTATAATCATTTTTCGTGTTCAGGCCACATTTTGGGATTAGCGAAATTTTACATATAATATTACCCATTGTTACCTACAAAATATTTAGTATGAAGGTTGCAAACGATTATTACTAAGGCCCTCTGTGTTTAATTCTCTAAATTCAGCATAATTGCTTTTTAACAAAATTCAACAAAAGAACATGCCCAACGGCGGGAAAAATATAAGCACGAAGGAAAATTACACGAAAGTTATTTTCCAAATATGTACTACTCTCTCAACACAGCCCACAGCGCATAAATACACGTGGGTATAATGTTGTATTTTTGTCGACATTTTTAATACGTCAATTCTGTCAGTAGCACAATATTTTATGTAGTTTTAATTTTACTTACTTTCTAAACTGTTCTGTTCTGAATGCACATCTGTTGTGTTTTTCCGTTGGTTTGGTATGTTTACTTTGAGGGTGTGTTTCAGAAATGGAGCATTCTCAAAGAATATTTTGACATTATCTATCTAATAACACTGGTTGCGAGACGTGAAAAAATAAATGCCCGTAATGGTGAGTTCCTATTGAAAATAGCAATTGCTTATAAAAAAAAAACACTAAAACTATTATGAAGAAGTTAAATCAAGTTAGACACACCAGAGAGCAGACATAGAAATGTTCAGTACTGAGGCCTGAATGTTATAAATTGAGAAAAGAACTAAAGAACTTCCAATTTACTCTACCTCAATCTGCAGGAAAATTATATTTCAATATTTATAAATTGTCCATATTCTAAATATGTGGTGGCTTTGTTATTTCCAGGATCCGTCTTATTAAGATTTGATCGACGGTAAACTTTTATGGATGGAAACCGCACTGATATAGGGGCTATTCCAGCTTTAGGCGGTCACAAAATATGACATATAGGATCCTGAATCATGTTCTTTAGCCATCCCATAGCTGCTCTATAAAGTGCAAGCCAAGCAAACTTCTTTGGCTTTCAGTTTACCTTTAGGGCTGAAGCAGTGATGCCAACTAAGACTTTTTCATGCCTTTGAGGCATTATTTCATTGAAGAGCCATCTTTTTTTTAATTCAAATAATTTTCAAATTGGACTAAGACCATATTTGTTTTGATTAATACTTTGTAGTTGTACCTACTTATTAAACTAAAAAGTCATACATTTTGTTGTTATTAAGTTTTTCTTCTGTGATTTAAAATTTAATTTTTTTTTTTTTTTTAAAAATTGTTTTTGTGAATTTTTTTTATATTTGTGTTTAATTTTTAATTTATTGTTCCAGTTTACGTAAACAAAATTATGTTACGCATTATTTTATTAAAAAATGCAACTTTTTTTCTCAAGTTAGGCGTTTTTATTCGTCAAAATTGGTTGGCAACGCTGGGCTAAAGTGGTGTTTACTATCGTCGAAATTAAATAGTTCTTAGTCTTACTGCTTACTGTGGGATGGGAGTCTTTGTTTTTTTATATTGTGTGAAGCTACTTATACTACCACTAGGTGCGCAGTGGTTAGTGTGGTGGATTACTAAGCTAGATGGCTCAAACTTCAAGGTTTTTAACCTTTGTTATAACTTTCGTTAGTGAAGTCAGTGAAGATTGCTGACACTGCTAACTTAAGTCCAATTCCCAAAAAGGATTCAAACGACAAAATTTAGAACAGAGAACGAACACCGAAGACCGAAATCACTCTCTAAGTGGGAGTCTTATCTGGTACACAAGATTGGTACAAATCACATGCAGACAAGTCTCCCCGAATGGAACATTTCGTGGTTTTCCAGACACTAAGAGAGTGTGACTTCTAAGTAGTGAATGCAAATTCTGAACGTCACGGAAGGAGTGGGTACAATAGCAAGTAGTGGAGTATCTGCAGCTGTCTGTGCTCTGTGGACAGTAGTGACCCTAGAACGTGTACAGTAGCGGCCATGAAGTTGTGACAAACGGAACGTTGCGTTACATCCTGGAGACGATTAGGTTGTGTTGGCCAACTGTCTTACCAACGCCTGATTTTATTATTTAATGGTTACTGACTCAAATTTGGTGGGTTCACTGGTCAAGCTTTTAAAACCTTTCGAATTGGACCAAACCCACCAAATTTTATTTAGTAATCATTAAACAATAAAAATTTCTCTCTTAATTTGTAGTTTTTTCAGTATTTAATATATTTGGTATTAAACCTAAGTAAGAACTTGGCGAACTTTAAGATCTCAATACTTCTCACATCTGACTTGCTACATAGAGGTTTTTATATAAAAGAACTTGGCTCTTTTTTTAATTGATGTCACTTCTTTTTGGAAGGATTTTAATATTTGTCATGTCAAAATCGCGAAAGATTCTGATAAGATAGAATTGTGGACTCTACTAAAATCAACTCCTATTTCTTTTGGTATTATTTTCTTTGTATTATTGATAGTTTTGATTTGCGCTTCAATTGTTTCTTCTTGTCCTGACAAGGAAGTAGTTCTTATGGAATAACTTTTGAAGATCGGATAGCCCACTCTCGGTCACATATTCTTTGGAAAAGTGCATTCTTAAACTGAAATAAGGAGAAATCAGGCCTATAGAGACTTACGATTTTCAAGCTCTACCGCTCTATTAAATTTTATTATTCAACAACAATCGGATGTGTAACATATAATTGACAATAATTCTGAGAAAGTGGGTGGATACCACGCCCCTTATAGAGATAATCTTTCTCTATAAGAGGCGCTTGAATTTTAGGTTTATTCCTTTAAACCTAGCGTTGTGCAAAATTACAAGATTCTACGATGTCGGGAAGTGTTCCATAATTTCGATGATCTGTCAGTCAGTTACGGTTTTTGTGATTTTTCAAGCCCTATATCTCAGGAACCCCTAATGCCAAAACGTTTAAATTTGGTGAGGCTCCTTTACTTGATCAGCTTTGCAAATATTCCGAAGTTCCTGACTTCATTGGAACTAAAGTTAGAGGGGAGGGGTTGAAAATCGCCTGAGTTTGTTCCTGTAAAAAGGGTGTAGTGCCAGAACTTGGCTGGGTATTACCCTGCCCTTATTATTCTTATTGTGACGTCCTATTTTTTTGGCTTGGACGTTGGACCCCTTTCAAGTCTCAATTCTAAATTTTTCAGCGGTTACGCTGAGGAGCTCGATAAAACTGTCTCTGTAGCGTCGCCCTCTGCTTCTACATTAAGTTTTAAATATATTTTGGAATGAGCGTTATTTGCTTAATGTAGGCCTCGCTGCAAATTGTTATAAATTATGGCTCAAAACACATTAACTGACATGCTCAAAGCCCTAGCCTTTATTAATTAATTAATAATTGGCGCAACAGGTCCGTATGGACCCAAGCCTAGCTTCTCACAACCATTCGTCTTGTGTGAGTTTTTATTTTTGGGACGAATGGAAGGGATCTACAATTTTATGCCGAGTCCAAACGGCCAATTGAGAAGCTCTTTCATGACAGTTATACTCTCGGATGTTTGTCAGACGTTCGCGAGAGGTGACGCAGTGAAAAAACCTTAAGTTGGAATTTGGGTTTTTCTCGGGATTCGAACCTGGGACCCCTCGCTTAGTAGTCCAACACACTAACCACTAAGCCACTAGCCTTTATACTTTAGTTAAATAAGTGCTGTCTCTTCCCCTTTCCATAATGGATTATGGAAATCATACTTTTTTACCTAAGTGTAGTTCGACCCCATCCCGTTAAAAAATGTGTAGCTATGCACAGTTGAGTCAATTTATTTATTTCGTTTACTAGCGCGACTTTAACCGAGAGTGAGCAAGAAATGGAAAACAAAGTAAAACTAAATGCGTGTGGAAAAGCCATTCATTCATCGCTTTCAAACTCACACAGTCACTACATCTTGTACAGTGGTTGGATAAGGAATTAAGAATTAAATCAGAGAATACCGACAACATTCCAACATTCCCATGATTCTTCATTTTTTCTTTTACAATTTGACTCCTTGTCGATGCCGAATTGTATGAGAACTGTATTGTGACGCATTCAGGCATAGGAAAAGACTACTTCAAACACTTGTGGCGGGATCACTGATACAAAATAACGTCATGAACGAGTTGTCGCACTTCCTCTTGTACGTGCATGCAAAAAGGACTTTCAACTTTGTAAACCGGGTCTGGAAATTAACTATTTCTTCCATGATAAGTGAATTAACGTACTCGCTTAATCCGCCCCAAATGTACATTCATTTCCCGCACCCTCACCCGCTGCTGAAGTGCATTAAAAACCATATTATTCTCTGCTGCGTTTCTTAATTCGTAAATTCCGGTGAAAATTCAATTCCTATTATCCCTCAATCTCCGCAATAAATTTCCTATCTGCATCTGCTCCGCCATCACCATCGCCAATGCAATGAAGTGCAATAAGCACAGTGCTGCAATCGCAGCAATACATACATTCACCGTTTGTTATGTGATATCATCAGCACACTCTATTTGCGCTTATAAAAAATAAATATCGTCGTGGATCGACAGTCTGTTTTCCTTCCATTCAATTTAAGTCTCCTACTCCTACTATAGGCAACTACCCCACACAACCAAGGACACAGTATTATGAAACGTTATAGCCCGCATTCTTTATAATGGTCACATTTCTCATTAATTTACTTTTGTTCTTTTATTCCGCAGGCGAAACAACTCGGAAATAAGTCCGTTTCCTGGATTCGAGTGCGTGATTGTCACATACTCACTGTTGACAGGTAATTATGTCGGCGAGTGTCGTTATTGTTAGAGATGCGGCAGCCGAGTGTTGTTGCTTGGTAATTAGATCAGGACACTGCACCCATGTTGAACACTCCATTCACTGAACCGAATCCTTTGTGCTGGACCTCTGTTGTGTGATTTTCCGCTAATGGCCGTAAACCTTATCCGCGATTGCGGACTGGAACAATACCCCCGATTCAGTTGTACATTGAATGGGAATACTACAGCTTCTCCAGCCTTGTGCTGCCTCCGAGGTAGATCTCCCAGTAATCCGATTGAACACACAATTCAGCTTAAAGCCATATACACTCACATGCGAGTGGCCCATATCAATGCAGGCAAGCATCATTCATCCTGCATGCTTGAGGATCCTACTCAATAGAATTTAAATCTAATGACCAGAACCGGATATCTGTTTTGTACACACCTTGTATTGTGTTGGACTTTCACTGGAAACGGATTCGCCCCCCCCTCCGCCCGCTGGATTGTTGCCTTTTCTTTTGTGTGTAGTGTAGCAGACCTTCCTGTCAGGGATTCAATAAAAGTTGCTTAATAAACAATAGCTTTGGAAATTAAGTTGAAAGGCACGAAATCCTGACTGCCTTTGGAATCCTAAGGTGCTGTCACATATATGTAGGACGGTATTGGCTTTTCTGATTCGATTCACAGATACACACTACACCGGAGGCCTTACGGACTGGACGTTGGACGGGTTTATTTAATTGTTCGTCGTCGAGTGCAGAGGCCCACGTTAGGGATATTAAATAAGAAAGTTTGTGTTTAAATATTGAGCGCACGTATTGTGGTAAAATGTTTTGAAAATAAGAACGAAAAGAAAGAAAGGACAACGATGTCTGGGATACTACTATTGTGTGACTGTGGAGTTTTGGATTTTGTTTGTGGTCTTCTTTGCTTAGATATAGGTAACGTCGTTATTGTTTATTTTATCACATGGACATTGCCGCAACAAAAAGAAAGGACATCGATTTTGGTGTTGCGTAAAGTAAGTCACAATGAGATTTCTAATGTAAATCACAATTTAATGCCCAGAGGCGGCTTTCGGACGATTGATAATGGGCTTGGGTGTTGTTCGCGTAGTGTGACACACACCACTTTGAGTGAGGGGTTTCTTTTAAAAGAACCTACGATGTGTATCGTCTACGCCTGAAGAATTTTCCTCTGTAGTCCCATTGAGGTGGAGGTATTGCGCTATCGGAAGCATTTATGGAGTAGACGGGCGAGTTGATTTTAAATATCCTGACTTGACCTAGCTTATGGAATAGACTATAAGGTGATAAGATGCAGATTGCTGGTTGGGTATTTTAGGAAAACTTAGTTGGTATAAACCTCGTGATTTTATTAAATTATTTTATTTTTTCACAATTAAGAATTTATTTTTACATACAATAATTCAAAAACAAGCAAAAAAAAATTTACATATAAGCTTAAAAGTAAAATAGCTAAGTACATTCTGTGGTCAGATTCTGTCAAGAGGCGAATGTACGCAATATAATTAACAAACATTTGGATTAATTTATCGATGGGGATGCGATAAAATTAAGAAATAAATCAACTCGAAAAAGGGCTTATTAAGCCCTATTCTACTATTCACGTGAATCATAGATTCGATTCACTCATTCGATTCCCTTTCACTCTGCCTTTCCATTCTGCTACCCATCGGGTGAACTACATTATCCAAACGAATTTGACATTCAAGTTAACAGCTGTGAAATCCATAAGAAGTTTTTTTTTTTTTGAAAATTGAAATTAGAATGTATTCAGATCTCTATTCATGAAAATCTTTGGAAAATTATCCAACTTTGGTTAATTATTTTAAAAAAGCAAAAAATATAAACAAACAGGTACCCATGGATAGTATTGGACTTTTCTTCTGGTGTTATATTGAATATTTTTGTAGTTCTCTTCTGAAGATTTCAATGACTTTTGAATAGCATCGCCCAAATTCCTTTGGAACTCAATTTGAGATTTCATGAGTACATATTGCGCAAGGGAAAGTTCGAATGGAGTCATCTGTTTTTTTTTGTCTTTTCGGCACATTTTCCAAGTCTTGAACTTCTATGGATTGAATTTGAGTAAAAGCAATATTTATTTATATACATTTAACTATGTATACACAAAAGCGTTTGGTCGCACCAAGATCATTCTCATCATTTTCATCGAGTTCCAGTACATCTTCAGAACTTTGTCAACATCTCGAACTGGTCTCTGTTCGTTGTTCTAACCCTAAAACTTAATTATCTTATTTACAAACAAATAATGCAGCAATAAATTAGTTTTTACTTACATCTTATCAACCACCGACCAGAAAGACGATCCATTTGATTTAATTTTCAAGTCCGCAACATTTGACATGCGGATCTGAATTGTGTAGAATGTATGCGTTCACGTGAATAAGAGAATACCGCACAGTATTACCAACGTTAACGACACGAGCGAGGTGAGTCCACATTCGATTCGAATGAATAGCAGGGTTGCCAGATTGGGTGCTTTGTCGTATTTTGGGCTACCTTTTTTCTTAAAAAACGATAAAAGTAAAAAAATGAGCAACACAATTTTGGGCTACATATCGTTTTACAATATGTGCGTTAATTTTGTTTGTTTTATTAGTTCACAAAACTAAAAACAAAACAAAAAAATCTAAAATAAAACCCGCACTTTTAAAACTTGGTAGCACTTTTGCAGTCAAGTGACATCGAACAGACGTTCAACTTGCAGGCACACCAATTTATTTGCGAGGCCTTTTGATTTGACAGAAGCCACGAAAGCCAATTGCAGAAGATAGTAGTCACATAAAATTCTGGTAAAATACCAAAGAAAAAATACTCAATGAATTGGGAATATTTTCAACGATTTTTTTGCTTCTGGGCAACGATTTAGGGCTAAATTTTTTTATGGTTTGGACGCTTGGAGCAAATTAAATTCTGATAACCCTGTATATGGATTTGAGATCCCATTTCACCAAGGCGCACTCTGTCTCTTTTTTGTACAAATTCAAAAACTCTCGCCTACTCCACTTCGAGCACTCGACCTTCTAATACCACTTTGCAGTTTTTGCCAGTCTTCGTCATCAAATACCATTTTTCCTCATTGCCACTTAAGCGGTTATGCCCGAAAGTTTTCCCTGCGGTCCAGATGTCATTGTGAGAGCCCATACTAAAGGAAAAAAACTAAAAACCAAATAAACCCAGCCCGTAAAATTGTTTTCACTTACATGGTCGAGAGTTAAAAATGTTTCTTTTTTTAGTCCTTCCATTAACAACTTATAGCACAAGAAACAAAATTCCACATCAAAAAAAAAAAAAAAAAAAACAGCGTAAAGCAGCATCCCTAGGCAATTTGTACAAAAGTGCTCAACTCATCCCTCGCCCAGCCCATCGCAAAAAGAAACCATTACAATGGCATCCCAGGGACGCTGTATATTATAGAGGTGCGCTTTCGCGTTTATAAACACTATCTAGCCCCCACTCTGCACAGTGGTGCTCTATTTTTGCCTGAAAATCACATGAAACCAGTGACAGCACCAACAATGGTCGTAAAGTTAAAAATTATGGAAGGCGGGGAACAACCAAAACACCCAAGTACACAATGCGAGTGCTTGTGATAAATCGCGCGAAGGGATGCAACATCGGCAGGGCGAGATCTTTTTCCGAATAGCAAAAATGCATTCAGCTGGCAGAAAGGCAACCTCGCCTCCTATCCAGCAATATACAGTAGAGCTTCTGTTGTTGGGTAGGTATGAAGTATGAGACCGAAATGAATGCACAACTTCGCATTTCGTTTACTCCGCCGAGATTTAGAGGAGCAAATTCGGAGTCAAAGCTAAAGTTTCGAACAAACGCCTTTCTGCAATAAAATGGATGGGGAGAGGTGCCGGCCGAGAACCCTTCTTGGAAAATTACTATTGTCTGGGGTTTGTTATTGTTGAGCTGCAACAAAGCGCACTCACAAATTGTGTATGGTTACGAGTACATGTGTGTGTGTGTGTGTACATTGGTTTCCATTAGTTGATTTAAGTGGTAGTGGTACATTGTACATAAATTTCATGCAGGTTTGGCATTTATTTTTCGAAATCCTAATGGTGGACTTTGATGAGTTTTAAAGCTTGCTACGGATCTTAAGTAAGCCGGTTCAGTTCTGGTTTGTCTTTCTTTATACCAAAGTCTGTGAACCAATACCAGTGACAAGTCGCATTTTGAATACGAATTCGTACCTTATAAGACGTTTGTTTTTTAATTCTCAAATATTCAGCAGGAACTGTGCAAGAAAAATGGCCAGCCATGGTTAAGTCTACTTTCATTTATCTTTTAGCCAATTGGATCGCTATATTTTGGAAGATTCTTCCATTTTCGACATTTGGACCCATCGGAGAAAGTGATGATTTTTCACATGAACACAAGAAACGTACTCTTAAGGACTATCAGGACTTGAAGCAATCTTATTTTCAGCATCTAAGCTTCCCAAAAAATACGTCTCGATGTAATTCCCTGAAGCCATTTCCGATGTTAGAACGTCCTTAAACGGCACCATAGGCTTTTGAATTTTGACATGCTCTGTTCGGGTTGAACCGAGGCCTCAACTAACTAGCCGCTCGAGTTAGCCCGGTGCTTATTAAACTGCGTCCAGTTACGCACTCCAACTCCGTTGAGGTCTCTTCTTGTGCGGACCAACTTCTTATTTATTTATTTCTTGTCACCAAAGAACAACATCCTTCATAAACATATAGAGGCATAGGTATTCTAATACACATCTAACAAAAGCAACATACAAAGTTTCAATAACATAAACGTTTGAAATACGACTTATGTTAAATTGTTTGACCAATTCGTATAGTTCGTGGTTGAATCTTCCCCTTTAAAACCCGCCAACGCAAACGGGACCGGCAATTAATGCAAAGAATCTTCCTCTCAAAGCGGCCGAGGATATCTTGATTTCTTTTGGGTGCACAAAGTCCTAGCACTGGGATGGTTTTGGTCTAATTTAGATCTTCCTCAGTTTTTCGGGATTGGGCTCTACTACTCAATTGCCTTCTGAGCCAAAAAAAAACCGCGATTGGCAGGTTGTATTCTCCGTTTAATTTCTACAGAGATTTTAGTGTCAGAATTTATAGTAGAAACGAGGTAGACAAAGCTACTGACTAACTCAAAGTTGTAACTGTCTATTTAAACTTCTGATTCGTCAACCTTCTTGTTGATATCATTAACTAGGTTTCGCCAAACGAGACAATCCATAAAATGACGGAGGGTTTTGCTTTGGACTGCTTTGGTGATTCTCAGGATCTGTCTAAGTGTACACATTTTATGGGAAATGGACTTTCTTGGCCTAAAACCGTAGTTAGAAAGGGCCAATTAGGTTTCTTATGAAGGTTTTTGGGCGTTTACACAATATGGCCGATGGGATTTTGTAGGCGATGTTAAGGCGACTGAAGCCTCAGTCTTTCTAGTTGACCGGCCATACGATATAGAGGTTCAGGCAGGTATTCATTTGACCAAAATCCTGAAAATGAGTTGGTGGAATCTCTCTAAAAAGCCTATCAGGCCCAGCAGGTTGGCTGGTCCTCAGCTTGGATACTGCTATCCGAACGTTTACGGACGTTTTGTCTATCGTCGTCTATATTAAATGGTACATTGCCTAACAGTGCGATTCTGGTCTTCGTTGTCGTCGTTTGTTTTGCAGTTGACATTGCTCATCCAACCAGGGGTTTTGTTGTATCCAACGCCCAGTAAACCCCAGCACATACGTCGCGGGATTAATTATGGCTTTTTGGCAGTATTGCAACTGGTCTTTTGCACTAGCTGTTCTTTTGCTAGGTCAGGACTGATCGCGAGGCATCGGCGATGATTCTGCCAGACACTTGAGACTGCAGATTTTCTACATCACACTTGTTCATATTATTCCTTTGTTTGTTTGAGTGCAGTCAATTTTGGTCAAGATTTATTGATCCTTAGATTTAAAATCCTTGTGATTGATATAGTTACTTTTCGCCCCACAGCTAAGTCAATTAGAGTGCTTTTCAAGCTACGATTCGTCATTGGTCATTTGCGAAAAAATGGCGATCGCACGAAATGACTATCATCGTCATTTTTGTCCCAAACTAAAATGACGGACACTGTGCGTCTTTTAGAATTTTAGAAAAATATAGCGACTGGCATTTGGTGTTTTTCTCTCGGCGAAAACGCTAACGTGTGCTACGACCTTTTTAATTAAATTAAATAACAGTGAAAAGAAAAAAAAATATTACAATAAATTAAAAATAACTTTTGAGATGATGGTGGAAATTGCGAAGACTGCGTATTTGGCAGCATGTATGCTGAAGAAGCAGTGACGACGATCTTGATATCGAGCCAACGCGACGAAAGCGGAGTATTTGGCAAAAGAAGTTGTTGAGCCGTCGCGAGAAGGGTGAATTTTGTGCTGCATGATGAAGAACCTGAACTTTATCGCAGTGTCCTTCGTATGTCAACCAATCAACTCGATTATTTGTTGAGGTATCCAAATGAGAGAGACTAACCTCAGCGAACATCCTGATCTATTTGAATTATTCTCTGAAATTCCAGTACTTGAAATGATCTGAGCGGTAACAGACCGCCTCCCAAAAACTGTATGCTTCGACAATCGGTTCACTACGGAAATCCATAGTCGAGAAGCATGGTCTAGTAATAGCTCACCTATTTGCCAAAATGGCCTAAAGTGGTTTACGGACGGCTCCAAGATGGAAACAGAAGTGGGAGCTGGTTTCCACGGACCTAACCAAAATGTCTCAATACCAATGGGGTTTAGTCCAAGCGTGTTCCAGGCTGAACTTCACGCCATCAATGAATGCGCTAGCCATATACATGACACTGGTATAAAGGGCAGTCACATCCATATATTCACGGACAGTCAAGCAGCCGTAAACGCCCTCAGCTCGCCTATTATTGACTCCAAATCAATACTAAACTACTTCAACGCCCTTCAAATGCTTGGCCTTAAGAATAAAATAAAATTATGGTGGATTCCTGGCCATGGGGGTTTTGAGGGAAACGAGAAAGTCCACGAACTAGCCAGAATGGGCTCTGAAACCACCTTCACAGGACCTGAACCCTTACGGTTTACGGACGGCTCCAAGATGGAAACAGAAGTGGGAGCTGGTTTCCACGGACCTAACCAAAATGTCTCAATACCAATGGGGTTTAGTCCAAGCGTGTTCCAGGCTGAACTTCACGCCATCAATGAATGCGCTAGCCATATACATGACACTGGTATAAAGGGCAGTCACATCCATATATTCACGGACAGTCAAGCAGCCGTAAACGCCCTCAGCTCGCCTATTATTGACTCCAAATCAATACTAAACTACTTCAACGCCCTTCAAATGCTTGGCCTTAAGAATAAAATAAAATTATGGTGGATTCCTGGCCATGGGGGTTTTGAGGGAAACGAGAAAGTCCACGAACTAGCCAGAATGGGCTCTGAAACCACCTTCACAGGACCTGAACCCTTCTGCTGTACTCCCAAATCGTCTATAAATTTCGCCATCAAAAGATGGGAAAGTACAAAACGTATTGGGTATTGGGCCCTTCAGAAAAGATACCAACAAAATTTTAAACCTAAAAAATACCTAACTGTGTTTCCTCACAGGACATCACAATCAACGATATCACTTAAATAAAATAAATTTAGTCGACTCTTCACTTTGTCGTTTGTGCCTTGAAGAGGACGAAACTGCTGAACACATAATATGTGAGTGTCCGGAGTATTCGGAATCAGAAAAACTATCTTCTACAGGGAGTTCCGAGCCCTAAAGAGATGAAAAAAATCATCTGCTAGCAGCTTGATAAACTTTATCAGTAAAGTAGAGATACTGTTAGCCTAAACAATATTCTGGCCCTGTATGGCTGGTCAGAATATTGTTCTGACCCTATGGCTGGGTCAGAATATTGTACTGGTTTCGGTTATATCGACTGTGTCGAAAAGCACAAGCACAAAAAAAAAACAACTAAAACCAATTTATGAATTTATACGTCCTTTCGCCACGAGAAAAACACCAATTGAAAGAACAGATATCGTATTAAATGATGCAGAAAATGTTATCCCAAAAATGGCGATCACACACAACTGCATTTAAATTGTTGGGTATGTGCCCCATTTTGACGTCAAAGCGCTATTAAAGGACGCAAAAAAATGGCCGTGTAATCGTAGCTTAAGACCGTTCCCAGATGTGGCGTCATGTAGGCTGTGCTCACCAACTGTCTTGCCAAAGATGTTCTCTTTGTCTATTCTGGCGTTAAAATTACGTAAAATGGTTTCAACGACGTACTTCGGATATTGCTCATAGGTCTGTCTGAGCTGGTAACAACCGTCTTCGGTAGCGCCGTCTATTCGAGGCGTGAGTGCATATTAAACTGATATTGGCGAATTTGCTGTGGACGCGGATTGTCGTAAGACGTTAAACCGATAGCTCAAGACTTTCCGCCTAAATCTGAGCATAAGAAAATCCACATAAAAATAAGCTCTGTCGCTGCTCTTATAGCAGTTTCTCATTCGCTTTCTGGACCGCCAGTCATATTGTAGGTCCTGGATACCAGTTTTATCTGCCATTGTAACAGTCTAGGACATCTGGTGCTAGTTGTTCGCCTACACGTTGACATTATTTGCAAATCCGAAGGTCATTGTCCTTATTTCCTTAATAAATCCATCTACCAGTCAAAGTCTGTCTATCTCAGCCAAATGCCCACCCAAGGTCATCAGCAAACTCTATGTCCTTTACCTAAGACTTAAGTCCAAATGGGAAATTAAAAAAAAAAAAAACTATTATTCCCAGGACCGATAATAATATCATTTCACCACAACCCCAAACAAGGACATGTTGTTCTATTAGTGCAATGATGACATTGTCGATTGCACTCATCAAATGCCCATTTCCTTTCGGTCGGCATATACAAAACACGAGGTCTGCCAGCAATCCCCACAAGTGCTATTTCATGGTAGAAATTGGCAGGCATAACTGGTGTTTTCGCTACAATCTCCCCAAATCAATACATTCACCAGCAGCGCTGCAGTGTTGAACATTTGAATTATTGTAAACCACACAAGGATTTCGATCCGAACGAAACTCCCCATTCCGCATACACTCTCCCGTATGTTCGCAAAAGGCAAACAAATTGCGAACAAGTGAAATTTGTGTCCAAAAATTAAAATAGAATTACTCCCTCTCCTATCTGTCAGACAAATAAATTTCCTGGCATGTATTACACCGTTCACAGCTTTAAAATCTAGAACAGACCACATACCTCGTCGGAGTTTACAGAGAACGGAATAACATGCACTGTATGTGGCGAAAAAGTTTCCTCGCCAAAGATGCAAATTACTTTCCTCCCAGGCGAGCAACGCCTCTGTGACTGAGTTGTACACCACAAAATCAATTGTAACAAGGATCCGTTGGGAGGAAGGTCGACACTTTAAACGACCTACATACCGTAGCACATACTCGTATACCCGTCGCACTACGAGATGAAGATTACTTTTTTGTGGGACGGTTGGAGCAGGTCAAATCCCAGAAATATATGCCATCCACCTCGTTGACTGGGATTTCGGCTATATTCCCATTCCCGCTGCTGCTGATAACATGTAGAGACACGGCATACATTGAAAAAATATTTATCACCCCGACTGCATCTTTGCGTTTGCAGAAAACTTATTCCACCGAGTACGCCCGTTTCGATAGGCTGAATGTCAAATTTTCGGCGGCAAAACTTTGCAGCCTAAGAAGCTTTCGAGATGGGCAAAACTCTCGGTACACACGTTCCTAATCCATAAACCAGGACACTTTATGGGTTTATCACTTTTGTTGCACCCAAGTTGATCTGACCCAGTTTCCGCCGACGGATATAGTTTAGACTCTCAGTGCATGTGCCAAAGTCGCAACTTTTCGAAAATAAAAAAAAAAATTTAAATTATTTAAATTGTTATTCTCTTCTATTCTAGGGTAGTATTCATAGCTGACCAGAGATTCGTAGCGCTTAAGCAGCCCGATAAGTTATGGACGCTAAAGATTAAATATGTTCAGGCGAGAGATGCTGGCGCATATGAGTGCCAAGTGTCAACAGAGCCAAAAATTAGTGCTAAAGTTCATCTTCAGGTTGTAGGTAAGTATGTCCTTCCATTGAAAATATAATATAATGTGAGTGTGCGAGACATTTAGTTATCTGGCGTCTTTGGAAAGGAATTTTGGTATCCGTTGCCGGAAGAAATACAAGGTGACAAACTGACAGGCAAGGACGAGAGTCATCGTTATGAGATAAGCTCAGTTATTTAATTTAAATTTCTTACTTGCATATTTATGAAGGAATTATGCCAAGGTCTCGCAGAGAGGAAGACGACTTAAAAATTGTTTAAGCAGATGCAGATGAGGGTAGGGTAGTTTATATCATTTTCGAAATAGAATTGCGCAAATTTTTCAAATTAAGTCATGAATACTGAAACGGCCTCCAGAGTTCTGACGGCTATATTGGATCTTATTCATAGGAGTACAGGGAACAAGAATGGAGCATCTTGTGAGTAGTGGTAGTTGAAGTCATAAACGTGTTGGTCCATTTGGACTGTCCTGTCTATGTGACTTTGCAAAATTTATATTTAATGTGCATTACTGTGGCTGCAGTCATCTGATGTTGTCTGTCGATTGGAGCCTATCCAATCGATTGTTCTATGAAGTTAATTTATAAATGCACGGAAAGAATTGAAAATCACCAATTGCAAAATTTTGAGTTGCAATTCACGAATTATATCTTTGTCGCCAATTACAACGATTTTTTCTTGGATTGATATAAAAATTCGTAATTCGACATTGAAAACGGCGTAGAATACAAAATTCTGCTTGTTGAATTTTGCGATTAGAAGTATTAATTCGAGCTTCTTTTATTTGTAGTGATTTGCGATATTGTTTGGCGCAATTTACCACTTCAATGGGTCAATTTCTCAGGCACTACTTCACAATCGCAAATTGCAAAAAGTATTTGCTGATTTACAAACACTGAGTGATGAATCAATGAAATCTTATAATAATTTAACACATGTAAATTGAAAATGACGTAGAGAAATCGTGAATTCGTCGTGCGAGAATAACAAGGTCGCATGTGAAAAACGGTGAATTTGAGATAGAGCGAAAACAAAATTTCACACTTTTTTTATTGGAGCTGTAATTTATTTTGTTCATAGACTAAATGCTTACGTGTTCATGTCATAAAACCAAACAAAAATTCATCAAAATTTTATATCCAATATGTGCACAAACTTAATAAATGAGCTTTAAAAATCCACATACGACTTTGTTGCTAAAGTTTAATTCCCGTTTTTGAGTTGCTAGGTTATATGTCGGACATACGACTTTAAACTGAAGATAACAGACGAAAAATTTCAAACACCCAAAAATAAATAGCAATATTAGAAATATTTTATTTGAAAAAAACTGTAACTTAACAATAAATTAATTCAAAATTTGTTGAACAAATTGACATGAAAATTCATTTATAATAATAAATAATAATAGTAGTAGGTAAATAATTTAAAGATTTTAATTAAATGTTTTAAAAAGCAAAGGCGGCATCAATAATTCTTTTTTTAAGGTTTTTGTTTTTTGTTGATTGTTTTTTTTTAGATTTGTTATTTATTAATGCTTATTAAACTTTAACATTGACCGAAAACATTTTATTTTTTGTTCCGACATTTCTGTGCGTAGTTTCAATTTTGTTGGGTTTGGTAATTTAAACGGGGTTGAGTTTGCTCTGGTAGAAATTTTAGTGTACTTTAAATCAACTTGCATGTATTCGGATTCCAGGTATGATGTTTTATATTGTACTGAAGTCAGGTTTTGAGAAAATTTTAAATTTGTTACCTTGAAATAAGGTATCTGCATAAAATTTAACAGTGAAGAACAAGCTTGGAAATCAAAAAAGTCTTGAGCTTGCATTTGCAACATTTTCATTTTTTGTCCCTTAAATTTTGCCTTCATTAAAATGCGCATCAAGGAAATTGGAGAATAAAATTCTTTTGGCTTTAGGATTCTCTCCAAAACACTATGCACCGTGTCAATGTCTTGAATGCAGGAGTGGCCAGGAGTGCAAAAGTTCATTTTTAGTCCCACGATCTGGCTGTTGGATTCCAAAAATAATAGTATAGCCAGACTCATGATTGAATTTCTCTGTTGAGGAACGCAGGAATCACACCAAAGAACGAGTTCTTTTATATCGGGGTTGTCAGCAATAACGGCCTTTAAAATTTTAGTTAATCGACTCGCAATATCGTTGGCACTTCGACATATCATTGTTTCGTTCCATATTGCACAATATATGTTGGCGTCAACAATAACAATGACGGTGACGGTGACGGTGACGGTGATGGTGACACCGTGTGGGGTGGAATGCACCCATCAATTGCAAAATATCCCACAAGGGAATTTCTGTCATTTTTGATACGAAACGTCAGTTCAATTATAATATAAATGTATAACGTAAATTGAATAAAACTGATAGTTCTTATAACGTTTGCGGAACCGTGCAGGTTTAATTCCCTTTGCGGTTTAAAATTACAGTTTGCCTTTTGGTTAATCTTTGGTGCACTTTGCCCTTTTCTTTTTTTTGTTCAACACCCGAACATTTTGGTCCTTCTACGCCTAACTTTTAAAACTCAACACTTATTGTGACCAGAGATCTTTTTTTCAATTGGCATTCGGCAAGTTAAACCGAAAATTAAAATTATAAAAACTGCCGCCGGAGATTTTCAATAACCATCCTCAATATTCATCGTGGGATCTCATCTTGAATTAACAAAGAGTGTCGGAGATTTTCAACATCCATCAGCAATATTCATCGCGGGATTTCATCACCACTAGCAAGAATATTAATTCAACAACAGTGTGTTCTGCCGTCGGAGATTTCAAGCCATCAGCAATATTCATCGCTTATCAGTACCAACGCAAGGAAAACGTAGAGTGTGCGACGGGAATTGGACGAGAAGCTGAAATTTACAAGTAAGTGCATTTGTGTGGTGTCTCTTACTGTGTGCATATATTTATTGCATGTATATATATATATTTACAACATCTATATATAAAACTACGACTACAAATGAAAAAGGGTATGTTAGGAAAGATTTTAAAACAGTTGGAGAAGGATATTTCCAACTTCGCCAAGACAGGTCTGACCAGGCGTACAACTAATTATTTAACGGGCCGCTTGTCCACGCTTGAAAAGGCAATGGAATCGGCGGAGCATGAGTATAAAACAAAACTCTCTGCATTGGGTGATGACGATGAGGAAAAGGAATCTGCATTGGATTACATCTACGAGACAATTAGAGAATCGTATTTCGAATATCGTAGCGATCTTCTCGATGCTATCGACAAGGCAGAAGCTTCTAAGGTGACTTCGAATGACAAACCGCAAGATACCACAGAAGTTGCGCCAACAACGTCCAGGTCGGCAGAAATAAGGCTTCCTAAAATCAATTTGCCGGTTTTCTCGGGCAGCTACGAGACTTGGCGCGCTTTTCGTGATCTATTTGTCTCACTTATTCATCACAACGCATCACTTTCTGAAACACAAAAGATGCATTACTTAAAATCAAGTGTGTCGGGTGAAGCTGATAAGCTCTTGACTCACCTGGGTATGGATATAGGTAACTATTCCAAAGCATGGGAAATATTGCAGGATGGGTATGATCACAAACGCTTCCTAGTGAACACACAATTAAAACGATTGTTCAACCAGCCATCGATTTGTCAAGAACGTGCCGACTCCATCAAGGAGCTGTTAGACACATCGACCGAAGTGGTACATAGCTTGGCTAATTTGAAGGTCGCTGTTGCACACTGGGACGTTGTGCTCATATTCGTGTTGCTGCAAAAACTACCTGCAAAAACACAGCACCTATGGGAGGAGAAGCTAGGATCCAAAGATGACAGCAAAGCTTTGCCAACATTCGCTGAATTTACCCAATTCTTGGAAACTAGGTTCCGTACTTTGGAGGTAGTCAACCAGCAGCAAGTAAGAGTCATACCGAATCCTATGAAGAGTGTGTCCCATCGAAACGTCCTGCATTCCACCACAAACAATGCAAAATACTCTTGCCAAATTTGCAGCAAGGGTCAGCATGCTATTAGGAAATGTAGCAAGTTTTTGAAATTGGGTATTGCAGATCGCTGTAAACAGGTAAATAGGTTAGGGATCTGTAAAAATTGTTTAGCATATAGCCATACCTCTGATCAGTGTCCAAGTAGTCGACGTTGTTATTACTGCCAACAAACTCACCATTCACTTCTCCACGTAAACAGAAACTTGGGCGTGAGTCAAACAAACGCTTTCACTACACAAGGACAGACTATTGGGCCAACCACTTCCTCTATGAATGCTGGACCACCTAATTGTCACCAACAAACGCCTCTTCATGTCAATAACAATCCGATGGTGGGGCAAGCGAACGCGTGCACTGTTCAAGGATACGCTTCGGGGCCATCTACTTCCTCGATGAGCGCTGGTGCACCTTCTTTCCAACCATCGGAAAGAGAAACTGGGGTAAGGACAAACATCAACGCATTTTACGCAACAAACGCGGGAACACAAGTGCTGCTTGCAACTGCCCTAGTCAAGGTGAAATCGGTGAACGGCGAATCTTTTTCACTGCGAGCGTTATTAGACTCAGGCTCAGAAGCGAGTTTTATTACCACATCAGCTGTTCAGCTGCTTTGTCTTCCGTCAAGGCAAACTTCCGTCAAGGTTTCTGGGTTGGGTTTGGTCAGCAGCGGCACCTGCTCAAAGGTGGTTGATATCTCCTTAGCCTCTCACCATTCAGCGTTTAGAGTCTCAACTCAAGCTCTAGTCCTCAAGTCGCTGTCTGGGCATCTTCCAACCCAAACTTTAACCACCAAAGGTTGGGAACATTTGACCGGTTTAACGTTGGCCGATCCCGATTTCAACCAATCAGCCAAGGTCGACTTGTTACTGGGTAGTGATGTCCTGGCTGATATTTTGCTGCCTGAAATGATCAAACCGATCGACACCAACTTGCCCATCGCTCGGAAGACGAAATTGGGATGGATCCTGTTTGGTAGGGCTCCGATCGTAAACCAAACAATTCACAACTTCCTTCAAACATGTTGCCTGGACACTGAACTCCGAAGATTCTGGGAAATGGAAGAGATTGGTCATCAACTATATGAAAGGCCAGAAGACAGCGAGTGTGAGGCACACTTTCGTAGAAACGTTCGACGCCTTGAAGATGGTCGCTTCCAAGTATCCTTACCATTCAAAGGCGATGTAGGTCCTGTACTGGGCAGATCCAGAGAAGGTGCACTCGCTCGCTTTAGGAGTCTGGAAAGGAAACTGGAAAAAGATTCAAATTTAAAACAACGCTACACAGATTGCATCGAAGATTACCTGAAGCTCGGGCATATGGAAGAAGTGAAGGAATGCACTATTCCGGATCAGCATCACTACTTCTTGCCACATCATGCCGTACTCAAGGAGGGGAGCTCGACTACAAAGCTCAGAGTAGTGTTTGACGCTTCGTTCAAGACGGCTGATAATATTTCATTGAATGATCAACTGATGGTAGGCCCGGCGCTCCAACAAAACATCATGGACATAATCCTCAGATGGAGATTTTACCGCTACACTTTTACTGGAGATATAGAGAAGATGTATCGACAAATAATGGTTCCAGAACGAGACTCAAATTACCAACTTATCCTCTGGCGAAGGCAACCATCCGATATTTTAAGGACATATCGCTTAAGGACTGTGACCTTTGGCACAGCCCCTGCCCCATATTTGGCGATTCGTACACTTCAGGCGTTGGCAGAGGAAAACGAAAGGCTGCATCCAAGAGCTACAAAGAGGATCCGTAATGAAATGTACGTCGATGATTTAATTTCAGGAGCTGATACCCTGCCTGAAGCTATGGAAAAAATGGCCGAAATTAAGGAGATTTTGGATGGAGCTGGTTTTCATCTACGAAAATGGACCGCCAACCATAAGAATCTTCTTGACAACGTACCCAGTCAGGATCATGAGGCATCCTTTTCGTTACCGATTGGAGATTCAGAGAGAGTGAAGACCCTAGGCATACAGTGGCTCCTTCTTCATGATGCATTCTCATTCAATTACACGACTTCGGAAATTCCACAACCTACGAAGCGATCCATCTTATCGTCGATTGCACGCCTTTTCGATCCTATGGGATGGATCGCACCATCTATTATCAAGGCAAAACTCCTAATGCAGCTTCTGTGGATCCGCAAACAATCCTGGGATGATCCTGTTGATCCGGACATTTTAGAAGAGTGGAACACTTTTCACAATAATTTGCAAGCTATTAACACGCTATACATTCCACGATGGTTGGGCACGAGCAGGGCCAATCGTCTTCAATTGCACGGGTTCTGCGATTCTTCCGAAAGGGCATACGGAGCAGCTGTGTACCTCAGAGTACAAGATGAGGATGGCAGCATTCAAATGCACCTGCTTATGTCCAAGTCAAAGGTCGCACCTATAAGCCCAGTCACTCTACCGCGATTGGAGTTATGTGGAGCTGTTTTGCTTGCCAAGCTCATACACAACATTGTACAGACTCTTGAGGGGAGAGGCATTCCCACCTTCGCATGGACAGATTCCATGATCACACTGTGCTGGATACGTGCAGATCCTATGAAGTGGGAAACCTTTGTCCGAAACAGAGTCGGGGAGATCCATCGTCTGACGAAGATCGAGATATGGAATCATTTCCTACCCAGCATAATCCTGCAGATCTGGTCTCCCGAGGAATGCTTCCATCTGCGTTGATCCAAACCACATTGTGGTGGTATGGGCCCACATTTCTAAAAACTGCATGGGACTTTGACTTTCCAGAAGAACCAGCTGATTTCAACACCGAGAAAGAGGAAAGGTCCATAAGGACTCATCACGCAAACATCAACGAAACCGACAGCGGGCTCCGTCAGCTGATACATCGATCCTCTAGGCTTAGCCGGCTTATCAGGATAACCGCCTACTGCAGAAGATTCGTGGCGAATTCCCGCAAGACGAGCTCTCAACGAACACTTGGGCCATTAAATCCGTCGGAACTCGATGTGGCGACGACTGTCCTGGCACGCATAGCTCAGCTTGAAATGTTTCAGCAAGGGCCAGCTAAGACTAGAGGCATGGGATCCTTGAACCCGTTCACAGACGGTGAAGGCATACTGAGGGTCGGGGGACGGCTGAAAAACGCTGATCTCTCCTTCGATCAACAACACCCAATCATGCTGGAACCAAACCATCACCTCACAAAATTAATCATCGGCGAAGCGCACAATAAGACTCTTCATGGCGGCATCCAATTGATGACGGGGCACCTGCGGAACAAATATTGGATCTTCCAGTTGAAAAGAGCTGTCAAAAAGCATATCCACGGTTGCACGATCTGCTATAGGTACCGCAGCAAATCGGCTCATCAACTAATGGGAGATCTACCTGGCCCCAGGGTGAGGATCGCAAAACCTTTCACGCACACCGGGGTCGACTACGCAGGGCCGATAGAGATAAAAACATGGAGGGGCCGAGGAACCAGGAATTATAAAGGCTATCTGGCCATATTCGTCTGCCTGGCAACCAAGGCAATACATTTAGAGGCCGTAACAGACCTTACTACCCAAGCCTTTTTGGCTGCCTTTAGAAGGTTTACCGCGCGGAGAGGACTCTGCTATGAAATGCATAGCGACTGCGGCACGAATTTCGTCGGAGCAGAAGCGGAACTGCATCGTCTATTAGACCACGCAACCCACGATTGGAAGGAGATAGCTGAAGTTTTGGCAACTCAAGGAACTCAGTGGAAATTCATCCCCCCAGCTTCCCCTCATTTCGGAGGTTTATGGGAAGCGGGCGTAAAGAGTGTCAAACACCACTTCAAAAGAGTTGTCGGTAATGGGACACTTACCTATGAAGAGCTAACCACGCTTCTGACTCAAATTGAAGCATGTCTTAACTCTAGGCCACTGTGCCCCCTTTCAGAAAACCCCGATGACTTCCGTGCCTTAACTCCTGCCCACTTTTTAATCGGTCAAGAGGTTCTAATTGTTCCAGAACCGGATCTGACGTCCGGAAAAATCAGCTTAAGCGACAGATGGAAGACGGTTCAACTACGCATGCAGACGTTTTGGAAGCAATGGCAACAGGAGTACCTCACACGGCTGCAACATCGACCAAAGTGGCTTAAGCAGCAACCGCAGTTGAAAATCGGAGACCTTGTCCTCCTAAAGGACGAAAGGCTCCCACCTTCTCGATGGAGCCTAGGCCGCATATTAGACACCTATCCCGGAGCAGACAGCATAACAAGAGTCGTGAAGATCAAGACTCAAGCCGGCGAACTCAAAAGGCCAATAACCAAACTTTGTCCACTGCCAGTTAATACGATTTATGGGGAAGACGATTCCTCAACACACCGAAACAACCCCTAACTCACCTAAGAACTCTACACAACACTTTACACATAACCCAACGACACCCAGTTATCACCCAAACAGATCACAATTAAAGTACACAAATCCTATGCACTAAGATACAGTCCAATCAACCCTACACACTCACAAATACCCATTTGAGGCAAAATGCCACAGCATTAATACAGCCCGAAAGAAATTAGAGTTTACCCTATCAAATCACACACACGAAAATCCCACACGCGTAAGAAAAGACACTATAAACAATATGTACATGTAATAAATATATTTACCCACAAAAGTGTACATATTAAATGTACCTACACTACACACTACATTGAAATAAATTAATTAAAGAATTCACTCACCTGCATTATCAGCGTTCCCGAAACGATCAATTAATTCTACTTTAATACAACACAATAAAACAACAAAAAAAACTCGATTATAATCCCGCACTGCACAACACAACTTTCACAAACGTAATCAAACCCGAATGGAAGCAGCAATTAGCATTCATAATTGGTGCATCGATATCCCCTTCGACCTCACTTGGAGTTCCAGTCCATCGCCAACCAAAACAATATCTTCGTTTTCACACTTCATCTCAACTTCCAGTCCACAAACAAACACAATTCTTCGCAATTCTCTCAACTTCCAGTCGACCACAATATGCCATCAACAACAACAAGAGCAATCAGCTATCAGCAGCATATACTCTTATCAGCAGGAGAATAGCAAAACAAAGCAAACAAAAAAAGAGTTTCGCTCATATGCGATCGCCTATACACAAACGGGATCATGTGTGGGCTCGACAATCGAAGGCTGGCGTAATTGCTGTGTTCTCTCGTAGAGTGTTTGTTGTTGTTTTCCGTGTCACTGTCTGTACATTAACATTTGCATTAATCTCTTGTTTCATTTCATGTACCCAAATACATTTTTGTCAACAACCAAGTTACCAAGGGCAACAGTGGAGGCAGAAGAAGTGGACACAAGACACGAATATATTTCTTCGTTGGGGGAGAATGTTGGCGTCAACAATAACAATGACGGTGACGGTGACGGTGACGGTGATGGTGACACCGTGTGGGGTGGAATGCACCCATCAATTGCAAAATATCCCACAAGGGAATTTCTGTCATTTTTGATACGAAACGTCAGTTCAATTATAATATAAATGTATAACGTAAATTGAATAAAACTGATAGTTCTTATAACGTTTGCGGAACCGTGCAGGTTTAATTCCCTTTGCGGTTTAAAATTACAGTTTGCCTTTTGGTTAATCTTTGGTGCACTTTGCCCTTTTCTTTTTTTTGTTCAACACCCGAACAATATACTTGCCCAGAGCTGGAAAAATGAGCTGTGAGATTGTAGACGTTCAATTTACTTAAATAGTAAAACGACTCAATTTCACTTTTTGGACAAGTTATTACGTTTTGGAGGTCGAAACATAAAACGGGAAAATCATTGTCCTTATCACATTTTCTTCTATTACGGCACTCTACTTCATTCCTCGAGTTTTCAAGTGTTTTATACTCTTCGCAAATATCGCATCTATCTTTTTTTGGGGTATGAAACGAAATATTAAATTCGAAATTGAATATTTGCCTGTATAGACTTTCTTTTACAAATCCTTCCCCATTCTCTTCGCACTGAGTCTTATACTGTCTATACATTTCTGCAATAGAAAGTCCGGCTTCAAGAAACTTTTTTGTAGTGCTTTGACGACAATAGTGAGACTCTACTAATGGAAAGGAGAGTATATGCTGCCTTACCTTGTTTTTTAAGTTTGGTGATATAGTTTCTTGGACTTAGCTTCAACATTTTTTTTTCTTCCCGAAACGTAGGCTTGACCAGCTTGATAACGAGCTCTACGTACGTTTGATTTCCACTTGCTAGAGTTTCGCTTCCTTTTAGTTGTTCTGTTGTTGGAATTGTCAATGACATCTATCACAATGCCCTCAGCAGTTATTTGAGCACCCGGTACTAGACTGTCGAAATCAATTTCAACTTCCGGCTGCAATTCCATTTTGCTAACCTACTATTATACCAACGAAATTTATGTTATGTCCCTTTAAAAATTAAAATTAAGTAGTTCCTTACTTACGATCTCTTAAATTTACTAATTTTGAAGTGAATAACTCAAAATTTATTGTTGTTTATTTGTAAAAACACATTCAATGCCTGCAACTGCTTTAACCGACTGAAAGAAATCACGTTTTTTACCGGTTGTCAATAATGGAATAACATAAATCAGAGCAACTATTTAAGAATAACAAAGACGTATGTAGGTAACATACGACTTTGTTACAATTTTTTTGTTTGCATTCTAAAATTCCATAGTTGTATGTACACATACGACTTTGATCTAAACATTCGGTGAATATTCTTTTAACAACCTTGATTTTATGGCTTTTTTCCTCCTATAATATGTGCTGCTCTCTTGTAGAAAGTAGGAAATGCTTCTAAAAGGAAATTTGAACGTATTTGCATCAAAATGTCAAATTTGAATTTTTTCGACATACGACCTTGTTATTCTCAAAATATTTTTTTGTAATTTCCATGGAATTAACTACCCGATGTGTGGAATTTTTGTGCGCACAGGCAGCCGACAAAAACGAAACGTCATCGCACGTCCATGGTCCATGTAAAGAAATATCCTTTTAAGTCCTTTCATTTTCTGCATGGACAGCTCCAACCATGCGCATTTGGCTTCATTAGAGTCAGACAGTCGGTATCATAAACTAGCTATTTAATAGACTGACAGCTTCAGCCAAAAAAGAGAAATTGCCTACAAGCTAAATTTGACCTTGGATGTAGCCCACTTTGAATTCATGTGTTTGTGCATATGTTAATCAAAGGGGACTCACTCATACTTGAAAATAAACCAGCCTACACTCTTCCGGTTCCGGTTTAAACCGCCATGTCGGAAGCCTGTCGTGGACTTTCATTTCAATTTCGAGGGCTCTGTTGTAAACCATAGTTTTTCTGAGTTCCGGGCTGACATTTTTCGCTACTTTTTATACAAATAGTTGTTCGATTTTCTTATAATTGAATAGAAATTAATGTTCAAATTACAGGATATAAAGAAAAGGAATATTTTTTAAGTCATTTTACAATGAATTTTGTATAGATGAACATTATTTTTATGATATCGATATAAAAAAATTGTTCGCATGTTCGCCATAGAATTTCGTTTAAGTTTCGCAACAAATTTCTCCTTTCACATTCCCATTTTTTTTTAATGATCGATTTGGTGAAACTATTAACAACAGTATTAAACGACAACTGTGACAACTGTACTGTCACTTAAAAAAGTGTAAGAAAAATTACAAACAAAACATCAAGTAAGTTTCCTAGAAAACAAATGGTCAAAAAACAATAATAAATGTGCAGTCATCATCAACTTTATTTTACTTTTTACATAAATAATGACATTATTTTCATTCATAAAATGTCTACCAAAAACTTTTCAGTCGTCTTTTTTTTATTATAAACTAGCACTATTCATGTTCTTGGCTGAAGCAGTTGTTTTCAAATGGAATTATTTAAAATGTTCTGATAAATTTTAATTGTTTTTTTTTTTGTTGTTTTCCGCTATTAAATGTAATCTTCATGAAAATATTATAACTCAAAAATCATACTAATCGTAATCAATCCATTGACGTTTTGCTATTGACATTCCCGGCGAAATATTTGCTAGCATAAAAAAGAGACAACACGAAGACATGTTTGAATAAGCTTCATGAGTGAACGTGTCAAGATGTGGTTGATTTATAAATAAAAAGAATACTTGAGTTTGACATTGGAACTTCATTTTGATTATTTTGGTGTGATTATAAATTTTGGGTATTCCACTAACAAATTTTTTCCCCCAAAAAAACAACAAACCAAAACAGGCACAATAATTGTAGGAACAAAAATATCTTCTTTTATTTCATCGAGTGAATTTTTCACACTTTATTGATTTATTTATGTTGATTTCAATTTTGTAGAATAGAATACAAATGTTATCGTGGTGCAATAAAACAACGAATTTAAACTCTCAGAACGCATCCATCAGTTGACAGCAACTCACGAAATACACTAAATCTCAGTCAGTGTTCCTAGCACTCTCTCTTTATTTTTCCCACGAAGCGTGTTTATTTTTCCCTTTTCACTAAACTGAAGTTACCTCTACTTTTTTATGAAAAAAAAAATGCTTTTAAAAGTAAAATTTGTATTATTCGGAAAGAAAATAACATTAAATTAATCTTCAGTATAAAAGTCGCAGTTTGCTAACATTATAATCATTATTTTTGGTACTGGAAATTGTTGCTAAAGGCAAATCTCCTTTTTATGTATATTTAGTGCGTTCACATTCACGGTGATATCGCACGTTGAAAACAAAAGTGACACTAAACAAAAAACCTCATTTTTGAATATGGCCGATTTAAGTTTTGGACTAACTTCAATGGGCGATAGTTACAAAACAAAAGTTTAAAAAGTTATGTTACTTGGCCAAATTAAAGTATCACTTATTTTTGTGAAATTGAATTTTGAGATTTAAACAAAAAATGATGGATATATAAGAAAAAAAGGTCCTTTTGATAAAGTTTGGTATAGTGCCACTATTTGTTTAATACTGTTACGTATTTTCTAATAAAACCGTTAAATTATACAGATTTAAAAACAAAAAAAAAAAGGTTAAATACTTCAAAAATAAATAAAAAGGATTATTTTATTAATCAAATATTACTGTTTACAGTGATATCACTGTAAAGTATACAGTCAAGTTAAGCATAAAAATGTGAACTAAAGTTAAAAAAGAACTCCTAAAATAATTAAAACAAATTTAATCCAAGAAAACCGGCACTAAACGAAATATGACACTTATGAATTCACTTATCTGAATAATAATAACTCTAGCTTAAATTTATATCGACATTATGCGAAAAGTGCCACTTTATCACTTAGGTACCTCGACATGAACTCCCTCCAACGACCAGACCAGAATACCCGAAGTATCGTTTTATCTTTTACCGATAGAGTGATTTACGTCAAAGTAATAAGTGACACTAGTGACTTCTTATGGAGATTAGTCGAAGTATCAGGAAGAGCATCTCTACAAAGGATGCGTTGTTTATATCGGAACCTAGATGTCGCTCTAACTCAAAAGTGTATGATTTTGTATAGTGCCACTTTTGTTTTCAACGTGCGATATGTAGTTTGAATGTTTTCTTGTCAGATTGTTGATATTCCCACAATTTTGATGATTTAGCGAAAATTGAAATTCCCACAAAAAGGTAGAGATGCCACTATGTAGGAACACTGCTGAGTGTCAGTATTTTTTTTGCTGCTTCACACGTATTCACAGACAGTAAAATAGCGAGCGGTGGGATGGGCTTATATTGAAAAAAAATCTGCGGAGTAAATCGGGGAGGCGTAGGAAAGCTGTCGGTCTATTTAATAAATAGTTAGTTTATGGTCGGTATTCAATCTTTGCTTAAAGCAGTTCGTGTCGGGTCAAAGTTATTTATAAGTATAACCCATTCGTAGTGATAGTGAGTGTACTAACCAAGAAATTGTAAATAATTTTGGAATACATCTTGTAAGTACATATTGAATAATACAAAAAAAATTAAGTAGGTAGGGCTATTAGAAAGAAGTTTAAATTGGAATGGAATCAAAAATGTCATATGTAATTGAAAACGATTGTAAATATTCGTATCAATGGCAAGTTCTTCTTAATAATTTGTTTGTATTTTAAATTTTAGCATAGACCAAAAAACAACCCCAGACAAGTCCCGTTGTCACCGGACGATATAGCGCCGTATGCTTTTCATTGATATTAGGAGGAAACAAATTATAAAATGTGACTTTAAATATGTATTCGAAAATAACCTAAATAGTTAAACTACGAATTTTGATTTGTAAATCATAAGATATAAGTTGTAAATTGAGAATTAAGTTTTCCAATCTCACGATAAAACAATTTCAATTTAATACGGTGATGCCTCAAATCACAACTCAAGAATCGTTAATTGCAAAATATGAAATGCAAATTGATAAAAAAAAAGATTCAATTTACCATTACAAATTCGTAAATTGCAATTACTGAAGTGGTAAAAAGTTTTGTTCGCAAATCAACACTTTTGAGTTGCAATTCAAGACTAAATGGTTGTATAATTTGTTAAGGAAGGAAATCCGAATTTACAACACAAAAGTGGTAATTTACGAATTATTTTTGCCATTCACAATCCATAGTAATAGCAAACTGATAACTATTTGTGTCAAATTGCGATTGGTTATTGCAATATGTATTCCTCATTTGATCGCATCATTGACAATAAAAAGTAGCGATTCGCGACTTTTGAGGGTCAATATCTTCACTTCGTACAATTTATAGAATTGCGAATAAAAAGTCGTGAATTAGTAAATCCTTAGCTAAGCTCTAAAACTAGACAAACTTTTCGTGATTCTGCGCTCATTTTTCTTGATTTGATCTTAAAATTTTTTCCGTGTTCAGTCTCCTTGGAACTAACTTCGGCTTCTGTTAATAGATGGTTGGGGTTCATCTTATTGGAGTCAGCACATTCCTCTTCACCAGAGTCTTCATCTGCAACTGCGCCATCGGTGGAGGGTGACAAAAAAATTGTATCCGAGACTTCATTTTCTGAATCAAAAGCATCACAAGCAGAAACGCCACAAACATTTTTCGTGGAAAACAACGGTATGGAAAGGAAAATCGTATTGTGACTTGCTGTTTGGTGTTGCGTTAACGCAACGCTAGCTATAAATGGGTTAAAGCCGACACATGTTTACTTACCAGTAGTTCATTAGGTACTTTCTTTAACGTCGTGCGCAGTAATGCAACTTTTCCAATTATCTATTGAACTCATCCCTCAAAGTCATGAACAAATTGGAAATATACCTACAATACTTAGCGCACTCCAAATTCCACATTGAAATCGTTTTTTGGCGATATTTGAAAATCATTTGGGAATCCCTCAGATTTGTGTCCCCGAAATCCGGTTCAATAAGCCCCCCAAATATATGCAACACAAATCTGTCCCAAAAGATTTGATTACTTCCATCTGTCCGCCGCTTATACAAGTTTAACCAGCTATGAGGAGCACGTCGAAGCCATTACAATTCATAATCGACAAATTGCCACAGGCACCAATTCGATATAGAAACCACACACACTTACCGAACTGACTGCATATAATCTCCGCCATTAAAGGAAATGTTATACAGTAAACATATGGCGCAGCCAAACAACACCCATCCACCGTTAAATTGGCGATTTCCATCACGTACTAAATTCACCCCAATGGATTTCCTTTCCCTTTGCATTTTCACTCCATTTATTGGCAACTTAAATCTGCCACATGTCCCGTCGTCGATGTAGTCATCCGCCCACATCACGTACTGTCCTGAATTTGCATGGAAAGTCCTCCATCGGAATTATGTTGCACTTCATATGCACAGCAGAGTTTTACATTCGCCAGCATACACCAAACACTTTTCTTGACAATATTTAGGATACGTCTGAGATTTGTATGACGTTTCTGTTTTTTTTTTTTTTTCAGTTCCACGCACCGAACTGCTCGGAGATCCTGATCGATATGTCAAAGCTGGCAGCAGAGTCGTTCTGCGCTGCATAGTGAGAGGAGCACTCGAAGCACCGACGTTCATTATATGGTACCATGGCTCCGAGCAGCTGCCATCCGAATCCGCCCGTCATCGAACACAAATCGACAGCAATGTTCCAGAGACCGAGGGAAACGCCCGCAGCACAGTGAGTATTAGGAGGAATTTAATTTTTTTCCATTCCAATGGGATACAATATCTATTCTCTTTTGCGATGTGTGTGTATATGTAGATCAGTTCATTTATCATCGTGGTGGCGAAAAAGAGCGATTCCGGCAATTACACATGTAGCCCATCGAACAGTCCCAGTGTGACGGTTACGCTGAATGTTATAAATGGTGAGTATGTAGCACGACGAGTACCGCTGTGCTGTGACAGCCAAAGACAATGACAGGTCCTGGTCGATTTCCCTCTGGGCATACAAATTAAGCAGCTTTTTTTGGTTTGTTTGTGGTGTCAGATATTCACAGAACGTATATTTATCTTGAGCATTTAGTTAATTAATAAGAGAAGCAAAGCTTGTATGAGTGCGATGGTAATAGATGCTGACAAATGTGCCCGGAATAAAATCAACAAAGCATTAAGGTGACATGCGGACGTGACAAGTCGATTTGTTGGAAATAATTGCGGATTGTTGTTAGTTGTCTCTTGTGGCTTGTGCATTGCATTAAATTTACGGGCGCGCTGGTTTCATCGTGAATGTCTATTCATTTGGACACGAAACAATTAGGGGGCTGAATTTTGGCTGCGTGGGAAAAGTTTTCTGTTAATTGCTATCGGAATCGGCGAGGGATTGTTCTTAATTCAAGGTCAACCTATATCAATGGCGGCGACTAATTGAATTCGCCGAGATGGTTTATTGGTTTGTTCGCACGACTTTGTTATGAGTGGTGCAGCGTTGCCACTTTGCTGCAATAGCAGTAGATCTACTGAACCTTTCGCAAAAAATAAATCTACTACCACTAAATCCAATCTACTGCACTTTATTTCTTTGACACCCTCAGACTCACGTGGGCTTTTAGAGTATTTTCAAAATTTTAATTTAATTGATGGAACGTTTATAAAAAAAACACTAATGTGATTATTAATACAGTTCTAAGCAATTTATCTTTGTTTTTTGTATAATAAAAAATCTACTGCGGAAAGATCCAATCTACTGCATTTTTTTTAGTGATCTACTGCGCTCCTCTTTTTTTGAAGTGGCAACGCTGGAGGGGTGTGTTTGATTCCAAATGAGTTAGGGAACTTGTGTCGGCTTAAAATCCATAAGTTGGTTAAACCATTTGGATCCGCAGGCTACTTTGTAGTTGAGACATAGAGCCCATTCATAAATGTAATATTGCGCAAGATGTGCTAAGCAGAGAGTTCACAAATCATGAATTGGCATCAGCTAAGCAGAGAATTAATAATTGTAGTAGATTTTTATTTTAAGCGCAACCGTGCAGATGTAATGTGGTTTTCGATTGGGCTTCTTCAGATTCGCTCAGATTTCAGATTTCGTGTGTCTAATCGAACATAAAAACCAGAGACAATACTGAGACCACCAACTTCGGCCGATTTCCCGTTACTTACCTACAAGCTATATTTTTATGGGGTGGCAAATGCTAAGTGCGCTTATATTGTTACATAGAAATTCGTATTGACAAATGTCACCTAACTTCAAAAATTCCGACTCACCAACACACTCGCACCTTGCATATGCGACTTCCGCTGTGGGCAAAGTTGCTGACAGCGTTCATAGAATTTTATCCGTTAACTTTGAAATTATTCGTTACATGTGGATAATACTATTTTTTAGGAATAAGTGAACATTTGCTTAAAATATTAAAGAAAAATGAACAACGTAGATTGGTTCAAGGAAAATAACAACATTTTGAGCAAATTTTCTTCAGTTATCTAAGAAAAATTAACACATGAAATCGAAGTTAATGATATTCAAAAGCGGAAAATATGCAACCATGTTTGTCCTAATAAGTTTCTAGTATATAGAACATCTCCTTTGGATAGTTTTATTAACCAAAGAAATCAAATTATTCGCCTTTTAGCAATATATAATTACTAACCAATGGCATTCAGTAATATAAAAATGTGGTATTCCCGAACTCTAGCACATTTCCCCACGGTTGCCGATGTTGGCAGCATTTATTTTTTGTATGTTTTTGCATGTCACACGGATTCTTAATTGACATAACAACGATTGGAAAACAAAATGGCGAATTTGAAAAAAAATTGAGGGGGCCAGCGGCAAGATGATTGGGAGCTGAGGGTCTCAGTATGATTTGTCTCTGGTTCAAACTTCTGCTCCAAAGTTGTTCTTGAAGCTGTTAGGATGTCAGGTCTCTACTGTAACGAGTATATCGTATCGCCCAAGAATACATATTTAACGTCTGAGGCCTTAGCACCTGCAATAGCCATCAGATTCATTAGAGGCCACCTTACCGCAAAACTACGATGTACATTTATTCTCCACAGACGCCAACAAACAGTGATTCTACGAGTAGTGACGCCATTAAAGATGTAGCCGAAACTACCATAAGTCAACTTGTTAAAAACGTCTAAGGTCTAATAAGGTTCTCCTCCGATTTTAATTGGTGATCGCACTGTGATAATGATAATCGAAGTCGATTATCGTTATCCGAATGCAACAACATTTTTTTTTTTATTTTAACTGTTTTCCATATTTAATCTAATTTTCATTGTTTCTATTTTTTAACTTCTAAATTTTAATTTTTTGTACAATTGAAATTGTTTTTTAATATATCTATTTTGGAAGTGATAACTTCTAGTTGGGCATTTTTGATATGGGATAAATTCATTGAACTCGCGACATCAATGTTGCGACACCAGTGTTCGTGAAATTGGAACGAAAGTTGAGAGGGTATATAGAGCAATGTTTATTAACAATGATAGAGTAGATAGATGTACCAACTACCAACTAATGGAACAGCGACACCTAGCAGATATGAGCCCTATAATACCTCAAAGAGAACAACAGACGCCATTAATGGTGTCACCGGAAACTTGCCTTCTCACTATATCGTTTGGGTTGTAGTCTATGGTAGTTAATGTGGGAAATATGTGTTACCATATTACAAGACATTTTGTGTTGTGTTTTTGGAACCATTTTGTGAAATTAGAGTAGGAGCTACAAACGCTGGTTATATTCACTTATGAATACTTACACACATGAATGGATGAATATCTTTGCGGAATTTGTTTTTTTATTCTCTAAAGTTAAAACAATAAGTTTCTTAAGAAAATAAATTTACTTTTAGCTTCAGAGAATTGGAAAAAATAAAAGTAAACAATTCGCGCGAATTTGAGAAGGTTACTTACAATTAAGAGACAATTTTAGCAATCGGGTTGGGGCGAGGGAGCTGATGGTTTCATAAGTTTCATTGGTATTCAGTTCAAAGAATACCAATTAATTTACGTTTTATTGTAATTTTTGTATGTCAAATAATGCATCCTTCCATCCACTCTATTATATTTCTGTAGCTTCACACTCAACCAATCTTAACAAATGAAGTGTCAAAAAAAAAGTTATTTTCGGGGTGTCTATTTTTGCATTTTTACTTTTCTTAAATATTAACAATTGATAAAGTTGACATTAAATTTCAACTACGCAGTTGTGTACAGACTATGATTTTTTTCATTCATCTCGCCCGTAGTGATGCCAGATTACAAGATATATCTTTTTTTTTCAAGATTTTTGAGCTCCAAAATATGTACAAGACTTTTTACCTCAACATCTTCAAATTTCAAAATTTTTGATATCAACAATTTTTTAAATCTAACAAATTAAAAGAACCTCTTCTATTGAAGGAAACTATTTTTTTTTAAATCCATTATTATGTACAAGGTGGCGCAAAAATAACCTTCCGATGTTTTTTGGCTGTAATTTAAAAAAAAAATGAAAAACTTTGATTCTTCTTGTGGATTATTTTTATTTGGTCTTTTAATTTTTTTACATCAAGTCGAGAATATGATGTCATGTAAATGGCCGCCGCCACAGTTGATTGTCATGTGAGCCCTTTTTATGGCATTTTCCATCACTTTGGCCAAAACTTCCGGCGATAGGTCCTCACATTCTTGACGGATATTGTCTTTAAGAGCTGCAAGAGTCTGAGGCTTGTTGACATAAACCCGCGACTTCAAAAAGCCCCACAAAAAGAAGTCTGGAGCGGTCAAATCAGGCGATCTTGCGGGCTAGTGCAAGTCGCCAAAAACGACCCGGGAACACCGCTTTCAGAATATCGGTTGTGGCTCGCGCAGTGTGTGCCGTAGCTTCGTCCTGTTGGAAGCACATGTCCTCCAGTCCTAAATCGTCCAATTGCGGTAGAAAAAAATCGGTAAACATGGCCCTATAGCGCGCACCGTTCACTGTTGTCGTTTGACCAGCGGCGTTCTCGAAAAAAAAAATGGCCGCGTCAACAGAGGCAATATTCTCGGCACAACGGGCGCTCCGGGGCCCGCCACTCTTGGCAACGTCTCGTGTTGTGCCAGTCTCTTCGAAGCGAGCGGCTAAACGTCGCAGTGTTTCACCAGTAGGCGTTGGACGGCTAGGAAATCTGCAACGAAATTCACGTTGTGCCAAAGCCACCGACCGATTATTGCTCAAATAAATAGTCACCAATATTCCGCGTTCTGGAGCAGTGTAGCGTAACATTGTTTATTAACGTGTATTTCGCTTGTGTTTACTACACAAAAGTCAAAACAGAACTGACATTAGGGGCAATCGCAAAATTTATAGCATTTTCTGATAGGAGGATTACTTTTGCGCCACCTTGTATTATGTCAGTCATACAGATCCCATGCACAATTTCCGTTTCACTAACGTTTCCGTCAACTCTAAAGAAACGGGCATTTTAACGTATTTGATAAAATAACTGATGTAACGTGTTTTTGAAAAAATGTTTTAGGCGTAAAAAGAGAGGATGGAAACTTCGCATATTTTCAATATTTTATCTCTTCCGCATTGCTCTGCAAATGTTGAAATAATATTTTCTGTTCCAAATTTAAATAAAACAAAGTTCGAAATCGTTTGAGTACTGAAACAGTTGTTGTAATTTGAATCGTTACAAAGGATTTGTTGCGCTTTAATGAACCGAAATTCTATGAAATTATATGATCCTAATATAAGCAATAACTTTAATTTATGTTTACTAATATTTTTTATAGATATTCAGGTGATTTATATATTAGTAGTAAAGTATATACTTCCAGATTGTATTTTTTATTTCGCTCTTTTTATATTTTGTACAAAATCTTAAAAAAAAAAAAAGAATTTTTATTTCTGAAGAACAAGATTTTTAGATTTTTTATCTGGGAGCACGTTCAATCTACAATGTACAAACGATACAATCATCGTTGTTATGTGGTCGTATTTATCGTAAATGTTACGATTTGCGAAGGTTGATACGAGGCTCCGATTTTTGCTTTTTTCACTCCAATTTCTACGATTTCTTAAATAATTTTCCGATATTATACAAACATTAAATACGATGGGTAAACCGAAATACGACTCGATAAATAAAATACAATTCCAGAAAAAGAACCCACAAAAATTTAGAACTGCATTTAATATGACTTTAGCTTACCAACACATCCCTTTGCAATTAGCCAGCATCGATTACTGAGCATACCCTTTTTGTTTTGTTTTTTTTGCGTGATAGTAGTAGCCGTACTCGCTATATGCTATTGCTGCGTTATGTCAAATTGGCAATGGCTACTTTTACGGCCATATTATTCACTCACTTTAATCCGGGTTAAAGTTTACACCCGGATTTAAGCGAGTTTAACCCCAAAAAATTAGGTCCAAGTCTATAATATTCAGTCAAACACAGTTTTTTTTTTTAAACTTGACGGCGTTTAATCCGACTGAATTTAAACTGCATCCCGGAGACCAGTTTAAGTACTTTAACTCGAGTTAAAACTCAATTTCATAATGTTGTCATCTTTTCGACCGCAGGGCACAAGAAATAAGAAGAGGTGAAAAATAAAAAACATTTATGTTGATGTCTTCATCGTCAGAAGACAAATTTGTCGAAGAACTGATGAAACAACAGCTGATTGTAAATCAACGTCGTCCTTGTAGTCGAATATATCGAATGCAAGGAGCGGTTATGCGTCGACTATGACGATGTGGTAATTTTTGGAAATGTTTCCGTCTGAAAAAAGAGACTTTTTTGACATAATTCGGCAAACATTTCTGTATAAGCTTATAATAAAACTGGGCTCAAAACAAATGAAATAAATTTCCAAGTGACAAACAACAAAAAACGAATGCAATTTTTTGTAAAATTTAATATTACGTAGGTTTAAAACGGCTTACAATCGGTTTAAAGTTCGCGTTTAAATCCATATTTAGTCCAGCGGGCTTAATGCATGTTTCGAATGAATATTATGGATAAAGATTTAAATTGTCAGGTTCTAAGAAATCGGACTCAATGGTCGGGTGTAAAATTAACTTAAACCTAATTTACAGTCGGAGAATTCTATTGCTTTAAATTTGAAAAGCAGAATTTTTTAACGCAGATCTGAGAAGACAGAAGAACATGATTTTGAAAGACGAATTTCGACCTGCTCCCGAAATGTGGAGGTCTTATTGTCTATTGGTACGGTTCCACTAATGCTGTATATTTTTACTAAAGCTAGCAGCCAACTAATCGTCGACTTTAGTGTTTTTGATTATTAGCAAGGCCGATTGTGCAGTCCCCGTCAAAATACTATTTTTCGATGTTGTACTTACGAAGTCGCTTGCAAAGCTCAATTTTTTTGTATTTATTAATGGTTTTCTTGGAATCTTGGAAAATCTCAAATCTGCTGATGTCCAAAACAAATGATGTAGACACCCACCTATTTCGATCATTTGTAAACGCCATTTTTGAAAAGTCGACTGAAATAAAATCGTTTTGCTTTCGAAATAAAACTGGTTTCTTCAGGATATTTCAATGTGGACTTTAATCGGGGACAATTACTGAGGATACAATGTTGAATTTCTGTTTGGAATTATTTATGCCTTAGAGTTAGATAATAAAAAGCTTAACGTTTTGTTTGTCGATATTACCAAAGTATTTGATATGGTTAAGCATGGTTTTTTGCTGCGGAAGATACGAAATGAGGGTTTTCAAGGTTATGGCTCAAATAATTTCTCGATAATATATTGCAAAGAGTAAGGATTGAGGCGACTAGAAGTGGATTTAATTTTACCAAGTTTGGAGTACCTCAAGGCTCTGTTTTGGGATCAAACTTATTCCTTATCAATGAATATCAGCTCCTCATTTGAGCGTAAAACCAAAGGTCCTTTATTACAGCTTTTGCAGATGAAATAGGTTCAACCCATGCTTCAGTGAGCCTTTTAAATCTGACTGCCGATTTAATTGTAATTAGACTTGTACTTGGGGGAATCTGCAACCAAAAGTACCCTAAATATTAGCCAAACTAATACTTGAAATCCATGCAATTTTGGCCATACACCTATTCAAGGGAAATACATTGGGAACGTTGTCACTTCTGACTATATGTCTCCCCATCTGAACTTTGATAGACCATTCTCTTGGCCTTTACCGAGAGAAAATCGATATCCAACTAAACAGATGAATCAAAGATGGACTGTGGAACCGGTGCCGGTATATTCTCGGAGGAATTAAATATACACTGCTCAATCAGGCTTCCAGAGTGTCTTCCAATCAAAGGTTCTGGCAATCACGGAAGCCGCCCGAAAGGTGTCATTATTGGCAATACCACATATTACCAATTCCATTGACAGCCAGGCGGCTATAAAAGCAATCTATCCTATTGAAATAAAATCCAAGATAGTTCAACGCTGCCGCGAAGGGCTCAAGCTCAGCAGCACTCCACAAATCTCTGCTGGGCCCCTGGGCACCAGTGACAAAGCCGCCAATGAGAAGGCTAACGAACTGGCGAGAAACTGACCTGAAATGGATGACGATAGCGCATTACAGTCGATCACACCTCCACTCTGTGAACAAGTGGAGAACAAGATTCGTATGAAAACCAATAACATGTGAAAAGAACTAACCACCTGTTAAGTATATAACTATGATTAACTAAAAAAAACAAACAATTTAGAGAGTAACTTTTACAAATTTTCTTTATTTTTTAAATTGGCTTTTGGTGAGACGAAGGTGTTATAACAAACGATGCACGCCATCGACTGCTGTGCTTAGCACCGCAGTGGCTGTCGTTGCTTGGCTATCGGTTAGCGGTTCTCTCTCTGTGCTTTGTCTTTAGATGAAGACAAGGCTAGAGAAAGAACTCGATCTGACCGTCCGGCTGCACCTTGTTCACCAGTTGGCTTGATTGTCAAGTGACTGGTAAACAATGTGCTGTTGGTTAGCAAGCCAAACAACCGTTGGTGACCTACATACATGTCTATTATGTAACACCTTCATCCCCAAGTATTTTTGGTCCCCAAAAACGTATTGGTAAATTTAAATTTAATTAACAATTTTTAAAGTATTTAATATTTTTTTTTCATAACTTTTACAATTTTTGACTTAAAATCTAAGTTGAACTTGGAAACATAAAAAAATAAAATATTCTTAGGTGATGACAAAATTTAGAAAAGATAAACTTATTTTATATGTGAAAAAAAAAACTAATAAATGCAGAATTGAGCCGATCATTTAAGCAAAGAGTATGCACAGAAAATCATTATGCGAGTAAATGTAAGTACCTATACATAATAATTCAGCTTTTGATTAAAAGTTTATCTTGATATTTGTATTTTCTTTTCAATTGTTTCTTATGATATTTTATGTTTCGTTTAGTGGATACGTCTGTTGTGTGGTTACTTCGTGTTAAATATGAATGAAGTTTTTTGTACTTTGGTTTAATTTTCCCTATTATTCTGTTTTTTACTATGTCGAAGCATTGTTGCAATTCTGAGTCTTTTCCTATGTTAAGTTTACTTATTCTTGTCTCCTTGTTTTTTTGAAACAAGTTAGCTAGTCTATTTATGTCAGCTTGAGTTAAGTTTTTTAAAATAAAGTCGTTAGGTTTCAGCTTAGTGGTTGTGTGAATAGTGTTATTATAAATGTTAATTATTTCAAAGATTTTATCGTCTAACTCTGAGCTATCTTTTGCTGCATTCCTTAGACGTAAATGTTCATTAAAGGTTCCGTGGAGACGTTCGATGTCAGGATTGCCTGTTTTTTGAAAAGCGGTGGTTCTGTGGAAAAAGATGTTGTTTTCTTTTAAAAACAGCTCCACTGTAGAATGAATAATGCAGGTATCTCCGTCTGAAATAAGTTTATTCGGTTTACCTAAACCTGGATACGTTGCTTTATTGCTGCTAAAATGGCGTAATTTGAAAATTTGTCTATTGTCGTGAGGTACATTTTGTTGCGTTCAGGAAACCATATGTACATGTGGACAATATCGTTAAAACATGCTGGTGTTTCAGTTATTTCAAACGGAATTTTCAGAGGATGCCTGTCATGTTTAGCAACAGCACAAATGTCGCAATTATTAACCCTAGAGAGATAACCATTTTTCATAGTACGTTAAAGATAACCATACGTCAATTCGACGTGTATATATTTGGAAGCACCAATTTTGGATTGTGTATATAATATGTCTCTGCAAGTGGCAATGTAGTACTATAAATATCATTGTGCTATAGAGTAATACAACATTAAAGTTTATTTTCATTTTTATTAGGAAAAATATATATATATAAAAAAAAAAAAAATTTCTTTGAAAAACTAAAAAAAAATATTGAGATATCATCTTCAGACTCATAAATTATTACTTCAGACTTTTAAAAATCAACTTTTTGTAATTTGTATGTTATAATATATATTGAAAAGGAACGTTAATAAAAAAAATTATTCATCTTGGTCCCCAAGGCAATTAGGACAAGCGCTCGTCTTGTGCTCTCCACAAATGGGATTTTTGCATTTATCGCACATCGACTTTGTCATTCTTCTAATTTTTGATGGACAAAATGCACAATATTTCCTTTTCCTTGGCTCAAATACAGCTTCACATTGTGTAGGAGATTCGAAATGTCCTTTTGGTAAAATATCACTAATTTTTTCCTTTATATTCGTCGGCAAAGTTGGTAATTGCTGCCTTGTTAACATCCACGGAGTCATCAAGCTATTGCTCAGTTTTTTCATGAAATTACGACGATTTAGGGGTTTGTCTTGCTTAGACATGACGTTGTAACAATAAATAATGTATGCGTTTATAAACGCCATATTCAACATACCATAAAACATGGCCATCGGCCATCTGTTCGTTTTACGGCTGCACGACTGCGAAGAACACATTTGATCGAACGTATCCACCCCGCCTTTAGTTTCGTTGTAAAAATGAATCATATGTGGCTTTGATGTCGTAGGATGAACCGTGCCATCTTCATCACAAGATGACAGAAGATAGACCATTTTACTTGGTTTTGGTTTGTAAGACACTAAAGTCAAGGGCCCATCATAACAGAACATGGATGTTCCGACACGTCTGGAACTCATATTTTTCAGCTCTTCTAGTATTTCCCGTTTATTCGACCTTATAGTGCCAACTAAGGTTAAATTATATGGCGACCTCAGCAAGTTCTTTGCTAAAGGAACTGACGTAAACCAGTTATCACAGGTCACATTTCTGTTACTACCATGAATAGACTTTGTAAGTTCCTTTACGTAAAACTCACCGAGAGGCAATCCGTTGATTTGAGTACATTTTCCTAGATATGGAACTGCATCAATCATATATCGTGTGGCGCTGTCACATGTCATTACTATTTTTATTCCGTATCTACTGGGTTTATTCGGAATCTACATGCGAAATGGGCATCGACCTCTGAAACCTAAAAGCTGTTCATCTATTGTCACATACGCTCCGAGGATGTAATTAGATCGGCAATGGCCTATGAAGATCTCCCATATTTTTCTAATTGGTATAAATGTATCAGTAGCCCTTAGTTCTGGTCGCAAAGTTTTATCATCCATACGCAAGCACCTTATCAGGAAATCAAATCTGTCTCTACTCATGGTAGCAACGTATCTATTTCCTGAATACGAATAATCAAATAGTTCATCCGTGGTCAAGTGATTGTCTTTCAAAGCTGCTGTCAGTGTCAATATGCCGATTATAGCTCGAATTTCATCGCTAGATGTAGCTTTGAAAGTAGCTTTCACATCAGGCCTTGAAATCTTCAACTGAATTTCTGCGTTGGTCCATTTTGTTATCTCCCCCACAATATCGTCATTTATAAATGCATTGAAGCATTCTAAAGGATCATGAAGGCTTCTATTCATTCGTGTGGGGCCTCTAGTTGTCCGTATAATAATAGAAGCCGATGTCCTGCCACTTGTTCTGCCTTTAGTAGCCGTCCAACGATGATCGTTTTTGCCTTTAAGTGTTTCATGTTGCGGCATGACAATAGGATTCGGCATGCTCGACGAGGTACTTTGAGACACATTTTCAGTATTCAAGATGCTTTCCGTTTCCACTGGTGGCGGATCATCTTCTATATCACTTTGCACGTCATCTTCGAATAAATTATTTTCAGTTTCACTGTCCGATCCCTCGATCTCTTCATCACTCAATTCTCGCAATAACTGGTTAATTTGTGAAATTTCTAAGCCTCGTGACGCCATATTATTGTAATAAAAAAGCCTATGAAAAATAAAATAATGCTAATGTAAAATATTACATAATCTTCATACAAAAGTAAAAAAAAAAAATAACGCCAAAGATAACCTACGTCACTTCGACGTATACGATATTTTTCGGCAGGTATGTATCTATAAAAGTAGTGCACTTACCTGAGCGGCACGTGTGTCTCCTGCAAGCTCTTTTGGTCGACTGAGTTGGCAGGAGTGTCGGGCGCAGTGACGCCATATATGCACAAATGACATCGAATTTAAAAAATTGATTACGTCGATTCGACGTAGGTTATCTATCTAGGGTTAACGTATTTATGTATTACCGTTTGTAAACTTGGATAGAAGTATTTTGCTTTTAATTCCAAGAACATTTCATTGATACCTCTGTGATTTTTGCTAATATGTTCATTTTTTATTATATCAAGAAGTTCATTCTTATCCAAAATTTCTACTAGTTTTATGTTTGATTTTAAAATTTTTAAATTTTTGTTAAATGAAAAATATTTTACATAAAGGTTTTGAAACACAAGAAAAAGGGGAAGGTCAGAAGAATATATGCAAATATTTCCATTTTTTATAAGAATCCGTCTCATTATTTCTTGTAAATTCCTATTTTCCCTACTGAGTTGAATATGATTTTGAATTTTTTTATGAACAATTTTAAAGTAACATTTTTCTTTAGCGGAGTATGATAAGTAAATTTGATTTTTGAACATGTTAATTGGCTTTTCAGAAATGTAAATATGGTTATTGGAATCCTCTGGTGCACTATGGATTGTCGCGCCCGTAGATATAACATCATCATTTTTAAGTTCCAAATCATTTTGAATTTCATTTAAGAAAATTGCTCCTCGATTTACTTCCTTGGTGTCCCTTTCTTCCTGATTTAGTCTACTCAAACCATCTGCAACAAAATTATCCTTCCCTTTTAAGTACTCGACATCATAGTCGTACTCATTGAGAGAAATTTTCCACCGCTGCAGTTTCATATTTGGTTCTTTAATACCGTTTAGCCATACAAGCGGCTTGTGATCAGTACGTACTATGAATTTCCTACCATATAGGTAAGTTCTAAAATACTTGACTGACCACACAACTGCGAGAAGCTCTTTTTCTATCGTAGAGTATTTTTTTTCGTGATCATTCAAAGTTCTAGAAGCGAAACAAATTGGATGACTAACACGGCACCTAGGGCGTAATTAGATGCATCCGTTGTCAGAACAAACACTTTACTAAAATCAGGACTTTTGAGAATGGGATCAGAAGTTAAAAGAGTTTTTAAATTTCTAAAAGCCCGGACATATTCGAGGTCAGTTGTGTTAACTTTTTCAGTTTTCTTCAAATATCGTACTAAAGGGTATGCTACTTTCGCGTAGTCTTTAACAAATTTCCTATAATAACCTGTTATCCCAAGAAATTGTTTAATACAATATAATGGAAGCTTTGGCCAAAATATCACAGAGGCCAAATCATCAAACTTCCACAGTTTGACAGGTCATCGCTGTCTAAGGTGGTAGGGGCTCTAACGGTTAGAAACCACACAATGAAACTAAATCTCAAAGATGACGATATACATATGTAGAGGCTGCGGAGATGAAGAGGCCGATGAGGATACACCTCACTTCCTGTGTCACTGACCGGGCATCTGTCACCTAAGGAACTGAACACTTTTACTTTCAAAACTAACGAGAACTTTCTTATGGCTCACTTTGTTATATTCTCTTATTTGTTTTACGATTATCAGGATGGCTAGACGGCTTCGGGTAAGAAGAAGGGACATGAAGCTAACCATCTCTTACACCAACGGCCCCGCATAAAATGGCATCATAATGAGTCTACAAAGACCTAAGTGTAGCTAAGTAGGGCTCAACCTGAGTCGACATTCCATATTTTTCTTATTTCAGTCCAGACCAGACCCGTCTGCGATGACGGTCAAAAACTTCTCCCGATTACGCCCATCTCTATTCGGCAAACATTTTCATCTGCACATCTTTACAGAGTAAAGCCCAAGTGACAAGTGGGAATCCCATCCTCTCACTTGTCACACACAAGGTACACTGAACTCTAAATCCATTAACAAAAATTTTCGATTAGAAAATATCTTCCCAAATGCCTTTGACGGAATTTTCCAAATACTTTCGCCAATATGGGGTACAGCAAACGAAAGTGAGCGCACAACGCTGTAATTCCAATCAATGTCTTCAATATACGGTCGTGTTTGAGTTTGATGTTTAATTCAAGCTGTCGATGAGACGCTCCAGAAGACGACTGTCGATTATATAGGCAGTCTACCGAACAGGAAGCGAAAGCGAAAATCATCAAAAATTCCGCTTTTCCAATTTGGATGGGCTTCTAATTAAAACGAAAAGTCACTGTCAGTAGTTGGAAAGAAAGCGAATGCCCAATCGGATGAGCGGCTTTTTGAAGAGAGGGAGTGCAACGTGGTGTTTTCTCACTTCACTGCCAAATCTTCGCATCGGGTGGGCTGGGAATTTCTGCAGTGTCGTCTTTGGGATGAAATTAATTTAAACTTGGAAATGTTTGGTTTGAGTGGAAATTAATTACAAACATATCAGTGTTTGTCTTCCATTAACGACTTTGACTTTGAATTTTCAATTTGTGCGACAGATTTTGCCGCGCAAAGGAAAGGTGAAGGCTGTTCAATCTATTTACCCATGGGAATAATTATAAACATGTCCAGGTGCTCTGATTGGGAAATGCCTGTCACTATGAATTGATTTAGCTACTCTGAGAAGAGATTTTTCGAGCATGGTTCGAATGTGTCGCTAATTCAATATTGATCCTAATCATTAATGGCTGGACTTCGTAAACAGAATGCTTTGATTAGGAAGGAAGGCCTTTGCATCCGTGGATATTTATGCTGTTGGGTGATTTGTTATAGAGATCCCATATTTTTGGCCACTTAACTTAGGCGAATTTGTTTTTCTATACTAAAAATTTTAAAAAATATCTCTGTCCAAAGGAGCCGTAACGTTTTTCGGTTACCAGCCGAATTCAAGTAAATTTGTGCCCTTAAATCAAACATTATACCTTGACTCTTTTTGGGACTGTTCGAAAATTGTCAGAGCTGATTTGATGTAACGATGATGATGTACAATAATCGGGGGAAGTATTTAGTAGGGTTTCCCTTATTTTTCGACAATTTTTTTTTAACGCATATGTTCTTATTTTATTTTTTATTATAAAACGCAACCAAAAAAAAAATTAGCTCATTTGGATCATGTTTACCCGTGCCGACTTCGATCGAAACATGTCAGTACAAGTTACACTGAAATAGTAGCACGTGCCTAAGGAAATTTTTATTGCATTTTTAGTTTTTAAACGGTAAAGTAGTTTTTTTTAATCGATTAAAGATGTCACTGCAATTAAGAAGCAACACAAAAAGCATTTACTTAGTGGGAGATGTAAATCACCAAATAAAGGGTGCTAAATTACCGTCAAATCGACAAGTTCTTGCAGTTTTCTTTTTTAATATGCGGGAAGTTAAATTGACAGTTAGCGAAAGTGTAAATCTTGTTATTCGCGAGTGTAGTATTTTTTGGGAAAAGGCAAGAATCCCTACAAAATCACTACCCAACTCTGTGAAGAAGCTTATAAATTTGTATCAAGCTTGGAGAGAACTGCAAAAAAATTCAAAGAAAACCCAGGAGGTGCATAAACAACGAGAAGCTGATTTCCAGGACGATTTGGATAACATATTTGACATAGCTCATGCTGATGCTCAGAGAGAGCCAGGACGACCGGGCTGCTTAGCGGGTGTTGAAAAAAACAAGCTGAAAAGGAAGATATGTTAAGACAAAGGCGATTAGGAGTAGAACAAAAACGTCTACTTCTTCAGCGTCGTCGGAGGATTTAATTCCTGAAGAACAGGACATATTTACAACCTCCGACGAAAGCATCGAAGGTCTTCCTACTGCTCCTAAACCGTCATCTGAAGCAATCTCAAACGAGGAAGGAAGGACTTTGTTACTCCAAAATTAGTCGCAGCCTTAGACAGATGTCAGTTGAGCATAAGAGACTCTGTTTATATACTTCAGGCTACAGTGGAGGCTCTAGGGCTTAACTTTGAGGATTTTCCAATTAATAAGTCACCGATTCAACGCGTGCGGACACGGATTAGAAAAGAAAGGGCAGAGAACATTAAAACCGATTTTCAAAATAATATTCCGGAGGTTGTTATTGTTCACTGGGATGGAAAATTGTTACCTGGCTTGAATGTAAGGAGTGCTAAGGAAGAACGACTTCCTATTGTTATTACTTTTGGAGATGGGGAACAACTTCTATCCGTGCCAAAATTGGAAAATTCTTCTGGTAAAGAACGAGATAATGCTGTTTCTAGAGCAATTAGAGAATGGAACTTGGATGATAAAGTTCAGATTATGTGTTGCGATACAACTGCATCTAACACAGGTCGCTTTAATGGAGCCTGCGTGCTCTTGGAACAGGAATTAGGAAGAGAGTTAGTCCTTTTTGGTTGTCGGCATCATATGTATGAGTTCGTGCTTAAAAGTGTCTTCGAAACGAAGGTCCACCAAGTAACAATAAGTCCAGAAATACCTATTTTTAAAAAGTTTCGAGATGAATGGAAAAATATTGACACTAACAATTTTCAAACCGGTGCTGACATTGTTAAAGAGAATTTTAATGACAACGAAACTACCGAAATTCAAAGTTTTTACTTTGGGGAGCTACGAAACCCAATTGTTAGAAATGACTACCGCGAACTTATTGAACTTTCAATAATATTCTTAGGAGGACATGTCGATAAGCAACTAAAAATCAGGCCCCCAGGTGCAATGCATCAAGCGAGATGGATGGCAAGAGCAATTTATGCTTTAAAAATATTTTTGCTACGCTCGCAACTTAAATTGACAAAAAAAGATAGTGCCGGATTGAAAGAGGTCTGTGTTTTTATTGTGATGGTTTATGTTAAACCATGGTTGCAGTGCAGTTCGGCAGCAAAAGCACCCTTTCAAGACTTATGCTTTCTGAAAAAATTGAAAGATTATGAAAAAGTAGACGAGTCGATTTCGAAAGCAGCCTTTCAAAAATTGTGTCAACATCTATATTATTTGACCGAAGAGGCTGTAGTTTTATCTTTATTTGATGATACTGTGGACTTAAACACAAAAGCAAAAATGATGGCTAACTTTAATAAGGAAAGTCAATCGCATTATCTTAAAAGATACGTTCCATCGAAGGAAGAAATGTGCAATTCAATGCAAGGTTAGCTAATTTTGAATATTCACAATTGTTTTCTATTTATTAATGATTGAAAATGTTCTTTTATTTCATTTAGATAAAACGTTGGATGATTTTGTGTCGGCCAAGAGTCAACATTTATTTCCTCGCTTGAAAATAAATGAAAACTTTCTTCAAGAAAGGCCATCTTCGTGGGAGACCAATGTTTTCTATTTAGAAGCCAAAAGGGTGGTTTTTTCTCTTAAAGTAGTGAACGATACAGCTGAAAGAGCTGTCAAGCTAATGCAGGATTTTCACGGACTTCTGACAGCTGAAGAAGAGAAAAAACAATTCCTTCTTCGTTGTGTGAAAGAGCACAGGAAGTTATATCCTGATTGCAAGAAAGAAGTTTTGAAGAGAAAGTATTCGCAATCATTTCTTTTTGTTACTAATTATTCTTATTTAAGTGTTTAGTATAGTTATTTAATAAAAAGTTGAAATTGAAATGAAATATTTGCAGGTAAAAAATTATTTTTCTGAATTTTTCATACAGATTTTCAATGTTGACTTTGCTGTCTAGTCGGCACATCATCCCAGGAGCAAAATATTTTGCATCGAAGTTAGTATTGGCATTAAGAAAAAAAATGAAGGGTATGCGTGAAAAAATTCTGATTTTTTTTTTTTTAGCCCATATAAGGGACACCCTAGTATTTAGACAATACCAAAAGTTACACTTATTTTGAATTCTGGTTAGAGAATTGTAAGCATTTAAAGCACTATTTGTAAGCTCTTATAAATTACAAGACTTTTAAGTACAGGGACCGGCTGGTTTAGAGTGTCTATGATTGAAAATAGAAGTAGGGTTCGCGATAGATTGATAGATTTAAGTAAGGGGTATTTTATTAAGGAATTGACAACGAATTTTTCAAATAAAATGCAAATTTCTTGAGTTATCTCAAAAAAAAATTTTTTAGGCTTGTATGCAGCGGTCGCTACGTTGAACCAAATTTTCGATGACTTGGCCGCACACTTCGACCGATACGGCCGCTATTTCTCGTTCAATATTGGCTCCTCTAACGTCGACGGCTTGTTGGCATAGGCCAATGATTTGATGTAGGCCCATACAAAAAAATTTTGAGGCGTTAAATCACACGATCTCGGCGGTCGAAGAACGGGTCCGTTTCTCGACATAACACGTTCACCGAACTGAGACTTCAATAACTCCATTGTTGCACCCGCTGTGTGGCTTGAGGCACCATCTTGTTGGAACCAAATATCACTGTTGTCCAATTCATGCAATCGCTCAAAGAAAAAACATTCCAACATGTCTCCGTAGCGAATACCATTTACCGTAACGTGGCGGTAATTTTCATCGACGAAGAAAAACGGCCCAATGACGCCACCGGCACCAAACTGTGAATTCTTACTGATGGAGTGCTGTTTCATGAAGCACATGAGGGATCTCCCCTGTCCAGTAACGCATATTTTTCGTATTGACGAAACAGTTTAATCAAAAATGCGCTTTACCACTGAAGATGAATTTGCAATGAATTCCGGTAGTAAATTTTATTTATTTTTAAACGTTTTTCCTCCGTGTACTTCACCATGATGTAAATATTGATTTTACTGAATATTTTGACGCTGACAGTTCGGTAATCGGTTTAAGGGTGCGTTCGCACTGAAAGTGTGAAGGTGTCAAGTCGCTAATGGAAGACCCCTTAAATATATTATGTAAGAATTCCGGGATTCGTTTTTGAATTTGCATTAACAGGTATAAGTTGAAAAACCCGATGGACGTGTTGGGTGCAAATGAAGTGGTATAGTTTCTGATTGTGTAAGCTCCAAAAGTTTGGAATATTCTAAGATGCATGTTTAATATGATTGAAAAAAGAAGAAGTCGGGAAAATTTACTAATAATAAATGTTCGTGGTTGTAATTGTACCTACTTTAACTTCGTAAAGAATTCCATTTGAATTGCAAGAAAACTTTCAAAGCTGAATGCATCCACTTACGATCTACATCTCACTTCACGTTGTCAAGTTGTTCTCCTTTACGTTTTTGTTTTGTACTGTCATTTGTCTCTCTTTCAGTTTTTGTTTTGAAACCAAATTTTTGAAATTATCTAATAGAAGTTATTTTTATTTCATATTTTTTTTATTTTTGAACACTTGTCCCCCATAGAAAACTCATGATGTCCCCCTTTTCGTATTTTTTAATCTGGCAACCCTACTGTCCTCCGGTATTTTTCTTGATGAATGGAAGTCGTCTTTTCTTATTCCAATTTTTAAATCGGGATCCAAGATACAGATAGAGAGGAATTTGCAAATTATCCGCTTTGCCTAAGCTTTTCGAAAGTATGGTTAAATCGAAAATTGAATTTTCAGTTAAGGAATTTTTTTGTGATACACAGCATGGTTTCGTCACTGGTAGGTCCACTACTACTTATTTAGCTTGCTTGTCTCATTCTACCATCAATGCTATCGAAGATGGTTATCAAGGCGACTGTGTTTACACTGACTTCAGTAAAGCATTTGACTCCGTCAATCATCTATTGCTAAGAAAACTTGAATGTTTTGGATTTCACTCAGCGATGCTTGATTGGATAAGATCTTATTTGATTGGGAGGATTCAAAGAGTCAAAATAGATAATTACTTTTCACGATCGTTTGGGTGCAGCTCGGGAGTACCACAAGGTAGTCATTTGGGTCCGCTCCTATTTATAATTTTTATCAATGACATATCGTGTGCAATAAAATATTCGCATTGCTTGACGTATGCTGATGACTTAAAGGTTTTTAAAAAATTACTTGACTGCGAGTTTTTACAACATGATCTAAGAAACTTATCTGTCTGGTGCGTCAAAAATTGTCTACACCTGAATATTAAAAAAATGCTGTATTATATCCTTCTACAGAAGTTCTTATCATTTGGAGTTTCAGTACGAAATCGACACTATTGGATTAAACAGAGTCGATGAAGTGAAAGATCTTGGCATTATAATTGATTCGAGGTTCGTTCACCTTTGCATCTCATATTGACCACGTTATTGCCAAAGCAAATAAGCTTTGTGGTTTTATAAAACGAAATAGCAGGGAATTTTCGGATCCTCATACCCTTATTTCGCTTTTTATTGCGTTGGTTAGATCTCTGCTTGAATATGCTGATGTTATATGGACCCCATTCCATAAAATTCACTCAGATCGCCTTGAAAAAATCCAGAGGCGTTTTACAAAATACATTTTCCGGAAAATGAGCTGGGATTTTTAAATTTCTCGATGTCAATTGTTGAGCATATCAACTTTATGTTCTAGAAGAAATGCCCATGACATCATGCTAATAAGGGATTTATTATGCTATCACATTAATTGTCCATCTCTTTTAGCCTTAGTGCCAATCTATGCCCCAACCAGGCCTTTAAGGGAAAGAAACCTTCTTATTCGACCTGTTCATAGAACTAATTACGGCCACAATGAGCCCTTGTCCAGAGCTATTGTTTCATGCAACGATGTTTATATTTTTGTTGACCTTTATTATTCACGCGATGGCTTCAAAAGTGTTATTCTTAATTTGGCAGCATTATCTTAGTATTAAGTACATTGTCTTTATATAATTTTTATACTTATATTGTAATCTGTATAGCTTAGCTAGTAGATGATATGAAATAAATAAATAATTGGCAGCACGGTATTGAGTTCTACAAAATTATACGAACACAGATCAGGATTCGGGATTTAGGAGAAATTATTAAAAAACTGTTTTATTAAAATTTGTTGACAAAAGCTAAATACCGGATCTTAGTTCGAATACTTACGTTATATTTGACATGTATTTTAACCAAAGTCAATAGAGCGGGTTTTGGAAAATTACACAGACAAAACAGTGACTTAGCTGAAAACTGAGTATTAGATATTGTTCGGGATGTAAGCTTAACTTGGTTTTTCAAGTTTTATCCAAATCGAGAATGGGGTTTTCGATACAGCTGTGTTTCTTAAATTTGGGTTTTGGGTGATTCGAATCGAAAATAAAGAACGCAATAATTTTGAAAACATCAATTTTACTCTAAGTAAGCATTTTGGTCAAAATCGTTATTGCCGTTTTAAGGTAAACTAAAGATAACCGAATTTTTAAAAAATGTTTTTTTTTTTAAAGAACAATACCCTATAAGCAGTTTTCATGTGAGTAAAAGCAATAGAATTTTTAGAAGTACGCATTGCAATATTGGGCCTTTTTGATTATGCTCACATGATCTGTATAGATCATTGATTTCCATGGTTTACAACAAAATTTGGATCTTGTGCTGTTGTAAACCGTGAAAATCAATGATACAGATCATATGAGCATAATAAAAAAGGACTATTTGTTACTTAGTTTAATCAAATCAATTAATTAAAAATCAACCAACAAAACAAAGAACTTTTATCCAAATATTTGGGACTTTAAACTTATGCTAATTTCCACCTTTAAAAGTATTTTTTTATATTAGTTAAAAGAGTATAAGTGAGAAAAACATATCTTATATAAATTATTATTTAATTTAAACATCAAAGATCATATTAGGTATTTATTGAAAAAAACTTCAAATCAAGAAGCAAAAAAAGAGTTGTAGGCATAAAATTTAGATGTATTCGAAATAAAATTAAAAAATTCGGGAATTTAGTAATTACTCAAAATAATATAATTGGGAAAACTGGTCCGCAGGTCCGTAGCCCAGCTCCTCTCAACCATTCGTTTTGTGTAAGTTGTTTCATTTTTGGGACCTAAAATTTAATGCCGAGTCCAAACGGCTTAGTTAAGAAGCTCTTTCATGACAGTTTTACTCCCGGAGGTATATCAGTTGTTCGCAAAGAAACGCGCTTTGCGACATTTTTAAGTCGCATCTGTGCCTAGCGCCGCCGCTCCGCTTCTGTACTCCAACTTTCAAACTTAAACTCGCAGTCGTAGTCTGAAGTGCTTAATAATATCGAAATCTCTCGCAGGTCACTATAAAAATGTTTTCTTCATGCAGTGCGGCAAAATCGAGGAAAACTTTTTTAATTTATTGTCCTTCATCATCAGAGCACAGAGCTTCATGAGAAGGCGAAAGTAACTTCCTCACGAGTCTCGGCCAGAAAGCACTGTCATCGCCCATATTGCCAGGCACTTATTCCCAGTGAAGCTGACATAATGTAAAAAGGGTTGAAAAGCAATGGACCGCGGTGATTCTAATATCCTTAAATATGGTTCATCTAGATTGGAAGTTCAGATGTGGAAAAAATAAAAAAGGGAAAATTGAATTGAAGGACACCCTTTTAAAAAAGCGGGAGAAGTGACTTTAAAAAATAAGGCAAAGTTTGTGGAGTTCTCTTTACCAGGCCGGACAAGATATATTGGTGCAGCATACCAATTTATTAACTCAATTATTTCCCTTATTATTATTTCGATATTTTACCATTCAAAGAATATTCTGTTCATTGTCCTTCATTCATGATTATATTTGCGTATTTTTATTATTATTCCCCAGGTGAATCGTCCGCATCGGCTGTAACCTCATCCGGCACTGTAATTAGAGCATATTCGAATTTCCTGGGAAAGCTGCTGTTTCCTTTACTGAACGCTTCAATTGTAATGATCCAGACACGACAACAGAAAGTCGGACGATGTTGCATCTCGCGGGCATTGTAAATGTTTACACAATCAAGTGACACATCAACGAAATTAATTGTTTATTTAATTTATTTAGGTAGTAGGTATAGGGCATATTAAATCCACCAAAAAGTTCTTTCCCATTTTTGTATCTGGTGTATATGGTCGTAAATGGAGGTTTTAGTTTTTAATTAAAACTAGAAGTAAGAAGTTCTTTTTGTAGAATAACTTAACAAAACTATTTAACTTAAATGAATCGGATAATAAATAAATAACATTTTTTTAAGTATATTAACTTAGTGATGCATGTACGTATAAACAAAAAATTGTGTCTAACTTGATGGATTTTTCAAAAAGACTGAGTAGAATTTTGTTATTCTCTTAAGGCGTAGAAATATATACGACTGCCTCGCTCGAGTCTGTATTTTAAAATGTTTAAAACACGTTTCCTATATACAAAAGCTTAGAGCTATACAAGACCAAATGGAAAAGCGCTCTTCATTCTTATATCAATTTGAGAGGCATTAGCCTTTGCGGACATGAGTATACATATTCTTTATTGACAGTAGATAGACAACGAATTTTTCACCAGCCAGTACCACGTCGTAGTTCTTTATATTGCTCAGAATACTGTTGCGTGGAACCTAAAATGTAAACAACCCATTAGTCACCAAACAAGTTCCATTTCCAATTGGAGACTCGAATCTGTCAAATAAGTGGAGAGTTAGGTGAGCTAATTCTAGAACCATCGAGTTTGTTCGGGAGGAACAGGAATTCAGTAGAAAGTTCCCGACAGATGGCGGAGCGGATATAAAAAGGCAGATTTGAGAACAAGGAGATCAGTTGACTTTTTAACAGTGATTGGTAAAGTTCGAAATAGTAATCGTTTGTGAAGATAAAGACGTTTTAAGTATGCAGTGAATTATGTGTTTCGTTTAAGTCGGATAAGAATTGTTTAAAGAAATATTGTTTGGATGTGAATTACTAGAATAATGTAATAAAAAAATGATTTTAGTAGAAAAGTTCATCAGAATAGCGTTTTATCTTTTCGAATCCCAGCACGGATGTAACAATACGTTGCACCAATTTTTATTTCCCATATTTCTTTAATGAAAGTGAACTTGCATGTGTGTTTTCCTCAGGTAGCCTGCACCGAGCCTACATGGGAAATTTCAAATTTTGGAAAATATTAATAATAATTCGCTGCGTCGTAATTCACTTATTTATTCCTTTGCTTGTAAAATTAAAGTTGTGGTGGTGTTTTCCAATCTTCCAATAGTCTGAATTGTATTCGCAGTAGGGTAGGGTGGGGCAGATTCAACACATTTTTCGCAGAATTGAAATAACTTCTTTTGAAAATATGCATAATTTCTTAAAAGTTAACTTCACCCTTATAATTTCAAAAAAATTAAATTTAAAACTGACCTAAAAAGGCGAATCTGACCCATCGTGGGGCACAATCGTCATCCGGGTGGGGCACTTTCGACGTCAGTTTAGATGACGCAATAAACCAATAAGTAGGAACGTAATATTTTCATTTAAATTATTAAACAAATCTTAAATCTATAAACATATAAATTAAATGAGAGAAGAAATTCATTTTTAGATTAAAATTAAATTAAAGAAATATATTTAAAATCACATTCGTTTTAAGAAAAAAAAAAAAGGTAAGAGTGTTTTGACGATCCAGCTGGGTGTGCTTGCAATCGCCTTTTGCCGAAACTGGCCCATGCGCTGTTGTCGAAAGTGACCCTTCCTTGTCTTAGTAAACGTTATTGTTTTTCACAAAACTTATAAAAGTAATTTAATTAAATGTTATAAATAACTTAAAAATATTATAAATCCAAACATTTGACACTCATAACCAAGGAATTCCCATAAGAAAAAATTAAATACCACTTACCTCGTATACAGGAAAAATTGCAGAATATCACTGAACAAATTAAAAACCGGTCTAACCACCACAACTGCTGAAGAAGAAGATAGTTCTTGTACGATCTGAGAGAACATTGCAGCACAGGTTTCCAACAAACAGTTATAAAAATTAACCGCTTAATAGCGGTAATAGCGAAAGTCAAAAGTGCCCCACCCTACCCTACCTCTCGTCCATGTTCCAAATAAACAGGCGCTGAAGAATCAACTGAATGAAAATTAATTATTTTTGATTTATTCAAGAGTAAAAATTTCCATATTTTATAGAACACAATTTTGTACGTGTGACGTCCTCGACTGGCTCCGCCGTAGCGCATTCTGTCATCGCCATTTTTCATTGCCTTATTGAGTGTTTCTATAGCTGTATCCCACGATCGAGGCGAACGATATTGGCTTCAAGGACTTGATTCGTTTCTTCACAAATGCAGTCATAATATCGATTTTTAAGGGCACCGCACAAAACACAGTCTACTGAAGTCAAATCACAGCCAATAGACATTGCCAAGACGACTGATTACATGATTTCGAAACTTTACGCACAAAACAAGAGTCGTTTGATGGTCCGGGTGGGAGTATACGCGCCAGCCTGCTGAAACCAAAGAATATTCAAGTCTATTACTTCAATTTCAGGTCAAGGAAATTTGTTAATCATGGCTCTGCATGTAGCACTAACATTTGTTTTAAATTACGGGCACACAAATTCCCAAAATTTGATATTATTTCGTTTTCCAAAGCGAAATTAAGCAATATTTTGAATTTGGCTTTATTTCGTATTAATTTTTGAATATTTTTGGGGTGGCGCACTGCCCCCCTGCAACCATTCGCTTGGGGTCATACGAAGATACTTTAAATGTCTCCGAATCATGAATGCATTCACTCAACCTAGCACTTACTTCAATATTTAAACATTGATTTCATGCAGGGGGCAGCCTTAAGGCAGAGGACATATCTGACAGCCCACTCAAAGATATACTAGGATTCATCACCAAGTACGGTAGAGAGCGAGCGAGCTCTAATTGGAGGAAATATCAATACTTCCACCTCCCACAAGCAATCTTAATCTAAACCTAGCCCATATAGTCTTCTCAGAATCTAAAGAGATATATTAGGCCTGTTTTTTTGAGTTTCGAATTCAGCAAAGCAAAGAAAAGTAGGATTTTCAGCAGGCAATTACAAAAACTACGTTCTACTTGACACTTTGAAAACTCAGAATAGTTGTTGTGATTGCGTGCTGAAAATCCTACTTCACTTTGCTTTGCTGAAATCGAAGGTCAAAAAAACACGCCTATTGTTACATCTGGGCTGGTATTATAATAAAATCGCTTTTATTACGCTTCTGTGGATTATTCTAATAATTCACTTGTTAAGTACCACAACAATATTATTTGAAACAATTCTTAAACGATTTCAACCAATTACTCAATTCACTGTATTACTTACATTTATTTATCTTCACAGCCGATTACTATTTCGAACTTTACCAATCACTGTTAAAAAATCAACTGTTCCTCCCTCTTCTCAAATCTGTCTTTTATATCCGCTCCGCCATCTTTCGAGGATTTTCTAGTTTATTCCGGTTCGTGCCGAACAAACTCTATGGTTCTATAATTAACTCACTTCACTCTCCACTTATTTGACAGGTTCGAGTCTCCAATTGGAAGTGGAACGTATTTGGTGACACAGGGTTGTTTACAATTCACCATTTTAGTTTCCACGCTACATTCCACACCACAATATCAAAACAAGTTTCATCGAATTTTATCCAGTGGTTTTTACGCCAACTGGTAACAGAGTAGATATACGAAAGGAGGGACTGTCCTCCCTGGATGACAAGGATAAGTTAGCCTCTTTATCTATTATACTACGTTTCCACTGGAGATTAACTACGAGATTTACACAATTTTCTGCAAATGCCCCATAAAAATACAAATACAAAAGTTAAATTCAAAGGGAGATTAGAAATAAATCTCGATTATCACCCAGGTGGTCAATTCTGGTTCCGTGAAAAAAATGATACGAAAATGTTTTCACCGTAATTTCGATTCTCGTTTCACGAAAATGTGAAACCAAACTTCAAATATTTTCATATGAATAATTTTTGTTCACGTCCTCATTCTCAAGTTTCATGTTTTTAGTGAAAGATTGAAAATTGAGAGCCTGATATCGTACAACACGATATTGCGATATTAAATTCACCACGATAGATTCACTTATTGAACGACAATCGCTTTTTAGGACCGAGTGAATCGAAAAAATTAAAGCAGTGTATTAAAGCGAATGTGAAAACGATTTATTCGATTCGATTGACCCCCCAGGTTTCCATGTTCAGTCCGGTTTGTGAAAACACTTTCCACAGCTCGAGATGTCAGAAATACAAAGCAAACAGAGCTGCATTTGACATAAAAAAAAAAAACCGAATTCATTTTTAAGTGCGCTCAATTTTTAATCTACAACCAACTGCGAAAAGTAAGAAATTTATTCATATTTGGAACTCATGTTTTATTACTTTAAACTTTTAAATTATCACAATTTTGGGTTGTTCGATTTGACAGTTGTTGACAACGTCTGACGTTTCACCTACGTCAAGTAATTATTGTTTTTCTTTTGGTGGAAACACCTCAGAATTTATTTGTAATCTCTTGCCCTAAGTCTCGCGCTTAGTGTCCAGTGGAAATGTACTATTACGCCGTCGATAATGCTAGAAAATTCTCCGCAAAAAGGATGTGTCAGCTTCACTGATATTCATTTTCGGTCCCATTCTTGTAAAAGCATTCGCAATCTTGTTTCCTTATAAAGGGTTTTCCAATGAGAGGTGTTATTGTGAATGGCCCGCTATTTCGGTAGCTGACACTTTTGAAGCTTTTATTCTTTGACATTTGACATGTAGAAACTACGCCATTACTAAAAATGGAACGATACACGCTTCAACACCGCACTGACATTATTGAAATTCACTACAAAAATGGTGAAAATCTTGCAGTCACAGTTCGCAAAACTAAAGCATTTTTTGGTCGACGTGAAGTACCTTGTCGGACCGCAATACAGAAATTAGTGGAAAAATTCGAGCTGTTGGGACAAGTTAGTGATGTGAAGAATAAAACCGGTGCTCGTCGCTCAATAACAACTGAGAATATTGCTGCTGTAGCCCAAGAAAACCCAGGTTTGTCCATTCCTCGTCGTTCTTTGGAATTGGGCATTCCACAAACGTCATTACACCGTATTTTGCATAAAGACTTGGGTCTTAAGGCTTATAAAGTTCAGTTAACACAAGAACTCAGGCCGGCCGATCATCAACAACGTCGTGTCTTTGCTGATTGGGTCCTTGAAATGCATGAAAATGATCCGGAATTCCATCGAAAAATCATCTTGACTGATGATGCCCATTACCACCTCGGTGGCTACGTCAACAAGCAAAATTGTCGCATCTGGGGCTCGGGAAACCCAAGACAAGAAAGATAAGATCTACGCCAACAGCCCAGCGTCGATTCAAGACCTCAAGGATAAAATTCGTGGTTATGGAAAATTTCATGAAAAGGATATGGTCCTGTATACGTGCTCGTGGTGGCCATTTGACTGATGTTGTTTTTCATAATTAACGGCATACCTTCCTCTCTATTATGAAAAAAACATCCGATCATTTATCTCAAAAAATGACATTTTTCTTTGAATACCAAAATAACACATCTTATTGGAAAACCCTTTATTTTACTTTCCAGTAGAGTTTGACCGTATGGTGCCCAATGGTGATCGGTGCGTTACGGCCTTTAACGCCTTTGATTCGATTGTGTTAAATCATGAGTTAGACGAGGCTTTACCGGAATGGAAACTTAGTAAGGATCAATTGGGTACTGACACGCAATTTTATTTACTTTCGACTTCTCCCTTTACCTAACTTATTTATAAAGCCCAAAAACTTTCTGTCTTGCCCCATTGATATTGAAAACAGATTTTCCAATAAACAATATGGGAATATGTATCTACTTTATTTTATTTACACTTAATAATAAATGTTAATACGACTACCAAAAACATGTCGAATTTTAGTTTTACAATCCACTACCATTGGAATAATCAAAAACTCAACTCATGCCGAATTACTCTTTATGGCCGACCTATCTTTATCTCTTCATAAGATTAATTTAAAGCCATACACGGCAAAAAAAAAATGAAAGTCAACTTATCGCCTGAAACAATGTGAAATGAAAATGTATTCCCTCTCATCCTCCCAGCTTGTCCTCATTGAATTTGCCCCGAAAATAAGTATGACATCATATAATTAAATTCCCATTACAGAATTAAATTTTCCAGCAATAAATTTCCATATACTGTAAATTACATTTTCACACGAATAAAAAAAAATAGTTTCCCATTGCCCCTGGCAAAAGTTGACCCGTACGCAGTTGATAATCCCGATCGAGCGGATATTAAAAATAAAAATACACACCCAGATAAGTAAGGTCCATTGCCAGGACTCATTATACCCTCGACACATACTCGTATAGATGAACGAATTTTGTTCGCGATTTAATTGTAGCTGAATTGTTAATTTGGGAAGCGAATAAGGCTAATTGCGGTCGCATGAGCCATCCGTAAATCTCATTTCACCACGACACTCTCGATTTGCATTCGAAATAAGAACGCGCATAGTAATTAAGGAAACCGCACAGCGAACGATAGCCACTAACTTGGGTTTTGTAGTTCAATTTAATTTTATTTAATTTAATTTAATTTACGACTTAATTTCCTTAAAGAGGAGTTTTTACCCACTGAAAACATTTACCCAAAAGCATGCAAAGCACTGAATGTAATTTAAAATTTAGGTAATAAAATTCTTGTATATTGAAAAAAGTGTTTTTAAATTAACGAACAGATTTAACTAATAAAATTGCTGTATATTGAAAAAAAGGTTTTTAAAATTATCGATTGTAAACAATAACGAAATATAAATAAATTGAGTAAGAAAAAATTGTTCGTTTGAGAAATGCGGACCCGAATTCGTTCATCAATCAAGAAGCAACGCTTTTGTGACAGAGGCCACATCATGTAAAAGTTTTAAACCCTGGCTAATCCATCATAACAGATACCTCATCAGATAACCACTTCCACTGATAATCCTTTCAAATGTTATACTTTGGCCAAGAATAGAGTAAAAAAAAAACTTTCACCCCAAACTTGATAAGAAACCATATCACTGTTGCTCGAGTACCCACATCAAAAGGTGGACTTTACTCATCTAGTTACCTTCGGAAAAGTTTCGAACAAGAAACAGGGGAAAAAGAACACCAATAAACCACAGAAATTATCTTGGAGGGAAACTTTTGAAAACTTCCTATCACAATCATAACAAGGATCCAATTTGTGTCTGCATGGGTTTCTGTGAACTTGAACTTTAAATTAAAAAGTCACACGACGAGGTGAACACAGGACAACTGAGTAAATAATGTTTTCCAAATTGACATTGTCAAGCTGAATGCTTTGCCATGAATGGTAATAAATATTCTGTTTTTCATACCTATGCAAATTTTGTATAGACTGAGGCTTTGGTGGGACTTTTTTTGCGGGCGCTTTTGACGAGGGACAGTTTGGAAGAAAGTTGAAAGGAAACGGTTTAGAGATTTCTAGGTTCAGCTTCGAACAACTTTTTGGTGCAATTTTTGGAGCAAATGGAAGGGAACTACAATTTTATGCCGAGTGAGAATGGCTGAGTTGAGAAGCCTTGTCAGGACCTTTGGATATTTGCCAGAGGTTGGCGAGAAGTGGCGCAGTTCGAAAGGCTTTTGCAGTTTTTTGAGACCCCTTGCTCAGTAGCCATATAGTCAATGCGGCCGCAAGATGTTGATAAATATGAGTCCAAAAGTTATAGATCCCAGTTTCTAAAATATGAAAGCTCTGCTTGAGGTTTGTGGTTATAAAAGTTTAGGACTTAAAGGCGAAGGAGTCTATCATACAAAATTTAGCACGACGAGAATACTCGTATTGAGTTTAAAAACGCACCAAGTGACAGCTCGATGAGTTAATGTCATCCGCGTGTACAAGCAATCGAATATTAGCTGTTATTTGATCGTAAGATTTGGACAATTTTTCAAGTATGACATGGAAGCAATTTTAGAGTCCCTTACGGAGCTGAGGACATAAAACCATATAAGTTAAAGGATTGAGTCATTCAACACTAGGGAAAAGCAGTAAAATAAATTTTTTTAGCAAAGGTATACCTCAATGGCGCAGTGGCTTAGTGGTTAGTGTGTTGGACTACTAAGCGAGGGGTCCCAGGTTCGAATCCCGAGAAAAACCCAAATTCCAACTTAAGGTTTTTTTCGCTGCGCCACCTCTCGCGAACGTCTGACAAACATCCGAGAGTATAACTGTCATGAAAGAGCTTCTCAATTGGCCGTTTGGACTCGGCATAAAATTGTAGATCCCTTCCATTCGTCCCAAAAATAAAAAAAAAAAAACTCACACAAGACGAATGGTTGTGAGAAGCTAGGCTTGGGTCCATACGGACCTGTTGCGCCAATTATTATTATTTATACCTCAAGGCGGTATTATTCCACCTTCGCTTTGGGTCATAGTAATGCACAAAATCGGTACTATAAAGCTTAGAGAAAGAGAAAGGGTTAAGTTGGTCGGTAATCCTTGCCTAAACAACAACAGATCTCACTATCCTCCAGTGCTAGGTACCTGGGAGTGATTCTGAGCCCCACGCTCGACTGCAGACTTAAAATCAAACAACTTTTGAAAAGAGCATGCCTGAATTTTTACTTTTGTACATATAATAGAACATTTATCAAAAGATGGGACCCACAACTACATTAGCCTGACCCTATAAATGTATACACAGCTGTGCGGTCCGACCAATTACCTCTAATTGGGGAAAAGAACGTGGCCGGCTCTAAGAAAACTGTATAACAACACGAAGCTCAGTAAGTATTAAAAAAAAACGGGATGCATAGGCCCGCCCCACTGGTGTCCTACAGTCAATATACCATCGGGTACCCCAACAGTCCTATCGCACCTTTTAAGAGTAGGAGACCGCTACCAGTCATGTAAGTGGAAGGGGACCTTAACCAACTTAGTGTGCAAAACTTGAAACAACTGGCTAGATTCGTGCTGGCTGCGGACGCTTGTTGGTTAAGGCCCAGGCCCATGCGCACTCTGAACTGTAACGCCACCTTAAGTAGGTAAATATGAAGATTCTCAAAAATGTTCTTCAGAAAGTAGTTTCGATTGGAAGACGGACTGGACTCGCATTGAACATTCTGCCCAGACAGTTCGAAAATGGTATAGCCGCGGATGTGTTTTCTGAGTCTTATAAATAAAACAGGTCTGTAGGCACCCTAGGCTTAGCTTCTAACAACGATTTCTAATTTCTTTTCTAATTTCTTTTTGGGACGAATGGAAGGGATCTACAATTTCATGCCGAGTCTGGAACGGAAAATGGAGAAGCTCTTTTATGACAGTTATACTTTCGGATGTTTGTCCGAAGTTCGGGGAACTGGCACAGTGGAAAAAAAAACCTTAAGATGGAATTTGGGTTTTTGTCGGGAATCTAAGTGCAACACACTAACCACTAAGCCACTGTGCCGACAGTCTTATAATCTCAAAATCCTATAGGCTGCCTTATACAGCCAGCGTGTTTTAAACGGAACTAATTGCAAACAGCACTGATATATGCCTCCGAGGCGAAGGATAGACATATTCATTGACAGCTAAGCTGCCATCAAGGCTGTCGTAACAGTGAATACATGACTTCCAAATTGGTGCGAGAATGAGCTGGCCGCGCTTGAAGAGTTCAAGGTTACGCTGAAATGGATTCCGGGGCACAGCAATGTTTATGGAAATGAACAAGCTGACAAGCTGGGCAGGCAAGGCTAAGCCTTCTTCACTTGCCGAGTAAGTTCTTCTTTCACTTAGAGAAGTCAGGGCAAAAATCTGCTAAGAATTCCTATTAAAACCCAATCTGAAATGGAGGAGTTGAATAAACATCTTCTAAGGAAAACCCGAAAAGATAATATCGCCAGATAAACAGCCATAACAACAGACGACCATAGAACAATAAAACAGCCTAGACATCCCGCACAACATGCAATGAAGCAGCTGTAAAAGAAACTCTCATTCACTACCTATGGCCCTGTCCGGTAATATATAAGACCAGCCAGCGGTCTTTAGAAAAACTATTTTAAGTCCCACACGTTGAATCTAGACACTCTTCCAGACACTGGTAACGAACTACAATATCCAGGTCAATTGGGCAAAGCGGGACTTAGTGCTACTTGGGTTAAATAGGCTGCCAAACCCACCTACAAACCATTGACGTTGAAGATTTTAACTCACATTAGCCAGATCTTTTTTGACATTAAAAGTATTTAAAAGAACGACAAGCGTTCTCCACTGTCATTCTTCGCACAGGACCGTCATAGTATCTTTTAGAATAAGTCCACCTGCCCTGCGAAAAAAGAAATGCTGACAGGCTTGACAGGAATTCCAAACGGGGAATGAGTTTTCTTTGAACAGTGTAGACACTGATTTTCGTCAACTTAGTGGTGCCCAGTCCTTGGAGCTGTCTTATCTCATACAAATCAATTTCGCTTATTTTGCCCCACGATTGCGGACAAAGGATACTAGTCTTGTCCGTCTGGTTTTGACATGTTTACCTTATAAGACCGAGTGCTCAAAATGAAGAAATAGGAAAGTGCTGTCGAAATTGACCGGCTGAATGAGTCGCGGAAGTCAAAGATGAGTACCTCAAAAGGTAGACGTACGGAGAAAAAACTTACTACATCAAATCAATTGTATAGCTAGTAGTCAAGATAACAGACTGCTTAAGTAAGCTACTGAAGCTCAGGTCAATGAGGATTTTTCAAGGCTAGTCATTTGGCTGATAAGGAGATAGTATAGCTGATGATAGTAGCAGCTTCACATCCCCAAAAGTTGGTCACTGATACCGAAATATCCGGCCTGCTGTCCTAGAGTTAACCAAGGTCCTCGTACTCCTGGTTGTTTGTAGTGCGTGAGGCTTACTATACTCCGCCTTTAGTCGAGGGAGGTCCTTGAACTCTACCAGGTGAATGGAAAAATTACGTCTAAAACGATGATTTCTATTAATGTCCAAGGAAAGCGCTGGTTTGGAAGTGAATTTTTCAAAGACGCCTGTCTTGAACAAGATGTCTTGACCTATTGACACTTTAGTAGATGTCTTATATGAATTCGCATCAAGGCTTAATTCGCCAACGTCTGATGCCTGATATACTCTCACTTTCATGAACAGAATGTCATCCAAGGACTGTATGTGAGTAAAATCCCAAGTCTGACGCTAGAAAAATATCCTCGATTATTTGAACATCAGAATTGCCAGAATTGGGGGCATCACAAATCGTGATGATTTGACTTTTCTGGGTAGCTATTTTTTACTATAGCTAGCACAGGGTCTCTGATGCCCCAAAAATCTGGCATTTGTGATGTTCAAATAATCGAGGATATTTTTCTAGCGTCAGACTTGGGATTTTACTCACATACAGTCCTTGGATGACATTCTGTTCATGGCCCCCCGGACTAAGCCTTTTTGACTTTTCTGAGTAGCTTGTTTTTACTATAGCAAGCACATTGTCTCCTGACCTCAGCAAACATAGTAAAACATGGCTGCCCAGACTTAAAAACCATCATATTGCGATCGACCTTAGGCAGTCCTCTAGTATCCTATATCGAAATGTCCCGCTCTGCCAACACAGCGACGCCGACCACTTTCTTGCTGTAGCCAAGGTACGAATCGGTATATCTTAGACAACGGAGAAATACTATACGGAGCTTTAACGTCAAAGGGCTGCAATCGTAGCAAAGCTCAAGTACCTTTGCTGATCGCGAATCCAATAACCTATCTAACAAATCGATTCAGCCAGCATTAAGTGCCGAGGACCGAGCTTATGGCTTCGAGAATGGTTTTAAAGAAGTTACGCGTCGCCTTATCTCAAAACCTTTTTTAACTTCGTAGGGCACGGTGATGCTGATCCTGAGGATACGGGAAAGCAACTTTTGTTGACTGATAAAGACGAGCCATTCAATTTAAATGAAATACCAAGATTTCCGTCCACATATGGCCAAAATGAAGAAAGGGCAAAAACTTCTACAGTCTACACTCAAGTCGTACAAGACTCCTGGAGTAGAAGTCCTGCCTGTCGAACAAAATATATGGCTGCGGGAGATAACTTTACGGAAAGCATACACCCATCTCGAAGATTTGGTCGGAAGAATTTTTTTCCGGTGAAAGAAGCCTCAGCACCGTTTGCCCCAATCAAAAGAATCAGACCCTCTAAGCTGTACCATATATTGAAGCTTCAGTCTCCTAACCAGGACTTGAACAACAAACTGGTCGTGCTAGTATCCTTCTTCAGGCGCTCAGCTTCCGCAATCACTGACAACCTGCAGGAAAATGGAAGAGGAAGACTAAGAGTTCCAGCTCTTCACTTCGATGTCCATTTACATTTGACAAATGCAATCGCCTCCTTAGAATACTACTCCGTTACGAATAACAGCTAAAAGCGGCACCAAATACGATTCATCTTACGATCTAATCGCCAGGGCGCAACTTGCACCAGCGACACAACGAACAAGAACAAACAGAGCACGCTCTTGGCTATCTTACGGAGCGTTTACTAAGCCACAAATTCAATGGCCTCCAAGTCTTGTATTGCCTTTGTAAATCAAACTGGATCCAGGACCATTTTCAAAACTGTTTATCTGATGAGCATTGCCCTTAGGCCACTCAGCCGAATTGAGTGAAATTTTATCCGCTCCAATGCTGCCCTTTTCGAGAGCTCAATGAAGCGATAACGCCATCTAGTGGTCCATAAAATTAAATTAACTGAACTTGTTTATTTAAAACAAGAAAAACGAAGCACTTCGTTGTGAGTGAAGGAACAAAATAAAAGCATTAGCTTCCTCGTTATTTATGGGATAACGTTGTAGATGGATATTTTTTTTTTGTACTCTGTTTTTGTGTGGAAGTTTCCAGCGTTTGCAATAAAACAAAGACAAAAGACAGTGTCGCTCGGCTACATTGACAATCGTAAAAACGGAAACCGAAAAATTGCAAACAATAAAAAGGAGTCATTCCTGGCGGGTGCCTGTGGTATGGTGTCCCGTCGCAACCTACATACGTACGTCGGGACATAATACGACGTGAGTAGAACTGGGCGTTATGTGCCTGTGGTGGATAGAACAATGCAATGACAGCGACTCGCTGTAATAAAACAAAAGAGTTTTTGGCGAAAAAGGAAGTGCAATGAATCCGTAAACTCGCATACATATTCGATGGGGCAATGACTTTATTTGGCGGCCATAAAATATTGATGTTCCTGCAGCAGTGTGTAATGCATTTGAATATGTACTCCTGTGACATTGGGAATTTAAAAACAAAGGGAAAACTTTGTAGGGCAGCTACAATTTAAAAATAGTTCGACCGCAGGCACGTGGATGTATAGAGAAATTTAAAATCCTGCTTCAGTTGAGCCCTTAACTAAATTAAATCAATTACAAAAAACATCCGCTCAAGCAACTTGTCGAACACGTCACCCAAGTTGGAGGCGCATTTATACCAACCCCTCAGTGAGTCCTGAAAACGAAAAAAAAAAAAATCGAACTCCCCAACAGGGCAAACGGTTAAAACCCTCTTATCTGCTCTTAAAGTCAGCCTGCCGTAAATTGCCATTCAGTGCAAAGTTTAACTCACCAACAGGCAGCCGCCTACGTATGTACGTTCACTCTCCTTGCATTGGCATTACCACTACATTTCGCTGAAAGGCTCTGCCAAAAGTCCATAAACTGTCAGTTAATCTCCGTATCCCGAACGAGACCATTTCGGCGAGCGCCCTGCTACCAAATTTACGCTGTACTTGCTGGGAAGTTTCTCCCTTTTCTATTTTTTTGTTGAGTGTGTGTGGTCCTTTTTGAGAGCCCGTGCAAAAGACTATGTTTCCAATTTGCACTGAATTTAATTTCCCATTTGTACAGCCGTTTACACACGTTGATCATAGGTTGTAGCCTCGGCCATCAGTGTTTTGCAGAAAAAAAAATTGCCCTCCCCGCACACAGGAGTATAATCAGTGCTTTGTGAAATACCGTTGAAGTGATGTCGACTGTAGCAGTTGAACGACACAAAGCCTCACAGGACACATGATACGCTGCTTGCAGCAACAGAACTGGCAGGCAGGCAGGCATCCACGAAATTCGGTGAGCATGAAATCTGGCAAAAATGTTAAAGGAGCGCAACAAACGCAGAAGTTCAGGAGTTGTAATCCCTGGCAGATAATTTCGAACAGCGAACAGGAACACGGGTGGAAAAAGAAATAATTAGGTAAATGCAGGCAGAGTGCTCGAGTTTACACGGAAATAAATGTATTGTGCCGTGTGGATGGATGCAACTAAAAAGTAGGCAGCACTTTGGGTGATGTTATTGTAATTTTCTACCGCTAAAAATTAAGTTTAATTTGAGGCAGTGCTTTTGGACGCTGACGGGTACCTTTGTTTGTATTAATTTGTAAAATGTAATTTTACATGAAGTCAACGTAGATTCAAAGTGAAACGTATTCACTTTTACATTAAGACAGTGTTTTGAAAAACTGCAACTACTCTCAACGTAAGTAACTTTAAAGTGTAACATGACAATATTAAGCTTCGAAATGACATCTACGTACATTCAAAGTGTGGCACAGTTAACATAACGTTGTTTTAAATCGATACTCAAAACGCTGCGTTTCTTATGCCGAAATTTAACGGTATAAATAATGCTTACATGCATTTTCTTCACACACACAATGTGGTTTCAAGCTTGGATGAACGTCAGTTTAAAGTTTTGCATATTCATTTTAAAGTGACAGGAATCTATAATCAAAGTAGAACATGTTCATTATTATTGAAGTTACTCTTTTCAATAATGATCAACGTATATTCAAAGGAAATCATATTTATTCGTAAGTCCCGCAAAGTGTCGCGACGCAAAGGTGAGCTCATTGTCGTTGTAAAGATGGAAAAAATCAGCATATTTCATATTTTAGATTTGACTCCATCTAATGAAATTCAGTGTCACTTGTCCGAAGATGAAGAAAAATAAAACAAAACTATTGAAGGAATTTGAAATGGAAAGCCTGTTTCCAGTGTTGAATGTGAATTTTGTGTGATAAAATGTAATTCCTGGTATCTATTAGAAATAAAATTAAGTGCATTTAATCGTATACGAAACCTACAAAGTGTAAAGTTAAACATGTGTTGAAATAATTTTGTCAAGTAGCATATTGCGCATTTTGAAAGTAAAGAAATCAGGACATTCATATATTAACCTCATGATAAAATCACGAACCGAAAAAAAACACATCCAGTTTTAAGTGTTCGATTAGAAATTTATTCATTTCTAAATATGCACACATGCACTATTTAACAAAAAAAATTAAATAGTGCATGTATACATATTTACAGAAAATTAGCATACATCGCTTTTTATAAAAATCATTGTTTTTCTTAATTTTCTCAAAATTTCAAGTAATTAAATAAATTTTTTCAAGCAGTCCACAACAATACACAAACAAAATTTATATTCATATTAGTTGTCTTTTTACTTATTGAAGAAGAATTTTATTTCAGCCAATGCATAACATTAAAAGGACTGGTATATTTAACAAATGAGGATATAACTAATACGATAACTAGAATCGGCCAGAAAGCAAAGTTTAGGGATAATCTTTTTAGGTGAAGAAAAACGAAAGTAAGAAAATTTAGATTATAACTGTATATTATATCAAATGCATTATAGTATCCGACTGAAGACGATTTCTGTTGATACGGAATTTTAAACCAAATTCAGAAGTAGCCGCATAATCCACAAATTCACCAGCAGCGTCAATATCGTATTAGCAAAAAATTGTAAGTAATGAAAAAATTAAACAACAAAATAATTTTACAAATAAGTACAATTTACGAACTTAAGTAGGATATTTCATCTTAAATTCACGGTTGCTCTAAAGGCAAGCAGTTCATTGATTTCTATGATAAAAAATCTGATCTTCAAAATGTTCGCAGATATTTATAATATAATAAAAATAAGCTAACTGCAAAAATATAGGTCAGTATAAAATCTATATTTTATATATAGGATAGGTTAATAATGAATAATTTAAGAATTTTATGTTATTACTATTACATTGAAAATACAATTTATGAATTCCAAATTATTGTTGTATTGGTTTCTATAAAAAAAAAACAAAGATTTAACTTTGACGATGAATTTATTTTGGAAATACAAAATCATATAAATAAAATTGGTGTAGTTCTATTCGATAAAGATTGAATTTGACTGCATGTATTTAAATGCAACAATCTTAGAAACTGCTCAGTATATTCGCTTCTCACAGGCCTATAGAGGATACCTAGGCCTACAATATCTACTTTGACTCAACTCTATATCTCTATGAATTCCGCAAAAAATTGGACAAGAGTAATTTATTTTTTTCCTTTCGTTTTGCTTTTTTCTTTGTCACGCTTTCCGTTCGAAAATACTGGGAGCATTTAAATATAGTTAACAGCAGCTTATAGAGGACATCTGCAGGTACAACTTAGGATATCTAATAACTCGATAACTTAAAAGGTTTTTAAATAAATAGGCAAAATTTGGAACATTTCTACGATTTTCACATGAGTGAGTAGATATGCAATTCATTCTCAAATCAAACATACTAACAGCGCAATATTATATTGACATCTCTTTTAACCCTATTTTACTCCTGTGACGGAGAGGGGAACAGACAGAGGCAGTACGCTGTGTGGTTTGCTAAGAAAAAAAAAACAAAAGAAATGTCAAATATGTAGGAAAGGTTTGTTTATCTCTGTTTTGCTTATAAAAAAAAGTGTCTAGAAAGAAATGTCAAATAGGGATAGGTACCAGTGATACCAGATCGTGGTATTATTACATTAGGGGATTTTTATTAGAGAAAATTCTTGGTAATACACGTACTGTTTATAAATGCTTTTTGCAATCAAGATGATGCAGTAAATTACATGATGGAGTTTTTAAATAGCATTACAGCCCATGTCCTTCTTTCTCATAAAATTGAATTAAAAGTTGGAGTTCCCATTATGCAGCATAAACTAAGTATTATATAGACCGTCAGCTCTTTCAACTTAAGAGAATTTGCCTACAAGCTGTTTTCCGTGTTACTATGTGGCAAAGTATGTGTGCCATGTTAAAGTAGATTAGACGCACGCATACACTCGCACCTAGGAACCTGACAGATGCCTGACAGTTCATTCTGTGGTAACATTGGCAAAAATTCAAATAATTGGCCGTTATCGGGTCGTGTTAAGAAAACGGTGGGTAGTGTGGTGAATTTAGTACCAAATTTATTAAAACGCATAGGTATAGAGGATTTCTCTCATTTTACCAGGATAATGTATATAGTACGGGATGCTTACATTTATGTTGTAAACAATGGAAATCGATGAACTATATGAATCATCGACAAAAATAAAAAAATATCCGTTTACTAATCATCATTCGTATGAATAAAAAGAAAATTGTATGCAGCAAGACTTAAATGCGTGAGACATATCAGGGTACAAATCAGCAAAAATGTTTATTTCAAATTTTGCTTATTTACATTTTGAGTATCGTTTTTTCCCGTACATTTTAAAGAAAATGAATGTTCGTGAACATTATTTATATTCTCGGCTGACGCAATTGATTTCACACGTAATTTCAATTGTTTCAAATTTTCTAATAAATTTATTTTGTTTCTTTTTCTTTGCATTAAAAAAAGGCCCAATCTTCATGAAAAGATTGGGCCTTACCAATAAACATTTTCAATTTCGAGTAGTTCACAGTGGTTTTATTTTCCATACAAATTTATACTCTATAATTCAAAAATTATACGGGAACAGAAATTTTTATGTCTTTCCCCTGAAACATATTTTAAATTTTAATATTCTTAATTAATTTTTCTCTTTATATTGGTTCCAGTTTTTCTATCGACATTCGCCGGTGAAAAAAATGTTCGCCAACAACAACAAACGAAAACAGACATAATAATTATAGGAAAAAAATATTTTATTTCAACGAATGAATTTTCACAATTTATTCATTTATTTATTTGTGTTGATTACATTCGCTATTATACAAGTTAACACCGTCGACCAAGGTCAAGAGCATAAAAGTAAAACAGCTAATCGTATATGATTAGCTGTGTCATCAGTTTCATGTCTCTACCTGTTCCCACAGTCCCGGTGCATTAGGATCATATTGCGCATAGTGCCGTTGCCACCGGATGCGTGTGCGAAGGCATATTTGACGAATCAGCAATTCTCATCGTGGGACCAGCGGTTTCCCAAGGGGAAACAATTATTCTATAAGTTAGTCTTAATCTTGACTTTGAAATAGGCGGTCGCATTGTTCTAATAAAGAAATATAATTGTAACGTTGAAATCTGTTGTTTTACTGTAAGTCGAATAGTGGGCGGGCCTTCGGGCCCGTATTCGCGTTTTTTTTATATGTCCCCGGCAGGACATCGTTAACTGGCGCCCGAGCAGGGACCCTCTCTAAAACACATCCTTCTTTCCTGGTGATTCGTTTGAAGTCCCTAAAAAGGACCGTGTCTCAGAACGTCCATTGGGCGAAGATAACTGTACCCATGAGAACACAGCAATCATTCTGACACGACAAACAACCTCCTTCGTACCCATGGGAACACGTTGGCAATCACAGAAGGATAAAAGGATGTGTGTGAAGTAAACCGTACCTTAGTAGGTTGCCTTCGATTATAAAAGTCGGCGACTAAAAAGGATTACGCGGTCCTTCCGAAAGAGGGTTCCCAATCTAAATTCGTGTTTTCCTCTTCCGCAGATATCATCCACGGGAATAGCATAACGCGGCGATGAAGATAATATCCTTGTGAGTGAAAAGTCACGAAGTTCAAGAAATTAGTTAAAATTTGTGAAAAAGAAAGTATCCATACCGTGAAGAAAAATTCCACGCATTTCTGTTACACGAATTCAATAAAAAATAAATTGTGAATCTGAGAAAAAATCGTGAAGAAGAAAATTCCGCGAAATTTGTCAAAATTATCCATATCGTGAAGAAAAATTCCACGTAGTTAAGGATATTAGTTATACAAATTCAACAAAAAATAAATTGTGAATCCAAGGAAAATCGTGAGGAAAAAATTCCACGAAATCCAAAGAAATTTGTTAAAATTATCCATACAGTGAAGAGAAATTCCACGTAGTAAAAAATATATTAGTTATACAAATTCAATAAAAATAAATTGTGAATCCAAGAAAAATCGTGACGGAAAAAATTCCACGAGATCTAAAGAAATTTGTTAAAATTATCCACACCGTGAAGGAAAGTTCCACGTAGTGAAGTTGTACAAGTTCAACAAAATTAAATTGTGAATCCAAAAGAATTGTGAAGGAAGATTCCAAGTTTCATTATAGTAAAATTTTGATAAAGAAGGAAAATTTCGATAGTATTTTAAGTAAAAGAGTAAGGATATAAGTTAAAGTGAAAAAATTGGGAAAGTATAAGTGGAGCTGAAACAGCTTGAAAAGCTTGAAACAGGTATTTATTAACCCTTTTTTAATTTAATTTAAATTTGCACCTATGGAGCTTATAAATCAATCACTCACCGAATTGACGGGTGCGGTGAACAATATTTTAACGCAATTGAGGGGGTTCGAAGGGCGTCTAAAGGCGCTCGAGGATAACCCCAGGCAGGGAGCAGCGGTCGTAGTCGACCCTGACTTACCTGTGGAGCTCTGCGGTCCTAAAACTGAAGCGGATCTTAGGGATATAAGCAAACTCCCAGACTGCGTGAAGGAACTTCAGATATTCGAAGGAAACCCCACGCAGTATGTATCCTGGATACATATGGTGGAGAGTATACTCTCCGACTTCGAGATAGTGAAGTCAAAGCCGATATACCGCGCGATTCTGCAGAATATCAGGCAGAAGATAAGAGGCAGCGCGGACGCAGCGCTAATCTCTTACAATATTTTTGACCACGATTGGCCAACAATCAAGAAGTGTCTCTCCCTGCATTACGCAGATAAAAGAGACATGAGGACCCTGGAGCATCAGCTCAACCAGCTTTCCCAGGGGAATTCCAGATTAGATGAGTTTTACGCTCAGGTTAATCACCAATTATCGTTGATGATTAACAAAATAAAAACGGAAACTTATACGCAAGAGACCGTTGACGCTCTCGTTGGCACGTATCGAAACAGAGCTTTGGACGTGTTCATTCGTGGCCTTAACGGCGACTTATCACGGATGCTCATAATTCAAAAGCCCCACAATTTACCGGAAGCCTACTCGGCTTGCTTAGAGATTCAGAATCTCAATTTTCGAACTCATATGATTCATATCCCGGGTAAGTCGAACGTGGTTACTGCTCCCGTGAATCAGTTGACCAAGTTTGAAGCGAGACCATCTTTTCCGCAAGGGAACCTTGTGCGACACTTGCCGGATAGGGTCAACTATCCCCCACCAAGATACGGGAATACAGCACCACCAAGGCCGAGCGCACCAAAACCTCATGAGCGCATGGACGTAGATCGTTCGGTGCACTCCCGCCAGGTAAATTACATGAATCGACCCTCTGGCCACAATGGATTTAAAAGAAAAGCTAGGTCGGACAATTTCGCTCACAAACAACAAAGATTGTTCCATCTTAGAAACGAAAACGAACCAGTCGAACAACCCACTGGTGAATATGAAGCTATTGAGGAACCGGCAGATGTAGTAAATTTTATGTCGGACGGGTATCCAGCATACCATACATAGACTTCATTAAGAAAGACAATACCGCGCTGAAGTTTCTTGTTGATACCGGTGCCAACAAGAACTTCATAAGTCCATTCGTTTCGAAGGGAACGAGGCACCTTCCAAACCCTTTCTCTGTGCATTCAGCAGCGGGAAAGATAGAAATTAAAGAATATGTGAGCGGGAGGTTCTTCGAGAAAGCCGGCAATGATACAATCCTCACATTTTACATTCTCCCAGGGTTAGTGACATTCGATGGAATCATCGGAGATGACACTTTAAAAGAACTTGAGGCAGTAATAGATCGTAAAGCGAATATACTGTACTTGAAACCCGATATAAGGATCCCACTGAAGGAGGAAGTATCATCGCAAGCTAACTTTGTTTTAAACGAGAACCTTCCAGCCAATACCAAAACTGAGTTGCACCACTTGGTGAACAAATATCATAAGATTTTTGGGCCAATTAATGATAGGGAAATAATTCAAACCACAGTTCAGGCTGAAATCCGTACAAACACATCGGAACCAATTTATTCTAAAAGTTATCCATACCTACGGTGACCATCCGTTCATTATTATAATGAACTGTTCATTATTTGAAGTAGATGTTCATTATGAATTATTTTGTGTTCAAAAACATAAAAATGTTCATTATTTCAAAAGCTGTTCATTATTTGTTCAGTATTTTATTCAATTTTGTTGAAACAAAAACGAAAAACTAACCAAACCAAAATTCTTTCAACAAAATGATAATGCGAACGTGCCCTAATTTACTGAATGTGCAAAAATGGTAATGTAGTGCAAAACTTTAATTTCGGAACACTCCCTACATAATTCTCGGAACTCACCTTATGTCAAAACGTCAAAATCGAGCATTCAGATAATAATCAATTCAAAAAGTTTTACAAATTCGAAGACAAATTATTGTTCCGTTGTGGTAAACATTAAAATTGGTAAATGAAATTTTATATTATTAGTTCAAAAATACCTACTTAAACATTTATAATTATCTTTAAGTTCACTGATGCCACCCAGAAGAAAATGTCTTTTTAATGAAGAACTACAAAAAGAATATAAATTCTTAAAAAAAACAACAGAAGGCGATGTGAGATGCAACAAGTGCATGGCCACATTTTCTATCGCCAATAATGGAAAACTCGACATAGAACAACATTTGAAAACATCTAAACACAAAAGCGCAAACGTAGCTGCTGCTTCAAGTAAAAATCTAACTTCATACTTCGGAAAGAAAACAATTAATGAATCAGGAAAAATAACCAGCGTGAACGAAGGTACGTGGGCTTTTCACACCATAAAACATAATCATTCGTTTCGTTCAAACGATTGCACATCAAAATTAATAAAAAAATGTTACGACGAAAAATATTCATGCGCGAGAACCAAGTGCGAATCAATCGTTTGCTATGTGCTGTCGCCACATTCGATTGAAGAAATCCAAACTGATTTAGATGCTGTTACTTTTTTAACAATATATTCCGATTGCTCAAATCATGGAAGTACAAAAATATGTCCAATACTTGTCCGCTACTTTATACCAATAAAAGGTATTCAAGTAAAAATATTGGAAGTCGATAGTCTGCCAGGAGAATCTTCCGATATATTAACAAAATATATCTCGGATCTTTTGCGAAAATTTGAAATTGACACTAAAGTGGTTGCCATCTGCGCAGACAACACTAATTGTAACTTTGGCGGAGCGGCTAGGAGAGGGAAGAACAATTTGTTTACTAAGCTTCAACTATCAACTGGAACGAATCTCATTGGTGTAAACTGTGCAGCTCACATTTTAAATAATTGTATTCAATCTTCAATAGAGTGTTTACCAATAGATGTAGAAGTCATTGTTGTAAAAATTTATTCATACTTTTATATATATACAATTAGGGTTGAACAATTAAAAGAAATATGCGATGAGGTAGATACTGAATATAGAAAACTAATGGGATTTAGTAAAACTAGATGGCTTACCCTTAAACCATCAATAGAAAGAATTTTGAAGCTTTTTAAACCTTTGAAGCTTTATTTTTTGTCGCAACCAAAGTGCCCAACTATATTAAGAGATTTTTTCAACAATCCTTGTTCTGAACTCTGGTTTTTTTTTGCACATTGTCAGGCTAATCTTTTTCATAATAGCATTTTACGGATTGAGTCCCAGGAAATATGCATGATGGAAGTATCCCTGGTCATTAAAGATCTTAAATCAAAAATAAAACAAAGAAAAGATGAATGCTTTTTGCCAATAATAATTAAAAAAATGATAAAAGATTTAGAGCAAGAAGATCCTACAGTTTTAGATAATATAAAAACACACGCAAATGACTTCTACACTAGTTGTGTAGACTATTTAAATCAGTGGGACGGTGCATTTGTTGAAATTGAAATTTTAGAATGGGTACTTCTACATGCAGTTCCGTCCTGGAACCAGGTCGAGGCAAGTTTAATGTATATTATTAAAAAGAGAAGCGATTTTAATCTTGATGACTCTGAAGCTTTTGACGAATTTTCGTGTGTTAAAAATTATGTTTCTCTGGAGAAAATTGTAACATGGGAAGATAGTCAGAAGACTGCAGGAGAAAGATGGATGGAAATTTTTCAACATTTTATAGAAAAAGACATAAATTTCAAAAACATTTTAAAAATTGTAGAATTTGGCTTGTGTCTTCCGGGGTCGAATGCTCCAACAGAAAGAGTTTTTTCAGTCTTAAATAATGTTTGGACAAATGAAAAAAACCAAATGAAAGTCGAAACTATGAAATCAATTTTAATTACTAAATTTAACTATGAAATGACCTGTTTAGAGTTCAGAGAATATTTAAAACAAAAACCAGATTTAATTAAACAAATATATACTTCAGGAAAGTATTCAAATATGTAATCAATTAAATGTTACCAGCATTAGGTCCTTATTTTTAATAATGAGGATACTTATTTAGTTTTTAAACGTTCATTTTACAACATTTAGTTAAATAAAAGACTGAATTTTATTTATTTATGTATTTTGCTTAACCCTAGAAAGATAATCATAAAATAAAGAGCGTAAAAGATAATCATACGTCTCATACGCCAATTAGTGTATTTAATTAAACATATGAACTTCTTTTTATTTACATTTAATTTATTTAATTATATAGATGCTATTCAAAAAAAATAAATTAATGATTTTTTTATATATAGTTGAGTTGCGCTGCGGTTTAGAATTTAAAAGTTATCGCACAATTGTCCCGCGCCATACGTCTCGTGGACGTGGATTATCTTTCTAGGGTTAACAAAGGTACAAATTAAGAGTTCCTTCTGTAATATTAATTTTAATTAACTAAAGCAAAGACTGAATCCTTGTGTAATATTTTTTTATTGAGTTATTTTTTTAAATAAAAAATAATAATTAAGAACTGGATTTAATTTTTTTTTGTTCATTATTTGGAATTCAAACAGATGGTCACCGTATCCATACCCCATCTGTATGAGGGAAGAGGTCGAAAAAGAAATTGCGAAACTCTTGGATGAAGGCATCATCCGCCCATCAAAAAGTCCGTACAATTCACCAATTTGGATTGTACCAAAAAAACCAAAACCAACAGGAGAGAAACAGTACCGCATGGTAGTCGACTACAAGCGGCTAAACGCTGTCACAATTTCCGACACTTACCCGATCCCCGATATAAACGCTACCCTTGCTAGCCTTGGTAAAGCTAAATACTTTACCACACTCGATCTCACGTCAGGCTTCCACCAAATTCCGATGAAGAAATCTGACATAGCAAAAACTGCCTTTTCGACGATGAACGGCAAGTACGAATTCGTAAGGCTACCGTTTGGCTTAAAGAACGCCCCCGCGATATTCCAGAGGATGATAGACGACGTCCTTAAGGAATTCATCGGCAGAATTTGCTATGTCTACATCGACGATATAATCGTGTTCGGTGATAGTGAGGACTCCCACCTGAAAAACATAGACACAGTCCTCGCCAGGCTAGAGGGTGCGAATCTCAAAGTTAACCTGGAAAAGACACACTTTATGAAAAGCGAAGTGGAGTTTCTCGGCTATGTAATAACCTCTGACGGTATTCGTCCCGACCTTAAGAAGGTGACCGCCATTCAAGACATTTTGCCACCCGAAAACCTAAAGGAGCTGAAATCTTTCCTCGGCCTCACTTCTTACTACAGGAAGTTCATTCGCGATTACGCGAAGGTCGCAAAACCCCTAACAAACCTTACAAGAGGGGAAAATGCGCAGGTGAAGGCCAATCAGTCTAGGCACGTTAAGATAGAACTTGGTGAAGATGCCCTTAGGGCTTTCGATGATCTGAAGAGCCTACTAACATCATCCGAAATCCTGGCTTTCCCTGACTTTGAAAAGCCCTTCAACCTCACAACTGATGCGTCAAATTATGCCCTTGGGGCAGTCCTCTCACAAGGTGAGTCTGGGCAAGACAGGCCAATAGCGTACATCTCCCGGTCCCTAAACAAGACTGAGGAGAACTACGCAACTAATGAAAAGGAAATGCTCGCCATAGTTTGGGCGCTTGATAACCTTAGGTCATACCTTTACGGTGCGAACAAGATCCGCATTTTCACTGACCATCAGCCTCTGACTTTCGCGCTAGGTAATCGAAACTATAATGCTAAGTTGAAGCGTTGGAAAGCTCGCATCGAGGAATACAATTTCGAGCTTATCTATAAGCCAGGAAAGTCGAACCTGGTGGCTGATGCACTTTCTCGATTGAGAACCCAGGTCAATCACTTGTCCGGCTCCATACAAGTGGAGCCGCCGCAGAGTGACATTGACGGCGACGATGCCTCCACAGAAACTGCCAGTGAAGCAAGCGACCCAAGCACCGAAACGGCTGAAGAAGGTTCGTCCACAACGGGAACGATGCACAGTGCTGAACAGGACAGCAGTGACCTGATTCCTCACGTGGAAGCACCAATCAACGTTTTCCGCAATCAAATTCTGATTAAAGTGGGTAAGGGGTTGGAAATCCATGAAGAGCCTCATCCTGGATTTTCTCGTCACTATGTGGCCCTAGCGGATCTAAACGAAGCCACACTCACAAGTACGCTTAAAAACAAGCTACGACCTAACGTTGTTAATGGCATCAAAATCCCGGAATCACACCTGTCACTACTGCAAAAAGTTTACCTAGATCACTTTATCAACTACAAGTTACGTATCACGCAAAGGGTAGTAGAGGATGTCAAAAATGACGACAGGAAATGTCAATTGATTCTGGACGAACATAAGAGAGCTCACAGGAATCCGAGGGAAAACAGGGAACAACTACTCGAGAAATACTATTTTCCCAGTATGAGTAGTTTAATAAGAAGATACACCGAATCCTGTGAGGTCTGTAAATTGAACAAATACGACAGGCATCCCCATACTCCCGAGTTTCAGCCAACACCGACACCATCATATCCATGTGAGATATTACACATGGATATAATGGAAATACAGAATGAGAAATTTATCACGTGTATTGATAAATTCTCTAAGTTCGGGAAAATCTTTCACATTAAGAATAGATCAACACTCCATCTCAGGGATAAAGTGACCAAAGCCCTTCACTATTTCACAGTGCCAAGAATTTTGGTAACGGACAACGAGAGAAGTTTCTTAAGTCCTATAATTATGAATTTTATAAAGGTTTTGGGCATTAAGTTATATCAAACGCCTGTGCATCGCAGCGAGGTCAATGGACAGGTCGAACGGTTCCACTCAACCATCATTGAGATCTATCGATGTCTAAAATCTGAATACCATGGCCTGCGACCAAAGGAGCTGTTAAATATAGCTGTGGATAGATATAATAACACTATCCACTCTGTTACTAAGAAAAAGCCTGTAGACATATTTTTTAATAGGTGCCAAAGAATCAATTACCAAAACCTCGTGAATTTCCGCATTAAGGTTAATAACAACCTTAGGGGCGAGATTGAGCGAAAACAAAAAGCGGATAATATCAGGTTTAATAATAAGAAAGCCAAACCCAGGTCTTATCGGAAAGGTGATGTGGTTTATACTGCTTGTAAGGGCATTAAGGCCAAAAATAAGGCCCTATTCCGAAAGGAAATCGTTGCTCGTGACAATAGGGTCACGATTGTCACAAATACTGGACGCAAGGTCCATAAGAAACATATAAAGAACACAAAATGAGGTTTATAAAAAAATATATATAAAAAAGGGGGGAAAGGTTTCACAGCTTACAGCTCCACTTAACAAACACTTATTAGGCTTACCAATAGTACATACATTTAGGAATATAGTCTTAACCTTTGCTGTATCTTTATCATAACATCCTAGTTCATACACACACGTAATCATATAATTTTCATCATAGTAATTTTACTTTGCTTTTAGCACGTTATTATTTTAGCTCATAAAAAACGGTTTCTAGTTGTAGAAAATTAACATACATTTAGTTTAAGCCTTCAAAATCTTTCATTAATTAATAAAAAATACTTTTAACCTTGTCGTAAGAAAAATGATTGCCTTTTTTTTAAAAAAAAGAAAGAAAAACAAAAAACTAATTTCAATTTTACAATACCTAACATCACACAATTTGTAGATTAATCCCTTTAGCCGTCGTCCAAGGCTTCCTAATTTTCGACTACAAAACCCCCATAGTATCGATTAAAAATGGTCACGGCTGGATAATTGATGGTTCCTTCAAGCTAGTCCACGTAATAGACCTAACCAAGTTCGAGCACATAGTGGATGAAATTACTACGGCAGCGAACACCAGCGTCAAGGATCAGGAACGGAAAACGATAATCGCATTCCACTTGCAACAAGTGAACGACCGAATAACCTTACTAAAAGGAAGGTCCTCAAGAAAAACAAGATCGATTGACTGGATTGGTTCAGCTTGGAAGTGGGTGGCTGGAAATCCGGATGCTGGAGACTGGAATAAGATCCTTGAAAGTGAGCAGGAAATTATTCAGAACAACAACCACCAGTACAAAATAAACGAACGAATCTTTGGTGTGACACGGGACATCACGGAGAAAATGAATCAGATTATTTATACATTCAACCACGAAGTCAAGGCAACAAACGCAGATAAATTTGAACAGCACATCCTGAACCAGGTATTGATTATCAAAGCAGAAGTCAATGAGATAGTACGTGCCTGCCAAATGGCAAGGAACGGCATGATCAATACGAACCTCTTGGATAAGGAGAAAATAAGCCGGATTGTAAATGAAATCGAAACCCTGCCTTACGAGAACGAAATTCAGGCGATAGAGTATGGAAAACCTTCGGTCTATACAAACGACCGGAAACTCCTATATATCCTCTCGATGCCTAAGGTAAGGAAGTCGGAGTTCAACTTACTCCACACGAGGGCATCGATTAGTGAGGGGAGGCAAATTGACTTAGGGTTTGAGAGTATGCTGGTAAATCACCGAGAAACATTTGGAATAATAGGACATTGCCTTTCGATCAGCAATTCAACGATCTGTGAGGAACAGGCACTGCAAAAAGTTCCTGAGGAGGACTGCATAGCTAGAGTCTTAAAAGGGGGTCATGCAACCTGTATCTATCATACCAACCACGATAAGGTTGTTGAGTTGGTTAAGGACGGTACCATTTTCGTAACCAATTTCGAAGGAAAGCTGATCTCAAGGAACTCTTCCAGCTTTTTGAATGGTACATACGTCATCCAATTAAACAACGAAACCGTTCAATTGGACAATAAGATATTCTCTAGCCTAGTGGCTACGAACCTACAAGTTCTCCCACAAGTATTGACCGGAGCAATAACGAAGAAGGACAAGGTTGATGTAGGATACATCCACGGTCTCAGCTTAGCCAATATTAGGAGACTTAAGGACATTACCCAGACGCTATGGATCTCTTTCGGTACAGGCGCCCTAATTTTCTTAATGATGGCGATGACAGTCTGGACTATCTGGCGTAGAATCAATATCAAGCTGGATATTCCTTCAGTGCATATACCCCACAGGATATGCCACACGGATGGACCGCAACCTCAACCACGAGGAACCTATTCTTCTGGCTCTGACGTCACGCTTGATCTACGGGACGTAGATTTTTAAAGGGGGAGGAGTTAACACCGTCGACCAAGGTCAAGAGCATAAAAGTAAAACAGCTAATCGTATATGATTAGCTGTGTCATCAGTTTCATGTCTCTACCTGTTCCCACAGTCCCGGTGCATTAGGATCATATTGCGCATAGTGCCGTTGCCACCGGATGCGTGTGCGAAGGCATATTTGACGAATCAGCAATTCTCATCGTGGGACCAGCGGTTTCCCAAGGGGAAACAATTATTCTATAAGTTAGTCTTAATCTTGACTTTGAAATAGGCGGTCGCATTGTTCTAATAAAGAAATATAATTGTAACGTTGAAATCTGTTGTTTTACTGTAAGTCGAATAGTGGGCGGGCCTTCGGGCCCGTATTCGCGTTTTTTTTATATGTCCCCGGCAGGACATCGTTAACTTACATTTTGTAGAGTACATGTTTCCGATGTGAAATACAACAACGAATATAAACTCTCAGAACGCATCCACCAACTGATAGAAACTTACCAAATACACTAACTCTCAGTCAGTGTTCCTAGCAATCTGTCTTTATTTTTCCCACTAAGGGTGTTCCTTTTACTCTTTTCACTAAACTCAAATTACCTCGATTTTTTTATGAAAAAGACATACTTTTAAAAGTATGTCAGCACTCTCGTGTGCCAATGAAACAACTCCACTCCACTCTTGTCAAACAACGACTGACTTTATTGTCTTTAGCTCATACAAGAACAGCAGGAAAATATAATTCACAAAGGTACGGGCAAAAAGAAATAAGAAATAAAGAGAGTAAAATAAATGCGATATATAAAAAAGAGAAGAGAGGAAGCGTACACGTCACAGCTCGGCCACTCCTGCGCTGGAGTCGTCCTCGGCTCTGTCAGTATCTTCTTCAGTATCAGGACTTTCATCGGTATCGTCATCGATAGCATCTAAATCGGGGGAGTGGTAACACCACGGTTTGATTTTATCAGAGGCATAGACAGAACAAAACCTCTTCTGTGTTATCTGCATCCCAGGAATATCCTCGATTAGAAAACGATCATTACCCAGAACTTTAGAAACTCTATAGGGGCCTCTATACTTAGGCTCTAATTTGCGGGATTCTCCAGTGGCGGAAGGTTCATTAGAAATTACTACTAGATCGCCCTCGATTTTTTGGTTTTGGCTCGGCGTGCATCCTATCAAAACGTTCCTTCCATTTTTCACGACTACCAGCTATATTTTCGACAGCTTTCATTCGTTTGTTTTGGATATCGTCTTCTAAACCACACGTAACATCATCATGGATAGCGGCGACTATGCGATTTTGTACAACATCAACGAGTTTAAAGTCAAAGACGAGTTCGTTTGGACTGAATCCTGATGTCGAGTTCTTCTGCGAATTAACAGTCCACTGTAGATCACGCAGACGTTGGTCCCAATCCCTTGGCTCTTCGGTCGTGGTTCGAATAAAGGTGAGAATTATGTTGTTGGCCCTCTCAACTTGTCCATTGGCCCTTGGAGTGCGGACAGCTGTTTTAATGTGCTGAATGTTGTTCTGCTCACAGTACATCTCAAATTGTTTGGAGGTAAATGCAGTCCCTCTATCACTGATTATACGTCTTGGTAGCCCAAAGTAACTGGTAAATTCATTTAAGACGTTAATAACAGGAAGCGTTTTAGTTGTTTTTACGGGTTTTACAATTAGAAATTTGCTGAATGCATCGGAGATTGCTAAAACGTGCGTGTTTCCGCGTTTACTGCGAACAAATGGTCCGAGATGGTCTATATGCATTTGACGAAATGGGATTGGTTCAATTTCACCATAATGAAGTTGACCTTCTTGTTTCCCTCCCTTCGATTTGTAGTAGCAGCACTCGATGCATGCGGCAATATACTCCTTGACGTATTTCCGAATTTTGGGAAACCAGAAATGTGTTTGTATCCGTTGAATGGTTTTTTCCAGTCCAAAATGACCCACATCGTCGTGGCAGGAACGAACAACCCTCCATCGCACAGATTTCGGAACAACGAATTGGATAGTGTTGCCACTTTTACGATACAAACGATGATTCTGTAAAATATAATCTGCTTTAATTTGCTTTTCTTTTTCTGACTTACGCTCTCCCTTTAAAACGGCGATGATTTCACTAAGCGAGGAGTCCTGTTGTTGCATCGTTAACAGCCAGTCCTCTGTTGAAGAAGCAATTTTCAGAATATCATATCCTGGGCTGGTTTCTTTTGGCGGCAAATCAGGGGAACGGCTGAGCGCATCTACATGGGACATTCGGCTTCCTTGACGATGAACGGCTTCGAAATCGTAATCGAGAATTTTGATCCACCAGCGAGCGATTTTAGGAATCATTTCCTTGTTGGCTTTAGCTTTGGCAATAGCGGCACAGTCAGTGACAAGTTTGAATGGTTTACCGAGTACGTATACCCGGAACCTTTCGAGTGACTCGACGATTGCGAGGACTTCAAGTTCATAGCTGTGGTTCTTGCTTTCAGCCTCCGTACAGTGGCGGCTATAATAGAACACCGGTTTCCAGTTCTTATTATCCTTTGATTGGAGGAGCACACCAGCAAGGCCGACTGAGCTGGCATCAGTATGCACTTCGTGATATCCGGTATGATCGTACAATTCGAGCACTGGTTTAGAGCACAGTAAGTCGATAAGCTGCGTGAAAGCACGTTGTTGATCTTCCCCCCATTGGAACATTTCATCTTTTCGTAGTAACTGTGTAAGCGGCCTAGATATAAGAGAATAATGCTCCACAAATTTGCGGAAAAATCCAGTTAAGCCAAGAAAACGCCGGACCTCCGTTACATTCATTGGTGTTTTAAAATTACGTATGGCGCTTACCTTGTCGTCACCAGGAGTTATTCCGGCTTCGCTTACAATGTGCCCCAAATACGTTATTTGTCGTGCCAGGAAGTTACACTTTTCGGCGCAAAGTTTTAATCCAGCTGAGTCGAGGATGCGAAGAAATTTTTCCAACCGCATAAGCCCTTCTTCTGCGGTTTTACTTGGGATAATTACGTCGTCCAGGTATGCGAGTACCTCTCCTGCGTTAGTGTTGGCGATGAGCTTGTTCATAACCGCTTGGAACATTGCTGGGGCATTGACGAGACCAAACGGCATTCTGTTGTATTCAAAATGCCCTTCCGTGGTCACAAATGCTGTGTACCGTTTTGATTCCTCCTCGATTTCAATTTGGTGATATCCCATGCGTAAATCCAGCGATGTAAAATATTTGTTTCCGGCAAGCTGTGCAAACTGCTCCTCAAGGTTAGGCATCGGATACGGAATTTTTAACGTAATGCTGTTTAATAGTCGATAATCGACACAGAGACGATGTTCTCCATTCTTCTTGTCGACCAGTACCACACCAGAAGCGTAAGGTGAATCAGAGGGGCGAATAATGTTGCTTGCGAGCAAATCGTTAATGATGTTTGTGACGATTGGCCTTTTAGCAAATGGCAAACGATATGGCTTAGATTTTACAGGGGCGTCGGAAGAAAGTTTAATCTGCATCTTTGCCAAGTTGCACTTACCAAGATCAGCCAATCTGTCTGCAAAACAACTACGGTGATTAGTTAAAAGCGATTCCAACTTACCGAGCTCGACTTCATTTAGCTGCATATCGTATGCGGTCGTGTTAATAGATACATTATTGACTGCTTTTTCCATACGACAATCACCTCCTTCTATGATCAGACGAGCATCATGGCGGCACAGGACGTCTCTCCCCAAAAGTACTTTCTCGGTTATCATATTATCGTTAACGATCAGCAGTTCAGATTTGAAGACGTTGTCATCAAAACAGATTTCGGCTTCGATTTTGTTGGTACAAATAAACGTTCCACCAGCAAATCCATTCAATGTAATTGAACACTTTTTGACATCAGCCAGATTGTTGGCAAAAGACTTCCGTATCAATGTATGGCTACTTCCAGGGTCGATGAAAGCTGACGTTGGTACATTATTAATTTGGATGTCCTTGACTATGTCATTTTTCACATTCAGTACAGTTCCTTTGATATCGTTGACGGATTCAGATTGACGCTTTTTGTGCGGGCAATTCGGCGTCTGATGAGAAGTTCGGCCGCATCCACTGCATCTCTCTTTTTGTTGTGGTTCCGGACATTTGATGGAGTAGTGTCCAATCTTACCGCAATTGAAGCACTTAACATTACGGTTTCTGTCATCCATTGGTTTTTTCAACGCCTTGGAAAAATCTTCAGTGGACTTTCTCCTGGTTCTAGAGGTGTCTGCCATATTATGGAACGATTTTGCCACGGGTGCTCTGACTTCGTTATGCATACAGAAATTTATTATGTCGCGTAATAGTTCACTGCACATGTTATAATTATTTGAGATTTTCTTCCGCAGCTCTGGATCGTTTATTCCGTTAATGATGTGACGAGCGATAGCCGAGTCAGGTAAACCTCCCTTTTTCCCTAAGGCCAACATTTTATAATAAAACTCTTGTGGAGATTCGTTGTACATGCGTGTCGTACGTGCCATTTTAATATGTACATCCGCAGCGTTTTCCATGTACGGAAAATCTGTTAAAAATTTAGAAATAAATTGTTGCCAAGAGACGAAAATTTCGCCGAGAGAATCGACCCAATACTTAGCAGCACCCTGCATTTTTTGCTGTACTGCAAAAATCACGGTCTGGTCATCCCATCCATACGCATTCTTTAAAGTCTCTACTCTTTTTATAAATTGAAATGAATCCAAAGATTCCCCTGAGGTAGGATTGAATTCCGGCAAAAGAGCAACGACGTCTCTAACACTACCGTATGGATTAAACGATTGTAAATGAGACCCGTATGGCGTTTGCGAAGACATAGGATCGTGAGCGGTTGTTTCACTTGTAGCAATAAAGGGTAAATGTGTACTCGCTGTTGTTGGCGGCACAAAAAATTCACCGTTGCACATGTGCACTTGACTCGTATGTGTACCATAGAATGGAGAAGCATAAGCGTGTGTCGTGGGGACCCCACACGAACGATGCGACTGTGACGATGTTAATGGTAAGTACGTTGGGCAAGCTCTTACGGGATTAGCGGAAAATGTTGTCGTTGTATTAAAATGCTGAGATGACGTGTTCATCTTTGATAACGGGGGGGGCATATCGGTGCTTCCAGAAGAAACTTGCTGGGCAGTAGACAATGCGTTCGTAGAAATCTGTGGAAGAGAACTCATTGCTGTATTAACGTTTTGCAATTTTAACTCAGCTACCGCCATTTTAAGAACCCTAATTTGTTCCTCCAAATCTTTCAGAATATCGCCTTTCTGCATAGCCACCTCCGATGGCTTATCTGCTATACCTCCTTTCGTTAGCGCAACAGGAACTTCGTTAACTGTCTCCGGTTTTCCCGATGGCTGGGCAACTGGAACGGGAACCCTCCTTCCAGAACGCGTACACATACCAATTTCGTTTGAGGCGTTGTCTTCGTCGTTTTCAGATTCCATATTAGACGCGTTTGTTTGTGACGTTAGATATCCCACTTCTGAGAATTTGTCAGCACTCTCGTGTGCCAATGAAACAACTCCACTCCACTCTTGTCAAACAACGACTGACTTTATTGTCTTTAGCTCATACAAGAACAGCAGGAAAATATAATTCACAAAGGTACGGGCAAAAAGAAATAAGAAATAAAGAGAGTAAAATAAATGCGATATATAAAAAAGAGAAGAGAGGAAGCGTACACGTCACAAGTATTTTTATTGTTCGAAAAGAAGATCATACAAAATTTATCTTCAATATAAAAACCGCAGTTTCCTAACATTATAATTTATTTATTTATTTATTTATTTATTTATTTATTTCATCTTATAAGTACAACTTATTTTAGATTACTTTGCAATAATTTACAAATGTTACAAATTATAATTTACTTAAAACTACAAATTTACAATGATCTCTACTCATATTAAAATCTATTAGGTTATTGTATTTATTGTAATTTACGCAAGCCATAGTGATAGGATCATTCAGACCATAATTAGTTCTGTGTCTAGGTGGCATAAAGAAAAAATTTTCCCTAGGTCGAAGAACACGAGAAGGAGCATATATATTAAATAATGACAGCAAAAACGAACAATCGATGTGGCCAGTTAAGACGTCATTGGCAAGCATTGCGGAATAATAAATCCTTCTTTTAGAAAGAGGTTTCAAATTTAATAAGGAACATCTATCGTCGTAGGTTGGAAGATTATTATTCCAGTCGAACTTTCTTAGAGCATACCTAGTAAACCTTCTTTGAATTTTCTCTATGCGAGATTCAGCATTGCTGTAAAAAGGATTCCAAACAACACAGCAGTATTCCAATATCGAACGAATCAAAGTATTATAGAGAGTTTTAAGTGTATATGGATCATTAAAATCTTTAGAGTTTCGAAAAATGAAACCTAGCATTTGATTAGCTCTGCCAACTATGTAGTCAATATGCAAAGAAAAGTTTAGTTGAGTGTCAAAAATGACCCCCAAGTCTTTTTGGTCTGAAACTCTACTCAGTGTTTCGTTTTGTATTTTATAATTAAAAAATATAGGGAACTTTTTTCTACTAAAAGTAAGAACCGAACATTTCTTAATATTAAAATAAAGGCCATTAAGAACACACCAATTATTTAAACGGTTTAAATCATTTTGTAACGCTAAGACATCTGACATACAGTTTATGGTCTTGTAGATTTTTAGATCATCTGCGTACAAAAGACATTTTGAGCTTGATACGAAAGAGGGTAAGTCATTGATAAAAAGCAGAAATAGAAGAGGACCAATATGACTTCCTTGGGGAACACCCGAAAAATTACGAATTTCATTCGAAAACGCGGAACCAATTTTAACAAATTGTTTGCGATTGGTCAAATAATTGCCAATCCATTTTAAAATACTGGAATGAATTCCAAAAAGTTTAAGTTTATTTAAAAGAACATTGTGCTGCACACGATCAAAGGCTTTTGAAAAATCAGTATATACGCAATCTACTTGGAGACGTTTTTCAATATTCTCTAAACAGTACTTGGTAAGAATAACCAAGTTTGTAGCGGTTGACCTACCACTTACAAACCCGTGCTGAAATTCAGAAATAAAAATGCGAACAACTGAGTACAACCTTTTTTTAACAGCCGCCTCGAATACTTTAGGAAACAGTTGCAGCTTAGCTATAGGTCTATAATTCTCGATACATCTCCGAGAACCCGATTTAAAAATTGGAGTTATGAGCGAAAATTTCCAACAGTCAAGAAACTCGCCAGTAGATAAGGATAAATTAAATATAATCCTTAGTGGATCAACTAGGCTAAATTTGCAATTTTTAAATAACAATGGTGGATAGTTATCGGGTGCTACACTAACACTCGAGTCTAGTAATGACAATTCAGAGAGGATTTCATCATTTGTTAAGGAAATATGACCAAGGTCAGTTATATGCACCGACTGACCCGAGAAACTGCAATTAATATGCTCACTAACAAAGTTCGACTGGAAAAATTTTGCAAACATGTTACAAATTTCGTTTACATTACTACTAGAAATCCCGTTCAGTGACATGCAAGAAGGTGTTCCTAAAGATTTCCTTTTGGTATTAAGAAATGACCAGAAAGCTTTAGAATCACGTTTTATATTAGTTTCAATGGTTGTAACATAGTTCTTGTATACAAACTTCTTTAAAAAATCGTATTCTTTTTTCAAACGCAAAAATTCGTGACGCAGAGATGGATCGCTTTTACTTTGTTTACACATCTTATACGTATAGTTCTTCAATCTAGATAAACTCTTATTAAACCATGCCGGTTTATTAGATCTTTTTACATGTTTAATTGGTACAAACATAGAAATCGCGCGTTCAAGTATTTTTTTAAATTGCGAGAACGCATTATTTAAATTACGGGAATCAATGATATTTGCCCATTCAACACCATTAAGAAAATTATTCATCGCATTATAATCCGCTTTTAAAAAATCAAATTTTGTATTTTCTTTAATTTGTTCAAGAGACAGCGGATTCAGTACCGACAGATTAAAAGAAATTTGCAACGCATTGTGGTGAATGCTGTTAACAATTAAGGGGAAATCAGCGTCACTGACAGTAGCTTCAAGCTCTTCACTGACAAAAACCAAATCCAAAACATTTCCCAAAGAGTTGCGAACCTCATTTAATTGACGGAAATTACCAGCTGACATAGTGTCTACAACTTCAACTTCATTAGCTTTGTAAACATTAAATGGGATAACACATTTTACATCGTGAGAAAACAACCAATTTATATGAGGCAAATTAAAGTCACCTAGCACTACAGCAAACGAAGAGTCATCTAAATTCTTAACAATTTCAATAATATTTTTCATATGAGCTTTGTAAATTGCAATACCTGAGTAAGGTGGAATGTACGAAACAAAGAAGTTTATGTGAATAAGAATGCCATTTTCAATATAGAAATCAACACACACACAGATTTGTTCAATCAAACCAGTTGAATCAAGTAATTCAATTTCTTTGCTTAAAAAACTTGAACGAACAGCAAACAATACTCCGCCACCTCTTTCAAACCCAGTTTGAATGGGACATCGATCCTTCCGGTAAACATTGAAGTCAGCGGTGAATAATTCAGTAGAGGCGATTTCTTTATGCAGCCAAGTCTCAGTAACAGCAACAACATCGTACGAGCATTCAACGGTGTTAAGAAAAAAATTGTTTAATTTCGATCTCAGTCCTCCAACATTTTGGTAGTAGAGAGAGAGAGAACAGAATGCAACAATTGACGACGGAACAGCAACAATTCTAGTAGCAGCAACAGAAGCAGAATGAATTATGTTTGAGCATTTTGGTTCGGTGGACGCAACTCGTTTTTTGGACGGAACTTAAAAGTGCGTACACGAATGCCATTAAGCCAGATATCAGAGTTGAGAAATTTATCCAGCAAATCCTCTGGGACTCCCAGTTTAAAGTTTACATGCTTTAGAGCAATTTCATCGGTTCCTTCTCGAATAAGTCTATGGCACTTCAGTTTCGTGATATTTACGTTAAAAGCAGACGAAACATAGTCGAGTATGGACTGATCTGTCGTGCACGGCTTGAATGATGACAAATGAAGCCATTTAAGTTTGGTTACTGTTCGAAATCTTCTATTGGCAACTCAACTCAACTTTACTACACTATATACAACCTATATCATTATGTATACTTACACTATTACATTTTTCTTGAACGGATATACCTATTGAAATATTATATGAATTCTCTAATTTAGTCTTCTAATAAACTTCCTTGAGTTAAGACTGGAGCTCTTTTTTTACTTCTCCCGAGATTTTTTCCCGAACAAAGGTTATGGGCCCAGGGAAAATTTAACAGATAGACATGGCTTCCTCTTTATATCAGATAGACAGATTGGATGAAAAGAATTATGATTCTTGGAAGATCCAAATCAAGAGTGTGTTAATCCATAGCGAATTATGGACTTACGTAAATGGAGAAACAAAAAAACCAGAAACCGATAGTGCTAAGTGGTGTAGTAAAGACGAAAAAGCATTGGCCACTATTTTATTGTGCATAAAACCTTCCCAACTCAACTACGTAAAAAATTGCAAATCGTCGACTGAAGCATGGACGGCTTTAGAAAGTGTATACCAGCCGAAGGGACCAGCCAGGAAGGTTATGTTATTTAAACAACTACTCCAATTGAAAATGCCAGAGAATGCCCAAATCACGTTACATCTTAATAATTTCTTCGCTTTAACCGAAAAATTAAAAGAGATAAGTATAGAACTACCGGATGAACTTTTATCAATTATATTGCTTTCTAGCCTTCCCCACAGCTATGAGAATTTCGTAATTGCAATAGAGTCCCGTGATGATTTACCTACAAGTGCAAATTTGAAGTTAAAGCTTATAGAAGAAGGTCAAAGGAGAGAAGGGGGTGACTCCAATGATTTCGCATCAGAACAAGCCATGTTTATACGCAACAAAAAACAGAAGCAACCGCCCCAACCGCCCCAGCACTCTCAACAACAACGAGCACGAACAGATCAGCAACACACATTCAGAGGAACCTGCTACAATTGCAATCGCCGTGGACACCTAGCAGCAAATTGCAGAGAGAGACAACGAAATAAAGCAACAACAAATTCGTTCGCAATGCTAAATGCCGCATGTATTGGCACTGTGACTAATCGTACATGGATATTTGATAGCGGATCCACTAGTCATCTGTGCTGCGATAAAGGTATGTACATAAAATTTCGCCTACACAAAGAACGGATCGAACTAGCCAACAATTCACATATTGAATCAAACGGAATCGGCGATGTCATGCTGAGGTCAAAGTACGGGAGTGTAATATTAAAAGATGTTTTATATGTGCCGGCTATGAAAATGAATTTTGTTTCTATCAGTAAAGCTACGGATAACGGATATCGTGTAATTTTTGAAAATAGCGTAGCAAAAATTTTAGATCGCAACGGGAATATTCTATTGACAGCAAGCAAATTGCAAAACATGTACATTTGTGATCATGCAGTGGGTGAAGTAAACGCGCATGCAAATTCATCTGAAGGCGATAGAAAATTTGGCGTTTGGCACGAGAGGTATGGCCACTTGAATGGGAGAAGCTTAGGCCAACTAATTAAGAATAACTTGGTAAGAGGTTTACACATTAAGGGAAAAATACCGAACACGGTTGTCCAGTGTGAAATTTGCATGAAAGGGAAGATTTGTTCGTTGCCATATGTCAGTGAGCAAAATAGAAGTGATGCTATTTTAGATATTATACACACTGACATATGTGGTCCATTTAGAGTAACATCCATTGGAGGAGCAAAGTATTTCATTCTTTTTATAGATGATCATTCACGTAAATTTTTCGTCTATTTCTTGAAGGCCAAATGTGATGCGCTGGAAACATTTAAGAAATTCAAAGCCATGGTTGAGACAGAAACCTCAAGAAAAATTAAGACGTTAAGAAGTGACAATGGTACTGAATTTGTTAACCGATCATTTACAGAATTTTTGGAGAATAGTGGAATTCGTCATCAGTTGACGGCACCCTACACCCCGGAACAAAACGGTGTAGCAGAACGGGCAAACAGGACGATTGTGGAAATGGCCCGATGCATGCTGATCGGGTCTGGATTACCAGAAGCGGTTTGGGCGGAAGCAGTTAATACTGCTGTTTACTTGAGGAACCGCTCACCTTGCAGTTCATTACAGGGAGGAACACCTTTTGAAGTGTGGTCAGGTTTCAAACCATCTGTGGCACATTTAAAAATATTTGGAAGTAAGGCGGTTATGTTGAATAAGCGACCAGGAAATTCAAAATTTCATCCCAAGGGTATCGAATGCGTTATGATAGGCTATGCATGTAAGTCAAAAGCTTATCGTCTCTATGACCCAAAAACTGGTAAAGTATTAATTAGTCGAGATGTACAGTTTTTAGAAGTTCCTTGTAACCATACTACGATTACAGATTGGAAGTATATACTTACACAAGTATCGAAAGAAGAGACCGAAGAGATGCAAATAAAAGAAGAAAACGATGCAGAAAGTGTGTTTGAGGATGCTTTAGGGCCGGATGAGGACATTCCTTCTGAAAATGTTGTTGTTGCTGCTGGTGGCGATTGTGCTGATACAACGAAAGATGGGCCGGGCGAGAAAGATGGCGATTGTGCTGTTACAACGAAAGATGGGCCGAGCGAGAAAGATGGCGATGGTAGTATGGAGAATGATAGCAATGGCAGTGGTGATGGTGGTGATGATGAGGGAGGAGCAGTAAAGCAAGTAAGTCCTAGAGTTTTAAGAAGCGGGAGAATAAGACACACAAATGATAGTCAACACGATCGATTAGTAGCGGGTCCAAATTCACTTAATTTTTTAAAGAATGTTGAGCATAACAATCCACTTACTGTTGAGGATGCGCTTCAGCGCGCAGATGCGCATAAATGGGTAGAAGCGATGAAGGAAGAATTTAATTCTCTTAAGTCAAATGATACATGGGAACTTGTTGATTTGCCCAAAAACCGGCGCACAATCAAAGCTATGTGGGTATTCAATTTGAAGAAGAAAAAGGACGGATCGATTGAGCGCTATAAGGCTAGATTAGTAGCGAAGGGCTGCAGTCAGAAATATGGCGTCGATTTCCATGAAACGTTTTCTCCGGTGGCCAGATATTCTACGATTCGGTTGATAATTGCATTGGCAGTAGAGTTTGGCTTATTGGTACATCAACTGGATGTTACGTCAGCGTATTTAAATGGAGATTTGGATGAGGCCATTTTTATGAATCAGCCACAGTATTTTGAGGACAGCGAACATCCGAAAAAAGTTTGTAAATTGAAAAAGGCTTTGTATGGCCTGAAGCAGTCTGGAAGGCAGTGGAATTTAAAACTAGATGGGGCATTACGAGATATGGGCTTTAAACGTTGTATAAATGACAACTGTGTATATGTAAAGAGCTTGAATGGAAATATTAGCATCATCGTTGTATACGTTGATGACATTCTAGTCGCATGTAAGGAAAAGTGCGATATGAATGCAATTAAAGAACAGATCGCATTTAATTTTGATATTGTTGATAAGGGACCGTTAAGTTATTTCCTTGGAATGGAGTTCGAAAGGGATGGTGAAAGGGGCTCTATTAAACTCGGGCAGCAGCAGCTAATCAAAAATCTCCTAATCGATTTTAAAATGGGAAAATGCAGAAAAGTTAGCACGCCGTTAGATCCGGGAACAAAATTGACAAAATGCGATCGTTGTCCAAATTGTTCGAAGGTTGATAAGACATTATATCAATCTCTAATGGGTTCGTTAAATTTCATTAGCGTTACTACACGACCCGATATTTCCCATTCTGTTAGCAAATTGTCACAATTTAATATGAATCCGCATAAACAACATTTGGCAGCAGCAAAACACTTACTTAGATACTTATATAACAGTATGAATTTAAAGCTTCATTACAGAAAATCTGGGGAGGACTTGTTTGGTTACACGGATGCAGATTGGGGCGGCAATTGCGCTGACAGAAGATCTTTTACTGGACATGTTTTCTTCTTGGCCAGGAGTGCGGTATCATGGGAATCCAGGAAACAACCCACCGTCGCACTTAGCAGTACTGAAGCGGAGTATATGGCGCTTTGCTCAGCATCAAAGGAGATTGTATTCATGCGTAAGATCATCAGCGAAATTGGATTCAGCGGATTGGTGTCCAAGGCTACTACGTTATACGGCGATAACCTGAGTGCACAACAGTTGGTAAAGAACCCAGTATTCCATGAAAGAAGCAAGCACATCGATATCAAGATGCACTTTATCCGTGAGGTATACGAGAGGAAGGAACTCAAACTGGATTATATATCAACAGACGATATGGTAGCTGATGTATTCACTAAGAACCTAAAGAAAATCAAACATGTCAAATTTGTTCAAATGCTTGGCTTAAATTAGTAAAATTGAATTGAGGGGTTGTGTTCGAAATCTTCTATTGGCAACTCAACTCAACTTTACTACACTATATACAACCTATATCATTATGTATACTTACACTATTACATTTTTCTTGAACGGATATACCTATTGAAATATTATATGAATTCTCTAATTTAGTCTTCTAATAAACTTCCTTGAGTTAAGACTGGAGCTCTTTTTTTACTTCTCCCGAGATTTTTTCCCGAACAGTTACAACTTCTAGTTCAATACCATTGTTATTAGAACTTATGTTTGTTCCAATAATTGAAGCATTTTTCCTGAATGTGTCTCTAGTTTTGGTAGTGGCATCGATAGCGGGTTCAACAACAGTATTCGCAGCAACAGCAAACGCAGCAGCAGCGGAGGTGGTGGCAGAGGTAGCAGTGGATGAAGCAGCATCAGATGTGGCAGCAGCTAAGGCAATAGCATCAATTTTTTTGACGGCGGATATGCATGAGTCCGATTTGGACTGAATGACCGAATCAGCAGATTTTTTGATTGAATTAGTACGCCTATTTTCAGCTTTGGAGGCAGTAGAAGCACTTCGGAGGATGTAAGGGCTATTATTCTTAAGCTGGGTCGTGGAGATGTTGAGTTGCGAGTTTGACGCGTTGGATCGTGTTGGTGCGTGGACTTTACTCGATGTTTGAGAGCGTGTGACGATAAGATTAGATTTTGATTTTTCACCGACACTCGAGGATCGCAGAATAATCTCCTTTAACTCAGAAATTTCTTTGTACAAAATATCGAATTTTGTGTTAATAAATTCGTTACATGAATGACAACAATGAGGGCACTGTAATGCAGCCATTACGATAGCTTGACTATTCGATTTGAACTTCCACGTCTAAATGATTATTTGTTGGTACTAGAAATTGTTGCTAAAGTCAAATCTCCTTTTTAGTACATTTAGTTCGTTGATATTCATGTTGAAATGTAGTTTGAATGTTTTTTGTCAGATTATTGATATTCCCACAATTTTGATGTTTTTTTTTCCTTTGACGAACAGAAAGTTTTTGAAAAAAATTTAATTATACAAAGAAGCGTTACATTAATAAAAAAAAAGTGAGCTAAATATTATAAAATTATTTTCATTGTCCAAAGAATATTAAATTATTGGCGATTAGTCCAACGAGCATGTGCAATGCCATGAAGATAAAGGCAGAGTGGGCCCAGTCTACGGGAGGTTTTTTAGTACGGGTTCAAGTCCCTCACTTTTGTAGAAAGCTCTTTCTGAAATTTTTTTCCATCAATTATTCTGAAACCACATTTTGCACGTGCGAAGCCGGGCGCGTACAGCTAGTATTAAATAAAATCAATGTGAAATACATATACAGTTTTTAAAGTTAATAGCATTTGATTCTACAACGAACTATTGTATCAAATAATAAATGTGACATTTTCAAAGTCTAGGGAGGTTATATCTGCGGAGCATCATGGTAAGATTAAAGTTTAAAATTGCTTATTTAAAATGGGTTCACTTTGAATCAATAGTTACAAGAAGTTAAATTAAATCTTAAACATAGTATTTTCTAATTGGATTTGTGTGAATACACAATGCACAATGATTACTTCAAAATGTATTTTTAGTGTTTTTAAAGTCTGTACTATTAGTCATTGTCAAATTAATATTAAAGCATAGTATTTTCAAAGTTGATACCATTTAAATCTACGATGCATTATGGTTGAATCGAAATTTATATACTTTGTTTTAAAGGTAGAGAAATTTGATTTAAGCATGATTCCACGTCAAATCAAAGTGCATACGTGGTTAGATCAAATTTAAAATATATGCTTTTAGAGTAGGGAAACCCTTTGAATTAATGTTATGTCACTTTGATTTAAACATTTTCGTAGTCGATGCTAAATCATTCCGAAAAATATTTAAATCAAAGTGGTTTTCTTTGATGTTACGTTTTTTTTTTTTCACTGGGTGTAGGATATTGCAGACGCAAGGAAGTAGAGGGAGGGCAAATTTCTGTGGCCACAAACCATAACTGCTTAAGTCGACTTAAGACGATATTGAGATTTTGATGCCATTAGATTCAGCGTACTCAAATCTATTTCGTAAATTTTGTTCAGCTTTATATCTTTAAAAAAGTGGCCACAATTTCAAAATAAAAAAAAAAACAACAGCTTAAGTCACTAGAGTCAATGGAGTAAACAAAACTTTAAGCTGCTCTCCTGAATAATGAGTAAAACAGACTTTAGCGGTGACCACAGATTTATTGCAGAGACAAATCATACTGAACTGAGACCCCCAGCAAGAAGAATGCGATCTGGCCGCTGGCCCCCTGAATTTATTTTAAAAATCGCCATTTTGTTTTCCGATCGGTGTTATGTCAATTAAGAATCCGTGTGACATGCTAAAACATACAAAAAATACAAAAATAAATGCTGCCAACCTCGGCAACCGTGAGGAAATGTGCTGGAGTTCGGGAATACCACATTTTTACAGTACTGAATGCCATTGGTTAGTAATTATATATTAGGCGTGTTTTTTTGAGCTTCGATCTCAGCAAAGCACAGTAAAGTAGGATTTTTAGCACGCAATTACAACAACTTCTGTGATTCCTTGAAGTGTCAAGTAGAGCGTAGTTGTTGTCAGACCCCTCTATCCCAATGGGAACTTTGGGCAAGTGCCCAGGACCCCGCGAGCGATAGGGGCCCCCCTCAGATCAAATACAAAGTCCATCAGATCATACAAAGTCCTGTGAGATCACCAAACGGTAACCAATATTTATTACCAAAAACCTTATATAATTCGAAGAAATCGAACCTAAATTATTCAATCTAATGATTTATTCATCCGCCATATGTCCTACTTCTGAAGGGCTCATGTTAGACTTCTGAGCCTCGTTCAGTCAGTCATTCCGACAGAGCATTATAGTGTTGCTATTTTCTTCGTGTTCAACACTCGCGCTTATAAGTTTAGCAAGTCATGCCCGGAAGGACAAGACCAGTACCCGGTGGCTACCACGCGGAGGTGAAATCAGCACAATTGATGTGTATGAACCAGTTACAACGCCTGGACATCGCCAAGTTGACGCCAATCAGTGCCTACCCTATTGATACAACACCCAACCACATGGACATGTTTTATAATTATACAACTAATATGGAATTAAATGTATCATTAAAACTATGATTTTGAAATCTTCTTGAATCTACTTCACTTTTTGGGTCAAATCTACTTTGAATATTTTTTTTAAGTGGTAACGCTGACGCTGACTAATCCCTGTTAGTTCTCCAAAAATTAGTTAACAACATGCTTCCACTGGGACATGTGTGAGTTTTAGAAAATATTCAAAAAACAAAATAATATTTCAAATTCGTTTTGTTGGTATTCTCCAATTGTTGGTATTCGCAGGCTTCATTTCGATTTTCTATATGTAACTAGCAAAACCCATGACCGCTTCGCTGGATACAAATTCCAAAATTCCGTTAGGCTTGGATAAATGCTTAAAGTTAAGGGAGCACGAAGAAAAATAAATAAAATAAATAGTTGGCGCTACAGGTGGGTAGGGACCCTAGGCCTAGTTTTTCACAACAATTCGTTTTATGTGAGTTTTTCATTTTCGGGACGAATGTAAGGGATCTAAAATTGTATGCCGAGTCAAAAAGGCTAATTAGGAAGCTCTTTCATGACAGTTATAATCTCGGATGTTTGTCAGACCTTCACGAGGTGGCGCAGTAGAAAAAAAAAACACAAGTTCGAATTTCGGTTTTTTCGTGACCCCTCGCAGAAAGAAAAAGTTGAATAAAATTCTCTTTAAAATATCTTAAATTTTATTCGAATGCTTTCTTATAAAAAACATTTTTGATTTTTTCCATCTTTGTCATAAATAAAACAGTCCAGTCGGTTTCCCTGAGAAGTGTACTGCAACATATTCAGAGATGTTTGCGATGCGCTTGCTGGTGGATTTATCGATAAACCGCGCATTGGGGAAAGTCTTTCATGCTGATCGTATAAATCTCTATACGTAAAAGAGTAGCGTGATTGAGTTGACAGACATCGTACACGCCAAACCGCAGGATATGTTCCACTAGCTATGTAGACGCGCACCACTAAGAAGGGATTTTTCGATACGACCCTCCCTGTCCTTTTTAGAGAGGTTTTTTTGTTACTCACGAACCGTTTGTCGTATAAACTTGAAATTTTGTATGTTTATAGAAAATAAAAAGCCATCGAATACCTATTTCGCCTTTTTATTCAAAATTCGCTTTGTAAAGGTTGAAAAAGAGGTTGCAAACTGTTTTATTTTAACGTTACTTCTCTCAACCTGCAATTACATTCATAAAGCTTGGTCAATTCAAAAAAGCTTAAAATACTCTTTAGCCAATACTACCCCGAGTATTCTAAGCCATCATTTATCTTTCTGCTCCTTCCAGAGGATGAGCTAGAAGAAATTAAAGACAGATCTCATTTAATCAACAAGAAATTAAGATTGATTTCTCGATTGCCAGCTATGCTTGGGGGTGAATGAGGGTTTGGTGTGTGCTTCGTAATTCCTTTTCGTTCTGCGAAACGTTTGCATTTCATTTGATCCAAAAAAAAAATCATTCGTTTAATTGTTTTTAGCTTTTTTGTAGTTTGTTCAGTTTTTTAGGTTAAATCAAATTTGATTTGAATGTCAATTTATTTTACTCTTAATTTGAATTTGCTTTTACTTTATTTTGTCTTTGATAAAATATCTACCTATTATCTTCCTATTTAATTACTTTTTAGTGCGTTCCATTAGATAGACATTATTTGCAATGTTGATGAAGCCGTTAACTATCCGGTAGAGTTTTTAAATTCCCTTAAACCATCGGGTATTCCATACCATAGACTAACTCTTCGGTAGGGCAAACCGGAACTTATGTATAATCACCAAAACTATGTAATGACACTAGCTTTGCATAAAAATTTAATCGAAGCTATTATATTGATCGGGGTTGCTCAAGGGGAAAAAGTATTCGTGCCGCGAATTCCTCTGAACTTTAAGGGTCCTTTGCTCATACGACTCTAAACGATTTAAGTTCTACTTCAATACTTATGGGCTACTTTTTTTAGGGCATAAACTGTCACATAAGAGTTTATGTGGCACTTTATTCGGTATGAGCAAACGGCCCTAAGAGATTAAAACTTCCCCTCAAAGTGTACATCGCCATGACGATGAATAAATCTCAGGACCAGTGTTGCCACTAAAGAATAATGAATCCGGTCAAATCTGACCGAATGACCGATTTTTATTTTGTTTAATTCGGTCGAAAAATCCGGTCAAAAGATAAAATACGAATTTTTGACCAGAAGTCCCGTCAAAAATGGAATATAGTAATATATTTTAACTAAAAATTAATCAAAAATGATATTATATTATCCCTATGTATATAGTTTTTTATTTTTTTTTAAACTAATCTTAATTAAAGCTAATATAACAAAAAAACAATTCCCTGAAAAGCTTTGCATCACAACATTTTGCAAAAAAAGGAACGTTCCACTCCACTTCGGCGATTGAATTTGATAAAAACAAAACCGCAAAATATTCTAAATGGTCGTCAATTCAGCCTTGTTTGAGTGCACATTCAAATGAAACTGCCGCGAGGAGCCCTTGTATTCTAGGATTATTCACAATAAATTGGTTTCTGTATAAACTTGTGTGTGTGTTGGTTAAGTATGACCAAATATATTTGGAATTATAGAAATCTATCCTTTATGTCTAATCATAGAACAATATTTATAATTCAGATCAAAAAGTTTTTTCCGGTTAAAGATTTTTATTCGTTTCGGTTAAAAATCCGGTCTAACCGGACTTTGAAATTTTTCTCCGGTCAGAGGGAAGAGATTTCGGTCAGATATGGCAACACTGTTCAGGACCAATCATTGAAATACGCTGGTATAGATTTAAGGGAATATTGCTTTACGCATGGTCAGTTCTACGTAGCTTGCTGTCGTGTAAGTTCATCCGCAAGTCTGGTGATATTAGTGCCGCCCAATAAAAAAAAACAAAAAACATTGTCTATAAAGAAATCCTTTAAAAAAAAACAATTTAAGTAACAATTTTTCTAAAAAAAAGTACATTTTAATAGAGTCCGACGCGGTGTATACATAGTTTTATTTAGTCGATACAAATCGAATGAATAATCCAAATTATGTAACCGTATGAGATGTCACTAACTTCAAGTGGCTCTTTCGGTTCTGTCAAATATAGAAAAACGAGGAAATATCAAAAAAATGACAAAAACATTCAAACCAAAAATGACGATGATATTACATTTTTGAAGTGATAACTTCTTTAGCCGCGTTGGGCATTTTTGATATGGGATGAAATCACTGAACTCGGGACACCAATGTTGCGACATCAGTGTTCGTGGAATTGGAACGGAAGTTGAGAAGGTATATAGAGTCATTGTATATAGAGAAATGTTTATATAAAGAGTTTTCCAATAAGAGGTGTTATTTTGGTATTCAAAGAAAAATGAAATTTTTTGAGATAAATGATCGGATGTTTTTTCCATAATAAAGAGGAAAGTATGCCGTTAATAATGAAAAACAACATCAGCCAAATGGCACCACGAGCACGCGTACAGGACCATATCCTTTTCATAAAATTTTCCATAACCACGAATTTTATCTTTGAGGTCTTGAATCGACGCTAGGCTGTTGATGATCGGCCGGCTTGAGTTCTTGTGAACTTTATAAGACTTAAGACCCAAGTCTTTATGCAAAATACGGTGTAATGACGTTTGTGGAATGCCCAATTCCAAAGAACGACGAGGAATGGACAAACCTGAGTTTTCTTCAACACTTTGGCCTACAGCAGCAATATTTTCAGTTGTTCTTGAGCGACGTGCACGGGTTTAATTCTTCACATCACTAACTTGTCCCAACAGCTCGAATTTTTCCACCAATTTCTGTATTGCGGTCCGACAAGGTGCTTCACGACGACCAAAAAATGCTTTAGTTTTGCGAACTGTGACTGCAAGATTTTCACCATTTTTGTAGTGAATTTTAATAATTTCAATGCGTTGTTGAAGCGTGTATCGTTTCATTTTTAGTAATGGCGTTGTTTCTACTTGTCAAATGTCAAAGAATAAAAGCTTCAAAAGTGACAGCTACCGAAATAGCGGGTCATTCACAATAATCTCTCATTGGAAAATCCTTTACAATGATAGAGTAGATAGATTTACCAACTAGCAACTAATGGAACAGCGACACCTAGCAGATATGAGCCCTATAATACCTCAAAGAGAACAACAGACGCCATTAATGGTGTCAGCGGAAACTTACCTTCTCACTATATCGTTTGGATCTTTAATATTTAATGTGGGAAATAAGTGTTTCCATATTACAAGACACTTTGTGCTTTTGTTTTGGGAACGAACCGTTTTGTGAAATTAGAGTAGGAGCTACAAACGCAGGTTATATTCACTTATGTACTTACACACATGAATGGGTGAATATCTTTGCGGTTTTTTTATTCTCTAAGGTTAAAACAATAAGTTTGTTGAGAAAATAAATTTACTTTTAGCTTCAGAGAATTTGAAAAAATAAAAGTAAAAAATTCGCGCGAATTTGAGAAGGTAAGTGTCCAGTTGCAGAGCTGAGATGTAGATGTCGCTAAGTGCAGGGAATGAGTTGTGTCGCAGCACAAATGTTGTGTTAGTAATGTTGCGACACCAGTGTTCGCGTTGCCAACCAATTTTGACGAAAAAATGCCTAACTTGAGAAAAAAGATGCATTTTGCAATAATATAATGGCTAAAATATTATTTTTGGTGCGACAATAAATCAAAAATAAAACATAAATTGTAGTGGATTGTAAAGCTGTAGTAGTGACATGTCAGTTATCTGTTGTAGTGGATTGTAAAGCCGCTGTAGTAGTATATCATATATATCGAACGACGACCAACTTCGTGTCGAGTGTGGTCGATATATGCCTATATATTATATTCAGAAGTGTTTTTTGCGAGACACACTTAATTCTTGAATTATAAAATATAAAAATAACAATATATAAAAATATATAAAAAAAATAAACAAAACATTTTGTATTTATACAACAAACAGCTTTAAAATGTTGTTTCCAATTTCATTCCACTTACCGGAAGTGGAAGCTGGAATTATTTTTAAGGAATGACAGATAGAGTGTTCGAAAAATGGAGAGTTTGAAGGTGGAAACACATTCTTCAAGACTTAATATTTATTTTTGGCAAAGATTTTTTAAGAATATTTAAAAAATTAGAAAAATTGATTCAAACAAAATTGAATTGAATTGAATGGGTATGGGAATCTTGGTTTAACAAGAGTTAGAGAAAGGAAATGCTTTTAGTAGTGTTGCTATCATAAATTAAGTATTACATACACCGCCAGCCAGCCATGCCAACTAAGGCTTTGAGGCTTGCATGCTTGCAAACATGTCTTAAAAAATCTCTCAAAAAAAAAAAATTATTTGTCTTAAAGAATGTGTTTCCACTTTTAAACTCTGCCCATTTTAGGAGCAATTTATCTGTCAATCTTTAAAAATAATTCCAGCTTCCACTTTCAGTAAGCGGAATGAAATTGGAAACAAATTCGATAGCTGTTTATTTTTGTTCTATTTGTGCTTAATCTTTGATCTATTGTTCCACTTTACCTAAAAGTAATTTTGTTGTATTATTTTATTGAAAAAGACGTCCTTTTTTTAAGTTATTCATCTTTTCGTTAAAAGTGGTTGGTAACCTTAAGAAAATTTGCCTACTACAAGCTGTTTTCCCTGTTAATGTGGGATGGGAATGGGAAAGTGTGTTTGCTATGGTAAAGTAATTTAAGAGAGAATTTTATTTTCAAAATTTGCTGGAGCAATCTGGTTGGTGCGAGGGAAGTGGATGAAGTATCTACCTACCAATTATTTCTCAAGTTAGGTATAATTAAATTCATCAAGGTATTTTTATTTGGTAAGAAATAAATGCATTTGCTGCGTATTTTAACAATGAATTTAAATGTGTAGGGCTAATTGGTTGGCTTGAAAGATAGAATAGTTTTTCACTCGAAGTAATAATTCTACACAGATGAAGTCGCGGGTACCAACTAGTATGCATTATTTTTCATGTACAATAGCGCATTAAAGGAAATTGAAGATTATAGAATAATTTTTGTAGTACATTATTATAAACTACTTACTGCACAGTTAAATATTTCTTGACAATTCAAAAAATACACGCGTACTTGTTCAAGTTTTCACTTCTGTAGGCACTCCCGGAGTGCTATTGTTTTTTTTTTGTTTCATTCTCGGTCGTATCCTTGCAAACGGCGATTTTAATGCTTCCAAAGCAACACTTGCTGATAACGAATGCTTTTTTTGCGGTGAACCTTGAATTCGATGAAAAAGATGCGGCTCAGAGCGAAAGCGAAGTCAAAGCCATAAGCTGGATACGACATAAGTCACCACACATGATGCACAAAAAGTCCGTAAATGTCATATTTTTGTTTGTACTCAAAGAGGTACACTCTAAATCGGAAAATAACAACACCGCAAAAAGCCTAAAATCAACTTTGTTACGACATCTCGTGATCGGATTCTGACGAAAGTTTCGTGTGTCCCATCTCTGAGAACGCTAAACGCACATCCAAAGTACTCGTACATTGTGCATATAGCACTAGCAGCATGTGGGCCAGAGAGAAATGTAAGCGGTCTCTTTATGCATGTTATATTTTTGGGGCTGTACCGTCGCGTGTAATCCTTCGGGCCAAATAGGATTTATTGCGACCGACAAACGAGTACCGAGCAGCTTGGTTTCGGGGTGTGTTTGTTTGCTTTTCAAATTTTTGCAGGAATTTCATTTCATTTACCTGCCTCTCTGCACATCCATCCCCAGATCGAGCCTATTGGACACCTCTAACTTGTTGTGTTTACATGCAAAAGCAGCCGAAGCACGCAAAAGGCAACAACAGACATGTAGCATTATAAACAAACCAAAAAAAATACGTTCGCGGCGTATGGTACACAAAAAGCAAAGCTCCCAAAGAGTACGCAGATGGGGGATGCAAACTGCGGAAGTAAAACTCGATAAAAAGAGTGAAATGTGGTTTCACGTTTGAAACTTTGATTTTGAAGGAGGGGGCATTTTTTGCGCCCTATTCTTTTTTTGCTCTCTCCTTTTGGAAAATGGATTTACGTGAAAAGAGCAGATTTAACTTATCGAATAAATGTTTCAAAGTACTTTTTGCGGCCGGGGGATTTGACTGACGTTTTTATAGAAAAGCGATTTTCAAACATTTCGTTAAGCCGTTGACGAGGGGATTGGAGGCGTTTCAAAGTAATGCTAGATGACGCAATTTATACGAGATAGCGGTTGGGTGGGGTGCGACTCCAAGGTGAAGGTATTTTCGGATGGTATTGGTAATTGAGTAACGTGTTGACGAGGATTTATTAAGATGCAAAACAGACGGCTTTATACAATATAAATTAGCTGGCAGATGGAAATTATTTGACATTGAAAAGATTTTCAGTATTCCGCTGAATTCTGTAAGTTATTCTTTTTGGCCACTTATGATGATGAGTAGGTAAGGTAGGTAGCTTACCTAGTATTTCAGGACTCGCCATTCGAGGGGGGACAGTAATCGCTTCGATTGCTTGGTAAATATGTTTTCAATTTCGTGCTTGGCGTGCGTAAGAGAGTGGTCCTTTATGCGCTCGATGGGCTAATTTTTACCGACAAAAATGTAACCCTCTAGTAAGAGAACTCAACAATACTGTAATTGTTTGGGTTCAGGCCACGGGTTCAAGCTGTGCGTATAGACACCTGACAGCGCTATTATGGAAGACAAAAATTACTTTATGGTACGTAACGTATACACGGAAAGAATTGAAAATCACCAATTGCAAAATTTTGAGTTGCAATTCACGAATTATATCTTTGTCGCCAATTACAACGATTTTTTCTTGGATTGATATAAAAATTCGTAATTCGACATTGAAAACGGCGTAGAATACAAAATTCTGCTTGTTGAATTTTGCGATTAGAAGTATTAATTCGAGCTTCTTTTATTTGTAGTGATTTGCGATATTGTTTGGCGCAATTTACCACTTCAATGGGTCAATTTCTCAAGCACTACTTCACAATCGCAAATTGCAAAAAGTATTTGCTGATTTACAAACACTGAGTGATGAATCAATGAAATCTTATAATAATTTAGCACATGTAAATTGAAAACGTAAAATGACGTAGAGAAATCGTGAATTACAAAATATTTTTTTGTAATTTCCATGGAATTAACTACCCGATGTGTGGAATTTTTGTGCGCACAGGCAGCCGACAAAAACGAAACGTCATCGCACGTCCATGGTCCATGTAAAGAAATCCTTTTAAGTCCTTTCATTTTCTGCATGGACAGCTCCAACCATGCGCATTTGGCTTCATTAAGCGTTTTTCTTTTTTAGTTCAGAGCACAACCTGAACTGTACAAAAAGTTGGTGTTTCTTTTTTAGCTCAGATCCATCAGAGCTCAGAATTTGTGTTTCTTTTTTCGTTTAGATCATGATCAGAGCGCGCTCCATGAGCTCAAAATAAATTGACTGAGCAGGCTGAGTGAAAAGCTGATTACACACTTGCAGTCACATTTGACAGAAAAAAAAACAGGATAAACAAAATAATTGAAATGGCGGACGAATCTAGTTGCTCTGGAACTGAAGGTTAACCAATTTAATAAACAACAATTAATAAATATTCAATTTATACATATACTTTATTACAAATGACAGCTATGTGCTCAAGTGTGTTTCATAATTATATCAGAACGATCTGAGTATGCTCGGTTCAGAGCTCAGCTCTGAACTAAAAAAAACGCCTATTAGAGTCAGACAGTCGGTATGCAATCTTTGCTTAAAGCAGTTTTTGTCGGATCAAAGTTATTTCTAGGTATAACTCATTCGTAGTGATAGTGAGTGTACTAACCACCAAATTGTAAAGAATTTTGGAATATATCTTGTAAGTACATATTGAATAATACAAAAAAAACTGAAGTAGGTATATAAATTCGTATTTTTTTCAGAAGGTACATCTCGCTATAAGAAAGAAGTATAAATTGGAATGGATTCTAAAATATGTCATCGTAAACGATCTAAATAATTTGTTTGTATTTTAAATTTCAGCATAGACCGAAAAACCACCCCAGACAAATCCCGTTGTCTCCGGACGATATGGCGCCGTATGCTTTTCATTTATATCAGGAGGAAACAAATTATCAAATGTGACTTCAAATATGTATTCAAAAATAACCTAAATAATTAAACTACGAATTTTGATTTGTAAATCATAAGATATAAGTTGTAAATTGAGAATTAAGTTTTCTAATCTCACGATAAAACAATTTCAATTTAATACGGTGATGCCTCAAATCACTACTCAAGAATCGTAAATTGAAACTACTGAAGTGGTAAAAAGTTTTGTTCGCAAATCAACACTTTTGAGTTGCAATTCAAGACTAAATGGTTGTAATTTGTTAACGGAGGGAATCCGAATTTACAACACAAAAGTGGTAATTTACGAATTAATAATTATTTGTGTCAAATTGCGATTGGTTATTGCAATATGTATTCCTCATTTGATCGCATCATTGACAATAAAAAGTAGCGATTCGCGACTTTTGAGGGTCAATATCTTCACTTCGTACAATTTGTAGAATTGCGAATAAAAAGTCGTGAATTAGTAAATCCTTAGCTAAGCTCTAAAACTAGACAAACTTTTCGTGATTCTGCGCTCATTTTTCTTGATTTGATCTTAAATTTTTTTCCGTGTACAGTACCGTCTTTACCATAAGGGCACACGGGGCCAGTGCCCAGGGCCCCATGACTTACATATATATTCACTTATACACGGAACGTTTCGAATAATCCAGCTAAAAGGACACCTTTATTTTTTCCCAGTTTTGCAATAGTGTGAGTATCACAACAAGCGTTGCCAGATGTTCCGGTTTGCCCACGACTTCCCGTATTTAAGGCATAATTTGGGTTGTCCCGCCGGGACAGCTTTTTTCCCGGGTTGTGACTGAAATTAACAAAAACAAGTAAAAGTGTTATCATCGGACAAGTCATTCAAAACTGGTTTTGTATGGGAGGTACCAGAACTAGTTGACCGACATAGTCGAAATTCAAAATAAACCTGACGACGATAAAAGTAAGTCCTCTCACAAGATTATAATTGCCTAGGTCGATTTGTTTTGACGATATCTTGTTTAAAACAGACAGAGAAACACATAGGCCTAATATTGATTTTGTATGGGAGCTACCAGAACTACTTGACCGACATAGCCCATTTAATACCAACCTAACTACGATAAAAAGGAGTCCTTTCACCAAACTTCATTCGCCTATGTCAATTCCTTTGGGAGCTATCGTGCTTTCAACAGACAGACGGGTATAAATCGATTCAGAATGTGATCCTGATACAGAGAATATATATACTTTATGGGGTCTGCGGTGACTCCTTCTTGGCATTACAAATGTAATGACAAAGTGGTATATTCACTTCCTGTGGAGGGTAAAAAAACTAGTGAAATTGAAATAATAGCACATAATAATTATTAGTCTCTCATTAAAATAAAAACAACATAACGTTGGCAAAATTTAAAGTCATCGTATTTGCGGAGAGCTTAGTAGACACTATGTAAGTAACACTCTAACTTTAAAATCGGTGCCTCAATTTTTAATAAATTATAAACGCTTTTGTAACCTACATCCAACTTAGGTACCAACCTTCGAGCGGGCGCGGCACACATTTTTGTTAAAAAGACCCAAGAAATGCCAGTTTGGGGAATTCACTTTGAACATTTTTTTATTAAATGAGAGCAAAGTGAAGAATGAAAAGTAACTAAAACTTGCAAAATGGGGTTATGAGGATGGGAAGCTCTTGAATATTCATATTTTCGATCAGGAACTGAACAGTTATTTTATCAAATGTGCAAGAGTTAAACTTTTTATCGACCAAAACCTTGAAAAGGATTTGTTCGGATTATATATTCATTAGCACAAAATCGTTAAACACTTTAAAATCATTGAAAATGCTAATATATAATGGGATCTTTCAAAAGTCCGTCCAATTAGTGGCGTACACCGACGACATTGACATAATTGGTTGTTGTGAGTATTGAGACTGAGGCGGCGAAGATGGGTTTGGAAGATAATGAGGGCAAGACGAAGTGTCAACTAAAAAGGACACCCAACACCGACGGCTCGGACAGAACGTCACAATAGACAGAAATAACTTTGAGGTGGTTAAGGACTTTGTCTATTTAGGCTCCGCTATGAACTCAGACAATGACACCAGCGCTGGGATTAAACGTAGAATAACTTTTGCCAATCGCTGTTTCTTTGGGCTAAGAAGGCAATTGAGTAACAACTAAAGTGACCCTTTATAAGACCCTAATCGTCCCAGTCCTGCTATATGGCGCAGAGGCATGGACTCTATCAAAAGCGGATTAGGTAACTCTAGGTTGTTTCGAGAGAAAAAATCTTGGAGTGGTTTTCGGTCCCGTCTGCATTGACGGTGAATGGAGGAGGAGATTCAACGACGAACTGTACGGGCTGTACAGCGATATCGACCTAGTCAGAAGAGTGATGGTCCAACGACTGAGGTGGCTGGGTCATGTAGAGCGTATGGACACGAATGCTCCGGCCCGGAAGATCTTCGAATCCACACCCGAGGGAAGGCGCAGTCGAGGAAGACCGCGACTCAGGTGGCGCACGCAAGTAGAAGGAGACCTTAACCAACTTAGCGTGCGAAACTGGAGACAGCTAGATTAAGATCGCGCTAGCTGGAGACGCTTGTTGGTTGAGGCCCAGGTCCACCCCGGACTGTAGCGCCACTTTAAGTAAGTAAGTATTATTAAATTTGTGAAGATAGTGAAGGTATTTTGCACGTCTTATCATGCACGTAACACGGTCTCTGGCTATTTTGAATGCATTGAGCATTTCAGCACATTCAAACCTTTTCCGTCGCCGGAAAAGAATGTTCTCTGTTTTAAATTTCATGGTGCGGCTAGTTGGAACTTGGTTTTAATCAAAGGCAGGTCCAAAAGAAGGAAAATCAGCCATTTTAACCGATACTCCAGAAAATCGAGCGATTCTTGAGGAACAATAATTAAACGCATAGCTATTTTGTTCGAATTTTTATCAGCCAGTGAATTATGATTTTGTTCATTTTATGACGTCTTTCTATACCCTCCACAGGAAAGTATATTCACTTTGTCATTACATTTGTAACGCCAAGAAGGAGTCACCGGCGACCTCATAAAGTATATAAATTCTGAATCAGGATCACATTCAGAATCGATTTAGCCATGACCCTCTGTCTGTTGAAAGCATGATAGTGCCCAAAGGAATTGACATGGGCGAATGAAATTTGGTAGAAGGACTCCTTTTTATCGTCGTTAGGTTGGTATTGAAAATGGGCTATGTCGGTCAAGTAGTTCGGGTACCTCCCATACAAAATCAATATTAGACCCATGTTTTTCTCTGTTGAAAACACGATAGCGTCCAAAAGAATCGACGTAGGCAAGTGAAATTTTGTGAGTAGACTTCTTTTTATTGTCGTCAAGTTTATACTAAAAATGAGCTATGTCGGTCAAGTAGTTCGGGTACCTCCCATACAAAATCAATATAAGGCCTATGTGTCTCTCTGTCTGTTGAAAACAGGATATCGTCAAAACAAATCGACCTAGGCAAGTGAAATTTTTGTTTGTGGCCTTTCTTTTATTGTCGTCAAGTTGTTACTGAAAATGGGCTATGTCGGTCAAGGAGTTCGAGTACCTCCCATACAAAACCAGTTTTGCATGACTTGTATGCAGTGGAGGGTATCAAAGCATCGGCCACTCCGATGATTACACTTTTACTTATTTTAATTTTTCTTTTGTTACAATCTATTTATTATGATTTTTATAAAAAAGAACATTCTTACACAAAATATGTTAAAGCTCCTCTAGCTAACTTTTCTGTTATAAGCTCTTCTAGCTGACTTTCATATTACAAACTCTTTCAGCTCTATTTATTTCTGTTATATAAACGCTCCCCCTCCAGCTGAGAATATTTGAAAAGCTCACCCAAAATGGATATAAAAGGCCGGCACCCATCGCTTCTAGTCACTCTTATCAACACCCGGACTTGAACACCCAGAGGTCAACCCAGACAACGATGCATACTATGAATATGAATCCGAGACAATAGCCACAATTTATGTAAAATACATTTAAGAAAACAATAATTGTATACCCCTCCGCTGTGGGCAAAGTTGCTGACAGTGTTCATAGAATTTTATCCGTTAAATTTGAAATTATTCGTTACGTGTGCGTAATAATTTTTTTAAGGAATAAGTGTGGATTTGCTTAAAATATGTATGAAAAATGAACAATGCAGATTATTTGAAGTAAAATAGAAATATATTGAGCAAATTTTCTTCAGTTTTCTAAGAAAAATTTACGCATGAAATCGAAGTTAATGATATTCAAAAGCGAAAAATACACAACCATGTTTGTCATAATAAATTTTTAGTATATAGAACATCTCATTTAGCTAGTTTTATTAACTAAAGAAATCAAATTATTCGCCTTTTAACAATATATAAAAATTACTAACCAATGGCATTCAGTAATGTAAAAATGTGGTATTCCCGAACTCCAGCACATTTCCCCACGGTTGCCGATGTTGGCAGCATTTATTTTTGTATTTTTTGTATGTTTTTGCATGTCACACGGATTCTTAATTGACACAACACCGATAGGAAAACAAAATGGCGAATTTGAAAAAAAAACTGAGGGGCCCAGCGGCAAGAGGATTGTGAGTTGGGGGTCTCAGTATCATTTGTCTCTGGTGTTAACTACCCCACGTACGTGGTGGCGGCCCATCTACTTGAGTGTTTATCTTTTTATTTTTGACAACCAATAATACATTTTAATTGTATTGCTTGATTCAGAGTACAGATCTGCGATCGAGAACGTGTAAAGTATAGAGTAAATCTTTGCGAATTATTTCACTTAATTTATAAATTTATTTTCATTTGTATTGAAGTACATGTTCTTATTAACTCATTATTATAAATAAAAATACAATAAATACGAATATTTATTGAATAAAAGAGGAATCTAACACTAGTTTAAGTCAAACTGAATATACCAAAAGTTCCATAAAAGCAAATGTAAAAAACTTTTACTCACTTTATCAGTTAGGAGTTTGATGTGATCACCGATTCGGAAGTTAACAACTGCCTTTTGGAAATCACTCCAAATTTGGAACGTTTTTTTTTCTTAAATTTGATTGCCCCTTAGCTGAACTTTTGCAAACTGTTTGATTTTTTTTGAAGCTTCAGCAAGTACCTACTGCAGTACTCGGACAGCATACTTGTGGATGGAAAAATAAAATACAAATATATATATAAAAATTAATTTTGTTTTTTATAAGAGTCGAACATAAATAAAAACTATTAACATTTAAATACCATAAACCAAACTTTTTCATTGCACCAAGAGAGGTGTAACCTGTTCCGCTGGGGAAAATCGGCCGACCACATGCCCCACCTGATCTACCGACCAAACTCTGCCAGACGTCAACGCTATACTGTTTATATTAAAACATGTTTGGATCACTCATATGCAAAATCGTAGCAGCAGAATCAAATTTAGTCGAAAAAGTTACTTCTAGCTCCGCTCTCCCCTATCTAAATTTAATTTTTTTTAAGTATAATTGTTTTTGATTAAATATTTTTTTGTTTATTTGCATGTTTGTGAAAGATAACAGGACGTAGAACAGCAATCAGTCTGCAGTAAACGGAACTAGAGGCCGGTTAAGTGCAGACCTCGAACTCCTCGCACTCCACACTCCCTTTTTGAAAATGCTTCACGATGAATAGGTATTTCTGTACGCATGCAACTTCCTCAACGTTCACATATTTCGGGAAATCTAGACACCAGACATTATTCTGTTTCAGCAACATTCGGTGCCCGAAATCTTAAAGAAATTCAATGCAATGCAATGGCCCGCTTACGTTAAGCAAACAATATTGAGATCAACAGGTTGGCTTATGAGCAGAGCTCTTCACTTACGGGGGTAATGTTTCGTAGCACCAAATCACCAGAACTTTCGAAAAGGTATTATTGTTCCAAAAGATAACTTCATATGCAAGGACCTCTCCTATTTTGCTTTAATTAATATAAAAGATCTTTAGAGTGGATACCCAGCGCAGGAGTGACAAATATCTAAACGTAACGTTTACCTACTTCTCATCAATTGTGCTGCACAAACAATGGCTGCATAGACAAAACTTTGTCAAATCAATGGAGTTCGAGTACCTCCACTTACATATTGCCATCTCTCAGTGCCTTTCAACCTATTTCCAACCAACGACTTAGTTTCTTTCCATCATCCTTACAGCCAATGTTTTCAAATACCGCCCGTCAGCATCCCCAAACCCATCCATTACCGTCTGTGTTTTTCTTCTGCCCATATGCCAATTACTCACCAAACCCAGAAACCATATGTAATGATTTTCATTCCAATTTAATTTCAATATCTGGCTACTTACCGCTTACCTGCAGACAAAGGGATCCACAGAGCTTGGACTGCTGCTCTCTGGCAGTCGTCACATTACTCCCTCACCGAACTGTCATGTTGCATTTATCTATCTCCACGCCTCGCCAAAGTCCACCCTCTCGAATACCACATGTAGATTGGCTATATATGAATGCATGTGTAGTGTGTATATAGGGCGAGGACAAAAGGGGCAGCTGAAACTGAACTCGTTGCCACTTTCGACAGAAATTATTTCTTTGACTTATGAGGTGGAAAGGAGTTATTTCCAAGTCACTTAACTTTCATCCAACAAAGTGCTGCCGCCCAGCCAACACACACATAAAGTACAAAAGAGATTCGATCCTGTAACACCGTCCCCGCCTTGCTTCCTCGTTTCTGCTGCTGGGAATCTTTGAATTTGAATGGGTAGGCTTTGATTTTCGACGACGGTTAGCCAGTGCCAGTAGCGCCTGCGGCAACAAAAGCATTCGAATATTTAGTGAAGTGAGAGTGGACCTATCCTACTACCAGTTGAGTAGCACGTCATCATGTGAAAAGTGGCAGTAGCTGGCCGGGCAAGCTTTTGTGTGAGATTGTGCGTAAAAACATCAATTGCTCGAAGATAAGAAATGAAATGGTTTTCGCAATGCTTGTACCGCTATTATATTAGAGGGCAATGCAAATTGGCTGGCGAGGAAAAAAAAATTAAAGACAGGCCAGGCAAACGGGTCTTGGGGAATTTCGCTTGATTGGTATAGGTAGGCAGAATGTAGATGGAAACAAACGAATTTAACGAACCTGAAAAAGGTAGTTAGGAAGGATATTGTTAGCGACAGTGTAGAAGAGAAGCCAATTCTCACTCGGTGCAGTGGTGATGTGTGTTGTTAAAAGTTAAAAATCTGTCAAAGGATAGCATCACTGCCTTGAGAAAGTTCATCGATTCAGGCTTTGGAATGTTGAAGTTTGTTCTGGGTCACTTATAACGAAAGTTCTTCCCGCCTCCCGAATGAACGATGGCTTGCTATATCCCGCCCACATCACTATCCATAATCCATAACGAAATCGATGAGTCAAGAGGTGGGTTGTCCTGGCAGATAAGTGCGGGCAGACATGCTTGCTTCTGTGCGGCTATGCTCGACGGAGGCGTGGGTTCGTGCACCTAGTGCCGGACGATCGTCAGAATTTGTTACATGCCAAAGAAAAATACGTGTGGGGACGAAAAGTTATCTGATCACTTGCGTTACTAAACCGCTCAAAATTTAAGGAGGAAAAGGTATAAGATCTGGATATCCTTGGGAAACCTTGAGATGTAAATCGGTTCCCGAAGCGTGACCCTCCCACAACCAACTACCCTGAGAGGAATAGTGGCCATCCTTGACCATCGCGACGCTTTATTCTTGCGATGGCCCCTAATCAAAAGCCGAATCACCATTTAGGATTCGCTTCTATCACCGCTGATATATACTACATGCATTTCACTCCCCAATTGCACTTGACGTCTAAACCGATTTCATTCTGAATTTATATCTCCAGTAGTCAATACATTTTAATTATAGCGACACCAAACACCTGAGCTTTCATTTCGGGTATTGAATTTTATTCAGAGACAGGAAAATTAAACAAATAAGAAGGGGATTTCTACAGCATAGGTAAACGTAAAAAAAATGTTTTTAGCTCATCTTAAATTGGCTTCCAATTCATTCGTACATCAAATAAAAAGGGATAGGATCTCGTGTAGATTAAAAATAAATGTATGAAGGATAGTTTTATATGCTTAATTAGTATTTAGTTTCAGTGTTTAACAATCAGTTATATTTATCTGATAAGTAGGTATGTATGTATGTATGTATAAAGTTTATTTTCACTAGTAATAAAGTTACAAATTAATTCGAACTATTCTTCGTTCATTATACAATAAATATTATTAACTAGGGAAAATAAGAGACATTTTATATTTCTTAATCAGAAATAGTATTAAATGCCACTTCAAGAGTTAAATAACAATAATGTAAATAGATGGGTGGGGTGACCCTTTCCGATAAAGCAGATTTTACAATTTCACAAATTGTATAAGAAGTTCATTAAACGTTAAGTACGAAAATATATTATGTCATTGAAGAAAAATGAAACATAGGCAAAATCCAAATTGGATAACAAAATTAAATTTTGGAGAACAAAACTACATTTTATAAAAAGAAAAACAAAACACCAAAACATCAAAAAAATCAGTAATCAGACTACGAATGAGAACTCAAAACGGACTCTAAACGATTAATATCTTGTGATAGAAGCCAATGTCTTACATGATTCATAAATTTATTAATATGACTAAGAGTCCTAATCCATAAAAGGAAGCTTATTAAAAAGGCTGCGCGATGAAGCCGTGTAAAAATTTCTAAATGCTGTGGTTCGAAATTGAGGAACAGCTACTAGATTCAAATGATTACGACGTATATTATAATTTTCAAGAACTCTAATATTCAAGTTACCAGATCTATAGAAAAAAGACTTAAGAACCTTAAAACAGTATAAATGTCGTACAGGAAGAATTTTCAAATCGTAAAATAATGAATAGCTTGGATGTAACCGGTTTTTTCCGCATATTTTTCTTACAATAAATTTCTGTAAAACAAGAAGTGGTTGGACTCTGTTAAAACATGATCCCCCCCAACAAGTAATGCCATATTGTAGTTTTGATTGGAAAATTCCAAAGTAAATTATCTTAAGAAGGTTTCTTGAGCAGACATTCTTCAGATAAAAAAAATTCCTAAGCGTCATACGAAAATATTGCCTTAAGTTATCAATGTGATAATTAAAACTCATTTTAGAGTCAATAATTAGCCCCAAGTATTTAAATTCTGTGACGCTATCAATTTGAAAACAATTTTCACTGCAGTTGAGATTGCTACAAAATGTTTGAGCGGAATGGCTGGTGCCACAGAAGCAACTCGGCAGTTTAAACTTTAGGCACTCTGGTGCATGAAAATGAACATTAGCGTCAAATGAATTTTGAGATGCTAGACTGTAAAACATTATTTTTGTTTTAGAACTAATCATGAGCCTGTGTGAAGCAAACCATGTTCTAAACAGTTCTAAATCTGAATTGATATCCGCAATTAAATTTAAAGGGCTTACTGAACCATAGGTTAAACCAACATCATCGGCAAATGCAGTGATAAGGCCTTTGAAATTTTGCTCAAACAAAGAGTTGATATATATCAGGAATAGAATTGGTCCCAAAACAGAGCCTTGTGGTACGCCTAGATTTAAAAATTTTATTTGACTTCTAGTCCCTTCAATCCTTACTCTTTGAGATCTATTTTCCAGATATGATTTAAACCACTCAAGAATAAAGCCTCGAAAACCAGCATTTTCTATTTTCCGCAACAAAATAGAATGGTTAACCATATCAAATGCTTTGGTAATGTCGACGAACAGACCTGCGCTATTTGTTTCATGTGATTGTTAATAAAAATAAGTATTTAACCTTGTTTTCTTTGTCTATTCTAACAAAATAGTGTTCTGTCAAAGTCATGGGGGGCCCATTCTCCTAATATGCCCAGGGCCTCCAATAGGTTAAAGACGGTCCTGCATATGACGCCGCAGCACTATTGGAAAATAGATTAACTCTCTCTGGGATGCTCACAAAATGTAATTTATATACCTTTTCCACTTTAAGTAAGGATATTTAGCATAGGCTAAATTGTCCCGCTTATCAACGCATTAATTATTACTTCCTTTGTGAGTTTAATGTCGTACTAGAGATAATTTCTTGCACGTGTAGAACTTGTTTCGACTCAGGTTGGGAAAAGAAAGACAGTTGCAAGGTGGCAAAAGTAGAAGACAGTCAGCGACGGCGAATTGTAACGGCTTCCGCCAAATTATGGGCGAGAAAATCGCAGCTGATCACCAGCGGAATTCCATTTGGTTTGGATACAGACTAACGTTTTTTTTTTTTTCAGTATAGGGTGTATCTTTTTTTTCTCAAGTACCTATAAGTTTTAATTCCTAAGGTGTCCCCCACACACTTCCATTCTTGCCAAAAATATCAAATGCACGGCAAACAAATCGGATAGCAGGATCCTTAAGAAAAATATTTCCTATTAGGAATCATGACAGAGGAATCGGATTAGTGTTGAAGAAATCTGACGGAGTTACGCTTCTAAGCTGTAACTTTAAGACAGCCGGTGGAATGGGGTATGCTCAAGAAAAACTAGACGTGTCACGACTTGTCCTAGAGAAGTCTATGTCTGTAACTCTTAATGGGGACTGCATTTTTATGCCTGTTGACAGGAAGACCAATGTTGGAAATAATAGGAGACACGCAAGGATAAAAAGCGACTGACGTTGCTAAGAAGCATACTTTAAGGTGGTGGAACTTTACATAAAGCCCAGGTTGAAAGCCACAGCAAGCTGATCATAGGAAATGGAAACTAGAGACCTGGGGGCAGATTCCTTATGACAATAATCGTTTGGACGATATCGTTTTTGAAACTTTGATGACCATAATAAGTAATATTCTGCCCGAATTTTTAACAGTATCTTCAGCTTTCATTACATTTGTGGTAAATGAACTGGATAAGGCTCTCAAACTTGTAATTTTTCCACTTAGTCGCTGGAGTTGGAGGTCTATCGTTTGAACGATAATGGTCTAAAAAGTTACGGAATTAGTGCGCTGGCAATCATTCCGTAACTTATCTGACGATTATCGTCGAAACGATGGACCTCCAAAATTAGCAACCAAGTGCTAAAATTACAAATTTGAGAGCTTAATCCAGTTAAATTTCCAAAAGTATAATGAAAGTTGACGTTTGTCAATAACATTCGAGCAGAATATGACTTATTTTGGTGATCAAAGTTTCAAAAACGATATCGTTTAGATCAGTGATTCCCAAAGTGGCATACCAGCCGAGCTACAAAAGACCTCGTTATGATGATAATCCTAAGAAGCTGTTTAGATCTGGTGTACATCCCATTGCTATGGAGAGAAGTTAAAGTGGTGTTCATACCCAAAGTGGAGTCGCAAGCGACCTTAGAATGCTCTAAGTGTGTCGGCTAGCCGACAGCCACTTCAACCTAACCTTACCTACCCAAAGTGGTCCAGGTGGACCCCGAGGGGTCCACGGGAGACTCGACGGGGGTCTACGTTGGCATGAAAAAAAGGGGGTTCACTAGTTATAAGTGACGAAAATGCATCTGGTTTCGATACTAAAGAGCAAATTTTTCAGTTAGGCTTGCATCAGATTGCCTGTTTATTTAGCATTAATTCCCCTTTTTTAAGACCTCCCTTAGTTTTTTTGAGTAGTGTATTTACTTGTAAAAACTTACATATTCGATATTCCGTGCAACGCGTGTTAAAACTTGCAAAGCGCCGCCCGAACACAACGCTTGTTCAGATGTGCAAAAGGGCAAAGGACGACTTGTGGTGTGCTTGCAATCTAGCATGAACTTGTTTGATTCCACACCAATACAAATACGAACGCTGCCAAGGAGAAACGCTACTCCTTTGTTTCCGGAATTTAAGGAAAATAGTGTGAGTGACGCGATGTCAGTGTTTGCCAGTGCCAGGAAAGGTAAGTACCTGCCTATTTGTAAATTTGTTATGCATACTTTAAAAAGGGCTATCAAATATTTTATCCGACAAATATCCTCGGCTGTGGGAAATTGCGAGAAAACTTTTGACTGTGTTTCCCTCGTCATACCTAGTCGAAAAAAGTTTTAGTGTCGTTACAAACTTACTAACAAAACAAAGGAGCAGAATGAACATCACAAAACGGGAAGATTTTCGGTTATTCCTTACAAAACTGAAATCAAATATTTATTATTTGCTGTCAATCCATCAAGTACATCAATCTCATTAAAATTACGGCTTTTTATTCCCTCCACAGGAAGATATATTCACTTTGTCATTACATTTGTAACGCCAAGAAGGAGTCTCCGCAGACCTCATAAAGTATATATATTCTGTATCAGGGTCACATTCTGAATCGATTTAGCCATATCCGTCTGTCTGTTGAAAGCACGATAGCTCCCAGAGGAATTGACATAGGCGAATGAAGTTTGGTGAAAGGACTCCTTTTTATCGTAGTTAGGTTGGTTTTAAAAATGGGCTATGTCGGTCAAGGAGTTCGGGTACCTCCCATACAAAATCAATATTAGGCCTATGTGTCTCTCTGTCTGTTTAAAACAGGATATCGTCAAAACAAATCGACCTAGGCAATTTAAATCTTGTGAGAGGACTTACTTTTATCGTCGCCAGGTTTACATTAAATTTGGACTATGTCGGTCAAGTAGTTCTGGTACCTCCCATACAAAACCAGTTTTGCATGACTTGTATGCAGTGGAGGGTATCAAAGCATCGGCCAGGCCGATGATAACACTTTTACTTGTTGACATTCTATTCACTTTTTTAATTTTTGAATTTGAAAATAATCAACAAGCTTGTCATAAATTCTTCAACTAAATAATGACGGAAATATCGGAGAGCAAATCCAACTAAAATTCCCCCGAATTCTTATTTACGATATTATTTTTTTTTATTGCTTTTAAGTTTGAAAATTAAGTATCTATCTAACTACATAATAATAATAAAAGAATAATTTGGAAAACATATTTGTCGGCAGAGTTGATATTTCTATAGTGAATTTTGTGTATAATTTCTACTTGTCGGTTTTGAACACACTCCCCTCTTGAAGTCTATGCTTCAAAGTCTACTGGCAGACGACACAATTTCTGAAAAGGACATTCGTAGCTGTTTTTTCCATTTTTTTTTCGTTATCATTCCTTGCTTCGACGCATACGTTGTAAGACAAAAGGGCTTGCGGACGGCTTTACTTGGAACGATTTTGTAATTTATGCGAATCAATTTCGTCTGGCGACTCTACGCTATTCTGTGCACGATAATTTTAATCCTATTGCACTTTGAACGAAATTACAACAGGAATACAAAAGTGCTGTATGCAGTAGTCCATCGCTACACCAAAATCCATATTACAAATTGAATTTCATGTACAGCGCAGTATCGCACAGAAATATAATCGTTAATCGGCGACGCGCACAGCGAAATTAGTTCCAATTGCATTCCAAATGCAGCGGAGAATAGCACAGAAACGCAAATAAAAAAGCAGAGTCCAGTAGAGCATGGCTGCAGTAAAATTTACGGAAGTATTTACAAAAAACTATGCAAATAGAATTCCAAGTGATGTGCAGTTTGCATCCACTTATACTTACATCCCACGACCACTGCATCTTTGTCGTATTCATCACTGTCACTGCTGTCGGACACTTTCAGGCGTTCTTCTTTCGTGCTTATAATATATGCTTATCACATCACATCACATCACACTATTGTATCTGTGGCAATAAGACAGAGTAGCATTTTTATTTTTGAAAAAATAAATCATAAATATAAAATCATAAAATATTAAGTAAACCCCTTATTTTTCAGTTGGGGCTAACATTTCATTAAAAATAATCATAAATAACCATTTTAGACAAAAATGCGACTATTTCAAAAGCACTTTTTTGACATAAGCTACTCTGTCTTATTGCCACAGATATAAAGAGTAAATGTTTGTTTGTGAGAGGTAATTTCCGGAACTACTGAACCGATTTTTTTCCCTAATAGAAAGCTAAGGGATAGAGTATTGCGATAGGCTACTTTTTCATTATTATTTTTGATTTTTTGCACTAGGTACGTGAATGAAACACTGCGAAGCAGCTTACGTGATAATCTATAATATACAAATAATAAAACTGTAGCCGTTTTCATGTGTTAGCGGTTGGCGTGAAAATTACTGCACAGATTTCGATGTAACTTTTTTTGAAATGTCCCTTAAGATTCTGAGAAGGACATAGGCTATTCCTTTTATTGCCATGCCTATTTTTTTGGGAGCGTTTTTGACCAAAAAGTCACGCCATTACTCAAACAATTCTTATTGAATGCAAACAAAACACAATGCCAACAAGAGCCAACACTTTCATCATTTTCTGTGTCATCTAGAAGCTGAGCTACAACCCATAATCTAACATGGAAAAACTAAATATATTTTCTCAAATCGAAAATTATCAGCAGCCGTTGTTCTGCTTTGGGGTGGGTGGCTGGCGCATATCACAGAAGCACATAAATCCGCGTGAAGTTTTCTTCGATTAAGTGAAACGAAAGAGAAGTATGCGAGGTGAGTGTGGATGTAATCAACAGCGACAATGTTTTTCTGAGGAAATGCGCGAAATGCTGATGACGTGCGATGATGGTCGTATGGTGGTGTAAATATATATTGAGTTCAAGGTTTTTGTTTTTGGTGGTTGTGATTTTACCTACAGTCAAGAATTGAAGAATTCAAGAAGTGAAGACGGACGATAAAGGTGAATTAATTTGTTTGATTTATTGTTAATGCAAATTTAATTTAAGGTTTTTGTTTTAGTGGTTGTTTTGATAATTGACAAATAATACTGAGACCCCCAACTCACAATCCTATTGCCGCTGGTCACTTTAGTTTTTTTTTTATAATTCGCCATTTGGTTTTCCTATCGGTGTTGTGTCAATTAGAATCCGTGTGAGTATCAACAAAAAAAGCAAACCAAAAAAAAATGTGGTGAATTTCTTTTGACAGAAGTCGATTGACATACATGTCAAAAAATGAAAACAAATTGTGATTTGATTGCAATAAATTGTATAAAATGTAAGTTTTTGCATATTTCAAGTGTTTAAATTAATTAATAAATACATTTGTCTTGTAGCATTGGAAGAAGCCGATGTTGAGGTGTATGGTGACTCAACGAAACATATTGAATCGCATAGCAGACGACAATTTATACCAGTTGACTACAAATGATATCAATCGGAATCGATGTAAGTAAGCCGTATTTTTCAATGAATTGTTTTATGTTAAGTATAGAAAAATTTTAAAATAACGAGATAAATGTAAAACAATATATACCAATTCGTGGAACACAGGTAGAGGAATTCAGGGATACCAAATACTAGGAGGTAGCTTACTTGGATTTCTAGGAGCAGGTGAAAACAGATAATTTCTTCATTAAGTTAGAGTGGAGTTGGGAAAATTGATGAAAAAATGAATCTATTGACACCTTTTCCTAGGAACCTGGGCAAGCTACACCGTAATATTTGGTATCTTTAAGTTCGACTGATTGCGCTCCACAAGATAAAATACATTGTACAGAGGCAATCGTTAAATTCACAACTTTGGCACTCCGAAATGCATTATCAACCCGTTTTTTTTTTTTTTGCGAAAATAAGAAGGCAATTTGTGCTTCCAAATTTTCAATAAAATCACTAAACACTTCACGTTGTCTGCTTTTTAATACGGTGAACTGAAGTTAATTATTTGCTAAGATCACGATTGCTAATATAATAATAATATTCAAACAATTTATTGAATATTTTACTAATAATTTGTTTATATTTGCACTCTACTTACGTCTTAGAAAATACCGCGTAAATAAAGAATTTGACAAGTGGGTGGAATTATGTATCCACCATGGTGAGCTGTGTCAGTGTTCCGAAATTCAGATTTTTTTCTAAAGAGTTCAACACGAAGGTGGTGAATAAGTATAATTTCTCAATATTTCATTGTTCATATTAATATGTTTACAATTCTTTAGCATTTTTTATTATTCTTATATTGTCAAAAAAAATATACAATTATTCCTAAGATAAATCACTGTCTACACAAAGTTTAGTTGTAACGAATAATTTCAAATTTAACGGATATGAACGCTGTCAACAACTTTGCCCACAGCGGAAGTGGCATATGCAAGGTGCGAGTATGTTGGTGAGTCGGAATTATTGAAGTTAGGTGACATTTGTCAATACGAATTTCTATGTAACAATACAAGCGCACTTAGCATTTGCCACCCCATAAAAATATAGCTTGTAGGCTAAGTAACGGGAAATCGGTCGGAGTTGGTGGTCTCAGTATTGTCTCTGGTTTTGATATTACCCACGTGAAAAAGTGAAGAGTTCAAGAAGTTGAATTATTATTACTTACGTTTTAGAATTTGAATTTCTTAAATTGGTGTTTTAGATGAATAGATTTGTTTGATTTATTTTTTGACTAGCTGTGCCCACAACTTCGTACTCGACGTGATATTGAAAAATATTGTTCCTATCTGGTGATACTTGTTTGTTAAGTAGGTACAAAAATCATTAATGTTATTTAAAAAAAAAATAAATAATCTTAATCTTTAAATTTATTGTAAAAATTCAGTTTCGCACGTCGTGGGAAATAATCTAATATAAATACTGTGTAATCCTTACTGTAATAAAACTGTAACTTTTTTTCTGGCCGTGAGGTGTTTGCCCGCAATAGATTAAGAAAGTACTGCACGAAATTGATTTCGGTTTTCACAGTTGCATTGAAAATTATCAAGATTAAAAGATAGGATATGTTTTATTATTGTCCGGAGATATAAGCTGATATCTAAGAAAAGTTGTAGAAGGCATTTGACCTTCTAGCTCCTAGCTTTGGAATGACTCATCCAATTGAAATAGAATTTTTTTAAAATAAAGTAAAGTAAATATTTTAAGATATAAATCATCTACGTTATCCTGAAGATGAACAATAAGCAATAAACTATAAATTTTATAGTTAAATGTTCGATTGAAGCTAGATCGTTGGATTTTCCCAGCGTTGAGTGGAGGAAATTTTGTGTGTGTGTGCAGTGTGGGATAAAATATCTCTCTCTCTCCGTACCTTTTGTGCTGTCACTGTGTTCTCTTTCTTGATTTCTTTTATGCATCTTTTGTGCTTTTTTTGTTCTTTGTTTTTGCTCCCATTTTTAAATTAAACTTGATGAGTAGAGTATATGATAAGACATATGAATATGAGTAGTCGAGTAGAGCGAATGTGGCGCATGAAATTGAGAGGGAGTCACACTCAATTGTGATTTAAATTAAAATACGCTGGCGAACAAGGCGAGCACGGGTCAGCTAGTCTCTAATATTTTCGGAAAACTGTTAATAATTGTTAAACAATATTTTTTTTTTAACTTCTGATCACAACATAATACCACGGCTGATTTACTGGTTCAATATCCGGCTCGAAGGACCATGTTTCGCTAACTGGTGGACCGTATTCTTACTTGAATTGTGGGCTTGAATATTTTGTAAATACATTTTCTTTACAAAATATTTCTTCTTTATATAATTTTTTTTTTATTGCCTTTGAGTTTGATAATAATAATAGAAAATAATTTGGAAACATATTTGTCGGCAGAATTGATACTTTAAAATACTATAGTGAATTTTTCTTTACTTAAGTCCGTGATCCTATAAATGTCATAAAACAACCAAAGCCTATAGGCTTGGCTACAAAACCACTAAAGGTATAACAGGATGTCTTCGAGACAACAATTTTCTCGTCCCCTGGATAGGACATTAACCATAATTGGTTTACTTAGCTTCTGCCAATTTGATATCAGCTCGAGAACAATTTCCCAAAATTGCAGGAGCAATATTGGAAAAATCCACGAGCCACCTTCAAGCCACAAACACCTTTTACTCTTGAGCTATTTCACGCCTACTCAACACAAACTTTGGGTTATGTTGCCTTTTATCAGCTATACCCACAAGGACGCTCTTCGAAAATTGTCAATAACATCCTACGTACGAGTATGCCTTATCAACTGCAAGAAAGTGTAATTGGGAAACATAATCATGTTCACGTATAGGAACATGTTTCCTTTTTCTTCTTAATAACATTATGCTTCCATACAAGTACATCTCCCACGGTATGAAAACAAACCATTTTGGCTTCTGAACCTCGGGTAACAGAGGCCACACAGCACAAGCTCAAAATCCGTATGCGATGTATTTCTGCCAAAAATGTAGCTCCCTTGTTGGGTAATTTGTGCAAATGTAACATCGTTACTCCCTACCGCTCTCCCTTCGTACTCACTTAAGTGCAAAAAAAAAGAAATTATTTATGAAAAAATCGTCCTTCTTCCGTGCGATTCTTGTGTAAATCCATTCCTCAGCAGAGTGGCCGTGTCGCTGTTGCTTTGTTGCTGCCTGAGATAGAATCTTGCATCTCTCGCGCTGCCATGTCGTTATGAGAGATACATACACTGGCCGGGATTGGGATATGGTGCACGACACGGCAGAGCATGTGCGAGGTGGGGACGCGACAGTGTGAAACTACCAAAATTTCACGGAGGGGGATAATAAAGGAAACATGACACCTAATGGAAGTCTCTCGGTGCACTTACATAACAGATAGGTGTTAGATGTTAATGTGATTTAAAAGCTTTGTGCACACAAGGAATGCTGCAGCTCTATAGGTACGATGCGGATGGTCTAGCTGTCGCCTTTTCAGCGCCATGTGGGTATGAAAAATGGAACAAACTCCTCGCAAAGGTTGCTGCCACTTTGGCCTCTTACAAGTCAGTGTGTCACCTATTGACACTTTGGATGTGCTTATATGATTTGCAGAGGAGGATGCCTGTTGAGTGGCGGCTCCTGCTGCCGAAGTTGAATGCTTTCAGAATCTGTTCTCCGCTTTGTGTATCTTATCGGAGATGGGATACGCGCAGTGTATGGATGTGTGTGTAGGTGACTTTGTGACGATGTACGCTCTGGCCAATTATTTGATTTTGCTAATAGACACTCGGTGCGATGTCGATGTTTGGTAGCGACATGTATCCTTGTGATGCATTGCAACCCTGGGTGGGCTAACAGAAAACATCACCTTATACAGGAAGAGGCACAAAAAGAGCTGTGAACTCTAAGGGTGAAACATGATATTCATTGGAAGGGTTTTGGGTTGGTGATCTCTAAGTGGGGTATTGGGGCGTATGTCTCAAACGTGAAAGGCACAGTCTGATGTTGTGAACACTTTGACAGAAATTGTATTTCAAAGGACTGTGAAGTGTGAGAAATTGTATAACAGGACAAAATTGTGTTCCCTGTAGTGCGAGCTTCCATTGTCGGTGATAAACCAATTTCATCCAAGACCGACGCACAGGTGTATTTTTTGCAAAAATGCAGGGTCAGAATTGACTCCATTAAGAGGCGTTCCATCAGGTATTTTGTTAGTAAAAGTAGTATGACTCTATCAAGGCAGCCAGTTTATAAGCACAAGATTTACTGCGATCTAAGCGGAGATTTCTTATACCTGTTACGTGAAGCTACAGTTCTGTTCGAACCTGGGCCTCCATTTAACAATCCTTTCTGGATGTTTGTATGGTTGAAGAAACACCTATATGGACCTATGGCAGGCTTGAATGGTGGCCGGCAGCCTAAAAGGCCGTTTACCTAAAATATTTTCTAAGGGAACTTTTATGCTTATATCTGGATATCGTTTTCCTTGCTTGGCCTTGTAGGTCTTAGTTGTATCAATGTTGACTTTCATCGTTCAGCTGAAACGGATAATTCTTAATGAATAGCAATTTAGATCTTGCTGATAAGATTTGGAACAATCAGCCAAGATGACTGGGCTTAATAGAGCGAATTACACTTCGGCGATGAGAATCTTCACTAGACTTTAGCTCAAATGACGCGCTCATTTAGAAGGGTATATCAATCAAATATGGCATCCACATAAAGCCATCAATACGACTGGCTGGTTGAGGATCAGGTCCTCTCCAGACTTCACTCAACTGAGTGAAGAAACGGCACGCTGCCAGTTTGGCACAGGAATTCCTAATGGATATATTATTCACTCCCTTCCATCCGGATTAAAGGTTACACCCGAATTTAAGTGCGTTTAACCCAAGTCCATAATATTTTTGAAGTAATACTTCTTTAGGCACTCTTGACTTGGGGTGTAAGCTGGTGAATGCGTCACAAAATCGTTACGAAAATTGCGAGCGGAAGTTGAGAGGGAGATATAAGTTAGTGAGATAAAAAGAGATAGAGTTACGTTTCGTTTCGAATATTACTGAAGAGACAAGAGAGATAGATGCGAGCACACATTTTCGTTCTCTCATTATCTAAGACACAGCATACAGTGCAGCAGTGATACCAGATCGGGGGATTTATCACTTTTTGCGGGAGTTTCTTATTAATAATAAGGTAAAAGGGACAAAGGGATTTTCCAAACCTCATAGTACAAAAAAAAAGGGATTTTACTTTTTGGTCAAAATTTGTTCCCAATTGCTCATTTCATTAAGAATACAAAAATTATTCATCCTACGATCAAATTAAATGTTTTCATGTTTAGAAAAAAGTCATTCAAATATTAAAATACTTTCATTTTCTTTTTTTTTTATTTCCCTAAACTGTTTCATAAAATGACATAATTATATGTCTGTGAATGAATCACGAGTATTTTTTAAAATAATAAATTTATTTATTTTGTAAACATAAAAGGGATATTTTGAGTATAACCATGGGATAACCTGCCTCTTAAGTCTGGTATCACTGCACTGCACGCCTATTATCTGTATCACACTGTAGGAGCAACAGAGACACGTGCGAGCACACAGTTTCTTTTCATTCTCTCATAGCCAGTTACATTTCGTATATCTAAGACATAGTGCACGCCTATTGTAAGGTTGCCACTTTGGTAATTTTTTACCAAGCTTGTTATTTTTTTTGCTGTTTGATTTTTTCTTATTTGGTAATTTTTATCTGGTTATGGTACATTTTTGAGCAGATGTACCAAGAATGCGAACTCGATGCACCTCATTTAAATGCTACCTTACTGCTTTTGAGTGAACGCATTGCATTATTTGCATATGCTTCATCACCATCCATATAAAACTGTTTTATTCGCTATACAGAAGCATCCATTTTCTTCTTTTGACAGATGGTCAACTTCGATATAGTTTCTTTTCCTGTTTATAACTATTTATATTGAGATATGGATAGGTTAATTAATCATATTATTTATATACAGACATGAAACTCTAATTTATTAAGGGTTTGTTATAAGAAAATAGGTAAATGATCACATGTCTTCTAGCAGCTGATAATTCTGTGCAAAATCAAATAAAATAATTTGAGTTTTTTTTTGTAAGTGGCAACCGTGGCCTATTGTCTGTATCATACTGTAGGAGCAAGAGAGAGCAATGCGCGCCCATTTTCTTGCTCTCTTCCTCTCATAGCCAGTAAGCTATTGAATAAAATTGATATATTAGAATGTATAAACTAAACATGTATATATAAATGGAGCTAAAGCAGTTTTACTTCAGTCGTGTGGTCGAAGGACACTCGTTTTTTTTTTGTTTTTAAACGTGACTGCAATTAACCCGATTGGATTTAAACTGCACTCCGGAGAACGTTTTAATTACTTAAAAAAAAAAAGTAAGTTTAATTACTTAAACTCGGGTTAAAACTCAATTTCGTAATGTTGACATCTTTTCACTCGCAGGGCGCAAGAAATAAAAAAAGTAGAAATGGGGAATGGAAAAACATAGCATGAAACTAAAAAAAAAGGACTTCATTCGTGAAATTAATGTTGATGCCTTCGTCGTCAGAAGGCGGATTTGTCGAAGAGCTGATGAAACAGCAGCTGATGGTAAATCAACGTTGTCCTTGTCGTCGAATATATCGAGTGCACAAGCGGGCTTGCGTCTAAGAAAAAGCTGAAAAAAGAGGCATTGTGGAGGCTATTCAATGATTCGACAGAAATTTTGACATTAATAATGCATCTTAAAATATGAAACTGAAATAAATTTCCAAACAATAAAAAACAAATATCATTTTGACATTACGTAGGTTTAAAACTGGTTACAATCGGTTTAAAATGTTTTAAATCCGCGTTTAAATCCATGTTTTTAAGCGAATATTATGAGTATGGATTTAAATTGTCGGGTTTAAAAATGGCCGAGTGTAAAATTAACCTAAACCTGACTTACACCCGGAGTGAATAATATGGCTTTCAGTATTCGTGCTTGTACAAATAAAAGGAGCGCTATTGCTGCCCCACGTATACTTTGAAAGTCGTGTGCTGGGACTTGATGTCAATCGGGCGGCCATTTTCTGGTGGGATTTCAAGTGCGGGCGACTGTGTTCGACATATTTCATGCCCATTAGTTATACGGGGTTCACATCACAGTTCCGTTTAAAAGTTTTCAATGTTTATGAAATTGTTGGTATTCAATAGAATTGTAGCTATAACTTCGCTACAATGCCAAATACGTTATTAGAATTCCATCTCATAATATTAAAAAATAAACTAATACGGTATTATCCACTTTTGTTAAAAGAGATTTTGTAACTTCAAGCTTTTTTTTTTTTAATATTTTCGCTGATTGCCCGACTGCACACGGAGAGGGTTATGTGTTTCGCGCGTATCCTATGTACGTTCCATCGAGACACCCTGTGGCCTAAGCAGCTTGACCGATTTTGAAGAGTGAGGTGTTATAAGATTCGTATTCTTCCCCGGAGTGTCATAGGCTAAACAAAAAAGATATGAATATAAATTTAAAGAAAAACAAACAAAAAAGCAATAGTCACACAAATGTCAGCGAGAAATATTAAGATATGGAATACACTGAACTGTGAAATAAATTACGTTCTGATCTATTCACAATAGCATCGCAACTCATACCTGTTATGTATAAAATAAAAAGACTGCACGCGTTCTTTAATCCAACATATTTTTTTAATTCCAACAAAGAACTTAAAACTAATTACTGGCGATACACGTCTGACCTGTAGGCTGAATTCAATTTGAGTGCCCCCGAAAAACGCTATCTCTGTCAACCACATCTTAGGTTTTATGTCCTTGAGAAGATGTTGCCAGATACCACTGAAAACTACTTTAAGGTAGGTATGCTACTTTAACTTATACACAGCAATACCCAGCCAAGTTTCGCACCTAGCGGCATCTACATTTCAACTCAACATCGCAACTGACAGCCAAAAATCGCATCATTTATTTTTAGTGGATAGTGTTACCATCAAGCGAATATTACATTGTGTGTTAGGTTAAAGTTTATATAGTCTAAATAGATACATTAGGTTCGTTCGCGTACGCAGTTTAAATCGAACGCAATCGATATAAATCGATCGCAATCACACAAAGTCTATACACGCACTCATCAAAAATGGCAGAAAAAGAGAAAATTAGCAAAATAACGAGTAACGAGTCGTTCCTCTCTTGGGTCGAAACAGCTCAGAGAATTTCAACCGACAAGTACTGATAAATATGTCAAATGCACAAAGTTGTCAAGAAACAAATTCAAAATCCGGCATAAAAATGAATTGCACAGAGCAATAAAATCTGTAAAGATAAATAAAATTCGGTGATGGTCGAATGTTGTCCTAGAACGTTTCATATGTTGCAATAAGGTAGTTATATATTTATTAGTGATATGGATTAGATGTCAAAGATGAAAGTTGCTCAAAGTAGCTCGAAGTCTATCCACGTACTTTGGCGTATATTTTCAGCTCTCTGAGAGAGTTTTGGTAAATTTTTTGAGTTTGACGGATTTGTAGTGTTTGGCTCGGAAAAGTACGCGAATGGACCTGTTATTACCCCGTACGTTCCTACGTGACACCGTGTAGGCTTAACGGCTTGACCGATTTTGAATAGAGAGATGTCATTAGATGCGTATGATTCCCCGGAGCGTCATAGGCTAAAAAGATAAATATAAGAAAAGTTAGTTTGTAAAAGCAAAAAACCCGACTGACTGTACAAAAAAAGAATTAAAAAGATATGAACAAGACACATTCAAGTACCTATACCTTACTATTTGACAGTCGGAGGGTACTCAATACTCATATATTTGTTAGGCTGTGTAGGTACGAAATATAGTCTCTGATTGTCAATTAGTTAGGTATAGGTACTTGAATGTGTCTTAATTCTTTTGTTTTTTTTTACAGTCAGTCGGGTTTTTTGGTTTTTCAAATAACTTTTTTTATTTTAATGCTTTTAGTCTCCAATTCATGTTGAAACGAAATGTTTTAATAGAGGCGAGCCATTCTTAAATACGCGACGGATCGCTTTTGATGCCGGATTTGAATTTTTCCGTTTCCATTCGACCACATTTTTATTAGGTCCACAAACATTCCGTCACCTACCTAAACACCTATTGCTTTCAATGCAATCGTAAAATGACATTGGAAAGTGCTTTTGTAAAGTACAAAAAAGCCAAATTTTCCGATTTGGCCTTCTTTCGCTTGGCCTTATTGCACGGCACCTTCTCACCTACAAGGGAAACCTACTCGGGTGAACGCTTATGGCTCCGGGAATGGGGTCCAGAAGCCGATGGGACCTCGGCTGTCCATCCATCCATCATTAGGCGGTTCACCCAAATAAAAGAGCGACAGGGGTGGAGCCAAGAATGGACAAAAAATGGACCTTGTTGCGGAAAGTTGTACCTTTCCTTAAAGGAGAAAGGGCTTATTTAATCTTTTGCCTTAAACCCCCGTACATTATCACAGTGAGTTGTTGATCCCACTATGGACTTCTGCCAGAAAATGCAGCGGGACACGATCAAAACCTTTTGAAACCTTGGTTTTGGGTCCAAAGTCACAAACACCAACTCCAGACTCTATTTTCGATCCATCAGTGTACCACACTAAACTTATGGGGTCTCGTTTCGGAACACAATTGGTCCAGTATATCTACCTGAAATAATTTTCCAAAGCTGTGTTTCCTAACAATAGTATCAGGAATGGAACAGAACATGTACATGTTTGGGATTGAGCTAAGTATTTTCAGTTGTCCCAGCTGGTTCAAACTTATGTTCTACTCCGAACTTAGTAGTGCCTTTAGCTACTACCTTTGTAACTAAGATATATAAAGGTGAATGCCCAATTATACGTTTTTATGAAGAATAATTCCGACTTTGACTTCATTGGAGTAGCTCAAGGTAGTGTCCTTTATGGTTATGGGTTCAAGGGTTACCAGTCTTTTCGTTGTAAAAGGCACTAGAACGGTTTTACTAGGATTTATGGACCCTCATTCTTTAGTAGATACACGGTTAAATATACTGACGTCAAATTTAATATTTTTTGGGTTGTATATAAGTGAACGCTGAAAAAATATTAGAATTGAATATTTCTGATATATAAAATTTGAGAAATCAATAACAAATTTATTAAAACGAAATAATATTTAGTATTACAAAATATACCCAAAATATTTAAATTCAAAACGTTGGTTTATGTCGGAAGTATTTAAATCAAACCCTTACATATTAAAATTTTATGTAGGATTTTAATGCATCTGTATAAGAAATAATGAACCTGTGCATTGAATCTAATATTAACACCTGGAATTTAATATTTCGTGGCCTGTTTTTAAGCCCGTGGAATATTAGAAACAAATAAAATAAAGGGTCCGCCATCTAACTTTTTTTTTTCAACTAGTGCTTATTTCGCGAATGGTAACACTTAGCTCATGTATGATTTGACAGATAATTAGTTTTATCCTTCCCCTGAACGAATATGGTTGTATATACGTAATGTTGCAGAATGTGTGCGAAAATTGCCGTTACAGTCAATGGCGATCGTTATCGGGCCATGTTTAACGAAGTTTTGTTTAACCATGTTTAACGAATTGAAGAGGAGGATATTGGCAACATTTGGTTTCAACAGGACGGCGCTACGTGCCACACAGCCGAAGTTACACTCGATGTTTTGCGCCCTGTTTTTGAAGATCGCATTATCAGCCGCAGAGCTGATGTCGTTTGGCCACCGCGGAGCTGCGATTTGACACCGTTGGACTATTATTTGTGGGGTGCCGTAAAAGATAAGTGTTACGCCGACATGCCAGAGACAATTGACGCTTTAAAGGACAATATTCGTGAAGCCATTGGTGAAATACAGCTGCACACAATCGATAATGTGCTTAAAAATTGGACCGATGGTGTAGGCTACTGCATGGCCAGCCGGGGCAGCCATTTGAATGAAATTAGTTTCCATTATTAACCGGAAGGATTGTACTTCCAGATAAAAAAATTAATTTGAGAAAATATTCAGTAGTTTTTTTTATAACATTTTCCAAAAAAAAAGTTATTTGGCGGACCCTTTATTACAAATTTAGATTTGATTTTAATACAGATGGAACATATTTTTTATTAAATACAAAATATAATAAATTCAAACACAAAACAGAGTTTGAATTAAGCGTTAAAAGATTATTTAGTAATATAATTTTTATTACATTTTAACACAAGATTAAATTAATTGCAGGTATAAAAAAGTTGTTATTCAAAAATGTATTACATTTCAACACCAAATTTGATTGCAGTTGAGTATAAATAAATTACTTACATAATAATACAAAATGTACTACAATAAAATAGAATTTTGCCTCCTTCGTTGGATAATTCCCATACATAAACCTTAAGTAGTCTGTTCCGCCAGTGCCCTTCTTGACGAGTCCTTAAGCGTTTTAGTTCGCGGATACTCCTCCAAAATATACGCCGCTGCCCTCCTTTTAATGAATTCCTCCAGACCCTTTAGTGAAAAAAAAAACAACTCATGAATGCTTATTATAAATATATATTGTTATTAAAATTTAACTTACCTCCTTGTATATAAGGAGACTACACCCAATAGCGGCGTTCTGCCTGCTTAAATTTCCTTTGGCAGGATCAACCGGCTCTTGGGAAACGGTACGTATCGATATTGTAAAGCAGGCACATTTTGTGTATTGTTTCACAATATCAAATAAATTATCGATTGGTTTTTCGGCACCGTCGCTATCTTTTAATGTAAAGCCTACATTTATTTCCTCATTTTCCAAAACTTAAAATGAAAAACATCAAATAAATTAAAACTAAATTCACTCACTCTTCAAGAAAAAAAAAATACATTTGCCCTAATTGAATATAACTTAAAAAGCACTTTTTAATTACTTACCACTTAGAAGGATATCCTCATTGGATATCAACTTATCAGTTTTCGTGAATTTGGTAATTTTCTTGAATTTAATGGTTTTGTTATGCACGTTTTTAAGCCACTCAAACTGTCCACCAAACACATTTTTCCTTTGACCTTTTCACGACGCGCTTATGACCCGCAATGACAAAGTAATATATCTTGGGTTTAAAGTAATACCAAAATATTTAAATTTAACATGGCTTAATTTAAGCTCTCCAGATTACAAATGAGTATTTAAGGGTTTCAAATAAAAACTTCAATATTAGAATGTAATACTGAATGAAATATTATAGAGTAGTACTGCTGTATATCAAAAAGTGTGGTCTTTGGAAGGTACGCGCCAAAAAAAAACTAACAATAGAATATTAAAAAATAATGCTCAAAGGTTTTTAGAAGTAATTCTAAAATATTTAAATGAAATATTAACATGTATAAAACTAGTTGACGTTCTGTTGGCATTGCAATTGAAAAACTTAAATGCCTATATTTAAAATAATTTAACTTCAAAGAAATAAAAGTTTAAAAAAATGGATCTGCCACTGAACACCCTGTATAATACACCTAGTATAATATATACCAACCAAAGCCCTATGATTTTTTTGTTAATAATAACATTCAAATAAAACTGGAGTCTTGAAAAGTTATTCTATAATATTTGGAAGTAGTTCTTATTTTAAAACTTAAAGCCTAGTATGAGATTCCATAGCTAAAATAAAGAGCCTCTCCAATGTTTCTCTCCGCCAATTCGCTTAATGTTCGCTTAATTTTGACAGTGTTAGTTCCGTTAAAAAAAAAAAAAACTGTGTGCTAAAGCTGATTGACTTTGTTCTGTTTCTCTATTTGTACTTCTACACCTCCCTCCTCAAAAACTTCTTCCATTACTCCTCGTTAAAGTATCCCATTTCTAAAAGAAATTAAATTAATAACAACGAATTTCTAACCATTCTCAATACTGTCAAATTTCTTTCGTTTGAAATTTGATCTGATCTATCAAAATTTACATTTGGAAAAATTGTATTTTGCAATAATACGCAATTCTGTAGAGATTGTTCGTACTGCATACGGCTTGGCTTAACTGCTTTGCTTAAGCCTAGTAGGCTAATGTTGCTGAACATTCGTCGATTCGCCGATCTGTACTAAAATATGTTTTTTTAAGCTTTGTTTAATACATATGGTTCTATTTTTTTTTTTGTGAAACATTAACCCTAGAAAGATAATCCACGTCCACGAGACGTATGGCGCGGGACAATTGTGTGATAACTTTTAAATTCTAAACCGCAGCGCGTTGACTGTCTCAACTATATATAAAAAAAATCATTAATTTATTTTTTTTGAATAGTATCTGTATAATTAAATAAATTACTTATAAATAATAAGAAGTTCATATGTTTAATTAAATACACTAATTGGCGAATGAGACGTATGATTATCTTTTACGCTCTTTATTTTATGATTATCTTTCTAGGGTTAAGATTGTATTCTCAAATAAAAAACTTGATTTTACTAAGTATATTCTTCATTTTTTTATTATTAAGCAGTCTTTTAAAATGTCGGCACAGTGGCTTAGTGATTAGTGTGTTGGACTACTAAGCGAGGGGTCCCAGGTTCGAATCCCAAGAAAAACCCAAATTCCAACTTAAGGTTGTTTTTTACTGCGCCACCTCTCGCGAACGTCTGACAAACATCCGAGAGTATAACTGTCATGAAAGAGTTTCTCAATTGGCCGTTTGGACTCGGCATAAAATTGTAGATCCCTTACATTCGTCCCAAAAATAAAAACTCACACAAGACGAATGGTTGTGAGAAGCTAGGCTTGGGTCCATACGGACCTGTTGCGCCAATTATTTATTTATTTATTTAGTTTTTTAAAAAACGCAGCATTTTTCAGTCTAAAATGAACATGTCTTCTTTAAAAAAAAAAAACTGAAAAAAAAATTACTTCTTTAGCAATATAAAATTTATAATAACAGGTGATAAGACAAAAAACAAAGGAACTAATTTTTCTTTGCGCAAAATCCGCAAAAGTCAATTCGATGTTGACCACAAATTCCAATATTGGATTTAAAAATATAAATAAAAATAAAAATACTGTTTTTACCTGCCGGACACAACAGCAGAGACAATACTGAGCCCACCAACTCCGACCGATTTCCCGTTACTTAGTCTACAAGCTATATTTTTATGGGTTGGCAAATGCTAAGTGCGCTTGTATTGTTACATAGAAATTCGTATTGACAAATGTCACGCAACTTCAAAAATTCCGACTCACCAACACACTCGCACCTTGCATATGACACTTCCGCTGTGGGCAAAGTTGCTGACAGCGTTCATAGAATTTTATCCGTTAAATTTGAAATTATTCGTTACGTGTGCGTAATAATTTTTTTAAGGAATAAGTGGAGATTTGCTTAAAATATATATGAAAAATGAACAATGCAGATTATTTGAAGTAAAGTAGAAATATATTGAGCAAATTTTCTTCAGTTTTCTAAGAAAAATTTACGCATGAAATCGAAGTTAATGATATTCAAAAGCGAAAAATACACAACCATGTTTGTCATAATAAATTTTTAGTATACAGAACATCTCATTTAGCTAGTTTTATTAACTAAAGAAATCAAATTATTCGCCTTTTAACAACATATAATTACCAACCAATGGCATTAAGTAATGTAAAAATGTGGTATTCCCGAATTCTATCACATTTCCCCACGGTTGTCGATGTTGGCAGCATTTATTTTTGTATTTTTTGTATATTTTTACATGTTACACGGATTCTTAATTGACACAACACCGATAGGAAAACAAAATGGCGAATTTGAAAAAAAACTGAGGGACTGAGTTGGGGGTCTCAGTATCATTTGTCTCTGCACAACAGTCTTTCGCAAGAACGCATCGGCGACTGAGTTAGTTGTTGAGCATAAGTTACTATGTGCCCGCGTTGAAAAGAGACAGGAAAATTAAGAATGCGACGTCGTCGAATCGACTTCTAGGGTTAATATTATTTTTGCAGACATTTTTGTATGGGTGCTTTATTTAAGCGTGAGCAACATACTAGGCTTAAATATTCAAAAATAATACCGTTAAATATTAAATAATAATATTCTAGTATTATTTAAAAGTAATACAGGTGAATGTTATGCGCTATACTACAATTATTTGTAATATGTACACATAATATTTATCTGGATATGCTGATTTAATTCATTTATATTTTTTCGTTTCTTATAAACCTCGGAATTCAGATAATGGAATTTACATAGCTCATATTAAAAATATAATTAATAATGTTAACTGCTTAAATAGATCATCATATGCAATAGTATTTTAATTTAACTGATGTTGCTTGGGTTTTTTCTGATAATGACAAATATGTTCTTCCATTTAATGTCTCAAAAGAGAAGGAAATTCAAGTAATTGACACAATGCTTGCCACGAATTTCTGTCAATTGAATGGATTTCTTAACGCTATTGGTAAAGTGTTAGATTTAATTTTTATAAACGAAGAGATCGAAGCTTCTGTAAGCCGAGTTGATTTTCCATTGCTGAATAATAGTATTTTCAATGATGCGTTGGAAGTTTCATTTGACTTGTCGGTTTTAAAATCATTGTTTGTTGGTATTAAAAGTGATAAGCTGGATTTCGCTAAAGAAGATTAAAATGCTATAAACAATTTTTTATGCTCCATACACTGGCAAAGCAGTCTTGGCTCTGCTAATTTAAACACTGCTTTTACAGAATTTAGAAAAATAATTGACCATACGATCTCCGCATTTGTGCCGACTAAACGAATAATCTGTTCTAATAAACCTCTTTGGAATAAAAAAAAAGTTTATCGAGACTGAAGAATGCTATGAAGAAAGCCTATAAGTTGAGTAAATTAAATTTAAATGATTTTTTGCGTCTGCGAAAGGAGTATGAATTTTTAAAGAAATTTGTTTATAAGCAATACGTTTCATCAATGGAAACTAACATTAAACGTGATGCTACATTTTTTACATTTGCTTTTATTGAACTTTTTGTATATACAATTTGGCTTAAACTAGGTAACAAATGATGGTGAATAATTAATATTTATATGTGTTGGCTCAACAACAGGGGCCCAACGGTATACAATGTTTGTTTTCTTAGATCTATTTTACATTAATTGTGGTTGTCTTCTCGGATTCATACTCATAGTATGCATCGTTGTCTGGGTTTACCTCAGGGAGTTCAAGTCCGGGTGTTGATTAAACGTGATGCTAAAGCCGTTTGGTCTTTTATAAATACAAAGCGAAAATCAATTGGTATACCATCAATTATGTCGTATAACGGAGTCAATAGTGATAATCTGCACCCGCCCGGCTTCGCCCGTGCAAAATGTGATTTCAGAACAACTGATGGAACATTTTTTTTTTATAAATTTGCTGTCTTGTATGGGACACAATTTTTTTTTATAATGGCTCGAAGGAAAAATCATCGATATACATTGCAGAGGTATAACGCGAGGGAGCGTTCTGCAATAGTGAGGGTCTTGAACCCGTATTAAAAAACCTCCCAAAGACTGAGTTCACTCTGCCTTCGTCTTCATGGCATTGCACCTGGTCGTTGGACTAATCGGCAATAATTTAATATTCTTTGGACAATGAAAATGAAAGAAAATAATTTTATAATATTTAACTCACTTTGTCATTAATCTAACGCTTCTTTTTATATTATATTGGCCGTTTTGTTTCCATGGGCTAAGATAGTGATATTTGATGTATTACATCTACAGTATAACTGCCCGTGCCTGAAGCAATTGCTGCTTAATTAAACTCCCATTTTTCATAAAGTTGAACACTGTGACTTATTGATTCTCATGGCAGAACAGACATTAACAGGAAACTGAAAATTGCATTGCTGGGAACTGTTTGTCAACTATAATTTAATTGTAATAAGTTCCTGTTTGAAATTTACTTAATTTTAATATTTCAAGATTAAAGTTCAGAGAAACCTTATTAAAATGAGCATTTTTATAAAAGAAATATTGAACTTTAATACAAAAATATTAAAAATATAATGTAATAAATTGAAAATATTAAATTTTAATTTTTCCTCTGATGCATACGCCTGTAAAACTGATGCTGTATTAAAAAGCACCCTCATATTTTTAACCATGTACAACATTTTAAGACTTTCAGAAGTGCGTTCTGCATACTCCGAGTAATGGTATCACTGAGCTTGCCACTCTTGATGAAAGCTAGCTCATCAGCATAGCTGATGATTTTACAGCTTATGATACTGTAGGCGCTCAATGAATAGACTACTCGAAACATTCGGACATTCAACCGAATGGAGACGGGTTTAATAATCCACGGTACTTAAAGCACTTTTATTTTGGTTTCGGATTCGTAGATAGGGCAGCAATAGAAATATTTTAGCCCACTGAGGAAATAAGCCTGCTCCTGTTTGCGGAGGTGTTGTGGCGCAGGCTGTAGTTTCCAACTATTGAAACAAAAATTTACTATTTTTGTGTTAAAATCGCCAACAAAACTATTGCTGATTTAAAAATAAAAGTAAAAGATTACGCTTTCACTGTCCTTAAAATGTTTTTCATTTTATGTTTCACAATTCAAGTGAATCTTATATTTATAAACTTTATCTCGTACACCAGGAAGCATACAATCAGCAAAATTAAATCAAGCTGTTCGAAAACGCTTCAAACTTGAAGCCCCCCTCCAAGAATAAAAAGCGCACATCCATAATTCCAAAATTCGGCCCACAACAATTCCACTTAAGAAGTTAGTCACATTTTCCAAAGTACACAAAACACTTAACGACTGCGATTACGAGTACCTAAACACACTGATAAGGACATATACCTCACCGCTGGGAATACGGAAAACAGTTTGTTTGCCTAGACAAAAAGCTAGAGCTGGAGTATCGAGTATACCCTAGACCTGCTCCCACAATTAAAGTGTTAAAACCTAAATTGCCACGTTAATGGATTCACCGTACATCTGCAGAGAACAGAATAAATTTATTCAACCCCAACTTCGAACAGTACCTGAAAAGCACTCACTGCCACCCACCAATTCTTGATGGTAATCATTTAGGATGTCGCCAACCCTCTCGCAAAATCACCCCTGGCCACCGCAACACCGAGTCAAATGCGACGAATAAAAGTGCCTGCATCGGTGTATACCCCATCGAGGGTTATTAAAATCAAATTAGACGACCGAAATGTTCGCCCTTAAAATAATGGCAGAGTAGTGGTAGATGCTACTGCTGCGATAGTGTACTCGAGTCAAGGTAAAACGTACGATGAACGATATTAGCTTAAAAAGTCAATATGTCGTTAGAATGGTTTACTTGTGATAGGCGGCACTGTAAAAGCCTGGTATATGGGAGGAGGATGGCGCCGAGTTGAAAAGGCACAGCGACATGGTTCCTGTAACACCGTAGACCGTAGACCATACAATTCGCGTTCAAGTTTGCGCCAATTGAAGGGTGTTGTGTTCGGATGGTTCGGAGATTTTAATCAGCTTCTAAACCACATTGGCGCACACTGCTATTTGCAATAACCGTTAATTAGATGGCATTGATGTCAGCAGCTAATTTAAGTTTGTTTATTGATCCTTACACACGTTCGGTGTGCGTGGTGTAGTGTGTAGCCGCACAACGGATACGGGACGGGTTCGCCAGTTAGTTTGGCGAATTAAAGTGAGAGATTAAGCAAATTTGAGCAGCCACCAATATATAGAGTGGGAGGTCGACTATGGACTAACCTATAATGAATATAATTAACTACTTTAGTCGCAATGCAGTTACACTGGAGCGCCGTTGTTGCGTTGGCCCATACAATGGAGATGTTGTATTTAGAGCTGATTACAGATAGCAACGGGGAGATGGCTGACGCAATTTCAGTCACAAATTAAGGGAGTTGAGTTGATGGTGGTAATGGAGGAGGATTGTACTCATTGGATTCGGTAATGTTCCCTGAAGAGGACAAACTTATGTCTGCTGATTTAATTTAAGCCAAATATAGATTGGAAGACGGATTAGGGGAACTTTACTCTACATTTTTACTGTCATCGTGGTGAGCATCGGGTTTGGTCTCATCCATCCATGACTTCGTGATGAGCATCAAAATTCTGGGAGGTCATGTTGCTGATTAACTTACTGCATTGGATTTCACAAATAATTTGGGGTTAAGGTCGATAAGAGCCAATCAGGATTAGTGCCAGGTTGATGAATGTGCTGTCCCGACCACATTATAAAAATTTAAAGTTATCTGCGGCCGTTTTTAGCAAAAATGTAAAGAAAAGGTACTTGTACTAAACTCAATTAATGGAGAAAAATGTCAACTGATAGAACCACAGCTAAATCAATTTAGAGCACTTGCAACTAATTCCAATTTTTTAATATCTACTCCATTCGATCTCAAGCAAGTCTGAGACGTTGCGGCTGACTTATTAGGCGTTTTTCTTTTTTAGTTCAGAGCTGAGCTCTGAACCGAGCTCGAGCATTATGAGCGCGCTCTGAACCGAGCGTACTCAGAACGTTCTGATATATTTATGAAACACACTTGAGCAAATAGCTGTCATTTTTAATATATATATGTATAATTTGAATATTTATTAATTGTAATTAATTAACTTGGTTAACCTTCAGTTCCAGAACAACAAAGTCCGCCCGCCATTTCAATTATTTTGTGTATCCTGTTTTTTTTCTGTCAAATGTGCCTGTAAGTATGTAATCAGCTTTATACTCAGCCTGCTCAGTCAATTTATTCTGAGCTCATAGAGCGCGCTCTGATCATGCTCTGAACGAAAAAAGAAACACAAACTCTGAGCTCTGATGTGTCTGAGCTAAAAAAGAAACACGAACTTTTTGTATGACAGTTCAGGTCGTGCTCTGAACTAAAAAAGAAAAGCGCCTATTGAAATACAACCAACTGTCAATTTAAGCAAATTATTTTAAAGCTCAGAAAAAAAATATAACGCAATGTAGTTATACGGTAATAATTTTGATATATAGTCAGATATAGTTAAAGTCCCGATTGCTTCGATTGTTGGTACCTACAATTTAAAAGTCGAAACTGTATTGTTAGTTTCGGAATTAGTAAAACTAACTGTTGGGTTGTAAAAAAAGAGAAAAGAAAAAGTGAAAAAGAAATAAAGGGTTTTCCAATAAGAGGTGTTATTTTGGTATTCAAAGAAAAATGTCATTTTTTGAGATAAATGATCGGATGTTTATTTCACAATAAAGAGGAAGGTATGCCGTTAATAATGAAAAACAACATCAGTCAAATGGCCGACACGAGCACGCATACGGGACCTTATCCTTTTCATGAAATTTTCCATGACCAAATCGCAAAGTGGTTGCCCTATGTCCTCGATAGCCTCACGAATTTTATCTTTGAGGTCTTGAATCGAAACTGGGCTGTTGGCGTAGACCTTATCTTTCACGTGGCCCCAAAGGAAGAACTCGCAAGGTGTTAAATCACAAGATCTTGGTGGCCAATTGTGATCACCTCTTCGAGAGATAACACGGCCCGGAAACTTTTCCCGTAAAAGATCAATGGTTTCGTTGCTTGTGTGGCACGTAGCGAAGTCTTGTTGAAAGTAAACGCTGTCCAGATCAATACCATCCAACTCCGACCATAAAAAATCATTAATCATCTCTCGATAGCGCAATCCATTCACCGTAACTGTTGATCCAATCTCATTTTCGAAAAAGTAAGGTCCAATGACCCCGCCGGACCATAAACCGCACCAAACAGTCACACGTTGAGGATGGAGAGGCTTCTCAACGATAACTCTTGGGTTTTCCGAGCCCCAGATGCGACAAGTTTGCTTGTTGACGTAGCCACCGAAGGGGAAATGGGCCTTATCAGTCAAGATGATTTTTTGACGAAATTATGGAAAATTTCATGAAAAGGATATGGTCCTGTATGCGTGCTCATGGTGGCCATTTGGCTGATGTTGTTTTTCATTATTAACGGCAAACCTTCCTCTTTATTATGTAATAAACATCCGATCATTTATTTTTCTTTGAATACCAAAATAACACCTCTTATTGGAAAACCCTTTACAATAAACCATAACGAATAAACTAAACCCTTTTCCGGATCCTCCACTGTGTCAAGATTTTTTTTAATAATGCATTTGTTTTTTAACTTCATTTCATAAAATAATTTTTTGTTGTTGTTTTGTTGCATTCCATTAATTTAGTATAAGTTGGTTTTCTTGCTTAATCTTAGTTAAATTTTATACCTAAGTTGTGATACCTATTCGTTTTTTTTTTGTGTGAAATGTTTTTTTTGGCTTTGGCAGCTGCAAGTGCACCTGCATCCAGGATGAAAGGTACGTTTTTCTTGTAAATATCCTTGTTATAATTTTTTTTAAAGCGAATTCGTAGTTTTAAATTCTTTGTTAAATATATAAATTTTAATTTAACATTTTTTTTTTTTTTGAAAATATTCAAATTTGTTTCTTTTCTATAACATTTGTTGTTGTCAACAATTTTAAATTTTCGTTTATTAATAATTTTTTTTAATCAAATTGTTGTTGTCAAAAATTTTGAATTTTACTTTTTTTATATCATAAGTTTGTTCTAATAAATATATTGTTTACTGTGTTGTGTGTTTTTAAATTTATTTGATGGTATTTGAATCCATCAAATGTACTGTACTTTCAGGATCCTTTTAGAGAGTTTAACTGGGTTAGCATGAGTGAGTAGGTTTAAATGTAGGGTGATTGAGATGACGTGGGCGACGATGACAGACAACAGGAGTTGTTGAATGTTATGAGTTTACGCGTAGGAGTTGTTACAAAAAATGAGCGAGTAACAACCATGGTACTCTGCTTTTTCTTGAGTAGGGTTATGGGGAGGGCAGCTCAAAGGCACCATAACACCTTCGGTTCCATTGTTGAGAGAGAAGGAAGAAGGCTAACCAACTAAGTTGATAGGTGTGGATTGTTTTCTTCTTGGCTGATCAAGTTCCTAATATTTAATTCGTTTAGAGTCAATCCTTACCCTATTTTCTTATAAACCCTTTAATATTCCCAATTTTAAAACTTTCCGATACAAATTTTCAGGCATGTAAAAGTACGGTAGTCCGCAAGACAAGCAGAAGATCCCACCCCTCCGACGAGCTAAGCACTGGCTTAAACAAGCATGCCTGCCTTGCTCTGTTGACCGGACAGCCCTTCCATCAAAGACAAAATTGAGATTCATGTGTCTCTAAGATGGAAGGGTAACATATGTTCATATGTATGTAGGGGCAACTGTCGAGACACCCTGCAATTCAACAATCCATTCAACGTTATGTACATCAGCACACAATTAACGCAACTGTTGTTTAGCTTTTTCTAAATAAAGCTCATCATTTTCTGGCTATAAATATTAGACACAGAGATTAGCAGTTCGTCTTCTTTTATCTCTGCCGTAAGCCGTTAAGCTGTTCATCTATTCTAATCTATATTGTAATTTGAATTCTTATTTTTCTAACAATAAACCCTATTGAATTCCATGGTCTGTTGGTCATTCTCTAAAGCTTCGGATTTGGGGTGAACCCCATTATTAACGGTATTCCCATATAACGGTTTCAAACAAGTTTGAATTTTTCGAAAACGGCTTTATATTGCCTCCTACCCAGTTTTTCGCTAACAAATCGAATAACGGTATTTTTGAAAATTGGACTTTTCTCAAAAACGGAACAATGTAACAAAAACGCATTCTTAAAGTACCTAGTCCAGCCGTAAATTCTGTTACATATTGGTAATTTGAAAAACAAAAAATAAAAAAATAGAAATGACCACATTTTGGCTTAACACAAGTTCTCAAACGTGTTGGCTATTAAGCTATTGCGGCACGTACTGTTTCCATGGAAATCGTTGACGCTGACACGGTCAACGATTTTTTTAGGCTCTCCAAATTTCTGTGCGGTGTTTGGTAAGGCTTCCACTCCAATTCTGACTATATAATATAATCCAATGGGTTCAGATCTGGACTTCCCGACGGCCAATCCTCTGCGGCTATAAATGCAGGAATATTGACCCTGAGCCACTCCGGCGTGGTTTTGGCTTTATATGCCGGAGCAGAGTCTTCTTGGGAGACCCATCTTTCTTCATCAAATTGAGTATTTTTTAGCGTCTCTGCAACACCCTCTAGCATATCTCGCTGATAGACTTTTGTACATGTTTTGACACCTTTTTCACAGAAAGATGTGACACCTTGGTGAGAGACTCGCCACCCAACCATATCGGAAGCGGGATGACGGCCACGCTGATCCCTTGGAATTACTTTTTTCGCTTCCTTTGATGACAAAGCATAAACTCTATCATTTGGTTTGTTAAAAACTTCTTCCTGGTAAAAATTGTTTCATCCGTCAAAAGAATATTTTCATGCCCATTGTTCACGGACCACAGCAAGAGTCTCTTGCATCTCTCCGCCCTAATTTTTGTTAGTTGAGCAGTTAAAAGATCGCCTTTTGATCGACGATAGGCTTTCATGTGAAGATCACCCCAAACTAGCCGAGAAGTTTTAGCAAACTGTTAATTGACTGCGGGCTGAAACCAAACTGACTTCTATTCATTAGTTAACAATGCATATGTTAAGAAAAAAAGTTAACGGGTCTATTCCAAGTGGAAATTTTAAGAGATGGGCGCTGATAATTGTGTAACAGAATTTATGGCAGTACTAGGTACAGGAAAAAGTGTGTGGTCAATGTTAGGGCCTGGAATTCCTAACTTGTTTTCGAATTCCGAAAATGTACTAGCAATTAAGATTTCTGAAGTACATCTCTTATCTGTCTTATTTTTTCCTCAAATATACATTCTTTAATACTAAAAATATCTTAAATTAAAAGTCACACAATTAATACCTTTTATTTTCAAGAAAATTAAATTAAAATTAATTTAAGTTACTAAGGATTAATTTAAGTAGTTTCATCTTCAATTAATAACATTGATAATTATTACAAAAAGTTGAAAAGGAAAATTTGTAAATGTTAAGATCCAGTCGGTCAATGTTAGAAAATGTGATAAATAGCTTATTATTTAAAATTTCTTACGTATTTTAATAGAGAAACAAATGTATTTTTCATTAGGTAAAAAAATGTTGAGCTACTCGCCTTCAATATTTGTTTTTGCTATACAAGTGGCAGTTTAGGTAGAGCAGGGCAAAACTTTGCACCACTCAAAATCACACCATTTGGCAGCAATTGGAAGGCTCCCACTAAAACTTACACTCATTGAATATATGCCTTCAATATATAATATGACATCTACTGACAAACAGCTTAATACAACAAAAAAACCAAAAAATTATATAGAAATTATAAATAAAGTGTCCACCAGGTGTTTAGAAATATTTTCCTGTTTTTGGTCAATATTAATAAGGGCAGTTGCAAATGCCGACCACGAATACGACTGTTTCCATTTTGATGACAGTTTTTAAGCCCAATTGTCTGGCGCTAGATGATGCTCATGGTTCATCCAAATTCATATATGACAGCAATTTTGTGGAAACGAAAAAGCGACAACCCTTAAAAACTGTTATTGAGTTCTATAGAAATGCGTCACACAATACATACTACCTTTGAAAATAAAAAAGAATAAAACAATATAACCTACCATGTTATTTATTTAATTTTTTATTTTAGTCTGAAAATTAACATTTATTTGTATTTTTTTTTAATCACTTATTTGCATATTTATAATTTTATTTATTAATCGCCTCAAAATATTAATTTCCTGTCGAGTTTAATTATGCCTGATATGTTACCACACATTGGCGCAATTTATTTAATTTATTTGAAAATAATTCACGCCGTTAATTTATTTGCCGACATAAACGAACGCGTATCCCCATTAATCCTTAAACAGATTGTACAGCAAACAACAAAGTCAATTCAATGCATTTAAAATACATTTAAAAAAAAAAACAGTAAAAGATAAAACGTGAGTTTTCCTATTTTGTATCTTTCTATAGACCAACATTAAACAAAATCCTATCCACTTTTGTATAATCATATTAACCCAAATCGCTTTGTCATTGCGGTTAATAAACATAAAGTTTTATCCTGCAATACTGACTCCATAGAGACGACAAATTGAAGAGGCCAAACCATCGACAAAAACGTTTTCAGCTAAATTACTCGTATGCACCTCCTTTCGAATTGGCAGCGGAGTAGTTGAGGCCCGGCTTCATCACACCAACTGGAGCACACAATTCACCGCACGTTGCGATGGAACAATTGCTGGAAAATCAATTGGCAAAAGGACCAACGCTGTGACGTAATTCAATTTATAATAGTTTTCTTCATGCCGAATAACAAATATGGAAATCGTAAAAGATTTTTTGACAGTTCGAAGTTTTGTATGAAAAATCATAACATAATGGGAACGTTAAGGTATGTGACAGCTTGCTGTGTCCTAGTTTTGATTAACATAGATCGGTCAGCAGCTTTTCATTTGACGTTTATGTAGGGGTAGCCGACAAATCTAGTCAAGAAATTTGTGACTGAGCACAAAGTTGACAGTTCGCATATGTGGTTGACGTATAGGAAAAGTGACGCGACCGGCCAAACTAGTTTCTGAGTTCCCGTTCAGGTTACATTACCAATCTAGTCGACTTTTTGATTGTTTTGTTTCTTATTAAGTTACTTTTGTCCCACTTGTAGCTCTTCTAGATATTAACGTATTTATTAGATTTACTTTAGTACAACCAGAAAATGTAACATATTTTTTAACGCAATTTCGTGATTGGCGGTTGGTGTCTAAATAGATACTTTAAATCTGTTTAAAATCCGACAGGTGTCGTTTTCTCGGTGTAGTTGTTTAGCTAAGTCCGCTGCTCGAGATAAACTAATTTTTGGCTGCGATCTTTTCTCTTCAAACATTAGCTAGAATTCTACCTAAATTCTGACGTAGAGCGGCCGGTGGATGTCACAAAAAAGAGCTGTTAAAATAATTTCCTTCAAAAATGCAATTCCAGTGAGCAAAAGGGTAAACTGAATTGTCAACAAAAATGAGCACAAATCAAATTGAAGAAGACGTCATTTTTTGTGCACCTCTTAAAAAAAAGCTCATCGTTGTCAATTGGCAATTATTGTCAAAATTTAGATTGGAAAATGTGCCGAATCATTAAATGGGAAAGCTAAATTTTGACATTTACACCAATAATTACATTCTGAAACAAAAAATTTATCTTATAGAAAGTGTACCGTTCGGCTAAAGGGATTAGGTTAAATGTAGCTCATCTTAGATAATTTTGGAAAGAATTTACCTTAACCCTAAAATGCGCAGTGTATCTTTAAAGATACAACCATTAAAAATATGATTTCTTCGTTAGATTTTACTTTATTTACTTATGGCTTGCTATTTTTGCTTTATTGACTCAAAATCTATCCACTGTACAAAAAAAATGGACCAATAGTTTTTTTTTTTAATTAAATTGCTTTATTTTTTTTTATTTTTTTTTTTAATTTTAAACAAATTAAGAAAAATTTCTTTCTTTAATAACTTTATAGTTGTTAACACTGCTGTGACAGAAAAAATATATCCTGGTGAACGTATATATTATGAAGTGCAATACAGTTATTTCAACCAAATACGTAGACCAAGCTCATATAGCATAACGGTAAATGGTTGTATCTTTTAAGATACAATGGGCATAGCGGCCTATATCATGATTTCGGTTGAATTTTGCTTAATTCTTCATTTGTTGTGTATCGTTACAAAGTGCAAGGTAGTCGGTTGTGTTCCTTAATTTTGTGATTTAGTTGCTTTATCTGTGTATCTGTGCAGTTAAACTAGTTTGAAGGTAGATATTTATGTAAGTTTACATATGCAGTACACCGTAATTTTAATATATAAATTACAATTATTGTATTAAAAATTGCAGATTGGTCAAGAAAAAATATCCACAAAAATTAGTAGTTCTCGTAGTTGGGGTGTTTTTTTCCAAATAGGTCTTAAATTAAAATTGACGGCGTAAAAATGACTGACGAAGAGGTCATCGCATTGCTGCATGATTTTAGTTTTGACAGTACTGATGATTCGGATGATGACGTTGATGAGCTTTGCGAACCAACATCAGTAGCACGTGTAAGCAAAATTGCAGTGGTAACTGATGATAATAATAAGGGTAGTGTTGGCTGAAGAGCGTAGTTTGTCGGAAGATGGTGATGCCGATGATTTCGATCTTAGCGTGTCAATAAACGATAGTTTCGTTAGTATGATAAACAATGACAACGCAGATCCAGGTCATTTCATACCAGATCCAGTTCCTTCACTATCATCGATTCGATCCGTAAGCTGTTCTTGGAATCCATTTCTCTCCCAATTTTCTCAAACAAAAATTAACTCGAAGTCCGAGGAATTTGAAAAAGAAGAAAGCGAACCTTATTTATAATGCGGAACAAGAATTGAGATTTGTACCTACTACTAGCATTCCAGATGTTGGTTCCCCACAATGATACCACTGCAATTGGTGGCATTGGAATAGACAGTGATATGCATCCTTTTTAGCTGCAATCACAGCTTGCACATAATCAATGTCTAGCCCAATGTGCACTTCAAAATTAGCACACCAATTAGCCGAAAAAAAAAAACAACGAAAACAAATAAACATAAAGAATTTTCACGACACGAAAACCAACGACCATCGGACAAGATGAAAAACACGAGAAAACTAAACGTCAGATGTGCAACATTCAAGAAAGTTGTAAAGCATGCTATCTCCCTCCAGCACATTGAAGTTGCAAGCAGCTTACTCAGTGTTCCGAAAATCGGTAATGAACTATGGCCGAATTAGCAACGCGGGATCGTAAGCTTGTGGAGATATGAGTGCATCACACTCCAACCAACAGCCGCAATGAGAAAAATGTAATACCGTCTAGTAGTAGTGTGTTCAAGTTTATTGGAATTAATTGTAAATGTAATGTAAGAATACGTGTACACAATATTAAAACTAATAAGAAGGTTCATTGACGCGATCAGCTGGGCGAAACAAACTGACAAAAGAGATTTCTTGGTAGGATGCAACCTAATCTCGATTGATTCGCTGCCCGCCCACCAACCAGCCTAAATATCACCAAATATTCGTGTAAAACTCATATTAGAGTAAGATATAAATTATTTTTTATAACGTTTGTAAACGGTCACGGTGTTTTTGAAGTGATAACTTCTTTAGGCGCGTTGGGCATTTTTGATATGGGATAAATTCATTGAACTCGCGACACCAATGTTGCGACACCAGTGTTCGTGAGAGGGTATATAGAGCAATGTTTACATACAATGATAGAGTAGATAGATGTACCAACTACCAACTAATGGAACAGCGACACCTAGCAGATATGAGCCCTATAATACCTCAAAGAGAACAACAGACGCCATTAATGGTGTCAGCGGAAGCTTACCTTCTCATTATATCGTTTGGGTTGTAGTCTATTATATTTAATGTGGGAAATAAGTGTTACCATATTACAAGACATTTTGTGTTTTTGTTGAACGAACCATTCTGTGAAATTAGAATTTGAGAAGGTAAGTGTCCAGTTGCAGAGGTGAGATGTAGATGTCACAGGGAATGAGTTGAACTCGCAGCTAGTGTTGTGTTACTCATACATGAGGCAATACAAATGTCCCATACATCTGATCAAAATGTCCCAACACCTCAAAACGAAAATTTGTACCACCTCTTAATTTTGTCACATGGAGGAACACAAAACAAAATCATTCGCATGAACTTCTCAGTTCTCACATCTTACTTATTCGATTTCGATGTGATTGGGTTGGGTGCAACATGAACTGAGTCACACTTGAGTAGAAATATACCCATCCAAAAAATCCCATTCATACAGCTACCGTCATACTCATACCAGATACCACATACCATTTGCCATATATCCATATTTCAACTATCCATAAAGGCTCACTCTCACACTCAATTTAACTTCAACCTCAACGTACGCTTTCTCTCTCAACTCATTTTATGAGAAACACAGAGAACAGAGTACAGAAATAGATCCGAAAAGCGTCGCTTCACCATTCTTTTCTTTGAGGATTTTCAGTGAGTGAGGCATTTTTAACTTCAATTGAGTTAGTGAGGCAAAGATTGAGGAATACCTCACTACCTCAAAAATGAGGCAATACCTCATAAATGAGGACATGAGGTAAAGCCATTCATTTGAGGATTTTCAGTGAGTGAGACACTAACACTTTTGGATCTGCTCATTTGTAAGTACTTGTTGCTTGTAGGTTGTAGATTGTGGTGCGCATGCGAGCAGCGACTGTGGGTATGGAATATGGTTGTCAATATTATGAAACTACAAAATGTAGTTATTATTATTTTGTTTTTAGCTTTTTTTAAAGGATTTTTTTGTGATTTGGAGCACAATTTTACAACGTAATAATAATTAATTCAATATTTCGTGAGGTATGTACCTGCATCATTATAGCTTATTTGTATCTTCTTTTGTATTATAATTTTCAGCATTACAATTACACAGATTTTTTTTTAATATATAGTATGGCTGATGACAAGAAAAAATCGAAGGCCTGGCAGTATTTTACTGACTTGGCTGGCAATAAGGCAAAGTGCAACTTTTGTGGTAAGATATTGTCATATCAAGGCGGTGGTCCCTACAATTTGATTCGCCATACAAAATCGCAGCATCTTACAGTTTTTAACGCCATAACTGAAGAAAACCCAATATATACAGATCTAGAAGACGACCCACTTTATAATACAGATCCAGACGACTCACTATATCAAAATCAAGAAAAAAATATAACCGCTTTACCTATAAAACCTAATAATATTACCCTTTCCGTCACTAAAATAAAAAATTCAAAAATAACGCAATATTTACAAAAGCCTACTTCAGCTAAAAAGACTGAGCAATTGAATAAATACCTAGTCGAACTCGTAACGAAACAGTACCTACCATTTAACCTCGTTGAAAGCAAAGAGTTCAAGAAATTTATTAAAGAATTAAATCCGAATTATCAAATACCTTCCCGTAAAACTTTATCCAATGCACTTCTCACAAATTATTATACCATAACAAAAGAAAATGTTCAAAAATTACTAAAAGATGCTAGCTATTTGTCAATAACAACAGATTGTTGGACCTCTGCTCCAAATGACAGCTACATATCCCTCACGGCTCATTTTCTAAACGAGAATACAGAACTCACCACACGCATGTTAGAATGCTACCAGTATTGCAACAGACACACTGCCGAAGGCCTAAGCCAAGAGTTAAAAAAAATGTGCGATAGCTGGGACATATCTAATAAAATAGTTGCTGTAACAAATTCCTTGTTTTGCACACACTATTAATTTAATTGTACAAACGGCATTGCAAGAAATTAAAAATACACAGACAAAAATTAAAACTGTTGTTGAACTTTTCCGTCGAAGCCCTCTAGCATCGGAGAGACTGAAATCCATGCAGTCACAACTGGGAGAAAGCCAGCTTAAGGTTAAGCAAGATGTTGTCACACGCTGGAATTCAACATGTGACATGTTTGAACGAATATTGCAAATTAAAAATAGCTTAATATCCACTCTTGCTATAAATTATGCCGAGATGGATAATATTAACACCGAAGACATTGACATATTAACAAGTGCAACAGAGTTGCTGTCATATTTTAAAAGTGTTACAGAAGAAATGAGTTCGGAGAAAAGTGTGACAATATCGGAGGTAATTTTGATTTCGAATGCCCTCAAAAACAAATGCATTGATTTCATAAGAACTGAAGAACTGCACCAATCTGTCAAAAAAATGGCGCAATGTCTTCTAGATGAGTTAAGGCGAAGGTTTTTGGATGTTGAATACAACCATTTATTTGCTGAAAGCACTCTTTTAGACCCTCGGTTTAAGAAGTATGGATTTTCAGACGAGCACTCTTTTCAACGAGCTTGCTCGAGCTTAAAGGCTTTAGTCACCAGTGTGCACGTAAAATCTCTTGAAAACGAAGTCGAACCAGAAGTCCTTAACGAACCATCGACCTCGAAAAAGGCGCGTACCATTTGGGCTGATTTCGACAAACATGTAAGCCAAATTATAAAAACATCTAATCCTACGGCAGTAGGTATAATAGAAGTAGACAAATATTTGCAGGAGGCACTGTTGCCTCGTAACAAGGATCCATTAAAATGGTGGCATCAAAAAAAGGATGCCTATCCTAGACTATATGAAATAGTAAAAAGAAGATTGTGCATAGTTGCAACTTCTGTTCCATCAGAACGCGTATTTTCGAAGTCTGGGCAAATTTTAGTAGAGAGGCGAAATAGATTGAGTGGAACAAAAGTATCCCAAATTATGTTTCTAAACTGCAACATGTAATTTTTTGTATATATATATTTATTTATTTATTTATATTATATTTAATTTATTGAAATGAATATTTTTTTTATTTTGTGTCATTAAGTTTTACTTTAAAAGCCAATGTTTTCTTTTGCAATATTTTTTTTTCCTTGACTGAACTGAACTACATTTTCTTTGATTTCCTTATTAATATAATACACTTCGACAAATTACATACGGTGGCGTTTTTCTTATTTAATTACGTAAAAGATGCACCATGTGTAACATTTTTGTGAATTCGTAATAGGTATGTAACATATCAGTATTGTTACATTTCAATAATGCATGCCTCATTCCCTTTCCTCATACCATTGTACAATATAATATTTCAGATGCAAACCTCAATTGAGGTGAAATACAGAAGAAAACTCATTTGAGCTTTGAGGAGAATTGAGATTTGGCGCAACACGAACACCTCATTTGAGGTGGTACATGAGTACCTCATACAAACTCATTTTAAATTGGTGTCCTACCCAACACTACTCGCAGCACAAATGTTGTATTAGTGATGTTGAGACACCAGTGTTCGCGTTGCCGACGACTTTTGAAGAAAAAATGCCTAACTTGAGAAAAATGATTCCTTTTTCAATAATATAATAGCTAAAATATTTTTTTTTGTGAAGTGGGACAATAAATCAAAAATTAAATGTAAATATAAATCAATAAACAAAATATTTTGTATTTATACAATAAACAGCGTTAAAATTTGTTTCCAATTTAATTCCACTTACCGGAAGTGGAAGCTGCAATTATTTTTAGGGAATGACAGACAGAGTTTTCGGAAAATGGACAGAGTTTGAAGGTGGAAACACATTCTTTAAGATCGAGGTTATATATAAAACATAGTTTATGGGGTAGGTGCGAAGGAGCTGATGGTTTCATAAGTTTCATTGGTATTCATTTCAAAGAATACCAATTAATTGAACTTCATATTTCATGCATTTGTAAATTTACGTCTTAAGCAATAGATTGTAATTTTTGTATGCCAAATAATCTATCCATCCACTCTATTATATTTCTGTTGTTTCTGTAGAAGTATATTTACCTCTTGCGGTTCACACATTCAACCAATCTTTACAAATGAAGTGTCAAAAAAAGTTATTTTCGGCGTGCTTATTTTGCATTTGCAAAAATTGGTAAAATTGAATTTTAATAGCCCGTACAATCTACAATGTACAAACGACGCCACGGAAGAGAGTCGACGGCGGAAGAGAGTTACAGACATAGGAAATCTCGAGAGAGAATTTTCTAAATTTGCGGGGGAATCGGGAAGGAGCCCGGTTATGTTATTTGAAAACATTGTTTTGTTGCCAGTAGTTGTCATTTTTGCACAGAAAATTCAAGGTAACCGCGATATAATCCTAATATTATAATTGCGAATGTAAGATTGTTACCTTTTAACGACCGCAAAACCAATTTTTATGAATTTTGGTATAGGGATAGATGGGACCTCTGAGAATGACATACTATGCTACTAACAAAACTTGAAGTGGATGAAGTAGGGGGTTCATGTTTAAATGACGAACCAATTATTTCTCAAGTAAGGGATAATAAAATTCATCATAGGTATTTATTTTTATATTTGGTAAGAAATAAATGCATTTGATGCGTATTTTCATATTTTACCAATGAATTTAAATGTGTAGGGCTAATTGGTTGGTTTGAAAGATTGAGTAGTTTTTGACCCGATTGATATAAATATTTTAATGAGTTACTCGAAGTACTAATTCTACGCAGACGAAGTCGCGGGTACCAACTAGTATGCATTATTTTTCATGTACAATAGCGCATTAAATGAAAATTGTAGTATAATCTTAGTAGTACATGGTACTACTAAAATTATAAAGAATGAGAAAACGCTTCATTTAAAATAATTTCCCTCACATTAAAATATTTCCTGACGATTCAAAAAATACACACGTAATTGTTCGAGGTTTCACTTTTGTCGGCACTCCCGGAGTGCCATTGTTTTTTTTTGTTGTGTCCTTTGCTTCAACAAAGCAAGGACGTAATTCGCTTTGGGCAGCAACTCAGCCCGAAACACCAGAAGTTGTACAGACTTTAGAAACGAGCTATCAAATTTGGTCATATTTGTTTCCAGAGACTTTGGAGCAACGAATTGTGGACGAAAGCAGAATCTATTCGGGGGTGAACGAGTCATTCCAGTTTTATATGTCCGATTTACGAAAGTTTAATGGTTTATTTTACATAACACATTTTTAACCTTCCGAGATATGGCTGCAGTAAATGCATGGATATTGCATGAAAGGATCAACAAATGAGGCTCATCGATTTTAAGTTGGAAGTTGCAGATGTTATTGTTAGTTACGGCTCTGTGGAACCTTACAAACGTGGGCGGCCGACATCTTTGGAATCACTCATTCAAACCAAAAGTTCCAAACCAAACTAATAACCTTGTCAAAAAACAGAAAAAATTGAACAGTGGATTTTTTGTTTTTGTTTTCGTTTACATACAATATATTTTTCTCATGAAAATCGGATTCCTTGGGCATTTAAGGGTTAAATTTAGCTGGCTTTAGTTAAGAAGAGAACAAAATGTCGGTTTTTTGTTACTTTACAATGAAAATTTAAATTTGGTTGCAGCATGTTTCTTCGTACATACGCCTCTGTCGTTTTACACAACTTATTAACGAACATTTTTACGTTTGATGCTACGCACCATAGACTAACCAAACTAGACAGTCGACTTTCACTGAACCCACCCGATTTTCCCCGCAAATTTTGAATGACAGCTCTCTCTCGCGCTCTCTTTTTTTCCTATCTGTGAATACGGGTACTAAAAGCCGTCGGGTAGCATTATTTCAATAACAAACAATTTGTAAATGAATCTATAACAATAAATGTAAAAAAAGTAAATGTTGAGTATGGTTTTCTAGATAGCTTAATTTGTCCTCCATCCATCTTCGGCAGTAAAAGGTGTTCATCCATTCACATTTCAGTTTATTTTTAATTTTGTTTGTATAGCCTAGTATACTGCTCGCGCTAAATTTTAGCGTCCCTAGTCCCCACTTTATTTCTCCACACAAAAGATAAATGCTCGCTAAATTATTAAACATCATACAGATGGGACAAAAACCATTTGTTCATGACAGTTAACGTTATTTTACTTATTCGCGTACATACAATTTTCCAATTTCAAACTTTAAAGACAATGCATTGTTTGAATCGTTCCAAAACAATAGATATAAGCATAATTGAAGAAAATATTATCATTGCTGCAGCAGCTCAAATAATTTCTATAGTTACAAGCAGAAGACGACACGTTCCTTCGTGTCGGGTAAATCCCTATTTGCATTGGAATTTTTCTGCAATTTCCATATTGCCGATCGTTCCTCCACAGGCCCTGCAATTTTTTTATGTTTTTTTATCGCATGAAACGGAATTTTTGGTTTTGCGTTCACTTTTATTTATCGCACAAATGTTTTCTGCGGTTTCCTCTAAAACAATTTCAAAGTAAACACAACACAAATTGTTCCTCGGCTTTTTATGTCAAAATTTATCTTCGATTTAATGTACCGCACATTTATTTCGCGAGCTAAATGAGTGGAGACTTGTCATCGGCCTTTCTATAGGAAGTTAAGAATTAAGCGTGCGAACAGGATACTGCGTTGCTAAACTGCCTCGCTAAATTTTATCTTTGTAGACATTTTTGTATTGGAGATAAAATTTAGCGCGAGCAGGATGCTTAGCTTATGAATTCTATGTTTGACAGCAAAAATGAAATCATTGGGGGTTGTTCCAAAAATGAGTCAACAACTTGCAAGTTAAACCCAAGCTTCCACTAGACAAAAGCGAATTTTAGTAAATGTTCATGAATATTGTATAAATTTCTATTAGGGTGAATGTTTTTAAATTCGTTTATTTAACACCATATTTGTACAAAATCAATATATGATTGGAAATTCTGTAGTTTAATAACACTTAACATTGTTGAATAATGTTAACTAGGAACAGTAAGAATGCAAATGCTATTCTTATTTTAAAACCAAAAAAAATATGATTATTGGAATGCAAAACAAAAAGACAATATAATGTTGTATTTAAGTGGGTTCTGCATTTTGATTTTCGATTTCAGATTTTGCGTATTCAATCGACCGTAAGAATTCAAATTGTTTTGTTAATTGTTGGTATTCGCACGCTTTATTTCGTTATACACATAATTCTTTTACAGATTTTTTCATAAACCTTATTATTAAATGTGAGATTAGACTATATGCCAAGTAGTCATAAAATGCCAATTTCTGATAGTTCTCCTGTCAAAATATGGTCATACAATGTAATGGGCATATCTCATATGCTCTAATGACATAAATGCCACATATGACCAGGGTGAATTTGACAGATAAAAATGCCCAAATAGCATATAGTGTAATCGAACAATAAGCACGAATGCCAGTATAAGGCCCTACATGCCCAAATGCACTTTATAATTTCGTTATAGCATTGCTGGCATTTTTGACGGAAAAATGAAAAAAAAAATATGTTGTTGTCATCGGTGTTTGAGTTCGCGGAATTGCGGTTTATTTTCATTTTCGTTGACTTTTTTGTACTACAACGTTTGGTAATAAATAAGAAATGCCTTAAATAACCGTCAAGGCAAATATGACCATATATATAGTTTTGATAATCCTGACATTTTGGTCTGTCAGCGAGCGGGTTTAGTCTTAATTTTCAATCTGCTTCTTTTGTTTTACTAATTATAAAAAGTTATTTTTTATAGCTGCCCTCTCTAATGAGGCTCACAATTTTGTTGTAAGGACAACCTATTTGGCAGCACCAAATTGAATTCAAGGTCATAATTTGTGTAGACTTTTTCGGTCTCTTTTGCTTTTCGTAATTTCCACACACACCTTATATGATCCGATGTCGTTGCGGTCTGTTGCCGGTAAACGGTAATGGAAAGTATATAAGAGGTTTCCGTTCGGTCTGACGTTCGATCATTCGTTTTTCCTTCAGTTTCTGGGGTAATTTAATTGTGTGCGTTTGGAAGGTTGCTGCCATTTTGGTGTCCCCTGTTGATTTAAAACCTTTGTAAGTTTCTATAATTTCTGGATTCTCGTTATTTTAAGTTTTTTCTTTTACAAAATAAATACAGCTCAAAAATTTGGATTTTTATTTTGGTGGAGACTAAGGAGGACGTAGTCCAGGGCGCAACATGGTCATTTGACAACTAATCGGGTCATTTGCCTGTTGGCATTCATATGCATAATTGGCATACAGTCTTATCTTAGCTTAATTAACAAGTGCACTATTTGAGTTTTTGGAATACGAAAACTGATCAAAACATTTCTTTTTTCGTTGCGAGTAAAATAAAGAACAATCTACGAGGATTTTTGTATTATGGCCTTTACTAGAAAAAGGCAAGCGCATACAAATTTTAGAATAGAATAGTAATAGTAATAACATAAAAAATATTTTTTTTTTCAATTTAACAAATGCATACTTCCATAATTATATTATTGTGCAAGTATACATTTTACGTACTAATTACAGATTATAAATTATGCTAAAACTAAAAAAATATTTTCCCCACGACATACAAAAAAAACGTTTTCGCTAAAATGTTTTAAAATATATTTTTTTCATTATGGCTTCGAAAGTTATAGCATTAAAATCAAGTGCTGTAAAATAGCATCTCTATTACCCGTTTGGATTCGCTATAAAACGTTAGATCCCTTCCATTGTAATGTAAAACTTAAACAAAACGAAAGGTTGTCAGAAGCTAGGCCTGGGGTCCTTACGGACCTGCTGCCCCAAGGATTTTTTGAGCTATCCAACAGTAAGAACGTCCAAAATATTATAGAAGCTTTTAAAAGATCTGAAAGGCGTTTGAGTTCGTTATCAGAACAACAGAGGGAACAATTCTTAAAGTGGAAAAATCTTAGCCCCCTGCCAGACCTTGAACCTTGAGAAGACCGACTACTCTCTCGTTTATCTCACTAGAAAGTAATAATTTTGACCTAGACACATCTATTTAAGCAAACACCTTGAAAACCAGTCCAAAGGGTGTACTCAAACTTGCTAAAATAAATTCTTATTATTTACTAACTGATTACTTCACGGGGGGGAATGGAAAACTTTTCTTGGCACTTGCAAAAATTTCCATCACTCTCTCCCCTGAGAGCTCATCTTTTTGCTGCGTTACACTAAACATCCTTGTGCTTTACTGTATACAACACGGACGCCACTGCCAGCATTGTTGTTTTATCTTTTAACGTTTATTCAAACTTTTCCCTTGATTTATGAAAACGAAATGAATAAATAAGTAACAAAGTGAAAAAGTGTAATTCCCAAGTCTCAAAGGTAAAGTGCAACAGGGTAGACGATCAAGAAGATGTAACTTTTTCAGAGATTAACTGGTAAGTGCAAAACAAGGTAGGAAAAATGGCAAATACCTAAGCAAGTAAAGTGTACTCCTGGTTGATTTGCAGATTCCAGCGGACTTTATTAATAAAAAAGAAGCCGGCACAGACACAGAGAGGAAATGGGTTGGCAAGGCAATCCAATTCCGTTTAGTAAATTAAAGGAGGTTACATTGAGGACAACTACTCCTGCTGGGGTGTGTAATTAGGAGTGTAGTCAAGATTAAATAACTAGGTCTGTCGGAGATGAAAGGAATTGCCTCAATTTTGTGTATACTTTCATAGACGTAGATTGAAAAGAACCTCATATTGTGTATAGCTTTAATTGAAAATCTACGCAGTGGTTCTTTTTTGAATAATTCATACTCGGAGACTGAACAGATGGCGGTCGTATATGATTATGAGATAAGTAAAATGCCAGTTGGCTCTTACGCACTGAAATGCGGTTGATTATTGTCACAGCCATCCCAACATTTTCAATTATTTTTTATAATCTTTCCATGAGATCCAACAAAGCACACATTTATATCACATTTTAAAATTATTAAAATTATGATATCACATATTTTCTTAAAAAGGGATACATAAACTAGCAGGATGCAACTGTAAGCATTTCTTGGTCTTAGGTTACCACGCACTGAGCGGTAAGCGGCAGAGCGGCAAAATAATGTAAAATATATGAAATTGACTGGTTGTGGGCAGTGATGCCAGATTACAAGATACGTCTTTTTTTTTCAAGATGTTTTAGCTCCAAAATATGTAAAGTGTCCGCCATCTAACTTTTTGTTTCAACTAGTGCTTATTTCGCGAATGGTAACACTTAGCTCATGTATGATTTGACAGATAATTAGTTTTATCCTTCCGCTGAACGAATATGGTTGTGTATACGCTTGAACAACCTTGGGAAATATTGCGACATTACTTTGAAAATCATGGTAATGTTGCAGAATGTGTGCGAAAATTGCGTACGGATTTTGGAAGAAGGGAACCACCGTCAGCTCCGTATGTTCGTTATCTTGTGAAAAAACTGGCATCCTCATCGATAAACCAAAGCGTGAAAAGCCAAAAACAGTGCGTACGACCGAAAAAATTGAAATTTTGGTCCAGAGGCATAATTGGGCCATTTTTCTTCGAAAATGAGCAAGGAGTGGCCGTTACAGTCAATGGCGATCGTTATCGGGCCATGTTGAACGAATTTTTGTTCACAAAAATTGAAGAGGAGGATATTGGCAACATTTGGTTTCAACAGGACGGCGCTACGTGCCACACAGCCGAAGCTACACTCGACGTTTTGCGCCCTGTTTTTGAAGTTCGGATTATCAGCCGCAGAGCTGATGTCGTTTGGCCACCGCGGAGCTGCGATTTGACACCGTTGGACTATTATTTGTGGGATGCCGTAAAAGATTAGTGTTACGCCGACATGCCAGAGACAATTGACGCTTTAAAGGACAATATTCGTGAAGCTATTGGTGAAATACAGCTGCACACAATCGATAATGTGCTTAAAAATTGGACCGATCGTGTAGGCTACTGCATGGCCAGCGGAGGCAGCCATTTGAATGAAATTATTTTCCATTATTAACCGGAAGGATTGTACTTTCAGATAAAAAAATAAATTTGAGAAAATATTCACTAGTTTTTTTTTATAGCATTTTCAAAAAAAAAAGTTATTTGGCGCACCCTTTACAAGGTTTTTTTTACCTCAAACTCATAAGATTTCAAGATATTTGATATCAAGAATTTTCTATATATAAAGATTCCGAGAGATATGCGAATCAGACCACCATTGTTGGGTCGTTTTTCGTCTCTCTGCCACTGTTCTTCTCTGGGCTCGATTCCTAGTGTTAACGCTAGCATCTGTTTATGGGAGATCTGTTTCATCGACTGGGTCTCGACGCAATGATGTCGCAAGATCCTCATTCTTTTGCCAGCCAACGCCGGACATTGACACAGTATATGTTCCGCTGTCTCCGAATCCTCAAAGCATAGTCTACAAGTATCATCCTCTCTAAGGCCCATTTTCCTTAAATGAAACCCGAAATTACCATGTCTTTTAGACAAAGCCACCACCCATTTCAGTGTTTTTATTTATTTATTTATTCATCGACAAGTCAAGCTTACTGTTGCGGATAGCTTTTTATCCATCGTGTGGTAGTGATGGGATCTCGAATTTGGTTCTAAAGAGTATTGGTCTTAATTTCGTAGATATTTTGTCTTACCTTTTTAATTTCAGCATTATGTCTGAAACTTTTCCAACTGATTTGAAATGCGCCATAGTAATTCCATTACTTAAAAAGGGTAATAAATCAGACACATTTAATTATAAACCAATTTCGCTGTTGCCTACTATTTCCAAAGTTTTTGAAAAAGTAGTTAAATCGAGAATCTTAGCCTATCTCAATAATGTTGATTTTTTTAGTCCCCTACAGTTTGTTTTTCGGACTGGCCATTCCACTGAGGATGCTCTACTGGACTTTTGCTCTATTTTATATAAGGGTTTAGATGACAAACTTTTATGTGCTGGCCTATTTGTCGAAATTACCAAGGCGTTTGATATGGTTGATCATGTTATTCTCCTAAATAAATTATATAAGGCCGGATTCAGAGGTTTCATTTACAATTGGTTTGAGTCATATCTTAAAGACAGAATAGAGCGAGTTAAAGTTGGAAGCAGTATAAGCAGTCCTAAAACGAATAACCTGGGAGTTCCCCAAGGTTCTGTACTTGGTCCAATCTTATTCCTAATATACAAGGTGGCGCAAAAATAACCTTCCGATGTTTTTTGGCTTTAATTTAAAAAAAAAAAAATGAAAAATTTTGATTCTTCTTGTGGATTATTTTTATTTGGTCTTTTAATTTTTTTTACATCAAGTCGAGAATATGATGTCATGTAAATGGCCGCCGCTACAGTTAATTGTCATTTGAGCCCTTTTTATGGCATTTTCCATCACTTTGGCCAAAACTTCCGGCGATAGGTCCTCACATTCGTGACGGATATTGTCTTTAAGAGCTGCAAGAGTCTGAGGCTTGTTGACATAAACACGCGACTTCAAAAAGCCCCACAAAAAGAAGTCTGGAGCGGTCAAATCAGGCGATCTTGCGGGCTAGTGCAAATCGCCAAAAACGACCCGGGAACACCGCTTTCAGAATATCGGTTGTGGCTCGAGCAGTGCGTGCCGTAGCTCCGTCCTGTTGGAACCACATGTCCTCCAGTCCTAAATCGTCCAATTGCGGTAGAAAAAAAATCGGTAAAAATGGCCCTATAGCGCCATGACCAGCGGCGTTCTCGAAAAAAAAATGGCCGCGTCAACAGAGGCGATATTCTCGGCACAACGGGCGCTCCAGGGCGCGCCACTCTTGGCAACATCTCGTGTTGTGCCAGTCTCTTCGAGGCGAGCGGCTAAACGTCGCAGTGTTTCACCAGTAGGCGTTGGACGGCTAGGAAATCTGCGACGAAATTCACGTTGTGCCAAAGTCACCGACCGATTATTGCTCAAATAAATAGTCACCAATATTCCGCGTTCTGGAGCAGTGTAGCGTAACATTGTTTATTAACGTGTATTTCGCATGTGTTTACTACACAAATGTCAAAACAGAACTGACATAAGGGGCCAATCGCAAAATTTATAGCATTTTCTGATAGGAGGATTACTTTTGCGCCACCTTGTATATAAATTCCCTATTTTCACTTCCATTTTTGGGTAAAATTAAAGCTTTTGCCGATGACCTTGGTATTGCCGATTGTTCAGTCAGTCCTTTAGAATTAATATCTAACATAAACCATGACGTATCTTTACTAAGATGCTGGTTTGCAGAAAACAGGCTAATTGTTAGTAGCAAAACGAAACTGATGTATTTCAGTCTAACTGAACAGGAGTTTCCTGACTCAGAAATAGTTTTTCATTCCCATGATTGTGTAAGTCATAAACTGCCGTACGACATCTGCCTAAATGATCCATCTTTCAATAGAAACGCAGACTGCAGTCCTAACTGCTTTAAAATTGAAAACGTTGATAGTTTTAAGTACCTTGGTGTTACTATTGATCAAAATTTGAACTGGTCCACGCACATTTTTCTTTTGAAAATATATCTTCTTTCCTCTACTCGTTGTTTTTTTCGTCTTAGAAAGTACTGCTCTTCTGACACAATGAAAATGGTCTATTATGGCTTATTCCATTCAAGATTGCAATATGGACTCTGTAGTTGGGGTGGCGCATATTTTAATAAGCTCCAGCAATTACCAGTTATACAAAAATCTGCTATACGTAAAGTTTGTAGCTTTCGTCGTTTAGCTCACACTATGGACCTGTTTAGGTCGTTGAAAATTCTGCCTTTGCGACATTTATACTATTTCAAAGTTCTTAAGGTATTTTTTATGAGAGGCGGGTATCTGGAAAGTCCGATTTCTGACTTTCACTGCTTACGAAGCTACTCGAACTTCATTGTGAATTTACCTTCGTTTCGCACTACAAGTTATAGAAACTTCTACTCCATTGTTTCTCGCAAACTTTTTAACTCTTTACCAATTGAAATTCGAACCATAAGAAATTTCCGAACGTTTACAAAACTAACGAAAAGTTGGCTCCTTGGTTTCAACCATGATGAAATCAAAACGCTGTTGCGCTATACTGCATAGTAATAATAATTTATATAATATAGAAAAGAATTGCTTATTTGCTAAATTTAGTTGATTAAGTAGAAATACTGTTTGAATTTATTCTCTTTTATTTATTTTTTATTTGTTCCTTTTTGTCACCTGGTAAAGATTGCTTTTAATTTCTTTCTTAAATTGCTGTAATTTCTCTAATCTTAACTTAATCCTTTTTCTTTTTATTCACTTTTGTACACCACACAAAGTTAAATATTATATCTAAAGTGACATCATCTCTATTTTTCTCAAATATAGATGTCACTAACTATTCTGTATGTACTAGCTATATTAAAAAAATTTGCTTTGGATTTTTGTAATTTTTCTTACTTGTACATATTTGAATAAAGAATTAATTGAATTGAATTGATCTGTAGGGTAGAGAAGCCTTGTGTGAATTTACTGTCAAATCAAATAGTGAAATTGCTGTGTTTTTTTTTTCAATTTCAAATGTTTTTAATTTAAATTGTTTTTTTATTTATTTTTAATAATATAAATGATTTTTGTTCTTAATTTTTTTGTAACAAAACATTTAAATAAAAAATATTCAACAATTTAAGCCATATCTTTACTGGGTGGCCGAATATGGGACACAAGATGGCCGGAAACAAGGGAAAAAATACTGTTTTTACTAAAATCTAAATAAACAATTTTCTGATAAGAATAATTAATAATTTCTTCATTTTACAGACGAAGAATTTAATGAAGAATACTTTATTTTAAGAATTATTCGAAAATATTAATATTTGTTGTTACTGTGATATATTTTATGACGAAAAATCCTTAAGGGGCCGGCCACTAGCGACTCTACCCTATCAATATACCTATTTTACATTTCTTTCTAGATACTTTTTGTTTGTAAGCAAAACAGAGATAAACAAACCTTTCTTACATATTTGCCATTTCTTTTATGTTTTTCTTAGCAAACCACAGAGCATACTGCCTCTGTCTGTCTCCCTCTCCGTCACAGGAGTAAAATAAGGTTAAAAGAGATGTCAAAATATTGCGCGGTTAGTAGAAACAAAAAAATAAATCACTTTCCAAAATTTATAAAGATATAGAGTTGAAACAAAGTGGAAATTGTAGTCCTAGGTTGAGCAGTTTCTAAGATTTTTGCATTTAAAGACATGCAGTGGAATTCAATCTTAGTCGAACAGAACTACAGCAATTTTATTTATATGATAATACCTACCTACTATAGTTTTGTCGAAAAAAATAAATATAAGTTTAATATGAAGTACTTCAAATTGTATTTTATATTTTGAAAAAATCTTAAAAAAAAGATTTTTTTATTTCGGATACAAAAGATTTCAGTTTTTTCATCTGGGAACACTGGTTGCGGCCACACGGTCACTGGACACAGTGATATGCCAACCAAGGCTTTTTTATGCCTTTTAGGCATTATTTCAATACCTATGGCTTTAAGGCTTGTTTTTTTTTTCAAAAGGCATTTTTATACCCTCCACAGTAAGTTTTATTCACTTTGTCATTACATTTGTAACGCCAAGAAGGAGTCACCGGAGACCTCATAAAGTATATATATTCAGAATCAGGATCACATTCTGAATCGATATAGCCAAGTCCGTCTGTCTGTCTGTCTGTTGAAAGCACGATAGCGCCCAAAGGGATTGACATAGGCGAATGAAGTTTGGCTTGACTTATTCTTATCGTCGTTAGGTTGGTATTAAAAATGGGCTATGTCGGTCAAGTAATTCGGGTACTTCCCATACAAAAGCAATTTTGCATGACTTGTTTGCAGTGGCGGGTATCAAAGCATCGGCCAGGCCGATGATAACACTTTTAGGCCGGTTTTATTCACTCGAAGTTGAACACAACTGGAGATTTTTATTTTCAACTTGCGAATTTGCTTCTATTCACTCAAAGTTGACTCGCTCAACTTTGAATATCCCGGAGTTGAGAAAACCGAAAGTTTGTCAAATTTGGGATTTTACGTATAAATTGATTTTTTTGGGGGGTTTTGACTGTTAGCTCTTCAAATCGAGTGACGAAAGTAATTATTATTAATTAAAATTTGAAATAATATGTCGTTTAAATTATTTTTGTGAGAATTGGCCATAGTCTGATTCGAGCAGTGAAGAGGTTGGAGAATTGGAAAGGATAAGAATTTGGTCGGTGAGAGACGGCAATACGAGATAACACCATGGGCACGGGCTTGAAAAATGGGCCGACCATGACTTTATCTATTATTTTCGTCTCTCAACGGGGACGACAATGATGATGCTCCATCTTATAATGAATTCTTTGCCGTGCGTCTGGAGAAGGTATTGTGCATCGTGGAAATTTATTGTATTTATATTTTATTACGGTCTGTGGTTTTCTTGTTCGATAGATCGTGTGAATTAAAGCAGTAACAAACTTGCGCTGAGAACCGCTGCAAACAGCACATGACTTTTTCGCGAAAGCAAAATTCCCTGGAACAAATTTATTTTTATGTGGATATCCACTTCTACAAACGAAAATCATAGACAAAGAATAAAAAATATACAAAGAATGCTTTGCCCATATCGAAAATGACGTGCGAAATTCAATTCAAAAGTTGAAACTGACATATTTTGTGTCATCTGCCACAAATATCCCAGGAATATTTCTCAAACAGTAACGGCCATATTATTCACTCCGGGTGTAACTCAGGTTTAAGTTTATTTTACACCCGATCATTGATCCGCAATTTTTAAACCCGATAATTTAAACCTATGTCCATATTATTCACTGAAAAAAAAAACGCATTAAACCCGCTGGATTAAAAATGGATTTAAATGCGGATTTAAAACTCTTTAAACCGTTTTTAATCCGTTTTAAACCCACGTAATGTCAAATTTCACAAATAATGACATTTTTTTTTGTTTGTCACTTGGAAATTGATTTGATTTGTTTTGGGTGTATTAATTATGCGGAAATTTCTATCGAATCATCGAATGTAGCCTCCAAAATGACTCTTTTTCAGCACGAAATATTTTCGAAAATATACCACATCGTAATCGTCGACGCAAGCCCGCTTGTGCAATCGATATATTCGACGACAAGGACGACGTTAATTTACTATCAGCTGCTGTTTCATCAGCTCTTCGACAAATTCGTCTTCTGAAGACGTTAAATTCGTCCATTTCACGAATGAAGTCCTTTTTTTAGTTTCTTAACATTATTTTTCTGTTCCCCTTTTCTACTTTTCTTATTTCTTGCGAGTGAAGAAATGTCAATATTATGAAATTGAGTTTTAACCCGAGTTAAAGTACTTAAACCGGTCTCCGGATTGCGTTTAAATCCAATCGGGTTAAACGCTGTCAAGTTTAAGAAACTGGGTTTATGTTCGGGTTTAACGAGTGAATATTATGGACTTGGATTTAGTTTTTGGGTTAAACTCACTTAAACCCGGGTGCAACCTTTAACCCGGATTAAAGGGAGTGAATAATATGGCCGTAAGTAAGCCAACTTTTGAATTTCAACTGGTGAGTTGAGAATAAGAGTAGTGAAAAAAAGCAATTTTCAACTTGTCGCTCAACTCTCTCTTTAAAATCAACTCCGGAGTTGGTCAACCTCGGAGTTATCGGGAAGTCGAACAATAGTGAATAAAACCGCCCTTACTTGTTTTATTTCAAAAACTACTGCTATGATCTGTGATTCAAACAAACACACGTATCCTTGTTTCAAAAATCAATGTATGATTTGCAGAACTATGTTTATTTTGTTTAATATTTCGTATACCTACTTATGAAACTAAAAGCCATGAATTTTGTTCCTATTAAAAATTTCTTCTGTGATTTAAATTGAAGTTTTTTTTTTACATAAAAATTGTTTTTGTTAATTTTTTTTTATATTTGTGTTTTTAATATAACTAGTATCGCTTGTGGTCGAAAATTGACCATTCCTTTTATAAGTATGTAAAATGTAATACTAAAAAACGTATCACAATTATTTTCGTTACTTACGTTTTTTTTTATTAACGAAAAAAGCGACATCTGGATATCGAAAAAATACGTAAATGAGCTGCTCCATTGGGAAAAGGTTCTAATATGAGATGATTAATATTTGAATACGTTACTATGGTAATAATGTCGGCGACAAATTAAATGTCGCCAAAATCCGTTCAATTACCTGTTTTGTATGGGGAATTCATAACTTAATTTTACCAGCCCTAATGGCGACATATACTCACGATTTTTGGCTTTTACACATCTATGGCACAGTACCTTTCGAATGATATAAGTTTCATTCACCTCATTTCATAATAAATACTTGAAAAGTGTTTCGAAACTTTTGATGTTCATATATTAAAATAATGATTTTTAATAATTTTTGATTTATTGTTCCAGTTTACCTAAACAAAATATTTTTGGCATTATTTTATTAAAAAAGGTATCTTTTTTTCTCATGTTAGGAATTTTTTCGTCAAAATTGGTTGGCAAAGCTGGCTGAGCCGCAAGCGACGTTTCTGAGCGGCGTCATTCAGCTTTAAATTCTGTTCTATTATTTGAGTGTAGTGCTGACTGCTGAGCGGTAAGAAATCATCATGGCAACCCCAACCAGAGGCATTACTGAGACCACCATCTTCGGCCAATTTTCCGTTACTTGCCTACAAGCTATATTACTAGTTTTTGGTATCATCCACACAGGAGTCTCGAAGATCTTGTGCGACACTTGTCTTACAACTTTAAACGGACTGTAATAAGGCTTAGGGCCTTCCTGAACGTAATATAGAGCTCGGAGTTGCAAGAATTTCGAATTCGGTCGCAAGGTTGAACCTTTTGACTCTTGTCTGAGTCCCAAATTGCGGGAATCCCCTTTCCGATAAGATAGCAAGGCGAGGCTCACTATATATTTACTCTGGACCAGAACCTGTGTTAGGTCCTCCTCGGTTAGGGACTACACTTCCGATTAAGTTTCTCAAGTACACAATTGTGGCACGGGTCTCTAAAATGCGGGCAGACTAAACGTATGCTCCCGCTAAACCCGAACGAAATCAGCGGCATTCTAGCTGCCTCTTAGCAGAAAAGACTGCTGATAATTTTTTGGCGTTCTTACGGAACACTTTGCTAAGCCTCTTACTCAAGTGACATCACTATCTGCGACGCTTGTGAAGAGGGCGACGTCACTTCCAATCACTTCCTTAGCTACTTCCCTCCTTTGCTGGAAACAGGTGGCAGTTGCCAGGTACCAGATTTTCGGTGCTGATGGGTGCTGGCTGTAGCTTCTCGTTCCAGAAGAACTTTCTCACCTTTCCGTACTTTGGTAGATCTACAGTTGGCTGAGTGTACCTTATTTAAATGAAACTTAAACTGCCTGCGGACCTTAGCAATGCATAAGGAGTACGTGCATGGCTTATCCTACCATCGTTGATGTCCCTATGGAGCAGAGCCAAATCCTATATGCATGTCATGTTTATTACAGTTTCCGGAGTAACACAACGCATGCACTCAAAAATATTGTGCATCGCTACGCCAGTTTGTACACACCCCTTCCGTATATACACTTCTCTTAATTACCTATTTAGAATTGATGCAGTCTTGTAACGGTACCCCCTTCGGGGAATTATTCCAATTAAAACTCCTTTCAAATGCACCCAAGACTCGTATAGAGGAAATCCTTCTTTGCATTTACAAACAAAAAAAAAACAAACGTACACCAATAAGAATATTTTTCTCCCATTGTATGATAGAATGTCCTTGCAATTTGAAAAATTCAAATTCTCACAATAATTAAGGAGCTTTAACGGCAAACAACAGGAAATAGGACAAAAAACCAACAAAAATTCTGCAAAGGAAGTACACAACAGTAACAATCACGAGAGTCGGCAATGTTTTGGTTTTCCCTCTTTTTTTTTTTTTGTGTTGTGTGTTCGGTTCCGTTCGTTGTTGTAATATTACAAATATAGGAATTTCCCTCAAGGATAATGAAAAAATAATTACATGGCAGTTGGTGGGCAAATATTTAACTAAAGGGGTGAAAACTGGCTGTATTTTTTCGGAGAGGTAGGCATTTATTTTTTTTTTTTGTTAGGTTAACTTCCTGCATATGGAGTTTGTTTTACGGTTGGTGTTGGTTCCCTGGGCTTTAAATGTTTACACGTAACAGCCCATGAGGCGAGGGTGTAATTCATTAAGAGCTTGTTACTGGTTTGAGCTGAGCTATTGCATACTTGTACTTCCTTCCGAGAGCAGTCATGACTTCCGCTGGATTTTATTTGTGGCATTTTCTGCGTTGCTACTTTGACAGCAAGCCAGAGGGAGCGCGAGTATCATGAACACAGCTATTCTTGCAGCGTCAATTAAGTGGATATAGCAAAACATAATTAAAGAGTCCTTTTCACCATTGGCTGGTAGCTGTGTTTACTGTATAGAGAAAGTTCGATTGCGGAAGTTGTGGAAGACAAGTTGAAATGTCTCCATCGAAAGTGATTGACTCCATTGTAAATTTAAGTAAAGGAGGAAAAGTCATGTAAGCTGCTTGACACATTGGCGCAATAGACATTTGACAAACTGTCCTCAATGACTTTTAAATTGGAATATTCAAGGCAAAGACAATAATAGTGAAGGAATATTTTAATAGTGCCACATATTTTTTTATTTTTTTGTTGTATCTACTTATTTGGACGCATATACTTGTCAGGAATAAAGCGCGCTGTGGCTTAGTGTGTTGGGCGAAGGGTTTCCCGGTTCGAATAACGAAAAAAAAAAACAAATTCCAACTTAAGATTTTTGAAGTGAAAACTTCTTTGCGTTGGGCATTTTTGAGATGGGAAAAAAACCATTGAACTCGCGACACCAATGTTCAAACACCAGTGTTCGCGTTGCCAACCACTTTTGACGAAAAAATGCATAACTTGAACAGTGAATACTTCTTTGGCGCGTTTGGCATTTTTCAGATGGAAAAAAAGAGATGGATATCTTTCGCAAGTCTATCCAGTGTTGTTAATCGTGGGATTTAACCCTTTTGTGGGAATTTCGATAGCCGAAAACCCTTCTGTGGGATAAAGGGAAAAGCACCAAAACCGAGGGAATTTCAGGAATCTGACAAATAAAATAGCACTTCATTTAAAAGTATTTCCTATACAATAAAATATTTCCTGACGATTCAAGAAATACATACGTATTTGTTTAAGTTTTCACTTCTGGCGGCACTCCCAGAGTGCCAGTCTTTTTTCCACCTCTCGCGAACGTCTGACAAACACCCGAGAGTATAAATGTCATAAAAGAGCTTCTTAATTGGCCGTTTGTAGATCCCTTCCATTGGTCTCAAAAATGAAAAACAAACACGAAATGAATGGTTGCGAGAAGCTAGGCCTAGGGTCCCTACGGACCTGTTTATTTATTTAATTTTATCAAGTAATTTGTTACACTGCATATGTCAAGCTATGTAGGTCGCCAATGGCGGACACATGAATATGTCATTGTTGGTGTTACAGTTCGGGGCGAACCTGGGCCTCAATCAACATGCTTCTCCCACTGGCCCGGTCCTTAGCTAGCTGCCTCCAGTTGCGCACTCTAAGTTGATTGAGCAAGCTCTTCCTTGGCTGCGTTGTCCCTCTGAGGTGGAGTCGAAGATTCTGCGGGCCGGAGCGTTATTATCCATTCGCTCTACATTTCCTACCTATCTTAGGCGCCCAATGAGCAGCTTTTAAACTAGGTCAATATCGCTGTACAGCTCGTAAAGTTCGACGTCGAATATCCTTCTCCTAAACCTATCAACGCAAAAAAGGCGAATCTTCTTCCTCCATCAATAGGCAACTCAAATTTTAATGCCAACCAAGAAAGGGAACAGAATTTTGTAATACACTTCCTGAGAAGTTCGCTAGTGCGGATGCAGAGGTCACCGATAGGTAGGGCCCCAACCCCTCAGAGATGAATCGAGTGCGAAGCTTTAAAACCAACTATTGTCAACCAACAGCCGTCGGTTTTATAAAAAGGAAACTACAGTTGAGGACTCAAAGAGAAGATTGATAGGACATCAAATATGCCAAGATATTGCAGTTCAGAAATGAATATGCAAAGCAGACGTCCTCAACTTAAGGAAGGTACGCAGGAGAACATGATCAATCTGAAGTTGAAGATGTGGGAAAGAAGGTATGAAGAGGGTAAGCCTGATAAAGCTGGTAGGTAGCTACCAATCTACAGTATTTAAGAAGGCACCATGAAGCCCATTTAGATGAACCTTTACTCCTATTCGGACTTGCTGGCGCAAATGACAGACGACAAATAGTGGATACTGTCACAATTACCGACACCCGAGTTTGTACACCCTCAGGTCGACCCAAACAGCGATTCAATCACAGGCTTCCGTTGTTGAGCCAAACATTTGAATGTAAATTAGTCTTCACCACATTTCTAAGTCAAATTTTGTGTGCAAAGAACTAGTGAAAACAAATAATGCTGACGCACGTAGAACCACACGAACCATCCGCATCGCAAAACCAAATCAGAGCTACCTAACTGCAGACAAAGTATCCAAACAAACACCAAAAGCCATCAGATCGACATCAACAATCAAACGCCGAAGTACAGCCATAAAAGTTGCATAAAATAATATTTAACGACTACAGCCAAATATTATTCCCCTTAACCATGAAGTTTCCTTTTCAAATTAAACAGCTCTTCACATAAAATAACGCCCTCTATCGGTTGTGTTTTAAATAGGAAAAAGTTTCTATTGCGGGAAGTTAGCGCATAAAACCTCCCAGCCAAGTCCAGTCGCACTATCATCAAAAATCACCAACAGTACGCGCAAAAGCCCCCACTGTACTCGTACAAGGGTAGGTACCAACTCGCACTTAGAACTTAGAACTAAGCCAAATTTTCTTTCATCCACTTATAAAGTTGCTGCCGGCACTACAAGACAAACCAACAAATTTACGACTACAATAAGGGAAGATTACACAACAGGACAGAAAAAAAAAAAAAAACAAGGCAACCAAACACAAAAGCGTCCCAAGCGCTATACTCCGTCGCGTTGTGTGTAATCAAATAAAGCCCAACACAATCGGGAATAATTAAATTGCCAACCCCCCAACACCAGCCCCATCAGCAGGCAGCCACCCTGGGTTCCAACAAAACAGTCGTTGTAATTACAAAAATCCTTTTTATCATTATCACCACCAGAAGCCGGACATGTACAAGAGCTTCAGCTCTGCAACTTCAACCTTTGAGTCGTGGGGCCGGGAAATTTCATTCACATACCGCCAGGACCACCATGTTGGTTGGCGGCGTGTGAAGACATTTTTGGTTCCTCCCAAGAACTAAATAAGCAATTTAACAACCACCCCCCACCCCCCCAACCAACATTATCAGGAACCGCTGCTGGCGTAGAATAGACTCATCAGAAACAACCAAGAACCAGATATTACAACAGAATGGCCACCCCGAATAAGACGTCGCATTTTTCACATTGACAGAGGGTGGCATGGAGGTGCAGGCAAAACTTCCATCAAAGTTGACTACCCCCGGCACTCAGCCACCCCCGTCATTATAATTAGCGTGTGTACTTATACATTACACTCGAAGGATGCGAAGTGGAGGAGAAAATTATTTTTGCGAGGAGCTAACCTCCCCGTTTCTTGGTCGTCATCTCTGACATCCTTTGTTGGGAAATAAATTTCTGTCTGCTGAAACTAAACTAGCAAACGGACCCTTTCAGGAGCGAGCACTACTCAACGGCGAGGACTTATTGCATTGCAGACTGCACAGACTGCATTGGCTGCATGGAAAATTGTTGAGCGAAAACTCGGGAATAATGTGCTTGTTATCAGGTCCGACGTCCAAAGGGAAACCCGAACTCAAAGTCCAACACTAACGAGAGAAACCACAGGAGCATATAGAATGCGCGCCCAGTTATACGCGCGTATGTGTGTGCGGTGTGTTGTTAGTAAATTGGTTGAGAGTTTGTTAGCGAGATTTCTCCAGGGATATGAAGGACACACATGGAACATGAATGCGAAAATTGCTTAAAGGTGGTTCTTCGTATATATGGATAGAGATGGAAAGCAATGTCAAGAAGTTTGTCCTTTTGGTGCGGCTGGGGCTGGCTTACCGCTTTATGCCAGTTGCTGCCAAAGTCAAAAGACGTATTCCGAATAGGACGGCGGCATAGATGCACAAAGCAAATACACACACGCGGAAATATTATGCGACATGTTGGCTGCTTGTTTGGTTTAACAAGTTTACTCAAGTCATTGTCGGATTGTGATTGTGTGTATTTTCTACGGCTACTGTACTCGTATGCATGAGGTCTGCGGCAATGTAATTTATGCGAACGACATGCGGGACCACAACTAGTCGCCGAACAGGAACTTTTCAGAGTTAGCTGTTATCTGCTTACTGGAAGTTAGTTTTGCCTTTGTTACTCGTATAGATGGAAAAGAACAGAGTTTGGTTGGGTATACCCGTTCAGATTAAGCTGCTGGTGTAATGAATAAGTAATCATGAATGTCAGGGGTTTCGATTTAAATTTAGCTGGCTACGTGCCATTGAGTAATGACTTGGGCCTTTTCTGACCTTCACCTTTTAAACTAGAATTAAGGCACATATTGCTTATTTTATGTGAACAAAAAGTTACTATTAGTTGTGTATGTACAAAAGACTCAAAGGAAGAAATTTCCCACTTTCCAGTGAGAGGGACATCTTGCACATCTTGGAGCGTGCATTATTCTAAGCTACTCAATCCAAAACAGCACATTGTGGACGACAGATCCATCACTTTGAACAGGGCAGAAATTAGTTCGACGGTAGAGGAGGACACTCCCGCAATCAAATGACTTAAATCTGCCAATAGCCAATCTGCGGGAGTGGATGAAATTCGGTCAAAAATGTTCAAGGCCCTAGATCATAGACTAACCAAACTAGACAGTCGACTGAGAACAGAAACGGTACTTCTGCCTACAAGCTGCCTGTCCTGCAGCAAATTGCATAAGTATTCGTGCGTGTACAAATCAAAGGAGCGCCATTGCTACCACACGCATACTTATACAATTTGCTGCAAAGACTTCATGTCATTCGGGCGGCCATTATTATGGTGGGAAATCAAGTGGTGCGACTGTGTTCGGTATACTTTGTGCCCATTAGTTATGCGGTGTTCACGTCACAGTTTATTTTAAGAATTTTTAAAGTTTTTGAAATTGTTGGTATCAAATGGAATTCCTGTTATAATTTCGTTGCAATGCCAAATAAACTAATATAATAACTATTTGTCAATATCTACCAGAAATCCATCTCATAATATTAATCAGGGGAAATGAACTACCACGGTTTTTTTTCACTTTTTTTTAAAAGAGATTTTGTAACTTCAGGTTTTTTTTTTGCATATTTTAAGAAAATACCGTTGATTTTAATGCTTTAAATTTCGAAGCCATATTGAAAAAAATAATATATTTTAAGACAGTTTAGCGAAAACGTTTTTTTTTTTTTGTATGTCGTGGGGAAAAATATTTTCTAAGTCTTAGCATAATTCATAATCTGTAATTAGTACGTAAAATGTATACGTATGCATTTTTTAAATTAAAAAAATTATTTCGCCCTTTATTTTACTCGTAACGATAAAAAAAATGTTTTGATCACTTTTCGTATTCCAAAAACTCAAATAGTGCACTTGTTAATTAAGCTAAGATTAGACTGTATGCCAATTATGCATATGAATGCCAACAGGCAAATGACCCGATTAGTTGTCAAATGACCATGTTGCGCCCTGGACTACGTCCTCCTTAGTCTCCACCAAAATAAAAATCCAAATTTTTGAGCTGATTTTATTTTCTAAAAGAAAAAACTTAAAATAACGAGAATCCAGAAATTATAGAAACTTACAAAGGTTTTAAATCAACAGGGGACACCAAAATGGCAGCAACCTTCCAAACGCACGCAATTAAATTAACCCAGAAACTGAAGGAAAAACGAATGATCGAACGTCAGACCGAACGGAAACCACTTATATACTTTCCATTACCGTTTACCGGCAACAGACAGCAACGACATCGGTATCATATAAGGTGTGTGTGGAAATTACGAAAAGCAAAAGAGACCGCGAAAGTCTACACAAATTATGACCATCAATTCAATTTGGTGCTGCCAAATAGGTTGTCCTTACAACAAAATTGTGAGCCTCTTTAGAGAGGGCAGCTATAAAAAATAACTTTTTACAATTAGTAAAACAAAAGAAGCAGATTGAAAATTAAGACTAAACCCGCTCGCTAACAGACCAAAATGTCAGGATTATCAAAACTATATATATGGTCATATTTGCCTTGACGGTTATTTAAGGCATTTGTTATTTATTACCAAACGTTGTAGTACAAAAAAGTCAACGAAAATGAAAATAAACCGCAATTCCGCGAACTCAAACACCGATGACAACAACATATTTTTTTTTTCATTTTTCCGTCAAAAATGCCAGCAATGCTATAACGAAATTATAAAGTGCATTTGGGCATGTAGGGCCTTATACTGGCATTCGTGCTTATTGTTCGATTACACTATATGCTATTTGGGCATTTTTATCTGTCAAATTCACCCTGGTCATATGTGGCATTTATGTCATTAGAGCATATGAGATATGCCCATTACATTGTATGACCATATTTTGACAGGAGAACTATCAGAAATTGGCATTTTATGACCACTTGGCATATAGTCTAATCTAACCTTTAATAATAAGGTTTATAAATAAATCTGTAAAAGAATTATTCGTATAACGAAATAAAGCGTGCGAATACCAACAATTAACAAAACAATTTGAATTCTTACGGTCGATTGAATACGCAAAATCTGAAATCGAAAATCAAAATGCAGAACCCACTTAAATACAACATTATATTGTCTTTTTGTTTTGCATTCCAATAATCATATTTTTTTTGGTTTTAAAATAAGAATAGCATTTGCATTCTTACTGTTCCTAATTAACATTATTCAACAATGTTAAGTGTTATTAAACTACAGAATTACCAATCATATATTGATTTTGTACAAATATGGTGTTAAACAAACGATTTTGAAAACATGTATTTGAATAGAAATTTATACAATATTCATGAACATTTACTAAAATTCGCTTTTGTCTAGTGGAAGCTTGGGTTTAACTTGCAAGTTGTTGACTCATTTTTGGAACAACCCCCAATGATTTCATTTTTGCATTTGGCTGTCAAACATAGAATTCATAAGCTAAGTATCCTGCTCGCGCTAAATTTTATCTCCCATACAAAAATGTCTACAAAGATAAAATTTAGCGAGGCAGTTTAGCAACGCAGTATCCTGTTCGCTCGCTTAATTCTTAACTTCCTATAGATGGGCCGATGACAAGTCTCCACTCATTTAGCTCGCGAAATAAATGTCCGGTACATTAAATCGAAGATAAATTTTGACATAAAAAGCCGAGGAAACAATTTGTGTTGTGTTTACTTTGAAATTGTTTTAGAGGAAACCGCAGAAAACATTTGTGCGATAAATAAAAGTGAACGCAAAACCAAAAATTCCGTTTCATGCGATAAAAAAACATAAAAAAATTGCAGGGCCTGTGGAGGAACGATCGGCAATATGGAAATTGCAGAAAAATTCCAATGCAAATAGGGATTTACCCGACACGAAGGAACGTGTCGTCTTCTGCTTGTAACTATAGAAATTATTTGAGCTGCTGCAGCAATGATAATATTTTCTTCAATTTTGCTTATATCTATTGTTTTGGAACGATTCAAACAATGCATTGTCTTTAAAGTTTGAAATTGGAAAATTGTATGTACGCGAATAATTAAAATAACGTTTACTGTCATGAACAAATGGTTTTTGTCCCATCTGTATGATGTTTAATAATTTAGCGAGCATTTATCTTTTGTGTGGAGAAATGAAGTGGAGACTGGGGACGCTAAAATTTAGCGCGAGCAGGATACTAGGCTATACAAACAAAATTAAAAATAAACTGAAATGTGAATAGATGGACACCTTTTACTGCCGAAGATGGATGGAGGACAAATTAAGCTATCTAGAAAACCATACTCAACATTTACTTTTTTTACATTTATTGTTATAGATTAATTTACATTTTGTTTGTTAATGAAATTCTGCCACCCGACGGCCTTTAATACACGTATTCACAGACAGGAAAAAAAAAAGAGAGCGCGAGAGAGAGCTGTCATTCAAAATTTGCGGGGAAAATCGGGTGGGTGCAGTGAAAGTCGACTGTCTAGTTTGGTAAGTCTATGCCCTAGATGATGAGGGAGTTGAATGTCTCGATGGCAAGAGTATGGAACTAAAGGTTCTTTTCCCCCGAACTTAACTATAGTTGTGTCAAATCAATACCTTTCATCGTGGGCATAGGTTAGGGGTAGGTTTTTCTCTCCTTTTCATTGCTTATTGTATATAGAGACTATAGTACCGCAATTTTGCGACTAGACGCCGTGCCTCGCAATTAGCCATCAGCCGGTCGTCCCTAAGGCGAATTTTGGTCAAAGACTTGCGCATGTTCCCGTACAAAGTCCAGTCCGTGCATCAGCTGCTGCCTGTCGACCGCCAAACGCGTGTAACCTACGCCCAAGCCATCCTCAATCTCGAGGATGAAGTGGACGATTTTTCGACCAAAAAAATATAAGCGATGAGGCTCATTTCCACCTCAGCGGGTACGTGAACAAGCAAAACTATCGCTTCTGGGGCACCGAAAATCCACGAGTAATGCACGAGGAGCCATTACACCCGGCCATTTTTTTTCGAGAACGCCGCTGGTCAAACGACAACAGTGGACGGTGCGCGCTATAGGGCCATGTTAACCGAGTTTTTTCTGCCGCAATTGAACGAATTAGGACTGGAAGACATGTGGTTCCAACAGGACGGGGCTACGGCATACATTGCGCGAGCCACAACCGATATTCTGAAGGCGGCGTTCCCGGGTTGCCTCATCTTACGTTTTGGCGATTTGCACTGGCCCGCAAGATCGCCGGATTTAACCGTTCCAGACTTTTTTTTTTGTGGGGTTTTTTGAAGTCTCGGGTTTACGTGAACAAGCCCAAGACCCTAGAATCTCTCAAGGACAACATTCGACACGAGTGTGAGCATCTGTCGCCCGTATGGCAATCAATTGTGACGGCGCCCATTTGGCCGATATCATCTTCTCGACTTGACCAATAAAATTCTAAAGGTTCAAATAAACATAGTCAAAAAACAGAATCGAAGTTTTTCATTTATGTCGTTTTGCATTGGTTTCACTCGGGGATCCACTCATTTTGAAATCCAATGGAACAACAAAACAGCTTCTGAAAGAATCCACAATAGTATTGATGAAATGCCAAAGAATAATCTACAGGAGGCTGTCAGCAGACTTGTATAAAATACATAAATTACATTTGTGTGAGTGCTTCTTGAGTGGATTCTGACTTCAAATCCAGAAGCGAATTTCTCTTCTCAGAATCACCAGAAGAGTATTTTTTTGCGCCAATGGAAGTGATTTTTTCGATTCCGGACTCTCCCGGACGCTTCTTTTTGCCCAATGGAAAACGACATTAGAAAAAAAATGAGATCCAAACAACATCGGATGACTTTTTTTGTCCCACCTTGTTTTTTCTCGCAGATGTGTATGGAAATGACATTTCACTAGCAGTCCATTTCTAGTATGTCTATGATCCGACCATTATGTTATATGAGGCAAACTAAAAACGATATCGTTTTGTTCAATCGTTTCATAAATTATTACGCGATTAGAGTCGTCGCATTCACGCAATGAAATAATAACTACCAGTCGTACATCCATCAACTACAGTTCAAATCGGTGAGGTGTGAATGTGAATGAATAGACAAAAGGTTATACCTAACAAAGAGGAAATGCAAAACAACAAAATCTACTGCGCAAAAATTTGAATTCGCTGCACCTTTTCGAAAAATCTACTATATCAATTCGCCAAGTCCGAAACTTTTCTTATACTTTCGCCAATTTGGTTTAAAACCCTTTCGACCCGATTGGGAAAATATATCCCAAAAATGTTTGAAAAATCCTACTGGGTAAATTTACAAAGCAAATCGCTTGCAAAATGATGTTTTCCGGTGTTTTTGGCCTAACATCTCAAATGGCTTCACCCCTGCCGCATTCATGCATGTCATTTCTTGTTGATCGTGAAGTGAACAACACGTGTTTCTTTAGTGGTGTATATAAAACATTTATTTGGGTAAAAAAAAACAGTGTGAGTATTATTTTTTATAATTTTTCTTCAATTGGAATATTAAATTATTTCCCTGAAGTAGAAATATGTGACAAAAACTAATATTTATTGCTCTTTTTGTGGGATTTTAACATTTGGGACTATATGTCCCTGCAGAGTAGTAGGTTGGGTTTATATGTCCCTGCAGTAAACAGTAGGCTGTATTTTTCCTGTACGATTATTTTGGTCTTGCAGGTAAAAATGAGCTCCAAGCGTGGTTTGAGGCCATATGAAATCGAGGATGTTATATACGCAACCTCAGCAGAGTCAGAGCCTTTCGAAGATAGTGGCTCGGAGTACGAACAAGAAGAATCTCAGTCAGATTATTCCAACTCGGAAAAATATCAGGCTTTTGTTGAAGGTGCAGATATGGATTACGAAGAAAGTGACAGCGTGACTGAAGACTCAGATGAATCAAACAATGACGAGATTATGGGTGAAGAAACCACCGAAGACTTTACCCAAATTACGCCAACAGCAGCAACAGAAAATACTTGGTCAGTAGACAGCACCACTCTTCCAAGAATGCAAGTTCCACAAGAAATTATTCCGTCCGTTCTGTGCAATGTGAACAGAGGCTCGAGTGAATTGGACATTTTTTTGAAATTGTTTCCACGTAGTCTTCTTATATGGATCAGCCAATGCACAAATGAGCGAATTGCCATCCTCAAAACTTCCCAAAAAGGTAAGTTCAAGAAAACAGTGCGTGATAACATGGAAACGGATCAACACGAAATTCTCGTCGTATTGGGTATAATGCTTATTACCTCTTATAATCGACTGCCGAAAATGCCAATGTATTGGTCAAAAAAGAAATCTGTTGGTAACGCACTTGTTAAAAATAGCATATCCCGTGATAGGTTTCTTCTTTTGCACTCGAAGCTGTACTGCAATTATCCAAATAAACCAACAGAATGCTCGAAGATTTATTACATGAAAGAAGTCGTCAATTGCCTCAAAAAAACATTTAACGGATGCCGAGAAGATAGCTCATTCCAGGCCATAGATGAATCTATGGTTAAATTCAAGGGTAGATCCTCTCTGAAACAATATCTTCCGTTGAAACCTATAAAAAGGGAAATTAAGATCTGGGAAAGGTCGGATTCGGCGTCAGGATACATATATGATTTCAATATTTATTGTGGAAAGGAGTCTCAGATGCTGGAAGGAACATTGGGAGAACGCGTCGTTTTAAACTTGACCAAAACTTTGCAACGATCGAATGTTTGTATTTGCTTTGAACGTTTCTTTTCATCAGTTCATCTTTTCAACACCGTACCATTTCCTGCTGTTGGCACTATTATATCAAACAGGAAGCAAGTCCCATCCTGCCCAACTAAGTTGATGAAAGGGGATAGTTTCATTTGCACGAACCAGTTTGGAACATCATGGTCTTTTTGGCAGGATACAAAATTGATGACCATGATGAGTAATTGCCACGGCTCAGATTCGGGAACAATTCGACGCAAGCAAAAAACCGGCGAAAAGGTGGAGTCAAATTGTCCAGACTCAATAATATTTTATAATAAATTTATGGGCGGGGTCGATTTATCCGATCAAATGGCTCAACTCCACAATATAAATCGAAAGTCCGGGAAGTGGTGGAAATAAGTTTTCTACAAACTATTGCAATCAACTTGTGTCAACGCCTGGATTATTTCTAAAGAAACTCAGCATTCGCCAAAATTACCATATATAGATTTTTTATTTCCACACTGACTGAACAAATGATAGCCGATGGACTTCAGAAAACCAAAGCACCAAAAAAGAAGAAAACCGGGCGGTACCAGAAGCGGAGCAATATACTGTATGGAGTTTTAGGCGATCACATGCCTATAGAAGGGACAAAACGCTGGCGATGTGTAAAGTGCTTCAAAGATAAAAAAAGCAGGTAAAAATGACAAGCGAACGCTTTTTACTTGCGAAGCTTGTGATGTCCCATTATGTTTTAGTTGCTTCACCCCTTACCATGTAAAAAACAGTTCCTAAATAAAGTTTCATAAGTTTTTCAAAAATGTTCATTATTACTCTTAGGTAGGGGAAGGTATTGTACCTTGGTCCGAGTGGCAATTTTCAGAAAAATACAAAGCACGCAAAAACCGGTTCTTCTGTGAAATGTTTCTCTTCTGTTCGTTTCTCTTTCCAGTTTATTTTGGAACGTGCAGCTGCACGTGTCGGCGGAAAAAAATTTAAACATAGTTTTCAGTGAAAACTAGCTCTTTTCTGAAGTTTTGTAGTGCTTAATTTTCTGTCTCTTTTCCGCTACATTAATCGATTTCGGTAAGTGTATTGATTATCTTTCGGTAGGAACACATTGTCGTACGTATGTGTTTTAAATACTACGTTAAAATTTATTTTGTTTGGCTAAAGTGGTGTTAGTGTACCTTGGACCTATCACAGCGCCTTGGTCCGGTCCAAGGTACACGTTATTCGATTTTTTGAAACAAAATTTGTTTTCTATGTTTCAGGAAAATATGCCAAGAAGCAAATTAGGTGTAAAAAGGCAGCCTGCAGACGTTGAAGTATTAAAGCGAGCTGTAGACGCAGTACTTAAAGATGGTAAAAGCACGTACACAGCGTCAAAAATGTTTAATATCTCCAAAACTACTCTGATTCGGCATATTAATAAACATGAAAAAACGGGAAAAATGAATTTGTTTACGAAAGTAAAATTAATTGTCGACAGGTGTTTACTGCAGCTGAAGAAAATGCTTTAGAAGAGTATGTTCTAACAGCTGCAAAGCTGCATTATGGACTTACTAGAAACGAGTTGTTAAAACTAGCGTTTGAGTTTGGAAAAGCCAACTCAAAAAATATACCTCAAAATTGGTATAAAGAAAATAAAGCAGGAAAAGAGTGGCTTAAATGTTTCCTTCACCGGCATCAAAGCATTGCTCTTCGGAAGCCTGAGGCAACTAGTTTATCTAGATCCACAAGCTTCAACAAGCATAACATCGAAGCTTTTTTCGAGAATTATAAAGACTGTTTGACTCGCTTTAAATTTACCCCGGATTCCATCTATAATATAGATGAAACGGGAAATTCAACCGTGCACATTCCACCAAAAGTTCTGGCACAGAGAGGAGAGAAACAAATCGGTAGCGTAACATCAGGCGAAAGAGGAATCAATGTGACAATGATTGCTGCAATTAACGCTTTGGGAAATCATGTACCCCCGATGTTAATTTTCCCGAGAGTCAACTTTAAAGATCACATGTTGATTGGAGCTCCTGCGGGAACAATAGGAGGTGCAAATCCTAGCGGCTGGTCAACGGCGGACCTATTTTTGAAATATTTCAAACATTTTATAGCCTTCGTAAAGCCAACACCAGAGAAAAAAGTTCTTCTTATAATGGATAACCATGATACCCATATTTCGGTTGCTGCTATCACTGAAGCGAAACTGAATAATGTAGTTCTGTTGACTCTTCCACCGCACACATCTCACAAACTTCAGCCATTAGATAGAACAGTTTTCGGGGCTTACAAGACATTCTACAACCAAGCTGCTCATGGGTGGTTGTTAAACAATCCCGGAAAGACAATAACAATATATGACATCGCAACAATAATTGGCCAATCATATCCTGGAGCATTTTCAAGTCTAAATATATTAAAAGGTTTTGAAGTTAGTGGAATATGGCCTTTAAATGAAAATGTTTTTGAGGAGCATGAGTTTTTGTCCTCCTATGTCACCGACAGACCATTCAATGCCCCAAACTCTACACCAACGGCAATTTTAAATCAAACTCCAGATTCAGTAACTTCAACGAACCAAAGAAATTTGTCAGAGGTGGCAGTTCCGTCAATCCTCAATTTCACAAACAATCCTCTCTGCTCAAGAAATTCGACCTTTTCCAAAAGCTCCACCGCGGAAGCTAGTTAGACGAGGAGGGCGGAGACAAGGGAAAACTAGAATTCTTACTGATACCCCAAAAAAAGAGGAAATGGAGGCTACAGCAGCTTTGAAAAAAACTAAAATAAAAAATTCTGTGACAAAAATTAAAAAAAAAGTTCTTAACAGCAGTTCTTCGGAAGATGAAAATGCGACGCCAGCTAAACAAAAACAACAGCCTTTAAGAGTCGCTAAATTAAAGGCCAGGGACGTCATTGTGGCAGCTACAGGCGAGTCCGAGGAGGATTTTGAAGGTGATAGTGACTCATCTCTTAACATCACAATGCTCTTTAATTTGGCCAAAAAAAAGTGATAAATTTGTTTTCTCTTTTATGTAGTTCCTTTAAACTAAGTTTTTAAATAATATTGAAGTCTTTTCTTAAGTTTTTTTTAGTTAAAGAGAGCTTTATTTTATTTAAAGCTATTATTTGAAATAAAAAAATGTGTTAATCAAGCACAAAAACTTTAAGAAAATGGTTTGTTCTTTTGCTGTTTTTTTACAAATAAAATAAAAATGGTACCATTTTAACTTTTTATTGAAAGAAATTAAAGTTTCCACCTTCAAACTATAGGAAAACCTAAAATAATATTTTCGGTCCAGGTACAATACTCCGTGGACCAAGGTACAATCACGTCTTGTACCTTGGACCGTTTGAGGTTAGCATGAAAAAGTTAAGTTTTCTAAGGAATGGTAAGCAATATCCTTTTGGTAGTTTCGCCATATCTTAGATAAGACTTCAGGTAATAACTAAAAAAAAAAAAAAAAACCAATGAAAAGACGACACATAAAATATTGGCAAAAAACTGAAATCCGGACCAAGGTACAATACCTTCCCCTACTATTGGGATGATGCATCCCAATTTTAAAGAAAGCAGAAACCGGAAGGGACTATATTTCCCAAGAGGTTACAGCGCCCCTGATGGTGAAAAAAATAAAAACGAACTATGAACAACTTCACTTGTTCTTAAACTATGATATCTGCTCGGCAGTAGTTTTAAATTTCCAGCGGGGCATTTTCGGTTCGAAAGGGTTAAAAATTAGCTAAGAGGTCAGCCAGCATAACCGAACAAATCCCCATACAAAGATGTTGCTTTATATATAGCTACTTCCAAATACCCACTAGTTTTTAGCATTTATTCCAAAACTTTTTATCTTACAACTATAACAATTCTAATTTCATAAACGAACGAAAAAAAAAATAAACAGAACCCATCCCCCGGAAATTTTTCATTTATATTCCCTACGTAGCAAAAAATCTTCGTCCAATTATAAAACACTCAGCAATTACTTGCAGAAAATCCTCCTCGAAGGGAGCACAATACAAAAATGAAAATAATAATAAAAGAAAACTACCATTCCGACACCCGGGCACTGTGGATCATTTGTCATTATTATTACGATTATTGTTATTACTACCATCTACCGACTGAACGCGTTATTCCAATCCCTGGATTCTATATATGCATTTTCATTTTGGTGTCCTTTGGTTAGACTGCGCGGATCTGCTCTCCCCTTACCATTCAACAGAAACAGCAAAACAAAAAGAAAAAAATACCGAAAACGAAAAATTACTCCGACGACTGGTGGTGGTTATACATACACCCGCAACCACATGTACACTCGTACATATTTAAAGATATTCTCGAGTAGAAAAGTTTTTATTTCGCGCATAGAATTGCAACAATAATATAGCGGTAATTTAAGAGATGTTTACATTTATAGCGTTAGAGATACCTATACTCGTAGTTCCTGTTTCTGCACGAAGAATTATATACACAGACTGTATTCATCGTTGCTTTGTATTCGCTTTCAACAGGAGCAGAGTTTGGGTTTGGCTGATGGCATCCAGCATCCAGGATTTCAGCCAAACATACCATCTACCATAGAATGACATTTCATAAAAGCACTGTCTGACTTACGGATGAAGGGCGAACATAAAAAAAAAGGAAACACAATCCAGAGACTTCCATGGAGAAAGAAATAAGGAATATATTTTTTCATCTGACTGTTGGATTCGTTCCTTAGCATTTGGTTCGCGCTTGACTTACCTTCAATATAGTCTCAATGTTGTGATGCATTGGTTGCTGCTGCAAGGATAGCAGAATCCTTCCTCTGTCTCCCAGAAGAAAAAACTGTGTTTGTTTGTTTTTCTCTTGTTGGGTTGTTTCATTCATAGTTGTGGCAATTTCCCGTTTGGAGAACAAGACACGAACTTTTCTTCGAGGCTATTCAAAAGAAATTGTCAGTGTTGCCGATTGGTTGGCAGTGTAGAGGTATTGTATTTAGAGTTGAGGTTATGATTGGCGTACGTACTGCAAGGTGTTGAAATCTTTGAATTTAACAGGAGGAAAGGAAACACAGTATTATTCTCTATTTGTCTGAACGAATTTCAGAAGTCTATTATGAGAATTGATTAAGCGGGTTTAGTAAAATAGCTTACATAGGTTTCGTAAACTATTTGAATATAATGGCATCTGTGGCCATTAAGGGTTTGAAGGAGCTGAAAACCACCATGTCGATGAATGAGCCTACAGGAGGAAAAAATACATTGTTTCAAATTAAAACTGTGCACGGTGTAGTAGTCGCGAAACTTCACTTCCATCTACACTAGAAGTCGTACACAAATGGATCCGAAACAGGTGCAGAAGTTGGTTGTTATGAGATTTTATGTTGAAATTAAATCGCAATGAGTCGTATCAGTAAATGGTCCTAGGTCTACCCAATTGTAATGCATTTGACAAGAGCTGTAGTCGGCTGCACACCGGCCAACTTAGGCATAATGAGCAATGAGGCAGCGGATTCTCTGACAAGGCAACTCGCAGCGGTACACTTCCTTAACCATTTTATTTGCATTTTTCTGGAAAGAAACACACACACCTTACGGGAAATTGAAAAGAATAAAGACAAAATAAAGAACCACAACTTTAAAAAAAACAACCTTCAGTCCTGAGACAAGCTGAGAAAGTTTTAAGGAACTATAACCTAAAAGGGTTCAAACCATCACTGCAAGTGGGAAAAACATATCATGCTTTCTAAATGCACTCTAATGCAGAAATTCTGGACGCAGCGCCGAATGCGGTGCTGCAAGTAAGACAGTTGTGCAGGAAATTGTTTCGGCTAATATGACCACTGTCATTCGCCGATTAAGCAGCTGATGTGTTTATAAGTAAAGCTTAGTACGCTGCTCGAGCTAAACTGCTAGCTGCAGTTTAACTGTAGCTGCTCTCCAACTTTTCTGTCCAATACGGTAAATGGAATGGACAAACACTTGTCTATTTTACATTGAAAATAAAATAAAGAATCCCGAAAACGAAATCCCGAAAAATTATATAAAATTGAAAATTTTGCGCAAAATTTTTCATTTTATATAATTTTTCGGGATTTTGTTTTCGGGATTCTTTTTTCGGGATTTTGGCTTTTCGGGATTTCAGGTTTTCTGGATTTTGGATTTTCGGGATTTAAGGTTTTCGGGATTTTGGATTTTCGGAATTTTAGGTTTTCGGTATTTCGGTTTTCGGGATTATGTCCCCAAACCTTTTGCAGTGCTAGTGCGGTGAGTGTGCTTATATCCATATAAACATGTGTTTTGGGCATTAAAGTTATCGTTTAACGAACTTTCCTACTTGATATAATTATTACTTCCGCTTTATGTTCTGCAAGTCGTTAGCCAGCGCTAGATAACCATCTGCGCGTAGTTGAAATTGTCTAGTTGCAGTGCAGTTCGATGGATGATGTCATTTTCAAAAACGATAACCAATGCTTCTCTGTGAAAAGGTAGCCGTACTTCTATTCCAAAACCTGCCGTCAAAGCGGGCTTCTACGATAGATCTTGTGGTTACGGAACCCGCAGTTTTGTTTTAAGAGGGCTCCTGCTATTTTAACTGCTGGCAGAAGCCTCTTAAATTTATTGATACATTTTTCACGAAAACAAATAAAATCCTGAAAGTAAAGCGGTTCCTGTTTTTATTTTAATTTAGTCCCCGAGCGCTTCTATCTCATAACTTTTTAGGGGCTTCTTGCTAAGACTTTTATCGAAGGCGTCACCGCACAACTGGCTAAGGAACAATGGAGCAACACCATCAGTTGCGTCATAACCCCAAGTCTGTGGCCTGTGATTGACACCAAAAGATCAAAGTTCCTAGTCTCCCTTAATAGAAGTCAGATCCGGATGCTCGTCGGGGTTTTAACCGGACACTGCACCATAGGAAACATGGCTAAAAGGCTGGGACTTTTTGCAAATGACTTCTGCAGAAGCTGCAGAGACGAAGAGGAAATAGAGTCGGTGGAACATCTTCTATGCCACTGCCCAGCTTTACAGGAACGTCGCTCATCCTGTATGGGAGCTTGGTTCTTCGAAAGTTTGGAAGACTTGTCGGGGGTACCTCTATCAGACATAAAACTATTCCTAAACAGATCGAAGTGGTTTCGTTAGCCACATGTCCTTACATGTACAAACAGGGTACTCACAATGGGCCTACACGGCTTCCGGGTGAAATTTGCATCGGCTGCAAAACTGCCCTCCCAACCTAACCTAACCTACAGGCTTCGAATAATTATGGTGGGTAGAAATAGACGCGATCTCCAAACTTCTCTCAACTACTGGTTGGAGCAATACCAGGCACATCAGCAGTTGCATTCGGGGTCCTTTAAGACCAAATGATACAATGTGCAAGCTTTACACCAGACATCATTTTATTATTAATTATTCGCAAAGGTTTCTTAAAGAAAGGCGCTTGTTAGACCTAACAGCTTTTTTTTTAAAGCGAATTCTAACTTCTAAATCATTGGTGTTTCGATAGTTTTCGTTCTTCAATCTGTTAACCGCGATCTCGCGGCTTCGCTCACCAATACGCCAGAGGTAGGTGAATGCTACCAACCCAGACATTGATGTATTGTATGATAGCCCTTTGGTTTCTGGGTTACTGGCCTTGATTATGGCTTCACTCACCATGAAATGTGGAACTATGCACATCTGTTTGTAGAAGATCAGTAGTCTGTGGGTCTGTGCGGCAACCATGAACCTGCTACTCACAAATAAAAGTGTTATCATCGGCCTGGCCGATGCTTTGATACAGTCCACTGCATACAAGTCATGCAGAATTGATTTTGTACGGAAGTTACCAGAACTACTTGACCGATGCCAACCTAACGACGATAAAAAAAGTCGTTTTACCAAACTTCATTCGCCTATGTGTTTTTAACAGACAGACAGACGGACATGGCTACATCCATTCACAATGTGATCCTGATTCAGAAAATATATACTTTATGAGGTCTCCGGTGACTCCTCCTTGGCGTTACAAATGTAATGACAAAGTGAATATACCTTCCGGTGGAGGAAACAAAATTGGAGTGGATGAATTGCTCAAATGTGGATATTCTTCTACCCACAATTGCAATTCCTAAAAGTATCGTAATGCCCACCGAGTTCTGGAAGAGGAAATGAGCCTCCCAAAAAATTTCAGAAGGGCACTCATTCCGAAACTTTTCAAAATGATAGACCTCCAAAACTAGCGACTAAATTACAAAATTTACGAGTTTGACAGCTTAACCCAGTTTATTTTCCACAAATGTAATGAAAGCTGACGACAGTGCTATAAATTCGGGCAGATTATAACTTATTATGGTAATCAAAGTCTCAAAAGCGATATCGTTCAGACGATTTTTGTCATAAGGAATCTGCCCCAAGGTCGCACGTCACAGTGCACTGTCTCCTCTCTTATAACAAGAATTGTCAGCAAAACCAGCAGACGAAATACGACCATAATATAGGATACAATCGAAAAAAAGAATTGCCTTCTTCTCTTTCACGAAACTTCAGTTTTAATGTGTCAACTGAAACAGCTGTTTATATGACCGATCTTTAGATCGGCTAATTAGCCAATCAAAACTGAGATACATCAAGTCGGACAGCTGTCAGGCTTACTAAAATAGATACTTGAACATCCCCAAAGTAGTTGAGTTTTATTCATTGTGCAATTTTAAGCGCAACTGTGCAGCTGTCAGAATCGTTCTGCATTTGCATACCTAGTTGTTATTGCGCTGTTGAAAATGACAGCGATCGACGTAGATTCCATTTTTACTCGGTTGTTCGTTCATAAACATTATGATATGTGCTTTGCAGTAAAATTCAGTTTGCGCAGCTTTTCCTGTTTGGCAGTGCTTTAGCTTTACAAAGTTTGCATTTATGAATGGGTCAGAAGTAAATACACTCTCACTTTATATTATTTTGACAGTTCGTTTTCAATACCAATTGGTATTTTATTTCGAAAAAACAGTCAGTTTCTTTCGGCATCATTATATGTATTAATACGTGAACATCAAAAGTTTGGGAACACTTTTTAAGTGTTTATTATGAAATGAGGAGAATGAAACTTATATCATTCGAAAGGTACTGTGCCATAGATGTGTAAAAGCCAAAAATCGTGAGTATATGTCGCCATTAGGGCTGGTAAAATTAAGTTATGAATTCCCCATACAAAACAGGTAATTGAACGGATTTTGGCGACATTCAATTTGTCGCCGACATTATTACCATAGTAACGTATTCAAATATTAATCATCTCATATTAGAACCTTTTTCCAATGGAGCAGTTCATATACGTATTTGTTCGATAACTAGATGTCGCTCTTTTCGTTAATAAAAAAAAGCATAACGAAAATAATTGTGATAAGTTTTTTAGTATTACATTTATAGTTTTTAAAAATGACAAAATTGCGTTCAATTCAATTCAATTCATTTATTAAATGGTTTATACATTAAGATAATAATCTTTTATAGTACCTACTTAGTAATTTATAGTATTTATCAGTAATACTAATTCAAAATACTTAAATCGAATAACAATATTTATCTTAACCCTTTGTACCGCAATGTGTCCAAATTAGAAAAAAAAGGTGATTTTCAGCTTTCTTTGGTATTACATATAATAATCTTATAAATGAAAACGCAATAATTTTGATCTTATTTATAAAAAACGGTTTGTTGCATATCTGCAACATTGCATTGTAAGGCTTTATTTTACTCTAAATGAAAGTCTCTAAAGCAATTATTAGTTTTGTTATAGCAGCGTCCAACGCCACATTTTTCACACGATGTTTGTGTGTAACCTTTGCAATTCGGATATTTGCACCATTTCCGCTTGTCAGCCCATACAAGCCAATGTCCAACTTGATCCTTTCGAACCTGTTTTGGGGGAACAGATTGTGTGGGCCCTTTGTGTTTTTTGGCTTGTATTTCTTCCTCCAAACTCTTTCGTTTTCTCGTCTCTGGATGCTTAGTGCCTACTTTACAAATAACCTCTGCGATTTCAAGTCGAAAATCAGCCGAATTCGTGTTTTTTTTTATTTGATGAATTGTCTTTTTGCACGCGCTTATATAATAGCCAAGCGTTAGCTATAGTCAAAGCAAGCAGATGATAAAATATTCTGACTTGCCATCTTTTACTTCGCAGGACAATTTTGTACCTTCCCATTATGCTGTCAATTAAGTCAACGCCACCCATGTGCCTGTTGTATTCGCCAATGACAAACGGTCGGTCAATGGAGATATATCTTTTGTTACTTTTGTCATATCTTTGGACTTGGCTTCGGAATTTCGCCAGCGAATGTTGAAGCTAAGTTGACAATTTTATTATCCCGCCATGACGTAACGGAAATATCAACGCTGTTTTCGTTAGCAACGTATTCCACAGACGACCCACGAGGTTGTATTTTTCAAAATTTTCTCATCCGGTAGCTTTGAATTGGGTATACGATTCCGCCTTACTGCTCCTAAGCAGAGAATGCCTTCCTTGGCCAAATATTCTAATAATGGAATCGAAGTAAAATAATTGTCAAAGTAAAGCCGGTAATTCTGATGCCTAGGAATTATTCTGGCTAAACGCATACTAACGTTGGATGAGGTTCCGAGGTCTGGTTCTCCTGGATTGACAACATATTCTTTTCCCGTTTCAAGTGCTACCATATAAGCGAATCCAGAAACACCACTCGGAAATTGCAATTTATAAACCCATTTATGGGGCTTATTGGGGTTATATCGCTTCAAATTGTTCCTGGACTTAGTGGAACAAATTTGTTCATCAAAACAAAGATATTGTTCAAATCGGACCTTTCTAAAAGAATCATTTAGTTTTTGAATAACAGGCTTTATTTTGAAGATGCTGTCGCTCTCTGGATGAACATTGTTACTGTTGCCATTAAAATGTAGAATTTTATTTTTATTATTATTATTTCATAAATTCCTATATATATACAAATTCAGTAAAAATAATAATTACAATTCAATTAAAATATGAAATTCGTTTGACAATCTGTATTTTTTTTTACTATTGTAATAAAAATAGTGATGAATGTGATTACAATTTACATTTTAGGCATTTCAAAAAGTTATGTGTGGGTGGGGTGACCCTTAAACAAAATCCAAAAATTACTTAATAAGTTTAAATAGTCTAAAACAAAACAATTTCCTTTGAATGCATCAAGATCCATTAACAAAAAAGACTCAAATTATAATGCTCAAGTTACATCGGATGGTCAGAAAGAACAGACTCTATGCCAGCGAAATTAAAATTGAAAAGCCATATTTTTACGAGTTTGAGAAACTTTTTAGGTATAGAAACTGACCTGAACGGTCGAGGAAGTTTATTGAATAGACGAATAGACGATATATAATAAAAATTACGATAAGCCGTGGTATGGAATTGAGGAACGGATAATGAGTACGAAGAGTTTCCACGTAAGCTGTAGTTAGAGATCAGTCGGAAGTTGCGATTACCAGACTTCATAAAGAAGGTCTTCAAAACTTTAAAACAATACAAATGACGCACAGAGAATTTCTAAGTCACAGAACAAAGGGTAAGTAAGGTGCCTTCTAGGTTTTCGGCATAGCCTCCGTAGAATATATTTCTGTATTATCAAGAGCGGCTGTATTATATTTTTATAAGCGCCTCCCCAGCAAGTAATTCCACATTGTAGTTTTGAATGAACAATACCATAGTAAATAGTTTTTAGCAAAGTAGTCGAACAAATATTGCGTAAATAGAAAAAAAAGCCTTAGCGTGCAACGAAAATATTTCCTCAAAGCTTCTACATGATTCGAGAAGCTCATTCTTGAATCAATAGTTATACCCAGGTATTTGAATTCCTTAACTTTCTCCACGGGGAAACATTTATCACTACAGCATAGGCTACTATCAAAATTAGGAGAAGACGAACCAGGTCGACAGTTGCAGCAATCAAGTTTAAATCTATTGCAATCAGATGCGTGAAAGTAAACATTCACATTAAAATCAAGTAGAGACGACAAACTAAATATCATAATCTTAGTCTTGGAGCTGATAACCAGTTATGTTTTTAAAACCAAATTCTTAAAAGGCTAAGGTCCCAATTTATGTCGGAAACCAGATCAAGGCGACTAGCCGAACCATATGCGAAACCTACATCATCTGCAAAAGCAGTTGGAACACCTTTAAAATCAAGCATAAAAAGAGAGTTAATGTAAATAAGAAAGAGGATCGGACCTAGGACAGAACCTTGGGGAACCCCTAAGTTGATAATCAATGGATCACTAATTACATCATCAACCTTCACACTTTGTGACCTATTTTTAAGGTAAGATCTAAACCAGTCCAACATGAAGCCACGAATTCCTGCTTTTTCAAGTGTTTCCAGTAGAATGTTGTGATCGACCATATCAAACGCTTTGGTGATATCAACAAATAACCCAGCAGTACACTTTTTGCTATCGAGGTTTGAAATTATATTGCTACAAAACTGCAAAAGTGCATCTTCGGTTGATTTAAAAAATAAATAAATAATTGGCGCAACAGGTCCGTATGGACCCAAGCCTAGCTTCTCACAACCATTCGTCTTGTGTGAGTTTTTATTTTTGGGACGAATGGAAGGGATCTACAATTTTATGCCGAGTCCAAACGGCCAATTGAGAAGCTCTTTCATGACAGTTATACTCTCGGATGTTTGTCAGACGTTCGCGAGAGGTGGCGCAGTGAAAAAAACCTTAAGTTGGAATTTGGGTTTTTTCTCGGGATTCGAACCTGGGACCCCTCGCTTAGTAGTCCAACACACTAACCACTAAGCCACTGCCCCTTTGAAAACCAAACTGTGTTGGTTTAAAAAACTGATTTTTCGTGAGATAGCTCACTAACCTGTTTTTTACAAGCTTTTCAAAAACTTTACTTATCACTGGAAGAAGTGAGATAGGCCTATAGTTACATACATCCGCAGCAGAACCCTTTTTAAATAAAGGTACTACAACTGCACCCTTGAGCTCATCTGGAAAAACCCCTTCGAGTATGCACCGATTAAAAATATGTGACAGAACATCCATTACCAAACAAGCAACATTTTTGAGCAATGCATTAGGGATACCATCCGCACCACATGAGTTAGTGTTTTTTAGGGTACCGATAACTTTTAAAACCTCAAGTGGAGTTATGGCTTCAAATACAAAACTTTTAGAGAAATTTGATTCAGCAAAGCAACCAGTTGTCGTGCAAATACGACAAGGCGGATGGACAGCCCATGGTTGCAAACTGGTGGCAATGTTAGTAAACTAGCAGTTAAAAGAATCTGCAATGAAAAGTTTGTCAGATACAACACAGTCATCGACACGATTAACAGACGGTTTTTTTGCAATAGTGTTTTTATTTAATATACTGTTTACTACTTGCCATTCATTCCTTAAGTTACCTCTAGCCGAATTGAATTTAGAGCGGTAATAATTATCCCTACAAACTGGAATTTCCTTCTTAAGTTCAGTGCACACTTTTTTATATTTTTCTTTAAGACTTAGATTTCCAGGGTACTTATAACATTTACTTCTGAGTTTGTTTTTAGCCTTTACTTTGTTCAATAAGTCTGGCGGATCCTTTCAAATTTATTGAGAGACATTGTCTCCTGAATAGCCGGAATTATTATCGAATTCTCCCAATAGCTCCTAACTCTTGGCATGTGAGCTATGGACATAAAAAAACGATGCCAATAAATTGACGTACGTCTAAGGTGGACACGCTAAATGTGGTGTTAGGGTCTTTTTGAACGGCTTACAAATTAGTTTAATTCTTAATCACTTCGATAAGATCTTTTGTGAACAAATACGTAAAATACTGAATCGGGGTCTCTAACTGTAGTAGTTCTTCTTCCAAGTTGTTATTTACTTCAAGATTCACCACGTTATCTTGCAAAAGGTTTCCTCTTCATCTTCATCTTCGGAATCAATTTGTGGTAAAATAATTTGGGTCGTCCAAAAATTCGTCATCTGAGAAATCCAATCCATCTTCACTATCGTTCATGTTTTCCAAAATTTCCATAATATCTTCCTGAAGTAATCTTCGCGATGCCATTCTAAAACATTCAAATCAAGCAAAAATTTCCGTTACAAAGTAGATTTAAAAATAGGTCTCATATCACAAGTGCAACAAACGAAGAACTTCCATTTTCTACTATTCTAGCAATATTTTTCCAAATTGATTCATAGAAATAGAAAATATTTATACTCACTTGGTTAGTAAATCACTTTAATTTGCACAAACACTATTTTTAATTATATGAAAAAAAAATCGAAATATGCAAACCTCTCTTGATTATTGACTGAATGGAATGAACTGAATAGAAGGGGAAACTCCCACTAGAAAATCCTTTTCTGTCAATCAGGAGTATATATTTCATGTAAAGAAGAGTATTGGATATGCGATAACTCTTAAATGACATCAATTAATTTGACAGATACTTTTGCAGTATGTTGCATTTCTGCAACATGGCGGTACAAAGGGTTCTAAGTTTGAGACAGGGTAGAGAGATAGAGTAAATAAAGAAAAGGAGTAGATGATGAGGGAAGGAATTTAAATAGATAAGCTGGAGAAATGTTGGAAGATTGCACTTTTAAAATTGATTGGATTTGAAATATTCTTCAATCGAGAGGGCAAAGAGTTTTAAAGCCTAACAGTATGGATAAAGAATAAGCGTGATGAGTTCAGGTCATTGTAACGATAGGCAATGAGGTTGGTGGTTCTTGAGGAGCGAGTAAAATTAAGTCTGTTGTACAAGGTGGCGCAAAAGTAATCCTCCTATCAGAAAATGCTATAAATTCTGCGATTGGCCCCGAATGTCAGTTCTGTTTTGACATTTGTGTAGTAAACACATGCGAAATACACGTTAATAAACAATGTTACGCTACACTGCTCCAGAACGCGGAATATTGGTGACTATTTATTTGAGCAATAATCGGTCGGTGACTTTGGCACAACGTGAATTTCGTCGCAGATTTCCTAGCCGTCCAACGCCTACTGGTGAAACACTGCGACGTTTAGCCGCTCGCCTCGAAGAGACTGGCACAACACGAGACGTTGCCAAGAGTGGCGCGCCCCGGAGCGCCCGTTGTGCCGAGAATATCGCCTCTGTTGACGCGGCCATTTTTTTTTCGAGAACGCCGCTGGTCATGGCGCTATAGGGCCATTTTTACCGATTTTTTTCTACCGCAATTGGACGATTTAGGACTGGAGGACATGTGGTTCCAACAGGACGGAGCTACGGCACGCACTGCTCGAGCCACAACCGATATTCTGAAAGCGGTGTTCCCGGGTCGTTTTTGGCGATTTGCACTAGCCCGCAAGATCGCCTGATTTGACCGCTGCAGACTTCTTTTTGTGGGGCTTTTTGAAGTCGCGGGTTTATGTCAACAAGCCTCAGACTCTTGCAGCTCTTAAAGATAATATCCGTCAAGAATGTGAGGACCTATCGCCGGAAGTTTTGGCCAAAGTGATGGAAAATGCCATAAAAAGGGCTCAAATGACAATCAACTGTGGCGGCGGCCATTTACATGACATCATATTCTCGACTTGATGTAAAAAAAATTAAAAGACCAAATAAAAATAATCCCCAAGAAGAATCAAAGTTTTTCGTTTTTTTTTTTAATTACAGCCAAAAAACATCGGAAGGTTATTTTTGCGCCACCTTGTACAAGTAAGACGGACTTTGAGTTTTAATAATTTTGTGCAAAAACATACAATTCCAAGCAAACCCCTAGAAAACACGGAAATATGGTCATATCTACGTATGCCATAGATAAAACGCACTGCGTCGTTAAAAACAACTTCCAGTTTTGCCAAGTATTCTGTCGTTTGAGCACCGTTTTTAAAGTTGTCAGCGAACACGTTAGCGCACGGTATATATTTTTGATGACTTGCGGTGGTGCATTTTCAATATTTCAACAACTATTGTACTTAGAATCATTTCAATTGAACTGAAATGACTTTTGAAGTAATATTGTTAAATATTCATCGGTTTTACCATTTGTTTTTTGGAACGTGTATAAACGTCCTGCGCGTATTGATGCACAAAATCTACCCATAGGCACATGACGTCTATAAACGTCAAGTGCCCGAATAAATAACAAATATAATATTTATAATCATAACTATAATTATAAAAATTGTAATTACATAGTAATAATAATAATAATTGCAATTATTATGATTATAATTATTATTTTTATTATTAGATATAGGTGCATAATATAATATTTTTAGTATCCAAATGACAAAGAAACACAAACAAACACATGTACACTAGAGCTTCATTTATTTCCACAAAGGATTAGGTACAATGTCTTTTATATAAACATAAATAAACTCAAAATAAATATGCATTATTGCGAAATGGAAAAGAAAATATAGAATGACAATAAGTATTATTTTAGTTGAAAAATTCGGGTAACTCGGCGTGGTAGTCTCGGAAACAAATTGCGAATAGTGGTGGATTATCAATACAAGAATCACACTGTAGGGAGGTTTCTCGGCGAATATTTTTTTTGGAGCACTCCGGAAGGTTGATTTCATCTTTCCCTGTATTACAGGTATCTTTCCGGGAAAATGCGGCTACTTTACGTTATCAGGCTTAAAGGTCTTGACAGATAAAAAGTCTCGCCCATCTTTAAAGCTTTCCGGAAGTTGTATGAGATCGCTTATAAGATCCTCTCGAAATTCCAAGTACTCAATTTATTTGTTCGAATGTTTTTTATAAAGGAAGTATGCGTTGAAAACAGCTACAACTATGAGGTGAAATATAACTTTTTTGTACCAACGCACAGTTTTCCGAGGACTGGAGTAGTATGAAACCATTTGGTCAAGCTTATCGACTCCGCCCATGTTGACATTATATTCTTCTACTTCCTGAGGCTTCGTAGAAGGAACTTTGTACCGATTATATACAGTTTTTAAAGCTGGATGATATGCTGTGTTTATCATGTGCAAGATATGTAAACATTATTTTGCCTTCTCCATATATGTTCACCCTTTTTAATTTTTCGATTCATAATTTCTTTTGGATTATTTTTTCTGTTTGCGCGCAAAGTACCAGTTGTATGGGTTCCGAGAGGCCAATAGCTTATTGGAGAGAATAGCGCTTTTATAATAGTTATCCATAAACAAATAATGACCTTTGGAAAGGTAAGGATTCATGAGACGTAAAACCAAGTTATTTATTTTTGATTCTCCTTTTGCTATTTCATTTAGGTATTTTCCCTGGTAAATTTCAATGTTTAGGGCGTAACCATCTGGAACGCACAGCTCGAACAATTTTATACCATACTTTGCTTTTTTGTTTTTTATATATTGTCGAAAATGCAAGCGACCTCTATGAAGCAACAATGATTCATCAATGCATAAATTTCTTTCTGGCTTATACAAGTTTTAAAACTGGTGGTTGAATTCATTCAAAATACCCATAACTTTGACAGTTTACTTGTCTTGGCTGTCGCAGTTTGAATTGAATCACCTCAATATTTCTTCGAACCGACGACCCGACATTACAGTTGGAAATACGGGATGATAATAGAGAGGATTTCTAGAAATTGCATTTCTAATTTTCGCTGGCTTGAATTGGGCTTGGAGAAAACATAAACCTATAAATTTGAGCATTTCCGAAGAATCAACGTTTCGAAAATTGGGCTGCGGACGATTACGCAGATTTTTTAAATTTTTGTTTTTGAACAGCCGTTGCCCATAGACGTTAGTACAGTTGACTAAAAGATCAATGATAGTATCCGTACACATCAAATCAAAAGCTTTTCTCGGTGTAAGATCTGAACAAAGCGGTATTTGTATACCCGAGTTGCTGCTGTCAAAGCCGAAGCCTATTATTGGTTTCGTATCACCATACCAAGTTTCGTCGCTTTCTACATCTAACTCGGGTAATATTCCTTCATCTGACGGATCTTCTGGTGGAGGTATCTTACCTAATCCGCTGCTACTGCTACTATTTTCGCATTCGCCAGCAACAAAATCAGGGTCAAGGTCACTTCCTGCACTGAACGACTCCTCATCCGAACTTTCTCCAATATCTAAATTACAGTCTTTCAGCATCTGTTCTATCTTGCGAGTTCTTTTGTCATCCATAGCTATCTACTACAAAATGGATGTCAGAAACGCTCTACCACTAAATAGTTCGTATTACCTTTTATTTAAATTTGTTAATTTTTATTTTTGGAAAGCATCCACTCACAACGACATAAAAAATTAAACTAATGCGTTTTGCATGATGGCTATGACGTGTATACACGTCATGTCGATACATTTTTCAAACATGATCGTTCTAGTCCCATCACACCCAAACAGGCATAATATCGCTAAAATCAGCAGTAGAACGGATATGATTACTGCTGCTGGTGCGTATAAAATTAGGTTTCCTTTAAATTCAATCTGATTTAAGACATGTATACACGTCTTGCTGAAAAAAGGAGATTTTTAAATGACGTGTATGAACGTCGTGCTCTACCGAAAGAGCCGACGAAGACGCGTATACACGTAACGTGCGCGAACGTGTTAATTTTGACCACTTGGTCACCAAAACTTTTTTTTTTTCAACAACTCAAAAGTTGATTAAAAAAAATCAAAGCAAAAAAAAACAACAAAAGTTTATTCATATTCAGTCATATCTGTGCCTAAGTATGGTCTCCCTTTCAACGTGTCCATATAGACAGAATCGAGAGCATCCAACGTCGTTTTCTTCGATTTGCTCTTCGGGGACTATCTTGGAGTGATCCCCTAAACTTACCTCCCTATCAAGACCGTCTCAAACTTATTAACCTCAATACTCTTGAGGAACGCAGGGACGTAGCAGACATTCTCTTCATTCACCGTCTGCTCTCAGGCTTCATTGACTGTATGTCTCTTTACAACTCTATCTCATTCAACACTAACCCTCGGAATCTTCGTTGTCCTCGTCTCTTCTATTTACCAATTCACCGCACCTCATATGGCTCAAACGAACCAATCTCCCGAATTCTGCGGAAGGTTAATTCAAACCTTACCGTTTTTGGCTCCAACCGCAGTAGTTCCTTCCTTAAAACTGACCTCCTTCACCTTCCTTAGCTTTAAGTCCTAGTTAGTCCTAGTTTTAATTTCGATTAAGTCATTGTAATAGCTTGTAATAAGCCAAATAAATCGGGGTTTTGCCGCCACCAAAATTAAATTAAATTATAAGTTAAACATCTTATGGCAATTTTGTACAACTTTCAGGAGAACAATTTTAAACTTAAAACAAAAAATTCTTTCGAAAAAATATAGCAACTTTATTTGAGAATGCATATGGGCGAAACTATTATTTTTAATAGATTGGGGACTTAGGTCAACAATTTTATGCTTTTTTGACTTAAGTCGATTAATCAAGCTAGTTTTACATCTTACGTCACTTAAGATACTTTTCAAATTTAATCACTAAAAGTCTTGAAAACTTCTGAACAACGAAGTGGTCACTTTTTTCGCGGTAAAAAATCGCATGTGCACTGTTTTTTTTTTAAAGAAGGGAAATATTGGTACTTTGCCCTTTCAAATAATAAACATAATCTCTTTTACCTTATGCAAGGCACTACAGTAGTTGATGACTGAAACAGCTAAAACTTCCTATTTACCTATTTGAAATTTTGTCACCTGGTTTGGCTTAAGACATAGAGTCAGAAGAAAACAATTCAAATAACGTTTAGCAGCTTAACAACAACTTAAGTCGACTTAAGTACAGATATGGTGATTGCATAATAAAATAAAAATAATTGCTTCAATTAAACTTGAAAAATAATAGTTACCAACATTACAACGAACGTATTAGATTTCAACAGAAATAAACTGGCAGCGTTAAAAAAAACTCTTAAATATTTGTGTAAGCACTAAAACAACGCCCAAGCGCTAAATCTACTTTTACGGCACAAAAATAAAATTTTCGGCGATAAAATTAACGCTAAAAGCACTGACTTTGTAACGCTGATACCTGAACGCAAAAACTGGATACTCAGTCACGAATTTCTTGGCTAGATTCGTCGGCTACCCCTCCACAAACGTCAACTGAAACATCTACTCATATGACCGATTTTAGCCAATCAAAACCGAGATACATCTAGTCAGACAGCTGTCAGCTGTCACTAAACTAGATTTTGGAACGTCCCAATTGACTTACCACAGCTGGCGGATGCATTTGAGAACATTATTAATATAGACATGTAAATGAGTACAAAACCAAGTATATGCTGTGACCAAAAAAGGGTCATTAAAAATAAACAGAACTGGCTAAATGTTATAAAAACTTACAAACGTTGTCCACGTAAACACCCCTATCCCCACTAGCAACGGCAACGAATCAAAAAAGAAACAAACACTTGTAAATCACTGTTTCTTTGACCTAAGAAGACAACTGTTCGTCGAAGGGCTTGTCAATCAAAACTGACGGTCTGTGTATAAGACTCCAGTCGCAGTAATGTTGTATAGCTCAGCAGCTCGAACGTTATCGACGGGCGTTTGTAAGCTTAATTCTTTGAGTGATTTTTTGTCCTTTATGGGCTTTGGACGCCAATCAATCTCTACAAAATGTACAGTGAAGCGATATCGATTTGATTCGTCCGCCTCGTCTAAGATAACTAGGATAGGTACCTAAATCAAACGGACAGCTGGGATCCCAGTCTGATGAATATGCACTAGCAAGCTGAAAGGGCCACGCATTGAAAAAGAACTTGCCTTGGGTATCCCGCATAAAAACGTGCGGAGGACCTTAATCAACTTTAAGCGTCAAACTGTAGGCTATACTTAGCCAAATACCTCACTAAAAAAGATTATTTATTAAAATACACTCGAAGTGTAGCGCCATCTAAAGAAATACCCAACCCCTTGGAAGTCACCATACAAATAGATGGCACGCACCGCCTTACTGCCTTGGCAACACTCACTGTCCCCCACTTACAATGTCGAGCATTGCAACTCTGTACCGAAACGTCAGTCAACCGCACAAGTATACCACATTTTCTAGAAGTCTGTCAATTAGCCGTCAGCGTGCGTGGCTATGTTGCTGCCCTCGCTCCCACTTCCATTAAAATTCCTCCGGCTGCCATATATGATGTATGAACTGAAACACTGCTCGTTAGTCATTACTGTCTTAATTATCGTTTTGACGACTTAATGCCTTCAGCTACCACTAGTCTATCCCCCTGCCATTCAGCCATTATTCAAAGGAAAAGCAGTTTTATTTTTATATTATCCCCGCACCACCACTTACTTGCAGCCTGCAACAAAACAAACACTCGCACACACACCCAACCCGACATCCCTTATTCATCGGACAACGAATGGCCAACATGGGCGAACGGTTGTTAATGCTTTGGCGATATCGCAGCCATTTAGAAAGTGTGTTCGCCTTTTATACAGCTTTTATGTTTGACTTTCAATGCGGAAGAGAAATATGTATGTGATATATAAAATTGTATCTTTTCGAATCGAGTATATTTTATGACCGTTCGGGAGCACAAAAGTGTCACGAAGGGAACCAGAGTCAAGAAAAAGGGTGCGGTATGGCAACAGAAAAAAAAGTCCTAGAAATCCACAGAAAGAAACAAGAAACGTTGAAATGCACAAATAAGTAGGCTAATGGGGTAAATGTTGATCATCATTCCTGCCCCCATGCTGATGATGATAATGATTATGGCAGCCGAATGAATGCCAGTATAGGGGGCACACATATACGACACGACTATTCGCATTCATTCACATTTACGTGTGCACCTTCGGTCCTACGTCCTATTCCCCATATACGGCTCACTTAATATTCTGAAGAAGAAATCCCTTTTTATGGCCGTGGCCGGGGAATGCAATTTTGAAATGTTCATCGTTATTTTCTTGTTATTTTCCCACGTTGCACATTTGTATACCTACTCGGAGTGGAATTGGAGTAATGCTCGGTGTGAAGCGCTGCAAGAAAAGAAAGGGGTGACAGCACGGTGGTGGTACGGTGCCGACGGCATGGCATTTGGGGTAGCACCAAAGTAATTATGAAATAATGAATTATTTGACTTTGGAGGTTGTGGCAGGCAGCAGTGCACTTTTCTGGGCCAAATTTAATGCTTGCTTATGAGCCATTCAAACAGAGATGGAGAAAGCAACGAATGAAAATAAGAACAATCATTTGTTTGAGATGAAAGAATATTTGACAGGACCTGAATGAAAAATGAGGTGCAGCGTATTATAAAAACTGGAGTTTTCATTTTGTTTCAAACTAACATTTAGATTTTATGTCACTTTTGACCTCATTTTGATGAGTTTCTCCTTTCATTTCAGATGGTGAACTATTTTGTTTGTTTAGGTGATGATTAGTGGCAGGAAAGAAGTCCTTATCATTTAAACTACGATCGATAATTTATTTCTGGAAACGCATTATATGTTATACTAACTGTGCCCGCAATTTCGTACGCGGCGTGAAACTGTATAATTTCCAATAAAAGAAATAATAACAGTTAAGTTTCAAATGCAATAAACCTTGTCAATGTCAAACAATAAATCAAACGAATCTATTCACCTAAAACACCAATTTAGGAAATTTAAATTCAACAAAGTAAGTAATACAATTTCACTTCTTCACAACAAGAAAAAAAAACACATTTTGGTCGAAAACGCTCCCAAAAAATAGGCATGGCAATGAAAGGAATAGCCTATGTTCTTCTCAGGATCTGAAGGGATATTTCAAAAAAAGTTTCATCAAAACTTTGTGCAGTAGTTTTCACGCCAACCGTTAACACATGAAAACGGCTACAGTTTTATTATATGTATAGATAAAATTGAATACAACGCATTTGTCTGACTATATTGCATTTATATTTTCAGAATTTTAATGCGATCTTTATGATATTATGTGGACACCGTTCTTTTGAGGATTTTTAATAGAACTTTGCGACGGCTTTCGGACAAATAAGTAAGTAACCAAGTAGTTGACATATCAAGTCCGTAATGGATCATATTCGCTTGGGGCAGTTTTGATTTTTGGCGAAACTTGAAGACAAATGCAATTTTATGTCGAGTATTATCCAGGGTTGAGAAATGTGTTACAATCGTAACTTTTAAGTAACAACTTTGAAAAAATACAATAAAAACGCCCCCAAAAAGTTACACTCAAAGAGTAAATTTTTTAATTTGAAAAAAAAAATGTATATTTACACTTTACAATTACAATGGCTCGTATCAATAAAACATTTAAGATGCGAATTTTGGCAGAAAACCAACTTTTAGTCTAAATTATATGAAATAAAGAATTTAATTTGACTTTAAGTAACAAAATAGTTAGATGGGAGTCACCGCTGACTAAGTCAAATCTAAAGTGGCATCTGTCAAATATAATTAGTTTGTGTTCCCACCGGGGTGAGTTCCAAGTTGCTTATTGTGTACTTAATTAGTAAAGTAAAGTAATAATAACTTTGGGAACATAGGGCTTGTCACTCTTTATGTGCACGCTTATGAATTGGCCTAAAGTGTGCCTTGTTCATGTATTAACAACTACAAGTAACGAAAATCACAAATGTTTATACGTTTTTAAATTTCTTCTTGCTTTATCTGTACGAATATTTGTTCATTTGGTTCACCTTCACATCAACGACAACTTAAACATTAATAGATGGAGAGCCGACTGTAAAATCACTTACGTCATCTGGTACCAACAAACGTTGAACGTTGAAGAAGATGGTGAGAGAAGATGTAGTCAGTCGGTCTGCCTAAAGCTACGATTACACGGCCATTTTTTTGCGCTTTGACGTCATAATCACGTCACAAACCCGTCATTTAAATGTCGTTGTGTGTGATCGCCATTTTTGGGATAACATTTTCTGCATCATTTAAATGACTAAGAAACTGGCAGACCAAATGACATGAATTTTGTGACAATAAACTGATGAAAAATGTGCCAAACTTGTTGGCTGTTGCGTCATTTAAATGGCAGCCTCCAAAAAATGACTATACACGAAATTCATTGCATGTAATTTTTCTATGCATATGACAAATGACGCAGCATTTAATACGATGTCTCAATGTCAATTAATGTTTTTCTCGTGGCGAAAGGGCGTATAAATTCATAAATTAGTTTTAATTTGTTTTTTTTTTTTTTTGTGGTTGTGTTGTTCGACGCAGTTGATATATACACCTCAACAAATAATCGAATTTATTGGCTGACATACGAAGGACATTGCGATATAGTTCAGGTTCTTCTTCGCGCAATTCAAGCACTACTGCAGCACAAAATCCACTCTTCTCGCGACGGCTCAATCACTTCTTTTGCCAAATACTACGCTTTCGTCGCGTTAGCTCGATATCAAGATCATCGTCACTGCTTCCCAGCATACATGCTGCCAAATACACAGTCTCCGCAATTTCCACCATCATCCCAAAAGTTATTTTCGCCATTTTTCGTTTATTGTAATATTTTTTTTCTTTTTACTGTTGTTTAATTTAATTAAAAAAGTCGTAGCGTAATGCGACATTTTTTTGCTGACTTCACAGTGTCATTCAAATGACTCGAAAAAATGGCCCTGTAATCGTACCTTAACTTTGTCCTGCCGCAAGTGACTCCAATGAAGTCAGTTCCGGTTAAAATTTTGAACGAATACTTACGTCATAATTCGGCGCAATATTCAAGACCAACCGGAAGTACTTTATTTTGACCGTGTACTTACGTCATCGAGTACTTAAAATATTGCAATGCCAGATTAGTCCTCACCCTTTGCTCTTCTAAAAAAAAAACAGGTCTGCCTTAGCTTACCCTGCCACAAGTATTTGACAGATCGTAAATCGTCTTCATAAATGCACCCGTATATTCCAGGCGGCATTCGAAGAACCAAAAAACGTTCAAACTTCGACAGACCCTTTTTCTCAAGTTTTCTCAGTTATTCTCGAAAAACTTGAAGAACAAAGCAAAATAAATAAAATTATTCTCGATCGGTTGGTTAAGCTCAAAAATAATTCAAGAAAAACGCGTACTTCAAATATAATATGAATGAAAAACAAATATTAAAAATATGTACTTGGAATTCAACCGGACTTTTGCTCGACGAATTGGAAGTATTCATGCGCGAAAAGTATATTGACAATTGCTTGATTTCTGAAACCCACGTAAAAGAGCGATCACTACTAAAAATAAAAGGCTATAATGATTTCCACGCTTGTCACCCATCGGGAAACGCGAGAGGTGGATCATCATTGTTTATTAAAGACTGCATTGAACAATACGAAGACCTGAAGATAGAGCTTGAAACTATGCAACTATGCACGATTCGAGTAAAAAACAGTCAGCGTACTCTTAGAATTTCATCTATCTACTGTCCACTACGCTCCGCGCTTGATAAAAGTGAAAGGAAGGCGCGTAAAAATTGGCAACAGCGTCGCGCTCCGCAACATAAAGCACATTTGAATTATTTGTGCAATTTGTTGAAGACAGCAATTAAGGATTTTAAAAATCGTGCGATAGGTTCTTACCTTGAAAGTTGAACAGCGAAGAAAGATTCAAATTATTCACTTTGGTAAGCTGTAAAAGGCACCACAAGGCCCAAAATCCCCGCGCCGCCAATAAAAATAAATCAAAATGAATGGGCAAGGGAAGATAAAGAAAAAGCGGACGTTTTTGCCGCCCATCTAGAAGAAACCTTTAAACCGTACGAGCCGTACAAGCGGCTCACGACAGCACCAATAGTGGGACGGAATTACTATCTGACGATTTTACACTCACAAATGCAACGCTAAGGGAACTAAAAAGTGAAATTGAATCTCTAAAACCTAAGAAAGGTCCGGGTTATGATTTTATCACCGGAGAAGTTCTCAAAGTTCTACCTAGAAAAGCATTAATTAAGCTTCTATATATTATAAATGCTGCGCTAAGATCAAGACACGTGCCGAGCCAATGGAATGTTGCGGAAGTCATTATGGTTTTAAAACCAGGAAAACCACCAAATGACGTAAAATCGTATACACCAATCTCGCTTCTTCCAGTCATATCCGAAGTTTTCGAGAGGATATTACTAAAGCGTCTACCGGTTATAGAAGATAATAATCTCATCCCTGACCACCAGTTTGGGTTCAGAACCAAGCATTCGACGATTGACCAAGTGCATAGAATTACTGACGTAATCGAGAAAGCATTTGAAGAAAAAAAGATATGCTCAAGCGTATTCCTTGACGTTTCACAAGCCTCTGATAAGGTGTGGCACGACGGCTTAAAATTGAAATTACGACAAGTAAAGCCCCGTAAGCCTATATGATATTTTAGAATCATATCTCGGGAATAGACTCTTCCGTGTTAGGCATGGGAACGAATACTCGGAGCTTAAAGAAACTCCGGCCGGCGTACCGCAAGGAAGCGTCCTTGGACCGCTTCTCTATCTGTTATATACTCGCGATATACCAAGAGAAGATGGCACTACCCTTGCTACGTTCGCCGATGACACCGCTATCCTTGCAGTAGGTAATACAATCGAAGAAATGACTGCAAACCGCGCTGAATAAAGTGAATGATTGGACGAGGGACTGGCGGATCGCCCTCAACGAAACTAAATCTGTTCACGTGAAGTTCACGTATAAGAAAACTAATGACTTGCCAATTTTTCTAAACTTGGCCCGAATACTCTTTGCAAACGAGGCCAAATACCTGGGAATGACACTCGACACAAAGCTGAAATGGAATTCGCACGTCAAAATGAAACGTAAAGAAGTCGATATAAAATATAGAGAAATGTACTGGTTACCCGGAAAACATTCCCAGCTCAGTACCGAGAACAAACTGCTTTTATACAAGCAAGTGCTAAAGCCGGTGTGAAGCTACGGTATACAACTTTGGGGTTCTACCAAGAAAACAAATGCCAATATTTCACAAACTTTTCAAAATAAAGCGATTAGAGAAATTGTCCAAGCACCGTGGTATACTAGAAACGACGATATCCACAGGGATCTCGGAATTCCTACAATCGAAGCTGAAACTAGAAGCTTCGCGCGAAAGCACAGAAACCGACTAATCGGACATATCAACAATACAGTCCGAAAAATGTTGGATGAGAGTAGTTTATTACTCCAACTTCAAAGAACGAATCCTTTCGACTTGGCAAGATAAGGATTAACCGCGTCCTAATTGCGGAACATGCAGGATCTTTCAGTGGAAAATAACCTGTCAAAAGTTTTTTTATTTCGTGATAAAAAATTGCTTGATAAGTTATATCTTAGTTGCAGTATCTAACAATCTATCGAAGGGTGGTGTTTTTAGTCAGTAAAAATCTGACACTACTATGAGCACGCGCTTGCTATTCTCATAGTGTCTTTGGATGGTTTTCGCCTACCCTAGGGAAAAAAATATATTCCAGGTTCATTGCATTTAATTTTTTTTTCCGAATTATTTGTTTATTTACAACGCTTAATTAATAAATTAGAAATAGCTTATTTAATCAAATTAAAATAATAACCGCCCTACTTTAATGAAAAATTAATCTAAAAATCATAAGGTTTACTCAAAATCGTCAATCAGACTCGTCTAAAACACTCATTTTCTTCTTCATCACTAACAAAATGATCTCCAAAAATGTCATCAGCTTTAAGGGGTGTTGGATCTCCTTCAAACCAAACAAGCTTTTCCTCTTTGAGAATCCACCCACAGTTCTCGAAACTATAGATATTCTACGCAATCGACTTATGTGTTAAATTGTTCTTAAATATTTTGCTTTAATGAATTCCAGCTCGGTGGAATAAGGCTAGAATCAACATTCTAATTTTTTTTGTAAACTCTTCGAATTGGAGAAAGAAGCGTACAGTTTTTGAAAATTATCCAAACTTGCTGATTTTACGTTTTGCTGTTTTTTAATGCCATATAATTCGCAAGCAATTACAGTCCCTAGGGTTGCCATAACAGAAATGTGAAAAAGCGGTACAATTTACTGAAAATGCGGGACATGGCGGGACGTTTTAAAAATATTTGTAAATTAAAGACAAAACAACATTTTTATGAATTCTTTGTAAAAACAGTTTATTTGTATGTTACTCAGCGAGCAATGTAACTTTTAAGATAGGTACAAATGTAATAAAGGGTCCGCCAAATAACTTTTTTTTTTCAAAATGCTATAAAAAAAAAACCACTGAATATTTTCTCAAATTTCTTTTTTTATTTGAATGTAAAATCCTTCCAGTTAATAATGGAAAATAATTTCATTCAAATGGCTGCCTCGGCTGGCCATGCAGTAGCCTACATGATCGGTCCAATTTTTAAGCACATTATCGATTGTGTGCAGCTGTATTTCACCAATGGCTTCACGAATATTGTCCTTTAAAGCGTCAATTGTCTCTGGCATGTCGGCGTAACACTTATCTTTTACGGCACCCCACAAATAATAGTCCAACGGTGTCAAATCGCTGCTCCGCGGTGGCCAAACGACATCAGCTCTGCGGCTGATAATGCGATCTTCAAAAACAGGGCGCAAAACATCGAGTGTAGCTTCGGCTGTGTGGCACGTAGCGCCGTCCTGTTGAAACCAAATGTTGCCAATATCCTCCTCTTCAATTTTTGTGAACAAATTCGTTAAACATGGCCCGATAACGATCGCCATTGACTGTAACGGCCACTCCTTACTCATTTTCGAAGAAAAATGGCTCAATTATGCCTCTGGACCAATATTTCAATTTTGTTTTTGGCTTTTCACGCTTTGGTTTGTCGATGAGGATGCCAGTTTCCCTCACTTTTTTCACAAGATAACGAACATACGGAGCTGACGGTGCTTCTCTTCTTCCAAAATGCTTCATTCCTTAAATTTCCAGACGATTATCGTCAAAACGATAGACCTCCAAAAGCAGCTGTTTGTTTGTTTGCTGATACAACTCACAGCGAATTTGAGTGCCACTAAACTCTTATGTGACAGTTTATGCCCTGAAAAAAGTAGCCCATAAGTAATTAAGTAGAACTTAAATCGTTAAGAATCGTATGAGCAAACGGCCCTGAGACCTTAATCCAGTTCATTTTAAACAAATGTTATGAAAGCTGACGATAGTGAAACAAATTCGGGAAGAATATAACTTCTTATGATCATCAAAGTTCCAAAAACGATATCGTCCCGACGATTATTGTTATACGGAATCTGCCCCCAGGTAAATAAAGATAGAAGAAGAAGAAAGTCCAACATCTATCGCACTGTGGCAAGTCCGGTGGGATAACACGGCAAAAGGCAGATGGAGCCACAAACTGATCCCAAGCATTGAGGTCTGGGCAAGAAGAACAAGCGGGAATTGCACCTTCCACCTTACGCAGTTCCTGTCCGGGCACGACGGCTATCGGAAATATCTTCAAAGATTCGACCACGATAGCTCGCCTCTCTGCCCAGATGAAAAAGAAAATACGGAGCACGTAATGTTCCACTACAGACGCTTTTCAGGAGGAAGAGTGAACTTACCCATTCCGCAGCTTCTCATAGACCATATGTTGAGGTCAGAAGACGACTCGTGGAAAATACGTCATACATAACGAGCGTACAAAACGAGCTAAGAAGAGCCGAAAGACTAAGAAGGGTCGAAGTGGTGGACGTAGATGATTTAGCATGAGTTGCTAACCAGCCCCGCGAAGTTATACCTAACGGCAGTCCCGCGGGGAGAGTGGTAGAAGAGTACAGGGGTGTGGTTTAGTACGTAAGCCGGTTGGCACTGGAGAAACATATCCCGCGAATCGTGCATGCCAGGTAGTACGGACTACTGGTATCTCTGAAGATTACACATCCGTTGGACGCAACCAAAAAAAAAAAAAGTCACAGTGCAGGTTTATGTTTTGACAACAGATTGAGTGTGTTCAATAACAACTGCGGCGAAAATTTAAATTGGTAGCGTTCAGACCAGAAAATCTAATAGTGAAAATATCTTTTTATAAGATTTAGTCAACTCAGAATAAAAAATTCACGTTGACAAAATATAAAAATTAAATAAACAAATATATGGAAAAAAAATGAAAATGTCGAAAAAGTAAGACATTGGCGGGACATTTCCTTAAGCGGGACACTTGGCGGGACAAAGGTACCAAAGCGGGACTGTTTCTCCAAATGCGTGACATCTGGCAACCGTAACTGTCCCGGACAATTAATGTGTGTAAAAATAGAGTGGAGAATTGTACCAAGCAATCTACTACAATTACCCACTTCCGCCATCATCAGCAGCAGCAATTGAAATGGACTTCCAGTGAAAGTTTGCGGACAACTCAATACAAACAAAAAATTCTGATTTAATGTTCGATTTGGCACCAGAAATTTGAAAATCTGAAAAGCAAAATCGAAAACGACATTAGTTTTGAGTACTTTTGCAATAGAAGTAAGCATTTTTTTTTATAAATATCAAATAAATCGCCAAACTTTAAAGTGAATGAATGAATGAATGAATGAATGAAGCCAGTGAAAAGTTCGAGTAGCAAAATCAGATATAAATAGCCAGTGCTGGTAACAATGATACTTGTGTACAAGCCGATGGAACTCTACACAAATTATTTTCCACTGACTTTTCGCAGACGTTTCGCTGTACATTTGGAGACCACCCGAAAATTTCGTTCCGGAACAGGTGCGTACTAGGCTTAAGGCTCGACAAATCTTAGGAAAGCAGTTTTCTTCTTTCAAATACACCCAATAAAGATTGAAAGACAATACTGTTGCAGCATTCAGCAACTCGTTGGGCTCTCATTGGGGACGTTCAAGTATCTACTTTAGTAAGCCTGACAGCTCTCTGACTAGATCTATCTCGGCTTTGATTGACGGAAATCGGTCATATGAGCAGCTGTTTCATTTGACGTTTATGAAGGGGTAGCCGACGAATCTAATCAAGAAATTCGTGACTAAGTAGGAAGATTATACCTATTCCAAAAAATGCAAAAAGTGATGAGTATAGGCCTATTTCTATCTTGCCCTTTTTATCTAAAGTGTTTGAAAGGGTTCTACAAAAACAAATTAGTGATTACCTTACGTCGAATAATATGCTTACTCCGAAACAATCTGGATTTCGTGTAAAACATAGTTGTATAACAGCGTTGCTAAGCGTTAGTGACGATGTGAGGCAGGCATTGGATAGGGATGAAGTAACTTTCTTGGTGTTGCTCGACTTCTCAAAAGCTTTTGACACAATTAATCACATTAACTTATGTAAAAAGCTTATGCAGCAATATAACTTTTCAGTTGGTGCTGCCAAATTAATTTATTCCTATTTAACAAATAGAAGGCAAGCAGTTCAAGTTGGCGACAACTTATCTGACTTCCTTCAGAATACTACCGGCGTTCCGCAAGGTTCTATACTCGGTCCTCTTTTGTTTTCCATGTACGTGAATGAGATCCCATCTATTATTGAGAAATGCCAATCACATATGTATGCTGATGACTTACAACTATATCTAAGCTGTCCTCTCGGACTTATAGAGCATGGAGCTTCCTGTGTCAACGAAGACATAGAGAAAATAGTGCACTGGTCCAAGTCAAATGGTCTGATTTTAAACCCCAAAAAGTCGAAATGCTTGGTAATATCAAGAAAAACATTGGATCTCTCTTATTTTCCTTCGATTGTATTAAGCAACGCTTCAATAGAATACGTTGAAACTGCAAAAAATCTTGGAGTCACATTTAATCGGTATCTAACTTGGGATAACCATATAAACACACTCGTCGGAAAAGTCTACGGAGTACTCCGCAACTTACGAGTTACGCAGCTGTTTACACCCGTTAAAACCCGTGCTCTACTTGCAAAAACCTTGATAATGCCGATATTGACTTATGGATGTGAACTCTTTTGTAAGTGCAACTATGTAAGTAAAAGGAAACTCAATGTCGCTTTTAACAGCACTGTACGATATGTTTTTGGATTGCGCAGATATGATAGAATATCAGGTTTTGCTAACTCCCTACTTGGAATGCCTTTCGAAAACTATCTTCAACTTCGCACTGTGACAATCTGTTATCAGATTTTTTGCTATCACAACAACCCCAATACTGTGTTGAGAAAATTGGGATAACATTTTCGCAGAGGTCCCGTCAATTGATTCATCCTCGCTTTTCTTGTTTGTCATCGGAGCGTCAATTTTTTGTCAATGCTGTCCGTCTGTGGAATTCTCTACCGCGTTACATTAAAGAAACACATAACATAACAAGAATTAAAAAATTATTAAAGGATTACTTTTCAGTAGATATGTAAAAATATAAAATCAAAAATTGTATATTAACTATAATTTGTTGTATTTTTGAATTAAATATTGTCTTATTTTTCTTTCTTCTTTCTTTCTTTTTTCTCTTTCTTTCTTTCTTTCTTTCTTTTTTCACAGCTCTCTAGCAAAAATCTTAAAATTGTAAAATTAGCTTAAGGCAAACTTATAAGATGTTATATCTTACTGTTCTTAAGCATTCATGAAATAAATAAAATAAAATAAAATAAAATAAAAGTATTAAGTTGACAGTTCGCAAATGTGGCTGACGTAGGAAAACTGACGTTCCCGACCAATCTAGTTTTTGCGTTCAGGTTAGATCTCATCCAGATCAATCTACTTTACTTAAGATAACTAGATTCTTGAATGCGGCCATTGTTTTTGTTTAGCCAATAGCAACCCACTTCAACTCCAGGTAATAAATTGCAAATGAATTCCTTTTGACTGCATCCAATTAGATGGATCAACGTAGCAAAGCCGAGTGACATTTGCCGTTTACAATTACAAGCATACAAATCTGCAAAACACCATCAATCGATCAATGTCATTACACACATTGTCTATGGCTACATGTTAAATGTTGGATAAAAAGAGACAAAAGTATTACCGTTACATTCCACCTTCCACGCGGTGGCCGTTGACAGGAAATATAAAGTCAGCTCCACATATTTAATGTCTCTTTAATTTAATCCGCCTTCTATTTGTTTCGTTTTATCTCGATTTTTTCCCCCGCTCACTACTCTCATGTCTCATCTCTCATGCAAGCAACTGCAACTATACGTATAAGCATCCACCTGTAATCAATTGCAGCTTGTAGTCTGACTCCACTTGTTGTTCGGTAAACTAAATTTAAATGCAGAGGAGAATAAACCCACGAAAAAAAAACACGGGCAAAAAAAAGGACGTCGACAATGAGACAATAATTCAAAGGATTTCACTTTGTTGGGCTTTTTTTCAGCCGCTGCAACGGCAGCACTGCTCAATTGTTGAAATATTTAATTTTTTTTTTGCAGCCTGGTGTGACTTTCATTCGAACAAATCGACGATGCATAATTGGAAAGTCACGTGTGTTTACTCTTGTTCTGTTTGAAATGGAAATCCGTTTTCACGACAAATCTGCGGTTCTTATTCAAATGGATGGATGCCACTTGTTTGCAATATTGGTGCATAAAACTGGTAAGTTAATGACGGTGTTCTTCGAAATCAGAATTAGTGCCTTGTTTGGTTTTAGTGGTTGGATCTTGTAGGAAAAGCTTGGGCAATTGGCATTAAGCTGGCGATGCCTAGTCCGGTGGAATTGTAGGTTATACAAGGTGGCGCAAAAATAACCTTCCGATGTTTTTTGGCTGTAATTTAAAAAAAAAAAATGAAAAACTTTGATTCTTCTTGTGGATTATTTTTATTTGGTCTTTTAATTTTTTTTACATCAAGTCGAGAATATGATGTCATGTAAATGGCCGCCGCCACAGTTGATTGTCATTTGAGCCCTTTTTATGGCATTTTCCATCACTTTGGCCAAAACTTCCGGCGATAGGTCCTCACATTCTTGACGGATATTGTCTTAAAGAGCTGCAAGAGTCTGAGGCTTGTTGACATAAGCCCGCGACTTCAAAAAGCCCCACAAAAATAAGTCTGGAGCGGTCAAATCAGGCGATCTTGCTGGTCAGTGCAAATCCACAAAACGGGAGATTAGGCGCCCGGGAAATGCATCCTTCAGCATATCGGTTGTGGCACGTGCAGTGTGTGCCGTTGCACCGTCCTGTTGGAACCACATGTTTTCCAATCCCAATTCATCAAGTTGCGGCAAAAATAACTCGTTGGTCATTGCTCTGTAGCGCTCACCATTCACAGTAACCGTTTGGCCCGCGACGTCTTCGAAGAAAAAAGGTCCGATGACTCCTCCAGCGAAAACAGCACACCATACAGTGACTTTGAGCGGGTGTAATGGCTCTCCGTGGGTTACACGCGGATTTTCAGTGCCCCAGAAGCGTAAATTTTGCTTATTTACGTACCCGCTAAGATGGAAATGGGCCTCATCACTCATGATTATTTTTGATGAAAAATCATCTTCCTCTTGGTGGTGACTAAGGATGGCTTGAGCGTATGTTAGACGCGATTGGCGGTCAGCAGCTAACAGCTGATGCACCGTCTGGACTTTGTACCGAAACATTTTCAAATCCTGTACCAAAATTCGCTGTAAAGACCGTCGACTGATACCCATTTGCGTGGCACGTCGTCTGGTCGATGTCGACGGCGTTTCCATGACATCTTCGGCTACAGCAGCAATATTCTCTGCAGAACGGCTACTCCGGGGTCTGCCACGCCTGGCAGCATCTCGTGTTGTGCCAGTCACTTCGAGGCGAGCGGCTAAACGTCGCAGAGTTTCACCAGTAGGCGTTGGACGGCTAGGAAATCTGCGACGGAATTCACGTTGTGCCAAAGTCACCGACCGATTATTGCTCAAATAAATAGTCACCAATATTCCGCGTTCTGGAGCAGTGTAGCGTAACATTGTTTATTAACGTGTATTTCGCATGTGTTTACTACACAAATGTCAAAACAGAACTGACATTCGGGGCCAATCGCAGAATTTATAGCATTTTCTGATAGGAGGATTACTTTTGCGCCACCTTGTAGTAGCTGAATCATTCCCGAACAAAATGAGTAGGAGTATTTTAGAAGGATGACACGCAGTGGAATAATTGGGACTACTTAGATGGAATCAATATCGTGTCGTCGGCTTGACAATATACTTGAAGCTGAAGTCGTTACTCAGTAGATCGTTTTCGGGACCAGTCAAGTTCCCGAAATGAGATGGTGATATGGATAAACCATTTAAGGCAATAATGACGGCCACATTCTTGAAGTGGTTGCTGGCGCCGCAATATCTATAGACTGCTATTCTAGGTTCAAAAAAAGGATTTTACAGTGAATGGAGGAGGAGATTCAACGACGAACTGTACGGCCTGAACAGCGACACCGACCTAGTCAGAAGAGTGAAGGTCCAACGACTGAGGTGGCTGGCTCATGTAGAGCGTATGGACACGAATGCTCCGGCCCGGAAGATCTTCGAATCCACACCCGAGGGAAGGCGCAGTAGAGGAAGACCGCGACTCAGGTTGCGCACGCAAGTAGAAGGGGACCTTAACCAACTTAGCGTGCGAAACTGGAGACAGCTAGCTAAAGATCGCGCTGGCTGGAGACGCTTGTTGGTTGAGGCCCAGGTCCACCCCGGACTGAAGCGCCACCTTAAGTAAGTTAGTAAGTCAGGATGTCACTCCCAACTAGTGGATATGCCGAACAATATTATCCAGCATAGTTGACTTGATAAAAAACAGCTTATGTATCGACATGCGAAAAATTAAGCCAGTTGGGTGCGATTGAACTGTTGTGAACACGGTTCTAAAAATGGTTTCCACTGTCAGCTTTAAGCGGTCATACGTAAGCCAGTGCATGGGTTTATTTGTTTGATTCATTTAAATTAACTTTCCCTTTGTCATTTAATGGCTCATGTTGATGGCAAGACCAATAATCCGAAAGTATTTTCTGGAGTCCTGGCGAAAGCTCTTTAGAGCTGTGATAATTTGCCAAAAAAAGGCATTTAAAAAGACAACAGTGGAGCTGGAGATAAGTACCGAAAATCTAAAGACGGATCAGGAATATCAGTAATAAATCTGTGAGGCAGTTTCTCAAGGCAAAGTAGCTTTCGAATTGGCACAACGACAGCCCGGTAAAATGCGTCATTCAAGGTGGCTTACAACAGCTAACAGGATTTCTTGACTGTCCGCTGAAAAACATTCAACGGAATTGCTTATGTCGTCTACGTACACAAAGAGTTATGTTTGCCTGGTTTCAAATTAGGACTGAACCCAATTGTTTGAATGAGCCAAAGCATATTTTAGCAAATATTAAAGCTTCCATATAGATACCTGCCAGAAAACCTAAGGCAGTAGTTCGCACGGTTGAAGAGCGAAACTCGTTTTTTTGCCATCCGATTAACATTTTACTTGCTATATTAGCTGAGAGCCGAAGCTATGTTCGGGAATTTGGTTTAAGGAGGGTTTTAAAATGTAGAGCGGAGATGGCAAAAAAGAAGACGAACGGAATCCGCTGTTTAATAATCACATTGAAGCCATATCACAAAAAAAAAATATTTAACTTAACTTTTTGCAACATATGAAACGTTCTATCACAACATTCGACCTCCACCGAATTTTCTTTATTTTAACAGATTTTATTGGTCTGTGCAATTCATTTTTAAGACGGATGTTAAATTTGTGCATTTGACATATTTATCAGTACTTGCCGGTTGAAATTCTCTGAGCCAAGAGAGGAACCACTCGTTACTCGTTATTTTGCTAATTTTCTCTTTTTCTGTCATTTTTGATGGGTACGTGTATAGACTTTGTGCGATTGCGATCGATTGCGTTCGATTCAAACCGCGTACGCGAACGAACCTAATTTATTTAAATTTTCCGACGTTTATTATTTTTTTCCTTTTAATTTTCTCTCAAAGAGGTGATACGTTTGGTTTGGTTTTGGTTCCTGTCTGTTCCGAAAAGCTTAGCCAAATACAAATTATTATCGCGATGAAAAGATATTTTGTGAAGAATGTGAATAAAAATTGGTAGACACGCAAAATTTTAATTCAATAAACAAATCGTTGTGCACCATTTATGATATTTTTTTCTAAAAAAAACTCTGAAAAATCAGATTTTCTAAGACCATTTATGAAGACTTTATTTTCATAAAAAAAATATTGTTAAATATTAAAAAGTTTTTTTTTTATAGAACTAATATGGAATTAAATATATCATTAAAACTATGATTTTGAAATCTGCTTCCCTTTTCTTTTCACTTTTTGGGTCAAATCTACTTAGATTTTTTTTTTTTTTAAGTGGTAACACTTTTTTTTTTTTTTTTTTTTTTTATAATAAACACGCGCTAAAGAGGTTGTGACTACTCTTATGGTGTAGTTTGAAGTACACAGCGCGGGCGTTAAGGAAGTTGGGATAGAGATGATAGGAGATTCCGATGCACATTGGTTTTAAATGTCTGCAAATTGCACCGAGGAGGAAAGACCGAGCTGGGCAAGGCATTCCACATTCGTGTTGTACGGCTTATGAAGGAATCTCTATATTTCAGAGTACGACCGAAAATAGGCTGAAGGGTAAACTGATGGGCATTCCTGGCTTGGCGAGTATTGCGGTTGAATTGTTGAAGGGGTGGAATGCAGCTGGCAATTTCATTTGAGCACTGTTTGTAAAAATAGCGATAAAACAATGAGAGACATGTTACATTTCTGCGATGTTCGAGCGAATTTATAGAATTCGCTATATTTATGTCTCCAATGAGTTTTAAGGCACGATTTTGTATCCTATCCAGGAGGTGCAGTGAGGTTTTAGGTGCACCAGACCAGATATGAGAGTTGTACTCAAGTTTGGGGCGGATGAACGCCTTGTATATGGTAGCCAGATCAGAAGGGGTAAAATATTTCTTGCACCTTTTAAGGAAACCTAGACATTTCGCAGCGTTCTTGGCGACTTCGTGAATGTGGTCGTTCCAACGGAGTTTGTCATGGATACACATACCGAGAATGGAAAGTCTTTCGGTTTCGGCGATGCAAGTGCCATTCATGGATAATGGCTGAGGATTCTGGTTTCGCTTTAATGACAACAAACAGCATTGTGTTTTGGAAGCATTAAATTCCACTCTATTGGTTAAACCCCATTTTATAATGCTGTCGAGATCGGAATTTAATGAGCTTAACATACGTTGCCGTTCCAGTTCTACGGCCGAAGAGCAGGGTAGTGAGTCCTGGAATGAATATGAGAAGCGGAGGGTGCTATCATCGGCGAAGGAGTGGATTGGATTAGAGGTTGCAGACAGGAGATCATTTATGAAAATGAGAAAGAGAGTCGGAGACAAAACGGAGCCTTGGGGAACACCAGCATTTATATGGTGAATTTCAGACTTGAAGCCATCCAATACAACTTGAATTGAGCGACCAGAGAGGTAGTTTCTAATCCATTGAAGAAGAGACGCATCGATCCCATATGCACGCATTTTCGATAAAAGAGCTTGGTGCCAAACTCTGTCAAATGCCTTTGAAATATCAAGCGCAACAATCTTCGTTTCACCAGAGTGATGTAGAGATTGGTTCCACTTTTCGGTGAGATAAGCCATCAAATCACCAGTGGATCTGTTGCCACGAAAACCATACTGCCGGTCATTAATGAGTTTTCGTGCTTCAAGATATTTCATGAGCTGACGATTTATCAGTGTTTCCATGACCTTGGAAAGAATGGATGAAAGTGCTATGGGTCGGTAGTTGGTGGGAGAAGAAGATTCGCCTTTTTTGGGGACGGGCTGGACAAATGCTGTTTTCCACCTTCTCGGGAAGAGTCCAGAAGAATAGGACAGGTGGAAAAGCTTACGCAGTGGTTTTGCCAGCGTGGAAGAACACCTCTTCAGAACAATTGGGGAAATACAATCTGGACCAGCATTGAGCTGGCTGCAAAATGTGCAGCAAGCAGATTCGCTTTGTCTAAAGAGTTGACAGCTGGAATGTCATTGTAAATGAGCGTTGGGATCGAAGATTTGGCCGAATTCTTTATATTTCTTACAAAAGACCAAAAGTTTTTACTACCCTTGGGACATTGTAGTATTTTTTGCCTCAACTTTTGGTCATACGAGAATTTAACACGCTTGATAGTGGTATTGCAGTCATTTCTGGCTCGCTTGAACTTTTTTCGGTTTTCCTCAGATGGGTTGGCCTTATATGACCGAAAACTTAACTCTTTTTGTCTGATAGCCTCTTTACAGCTCGAGTCGTACCACGCGTTTTCTTTCGGTATGATACTCTTTATCCTGTTAGGAATAAAGGATTTCATACCTAAGGTGATAATATTGGACACCATATCAGCGGCGGCATCCACGTCGTTATCGAGGAAGCATAACGACCAGTTAAAACTCTTAAAGAAGCTGTTAAGTCCGCTCCAGTTGGCTTTATCGTATTGCCATACGGTTCTTTTGGGAGATTTTTCTTTAACTGAGTGGTTGGAGTACGATAAATTAGCTGATATGATGCAGTGGTCCGACGAGCCTAAAGGCGATAATACTTCTAAAGAGTATTTATCAGGGTGGGAGGTAAGAAACAAGTCCAGAGTATTGGCATTCTGACCGTCAATATCGGGTACGCGTGTTGGCTCATTTACAAGCTGGGTTAATTGATTTACCTCAGCGAAGATCTGAACATAAATTCCTTCGGGTGTTGTCTGTCCAGTATGTCGAAGCCAGTTAGAATTGTGGATATTGAAATCGCCCGCAATGACAATTTCAGTATTAGGATACAGGGAGACAATTCTTGTAATGGAGTCAGACAGCGCATCAAACTCGTTAAAAGTCGAGTTGCTATCTAGATTAGGGCTTCTGTAGATAAAACAATAATGGATGATTTGCCTGCGGATGTGGAATTTCAGCCATATGAAATTAAATTCCGAATTGGAACATTGGCCATAAGAACCTGGAGTTTGGTAGGCAATATCATCACGTACGTAGATGGCGAGACCGCGGTGGAGAAAGAATAAAGGAACTAAACGATACCCAAGTAGATCAAACTCCGATTTATCAGAATTTACACCCACCTGGGTCTCTCTCAGTGCCAAAACAGCTGGTTTATATTTAGCAACGTGGACGTACACCGAGAAGAGATTCGATCGTAACCCACGAATGTTGCACATGTCAACCCTAAAATTCCCCATCAATACAAAAAAAAAAAAACAGACACCAAAAAACACAACTCCGACGCTTCTAAGCAGGGCTGTGAAGTGAAAATCCAATGTTAGATTCTCAAATCAAACTGTCATAGGTGTTATGCCCGTATGACAATTTGCTTTGGTCCACCAACAAAACTTTAACACACATCCCGCTAACCGCCAGATGTTGCTCTCACCCACTCATTGCAATTGCCTTATGTACAACAGTACAAGCACAATCGCTTATACGTTGGCGGCCGGCGATTGCAAAGACCAAGAAAGTGCAACAGCAAACGAGTTGGAATGGGAGAGGAGGGATTTGCCCACGCTAATATTTTTTTATTTTTTTTTTTTCCTCTTTTTTTCTTTTTCACAACACTTCACTGGCACGACGGGTTGCAGTTCGGAACTAAATAAAAAGCCAACTGCTTATGAGTCGATGTGTTTTCCCTCAGCAAACTCGCCACATTCGTGTATGAGCTGTACTTCACCGAAATGCAGAAAACCAAATCGACTTTGCAAACAAAAAAAAAAACAAATTTCATGACTCGGTTTTGCCCTTTAAATTGCATTTACAACATCAGCACACGCATTTCGCGCTTTGACAGAAAGATCCGTTTTACCGCCGCCAATGATAATAAAAGTCCTTTTTTATTATGCTCACACTATAGGTCATTGATTTTCACGGTTTACAGCAACAGTAAAAGATCCAACTTTTGGTCAATTATGTATACATGTAAGCATAATAAAAAAGGCCTAAAGACCGCAAATCAAACGCCAAAAGTGTAATATTGTATTGTAAGGAATAGGCCCTGTACACTGCGACCAGAAGAGATCTATTGTGTTTTCCTCTGTTATTTAATCCAGTGAGCTATTGAGGCTCTTTATAAACCTCAGTACCCTTCTTGGTTCCAAGTTTCCTATATCTGCAGGACTTAAATACGCCCTTTACGTATGGATATGGAGCCCCTTGCCACAGCAGGGCATTTGCAGAGTATGTGTTCCGTTGTTTCCACCTCCTCTCCGCAGAGTCGACAGGAGTCATCGTCGGAAAGTCCCATTTTTTTGAGATGGTATATCAGTGGCCAGTGACCAGTAAGATAACCCGTTAGTATCCTTAGATCTTCTTTGCTTAGCTCAAGTAACTTTTTTGTCTTAGGTACTACGAGCTGGGCTTATAAATCTTTTTGCCTGCCTCTTTCCTTTGGATTCCGTCCAGTATTCGGCAAGGTGGTCATCTTCCCAATTCCTGAATTTTGAGTGTACGTAATTCAAAGGTAACCCGAAGTAGGGCTCAGGACCAATGAGCAGGCGTGATGCGCCTCCTCTCGCCAGGCAATCCGCTCGTTCATTTCGCTCAAATCCCTCATGACCCGATATCCAAGCAACGTCGACTATGTAGTCCTTGGCTAGATCCTCGAGGAGATTAAAGCATTCTAAAACCAGTTTTCACGATCTCAGGGCCTTAAGAGCAGCTTGGTTGTCTGAGAGGATGTAGATGCGGGCACCTCTTGTGTCCACGTAAGCATTCTCGGACACATATCTCTATGGCGTGTATCTCCGCTTGAAAAATGTCTGGTGATTTTCCCAGTGCTATAGCTCTTTGGAACCTAGGCGCATAGACCCCAGCACCGGTTGCGTCATCTTCCATCTTTGAACCGTCGGTGTACCAGATTTGTGATCCTGATTATTATGAATTGGTTGGTTCTCCAGGCACTTCTATCAGATATTAGTATCTTAAATTTCCTGGGGAAGAGAAGTTTTGTGTCTGATACCTTGATCACAGGATCATCTTGAAGCATTTGTAGTACCCGAATGTGTCCTGTGAGGTTTCCTGCTTTAAAAGCCTAAAGGCACTGAGACCAGCTTCCTTCTTTACAGAAATATGTGGAGGCGTCAGGCTGAGCATTGCTCCTATGGCTGCTGTTGGACAAGTTTTCATTGCCCCCGTTATACCAACGCATGCTAAGCGATATATCTTGTTAAGTTTTTGTTGGGCCGTTATTTGTTCCATTTTTGGTAACCATGATAACGCTGTATAGGTGATCATTGGCTTGATGATCGCGCTGTATGACCAATAGATCATTTTTGGCTTTAAGCCCCAGGTTTTGCCGTAAAGGCGATGGCACATGTAAATTGCCTTTGTCGCCTTCTTGGTGGCTTGATCAAGGTGTGAATTCCAGGTAAGAGTCTTGTCTAGGATTACTCCCAGGTATTTCACCTCTCCTGATAAGTTGATAACTTCATTATTCATCTTGATCGGTTTCAGTTCTAGTTTTCTCTTTCTTGAGAATGGTATCATGACTATTTTTGAGGGTCAATCATTGTTTTAACGCGATCTGTAAGTTAAGTTTAGGGCCCTTTGCATGATCTCAGATATCGTGGAGTCATGCTTGCCTCTAACAGTGATTACTACATCATCTGCATAACCTTGTATTATGTATACCCCGATTGTGTGAGGTGGTCTAGGAGTTCATCTATGACTAAAGTCCACAAAAGAGGGGAAAGTACTCCCCCTTGAGGACAGCCCCGAGTGCCCTTAACAGTAATTTGTGAGCCTCCATCAGCCAGATTAATGATTCTGCGTATGGAAAACGGATATAAACAGAAGTTCCGGCGGCTAACATTTCTGCAATCAGTTAAAAATGTTTCTATTTCTGGTTTAAAACATATCAATTGAGAGTGGTAATTAGTTTCAGTAAATTGAACCACCAATTCATCAATCAATTATATAACCGTGGTGGGTTATCCGAAGGAAACGACATCACTAATTCATTTAGTACAATATAAACAACTTGATCTTTTATTAAAAAATATTAGTTTATGACTTAAAAATTATGATGGGAGGACACTCGTCGCCCAGCACACTTTATGACCACGATCTAACAAAAATGTTTTCCTTTTTACCGCCAAGATCCAACAACGTTTTCCTTTTTACCGCGGTTTTCCCACTGAACTGCATTGCTTTAGGGTGCGTTCTGAAAGGTTGCATTCACTTTGCTATTTCTTTTGGAAGTGCTCGGAAAGACTGCGTTCAGTGCATATGATGCAATTGAACTAAAGATATCCGCTACAATTATATGAAATAAATGAATAATTGTCAATGACCACGATCCAACAACGTTTTCCTTTTTACCGCGGTTTTCCCACTGAACTGCATTGCTTTAGGGTGCGTTCTGAAAGGTTGCGTTCACTTTGTTATTTTTTTTGGAAGTGCTCGGAAAGACTGCGTTCAGTGCATATGATGCAATTGAACTAAAGATATCCGCTACAATTATATGAAATAAATGAATAATTGTCAATGACCACGATCCAACAAAGTTTTCCTTTTTACCGCGGTTTTCCCACTGAACTGCATTGCTTTAGGGTGCGTTCTGAAAGGTTGCGTTCACTTTGTTATTTTTTTTGGAAGTGCTCGGAAAGACTGCGTTCAGTGCATATGATGCAATTGAACTAAAGATATCCGCTACAATTATATGAAATAAATGAATAATTGTCAATGACCACGATCCAACAACGTTTTCCTTTTTACCGCGGTTTTCCCACTGAACTGCATTGCTTTAGGGTGCGTTCTGAAAGGTTGCATTCACTTTGCTATTTTTTTTGGAAGTGCTCGGAAAGACTGCGTTCAGTGCATATGATGCAATTGAACTAAAGATATCCGCTACAATTATATGAAATAAATGAATAATTATCAATGACCACGATCCAACAAAGTTTTCCTTTTTAACGCGGTTTTCCCACTGAACTGCATTGCTTTAGGGTGCGTTCTGAAAGGGTGCATTCACTTTGCTAGTTTTTTTGGAAGTGCTCGGAAAGACTGCGTTCAGTGCATATGATGCAATTGAACTAAAGATATCCGCTACAATTATATGAAATAAATGAATAATTTTCAATGACCACGATCCAACAAAGTTTTCCTTTTTACCGCGGTTTTCCCACTGAACTGCATTGCTTTAGGGTGCGTTCTGAAAGGTTGCATTCACTTTGCTATTTTTTTTGGAAGTGCTCGGAAAGACTGCGTTCAGTGCATATGATGCAATTGAACTAAAGATATCCGCTACAATTATATGAAATAAATGAATAATTGTCCGTTTTATTGGAAAGCGAAATTTCGTAAGCCATCGCTATAAAAATATCAACACGCTGAACTTTCCCACATTTTCTACCACGTAAACAAGGTGACCGACCAAAAAAAGTTTTTTTTTCCCTGTTAGGTAATGCTGTCCCTTTCATTCACACGGCTATTTAGTATTTGGCATCTCTTCAATCTTCTGTGTTAGGAATCCATCACACATTCCTGTGAATGCAGTCCTAACCAACATGTGAATTTCATTCATAAAGCCAAAAACATTTCTTACTTCGCAGTAAATTCGTCAAGTAAATTTCCTCTTTTTTTCTGCACAGTTTCGCAGCTCCCCAAGGATGCTAAATGAGACACGTAATTGACGTAAAAACAATCTATTTACAATCCAAATATAGCACTGAAGAAATGTCCGGATGAATAGTTCTGCGCAGCACATATTTACACAAATAAGTCACTCTCAATGTTGAGCTGACAGCAAGAGTCGAAGCGCATTCATCCATAAATTAAATTATTTACTAATTTCGTGTGTGTACATTCAGATTTTCATGCGGAAAAGGGACTCCTTACTTACTTAAAAGGAGCCCAAAAAAAAAAAGGCCGCTCTATAGTCATCTCGATGTCGGCCGAATCTATCCCGATTCTAAGGGATAGAAACTTTCTTATCATTTTCGGCCTGAAGGAAGAAGAGCTGAAGCTTTTCAGGAAGGATGACCTCCGCACCGCTGCAGCCAACGCGCCCAGCTCCTCCGCATCTTCCTCGGCTGACACCGACTCGCCACTTGAGGATCTGGATGCTACCATCGTGGAGAAGTCTGTATCAGATAGCAATGCCGCTACAGATTAATCTTCACCACTCCAAATTGGCATCCGCCAACCTAATGGTCCGCCTCATCGAGGACGGACTCGATGTTGCCCTGATCCAGAAGGCGTGGCTTACCAAAGACCGCGAAACTGGGCTCAGGGCTCCGGGCTATACCCGGAGCTTGTATTCTTGCTAAATCAATGTTAAAACTTACTTTCATACCTCAGCATAGCACAGGCGATCTTGCTGCAGCGCAGCTCACTCCGAGCAAGGGCAATCCGGTTTGGCTGGCGTCTGGTTATCTCCCATATGCGGTAGCCAACCCGCCATCTGTCGGGCTACAACGGGTGGTCAAAGAAGCGGAGGACAAAAGGATCGGAATCGTGCGAGGTTGTGACACTAATGCACACCATGACCTATGGGGCAGTACCGACACCAACCTTAGAGGTGAGTCTTCATTTGGGTATTTAGTAGAAACTGACCTAGTAATATGCAATAGAGGGGATAGTCCAACTTTCATTGTTAAAAATAGGCAAGAGGTATAGATGTTACGTTAGCCTCCCTTAATCTTTTCACAGCTATTTCAAAGTGGGCAGTATCGGCCAGTCCATCTTTCTCGGACCATCGGTACATATACTTCACTCTGGATTGTAGCTACATCGCCAAAAAATGTTTCTACCGCAACGGGCGGAAAACAAACTGGACCAAACACAACATAATCCTTTCTGCGAATCTAGCTAGCCACAGACCCTCACCACCTAGCGATCAGGCTGAGCTAGATTTGCTGAACAACGCGCTCACCTCAGCCCTGGACAAGGCTTTCACGGGTTCATGTCCTCCCACCATAGTGAGAGAAGGCAAGAAACCACCGTAGTGGTGCAAGCAACTTGTTACGCTTCGCTGCAAGAGCAGGAAGGCCTTTAACAGAGCCAAAACAACGAAGCTAGACACGGACTGGGAAGCTTACAAAGATAGCCTAAGACTCTTTAAAAAGGAAGTCCGTAAGGCACAACCAAGCTCCTGGCGCAACTTCTGTGAGATCATTAACAACACGAATGAGTGCTCCAGATTGCGAAAAGTCCTTTCTAAATCCACACCTGTACCCTGCGTACTTAAAGATCCCAATGGCCAATGGGCAGAATCAGAAGAACAATCGTTGAATCTGCTCATGGATGCCCACTTCCCCCGCTGAACGCCTGTCACTGGTAAACCTTACTTCAGCAGGGATACCCCTCTGGGTACCCTTCCAAATGCAATCACCATTTGCGAGGAAAAGCTGAAGTGGGCCGTCAACAGCTTTGAACCGTACAAGTCTCCAGGACCTGATGGCATCTTCCCGATGCAATCACAGAACGCCTTTTACATCGTCAAAGACAGTCTCGAGATGATTCTGGCAGGCTGCATAACTCTGGGCAGCATTCCTTCATCCTGGACCTTGGTAAAAGTTGTTTTCATTCCCAAATCAGGTAAGACCTCCTAAGGACTTCAGACCGACCAGTCTGTCCTCCTTTCTAGTAAAAACACTTGAGAGGATCATCGATCTTCTCATCAAAAGCACCGTTGACCAAGAGTTAATTTCTAGCTCTCAACATGCCTATCAAAAGGGCAAATCCACTGAGACCGCCCTTCATTCAATCGTCGGCTCGATCGAAAGGTCCCTTTCATTCAAGGAATATTCCATGGCGATTTTCCTAGACATGAAGGGGGCCTTTAATAACATAGAGACTCGTTCGATTATTCAAGCCTTAAACAGGTTAAATATCGGCGAACATATATGCTGCCTAATCGGCCATATTCTCACCCGTAGAAGAGTGACAGCCACGTTTGGAAGCAGCGCTGTCCAAAAACTTGTGCACCGAGGCACCCCTCAAGGGGGCGTGCTATCTCCACTACTGTGGAATCTAGTTCTCAAAGAATTTTTGATTTCGATGGAGCTTTCCGGATGCAAAGTCGTAGAATACGCGGATGACGTCGCCTTACTCACTTCAGGAAAGTATCCACAGACTCTTTCTGATATTCTGCAACTAGCTTTACGTAAACTTGTAGCCTGGAACAAGAGCTGTGGTCTAAGCGTCAATCCGACAAAAACGGAGCTAGTTCTTTTCACTAGAAGGATCAAGTTTCCTCTTATAACCCCCCCTAATCCCAACGGCACTCCACTCGAGTATTTGAGCCTCATATTAGACAGCAAACTTCTATGGAAGGAAAACATTGCGGAACGTTCTAGGAAATCCCTAGTGGCTCTATACTCCTGTAGGAGGGCTGTCGGCGCGAGATGGGGCCTCCTGCCCAATATAATGCACTGGCTTTATACCGCGGTGATAAGACCGATTATGCTTTACGGCATCGTCGTGTGGTGGCCGGCCTTGGACAAAAACTGCAATCTGAAGGCCCTTGAGAAGACTCAGCGCCTAGCATGCATCAGCATCACGGGTGCACTGAGGACATCTCCCACCGCCGCTCCACAAGTAATGCTTAGTCTTCTTCCTCTAGACATCGTCAGCAAGGAATACGCCGCTAATGCGGCTTTCAGACTCAGGGAGGGTAAGCACTGGAGAGGACTATCATCTGGACACGCCAGCATCTTCTCACAGACATGCCCCTTACCCTCCAATACTACGAAAATCGACTTCGAAAAAGGCTTTAAATATGAAATACCGGACAGATCCCGATGGGACTCCCATAATGTCCTGCACGAAGGAGCACTGTCAATTTTTACGCACGGTTCCAAAACATTAGAGGGAGTCGGAGCAGGGCTATTCTCAGAACAACTGAGCCTGGGCCTCTCCTTCTCTCTACGAAAATCGACTTCGAAAAAGGCTTTAAATATGAAATACCGGACAGATCCCGATGGGACTCCCATAATGTCCTGCACGAAGGAGCACTGTCAATTTTTACGCACGGTTCCAAAACATTAGAGGGAGTCGGAGCAGGGCTATTCTCAGAACAACTGAGCCTGGGCCTCTCCTTCTCTCTACGAAAATCGACTTCGAAAAAGGCTTTAAATATGAATTACCGGACAGATCCCGATGGGACTCCCATAATGTCCTGCACGAAGGAGCACTGTCAATTTTTACGCACGGTTCCAAAACATTAGAGGGAGTCGGAGCAGGGCTATTCTCAGAACAACTGAGCCTGGGCCTCTCCTTCTCTCTACGAAAATCGACTTCGAAAAAGGCTTTAAATATGAAATACCGGACAGATCCCCATGGGACTCCCATAATGTCCTGCACGAAGGAGCACTGTCAATTTTTACGCACGGTTCCAAAACATTAGAGGGAGTCGGAGCAGGGCTATTCTCAGACAACTGAGCCTGGGCCTCTTCTTCTCTCTCCCGATACACTGTAGTGTCTTCCAAGCTGAAATCACAGCTATTCGTCAAGCCACAGCGTGGCTGTCAATGAACACAGTATCACACAGGGATAGTGTAATATATATTGACAGCCAGGCTGCCATCAGATCCTTAGCATCCAGCGTGATAAGATCTAAAGCGGTGGACGATTGACGCGTATCTCTTAACGAGATAGCTGGACAGTACAACCCTACCCTTTGCTGGGTTCCTGGACACTGTGACATCCCAGGGAACTGTGCAGCTGACGAACTTGCTAGCCTGGGCTCCTCCGGCGTTGATAGTGTTAATCTGCACAACGTGCAAGTACCGCTGTCCTACGCTAAACAAATTATCAATGCGGACGCAACAGGAAAAGTAAATCACAGATGGAAACATCTAGGATAATGTGACGTTGCCAGGCTTACTTGGCCAGCACTGGATACCAAAAGATCCAAAGAGATTCTGCGTCTCAACAGACGCAGTTTCTCACTCGTCGCCAATGTCACCACCGGTCATTGTGTTCTGGGCAGACATGCGCAAAGACTTGGTCTTCCACATAATGACTTTTGCAGAAGCTGTAGGGATGAGGAAGAGGAAGAGTCCGTCACCCACTTTGTCTGCAGCTGCCCTGCCGTATCCAACCTAAGAAGGGCTTACTTAGGAAACTATACTTCCTCAATGATCTAAGTGATCTAAGCTACATCAGCGCTGCCAATATTCTTGGCTTTATCAATGGAAGTAAATGGTTCACAACGAGTAACCAGCAAAGGAACCCCTAATCTCCAGTGGTATGCACAATGGGCCGATTAACAGCCTAAGTCAGGGCCAATTTAACATAACATACTTAAAAGAAATTTTGTCACAAACCCGATGTTGCCCTTCCGCAGACAACACAACTGAAGTAAATGCGAAAACAATTGCAATTCAATTTGCATCTGAATGTACATGGATGTCAGGACTAACTGTTCCCATCAGTGGATACCGTTTTGTATCTCAGCGATTTTTATAGCCCAACTGACAGACCGCCCTAATGTGTAAAATGCCCGTTAGCGCTATGTATTCGTTCCCGCAATGGATACACCCATAGTCACCACTAACTACCATGGCATGACTATCTCCGCACGCGTGGTAACCTGTACAATTCAACTACAGGATACCAGAAAACACAAAGCGATATGTCCTACTGCTGAACTAGAAATAAAGAGAAAGATAGAACTGAGATGCCGATGACATTGGATATGACAGCATTCCTGGTCAGGACAATAGATTGAAAGTAGGGACTGCTGAAATTGTCCTGGCAGCACAAGGTGACTGGCGCTGAACAATTTTCAATTTGCATCTATTATATTACACCATCACTTGCAGCAGAAGCAGAGCACCACCAACACCCGGACCCGGCCATCAGCGTAAGTTCAGTCAAGCTTATATACCTCTACGGCAAAACGAGAATGTGTGCGGTTTTGGGCGCATGGATGCAGAAAATGCGTCCCATTGGGTTCGATGGCGACCGCGATGAGAGTGCCATCGATATGGACAATGGAAGTCTGTTAAATATGGATAACATCCGGAATTTCGCGCGCATTTTAAACGCTGCGAAGAGTCCTATTTGGGCTAACGCGATGTGGTCACTGGATGCAAATGCGTGGTTTGGATAACGATGATGGCTTTTGGAGCGATATACATAGTGGCAGTGAATTTCTAGCACCACATATGATGCCAAAAGGACCTATGGCAGCGGTTGGCTGATGGCAGTCGTTGAATAACATTTTATTAAATTATGCTTCTGGTTAGGTACGGATATGAGGGATCGTTCACTGATATCCTCAACTTCAATTAGCGGCATTGTAATGGCCGTGTATTGGTTGAATCACATGCTGTGTAAATATTTTCGAAATTCTGGATATTTTACTGATTTCCATAGGAAATAGGATCGAACATGCAACTAGGTGTAAAAATCGAAGCTGAGCGTTTGGAAAATTAAAATTTAAAATAACTTTGTAGTGAGGTGCGCTAAACTATACTTATATGCAGCATTTTACTGCTCTTTCTGTGTTCAAAGGTTGGACTAGTGCTATTTTCAACGAGTTTGGGTAAAACGTTAGGAGCTCAGTCAGGGTATAGTTTCTAAGCAAAGAACGGCTAGTTTTTACAAGGTCTTCCTGCGAAAGTCGCCCTTTTTAATGCCTACAGCGTGTGATGTTGTTGAAAGTCATGAAGCTAATAGCAATAGCAAATGTATATCTATATAAAGGGTGTCCCATAATTCATGCAAGATGTAATTTTGATAGGAAAGATAGATTTTCAATCAGGAAGCTACCATTTTTTATTGATTCATAGAGTGTACAGATTGGGGTTATGTATAGCAAATCGGATAAATGGCCGCCCCTGCTTGGGAAGTATGTACTCTTTTAATACAATTTTCTAAATATATAAATATATCGGAATTTCATTGACACACCTCCCAATTTTCCCTTTCTTGGCGTTGCTGGTCGTGGGCTTGTTTGCGTAGACCTTCGACGTCAAAAAACCCCAAAGAAAAAGTCCAATGGCGTTAAATCTCAAGATCTGAATGGCCAATTCTGATCGCAAAAACGGCCGATCACACGATTAGGAAATGACTCATGCAGTATTTGAATTGTTTTTCTGGCTGTACGGCATGTGGCACCGTCTTGTTGGTCACATCCATATCGTGTAATTTAGGCACTAAAAACTGGGTTATCATGTCACGATAACGAACACCTGAACGGCCGCATTTTCAAAGAAGAAAGGTCCGATCATGCCTCCAGCCCGAAATCCGCACCAAACAATCGGATGCATTTGTTTCTCAACAATTACTCGTGGGTTTTCTGAACCCCAAATGCGACAATTTTGACAATTAACGAAGCCATCGAGATGAAAATGAGCTTATCACTAAAGATAATTTTGTTCGAAAAATCAACATTATTTCGAAACTATTGCTCAACAATGAAAATGCGTTTTTCTTTCGTATAGCGCTCCATTTTTACAAACCCCAAACTGTGGACTGTAACATTTTTATCTTTTTATACCCTCCACAGGAAGGTATATTCACTTTGTCATTACATTCGTAACGCCAAGAAGTAGTCACCGGAGACCTCATAAAGTACATATATTCTGAATCAGGATCACATTCTGAATCGATTTTGTCAGGTCCGTCTGTCTGTCTGTCTGTTGAAAACACGATAGCGTCCAAAGGAATTGACATAGACGAATGAAATTTGGTAAAAGGACTTCTTTTTATCGTCGTCAGGTTGGTATTGAAAATGGGCTATGTCGGTCAAGTAGTTCGGGTACCTCCCATACAAAATCAATATTAGACCCATGTGTTTCTCTGTCGGTTGAAAACACGATAGCGTCCAAATGGATCAACCTAGGTGAATAAAGTTTGGTGAAATGACTTTTTTTTATCGTCGTTAGGTTGGTTTTAAAAATGGGCTATGTCGGTCAAGTAGTTCGGGTATCTCCCATACAAAACCAATATTAGGCCTATGTGGCTCTCTGTCTGTTGAAAACAAGATATCGTCAAAAAAAATCGACCTAGGCAAGTGAAATTTTGTGAGAGGACTTACTTTTATCGTCGTCAGGTTTATATTAAATTTGAACTATGTCGGTCAAGTAGTTCTGGCACCTCCCATACAAAATCCGTTTTGCATGACTTGTATGCAGTGGTATCAAAGCATCGGCCAGGAACTTTTACTTGTTTTTAAATTCGTTGTTCATAAGGACCCACGAGTAGAAGGGAAGTCTATCTGTGCAGAGATTCACATTACACAAATAAAGCTGGCTAATCCGGATGTCGCCAGATATCCGATTACTCCGTAAGCGACTTGCGCTATTTTTGGAACTGGTCCCCCAGGTTGATACTCGGTACTGGTCAAATAACGCCTTTATCCAGACCAGGTGGAAATAGGGATAAGAGATAGAATTAGGAGGAATGTAATGGAAAGAGTGAGTCACGATGGGAGGGGAGAGCGTGGTCCTTCTGAAGAGATTCCCGAAAATCATTAACATTACTCAGGGCCCACAACTCGAGAAGCTCGGCGCTCGGTGGTGGGATAACATAAGGTGGACTACGGAATGAGGTGTCGCAGGTTCGATCCGCGGAAAAGCACACTCTGACATCCGCCATTACTTGGTCTTCGAAGCAGAGGTTCGGTTTCGGTTTCGGTCTTTCGATCGTCTCGAAAATGGCAGCTGCAACTCGAAGTTCAACCATTATTGCCCGCACTTGATTTAGCAAAATGAGAGTATTCGAATGAGCTACATCCAAATCTTTTAAATGATACTAATTTCATCTGGTGCCCTGCTAATCGGTTTGTGCGCCGTTGGCAGTTTTCATTCTCACTTCTTCCGCCTTTCATCGCATATTGTCGCGACGTTGTTTAAAAATGAATGACACAATACCTGAAATTAAGAAACATTCTCGGTGGATTGCCTTGCTTAATTTGAAAGTCTAACGAGCCCCCTGTCAGGTGGTTCCAGGTCGTCTAATGTTTTTAACTGACACATTCATCTCAAAGTGAAAAGAGCCCAAACATTGCGCGTAAAAGGTAGAGCGCTGCAACATTTTCCACCTCGAAGACTCGCATCTTTCCTAGTGGAAAAAATAAAATACATGAATAAATAAGCAAATCATCGAAATCACATAAGCAGAAAGGGAGTAAAACAGCGAAATCCTTTCGCAAATATTTCAAACCAAACCGAAAGTAAAAAATTGAAATCTTATTCCACCGCGCGAGAATAAAGTGAAATAATGATTGGCAGATGAATTTATTTTCCGTTTTCCATCCGGTTGCGCCCCACAACACTCCAGAGATTTTCTCCTTATCCTCCAAGGAATAGCAAAGCAACACAACACTGCACAAAACATTTATCCACACACATTCGCTTGAGAAAAAAAAATTCAATTCCATATCCTTGCTGATGCCGCCGCCGACCCCCACTTCTTGTCGGAGCAAGATAGAACAATGCATCTTATTTGCGAAATCGCTGTACGTACTTTATACGTTTAGCTGTAGTTATAAGTTTGTGCAAAAAGCGAGTAAAAATTAGGAGCCCCATGAGGAGGATGCTTTATCGCATCATTTGTATACCAGACGCTGCACCATCAATCAAGGCGGGTAATTCTCTGCACAGAGCTATACTGTTCCGATCTTGAATCTGAAAATTGTTATGCCAAGCCGATTCGCAAACACCTGCCCTATTGGTAATGATGGTCCTGCTGATGCGGATGCTGCTACTGCTGTAGGCGAACATGTTGACACACAGCAAGGCCCATGGTGCATGAGGCGAACACACCGAGCACGGAATTTTGTTGGCCAGCAATGCAACGCATTTAATCCATCTAATCAGGATGCGGGTATTTGCGGATGTCGAACATAATGCCTGGGGAAGCGCCACAAAGCTTTGCGTATTTGAATTCCCTAGAGCGAATGTAACGAAAGGACTCTCGCTATCTATTTGCCAAGAGAGTGAGGTACAGTATGCCCAGCCACTACCGACTGGCAACTGCATTCAATTAAGCAGATACGCACAGACGGGTTTGATGTTTACCTGTTCACAGCCTGTGCATGTGTAAACTTTGGATATGAAATTATTATTAGTTTACGCATAACCGGTAGATAATCTTTCTCCTCCAGTTTCGCAAATAAGAAATTCTATAAATTATTTTATATACGATTACCTACGTGCAATTGTGAATATGAATGTCTGGTGAAAAGGAAATGAAGAGATTTGGTTTTGATTGGATTTTGGAGAACCAAAATATTGACATACGTATACAGGAAAGTACATATTTGCTGGGGACGTACGCAACCTAAGTTTGTCAAAGATCGAGACCACTTTGATACGGGTATTGACCGAATGCGGAAATAATTGAATTGGTAGGTATGAGTGCCAAACAAACCCAGTATTTACGTGAGAATGTTGTTATTTGAACAGCTTGATAGTGAAGGGCTTTTTTAGACGGTTGTGTAATTTTGTCTCACTGGATCAAAACAAGTGATGTTTTGTACTGAATCTAGTGAATCTCGAAAATAAAGGGGTCAAAGTAATTGCTCACGCAGACGATGTGGTAATGTTATATAAATGCGAAAGTACTTATATTTTAATAGTACCATTGCATGAAACACTTGCAACACTGCACATCTTAAAGCGCTCTTTTAATAAACGTCAGTCGATGTCTGACCATTGAATAAATCGATCTCTTGCTTTAATAAAACACCAAAACATGGCGCAGTCGTGCATTTAAGTGGGAGTTCAACGGATAGTACAACAAGTGGATTAAAAGTCGAGAAAAAAGTGAAAGTGACAGCAGCACACAATCAGAGGAGGAGGAAATCTATAAGGAGTGTCCAGAAAGCATATTATTATTAACTGAGGAGGAATTACGGGAAAACGTTTGTCCAATAAATATAGCAGTTCTTGAAGAGGATCCAGAACCTTCGAAGATGGATTTTAATGCACCGAAGCCGCTAAGTTTAGATGGAAATCTGTCGGTCAATTTTTTGCTGTTTCAAAGAGATTTCCAAAATTATCTTGTCGCATCCGAAAAAGACAAAAATAGTGAAGAGGTGAAAAAGGAAATTTTACTAAATTTCGTTGTTGACGAGGCTCGTGAAAAATACTATATGTGGGAAATTGCCAACGACCAAGCAAACAACATGAAGGACATTTTAAAGTCATTTGAGGACTATTGTAATCCAAAAAAAAATCCCATTTATGAAAGAATGCTGTTTTATAAAACGATCCAGTTAAGTGGTGAGCCGTTTGACAGCTTTCTGGGCAAATGAAGAAACATAGCGGATGGATGTGAACTCAAAGAGAAAGACGCTCTCATTCGAGATTGAAGATAGCGCCTGAAATTTTGCAAAAGTATACGACTGAGGCATTTGCTGACTTACCTGGCACAGTCGTCCGTATTGATGATATCCTAGTAACTGGAGGAGATAGCAATGAACATGATAGGAATTTGCAAAATGTTCTTTTGAGGGCAAGAGGTTTAGGTATTAAATTTAACTCTGAACAATTTCAGTATAAAGTGGAATCAGTAAAGTATTTAGGGCAGATTTTCTCCAACGAGGGGATGAAACCAGATACAAATCGCATTCAAGCTGTTATTAATTTAGAAAGACCTAAAGATAAAAAGGAATTACAATCCATTTTGGGCATGATCAATTTCATGCGCATATATACTCCGCATTTACCAGATTGCTGCCGAAATATGTATAAGTTACTTAAAATTGACCACATATTTGAATGGCTAAGTGCACATGAACTAGAATTGAAAAATGTGAAAAAAATAATTTCTAGTGCACCCACACTCAAAAAATAGTTAGTATAAAAATACAAATGAAATCTTTGTAGAAATACGAACACTGAATATTCGTAATATGCACAAATTATTTTTACATAATAAGAACATTCGTTGTTTATGTCGTAATTTAAAAATTATTGGATTTGTAGACTTTGTACATATAACGAAACCACCTTTGTAATATTATACGACTACTTTCTGCAGCCGAACTGCATAAGAGTACGAACATCGTTCGTGGAATGTACAAATGGTTCGAAAATAGAACGAATGCCGTTCGTACATATACAAATGACTGCAAAATGGTTGTACCAGTTATATAAAAGTACAAATGATGTCTTTGTAGAAATACGAAACTACAGCCGTTCGTAGAATATACAAAGGTTTCGTAAATTCTACGAACGACGTTCGTACATTCGTAATATGTCGGCAAAATTGGTAAGATGGAAAGTTTAAAAACAGAAATAAAATATTCGATAAAAAATTTGATAAAAAAAACTGTACCTACATTTTATAGAAACTTCTCATGCACAAAATGTTCGTTCCTATAACTTATTATTAGATTATTACATTATACAAAATCGTTTTTACTTTCAGCTGACGTATGACTGATGGGACCGTTTGTACATTGTACGAACAAACAAATAATATATTTTAACAAAACTTTACATTTACAAATAAATTCGTACTTTGTATGACATAATTCTTACGTTCTATAAAATCTCTTTTACTTTTAGCCGTATTGTAGAATAAACAAAAAATTCGTATTATGTACCAAACAATTATTGCATTTCAGAATTCATTTCTTTTCAGCATTCGAACCAGTACCAGTTTTATGTATTATTCGAATGAAAAATCGTTATGTTTTAAAATTGCCTTCGTATTATTCACAAGAAAAATTATGATATTACGAATGCATTTGTTAAATGTAAAAATATATTCATTCGTAAAAGTACAAATATATTTGTTCAATACAAAAATAAATAAATAAATAAATAGATTCGTAAAAATTTCACGAACGATTTTTAACATTTTACTAATGCATTCGTTGTATTTATTTATGGTGTTTGTAAAGTATATTTTTGTTCGTTCGTACGTTGTACAAATAGCCACATGTAATTTGTACAAAGGCGTTCGTCTGCTGAAAATTACAAACGGTTTCGTAAAATGTAACAACTATTTCGTGCATATAACGAATTTTTTTTTTGGGTGCACCCTTAAAAATTTTGATGAGAATTAAGAAACAACAATTCAATGTGATGCTTCACAATATGGGCTTGGTGCATGTTTTGTTACAAGCTAATGGCCCAATCTGCTGTGCATCCCGAACTTTAAGCTGTACAGAAAAAAATTATGCGCAGATTGAAAAAGAATTTATTGAGATAACATTTGCTGTTTCCATTACTAGGATCTGAGTAAGCTTTACGCAACCAGGTTGCAAAGAATGAGGCTAAGACCTTTGAAATATAACTTGGAGGTACAATTTTTTGCCGGAAAATATATGCGCATAGCGAACCTCTTATCAAGAAATATTGATAAATACGCTCAAATTAAGGATTCGTCAGCAGAACTTAGCGAAGTTGTCCATGCAATCAATTTTAGTAATGATCGCAAGACAGAAGTTGCTAAAGAGACCGGTGCAGATCCAATACTATCAAAACTTATACGGTATTGTAAAAATTTGTGGCCCAGTCACATATCGAAAGTACCAGAAGAAGTACGCATTTATTTTAAAAAGATCTATTTTGAGGACGATCTCTTATTTTTTGAAGACAGATTAATTATACCCGTTACAGTTCGAAGACACATTTTGAAGCTTTTGCATCAAGCTCACTAAAAAATCTAAAAACTTAATTCTTGTAGGCGATTTTAATATTAATATTTTGGATGATAGTGAAACCGTTTCAAGCTACCTTGCTTTACTAGCATCACATGGTCTAACATGCTTTATTAATGAGCCGACTAGGACTGTTTCGAATAGATGTTTAGATCATATCTATGGGCGTTTCAAACATGTTGGGTATAATAAGTGCGAGAAATGTATTTTTGATTTGATGATTTCTGATCATTCTATGACTGGACTCATAATTAGTGTTTCTAAAGTTTGTAAAAATCCAAATTCATCCCAAAGAAGAATGAAGGTCAACTTCTGTAAGCTTAAGAATAATCTGTTTTATGAGTTCTGGGAAGAGGTATATGCTTGTAGTGATGCATCTACTGCTTACACATTCTTCATTGACTCCCTTAAGAATCATATTTTAAGTTGTTCCTCATTACTGCCCTCCAAAAAGTTTGTGAAAAGACTAAAACCCTGGATATCTAGTGAGTTATTAAACAAAGTTAAAGGTAAAAATAAACTTAGAATAAAATGTAATAAGGATCCTAATAATTTGGGCTTAAGAAGGAAATACAAAAAATTGTGTGTCGATCTTAGGAAAGAGATTCCTAATTGCCGAGATAACCTTTACCGTGCTCAATTTAGCTCTGCGAAGGGGAATTTAAAAAACGAATGGAAAGTAGTTAACAACATTCTAAATAAAGCGAATCGTTCGAAAGTACCAAATAGTATTTGTGTAGATGGCTGCGATGTGTCTGACAAACTCTTAATTGCTGATGCATTTAATTACTATTTTGCCAATATAGGCTGCAGTTTACAACCTTGTCAAGCCCTATCAATTTGTTCCCTCTGTCCGGCGATTTGTGAATGTGGTGAACCATTGCAAAGTAATAGTTTCGTTTATCAGCCCATAACTCCTCTTGAAATCCTTAAAGTTATTGGTACTTTAACTAAATCGAGTTCTGGTGGAGCTGATGGCATATCGAGTTTTACACTAAAACAAATTGCATGTTTTATTGTGGATGTATTGGCTGATATTTATAATCGTTGTGTGTTTGAGGGGATCTTTCCTGATGGTCTAAAATGTGCAGATGTCATACCATTGCATAAAAACGGTTCTTCTGCTGAAATCTGTAATTATAGGCCCATTTCTCTTCTTTCTGTTTTCAGCAAAATATTTGAAAAGCTTATGAAAAATAGGATATTGAGTTTTCTAACTAAAACCAAGTTCTTTCATCCTGTTCAATTTGGATTTCAAAAAGGAAAGTCGACGGAAGATGCACTGTTAGAGTTTTGTTCTCAAATTATGTCACACCTAGATGGAAAAAAATGCACGGCGGGCTTATTTATTGATGTAACCAAAGCTTTTGATATGGTTAACCATAAAATTCTCTTGAGAAAACTGGTGAAATCCGGATTCCGTGGTTTCATACTAAATTGGTTCAGGTCGTATTTGAAAAACAGGTCGCAACAAGTAAAAATTGTTGAAACAAGGAGCAAAGTTAATTACCTTAATCTAGGTGTACCACAAGGCTCTGTTTTGGGCCCCATTTTGTTTTTAGTCTACATCAATTCAGTGTTTTCTCTTGATTTCAAAGGATCACCTACTGCCTTTGCGGATGATATAGGCTTTTCTTATGGTTCAAACAGTCCTTTAAACTTGGTGTCTGATGTAAATTGGGATCTTAATCTTTTGAGACATTGGTTTGCTGAACATCAATTAGTAATTAGCTCTAAAACTAAAATAATGTTCTTCAACTTATCTCACTCGGCCAAATTTGAAGCAAATGTGTTCTTCCACGCACCTGACTGTCAAAGATACAAACTGACTAACTGCAATTGCACGTCCGCTCTTTCCTCTCAAACTTACTGTAATAGTCTAATCTGCAGTGATAAATGCTTTTTAATTGAAGCAGTAGACAACTTTAAGTACTTGGGACTCAGCCTGGACTCTAGAATGAGTTTTTCGTTTCATGCAGATATATTGAAAAAGTATTTGCGATGTTCACTTCGATATTTTTATTACTTGCGAAATATATGTTCTACTAAGCTCTTAAAGGTAATATATTACGGAATTTTCCATTCCAAGCTGCAATATGGAATTGCTTGTTGGGGAGGTGTGTACCTAAATAAAATACATCCGCTGCTAATATTGCAGAAATATGTTTTAAGACTTATATGTCGTAAACCTCGTAGACATCCTAGCTATCCTTTGTTCTGTGACCTGAATATTCTTCCTGTTCGTCATTTATATTGTTTCAAGGTATTAAAAACGTTTTTCATGAAGTCTGGTCATCGCAATTTTCGTCTCATTTCCACTCACAATTTACGTGTAAACGTCTCTAATATGTTATCTGTTCCCAATTTCCATTATATTTATTTATTCATTTATAAAGCAAATTAAAATTTGGCTCTTCCGATTTAACTATATTGGCTTAGAATCTATTATTTCTGATATTCTGGTTTAATTTAATTCTGGTAATTTTTAACTTTAGTTTAATTTTATATCAAATTTATAATATTTTTGTAAAATTTAAATTTTTTCTTTTGTTATAGTATCTCTGTGTTCATATTGTATTTTGCATCTTGCCTCTGAATCTTTCGTTTATAATTAATGTTTTCTTTCGAACTCCTGATTTCATTTTGTTAGTTTTTCTTAAAGGGTCACCCCACCCAAAACTTTTATGTTGTTTAAGCCAATGATGTGGCATTCAACTCTATTTTTATTACACTTAGTATATAAAAGTAAAAAATGTCACTTATTTTCTTATATATTCCTTATGATTATGAATACTGTAAAAATTATAAGTCATAAAACCTTCTTGTATATAGGAACCATAAGAAATAAATATTATATCTATCTATCTATCTATCTACCTTATGAGAAGAAATAGTAAAGAACCAATAATGTTCCACGAAATACCACCTTATCGGTTCTACAAGCTAGGTATGGATATCATGGAGTACAAAAACAAAACATTTCTGATAATTGGGGACTACTTTTCGAAATGGTTGGAAATTTTAGAGATGAAATCCAAAAACATAGTGGAAATAATAAATAAAATAAATAAATAATTGGCGCTACAGGTCCGTATGGACCCAAGCCTAGCTTCTCACAACCATTCGTCTTGTGTGAGTTTTTTTATTTTTGGGACGAATGGAAGTGATCTACAATTTTATGCCGAGTCCAAACGGCCAATTGAGAAGCTCTTTCATGACAGTTATACTCTCGGATGTTTGTCAGACGTTCGCGAGAGGTGGCGCAGCGAAAAAAACCTTAAGTTGGAATTTGGGTTTTTCTCGGGATTCGAACCTGGGACCCCTCGCTTAGTAGTCCAACACACTAACCACTAAGCCACTGCGCCACCTATAGTGGATATAATACAACATCTAAAAACCCTGTTTGCTGCCCATGGTATTCCGAAAACAGTAGTGTGTGATAATAGTCCTTTTAATTCGTTTAAGTTTAAGGAATTTGACAATTTCTTAAATTTTTCTATTCAATTTTCAAGTCCGTACTATGCAAAATCAAATGGTTTTGCTGAAAAAATGGTAGGTATTGCTAAGTCGCTAGTAAAAAAATCTCCGTATGACAACCAGGAACTATTTCTTGCCCTGTTAGAATTTAGAAATACGCCGATCAAAAGTCTAAATGCTTCACAATCTCAAATTTTATTTAGCCGAAACTGTCGAACTTTACTTCCGATGTATAACAAAAAACTCGAACCTAAAATTATGGAAAATGTCCTGAAAAATTAAAAGCATACCAAGAAAAAGTTTAGTCACAGTATGATGAAACTGCAAAACTCCGCAAAGATTTTAAACCGGGTGATCGCATATATTTCCAAAAACGCGACAATTTATGGTATCCAGGTTTTTTCGTAGATCAAGCTAACTGTCCAAGATCGTAGATGGTTAGTGAGGAAGAAGGTAGAACATATAGGAAAAATAAAAGTGTCATAAACATTCCCACTTCTATCGACCAAAATGATTCAACTAACAATGGCACTTGTGACAAGAAAGTACTTTTATTTTAATAGTACCATTACATGTAACACTTGCAACACTGCACATCTTAAAGCGCTCTTTTAATAAACGTCAGTCGATGTCTGACCATTGAATAAATCGGTCTCTTGTTTAAATAAAACACCAAAACAGGTAATACTTGGTACAGGCAAATTCCTACCTACCAAGCAAATTGCTATAAAACGCATTACGAACACTTAATATGTGGGCAAAACAATGGGGCCTTGGAGTCAATCCACAGAAGACTGAACTTATGCTGTAAAAAAAGATTGATTTTAAACTTCGATCCTCCAACTATTGAGGGTACACCCCTCAAAGTAGCTGGGAGTACCAAAAATCTGGGTAAAATTGGAAGATTAATGTCACTGAAAGGGTAAAAAAAAAAAACCGCAAACGCTTTTTACGCATGTTCGGCAAAAGGTGGGGACCAAGCCCTAAAGTAATTCTGTGGATGTATACGGCTATAGTCCGTCCAATACTCACGTACGGAAGCTTAGTCTGGTGGGAAGCCACGAACAAAGCATCGAATCTCAAACTAATGACCAAAATACAAAGCATGAACTAAGTATTAAATAGACCGTCAGCTCCCGCGCACCTACCCGATTCCCCCCTCAAATTTTGGAAAGAAAATTCTCTCTTAAATTTCCTATCTGTGAATACGTGTGAAGCAGCAAAATATTAAATTCTAAATGGCGGGAGGTGTAATAAAATACTGACACTTAGCAGTGTTCCTACATCGTGGGATCTCTACCCTTTTTGATGGAAATTTCATTTTTTTCACAAACTTTCTGTGCGTCAAAGGAAAAAACATCAAAATTGGGGGAATATCAATAATCTGACAAAAAACATTCAAACTACATTTCAACAAGAATATCATTATAATGTTAGGAAACTGCGGTTTTTATATTGAAGATTAATTTTCGAACAATACAAATACTTTTGAAAGTATGTCTTTTTCATTAAAAAATCGAGGTAATTTGAGTTTAGTGAAAAGAGTAAAATAAACACCCTTAGTGGGAAAAAGAAAGACAGATTGCTAAGAATACTGACTGAGAGTTAGTGTATTTGTTGAGTTTCTGTCAGCTGATGGATGCGTTCTGAGAGTTTATATTCATTGTTGTATTTCACCACGGAAACATGTACCTATTCTACCAAATGTAGAATAGCGAACGTAATCAACATAAATAAATGAAAGAGTAAAGTGTGAAAATTCGTTCGTTAACAATAAAATAAAATATTTGTTTCCTATAATTATTATGTCCGTTTTGTTTGTTGTTTTTGGCGAAAATTTATTTCACCGGCGAATGTCGATGGAAAAACTGCAACCAATATAAAGAAAAAATTGATTAAGAATATTCAAATTTAAAATATGTTTCAGGGGAAAGATATAAACATTTCTGTTCGGGTATAATTTTTCAGTTATAGAGTTTAGTATCGACTTTAAATTTACGGAAGCTCACAATTGCGAAAATTGTATTGAAAATAAAACCACTGTGAACTACTCGTAATAAGAGTCGAAAATGAAAATAAAAATGTTTATTGGTAAGGCCCAATCTTTCCATGAAGATTCCGTTTATTAATGGAAAACAAATTAAATTTATTAGAAAATTTGAAACAAATGAAATTATTAATTATGAAATTACATTTGAAATAAAATGTCGAGAATATGAATAATGTGCATTTATAAGAAAAAAAAGTCTATAAGGCACAATTAACTAAAATTTATTTTCTTTAAAATGTACGGGAAATGTATATAAGCAAAATTTGAAATAAATATATTTGCTGATTTGTACCCTGATATGTCTCACGCATTTAAGTTTTGCTGCATACAATTCTCTTTTTATCCATACGAATAATGATTAGTAAACGCATATTTTTTTATTTTTGTCGATGATTCATATAGATAAATGTAAAAATCCCGTATATACATTATCCTGGTAAAATGAGAGAAATCCTCTATACCTATGCGTTATAAAAAATTTGGTACTAAATTCACCACACTACCCACCGTTTTCTTAACACGATCCGATAACGGCCAATTATTTGAATTATTTTAATTTTTGCCAATGTTACCACAGAATGAACTGTCAGGCATCTGTCAGGTTCCTATGTGCGAGTGTATGCGTGCGTATAATCTACTTTATCATAAACTAAGTATTATATAGACCGTCAGCTCTTTCAACTTAAGAGAATTTGCCTACAAGCTGTTTTCCGTGTTCCTATGTGGCAAAGTATGTGTGCCATGTTAAAGTAGATTAGACGCACGCATACACTCGCACCTAGGAACCTGACAGATGCCTGACAGTTCATTCTGTGGTAACATTGGCAAAAATTCAAATAATTCAAAGGAACATTCAAAAATCTTAAAACCTTTAAAGCTTACTACGCTGCTCGAGCTAAATTTTCGCTCCCATACGAAATTCTCTCCAAAATTTAGCTGAGCTAAACTTTAGCGAACCCATTTAGCTGAGTGGTAGGCAGCTCGAGCTAAATAATCAAACTGTTGTTTAAAAATGTACTTCATGTGTCAGTCAAAATTTAGCGTGCACATTTAATGGGTCGGTACATTTTCTCAAGCTAAATGTGACAGTTCGATGTGTTTTGTGGCAAATGGTATTCGTTTTTGTTTATTTTCTTTGCTGATATAGACATAAAAGGCGCCTTTTTTAAACAGCCCACAATCACCTTTACATTAATTTTTCAGATTCTTTATCTCCTACAAGTTTATTTAGCTGTCACTTGGTTTTTCCATATTCTTATTTTACTTAAGGAACATTCAAAAATCTTAAAACCTTTTTAAAGCTTAGTACGCTACTCGCGCTAAACTAAATTTTATCTGGTTCCAACTTTTCTCTCCAAACATCAGCTAAAGTCCTAGCTAAATTTTGACATAGAGCACGCCGTGAATAAGTGTCACAGAAAACAGCTGTTCTTTGAAAAAAAACTTCTTTCAAATATTTAATTCTACCTTATTTTAACTATTTCTGATTCTAAGTACTTCTCGTCCATGTAATAATTTAAAAACCTCATCCTTGCATACTTTACCGCAACAGAAAAACAAAGCACATCGACCTGTCACAATTTAGTTTGAGAAAATGTACCGACCCATTAAATGGGCACGCTAAATTTTGACACTTGAAGTACATTTTGAAACAAAAGTTTGATTATTTAGCTTGAGCTGCGTACCACTCAGCTAAATGAATTCGCTTAAGTTAAGCTCAGCTAAATTTTGGAGAGAATTTTGTATGGGAGCGAAAATTTAGCTCGAGCACCGTACTGAGCTTAAGTCGTCAAGATTGGTTTGCACTACATTTACTCTGATCGGAAAAACTATATTCCTCGGAATTTCACTTTTCCTACGTCAGCCACATATGCGAACTGTCAATTTTGTACTCAACTCTGCCTCCACAAACTTGGCTTTATAAAGATCACGAAATGTCACTTTATGGATATATCTTTACAGCGTGACTTGCGATAACTTGTATTATATGTTAACACTGGCAAATACATTTCCACATTTAAAAAGCACAAATCAAATAGTTGACTCAAATAAAGAGCTGTCAAAGCAGGTAAAAATGATAGCTGACCCAATTCACACAAGTCGTCAGCTCGAACCAACTGGGCTTGCTTCTTTTATTATGTACTTATAAAGGGTGATTTTTTAAGAGGTTTAGAACTTTTTTAAAAAAAAAAACACAAAAAATTCGAAAAAATGAATGAAATATTTATTTGAATCGATAGTTTGAACCTTGCAATTTAATGTTTAAAGATAATTTCATGCAAATGTTGACCACGGCTGCGTCTCAGGTAGCCCATCCGCTGAGTCCAATTTTGGCATACTCTTTCACACATATCGGCCGGTATCTCACGAATGAATGCATGGATGTTGGCTTCCAGTGCGTCAATCGAAGCGGGCTTGTCCCTATACACATTAGCCTTGGCATACCCCCACAAAAAATAATCTAATGGTGTCAAATCGCACGATCTAGGCGGCCAATTGACCGGCCCGAAACGTGAAATTAACTGTTCACCAAACTCGCCTCGCAATTGCGCCATTGTTTCGGTCGGCTGGCTTTAGTTCTTGCACCAGCTGTATCTTAAAAGGCTTTACGCCCAAATCCTTCCGCAAAATTTTCCACGTAGTGCTGTAACAAAGGCCTAACTGCTGGGAACGGCGCCGAATCGACATTTCGCGGTCTTCTGTCACACTAGCTGATACGGCCGCAATATTTTCTTCACTACGCACAGTACGTAAACGTGTTGGTGGTTTAATGTCCAACAAAGTAAATTTGGTGCGAAATTTGGTCACAATCTTCCGAATAGACTGCTCAGAAGGTCGAGAATGCCGATCATAAAATGGAAGCAGCGCGCGATGAACATTTCGAACCGAGCACGAATTTTGATAGTAAAATTCAATAATTTGCAAGCGTTGTTCATTTGTAAGACGATCCATGGTTAAATTGCAAACCAAACTGAAGCTGTTTGACAGTGACACAAGGTACTAAACACACATCAGCTGTCAAAACCGGTGTTGCCAAAACCAAACCAGCTAAAAAATCACCCTTTATATAGATTAGTTTCTTCAACAATTACTTGGGGACGTTCGGATTTCTTGTTTTGTAAGCTGAATGACAGCTGAATGACTTGATTTTTTACTGGCCTAGATTTGTCACGTCAATAGTAGTTTTTTTTCTCAGTTGACGTTTATGGCGGGTTAGCTGACAAATCTAGTCAAGAAAATCATGCCTACATTCAATTGACATTTTCAAATGTTAAAATTTAAAACAAACATCGAGAATACAAACTTAATTCAAGTTCACAAGTCAACCCGTTCGTATACCTAAAGATAATTGTATTTGACGTTTTACATGAACTAGGTTTCCGAACGTCCCCATTATGTGTATGGTGCTTCCCGCATGACGATTTATATCTGCTTGTGGCCAAAATCCCCCAAATGACTGTATGAACAATATATTCACGCAATAAATAACACAATTATAAGACTGGCCCATGAGACAAATCGATATACAAATTCATTTTATTTTATGTGTATATTCATTTCCTGGGCCCAAAGTTAACTCTAATGAAGCCTCCAATTCACTTGTTAGTGGCCATGGAGGCCAACAAAAATAAAAGAGCACACCGCTTCCTCGTATGGAGGAATTTACAAGTTGGGAACTTCCCGGGGACCATTTAAATTTTCCGCATATTTAATTCTGCAATCCCCTCACAGCTTAAATATTTCTTTAAAAATAAAAAATCGTTGGAGAAATGCATGCTCAATACTGAATGCCGGTCATGTCAGTACGTACCCTCTACTGGATGTTGATAAAATTCTGACGTTTGGTTTTTTGTTTTCCAATTTTTTATTTCTTTTTATTACAATCATGTCACTGCGGAATTGGGGACGAAAGTTGAAATATCGAAAACGGTTTTCTATATTTAGGCAATTTTGTAATTAATTCGTTTGAACTTCATTGGCAGTGACGTTATTCTTTTGTGTCTCTGTATCCATTAACTTAATGAAGTTGGTCTGTTTTCTTTTAATTGAAAGTGAGCTTTTTTATTTTCAAATTCTGATTGATTTGTTTGCGTGAATTGACTAACGGTGATGTCTTATTGAAGATTCATTCTCGGAAGCGAAATGATGGGTTTTGTTTAGGAAAACTACAGCTTATTGGTCTGAACATATTTAGTTGACAGGTCGAACCTATACGATACGGTCAATGCGGACTTGCTCAGTGAGAAGGCTTTAACAATTTTATTTAAAGCATCGATCAGTGTTGAACGGGGTTCTATCTTACCTATGGTACAAAAGGGCCCAGCACGAGGAAACAGTCAAAATATTTCTCATACTGACCAATACGTTCAATCGCGCACCAGAACAAGAAATGTGAGGTTGAATCCGCTCGATTACATGAAAGAATTCAGATAACGCAAATCTGTCACCAAAAGAGAGATTCAAAGTAACCGGATTTATCCCAGTGGTCGACAAGCTATGTGTTTCTCTCACTCTCAAATCGAGATTTGGATTTCTTACTCACATCGAGAAGATGAATGCTGAAAATTTGCATGTTACAGCAGAGGTAGGTATTGGTGAAAGTGTACAAGGATGATCTAGAACCTAGTCTTGGTAACGAATTGGTTCAATTCGTATCTTTGATCGACTTATACAAAAGGACTATGGAAAGCACCAATTTACGGAGCTTTTCTACTACCAAATTCTCGACGGTCAAAATTTCAAAGCAACATTTCCAAACCCTGAAATATCAATGAGAAAGAATTTGGGTTTAATGGTATCGAACTGCAGCGGAGAGCGCTCATTTCATAACCATGTTTGTCCTATAATGTTTCTTGTATATAGAACCTCTCCTTAAAATAGTTTTATTAACCAAACAAATCAAATTATTCGTCTTTTAAAAATATATAATAACTAACCATTATTAAATATTCAGTAATCTTAAAATGTGGTATTCCCGAACTGTAGCACATATCCCCCACGGTTGCCGAGATTGGCCGCATTTCTTTTTTGTATGTTCTCGCATGTCATACAGATTCTTAATTGACATAACACCGCAAACAAAATGGAGAATTTGAAAATAAAAATAGAGGGACTAGCGGCAACAGGATTTCGAGTTTGGGGTTTTAGTAAGATTGGGCTATTCGTCATATTTCCGGCACTTATACAGCAGGGAGTTGATGTATTGGCACCCATCTTCACCAAAGTATTTAGCTGCAGTCTGGCCTACGGTCATATACCGGAAGCCTGGCGAAAAGCAACAGTGAAATGGATTCAAGTCCCAACAGGTAAATCCATCGAGTCAGCACTTAATGACTTAGTAACCAAAAATGAATCCTCAATCAATCGTAAGGAAATCTGTCATGTCGCTTTCCTTGACATTGAAGGATCTTTCAACTACACATCTTTTGAGTCTACAAACAGGGCTCTCAACAATAGGAATCTATCTCCTACCATTGGGAAATAGATAATGTCAATGCTGAATGACAGAATAATTAAGACCCGCATTGATGATGTGGAAATCTCGGCACTCACAAATAGAGGGTGTCCTCAGGGGGGCGTCCTCTCGCCCGTCTCTTGTCATTGACGATTTACTTCAGTCCTTGGCAAATCAAGGGATCTATGCTATAGGATATGCCGACGACGTAGCAATCGTTGTCAGTGGTAAATTCGAAAGCACGGTCTCAGAAATACTGCAATACGCCCTATCTGTTGTCCAGAAATGGTGTAATAAAGAAGGTCTTTCTGTTAATCCAAAGAAGACAACTATTGTCCCTTTTACAAAACGGAAAAAACTAGATATGCTTATTCGCCCTTCCTTGTTTGGCAAAACCATTGAATTCTCCCGAGAAGTCTAATTCCTGGCACTTATCCTTGACAGGAAACTTTCGTGGAAGCAGCAAGATCGAACGAATCGTGAACAGAGCCACCAGATCTTTATGGATCTGTCGGTAAGAACTGGGGACTTATACCTCGGATGATATTCTGGCTTTATTCGCTTGTCGTAAGACCAGCGGTCACCTATGCCGCCTGGCCTGGGGGACGAAGACTAGTGAAGTCACCACAGTCAAAAAGCTAGACCGAGTTCAACGTTTAGCCGGAATCTGTATGACGGGATGTCTACGCTCAACTCCGACCATGGCGCTCAATATCATCCTAGGTCTAACTTCTCGTCAAACACATCTTCAAATGGAGGCTAGACTAAGTATTCACCGCCTGTTCCATTCGAACAACCTTGACCCCTATTCCCCTCAGGGAGGTCATCTATCCGTGCTCGACACCATGGAGCCTTCAAGCCTATTCAACATGGCCCTTGACGACATGCTTCCAAAATACGGCTTCCATAAAAATGTCTCCATAATCATCCCCCCTAGGGAAGACTGGGAAAAATACAAACCCAACCCATCACTACTTGACATCATCTGGTACACAGACGGTTCTCAGATGGACTCAGGGACTGGCTCTGGAATCTACTGTGAGTCGCCCCAGGTGAACTTATCAGTCAGCGTTGGGAAAAACTTATCAATATTTCAGGCTGAAGTCCTTGCAATCAACCATTGCGCTAGAATAAATCTAAGCTCTAACACACGTGGAAAAAACATATCTATCTTTCCGAAAGCCAAGCAGCTCTCAAAGCTGTTGACTCATCTGTCATCTAAACTCGTCTTAGAAACATTCACAACCATCTACGAACTTTTTAAGAAAAACCTGTTCATCCTCCACTGGGTTCCAGTCCACAGAGGATTTGAGGGTAACGAATCAGCTGACTCACTGGCTAAAATCGGAGCAACCTATCCACTTACTGGACCTGAACCCTTCTGCGAAGTCAGCAAAAATCATTTCAGGAACTATGTATAATAATTGGCGCAACAGGTCCGTAGGGACCCTAGGCCAGCTTCTCACAACCATTCGTCTTGTGTGACTTTTTATTTTTGGGATGAATGGAAGGAATCTACGATTTCATGCCGAGTCCAAAAGGCCAATGAGAAGCTCTTTCATGACAGTTATACTCTCGGATGTTTGTCAGACGTTCGCGAGAGGTGGCGCAGTGAAAAAACCTTAAGTTGGAATTTGGGTTTGGAATTATAAAGAACCTATCTCGTGCATAACTGCACCACACTATTTTTCCCCAAATTCTGCTCCAGAAAATCACTTTTCAGCGGACATGGACTCGTGAAAAAACATCTCCACCGCATTAGTGTCTCACCGGATCCCATTTGCAGACGTTGTCTTGATAGTGACGAATCCTCTCTTCACATACTAATAGAATGCCCGGCTCTTTGTCGTCTCAGAAAGAACATCCTTGGCGATGAAATTGTCAATCCAGCAGCCCTTGCTGACATACACCCAAAGATGATTCTTGTCTTCCTGACTACCTCTGGAGTTAAAAGATGGCCCTAGGAATTGACCAGGGAAGCCACAATAGGCTCCTCTAAGAAGCCGCAGTGCCAGAGCCCCTTGAAAGCTCTCCCGCTTCATAATCTAATGATTTGGCTATGGAGCTGACGTTCAATTTAATACTTAGTTTATGTCCCCGATTCCCCTCCGGTGTACACCAGAAACAAAAATGGACCAATCTTTAAGTTTTTTTTTATTTTTTTTTTCGGTTTAACCCCGGATACACGTACGCAAAGATAATGGAATACAGAGATATATATCTTTCCAGTGGAAAGGCGGCTGCCTACAAGCTGTTTTCCCGAAAAATTTATGAAGTCACAGACTTATGCTCATTTCTTTTCTAGGATTTGTGAGTTCATGAATTGAACTTTAATGCAAGAATTCGCTATTCCGAAATGTATATTTCACTATTTTTTTTATTTTAATCGAACCCTTAACAAAAACTAAAAAAGTTCAAGACCAAACACAAAACAATTGAACAAAGCGATGCCCATAAAAACAAAATGAATGTTGGCCGGCCATTAGCAACATGCTTTTTTGTAGCTCACACGTATTCACAGGGGGTTTAAAATTACGAAAACAACAATGTAAACAAATGGGTTTTGGGGGGATAGACGTACGAAAGATATCCATCTCTTTTATTTATTCATCTCTGCACGTACGTCAAGAAATTCATCAGAAAACATATGATTTCCCTGGCGAGTCGAGGCCAAAACCGCCAATTCGTTGAAACACTTTTCCTACTGTACATCCGAGACATAGGCCCAAAAGTCAACTTCGACAAAATGTTTCGAATTCAGCGTCAACTATTCCGAATTTGAATTACCCCGATACCTCTTTTATGATGAATAATGTATATGTATATGTATGTTCACAAACAAAACTGCCAGTTATTATATTTTATTATATAAATTAGTCAGCGTAGTGATCCTAGCAAATTATAATAAAACATTTGGAACAATTTTTACCTGAACTGTACCAGCATTTGTACGAACCAAAGAAAATAGAATACAGAGATATATAACTTTCCAGTGGAAGGCGGCTGCCTACAAGCCGTTTTCCCGTAAAATTCATGAAGTCACGCACATATGCTCATTTCTTTTCTATTCTATGTCCGTTCATAAATTGGACTTTAATGCAATAATTCGTTACTCCGAAATGCGTATTTCATTATTTTATTTATTTTAAACGAATACTTAACAAAAACCAAACAAGTTCAATACCAAACACGAAACAATTGAACAGCGCGATGCCCATAAAAGCAAAAGGAATGTTGGCCGGCAATTAGCAATATGCGTTTTTGTAGCTCACACGTATTCACAGACGGTGGTTGAAATTACGAAACAACAATGTAAACAAATGGGTTTTGGGGGGATAGACATACGAAAGATATCCATCTCTTTTATTCATTCATCTCTCCCTGGCGAATCGAGGCCAAAACCGCCAATTCGTTGAAACACTGTTCCTACTGTACATCCGAGACATAGGCCCAAAAGTCAACTTCGACAAAATGTTTCGAATTCAGCGTCAACTATTCCGAATTTGAATTACCCCGATATCTCTTTTATGATGAATAATGTATATGTATATGTATGTTCACAAACAAAACTGCCAGTTATTATATTTTATTATATAAATTAGACAGCGTAGTAATCCTAGCAAATTACAATAAAACATTTGGAACAATTTTTACCTGAACTGTACCAGCATTCGTACGCACCAAAGATAATGGAATACAGAGATATATAACTTTCCAGTGGAAAGGCGGCTGCCTACAAGCCGTTTTCCCATAAAATTCATGAAGTTACGCACATATGCTCATTTCTTTTCTATTATATGTCCGTTCATAAATTGGACGTTAATGCAATAATTCGTTACTCCGAAATGCGTATTTCATTATTTTATTTATTTTAAACGAATACATAACAAAAACCAAACAAGTTCAATACCAAACACGAAACATTAGCAATATGCGTTTTTGTAGCTCACACGTATTCACAGACGGGGTTGAAATTACAAAAACAACAATGTAAACAAATGGGTTTTGGGGGGATAGACGTACGAAAGATATCCATCTCTTTTATTCATTCATCTCTGGTTTCTGTCACTACAGTATAAAAATAATGGAATATCTCTGCTACAGTACTACAGACAGACAACACGGGGCGGTAAAATTTAACCTCAACTATTTTCAAATAAAAAATTCGCATTTCTTTCCATATTTCATTTAACGTTTGTTTCGCGGTGAGGTGAGACGGAAATCACGCCGAGTGCATTTTCAACGTGCAGCATTGGCTCTTTAATCAAAAATTAATTGAACTTATTGTAACGCAGTGAAGAAAAAATGTCGCTCTCCTTTCAAAATGCAGACTCAATCAAACAAGCTCTATTCGAAGAGCTGCAAAACATCCTCAGCTCGGAAACGACAGTTCGACAGTCAGCGGAGGGTCGAATGAAGCAATTGGAATTCACTGAAGGTAATCGTGAGCTTAGACATACAAAATGTCGAGTAAAAATAATAACTTTGTTCCTAGGTTATGGCGTATATCTTTCCGAGTTGATAATGAATCAGTCCTTTGAACTACCTCTTCGGCAAATGGCTTGTATCATGCTGACACGTTACGTGGAAAACCACTGGGCAGAAAGTGATGAACATTCCCAAGAAAGTGTCGCCACAGAGCAGGCAAGGAAAACAATTCGCAACATACTTCCTAATGGCTTGTACGATCCGAATAGTAAAATCAGGTCCGCAGTTGCACACGCTATCTCGACTATAGCTGCCTCTGACTGGCCAGGAGTATGGACTGACTTGTTTCCCATAATCATAAAGTGCCTAGGCGGAAATGAAGATTCTATTCATGGAGCAATACAAATTTTACATGAATTCTCATATGATGAAAAACAAATCAAGGAACTCGGACCCTTTATCATCTCGGAGGTGTACAGAATATTTGAAAGTGAACAGACGTACAGCATCAAGACAAGAACGTCGGCCATCAAGCTACTGAAGCCTCTGTTCATGTCGATAGGATTTAACATAAATAATCGTGAACAGCAGGCGGCTTTAATGGAACCAGTGTTGAACAACTTCATGGACAAGCTGCTGCACTGTCTGACCGTGAACAGTGGAAGTGCATCGAATTTCATGCTCAAAACTGAGATTGTCAAAAGTAAGTACTGTAAAATATGTTCAGCCTTTCGTCTTATGCATTGCTCTCGAAGTTTTCACATTTTTGGTAACCGAGATGCCAAAGTACATCCAGCCATTCATGAACAGAATACTTCCGCCAATTTGGCAGTTACTCACACAAGTTGCTGATATCTACGTGAAGGTTATCGTTAATCAAACAGAGGAGAATCCATTCCCCGTCTCGGATAACGATGGTATGTTTGTAGTGTTCCTCCAAAGTGATTTGATTTCATTAGCATAATTTCCAGATGAAGATGAACTAACCAACTTCACTACGATGATCATTCAGGTCTTTGAATTCATTCAGTGCATAGTAGGCTCTGGGAAATTCCGTGCCATCATCAAGAACGTACTCACTGATCTAATCTACATAATTATTGTATACATCCAAGTGCCAGATGAGCAAATCGAATTGTGGAACGACGATCCAGAGAAATTTGTCGAAGACGAGGACGAGTCTGGAGTTGAGCTCACTATCCGCCTGTCTGGTCAGGACGTGTTGATGTCTATTAACGATGAACTGGGATCCAAGGTTCTTCCATCTCTGTCTGAAGCCCTCGGCCGTCATATGAACGTTGCCGAAGCGGAGAAGTCCGCGGGCAATCAAAACTGCTGGAAAATTCACGAAGCCTGCATGGTAGCTGTACACACTTATAAGGAACTTATCCTCGAAACCGAGAATCAATTCGATCTGCTTAACTATCTAACACTGGTTCGGAATCTTCTAAGTTACGAAGGATCAGCGCAGCTAGTGGGACGATGTCTTTGGACACTGAGTTCATACGCAAAGTCCACTTTATACAATCCCCAAATGCTGGAGGAAATTCTGTCAGTTACACTCAGCAGTTTGGCGCGAGACAAGCCGATCGTATTGAAAATTAGCGCCGTGAGGTATGAAACTCTTTCGCACAAATGTATTTTTATATGAAACAATTATTTTCCCAAAATAGAGCCATCCTCGGCTTTGTACAAAGCCACGAAAGTTTTGATGGTGACAAGCGACTGCTTATTCAATCAAAACTACCTGGATTTGTCGATGGGATTATCGATTTGATCCCAGGATGTAAGTGTTCGGTGCTTGGTCTGTTATTGGAGTGCTTAACTACGATCATATCAGTGAGTTACTCGTATAAATACACGCCATCAAGTCACGACATCTTGTCTTGTTGTAGTTTTACCCCACATTTGCTGGAACCGTTCACAATAAGCTGATCCCAATGGCGATAGCTGTTTTCCTCAAATACCCCGAGGATCCATTCATTTTGGCACTGGTTCACGACATGTTGAAAGTACTATCACAGAACCCTCACTGTCTGCAACCACTCCAAGAAAAGTTTATTCCAACAATTGTAAGCCGCGCTTACGCGTGAGTTCCTTAGTTTGATCTAATATCTAGCCATCTTCCCCAGGTTAGTATACTAGCCCTTCAAGGCGAACAAGCCAATTCAGCTAAACAAGACATCGCGCTCGATGTCCTCACCACTATAGTCAAATACTCTCAGATGCCACTCACCAGCAATCTGATCGACATCGCCTTCCCCGCCATGATACATTGTGTTCTTCGATCCGACGACCACTCAGTTATGCTCAGCGGAGGAGAGTGCCTGCGAGCATATATCTTTGTTTCTCCCGATCAAGTCTGCTCCTACAAGAACGGCGAAGGTCTAAACTATATCATGCAAGTAGCCACCATGCTTCTGAATCCAATGAATAATGAAATGACAGCTGGACAAATTGGCCACCTGGTGATCACAATCATATCGAAAATCGGAAACCTCCTCGGCGAGAACATTGACCTCCTTCTCAAAGCAGTTATCAGCAAAATGCAACTAGTCGAGTGCCTTAAAGTCATCATGAGTCTGGTTGTTATATTCGCGCATCTCTTCCTCACCCAAATGGATGCCGTACTCAATTTCTTATCCACAGTGCCTGGGCCGACTGGTGAACCTGCTCTCCAGTTCGTCTTTACCAATTGGCTTTCCAAACAAACCATGTTCTTTGGCTCATACGAGCGTAAGGTTACCACAATGGCCCTTTGCAAACTCTTCGAATACGGAGTGACAACTCAAGACAATCGCCTGACAACAATCACAGTCAAAGAACTGATCACCATTGAAGCATCAAATAAAGTGAGAACGCGCTCACAAACCACCGGACAATGGGTCACCATACCAGCTCTGGTTAAAATGTTTAAGCTCCTCATCAACGAACTGGGTCACTTGCAAGAATCAAAACAAGCCGAACTCGAAACGGATGATCACACTTCGGATGAAGAGGACGCATCGGGTGAGAAATCATCAGCCGGAAAGGCGCGTTACGTCTCGGATTTGTATTTCAACGAAGATGAGGATGACAATTCCGATGATGATCAATTGATACAAGAGCTGATGAAGGATCCTCTCTTCCAGGCCAACATGGAAGACAATCTAACTAAGTTCTTGCAGAACTTCAGTAGCAATGAACATTTTCCAATGTTTGTCGGCCATCTAAACGAAGCAGAGAAAGGAATCTTGAAAGCGATACAGGTTGAAGTTGTTTAGCACACGTGTTGTTGTTTCGAAGTGAACTCCTGCAGCTAAGGAGTTTCTCATGAACATGTGTTATTTATTATTATTATTAACGAAGTTTATTTTTTTTATATTTACAATAAATGAAAGAATTGTTTAAAGAGCAGTTAGATCGCATATAAATATAAATATAACTCTTTGAAACGGTATTTTTATTCGCTGAGTTGACAGCAGAAAGAAAACCGCAAAGTGGGGCCAGATGTCACAAAGATTTTGAAGCTCCCGTTTGGCACATTTCAGTTTATCAGGCATGTAAATGTCGGCTCAGCAGCCTCTGACAGCTATTTGTATATGCCTCTCAATACTTTGCTTAGAGTCAGCCCATTAGTTAACTTATAGCTTTAGTTCCAGAAGAATATGAAGATGGATTCACCTTAAAGCAGTATATTGATATAAAAGGGTTTATTTATTTCATACCACTTGTCAGTCGAAATCGAAAGTTGGAAACTGCACTGATCCCATGGTGTACATCTCTCAATAGAATCATCAGTCACTCTACGCTTGTCAAAAACTCTCTAAATTTAGTACTGAGCCAAGATAACTTCAATAGAGTGAAACCAAGCGTGGAATGGTGCAGGTTTAAGGAAAGAAACAAGAGTTAAGAAAGACAACAACTGTCTGCCTAATGGTAATAACGAATTGCTGATAACATGGTAATGCTTGGGTCCCCTCAGCCTGATCGTCTGCGGCTACTCCATAGGCTTTTATCTATCTGTATTGAAGGTAATTTTTGATCACCTATTTTGCATTTTGCATGACAGCTAGCCATTTTTGGACGAGGAATTATGGCAGCAGAATCCTTGGACATCACTAATGTGTGTGATGCTGATAACAAACTTGACGTTTCTAACCGCATTCAAGTTCGAGAAAGTACGTTCTTATGTAAAAGAAAACCGTAAATCAAAAATGTTTTTCTTCACCCGAAAAAAAAATTAACAGCACCATCCTTCGAGCCGGATTTGAACCAGCGACCTATGGATTTCTACACGAGTTTGACACATCTACAGTCCACCGCTCTACCAACTGAGCTATCGAAGGTGATACCGGATTGATGTCAAATACAGCACATCAGCGTCTCAGTTGGTGGAACTGCATTACCGATAAAAAGAAAACAGAATAAACTTTCAACTACGCCTCAGCAACCACACACACTCATGAACTGGTACTCGTTTTACTTTAAAAACAACAAAAACAAGCACCACTCTAACTGGAAGTCTGATTGGAAAACACTGCTAAATGCAAAAACAATTCTTATATGGATGATGTAGATAGTAGAATGTAGTCATGTATTCGAGTTCGAGTACACTACAGAAACAACGTTTTCTTTACCGAACCGAATAGGCGAATACCGTACCGGCAGGCAGACAGCATTCACATTCACAGTTCATATAAGGTATATGATTATTATTTGCCGTTTATATTATATCAGTTTACTTTCGTTCACCATTCGACGACGACTTGGGAACTGAGTCCTCTTATCACACTCTGAATTGTTTTTTGCATATTTTGTCATAAATACTTAACCTTCAAGTTTGTCTCCCAAGTCTTTCAAGTGCAAAAATGTCGTACCACAAGCCAGAAAGTAAAACTATCCAGGAATTGAAGGATATCGCTCACACTCTACGTATCCATTCAATTTCGTCAACTCAGGCATCCAAATCCGGGTAAGTGTTTTACATTAAAACAAGTAAATATCTACATATTTGCAGTGTTTTTTTTTTATATATTACTAACCCAAGTTTTATAATTTTTGTGGTCTGATTTCTGATGGAGTTAGCTTGAGCGGAACACGTGGTTTGCTTTAAAATATTAATCCGTATTGAAATGTTCTAAATTGCGATGCAGCATAAATATCTGCCGTTACAGAGTATGTGACACTATGTAGGAAGTGTTCCTACAACCATCTTTTCTGATTAGATTCAATGTTGGATTAATAAAATTAAACACGAAAAATGACCTTTTCGACCTTGCTTATAGTGAGCCGTCTCTCTGCGTGACGCGAAGGTTCTATGTGTTATGAAATCGCGTTGACTGAGGTTTCTAAATTCTAACAAATATTCGATGGGAGAAAAATCGCCAACCCCCTGCCCCTTGGCGTGGTAACGTCTGTTGCTCAGCCGCCTAGAATGAGATACCGGTGAATTTTGTTATCGTATTAGTGGAAAGTAAATAAGACCTTCACAGTACAGCTGCACCTCTAATGCGTGCAATAATGATGGCCTGATTTTTATTTACATCGTTCCCAATCATTTACTAAACAAAATTCATTTATTAACAGCAATGTATTTTTTCATTATTATTTTACTGTTTATAACATCCACTTGGTGTTGTGTCCGCGTTGTGTTAGCTTTTGCCTTGGAAAGTGATGGAAAAAGCGAATGGAGTTATGGTTTGGTTGGATTGCGTGTGCGCCTTGCGTTGAGCGGAGCAAAGTTGTGGATATTTTGACTGGGTGTACCTACCTATCTCTATCTTTGAGGGGGTCAACAATTTGAATGTGCTGCTGGTTTCGCGGTTTGCGAGTGGTTAATTTAGGTGAGGGACAAGAGCCAGTGGCTATTGGCATGGCTATTAATGCTTGCACTACACACTGCACATTAAATAATGTGGTGCGTACCATACCAAACCAATTGCCTGTTAGGTTTCTGCATTGTGGATCAATTTGCGTCGTGCATTTTAAGTTCTTAAAAATTCTACTGTATACTGACTGATAAACAAAAACAGGATGATTCTCCAAGCAAAGGAACATTTCGTCGGCTTAATAAGAAAACCTCGTAACTCCATTTTTGGCAAAAATTACTTTTTGATGCTATCTTATAGAAACTCAGTAGTAGGCGCATTCCTATGGCAAACCTCGTAGCTCCTTTATAAGTTAAAATCACTTAAAAATCATCAAAATCAGAATAACATCGTTAACTACAAAGTTGAGCTTGGTAACAAACTTTCGTTCCTCCTGTAAAATTCAAAATTTTGGAGTTACGAGGTTATCTTATTAAGCCGACGATTTTTAACATCCTCAACAGTTCGAGCAATGTGCGTGTTTGAGTATTTTGACAGTACAAGTGTGTATTGTATACCATTATTAGCAACTATAGTTCCCTATTTCAATCGTGCCTGCTTCGGTCACAACTTATGTGGTTTTCGATTGGGCTTCTTCAGATTTGCTCTCCGATTTCAGATTTCGTGTGCGTAATCGAACATAAAAACGTCACTTGCTCTTTTTTGTGTTGATATTCGTGCGGTTCGAATATTAGTAGCCTTCAACACTTTTTTACGCGTTTTGCATTCACTGGGGTTTTTTAAGCATTTGTACAAAAATAGATCCACCCGATGCAATGCGTTTCATTTTAGTTGGAAAATTTCACGAAAAGGTAAACAAACCCCACTAGTTGTCAAACTGAAACGTATTTGGATTGGTAAATCTGAACAAATCTGAGAAAAAATCCGGATTCGCAAAAGTACTCTGAAATCTGAAACAAATGTTGTTGTTTTTGTACGAAACGAACATAGTTGGTTAGTAGTTTTTACAGTTGTTCCACTGTGTCTTGATGTATCACGGACTTTGAAGCACTTTTAATTCCCAGTAAATACCCCGGTTGATGATGTGTTTTTACCCCGTAATATATTTTAATAGGTTTATTTTTTTTATATTAACCACAATGTGCAAATACATGGCATGTGCTAATTGATTATATATATGCCAATTATACTGTAATTTCCAAATTAATCAAATTTGCATGGCTTATCTACCTATGTAACAACAATATTAAACAATCATGAATTTATCGGACCTAACCTCTTTTGTTATCAGCGAGTAATAACTTTTCATGTGCACAGACATGTATATCAAAACCGCTTTATTTTTCGTATCAACCACGAAACTACACCGAAAATAGAAATACACTTGTTCGCCATCAAATATGTATTCTGTTTCCCAACAGAAATAAATTACATTTTGGCACGTGAATAGAATATCTTCAACGGCACATTTGTGTCTCCTAAAATAGATAAAATGGATCAACAGTATCGGTCATTGAACGGTATTTATGACATAAAACACACACTCTATCTTCCGTCAGTAGCGGTCATGGCCGCGCCTTCCCTTTTAATTTCCCATTACGATGCCACGTCATCCGAAAACATTCCACTTTCAAAAATTAAGTATGTGCTTCACTCTTTTATTTATAGACATCCAACATCATGCGCTTCGATTGCGGAAATTATGTCAGTTTTGTTCTTCAATACGATGCGTCTAAATTTGAAGGAACCTCGGGATCCTTCCAGTGATCGATTTGTTCTGTCAAAGGGTCATGCTGCTCCCATTTTATACGCAGCCTGGGCTGAGGCAGGCCTCTTCCCGACTTCCGATTTGCAGAACCTTCGAAAGATTGACAGCGATCTGGAGGGTCATCCAACCCCACGTTTGAACTTTATTGATGTGGGTACTGGATCGTTGGGGCAAGGTGTAGCTGTTGCTGCCGGTATGTCCTATGTTGGCAAGAACTTCGACAAAGCTGATTACAGGTAAACTTTCAAAAACATTCACACAAACAAAGTGTTCAATGAATTTCTTTTTCAAGGACCTATGTTGTCGTCGGAGATGGTGAGTCAGCTGAAGGTTCAATTTGGGAATCTCTCCACTTCGCTGGACACTATAAACTGGATAATCTCTGCGTTATATTTGATGTGAACCGTTTGGGACAGTCGGAACCGACATCTCTACAGCATTCGATGGAGGTTTACCGCAAACGATTGGATGCGTTCGGCTTCAATGCTCTGGTTGTTGATGGACATGATGTAGAAGAGTTGTGTAAGGCGTTCTTCGAAGCCGCCAATACTAAGAACAAGCCCACCGCTATCATTGCCAAAACTTTCAAGGGAAAATTCTTCCCCAACATTGAGGACTTGGATAACTGGCATGGCAAGCCTTTGGGTGATAAGGCTGCCGAGACCATTAAGCATTTACAGGGTTTGATTGTCACTGAAAATAGGACCGTGCGTCCACAGTCACCCGTTAAATCTAGGCCGGCTCCGAAGGTAGACATCACAAATGTGAAATTGGCCACACCACCGTCGTACAAATTGGGAGAAACTGTTGCCACTCGATTGGCTTATGGAACTGCTCTAGCTAAAATCGGTGCAAATAATAACCGCGTTATCGCTTTAGACGGCGACACCAAGAACTCGACGTTTTCCGACAAGTTGAAGAAGGCATACCCCGAACGATACATTGAATGTTTTATTGCCGAACAGAACTTGGTTGGTGTTGCCATTGGTGCAGCGTGCCGCGACAGGACCATCGCCTTTGTCTCTACTTTTGCCACGTTCTTTACCAGAGCCTTCGACCAAATTCGTATGGGAGCTATTTCGCAAACAAATGTTAACTTTGTCGGCTCCCATTGTGGTGTGAGCATTGGTGAAGATGGTCCCAGCCAGATGGGATTGGAAGATATTGCTATGTTCCGTACTGTTCCTGGTAGCACCATTTTCTACCCAGCCGATGCAGTGAGTTGCGAAAGAGCTGTTGAACTGGCTGCCAATACGAAGGGAATCTGCTTCATTCGCACGTCGCGCCCCAACACTGCCGTCATCTATGCTAACGATGAACCATTTGTCATTGGCAAGGGCAAGATCGTAAAGCAATCGGCCCAAGATCATGTTTTACTGATTGGCGCTGGCATCACCTTGTACGAATGTCTGAAAGCTGCCACTGAATTGGCAAAGAACGGTGTAAATGCCCGAGTTTTGGATCCATTTACCATCAAACCCATCGATGACACTTTGATTTTGGAGAATGGTCGTGCCTGCGGCGGACGAATTGTCGTCGTGGAAGATCACTACCAACAGGGAGGCCTTGGTGAAGCTGTTAAGGGAGTTGTTGCCGAACATCGTGACTATGTCGTCAAACACTTGTATGTTCCGGGAGTGCCAAGGTCTGGCCCGCCAGAAGTTCTCATCGATATGTTTGGAATTTCAGCTAGGAATGTTGTTAACGCTGTTAATGAGATTCTGAAGTTGTAAGGATGTGAAATGTACTTGTAAAGGCAGTTCAACTTTCTCGGATTTATTGTTCTCTTTTTTCTAAAGTGTTATGAAAGTTTTATTTCAATAATATTTAAATTGTTAATAGTAGATGTTGCGCTATGATTACCCCCATCTTTTTATATGGTTAAACCATTCCATTAAAGCAACACATTTATGTAAACTGAACGATTCTTTTCCAAAATATATGCATTTTCAGTCGAATTTTACTTGAATTGTTGTTTTTTCGCATTTGGATTTAAACTGAACTAGAGTTTCGAAGATTTGTTTATGCCGTCGTCAATGCCCTCATCAGAAACGGAATATTCTCGTTATCAATACATAACGCTAAAGCAAGCAGTGCATTCCGACGAAGAGCCATTGCTGCCAGAACAAGCATTTAATCACGCCATCTGTGAACGACAGAATTTGTTATTGTTTTATATGAAAAATCAACTTGGTGCTTGCAGAATCCGGCCTTCCTTCGATCCAGCGAAGAGTGGGTATGCTGACCTCAATGGCGACTCTCAACACTACCGCAACACGCAACAAGCTCAACGGCAATTGACGTCTACAAACAAATGTTCACTGAATTATCCGAAACGTACAAAGCAAACAACTGGAGATTCATGTACACAGACGGATCGATTTCCGACTCGGGCGTATCATTTGCAGTGGTAGATGGGAACGGAATTACCTTATCCAAATGCTTACTACCTGAATTTGCATCCGTGTTCTCAGCAGAAGCTACAGCTGTCCTATGAGCTATACAATTAGCAGTTAAATAAAAAACAATAATATGCACAGATAGCCTGTTCACTTTGACGGTTATTACTAATACCAACAACAAAAACAAACAAATTATCGTAAGCATTCGGGACGAATTGGTTAAAACCAAAGGAAAGATCAAACTCTTATGGGTCTCAGGCATGAAGGGAAACGAAGACGCTGATGCGGCAGCAAAGTACACTGTTAAAGACGAACCACTTTTCTAATGTCCAACACTAAATAAAAGAGGTATTAAAAGGCACATCCGAGCCTACGCCCATACATTCAAAAAGGAACACTGGGCTGCATATACGCACCACTATAAATCGCTCAACACAAGCGATTTGTCCCAAGAACATGTCGAAAAGTATGACAAAGCCGTTCGTTCGACTTAGTTCAGGTCACTCGCTCCTAACCCACGGTCATTTATTCACCAAGGACAATCGCCCAATATGTCACCTATGCAACTCCAACGAAGGACTCACCATAAAACACTCAACCTACGAATGCACCGCAATTCAAACCAAACTAATTAGTATATCTCCCAAGGCCCAACTTCTTGCCCTCACCTCTCAATCCAACATCAAAACAGTTTATTCCCTCCTACACTCATTCGGTTTAACAGATAAGTTGTAATTCGCTTATATTTAGACCTAGCCGAAAGCTCCGATAACTAGCGCTATTAGCTTTTTGTTTTTATTAACTCTTATTTTATTAATAGTTTCAAATAATAATATTAAAAATAATGCCAACTCACGTTTTCCCAAAGTACTAGACTTCTAGTTTCGCCGAGGAGTGTGTATCCTGCAGGGAATTGTAGGGTTAACCAGAAAAGCCTTTAGCAAAAAAGATCTCACTATTAATTTTGGGGCTATGTTCTTATGGAACCTCACGAGAATATTTCCGTTTCATTGTCAGCACAAGTAAGTCAGATTAAGTATGTACCTTTGATTAGTATATAACTCAACACATACTCTTACCCTTTATCAAAAGAAATGATTCGCAAATTTTATTTAATATTCTTTCAATATTAATCGTAATACCAATCTAGGAATAACAAAGCAAATGACATAACTAACAAGAAGAATAACGACCAAACTCGAAGACCTGCATTCCTCTGAATCGCTTGCTTAATTTGTTCATTAGCATCCTTTACATTTTCCGTTGCTCCTATAACTGCATTTGCAATCCGTTCAATGTTGTGCCTTTGCAGAGACACCTGAAAGATAAGGATTGACAAATAAATATCATACAGCAACTTGGTTGATAAAAACAAATAAAACCTTTTCTGTAAAAATGTCCTGCAACTGGGCAATATCAACTACGTTCTTCTCGATCTGTTCGACTTCTTCTGAGAGACCCTGCAACTCTTGATACAAATGTATATTTTCTTCCTCAAACATTTGAATGTCCTCTGGTGTGAGTTCCTTCGATTCCTCATCAACTAATAGTTGTTGAGATTTCTGGATGTCTTCGTCAAGAGCAACTTTCGCCTCGTTTGCTTCTAAATTATGCTTAATTCTCTCTAGTTCTCTCTTTGTTGCGGTTGTGTCGCCATCAAATTCGTCTTCTACTTCGTCATTTTCGACAGCATACGAAGAACGATTACCATTCAATACCGGATCCCGAACACCACCATCATCAATTCCATTTATTATATTTTCATCTTCACTTGATGCCGACGAAAGTTTTCCATTTAAAGGCTTTTTCGCAACATCTCCGCCAGGACGAACGGGAATTTTCTTTTTGTCTGACGCTAGCTTTAAAAGACGATAACTATCGAGTTCATGCTGCACTCGATATTTCTTCTGCTCCAAGAATATGTTATACACATTCTTTAGATATTCTATTAGCAAGTCAAGAACACCTTCTATGTGCTGTTGCTGCTGACGTTTTCTCTTGATTTTCTTCCAATCACTACGCAGTTGGGCCAAATGTACTGTGTAGAAATTTACGAATTTCTCAGATTCACGATCGATGAGATCTCGCTGTCCGTCGGTCATCTGAGCAGAGCTTTTCAGATGCATCCCGACTTTCATGTAGGCTGCTCGGTTCTCTAGCAAGACATTTCGCAGTGTAGTGATCTTGTTACAAACATCCTTGGCCTGTTTTGCAAACTCATCACGGGGCCGAGTCTGTAGGATGCGGTTTTTATTTGGAACTGGTAGACTATCGTCCTTTTCTTTTATCGATTTGACACTAGCTTTAAAGATGTGTGTGACGTCCATACTTTTCAATGCAATTCATAAAGAAAATGTTGGTTATTTTCTTATATTTTCATGCAATTGGAGTAAACACAAGCAATGGGAGTAAAATTGTATTCCACGTCCGTTGACAGCGGCTACAGACGTTTTAATGTTGACACATCATTGGATTTTGACAATTCATTTCGATTGGAATGAACCGAATCGGAACGGAATAGGACGAGTTTGTTATGTTGTTGGTATTTGATTGAAGACAAAAAAGATTAGTTATAATTCTAATTGCTCTAGACCACTTTACATGTTCGATTAGCATAAAAATACTAATTAGGAAAATTAAGCGCACAATTGTCGGCAAATAATATTTTTTTTTAATTGCTTAAGCCCGAATCACACTGCATTTCTTCTGCTTTTAAAATGAAACTAGTGCAGTACGACAAATTAGAACGTAAATTCCCGATAGGGGCGAGTGGTATGCGTACACACCAACGTTATAAATGTAGAAACGTCAAAAAAATGCTTCAAAAATGTATTCGAATTACATTTTTCAGCTGGCTTTCAGTCTCTTTTACACACCGCTGACTTTTCAACATAAAAAAAATGGGGAAAAAATGTAGTGTCATACGGGCTTTACCAATTTATTGTGCCTGATAAATTGCCAGAAAATGAGCATTGGCATCTAATGAACTTTAACACGTACAGCTTGGTGTTGAGTAAAATGGTTATAATATGCACTAAACTACTTTGCATCTACCGTATGAATTTGAATAGCTCATAAGTCATAAGTGGACTCCTACGATGTGTCCAGGCAGTAGATCATACGTGTTTCTTGTCTTTTGATAACGGTCTGATAACACAACAAACGATTCTAAAGATATAAAAAAAAATGCTAGTCGAACGTAATATTAAAGTTGCATTATATTGGGACTAGCAAAATATATTTTCCAAAATTAATCCATTATTCAAGATTTTTTCTACAATAAAACATTTAAACAAATACATAGCTTCGACAAAGTGCGGAGTCAGCCTTAAATAGTTCCAGATCCTATTATTCCTTTTTCACTGCGAAACAAAATCATCTGTCAACAGGGTGCAGTAAACAAAAAACAAATGCACGGAACGGAATTTAATTCTATGCGCAGTCAATTAAAATTTGTTGTTTTACCTTAATTTATCCAATTTACACTTTATTTCTTATTACTGTAAATATTTATACAAAAAGTACTTTTGTCTCATTAATGTTTGATAACATGTTTCTTTTCAATAGTTTTTGCAAATTATTTTACGAGCAAATTAGCAAGTAGTCGTCTTTACTCTCTAATTGTACAGAATTGTAAAACAAAACATCGATTCGAATGCTTGCCACTTGCATAGGTAAAGAAAAATGCCCTCACTTATTAAATACGCTTCAATTACAAATTCTTTTTTTTTTGTTAATTGATGCGCATATTCATATCAATTCCAAGTTGTCATAAATTGTGTTACGCAATAACAGCCTGCAAAACACAAACTAACGGCTGTGGCAATACACCTATTTAGTAACTTGCATTTATCGCACATTCTGTGATCTCTATAGCCTCTGGGGTAAATTACGTGCCAATAAAATTTGTATACATAAAAGATAGGCGGTATCATTAAGATTACTTCATCTCCTTTTCAGATGTACAAACGTGGAGTAGTAACTAGTAAGCTAATCACTCGTGAAGTCTTACAAAAACCTCGTGCATCTGTTTGCAAATTTAGCACAACCAATAATTTGAAAAGTGGTCGTATGGACAGATTTGCATTGCCAAAACGTTTCCAAGGAAGTACAAGTGTTTGGTGAGTTAATATGTTTGAAATTTTCGTTTTTCTTTTCTAAAAGTTTGTTTCTTAATTTAAGGAATGAATATGTTCCCCTTGCATTAAAGTACCAACCCCTTAACTTAGGACAAGGATTTCCGGATTTCGCCGCTCCACAATACGTGACAGACGCACTTAGTAAGATTGCGCAAAGCGACAATCCGCTAATGAATCAGTACACGAGAGGATTTGTAAGCAAAATACGCGACGAAGTTGATTGTATGTAGTTTTATAAAAAAATATTTATTTTTCTTAGGGCCACCCGCGTTTAGTGCAAGCGCTATCGGCATTGTATTCAAAGTTGAATGGAATAAGTATAGATGGAAACACGGAAGTGATAATTACCTGCGGAGCTTATGAAGCGCTCTTTTGTGCTATTCAAAGCAATATCGACGATGGAGATGAAGTTATTATTATCGAACCATTCTTTGATTGCTATGAACCAATGGTACGAGGTGCCAGAGGAGTTCCTAGATTCATTCCACTTAAACCTGTAAGTTTTACTAATAACTCAAATTAGGAAAAAACACACCTATACCATTTTTTGCAGACGAAAACAGACGGAGTCATCACTTCTGCCGATTGGGTTCTCGATGAGAAAGAGCTGGAGAACATCTTTAACGAGAAAACCAAAATGATTATTATTAATACGCCACATAATCCAATAGGAAAAGTGTTTAATCGCAAGGAGCTGGAAAAGATTGCCGACTTATGCAAGAAGTGGAACGTGCTCTGTGTTTCCGATGAGGTGTATGAGTGGATTGTCTTTGATAAAGTTCAACACATTCGTATGTGTACTCTTCCCGATATGTGGGAGAGGACTATTACAATTGGCTCGGCAGGTAAAACATTTTCAGTCACAGGTTGGAAGATAGGTTGGGCATATGGACCAGCCAATTTGATCAACAACTTGCAAATGGTGCATCAAAATTGTGTATTCACGGTTGCAACTCCACTGCAAGAGGCTGTAGCTCAGGGTTTTGAGCTCGAAATGACGAGATTAGATTCGCCTGAGTGCTACTTTAATTACTTGCCAATCGATTTGAAGAAAAAACGAGACTACATGGCTAAGTTCCTGCGGGAAGCGGGAATGAAGCCAACAATCCCGGAAGGAGGCTACTTTATGCTGGCCGATTGGTCTTGTTTAGGTAAATTGTTTTCCTGTAAATCTAATGTATTAAACTTAAAAATAAAAACTTTAGGAAACAAAGCTGATCTGGATTCCGAGACAGATGAGCGCAGAGATTATCGATTCACCAAGTGGATGACGAAAAAGATGGGACTCCAGGGGATTCCACCTAGTGCATTTTACAGCGAACCCAATAAATCGTTAGCGGAGGACTACGTTCGGTACTGTTTTATGAAAAAGGATGAGAATCTGCAGAAAGCTGAGGAAGTTTTCAAGAAGTGGAAGTGACGTTCTTGTTGTTTTTCTTATCTAACAAATAATGTAACTTTTGTATGAATATTTGCTGTGTTTCTTTTTTCCTTAAATTGGGTTTGAAACAGTAGAGATTTTTTTTTGTTATTTATTGCCAAGTGATGATGCAAGGAATGTTCAAACTTTAAAGTTAGTGGGATAACTTGTCATAAATTTTGCTTAATGATCTGCAGACAGAGCAGCTATATATTTTTGTATCTGACAACTTGATGTTTTCAAAATTCACCACCACTTTGTTGCTCGACACATCGGTATCAAATAATTAGGTGACTACCATCCATTTACTCAGCTATTAAACAGTGCAGTGTTCATGTGTATACTTCACACCAACGACAAACCTTTGTTTTAATACTAGCTAGAAGAGAGTTTGCTAGTGATGCCCTCAGAGTTGTCAAGGTGTACACTAATTCGCACTGGTTGTCTGCCTTATAGGGCGCTCATGTCGCATTTTGAGGTATAATTTCGTCAAGGTCCAAGGATCACCTGGATATATAATTTCATGAAGATAAAACATCAATACGCAACCTCTTCGTTATCACTACACTTTACAACAAATTCTAACCTCATTCAAGCAAATGCATCACCCTCTACCGATTACATAACCAAGTTTTTGTTTTAAACATTCTCGATGAACATTTATTTAGAATGATTTATGTTGACATACATATTAATTAATTTTCACAATAGTTTGATACATATTTAAATATCGAAAACCGATTTAAGGGCCAATTCTGGGTTATCGTATCCCAATTCTTCGGGGGTGTTGACACCAAGTTCGGTCAATGTTGGCCTGACTTCATTTAACAAATATGGATAGATCTCGGCGGTCTTGTCACCGCATTTCTCCTTGCAACCTTCCATCCACCTTACGGCCAAAGCATAGTCGTTAACACGGCGACAAGCCTTTAAACCAGCAATTATGATCTTTGGGTCTGGAACTAAATCCATACCAAGCAAGTCATTCATTCCCTTGCGGATTTCCCAGCCGTCGATATCGCTGCGGTTGAAGTAGTCTTCATAACGCCTGTCGAATTGTTCATCGGTCTCCGAAGAGTCGTGAGACATACGCACAGCTCCGATAGCAGACAGACGGGAGGCTGGTAGACCCAATGAGCCGCGGAGAACGGTGTTAAACTTAGACGCAGCTGATCGCAACATTCTGAAACTGAGAATTATTTTAAATATCTTCTTCGGACAAGAATGGAATATATAAGATTTTAAATTGTACTTTTTGAACAGTAAAGAATATGAAGAAATCAAGAAAGAAGTTAAGTAATACCTCGACGAAAAATAGTTCACACAAATTCGCCCTACGAAGTAAAATAGACAGCTATGAAAAGAAAAAATGTGAATAAAAAATACGACAGCGGCTGTGTTCAAATGGGATTTAATGGAATATAAAAACGTCTTGAGATAATAGATGGCACATGTGAAGCTGAAGAGCAGAGATGAAAAAATAAAAGAGATGGATATCTTTCGTACGTCTATCCCCCCAAAACCCATTTGTTTACATTGTTGTTTTTGCAATTTCAACCCCCGTCTGTGAATACGTGTTGAGCTACAAAAACGCATGTTGCTAATGGCCGGCCAACATTCCTTTTGCTTTTATGGGCATCGCGCTGTTCAATTGTTTTGTGTTTGGTATTGAACTTGTTTGGTTTTTGTTATGTATTCGTTTAAAATAAATAAAATAATGAAATACGCATTTCGGAGTAACGAATTATTTCATTAACGTCCAATTTATGAACTCACATATACCAGAAAAGAAATGAGCATAAGTGCGTGACTTCATGAATTTTACGGGAAAATAGCTTGTAGGCAGCAGAGATGAATGAATAAAAGAGATGGATATCTTTCGTACGTCTATCCCTCCAAAACCCATTTGTTTACATTGTTGTTTTTGTAATTTCAACCCCCGTCTGTGAATACGTGTGAGCTACAAAAAAGCATGTTGCTAATGGCCGGCCAACATTCCTTTTGGTTTTATGGGCATCGCGCTGTTCAATTGTTTTGTGTTTGGTATTAAACTTGTTTGGTTTTTGTTAACGCTTCGATTAAAATAAGAAAAATAGTGAAATATACATTTCGGAATAGCGAATTCTTGCATTAAAGTCCAATTCATGAACTCACATATACTAGAAAAGATATGAGCATATGTGCGTGACTTCATGCATTTTTCGGGAAAATAGCTTGTAGGCAGCCGCTTTTCCACTGGAAAGATATATATCTCTGTATTCCATTATCTTTGGTAGGCAGCCGCCTTTCCATTGGAAAGTTATATATCTCTGAATTCCATTATCTTTGCTGAAGAGTTGTATGTTACATTCTATGATAAGAAGAAACACCCAAACAAAACTGATTTTCATGGGAAAATAGATAATTGTGTTTCAAAGATATTGGAATACGGATAAATATAACTTTCCAGTGGAATGACGGCTACCTATGCCAAAGATGAATGAATAAAAGAGATGGATATCTTTTGTACGTCTATACCCCCAAAATCCATTTGTTTACATTGTTGTTTTTGTAATTTCAGCCCCCGTCTGTGAATACGTGTGAGGTATAAAAAAGCATGTTGCTAATGGCCGGCCAATATTCCTTTTGCTTATATGGGCATCGCGTTGTTCAATTGTTTTGTGTTTGGTATTAAACTTGTTTGGTTTTTGTTAACGCTTCGATTAAAATAAAAAAAATAGTGAAATATACATTTCACTTTTTAATGTCGTTTTCCATTGGGACAAAAAATCAATCTTTTTTTTGATCTAAATCATTTTTGGCGTTCCATTGGGGAAAAAAATCAATCTTTTTTTTGATTCGGATCACTTTTTGCAAATCTCGATAATTTTTCAGAATTACACATACTACTACAAATACAGCACAGCTGTTTTACGTCATTCAAAGAAGTTTGTTTTAAAACAAATGTGCAAAGTTTCGTGAAAACCAAAATAAAGAAATACATAAACAGCAATGGACATAGTTTTGGAGGAATTATTATCTTCATTGTCTTCCTCATCATCTGGAAACTACGAATCACCAAAACTAATCCATTTGTATCTACAACAGAGGTACAACTTTTCAAGCCGATTTCCATGGTTGATTTTATCATAAAAAAAGGCAATTTGAGCAGCTGATATTGTCAAATAACGCACTAATCCATTTACAAAAGCAGATCAATTTCATTGCATGTTCCATGGGCCGCATAAAATCTGAGATCTGAAAAAGATTGTTGGTGGTCCCAATGGAAAACAACATAAGATTCAGAGTAGTTTTTCTGCTCTCGAAATCAGCTGGCTCTCAGAATTCATGTTCCATTATCCATTGGCCGCAAAAAAAAAACACCTCTCTTTTCAGAGCCAGAGTAATTTCGCGCATTTTGATTTGTGTTGTGAGCGAGATACACCTATACTTTCATTTGACAAACGTTGAAGTGTGTAATTATTTACGATTTTGACAGCGAATCTGTGAAAAATGGAGCAAAATTAGCTTTTGGCCGCTGCAATAGATATCGACATAAATGAATTGATTTTTATAAAGGGGACGTTCAAATATCTAGTTTAGTAAGTCTGACAGCTCTCTCCCTAAGTGAATCTCTGTTCTGATTGGTCGGAATCGGTCATGTGAGCAACTGTTTCAGTTGACGTTTATGGAGCCGTAGCTGACGAATCTAGTCAAGACATTCGTGACTGAGTACTAAGTTGACAGTTCGCGTAAATATGTGGATGACGTACCCGACCAATTTAGTTATTGCGTTCAGGTTAACACAAATTTGAATTTAAGAACAGTTGACATTTAAATCACGCATCAACACAAATGCAACAAAGGGGTTTCATTTCATGTTCCATTAGGCACGAACAATCTGAAATAGTAAATACGTTTATTATTAAAAGACATATAAATTTCTCGTCTAGTGCTAAAATTGAAAGCAAAATGCAGCACTGAACTCTTGCCTTGACTGAAAACCTGGAGTCAGCTCATTCCTTAACTGAAGCTCCCGGTGTTTTCCTTGGATGCGTTTTATTGAATATTTATCTCAGTAAAATGAAATAAGGTAGTATCTTCAGCACGCAATATAAAGAGCTATACTCTTATGATGCTGCTGCCGAGTCACTCCTGTTTGGGAAACCATACTAAAACTCGGGATATTACAAAAACCACTGTGAACATGTTATTCAAACGCAACAGGTAGTTCCTATATTCCCTGTATGAACAATAGTTTTGACTTTTTCTCGTGAAAGTGCATTATATTTTAATGCTTCCTTCAGATGTCGCATTTTTTTTTGCGATAATAATTTCTGAAAAGTTTTAAAAGAAAATACTTGGCTACTCAATGCTTTTCAATTGAGATCTACGCACGCCCACAACTAGATGTCTCCGTCATCGCTTAAATGACTGGCCCAATCCATAAAACAAATGCTCACTCGATGGTTTCATTTCTTCCCTGCGGATACGTTTTTCACATTTGTAATTTTGCGGGTGTGAATATTCCCATTAATCGCTCATAGTTTATTAATTACTAAGTAATTCAGTCAAATATATAAAAATAAATAAAGGATTATGTCTGCGGCACCAGTGTAAGTAAAACTATAAACGCTGATTTCATTCAAATTAATGGAAAAAACAAATTTATTTGTGGTGGTGTTAATTTATACGCGTGCTTTCTTCCTCCGGCGTCCATCTTAAAAAAATTTCCTCTCTTTCACTCCAATGGATATGTAGCTGAAATCGTTCAAATTGCAATCAATAATTATGTTGAAAAATATGATTGTCATCCAACAAATTATTTGTGTTCTACATGCACTTGATAGCCATAATCGCAGACATGATGGTTTCAAATTCTAAAGAAAATTAACAATTACCCGGATTGCGGCACTTTTTTTCGGCGACAATGACTGCACAACTGGTGAGGTTATGTTTTCCTTGATGGGAGTTTCTCGAAGAATTTTTCTAATTCTTCCCCTTCCAGACATATTTTTGTAGTCGTCGTGGCCGCGTTAACCTTCCGCGCCATATATTGCACATAGTAACTAAACAAACTGGGGATGTTTATTGAGCAGGTTATAAATTTGCATTTTTGGACTCGACTGGGGGTCGATGTAAATTGTTTGAACTCTTGATCACAGCCCATCAACCAAAGGAGAGTGAGGCTTGTGGCAACTGCCACCACAACGATATAGTTGTTGGGAGTCATTGAACTTTTTACCGGGTACTTCCTCTGTTTAATTGTTCTAAAAGTGCTTGATTCAAATTTGTGTGGCTTTGTGTTGATAAGGTTTTTATTATTTTGACGACTGAAAAAGCCAGGCGTACTAAGTACAGCTTACCATTTTTCTTGGATTGCACACACAGGTCTCGCATGAAGTTCCAAATCGCTAGATGCATAACTGAAATTGTTGACATATGTAGTTTTCACTTGCAGTATTGAATACTAATCGAACAATCGGTTCTGGCTTAAATGATTTAACATAATACCAACCTACCGGTTGTATAAGGGCGTTACCTTTGTTGTATCTTTGTCGAAAATTGAAGTTTAGCCGCATAATCTGCATGTTTATTGAAATTGGTGTCTTCTACAAAAAAATTTGCATTGGCCCTTAAAAATATAATCATCCAAACCCATTGTTTGAGCCAAATTCGTCAACATTATTGTATTAGCCTTGAATAAAGCGCAGAGACAGTGGATAAGAGGATTGTACTTGGTAGACACAATTTTGTTTGAAACATGAAATATTTGAATTTGGTCGCGGAAACTTTACAACAGTTCTGAATGCTAGAGCGATGCATTTTTGAATCATTTCTTTATCTAACGTTTATTCTATTTTCAGGGTAGCTCATCCGTCAGTTTCTTGGGCTCAAAGGAACGACCTCCTCTTTGTCACCATCGAAGTTGAATGCAAGGACATCGACTATAAGTAAGTGCAGCCTCTGGGGTCCAAACCGACAATGGCAATAAAACATTTTGTCTTCACTTTCATAAGGGTTACAGACAATTCTATGAAATTCCATGGAACAGATGCGCTGGACAGCACCAAAGTTTACGATCTGCAACTGAACTTCCTCAAGAGCGTAGATCCTGAGCGAGTATTAAGTAAAAATATCGGCAGATGTTTGGAATTTACCATCTACAAGGTAGGGAAAAACAGGATTTTCTACCAAATTTATTAGGAACTCTAATATTTATGATCTTTTTACAACAGAAAGAAAGTGGTCCTTATTGGTCGTCGCTGACAAACGACAAAACCAAACTGCACTTCCTGAAAGCGAACTTCAACAAGTGGAAAGATGAGTCCGACGAAGAGGAACAGGATGCTGGTAAGCTACTCACAAACGTTTAATGTGGTCCACCGAACAAATTCATGAATCATTTACTTGCAGACATGACAACTGAATGGCCCAACTTCTTAAATCAAACATCGGAGCTAAAGCACTTCGATGACTTCGAAGAGGACGATGACTCGGATGACAACATCCCAAGTTTATCGCAAAACGACGAAGATGACGAAGCGGATGACAAAGCCAAGGATGGTAAAACTGATCAGCCAGCAGCGGATGAGAAGAAATAATTAGGTCGATATCTAAACTTAATCATTAAATTTTAAAATAATATTGAGCGTTTAATATTAAATTAATAACATAATTTGCGCGCATGGGATTATACATATATGACAACAACACATTATTTTTTGCATACAGATGAATTCTATTAAGTATCCCCAACAAAATTTATCTATCCCCTTGTTTCTTTCTCACATTTTTACTTGAAAGATTGTGGTTTACTGTTACACCGATTTTACTTACATTTTTGTTTTCTTAAATGTATTCTCTCTTTTTATTTTTAAACAGAGAAACGTTTGAATTTTGAGAATTATTTTTTGTTAAACACAGAATAGAAAAAAGAACAAATAAAAGCAAACAGCAAAGCAATCCTAAAATCTTAGAAACAATGTTTATTCTTGACACCAGCTCTGATCAGTATGACTAGAAATGATCTGTGCTCGTTATCGCACTGGCGTTGTCTGTAATCTTTGTTGAAAGTCAAATCGGAAGATATATATATACATAAGTTTTAAAAAGCGTACTTTTAAACAATAAAAGAAAAAAATTTTATAATTTAAGAATATTAAAAACAAATGTTGTTTTCTATGGAGGTTTTCTCCGACACCCTCAAAACGGAATTTAGCGATGAGCTAAGAGCAGCAGTAACACAGTTGACAGGGCAATTGATGGCATGATGTCATAAAAGAGAGCTTCCATCACCAAACACTAGACACGTTGGTAGGTCCAAATCCGATTGATTAATTGGTAATTATTCGACACAAACTTGGTTGAAATTCACAGGTAGAACTTTTCTCTCAAAAAATAAACTGATGGCTCAATGGTTATTATAAAAAATGTACAAAACTTCAATTTCGATTTGTCACTGATCAAAGTATCTCCTTTAGGAGCGAGCAAATGATACTGGAGATTCAATTCATTCGTCATACTTTCATCCCACCAACACGCACGCAGGCTTCGGTCTATCCCTGACCTTTAGTTAAATAGCATTCCCACCATCTTAATTTAATTGCGAAAATTGGAGAAGAACTTATTTCAGACATATATACTCCTAGAATTTAAAATCGCCTTCTTTCAATTTGCTGATCCTGAGCCAAAGATAATGGAATACTCATTCATCTCTGTCCTGAGCGGACCAACAACTTCAGTAGGTACCGATTTGGATATTTTGATTCATAATATGTCATAAAGTTGGACTTTTTAAAACTCTAGTACATATTCAAGCAAAATTGAATAAACATTCACGAACAGACCCTCCATTGGAAAAACAACTTTCCATTTCAGCTGCTGTTTCACAAATCTTCCAAATGTCAAACATAAAAATTACGAATGAAAAAACGAAGTGAAATCCCGAAAAAAAAATCCGAACAGTTGTATTCTTCATTTCTCTCTCGTCCCCAAAGAAATGGACGTTCTTCTCGTTCTCAACGCAGAGAGGATGAAAATTGTAAAAATCCATTTTTGAAATAAACGATCAATTTCCAGTGTACGCTCCGCAAATCAAAAGCAAGGCAGAAACCCAACGCACTAATTTTATTGTTAAACTTTCTCGTGTGTGACTTGTTTTCTTTTATTTAATATAATTTTATTCGTTTTCTTCTAATCCAAGTGAGGAAATTGTATTATAAATACTAGTGAAGTGGTGCTTGAAAAGAAAAAAAAAAAAAAAAAAAACTTCTAAGAGACTTCCATTAACGAACGGTAAGTGCTTGAAGAAACAGAAGTAATTTAGCAATCCAAAATGTTCATATACGCTAAACCGTTAATTATTTTGTTAAATTTACCTATAACAAAAGAACCAGAGAGCATTGGGTTTTGATTAAAAACAGGGCGGCTGCTTCCAAATTGGCGAAATTCCTTTATCCAATGAATACGCAGAGTTCTTGCGAAATTTTCCGTGTGTGTGAAAAAAAGGGAACAAATAAGTAGCCCAAAATAAACTTGCCTAGTAGGATTCCTGTAGACTTACGTATTTAGAGAAATTGCATATATTCTTCCTCCAAAGTAGTGCATCTTTCGGGAAAGAGTGTGGGTTTTTCGTTCCCATTTCCCCGTTTGACCAAATGCGCTGGGGGGCTAAATTTACTACACTTGGCAGATCAGAAGACTCGCAGCCGGTTTTAAGAAGTACTATTGGGATAGGATAGAGAAATCTAGGAGAATATAGCATTAAGAATAACAGCTGCATTAGTGGTATAGGATAGCTTATCGCAAGTAAAGAAATGCACTTTCAATGGATTTTGTCCAAAATCGATGAAGTGAGAAATGGGTATTGTGTTATTTTGTGCTCTTTTTTTTTTGTATTCTTTTTCGATTTTTTCTTACTCATAAATTTGCGCTCTTTGCTCTGTCTCTGTTTACATGACAGTTGATTCAGCACAGTTGCCTGCAAAAAATGAAGGACAGTTTGTTCCTATTTTTTAAAATTTTATTGAGTGTTCGGAATCGCCGGGTTTTTGTATTATTATTTCTATCGACAATGTATCGATTGCTGTTTTTATGTCTAGTCGGCAATGTAATGGTAACGTGAATATGTATCCTGGACATAGTAGGTAGTGGAATGGGTTTGTTACAATTTCAGTGGAACTGTCGTTGATAGCTAGATAGCTTCAATACCACAGAGTCCTATTTTTAACTTTTAACTTAATGAAACGATAAATTTCTTATCCTTACGGTGACCATTTTTTCAATCACATAAAAGGGGAAATTTGTTGTAAGTAAACATAACTATGCAGTCAAAAATGGTGAAAGCAAATTTTAACTATCAAAATGTGTAGGTTTTTGTAGGTTTTTTAAAAGGAATTGACTTGATCTTTGAAAATCAATACTAACTCCAGCTTTGTAAGAATTGACAAGATACCTACTCGGATTCTCGCATGGAAGTGGCTATTCGCACATTATTTTTGTACTGACTGATGTTTGTCTGGTTTCGCGACACGGCTACGTATTTGACGTAACGTAATGGTATTTTTATTTAAGAATTAAGGCCATAAAACGTACAGGCTCGTGCCCGAAAATCAAAGCGAAACGAGCCACATGACTCCTATTGGCCACGATTTAACTTTGACATTTCCTTACGTGTCCATGTCCCGAACGACTTGCGAATAGCATCAGCCTATTTCTTAAGGTAGGAAGGTGGTCTGTAGGAAAAAAGACGACATTTAAGATAAAACGTAGTACGCTGCTCGAGCTAAACTAAATTTTAGCTGCTCCCCAACTTTTCTCTCCAAAAAATCAGCTAAAAGACCTAGCTAAATTTTGACATAGAGTACGCCTTGGATAAGTGTCACAGAAAATAGATGTTCTCTGAAAAACCTTCCTTCAAAAATTTAACTCTCTCTTATTTCAACTATTTCTGATTCTAGGTACCTACTTCTCGTCGATGTAATAATTAAAAAAGTTCAATCACAACGATCTGTCACAATTTAGCTCGAGAAAATGTGCCGACCCTTTAAATGGCCACGATAAATTTTGACAGACACATGAAGTACATTCCGAAACAAAAGTTTGATTATTAAGCTCGAGCTGCGTTTCACTAAACTAAATGGGTTTGCTTGAGAATTTTGTATGGGAGCGAAAATTTAGTTCGAGAAGCGTACTAATGTCGTTTTCCATTGGTTTCACTCGGGGATCCACTCATTCTGTGATCCAATGGAACAACAAAACTGCTTCTGATTGAGACTACAAAAGTATTGGTGAAATGCAAAAAATTATTCTACGGCGGCTGTCAACTGACTTGAATTAAATACATAAATTACACTTGTGTGAGTGCTTCTTGAATCGATTCTGACTTCAAATCGAGAAGCGAATTTCTCTTCTCAGAATCACCAGAAGAGTATTTTTTGTGCCAATGGAACGGTTTCAGAAGTGAATTTTTCGATTCCGGACTCTCCCGGACGCTTCTTTTTCCCAATGGAAAACGACATAAGCTTTAAAGACGACAATATATTGTTTTCTTTTAGTAAAAAATCAGAGAGGACCTAGTAGGGGACCAGAGAGAGGACTGTCCTCTCAAAAAGAAGACAAATGGTCGCCGTACTTATCCTGTGCCCATGATCGTTGCAATAAGGCAAAGTGCTCCAATTGAAGGGTTACACAACTTTTGAGTCTTCCCTCTCTAAAGTTTCTAAGGAGTTGGAAATAAGTCGTCAAAATGTTTTCGTGCGGGGGAAGCACAATTGACCATTCATGATCAGAATTGTTTTGAACAATATGTACATGTGTTTTGCACATTTAAAGATTCAGTCGAGATAAAGTTAAAAGATAGAAGAAAGATGTTAATGCTAGAGCGGTATAATGTTGAAAGTGTTCTACTAAAAATCTCTACGCCAAGAGTACATTCGTTGAACGTTGGACTTCATCAGACTTGCCTCCTCTCTTTTTATTACATGTATGGACTAAATGTTAGACCCCCGCTGAGGTGGAGAGCGTTTCAATTTTGGGAGAGGTAAAGCGTTTTGCTCTTGGCTGATTACTTTTGTATCCTTTAAATGCCTCACTTTCGAACTTAAGCGAACATTAAGACGGAAATTCAAATGAACGTAATCCATTCCCATTACGTTCGGAGGGATCTACTGCCGTTGAGTCGTTCTATTATTAAGACACACGTACATTCAACATATATTCTTTTTTTTTTTGGAATTTAGAACAAATTGTGCTACTACTTTTATGCACAAGTGTTCTTGCTTGCGCATACAAAGTGTGTGCTTCTGGCGAGTCTTCTTTGACTTCCTCTTCTGTCATTAGTTGTCAAAGGCAAAGCAAGAGGAAGAACATTTTTTTTAATGAAGATATTTTGATTTTCTTTTTATTGATAAATACCAGTACCCGCCCTCTTTATACCACGTTTTGCGGTTCATCATAAGTCGTCGCCGTCAGTCACAGATAGTCAGTATTATCGGATATATCTACTCAGTTCTCAAGGGCTCCGCTAAGAGCTAGAGCACACCCCTGTCTCGGTGCAAATTTATTGTTTGGGTGTCAGTTGTTGTGATTAATTAAGTACATAGTTGGAGCAATTCTTTAAACTTTCTCTGTTATTGTTTAGTGAATTCATTATTTGTTGTTGTTTTGTTTTTATAAATGACATCAAGTTTGAAGGTATCAAGAATTGTGACAGCAGTGGTTGGTGGGTGAATCACTAGTTAATTTTACTGCTGAAAATATTGATATTCGCTCACGCATAGTCGAACTAGAATACCAGGCTTGTCGAGGTAAGTAGAATATAGTAAAAGGGAGATGGAAAGCCTCAGCGCACCTTATCCTGAGTATTTTCTCGGCGAATAGTTCGTTGGCAAAAAAAAAACACATTTGTTTTCATTTCGATTTTATTCAAACAATGCTCTAATAATAAATCAACAATGCACGCTGTGTGGTGATACATATTTCCGTAATTTCGCAGATTGTTTGCTGAAATTTACGTAACTTCATGAGGTCGTCTTCACGTAACATTCGCCGGGTACTGTTGTGAGCACGCAATTTGAATGTCCCATTTGGCGAGGTTATTCTATGGGATGTAACTAAGGAAATTAGTTAGTGGTAACACTTTCCACTATTGTCTGTGATTCTCACCTACCTAATTGCTTAGTTGTAGCTTTGGAGCATCTGAAACTCGTAATGCTTTTATAACAATTTCATATTCGCTGGCATTAGCTCTCTAGTACATTTCAATTCCATTTCCATTGTATATGATATGGCCTGCGATGAATCCCGTATGACGATGATTAGTTGATTAAATTATTTTTTTTTTTTTAAATTGGAACGGATTCATGAAGTTACTTTCTGCTTCTTTTTTTCTTGAACTGGATACTCTCTGTAACTTGTATCCTTAGCACTGAGTTGCTTGCGAAGTTACGTGATAAGATGAGCAACAATAAAGCATAGATGCCGTGCAAAACCATCTAAGTTGACAGCACTATAGATGATTGTAATCGATCGGTCAATTATATTCAAATTTCAAACTTCCACGAGAAGTTTAAAGTGTTGCTGCAAGAACTACGACCTTTTTGGTAGCCTGTATCAACCTTTCGAGAGTATAACCCCGACGTCCATTCGGTCGGTAACGTATTTGGTGAGTTTTTATAGGACACACTGGCATATTCCATTTATAGCGCGTGTTATGTTATTTAGCATAACGTTCGTGTTTAGTTAGCGCAGACAAAGGACTATAGATATTTACAAAAAATCAAAACCGCATGTCTTTAAATCGCACGATCTTTGGACTAATAGATTGGACCTCCGCGCGGAATCACCTTGTCACTCAATACTTTTTTGAGCAGATCAATTGTTGTGGTCGCCGTTTGACACGTATTGCCGTCCTAATGGAAAATTTGTCAACATTTGCTGTGGAATTATCGTCACTGACCTCAAATCGGTGACTTCCTTAGTAAGTGTATGACACAGTGCATTTAATTTGGTGCTTAAAGGTCTATAGAGTCACATTTAAACAAGTAATAATCAAGCCAAAAGTATGAATTATCAGGAGCATCCCTAACACGCGCATAAATCGAACTTATTGCACGAAACTAATGGCAGAAGTTTTGCAAAAGAAAATGCACTTTTAGTCCTCGGGTGACTTATGCATAGGGACACGGCTCTCTTTTGAATATCTGTCAGCCATAGTAGAAGACTTCTTTCATTCTATCGGACAGTGAATGTTTCCGGACAAAACTTGAACTAAATATCTTTCCATTCTACCACCTTTTGCAAAAGTCTAACAAAGATCCGAGATTATAGCTCTCCCTTAACAAATGGTTGTAAGCTAGATCTAGGCTCCCGTATGGGTCTGTTTCACCATACATTTATTTATTTGTTAGGCAGAACCAGACACACATTTTAATTGTTAGGATGTAGTCTCAGGTTGAACTATTATGCCAGCACTTTATTGGTCTTCTGAACTGCAATTAAGGGAAACGCCGGAACGGAATCGTCAAACTTTCTCACTGAATTTTCTTGTTGTGCGATCCGTAAGCGTGCCGTGGATGCTACTAGATAGGTGTTGGTACCTCTTAACATGTGGATATTTAATCATCGCATTTCTTATTTGGCAATCACCGTTTGCAGTGTCACAGTTTTTAATTCCCTTTGTCGAGTTCATTCCATTGAAATGCGTGGATGTCTGTGATGTTAGATTTGAAGGCCTTTCATGTTTTGGTCAGCTATTCGGCAGCACGTTGCCTGCACCGAACGCCATTGTCCTTGAGGTCTATAAATTTGAGGTCACGCTAGTAATCTGATAATCTAGGGATCTGATAATTTCGTGCATGACTTTTCTTTGAACAAAAATTTACCTAATGGCTCCAGGTGGGTTTAAGTTAATTCAATAGGGTGAGTTAAAACTTTGACATCGATAAATGCACATGGGGCCAATGCGCAAATTGGCTGAGTATTGAATTGGCACACGGAATATGTATACACTGCCGTCGTTGGCTCACTCAAATGGCGCTATGTGCGAATTTAAAACACCACCAGGAAGTGAGGTTAAACTCCTAAAGCGTTAGTTACTTGCCCATATCCAGCCACTGGGGGATTATGCAAACAAGTTATATGCAATTCCCGAATAAGGTAATTCAGCTTTTTTCATTTTGTTTGGCAATCGACCGACATACATTCAACTGAAGTTTACCTGCAACGAAATTGAAAATGGAAGCTGTACGACGTAATTTAAAATGGTAAAGCAAAAATGTTCGGATTTGCTGGTGCAATAAGTAAGGCCACAAAACCGCAAAACTCGCCTCCATTTCAATATCGAAGAAGATTCCAGCACCAGTAGCACCATCCTTAACCACTGTCCAGATTATGAGCTCAGAAATCAATATTTCTTTCTAAATTGGGGCGAATGCAGTGGCAACAGCAAGCACGCTATGAAGGGATAACGTATTCCTTGGCAGCTAAACTGAATGCATTGGTAAAAGCTGTGGAGTAGATAATTTCTTCCCTAGTTGCAATAGTTTATTTATTTTCCTATGGCTATGTGATTGTGTTTCAGCTGAAAAATGAACGATAAACTGCAACTACTCATATCTACTACTCTGGTGGTGAATGAAAAACAATTGTTTGGTTCAGATTAATTGTGTGCTTTATGAGAATGCAATCATTTGTCTGAGTTTTTTTTTCATTTTCAATCTGGCATTGTCTGTAGGACTAATTGAAATGTGGCTGTTAATCCACCATGTGGATGTTGAAACTAGTTTTGTGTTTGTTTTTGTAGTTGTTAATAATGACTTAATACGTTAGGGTAAACGACCGACGCGACAAAGTTTGGCTGACATTTCAATGGTATTTACAAAACAAAAAATAAATAAATAAGGGAACTGTGTCAAACGTGAATACGAATACGAATCCATGCCAAAATTTAATAGAGAAGTGGTGGGTGGAGCAAAACTTCACAGAATGCGTTAATATCAGCTACAGACGACTGAAACGTAATACCATTGAAAAGGCAGCGTCTCCGTGGTGACTGCGGTCATATGTTTGAAGTTATTTTATTCATTATGCAATCTTTAGAATGCATATTTAATATATTATTGCGTGCTATGAATAAATGGATGCTAATACCGTCACTTTCTTAACACTCAATGAGATTAAAAAAATAACATTAGTTGTCATGTCGGCCAGCGGCGTTATCCTTGCATATTGTACGCAACGCAAAACACACACAATTGTTTGGGCATTGCTACATAAATCAGACAATCAAAATAAATAATAAATGTCGTTAGGTTAGTTAGGCGAATTGATGTTGACCTTGAAGGTTAAGTTAAGTTAAGTTTGAGCAAATACAGTGTGACTGGTATTTGTGTGGTGATCTTTAGAAATCAGACATGATTCTCACTCATGTTTGACAAACCGATTGGAAATCAAATAATCTCGTAGAAGTTCTCATATTTCATTCACACCCCACACGAATTTGCGATCAGCTTACATCAGGCTACTAGCGGAACGATTTAAATGCGCAGTCCCGATGTCGAAGCAGAAAAGAAACCAAACCGTGTCATCAAATGCCTGAATATTATTACCCAGATAGTGCTATTGGTCAAGGAAGATTTCGTGAATTTAAGTACTTCAGCTTTCACGCTTACAATCCCGGGTGGACCAGGGTGAAGTCTTTTTTCTGCTCCAGAAGTGAACGCAAATGTCTAACGCCCCACAGCTGGTCAAAAATTAGGAGTGGTGGGAACACTCTTTTTTAAAAACCAAACTTTTTCATATTTTTTTCAATTTGTTTTTTGTTTTAACAATTATATTAACTAGTATCGCTTGTGGTCGAAAATCGACCATTCCTTTTATATGTATGCAACATGTAGTACAAAAAAACGTGCCACATTTACCTTCGTTTTTTATGTTTTTTTTTTATCAAGCTACATCTAGATATCGAAAAAATAAAGGGTGATTTTTTAAGAGGTTTAGAACTTTTTTAAAAAAAAAAACACAAAAAATTCGAAAAAATGAATGAAATATTTATTTGAATCGATAGTTTGAACCTTGCAATTTAATGTTTAAAGATAATTTCATGCAAATTTGACCGCGGCTGCGTCTCAGGTAGCCCATCCGCTGAGTCCAATTTTGGCATACTCTTTCACACATATCGGCCGGTATCTCACGAATGAATGCATGGATGTTGGCTTCCAGTGCGTCAATCGAAGCGGGCTTGTCCATATACACATTAGCCTTGGCATACCCCCACAAAAAATAATCTAATGGTGTCAAATCGCACGATCTAGGCGGCCAATTGACCGGCCCGAAACGTGAAATTAACTGTTCACCAAACTCGCCTCGCAATTGCGCCATTGTTTCGCGTGCTGTGTGGCATGTGGCACCGTCTTGTTGAAACCACATATCATGCAAGTCAAGAACTTCCATTTCGGGCAAAAAAAAGTTTGTTATCATCGCTTGGTAGCGTTCACCATTGACAGTAACGCTGCGATTCGCATCATCTTTGAAGAAATATGGCCCAATAATGCCGCCGGCCCATAAACCGCACCAAACAGTGGCTTTTTCGGGATGCATTGGTAGCTGTTGCAATGCTTCTGGCTGATCTTCACTCCAAATGCGGCAATTTTGCTTATTTACGTACCCATTCAACCAAAAATGAGCCTCATCGCTGAACACAATTTTTCGATAAAAAAGCGGATCCTCGGCCAGCTTTCCAAGAGCCCATTCACCAAAAATTCGGCGTTGTGGTAGGTCGGCTGGCTTTAGTTCTTGCACCAGCTGTATCTTAAAAGGCTTTACGCCCAAATCCTTCCGCAAAATTTTCCACGTAGTGCTGTAACAAATGCCTAACTGCTGGGAACGGCGCCGAATCGACATTTCGCGGTCTTCTGTCACACTAGCTGATACGGCCGCAATATTTTCTTCACTACGCACAGTACGTAAACGTGTTGGTGGTTTAATGTCCAACAAAGTAAATTTGGTGCGAAATTTGGTCACAATCTTCCGAATAGACTGCTCAGATGGTCGAGAATGCCGATCATAAAATGGAAGCAGCGCGCGATGAACATTTCGAACCGAGCACGAATTTTGATAGTAAAATTCAATAATTTGCAAGCGTTGTTCATTTGTAAGACGATCCATGGTTAAATTGCAAACCAAACTGAAGCTGTTTGACAGTGACACAAGGTACTAAACACACGTCAGCTGTCAAAACCGGTGTTGCCAAAACCAAACCAGCTAAAAAATCACCCTTTACATAAATGAGCTGCTCCATTGGAAACAGGTTTTAATCTACGTTAGGTTAAGTTGAGTGGGGTTGTGAGATCGTCACAAAAGACCAGTCACCAAGACGGGCCCATCGCCATCCCCAGGGAACTATTACGGTCAAAAACCTAAACCAAATGCGTCACGATGGCATATCATCTTCCGATCTTTTAGTTGTTTGCAACTTTTTTGCTAAACATTTTCAATCTGTTTATTTATATGGCTCTCCGAATATACTCTTGGTAATCAATTAAATAACTCTGATAGCTTTTGAGCATTGGTAGTTTAGTTCTTTCAACTTCAGAAATTGAACAAGTTTTAACTAAAATTAAAGTTGACACACGACCTGATATGGACGGAATCGCTCCTATTATTTTACAGAGGTGTGCTTAAGTCTTTGCTGTACCTTTAAAATAAATTTTCAATCGTTCCCTTGAAAGTGGGGATTTTTTAAATAAGTGGAAGCGCTCTATAATTACCCCAATTTATAAATCAGGAAGTAGACAGGAAGTTTCTAACTACCGCCCTATTTGTAAAATTACTACAATTCCAAAAATGTTTGAAAAAATTGGTTTATATAAAATTAACTCAAATTCTTAAATGTACGAATTCTCCCCGTCAACATGGTTTTGTTGCTGGTAGATCAACTAGCACAAACCTTACAATTTTTTTCAAATTTCATATTAAATGGACTTGAGAAAGGGTATCAATTTGATGTTGTGTATACAGACTTCTCCAAAGCATTTGATCGTGTTAATCATGATATCTTACGTATGAAGTTAAATAAAATAGGATTTCACTCTATATTCTTGAACTGGATAAAGACATACTTAAAGGGTCGTATTCAGTATGTTCGTATAAGTAATAAACTGTCATCACCTATCAATGTTACCTCGGGTGCGCCACGAGGAAGCCACCTTGGCCCCCTCCTTTTTTTGTTATTTGTCAATGACATTCCCAAGGTATTTTTAAATTCTGAGAGCCTTATGTATGCGGGAGATTTGAAAGTCTATAGGTGTATAAAATCTGAGCATGATTGTATGTTATTACAAGAAGATCTTGATAGATTATCAAATTGGTGTTTAATTAACTCCTTACACTTTAATGTAAGGAGTCAAAGTTTAACGTTTTGTCGAAATCGTTCATCTATTAACTTTTCTTATAAAATAAACGATACGTTTCTTTCAATTATAACCTTTAAAAAAGACCTAGGTGTAATTTTTGACAAAATACTTGATTTCTTAAAACATATCGATTGTTTAGTCGCCAAAGGTAATTCGATGTTGGGATTCATTCTGCGTAATTCAAAGGAGTTCTGTGATCCACACACTTTTAAATGTCTATTTTTTGCGTTTGTTAGATCTACTCTTGAATATTGTAGTAGAATTTGGAGTCCTGTATATGAGGTTCACTCTTTTCGAATCGAGAAAATACAAAAACATTTCACAAGAGTATTAGTGAAAAGGCTTCACTGGGATATTGATATGCCTTCTTATGGATCAAGGTGCAAATTATTTGGAATCTTGCCTCTTAACATTCGAAGAAAGTTCTCTGACATTATGTTCATTCGTGACGTATTAACTAATCATATTGATTGTTGCGATATTTTGGGCTTAATTAATTTCAATGTGCCTGCGAGGTTGCTTAGAAACCGATTGTTTTTTAAGGTTCCATATCACAGAACAAATTACGCTGCCATTGAACCATTGTCTAGGTGCTTAAGGGAAGCTAATACAGTGTGCGATATGATAGATTTTTAGTCAAAGTAGACTTTCCTCTTCTAAGTTGTTAAAGAAGTACATGCCTAAGTGCTTCCATCTGGTCCGAGCAATTGCTTGACACTCGCAAAAAAGGTGGTAGATATCGTCCGTAACTTGTAGGTCCTCACAGTACCTGCATATGTCCGTATTAGAGAGCATTCCTATTGTTAATCTTAACTTTGTTCTACTGAGATTCCTCAATTTTTCAGACTTTTTCCTATTTAAGACGGGCCACAGTGCCTTAGAGACCCTGTTCCCTTCCAACTCTGACCATCTTGTGGCTGCTTTATTGGAGGTTTTCTCGAAGACAACCCTTTTAGCAACGGCCATTGAAGGTTCTAATCTAAGATGAATTATATTTGAATACGTTACTATTGTTTGGGATTAGAAGTATCGCCGACTGGTTGCTCGATGATCTCGATGAAGTCGAGGTGTTGACCCAAGAACAAAGAAAAGATTTCGGGTTTATATCGTACAATTCAGATTTTATTTTCTCTTAGGCGGGTCTTACCTCGTTGAGGTCGTACACAAGAAGAAGGTATAAATTACAAAAATATGGAAGAGTGGTTTCCGGACAAGAATAAAGTACTATGCTATTTGAGCGACATCTAAACGTTGTCACTATGTAAAAAAACTGCGGTAATTTCGGAAAGCTATGTTCGATTACAATTTGACCCGAACAACTATGGTAATAATGTCGGCGACAAATTGAATGTCGCCAAAATCCTCTCAATTACTTGTTTTGTATGGGGAATTCATAACTTAATTGTACCAGCCTTAATGGCAACATATACCCAGGATTTTTGGTTTGTGCACATCTTTGGCACAGTACCTTTCGAATGACATAAGTTATATTCTCCTCATTTCATAATAAATACTTGAAAAGTGTACCGGAGCTTTTGATGTTTACGTATTAATATAATGATAAAATTTACATTATTTTAGAATATGTAAAATATTTATCTGTTTATTTTTCGAATAATTTAACAAAAAAATAACAAATACTTTTGGAGTATGTTTTCCGCTTGGACAGAAAAATACGTGTATTCCTAAATAATCATTAATTATGGATTTTATTAATATTTTTAAATTACCCTAATAACCTAAGTATCGTGAAACTACTCCAGCGAAGTAAAATATCTCGGAATTTACAAATCAAGTCTGCCAAAGAGGGTGCCACTAAAGCCACGTGGGCCTGTAGGAGTCTGTATGGCAGAACTTGGGGTCTTAATCCCAGAATGATACACTGGTTATACACAATGATGGTAAGAACCATTATCTCGTACGCGGCAATCGTCTTGTGGCCGAAAGTACTTGAACGAACCACGGCAAACAAGCTTCAACGGATTGCCTATCTCGGTATTACAGGTGCAATGCGCACTTGCCCAACAATAGCACTTGAGACCATTATTGGGCCCTCACCCCTGCAATTCTTCATTATTAAGACGGCTGCTAGATGCGCCATTAAACTGCAGCTCGAATATAAGTTTAGATCAGATGATCATGTGGGACATCTGAAAATACTTAACCTAATCCCAATGGTTGTGAGAAGCTATTTTTTTTTTTTTTTTAATCCCAAACTTGGATATGTTCTGCTCCGTACCTGACATTATGGTTAGGGAGTATAGTTTTGGGAAATTATTTGAAGTAGAATTACTAGATCGTTCTAGTTGGTCCAATGGGGTTCCGACACTGGACCCTAAAAGTTTAGTTTGGTACACCGACGGAAATGGTTTCCGGAGTTGGAGCTGGTATTTTTGGTCCCAACACCAGAATCTCGATATCCATGGGGATGTGTCCCACGGTTTTTCAAGCGGAAATCCATGCAATAGAAATATGCGCTAATACAATATACAGTAAAGGTATTAAAGGCGCCATCGTACATCCTCTGAACACATCTTCTGTGACTGCCCGGCTTTTCATTGGTTAAAAAAACGTGTCTTTAATAGAGAGACTCGTACACCAGCAGATCTAATGAACTCTGCTTCTGAGGACTTATTGACCTTCATCAGGGAGGTCATGATCCAATAGATCTTTCAGGTCGCAGTGTCAGCCATCAGGGCATGGGATTTAATTAATAATAGATAAAAAAGTATCCTCCATTATTTTCCAAAACTTTTTGGAGTCGACGAGGCATTGACCCTACCAATTTCTGGCACGTTTCGGGAGGAATGGAATACCATTCCTTTTGCACTGCTTCCCACAGTTGATTATGTTCACAAGTTCTTAATGGGATTGAGATCTGGAGATTGACTTGGCTATGATACTACAGAGATGTTTTGATCCTGAAACCAATCTTTCACAATACCGGCTGTATGTTTTGGATCATTGTCCTGTTGGAAATGCCATCGGAGGGGCACATTTTCCTCGGAAAATGGATGCATGACATTTTCCAAGATGTCCCTATATCCATATTTTGTCATGATATTATTGACACGGAATATAGGACCCACACCACACCAGGAAAAACAGTCCCATACCATTATATTTCCTCCACCATGTTTAACGGTCTTCAGTGTATAGCGAGGATGGTATTCTTTTCCTTTTGGTCGCCTGACATTACGCCCACAACCCGAGGAGAACAAATTTATTTTTGTTTCGTCACTCCACAGAATATTCCGCCATTTTTTCACACCTTCAGGTCCATTCCAACTTCTATGGCTAAAGGCAAATTCTTTTCGGGGCCTTACGTTCTTAGTTCTTAGGAGTGGAACTTTTCTGGCGACTCTTCCTGGGAGATTGAAGTTCTGTAGTCTCCTGCGGATGAAACAAACGGATATGACTTCGCTAAAAGTAAAATGCGGCGGTCAGTAGTAGCTGTGGTTTTTTGTCGGCCTTCCTCTATTTTCTATTTCTAATGTTGGCTTAAGAGCATTGGTTACGAAGTTCTGTGACCTTCCAAGGGCAACTGCTATAAATTTATAAGTTTTACCCCCACCCCTTAACCGCTGAACTATTAGCCTTTCTTCCGCAGACCAGTGGACTTTTCGACCCATCTTAAAATGTGATTTAACAAATAAACTTAAACAAAAATTGTGATAAAGTGATTAAAAAACAAATTAACCTTTAAAGATAATAACTTTTTAATAAAACTTTTGCAACAAATCACTAAATTTAAACAATTTATTTAAGCACACCTATTTTTATGTCCAACTCTTAAAACGTACAAAATTGTATTGCAACGAAAACTAATAAAATACTTAACAGCTCACTTAGTAAATGCAATAAGCTTGGCGTCATACTAACGGAACTAAGCATTTCTTAATAAAAATGTATACTGTTGTAAGTCTTGTTAGCAAAACAACTGTTATTCGGCAACTAGTAACAAAGCACTGCACACCTATTTTTTTGACCAGCTGGTATATCAACCGTAGTACTTTAAGCATTGCGATCATCTTAAGGCTCTGGAAAGCATGTAAAACTCGTCGGATGGCATTACCGTAATCATTTGCAAGCATTTTGTAAAGAACTTCTCTGGTTGCACTTATTTCTTCTGGTGTACTTATGCCTTGTTGTCGCAGGTTTTGGCTGTTCTTGCCCTCTTCTGCGCAGCCTGCTATTTCTTAATTTTAAATTCGGTGGAAGCATCCTAGGAAATATTTTTCTCTCTGGCCAAGGTAAGCGCTTATAAAGTAGCATGAGTAGGGCATTGTAGGTGATCAGTGAAAGCGTTTAGTGCAAAGAATTTGACCATGAACATACCACCTTATCTTTGAGCCTAAGAAAATGTGTTCGTCTAGTATTTCCATCTGCGTCAGATTTAGTGCTCATTTTAAAATACTTGAGTTCGGCCAGTGCGAGAAATTCTAGTTGGGGTCGTCCGTGAACGAGCATTACGTGACGGAATTTGTTTTTGTTTACGTTTACGTTTATGGAAGTGGCGATTCGAACCCTGGTTTATAAACAACATCTTGGAAAACGAATTATACACAACATTGCATCTCTGCACAATCTTCCTAACAAAATCAAGCGAATATGTTCAGCCTTATTTATAAACGTATTAAAAGGAGTGTATAAAGTTATGCACCCTTTATAATGCCTCTATACGCAAAAACCTTATTTATAAAAATTATTCAACGTTGTATAGAGCTTGTATAAGCTAAACGCGCTTGGAGCTTGTTTAGTGCCTGTATAGAGGTGGAATAGTATAGAAATGTCATTTTGACTGAACAAAATTTGTCACATTTTATTTTAAATTAAATCAAAAAGAAATTGGATAGATGTAACGAGTTTTTTTTTTTCAATTTTAAAGATTCTAAAAGTATCCTCGATAAGAAATATGGGAAGTTTTGAATTGTTCCTCAATTTGGTATAATTTGCAGAAGACTACCATATCATAGGAGGCCCATAATTCCCAACTTTTTCTTTACTTTTCCATTTTTTTTATTCCTATTTGTATTTGAATTTGCATTTTTCACAAGCTGTTATGTTTTTTTCAGCTTTTCGGACAGATATATATAATAGAGTTCCCCTTTTTAGTACCTTTTTTGACACAAGCCTTATACAGGGCTATGCGTGGGAAAATGTTTTATAAATAAGAATTTTTGGGAGGGTGTATAAATACTTATACACTGCATAACTATACAGGTGTTTAGAGGCGCTTAGCAAATTCTAATAAATAAGGCTGATTGTGTTTAAGGCAGTGAAAGTGGTTATTAACTATTTGCCTTCGCCTATTTATATACCAAAATCTGTGGTCACAAGGCAGCTTAAGTCTGTTTTACTCGTTGTTCAGGAGAGCAGTTTAAAGTTTTTTTTTACTACATTGACTTCAGCTGTTGTGTTTTTTTTTTGAAATTGTGGCCACATTTTTTAAGATATAAAGCTGAAAAAAATTTACAAAATAGATTTGGGTCTAATGGCATCAAAATCTAAATTTCTTCTTAAGTCGACTTAGGCCGTAATGGTTTGTGGCCACTGAAATATTACAAAACTCACTTTTGGGTGAAAGGCTGGAGGCGCAAATGCCATTTCTGCCGCGCATTTATTTTATCGCACAGTAAACCCGCCCAATAGCGCGGCTTTTAAATTGAAAGTCATTTGTGTATTAGAAAGGTATGTGTGCGCCTATCCTAAAGGTTACTCGATGTGTTTTGCTTATCATTAATTAGATGAAAGTAATACAGCGAGGAATAGAAACACTTCTCGTTAAAAAATTAAATTCACTGATAGCAAACTTCTCATGCCAACTGTGTATGACCTTGAAATCAGTAAAGATTATAATTATGAGCAATCAGCAGAGGTTGTAGTCGAATTCGATGTATATTTCCTCGCCAAGTCGTTGCGAAACTGAAAAAAAAAAAAAATATTATCGAAAAAACATGTTCTCTAGTCTTAATGTTCTCAATTGAAGCCCACTCCTAAAAGCATAATAAGTAAATATGGCTGGACATATTTGATCTTGGTCGCCTGATTGGTGACGCAATTCTTGTTATAATTCGTTTTTGCCTAGATACATACCAAATCTTAAATCATACATTTCCCATGCACACGCTTTTACTTCGATTATGCTCAAAATCCATTTAGACCCATAAGCTCTATTCGCAAGCCATACCGTAAACCTCAACATATGCTCACATCGGTTCCACATAAACTCTAATGTGACAGTTTTTGCTTAACAAAGCGCGTAGTTTCAAAAATCGAGTCTAAAGATCATTAACCCGATCGACCAACAATCATTCGCCGTACATGTCGAAACAAATGCATACCTAAAAATGGCAATGCATTGATCCGTTGATTTAACTTACCACGTTACATACACATACAATTCTTACAAAATTTCTCTTCGTAAAATTTGCATATATGGACTGTTGTCTTCCACACTTCACTATAATCAATCAGTTTCCAATTGAATGATTTCCACGTTCACACACAACTTTAACGAAATTAAAATGAGCTCCCCTTAAATTGTATCTTTGTCCATTCTACTTTCAGCTGTATCGCAGCAAAGACTGCTCTTTCTCCTGGGTGTGATATTTGCCGTAGCCATAGAGCACAATGGCCGAAGACACAGAATATAAAAAACTCCCCGTAGAGGAACGATGTGTTCACAAACTATGGAAAGCTCGTGTGGATGGCTATGAGGAGGCCGCAAAGATATTCCGTGAAATTGACGACGAGAAATCACCAGAATGGAGTAAATTCGTCGGCCTCATCAAAAAAATGGTCGTCGATTCAAATGTAGTTGCCCAAGAAAAGGGCCTGGAAGCAGCTCTGATATTTGTTGAGAATTGTGGTCATGCCGGCAAGACAGTTGGAGACGTAATGTCGGGCATTGTACAAAAATGTATTGCGGCACCAAAGGCCAAAACAAAGGAACTATCTGTTCAGGTCGCCCTGATGTACATAGAAATTGAGAAGCATGAGGCTGCCCTTGAGGAGCTCATCAAAGGCATGGACCATAAGAATCCAAAGATTGTTTCAGCCTGTGTGGCAATAGTGACCACTGCATTACGAGATTTTGGCAGTAAAGTAATCGGTGTCAAGCCGTTAATTAAAAAGTTGGCACCTCTAATGAGTGATCGGGATAAGACCGTCAGAGAAGAGGGCAAACAGTTGGCTATTGAGATTTATCGGTAAGTTGAGAGTGTGATAACAAGTTTTAGTGACATTTCTACTTATTCTTAATGAATGTAGTTGGATTGGAGCGGCGATGAAACCACAGATAGCATCGCTGCCACAAGTGACCATCACTGAACTGGAAAGCGAGTTTGATAAGTTGAGAGGAGAAAAACCGGAACCAACTAGGTAAGATTTTTTTGTAGCTTATCCAGTTTGTTTGCATAGTAATTTTGTTTGTGTTTCCCCATCTGCTATAGGTATCTTAAGTCACAACAAGAGAAACAACAGGCTATCTCGGCTGCAGCCGCGGATAATGATGATAACGGAGAGGGTAATACAAATTAAAATCATATAACTACTTCCTGTTTGGTGTTTTGTTTAATTGCTGTCCTTTTCTGCTTTGCTTTGGCTTGTGACTAATTGTTTTATCCGTTTTTGCTTTTCTTTTATTCATTGGGAATGGCGTGCTTGTTAAGTAAATAATAAATGACCTTTGAAGGGGAAATGAAAAAGAATACGCCTAGGATGGCATGGGACCACTGACCGCATTAAATATGAATAACACTCTTCGTGATTTATTCGCTTTCAAAGGTTAAAAATAAGTGTCCTTGTGTGGGATTATCTGGAAAAGATATACGAACATTTTCGGCGTGCGTTCGCTGATAAATATAGATAAAAGAAAACACATCGATAACAACATAATAGTGAGCAGCGTCCTAAATACCTCCAATGCAAGGAATTGATAATTGATTGATTTGCTAAATTTTTAGCCCGATAATTATCATTCTGTATAAATTACGTTGCGTATGCTTTGATTTGGTATACAGGGCTTTGTTGAATCGAACCTTCATTTGTCTTATCCCTTTTTTTCCGAACGTAACAAAGATATCAGATGAACATGACTACATTCATCTGGCGTAAGCGGGAAAATCAATCAATTGAATGGGAGATAACTGAAGGCATCCATTTGAGCACAGAAATAAACATTGGTAAAGCTGTGTAAGTCCTTCTCCTAACGGCAGTACGATAACAAAAAAGGTACAAAGTCATCACAGGCAAATTGTAAATCACGTTGATATTGATTGCTTTACCAGCCCTGTAGTAGCACTGACAGACGTGTCTTGTCAATAATAATGGTCAATTTAGATAATTTGTATTGAGGAACGAAAAATAATTCTGAACTTTACTTCCCTTTTGAGAAACTTATTGCTTAGTTTTAGGTAGTGATCGGCTTGAAATTGTTCAGTATTTCCACATAATTTGCAAAGACTTCACATGAATTGATTTTTCTTTAATTCTGATCCCGAAGATTTTCATAAAAATAAACCGACTTCCAAGAAAGTTTTGTAGTGTCTTATTTAACCCAAAATTCAATCAACATGCTTCTCATTCTCCGACAGGAGATCAGTTAGTAGCCTCCAGTTGTGGACGAGAAGTTAGTTGAAATCCCCTTCCAAACTTGATAAAAGTCATCTTACATAAAATAATTCTCTATTTTTATTTCCATCATGAAAATTCTTCCGGCAATGTCGTCAAGTCGGTCTACAAAGCTTGGCACCAATTTCAGATTGAATCAAATAATACTGACCAGGTCTTATTTACTTAACTTGGCGTTTAAGTCTGTGGTGAACTTGGACCGCAACCAACAAGCTTCTTCAGCCAGCACGATCTCTAGCCAGTTGTCTCCATTTTCGCGCGTTTAGTTGGTCACAGCGCACTTCTACTTGCGTGCGCCACCTGAGTGGCGGTCTTCTTCTATTGCGCCGTCCCTCGGGTGTGGATTTAAAGATCTTTCGGGCCATACAATTCTTGTCCATTCGCTCTGACTCGGCCACGTTAGTCGTTGGACCTTCACTTTTTTGGCTAGGTCGATGTCGCTATACAGTTCGTCGTTGTATCTCCTCCACCATTCACCGTCAATTCAAACGGGACCACAACCTACTCGAAGAATTTTCCTCTCGAAACAACCAAGAGTAACCTCATCCGCTTTTGAAAGGGTCCTTGCTTCTGCGCCATACAGCAGGAGTGGGATGATTAGGGTGTGACCAATATCGCTGTAAAACCTCTTGTATGTAGCTTCTCCTCCTGTATATGATTTTGCGCCAATTAGGTGTTTGTATGTTGTATGCTAAAGTGGCTCTCGGTGATAGAAACACTTAGGCCGTTAATCGGCCCATTGTGCATTGTTTAGGGGTTCCTTTACTGGTAACTCATTGTGAACAATTTACTGTTGGCAGCGCTGATGTATCATAGATCACTAAGATCATTGAAAAAGTAGTTTCCTAAGTACGCCCTCCTTAGGTTGGATAGGGCAGGGCAGCTGCAGATGAGGTGGGTGACGGACTTGCCCTCTTCCTCATCCCTATAGTTCCTGCAGAAGTCATTGTGTGGCAGACCAAGTCTTTGCGCGTGTCTACCCAGAACAATGACCGGTGATGACATAAGCGACTAGCGGGAAACTGCGTCTGTTGAGACGCAGAAGCTCTTTGGATCTTTTTTTAACCAGTATCGGCCAAGTAAGCCTGGCAACATCACAATATCTTAGATGCTTCCATCTGTGATTTGCTTTTCCTGTTGCGTCCGCATGGATAATTTTTTAGCGTAGTACAGCAATACTTGCACGTTGTGCAGACTAACACTATCAACCCCGGACGGAGGAGCCTAGCAAGTTCGTCAGCTGCACATTTCCCTGGGAAGTCACAGTGTCCAGCAAAGGGTAAGGTTGTATTGTACTGCCCAGCTATCTCGTTAAGAGATACGCGCCAATCATCCACCGCTTTAGATCTTATTTCAGGTGTTTACTACTCAATTGAGTTATTAGATCGTAGAAACGGCAGTGGATGGATGTCCGATCTTATTTTTTTATGAAGACGCTACAAGACATAATAAAACACGTATCTGCGATTAGCTCCTACAAGTTGCGTACCACGATTTTGTTGAGTTCACCCTCCACCGACCATTCTCAGTGGTGTAGTCGAAAAGTCTTTGTGCTAGAGCATTGAAGTTCTTCCGCTCTTTATAACCTCTTTATCGTTGAATATTTTTAACCATTGGTCAACTTCGCTAATATATTTTGTCTGCTAATCTACGCTGTTTCTTGGTTTAGTGGCTGTCGCCGCTTATTGCAGGATGTTTGCACGAAGCATATATCCAAGTGTTGACAAAAGGATGCATACGAAAACCCCTTAATTTTATTTAAAATTCCTCCAACAGTCTTCCTTAGAATGTAATTTATTTACCCATCATAATGTTGCCGTGATAATAGCTATAAGCTAAATATACTTCTCTGTTGACGCTTTCGAATGCCTTTTAAAATTAGACGCAATCTTCAATTACGATCCGTTAAGATTGATGTAATCGACACACTTGTAATTTCAACTGTATTTGTCTGAAATTTGTTTTATTCGCTTTAATGCACCAGCTAGAACGCAAGTAAATTTCCAGCTGTCGTATTTCATCAGACTTTTATATTTAGGGAGCCTCTATTCGACAGGAAAACTTTCTCTGTCCCAAACTTGTTCTACAAGTGGCTCTGCTGATGTTGTTAAGAATACATGTTGTTAAGAATAGCTCCCCAGAAATACCAATAAGTATACCGCCTTGTTAATTAAGGAGCGTTGACATGACTCGTTTTGTCGTCTGCCTAAACACAAAGTTCTATGGAAATGTAAAAAAAACAATGTCCGGCGACATAATAGGTAACGAGCGTGCAGAAGAGTTGGCCAGACGGGGGTCGGCTCTACCCAGCTCACTCGCGGCAAGGGTCCAAATTCCACTAGGAGTGGTCAAGGGACAAATTCATTCACATTTCCTGCAGAAAGCCAATCTCCAATGAAGGGGGTCGACCAACTGCGTCATATCAAGGAAGATATGGACTACATACGATCAAAATAGAACAAGAAACCTGCTAAACAGAACCTTCCCAGATATTGCCAGAGTCACGGCAATACTCATGGGGCATTGGCCAATTGGAGATCATGCGGCCAAAATTGGGATCCCACACAACCCTCATTGCCGCAGTTGTGGAAATACAAATGAGAAAGATACCCTCTTCCATTTCCTCTGCAAATGTCCGGCACTAACAACAACCGGATTGCGGACACTGAACCAACCATTTTTCGACGACCTTAGCGACTTTTCGGGTAAAGGGATACTAGATATAATCCGTTTCCTCAACTCCACAGGCTGGATATAAGTACATAATGCATCACACCCTTAACAATCATCAAAAACTAGGTCACACGAGTAGTGGTAAGTCGTGGTAACAAAAAGGCACATCAGTGCTACTTGGGTTCAAAGCTGAGCCGCCACTTCTACCTAACTATGTTCTCCTGTAGCAGGACATTTTAGTACCTCTTCAGGTCTTAGTGTGTTGGACAAATCAACCACCAAATGAGAAAACTACGAGTATCATATTGGTAACTAGGTGGCTGTCGAACTTGAATTATTTGATCTCCTCCAGTATCCTTTGTAAGATGAAGATTTCATCGATTGCCAATTTTTCAGGCATAAAACGTCACTCAGCAGATCGTCGACTTATCGATTACGCTTAATACTCAACGTGCATGAACATTTTTCACCTGTAATTGGCGAAGGTGGAGCTGTTTTTCTAGCTTTTTATGGATCGAGCACTTGGTGTCCAGCTTCTAATCATCGGGCATGTCTTCTTAAGATCATTTATAAAACAGAAAATTTAATGAATGTATCCTACCAAGGTATTGCAGCTAGCTAGAGCATTTAAACATGTTGATCTGTGTGTTTTAGTCTGGCTGTGGCTGCTTCAACCTTGTTTCAGGCCGGTGGTTGCTTTTATTGATTCGTTGTTCTCAAGGTTGAGTATATAAGACCAACTCATTGAGAGTGCGACTTTGGTTTACATCGCCGTATATCAAAAAAGATGTAAGAATTTTTTTCTTCGATCGGAATATATACCTAATGATTCCCGATAGTATGATTACGTGACTTTCAAGTTGCCTTATGAATGAGTGGATGTGTCAATTCCGTGCTATACACTACAACGGATTCAATGAACCAGAAACACATTTTGTAGGTCGTGCAGGTTTATTCTTGCCGATCTTGGTTTTTAAATCTTTAATTGCGGAAGCCAATGAATGGTCGCATATTTTGCGTTTGCGCTTAGTACCAGAAAAGATAGCTCAGGTGGCAGGGTTAGTTGCCCACAAGAGCGGTCTTTTCAGTTAGGAAATTCTTCGCATTTTCTCTCCACTTACTCCGAGTTTATGTCTCTGCAACGGCGCACAAATGCGGCTAAACTTAAAATAGATTGGCAAAGTGTTGGGTATTGTATTGTAAGGAATAGGCCCTGTACACTGCGACCAGAAGAGATCTATTATGTTGAAAGTGTTGGGTAACAATAATTTATCCTTTTTTGTTAAATGGAAATCGTGCGTTTTTATATCCGAATATTACAGGTATCTGCTCAGATACCACTAAATGAAATATCTCACTTACGGACGAATGGACTCTTCCAAATGAATACCAGATAAAATTATCGCCGACAGCAACTCTCGCAAAATGTTCAATATCTTGTTAATGGGAAATACATTTTCACGTTTCAGGCACTTAAATCTGTCGTTAAAAGTAGTTTCCATAAAAGACTAATCACGCTGTCATACCGCAATATGTAGTTGCAAAGATCTCCTCTAGAGATTAACCGTTCTCAAATATATTTAGCAAATGACACACTCGATTAAAGGCAAAGCTATTTGATCGCCTTAAATCATCTCCAATAGAGCATATCGATTAACGTCGCAAAATTGTCCTAAGGTCACACGTCACGAAGAAAGAATTCGAATGAAGTTTTACCTCAGTCGTACATGGGTAACAATTAAATAAAACCAATGACCCTTGTCGAGCGTGCGTTGTTGTGTACACTTACCCAACCCAATTGTTTAATAATTCCTGATGTTCTTGCTTTCAATCTAACACCTATCATTTAGTTGCAAGCTTTCATCACAGAGATGAACATTAGGAAAACGATTCGTGCTTCTAGCATTTCTAAGCAATATCTAATGAGACCTTTGGTTTTCCCTGCAGTTGACGAAGAAGATGGCGGCGGCGAAGAGGTCGATCCCATGGATCTCATCGATCCGGCGGACATTCTATCTAAAATACCAAAGGACTTCTTCGAGAAGCTGGAGGACAAAAAATGGACAATCCGCAAAGAGTCGCTGACGGCCCTAGAGAAGCTTGTCACAGAGAATCCGAAGCTGGAGAGCGGAGACTATGGTAATGTAGTCTTGGCCCTAAAGAAAGTCATTTCGAAGGACACGAATGTGGTTCTCGTGGCAATGGCTGGCAAGTGTATGGCAATGTTGGCCAAGGGACTGGGAAAGAGGTTCTCCACATACGCAACGGTGAGTAGTTTTTTTTAATATTTACTAAAGCTCATAAGTTAAGGAACTTCTTTTCTGAAGGCCTGCGTCCCAGCTGTATTGGAAAAGTTCAAGGAGAAGAAAGCAGCTGTTGTGACAGCCCTTCGAGAAGCTATAGATGCGATCTACCCTTCGACCACAATGGAGGCAATCCAAGAGAGTATTGTAGAATCGCTGGGCAACAAGAATCCCAGCGTAAAGTCTGAAACCGCATCGTTCCTGGCTCGGGCATTTGCCCGTACACAGCCAGCATCATTGAATAAGAAGCTGCTGAAATTGTTGGTAACTTCTTTACTAAAGACATTGAACGAGCCAGATCCAGTGGTGAGAGACTGTTCGGCAGATGCAATTGGAACGCTTTTGAAATTGATGGGCGAGAAGGTTGTAAATTGTTTTTTGACCGATGTTGATGCTCTAAAAATGGCTAAAATCAAGGAGTGTCAAGAGAAGGCTGTGATCACCATAAAAGTGGCCGGTGTCAAGAAGGAACGGCCTGCCACAGCACCATCTAAATCAGCAGCACCGACAAGAGGCGGTTCAAGTGAGCCAAAGCCAGTAGCACGACCAGCAACAGCGGGTGCAAAGAAACCAGCTGTAAGAAGGGCTGCAGGAAGTGGTGGAGGCGGCGGAGGAGGCGGGAACAGTGCTCCACTTGCCAAATCAGCTAGTTCTGCCAAAGTGTTGGCCACCGAAAGGGAAATGGCAGCCGAGGAGGTTGCTGGTAAAGCTGAGGAATTGCTTGCAGCTGACATTCTGTCGGGATTGGTTGATTCAAATTGGAAGACTCGCTTAAGTGCTGTTGAGACATTGATTGGTCAAGTGAAGGACTTTGACCCAAAGACACCGGGGCTCTCACAAATCCTGGTACGAACTATCAGTGGACGAAAACCAGGACTAAAGGAAATGAACTTCCAAGTTCTTAAGATTAAACTCGATATTATCCGCCTGGTTGCTGAAACCTACACACTGACAACAACTACAGCTGAGTTTGTCATCAATGAAGTGACCGAAAAATTGGCAGATGTCAAGAACGGCTCGGTTGCAGCCCAAGTTCTAACCGCATTCGCAGAGGCTACTAAATTGGAGTTCATTGTATCAAAAGTGTTGACATTCGCCTTTGAGCAGAAGTCGCCTAAAGTTCAGTCAGAGGCGCTGATCTGGGTAGGCCAGTCGATCCAAGAATTTGGTTTCCAGATGAATCCGAAAATGCTCATAGAAGATGTTAAGAAAGGTGTTCAGAGCACTAACCCGACAGTGCGTGGGGCGGCCATTTCTTTAGTCGGCACACTGTCAATGTACATGGGAAATGCATTAATGATGCTTTTCGACAGTGAGAAACCAGCTCTCAAGGCTCAGATTCAAACAGAATTCGACAAGAATATCGGGCAGAAGCCGCCCGCACCGATTCGTGGAGTCAAGAAATCAGCCGGTGGCGGCAGTGCGAACCAGTCTGATGGAGAAGACGATGATGAAGGACCCCAAGAGGCAATGAACATAGCCGATCTGCTGCCCCGAATAGACATTTCATCCCATATTACTGAGTCTTTGTTGACCGAGATGTCGGACAAAGATTGGAAAACTCGTAACGAGGGTTTGACTAAACTGCAAAGTATTTTAAACGACGCCAAGCTCATAAAGGCATCTATTGGCGACCTTCCAACGGCTTTAGCTCATCGCTTAGTCGATAGTAATGCCAAGATTGCTCAAACCGCGTTGGCAATCTGCGAGCAGCTGGCCACAGCCATGGGCCCTTCCTGCAAAACGCATGTCACTACGTTATTCCCCGGTTTCCTGCACGGTCTCGGGGACAATAAGGCTTTTATTCGTTCGGCAAGCCTCGCGTGCATAAACGTTTGGGGTGAACAGTGCGGATACAAGGAGTTCTTCACCAACGAGATGATTGCCGATGCTCTGAAGTCGGGTAGCCCGGCTCTCAAAACCGAACTCTGGGGATGGGTAGCGGAGAAATTACCCGCCATTCCAACTAAAACAATCTCCAAAGAGGAACTGCTCTCAATGCTGCCTCTTCTGTATGCAAACATTTCCGACCGTAACGCAGATGTGAGAAAGAATGCCAACGAAGCAGTGCTTGGTGTTATGATTCACCTTGGCTTTGAGGCAATGGTGAAGGCTTTAGATAAGCAGAAGCCCTCCTCAAAGAAGGACATTCAAGCGGCTTTGGATAAGGCACGTCCGAATCTGCCAATGAAGCCTCTGCCAAAAGGAAAGCAGCAGGCGCCAATTCTTGATGAACCGAAAGCTGTAAAAGGAGGTGGAGGAAAGGCGGCCAAGCCACAAGAACGTCAAGTCAAGGGTGGCGACAAGGCAGCCGCTTCAAGGAAGAAGGAGGAGGAAGTAGATACGTCTCCACTTTTGGCAATAAACAACACCAAGAACCAGCGGCTGATTGATGAACAAAAGATGCGTGTCCTCAAGTGGACATTCACAACACCGCGCGAAGAATTCACCGATTTGTTGCGCGAACAGATGAGCACCGCCAACGTTAATAAGGGACTAATGGCCAACATGTTTCACGATGACTTTAGGTGGGTATTTTGGTCACCTCAGAGTTGCAGTAATTAATTTCGAAATTTGTTTCAGATATCACTTGAAGGTGATAGAATCGTTGAACGAAGATTTGCCCAACAACAGCAAGGCATTAGTTTGCAACTTGGATCTGATATTGAAATGGTTATCTTTACGTTTCTATGATACCAATCCTTCGGTTCTGCTGAAAGGATTAGAGTATCTTAATCTTGTTTTCCAATCGTTGGTTGAGATGGAGTACATTTTGGCAGAAAATGAGGGTAGCGCCTTCATTCCTCATCTGTTGACAAAGGTTTGTTTGTTGCTTGATATATATTGCTCCTGGATATAACTATTTTTGTTTTCAGATTGGTGACCCCAAGGACGCAGTGCGCAACGGCGTTCGATCACTTCTGCGTCAAATTGTCCTCGTCTATCCATTTACAAAAGTATTTGTCTACGTAATGGATGGCCTCAAATCGAAGAACGCCCGCCAGAGAACAGAGTGCTTGGATGAGTTGGGTTACCTCATTGAAACCTACGGTCTGTCAGTTTGCCAGCCAACACAGCCAATCGCACTCAAGGAAATCGCTCGCCAAATCTCAGATCGTGACAATTCAGTTCGCAACGCCGCTCTAAATTGCGTGGTACAGGCCTACTTCCTAGCGGGTGATCGCATCTACAAACTAATTGGACAGATGACCGAGAAGGATCTCTCAATGTTGGATGAGCGCATTAAACGGGCTAAAAAGACTAAAAAGCCAACGCCTCCACTGGAAGTTGCAAAGGTTCAACAAGCCGCACCCACACCATCTGTAGTCCAACAAGACAGCATCGAAATTGAAGACTCCGTGGCAAATGCTAGCGATGAACTACCCCCACCCGACGAAGAGCAATCACCCACAGTTCAAAGGTATGTTTTTGCAATCACTCACAAAAGCGAGAAGATGAAGAAAGAAGCATGACAAAATCGAAAGAGTGGTTGAAAGCTTTTTAAAATTTTCATTTCTTTTATTTCTGTTATTATTTGACGCATTTCTATATTGTTCTCTTCATGGATCCTTTGTAGTTCTCAGTATTCGGCCGAGGCAAACAGCTCCAACGAAGAGAGAGAACTAAGAAGTTCTCTAATAAGACAAGCGTAATTTCTACTTGATTATTATTTGTTTATTTCCTTCTGTTTTGTTGGGCATTTATTGTAAATTATATTCATTTTTGATGGCTGTGTTCGAAACGAATATAAATGTATGTTACCCATATCCACTTTTGACTGAAAGAATGCAATTATTGTTTATTGGCAGTGGGTTCTTTTACTAGTTGATATTTGGTGTCTGCATTTATAAAAAAAAAAGAAGAGAAAACGAAAGAAGAAGAAAAGAATCCAAATTTTCATTTATGTGTTTTGTTTGTTTCGATGTACCTTTCAACTTGTTTATATACGTAAATGTTCTCCTCTCCTTTATATGCTCTCCCCAAAACGTTTGTCTATGTGTATGTCTATCAATTTCGCCCACATGCCTTGTGTCACAATCACAAATACGTATATATATGTACTATATGTATTATTATATCCTGTTCTGTCCTGTTAAAAATATTACTTCTGTGTAAAGTCAAGTAAGTAAATAGTTGTTTGGTTTGTTGAATGGGAACTAGTTTTCGTTTCTTTCGAAATTCAGTAGTTTTGAACTGTTCGTATTTTGTAAACTTCTTAAAACGTTCAGTTTTATGTGGTAGTAGATATATATATTTAGATTTTAGATATACATTAAACACTAGTCAATGATACTTTGTGTATCTACCGAAAGCAGTCACTCGTCGGTAGCGCGAGGTACTCGTACACGGTGTCGAGAAATTACCTTATTTTTTGTTTAATTCAGATGTTACTATTTTAAATTGTAAAATTGGCACGACTTGTAAAACCTTCTCAATGGGTATCATGTATTTAAGGCGAAACCGTAATCCAATTAAGGGTCTAACATCAGCGGAAATCTGCTTTAATTCCGGGAAACACTTAAAATGGGACACGATCAGTTTTATCGTGAAGAAAAATTCTCGCGGATTTGTTCGTACTTTCCCATACTCATATCGTGAATGATGTTCGAATGAGGGAAAATAATTCCCTGAAAAAAAAATACCTATCGTAAATGAGAATTCGGGGGAATTTTTGTTCGACATTCCATCCGATATTTCCGCCATTATTTAGTTGGTGAATTTATAACAAGCAAGACAAGTTGATTATATTCTCAAAAATTAAAAAAAATTAAAAGAATAGAATGTCAAAAACAAATAATGAACAGCAATATTTTAATTGTTTCAAAAACGGCTTAAACCTCTGAAAAGATTTCGCCGGGCCCACATCGCTATCTTTTCCAACTCCTTTTTGATAGCCGCCTTCAGCAAAAAAGCGCAGGCATGCGCTTAATTTAGTTATGAGTGAAATCCCAAAGGATTTCTTATGGTGTGGCGAAGAAGTTTGTTTAATATTTTTGGAACCTAAAAGCAGAGGTATTGTAATTATTTCTGTTACGAATGGCAACACCGGCCATTCGAGTGCCTTGCAAATTATATTGGAAAAGGCAGTCTTGCTTTATTTGCGAAGCAGGTGAGACGTTCTTGTCTCGACGGAAACAGGAGGTCAATAAATGTGGGGTTTTTTATATAATTTTCCCCACAGAAAAAAGCCGTACTTGTTTTATTTAGAGTCGTGACGGAACAATTTCATTGCAAAATTAAGATATACCGTTTAAATACAATGATTGTGGTAGTTCTAACCGATTTGAACAAACTATTAAGCGTCTTCTATTTGAACGTTGTCGCTTAAATTCCATCTCATCCAAATATTATTTTTTAAATATTTGTTTCACCGAAATAAAATTTTAATCTTTTTTGGTTAGAATATAATTGACAGAACATTTTCGAATTCGGCTGTTTTTCTTTTCGAAGAGACATTTCGGTTTCAGAGGGAAATCGAATTCGAGGGAGATTGGCGATAGGCGGATTTTATTCCTGGGAACACACAAATTCGGGGGAAAGCAATATTCCCTCGGAATTTACGATAAGGCTGCATGCTGTTCTGGTTAACACATCACAATTCACATACAGTGTTGGCCAAAACTAAAGCACGAAAAGATGTCGCCTTGGAAAAAAGTAAAGAAAATTCAAAAAACCTTCGAACTTTCTAGCTTTATTTTTTTTACAAAACAATATATATCAGTCCTCAATTTCTTATAAACAATTTTATTATAACCCTAAACTTATTTAAAATATAAAAACATAAACTAGATTACATTAAAAACTAAGTGGGCAAAACTAAAGCACATTTAGAACAAGATGATGAGATGTTACCGTTACTTTCAAAATGTTACGAATTCACCGTTTCATTCTTTCAAGCTTGATTTAAACAAAGGGAAATCAAGTAGTTACATTTCATCGGCTTTGCATATCGAATATTAGAATTTATTTAAGAAAGTCATGAAATGGCGCGCAATAAGTATTCCGAACAAATGAAACAGAAAATAGTGTCCGATTTTAATAACGGCGAATCCGTTGCATTTATTGTCAATAAATTTGATATAAGCCATACAGTTATTTCTCGCATTATTTCTCGATTCCGCGACCGGGGAAATGTCCAAACGGTTCATAGTGGTGGTAGACCCCGAAAAACGACCAGTCGCGAAAGCAAAAGGATCGTCAGATTAATAAAAAAGGACCCCTTCATATCGTCCACGTGTATTCAAAAAGAATTAAGCTTAGAGATCTCAAGCAGGACGATTTGGCGAAGAGTGGTTGATGGTGGCTTGTCGTCATATTGAGCAGTAAAAAAGCCATTTATTACTCAAAGGAATCGACGTGCAAGACTTGAATTTGCAAAGGCACATTTAAACTGGACTGTGGCAAAATGGAGAACAGTGCTTTTCTCTGATGAATCCAAAGGGATTTGTCGGATTTCGAACGGTACGGAGACCAAAGGGGGAGCGACTAAATCCACGTTCCACAAAGTCCACAATTAAGCACGGAGGAGGGAATATAATTGTCTGGGGATATTTTTCCAGTCAAGGAGTCGGGCCGATTCATAAGATTAGTGGAATAATGAATCGTTTCGTGTACCGGGATATCCTGCAAAGTGTCATGCTTCCTCATGCTGAGGAGAATATGCCGTTGCGATTGATCTTCCAACATGACAACGATCCTAAACATACCGCTGTTCGAACAGGCTCAAATTGCCTGGAGTAACATCCCTACGCACATTATTGACAACCTTATTGGCTCCATGCCTCGACGATGTGCTGCAGTGATCAGAAATATTGGATACGCCACCAAATATTAGTAGAAAATGTTTTTTTTTTATTTATGAATTCTGAAATGTGCTTTAGTTTTGTCCACTTAGTCCACTTTTTAATGAAATCTAGTTTATGTTCTTAGAAGCCGACATCTTAATGCATTTTTGCTATTGTGTCTATTCAACTATTCTATGATCGGCTGTAGGCGCTCGCAGATTATTGCACACAGATGTTATGTATGCGATGTTGAGGCGACGTATGCTTCTGTAGTTAGCGCAGATCAAATGATTTCCTTTTTTCAGAAGTGACCAAACGATTCTGAGATTGCATTCGTGGGGTGGGGATACGTACTTTTATTTGACCAAATTTTACAGAAGAGTTCTTTTATTGGGGCCTTCATTATTCATCACATTTAATGCGATGTTTCTTGTCTATTTCCACACATCTATGATCTCAGTTGATGACATGAACTTGTGTCGTACATATTTGCAAAAGAATTCTGTACCTTATAGATAATGGAAAACGAAATAAAGACGCATACCAATTCAACAACAACCAATAACAACTTTAAAATTGACAATTTAGACTAACGAGCAAACGGAAGGGGAAATTCCACGCGTTTCGGTATGTTCAGCAGCCCGCTTGCTTGAAATGTTGACAAAAACTTGTTCACGTTTATTTGACAAAATATTTTTTAAATGACTTAGGTAAAATGGAGTCCAAATTTTGCAAATAGGAAAGCGATCCCTCCAGGGTTAGTTAAACTCCACCTCACTTGATTGCCGTCGCTCTCTTTGGTATCCCTTTTCAGCCATCGTCATTTTAAATACCTGACTTTGTTACGAACAATAATACATATTTTCGACTAACGTTACTCTTCCAGATGAAGCTATCTTTCGCGTTAATTCTGTCTGGTATTCCTATTTAAAGTTAGTTAGTTCAGTTACTTCTGCTTTATGGTTTTTGTTTGATTTTTCTGAGTGCCGACTCATAATTTTATCATTATTACTTAGTCCAGCCATAAATTCTGTTACAAATATAAAGCGGCATAAAAAAAAAACGAGCTTACATTTTGAATTGTTTTTTTCTTCATTTATTAAACAATAATGTTGGTCATTAAAAAAAATACAGCATTCGAAATAACCACCTTTTGCCATAACACGAGCTCTCGAACGTGTTGGCCATTGAGCTATGGCGGCACGTACTGTTTCCATGGTCATCGCTGCCACGGTCAACGATATTTTTAGGCACTCCAAATTTCTGTGCGGTGTTTGGTAAGCCTTCCACTCCAATTCTGACTATATAATATAATCCAATGGGTTCAGATCTGGACTTCCCGACGGCCAATCCTCTGCGGCAATAAAAGCAGGAATATTGATCCTGAACCACTCTTGCGTGGTTTTGGCTTTATATGCCGGAGCAGAGTCTTCTTGGGAGACCCATCTTTCTTCATCAAATAGAGTATTTTTTAGCGTCTTTGCAACACCCTCTAGCGTTATCTTGCTGATAGACTTTTGTACCTGTTTTGACACCTTTTTCACAAAAATGGAGAGATGTGACACCCACCAAAACATTACGGAAGCGGGGTGATGGCCACGCTGAACCCTTGAAACTACTTCGCTTCCTTTGATGAAAAAGCATAAACTCGTATCATTTTGTTTGTTAACAACTTCTTCCATGGTAAACAATTTTTCATCCGTAAAAATAATGTTTTCATGCCCACTGTCCGCGTGCCACAACAAGAGTCTCTTGCATCTCTATTTTTTTTTGAGTTGAGAAGATAAAAGATGGCCTTTTGATTGACGATAGGCTGTCATGTGAAGATCACCCCGAACTAGCCTAGACATCGATCTGGCGAATATATTCAATTGCCTGGGCATGATCTTCTGCTTCCGAAGGGAATTTCTTCGAATACGTTCACGCATTGGTTTTACTACCGCACTCGTACGTGCGACGCGTGGGAGAACACCTCTTTTTCTGTCCTCCACTTCCGACAATTCACTGAATCGACCAATAGTTCGATAAACGAACGTTCTCGATATTCCAAGAAGTTTTAGCAAATTGAAGATTTGGCCAGCACTCTTTCCACTCAAACCGCGATTCTGTTTTCTTTAGCACCCCACTCCATGTTAAAAAGCTGCAAGCTGAAACCTAACTGGGTTCTATTCATTAGTTAACAATGCACATGTTAAGGAAAACAAGTTAACGAGTCTACTCCAAGTGGAAATTTTAAGAGATGGGCGCTGATAATTGTGTAACAGAATTTATGGCTGTACTAGGTAGATCTTTAAATTTGTTGAAGTCCTCTTACCTCAAAGTCTAACAGAATTCATTGTCGTTCTTGATCTGATTTCGGTTGTGCTACTGCTGGTTGCAAAAATAGTTCATAGGTACCTACTGCGTTGAAATCTTCATCTTTTAGTCCTCTTTTATCCGAGATCTGAATGCAGACTTTGTCGCTGATGTCTAGTCGGTCACGATATTAATTTGGTACCCATATTCTCAAAGAACTGTCTTAGCCGGTTGAAAAATCCTATTGCAGCTTTTTACCTTGTTGCAATGGCTCGCTAAAATATAAAACCGACAGAAGGGGTTCTCTACGTAGGCGTAAGGCATAATGCTACCCACAGAAGGGCATCGCAGTCTTCAGAGCCCTGTACTGAAGGTCTATCATTTCTGGTGGTAAAATCCAAATGAACTCTTTTCTTATTTTTTTTTCGCTGTCGCTTTTAAAAGCCTCTCTCTGTTAGTTGATTTAGAAAATAAAACTTCGGTTGCAACTATCCGTTACCCTTTGATGGATTACCGCTTACAAAGCAGTGACAATAACACATTTCAGATCGAAGTTGGCTTTAACCATTGCCAATATTTTCAACAGACGTACACTCACTCAAATTGTTTTAGTTCTTGAGCACACAGCCGTCTAATTATTATTAAAGAGCACAGAAGTGTATGCTTCTCTTTTTGTCTGTCGCTTATTCAATATTCTAGATTTATTATTTCATCTGCACGTTCAATTTTAGTGCAGTGTTCACAATCACATTGCATCAGTTGTTGTTTCACCCATTTGGCTGGCGCGTAAGCTGTTTCTGAAATGTTCTCTTAGTACTTTTCAATATACGTAATAAGAATTGTGTAATTCCGGTGATCGATAGCACTCTTTGCCAAGCAATTTTATTTAGCAAAAACTATATTTGTGTTCATGTTCTTGTGCATTTGATGATGTATGTAGTTTTTGTTTGCTTCATTTGTTTCTGTTCGGTGTTGTCCTATTTTTGTTTGTGTTTATCATTCCTATATGCATTTTATAATAAAAAAAAAAACAAACAAAAAATATTTCAGAACTTTCGACCAGCCAACGATGTTAAGTCATCCTGCAAAACCATCGGGTCCATTCGGTCTCGATCCTAATGTTATCGCTGAAATTGAAAAAGACTGGGTACGTGTGGATCAAATCAAACAATCAGATCCAGCACGTGTAGACATCTCCTTGCTCTACGAACCTATAAAAATAATTCCAACCCGTGACGGTGTGCGATATCCCCAAGAGAAATTCGAGCAACTAATATCAAGATCTCGATATATGCAACCGGCAGCACCGCCATCTGCTGGCCAACAGCCTTATAATGCATACAACCTAAGTCCACAACAGCAACAACCAATGATGTATAATCAACAGCGATCATCGGCTAATAACTCTCCAAAGTAAGTTGATAGCATTAATTTGCTGGCAAGAAGTGGGTGACAATAGTGTATACTTATTTTTAGTTTGGCCGACGCTCTACCTAAACTCGACCCTAATCTAATCAAGGTTATCAAGTCAATAGCGAATCCAGATTCGATAACTGCACGAGCGGCACTCAATGAGCTAACGGATATTATCGAATCTCCAGAGAAGCAAGCGGTGCTACGAGACTATGAAGAGATTTTCATACAGAGTGTGCTAGCGCAATTCAAGGTGAGACGACCGTGAGCCTATTTTTCTAATTGGCTTTCACTTATCTAAAACCATTCTAGAATCTTTCTCAACAACCGCTGACGGAGTCATTGATAATGTACCAACCCCTGTTGTCCATTACCTATGCCTTCTTCAATTCAAAAACCCTCGGCAAGACACTAAGCATCCATTGCTTAAAAAACATTATGTCCGTACTGCTGGGGTTAATGGCTGATCAAAAACTGAACAACGGTGATGACGGCCAGTATACGAAAGTGATAAATGGAATTTGTTTGAAAATTCTCGACAAGACGAATTTCACAAACTTGAATTGGTGAGTTGTGTTCCGGTATCTTCTTTCTGTCATGACATGTTTTCATTTGCAGTGCTCTCATACGTCTTCTAAAAGAGACCTGTCCCAGTGCGGGGCTGCCCAAGTTCACAGACCTCCTAATGAAATGCATATGGCGGAATGTAAAGACAATGCCAGAGCGATCAAACGAACTCGACTACGATGCGGTGTTGTATGAAGTACATGACTTTATGCTTGCCTTGCCCAGCACATGGTGGCAACAACGTCCATCCGATACGCCATTGCGAACTGTAAAGACAATAATTCATAATATGGCTAAGATCAAGGGCAATGGTATCCTGCAGCACTTGAACGCAATTCCCATGCATTCAGAACTGCACGCATATCTTATAAGAATCCTAAAGGTGAGTCCCGGCATCAGTGTATGGTTTTTCGGGTTATTCACTCTGCCTTTATCTAGAACCTTCAGAAAGATGGCAACATCCCGAGCGCTTCACCGCAACGTTCATCATCGGCTAAAGACATTCAAGCGAAAAGGATCTCAAATCATGCCCACGAGGCAATGTCGCAAATATTCAAATTGATATCGGACAAAGAAACTAGTCAGCAGGGATTAATAAAGCTTTATGACTTCAAGGTGAGTTCGGTGTGCGAACATGCGATAGGTTTGTATAAACGAGATTGTTTATTTCAGATTAAGAACCCGGAAATCGATGTGGTGACATTCTTGAAAGGGGCCAGTCCCAGTTTCCAGAAATACATCGAAGATGGTCTTCTTGAAATCGAACGAACTCAAGGACAGACTCAAGGAACTACAAATGGTGACAATAAATTTGGTGAGTTGTTTGCATTTTTGAATTGATTAAGCAAGGAAACAATGATGCGACAGTATGGCAGTTTCATGATCCGAGATCGTCTTTAATTTTTCTGTCAGATATTACAGGCTAGTGCATTCGTAAATTAGACTTTGGTTCTAGTTTCCAGACATGACTACCCTCCTAAGGCGAGTGGGCAGATGTTGCCAGGAATGAAAGCTATATAGTGATTGTTGAAAGTCGTTAGGTGGTTTTTTTTTTTCTGGCCGGGGTAATGGCAATTAAAGAAACACATGCCGCTCATCTCATATCTCATAGAAAAATATATTTCTATCCTAGGTAGCTGGTTTCAGAGATCTCGCCGACAATCTCCCCAGAGAACCGGTCACTGGATATGCCGTGTACCAAAACCTGCTATAATATGCTTCCTGCGTTCAAAAGAAACCGCATATGGGAAGAGCCGATTGCATCCATATGTCCACACAAATCTGACCAAATTTAATCGAGGTCATAAGCACTTTTTTTGGCGTCTTGACTGGCATTTGCCCCATACGCCAACATGTTTGTAGGGTACAAAAAGGATGAATAGGATGAGACCATTCAGCACTATCACCTTATCTCAAAGAGAATGTTCTATCTTCCGTCCTTTTCTCTTAACTAAGGGTTGTTCAAAAGCGGCCTATCCTATTTCTACATAACCAAACCACAGATATTACAACTGCATTTGATGCATAAGACGATCTTGGGTAGAGCAGAAACCATGCATTTGCATCTAATACAACCTTTCTAAATAATTTCGGCAATTTAAAGATTGTCAAACGTATTTCACAAAAGCCCTTCGGTTGCTTCTTGTCATTCATTTTTTGCACGCCCTGTGCGTGGTGATAAGTGGTGTTAAAGTTACTTAAGTTCTAAACTAGTAATCAAAAGAACGCATAAATTTGAACGTCCAGGCCGAAAATGCTAATTTGAAATTCTTATTTTCCCAAAGATACAAATTTCCATCAAGCATCGACTGGCAGTAATTTCTGCATGGGTGGAGGAGACAAGGCTGATCCCGAGTTCTGGATGGACCGACTCAATCATCTGAGAGCCAAAGCTAATCTCAGTCCACATCGGGGTCCCGAAATGGGTGGACACATGATGGACAATAAAGTCGCCGATGAGAATTTAAATTTGAATCAAATGTCGCAAAAAGTCTCACTCATTCGCAAGGATGTAAGTAACAAAACATATTTAACCAGTTCATGAATGTATTTGAATTTTCCTTTTTAAGAAACCTGAACTTTCTCCAAATCGCCTGCAACACATCCAAGCTAAACTGGCCCAAATAAAACAGCAGCGGCAAAGTTAAATCCGCCAACATCATCCAAAGGTAGTGGTGGTCAAACTAATGTGGCAGCAAAAGAGATACATTTTAAGTCCGAACACATTAACAAAAAGAATAATACATGTACGAACAAAAATATTTATTAAACACACAAAAAAAAAAACAAAAAACTACAGGAAAAAAACAAACTACAAACTACATAATACAAGCAATTTTACCTAACCTGCTGATATTTATATTGTAATGTAACTATGTTAGTACGAGTATTCGAATTCTGTTTAAGTGAATACAAAAGAAATGATAAACCGATAAATATTAACGCATAACAAGGTTCCGTTACCATAACTTATTGATTTTTAAATACATTTCTTTCCCTTCTTTTTAAATTACGTTTTAAATATTTATTAAATAGGAGCACTTTGTTAAATAATATTAGAGCAAAAAAGAAAAAGAAAGAATGCAAAACTCACGGCTTGCATGTTAAACTTTATGTTTCTGTTAGAAGTTTGTTACCAGATAAATCTGAGGAATACGCATCCATCCATTTCAACTCTCCCATACACATACGTATACATACTTTGTAGTACTTGTTAATTTGTTTGAGTAGAGAAAACATGTAAACATTTGTTTTAATTAAATTGTTAAACTCTTTTCCTTTCTATTGTTTTAATTTATACAAATTAAACATAATTCCATTTTCAACTAATAAATATAATAAATTATTATTCTTTTGTAACAAGTCATTTCATTTCATCAAAAAGAACAAACATCGCAAAGACTCATTTAGCTTTTTAAGGAATCAATTGCTAATCTTATTTTATATAATATAAATTCATTGATATTTTGCTAAGCATTTGTTCGAGAAAGAGTATATGGCTCTGTCGTCATTTGCAATGGTTAATACATTTCAAATAAGTGAATGCTCTCTTTTCAAGTTTTTTTGTTTTTGTTCTTCTTTTCTTAGGATTGTAATTGTTAAGACTTTTTTTCTTATGTTTACTCCTTTGTCTTTTAAGTTATGTATACTAAAACAACAAAATAAACTATAATGATTTTAAAACAAGTTTTTTTATTAGTTTTTATTTTACAATAGAACATTGTTTCGGGCTTTAGTTTTTAAGTTGGATAGAATTTCAATTTTTAATTATTTGGCACTGTGATGGATTCCGAGCGAATTTAAATCCAGGTGATGTCGAGTTTTTGGTATTTTCAGTTCACTGTCACCCCTATTGTGAGTGTAATAATCAATTGACGATTGACAAATTTGTCAATCAAAACAATTTTCGGTATTGTGTAACTCACTTGATAAAACAGATGGTTATTGTGAATAATTTGACTGTGGTGAATGCGGCATTATATTTGGCAGTGGGGACGTTCCAGTATTCAGTTTAGTAAATCTGACAGCTGTCTGACTAGATGGTTCTCGGTTTTGATTGGCAAAATGTGTAAACTCGAATTGAAATATATTGATTTGGCCCATTACAACTTTTATATTTAGTGTAGGAAACAAAAAAAAGTAGCAACAGAAAAGTAAATCTCGCATATGGTAAAAATATGTTCCAACGAATTTCATTGAAAAGAGCAATTCTGAATTTCGGGGCAGTTCTCTCGGATCTTCAATGAAAAACGCCATTAAGTGACGTTCCCGACCAATCTGGTTTTTGCGTTCAGGTTACGTCTCATCCAGACCAATCTAGTCGACATAAGATAACTCAATTCTTTAATGTGCCCAGTTTTTTAAGAGCGGGAAATTTTATTTACCGTGGAATCCGTTTAAAACGGCTTCTCTTATACGGACCAACCGTTTTTAGCGACGTAGACACAGCAATTTGTTAGGTTTGCATACTAATGTGGTTTTCGAATGGGCTTCTTCAGATTTGCTCTCAGATTTCAGTTTTCGTGTGTCTAATTGAACATAAAAACGTTTCTTGTTCTTTTTTGTGTTGATATTCGTGCGGTGCGAATATGTGTAGCATTCGGCACTTTTCTAAGCGTTTTGCATTCACTGGTTAAATTTTATATTAAAACATTCTAAGTTTGCGCCCAAAATGATTTCTAAACATTTGTACATAAGTAATTAACAGAAATAGATCACGCCGATGCAAATGCATTTCTTTGCAGTTGAAAATGTTCACGAAAACGTAAACAAACCCTACTTGTTGTCAAACTCAAACGTACTTTTGCTTTTTTTGTACCAAACGAATATAAAAATTGCTCTGAAAGCAAAAAAAGTGATCTGAGAGCGCACAATCGAATATCACATTAGAGTCACAGTATTTGTGATGACATCATGATTAACGGCTTCACACACGAAATCTCGTCCAAGGAGATTTGTAAAGTTGTTAATTTCCATTAACTGAATAAGATCTTTCTCCATATCACTTAAATGATGTAAACGGTTCGGGCGACCTGCTGTTGCATTTATTTGAGTTTTATTTTCCATTTTATTTTGCACTTCAAATTGGCAGTTACGATATAATCAATTTGGTCAGGTCGCAGTTTGTCGACTAATTGCAAAAGCATAAAGGAATGCGGTAGTCCCCGTTTCTGCCGCTCCACAGAGTACATCCAGCATTTAACTGCTCCAAAAATCTTTTGCTTTGTGATCAAATTCATGAGATCCGTTTGTTTCTGTTTGAAATTTCGTGCTACGATGTCATGGCTGTATTTCTTTTTCACGAGCAGTCGCCATACGTAGTTTATTACGACTGCGAAGTGAAAGGATTGATCTTCTTACTGTGGCATGATCAAATGGGACTGGGAACCGCCGAAATCGATATAATTTAAACAAATTTAAATATTTATGTCGTTTTCCATTGGGACTACCAAATATTTTTTTGTCAGTTCTCAGATTTTATGCGATTCATAGAACATGCAACTGCTTACGTAAATGGATTAATGCGTTATTTGCCAACAATATCAGCTGTTCAAATCGCATTTGTTTTCGGAAAAAAACAAGCCACCATGGATATGGACATGAAATGTTTCCCCTGTTGTAGATGAAAATGGAGTAGTTTCGGTGATTCTTAGTTTCCAGATGATGAGGCGGACAATGAAGATAATAATTCCTATTTATTTATTCTTTCATTTTGGTTTTAACGAAACTTTGCGCAATTGTTTTGAAATCAAACTCTAAGTTTGCATTTTGGTCGAAATCGATGTTGCCGTTTTCAAGTAAACTAAAGAAAACTAAATTTAAAAAAAATACTTTTTTTCAAAAATCCATTATACGGTAATACAGAGATGAACTGAGTTTGCTAATTAAGTTGGAAACAAAAATTAATTTCTAAGGTAATATGGTACCTTAGAAATTAATTTTTGTGGTATGTCCAAATTTCAAAAGTACCGTTATTTGATTTTTTAGCTAAAAACTGCGTATGCAGTCGTGGTAACCTCACCTGCTTACGCTTAAATATCAATTTTGGTTGAAATCGTTAGAGCCGTTTTCGAACAAATCAAACTGGTATAGAAATGTTGTATGGGAAGTACCATTAATAAAGGGTTTTTAAATAAGAGCGCTTCAAAAGTTTTTTTAAATAAAACAAAAATGGTTTTGCATATCAATGAAATTCTTTATTCCTGTGAAAGTACGATGCCATTATGTATGGAACTCGATTTCTTTTGCATGGCCACCACGGGCACGCTTGCAGAAGTCCAGACGCTGAACCCAATTTTCGGCGGTTTTCAAGCATAAATCGGCCGATACTGCTGCAATTTCACTTTCGATATTCGTAGGAAGTTTATCAATCGTCGCTGGCTTGTTGGCATAGATCATAGACTTGACGTAGCCCCACAGGAAATAGTCTAACGGCGTCAAATCGCACGACCGAGGCGGCCAAGCGACTGGACATTTCGTGAGATAACTTGCTCTCCAAACTTGGTTTCCAATAAATTGATTGTGACATTCGCTGTGTGGCTTGTGGCCACATGTCCTCCAAGTCCATATCATCCAATTGGGGCCAAAAATATTCGCTTATCATTGAACGGTACCGATTCCCATTCACAGTAACGTGCCGGTCTTGATCATCACGGAGGAAGTACGGCCACATGACGCCGCCGGCCCATAAACCACACCAAACCGTAATTTTTTTCGGGATGCTATGATGACTCATGGAGTACGTGTGGATTTCTGCCCGACCAATACCGCATATTTTGTTTATTGACGAAGCCATTCAGCCAGAAATGAGCCTCATCGCTGAAGATGATTTTTCGATGAAAATCCGAATCATTTTCAAGTCGTTGCTCAGCCCAATTCACGAACATACGTCAAGCGGCTTCAGTTCTTGCGTCAATTTAATCTTGTAAGGGTGTAGGCCAAGATCTTTTCGCAAAATTCGCCACAACGACGTCACAGAGATGCCCAACGCTTGAAAGACACATTTGGGCTTTCTTCAACTGAAGCCTCAGCGGCAGTAATATTCTCGACACTACGGGCACTTCTTTGTCTCACTGGCACGGGAACATTTTGTACTGTGCCTGTGGATTCAAATTTGTCCACTAGACGCTCAATTGTTGATCTGCTAGGACGACCATAAATTGGACGTAGCGCTCTCAACGTTGAGGCCACTGACTCCGAATTTCGGTAGTAAATTTTAATAATTTCGAGTCGTTGTTGGCTCGTATATCTTTCCATCATGAAATGGCAAACCTTACTGAAGAGAAATGTCAAAAGAGCGGAAAGAAATTTGGCGTCGTTTGCTGTCCCTGTCGCTCTACTTTTGTAGCGTCCCTGTTGAAAAACCCTTTATTAAGGTTAACGTCCCTGATTTGTAAGCCCCCAAACTCCAAATCCTAAGTTTGAAGGAAATCCGGACAGGCGTTTAGGCATTAGGCCTCGGGACATACAGACAGACAGAAGCACAGATGGGCAGAATTTTGCGACCCACTTTTTTGAGTTCCTCTATCATCGTAATGTCAGAATTGATTAGCATCTCGAGTTAGAAATTTTGTACGAATACAATATCTTTTTCTTACTTCGTAATGGAGATAGTTAAAAGCGTAGAAATAAAAACTCAACGTATTATGGGTTGTGACTTTAGTGAAAGATGTTTGCCCAAATCATAAAATCAGACAAACAAAAATGTGTTTGGATCCTAGAGACGAAAAATATTGATACCTACTTTACTTTCAAAAATTTAACACATATTGTATAATTTTGGAAGTAACGTGAATAAATTGAGTCACAAAAACCATTTGTAACGCGTTGTCTATGAAAACCTCTCCAAATCCTGTGTGACTTTGCTCCATACAAAAGAAACCCCTAATAAATTTGGCTACGGAACGTTTTTATTTCGCCCACAAACATCTATTTTAATCGATATTACCCCCTTTAAGCTTTCGATCCTCATTTTTATCAACTCTCGAGTGGTAACTAGCCATTCAATTTCAAATGGGGTGCCAGGAGATAACCAACCGTCGTTTCAATAATTCCGTCATCTTAACCTTTTGCTCATTATTGAGAGGATTACCATTAATATACACCGGAAATGTTCCAATCTGCCACAGCTCTTTACATTTGGTACTTTAAGTGGAAATATCGAGGTTGGTATCTCTGTTCGTATTTCCCTACTAGGAAACTGGACAGTCTCTGAATCTTCTTTATTTAACTTTGAAGGATCTGCATACAAAGACCATACATAAAAATTATATGTAAAAGTTCTCTTTTTAAAAGCGACCACTTCATTTTTATCTTCACGTATGTAAAAGTATAAACTTTATGTTTTTTGGCCTGCTAACAAAACAGACTATTTTATTTAAGTTTATAACAGTCAGAGAGGCCGTAGTTTTAAAAGTGATCCCCCTGCTCATTCGATGAAAACACACATTTGGTATTGTTTAATTTGCGGTCTGATTTTTCTCAGTTCCTTTAACAAGACAAGAACTTGTTGCTTTAATTTGTAAGTGTTCGTTAAAATTTGTGATTTTTGTTGTACCTATACGTATTTTGTTAAAAAAAAAAATCCGAAAGAAACAAAAGTTACGTCTGCAACTACAGGTAATTGAATAGTTTTTACAAAAAAAAAAAACTAAAACAGATTTTGCTTATAAAATAATTTGATATAATCGAAAACATAAAACATATATATACAATACATATACATATAGATATTTACTTACTAAATTAATTAAAAACAATGTCCTAAAATAGATGATGTATGTATATTACAATCTTAATTCACTATTAAAATGTGTAGGTACTAATGTAAGAATCCGTATTTTATTATAAAAGAATGGATTATAATTCTATATATGAATTTGAATAAACATTGATAAAACATGGCTGCATAAAAACACTTTCTTAAAGTACCTAAGAGGAACATTTCAAATAGATTACGACCACAAACAGCCGATATTACGATTTAAAACTTAAAAGAAAATGCAACGGGCGAATGTATCGCAAAATTGGCTACATTTAATTAAAATATTCCGCCCTAGTGAGGTATCCGTAGGAAAGGAAAATTGAATTGTTACGATTCAAATGTCATGCACTCAAGCGTTTTGCGTTGCAGTACGATCAAGTTTGTTTTTATTAATGTCGTTTTCCAATGGTTTCACTCGGGGATCCACTCATTCTGTGATCCAATGGAACTACAAAACTGCTTCTGATTGAGCCCACAAAAGTATTGGTGAAATGCCAAAAAATAATCTACGGCGGCTGTCAACTGACTTGAATTAAATACATAAATTACACTTGTGTGAGTGCTTCTTGAGTCGATTCTAACTTCAAATCAAGAAGCGAAATTCTCTTCTCAGAATCGCCAGAAGAGTATTTTTTGTGACAATCGAACGGTTCAGAAGTGATTTTTTTCGATTCCGGCCGCTTCTTTTTGCCCAATGGAAAACGACACAAGTGACTATTTTGACAGCTTCATTCAAATTAGTTTCCGATATCCTCCGACAACAATTATTCGCGGGAACATATTTACGATTTTCAATGCAAATGTTAAAATGACAATACTGAGACCACCAACTTCGGCCGATTTCCCGTTACTTGCCTACAAGCTATATTTGTATGGGGTGGCAAGTGCTAAGTGCGCTAGTATTGTTACATAGAAATTCGTATTGGCAAATGTAACTTAACTTCAAAATTTCGGGCTTACCAACACACTCGCACCTTGCATATGCCACTTCCGCTGTGGGCAAAGTTGGTGACAGCGTTCATAGAATTTTATCCGTTAAATTTAAAATTATTATTATTATTATTATTTTTTGGAATCAGTATATATTTGCTTAAAATTTATATGAAAAATAAACAATGCAGATTATTTGAAGTAAAATAGAAATAAATTGAGCAAATTTTCTTCAGTTTTCTAAGAAAAATTTACGCGTGAAATAGAAGTAAATGGTATTCAAAATCAGAAAATACGCGACCATGTTTGTTTTTAGTATATAGAACATCTCCTTTAAATAGTTTTATTACCCAAATAAATCAAAATATTCACCTTTTAAAAATTTATGATAACTAACCAATGGCATTCAGTAATGAAAAAATGTGGTATTCCCGAACTCTAGCACATTTCCCCACGGTTGCCGAGGGGGGCAGCATTTTTTGTATGTTTTTGCATGTCACACGGATTCTTAATTGACACAACACCGATAGGAAAACAAAATGGCGAATTTGAAAATAAATTGAGGGGACCAGCGGCAAGAGGATTGTGAGTTGGGGGTCTCAGTATGATTTGTCTCTGTCAATAGCATAAACTAAGTATTAAATAGACGCCAGCTCCCGCGCACCTACCAGATTCACCCCGCAAATTTTGAAAATAAAATTCTCTCTTAAATTGCTTATCTGTGAATGCATGTGAAGCGCAAACAAAATTCTAAATGGCGGGAGGTTAATAAAAAAAAAAAAACTGAATGAACTGTCAGGTTGCAAGTGTATGCGTGCGACTAATTTATTTTAACATGGCACACATACTTTCCCACTAGTAAGACGGAAAATAGCTTGTAGGCAAAATTCTCTTAAGCTGGGTACAACGGTATATTTAACATTTAGCTTTAATCAATACGTTCCTTCGTGAACTTTCAGTATAGAAAAATGAAAAACGTCAAATATCAAAAATCGAGAGAGATATCTCTCAATTTCAAGAGAAGTACCTGACTGGTTTTCTTACAAAAAGTTTAAGAAATGTCATTTTGACATTATACTAAAATGCAGCATCTACAAAATAAGATGGAATTGGATTTTTTATAATCTAAATACCTATTAAACTTACATTTTGAATGTGCTGATATGTTCTAGGAGAACATTCAATTACAACTTCTTCCTCCGACTTCGTTGAAGACGAAAATAAATAGAGTTTTACTTGTAACACTTTTAAGCTGTCAGTTTTAATTTATTATTATTATATTATATTTCTCTCTCCTTTTTTCAATTTTCTCAGTACGTGGTCACATTCGCACAGTTTCTTAGTAAATTTTTAATAATTTAACTTTTGTAAAAAAGTACCGAACATTTTAATTTGAATTGCTCTTTTCAATGAAATTTGTTGGAAAGCTTTTGTAATAGTGGTAGACACCATATGTGAGATTTGGTTTTCTGTTGCTATTTCTTTTTCGTTTTCTACAGTAAATATGATTGTTTTAATGGGCCAAATCAATATAATTTAATTTTTGTTTACATTTTGCACGCATAATTGTACATTTTCGGATCACAAGCGAAAAATTTGTTTCTACTAACACAACAAACATTTCAATCTGACAATTTGTTAGTGTTTTTTGTTGAGTTCAGGGCAATTCTCTAAAAATATTCCGGCCACTTCTGTTGTGTTAAGAATTGACCTGGAAGTGGACTTTTTTTCAGTGAAACATAGAATAAATCGAAACAGCACTTCTAAATTTGGTCTTTTCATATAAAGGACAATTCTTTCCTTTAATCGAAAACGCCATAAGCTAATGTTTTGTTTAGCCATGGCCTGTGGAATTCTGCCTTCAAACAAACCAAAATGGCTTCCAGAAGAAGTGCAGATGTTGTTTAAAATAAAAATAAATAATTGGCTTCTCACAACCATTTTTGGGACGAATGGATGGAATCTACAATTTTATGCCGAGTCCAAACGGCCAACTGAGAAGCTCTATCGGATGTTTGTCAAACGTTCGCAAGAAGTGGCCCAGTGGAAAAAAACCTTAAGTTGGATTTTCTCTTTCGGTATTCGAACCTATTATTCCTCGCTTAGTAGTCCACTACACTTACAACTAAGCCACTGCGCAGAAGATATTATTCTGTTGAATATAAATATATAACTAGAACGGCCATGATATTTTTAAGGTGATGATTTGCGATAATTGTGACCGGGATGTAAACTAAAGCAAGTCCCTTTCAATTTGAAATATTCTACAAAAAAATTCAGCCCATTTGGAGCATGTTTCTGTATTATTTTGTTTCACCAGAGTCATCCCTTTAATTTTGCATATTGTTTCCTATTTTGGATCAATTTCCTTCAGATGTTCGCATTTTGTTCTTCTGCGTAGGTTCTGGCGAATGATCCGTCAGCGATTCTTTCATCGACATCCGTTACGACAGCACATTCGAGTATTCATCATCTTTTATTCTTGTATGAACTCGCCGAAAATAAATAAACCTCCGGGGAATTCGAAGCGAAAGAATTGTGAATCATCCGGTTTGCTGGGGCCAGAATATTCAACTTTGTAGTAGATTTCACGAACGAAAATAATTCTTTTCAAGTATGTCAACGCAATTGGAGTTATAAGCCTTGATGAATAAGAAAACGGAATAGCAACCAACTTTAGGTCAGGGTGAACCAAATAAAACAAGTTACTTCAATAATTCAACTCCTATGGACCTTCGTAGGCAATTCAAAGACAACTTATCTTTAACAATCCTACTTCATTTAATTCTTAAACAATCAGATACTTCGTTCATAACAACCAATAGCAGTTTTAATTTTATTTCTTAACTTATTTTCTAAGCCGCCACCATAATCTGAGTATTGGTTTCTGTTTCGTCATTACCGCCTTCCTCTGCATTCCCCTCAGCAGCATCACTTTCTTCGCTGCTCATCTTATGACCACCAAATCGTATCGAAACCATGGTCACCCTTATCGCAGCTTTGAACATAACCCTCGCCTTCATTTTGGCCAACTTAATCTTCCAGCTTTCATCGCGAGATGGCAGACCATTAAGGTAGTCAATCATGGCCTCCTTTGTTGGGTCGACTATAGCCAACACCGACATACATCCATCAACAGTCCCAAGAACCAGACATTGACCGTCTTTGGTGCTCTTAATCGCAGTCAGTTCCGCCTGCAGCCGGTAGTTTGCTATCATTTCAGTGTCGCCAGTTCGAAAAACTCGAATAGTCTTACGCCCGCTGTGATAGTAGCATACATATTCATCGTTTTCCGTAAAGAGACAAATGACGGAAAACACGCCCTCAGCTACTTTCGGAATAAACGTCTTCACTGTAGTTCCCTTGCGAAGCTCTAGTAGCTCCAAACCCCCTCGAGTCGGAGCGTACAAACCAAACTTTCCATCCTTGGTGATATTGCCACCCCACTTGGGAATCGAGCGGATGTGCTTTTTATTTTTAATGTCCATGATGCTGCCTTTTTCGCTGCTAATCACTGCCACTTGTTGGACCTTATGTGGCATTGGAACGAGACAGATGACTTCCTGTGAAGAGAAAGTTGCAGAAACGAAAGCAAATCCTTATGGAAACCTACCTTTATGGAACAGCCTTTAAGCAGAATCTTTGAAACGTGACTACCGGTCGTGGCATTGTACACTCCTATGCAATCCTTATTCGACTTGTCCACAGTACACACGATGATATGGGCTGCATCAGCTGAAATGACCGCCTGCCGGAATGGAAGTCCGGGTATAATTCGAACGGGGAACTCAAACCGAAACATTATGTTTCCATCCGGGACGGACCTCATTGTAGTGATCGCTGTTAGGCGGTTCCCATCGTCGGTGTCTTTTTGATTTATATTCGCGCATGAAACTGTCATCACCTTGGCACCGTCCTCCAGAAAGGTTATTTGTTGAATTCCAGGTTGATCATCACGGTAAATGACCTGCTCAGAGACTCTATTCCAAACTAAGAACTTTCCAGTCTCTGACGAGATGATATATTTCCCATCGGGGGTAATTTCAGCATGAGTAACAATAGCGCCTAATGGGCTGTCAGCTAACTTAGCTAACAGACGACCGGAACGTGTTTCCCAAACTCCAACACAGCTGCGGGTGACTGTAACAGCCAAATCGACTAAAGATAAACTGGAAAGAAGCGTAAAGAATAGAAAGCTTATGACTACCTGCATTGTCTGTCAAAATTCACAATTCTGATGGGCTGAACGCATTTAAAGAACTCATGTGACATCTCAGATAAAAAAGTTACGTGCGAAAAGACTAAGAACTGGTAGCAGCCAATTCCAGAGTGGCTATAACAAAATTAGCTACTCGAAACGAATGGTAAGCATCCCATTTTAGTATATGGAAGCTATTTTCGTTAACGACATCAATCTGTCAGCAGTTATTTGGAATTGACAAAGCATGTGAAGTGACACGCCCCTCGTTCCATTGACTTGATAACTTGTGGCACATCAAACTTATGTCAAAATTCATGTAAAACAACAAATTGACGTCTGGTACAAATGGTTAGAGGTTTAGTTCGTAGAGTTTGACATTAATTTTACGTGTCGCTTGGCTTATACCGGTCAATACCACAAGGGCATTGTGTAGTGGCCAGTGGCTACTTGCCCGATTAACATTATTAACAATACCGACAGTTATGGCGTTTTCCATTGGTTTCACTCGGGGATCCACTCAGTCCAATGAAACAAGAAACCTGCTTCTGACTGAATCCACACAAGTATTGGTGCAATGCCAAAATATAATCTACGGCTGCTGTCAGTTGAATTGTATAAAATACATAAATTACACTTGTGTGAGTTCTTCTCGAGTGGATTCTGATTTCAAATCGAGAAGCGAAATTCTCTTCTCAGAATCACCAGAAGAGTATTTTTTGTGCCAATGGAACGGTTTCAGAAGTGATTTTTTTCGATTCCGGACGCTTCTTTTTGCCCAATTGAAAATGACATTTGCTGTCAAACAAGTTTATTTTAGGTTTGTTCCTTTACTTTTGTAGAAAGACTATGAATGGAAAAGACTGTTAAAATGTCAGTGGTGGGGATAAATTCTCTCACAGAAATAGAGGGTTTAGGGAACGGGGATGTGCAAGTATCTAATTTAGTAAGTCTGACAGCTCTCTGACTAGATCTATCTCGGTTTTGTTTGGGGAAAATCGGTCATAATGAGCAGCTGTTTCAGTTGACGTTTATGGAGGGGTAGCCGACGAATCTACTCAAGAAATTCATGATTGAGTACTGAGTTGACAGTTCGCACATGTGGCTGACATGAGAAAATGACGTTCCCGACCAATCTAGTTTTTGCGTTCAGGTTACATCTCATTCAGACCAATCTAGTCGACTTAAAATAACTAGATTCTTGAATGCGGCCAACGCGTTTGTAGTTATCTATGAAATTTTACAGATACATATTTAAAAATTGCAAAGTGTAACGAAAAGTCGTTAAAATGTCTGACAAACTCGAAGAGTTGTCTAATTTAAATCTATTGTAGTGTGAAACCTAAAATGTAAACAATCCATTAATCATCAAACAAGTTCCACTTCCAATTAAAGACTCGAATCTGTGGAGAGTTAAGTGAGCAATTCTAGAACCATCGGGACGAACCGGAATTCAGTAAAAACTTCCCGATAGATGGCGGAGCGGATATAAAAGAGCAGATTCGAGAACAAGGAGGAACAGTTGGCTTTTAAACAGTGATAGTAATCGGTTGTGAAGATAAAGAAGTGCAAGGTATGCAGTGAATTAAGTGATTGGTTTAAGTCGGATACGAATTGTTTAAAGAAATACTGTTTTGAAGTGAATTACTAGAATAATGTAATAAACATGATTTTATTAGAAAAGTTCATCAGAATAGCGTTTTATCTTTTCGAATCACAGTTCGGATGTAACACTATTGATTCATCTAGCGATAAAAGTGATTCGTAATTAATCGAACTTCTTTTTGTTGATCCGTGTATGTGGAATAGTTAGTACTGATTGAACATCAAGCATTCGACAGGAGGAAAAATGGACACTGCATTAAAAATTACGTGGAGGAGATTGTCAATTCTTATAGCGAGGGAGAATTTCATCGCCACTTTTGAAAAGAATCTTGAGGAGAACATTCAATTTTATTTTGCCGCCTGTTGCTACCATTTTAATACGCAGGAAATCAAAACAAATTCACTCAGATGTCAAACAGGATAACAAATTTCAAATAAGCTGTTAATTGTAAGGTGACTGACAGTTTTTTTAATTCTTATTTGTTGAGTAAAAATTCGTAGGATTCTCAGTGGAAGGGTAATATCTTGCTCGATGACGATCGCTTTTACGAATTTTTCGTGTTAAGGAATGACATTGAGTATAATTCGTAAGAATTAGTAAAAAATCGTAGAATTTAAAAGCAAAGGAACAGACCTTTAATATGTCATCAAAATGACATTGGAAAGAAAGCAGCGGAAAAAATCAGCAACTATACTTGTTGCTTTTGACGTACGACTATAGACCCAACAATTGTCGCCATATTTTCAGGTAGAATTAACGGCGCAGCGCTTACCTTATACCATCAATCTGCAATTCATGTCGATCAATGACGTGGACTTTTTCAAAGATGTTGTTGATATTCCAGACCTTTACAGATCTATCAATGGATGACGTAATTACACTGTTCCAATTTCCAATGGTCAACGCCTCCAATTGGATGATTCTTCCAAAGTGCGCATCTAAAACTTTCGCCAGTTGCTTCGTTTGCAAACACCAGACGTAGAGATTTTTCCTTACGCCTGCCACTGCATAGTTGAGTAGGGAACTGATCATAAACGAGTTTGATTGCATCATTTTGGTGGCAATGTTCCGTACACCGTGTGGAAGTGGTAGATAAATGGCCTTTTCATCGATTCGCGAACCATCCTTGCCAAAGTCCCATATGACAAATCCTTTGCCAGCAGTACCGAGCAACATACGATCGTATTGATCTAGTCGTAGTTGCAGAAGCATTTCCTTGTCATCATTTTCAAAGCGCGGTAGGGTTTCTTTTAAATTCCAGGCAATGGATTCTCCATCCGATTCGAACTCAAACATGCTAACCTGTAAGGAAAAGTGATGTTTGGTAAATTTGTCTCACAAATGTTTTCATCCCGGAAATCGTTGTGAATCCGGACACTAACTTGATAATTCCCCTCCGTTGCACAACAGTAGATGCGGTTTCGAGTTTTGTTGATCGCCATTGCACTATGAAAGAGCAGTGGTTCGCATCGACTTTCGCCCCTTGTGGAGTCCAGTCGTAAGCGTGTTTCGATTATAGTTCCTGACCAATATACTACGTTGTGGTCATCAATCGTTAGGAACTCCATGCCTGTGGGTGAAGAGACTTTTAAATACCATTGTTAAATATTTATTGAGGCTTTTTTTTTACTTAATATTTCCCAATCCGAAGCGTCACTTGGTGCCGGGAACTGCTTGATGAGATTGCCTCTCATATCAAATCGAGCCCACTTGAGCTTAGTATTCACAAAGAGGCTAAAATAAAAGGGAAGATAAGGATATGAATCAATTTTCTCGCACAACAACCTTCGTGGACGTTTTTTTGATTCCCTCTTATATTATACTGCAAAATTAATCACCGTATCGGAAGATGTTATAATTTTTGCCAATGGCGTCGTACGTCAATCATATTTGACATTTGTGAACTAGACAGTTGCCGTATAAAACATACAGGCAATGGAGGGCTATACTCCGCAGGAGCGTGGAATAATTAATGGATATTGCGAAGGAAGCGTTTCCTGGTCGCGTAATCTCCTGTTTTTTTTCGATTTGGCATGACCAGCAAGATCGGCCGATTAACCATCCAAGACTCCTTTCTTTGGGGCTACTTGAAGTCGCGGGTTTTTGCCAACAAGCCTCAGACAATCGCAGCTCTTAAGGAGAATATTCGATAGGAATGCGAACAACTATCACCGGAAATCTTGCGGAAAGTCATTGAAAATGCGAAAACGGGCATGTGTATCAACATTGGTGGCAGCCACTTGACGGATATCATCCTTTCCAATTGCTCTTTGAATGTTCTTTTAGAACATATCAGCACATTCAAAATGTAAGTTGAATAGGTATTTAGATTAAGGGTATTCACTTAAACGCGTAAAAGCCTCATAAACTGCGTGAACTGCAGAATTTTACCACCTCGTAAATGAACTGTCACATTTTGTATTGAGAGTAGTTTACGCAGGCCTCATCATTTTCCGCGACGATTTAGGCTCGGAAATCAACCGCGGAAAGTTGCGCAAATCACAAATGTGACAGATAGTCGTCTGTTGTTTGTTTGTTTCCAGAGTTTTTTTACGAAGATTAAAAATTGGTAAGAATTCAAGTAGAAAAATAATGTTGAGTACTTGAAAACGCTTATGATTTGCAGTAAAACGAAAAAAATAAATTTGGAAATAATTTGAACAGCTGAGTTTGACGACCGACTTGACAGTAGATTTACGCAATGATATTTCCGAGGGGTGTTCACTTAAGGCCCCGCAGAAATTTACAAATTTTCGAGCTGCATAAAATTATGAGATTAAGTGAATACCCTTATTATAAAAAATCCAATTCCAACTTATTTTGTAGATGCAGCATTTTACAATAATGTCAAAATGACATTTCTTAAGCTTTTTGTAAGAAGTCTGGCACTTCTCTTGAAAATGAGAGATTTCTCTCTCGATTGATATTTGACGTTTTTCATTTTTCTATGCTGAAAGTACACGAACGGACCTAATTGTCAACTCTGCTGTTAGTATACTTTTTTCTTGACACTTCACAAAAATGTCATTTGATGAATGTCAAAAGATTGAATAAATGAATTCAAAATAAAACAAAACAAAGAGTTCACAGTGTAGTCCTGTTTTTAAACAAGTATTTTAGTTGCGGATTGTTCTTACTATAAAAAAAAAACAGTAAGGGAGGGGCGGATCTACAATCCGATTAAAAAAGTAGTTGGTGCCTACGAATTGATTATATCTTATAGTTTAATCAACAAATCTAGAGCATAATATTGTGCAGGACTTGTTTGATAAACAAATAATAAAAGCAACCCTTGCACCCTTACCTATGATTCAGCAAATATAGTCCAGTAACTTGGTCAGATTCTTCAAAAGGGTTCTCGATAACAACAAACTCGCTCGACAACATATTCAACAACACCGTTTGATTGTTGTTTGAGTACGCAGCTGCCCATTTGTTGTCCGGGCTCAAGACAAGCTGTTGCATTATTCCCTCAATACCGGGATTGACATCTCTAGTCAGATCTGACGTTGACAGATCGAATGTGATGAAATGTGTCGAAATCGAGACCATGTATCGAAAGTCACTGGTGAGGCAGAATGCAAAGACTGCAAACTGGTGTCCCTCTAGGGAATACTATAAAAGAGAAAGGAAATCATAACATGCTGTATCAAACAAAGATTTGTGTACCTTTAAGGGTCCACCTGGAGTATGCAAGCAGTGATTCACTGGAATGAGTGAGCAATCCTTCGGCCCAGACCGATCACAAGCCCGCAACAGCATCTTAATGTTTGCATTACCTCCGATCTCAGGCAGCAAACGACCGACAAGTTGTGGAGCCAACATATTTGGATAGAGAGCTAGAATGGCGCCTCCCAAGCGCAGCGCGTCTGCAACCAGCATAAGTTCACGTTTTGCTTCTTTATCGTCAGTATTTGCCGAGGCATCTTCGAAATCCGCTAAAACTGCTTGCAGGGGACAACTGGACAGCTTTGCATGCAACCACTCGTAGTTGAAGAGCACATGGACGAAGAGATCCTTAAAGCGACGCGAGCGAACGAAGTGAAACGGAAGTTCGCCAAACTGCAAAGTGAAAATAAAAAACACAAAAAGTGCAAAACTTCTCAAGGAACAGTCGCAAAATGCTTCGATTGCAAAAAAACAGTCCTTTTTTTGAACGCATCACGCATTTGGTCAACAATTTTGTTTAATTCAAACAGACCCTGTTTGGTCTGTGAGACCGCTCACCTACCTTTCTCAAGTTATAACGCGTAACTGATCCATCTTTGCTTGAAAACATTAGTGGCTGAACAGGCACTTTACGATCGGCTGATCCTTCTTTATCGGCCAAGTTGAATCTATAAAGGAAAATTGAAAATAATTCCCACCTGCGGAACTCAACCAAATTTAGAGACAAATCAACCTATGCCTCTGGATTTCGGTAAACTTAAAAGGCTTCGGAATCCCACCGCCCCATATACCCAGGTAGTAGTCGGCAATCATCGAATGGAAGTACATCGCCATATTCATGTTCTTGAAGTACCTCTCTTTGGCAGTGTCCCTAAACTGCCTGTGGTACCAGTTCATCACATTTACCCCATCGGCTTCTCTCTCGCTCAGATAGTTGGGCAGATCGTTTCGGATACGTGTCCACAACAGAGGGGGAATCCTTCGAACCGGTGGCATATGGTACTGATACACATCGTCCAGCACCTTGTCGTCCAACGAAATCAAATCTTCCAATTCACTTTCCGACAATCCCGACTTGGCAGCTGTAATATAAGCCAACGCGTGAAATACCAAAATGCGGCCGTGCTGCTTCTCAATCCGTTCGAACAGCATCATAATCGAGTCCATTACCGTTGAAGCTAGGTGGGTCTCCTGCGGGCGAGTGTAGCTTCGCCAGCGGCAAATCTCGGCGAATACAAGCTTCACGAATATGGGCAGCGAACACTTGCTGATGGCGTTTGCCACCAAACGCCACTGATAGTTGTTCAAGTCACGGCAGGCTGTCTTCATCCACATTTTTATGACATTCATTGCGAGTTCCTCTCCGAGTGCGGTGACTTCTATGAAGTTCTCCTCGATGTCGATCATTTTGCAGAGGACGTGGTATTCTTGCGAAACTGTCGGATTAGATTCCTCGTTCGCGCAAGAGATTATTATCTGCAATATAGACTTTGCAGCTTGTACCCAAAAGTGGTGATAGTTCGATATTCATAGATGAAACTGATATATTTACATCATGTTTATGTGTATGGATATAATAGGTCCAAAGATGCTGAAGTATTGCGCACCTTTGATGTGAACAAATTAACGAAGCACAAGCCAGGCAAATGAAAACTTACGCTTATCTCTGCGGATCAACTATGGATGTTGGATATTTACAATGGTAATGCTTAAAGTTAATGTTCTCTTAAGGTATGTACAAAATGTGTTGTTTCTTCTTCTCATTTCAAACACAGCGAGAAGAATTATGAAACAAAATTAAAAGGATAAGCTGAATGAATGGTTGCCTTCAAATAGCAGTTGAAGAAGCACGGTGGAAGTTGAAAAGTCAAAACAACATCGTGTAAGGAGTGAAAGCGGGTCTATAGTTATTCGGGATGACATCGATCGCATTGACTTGCACAATATGCAAGATGGTGCAAAAGTATTCGTCGGCCTAAACAAGTTTTAAATAAGAGAAGAGGCCGTGGGAACAACTATTCGATGAACAAAACCGATAATTAGGAAGTATAGGTCGATAGCGATAGATTTTACATATGAACCCTAGATGGCAGCACATAACCAAAGGAAAAATATAGCACCGCGGATCGCTTTAAAGGCTAGTACGGACCTGTTCCGGAACGAAAACTCCCATACAAAAATGACACAACGAAATCATGAACGAAAAATTTCGCTCTCCATTTCGTTTGCAGTACGCAGCTGCTGCGAAATGGTGGCGGAAAAGTGGGTAGATGTAGTAGATTGCTTGGTACAATTCTCCACTCTCTTTTCGCTCACGTTTATTGTCCGGGACATTATTTGCTTGCGAAAATTTGACATTTTTACTGCAGTGTTGCCAGGTTTTATAAGAGGTATGAAGGAAAATTTCAAAAATCTTGGAGCCAACAACAGCCGAACACAAAAAGTGCAAATTTGTTTGCAATTATTTAGGCACAATTATTCTGATTACATTGTTTTTAAAGACGACAATATTATATTAAAAAAAAAAACAGCATAACACATATACCTACTCATAATTGAGAGACTTTTGTAGTTTCCATTTTTCATTGTTAAAAATGTTAAAAAAAGAAAGCCTATGGAAACGAGTTTTTATATTAAATTATTTTGTAATGGGTTGGTATAAATGTGTGAAAATCAATTGCAAATGATTCACCAGTGCATGTGAAAAAAGTGCTTTTTTTTGCGGCCAACTTAATACACAAAAGAATTTATAGAATTCGGATTGAATTCGATTTGGCAGCAGAAATCTGAAATACTATCGAAAACTACATAATTGCTTAGAAAGTTTTAGTCATACGAAAAGAGTACGTTCGCAATAGAAGTATTCGTTTAATAAATACCTAAGGACCCTAAAAATCGCCAAACTTTAAAGTGTATAGCGTAAATTAGAATAAATCCCAAATGACAATTTTGAGAAGCCAGTGAAAAATTTGAGTAGCCAAATCAGATATAAATAGAGAGTGATGGTAATACTGCTACTTGTGTATCAGCTGATGGAACTCCCCACAAATTATTTTCCGCTGCCTATTCGCAGACGTTTCGCTGTGCATTTGGAAACAACCGGACAATTTCATTCCGCAACAGGTCCGCCTAAATGGCGGATTTCTATTTTCCAATTCTTAAAGCTGATAGGCATTTCCATGGAAAGTGGAAGCGCAAAAATATTTTGACAGCTAACCTTCTGACAAACATCCGAGAGTATAACTGTCATGAAAGAGCTTCTCAATTGGCCGTTTGGACTCGGCATAAAATTGTAGATCCCTTCCATTCGTCCCAAAAATAAAAAAAAAAAATAAAACCTTATGATTGCTGATGAGGAATGAGCACATAAAAAAATCTAGTCATCTTACTTAAGTTGACTAAATTGGCTTACACTAGTACCCTGAACGCAAAATCTAGATTGATCGGTAACGTAACTTTTTCTACGTCAGACAAATAACATTCGATTTATTTCAGAAAAATAAAATTAAGTGTATTCACTTACAAAAAACCAGTAACGTAAAATCCTCATAAACTGTGCCACCTCGTATGTAAATGAACTGTCAGATTTTGTATGGAGAATAGTTTACGCAGACATCATCATTTTCAGAGATCAAGTCGGAAAACGACTGCGATGAGTTACGCAAATTTACAAATGTTAAACTGTGGCAAGCGGTCGTGCTAATTGATTTTCATATTTTTAGAGTTGCAGCAATAACGGTAAAAATCTAATTAAGTAGGCAGTTATTCTATGTATCGTTATTTGCAGCGGATTAAATTTCCGAGTGGTGTAAGGCGCCGCAGAAATTTATGAATTTACTAGAACCAAAAATGTGTTTTCGAATACTGAAATCATTTATTTAATTTTATGGCGAGAGAACCCAAAACTCCAACTTAAGGTTTTTTTCACTGCGCCTCCTGACAAACATCCGAGAGTATAACTGTCATGAAAGAGCTTCTCAATTAGTCGTTTGGACTCGGCATTAAATTGTAGATCCCTTCCATTCGTCCCAAAAATAAAAACTCACACAAGACGAATGGTTGTGAGAAGCTAGGCCTAGGGTCCCTACGGACCTGTTGCGCCAATTATTTATTTTTTACAATGTTGTGGCATGCCAGATTTTTATTAGTTTATTTTTTATTATTAGTACATTTTTTAAAGTGAGAAGGCTCAGTAAGAAACTTAATTTCTGGAGTTTCTTTGGGATACCCGTCACGGAAATGAATTGATATTGCTGCAAAACTGCACTCTGAGTGGGGGACCAAATCTATCACACTAGTAGGTGTGATATTTGAGATTTAACTTGTGTCGTTTTTCATTGAAGATCCGAGAGAATTGCCCCGAAATTCAGAATTGCTCTTTTCAATGAAATTTGTTGGATCAATAATAGGCCAGATCAATATATTTTAATTTTAGTTTACATTTTCCACGCGTAATTGTACATTTTCGGATCACAAGCGAAAAATTCGTTTCTATTAACACAACAAACATTTCAATCTGACAATTTGCTAGTGTGTGTTGGTGAGTTCAGCGCAATACTCTAAAAATATTCCGGCCACTTCTGTTGTGTTAAGAATTGACCTGGAAGTGCCCTCTTTTTTATAATGAAACATAGAATACATCGAAAAAGCACTTCTAGCTTTGTTCTTTTCATAGAAAGGGCAATTCTTTTCTTCAATCGAAAACGCAATAACAAGATATATTAACAGTATTATTTGGTAGTTTTTAACCGAAAGTTGGATGATTTGAAATAAGTGATTTTTCCGTGTGTGCTCAAACACATCAGAGAGTATTCTGGCTCACTAGTGCGCCATGGTCACTTTTGGGACATCACGAACTAAAACTCTTCCAAACAGAGTAATCGCTTTCATCAGAGACAATACTGAGACCACCAACTCCGACTGATTTCCCGTTACTTAGCCTACAAGCTATATTTTTATGGGGTGGCAAATGCTAAGTGCGCTTCTGTTGTTACATAGAAATTCGTATTGACAAATGTCACGTAACTTCAAAAATTCCGACTCACCAACACACTCGCACCTTGCATATGCCACTTCCGCTGTGGGCAAAGTTGCTGACAGCGTTCTAAAATAAAATATCAAAATATAGACAACGAAAAGGACCTATGTAGTATATAATGTATTGTGAGAAACAGATGAACATATCAATGGCAACTTTGAAGGAACAACTTAACGATCAGGAAACAAAATTGTGTGCCAAATGACAGAAGTATAATACCAGAGACAATACTCAGACCAGAGACAAATCATACTGAGACCAGAGACAAATCATACTGAGACTTCCAACTCGCAGTCCTCTTGCAGCTGGCCCCTCCAATTTATTTTCAAATTCGCCATTTTGTTTTCCCATCGGTGTGATGTCAATTAAGAATCCGTGTGACATGCAAAAACATACAGAAAATTAAAAAATACAATGCTGCCAACCTCGGCAACCATGAGCAAATGTGCTAGAGTTCGGGAATATCACATTTTTATATTACTGAATGCCATAGGTTAGTTATCATACATTTTTTAAAGGCGAATGAGGGGGCCAGCGGCAAGAGGATTCCGAATTGGGGGTCTCAGTACGATTTTTGTCCGCAGTCAATGCGCCGTACTAATCATAAATTTTAGTCTCGATTTTAAATTTACGGAAACCCACAATTGCGAAATTTGTATGGAAAATTAGGCCACCGTGAACGAGTACAACTTATACGAGCCCAAACGCAAAATAGTTAGCCTAGTATTGTAATTTTACCACATTCATTTTCAAATGCGTTATTATTATGCATAATTAATAAAAAGTTTATTTTTTTTCTTAATATTATCCATGAACATATGTTCTTTACAAAGCCATCAATAAGTTAAAACAGTTATTTTTTTTTTTTATTTTTTTTAATTTTTAATTTTTTAATTTAATAATTAATCATTTTTTCTTTGCAAATAGTTGGCCCGTTAGTTTTTCGCGGCAAAATAGTTGGCCTAAGCTGGATAATGTCTTTGTCTCTTGACATTTACCGTTTATTGTTGCGTTATTTAAGTGCGGATGTCTCAAGTCAGGCATTCACAGATTGCAGTCGCAATCAAAGTTCACTATGGCGCGTGGCAAGTGTTTATCGGAAGACATACGTAATTTAATAATAAAAGCGTACAAAAAAAAAAAAAACGTTTCGGCATATAACATCGCAAACAATTTGGAAATATCGAGGTCTTCAGTTCGAAACATTATTAATTTATACAAGAAGACTGGAAATGTGAACCCACTGAAGAAAACTGGAAGACCATCAATTGCTTACGATCGTAACAGAAGGGCTTTAAGAAAAATTCTCAAGAAAGATCGTCGTGCTACAACGGCAAATATCACCTTAGAGTGGAAAAATGTGATTAAAAAGCAAGTTTCAAGAGACACCTGCATTCGAGAAATGAAGAAAATGGGATACAAATTTTATACAGAAATTTTTAACCAAATTGTTTTTGTTTTATTAACTTAGAAAATTGTTTTTTCTAAAAAACCGTCACTTAGGCAAAAGAAAAACCATTTTTAACTCCTGTGCAAAAAAAGAAGCGCTTAAGGTGGACTCGTGATCATCAAAACTGGACGCTAAGGCAATGGGGGAGTGTAATATGGAGCGATGAGTCTCGATACGAACTTTGTGTTGGAGACTCACGATCAAGAGTTCCAGCACGCCAGCTGAAGCATTTCACCCAGACTGCTTTAGACGAAAAACTAAATTTACCGCTTCAGTAATGGCGGGGATGTATGTCAGCTCAAGGAGTAGGTGACCTTCGCTTCATCGATGGTACTTTGAATGCCAGTAGGTATCAAAACATCCTAGAGCACCAACTTTTACCTTCGATTCCGAGGCTGCAAACAGAAGGTTGCAGTTGTACATTTCAGCAAGATGGCCCATCATGTCATACAGCCAAGCAAAATATGAGCTGGCTTCGAGAACACACGATTCCAGTTCTAACGTGGCCTCCAAATAGCCCGGACCTGTCTCCAATTGAGGCTTTGTGGAGAAAAATGAAGAAAGAATTAAGAACAAATCCGGCTAAAAACTTGAATGAATTGAAGGAAAAGATCCAAGAAGTTTGGAATGGCATAACTCCTGAATACTGCTTTAATTTAGTGGAAACTCTTCCAAGTCGAATTACAGCCGTTATTAAAAACAAAGGTAACGTCACTCAGTGGTAAAAGACAGTTATTTTTATATTAAGCCAACTTTTTTGCGTCGATATAAAAGAGTGGGTTACAATAATATGAGTTACAATAATTTCGTTTATTTAATAATTAAATGAACTGTTATTATTTTATGAAGAATTATTTTTAAATGTATATGTCTAACACTTTCACAATATCGAAATAAATTTTGAGTTTATTTGTTTACTTTGGAGTGCCAATCTTTTTTTTTTCGAATTTCATAAGACGGAAAGTAAACGGGCCAACTATTTTGCGTTTGGATCGTAGTCGAAACGAAAAATGTTTATTGGTAAGGCCCCATGCTAATAAAGGCGTAAGAATGAGATCACAGATCAGACGCCTAAAGTGTCATGGATGTTCTACCCATAATTATACATACGTAAAGCGGAAATAAACACAGGTTCCGGTGACCAATATTCCTGCAATCATTTGAAATCATTTCTATTTCTGACTTAAAACGAGAGTGGTAATTAGTGTCAGTAAATTAAACCAACAGTTCATCAATCAGTTATACGAAATAAATAAATAATTGTCCGTTTATCACTTCCGAAAGTCATTTTGTTTTATAGAAACGCGGAATTTCGTTAGCCATCGTTATAAAAATATCAACATGCGGAGTTTTTCTAAACCACTGGTTCCAAAGTGTTCTGTGGTTTTGTATAGCTGGAAAATGAATTTCTAATATATACATACTGTAGAAATAAACGGATAGCAAGCATTTATATACAGAAAAATTATAGCTAAAGAAGAATAAAACCTTTCCCCCAATAGGAATTAACAAAAAAAAAACTTTGGAGGTATTATTTCACACAATTCCACAAAGCAAAAACCATTCAGCCGTTGCAATGGCCTTTAGTTTTAAACCAAAAAAAGGCATGCACATGCTAAGAAGTCGAAGTCCGTTCTAATGGATGTTCGTTGCCAATGCTAACCACAAATTTGCGCTTATCTTACCTTGCAATGTGGCGGCAATCTGGTCGGTATCCATGAAACTTTGTTCGCATCTTGTGTACCAGTTAACTGATCCACCGAATCAAGGTACAATGTTAGGGGTTGTGCGGGACTTGCATAAGTTAACAATTGCTTAAAATGTGCTGTTAAAGGTACTAAATCGTCGGGGATATTCTCAAAAGGTAACATGTAGTTATAAGATATCTAAAATTAGAAAATCATCATCGATTGCAATTGAAGGGAATGGAAATTACTTTTAAATCAAATGGGCAACTACTCCGAAACTTACTTGCTGGCAAATTGAAATCAAAGTTGGTGTCAACGCACTAGAATCAGGTGTCGTACCCAAAAATCTGATCACATTTATCGGTCGCTTGGTAACAAACCAATCGCTTGCCACCAATGAAGCACTCTTCGCCAACAGAGACGTCTTACCACAACCTCCTTCGCCATAAAGGACAAGTGGCTTGTCTGAATCCCCCAGCATATAGCGCTTGATATGTTCGAGATTTTCCTCACGACCATAGAATACCTTAACCGAATTGTTACAAGCGTGCAAATGCTGAAGGATCTCAGTTACTATTTGCCCCTGTGCGCTGGAGTCTTCCTTACGCATCGCTCGATCGACCAGCTTTACGATGTTCTTATAGAAATGAGCTATGAAGTGATTGAGGTACTCCTCGTGGGTCTCGATGTCGAGACCTTCGCGTCCGATCCATTCAACAGTGTATCTGGAAATGAATTTATAAACAGTCCTCAATTGGCTTGAGATCAAAGTTGGTAGACCTACTTTTGCATGTTGGACGACTCGATTTTATTCGGAAGTCGTTCATCGCGCAGGTTTGCCAGTAGCTTCGAAGACTCTGTATCCAGACTGCGGTTGATGATGTCGACAAAGAGTGATGCCTTCTTCAAGTTCTGGAGGTTGATGTTGTTTATGTAGCGGACATACGCGAGACAGTGGTTCTTTGTGTTCTTAACATCCAGAATGCCATTGATGACTTCACGTTCGGTTACTTAAAAGAGCTGGATGGTATATAAATATTTTAGTAAGACGTTAAACTTCCTTACCAGACATAAAGTAGTTGTGCATTGTTTCCTTGTCCATCTTTGCATTGGTGTTCAATGAGAGGGCTGCCTTGCGGAGAAGCTTCTGCATTTTGTTGAGTGTGTCCCACCAGACGGCCTGATCCTCAGCTTGAAGCTTCGGAACTCTCTAAAAGATGTGTTCGCTTTTATTTGAGGGACAAAGGATATTTGTGAGTGTCACCTTATTGTTGAAATTGATGAGAATCGATGAGATTGGTTGCAGGACTGATATCGGTGGCACCGCGTTGCTGTCCTTCTTGTACCACATGTCCAGTAGCATTCCGTCTACCCCCATAGAAGCTAACTCATCCCTGCATTGCAAAATGGATTTGAGTGAGATTTGTAAGCACTGTTGGGGATGATCTCACCTCAACAGCTGTAGCTCCGATGACACAATATATGTTGGTATCGGCCGGTATCCATATTTCTGACCAAGAAACACGACGAAATTCGGTCCCATCGATAGGCGCTGACAATTTGCAATCTCTCGCATACAGAGCTCTGTTGTCATGTGATCATCGGTGGCTTCGTCTCGAACACCCCAACGCATGTCGACGACCTTTAAGTAAAAAAATATTATTCAGCGGTTGGAAGCGAGGTAATCTTGAGAAGTTTAATAAGCCCAGGAGAAGAATAAAAGCGGAGACCAGAACGGTATTCAAGTCTGTCCACATTTGGTTCCACTTTTGCAAACTTCTGACAAGCATCCAAGTCTATAACTACCCGGAAAAAGTTTCCTAACTAAGCCGTTCGGTCTATTCGATTCGACCCAAAAATATGAAAGCTCGCAGATGAATAGTTGCAAGAAGCTAGGTCTTGGGCACTTTATATTGTGCTAACCATTTACTTTTACTTTATAGGTCGGTCTCTGCTTACCTACTACCCTAAAAATACTTTCGATTCTCTGGCTCAGTTTTCTCAGTTTTTTTGCTAAATGGTTCACTAGGAAAACAAACTTTAATCCAATCTCCGTAAGACGGAGTTCGTCTGATTTATATATGTATATTGACATTAAAAGTCAACCCTGAAGGTGCCGCCATTCGAATTTGTAAAGTAATTCACAGTAGCGAGCTCCTTTGGCCTTTGCATTTCGAATAACATTCCCAAAAAGCGCCATCTATCATTTGACAGTTCGATGTTGCTCGTAGCACAACACAACAACGACAAGACTGAGAATGTACGGGCGAGTGTGTAGTACAACCGATCAGTATTTGTTTAGTCTTATTGCTTCAGCTAACACAACTAGCATAAGGTGGGCATAATAGGGTTGAACTTTGATTTAGTAAAGTTCGTTAAAGCTCGCTGGATTATTCCACAGCGGAGAAAATGGCGCATACGGTACGCAAAACCTATACAACCTGTAAAAAAATACATATCTTCTTATAATACAAAAAACGAGTGTGCTTTCGACCACACGACTGAAGTAAAACTTCTTTAGCTCCATCTATATATATTCATATTTAGTTTATACATTCTAATATATCAATTTTCTTCAATAATTTACTGGCTATGAGAGGAAGAGAGCAAGAAAATGGGCGCGCGAACTGCTCTCTCTTGCTACAGTATGATACAGACATTAGGCCACGGTTGCCACTTACCAAAAAAACTCAAATTATTTTATTTGATTTTGCACGAAGTTAACAGCTGCTAGAAGACATGGGAGATCATCTACCTATTTTCTTATAAGAAACACTTAACAAATTAGAGTTTCATAATATCATCAATAATATGATTAATTAACCTATCCATATTTCAATATAGTTATAAACAGAAACAGAAACTATTTTGAAGTTCACCATCTGTCAAAAGAAGAAAATGAGTACATTCGGTAATTTTTTGAACGGCGAATAAAACAGTTTTATATGGATGGTGATGAAGCAGATGCAAATAATGCAATGCGTACACTCAAAAGGAGTAAGGTAGCATTTAATGAGGTGCATCGAGTTCGCATTCTTGGTACATCTGCTCAAAAATTTACCATAACCAGATAAAAATTACCAAAACTCAATAAGCTCTGGCTTCTCTATTAATAACAAGATAAAAAGACACTCGCCAATCACACACAAAGAGGTAGTACATGACCCTCATCATACCTCACACAAAATGCCACTCGTTTTCACAGTACATTCAAAAATGTCTGTGAGAGTGACACATTTCTGTAACACAGAGTTGCACAAGTCCAATGCTGATCTTGCCAAAGGCACTCTCAGAGCTAAGCTCTGAACCGAGCTCGAGCATTATGAGCGCGCTCTGAACCGAGCGTGCTGAGATCGTTCTGATGTATTTATGAAACACACTTGAGCAGGTATCTGACATTTTTAATAAATATATGTATAAATTGAATATTTATTAGTTGTTATTTATTAAAGGTTCGTCCGCCCTTTCAACTATTTTATTTTTCTGTCAAATCTGACTGTAAGTGTGTAACCAGGGGTGGGATTCTGTAAGACGAAAACGTTCATTGGTTCGAATGTTTTGCTTCATGTAACTTCGAAATTTCATTTGCGCGAAGGCAAAAATGTGAAAGCTATTTCATCGACGTTTTCGTTTTCTTTACTTTATGTAACACCAAAAACGAAACACATTTTCGTTTCATGCGAAAGGAATACAGGGAGTGCTATTTTTTTTACGTTTCTTATTATTTTTTGCTGTTTGGTTGTTTAATTAGTAGTTGTGACTAATTTTTATTTCACAAAAAAATATGCTGGCCAATTATTTATTAAAAGCAACCGATAGTGATGTTAGCGCTGTGAAAAATTGTGTAAATTTAAGAATCAAAAAATTATATTCGAGATTGTTCGGATCCTCTACACTGACCGATGAAAGATTTGTTTATTAAATTGATGCGCATTGAAATTGACAGTTCTGTTTTCGCCCGGTGTTTGTAATCTGCCCATGTCAAAAAAAGTGAGATATCAAGTACAACATATACGTGCGTATAACAAACTATACATTTTTAAGACATTTTTCCATCGAGTAATTTTTTTTAATGGACGGGCCATTTTGATTTAATATTTTAAACAACTGCTCACATTTTTCTGCAGCTTTATCTCGTCCGTGAGCATTATCTTGAGTATTTTTTGCTGGGAAGGGATACTTCTCCATCCACTCGATTATAAGATTTTGTTGCGTTTGTGTTGTTGTTGACGTCTTATAAGAATGTAATTAATTTAAATAAACAGTTTGTATGACGGTAATTGTTAATTGTACAAGTTACATTATTATCCGAGTGTTTCTTTAACTTGTGATACGACTAAAACATCAACCAACAAACAATATTTACATTGAAAGCGGTCAGCTGTAAGCCGTCAAAACAATAAAATTTGATGTATATAGCTTCTCAAACTTTAACTTTTTTGTCACACAGTTTCCTTGCGAACGAGAAAAAGAAAACGAAAGCAGTTGCATGAAGCAAATTTTCACTTTCGCGTGATATCTTTCGTTTTTTTTTAAATTCGAAAGTGTTTTTCGTTTTGCTTCGTACAGAATCCCACCCCAGCTTTTTACTGAGCCTGCTCAGTCGATTTATTCCGAGCTCATAGAGCGCGCTCTGATGATGCTCTGAACGAAAAAAGAAACACAAATTCTGAGCTCTGATGCATCTGAGCTAAAAAGGAAACACGAACTTTACAGGTTGTTCTCTGAACTAAAAGAAATGCCTATTGCCAGACCTGGGATAAGACTGAAAGGCGGAAACGTAAAAGCGTTTTCGTTCAGACGAATGTTTTGGTCTAAGTTGCACAAGTTAATCTTTTATTCACACCATAGCCATACAGAATGTCTAAACTGCTTTTTAGAAAAAGTATCAAAAAAGGCTGAAGGCGGTTTTCGATACGTCAACTATTATAAACCAAATCGATCTATTGTCAAATAACTTCATTCTTGTTACTTTTTCACTCCTCACGACTTGCAGCTGTTAATAAAATAGTTTCCATAGCTTTCACGCTTTCTGAGTTTGTTTATCATTTGAAGTGTTTTCTTCCCCTAAGGCGAACAACGCCCTCTTAGATGAGCAGGTATACCTAATTGAAATTGAGGAAACTGCTTGTCTGACAAAAATTCCTCTGCATAATATTCGAATCAAAATATGCACACAAAGTTATACGGTATACCCATATAAACAAATGACCTGCAATTTTTAGTAATTTGTTTCCTGCCTGCAGGGAGAATTGGGAATTTATTCCATACGTAGGAGCACGAATCATATAAACAAAATATGTTCACATGGCACGCCAGGAGTTTTCCTGTTTCCCCAGACGGGAAGAAATGAGCAACTCTTTTCTACTTAGAAGTTGTTGAATCTATGTCGCATATGTAATGCTCTTTAGTCGTAACGTTGTTCGTGTGAGGATTACATCAAGCTGAGAAATAGGTACTGTAACTTAAATGGCTTCTCACAGATAGTGAACGTAAAAGTTTCAATAGCTAACATCAATTTGTCTTTAAGAAGTCGCAAGGAAATAACTGCGAAAAGGATATAAAACGACCGGCGCATCTAATAAGGACGCATGCATGTTAATTAATCGACCTGCTGACATGTTGCTGTCAAAATTGTTTATTCAATGAATGTTGAATGTTTTGCTAACCCAGAAACTAATTTTTCAGACTTTGCTTTCATCAATTAAAGAAGTATAATCTTACGACGTTTGGTCACGTTCCTTGAAGTTATAAGTAGCAACGCTGTAGTTAAAACAGTTAACTTGGAATACCACGTGTCGACTATACTGAGCGAATAATCTGATGTCGTTTTCCATTGGGACAGAAAAAAACACTCTCGAAATCAGATGGCTGTCAGATTTCATGGCCATGAAAAAAACAATTTTGTCGGAGTCGGAGTAATTTTGCGAATCCCGATTTTTGAGCGATATTTACACCTTCTATAACTAACACCGCAACCTTTTGCATTTGTCAAACTTTGTTGTGTGTTATTTTTCGTTTTTAGAGACGACAAGTCCGTGAAAAATAGAGAAAATTATACATTTGGCCGTTGCAGTGGATATCAACATAAATTGAAATGATTTTTAAAAACACAAATTACAAAACACGTACCACCACAAATGCAAAGAAAGATAAATTGGGCACGAAAACACATGGACATGAAATAAAAGAACAAGTCAGCATAACCCATCCAACACATTTGTCAAACAACATTGCACCAGTGCTGTCAAACGATTTAAAAAAAATAAATAATAATAAAAAAAATAATTCAGCCACGTTTGGCAACAAGTGTTACGTCGTTTTCCATTGGGACCAGCAGATATTTTTTTCAGATCTCTGATTTAACGTGCACTGAACGTGCAACGAAATTGATCTGCTTTTGTAAATGGATTGGTGCGTTATTTGACAGAAATATCAGCTGTTCAAATTGCATTCGATTTTGGAAAAATCAACTATGGAAATCGACTTGAAAAATGAGTCCCCTGTTGTAGATGCAAATAGAGTAGTTTCGGTGGTTCGTAGTTTCCAGATGATAAGGAAGACAATGAAGATAATAATTTCTCCAGCATTAGCTGTTTTTTTATTATCAGCTATGATCCATATACAAGGTGGCGCAAAAGTAATCCTCCTATCAGAAAATGCTATAAATTTTGCGATTGGCCCCTAATATCAGTTCTGTTTTGACATTTGTGTAGTAAACACATGCGAAATACACGTTAATAAACAATGTTACGCTACACTGCTCCAGAACGCGGAATATTGGTGACTATTTATTTGAGCAATAATCGGTCGGTGACTTTGGCAGAACGTGAATTTCGTCGCAGATTTCCTAGCCGTCCAACGCCTACTGGTGAAACACTGCGACGTTTAGCCGCTCGCCTCGAAGAGACTGACATAACACGAGACGTTGCCAAGAGTGGCGGGCCCCGGAGCGCCCCTTGTGCCGAGAATATCGCCTCTGTTGACGCGGCCAATTTTTTTTCGAGAACGCCGCTGGTCAAACGACAACAGTGAACGGTGCGCGCTATAGGGCCATGTTTACCGATTTTTTTCTACCGCAATTGGACGATTTAGGACTGGAGGACATGTGGTTCCAACACGACGGAGCTACGGCACACACTGCGCTAGCCACAACCGATATTCTGAAAGCGGTGTTCCCGGGTCGTTTCGATCGCCTGATTAGACCGCTCCAGACTTCTTTTTGTGGGGCTTTTTGAAGTCGCGGGTTTATGTCAACAAGCCTCAGACTCTTGCAGCTCTTAAAGACAATATCCGTCAAGAATGGGAGGACCTATCGCCGTAAGTTTTGGCCAAAGTGATGGAAAATGCCATAAAAAGGGCTCAAATGACAATCAACTGTGGCGGCGGCCATTTACATGACATCATATTCTCGACTTGACGTAAAAAAAATTAAAAGACCAAATAAAAATAATCCACAAGAAGAATCAAAGTTTTTCATTTTTTTTTTAAATTACAGCCAAAAAACATCGGAAGGTTATTTTTGTGCCACCTTGTAGATCATCGATTTGCATGCACTTAAAACAACAGCACATGATCCTGCTTCTCATCGAGATCACGAATCATGATCTGAAAATTATTTCTACTATTTCCCATAAGATGGCTTGTTTCATTTTTAAATGTTGGTGTGCCTGTAAACGATAGCTACCTAATCCCGTTGCCAGACAAAAAAATGAAAAACAAAATATCAATTGATTTTTTCGCGCACGAATTTAAATCCCCATCCGTATTCCGTGTTATTTTCTTTTTATAAAGGTATGTTCAGATCAGCCAAACACTTGATAAACAATTGTATACCTCCATGTTTTATAAATATTTCTAAAACATTTATTAAACGAAACAATTTTTATCAAATGTTTTGCTGGTTTGGATCTGGACACAAAAAAAAAATTAATGAAATTTTGGAAATGTTTCACAGTTTCCCAATCGTGATGGGAAATCATTTTCGTTTCACAAGCTTAGCTGCAGAAAGTGAGCGTGTTTTTTGATTATTATTTATTTATTTTTAAATAAAATAAAAAATGTCAAGAAAGCTTGGAATACCTAATGAGAAAGTGATGCATTTAATACGAATATTTGAATTAAATCGTGTGTCCCGAGACCAAAATTACAAAAATATAAACTTTACTCGCTGCTAATAACCCTACCACATTATTTTCTTCTAGTTGGACTAGAAAAATAAAATTGAAATGTTTCATAAACATTTAATAACTAAATTTCAGAAATATCTTATAAATGTGTCCGATTTACTTCAGAAACATTTCTGAAATGTTTCGCTGGTCTGGACACACCTTAATATGCCAAGATAAACCGATGTGCTAGCAGCAAAATATTGTTCATGTATTGCATATTTGAACATAAAATACTAAATTTGATTCTAACAAATTTTTAAAATTTGATTCAAATATGGTAACACCCCCGACATTGCAAGCGAAATGTGCCTTGTGTGACGTCACGTTGAGCATAATATTTGTAATATGGCTGGTATCAATGTGAAGTTTGTAATACCCTGTATTATCTTTGAATTGTTTGAAAGTATTGTTTTTGAAAGCAGCTGTTGCCACAACTCAAAAATTAAACTTTTCAATGATCCGTCTTGTTTTATTTTCGTGATCTGATCGGAATCAGATCACGCTGATAATAAAAAACAGCTATTATATCCATAGCAATTTAAGTATTTCTTTATTTTGGTTTTCACGAAACCTTGCGCATTTGTTTTGAAAGAAAACTTCTTCAAATGACATAATACAGCTGTGCAAATGTATGTGTAAATCTGAAAACATATAGAATCAGAAAAAGATTGATTTTCTGTCCCAATGGAAAACCACATTAGATTGCAAGGAAATAATCTGTTTTTTGGTTTTTAACTTTCTCGATTAATTCAATTCTAACTTTTTGATGATAGAGGAACTCAAAAAAGTGGGTCGCGAAATTCTGTCCGTCTGCTGATCGGCCTGCCTGTCCGTATGCTCCCGAGGCCTACAGCCTAAACGGCTGTCCTAATTTGGTTCAAACTTCAGATTTGGAATTTGTGGGCACCGGCACTTTTGGAATTCGCACCAAACGATTGTAACAAAAATTCATTTATAAGGTAATATGGTCATTTCTAGCTTATAATAGCAAACTCAGTTTTTCTCCGAATTATCGTAAAATGGATTTTTGAAAAAAACATCATTTTTTAAAAATTTAGTTTTCTTTAGTTTACCTGAAAACGGCAATAGCGATTTTGACCAAAATGCAAACTTAGGGTAAAATTGATGTTTTCAAAATGATTGCATCCTTAATTTTCAATTCGAATCACCGAAAACGCTAGTCTTAAAAACTGTTCTTGAAAACCCCATTTTTGATTTCGATTAAATTTTTAAAACCAAGTAATGCTTACATCCCAAACAATAACTTGTACTCGGTTTTCAGCTACATAGTTAAGCAATAGTATTTTTCAAACTTAACATTTGGTACTGTTTTGTCTCCCAAATTTAACAAAACCGTTAAAAATACATATTAAAGACAATATAAATATATATCCTGTACTTAGTTTTTCTCAAAAAAATCTAATTACGTGTTATAAATATTTCTCAAAAATGAGTACTCAAATCTCGATCTGTGTTCACATTTCTACGGTATATTTTCAAGATAATTATAATGGCCCACTTCCAATGAAAGTAAAATTACAGCTACGCAAAAATTCTTGTTAGCTAATACCTATTACCAACTTCTTTTGTTCTTCAATCATATTGAATATGCACGCTAAAAATAGATCGAATAATTTCAAATTCACAATAAACTAACTCCCAATTCATTTGCACCAAAAATGTTGATGAACGAGAAAGTTGCGTTCGACCCAGTCGTGCACTTTATTTAATAAATTTGCGATTCCGCAAAGACTCAGTGGTTTATTTTTGACTTTCATCATGTCCTTCTTGCCGATGCGATTGAAAAACACGTATAAATATTTAAAGGCACACAAATCGATTGAAATACATTATCACTCGGCATGGACTTTGACACGATTCGCATTAGAATGACAGTATATATAAACCGTGGTGACATTATAAAATGGCACGCATTTCCAAACACGCCGTTACAAATTCTCCACTTCAAATTTAAATGAGACTACCTAGACACCAAAGTCCAACAAACAAAATCACTTACTTGAAACTCCAAACCATGTTTTTCACGGCAGTAATCCTTGATTCGCGGATAGCACTTCGCCATCAAAGTGTTCCTCTCCATGGTCGTGTCTAAATAAAAGACGTATTTGATTACATAACAGAGCCAAATTTTTAAAATGCCTTCTCTCACCTGTAAAGGTAGAACTGGTAAAAATTCGCACGATTTTTGAACTCACTGGCGGAAGGGACTCTAGCGAGCCCGAAAATATCAAATCTATAGTTCTGTCATCCATATTTGAGCAGAAATTTTTAGTTTCAACTGCGGATGTCCTTCAAAAGGACAATTTTCTGAAGAAAACGCGTCGGAGCTTGTGACTTCTTCCAAAGTTATGATACTAACTTATGAAATTCTGAAATGGAACTGACTGCAAAGGATTCAAGTCAACGGCTTTTTTACCTCATAAATTTGAGGCATTTTTTGTTTGATCGATATGGGGTGTTTTTTTCTTTTTCCGTTTGAAAGGATTTTTCCGTTTTTACTCAAATCAAATTACTGTCAGCTGTGGATTGTTTACGTTTCGAAATCGGTTGGTGTATCTGGGTTTTTTTTGTTTCCTTCGTTTCCGTTTGTAAACAGACGAACCTGTTGATGACGGGTTGTGATTTGAATGGTAGTTTGGTGGCGGATATCGTGGCTTCAACAAGTCATTGACATTGAATGAATCAAGTGCAACGGCAACTGCTCATGACGTGCCGTGAAGGTCAAGGATTTGAATTTACTTAACACGCGCTGGTGCTGCAGGAAAGAGTTAACAATTTTTAGTGTTGCGTGTTTTGTGTAACTGGGTTGTGAATGAAATCCGAAAGTTGGCGAAAACTTCATATATAGGGCATTGGCAAAACAGAATGAACATTGATTGCAAAGTTTCAACTGTTTTGACAATGACCGACATGGATAGTTGCCTAGAGCTGGAGCAAAGTTTGTCGATGTCATACTTCATTTGTAGTACCTACATCCATACTTTAAATGTACACTATAACAGTATGAGGGGAACTTTACCGGCCATTATAGTCGGAGACGTCAACTCAAGTAGTATTACTGGAAGTACCACTTTGGCTTCAGCTATTGCCTCGAACTTGTGTTGCTAAACAGAGAAATTTAATTTTAACGAAAGCAGATGCGGTTCAAACGTTGGGTCCTGATATTTGCACGATGGAAAAATATGTATATCTTCTGAATAAGTTGGTCGATGGCGATGATACCCTTTAATGCTCTATATTAAGATCTGGGATATGCCTCACTGGGCCAAAATTTAGAATGTTTTAATATAAAGCAAAACGCTTAAAAAAGTGTTGACGGCTACACGTATTCGAACCGAACGAATATCAAAACAAAAAAGAGCAAGTGACGTTTTTATGTTCGATTAGACACACGAAATCTGAAATCTGAAGAAGCCCAATCGAAAATCACATTAGAAATCCATATGGTTTGGGTGAGTAATTTTAAAATGGTTCGCGCACAAATCCACACATAAACAAACAAACTACGTCTTTGTTACATAGATTTATAGACGAATGAGTCAAACATATTGAACGCGAAAATGCGTCGTCGAAAAAATGCCTTCCGAAAACGTCAAATATTGGTATTAATGTTTCCCGACTTAAACTTATGTCCTTTTTCATTGGGACCACCAGATATTTTTTTCAGATCTAAGGATTTTACGCAGCTCATGGAACTGCTTTCGTAAATGGATTAATGCGTTATTTGACAACAGTTTTCGCAGTTTTTTTCGGTAAAATCTGTTGAGTTTTTCAATGAACGCACACATTTTGTACTGAAGGATGCCCATCACAACTTACATTACATCCTACGAACTTCTTGTTGTTGTTCTTTTTTTCTCCTTCATTCTACCACTACACACGGTCGAAGGTGGCTGTGCCATATTCATTACATTAATTACTATTTAAGTTATTTAATAAACTGAATTCCTTTAATTTAACATTCATTACAATTGCGTTTTTGTTTGCTAACAAAATCAAGCAAACATGGATTTCAATATGAAAAATGTTTCCTGTTTCCTGTTGATTCGTGATTCGTAGTTTCCAGCAGAGACAATACTAAGGCCACCAACTCCGGCCGATTTCCCGTTACTTAGCCTATAAGCTATATTTTTACGGAGTGGTCACGATTTGGTGCGCTAGTATTGTTGCATAGAAATTCGTATTGACAAATGTCACGTCATTTCAAAAATTCCGCATCACCAACACAATCGCAAGAAATATGAGCCACTTTCGGTGTGGGAAAAGTTGCTGACAGCGTTCATATAATTTTATCCGTTAAATTTGAAGTTGTAATATTTTTTTTTAGGAATAAATGTACATTTGCTTAAAATATTAGTGAAAAATAAACAACGTAGATTGGCTCAAGGAAAATAAAAACATTTTGAGCAAATTTTCTTCAGTTATCTAAGAACAATTCACACATGAAATCGAAGTTAAAAATATTCAAAAGCTGAAAATACGCAACCATGCTTGTCCTAATATATTTCTTGTATGTAGAACATCTCCTTTAAATAGTTTTTTTAACCAAACAAATTAATAAATTCACCTTTTAACAGTTTATAATAATTAAGTAATTTAAAAATGTGGTATACCCGAACTCTATCACATTTTCCCACGGTTGCTGAGGTTGGCAGCATTTATTTTTGTATTTTTTGTATGTTTTTGCATGTCACACGGATTCTAAATTGACATAACACCGATAGGAAATCAAAATGGCGAATTTGAAAATAAATTAAGGGGGCCAGCGGCAAGAGGATTGTGAGTTGGGGGTCTCAGTATGATTTGTCTATGATTACAACTCCCGCCGTTTAGATTTGTAGTTTTTTTTGCTGCTTCACACGTATTCACAGACAGTAAAATAGCGACCGGTGGGAGGGGCTTATATTGAAAAAAATTGCGAGGTAAATAGGGGAGACGTAGGAAAGCTGTCAGACTATTTAATAATTAGATTATGCCGAACGAGAAGCTAGCGCGCCACCGGACGTCATCGCCATCGCTAACCGATAAGCCTACATAGAGGCTGGGAGGCAGATTCAGGACATCGTCGTTGGACATTTTTCACGACGACTGTAGCAACGAATACAGGAGGAACGAGAAATGGTTTGGTGAGATTTTCTGTTGGGATTAAAGATCTTGGTCAAAGTCGTGGTTTCCTTTTTTTCCATTTATTCTGAGATAATCACCCTTTTTATTTATAACGATTTGAAAATATCAAACATTGAATTAAATATATTAATTCAGTATTACTCTCCCCCGAATTTGTGTATTCCCAGGAATAAAATCCGCCTATCGCCAATCTCCCTCGAATTCGTTTTCCCTCGGAAACAGAAATGTCTTCTCGAAAAGAAAAATAGCTGATTTCGAAAATTTTCTGTCAATTATATTTGGTTGCAATCAAAGATTAAAATTTTATTTCTGTGAAACAAATATTTAAAAAAATAATGTTTAGCGTTGCATTAAGAGTTGTGGCTGAGGAATTGGATGAGATGGAATTTAAGCGACAACGTTCAATTAGAAAACGCTTAAGAGATTGTTCAAATCCGTTGGAACCACAATCACTGTATGTAAATATGGTATCTCTTAATTTTTTTAGGTTCCAAAAATATTATAGGGTTAAGAAACTTCTTCGCCACAGCATAAGAAATCTTTCGGTTTTTCACCCATAATTAAATTAAGCGAATGCTTGCGCTTTTTTGTTGAAGGCGTTGAAAAGATAGCGATGTGGGCCTGGCGCAATCAAGTTTTGGCGAAATCCCTTCACAGGTTTTAACCATTTTTAAAACAATTAAATCATTGAATTGCTGTTTATTAGTTGTTTCTGGCATTCTATTCACTTAATTTTTTAATTTTTTAGAAAATAATCAACCAACTTGTCTTGCTTGTCATAAATTCTCCAACTAAATAATGGCGCAAATATCGGAGGGAAAATCCAACAAAATTCCACCGAATTCTCATTTACGATAAGTATTTTTTTTCAGGGAATTATTTTTCCTCATTCGAACATCATTCACGACAGCAATATGGGGAAGTACGAACAAATCCGAGGGAATTTTTATTTACGATAAGGCTGATTAATTAACATATATATTAAAATGAATTGAGTTCCCATCAAATAGAGTTCGTCTTTCATTTGAAATGTTGCCACCAATGTTCCTTGGTCCTACCCCATCTCCACTGAGCTTCGGAAAAGTCCGAAAGGGCATTCTTGTTATCACGCACCGAGCTACGTACAAACCTCTCTCTGGCGTAAGCAGGGGGTACAATAGACCAAAACGTCGCAGTGCATAAACCCGTTTCACATAATAATAATACATAAACAACAAATTAAAACAGAACAATTTGAGTTAATAACAATCGTTTATTATATTTTGTGATATTTTGCAAAATCATACATATCTCATTTTATATATATATTTTTATTAAACAAATCATTACTACAATATTATTATAAAATATATATGTTTTCCAATTATGCAAGTACGTTATTATTATCGTTACTGTAATTTTTAATTCATTATTATTTGAATACATGTTGCTGATTTACTTTAATGAATTTCACAAAACAAACAAATTATTTGCATTTTTAGTTTAGCAGTCTAATAAAGAAACAAAAAAGAAAAGAAAAAAAAACTAAAACATAAAAATGTGGATATGTAAATTAACATATTTTATTCAGTAGATAACAATCAATATAAATAATAATAAAATACAGAGCTATTGTTACATATTTCAGATATTTTTCATTTCTTTATTGGGTTTTGCTTTCATTTCAAAATTAACTACGTTCTATTATTTTGATTTCGTTTCTTTTTGCTTTGATAAAAGAAACTCTCTAACATCTATAATGCATACGCTTCTTCGTTTTTCTTTTGTTTGTTAAATAAATTTACATGAGTTAAATAGTATTGCCTATTATTTTTGTTTACTTATAAATCGATTTGGAGACTTTGCTTAAAAATTATAAAATATATTATCTATATATTAACAAATTCTTTAGCATTAAAAAAAAAATAAGAGTAAACAAAACAATAAAAAATAATAATGAATAAATTTGCAATAAGCAAACGAAAATATGTAAAGTTCTTATTGATGAAAAATGAATATGATGTGTATGTAAGTTTTGTTTAGTTTCAGTGATGCTGATGATGATTGATGATTATTTTTATATAGCATATAAATTTAAAAATTTATTTATTTTTTATATAGTAAAGTATTTATATTCGGAACAGCTTTAGTTATAAAAAAAGATTATTTTTTTTTTATTCACTTGATTATAGACGAATCGATTGACTCGCTTGCGTTATGGGCTCATGTTGCAAGCTGTGTTTATGCGTATGAGGACTCACCGTTTTTTAGGCTATTACTAATACTATTTGGATTTGCGCCAATTGATGTCATCGACGGCGACGTCACTGTGATCCTATAACAAGAAAAAGCTGTGTTTACCATACACGCGGAATGCGGACAAAAAGAAAGAAAAGACAAACACAAAAAAAGAAAAGAGAGAAAACATGTATGATGATGGCTTTGAAAATGATTAGTACGAGTAATGAGAAATATTTTGTTTTCTAGTCCGTGAATGTGTGTGTGTGTGCTTGAAGCTAAGTATCGTCTACAATATTTACTGTGCTGGAATTGCGAGGTGTGACGGAGGTATAGAAAGTTACTGAAAAACCATGCTTAAAAAAATATTACTCGACAAATCAAAGAATGGAAAAGGTGATTAAAAAAGTGTTTTAAATTGAAGACACATGGGAAGGATGAGCAGATGCCAATAGCAATATGGGTCTATATTGAGTAGATCAAATGGTATGGGCTAAGTTTAATAATCTGCAGCAGTGGCATCAGGCTGCTAAACCGTCATCCAAACTTTAATTACATATACTAGAGTACAAGTACGATGTGCACATCGACCCAGCTGTGTTTCGTTACGAAACATTGTGCAATTTGAATGAAGCACTGTTATGTATTTTCTGGATGTCGTTCTTGAATAAAAAGTGAGGAGGGCACGAATGAACAACGAATACATGCAAAAAATGTTTAGTTTCGACTCTAAATTATTTAGTTCACAGTGGCAATATTTTCCATACAAATTTCGCAATTGTGAGCTTCCGTACATTTAAAGCCGAGACTAGAATTTGTTAGTAGTGCGGCACATTATTTTCAATAGATCTGTTTGTTGCTACGGTTGTTGTCAACCGTAGCTAGAGCAAACCCCTTTGGCAAATAGAAGACCATCGAAGTGCTGTTAGCTTAGAACTCTTCAATGTGGCAGAATATGTAAGGCTTGAATGTTTCAGGTAGAGACTCATTAGGTTTCGATTACCACTTTCAAAGAGGTAAGAAGCGACAACGAAGGACGTAAAAAAGCATGTCACGGGGAAACATGTAACCACAATGGGACTCACCAATAAACGTTGACTCACCAATAAACGTTTTTTGTTTCGACATTCAATTTTAGTAGTTCACAGTGGCTATATTTTCGATACGGATTTTGCGATTGTGAGCTTCAGTAAATCTAAAGTCGAGACTAAAATTTGTTATTAGAACAGTGCAACAACAATAATGAAAGATTTGTTAACTTCTGCAGTGGAAAGCAGAATCTTCCCCACAAGATCTGCCCAAAAGTCATTTAAGTATCCACTGATAGGCAAGAAACCTCGCCTTGCGATTAGAAGCAATTTCCTTATAACGTATAAGGCGAAAAGATGTACAAGGTACAGCGTATTACGCGGCTCGACAGAAACAGCATCCATGCGCAGAAGTCACACTGTAATAGTTGCAAAAACAAAATAGTGATAAATGGTCACAGTTCATATGATGAAACTGGCGGTTATCTGCTTGTTTCGGATGAGGATTAGCTCGAGAAATAAAAGGAGAATCGGTTAAAACCGTATTTTTTTTTAAAGAGTAAACACAAACAAAATGCAATAAATTATCGAATAACGCAATTGTCCAAGTCTGCGTTTAGGAGTTCCATTGATGATCTAACACAACCGTTGATAACTAACAGATATTCACAAGCAAAACAAACAAAAAAATTACTTTCTGCCTTGTGATCCACATAAACTGTTCGTTCTCTTAAGTTTATGGCTTCAATTTTGGCACTTAACGCCTTTTCAAATGTTAATTACGTGGAAATGTATATAAAGTGATTGAGTTTAAGGCATGCAAGTGATACGAGAAATATACAAAGGGCATGCAAATCCATATGTAAAACTAATAGAAAAATAGAAACAATATTACACAACTCTAAACCAAACACAACCAGACCTACCTTGGGCTGTTCTCACTCTTTTTTTCTCTTATAACTAATGTTGTATCACTGCCACCACCCACACCGTTCGTCGTCTCCTTGATCTTCGTTGAAATCGGTGTTCGTTTCACCTGAATAGGCTTGAGACGTTCTTCTAAATCACTGAGCGAACCATCGGTGGTGTCGCTGTCATCACTAGAAATTGAATTGAGCAAGTTATGATACTGTACTCTTATTAAATGAGTTTAGACATACCTTTCACTAACATCATCGTCGCCCTCTTCCATGGCTTGCTGTAAGTCTGTGATCCTCTGTAATGCCAAACGCAAATCATTGCGCAACGATACCGCTTCTGATTCAGCATTCTCCAATTTCTTTTCAAGATCTTTTCTTCTTGTAATTGATTCTTGTTCTCGATTTGAAATAACATGGAACTCTTCCCGAAGTTCGCGTAGACTCTTTTGCGCCTTCTTGAGAGCATCTTGAGCATTAAGTTCTCGCATCTTTGACTGGGTAACTTCATTCTGTATCTTCTCTACGGATTCCTTGTGGCGCGTGATTTGCACCTCAAGACGTGAGCGGGTGGCTTGTTCCAACTCAAGGCGGGACTCTAATTCTTTGGTGCGTATTTCAAGGCTGTGGAAAGATGAATAGTTTTTTTTTTGTTGAGTGTATTTTTTTAAAAGTAAATATAGGCACAAATGCAGACTCTGTTCACTGAGCATGAACAATAATTTAAAAAAAAAATAAACTTACCGCTTCGAAAGCATAGCAGCCGACGGATCACTCATATTCTCCACATTTTCCAATCGTTGCTGCAACTCTCCCACCTGATCTTTAAGTGTATTCCTCTCGGCTTCCAATTCTGATATCCGGAATTCATAGTCGGACATTGCAATTTGCTCTGTATTCAATTGCTTCACGGTTGTGCTGTACTTCTTCATCAGCTCAGCCATTTCTTCTTCGTTCTCTTCGATTTGTGCTTGCAGCTCAGCTCGATCTCTTTGCGATGTTGTTGCCCTATCCTCGGCATCGTTGCGTGCCCGTTGTGTTTCCTCGAACAATGACTGAACTTCAGCTAATTCCGCCTCAGCTGTTTGCCTTGCCTTTACGGCTAGGCTTCTTGTTGACTCGGCATCTTCTAGTTGATTACGCAATTGACGGATCAGAGTTTTTCCCGGCGAATCAGCCTTAAGTCGCTCCAACTGAGCATGAGCATCCTTTAGCAGCGCCTTGTATTTACGCAGATCACGCTTGAGTTTCTGTGTGATTGCTTCCTCCGACTGTCGATCGATACGATCTTGATCTTCCATCGATGCCAGACGACGTTCCAGTTCGTGCTTTTCGCGGAGCAGCAGAGTACGTTCTTCGTGTTCGGTTTCTAGTTGGCATTCAAGAGCTGTCGTTGGACAAACAAAAATTAATATAAATTTTCCGCTTGTACATAACATGCAAGTCAAACAAACCTTTAATTTTCTTATAGGCACTGCCACGCGCCTCTTCTAGTTCATCATCTCTCTGTTGGGCTTCGCGACGTGCATCCTTTCGCATTGTCTCCAAAGTCATCTCCAGCCGAAGTTTAGCTTGTTCCAGCAATTGCACCTGTCCTGCCATTTCGTCGAGTTCTTCTTCCTGTTCCTTCAGTCGGCGATCCATATCCATTTTGGATCGCCGCAGTTGGGCGATTTCCTCCTCGGTGCCGCCACCGAATGTCATCTCCTCTAGTTCTCGCTGCAACGATGCTAACTTCTCTTCCTTGAGGTCGAGCTCAAGACGAGTGTCCTACAAGTAAATGAATACAGAAATTATAACAACATCTGGCACATAACACTATTCCTCCCTCATAATTGACTCCAATTAAGTAATTGAATCTTTTTCACTCTTGCTGTTCGTAAAATACGTAACGAACGCCTCGTCATTTAATTAGAGGCTTTCGCCTGTGACCCCTGTGTGTGCATGAGCTCAACTATATTTGATAAGGCCACTACTTAAAACACTATCCTCATTTGAGATTCAGAGGTGAACGAAAGTGAAAAGGGTTCAAAATCAGGCGAGAGAAACGTTTACTTATTGCAATGAATGCCTAACTTTAAGAGGTGACTTCACACACGAAAGTGTGAACGCGTAATTATTCGACTCATTAATACTTTTGTTTGTTTATTTGTTAATGAAGAGCAAATAATTTTTTTGTGTTATTTTTTAAACAATTAGCAGATCTGCAGTAATATGACTTCGAGGCCACTACGAGTGAAGGCGTTAAATATTAGTTTGACGTTTGTACTCCGTGGTAAGTTGTTCTACAAATAGGTTTTGCCAATGATTAACATCATTTGGGCAAGTAGGTAGAAGATGGCAACACTGAGAAACAAAGGCAACTTTGACAACTGAAAGAACTCGTACAGCGGAAGTAGAATGAAGCGAATTAAAAACAGTGACAACGACCTTGTTAAGAGTGTAAAAAAGCATGCGTCAGCTGTCAGGCTGGTAAAATAATGCAGGGCGAATATGTTGTACATTTCACACAGCCCTTTTCGGTGATCAAATGTACCTTCCGCTATTGTTTCAGTTAAGAGCACCATTTTATATTAGAAGAACTGAATAATTGAACTTTACGATGAAGGTGTAAAGTGCAACAGTGCTAATGTATTTATAAAGAGTGCAGTGTAGTTGTCAAAGTTGCTGTTGCTGTAGTACGGCTCTCGGTCAGCCTTCTTCTCAGAAAGAAGATACACTGCAGAGCTACTTTTGGAAAACTTTAAAAGATCGCAAAAAGTAACAAAATAAAACTCGCTAGTTCCCTCACGCATTTAGTTCGCTTCAAGTTCCATTAATGAAGATTTCGTTCGCCAGAGAGTTCATCTGGGAATCCCTGGCGATAGGAAATGGATGACATTGCGCTAAATTTCAAAGGATGAATTCCCGGTGGTTCATAAAAACCCACAAGCAGTAGTTTGCTGGGAAGCTGCTCTTCAACATCGTCAATCAAGTGCCAAAGAAAAGTAATACCGATACGTGGAATTTATCAGATCTGGTGGTTCACCTCGAGGAAATCACTGGTGTGATGACGAAGTCTGGTAAGTACGAGCGGCAAAACAACTCGCTCACAGCGCAGCTCAAAAGAAGAGAACAACATCGAACAAGTTTGAGAAGTGCTCCAACATTGAAATAGAGGGATGCTACTTTTGGGACAATGTTCCGAACAGAGACTCTATTGAAACTTTGAAATTGAGCCACAGTCAGTGTTTAGGATTAAGAAAAATCGTTGTCAAAAAACTAAGCTGGTCCATAAAACTGAAGACTTCCATCAACCCGACCAAAAAGCAGAGGATAACGCCATTCAAGATCGACTGCAATAAGACTGCTTTGAAGAAAGGCCTACCTGCCGAGCTATTTACAGCTAGTGACATCAACTCATTTATAAATTTGGTTAGACGAAAAGTATGACCGATGAAAGGAAGCTTAGAAAGAAGACCTTCTAAGATGCATCAACTTGGTCCTATCGGCTAAACTGAGCTAAGCATTTCCCAATGATCCGATAGGCGGTTTTGTACTTTTGGACAACTGAGTGAGTGGTCCCATTTCAAGCCCCTGGGTATACAAAAAAAACGAACATACACCGTAAGCAGCACGAAGTAGGGGGGGAGGGGGAGGCTTGAGTTGAGGGGCTGAAGCCCCCTTTCGAAAATCTAATCAAAAAACTAAAAACTACGATTTTCTTTGTGAAACAAGATTTGTATGACATGACATTTGTATTATTTCCTTTGTAGAGCTCTTCAAATGCATCTCAATAAGTCGTGAAGAAATAATGAGCAGAGCTTGGGCGATGTCTTCGAAAGCTCTTTAAAAGCTCTTCAAATGCATCTCAATAAGTCGTGAAGAAATAATGAGCAGAGCTTGGGCGATGTCTTCGAAAGCTCTTCAAAAGCTCTTCAAATGCATCTCAATAAGTCGTGAAGAAATAATGAGCAGAGCTTGGGCGATGTCTTCGAAAGCTCTTCAAAAGCTCTTCAAATGCATCTCAATAAGTCGTGAAGAAATAATGAGCAGAGCTTGGGCGATGCCTTCGAAAGCATCAACACTTTTGACAGCGGTCAAAAAAAGTTATTGCCTAGTAAGCCTCATTGTATAAGAAAAACTATTCAGTTTAACACTGCCATTATCAGTTTTCCTACAGAACAAATCTTTAGATTTCGTTTCTGCAATCGAGCGCACAAAAGAAGTTCTGAATTCGGAAGAACATCGGAGAAAATGCCGACGATTTTTTCAGAGAGGCTTTTGAATCCGCATACCAACTTTCCGAGGAATTATTTGAAGTTGAATTAAGAGCTCCAAAACCATTGAACAAACAACGCGTTCCAATCCAGAAACCTCTTCTACTGAAACCTATTTAGAGTCCGCGATACTAATAATCATTTTTAGTGTCCAGGCTAAATTTTTCGAACTCACAATGGTAAGATTTTCCATACAAAATTGCATATTGTGACCTACAAATTATATAGTGCGGAGGTTAAAAATGATTATTAGTAAGGCCCAGTGTCTATTCTGATTCCTTGCATAGATTCATGGTCAACGAAGACGTTCTACCAACTTTTCAAGCTCTTCTCCCAGGTTGAGCGAGCGAGATAATGCTGAGTACATTCTTTTGTGCGAAAAGATATCGTCGAGTGATCCTTCTACCGAAGTTTTGAAATTGGTTTATACATGTGACAAGACTTACTTTAGACGTATAAACTTCTTGTTTACGGTTTTGGACACGCTTCCAGTGACCACAGCTAGTGTTGAAAGAACCTTTTCAACTATGGAAAGGATTAAAAGAGTGTCCCGAAGCGTTATGGGGAATGCAAGATTAAGCTCACTAGCTATGATATCTGTTCATTCGGATATTAATGATGATTCAGATAAGGTGATTGATCTCATGTCAAAAAAAAAAAATCAAGACGTTTTCGGCTTTGAAACACTATGTGTAAACTATGTGTAATAAAAATGAATGAATTGGAATAGGTATATATAGTTTTTTGTTTAAAGAATTTTTCGGTTTGGAAGCAAGCCCCCCCCCCCCCTCCCCCCCGGAAACAAAATCCTGGCTACGGCACTGACCGTACGGTATTTTTTCCACTTCAAGCGAACGTCTGACAAACATTAAAGAGTATACAACTGTCCCATGACAGCTTCTCAGTTCTGATTTGGCATTTAAATTGTGGATCTCTTCCATGTACAAAAACACAAATAAATACGGAGGTGAGACGTTAAGGCCTACGTGGAACTAGTCACGTCAAGCAGATCTTTGAGAACCCCGCAGACGTCCAGATCGATTGGTACCAGTGATGGTAAATGAACATTTCAGATTGTACTTTTCCCAAGTTTAAATTGTAACTTTTAGGACAGATGTGTAAAAAAATGCTTTAGTTTTGCGAACTGTGACTGCCAGGTTTTCACCATTTTTGCAGTGAATTTTAATAATTTCAATGCGTTGTTGAAGCGTGCATCGTTCCATTTTTAGTAATGGCGTAGTTTCTACTTGTCAAATGTCAAAGAATAAAAGCTCCAAAAGTGACAGCTACCGAAATAGCGGGTCATTCACAATAACACCTCTCATTGGAAAACCCTTTACTACAACATTTGGTAATAATAACAAATGCCTTAAATGACCGTCAAGGCAAATATGACCATATTGGTAGTTTTGGTCATGTAGTCTAATATACAGTTTTGATATTCCTGACATTTTGGTTATTTGTCTGTTGGCATTCATATGCATAATATTGGCATACAGTTTAATCTTAGCTTCATACGAGGCGTGCACTGTGAAAGGGCATTGGAATACGCATGACATCGTATTTTCTTATTGCATTGGAGAATGGAGAGTGTTTGGCAAAAATGAATTGGTTAGTCGAATGTAATAGAGTTGAACTTAAGGCCAGAACGTATTTTATATTCCTTATATTTCAAATTGTGGATGTGTTCGTCGCGTGGGTATGACATTGAATATTTTAAAGAAAGATTGTAATTGTGTAACTTTTGAAGCAAACAAATAATGTTGGGCAAATTGTAACTTTTCCGAGTGGATTGTATCTGTGTCACTTTATTTTCAGATTGTATTCAAAAGATACAATTGTATCCGCTTTTCCATCAGAGATTGGTACTCTTCATCTTTTAAAAAAATTGAAGGCAACTATGACAGTATTCATAGAGAGGAGAGTTGTTTAAGTTGGGTTGGGTTAGGTTATTGGGTTTACGGAATCTTTCACTCCTAATAGTTAATTCTAAGAACCTTTGGATTTTCTGGCCATCCTTACGAAATTGTATACATGTCAGAAAAAGTTATCATCCAAGTATTTTATATCTAATTCGAAGGAGTCCTTGGCAGTAAAGAAAGAAAGTGTCGAGTATCTGTCATAATCGTCAGATTGTGTAAACGCTCGTGCCCTAGTGGTTCTATTAAGGTCGCAAGCAACTTCTCACAGAGGCCTCTGATGTAAACATTTAGACAAAGTTTTTGGCTGCTAATTTGGTTTAGCCAAAAAAACTTTGCTGTTGGCTGAATTTTCAAAGAAATCTGAAAAGTCACATGACAGCTCACTTTGTCTAAATTTAAATCTATCTGTGCGAAGCAAATATACCGGATAGAAAATGGTATCCAAATCGGAGCATAGCGAGCTGCTACTGGCTCCATGATGAATTTGTAAAAATGGGGGCACATTCGCCTAAAGCTGATTAAGTTGCTAACAACTCGGTTCCTCTATAAACTCTGATAACGACATCACATCGGAAATAAAACGAGTAGTTACAGTAGTCATTTGCAAATCGCTGTTTCTTTGGTGTTGAAAAGGGAGCGCTAGTAATTAAGACGGTATTAACGATCACTGACAGCAACAGATGAAGTCCACCTTGGTTGTTTTAAGCTCAAAATTCATGGAGTTATTTGGAAAGAGATTTATGACACACCTCTTTTAGGTGCGTTTCAGTCTTCAAAATGGTTATACAAAAAAGTAAAGCGAATGGACAAAGCTCCTGCCTAAAGAGTCTTTGATTAACCTGGAGGTAGAATGCAGTAAAGAAAGAGCATGCCTAAGACAGCCAGCGGTAGTCAAAGTACATGTGGAATCTTCTTGGAGTTCGCAACTGGAGGCATTTACCCAAGACCGCAGTAACTGCAAAGGTTTCTGAGTCCCAGGTCCACCCAAAATTGCAGCCCAAGTATATACGCAAGTGCGTAAATAGACAAACAAACGAGATTGTTTTCCACGTATAGTAATGAGCAACAAAAAGGATAGTTCACTTTGCTATTGTCCTTCTGCGGTTTGACTTTATTTAAAATATGCTCTTAAATAAGACACACAAGTAGCAAAAGTATACGACAGCCTTAAAGTGACATTAATCCACTTTCCGCTGTAGTGCAGACGACAGCACAGACCAAAAGTCAAGGGCCAACTGTGCACCTGTTTATACGGTAGACAACCACCGACAAACATCAATATTGACATTGATCAGCGCAACATGAAGTACTAAAAAACCTTCAACACAGCCTATGTTCTTGTCTAGTCATCAGAACTGCAAAATTCTAACCTGGTTACGACACTAATCGCACAGAACAGCATACCACACACGAATTGACGCAGTTTCGCTTAACAACACAAACACAAAGTATGTCACCGTAAAACATTAAAAAATAATTGCTCGAGATAAAGTGAAAGCATAATTATTATTTATTATTGCGTGCAACATAAAATGTACGACCATTTTGGGGCAAAAAAGAAAAGATAACCAGCAAACGCTCTCAATTACTTATCGCAGCGATACCCACACAAAGAAACACTGCAAGGCGTTGTATGTAACATTTATATCGCATTGCAAACTTTGACAGGTCACATTCAAAGTTCAGCTCAATTTAAACTTGCATATACATACCTGCAAAAGCGAGCACTTAATACTCATGTTTTCGGCTGTCAAAAGAAAGCTGTCAAGATTAGATCAAGTCCTGTGCGCTTGAACAACTATAACGTCTGTTTTAGCGGGCGTATTTCAACTGAACAGAAATTGAATAATTTTTATTGCAGAGTCACACTCCGGTATCTATCAATTAAGTCACGTTATCGAAGTCGCTGCCACCTTGTTAGATAAACCGAAACGAATTAGTAGGTATGCCCGCCGACGCCGCACTCAAAACAGAACGATTTAATCAAATTTCGAGTTAATTATATTTTTATTTGGAAAGTCCAGAAAGAGAATTGAACGACAAATTAATGCTAAGGCAGCAGTTTCTCTTATCATAAGCAGAGCAATGTGCATAGTGCACTACGAACGACTACAGATTCAACCGACTCGACGCGACGCACGCACTGACAGACTGAACATTTTTTGACAAAATATTCAATTCAAGCAGACTGTCTTGAGAGGAAACGTTTTGTTGTTTTTTGTTGTTGTATTTCTTGGACAATAGTTTGGATTGTTAGGTTATGCTGAAGTGGAGTTTTTTTTACTGACAAGTTTTGGGGTAGGGTACGGTGGTGCACAAGGCCTACAACAAAAACAACACGCGAATTGAGTACGGTTTCAGTTTAATTTCGTGGTCTTTTGATGCGTGAAAATATTTATTTGGATGCATTTTTTACTTTGTTGCCATATGTGGTGCGTTTGATACTCATTTGACTATTGGAGGGCTGGGAATGGGAAAGTGTCAGCCAAATGAAAGGGATCTCTGTTGTGCTGTTCGTTCTTCGCTGGTGTGTTTGCCTGGCATAGTAGTAGCTCAGGTGTGTAGTTGCGTTGCGAATAAATAACTATGTGCGTGCGTTGGGAATACTGATAAGTGTGCGTTTTTTTTTTTTTTGTTATTTGTCCGTTTTGTTACTTGTTGTGGATACTAATGAGATGAAATGTTTCACGTTACACGTGAGGAGAAAATTTCTATGGTATCATATCAACACGTTGTCACGTTGGTTATGCAATGATTGAATAAAATCATGGTTAAGAAGTTTTTTTATACAAAAAGAAAAATTGGCAAGTAAACGTTCGACTGCATAGCTATGCGAAAAATGTGGGAAACATAAATAAATAGCTAGCGAAACAGGTCCGTAGGAAAACATTCGTTTCGTGTGAGTTTTTCATTTCTGGGACGAATAGGAGGGATCTACAATCTTACACCGAGTCCAAACGGCTAATTGAGAAGCTCTTTCATGACAGTTATACTCTCGGAAGTTTCTCAGGCGTTCACGAGAGGTGGCGCAGTGAAAAAAACCTTAAGATGGAATTTTTTTTCGGGAATCCAAACTGGGACCCCGCGCTTAGTAGTCGAACACACTAATCACCAAGACACTGGTGAAACATCTCTACATCTGTTTAAACTGGGGGTCAAATCATGGACCTTTTCAGACTAGCTATCTTTAAAATTCAAAGCAAAATCCACTTCACATAAGCATTAGGAAAGAATTTAGTCCATTGGCTAGAAATGTGATTAAATTTGTGAGTTATCGAACTACAAAATTTGTTTTTAAGACTACCTTAGACGGACAGTGACAATCAGGGCTTTATATGAAGTGCGACTGTGTTCGGCATACTTTGTGCCCATTAGTTATGCGGTGTTCACATCACAGTTTATTTTAAGAATTTTTAAAGTTTTTGAAATTGTTGGTATCAAATGGAATTCCTGTTATAATTTCGTTGCAATGCCAAATAAACTAATATAATTACTATTTGTCAATATTTAGCAGAAATTCATCTCATAATATTAATCAGGGAAAATGAACTACCACGGTTTTTTTCACTTTCTTTTAAAAGAGATTTTGTAACTTCAGTTTTTTTTTTGCATATTTTAAGAAAATAAACTTTTTCCCGTTGATTTTAATGCTTTAAATTTCGAAGCCATTTTGAAAAAAAATATATTTTAACACAGTTTAGCGAAAACGTTTTTTTTTTGTATGTCGTGGGGAAAAATATTTTTTTAGTTTTAGCATAATTTATAATCTGTTATTAGTATGTAAAATGTATACTTGCACAATAATAAAGGGTCCGCCATCTAACTTTTTTTTTCAACTAGTGCTTATTTCGCGAATGGTAACACTTAGCTTATGTCTGATTTGACAGATAATTAGTTTTATCCTTCCGCTGAACGAATATGGTTGTGTATACGCTTGAACAACGCTGGGAAATATTGCGACATTACTTTGAAAATCATGGTAATGTTGCAGAATGTGTGCGAAAATTGCGTACGGATTTTGGAAGAAGAGAAGCACCGTCAGCTCCGTATGTTCGTTATCTTGTGAAAAAAGTGAAAGAAACTGGCATCCTCATCGATAAACCAAAGCGTGATAAGCCGAAAACAGTGCGTACACCCGAGAAAATTTTGGTCCAGAGGCATAATTGGGCCATTTTTCTTCGAAAATGCGCAAGGAGTGGCCGTTACAGTCAATGGCGATCGTTATCGGGCCATGTTTAACGAATTTGTTCACAAAAATTGAAGAGGAGGATATTGACAACATTTGGTTTCAACAGGACGGCGCTACGTGCCACACAGCCGAAGTTACACTCGATGTTTTGCGCCCTGTTTTTGAAGATCGCATTATCAGCCGCAGAGCTGATGTCGTTTGGCCACCGCGGAGCTGCGATTTGACACAGTTGGACTATTATTTGTGGGGTTCCGTAAAAGATAAGTGTTACGCCGACATGCCAGAGACAATTGACGCTTTAAAGGACAATATTCGTGAAGCCATTGGTGAAATACAGCTGCACACAATCGATAATGTGCTTAAAAATTGGACCGATCGTGTAGGCTACTGCATGGCCAGCCGAGGCAGCCATTTGAATGAAATTATTTTCCATTATTAACCGGAAAGATTGTACTTTCAAGTAAAAAAAGAAATTTGAGAAAATATTCACTAGTTTTTTTTTATAGCATTTTCAAAAAAAAAAGTTATTTGGCGGGCCCTTTATATGCAAGTACGCATTTGTTAAATTGAAAAAAATTAGTTCGCCTTTTATTTTACTCTCAACGATAAAAAAAATGTGTTGATCATTTTTCGTATTCCAAAAACACAAATAGTGCACTTGTTTTTGTTAATTAATAATTAGGAAGGTTTATAATAAAATCTGTGCACATTTCAAAATACATTGTTTTAAAATTTGTAAAAGAATTATGTGTATAGAAAACGAAATAAAGCGGGCGAATACCAACAATTAACAAAACAATTAACAAATTACGTTCGATTGAATACACAAAATCTGAAATCAAATTGCAGAACCCACTTAAATACAACATTAAATTAGGCGTGTTTTTTGAGCTTCGTTTTCAGCAAAGCAAAGTATAGTAAGATTTTCAGCACACAATTACAATAACTACTACCTACGAGTCTCGAAGTATCAAGTAGAGCGTAGTTGTTGTAATTGCGTACTGAAAATCTTTTTGTTAGGAGTTCATTTTTTTTTTGCTTTCCGATATTCATATTTTTTTGTTTTTAAAATAAGAATAGCATTTGCATTCTTACTGTTCCTAATTAACATTATTCAACAATGTTCAGTGTTATTAAACTACAGAATTTCCAATCATATATTGATTTTGTACAAATGTGGTGTTAACTAAACGAATTTAAAAACATTCACCCTAATAGAAATTTATACAATATTCATGAACATTTACTAAAATTCGCTTTTGTCTAGTGGAAGCTTGGGTTTAACTTGCAAGTTGTTGACTCATTTTTGGAACAACCCCCAATGATTTCATTTTTGCATTTTGCTGTCAAACATAGAATTCATACAAACAAAATTAAAAATAAACTGAAATGTGAATGGATGAACACCTTTTACTGCCGAAGATGGATGGAGGACAAATTAAGCTATCTAAAAAACCATACTCAACATTTAGTTTTTTTTACTTTTGTTGTTATAGATTAATTTACAAATTGTTTGTTATTGAAATAATGCTACCCGACGGCTTTTAATGCACGTATTCACAGACGCGAAAAAAATGAGAGCGCGAGAGAGAGCTGTCATTCAAAATTTGCGGGGAAAATCGGGTCTAGTTTGGTTAATCTATAGTTTTGACTGTGTAGTCTATTATGGTAGCTCGGATTAGACAGTCCTTTTAATACGTGATCAACTTCTGAACTCGCCAACTGAAAGAAGTATAAAGTGTTTTCGGGAGGTGCTAGTCAAAATATTCACCCGTCTAGAAAAAGAAATCATTACAAACATTTTTATAAAGCTTAAGCTTGCTCAAATTGTGGGTGCTAAACGCCACAGTGATGGGTGATTCAAAATTGCAGTAATAAATCCGTTAAAACAATGCGTGGTTTTATGTAAACATTAGGTTAATACACATACGGAGGGGGTTTAAATAGAAAGGAATTGATAGATGAGTAAAGCGATTGCAATCGCACAAAGTCAATACAAGTTCTTATACAAAATTTCAAAAAAGAGAAAATGAGCTAAATAACGAGTAACCAGCAGTTCTTTTCTTGGCTCGATACAGTTGAGATAATTTCAACCGGCAAGTACTGATAAATGTGTCAAAGGCACAATGTTGGCAAGAAACAAATTCAAAATCCATCTTCAAAGTCAAATGCACAAAAAAATAAGAAAAATCGGTGGTGGTCAAATGTTCGCCCAGAGCGTTATACAAAGTGGGCCAAAAGAAGACATCCGATGTTGTTTGGCTCTCATTTTTTTTCCAAACTTCGATTCTGTTTTTTGATTATGTTTATTTGAACCTTTAGAATTTTATTGGTCAAGTCGAGAAGATGATATCGGCCAAATGGGCGCCGTCACAATTGATTGCCATACGGGCTCGTTTTATGGCATTTTTCATTACTTCGGCGAGAACTTCGGGCGACAGATTTTCGCACCCGTGTCGAATGTTGTCCTTGAGGGCTTTTAGGGTATCGGGCTTGTTCACGTAAACACAGGACTTTAAAAAACCCCACAAAAAAAAAGTCTGGAAGCTTTCACTATATTATAAGATAATTTTATGTCTTAATGTCTAAGCATACAATTAAAATAAATGAAATGAAATGCAACGGTTAAATCGGGCGGTCTTGCGGGCCAGTGCAAATCGCCAAAAACGAGAGATGAGGCGACCCGGGAACGCCGCCTTCAGAATATCGGTTGTGGCTCGCGCAGTGTGTGCCGTAGCTCCGTCCCGTTTTTACCACATGTCCTCCAGTCCTAATCCGTCCAATTGCGGCAGAAAAAACTCGGTAAACATGGCCCTATAGCGCACACCGTTCACTGTTGTCGTTTGACCAGCGGCGTTCTCGAAAAAAATGGCCCGGTGTCTCCTTCAGCGTGAACAGCGCACCATGCAGTAACTTTGAGCGGGTGTAATGGCTCCTCGTGGATTTCCGGTGCCCCAGAAGTGATAGTGTTGCTTGTTCACGTACACGCTGAGGTGGAAATGAGGCTCATCGCTCATTATGATTTTGGTCGAAAAATCGTCCACTTCGTCTTCGAGATTGAGGATGGCTTGGGCGTAGGTTACACGCGTTTGGCGGTCGACAGGCAGCAGCTGATGCACGGACTGGACTTTGTACGGGAACATGCGGAAGTCTTTGACCAAAATTCGACTTAGGGACGACCGGCTGATGACTACAATTGCGAGGCACGGCGCATGGTCGATGTTTCGGGCGACAGCTCGACATCCTCGTCAACAGCGGCGATATTTTCGGTACAACGGGCGCTCCGGGGCCGGCCACTCTTGGCAACGTCTCGTGTGGTCCCATACTCTTCAAAGTTAGTGGACAAACGGTGTCGGACCCCGTGGAATCGGCGACGAATTGTTACGCACAAAAATAGACACGATTATTCCGCGTTCTTGCGGAGTGTATCGCTCCATGGCTTGTTCACTTGTATTCTACATCTGTCTAGTACACAAATGTCAAAACAGATTTGACATTGGCGGCCATTTGCAAAAAAAAAAGACCATCTCCCATTAGGGTGATTTCTTTTGGCCCACCTTGTATATAGGTATTGCTGCACAAAGGCAAGTTGTATACAAATTTGTGATGTGGATTAGATGCGGCTCAAAGTGGCTCGAATGCTATTCAAGTACTTTGGATCAGGTAGCTCCAAAGTTTCAAATTTTGACATTGAGAGTTTCGCTCGTTTTTTTGAGTTCGACAGATTTTTAGTGCTTGAACCGAAAGCTTGAAACTAAATATAAATCTCAAACCGGGTGTATTTAAATTTCTGTACTTTTACTCAGCAGATTGTTTTGGAAGTCAAAGATTTTGAAAAAAACGTTTTTTTGACATTGACTGGGTACCAATAGGTTGTATCTGGTCTGGTATCTTCTTTCATGTACAGGACTTATATATGGGTCTAACCACCCACAGCACACATAAAGCTCGTAGGAATGGCTTTATTGGAAAGATAATTCTAGGCCATTCCTGTTAAAACCTGCGATTTCGAAAAATTCGCAATTTGGAATTTAAACTTGACAAACATCGTGTCGTGTATCGGCAGCACCCTGGCGAATGTTGGCTTCCAAGTTTTAAGTTGTCTGTGGTTTATGGGCGTAGTTCCACCAAATATAATCGGAGGGTTGAAATCCTTCCTTGGAGGGAAAAACATTAATAAAAAGCGTTTACTTGAAATTTTGAGTCCATCAAATGTTTCGTAAATGTGGTGCGACCTGTAACATGCTGTAACGTTTTCTTTCGCATGAAAATTATCATTGGCAGCGTTAGAGATGGCCAAAATGATAAAGTCGCCAAAAAGTGGCCAAAATTTGAAAAAAAGGATCTAGATCTGTTCCGGTCTGTTCACAGCTGGTTAAATCCGTGGTTAGGTTACAACAGATTTAGATTAACCCATGATTTGAAATCTGTGATAACCGATGAGTGTTTGCTGGACGATTTTTCATTTCGGTCACCAAACCATAGCTTTGCGACAGATCGTTCCTCTTTTCCAGTTTATTTGTCAAGTCAGTGATTGACCGAATCTACGGTTACATTTTTTTTTTCCGGGCTCGTTTGTTTTTGATAAAGAAATTGTTAAGGTATTTTATGAATAACGTAATTAACTGATGCAGGCGTATTTTTAAAAACTGAAGAATAAAATCTTGTTGTTCTGAGACAATAAGCAATTTTTTAAAAACAAATCCGAAATAAAACAAATAAAACTTTACAAATGGATCATCTCAATTTATTCAACGACCGTCGTAATTTTCTCATTCTTTCAATGTTTGCGCTTTATCTCAATTCTTGAGAGCTGTCATCGGGTAAAAATGTTGAAAATAATTACTTCATCCGCAGACCGTTACTCTTACCTTCAATAGAGAGCTGTCAGCGGTTGAAAATGATGAAAATAATTACTTCATCCGCAGACCGTTAGTCTTATATTCAATAGAATGGCGTGTACCGTATTCTATTCATCTGTCAGTTTTAAACGTCTACGAAACTGACGATACAGATTTTATTGGTTCAGTTCACTCCATCTTAAGTTATACCTATATAAGTTTATTGTAACTATTATTTGGTATTTCTATTCCACAATATTGTACAAAGAGTTGTTGTGTATAGCAGCAACGTCAAATTTAATGCATACGCAGTCCATAAAAAATATTGCACAAACGAAATTCCAGAAAATCATTGGTTAAATCTCATTAACCGCACAAAATCGGCTGGTTATCGATTTGTCTGGTTTACTAACCAAACCAACGATTCTTTGGTTAATATTTTGCTGAACACACACATTTGATGATTACTAGCTGGAATAATCGATGATTAAGATAACCAAGATTGAACAAACCGGCCCCTAATACAAAAAAAAAAAAAACAAATATAACAAAGCAAACAACAGATCATAAATAAAATGAATATCCATAAATAGTGGCCCAAAAGTAGTCAATGTTTAAAAAAGGGCCGAAATCAGAGAATTTTTAAAAAGTCGCCGGGTGCCCTGAGGTGCAAAAAGTAGTCAAGTGGCGATGATGGCAGATGATGGGTCACTCAATCTCCATGCCAAACAACGACTTTTTCCAGGGCAAAATTAATGATTGAGTGAGTTGTCTTCAGTTCAAGGGCGGTAATCTTATTTGTTGATAAAACCATGAAAATAGAATCACCTCTGAACAAAATGAAAATGCGTAACAAGGGAAGTCCATTCTTCGAAAACTTTTCCACAATTTACCTACAACCGTTCTTTTGTATTAAAGAGAAAACCAGAATGGAGTCGCTTTCGCATCACCCTGTCACAATTGAACAAAACACACAAGTTGTGTCAAAAGTAAACAATTTATTGACAATGTACTCAGCTTTCGGTGTATGTATCTAACTTTTTCAGCTTTACCGCTTTTATTGTGTTGAAAACTATGTCAACATTCACGTATTTAACAGAATCAACTGTCACAGGAATTCTGACGCATATCGGTTGGATATATATTTATATTTATATAAATGTATATTTTTTCAATAAAGTTTCCTGGTTGAACTGATATCGACGTTTTAATGTTTCCATTAATGCATGTGCTTTAACTCAATTTGTAAAAACTGTCAACTATCAGCGGACTCAAAATTAGAAAGTAAACCCACGTGAACATCATCTTTCCCGGACGAGGCCCAACTTGTGGCTCAGCGGCTATGTTAACGACCAAGCATCAATGCATCCACAAAGATTGACTCTTTAGTGCGGTTTTTTGGCATGGCGGTATCATCGGTCCTTATTTATTCCGTAATGAGGAAGGAGAAACCGTTAAATTCAATGGTCTCAGCTTTAGAACGATGCTAAGAACGATGCCGCAGCTTCAAAACATATCCAAGCAGTGGGATTTGTGCTACATGGTATACAAGCGAAACAACGAAGAATAAATTTCGCGACTGTGTCATCTTGAGCGTTCATCAATTGACGCCGCTATCATGCAGCTTGATTCAGGGTTCGGACTTCAATGGTAAAATTTCGCATTAGATCTTAAAAAAAAGTGCAGTAGATTCACTTTTTTTGCACTAGATTTTGAATTCAGAAAAAAATCCGATACAAAATGAAGTTTTCAAATATTTTTTTTTTTAATGTATTATGCCCAATACACATGTGCAGAATTCACTGCGCAGCAAGATTAGAATACACATGTTTATATGGATTAGGCACATATAAAGTCTGCACTCACCGCAGCACTGCAACATGTTTCTATTTCTAAATTTGCTGCAAAATTCAAGCATACCAAAACACAAATGAAAATAAATTGCAATTTCAAGTATTTGGCATCATCGGCTTTTGACATTTGCTGATCGTGTTCATTTTTGTTTTGGTTGCAAACACATCAGCCGCTTAGTCGGTGAATGACAGTAGCCATATTAGCCGATGCAAGGCATGTCAAATAATTTTCTGCACATCTGTTTTACTTTACTGCATTCTGTGATGCGTTCAGAATGTCTGCACATGTGTTTTGGGCATTAGTATTAAACAGCCGACAGCAGAGCAGAACAACAATAAATTTAGAAACAGAGAAAGACAGACTTGAGACTTGTCTTCAGTATCACTTCATGCAAGGCAAATGCAGTGAAAACGAGATTACATGCACATTTTCTTTTAAAATATGTTGTAATAGATTGCAGAATCAATAAACAGTGCTTCCAGTTACTGATTATTTGCAATGGGTTTATAAAAATATACTAATTTGGTTTTCGATTGGACTTCTTCAGATTTGCGCTCAGATTTCAGATTTCGTGTGTCTAATCGAACATAAAAACGTCACTTGCTCTTTTTTGTGTTGATATTCGTGCGATTCGAATATGTGTAGCCTTCGACACTTTTCTAAGCGTTTTGCATTCACTGGGTAAACATTCTAAATTTGCGCCTAGATCGATTTCTAAACATTTGTACATAAATAATTAACAAAAATAGATTACGCCGATGCAAATGCATTTCTTTGCAGTTGAAAATGTTCACGAAAACGTAGACAAACTCCTACTAGTTGTCAAATTCAAACGTACTTGTATTGGTAAATCTGAACCAAATCTGAGAAAAAAAAAACAGATTCGCAAAAGTGTTTTGAAATCGGAAAAAAATGCTTCTTTTTGTACCAAACGAACAATAAAATTGCTCTGAGAGCAAAAAAAGTGCTTTGAGAGCGCCCAATCGAATACCATATTAGGTCTGTTCCTTTACTTTTGTAGTAAGAATGGAAAAGACTGTCAAAATGGCAGTGGTGGGGATAAATTCTCTCGCAGAGAGAGACACTTACTTAGGTTAGGGAACGCTTTTGTAGTAATTTATGAAAATGACAGATAAATAATTCAAAAAGTGGTTTGAAGTCGTTAAAATACCATAAAAACACGAACAGTTTGCTAATTTACGAACAAACTTAGTTCAGTTATCTACCTAGCGATGAAAGTGAATCGAAATTCTTCTTCATGAATCCGAGTATTTGGATGAGAAAAGCGGCACGGCTTTTAAAGTCTTTTAGGTACAGAAAGGAAGAATTTCGTCGCCCTATTCGAAAAGAATTTAAGGAGAACATTCAATTTTATTTTCTCGACTGTTGATACGACTTTAATACGCATGAAATCAAAACAAATGCACTCATTTATGTCAAATAGGACAACGAATTTCAAATCAGCTATTAATTGTAAGGTGACTGACAGCCTTTTCAATTCTTACACCAAGAAATTTATTGAGTAAAAATTCGTAAGATTCCCAGTGGAGGGGTAGTATCTTGCTCTCTCGATGACGCTCTCTTTTACGAATTTTTCGAGTTGAGGAACGGCACTGAGTAGAAATTCGTAAAAATTCGTAAGATTTAAAAGTAAAGGAACAGACCTATTTGATTTGATTTCCGAAATTCACATGAATTGCAGTCGAGCGCAGTGGTGCAGTAGATTTCATTATTTTCCTAAAATTGCAGTAGATCTACTCCAATTGTAGTAGAAAACAAATTCAGTCTGATATTGCTCGTTCATGGTTGAGACGATTCGGAGGAGTAATGTTTTTGCTATATTGTTTAGGGAGAATGTTTAAGCGACGAAAATGTATTATGTAAAGAAAGGTTAATGCAATTAACAATATTGCAACACCAAAGGCTTTTAATTATGAGGTCTTAAGGTCTCTTTGTGGCACTGGTTGATTCGAGTTATATTTTATAGATCTAGATGGAGCATATAGCCATGTAAAGTATAGGTTTCTTGCATGGCTATAGACTCCATCTAGATCTGTAAAAATATAACTCGAATCAACCAGTGGCACAAAGAGACACTTAAGACCTCAAAATTAAAAGCCATTGGTGTGTATGATATTGACTGGTCAGGAAGATAAAAAAGGTCTCTACGTGGTTCTGTCAAGATATTTTTATTTGAAATATGCAGCAGAGTCGTAAAAATTGAGAGGGTTGAATTAAAATCTTCAAAGAAACAACCAATCTATACCCAAGTACCTACCATTAAAGGAAACAATTGTATTTTCAAGGAGTTTACTTTTAAGCAAGAAAATATTTTCAAATTCGACAAACAACGGCTAAAATGTTGATTAAAACATTATCACAATATGTTCGCCCGTTCTTCAAGAGTTTAGGTCAAATCACCCGCTTTTAGTGTCGAAATAAAACGAACTGAACATCTACGAGCAACTGGAATACTTCTGAAGCACTTTAGAGTTACGGCCATATTATTAACTCCGGTCGTAACTCAGGTTTAAGTTAATTTTACACCCGATCATTAATCCGCAATTTGTAAAACCCTATAATTTAAACCTATGTACATATTATTCACTGAAAAACATGCATTAAACCCGCTGGATTAAAAATGGATTTAAATGCGGATTTAAAACACTTTAAACCGTTTTAAACCCACGTAATGTCAAATTTCACAAATAATGACATTTTTTTCACTTGGAAATTGATTTCATTTGTTTTGGGTCCAGTTATATTTTAAGGTGCATTATTTATGCCGAAATTTCTATCGAATCATCGAATGTAGCCTCCAAAATTATTCTTTTTTTCAGCACGAAATATTTCAGAAAATATACCACATCGTAATCGTTGACGCAAGACCTGTGCAATCGATATATTCGACGACAAGAACGACGTTGATTTACCGACAGCTGCTGTTTCATCAGCTCTTCGACAAATTCGTCTTCTGACGACGAAGACATCAACATTAATTTCGTCCATTTCACGAACGAAGTCCTTTTATAGTTTCTTCTACTTTTCTTAATTCTTGCGAGCGAAGAAATGTCAATATTATGAAATTGAGTTATAAACCGAGTTAAAGTTCTTAAAGTGGTCCCCAGTTTTACGGATTAAACACTGTCAAGTTTAAAAAAACTGCGTTTATGTTCGGGTTTAACGAGTGAATCTTATGGACTTGGGTATAGTTTTTGGGTTAAACTCACTTAAACCCAGGTGTAACCTCTAACCCGGATTAAATGGAGTGAATAATATGGCCGTTAAACTTGAATACCGAATAAGCTGAATGTTTTTTTTTTTTCCAGTGGTGAGGAAAAAGCTACGCTGCTCTATGAAAATATATTGTTATTTCATGAGCAGCCATGCTAACTACAATTCTATTAACAAGAGCGGGACCAACAAACTTTTGCAATATGACAGAATATCGTTGTCGAAGTTGGAAAGTGCTCTCACTGGACATAACCACCTAGGGAATATCGTATTAAAACTGAATTCCAAAGATGATAGCATTTTATGGAACTGCGGTGACGAAGATATGAATTGAGACACTCTTTCATGTCTTTGTCGTTTGACAGAAAGATAACTTTGCACACTGCTATTTATGATCGACTCTTTATATGTTTCTGAGGCCATCGGAAAAGACACAGGTCCATAAATAGCACAAATGAATTCAAAGGACGAACAGAATGTGAAGTGTAGAGGCAGCTCTGCTTTTCGGAGTCACAAACTTAACCTATCAAGTTTGCTATGGCCAGCGCTTTTAGAGAACGGGGTTAACATCTTCCTCTATTCTTAGTCGTAACGGCATGGAAGATTTTTGTTTCTGGTATTGTTTATATAGCTCCATTTAAGAACCCCTACAGCTGTCTCACATTTTATAGCTAACGATGCATACTCAAAGAATGTCACATCTCAAAAACAATTTGTATTCCTTAGTAGACTAAAGTCTTACCGCTAAAGATTGCTCCAGTGTGAATTTTTCTGCAATTAGCACGTCCTTTTCCCTCGACAGACGATCCTTTGACTGTCTCTCTAGTCTTGCTCCGTCCTGCAATTAATAATAAAAAAAAATTAAAATCAGCATACGAATTCTTTTGTCATGCACAAATCACATACCTGCAAGGCTAGGCACTCGGAGTCGAATTTCCTCTGTTTCTTCTCCAGGAGATTGTTGCGGCCATTCTGCTCTTCCAATAGCATACGCAAATCGTTCATTTCATTTGTCATCTTTTGTGCTTTGCGTTTCCATTGCCCAACAACTTGACGCTGCTCCTCGACTTCTTCATATGCATCGGACAACTGTCAAGAAACAATTATATGGTGAGTACACTTTGAAACACTTTATAAACAAAACGTTAACTCACCTTCTTTTCCAATTGCTTCTTTAATCCAACTAACTGCTCCAAATCGTGTTCGTGCTGCGATTGCAGGCGCCTTTTGGTAAACTCCAGTTCCCTGGCTACTCTCTCATATTTGAGCCGATAGACACCTCCACTATCTTCATTATCAGGATCATCGTCCTCGGAGATACCATTGAGTTCAGATTTGGCACAAATCAACTCCATCTCCAGTTTCTCGGATGTCTCCTGAAGGTTCTTCACTTTCGTCTGCTGTTCGAGCAGTTCCTTTTCCAGCTTCAAACGTTCAGCGGTCTCAGCGTCAAGTCGCTCACTGGCCATATGTGAGCCAGATCGTTCTTCGGCCAAATCGACTGTCATCTCGGATAACTGCAAAAATAATCAGATCACATTCGGATATAAATAATTGTCAACTAAATGAGAAAATGTGGTTAACAAAATATGATATGCGAGTGCATTCCACGGGAAGTCGTCGCACCTACTGACTGGAAGGTGAGGTAGACAGATCGCTATCTCCAGCTCCGAGAGGCATTTTTATTTTTAATGGGGATTCTCTGTTTTCCTCTTTAGATATGATGAAAAACAAGCGAAAAGAAAACATGGGTGTTGTAGCCTTTCGCGGAAGAGGAGGCAATAATTATATTGCTGTCATCATCTCGTACTTGAACTTGTTTTCCTTTTCTTTCTATGTCATCAATGATGAAGATGAATTTCGTGCGTCGCGCGAAAGGTAGTTGTAGAGCGCTTGAGGCGACAAATCGTTCTGAAGACGTCATGTGGTCACCCCACTCACAATGCACTGGGAATTCTGCATTGCGGTTGAGACAATAGTTCATTGTATCGTGTTGTTACGAACACACATTTGAACAGTGATAGACTATATACAACTACATTTGAAGTGCAGTTCGGGTTCGTTCGAAAAAGGCACAGCGCACGTATTACCTAGCAAGGTGGTACGAATTTCGTAACAAGCATGTGAACAGCAGTGGGAAAGGTGGTGGAATCAATAAATTGTGGGACGGCTTCTCGTCACTGGGTGGAATCGAAATGCGCTAATTGCGTTGTTTGTTGGTTGTTGGTATATGCTTATCCGTATTCGTTTTTATGGGTCATGACCTTAAGTAATTCGAATTTTAAAGGGAAACTTGATATTGCATGTGTGGGCTAATTTTTAATAGCGAGGGGTGAAAAAACGTTATCCATCAAAAGCAGAAAGGATCCGAGAATGAAAATGTGGAGGTATAGAGACAAGTCTTCCCTAAAATTCGTTCGTGTCGTTTTACTGGTTTTAAGAAGGTGCTGGGCTTATTGATCTAAGATCTATTGCGAATGGTTAACCTTAGCCCCGAAGCTAGGTTAGATCATAATAGTCGTGTCAAGATCATAACAATCTGACAAGACCTCAAAGTACCTCACTCAAGTGTTCTGTGATTCATTCTCACACAGTTGTAATTTTTAAAGTGTCAAAGTTAAGTTTTTATGTGAAAAATACAAAAGCTTACAAAAGCGCCAATGAAAGTCAGTCAGAACACAGAGAGTTATTCTTAAAAAAAATTTTGTGGCGAATTTTGTGCAACTGGACGCAACGGACACGATAGATGTAAATGGTGTCCTCTCGTTCATTCCTATTACACAAACTACTTATATATTGAAAACATATCAGCTTAAAGAGGTTATGATTCATCAGAAGTGTCGAATTCTTGTGATAGCAATACTTCCTCACAATTTGTTCCCAAATTTATTATAAAGTTTGCCTGGGCTTTAAGACATTATAATCGCCGGTAATCCAGATTGACACAGCCGGTAATAAGACTGGCAAGAAAGCGGCCTGTAATGGATCAATTTCCTGAATAAAATCCATATAAACGAGGACACCTCTGTCACTCGAGGAATAGAAGACTTGAAGGCTACTAAACACTTTAAAGACATTCAATAACTTTCACTTGTCTAACTAACTAACATTTACAGGTTTTTGAGGACAATGGGATGATTTAGTAGACTCGACCAAACAGAAGAAAAGGGTACACAAGGCCATATTGAATGCACCATATCTCATTGGGTGAACAAGGACCAGAACTTGTAAGCCTAAACTAACCTACAATAAAGTCTGATTTGTCTGTAAAACACCCTTGAGTCTTTAAATAGCTTCAAACTCTTCAAAAATGTATACCCAAAAGCTTGAATACAATAGCTCATAAACGGGCTTTACTGTCAAATCAAAACCGCGATACCTGCACGTTTCGTCAAAGCTTTGGTTGAATGCATCAGTCGAAGCTTACAAATACAGCAAAGCAAGCGTTATCTTGAGACTAAGAGCAGAGCTGGTTTTTAAATTAAATCTTGTCTTTCTTTGCCGTGGGAAGCTTGCTTTTATATCCACTTCGGCTATATTTTTCGAACTCACAGTCGCGAAATTTTTCATACAAAATTTCATATTGTGACCTACAAAATATATGAGGTGAAGGTTAAAAATTATTATTAGTAAGGTCCAAAGGATTTTTATTGCAATTTAAATTTTAAAACTGCAATAAGCAGTTGTAGTGGTATCGAAATGAGGAACAGATACCGAGTAAAAAAAGTTTACAAATTATAGTTAGAAATTAGTCGAAAGTTGCCATCACCAGATTTCATTAAGAAGGTGTTTACAACTTTAATACTGTTCAAATGACAGACAGGAAAAGTTTTAGACCCACAGAAGACAGAGCAGAGGGTAAGTAGAATGCCTAGCAGGTTTACGAAATAGCTAAATTTGTGCATCCAGAGCCTAATGGTAAGATCCAGGACCCCAATTCTCAAAAATTCTCGCATACGTTTATCTGTCAAAATCTCCGATGCGATGCGAAAAACTGAAATTTGCAATTCTCCAAATCCGTATACGAGCATTCCTCTTCGAATTGTACTCGTCTGCCTTTTCCATGCGGTTTGCGTATCGTATACGGAATTGCTTACTGACGATTGCCTCATAGCAATGTTGCGGTTGTCTCCAATGCAGTTTTGGTAACTTCCAACAGAAAAAAATCGAAGGGAACACAAAATCTGAAAACACATATGATTTTTCAACACCAATTAAATAAGCACTTATGTTAAATGGTTTGATTAAATTTGGCCAAGCAAATGCGGAGCCAATAAATCGATGAATTCCTGTGCCAAACTTTTTATCAGAGAGTTCAAAGCAATCTTGGGGTTCTCGAATAGTTCGGTATATTTCTGTTGCGCCTGACTGCTCCCGAAGAATCCATTGCGAACACACATAAATGTTCACTAAACATACAAGTATTTTGATATATCTCTGCTGTCAGTCGAAAATGATAATTCCAAACCAATTTAAATTTGAATATCGGTTTTTGATTTGATGGGAATTTTTTGTTCACAACCTGTCAAAATCGTTTACTTGACGTACTCCAAATTTCTGCCTCATTCTAGAGGTGAATATAATTTTATAATAGGTGGAAAAAAATCCCGTACAGCTTTGAAATACGAAATTTCAGGCGGATTTGCTCTTATACGAATTAAGTTATGCGGAATTTGAGAATTGGGGTCCATGTATTTGGCTACCATTAATAGTAGAAGAAGAAATAGACAGACAGTTGCAATAAGCATGTTTATTGCGTGAAAATCATTGGGCCTTACTAATAATCATATTTTTTAACCTCCACACAAAATATTTTATAGGTCACAATATGCAATTTTGTATGGAAAATATCGCAATTGTGAGTTCGAAATATTTAGCCTGGCTACTAAATGATTATTGGTATGGTGGGTTATCTAAATCATGAAGAACTAAGTTGCCTACAGAGATCCAAGTTCCTAAAATGCAAAATAAAATCCAAAAAGATCAAGACGACTTACCGGAATATACACAAAACTTAAATCATCTACAAAAGCAATTACAAAACCTTTAGAGTAAGGCGTAACGCAAGATTATTTAAGAAGAAAAAGAATCGAACCAACGATAGAACCTTGGGGTACCCCCAAATTGAGAATCATATGATCGCTCATTTTTGCACTTAAATTCAATGAAGACCTTAACTAGTATTTTTTCCAGTAGAATTTGTGTTATCAATATCAATAAATGACCCAACAGCTCATTTCCTACCATCGAGCTTCGACATGCAGAAATTAGTTTGCACTCTTAAAAGTCAAATTGTGTCATTAAAAAAACTTGTCTTATGTGATGGGACGTTCAAGTATCTAGTTTAGTATTTCTGACACCTCTCTCTAGATGTATCTCGGTTTTGATTGGGGGAAATCGGTCGTATGAGCAGCTGTTTCAGTTGACGTTTATGGAGGGGTAGCCGATGAATCTAGTCAAAAAATTCGTGACTGAGTACTAAGTTGACAGTTCGCATATGTGGCTGACGTAGGAAAAGTGACGTTCCCGACCAATCTAGTTTTTGCGTTCAGGTTACCTCTCATCCAGACCAATCTAGTCGACTAGATTTTTGAATGCGGCCAATGGAACCTATTTTTACCAAGCTATTCAAAGATCTGACTTATAACTGGGAGAACGGGGAAATGAGACATGTCTATAATTATTAAACATTTTTACAGCAGTAGCTCTGAAAAGCCCCCTCAAATATGCACCGATTAAAAACTTACGACACTATGTACAGAACATATATACAAGTGGGCGCAAACGTCAAATATCAGAAATCTAGAGAGAATTCTCTCAATTTCAAGAGAAGTACCTGACCGGCTTTCTTACAAAAAGTTTAATGTCGTTTTCCATTCGGACCACCAAACATTTTTTTTCAGATCACAGATTTTATGCGGCTCATGGAAAATGCAATGAAATTGATCTGCTTTTGTAAATGAATTAGTGCGTTATTTGACAGCAATGTCAGCTGTTCAAATTGCATTTGTTTTTGGTAAAATCAACCATGGAAATCGGCTTGAAAAATGTTTCCTCTGTTGTAGATACAAATGGAGTAGTTTCGGTGATTCGTAGTTACCAGATGGTGAGGAAGACAATAAAGATAATAATTCCTCCTGTTTATGTATTTCTTTATTTTGGTTTTCACGAAACTTTGCACATTTGTTTTAAAACAAACTTCTTTAAATGACGTAAAACAGCTCTGCTGTTACGTAAATCTGAAAAAAACATCGAGATCTGCAAAAAGTTATCCAAATCAAAAAAAATATTGATTTTTTGTTCCAATGGAAAACGACATAAGTAATGTCATTTTGACATAATCTAAATACTCATAAACTTACATTTCGAATGTGCTTTTATGTACTAGGAGAACATTCAATTACAACTTCTTAATCCGGCTCCGACACCGTTAAAGATAAAAATAAAAAGAGTTTTACTTGTCAAACTTTTGAGCTGTCACATCAGCTTTCATTTTTCAGTAAATCGGAATTCGGCGAGTAGAAACTTACGAAAAAATTAAAAGAGGGAAAATGGATTTCTCTTTCATTTCTTCTAATTTTGTCAGTACGTGGTCGCTTTCGCACAGTTTCTTAGCAAATTTTTAATAATTTTACGTTTGCAAAAAAGTACCCGAACCAACCTCATATTTGACATTTTTGAATTAGACAGCTGCAGTATAAAACAGACAAGTAAAGGGAGCGCTATACTCCGCAAAAGCGTTGAATAATTAATGGATATTTTGAAGGAAGTCGCGGGTTTAAATAAACAAATTAAATAATAGCTGGAGCAGGGGCAACTAGGTTGACGGAGGCCTTCACTGATAGAAAATTGTTGTTGTTAAATTGGTGAAATGATGTAGTATGTGACGTGGACGTCCAACTAAGTAGTTGGCCTTCTTTCAAAAAACTTTAAATTCTTATAGCTTCCGAATTTATTTTATCATATGTACTACAGATCAGAGTTGCCAAAAAAAAAAAATATTGAGAGCCATTTCCAAAAAGTGCGGGCCACTCCTTCAGAGAAAACTTTACAAAAAAATAAAAAAGCTATAAGGTGACAGGAACAGGACAAAACAAAAATACGAAGTCGAATTATTCTGATTCATGACGGGAACAAACGAAAATGAAACGTGAGTCAGAATAAATGAATTCAGTGTCGCTTTCAATATGTGAACTCGTTTACGAAGGAAGCACATTGCTAAATTTTGTGATGAAATAAGAAAGTGTGCTTTTTGGAATATTTTGCTTAAATAATACAAAAAATAAGATATGCGTGCCATTGTTGGCGCCGGGCCAAGGGCGAAAATAAAAACACAGAGGGCCAAATGGCCCGATCGGTCTTATTGTGGCAACGCTGCTAGAGATACCGTCAGCACCATATTTCGTGCCTTTTTAAGTGATGATAACTTTAAACGTATAATTGGATTCCACACCTAACGAATTTGGAAATAAAACTGTAGCTCCCTACCAGTTTTTGACACGAAAGTCTGCAGTATATCATAACTTATCTATATCGTATTCAATGACGAAATCTTGAAAATGCATTGTCCTTATTTTGTCAACAGCTATAAAACATTCCATATTATTTTCCTGGCACCACCACCTGACGTGCGATCTCTGTCACAGTAAAGAAAATGTAATTATTTAAAAATACTCTCGCGCACAAACAAATTATCCCTATTCCAATTTCTTTTAGTGTCCAGTTCAATACAATAAAAAAAAAAAAAACCAATTTCACATTTTGTAATTTTTAATTCAAATAGTAATTTTCGTGCAATATTCCATCTTAAATTATGCTCTCAGATCTCACTTCAAATACGAAAATATTTTAAAAATGTATTTCATTTCAAGAGTAATTAAAGCTGAACGTTTGAAGGCCGCAGCACGTTCAATGCAATGCAAAAATTCCTACTTCTGACCTAGTATCGCTCTCAATTATCTGAAATTCGTAAACACATGCCAGCACGGATACAATCCGATCAAAAATACATCTCCTCCTCCGACTGGAGATCTGAGATTTTTCATTTCTTCTCTCCGCCCACATGTTGATTTAAGAAAATAAAAACAAAATATCTACATGCACATTAATTTGAGACAAATGAAAACAACTAAGTTGAATGTTTTTGTGAATTAAAAGAAAAAAAAAAACAAATTGCAAGGAAAATTTATTCATTTTCAGACATAATTAATTCGTTATAAAATTATACAGTAAAATAAAAAAGAATCTTTGCTCTTGACTGATTGGGCGGTGACAGCTTTAAAGGACGTCATTTATTTTGTTCCTATATTCTTAATAGAGATGAATCAGTTAGCCGTTTTAGTTGGACAAAAATAAAACACGTAGGTATATTTGCATTATTTTTGGAACAATGTTCTGAAAACACTGTCCATGACACATAATTTGTTATGTTGTGTGTAATTGTCAAGGTTATCTAAACATAACTGACAGAACAGTATTGTAATACCCACTCGTGAACTCGATCTCGATGTTTTATATAGAAATACAACGAAGAGCATCTTAAATTTTCGACTTGTTTTCAATTTTTTTAAACCACATCCTTCAAATAAAGATGTTTGTTTGAAATTTATACTGTTTATCGTTTAACAAACATAAATCTGTTTCTGTTTATCAGAGCATATTGGCACGTCACGCATAAGGTTGCCCTAGAAAAAGAATGGATTTGCTTACTTGACAGCTAATTAATTAACTGAAACTAAATGAAGTGTGAGTGTGTGCAAATTGTTTTGGTAATTGGGGGCAACAATTTTAAATACTATTTTGAGTATAGGTAACAATCTAGATTATATAGCACAGTTGCTATAATCGCTATAAAAACTCTGTATTATTTAACAAGTATGTCAGTTATCGTGACATCAACCGAATCTACAAATCAACTAAAACTGGTATAACCGATGCAACATTAGGTTCCCGTACTAACTAAGTTCGAAATTCGAAACATACAATGAATCGAAGATGTCAACCTCGACTTAGTAATGTGGAGGTGCAATCAAGTGCGTATAACAGTTTGAGCCTTGACGAATCATTTATCATTTTCACAAATTCACAATTTCATAATTTTTTTTTGCAATTCTGCCAAAGATACTCTTTATATGTGTGCTTGTTGCTCTTCTCCTCATTACTAAATCAGAATGGTATGAAATGCCCAACAAACGAAATTTGACAGCTGCTCTGTGATGTGCTTTTTTGTTTGTTGTTGCTCTTTGCTTTGAATTCATCGCAAGTGGAGACAGTGGGTAAGGGCCTATTCGTATAATACCGAACAACTAGCACTTTTTGACAATCCATTCACAATGATACATTTTATTTGGTCGCAGATACCCACGTATAAAGTGACAGTTGTCATAATTTGCTTTAATAACAAACGTGAAAATGTGTGGTAGACAGAATTTGTTGATGAAATACGTAACACTTCTTTTTAGCCAAAAGGACTATTCACATGAGCGCGAACTGCGAGCAAATCAGTTTAATTGTATTTCATGAATTGACATTTGTTATTTGGTCCACCAAAAAGCATTATATATTAAATTAATGTAACATCTAATCTACAAAAAAAAAGTGAGCTTTAATTGATTTTAACAGCGAAATTTAACTTAACCTTTAAAAATGAAACTGAATCGCGGATCTGCGACTAAAAAAACTTTTCATGTGAATGAAGCGTTAGAAATGAATATTCGCTTTTTCACAGTTCGCAATTCGCTTTCTGTCAATACTCCTTTATTGTGTTGTGATTCAAACAAATTGCAATGACATTTTCATTATCAGGCTAAGTTTGAATACATTTTTTGTTTGCTGATTTGTGGAACGAGTTTTATTGTTGTGGATTGTGAATAAACTCTGATAGTTTGTGATAAAAATATCGGATTTCGAAAATTAACTTGTTTGTATATATATATATATTTTGATGGACTAAATGAAATCCTTAGCTTGAAAACAGAAAATTTACAATTTTCTGTGTACGATTAGATATAAATCAATGAACATTTCTTTGTTCGAATTCTATTACTCGACAATATTCTAGTGTGGAACCTAAAATGTAAACAACCCATTAGTCACCAAACAAGTTCCACTTCCAATTGGATACTCAAATCTGTCAAATAAGTGAGCTAATTCTGGAACCCTCGAGTTTGTTCGGCACGAACCGGAATTCAGTATAAATTTCCCAATAGATGGCGGAGCGGATATAAAAAAGGCAGACTTGAGAACAAAAAGAGAACAGTTGACTTCTAAACAGAGATTAGTAAAGTTCGAGATAGTAATCGGTTGTGTTGAAAGAAGTGTAAGGTATGCAGTGAATTAAGTGATTGGTTTAAGTCGGATAAGAATTGTTTAAAGAAATATTGGTTTAAAGAGAATTATAAATATGAATAATGTAATAAAAATTATTTTTCAACAGAATAGCGTTTTATCTTTTCGAATCCCAGCTCGTATGTAACACTATTTTCGAATTTCTAACCTACTTTAGCAAATTACGTTTTATTCATTCCGATTCAAGGCAATTGTTACTTTGCTCAGCAAATTTGACAGAATGTCGAAATATACAGCAAAAGTATTGATGTAATTAAAGGCTTTGTCTATCACGGCTTTGCTATAAATTCTGACAACGCCATCACATCAGAAATTCCACTAATAGTTATACTTGTCAGTCGTTGTTTATGTAGCGCAAGAATGCAAAAGACTAGTAAGCCAAAGTTATCATGAAGCTCTAATCATCCTTGATATGCTTGAGAAAAAAGTATGAACCAGTAGTAAATATCTGCTTAAGGGTTTTAAGATTAACATTCTTCGAGTGATTTTCGGTTCTGTTTGCTTTTTAAAGGTTTCAAGGGAGAGATCAATAATCGACCCTTTCATAAAACTTTACATTTTCTGATAAATCTTTGATTCAAACAGATGGCGCACACCATTGAAAGGGGATCTGAAGCAACCTCAAGAGCGCAACTTAACCAAGGTATGCAAACGGTAGTAGCATCCGTACAACCCCAATAGATGCGTTACTAAGGGTGGTTAGGAAAAGACTGTGTTAAGGCCTAGCTTCACTCTTGAACTGTAGCGCATAACGTCATATAAAAGCAACCAAAACAGCAAATCTAAACGCTCCACTGTTCGATCATTTCTGAGCTTCATAAGTTGGAAGCTGGGTAATTTAAAACTTTAAACCAACATGTATATACCTACGACTGTTTGTACACGAATAGGTAACTCATTGTCTCCCTACAAGGACAAGAGGAGAGAACAGCTTCATCTATCATCGCACATGAAGGACGGCTCGTGCGCTTTGCTCTACCAATGACTGAATGCATTTTGTTTCCGTCAGAGATCAGATATACTAAGGATGCAATCGAAACTAAAACCGTAAGAACTTTAGCCAATTTGCCTTTTTTTGGATGTCGAAAACAAAAACTCGATCCAACTAATTTTCGCCAAGAATTTGTGTACAACAAAGCTTCTGACACACAAATGCATCCACATAAAAAAAATGAATACCAAACTCGGGGATCCCGTGATAGATCCACAAACCACAATGAATTATGCAACCTAAGCGAACCTAAAAATAGCCACAACAACAAACAAAAGTCACCTCATCCAAATCGTTATCGTCCTCCTCTTGTATTGTGCGATCGTCGTCTTCGGGAAAATCTCTTGCCACCGAGCTGCTCCTCGATCCATTAGTTCGCGGCAACGTTCGCGCCAATTGGAAACCCTTTATCAGAATATTCGTCGCACTGCGTGAGCGACTCACGAAATTACCACGCTCGCTGCTGCGCTCCCGCTGCTTCTCGATCAGGCTGATCGTGTCATATGGATCGTCGAACCTAGACGACGCCACCGAGCACGATCGCGACCCATTTCGCCTGGATCTCGTTCCGAGCGCGGTCCACTCCTCGTTCACATGATCTGTTCGTTTGAGGAAATTTTGAATCTTTTCCGTCAAATAGTTGGAAGCCGTTTGCGGATCGGTGTGCGATGGCGACGGCCGGAACGACTGTCGCACTGGCTGCTTCTTACACCCGAGGACGAACTGCAGATTGGCATCGAATACCACCGGAGATGGCTCCAGCGAGTGCAGCTTGAAAATATCCATCGGATCACCTCGGGTGTATGTCTGGGGGAAGACACGTCGCGGCATCGATGCTGACGACAGATGAGATCGCATCGAGTAACCGGATCCATTGCTGCGCACCGATACGGACGGACTCGGCGAACGCGATGCAAAGTATGAGGATTCCCGCGATGCATTCATGTCGCCCGATAGTCGCCTGTTGAAGGGAAGTTTCAGTGACACCTCGACTGGCACAGAGCCGTCTCTAAGGGATTCTCTTGCTGTGGGGGATCGGGACATGGATAGGCCTAGTGGTGTGGTTGTGGTTTTATTCAAGTGTCCGGCTCGAAGTGTTGGACTCTTTGCTCGGGTCTTCGGTATTAGACGAATCTGTTTCCGGACACGAATGTGGGAGGAAGAGTTTGGAACAGGTGGTCGGTTCACTGTTTGACTGATGCTGTCATCGTGCATGCTGGAGGGGGGTTTCTTGGACTGTGCACAGAAGTCGGGATTTAGGAAATTCTGTGTTGCGGTAGTATCCATTGCGTCGGAGTGGCCATTATTCGACGGCTCTGAGCCAATAGATGCTGAAGGCGGATGTGGCGGCATTCTCATTGTAAAAAATAAATCACTTAAAAAAAATCACATGCTATTTTAAAAATATTCTCTAAAGGCCATAGAGTATTATTCACAGAAACACATTTTTTTCTTAAACAATACGTGCGGGTAAACTTTTATATTATTTTTTTCAGTTAAAATATCGGATTTCGGGTTCGAGGAAGTTCGGAAAATCGGTAAAAAGTATTTTAAATTCAACCAACTGTATTTTTGTTGGTGTATCTTTGACTAATTTAAAGGAAGGAAAATGCACTGTGCGTATGTGTATCTTTTTTTTTTGTGGCTAAAAACAACCCGACGAACACGACACGACAAGAGTATTCTTCTTGCTCGAGACGTAACGACGCGCTTTTTCTCTGGGCCACTTCTCACCACTGACTAAAAAGCAAAGGCGAACTTTTTTTTCATCATCCATCTACCATCTCGCATATCCGAATCCGAAATAATCATTTCGCGCTATGCCCGAAGAGCAGGCGAGTTGGCTAAGTGTATTCGCTTCGAAGTGTTCTTTTTCAAATTGAGATGAAAATTCAATTTTTTTTTCTTTATTTTTTTGCTTTTGTGCGATTTAAGCGGGAGCGTGTAATATTGAATTGTTGGGAGAAATTTGAGAAACCGAGAGACGGAGTACAGTGATGCAATAAAGAAATGGGGCAGCAGGACAGTTGTTGATGGGAGACTGATAAAATAAAAATGTGTCACAAGTGGTTTTTGTGAGGTTCCCGGTTGAGCACCCAAAAATATGATAATCACACTTTAGAATCTGGGAGAATGTACAGAAAAACATATGAGAATGTCACTGTCATAAACTAACTATTAAATAGACTGACAGCTTTCCTATGTCTCCCCGATTTACACCGCAGATTTTTTTTTTCAATATAAGCCCCTCACACCGCTTGCTATTTTACTGTCTGTGAATACGTGTGAAGCAGCAAAAAAAAAAAAAAAATACTGACACTCAGCAGTGTTCCTACATTGTGGCATCTCCACCTTTTTGTGGGATTTTCAATTTTCGGTAAAATTTCCATGCGTAAAACATCAAAATTGTCATCATATCAACAATCTGACAAGAAAACATTCAAACTACATTTCACCATTAATATCAAGGCACTAAATGTACATAAAAAGGAGATTTGCCTTTAGCAACAATTTGCAGTACCAAAAATAATGATTATAATGCTAGCAAACTGCGATTTTTATACTGAAGATTAATTTAATGTAATTTTCTATCCGAGCAATACAAATTTTAATTTTAAAATCATGTTTTTTTCATAGAAAAATTTAGCTAATTTGAGTTCAGTGAAAAGGGAAAAATAAGCACGCTTCGTGGGAAAAATAAAGAGAGAGTGCTAGGAACACTGACTGAGATTTAGTGTATTACGTGAGTTGCTATCAGCTGATGGATGTGTTCAGAGAGTTTAAATTCGTTGTTTTATTGCACCACGATAACATTTTTCTTATAAAATTTTTATTATATTCTACAAAATTTAAAATAGCGAATGTAATCAACATAAATAAATAAAGGAATAAGTGTGAAAAATTCATTCGTTGAAATAAAAGAAGATATTTTTGTTCCTACAATTAATGTGTCTGTTTTCGTTTGTTGTTTTTTTTGGGGAAAAAATGTGTTAGTGGAATACCCAAAATTTATAATCACACCAAAATAATCAAAATGAAGTTTCAATGTCAAACTCAAGTATTCTTTTTATTTATAAATCAACCACATCTTGACACGTTCACTCATGAAGCTTATTCAAATATGTCATCGTGTTGTCTCTTTTTTATGCTAGCAAATATTTTGCCGGGAATGACAATAGAAAAACGTCAATGGATTGATTACGATTATTATGATTTGAAATATGATTTTCGAGTTATAATCTTTTCATGAAGATTCCATTTAATAGCAGAAAACAACAAAAAAAAAAAAAAACAATTAAAATTTATTAGAACATTTTAAATAATTGAGATAAATAATTAAATTCCATTTGAAAACAACTGCTTCAGCCAAGAACATGAATAGTGCTAGTTTTTAATAAAAAAAAAAAATCACAACTGAAAAGTTTTTGGTAGACATTTTATGAATGAAAATAATGTCATTATTTATGTGAAAAGTAAAATAAAGTTGCAAAATGATGACTGCACATTCATTAATGTGTCTTCACAATTTTTTTTCTAGGAAACTGCCGAATTTATTTTACTTAGTTTTTTGTTTGTAATTTTTCTTACACTTTTTTAAGTGACAGTGCAGTTGCAGTGGCGCAGTGGCTTAGTGGTTAGTGTGTTGGACTACTAAGCGAAGGGTCCCAGGTTCGAATCCAGAGAAAAACCCAAATTCCAACTTAAGGTTTTTTTTCACTGCGCCACCTCTCGCGAACGTCTGACAAACATCCGAGAGTATAACTGTCATGAAAGAGCTTCTCAATTGGCCGTTTGGACTCGGCATAAAATTGTTGATCCCTTCCATTCGTCCCAAAAATAAAAACTCACACAAGACGAATGGTTGTGAGAAGCTAGGCTTGGGTCCATACGGACCTGTTGCGCCAATTATTTATTTTATTTTTACAGTTGTCAGTCTCGTTTAATACTGTTGTTTCACCAAATCGATCATTTAAAAAAAATGGGAATGTGAAAGGAGAAATTGGTTGCGAAACTTAAAGGAAATTCTGTGGCAAACATGCGAACAATTTTTTAATATCGATATCATTAAAAAAAAATCCATCTATCCAAAATTCGTTATAAAAACTTAAAAAAATATTCCTTTCTCTATATCCTGTGTGGAGGAGGGCGAACTTCGTCGGCACTTTCGAAAAAGATCTTCATTCAATTTAAATTGGCCACCTGTTGTTATCATTTTAATACACAGGAAATAACATCTTTTACGAATTTTTCGAGTTAAGAAACGGCATTGAGTAAAAGTTCGTAAGAATTCGTATCATTTCGCGTATATTCCGTACGATTTGGCATTTGTATCTAAGCGCCTTAAATTTCTGTACGTCTCGCTTCTTTGACAATAATTAATAAATCGCAGAGACAATCGCTGTATGTTTGTGACATTAATCTTGAATTTTCATGGTCAATTCCATGTGGCTCACGTGTCGGCAAACATTCCGCTTTGTATTAAATGAAAAAGCGAAATGTAGGCTGACACGTCAATTTTTGCGGTTTGATTGAAAAACATCGACATTGTTACATGTACTTCAGTTTAACTTTTGAATAAAGAACTTGAATTGACCGAATTACATGAAGCAGGATGTGCATATTCCGAATTATTATATTAGGTTCGTTCGTTTACTTTCAGCATAGAAAAATGAAAAACGTCAAATATCAGAAATCGAGAGAGAAATCTCTCAATTTGAAGAGAAGTACCTGACCGGTTTTCGCACAAAAAGTTTAAGTAATGTCATTTTGACATTATCGTAAAATGCAGCATTTACAAAATAAGTTGGATTTGAATCTTTTATAAGCTAAATAACTATTAAACTTAACATTTTGAATGCGCTGATATGTTCTAGAAGAAAATTCAATTTCAACTTCTTCCTCGGACATCGTTGAAGACGAAAATAAATAGAGTTTTACTTGTCAAACTTTTGAGCTGTCATATAGCTGTCAGTTTGTCATTTTTCATTTTTCAGTAAGTCGAAATTCGGCGAGTAACAAATTACTAAAAAATGAAAAGAGGTTAATTTTTCGAGCACACAATGGAGCAATTTTCCATACAAACTTTCATATATATTGTGACCTACAAACCGGCCGCCATTGAACCGGTTCAGTGTGAACCAAATTTCGCCTTCCAACGTGTGACCGTCGGAATCATCTTCCTGTTTTCTCTCATTTTTTCCAATTTTCTCAGTACGTGGTCGCATTCGCACAGTTTCTTAGCAAATTTTTAATAATTTTACGTTTACCCGAACGAACTTATTTACTAACGATTTTGGTCGGAACGAAGTTCGCCAGGTCAGCTAGTAGGTAGGTATATAAAAATCAATTGCTGTGCGTTAGTCGGGTAAAAACACAAGAACGGCTCGACGGATTTGAATGATTTTTTGTTTGTCTTGAATCAGGGATGGTTTAAGATGAAATTAAAATGAGAATTCGGAAAATTCTCAACAGGTGGCGCTATTGGCATATTTCGTTTTTCATCTATCTCCTTCTATAAAATGAGTCGCATTTTGTTTGAATTGATGGTCTCTTAATCTTAATGCGTTAACCGATTTTGTTTCTTGAAATTTCAAATGAAAGGTGACGTCAACACCAAGGTTTGTATGGATATCCGGTTTTATATTGGTTAAACTTGAAGGTATAGGCATTTTGAGCATTCCTGTGTTGTCAATCTCCGAAACCCCTCAACCGATTTAAATGAAATTTTGTGGATGTGTATGGTTGGTTGCAGCTTAAAGGATAGGATAGTTTTGGGCACGATAGGTGGTGCTGCTGTCAGTCTCCGAAACCACTCAATTGATTTCAATTTTGTGGATGAGTATGTTTGGTTTCCTTTGGGAAACTAGAATAGTTTTCGACACGATAGGTGGTGCTGTTGCAGATGCCTCTTTGCTTTGGGGTGGTGGGCGCACTTGGCAAGCATTAACGAATATGTGATGTGGCATGTGGCCTATGTGTGCGTAGGCCGTGCACCACATATCGCTTGGTAGAAAGAAGGGGAGGTATATTGTGTTCATTATTCGTATACTATCATTTTTACAAATTGACCACTCGCCCAAGTAGTCCAGCATACTTAACATTGAGCCACCGTGTTCACAAGTCGCAACTACTGATATTTAATGTTTTATAGCACCTTTATCGAATGTGAAGTAGGGAAAATCACCGATTCTCACTTTCCGGGCAAACTTCGATCAGTAGCGCTGAAAAAACGATCAAAAGCCCACCCGGAAATCCATGAAGTCCTTTCTATGCATTTAACTTTATTTAATTCCAAAGGAGTTTCATTCGTTCAACAGAGGTTAAAAAATGTTAATAATTTAATCAATTTTAAGCGGTACGAAGTTCGCCAGGTCAGCTAGTATATATTTAGAAACATATTTATGTAAAGCATAAAACATGTTTTTACTCAAAGAGATATCTATTTAGTTTTTCCTAGTGCATTCCAAAGTCTTAAATATTTTGAATGCAATTTAAACAGATTTCCATTCAAGTATATGTACGGTGAACATTTTTTCAATCACATTAAAGAGGACATTTTTTAAGTAAATGCCTAAAACAAAATATAATTATTAAAGTTTGTTAAAGTAATCGACTTGGTATTTAAAAATTAAAACATCAAGATTACCATTTAACTCGAGCTTTGTAAGACTGTCGTCTTAAAAAAAGGACATTTGAATAATGATCTATCTCAAGTTTGACAAATTTTGAGTTACTACAGTAGTGAATTATCAGTGCGATATGGTCACCGTAAATAGTATATTTGAAATGTTACGATGTGACCACTCAGTTCAAAAAATAAGTCAATGAATCGACAGCCAGTAATTCTGCTGCCAACTTGCTGGCTACCTCCTGTGCCGATGCATTGGCGTAGTTACGCTTGTAGCATCATACGCTAAGCTGTATTTTTCTTACACCCATGACATATATAGGGCACTTGCTCCTCCGTATACTGCTCAAGTAGCTGCTATGCGAGCAGATCTTTTTTCATTTATAAAGGGTTTTTCAATAAGAGCGCTACAAAAGTTTTTTTTCAAATAAAACAAAAACGGTTTTGGATATCAATGAAATTCTTTATTCCTGTGAAAGTACGTTCGATGCCATTATGTATGGAACTCGATTTCTTTTGCATGGCCACCACGGGCACGCTTGCAGAAGTCCAGACGCTGAACCCAATTTTCGACGGTTTTCAAGCATAAATCGGCCGATACTGCTGCAATTTCACGTTCGATATTCGTAGGAAGTTTGTCAATCGTCGCTGGCTTGTTGGCATAGATCATAGACTTGACGTAGCCCCACAGGAAATAGTCTAACGGCGTCAAATCGCACGACCGAGGCGGCCAAGCGACTGGACCATTTCGTGAGATAACACGTTCTCCAAACTTGGTTTCCAATAAATTGATTGTGACATTCGCTGTGTGGCTTGTGGCCACATGTCCTCCAAGTCCATATCATCCAATTGGCGCTAAAAATATTCGGTTATCATTGAACGGTAGCGATTCCCATTCACAGTAACGTGCCGGTCGTGATCATCACGGAGGAAGTACGGCCACATGACGCCGCCGGCCCATAAACCACACCAAACCGTAATTTTTTCGGGATGCTATGATGACTCATGGAGTACGTGTGGATTGCTGCCCGACCAATACCGCATATTTTGTTTATTGACGAAGCCATTCAGCCAGAAATGAGCCTCATCGCTGAAGATGATTTGTCGATGAAAATCCGAATCATTTTCAAGTCGTTGCTCAGCCGAATTCACGAACATACGACGCTTCTGGTGGTCAAGCGGCTTCAGTTCTTGCGTCAATTTAATGTTGTAAGGATGTAGGCCAAGATCTTTTCGCTAAATTCGCCACAACGACGTCACAGAGATGCCCAACGCTTGAAAGACACATTTGGGCTTTCTTCAACTGAAGCCTCAGCGGCAGTAATATTCTCGACACTACGGGCACTTCTTTGTCTCACTGGCACGGGAACATTTTGTACTGTGCCTGTGGATTCAAATTTTTCCACTCGACGCTCAATTGTTGATCTGCTAGGACGATTATGACGACCATAAATTGGACGTAGCGCTCTCAACGTTGAGGCCACTGACTCCGAATTTCGGTAGTAAATTTTAATAATTTCGAGTCGTTGTTGGCTCGTATATCTTTCCATCATGAAATGGCAAACCTTACTGAAGAGAAATGTCAAAAGAGCGGCAAGAAATTCGGCGTCGTTTGCTGTCCCTGTCGCTCTACTTTTGTAGCGTCCCTGTTAAAAAACCCTTTAGATCTAACAACCAAAATCCACTTTGGCAATAAGTTTGTCATATTTCGAGTCATTGTCCAACAATAAAACAATTCAATTCGCGTCACTCTTTGGAGCCCGAAAAGCTAATGTCAAAAGCGACCCGCCCGATACATAAGTCAATGAAAAGCAGGAGTATCAATGCTTCATAGCTTTGTAAACAATTCTCTTCGACACTTTTTACTAAGAAACAGTGTCATTACTTCAATGCTTCATAGCTTTGTAAACAATTCTCTTCGACACTTTTTACAATTAACAGCAATAATTACGTGTGCACATTAGGCTCCATAACGTATTCTCAAGAATTTACTTGTAATTTTACTTCTCACATCAAACAAAACAAAACACCAAAATCTCAGAGTTTAATAAAAACCCCTATCTCAGCGATTGATTTCTTCAGTGTCTTCTCTCAATCGTGCAGGCCGTGTCATCAATGGAGCCGTGGGGAAATGTCTCTTAAAGCAGTATTTTTGTTGTTTTCTATCATTTTGGTTCTTATTGTTGCAACCACTGCTTTCCCTACTAAACCAACTGCAGCAAATACTTCTGTCAAAGCAACAGACAAGGATATATCACCACCCCCATTACTAGCGCCATCTCTAGATGATTCAAAAGAGCCAACTACAAAACCATTACCATGTGAACATCCCAATGGCAATTGCGTCGTTCTATTTCCGGAATTAGCGGTTAACACATTCACCGCTAATAGGGAATAATATTTCCCACGAAATGTTTTCAATTCAGCAATCTGATTTACATTGCTGACAAGGGAAACATTTCCTTCGGAATTTGTTCACGATACCCGTGAATAAAGACCATAACTGGATAAAACAAAAATGCTGACTTGAAAAATACAATACTCTGTGTAAAAATCAAGTAAAGCATGTGTTTATATTCTTTATTACAAAAAAAATGTGCATACATCCAAATTTCAATACATTTTCTGCTGTTTGTCATAAATATTCAACATAATTAATTTGTTAATAAACTGACACGACATTGATTTCCGATTCTGGTTTGCTGACTATCAATATTGCGGTAAACGTTTCAGTTTCAAAGTTTGGTTACACAAAACATACGGAATAAATTAAAGTCGTCTCGCTGTATGCAAATCTCGTAGCAATTGTTTTGATATCGAGTTCAATGCTCCTGGTGGCTATTCATGTTTAGTTTAGAGTTCTGTGCCACTAAAATTAACTCCCTTTCCAGAAAGAAAACAAGAAATTGTTGCTTTAAGAAGCTGGCAACACTAAGCGTGACACTAGGCTTTTTTAGAGTTTCAACACATGATCTAACTAATGTGGGTTAAATACAAAAAAAAACCCTACTAATTTAGTGTCCAGTGCCCATGATCATTAATTATTTTTTTATTTCATTATCCTCATGTTACAATTTATAATCTTCAAAACTAATAATAAATATTGCAGCTAAAAATGTTGAGAATAGTTAGTGACATTTTGTATTAATTAACATAAATATAGGCAATTACCACATCGATATACACTCCTTTCCACTTGATTAGGACACCCTGTACACTCTATAAGCAATTGTTTTAAAATCGAAAGCGGAGTGTTAAATGACGGTATTTTTGCACTTTGTCTTTGTGCAATTATTCTTCGCTCTCTGTGAAAAATTACAAGTTCTGAAAAAGAGCCGTTACATGTTTTTTTTTCCACTTTCTGTTAGCATTTGTTGGGATTTAGACAATATTTTTGCGCCACTTAAATAGAACACGCATTTAGTTTGATCGTTAACTTTTGGCACGCGGACGCATATTTTTCGTTGATTAATTAATTTCGTGTGTTAATTTCGACTATTTAATTTTAAGAAAAAAACGAAAAATGCGTCGAGGGAAGGTCTTAACCGAAGCAGAAAACGGACATATCAAAGCTTACTAGGTTACTGGCCTAACTATTGCCAAAAAATAAAAACGAGACCACACGACTGAAGTAAAACTTCTTTAGCTCCATCTATATATACATGTTTAGTTTATACATTCTAATATATCAATTTTCTTCAATAATTTACTGGCTATGAGAGGAAGAGAGCAAGAAAATGGGCGCGCGCCTTTAGGCCACGGCTGCCACTTACCAAAAAAACTCAAATTATTTTATTTGATTTTGCACCAGCTGCTAGAAGACGGGAGATCATCTACCTATTTTCTTATAAGAAACACTTAACAAATTAGAGTTTCATAATATCATCAATAATATGATTAATTAAATCCATATTTCAATATAGTTATAAACAGAAACAGAAACTATTTTGAAGTTCACCATCTGTCAAAAGAAGAAAATGAGTACATTCTGCAATTTTTTGAACAGCGAATAAAACAGTTTTATATGGCTGGTGATGAAGAATATGCAAATAATTCAATGCGTTCACTCAGAAGTATTAAGGTAGCATTTAAATGAGGTGATATCGAGTTCGCATTCTTGTTACATCTGCTCAAAAATTTACCATAACCAGATAAAAATTACCAAATTAGCAAAAATCAAAAAGCAAAAAAAAAATACCAAGTTTGGTAAAAAAATTACCAAAGTGGCAACCTTGCAATAGGCGTGTCTTAGATATACGAAACGTAACTGGTTATGAGAGAAAGAAAAGAAACTGTGTGCTCGCACCTCTCTCTGTTGCTCCTACAGTGTGATACAGATAATAGGCGTGCACTGCAGTGATACCAGACTTTAGAGGCAGGTTATCCCACGGTTATACTCAAAATATCCCTTTTATGTTTACAAAATAAATAAATTTATTTGAACATTTATTTATTATTATTATTTACGAAATTTTATGAAACAGTTTAGGGAAATAAAAAAAAAAGAAAATGAAAGCGAAAGATATTTTGAATGAATTTTTTCTAAACATGAAAATATTTAATTTGATCGTTGGTTGGATATTTTTTTTATTCTTAATGAAATGAGCAATTAGGAACAAAATATAACCAAAAATTAAAGTCCTTTTGTACTATGAGTCTGAAAAATCCCTTTGCCCCTTTTAGGTTATTATATGTGAGAAAATCCCGCAAAAAGGGATAAATCCTCCGATCTGGTATCACTGCTGCACTGTAGGATGTGTCTTAGATAATGAAACTGGCTGAGAGAAAGAGAGAACGAAAATGTTTGCTCGCATCTATCTCTCTTGTCTCTACAGTAATATTCGAAACGAAACGTAAATTTCTCTCTCTCTCTCTTTATGTCACTAACTTATAATTCTCTCTCAACTTCCGCTCGCAATTTCCGTAATGCTTTCGCGACGCATTCACAAGCTTACCCCCCAAGTCAAGCGTGCCTAAAGAAGTATTACTTCAAAAAATAGCTAAAAAAAAAATCGAGAGGAGCCGACACGTTATATCCACATTTTTAAGTAATGAGACTAAATATGGAAACAACATGAAAGGTCGCATACACAGTGTTCTTACTAATGCGGAAAGGCGACTTATATTAAGAAAAGCGTTAAATTCTTCCGAATCATTGGCAAAAATCAAGGAAAAATGTGGTGTTAAGGCTAGTCCCACAACTATGCGTCTTGTTATTTTCCAATGCTAAGCACGCGAAAAGCTTTTTAAGCTTAAGAACAACAAGGCCGCCGGCTCTGATGGTTTACCAACGGAGCTCTTCAAATACGGTGGTGATGTTTTGCTAGGGCGCATGCACCAAATCATCAACCAAGAAATTTTGCCCGATGACTGGACTATCAGCTCCATATGCCCCATCTACAAAAAAGGCGATCCTATGTCTTGCGAGAACTATCGACGCATATCCCTGCTTAATGTCGCATATAAGATCCTATCCAACGTACTGTGTAATCGGCACGTACCAGTGTGATTTCCGGCCCGGCAGATCGACTATAGACCAAATTTTCACACTGAGGCCAATCCTGGAAAAGACCAACGAATTCCAAGTCGGGACACACCACCCATTCATCGACTTCAAAGCCGCGTATGATAGTCAGGAGCTCTATATGGCGATGGCCGAATTCGGAATCCCGGCAAAACTGATTCCATTTAGTCTCGTTACTGTCCATTCGGCCACATCGAGCGAATGGACAATAATGCTGCAGCTAAGAGGATCTTCGAATCCCAGCCGCCAGATTTGAGACGACAAGGAAGACCGAACCTCCGTTTCAAAGACCAAGCCATCACGGATGCCAGAACGCTTGGTCTTGATAACTGGAAGCAACGTGCCCGGGATCGCAGAGGATGGAAGGCTACAGTGTCTCAGGCAGAGACTCTTCACGGGTCGGGAGCCCGTTAAGTAAGTAAGTAAGTTTAAGTAAGCACATAAAAAGACAAAAAATCAAGACGAAGCCATTCCCCTAACCCGAAAAACGCAACGCCTCAGGTTTTGTCGCACACATGTGACCTGAACTTCGGAGTGGCATCGCGTAGCCGTCTCGCACGAGAACAAATTTAATTTGGAAGGCCCCGATGGCTATAGTTACTATTTCCACGACCTCCGCAAAGAAACTCATCATTTGGACCGGCTGCATAGCAAAGTTGGAGGTTTGATGCTGTGAGGGGCCGTTTCCTATTATGGCACCTGTAAATTACGATTTTTGTCAACCACAATGAATGCGATGTCTTAGAATGGTATATTGAAAGAGGCATTTCCAAGCTTTCATAACCCTTTTGGACCTCTGCATTGGATTCATCAACATGATACTGCGCCCATACATACAGTCCGAGTTGTTAAAACGTATATAGAGAGCCAAAATGTGGAGCTATTAAGCTGGCCGCCCTATTCACCGGATTTGAATATCATCGAAAATGTCTGGGGATGGTTGACACGTCAATTGTATGGATCAGGACAGCAATACTCGAGTATACCCGAACTAACCGAACCCATTGAATTAGCTTGGAGCTCGATTTCGCTAAACTATTCGGCCACTTTGTATGCATCCCTTCCAAACCGGATGTGTGAAGTTTTGGAGCAGAAAGGTGGCACACTATTAAACTTCTTTTTTTTTTAATTTAACATACTCCAATTACCTACAATTTAATATATGTTCGAAAGAATTGGATTTCCCTGAAACGTTTTCTTCATTAAACTGTCCTATTTTCAAGTGGCGCAAAATTACAATCTTGTATTTTTTCATTTTTTTGGTATTAATATTTTGTTAATACTCAAAGCTTTAGTATTAAATCTTCTTTGTGGTCAAATTATAACTATTAAATAAACTCTAATTTAAAAAAAAAAATAAGTCTCTAGCATGCTTGGTTCGGGAGCAGTGGGCGATAGAAAACACAAATAAAGGGTGTCCTATTCAAGTGGCGAGGAGTGTATTCATCACTAACACGATAGAAATTGAAAAAAAAAATGTTCCCAAGTTTTTGATGCGAAAATTTATCGCACGAGTTACAGTGCGGCTCATCAGGATAGCAAAATTTCTCATATAAAATCACCCACTGTGACTTACAAAATATTAAGTAAGGCAATAAGTGTGCATTTCATATACCGGCGGAAAGAGTAATTTCACAATAACGTTAACAAATTTTAAAACTAAATAGTTAAATTTACCAAGGCACGACTTAAGAAACCTGAAAGGTCAACACAGTTGCAATAATATCATCTTAACAAAATACACCTGGTCAACTCCCCGAAGTGCCGAGTAAGTCCCAAGGAAGGCAAAACAACTGATCGTGTTATATGTCCATCTCCAGTCCTTTTTGCAATTAGTTTAGGAAATATTAAGTAAAAAATTGTTTGCTCTTTTGCAAAAATAGATCTTCTAGGTCGTCTGCCTTACACTTACATCGCATTGGCAACTCAGAAGCTAGAAAGAAATCAACTTTTTCAAACACACCGTTTTTACACCACTTTTTTTTTTTATTTTATCCAGTTATAATTTTTAATGTATTAATTGCCAATTGCGGCGTAATGACACATTCATTATCATCTGCACAAGGTTTCGGTGTTGTTGTAGGCTCTTCCAAATCGGACACAGTAGTTGACGATTCTGGTGATTTAAAAATTGGTGGCAAGGTCTTGTCTGCTTCTTTGACAGAAGCTATTGCTTCAGCAGGTTCAGTAGGGTAGCCGTTACTTGCGACAGTGATAGCCAAAATAACACCAACTAACAAAAATATGTTTTTGGGAAACATTTTTCACAGCAGTACTACGGTCCACGTTAGTCTGTCGATGGAGACGAGATACTGAAGAAATTAACCACTGAGTTGGGTTTTTATCGCACGAAAACTTTAAACAAGTTTTGCGATTTTGTTAATTTTATGGTTTATTAATTAAGACAGACATAAGACTCATTTGCATAAGCTATTGATCAATAGAGAGAATTCGATTTTAAGTGCTATTTCTGCTAAATAGAAATAGTTCTGAGAGGCACTTTTACCAAAAAAAAAAATTAAAATATTTCAGCTGTCACAATTGGCAATTTCGTTTAATAATTGCGTATTTGTTATTGTTAAAGGAAAAACTACTTAAACAAACAAATTTTAAATGAAATACAATGTTAAATAACAATTTGAATTGCACTTTGCTTTGCAGGGTTACCGTGTTTCTCAGAAGGTCCACACAAATGCCTGGTATAAACTAGAGCTGAGGTCGTATATGGACCTACTGCGTTCAATATTTGATTACTTTTACAATATTTTGCGACGAAAATTAACTGAATTTGATTGGGAATTAATCTTTTTTTTTTTGTAGAACGAAACATTTTTCTTTTGCAGATAATAGAAAACATTCAAAAACAACGAAAATTATTTCAAAATGTTGATATATAATGGCGAAAGAGTGCAAATGATTGAAAAAATTACAGTTTTATGTATAGACACAAATCAGCAACCAACTTCAAAGCCAGACATTTTTTAAAAATAAATGATTTCCTGAAAACCTCAGCAAAACAAATTATTAATAAAAAAAATGCAAAATTTCGGAGAAGGGTTGGTGTCAAATTATGTTTTCAAGCGTTTAAAAATACGCTTAAAAGTAATGTACCTATATAAATAAGGCGTGTTTTACTGACCATATTTACCATCAATGTTGCCGCAGTTTTTTTTTTTAAAGTGTGAGAAATTTTTTTCCAAAAAATGTAACAAATGAAAAAAAATGTAACAAATGGAAAAAAATGTAACAAACTGAAAAAAAAAATTTAATAATAAAAACATCGCTTTCAACTCGAAAAAATTTCGGAACTGTGATGTAAACTTAATCTTTTCCAAATTGCACAACATTTTCAAACAATTTGTCGTTTTTTGGACTTTGTAAAGATTTAACAAAGCCCCAAAATGTTTCAATATCATCGATGTGTTTTAAGTTTTGTTGTAACTGTAACTTTCTAAACTCAGTGCATACGTTTTCTTTATTTTCGGGATTATACAAAGTTGGAAAATTATTTAATAATGGCAAGATACAATTATTTTCAGAAATAATTTTTTTCAGGATCTAGCAGCCCAATATTTTGGTAGAAGTTTGTTCGAACGAAAAAAGTGCTGCCAGTTCAACTTTTCAATAATTTTTAACGAGAAAAACAAAAAAAAAATGGGAAAAAGTGTAATAAAGCGAACAAAAGTAACATTGTTACAAAATTATTAAATAATTATAAAGTGTAACAGTTTTTTTTTACACTTGTATCATTGTGGCAACGCTGCATACCATCAATACCTTTTTAGTACTTATTGTAAACTGGGGCATATTCTTTCTTCCATGAAATTTAACCGAAAATTCTGATGTTGATCCAATATTTTAAACGACGAACGCACACTTTTGTAAACACACACAATGTTTTGTAGTTTGAGAGTTTTAGGTTCTAGCTAGTCGGAAAAAAGAGTTACAAGTGGTTAAGAGTTTTTTTTTGATTTTTCCTGTAATTTCATACTTCAGGTCAGTAAGTGGTTTTTAATATTTATTTTGTGCAAAACAGAGAGATATTTTGTAAAAGATTTTATAAGCGCAATTCTTTAAGGGCCGTTTGCTGATACGACTCATAGCGAATTTAAGTGCCACATAAACTCGTGACAGTTTATGCCCTGAAAAAAGTAGCCCATAAGTATTTAAGTATAACTTAAATCGTTAAGAGTCGTATGAGCAAACGGCACTAAGTTAAACAACACGAATTTTTTGAGTTTTGATTTTTGTTTGTAAAAAGAGTGGTATCAAAAAAGTTGTGACATCAGGGCACATTTATTAATTAAATTACAAAAAAAAAAGTCTTTTATCTTAGTGGAATTATTGAGAAATTTAGCGAATCAACTTTTTACAAAGCTTTCTTCGAAGAGCCAATACTAAAGGGTGATTTTTTAGCTGGTTTGGTTTTGGCAACACCGGTTTTGACAGCTGACGTGTGTTTAGTACCTTGTGTCACTGTCAAACAGCTTCAGTTTGGTTTGCAATTTAACCATGGATCGTCTTACAAATGAACAACGCTTGCAAATTATTGAATTTTACTATCAAAATTCGTGCTCGGTTCGAAATGTTCATCGCGCGCTGCTTCCATTTTATGATCGGCATTCTCGACCTTCTGAGCAGTCTATTCGGAAGATTGTGACCAAATTTCGCACCAAATTTACTTTGTTGGACATTAAACCACCAACACGTTTACGTACTGTGCGTAGTGAAGAAAATATTGCGGCCGTATCAGCTAGTGTGACAGAAGACCGCGAAATGTCGATTCGGCGCCGTTCCCAGCAGTTAGGCCTTTGTTACAGCACTACGTGGAAAATTTTGCGGAAGGATTTGGGCGTAAAGCCTTTTAAGATACAGCTGGTGCAAGAACTAAAGCCAGCCGACCGAAACAATGGCGCAATTGCGAGGCGAGTTTGGTGAACAGTTAATTTCACGTTTCGGGCCGGTCAATTGGCCGCCTAGATCGTGCGATTTGACACCATTAGATTATTTTTTGTGGGGGTATGCCAAGGCTAATGTGTATAGGGACAAGCCCGCTTCGATTGACGCACTGGAAGCCAACATCCATGCATTCATTCGTGAGATACCGGCCGATATGTGTGAAAGAGTATGCCAAAATTGGACTCAGCGGATGGGCTACCTGAGACGCAGCCGCGGTCAACATTTGCATGAAATTATCTTTAAACATTAAATTGCAAGGTTCAAACTATCGATTCAAATAAATATTTCATTCATTTTTTCGAATTTTTTGTGTTTTTTTTTTAAAAAAAGTTCTAAACCTCTTAAAAAATCACCCTTTATAAGATCGGGTTTTGTAAAACCCCTAATTGAACACATTTCTTTGACATTAAATAGCGAAATAGAATTAAAACTACCTTATTCAACTAATGTCACATCAACATCTCAATGTCGGATAACATATTGCCTCGATAAAACTTGAATCCTATTTACATCAAGTTACATTACAGCTCGTGTGATTTTTTATTAAGTATTTTGAATTACTTTTCTGTCTTTTTTTTTTATTAAGTCTTTTGAATTGTGTAGCTCCTTTTTGTCTTCGATAAAAAAAAAGTATTTATTATATTTTTGTTAATAAAATAGTATTTTATGTTTTGTTATGAATTTTTGCGTTACGTTTTAATTTTTTCTAAATAAAATAGTACCTGAATTGGGGCACATTCGGCGAAATGACCTTTTGTTATAAATACAAAAATAATACGTGCATTGAAAATGTTTCAGTTTAAAGATTAAATATTAAACAATGTCTTGAGCTTTTCAAAAAGTTGAATCAGTTCGTATATATGGTGCTTTAAGCTTTTGGTGGGGAATGCGGCCATGTTAAATGTGCTGATGGCATTGCTACTAAACCAAATTCAGAGTCATTGCGCGATGCAAAAGCTAAGGTTACACATGTCATTTCAAATTTTGACATGCCGGTGTCATTATGACGTAAATATTTGCCCTAAATTTATTACACGTTTGATCGCTTGTCAAGCGTCTGGTCGCTGTCGCAGTGCACTCTCACGAAAGACACACGAGTAACCACCGAATGGTCGAATTTTTTTGACATCAGCATGTCAAAATTTGCCGCGAAAAATGACACGAGTAATTGTAGGTTAATAGCCATATTTAGCTAGATTTTACAAACTCACAATGGCGACATTTTCCCTATAAAATTACCCATAAATGATAATTAGTAAAGTCATTCGCATTCAGCACAAAGAAAGTAGGAAAATTTCCGAACTGAAAGTCGAGAAACAACATAATAACAAAATACACCAGTTTACACCACTTTTTTTAGAAATGTCACTCTGAAATGTTTTATTCGGCATTCGTCAACTTAACTCTACTGATATCAGTGTTCAATAAAACTGGTAAAAGAAGTGCGTCATTTAAAACCGCTTGCTACCTATTCAAAGAAAAAAATAAATTGAGGCCCTTCTCCAAAAAGAATTCCATTCAATCTAATTAAAATCATCATATCGCAAAAACGCATATCTCTAATATTTTAGCCACCACTGTACTAAACGATAACAAGTATCAATTTTGTTTAATTTAATTTCTTTTTGTGCTTTACCGCGATGAAAAATGTTTTTGTATCAAAACAGCTCCAAAGAAACAAAACAATTTATAAGAAGTCGATTTTTATATCATTAGTGTCCGTCTTTTGTCATGTCACTTGTCTTTTTACATTTATATTAGTTTCTGCGAGAATTTTCTTCTCTGAGGGGATATATGCAATTAGATAGCAATAAGGTGCGCGAATTGGTCGCACGTACTTGCTCCATAGTGCAGATTAGGATTTAATTTTTGGTATGTGAAATTTATTTTTAATAACAAATTTAATAGACAGATAAGAACCAGGAAAAGTATTAGGTACAATATTTTTCTTCAACTTCAAAAATGTTGCCTATATTTAAGAAAAAAAATATTAAAATTACTTGCCCAAACTTGTACAATGTTCGAGAAATTGTGCTTTTAAAATTAAAGTTTACATATTTGTTGGAGTACCTTTAATTGGAATGAGATACACAGAAACAGAAACTAGCCCCGAAAATAAATATAATGGAAAAGGAACCACACAGTCGTTTGCCGTCTCACAAGTAATCCATTTATTCCGTGCATGTTAAATATGACAGCTAACATAAAAAATTCAATTCACAATAGTATTTAAGAATACAGAACATAATTCAAAATAGTATTTAAGAATACATTACACAATTCACAATAGTGATTCATTCATCTGGAACCGAAAAAAACACACACACAACTCACTTAAACCGGAAAATGATGGAACACAAATCTGAGAAGCATTCTTTGTTGATTTACCCTATGAATAAAATAACCCTAGGTCGTTTTTATTTTATATTTTTTTTAATCGGTTCATGGTACTTGTTCTGCTGGGGCTTCTAAAATAGTTTTGCACGACTTTCGGAAGCGTCTAAATACCTATCTTGGAGGCCAATTTACGGGTCCGCAACGTGAAACTATGCGGTTATCAAACGTTTCCGTCAATAAATCAATTGTGGCACGAGCCGTGTGATATGCTGCGCCGTCTTGTTGAAACCACAGCTCCTGCACATCATGGTTGTTCAATTGATGAACGAAAAAGACAGTAATCATGGCTCTATAGCGGTCACCATTGACTGTAACATTCTGGCCAGCATCGTTTTTAAAGAAGTACGGACCAATTATTCCACCAACCCATAAAGCACACCATAAAGTTAGTTTTTGTGGATGTAACGGTCCACATCACTCCAAATACGGCAGTTTTCTTTATTGACGTATCCATTCAACCAAAAGTGAGCTTCATCGCTAAACGAAATTCTTATGAAAATTGGGATACGTATTTCGAACAGAAATATGATTTTCAAAAGAAATTTGCTAAATTTGGAAGCGTTGTTCAGGCGTCAGTCTATTCATGTTGAAATGCCAAACTAAACTAAAAATAAATCACTTGACAGCTGACAAAATGGCCGCCAGTTAAAATAGCGTTGCCAACTTAAAGTTCTATACCTCTAAACAAAACATCCTTTACTTTTCTACGAAAGTCTGAACTGCCAAATTGGCTAACTGATATATACTACCTTTTTAAGTCAAATATATGTTTTATCCTAATTCTTTTCATTCATGTGCGTTACTTCAAAACTGATTTTTATTAAATATGCACCAACTGGAAGCTGAATTTCTGTTGGTGAGTTGTCAACTGTCACTTAATTTTTGCTGCTGTCATTTAAATGGCTACCGGGTATAACCACGCATTTGTACAATAAAGTTACTTTAATGTGTTTGTATAGACACAAATTAAACAACGCAATTCAAAATTAGTGACAGATAACCAGGTTCTTCAACCTTAAAAACAAAATAAAAATAGTGAATAAAATATTTTAATCTATTATATCCACTTTTTGCTTAAATAAATATGAGCCTGCTAATGTTTATATTTCTCAAAAATGCATTTTTAATGTTTTGGTTTTCGAAAACCAAGCCGAAAGTGCCGACAAATGTTGGTGCCACCATGAAAAGACCGATTTCGCTTTAAGATACGACCCACAACAAAGTCAAATTCCCTTTTCTGAGTGTCTGTATTAAAATAAGAAACATTGCGTCAACATTTTCACAAAACCAACAACTGCCCCGACAGCAAAAAGAAGAATTAAAACAAAAATCCACTGGCAACTTTGAAACTGTATCTGTTGACTGATTTTTTTTTTCTGGCACGCGCAAATGTTGTGCTTTTTTTTCCTGTATGAATGGATGCATATACCTACCCATCCACACAGGCAATTGCACTGCGGACTTATCTAATAGCAATGCGCAAAGTAAGTTTTTTGTTTGAAAATAAATTCGATTTTTCTATTATTGTGACTCTATTGGAGGCAACAAAAAGAATTGTAAAATGAAATACGCACAAATTTGGCAATTCTTTTCGAGTATCAGTTCAGTGAATGCGCATTTCAACAGCCTGGTTTACTATGTCAAACCAGCTATAGATGTATTAAGGGTTTTATTTTGGCATCATCAATGGATCCATTTAGAACTGGTACGAGTATTTTTTTTTTAAACGCCGAAACATATTTTTGAAATCGAAGCAACACGAGAACAAATCGTGCGGCTGATACGAAAATAAAAATAGATTTGCTAAACCTTCTCGTGTTCGAGAGATGGCTACATATCATGTTGTACTGTTGGCATAGACCAGCGGGAAATATATGATTATTGAGTTAAATATGTCGATACTGACACATTAATGTATTGACCAATTAATTGAACACGAATGCTAATGAGTGGATTGGGTTTGCAATTTACCCACTTCTAGTCTATTGGGGTGTACATGGGGATGGATGTGTCGTGCAGGAAAATGGGATGACGCTCACTTGGTATTTCTCGAGCAGAGGAAGGAGTGTTTGTTCCTTTTAGGTTATGTTTTATGAAAAATACAAAAAAACACACATCTTTACTACTTTATTGTTGCAAAAGAATACATCAAGCATACGGGACTGAAACTCTAGTCTAAAATACATTTTTGTAAGAAGTCCTTTGTTGTTTTTTTTCAGCGCTTACAGAAAAACTTATGTACCATTAAGTACTGTTTTAAATGCATCCTAATACCATATTTGATTAGGTAACTCGTGCCCATTACCAATCATGAAAAGATTCTAAAAAGTCGTGATCGATTTTAAAAGAAACAAGTAAAAGTGTTATCATCGGCCTGGCCGATGCTTTGATGCCCTTCACTGTATACAAGTTGTGCAAAATTGGTTTTGTATGGGAGGTACCAGAAATACTTGACCGATATAGCCCATTTTCAATACCAACATGACGACGATAAAAGTAAGTCCTCTCACAAAATTTCACTTGCCTACATGGATTCCTTTGGACTCTATCGTGTTTTCAACAGACAGAGAGACACATGGGTCTAATATTGATTTTGTATGGGAGGTACCTGAACTACTTGACTGACATAGCCCATTTTCAATACCAACCTGACGACGATAAAAAAAATTCCTTTCACCACATTTCATTCGCCTATGTCAATTCCTTTGGGCGTTATCCTGCTTTCAACAGACAGACGAACAGACATGGCTAAATCGATTCAGAATGTGATCCTGATTCAGAATATTATACATTATGAGGTCTCCGGTAAATCCATCTTGGTGTTACAAATGTAATGACAAAGTGAATATACCTTCCTGGGGAGGGTATACAAATGGGGCTAGTTGACACATTGCTTGACCACCCACCACATATCGAGGCGCAGGGTTTTGGATTAGAGGGCATGGCAACAGAGCATACATAAATCCACTAAGACGCTGCGTTTTGACAGGGAACACATTAGAATAAGGTAAATTCATGTGAACTACCTGTTGAGAGGATTTTTTTTTTTTTTTAAATTCGGAAGTTTTTGATAACGAGGCGTGGCACCTCCCATTGATATTTAAGACAGATTTGGGCATACAATTTGCTAAATGGACAGATAACGCGTTGAAACCATTTTAAAATACATATATGGGCGGTAATGGAGAAGGGGCGTGACACCTAACATTAATAAAAGTTATTTAAAACGCAATATATGGCAGCAAAAGTTGTCGAAATTCAGCACAAGGGAGAATTTTATAAAATACAAGACCCGTTACAAAATATGGGCGAGATTTCATAGGGGCGTGGCACCTTTCATTAACGAGAAATAGTTAAACAGGGAAAGCATTTCCTTAACATCTTGACTGTAGACTAGGATGCTAGTGTCAAGTTTATAGATAGGGAAACCATTCTTTCCACTTATTCGAAAAAGTCGCCACGCTTTAAGAATAGAAACTGCGCCCTGAAACGAGTGAATATTGAGTGAAAGATGCCCTCTTCTGGAATATTGGTTTAGGCACTGTTTTTCAAACGCTCAAAGCAGCTGAGGGCTGCTAAACTCAGCCCTCAGCTGTGTATACTCTATCGTGTTTTCAACAGACAGTTTTCGCTCTTCGCTTAGGCTATATATTGACTTTCGTGCCACCGGGATTGCTACTTGCTTAAATTAAAAACGTGATAACCAAAAAAATAATAAAAATAATTATATAGCACAACAGGTCTGTATATAGGGATACTAAGCTTAGCCCCTGACAAATATTCGTTTTGAGTGAGTTTCTATTTTTTTAAGACTATGATTCTACTACAATTTTATACCAAGTCCGAATGGCTAAATAATTGGGAAGCTCTTTTATTACAGTCATACTCTCGGATGTTTATCAGACGCCGGTGTGAGGTTGAACAGTAATTTCTGTTTTTCCGGCGATCGAACTTGAGACCCTCACGCTTAGTTGTCCAATATACAAATAACCGAACCACTGCGTCACTGACATCCAATAACATTGGCGCAAAGTTATATTCGGATAGAGTCCGCTTTAAAATAATTTTAGTATGATTTGCTGGTTCAATATCCGGCAGTCGATGGACAATGTTTCGATAACTGGTGGACTGTATATGTACTTTCTGGAGTTTAGCGCTTTTAGTTAGATAAATAATGATGTAACTAATAATAATAAAAATAATTTGGAAAACATATATGTCGGCAGAGTTGATAGTTTAAAATACTATAGTGAATTTCGTGTCTTATTTCTACTTGTCGGTTTTGAACAATAACCATTTTTAGTGTCCAGGCAAAATTTTTCGAAATCACAAAATTTTTCATACAAAAAAATATTTAGTGTGAAGGATAAAATGATTATAAGTAAGGCACAATGTCTCTATAAGTGTTTTATTAATTACAGTCGACATAAGACCCACTCTACCGTTATTTCCTGGTATTAAATACAAAACCACGAAAAGAACATTTTTTATTTACTCAACTATCTCATATCTGTCATTTCTGTTGCAAAATTAAACTTAAATTTTCTTGAAGATTTTTCAAGAATTGTTTTCCCAGGATATTAATTTTTGAAAATTTCGAAACATTTTACGATTCTGGGCCTTTAAGAAAAACAAAACAAAAACCTGAAAAAAATCTTTTTTAAGTTTTTTGATTATGAAGAGTTTTACTCTCGCTACAGATTTAATAAAATTGCTGTGCAGTTCGTTATCGAAGATCTGAATATTAAAGAGCCTGTAACAAATCGAGGGCTTCCCAGTACCGTATTTTTGCAAGTCGTAGCTTACTCTTCATGTTTTGTTGTTTTTTCGTGCTGTTACTCGAACTTCATTAAAATTTGTTTGACAGAGGATACCTATCCCAAATTGTGTTTGGTTACGCAGACTGTCAGTTCTTGGGTCTGTTGCGTCGTGCCCTGTCTATTTGTAGGTTGGTTAAAAGGGTTTATAATTAACTAAAGTTAACCGTTTTTGAAGTTAGAGTGTTGTTTTTCAGTAATATAAAGAATGGCCATATAGTGGTTTCTTTTTAAATCATTGGTTATTTTGACACTGACAGCTGTTTCAAGCTCCAAATCTAGACAGAAAGTCACTGTCATTCCTCCACGGAACGAAATGAGTCGCTTTACGCTTGAACAACGTTGGCAAATATTGAAAACTTGTTTCCAAAGTTTGTGCTGTGTAGCCCAAACAGTGCGTTTTTTGGAAGAAGTTTTGGCCGAAATGAAGCACCCACCCACCGCGACTGCTGTGCGCAAGTTTGTGCAAAAAGTTCGTGAGACTGGTATGCTAGTGGACAAAACTCATGGTCCCCGTCGTCGTACGGTGTGCAAAGGCGAGAATGTGGCTGCTGTAGCCGAGAGTGTGATACTCAACTCATGTGGTATCATTGGACAACTTTTCTACGAAAATGTGGCTGGCATCAACGTTTCGGTCAACAGTGGGCGTTACAGAGCCATGTTAACCGACTTTTGTTTTATTGTTATTGAAGACATGCAGGATGGCGCGCAATGTCACACAGCTCATGCCACAATCGATCTTTTGCACATCAAATTCCCAAATCGTATTATCAGCCGTCTTGGCGATGTCAATTGGCCGCCTCGGAGCTGCGTTTTGACCCCTTTGCACTTATTTTTTGTGGGGATTGTTATGCCAACAATCTGGAAATGATTCAAGCACTTAAGGTCAATATCATCCAAGCAATCCGTGGGATACAGCCCGAAATCATCAACAAGGTCTTGGAAAATTGGAGTGACAGAATGCGCTTGTACTGCGAAGCCAGCCGATTCAGCCACTTGAACGACTTTGTATTCCATAATTCTGTGGCCACAAGCAATAACCGCTTAAGTCTGTTTTACTCATTGTTCAGGAGAGCAGTTTAAAGTTTTTTTTTACTCCATTGACTCAAGTGACTTAAGCTGTTGTTTTTTTTGAAATTGTGACCACTTTTTTAAAGATATAAAGCTGAAAAAAATTTACAAAATAGATTTGGGTACGCTGAATTTAATGGCATCAAAATCTCAATTTCGTCTTAAGTCGACTTAGGCTGTTATTGCTTGTGGCCACAGAATTAATGAGAATGTTTGCTCTTACTAATAAAGCCATAATACATGAAAAAAAATTAACTTTGTTGATTTTATTGCATTTTTAAAAAGAAACTTGTATTTGGCCCACCCTGTACTCTATACTAATATACGATGACTATTATTTGGCGCTATTTATTTGAAGAAAATTGTTTGGATCTACCTATAAGCTTTGTAAATTGTAAGGGATCTGGACTTGCGATACAAAAATTGCTTCCAAATGATTTTGAACCAATTATTCAATTTGTTTTCAACCAACGCATTTTTACGACCACTACCAATATGCAGTCTGTTTCCGATTGCAAACGATTGACAATCACTGATGAGCTTCAACTCAATCTTCAATGGAAATCAACAGGCGAGCTATGTTTTATCATATAAATAAAATTGGTGTAGTTCTGTTCGAATAAGATTGAATTTGACGGGATTTCTTTAAATGCAAAATTCTTAGAAACTGTTCAATATATTCTCATGCATTTTTTACAGGCCTATAGAGGACACCTAGGCCTACAATCTCTACTTTGTTTCAACTCTATATCTCCATAAATTCCGGACAAAATTGGACAAGAGTAATTTATTATTTCGTTTCGTTTCGTTTCGCTTTTTTCTTTGTCACGCTTTCCGTTCGAAAATACTGGGAGCATTTAAGTATAGTAAATACCAGCTTATAGAGGCCATCTGCAGGTACAACTTAGGATATCCAATAACTTGTTAACTTAAAAGGTTTTTAAATAAAAAGGCAAAATTTGAAACATTTCTACTATTTTCACATGACTGAGTAGAATTCATTCTCAAATCAAAAATACTAACTGCGCAATATTATATTGACATATCTTTTAACCCTATTTTACTCCTGTGACGGAGAGGGAGACAGACAGAGGCAGTACGCTGTGTGGTTTGCTAAGAAAAAAAAAAAACAAAAGAAATGACAAATATGTATTAAAGGTTTGTTTGCCTCTGTTTTGCTTACAAAATAGAGTGTCTAGAAAGAAATGTCAAATAGGTATAGGTACCAGTGATACCAGATCGTGGTATTATTACATTAGGGGATTTATATTGGGGAAAATTCCTGGTGATACACGTCGTACTATTTATAAATGCTATCTGCAATCAAGATGAGGCAGTAAATTACCCGGTGAAGTTTTTAAATAGTATTACAGCCAATGGACTTTTTGCTCATAAAATTGAATTAAAAGTTGGAGTTCCCATTATGTTGCTTCGCAATTTGAATCCCCCAAGCTTTGTAATGGAACCAAAGAATGATTTCATTGCTGAAAAACGTTATAGATGTGTTAATTTTAACAGGGTCTGGTAAAGGAGATACGGTATTTATACCAAGAATACAAATAATTCCCAGCAATTACCCATTTCAGTTTAAAAATATTCAATTTCCTATTAATGTTTGTTCTGCCATGGCAATCAATAAGTCACAGAGTCAAACTTTAAGAAAACTGGGAGTTGAATTCACGGGCAGTTATATATAATTATGTAGCGTGCTCCAGGGTAAATAATGCAGGAAATATCACTATCTCAGCCGATAGAAACAAAACTTCTAATATAGTGTACAAAGAAGCTTTATATTAATAAAAAAGTAAGTTAAATACCTATTATAAAATTATTTTCTTTCATTGTCCAAAGAATATCTAATTGTTGCTGATTAGTCCAACGACCAGGTGCAATGCCATGAAGGCAGAATGGACTCAGTCTTTGGGATGTTTTTTAATACGGGCTCAAGTCCCTCACTATTGCAGACCGCTCCCTCGCGTTATACCTCTGCAATGTCTATCGATGATTTTTCTTTGAGCGATTATTTAAAAAAAAAATTGTGTTCCCTACAAATTTACAGCAAATTTATAAAAAAATTGTTTCCATCAATTGATCTAAACCCACATTTTGCACGGGTGAAGCCGGGCGGGTACAGATAGTCTAAAATAAAAGACTTATGTATTCTTATTAATTTACCTTTGCAAGAAAAGCTAGGAATGGATTAGTATTTTTGCAGGCGCAGACTCGTGGATGGTGTTTTCGATAACCACGCATTGCGGCTGGGACAGGGACAAGTAAATTCAATCACTCTTCTTATTGGACACTAAACAGTAACGGCCATATTATTCACTCCGGGTGTAACTCAGGTTTAAGTTAATTTTACACCCGACCATTAATCCGCCATTTTTAAACCCGATAATTTAAACCTATGTCCATATTATTCACTGAAAAACACGCATTAAACCCACTCGATTAAAAATGGATTTAAATGCGGATTTAAATGCGGATTTAAAACACTTTAAACCGTTTTTAATCCGTTTTAAAACCACGTAATGTCAAATTTCACAAATAATGACTTTTTGTTTTGTTGTTTGTCACTTGGAAATTTATTTCATTTGTTTTGCGCCCAGTTATATTTTAAAATGCATTAATTATGCCGGAATTTTTATCGAATCATCGAATGTAGCCCCCAAAATGACTCTTTTTTTTCAGCAAGAAATATTTCCGAAAATATACCACATCGTAATCGTCGACGCAAAGCCGCTTGTACATTCGACGTGATTTACCATCAGCTGCTGTTTCATCAGCTCTTCGACAAATTCGTCTTCTGACGACGAAAACATCAACATTAATTTCGTCCATTTCACGAATGAAGTCATTTTTAAGTTTCTCGCATTTTTTTTTCTATCCCCCTTTTCTTATATTCTTATTTCTTGCAAGTGAAGAATGCCAATATTATGAAATTGAGTTTTAACCCGAATTAAAGTACTTAAACCGGTCTCCGGATTGCGTTTAAATCCGATCGGATTAAACGCTGTCAAGTTTAAAAAAATGGTTTTATGTTCGGGTTTAACGAGTGAATATTATGGAAATGGGTTTAGTTTTTGGGTTAAACTCACTTAAACTCGGGTGTAACCTTTAACCCGGATTAAAGGGAGTGAATAATATGGCCGTAAGTGTTAAGAAATTTACAATTCTGAACTATAATACCATATTTCTTGTAATAGAAACCTAACAAATCTGACACATACAAATGTTTTGTAACCCTCTCATTTTTTGTTTACATTTTCTTTTATCTGTCATGAAATAAAAGCACACTTCTTGTATTGTACATTAATTTCATTTTTTAATTGATTTTGTTTTCTGCCATCTGCTGCGTTTATTAACAGTAAGTCTATTTAAATCTAGATCTATCTGAACAAAGTAAAGAAGATAAAGGAGACGAATGCGCAATAAAGCAGTTCCAGTCACATTTGTGATTGATTGTTCTGAACTAATATAATTTGTGGTGTGCCTCGACTATTAGTTTCAATAAAAGTTGCTCTACTTTTCGCTCGCTAAAAGTGTGTGGCACTGAAAGCAGTTTGCTAGCCAATTTCCAAACACATTACCAAAAAGGTTTCAACATGAACAAATGCTGTCCCAGGTCACTCTTGCTTGAGATAAATATCAAGTGTGAAACTAAGCGGCAAGCAGCATGTGGGCAGGGGAATATTGAGAAAGGATACAAAACTGCAAGTATGCCAGCAAGGACCCATGCAAAGGCAAGCAGAACTGTACAAGTACAATTGCACGCTGAAGATCCTACTTTACTTTTCTTTGCTGATATAGATTTAAAATAAAATACGCGACTGTTTCTTTGATACTTGTTTACGAGTTGCCTTGGGCCTGGCCTTGTCGCATTTCTATCGGTTTCAGCATACAATTTAGAAACAAATTTCAGCCACATTTTGTTGACACTTCCATCGTGAAGCACGAGATAAAACTGATATTTTCATCACGGGGTCTCCCAATTAACAGTTTTTTGCTTTTTTACCATCGAAAAATTGGAACGAAAACGAAAACATTTTTTCTGTCCCATGCCCACCGTATTGACAGCTTGTCGAATAGAACAGATTCAAATTCGTCTTCGTATAGCTTTTTTGACAGCCTTTTTTCAGCTTTAAGACAGATACTGGAATATAGGAAAGGTCAAGAAAATTTCTGATTTTCTCAGCTGCTTGGTTGCACGAGGCATTGTTGAACGTCATCCTAGAGTAGGTAAGGCAGTCCAACTGTCCGAAGTAATTTCATATGGATAGATCTCAAAAACAAAAAAAACTCAGACATAAGCCATGTGAATCATCCCATCCACTCCCAGTGACGTCGACAGTCTGTGGAGCGAATATTGAAAACAAAAACAAAAACTTGAAAAGCAATACTGACAGTCGCATTTAAATTTTAATATTTTAAGCTGCGTAAAATGTTAGCACGTCTTATTCTTTCACATTTATGGGTTTTTCTTATTTTAGATTAAATAAATCACACAAGACTGCGGTTTGATTTTCGAATTGTGTCGAGCATTTCACTTGCCCAGTCTATTCTTATAAAAACCTTAAATTAATAATTTGTTTTATTTGTTTCTTTTTTTAAATAAAAAATTTTGCCAGCGCAATGTCAAGGTGACAGTAAACTCTTCATTTAAGTATAAAAATGTTGGCTCCAAGTGTGTTTTCTTTCTTTCTATGATACGTCAACTTAAATTTGAATTTATCTCAGTCAAACCTACTTTCTTCGTCTTTCGGATGTTTTGGCAACAAATCCGCATTTAAAAAAGAACTACGCTCTAGATCAAATTGACACAGAAATGTTATATACATTTAACAGGCGAACGAAAAGATTTATTAATATATTTGGCATCTCATTTTTTATGGGCTTTTATTTCATTTTTGTTCATCAAAGACAATGTGTCAGAGAAATGTTTCTATTTTCTCATTTCTAAATGCAGTAAGTTCTGTTTTAATTAAAGGTATTTTATTGTTGGATAATTTATAGACACTTTCCGTCCCATATAAACTGAATGAGCACACCTCCTCTCCCACATATGCACAACTTTAAATCTCCTGTCATTTATGATGCAAGCATCATGTCTTCTGATCGATTGCTGGCTGTAAAGACGCTGGCAACATGGTTGCACATTTTCCCCATCCCACAATGAGACCAAATTCAAGATTATTTAATTTTTGGCAATCAAAATAAGCAAACATGACTAGAATCGAATATAAATTTGAAAATAAAAACATTCGAGCCTCGAGAGGAAATGCTCATCCGGCGTGGTGTGGTTATGTTGTAACAGAGGTGTGGATAGACTTTTGGTTTTGGCCTACAAAATGTTTCTTTTTAGAGATCATTTTGTTGGTTAACGATTTTTTGGTTTAATTGTGCGGAACTTACACTTTATTACATCAGGACTGTGGGGTTAGTGGCATCGCTGTGGGATTGCCAAAATTGGCAGACTTTGCTGTCATTTTCATTGCATTATTCGGAGTGGTGTGGTGTACGATTGCTGCGGCATTTTCAGCTCACGCGTTGCTGATGGTTAATATCTTTATAAATATCTATTTGCGGAAAATACGGTTGCGGGGGCTGTACGACGATTGAGTCGTTTTAATGAGCACCACGCTGGGACTAGTTGATGCAGTTGGTTGGCATAGTACGGAAGGGAGACTACTTTAATGACTTTGACTCGGGGGAAATGTTAAGGTTAGTATAGAATGGAAATTATAGTGACAGATGTTTTGGGTAGGTAGTAAGCATCTCTGAAAAAAGGGAAAGATTTGTAGGTAAATCAAGTCATCGTTGAGAAGAAATATTGTTGCAACACTGCCACGTGTCATTTTCCAAACAAAGCGATCATGGGTGGTTGTTTAGAGGTTAGTGTGCTGAACTACTGAGCGAGAGGTCTCGCGTTCAATCCCCGGAAAATAAATAAATTTTCTTAAAATGTTTTCTAGTGCGCCACACCCTGCGAACGTCGGACTGATATTAAATTGTCATGAAAAAGCTTCTCAATTCAGCTGTTCTAACATAGTTCAAAGTTGTAGGTTCCTTTTATTTGTCCCAAAAAAAAAATAAGAACTCATACAAACGGATGCTTGTGAGGAGCTGAGCTTGAGTTATATTCAAACCTGTTGAGTCAACTATTTATTTTATTTATTTCGATCCAATAAGGTCATATAAATTGTATGGAAAGATTGACGGTACCAAATGAGGAGTAGGCTTTTAAAACGGGGAGACGTTTATTTTTAGAATTTTTACAGCGGTTACAGGTAGGTAAATTTTGATTCTTTTTCTTTAGTAGTGATATAGGTTGGACAGGGTGTCTTTTAGTGAAAATTAGTGAAATAAATTTGGTGAAAGTCTATTAAGCAAAGACAAATGCTAAATAAAACAGTTCAGAGGGACTGGCTCCAAATCAGCCGGAAAGTGTGCAATATTTTTGTTCATTTTGAGCAGTATGAATAACATATCCATCTCAAAACGTGCACACAGGAAGAATACATTTCGCGCGGTGTCTAAAATTGAATTCCTCACAAGACACTTCTAGGTACTTGAGATTAGTCTTAGAAGTGTCAAGTAGACCTCAGTTATTGTAAAGCTCTGTTCAGACGATTGCCAGATCTGACAACATTGTCAAATGAGCTGACAATATCGAACTACAGTGGACGTCCAGTATAATGATGTTCATATTTGATGTCATTCACTATATCGGATCGGATCGAGACATGATATTACTAACTATCACCCAATTTGTAAAATTTCTACTATTCCCAAGTTGTTTGAAAAACTAGTTTGACAAACTTACACCTCTCTTAAAGAGTTTTATCTCACCGTTTCAGCATGGCTTCGTCGCAGGCAGATCTACTACCACAAATCTCTCAATTTGTTTGTAATTCCGCATTGAATTACCTTGAGAATGGCTTGCTACGTGATGTAATATATACGGATTTTGCTAAAGCCTTTGATCGTTTGATTAATTTCCAAACTAACTGGCTTAGGACTTCACTCTAAATATTTTCTAATGTGGTTTCATTCCTACTTAACGTATCCAGTATGTTCGCATAAATGGCACGTTCTCATCACAATTTATGTTACCTCTGGAGTACCTCAAGGTGGTCATTTGGGCTCTCTACTCTTCCTTTTATTTATTAATGACATTCCCGATTTGTTTTTGAGTTCCCAGTGTCTTATGTTTACCGACGATTTGAAGGTGTACGTTCATTGCACGATTGTAGTCTCTTACAAGGGGATTTTGACCGACTTTCCTTATGGTGTCACAATAACGACCTTCATCTTAATAATAATCACTTTTAACCCACACACTAAATATTATGTAGGTCACAATATGCAATTTTGTATGGAAAATTTCGCCATTGTGAGTTGGAAGAATTTAGCCTGGGCACTAAAAATGATTATTAGTATCGCGGAATGTGTCTAAATGTCAAAGCCTTCCTTTTAATCGTAACCTCTCTCGAATTCACTTTACGTACCTAATCGATAATACCCATCTGTCCATTATTTCATCGAAGAAAGATCTGCGAGTTATTTGTGACGTAAAACTTAGCACATTGAGTCTTTGCTTTCCAAAGGTATTCAGATATTAGGTTTCATATTGTGGAATTCAAGATCCACATAGGTTAGGTTGAAGTGGCTGTCGGCCAGCCGACACACTTAGACCATTATAAGGTCCCTTGTGATACCACATGAATCTATGTTTCTAATTCTTTCTACTCGTTGAACCAGTTGGAGCTCCTGATAAAGCGTCAGAGATTACGAATGTCCGTGGTTATCAGATCGTTAAGATCGCTGAAGTAGAACTCTCCTGAATGGAGTTTCCGTCTTTGTGAGAGAGCCGGACAAGTGCATAGGAGATGAAGAAAAGCTTCTTCACAGCTCCTGCAAAAATCATTAGATATATATATATATAGATTTCGAGAGATATTCGAATCAGACCACCATTGTCGGGTCTCTTTTCGTCTCTCTACCACTGTAAATCTTACTCAGAGAGACTGTCTGGATTTCTCCACAGTTCTTCTCTGGGCTTAATTCCTAGTGTTAGCGCTAGCATCTGTTTATGGGAGATCTGTTTCATCGACTGGGTCTCGACCCAATGATGTCCCAAAATCCTCATTCTTCTGCCAGCCAACGCTGGACATTGACACAGTATATGTGCCGCTGTCTCAGATTCCTCCAGGCATAGTCTACAGGTATCATCCTCTATAAGGCCCATTTTCCTTAAGTGATACCCGAAATTACCATGTCCTGTAGACAAAGCCACCACCCATTTCAATGTTCCTCGACTCATACTTAGAACAAAATCATTAGATAGTCCGCCAACCCTTTTTGCATGCCTGCCTCTAAGACAGTGTCCTGTGATGACATCTATTGTAGCACTTATATGCTTCCTATTGAGGGAGATCAGATGCCCAGAACGTTTTAGATCCAGCTTTGGCCAGATCTGTTTTGCCGATAGGCATGTCGAGCCGGTTGTCCATCTAAGATTTGCTCTTTCGATGGCGTCCAGCTTTATAGTGAGTTTACAAGTAGCGATTGGGATACCTAAGGAATCCTTATCTGAAAGCATAGGTAGTGTTGTACTTTGTCAGCCTGACAGTTACCTGTGATGTCCCTATACCCAACAGAGGTGAATGTTGAACTGCTCCGCCATCTCTCTGAGAGACGAACGACAGTCTTGAGCTGTTATTGAATTTGTAGAGTCTGATTCCAGGCACTTTATAGCCGCTTAAATGTCCGAGACGATACGGATATCTTTAGCAGATATCACGTTTTCTTTCAGCCAAGATAAGACTTTTTTTATCGTCATTACTTCCGCCTGAAAAACGCTACAGCGATCAGGAAGACGGAAGGAGAGAATAAGATTTAGTCTGTCGGAGAAGACACCGCCACCAACACCGTTGGCACAGTTTTCGAAACGTCTGTGAAAAAATGGATCGACTCATCACTCAGGAAAGCTTCCTCCTCCCGGAATTATCTAGTAGGAATGGAGACGGAATGGAGTCTTAAATATTTATTTTTTGCATTTGTCAGTGCTCATCTCGAGTACTGCAGTACAGTATGGAGTCCATTTTATGAAGTACATTCTATTAGAATAGAGACGATCCAAAAGCGTCTAACTAGAGTAGCTTTTCGTAGACCGCGATGGAATATTGAAATGTCATCTTCCGAGACGAGGTTTGGTGTCTTACCTCTTCTTAGACGGTGGCAATAGTTTTTAAATAAGGTTTATTCGTGATTTGATAAATAATCAAATCGATTGCCCTTTCCTATTATCATTAATTGGATTTTATGCTCCTCTGAGAGTTCTTAGAAATCGTCTTTTATTTTATATAAAAAAAAAAAATAATTGGCGCAACAGGTCCGTATGGACCCAAGCCTAGCTTCTCACAACCATTCGTCTTGTGTGAGTTTTTTATTTTTGGGACGAATGGAATGCCGAGTCCAAACGGCCAATTGAGAAGCTCTTTCATGACAGTTATACTCTCGGATGTTTGTCAGACGTTCGCGAGAGGTGGCACAGCGAAAAAAACCTTAAGTTGGAATTTGGGTTTTTCTCGGGATTCGAACCTGGGACCCCTCGCTAAGTAGTCCAACACACTAACCACTAAGCCACTGCGCCACTCTTTTTATTTTATATACCTTATCATAATTATGGATACAGTGAACCATGTTCAAGATGCCTTAGGGAATCCAATAAATATTGGAGTATATTCGTTTTTCAGCTTACATAGTAAAGATTCATTTAGGAATAAATTAATTCTGTTGTTAAGCTTTGGTGGTCGTTTTTAAGAATATTTTTGTATTGAGTAATCTAGAGAGAACAGTAGATGTACTCATTTGAATGAAAATAAATAAATTAATGTTCATTAATCGATCGAATTTGTATCCTTTATTTTTTTTTAAATAAGTCATTAAAATGTGTTTATTTAAAAGTTTTTTGTTTAATGTTAAATTGAATAGATGATGGTCCTGCCATTTAAATACTTCCACGGTTTCTAATCCAATTTATATCTACATTCGTTATATCGGATAGCAAATCGTGGGCACCATTTGATATATAGAGATACTAATGTCAATCTAAAAAGCTTTCGTTATATCGCAAATTCGCTGTATCGGATATTCGTTATAATGGACGTCCACTGTAGCTTAGAATATTGTCAGATGGTTTGCCTGGCAATCATTTTTGTCTGACAACGTTGTCAAGTTGAATATTCACGCGGTTGGGAGATATGTGCTTACAAAATATTTGCAGATCCGTGGGCAGGCATTGCCAGACAAATTGGACAAATTCGGTGGTGAAGTTTTTGTTGAAAATCACAAAATAAGAGAAAATAAAATCGAAATCAGACAAAAAAAGAAACACCTGCAATTTTTTTGATAGAAATTGGAAAAATGCAAGGAGAATGAAATAATTGGGTAATTGATTGTAATGTTTTGTGATTCCCAGCAATTCGATGATCTTCTTGCAAAACATTTCTACCTAGTACTGCCATAAATTCTGTTACACAATTATCAGCGCCCATTTCTAAAAATTTCCACTTGGAATATACCCGGTAGCCAAACTGACAAAAACCGATGAAGACTGGAGTAAATAACGCAACAGCTTCAACGAGTTTAAAAGGAAAACGAATATCCTGGGCAAATTACTGCTCCGACAATGAATCCACCACAGAAGCGGCAAGGCTCCGGAAAGTTCTTGCCAACTCGTGTACCCTCTCCTATAGGGTACCTGTGTAAAGAAGACAATAGTTGGAACGCTAGTAATCAGGAGACTCTTGATCTGCTCCACATAACACCCTTTCCGGGATGCACAACCCCAGGAAGCTTGCTACACAGTTCTGATGGCAGCCTCTCCTCACTTCCGGATGAAGAACTGGCTATCATCAGTGACTGCACTAGCACGAATAGAATAGCATGGGCTCTTCAATCCTTTTAACCGTACAAGTCGGCGGGACCGGACGGTATTATACCTGCAATGCTACAAAGTAGCACTAAAAGGATCGTCCCATGGCTGCAGGCAATCTTTCGTGGTTGTCTGACACTCGGGCTTGTTCCTGATTGCTGGAAAAATGTGAGGGTAGTCTTTATTCCCAAAGAGGGGAAACCCAGTCACTCCACACCCAAGTATTATAGGCCAATTAGCCTTTCATCTTTTCTTTTGAAAACACTGGTTATTGGACCTGCACCTTAGGAACACTTTCGAAACTACCGGTGCTCTGTGTAGTGCACAACATGCATATGTCAAAGGCAGATCCGTGGAAACAGCGCTACATGAAGTAACGAAAACGATCGAGAAATCCCTTGGAAACAACGAATTTACGTTGGAGGCCAGAAGGTGCATTCAACAACCTGAACACAAGTACCATTATATACTCACTTCAGGAGTCAGGCTCATCACAGTTTCTGACAAACTGGGTTAAGACTATGCTTAACAGCAACCTAGGGGACTGTGCGATTAAGAAAAGCGCTAATCGTGGAACACCACAAGGGGGATTCCTATCTCCGCTACTGTGGAACATCTCGATTAACAAAATACTTACATCCCTTGTCAACGGAGGTATTAAGATAGTCGCTTATGCGGATGACATAGTTGTACTAATAACAGGAAAATACCTTTCCACCATTAGAGATATTATGGAATCTGCGTTATCAGAACTATCCAAATGAACGGAATACAACGGTCTCGCGGTTAATCCGGAAAAGACCGAACTCATTCTGTTCAACAGGAAATATAAGGTCCCAAAATGGGACCCACCGAAGCTTAAAGGTGTCCAACTTAATCTCTCGACCGAGGCAAAGTACCTGGGTGTGGTATTCACCTCCAAACTGGACTGGAAACGGAATACTGAAGAAAGGACTTAATGCCTTTTATGCATGTAGAAAAACCTTTGGGAAAACTGGGGCTTGCAACCGAACATTGTGCACTGGCTGTACAACGCGGTTGTGAGACCCATTCTTACCTACGGTTCAGTTGTTTGGTGGGAGGCGGTTAAAACCAAATCCTATCTTAAGAACCTGTTTGGGTTTGGGTATTAGAGGCGCAATTAAATCCACAACTAGGTCTGGAAACGCTATTGAACCTGCTACCCATTGAGCTATTCACTAAGGACGTGGCAGCCAAAGCCGCTCTCAGATTAAGAGAGAACAAAACTTGGAAGCCGGGTTACTGCGGACACTCAAGCATAAAAACAGAAAATGGTATACAGGAGCCGGCGTATTCTCAGAAAGACTTGCTATTAGCCAGTCGTTTCGACTGACTGATCACTGCAGTGTCTTTCAAGCTGGGATCTATCCGGTTAAGAAAGCAGCACAGACTATCTTATCGATGGGACTACCAGCAATGGAAATAACCATCTGTGTGTACAGTCAAGCAGCACTTAAAGCTATCGGCTCTAACCTTGTTAATGCGAAATGTGTTACAGATCGCCTCTTGGCGCTCAGGGCTATACGTCATCACTCAGTTCAACTCTGCTGGGTTCCGGGACACGTTGGGGTGGAAGGAAACGAAAAAGCGGACGAATTGGACAGATACGGCGCTGATATGAACCCTCAACTAGCGGACGGAGAGGTGCTACCGCCTTTCAACACTGCTAAGACTTTTATTGAAGGCGTCACCACACAACTGGCTAAAGGAACAATGGAGCAACACCATCGGTTGCGTCTTAACCCGAAGTCTGTTGCCTGTGATTGACACCAAAAGATCAAAGTTCCTAGTCTCCCTTAATAGAAGTCAGATCCGGATGCTCGTCGGGGTTTTAACCGGACACTGCACCAAAGGAAACATGACTAAAAGGGTAGGACTTTTTGACTTCTGCGGAAGCTGCAGAGACGAAGAGGAAATAGAGTCGGTGGAACATCTTCTATGCCACTGTCCAGCTTTACAAGAACGCCGCTCATCCTGTATAGGAGCAAGGTTCTTTGAAAGTTTGGACGACTTGGCCTCCCAACCTAACCTAACCTATACCCGTTAACTTTTTTTCTTAACATGTGCATTGTTAAGCAATGAATTGAAGCCAATTTGGTTTCAGCTTGCAGTCCATTAAACATAGAGTGGGGTGCTAAAGAAAACAGAATCGCGGTAGCGTTTCATAAGCGGGGAAAGAGTGCTGGCCAAATATTCAATTTGCTAAAACTTCTCGGAATATCGGAATATGTTCGTTTATCGAACTATTGGTCGATTCAGTGAATTGTCGGAAGTCAGAATTGGAGAGCAAGGCTTGCCAAACACCCCACAGAAATACCCCACAGAAATTTGGAGAGCCTAAAAAATCGTTGACCGTGACAGCGTCAACGATGTCCATGGAAACAGTACGTGCCGCAATAGCTCAACGGCCAACACGTTTGAGAGCTTGTGTTAAGGCAAAAGGTAGTCATTTTGAGTGATGTATGTTTTTTTCAAATTACCAATATTATTATCTAATAAATGCAGAAAAAAACAATTCAAAGTGTTTACTGTTTTTTTTATTCTCCTTTTTTATTGTAACAGAATTTATGGCTTGACTAGGTAGATCATTTTACAGGTATCATTTAACAAGGAAAGGGTTATAAAGCTTCCTATATCATTTTCGTTGTTGGATCGTCATCTTCGTCCACTTATTCGAAATTATTTAATTCGCTCATTGGCACTAATCTATAAGGAAATGCAAAGAAAATGGCACTGAAACTTCTTTTTGTTCGTTCAAATGGAAAATATTTGTCTGACAATTAAAACATTGTCAGATGCCATAAACACAGCATATCGTCGGCTTAATAAGAAAACCTCGTAAATCCAAAATTTTGAATTTTACAGGAGGAACGAAAGTTTGTTACCAAGCTCAACTTTGTAGTTAACGATGTTATTCTGATTTTGATGATTTTTAAGTGATTTTAACTTATAAAGCTTCCATAGCAATGCGCCTACTGAGTTTCTATAAGATAGCATCAAAAAGTAATTTTTGCCAAAAATGGAGTTACGAGGTTTTCTTATTAAGCCGACGATATCTGGCAATAGGATATGAGTCTCCAAATCTGCTTAACGTCCGGTAATAGTCTGACAATGATACAATTGTGTGTTCTGACCATGACTTTGCGGTATACAAAACAGACAAAACAGTCAGTTCACGGGGTTGTAAGACATTTGGGACAAATTTTTGACAATATTAGGCGTTTATCTCTTTTAGTTCGAACTGAGCCCCGAACCGAGCACGAGCATTATGAGCGCAGTCTAAACCGAACGTACTCAGATTGTTCTGATGTATTTATGAAACACACTTGAGCACAAAGCTGTCATTTGTAAGAAATTATATGTATAAATTGAAAATTTATTAATTTTTATTTATTAAATTGGTCAACATTCAGTTCCAGAGCAACAAAGGTCATCCGCCATTTCAATTATTTTGTTTATCCTGTTTTTATTTCTGTCAAATGTACCTGCAAGTTTGTATTCAGCTTTATACTCAACTTGCTTAGTCAATTTATTCTGAGCTCATAGAGCGCGCTCTGATCATGCTCCGAACGAAAAAAGAAACACAAATTCGGAGCTCTGATGTGTCTGTGCTAAAAAGAAACACAAACTTTTTGTATAACAGTTCAGGTTGTGCTCTGAACTAAAAAAGAAAAACGCCTATTGGCAGATCTGGCATTCGTCTGAACATAATTTAACTGCGAGCTAAGTATTCAACTTTACTTTAGGGAAGGTCGGGTCTTAAAAGACACACTTAGACCAAGACTTGTAGGTCCATTGCGATACTACAACCCTACAATTGACTTCAGTGGACATGGCGGACTTATACAGACGGAAATCTTGGATTTAGCATCACAAGAGACACTTCCAGCATTAACATATGAGTTGTGCTACATTATCCGACAACGCCTTAAAAGTTTGAAAATGCATAATCAGAACTGCGACCTTTTTGCCGAACTTACGCGCCTTGTGTCGGTCTTAAGAGCATCTAATTCTGTTCGTCCGTCTGCTCCTGAGGTCTACAGCCTAAACGGCCGGACGGATTATGGAATTTTTGTACGTTAGCTCTATTATTTACTGTAGGTAGGTACTTTCCATATAACGTTTTTAAATAAGTTTGATTTTTTTCGAAAACGGCTTCAACAATTTCAACCAAAATTGATATTTGAGCTTAATTAGATGGGGTTAACGTAGCTGCATACACAGTGAAAAATATCAAATATCTGTAGGTCCTTTTGAAAATTGTACTTATCTCGAAAACGGTCTACTTATACGATTGCAACAAAAATTCATTACTAATGTTGTATGATAATTTCCAACTCTTGATAACAAACTCAGTTTTGTTTGATTCTAAATTATCATACAATGGATTTAGAACAAAAAAAAAGTAGGCTAGGCTACTTCTTGAAAAGTCGCATAACGATTTCGGCCAAAATGCATCTTGGAGTAAAACTTGTATTTTAAAATTTATTGCGTCCTTCATTTTCCATTCAAATCGGTACTTTTGAAAAGTGATCATATCTCGAAAACCACATTTTCTATTTTAAGGCAACCTTAAATCCAAGTAATGCTTAAATCCTGAACAATACCTTGTACTTGGTTTTTAACTAAGTAGAATTATTCGAACTAAACATAAAAATAGTACTCAGCATAATTAAACAAAACCCGCTCTAACGATTTTAATCGAAACATATATTCCGAATAATAAAATATTTCTAAATAAGAAAATTTAAATGAAAATAAAGCCAAATTATAAATATCCATTTGTGAGTTGTACGAAGGTGGTTCATAATTCACTTTCGTGGGGTATGATACCTAAGGAATCCTTATCTGAAAGCATAGGTAGTGTTGTACTTTGTCAGCCTGACAGTTACCTGTGATGTCCCTATACCCAACAGAGGTGAATGTTGAACTGCTCCGCCATCTCTCTGAGAGACGAACGACAGTCTTGAGCTGTTATTGAATTTGTAGAGTCTGATTCCAGGCACTTTATAGCCGCTTAAATGTCCGAGACGATACGGATATCTTTAGCAGATATCACGTTTTCTTTCAGCCAAGATAAGACTTTTTTTATCGTCATTACTTCCGCCTGAAAAACGCTACAGCGATCAGGAAGACGGAAGGAGAGAATAAGATTTAGTCTGTCGGAGAAGACACCGCCACCAACACCGTTGGCACAGTTTTCGAAACGTCTGTGAAAAAATGGATCGACTCATCACTCAGGAAAGCTTCCTCCTCCCGGAATTATCTAGTAGGAATGGAGACGGAATGGAGTCTTAAATATTTATTTTTTGCATTTGTCAGTGCTCATCTCGAGTACTGCAGTACAGTATGGAGTCCATTTTATGAAGTACATTCTATTAGAATAGAGACGATCCAAAAGCGTCTAACTAGAGTAGCTTTTCGTAGACCGCGATGGAATATTGAAATGTCATCTTCCGAGACGAGGTTTGGTGTCTTACCTCTTCTTAGACGGTGGCAATAGTTTTTAAATAAGGTTTATTCGTGATTTGATAAATAATCAAATCGATTGCCCTTTCCTATTATCATTAATTGGATTTTATGCTCCTCTGAGAGTTCTTAGAAATCGTCTTTTATTTTATATAAAAAAAAAAAATAATTGGCGCAACAGGTCCGTATGGACCCAAGCCTAGCTTCTCACAACCATTCGTCTTGTGTGAGTTTTTTATTTTTGGGACGAATGGAATGCCGAGTCCAAACGGCCAATTGAGAAGCTCTTTCATGACAGTTATACTCTCGGATGTTTGTCAGACGTTCGCGAGAGGTGGCACAGCGAAAAAAACCTTAAGTTGGAATTTGGGTTTTTCTCGGGATTCGAACCTGGGACCCCTCGCTAAGTAGTCCAACACACTAACCACTAAGCCACTGCGCCACTCTTTTTATTTTATATACCTTATCATAATTATGGATACAGTGAACCATGTTCAAGATGCCTTAGGGAATCCAATAAATATTGGAGTATATTCGTTTTTCAGCTTACATAGTAAAGATTCATTTAGGAATAAATTAATTCTGTTGTTAAGCTTTGGTGGTCGTTTTTAAGAATATTTTTGTATTGAGTAATCTAGAGAGAACAGTAGATGTACTCATTTGAATGAAAATAAATAAATTAATGTTCATTAATCGATCGAATTTGTATCCTTTATTTTTTTTTAAATAAGTCATTAAAATGTGTTTATTTAAAAGTTTTTTGTTTAATGTTAAATTGAATAGATGATGGTCCTGCCATTTAAATACTTCCACGGTTTCTAATCCAATTTATATCTACATTCGTTATATCGGATAGCAAATCGTGGGCACCATTTGATATATAGAGATACTAATGTCAATCTAAAAAGCTTTCGTTATATCGCAAATTCGCTGTATCGGATATTCGTTATAATGGACGTCCACTGTAGCTTAGAATATTGTCAGATGGTTTGCCTGGCAATCATTTTTGTCTGACAACGTTGTCAAGTTGAATATTCACGCGGTTGGGAGATATGTGCTTACAAAATATTTGCAGATCCGTGGGCAGGCATTGCCAGACAAATTGGACAAATTCGGTGGTGAAGTTTTTGTTGAAAATCACAAAATAAGAGAAAATAAAATCGAAATCAGACAAAAAAAGAAACACCTGCAATTTTTTTGATAGAAATTGGAAAAATGCAAGGAGAATGAAATAATTGGGTAATTGATTGTAATGTTTTGTGATTCCCAGCAATTCGATGATCTTCTTGCAAAACATTTCTACCTAGTACTGCCATAAATTCTGTTACACAATTATCAGCGCCCATTTCTAAAAATTTCCACTTGGAATATACCCGGTAGCCAAACTGACAAAAACCGATGAAGACTGGAGTAAATAACGCAACAGCTTCAACGAGTTTAAAAGGAAAACGAATATCCTGGGCAAATTACTGCTCCGACAATGAATCCACCACAGAAGCGGCAAGGCTCCGGAAAGTTCTTGCCAACTCGTGTACCCTCTCCTATAGGGTACCTGTGTAAAGAAGACAATAGTTGGAACGCTAGTAATCAGGAGACTCTTGATCTGCTCCACATAACACCCTTTCCGGGATGCACAACCCCAGGAAGCTTGCTACACAGTTCTGATGGCAGCCTCTCCTCACTTCCGGATGAAGAACTGGCTATCATCAGTGACTGCACTAGCACGAATAGAATAGCATGGGCTCTTCAATCCTTTTAACCGTACAAGTCGGCGGGACCGGACGGTATTATACCTGCAATGCTACAAAGTAGCACTAAAAGGATCGTCCCATGGCTGCAGGCAATCTTTCGTGGTTGTCTGACACTCGGGCTTGTTCCTGATTGCTGGAAAAATGTGAGGGTAGTCTTTATTCCCAAAGAGGGGAAACCCAGTCACTCCACACCCAAGTATTATAGGCCAATTAGCCTTTCATCTTTTCTTTTGAAAACACTGGTTATTGGACCTGCACCTTAGGAACACTTTCGAAACTACCGGTGCTCTGTGTAGTGCACAACATGCATATGTCAAAGGCAGATCCGTGGAAACAGCGCTACATGAAGTAACGAAAACGATCGAGAAATCCCTTGGAAACAACGAATTTACGTTGGAGGCCAGAAGGTGCATTCAACAACCTGAACACAAGTACCATTATATACTCACTTCAGGAGTCAGGCTCATCACAGTTTCTGACAAACTGGGTTAAGACTATGCTTAACAGCAACCTAGGGGACTGTGCGATTAAGAAAAGCGCTAATCGTGGAACACCACAAGGGGGATTCCTATCTCCGCTACTGTGGAACATCTCGATTAACAAAATACTTACATCCCTTGTCAACGGAGGTATTAAGATAGTCGCTTATGCGGATGACATAGTTGTACTAATAACAGGAAAATACCTTTCCACCATTAGAGATATTATGGAATCTGCGTTATCAGAACTATCCAAATGAACGGAATACAACGGTCTCGCGGTTAATCCGGAAAAGACCGAACTCATTCTGTTCAACAGGAAATATAAGGTCCCAAAATGGGACCCACCGAAGCTTAAAGGTGTCCAACTTAATCTCTCGACCGAGGCAAAGTACCTGGGTGTGGTATTCACCTCCAAACTGGACTGGAAACGGAATACTGAAGAAAGGACTTAATGCCTTTTATGCATGTAGAAAAACCTTTGGGAAAACTGGGGCTTGCAACCGAACATTGTGCACTGGCTGTACAACGCGGTTGTGAGACCCATTCTTACCTACGGTTCAGTTGTTTGGTGGGAGGCGGTTAAAACCAAATCCTATCTTAAGAACCTGTTTGGGTTTGGGTATTAGAGGCGCAATTAAATCCACAACTAGGTCTGGAAACGCTATTGAACCTGCTACCCATTGAGCTATTCACTAAGGACGTGGCAGCCAAAGCCGCTCTCAGATTAAGAGAGAACAAAACTTGGAAGCCGGGTTACTGCGGACACTCAAGCATAAAAACAGAAAATGGTATACAGGAGCCGGCGTATTCTCAGAAAGACTTGCTATTAGCCAGTCGTTTCGACTGACTGATCACTGCAGTGTCTTTCAAGCTGGGATCTATCCGGTTAAGAAAGCAGCACAGACTATCTTATCGATGGGACTACCAGCAATGGAAATAACCATCTGTGTGTACAGTCAAGCAGCACTTAAAGCTATCGGCTCTAACCTTGTTAATGCGAAATGTGTTACAGATCGCCTCTTGGCGCTCAGGGCTATACGTCATCACTCAGTTCAACTCTGCTGGGTTCCGGGACACGTTGGGGTGGAAGGAAACGAAAAAGCGGACGAATTGGACAGATACGGCGCTGATATGAACCCTCAACTAGCGGACGGAGAGGTGCTACCGCCTTTCAACACTGCTAAGACTTTTATTGAAGGCGTCACCACACAACTGGCTAAAGGAACAATGGAGCAACACCATCGGTTGCGTCTTAACCCGAAGTCTGTTGCCTGTGATTGACACCAAAAGATCAAAGTTCCTAGTCTCCCTTAATAGAAGTCAGATCCGGATGCTCGTCGGGGTTTTAACCGGACACTGCACCAAAGGAAACATGACTAAAAGGGTAGGACTTTTTGACTTCTGCGGAAGCTGCAGAGACGAAGAGGAAATAGAGTCGGTGGAACATCTTCTATGCCACTGTCCAGCTTTACAAGAACGCCGCTCATCCTGTATAGGAGCAAGGTTCTTTGAAAGTTTGGACGACTTGGCCTCCCAACCTAACCTAACCTATACCCGTTAACTTTTTTTCTTAACATGTGCATTGTTAAGCAATGAATTGAAGCCAATTTGGTTTGTGGAGGTGCTAAAGAAAACAGAATCGCGGTAGCGTTTCATAAGCGGGGAAAGAGTGCTGGCCAAATATTCAATTTGCTAAAACTTCTCGGAATATCGGAATATGTTCGTTTATCGAACTATTGGTCGATTCAGTGAATTGTCGGAAGTCAGAATTGGAGAGCAAGGCTTGCCAAACACCCCACAGAAATACCCCACAGAAATTTGGAGAGCCTAAAAAATCGTTGACCGTGACAGCGTCAACGATGTCCATGGAAACAGTACGTGCCGCAATAGCTCAACGGCCAACACGTTTGAGAGCTTGTGTTAAGGCAAAAGGTAGTCATTTTGAGTGATGTATGTTTTTTTCAAATTACCAATATTATTATCTAATAAATGCAGAAAAAAACAATTCAAAGTGTTTACTGTTTTTTTTATTCTCCTTTTTTATTGTAACAGAATTTATGGCTTGACTAGGTAGATCATTTTACAGGTATCATTTAACAAGGAAAGGGTTATAAAGCTTCCTATATCATTTTCGTTGTTGGATCGTCATCTTCGTCCACTTATTCGAAATTATTTAATTCGCTCATTGGCACTAATCTATAAGGAAATGCAAAGAAAATGGCACTGAAACTTCTTTTTGTTCGTTCAAATGGAAAATATTTGTCTGACAATTAAAACATTGTCAGATGCCATAAACACAGCATATCGTCGGCTTAATAAGAAAACCTCGTAAATCCAAAATTTTGAATTTTACAGGAGGAACGAAAGTTTGTTACCAAGCTCAACTTTGTAGTTAACGATGTTATTCTGATTTTGATGATTTTTAAGTGATTTTAACTTATAAAGCTTCCATAGCAATGCGCCTACTGAGTTTCTATAAGATAGCATCAAAAAGTAATTTTTGCCAAAAATGGAGTTACGAGGTTTTCTTATTAAGCCGACGATATCTGGCAATAGGATATGAGTCTCCAAATCTGCTTAACGTCCGGTAATAGTCTGACAATGATACAATTGTGTGTTCTGACCATGACTTTGCGGTATACAAAACAGACAAAACAGTCAGTTCACGGGGTTGTAAGACATTTGGGACAAATTTTTGACAATATTAGGCGTTTATCTCTTTTAGTTCGAACTGAGCCCCGAACCGAGCACGAGCATTATGAGCGCAGTCTAAACCGAACGTACTCAGATTGTTCTGATGTATTTATGAAACACACTTGAGCACAAAGCTGTCATTTGTAAGAAATTATATGTATAAATTGAAAATTTATTAATTTTTATTTATTAAATTGGTCAACATTCAGTTCCAGAGCAACAAAGGTCATCCGCCATTTCAATTATTTTGTTTATCCTGTTTTTATTTCTGTCAAATGTACCTGCAAGTTTGTATTCAGCTTTATACTCAACTTGCTTAGTCAATTTATTCTGAGCTCATAGAGCGCGCTCTGATCATGCTCCGAACGAAAAAAGAAACACAAATTCGGAGCTCTGATGTGTCTGTGCTAAAAAGAAACACAAACTTTTTGTATAACAGTTCAGGTTGTGCTCTGAACTAAAAAAGAAAAACGCCTATTGGCAGATCTGGCATTCGTCTGAACATAATTTAACTGCGAGCTAAGTATTCAACTTTACTTTAGGGAAGGTCGGGTCTTAAAAGACACACTTAGACCAAGACTTGTAGGTCCATTGCGATACTACAACCCTACAATTGACTTCAGTGGACATGGCGGACTTATACAGACGGAAATCTTGGATTTAGCATCACAAGAGACACTTCCAGCATTAACATATGAGTTGTGCTACATTATCCGACAACGCCTTAAAAGTTTGAAAATGCATAATCAGAACTGCGACCTTTTTGCCGAACTTACGCGCCTTGTGTCGGTCTTAAGAGCATCTAATTCTGTTCGTCCGTCTGCTCCTGAGGTCTACAGCCTAAACGGCCGGACGGATTATGGAATTTTTGTACGTTAGCTCTATTATTTACTGTAGGTAGGTACTTTCCATATAACGTTTTTAAATAAGTTTGATTTTTTTCGAAAACGGCTTCAACAATTTCAACCAAAATTGATATTTGAGCTTAATTAGATGGGGTTAACGTAGCTGCATACACAGTGAAAAATATCAAATATCTGTAGGTCCTTTTGAAAATTGTACTTATCTCGAAAACGGTCTACTTATACGATTGCAACAAAAATTCATTACTAATGTTGTATGATAATTTCCAACTCTTGATAACAAACTCAGTTTTGTTTGATTCTAAATTATCATACAATGGATTTAGAACAAAAAAAAAGTAGGCTAGGCTACTTCTTGAAAAGTCGCATAACGATTTCGGCCAAAATGCATCTTGGAGTAAAACTTGTATTTTAAAATTTATTGCGTCCTTCATTTTCCATTCAAATCGGTACTTTTGAAAAGTGATCATATCTCGAAAACCACATTTTCTATTTTAAGGCAACCTTAAATCCAAGTAATGCTTAAATCCTGAACAATACCTTGTACTTGGTTTTTAACTAAGTAGAATTATTCGAACTAAACATAAAAATAGTACTCAGCATAATTAAACAAAACCCGCTCTAACGATTTTAATCGAAACATATATTCCGAATAATAAAATATTTCTAAATAAGAAAATTTAAATGAAAATAAAGCCAAATTATAAATATCCATTTGTGAGTTGTACGAAGGTGGTTCATAATTCACTTTCGTGGGGTATGAAGCGTCAAAAGTGACTGATATTTGAAACATAGCTGTAGTCTGACACAATACCGACAATCAGTCGATTGCGAGTGTAATGAAAATTTGTGGATTTTCTTTTGTAGCTTGACAAAGAATCCAACAGATGGCTCACCCTGTGGTAATCAGACAATGACATACAAAAGTAGGCACTCGCATTTCGTATTTCGTGGCAAATATTATGAAATAAATGGACGCTGTCCAGGTATGCATTACATGTAAAAGTAAAAGGTCGCTTTGAGTCCCCGGGACTCTTTGAAAATGATAAACAAATAGCAACTAGTAGTTGAAAAGCGTTTTCGAAATAACTTTCTCATGCTTAATCGACGACATTTAAAAATACCAAATTCATTGCACATTTTCCAAAAATCTCCCAATTTTAGGACGCACGAAAATAAACTCTAAATCGGTTGCACAATTTTTAGTAACTGCGTCAAATAATCTAATTTAGTTGATGAAATATTTATTTTATTGCCACTGTTTGCCGTAAATTTGAATTCAATTTCCGAATATTGGATTTTCACTGCAGATACTGTACTTAACAGCTGTCCGATGGGTGGTCCGAGTGGGCGGCGAAAGCCAATTTCCTCACTTGAATCATCAAGACCAATTGGCCGAGAATCTGCGTCTATTTGTTGGGCACTCTCCAAAATGATTTTTTTGATTTATTCTTTTCAAATATTGTATACCCAGAATCAGAATGTATTTCAGAAATAAGGAACTTCCAGTAAACATGAGCGTATTTTAATGGTTCTGACCAAGTTTCTTTGATTTGAGCCTATTTAGATTTACAATGTTGTTGGACTCACCTTATTTTCCAGTTTCTCGTTTTCAGTCTTAAGTGCGTTACGATCGTTTTCGACTTTTTCCAATTTCGCTCGTAGAATGTGCAGCTCATCGCTGGCGGATTTCAGTTGTTCTTCGGTGCGGTGTACGTTGAGCAGGGGTTGCACGCGAATTAAAAGACGCCACCACGGCCAATCGCGGACAGTTAAGAATGCTTTGACATTGCGTTGAATACAGCGGACGGCTATTTCCTGTAATAAAGAGTTCATTGTTAAGTAAACAGAATTCATTGGAGTAGCTTTTTTTTCTTTTAGTATGCATTTTGTTTAAAAATGTTGTGCGCTGTATAATGTACTTAAATTTTATTTGGGGTTTTGCGAAATGAGGCTGAAAGAAACTCCAAAGCATCACGAGGAGGTTTGATTGAATTGTGTGTTGAACAACTCTGTGTACGTAACGCAGGCTTCGGCAGAATGGTTACGAAAGTTTGAAGTCAACGACCCGGGACTGATTAAGTACACTTGGGACTTGGCCTTGGGCTAGCCAGAAATATTTTAGGCAAACTAGTAATCACGCTTGAAGATATTGAATGGACAAGAGTCGGCAAACGTTTTTATGTATTAGAAAAAAGAACATTTTCATTCATGGTTTTGAACCACCTATTAAAAAAAACACCTACCATATAAATATTTCCCAAACCGGCCCAATTTATTATGAAATTGTCAATGTAAATGTGCCTAATTTGTGTTCTTTACAAACTTTGTGAAGCATAATAAAGGGTTTTCCAATGAGAGGTGTTATTGTGAATGACCCGCTATTTCGGTAGCTGTCACTTTTGAAGCTTTTATTCTTTGACATTTGACAAGTAGAGACTACGCCATTACGAAACACGGAACGATGCACGCTTCAACGCATTGAAATTATTTAAATTCACTACAAAAATGGTGAAAACCTTGCAGTCACAGTTCGCAAAACTGAAGCATTTTTTGGTCGTCATGAAGCACCTTGTCGGACCGCAATACAGAAATTGGTGGAACAATTCGAGCTGTTGGGACAAGTTAGTGATGTGAAGAATAAAACCCGTGCACCTCGAGAACAACTGAGAATATTGCTGCTGTAGCCCAAAGTGTTGAAGAAAACCCAGATTTGTCCATTCCTCGTCGTTCTTTGGAATTGGGCATTCCACAAACGTCATTACACCGTATTTTGCATAAAGACTTGGGTCTGAAGGTTTATAAAGTTCAGTTAACACAAGAACTCAAGCCGGCCGATCATCAACAACGTCGTGTCCTTGCTGATTGGGTCCTTGAAATGCATGAAAATGATCCGGAATTCCATCGAAAAATCATCTTGACTGATGAGGCCCATTTTTACGGGAAAAGTTTCCGGACCGTGTTATCTCTCGAAGAGGTGATCAAAATTGGCCACCGAGATCTTGTGATTTAACACCTTGCGACTTCTTTCTTTGGGGCGACATGAAAGATAAAGACAGCCCAGCGTCGATTCAAGACCTCAAAGATAAAATTCGTGAGGCTATCGAGGGCAGCCATTTTGCAATTTGGTTATGGAAAATTTCATGAAACGGATATGGTCTTGTATGCGTGCTCGTGTTGGCCATTTGGCTGATGTTGTTTTTCATTATTAACGGCATACCTTCCTCTTTATTATGAAATAAACATCCGATCATTTATCTCAAAAAATGACATTTTTCTTTGAATACCAAAATAACACCTCTTATTGGAAAACCCTTTGCTTTTAAACAATTTTGACAATTTATATTTTTTTATATTTACCATGCCTACTTTTTAGGTAAAGTTTTTATTTATCAACATTTTGTTTTTATGATTTCGTAGAAACGACAAAAATAGGATACCTAAGCAAGATATGTTCTGAAACATTAGACTCCTTTCTACCAACGCCTACTTTTTGGGGGCGTTTTCAATCCAAATATTCACGTCGATTACCGTTGTCGTTTGTCGAAAACGACTTTTGTCGTATCTCGAGTCGTGTCGGTTTTCAATCCTCATTACATAATACAGACGACCCCCCAAATTTGTAGCAGATTTGTAGACGACTAGAATGTAGTAAAATCGTTTCGAAGGATTGGTAGCACTTGTATATGAAACTGTCAAAGTCTGTTTTTTTTATTTTGAAAATAAATTTTTGTGAAAAGATTTCAGTTTTCAAAACATTAATAAGATGAATAGCATTGACATTTTCTACAGTTCAGATAATGGGGAAGAAGAAAGCAGTGAAATGCCATGGAAGTGGATGTTGTTGGCGAGTTTGTGAGATCGATGGCTGACGTTTCAGGGAAATCATCCCATTATGATGGGATTGGTGTGGAAACAGCCTGCGATGTCGACGGATAATTCATGTTACAATCAGGCGATTGTGCCCGAACTATTGAAGGTCCTACGGCCACACCTTTCGGATTCAATTTTTTTTTCAAACGAGAGCAAACTCGCAATAGCTTCATCTTGAGGCGGAAGTATAGCCTGTGTTCGGAAATGAAAATGAGCTCTTAAATTCATATTTTTTTTTTTGTTTGTTATCTTTGCTAATTTGTTATTTTGTTATTTATGTACCTACTACATTTGCTCTACTTGTTTCATTAAATTGTTAAATCATAATTTTGTTTATTCGTAAAATCAGCATTTTCGTAAAATCAGCGTTTTCCTATGTGTGTTTTCGTCTTGATGTGTCGATGCATTTACTAATAGAAAGAAAAACTCTCATTTGTCCCGTACGGTTTGTCGTCAGCATATTTTATTGCCGTTGCCTTCGCATTGACAAGGAAATTGAGCGCGTGAACCGTTTTTCTTTCTTGTTGTGGATCGTATTCGACCAAATCTGTTGCATTGATTGCACTTGTTTTTCGGTCTTGCACTTTGCTAGCAATCACCAACCGCGAAACACCATAGGAAAGCTATCGAACCAGTATCTCCGCGCGGAATTGTCTTGGTGAAATAAATCATTATAACGTTTATTGGTTGTCATTATTTCGCGTTGTGATAAAATCTTCACCAGCCTGTTTAAAGTTACCTCCTCCGGTTGCTCGAGACTCCTTTTTGTTGTGAACTAGTTTTTGTTTTACTTTACATTTTAAATCTGCCAAAACAAACAGATTATATAAAATACACAATTCACTATCAAAAGTGGTGCCTTTCGCCAACCCTTTCCAACTCTTGTCGGAGGGCCATAGCTATTTATAAAGTTGTAGCAATACCACTCCAAGAACGTTCAAAATGCCCCTTGCTGAAGCCTTTCGCCAGATGCACATTCTTCTCCATTAATGAAGTAAGACTTTTTTCCGATTGTTTTTTATTTGTTATTTTTAATTTTCTTCCCATATTTTGTTTATGTTGTTCTCATAACTTATCCAACGGACATACGCAATCAAACTGAAAGATTTTGAAAATGAAAAGAATGAAAGCGGCGAAATTTTCCACCAATAACGAACGCCTGCATTTGTTTGTGCGTTCTTCCGTTAAAAAGAAATGAATTCTGGTTAAACAAAAACTAGTACAAGGTGGCGCAAAAATAACCTTCCGATGTTTTTTGGCTGTAATTTAAAAAAAAAAATGAAAAACTTTGATTCTTCTTGTGGATTATTTTTATTTGTTCTTTTAATTTTTTTTACATCAAGTCGAGAATATGATGTCATGTAAATGGCCGCCGCCACAGTTGATTGTCATTTGAGCCCTTTTTATGGCATTTTCCATCACTTTGGCCAAAACTTCCGGCGATAGGTCCTCACATTCTTGACGGATATTGTCTTTAAGAGCTGCAAGAGTCTGAGGCTTGTTGACATAAACCCGCGACTACAAAAAGCCCCACAAAAAGAAGTCTGGAGCGGTCAAATCAGGCGATCTTGCGGGCTAGTGCAAATCGCCAAAAACGACCCGGGAACACCGCTTTCAGAATATCGGTTGTGGCTCGCGCAATGTGTGCCGTAGCTCCGTCCTGTTGGAACCACATGTCCTCCAGTCCTAAATCGTCCAATTGGGGTAGAAAAAAATCGGTAAACATGGAGCTATAGCGCGCACCGTTCACTGTTGTCGTTTGACCAGCGGCGTTCTCGAAAAAAAAAAATGGCCGCGTCAACAGAGGCGATATTCTCGGCACAACGGGCGCTCCGGGGCCCGCCACTCTTGGCAACGTCTCGTGTTGTGCCAGTCTCTTCGAGGCGAGCGGCTAAACGTCGCAGTGTTTCACCAGTAGGCGTTGGACGGCTAGGAAATCTGCGACGAAATTCACGTTGTGCCAAAGTCACCGACCGATTATTGCTCAAATAAATAGTCACCAATATTCCGCGTTCTGGAGCAGTGTAGCGTAACATTGTTTATTAACTTGTATTTTGCATGTGTTTACTACACAAATGTCAAAACAGAACTGACATTAGGGGCCAATCGCAAAATTTATAGCATTTTCTGATAGGAGGATTACTTTTGCGCCACCTTGTACAAACGCAGAAACACAGCCGACTACCTGACGGAAGCGAAATTGCTAACGACAAAAAATGTTGTTTTTTAGGTAATGTCGCTTTTTCTTAGGTAATAAAGGTACAGTCGTGCGACGACTACAAAACTACTACTACAAAAAAAAACGCATTTGACATTTTTATCCGACCTTCGTGTAAAAACGACAAGCGTAATACAGATTTGGAAGAGTCGCCTATTTTTGAGTCGGAGACGACAACGGTAATCGGGGTGATTAATTTGTTGTTAGAAAACAATAAATAATAAAGTGCACGACTGGGTCGCCCGAAACTTTCTCGTTCATGTCAACAAAAAACATAAGAATATACTTAAATTATAAAATTTTAAATTTGGTTTTAAAATATTCATTTCAGATAGCAGTGGATCAATAATAACGTGAAGCTTAAGCTCTCAGTAAAGAGCAAGTTCTGTTTATGGGCTTCTACATAGGTACCTTACTCTATTTACGTATGTACGTACAAGAACAATGAGTTTCTGATCTGTACGGGCAAGTTTTTGTATTTGACTGGAATAGATTGGTGACACTGGTTTTCGTGCCCATTGTTGGAAGTAGGCTTCGTGATATACCGACATTTTTACACCGATACACACTGCGGCTCATTTGAATAGGTTTACATTTTTTTCACCTAACTGTTAACTTCTCTTCATATATATTGCAATGACACATATTTATTTTACATGTTATGAAAGAGCATCATTCTACGCTTAGTTTAAACAAATTTTGCCTTAAAGCTAACCGTTATTCGCATATGCTAGTCTGACCAAATGCATTCATAAAAACGAACATATTTTTTGGCTCATTTGAATAGGTTCAATTAATGAAATGGATTAAAACAACAATAGTTATTGTAATTTAACGATTTATTTTGCACAACAACAATAATTAATAATGAGTATTGCAGCCTTTTTTTAATAGAGTCTCGTGTATACGTGAAAACCTGAGTTCATTTTTTGAATTTTCATACAAAAATGATTTAAGTGTATCACAGACGGATTGTTTTCAATCGTGTAAGTTATATCTAGGCGGTTGCTGGTTATTTTAGAAGAAGAGCAAAAGTGGACGATAGTTGCTAAAATGAAGTTTTGCGTATTTGTTATTACATTTATATTGAAAGTGAAGCACTAAAATAAACAAAACTTTACCCTTTGTGAACACAGATTGGGATTTGGCTATAGTCATTTTAAAAAAATATTTTTAATGCGGCTTTATTTGCATTTTTTAAGAAAAACTGAGTATGGGATCTTATTTAGAAGCCTTTTATTATCCTATATACGTATTTCGATCAAAATCGATAGAACGGTTTTTGTAAAACTATTCAAATGGTGGATGTTTAGACTTAACTTGGTATTTAAAGTTCACTCAAAATATGTAATGGGGTTTTTGAGATACTTGTATGAACAAATTCAAAAAGGACCGTTTTTGGTTGTTCAAATGGAAAATGAAGGACGCAATCCTTTTGAAAACTATCAATTTCACTCCATCGTTAGTATTTTGGTCGAAATAGTATAGTTTCAAAAATATTCAAGTTAAACACATTTTCGTTGTTTTAGATGTGTGATCATTATACAGGGTCCGCCTTTTAACTTTTTTTCAAACTAGTGCTTATTTCGCGAATGGTAACACTTAGCTCATGTCTGATTTGACAGATAATTAGTTTATCCTTCGGCTGAACGAATATGGTTGTGTATATCCTTGAACAACGCTGGGAAATATTGCGACATTACTTTGAAAATCATGGTAATGTTGCAGAATGTGTGCGAAAATTGCGTACGGATTTTGGAAGAAGAGAAGCACCGTCAGCTCCGTATGTTCGTTATCTTGTGAAAAAAGTGAAAGAAACTGGCATCCTCATCGATAAACCAAAGCGTGAAAAGCCAAAAACAGTGCGTACACCCGAGAAAATTGAAATTTTGGTCCAGAGGCATAATTGGGCCATTTTTCTTCGAAAATGAGCAAGGAGTGGCCGTTACAGTCAATGGCGATCGTTATCGGGCCATGTTGAACGAATTTTTGTTCACAAAAAATTGAAGAGGTGGATATTGGCAACATTTGGTTTCAACAGGACGGCGCTACGTGCCACACAGCCGAAGCTACACTCGATGTTTTGCGCTCTGTTTTTGAAGATCGCATTATCAGCCGCAGAGCTGATGTCGTTTGGCCACCGCGGAGCTGCGATTTGACACAGTTGGACTATTATTTGTGGGGTTCCGTAAAAGATAAGTGTTACGCCGACATGCCAGAGACAATTGACGCTTTAAAGCAGAGACAAATGATACTGAGACCCCCAACTCACAATCCTCTTGCCGCTGGGCCCCTCAGTTTTTTTTCAAATTCGCCATTTTGTTTTCCCATCGGTGTTGTGTCAATTAAGAATCCGTGAAACAAGCAAAAACATACAAAAAATACAAAAATAAATGCTGCCAACCTCGACAACCGTGGGGAAATGTCCTAGAATTCGGGAATACCACCTTTTCACATTAATGAATGCCATTGGTTAGTAATTATATATTGTTAAAAGGCGAATAATTTGATTTCTTTAGTTAATAAAACTAGCTAAATGAGATGTTCTATATACTAAAAACTTATTATGACAAACATGGTTGCGTATTTTTCGCTTTTGAATATCATTAACTTCGATTTCATGCGTAAATTTTTCTTAGAAAACTGAAGAAAATTTGCTCAATATATTTCTACTTTACTTCAAATAATCTGCATTGTTCATCTTTCATACATATTTTAAGCAAATCTCCACTTATTCCTTAAAAAAATTATTACGCACACGTAACGAATAATTTCAAATTTAACGGATAAAATTCCATGAATGCTGTCAGCAACTTTGCCCACAGCGGAAGTGTCATATGCAAGGTGCGAGTGTGTTGGTGAGTCGGAATTTTTGAAGTTACGTGACATTTGTCAATACGAATTTCTATGTAACAACACAAGCGCACTTAGCATTTGCCACCCCATAAAAATATAGCTTGTAGGCTAAGTAACGGGAAATCGGTCGGAGTTGGTGGTCTCAGTATTGTCTCTGCCTGGAACCATCACACCGATGGGAGACATTTTTTTTTGCATCTGAGGCGTAAAAAAAGATAAACTTACAATTTTAAAAAGGATTGAAGAAGGAGCAACACGGAAAAGCATTTGTGCTGATTTTAATTGCAGTGCACCAACTCTAACAAGGATATTTCAGCAAAAAGATTACATTGCCAATGTTGCTGCACACAACTAAAATTTATCGATGAAGCGTTTACGTGCTGGAAAACACAGTCAAGTGGACAAATCTTTGGCTTTATGGTTCAAAGAAATGCGATCGAAAAACGCATCAATAAGTGGACCTATGTTGATGGATAAAGCTAAATCTTTTGCTGAAGGTCGATTTTGAACCAACAAATGGCTGGCTTGACCGATGGAAAAAAAGACATAATATTAATTTCAAGAGATTTCATGGAGAGAAAAATTCTGCCGATTCTCATGCAGCTTCCGATTGGCTGAATAATATTTTGCCAGAATTTGCTCATCAATATGATGCCGATGACATTTACAATGCCGACGAGTCTGGGTTGATGTTTAAGGCTTTGCCAACAGGATCATTGTTGAACCGATTAGAAAAGCCTTCGTCATTTAAATTGCCAAAAGACCGCATAACAATCCTCTTTATTGCCAATTCATCTGGCAAAGACAAAATGATTTTTTGCATTGGTATGTACTCGCTTAAAAATTGTGCTTTGCTTTGATTAGTTTTTGTTTGTTATTTAAATAGGTAAGTCTCGTAATCCCAGATGCTTTAAAAACTGCACAATTCCGGTAAGGTATTTTTCAAACACCAAAGCATGGATGACGGGTGCAATATGGACCAGCATAATGAAAGAACTTGACGCAAAGTTTAAATCAAGCAAAAGAAAGGTTTTGCTCCTTATAGACAATGCATCTTGTCACAAACTTGATGAAGATGTTGAGCTAACTAACATTGAAATCAAATTCCTGCCACCAACCACTACTTCCCTCATCCAACCTATGGATCAAGGAATAATTCAGTGTTTTAAAGCACACTATAGAAAATGCATTACAAAAAGGCAACTTCTTCATTTAGATAATGGATGTTCTTTATCGGACTTTTAAAAAAAAAATTGACTTGCTTCAAGCCTTAAAGTTGATAAAGAGAGCCTGGTGGATGGTAAGTCCAACAACTATAAAAAACTGTTTTCGGAAATCTGGATTTATATGGAACACTCCCAATGAGGAAATCGTTTTGGATACTGAGGAGGATGAACACATTTTTACAAACGCACTTCAACTAGAAATAGATTTTCTTACTGATGTTGATAATCATCTTCCCTGTTTTGGAGATATGACGGATGAAGACATTATAAATGAAGTAGGATTGCAGTTCGATGATTCTGCTGAAGAAGATTATGATGATCCAAATGCCGAAATTTCGGATTACATGGAACTGAAAAAAACCAACAATTAATGAAGCATTTGATGCTCTTTGCGTTGTAAAATGATTTTTTAACGGGTGTAATGAGCTCGAAATGCTTATAGATGACATTGAACATAAAATGACAAACTACCATGTTCAAACATTGTCACAGAAAAAAATCGAAGACTTTTTTAAACCAAAATTGAACTGAATAAATTCGTAATTTATTGCCATTAGGTCTACATAAACATAAAACATACATTAACGTGATATCTATATGTAGTTCCATTTGCTATGTATGAATTTTATTTTAATGCTTTATTATACATATGTACGTGCTTTTTTTTCGTTTATAAATAAATGAAATAATTTTATTTTGTTACTGCTTCCACTTGATTAAATTTATTCATAAGATACATCAGATTTACTTAAATGAAACGATCTTTCCGTTACATATACAAAGTCGGTTTAAGTGGAATTTTTTTCAGTTATCCGAGGTCCGCTTAAATGAACAACCATTTTAATTGAAATTTAATAAGGATTTTTCCACATTTCATTTAAGCGGGTTCGACTGTACATATTTGTTTTCGAGAATCACAATTAGCGCCATCTGTTGGAAACTTCCATTGTAAAAATATTTAGAGCAACTTTAAGAACACAGAACTATGGCAGAAACCAAAATTTTATTCTCGAAACATTTCAAACAAACTAGTGTTTTTTCTTATTGGACTGTAAGTTAATAAATTAGATTTTCTCTTAGTTTATTGTTTTTTTAATTGACTTTATTGGAACATACCTTTTGCGCCAACATAATTAAAAACGAAATAAGTTTAATTACAATGCCAACAAATCTTTTGACGTTCAAAAATAGAATGATATTGTTAGACATTCAAAACAAATACTAACAAGCAGAGAATTCAAAGCCTGCTTCGTCTTTACTTTGCGATACATTTCATTTTTCTTTTTCATTTAAACGGAGTATATTCAATGAAGAGTTACACATTTGTTTGAGAATTTCTTTTCAGTTATCCGAGTTTTTCATTTATGCGGGTTTAAATTAAGCGGAGTTATTTGTATGAAATGTTAGAACAAGTATATAGGGACAGGTTGAATGTTTCATATAATCGGGTTTTTCAATTAACCGGATTTCAATTAAGCGGGTTCGACTGTAGTTTATACATCCCGAAATACCGATAATGTATGACAAAACTCGTGGTTTATGTGAAGATCTAGCTAAATATTGTGCTTTTTATCAGTAAAAGACAAGCGGTTTTTTGACAAGAGCAGGTTCCGCTTGTCTTTTTTTGGAATTTAGCAGTCAATGCTCAAGATTCTACAAAATTTCGTTATAAGACACCATGAGCTCGTAGATTTTTGTGATTTGGACACGACACTTAATAATCCATCTTTAAAAGTTACGGCCTTGTTTTAGGGCTATATATACGTTTTCTCTTGTTCCCTCTTTAAGTGTTGCTCCTACAGTGAATATGCTTCTAAATTTGACCTGACATATGTCCCTTGTGTAAAACAAAGTTTATTTATTTACTACCAATATTTCTAAACATAGACCTAACAAATACTTTTATGTGACTGACTTAAGCAATAAAGGACTAATCATATAAAAGCGAATTGCGAACTGCGAACAAGCGAATATTCTTAGTTTCTGACATTTCATTCACATGAACGCTTTATTTAATCGCAGATACCCTCGATTCGGTTTCATTTTTCATGGTTAGGTTCGAACGAATTTTTATTCATGGGCTTGTGCATCACGACTGTATTAAGTACATTGTGAATAAAATGTGACAGTTCGCCGTAGGAATTTTCCATACATGGGGAAAATTCCTTTAATTTTTTTTTAGATTTATTTAATATAGTGCTTTTGTGTTCGCAATTCGCTCTCCCGTGAATATTGTTTAAGAAATGCAATAACTCTTAGGGCCGTTGGCTCATTTAACACGATTTAAGTTCTCCTTAAATACTTATGGGCTACTTTTTTCAGGGCGTAAACTGTCACATAAGAATTTATTCGATATGAATCGTATCAAACGGCCCTTATAGATATTTTTTGAGTTATATTCTTTTTTCTTATAATAAATAAAATTGGCAAAGTATTACCTATATAAATAAAATAAGTCCACGTTCCAAATATATGTCAAACATTAAATTTTTTATTTTATTTTTAAAATAATCACATTAAATGTACAAATTCAATGTTAACTGAATTAGGAATGTTGAATGAATAAAAATTATGCTAATCTGCTAATTTCAAGTGTTAAGTAAATATTTGCAGGTTCTTCTTCTTAAAACAACGTTTATATCAAACGTTAAATAGAAATGAGTATTTGCCAAATATAATAAAAATGAACTGTGAAAAGACTGTGACTTTTTAAACTCCGTCTATTTTTTTCAAAGATATATATATGAAGCAACTCCAAACTCAGTTTTTCAATATGTCTGACTAGGGTGAAGAAAATATCTTATCCTGCTGGCATGTCAATAACAATTTAAACTGATTTGGATCAAAGTCGGAGAGTGCATTAAAACGAGTTCCTTTGTAGACCTAAGTGCAACCTTCCATGTAGCACTCCACTTCTTTTGGACAGGTTGACCTTTACATAAACGGGGAAAATAATATCTTCACTTTTTTCTCATTTACTTGATCAATTCGACTGAGTTATCATTTTCAAACATCAGATAAATAGAAATAAATAAAAATTCAAGAGAAATACTCACTTGTACTCGGCGCTGCGACACTCTTTTTCTGGCTAAATAACCCCGACAATACGATTGCAATTGTATAATTCTATCAGATAGAAGTTCGTCACGTTTCGCCTCCAATTGGCTCAGCACACCCGATCGGAATAACACCTGCAAAATAGACAAAAAGATACAAAAATAAATACAAGTCGCAATAAAAAAACCAAAGCACATATAAAATGGTCAAATTCATTCCTTCTTCTCTCGGTAGCAACGCCTTTAGTTGTACAGAAGATTCTTATTGATTTGCAAAATACCTATATGCATTTTACAAAGCATGGGTTGGGATAAGTTATGCAACAATAGGATAAGTAGATGTTTATCGTGGTTATTGCTCGTGAATGCGAAAATGAGCCATTCAAAAAATATTCTCACTAAATGTTGGGGTTCTATCGTATATACGATTTTGGTATTTTCGTCACGCGTATACGCACGTAACTATGCGCGCATTGTGATCTTAGACTATCTGGCTGCTTGACCGTTAACGATTGTGGGCGTAAGAAAAGAGTATGCGGGTTCATTGGAATCAGGGTGGGGTTTTGAGAATAAAACGTATGTATGTTGGAAATATGCAAAGAATATCAGATAAGGCATATTTAGATGAAGCTTTTCCGAAGCTGTTGCATCCTTTGATGGCCACAAGTCGGCTGATGAACATGGAGATTTTCTAGTAACAAGATATTGAGCAAATGGTTCCTAGCGTTGGTATATTGTGACCCGAAGTCGTTTTTACAATCTTTTGTTGGCGTTCCCCTGCTAAAAAAGAACGGAAACACTGGTGGAGCTGTATGACAAAGCTGGCCACTCATTCCGTAACTTTTAAGACGATTATCGTCCAAACGATAAACCCCAAAACTAACGACGATTTTGACAGCTTAATTCAGTTAATTTTCCACAAATGTAATGAAAGCTGACGATGTATTAATAATTTGGGCAGAATATTGGTTATTATGGTCATCAAAAACAAACGCTAATTGTCATAAGGAATCTGTCCCCTGATCTTTTAAGTTACCCTGTTAGTGAGAGAAAAAATGCCTTCCTCAACGGTATCAACTTTGAAATCTGTTTGCTAAAACTATAACGTACTTGACAGGAATGATGGAGCTATATAGGAGTTTTTTCGTCAATGGAGATGGCTTTTTGGTAGTGCAACTTTTTAGAGCCTTCGTTGCAAAGATAGTTTGAATAATCTCTAGGTCGCATTGGCCTTCAGGTGAACTGAGTTTGCGACCTTGAAAGAAAAGTTTTACAAGATTCGACGAACCAACAAATTTCGCGCGAAATTTCTGGACCGAAAGCTGTCGTCGTAGCACAAGAAACAAAAAACCGACCGAGTTGTATTCACCCGAAAGATAAAGCTGTTGTGCATTACTCTTACCTTGGGAATGTCAAAAGTGACAAATATTAGAGAAGGTGTATAAATGGTGAAGGAATATTGCTGAACATGCTAGGAAATCCCTGGTGGGACTATAGACTTGTAAAATGGCAGTCAGCTCGTTCTGCCATTTAAGTCCAGTTCGTCAGTCGTGGAAAAGACCCAATGTTTGATAAACTTGTGTGTCGCAAGTGCACTAAGAACCGCTCCAACTGCCAATTTACAAATCTTGTCTCAGAAATATGTTCGGAACGCAGCAATTAAACTTATAAAAGACAAATACAAAGCAGACCATTCGACTCTGATAGAGCTAGCATTCAGCTCCCGAAAATGTAACCGATCACCTTGCTATGAAAAACTTCTTCGTAAAGTAAAGGCTTAAATTATGTCGTAGATCAAAGCGGAATATCCTCTACGAAAGGTCACTATCAATCCTAACGAACTGGATTTCTCTCAAAAGATTGGCCCATCGTTTGCAATGCAGGGGCCCTACTCTCTATTTCATTCCGAAAGTCAATTCTGTTCGAAATTGTTTTCCGTTTCGCTTTTAAGTTGGTACTCTGTAATACTTTCGGAATGCTAAATCGGAGCATTTCATTCGGCTTTGCAAATATAAAGTAAAAAAAGTTCATTTTCGAAAAATGTAACTTTCGAAACGAGATACAGAGTAGGGCCCCAGTGCTGCTTAGGCCGAAATCTCAGCCTTAAGTCAAGCTGCGGCTTTGATATCGATAAATTATATCAAAGGAAAGTGTCCCGTAAATAAGAAAGTTGTCTAAAGTCTTTTCTGCTGAGAAATAAGTAAGAATGCCTTTGATTGCGGACATTTGGGATCATAGGGTAAGTCTACCCACACGTTTGCCACACGAAATAGTGTTGGTTAGAAACTCTGATCGCAGAAACAACGCAGATTCAGGTCCCGAGATAACATTCTCGAGGTAGCGTTGCGGCTTTTTTGGCCTCAAGACAATGGCCCACACTTTCCTAAAAATGATCAAATTGCGCCCCTCTATCAGTTTAAGTAAGTTTTTATTCTTTATTGAACGAAAAAGTATGCGACTTTTGAAAACATGAATAATTCATTCGTAATGAATAAATTTTTTTTTTTTTTTTGTTATAAACAAATGTCTCTGTCCCTTTTTATACCCTCCACAGGAAGGTATATTCACTTTGTCATTACATTTGTAACGCCAGAGGGAGTCACCGGAGACCTCATAAATATATATTCTGAATCACGATCACATTCTGAATCGATTTAGCCATGTCTGTCCGTCTGTCTGTCTGTCTGTCTGTCTGTCTGTTTCTGTCCGTCTGTCCGTCTGTCTGTCTGTTGAAAGCACGATAGCGCCCAAAGGAATTGACATAGGCGAATGAAATTTGGTGAGAGGACTTACTTTTATCGTCGTCAGGTTGGTATTGAAAATGGGCTATGTCGGTCAAGTAGTTCGGGTACCTCCCATACAAAATCAATATTAGACCCATGTGCCTCTCTGTCGGTTGAAAGCACGATAGCGGTCAAAGGAATTGACATAGGTGAATAAAGTTTGGTGAAATGACTTTTTTTTTATCGTCGTCAGGTTGGTATTGAAAATGGGCTATGTCGGTCAAGTAGTTCTGGTAGCTCCCATACAAAATCAATATTAGGCCTATGTGTCTCTCTGTCTGTTGAAAACAGGATATCGTCAAAAAAATCGACCTAGCCAAGTGAAATTTTGTGAGAGGACATACTTTTATCGTCGTCAGGTTTATATTGAATTTGGACTATGTCGGTCAAGTAGTTCTGGTACATCCCATACAAAACCAATTTTCATGACTTCTATGCAGTGGAGGGTATCAAAGCATCGGCCAGGCCGATGATAACACTTTTACTTGTTTTTTAGTCGCTTTTTTTTTTCAAATACAAAGAATTCTTGCAAACACGTGCTATTTTGGAACGGGTCACAGGGTTTAGGAAAGGTTTAAGCCCAGCTTGACGCAGATACTCCTCTCTTGTCACATTATTCTTAGCAATACAGTCGACAGCTAATAGGGTAGCATAGATCTCGCTTGATAGTCTATAGTCACGCTTGCCTAGCGAGACGTCAAGTCCAGTTTTGTCAATTTCGGCACCTTAACTAGCTTTGGAGCCATCCGTGAAGATTCGACTACATTGTAACCTAGGTTCAAACTATGGCTGAAGTCCGTCTAGACCGCGAGTAAAAAGGGCTTCAAATTTTCACAGCAGCTGAGGTTCTGGTGATTCTGCATTAGATTTCGTATTTATGGAACGAAGGTCGTATAGGACAGTTCTCCCGCAAGGTCATCAAGAGTTTAAACCCACTCCGCCTTGGACATTAAATTGCTTTCATAGTACACCCATTGATAAAAGTATCAATGGGAGGAAGAGCAAGCACCGAATTGCTTGAACACAGCCAAGTGTTCAGACGCTAAAACTAGAAAAAGTCGTAAAGAAGACCCGAATGATCGTTTTCGGTTATAACCCCTATATATTATAGCTTGAAGTACCTTTACAATTTCGAATAGTGCTTGGATGTCATCGACTTGGCAGAGAACTTTCTTATCTAGGATCTCTTCCAAGTATTTCTTCATGCGGAATATCTAAATAGCATTGCCCAGCAACGACTTTTGAAGCTGAGTACATGTTTACCCACTTTTTTCGCATACACCCTGATCTTTCCTATCTCAGAAAGGCTTACAAAGAAAACTGCGTTTTCAACGAAATCAGTGATCTTGGTTCAACAGGTAAATAGTTTATATTTGCAGTCAGTAAAAGTATCAATAGCCCTTTAATCCAATGACAGAAGCTGATCAATAGCCAAAATCGTAAATTACATCGTAAACTTAGATTGGCCTATACGTTTGTCGAAATTCTACATTTAGACGTTCATTTGTTAACGCTGACGCAATGTGGAAAGCCTTTATTTCCAATACTGAAATGGCTTTCTTCTAAAAGACTTTTTTGCAACCGTCAACATTACAGACTTCAATAGACACCTGCCAGCAACCATGCGGCTAAATGTGTCAATCTGATTTGGCACGTGAGTACAAACACACAAAATCGAATTAAGCGCAACGCCTCTTTCCCATATCTAATTGCATGACAACATTATCTCACAGTTCCGAAACAATGGAAAATTTTGTTCACCAGAAAAGTATGTCAACTATCAACGATTGCATCTGAATGTCAACACGCAACCAGAACAAATTTATTGCTTTGCAATGAATTTACTGACAGACGCGTCTCTCTGCCATGAAACAGATTTCAAGATCCAATGCGCCAAGTGTAGCCAATGCAATACACAATGGGGACATTAAAGCTCCAAGAAGATCAATGACTGCGGTTACATGTCAGTGCCTACTTTAAGTAAAACAATTCACTGGAAGCCTTGGAAGATATAGGCCAATGTATGCGCATCTTCTGCAGATGCAGGCGAAGTTAATGTTATATCCATTATGATGGTAAATTGCGTAAACTGTGTTATTGGGCCCCAGCATGACAGCTGTCAACCGGTAATTTTTCATAAAACACTCAAATTCATAAAAAATTAGACAACAATTTAAAAATGAATTTTGAAAGATACTAATAGCTAAAACGCTTCGATGAGCGATGAACTAGTCAGACTGTCTCAAAGAATATTTGTGAAGGGCCTGTCATATGATTTATTGTCAAGCTCATGGCGATGCCACATTGCGCCGCAGTGTCATTCGGTTTATAGTGTGTGTGTGGGCTTATGACTGAATGATATGTTTTGAAATAGAAACACGTGATGTTTCCGTCCGGTTGTAATAAATATTTTCTTATTTTTGGATTTTCTACAGTTTAAACTAATATACAAAATTTTTTTGAATGAACAGCATTTGAAGGGATTATGGGCGGGAAATGTTGAAGGGTGGTCCTCTGATGTCTTTGTTTTTATTTTAAAACTTTATGTTTTAATTTTAAAATTAAATTTTTTTTTTTTAAATTTTACCAATCAGGTCTGGTGCGGAGTTTTTGAAGACCGATGATCTTCTTGGATCAAATTTAACGATAAAATGACGATCAGCTGCAAAATCTTGATATCGGAAAAAAGAAATGAGTATATAAGCGTTTCTACTTCGGAATCAAATACAAACCATCGCTGGAGAAAGTCTAATAACGCTTCATCAGCGTACCGAAACGATACGCGTAGATGTTAGTCACGTAATTGAATTTTTGAAGCTGTATGACTTCTTCTCCTACTTATACTTATTTAAGTGGTGCTAGAATCCGAATTGGTCCGGGTCTCGATCTATACTCTCTAGTTAGTGCGGCCTTTCGCTGACTAACTCGCTTTTCACTTGTGCGCGCTGCATCAGTCGAGGTCGAAGGTTCTACGGATCGAACCATTTGATCCATCAGCTTTTCTTGTTCTAGCCGTCCTAGACGACCGATGCGAAATTTTGTAAGTAGGTCTACGTCGCTGTATAGCTCACAGAGTTTGTCGTTAAATCTCCTTTTCGAGTAACCTTTCTAGAACCGTTCTAAAAGCGACCGAGAATACCTGCACCGAACGAGTCCAAGCTTCAGCGACAACAAAATCAGGAATCAGATCAAGTTTAATCCCATTAGTTGTTTGGGATGACAACTACTTGTAGGAAAAGTAATTTTCCAAAAAAGTCTAGCTGAACTTTTTAAATATAAAGCCACAAGTCTATTGACTAGATTTTATTATCATTTGTTGTCAGTTCAACAAGCTCTAAAAAATAATCGAAGAAGCGAATACTTCGAATTCCAGCATTAGACTCTTAGGGCCGTTTGCTCATACAACTCTTAACGATTTAAGTTCTACTTAAATACTTATGGGCTATTTTTTTTCAGGGCATAAACTGTCACATAAGAGTGATAAGTGGCACTTAAATTCGCTATGAGTTGTATCAGCAAACGGCCCTTAAAGGTCTACAGTCTTTCTTAAAAACAATACCGCACTGGCCTTTTATAATTTCGTTGGGGAGCATATTCGAATTTTCTTTTCGGGAAGAAAAAAACAAGAAGATAAGAATTATACTATAATTTTATTGTATTGAGAAAATTAATTTAAAAACCAAATCTTTGTTACCTATACTACAGGGTGGCGCACGAATCGTGCTACAAAAATAAAACGTAATAACTTTTTTTCTGTGTGAGTAATCGGCTTATTTTTTTTTTATTTTGTAGGTTACTATTTAGATTTATAAAAATGGATGCTTGGGATACGGGGAAAAGAATTTGGATAGTGCAACGGTACCATGCTTTGCAGTCCGTCATTTCCGTCCAAAGGGAATTTAGGCGGGGGTTTGGCGGTAATCCCCCGAGTAGATGGACCATTATGAGGTTTGTAAACATGTTTGCCGAATCTGGAAGCATCGCACGAAGGCCGTACCATCGAGATGCCAATGTTCGGGTTCAGGATACAATCGCAGCAGTAGCATCTGCAATACAGGCCAATCCGAGCGTTTCGACCCGAAACTTATCGGGGCAAATTGGAGTTAGTAGACGGTCATTACAACGGATACTTCATGACGATTTAAACTTGTTTCCGTACAAAGTCCAAATTACTAGCAAGTTAAACCCTCAGGATTTGCCTGTTCGCCTGGAATTTTGCCAAAAAATGATATCAATGGCCGAAGAAGACAACACATTGATCAATTGTTTGTTCATGTCTGATGAGGCCCATTTTGATCTTAACGGCAATGTAAACAAGCAAAATTGCCGTATATGGAAAGAGTCTAATCCAGAAATACTCCATGAGACGGAACTGCACCCAGAACGAGTCACTGTGTGGTGCGCAGTTTCATCAAGGTGTATTGTCGGGCCGTACTTCTTTGAAGAAAACGGTGTAACCGTTACTGTCAATGGGGAACGTTATTTAAAGATGTTGAAGGAGTTTTTTTTACCCAGAACTGCGCCGAACACGTATACCATTCAACAGCGTTTGGTTTCAGCAAGATGGAGCAACTGCACATATAGCCAGACCAGTTATGGCGGAGCGAAACAAAAAATTCGCAAACAAATTAATTTCTAGGAACTCCACTCTTCGCTGGCCCCCAAGGTCACCTGACCTGACTGCACCAGACTTCTTTTTATGGGGCTATGTCAAGCAAGAGGTGTATAAAACGAAGCCCAGGAATTTAACTGAATTAAAGCAGTCCATAACGACAATAATTGAGGCGATCCCAACTTCAACTCTTCAGGCCGTAATGAATAGTTTTTTGATCAGGTGCCGCATATGCGTGGGAGAGCGTGGAGGTCATGTGCGATCTACAATCTTTAAAAACAACTAACTATTTAAAATAAAATTTAATTTTCTAACCAATAAAAAACAAAAAAAAATGAAATACATCGATTAAAAAAAAAGTTATTTGAATTTCTTATTGTAGCACAATTGGTGCGCCACCCTGTATAACTAGCAGTTACGCGCGACTTCGTCCGCGTGGGAATCTATTAAAATGTACTTTTTTTTAGAAAAATTGTTACTTAAATTGTTTTTTTTTTAAGGATTTCTTTATAGAAAATGTTTGTTGTTTTTTTATTGGGCGGCAGTAATATCACCAGACTTCAGGGTGAACTTACACGAGAGCAAGCTACGTAAAACTGACCGTGCGTAAAGCAATCTTCCCTTAAATCTATACCAGCGTATTTCAATGATTGGCCCTGAGATTTATTGATCGTCATGGCGAAGCATGCTTTGAGGGGAAATTGTAATCTCTTAAAGTTAAAGGGGAGGTCATTAGGTATCAGAGGAATGGGCGGCACGAATACTTTTTCCCCTTGAGCAACCCCGGTCAATATAATAGCTTTGATTAAATTTCTATATAGCTTTGATTTGCAGTCAAGTGCCATTACATAGTTTTGGTGGTTTTAAGTTCCGAAGGAGCACTACGGGTGTGCCCTTCCGAAGAGTTAGTCTATGGTGTGGAATAGGTACCCGATGGTTTAAGGGAATTTAAAAACTGTACGGGATAGTTAACGGCTTCATCAACATTGCAAATAGTGTCTATCTAATAGAACGCACTAAAAATTTATTAAATAGGTAGATATCTTATCAAAGAAAAAACAAAATTAAAAGAAAATTCAAATTAAAAGTAAAATAAATTGAAATTCAAATCAAATTTGATTTAACCTAATAAACCGAACTACAAAAAAAGCTAAAAACAATTAAACGAATGATTTTTTTGGATCAATATTCCATATCCATAGCAGACCTCACCAATTCATCCAACATCAATCACCAAACACACAGCCAGGCTTGCCAGATTGCGGGATATATCGCAAAACGCGCGTCATTTTTTTCGGTGTAAAATTAGAATTTGCGATATCTCTTATTTATTGCGATGTTTGCGATATTTTGTTTTATTAATCATTAAAACGAAATTAAATACTAATTCAATTACCGACGATTTGAAGGTGTACGTTCATTGCACGATTGTATTGTATTACAAGGGGATCTTGATCGACTTTCCATATGGTGTCACAATAACGACCTTCATCTTACTAATAATCACTTTTAACCCACACACTAAATATTTTGTAGGTCACAATATGCAATTTTGTATGGAAAATTTCGCCATTGTGAGTTGGAAGAATTTAGCCTGGGCACTAAAAATGATTATTAGTATCGCGGAATGTGTCTAAATGTCAAAGCCTTCCTTTTAATCTTAACCTCTCTTGAAATCACTTACGTACGTAATCGATAATACCCCTCTGTCCATCTTTTCAGCGGAACGGCGAGTTATTTGTGACGTAAAACTTAGCACATTGAGTCTTTGCTTTCCAAAGGTATTCAGATATTAGGTTTCATATTGTGGAATTCAAGATCCACATAGGTTAGGTTGAAGTGGCTGTCGGCCAGCCGACACACATAGACCATTATAAGGTCCCTTGTGATACCACATGAATCTATGTTTCTAATTCTTTCTACTCGTTGAACCAGTTGGAGCTCCTGATAAAGCGTCAGAGATTACGAATGTCCGTGGTTATCAGATCGTTAAGATCGCTGAAGTAGAACTCTCCTGAATGGAGTTTCCGTCTTTGTGAGAGAGCCGGACAAGCGCATAGGAGATGAAGAAAAGCTTCTTCCTCTTCCTCGTCAAAACAGCTCCTGCAAAAATCATTAGATATATATATATATAGATTTCGAGAGATATTCGAATCAGACCACCATTGTCGGGTCTCTTTTCGTCTCTCTACCACTGTAAATCTTACTCAGAGAGACTGTCTGGATTTCTCCACAGTTCTTCTCTGGGCTTAATTCCTAGTGTTAGCGCTAGCATCTGTTTATGGGAGATCTGTTTCATCGACTGGGCTCGACCCAATGATGTCCCAAAATCCTCATTCTTCTGCCAGCCAACGCTGGACATTGACACAGTATATGTGCCGCTGTCTCAGATTCCTCCAGGCATAGTCTACAGGTATCATCCTCTATAAGGCCCATTTTCCTTAAGTGATACCCGAAATTACCATGTCCTGTAGACAAAGCCACCACCCATTTCAATGTTCCTCGACTCATGCTTAGAACAAAATCATTAGATAGTCCGCCAACCCTTTTTGCATGCCTGCCTATAAGACAGTGTCCTGTGATGATACATATTGTAGCACTTATATGCTTCCTATTGAGGGAGATCAGATGCACAGAACGTTTTAGATCCAGCTTTGGCCAGATCTGTTTTGCCGCTAGGCATGTCGAGCCGGTTGTCCATCTAAGATTTGCTCTTATGATGGCGTCCAGCTTTATAGTGAGTTTACAAGTAGCGATTGGGATACCTAAGGAATCCTTATCTGAAAGCATATGTAGTGTTGTACTTTGTCAGCCTGACAGTTACCTGTGATGTCCCTATACCCAACAGAGGTGAATGTTGAACTGCTCCGCCATCTCTCTGAGAGACGAACGACAGTCTTGAGCTGTTATTGAATTTGTAGAGTCTGGTTCCAGGCACTTTATAGCTGCTTAAATGTCCGAGACGATACGGATATCTTTAGCAGATATTACGTTTTCTTTCAGCCAAGATAAGACTTTTTTTATCGTCATTACTTCCGCCTGAAAAACGCTACAGCGATCAGGAAGACGGAAGGAGAGAATAAGATTTAGTCTGTCGGAGAAGACACCGCCACCAACACCGTTGGCACAGTTTTCGAAACGTCTGTGAAAAAATGGATCGACTCATCACTCAGGAAAGCTTCCTCCTCCCGGAATTATCTAGTAGGAATGGAGACGGAATGGAGTCTTAAATATTTATTTTTTGCATTTGTCAGTGCTCATCTCGAGTACTGCAGTACAGTATGGAGTCCATTTTATGAAGTACATTCTATTAGAATAGAGACGATCCAAAAGCGTCTAACTAGAGTAGCTTTTCGTAGACCGCGATGGAATATTGAAATGTCATCTTCCGAGACGAGGTTTGGTGTCTTACCTCTTCTTAGACGGTGGCAATAGTTTTTAAATAAGGTTTATTCGTGATTTGATAAATAATCAAATCGATTGCCCTTTCCTATTATCATTAATTGGATTTTATGCTCCTCTGAGAGTTCTTAGAAATCGTCTTTTATTTTATATACCTTATCATTGAGTTAATTATGGATACAGTGAACCAATTTCAAGATGCCTTAGGGAATCCAATAAATATTGGAGTATATTCGTTTTTCAGCTTACATAGTACAGATTCATTTAGGAATAAATTAATTCTGTTGTTAAGCTTTGGTGGTTGTTCAATAGTTAAATTTGCTTTGTGGACTGTATTTTACTTGCTCTTATTTTTCTGCAATCCTGTGAAAATTCCTTTGAGGAAAATAAATGAAACGTTTCCAAGCCAAAGTAAAGTTTTTTAATAATAAAAATAAACCAAAAAGGGATAGCAAGAAAAACAACGAAAACTTAAAAATAAAAACTAAAAAACAAAATTGAATTAAGGACAGTGAATTTAATCTATGCTGCCTGTAACTTAAATTATCATGCTTCGGGGTTAACAGTGGTCATTTTGAAGTAAAAATAAAATAAATAATTGGCGCAACAGGTCCGTATGGACCCAAGCCTAGCTTCTCACAACCATTCGTCTTGTGTGAGTTTTTATTTTTTGGGACGAATGGAAGGGATCTACAATTTTATGCCGAGTCCAAACGGCCAATTGAGAAGCTCTTTCATGACAGTTATACTCTCGGATGTTTGTCAGACGTTCGCGAGAGGTGGCGCAGTGAAAAAACCTTAAGTTGGAATTTGGGTTTTTCTCGGGATTCGAACCTGGGACCCCTCGCTTAGTAGTCCAACACACTAACCACTAAGCCACTGCGCCGACGTATAGTATGTATATTGTTGTATTAAGTAATCTAGCGAGAACAGTAGATGTACTCATTTGATTTGATTGAAATAAAATAAATACGTTATTACAAAAAAAATATTTTTAGCATTTTCCTAAAAGGCGGTACAATTTGCTTTTCCAATGTGACCTCACTACAATCGTACCACAACTTTGCAAGATGCTCCGATTTGACCGGTTTTGAGAGTCGACGAATTGTTTTAAGACTAAATATCCATCATATGTTTAAGGGCCATTTTTAACAACCTCCGACTGCAGATCTTCCCAATCATATTCGAATGATAAACAGCTATTACAATCAAATGCAGTACAATAAAAATTCTCTTCCGCTGCGAATGCTAAACCAATTACAAGGTGCACTTTACGAAACGGAAATCTCTTATACCCGTAACAGGAAATACGTTACAATTCTCAGTAATTGCGCCTCTTACCCTAAATCGTATCATCATTTAATTTTCTTTAGTTATTGCCTTGTGCCTTGGTCGCCGCCACCCGTATGACACGGCGCACTTGCCGACACATGTACGATTTCTTTTCCATATGACCATCTTCAATTACTTGCCCTGAACCACACACAACCTGAACGCATTTAGCGGTCGCATCGATTAGATATGGATACCATTTAAAAGCAAAGCCCGTACACGGTAATTGCCATACCAATGATAGAGAATCACAAACTGGTAACTTGAAGGCCCATAATTAGGACAAAAAAAAAAATGAGAAACATTATTCCAAGCAGAAGAATGCAACATTTCCAGGAAGCATTTCCTTATCGAACCAAGGATTTCGCTGTGATTATTCTTTTGCATTGTGCAAAAGTACACCTTCGATATTCGATGCGGAAAAGGCGAAGAATAACACAAGGTAAGGGAAAATAACTGCAGGTGACAAACCGTGCGTCGCCGGTGACTTATCGGACGTTGTTTGGTTATAATTCTTATATAGGCGGATGGAATTTCAATAGAATCAAATCTCCGTTCATATTTGATTATAGTATACAAGGAAATTTACTTAAAAGAGTTACTGATCAAAAAGATCTAGGTGTTATATTTGATCCTGAATTACGCTTTGCATTACACATAGATTACATAATAAGCAAGGCTAATTGTATGCTGGGTTTTCTGTGTCGAAATTCTAAAGACTTTAACGATCCCTACACTCTTAAATCACTTTTTAATTCATTAATTCGTTCTATATTAGAATATGGTTGCGTTGTTTGGAATCCCTACTACCACAATGCTGAAGCTCGGATTGAAAAAATTCAGAAACGATTCACAAAATATGCTCTCAGAAAAATAAACTGGAATAATGATATTCCTCCTTATGAAGCAAGATGTGCGCTTATGAGTTTGAAACCTCTGGCAAAAAGAAGAACCTATTACTCAGTACTTTTTGCACATGATGTAATTACCGCTCATATTGATTGTTCGCTTTTATTATCATTGTTTAGTATATACACTCCTTTTCGCATTCTTCGGCCTAGAGAACTGTATTTTTTTTATGTTTCTCGGCACAGAACTAATTATGGTCAAAATGATCCCATAACTAAAGCTTGTGTCAATTATAATTTATATAATAATTCAATTGACTTCAATATGAGTAGAATACTTTGTAAAACTGCTATAATGAATTCACTGTAATCTAATGATTAAATATGTATGTATAAAATATGAATTTCTGTATTGATATTAGAAGTAGTCTAAAATAAGATAAACTTGTAAGACGAAATAAGTAAATAAATAAATAAATAAATAAATTTGTGTGGAAGGGGTTTAGTGCGATTAGCTGAGGTCTATGCCGTACACGTCAGTCGAATAGCTAAGTTTTCTTCTTTTCATTGCGTTTCCTTTACGTGACAGTATTTTATTTGGAATTAAATGTTTTGTTTTTTTGTGGAAAAGTATTTTTAGGAAATGTGAGTCAGGTGATTGCGAGATGATTTGTCACTTGACAAGTGACAACTGCCATGCAGAAGAATGAGGATTTTGGTCATACAATGGGTCGTATGAATAAAAGCTAGCATTTGCTTTCAGTAAAATGTTGTAGAAAAGTAAAAGCTATTAGCGATTGCTTTGAATTGTTATTAATACAAAACTTAGTTTGTTAAGACTAGTATCCTGCTCGCGCTAAATTTTACCGTCCCTAGTCTCCACCTCATTTCTCCACACCAAAGATAAATGCTCGCTAAATTGTTAAACATCATATAGATGGGACAAAAACCATTTGTTCATGACGTAAACGTTATTTTCTTTATTCGCGTACATACAATTTTCGAATTTCAAACTTTAAGGACAATGCATTGTTTGAATCGTTCCAAAACAATAGATATAAGTAAAATTGAAGAAGATATTATCATTGCTGCAGCAGCTCAAATAATTTCTATATTAGCGAGCAGAAGCCGAGACGTTCCTTCGTGTCGGGTAAATGTCCCTATTTGTATTGGAATTTTTCTGCAATTTCCATATTGCTGATCGTTCCTTCACAAGCCCTGTAATATTTTTTTTTTTTCGCATGAAACGGAATTTTTGGTTTTGCGTTCAATTTTATTTATCGCAAAATTTTTTCTGCAGTTTCCTCTAAAAAAAATCCAAAATAAACACAACACAAATTGTTTCCTCGGCTTTTTATGTCAAAATTTATCTTCGATTTAATGTACCTGACATTTATTTCGCGAGCTAAATGACTGGAGACTTGTCAGCGGCCTATCTATATGAAGTTAAGAATTTAGAGAGCGAACAGGATACTGCTTTGCTAAACTGCTTCGCTACATTTTATCTTTGTAGACATTCTTTTTATGGGAGATAAAATTTAGCGCGAGCAGCATACTTAGCTTTAAAGTAAAAATTCGAACATAGAATTGACTTCACTGTACTTGTCCTTGCCTTGCGATTTCTGTCAAACTTGACAAGTGACAACTGCCATGTGGTGTGTTTATTTTGAATTTCTTTTGTTGAAAAAGTAATCAAAAGTGAAGAGAATTAAATAAAAAAAAACTTGGAAAATAATTAAATAAAAAAGGAAAAACCATTCCCTTTTCACACCGCACCGAAAACCGTGTTTTCGTCGAAACTCGTTGATGCATTCATACCGAACACCAACTAGTTTTCCTTTGACGTTTCAATCAGCTGTGAGACGACACTAGTCGTGAAACTTTTGTTTTAACTATTTGGTTACAAATTTCGATCGCAAGGCAGATCAGTTAAAAATAATATTAGTCCATCAATTAAGAGTGGAAAATGATTTTAAGCTGTGAATTGTTAGTTGTGACTTTGTCAGCTGTTCTGCTAAATATTTCAAAAGGCGCGTTTCTTTCAACAATCCATAACTAATGGAAGGCGTTTTGAAAACTGAAATATGTATGGGAAATCTTCTGTTTTCGATGAAGTTTTTGAGTGTTTTCGCGAAAACCCGGTTTTCAGTGCGGTGTGAAAAGAGAATGGTTTTTCCTTTTATATTTAATTATTTTCCAATTTTTTTTTATTTAATTCTCTTCACTTTTGATTACTTTTTCAACAAAAGAAATTTAAAATAAATACACCACTTGGCAGTTGTCACTTGTCAAGTTTGACAGAAATTGCAAGGCAGGACAAGTATAGCGACAGTGAGGTAGATGCCATGTTCGAATTTTGAACTCGGTACTTTGCTGAGCGACGAAGACGACTTTATCATCTGCTTGTTGAACAGTTTTTGACACACTTACTAATTAATCAACGAAACGTTTGACTGTTGAACGCCAATATATTTTCCGACACCAACCTAATTTGGCGCTTAATTATTTTATTTTATTTTCAAAGGATACAATTGAAATCTGGATTTTAAGCCGGGTAACTATGCCCATATGGCTGTTGCACTTAACCCTTAAACCCTATCCTAGGGTCCAGCGCGATGCATAAACTAAACTTTCGTGGATATTTGTTCAACTATAAACCGTACGATGGCGCCATTCAAGCTAATCCTCTAATGTATCAGTAGACGTCTCGTCATTAGTCATTTTTAATTGCGCCTTCGGTGCAGTCGTAATTATAACAACTTCCGGGTCTCATAGACCCCAGGGTAGGAATACTTGAATATATTCGAAGCGTAGGTACACTGTATCCATACGTACTAAGCGATGGCCGATGGCTATGTTTTACGGTTAACTTAATATTTTGGGTGTTAACTCATATGCTCTTCAGAAAATGGTATAAAATCAGCGCCAAAAAAGGCGCCATTTCCTTAAAAGACTGCTATATTGTGAGCTTTGTGGTTTTGTGAGCTCTAAAGGCATATTTTCAGCTAACTAAGGCGGATTTCAGTGTTTATTTACTGAGTATAAAAAATACTTTTACTTCCCCGGACATACCCTACTTTTAGAACTAATCAACTTCTTTCACATCCAATTTTTTCGACTTGTATTTTCTGGTGCTTTCCAAAATGTAATATGAAAAACAATGCACTTTCTGCGCTTAGACGGTTTAAAAACCTGAGTAATTTTTTCAGTTTATGAGAGCAACTAGAGAAAAAGTACTCATCTGCATTTGTCTTTGAACGCTAGAGTCCACGAAAAAGGGGGTTTTGATCAGGCTTCCCAGAACTTCTTCGATGGCTTCCTTCAAAGTACCTTCATTTTTAATTAGATAGCTAGGAACACTAACTGTTTTGAGAGTTTTTTTATGCAGTTTCGAAGCGTCGGCAGTTTGTAAGGAAATCTATATTTATAATATCTGTAGGCTTAAGAGGTTTTGAACTTAAAGCCACAGTATTGTATTGTAAGTAATAGGCCCTGTACACTGCGACCACAAGAGATCTATTGTGTTGCTCTTTATTGTTTAACCCTGTTGAGGCTCTTTATAAGCCTCAGTACACTTCTTGGTTCCATGTTTCATATCTGCAGGACTTAAAAACGCCCCTCGCTCTGCCCCTTTCCACAGCAGGGCATTCGCAGAGTACGGATTCGATTCGATTACAAAATACGGGACAAACTTTAACTGAAAAGAATTGTCGACGGTTTTTTTAAAAACTAAATTGGTAACGATTGTAAATTTAAATATACAAGGGAAACCATTTACAGATATACCAGTTAATTGCGATGTCCAAAATGTCAACACTGATTCTCAGAACTTTTTGACGTTGGGCGCCAGTTATCATTGAAGCAAGCTCCTCTTTATGTGATCGTTTAAATGACATTATCAAATCTAATACATGTCTATATAGGCGAAGGCAAATATTTAAGAACCACTTTCACTGCCTTAAACACGTCATATTAGCTGGATTTTATTTTCGGAAGATTGTGCAGAGATGCCATGCTGTATGCTATTTCCTTTCCAATATGTTGTGTATATAAATACTGGCTTAAGAAGTCGCTATAACTGCATAAGTCATGATATAAACAGTGAAGTACGGAAATGTCGTGATAATTACTACCACAATAGAACAAGGGCTGCACAGGGAAATGTTAAACAAGAATGGAAAGTGGTTAATGACATTATTAATCGAAACATAACCAGGCAAAATAATACTATTACGTTAAAAAATGGTAACATTAATATTTCGGAACCTGCTGAAATAGCTAATGAATTTAATGAATACTTTGCATCAGTTGGACAACATAACATACAAAGAGATAGTCTAAAAGTATGTAATTGTTATTGTTCTGAACCCAGATTTTCAGACAATCATTTTGTTAGTAATAGCTTCTTTTTTGAACCAATTTCTGGATCAGAGATTTTGAAGACTATACATTCTTTAAATACCTCTAATTCCTGTGGTAGCGATCTTATTTCAAATGCTATGCTAAAAAGCATTTCTTATAATATTGTGGATATTTTGGAATATCTCTTTAATCTGAGTGTCCTGTCTGGTAGGTTTCCGGATGACTTAAAATACGGCGTTGTTATTCCTTTTTTTAAAAAAGGAAGCAGATATGACAAAAAGAATTTTAGACCGATAACATTATTGTCTTCGATTTCCAAAGTCTTTGAGAAATGCATTAAGAAGAGAGTATTGGATTATCTCAACAAAATTAATTTTTTTAGTCTAATGCAGTATGGGTTTAGAGCTGGGCTATCTACTGAAGATGCACTATTAGATTTCTGTTGCATCATACAAAAAGGTTTGGATAAAAAAAGATCGTGTGCTGGGCTTTTTGTTGATATAACAAAAGCGTTTGATATGGTCGACCACAGCATACTTTTAAAAAAGCTGTATAATGTAGGTTTTCGTGGTTCAATACATAGCTGGCTTAGGTCCTATCTGAGAGACAGAATCCAAATCGTAAAGATCGGTACTAAACTTAGCAACTCTAGGATTATTAATCTTGGTGTTCATCAAGGTTCAGTTCTTGGACCTATTTTATTTCTGATTTACGTCAACTCTCTATTTACCCAACCATTCGTAGGAAAGGTCAGAGCATTTGCTGATGATCTTGGTATTGCATACAATTCCGTCAATCCCTTAAATCTAGTGGCTGATATAAATAATGACGTTGAATTACTAAGAATCTGGTTTGCTGCACATAAGCTAGTAGTAAAAGATAAAACAAAACTTATGTTCTTCAGTCTTATCAACCAGGAGTATCCGGATATCGATATCATATTCCATGCTTCTGGATGTACAAGGTACAACCTGTTTCATAGTTCGTTTGCTGTTCCATGTTCCAATGTATCTTTTGACGTGTGTGTTCTCTGTCATGTCAATTGCTTTAAAATTGAAAATGTAAGCCATTTTAAGTATCTTGGTGTAATAACTTATCGAAATTTGAGTTGGGCTAATCATATCCAAAGTTTGAAGCAATATCTGCTCGCACTATTCGTTGTTTTTATCGTCTACCAAAGTTCTGTCATTTTAATGCTTTAAAAAGAATTTATTATGGGATATTTCATTCGAAATTACAGTACGGTATAAGCTGTTGGGGAAGTGGATATCTGAACAAAATTCAGCCTCTGATTGTACTTCAGAAGTGTGCTGTACGGAAGATCTGCAATTCGTCTCGCTTAGCCCACTCAATGGTATTATTTAAACGCATGGATATCCTCCCGGTTAGGCATTTATTTTATTTTAAGGTCCTGAAGATATTTTTTATTAGAAGTGGCTACTTGCAAAGTGCGATCTATGGCGCCTATAGCTTGAGGAGCCGTCGTCAACCTCTTGTGTCCATTCCACCCTTTCGCACCACATGCTATAGAAACTCATATTCCATTCTTTCTTGCAAACTATTTAATAGCCTTCCTGTAGATATACGACTCATTACGAATTTATTTACTTTTATGAAAAATGTGAAACAATGGCTTCTTAGTTTTAATCATACTGAAATTGAAATTTTGCTGAACTACATCGCGTAATATTTACTAAATAAAAAATATTATAAGTAATACATTTTTCTTTATTTTGTATAATGAAATTGTTTTCTTATTTTTAATTGGTTCACCCCACAATAATTACTTTTAAATGATGTGACATTTGCCTCTATTTATGTTAATTACTACAAAATGTCACTAACTATTCTCAAAATTTTTAGCTGCAATATTTATTATTAGTTTTGGAGATTATAAATTGTAACATGAGGATAATAAAATAAATAAATAAAATAAAATAAATATACTATAAGGTACTATAAGTGTAGAATTTCTACCACCGGTCGAACCCTAGTTTTCTTAACTATGCTAAATCTGCGGCTGTTGCGGATAAAATGGGGGAATTTTTGTGTCAGCGAATAGCATCATTCGTTGCGGAACTCTAAATCGCCCGATGATTTTCAAATTTTTTAGCACCAGAATCAAAATTGTTAAATTTCTCATTACGTTCAGCCCTTTTCATTGGTCTTCTGTCTAAATACAAAAATTTAATCTGCCAGATCAAAAGAAGAGAACGAGCACTCAACTCTCATTAAGGGGAAGTCAATAACCCAACAAGGTTTGCTATGAAAGTATTTCTTAATTTTAAAGGTAGATGAATTTGTATATAAATTTAAATAGCTACCACGCAACTTTATCTCTTCATACATGGCACCTATTCTTTTTTTTTTCAACATAATTGGACTCATGGTACCCTATCGCGTGATTATACACAGTTTAACATTGTAGAGTGTTGCTTTTGGCACGACCAATTTCGTCAAGTAGGTGTCACGGTCCATTTTACAATATCACAAGCTTGACTTAATTCAACCGCAACGAAGTTAAACCATTATAGTGTTTTCGTACATCTGGCTGTTTACGGTCGATTAAGTTCTGAGGTACGAGATAATAAATAGCCTTTCAAAATGTACTTTTAAGGCCAAAGTGTCGAAGTCTACCAATGGCTGAATAACCAACAAGTGAGAAAAGATAGTGAGTATTTAACAGGCAAAATCAGGTGTATGAGTAGGAGTACCTTATCCCGGTAAGTCGGCTTTGCTGAGATGAATTTGCACTCCGAACACACTTGTGTGCCCAAAAACAAGCCCTACCTGATGTGCGTTGCCAGTGTCCACAAACAGTTGGACCACATCTTTGCCACACCATAGTCAAGCAAATGCATCCTCCGAAGCGAAACTTTCCGAGAAGGTTGCACACGTGATCCTTAGCTATGAACCACTTGGCCCAGCCCAAACTTCGCTTAAAATTTCCGCGAGAATCAAAGATCAAGGGCACGGACCAGAACTCTAAGGACATTCTTGGCGCATTCATCACTTAAATCAGTGAAGCGTGGAAGTGCTGTAAATTCAAGTTTATCCCTATATGGTTACCAGAAGAGTCTTCTAAAGTCTGCAATAAAGGTAGACGAGCTTCCGACAAAGAGTTGCTTCTCATTAACGATAACTTACTACGGGAGCTCGAAGAAACTGATTGTAAACTTACGCTCGGCACACAAGTTAACGAACATTTAGAAATGTCATAAAATCCAAATACAATTTTAAATTTTCAAAATTTACCCAAGTTTCAACATCGTTTTAGCAATATAAAAGCATTCCTGATCGATATCAATGTTTTTAACAAAGTTGTAAGCTTGTTAAGCTAAATATCTTTCGATCAGCTTTTTCTGAAATTATTAAGATTCTGTTGCTTGGCGACACATTTGTTGTCTCTTTATGTTTTCAAAGTAATTTCAACGAAACTCTTGGAAGACTTTGGCGCAATTCTAGATCCCAAAGCCATGAAAACGAACATAAGGGACCTCAAAGACAATGCGCCGTACAAATAACAAAATTTAGAATCGACTTTAAAGGTACGGAAGCTCACAATTGTGAAAACTGTATGAAAAATATAGCCATAGTGAACTACTCAAATTAAGAGTCGAAACTATAAATGTAAGGCCCAATAAGTACAAGCATTTTTAACAAGCCAGACAGCGGTTATTCAAGTACTTTCCTGTGTACCAGCTAAAGCACGGAATATTTACTCTTGTTATATAGGTTGACACTAACAAACAAACCACTCGCATAACCTCTGGCGCACGACGAGTTATCTTCGCTGAAAGAACTGGCGGATAGCAACGATACAAGCTAGGAATGGCAACCTGCTTAGCTGTGATGCTTATGGCCACACCTTTTTTTCGCCAGCTCGGAAGTCAACGAAAGTCGTCAGGATTTGTTTGATTTTCTTCTGCCATTCCACTTATCTGTGTAACTCAAATCTTTGTAATTAAAGGCCCTGCTGCGATAAAAATGTTCGACATCAGACTCGAAAATATAAGCTTTGACAAGGTAATCTGAAGAACTTTCGGCGCGAAATTCTTTTTGGATCACGAGTGGACCACAAGTTTGAAGTATTAGGAAAACCTAGTCCCTATAGAATTCAATGAATATTTCACAGAAATCGCTATAAAATTAAAACCTTCCACGGAAACTCATCTTTCCTGCAGTTGTTCTACATCCTCCAATATAATTACAAACAATATGCAATCAAATAGTTTTGTCTTTAATGAGATTACTGCAGGAGAGATATATAAAGCAATTTGTTCTCTGAAAAATAGTAACTCTTGTACTAGTGATGGCTTATCAAGCATTTTATTGAAAAATATTGCCTTATTTTTAGTTGATATTTTGAGTTATTTGTTTAACTTTAGTGTTGAAAACGGTTGTTTTCCTCATCATTTAAAACGTGCTGAAGTTGTGCCTCTCTTCAAAAAGGGCAATAAGTGTAACTTAACAGATTATAGACCAATATCTTTGTTATCAACCCTGTCTAAAATCTTTGAAAAATTAATTAAGTCGCGTGTCTTAGCATTCTTAGACAAAAGTAATTTCTTTTCAAATTACCAATTCGGTTTTAGGTCAGGAATGTCAACGGAAGACGCAATTCTTAGGGTTTGTAGTCAATTATATGAAGGTACTAACTATAGTGACTCCTCAATGGCTCTTTTCATCGACATGACAAAAGCGTTTGACTTGGTCGATCATGACATTTTACTAAGTAAATTGTATAGCGCTGGACTTAGAGGAGTAATATATGAGTGGTTTAAGTCTTACTTGAAATTCAGAGAGCAAAGAGTCAATATTAATGGAACCCTCAGCGGCTTTCGTATTTTAAAAAATGGTGTCCCGCAAGGTTCTGTGCTTGGTCCGCTTTTATTCTTAATATACGTAAATTCTTTATTTGATCTAAAGTTGAACGGCGTCACAACTGTCTTTGCTGATGACATTGTTTTCACTTATCAGTTTAAAACTGTATTTGAAACCATAACCAAGATTGAAGAAGATCTCGAATATTTAAGAGTTTGGTTCTGTGCTCATAAATTAATTATCAGTGAGAAGACTAAGCTAATGACCTTTAAAACATCTGGCAATACCATGTTTGATTACAACCTTTTTTTCCATTCCCATAATTGTAAAAGGTTTTGCCTACCTTTACATAAGTGCGGTAAAAATAATTTTATTCAAGGCATGCAATGCTCAATAAATTGTTTTAAGATTGAGACTGTGCAACAATACAAGTATCTTGGAGTCTTAATAGACGCTAACTTAAACTGGAAAGAACATATACAAACGGTTAAATTGCATCTGAACTTGGTAGCTCGAAAAATGTATCTAATTAGACCTTACTGCTCAAAACATGTTCTAACCTTAATATATTATGGTCTTGCACATTCAAAGTTGCAATATGGCATCACTAGTTGGGGTGGATCATATACTAGTTCATTTGGGCCTCTTTTGATAGCACAGAAACATTTAATTAGAATTATTTGCAAAAAAAATCGACTATCTCACAGTTTACCCTTGTTTAAAACATTACGAATTTTGCCAATGAGACATCTTTATGTTTTCAAAGTTTTGAGAGAGTTCTTTAAACAAAGTGGGAACATACCAAGCAGAAACTCTCAAATGTACTGCTTACGTATTAATAATTTAAATCTTGTTAAGGTACCAATCGCACACAAAACCCACTTTGCTCACTTTTATACTTATACTGCCCCGACCATTTTTAATATATTACCTTTGTGCATCAGGACAACTTTGAGTTATCATTCGTTTTTGAAAAAAGTTAAAGACTGGCTATTCACAATTGACTATGATCAGATAGAATATTTCTCAAGATCTTTATTCTAGTTAAAAAAAAAAAGAATGTTCATACCAACTTTTGGTTCATTTATCTTGTTTTGCTCATCAAATCATTAGAATGATCACTACTATTCTTTTCAAAATTAAGTATCATTGTAGATCACAAACTGTTAACATTATTATAATACTTGAAATGAATAAAATTAAATAAAAAAAAAAAAAAAAGAAAAAAAAAAGAACCGAAATAGAATTTTATCAAGTCATAATAAACACAAAACTCTGATAGAAAAACTATTCGGTCCAAAGTTAGTTTTTAAATTTCCTCAAAGAAGTCCGTACGCCACATTCAGTAAAATCTTCACACCGCAAACCAAATTTGATGCTTGGCAACCCTAGTTTCCATTTACTAGGGTTACCAGATATTGGGAAGATTTTGGAAAACGTTACTAAACTGAACAGAAAGTATATAGTTATGTAATATGCGCCTTGTGCATAGATACCTCCGACTCCTAGTACTGGTACAGTCACAAGCCATTTTCATCACACTTAATGTTTGATCTACAAACTAGAAGCTAGTTCTTCCCTCACACTTGATCTTCCTGGAAGATCAAGTAAGAGAGGTAGAGCCATTTGAATCAACTAACCAGTACCTAGCTGGACACAGGCGCAACGAAGCGATTGATATTTAAATATCTAGTGTAAGCTAAGGTTGTCATAAAAAAAAATTCATAATAAATTCAGTGTCATTTTATTAAAAAGAATAAACTTCAAATATATAACTAATATGCATTTAATGGTGATAGGTCAAACACTCGTTTTCCGTCATTGTTCTGGTCAGTCCCAAGCCTTGTTTATGACGAACGGCCTCAAGTGAGTTTACCATTTATCGCTTACCAACTCATTAGTCTTAAAAACAGTTTGCTTAACTGGAAAAAAAAAACCAATTAAATCAAGAACACCCATTCGACACACTTTTTCCATAACGAACTCCTATCAAACTGGAACCCGGAATTAATTCTCTAGCACAGTTCTCATGTCGAACACCAGCGGCAATAAATTTAAACTATAATGAGAATTTATCGCTTCATACCTTAGGGTGAATGTGTGTTCCTCTAATGAGTGATTTATTTCGGATCGACAAACTTTCGAATTGCTACAATAATTTGTTGGAATCTATTCCCCAAACATAATTATTATGCTTTAGACAAATATTTCAGCGCTCAGTGTCAAGATAAACACTGTCTCGTATCTCGGTGTTGAACGTGCTTTTAGCATCTTTTTTCGATGCACATCACGAACAAATACTATATTACTGCGAGGTTTTTGTTCTCGCCTTTAGAATCATCTTCAGAGCGTATGACTGCTAGTACGAGAACAATCGAATTGTCAAATCTCGATGGTGTACGTATTTCATTTATTTATTTTTTTTTAGTATGCAAAGCACATTTAAGACCGTACGCATTTTACGAGATAACGACCCGACAAACAGATTTTTACATTTTCTCACTTCTGTGATTGTGGTAAGTGGAGAGATTCTTGCATAAGCGCTAAAGTGTCTCATGCACGAGTATATGTGGAGTCAAAGAAAATAACATAAATGCCTCCTGGCGTAGATAATTTATTTGAGTATCTAACTTAACTGTTTATGTTGATTTTTCGGTTTTACAGATATCCAACAATGCTCATTATGCACGATAGTCACCACTTGATATACCACAGTGCACAGCAGCGCAACCGGTGGCGACAGCGAAGAGTGGTCAGTCAGCATGTGGTTACACATTTTCACATGCAAACCGAGGAAGAAATGTATATCCACAGTGATCCATATTTCTGTGAGTGTAGATGTTACAGAGGCGTACTCGTATGCCATCGAAAGACTCAAATTTCAGGTGTACCTGTCTTTCCAAATCGTAAGCGTCGAATTAATTTATTTGTCGCCTAATCGATTGGAAAATCTGGATTGGAAATTAATGACAAACAGGTTTAGAATATTTTTTTCTTTCGATAGAAAGATCGATAAAATTGTATATTGTATCGATAAGAGCATTTGTGTGGAAAAATGCAACAAGCTGAGCGGCGAGTAGGCCAGCTTTACTTGTTTTTGTTGTTTCGAAATTTCGATGGCATCGGATTATGGGCGTCAGTTTATAAAAAAAAAAAAAAAAACTGATAGTTAAGGTCACCAACGGAAAGCCGGTTCTATGAAAGCCATAGAACTGGTTCGAAAATATCATAATTAGCGGCGTTAGACAGCAAAGCCTACTTTGATTTCCAAATAGGGAACACACTGTTTCAGTTATATAAGGGACATTGTTCGATTGGAAATTGTCATGCAAATAGATTGGTGTGACCATTTTGCATTGAAGTGGGGGTACATTCAACAATGGTGAAGCATCTGATGAAATGTTGTCAACTAATGCGACTTTGATGGCGAAATGATTTAGGTTTTGAAAATTGTTTTTTGGATGATTAATTGCCTGTTGCTTGTCGTCGGTCTTTTGGAGCGAAGAAACAAGTATCTTGCAGTGAAGACCATTTGAGAATGCGAGACGATAGGTAAAAACAAAAATCCGTGTAAATAAATGACCCAGCCAAAGCGAATGAATAAATGACAAATTTTGACAGGCCATTAATCAGGAAGAGACTCTTCACGTCACAAAATACTGGGAAAATAGAAAAAGGAGTTCTCAAGAACTTGCAATAGGTAGGTACTGTTTTTTACACCCCATGGTGACCATTTTCGGCGTTTTCTCGGACATGTTGTCCGAAGCTGAAAGGTTTTTTTATTCAATGAACAATGAACAATGCCTGCAAAAAGAAATCGTTCTGTGAGAACAAGAGCTACGTACACTGAGAAAACTAAATTTAAAACTATGGGTACCAAACACAAAAATTTGTTCCCTACTACCATAACTTAGCAAGCTTACCCATATCTTGGATGTCATCCCCAAATCGAGGCAACTGTAGCCAATAAAGAGTTGCCATAGCTCTTTAAAACGCGGTTGTTAACGTATCAAATTTAAATCAGGTATGAAGACCGTATACCAAAGTCCAGTTACCCTCTAAGCAAGCTACGCTCGTTTACAACAACCCTTTATCAGTTCCTTCACCTAGTCGCTACGGTACAACAACTGCCATACGGCTACGATAGCTCTTTCTTGTATGGTTCAGTTCAGGGTAAAGTTGTTCTATTTATAACAACTGACTTGCAGAAAGCTCTGTGTTGGTCAGAGCAAGCCTCCTCTCTACTGTTATTAGTATCGAAGAAATCCTGCCGTTCAGAGGTGTTTTAAAGATCGTCTGGTAAGATTTTTCTTTATTTTCTTAACTTCCAAAGTTTATGATGCATTTTAAAATAGTGAATAGGTACTCATAAAACTTTTTGACTATCCTTTTTTTTATTTTACTGGGCAATATTGCTTTTAGATCCCTGACATTCCGTAGATAGCTGTTGATGCTATAACACCTAAGAGGGTAGGTATTAACAGCGTTTGAAGAGACTATGGCGGCTATGAGCTTCATAGATTTCTAAAAAGATTTTACAGGATAAGTATATCTAAGGTTCTTATAAAGCTTTTAATAGGGTATAAGATCCACCTCTCGCGAACGTCTGACAAACATCCGAGAGTATAACTGTCATGAAAGAGCTTCTCAATTGGCCGTTTGGACTCGGCATAAAATTGTAGATCCCTTCCATTCGTCCCAAAAATAAAAACTCACACAAGACGAATGGTTGTGAGAAGCTAGGCTTGGGTCCATACGGACCTGTTACGCCAATTATTTTTATTTTATTTATAAGATCCACCGAGGTAGGCTCTTTCAGTAAAATATTAGAATACTTTTTTTTTGGGTTCAGAGCCTCTCAATGAGGTTCTAATAGCTCTGTTTATGGGTACCACAAATCTTTTAGAGGCTGTGACAGCCTTTCATGAGGCTCTGATTGCTCTGTATATTTGTAACACAAATCTTTGAGAGGTTGTGACCGTTCCGTTCCCGTTCAAGCGGTTCTTACAGCTCTGTATGCGGGTCTGATAGCTAGCTTGGATGTTTGCAAATATATTTTGTTGGTTCCCGCAGCGCTGTTTAATGTACTGTACCCATTCACTGAAGGCATCACACCTTACTCTTGATTAGAGAAGCCACGAGGTTAGCAGTTGGTATACCTTCATAAAAAATAGGTGGCGCATTTAGTAGGGATATCGTATCTCTGTGGTTTTCTGAGTGTAGGTCGTACCATGAATGTAAAAGTAAAAAATCGATGCAAAATCGAAGCCTAACTTAAGGCTTAATGGAATTTTTGCACATAAGGCCATAGGTATCACAAATGCCATTTTACGGACTTCAACAACTTGGCCTCTTAAACAACCTTCCGCAGGCGATTTGTACAGAAAGATCTTAGGTTGGTTCAAACAAATTTTAAGGCTTCTTATACAAAACGAGGCACTATAATGGTTACATTGCAATCCCTGATAAGGACCAACAAAACATTAAAAAAAAGTTAATAACTCAAAGCTATTACCAGCGTCACAGAATCATCGCTTACATTTTTAAATACTTGGTACATCAGCCGATTAAAGTGACGTATGTCGAAAAAATAGTGTACAAACAATGCTGATGTGCACTAGGGTGGAGCACGGATGTATGAACAATTTTTTTTTTAAGATTCCGAATTGTAATAGGGGGGGGGGGGGGGGGGGGTTGGTGCCGTATGTTGAAAGATAAATAATTGTAGTTTTCCAATTAATTTGGTTAAGATCTTCTGCCTCCGCACTGACTTCGTAGATCAAAATTGAAATTTGTTGATGCAAGATTTTAGTAAACAGATATGTCGGAAAATAATATGAAAGTAAATAGATAGACAAAAGTGCGCAAAATATACTATTGATAATTATAATTTTAATTCAATATAAACAAAAAATAAATTCATTCTCGTAACAATATACATTATATTTTATAATTAAGATGCTTGAAAATCTTGTTTTGTCTCAAATTTAGGCATTGTCTTCAGTGATTCTATTTTGGCCTTTATTGCGCCTAGTCGGGACTTTTTTGTGTACTGAGAAGTGGCAGCTTCCGTCGTTATCTTTACAGCTCGTTCAAAAGCCTGGGTATGGCACGGAAGCCTTAAAAAGAACACTTCACCTTCACCACCAGATTGCGCCATGCTCCGAATTTCTTGATCGCAGAAGTTTTGCATAATCGGTGGGTCAGAAACCTTTTCTTGACAATTTATCAAATTCATTAAGTTGATGCATTGAAGTTACTAAGTGGCACTTCAAATAGCCTGGGTGTTACAGACCGAGGCATACTACGTGCTTTTAATATGCGCCGAGCTGCCAGTTCTCTAATGTGTCGATTGTTGTCTGTTATCATAGTAAGAATAATGTTCTCAGGATGTGCAAAATAACCATTACGCTGAATGACAGGATCGATTACCTTCTTAATTTCTTCCGGAAGATATCTGGAGGCCATAGCTATGTTAAAAAGGTGGTGTGTACCATCCTTGTACGATGGTTTATTTTTTATGGAGAAACCTTAACAACAAATGTGGCCAAAGTCGTCAAGTTTTAAGAAGGTGTCTCTGTTGTTATATATAAACGCATTATGCGGTTGGCCCGTGTAAGCCAACGCCCATGAGAAATTTTGCCTGAAGATTTATTCGACAGATCTTGTTGTAACTCACCTGATAAAACCGCTGACACAATTTTGAGCAAGTACTGTTGATCTGTACTTAAATCTTTAGTAGAACATTCCCATCAATACGTCAAAATGTTTTAACGGGTAATTGTTCACAGGTTTCAAGTACCTTTCCCAAAGGTCCAGCGTAAGACTTAGGTCCCGAAGTACATCAATCAAAATATTGAAATAAGTGTCTCAAAGGTAGTTCATTCATGTGTAGTAAACATATTATCCATTGAAGTGGTTTTTGAAGTTCTTAACATTTGTACCGTCACAACCGATAGCCATGAGATGATGTTGAGGAATCTCTTCATCTGATAAAAAACTTCTTATTGCAATTTGTACTCCTGTAGTCTTCAACCCAGTCCAGTGAACTCTTCTTGTGCTCTCTGTATGTGTCCTGAGCCATTTCAAAGAAATAGCTTTGTTTACAAACCTATAACATCTCTTGAATTGTTTAAAGCTATTCGCAGCTTAAAAAATTCAAATTCAAGTTCCTCAGATGGTATCTCAAGTCTGATTCTAAAAAAAATTGCTTGGTTCATAGTGGATGTATTAACGGACATCTTCAATGGGTGTGTTTTTGCAGGGGTCTTTCCCGAAGAACTTAAGTGTGCTGATGTTATACCTCTGTTCAAAAAAGGTTCTGCTGTAGAGCTGTGTAACTACAGGCCTATCTCTCTCCTCCCTGTGCTAAGTAAGATTTTTGAAAAACTACTGAAAGACAGAATAGTTCATTTTTTAGACAGCAACAAGTACTTTAGTCCAATACAGTTTGGCTTTCGGAAGGGCAAATCTACAGAAGATGCTCTACTGCAGTTCTGTGCCCAAACAATGTCTAATCTTGATGGTAAAAAGTGTACAGCTGGCTTGTTCATTGATATTACTAAAGCCTTTGACATGGTCGATCACAATATTTTGGTTGCAAAACTGGAAAAAGCTGGATTTCGTGGTTTTATGCTTGTCTGGTTTAAGTCTTACTTAAAAAATAGGTCACAAAGTGTGAAAATTGATGAGATAAGGAGCGAAATAAAAATGTTTAACCTGGGTGTGCCTCAAGGCTCTGTCTTGGGTCCAATTTTATTTCTCATCTACATCAACTCACTCTTTGCACTCGACTTCAAAGGCTCACCAACTGCTTTCGCGGATGACATAGGTTTTTCATATGGTCAGAATTGTCCTTTGGAACTCGTTGCTGACATCAATTGGGACTTGAATTTGTTGAGAATCTGGTTTGAGAATCATAAGTTGTTAATTAGCTCCAAAACTAAAATAATGTATTTCAATTTGTCATCGGTACACAGTTTAGGGGCCAATGTCCACTTCCATGCACCGGAGTGTCTAAAATTCAGATTTACCAATTGCAACTGTACGCATAAACCTACTACTCCCACATTTTGTAGTACTCTTAGTTGTAGCGATAACTGTTTTCTTATCGAAACAGTAGATGAATATAAGTATCTAGGGCTTATTATCGATTCCCATATGAGTTTTACGAACCACACGGAATCTTTGAGGAACTATTTACGTTCCACTCTGAGATACTTTTATTATTTGCGAAATGTCTGTTCTACAATTCTTCTAAAGAAAATCTACTATGGTATTTTTCACTCCAAGCTGCAATATGGAATTTCTTGTTGGGGAGGTGCTTATCTTAACAAAATACAACCTCTATTAGTTGTACAGAAGCATATTTTAAGAAAATTATGTCAAAAACCTGTTAGATATCCTAGTTTTCCTTTGTTCTGTGACCTAAAAATCCTTCCTGTTCGTCATCTATATTGTTTTAAAGTTTTGAAGTCATTCTTTATGAAATCTGGTAATCGAAATTTTCGATTAATTTCTAATTACAATTTACGTGGAAACTTTTCTTATTTGGTATCTGTTCCATTTGCTCGTACTACTGCATACCGTAATTTTTATTCCGTTTTGTCTTTTCGGCTATTTAACAAACTTCCACAGTCTATCAAAGCTATAACAACACCTGGAATGTTTTTAAAATGTGTGAAAAATTGGCTTTTAAATCTCAACTACGCTAGTTTAGACTCTCTTACTTTCGACATTCTGATTTAACTCTTACTTAAATTTCTTTGTTTTCTTTGATCATTATTTATGAATTTAATTTAGTTTTTTTTTTTTCTTCATTCTGTTTTCTTTTTTTTTTTTGTTTTATTGATTTTCACAACTTTGATGTTTATGGCCACCCCATCATAAACTTAAATTTAAATTTCATCAATTGTTTGAAGTGGCATTCAAAACTATTTTCACTACTTTTGTTAGTAAAATATCGAATGTCTCAACTTTTCATATAATTTTATCATTTTACCATTTTAATGAATAATATTGTACTTGAATTATACTTTATAATATTATATGAAATAAAATGTATTATCTATCTATCTATCTATCTATCTATCCTTTGGCCGCACCAGTCTTAGGAACTACATAGCCCATGTAAATGGATCCTAGCTCTTGCAGCAAAGAGATGTGCTCTTCAACAATTGAAGTTCTGTAGATTTTGCCATTTTTTTTAATCAATTTTATGGTTTTGTCTTTCCTGCTATCAAAATATAATGCAAATAATTCTGCAGTTGTCTTTTCGTTCATTAATTCAAACCCAATATCAAAGAAAACAGACGACGCTATCGCTGCTGCTGCCCTATCTGATACTCCATACCTATCACATGTCTTTGATAATGTAGGAAAATTATTCTTTTATTCTCAGGAATGTGTTTTTCTTTGGGCTGAATGAAGTTATCCGTACTTTTGGAATTTTCAAACGCTGATGATGAGGATGTCGAAGAAGTACTAATCTCCAAAGCATATATACTATAGCTGCTACTTCTGGAAAGGTGGGCTCTTTTACAGTTTCCATTTCGAATATAAGTTGATGTCTCGTCCATTCATAGTACACGATTGCATCTTCATAAGTAGGCAGAACGTTTTCTTTCATATCACAAGAATCACCAAAAATAGGACATTTAAATACACTTCGCGTTCTTTGCATGTTTTTTTTTATGAATTTAGTTTAATATTTGTAAAGGTGACAAGTATATGACCGATGCATACGGAAAACACTAGTGAACTGATATGAAACAAAAGGCGTGGCTAACTAGATATTCAAAAAAAGGAATTCAATTTTATAGCATACACTTGATTTCAGTGTGTTTGCGGAGGCAGTTATCGTTAGCCAAATCGAATAAAATTTTGCATTTATATATTTAAGCCTATAAGGCACCTTTTTCTTACTATTAGATACCAATTAATAAAAAAAAAAATTTCGCTCCACCCTAATGTGCACATTTAACCGGTACAGGTATTCTGAAAGCGGCGGGTATATCACTGAATCGCAAAACCCAATCAATGATAAGCTGTTCAAACTTATTCAGCAACGCTTTCCGAACTACTAAGAGTGGTGCCAGAGGAAGGAAAATTTCCACAGCTACAAATTTTGCAAACTATATCTGAGCCAAAAAAAAAAACATTAATTACGAAAGTAGCTTCCAATTAAAACAGCCTTAACGGCGGTGCGTATAGAACTTCGGAATACCTTGAGCAAAAACCAGAGACCCCAAAACTGAGCCTCCAACTTGCAATCCTCTTGACACTGGCACCCTTAACTTTTTTTCAACTTCGCCATTTTGTCTTCCTATCGGTGTTATGTCAATTAAGAATTCATCTGATATGCAAAAACATACAAAAAATAAGGAAAAAATAAAGTGCTGACAATAGCGGCCACTGGTGGGGAAATGTGATAGAGTTCGGGAATACCACATTTTTACATTACTGAATGCCATTGGTTAGTTATTGTAAATTGTTAAAAGGCGAATAATTTAATTTGTTTGGTTAATAAAACTATCTAAAGCAGATGTTCCACACACAAGAAACTTATTAGGACAAACATGGTTTTGTATTTTCCGCTTTTGGATATCATTAATATCGATTTCATGTGTAAATTGTTCTTAAATAACTGAAAAAAATGTGTTCAGAATGTTTTTATTTTCCCTCCACCAATCTACGTACATATTGAATTTTTCTTAAATATTTTAAGCAAATGTAAACTTATTCCTAAATAAAAATACTATCCACACGTAACGAATAATTTCAAATTTAACGAATAAAATTCTATAAACACTGCCAGCAACTTTACCCACAGCGGAAGTGGCTCATAATTTTTTGCGAGTGTGTTGATGACTCTGAATTTTTGAAGTTACGTGACATTTGTCAATTCGAATTTCTATATAACAATACAAGCGCACCAAATCGTGACCCACTCTGTAAAAATATAGCGTGTAGGCATGTAGGCCGGAGTTGGTGGTCTCAGTATGATTTGTCTCTGACAGAAACTACAAGAAGTAATGGAATGTCGTCAATTCCCGCAAACTCGGTGGCCAATTTAAATGCCAATTTCACAATAAGCGACATCCTCTTGAAACCACATATCCTCCGGATCGATTTTGACCATATTTCCACAAAAATTATCTTTGTTCGGTAAACAATTTTTTTTTTAACAATAAAAAGAAAAAGTTTGGTTAGACATTTCGTAAGGGGTTAAAGCGTTTTTGTGCACACGAATGATTTGCTCTATGATACAGAAGGAAATTTATTTTATAGAAAGCCGGCACTGACTTCCAAATTTTATTTTAATTAAATTTTGTATATTTTATTTTATTCTTTATTTTAATTTGAAATGTAAGTTTAATCTATTTTTGAAACAGAAAGAGAATTTCTTAGTTTTTAATGTAACGTAAATATGTTATGTAGCTTGTTGTTTTAGTGAATTATCTTTAAGCCTTGCACTAGCTTATAAGATCATTGTCTTAATGTGTAAGCTATCATAAATAAATGAACTATGAACTATGAACTAAATGGATATGGAAGCATTCTTTTGGTCTGTGTCCCTTCACGGTTATTTGCTAAACAATGTTTTACTTTTTACAGTTTGAAAGTCTTGTTTTGAAATATCTATCAGCCAAACGCTGATGTATACACTGTGCTCACTGACCAGTTACTGTTCCAAAGTTACTTTTCGAAAGTTAAGTGAAACGTATGTAAGAATTACATACTTACCCCACTGTATCTGGGCATCAAAGGGAGTTATTAACTATAGGTAGGTTATAAATTTTACGGAGAAGTACACTTCTTTAGTCAGTAAGTGCGACTATATGCATATTGACAGTTGCACTAGTTATCATATGTACAGCTCCGGGTCGATATCGGGACAAAAAAAGGTTCCGTTTAGGCTTGTAAGTTGTAACACCAAAGTTACGATCGATCTTAATACTCAAGTACCCTATAAAGTTTATTTGTACGAAAGACTGGACCGACATCACTTGCATAATAGCAAAATTGAGTCCAAAATTTCAAATTGATACAAGCCACCTGTTGACCGACCTTAAAGTCACCTATGAACGAGCTTCAAAAAACCATATCAAGTTTCGGCATTCCTGCCAAACTCGTTCGTCGGTACTGGATTACGATGAAGAAATCCTGCTGCTCTGTCAAAAACGGCAGGAACTTCATTGATCCCTTTGATGTCGACAAAGGTTTGAAACAAGGCGATGCGCTATTGGGTAACTTCTTTAACATCATTCACGCAACTCATAAGTCAACATCAGAGGTACAATTTTACAAAAGTCTGTTGCATATCGTCGGCTTAATAAGAAAACCTCGTAACTCCAAAATTCTGAATTTTACAGGAGGAAGAAGTTTGTTACCAAGCTCAACTTTGTAGTTAACGATGTTATTCTAATTTTGATGATTTTTAAGTGATTTTAACTTATAAAGGAGCTACGAGGTTTTCCATAGCAATGCGCCTACTGAGTTTCTATAAGATAGCATCAAAAAGTAATTTTTGCCAAAAATGGAGTTTCGAGGTTTTCTTATTAAGCCGACGATATGCTGACGGCATTCATATTAGCGCAGCGAGCTGTCGGTAATTGCTCTACTTCGGCTGACAAAAAATAGTATAGAAGCTCTATCAAAGCTGTTAGGTACACAAACTACAAATTTAAAACTTACCGAAGTCAAATTGTTACTTGGGAGTGGCGCATTTGCAAGTATTGCAACGGAGGCAGCGAAGATGGGCCTGGCTGTAAATGAGGACGAAACGAAGTATTATGCTGTCAACGAGCTTCCATCGCAAAGGACAGATAAAACTTCGAAGTAGTTAAAATCATATTTAGTGCCCAGGATAGATTTCACGAGCTCACAATTTTGAAATTTTCCACAAAAAATTAAAAATTGTGACCTACAAAATATGTTGTCGATCGATGGAGTCTGGGAGATTTTTAAGCGACACATTTTATGGGCTTTACAGCAACGCTGACCTGGTCAAAAATCTGGGGATACAACGGCTGAGATGGCTAGGTACTTGCAAGGTATGGACAGCAACGCAACTCGCCGACGAGTTTTTGAGCCCAACACAGGCAACAGCGTATAACAGATAAAGACCACACACAAGTTGCGCAACACCAACCAACTTGGTTTGCGTAACAGGAGGCAGGCAGCTAACCAAGCGGGCTTGATGGTTGAGTCCGTGGTCCGACCTTAAGTGTCACCAAAAGTAAAGTACACTAAGTAGTGTTAAAATTGAATCGTCTTATTGAAACCAAGGTTGTATTACAACTTCATTTTTTAAATTTTTTGGCTCTGCAGAGATCTTTATATACTTCATACTTTTAGTATGTTCCCATCATTCCGGAGTTCAACTCAGCCAGGTTAAACATAATACATGATGCACCTATATAATTCGATTAAGACAAAGGTGAAGCTCAGCTTTAACGTCCTAATAAACGTTAATTTCAAACAAGGTGGCTACCTACAGAAAACACGTACTCATAGACCGCAATTGTAATGACAACGAGGTTGGGAGTTCAATGACAGTTCACTTCAAATTGTTCACATAATTAAAAAAACAAAAAATAGTCGAATAGAATGGCCATAAGCGGCGTTACATTGTTTCATTTTCGAAGAAAGTTTTGTCGCAACTTTCAAAAAATAGCCAACAAATGTCAATTAAAAGTCAATAGAACATTGGACAGAAGTCATAGTGAAACCCTCTCACCGAACCGAAATAGATAAACGAAAAAGAGGCTAGAAATAAAATGTGCAGTATCAAAGCAAATATTTATAAGAAAATGGGTGTTACCAAAAAACGTTTTGAGTTTTGCCTTTAAATATTAGTTATTCAAAATAGCTTTATTTTCCGTACAAAATTCCTTTGGACGCTATCGTGTTTTCAACAGACAGAGAGACACATGGGTCTAATATTGATTTTGTATGGGAGGTACCCGAACTACTTGACCGACATAGCCCATTTTCAATACCAACCTGAAGACGATAAAAAGAACTCCTTTCACCAAATTTCATTCGCCTATGTCAATTCCTTTTTCCTGCTATCGTGCTTTCAGACGGACAGACAGACAGACAGACAGACAGACAGACGGACATGGCTAAATCGATTCATAGTGTGATCCTGATTCAGAATATATATATAGGGTTTTCCAATAAGAGGTGTTATTGTGAATGACCCACTATTTCCGTAGCTGTCACTTTTGAAGCTTTTATTCTTTGACATTTGACAAGTAGAAACTACGCCATTACTAAAAATGGAACGATACACGCTTCAACAACGCATTGAAATTATTAAAATTCACTACAAAAATGGTGAAACTCTTGCAGTCACAGTTCGCAAAACTGAAGCATTTTTTGGTCGTCGTGAAGCACCTTGTCGGACCGCAATACAGAAATTGGTGGAAAAATTCGAGCTATTGGGACAAGTTAGTGATGTGAAGAATAAACCCGTGCACCTCGAGAACAACTGAGAATATTGCTGCTGTAGTCCAAAGTGTTGAAGAAAACCCAGGTTTGTCCATTCCTCGTCGTTCTTTGGAATTGGGCATTCCACAAACGTCATTACACCGTATTTTGCATAAAGACTTGGGTCTGAAGGTTTATAAAGTTCAGTTAACACAAGAACTCAAGCCGGCCGATCATCAACAACGTCGTGGCTTTGCTGATTGGGTCCTTGAAATGCATGAAAATGATCCGGAATTCCATCGAAAAATCATCTTGACTGATGAGGCCCATTTTTACGGGAAAAGTTTCCGGACCGTGTTATCTCTCGAAGAGGTGATCACAATTGGCCACCGAGATCTTGTGATTTAACACCTTGCGACTTCTTTCTTTGGGGCGACATGAAAGATAAAGACAGCCCAGCGTCGATTCAAGACCTCAAAGATAAAATTCGTGAGGCTATCGAGGGCAGCCATTTTGCAATTTGGTTATGGAAAATTTCATGAAACGGATATGGTCCTGTATGCGTGCTCCTGTTGGCCATTTGGCTGATGTTTTTCATTATTAACGGCATACCTTCCTCTTTATTATGAAATACACATCCGATCATTTATCTCAAAAAATGACATTTTTCTTTGAATACCAAAATAACACCTCTTATTGGAAAACAAACCCTTTACTTTATGAGGTCTCCGGTGACCCCTTCTACAAAAAGCATCGCCGCACCCAAAAATCATATTCGAAATTTCGAAATCATCTGCTTAACGTCAAAGTAAAGTGAGATTGAAGAAATAAAGAAATAATTATAATCGTTGTGTATTTTGAACAAAAAAAAAAATGGTTAGAAATGGATTCTGTTGCATTGTTGCTAGTGAGGAGGATAATCTTAGACGCAAAGGAGAATTAAAAATGCAGTCTAAGATAGCGAGGGAGTTGTTGCAGAACATTTTAATTTTTTCTTAACTAAATAGAAATTTCAGATTTCAAAAAAACAACAAGTATTCAAGTATATATTGGAGGAACTACAACAGCAACTTGGTCCTACTTTTGTACCCTCTTGAAACACTCCTTTAAGTGGCTTGTAGTCGTTTTAAGGTGGCGAAGGCGGATACCAACACAGCGTTGGTAAAGACCACTCAGTTGGAATGACACAGTCTAGATTGTCAGGCATGTTAAAATTGCTGCTGAATATTTTGTAAAGAAGGCTGGATAAAATTCGACATAACCCATGCGGACAAAAGACAGGCAAAATTATACTTCTCCTCAAAGGCCAGATTTCTGGATGTTGCTATGTGCATCGATGGAACTGATATCAAAATTATTATCTTTTAATGAACAAAATATTATTAGTTTTCCAGAATTCTGTAACAAACTTACGGCTTTTGAATCCATTGCTGTCTGCACTCTACGAAAAATCAAATAGTTCGTAGAATTAAATGCCAAAACTCCGATTCAATCGGATTCAGTGATACCACTTTCGAGTTTTGAAATTCGTATCAAAAATGATCACTTTGACGGATTCTGTGACAGTTTTTTTCGGGGTTCGTAGTAAAACGCCGAGTACGACGGATTCTGTGATAGACGTTATTATTTTAATAGGCTACAAGTTTTTCTCGCAGCGTTATTTCCAAACTGATTTTAATTAAATATTGACTAATATTTATTTATTGATTAATAATTGAAAATTGAAATTAAAGATGCTTTTCAGCGTGTTGTCGTGTCACAAAATTAACAAAACACAATAATTTTTCATAAGAAATGGTCAGGGGGAAACCCAGATAAGCAAGAATCGTTGTTACTTATCCCTATCTAATTCAGTAAAACATGTGGTTGTCATTAGAGTAAAGTAAATGACGTGTTGCTGAGTCAACGCAAAATTGCTAAAAAAAAAAGTTTATTACTCCGTATATGGATTTGCTTGTAATATTTAAAACGAAAAGAAAATTATTTTCTACAGAAAGAAATTTCGTTTCTTGAACCGAGAAAGTCTAAAAATAAGCAAAATATACTTTTTTGCAATTTTATTTATTTATTTATTATAAGGTAATTACAAATTACATGGTAATAGAGCTAAAGAACCTACCTGCGGAGACTATTGGCTCTATCCAATTTTATTTAATTGTATTTAATAACTAATTCATCAATCAAGAAATAATTATAACGATCAAAAATTTATTGATTGAAAAAAAACTAGTTTTGTATAAAAAGTTAGGAAATAACAATAAGTAAGCATTTCATACTACGAATTCTTAATTTTACTTTAAATTAGTGCAGATTTTTTAAGTTCAAGGAAATAATTGCAGTGGCTTAGAAGAATGCATTTTTTTAACTTATTGAGAAAATAGGATTTAATTCTACCATATTTCAGATCGAATGCGTATACGTCTATCGTTCTTCAAATTTATATTATTGAGGAGAAGTGGCTAGGGGAGGCAAGAGTGGAGGGAGAGAAAGGGGTTAATTGAAATTTACTGCTTAGAAACAAATTCGTTTATCGAGAAAAGTATTTACAACAAAAATAAATCACACCTCTTTTTGGTTCACTTTTTTTCGAGTGTGCTTCCTTATACGGCACATATAAGAAGCAGATTCTAGTACCTACACAGAAAACAAGGACGAATACAATAAACAAGTCTCGTATTGCCTTACAGTAACTTATCGAATTTTGTTTTCATATTTGCACCGCATCTTCAAGGATTAAACAAAGAATTCGAATGAGAAATTTGGGTTCGCTTCTTCAGCGTCGAAAAGAAACCAGGCACATATCTGCAATAAATCGTCCATTTCGAAGGAGTCGTGCACGAATACATTTTTTTGGCTCACTTCGAGCTTGCATTTATGCATGACATAAATAATCAGTCCATTGTCTACTTCTGACTGCGTAAGTCGAAGTGAAAAGAGTTTTAATAAAAAGTATTAATAAAAAAAAATTATGTGTATAATTTTGGCAAGTTATATCCTTACTATAATAAAACTGTAACTTTGTTTTCCGGCCGTAAGGTGTTTGCCCGCAATAGATTAAAAAAGTACTGCACGAATTTCATTCCGGTTTGCACAGTTGCATTGCAAATTGTCGAGATTAAAAGATAGGATAGGTTTTATCATTGTCCGCTCTCCGGAAGCAGATATCTAAGAAAAGTTGTAATTCTCGAATGCCTTCTAGCTCATAGCTTTGGAATGACTCATCCCAATGAAATAGAATTTTTTTTTTTAAATAAAGTTCAATTATGTACACGGATTTTAAGATATGAAACGTTATCCTGAAGTTGAACAATAAGCATTAAACTATAAATTTTATACAATTCAAAAAAGTAAAATGTTCGATAGAGACTAGATCGTTGGATTTTCCCAGCGTTGAGTGTAGGAAATTTTGTGTGTGTGTGTGCGACAAAATCTGTTTCCCTTTCTGTACCTTTTGTGCTGTCGCTGTGTGCTTTTTCTTTATTTCTTTTATGCATCTTTGGTGTTTTTTGTTGTTTTTTTGTTTTTGCTCTCCTTTTTAACTTGAACTGGAGAATATACATAATATGCACGTTGAAAACAAAAGTGGCACTATACAAAATCTTACACTTTTGAGTTAGAGCGACATCTAGGTTCCGATATAAACAACGCATCGTTTGTAGAGATGCTCTTCCTGATACTTCGACTAATCTCCATAAAAGGTCACTAGTGTCACTTATTACTTTGACGTAAATCACTCTACCGGTAAAAGATAAAACGACACTTCGGGTATTCTGGTCTGGTCGTTGGAGGGAGTTCATGTCGAGGTAAGTGATAAAGTGGCACTTTTCGCATAATGTCGACATAAATTTAAGCTAGAGTTATTATTATTCAGATAAGTGATTTCATAAGTGTCATATTTCGTTTAGTGCCGATTTTCTTTAATTAAATTTGTTTTAATTATTTTTAGAGTTCTTTTTTAACTTTAGTTCACATTTTTATGCTTAACTTGACTGTATATTTTTTTTTATTGTGATATCACTGTAAACAGTAATATTTGATTAATAAAAAAATCTTTTTTGTTTATTTTTGAAGTATTTAACCTTTTTTGTTTTGTTTTTAAATCTGTATAATTTAACGGTTTTATTAGAAAATACGTAACAGTATTAAACAAAAAGTGGCACTATACCAAACTTTATCAAAAGGACCTTTTTTTCTTATATATCCATCATTTTTTGTTTAAATCTCAAAATTCAATTTCACAAAAATAAGTGATACTTTAATTTGGCCAAGTAACATAACTTTTTAAACTTTTGTTTTGTAGCTATCGCCCATTGAAATTAGTCCAAAACTTAAATCGGCCATATTCAAAAATGAGGTTTTTTGTTTAGTGTCACTTTTGTTTTCAACGTGCGGCTATATGATATGACATATGCGTAGTCGAGTAGAGCGAATGTGGCGCATGAGATTGAGAGGGAGTCACACTCAATTGTGATTTAAATTAAAATGCGCTGGCGAAGCAAGGCGAGCACGGGTCAGCTAGTTTAAATAAATAATATTATAAATGTTGGCGTAATTTTGATTTACGTTATCGCTTATTCAATTTTAAAATGTCTTATTTATGTTGCTCCATTTATTCCTGTATAACTTGCATCCGTTTTCGTTACAAACCTCGAAGTTCAGTCGGAAACTTTTTATTACGGGAATTTTTGAAACAACTAGAATAATCGTTTTTTTTTGCCATACCCATATGAGCTGTTGTGAGAAGGCGCATTTTGTTTGTACTTGAATAAGTCACTATTAAAGTACCTATTTATCTTTTTTCCAATTTACATAGAAACAAACAGATTCAAATAAAATCTTCAAATTTCATGCGGGGCTTTAAAGGCGACGACAACGAAAGTTTTAAAATAATTGCAACAAGAAAAGGTAAGGAAAAAAAAATAAAACTATTACTTAAGGTAATATTTAATTTTGAATAATTGAATTAATATAAATACCTTTATAACTTGATGATTTGATTTCGACGAAAATCCAAAGAAGTAAGTTTATTGATATCAGAAAATGAAAATATAAATCTGAATAAGAAATGCACCATTTAAGAAAAAAATTATTGATGTAAGAGAAAAGTTCTTAACATTTCGTATTCTACATTTATCCTTTCTTCGATCAAGAATAATTGTTGAGGATTTTCGAAAGAAGTTATTAATAAAAGAAAATTGTTTCTGGTGACCCGTATAAAATTAAGCGAACAGTTTCTTGGGTCAAGACAACCTATGAAGGATTTAAGAAAAATTGTCTCGTTGGAAGAAAACAATTTCTGAGGCAAAAAAGCTTATTATACATTCGGTTTCTTAAATCAAGAACAAATTTCTAGTTTTAGTATTTTTTCTCGTTCTTGACTCAAGTGCAGGAAATGTTTAAAATAAAAAATAGTTGGCTTGGATGATAACCGAACATTGTGTTCTTTTTTAAGAAACTTCTACTTCTAGTTTAGAAAATATTTTTGTCCGTGTTGTATTCACTGCGATTTTACATATATAGAACTTGAAGTTTCTCAAATTCTTTGTTAAATTTTTGATTTGTTAAAAAAAAAAAAAGAAAACTATTTTCAAAAAAAAAAAAAATTAATAATAAAAAAATAACCAAGTGTTTTCCCAAAACTACTAAGAAGCTGGAAACAAGGCGAAAATCTCTTTAGCAGATACATAGTATATAGATAGTAAAAATTGTGAATAAAAAGCGTTACCATAGTTTTCATCATGAAATATTTTATTTATTTTTTTATTATTATTATTATTATAGTTTAATCTTAAAATACACGAACACCGGTTGAAGAAAAAAACAACTATATTTCTACACAATATGTTTTTTTTTTTTAAATATTATAAAAGCATAGCGCAAATTGAAAGCAAACAAACCAGCATTATAGAAGCAAGTAGAATAAAAAAAGAAAAATAAAAAAAAATATATTTTTTACATATGAAAATTAATTGTTATACGATAAATATATATTTATAATTGGATAAGTACCCAACTTCAACAGTCCAAAATAAGTATTCAAGAGATTTCACAGTAAAAGTATCTAGTATCTATCTATAATTTTAAAGATGCCATCTCTACTTCAGCCAATAACCGAATTTCTTTTACAACAACCGTAAAATTACCTCTTTGCTGTACGTTGGATAGATCTCTATGTGTGTCTGTATGCATTTGACTGGTTCTACTTCGGCGATTTTCATTGCTGTGCAGATTTTCTTCGACGGGATTTGCAACTGATGATGGTGATGCTGCTGCTGCTGCTGCTGCTGCCACTGGCTGTTGTTATTCACACCGCTGTTGTGTTCGAATTTCTCCAAGAGTTCACTGATCTTTGCAGATGCAGTGGCACGCTGGTGCGACGGTGCTCCTGATGGGGGAGGACTCGTCTCCTTGCAGCTGCCATCTGTGCTGTCGCTGCTACTTCTGCTGCTGCTGCCGCAATCACCGCTGGTGATCGTGAGTAGTTCGTCGTTTTCATTCGAAATGTGTCCAGAATCGTCTGAATCATGATCAGAGTCTGGATAGAGCTCCTTATCGGTGTTGCCCAGTCGATTGTTGCATATGCTGTCGATGAGAATCGTTGTGGTGGTCTGAGGCGGCTTCAGATCGGGCTGCTTCATTTTCACATTTACGAGTAGTTCGGCGTGCTCCTCAGATGTGCTGCCCAAGACGGGCGGAATGATTTTACACGATTCGAGGCGAGGGAATTTGACTGTCTCCTCCTTGGCATAGAGGAGCGTCGCCTGAGGTGTGTCGATGGGTACTTGATTCGTGGAAATACGATCGGTTGATGATTGAGTGGTTGGCGACGTAGAGGCAGTTCTGACAACCGGCTGAGCGGTGTGTTTAGAACTGCTCGAGCCGTTGATGAGTTTGTTGGCCGCAGTCTTGGAATTCTTCTCCTTCAGCGCCTTGGCGCTACTCTGCTCTTTGATTCGTGCATAGTTTCGCGGCGAGCTGGCTGCCGATTTCTTTACCACACTGCCAACTGGGGATTTCTGCTTACGATCCAATTTGGTTACGCTGCCGAACGCTTCCACTTTCCGCAGAATCTCGTGGCCCTTTTCGAGGCATTTGTCTAGGAGCACATCGCTGCTTTGCTGTTTCCTCAGCGGTGCGTATCTGTAGTTGGGAGACGCCTTCTTGAGGGAGACTTCACTGACTGCCGGTTTGATGGTGGATCTTGTCACGGGACTGGTTTTGCTCGCAACCGAACTGCCGATCTTGTTCAGGGAGTTGGGCGTTGAAACTGCTGCGGCAAGACTTCGTCGACGTTGATTTGTGAGACACATTTTCGGGGTGGATGCAGCCAGCGAGGAAGTCGCCCGACTAAATGACTTCAAAGGGGCCGGTGACTTTTCGTTGATGTTTTTGACAATTTTACTGACACTCGGAGGCGATCGCGCCTTCTGCGGAGTCTGAACGTCACAAAAACTGTTGCTGCGACTGCTGAGCGATCTGATCGAAGACGCCTTCATGATTGGGATTTTGCTGCGGCTAGCCGAAATGGACTGTGTCGACCCGGACAGCTCCCACACACTCTTCGATCGCAGGGCGGCGATCTTCACGGGCGATCGTGAACTGGTCGAACTTCCAATGGTCTTGTTTAGTCCCGTGAAGACGGGCAGTTTACAGTTTTCGAATTTCTCCAATTTCTTGCCCGACTTGGCGAACTCCTCAAAGTCCTTCAGGTTCCAGAGACTCTTTGTTGTGTTAAAATTGGACTGGCTGTGCAGTCCGATGGACAGTTTGCCAAAGTCGTCCTTCGGATCGGAAATGGACTTTTTCAGAATGCAACGCGACTCGATAATACTGCAGGTTTTGGACTTTTGAAGTTTTTTGGGCGACGGAGTCGTAGAGACGCCGACAATCGGCAGGGAAATGTCCAGCGATTTGCACTGCTGCGTCTTGGGCGGGCTGACTTGGTGGAAATCGGTCAAAATTTTGTCGAAATTCTTCAAAACCGCGCTCAGTTTCGCCTCGTCATGGGCGACTTTCTCCAGTTCCTCGAAAATCTCATCCTCCAGCGAGATCTTTGAGTCGTTCAAACTCAGCCTGCACTCTTCGTCACTGTCCACATAGACTATACTCGGTTTACCGTTCGGATTCGAGGAGACTACCTCGATTTTCTCGTAGACCGAGTCGGGTTGAGATTTTACCATATCCCTGGAGTGGGAGCTCTTGCGAGAATCCTTGACCGGGGATGTCTGCACAGCCTTCGTGACCAACCGCTGGGTCTGTGTCTTCGGTTTGCCCTTGGCAGTCGCATTCAGGGGGGTGAACTTGCCAACTGGAGACGAGTTCGATGCCGACGAATGCTTGGCGGTCTTGTGCAGCTTGGCGGTGATTTTTGGCGGCAGATCCTCGATTTTATGGCGAATTTTCGTGTAAAACTTCTGAACACCTTTCGTTGTCGACGACGACGAAGACGTGGAATGTGTTGTTGTTGACGCCTGCGAAGGGACTGTGGTTTTACGCGACTTTCCCGAATCCATTGTTATTTATAAGCGCGACGTTATTTATATCCCGAACGAGATCAGTCAGCCAGACGCTATTGTTTTGACGCAACTGGTTCAAGTGCAAGAGTGGTGCACCAGAAAGGAGATATACCGACGACGATGGTTCCCTGTTCATCCACTGAGAAATTGGATTAAGTTACGCGACGATTCGCGTCATAATTCTGGTAGCGACGTAGAGCACACATCGAGGAACACATATAGGGCACACAATAATCCAGCATGGATGAATTAAATTACATTTTCCTCTTTTGTTTATATTTATGATTTATTTTCGTAGGGCTATCCTCTATATTCACTGTAAAATCAATCGATCAATTCCGCACCCGATAAGAGCGCACAGATACACGCGACAGAACACACACGCGCCCGGAAGACGAATTGAAATGAAATCTAAGAAGCAACCACGGTCACTTTGCCAACAGGCGGACAAACGATGAGCGATACGACAATAAGCGATGTTTAGGACCGACGCTGTTGAGGTCTTTCGTTAAACTGAATGGTGTAAGTTTCGGTCGGTGGACAGAAACCATGAAGAGACAGAGATACGTACTTCTACGCTGCGCTTGGTGTGCGCTTCGCTTACAAATGCGGGTTTGGCTTCGGCTGGATGTGGTGCTGCTTATCACTTAGCCCTAAGACGGTGTGGCGGCTCTGTGCAGTTGTTGTAGTTCGGTTCGAAAGAGAAAATACTTGAAAATTCGGGCTTTGATGAGACAATAATGGTGCTGGTGGTGGTAGAGAAGAGTTAAGTCTGCCGTGGAACACGGTTTGAAGCAGCGCAGTTGCATGGAGTTCGATGGTGTGGAGTTTTTTTTTTGATAATTTAGACAGAAATAGATGCTGGGTGACAGCAGTTCAGACTTCAGACTCTTAGGGGCGATGCCATGTAAAAGTACTTCACTGGGTGTCTAAATCAAGTAAATGAAATAAAAGAGCTCGAAAGGTCTTGATCTGGCCATGCTTAATGTCTGCGAATAGATACTGCCCAATGTCGTTCGGATGAAAGGGGTCGAAGATTGGACGCTCTTTTGGAAAGTAGTAGCTGAAAGCACTGATCACTTGGTTTAACCCTTTCGGTATTTTGATGCCATATGGCAACAGGAATATTCATAACGTCCATTCTCTCTCTATGAGTATATTTTTTCGATTTTCTTTTCTGATTAACTTCTTGAAGTATCTGTTCAATCAGTAGAGGCAAACAAAATGGTTGATGGTTGATATGATTGTGCTTTTAGCTCTCGTGCAAGGAAGGTCTGCAGTACAGCTCGAATTTTTTCGTCGGAAGACTATTTTTATGATTTAATTTTTACATTGATATTTGACAAATACATTATCAATTTCGATTTTATTTGAATGATAAATAGCAGGCATACAATAAAAATAATAAAATATACATCTTAGTTCTGTTTTCTTGATTTGACACATTTTTCCTTTTTGTATGTTGCCAATCGGCATCAAATTTGTTTAGAGATGCTTTTTGAGGCTTCATTTCCTAGAATAAGATTGATGCCGTTCGGCATAATTTTTTTTTTACTTTAGTTTTTGTTGCCTTTTTACCTAAAAAAACTGAAAAAATCTGAAATTCCAAAAATTTTGGATAATTTCGAAGAGTCGGATATATCTGATCTCGAAGATGCAGATGAGCCAGATATTCTTGATGCCCTACTAGAGAACTTCAACGACGTTTTTCTATTGGAAGATAGCAATAAAAGTGAGCATAATTTGATCGAAGAAGCTAAAGCGGATAATGAAGATGTTGGAAACCCAGATGTTGACGAGGTTCCAGTGGAGGAAGACGAAAATGTTGCCAGTTGTTCACATGCGGGTTTTAAAAAATGTGAAAATTTTAAATGGGTTAAGAGACTGTGGACCATACCACAATCTGATTTCAAGGAAAGCTACCCAATAGATGATTTGAAAACACCTCAATATTTCTTTAGTTACTTTACTGATGAATTAATAAATATAATGCTTCAAGCAACAAATCAAAATTCGCTTTTGAGAAATGGAACGTCAATCAATATTACAAGGGAAGAAATCTTAAAAATTATTGCGTTGGAAATTATTAGTGGTACATTGGGGTTTCCGGGATTAGTAATGTAATAGACTAAGGCCACTGAAATACCGTCATTCAAGAAGAATATAACAAGGGCAAGGTTTCATTCCTTACGTTACAATCTTAAATTCACCGTGGGCGAAAATTCAAAGGACAAACTATATAAAGTTCGCCCATTGATAGACACTTTCCTAAAGAAAACTTTTGAGATTCCTAAGGATGAACCTTTGCGTTGAATTTTGAATTCGAGTTCGAAGTAAATGACAAAAACCGAGTGTAAATGCAATAATTTATGATTTTTTTAATTTTTATACTTGTATGAACATTAGTGTTTTTTTTTAATTTTTTCGAAGCTCCCTATTTTTTTATATTATATTTGAAATAGACAAATTTAATGATATTTTTTTCTTTTCAATTTTGTTAATAAATGTTTTGTAAAAAATAAAAATACATAATTTAAATATAATATTGTTGTCCTTTTTTCTGCTGCCACTTGAGACAATTGACAATTCGGCAACATTCCCAAAAACCACTTTAGAACAAGTACTTAACAAAAATAATGTTGCAATGTTTTTAGTCGGAGCCTCCGTAGCAACAAAAAGAAAAAAAAATATTTTTTAATCTTAGAACAAAAAAGAAGTACCGAAAGGGTTAAATAAAATAAACAGATTTCAAAATGCTTATTAAATAGTTATAAAATATTCCAAAAATATTAAAAAAAAAAAAACAGAAGAGTACCTATCGCTTAAGTAGTTTGCCCAAGTGCTGTTCATACGTCGGGTAAATAGGAGCGTAACGACAAGTGAAACGCGATCGTATGCAGCAGTTATCACGCACAGCATTGAAAGACGTCCCGCTTTGGTCGGATTTAAGACAGAATTTCGGTTGTCCCGCCGGTTGTGACAAAAAAAAAATCTACCGGGGTTACTTTGTGTCTGCAGGGTTACTTTGTGCCAACCGTGCTTTCTTACATTCAATTTCGCTTTACCAACACTTTCATATAAAATATGCACATTTTTTCGCTGTGTAAGACTGATGGAAAGGTTGTCCAGCGACGGTTGTCCAGCGATTCTCTAATATTCATTCAGGGCTTTCGGCAATTCCGAAGGAAAAAAATTCCCCGCGAAAAATGTTTCTTCCATGGAAAATATTCCTAGTATCGTGAATCTCTATCGGAATTTATTTCACTCGTAATTTTCGAAGCCGTTGACAGTTCTCAATCGCAATTAATTCAGTTATAATTTAAGCTCATATTTGAGGAGATTTTGGTAATATATTTATTTAAATAGAAAATTGTGTAAATGATATTAATTTATCCTTATTTTATTAAACTCGTTTAGTGCAGTGATATATACAAATTCACTATTATGCACAGCTTAGCATTTAAATTGCTAGTCGAAGAAGAAGGCAGGCAAGAAAAACATGAACAACTAAAATAAAAAAAAAATAAAAAAAACTCCTACCATCGTCAAACTGTCTGCTGTTCTTTGAAAAAAAAAAAAAACTTTAAACAAAATACGTGTATGATTAAAAACTGTTGCTCTCCATTGTTTAAAGTACATACATATATACCAATCATGCCACTTTTATTTTATTCGGTTCAATTCAACCAAATAAAAAAAAACAAGTAAAAGTGTTATCATCGGCCTGGCCGATGCTTTGATACCCTCCACTGCATAGAAGTCATGAAAATTGGTTTTGTATGGGAGGTACCCGAACTACTTGACCGACATAGTCCAAATTCAATATAAACCTGACGACGATAAAAGTAATTCCTCTTACAAAATTTCACTTGGCTAGGTCGACTTGTTTTGACGATATCCTGTTTTCAACAGACAGAGAGACACTTGGGTCTAATATTGATTTTGTATGGGAGGTACCCGAACTACTTGACCGACATAGCCCATTTTCAATACCAACCTGACGACGATAAAAGTAATTCCTCTTACAAAATTTCACTTGGCTAGGTCGACTTGTTTTGACGATATCCTGTTTTCAACAGACAGATAGACACTTGGGTCTAATATTGATTTTGTATGGGAGGTACCCGAACTACTTGACTGACATAGCCCATTTTCAATACCAACCTGACGACGATAAAAATAAGTCCTTTCGCCAAATTTCATTCGACTATGTCAATTCCTTTGGGCGCTAACGGGCTTTCAACAGACAGACATGGCTAAATCGATTCAAAATGTGATCCTGTGCCAATGTTCTGCAACTCTTGCGATAACTTTTCGCATTGAAAACTTAGAAACAGTTTATCGCACCTGGAAAATATTGGAGTTCTCTAACTCTATGCGATAAGTATTCTGTAGTTCATTTTTATTTCATGGGAATTTTGGAATGATTTCCCAAAGCTGTCAAAACAAAACAATAAAAATTGAGAATGATTTCACAGGGATTTTCAGTTAGTTGTATCGTTGTTTAGCTTTTAGCTTTTCACTTATTTTGGGCGCAGAGTACGATCGGCGTAACGTTACGGATTCAAAGGCGTGTACTAAGACATAGCACAAACCCTTTTGAAATGCCGGAAGCAAGATTTCCGGAGTTGTATCGTTTTTCCCGTGGTTCAGCTCGGATACTTATTAACGAGCTAAGTCCACATTTGTGCAAAGGGCAAAGGAATACATTTATTCCAATCCCGATTCGGGTCTTTGCTGCATTACATCTTTTTGCAACTGGGTTCTTTCAGAGAGATGTGGGTTAAGATTTTTCTGCGGCTATTAGTAGAACTATGGTTTCTAGAGTGCGGTTTCGGAAGTGGCTGATGTTTTGCAAAACAAAATAAATATCAAAAACAACTAAATATTTCATTTATTATTATTATTATTATTTATTCTATAAGAAGTTCATATAGCACAAATAAAAAATAATCGGAACACATTTTGGCGGAACAAAGGAAGAGCAGCCTATTCACAGAAGCCTTTAGGTCAATCCAACACTATTAAGAACCGAAATTAGTCTTTGATATAGAAAACAAACAAACGTTTTCAAACTTGTTCCCACTGCTCCGTAGTTTTATTGCTATTGCCCATCAAATAAAATTCGCAGGAGATCTTTTCCCAATTTGCCTTGTTTTTGGTGTTGGCTGAATGTTGGCCTACGGCAAATTCCAAATTAACAGCTAGCTACTAGCTTTTGCTTTTGAGTCTTGGAGATTATTGAGCCCCTCACCAAAAAAAATATTCTTATTTACGGCATTTTTATTTATTTATTATAATTTCTCACTTTTGGATTTTCAGCCATTTGAATTTTTTGTTTTAATACTTTATAACAGCAAGCTTTGTGTTTCGTGATAAAATTCGACAGTTACGAGTCCCGTAACTATCGCTCTTGATAGTTACGGGACTTGAATATATCACAAATTTCCAGGGGTTTCATATCTCTAAATGTTCCATGTGATATAGTTTTCGGTTCACACAGTTACAGAAAGCGTCATGTGATATTTTGGCATTTTGCTTCAATTCATATCGTTTTAGTGATGCGATAATTACAGAACATAGGCACTGATTCAGAATTTACATACTTTATGAGGTCTCCGGTGACTCCTTCTTGGCGTTACAAATGTAATGACAAAGTGAATATACCTTCCTGTGAAGTATATAAAAAAAAACCCAAAAGACTTCAAACTTCCATACAAACTGCTAGCATTTTGAATTTCCACCTACAAATTTACAAGGGAAATATTCCGTGTTTTTTGTTCATGATACCAATTTATTTCGGGTGGAATTTTTTCCCTTTTTCGAAATTCATTGCCGATAGCTACCTATTTTTTAAAAATGAATCATATTTCGGGGGGGAATTTTGTTCACGATAGCCCTGATTTATTGGTTTGTTTTTTTTTTTTGAATAATGACGCGAGATTCAAAATTAAGTTTTTGGTGGAAAAGTTCTAGTGCGACAAATTTCATCCACGACCAAAAAAACTTACATCGCCACGGAGATGAAGGTGGGTTTTTTTTTCTTTATGATTTATTTGTAAAGAGTAAGATTAAATTAAAACCTATTGTTTTAAATTTTACGCGCCCTTTTCAATAAAGTCGCAAGAACATGGGGTAACTTTGTACCACCGTCCTTGTTGTTTCACTTGGCACAAAGTTACTCCCGTGTATCGGATTTCTTTTCCACATTCAACGTTCATGGTCCAAAGTATCCCCTTACTTTTTAATTTAAAATTTAAAGGTTGAGCCGAAATGCCTCGAAAATATATAAAAAAAATGGCCCTTCGGTAATTTCACTCATGAATCATTGAAAAACTGCTCGGTGTTTCGAAGTCCGAAATGGACGAATTTCAATTCGAAAAGCTAGCGAAAGGTAGGGTATTCATAGAAATACTCTAGAATAAATTAAAAGACGCTTATTCAAATGTTCTGGGACTTCAAACCGTTTTCAGTGCCGAAAAAGGCAGAATTTATTAAGCACAAATTATTGCTACTTCCACTTTTGGTTTTCTAGTCGCTCCTCTTGATTTAATACGAATTGCCAAAAGCTTTTATGACAAATTAGTTTTTGGAACGACGGGGTTGGCACTGAATTGACAAAAAAAGCGTCCCCGAAACATTTTATTTAAGTTAATTTTTTAGTTTGCTTATCGTTAATAAAAACCCTTCAGTTGTTTCTTTAAGACATGTTGTTATCATGTGTTTTAATGGTATATGAGTAAAATTCAACCAAATTTACATTTTGACAAGATTATCAAAGGATTTCGTCAGTGGCACAGAGTTACCCCAACCCCAAACGTGGTGTAACTTTGTGGCGCACTTTGAAGGCTAATATGTTTAAAATCGTAAGTCCTTTCTTTAATTTGAAAACGTTTCCTTCATTGCTTAATTCTAAAGATCAAAATGATATACCTTATTTTGTTTCTTTCATAAGGAAATAAAATATTTTTTTTTACAAAAACTTCAATTTATGTAATTTTAATGGATACCTGTTGAGCTTTAATGTACTATAAAACACAATAACTGTTCTTACTTGTACTTGCCAAACAAATTGATTTGAAATTGAATTGATATCAATACCTGGCACAAAGTAAGCCCAGTTTACGGTACGTCAAACATCTTTTATGGTTTACAACACACTCACAGCATTCTAAGAAAATAATATTGTTCTATGACTAGACATAAATGATAGAGTTCTAAAATTTGAATGATATTTGGCCATACTTAACGACCACACTCACAATTTTATACCGAAACCAATTTGTTGTAAATAATCCCAGAATACAGCGGCTCCTCGCGGCAGTCTCATTTGAATCTTCCCACTAACTGTGACGGTTTTTTTGTTTTAACCGTAGTACGCTGCTGGAGCTAAACTAATTTTTATCTGGTCTCCAACTTTTTTCTCCAAACATCAGCAAAAGTCCTAGCTAAATTTTGACATTCAGTACGCCGTTCGGATAAGTGTCAGAGAAAACCGCTGTTCTTTGAAGAAACTGCCTTCAAAAATTGAATTCTCTCTTATTTCAACTATTTCTGATTCTAAGTACTTCTCGTCCATGTAATAATTAAAAAAGCTCATCCTTGAATACTTTTACGCAACAGAACAACAAATACACAATGATCTGTCACAATTTAGCTAGAGAAAATGCGCCGATGCATTAAATAATAAATAAAATAAATAATTGGCGCAACAGGTCCGTAGGGACACTAGGCCTGGCCTAGCTTCTCACAACCATTCGTCTTGTGTGAGTTTTTATTTTTGGGACGAATGGAAGGGATCTACAATTTTATGGCGAGTCCAAACAGCCAATTGAGGAGCTCTTTCATGACGGTTATACTCCCGGATGTTTGTCAGACTTTCGCGAGAGGTGGCGCAGTGAAAAAAATCTTAAGTTGGAATTTGGGTTTTCTCGGTATTCGAACCTGGGACCCCTCGCTTAGTAGTCCAACACACTAACCACTAAGCCACTGCACATTAAATGGCCACGCTAAATTTTGACAGACACATGAAGTACGTTCTGAAACAAAATTTTGATTATTTAGCGTACCATTCAGCTAAATGGGTTCGCTTAAGATTAACTCAGCTCAATTTGGGAGAGAATTTTGTATGGGAGCGAAAATGTAGCTCGAGCAGCAAGGGCGTATCCAGGGGGGGGGGGCACAGGCGTACTAGTCCCCCCAGAGAGAACTGCATTATTACTGCTTGCTCATTCCATTATCAAAACAACACAGACACTTCGCCTATGTGCGAAAATAAAAGTCACTTTTCTAACAAACGATGGAAATCCAGACGAAAAATTACCCAAATCTATGTCTGCATATGCTAGAACCTAGAAATATATGTGAATCTTGGGGCGCGTGCATGGAATTTCTAGCCTTAAGCGCAAAGTCGTATAGACCACATTTTTAATCGTACAATTTTTGTGTTTCCGACGGCCGTAAAAAAAAAGAGTTACAAATTTGGCAACAGATGAAAGAAAATATTCCTTAGTCACCAGCAGAAGCTTATAAAAAAGCAACAACTCTGCCAAACATAAGAACCCTTTGTCAATTATTGGGCACATTTCCTGTGACAACCAGCACTGCCGAACGATCTTTCTCCACCTTACGCCGGATAAAGACATATCTTCGCAGCAATATGAGAGAAGATCGCCTGAATGGAATAGCCCTAATGTATATCAATCAAGACATTGCTTCAAAGATGAACCCTGAAGAAGTACTACATATCTTCAGCAGAAAACATAAAAGAAAACTGTCATTATTAATCATATAATTTTTCATTATTACACCTTTATAAAAAGTATTTTTTATTCTTTGTTATTCTTCAATGTCATTGATAAAGAATGAATCCCAAAAACAAATTGCAATGCAATACTATGGGGTACACTCTTCACCTATCTGGCCTTTGTGCCCCTCCCAGAAATAAATGCTGGATCCGCCCTTGTCGAGCAGAGTACCAAATTCAAACCCCGAAGTGGAGTGGAAAGTTCCTTTTTCCGCTAAACGTTGTGATGCAAAGCTTTTCAATGAATTGTATGTTTTTTTTTTTTGTTTTATTATAGCTTTAATTAAGATTAGTTTAGAAAAATTATATCATTTTTTAGCTAAAATATATAACTATATTCCATTTTTGACCCTACTTCTGGTCAAAAGTTCTTAATTTATCTTTTGACCGGATTTTCTGACCGAATTTAAAAAAAGTTAGAATTGGTCATTCGGTCTGATTTCACTGGAGTATTTTTTTTAGTGGCAACACTGATCGCGACTGTATTTACCAAATTCAAACCCCGAAGTGGAGTGGAAAGTTCCTTTTTCTGCAAAACGTTGTGATGCAAAGCTTTTGGTTGAATTGTTTGTTTTTTTATTGTTTTTTTTTTTTATTATAGCTTTAATTTAGATTAGTTTAGAAAAATAATACTATCATTTTTGTTTTCAATTTTTAGCTAAAATATATTACTATGTTCAATTTTTGACCCTACTTCTGGTCAAAAATTCTTAATTTATCTTTTGACCGAATTTAAAAAAGTTAAAATAGGTCATTCGGTCAGATTTTACCGGAGTATTGTTTTTTAGTGGCAACACTGATCGGGACTGTATTTTGTGGATTGTGAATAAAGTTCGACAGTTATCGGCAAGAATTTTCAATTCGGTGGAAGATTGTTTTAATTGTTAGTTTCGATGAATAAATCAATTAAGACCCAGAATTTTTTTCAGATTAGATGTCAGATGAATTACATATAACGCTTTTTTGGTAGAACATAAAGCCATTGTCAGTTCATAAAAGCAGTTAAATTGATTTGTTCGCAATTTTCCTATTGGCTATTCGCTCTCATGTAAATAGTCCTTAAGTTCCTAAATTGTGTGTTCTTCTGCGACCTTTTTCAATGTGTCATTCAGTGAAAGTCATGTAGCTTTAGCCAGTTTCATAGTAATTCAGTCCAATACACCCCCTTGCAACTGCCAAATATGTGCACTTCCTCTTGTCGCTTCGATAGAACACAAGAAAAATGTTTTCAACTTAAAGCCTGCCTATCGAATCAAGGTGAGATTTCCCTATTTCCCAGACAAGTATATAACTACATACAGGCACAAGTTCACTAACACCTTTCGGTGTGGCTCAACATTAAGGTGATTGAAAAACTAATCACATTACATGCTTGTGCAGTTAATAGCATTTGAGACGACTGACGTCGACGTGGTATAAGTTGTTTGCCTCCGCTTCTGGATTAAGTGCACAAACGCCAGCGCAATTAGGCCGCTTCTTCCTCCTCATTGCCCCGTTGCGTCGCCTTTTCGTCACAGTCATCATCGTTTTTTCCCTTTTGGGAGGGAAGCAAAATAAAAAAACGAAAAATACCGTCTTAACCAATTTATAATCGATATTATTAAAGAATAATTGACTTTCACCAACGGTACAGCAACAGCATATATGCGCAGAGGCCGTCCGTCGCTTTGGTTGGCTGTTTTGACGCTACCTGCTGCGCAGTGCACCATGCCATATGCATGTACGGATGATAATTCACATCGCACTTGCTGCTTTACTGCTGCAATTTTACTTTTCTTTCAGTTGCAACGGGCGCGATACTTTCGTCTAATAACCACTCGCGGAGATAAACATTTTTACTTAATAATACGAGTACTCTTGCTGGCTGGGGTGTCCGTGTCATGTTTGAGATTTTTACATAAATACACCCCACTGGCCAGGACAAGCCGCATGTGGAGGTGACAATTTGATCATACATTGTAAGTGATCACAGTCAATTGGTGTAGGTTGAGATTGTCAGACTATCTGCGATTCATCCGCATGCCCCGGTACTGTAAGGCCTTCGACCAATTTACCAGCTCATTGGTATGGGGTCAATGTCCCTAATTGACGCAAAATGCCTACCTCAACAAAGTCCATTTCCCCACTTGAATGCCAGCGGAAAACGCTGTGAAACGGCAACATGGAGAAAAAATAAGTCCGCCCACTGCAGCTCCAAACAATTAAATCATAAATTCACAGTCAGTTGCCCGACATAATTACGCTGCCATTAATGGATTGCTCACCCCGTTTCTATTTTTTTTTTTTTTTTCACATTTTATTATGGTTGATGTTTTCATCGTAATGATGTGCACAATCTTCCGGATATATTGGGAAGGCATACTAAGAAGATACACGATTGAAGTGCAAGACTCGAGGCGTCTGCTCTTGCATCTGCCACGACCTGGAAGTTAATTAACTTCACCGCGCGACGAAATGAGGTGGTGCATCTGTCTAAACCGACATGACATGCAACAAATATTTGAATGTTAATTAGTCCCAGTCGTATAGATAGTGTGAATGAGTTTTTTTCTGTATTTATTTATCGTGACCTTATAGCCTACTGGTGGAGATGAGCGGGTCTTGAATGGAAAGAAACTTTGAATGGAGGAGCCCTTCTGATATCTGTGGGTGTGAATGGGTTCGATGACTGAGTGGGAAGTTGTTTAAAGAATGAAACTATGAAAAATTTATGAAAACTAATCAACGGTATAATTTTGTTACGGATTGATTTGGTAATCACGAATAACTACCATAAAACGGAGAGAAACCGTAGCACTCTAAACAAGGGTCGTTTATTCAGAAAAGGAATGTGTTTCAAAATTAATAAGTAGATGGTATATATTGACGAATATAGAACCACTTAGCATTCGAGGGGCAGGTCACTTCAATACTGCGAATATGGCGAATATTTTGTAGGTCACAATGGGTAATTTCGCCATTGTCAGTTCGTAAAATCCAGCCTAGACAATAAACACGATTACTAGGATCGCGCTAAATGTTTAAAATAATACAAAAATCAATTGAAAAAGACTCGGTTTTCTATTTCAAAACTTGCATAAAGGGCGGTGGGCCATTTAGTGATTTCTTTTTAAATCATAGGTTATTTTGACACTGACAGCTGTTTCCCGCTTGAAATCTTTACAGAAAGTCAGTATGATACCTCCGCGGAACGAAATGAGACAACGTTGGGAAGTATTGAAAACTTATTTCGAAAGTGTGTACGTTTTTTTTAAAAAGAAGTTTGAGTGCGTTTTTTTAAAAAGAAGTTTGAGTGCGTTTTTTTAAAAAGAAGTTTGTGCGTTTTTTTTTAAAGAAGTTTTAGTGCGTTTTTTTAAAAAAAAGTTTGAGTGCGTTTTTTTAAAAAGAAGTTTGAGTGCGTTTTTTTAAAAAGAAGTTTGAGTGCGTTTTTTTAAAAGAAGTTTTAGTGCGTTTTTTTAAAAAGAAGTTTGAGTGCGTTTTTTTAAAAAGAATTTTTAGTGCGTTTTTTTAGAAATAAGTTTTAGTGCGTTTTTTTAAAAAGAAGTTTGAGTGCGTTTTTTTAAAAAGAAGTTTGAGTGCGTTTTTTTAAAAATAAGTTTTAGTGCGTTTTTTTAAAAAGATGTTTGAGTGCGTTTTTTTAAAAAGAAGTTTTAGTGTGTTTTTTAAAAATAAGTTTTAGTGCGTTTTTTTAAAAAGAAGTTTTGGCAGAAATTAATGAAGCACCCACCGCGCCTGCTGTACGCAAATTTCTGCACGAAGCTCGTGAGACTGGTATGCTAGTGGACAACACTAATGGTCTCTGTCGTCGTATGGTGCGCACAGATGAGAATGTGGCTGCTGTAGCCGAGTGTGAGACTCTTCGAAAATGTGTCTGGGAACGACGTTTGGGTCAACGGGGTGAGCGTTACAGAACCATTTAACCGACTTTTTTTTTACTGAAATTGAAGACATGGATTTGGATGAGCTCTGGTTCATGCAGGCAGGCGCGCCATGTCACACAGCTAATGCCACAATCGATCTTTCGCGCATCAAATTCTCCCAAATCGTATTATCAGCCGTCTTGGCGATGTCAATTGGTCTCCTCGGAGCTTCGATTTGACATCTTTGGCCTTTTTTTTGTGGATAACTTTGAAAGACCGATGTTATTCCAACAATCCGGAAACGATTCAAGCACTTAAGGCCAATATCATCCAAGCAATCCGTGAGCTACAGCCCGAAACCATCGACAAGGTCTTGGGAAATTGGAGTGACAGAATGCGTTACTGCGAAGCCAGCCGATTCAGCCACTTGAACGACGTTGTGTTCCATAGATTAATGGGAATGTTTGCTCTTACTAATGAAGCCATAATTACGGTGACCATTCGTCCCGTATTTCAATAGCCTGTTCCGTTTTTTTTTTTTATAAATACGGGACATCCAGTACGAATTTTTGTTTTATTTTTGCTTTTATGTATTTTCATATTTTTGTCCCGGGTTTCGATCTTAAAAATATGGTCACCGTAGCCATAATACATGGAGAACAAATTAATATTATTCATTTTATTGTGTTTTTAAAAATAAACTTGTATTTGGTGCACCCTGTATAAACATTTTAAGAGGCTTTTGTATTTAAACTTTTTTTAAAATCGTTTTTGATAGTTTAAAAAACTTCTACAGCCTTATTTATTAGATTCCCCTAATCAATTAATTATCAGTCTCTCCACTAATTCATGTCAAATAAGTTTCCTAGTCCTTAATATTCTTGTCGAAATTTTTTATTTATAGAAATAATTATTCAATTTTCGGGTAAATGTATAGCATTAAATAAAATTTATTTCAATACCTAAGTTTATAATGCAGTTATTAAAAAAAAGGTGACAGCTTACTTACATTTATTTTATATAAAAAAAAAAACCCTAAAAAAGAATAATTTTTATTCTTGGCTCGAGAGGCCTAAGGGAGGTGTTCGTTTAGCACTTTAAGTGTTTGCTGTGTGCCATTTGACCTGACATTTTTTAAGGGAAATCAGTTTCTATTTGTTAATTAAATTAAATATTGGCTTCGATTGGCTTAAATGTCTCGCTCTGTTCTATATTTTGAGTTTGTGGCTGTTCACTATAAACTTGCACAATTAGCAACGCGACGAAACGAATCATGTTCTGACGGCTTCCAGCTAATTTGGCCAGAGAAAATTGTTTTCGTCCCGGAGGTTGCTTTAGTTGCGACAAGGAGACAATCTTTCTTTTTTCGTTGAACCTTTCAACGCCTAACGCACTTCCTCCGGACTGAGTTGACTACGAGGGACTATTTAATATTTTCTATAATTTTAATATTATTATATTTTTTTTCACTTTTGACAAATTGGATTATTAGATTATTTTACAATAATAAAGTTAAAAATTGTTACCTTGAATCAAGTTGCATTGCATTCTTTTTATTCCAATTGAACTATTAGCAACCAAAAGTTCAAAAACATTGTGCTTATGTGGCTAGATCCGCAGACGATTGCTTAAATTAATTTAATCTCACTGTTTCAACAGCACAGCAGCAAAATTTAATACTTATCTGCTGTAATTTTGTTTAGTGTTGCCAATGCGCAGTGGCTTAGTGGTTAGTGTGTTGGACTACTAAGCAAAGGGTCCCAGGGTCGAACCCCGAAAAAAAAACCCAAATTCCAACTTAGGGTTTTTTTCACTGCGCCAACTGAAGTGGCAAACATCCGGGAGTATAACTGTCATGAAAGAGCCGTTTGGACTAGGCGCATAAAATTGTAGATCCCTTCCATTTGTCCCAAAAATAAAAACTCACACAAGACGAGTGGTTGTGGGAATCTAGGCCTAGGGTCCCTACGGACCTGCTGCGCCAACTATTTATTTTATTATTAATGTGAAATATCTCACTCATTATAGAGCGAAATTGATTTGGAAACCACTTCAATTTAGGCTAGTAGGGTAGGGTGGGGTACTTTCGACGATGGGTCACTTTTGACTTTCGCTATTACAGAAAATTAATTTTTAAAGTAACTGAAACTTGTGCTGTAATGTTCTCTCAAATCGTACACGAACTATGACAGTTCTTCTTCAGCAGTTGTGGTGGTTAGACCGGTTTTTAATTTGTTCAGTGATATTCTGCAATTTTTCCTGTACACGAGGTAAGTGATATTTATTTTTTTCTTATGGGAATTCCTTGGTTATGAGTGTCAAATGTTTGGATTTATAATATTTTTAAGTTATTTATAACATTAAATTAAATTGCTTTTATAAGTTTTGTGAAAAACAATAACGGATGGGGCACTTTCGACAAAAGCACATGGGGCAGTTTCGGCAAAAGGTCATTGCAAGAACACCCAGCTGAATCGTCAAGATACTCTCACCTTATCTTTTTTGGACGTTGATCTGGGTGGATATAATGTGCAATGATTTTTTTTAACAAATCCTTTTATTTTTTTATTATTTACTTAACAATTTCTTTTTTCTTAAAACGAATGTGATTTTAAATACATTTCTTTAATTTAATTTTAATCTAGTTAAACAAAAACTGGACTTTTGAGGTATCTAGGGCATGCAGCGACATCGAACTAGTTAAACAAAAACTGGACTTTTGAGGTATCTAGGGCATGCTTTTCGGACCTATAACAGAGGATAGAAGCAGACCTCTCATAAAGAGTCGCACGCAAATGGAAAAGATCGGTACTTGACTAACGACCGGGCTAACTGCAGAGCCGTATTGTTTGAGGCTACTTCTTCAAGAGACAAGAAGGGGCATAGAATATGCATCCATGCAGGATGAGACCCTTAAAGGCATTCAATTGAAATTGCAGCCTATCTTTAATTTTTGGTCCAAAGAAATATTACGTAGGTACTTACAAAAGGCAATTTATCTACCTACCTCTTTAGAGCGATCCAATTACCTCTTCCACCTTTTCCTATCCAATATAAGACGCATTAAATAATTTTCAAGGATCTCAACTTTTTGTCGAATGAATAAAACCGATTTTCTATTTGCGCACACCTGCATAATAAACAAATACTGGTAGGCTACAGTTTCAGACTGAAGCGGATCGCCTGCTACCCTATGCTTCCCCTTTTGCTATAAGCGAAGATGGAGATAGCATGAATTTGGAAAAATATGTAAACGACACATTTTAGTGGTTTATGTATATAACAAGATTTAAGTAAGGAAACGCCCCCAAAAAGTGGGCGTTGCAAATAAATAAAGATGGCTTAAATATTTTATTCAAAAAAGTTTTGAGTCTCTTTAGAGAATACTTTCTGTGGTAATTTTTTTAAATACTGTAACAGAAAAATTTGCAAACTTATCAGCTCGTTTCAAAAGTGGGTCTAACAGTGGAAACATTTCGGTAGTTGAAAGAAAAATTTCCACAAGGTGCTCAGGAGGCGTAGTCACTTTTGCTTCTCCCAAGCATTTCTTTCTGAGTGTGATTTCACTTCTGATAATTGGAACCGTTTGAAGTTTAAAACGTCTAAAGTGATGACATTATTACAAATATATCAACTCCAAAATGGTCTCTTCTCATTTTTACAAATCCAATGTCAAACAGACGACACCCTATCGGATGGAGGTACTAGCACATAAACACAAAAGTGATTAATATCATCAAATTGGATGTACGGTTCTGGACAAGTGCACGCGCACAAAATCAATTGCCAACCAAGAGAACATCACAAGAAAAAGACACCTGAATATCATGATTCGCCACACCTGTGATCACCGCCACTGCCCTTGTTCCTGTGGCCATTAAAGCAAAATGAAATCTCCTTCCGAAAGATTGCAACAGTGCAGCAGTCGACCTGTGCGCGCACAATGATGGGGATGACTTAAACATATATTCCACTCCTCAGTCCTCAGCGATGTTTCATGTTGACTTCTTGTGGCCGCAAGTGTTTGTATCGGACACGAAAAGAGAAAAATTTAACAACGCAGCTGCTGATGCTGCTGCGGTGCCACCAAAGACGTTGACGCCAAACAAAAGAAGCGTCAATCTCGCAACAAAGCGAAAGGATTGTCGGTTACTATAGGATGTAGAAGATATGTTTAGGGGAAATCGCGTTTTTTTTTTCTTTAATTCACGCAAAAATTGGAAATCCAGTGGAAAATTATCAAAATGATTGCCGCATAAGAGACATGTGTGCAATTTCGCAGGCTAATCATCATGTGTGAGTGATTGGCAAGAAGAGTGCAGCAGTCCGTAAGAAAAACGAAAAAAATAGCCATCAACTGTCAAACAATGGAAAAAGGCTTTCACTTGATTATTCTCCTTGATTGGAGATTGAATTATGAACTGAAAGTTTCTTGCGGAATTGGTTTTCCTATCTAAAGTCGGATGTTTGCATAATCACGTTCGCGATTTGTTTTGTTTTGTCTTAAGGCCAAGGTCTAGGCTTCATCTCGTGAGTGATGCATTATGTATTCAAGGCATGAGCTATAGGTTCAGTAAATGTCTTTGATTTATGACTTTTTTTCTCGATGCGATTTGAGGGAAAGTACGATAAGATTCATACAGTAGATATTAGGCCGTTGTTTGCTGAAAATGTGTTACCAATTTATGTATTTTTGTATGCTTTGCAATCTTAGGAAACATCTGGAAATGAAACCGTGATCTGACTTAACTTTATTACGGTACGGATTAGTCTAGTCATACATTCTTTGGAGAGTTTGTTCTGGTTGTTTGTGAAAAACAGCAGCGATCTATGACTCGGAGCTATTGCCGAAACGGCCGCGTTTGTTGGTGTTTTTCACGTAAGCGCTAATTAAGTCTGAAGAGCGTTGAGGACCCCAAAGGGGTTTACATTTTTTTGTCTGTTTATCTCCATAAAGAGACTAATGACTGTCAGACAACGCACAGTCTTAACCACCAATCACAAAGTGGAGTAGAGACTGGAGAGTGTTATGCAGACGCGTCTTAAAATGTGACTTTTGGATGTGTGCCTCCCCTGACCTTTTATAGGGGTTTAATAAACAATTTTTAAGACACGACCACTCATTGCAATAATTTGAAACTTGGCAGGTTGGTAAACATTGTTCAAAGTGACCCCTCCGACCCCATTTTGAAGGGGTACTTTTTAAGGGTTATGTCTTCCTAACCGCCTACCATAGCGGAGTGCATTTGTAAATGATCAGTTAGAGAACAGAAAGTATAGGTAGTGCTACAAACCAAAATTAACCAAATTTTTAAATTGGCTTCATTTCGGTACTAAAAACGAAATAAAAACAATTTAGCATTATTTCGTTTTTTGGTATTTATGAGGGGCATATTCCCCCTGCAACCCCCTTGCTTGGGGTCAATGTTTGAACGTTGCATGGGAAATATGAATATAAACAACTGTGCATACACTCCACCTAGTGATCCCAAGCACGGGGGTTGCAGGGTCGCACAGCATGCCCCTTGATACATATTTTAAACTGTTTATGCAGGTCAAGATTAGACCTTTAAAAAATTCTTTAGATGTGACTTCTTCAAGACTTTTCTTAAAAAAATCGTGTGAACATCGCAACTCATAACCAGAGCTAGAATTTTCAAAAGGTTTGTGCAACTGCTGTCAACGATGTCATTAGGATATCAGAGAGTAAAGTGTCAAAGTAGCGTTTTGCAAACAATTAGCAGAGAAGCAAGATAGTTTTCAGAATATTCTTTATTTCTCGATGGGCGAAATTCTCCTCGCCGACGACTGCATATAGCAAAAAATGTTGTTCACTATTTCTTTTATTACTTCTTAAACGTTACAAACTGTTTATTCCCTTTTGTGCGTCTGCACTACTCAACGATTTTCTATCAACTCCAACAGACAATTCTTAACTTTAGTACAAACGTTTAATTTCTATTCAAAATGTTAAGTTACAATCTAGTCATGCCAATGCAATAAATAGTTATGTATACTGTATAGGTAATTATGTATTAGTATTAGGATTTGAGTTCACTTTTAATTCATTTAATCTATGCTGCCTTCTGCAGCAACATTGTGAGTGCAAGCAATACCAAGTATGAAGGGATACATACAGGGTCGACCTTAGACTTTCAGGCGGCCAGAGCGAGATTTTTTTCGGTGGTTTTTATTTCTTACGGTAATCATGTAGGAAAACGCAGCTGGCAAAACTTCACCGCATTCAAAATATATTTTTACTCGTTGGCAAGTCTTTTGTTGAAACAAATTTAAATCTAGAGATTCATTTATCCGCCTTTTCCATTGTTGGGTGCGCCATCTTTTATGTCGTTATGTGAATTTATATATATGTAGAGTACAGTAAGACTCGGATAAGTGCCTCAAGTGCCCCGTTTTGATAGGCACTTTTGCGGGTTAGGCAGTTATAAAAAAAGTCCGCTTAAGTGCACATAGGTACTTATCTCTAAATGTATAAACATACCTTCGAAACAAAACAAAATTACATTGATAATTCCAATTTTGACAGTGACAGCTACCCAGTCAGTCTCCACCATTGTAGTAGATTAAGATTATTACTTTTTAATTTTTTATTTTTAAAGCATGAAACATAAGGAAGCGTTAAAGGAAAAAAATCGTTTGTATTTTTTCAGCTGATTTAAAAAAATGTGTACTTAAAAGAAATTTTTTTCAGCTTAATTTCAATAAAAGTATACACAATAAATTAAGCGGGAAAGGTATTTCAGCGAAAAAGGTGAGTTTTATATGAAAAAAATGCTCAGAATTTTGGTTCTAAAAAAAAATGTACTTATGCAGGGTAGACACTTATCCAGGTTTTACTGTACACTGATTTGATTGATAGGCCTCTCTGTGATGTATTTAAGAGGATTGCCCATAGTAACCGAAGTATAGCGAACGAAATACTAATAGAATGTAAGACATATCTGTGTGAGCCCAATGAGTCAGTGGGACATTTTTTATTGTTTCATAAATAATCAAATTCGTTTAATTATCCTATTATTAATAATATACTTAAATACATTCGGTCGTACTTATAATGAACTTTAGTCTGGCAGTTTGCGCAAAGACTCCACACTTTCCAAAATCCCTTTACCAATAAACAAATATAGTTGCCAGGTTTCTAATCGCGTAATTATTGAAACGATTATCGTCGAAACGATTGAACAAAACGATATCGTTATTAGTTTGCTTCATATAACATCATCGACGGATCGTTCCATCGAATCGTTAATCGTTTTTATTTTCAACAGTTTGACTGTAAACAAACTCGGACACCGAAAAAATTTAAAAATGTATGGAAATTGTTTTTTTTTTTCTTCTTGAATTTGTTTATTTTTCTTCGTTGTCATTGATTGACATGGAATTTGGCGAAAATAGGACGCTTTGGTAGTAGAATTTTGTTGGTAAGGGGCTAGTTGTAAAAAAAAAAATTAATGCAATGATTGTTTGTTTTTCTGATTGCATTAAAAATTTACGTACGGAATTATAAAACAAATAAATGAAATTCAGTTATGCAATTACCATTTATTTATTTTTTTGCAAAGAATGAATTCTTTTACAATTTGTATAGGAGCGAGTCGCCTTCAAAGAACATAAGTGTGTCTTCCATTAATTATTTTTTTATGCTTCTAATTCACCAAAAACGACGAAACGATTGCAAAATAGCCATCGTTCAATCGAATCGTTTCGACGATAGTTTTTCACATCTGAATAAGTAACGTGAAGCAACGAGAAACGATGATCGTCCAATCGTTTTTTTTGTTGTTACACAAAGTAAAAGCATCGTCGAGACGATATCGGTCTATCGTCTTGTGTTTACGCGATTAGAGCCCAGAATATCGCAAACTGTAGGGTTAAATGCTAATGTTCAGAAACCCATGTTTATTTCGGGCATTAGCTAAAAAAATCCTTCCTAAATGTCATTTTCAAGAGGAGTGTTGCCCAACCACCAAAAATGGTGGTATGGAATTTCGTATTAGGAGCGAATTTTAATACACTTTTGTTCAGCCTGAACGTTACAATTATTAACTAATTTTAGTAAATTGTAAATGTTTTCGGATTTTATTCGTCAGAATACAACAATGTGTTTTTAAGTTTAGCAAAGACAAATTTTTACAAATGCATGCACAAAATTGAAAAATATTGCATTTTTGTTTTATTTCTAAACACTTGCAATATATATTTCGAATATTTTCATAAAATGAAATGTTTGTATCTTTTTTAACCGCTAGCGCTTGCTTTTTGATTGGTTGTCCGTTTTTAATAGTTTGCAAGTTACGAATACATACGTAGTAAAAAATAAATTTGATATAAGTTTAGGATGTTTCCAAGACTTTCTGGAGAGTCTTCGAGAAGAGAATAAAATATGTGTTCACTTAAGATTGGAAAGCTCATACCCGAATACCTACATTTTTCTACAACTCTCAGTACCTTAGGCGGCACAGGTAGATATTTGGCTGCAAACCCTCTTTGGAAATGGAGTTTGTTCCCAGAAAATGAGAATTTCTAATGAATCAGTGGTTGATGGTGTGAAAAGGCTGACTTCGCGGAAATATAGATATAAGAATTGTCAGCATTCAGCAAAATCCCCGCGAAATAATAAATCTAGGAACCTCTGGAAGACTAACAGGTAGTATGTGCGAATTCAAGATAAACAGAATTCTGTTTTATTTAGTATTGAAATCATAGAGGAGTACGCATGACAGTTTTCGTGTAGAAAAATGTCCGCGGGTTTATATATTTTTGTATGAATTTAACATTTTGTCGCATTCTAAGTTTCCCGAATTAAGTAATATAAGCTTCACAATTTTAAAAAAATCATATTGTATTTATTTTTATATTTCTAAATACTTTTACAAGCACTGTTTCGTTGCTTGGCAGATTGAATTTCAAAAACGGAAGCGATAGGTCCTTAAAACGCTTCCGACTTCCTAATTTATTCTAAAATATTTTTTTTTTTTTTTTAAATATTCACTAACCATTCAATCTTTAGATCAATAAGCTTCGATTTGCATAATCAGCCTAACATACTGCGAATAATTTGAAAGAAATCTTATTACGACAGAAATTCACTCAGAAATCAATCGTCAAGTATTAGGAAACAAAGGAAAGCGTACTATAAAAAGTACCAAAAATTGTGTCCGATCGAACGATAAGGCATCACTGATTTGCATATGATATTTGACAGATCAGCGGATACTTTGTGCATTTCGTATTTTGTGTTTTGTTTTTTGCTTACAATAAGCTTTAAAAAGCCTTTGAAAGATATCTGTTGGGCAAATTTGCGACTTATAGATTCCTTATATTAGAATAAAATCCTCATTCTGAAATAAAACACCTTGTTTTTTGCGAAAACAAATTATGAAATTTGAATTCTGCGATGATGACGAATGTAATAGATTCTAAGAAAGTTGTCGCACTAGCAAATGTGGAGGTCTAATTGTTTATTGGTACCGTTTCACTCATGCTGTACATTTTTCCTTAAGCTGGCAACCAGCTAATCGCCGGCATTAGTGTCTTTGATTATTAGTAAGGCCGATTGAGATTTTCCTGTTATATATATGTACAGTCGACTCCGCTTATCTAAACTTCGCTTTACTGAAAAAATCGGTTAATTGAACAAACTAATACGTCAGAAATTAATAATTTATACTAATTCAGCTCCGCATTACTAAAACAAAATTATTGAACGCGCCCATTAGTAAAATTTTTTATTTCGTCAACTGAACTTGTCCATTGAACTTATGACACTAACTTCATTGTGTGTCAATTTTGACAGCACGATTTCAGTTGTGTTACTACATACCCTAATTCTTCGTTGAATTGCTAACAAAACTTCGAACTTCGGTTAAGTACAACAATTTTTCAGTTATCCGAAGTCCGTATAAGTGAAAATACCGCATAAGTAAAATAAAATTTGTGACAAATTGCCGTTTCAGATAAGCGGAGTAGACTGTATATAAAAATGAATAGCGAAATTGTGTGTCCGCAAAAATCTTACAAACTATTGCACTGATTTACAAGTTTAATTTTATTTTTAATGTATGAAATAAGCATGTGCGGCTGCTTTTGTTTTTAAAATACAGAAATTTTCATTTAACAAAATTACGTTTTTGAGCATTTTATCGTATTGTATTACTTCAAAAAAAAAAATTAGACAATCAAGCCGCCTCTATTGATCAAAGCAAAATGTGTCCTTTTTGCTGCGTTTTCCATCACGTTTTCGAGCCTCTCGAGGAGCAGGGATATAAGTCCAAATTTTTACTTTTGTGACTCATGTCCCTCTGAAGTGAGACGTTAATCATTTTTTTTTCATTTCATTTCATTTTTATTCATTTCTCACTAATAACAAAAATTAGAAAATATACCTTAAGTTTTGACATATGTAAATGGAATGAGATTTATGTCCCTGCGCCCCCTCAGACAGTATAGCGATGATTTCGGCACGAATATTTGCTTTGAGATCGTCAATGGTCTGAGGCTTGCTGGCATAAACCTTGCTTTCTAAGAACCCCACAAAAACAAGGGTCAAATCTTAAGACCGTCATTTTTAGCTGCGTTTACTACCAGGGAATTTTCGTTGCGGAAACTACAGTCTTTGATTTGCAGTGTAGTATGTAGTCTGTTGAAACCAGTTACTTTCCACACCTTTTTCAAGTATTTGTGAGTGGACATAATGAGCCAACAACCACCGATATTGACGGCGAATAGTGTTGTCAGAAGGTTCTTGTTGGCCAGGATATTGTCCATGATATGCACGTTTGGGTTAACACAACCGAAAGACTATTCTTAATATACAGCGTCACTTTACCGGCGCGTTATGTGAAGTGAGTCATGGCTAAAATTGTACTCAATTGACGTTTCTAAAACATGAAAATCAATCGGTTGTCAAAGTTATTCAATGTTTACATATCAACATAAAAGATGACTCACCCTGTTAGGTTTTTGGTGGTTCTCCCTTCTACGAAACTTCATCTATATTCCATAAAATTCGGTTTCAAAATAACCACGTAATCGGTACAATAAAAATGTTCATTTTTTGTCTTTGCATGGAAACTACTAATTAAATCACGAATAAATTTAGTCTATGACAGTCTTGTTATCACAAATTAACCTTTTGCATAGTTTCACGACAATCGTTCGAGCCATTGAGGTGTTTAAGCAAGACAGTGAAACGCATTTAAGCTGAAATGTACTGACGGCTGCGACTCTGAGCGAGAAAAGTTGCAGACAATTCCGAGACAGCAGCGTAACGTTCAAGGGAAAAACAAACCTTTCACCCATGAGACGTAGTGTGGGAGGACGCTAATTTGTCCTTGGTAGCTAAGAAATAAGGCGCCTGACCATGGGGCCCCGGGGTACCAATACACCAGTGCCGAAAAGGGCAGACTATACATTTTTGATTGCTATATAGTTTGGTCCCACCAACCGCATCGTGCTGAAACGCATTTGGAGAAGAGCGGCCACTTAAATGTTTAACAGTACTTAGACTTCACAAAAAACACTGACAACGCTATCATAAGTCAATACAAAGAGTGAATTTAGCATTTTACCGGAGTAATCTGGCTTAAGGCAACGTGCGATTCGAGGAAATAGGAATAGGAATAGGATATTTGAGTCTACAATAAGAGTGGCTTGTTTGAAGCTTTTGAATGAACTTAGGTGGACTTTCGTCGGTAACCAGCATAAGCCAACGAAATCCTATTAATTATGCTTGAGCCCTTTTAACTTGTCAATCGCTGTTTAGTTGGCTTACGAATCTTCGAAAAACGACAAATTGCAACTTACTGGGTTTTCAACCTCTCGCGAACGACTGACACACATCCAAGAGTATAACTGTGACGACCTTTTTTTAAAATCATATCTGAGACAAAACGAATGGTTGCTAGGACTATAGGGATCATCATGTTCATCACTGCCATTTTGCCTATTTTACTGAAATATGTAAAGTACGTTTTTAAAACATTTCTGATAACAGGTGGTTTTCCTGATCAGTGGAAAATAGTAAAAGTAATACCAATAGCAAAAAGTCCAAGTAGTAATGACTTCCGGCCCATTTCAATATGACCATTTTTATCAAAGGTATTTGAAGAATTGTTCAAAAACAGATCAATTGTCTTCTTCAAAGGACTAATATTTTATCAACGAAGCAATCTGGTTTTAGGTAACAACACAGTTGTTCCACAGCACTTATAAATGCTATTGAAGACTTAAAAGGAGTCTAAGACGATGGAAATATTACATTTTTAATAATACTGGATTTTTTCAAAGCTTTTGATACGTTGGACCATAAAAATCTTTGTAAAAAGCTGTCAAGTTTGTTCAACTTTTCGAAATCCTACACAAAATTCACAAAATACCTAACTGGAGAGCAAGCTGTCATGGTGAATGTAACTCTTTCCAATTTCTTTCATACATCTAGAGGCATTCCGCAAGGCTCAACTCTTGGTCCGCTTTTATTTTCCCTATGAAATTCCTCAAACTGTATACAAAATCTCTACTTAAATGTATGCAGATGATGTCCATAAATGTACAAAAGTTGTCCTCTTGGACTAATTGAAGATTGTGTCTATAAAAATAATAAGAACTTCGGAAATTTTTTATTTTACACTCAAAGTAATGGTCTCCGTTGAAACCCAACTAAGTCCAAATGTCTTATTATTTCCAAAAAGCCTGGTGCTGCAATAGAATGTGTTGAGACTGCAAAGAACTTAGGTATGCTACTTAACCGGAAGCTTACTTGGAACACGCACATTAATTCAGTCGTGGGAAAGTTTATGGAGTGCTCCATACGTTGTGGACAGAGCTATATTACACTCCACCAAAAACCAGACTAATGCTTGCTGAAACACTTGTAATACCTGTATTGACATATGAATTTGAAATATATGACAACTAGCTGAACCCCCGCCGGCTTCACCAGGCAAAAAAAAGCTTTCCAATTATTTATAAAAAAAAATAAAAAATTAAAACATTTATTGCAATGCTTTTACGTAAACAACATTCTTGGTTCTTTTTGAAGTAATACTTCTCTAGGCACGCTTGACTTGGGGGGGTAAGCTGGTGAATGCGTCACGAAAGCGTTACGGAAATTGCGAGCGGAAGTCGAGAGGGAGATATAAGTTAGTGAGATAGAAAGAGAGAGAGTTACGTATCGTTTCGTATATTACTGTAGAGGCAAGAGAGATAGATGCGAGCACACATTTTCGTTCTCTCTTTCTCTCAGCCAGTTACGTTTCATTATCTAAGACACATTCTAAAGTGCAGCAGTGATACCAGATCGGGGGATTTATCACTTTTTGCGGGAATTTTCTCACTAATAATAAGCTAAAAGAAAAAGAAAGGGATTTTACTTTTTGGTCAAATTTTGTTCCTAATTGCTCATTTCATTAAGAATACAAAAATTATTCAACCAACGATCAAATTAAATATTTTCATGTTTAGAAAAAAGTCTTTCAAAATATATAAATTCTTTTATTTTTTTTTTTTTTTATTTACCTAAACTTTTTCATAAAATGACATATGTGTCTGTGAATGAATCACGAGTATTTTTTAAAATAAAAAATTTATTTATTTTGTAAACAAAAAATGGATATTTTGAGTATATTTATGTGATTTTTTCCGTCTGCTTTTTTGGTCAAATGCGTTTGAATGAAACTGTATTAGTTCATTGATTTTTACCCGACGTTTCGGCAGGGATTGCTGCCTTCTTCAGGGTATCTTTATTGTGAAACATAAATTTTTAAAAGGTACAAAAATGGAGATAACGTGACACTTACAATATTTAAAGAAGTCAAACTGCTTAACCAAAGAACAATACTATTAAACTTGATAGATAGAAAATTAACCCACTTTAAGTGTAACGCTTCAATTGAAGCTTAGTCGAATGTTAGGTTTTTCTATCAACTAGGGAGCTATATATAGCAGATATATTTTGGATGTCCTGTTTCCGGTTCATGTTATTCTTTCTGTTTATTATGTGTAGCGTCTCAAGGGTATACCGTTTCGAGGTATGTCTCTCCGTCTGAAGCACAGTTGCATTGTCAAAGTCTGGGTTATGGTTCGTTAAAATGGAGTGGTTGGACAATTCCGTTGTTCCCCCGTTTTTGGACTTGATGTCGGAGCGGTGATTGGACATTCTTTGGGACAGGAACTGTTTTGTTGTACCGATGTAGCAAAGGTTACAGCTTTCATTAGTGTTACCGATGCAGTTGATTTTGTACACTACGTCGGAACGTTTTTGCCACTTAAATGTTTAACAGTACTTAGGCTTCACAAAAAACACTGACAACGCTATCATAAGTCAATACAAAGAGTGAATTTAGCATTTTACCGGAGTAATCTGGCTTAAGGCAACGTGCGATTCGAGGAAATAGGAATAGGAATAGGATATTTGAGTCTACAATAAGAGTGGCTTGTTTGAAGCTTTTGAATGAACTTAGGTGGACTTTCGTCGGTAACCAGCTTAAGCCAACGAAATCCTATTAATTATGCTTGAGCCCTTTTAACTTGTCAATCGCTGTTTAGTTGGCTTACGAATCTTCGAAAAACGACAAATTGCAACTTACGGGGTTTTCAACGTCGGAACGTTTTTGCTTATCAGTTGTGGGTTTAAGCTTGGAGATCGGAGACGAAGACTGATTCGACCTAAACGCTATATGAAGGTCTTTGGAACTGCTGCTGATCATTTGTTTAAAGTTATCAGCGAGTCTGGGAATATAGACAACACTTCTGTAAACAGGCAATGTGCCTTCCGTTCCATATATCGCGTGGAACCTTGCGTTTATGATTGAGGATTATATTTCATATGAAACCATCGGGTAATTATTATCCTTAAGGATTTTTGTGACTTTGTGTTCACTCAGAATATGAAACTTCTCGTCACTCAACGTAAAAACTTTATGGACAAGATTTGAAGCAATGTTTGTGATGATGTTCTTTGCTTGATTAGACTTAAAGGTGATGAGTCTTCCAGATGCCGTATCTTTTTGATGCCAGTTGAATGAAAGCTGATGTTGGTCGCGACGAATTAGACCATTCAAAAACGCTATTGAACTATTTTTCTCCATCTCAACAGTGAATTGGATTTTTTCATGCAATCCATTTGAGAATAACCTTGGGATAACCTGTCTCTAAAGTCTGGTATCCCTGCAGTGCAGGCTTGTTACCGATGCAAGTTATCACACTGTAGGAACAATAGGGAGAGGTGCGAGCACCTTTTCTTTTCATTCTCTAATAGCCAGTTACGTTTCATATATCTAAGACATAGTGCACGCCTATTTCAAGGTTGCCATATTGGTAATTTTTATGTAATTTTTTTTTGCTAATTTGGTAATTTTTATCTGGTTATGGTAAATTTTTGAACAGATGTACCAAGAATGCGAACTCGATATCACCTCATTTAAATGCTACCTTACTGCTTTTGAGTGAACGCATTGCATTATTTGCATATGCTTCATCACCATCCATATAAAACTGTTTTATTGGCTATTCAAAAAATTACAGAATCCACTCATTTTCTTCTTTTGACAAATGGTGAATAATAATAATTAATCATATTATTTATATACAGACATGAAACTCTAATTTGTTAAGTGTTTTTTATAAGAAAATAGCTGAGCTGGCAGCTGGTAATTTTGTGTAAAATCAAATAAAATAATTTGAGTTTTTTTTGTAAGTGGCAACCGTGGTCTAATGTCTGTATCGTACTGTAGGAGCAAGATAGAGCAGTGTGCGCGCCCATTTTCTTGCTCTCTTCCTCTCATAGCCAGTAAATTGTTGAAGAAAATTGATATATTAGAATGTATAAACTAAACATGTATATATAGATGGAGCTAAAGAAGTTTTACTTCAGTCGTCTGGTCTAAAGCACACTCGTTTTTTTTTTTATTCATCGCTTGTATAAACAAATAATGCAGATGGTTTTCCGACTCTGGAGCATGCAACGTAGAGTTGGCCATGCGAGAAAACTGGATTTTCCAAATTTATACCGCACATCTGAAAAGATTGTCCTTGCGACTTATTAATGGTAACGGCGAATGCAAGGCGAACAAGGAATTGAAACCGCTTAAATTCGAATGGGACATCAGTTGGAATCATTGGTATTCGAGGAATCAAAACTTCTTGAAAATATTATTACCACAAAATCCATAAATTTTTCGTTATTGAGTCGAACAAAAAATCCTGCGAATATGACTTATTTGTATTAGCGAATTGAATAAAATTCATTCGCCTGAACTGTCAATCCCCTGGTCAAAGTAAAGTTGCCTAATTGCGAATTTGTGAAATGTCATTCGACTCAAACTTTAAATTTTGGCGAACAAAACTATTTGGCGAAACCAGAGGCGAATGGGATTTGGAATTTATGAACTAGGTAAATGAATGAAATTTCAAGAAAAATGTATAAAAACCATTAAATTCACGTATAAATATTATATATAATGAAAATCACCTTTTATAGTTTCAAAAGAAGCAATTCCAGCCAAATCCAGAAGGTAGTTGAGCTCATGGAAAAAAAACCCAGACATAGTCAAAGGGTTGGTAAAATTTGGAGCTTCAAAAAAAATTCAACAAAGAATATTGGGATAATTTCGCTGTTGAAATAAAGAGGGCCAACTTTATAATAGGAAGGATTGAAGAATAGCGTATAGATATGAATTTGACTTTTATTTGATCCAATACGAAAAACGAATGCTTCTTTGGTTAAACGAAAGTTCTAAGTTCTAATCTAAGAAAAAAAAAAATTCACTGAATTACTTCGTAAATTAAAGTCCTTAGTAGGCCTTTTTTATTATGTCTGTGCGACGTGTTATTTCCAATGAAATAAAAAGACTAAAAATCAAGAAGAAGCCACCCCTTAACCATGTTCGAAGACCACAACGCCTCAGACCTGGACCTGGACTTCGGAGTGGCATCGCGTAGCCGTCTCGCACGAGAACAAATTTAATTTGGAAGGCCCCGATGGCTATAGCTACCATTTCCACGACCTCCGCAAAGCAACTCATCATTTGGACCGACTGCATAGCAAAGTTGGAGGTTTGATGGTGTGAGGAGCCATTTCCTATTATGGCACCTGCAAATTACAATTTTTGTCAACCACAATGAATGCGATGTCTTAGAATGGTATATTGAAGGAGGCATTTCCATGCTTTCATAACCTTTTTAGACTTCTGCATTGCATTTGTCAACATGATAATGCGCCCATACATACAGTCCGAGTTCTTAAAACTTATATATAGAGCCAAAATGTGGAGCTATTAAGCTGGCCGCCCTATTCACCGGATTTGAATATCATCGAAAATGTCTAGGGATGGTTGACACGTCAATTGTATGGATCAGGACAGCAATACTCGAGTATACCCGAACTAACCGAAGCCATTGAATTAGCTTGGAGCTCGATTTCGCTAAACTATTTGGCCACTTTGTATGCATCCCTTCCAAACCGGATGTGTGAAGTTTTGGAGCAGAAAGGTGGCTCAACACACTATTAAACTTTTTTTTTTTTTAATTTAACATACTCCAATTACCTACAATTTAATAAATGTTCAAAAGAATTGGATTTTCCTGAAACGTTTTTTTCATTAAAGTGTCCTATTTTCAAGTGGCGCAAAATTACAATCTTGTATTTTTTCATTTTTTTGGTATTAATATTTTGTTAATACTCAAAGCTTTAGTATTAAATCTTCTTTGTGGTCAAATTATATCTATTAAAGAAACTCTAATTAAAAAAAAAAATAAGTCTCTAGCATGCTTGATTCGGGAGCAGTGGACGAAACAGAAATAAGGGGTGTCCTATTCAAGTGGCGAGGAGTGTATTTATTTTTAGATAATGCTGCACTCCACCAGACTTAGGTCCTAGTGGAGCGATTAAGATGCACATTAGTAGGTATTAGCAGCATTAACCACGGCGTAATGTCCGTCAATCATTTTGAACCGAGTAAAGAGGTAAATATGCCGTGTTAATTCGAGAGATTTATTGATTGAAGCCCAAGTCCACGCAACAATGCAGCGCCATCTACATATATAGGTAGGCTAGAGAAATTGTATTTTGTGTCGCTTTATGCAACAGACAGTGACTCTCCATACCCTAGTTCTCGATGTGCCAAGGTATATTCTTCAGGAAACAAATAAGGAGCGAAGGTATTTATATATGGAAAACGAAAGGTTTACGGATAGGAAACCACACGTGAGTTCATCATAGAATTTTGTGTTTTCTTAAAAGGAATACCGATGCGCCACTAAAATTGATGAGCAACTCAATCAACGCTTTCTATCCATCTAATTCCATACTTAAAGGTTAATCAAGTCAACCGCCAGCTGCTTTTTATTCAAAATAAACAGAAAAAGTTCCCCCAATCGAACCGAAAGCAGCACGCACATTCCTTCAAGAATCTCAATTAGTCCCCCCATTAACTCTTATTGGTCGATGTAGGTCACAAATTAAGCGCCCAAAAGTAAATAAAAAGACTCGCCTTATATGACCCCAACCAAAAAAACCTCTTCCAATAGTGTCATTCGATTTTGATTGACCCACATGTCCGCATTTGGATTTCCTCAACCGAAATAACACACACCTTCCCATAGGTCTATGTATATAACCTCAAAACACATACTCACATTATACACAATCACAAATCCATAGCACAGTAAAATCAATCTCCACATGTCTTCAAGTATCCGCACAAATGTCAGCCCGATTTGAATGTCTCCTCATCTTTTCGAAAAATTGTTTACACTTTTCCGAGACTCCAATTAACAAATTCGAACGTAAAAATAACAAAACACTATTCAACTGCGCACACTGATCAACCCGTTCGGATCGGCTTTCAATAAAATCAGTCACAAATAGCAAACAAATTGAATAAATGTGTCCAAGTGTGTAGGGATAAACTACATCGCTTAAACGAAATGGAAAGCAGTCGGCACACACAGATCTACGTACTATAAACGCGTTTCATCAATATCTCAGACACGAATCAAATCACACGCGAAATAAGCGCGCATCTGAATTTTCATCCGACATTCGTGCTGTCGTGTGTTCCTAACCTGAACTTGACCGTAAAAAGATAAATAAAACGAGTCCGAGTACAGAGCGCGGTGTATACTGTATAGGCTCCAAATGCGGTGGTGGGGCTCGTCGGACGTTGCGTTTCCAGTTGCTACAGAGATAAAATCAACAGACGAAAACCAGAGACAACTGATCTGGAGCGTCACCAGAGAGATGCACTATGCGCGGCGGAGTAAAGTGGTTTTTCTTTTGTCAATCTCAATCGCGCCAGGTAAATGAGTGTTATTTAGGTGACACTGACAATGCCAGTTAGACGATAGGTGCTCGAAGTCGAACCTATATAACACAACCAGAAGCGGACACGAAAGGATCTCTGATGACGACAATGCACGGCTGGCGTGATATCGGTATCTGTATCGCAGGGATGTGCATAGATAGATGCTATCTTGGGTTGCATAGTTTAATCTCTGACACACAAGACGACCAGCAATATATTAGCACAATGGCGGCGACGACGACAGCGATTCACATGGGAAATCGATCCTCCGGCACGTTTATTGTTGGCGGGAGACATGTGAGCGCGCACTGCAACTGAAAAACGCAATTGTTTTCTTTTTGTGTGCCAAAAGGAGGAACAAGGCAAAAAAAATGTATAATAATTGGCATACAATGAAAATCATGGATGCAAAACAGCGTGAAAATGTCCACACAGACACGCCGATGGGCCTGATAAAAGAGCCTCTTTCGGAGAGCTGATACAGCGAGACTGAGAATAATGTGTGCGGGTCTCGACGATGCCATTGTAATTTGAGATGATCGTGAGGTGGGAAGATTATGGTGATTATGGTGGGATCTTATTTTTTTTTAATTTTTTGCAAATGCGCACTTTAAAGAGGCCAGGTGTTTATACAGCAAGTGGGCATTTCCTAGGGGATGTTCATGGGGAAATAGAGGGTTCGACCTTATCTGCTGGATGGAGATCACGGTCAGCGTTTGAAAGGGAACATCTTTATATATCCTTGTTTTATGGCGATGACTTTATTTTTTTTTGTTAGATAGGTATGGGATTAGCCGTCGTTAAAAAGGGTGTCCATAGATCCCAGCAATATAAGTTTTCAAACACTTGAACTTACAAAGACTTTGACAGTTAACGAGCTCTTAAGCTAATGTGAGAAGAGTTCTTTTTTTTAGCGAGTTCATTGAATTTTGCAGCATTCTAGGCTAAACACGATCTTGCATGTGATACGTTTTATGGCACAGAGTTTGGCCCGTTAGTTTTGCTTATATATAAAGGGTGTCAAAACGTCGAAAAGACGGCAAACGTGCACACTGCACATGTGAGCTCAGTTAAAAAGAGGACCAGGGCTTTGGCTATTCTAAGTATAGATTACAGAAGTACAACGAGAGAAATGGATTCTTTTCTTTTCTGGAAAAGATTCCTGCAGACTAAGGAACAAATATTTCCAAGCCCTCTAAAGAATTTTCTCAGTTAAAAAGAGGACCGGGGCTTTGGCTATTCTAAGTATAGATTACAGAAGTACAACGAGAGAAATGGATTCTTTTCTTTTCTGGAAAAGATTCCTGCAGACTAAGGAACAAATATTTCCAAGCCCTCTAAAGAATTTTCTCAGTTAAAAAGAGGACCGGGGCTTTGGCTATTCTAAGTATAGATTACAGAAGTACAACGAGAGAAATGGATTCTTTTCTTTTCTGGAAAAGATTCCTGCAGACTAAGGAACAAATATTTCCAAGCCCTCTAAAGAATTTTCTCAGTTAAAAAGAGGACCGTGGCTTTGGCTATTCTAAGTATAGATTACAGAAGTACAACGAGAGAAATGGATTCTTTTCTTTTCTAGAAAAGATTCCTGCAGACTAAGGAACAAATATTTCCAAGCCCCCTAAAGATTTTTCTCAGTTAAAAAGAGGACCAGGGCTTTGTCTATTCTAAGTATAGATTACAGAAGTACAACGAGAGAAATGGATTCTTTTCTTTTCTGGAAAAGATTCCTGCAGACTAAGGAACAAATATTTCCAAGCCCTCTAAAGAATTTTCTCAGTTAAAAAGAGGACCGTGGCTTTGGCTATTCTAAGTATAGATTACAGAAGTACAACGAGAGAAATGGATTCTTTTCTTTTCTAGAAAAGATTCCTGCAGACTAAGGAACAAATATTTCCAAGCCCCCTAAAGATTTTTCTCAGTTAAAAAGAGGACCGGGGCTTTGCCTATTCTAAGTATAGATTACAGAAGTACAACGAGAGAAATGGATTCTTTTCTTTTCTGGAAAAGATTCCTGCAGACTAAGGAACAAATATTTCCAAGCCCTCTAAAGAATTTTCTCAGTTAAAAAGAGGACCGGGGCTTTGGCTATTCTAAGTATAGATTACAGAAGTACAACGAGAGAAATGGATTCTTTTCTTTTCTGGAAAAGATTCCTGCAGACTAAGGAACAAATATTTCCAAGCCCTCTAAAGAATTTTCTCAGTTAAAAAGAGGACCGGGGCTTTGGCTATTCTAAGTATAGATTACAGAAGTACAACGAGAGAAATGGATTCTTTTCTTTTCTGGAAAAGATTCCTGCAGACTAAGGAACAAATATTTCCAAGCCTTCTAAAGATTTTTCTCAGTTAAAAAGAGGACCGGGGCTTTGCCTATTCTAAGTATAGATTACAGAAGTACAACGAGAGAAATCGATTCTTTTCTTTTCTAGAATAGATTCGGGGCTTTGGCTATACTAAGCATAGATTACAGAAGTACAACGAGAGAAATGGATTCTTTTCTTTTCTGGAAAAGATTCCTGCAGACTAAGGAACAAATATTTCCAAGCCCCCTAAAGATTTTTCTCAGTTAAAAAGAGGACCGGGGCTTTGGCTATTCTAAGTATAGATTACAGAAGTACAACGAGAGAAATGGATTCTTTTCTTTTCTGGAATAGATTCCTGCAGACTAAGGAACAAATATTTCCAAGCCCCCTAAAGATTTTTCCAAAAACCAAATGGAGTAGGTATTGTTATGGATGTACTACTTCTGGCGAAGATACCCTATCTCTTCTAAAGAATACATTTTCTTTTCCTTTGCTTACACAGTCCTCGAAATTCAGAGAGTTACCAGTTCGAAATGAAAACATGTCTGGACATTATGTCGATATTCCGGGACTAGTCTGGGCACTCATTCCGTAACCCTCAGAACGATAATCGTTTCTGCGATAGTAGTCAACGATCTCGTTATCAATTTGCTTTCCGTCTTTCAGAGACTCTCAAACTATGTATGTATGGAGTGCCTACAAAAAGCGTACACGCATGGAAGGTACCTAATTTTTTCAATTTATTTTCATTTGGTGTTATACGACACTTTATTTACTTATTGTTTTAAGGTTTGGACTGATTTTAAATACCGGGCCAAGAAGCAATGCAGCCAAAATTTATTGCCGATCAAAAAAACTGATGGTGGACCTTCAGAAGAAGTCCACATATCGGAGCAGGAGGAAAGAGTCATTCAAATGATATCGCTCCATGCTGCGGTTGCTGGGAGCTCTGCAGATGTCTTTGGGGCTTTGTCAGAGAAAGCTGAGGTTAAGGATGAGTCTGATGAAACTCTGAGAGGACTTCTCGAAAGTCCATATATTAAAGGGTTTTCCAATAAGAGGTGTTATTTTGGTATTCAAAGAAGAATGTCATTTTTTGAGATAAATGATCGGATGTTTATTTCATAATAAACAGGAAGGTATGCCGTTAATAATGAAAAACAACATCAGCCAAATGGCCAACATGAGCACGCATACAGGACCATATTCTTTTCATGAAATTTTCCATAACCAAATCGCAAGGTGGCTGCAATATGTCCTCGATAGAATTTTATCTTTGAGGTCTTGAATCGACGCTGGGCTGTCTTTATCTTTCACGTGGCCCCAAAGGCAGAAGTCGCAAGGTGTTTAATCACAAGATCTTGGTGCCAATTGTGATCACCTCTTCGAGAGATAACACGGTCCGGAAACTTTTCCCTTTTCCCGTAAAAATGGGCCTCATCAGTCAAGATGATTTTTCGATGGAATTCCGGATCATTTTCATGCATTTCCAGGACCCAATCAGCAAGGACACGACGTTGTTGATGATCGGCCGGCTTGAGTTCTTGTGTGAACTGAACTTTATAAGACCCAAGTCTTTATGCGAAATATGGTGTAATGACGTTTGTGGAATGACCAATTCCAAAAAACGACGAGGAATGGACAAACCTGGGTTTTCTTCAACACTTTGGGCTACAGCAGCAATATTCTCAGTTGTTCTTGAGCGAAGTGCACGGGTTTTATTCTTCACAACACTAACTTGTCCCAACAGCTCGAATTTTTCCACCAATTTCTGTATTGCGGTCCGACAAGGTGCTTCACGACGACCAAAAAATGCTTTAGTTTTGCGAACTGTGACTGCCAGGTTTTCACCATTTTTGCAGTGAATTTTAATAATTTCAATGCGTTGTTGAAGCGTGCATCGTTCCATTTTTAGTAATGGCGTAGTTCCTACTTGTCAAATGTCAAAGAATAAAAGCTTCAAAAGTGACAGCTACCGAAATAGCGAGTCATTCACAATGACACCTCTCATTGGAAAACCCTTTATTATTTTATTATTTTCATTTTCACTTTGTAGCAACAATAAATTGATTCGCCGAAACATTTTGTTAACTTTAATTTAATTTGTAAAATTTACACAATGCAATATGACACTATAGGCCAGTGTTTGCGAAATATTAAAATTACAGTTGAGTGTAATAAGTATCTAAATAATAATTTAATACAATAAATGTTAAAATGTACTTATTTTTCTAAATTCAATAAAAAATCTTTGGCTGGTTTGCAAAACATACAAATCAATACAAAACGATACCTTATTCGGTATTGTCTGGGCGATAGCGTTTCGACGATTATTGAGTTACGTGAAGCAATTGTTCAATCGTCACAACGATATCGTCAGGACGATAGACGATTATTGAAGTTACGTGACGCAAAGCTATCGTCGACACGATATTGTCTGGCGATAATCGACATACCTAATGAGTGCCCTGGACACTTCAAGGTTCGACGATTTTAAGTTTTTATTAATAAACAAAAAAAGGTTTTTAAAAAAAAAAACAAAAAAAAAAACCCAACTAATTAACAATCGGAGACTATAGGCCTTTTTTATTATGCTCACATGATCTGTATAGATCATTGATTTTCACGGTTTACAACAACAGTACAAGATCCAACTTTTGTTGTATACCATGGAAATCAATGATCTATACAGATCAAAAAGCACAGCCTAACAAAAATATGAGTAACCTCCGACTGCCAAATAGTTAGGTAGACTTGAACGTGTCTTGATTATATCTTTTATGTCGCTCAAGCCGTCTAGGCCACAGGGCGTCACGTAGTAACGGACATAGGATACGCGCGAAAAACATGAATAATGATATGTAATAGTTTTTGAAAATCGACCCTACCTTTATAAGTAGATATGCCATACTAGAAAACGTTACACAATTTTTGATATTCATGTTGTTGTTTTTTTTTATAAAAAAGCGACATCTAGAGATATAGAAAAACTGCGTCCCTTTGGGAATACCTTTACTCATGATTTTTTTACATTTTAATACATCACTGTTATAAAAACGTAAAGCAAAATATTTCTCGAAAAATATTTTCCATGGTAACATCAAAATTGCTTGTCAAAACCTCGCAGAATATGCCCCTGAATTAAAATAATACGTATCTACTGTTGCTTACTTTTAGGGGAAGGTAAATTACATTCCTTCAAAAATAGGTTCCAATCTAAGGTGGTACATATTTGAATATGTTACTATGGCAATATGGCGGCGTCAAATTGAATGTCACCAAAATGCTTTCATTTAATTGATAAGCCTTTTGTATGGGGAATTTTTAACTAAATTTTACCAGCCTTAACGCGACATATAGGGGAGAGTTCGGCACCTTTGAACACTTTTTGCTTCCAAGTCTCATAAAAACCTATGATATTGAATTTTTGATCTGTAAGCTCTTTTTACTTTTAGAAATTGAACTCAGCTTTAGTTTAAACGCATAATTCCATTCGTTTTATGAAGATTTTGATTTATTATTATTTTTTTAATAAAGCTAGTCCTCAAGTTCAAAGGTAGCCCACGTTCAAAGGTGCCCCACTCTCCACTACCCACAATTTTTAGTTTGTGCACATCTATGGCACAGCATCTTTCGAATGATATAAGTTTCATACTCCTTCCTCATTTCATAATAAATACCTAAAAAGTGTACGGAAACTTTCGATGTTCACGTATTAATATAATCATTTCAAGTTTTAAATAACAGTAGCCTCTTAAAAAAAAAATGGAGAATTAAAAATCAAAAAAAAAAAATTATTTCGCATTAAAACAGCTCATAAAAGACTTGCCAAACAAAAATTATCGCAAGCCTTTAACAAAGTCTATTCTAATCTAATCTAGAGTAAAAATTGCAAGGATGTCTTTTACAAAGTCAAACCATATACCAATTTCTTGAGTGCGTCTTTTGATGATTGTTGCCACATTTAATGTGCTTTTACCGAATTTATAAGCTAAATTTTAAAAACGGTTTAAAACTAAGACAATTTTCATAAAAATTTAACCCAATAAATGACTTTTATTAAGTCAAATAAACCGAAAACTCTTTCGCAAAACGCGTTATTGACGCAAGTGCAATTGAAATCATATTCTTCAAGTTTTCAACACATCGGAAGATTTCTTAAAAAGGGGAGATTGTATTTTGTCAATAGACACTGTGTTTGAAAGATGAATAAAAGCTTTTCGGAAACAAGAGTTTAAACCCGAGCTAAGCTGTAATGAAAGCTGTAATTGTAGGCAAAATGATAGCCACCTAGTCTTAGAATACTCATTTTCATATGAATTTATTTTTGTTACCTACAACGTATTGGCAGAACCAAACCTCGAAAAACAGCAAATTGAAAGTTCAAAACGAAGCATATTGCCGGCTTTGGCATTTAAGCTCATAAACTTATCGGATAGTCGGGTTCAACTTCTGTTTTTAGTTCAAATTCTTACGTTTTTAAATTAAAAACACATATCAAAGTTTAAGGAATTTGAAGAAAAAATATGTTTTACCGGGACCTTTGAGCTGGACAAATTATTTTTAACCCGGACTCTGGACACGGCTAGAAATATCTGGACAATTGCGGCGAGTCCCGGCCGTCTGGCAACCCTTGATACAGGAACATATTTTCTACACGCAATATATCCTGAGCCGTTAACAGCTCGTGGGAGCCTGGCACCGTGACTGGGACACCAGTAAAGATTCAAAAAGCCATTGAAACACTGATCTCTTGGGTTAAAGTTACTTTCCGGAAATTTCTGAAATTCGGCTTCACTCTCGCCTTGTGGAAAAGGCTGCAAGTAGTTTTGATACCAAAGTGCGACAAGGCCTCCGACATCTCTCCAAAGGTTTTCAGAAAGATGCTAGCATTTTTGCAAATGGCAGAAAATTCCAATTTTAGTTTGATGTTTGTGAAGTAAACAGATATACACGCCAACAAGACATGAATCGCTCTATACACCCAAAGAACGCGAAATAATTGTTTAGATTTATTTTCCGAATAATTCATCGGTTCTGTTGGTGCAGGTTGAATTTCGGTGCACATTTATTGGTGGCACTGGGCAAATACTACGACATAATAGCCGCTCAACTAAAAGAGTTTGGGACGAGATGCTGCCAGACCTGGCCGTCCCCGGAACAGCCGTTCTTCGGAGAATATCACAGCTGTGGCTGAAGATGTCGCATAAGACGCATAAGTATCGACTAGACGACGTGACACGCAATTGAGCATCAATCGGCGGTTTTTACAGGTGAAAGACTCGATGATGTGTTAGTATAATTGAATAAATTTTATCTCGTGGGATAACGCGGTTTAAAAAAATATCTACTATTCACAAGGCCGACCACACCTGCACCGATTTCCTTTAATTTCACTAACAAAAAATTTCACGCCAAAAAGTAACGACTGAAAAGGCAAAACATATGAATATGTAATATCACCTCAATCGTGTGTTATTTCGAAACAATTATTAAAATATTTACACCCGACGCATGTCAAGTGCAAATTTGGCGAATTTTCATGCATAATGTCTCGCCCGAAACATTCCGCCACGCCTTTAAGTCAGTCTATATGACAAGCATTCAAAATGCCATCGTTTACCTGTCAACTTTTGCTGTCAATCACAACGCATGTACGGTACGAGTATATAACGTCGACATTATCGTTCGGCAAAATTTTAATTTTAATTTTATTTTGCGTTGCAAGATCTGTCAACAACAAAAACAACTTCGATTATGGTAAAAAAAAAAATTACTATGCGACTTATGATATTAGTGACATCCATTCTGACAATGTATTTGAATAATTTATTCCATCCTGATGATGGCTGGAGTGATTGCCAACGACCAACAATATTATTGGAAATAATTTCACGAAGCGATTAATGCCAGTCGGAACGTGAATATTTTATATACAAATGCGCGTTTGACTTGGTCTTGGATTCAAAAAAGAGGACCCTAGCCGGAAATTCTTATAGAAAGCTGTAGTTTTATCATCAATTGGTGCTTGAGGAAGTTAGTACCGCGTGCAAAGTTTGTCTCTCGAAAGAGAAAAAGATTCGTTTTAACTCTTTCACCGTAGTGAAAGTCAGGCAGAATTGTGAAGGCTTATTAATTCAGCCTTTTTCTATTTTCACATTAAAGCGTTTTTAGTAGAAACATCGCAACTCAGCCACAGCCATTTAATCTAGAATAGGTACAAATGGACAACTCATCATTTTATCCAACTAACTAAACAATAATGTTGCCTGTTTTTCAAATTATTTTTAATTCTTGCACAGGCAAAGGGTTTTTAAGTATAAAGTGTGATTTGGAGTATTTAATTTATTCCATTTCATTTAAAAAAATTTCCGAATCAGTTCTGTTTTTGGTTTGACGATGCTGTGCTCAACTTTCATTGGCAACCTCAAAATCTAGATTTTTATTTTATTTTTTTTAGTTAAAATAACGACCTTTAAAAACTTATTCAAATTGTTCATGTTCTGTTGAATTTGTTGAGTCCTGAGTCAGATTTTTTCCAGTAACTTAAGTACATATTTGTATAATATAAACAGTTTATTAATAAAAAAAACGGAGAATAAATTGATATTTCTATAAAAGTAAAAGCTACGGACTTTTTTTTTGCGAAAAATTGGACCGTTTCAAAAATTGTTTGTTTAAGGGTGCGATTACATTGATATTGCTACGACTGCATTCTTTGACAACTCTCTGGAATCGTAAATAACGTCGCAAGAAATGGAAAGCTGCAACAGCAATAAAATTCAGCTGAAAAGCCTGAACATTGCCACTGGAACTGGTTGAGGACCGGTTGATAAAAATGTCCAAACTTGAATCGAACAAAGTTGACAGTGAAATAGTGTTAACAGGTTATTATAGGAACTCAGAAAGGATACCTTTAGAGTCTTTCGAATACTCCCGAAGCCTCACCGTTCTTGAGCTAGAAGAAGCTATGGGCATTTGGCAAATGCAGATGAATTCCATAAAAACCAGGAGGCCCAATGAATCTTCTACTGGATTGATTATAAAGCTACTCAAAGTTGTACGCATGTTAAGCAAAACTTGCAATTTCATGAACAATATGCTTAGCAACCGTTTTTTCAAAGTTAAGCTCAGTGTTAGCAAGCTGTCCTGTGTCAGTCTACAGTTTGCGACACGACACTTCAGATGCACTGATTAAAAATATCACATATGCAGGAAGTAAGGCCTATACTGTATTTCAAAATATGCATTCAAATGCTCTCAAAAGTGGCCTTAGCTTATGTTAGGTATGTGGGTTGGCGTGGAGTACCCCGTGGCACACTCAGTAAAATATTGAGTGATGTCCATTGGGGGAAAAGGTTGTCCCTTACCCATAACAACCCTGTCCATAAATACTTGTGATCAACTACTGTTGCATACAAACCATCCTGTGGATTTGATAAGGCCCATTATCTTTTCTATATGTGTGCTGGAAAGCTCGTCTAGGTCATGGAAGAAGTGTCTCCCTATGAATCTGTGACTATAGTGTTTGAGACCTGTTGTGGGGTTGTGTCCTCAACAGCTTTCTCATCACCGCAGCCTCTACAAAGTTCTTCTTCCGTCAAGCGTAATTTCTTCATGTGCCCCGTTATAATTCCTGCGAGGGTGGAAAGAGATTTTCTATCCTTTCGCATAAGACTCTCGGTTCTGGCTTCATCGAAGGTTGTTCATAGCATTCTTGTGGTATGACTTGTGGCCTTTCTTCCTGCTTCAAGCTTAAGTGCGCAGAGCGGGATTTTCACAGAGGGATCAGCTTGTTTTGATACAGCAGCTAAGCCCAGTCTAGCTAATTCGTCCGCTTTCTCGTTGCCTGGAATGCCTTCATATCCCGGAACCCAGCAGAGTGCCAAGAACCCTGAGTTCTTCGCGACAGCATTTCACAAGCTTTGATTTTATTTCTATTGCAGTTAATGCTTTTATTGCTGCCTGCCTGTCGATAAAGAGGTTAATACTTTCAGGTGGTATTGCCCTTACCACAGATTCACGGGTTGTTGTTGTCACTGCAAGGATCTCTACTTGAACGCTTTTAAGACTTGAACTGACATCGAAAAAAATAAACAAAAAATGAGCAAAAAGTTCCTATAGTGCTCTAGGTTCAGGCTTTCAGTTTACTTTTTCAGACGAAATCAAAGAGAACTGCAATTTTAGTTCATATTCGAACAACTGAATTGAAAAGCTGACTCACGACAACTTTAGTCTCGAATGTTTTAAGAAACTACAGAGTTACATCGGGATTAGGCTGCAACGTACCCCAAAATTTAAACAGCTCTGCCATAATAATACAACAACCAAACTAAATAATAATAAGAAGAAATAATTTTATTCAAAAGCCTGGATCAAGCTCTTGAGGTTTCTACTATTTTGGTTGAGGTCGCTTCAAAGTAAAGGGCTTTCTCTATCGCGTTGTGTCGGTGAATTAGAGTTGAAAAGTGATTGCCAAGGGTCTATATGTCACAAAATCTTTGAAGATTAATTCAAATCTTCTTAAATAGTTCTATATCGCTGTCGCTGCTATGTATTCTATACCTCCTCCAAACACCTGCATTACTAATTTAAATTTGACGCCAAAAAGAAAACAATGTTCAAAATTAGAAAGATTTGAAAAGACAACTTCACGAAAGTTTACCGATCCATCAATACATGAGAGAGAAACATTGTACCCTAGATATCTAGCCTAGAGGCGAGGTTATATAAAAAAAAATGTTGGCCAAGATGGAAAATGGAAAAGGCTGCAGAGGGATTCGTCTAATTCGTGGAAATCAACATTTACTGTTCCCGACAACGCTAAACTATCACAACAATTGTCGTCTTAACTAAAGAAACTTATGTAAGACTTCTTGTTCTAATGGGAAACAACATTCATCGTTTGTGGCTGTTGTGAAGACTGCCAGATACTCGATGATGTACCTACATTTATGTTTTCAATGACAACCTATGCTATACGCTCAATATTTAACACCAGATGCTCTTCACTGACGGAAGAAATGATCTGAATGCTCTTTAGAGACATGGGAATTACTCTTTACTCGTTATTATGCGAATTCACATTTGTTGAAGATTGAATGTGTTTTGTTTTTATTTATTCTAGAACATTTGCACGTTAATCTATTTGAATTTAATTGTTCTTGGCAGAAGGAACTGATTTGCGTACTCGTTACTCGTTATTTGCTAATTTTATACTTTTTTCTGCGTTTTGTAATATGAGAACATGTATAGACATTGTGCGATTACAAACGTTTGTTTTAAGCCGCGAACGCAATAAGACCTTTTGTTATTTTCTAAATGCTATGTGAACTGTCAACACTTCATTAAAGTGTCAAATTTAGGAAAGCGTGTTTTTAGCCGAAAAATGTTCACTATTAAAGCGAATATTATAACGATCGATGAGGTTTCCTTCGCTGTTGCCTTTGTTTACCTTTAATAAGTGTTATTTCATTGACGTTTACAAATGACAATTCCCCGAATGACACATAGGAATCCATTCGCTTTCGTGATTGTAACGGAATGTTACAACTCCAAGGAAAAAAAATTGCAATGAAAAATGAGAGCGTGAACTACGTTGTTGATGTTATCCACTTAGGTGCCTGAAAACCTCTACATATGTCGGTAATAAAGTAGATATAAAAACGAAATGACAGCTTGTAACATTTTTAAACATTTTTCGCGCACCAATTGAGATACAGCATGAGGAAGTTCCTCCTTAAGGCTTTGACATTCACCGTTCAGTGTCTTTAACCTTTTTTTCCGTTTTCACAACTGACTTTGACAATGAAAAAAACTGCAGTCGATAACGAAATCTCCAACTCAGCGTTCTCCGAGCATTGACTTATTATATATGGACTGCTAGTAGACAACTTCGCGTTGGTTCCAACATAAGCGTGGTTCGGAGCGGAATAAATTGGAAACTCACATCTGCCATTTCCATTTCGTTGCAGATAGTTTTTCATAAGACTGTGTTATTGAATAAAGATTTAAAATTAAAAAATGAAGTGTTATATAATTGGTTGCAATATGATTCAAGTTTCTCTGATATGATGAATTAAATTCAAGTATAAGTATTTATTGATCAGAATATACACTTAAGTGTTATTACATCATATTTCTAAAGTGAATAATGAAAAACATAAAATACTAATTTCCAATAAATATGTATACGAAAATTGTGCAATTTATGGGACAATGAAAAACGATTTTTTATTCAAATTTTGTTGGTTCCATCTATTATTAATTATTTAAACTAGCACAATTTCGAGATGATATCTATTGTAAACAATGCCGCAACTATTTGAATTTCAACCGTTTCACTTGGCAAATCCACTCACGCCCAATAGGTGGCTCTAGCATTCTATGGAGAAAACCAAGATTACTCAAAAAATATCCTGAGATGCAACCTAAATGCATATATCAAATACGACAGACATTAAATTAATTGTTAATCAATAAAGAACCGCTGTATCTTTATGATAAAATTGAATTCTCAATTTGTAATCGGTCTTATATTTTTATTCAACAGCTCAGAGCGTCAATTTTTTGTTTACGTCATCAGGCAATAGAACTCGATACCGCTTTTTATTTGGAAACTGCGAGGAACCAGACAGTTTGAGAGCGCGGTATTTCGAGTTTTGGCAGATAATTAAATTATTCTTAAGTGGATCCCATATACAATTAGAAAGCTTCTCTTTCGTTCAACAGAATGTAATGTTATTTTAATGCTTATTCTCAAAATGAATTAATGTTGAATTTTAACTTTTACAATTTTAAAAGCTATTAGAAATCAATTAATGAAATTTACTGGGCAGAGATTGGAAGTGACATTTCACTAGCAGTCCATATAATATAAGTCAATGTCTCCAAGTTCCATACATAAGGTTTTAAAATGGTGATAAAATACTACTTATACGGCCAATGTCACAAAAGAAGGCTATACTCGTATATCTGACAGCAGGTTTCCATCTCCGCAGATAATTTTGTCTTACTTAAGCCCGTATGACACCACATTTTTTTTGCTTTTAAAATGTGTAAATGACATGTGTTTTTACTGGTGAACAAAGAAACCAAGAATACAATAAAAGACGAAGCGTTCACAACGTTATACAGATTTTAGTGGAATGATGTCAAGAATTAATTGTACACTCGTTTTGTACACTAAGCCAATTTATGTATAATATCTATGTTGTTAACAAAATATAATGTTTTACAAGTATATGTCAACTGTTATTGTTTGTTCATTTATATATTTTAATGTCATTGATGTAAGCAACCTTTGTGGATGGGTGTGGGCATTGTTTGTTTGGAATGTGCATCCAATTACTTCGCAACAAAATGAAACTACAGCAGTACGAAAAATAGACTATTTCGCGAAGCTATCTCTTTCACAACTGAGCGTTCTCTTTCACTTAAACGTCAAACCAACTTGTAGGAAAACGAACCAAATTTTATATGGCGGGAGGTATGATTTGTGTCGTTTTATGACTAAAAGTCTATGATAAAGGGCAAAATACTACCTAAAAACATTACCAAAAGTTCGAATATAATTAAGAAATTATAATTATATTTACAAAAGCAAAACGAAATAGATATGTCCTGTGAAAACTTTGGGCGTTGTTGAACAAAATGTATTAGGTATATGTTTAAAAGAGCTCACGGGTTTGGCAATAAAGTCTCTATAAATGCTTTCCGGTCTCAATAGCACTATCCCAACTTGAGAACATGTTTCAAAAAGGCCGGCTTTACATTTGCAGTGAGCAGATTCGATTTCACCATTGAAATCTACCAACACCCAAGTCTCAAGTGGCTTTTCACCCAGACGATGGGAATGAAGAACCTAAAATGTATGTTCCTACATAAACGGTTGTCATACAATTTGCATGTTTTAATAGTCTTTCCCAGTAACACATAAACGTGTGAGAAACGAGTACCTTTAACATCTTCAAACCATCCGGTTTCAAAAAGATCTTGGCCTTTGGCGATGCTCTCACTGTTATTGCACTCACTTCCAGTGTATACCAAATTTGTTCTTATGAAATAATTGAAAATTTAAGCAACCTTCTTTTGATAAAGACAACAAGTAAGGGTCTTTCCCGACCATCTTAAGTTTTTCCGGATGTTACGGACTTTATTCAGCGCATCAAGCTCTTTTGCGTAAGCATATAGCTCCAATTTTATAAGGAAAAGTTATTCATTTAGTTATATATTATGCACTTTAAAATTACTAGATTAAAGTTACTTTTAACAAACGCTAATGTGGTAGGTCACTTTTTATGTTTGATTGCTACAAAAAAAAACAAACAGTATTTATCCGATTTCAGAGCATTTATATCAATTTTGATTAAATTCAAATCTATGCCTATCTCCCGCCACATAAAATTTAGTTTGTTTTCATACAAGTTTCTCAGATGTCACTTTGTTTTTTTTTCTCATTTGACACTGACGTTGTCGCGAACTACCCTATTGGAACGAAAATTCCCGATAGGAGTGAGTGCGTACACAATAACTCTATTAATGTAGAAACGTCAAAAAAAAATACATTAAAAATGTTTTCAAATTACATTTTCCAGCTGCTGGCAAGTTTTTTTTTGACACTTCAATATTTTTTGAAAATAAATTCTTTTGAAAATTTGTGGTTGCTTTGCAAACAATTGCTACCCCTTTCGTATACACTTTCCGTCTCTTTTACCCACCGCTGATTTTTCAACATGATAAAAATGAGGAAAAAATGTAGTATCATACGGGCTTGAACTTAAAAAAAAAGAAGGCAAACTAACTAGAAATCTGTTTGCCACTATTTCTATTCAACTAGCAAGACCAGAGCCTGGAATTAAGCTGCTTTAACTTAAAAAAAGAAGGCAAACTCCCTAGAAATCTGTTTGCCACTATTTCTATTCAACTAGCTAGACCAGAGCCTGGAATTAAGCTGCTTTAACTCAAGAAAAGAAGGCAAACTCCCTAGAAATCTGTTTGCGACTATTTCTATTCAACTAGCAAGACCAGAGCCTGGAATTAAGCTGCTTTAACTTAAGAAAAGAAGGCAAACTCCCTAGAAATCTGTTTGCGACTATTTCTATTCAACTAGCAAGACCCGAGCCTGGAATTAAGCTGGACTTTTTCCAATTAGAACAGTTCCATATAAAAAAGAAACACTTCCGGCAGAAAAATCAATATGCTCTTACAAATCCAATCGTGCAAGAGGATAGAGTCTTCATCTTTCTACAGCATTCAAGATAAGGTCCAAACACACAAAATTGCCGGGGCACACTAATTCCTATTCATACAACACTCAAGATAACCAACTGTACTGTATCTGTAATTCGTTCACTGAAAACTGCAAATATTTGCCTTTCTCAATCAATGTCATCCTCAGTGCTGTCGGTCAATGTTTACAAAGTCTGTAGATAGACAGCTCTACTCGAAACTGCGTTGACCCATCCCTTGACAAGCGGTTCACTTTCTCTGCTATAAATCCACGACACGGCTGTGAATCCATCGCATAAAGAATGAAACTTTATTACCCGGCATTTGGAAAAACACAAGCTACACCGTTGTCCGCACTAAAAAGTGCGAAAACTATTACTTAAAAAAAAAAAAAAAAACCCCAAGCCATGTCTATGAATGCAAAACCGATAATAATTTTATGACAACTAAAAAGGTACCTATACAGTCAGACAGACTCTGCTTTCCGCATTGCATTCCTCTGTAGGGATTTGAAGACCGATGAGGGTCTCCGCGACCGTCAGATGAAGCAATTACACGAAAAACACGTCTACACCGACTTGTCGGCCCGCTGATGATGTCCGACGTTGGTCGTTGCGCTGATAAATGCATTTCACCTGCGTAAGATGAATGACTCTTTGTACGCGGAAAACGGTGCACAACACACAAATGCGGGGCATCACTTACGCCGTGCACACATCACCTAAAGCCAAAACCACCAAATTCCTTTTTAATGAAAAGTGAAAGTGCGCGTGCGCGCACGTTTTGCCGAGAGACGACCGACGCAACGCACTGACACCAACAACGATATTCCTCTTCTTACCTTGGGACATGTCATCAACGGAGTTTGTCTCTTATTTTTTTTTTTTAATTTTTGTTGTCCCCATGCATGGAGCTGGTGGATGTCCCTCTTCGGGTTAAACTTTCTTTAAAAAACATTTTTTTTTAAAACGGTGGTGCTACGTGGTCAAAGTGACCCAAAGAAGGCGCACAAATGCCCAACAATTGAGTGTGGATTTGGTCAAAAGAAAATTCACGTATGCCTCGGGAACGTGTGCATAAGTTTTACTGTAAGTTTTTGTTTATCAATAACAACATACACAACCTGTTTCACCATAATGGCTGGCGTTTAAGCTGAGTTATGACATCGAAAACTGTGCAGATGATTGGAGTGTTTTATTGTACCGGTTTTATATGGAGAGCATAATATGATTACGCGATAATAGAGCTTTCAAATTGGAGCGTAAGGTATGTGTGCTACAGCGAAATTGACTGACATAACGTGGAAAACTAAAGCGCACTAGCAAAAGATTTTAAAACACTTTTCTAATTTTTTACCGCAGCATGAAAACTGGAAAGGCCATCACAATATCGAACACAGATGAATGGAAATGAGAAGCCGGGAAAACAACAGTGAATCGCTGTTGTATTTTGTGGGGAATGAAGACGCAAGAAGAGTTTTAGTTCTACAATTGGTTTAATTTATTGTATCAACTTGTGTCCGTAGAGGTTGGTTTCAGAAGAGGCAGCTTAAAGGTTACCCCTTGCCATTTACTTAAACGTGGTATCTGTCATCTGTCATCTGTCACACATCGATAACATTTGTTTCATAATACATCGATAACGATATTCCATAAAATTGTTGACCATGTGTGTTACAAAAACTTACATTCGCCATACCCCCAACCATTTGTTATATTTACAGCCGAGCTTCGAACCACCCGAACAATAGGCCAACTTAACCATGACCGCTTTAATTTTTCACAGGGATTGGTTTTTAACGAAAAGGTTGGGCCCTCATAATGCAGGATATTCATACAAAATGGAAAGTGTTTCGTGTCAAAGTGAGGGTGTTTTAAATTACTAAACAGTTGGCCAAAAGTTGAGTTGTGCCTGCCCGTGACGACCAAACCCCCATATGAAATCCATGGATGCAGACTGCAGAGTGAGGCACTTGCAAATGCAGTAAAACAATTCACCGCGGAGTTTTACAGACGGATGGGAGCGGTTTGTCTTTGGGTGAAAACAGATGAAAAACAAAAGCTTTTTTGGACGTTACCAAAAGGTCATAAGACGCGTGCTTGTGGTCCTACTCCAAAATTTATATTTCGAAGTTTTTCCAAAGAATAACAAGAGAGACATCAAGACCCAAACAGAAAACTTTTTTAGATGACCAAGAAAACCTTGTTGTAGAGCAAAACTCGAAGAAACCGTCTTGTAAATTACGAAACGGCGAAGACAAAGATACAAATTGCATTGTCAGAAGGAACGAGCAGTTCAACCTGCCGAATGCAAGTCAAGACTGCCTTCCAAGAGACTTAAATTTAATTTTTATTTAAACTTCAGTTTAAATGTTCAGCTGCTCGACCATATGGCCTTAAAGAGTTGACGTTGACGTAGTAGGTCCATATAGTTATATGTATTTTTTTTTTGATAGTGCAATGAAATTCATCAATAGGTCCCGCTTTTCAAAGGCTTTAAAAGAACAGCCTATTTATTTGCTAGTCATGAGTAGCTCGACTCTCTTACATTATCTTTCCAGGGGGCAGATTCCGTATAACAATAATCTTCGGAACGATATCGTTTTTGATACTTTAATGACCCTTAGAAGTTATATACTGCCCGAAACATCCACATTTGTAGAAAATGAATTGGATTAAGGTCTCAAGCTCGTAATTTTGGCTTTTAGTTGCTACTTTTGGAGGTCTATCGTTTCGACGATAATCGTCTGAAAAGTTACGGAATGAGTGCCCAGGAAGATAAGGTCAGAGAGAGTGAGTAGCCCGAAGTTGCACTTTTGTTGTTTGTTGAAGAAACGACAAAAGTAGCAAAAGAGAAAATAGTAGGTAAATGGCAAAAATATAGACCCCCAGACCTGAAGGTTCTCAAAAAAACTCGTTGGTGTGAGAGCTTTAAATTTTGGCAACCGACGCGTGGAAAGGAAACCCAATCTGATGCCAAATCCAAACCTCTGAAAAAGAAACTTTGTCAGGTCAGTTATATTAGCTCCTGCTTGCTAATGGCCATTAGAGGACTATAATTTGGTGACGAGTTTTACTGGTTGTACAGTAACATTTAAAAAGTACGAATTAACAGTTCAGGACAATTTATAGCGAACGTCTTGGTTTGAAAAGTCTACGATTCCACCTTGCAGAAATATTGCAGTAGAGGAATACCTAGTGGAAGGGAGTGTCAACCAACTTGAAATGTGCAACAATCATGGTCGCACGACGTGACGAGCGTAACTTTATCTGGACGCCTTGGTCACAGAAGCTGAGGAAGTATCAGCGAGCAGACGTAAAAGCAGAACCGAAAACCGATTAACGAAACCGCTGACGTATACTTTTCATCATACTATCCAGTCAAAGGCGCTCCTATCATTATAAGCTAAAGGAAATTAAAGGAACAATTTGCTACAGTCTTGAACTGTGTATTCACCAGTGATATGCGGCCAAGTTCAAATTATGACCGAATTTATGTCATATTTGCGGAGCTCCAAATAAATATGACTTTCAAACCGCATTCAAGGCTTCTGCGATAAGAAAATTCCTTGATGGTGCGAACGGCGCATAACATCGGAAAAGCTTCTTCATCACTTTAGCAGAGCAGAGGATTGATTGTCTAGCTACCCAGGTTAGGTAAGTTGGCTGTCTAGAAAGACACACTTAAACCATATTAGTCAAGCTACCCAACAATGGAAAGTCTTGGGAGAGGTTATAGCTAAAGTTGCGTTAAAGCTCCGAGGACGCACTATGCAATAATACATCACACTATTATATAAAGAGGTAATGTTTGTTTGTAAGAGGTAATTTCCGGAACTACTGAACCGATTTCAAAAATTCTTTCACTATTAATTTTAATTTTTTTGCACTACGTGAATGAAACACTGCGAAGCAGCTTACGTGATAATCTATAGATATAATAAACTCATGTGTTAACGGTTGGCTCGAAAAATACTGCACAGATTTCGATGAAACTTTTTTTGAAATGTCCCTTAAAATTCTGAGAAGGACATAGGCTATTCATTTTATTGCCATGCAATTTTTTTCGGAGCGTTTTTGACCAAAAAGTTTTTTTTTTCTGACTTAACTCTTAATCAATGCAAACAAAACAAAATACCAACAAGATCCAACACTTCCATAATTATTTTAAGCCATCAACCAGCTTTCTGCGCCATTTAGAAGGTGAGCTAACACCCAAAATCTAACATGACAACAACATGGCAACCGTTGTTCTTGATCGCTGTTTTGCTTTGGGGTTGGTGGATGGCGCACATCGCAGAAGCACATACGAGTACATGTCAAGGAAAACTGCGTGAAGTTTTCTCCGATTAAGTAAAACGAAAGAGAAGTATGCGAGGTGAGTGTGGATGTAATCAGCAGTGGCAATGTTTTTCTGAGGAAATGCGCAGATGGCTGATGATGGTGGTGTAAATATATATTGAGGTTTTTGTTTTTGGCGGTTGTGATATTACCTACATTGATACCTACAGTAAAGATTTGAAGAATTCCAGAAGTGAAGACGATATAGGTGAATTAATTTGTTTGATTTATTGTTGGTGTAAATACAAATTTGGTTTTAGTGGTTGTTTTGATATTACCTACGTGGAGAAGTGAAGAGTTCAAGAAGTTGAATTGTATTACTAACGTTGCTGAATTTAAATTTCTTAAATTGGTGTTTGAGGTGAATAGATTTCTTTGTTTGACTAGCTGTGCCCGCAACTTCGTAATCGACGTGAAACTGTGTAATCCTTACTATAATAAAGCTGTAACTTTTTTTTCCGGCCGTAAGGTGTTTGCCCGAAATAGATTAAAAAATTACTGCACGAAATTGATTCCGGTTTTCACAGTTGCATTGAAAATTGTCGAGATTAAAAGATAGGATATGTTTTATCATTGTCTGCTGTCCGGAAGCGAAGATCTAAGCTTAAATCTAAGAAAAGTTGTAATTCTCAAATGCCTTCTAGCTCAAAGCTTTGTAATGACTCATCCATATGAAATAGGATTTTCTTGGAGTCACACTCAATTGTGATTTAAATTAAAATGTGCTGGCGAAGAAAGGCGAGCACGGGTCAGTTAGTATATAATAAAATTGTATAGTTTGATCGTTTTTAATGTGGACTTGAACACCTATCACACTTAAACTACTCTTCCAATCTGTATATGATTTAATTATATAGGGTTTAAATACATAGGGTTTAAATATTCATTTTACGAAATTATAGTGCTTCCAATATGTTGGAAGTAGTGTTACTCGACAGAGTACATAAGCTTCAGAACATGTTGTAGAACAAACAAGGGAAACAGGACCTAAGTAAGTATGGGAACTTAATTGAAGACCATAATGCGTGGTGCTTAGGTTCATTCCAAGCTGAAGCTACATCTAAGTAAGAAAGGAGTGACTTTTAAGAATGAATAGCCTTGAAATGAAGCAATTTGTTTCTCTTCTAGATGCGATGTTTCAAATTGAAGATATTGGACGATCAAAAAACGGATTTTCGTTGTTAAATCTTATATTTGGCCAAACGCTTCAATTATGCTTAAAAGGCCATCTTTTATCTCCTCAACTCAAAAAAAAAAAAAATAGGGCGGAGAGATGCAAGGGACTCTTGTTGTGGCACGCGAACAATGCACATGAAAACATTATTTTTACGGATGAAAAATTTTTAACCATGGAAGAAGTTGTTAACAAACAAAATGATACGAGTTTATGCTTTGTCATCAAAGGAAGCGAAGTAGTTCCAAGGGTTCAGCGTGGACATCATCCCGCTTCCGTAATGTTTTGGTGGGGGGTCTCTCACCAAGCTGTCCCATCTCTCCATTTCTGTGAAAAAGGTGTCAAAACAGGTACAAAATTCTATCAGCAAGATAAAGCTAGAGGGTGTTGTAAAGACGCTAACAAAAACTCTATTTGATGAAGAAAGATGGGTCTCTGACTCTGCTCCGGCGTATAAAGCCTAAACCACGCAAGAGTGGCTCAGGGCCAATATTCCTGCTTTTATAGCCGCAGAGGATTGGCCGTCGGGAAGTCCAGATCTGAACCCATTGGATTAAATTATATAGTCAGAATTGGAGAGCAAGGCTTGCAAAACACCCCACAGAAATTTGGAGAGCCTGAAAAAATCGTTGACCGTGGCAGCGACGCCCATGGAAACAGTACGTGCCGCAATAGCTCAATGGCCACTACGTTTGAGAGCTGGTGTTAAGGCAAAAGGTGGTTATTTCGAATGCTGTATTTTTTTTTAATAACCAATATTATTGTTTAATAAATGAAGAAAAAAACAATTCAAAATGTTTGCTCGTTTTTTTTTATTGCCGGTTTATATTTATGGAATTTATGGCTGATAGGTATGTTCCAAATTTTAGCTTCCAACTATATATCGTAGACAGAGGATAGAAAAAGAGAACAGTATATCATATTACTTTAAAAGAAATTAAAGTTCGATATCAGTTCTTCGTATATTCCGTGCAAGGTGCAACAATGTCTGAGCTCCTCGAAAAGCCTCACACAAACAGGCTGATAACAATCTCATCAACAAAGACACACAGCTCCACCTAGTTAAATGATGATATCTTAAATATTTATTAAATGCGGAAAGCATCGCGGAATCAATCACCATTTAACGAACACTTTTATCATACATAAAACCCGCGTCCACCGTCCACCGTTGCGGATTAAAAAATAAAAATTGCAACACTTAATTACAATTATCATATTATCAGTTAATTGCTTCAGACTACACGCTGGAGATTTTCCAGTCCTTTCGTTCCGTTGATGGAAAATCCAGTTGCTGGTTAAATGAAACCCATCCTACATCACTGCAGCCAACTGCAACTGAGTCCTGTTGTGTGGTTAGAGTTACTTTTTGTTTAAATACAATCGAAGTAAATTTCCGTTCATCGGGTTGTCTGTGCTGTGCCGTGCGTGCAGTGGGTATCTAATCAACCAGTAAAACTTGATTGAATGTGAATTTATTATAAATAAACATCTTTGACGAAAAACTATAGAGAAAAAGAAGATTGTATAAGACATCGAGTGTATGGATATGACTATGTTAACTGACCATTGCAGATGCTTAACTTTATATTACAGGATTCTGCGCCTCTGCCCTGAGGACAACTTGTGCGCGCATAGTTAACAATGTATGCAATCAAGTATGAACGCGTTTATGCCTCTATATAGAAAGAGGAGTTAAACGAGTAGTAAGCGACTTTTTCTCTACTTGACTTTTTTATTATTTTAATTTATAGCGATTTTTGTTGTAAGTTTTTCTTTGTCGTCGTTAAATGATCATCGTATATAGAAAGAGTGAAAGTAATTAAATGAAATATTGGATTTTTTCACAGGGTTTTCTTTTATATCTGTCCAATAAAGTTGAATATTTTATATTAGAAATAACAATATAGGATAATGTTGGTTGTCCGTAGATGGAATTGGAGTTTGACCAATTTTTGACGTATTTAAAGTTAAAACTTTAGAGAAAACTTGAGCTCTTTTAAGCGGGGCACTTCTCAGCGAATGAATTTTATTTTTTCGGAAAAGTTTTATTGTATTTACGAATCTATATACTGAGGTTGCTACTTAAGACTTGAGACATGGCAACACCAGTTTTTTTTATGTCAAATATGACACTGTCATCGTAAAGTTTGACATTTCTAATGGTAATAGTACGACGAACGTTGTCATACGAGTGCTTTGTATTGTTTATACCCAAAACACATGAGCAGAAATTCTGGACGCAACACAGAACGCAGTGATGGAAGTAAAACAGATGTGAAGAAAATTATTTGACACGTCTTGCATCGGCTAATATGGCTACTGTCATTCACCGATTAAGCAGCAGATGTGTTTGCATCCAAAACAAAAACAAACACGATCAGCAAATGTCAAAAGCCGATGATGCCAAATACTTGAAATTGCAATTCATTTACTTTTGTGTTGTGGTACGCTTGAATTTGCAGCAAATTTAGAAATAGAGACATGTTGCAGTGCTGCGGTGAGTGCAGAAACAACCAAAACAAAAATAAACACGATCAGCAAATGTCAAAAGCCGATGATGCCAAATACTTGAAATTGCAATTTATTTTCATTTGTGTTGTGGTACGCTTGAATTTTGCGGCAAATTTAGAAATAGAGACATGTTGCAGTGCTGCGGTGAGTGCAGAAACAACCAAAACAAAAATAAACACGATCAGCAAATGTCAAAAGCCGATGATGCCAAATACTTGAAATTGCAATTTATTTTCATTTGTGTTGTGGTACGCTTGAATTTTGCGGCAAATTTAGAAATAGAGACATGTTGCAGTGCTGCGGTGAGTGCAGAATTTACATGTGCCTATATCCATATAAACATGTGGATTCTAATCTTGCTGCGCAGTGAATTCTGCACATGTGTTTTGGGTATTACTAGTTACTTAAAACATTCATCTTGGTAAGCAAAAGTCAGGTAAAAAAGTCGAATTTTCTACGACTTTGACGTGGATTAAACCACAACAACAGTCGATCAATTAGCTTCGACTTTTGGTAATGAAACACCGTCTCGAGCCACCGTAATTTGCTGGTTTACCGATTTTAATCAGGGTCGCACTTCGCTACAGGACGAATTTCGTTAAGTTCGTCCAAAATCGGTTATAGTGCAAAAAAAAAAAAATCGATACTGTGCGTTAGCTGATGTTCAAAGATCGTCACGTGACATACCGCGAGATTGAGGCAAGCTTGCCGCCAGTGACACCATTTTAAGGGGGGAAATACCAATTTTGGGGCTTTTATAATGAAAAAGGGGAAAACAAGGGATAAGCTTAAAAAATGGGAAGAAATTGGAATCTCAGTAAAATTAAAACTCATTTTCATTACAAATAAATGTCAAAGTTCACTCAGAATGAAATGTTCACAATAAATATGAAAGAAAAAAGCCCATCGAACGTCTACGTAAGAATTTGTGTATCCGAATGTATTCAGTCGTTTTGATATTAGGCCTGTTTTATAATGCTCACATGATCTGTATAGATCATTGATTTTCACGGTTTACAACAACAATCTGAAGCAATTCTGAGATAAAATCCAGATTCGCAAAAGTGCTCTGAAATCTGAAAAAGATTGCTTTTTTTGTACCAAACGAACAAAAGCAAAAAAGTGCTCTGAGAACGCCCAATCGAATACCACATAATAAACACATTTAGTTTCGACTTTAAATTTTAGTAGTTCACAGTGGTTATATTTTCTATACGAATTTTGCAATTGTGAGCTTCCGTAAATCGAGTCGAGATGAAAATTTATTCTTAGTACGGCGCATTATGTCTTTTAGAAAAGGAAATCATTGACATTTTTATGTTATATGCTTATTTTAAGCTTGTTAATAAAAACGGCTTACATTTTCTAATTTTTTCATTGGAAAACAAAGCAAATTTCACCGGGGTGGCAAAAAGGGGATTTTTTTTTTCGAATTTAGGGGAAAACAAATGCTTCTGCTCATAAAAAGGGGAAAAACAGTCTTCAAAGTCGGGGAACAATGACTTGGCCATTAGTTCCACTCGCATACATAAGCATTTGGCTGTCAAAAAGATTTGTTCGCATTGGGAACCGCATAATTTGAAAATAGCCGAATAAAAGGATCGTGTCGATTGGCGCCACGAAATGTTAAAAAAAATCCATCGCGGTGCCTTAAAAGACGTATTTAAAATCATGATAGGCTACGAATTATAGATCCAAACATAAGTAAATAAACAACAATCGACTGTATGGTTCTCTCAAGACAAGCCAAATCCAACAAAAGCTGATTTTTCGGAATAATTGGACATGTCGCCACCGTGGCATTAGAGGAACGGAGAACTGTCAATTCTGAATGGTACACCACCATTTGTTTGCCAAAAGTGTTCATAAGAGAAACCAATCGCCGAAGACGAATAATTCTCATTCAGAAACGTTGTCGCTACTCGTTTCCCCCCATTTTACTCAACCGAATGTAAGTGCGTCTGATTTTGTACGCGTGACTAAACAACTCAACTAGCTGCTGATTGAAAATGTCATTAATTGGTGCAAATTTACTGCTCTCATGTTGGTATAACATTGCAACAGCTAATAGTTCCATCAAAATTAGTCTATGAGCCACCAACTAATTCACTTCCAAGCATCGGAAGCAGTGTCAATTCCCATATCGACTCACATTCACTAGGCACATTCAAAAATCTAAATAAAAAGTTGACTAGATTGGTCGGGACTAGATGTGCCCTGTAACTAGATTGTTCTGCGACTTGTTCACTTATTCTACGTCAGCCACATTATACGAAATGTCAACTTAGTATCTACTCAGTCATGAAGTTCTCGACTAGATTTGTTGGCTACTCTTCCATAAACTTGAAAAACTGAAACTGAAAAAAATTTGTTCATGTGACCAGATAGTCTATACAAATTTAAACACATCAAGTCAGCCCGATTTCAGCCGTACTAAACTAGTTTCATAGGTACCCCTATTGGTCATCGACATTTTCAATAATAATCGTCGCTAAACAAATTAATTGCGACAACCCACAGCTATCGCATCGCAATCGATGCACTGATTTATAACAATAGAAAAGAAAACCATCATACAATTCCAAATTTACCGCAGCATGAAAAACTCAAGCCAAAGTTAAGTAACATAACCAAACAACGTAAAGTTTACTGTTCCCACGCCGGAACAACAGAAATAAAACTAAGCCCTCGCTTTGAAAAACCTTTAAATTGCAAATAAACAAACCGTTTTAAAGAAGAATCTCAGTTCGATGACCCAAGAAGCGATTTGTCACAACAACAAGAAAAAACAAAACAAAAAAAAAAACACCTACAAGCGACGAAAACGCCTATGCATTCAATTTAGGTACCAGCTGCAATAATAGTGTCGCCAGTATTCCACTCGAAAGAAATGTCTATACCGTGACCGTCCATTGATCACCTGCAATGAAACATTAGGCATTCAGAACATGTCTCCCCCATACAGCTACCGTCGACAAAAGAAAGTCTCTCTTGCAGAGGTCTATTTGTGATTTTAATTTATTGACTACCAAGTTAATTTCACCTCCAAACAAGACAATTCCACTTACTTATATACGTTTATGTGTATTATTTTTGGAAAACATTTTTGCCAAACATTCTTGCATACGAGCGATAAGAGAGCTGGCATTGTTTCGTAGAGATCCCCCATTTGCTTCGTGCAATGGGAGACAACAAAATCAGCCTCAGAGATAAAAATGTGTATCTGAAATTGTTCATCTCTTTGTTAGATGTGGCGGCAAATAAATTTCGTTTGTCCCATTGTTTTGGGGCCTGAAAGTGCAAACAAAACTCGCGACACCTTATTGACTTGTGTCGCCGTCGGCCGTTCTCTAGCAGTAACCACAATCCACACTCCGCATACGTGCAGCGAAAGTGTACTCGTATATACTCTGGATTGAGAGATTTTGACTCTGATATGGCCATAGGTCATACAAACGTTTTTCATTTCAATTAACCGACAAATGGTGTGTGCGTGTCTTCACCAAGCCTCTCCCATCTACGAGTGGCAATTGAAAACGGCGGCGTAGTACCGCCGCTACTCTCGAGTGTAGCTAAGCCGCGCCGAACAACACAACCTGATTCATTGTATCATTTGTGTCTTGGAATGGAATTTCAAGTAAAAGTTAATGGTACTACCTCAACTTGATCGAGCGATGAATAATTTAAAAGCTGTTGACTGTTTAATTAGACCTTAGATCGCGCGCGTGAGCTAAGCTCAATGGGTATTAATGAATGGAAGCAAGTGCTACCATCAATTTTATACATGATTTCATTTAATCGAAATCAATTAGTGTTTTTTTTTGTTTAACAATTTCGTACGTGCAGCGTCGCGGCATTCTTCGGCGTTTTGCAATAAACAAATTGATGCTTTCTATAGTGGGATTTGGCGTATATGACAGTAAATTATTTCCTACACTTATCACTTCTGGGAATAGTCTCTGCAGTTTCTAGAAAACGAAAAGATGTTCCATTTAAACCAATCTCTGCATCAAGATTGTGTGGTTTTGGACGGTAATAAATATATCCCTTATCGGTTTGTGGTCGCCGAGACTCGGTTGTATGATTCAACACTAAAAGATTTTAGTTTTGGGTTTGGGAATTGTTTTTAGTGAACTCAGCTAATAACTGAAGAATTCAAATGAGTTTGGCCTTGGTCTTTCGCCACATTCTGCTCTTTAAAATCAAGCACACCACCACTGAGCTTCCAGGCTCGGACTATGTGGTGATATTCACGCATTGGGTTAGTTTTCCAAATACGCAACACTTTCTCCAACAAAAAAAAAAAAAACTATTTGACAGCCGCCAGCCGGTTTGTTCTTGTTCTCGTTTGTTCTCCACTTATGTTTGCCTTCTCAAGTTGTATTGCAGGGTACGACCCATTATACGAGTCTCTCGATCTTGGCTGGATTAAAGTGTGAACATTTAATAATAAAAGTTTTCACGGCGTTCCATCGAGCGTTCGACTCTTTTGTGGGTTTTCCCTTGCTTCAGGCCGGATATTCCCAGTAAGAGCAGCTTGTTCTGAAATAGCTGCCGAACCTTCGTCTGCCCTGCCTGCTTTCCTGTACTCGGTATTTTACTCGCTTTGCATTTTCCATAGACAATAATGTCGGCAAGAATCATAGCCAATGCTCAAACCAAATTTCGAAAATAGAAACTTCGAAAATAGCTTATATTGAAAGTATACTTTCAGTAAAAATCAAATGGCAGCCTACAAGCATGCAACTGTTTTTAACCGATAACCCAAACCAATCGTTACGTTTGTTTAAATTTAAAACGAACTTTGAATGACAAAGGCCTCGGCATAGGAATCAAATGAATATAAGAGAGAAAGGACTTAAATTCAAGAAAACAAAATCACTTACCTGACTAGGTCCGATGCGATATGACGACGGATCGATTTCGTTCACCATCAATATCTGCTCAACACTCGAATCTTTTGCCAACGACACATCGACCAACAGACCAAATCTACGCACGAATTCATTCAGTGGAACTGATTCGGGGAAGCCCAAACGATGTAGACGAGCTGCTTCGAGGAGTTGTGATCCACGAATCTAAATATCAAAAATAAGAGTGCTGTCAGTTCCATTGGATAGTAAAACCTAGTGAAATGTTTACCTGACTTCTCAACAAAGGAACATTAACCATCTCTTCGGATCCCTGGAGCGAACAAATCGGTGATCCACCCGTCGAACCAGTGTGTAGTCCCGCATTATGCTGCAACAAGTAGCAATGGACAAAATGTGTTCCGGTGCGTCGCAACGTATCGATGACACCGTCGACAGTGAATTTCATTTGCAGCATTACCGAGTTGCGTTTCACCCCAGCCGACGTGAACGACCGACGAATGCTTGAAACTCGTCGCAAAGACTGAGTGCCTTCCAGTCCGACAATTGATCCGCAGAAAACCATTCCATTGCCTCGGGTTAAGGAACCAACGTATAACCGATTGATTTCATCCTTGGAACTGTCTTGTAGGAGTGAAGCTGCGTTACGGATTGATGGATGTTCACGACTGTTCTTAAGCCATCCATGAGCAGTGTATAGCACTGGATTTGTGCCTTGCAAGTGCTGCAGGATAAATTGCTTCATTCCACTGGCCTTTCGAATCAGATTCTGATGTTCTCTGTCGCCGTAATGCGAGAACAATCGCTCTAGGAAGCTATCGTCATTGGAATTAGGATACATAGACTCCTCGTCGAGCAGCCACAGCAACCCACGGCGATCTTGTTCACGCAGATCTCTCTGAGAGGTGCGCACAACGTGATTCTGTGGTGCCTTATCGATAAGTGAGACCAGCGGGCCTGGATGCGATTCTGGAAGCCCTTCGGTGTCGATTTCAACAAGCTCTTGAGCATAACGATCTCTTGGCGCCACCAATGTCATATGATGGAATAGCAATTGCAAGCGCTCTTGCAGGTAATTGTGACGCAAATCGGATAGAGACGCTCCAGTCTGAACTCCGCAACTGGCGGGATTCTGGAAGCCTGGCGAATCAACCAACAATATCGAGGCGATTGTGTGGGTCGAAGTGCAAATGGCTTTGTTGATCAAAGCTGACACCGCAGACATGGCTTCGGAGTAGAGTCCCACAACTAAGCCCTCTAGACTCTCCCACGCCAGATCTGTGCTGTCTGTAGGCGACTTGGCCGGACTTGTACCACCCTGGCCGTTTATTGCAAATGCAGCCGCCTGCAAATCCTCAAAAGAAACTCCCAACAAAGTAGATGCCTTACGGGCTGCCGATGGATTAGCAAACTGAATACGGGATGTAGGTCCCGAACCAACTGCAAGTAAAAACGTAATTTTACATTTCAGGACGTGATACATTTTTGGTATATACTTACTCTTTGTAACTCCGGCAATGCCCAGATGATAGATGGCCGCTAAGATAGTCCAAATTCCCTTAACAGCTACACCATCAATGTTCAGAGTTTCAAATGCCGAGGCAGTTCGTGTGAACTCTGAAGCAGCCCGATGTCGGTCTTCAAGTTTTTGTGACAACGACACAAATGGATGATTATCTTCTGAGGAAATGTTCTCCAAGCATAACTCCTTTTGCAGCTGACCTTCAGCGCCCGCCAGTAATCGTGTCATTATATGAAAACTATGTTCGTTCAGGTAACGCCTGCCAGCTCGTTGACGCTCTGGTAACAAGACCTGAACAAAAGAAAAAACAAACAATTTGAGCGGTTTTACATTCTGTCATATTGAATCTCATCATCGCACACTTACCTGAACAGATGCCGATGCAATTTGTCCACTTTGATCAAAGTCAAGACTTAGAATCTGTGTAAATCGTGTTGCATTGGAGTTGAGACTAGTTTTGGTGTTGCCAAAGGCTTCGAGAATAGTGTTGATTGCGTTGACCTTCTCGGCAGTGAGCAGTTTATTAACAGAGCCTGCAAAGAGTAAAGATTCGATTATCTCGTGGAAGTAGATCGAGTTTTGGAATTAATGATGTGCGCGGTTGAGGATAATGTACATTGGCATGATAATCTATATAAATGTGTCATACAGCAATGCTTAGAAGAACACCGAACCTTTATTATTGCACTAGGAAATAAAAGTAGGCACTACCAACTCAACGCAGAGTGGAAATGTCAGGATAAAAGATAATTTTTCAGCAGTGTCTAAACGGATTCAGATGAGATTAATAGACACATTTACAAGGCCAAGGAGAGTAAACCTACGTTGCAGGGAGAATCAGACATAACCCCACTTCATAGAATATAGTAAAGTACGTTAAAGTGGCTTCTTGAAACGTCAGAGGCTTATGACGGCTATATTGTGGTAAAATAAAGCTATCTAATGGAGTTTTCGTATTTGCGACTTGGGAGTGAGTCGGGCATGTACAGAAATGTTGAATAATAAAGTCCTCCTCGATAATATTCGAAAACACACCAAGTCGTGTTGTACAAGGTGGGCCAAATGAGATCACCTGTTGGCAAATGAGAGCCAAACAACATCGGATGACTTCTTTTGGCCCACCTTGTAGGATGTTTCAAGAGTAACTTCTGGGGAGCTATTCAAAGTATGCGGGGAAATAGGTTTCCAGAGATCAGAGACGGAACTACAATGCAAAAGAATCTAGAAAAAATGGGTTTTCGAATGCCAGCTGACACTGCTATGAAAGGGAAACTGACAACATAGAGAACCAACGCCGTACCGCCCATATTTTACTATTTTTTCACAAAATAGAATAAACCAAGAACTATACTTCCGTTCATTGGAACAGAATTCTTCTGGACACGACATATATACAGAAGAAGTATGAAGTTTGTATGTATGAAGTTTATTTCACTAGCAATAAAATTACATTAGGTTCGTTCGTTTACTTTTAGCATAGAAAAATGAAAAACGTCAAATATCAGAAATCGAGAGAGAAATCTGTCAATGTCAAAAGAAGTCCCTGACCAGTTTTCTTACAAAAAGTTTAAGTAATGTCATTTTGAAATTATCGTAAAATGCAGCATTTACTATTAAACTTAACATTTTGAATGCGCTGATATGTTCTAAAAGAACATTTAATTACAACTTCTTCCTCCGCCATCGTTGAAGACGAAAATAGATAGAGTTTTATTTGTCAAACATTTGAGCTGTCACATAGTTCTCAGTTTTCATTTTTTCCTTTTTTCAGTAAGTCGAAATTCGGCGAGTAGAAAATTACGAAAAAAATGAAAAGCGGTGAAATGGACTTCTCTCTCATTTTTTCCAATTTTCTCAGAACGTGGTCGCATTCGCACAGTTTCTTAGCAAATTTTTAATAATTTTACATTTGCAAAAAAGTACCCGAACGAACCTATTAATTCATAATAAATTGTACAATAAATAAATCAAACTAGAGAAAATTGAGTGACATTTCATATTTCTTAAACAGAAATAGTATTAAATGTCACTTTAATGAACTAAATAACATGGAATAAGATAAAAATGGGTGCGGTGACCCTTTGAAAGTTAAGTAAGTTTGCAATTCAATGTAATTGAAATAAAAAGAACACAATTCAAAAAATTCAAATTAGAGAACAAAATCAATTGTATGAAAGAACAAAAATTCATTATATGAAATAACTGTAGTAGTGTGGGTGAGAGGCGATGCAGTTGTTAGAAGAAGAGGAATATAGTTATAAGAATATGAATTACATGAATTAGTTTTTCAGTCGTTTACTTGAACCCGTACAATAAAGTCATACTGAGTATATTGAGAGTCTTTCGTGTTTGCTTCTAAATAAAATAACGATACACCAAAACATCGAAACTAGAACTAAAAACGGATTCGAAACTTTTAACATCATGAGCAAGAAGCCAATGTCTTACGTGACATATAAATCTTTTGTTGTGACTTAAAGTCCTAATCCAAAAAGGAAGCTTATTAAAGAGACGACGCCGTGAAATTGTATAAAAATTCTTATAGGCTGTGGTTCGAAAATTAGGAATAGTTACTTGATTCACGTGATTACCACGTATATTATAATTATCAAGAATTCAAGTTACCAGATCTATAGAAAAACAATTCTAAATCCTTGAAACAATACAAATGTCGGACTGGCAGAATTTTCAAATCATAGAACAACGAAAAACTTGGATGTAAACGATTTTTCCCGCATATTTTTCTTACAATATATTCCTGTAAAACTAGAAGTGGTTGAATTTTGTTAAAATATGCTCCTCCCCAACAAGTAATGCCATATTGCAGTTTAGACTGAAAGATTCCATAATAGATTATTTTAAGAAGGCTTGAGCAAACACTCCGCAGATAAAAGAAGTTCCTAAAGGTGCCTGTCCATTTGAGAGTAAAAATGCTGCGAGCAGCTCTCAAGCACCTCTCGAGAGCAAACTCGCAAGTGGACATAGTCTTGAGAGTTTGTCTCGGAGAGTTAACTTTTTAGAGAATCGAGCCTTTTGAAAGTCACTCGCAAGTGGACACATGTTCTGATCACCATGGGAGATTAGCTCGCAAAATTCCAACATGTTTCGTATTTTGCGAGCAGCTGTCGAGAGTCGACATGGCAAAAGACTGGACATCGGCGGAAACTAATCGACTCATAGAGAAATATGAGTCAATTGAAATTTTATGGAAAACTACCGATAACGCATTTCGCGACAGAAACAAAAAAAAATGTAATATTTAAAATAGTAGGCCCAACGCAATGAATTATTTATATCTATTCTATTTCACTTGTTGTCAAATGGCAAAAATCCCTGAACTGTTGAGCATTTTGAATTTGAAGCTCTCTTGTAAGAGAAGACCCTGCACCGAGTTGACGACGACGATCTACCCATGGTTTAATCAAGCAATTCTTTCTTGCTTAATTCTTTTTTTTAAGAACTGTGCTAATAACTATTAACGCAGCGAAATATATCAACTGGACACGGTTATGAGAGTAGGGGAGGATAGTGTACCTTGGACCAAGTGTACCTCGGACCTCGGACCAATAGCTATAACGTGCGCATTTACCCTTTTGAAATGAGTACTCCCGCCAAAACTATATTTGACATGTTGTTGCCTGTCAGACCAGTTAGTCGCTGCCTTCTCTTCGCAGTATTTATTTTCAGGAACTGTTTTCGGGTATGAAAAGTATTTTTTTCAGGAATTTCAGGAAGTCTGCTACTCGTGTATGAGCAGCTGGAATGCGCGACTCTTGTTTTTTTTTACCTCGCAATTGATATTTTTTGTATAGCTGTCAAATCGGTGAGTTACATTTATTTTATATAAATAAATTAGAGCCATTTGTATAAAAAGAAGAGTGTGTGGTGTACCTTTGTTCATTATTTTGTGTGTACCTTGGACCGGTCCATGCACACCAATGCTACACACAATGCACTTTTTTCTGCTTTGATTTTATTTTACATAATGCTTTTCCTTTGGAGGCTGCTATAGCAGATGTGATTAATAAAACGGAAAGTATCAGCAGTGCAAACGTGGAAGAAAAAGAAGGGAAAACAAGGATTCTCACCGACACCCGGAAAAGGATGAGGTTGAGGCTAGCACTTCAAAAAAATGCAACGGCAGGGCTCGAAAGGCCGTGAAGAAGAAAGTGTTAAATGAATCATCTGAAAGTGACGATACCATTGAGCTGTCATTGAAGCACCGAACACCAAAACCACGAAAAGTGAACCAAATAAAAAAACCTATGGAACAACATGATGAAAGCAGCGAAGCAGACTTTAGCGGAGAAGATGACATGATCATTCACGAAATTTTTAGACTGGCCAAAGCCAAACGTTAAGATCATTCAATACGTTTTCTTTATTTTAGCCTGTTAAATTATTTTGAAGTTTCGTTTGACTAAAGTTTTGTTTAATTTTGCTTAAGATTGCATATTTACTGTGAGCAGTCCAAGGTACACACTGGCTCGGTTCATGGTAAACTTACTATGTGTACCTTGGAACATCGAGATGGATTTTTCTTAAACTGCATTTAAACATGATATGAACATTCTAGATAAAATCTGGAATGTATTTTTGCTATGAAAATATTCCAAGTTTTGGTGCGTAGCCTTTTTAAACTGATAAAGCAATTAAACAAAAAGAACAAAAATACTTTTATAAAATTTTGTCCAAGGATGGTGTACATCCTCCCCTACTCTCAGGGAATTTACTCTCAAAACGTTATCAATGAACTCGCGAGATTAAAATCTCGAAATTATTACTCTCAAATGGACAGCTACCCGAGAGTAACTCGCGAGAGTTTACTAGCGAAAGTACTCTCAAATGGACAGGCACCTTAAGCGTTGCCCGAAAATATTGCCTCAACTTGTCGATGTGATTATAAAAACACATTCTAGAGTCAATAATAAGCCCCAGGTATTTAAATTATTTAACACTTTCAATTTGAAAACACTTTTCGCTGCAGATAAGATTGCTACAAAAGGTGTCAGCGGAAATGCTTGTAGTACAGAAGCAGCTCAACAGTTTGAACCTTTGGCATGAAAAAAAAAACGTCAGCGTGAAACTAGTTTTGCGTAGTTAAACTGAAAAACATTATTTTTGTTTTGGAGCTGATCATCAGTTTATGCACAGAAAACCATGTTCTAAGCAGTTCTAAATCCGAATTGATATCAGCAACTAAATTTAGAGGGCTTACTGAACCGTAAGTTAGACCTACGTCATCTGCAAAAGCAGCGATAAGGCCATTGAAATTAAGCTCAAATAACGAGCTGATATAGATCAGGAATAAGATTGGTCCCAATACGGAGCCTTGAGGTACCCCTAAATTTTTTAAATTGAATTCCACTTCTAGTCGCTTCCATCTTCACTCTTTGTGATCTTTTATTAAGATATGATTTGAACCACTCGAGCATAAAACCTCGAAAACCAGCATTTTGTAACTTCCGCAACAGAATGATAGGGTTAACCATATCAAATGCTTTGGTTATATCGACATAAAGACCTGCTGTGAACTTTTTATTATCCAAGCTATCGAAAATTTGCGAACAGAAATTCACCAGTGCATTCTCCGTACTTTTTCCTACTAGAAATCCATGTTGAAATGGGCTGAAGGAATTTTTTTTATTTAAAAAGCAAACAATTCTATTTTTAATAACTTTTTCAAAAACTTTACTTACTGAAGGCAGAAGCGAAAAAGGTCGATAGTTGCTCGTATCACTTGCAAGGCCTTTTTTGAAAAGTCGAACTACATCCGCAGATTTAAGAGCTACAGGGAAAACTCCAGATAAAACACTTTTATATGTAAAGAACTGGCTATTTAAAAGTTTTTAAAGTAAAATCAAGCAACTGGCGGTTTAACTTTGCCACACCATCTTATTCTGTTGTCTACTTATGGGAGAAAAAAGTACATTTCGATGGTCCCATGCAAGACTATACTAAGTCAACTTGGTATAGTTTTGAGTTATTTATGTCATTAAAACCGTCGCATCGACTTCAATTTCTCATTTTTTTTTCATGCAAATCCGACAAAAAACCTTGTAATTACAGCTTAAATAACACTTAGAATACAATCATTTTTTAATACTTTTTCCAAGCATAATTGTTTTAACTGCTCTTAGTATTTTTATTTTGGAAATTTTCATTTGTAACTTGTATACTATGTTGATATAGTATTGTTTTACCTGGAATTTTCAAAAGCCGAATACACTCAAGTGACACGTGGTATTCTTTTGTATGTGCAAAAGAGATCGAAGATGACACCAAAGTAGGTGTTAGTATGCTTCGTACTGATTCTTTTTGTCTCATGTCATATTTTAAGTACCGTTAGAATGTTTGCGTCTGGGTGAACTTTGCACATTCTTGTTCGTGACCTTACCAACAAACTTGTGCAAATTTATTTGGTAGATTACTTATACACTCAACACTTGTCACTTTGACAATAGATTGTACGTTAAAATAAATAAAAAATAAATAAAATAAATTGAAAAAAAACTTAGTGATCAAGTTTTTGTCGGAAAAAATAATAAATTATGGCATCTAGGGCGAGAAAAATGCTTGATCTTTCAAGAAAATCCAATGAAATGAGTAAGTACAAACCTTAAATGTTGGAAGACAGTTTTAAAAATATAATTCAACTCAGATGAAACCATGAGCTGTCCGGAAAACGAAACAGGCGATTTCAAGTTGATTGACGCCATGAATACAAGTAAGTTATCTTTCAAAAGGCAATGTTATTTAAAAATAGTAAACAGTTTATTTGAATAGGTGTTCTGACTAGTTCTGCGGCTCCAAATGCCCTTGAATTTTATGAAGAGTTCGAATTTTTGGGTAACTTGGTAGAGAAAACATTCTGTTCTAAACTAATTGCTTCTTTTTATAGAACCATTTGAAGATAGCGGAAGCGAATATGCCCCAGACAATGAATATTCGTCTGACTCCAGCATTTCCACTCCAGTACATAGTAATTTGACACCACCCCAAAAGAAAATTTTTGATCATAATCATCAGTACGAAACTCTGAAAACCAAATCTTGAAGAAAGCGCCCTCTTAATCGCAAACTTTGAAAAAGGAATCAAGCCAAACGTAAAAAAAATTCAGAAAAACCTTATACTTCCTCGAAAGGTGTTTCAAGAGAAGAAAAACGTATGCTAAAAGGATGTGGCGACACCTGCAGGATGAAATGTGCAAGCAAAATTTCAGAGGAAGCCAGTTATGATCTTTTTAAAAGCTTTTATAAACTTGGATGCAGAACAAGGCAGTGGGACTTCTTGTCAAGGTTTGTAGAAAATAATGATAAAAAACGAACTCTTGTTGGTGTAACTTCAAAAAGGACATGCACTAGAAAATATAATTTAATTTTCATATAAGACAATAGTGAACACAAAGTGCAAGTTTGCCAAAAAATGTTTTTAAATACGTTTTTTTGATCTCCGCACAAACGATCCGGACAGTTTTCGAAAAGATTGCAATGAATTATGGAACTCTAACTCTAAGTCCAGATAAAAGAGGGCAGCATTTAAGGCCAGTAAATGAGTTAAGAGAAAACTCGAAAATGTTTGTAAGGGAACACTTCGAGTCATTTCCATTAGTAGACTCGCATTACTGCCGAAAAGATTCGAAAAAAATACTTAAGTAATGAAATAAGTCTGTTGGACAAATGTTTCGGCTTTATGAAGAATGGTTTGAATCTAGAGGTTACGATTTTATTTATAAAGTAACATTAAGGCAGTATCGTGACATCTTTAACTTTTCCTTTAATCTAAGCTTTTATGTTCCAAAGAAAGATCAGTGCGATTTCTGTTTGAAGTTCGAAAACATGACTTCCGAAGAAAAAATAGCTTCAAAATTTGAAAATGATCAACATTTATTTAACAAACAAAAAGAAGCAGATAAAATAGCGGCACAAACTTCTTCAGCAACTGTTACTGCTTGTTTTGACTTCGAAAAAAATACTTTCTTATCCTACTGCGAGCTGCTTTTATTATAAAAGAAAATTACAAGTTTACGAAGCCAATTGCTATGTTTGGGATGAAACCATCGCCAAAAAAGGGTGTATAGAGGTTTCAAACTGTCTTCTAAAATTTATTGAAAAATATGTGGCAAAAGGTGTACTAAACTTCCATTTTTGGTCAGACAATTGTGGTGGACAATTTTTTGCATGGGCATCCAAAAACTTTAAGATAAACATCACTCATCGATTTTTAAAGAAAGGCCATACCCAAAACGAGGGCGATAGTGTACATGCTTTAATTGAAAAAAATCAGAAAAATAAAGGAATGCAAAATCAAAGAACCGGGCTACAAAGCAACAGAAATGATTCAAGATGATTTAAAAGATTTTAAAACTTTTTCAAATTCTCTGAAATGGATAAAAAATACCAAAAACGAAAAACTCACAATAAGTAAAATTCGTGAAATATATTTCAATGCTGATCAACATTATGAAATAATCTACAAATACTATTTTGAGGATGAATTCAAAATAATAGAATTAAACGCTGCAAAAACCAAAAATAGAATAGTATAGTCCGTGCATATATTATTTCCCGTGTATTTGTTCAGAATTTGTGCAGTCCTGTCAGGCTGTTTCCAGTTTTTGGTCTGGCTTAACCGAAGGGCGCCTTTTGCAGCAGATTCTTCTACAAGGACTTTGAGATTGAGTATAGCCTCTAGGCTTGCTGTGCGGCTGGTTCTCACTGCGCTCGTGGTGCCAATACAGGCCATTCTTTGAATTTTTGTCATGGTTTTAGGTTGTTAAGGTTGGATAATAAAGGAAAATGGTAGCAGTCATCATCATGACAGAGATGTCGGTGACGTTGACGTGAAAATATTTTGCATAGAAACTTGCAGATATAGCCGACACGGATGTCTGGAAAATGTGGAAATTCTTCCAAAAAGGAACGTGGTTAACAGAGCACAGTAAAAAAAAAAAAAACTACATAGAACAACACAATTAATATGAAAATTAACATTGGCAACTCAGGCAAAATATAATGGACTAACTTGTAGACGTGTTATGGGGAAGCTCAGAAACCAGCGAACGCGGTGAGTCTCTTTTTGATTATATTATTGAACTTGTAGACTTTAGCGAGGTCTGCTACCTTGCAACCGGGGCAGACGTCAAGAGTAGAATCGCGCCTCCTAATAGGTGATTCCTTGGACTCTGAATGCATTTATGAAAGCCTTCTCTCATCGAATCAAGGAGATAAGTCACAACACCCTTACCCCTATCTAACCCTGTTCTGCTGCATATTGCAGAAGTATGAAATTCCTCGAAAAGGAATGAAAAGCTCTTGGAAGTACAGGGTGGCGCACGAATCGTGCTACAAAAATAAAACGTAATAACTTTTTTTCTGTGTGAGTAATCGGCTTATTTTTTTTTTTATTTTGTAGGTTACTATTTAGATTTATAAAAATGGATGCTTGGGATACGGAGAAAAGAATTTGGATAGTGCAACGGTACCATGCTTTGCAGTCCGTCATTTCCGTCCAAAGGGAATTTAGGCGGGAGTTTGGCGGTAATCCCCCGAGTAGATGGACCATTATGAGGTTTGTAAACATGTTTGCCGAATCTGGAAGCATCGCACGAAGGCCGTACCATCGAGATGCCAATGTTCGGGTTCAGGATACAATCGCAGCAGTAGCATCTGCAATACAGGCCAATCCGAGCGTTTCGACCCGAAACTTATCGGGGCAAATTGGAGTTAGTAGACGGTCATTACAACGGATACTTCATGACGATTTAAACTTGTTTCCGTACAAAGTCCAAATTACTAGCAAGTTAAACCCTCAGGATTTGCCTGTTCGCCTGGAATTTTGCCAAAAAATGATATCAATGGCCGAAGAAGACAACACATTGATCAATTGTTTGTTCATGTCTGATGAGGCCCATTTTGATCTTAACGGCAATGTAAACAAGCAAAATTGCCGTATATGGAAAGAGTCTAATCCAGAAATGCTCCATGAGACGGAGGTGTATTGTCGGGCCGTACTTCTCTGAAGAAAACGGTGTAACCGTTACTGTCAATGGGGACCGTTATTTAAAGATGTTGAAGGAGTTTTTTTTACCCAGAACTGCGCCGAAGACGTATACCATTCAACAGCGTTTGGTTTCAGCAAGATGGAGCAACTGCACATATAGCCAGACCAGTTATGGCGGAGCTAAACAAAAAATTCGCAAACAAATTAATTTCTAGGAACTCCACTCTTCGCTGGCCCCCAAGGTCACCTGACCTGACTGCACCAGACTTCTTTTTATGGGGCTATGTCAAGCAAGAGGTGTATAAAACGAAGCCCAGGAATTTAACTGAATTAAAGCAGTCCATAACGACAATAATTGAGGCGATCCCAACTTCAACTCTTCAGGCCGCAATGAATAGTTTTTTGATCAGGTGCCGCATATGCGTGGGAGAGCGTGGAGGTCATTTGCGATCTATAATCTTTAAAAACAACTAACTATTTAAAATAAAATTTAATTTTCTAACCAATAAAAAAAAAATAAATGAAATACATCGATTAAAAAAAAAGTTATTTGAATTTCTTATTGTAGCACAATTGGTGCGCCACCCGTTATTAGCAAACGATTATTCGCCTGATATTCGGTTCGGTGTGATTCTGTGGAGTAAGAAAGAGATGATTCAGCGATGACTGTCACGGCTTTATAGCTGTTTCAAGGATGAGGAAATAGCTATTAAGCCCTCGTTCGAAAAGCTTAAAGGCACCGATGGGTAGGACACGTAAAGAGTGTGGATAACATCGAACAAGTCCGACAAGTCTTCGAAACCACCTCTAAGACACAAAGTAGTTGAGGAAAACAACACCTTAAGTGCAGCACATAATTCAGGAGCGACCCCAACCAACTAAATTCCGGTTACTGAAGACAGCTAGGGACCGAGGTTGTTTGGTAGAGGTCGGACGTCTGACTGTAGTCTAAGGTAAACTTAATCAATGGACCTCATATCGTTTAATTGCTCCGAATTTATCGGATAGTTGCGAAGTTTTCTAACCAAACAGTTTAGCAGCAATAAAACTTCGTCTGTGCCATTTCCATACTCACAATTCATTGTTCACAACTCCTCCTTGGTACAAAGCTAAGCCCAAACACGACCAGATTGTTGTCACTTATCCCGACAGACAAGTTAAAATGGAATATATGCCTTCCGCTTCAATCTAACCACACAATTGTCTGCGATTGCTTTGCGCCTACCACATAAAGCCCACCCAAACATGAATCACCCAAATACTCACCAGCAGCCAACGCCAAGTAATACAAAGCATGTTTGAAGCTTGTCGTCTTTCCGGAACCAGATCGTCCCATGAATATCAAACTCTGATCACGACGCGTCTCCAGCATTGTCCTGTAGGCGGTCTGTGCCAGCGAATAGACGTGCGGAGGCATATCCTCCGTTTTGCATCCACGAAACATGGACACCACCTGAAAAACAGCACAATAATTATTTATATCTATTTTTTCATCCTTACGACTTCAAATGACAACAAATAGAATGAGAACTTGATTTCAAGCTGAGTAGAATTAAACAAGGCGTCATTTGGAGGCGTAATGTACTACACGCACTTACCTTCTCCGAGTACAGAGACAGTGGTGCCATGGGATTGACCACCATTAGGATGGGACCAGCCTTCGTATGAATCAGATTGCTGGCGTATCTTTGGCGGAGGCAGTGCAACACAGACGCCTCGTTTAGGTGTTTCAACTGGCAAATATCCTCAACCAAGTCCAGGGAGGACGGATTCGATTTCTCGATATCATCTTCATCGACAGTCAGCTCTTCGCCATTGTGCAAAAGTTGAACCACCACCTTGTGATGTTCGATGTGTTCCTTTTGTTGCGGTAACCGGACTGCAGCACAGAAGCCGCCGCGATGCACCAGCCATACTTGTTCTCCAGTAGCGAGAGTTGTTTCATCATTGAATTGGGACTGAAAGGTATAAGAGAAGGCAAACATTTCATTAACACTCCAGAATGTCATTTGGGTTGTATATTAAATTAGGTGTTTCAGTTTACACAGTCTATTCCAAGAGACACATAATCCTTAAACGTTTCTAGCACATAAACATATCACTGACGTCTTATGGCAGCAAACTGTAACAATATCGACTAAGTTATGCGTGTTGTGACTGTTGCCAACGAAACCAATGGAATTCTATTAAAATACGAGAAAGCATTTATATGGACAAGTAAGGACAGTTTCTATATTTAGGTTCGTTTTCGGGTGGAAAATTTATTAGATTACGCAAACGTCAATCGGATTTAGTTGAAGTGGAAAGCAATGTTAAATCGTTTTATAATTAAAGAACAGTTGCAGTGGAATTTTGGTGATTTATGATGGGAGGGATTTCTGGTTCATAATGAAATAAAGACAGATCCACTGATTGGAATCACCTTCGGACATGCTGTAGCTGCATCTAACCATAAACAGTGACTTTTGTAGTGGAAACCGAATTGGTTACGTTTTCTGAAAATATTTATACCGGAAACACCCAAGTTATATTCCGCGATACCATTAATCATTTTTATTGTTGTCCAGCCCAAATTTTTCGAACTCACAATGGCATAATTTTCCATACAAAATTGCATATTGTGACCTAGAACATATTAAGTGTGTAAAAGCTTGGTACGCTGCTCGAGCTAAATTTTCGCTCCCATACAAAATTAACTACAAAATTTAGCACAGCTAAATCTAAGCAAGCCGATTTAGCTGAGTGATACGCAGCTCGAGCTAAATAATCAAACTTTTGTTTCAGCATGCACAAGGTGGGCCAAATGAAGTCATCCGATGTTGTTTGGCTCTCATTTTTTTTTCTAAATGAAAAACTTTCCATTCTGTTTTTTGATTATGTTTAATTGAACCTTTAGAATTTTATTGGTCAAGTCGAGAAGATGATGTCGGCCAAATGGGAGCCGTCACAATTGATTGCCATACGGGGTCGTTTTATGGCATTTTTCATCACTTCGGGCGACAGATTCTCGCACTCGTGTCGAATGTTGGGCTTCTAGGGTCTCGGGCTTGTTCACGTAAACACGGGACTTCAAAAAACCCAACAAAAAAAAGTATGGAACGGTTAAATCGGGCGATCTTGCGGGCCAATGCAAATCGCCAAAACGAGAGATGAGGCGACAAGGGACCGCCGCCTTCAGAATATCGGTTGTGGCTCGCGCAGAGTGTGCCGTAGCTCCGACCTGTTGGAACCACATGTCCTCCAGTCCTAATTCGTCCAATTGCGGCAGAAAAAACTTCGACCGTCCACTGTTGTCGTTTTACCAGCGGCGTTCTCGAAAAAAAAATGGCCCGATGACTCCTCCAGCGTGAACAGCGCACCATGCAGTAACTTTGAGCGGGTGTAATGGCTCCTCGTGCATTACTCGTGGAATTTCGGTGCCCCAGAAGTGATAGTTTTGCTTGTTCACGTACCAGCTGCGGTGGAAATGAGCCTCATCGCTTATATTTTTTTGGTCGAAAAATCGTCCACTTCGTCCTCGAGATTGAGGATGGCTTGGGCGTAGGTTACACGCGTTTGGCGGTCGACAGGCAGCAGCTGATGCACGGACTGGACTTTGTACGGGAACATACGCAAGTCTTTGACCAAAATTCGCCTTAGGGACGACTGGCTGATGGCTAATTGCGAGGCCCGGCGTCTGGTCGATGTTTCCGGCGACAGCTCGACATCCTCGTCAACTGCGGCGATATTCTCGGCACAACGGGCGCTCCGGGGCCGGCCACTCTTGGCAAGGTCTCGTGTGGTCCCGTACTCTTCAAGGTTGGTGGCCAAACGGCGCAGTGTTTGCGCAGTCGGTGTCGGACGGCCGTGGAATCGGCGACGAATTGTTACGCAAAAAAATAGACACGATTATTCCGCGTTCTTGGGGAGTGTATCGTTCCACGGCTTGTTCACTTCTATTCTACATCTGTCTAGTCCATTGGCGGCCATTTGCAAAAATAGGAGCATCTTCCAATAGGGTGATCTCTTTTCGCCCACCTTGTTATATACAGAGAAGTCTCTAACACACGGAAAGAATTGAAAATCAACAATTACAAAATTTTGAGTTGCAATTCACGAATTATATCTTTGTCGCAAATTACAACGATTTTTTCTTGGATTGATATAAAAATTCGTAATTCGACATTGAAAACGGCGTAGAATACAAAATTCTGCTTGTTTAATTTTGCGATTAGACGTATTAATTCGAGCTTATTTTATTTGTCGTGATTTGCGATATTGTTTGGCGCACACTTCAATTTCTCAAGCACTACTACACAATTGGAAATTGCAAAAAGTATTTGCTGATTTACAAACACTGAGTGATGAATCAATGAAATCTTATAATAATTTAACACATGTAAATTGAAAACGTAAAATGAGGTAAAGAGATCGTGAATTACAAAATATTTTTTTGTAATTTCCATGGAATTAACTACCCGATGTGTGAAATTTTTGTGCGCACAGGCAGCCGACGAAAACGAAATGTCATAGCATGTCCAGGGTCCATGTAAAAAAATCCTTTTCAGTCCTTTTATTTTCTGCATGGACAGCTCCAATCATGCGCCTTTGGCTTCAGACAATCGGTATTAAATCTTTGCTTAGAGCAGTTCTTGTCGGGTCAAAGTTATTTATAAGCATAACTCATTCGTAGTGATAGTGAGTGTACTAACCAACAAATTGTAAAGAATTTTGGAATATATCTTGTAAGTACATATTTAATAATACAAAAACAACTGAAGTAGGTATATAAATTCGTATTTTTTTCCAGAAGGTACATCGCGCTATAAGAAAGAAGTATAAATTGGAATGGATTCTAAAATATGTAATCGAAAACGATTGTAAAGGTTCGTATCAATGGCAAGTTCTTCGAAATAATTTGTTTGTATTTTAAATCTTAGCATAGACCGAAAAACCACCCCAGACAAATCCCGTTGTCTCCGGACGATATGGCGCCGTATGCTTTTCATGAATATCAGGAGGAAACAAATTATAAAATGTGACTTTAAATATGTATTCGAAAATAACCTAAATAATTAAACTACGAATTTTGATTTGTAAATCATAAGATATAAGTTGTAAATTGAGAATAAAGTTTTCTAATTTCACGATAAAACAATTTCAATTTAATACGGTGATGCCTCAAATCACTACTCAAGAATCGTAAATTGCAAAATATGAAACGCAAATTGATAAAAAAAAAAGATTCAATTTACCATTACGAATTCGTAAATTGCAACTACGAAGTGGTGAAGCTACCCCTTTTGTTCGCAAACCAACACTTTTGAGTTGCAATTTAAGACTAAATGGTTGTAATTTGTTAAGGGAGGAAATCCGAATTTACAACACGAAAGTTTTTTTTTATTTATTTATTTCATTATCCTCATGTTACAATTTATAATCTTCAAAACTTATAATAAATATTGCAGCTAAACATTTTGAGAATAGTTAGTGACATTTTGTATTAATTAACATAAATAGAGGCAAATGTCACATTATTTAAAAGTAATTATTGTGGGGTGACAAATTAAATTTAAGAAAACAATTTCATTATACAAAATAAAGAAAAATGTATTACTTATAATATTTTTTATTTAGTAAATATTATGCGATGTAGTTCAGCAAAATTTCAATTTCAGTATGGTTAAAACTAAGAAGCCATTGTTTCACTTTTTTCATAAAAGTAAATAAATTCGTGGTGGTAATTTACGAATTATGTTTGCAATTCACAATCCATAGTTTGAGCAAATTAATAACTATTTGTGTCAAATTGCGATTGGTTATTGCAATAGTATTCCTCATTTGATCGCATCATTGACAATAAAAAGTAGCGATTCGCGACTTTTGAGGGTCAATATCTTCACTTCGTACAATTTATAGAATTGCGAATAAAAAGTCGTGAATTAGTAAATCCTGAGCTAAGGTCTAAAACTAGAAAAGCTTTTCGTGATTCTGCGCTCATTTTTCTTGATTTGATCTTAAAATTTTTTCCGTGCATTTACATGAATTACTTACTCCTCTTACTTACGTGTTCTTTTGTTTTCTGGTAGCAAAATATATTGGTTTTCGGGAGATCCCACTCGAGATAACCCGGCATATAATTGCCCATGAGAAAAGCTATCCTTTTTCAAGTCGATGCCCACCAACAAGAAGGTTTGTCCCTGTGACTTATTTATGGTGAGGACAAATGATACTTTTACCGGAAACTGCAAGCGTTTGAAAGATATAGGTAAGTCGTGGAAAAGTTGGCCGGCTGCTGGCCCGGTAAGAATTGTTGCTACGATTAAATTATTCCGCAAGTCTTTTAAAAATAGTCTTGTACCATTGTTAGAGGGGATTAAGAACACCGCTCTTTAACATAAGGTAACGTTGTGGCAGGGCAGACGGATTTAGGGAATTCAAAAATTTTTGCGCGGGTAGTGTACTGTGTCATCTATGTTGCTGACTGTATTCACTTAAATGGACTATCATATTAGTGCGCAAATTAAGTGCTTGAATTGAACACAATAACGGAGATGATTTATGACATGCTCAGCATGATGTCGTGTGTAGCTACCTAAAATGCTTTCAATGGATGGAGGAGAAAGGTGAATGATAGCTCAAAATATTCGTAGAAGTATTGCCAAAATACGGTTTTAAGCTTTTTTATGAATATTAAAAGTGAATTAAGCAAAGTAAAATGTTAAAATGATTTCTTTGGAATAGGTTTACCTTTTATTACTTAAGCTGCTTTCATTCACGTAGTGCAAAAAAAGAATGGAAAATCGAAAAAATAAAGTAGCCTATCGCAATACTCTATTCCGTAGCTTTCTATTAGTGAAAGAATTTTTGAAATCGGTTCAGTAATTCCGAAAACTACCTCTTACAAACATGTGTGAATGTGATGCGATGTGATCTGATACAAAGATCAAATTGTGAGTGTTACTCTCTCTACTTTTGCAAGCACTGTTTCGTTGCTTACTTAGGTAGTGCTTTTTCGTTGCTTGGTAAATTCAAAGTCGCAGGCGACACGTGCTTAAAACGCGTATGGCGCTTCCTACGTTAGATTTTAATTTATACTGAAATAAATTGGCCTACTTTTACTCTTATTTTCAAAATAATTCACTTGCTAGCGATTCAACTGTGATCTTTAGATCACCAATAAGAGCCGATTTCCACCATCAATCTACGAAAAAATGAACACATTATAATAAACTGTGTTCCATTTATTAAATAAATTGAAAGGCGTCTTATTATATCACAAATGCACCCATAAATCAATCGTGAAGTATTACAAAACCAAGGAAGGCTTTAGGCGTACTACAAAAAGTAACGAAAATTGTGCCCGATCGAACGATAGGGCATTACTGATTTAGATTATGAAATTTGCCAGATCAGCGGATATTCTGTGCATTTCCTATTTTATGTTTTGTTTTTTGCTTATAATAGACTTCAAATAGGCAAATTTAATTTTGCGTATTTATTTTCTTGGAATAAAATTCTCGTTGTGAAACAAACCACTGACACTGAAACCAAATTATGAAATTTGAATTCCAGGATGACAACAAATGTAATAGATTGGAAATGTGAAGGTCTTATTGTTTACTAGCTGTACCCGCCCGGCTTCGCACGTGCAAAATGTGGTTTCAGAACAATAGATGGAAAAAAATTCCAGAAAGAGCCTTTTGCAAAAGTGAGGGACCTGAACCCGTACTAAAAAACCTCCCGTAGACTGGGCCCACTCTGCCTTTATCTTCATGGCATTGCACATGCTCGTAGGACTAATCGGCAGTAATTTAATATTCTTTGGACAATGAAAATTATTTTATAATATTTAGCTCACTTTGTTTTTATTAATGTAACGCTTCTTTGTAAACTATACAAGCGGTTTCTATCGACTAAGATAGTGATATTTGCTGTATTACTTACCCTGGAGCACGCTACATATAAGATATAACTGCCCGTGGCTGAATCAATTCTTGATTAATTCAACTCCCGCTTTTCTTAAAGTTTGACCCTCTAACTTATTGATTGTCATGGCAGAACAAACATTAATAGAAAATTGAATCCGTTTAAACTGAAATGGATAATTGCTGGAAATTATTTGTATTTTTGGTATAAGCACCGTATCTCCTTTACCAGACCCAGTTAAAATTAACGCCTCTATAACGTTTTTCAGCAATGAAATCATTCTCTGGTTCCATTACAAAGCTTGGGGGATTCAAATTGCAAAACAACATAATGGGAACTACAACTTTTACTTCAATTTTATGAGCAAAAAGACCATGGGCTGTAATGCTATTTAAAAACTCCACCGGGTAATTAACTGCCTCATCTTGATTGCAAATAGCATTTATAAACAGGTACGACGTATATCATCAGGAATTTTCCCTAATGTAATAATACCACGATCTGGTATCACTGATACCTATACCTATTTGACATTCCTTTCCTACATATTTGACATTTCTTTTATTGCTTTTTTTGTTCTTAGCACACCAAACAGCATACTGCCTCTGTCTGTCTCCCTCTCCGTCACAGGAGTAAAATAGGGTTAAAAGAGATGTCAATATATTGCGCAGTTAGTATGTTTGATTTGAGAATGAAGTGCATATCTACTCATGCAGGTGAAAATCGTAGAAATGTTTCAAATTTTGCCTATTTATTTAAAAGCCTTTTAAGTTATCAAGTTATTGGATATCCTAAGTTGTACCTGCAGATGTCCTCTATAAGCTGCTCTTAACTATATTTAAATGCTCGCAGTATTTTCGAAGGGAAAGCGTGACAAAGAAAAAAGCAAAACGAAACGAAAAAATAAATTACTCTTGGTTCAATTTTTTCCGGAATTTATAGAGGTGTAGAATTGAGACAAAGTAGATATTGTAGGCCTAGGTATCCTCAATTTATATGATTGGTACGGTTTCACAAATGCTGTACATTTTTACTAAGCTTGCAGCCAACTAATTGTCGACATTAGTGCTTGATTATTAGTAAGGCCGAACAAATTTTGCATGCGTGCACTTGTACTAATTTGTACTTTATTTCTTTATGAAAACATCACAATCAGCCTTATCGTGAATTAAGAGATATTCCCTCTTAATTTGTGTGTTCCCCGAATTTGTGTGTTCCCAGGAATAGAATCCGCCTATCGCCAAACTGCCCCTAGAATTCGATTTCCTTCGGAAACCGAAATGTCTCCTCGAAAAGAAAAACAGCTGATTTCGAAAATGTTCTGCCAATTATATTTGGTTAGAATCAAATATTAAAATTTTATTTCGGTAAAATTCTAGTCGGCGCAGTGGCTTTGTGGTTAGTGTGTTGGACTACTAAGCGAGGGGTCCCAGGTACGAATCCCGAGAAAAACCCAAATTCCAACTTAAGGTTTTTTCACTGCGCCACCTCTCGCGAACGTCTGACAAACATCCGAGAGCATAACTGTCATGAAAGAGCTTCTCAATTGGCCGTTTGGACTCGGCATAAAATTGTAGATCCCTTCCATTCGTCCCAAAAATAAAAACTCACACAAGACGAATGGTTGTGAGAAGCTAGGTTTGGGTCCATAAGGACCTGTTGCGCCAATTATTTATTTATTTTTATTTTATTTATTTTATTTATTTGGGTGAAACAAATATTCAAAAAAAAAAAATGTTTAGCATTGCATTAAGAGTTGTGGCTGAGGAATTGGATCAGATGGAATTGTTAAAAAAACTTGAAAGATCCGGATTCCGTGGTTTCATTTTTAATTGGTTCAAGTCTTATCTTAGAAATAGGTGTCAACAAGTAAAAATTGGTGGAGTAAGGAGCGAAGTGAAGTTCTTTAATCTAGGTGTACCACAAGGTTCTGTTTTGGGTCCCATTTTGTTTTTAGTCTACATTAATTCAGTGTTTGCTCTTAATTTCAAAGGATCTCCTACTGCCTTTGCGGATGACATAGGCTCCTCTTTTGGTTCAAAGAGTCCCTTAGACTTGGTGGCTGATTTAAATTGGGATCTTAATCTTTCAAGACACTGGTTTGCTGAACACCACTTAGTTATTAGCTCTGAAACTAAAATAATGTTCTTCGATTTATCTCAATCGACAAAATTTGAAACGAACGTATACTTTCATTCGCCAGAATGTGTAAGATACAAACTGACCAACTGCAATTGCACGACCGATCTTTCCTCTCAAACTTACTGTAGTAGTATAATCTGTAGTGACAAATGCTTTTTGATTGAAGCAGTTGACAACTTTAAGTACTTGGGACTCTGCCTTGACTCTAGAATGAGTTTTGCCCATCATACAGTTACATTGAAAAAGTATTTGCGTTGCACACTTAGATATTTTTATTACTTGCGTAATATATGCTCAACTAAGTTTCTAAAAGTAATATATTATGGAATTTTCCATTCCAAACGACAATATGGAATTGCTTGTTGGGGAGGCGTGTACCACAATAAAATTCACCCGCTGCTGATTTTGCAGAAACATATCTTAAGATTAATTTGTCGCAAGCCTCGCAGTTAGCCTAGCTATCCTTTATTCTGTGACTTGAATATTCTCCCTGTTCGCCATTTATATTGTTTCAAGGTATTAAAAATGTTTTTCATGATGTCTGGCCATCGCAATTTTCGTATAATCTCTAACTATGCTTTACGTGTCAATTCTTTAAGCATGTTATCTGTTCCCAATTTCCGTACCACCGCATTTCGTAATTTTTTTCTCTATTTTATCTATTGATGGTTTAATAAACTCCCGCAGTCCATCAGAGTAAATTCAGTTCCTGGAACATTTATAAAGCAGTCAAAAATTTGGCTTTTTCGCATTAACTATGCCAGCTTAGAATCCATTATTTTCTGATATTCTGGTTTAACTTTTAGTTTTGTTATTTTATTTTAATTTGAGCGCTCGTTTAATTTTTTCTTGTTAATTTCTTTCATATATTTATTTATTTATTTATTTGGTATTTTTGTATGTTTATGCTGTATCTTATATCTTGCCTCTGTATATGTCCCAACTCATACAATTCATTTAAACCTCATCTATTGGGTCACCCCACCCAGAATTTAAATTTTGTTGTATCAGCCAATTAAAATGGCATTTAACACTATTTTTATTACTCTTGTATATAAAAATAAAAAATGTCATTTACTTTTTCTTATATTCTCCTAGGTATTGAATATATTTTAAAACTTTCAAATTGTTATTGTACTATAAAACCATAAGAAAATAAATTTATTATCTATCATATCTATTTATCATCAATTTAAGCGAGAACCTTCAATTACAAGACGCTTTAAAGATTGTTCAAATCCGTTGGAACCACAACAATTACTCTATGTAAACATGGTATCTCTTAATTTTGTGAGGAAATAATTACAATCACCCCTATTGCGATTGTCAACAATCAATTGGTATTTGATATTTATCAACCAATTTCTTTAATCGGTTTTGTGATTGTCAATTGTCAGTGAATTTTATCAATTTTTAGTAATTCTTGATTGTGAATACATAAATCAGTATTGCAAGTGTCAATTGTCATTGACTTATCTGTCAGTTTGCATCTGTTTCTTTCAACTGCAAATTACTAGTTGCAAAAATAAATTTGTGCGGTATTGCAATAAAATGCACGGTTTTATGTATAAAGTTAATAGTTTATTTACTAATTTGAACTATTTAAATTATTACAGGGCTAAAATAATTAGCAACAGAAATCAAATGAGCCGGTTAGTTGAGCTAATAGGCGTTATTCTTTTTTAGCTCAGAGCTGAGCTCTGAACCGAGCTCGAGCATTACGAGCGCGCTCTGAACCGAGCGTACTCAGATCGTTCTGATGTAATTATGAAACACACTTGAGCACAAAGCTGTCATTTGTAAGAAATTATATGTATAAATTGAATATTTATTAATCGTTGTTTATTAAATTGGTTAACCTTCAGTTCCAGAGCAACAAGGTTCGTCCGCCATTTCAATTATTTTGTTTATCCTGTTTTTTTGTCTGCCAAATGTGCCTGTAAGTATTTAATCAGCTTTATACTCTGCCTGCTCAGTCAATTTATTCTGAGCTCATAGAGAGCGCTCTGAGTATGCTCTGAGAGAAAAAAGAAACACAAATTCGGAGCTCTGATGTATCTGAGCTAAAAATGAAACACGAACTTTTTGTATAACAGTTCAGGTTGTGCTCTGAACTAAAAAAGAAAAACGCCTAAGGAAGCAAAACTTGGACGTTGCCAAGGGATTGTGCTCGAAAACAGTGGCGCAAAAAAAGTCGTTTGATATCGCCTCAGACCTAAACATTTTAGGCCCACCAACGCGTGAATGGCACAAATGGCAAAGGGTAAATTCACTTTCACCTTCTATTTAAATCATGTCATATTGTTGTGATAACACTTCTAGGTTTGGATCGATTTGAAATGCAAGACAAAAATGTTTCAACTATTTGGAAGAGTCCATTATTAGAATGCTGGAAATGGAAACTTGCGTCAATCCACCTGGCAAAGAATTTGGGGAAGAGGATGAAAATCTGAACGAAGAGACTTCCTTCGTCTTGCCATTTCGAAACGCGTATAATCTTCCTCATTGTCGCCAAACCACAATTCCACTGAACTCATTTTAATTTGCAAATAAAATATTTAAAACAATCCCAATTTTTAAAAGAAAAATTTGCATTTGACATTTAAGAAAGCGTATTTTATTCGCAACAGTCAATTTCATTCACAATGATCACAACCTCTAACAACTGAGTTACACAATACAAAAGTATCAATTGGTTGTTGATTGACAACCGCAATAGGGCCCAATATCTCTGCTTTTAGGTTACAAAAATATTACAGGGTTAACAAACTTCTTCACCACAGCCCAAGCAATCCTTTCGAATTTCACCCATAATAAAATTAAGCGAATGCTTACGCTTTTTTGCTGAAGGCGGCTATCAAAAAGGAGTTGGAAAAGATAGCGATGTGGGCCTTGCGCAATCAAGTTTTAGCGGAGGTTTCAGCCATTTTTGAAACAATTAAAACATTGAATTGCTGTTTATTAGTTGTTTGTAACATTCTATTCACTAAATTTATTAATTTTTGAGAAAATAATCAACCAACTTGTCTTGCTTGTCATAAATTCTTCAACTAAATAATGGCGGAAATATCGGAGGGAAGATCCAACAAAAATTCCCCCGAATTCACATTTACGATTTTTTTTCCAGGGAATTATTTTCCCCGATTCGAACATCATTCACAATAGGAGTACGGGGAAGTACGAACAATTCCGAGGGAATTTTTATTCACGATAAGGCTGAATGGCGCTTGTCAAAATAATTATGACGATTAGAATACATTGCAATGGTCAAACCGGAAGCTAAATAAAGCATAGCGATTGGCATCAATTGCTGGAGACAGAATAGCAGTGGATGGATATGGAAATATATACACGAATTGACTTCGGAGTTAGAAAATGTCTTCAGGATCGCTTTAATAAGTCCGATTATAAGAAAGGTGTCTTCTTCGAAATGAATGATAAAATTACAGTCAAAGTCGCTTACACATCGGTTATAACGACCGTTTCACACTCCACTATATCAAGAATTTTAAAGGATAAGGAAAAAATTAAAAAAACAATTTGAGGAAGCAAAACTTACCGTGAAAAAAGTAAAGAGTTCATTGCACACTGAGGTTGAGAAGGCTCTGCTAATACGGTTTAAGACACAGAGAAGTTCCGGTGCACCCATCAGTGGACCCATTTTGCAAGCTAAAGCAAATGACTTTGCCAAGGAGATGGGTAAGAACGACTTCGCGTGTTCGTAAGCATGGATACAATGTTTTCGTCAACGTCATGGAATTGTTAGTGGCAAAATAATAGGAGAGGCCAAAAGTGTTGCTAAGGGTCTAGTAGACAATTGGTTGCAGTTTGTTTGGCCCCAACTTAGGTCCAACTATACAGATGAAAACATCTTCAATATTGATGAAACCGGTCTTAAAATGACACCAACCACCACGCTGAAATTTAAAGGTGAAAAATGTATTGGAGGCAAAATGGCTAAGGATCGAATTACTGTACTGGTAGGAGCAAATATGACTGGTACAATTAAGGAGAAGCTCCTTGTTGTGGGCAAATCAAGAAATCCAAGATGCTTTAAGAATGTGAAAAAGCTTCCCGTTGAATATGAGAGCAATAAGAAAGCCTGGATGATTTCTTCAATATCTAAAAAAGGAGAATAAAAAGATACAGTACGCCCTTGGTAAAAGCAACCAATGGAAATTCAAGCAGTTGCGTTAATTGAGGTTGTTGCTTTAAACGAGTCACAAAAAAAAAAGGTGCCTTGAATTAGAATTTAAGGTTAAAACCATAGTATATACAAAATTCATTCATTTTAATTCATTTAAAAAAAATATTTATACATTATGTAGTACAGTTAATACAGCTTTTCAAATCCTCCTTTTCTTCTTATTCTTGTAGGATGCAAAAAATATGCAGAGAGAGTAGCTGTAAAATAACTGCCCAGTTACAGTAAAACCAATCACAAAAAAGAAACGAAACAAAAATTAAATGAAAAAAGAGCATGGATGAAAAGTTGCGTTTACCGAGTCACAGTTTTTTGAAAAGTTGCAATTACTGAGTCACTAATGGTAAAATTTTAGGTGTTGCTTTAAGCGAGGTATTGCGTTTATCGAGGGTTGCTTTTACCGAGGGTGTACTGTATTATTACTCGTTGACAATTGTCCTGCACATCCAGCAGTGGAAGGCTTGAGAGCCTTGCGGCTTGAATTCCTGCCACCAAACACTACCTCGGTGCTCCAACCAATGGACCAAGGAATCATAAGATCCCTCAAAGCCCATTATAGAAAGCTTCAAGTGCTAGAACTTATAAAGAATATTGAACATCGACGAGACATAAATTTGATGAAAGCGATTTTACTGATCTCAAAAGCTTGGGAAAGGGTCACTAGTTCAACTATTGCAAACTGTTACATGCATTCAGGATTGAAACATGCTCAAACAAGAGGAGATTTTGAGGAAGAGGATGAATGGCCCTTAAATCAGTGGATTCAAAGTGCTTTGGCTATGGAAAATGTACTCCCATATTCGTTCGATGAGCTACTGGAAGTTGACGAACACCTTTTAACGGCCGCGACTTTAACAGATGAAGAAATCGTTGATATAGTGCAAAATGATGCAACACACGAAAGCGACGAAGAAGAAGGTAGCTGGTTTTAATATGTTCTCGGTCAAAATGCAACAAAACATTTTTTTTTTTTTCAGAAATAGGATTTGTTCAGCCAATAATCGAGGAAGCGCTAAATTCTGTACGAACTTTAAGTACATTCTGTTTATTTAATGATCTTGGTGACAACAATTTTACAGAAAATATTGTATTGATGGAAAAAGCAATTGAAAAAAAGTTCATATCAAAAAAAACTAAACAATCAGATATTTCTACTTTTTTTAATAAATAATAAATGTATGTTCTTTGTAAATAATTCTCGTATGTATGTACATGTACATACATACATATATATATCTGGTTCAAATAAAAACTATAAAAATGAATAAAAAAATTGAAAACAGATTAATTTACGCATGCACCTTGATATCGGTTACAGCGACCTATCGCTTATAACGACCAAAATCGTCAGTCCCTTGAAGGTCCTTATAACCGATCTTGACTGTATTTCTAAAGTGAAGTCAAATGCCAGTTTTCAATTTTCTGCTGCAGTTCGAATTGTGCAACGTATGCATGATCTCTTCACACACCACCAATAGTCCATCTCCTTACAGTCATCTTCGACTACATTTAAGTACAAAATGACTGCGAAAAATCACCATGCGACTATATGCCTACCGGGCACAGTTATTATCATTACCATATATTCATCACCCACAATTGGCATGGAAAATCCATCAAAGACAATCTCTCTCTCACAGAAAACGTGAGATAATTTTCTGCAAAAATACACCTCCCGGCGCGCGGACACCAGCATCAACTTTCCGCTCATCACGATTTCCATGCATAACCAGCGTCCATCAAGTCTCCAAGTCAATTGAATATGACAGCTGATTTTCGAAGAATCACACAAGATCAAAGTCCATGTACCAGTGCTAGTTCAATCCACCGATTCAATCATTAAAACGGAAAACACGAAAAATCCATAATTGCGACTGATTTTTAATTGAACTAATTAAATAAATTATCTATCAGTGAGGGCCCTCGTTCTTTCTTACTTCTAAGAAATCCTCGAAACGTCGTGCCCAGGTATACCACAATCTATGATTTATAGCGGTTTAAACGATGCCACAGACTCGTTCGTAAATCATTCGGTGGAGTGGTACTTCCAAAAATGAAGACATATAAACAAAAGCCTCTTAAGTCTGGCTTCTTTATGTAGTTGGCCTTCGATTTGCGACTCCGCCTTGTATCACACCTCTGGAATGCGGCTTCCACGATCAATTTGAAACACTAAAGTGTGTCGGCCGACAGCCGACATCGGCGAAGATGAGACGACCTCACCTAAAAATCGCATGTCAAGTTCGAGAAAAATGTTAATCCATTAGAACGAACGTGAGAGTCCGCCGATGATTGAACGATCGAAAGATATACCGAGGATCGAACGTGCACAGATTCCAATACCAGATTGTGTTGTTTTTCCATAGATTTATGAACAATTCCGCAAGCTCCGGCATCTTATGCAACCGATGTGCGGCATAGATTCGTTTTGCAATTATTGACTAGGTGCACACGTGTTAGTAAGACGTGATGCACGTTCGAGGGAATGCACACGCACAGTCGCATGGCAATGACCCCGCAGTGACAAAACTCAATCTGAAGTGTCGGCGGTGTCAAAATACCAATTGATATCCCCTATCCATTCCAATTAGGGGGATTTAACCCCACTTAACCGTTCTCCGAAAATTCATCGGATTCCGGGACAGAAATGCCCCCAAATAAGTGGCCTAATGGACCGTATTCACAACCACGGGGTTTCGTGCTGCATTTAGCTATCTCTTACCCCGCCGCCACTTATATTATTAATTTCGTTGGAAACGTCAAACACATTTCCCATCACATCGTATCTCTGCTCGTCATGTGTCAGCTCGGGCTGCGGAAGTTGCTATCAAAGCACTTTTGAACAGAACTGTTGGAGGCGGCTCGGGCATAGTCATCGTCTCATCGATTCGTTGACGCCGAAGTAGAACAAATACCGGCGTTTCATGTTATTTTTATACTCCAGTGGTGGCGATCAAAATATTGCGTAAGAACGGCGAGAGTTCGTGCACGATCGGTCAGTAGGTCTGCCTAATGTTGTATGGTCCGCTTGAGGATAGATATTGATATCGCTGAAGCAGTGCAATCGGCTGGTGCGGTGCGGCCGACATGAAAATTAATTTTCCGCTTTAAAATTTTTTCACAAAGAGAGAGAGAGAGAGAGAGAGAGTGGGGTTCAGCTGGGTTGTTTACGGAGGACCGTTTATTACTGATGCTCCAATTAGTTAAGAGCATTTATGGACAATGGCGCTGTTTAGATGATCAGAAATTTATACTTGTGACGCGATGAAGGGTCGTGAATAGAGAACAATCAAAAAAAAACTCACGACAATCTATTTAAAAATAAAAATAAATAATTGGCGCAACAGGTCCGTATGGACCCAAGCCTAGCTTCTCACAACCATTCGTCTTGTGTGAGTTTTTATTTTTTGGGACGAATGGAAGGGATCTACAATTTAATGCTGCCTCACTCTTAGTTAGATAGATAAATTAGTTAGTTAGATAGACCTTTATTTCGTATATAAATTTACAAGGGTTTTGTTACCACACATTTCACAATTCAGAGATTTGACAAGTTATATCTTTCTTTTGAAACATTATTTTCTACAAAAGGATTATTTTAAGATTTAAATTGAAATATTAATTCCGAAGGAAAATACGAAAAAAAAACCTTCATTTAAAATAGAGAAAAAAAAAATAAAAATAAACAAACTGATAAAATGACTATAATTAATAAAGAAAAATCAGGAACAAAATCACCAAACATTTTCATGTAATAACGAAAACATAAATAAATAAATAAATAAATAAATAAATGAATAAATAAATAAATGAATAAATAAATAAATAAATAAATGAATAAATAAATAAATAAAGAAATAAATAAACAAATAAACAAATAAATAAATAAATAAATTAATTAATAATATAAATAAATAAATAAATAATATAAATAAATAAATAAATAAATAAATAAATAAATAAATAAATAAATAAATAAATAAATAAATAAATAAATAAATGAATAAATATATAAATAAATAAGTAAATAAATAAATAAATAAGTAAAAACACAATTTTTCTTTATTTCAACGACATTTTTCGCACTTTGCCAGGCCAATAGAAATTTAATTATTTCTTTTTTTTAATGCTAAATATCAATCATAATAAAACTATAACGCACAATGGGTATTTTTAAGCTATTTCGAAAACTAAACCAATTAATCAAGCTATAGGTGCGATGCAGGTGAACGTTGTTGAGCTCAGCGAAATGCTGTTTACAAATGTTCTCGTTTGTGTATCTCTTTATTAACTGATTATGTTTACATTTAAATGGTTCACAAATTGTTTTTAAATACTCAGCTATAAATTATTAAACTTACACATCTCACAGAATTAATGTGCTCAGCTAACTCACTTTATAGTGTTTTGGCAATCACGACTGCCTCTAAACATTTAATCTCCCATCCCTATTTACCTGCTGTCAAAATGAATGGCTTTCAAACATTTGGAGTATTTCTTTTCCACATTCCTGTGACCTTTGCTTGAGCGGCTTTTATTTCCGTAGACATGAATGTGCGTGCTATCCCAAACTTGGTGAAAATCATATTCTCCCAGAACCTCCCCGAATAAGTCTCTCATAAGACATTTCATGCGATTTGGAAAAAAAAAAGGTAAAACATGCCCGTGGAACACAAATTGTAACCAAAACAGCAGACAACTGCCATAAATCTCATTAAATCGTGTACGACAAATTTTTGTCCCTATCCCGGCGCGTCCCGAAATAACTTCGCATGGAGGAGACACATTTTCCTTTTCTCTCCATGTAACGAAGAGTATTACTTATTTTTCCCAAGATTCTCTGTTAAATTGGTCGATTCTTATTTTAACCACAAGCGGGTAGAGTGGCGGAGGTCCACGGGGCGGTACTTTTACTTTTCGATAAAAACTCCCTCGGTGGAGTATTTGTGTTGTTGGAAAAATAACCATTTGCGTCTGATGCGACAGCAACAAGTCAGTCACGGTAATTTTCATATTCGGCGGAAATTAAAAGAAGCCGGATAATTATAAATGCTAAATAAAGATTAAGGGAGAGGGACATTTCTTAGATGCGCGCACCGTGAAAATGTACACAACACAGTTTGTCCATCGCATTTATACGCGTATGTGTAGCAAACAAGGGAATCGAGTGGGGGGTTGGGGCACGGGGCAGAAAAAGGTGCGCTGCATAGCTGAGTGGAGTGTTGCATTCCTTTTTTGCAGAGAGCGCGGTTTTGTTGAATGGAGCTAATTGAAATTTGCGACAGATTGAGTTTTGTTTTGATGTTGTGATTGCGCGGACTCTAATGGAGATGGGGTTAATGATGCTTGTCTTACATTTGGAAAATTGCCGTCTTCATCGCTGTCCGTTGGAAAATAGGGACAGACATTCAAAGTGTTTACGCGAGAAAACAGTTTAGCTAGAAATACTCAGACGCACTTCGCGGAATGACGCGACTAGTGGAACTGCGCAGCTAAAAAGCGGGAAAAAATGTTCGATTGGGCTTTCTAAAGTCAATTGTAGGCGTGGGCGAGCGGTCCTTTTGAAACTGCACTTTCTAATATGAAGTTCTATTTTCCTTTTGCATGGGTGGTGTGCTTGGGGTTAAATATACCCAACTACGAATAAAAAACTATTGCGTCGAAGTAACCAACGAATCCACAGACAGAAGGACGTTCGTAGTGTACCGTACAACTATAAGCCCTGCAATAAAGCAGATAGAACTGCCATCCATAAGGAAGTGTGGTGGGTTAGTTGGGACCAAGAGAACCAAGGACAAACAGCCCTTTGTTTCGTCTTTATTTTTGGAAAAAACGATTCTGTAAGATAGTAACTTACAATCGTTTTCGCTTTAACGAACTTTTTGCTTCGGGGAAATTAGGAAAACGAAAGAGTTTTCGCTTTCGCATAATAATTTTCGTTTTTGTAAACCTACACTTTTATTCAAAATTCTACCCAGAAATCAGTGTCAATTTGTGGAATTCTGTTAAAAAACGAAACGAAAATCAATATCGCATTTCGAAAAACGAAAGAAATCATGCGAAAGTGAAAATTAATTTGCTTCACGTAACTCTTACCATTTTCGTTTTCCTCTTCCCACAACGGTGGGTGGCAAGTGTAGTTTGCATTGCATTTTTTTTTTAAATGGGTAACTGTTTGGTTTTTGACAGCAGCACCTGAATGGAATTTTCTAAGATTGGTTTTGTGTGAAATCTGAAAAAAGGATTTTTACCTCAAAGGAAATGAAAAACCTACACTCATAAAAATATCGCAAGCTAAATCCTAGTCCGGTCAGGGTTATTCTAAATGTTCTTCATTCTTACGTGCTCATTCTCAAAATAAGTCGAATGATTTTTAAAACAATAACAAAAATCTAAAATCAAGCTTTTTAATTTTAAATCAAGCCAATGCAATATTAATATCTGAACCATATATCCTGAATTACGTTTTTTGCACTCAAATACAGGATCGAATAAGAATTATCTACTCTCCAATCAAGCCGCACAATGTAAAACTTGCATGATGGACTTTCTTTTCATTCATTCCGGTTGATCATGTGTTTTCGTAATTAAGTGTATTAAAAAATAAAATAGTGAAAAATTGAAGAAAGTGCAAGTGATAGAAAATAAATGGATAGTGCTTTGACTTATAAGTATTTGCTGGACAGACTTTCGTCAACGGATAGTCTTGATCTGACACTGATTATCATGATTTTATCTCGTTTTTTCTCTGAGTGTATACCGCTAGTTCAATATCCTTCCAACCATGGAAACATTGCGACGTTTAGCTTAATTTCTATTCGCACACTGATGAGATTATTTTTAAATCCAAAACACATCACCTGACTTTGTTTATAGGCTGTCGAAAATTCTCCAAGCCTTACGTAGAAGTCGATGCACTTTTTCACCCTAAAATTTGGTTCGCTGATGAGGCTCACTTTCGTTTCCGTGGGTCGCATTTTGGAGAGAGACGACATGCTTCGGAAAATGCGCAGTATTTCTTTTAAAAATGAAGATAATAAAAATGTCAATGTCTATCAATGTTTTGCGTGAACATCTGAAGAATTTGTTAAATGGTAACAATATCTTCGGCCTATAGGATTTAAAATCATGAAATTTCGACATTTTCTGCGGGGGTAATTGAAGTCTATTCGACAAATATTCCAGTCTTATAAAGCTCAGATACAGCTTTAAATACTTGAAGAGTAATCGGAAATTGAAGCTCCAGGATGCTGTCACTAGGGGTGGCCATATAACCGAAATTATTTTTCATCACCAATGTCAAATTATCTATCGAACTACGGCCGTATTGTTCATTCTCTTTAAACAGAAGGTTAAAAGGCTGTTAACCATCGACAATAAACCAAATAAACCAACTCTTTCTAATTCCGAATAAAAACATACATTAGCTTCATTCGGTTTACGTGGTCTAATCTTTGGTTTATTTGAAGTACTAAAAATTAGTTTAAACTTACAAAATAGCGCGTTTGACAGTTAGAACATGGGTTTGCTTTTATTATTCAGCTTTGATGTTTGAAGAGTGGCTCTGAATGGTTTTTAGCTTTTGTTTTCGTTTTCGTTATATTTTATATTTATTTTATTTTATTTTATTTTATTTTATTTTATTTTATTTTACTTTATTTTACTTTATTTTATTTTATTTTATTTTATTTTATTTTATTTTTATTTTTATTTTATTTTCAAAGGATACAATATAAATGAATTTATACCGTCCGGATTTTAAGGCGGAAAACTGAAAATGCCTATATACTGCAGGCAATTTGCAAAGCAATTTTTTAACATAAATTTATTTAATTACAAAAATTGAACTTGAAGTTCAACAAATTCACTTGAAACAACCGCGTTCATTCAAATGTAAGTGCATGGTGTTATGAATTGAGAATTGATTTAAAAATTCCGAAAACTTGTACTTAAACCGATCTTTGGATTGCGGTTAAAAACTGTAGTAGTTTCATGGACAACAGGTCAAGAAAATGAGGCTTTAAATGTTCAGTACGAGTGAATAATACGGAATTAAAAATTTGTTTATGCATATTTAAATACGTTTGAAAAAAATAAGAAGTGGATAATATTTGCTAAAAAGTTTTGCGTAGCTGTTATAGCATTTTTATTGGCAGTACGATATTTAGTTTTACAAAAATATACAAAGACAGATCGGGATTTGGGTAGTAAATTTTGGGAAATAATTTAAAAACGGATTTATTCGATATTTTTTGAGAAAAACTAAGTATGGGGTCCTAATTAGAATTATTTTACTATCCGAAATATGCTATTTTGGTCAACATAGTTAGTGCCGTTTTCAGGTAAAGAAAATCAATTTTCTTTTTTTTTTAAATAGATTGTAGGATAATGAAGAGAACTACTTAATTTGCTATTAGATAAGTTAGAAATGACCATACTACATTAGAAATGAATTTTTGTTACAATCGTATGGATCCTTTTCGAGATACATATGTATGTCAAAACTTCAAAAGTTCCCTTATTCTATATTTTAGCGAAGTCATATTGACCTCACCTAATTAAGCTCAAATATCAATTTTGGTTGAAATCGTTAGAGCGGTTTTCGAAGAAATCAAACTGGTACGAAAATGTTATGGAATTACGAGTACAATTAATTTTGAGGTTAACGTGCAAAGAAAAAAACCGCAACGAACTGTAGGCCCAAAAACTCAAAATCGGCAGTTTGAACCAAATCAGGGCAGCCGTTTAAGCAGTAGGCCTCGGTAGCATACGGACAGGTAGTCTCCTCTATCATCGTAATGTCAGAATTGATAAAAATCTCGAGTTCGAAATTTTGTACGAATACAATATTTCTCTCTTACTACCTATACCTATACCCGTAGTGGTTAATATTGGAAGAGCATATTGCTTAAACAAAAAAACAAAGCTATTGGAGAAAGTTAAAAATTCGAAAACTACTCAGATCTTTTCTCAAGATATCTACATTTATCTGTATATATAAAAATTGAGCATTAAAATTGTGTTCGTTTGTCGCCGATTCACGCCTTGACGCATATCCCGATTTTAATCAAACTTTCACACATTTCTCGTACTGGTCTATATATGGTTTTTGTAAAGTTTGGTTGATATCGGAAAATGTATGTGTGAATTACATGAATTTCAGTACATTTTGTTTTTTTCACACATATTATAAATATAAAAATCTTTGCGTTATTCGGGTAAAAACTCAAGAACAGCTCGACGGATTTGAATGATTTTTTGTTTGTCTTGAATCAGGGATAGTTTAAGATGAAATTAAAATGAAAATTCGGAAAATTCTCAACAGGCGCTGTTGGCATATTTCGTATTTCATCTATCTCCTTCTAAAAAATGAGTCGCATTGTGTTTGAATTGATGGTCTCTTAATCTTAATGCGTTAACCGATTTTGTTTCTGGAAATTTCAAATGAAAGGTGACGTCAACACCAAGGTTTGTACGGATATCCGGTTTTTATATGTTTATTGGTTATACTTGGAGTTATAGGCATTTTGAGCATTCCTGTGTTGTCAATCTCCGAAACCCCTCAACCGATTTAAATGAAATTTTGTGGATGTGTATGGTTGGTTGCAGCTTAAAGGATAGGATAGTTTTGGGCACGATAGGTGGTGCTGCTGTTAGTCTCCGAAACCACTCAATTGAATTCAATTTTTTGGATGAGTATGTTTGGTTTCCTTTGGGAAACTAGAATAGTTTTCGACACGATAGATGGTGCTGTTGTAGATGCCTCTTTGCTTTGGGGTGGTGGGGGCAAATCGCAAGCATTAAAGAATATGTGATGTGGCATGTGGTCTCTGAGTGCGTAGGCCGTGCGGCACATATCGCTTGGTAGAATGAAGGGGAGGTATATTGTGTTCATTATTCGTATACTAACATTTTTACAAATTTACCACTCGCCCAAGTGGTCCAGCATACTAATCACTGAGCCACTGTGTTCACAAATCGCGACTACTGATATTTAATGTTTTATAGCACCTTTATCGAGTGTGAAGTGGGGAAAAAGTTATCTGAGCGGGACTTCGGACGACGGCCATGACATACCGCACGATTTTTCAAACAAAAGCTTCATCGTTAAGCACAATGTTTTTGGACAATCGCGTTTCTAGGTGTACTCGGTCGAATGGCAGAAGCGAGGATTACCGATTTCCCACATTCTTCTTTGGTTGATTTGGTTAATTGAGAAAATCCGACCGGAAACTCAATTCAATCAGTAGCGCGGAAAAAATCGATCAAGGAGTCGACCCGGAAACCTATGAAGTCCTTTCTATGCATTGAACTTAATTGAATTCCAAAGGAGTTTCATTCGTTCGTTCAATTTTATCAAAAAATGTTAATAATGTAATTATTTTAAGCGGTACGAAGTTCGCCGGATCAGATAGTTTAATTTATAAAACATTGATTTAGCTTGAAATAAGTGTTGCTAGTTCTGGATATTTGCTGTGGACCACCCGTTGGCATGGTATATTTATTGGCAGAAGGTGTATTAAACAACCCATGTCATAACATTTACAATACTGCGTTACAGAAGCAAGCGCTTGCATATCGACCCGACCGTTCCTACAGTGTTAATAATTTTGTTTAATGTTCAAGGCCACAAATTAACTACAATCTACCACACCAGCATCAATTGGAATCCCTACCGCTCAATTGAGTTGCATATACGACCATATTGGTAATAATACCATGTGCATCCACAAATCAACATCCCTGTTGATGTGCTGCACTCATCATTGACGCAGTTTTTTTCCTCTTTTTCCAATTTCTGTAAAAATCAATTGCTAATGCATCCCGAGACAAAGCAAGCTGATTGGATGTCATTAACGTGAATAACCCTCTCAGACACATTACAGCGCTAATTCATTGCGAATCAATTAAAAAAAAAAAATAATAATAATCGCAGCCAATCAAGTTGCTCACCAATCCGCCTTCGTTTCAAGGCAGCATCTCTTAACCGCAACCAAATTTCCCATAGCTCATTAGACGACGTTTTCTCGGCCGAAATTCACACGTCCTATACCGCATTCACACACGCTTTTGTGAAACCTTACCACGTATAGTTAATCAAACATAGAGCCATGTGGTCCGCAATCTTTGCAATCTCTGATCTTGACTTCACCTTTGGAAATTTAACAACCACGAGCTGTGTTGCTATGTAGGTATTCAGACCGAATAAGCGATTCGGGGTATTATTTTTATTTTTCAACAATTATTTGCACAATTACTTGCAATTATTATTGCGCACCTAATGAAAATAAAAAGTGGAGCAGGTACTAGAGCGCACCTAGTACTGGACCTTGATGGTGATTGCTGTGCCTATGATTCAGTTTTCTGTGTTTTTTTTTTTTTTTTTTTTTTTTGTTGCCTCCTCTTGAATATTTTTGAGAGAATTCCTTGTAGTAGAACATTTTCTTCCGGGTTAATGTTTGGTGTCCAAAATATCAACACGCACACGCTAGAGTTGGCGCCAAGTCATAAATGTTGGCATTAAACCAATTGAAGCAGGGAGGATGGATGGTACCATTACCGTCTGCAGACTACCAGCCCGTCAGCCAGCCAGCCATCTGGGGATGGGGATGCTGTTTTGATATAGTGCGGACAAGACTTGACTAGTGACACTTGTCAGGCGCAGTGTTTTCGTGATCGCAACAAAAGCCAGCGTCCATTATTTGCTATAACAAATGAGATATATCTGCGCGAAGAATAATAGGGGATTGCGTGTGCATATATAGTTTATACGAGTGTTTGTAGTTGAAATAGTTTCGCGCAGGGCAACGAGTCTAGACGAATTGTTTAAAATTGTTTTTTAATGTACACATGGGAAAAGGAAGATAATTATGAAGATGATCGTACCTAGGAAATCAATTCAATTTTTCTAGTGTCGTTACCCTAAATAGCAACGAAATATCAATCGAGTGGTTGACTAATTTACTCAGCAAGTAAATCGACGAATTAAAATGAATTGAATAGGTCTACGGGTACTCGCAAAGATGGTTAGGTTTTATTTTAAAATAGAAGAAGAAGGGAAGTGATATTTTTATTGTGTATAGTAATCGTTTTCTTCTTTTTTATTTTCGGAATGAGCGCGACAACAAAAAACATCGTCTACCACTCTGGTCTAAGGGTGGCTTTCTTAACCTAACCTTAAAAAACGGTCTGTGTGCATAAACCATCTCAATCCATAGTTTTGTTTATGGGATAATATCAGCGTTGGCACAATGTGCCCGATCTGGCCCTCTGTTTTTTTTATGTTGGCAATTGGGCCCAAGGCTAACAAGAATTGGCCAGCATGTCTCATTTTTTGTAATCCTTACACAAAATATTCTAAAAACCCACTTTCTTATATTTATCATCACAAAAATTAGCAATAACCAAGTTCACATGTTCAAAGCGACACTGAATTCATTCATTCTGACTGACGTTTCATTTTCGTTTGTTCCCGTCATAATAATTCAATATTTATGTTGATTGAGCTCTTTTCGTTGTTTTTTTAAATTTTCTCTGAAGGCTGGTGGCCCGCCCTTTTTGGAAATGTCACTCTATATTTTGAACTTTCTCCATTACATAGTAAGAGAAAGATATTGTATTCGCACAAAATTTCGAACTCGAGATGTTAATCAATTCTGACATTACGATGATAGGGGAACTCAAAAAAGTGGGTGGCAAAAATCTGTCCGTCTGTCTGTCTGTATGTCCCGAGGCCTACAGCCTAAACGGCTACCCGGATTTCGTTCAAACTTCGGATTTGGAGAGGCTTACAGTTCGTGGCCGTTTTTTTTTCTTAGCACGGTAACCTCAATATTAATAACGAATTCAACCAAAATTGATATTTAAGCTTAAGTAAGTCAGATTACCACGGCTGTTACTCAGTTTTCCGCTAACAAAATCCAATAACGATACTCTTGAAAATTGGACATATCTCGAAAACGGTTCATACTATTGTAACAAAAAATAAATTTTTAAGGTAATATGGTCATTTCCAACTTAATGGCAAACTTAGTTTTTCTCTGTATTATTGTAAAATGGATTTTTGAAAAAAGACATTTTTTAAAAATTCTTTAGTTTACTTGAAAACGGCTTCAACGATTTCAACCAAAATTTATATTTAAGCTTAAGTGGGTGAGGTTACCATGACTGCATACTCAGTTTTCCGCTAAAAAATCGAATAACGGTGCTTTTGAAATTTGGACATATCTCGAAAACGGTCCATACGATTGTAACAAAAATTCATTTTTAAGGTTATATCATTTTTAAGGTTATATCATTTTTAAGGTTGGTCATTTCCAACTTGATGGCAAACTTAGTTTTTCTCTGTTTTATTGTAAAAAGGATTTTTGAAAAAAGTCATTTTTTAAAAATGTTGTTTTCTTTAGTTTTTTTGAAAACGGCAACATCGATTTCGACCAAAATACAAACTTAGAGTAAAATTGATGTTTTCAAAATTATTGCGTCCTGAATTTTCAATTCGATTCACCAAAAACGCTAATTTTAAAAACTGCTCATACCTCAAAAACCCCATTTTCGATTTCGAAAAAAACTTTAAAAACCAAATAATCTTACATCCCGAACAATAACTCGTACACGATTTTCCGCTAAATAGTTAAGCAATAGTATTTTTCAAACTAAACATTGAAATATTTGGTACTGTTTTGTCTGCCAAATTTTACAAAAACCACTCCAACCATTTTGATCAAAATGCTTACTAAGGATAATAAAAGTATTCTAAATAAGATCCCATACTTAAATTTTCTCAAAAAAATCGAATAAATCAAATTCATTATTATTTCTAAAAATTACTTCACAAATCCCAATTTGTAGTCACATATCTACGGTGTATTTTTTGTAATAATCTTAACTTTCCACTTCGAATAAAAATGCAATAACAGCTAAGCAAGACTTATTTTTAACAAATATAACCCACTTTGCATATTCAAAAACAAATCTCCGAATTCTTACAATATACATCTATATAAAGATATAGATCTATCACGAAACCTGCATCCAATCATAGACACCTTATACCAGGGTTACTAATCAAAATAAAAACATGACCTAACAGATCAGAAAACAGAAACTCCTACTACATTTGTCCTCGTACTCAAAAATCTTGTAAAGTGTAAGAGCTTATAAAATATAAGGCACTTATAACTCTCTTACCTGAACTTGCGACAATTCCCTTTTACTGAGAGCTTCAACTTTTAAAAACTCACATTGTTATTTGATATGTACAGCCATGTCAGATGAACTACACAAAAGTGAATTTTATCTAACACTACTTCCTTCCTTATATTCTATCTATGCACTGTTTCTTTTATCTAGCATTGTTTTTCAGTTTCTTTACCTATATCTGCCTACCTAATAAAATAAAAAACCAACCAAGCAAACTTTTGAAAAACGAGAAAGTTTCGTTCGACCCAGTCGTGCGCATTTGTTTTTCTTTGTGGCAAGGCTGGAAAAAATATTTAACAGACAAAAAAAAGCATTTTATTTCGAAACTGAATTTAAACATTCAGTATGCACTTATTCAGAAAAAAAAAACTGATTTGTGTAACCAAGTATAGTATTGCAACTGAAGAATCCATTACAAAGCCAAAAATTGCTTTCAGAAAAAATATAAAACTATGACGTACATTTCGCATAACTCCTCTTCAGTAGATATTCATATCGCTACCAAAGAAGTTAGCAAAATCTTCCTACTTAAGTTCGCATTTAGCTCTTCCGCAAGAGCTTTTCTGAACCGTTGACGATGCATTCATTGACATCGACATTCGTGGCGATACACGATAAACGCTTAACACAAAAACATTTATCGCCTAAAATTAGATGAGCTTATTGACGAAAAAAAATATCTTCTTCGGGGAACTCGAAGCAAACAATTTGCAAATGGTTGCGTGTTGTTGGATAAATCCAAGTATTTCTGTTTTCTTTTTTTTTTCAATAATTTGTAAGCGGCAAACATAAAGCCCTCTAACAGCGCAATCCAGTTTAAGTTCTGATTAAGCATGCTACAGCCGCGAGTTTTATCATAAATAGATGGGACCAATCGGCTCGGTGTTGGAGCGGTCCCAGGTTCGAATCCCGAAAAAAAAACCAAATTTCAACTTAAGGTTTTTTTCCCTGCAAACATCTGACAAATATTAGAGAGTATACCTGTCATGAAAGAGCTTCTCAATTGGCCGTTTGGACTCGGCATAAAATTGTAGATCCCTTCCATTCGTCACAAAAATAAAAACTCACACAAGACGAATGTTTGTGAGAAGCTTGGCCTAGGGTCCCTACGGACCTGTTGCGCCAACTATTTGTTTATTTTAGATGGGAACAATTTAAGCGGTTCGTATCTGCACGTGTTTTAATTTTAAGCCGCGTCCAGCCGAGCAATCAATAGAGACTCCGATATAAGACTGAGCTCGTAGCCATCCAGGAAGTGAGCTGTGGAAGGTGGTGCTGCATGGAGCAAGTTCAGCTATCAGTTGGATGCAAATTTCTGATTAGAAACAAACCTGGGCAATAAGTCTCAGGCTTCCGTAATATTATCCCGTTTGCATCAGCGCCAAATTTCAAAACATCACCTTGTCGGATCTGTCCCCAAGCCCCTAGAGAGAAGATTGATAGCGCGGTCAAGGAAGCTTTCTACAATATTTGCGACAAAACGTTCGACAAGTGCCCGAAGACGACGCCAACATTGTTCTTGGTGACCATAACACCAGGATCGGAAAGGCGGGTAGCTTAAGCTCTACAGCGGGAAAGCATAGTCTGCACGACAGCACCTCCGTAAACGGACTCAGGCTAGCGACCTTCATGCGTTGCGAATTGTCATCCTTCCCACACCCCAATATATACAGAAGGGGATTCGGAGGTCTCCAAATCAAATAGGTAATCACATTTTTCACATTACGATGGACGCCCGGCATGCCTACAGTGTGCTCTAAAGTAGACTCTGACAACTATAGCTGATAGTGGTTGTCAATGTACGGATGCGGTTATGCACCTATCGAAGGCTGTTAAAAGATTTCATACTGTCTCGTGAGACACCCAGTACGTTTACCAACTGCGTTTCCCTTTTTCGCGTATAGGCTTCGTGTGGCAACACTGCCAAAGTGCCATTAGAAGTGCTGCGAAGCTTTGCAGGGTTTGAGTAAACGACCACAAGGAAAGCCATAGAACGATTTGGAATGCCAGCAGGCAAATATAATATATTAATTAACTGAACATAGCGCCATCAGTGCGTCGGTCGCTCCACAACCTGTGTCGAACGAGGATTTATTTGCACTTTCCTAGCATCAAACAGAAAGACTTGTGATTTCGACAGATTCATGTAAACTACGAAGTTATTGGCGGATAAGTTTGACGATAGCATTTTCTCAATTAACAACCATCAAAGCATTTTAAATCTTATTGCAATGCGAACAAACCAAAGAATATTACGGCTGGGAAAGTAAAAAATATTCGCGATATGTTAGGTTAGGTTTAAAACGGGCATGTCAAAGTAGGGTCCCATGCGCCCTCAGGCAACCAAAGGGCACATCGCTCTTAGAAAACTTTATAATAAATTGCATTCATATTTGCCATTTAAAATTTTTAAAGTCCTCATTATTATAACCTTACAGAAAATATTTAAATAAAAAACGTAAGGCGCACAATCAACCTCTCAAATAAATAAATCTACTTTTTCAAAATGTCATTTCGAAAAAAAAAAAAAGAATCTCCATACATAATGTTAAATCTGCAGCTGTAATGTCAAAACGAGGAATAAATTAATTGGTTACACAAAAGCTTATACGAGCTCCTTTCACAGCGCAACCCAATCATCAAGCATATGGACAAAGCCAATTCATGAAAAAAATTCAAAAACCTATAACCAGTTCTTCTGTTCTCCTTGTATAATTCATTAATACTTAGCAATCGGCATTTCTGAATGTACAAGTGAAATGTCAACAATAAGCAAAGACGTTAACAATTCAACAGGGAAAATCAAAATGTTAATTCAAGATCTCTTGTAATTAATTACAAGTGTTATGTATCAAAATATTTATTCAATTCAATTCAGTGAACACAACAGATGTGGACGCCGTAAGGGAAATTCATTGGTAAGCTCTGGGGAGGAGTCGCAACAATTGTAACCGACACTAAACCAACCGTCACGACGCGAGCGTTGAAAATTAGATTGTGATAGGTGTTTTCGGTGGATGGCAATAATTTTTAATTGAATCGAGTGTGGGTGAGCAAAGTATTAATTGGAAGAGGAGAATACATTTCGTGGCATCGATTGGGTCTTGGCAGATGAATACCAATATAATGGGAAATTATCTCGTCTCGTGGGAGGTGATAAGTGATGATGGCAGGGGGCTTTCTAAATGGTGTTTATATTTTATGTTGAAAAGTCTCCCTACAAGATTTATGGTTCCACTTCTAAATCACTGAATAGAAGACTATTTTACGGCGGACTATAGGTACCCACGAGCTGTACAGCGACAGTTAAAAGACTGCCAGAACAAGAAAAAAATGCACACTGGGCGTGTAAGATCGCAAGACCGTAAAGTGCGAATGAACATCTATGCTTTGGCCTGGAGAATCTTACACGAGGAAACTGTTGGCCCCTTTTACAACCTTTTATTTCTATATTTCAACACCCCTTCAGATCTTGAAAGCCCCAAATGAGCTTGGCTCCAAATAACTATTTAAGTCGATGTAGACCCTCACCTATGCCTATTCTCTGGAGGACGTTTCGAAGAACGTAACGAATTTCTTCCTCGAAAGGGGACATACGAGCGACCTATTAGACAGACAACCTAGTAGTGCACTTTTACAAAACTATTTGACAAGTCATTTTTGGAACTCGCTTCCGGGCAAACATTTTTTAGAGGATTCGATGCAACTCACAATTTAAGTGCTAATACCTAACACCTTTTAAAAAGCATCTCTTGGACATGTAGAAACGTTAAGAGTTCGCTTTCCCGAGTAAAGAATTTAAAAAAAAACCTTTGTATACATCCGATGCGTGCGTCCGTTCTCATTCAGACGGGCTCATGTTTTAAAACTCAGACTTTGTTTTCTAATCATCAATATCAACCCCAACATCAGAATCACCAACTCCAACATCAACATTAACAACAACACCAACATCAATATCATGAACTTGAACAAAACATCAACATCAACATCAACATCAACATCAACATCAACATTAACATTAACATCAACATCAACATCAACATCAACATTAATATTAACATCAACATCAACATCAACATCAACATCTACATCAACATCAACATCAACATCAACATCAACATCAACATCAACATCAACATCAACATCAACATCAACATCAACATCAACATCAACATCAACATCAACATCTACATCAACATCAACATCAACATCAACATCAACATCAACATCAACATCAACATCAACATCAACATCAACATCAACATCTACATCAACATCAACATCAACATCAACATCAACATCAACATCAACATCATCAACAACAACATCAACATCAACATCAACATCTACATCAACATCAACATCAACATCAACATCAACATCAACATCAACATCATCAACAACAACATCAACATCAACATCAACAATAACAACAACACCAACATCAATATCATGAACTTGAACAAAACATCAACATCAACATCAAAAATAACAACAACACCAACATCAATATCATGAACTTGAACAAAACATCAACATCAACATCAACACCAACATCGACATCAACACCAACATCAACATATTAATATCCATAACTTGATGGGTCAGTCACTTTCGATATTCCCCACCACTTCCGAAAGTTATAAAAAATTCGCCTGCAAAAAAAAGGTATGTACTACCAACATTTGATGAACTCACCTTTTTTCCGATTATCCCATCGTAGCTCTTCAGCAACCCCCCGCCACCGCCGCCAGCATATCGCATAACCAATGATTTCTCATAAAAGACATTGAAATCCACCGACTCCTTCCGGCGCAAGGAGCTCCTCAGCGAAGTGGTCCTATTGAAGCTGTTATTCCTCGAAGCGACTGCCGGTGAATTTCCGCCACCGCCGATGCCATTTCTCGGACTGTTGCCACTGCTGCCCGATGGCAGTGCAACCTTGTTCCTCGAGAACACTCCCTGCCATGGCGGTTTCGAGCCCCCTCCCACACTAACCAAGCTCAATGCTGCATTCCCACTCGATTGGCCTCGATTTTTATTGCTGCCCAGCACTCGGAAGCTTCTATTCCGTTGAAAGTTCGATTTGTCATTCGCAGCCGACTGCTGACCACCACAACCGCCCGATGTGGCTTCCTTATCACCATCGCTATACAATCGGGTACGTCGCACCGAGGGCGATGAACGACGATCCGTCTCATCGATCGATGGCGGCGGTACGAGTGTGTCAACGATCTTCCGCCGTCTCGTCGCTACCGGGGAACTAAACAAACTCAGTTTTGTCTTCATTTCGTCGCCGCAACCGTTGACTATGACAGCACTTCCATTAACATTGCAGCAGGTATTAATATTCCGCGGCTTCCGCAGCTGGTGCTGTGCGTTCAGCTCATTAGAATTCCATGAGGAGTTCTCGGATCCGCTATCGCTTATCGTTTCCGAACTGACACTATTCTTGCGATGGTTTGTGGCCGAAGAAGTCGACGAAGGTGATGGACTATGGACACCATGGGTTGACGATGCGTACTGCTGGTTGTGGTGGAGGTGGTGATGATGATTGGAGACGGTATGATGGTGGTCGTCATGCGTTTTAGTGTTGACCACTTTGGACTTAAGTGTGCCACATGCGTGCGCCTTGCCCGTACATCCTCTGTGGATTTCTGGTTTCAGGCCAGAGCCAGGCTTGTGTGGTGTCGATGGTGATATTGAGGAACGGAGCGATTGCTCGAACGCTTTTGGTAGTATGAACATTTGTTAGACTCTTTGCCGCTGTTCTTTTTTCTTTGTTGCACTTGGATTTTTTTTTTTTTGTTTTGTTTCTGTTGAGCCTGTGTTTACATTTCGTGTTGGACACTAAAAACAAACATTGGAAGTCATGTGTACTGTACGCGTATATCTGAAGTTCTTGAAGTGTCTTTCCAAACTGATAACCGATCAAAACATTGATTGACAGGAGTTAGCGATTACTGCCCTAGGCCAAGTATCGAGCTGAGGCTTTACCGAGCGAGTGGTGTGGTGGCGTTAGCCACTTGAGAATATGTTATCTGGTCTTTATCGCGAACAAGGAAATATAAAGTTTCTTTGAGTTTACAAAGTGGGACAGAAGACCTTGAAACAAACTTGTCATACTCCACATCACTGGCATTTGACAAGAAGCTATTAAGGTCGAACATGTATAGACCGCCTTTCACCGAAATGTCTTAATTTTGACAGAAACAAGAACCAAAAAAAATGAGAGTCAAGATGTCAAATTGGAATAGGCAAAATGTGTTATCTTCATCAGAAATTCCAATAAACAGCAAGAGGCTGCTTAAGCACGGATAGACCGCGTTTAATACTCAATTTAACCCACTTGAATGAAATGTTGAAAAACAAAAACCACAAACGTTGATAGTCGGCAAGACTGTTGGCCTCTTTACAGACGTACACCGTACAAAATTATTGATCAAATTGGTCGAAAATTCTCAGCTGATCAGCAGCATTCGACTTTAACATAAAAACCCGCCCAAAACAATTGTTTTCAGAAGCTAGGCCTACGTCCATTTTATTCACTCACTTTAATCCGGGTCAAAGTTAACATCCGGATTTAAGTGAGTTTAACCCAAAAATTAAATCCAAGTCCAAGTCTGTCTTAAACCCGACCATAAACCCAGTTAAGCTAGATGGGGCTTAGTCCGATTGAATTTAAACTGCACTCCGGACTGCACTTAAACTCGGGTTAAAACTCAATTCCATAATCAATGTTGACACCTTTTCGCTCGCAGGGCGCAAAAATTAAGAAAAGGGGAATAGAAAGAAAAATGGCAAGAAACTAAAAACGGAACTTCATTTTGAAATGAACGAAATTTATGTTGAGTCTTCGTCGTCAGAAGACGAATTTGTCGAAGACATCGTCCCTGTCGACTGCACAAGCGTGCTTGCGTCGACGAATACGATGTGGTATATTTTTGGAAATATTTCCGGTTGAAAAAAGAGACATTTTGGAGGCTACATTCGATGATTCGACAAAAATTTCGTCATAATTAATGCACCTTAAAATATAACAAATGAAATAAATTTCCAAGTGACAAACAACAAAAAACAGATGTAATTTTTTATAAAGTTTGACATTACCTACGTAGGTTCAAAACGGGTTACAATCGGTTTAAATTGTTTGAAATCGTTGAAATCGCATTTAAATCCATTCTTAATCCAGCGGGTTTAATGCATGTTTTTAAGTGAATATTATGGATATGGATTTAAATTGTCGGGTTTAAGAAATGCAGAATAAATGGTCGGTTAATTGGCCTCCTCGGAGCTGCGATTTGACCCCTTTGGACTTTTTTTTTGTGGGCAAATGTGGAGGATCGATGTTACTGCCAACAATCTGGAAACGATTAAAGCACTTAAGGCCAATATCATCCAAGCAATCCGTGAGCTACAGCCCGAAACCATCCCAGCTCACGCGGCTCTCCTTGCTACTGGTGGAACGACGAAATTAAATCTCTTCGATCAATTTGGCTGAGAGCGAGGAGAAAAGTCCAACGCTCAAGGGGGCGATCGCTGGAAACGTTCACGAACGCCAGAAAATCCGTGACAGTCGCCATCAAAGATAGCAAAAGCAGAAGTTTCACGAAGCTGCTGGAGGAAGCAGACATCAATCCCTGGGGAACTGCTCACAGAATCGTCTTGACGAAAGTGAGAGGTCATCGATTCCCCCAACTTAGGTGCCCGATCATGCTAAGAGATATCGTCACTACACTTTTCCCACAGCGGTTACCGACCTTTTTTCCAGAAGTAAGACATACTCCAAGGCCTATATCCCAACAGTTACACAAGAGGAACTGCTGTTGGCGTGTAATAAGATTTGCGACAAAAAAGCAGCAGGTCCCGACGGAATCCCAAACAAAGCACTGAAAACAGCAATTAGTTGCAGACCTGTTATCTTTATAAAGGTAATACAGAGCTGCCTAAAGGTGGGAACTTTTCCCGATAACTGGAAGCTGCAATGATTGGTGCACCTACCAACAGGAAACAAGCTTCCAGGACATCCCTCGTCGTACCGTCCCATTTGTCTCTTGGATACGATGGGAAAAATCGCAGAGAAGGTCATTTATAACAGGCTAGTGACAATAGCTGAGGAAACAGGCGCACTATCAGATCACTATCACCAGTTCGGGTTTCGTAAATGTCGATCGACAGTAGACGCAATAAAAGTGGTTGTAGATACAGCTACTGCCGCCATCGAGGGAAAACGTTGCCGATTTGGAACAAAGGAGTACTGCGCCGTTGGCACTTTGGACATCAAAAACGCTTTCAATTCAGCTGACTGGTCCTGCATCGTGAGTTCCCTTACCAGAATGGACGTGCCCAGTTATATTCTAAGGATAATTTGTAGCTTATTCATGAAGAGACAGCTAAGCTACGAAAGCGACGACGGCACCAAGTACTACAAAGTGTCAGCAGGCATTCCTCAGGGATCTGTTCTAGGCCCTCTTCTTTGGAATATTATGTACGACGGTGTTCTGTGGCTGCGAATGCCTCCAAGAGTGAAGATTATAGGCTTTGCGGACGATATCGCCATAGTAACCGTGGCAAAACATATCCACGAGATTGAGACAGCGACAAATGAAGCGATCTCCGCTATCAAAGACTGGTTGAAGTCTGCTGGGCTGGAACTAGTCATATAAATAAAATTGGTGTAGTTCTGTTTGACTAAGATTGAATTTGACTGCATGTATTTAAATGCAAAAATCTTAGAAGCTGCTCAGTATATTCTGATGCATTTTTCACAGGCCTATAGAGGATACCTAGGCCTACAATATCTACTTTGTCTCAATTCTACACCTCTATAAATTCCGGAAAAAATTGAACCAAGAGTAATTTATTTTTTCGTTTCGTTTTGCTTTTTTCTTTGTCACGCTTTCCGTTCGAAAATACTGCGAGCATTTAAATATAGTTAAGAGCAGCTTATAGAGGACATCTGCAGGTACAACTTAGGATATCCAATAACTTGATAACTTAAAAGGCTTTTAAATAAATAGGCAAAATTTGAAACATTTCTACGATTTTCACCTGCATGAGTAGATATGCACTTCATTCTCAAATCAAACATACTAACTGCGCAATATATTGACATCTCTTTTAACCCTATTTTACTCCTGTGACGGAGAGGGAGACAGACAGAGGCAGTATGCTGTTTGGTGTGCTAAGAACAAAAAAAGCCATAAAAGAAATGTCAAATATGTAGGAAAGGAATGTCAAATAGGTATAGGTATAGGTATCAGTGATACCAGATCGTGGTATTATTACATTAGGGAAAATTCCTGATGATATACGTCGTACCTGTTTATAAATGCTATTTGCAATCAAGATGAGGCAGTTAATTACCCGGTGGAGTTTTTAAATAGCATTACAGCCCATGGTCTTTTTGCTCATAAAATTGAAGTAAAAGTTGTAGTTCCCATTATGTTGTTTTGCAATTTGAATCCCCCAAGCTTTGTAATGGAACCAGAGAATGATTTCATTGCTGAAAAACGCTATAGAAGCGCTAATTTTAACTGGGTCTGGTAAAGGAGATACGTTGTTTATACCAAGAATACAAATAATTTCCAGCAATTATCCATTTCAGTTTAAACGGATTCAATTTTCTATTAATGTTTGTTCTGCCATGACAATCAGTAAGTTAGAGCGTCAAACTTTAAGAAAAGCGGGAGTTGAATTAATCAAGAATTGATTAAGCCACGGGCAGTTATATCTTATATGTAGCGTGCTCCAGGGTAAGTAATACAGCAAATATCACTATCTTAGTCGATAGAAACCGCTTGTATAGTATACAAAGAAGCGTTACATTAATAAAAACAAAGTGAGCTAAATATTATAAAATAATTTTCATTGTCCAAAGAATATTAAATTACTGCCGATTAGTCCTACGAGCATGTGCAATGCCATGAAGATAAAGGTAGAGTGGGCCCAGTCTACGGGAGGTTTTTTAGTACGGGTTCAGGTCCCTCACTTTTGCAGAAGGCTCTTTCTGGAATTTTTTTCCATCAATTGCTCTGAAACCACATTTTGCACGTGCGAAGCCGGGCGGGTACAGCTAGTAGAACATAAAACTGAAGCATTTCTAATAATAAGCCGGAAAATTACGGAATACATGCAATTTCGTGTAGGAGACCAAACAATTCGATCGAAACCAGCGATCCGATGCCTAGGTGTAATGATCGACAATAGGCTTAACTTTAAGACGCACCGAGACTACGTCGGTAAGAAAGCATCGATCCTGCAATCACCGCTTGTAAGAATGCTGCCAAACATAGGCAGTCGCAGATTACTTCTGTCCAGAGTAACAAGCTCAGCTCTGCTATACGCATCTCCAGTGTGGGCTCACGCAATGGCTTCCAACTAAAGCAGGAGGAAGCTATCGCGAGTTTATAGACTTAGTGCTTTGAGGACGATATCCGCTTTTAGAACGGTCTCAAAGGAAGCGGCTCTCGTCCTAGCCGGCATGGTGCCCATCGACGTCCTTGCTGACGAAATGAAGAGAGTGTACACAAGGAAACTTGCTAGCCATCAAAACGTAGAAAGCGGCGAAATCCAAAAAGAGGAAAAGGCAATTTCTATGCCGAGGTGGCAGAACCTATGAACTATCACAGGAAGATGGACACATCGTCTTATCCCGGACATAGAACCCTGGGTAAAAAGAAAAACCGGAGAGTTAAACTTCTACATCACGCAGTCTCTAACCAACCATGGTGAATTCAGAAAATACCTGCACAGATTTGGACACATCACCAATTTGTCCACGCTGTCAAAACGAGGAGGAAGACGCAGACAATGTCCTTTTCCATTGCCCATACTTTAGGCGACCGGATTCAGAACTGCCAGATGCAAATAGCATAGTTGGAGAGATGATCGAGTCAGACGAAACATGGAGCAAAGTTAGTCAATTCGTAGCCAGCGTTCTTAAAGAACTGAGGGCGATTGAGCGCATACGACAACAGAACGCCGAAGAGGAGGGAACAGCCTGAGAGGCTAACCAGCCCCGTGAAGTACTACCTAACGGCAGTCCCGCGGGGAGAGTGGTTGAAGGAGGATCGGGTGTGGATTAGTACGCAGGCGCACTCCTGTAATCGATTATTCGGGTTTGCGAATCGCGTACCGCATCTTTCGAAGATTACCACATCCGTTGGCGTATCAAAAAAAAAAAGCCCGAAACCATCAACAAGGTCTTTGGAAAATTGGAGAGACAGTGAAGCAAACCGAGGCAGCCACTTGAACAAAGTTGTCTTCCATAATTAATGGGAATGTTTGCTCTTACTAATAAAGACATAATTACGGTGACCATTCGTCCCGTATTTCCCGGTACAGTCCCTGTTAGCCTGTTCCATTTTTTTATAAACACGACACATCCCAATACGAATTTTTGTTTTATTTTTCGCTCTTAAAAATATGGTCACCGTAGCCATAATACATGGAAAAATTTGAGTTTTGTTCCTTTTATTGAATTTTTAAAAAGAATCTTGTTTTTGGCCCACCCTGTATAAGCCTGTTGCGTAAGAATTTTTTTTTTGTCTCCAAAACAGAATTGGCATATATTTATGGCGGACGTTTTCTACGTGCGAAAGGCATCGGAATCAAATTCAGCGCATGCTAAAGCTGACTCTGTTCAACCAACGCCTTGAAGATGATTGGTTGATCCATAAGTGCGTTCTGTTGCTAGTTGAACAGTTTAGCATCCCGTTGAGCAATAATTTCAACACGATCTTCATCAACTTCATTTTTGCAGTCGCTCTTTTTGATACCGCGATTACATGCAGAGTGTACTACAGCACTCAGCTGACGGATGAGTTCAACGCGTTGCTTAACGTCTGACTTATTCTGTGCGCAATCATGTCGATATTGTAGTTGACCAATTTAAGCAACAGACTATTGTAGAATCAACACGGTTTATGGGGCACATCAACAATTGAATCAGTTGATCAACTTGCTGTACAGGTGTAGAATGAGCTGATCAACTACTAATGCGAGGCTATTCAAAAACTAAGGGAAACAATATTTAGTTGGGTACGGACCTAGCAACTGGTTGAACACAAAAATGTTAAATGTTTGTTCAAACTGCGTTGCTTAAAAGCAACCGGTGCATCATGGATATCTGCATTCATATAAAAAAGTTCGCTTTATCCGAGAGAATTATTTTATAAACGATGTTTGAAGTCTTGAAGTTTGAGTCCACTAAACCAAAACCGACAGAGACCTCTGTACAAATACAAATATCGTAAGTTTGACAAGGAGAGAACAGTTATACAACTTGAGCAACTGGAACAAAATAATAAGTCCAATTTTTATATACAGGTAGAGGGTGACCTTTCGGCCATCAACAAGACCATCAAATTTCTCAACTCCTCAGGCTGGTTGTGAGCTCCCCTAACGTCCTTTCTCCCCCTTTTTTTCTTTAGGTTCCGTGAGTTGTGGTCTCTAAACGGCGCTCAATGCGTTATTTGTGTCTTTCCCTCGTCAGGAAACAGTCCCTTAAACCACGTGCTGCTTAGGCACGGATATACACTGGAACATGGAACAAAATAATAAGCCTAGTCTTAAAGGAGCCTTGGCCTAGACAAAGGCAGGTTGGTAGAGAAATAAGCTGACGGTGGCCGGTTTCAAGACTGAATCGAACTCATAAGATATACCAAGAATTAACTGCTGGGCAGGTCTCAGGAAAATATCTCCATTAGTGAAATAATGGAATCAGCGCTTTTAGAACTATCGGATGGGGAGCAACTGTCTATCGGTCAATCCTAACATACCCAAACCCATCCTGCTTACCAGAAGATATAAGGTACCAAATGGGAGCCACCAAAATCAAAAGGCATTCGTCTTAATCTCTCACCCTAAACCAAATACCTGGCTATCATATTCAACTCCAAATTAAATTCGAAACGGAATACTTTAGAAAATATGAAGAAAGGAATAAGTGGAGCTTATAAGCGAACATAATGTACACAGCGATTGTAAGACCAACTCTGACCCATGGCTCGGTCGTTTGGTGGCTACCTCAAGAACTTGAACAAGGTTCAGAAGATTGCTTGTAAAGGAAAACTTGTTTTACTAAAATCTACACCACAACAAGGCCTAGAATCGCTGCTGAACCTTCCACCTATCGAGCTTTACAATGAGAACGTCGCAGCCAAAGGTGATCTCAGACTAAGAGAGAACAAAATTTGGAAGTCCGAGTTATTCGGTCACTTGCCATCTTTGATCAGAGCGGACTTATGCCGTTCACGGATTACAAGAAACCAAAGTATGACTTCGACAAGAATTTTAAAGTCTGTATACGGCAGGACTGCATCTCCCCGAGGACTCCCATAAAATGTATACCCATCTTCACAGATGGCTCAAAGACAGAACGGGAGCCGGCTAGTTATACCGATTGGCAAACCACTGCAGCATTTTCCAGGCAGAGATCTATTTTTCAACGCAGCTAAGAGCTTTATTGATAATGTCACATGCACAAAAACGATGGAACAGCCTTAATAAAAGGTTAAAGATCCAGACAACTCTTGATAGAAACCAAATCCGAATGCTCGTCGGGGTAATAACTGGACACGGCATCATTGGAAACAAGGCTAACGTGGCTAAGCATAGCCATCTTTAAAAATGACTTCTGCACAAGTTGCAGAGACGAAGAGGAAATACTATTTGGGGAACCTAACCTTACCTAACTGCTGGACTGTACGAAATCGATACATAAAGGCAAAGAGGTTTATGCTGCTTGACTTGAGGTTGTTCCTCGAAAACAGATTCCCGTGTGGTTCTACAGCCTATCACCATCCGAATCATATAATCTCTCAAGCTCGAAGCCTTCATAGGACTACATACGCAGATCTAACAATCCATTATTTCAAGGTCGGCGGGGTTAATTGGTTAACGTCTTTAATTCAACGGTCCAACGATCATATGTTTAGCAAAACAAAAGTTCTCATTTAGTTTTTTAAGGTCAAAATGACACGTGAGTCATCCAGCACGATGTGCTCCCTCCTAGGACAGAAAAAACGTCGTCTTTGTCCAACAACCATTGATCTTAAGACATCCAAACTGCGGACTTGAGATTTCTATACGGGACTAGGCAAGCCTTGTTAGGTCCGATTTTGAAGCTGGACCTCTCGATAATTTAAGCAAATCCAGACACTTCCGCTGCCTTTAGACTTCCATATTACTGACTGATGGCAACGTAAGTACACCTCTGAAATGGTGACAACAATAACTGCTGATGCGAAGAAGCAGTGTCAGTTTAGGGCTTTGCGTAATCTAGCGGTTTTAATTTATTATATTTTTTTACTGATGCCCTTACTAAACTGTACTTAGGTTCACTCCCACGGCTGCTCTAGACAAGATACTACTCCTCCTTTCTGTCGATATCTTTAGGATATCGTCTTAAGACTCAGAAAATCTCCGAAATGGACCAACTGTCCAGACCGGCCTTATGAGCCAGCACAGCCCCAACAAAAAACGGACTCTTACATAAAAGAATAATCCCAAATCCTTCCGAATGGGAGAACGGCACAACGTGCAACAATTCTCTACTCGAAATGTGCACAGATGAATCTGAAATTACGAAAGGCACAGGGGCAAGAGTTTGATCGCGATCACCCGAACTTACGTCCTCCTGAACAGTGCAATGTCGGCGTAAATGTTGGTGGACTGATGTTTAGTAGCTCTGTGCTGGGTTACAGGTCACAGCGACATTCTGGGTCACTGTAAGGCGGATGAACTAAAACAAAAAAAAATGTCTCTTTTGCCGTAGAGTTGAGTGCTCTTATCGTCGCTTTTGCATTCCACCATTCTTTGTTTTCCACACGATATGTTAAATGATATAGACGAGGGATAGACTGCATCTGTCGCTCTTCGTCTACTGGAAGACAAATGCACAAACGCACCCATACCCGGTCTGGAAATTTCCCTAGGTAACCTTCCCTTTCCTCCACTCATGTGGACCCACAAACCTAATCTAAGTATGTTATCAAGACATCCACCAAACCAATCCCAACCTTAAAAATAAAGTCAGTAGTTTTCTTGGAAAGCCTCACCTCAAAGCCTTAAATTTTCCTATTTGTTGCGTTCGCATTACAAGCGAGATAAGTTTTTTTTTCTTTGTTGGAGAGAAGATTTTTTTCACTTGGATATTTATTTCGCATGAGGAATACGTGAAGTCACTGACAAAATTCTCGCCCCGGGCGCCCTATTGGCTAACATCGGCACTGCGCGACAGCTTCCGGTTGTAAACAGCGTTTACAAAACTGCTGAGGTATGTCTTGGCATAATTCTATCAATCAAATTTCGACACCAACCGTAGATCTGTACATCACCACGAGCTGTAAGCGAACCTGACATACGATTCGTCACCGCCACTAACCCTTAAATCTTAAAAAGTCGTGCCTATTTATAATTTCCACACGTCATTCAAATGCAAACACATAAGCAAACCGATTCGTTCTCATATACCAATCTGACGTGTTGACATCTACCACGTGTGATCGATGCGTTCCCAATGTATATACAAACTTCATGACGCAATATAAACCTTATATCTTACCCGATACATCTTCGGATTAACTGTATCTCAATCCAATACAACAATCTGTTCCTTTGCCCACATACGCTGGCTGCCACCAAGTGAAATGTCACTTAATGTCAGGCGCGTATTAATTTCAATTTGAAACCAAGGTCGGTTATGCTCCAAGAACACCTTTGACAATCGTTTCTGTCAAGTATACGACCAAAGACAGCCAATAGGCACACACATGGCATATCCAAAGGCATATTCATTACCCAGCTAAATTTTGAAAACCGATCTTAGATTTCCTATTTAGTGCGGGCATATACACAAGTGACACACAAACCTCCACCTTAATCTGTAAACACACGTCCAACGTTATGGTTTCGTTTTCATTTCTCCCCCGATGATGTAGCTTTAAAAGATGACTCGTATCTCACCGGCCTACACTAAAAAAGCGCATAAGACACATTTGAGCTCGCCTAAGAGACGAGGGCGTCACAAGATGTGCAGAAAACCTCACCCAAGATGAGCAACGTGCAGTGCGGTTGTGTCGACCGACCGACGTCTGCTGCTCCACAAAATGAAATCGATATCAGATTTCACTGGTTAGATACGCGCGCACTTGTGCTGGGTGTACAGTGTGCGTCATATCACATAATGAACGCGAGTGCGAATTATTGTATTCCCCATCGGTTCCATTTCGATTGGCAGAACCACGCTGACCATGGTAAGCACAGCGAAACGGCCTCTTGTCACTACCCAGATTCCAAGTTCTATTTACATTTCCTCCCGAGATGGGTGAGGCTTTTCAATTAGGTGGCTATCGCTATTTTGTGGTATAGAATTCAAAGGCCCAAGTCAATGCCGCCATAAAGGACGTAACACTAAAGTAATGGCTCCGCAGAATTTAAAACAACCAGGGGCATGTGACAGCAATTTAAATCTACCTCCACAGCGCGTTATCTATTCAGTGCTTCCTTATGCAATGCTTGTTGTGGTTCGTTGTGGCTCGTGGTGTTCTCCAAAACGTGTAGTCCCCATTAAAAGGGGAGAAAAACAACATCTCGAGCGAATCTATTTGGAGCCCATCAAATATTTGCAAAGAGCTAACACAACTCCAATTTCCAAGCGCAAACAACTTACTGGAAATTGGCTTTTTGCGCGGTTACCTCGCAACCGCGCAGCGCAACAGCTTTTAACCTCAGCTCTGTATTTAAATACCCATATTGTAGATTTACCTGGAGAACGGACACAACAACTTGTTGTGTTTATGTTTCTCAAGAGAGTGCGATAAGTGCAGACCGAGACCGATAACTATAACAAAACAGAAGTCAACGTGATGTTGATTAGTTGAGTGTAAATTGATTGTATCAATTGTGCACGGGCTTGTGCTGTCGATTTATATGTACCGTTTGGGGTGAAACAATCGAACGCAATCAGTTGAGCGTTTAGCTAGGCGACACAAACAAGGCGATGAAAAATCTCTTAGACGCCAAGAACCAAGAAGGTTTAAAGAAAAAAAGAGTGTGATGCCGTCAGAGCTGGCAGACATGAAAATGATCAATGAAAGTGTAAGTTGTTGTGATGGAAACGGGTTGGAACAGACTGTGGTAGTAGTTTTTGACTGATGCCGAAAGTGATCCCGCTATAGATTTATATTGACATCGAGAAGAGACTATTTTTTTGAAGCTAGAAAACCTACGACAGTTACGGCGCATTTAGTGGGAGTTTCTTTTAAAAATGTCAACGGGCCATTATCCGTAACAAACCCAATTTTTAGGACAGCCCGCTGAGTTGGCCTCGCCCCATAACATATGAGAAGTCTGAACCAACTCTGTATGATTAGTAAATCCGGAGTACGAAGTCAAGGTTGCTCTTCACCATTTCGGCGCCAAAGTCGGTAAAGTGTCCAACTTCAGCCTTAACGTCGTACTTCGGGCATACTTATCATAGGAAGAGACTTGTTTATGAAGCTAAAAAACCTACGGCAGTTACGACGCATTTAGTGGGAGTTTCTTTTAAAAATGTCAACCGGCCATTATCCGTAACAAACCCTATTTTTAGGACAGCCCGCTGAGTTGTCCTCGCACCATAACATATGAGAAGTCTGAACCAACTCTGTATGATTAGTAGATCCGGAGTACGAAGTCAAGGTTGCTCTTCACCACTTCGGCGCCAAAGTCGGTAAAGTGTCCCACTTCAGCCTTAACGTCGTACTTCGGGCATACTTATCATAGGAAGAGACTATTTTATGAAGCTAGAAAACCTACGACAGTTACGGCGCATTTAGTGGGAGTTTCTTTTAAAAATGTCAACCGGCCATTATCCGTAACAAACACAATTTTTAGGACAGCCCGCTGAGTTGTCCTCGCACCATAACATATGAGAAGTCTGAACCAACTCTGTATGATTAGTAGATCCGGAGTACGAAGTCAAGGTTGCTCTTCACCATTTCGGCGCCAAAGCCGGTAAAGTGTCCCACTTCAGCCTTAACGTCGTACTTCGAGCATACTTATCATAGGAAGAGACTATTTTATGAAGCTAAAAAACCTACGGCAGTTACGACGCATTTAGTGGGAGTTTCTTTTAAAAATGTCAACGGGCCATTATCCGTAACAAACCCAATTTTTAGGACAGCCCGCTGAGTTGTCCTCGCACCATAATATATGAGAAGTCTGAACCAACTCTGTATGATAAGTATGTCCGGAGTACGAAGTCAGGGTTGCTCTTCACCACTTCGGCGCCAAAGCCGGTAAAGTGTCCCACTTCAGCCTTAACGTCGTACTTCGGGCATACTTATCATAGGAAGAGACTATTTTTTGAAGCTAGAAAACCGATGGCAGTTACGTCGCATTTAGTGGGAGTTTCTTTTAAAAATGTCAACGGGCCATTATCCGTAACAAACCCAATTTTTAGGACAGCCCGCTGAGTTGTCCTCGCACCATAATATATGAGAAGTCTGAACCAACTCTGTATGATAAGTATGTCCGGAGTACGAAGTCAAGGTTGCTCTTCGGCCAAAGTCGGTAAATTGTCCAACTTCAGCCTTAACGTCGTATTTCAAGCATACTTATCATAGGAAGAGACTTGTTTATGAAGCTAAAAAACCTACGGCAGTTACGACGCATTTAGTGGGAGTTTCCCTTAAAAATGGCAACCGGCCATTATCCGTAACAAACCCAATTTTTAGGACAGCCCGCTGAGTTGTCCTCGCACCATAACATATGAGAAGTCTGAAACAACTCTGTATGATTAGTAGGTCCGGAGTACGAAGTCAAGGTTGCTCTTCACCATTTCGGCGCCAAAGCCGGTAAAGTGTCCCACTTCAGCCTTAACGTCGTACTTCGGGCATACTTATCATAGGAAGAGACTATTTTTTGAAGCTAGAAAACCGATGGCAGTTACGTCGCATTTAGTGGGAGTTTCTTTTAAAAATGTCAACGGGCCATTATCCGTAACAAACCCAATTTTTAGGACAGCCCGCTGAGTTGTCCTCGCACCATAATATATGAGAAGTCTGAACCAACTCTGTATGATAAGTATGTCCGGAGTACGAAGTCAAGGTTGCTCTTCGGCCAAAGTCGGTAAATTGTCCAACTTCAGCCTTAACGTCGTACTTCAAGCATACTTATCATAGGAGGAGACTACTTTTTTGAAGCTAGAAAACCTTTGGCAGTCAAGGTTGCCCTTCACCACTTCGGCGCCAAAGTCGGTAAAGTGTCCAACTTCAGCCTTAACGTCGTACTTCGGGCACACATACTTTACGAGATAGGAAATAATAGTTTATGGCGGTAAAGTTACAAAGTACAACCTTGAAGTCGAACTTTTAGCAAGCATTTTGATAGGATCTAGAAATACTTGAGTAGATATCTTTCTGGCTTGACAGCCTCCAGCGCAACAAGCCGTAAAGCAAATTGATTATGGGGATAGATGTCATCAGTAATATGGAAGTCCGAACGTTCCAATTTGTCAGACAATGGCAATATTTACCGCGCCACAAAGCCGTTAAAAATTCGTCACAAAAAACGAACACGAACGGATGGTTGTAAGAAGCCTATGAAGGGTTGTGAGTTTGTCCAAAATTCCAGTAACCATTGCGAGATCATTGCACTCCTTCAATGATCTAGCTTCCTAACCTAACCTGTGCTTGTTAAATTTGCTTACTTCTTCAATAAAGTTTTACCTTTTGTACGTCGGTCTTATTCTTTGTATTATCAAGAGAAAATAAGTATGAGGCCTATTTTACTGTGGGGTACTTCTACAGAGCTGCCAAATATTTTCGCTATGACCAATCGTGGAGAAAGAAAGAAGTTCAGAACGATACCATATAGTAAATGGTCACATACGACAGGCTTTGTAATTAGGAGTTGTGTGGATTCATATCTTGGCATCAATGCCTAGCTGATCAGCAATACAGAATGAAGATGGAGAGCGCTCGCTTGTTTATTAAGGTCGGATACAATCCCACGAGATTAATGATACCAAAACGGATTAAGACAAGTTTAAGTGCTGCCATGCGACTTCTTAAACATGTTTCTAGACCAAACTTTGGTAGCCTACATGGGGGGCACAACCTATCGCAGATAAAATTTATATCATTGACAGAACTTAGATAGCGTTGAACTTTTGTTGAGATTTGGGACACTTACGGCAAAAATGAATGCAAAATAGTTACAACACGACACAAAAGATCGACAAATAGAATCCGCGCCAACCTGAGCCGGGACGGTTTGGTAGTTCTCCTTGGGAAGAATATTTACAACGGTCTGACAGTTGTTAGGAGGCTCTACTGCCAAACATATAGTTGTTACCTCATCATCATGTGTGTGTCTGTGTTGTATTGGTTCACTACTGTTAAGTTCCGGAACGAAATTTTCCGGTGGTCGCCCAATGGACAGCGAAACGTCTGCGAAAAGGCAATGGAAAATAATTTGTGGAGAGTTCCATCAGCTGATACACAAGTAGCAGTGTTACCAGCACTCTCTAATTATATCTGATTTGGCTACTCGAATTTTTCTCAAAATTGTCATTTGGGATTTATCCTAATTTACGTCATTCACTTTAAAGTTTGGTGATTTTTAGGCTCCTTGGGAATTTATTAAATGAATACATCTATTGCGAACGTACTCTTTTCCAACTAAAACTTTCTAAATAATTATGTAGTTTCGATTGAGTATTTCAAATTTCTGCTGCCAAATCGAATTGAATCCGAATTCTGTTTATTCTTTTGCGTATTGAGTTGCTCGCAAAAAACACTTTTTTTCTTGCTCTGGACATCCATTGCAATTGATTTTCACACATTTATACAAACCAATTTTGAAATAATTTAATATTAAGACTCGTTTCCATAGGCGTTTCTTTTTTTTTTAACATTTTTAACATTGAAAAAATGTAAACTAGAAAAGTCTCTCAATTATGAGTATGCGTTGTGTTCTTTTTTTTTAATTTAATATTGTCGTCCTTAAAAATAATGTAATCCAAATAATTGTGCCTAAAGAATTGCAAAAAATGTGCACTTTCTGTGTTTGGCTATTTTTGGCTCCAAGATTTTTGAAATTTTCTTCCATACCTCTTATAAAACCTGGCAACACTGCAGTACAAATGTCAAATTTTCGCAAGCAAATAATGTTCCGGACAATAAACGTGAGCGAAATGAGAGTGGAGAATTGTACCAAGCAATCTACTACAACTACCCGTTTTTTCCGACATCATTTCCCAGCAGCTGCGTACTGCAACACGAAAAAGAAGAGCGACAATTTTCGTTCATGATTTCGTTGTGTCATTTTTGTATGGGTTTTTTCGCTTCGAATCATGTCCGTACCAGCCTTAAGTGTAAAGTTTCAAGTTTCAAGTTTAATTTATTTGGTAAAGAACAAATAAGAACAATAGTCTTTTATAGTACATTAACGCTCAAGAAAATATAAATTAAAAATTACATTAAATTTAATAGCGAGCGAAGTAAATATAAATAGAAACATTTAGTGAAAATTTATTAAATGCGCGAGAAAAAAAAAAAGAAATTAACTTTAACACGTATTGGAGGAGTGTTGGGATTGGTCTAATAAAGAAAGGACAAGAAGGGAGAAAAATTAGAAAATAAGAAGAGTAATAGAGTAAAAGAAGAAATAGAAAGATTGGATGATCGACTCAATGTTATTGAAGGCACCGTCTGTAAGCCAAGGAAGAGAGTCATTGTGAATTTGATGGTTAGGAAAGACCTTTCGGAACCTATAACAACTCAGAAGTTTCGGTTGACTTGCACTTGGCCATAGGCATGTTGTAATAGTAATCCTCTTAAGAAATCTAGGCAGAAAGGATAACAGACCTGGGCCTATGTTTTGTAACTCATGCGATAAATTTTCGCTCTCAGGAACTCAGGAACATTTTGTTTTACTTCATATCGTGTTAGTGATAATTACATAACAGGGACACTCGCACTGGTTCGTGTTAAGTCCTTTAAGGAGAATGTTTAAGGGGTTTCCTGCTCTGCCGATAGAAACAACTTTTACAACAGTCCAATGCCATATATGTTTGTTTCAAGCTATAGGCAACTTTTTAGAATGCCCACAAACGCTAATTGAGTTAAGTACAGCTAGACAGCCGCAGAATAAAGTGTTGAAATTATGAAATAATCGACAATTTGATAGCAATTTTAAAATATTCAGTTCCGAGTTCTAGTTCTCTAACAAGCCTTGACACGCAACTGATTGGACTAACTACTCCGATTAAAGTACTATCAGTAAATTTTATCAAATACTTTTGGACATTTTGAAGTTTGAAGCGTGTAAAGGGTATTGATTCAACTTGGCGACTAGGTCTCTTATTTTTAAGATACAAAGCATAATGCTCTAAAAGGTGGGATAGCGATCGTTGTGGTATATTTAACCTTTACCATTTCGTAAGTCGATTTTGCATACAAAAAAAAATCCCTCAGTTATAAGGCATGGTTTTCAATAGAGAACATTAAACTCCGAAGCGGTTTAACTAATTAATATAGTTTTTAGCTTTATTTTTCGATTGCATCTGCCCGAAATTCGCCCCAAAAGTTAGAACTTACACAAAGCTATAGAATTTGAGTTCGATGCGAACTTTTTACTATAACTTTGAACTCCTCTGCAATGATCGGAGGAATAAAAGCTGTTCTGTTCCTGTGATGCAAACGGCAATCATTCAGAAAAAGTTGATCTGTTTTTAAACTTCTTTTAGTAAAAGGCGTCCTCGAATAGGTTGAACAGCGAATCAAGATGCTGACAGATAGATGCGCCTAAATCGCTGTGAGTGCATTATTTTCAAAGGTTTTTAATCTTCAATCAAATCAATCTTCGTATCGCGTTCACAAAACGAACAAAGGACATTACGATTTTCTTGAGTCAAGTGATCTGGAAGACGTAGGCATAAGGGTCATTCATTTCGTGGTTCCAAGTTGGTAGCGCTGGCATCTGACACCTGTCAAACTCAGCTGTCATTAGAAGTGTAATAATATTAGTTGAATGTTTGTCTTTTACGTAAATGGATCACTTAACAATCGAACAACGCGTTAAAATTATTAAAACTTAGTACAAACTTGCTACAAGACGGAGCAACAAGCCACACAACACGACCAATTAATTTCACGTTTTGGCGACGTCAATTGGCCACTAAGATCATGCGATTTGACACAGTTAGCTTTTTTTTCTGTCGGACAACGCAAAAAACCGTGTTCTTCGCGAATAATCACCGAACTCTGGACGTATTCAAAAACAAAGATGCCACCCGAAATGTGCGAAAAAGTGGTTAAAATATACCTCGAAAGAATCGCATGCTGCGAATCTTCCAGAGGCGGCCATTTGAATGATACTGTATTTCACACTTAATGGCAATGTTCACACTTTATAATGAAATAAAGTTTTCATTAAAAATGTATCGCTGCGTGTGTTTTATTTAGCTTTACTTTCGAAACCGAAAATGAATGGCCCTTTAGTATGCTAAACAAATTATCAATGCGGACGCAACAGGAAAAGCAAATCACAGATGGAAACATCTAGGATATTGTGACGTTGCCAGGCTTACTTGGCCGACACTGGATAACAAAAGATCCAAAGAGATTCTGCGTCTCAACAGACGCAGTTTCTCACTAGTCGCCAATGTCATCACTGGTCATTGTGTTCTGGTCAGACATGCGCAAAGGCATGGTCTTCCACATAATGACTTTTGCACAAGCTGTTGAGGAATAGGAAGAGTCCGTCACCCACCTCATCTGCAGCTGCCCTGCCCTATCCAACCTAAGAAGGGATTACTTAGGAAACTACTTCCTTAATGATCTCAGTGATCTAAGCTACATCAGCGCTGCCAACATTCTTGGCTTTATCAATGGAAGTAAATGGTTCACAACGAGTAACCATTAAAGGAACCCCTAATCACCAGTGGTATGCACAATGGGCCGATTAACGGCCTATGTGTTCCTCTCACCGAGAGCCACTTTAACATAACAATGCTAAAGATTGTATGGAAATAAAGCTGTTCTAATGTTCTCCACTTGTGATAATGAAAACATGCTATATCGCAAGCGCTTATATTTTTTTAATATAATAAATATACCTATTTGTTATAAAAAAAGAGCTCCCGCATGGGTTTTTTTGTGTGCTTAAAAATAAATAAATAGTTGGCGCAACAGGTCCGTAGGGACCCTAGGCCTAGCTTCTCACAACCAAACGTTTCGTGCGAGTTTTTCATTTTTGCTGAGTATCTTGAAGACGTATTCAAACCTTATGAAGATAAAGGTTATCAAGGATTCGAAGTAAGATGCGAAGAAGATAGACCTATTTGGTCGGTTACAGCTAAAGAACTTGCCAAAGAAATTAAAGAAAGCATAAATACAAAAAAGGTCCCAGGTTTGATTACAGGAGAAATTTTGAAATAATTTCCACGAAAATGTTTAAAAACAACTAACGCAGATTATAAACGCTGCATTTAAATTAAGATATGTGCCAAGCATGTGGAAAGTCGCTGAGGTAATACTGATACCAAAACCAGGCAAGCCACCAAACGGAGTTACCTCATATCGCCCAATATCTATTCTACCAATGTTGTCCAAGTTATTTGAAAAAGTGCTGGCAAAACGTCTACAAAAATTAATTGATGAAAAATCGCTACATCAATTTGGGTTTAGAAACAAGCACTCTACAATTGATCAGGTGCATAAAATCACAGATAAAACCGAAAAAGCATTTGAAGCGAAAAATGTGTGCTCTACAGTCTTTCTTGATATAGCACAAGCTTTCGATAAAGTCTGGCACAAAGGACTGATACAAAAATTACAAAAGCAACTGCCGAAGCAGTATTCGACAATTCTGGTCGATTATATATCAGATCGATTCTTCAGAATTAAGCAAGATACAGAGTACTCAACATTAAGAGAGATTAAAGCTGGTGTACCGCAAGGCAGTGTGCTAGGTCCAATTCTATACCTACTTTTCACTAGCGATCTGCCTGAAAGTGAAGAAACCACGATAGCTACTTTTGCAGATGACACAGCTGTCCTTGCTGTGGGTGCAACTGTCGAAATAGCAACAAAAAAGCTTCAAACAGAAATAAACAATATTTCAGAATGGATTAAGAAATGGCAGATTAGATTAAATGACCGTAAGTCAGTCCACATTAATTTTACGTATAAAAACGTACCACACATTCCAGTTTACATTAACAAAAATGCAGTGGAATATTCAAACACAGCCAAATATTTAAACTTCTGACTCGCTGAGGCGAAAAATCGCCACTTCGACCTAGAAGGTCTATTGTGCCGGAACAGCCAACTATTTAGGCATGACTAACGTTCCCATCTATCCTGTATCTCGCAGGATTATCCTGTTTCTCTATGCAAAATCCTGCCAAAAAATCAATCCTGTATTAATCCTGTAAAGCGCACGCAAAGTTAATTAATCAAAATTGAAAACCTTTCCTCTCTCTACTCAAGATACCTATTGAAAATTGAGAATTACTTGCAATGTCCGACGCAACTTAAAGTTGAAACGTTAAAAGCTATTTTAATTACAAAAATCAATTTAAAAATGACTGCCTCGAATTTTTTAATTGGTTGAAAACGCAACCAGAAGTTCTCAAAAAAATTCAATCGAGTACAAAGTACTCTAATAACATTGAAAATGAATTGTAAACAGTATACTTAAAAATAAAAATTAAAAATGCATAGCAATATCATGCAAAAATTTCTTTTTTATCCTGTATCTCAGCAAAATAAATATGGGAACGTTAGGCATGACTCTAGACGCTAAATAGCGTTGGAAGGCGCACGTTAATAAAAAATAAAGTTATAAGTTGAACATGCGATAGAGTAAAATGTATTGACTTATTGGGAAATACTCATCCCTATCCAACTACAATAAAATATTGCAAGTTCTGAAACCAGTATGGACCTACGGGCTCCAGTTGTGGCAGCACATATTTACAAAAAATAAGGTTTTCCAAAATAAAGTACTAAGAAACATAGAGATCTAAATTTTGAAATGGTTGAAGTTGAAGTTAAGAAGTTTGCTCGAAAGCACAGAAGTAGGCTTCTCAACCACGTAAATAACAGAACTTTTAAATAATCACAATGTAATCAGGAGATTGAGACGGATAAAACCTCTTGATCTATAAGATTAAGCTAGGTCTAAGAAATCAGTTATTGTTTTCAAACACAACAAGTTTCGAAATCCGTCAAACGGCGGATTTATCTTTTAAATGCATAAAATAATTCAAAAATAAATAAAAAAAAATAATAAAATAAGTCGTACATCTAGGTGTAATCTTATGCGGGATGGCGAATGTCAGTCCCCCGGGAGTTTTTATTAGATGAGTTACAGTCCATCACTATTGCAGAAGCATCCCTCGCGTACAAGCTCTGCAACGTCTTTCGATGATTTCTTACTTACACCGAATTCACAAAAAAAAATTTTGGGACGAATGGAAGAGATCTACAATTTGTTTGCCGAGTCAAAACGGGTAATTGAGAAGCTCTTTCATGACAGTTATACTCTCGGAAGTTTATCAGACGTTCGCAAGAGGTGGCGGAGTGAAAAAAACTCAAGTTGGAGTTTGTTTTTTTTTTTCGGGATTCGAACCTGAGAGCCCTCGCTTAGCAGTCCAACACACCACTTAGCCACTGCGCTTGCAGTTATTCAATCACTGGGCTTTCGAATGAGTTCGATAATATCTCGCAAACTTTTTTAAGCTTTCTACTCTCATTTGTAATTTCCAAATCATTCAAAAACCGACTTATTTAGTATCAGCGTAGAAACCTTTAATTTATTTTCAGAACAATGAGTTTTTTTAAATAAATTTTTATAAACATTAATAGAACAGTGGTATGTTAAATTAAATAAAAAAAAAAACAACTCTCGACATATGGAGCGAGAACGTATTGGGTGCAAAAAGTTTTTAAATTTGTCTGGGCCTAACTTCTCACAACGGTCCGTGTGTGTACTTAATTGTTTGCCAGGTTTGTTTGTTTACTAGTTTTGAAATACTGATTTGGGGAGTAAACCTTAAGAACTTCTAATAAACCATCTTTAATAAAGCCACTCAAATACGGCACAGAATTGGAGGATACACTCAAAAACACAATTGTGTAATTGCCTCAATTTAATTCAGAGAAGGGCTACCTTTTTGACAAAGACACTTGCGAAAAAAAACAAAAACCCTCAGATATACATACATCAGCATCTAATCACTGTTAATCCATAATGTTCACCTTTCTAGCACTTAAACTTAATTAACAAGAAATCAACTTGGCACATCAACAACATAAAACCCTTCACCGTGACACTATTTGTCATTCAAGTTTTTTTTTTTTTTTTTTTTTTTTTTTTTTTCACTTTCAAGATAATTTTTCCACAAAACCACTAATGATAAAATTAAATTCGAATAAATATTATTTATTCATGCAGCGAAAAATACATTAGCGACGTATGCATGAAAATCGCACTAAATCCGCACTTAAATTAGCTTCGACGCGATCTGCTGGTTTAACTTGTGACAAACGTTTTTCATTGCATACGATTGCGTTTGCGTCCACAATATAGACAGATCTTGAGCCGCGCGCATTTATACGACACCACCCGATCGACGAAATATATCCTACACAAACGACACCAAACGTGTCTCACAGAGAATTTCTACTATTCTGGATTTATGGTTTTAGCTGCTCCACACGACTCTTTTGCGATCGCACACGATACGATCTTCAGCGAGACTCTAAGCGCACTGAATGCGATCGAATTGGAGTTTGGAGTACGTACCGTAAACCGTACCCGTACCCAGTTGAACTATTGCTAGTAAAATCTGTATTGCCTCCCCGCTGGTGTTGGGGACTAGTTTGAAATTTTCTTCGCTTGTCGTGCTGCCTGCTGCAAGTGTTGGCTGTTGAGTCAATGTTGTTTTGGATTTGGTTTTTATCCAGCTAATCCATTCATATGTTGACACTTGAGTGTGGGTTTTGAGTGAGAAGCAAATTGCAGCTTCGAGTGAGACTGTGTCTTTAGTTTTGTAATGCAAATCGTTATACTCATTAGCAACGTTTTAATCAATGAAAATATTCCGACTGTGTGTTGACTGTTTGTTATGTAGATCAATTCGTGGACAGTTTTTTTATGAATAAATTCAAAAAAAAAAGGCGCCGAATTAAAGTTGTTATTTAACTTTACATTCGTAATGCGTAGTTCGACAGAGAAAAATACATAATTTACACGATTGATTTTTATCGTTCACAATAACAAAATTAATAAACTGACTACCGATTTTTATATCGTGTTCTCGCAATGGCTGTAGAAATTAAATATTACTTCGGGCCTTAATCGGTTTTATTACGAAATAAACTTGGGGAATGTCGTACGATTTCCGCTGGAGTTTCATTTAGTTTTGTAGTGGTGCTTATTTGGAAAAGAAAAATGAAACTACAAATTTATTTCAACAACAATCCGTGTTATTAAGCCTAATAGCTGACTTAAAGCTCTGAAATGCGGCACACAATTCCGACGCATTTTAATGAGGATCGTATAGTCTTTTAATCCGTCACCTTATTTGGAATACAATTTACAAACTTCAGCATTTTTCACCTGTCTGGGACAATATGATACAACAAAGTATAGTTTTGTTCCCATTGGACACGGGAAAACGGGGTTAAAAGTAACACGGATAAGTTGTAACAATTTAAGGGTTCCCCTTAAAATTAAGAGTCGCGGGAAAGAGAAAAATTATGAAAAATTACGACGTCTACAGTAAGTTTAAAATTGATAGTCAGTACGTGCGGTTTCATACTGTGTGAGGTCCGGAAAATTCAATTGTTCGTAACTTTTTTACTGTTTGTATTTTTTGTATTGCTTTCCACACGAAAGATACACAGTGTCGATTGTTTTCTTTAGCTGCGTTGGAGATTTTTGTGTATATACAAGGGGAGTTCAAAATATTCTCGGTATCGACATGAACGAAAACGCGAATTAGATTAGAATTATTTTTATATTTCAATGTGATCTCCCCTTACATTAATGCATTTATTACATCTCGAGATCAACTTTTTTATGCCCTCAAAAAAATAGTTTTCATCTTCCTCTTCAAAATGATCATTTATTGCGGCTTTGAGCTCCTCATCATCAGGAAATCGCTTACCGCGAAGGTTTATTTTTAAATCTGGGAATAAGAAAAAATCGCTAGAGGCAAGGTCCGGACTATAGGCTCCGGAATCTCTTCGAAACCGAAATCCCGCACAGCAGCCTTAGAAATACGCGCCGTGTGCAGCGGAGTGTTGTCGTAAAGGAGCAACAAGCCAGCAGCCAGTTTACACATTCTTTTTTTAACTTTCTCCATTACGTAGTAAGAGAAAGATATTGTTTTCGGACAAAATTTCGAACACGAGATGTTAATCAATTCTGACATTACGATGATAGGGGAACTCAAAAAAGTGGGTGGCAAAAATCTGTCCGTCTGTCTGTCTGTATGTCCCGGGGCCTAGAGCCTAAACGGCTACCCGGATTTCGCTCAAACTTCGGATTTGGAGTGTGGGGGCTTACAGTTCGGGGCCGTTTTTTTTCTTTGCACGGTAACCTCAATATTAATGGTACTTCCCATATAAAATTTTCATACCAGTTTTGTTCGAAAACGGCTATAACGATTTCAACCAAAATTGATATTTAAGCTTAAGTAGGTGAGGCTACAACGACGGCATACTCAGTTTTCCGCTAAAAAAATCGAATAACGGTACTTTTGAAATTTGGACATACATATCTCGAAAACGGTCCATACGATTGTAACAAAAATTTATTTTTAAGGTTATATCATTTTTAAGGTTGGTCATTTCCAACTTGATGGCAAACTTAGTTTTTCTCTGTTTTATTGTAAAATTGATTTTTGAAAAAAAAGTCATTTTTTAAAAATTTTGTTTTCTGTAGTTTACTTAAAAACGCCTGCAACGATTTCAACCAAAATTGATATTTAAGCTTAAGTAAGTCTGATTACCTGTTACTGTTACTCAGTTTTCCGCTGACAAAATCCAATAACGGTACTCTTGAAAATTGGACATATCTCGAAAACGGTTCATACGATTGTAACAAAAAATAAATTTTTAAGGTAATATGGTCATTTCCAACTTAATGGCAAACTTAGTTTTTCTATGTATTGTTGTAAAATGGATTTTTGAATAAAAAAGACATTTTTTAAAAATTATTTAGTTTACTTGAAAACGGCTTCAACGATTTCAACCAAAATTGATATTTAAGCTTAAGTGGGTGAGGTTACCATGACTGCATACTCAGTTTTCCGCTAAAAAATCGAATAACGCTGCTTTTGAAATTTGGACATATCTCGAAAACGGTCCATACGATTGTAACAAAAATTCATTTTTAAGGTTATATCATTTTTAAGGTTATATCATTTTTAAGGTTATATCATTTTTAAGGTTGGTCATTTGCAACTTGATGGCAAACTTAGTTTTTCTCTATATTATTGTAAAATTGATTTTTGAAAAAAAAAAAAAAGTCATTTTTTAAAAATTTTGTTTTCTGTAGTTTACTTAAAAACCGCAGCATCGATTTCGACCAAAATACAAACTTAGAGTAAAATTGATGTTTTCAAAATGATTGCGTCCTTCATTTTCAATTCGATTCACCAAAACCGCTAATTTTAAAAACTGCTCATACCTCAAAAACCCCATTTTCGATTTCGAAAAAACTTTAAAAACCATGTAATGCTTCCATCCCAAACAATACTTTTACTCGATTTTCAGCTAAATAGTTAAGCAATAGCATTTTTCAAACTAAACATTGCAATGTTTGGTAATGTTTTGTCTGCCAAATTTTACAAAAACCACTCCAACCATTTTGATCAAAATGCTTACTAAGGATAATAAAAGTATTCTAAATAAGATCCCGTACTTTTTATATTCTCAAAAAATTCGAATAAATCAGATTAATTATTATTTCTCAAAAATTACTTCACAAATCCCGATTTGTAGTCACATATCTACGGTATATTTTTTGTAATAATCTCAATTTTTCACTTCGAATAAAAATGCAATAACAGCTAAGCAAAACAAATTTTTAATATATATAACCCACTTCGCATATTCAAAAACAATTCTCCGAATTCTTACAATATACATCTATGTAAAGATATAGATCTATCACGAAACCTGCATCCAATCATAGACACCTTATACCAGTGTTACCAATCAAAATAAAAACATGACCTAACAGATCAGAAAACAGAAACTCCTACTACATTTGTCCTCGTACTCAAAAATCTTGTAAAGTGTAAGAGCTTATAAAATATAAGGCACTTATAACTCTCTAACCAGAACTTGGGACAATTTCCTTTTACTGAGAGCTTCAACTTTAAAAAACTCACATTGTTATTTGATTTATACAGCCATGTCAGATGAACTACACAAAAGTGAATTTTATCTAACACTACTTCCTTTCTTATATTCTATCTATGCACTGTTTCTTTTATCTAGCATTGTTTTTCAGTTTCTTTACCTGTATGTGCCTACCTAATGAAATAAGAAACAAACCAAGCAAACTTTTGAAAAACGAGAAAGTTTCGTTCGACCCAGTCGTGCACATTTTTCTTTATTTCTTCACGTAAATGATGCAAAGTGGATGCGTAGGAAGTGTCGTTTATGGTTCCACTTTTTTTTTGTACTCTATTAGCTATATTCCTTTTGAGTTCCAAAAAATGTAGCCATCAACTTTCCGGCAGACGTGGTGAAGACCCGGTAAGAATTTTGAAACAGAGCTCCAAAAATTCCTTACAACACTCAATTCGCACTTTTTTCTGAGGCGCTGTGAGCATTCACAAGACAGTCATGAAGAATGTTGTGTATGGTACCAATGGAAAGGTTTGTGTTCCCAGCTATCGTCTTAATCTTTATTCGGGCATCCTCAAGTTCAAGTTTCTCGAGTTGTTTAATGTTTTTTGCGATGCAGGCAGTTAGTGGGCAGCCGGAGCGAGGGTCGTCTTCAATGCTCTCCCTGCCCCTTTGAAATTCACTTGACCACTTTTGAACGGTTGACAACGAAGGAGCGCTATCTCTTTAAACAGCCACCATCTCCTCGTGAAAATTTTTTTAGAAATTTAATCACAGCGCGAAGTTCAATTTTCATGATCAACGCCAGTCCAATTTTACAACTTCTCTTAAAAAACAAAGCGATTTTTTGACATCTTCGCTCGCAAACATTATTGGACTTTTTTGGTGAATTTTATAGCTTAAATATTAAATACTTTTGTTTGTTTTAAAATAGGTTTGGCTGACTCAATTGCAAAATTTTAGGAGCAAATAAATTCGAAAGGCTTACTCCTAGCCCCGCTCTCCCCTATTTAATTTAGTTAACTCTTTTTAATGCAAAAGAATTATTAATTATGTAGTAGTAAATACAACTATCTACTTTCTTCTCATTTCTTCCTTATAGCTTTAAGGATTTTGATTTGAAGACAACAATTTTATATTTTGATGAATGGTTGCTGCTTTATAAATATACGACATATACTGTAATAGTAATCGAAGGAAATTAAAAACTTCAATAAAAAAGCTGTCATTCTTTTTCTTTTGCACGAAAAGAATTTTTTTGTTCGCTTCATTGAAAAGCAATACGTTCGTGAAAGCGATTGTTTTAATTCTTCAGAAGCTTACTACAGGTCATCTGAATACTAATTTTATATGAAATATCTTTAAGGCAGCTCACAAACAAATGGCGAATTCTTTTCAAATTCCGCGTCAAAATAAATCAAATTTAACAATTTTAACTCTTCAAACAACCGATCAACTCGGGTCAAAGAATTAACAAATTTGATATAGCCCACCTACATCCGAGCATTTCGATGGCTAGATTCTTGGCTAGAACAGTTGTACTGAGTGGCGCTAGTCCATGGGAGGATTTGCAGATCGATATTGTCGTTGATACAATCAATGACTTCCGTCTAAAAATTGCAGTCGTATCATATGAACCGGAGGATGAAATCAAGGAGAAGAAGCTGGTCACACTCAATAGCCCACCCCAACAGGTTTTTAGGACAAATATAAGGTTATTGTTATTATAAACAAAAACTTTATACATACATTAGGTAACTAGGGAAAGTGAGGGTTCAGCACTATGATGTGCTTTTTTGTTACCACGACTCGTGTTACATAGTTTGGGATGACTGGTGATGCTGTGAGGCTTTTGTTACCTACATCCAATCTGAGGAGTTGAGGAATCGGATTATATCTAATATCACCTTTAGTCGAAATGTTGCTAAGGTCGTCGAAGGAAGGTTGGTTCAGTGTGCGCAATCTGGCCGGACATTTGCAGAGGAAATGCGAGACAGTTTCAGTACCTACTACCTGCACCATTGACGCTAAAATAGGACGGTTCAACCGAACACAAAACTCGAGTGACAATGGACATTTTGGAGGATGCCATCCGGAATGAATTATGTCTCGTTGTGGCCATCAAAATCGCCCGATTCGACAACTACAGACTTATTTTTGAGGTTTCATTTTCGAAATCACGTATCTATAAAGAAAAGTCCCTCGAAGCTCGCTAAAAGGATTCAAAACGCAGTAAAATGAGCTCAAATGGTCATCAACAATGGCGGCGTCTACTTGTATAATCTGTTCAAAAAGTAGCGAAAAATAAATTAAATTATACAGATTTATTTTAAAAATATAGCAATCCGTTCGGAAAAAATTGCTATACAAAAGTCAAATCTGATCGGAACTCAAATTGCGTTCGAACAAAATAAATGAAGCACATAAAACCGTTCATTCCACATACAAATATTCCGCAGCAAATAGCAGAGCTTCGAAAAAAAACATGCCAAAACATGTAGCTGTCAAGTTGTGTCGGAACAGATATCTCGAATGGAATTTCTCCGATTTAGTACAAAACGGAAAAAATTCCGTTCCGAAAGGATTCCTCGATATGGGCCAGTTTCCGTTGAGCGGTTTTTTGGCAATCCTATAATTTGTTTAACAAAAAACATAATTTTTTAGTCACTAACGAAGCCTAGAAGTTGAATTTAATCGATATTAAGTCTGTTTTATTGAATATCCATCTCACCAAAGCAAAAAGTTGACAAATGCAAAATAAAACTATTTCGAGACACTTTTTTCTTAACCAGGGTCAATCAGCCTGAAAGTCTGCAAAGATTTGTGACAAAATGGCTTAAATTGATGCAATTGGTGCATGTCTTCGATATTTTAACACCATTTCAACAAATATTTGAATGGACAATGTTTACCAGAAAGGTGTCGATACTCTCTAAATGTCCGCTCGTGTTCAAAACTTAGTACTGCTTTCAACTTATGGGATAAATACGTAGATCTTAATCTGGATCTGATAACATTGACCTTAGATGTTCGGACATGATAAAGGTTAGTTGCACTGTTGATGCCCATAATATTGTAATTTTTGGTTGCTACAGACTTCACGGTATGAGTAAAGTTGCGTTTATTGAAGAGCTACGGTCTTTATTATCTGACGAAAAAGTTAGAAATCTTATTTTTGTTGGTGATATAAATCTGGATATCTTAACCGAATCTCCAGCGGTTTTGAGGTACCTATCAATTATGAGTGCAAATGGACTAGAGTCATGTATCAATGTCCCTACTAGACAACCCTCTAATACGTGCATTGACCGTATTTTCGCTAGGCTTGATTGTACCTCAAAATTGTCTCTGATTAGTAGCATTGCCGACTTCAGAATCTCTGACCACTCAATGATCTGTCTTTTCCTGCATTCGAATAAGGTGCAAAGTATTGACAAACAAAATCCTTATTATTCCTCGAATACCGTTAACCACTCATATCTAAAAGTTCGCTTATTACAAGAAAGCTGGACAAACATATGGGAAATAAATGATCCGAATGTTGCTTTTCAGATGTTTTCCAATGTACTTCACAGACATGTTGAGTTATGCTCAGTGACTACGCAAAGGAAATGCAAAAAATTCAATAAACTCAAGCCTTGGATTTCTGACTATCTGGTAAATAAAATTCATGAAAAAAATAAACTAAGAATAAAATGTAAGAAGCATCCATTTAATAGTCGATTTCGTAGTGCTTACGATAAAATTTCTAAAGAAATTGCTGTTGAAATTCCTATATGCAAAGAAAGTTTTTACATAAACAAATTTCATAGCGTAAAAGGCAACATAAAAAAAGAATGGGGAATTGTTAATGAGATTTTTAACAGAAAAACCCCTACAGAGATACCTTCTTATATAAGCCACAATAATCGTGATATTACAAATTGTACAGAAATAGCCAATACTTTCAATTTATTTTTTACTAATGTTGCAGCTAAAACAATAAATGATGCAGGGATAAACACCGGTTCTAACCAATGTAAGTCGCGGTGTTTTAACAGAGAAGAAGTTGAGGTTCGAAGCTTTTCATATGAATTTATTTCTTCCTTTGAAGTGTATAAAACTATTATGTCATTAGACAACTCGAATTCCATCACTCACAATTCGTTTTCTAATGTATTTATCAAGAGTATTGCTTTCAATATTGCTGATATTTTGGCTCATATCTTTAACAAAAGTATCTTTTGTGGTAAATTTCCGGATGCGTTAAAAATAGCTGAAGTGATACCATTCTTCAAAAAAGGTGATAAAAAAATGTTGAATAATTATAGGCCTAGCTCTATGCTTCCAGTGTTTTTTAAAATTTTTGAAAAATTAATCAAAACTAGAGTTGTGTCATACCTTGTAACTATTTCTTTTCTTAGCAATAAGCAGTATGGATTCAGAGCCGGTAGATCAACGGAGGATGCACTTCTAAGCTTCTGCAGCATGCTATAAGAGAGCGTCAACAGCAAGAAGTTAACTGCTGCTCTCTTTATAGACATTACCAAAGCCTTTGATACTGTTGAACATACCATCTTGCTAAATAAACTAAGCAAAGCTGGGTTCAGAGGGTTTATGCTCAAATGGTTTGAATCATATCTCACTAACAGAAAACAAATGGTTAGAATAGGTAAAACATTGAGTGAGAGCTGTGATATAAAAATGGGTGTTCCTCAGGGCTCTGTTCTGGGGCCAATTTTGTTTCTAGTTTATATCAATTCTATTTTCACTTTAACCCTAGAAAGATAATCATAAAATAAAGAGCGTAAAAGATAATCATACGTCTCATACGCCAATTAGTGTATTTAATTAAACATATGAACTTCTTATTATTTATAATTAATTTATTTAATTATATAGATACTATTCAAAAAAAATAAATTAATGATTTTTTTATATATAGTTGAGACAGTCAACGCGCTGCGGTTTAGAATTTAAAAGTTATCACACAATTGTTCCGCGCCATACGTCTCGTGGACGTGGGTTATCTTTCTAGGGTTAAATATGAGAGGTAAACTTACTGGGTTTGCCGATGACATAGGATGTTCCTATTCCAACAATTCCCTCTTAGATCTGACAGCCGATATCAACTACGATTTAGAAATATTGCGACATTGGTTCAGTTTGCATAAGTTAGTCGTTAGCGATAAAACTAAAGTAATGTCTTTCAGCATATCTGCTCGTAACTTGCAACTTCCAGTTTTCACTTTTCATAGTTCGAACTGCAACAACACTTTACTAAGTTCTGATACTTGCTGTAACCCTAGTTCTGTAGTAACGTATAATACTAACAATAGCTGTTCAACGAATTGTTTTCTTGTTGAAAACGTACAGGTCTTCAAGTATCTGGGTCTTGAAATCGACAGTAGTTTAAACTGGAGCTCTCATACTACTTCTCTAGGGAAATACCTTCTAAAAACTACTAAAATACTGTACCATTTGAGGCTTTATTGCTCTAGAAAACTTTTGGAAACAGTTTATTATGGACTGGTGCAATCCAAATTGCAGTATGGATTGACGTGTTGGGGAGGTACATACAAAAACAAAATACAACCTTTGGTGGTAATACAAAAGCATTTACTCAGAATTATCTGGAATAGAAGACGCCATGAACATAGTTTTCCACTTTTTTTGCATTCCTTTATATTGCCTTTAAAGCATCTTTACTTCTATAAAGTCTTAAAAATATTTTTCTTAAGATGTGGGTATTCTTTAAATCATGATCCGAATCTCTACGGTCTTCGTAGCTTTGTAAGTAGTCTTGCTTGTGTTCCCCCGCACAATACTCATCTCTTCTTAAGTTATTACTCTTCTGTAGCACCGCGCATCTTTAATAAATTACTTATAGAAATAAGGCGTTCTCAGAATAACTTGTCGTTCATCAGAAAAGTTAACAGTGGCGTCAGAAGTTGAGTTGTACCTGTTTCAAGCACAACATGCCAACCACCCATAAAACAGCCCTCTTCTATTCAAACACCAGACTCATTCGAAATCCATAGAAACTCTCTCCACTGCACTCCATAAATCAGCTGGACGCCGCAACTTGAATTATAAACATTTAAAAAAAAAATTATACTTAAAAAGAACAAGTGGCTTCCAGATTGCAACCATTGGGAAATAACAACAAACTATGCAGCAAATTGAAAATGTATCCGCAAAGCTCATTACGCCACGCAAATGTTTGCTTACACGATGTTTACATCGAGTGAAGTTTGTATATATACTTTGGTGTTGCCAAAGTTCCCACTCAATGCTGGCATGAGTCATTTCCACTTAATGAAGCAATCCCGTCAAAGTCACACACATACCCTTCGATTTAGCAAAGTTGTGTGAAGAAACAACTCGACCTTTGAAGCTAAAGGCGAAAAATTATCTTCAAAGTTCAATGTGAATCTGACCTTTTGGCGAGTCGAAAAAGCATGCCCACGCCTTTAATCGAATTAAACAATTAAACAGCAGTTAACCACGAAAAGTTTCGCCGATCATTGATCATTCAACACTTATTCACCTCCCCATTGAACTTGACCATATCACGGCTCGATTGGCATTTGATGCCTAGCCGCTTGTCTTTGTTTGTAACCAAGTGGCTGTTGTAGATCAAAACGCATTGCATTTCATTCAGACCACTGCAAGTGACAAAAAAAAAACTGCTTCTCTCCTATGATATGAATTCGTCACTTATTACCGGTGACTGATGCATTTCCGCTTCAATTAGCTGCAAAAATGAACAAAAAATCGCTGCTGCATTTGGCATCTGTCTCGATATCAAGTCCGCCTACTCCGTCGGTTGAAAATGCATTTTGAACGCAAAGTGGTCCAACTGGACCGGGCCCACGTGCTACAAAAAGTGCTGGCTGTGGTGTTAAGCCATATATGCCAAATAAACGGATTTTGAAAATATTTACGGACCAATATTTATGGTGGGCTTTTGCTATACTTGTAAATGTTTATCTACGGTTCATTTGTAGTTTTCGAATGGATTTCTTTCAACTGAACCGTAGGACGTTGTCCTGATGACGGTGTGTTTCTTTCAGACCATATAGACATCCCAATCAAAGCAACGAGCTGTTTGGTTTGCTTTGTGTCACATGTACAGCTGCGTTGTTGTCAAAGTCAAAAAGTCGCAAATCACGATTTTGGCTGGAAACGTATTGTGTTTTGGACTGTTTTTATTTTATTTGTTGTGATTGGGACTTGAGAAAATGTCGTTGTATAACAATTTGTCTGCGATTTGTTTTCTATGATTTATGATGAATGACATGACAAAATGTGCAACATTGTGCGATCTGGTTGTTTATTGAATTCGATTGGAAACCAATTGATTGATGGCAGCGACAGATGAGAGACAACGCGGCAGAAATTGTTTTTTTGTTTGTAGGATTAAATGAAGCCATGTAATGTGTAATTGTGTATAAGGCAGACGCAGACAGTGCGTCACCGGTTGTCAATTATCGTGTGAAGCTGGTAAATTTGTTTTGAAGGAGTATTAGCCATTGCTAATAAGAGTAACAATAGCAAAATTCGTTTCCGTACGCACATACATTTTGCTCATATTTACATGAGATGAAAAAGATTGCCCTTTAACCGGTCATGTAATGCTGAACGACATAAACCATTTTTATTTGTTGGCTTAGGAATGCTTATTTGGTTTGTTCTTATATCGTCTAAGGCCTGCATCCATTCTTTAAAAAATAAGTTAAAAACAAATGCCTATTTAAATAATTTGAGCCTAAAACCCGAAAATTACATGCAAAAGTGAAACAAATTTTTCAGTACCCGGACAGATATATTCTCACTTAGTAAACCCTGTCCGAATACTGAAACCCTGCGAGAAAAACAAAATTATCTTTCTCTCTCTCATTAGGAACATAAATAGGTATCGTTCAGGAGCATCAGGCAGCCTCACGAATTTTATCTTTGAGGTCTTGAATCGACAGCCCAGGTTGGCGTAGACCTTATCTTTCACGTGGCGCCAAAGGAAGAAGTCGCAAGGTGTTATATCACAAGATCTCGGTGGCCAATTGTGATCACCTCTTCGAGAGATAACACGGTCCGGAAACTTTTCCCGTAAAAATGGGCCTCATCAGTCAATATGATTTTTCGATGGAATTCCGGATCATTTTCATGCATTTCAAGGACCCAATCAGCAAAGACACGACGTTGTTGATGATCGGCCGGCTTGAGTTGTTGTGTTAACTGAACTTTAGAAGACCCAAGTCTTTATGCAAAATACGGTGTAATGACGTTTGTGGAATGCCCAATTCCAAAGAACGACGAGGAATGGACAAACCTGGGTTTTCTTCAACACTTTGGGCTACAGCAGCAATATTCTCAGTTATTCTTAAGCGACGTGCACGGGTTTTATTCTTCACATCACTAACTTGTCCCAACAGCTCGAATTGTTCCACCAATTTCTGTATTGCGCTCCGACAAGGTGCTTCACGACGACCTAAAGATGCTTTAGTTTTGCGAACTGTGACTGCAAGGTTTTCACCATTTTTGTAGTGAATTTTAATAATTTCAATGCGTTGTTGAAGCGTGTATCGTTCCATTTTTAGTAATGGCGTAGTTTCTAGTTGTCAAATGTCGAAGAATAAAAGCTTCAAAAGTGACAGCTACCGAAATAGCGGATCATTCACAATAACACCTGTTATTGGAAAACCCTTTATATTCCCTGGAAAAAAATAGCACTACATATGATGTTTCGTCAAATATTTGCTTGAATTTGCTTACTGCCCATGCCTGTCTGGCACTAGCCAGAGCCAGACAGCGTTATTTGTGTAAACCCTTCTTCGACTCGTTTGATGAGGTCTGGAACAGTAGTATTAGAGAACTGCTTAACTTTTTGAATTCCCCAGGCTAGATATAAACTCTCCTAATCAACCATGTTTAAGACAACCGGGTCAAATGAGTTGTGGTAACAAAACGGCCCATAGCGCTACTTGGGTTTAAATAAAAACCGACACTCCCACCTACCTACCTACTGTCCTTGTCTCTACCACGACTGACTCCGTGGCATTTATTAGCGCTTGGCCGTCAGAGTACGGATATTTAGTGATGCATTAATTTACAAAATAGCGTCTCTTTAAGTCCTTCGCAACTTGGGTAATAGAACAGCAGCTATCTCTGCCTGCAAGACAACTCGTGTTTATTTAGAGTTTCGCTTAATATGTACATTTCCGCTTCGTACGGAGCGGTCCATCCTTCAGTAGTGTGGTAATGATAAATGTCACCTACTAAAATTCCAAGACGTGCTTTGAAAACCGTTCCATCATAAATCTCTAAGGATCTCTCGCCAAGGATTAGATATGGTTAGTTCAAGTCCAAAATTTCACCTCTCGGTAGCAGAATATCGAGAGTTGTGGCAGCCTATGTACTCCCGCCATATACCTTTACTAGATTGGATAGACAATATAAAGGGTTTTTCAACAGGGACGCTACAAAAGTAGAGCGACAGAGACAGCAAACGACGCCGAATTTCTTGCCGCTCTTTTGACATTTCTCTTCAGTAAGGTTTGCCATTTCATGATGGAAAGATATACGAGCCAACAACGAGTCGAAATTATTAAAATTTACTACCGAAATTCGGAGTCAGTGGCCTCAACGTTGAGAGCGCTACGTCCAATTTATGGTCGTCATAATCGTCCTAGCAGATCAACAATTGAGCGTCTAGTGGACAAATTTGAGTCCACAGGCACAGTACAAAATGTTCCCGTGCCTGTGAGACAAAGAAGTGCCCGTAGTGTCGAGAATATTACTGCCGCTGAGGCTTCAGTTGAAGAAAGCCCAGATGTGTCTCTCAAGCGTTGGGCATCTCTGTGACCTCGTTGTGGCGAATTTTGCGAAAAGATCTTGGCCTACATCCTTACAAGATTAAATTGACGCAAGAACTGAAGCCGCTTGACGACAAGAAGCGTCGTATGTTCGTGAATTGCGCTGAGCAACGACTTGAAAATGATTCGGATTTTCATCGAAAAATCATCTTCAGCGACGAGGCTCATTTCTGGCTGAATGGCTTCGTCAATAAACAAAATATGCGGTATTGGTCAGGCAGCAATCCACACGTACTCCATGAGTCATCATTGCATCCCCAAAAAACTGGGGTTTGGTGTGGTTTATGGGCCGGCGGCGTCATTGGGCCGTACTTCTTCCGTGAGGATCAAGACCGGTACGTTACTGTGAATGGGAATCGCTACCGTTCAATGATAACCGAATATTTTTGGCGCCAATTGGATGATATGGACTTGGAAGACATGTGGTTCCAACAGGACGGCGCCACAAGCCACACAGCGAATGTCACAATCAATTTATTGCAAAACCAAGTTTGGAGAACGTGTTATCTCACGAAATGGTCCAGTCGCTTGGCCGCCTCGGTAGTGCGATTTGACGCCGTTAGACTATTTCCTGTGGGGCTACGTCAAGTCTATGGTCTATGCCAACAAGCCAGCGACGATTGATGAACTTCGTACGAATATCGAACGTGAAATTGCAGCAGTATCGGCCGATTTATGCTTGAAAACCGTCGAAAATTGGGTTCAGCGTCTGGACTTCTGCAAGCGTGCCCGTGGTGGCCATGCAAAAGAAATCGAGTTCCATACATAATGGCATCGAACGTACTTTCACAGGAATAAAGAATTTCCTTGATATCCAAAACCGTTTTTGTTTTACTTAAAAAAAAACTTTTTTAGCGCTCTTATTGAAAAAACCCTTTACGTCTACAAAAATTGATAAAATTTTATTTGGCTGCTTTAGTTTATAGCATATTAACCAAGCCAAGTGTTTAAACACAAAATACCTAAATTTTGATTCCTTCATGTTATCCGTAAACATCTTTAGAACAATTATTTTTGCAGTGTATGATGACACTTTCTTTAGGTAACGGATAAGGCTCAGCCTAGGTTTAAGGTAAAACACCTCAGACAGCCTGGGACACCGTTACGAAAAACTAGGTTAATTTTACACATGACAAAAATTTAAAAAAAAAAAAAGGTAAAATTATGCATTCCTAAGGTAAAATGTTAGGCTAAATTTAGCCTAAGTTTAATGTAAAACTCCTTAGACAACCTGGCATACCGTTACCAAAAACTAGGCTGATTTTACACATGCTAAAAAATGTTCGGTTACATTAGGAATAGAACGACTTCACCAAACGAGACGACAAGCAACCGTGAGCCGTACTCTAGACTGATGCAGGCGCCACAAAGGTTTGGTTCTCCACGTGCAAAATCACTATTTCGATAAGCTTGACCATAAAACTCGTCAAAGTAGGTCTTACTCTCTCGCATTATACCCATTATCATCTTAATTCAATCAGAGTTGTTAGACTAATTGATTGTAATTTCCAAACTGGCGTGGGACACGTACCTGCATACACATTTTTATATCTAAACACTTGCGATTAATGCAAATTCAGCTCGATTAATGTTTGCATCCATTTCACCCACCGCCCGCAGTAGATTCGTGCGAATAGCTGCATTTTGTGTCACACTGTAAACATTGGACAGAGTCCAACAATTTCCCACTAATTGACAAACAGAAAAAAAAATCAAACAACGTCTCCAACCAAACCGCCACTGTAAACACTGATAAGATCTAAACAGAATTCCTTTCAAACAACCGGAGCCAAAACAAAAATCCTTTGAATCGGGCACGTACTGCAGAGTGCGCGGTAGCTTTTACCTCGGCCCATTGATAATAATTCGGTCGACCATACCCACATTTTGCATGTCTGCTGTCGGCTATATGTTCGCGTAAATAAATTAACTTCAAAGCAAATGGCAAATATATATACCCTGTGCCGCAGCTACGTTTGTGACAAGTCTCAACCTGATTGATTGGGCTTTGTTGCTTAAAAGTTATTAACAAACTGACAAAAAAAAAATTAAAATTAAAATGCCGCATTTGTCAACACCCTGATCGCAGGTTCTGTCCACCTCACCCTGGAGTGAACAACAAAAGCCTCGGCATTAGGTGCCAACACGGTGGGTTGACTTGTGAATTTTCCAGAATATGCCACACAGAATGCAGCCGGGCTCAGCTCAACCGGTTAATGTTCGAAGTTTAACAATAGTTACTCGCAGATATTGAGGTTGGAATTCAATGTATCTCAATCGACTGCAGACAGGGAATTTGGCGCGTAGGCGTTGGGTTTAGAACAATTTGGTAGTGCAATAAAAAAAATGCAGTTTTAATGTAACCACAAAATTGACAATGACAATGTGTTGTCATAAGCATGACACCCACAGGTGTGAGTCTATCGTAGTTGTTTGGGTTTGGTATAAAAGGTAGCTTTCGTGCCAGCGCAAGCTGGTAGCTCGTGCAAAATTATTTTCCCCTTTGTGTTTGTGCTCTTTTGCATTCGATTTGTCGGCCGTAAGTCAGTAGGTATAGGTATACGCAGCAAACTGGCAAACTGACAACAACTGCAGAATTTACGAGTGGAATTTCTTAAACCTTGAGAGGTTTATTTTGTGCGTGGGTGTTGCAAGGATATTGTGTTTTTTCTGCTGCCAACAAAAGAGGTGTTTAGAGTTGTGGATAGAAAGTGGAATTCAAATAGGTTTGTCAAATTTAAACAGCAATTTCAGATTAGCTCGTCCTTAAACTGCAGGTCCGTGTGGAAACTTTAGCTGTATATAGAGAGACCATTTGAATGCCGTACCCTGTAAACGGAAGAGCTGAGAAGCTTTCTTTGGACTCTTAAATGATCGGCAGGCTCTATGGCGAGTTGGACTTGCCTAGGCAATAAAGTGCAACAACGTGATCCTTTTAAGCCTCCCAATTGCGGACATCACTGCCATCATCGCCATATTTGGCTATTAATCGTCATTTTCACTTTAGCAAGTGAAATAAGGCCGAACAAGGAAATACGGCGTTATTATTATTTCGCTCGGCGTTATTTCTCGGCACCCGTTTATTGGCGGAAACTTTCAAACGCCGATGGCAGTTCAATCAGTCATCCCCATAAACATAGTGATCGTGTCTAGCAACGCAGGCAGATTTTTGAACAGGACAGAGGACAATACACGACTGGGCTCTAATCGTGTAATTTATAAAACGATTGAACAAAACGACATCGTTTTTAGTTTGCTTCATATAACATCATCGTCGCATCATTCAATCGAATCGTTCATCGTTGGTATCTGAACTCATTCTTCTGCCAGCCACCGCCGGACATTGACACAGTATATGTGCCCCTGACACTGGTTCCTCCAGGCATAGTTTACAGGTATCGTCCTCTCTAAGGCCCATCTTCCTTAAGTGATACCCGACAAAGCCACCACCCATTTCAATGTTCCTCGACTCATACTTAGAACGGCCACTTTATTGCCATTTTAACCTGACTAATGGTTGACCACATTCACAGGTGTTCTGCCGTGATCCATTTGTGAATCAGATGTTCTACCATTCCTCTGCCAATTGAAGAGAATGGTTGTGGTCCCAGCTAATTTTCAGTTGACCCCTGTTTTGCAAGCGAGTCCGCCTTTTCATTGCCTTCGATCCCTTTGTGTCCTCGTACCCAAGTCAGTGTTCCTTCATTTTTAGATGAACACTTATTGAGCTTAAGTACACATTCCAGTGCCAATGATGTTGTTATGTTTGTTTGTTCCATGCATCTGATCACCGCCTGACTGTCCAGTGCTATAAGGATATTTCATCCTTCCACCTGACACTCAAGCAAATAATCCAGCGCATGTAGCAAAGCGTTTTTCCCGAGAAAAACCCAAATACCAACTTAAGGTTCTTTTCACTGTGCCACCTCTCGCGAACGTCTGACAAACATCCGAGAGTATAACTGTCATGAAAGAGCTTCTCAATTGGCCGTTTGGACTCGGCATAAAATTGTAGATCCCTTCCATTCGTACCAAAAATAAAAACTCACACAAGACGAATGGTTGTGAGAAGCTAGACTTGGGTCCATACGGACCTGTTGCACCAATTATTTATTTATTTATTTATTTATTTATTTATGTAGCAAAGCAATAATCTTCATACTGAAGTGTATTTCCCGAGGCTAATGTGACGGGCAAGTTCCAGCTCTTCGGAATAGATACCGGCCCCCGCTCCGCCATCCATCATGGATCCATCCGTGGAAATCCCTATTTCGGCATTTCTTTTTTCTGGAAGTAATCCGTTCTCAATACGAGTTTTGTGATTTATTTCCATAATACGCAACCTTTTTATTCGATCCATAGGCATGTTCAGCTCCCTAATCTCGTTTTTGACAAGTTCCAGGATCTTCCTATGTCCATAGATCGTACCACTATTGTGCCATTTCGCATCTCGATGCAAACGAAGCGCCGTTTGGGCCGCTGTTTTCTTAATAAATAAGTCTAGCGGTGAGATCCCCATAACGACTTTCAATACACATGTTGGGGTTGTACGTAAGACACCTGTAATTCCTAAACATGCTAATCGTTGAACCCTATCCAGGTGCTTCCTCAGTTTTCTGAGTGGCTTTTGCCCACCATACAACCGAGGCGTACGTGATAGTGGGTATAATTATCATCGAAAACATCCAGTATTCTGACGGGAGTCCCCACCTCTGTTCACATACACGTTTGCACTGATGTAGTACCCTTTTTGCCTTTCGGACCTTCTCCTCAACATGGTAATTCCAAGTAAGGCCAGGATCTAGATAGACTTCCAGATACTTACCCTTCTTGGTCATTGTTAGTTCCGATCCGAAAAGTCTTAAGGGCCGAAATTCCAGATTTTTCCTCTTCCTAGTGAAGACTATTAGATCTGTTTTCCCCGCATTAATGGAGAGCCCTTGTTCCAGACACCACCGCTAAACCACTCTGAGAGCGTTCCTCATGATATCTGCGGTGACGTCCATGAATTTGCCTCTGGCCATTATTGCTATGTCGTCGGCATATCCCACTGTGTGAATGCCCGTCGCCTCAAGTCTGTCGAGAAGAGAGTCCACAGTGATATTCCACAGTGTATTTATCACAGTATTTATCACCTTTGTATTCAACATATTGTACACCCATCTTACCACCAGTGGCTTAACCCTACGTTTTTCCAAGGCTTGTTTCAGACTTTCAAAGCATATTGTTGGTTCCCAACAATGACACCACTGCAATTAGTGGCCAGCGCCATCGAAGTTCTGCATTGGAATAGACATTGATATGCATCCTTTTTTGCTGCAATCACAGCTTGAACAAAATTAATGTCAGGCCAAATGTGTACTTCAAAATTAGCACACCAATTGGCCACAAAAAAACAACGAAAACAAATAAACATAAAGAATTTTCACGACACAAAACCAAGGACTACCGCACAAGACGAAAAACACGAGAAAACTAAACGTCAGATGTGCAACATGCAAGATAGTTGTAAAGCATGCTATCTCCCTCCAACACGTTGAAGTTGCAAGCAGCTTACTCATTGTTGCGAAAATCGGTAATGAACTATGGCCGAATTAGCAAAGCGGGATCTTAAGCTTTTGGAGATGTGAGTGCATCACACTCCAACCAACAGCCGCAATGAGAAAATCGTCTAGTAGTAGTGTGTTCATGTTGGAATTAAGAATACATGTACACAAAATTAAAAACTAACAAGAAGGTTCATTGACCCTGGAAGGCGCGATCAGCTGGACGAAACAAACTGAAAACAGAGATTTCTTGGTAGGATGCAACCTAATCTCGATTAATTTGCTGCCCTAAACATCATTTTAATATTTTGTAAACTTAATATGAGTTAAAAATTAATATTTTTTTATAACGTTTTAAACGGTCAGTTTTTTTTTGTGTGTCCTTTGCTACAACAAGGCACGAAGGTACTTTCGCTTCGGGCAGCAACTCAGCCCGAAACACATATCTTTTTTCATTTACTATTCTTTTTCCTGGCAACATGTGATTCATTCTATTGATTTTTTTTTTTTGTGTAAGAATAAAGATCGTGTAGCTACGCTCTACCTATCATAAAATATTCTGTCTGATGGATATGTGATGGGTTTTTTTTTTCCCTATCCAAAAGGGTCTTCCGAATGTTGACAGTTGATAGCGGCCATATTGTTGAAGCTACATCTGTCAAATTGGCTGTCATTTATTCAGTTTTGACGGACATATCGTTCAACAACTCGTGCAAATGGTAAAATTGTTTTACAAAAATTTGTTCGCACAATGTTCCGCGCATTACGAATGCCGAATCTGGAACGATATTGTTTGGTGTGGATTTTGGGCTGGCAGCGTCATCGGCCCATATTTCTTTGAGAACGCGCCACCTAGGGAAGCCGCGGGGGACATTTGAATAATTTGAGATTCGATAGGCCTTTCAAACGTATTTTTTTTTTGTAAAGGGTTTTCCAATGAGAGGTGTTATTGTGAATGACCCGCTATTTCGGTAGCTGTCACTTTTTAAGCTTTTATTCTTTGACATTGGACAAGTAGAAACTACGCCATTTCTAAAAATGGAACGATACACGCTTCAACAACGCATTGAAATTGTGAACAAACACAAGCAACGAAACCGTTGATCTTTTACGGGAAAAGTTTCCGGACCGTGTTATCTCTCGAAGACGTGATCACAATTGGCCACCGAGATCTTGTGATTTAACACCTTGCGACTTCTTCCTTTGGGGCCATGTGAAAGATAAGCCCAGCGTCGATTCAAGACCTCAAAGACCACTTTGCGATTTGGTTATGGAAAATTTCATGAAAAGGATATGGTCCTGTATGCTTGCTCGTCGTGGCCATTTGGCTGATGTTGTTTTTCATTATTAACGGCATACCTTCCTCTTTATTATGAAATAAACATCCGATCATTTATCTCAAAAAATGGCATTTTTCTTTGAATACCAAAATAACACCCCTTATTGGAAAAACCTTTATAACTAAAACTTTTAACAATTATTCGTTTTCGATTAGGCATTTCAGATTTTGATCTGAAATTTTAGATTTCTGCTGCCAAATCGAACATTAAATTCGAATTTTACTGGTTCTTTTGTTAAATACACAAATTTTGTTGGCCGCAAAAAACAAAACTTTTTCACTTGCACTGTATTTATCGTTTCCAAAGGCGTTTTTATTTTGTTAATATTGGAAAATAAAAACTAGAAAAGTTTCTCAATTAGTATGTGTTGTTTGGTTTTCTTTTTTTTTCAAAATAAGTGCGCCTGAATTGCAAAGCAAATTAGCACTTTTGATCTTAATATTTTATTTTGGCTCTTAGATTTTTTTTTTAAATTTTGCTCCATATTCTTATAAAACCTGGTAACACTGCAGTACAAATGTCAAATTTTCACAAGCAAATAATGTCCCGGACAATAAATGTGTGCGAAATGAGAGTGGAGAATTGTACCAAGCAATCTACAACTACCCACTTTTCCACCATCATTTCGAAGCAGCTGCAAAACGAAAAAGAAGAGCGACATTTTTCTTTCATGATTTAGTTGTGTCATTTTTTTATGGGATATTTCTTTCCGGAAAGGCTGCGTACCGGCCTTTAAAGTTAAAACCATTTTTCAATGGAGCGTATATAATTCGACTAGATGTCGCTTTTTTGTCCGCAGTGAAATCCGTGCGGTGTAGTTTTGGAACATATATGAAGTTATGGCTGCTGCAAGTTTATATGGACTGTAACTCTATAGCCTCCGGTGTCAGCCTTCCTTGTTTTATTCAGTTTCAATATTTGGTTTGCTTTTGCTCAGTTGCTTCTAGCAATGCTCTGCCAGACTATCCGTCAAACTCGTCTTTTTAGCAAAAAACAGAACCTTTATGGATTCGTCATGTCTATCTGTCAGTCTGTATGTCACAGCTACTTTTTTCTGAAACTATAGGAATAGGAACTATTGAAACTTGATAAGTAGATGTACCTATTCTGTGAACCGCATTAAGATTTTCAAACAAATATAGAAAGAAAACAATAAATTTTGGGGGTTCCCCATACTTAGAACTGAAACTCAAAACCATATGTGTGGGGTAGGGATAGATCTTCAAAAATTATATTGAGGTTTCTAATATTATTTTTTTCTAAACTGAATAGTGTGCGCGAGACACACTTTCAAAGTGGTAAAATGAGTGTCCTCCCCCTGTAACTTCTAAAATAAGAGAATGATAAAACTAAAAAAATATATGATGTACATTACCATGTAAACTTCCACCGAAAATCGGTTTGAATGACATCTAGTAAGTATTTTTTTGTTAATACGTCATAAATCGTAAACCGCAATTTACCTTTCATTCAATCAACTCAAATATAAAAACACGTTGAAGGTTGAAGCAGTTTCATTTGAATATAATAATCGTAGAATATTTGCATTATACAAATCGCCCAGATGTACAAACCAACTTTTTGGACACTTCAACGAAGATTTTTAAAAAGACAATTGTATGCTGTCATTCATGCAGAACGCTGGATACAGGACTTTATGCGCACTAAGCAAATTCATTTTTTTTATTTTTTTTATTTAAATTGACTTATTCAAAGATGTACTGTAGAAGATTTTTTCTGCGGAAACTTTTTTTCTATTTTTTTTTTAGTTTTAAAGTTTTCAATTTTCACTGAAAAGTGCATGTATACAACTGCACAACTGGACGCGTTCACTTTGCATAACGTTTGTGCTAAGTGTTTTCTGTTGCTGGGGAGGGGGATGTGTGGGGTGGTGAATGCAGTGAATGTTTGAAAATATTATAGGTATTGCCATATTTCAAAAAGTTAAAACAATTGAGGTTAATTTTGTCTATTCTGATTTTTTTTTTTTGACAGAAAATTGAAAATATTATACTACTAAATACCCCAAAATAAATATATATATAAATTTTAGCTCCAGGCGCCTGGCTGACAGTTGTTGACATACCCTTAGCGGAGCGACGAAGTCGTGTGAGCGGCTAGACCCTGCGAAAAAGGGGTTAAGACCCTGTTAGCGAGCGAAGCGAGCCACCCACCCTGTACTTTAAATACCCCAAAGTAAATATATATATAAACTTTAGCTCCAGGCGCCTGCCTGACAGTTGTTGACATACCCTTAGCGGAGCGACGAAGTCGCGTGAGCGGCTAAACCCTGCGAAAAAGGGGTTAAGACCCTGTTAGCGAGCGAAGCGAGCCACCCACCCTGTACTTTAAATACCCCAAAGTAAATATATATATAAACTTTAGCTCCAGGCGCCTGCCTGACAGTTGTTGACATACCCTTAGCGGAGCGACGAAGTCGCGTGAGCGGCTAAACCCTGCGAAAAAGGGGTTAAGACCCTGTTAGCGAGCGAAGCGAGCCACCCACCCTGTACTTTAAATACCCCAAAGTAAATATATATATAAACTTTAGCTCCAGGCGCCTGCCTGACAGTTGTTGACATACCCTTAGCGGAGCGACGAAGTCGCGTGAGCGGCTAAACCCTGCGAAAAAGGGGTTAAAACCCTGTTAGCGAGCGAAGCAAGCCACCCACGCCTACTTTAAATACACAATACTTTCTTACAAGCAACCATCTGCCAGTTTTTGGTATACACTTATTCAACTATTTATAAATTTAATAAAAGAAAAATAAAAAAATTAAAAAAAAAATTTTAAAAAATAAAAAAAAAAATTTCATTTTCTCAAGAAAAAAATATAATATTTATGTTTTTAGGCCATTTTAAGCGAAAAAAAAAATGTTTCCTTAGTGCGCATAATGGAAACCCGCCCCCTTGCTGCTACGGAAGCCTTCATATGGGCGAGTCCGACTGGCACTTGGCCGCTTTTTTATTAACATAGTTAGCTAAAAGCAAAGGTTTAACTTAAACGCAGACAAATGTAACGAAACTAAGTTCATGCCGATTTATCTCTTTTACTAGTTTGTTTTTCAATGCGTTTATTAAATTTCATATTGACGCAAGTAATCGCCCATTTAACACCACAAATGGACGAGGCATCACAATTATGCATAAATCTAAAAGCAAACCACTGCACATTGACATTTTATTTAGGTTATCCGCTGACAGCTGAAATAAAATGCCAATTGCTCTAAAGCAAAACTGTCTAAATACACCGCCCAAACGATCTTCCTACAGCGTCATGTTAATCAGTCTTAATTATTATGCGGCCAACGACCACACACGCACATAATACCACAAAACATGCAGTACATCAAGGGAAAAATCCATTTCCAATTCATCGTAGGTATACGCGCACAACAAACCGTTTCGCTTTATTATTTAAGCATTTATTTATTAATCCCGAGCAACATATCACAACAAAACAAAACGAGACGAGTAAAAAATGGATTTTATCTCGGACCCATTGAACCCGAACGCAATGTGTACACAATGTAGACGTTCCTTGACTACGGGACAGCACATCTTGTGAAGAGTCGTCTATTCATTTATTTCTATATGTGCGCACGGGAATCTTTTACTCGCGTAAACACCCCATATAATTTGTGTTTCTTCTAACAATGACTCTATTTACGATCTGGAATATTGTAACTCCGCTGAACGTAGCCGATCTGAATGGCCACCTCCAATCAAGTATGAAGAAAGACCGCTGTCCGACTCACCATCACCATGTCGCTGTCTCCCACAAGGAGACAGATAGACAGACAGGAAGTTTAATCAAGCGTTTCGTGGACTGTGGAGTTCTGCGTGTGATGGCTGTGGCCTATCGTGGCCCGATGGCGGTGGGCAATCGTGGAAAGACAATTCATGTAATAATTATTATTATTATTATCGCCGCTATTCATAGTCAATGAACATTGCACGTACGCTGTTCCCGACAACGTACTACGCCACCGCATGCATGTGGCGTATAGTAAACGGTGGTTTGCTGCGACTGTAGAGCGTGTTGCCCATACAAATAATGGCTAAAAAGTCAAAAGGGTTCACGACTTGCGCAGAATAAGATCTCCGACGAAACGAACTTCTGATTTTGGTCATGCATTGGTATCCAGTTGTGTTGCCCCCTTGCATGGTGTCTATTTAAACGGCACGTATAGTGAAGTTGGAAAACGGTTGTTTTGAAAAACTCCCTGTAACCGACGTACATGTCAATTTGTTCAAATCTGCATGACAACTTGGGCAGAAGTGCAATAAATTATTCACTCAACACTTTCATTCGACACACTAGACACTCAGGATATTGATTAATTCACGACCACACAACTTAAATGCGTTTATGGCTTAAAGAGTTATATAAGTACAATTTCATTCATTCGTTTATTAATTTGTATAGGTATTCACATGTTTCTACTGCCAGGCAGAAGTGCATGGGTGTCACACACTGCATGAAGTCTGATGTTGCGGAAATAACAACCCGCTTACAATTGTTTGTTTCTTTTTATAATCAACGAGGCCATTTGTCTGAAGTTGGCGAATAAACTCGTAGCCAACTGACTGTGAGTAGATTCGATTGTAGGTTTCAGTTGCAGACGTTTAATTAGAAATCAATTACTTTTATTGTTTAATGCAAATGACGGTAATCATTTTAGAGATCATCAAATTTAATAATTCGTTAATACAATTAGCCAACAATAATTAGTCACAGTGGTCCGAAATACCAATCCGGCTGGGCATGGTATAAATCTTTTAAAGCCTTCACAAACTATAAGATGTAATCTTACTGTGAACCTATTCTTTGAAATAAATAGTACAAAAAATAAATAAATAGTAATTGGGAGTTCTAAAAAATGAGACAGTTTTGTTTAAAAATAGCCGATTAATATTTCAAAAAAAGAGTTCTACGCACATCCAACGTGTTAAGCTTTAAAATGCATTAAAAAAAAAACCTTTTAACGAAATAGGTCGCTAAGCCAGCTCACGTAATTTTACCTGCAAATGTTATGCAAGTTGAGAGCTCGCGAAGCTCTATATATGATTCAAAAAATTTACGAAAGATACCAGCGCCTGTACTGATATCCCTCTTTGATCTATCGTTGGTTAGAATTAGAGTTGAATCCTTTTATACTCTCCGACTCGTTGTTGACACATTCTCCTCTGTAAGGAGTTTTTGTAGTCAATCAACTTATAGGCGAAAATGGAGGTTATTTATTTTATTTATTTATTTATTTATTTCAGAATCGCTTACAAAGTAAGACAAGAGTCTTGTAAATTTTTGAAAGCCTTTAAATTAATTTAAGAATTTGAATTTAATTTAATTATTATGCTATTACCATCATTATAAACTATTAAAAAGAAATCGAAACTTAAAAAGAGAGAACAAATAATAAAAAAATAATAAATAGGTAGATATTATCAATGATTTGCCAAATAGTTGAAAAGTAAACATTTAAATCTTCTTGTGCTCTTTACACTTCTCATACTTATGGGCAGGGAGTTCCAGAGGCGAATAACATGAACGAAAAATTGACGCTCAGTAATAAGAAAATTGTATCGAGGTAGTATAAGGGCAAAAGACCTTGTTGAATGAGGGAAGTTCAGAACAGAGTTAAGGTAAGCAATGCCTCCATGCAGCTCTGTCAAACAAGAAGAATCTAAGCTCTTCATCACTGAAGCTCCTTCTCATCTTTCTTCGAAAGACGGGAAAACCAAGTACATTAATGTAAGGTGTCAGTTTGGCAGTACAATGGAAATGTAGTTGTGTCTGAGTGCTCCATCGAACCTCAGACAAAAAAAAAAAAAAAACAAGAAGAACAATTGGGTAACCTTCCTCCCACTTTGGAATCTCTTGCTTAACAAATCTCTTCAGCAAATAGAACATTTTGTAGAGTTGTTGGATATGTCAACTTGGTCGCTATATCCCTATTAGACTGGCTAATCTTAACAAGTGGTATGTCGCAGCATCACGAAACCACTGAGGACCTCTTTAACAGCGGTACTTTAAACTATGTTTCACCACCCTTCAAAATCGACACTGTTTTCAGGGAACTATCAAATCCATCGCATCTGGTTAATACTGCCAGATATTTCTTTACGAGATTTCCAATCAGTTAAACATGAACGTTAACTGGGTTGCAGGTCATTCGATGTGTCGAAAAATGGGTAAATTGGCGAACTGGCTAAGCCGAATTCACAATGTCGCGATGACGCTCGTGTGCGTTGACAGATTATGTAGAAACAAAGCGTCCATATGCTGCCACACAAAATACAACTTCAGGCGTTGGATCGACTTTAGATCGTACATAAATATCGTAAAGTTCAACGCGACGCCTGAGTACTGAGCATAAGCTAACTATTAAATAGACTGACAGCTTTCCTACGTCTCCCCGATTTACCCCGCAGATTTTTTTCAATATAAGCCCCTCCCACCGCTCGCTATTTTACTGTCGGTGAATACGTGTGAAGCAGCAACAAAAATACAAATCTAAATGGCGGGAGTTGTAATATCCTGCTGACACTCAGCAGTGTTCCTACATTGTGGTATCTTTACCTTTTTGTGGGAATTTAAATTTTCCGTAAAATTTCCGTGCGTAAAAGGAAAAACATCAAAATTGTGTGATTATCAACAATCTGACAAGAAAACATTCAAACTACATATCACCGTGAATGTGAACGCACTAAATATACATAAAAAGGAGATTTGCCTTTAGCAACAATTTCCAGTACCAAAAATAATGATTATAACTGCGATTTTTATACTGAAGATTAATTCAATGTTATTTTCTTTCCGAACGATACAAATTTTACTTTTCAAAGCATGTTTTTTTTTTCATAAAAAAATTGAGGTAATTTGAGTTTAGTGAAAAGGGAAAAATGAACACGCTTCGTGGGAAAAATAAAGAGAGAGTGCTAGGAACACTGACTGAGATTTAGTGTATTTCGTGTGTTGCTGTCAACTGATGGATGCGTTCTGAGAGTTTAAATTCGTTGTTTTATTGCACCACGATAACATTTGTTTTCTATTCTACAAAATTTAAAATAGCGAATGTAATCAACATAAATAAATAAAGGAATAAGTGTGAAAAATTCATTCGTTGAAATAAAAAAAGGTATTTTTGTTCCTACAATTAATGTGTCTGGTTTGGTTTGTTGTTTTTGGGGAAAAAATATGTTAGTGAAATACTCAAAATTAAGAAACACACCCAAATAAACAAAATGAAGTTTCAATGACAAACTCAAGTAATTCTTTTTATTTATAAATCAACACTATCTTGACACGTTCATTCATGAAGCTTATTCAAACATGTCTTCGTGTTTTCTCTTTTTTATGCTAGCAAATATTTCGCAAGGAATGTCAATAGAAAAAAGGCAGTGGATTAATTACGATTATTATGATTTGAAATATGATTTTTGAGTTATAATCCTTTCATGAAGATTCCATTTCAAGCAGAAAACAACAAAAAAACAATTAAAATTTCTTAGAACATTTTAAATAACTCCATTTAAAAACAACTGAAGCAACTTGTGCTACTTTTTAATAAAAATAAACACAACTGAAAAGTTTTTGGTAGGCATTTTATGAATGAAAATAATGTCATTATTTATGTGAAAAGTAAAATAAAGTTGCAAAATGATGACTGCATATTTATTATTGTTCCTTCACAATTTTTTTTCTATGAAACTGCCGAATTTATTTTACTTAGTTTTTTGTTTGTAATTTTTCTTACACTTTTTTAAGTGACAGTACAGTTGTCAGTCTCGTTTAATATTGTTGTTAATAGTTTCACTAAATGGATCATTAAAAAAAATGGGAATGTGAAAGGATAAATTGGTTGCGAAACTTGAAGGAAATTCTATGGCAAACATGCGAACAATTTTTTTAACTCGATATCATAAAAATAATGTCTATCTATTCAAAATTCATTATAAACTTCACTTAAAAAAATATTCCTTTTCTTTATATCCTGTAATTTGAACATTAATTTCTATTCAATTATAAGAAAATCGAACAACTATTTATATAAAAAAGTAGCGCAAAATGTCAACCTGGAACTAAGAAAAACTATGGTTTACAACACAGCCCTCGATATTGAAATGAAAGTCCACCTAAGGCTACCGACATGGTGGTTTAAACCGGAACCGGAAGAATGTAGGTTGGTTTTTTTTCAAGTATGAGTCCCCTTTGATTAACATAGGCACAAATACATGAATTCAAACTGGGCTACATCCAAGGACAAATTCAGCTTGTAGGCAATTTCTCTTTTTTGGCTGAAGCTGTCAGTCTATTTAATAGTTAGTTTATGGTACTGAGTAGACCTATTCTCTACCAAATATAATGGAATACAGAGATATATATGTTTCCAGTGGAAAGGCGGCTGCCTACAAGCTGTTTTCCCGTAAAATTCATGAAGTCACGCACATATGCTCATTTCTTTTCTAGTTCTCAGTTCTGTGAGTTCATGAATTGAACTTTAATGCAAGAATTCGCTATTCCGAAATGTGTTCTCACTATTTTTTTATTTTAATCGAAGCCTTAACAAAAACTAAAAAAGTTCAACACCAAACCCAAAACAATTGAACAGCGCGATCCCTATAAAAGCAAAAGCAATGCTGGCCGGCCATTAGCAACATGCTTTTTTGTAGCTCACACGTATTCACATACAGAAGTTGAAATTACAAAAACAACAATGTAAACAAATGGGTTTTGGGGGGATAGACGTACGAAAGATATCCATCTCTTTTATTCATTCATCTCTGCTCTCTACTCTCACGTGCGTTTGACAACTTTAGAATTTGTAATTGTTCGATTTGAGGTCATAGAATGTGCCGCTGATATTTGGAGTAGCACAGAACCACTAATGTTTATGACACACATGTTTTAAAATGCAATATGATGTTTTTTTTTTGAATGCAAATTAATTAATTTAGTGTGTGGAAATAATGAATATCTCTTTTTTGGTGGAGCTAATACTTATTTCTTTAGGTTTACTTGTAAAAAAAATAATCATTGGGCTTGTTTCTATGTTTAGGTTGTTCTTTGTATTATTGTACTGTTATATACGATTTGTTATCTATTTTGGAGAATCAATTTTTAGTTCTTGCACAAAAATTATTATTAAAAAAGAGAGTAGACTTGATGTTTGAATTTTGGTCTTTATTTGTGTACATGAGTTAAAACAAAACCGAGCTTTTAATCTGTCATACTATACTTTCTCAACGCGCATTCGCTTCAAAGCAGAATTCCGTTTTACAAAATTGTTGCTCGCGTGCTTTGGCATTTAAAATCGTAAAGTTTCGAAAAAAAGGGTGTCAAGGCGCGCAGACGCACGCACGCGTTCAACGCGACATTGTGAATTCAGAATAACTGCCTCATTTACGCCGAGACACCCAAGGTGCATTTCGAACGATTCTATACTCGTAGCATCTTCAATGCTATCTATCGATTTGGTCGCTGAAGAAATGAAAGCTCTAGGAGTCCGAAATGGCCGAGTAGGCGACGAAAAGAGAAAATACGAAAGAAATCCTAGCATCGCTGTTTGGCAACAACAATGGAACGAATCGTCGAAGGGAAGCTGGACTAAATTGCAAAATCTCATTCAGCCTTCCTAATCACTGTAGTGTATTCCAGGCGGAAATCATGGCGATCAAAGAGGCCTTATCGTGGCTTCGGTATAATGTAATATCTGTAAAGGATATCACCATCTTTACCGACAGTCAGGCCGCGATTAAATCCCTGGATTCTGTCATCTTCAATTCGACAACTGCCCTCAATTGCCGATTATCTCTTAACGAGATGGCGGAACAATTCAAAATTCACCTTATATGGGTGCCGGGTCATAGAGACATTCCAGGTAATTGTATGGCCGACGAACTCGCCAGACAAGGCACTACTATGTCGACTCTACCGGAAAAGGAGAATCTCCACATGCCTTTTGCTACTTGTAAACTCCTCATTAAACAAAACGCATTATGAGCCACAAATCTCAGGTGGTCTAACTGCACAACGTGCCACACCTCGAAACAGATCCGGCCTCAACTGGATCTCAAGCGCTCCAAGAATCTTATTTCACTGAAAAGACCCATGGTAGGCACTTTAGTAGGTGTCATCACGGGACACTGCATCATAGGGAGACATGCCCTCAGGTTGGGCCTCCCTTCAAATGATTTCTGCAGAAGCTGTAGGGACGAGGAGGACGAGGAGACTATTCTTCACCTTCTTTGCACGTGCCCAGCACTGTCAGTCCGTAGAAAACTGTACCTCGGAGAATACTTCTTCGACAATCTCAGCGAGCTTGCATATATAGGAATTAATTGCCTCGAACGCTTCATTCTTAGCTCCGGCTGGTTCAACGGGTAGTGTGAGAACACTGATCCTGTGGTATTACAATGGGCCTTCTTTGGCCTAAGTGAGGCTGCACCTAAGGCGGTCTGCCACTCTAACCTAACCTACGTGAAAGAGCTACGCGACGTACTCCGTCTTTTTTTGTAGTGAAAATGGGTTCAGTTAAAAAGAAACCAAATATATAAAATCTTCAGGTCGTTTTGTGCGTCGTCCAGTTAGAACGACTTCATGTTGCCGGGCCCTTGACCGTCACTATATCCGGATTCTACTGTATATAATTTATGTACCCACGCCGCTCTAACGCAATGGCAAACCCAGGGACTGTGGGATAGATGGGTATTCTCAAAGCTGGCAAACCACAACAACGATTTCTGCTGAAGACGAAGCAATTGTGCACTACTCACGCACTTGCACTACACTTGTCAGTCGTCTGTATCCGAAGGGCTGCACGTCAATACCTTTTTCACGATGGAATATGCCTGAAATGGCGAACATTTGAATTCACAAAGAAAAGCAATTGGTTCTGGAAGTGGACAGTTGCCAAAAATGTCATATCCAGTAGCAGCACAATAGGGCAACTAACTAACAACGAACCTAGTCAAGAAATTCGTGACTGAGTACTAAGTTGACAGTTCGCATATGTGACTGACGTAGAAAAAGTGACGTTTCCGACCAATGCAGTTTTTGCGTTCAGGTTACATCTTATCCAGATTGACGACGGCCAATTCGTCGCATTTACCTAAACTGTGTGCAAATCCCTTCATTCGTCACGACCTGTCTCGAATACAGACGGTGAACGGGTAAGCGGTACAAGCATATCGTGTGGGGCGGATAAATAAACGAAAGAATTTGTTGCATATCTTTGGGCAGGTGAGCAATGTGGTTCTTGTACAAAATAATTCAAGAAAAGCTTGAAATATTTTCGGAATTTGACGAGACTATCAGCTGCATTCGGAACGTGCTTTTAGATATTTGTAGTGCCTATTTACCTGCAGTAGTTTTTATTAGATCGCATTTATGACGATTACAGTGACAATTTTTCCGATTGAAGAAAGCGAAGAATAATAGTCAAACAAACAGTAAAGATCCCTGTGTCTGTTCTCACAGTCAATCACAGCTAATAGATAAGTTGTGAGGAGCACCGCGCTATTACTTAATAAACACTAACGACTTTCACAAAAAAAAAAAAAAACGCGCAAGAGTTCTCGAATCCAAGTTTCCAAAGGAATCATTTCAATTCAATAAGAGCGTGCTTAGTTTGTACATGTTGAAAGAGCATGTTGATTCTCACAAAATATCCATGCAAACGGTGTTCTTAGTAGGCTACGTAGCACTAAATAATTATAAGACTATCAACAGTGCGTACACGTAGGATCAAGTCACAGCTAGGGGACGTGAGCACTGAACAAAAGGTCAGTAGGAGAACACCGCAAGGTGGAGTCCTCTCACCGCTCATATGGATCCTCGTAGTGGGTGAACTGCTAAAAATACTGATTAAGGAAGGCTTCGTTGTGAGCGCATACGCAGACGATGTCGTCACTCTGGTTGCAGGCAAATTCACTTCAGTTATCAGCGAAAGACTTAGTAACGCACTCCTGCTAGTCAATAACTGGGTTACGAGTCGTGGAAGTGGAGTTAACCCATTCCGAATCAGCAATGATTGCAGTGTCTTCCAAGCAGAAATAACCGCTATTACCCAAGCGGCGAAATACCTAAAAAGAAGGCATATTGTCGATAAACAAAACACCATTTACTCTGGCAGCCAAGCGGCCATAAAAGCCATGGACTCGGTCGTGGTGAAGTCAAGGGCAGTAAGCCACTGCAAGAAATATCACAAGCCAACGCGCGGTGACCCTATGCTGGGTACCAGGTAACTAACAGGCGGATGATCTTGCAAGAACCGGGTCGAAAATATATACATCTATGGCCCTAAGATCAGTAAGAACTCCGCTAAGCACGCTTGCAAGGAAGATTGATATTGAATCCTGTAGTAGAACTAACCTATGCTGGACCAAACTCATTACCTGCAGGCACACTAAAGAACTATACCCAGAAGTGAGCCAAAAGAGATCTAAATATTTGATCGGACTTAACCGCAAAGAGCGGCTCTCAGATTAAGAGCGAACAAAACTTGGAAGCCTGGTTACTGCGGACACTCAAGCATACTTGACATCTTTGATCGGAAGGGACTCATGTCACTCACCGATTACGAGAAACCCAGATATGACTTCGAGAAAAATTTCAGAATCACTATACCCAAAAGACAGGACTGGAACTCACCCAGTACCATCATTAAAGGTATATCCGTCCATACGGATGGTTCAAAAACAGAAAATGGTACAGGAGCCGGCGTATTCTCAGAAAGACTTGCTATTAGCCAGTCGTTTCGACTGACTGATCACTGTAGTGTCTTTCAAGCTGAGATCTATGCGGTTAAGAAAGCAGCACAGACTATCTTATCGATGGGACCACCAGCAATGGAAATAACCATCTGTGTGGACAGTCAAGCGGCACTTAAAGCTATCGGCTCTAACCTTGTTAATGCGAAATGTGTTTCAGATTGCCTCTTGGCGCTCAGGGCTATACGTCATCACTCAGTTCTACTCTGCTGGGTTCCGGGACACGTTGGGGTTGAAGGGAACGAAAAAGCGGACGAATTGGCCAGATACGGCTCTGACATGAACCCTCAACTAGCGGACGGGGAGGTGATACCGCCTTTCAACACTGCTAAGACTTTTATTGAAGGCGTCACCGCACAACTGGCTAAGGAACAATGGAGCAACACCATCAGTTGCGTCATAACCCGAAGTCTGTGGCCTGTGATTGACACCAAAAGATCAAAGTTCCTAGTCTCCCTTAATAGAAGTCAGATCCGGATGCTCGTCGGGTTTTTAACCGGACACTGCACCATAGGAAAAATGACTAAAAGGGTAGGACTTTTTGCAAATGACTTCTGCAGAAGCTGCAGAGACGAAGAGGAAATAGAGTCGGTGGAACATCTTCTATGCCACTGCCCAGCTTTACAGGAACGTCGCTCATCCTGTATGGGAGCAAGGTTCTTCGAAAGTTTGGAAGACTTGGCGGGGGTACCTCTATCAGACATAAAACTATTCCTAAACAGATCGAAGTGGTTTTGTAAGCCACATGTCCTTACATGTACAAACAGGGTACTCACAATGGGCCTTCACGGCTTCCGGGTGAAATTTGCATCGGCTGCAAAACTGCCCTCCCAACCTATCCTAACCTAACCTAACCGCAAAGATATTCGCATACTCACGGGGGTCATTACCGGACACTGTGCGATAGGCGTACATGCGGAACGGTTGGGAATACTGCACAATAATTTTTGCAGAAGCTATAGGGACGTTGAATAAATATAATCTGTTCGCCACCTACTTTGCGAATGCCCAGCCCTTGAGAACAGCAGAAAGAGGATTCTCTACAGTTACTTCTTCGACGACTAAGAAGATCTGAAGAATGTCGATCTTAAAGTACTCCTGAGATTCAATAGATAGACAACCGTCAAATCTGATTCAATAAATAGACAACCCTCATATCATTAGGACGTACAAGAGTATATGGCGATAACGGAGCTTAAGAACCGATGAGATTCATACTAAATCTATGCGGCTCTAATATAAAAGGCGGTATATTTTTTGTTTTTCAACAGGAACACAATGTATGGTTCCCGTAGCTGGACACATTGGACCCAACTGATGGTCTACATGAAGCTGTGGTAACTGCCACAAGAGCACCCTTTTACCTACCTACCTACCTACCTACCTATCAATGTCAAATGTACAATTTGTATATTTTCAATACTGTCAGGGCAATTTCAATAGAAAAAGAAATTAATTAAAGAACGAGTAAAACAAAATCTCACCTGCTGTTTGAATCTTTTGCTGGCGCTTCTCTTCAACGTATTGCAGTCGACTTTAACAACTTTTCGGTCTACTTCATCGGCTTCTGATGGACTGATCATGCATCGACGACTCAACTCAACCAACTCGGACACCGGTTGCACCTGCAACAGGAAAACCATTAAACACCAGTCACACTTCTTTAAGATTCTACTCACCTCAACAGTTACCGAATCGCCGCTATTCCTAATCATCTCGATGATTGCCTCTCGCGTCAACTCGCTCACCGTAGTACCATTGACTTTGAGCAATCTATCGCCCGGTAGCAAACCCGTAGCACCACCACCAGCACCAGGTTCGGCAAATATCACCGGTTTGAAGACGGGCGCTGTTAAGCACTCACTACGATCCAGGCACATAGCCTTGCGCAAGCTAAAGCCGAAATCATTTCGAGGTGACTTCTGTCGTTTGATGACAAATTCCCGCGGCGGCGGAAGCTTGACTAGCGTTATAGGGGGCAGTGGTAAATCGATGTCTTCGAAAGTGTGCACCCGTGACCATCGATCTGTGCCTTGCGATTCACCGATGGGACTCAGCGAAAACGGAGGTGTGGCAAACGATGAGTTTGTTGTGTCGGTGAGACTCTCAGCACTTGGCGATGGCGATGTCATTACATGAAGATTACTTAATGGAGATTGTGTACCCAGACGTGGTGACAGACCATAGCCGGCCGTGTTGTGTGAATAGTATTGCGAAGGACCGACGGCAGTACTCGGGCCAATATCGCTGCGTAGACTTTCGGCTGACGTATAGGCGGGATTGCCGGCACGCTCAATCGACTCGAATCCCATCTCATTTTGTATTGTATTGCGCATGAGAAGTACCCGCGAGTCTGATGAAGGATTTTGAGGGCCCTCCTCTTGGATGCTGCCGCGTGAACCCTTAAGTATGCCACGTTTTGGCGGCTTTGGTGGAACTGGAGGTAAATATCGACTCTGAAACGAGAACAAAATTATGAAATCAATTAATACAGTCGCCTGCATTTGTACAATTTGGTTCAATGAATTGCTTTTACACGTGAACGCACATAGCGCTTTGTAGGTATCCACTTGTTTTGTGGAGGATTGCAATTGCACTGTACACGCAGTGGTGTGGTTGGTATTTCTGTTGTAAGAACGGAAATCATGTGGATTTATGTGTATTTTTCATTTTGCTCGCAGTGAACGGTGGCACAATTTTCTATCGCTATCACCTTGGACTGGGATAGGCCTTGGATGGCGCAAAACAAACACAGAGAGTAAATAAATAACAAAAAAAATACCAATTCCAGTTGGGAATATTTATTGATTTTAGAATTATCTATGAGTCGGGGAAAATTCTTCTTTGGAACTATCAACCCGGCAATGACATTAATTGATTGACTGCTTAAGTAAGTCAGCAGTAGACGGATTGCTGAGGAACTGTCACCAAGGTGGACAAATTGAATTGAATATGAGTGCGGGGCAATATTGAATTGAATATGTTTTGGGTTCGTGGTACTCACAATCTAATGCTTTTCTTTTTTGAATTGAATGCTGGCCGGAGTCGTTTCTGATTTTACAATACTTCCATTTCGATTGAAATGGAAATGATGTTTTGGGCGTCACAGAGAAGTGGTTCGAATGGAACTTTTAGTTCGTATTTTTTCGGAGAACTGTACTAGGCGAAATCTGATCATAGTCGATCGATTCTAGATTAGTATTAAGGCGGTCTTAAACATATCAAGACGAGTAAGATGCTATCTTTGGACCCCAGAGTCCCTGACCTTTGGATGCGTTCACAAGAACTGGCATTACACTTCTTCTTTGACACAGGGCACCAGGCCACGATGAAGCAGAATCGGTTTAAATGGAATCTACCGATATATAGAGGCAAACTTTCGAATAGGAATAGAGACTTTTTCGGACCATATGCCTCTCGAGGTTAATTGTTTAGTATCTAGAGCTACTAACGAGACGAATATAAGGCAATTAGGACTTCTACCAAAACTAGTCTGGAACGATGGAACACGAAATGTGTATCGCAGTAATCTAAATGCTGAACTTGAGCGACTACTTATAGCGGATAGTTTACCGGATGTTGATACCCTTACGAGTATTATTAAAAACGCAGTCCCGAGCTTAACAACAGGAAAAAAACACTTATCAAAACAAAAGTGGTTTGATTATGAGTGTCTGAGAGCCAGGAATAATTCATTCTCACTACTTAAGCTTTTTAGGAAATATAATACAAGTATCTTTAAAACACTTTATGGAGAAGCAAATAAGGTTTTTAAGCGTCTTTGTTATGAAAAAAAAAATATATTCGACCTGCAGTGTATTGTATTGTATTGTAAACAACTCTACATCCTCGGCAGAATTTTGGAAAGCTGTAAAGCATATAAATGGACGAGTGAATTGCATCGCGACGTCACTTAAAGCAACACAGCTAAGGGACCACTTTATTAATCTACTTAATTCACCACAGATCTCACCACCGTTCCAATATGCAGATCCATTGATTATAGATCAATTCCTAGATAACCCATTTTCAATAGAAGAAGTTAAAGAAGCCATTGATAAAGCTAAAAACAGAAAGGCCCCCGGAGATGACAGAATCCCATACGAGTTCTATAAAAACTGCACAGATGAATTTATGTTGGCTCTCGTTGCAGAATATAATAGAATTTTCGAATCCGCAAACATTCCGCAAAGCTTTAAAAAAGCAATTATCTATCCACTACACAAAAAAGGTGACTATGTCGATCCTGCAAACTACAGAGGAATCTCTTTTCTAAATACATCTGCGAAGTTATTTGCTGCGCTTATATATAACAGACTTACCTGTTGGGTTGAAGATAAAAAAGTTTTGCACGAGTCTCAGGCCGGATTTAGAAAGACCTACTCAACAGTCGATCAATTGTTCACATTACTTAATATTGCGGAGATCCATAAGCAAAAACATAAAAAACTATATGCCTTTTTCGTCGACTTTCGAGCGGCCTTCGACACTATTGCACGCGAAGCTCTATTTTACAAATTGTACAATATTGGTTTTTCAACGAAAATAATCAACATCCTAAGAGCAATGTATATAAATAATGTGGCGTATGTTTGGGATGGAGAATCAATTTCTGAAGAATTTACAACAACGATGGGTGTGAAGCAGGGATGTATTTTGAGTGCGCTACTGTTTATTCTGTTCATTAATGACATATCAGATGCGGTAAAGGGTGGAGTCGAGTTTGGCAGTATAAAAATTCCGGTTCTCAAATATGCAGATGACCTAGTTTTTCTGTCCGATACTATAGATGGATTGCAACTTATGATGAATAGGCTCTCCACATACTGCAAATACTGGAACCTAAGCGTGAACTTGAATAAGTCGAAGGTAATGGTGTTCAGAGGCGGCGGCGGCAGATATACTCAAAGTGAAAGGTGGATGTATCGAGGAGAATTGGTGGAAGTAGTCCGGGAGTATAAATACCTTGGAATTTTAGTTTCCTCAAACTTGAATATGAAGAAGCATTTAGAGGCCAAACTATCTGAAGCCAAACGAGCAATCTCATCGGTATGGGGACGCTGCATCAATAATAAGTGTATAAACCATAGCTCGAAGCAGAAACTCTTTCGCACAACTGCAGCTTCAATTCTTTTGTATGGATCGCAGGTATGGGGATACTGTTCCTATGTTGAAGTTGAGAAGTTCGGTATTTATTAAAGAGAATGTTCCGCTTACCAAGTTATACACCTAATTACATGCTGCATCTGGAGACTGGAGCACCGCCTATGTTTTTGGAAACACTGAGATTACATTTTGAGTATATAATAAAAGTTATGGGTATGAGTGATGACAGACTGCCAAAAGTTGTACTCAAGAGTGTGCTACGAAAGAAAGCAAGGGAACGCCTTGCATCAGACTGTGGAATGAGCATGCGTATAGCACCCGATGAGCAACCCGAACATCTAAGAACGCAACTCAACATCCTATTGGAAAAAGTAGGTCGAAATATGTATGATCGCTTTGTAACAGTTGCACAGTCCTCTCAGTATAGGACGTACTACAGTAAGCTGAAATATCAACTAGCAGAAAAAACATATTTTCTGAACAACAATATGGTAGAGAAGATAAGTTTAATTTTTAAAATCAGAGGAGAGCTACTGAACCTGAACTTCATTCCACACCGCCCAGAACTACCTATCCTGTGTAATATTTGTAATATGAAGATACGAGAGGATGTATTTCACTTTCTTGCAGTATGCCCAATCTTAAAAGAAATACGAATAAGGTTTTTTAAGTCATATACCTTGGAAATAGATGAAGCAATTCAAATTTTAAATGGAGACCGAGGATGGGATTTACTCTACAACTACTGTACAAATGCACTGCGTTATAGAAAATGTATAGTTGATGAAGATTTTTAAAGTTTACGCTATTTTGTCAATCTGGTAGACGGCCATAGGCCAAACCATAATAGACTTAAGTATATATATATATATTTCTTTCTTTTTATGAAGACTGTATTGAATTAAAGATGAAAATAAAAGTCAAATAAACTAACTAACTAACTAGAGGCAAAGTGCCACGGTAGGCTTAACACCTCATATCGGACGTAAGACTTTTTTATTTGTGTATGGCACAAGCGGGCTTTGTTGTCGGATCGTGAATGTTCCGTGGGGTAGAGGCGTTTAAGGGAACAATATTTTCAAGACAATGAAAGCGACATAGACTGCCATTAGTTTACTGCCACATAAGCAAAAATGGCGGTGCTGTTTTGAATACCAAGCACAACGGCAAAGAAAACTCCGACATCAAAAATTGGCCAACTGCCAAAAGAAAGGCAAAGTGAAGAAGCAAAAATATCAGGAACGCCTGTTCTCAAGGTGGATGGATCTACTGTGGTTCCTGTTATTGATCGAAAAGAGACATTGACGTTGCTCAAAAGGAATTTGTAAAATTCTGTGGCCACAAGGCAAAACCGCTTAAATCGACTTTAGACGAAATTGAGATTTCGATGCCATTAGATTCAGCGTACCCAAATCTATTTTGTAAATTAATTTCAGATTTATATCTTTAGAAAAGTGGCCACAATTTCAAAAAAAAAAAAAAAACAACAGCTCAAGTCAGTAGAGTCAATAGAGTACAAAAACTTCAAACTGCTTTCCTGAACATTGAGTAAAACAGATTTAAGAGGTTTTGCCTTGTGACCACAGAATTGTTCATCGAAATTTATATATTTTGACTTAAAATGTGTCGAATGTTGAAAATAATAATGAAACATTGTAGCCAAATTTTTGACTTTCAGACAAGGAGTCCTTTTAAACCTTCACTGGTGTGCGGTGGTAGAGCAAATTATACAAATAGGTTAGGTTAGGTTAGGTTAGGTGGCTATCATGAAAGACACACTTAGACCAAGACTTCTTGGCTCATTGGTATCACAGTGAGCCTAGAACTCTTGGTCTAAGTTGGTATCACAATGAGCCTAGAACTCTTGGTGTAAGTGTGACATGAGTAAGGGGAAGGGAAGGGGGGTCGGAATTGTAGACCGGGCATACCATTTTTGAGTGCGGTGTTGCTGCGTACATGCTAAGGATAAATTACGCTTAGTCGTGTAAACGGTTAGTTTTCGCAGAGACAAAAAGTGCATGAAACAATATTCCCTTAGCTATGGGCTCTGACGACTTCCTTGTGTCCTTCCGTCTTTGGGTGTCAAAGAAATTTGGTTGAGTGGAGGTGACCGGGTGACAATTAGTCTTCGGGGAAACAGTATAGGCTGACCGAAAGAACACTGATTGAGATGTTCGTAAACAAGAGCCTTGAACCGTTGTAAATATACTCCAAATTAGGTTCACATGAGCCGTTTAAATAGAAATAAAGGGTTTTTCAATAAGAGCGCTACAGAAGTTTTTTTTTAAATAAAACAAAAACGGTTTTGGATATCAAGGAAATTCTTTATTCCTGTGAAAGTACGTTCGAAGACATTATGTATGGAACTCGATTTCTTTTGCATGGCCACCAGGGGCACGCTTGCAGAAGTCCAGACGCTGAACCCAATTTTCGACGGTTTTCAAGCATAAATCGGCCGATACTGCTGCAATTTCACGTTCGATATTCGTACGAAGTTCATCAATCGTCGCTGGCTTGTTGGCATAGACCATAGAGTTGACGTAGCCCCACAGGAAATAGTCTAACGGCGTCAAATCGCACTACCGAGGCGGCCAAGCGACTGGACCATTTCGTCAGATAACACGTTCTCCAAACTTGGTTTTGCAATAAATTGATTGTGACATTCGCTGCGTGGCTTGTGGCGCCGTCCTGTTGGAACCACATGTCCTCCAAGTCCATATCATCAAATTGGCGCCAAAAATATTCGGTTATCATTGAACGGTAGCGATTCCCATTCACAGTAACGTACCGGTCTTGATCCTCACGGAAGAAGTACGGCCCAATGACGCCGCCGGCCCATAAACCACACCAAGCCCTAGTTTTTTCGGGATGCAATGATGACTCATGGAGTACGTGTGGATTGCTGCCTGACCAATACCGCATATTTTGTTTATTGACGAAGATGATTTTTCGATGAAAATCCGAATCATTTTCAAGTTGTTGCTCAGCGCAATTCACGAACATACGACGCTTCTTGTGGTCAGGCGGCTTCAGTTCTTGCGTCAATTTAATCTTGTAAGGATGTAGGCCAAGGTCTTTTCGCAAAATACGCCACAACGATGTCACAGAGATGTCCAACGCTTGAGAACGACGAGTGAGAGACACATTTGGGCTTTCTTCAACTGAAGCCTCAGCGGCAGCAATATTCTCGACACTACGGGCACTTCTTTGTCTCACTGGCACGGGAACATTTTGTACTGTGCCTGTGGATTAAAATTTTTCCACTAGACGCTCAATTGTTCATCTGCTAGGACGATTATGACGACCATAAATTGGACGTAGCGCTCTCAACGTTGAGGCCACTGACTCCGAATTTCGGTAGTAAATTTTAATAATTTCGAGTCGTTGTTGGCTCGTATATCTTTCCATCATGAAATGGCAAACCTTACTGAAGAGAAATGTCAAAAGAGCGGCAAGAAATTCGGCGTCGTTTGCTGTCCCTGTCGCTCTACTTTTGTAGCGTCCCTGTTAAAAAACCCTTGACATAGACATATTCATACCATTTAATTCCATAACCAGGCAAACTTACCTTACTCGTATTTCTTATGCTGATGCTATCAGAAATGTAATAAAAATTAAAGAAATGCTTTTTATGTTAGGTCATTTTTATTTTTATTCTGCTAATTTTGTTTTACAATATAATATTTATATAAATATAAAAAGTGTTATATGATATTTATTGAGACTGAAGTAGCGTTGAAAATGCAATGTTAATATTTCCTGGAAATAAAAAACATGCATTTGACTAGGTATACAAATTTTTTTTTGTGAAACATTGCTTACGAACCGGGGTCCATTTTTGTTGTAAATTGCCGTAAGATCTTTTAGAAAACTTTCTTAAAAAATTGGCTTTAATTCGATTCCAAAACAATGTGTTCTTATATTAAATACATACATAAAACAAAAGGGATATTTCAATGCACTTACCTTAAACTTCTTCTTCGACAGACTTTTTCTCGAATGTTATTTTGTTATTTGTAATTAAATTTTTGTTGTTAACTTTAAGTTTCCACACTGTATTCCACTGTACTGTTTTTAATGTTTTTATATTTCAAGAACTTATTGAACTTGTATCACTGATTATTTTTCTTTTACAAAATACGTCCACCAAATACAAAAGTCAGTAAAACACTTTGCAAGCAACGAGCGAAAATGTTTTTGGAGGATATAATCACCTTAGATGTTATTATATTTAGAACTAAGCCAATTTTGCACGGTCGGTGAAAATTAATCCGGAATATCAGCCTAAGCTAAGGTACATTCACGTAGTAACTAAGGTAATTTGTACACTGTTTCTGAATTTAACGGCAGATTCCGAAGCAATACACGAAAATAAATGTTGATTGGCGGTTGCAGACGGCTTCTATCAATCAGTATGGCATGCAAAACTTTACCTTAGAACTAAGCAGAGTTGCGTATGTCCTTAGGTGGATATACACTTATTTGTATTTAGGTTAAAATACCTTAGGCCCTTAGGCAATTTAGCCTATTTTTCATTACCTATGACATGCATAAATTGCTCTATTTGTTGGCAGATTTTCCACAGCACTTTGTCATTACATTTGTAACGCCAGAAGGAGTCACCGGAGACCTCAAAAAGTATATATATTCTTAATCAGAATCACATTCTGAATCGATTTAGCTATGTCCGTCTGCCTGTCCGTCTGTCTGTCTGTTGAAAGCACGATAGCGCCCAAAGGAATTGACATAGTCTAATGAAATTTGGTTAAAGGACTTCTTTATACCATGGTTGGTTGGTATTGAAAATGGACTATGTCCTATGACCAGTTTTGCAAGACTTATAAGCAGTGGAGGGTATCAAAGCGTCGGCCAGGCCGATGATAACACTTTTACTTGTTCTTGTGCCGTTTCGTTTCATAGAGTGGCTGAGCATCAAAGTCAATAAAGTAGTTGTCACAAGGCATCTTGCGAAGCTGAGACCATATCTACCGATGCCAATTTATAATCGTATCGTGCATTAACAAAATTAAAAAAAATGAATAGGTACTGATAAAAAAAGTTGATACACTATTCAAACACAATTGTTTCCTTTGCGCCACCATATACCTCGAGGCCGCACTCCAAAGATAAATGTCAAACGGCCTTACCAATAATCAACTTTAGTCTGACAGTTTACGCAAAGATAAGGAAATCCTTTACCAATAAACAAATATAGTTGCCAGGGGGCAGATTCCGTATATCAACGATCGTCTAAAAGATATCGTTTTTGAAACTTTGGTCAAAATAAGTCATATGCTGCTCAAATTTTTTTGACAAATGTCAGCTTTCATTATACTTTTGGAAAATTAACTGGATAAAGATCTCAAACCTGTAATTTTAGCACTTGGTTGCTAGTTTTGGAGGTCTATCGTTTCAACGATAATCGTGTGAGAAGTTACGGAATGAGTGCCCTAACGCAAACTGTATGGTTAAATGTGAATATTTAGAAACCCATGTTAATCTCGGGCATTAGCTAAAAAAAATCCTCCCTTAATGTCATTTTCAAGAGAAATGTTGCCACCGAAAATGGTGGTATGGAATTTAAATACACTTTTGTTCAGCCTGAACTAATTTTAGTAAATTGTAAATGTTTTCGGAATTTTTCGTTGGAATACAACAATGCAAGTTGTTTTTAAGTTCAGCAAAGACAAATTTTTACAAATGCATGCACAAAATTGAAAAATATTGCATTTTGTTTTATTTCTTTTTATTTTATTTTTTATTATTTCTTAACCGCTAGCGCTTGCTTTTTGGTTGGTTGTCCTTTTTTAATAGTTTGCAAACTACGAATGTATACGTAGTAAAAGATAAACTTGATATAAGTTTGGGATTTTTCCAAGACTTTCTTGAGAGTCATCGAGAAGAGAATAAAATATGTGTTCACTTAAGATTGGAAAGCTCATACCCGAATACCTACATTTTTCTACAATTCTCAGTACCTTAGGCGGCAAAGGTAGATATTTGGCTGCAAACCCTCTTTGGAAATGGAGTTTGTTCCCAGAAAATGAGAATTTCTAATGAATCAGTGGTTGATGGTGTGAAAAGGTTGACTTCGCGGAAATGTAGATATAAGAATTGTCAGCATTCAGCAAAACCCCCGCGACATAATAAATTTAGGAACCTCTGGAGGAGTAACAGATAGTATGTGCGAATTCAAGATAAACAGAATTCTGTTTTATTTAGTGTGAATTCATAGAGGAGTACGCATGACAGGTTTCCTGTAGAAAAATGTCCGCGGGTCTATATTTTTCTGAATGAATTTAACATTTTGTCGCTTTCTGAGTTTCCCGAATTAAGTAATATAAGCTTTACAATTTTTAAAAAATCATATTGCATTTATTTTTATATTTGTAAATACTTTTACAAGCACTGTTTCGGTGCTTGGCAGATTGACATTCAAAAACGGAAGCGATAGGTCCTTAAGACGCTTCTGGCTTCCTACGTGAGTTTTTAATTTATTCTCATTTATTATTTAAACTTGCTAACTATTCAATCTTTAAATCAATAAGCTTTGATTTGCATAATCAGCCTAATAAACTGTGTTCCGTTTATTTAATAATTTGAAAGACATCTTATTACGACACAAATTCACTTATAAATCAATCGTGAAGTATTAGAGAACAAATTAAAGCGTACTATAAAAAGTACCGAAAATTGTGTCCGATCGGAGGAGAGGGCATTACTGATTTGCAGATGATATTTGACAGATCAGTTGATATTTTGTGCATTTCAAAAGACCTTTTAAAGATACCTGTTGGGCAAATTAATTTGCGATTTATATATATTCCTTTTCATAGAATAAAATCCTCGTTCTGAAATATAACATTGACCTTGTTTTTCACGAAATCAAAGTATGAAATTTGAATTCTGCGATGACAAAAAAGTAATCGATTCTAAGAAAGTTGTCGCACTAGCAAATGTGGAGGTATAATTGTTTATTGGTACCGTTTCTCTAATGCTGTAAATTTTTACTAAAGCTTGCACCCAGCTGATCGTCGACATTAGTGTTTGATTATTAGTATGGCCGCCTGTTTTTTTATTTTGGCCAGGGGCCAACAAGAAATGGCCCGCATATCTTATTTTTTGTATTCCTTACAAAATATTCTAAAAAGCACCCTTTCATATTTCATCACCAAAATTAGCAATATCCAAGTTCATATATTGAAAGCGACACTGAATTCATTCATTTTGACTGACGTTTCATTTTCGTTTGTCTTGTACCTGTCACTTTATATTTATGTTGCCTAATAGGATAGTTCGCGACAGCGTCAGTGTCAAATAATAAGAAAAAAAAAAAACAAAGTGACAGCTATAAAACCTGTAGGAAACATATTTATTTATTACTGCAGCATACCTAATTATGTTAAAATATTACTTGAAAGTTTATAATACAGTGAAAAACACAGAACAAAATAATTGTAGAATTGAAAAACGATGTTTATCAAATGTATTAGGTAAAATACGAGAAGTTAAAGTAATAGGAATTGTGCCCTTTTAAACAATATTTAACCAAAATTGTTGCTAAATAAATTTGAATTTGTGTAATTTTATTTGAATTGTTAATGTCCCTGGAGTGATGACTTGCTGAACACGACCTTTGAATATGTCACTGTAAAAATAAAAACAAACAGATCCAAGTCCTCACTCCACAGACATCCGTTAAAGAAGGAACACAAAGTAGGTAAGTTTTTTTTGTAAAATAATTTTGTATAGCTAATGCAAATATTGTCCCTTTAAATAAAAAAATATATCCTCACTGGAAGAAGCGTTTGTTATTGTTCTGGAAGAACCACAAAAATACTACTCTGGCCATAAAAAATCTACATCTCCATCTGTGAAAGGATGGGCTTTGCGAAACACTCTACAGCTTTTAAAGTTTTCCCTGAAGGGTAGTGGGCCGCACTTTTTAGAAATTGTCCTCAATATTTTTTTCTTTGCGGTACCCACTCTATTTAATAACGCAAACAACTTTTATGAATGATTTTAAATTTGAATTTTAAGGTACCTATACCCACCTACGTAAATTTTAAAACTAATCAAACAGATGTCGCTCCAAAGAAACCAATGAACCCATGGTTATAGTTTGTAAGCTCTGCGACTAGATTTTCTTAAAACCCTTCAAATGTACAAACATACTGATAGACACCTATCTACCTACATATACGAGTATAAAATCATAATAAGTATCAAACGAGTTTGTAAGTAGGCACCTATGAGATAGGTACGCCATTCAAATTCAAAACTCAGCAAACTTGTTGCTTTCATTATTCTAGGCAACTACGAACATACGTACCTACCTGTTTAAACAGTCAAGTTTCAAGTCCAATAACGAGGATCTAATACAAGAACCAAACGCAATTAAGTACGTTCACAAATGGTTTTTATTAGACACTGCAATTGTTAATTAAAAACACATGAGTTAAGTGCCTATTTAAAATAAAACCATTTGGCACAACAACTTGTCTAACAACTATGTATGCCTTGCCTAGCTGCCTATCTATGCCTTGTCATGAAAAAAAATAAAAATGCAATAAAATCACCGATAACCCCTCTCCCTCTCGACCAATAGAGACCACATTCCGAATCCAGTTTTAGCCGTTGAATTCACCACCTTATTCGTCATGTAAAAAACACGCAGTCATAGCAAGTGTACCTATCTGTTGTGTGAATGTGTGTGCCGACCACAGTCCCCTCTGTAGTAAAACCAAATCTCGGATGTGCAGAAAAGAAAAACGTAACTAATTCACCTCTAGCATATGACATAATCTTAATGCCATCTCTAGACTGCACGATAGACCGAAAACGAGAATCAAAACAAAACAAATAATGGCCATAGCAGCGGACTATACATATGCATAGATTTAAATTGTTTTTAATTTTTTTTATTGCGAAATATACCTAGTACAGTCGACTCCGCTTATCTAAACTTCGTTTTACTGAAAAAAAAACGGTTGATTGAATAACCGAATTTAGCACGCAGCTTTTTTTTCATAAATTCATACGAATAGTTCCGCTAAACTGAAACCCGCTTAACTGAAAAACCCGGTTAACTGAACAAACTAATTCGTCAGAAATTAATAATTTATACTAATTCAGCTCCGCATTACTAAAACAAAGTTATTGAACGCGCCCATTAGTAAATTTTTTTATTTCGTCAACTGAACTTGTCCATTGAACTTATGACACTAACTTCATTGTGTGTCAATTTTGACAGCACGATTTCAGTTGTGTTTTTAATTCTCCTTCCTTCGGCTTTACTACATACCATAATTCTTCGTTGAATTGCTAACAAAACTTCGAACTTCGGTTAAGTACAACAATTTTTCAGTTATCCGAAGTCCGTAGAAGTGAAAATACCGCATAAGTGAAATAAAATTTGTGGCAAATTGCCGTTTCAGATAAGCGGAGTAGACTGTAGATGGGTGGAAAGGGAAACTGGGAAGGCACCTAATTTACTTAATGCTGGTGCGACAGCAAGCACTAGACAATTAGGTAGACCTGGCCGGCAACCTTTAGGGTAGTTATCTAATATTGTTGTAGAAATTGGCATCACAAGACATTGACTTACTAATAAGAAAAAGAAAGACGTAAAGTACCCTATCTAGCGAACCTTAACCTTATCTATAGCCATTTGCAAACTTGAGTGTTCAAATAAAGTTGAGAATGATGAATTAAATCGTCCACCCCGCTAATTGTTATCAATTATGTACGTTAATTCGGCATGCAACGTAGTCTACCCACGAAAAAGAAGAAGGTAGGTACGTACTTCAATTCAATGACACAAACAACCGACAGCTGACAATCTCAATCCCACTCACCTAAGGTCATAAACCCATTATGGCATCACATCCGCTGGCATCATTTCTGATGTCGTATTAGGTACTAAAAGTTTACTCAAAAACACCTCCAACAGATAACGCTACACCTAATCACAGTTTTTAGCTACAATTCTATCTAGGTACGTACACAAAACATAACTACACAAACCCTAATGTATACCTTACCTACTCAATTGTAATCATTGCCAAATAAAAATGAACAAACAAAATGAAAATAAATGCAAAAAATTATCAAAGTAGGTCCACTCCTACGAGTGAGTGTTGTTTGCATTATTAATTTACACCAGACTTCGCTCTTCAGTACGAATTCAAGTTGATACTGTTATCTATTCAAAAGCAAACGAAAATAATAAAGAAATTATGAGATGACCTACCTAGACCTACATGCAACAACAACAAGAACGACAACAAAACAACTAGCGATGGCTGGCGGGCAACGAACGACCGTATTTTTTTCTGCCATTTTTATATTCTTCTCTTTTACATTTTCATTCGTACGTACACTTCACATTCGCTTTTGGTGGCGGGCAACATAAGGCATTCTGTGTGTTGGTTGTTTCGTTACTCTGGCTTCTCTTCAGTGTCGAATAAATCTTTCGCCTTTTACTAAAGATTTCCGTGGAGAGGAGCACTCTAATGAGTCTAAAAAGAATTTTTTGTAGTGCCCTGCGAAAGCGGGGCCATAAACAATTTGAAATTTAATACCTAATTAATATAAATGCTTAAATAGAGTTGTTGGAAATAGTTCCATAGATCATTGAAGATGGATGATGGAACCCAGCGTTGCCACAATGATACAAGTACACTTTTTAAATATTTTATAATCTTGTATGTTACTTCTTTTTTTTTTTTGTTACACTTTCACCCATTGAAATCTTATTTTTTTTTTTTCTCGTTAAAAAATATTCATAAGTTGGAACTAGCAGCAATTTTTTCTTACGAACAAACTTCTACCAATTTCTATCAATGTATTGTTTGTTTACACAGAGCAGAAGTTCCGCAAAACGTCAAACTGCAAGTGGGAATGGGAATATTTTTCTGTCTCGCCGCGTCACCGTTGACGTTGACAATGTTCTACAAGTTGGGCAAAAAGAAGTCATCCGATGTTGTTTGGCTCTCATTTTTTTATTTTAAATGAAAAACTTCGATTCTGTTTTTTGATTATTTGTATTTGAACATTTAGAATTTTATTGGTCAAGTCGAGAAGATGATATCGGCCAAATGGGCGCCGTCACAATTGATACGGGCTCGTTTTATGGCATTTTTCATCACTTCGGCGAGAACTTCGTGTGACAGATTCTCGCACTCGTGTCGAATGTTGTCCTTGAGAGCTTCAAGGGTCCGGGCTTGTTCACGTAAACACGGGACTTCAAAAAAACCCTACAAAAAAAAGATCTGGAACGGTTAAATCGGGCGATCTTGCTAGTGCAAATCGCTAAAATGAGAGATGAGGCGACCCGGGAACGCGGCCTTCAGAATATCGGTTGTGGCTCGCGCAGTGTGTGCCGTAGCTCCGTCCTGTCCACATGTCCTCCAGTCCTAATTCGTCCAATTGCGGCAGAAAAAACTCGGTTAACATGGCCCTATAGCGTGCACCGTCAACTGTTTTCGTTTGACCAGCGGCGTTCTCGAAAAAAAAAATGCTATATTCTCGGCACAACGGGCGCTCCGTGGAGGGCCACTCTTGGCAACGTCTCGTGTGGTCCCATACTCTTCAAGGTTGGTGGCCAAACGGCGCAGTGTTTGCGCAGTCGGTGTCGGATGACCGTGGAATCGGCGATACGGAATTCGCGCTGCGCCAACACTACAGGCGAATTTTTACGGAAAAAAATAGACACGATAGTTCCGCGTTCTTGGGGAGTGTATCGCTCCATGGCTTGTTCACTTCTATTCTATATCTGTCTAGTCCACAAATGTCAAAACAGATTTGACATTGGCGGCCATTTGCAAAAATAAGAGCATCTTTCAATAGGGTGATCTCTTTTGGCCCACCTTGTACATCTCGTGGTAATTATCGTGGTAACACATTTTTTTTCAGTTTGTTACATTTTTTTTTCCATTTGTTACACTTTTTGAAAAAAATTGTTACACTTAAAAAAAAAAGCGGCAAACATTGGATGGAACCTTCAGAACAGTGATACCAGATCGAGGAATTTATCCCTTTTGCGGGATTTTCTCGCTTAAAAAAAGGTAAAAGGGACAACGGGATTTTTCAAACCTCATAGTACAAAAAAAGGGATTTTACTTTTTAGTCAATTTTTGTTCCTAATTGCTCATTTCATGAAGAATAAAAATATTTAACCTACGATCACATTAAATATTTTCATGTTTAGAAAAAAATCTTTCAAAATATCTAAATACTTTCATTTTATTTTTTTTATTTCCCTAAACTGTTTTATAAAATGACATATCTGTGAATGAATCTCGAGTATTTTTTAAAATAATAAATTTATTTATTTTGTAGACATTAGAATGTATGCAAAAAAGCCTTTCGTGATTCTCAAATCAAATTTTCTGTGTCATTTGACATGAAATGAAAAAAAGAATAATGAGACTTGAAACCAAGATAAAGTTTCAAATAATTCATAAGATATTTATTTTATGTTGAATAGCTATTATTCTCAATTTAATGCCGAATGCCATTTTATGTTCCTTTTTGTAACGTTTTAAAAATGTGTAAGATGTACTTGCATTTATATTTTTCCGTTTCTATATACAAACGTATCTTAATATGTATTTATTTTTGTTAGCTTGCATAGTTAATGTATAATGTAACTTGTATTTGTTAATAATAAAAAGGACTAAATTTAATAAAATACATGTTTTTTTGAATTTGATATTTCGTGGGATAAATGTGGGATTTTTTTATATTTTGGGTATAACGTATAACCTGCTTCTAAATTCTGGCATCACTGCTTCAGAGCAAGGACGGCAAACCATTTCAATGCACATCAGTCGAAGTATGCATGCCCTGTGGCGAATTGTTTCAAACGAACGATTTTATATCGTTCAACGCCACAATCCTCGCAGCAATAATTTAAAAGATATATTATATCAAATTTGAATTATTATTAATTACTTTCGTCACTTGATTTGAGTCAAAAACCCGCAAAAAAAAATGAATTTATACATAAAATCCCAAGTTTGCTTTCCTATTTCGGGGAGTTGGGCGAACCCAAAGTTGACCAACTCCGGAACATCCAAAGTTGAGCGAGTCAACTTTGAGTAAATAAAAGCAAATTCTCAAGTTGAAAATAAAAATCCCCAAGTTGTGGTCAACTTCGAGTGGATAAAACCGGCCTAGTAGTACGTACAAGACGGTCTACGGCACATAACTTCTTGTGCAAGCTACGCAGACATTGACGGCGTAATGTTTCAAAGATTGTCCTTCGCAACAGCAATTCAATTCGACAGACTTTTGCTTTCGATTAGATAAATGTCCGTCAGTCGGGAGTTTGACTACAAGAACGCAAATGTAACTGAAATTGGCCAAATCTCGTACCAAGGCTACGATTACGCGTGTCATTTCGCGTGGCAAGTTTTCATATTCTGACGTCACAAAAATTCGGCCATTCGGTGGTCACTTGACAGACGATTTTTTTTTTTTTTATAAACCCATGCCCAGCTGGCTGACACTGCGACCTGTAAGATTTATTGTATCAATGGGGAATAGTTAATCTAAGAGACGTGCGACCTCCCTAACGAAGGTCAATAAGTCTTTAGTAGCAGCGTGCGCTATATCTGCTGGCGTACGAGTCTCTCTTCTAAAGACACGTTTTCTTAACCAATGAAAAGCCGGACATTCACATAAAATGTGCTCAGAGGACTCGACATCCTCCAGACAGAATCTGCATTGACAGACGATACCCTGTAGTGACAAATTAAGGACAAATGTTTACGTCAAATGACGTCGGAATGTCAAAATTTGACATGTGTAATCGTAGCTTAAGAGCTTGCATTTTTTCTGCTTCCGATAGATATAAAAGGTACCCCACAACTCTTCAAAGATTTATTTTCTTGTAGAATTTTATGACCAAAACAACAATCACAACTCCCTAGTGATCCCATTCATTGAACCAACATTTTGCAACCAACCAGGTGGGTTAGATCGGTGCTGCTCACATACCGAAGAATTCGGCGCATTTCAAAGAGGCAGAAGACAATATTGCATTTGAATTGAATAATAAATTTTTGCCATTTCTCGGCGCGAACAACAATCGTTTTCGGTTCAATAACTCACCTTATTACTATTCTTAGTGGAATGTGTTGCTGATTCTGCACTATCGGCAGAAGACTGACTTATAAACGACGATGCTGATCTACTCGGTCCACCGTTTGTCGGTGGTCGATCGATAATTGTTATTGGAGTAGCAACAATTTCTTCATTACCACGATCCAATTCAATGCTACCACCATCGGGTAGAACTTCTAACGTCGATCGATCAGCATCCAGGTGTACGAAGAAGTCTGCACTAATATCAGCGGCTGTAAGACCGCTGCGGTGTTTCTCTTTTTCTTTGCGACCATGAATCTTGAGTGTTTTTCTGACCTAGAAATAGACGAGGAAGAAAGAATTGAAATGTTATTAGAAACGATGTTCCCCTGTTGTTTGTTCGTTGTTGATGTTTTTTTTTTTTTTTTTGTTTTTATTGAATATTCGATTTTTTCTAGTTGAGCAGAGCTGTTGTAGGTATTTAATGTTTTTTACGGTCGAATTTAAGATAGGTGCGTCTACTGCTTATCAAATTGAAGAGCGAAATGCTACATACGAATGGGGATGGAAGGAATGTGGGAGAGCATAATTTTTTTGCCTTGTAATGATTGAATTCAGCAGCGTGGAAACAAGAAGCAGTGATGAGTGTGTAGGAGGAGGCTGTGTGTATAGAAGTTTAGAGAAGCGTGAACCGAAAATGCAAATTTTGTACCTAATGCACACTTTTATAGCTCTTTTTTGTTTATCAATTTTATGGATTGAGATTTGATTTGAACATTTTGCAAGTCAAATTTAAGAAGCCAGCAGCACCCAGTAAGCTTTCACTTTTTCTGACTCAACGGGTCTACTTTATTTTAGACATTTATGAAAAAGGAGGGAATGTTATCGTGAAATATTGAAAGCAATATGCAAATAAAATGAAAATAACCTACTTGTGGGTATAGATAGAGCCTGATATCAAACTCTGTTTACCGCTCATCTTGTTCACGAATAAAAGAATCATAAGGCAAGTCGTGCAACCAACTCTGGAGGGAATACCCCTAAGGGTGGTATAGATAGTGCGAGCTATTTGGGAACTATCTTTGAAGGGAAACCGAATGTTAATGATTGATTGATTGATTTATTATAATTCTGTTTATGTAACAAAACTTAATTTACAAGAAATCGATTAGCATGGCTTTCTTCTCTGTACTTTTCGTTCACTTTTGCAATGGCTTTATATTATAGCCAGCTCCTCTAAATGTTTAGACCGCAGGTATCTCCTTTCAATCGTCCACATTGCTATGATTTTTGGAAGTCTATCATCAGGTATCAAATTTAATAAGGTAATCCACATGCAGTTTTAGTGTTTTGGCAAATAGTGGTGGTAAACCTGTTTCAATGTTTGAGCTTAGTATCCTGCTCGCGCTAAATTTTAGCGTTCCTAGTCTCCACTTCGATTCTTCACACCAAAGATAAATGGTCGCTAAATAATTATTTTGTACTAGCTGTACCCGCCCGGCTTCGCACGTGCAAAATGTTGTTTCAGGACAATTGATGGAAAAAAATTTCAGAAAGAGCCTTCTGCCCGTACTAAAAAACCTCCCGTGGACTGGGCCCACTCTGCCTTTATCTTCATGGCATTGCACATGCTCGTAGGACTAATCGGCAGTAATTTAATATTCTTTATACAATGAAAATGAAAGAAAATAATTTTATATATTCTTTGTACTGTATTAGCCGTTTTGTTTCTATCGACTAAGAAAGTGATATTTGCTGCATTACATCTAGCTTATAACATGCCCGTGCCTGAAGCAATTCTTGCTAAATTCAACTCCCGCTTTTCTTAAAGTTTGACCCTGTGACTTATTGATTGTCATGGCAGAACAAACATTAATAGGAAATTGAATCCGTTTTTAATTGCTGGGAACTATTTGTATTCTTGGTATAAACACCGTATCTCCTTTACCAGACCCAGTTCAAATTAACGCCGCAATAACGTTTTTATGCAACGAAATCACTCTCAATCTAGTTGCATTACAAAGCTCAGGGGATTCAAATTGCGAAGCAGCATAATGGGAACTCCCACTTTTAATTCCAGGCCATGGACTGTAATTCTATTTAAAAACTCGACCGGGTAATTTACTGCCTCATCTTGATTGCAAATAGCATAAATAAACAGAACGACGTGTATCACCAGGAATTTTACCTAATGTAATAATACCACGATCTGGTATCACTGGTACCTATACCTATTTGACATTCCTTTCTAGACAGTTTATTTCGTAAGCAAAACAGAGACAAACAAACCTTTCCTACATATTTGCCATTTCTTTTGTTTTTTTTTTCTTAGCAAACCACACAGCGTACTGCCTCTGTCTGTCTCCCTCTCCGTCACAGGAGTAAAATAGGGTTAAAAGAGATGTCAATATAATATTGCGCAGTTAGTAGGTATGTTTGATTTGAGAATGAATTGCATATCTACTCACTGAACACCGTAGAAATGTTTCAAATTTTGCCTATTTATTTAAAAACCTTTTAAGTTATCGAGTTATTGGATATCCTAAGTTGTACCTGCAGATGTCCTCTATAAGCTGCTCTTAACTATTTTTAAATGCTCCCAGTATTTTCGAACGGAAAGCGTGACAAAGAAAAAAGCAAAACGAAACGAAAAAATAAATTACTCTTGTCCAGTTTTTTCCGGAATTTTTAGAGATATATAGTTGAGACAAAGTAGATATTGTAGGCCCACGTATCCTCTATAGGCCTGTAAAAAATGCATCAGAATATACTGAGCAGTTTCTAAGATTTTTGCATTTAAATACATGCAGTCAAATTCAATCTTAGTCGAACAGAACTACACCAATTTTATTTATATGATTTTGGTTTTGCCTTTTTTTTTTTATTTATCACACTATCATATTCCCTGTGGTTTCCATAATAATCACAACACCAACTGTTCCCTGCTTTTTCTTCTGTCAACATTTATCTTTGATTTAATGTGCCGGACATTTATTTCGCGAGCCAAATGAGTGGAGACTTGTCAGCGGGCCATCTACCTATATGAAGTTAAGAATTTAGCGAGCGAACAGGATACTGCTTTGCTAAACTGCCTCGCTAAATTTTATCTTTGTAGACATTTTTGTATGGGAGATAAAATTTAGAAAAAGACTCTACAAGCTGTACCAAGATGTGGATGTAGTTTAAAAGGCGAAAATACGTCGACTACATTGGCTCGGCCACATCGAGCGAATGGACAATAATGCTCCAGCTAAGAGGATCTTCGAATCCCAGCCGCCAGGTTTGAGACGACAAGGAAGACCGAACCTCCGTTTCAAAGACCAAGCCATCGCGGATGCCAGAGCGCTTGGTCTGGTTAACTAGAAGCAACGTGACGGGGTTCGCAGAGGATGGAAGGCTACAGTGTCTCAGGCAGAGACTCTTCACGGGTCGGGAGCCCGTTAAGTAAGTTAGTAGAATAAAATATTAAAATTTAATTTCGGTAAAACAAATATTCAAAAAAATAATGTTTAGTATTGCATTAAGAGTTGTGGCTGAGGAATTGGATGAGATGGAATTTAAGCGACAACGTTCAATTAGAAGACGCTTAAAAGATTGTTCAAATCCGTTGGAACCACCACAATAACTGTATGTAAACATGGTATCTCTTAAACACTTAAAATGTCTGTGCTTTTAGGTTCCAAAAATATTACAGGGTTAACAAACTTCTTCGCCACAGCCCAAGAAATCCTTTGGAATTTCACCCATAATTAAATTAAGCGAATGCTTGCGCTTTTTTGCTGAAGGCGGCTATGAAAAAGGAGTTGGAAAAGATAGCCTTGCGCAATCAAGTTTTAGCGAAGTCCCTTCAGAGGTGTCAGCCATTTTTAAATCAATTAAAATATTGAATTGCTGGTTATTAGGCGTTTTTAACATTCTATTCACTTAATTTTTGAGAAAATAATCAACCAACTTGTCCAACTTAATAATGGCGCAAATATCGGAGGGAACAGAAATTCCCCCGAATTCTTATTTACGATAGGAATTTTTTTCCCTCATCCAAACATCATTCACGATAGGAGTACGGGGAAGTACGAACAATTCCGAGGGAATTTTTATTCACGATATGTCTGATTATTTGAAAAACTTATTTTCCAGGTTGCGGCTATGGCACTTTTGGCTTTTATTTGTCTGTCTTTTAAGTGAGGTTTCATATTTAGATTAGAAGTAATAATCATTCCAAGATTCCTGTATTGTTTCACCGTTTCGATGGGCTAACCGTTAAAATTCCAGTTCTCTCTTCCACATAATCTGAGATCACTTTTTAAAAATTATAATTTTCGATTTTTCAAGGTTTACCGTAATATCCCATAAGTGGGAGTACAAATCAAGACGATTAATCATAAGTTGTTAAGATGCAAAATTGACCACATCTGCTAAGAAAAGAGCGTTTATCAAGACTCCAGCAATCTGAATTCCTCCAGGAAGGAAGTCTACAAGGTCGTCGTCGTCTGTGTACATGGGGAAGAAATTTGGGTTAAGTAGTGCATATCCTTGTCTTACTCCTGATGTCGTTTCAAACCACTCCGAAGTTCCCGCTTCATACTGTTGCATGATTTTGTTCATAGAGTACCTTCCTAAACCTGTCACTTATTCCGGCGTTGTACTGCTTAAAAATAAGGTCTCTTCGATCGATGTTATGAAAAGCTGCCTTGAAATCAACGGACAAAGCAAATAATTTCTTTTTTTGTTCTATGAAAGACCCGGCAATATTTTGCAGTACGAAGATATTGTTTACCGGTTGAATAGCCTTTTCGAAATCATGCTTGACATTCTTTGATCAGGGCACTCATTCCGTAACTTTTCAGACGATTATCGTCGAAACGATAGACCTCCAAAATTACTTGGTTGCCAATTTGGAGGTCCAAAATTACAGGTTTGAGATCTTAATCCAGTTAATATTCCAAAAGTATAATGAAAGCTGACGTTTGTCAAAAACATTCGAGCAGAATATGACTTATTTTGGTGATCAAAGTTTCAAAAACGATATCGTTAAGACGATCGTTGATATACGGAATCTGCCCACAGTTTATTGTTGTTAATCCAATCTGGCAAACGATTATTTAAAAGTTTTGTGAATACCTTTGTATGATTAATTCAGAAATGATATTCCTCGGTAATTTGTTGGATCTGTTATGTTGCCTTTTTTATGAAGAGGAAATCTAATAGTTTTAAAAAAGTATTGCGGTATATGTCCTGTTTCTAATATTAAATTAAATGCCGTGGTTATTTTCTCAATGAAGTTGGCAAATACATATTTAAGGAATTCGAATGTTAATTAAAGAGTGAAGAAAGCAGCGAAGCAAGAGTTGGGGACCAAACCCAAAACCTATCCTCTGGATGTACACGGCGATCGTGCGACCAATACTCACATATCGCACCGCAGTCTGGTGGCAAGCCGCCAGCAAAGCGGTAAAAATACAAATTTCAAAGTGTTCTTATTTATAATCTAACTTAAGCTTTCGGAATTAAATTTAAATTTCAATATTCACATTTAAATATTCTAGTTTTAGAATGTGCTATTGTTAATGCCATCTATGGCCGACTAGCGAAATTTGTAAACTAGTACAATTTCGGCCATAGATCGCATGGCCGCACCTCCACTAAAGTCATGCACCTCTATTCTATATATTTATATATACCCGGACAAAGCCCCTCGGACATTTTATTTTCTTCATTCTTGCTCTATCGTGTTCACATTCATCCGTAAAATTGTAAAAAAAGAAAAAAAAAATTGTAAAAATAAACTTGTGGTTACAAAATAAGAAAAGAAATTTGTGCACCAGCAGCTATGTTATTATTATTTTATTTATTATTATCAAAATTCACAAAATTCATTAAAAATAGTAAATGTTATTACAATGCACAGTAATCCTAACATGAATTAGGGAATAGTTAGTGACATTTTATTTTTTGAGGAAGAGAAAAAAAAATTAGGTAATGTCACATTATATAAATTAATACAGTGTGGGGTGAACAATAGGTACAATATAAAGGTATGTACAAGGTGGCGCAAAAGTAATCTTCCTATCAGAAAATGCTATAAATTTTGCGATTGGCCCTAATGTCAGTTCTGTTTTGACATTTGTGTAGTAAACACATGCGAAATACACGTTAATAAACAATGTTACGCTACACTGCTCCAGAACGCGGAATATTGGTGACTATTTATTTGAGCAATAACCGGTCGGTGACTTTGGCACAACGTGAATTTCGTCGCAGATTTCCTAGCCGTCCAACGCCTACTGGTGAAACACTGCGACGTTTAGCCGCTCGCCTCGAAGAGACTGGCACAACACGAGACGTTGCCAAGAGTGGCGGGCCCCGGAGCGCCCGTTGTGCCGAGAATATCGCCTCTGTTGACGCGGCCATTTTTTTTTCGAGAACGCCGCTGGTCAAACAACAATAGTGAACGGCGCCATGTTTACCGATTTTTTTCTACCGCAATTGGACGATTTAGGACTGGAGGACATGTGGTTCCAACAGGACGGAGCTACGGCAGACACTGCGGGAGCCACAACCGATATTCTGAAAGCGGTGTTCCCGGGTCGGTTTTGGCGATTTGCACTAGCCCGCGAGATCGCCTGATTTGACCGCTCCAGACTTCTTTTTGTGGGGCTTTTCGAAGTCGCGGGTTTATGTCAACAAGCCTCAGACTCTTGCAGCTCTTAACCCTAGAAAGATAATCATAAAATAAAGAGCGTAAAAGATAATCATACGTCTCATACGCCAATTAGTGTATTTAATTAAACATATGAACTTCTTATTATTTATAATTAATTTAAATAATTATATAGATACTATTCAAAAAAAATAAATTAATGATTTTTTTATATATAGTGGAGACAGTCAACGCGCTGCGGTTTAGAATTTAAAAGTTATCACACAATTGTCCCGCGCCATACGTCTCGTGGACGTGGATTATCTTTCTAGGGTTAAAGACAATATCCGTCAAGAATGTGAGGACCTATCGCCGGAAGTTTTGGCCAAAGTGATGGAAAATGCCATAAAAAGGGCTCAAATGACAATCAACTGTGGCGGCGGCCATTTACATGACATCATATTATCGACTTGATGTAAAAAAAATTAAAAGACCAAATAAAATTAGTCCACAAGAAGAATCAAAGTTTTTCATTTTTTTTTTAAATTACAGCCAAAAAACATCGGAAGGTTATTTTTGCGCCACCTTGTAATTGCCGACAATAATCCTTTCCCAGCTAGAGAGATCAAAGTTTTTTTTACAAAATTGGAACATTGAATTAAGAACGCGCAAGTCAATTATATCCAAAAGGAAACGCTTTGGCAGAAAGTGTAGTCGGCTGTCGGCATCGTAAAATCAATACTTAAGAAGAGTAAAACTCACGAGGATTTATGTATACCGTTACTAGAATACCGAAACGCTCCAGTAAAAGACATGTTATTTTCACCTTCACAACTTCTAAATAATATACGTTCACGTACTAAATTACCAATCAGTGGGAAACTACTGATCCCGACACTAAATAAACGCGTAGTTCAACAATTTGCGAACAAAATTAAAAATTTTACTAACAATTACAATAAACATGCTAAAGCTAGAAACACTTTTCAGAATGGTCAACCTATTTACATGCAACAATCAGACGAATGGGTTCGTGGAAAAATTAAAAAAAAAGCCGTACACAGCGGTCCTACATTATTGAAAACGAAAACGAAACGAAAAACACATTCTTTGGCGAAATAGTAGTTACATCAGATCAAATCCCGAGTCAAGTTTAGCAATTCGAACATTAGAAAAGAATGCGAAGTACTAAACTGCATAATAAGTCGAAAAACTAAAAAACCATTACACTGGAAAAAGATAACGGTATCGTGACAGATCCTGTAGTTGTATCAAATGAGTTTAACAATTACTTCGCCTCAGTTTCCCAGCAGTCTATATCTTGTGACTTTCTAGTATCATGTGGGGCTTGTTTAGCGTCTCAACTCTTTGATAGAACATTTTAAAGTAACAGCTTCGTTCTTAATCCCATCTCGGGATTCGAATTATTAAAAGTTATCAATTCCTTAAAAAATTCAAGTTCTTTTGGTGACGATGGAATTTTCAATTCCAACCTAAAAAGAATCGCGTTCAATGTGGTTGATACTTTGGCTCATCCTTTCAATTTAAGCATCTTCTCGGGGACCTTTCCTGAATTGCTAAAACGAGCTAATGTGGTTCCTGTCTTCAAGAAGGGGAATAGAAAAGATAAATTGAATTACAGATCGATTTCTATACTTTCTGCAATTTCTAAAATTTGTCGAGAAAGCGCTAAAATATAGAGTTTTAAAATATCTCTCTAACATTAACTTTTTTAGCGAAAACCAATTTGGTTTTAGACAAAACTTTTCTACCGAAGATGCTCTACTAGATTTTTGTCAGTATATTTACAAGGGTCTTGACAACAAGAAAATTTGCGCCGGTCTCTTCGTAGATATAACAAAAGCTTTTGACATGGTGGATCACGAAATTCTGTTGGGTAAACTATACCGCGTAGGATTCCGAGGCTTTATCGGAGATTGGTTTGCATCTTACCTTAAGAGCAGGACGTAAAAAGTAAAACTTGGGAACGATGTTGGCGGCTCTAGGTTAATTAACCTCGGGGTACCTCAAGGTTCGGTCCTTGGCCCATTGTTGTTCTTAATATATATGTTAACTCGGCCTTCAGTCTTCCGTTTGTAGGTAGACTAAAGGCATTTGCTGACGACTTCGCGTTTGCGTATGGCACAGATAATCTTTTCAACTTACTTGCTCAGATCAACCATGATGTACATCTTTTAAGACTATGGTTTGCAGAACATAAGTTAATGGTAAGCACTAAGACGAAGCTCATGCTCTTCAGCCTTACTGCCAGGAACATCCTGAAATAAATATTGTGTTTCATGCAGCTTGTTGATGCAGATTTAGCCTGCTGAATTGGGGATGCAGTATTCAATATAATGAAAATGTTGCATGTAACACAAATTGTTTTACTATTGAAACTGTTAAGAACTATAAGTACTTAGGTGTCGTAGTTGACCAAAACCTAAGCTGGTGTGATCATATATTTATTTTAAAACAATATTTTCTATCTACTCTGCGAAACTTCTATCGGAATATTACATTCGAAATTTCAATATGGTATAAGCTGCTCGGGTGGTACCCACATTAACAACAATTAACTATTCTACAAAAATATGTAATCAGAAAAATATGCTTTTAATAAACTGAAAATTCTGCCAGTTAGACATCTGTACTATTTTAAAGTTTTAAAATTTTTTTTTACTAGATGTGGGTACTTACGGAGCCCCATCAATGATAACCCTAACCTTCGAAGCAACTCAAGTTCTCTGGTTAGCATACCCACTTTTCCCAGTTCTAGCTTAACCCTAGAAAGATAATCATAAAATAAAGAGCGTAAAAGATAATCATACGTCTCATACGCCAATTAGTGTATTTAATTAAACATATGAACTTCTTTTTATTTACATTTAATTTATTTAATTATATAGATGCTGTTCAAAAAAAATAAATTAATGATTTTTTTATATATAGTTGAGACAGTCAACGCGCTGCGGTTTAGAATTTAAAAGTTATCGCACAATTGTCCCGCGCCATACGTCTCGTGGACGTGGATTATCTTTCTAGGGTTAAGAAGCTTATACACAACTGTATCTTGTAAATTATTTTACACACTCCCTGGAGACATTCGAATATTAACCATAATGAAATCGAAACCTTGTTGCGCTTCATCACCTAATCAAGTTTAAAATTATGTCATCTCAAAACTGTTTAGAAGATACATCTGTTCGTCACTTTCATTCCTTTTCTTGCATTTACAAGGTGGCGCAAAAATAACCTTCCGATGTTTTTTGGCTGTAATTTAAAAAAAAAAATGAAAAACTTTGATTCTTCTTGTGGATTAATTTTATTTGGTCTTTTAATTTTTTTTACATCAAGTCGAGAATATGATGTCATGTAAATGGCCGCCACCACAGTTGATTGTCATTTGAGCCCTTTTTATGGCATTTTCCATCACTTTGGCCAAAACTTCCGGCGATAGGTCCTCACATTCTTGACGGATATTGTCTTTAAGAGCTGCAAGAGTCTGAGACTTGTTGACATAAACCCGCGACTTCAAAAAGCAGACAAAAAGAAGTCTGGAGCGGTCAAATCAGGCGATCTCGCGGGCTAGTGCAAATCGCCAAAACCGACCCCGGGAACACCGCTTTCAGAATATCGGTTGTGGCTCCCGCAGTGTCTGCCATAGCTCCGTCCTGTTGGAACCACATGTCCTCCAGTCCTAAATCGTCCAATTGCGGTAGAAAAAAATCGGTAAACATGGCCCTATAGCGTGCACCGTTCACTGTTGTCGTTTGACCAGCGGCGTTCTCGAAAAAAAAATGGCCGCGTCAACAGAGGCGATATTCTCGGCACAACGGGCGCTTTATTTCCGCTGCCGATTTATTTGTTAATTTTCTCACATCGATCCATTTTGAAAAATAATCAATAGAAAGGGCAATTATTTTCTTCAATCGAAAACGCTATAAGTGAAAAACGAGTCTATAGTCTCTCCTGTGAACCTAACCTCACATTTGTGAGTCTCAACAGTTCGAAATTGTATCCCAAGCCGTAAGATTTTCATCAGGTTGACAGTGATTAACTAAATGCTGTTCAAATAATCATAAAGGCGCTCAAATGAATTTTATAGGTTTCATATTCACTGAAATTTGATTTGTTTTCAACAAATTCACATTGAAGGCTTAGGCTACTCATCTCAACAAATCGGATTGCATTTAATCTTTAATCCTACACATAAACGGATTATCTATTGTTGTAATTGTACACACCCAAAAACATACGTCTCTTATTTCCAAATAAATTGCAGACAAAGTTATGCGAGTAGCACACGCCTTATCAAGTTAAACCCTATTTTGGTCAAACTGAGTTGAAAGGTGAAATTCCAGACAATGGAATTGATTTTTATATGTTTGCGCCTATTCAAACAACACGACGTTAAATCGGATAGCCGGTATTTTATTTAGGGGTAGGTTATATAATACTGTGAACAATAGATATACACAAACAAAAATGGCAAAGGGCTACAAACGATTCAAAACGGGTGCAGTCTGATGTTTCAATTTCAGACTTCGGTTAGTGATAGAACCTGTAATAATTCAAATTTTACAAAAAGAGCAATAAGCCAATTACGTGAGATCCTATTCCATTAAACGCTTGATGCATACAACATGAGTGACAGAAATCTGTTGGAGATTTTTAAAATTCAACAACCAAAACCGATTGCCTTTGCGCCATATTACGGACCACCGCCAAAGGGTTTCAATTCAATTCAATTTTGTATACCCAAAATTCAAATTTTACAAAAAGAGCAATAAGCCACCGCCAAAGGGTTTCAATTCAATTTTTTATACCCTCCACAGGAAGGTATATCCACTTTGTCATTACATTTTTAACGCCAAGAAGGAGTAACCTGAGTCAGGACCACATTCTGAATCGATTAAGCCATGTCCGTCTTTCTGCCTGTCTGTTGAAAGCACGATAGCGCCCAAAGGAATTGACATAGGCGAATGAAATTTGGTGAAAAGACTTCTTTTTATCGTCGTCAGGTTGGTATCAAAAATGGGCTATGTCGGTTAAGTAGTTCTGGTAGCTCCCATACAAAATCAATATTAGGCCTATGTGTCTCTCTGTCTGTTTTAAACAGGATATCGTCAAACAAAATCGACCTAGGCAAGTGAAATTTTGTGAGAGGACTTACTTTCATCGTCGTCAGGTTGATATTAAAATTGGGCTATGTCGGTTAAGGAGTTCGGGTAGCTCCCATACAAAATCAATATTAGACCCATGTGTCTATCTGTCGGTTGAAAACACAATATCGTCCAAAGGAATCAACCTAGACGAATGCAATTTGGTGAAAGGACTTATCTTGATCGTCGTTAGAATGGTATTAAAAATGGGCTATGTCGGTCAAGTAAATCTGGTACCTCCCATACAAAACCAGTTTTGCATGACTCGTATGCAGTGAAGGGTATCAAAGCATCGGCCAAGCCGATGATAAAACCTTTACTTGTTTTTTATTCATGAAAAATGTATTTACATAAATTTATGTATGAAAAATGAGTTTACAAAATGATGCAAACAATTTTACATATAAATTTATCCACACCTCGACTAAAATAATGACCTATTGTCCGATTAGTTCATTCTCCAGTCCATTCAAGTCTTGAAGAATTCCAAGAGAGGTCTTCAAATGACTTTTCGTAAGCCAAAGAACGCACTCGTCAAAAAGTATAAGTTAACACAATTTCGTAACTGAGCTTGCAGGAGCCCTTACTTATATTGCAAACGCTTTCAATGAAGCTGCTGTCTAAGGGCCGGAAACGGAGCGTTTTTCGCATTTAAAATATCAAGTCTATTAAATATATTACTCCAAGTTCTAATTTTAACCACCTTTAGTAGGCACATGATCGTTATAGTGCATCCGAATTAATTTAGTTTAATTGTTACTAAGCGAAGCAAATTTACAAAACTGTTTCCATTGCAGAAAAAAATAAAAAATTAAGCCTCCCCAATAAGGTATTTAAAAGCTGAAGCTGGATATACACTTGAAAAAGGTTCATAATTCCATTTCACATATTTTTTCATCTATCAGTTTAGTTACGAGTACTTAACACAAAGTTGGTACAAATTAGAACTCGAAAAGCCCTCAGGCGTATAGTTAGTTAGTTTGACTAACGTTAAAGACATGCATATTAAATATTTGCCATTTGGATGTTCGAACTGTATTCATAATGAAAGAGAAGAAAAATGTCTTTTCCAAACCAGAAATCTTGCCTTTAATCTTTTTTGTTTAATCGACAAACCAATTTCATGTATACACAAAAAAAGTTTAAATTTGTATTGGATCGAACTTCTATAAGAAACCTCATGGTCAAAATCTCAATAAATAAATTAATAAAATCATTTCCTTCATTTTCATTAATATTTTTGAAAAAAAATGGGAAATTAAAAAAATTTCAGTTATATGGAATTGTTAACATGGGATGGTGTAGAAAGCTTCATCAATTAACCTAATAGACTTATCTTATACCACGGACAGTATTTGTTGTTGAATTAAATTTTTCAAAAAGCGTTTTAGTAATTTTTGTTTTAAAACTTTTAACAGTGTAGAAAGTTCAAATAGGTAGGAAACCCTACCTGCTCACGTATACACAAAAAAAGTTTAAATTTGTATTGGATCGAACTTCTATAAGAAACCTTATTGTAAAAATGTCATTAAATAAATTAATAAAATTATTTCCTTCATTTTCATTAATATTTTTGAAAAAAATTTGGGAAATTAAAAAAATTTCAGTGTAGAAAGCTTCATCAATTAACCTAATAGACTTATCTTATACCACGGACAATATTTGTTGTTGAATTGAATTTTTCAAAAAGCGTTTGAGTAATTTTTGTTTTAAAACTTTTAACAGTGTAGAAAGTTCAAATAGGTAGGAAACCCTACCTGCTCACGTATACACAAAAAAAGTTTAAATTTGTATTGGATCGAACTTCTATAAGAAACCTTATTGTAAAAATGTCATTAAATAATAAAATCATTTCCTTCATTTTCATTAATATTTTTGAAAAAAAATGGGAAATTAAAAAAATTTCAGTTATATATGGAATTGTTAACATGGGATGGTGTAGAAAGCTTCATCAATTAACCTAATAGACTTATCTTATACCACGGACAATATTTGTTGTTGAATTGAATTTTTCAAAAAGCATTTGAGTAATTTTTGTTTTAAAACTTTTAACAGTGTAGAAAGTTCAAATAGGTAGGCAACCCTACCTGCTCACGTATACACAAAAAAAGTATAAATTTGTATTGGATCGAACTTCTATAAGAAACCTCATTGTCAAAATGTCATTAAATAAATTAATAAAATTATTTCCTTCATTTTCATTAATATTTTTGAAAAAAATTTGGGAAATTAAAAAAATTTCAGTGTAGAAAGCTTCATCAATTAACCTAATAGACTTATCTTATACCACGGACAGTATTTGTTGTTGAATTAAATTTTTCAAAAAGCGTTTTAGTAATTTTTGTTTTAAAACTTTTAACAGTGTAGAAAGTTCAAATAGGTAGGCAACCCTACCTGCTATAGATTGAAACTTCTGTTAAACGACGACATCTCTCCTGCTCTAATTGGTAGCATAGAGTTGGCTGCGAAACGCAGCTCGGTGGATGTGGCAGGCAAATTGAGTTTATATCACTTTTTGCATCAGACCAGGATGGGCGTGTTCCCGAGTTCGCATCCGCCCAATTCTTTCGGTACTAGGGTTTGCTTAGTGAGTTTTACACTGCCATTATGCAACCTGATCGAGAACGTAAGTTAGTTCAAAGACTGAAGTCAAGATTGAGCTCCGCGTCATGTAGAAACTTTAAAAAAAATTCTTTCTCCTCTTAAAAACACGGTGTTAAGAATTTTTTTTTTTTTACATGTTCATTCAAAACATGCTTTGCCTACACTTGCCTCTAGGCTGTAAGAAAGAAATACACTCACACTTGATCATACAGAAATACGTATATTTGCAAACTAGATAGAAATTCTGCTTACCCTTTGTTTGGCCTGCAGCCGCAAATAATTCTAATCTAATCGAATCTAATTTTAATTTTAAACTATTCGTAAATAGAAAAAATTCACCGCACTAATGAATGCACAATCAAGCAACGAACAGCACCAATGCCAAACGACAGACTATTGTCCTGGTGAAAGAGGCAAAAGTTCTATGTACGCACAGAATGCAATGAGGAAGAGTTCTCCATCTGGCATTCTTGCCCTGTAAACAACAACTCAAATCAACTTCCTAAATCAGCATATCGCCGCCGCGCGTCGTCTCCATCGCCACAAACAACCACGAACCACTCTATATGTGCATAGGAAGAAAAAGAACAAAACAACCAAAAATCAATTGATCCGCGATGCTGATGATGTTCGGTTTTGTTTTTGCTTGATTGAAGCCAAGGAAGAGCTCTATGCGTTGTGTGGCGCAGTCTTCGAGATTCGCCTTCTGTTTCTATTGCGAGCTCTATCGGACGATAATGGAAAATTGAAGTTCCATTTCCATTTGCGAAACGGGCAACGCATATCCTTATGCAGCGCGATACACCTCATTGCAATAGACGGTAATACACAAGCACACACATCCAAAAGTCCAATTAACGACGTGAGACCATGAAAAGAAGGAACGAACGACAAAACATAAACAACATCAATGGGTGGTGGCGTTGGAGTGGAAACTTGAATGCACCGCACATTTCCCCTTTCCCAGAAGTGGCTGCCATTGCCATTCCAACCCAGACCAAATGCAGGAAGAGGGGAATCATCGCCGCATCGACCACAGATGGCGCATGTTCGTCTATCCTCAATAACTGTTCTGTTTGTGTGTGAGATGTTTTTGTTGTTTTGCTTTCGTTATCTGGGAATTTTACGGGATCCATCCCACTTTAGAATCGATGTCGATGTCGATGTTTGCTGAAATGGAGGAGCCATGAAAAGAGCATTTGACGGAATGTATTCATTGAAACAAAGGAATGTTACTTCGTGCATTTTCTGTGCAGGCGAATTCTCAAGTTCATTGCCGATGGAGGAGAGTAACGGCATTGAGACTTGAGAGTTCTTGTTTTTTTTTTGTTACGAATACTTAGGGAAACAGGCATCAGGGGCAGCTCATGTGTAAGCACTTTACGCGCTTTTTTTAGAATGAAGTGTTGTAAAAGCATTTTTTAAATGGAAGCGGATGCGTGCGTCGGATTTTCTTTTTTCAATCAAATGTGTGTATATGTACAGTGGTATGTCAATATGACGTAACGCAATTTGAAAGACAGGCGGCAGATTCCGTATAACAATAATAGTGGGGACGATATTGTTTTTGAAACTTTGACGACCAAAAGAAGTTATATTCTCCCGAATTTGTTTCACTATCGTCAGCTTTCATTACGTTTGTGGGAAATGAACTGGATTAAGGTCTCAAACTCGTAATTTTGGCACTTAGTTGCTACTTTGGAGGTCTATCGTTTCGACGATAATCGTCTGAAAAATTACGGAATGAGTGCCCTGAAAACAGACGAGTAATGGTGCGGACAAAAAAATAACAACTACAAGTGAGTTGCGGTTTACAAACTAAGTACTTAACCAAGGGTCTTTAAAATAAGTGCTTGGCATTACAGTTCTATATTTTTGGGACGAATGAAAGGGCCATACCGTTTTAGGCCAAATCGGAATGGCTGAATTAAAAACCAATGGTCGAAGGACAACCGGTACCGCTTACTACAGTCCACAACGGATATAAGAACTAATATAAGAACCCATCGGTTATAAGGAACGCTTGTGGAAACAAAACACAAAATAGGATATGCACAAAATACAGTAAAACCCGGATAAGTGCCTTTCGCTAAGAACCTTTTTCTGAGAACAAAAATTCGGAGGATATTTTCATATAAAACTGATTCCTTTCGCTTAACTACCTTTCCCGCTTCATTGCCTTTTATTTTGTATACTTTTATTGAAATTTACCTGAAAAAAAATCTTTCAAGTATACATTTTTGAAATCAGCTGAAAAAGTACAAAAGCTTTTTTTCCTTTAGCGCTTTCACAATATAAAAATAAAAAAAGTAATAATCTTAATCTACTACAATGGTGAAGACTGACTGGGTGGGTAGCTGTCTTTGTCAAAATTTAAACTGTCAATGTTAAATTTTAGTTTTTTAGTTATTTTAGTTTTGTGAGGCACTTATCCTGGTTTTACTGTATCCGCTGATCTGTCAAATATCATATGCAAATTAGTAATACATCGTTCGATCGGACACAGTTTTTGGAACTTTTTATAAATAGTACGCTTTCCTTTGTTTTCTAATACAGATACTTGATTGATTTATGAGTAAGTTTGAGTCGTAAAAATATTTCCTTCAAATGATGTATTCAATAAACGAAATGCAGTTCATTAGAATACCTTGATTTGTTATTGAATCGTTAGCAAGTGAATATTTTTGAAAATAAGAGTAAAAACCAGCCAATTCGTTTCAGAATAAACTAAAGCGTTTTAAGAACCTATCGCTTCCGTTTTTTAATTCCAATTTGCCAATCAAAGAAATAATGCTTGCAAAGGTATATAGAAGTGTGCAAATAAATACATATTACCCAATTCGGGAAACTTGGTATAGGTTTTAGGCTTGAATGTTACTTGTTCACATCTTTGTAATTATTTTTTTTTTTTTTTGCAGTCAGTCGGGTTTTTTAAATTAACTTTTCTTATTTTTACCTTTTTAGCCTTTAACAATCCGGGAAAGAACACGAATCTAATAACACCTCACTCTTCAAAATCGGCCAAACCGTTTAGACTACAAGGTGTGACGTAGGAATGGACATAGGATACGCCATAAGCGCGAAAAACATTGCCCTCCCTGTGTCCAGTCGGGGGAAAAAAACGTTTCTTTTGTGAATGGAGTGCATTATATTTATTTGTCAGCGTTTTAGGACTGCAGCTAGAACACTGTATTGAAATCTTTAAAGCACTTCTATCTTAGACTAACCAAACAAGACAGTCGACTGAGAGCAGAAACGGTACTTCTGCCTACAAGCTTCCTGTCCTGCATAAGATTTGCAAAAGTATTCGTGCCTGTACAAATCAAAGGAGCGCCATTGCTACCACACGCATACTTATACAATTTGCTGCAGCGACTTCATGTCATCCGGGCGGCCATTATTTTGGTGGGAAATCAAGTGTTTGCGACTGTGTTCGGCATACTTTGTGCCCATTAGTTATGCGGTGTTCACATCACAGTTTATTTTAAGAATTTTTAAAGTTTTTGAAATTGTTGGTATCAAATGGAATTCCTGTTGTTATATCGTTACAATGCCAAATAAAATAATATAATAAATATTTGTCAATATCTAGCAGACATCCATCTCATAATATTAATCAGGGAAAATGAACTACCACGGTTTTTCACTTTTGTTAAAAGAGATTTTGTAACTTCAGGTTTTTATTGCATATTTTAAGAAAATAAACTTTTTTCCGTTGATTTTAAATACCGAAGCCATATTGAAAAAAAATATATTTCAACACAGTTTAGCGAAAACGTTTTTTTTTAATGTCGTGGGGAAAAATATGATTTTTTTTTTAGTTGTAGCATAATTTATAATCTGTAATTAGTACGTTAAATATATACTTGCACAATTACATATGCAAGTATGCATTTGTTAAATTGAAAAAATTAGTTCGCCCTTTAGTTTACTCGTAACGATAAAAAAATGTTTTGATCACTTTTCGTATTCCAAAACCAGAAATAGTGCTCTTGTTTTTGTTAATTAATAATTAGGAAGGTTTATAAAAAAATCTGTGCACATTTCAAAATACATTGTTTTAAAATTTGTAAAAGACAGCCTATTGTCTTTTTGTTAGGAGTTCAACTTTTTTTGTTTTTGCTTTCCGATATTCATATTTGTTCCTACTGTTCCTAATTAACATTATTCAACAATGTTCAGTGTTATTAAACTACAGAATTACCAATCATATATTGATTTTGTACAAATATGGTGTTAAATAAACGAATTTAAAAACATTCACCCTAATAGAAATTTATACAATATTCATGATCATTTACTAAAATTCGCTTTTGCCTAGTGGAAGCTTGGGTTTAACTTCCATGTTGTTGGCTCAGTTTTGGAACAACCCCCACGGATTTAATTTATGCATTTTGCTGTCAAACATAGAATTCATACAAACAAAATTAAAAATAAACTGAAATGTGAATGGGTGAACATCTTTTACTACCGAAGATGGATAGAGGACAAATTAAGCTTTATAAAAAACCATACTCAACATTTACTTTTTTTTACTTTTATTGTTAAAAATTTGCGGGGAAAATCGTGTGGGTGCACTGAAAGTCGACTGTCTAGTTTGGTTAATCTGTGACTTCTATTTGATGTAAGTCGCAAATAGAGTGTTCTATATGCTTATGTTATAAAAATAATAATATTTCAATTAAAATAAATGAATTCATGACCAAATCCAGACACTCCACAAGACCGCTAAATCAGAAAGTAATTTATTTCACAGTTCAGTTTATTTTTAATTTTAGTATTCCATATCTTGATATTTCTCACAATTTTTTTTTTTTTTAAATCTAGATTTATATATTTATTTGTTAAGCCTATGACACTCCGGGAAATATAACCGATGTAATGACATCTCACTCTTAAGGCTTTAGGTCTTATCGCCCGAAACCATAACGTCATAAGCCGCACATGACAGTTTGTGAGTAATAAAGTAATGAAATAATAAACGCCCGCCTTACGCGCTGCGCGGGCGCACTGATGGGCCGGCCGTTCGCGTCGCGTCGTAGGGCGTGGCACCGCGCAGCCACATCCCCTCCCGCCGGCACGGTTTTTGTTTAAATACCTTATCACTCACAAACTATCTTGTTAGAAAATAAAATAAAGCAATTTCTGGTCTTTTTTCCAAAAGGAATTTGGAAATTAAGCCAGAATATATTTATTTTTTGGCTTAGTTTCCATTTTACTTTCTGTCTCTTTTTCCACACGGCCAAAATTGCAACGTTTCTGGTGTATTTTCCAAACAATGTTCTGCTGATTTTTCCAATTTTGACTAAATAAACATTTTCTGGTGTTTTTTTCCAAAAAAAAAATTGTGTTGTAATTTCCTTGTGGGGCTTTTTGAAGTCGCGGGTTTATGTCAACAAGCCTCAGACTCTTGCAGCTCTTAAAGACAATATCCGTCAAGAATGTGAGGACCTATCGCCGGAAGTTTTAGCCAAAGTGATGGAAAATGCCATAAAAAGGGCTCAAATGACAATCAACTGTGGCGGCGGCCATTTACATGACATCATATTCTCGACTTGATGTAAAAAAAATTAAAAGACCAAATAAAAATAGTCCACAAGAAGAATCAAAGTTTTTCATTTTTTTTTTTAAATTACAGCCAAAAAACATCGGAAGGTTATTTCTGCGCCACCTTGTATAAGAACACCTCCGATATAAGGAATTTTTTTTTTTTTTTTTTTTTTTTTGATTTTAGAGGTTTCTTATATCCGCCATGAACTGTAATTAATCCTTGGATGTTTTGAGGTTAAGTTCGAACGAAATTTTTGATCGCACGTTTGTGGTACACATTTTAATTTTGTAGATTGTGAATAAACTGTGACTATTCGCGGCGAGGATGTTTTTGGTCGCGTCAAAAAGTTAGTTCGAATTTTCGTTATTTAAACTTGTTTTCTGAATACTTTTCGAGGGATCATTTAAGTATACTACTCTTAAAATAGTAAAAAGAACAGCTTTCTGTTTTTTAATTCATAAAAAGTGTTTTGTTCGCATTTTACCAATAGATAATTCGTTCGATTGCTCTCATATGACCTATACTTAAGACAGAGTTGAACATAAAAAAATAAATTACACGACTGGGTGGCGCACGAAAATGTAATTTCTCGTTCAAGTTTGATTGAGCTATTTATTTCACTGATTATGTATACAAAGTTAAGAAGCAAGGCAAGATGAAGATGTACATAATATATAAGACCTTTTAGATAATGTCCGCTGTTGGCATCAACATTCCAATGTGAGTTTTTGCTACGTAAATTTGACTAAGTATCGGATTTTAGGTACAGGCAATCCTCGAAAATTTCGGTTAAAAAATTATTATATTAAGTAAAAGTAACTGATTCCTAAGCCTCAGTTTTATTCATTTTTAAAACAATTAACAATAAAACACTTTAGTCATTCCCGTCAGCAACTTTAGAATTATAGTAAAGTTTTATTTGTTGCTATTTAAAAAAGCTTCACTTTAAGGTAGCTAGCCACCAACATCCTCCATTCCTCATCGTTTAGACCTCTGATGAACTCAGTTATTGACAAATTATACGCTTTTACACCTTACGCGTTTTGTAAGTACAAGAAGTGGAACAGGAGTCTGGTCTGTTCTCTTAGGGAATGTTTTTGTTGTTGAGGCGTTAAGTTCTAAACAGTTTTTTAGGCACCAGGATGGTCCACTAGCGTGTTTGGGGCTTCAACGATTATTTAAGTATTGTCAAGAAAATCGCCAAAATGAAAATCAAATTAGCAGATGTTCTGAGAAAGGCCACTCTTCTTTCTTTATTGGCTCTTGTATCAAATCATGAAAATTACAGTCCACACTATTACAAAGATAGGTCTTTCTATAATTCAAAATGATTTAGTACAAACAAATAGTTTAGAAAGAACGATGTTACCATCTAAACAAGTATTTTAAGTATTTTTTGTTTTTTAAATTAAACAATTCAAAATTGCAGAAAGGAAATTTTGGCCAAGACGGTATTCATCATAAACTAAGTATTATATAGACCGTCAGCTCTTTCAACGTAAGAGAATTTGCCTACAAGCTGTTTTCCGTGTTACTATGTGGCAAAGTATGTGTGCCATGTTAAATTAGATTAGACGCACGCATACACTCGCACCTAGGAACCTGACAGATGCCTGACAGTTCATTCTGTGGTAACATTGGCAAAAATTCAAATAATTGGCCGGGTCGTGTTAAGAAAACGGTGGGTAGTGTAGTGAATTTAGTACCAAATTTATTATTAAACGCATAGGTATAGAGGATTTCTCTCATTTTACCAGGATAATGTACAGTCAAAATCGGTTATAACGACCTTCAAGGGACTGACGATTTTGGTCGTTATAAGCGATAGGTCGCTGTAACCGATATCAAGGTGCATGCGTAAATTAATCTGTTTTCAATTTTTTTATTCATTTTTATAGTTTTTATTTGTACCAGATATATATATGTATGTATGTACATGTACATACATACGAGAATTATTTACAAAGTACATACATTTATTATTTATTAAAAAAAGTAGAAATATCTGATTGTTTAGTTTTTGTTGATATGAACTTTTTTTCAATTGCTTTTTCCATCAATACAATATTTTCTGTAAAATTGTTGTCACCAAGATCATTAAATAAACAGAATGTACTTAAAGTTCGTAGAGAATTTAGCTCTTCCTCGATTATTGGCTGAACAAATCCTATTTCTGAAAAAAAAACAATGTTTTGTTGCATTTTGACCGAGAACATATTAAAACCAGCTACCTTCTTCTTCGTCACTTTCGTGTGTTGCATCATTTTGCACTATATCAACGATTTCTTCATCTGTTAAAGTCGCGGCCGTTAAAAGGTGTTCGTCAACTTCCAGTAGCTCATCGAACGAATATGGGAGTACATTTTCCATAGCCAAAGCACTTTGAATCCACTGATTTAAGGGCCATTCATCCTCTTCCTCAAAATCTTCTCTTGTTTGAGCATGTTTCAATCCTGAATGCATGTAACAGTTTGCAATAGTTGAACTAGTGACCCTTTCCCAAGCTTTTGAGATCAGTAAAATCGCGTCCAGCAAATTTATGTCTCGTCGATGTTCAATATTCTTTATAAGTTCTAGCACTTGAAGCTTTCTATAATGGGCTTTGAGGAATCTTATGATTCCTTGGTCCATTGGTTGGAGCACCGAGGTAGTGTTTGGTGGCAGGAATTCAAGCCGCATGGCTCTCAAGCCTTCCACTGCTGGATGTGCAGGACAATTGTCAACGAGTAATAATACAGTACACCCTCGGTAAAAGCAACCCTCCATAAACGCAATACCTCGCTTAAAGCAACACCTAAAATTTTACCATTAGTGACTCAGTAATTGCAACTTTTCAAAAAACTGTGACTCGGTAAACGCAAATTTTCACCCATGCTCTTATTTCATTTAATTTTTGTTTCGTTTCTTTTTTGTGATTGGTTTTACTGTAACTGGGCAGTTATTTTACAGCTACTTCTCTCAGAATTTTAAACACACACAGAATAAGAAGAAAAGAAGGATTTGAAAAGCTGTATTAACTGTACTACATAATGTATAAATATTTTTTTTAAATGAATTAAAATGAATGAATTTTGTATATACTATGGTTTTAACCTTAAATTCTAATTCAAGGCACCTTTTTTTTGTGACTCGCTTAAAGCAACAACCTCAATTAACGCAACTGCTTGAATTTCCATTGGTTGCTTTTACCAAGGGCGTACTGTATATTTTTATTCTCCTTTTTTAGTCGACGGTCCCAGTTTCGTAGGTATTTTTTAAAAATTGAAGAAATCATCCAGGCTTTCTTATTGCTCTCATATTCAACGGGAAGCTTTTCCACATTCTTAAAGCATCTTGGATTTCTTGATTTGCCCACAACAAGGAGCTTCTCCTTAATTGTACCAGTCATATTTGCTCCTACCAGTACAGTAATTCGATCCTTAGCCATTTTGCCTCCAATACATTTTTCACCTTTAAATTTCAGCGTGGTGGTTGGTGTCATTTTAAAAAATAGACCGGTTTCATCAATATTGAAGATGTTTTTATCTGTATAATTGGACCGAAGTTGGGGCCAAACAAACTGCAACCAATTGTCTACTAGACCCTTAGGAACACTTTTGGCCTCTCCTATTATTTTGCCACTAACAATTCCATGACGTTGACGAAAACGTTGTATCCATGCTTATGAACACGCGAAGTCGTTCTTACCCATCTCCTTGGCAAAGTCATTTGCTTTAGCTTGCAAAATGGGTCCACTGATGGGTGCACCGGAACTTCTCTGTGTCTTAAACCGTATTAGCAGAGCCTTCTCAACCTCAGTGTGCAATGAACTCTTTACTTTTTTCACGGTAAGTTTTGCTTCCTCAAATTGTTTTTTAATTGTTTCCTTATCCTTTAAAATTCTTGATATAGTGGAGTGTGAAACGGAATACTCTTTATCTTTAGCAAGGTCTTTATTTTGCTCTCCAGCTTCAAATCTAAAAATTATACCTGCTTTCTCTTCAATTGTTAAGATTTTTCGTTTCTGACTCATTTTCCAATTAACTTTATGCAAACCGAATAACATCAAAACTCTTCGACCACTCGTCACACAGAAAAATTTACACTTATTTCCCCACCTACTAGTGAACAAACTCAAAACCAATAATAAGCGCAAAACATAAAGAATAATAATATGTATCTCAACAAACGGTGAGCTGTAACATGTGTCTAGACAGATACATCATGTACAGACCCATAAATAGATAGTTTACCGTTTCAGAAAAAATGCAGTCGCACCAACAGCTGCGTCGATCTTAGTCGTTATAACCAATATTTGATTTCAAAACAAGGAAAAAATCGGTCGTTGTAAACGATTTGTTATTCAATGGGTTTATAATGGAGCTCAGCCGGGACCTAAGAATTTGGTCGTTATAACCGATACGTCGTTATAACCGATGTCGTTGTAAGCGATTTTGACTGTATATAGTACGGGATGTTTACATTTATGTTGTAAACAATGGAAATCGATGAACTACTCGTATATGAATCATCGACAAAAATAAAAAAATATCCGCTTACTAATCATTATTCGCTTGTGACATTTCAGGGTACAAATCAGCAAATATATTTATTTCAAATTTTGCTTATATACATTTTGAGTTTCGTTCTTTCCCGTACATTTTAAAGAAAATACATTTTCGTTGATTGTGTCTTATAGACTTTTTCTTTTTATTATTATTCATATTCTCGACATTTTATTTCAAATGTAATTTCATAATGAATAATTTCATTTGTTTCAAATTTTCTAATAAATTTAATTTGTTTTCCATTTATAAACGAAATCTTCATGGAAAGATTGGGCCTTACCAATAAACATTTTTATTTTCGACTCTTATTACGATTAGTTAACAGTGGTTTTATTTTCAATACAGTTTTCGCAATTGTGAGCTTCCATAAATTTAAAGTCCATACTAAACTCTATAACTCAAAAATTATACCCGAACAGAAATGTTTATATCTTTCCCCTGAAACATATTTTAAATTTTAATATTCTTAATCAATTTTTCTCTTTATATTGGTTGCAGTTTTTCCATCGACATTCGCCGGTGAAATAATTTTTCGCCAAAAACAACAAACGAAAACAGGCGTAATAATTATAGGAAACAAATATTTTATTTTATTTCAACGAATGCATTTTCACACTTTACTCTTTCATTTATTTATGTTGATTACGTTCGCTATTCTACATTTGGTGGAATACATGTTTCCGTGGTGAAATACAACAACGAACGCATCCTGTCAGCTGATGGAAACTCACCAAATACACTAACTCTCAGTCACAGCCCTATTATGGCTATCAAATATCAACACGATATTTGACAATAATTGATACGTATCAACAAAATGAACGAGTCGGTATTATGGTTATCAATCTATCAACATTTTTGATGAATTGTGAATTGTATTCGATTTAAGATCTATTGTGAATAGTTTTATCTGTAAACTTGGTATTACGGTCGTCAAAAAAATTGATATTCATCAAATTTTCTATCAACCACAAATTTCTTGTTGATACATATCAAATATTCGGGCGGTTCAAAATTTCTATTGATATCGAATCATACAAATTATTTCCTTGTGCCTATTATTCAAAAAAAAAAACTTTAGACCGAAATGTCATCGGTAGAGTTATTTTTTGAAGGGCATTATGATGAATTAGGTGTGAGGGAACAAGCTATCATACGCAGGATTTTACGAGATGCATTAAACGCAATGTGTTTGGACGAACATATGTAAGCAGTTAACATATTTTTTTTTTTTTACTTGGTGTGATTCGGTTCCAGATTCGTGCAGAACTTCCGACTTTCAAAACAAGCCTTCGTAGAAGTGTTGACCGATATTGAGGATAAACTCAAACCATAATAATATTCCGTGTTGCGAATACTCTTTTCAATAGTTTCCAATTTTGTATCGATGCCACTCATTATATTTGACATATTGTTATAAAACTTTTCTTGCACCGACGTCTGATTTTCCAAGAGGACAATTCTTTTACACTCATATTTTTGCTTGTATGACGATTTCTTGTGACTAGAATTCGATGAATGCAGTTTGGCAATTTCTTCGGCCTGCACTGCGACCATTCCTTCGTCCTCTTGATCATCTTCAATTATAAAACTGTGAAGTTCCTCCAACCCAAATTGGAATCCTGGGGGATCTACACAGTCATTGAAATGCATAAGACGAGTGACTGCTTCTTCAGCGCCAGTCAATCGGATTATGTTACTGGATCCACCACCAGTTGCAGTCATTTCAATTTTGTTGTTAGTAAGTTTTTTTTTATTTTTGTTTTTTAATCAATCCATACCTAAAATAGTTATTTCAAAAAATAAATACATCGAATTTTAGCAAATTCAAACACTCACTCTTTGCCACTTGGCTGAGTCTCGTTCTGGAGGTCCTAAGCTATTGAGTTCCAACGTGATAGCTTCCCACTTTCTGATAAGGACTGGCTTTGATGAAATACCCTTGGCGAGGTCCGGACTTTCTTCCATCAATTCAATCAATTTTTCGATTTGTTTCTTATTGCTTACCACTCTACTCCTAAATAAATAAACAATAATTGTTAAGAAAAAGGCGGATTTTGTTTAATAAAAACAACTTACATTATTTCACCAAAATTAGACTTCTGCCACAAAACAAAAACCAATTAGAAACGTCAAACTTCAAAATAGTACCCATTCTCAATGATATTTTGATTAGCATTCACAATGGGGTAAAAATGATCAATTGATACTCATAATACAAAATCATCGACGAATTGATAGAGGTTATCAAATATCAAATAATTGATCAAATAATTGATATTTGATAGCCATAATAGGGCTGTCAGTGTTCTTAGCAATCTGTCTTTATTTTTCCCACTAAGGTTGTTCATTTTACTCTTTTCACTAAACTCAAATTACCTCGATTTTTTTATGAAAAAGACATACTTTCAAAAGTATTTGTATTGTTCGGAAAAAAAATCACACAAAATTAATCATCAATATAAAAATCGCAGTTTCCTAACATTATAATGGTCATTTTTTGGTACTAGAAATTGTTGCTAAAGGCAAATCTCCATTTTATGTACATTTAGTGCGTTGATATTCATGGTGAAATGTAGTTTGAATGTTTTTTTTTTGTCAGATTATTGATATTCCCACAATTTTGATGTTTTTTCTTTGACGCACAGAAAGTTTGTGAAAAAAATGTAATTTCCCTCAAAAAGGTAGAAATCCCACGATGTAGGAACACTGCTAAGTGTCAGTATTTTATTACACCTCCCGCCATTTAGAATTTAATTTTTTGCTGCTTCACACGTCTTCACAGATAGGAAATTTAAGAGAGAATTTTCTTTCAAAAATTTGCGGTGGAAATCGGGTAGGTGCGCGGGAGCTGACGGTCTATTTAATACTTAGTATATGGTATTCATCATTAAGACTTTGTAGCTTATTTGCTATTACTGTATGATCAAAACTTTGAAGTTAAGAGGGACTAATGGAGAATTTCAGCGGATTATCCAAACAAGAGGTATCCGGACCGAATGTGTTGTCAGCGAAAGACTGTTTAAAAAAAAAGCAACCAAATTTGAAATGGCTACGGATCGGATGACAATACGTTTTCATATGAAAGGAATGGAAGGAATTTGTGTTTTTCCAGGGATCGAACCTGAGCCTCCTCGCACAGTAGTCTACCACACGAACCACTGAGCCCACTCGGCTTATGGATAAGTCTTTAATATGCTGCAGAATCCCCTCCAATCTTATCTACTTATAAGTCATTCTTGCATAGGTAGATGGTGCAGATATACATTGGACTAAATAAGTCGCTTTGCAACCGAACATATTCACCTTGCACATTTAAACACGTATTTGCTGTTTGTAAACAAATCCTGTTTCTAGTGCCACATAATACTGAGAGACAAGTGGGAATAGAAATAATACCGCAAATGCCTGTACTGTCACCAAAACAGATGAATTTCATTATCCAAAGGTATAACCACTACACTCCAAATGCGGGTGTACTAGGTGGCTATAGTCATTATTCGGTTTCGTGAAATCTTATACTCGGTTTTACTTCTTCTGAGACAAAAATAATTACAAAACATGTGCTCACGTAGGTACGTACAACTTTTACATAGAAACATGTACTCGTACGTAAATCTTGAGAAGTGCAAGTCTGAATGTATTCAAGAATGAAGACACTTCGCAGCAGAATTGAGAGGTTTTGTTTTATTTTTTTCATATTCAATGCATCCATTCAGACGAAGATGTACTTCCTGCACTTTTACTTTATGCAAATTAATTGTTGCATTGAAGTCGTATCCGCAGATGTGTGCAGTGCGATTGAAAGAGCATTGTCTTTCATATTCGTTTTTATGATGTGTATCTTTCTGGGGGGAGATTGTTTCCTTACCATATATGCACACAAAATGACATTTAGTTTGAAAAACTGGGAAATATGGCTGAAGTTGTCTTTCACAGACAGAGTTCAGCGGAATTGATGTTATATAACTATACATGTGGCAACAACGAATGGATTTATTGTGGAGTAGAAAATTGCCCTCTAATAAAAATTCCAACAGCTTCTGGCAGCTTATTGTCGATGGTAGATACATTCCTTTTTAATTATATTTGTCGCTTACCTATTTGCAACAATTATTTTTAATTAGATACGGATGCTTTAATTGGTAGTAACATTGAATAAGAATGGGATATACTGATCGGAAAACTGTTTCGAGTTAAGTAAGTAGAATAAACATGCGCATAATTCGCGTGCTCAGTTGCCACTTAAATCATTTAGCAATTCCTTAAGTAAGCAGCAGAGTTATTTGATATTTATTGATATGAAACGCTGTACATCAAGATAGACTTATAATTAGTACAGATTATGACAATACAATGTGTGAAGTAATTATGTAAACAATAGTTATGCAACTTGAAGTAAGGATAAAGACAAAATTTGTTTTTAATTTCAACTGGATCAATGGGCGTTGACAGATATCAACGGGTGGTGATAGGTTTACACTATTTCCGGCTTGAAACACTCAACATCAGAAACAAAACGAAATTATGGTGCACTTTTGGTCATAAATTGGCCAGAAAGGGTTAAAAAAAAAAAGAATGTGTTATATAAAGGGTTGGCCATCTAGTGGCTTCTTTTTAAAGCATAGGTTATTTTGACACTGACAGCTGTTTCCCGCCCGAAATCTTGATAGAAAGTCAGTATCATACCTCCGCGGAACGAAATGAGTCGCATTACGCTTGAACAACGCTGGAAAATATTGAAAACTTATTTCCAAAGTGAGTGCTGTGTAGCCCAAACAGTGCGTTTTTTGAAAAGAAGTTTTGGCCGGAAGAAGTTTTGACCGAAATGAAGCACCCACCACAGCAGGCGCTGTACGGAAGTTTGTGCAGAAAGTTCGTGAGACTGTGGACAGCACTCATGATCCCCCGCACAGAAGAGAATGCGGAATGCGGAATGCTGTAGCCGAGAGTATGAGACTCAATTCACAAATATCAACATCTTCGAAAATGAGTTTGGGAACAACGTGGGCGTCACAGAACCATGTTAACCGACTTTTTTTTTACTGAAATTGAAGACATGGATTTGGACGAGCTCTGGTCCATGCAGGATGGCGCGCCATGCCATACAGATTCCAAATTGTGCAAATTTATTTTGAAAATCATGGTTCTGTTCGAAATACGCATCGCGCACTAAGTCTATTTTACGGTCAACATAATCGTCCATCAGAGCAATATCAGGATGCGTCAATAAACAAAACTGCCGTATTTGGTGATGATAATCCTCAATTGGCCGCGTTATTGCCAATATACGGCCACAAATGTTGCAAAAAGTCATCGAAAATTGGACCTCCAGATTAGACTTCGTCCGAGCCAGCCGTGGCGGTCATATGCCAGAAATCATATTTTAATTATAATGCCAGAAGATTATCTTTCGAATAAAGTAAATTTCATGTCAATTTAAAAAAATCATCTTAGAGTTCTATACCTCTAAAAACAAAAAAAAAAACCTTTAAAAGCGGCACCCTATGTATTGAGTTTAGATGTGTACCTATTTTAAGTTTCGAATTTCAATAATTGAAAAATGAACTTCTTTTTTGTTAATAATGGAACCCAATTAGATTTAGAAACCGGCCATTTGCCTGTCATGTGTTTTTCTTTATGTAGGGGGGCACAGGGTGCATGTTTCTACACATTGAGGAAATGTTTTTTTGTTTGTCGCGTTTATTATTATAAAATCGTAATATTTATTAAATGATTCATTCCATTGATATTACACTTTTAAAGTATGAGAACATTCAACAAAAGTTTGGTGAAAATAATAAGAAAAGGATTTTGAAAATTTTAAAATGATTTCGCCTATAACTTTTGGTACTGCTAGTTTAGCTAGTCTAGCGACGAAATAAACATATTTAAATTTAGGTATGATGGTAAAACTTAATAAATGTAACGTTTTTAGTCAAAATTGCAATATTTTTTTAGCCAAAGAAAAATTGGTGTACCAAATCGGCGTGGAAAGTTTGTGCAGATTAAATATCTACATATATAAAAATTGAGCCATAAAATTGTGTTCGTTTGTCGCCGATTCACGCCTTAACACATTTACCGATTTTAACCAAACTTTCACACATCTTTGGTTTTGGTCTACATATGGTTTTTGTGAAGATTTGTTGAAATCGTAAGACGTATGTGTGCGTGAGTGGGTTTTTTCCACACATTATAATTATAATATGTATATAAAAATCAATTGCTGTGCGTTAGTCGGGTCAAAACTCAAGAACGGCCCTACGAATTTGAATGATTTTTTTGTTGTTTTGTTTGTCTTGAATCAGGAATAGTTTAAGAAAAATGAAAATTCGGAAAATTCCTAACAGCTGTAGGCATATTTCGTTTTTTTATCTATCTCCTTTTATAAATATATATCAAAATGAGATGAGTCGCATTGTGTTTGAAATGTTCTTCTCTTAATGCGTAAACCGATTGTGTTTTTGGGAATCTCAAATTAAAGGTGACGTCAACACCAAGGTTTGTATATGGATATATAAGGTCTTTGTATGGTTTAGTGAACATTCCTGTGTTGTCGACCTCGGAAACCCCACAACCGATTTATATGAAATTTTGTGGATGGGTATGTTTGATTCCAGCTGGGAAGATAGGATAGCTTTGGACCTGATAGGTGGCGCTGCTGTCGATGTTTCTCTGCATTGGGGTGGTGGGCACAAATCGCAAGCATTAACGAATATGTGATGTGGTATGTGGCCTAGTGTGTATGTAGGCTGTGCGGCACATATCGCTTGGTAGAAAAAAGGGGAAGCATATTCTGTTCATTATTCGTATACTATCATTTTTACAAATTGACCACTCGCCCAAGTAGTCCAGCATACTAACCACTTAGCCACCGTGTTCGCAAGTCGCAGCTTCTGATATTTAAGGTTTTATATCACCTTTATGCATTGAACTTAATTTAATTCCAAGGGAGTTTCATTCGTTCAATATAGAGGTTCAACTTTAGCAAAAAAAGTTAATAATTTAATTAATTTTAGGTGGTACGAAGTTCGCCGGGTCAGCTAGTTGTGCATTAAAAAAATATTGATAATATTTTATGTAATGTGAACAATCGAATAACCATTATAGACCATTGTTTTGAATGGTTTAAAACAAAACTGTTGGATCTCGTACTATTGTCGCAAACCATGGAAATCAACGATCTATATATATCAAGTGCGGGTAACATAAAAAACGTGAAACAGTAAAAAGACAGAAAGCGAGTCGCAAGTAGTATAAGGTAACTAAAAAGTTTATTTAATGTTGTACTACAATGGCGCAAACAATTTTCAATACAGCGCAGCGTTTAAAATGGGAATTAATGATTTTGGAAGAACATTAATTAAAAGATAAACTTAGGTATAATAATATGCGAAAAATTCTAAATTATATACACTGCGGTTCACTTGAATAACGATTTCTTATTTTTTTACAAAAAACTAGGAATCAAAGTGGAACAAAAATTAAAGAATTTAGATCTGAAATTTTACAAAACCAACCAGCGAAAGGAAACCGGACTATAACCCGTTTTTTTTTTTTTAAACTGTCGAAAATCGCAATTAAATCGGTTCACATGAATAAAGGCAAAGACAATAAATAAGAGAAATATACAGTTTTTGCTTTTGTTTATTATTTTTTTTGATAGTTATTATAAAATATGTGTAAATTAAAGAAGTCAGTAATTTCCACCTTTTTTGGAAATCACCTCATACGAGCCCAAACGCAAAATAGTTGGCCTGGTATTGTATTTTTTATCACATACATTTTCAAATGCGTTATTATTATGCATAATTGATAAAAAGTTGATTTTTGTTTGCTTAATATTATCCATGAACATGTGTTCTTTACAAAGCAATCAATAAGTTAAAACAGTTAATGTTTGTTGCCACAAATTTCACCTGTTAACCCATTTTTTTCTGTGCAAAATAGTTGGCCCGTTAGTTTTTCGCGGCAAAATAGTTGGCCTAAGATGGATAATGTCTTTGTGTCTTGACATTTACAGTTTATTGTTGCGTTACTTAAGTGCGGATGTCTCAAGTCAGGCATTCACTGATTACAGTCGCAATCGAAGTTCACTATGGCGCGTGGCAAGTGTTTATCGGAAGACATATGTAATTTAATAATAAAAGCGTACAAAAAAAACGTTTCGGCATATAACATCGCAAAAACTTTGGAAATATCGAGGTCTTCAGTTCGAAACATTATTAATTTATTCAAGAAGACTGGAAATGTGAACCCACTGAAGAAAACTGGAAGACCATCAATTGCTAACGATCGTAACAGAAGGGCTTTAAGAAAAATTCTCAAGAAAGATCGTCGTGCTACAACGGCAAATATCACTTTAGTATGGCAAAATGTGATTTAAAAGCAAGTTTCAAGAGACACCTGCATTCGAGAAATGAATAAAATGGGATACAAATTTTATACAGTAATTTTTAACCAAATTGGTTTTTGTTTTATTAACTTAGAAAATTGTTTCTTCTAAAAAACCGTCACTTAGGCAAAAGAAAAAACACTTTTAACTCTTTAGCAAAAAAAGAAGCGCTTAAGGTGGACTCGTGATCATCAAAACTGGACGCTAAGGCAATGGAGGAGTGTAATATGGAGCGATGAGTCTCGATACGAACTTTGTGTTGGAGACTCACGATCAAGAGTTCCAGCACGCCAGCTGAAGCATTTCACCCAGACTTCTTTAGACGAAAAACTAAATTAACCGCTTCAGTAATGGTATGGGGATGTATGTCAGCTCAAGGAGTAGGTGACCTTCGATTCATCGATGGTACTGTGAATGCCAGTAGGTATCAAGACATCCTAGAGCACCAACTTTTAGCTTCGATTCCGAGGCTGCAAACAGAAGATGGCAGTTTTTCATTTCAGCAAGATGGCGCATCCTGTCATACAGCCAAGCAAAATATGAGCTGGCTTCGAGTACACACCATTCCAGTTCTAACGTGGCCTCCAAATAGCCCGGACCTGTCTCCAATTGAGACTTTGTGGGGAAAAATGAAAAAAAGAATTAAGAACAAGATCCAAGAAGTTTGGAATGGCATAACTCCTGAATACTGCTTTAATTTAGTGGAAACTCTTCCAAGTCGAATTACAGCCGTCATTAAAAACAAAGGTGACGTCACTCAGTGGTAAAAGACAGTTATTTTTATATTAGGCCAACTTTTTTGCGTCGATAAAAGAGTGGGTCAACTATTTTGCGTTATATGAGTTACAATAATTTCGTTTTTAATCGTTAAATGAACTGTTATTATTTTATGAAGAACTATTTTTAAATGTATATGTCTTGTTTTGTTTGTTTGTTAACTTTGGAGTGCCAATCTTTTTTTCGAATTTTTAAAGACGGAAAGTAAACGGGCCAACTATATTGCGTTTGGGTCGTAGATGCGGTCTGGAAGTGAGTCGTACAGTGATTTTATATAATTTAGAGAAATTTTGGCCCAAGCTGATTTAATACCCCTGAGAAGTGATTCTTTATCATTGTACTGCTTTCCGCCTTCGTAAACTTTACGGGTAAGCCAACCCCAAACATTTTCTATAATGTTCAAGTCTGGTGAATATGGTGGCCAATTCAATAATTTTACGTTTTGGCTTGCAATAAATGACTTTACTATACGAGCTGTATGGATTGGTGCATTGTCCTGTTGCAGAATCCAAGGCCAAGATCCAAATAACTTGTTAAACTTAGGAAAAGCTGATTCCAATATCACTTTGTAGGTAACTCCCGTCATTTTTGTGCTCTGAAAATTTAACTCGAATGCTCCATAGTAGCTGATCGCGCCCCAAACCATTACTCCGCCCTCTCGGCTGTGATGACGGGTTAGAACCCGTTCTTCTTTACTTAAATACTGAAAGTAGAAGTTATACCCATCCGGTCCATCTAGATTAAACTTTTTTTCATCCGCGAAAATAACCATTCGCCAGTCAATCTTGAGAGTACTTTCTGCTATAGTCCAGGCCATATTTTCTTTATCAAATTGCAGTCGAAGCTGCTTACGCAAAACATTGAGAGGAGGTTTTTTCCCCAACTTTAACCGCTTCAGATTGCTGTCACTCAGAATAACACGTCTAACGTTGGATTTGCTGGCATTTACACCGGAACGGAATTTGATTTTTGATATTGAATCACTGGAATTAGAAGCGCAGCGAATGATCTTGCTCCTATCAGCTGCTGAAATCACTGTAGAAATTCTTCCTTTATATTTTTTTCCATAAGAATCCGTATTCTTTAAATAATTATCAACAAAAGTTGGGCTTCGACCAATTTTTTTCGCGATGTCGCGGTTGGAACAACCTTCAGAGTGGTACGGATCTATTTTTCCTTTTTCGTATGCAGTTAAAGAGTTTCTTTTGCCCATTTTCGATAACAACTGCAGAAAAGTTAAATAAATTACTTCAAAATATCACTCTACAATAATTTAGCACAGATTTTTCTAACAAAATTTCATGAATGCCTTTAATGTCGCAACTGCCTTTATTCAAATGAACCAATTTGTTTTCCTGCATTTCCGACTCTGTTTACGAACTTTGATAAAGTCCCGTTAATTTGTACAGTAAAATTATCTCCGTTAACGTATTCTCCTGAGCAATTCTCAATCTGTTATTTTCACTCTCTGTTGATAATTTTATACCAATTTTACAGTCGAAAATGCTCTGCTTTAGGAAATAAAAGTGTTGCCTTTATTTAAGTGGACCTGAGTGTATATCAACTGTTGTGAGATATTCATCATAAAACCATTCAAGAATTGATTGAGTAATGTCATATAATTATCTTTGCATACCTACATTAAAAGGTGCATGGCGTGTATGAGTATTTAAATGCTGTACCAATTTCGTCTGTGAACCTTACATCAGACTGTGCTTAGCTGACTAGTGGCAACATTAAATAGCAACTTCACAGTTTTTTTGTGTCAAATAGTTTCCATCTTATTGGAATGCTTTTATCGACAAAAAAATTGAGTCAAATACCGTGTGGTGATTAAAATTTGGCGCAAATTTCTACTTGGACTTAAAGGAGTCCCCCGATGAGTCTTAACTCATCGCTTACAAGATCTACTGATTGGCCCCTAACAGTGCGGTTTCACGTCTCGTAAGTACACAACCGACCAAATATTCACACTACATATACGGAAGATTCGGGAAAAAATCAAAATGTCTAGATGATTGATTGTCTGCGAGTTGTTTATCGATTTTAAGGCTGCATATGACAGCATGAATATAGAGGCATACCAAGTTTTGACATACCTGCGAAACTCATCAGGTTGTGCAGAGTAAAGAACTTCAGCTGTTGCATTAGGGTCTTGTAACTTCTTCAACATTTAACAAAAGCCAGGGAAACATTTTTTAAAAGTATGTGCAATTACTTCGATATGCGGATGACATTGCCATTATAGACCGAACTCATTGAGCTGTCACTGGCACATTGGTATTGGGACACAACTGGAAAAAATGTGTTTCGGCGTGAAAAAGGGAAAACGAATAAAATGCTGTCATCAAAAAGGAACACAACAACTCTGAAGAATATGATAGAAAGTCATAAAATACAGCCCGAGCTTGGCTACGATTCATACTTCAACATCACACCAGGATTCAAGCGAAGAGCTATACCGGCCGATGGGTATTTCTTTGGTCTAGAAGGTTATTGATAGGTAAGGTCCAAGAAACTCTTGAAAGACTCTATATAAAACCCTCATCATCCCAGTATGGCGCAGAAACTTGAAGGCAGATGAAGATAGTCGGTCCCGTTTAGGTTGAGAAGTTTTAGAAGCAAGCAGTTTAGCAATATCGACGTAGTCATAAAAATTCAAATCTATGCTTCTAAGATGACTGCCAAATGTAGAACACTAACGCACTCTGTGCCGATGGGTCTTTGACTCCAACCCCACCCAGAGGGACAACGCAGTACAGAAGAAAAGCGCGCCTTAAGTGATTGATAAACACAGAAGGGAACTTTAACCAGCTTGAAAACTGCGCTAGCTGGAGAGGAGTTTTGGTGGAAGACCAACAAGAAAAAGTTCTTAAATTCGATCTATAGTTAGAAAAAAAATAAGCATATAAGGCCCTCGAGTTTATCTCCCGAAGAATGGTTAAAGTCAGGATGTAAAGACCTCATATCTAATAGCGGGCCTATAGGCAGCTGTAACCAAATCGGCGTGTGCGTTCGAAGACAATAACTGGAGATGCACGCTGTTAAGTTCCCAACTAATTGCATCGCATTTATCAAAAGTATTTACACAAGGTGTTTAAATAATACGTGTGACGTTTTAAAAACAAACCCCCTTCGTACAACTTTCACATAACTATTAAGCTTGCAAATTAGAATCCTAAAACGAGAGCAGCAAAATTTAGCGAATGAAAATAAAGCCCGCACAAATGCGATATGTCACTGTCACATTTTCCTTTCGTATATCGTTCACTGTCAGAATCGCAATAGCAAAAATGAAATACCATCACTCACCATACCATTTGTTGACTCTTTAGGGACTCACCGCAGAGGTAAACGATGCCCAGGGTGATTCCTGTTTGGAATAAATTAATACATATCTGTTATCTCTTTTCAGCTGACTGTAATTTCAAAAGTGACTGATAGCAAAGAAGCTGTATGAAAATGATCTGAGCTCAAGGTGGCCTTCCAACATTTGCTGACATCAATTATTATAAAGCTCAAAACGAAAATGCATTGCAACACCCCTTCTCTGAGCTGGCAATAAACAAACTCAAAGTCAAGGACTCAATCGAATGGCATCTCACTGTAAATGTCAAGCACTTACCCGCAGATTGTCTATTTTTTTCTATCAGCACCAACAATCACTTAACGTTGGAGAAAATATTTGTTCACAGCTTGGCGCTTTTAATTGACCAATTGACAGTTCTGTCATAAATGTTGACTCGCCTCTAACCTTTTTGATGTATAGCTCTTGCTATTCATCTTGATTACATATACTTTATACTCGTCAAGAGAAATTTATTAAAACGACGGCGCACAGAAGGTAATAAGTGATTAGAATATTTTTAAACTACTCGTGGTAGTTGTTTTTTTAAATGTAATGCGTGCATAGTAGTCGCAGTATTTTCAAAGTGTATTTAATTATTTTGTGCGCGCATAAGCGAGTTATCGATTTCTGCCTATCAAGGCGAATAAGTATTCCAAAGGAAATTCCAAGTAACTGCAGATATTGTTTCAAATGTTATCTTATCAGACACACATTACATCAAATAAGTGTAAACTTTATTGTTTGTGTCAGACAAATGTGTCTTATTTGTGAATAAAGATTATCTCCCTGAAATGCGTTTTATTATCGAGTCAACTAATTTGAAAGACTGAGTCATGCCTAAGTATTGGTCCGAGGAAAATCATCATCAAGACGGACAAAATTTGACCGCATTCTGGGAAAGAGTTTAGTTCTTCTTCTTTTTTTTTAGGTATGGCTTGAACTCATCGCAGGTATAATAGAGGCACATTTACTCTGGGCCGTACCAATAAACATTTTAAGTTTCGACTCTAAATTTTAGTATTTTTCACAGTGGCTATAGTTTCCATACAAATATTCCAATTGTGAGCTTCCGTAAACTTAAAATCGAGACTGAAATTTGTTATTAGTACTGCCCTTATGACACCATAATTAAAATGCAGCCTGATATGTGAAGTAGGTCATATTTCTAGCTCTAGACAAGTTTAGCATCACAAATGAATTTTCGATAACTCGTTTGGTTAATAAGACTCTTTAAGTTGGTCAATTTTGTTCTAGGATAAAAATACAAAAAAAATCGAACTTATTTTCAATTATGGCATATTTAATGAAAAATACTTAATGAAAATACTGTGGAATCTATTTGTTTTTATTATTAATAACTTAAAACTAAAAAAAAAAAATAAAAAAAACAACATATTTAAGATTTATTTTTGAAAAATAAAATCAGGGGTGGTATTCTGTAAAAAACGAAACGAAACCCACTTTCACATTTCTAAAAACGAAAGAAATAACGCGAAAGCGAAAATTTGCTTCATGTAACTCCTAACGTTTTGTTCTGCACTTTAGTCAGGTTTAAGAAGCTGTATGAGAACAAAATTAGAGTTCAAAAGGGTCAGTATGTCGTTTTATTTTTGTTAAGTTATTTTGACAACTTACAGCTGACAATTGAAAATATATTAATATTTTGTTTGTTGAATCTGATTGTTGACAAAAGCGGCCGGAATAAAAATGTATTAGGACGAAGCAAGCTAGCATGGATCCCATCAACACAGCCGATTACTAATTAATATTGAAGATAGTTAAAGTGGATGTATTTATGTTTTATGTTGTAACTTACTACCAGGAATTTTATATTTTTGATAAAAGAAGCTTTTGACCATATTTTCTTCTAGTTCTGTTGGCCAATGAATCCATTGGGGACAGAAAATATATTCCAATTCATCACCACATTCGTGCAATATTTTAGATATTGTGCTCTGTGCTAGAGGAGAAATAAAATCATTTCGCACCAACCATTGGCATCCTCCTCTAGCCAGTACATCTAATGTTGAGGGAAGTTTCAAAATAGGAGGCACGTATGTATTTTGTGTAGCAATGTAATATTGTTTAATCTAAAACATTGAACAAAACTAAAAGGTACAAATAACTTTTAAACCAGGAACCAAATTAAAATAACCCAACCTTTTGTCAAGTAATGTGAGAGGATTCGAACAAACCCGCAGATTTTTTCTACGTTTTCTTAAGTTTACATGTTAATTTTCCACTTCACTTTCGTCGCTAGCATTTCTAATAAAATATTCAGCACAATCAAACACCACCAAATTCAAAAAGAAAATAGCTGTCGTTTGTTTCCTTTCGTGGAGACGATAAAATCTGTTCGTTTTTAAGGTTACATGAAGCAAGAAAAGCGAAAACGTCAAAGAAAATGTGATCGTTTGTTTTTTTTTGCGGCCACGAGGATTTCTTTCGTTTTTGATGTTAAATGAAGCAAACTGTTCGTGCGCACGAAAACGTTTAAACGTTATCGCCTTACAGAATGCCGGCCCAGACCAGTTTTGGTGTTTAAATAGAGCGACAAAAAAAAAATAATCGCGGTAAGAATTAAATTAGAAACTACTACAATTTTCAACATTTAATATGTGTTAAACAATGTGCAAAATTATAGTTGTTGCTGTTTGCAATATTTGGAGATATGCACCCCTATCGTGGAATACGCCGAGGGGAAAACGTTTCACTCAAATTCAACACTGGGCAACGTAGAAGTGAAAGATTCACCAGTCGATAAAGTGAATGCGTTTAATACCGTCGTAGAAAACGATCGAAGTAAAACTCCCCACACCAACTTTCACATTTCAAATACGGAGCTAATTCTTTGCGTATCCTGACCATTGTTGTGTGGTTTTCGTTTCGTTTTCTCAAAATGTTGTAAGTAAATAATGAGCAAAGAAATTTTTTTTTTGTGTAAGAGCACAAAACACAACTTGGTGTTTTAAGACCACAAAAACAAATATTTACATTTTCTTTCATATTGCAACAAGAAAACAACTAACCGTGATCAATTTGGGGAACTGATCAATGCAATATAGCTCAACCCCGATATAGCATAAAATGATTGTAAGCGACCACCGGAGGAAGTTAGACAGTTCTGGAATAAGTTTAGGCACAAGCTGAACAGCTTAGCACCGCCAACAAAGGAATTATTGGAATAAAATGTTTTGCATTGAGAAAATGTTATTTGTTATCTGAAAAATATTTTAACATTTCCTTCTGGTTTGGAGTGACCACAAGATAGAGAAAATGTCTTCGTGTTAGGATTAAGCTCCGTTTTGGAAACATTCAAAACATATGAAACTGCTGCTTTTTATAAATCGCAGTGGCTTAGTGGTTAGTGTGTTGGACTACTAAGCGAAAAAACTCAAATTCCAACTTAAGGTTTTTTTCACTGCCAAACATCCGAGAGTATAACTGTCTTGAAAGAGCTTCTCAATTAACCTTTTGGACTCGGCATAAAATTGTAGATCCCTTCCAATCGTCCCAAAAATAAAACTAACACAAGACGAATGGTTGTGGGAAGCTAGGCCTAGGGTCCCTACGGACCTGTTGCGCCAACTATATATGTATACAGTGTTGGCCAAAACTACAGCACGAAAACATGTCGCTTTGGAAAAAAGGAAAGAAAATTCAAAAAACCTTCGATAACTTTATAGCTTTATTTTTTTTTTTAAAACAATATATATCAGTCCTCAATTTCTTATAAACAATTTTATTATAACGCTTAACTTGTTTAAAATATAAAAACATTAACTAGATTTCATTAAAAACTAAGTGAACTAGGTTTTTTTGAATTTTCTTTACTTTTTTCCAAAGTGACATCTGTTCGTGCTTTAGTTTTGGCCAACACTGTATATACTTGATAAACCTGAAAAATAAATAAACGTTATTAAAAAAAAAAAATTATTTTTGAATGTCGAATCTGAAAGTTCCATTATGTCTTTTGCAGTTCCTCTTAAATGTGCACGCATGTTGCCAAATATACTCAAATATAAAGCTATAATATCCATTTTATCGATTTTCGTAAAATAAGTTTGAAATTGCTTTGCTCTATTACTGCTGTCATTTAATGCAAAACAGCTGATTTGCCCACCAACTTTGAATTGAAAATACCTGTCGACCTGTAGAGTCTCCCCGGCGGATTTCACGATGTATATGAAAAGGGAAATTGAATCGAGTATGCGAAGTGAATGTCAAATACGCCGTATTCCACGATAAATTGTTTAAGAAAAGACGTGTTTTCGCTGCTACCTTTTAATATTGAGATATTTAATTAAAGATCTTAAGAACATGTATTTTTTTTTTAATATTAACTAGAATGGTTTTTAACAAAGTCTAGATTTAAAAAAAAATAAATTCGCCCACTTCCACGCCTATTTTTAAATTCATTCCTCATTCATTTGATACCAAAAATCATGGTTTTGCTGATTTTAACACATAATTAAAATCGATCACTACCAACTCAATAAAAGAGGTAGAAATAATTGTTGCATTCTAAATTAATATTAAGTGGTTCAAAAAAGGATAACAGTAATATACGGAACCAAATCAAAAATCTAAGTCCGACTGTAGCAAAAAAAAAAGTTTTGGTTCGACATAAATTGTTCCTGACAATGGTAGACGAAAAAGTGTTAATGAAATAAATATCATAAAATTAACATTATCATATCCAATTTGAAAAAGGACCCAAACAAACTTTCGAAAGGAAGCCGTGCATTCAAACTAGATGAGGGAAATTATGAATTTGGATTTCATCAATAAGTTTGTGCTAAAACTAGATAAGGAGTAATACAAAGAAAACGGGATCCTTGACGAGAAGGAAGCCGGATAAAAAAGAAGAGGGATTTAGGGAACAACTTGGGTTAGTAATTGATACGCCAAAAAAGGGATTTTGTAATACAAATGACGGAAATACGATGATTTTTCGAAAATGCAGAAGTCACGCCAGCTATATACGAGTAGACAAAGAACTTATTAAGAACCTACAAGTAATTTGCAATGATCTAGGGAATCTATTAATGAGAAACAGTTCGACAAGTTCACCAAAAAAACTTCGGATCAGCTAAAAGACAGGAACAGTTGTAAGATTTTGACTCAAACTTTACACAAAATTCTGGATCATGGTGGAGAAATTATTAGGCATACATTTTTAGGGGACTTGTAGGTGCTTAGGAAACAATATTGATACCAAAATACTTGAAAGGTTTCACTAAAACGACGAAATGCAGATTTGTTCAATATGCTACTTATGTCTTCATGTGATCTTTATTTCATCTTTAAGGCACTCTAGAGCTGAATTAAAAGTTATTGCCCAGGGCTAATGAGTATTACAAAAATACTAATTAACTTTTTCTAAATATAAAAATCTATAATTTTAAAGAAAATAAAAACATATTATGCAATCTATTTTATTTATTTTATACACATTGGACCTGGAAAGTGTTGCGATTGTGAGTTTGAAAAATTTAGCCTGGAAACCAAGGATAATTATAATATATATCGTGGATTTTGGTTTGCTTTTTTTAACCCTGTTTATAAGAACTTTAAATCACCATGGAATAAAAATACTTGCTAAACAAGTCTTTAAAATTGATTTTTCAACTTTTTCCATCTACTTTGAGATCAGTTTTATTTCGGAACACTCTGCTAATAAAGTCGTGAACTTTTCTTACATCATCCATTTGGATCTAAATATTTGGAAGCATTTTTAAAGCAAAACAAAATTCTGTTAACTTTTTCTGAGAGAATCTTATTTAAGCAAAAAATTTGGCGACTTTGTAAAAATTTACAATTTTCATGGAATTTCTTTTAAGAAGAAAAAAACTCCTTTGATATTTTATTCGTTTAAAAGTTATGATTTTTGCAACTAAAAAGATTTGTTTGTTATAATTGTAATAAACATTTTCCAGTGTGATCTCAAATTATTTCTGAAATAACGATCATGCCTTGTTCGGTCTTATTTTAAATAGGTTTGGAAGTATAGAAATTCAGGCGAAAAGTTCTCGAACCCTTGTCGAATATTCACTTGGAGAGCTTCCCAAATTCCCCTGACCTCAAAAAATTTCAAAGAGAAAAAGTCTGCAGCGGTCAAAGCGAACAATATTGGCGGATGTGGACCTCGTCGCTCACGATGAATTTCGATGGACAACCGTCGAGTGCATCGTTGAGGTTCATGAGAGCGTGACCATAATTCAGACGCGATTTACAGGCGGTATGTGATGAACTGTCGTCAGCAATTGGTAAGGGAACATCTTCAATAAAATAAGTTACACACAGGATCGTCAAATGTTGTTCCAGTCTCTTTGAGGTAAGCGGCTAAACGTCTTTTAGTTTGACCATTTGGCGTATAGAACGACTGCAAATAATGCGCTGAAATTCACATTGCCCCAAGATTACTGATGAATTATCTTGAGGAAAATACCATTCAATGGTTAATAGACGTTAATTCTGCATCTGTTAGCTTAATTTGCAGACAAATATATACCATCTCGAATAGGTGGCCAGCCAATTTGTTTTTTTCGAAATATCCATATGTCTCAATTTGTTAATTACGGAAACTGAAGTCAGGTTTAGTGGGGGAAACCACAATTGAATTATGTGGGCTTAACATTGTGTCAAAAATGAATGAAAAAGTAACATAAGTTGTGTCCGCTTAAAGTCTGCTACTTATATAACGGCCCGAAATAAAAATTGAATACAACTTTATACCTTGACTTAAGCTGAATTACTCCCACGCAATCAATAGACATTTTAGAACTGTATGAGGGTTTATTTCTGATCGCGGTTGACGTAAAATCTACTGAACGGATTTTTTTTTAAATGATTGCCAAGACTCCCAAAAAGGTTTTACGCTATATCGTCTATTGCCACGCCTACTTTTTGGAGGCGTTTTTGACAAAAAGTATTTTTTTACGGCTTGACTGATAATTATTAATCAATACAAACAAGGAAACATATTAAAGGCAGTCATTCCTTCCTTTTGAACTACAGATCAAAATCTAGCGTGATAAAATTGAATTTATTTCATCACCTTGGTGGGCATACATCAAAAGCATCGTTTTCTCTAGAAGAAATACTTGATTTACTGTGAATAAAAATGCCTTTGTCAAATGTAATGCAAAACTCTTACTCACTCACTCTTATAACGTTGAAACATAGTTGTTTTTACTATTTTGGTGCCAGTTTTAAATATGGCGATCGATTTTGCGGCCACAGCTAGATACATTTAAAAACATATCGCTGTCACCAGTGACTTTAATTTCTGTACATAAATGTACTTTAAACTTTAAAACAAATTGATTTGTTTATATATACAAGATTTACAGATCCATCAAACGAACATTGTCAATGTCATGAAAATGAAAAGAAAATCATGATCCGCAATCCACTGACAAATGGCAGACGATATAGTTTTGATTGGCAAACTTCCAACCCATTTAAAGAACAAACATAATCACATCGCATGAGAATCCAAAGTGAGGCTGAAAAATTAGTCACTTTTGTGTGAGGCGGCAGAAGACAAGGCAACTGAAATCGCACGCGTGTTTGCCTACAATTTGCAAAGCTATCTGCGTGTGCTAATGTGTTGAACAAGTTTCTCAATGATGCGTGATTACAGGAATTCACTAGTGTTATGTGGAAAAAGAATCATGTTTTGAATTCACGCCTTATTTAGTAGTAAATTACGCAAAACCAGTGAGCTACAATTACTCAATTGTAACAGAGAGTAATGATTGCTCGACGCCCAGTGTGCGAACACTGTGTCTATATACAATTATTTTGTTACAGCACCTGCGATTTTCAGCAATAGACAGCATTATCTAGAGTTAAGTAGGTTTGTTGCTGCGGTTACCTAAATATAACTAGCGATGATTTCCTCATCAAATTTATCTACAAGTATAAAACCACAGGCCACTTTAAAACTAGGAGCCACCATTTTTGGAAAATGAAGAGAATTTAAGACTGCAAGGAGGCTTTGATTTGAATTTGAATCCTATTGATTGACAAAGGCCGGTGGGATTCTGTAAGATGAAAACGTTCATGGGTTTTCGTTCAAACGAACGTTTTGCTTCATGTAACTTCGAAAACGAAAGGAAATTTTATTTGCGCGAAAGCAAAAATGCGAAAGCTATTTCATCGACGTTTTCGTTTTCTTTGCATCATATAACGCCAAAAACGAAAGACAGACAGCGAATGCTATTTGTTTGACGTTTCTTATTATTTTTGGTTGTTTGGTTGTTTAATTAGTGGTTGTGACTAATATTTATTTCACAAAAAATATGCTGGCCAATTATTTATTAACAGCAACTGATAGTGATGATAGCCCTGTGAAAAATTGTGTAAATTTAAGAACAATCCGAAAAAATCTTCGAGATGCATGAATCAACTGTGCAACGCATCGTGAATAGCTCTATGGTCAGAGTTGCCATAATTGCAGATTTCTCGCAACCTAGCCGCAGACTTTTAACAACCAGAATTCTTCAGATTTTGATTGCATTTGCAATAATCAATAATTAAACATTTGTTGCACTCTTCCTTTCGCTGTATGCTATAATTATCGTATTCAGCTCTTTCTTTTTATACCCTCCACAGGTATATTCACAGTCATTATATTTGTTACGCCAAGAAGGAGTCACCGGAGACCTCATAAAGTATATATATTCTGAATCAGGATCACATTCTGAATCGATTTAGCCATGTCCGTCTGTCTGCACAATAGCGCCCAAAGGAATTGACATAGGCGAACGAAATTTGGTGAAAGGACTTCTTTTTATTATCGTTAGGTATTGGTATTAAAAATGGGCTATGTCGGTCAAGTAGTTCTGGTAGCTCCCATACAAAATCATTATTAGACCCATTTGTCTCCGTCTGTTGAAAACAGGATAGCGTCAAAACAAATCGACCCAGGCAAGTGAAATTTTGTGAGAGGACTTACGTTTATCGTCGTCAGGTTGATATTAAATTTGGGCTATGTCGGTCAAGTAGTTCTGGTACCTCCGATACAAAACCAGTTTTGCATGACTTGTAAGCAGTGGAGGGTATCAAAGCATCGGCCAGGCCGTTGATAACACTTTTAATTGTTTTTTTTTTTTTTTTTCTTTTTTTATAAGATTTTTTGTCATAAGTTTTTTCCAATGAAATCTGCATTTTTTGCTAATTTGATTGTCATAATTGCAGATGTGTCCTAATATTTTCATGGCAACACTGGCTATGATCCAAATGTCAAATGATATTTCATTAAAATTACGCTCAAACAAAATGGAAGTGTCGACGGCCTCGTAAGTAATTTAATTATTAAATTTGTCAAATGTAATTGTCATAATTATACAAACGGCCTTACCAATAATCAACTTTAGTCTGACAGTTTACCGAAAAGACTCCACACTTTCCAAAATCCCTTTACCAATAAACAAATATAGTTGATTCCGTATATCAACGATCGTCTAAAAGATATCGTTTTTGAAACTTTGGTCACCAGAATAAGTCATATTCTGCTCGAATTTTTTTGACAAACGTCAGCTTCCATTATATTTTTGGAAAATGAACTGGATTTAGCTAGTTTTGGAGGTCTATCGTTTCAACGATAATCGTGTGAAAAGTTACGGAATGAGTGCCCTATCCCAAACTGTATAGTTAAATGTTAATTTTGAGAAACCTATGTTTATCTCGGGCATTAGCTAAATAAATCTTCCCTAAATGTCATTTTCAAGAGGAGTATTGCCCAACCACCAAAAATGGCGGTAGGGATTTTCGTAATAGGAGCGAATCTAAATACGATGTTGTTCAGCCCGAGCGTTATAAATAAATTTATTTTAGTAAATTGTAAATGTTTTCTAAAACGTGGGCAAACATAATTTTTTACTAATGTAACAAAATTAAATTATATTGCATTTTCGTTTTATTTCCAAACACTTGAAATATACATTTCTGTGATGTTCTCTGGTTTATCTTGTTTAACTCCTAGCGCTTGCTTTTTGATTGGTTTTTCCTTTTTAATAGTTTGCAAGTAACGAATGCATGTTAAGTCAAAATTAATTCAATAAAAGTTTGGGATCTTTCCAAGACTTTCTTGATGGTCGTCGCAAAGATAATAAAATATCTGTTTACTTAAGATTTGACAGCTTATACTTAAATACCTATTTTTTTCTACAATTATCAGTACCTTAGACGACGCAGGTACAAATTTGGCGGCAACCAAACCCTCTTTAAAAATTAAGTTTGTTCCTGAGAATCTCTCATGTTGGTGTGGTTTTGGTTGGTGTGAAAAGGTTGACTTCGCGGAAAATATAGATATATAGCTAAGAATTGTCAGCATTCAGCAAAATCCACGCGAAATAATAAATTTAGGAACTTCTAGCGGAGTAACAGGTAGTATGTGCGAATTCAAGATATACCGAATTCTGCATTCTTGATGCGATTTCGTAGAGGAAAAAAATGACAGCTTTCGTGTAGAAGAATGTCCACAGCTTTATATTTGTCGGTTTTTAAATTTCCCGCATTAGTTATTATATTGTATACAATTTTTAAAAGATCAAATTGTATTTATTTTCACACTTCCACACACTTTTGCAAGCACTGTTTCGTTGCTTGGCAAATTGTAATTCAAATGGAAATGATAAATGCATTAGCAGGCTATTATTTCTTTCGAAAATATTCACTTGATAACGATTCAAATGTGATCATTAGACTACCAACAAACTTTCATCGCACCCTACGAATAATCAAATAAAACTATTAAACTGTGTTCCATTTATTGAATAATTTGAAAAATATATTACTACGACATAAATTTGCTCAGAAATCGATCGTGAAGTATTAGAAAACTTTCATTTGTTTGTTTGCGTACTATAAAAGGTACCGAAAATTGCGTCCGATCGAGCGGTAGGACATTACTGCGGCCCTACTCTCTATTTCGTTCCGAAAGTCAATCCTATACGAAATTGCTTTTAAGTTGGTACTCTGTAATACTTTCGGAATTCTAAATCGGAGTAGTAGCACATTTCATTCGGCTTTCGAAATAGAGGGTACCAAACGTTAATTTTCGGAAAAATTTACTTTCGAAACAAGATACAGATTTGCATATGATATTTGACAGATCAGCGAATATTTTGTGCATTTGCTATTTTGTTTTTTGCTTATAAAAAGCTTCAAAAGCCTTTGGAATTATATCTTTTGGGCAAATTAATTTGCGATTTATATATTCCTTTTCTTTGAATAAAATCCTCGTTGTGAAATAAACCATTGACCTTGTTTTTCGCGAAAACGGATTATGACATTTGAATTCTGCGATGACAAAAAATGTAATAGATTCAAAGAAAGTTGTCGCACTAGCAAATGTTGAGGTCTTATTGTTTATTGGTACCGTTTCACTAATGCTGTACATTTTTACTAAAGCTGGCAACCAGCTAATCGTCGAGATTAGTGTTTGATTATTAGTAAGGCCGAATGAAAAGCATAAGGCTGCAGTTTGAGACAGAGGTTTTCCCTCTGTCCCACGGCGAAGGGTTCTGCTAGAATTAAGAAAAGTGGAGCCGGGATTCCCATTTCTTGTCGATGAAATCATCCGTAAATGTAATGAACACTTATAAAAGATTCAAAGCTCGAAATCGAACGTCGGGGGAAGAAGCAACGTCCTGACGAATTGGACAAGCAGTCCCATACTGCAAGCATGCCATTGTTGTTCCGCGTCAAAACCTCGATCTTTGGAAGATTCCAATCGCGCAAATCTGGAGATAGACAATAAAAGCAATTTAGATGATCCAGGACCACCCATTGAAGTCCCTTGCGACAAGCTACCGAAAAAAAAGATGCAAAAAACTTGCAAGCTGCTGGATTTTATGAAATCAGAATCAGAAAAAGGCCGGAAATATTTTAAGCAATTAATCGACATCGAAAACGTTATTAATTCGATTGTTTAAAGCTATCGTTGTTATTAATTTCGTGGACATTTTTGCTGTTTGAAACAAGTAATCGATTGACGCGTAGTTTTAAGGAATAGCGCTTTCATCAAATGTCATTCCAGAACGTCAAATATTAAAAAGCGGATATAAAGCACAGCAGTATAAAAGCATCATCATCGCAGTATATGCAGTCGTTAGGCGCATTTTTTGACGTTTTGGAATTCAGTTTTGGACGTTTTGGAATACAGCCAAGATCTTCGAGTGCCGTTTTGAAAAAAAAAACAGACCGAATCTTCGCCAACCCATTGACGAAGTTAGATTGTCGTCGGGGATGAAAGCCTGCAGTGTCCGGGAGAATGCCTTCACGGGAACGAAGTCCGCTAAGTAACCAAGTACTTCCTTGTTTTTTAACGTAACACAAAGTTTAAGCAAAATCACAGTTTTTACAACCCTACAAGAACAATGTACATTGCCTGCTATACCTAGTGTGTAACCAACTAAACGTCTTAGGAGACTTTCCCTCGCTAGTTCAATATTCCCTACGCTAAAACATAAAACAAAGTGCAATATACGAAATGTGGGTATTTTTATTTTACTAAACATTATGATGAAGTTCGTATGTCAATGCTAATTGACAATGCGTCAAATATCAAGTATCATAAGCCACAGCTTCATTTTATTAACTCAACTCGATTACTCTGTAGGCAAATCCCCACATGTGCATATGCAAATAGCAAAACACTAAACGCAAAGTGCTGGGCAAACGTTTTCCACTCTCGTCAAGTCGCCTTTCATCTGTAGTTTATTATTCGTTTGGTGACGGCGGACAACGACAACCTTTATTCACCGGTTTGCATATCGTAACTGTGCGAAATGTATAGTTTCCCATGCAAATTACCAGCAATTTGGTTTAATTTCTCAGGCGCCTCACACTATGTCCCATCACGATCATCTGCTGCTCCTCTTGGGGGCAGTCATTAAAAAAAATCCAAGCCGCATAGCACTTTTCGGATTCCACCATCAGTAACGGAATACATGTCCCGCAGATACTTTTACACAGACCCAGTTACGGGTATTTCTTTTCCGCCGCACTGGAATGGGAAAACCTCAGAGCTGTACATGCCTCATAAGCACTGCATAATTTCCATCATATCTGAATGATGTTGGTAATTTGAAGCGCAACGTAAAACCCTGCACAGAAATGTGTAACTGCTCGAGAGTACATCTATAGATACATTTTAAGCGCGCAACAAGACAGCCCGCAGTGAAAGAAATAGTACATTTCCCTGCTTGTGACTCCCAAGTCCCAGGTGACAACGGTCAATGACACAATATCTGAAATGACGTCTCGCTGCGCGGCTGTGTGCAGTTGGATGTTGACTTAGAGGCTCAAGTGTTTGTGTGATTTACGTAGGCCCGCTGAGGAGCTAAGCACATGTCATCTATCCACCACACAATGCTTATGCTTATGAGCTTCGTATTTACATTCTGCTTTGTTTTTCTCGCTACATACTTGTGTTATGGCAGCACAAAGACGTAGTGTACCGCCAACGTGAACGGTAGTTTGGTCGGTTACTCACTAACACGGTTGCCCTCTTGCCCCAGTAATTAAATTGGCCGACTGCTGAATTTTAAGTGCTTTTGTTTTCTATTTCGTTTTCTCCCAGTGTTCTATCATGCATTGCGCCGGAGAATTTCCATTTTTTTTTTCTGGTGGGCTCTTGTTCACATGCCTCGTGTCGTTATGACGAGTCTTCCTCTTCATATTTATAAGGTGTTTATTTGCCAGACGAATGAATGTGTGCACATCACGGGCGGAATATGAGAAGTTTTGGAGCTTTAAACAAGGTTTCTGTCACTGGAAGTCTTAGATTTCCCTGCCGAATGCGGGTAGAGAGACAGAAATATACTTGACTCCGTTATTTTTGAGTTAGTTTATGGAACTTCCTATTTTTGGTGCATAGTGCAGGTGGTCTAGTGGAAAATCTATATTTATTTTGTTTATTATGTTTCGGTGAACTATTCCTTCGAATCTGCTCGATATTTTATCGCGTCTTAAAGAACTTAATTTTTGATTTTTTCCCAGTTGTGAAATTAAACTTGGAAATTTGGCTGTAAATTTCAATCCTGTGCCTATGTTCTGTAATTATCGCATCGATATACACTCCGGTTCACTTGAATAAAGGCAACGATGTCATAAAACAATTTTCTTATTTTTTTTACAAAAAACTAGGAATCAAAGTGGAACAAAAATTAAAGAATTTAGATCTGAGACAAAAGCTCTTGACAGTGATAGGAAACCGGACTATAACCCGTTTTTTTTTTTTAGAAACTGTCGAAAATCGCAATTAAATCGGTTCACATGAATAAAGGCAAAGACAATAAATAAGAGAAATATACAGTTTTTGCTTTTGTTTATTATTTTTTTTGATAGTTATTATAAAATATGTGTAAATTAAAGAAGTCAGTAATTTCCACCTTTTTTGGAAATCACCTCATACGAGCCCAAACGCAAAATAGTTGGCCTGGTATTGTATTTTTTATCACATACATTTTCAAATGCGTTATTATTATGCATAATTGATAAAAAGTTGATTTTGTTTTGCTTAATATTATCCATGAACATGTGTTCTTTACAAAGCAATCAATAAGTTAAAACAGTTAATGTTTGTTGCCACAAATTTCACCTGTTAACCCATTTTTTTCTGTGCAAAATAGTTGGCCCGTTAGTTTTTCGCGGCAAAATAGTTGGCCTAAGATGGATAATGTCTTTGTGTCTTGACATTTCCAGTTTATTGTTGCGTTATTTAAGTGCGGATGTCTCAAGTCAGGCATTCACTGATTGCAGTCGCAATAAAAGTTCACTATGGCGCGTGGCAAGTGTTTATCGGAAGACATACTACGTAATTTAATAATAAAATCGTACAAAAAAAAACGTTTCGCAAAAAATTTGGAAATATCGAGGTCTTCAGTTCGAAACATTACTAATTTATTCAAGAAGACTGGAAATGTGAACCCACTGAAGAAAACTGGAAGACCATCAATTGCTAACGATCGTAACAGAAGGGCTTTAAGAAAAATTCTCAAGAAAGATCGTCGTGCTACAACGGCAAATATCACTTTAGTATGGCAAAATGTGATTTAAAAGCAAGTTTCAAGAGACACCTGCATTCGAGAAATGAATAAAATGGGATACAAATTTTATACAGTAATTTTTAACCAAATTGTTTTTGTTTTATTAACTTAGAAAATTGTTTTTTCTAAAAAACCGTCACTTAGGCAAAAGAAAAACCACTTTTAACTCTTTAGCAAAAAAAGAAGCGCTTAAGATGGACTCGTTATCATCAAAACTGGACGCTAAGGCAATGGAGGAGAGTAATATGGAGCGATGAGTCTCGATACGAACTTTGTGTTGGAAACTCACGATCAAGAATTCCAGCACACCAGCTGAAGCATTTCACCCAGACTGCTTTAGACGAAAAACTAAATTAACCGCTTCAGTAATGGTATGGGGATGTATGTCAGCTCAAGGAGTAGGTGACCTTCGATTCATCGATGGTACTGTGAATGCCAGTAGGTATCAAGACATCCTAGAGCACCAACTTTTAGCTTCGATTCCGAGGCTGCAAACAGAAGATGGCAGTTTTACATTTCAGCAAGATGGCGCATCATGTCATACAGCCAAGCAAAATATGAGCTGGCTTCGAGAACACACCATTCCAGTTCTAACGTGGCCTCCAAATAGCCCGGACCTATCTCCCATTGAGACTTTGTGGGAAAATATGAAAAAAGAATTAAGAACAATGGAATAGAAGGAGTTGAGCTGAACTGGTTTGCAAGTTACTTGACAAATAGACAACAAAGAACGCGAGTGGCAGAGCATATCTCAGAGTCGTTGACAGTAGAACTTGGAGTTCCTCAAGGGGCAGTTCTTGGAACGTTACTGTTCCTTATATATATTAATGATATAGGAAGGGTTCTTCAGTTCTCTGAAATCAGGCTGTTTGCTGACGATGCACTTATTTTTGTATCTGGTTTTTCGGTACATGAATGCATTTAATGCCGATTTAGATAATATAACAAATTATTTAAAAATGAATAAATTAAAACTTAACACTAATAAAACTAAAGCTATGATCATAAATGCAGAATCAAATAAACGAATTTGTATTGATAATGTTATAATAGAGCAAGTAAATGAAATTAAATACTTAGGTGTGATAATTGATAAACAGGTAAAATTTGATAAGCATTTAAGCGAAACTTGTAGGAAAATTGCTCAAAAAATTGGATTTTTTAAACGAATAGGGCAAAAATTATCAATAAATACTTCCTTAAAGATTTATTATGTCATGATAAAACCGCATTTCGAATATTGCTCAACAATTGTATGCCTAAGTCAAAATCAATTTAAAGAAAGATTACAAAAACTGCAAAATAGGGGAATGAGATGTATTTTAATGTGCAATATATTAACTCCCGTCAGGCTAATGATTGACACTCTAAAAATGGTTAACAATAAACCAAAGAATATTAATGAATGTACTTTTATTTGTATTCAAAATGAAGAAAAGCCATACGGCAAAGTATTTAACAAATCAATTAGTTTTCGTGGCAGATGTTCAAACATATAATCTGAGAAGCATAGGTGATTTTAGACTTGGTTATTTTAAGAAATAATAGATCTCAGAATGTTTTATTATATAATGGATTGAAATTATTTAATGGTCTACGAAATGAATTAAAGATTGAACGCAATATTAAAACGTTTAAAAGAATGTTAGTTTCTTATATTAAATTAAGCTATAATTAAGTTTTTAACTAGGTATTTACCTTTTAAGAACAAATGTACCAAATTTTGTCAAAATAGCTCAAGCTAAATAAATAAATCTATCTATCTATCTATCTTAAAACTTGAATGAATTGAAGGAAAAGATCCAAGAAGTTTGGAATGGCATAACTCCTGAATACTGCTTTAATTTAGTGGAAACTCTTCGAAGTCGAATTACAGCCGTTATTGAAAACAAATGTGACGTCACTCAGTGGTAAAAGACAGTTATTTTTATATTAGGCCAACTTTTTTGCGTCGATAAAAGAGTGGGTCAACTATTTTGCGTTATATGAGTTACAATAATTTCGTTTATTTAATCGTTAAATGAACTGTTATTATTTTATGAAGAACTATTTTCAATTGTGACGGCTCCCATTTGGCCGATATCATCTTCTCGACTTGACCAATAAAATCCAAATAAACATAATCAAAAAACAGAATCGAAGTTTTTCATTTAGAAAAAAAAATGAGAGCCAAACAACATCGGATGACTTCTTTTGGCCCACCTTGTACATCTCCAAAACTTTTTGTGGTACACTAAAAACTACTTGTCCCTTAATGTTAGTTAATGTTCGGTCATTACAAATAAAGCCAATAGAGCATGGGGAATGCTTAAACGTTAGTTTTCACCGAACCCTATGCGCTAAAAATTTTATATTTGACGTTTGTTCGATCGCTGTTGGAATATGCGTTCAGTGTTTGGTGTCCATACTACAATACTCATCTTGTAAGTATCGAAGCTATTCAAAAAAGATTTCTTAGGTTTGCCCTCAGACGTCTTCCTTGGTCTGATATTAATAACTTACCCCCCTATTTAGCCCGATTACAACTTATTTGGACTCGAGTCCTTTGAGGTTAGGAGAAAGGTGTCAAGAGTTGTTTTTCTTCACAGAATACTTTTTGGGGAGATTCACTGTCCTGATATTTTAAGTCTTTTAGGTCTTAATGTTCCATCACTTAATTTGCTTAATAACAAATTCTTTTATATTCCTCGTTATCGTACTAATTTCATTTCATTTCATTACTTTGTTTAGCAAAACAAAATTTAGCTATTTTAACATTTTTACATAGAAATTAGAATATATATATAATAGTATATAAAAGTATTTTGGGCAAACCGCGTTCTGAATAGAGGGAGCCTTATATAACTTTTATTCCTTACATTATATCTAAGGGGTCCACCATCTAACTTTTTTTTTCAACTAGTGCTTATTTCGCGAATGGTAACACTTAGCTCATATCTGATTTGACAGATAATTAGTTTTATCCTTCCGCTGAACGAATATGGTTGTGTATACGCTTGAACAACGCTGGGAAGTGTGTGCGAAAATTGCGTACGGATTTTGGAAGAAGAGAACCACCGTCAGCTCCGTATGTTCGTTATCTTGTGAAAGAAACTGGCATCCTCATCGATAAACCAAAGCGTGAAAAGCCAAAAACAGTGCGTACAGCCGAGACAATTGAAATTTTGGTCCAGAGGCATAATTGGGCCATTTTTCTTCGAAAATAAGCAAGGAGTGGCCGTTACAGTCAATGGCGATCGTTATCGGGCCATGTTGAACGAATTTTTGTTCACAAAAATTGAAGAGGAGGATATTGGCAACATTTGGTTTCAACAGGACGGCGCCACGTGCCACACAGCCGAAGCTACACTCGATGTTTTGCGCCCTGTTTTTGAAGATCGCATTATCAGCCGCAGAGCTGATGTCGTTTGGCCACCGCGGAGCTGCGATTTGACACCGTTGGACTATTATTTGTGGGGTGCCGTAAAAGATAAGTGTTACGCCGACATGCCAGAGACAATAGACGCTTTAAAGGACAATATTCGTGAAGCCATTGGTGAAATACAGCTGCCCACAATCGATAATGTGCTTAAAAATTGGACCGATCGTGTAGGCTTCTGCATGGCCAGCCGAGGCAGCCATTTGAATGAAATTATTTTCCATTATTAACCGGAAGGATTGTACTTTCAAATAAAAAAAGAGATTTGAGAAAATATTCAGTAGTTTTTTTTATAGCATTTTCAAAAAAAAAAAAAGTTATTTGGCGGACCCTTTATATCTGTGGCAACAAGGAGAAACAGCATAAGTCGACTTATGTCAAAATTGATCGGATGCACAGTACCCTGTTCTATATGTCAAATTCTTTTCATTCAAATATCTCTTATGGTTGCTGTGTTATGAATCAGGCAAAAACGCATAAGTCATTTGCCCACATTAAAAGTCAAACCTTTAAACTGCGCTCCTGAAAAATGACTACAAATGACAAATGCTGTTTTTCTTTGTTGCCACAGATATACCGTAGTGGTCACGAATTTGGCACACATCACACCGTTTTGTATGTTTTCAAATTTTCTGTAGTTCTATTTTCTCAACAGACTGTGAATCTTGTGTTTATCTGTTGATATTAATCACTCAAACCAAATTCCGTTTTTTTTTTCCGATACCATTCTACTTCAGTTTTGTAAAATGCGTTATTTCTGTCACTGCAGTCAGTTTTATTCTGGACGCGATTTTAGCACAATATTAACTTGCTCTTATATTTACTTTTTTTTTTTTTAATAAATCGGAATAAATTATCAGGTATTTATGCATTTCCTTGTGATAAGTTTCAAGTTTATCAAAAAAGTGTTATTAGGTATGGCAAAAGGGCGATGGTGTTCAGAGGAAAAAAGAGCTCTTATTTTGCAAATGAAAGCTAAAGGCCGGAAGGTTGCAGAAATTTCGGAGCTATTGCAGTGTTCAAGGAAGATGGTATACAATGCTTTGTATCATGTTGAAACGTATGGGGTCACTAAAAATGTGAAACAAGTTCCTCGAGCTAGGAAAACGACACCAAAGGAAGACCAAATAATTCATCGGACTTCAGCTAAAAAGATCCTTTTAAAAGCTCCAGCATCATACAAAACGAACGGTCATCTGAATATGGTATCAATGTTTCGTCAAGGACCATAAGGCGCCGACTTAATGAAAAAAAATTACGTCGATGCATAGCACAACGAAAACCGCTTGTATCGAAAAAAAAAATTGAGGGCCAGGATTGACTTCGCTGAACACCACCAAGCCACTAAGTTATTAGAAAAATGTTCTTTGGAGCGATGAATCCCAATTCTGTAGGTTCGGATCAGATGGGCAAAAATATGTATGGCGTCCTCAAAACATGCAACATCACCCAAAGTACACTCTTAAAACAGTTAAGCATGGTGGTGGAAGTGTGATGGTCTGGGGTGCTTTTTCCTGGCATGGTGTTCGTCCAATAATAAAAATTGATAGCAAAATGGATCAGCACATTTATAACAACATCATTATAAATCACATGATACCATATGCAGATGACAATTTACCGATATTGTGGCGCTTCATGCACAATAATGTCCCTAAGCACACTTCTAGGCTAGTGAAGAGTACCTTAGAAAATAATAAGACTAACGTGCTGAAGTGGCCTGCGCAATCACCCGATTTGAACCCGATCGAAAGCCTTTGAAACGAAGTTGAACACCATATTACACAAAAAAAAACGAACAATTTATCCGATTTGTGGAAGGAAATTCAAAGCTCCTGCTATGCCATTCCAAAGAGACGTTGCGAGTAGAAAGCTTGCCTAGAAGATGTACTGCAGTGATAAAAAATAAAGGATTTCCTACAAAATACTAAATAAAGTAAAGTAGAAATAAGGGTAAGTTGTTTAAATAAGTTATCATTCATGTGTATAATCTAGTCAAATCCGTAAATGTGCTAAATTCATGTCCAAGTCCATGTCCTTCTTTTTTTTGCAGGTACAATATATAATTCTGTTTTATAAAATTACGATGGCTTACTTATGTATGTAATCATATAAATAAAATTGGTGTAGTTCTGTTCGACTAGGATTGAATTTGACCACATGTCTTTAAATGCAAAAATCTTAGAAACTGTTCAATTTATTCTGGTGCATTTTTCACATGCCTATAGAGGATACCTAGGCCTACAATCTCTACTTTGTTTCAACTCTATCGGCCATATTATTCACTCCCTTTAATCCAGGTTAAAGGTTACACCCGGGTTTAAGTGAGTTTAACCCAAAAACTAAACCCAAGTCCATAATACTCACTCGTTAAACCCGAACATAAACCCAGTTTTTTAAACTTGACAGCGTTTAACCCGATTGAATTTAAACGCAATCCGGAGACCGGTTTAAGTACTTTAACTCGGGTTAAAACTCAATTTCATAATATGGACATTTCTTCGTTCGCAAGAAATAAGAAAAGTAGAAAAGGGGAATAGAAAAAAAAATGGCAAGAAACTTAAAAAGAACTTCATTCGTGAAATGGACGAAATTAATGTTGATGCCTTCGTCGTCAGAAGACGAATTTATCAAAGAGCTGATGAAACAGCAGCTGATGGTAAATTAACGTCGCCCTTGTCGTCGAATATATCGATTGCACAAGTGGGCTTGCGTCGACGACTATGATGTGGTATATTTTCGAGAATATTTCGTGCTGAAAAAGAGTCATTTTGGAGGCTACATTCGATGGTTCGATAGAAATTTCGGCATAATTAATGTACTTTAAAATATAACTACGCCCAAAACAAATGAAATCAATTTCCAAGTGACAAACAAAAAAAATAATGTCATTATTTCTGAAATTTGACATTACCTGGGTTCAAAACGGATTAAAAACGGTTTAAAGTGTTTTAAATCCGCATTTAAACACATTTTTAATCCAGCGGGTTTAATGCGTGTTTTTCAGTGAATAATATGGACATAGGTTTAAATTATCGGATTTAAAAATTGCGGATTAATGATCGGGTGTAAAAATAACTTAAACCTGAGTTACACCCGGAGTGAATAATATGGCCGTATATCTCTATAAATTCCGGTAATTTATTTTTTTCGTTTCGTTTTGCTTTTTTCTTTGTCACGCTTTCCGTTCGAAAATACTGGGAGCATTCAAGTATAGTAAATACCAGCTTATAGAGGACATCTGCAGGTACAACTTAGGATATCCAATATCTCGATAACTTAAAAGGTTTTTAAATAAAAAGGCAAAATTTGAAACATTTCTACGGTTTTCAGTGAGTAGATATGCAATTCATTCTCAAATCAAACATACTAACTGCGCAATATTATATTGACATCTCTTTTAACCCTTTTTTACTCCTGTGACGGAGAGGCAGACAGACAGAGGCAGTACGCTGTGTGGTTTGCTAAGACAAAAAAAAAAAAAAAAGAAATGGCAAATATGTAGGAAAGGTTTGTTTGTCTCTGTTTTGCTTACGAAATAAACTGTCTAGAAAGGAATGTCAAATAGGTATAGGTATCAGTGATACCAGATCGTGGTATTATTACATTACGGGATTTTTATTAGGGAAAATTCCTGGTGATACACGTCGTACTATTTATAAATGCTATTTGCAATCAAGATGAGGCAGTAAATTACCCGGTGAAGTTTCTAAATAGTATTACAGCCATTGGACTTTTTGCTCATAGAATTGAATTAAAAGTTGGAGTTTCCATTATGTTGCTTCGCAATTTGAATCCCCCAAGCTTCGTAATGGTACCAGAATGTGAGTAATTTCGTTACAGAAAAACGTTATATAGATGCGTTAATTTTAACTGGGTGTGGTAAAGGAGATACGGTATTTATACCAAGAATACAAATAATTCCCAGCAATTATCCACTTCAGTTTAAACGGATTCAATTTCCTATTAATGTTTGTTCTGCCATGACAATCAATAAGCCACAGGGTCAAACTTTAAGAAAACTGGGAGTTGAATTCACGGGCAGTTATATATAATTATGTAGCGTACTCCAGGGTAAATAATGCAGGAAATATCACTATCTCAGCCGATAGAAACAAAACTTCTAATATAAAAGTATACAAAGAAGCGTTACATTAATAAAAAAGTGAGTTAAATACCAATTATAGAAATATTTTCTTTCAATTTCATTGTCCAAAGAATATTAAATTGTTGCTGATTATAGTCCAATGACCAGGGCACACATTCCGTAATTGTTCAGACGATTATCGTCGAAACGATAGAAGTCCAAAAGTAGCCACTAAATGCCAAAATTACGAGTTTGAGACCTGAATCGAATTCATTATCCACAAATGAAATAAAAGCTGACGATAGTGAAACAACTTCGGGCAGAATTAGCTTCTTATGGCCATCAAAGTTTCAAAAACGATATCGTCCCAACGATTATTGTTATACGGAATCTGCTCCCAGGTATAATGCCATGAAGGCAGAGTGGCCTCAGTCTTTGGGATGTTTCTTAATACGGGCTCAAGTCCCTCACTATTGCAGACCGCTCCCTCGCGTTATACTTCTGCAATGTCTATCGATGATTTTTCTTTGAGCGATTATCAAAAAAAAAACTGTGTCCCCTACAAGACAGCAAATCTATAAAAAAATTGTTTCCATCAATTGTTCTGAAACCACATTTTGCACGGACGAAGCCGGGCGGGTACAGCTAGTTGGAAATATTAATAGAAAAAGTTTTTATTTTAAAATAAAACAAGAATAATCATTTTCGTTTTCTTTGATAAGATGTGCTAACCACTACTGTATATGTACTCGTACGTACTGCCAGTGGCGAGTGCTGATATCATTAGCTCCTCATCATCGAAGTCTATTTTACCAGATTTCCAAAACAAAGAAAAGAAAAGAAACTTTCTTAAAAGCTTCACGGCCTGAGGTCTTGTCTTCACCGTCCTCGACAATAACAAAAAGAAAAGCAATGTCGACAGCTTGCATCAATACCTCCTACCATGTATAAACCTAGAGTTAGACTTTCATTGTTAACAAATGTAAAACTCCTTCCAAATCCGATGCGTTTCTTTTTTTTTGGCTTGGCTTGGCTTGGCTATATACTTCCGGAAAATTTGCATACCGTGTTGTTTTCAACGTATTTCATTATAGCGCCCCGAAGTCTGGTAGACGTTTTTATAGCCTCTTTCTGCATGCTTTGAACACGAAGCCATATTAGCCTTCTCGTACAACAAGTAGCTTACAGAATAAGCATTTCGATATTTTTACTCGTGGCTAGGTCTTGACACTTGTCACTTCTGCACTGGAACCAATGTCATGTGTCATTCAAGCAGCCAACGACAGTACGATTTCCAATGAATTATCTCAAAACGGTTATCCTATAGGTAGGTATAAAAGCGGCCAACCCAACTATCATCAAATCGGATTCTCTTTTAATTTACCTTTCTGCCCATGGTTTGTGTTACTCGTAAGTAGGATTGAGTCTTAATGCAAACAGGTATTGAGGTCTTCGTCACTCAGACTTGTTTGAAAATCCTAATTTCCTTTCTAATTGTTCAAGGTATTATGATACACCTTGGACTTGGCTTTCTTTCACCAGTTATTCTAGTTCGTTTACACTTTTTTGACATAAGAACTGGGTAATGCACATGGCACTAACTATCCTGTCTTAACACACCACTTGGCAAATTTGCCAAAACTCTGTGAAAAAGTATACCCAGCCTGTTCCTCATTGAAATTCCTAATGTGTCCCATTGATTGTGGGTGACGACTAAGAATTCAGAATAAAAACGCGCTTTAGAACTCGTATGAGCGTAACCGTTGATTTTTTTCGAACGTCATTGAGGGGAATACCAATCAGTTAAAGGCTGCGCTTTTTTATTCGGCAGGTATGCTTATGAAAGGAACATGTTTTCGGTTTTTTTTTTAACCTAAAACTTTAAACTAGTCCTATACTCTGCGTAGTTACTGCCATCTAATTGTAATTACCAAGAAATAACTCGTTAATCATGGTGAATTGGATAAGGTAGGTAGGTAGGTATATAGAATACAATTGCAAAATGTATTTACTGTTTTTCAAGGCGACTGAAAGTACCTACTTCCGCGAACACGACATCATCGACGTCAAGTCAAGTGGTGTTAAGTACTCAGGTAGCAACTGTGAAGCCATACGTACATCGCACAAGAACACTTGTGGCAACCCTTTGACGGGCCCGGAGGACAAATGACATAATTTCAAAAAGCGAAACAGTTTTGTTACATAATTCAAACAGGAATATGCGCATTTAGACATAAGTTCTGTTGAGCTCGTAAAATTGATTTGGGCAGTAATCAAAAGCGATCGCAATAATAGGTCTGTTCCTTTAGTTTTAAATTCTACGAATTATTACAAAATCTTATTATGCTTTTCCGGTGACAAAATAAACGATTCTAATTAGCGTAAGAGGAGAAAAAAATTACACGAAGAAAATTGAAGCGCCGATGGGTTAATAGACGCTAATGGGTATGGGTGGAGAAATGTCAAATCGTCGATGCAATTCGCCGGTGGTATGTGGTGGGGGAAAAGTGTAACAGGTAGCCGGTTGAATGTTACCGCATCGGCCGCTCAGCTGTGGTGGGTTCAGGCTTGACGATGAATATAATCGATGATTCGATTACAGTGGGCGCCACGCAATCTTTTAAGAAGGAATTGTGAAACCTTACCGAAAAAATTCCCGATGCTGGATTTGCGAAACAAACTTGAAGAATTGAGAAAATAAATAAGAAGAATGGGTTTTCACTTCGTTATAAAACTCCGTGAGGAGAAATGGCGTTTTATTTAGCGAATTGGTTGGGTATGGTGAGACAAAATGATGGCCGCCGATGAAATGGCCCACTATCGCTACTTCCCGAATTTCTTACGGTTGTATGAACGGATCGCGTGTCCCGCTTTTATCGAAACGAAAGCCAACGTAATGATATTTATATGATATTTATGTATCCTAACTAACACGATGCTATGTGATATATCTAACAGGTGCACATAAAAACACCGTGCTTATCTGGCTTCCTTTGTCATTGCCAAAACCTGTCCTGGTAGGTAACTTTCTGTCTGTCCTGCCGCTTGTATTTCCCTCCTTCCTGGCCTGCTCTTCGCTTTCACCTTTTATTATCACTTCCTAACAATTCAATTCGGCTATTCAACTAATAGCACTTCTAACAAAATTAACTAAAAAATTCAATGCGTTATTCAACTAATAGCGCTTTTCCAAAATTATCCATCAATTTCTTCACGGTTTGTAGTCGAGCTATATCTTGCCGATCTCGCAGTTAACCAGAAAGGTGATCTCCTTGCTCAACTTCTTTTTTGTTTTTCCTCATACAAACGTATTCTTTCATTCAGCAAAACGGGACTTTCTTATTGTCCGCGACTGCAACACTCCGTTTCTTTTTGGCGAAGGTTCGTGCGGACTCCCGTTCTTGCTCTCAATCATACTGTTAACCATAAACTAACTATTAAATAGACTGACAGCTTTGACAGACGTAGTCTCCCCGATTAACCCCGCAGATTTTTTTCAATATAAGCCCCTCCCACCGCTCGCTATTTTACTGTCTGTGAATGCGTGGGAAGCAGCAAAAAAAAAATACTGAAACTCAGCAGTGTTTCTATATTGCGGCATCTCTACCTTTTTGTGGGAATTTAAATTTTTGGTACAATTTCCAAAAATAATGATTATAATGTTAGCAAACTGCGATTTTTATACTGAAGATTAATTTAATGTTATTTTCTGCCCGAAAAATACAAATTTTAATTTTAAAAGCTTTATACAAAAATAGAGGTAGTTTGAGTTTAGTGAAAAGGGAAAAATAAACACGCTTCGTGGGAAAAATAAAGAGAGAGTGTTAGGAACACTGAATTAAATTTAGTGTGTTTCGTGAGTTGCTGTCAGCTAATGGATGCGTTCTGAGAGTTTAGATTGGTTGTTTTATTGCACCACGATAACATTTGTATTCTATTCTACAAAATTTATAATAGCGATTGTAATCAACATAAATAAATAAAGGAATAAGTGTGAAAAATTCATTCGTTGAAATAAAAAAAAGGTATTTTTGTTCCTACAATTAATGTGTCTGGTTTGGTTTGTTGTTTTTGGGGAAAAAATATGTTAGTGAAATACTCAAAATTAAGAAACACACCAAAATAAACAAAATGAAGTTTCAATGACAAACTCAAGTAATTCTTTTTATTTATTAATCAACCACATCTCGACACGTTCACTCATGAAGCTTATTCAAACATGTCTTCGCGTTGTCTCTTTTTTATGCTAGCAAATATTTCGCCGGGAATGTCAATAGGAAAATGGCAATGGATTGATATGATTTTTGAGTTATAATCTTTTCATGAAGATTCCATTTAATAGCGCAAAACAACAAAAAAAAACAATTAAAATTTATTAAAACTTTTTAAATAATTCCAGCCAAGAACATGAATATTGCTAGTTTTTAATAAAAAAAAAAAAAAACAACTGAAAAGTTTTTGGTAGGCATTTTATGAATGAAAATAATGTCATTATTTATGTGAAAAGTAAAATAAAGTTATAAAATGATGACTGCACATTAATTATTGTTTCTTCACAAATTGTTTGAAACTGACGAATTTTTTTTACTTAATGTTTTGTTTGTAATTTTTCTTACACTTTTTTAAGTGACAGTACAGTTGTCAGTCTCGTTTAATACTGTTGTTAATAAAGGGTGATTTTTTAGCTGGTTTGGTTTTGGCAACACCGGTTTTGACAGCTGACGTGTGTTTAGTACCTTGTGTCACTGTCAAACAGCTTCAGTTTGGTTTGCAATTTAACCATGGATCGTCTTACAAATGAACAACGCTTGCAAATTATTGAATTTTACTATCAAAATTCGTGCTCGGTTCGAAATGTTCATCGCGCGCTGCTTCCATTTTATGATCGGCATTCTCGACCTTCTGAGCAGTCTATTCGGAAGATTGTGACCAAATTTCGCACCAAATTTACTTTGTTGGACATTAAACCACCAACACGTTTACGTACTGTGCGTAGTGAAGAAAATATTGCGGCCGTATCAGCTAGTGTGACAGAAGACCGCGAAATGTCGATTCGGCGCCGTTCCCAGCAGTTAGGCCTTTGTTACAGCATTACGTGGAAAATTTTGCGGAAGGATTTGGGCGTAAAGCCTTTAAAGATACAGCTGGTGCAAGAACTAAAGCCAGCCGACCTACCACAACGCCGAATTTTTGGTGAATGGGCTCTTGGAAAGCTGGCCGAGGATCCGCTTTTTTATCGAAAAATTGTGTTCAGCGATGAGGCTCATTTTTGGTTGAATGGGTACGTAAATAAGCAAAATTGCCGCATTTGTAGTGAAGATCAGCCAGAAGCATTGCAACAGCTACCAATGCATCCCGAAAAAGCCACTGTTTGGTGCGGTTTATGGGCCGGCGGCATTATTGGGCCATATTTCTTCAAAGATGATGCGAATCGCAGCGTTACTGTCATTGGTGAACGCTACCGAGCGATGATAACAAACTTTTTTTTGCCCGAAATGGAAGTTCTTGACTTGCATGATATGTGGTTTCAACAAGACGGTGCCACATGCCACACAGCACGCGAAACAATGGCGCAATTGCGAGGCGAGTTTGGTGAACGTTTCGGGCCGGTCAATTGGCCGCCTAGATCGTGCGATTTGACACCATTAGATTATTTTTTGTGGGGGTATGCCAAGGCGAATGTTTATAGGGACAAGCCCGCTTCGATTGACGCACTGGAAGCCAACATCCATGCATTCATTCGTGAGATACCGGCCGATATGTGTGAAAGAGTATGCCAAAATTGGACTCAGCGGATGGGCTACCTGAGACGCAGCCGCGGTCAACATTTGCATGAAATTATCTTTAAACATTAAATTGCAAGGTTCAAACTATCGATTCAAATAAATATTTCATTCATTTTTTCGAATTTTTTGTGTTTTTTTTTTAAAAAAAGTTCTAAACCTCTTAAAAAATCACCCTTTAGTTTCACCAAATCGATCATTAAAAAAAATGGGGATGTAAAAGGAGAAATAGGTTGCGAAACTTGAAGGAAATTCTATGGCAAACATGCTAACAATTTTTTTAACTCGATATCATAAAAATAATGTCTATCTATTCAAAATTCATTATAAAATGACTTAAAAAATATTCCTTTTCTTTATATCCTGTAATTTGAACATTAATTTCTATTCAATTATAAGAAAATCGAACAACTATTTACATAAAAAAGTAGCGCAAAATGTCAACCTGGAACTAAGATAAACTACGGTTTACAACACAGCTATCGAAATGACAATCCACCTAAGGCTACCGACATGGCGGTTTAAACCGGATCCGGAAGAGTGTAGGCTTGTTTTTTTTCAAGTGTGAGTGAGTCCGCTTTGATTAACATAGGCACAAATACATGAATTCAAACTGGGCTACATCCAAGGTCAAAAACAGCTTGTAGGCAATTTCTCATTTTTGGCTGAAGCTGTCTGCTCTCAGGCGCAGAGATCCTTGGGCCTATTCGATGATTGGTGCACAAGAAATGGGCTTTCAGTGAAACCTTTTCAAACTACGGTAGTTCTGTTCACGAGAAGGAGAAAGGTCACTGGTCTGACTCAAATTATGCTAAAAGGCGTCACTATCCCGATCTCCGATGAAGTCAATTATCTGGGAGTAATCCTCGATAGAAAGCTTCTTTGGTCCAAGAATGTTGAATCAAAAACCGATAAAGCGCTGTCAACTTTCTGGCAGTGCAGATGATGTCCAAAAATTATAACTATAGGTAAAGAGAAATTTAAAGGTTTAGTCCAGAGCGAACCACTTACCTTGGTGTAGTATTTAAACTTTGACATTTCGTTAGGTTGTCATAGCCAGTCTTTTTCAAATCGATTCAACGAAGTTATTTATTTCTCTGTCATCTTCTTGAACAAGAGCACATTATTGCTAAACTTTGCGATAAATGTTAGTGGAAAAACAGGAAATACATAACGGACAAATTTAGCAAAAACTTCTGCAAATGAGCGTGCTAAACGATCTAAAAACCATTATGCAACTGACATTCAAATTTCGTTCGCGACGGCATGACAAATCGATTATGCAGATGCTTGTTTGGATGTGCACCTGGATTCGATGCAAATCGCTTTTATTGCAATTTCAACTAATGCCTCATACGAGAATTTTGGTCACATCTGGCATAATAGCTTAATAACGCTTATGAAATAGCCATCAACATCAACCAATTCGAATGTTATTAGCCAACTTGACATGTAATCAAACCTTACCTTAAGCGGAACACACATCACAGTTTAATTCCCCGAGAGGCAATCTACTGGCTCACAAAGATACTAGATCTCCTTCAGATAATAAATAGATTACCTAACTAGGTACCATAACATAAATATACTTCACATTTATGCAACCTCTTGTACGAAAATGATGCAACAGAAAAACGAACCAAAAACAAAAATAAAAAAAAAACAAGAAAATGTTAGGAAAACTTTGAAAGAATCTCACCTCATCTAATCGCATCAACTCCTCTGTACTCATACTGCCCGAAACTCCTTTTGCTTCCTTCCGTAACTTTTTCTCCTTCTTCCTTCGTTCCTTTTCCTCCCGGTCGGATTTTTCCCGGTCCTTTTCGCCGGTTCCTTTTTTCATGAAATTAAACATCCTGCTGTGATGAAAACTATCGTTGAAGAGAGATAGGATGAGAACGCAAATTCACTATTGAATTTTCTGCCCCGGTTTTGATGTGCCTCTGCACCGGTTTTTCTTACACTTTTTATTTCACTAGTTATGTTTAAATAACTAGTATTTTATTTTTCTTATTTGTTTAGTTAATCACTAGCACTTTCGGCTTAAAACACCTGAGGGGGAACAACAAAAAAATTATAGACAAAAAAACGGCACCAAATCGATAGTGTGGACGCGCCGGTTTAACAAAATATATAGCACTCCCACTCTGCACCGAATTTGCAGTGGAAATAATTTCTAAATAATATTTCTTTTTTACTAGCCAACTTAGTTTATGATATTGAAATATTTTTCAATGAAAGCACTTAAATATGCACACAGTAGTAGAAAATACAGTCACTCGCGATATCGGTGTGGAAAACTCGACCATTATTCGCGAAGAACATCCCGTTTTTCATTCGCTTTGCGGAAAATTGGTTTTCTCCTAGCAGAGTAGGCCAACAACAACAAAACATATCCAGCCATTCACAAACACACACTCATACCATGAATGCGAGCTGTCAAAAACAAGTTAAACGCCCCTTGTGGTAGATGGTTTATTCACCACTGGATTTTTTCCTCTTTTCTATTTCCAATTTGCGATATGTAATTTTTGTAAGAAAACAATATGCTTTGCAATTTCTATTTAAAATTAAATTTCCTATCAAACAGGGATTTGTACCACTTCCCACTGCACTTTACACTTCGATGATTAATCAAAAACAAAGTACCGCAAGTAGAGTGCAATACTCTCGACTTTTTTTTTGCATGGAATGCAGGCAGGGAACAAGTTTTCTTTCTTCCTTGAATTTTGCTGTTTTATGCACTTTATCCAATGAAAAAGCAAATTATTATTCACCTTTATTGAATTGCGTTGTGTTTACTAGATAAGTATTTCTTTAAAATATAGAAAACATTCGAATTGAATTTAATAATCGCGACGAATTTTACAACCACTCTTCGACCGACGACGACCAATCGCGAACTCAACATTAGACTGTCAATGAGGTGCCGTTGCCATCTCTGATTATCTGAGGCTATTTTTGATTTCACCGCACCGCTGTGGTGAAAAGTGCTCTTAATTTGACGGCTTCTCTCTTGGATGCCTTTATTCGTTTATCGTTTTTGTTATGAATTACATTCCGGTTGTTATTCTATTTTCTCTGTCTGACAAATAGGAAAACGTATGATATGTTTCATTAGTAGTGTATGGATTGTTTTGTTTGGTTGGGTTTGTTTTGATTTATTTTATATATCGCGAGAGTGCGACATCAGTTTAGTTTAAAGAGAAAGACTGCCAAGTACGTATTTGTTGTTGCTGTTGTTTTTTCGAATATTGTAGTAGATTTCACTTATGGTTTTAAAAAATCGTTTAACTATTACGAATTACATCGCGGTGTTATAGTACTTTCAGAAAGCAAAGTAAATTAGGAATTTCAGCACGCAATTACAACAACTACGCTCACTTGACACTTCGAGACTCGCAGTAGATGTGTACTTTACTTTGCTATGCTGAGAACGAAGCTAAAAAAAACCCGCCTAATGTCACATTAAGCCGGCAGGAAATAAAACGACACACAAAACATTCAAAATTAAAAAAAAAAAAAATGACTAAAAGAATGTGTAGTTCCCGACAGTAGGCGTGTTTCATGAGCTTCATGACCATAAGCAAATTAAAGTAGAATTCTCAACACATATTTACCACAAATCCATCCTACCTGTCATTTTTTTGATTCATAATAAGTATTTATTCCAAGTGCAAATTACTTGACAGCAGCAGCTTATGTTGTAAGCGTTCTAGTGATAGCGATGGGTGTGGAAATTACTTGTTATGTGGAATTCGATTGGGCTTCGTCAGATTTCAAATTTCGTGTGTCTGATCGAACGAAGAACGTCACTTGCTCTTTTTTTTGTTGATGCGATTGGAATGTGTGTAGCATTCGACAATTTTCTAAGCGTTTTCCATTCACTGGCTAAATTTTATATAAAACCATTAGAAATTTACACCCAGAGAGATTTCTCACATTTGTAGATAAATAATTTAACAAAAATAGATCCACCCGATGCAATGCGTTTCTTTGCAGTTGAAAAATTTCACGAAAACGTAAACAAACTCCACTAGTTGTCAAACTCAAACGCACTTGTATTGGTAAATCTGAGAAAAAAATCCAGATTCGCAAAAGTGCTCTGAAATCTGAAAATTGCCCTTTTTGTACCAAACGAACATAAACAATTCTCTGAGCGCTCTTATAGCACCCAATCGAATACCACATTGTAAAGTTCGTATGACACTACATTAATTTTTGCATTTTTCACACTTTTAAAAGTGAGTGAGTGTGTGAAAATCCTACTTTACTTTGCTTTGTTGAGATCTAAACTCAACAAAACACGCCTTATATCGAACACAAAATGTTTCCCTGTAGTCTCTCAGTTTTTAACATTGACAAATATTTATCTTTCGGTAACACTTTTTTCCGATTATTGTTAAAAATGATATTAGTTGATAAAAGCGTTCGGAATATAGACGATGAGTTTGAAAATGCATAACAGCAAGCGAAATGAGAGCAAACTCAGCACTGAATTATTGACCCGACAAATTTTCTGGGGTCAGTTCAGGGCACAACTGGGTTGCCCTATAAGTCATGTCAAACACATGTTTTCAGTACCAGGGCGAGTTCAGTGCTATATCGAACGCATTAGGGTCGACCCAGTGCGCACTAGTGTGCACTAGAGCCCACGTCAAACAAACCTTATGAAAACAACACAGAATTGGAATTTATTATGTATTAAACGCATTTTTAAATTCTGACAATTTTAAGAAAAATATATACTGTAAACTTCTTTACAATATGTGAACCAATCGGAGTATTTGTCTGAAAAATCAGAAGCGGAAATAATTCCAATACATTACATTGTGTAGAACTAAACGCAAGGAAGACTTGGATTTATTTTTAGAAGCAGAGCGAAATACGAAGTTCGCATAGATTTTATAAATAATAACAAGAACAACAGAATATGACAGTAGTTATCGATGTTCGAAAGGGGTAATGAAGTGGGGGATGGGGGTATTCCGTATTCACGATTATTGCGAAATTGCGTCTGTAAACGTTACATCGCCAAAAAGCATGCAACAAAAAAATAAGAAAAAAGTACAACACTACTAAAGCAGTCAATTAGGCTCAGATGTAATAAACGAAACATCAATTGAAATTAAGTTCTGTGCTGCCATATTTATAATTTCGATAACGATGTCGAAGTAAATTCAAAATGCATTCAAAAGAAATATTAATATTTCATCTTGAAGCAATGTAGAAGCTTTCAGATGTGAAAAATAAGAACAAAGAGTTTTTCGTGTTAAATACATCTGTCATTGCCATAAGCCATTAAAGTCGCGTAGAGTGAGTGCTGCCATCGCTTCACTTAAGTGGTAGTAGAATTATGTGTTTCGAAATGTAAAAAGGTACATATTATAATTATAATGCGTGTATATCCTTTTCTTAATAAAATTACTGTATTTTAATTTTAAGAAATAATTTTCTGTCTGCTGGCATTCCTTAGCTGTAAACTTGCTATTATTGCAATAAGGGGAAGTGCCCAGAGTAAAAACAAAATATTAAATATCATACAAATCCAAAACATAATTTTATTCATATAACAATGATACAATGATACTCTTGTAACCCCCGTGTCCTTACAGTCTAATACTTAGTGATGATGTGATTTCTTACCCACCCAAAATTCTTAAAATACAAATTTTTTTCCCACAAGTTACCCTCTTACAACTCAAGCCCCCATACATGCATACAAATAAATATTTAACTCAAGAATATCCTGTCGAAAGGTACTTTTGTGAATATCGCATTTGAAAGCTCCTTAAAGACCTGTCCCATGCTCTTCTGGTAGCCTATTTTCAGCTCACTGAATACCGTGTCCCAATTGTCATTGAGGAATCGATTCATTGTCTCTGACAGAAGTTTATCGCCAAAAAGATTTTCAAAATGCATATAAACACGTTTTGGATTGAACGAAACCTTATAGTCCTTTAGACGCATATACTTTACTCCGTCTTTTTCGTAGGGCTCACCGATTAGACGATGTTCGATTTTCGTGTTGATCAAAGTAATATTGGCTTTTCCATTACCCGTAATTGGCAATAATAATATTCTTCCAGACATTGTGTAGTCGCCTACAAGTTGCATTCGATCTGTTTTGCTGTCACAGATGATTAGGTATTTGTCTAAGTCAGTTCTGTAAAATAAATAAATTATTGTAGAGTTTACGTACATGGAGCATTTTATCAAAGTTCACTAACCTGTATCTCACAACTCTGCTGGTGCTTATTAAATCGTAGATTTTAATATCCTTTAGACTTTGTTTGAGGTTTATGGGAGCATTTCCAGCGTCAATGACCAAACTCTTAACTTCCAGCGGTTCCAGTGAGGGTAAACCAAATTCTTTGTTACCTAAAAATAAATAAAGTAATGGATATTAATATGATAGTTAAAAAAATTACAATTAGAAAAGCGTGTGCAAAATATAATTATAAAAACGATGATAAAATATTCGGTGCAATGTTCTGTAAGCCTTCTCTATCCGGCGTGTATTCTATCCAGCTGGCAGCTGTCAGTTACACTTTGCCGCAACGTAGACGCCGCGATCTTAAGTTTGGGGCATGGATCAAAGAATGATGATGCATTGCTTTTGTTGCAAAATATAGTTTATCCACACCGAAATATAATGCATGTTATAATAATTGTAAAGCAAATTAAAATAAAACAGACAAAAGCTCAATAGAACAACTGTCCCAGTCACATTTGTGACAAAGTGGTATAAACTGGTTTATTTTGTTGTGTGTCTAGACTTTAGTGACTTTTCTCACCCGGGTGTTATTTGATTTCCAAATAGAGAACTGCGCTTTCATTTCAAATTTAAATTTGATGTAAGGAATATCATGGAATAGAACCGATCTTCCATAACCTTGCAAAATATCTACATCTGTCCACAACTTAATTCGTCTTCTTAAAGAACCCGCATGAGCACTTTTTTCCAAACTTACCATCTTTCAGAAGCAGTAGTGCCTTGTTCACCGCCTCCACGAGGCACTTGTCAAAATTCTCATCTCTCTGGCATTTTTGAAATGTGTCAGCTGCAAAAGAGAAAAACATAAATTAGACATTCCTTTTTTTTGGTTTAATTTGAATAAATGTTACATGCATACAACTGGTACGCAACCAATTGCTTCAATGACACTTTGGATAATTCTTTTTGCCTTTCATTTATATGTTGTTTTAAATAGGTGTCGCGTGACTTGCCAGATGCATATTAAAAATTCACTTTGGAGTGTCTGGCTCAAGGCAAATGATTTCCAGTGTCTTTTTTGTTTTAAAAAAAAATTAAAGGTATCGCATAGTTTTTGCCAAGAGAAGGTGATTTTGTTCTATTTTTTTTATAATTGCTTTAAAAATGGAAACACTGACGGAGACATCAGAAATCATAATAAATTCAATTTCAGTTATGTTTAAATTTGTTCAATAGCGAGTTGGTGATTTGCCAATTAACAACAATGGAGGAGTGCCTGAGAGATGCGCTATTAAATCTGTGTGCTTTGGCGCAACTCCTAATCACCAGATTGACAAATAAGGAAATATTTCATTACTCGCATATTAACATCAGCTATTTGGGCAGACCTGCTATGAATTATTTATATTGGCGAGTGGAAAAATACGAACGTGATAAGAGCCATTAAACGAAAAGTAATTTTACATGCATAGGTAAGGGAATTTTCTTATTTATCGAACTAAAAGCCTACGAAGTACCAAGTTTATAATTCAATGAAACGGGTGTGTCATTCACTTACTCGCACATCAACGAGCTGCTTTTATGGAGATGAAATTCTGACCTCGGATTGGAAGTCATTGACAGTTACTGCTGGAATGCAGTTCCTATCCGACTATCCATCGATTGTTGAGCATAAAAAGGGGAGTACATGTCTGCCATATGAATGCTCCAAGTCTTAGTCCTAGATTACCAGACTTTTGTCTGTTGTTCATTGACTCTGGTTTTTTGCCAAGTTTGATGACAGCGTCTATGAGGAGATGTGCGATTAATTAAGAGACACATGCAAATACAGAGCTAATAGTGCATATGACTCAACATTAAATGCGGAACGATGAGAATTTTGTTAATTAACATTCTGTTTGCGGAAAACATGCGGGACCCTCAGCGGACTTCTATACGGGCAAGAGGAGAAGTGGGACGGTGTCACCCAGCGATGCAAAATCAGGCATAATTATGCCTGTTGCAAATTGGTTTTTACAACCAATTCATACAAATTAATTTTGAATTTGATAAATGCGGTACATTCTTTGATCAATGTCACATCACTTATTTTCATTCACAACTGTGATGCTTATTTCAATTTGAAAATGGTAGAATTCATAATAAAACTTGGATCCAGTTTGGCATCACTGCCACTGTCACCTGTCATGTAACTTGAAGTCGAACGCCTCACTTTGACGTTTGTGATGTGAGTGTTAATGTGGCATTTGTGAAATATGTAGATAAGAGATCTTTAAAAAATCTATTCTTCTTAAGTCAACTAAATTACTCCGACCGCAAAAACTGTATTAAGTTTTGTTCCTTTACTTTTGTAGTAAGAATGGAAAAGACTGTCAAAATGGCAGTGGTGGTTATAGATACTCTTTCAGAGAGAGAGAGACAGACTTAAGAAAAAGTTAGGGAACGCTTTTTTGCAGTAATCTATGAAATGACAGATAATTCTTATATTGAAATGGTAAAGATAAGTGATAAACGCAAAGTGCCTTACTAATAATCAATTTTAACCTCCACACTAAATATTTTGTAGGTCACAATATGTAATTTTGTATAGAAAATTTCGCTATTGTGAGTTCGAAAAATTTAGTCTGGACACCTTAAATGATTATTAGTGTCGAGGAAAGAGTTTACTCAATTATGAACAATATTAATTGATTTATCTAGCGAAGAAAGTAATTTGTAATAAATCGAACTACTTTTTAATGAATACGAGTAAGTGGAAGCGTTTGTACTGCCTGTACTTCTAGCATTGGAGAAGACGAAAAAGCGACGCGTATGCCACAAGTCATATGTCAATTAGAGACAATACTGAGACCACCAACTTCGGCCTCTTTCCCGTTACTTGCCTACAAGCTATATTTTTATGGGGTGCCAATTCGTAGACAAATGTCACGTAACATCAAAAATTCCAGCTCACCAACACACTCGCACCTTACACATGCCACTTCCGCTGTGGGCAAAGTTGCTGGCAGCGTTCATAGAATTTAATCCGTTAAATTTGAAATTATTCGTTATGTGTGGATAGTATTTTTTTTTAAGGAATAAGTGTACATTTGCTTAAAATATATATGAAAAATGAACAATGTAGATTGTTTAAAGAAAAATATTTTCAGCAAATTTCCTTCAGTTATCTAAAATACTACTACACATGAAATCGAAGTTATTGGTATTCAAAAGCGCAAAATACGCAACCATGTTTGTAATAATAATAATCTAGTACATAGAACATCTCGTTTAGATAGTTTTATTAACCAAAGAAATCAAATTATTCGCCTTTTAACAATTTATAATAACTAACCAATGACTTTCAGGAATGTAAAAAATGTAGTATTCCTGAGCTCTAGCTCATTTCCCCACGGTTGCCGAGGTTGGCAGCAGTTATTTTTTGTATTTTTTGTATGTTTTTGCATGTCACGCGGATTCTAAATTGACATAACACCGATAGGACAACAAAATGGCGAATTTGAAAAAAAAAATGAGGGGCACAGCGGCAAGAGGATTGAGAGTTGGGGGTCTCAGTAGGATTTGTCTATGCTGTCAATTGTCAGGTGACAGCTTTTCCAATTCTTAGGTATTACAAGAAATTTGTTAAGTTAATACTGGAAAAATTCTCAGTGGAGGGGAAATATCTTGCTCTCTCGAAGCTGCTCTCTTTTAAGAATGAAATGGCATTAAGTAAATATTCGTAAAATTTCGTAAGAGTTAGTAAAACTTCATAAAATTTAAAAGTTACAGACATATGCCACTTCTGGTTTATGGCGCCAAAGAAGGGAGTCAAACACAAGAGAGAGAGCTGACATTGGACTCCATTGAATAAAAAATCTCTGTCAGAGTTTTATTTTTAATTATCCGGGAGATGAGCACTCGTTCAGTATGTCATAACAAAAACACCAACCACAAAGCTCATAACTTTACTCTTCTGTGTGTGTTTGCTGGAACTTGAACTTGAACCTGAGATTTTACCATGCGACTTATAAAAGCAAACCAAAACCCTCCTCATTTTTTCTAAGCACAAAGTCTATCTGTTTTCTTATTAGTTGTTTGCTTTAAGACAACTTACTAACACGTCAGAACGTTTGCATATTAATGTGAATGAAGAGCCAATGACTAGCGGTAATCGATCACCTCATCTTCAAGTGGTTAAGTGTTTGGCAAGCGCCAAATATGTACATTTTCAACAAAGTCGTCTGCAGTTGCAAGGCTTATCTGAAATTCATTCGTTTAACTGAAGCTTCATTCGAATCCAAATTTTGAAATACTTCGGACTATTAAAACCAACACCACTCGACGCAATCATATTCAATCAGTGTACTAAGCATGCATTTGCTCATGCAAATAAGCAACTGTTAACGCAATAAACAATAAATTACAAGGATAATGGTATTGTACTTAATTTGCTTGAAAAGTTGACCGAATGTCAAATGCTGTGAGTTATTATAACTTGCGTAATTCGTAATTACCGTATGTTATAGATACAGTTCGTACGAGTGGATGCATATTTATGCTATTAAATTCCAGTAACAATAGACGCTATTAACTCTCTTTGTATTTGTACATATGCAATAATACGCCATCGCCACATAAACAGACAACAAGGGACAAGAGTGGGACGGCGAATAACAAAACCGGACGGGACGGAAGGTTATTGGTCTTTTGGCCAACATTCAAAAACATTATGCTAACTAATTGAAGACAGATTTTCGCTTTTTGCCGGCTGCCGACATTGAACTAGAAATTCAACGAAACCGGTTAACGATGTTTTCGAATGTGGTATGTAGGTAGGTATGGACATCTGAAAATAATTAAAAATTTGAAATTTATAAGCTTGACTTCCTAAAATGTGATGTGTGTATTTTAGTAGACGGAGAGGTCAAGTTGGACGATTGCTAATTTTGCAATCGTGGTCGTGATGCAATGGCTTAGGAAAGGAACGCAAAAACATTTGTAACTTTACTATTCGCTCAACCTACTGATCGAGAAATTATAATGTGATGATAGAAATTGCGGGAAATGAAAAGTACGAGTATCTATGCATGATTGAGTTATGCAATTGTGGGTATTCCATTGATTCGGAAAATTATGTTTCCCATCGTGAGCAGCTTATGAAGTAGAAAGTGAAACCTTCTTTTGCCAAGTAGGTTTGCACTCACTTTTTGCGTTCAACTAGATAAAATTTAGCAGGGTATGCAATTAGCAGGCCCGCCAAACGCTCAACTTGACTTAATGTTGAATATAGTAAGAGGGAGTTTTATTTTAAGGGTATTCGCAGCTCGCAAATTCATAAATTTCTGCGGTGCTTTAAGTGAACAGTTTAACACCCCTCGGAAATATCATTGCGTAATGGCGTTTTTCATTAGGCGTGTTTTTTTGAGCTTCGTTCTCAAAAAAAAACAGGACTATTGAAGATCCGAGAGAATTGCCCCGAAATTCAGAATTGCTCTTTTCAATGAAATTCGTTGGAGCGCTTTTGTGAATGTGAGATTTGGTTTTCTGTTGTTACTTCTTTTTCATATTCTACAGTAAATATAAATGTTTTAATAGGCCAAATCAATATATTTAAATTTTAGTTTACATTTTGCACGCATAATTGTATATTTTCGGATTACAAGCGAAAAATTTGTTTCTAATAACACAAAAAACATTTCAATCTGACATCTTGCTAGTGTGTGTTGGCGAGTTCAGGGCAATTTCTAAAATATTCCGGACACTTCTGTCGTGTTAAGAATTGACTTGGAAGTGAATTTTTTTTTTCAATGAAACATAGAATACATCGAAAGAGCACTTCTAGATTTGCTTTTTTCATAGAACGGGCAATTCTTTTCTTCAATCGAAAACGCCATAAATCACGTAAAACGACTGTCAAGTCGGTTGTCAAACTCAGCTGTTTTGCTGCACATCATAAGCATTTTCATTTCTAAGTACTCAAAATTATTTTTTTACATGAATTCTGAACATTTTAAGACCTTCCTAAAAAAAACTCTGGAAACAAACAAACAACACACGACTGTCAAAGTTTGACATTTGTGATTTGCGCAAATTTCCGCGGTTGATTTCCGAGCCTAAATCCTCGCCGTTAATTATGAGGTCTGCGTAAACTATTCTCCATACAAAATCTGACAGTTCATTTACGAGGTAGTAAATTTTTACAATTTACGCAGTTTGTGTGGGTTTTATGCGTTTAAGTGAATATCCTTTTTTATTTGTTTGTCTAAATACGCAAGAACTTTATATATATTATTTTCTTTAATTTTTTAGGATCAATTATATTTATTTCATTTGTTTTAATTTGAATACGTGGAACTTAACCTCGCTTTCTTTATGATTAATTACTATATTTAGCTTAAAAGAGATTTTTACCTTTTCTATGAATTATTTATTAGGCGTGTTTTGTTGCTTTAAAGATTTATTTAATTAATTTAGTTTTAATAATAATAAGATGGGTCATTATAAACTTTGATGTACTTGGTCCACGACAAGTCTCTTCACTCTTTGCTAATTTAACTTGTGAAAAAATCGATAGAAATTCGTTAAGTTCTGACATTTGGGCAAAATTGCTGAATACTTGAAAAACGATGTACGTATAACGTTGTTTGTAAGAAATTGGCAGAATATACTTAACATTCAGCGCTTAAGCTTCTAAATTGCATCATATCTTATGTCATGAACAAGGATAAACAAGGAAAACATATGTATTTCGGTGGGTGATGTGACTCTCATAGTTAGAAGCTTTGAGTATAAACAAGAAGAGTATCCAGATCAGAAGAAGATCGTACTTTTGCTGAAGGCTCCGATATGAACTAAGTACGATAAAGTTAACTAAAGAAAGTCAATATCCGAATAAAATAAATATCCCAAAAAGGTGGTAGTGTACTAAACCTTTTCTATTACAATTAAGCCAACATCCGCTGGTATAATCAGAACTACCACACAAGAATCGGTTGACAAGCTAGCGAATATGTTGATAAAATCTTGTCCAAATCAACACCAAATAAGTGGTCCGTGGATAATTACAGTTTTCTAAAAATGAAAATGTACAACAAGAAAATAAACAGTCACTGAAAAAGATTAACATGAAGTACACGCCATTTTGGAATATAACACCAACATCCTAAGAATGTCAACTTTTTGTTCTAAAATTGAAATCGGTCGATACCATTTTTGCGCAAAATAACTTATCACGTGATAGGCCTCGTATTCGTAAGGCTGCAAACTGAATACTGAACTAAACATGAATGAATTCGTTGAATACCTTATTAAAGAGAACCTGCACCCGCCACACTTATGTGGTTTTCCATTGCGACCAGCTGATATTTTTTTCAGGATTCAGATTTTTCGCAGCTCATGGAACATGCAACGAAATCGAAATGGATTTGTTCGTTATTTGACAGCAATAATCAATATCAACTGTTCAAATTGCATTCGTGTTTGAACTAATCAACTATGGATATCGACCTGAAAAATGTTTCCCCTGTTGCAGATGCAAATGGATGATTCTTAGACTTCTTATGGCGAGGAACACGATGAACGTAATAATTCTTCCAAAATTATATCCATGGCCATTTTTGTATTTCTTTATTTTGGTTTTCACGAAACTTTGTGCATTTTTTTTGAAAGCAAACTTCTTAAAATAACGTAAACAGCTGTGCAAATTATTTTGGCATTCGTGGCAGTACTTACTTTTAAATCTTACGATTTTTTACTAATTCTTACGAATTTTTACTTAATACCGTTACTTAACTCGAAAAATTCGTAAAAGAGAGCGTCATCGAGAGAGCAAGATATTACCCCTCCACTGAGAATCGAACGAATTTTTACACAACAAATTTCTTGGTGTAAGAATTGAAAAAGCTGTCAGATTTGAAATTTGTTGTTCTATTTGACATATGAGTGCATTTTTTTTTTTCTTGGGTATTAAAATGTTACCAACAGGCTGGAAAATTAAATTGAATGTTCTCCTAAGATTTTTTTTGAAAGTGGCGATGAAATTCTTCCTCGCGGTAATTTTTTGGACATCTCCTCCACGTAATTTTTAATGCCGTGTCGCTTTTTCCTCTTCTTGAATGCTTATAGTTCAATCAGTACAAACTCTTCCAAATACTCGGATTCTTGAAGACGAAGCTCGATTAATTTCGGGTCACTTTCATCGCCACGAATCAATTAATTTTGTTCGTAAATAAACAATTCTTAGAGTTTATACGAATTTGAATATTTGAATTACCTATTTCTGTCATTTTCATAGATTACTACAAAAGCGTTCCCTAACTTTTTCGCAAGTGTCTCTCTCTCTGTGAGAGAATTCATCCCCACCACTTCCATTTTGACAGTCTTTTCCGTTCTTACTACAAAAGTAAATGAATAACTACCCTAAATGTGTGGATCTGAAAAAATATCGAGATCTGCAAAAGTGATCCGAATCTAAAAAAAAAAAATGATGTTTTGTTGCAATGGAAAGCCACATTAGATCAATGTAGATCCGTTGAGATTGAATTGTTAATAGATGAACTATGAACATTTTTCCATTTTTTTTTCATCTTTTCTGAAGAAAATAAGTAGGTATATTAAGAAAAAAAAACATAACTTTCAAACAAAATATGCAGACGTCTTATACTAAATCAAAATATTTATACTGCGAACTGTCAGACTGTCAGACATCTAAAGAACTATTCACATGAGAGCGAATAGCGAACAAATCAATTTAAATGCATTTTTGAATTGAAAATTGCTATTGCTAATTGTTTATGGAGGGGTAGCCGACGAATCTAGTCAAGGAATTCGTGACTGAGTACTAAGTTGACAGTTCGCGTATGTGGATGACGTAGGAAAAGTGACGATCCCGACCAATCTAGTTTTTGCGTTCAAATTACGTCTCATCCAGACCAATCTAGTCGACTTAAGATGACTAGATTCTTGAATGCGGCCATTATATTTAATTATTCTTACATCTACTCTAAAAAAAGCCTAAGTCTTAATTGGTTTAAATAGCGAAAATCACGATTACAACAATTTTCCTGCGAATTGAAAGTTCTTGCCGCAAACTGTCACACTTTATTCACAATCCACAAAATACAGTCGTAGTCACGAATGAAAAATTCGCTCAAACTTAGCTTAAAAATTAACCTCATCTGCGACTAAAAATGAGTTCATGTTTATGAAATGTCAGAAACTATGAATATTCGCTTGTTCGCAGTTCGTAATTCGCTCTCATATGAATAGTCCTTAACAAAGAACAAATCGCGAATGAAACTGCCACTAGAAACTGACGGTTGAAATTTCCAAATTGCTGTAGCAAAAATAAACAAAAAGTAAAATTAAATATGCGAATATTTGCACAGTCGCCGTAAGCATTTCGTTTCTATGAATTGTCATTTCAACCAACATCTATTCTGCCTGGCATTTAATTTCATTTCGATTTAAGATCTACAGATTTCAAGAAACATAGATATATACAAAAAGTTATCGTAATTGGCTTGAATTGGTGATAAACCAAATAAATCTATCCTAAAATCAGTATTAAAATTGGGTACGCAAAACTTCAACTATACAAGCCCCCGAAACTCATTAACGAAGGAACTTGATTTCTGTGCCAATATTTGAGAACATGTTTTTTTGTTTTTAAAAATTATTTGATCCTAATAAACTATCTAACCTTTGGATAGTGTTAAGGCCGACTTAAAAAGAATAACAAAATTTCTAATCGCAAACTTTTTTCCTCCCAGAACAAAAACACTCTCTCCGCAAATTGTCCCAGTTTATTCACAATCCCCAATCCACATTTAAGCGGTTACGCAAAGGAGCAAATAAAGACAAATGTCCCTACCGTTGTCAATACTTGTGAATATTCGTTCGCTTGAGGGAATTTTTCCTGCCAGCACTCAAAAATCATTTATATATGTAAAAAGTTATGCATTCATTAAAATGCATCTAAACGCGAAAAGTTTATTTATAAAACCTATACAATGTCAAGCTACATTACCTAAACTTGTTTGGAGCACAAACTTCTAATAAGTAGATTGTTAGCTGAGAGGAAAAATGAATAAGGCACTGCCTACAAATAGTTAGGAGATTTACTTGGTGCGAAAAGATGTGTTACCATTTTTAGGTATAGACAGAGAAGAAAAAATTAAACGATTTTTAATCAATGTTGTTTCTTTCGCAGCTAATAAAATATAGAAGTACGAACATATTCAACATCGCACAAAGTTTCTACCGAAAGTTGCAAGAAATTATCAATCAATAATATTTCTTTTACTGCAGTTAATATAGTTTTGTTGGCACATTGCAGTTCAGCTGGAAGAGGCTCAAAGTAGCTTGCATTTTATACAATTACTTTTTCGTTCTCTGACAGATGTTTGCTGAATTTATTTAAATTAAGGAATTTTTAGAGCTTGGTTTAAAAAGATGAGCGAATTTACATTTTGTGCCTAACTTATAATAAATATTTTGAATGTCCAATTGGGTAATTTTATATGGAAAACTTAGCCATTATGAGTTCTTCAAATCATAACCTCTGCAGTAAATATGATTATTAGTATCACTCATTATGTCGCGGCGAGTTCGATTTTGGAAAATAAATAAATGCAACAACACAGGTTTGTGTGAGACATAAGAAATTTGTTCTATAATAATTGTTCAACGCATTTAACCGATAATATTGCTATTATAACAGAATAGTGTGTGCCTTATAAAATAAAATCACTTGAGATTTGTTGAAAATAAAAGCAAAGCAGAGAGCTCTAAAAAAGACCGATTTTATTTGGCCAAGATAAAGTAATAAAATAAACTTGGATAAGGTTAGGTTTGCGGTATGTGAGCTGGCCTTATGCCATACTCAGGTTAATACTGATGCATTCTGCTGACCATCCTGGGAAAATGGTTGTCATTTATCAATAAATACTGAAATCATTTATAACTTGGACAATCTCTCGTTCCAGGACACAATGCCCGGGTTGAATAATCGATTATGCACTTAATTAACTAATTCTGCAATTAATCGGTGTTTTAGTCCATATAAATGGAATTCTTCAATTCTACAACAAATAATAACACATCTCTGTCTGTTTCTGTTTCAACATAAAGTGCACTTGGAAAGTGATTTAGTAATAAGTATGCCCATCTGTCCCTATTTCATATATTTCTATTCGTGACAGAAGCATGCCTGCATCTGCCAGCTTCTCTGATACCCTTTCCATCACAATCTAATAAATAGTATTGATAACTTCTCTACACTCTACACGCAGCATTTCATGTTGTAACACCCACCGACAAAAATAACTTTCCTAACCTACTCTTAATTAAAATGTTGCCCTCATCATTGATTAACACTTTTTAATAATAACAACAATTTGTAACAATTTGTAACAATTTCAAATTTTTATATGGTGTATGGCATTATAAAGTGTTTTGAATTGACAAATTTTTTAACACTAATCCAAGATATTTTGAAACCTACAACATTTTTTTTACACAGCCAATAAACATTACTTATTCCATTTGGTACATCGCCACCAATTATTGCTTGTCCAATTGCAACAACATTCAAGGAGTGCAACCGATCTTCGCAAGCAATCTGGGACAAGTTTTCTTCAATAATCGATGTTATCGTTCCAAATTGCAGCGCCACGGTGGTATTAGCCAATTTAACCAAGCAATTGCGAAAAAATAACGAGCCACCACTTTTAGTTAGCCTATTACGGATTACACTCTGCAACAGCACTACACACATTTAAATGATTTCTTATGGCGAAACGGGTAGTTAAACACAAAATTACAAATCCAGACGAGTATCCACTTGCATGCTCTAATAGTTGAAACAACAGTAATTAATATTTCAATTTTCATACATACGCAATTCTTTACTGATGCCAAATCCTAGGCACACAAGAAACACCACCACACTGAACAAATATCTCCTTATGAGCATATTTTTTGTTTGATTATTTTTTATCACAGACAATCTTTGAAATCACGGTAAAAAAAAAAACTAAGTTGCTTTTACTTTTATTTGAGATGGTAAGACAGTGCTCACAGCTCGGCTTTTTGCAGCTAAATGATTGTGAGCCGAGGTCTTTTTGTATCCTGAACTGAACTGCGCAAAGTTCTCACGTTAAATTTTCACTACAGTCTGAAATGGATGTTACTCAATCTGAGCTTTTATATATATGCCAATGGCTGGAGTTGAAGATGTTGTGGCATAACTTGTCGTCCGGGTTTTGCTTTTTGTTTTCGTTTCGCTGCGGCTGTAAACTGTTCGAGTGATGGTTGTACGGCCAGTTATTGTGCGTTAAACGGTCGCAGTGGGACCAACTAATGGTGTTAGCTTTTGGCTTTTTATTTATATCGCAATCGGGTTTATTTATGTATGCAATTGTGTTGAATTGGTATTACAGTGGGTGAATATATAGCGGATTCTGTAACAAGACAACAGCCAGGAAATCAAGGGCCTTATAACTATGATTCTAAGGATTCCCTATTCCTCTACCGGGTACAGCCGTTCAAAACCTGAAACGAGACAAGCTAGAAACTTTAAGAAAACTATAGGTTTGTTTGACGTGCGCACACTAGTGTGCACTGGGTTGACCCTTATGCGTTCGATATAGCACTGAACTCGCCCTTAGGCGTTTTTCTTTTTTAGTTCAGAGGTGAGCTCTGAACCGAGTTCGAGCATTATGAGCGCTCTCTGAACCGAGAGTACTCAGATCGTTCTGATGTAATTATGAAACACACTTGAGCACATAGCTGTCATTTGTAATAAAGTATATGTATAAATTGAATATTTATTAATTGTTGTTTATTAAATTGGTTAACCTTCAGTTCCAGAGCAACAAGGTTCGTCCGCCATTTCAATTATTTTGTTTATCCTGTTTTTTTTTTGTCAAGTATGTAATCAGCTTTATACTCAGCCTGCTCAGTCAATCTATTCTGAGCTCATAGAGCGCGCTCTGATTATGCTCAGATCGAAAAAAGAAACACAAATCTGAGCTCTGATGTATCTGAGCTAAAAAAGAAACACAAACCTTTTGTATAACAGTTCAGGTTGTCCTCTGAACTAAAAAAGAAAAACGCCTCTTGTAGTGAAAACCTGTGTTTGACATGACTTCTATGGCACCCCAGTTGTGCCCTGAACTGACCCCAGGCAAGAATTCAGTGCTGAGTTTCCTGTCATTTCGCTTGCTGTTATGCATTTTCAAACTCATCATCTATATTCCGAACGCTTTTATCAACTAATTTCATTATGGCAAACTCAAATTCTGAATTGAGTTCACTCATTTTTAACTAAAATAATCGGAAAAATGTGTTATCAAAAGATAAATACTTGTCAATGTCAAAAACTGGCAACATTTTGAATTCGATATAGAAGCCAAATTTTCACGGTTATGCAGGGTTTTTGACAGGCGTGAAAATTAGCTGACACTTCTCAGTGCGCACTAGTGCTGCCACATCAAACAAACCTTATATAACCCAGATAATTTAAGGCAATCTGAGTAAAAACAACCTACGAATCCTAATTGATTTCTTACTGGGCCAGTGCAGTCTCAGGCAGCACTTGATGAGAATGGGTTCGTCAACTGAAAGTCCATGCGTATTTTGCTAAAAAAAAAACCTCAAGATAACATTTTGAAATACTCCGCAATACTAATAATCATTTTTAATGTCCGGGCTAAATTTTTCGAACTCTCAATGACGAAATTTTTCATACAAAATCGCATATAGTGACCTACAAAATATTTAGTGTGAAGGTTAAAAATGATTATTAGTAAGGCCCACTGTTTACTATTTGTTATAACACCAAATATGTACATTTATCACGTTTTGGTATCATGCGGAGCACTGATTTAATAAATATTTGGTTAATTTCACTGAAAAAAAAGTGTTGCCAATTGAAAACTTAAAAATAAACTATTTGTGAGTAATGTATGTATGTCACTTGCACTAAATAATTATTTTCGGTTAATTTTGTGACACATACTTGAATATGCAAATGAGAAGTTAACCAAACTCTAATTTTAAATCAGAGGTTATCTCTAGTCTTATGCTTAAAATCAAATTCATTGTTTTTTTTTCTTGTATCCAAGTAAAAGAAACGTCAAAAAAACCGATTATGCTTCCAAAGCAGAACATTTTTTTAAATAGCCGAAAAATCGGCTTTCATTATGATTGTGTCAGAAAACTATCCGAGGATAATTGCTGAACGCAATTGACATACGGCCTTAATATGGGATTGACAACTGTCAACGCATTCAGATATAACGGAATTGCCGTTAAGGCACCAAGTGACAAAGAACAGAAACAGGAACATTTGCAACAGAAACAGAACATTTTTTTTTCAGCAACAGAATCTAGCGACAGAAAAATGGCTGTTTGACGACAGAACGTAAACAAGTATATATTGTTTCTGTTGCTGCCATGCCAGGCGGCAGCCATGTTTTTATGGATCTGTTTCTGTTTCAGTTTTGTGTAGCTGAGCGAGCAACGCAAACAGAACCAGAATTTACTACAGAACGAAAAAACTTTCTGTTCTGTTTCAGTTTCTGTTCTTGTTTCTATTCTTTGTCACTTGGTGCCTTTACCCCAGATTGTGTTCATCAGTTACATTACAGAAGAAATGGAGATATTAGACGGGTTTTTTTGAGCTTAGATCTCAGCGAAGCAAATTAAAGTAGGACTTTCTGCATGCAATCGCAACAACTACTCTGAGTTCTCAAAGTGTCAAGTAGAACGTAGGTGTTGTATATAATCGCCTGCTGAAAATCCTACTTTACCTTGCTTTGCTGAGATCGAAGCTCAAAAAAAAAAAAAAAAACGGTCTATTAACAACTGTCAACAACATTTAAATATAACTTCACAAAATAAATTCTAATGGAAATTCAATTCAAGATAGGGAGATTTATTTTCCAGGAGAAAAAAATGTTCGGTGAAAATGTTTGTGTTCGTCAGTTTATTACATTCTCACAAAAAAAATGGCGATTTTAGTAACTGTCAACGCATTCAAATATAACTTCAAATCGCAGGAACGTTTTCGAGGGGGAAAATGTTCGGTAAAATTTCCGCATATACTCCTGATTGTGTTCCTTAATCAGTGTATATTTGACACGAAAGTACGAAAGAAATCTCTTACAAAAACAGAACATATGTTAAACTTGTTTTTAACGATCGTTCTAAGAGAAAAATTTATACAAATATGAACTGTGGAGCTCAGAAAATATCGGATTCTGGTAGTCTTCGAAAACGTAAATCGATTCGATGATTGGTAATATTCTTTGCAAATATATATTCTAGCTGTCAATAATGGATAAACAGAGTTCGGGAATTTGAAAACATGTAATCGGTTTGTTTTATTACGATGGTGCTTTCGAACATTTTATTGAAAATTGGACAGAAATAATCCACAAATACGGAGCAAAACACTTTATGGAATTTCTTGGCCAAGTTATGCTTGTAGCTCACAGATAGTTGTTGAATTTTTTGTAACTACCTATTTATTTAATTTCATTTATTTTTTACGTATGTTTTGTTTTACAATAAATTAAATGCACCAAGGAAAAGAAGCAACTTTTTGATTTATCCAAAGGAAGAAAGAAAGCATTTATTTTATGGAAATAGTTCTTCCGTCGTGTTTTTTTGTCATAGGTGTTTAAATAAAACTAAATTATTTCATTAGTTTTTCCCAACGTTTCGGCATGAATTGCTGCCTTCTTTCATTATTGGGAAACATCTATATATATAAAAATTGAGCATTAAAATTGTGTTCGTTGGTCGTCGATTCACGCCTTAAAGGATATACCGATTTTAATTAAACTTTCACACATTTTTGGTATTGGTCTATATATGGTTTTTGTGAAGTTTGGTTGATATCGGAAAACGTATGTGTGTGCTGTGCATGGGTGAAAAAACATATGAATTCCAGTACATTTTGGTTTTTTTCCACACATTATAAATATAAAAATCAATTGCTGTGCGTCATTCGGGTAAAAACTCAAGAACGGCTCGACGGATTTGAATGAATTTTTGTTTGTCTTGAATCAGGGATGGTTTAAGATGAAATTAAAATGAAAATTCGGAAAATTCTCAACAGGGGGCGTATATTGTGTTCATTATTCGTATTCTATCATTTTTACAAACTGACCACTCGCCCAAGTAGTCCAGCATACTAATCACTGAGCCACTGTGTTCACAAGTCGCAACTATTGATATTGTTTTATAGCACCTTTATCGAATGTGAAGTGGGAACAAAATTATCCGTACGGTGATTCTTACTTCCCGGAAAAACTTCGGACGACCGCCATGACATACCGTACGATTTTTCAAACAAAAGCTCAAAACGATCATCGTTATCGTTAAGCACAATGTTTTTGGACAAATGCGTTTCTGGATGTACTCGGTCGAATGGCAGAAGCGAGGATTGCCGATTTCCCACATTCTACTTTGGTTGATTTGGTTAATTGAGAAAATCGAATCGGAAACTCAATTCAATCAGTAGCGTGGAAAAATCGATCAAGAAGTCGACCCGGAATTGAATTCCAAAGGAGTTTCATTCGTTCAATAGACACGTTCAATTTTATCAAAAATGTTAATAGTTTAATTAATTTCAGGCGGTACGAAGTTCGCCGAGTCAGCTAGTAGATTATTATAAATTAAATGTTCTCAAAACCAAGTTCAAATTAAAAGGATTAGATTAAATAAATAATTGGCGCAACAGGTCCGTAGGGACCCTAGGCCTAGCTTCTCACAACCATTCGTCTTGTGTGAGTTTTTATTTTTGGGACGAATGGAATGGAAGACAATTTTATGCCGAGTCCAAACGGCCGATTGAGAACTCTTCCATGACAGTTATACTCTCGGATGTTTTTCAGACGCTCGCGAGAGGTGGCGCAGCGAAAAAAACCTTAAATTGGAATTTGGGTTTTCTCGAGATTCGAACCTGGGACCCTTCGCTTAGTAGGCCCACACACTAACCACTGCGCCGACAACAAAAAAATGGATTATATTACTAAACAGAAAAAACAAATTTTTATCTTAACTTCTCCCACTGATTGCCACCACTTTGCTTATAACATGTAGTTCAATTCCGCAAGTCAAACATCAGACTATTGGCGTTTTAGTAATCGCAGCACGCACCCATGTGTATTGGCAGCAGGTTTACTTTATACGAGTAGGAACCGAAACATGTGCTTTTCATGCTCTCGTTTATATTAATTTTTATAACGCACTTCCCAATCAATTTGACCGTCTCCATGTAACACACAAAGATTAGGCTGTCTAGATACACAACATTCCTAACCAAACAGTAGCAGCCTTGATGCGTCAGCATTTCTGGCGTATACTTAATATTTATTTAAACAAAAAATGCACACACACATTTTAGTTTCATTATGAATTTAGTCCCACTTGATTGATTAAAGAGATGCCCTAACATTGGAATTCCTCACTGTTTAGAGTTTAAATAAAAATCGCTAACGCGACGTGTTCTGTGGAATTTATCTGAAAAAAGACGTTCGTCACGCCCATTTATGATTGGGTTATGTTCACCTTCACTTTGAAATATCTGGGAAAAGAAAAGTTTATTAGGTTTGTGCGGAAGTAGCGATGCAACTGTCAAAATGCTTATTTTGACACTCAAGTGTCAAATACAATACATACAATTTTATACATATTTGTATAACGTATTGAATGAACCCATTTGGCGATACTGCTGTTATTTCGTAGGTATTAGTAGTTAGTATCATGTTTGTTTTTCGCCCAGTGGTGGTTGTATGTTTTAGAAGTATGCCCAGGACTGTAACTCTACTCATTAATTAGCGTGTACCCGACAACGACAACCCGTTTGGTGCAATAACTAACTTAGATTCGTTTAATTTAATAAGGACCCACCATCTGTGTAAGGAACAGATAGAATTGCTTTAAAGGAATGTAGTGTATTCTACATTTCATATGTCATATTTATTTATTACAAAGAATGGTTTCACAGTAAGGTCATAAGTTGTGAAGGCATACAATTTAGTTGGAAACGCATATAAGTAAAACGAATTAATAACAATAACAATAAAAATATGTAGAACTAAATGAAATAGATTTAAATTTGAGCATCAATAGCCAATTGTTTGAATAGATAGGTTTTGCATTTGCGAGTGTTTATGGTTCTCCTTAGTGTAACGGGTAATAAGTTCCATAAGAGAGCGGCATGGACGAAGAATGAGCGCTCAGTTTGCAAGCAATTGAATCGAAGCTAAATCATGATGGCTGTTCTTTGGGAACTGGCAAAATGTAATCTACTGTGCAAATACGTCGGCGTAGGGGCTAGTGTGTTGGACTACTAAGCGAGGGGTCCTAGGTTCGAATCCCGAAAAAAAAAAAAACAAATTCAAACTTCAGATTTTTTTCACTGCGCCACCTCTCGCGAACGTCTGACAAACATCCGAGGGTATAACTATCATGAAAAAGCTTCTCAATTGGCCGTTTGGACTAAGCATAAAATTGTAGATCCCTTCCATTCGTCCCAAAAATAAAAACTCACACAAGACGATTGGTTTTGATAAGCTAGGCCTAGGGTCCCTACGGGCCTGTTGCGCCAACTATTTATTTATTTTAGTACAAATACTCAGGTTGTTGGGTCTGCATAAGGCCATGCAAGAGGATTAAAGTTCTGAACTTAATGAGCTTTTCGCAGCCCATTATTTGCAGAGAGTAACTCGATATGTTGGTCGAAATACCGTTTTCTAAAAATATATCTTGCTAGATTGCTATAATTGACATTCAATTTACGCCTAGTGTTGTAGTTAACAAAGCAGAAGACCTCGCAACTATATATATAGCAATATGGGTAATAAAAGCGACTTAACAAGTAACATCTTATTTTTGACCGGTAAACAATTTTGTACTTTACTACTTCTCCGATTTTTGTTACAGCTTGATCTGTCCAGTTAAGAGTGTCATTAAAGAATATTCCCAAATTTCGAGCCTTCGTGACGTATTCTATGACTTTCCTAATTTTAATGGCGGAAATATGGATGCATCTTCCTTCCTTCCTCGATTCAGTGATAAGTTGTCTTTAAGGGCCCACTGTTGTTGGATCTCTAGGTCTTCGTTAAACATATCAATATCATCCGTAATCATATCCAGCGGGCAGCACAAGTATAATTGGACGTCATCAGCAAACATATGGGCAGTACTGTTCTCGATGGCGGGAATAAAAAGCACACGCTCAAACTGCAGAATTAGTTTAGTTAGCTTAAATTATTTCTTAAAAGGAAATCTTTAATAATACAATTAATTCTTTTAAATGTACACTTACCGCGGTTTGCGCCTCTTCTCTTGGCTTTCGAGAATATGGTAAAGCGGAAATAAGATGGCTGACTATGGGAAGAAGTGTCAAACCGCGATCGAAAAGGTAGTGCCAACTCGTCGTTGGTTATCGATTACTAGATGGCGCGATTAGGTTAGTGGGTTTTCCACAAGTACAATGCTTATAAAATTATGGGAGTTCGTTAACATAAAGTGAAATTAATATTGGCCCGAGAATCGAACCCTGTGGAACTCTTTTTTACGTGCGATTGCATCTGCTTTAGCTTTCTCCAAAACTTTTGATAAATATTGGAATTGCAATTGGACTATACTCAGTCCGGCTTGGCGATTTAGGTCAGGATATTAACAAGTGGTTAAGATGTGATTAAAATTCTGTGTGTGATATATTTAAGAATGAAAGGAAGCCGTTGTTTAAAAAATTTAGGTTTAATTTCATCCAAACCTATCGCGTCAGATTTAACAACTACATCTTCACCTGTTAATCGAGTGAAGTTAAAATTCCCTTGTCGTCGTCGCTAAACTGATTTGTAAGCTAAGCTGAATCGTGATTTTGAATTGACGGCATAGAGACTGCCACAAACTGTGAATTGAGAATATTACAATCTTCATCAACATTTACAACTGAACGCTTTCTCCCATTGCACCTCTTGGTTGAGGAATGTGCAAGTAAAATGATTCTAAGAAAAGCCCAAGAAGGTATAGGACGAGAAGTTTAGGTTTAATTTCATCCAAACCTATTGAAACAGTTTGATGCACTACTCAAAAAACAACATAATGGTACACGGATGGCTCAAAAACTGATGAGGGAACTGGAGTGGGAGTATTCGGGCCTAGAACCAAATACTCTGAACCAATGGGCTAAAGTACCAGCATCTTTCAGGCTGAAATCTATGCCATAGACAGATGTATATGTACAAATCAACCTCGACAGAAACATAACCAATATAGCTATAATGTCAGACAGTCAGGCTGCAATTATGGCACTTAATTCCTACATCACTAAATCCAAACTTGTATGGGAATGACTACAAAAACTAAAAGAATTGGGTAAAACAAAATAACCTTGCTTCGCCACATGGGAATAGAGGGTAATGAAACGGCCGACTCCCTAGCAAGAAAGGGTGCATCAGACGCTTTCATAGGTCCTGAACTCTTCTGCGGAATAGCGGATCACACCCTCAAAGAAGAATTTAGGAAACTAGAGAAAGAAAACAGGGCACGAACCTGGCATAACACTCGGCATGAGGCAGGCCAAGAAACTTCTGGGGCAATACAACCGGAAAAGATTCCAAGCTTGCATCGGCATGAGTAAGAATAACCTCCGTATCCTATCCGGGCTTTCTAACGGGGCATTGTAGACTCAAGGAACACCTCAGGAAACTGGGTATATCTGAACAATATCTCTGCAGATTCTGGGATGAGTCCAGTTAAATTCCAGAAAACGTTCTGGGATCATGTGTGGCACTGACCCACAAAAGATTGAAATACCTGGGCAAGTACCATTTATCTGAGGAGGAAATACTGTCACTGGAGCCAGCTCTCATCCTAAGATTTTTAAAGGAAACTGGACTAAAAAGAGTGCTATAGGACGGATTTCTTCCGCCAAGTAGAAACGAGGGTACAAGAACCTCTAAAATGATTCCGAAAGCAATTATTATTTGAGGGGAACTCTTATACCTCACTGAGGCGTAAGTAGTGGGTATACAATAGACCAAAAGGTCGCAGTACATAAAAAAAAAAAAAATCTCCCATTGTCCAGTTTGCGCAGCTTTTGCCAGATAACCTTCCCACGTTGAACTTCAGGGTTAAGGAAATGCTCGTAATAGCGCCGCCTTGCAGCTCTTACACAAACGACATCTATATTGCGAAGAGCCCGCTATGTTTCGTAGAACGCAGGGAGTTTGTGTCGTTTCCAACGAGCTCACGCAGTATCACAATTATGGATCAAATGTAATAAATCTCTACTTAGCCTTAAAATGGGATCTATGTCGCAGTGGAACATTCTGATCAAACAGTGCTTTTGCTATTTTGTTTCAGAAATGATATTTGCTGATCAATCGATGCCATCAAATAAATATTGTTTCACTTATTTTGGATAACGTCAGACCGAAAACTTTGGTGATAAATATTTTTGAAATCTTTGTAAGCAATGACCTGATTAGTTGCGTCAGATGGGATGTCATATTTTTAAAATATCAGATCATGTTTGGAGAAGCCCGTCGCTGACAGTTGACTATAAAACAGGGCTTTTTTACTATCGTTAACAAAAAACTCATCGAGAAGAGTAGCAGGTTTACTGTGTCGCAGTCGATACATTAACAGATGTTAAGTCAATGCTTAATACATTAACAGATGCAAGAACATTAAATAGATTATAATTTAGCGTCACCAGCAATAATAATTTTATTAGTAGAACAAGAGATCCCTTCCAGTTCGCTAAAAATAATTCGAAAATTAAGATCTCACCACCTACATGCTCACAACAAATTAAAGTGACTCCCAAATTATAAAATGCAAAAGTCAGGATCGCAGCAAGAATGACATTGAATTTAGTTGCGAATCGAGCGCACACTGAATATAAAAGGCCTAGCCTCCTTCAAAAGTTCTCCGCATATTGGTACCTTTGTTTCAGTGTCAACAATTCATAACAAGACTGTGAAAAAAATATTCCGCAAATTAATTACTTTAACCAAAAACCAATAAAAAAAATACCGGAAGTAATCACACGGAAAGATGAAAACCCGCAAGCAATGTTGTTGCAATAATCGTATTAAATAAAGGCCCATGAAAATATCCTTGAAGTTCAGCACAAAAGAAAACAACGGAATAACGTCAACAATTTCTACAATGTAGAATCTGTCCACCACACAAGTAGATGTACCTACATCAAGCATGACTTCACGGAACCCAATTAGCGAAATTAAGTTGCAACAAAAGAAAACAAACCACAAACTAACATTGCCTGCACAAAGAAAACAAAGACTTTTAAGACTTTGACTCGACACCGTATGTAGGTATCACCTTTATTTCCTCCAACTGAATACAATTTAAGTTTGAATTAAACAAAAGGAAACTTCGCTTCTTCGAAATGAACTATTTACTTATAAATACTCGCACGCATACCTTTTCCAGTTATGAAAAATCGTAAAGCAACCAACAGGAATGCTTGGGCACGTTCCAATCGCTTTCGAAGAGATTCACATTCCAGAATAAAATTTAATGTGTTTGGTGCGTTCAGCTTTTATTATGTCACATGAGGTGCAGGTTATTCAACCACATAATATGTAGCTGAGTTTCGAACTCAGATAGTCTGAAGGTCATTATCATCGTCGCATCGCGAGAGCAGATCCCTATAAACAGACTTATGTCGTTTTCCATTGGGGCCACCAAAAATCTTTTCAGATCTCAGTTTTTTTGCGGCTCATGGAACATGCAATGAAATTGATCTGCTTTTGTAAATGGATTAGTGCGTTATTTGACAACAATATCAGCTGCTCAAATTGCATTTGTTTTTCGTAAAATCAACCATGGAAATCGGCTTGAAAAATGTTTCCTCTGTTGTAGCTACAAATGGAGTAGTTTTTGTGATTCGTAGTTTCCAGATGTTGAGGAAGACATTGAAGATAATAATTCCTTCAAAACTATGTCCTTGCTGTTTATGTATTTCTTTATTATTCTTGGTTTTCACGAAACTTTCCACATTTGTTTTAAAACAAACTTCTTTAAATGACGTAAAACAGCTGTGCGGTATTTGTGGTAGTATGTGTAAATCTGAAAAAATATTAAGATCTGCAAAAAGTGATGCGAATCAAAAAAAAAGATTGATTTTTATTCCCAATGGAACGCGAAAAGTGATTTACATCAAAAAAACATTGATTTTTTGTCCCAAGGGAAAACGACACTAATCAAATTGACACGAAAATTTACTTTTGAGCCAATAGCAACTCATAAGCTAACTCAAACAATTTTCTATTTTCGGCGACCCTTGCTTTATTCATACTTTGCCAACGCCATAGTTTAAAATGCATTCAAACAATATTTGTGTATACAATATAGGTACTGCTGGGCTTTGCCCATTTTGCGGTTTGTTGTACGAGCGCTATTCTTCTGTAGAGAATATACCCAATAACTGGTAGCAAAAAGTTATAATAAACAGATTTGAAATATGTATACCCACTTAACTCAAGCTATACCACAAGTATGAACAAAAGTAAAATAAAAATGTGTTTTGTTTATCTACTTGATGGATTGAAAACGAAAACGTACTTGGTGATTTGCATTAGATAGCAATTTGGTTTTATAAATACTTTCATGTAGGATTTTATAAGAAAATACATACGGTGTTGGCCAAAACTAAAACACGAAAAGATGTCGCTTTGGTAAAAAGTAGAGAAAATTCAAAAAAACTTCGATAACTTTCTAGCTTTATTTTTTTTTAAAATCAATATATATTTCAGTCATCAATTTCTTATAAACAATTTTCTTATAATCCTTAACTCATTTCAAATATATAAACATAAACTAAATTTCATTAAAAACTAAGTGGACAAAACTAAAGCACATTTCAGAATCCATAAATAAAAAAAAATAAAAAAAAATATTTTCTACTAATATTTGGTGGGTATCCATTATTTCTGATCACTGCAGCACATCTTCGGGGCATGGAGCCAATAAGGTTGTCAATAATGTGCGTAGGGATGTTACTCCAGGCAATTTGAGCCTGTTCGAGCAGCGGGTCTAAATTGCAGCTTTTCGTTCGATCAATTCTCTGATCTACAATTTCCCATAGATTATCTATGGGATTCAGATCATAACTGTTATTTTGTTTTTATTAAGCCAATCCTTCACAAGATTAGCGGTATGTTTAGGATAGTTGTCATGTTGGAAGATCAATCGCAACGGCATATTCTCCTCAGCATGAGGAAGCATGACACTTTGCAGGATCTCCCGGTACACGAAACGATTCATTATTCCACTAATCTTATGAAACGACTCCTTGACTGGAAAAACATCCCCAGACAATTATAATCCCTCCTCCGTGCTTAATTGTGGACTTTGTGAAACGTGGATTTAGTCGCTCCCCATTTGGTCTTCGTACCTTTCGAAATCCGTCAGATTGCTTTAAATTGAATTTGGATTCATCAGAGGAAAGCACTGTTCTCCATTTTGCCACATTCCAGTTTAAATGTGGCTTTGCAAATTCAAGTCTTGCACGTCGATTCCTTTAAGCAATAAATGGCTTTTTTACTACTCGATATGACGACAAGCCACCATCAACCACTCTTCGCCGAATCGTCCTGCTTGAGATCTCTTAACTTAATTCTTTTTGAATACGCGTGGACGATATGAAGGGGTCCTTTTTTATTAATCTGATGATCCTTTTGTTTTCGCGACTGGTCGTTTTTCGGGGTTACCACCACTATGAACCGTTTGGACATTTCCCCGGTCGCGGAATCGAGAATTAACTGTATGGCTTATATCAAATTTATTGGCAATAAATGTAACGGATTCGCAGTTATTAAAATCGGACACTATTTTTTGTTTCATTTGTTCGGAATACTTATTGCGCGCCATTTAATGTCTTTTTTTAAATAAATTCTAATATTCGATACGCAAAGCCGATGAAACAAAACTATTTGTTTTCCCTTTGCTTAAATCAAGCGTGAGAGAAAGAAATGGTGAATTAGTAGCATTTTGAAATTAAACGGTAACATCTCATCATCTTGTTCTAAATCTAGGGTTCATGTGCTTTAGTTTTGTCCACTTAGTTTTTAATGAAATCTAGTTTACGTTTATACTATTTTAAATAAGTTAAGGGTTATAAGAAATTTGTTTTTAAGAAATTGAGGACTGATATATATTGTTTTTAAAAAAAAATAAAGCTAGAAAGTTATCGAAGGTTTTTTTGAATTTACCTTACTTTTTTCCAAAGCGACGTCTTTTCGTGCTTTAGTTTTGGCCAACACTGTATATGATAGATTATATTTTATAATAAGATATGCGCCATCTAGTAGATATTTATAAATTTCAGGCAACCGTTGTGTGATCAGACCTTAAGTTTCGAAAACAGTATTTGAATCAAAGATAATGGAATACAGAGATATATATCTTTCCAGTGGAAAGGCGGCTGCCTACAAGCTGTTTTCCCGTAAAATTCATGAAGTCACGCACATATGCACATTTCTTTTCTAGTATATGTGAGTTCATGAAATTGACTTTAATGCAAGAATTCGCTATTCCGAAATGTATATTTTACTATTGTTTTATTTTAATCGAAGCCTTAACAAAAACTAAAAAAAGTTCAACACCAAACACAAAACAATTGAACAACGCGATGCTCATAAAAGCAAAAGGAATGTTGGCCGGCCATTAGCAACATGCTTTTTTGTACCTCACACGTATTCACAGACGGGGGTTGAAATTACAAAAACAACAATGTAAACAAATGGGTTTTGGGGGGATAGACGTACGAAAGATATCCATCTCTTTTATTCTTTCATCTCTGATTTGAATTTCAATTCCAGTTTGTTAGTTCGTCTGGAAGGAAGGCGGACCGGTGAGAAAGGGGAATTCTCACCGTAAGCCACCTTAAAGGAAATTGTTTTCATACAGCCCAGACAGTATAATACTTTTTCCTCATATACCCTGCAAAAAAAAAATATTCTTTACAACCTACTATTCAAGAGTGTCTTTGCGACACAATAACACATGTAGGCCTTGATTTAAGTACTTGGGAACCTGTATTCGTTTCGTTTTTACCGCCAAAAATGCTATTGGCTAACTTGTTTAAATGTTCATAAATGTAATTAATCATATTGGCAAAGAAATACAGCAGCAGATTCTGGACACATTGGTTTCAATTCTCCACATCAAGAGTATTCGCTACGGCTTGAACTGAAGCTGTTGTTGGTGTTACCCTTTATTTATAACATGACATGTAAACCCATCCTACTTTACTTTATACAGGGTGGCGCACGAATCGTGCTACAAAAATAAAACGTAATAACTTTTTTTCTGTGTGAGAAATCGGCTTATTTTTTTTTTATTTTGTAGGTTATTATTTAGATTTATAAAAATGGATGCTTGGGATACGGAGAAAAGAATTTGGATAGTGCAACGGTACCATGCTTTGCAGTCCGTCATTTCCGTCCAAAGGGAATTTAGGCGGGAGTTTGGCGGTAATCCCCCGAGTAGATGGACCATTATGAGGTTTGTAAACATGTTTGCCGAATCTGGAAGCATCGCACGAAGGCCGTACCATCGAGTTGCCAATGTTCGGGTTCAGGATACAATCGCAGCAGTAGCATCTGCAATACAGGCCAATCCGAGCGTTTCGACCCGAAACTTATCGGGGCAAATTGGAGTTAGTAGACGGTCATTACAACGGATACTTCATGACGATTTAAACTTGTTTCCGTACAAAGTCCAAATTACTAGCAAGTTAAACCCTCAGGATTTGCCTGTTCGCCTGGAATTTTGCCAAAAAATGATATCAATGGCCGAAGAAGACAACACATTGATCAATTGTTTGTTCATGTCTGATGAGGCCCATTTTGATCTTAACGGCAATGTAAACAAGCAAAATTGCCGTATATGGAAAGAGTCTAATCCAGAAATGCTCCATGAGACGGAACTGCACCCAGAACGAGTCACTGTGTGGTGCGCAGTTTTATCAAGGTGTATTGTCGGGCCGTACTTCTTTGAAGAAAACGGTGTAACCGTTACTGTCAATGGGGACCGTTATTTAAAGATGTTGAAGGAGTTTTTTTACCCAGAACTGCGCCGAAGACGTATACCATTCAACAGCGTTTGTTTTCAGCAAGATGGAGCAACTGAACATATAGCCAGACCAGTTATGGCGGAGCTAAACAAAAAATTCGCAAACAAATTAATTTCTAGGAACTCCACTCTTCGCTGGCCCCCAAGGTCACCTGACCTGACTGCACCAGACTCCTTTTTATGGGGTTATGTCAAGCAAGAGGTGTATAAAACGAAGCCCAGGAATTTAACTGAATTAAAGCAGTCCATAACGACAATAATTGAGGCGATCCCAACTTCAACTCTTCAGGCCGCAATGAATAGATTTTTGATCAGGTGCCGCATATGCGTGGGAGAGCGTGGAGGTCATTTGCGATCTATAATCTTTAAAAACAACTAACTATTCAAAATAAAATTTAATTTTCTAACCAATAAAAAAAAAATAAATGAAATACGTCGATTAAAAAAAAAGTTATTTGAATTTCTTATTGTAGCACAATTGGTGCGCCACCCTGTATTTGACAGATAATAAACTATCTCTTCCCTTTTCGTTTATACTCTACTACAAGAAAGACGTGTTCTTTATAGTTGTAAATAAATAGTCGGCGCAACAGATCCATATACTTGTTTGCCAATAGAAGGGCAGACAGAGAGAGACAGAGAATCTGAACAGCTGAAATCCTTCAACCTACTTGGTTATTCATTGATTAGGCATGGTATAGGTCCTATTTTTATCAATTTTCAAAGATACCTTTTGATAGATTCATGCATTGTTGAGACTGTTTCCTTGGAATGCATGACATTCTAGTTTTAAAGTCAGCAGAAAGATGCTTGGCTATCCTATAAGACCTCTTTACCTTAGCGATACTTAATGACTTCCTAAACGTTACCTTTTTCTTTGCTCGATACTAATTTCCAATAGGTTAAGGGCTTACCGGACAGCCATGAGCTTGTGTGCAATATTAAGGAGACTGATACCTCTATAGTTGGTGTGAATTCTTAAAAATGCTGCTCATGTTCCATTCCTTAGCCAAATCTTTCTTTTGACACCAGTTGATATTGTTTGGTTTACTTAACTAGTTTTTCCGGAAAGACCGCCTATTCATGTTACCTTGCGAACTTAAGTTTAGATATTGCTATCCTCATTAAATTTTGGTCAAGTGGATGGAAATTATGGCTTTCGTCGTCCAGGTTGAAAAGACCATTCCCACCATTCCCTAATACCATGTTCCCACCAACGTGATTTAGCTAAATCAACTTGATTTATCTAAATCATCTCATAAATTACGTGATTTATCATACATTTTCGTGATTTATAATTACGTGATTTATACGTGTTTAAATTTTAATTACGTATCTGTCATCGCACATCCACACAAAATAAAATCGAACATACCTGTTCTTAACTTCAGCATTTTATTCAGCAAACAAAAAAGAAAGAAAAACTGTCAAAAAAATTATTTCAAATTCAATTTTCTAATTCTATTCGTGTTTCGGTTAAGTTCATGCAATGAAAAATTGTTTTATTCTTGGCAGAAAGAAAAAACAAAAAACTATCTAATGTCAAAGTCGACAAAAATGTAACACTAAATCACTTTAGCTAAATTACGTTGGTGGGAACATAGTATAACCAATGGCATTCAGTTAGCACATTTCCCCACGGTTGCCGAGGTTGGTAGCATTTATTTTTGTATTTTTTGTATGTCACACGGATTCTAAATTGACATAACACCGATGGGAAAACAAAATGGCGAATTTGAAAATAAAGGGGGCCAGCGGCAAGAGGATTGTGAGTTGGGGCCTCAGTATGATTTTCTCTACTTATAGTTTTTATTGTAATTTAGAATGACGATATTTATATTTGTCGGCGCAGTGGCTTAGTGGTTAGTGTGTTGGACTACTAAGCGAGGGGTCCCAGGTTCGAATCCCGAGAAAAACCCAAATTCCAACTTAAGGTTTTTTCACTGCGCCACCTCTCGCGAACGTCTGACAAACATCCGAGAGTATAACTGTCATGAAAGAGCTTCTCAATTGGCCGTTTGGAATCGGCATAAAATTGTAGATCCCTTCCATTCGTCCCAAAAAAAATAAAAACTCACACAAGACGAATGGTTGTGAGAAGCTAGGCTTGGGTCCATACGGACCTGTTGCGCCAATTATTTATTTTGATATTTATATTTATATACCATCTATCAGCATATTATGACATAAGAACCTGTTAAAAATTCAAAGAATAATAATGGTCAGAACTAAAAGTTATATTAATGTCGTTTTCCATTGGGCAAAAAGAAGCGTCCTGGAGAGTCCGGAATCGAAAAAATCACTTCTGAAACCGTTCCATTGGCACAAAAAATACTCTTCTGGTGATTCTGAGAAGAGAATTTCGCTTCTCGATTTGAAGTCAGAATCCACTCAAGAAGCACTCACACAAATGTAATTTATGTATTTTATACAAGTCATCTGTTAGCCGCCGTAGATTATTTTTTGGCATTTCACCAATACTTTTGTGGGTTCAACCAGAAGCAGTTTTGTTGTTCCATTGGATCGCAGAATGAGTGAATCCCCGAGTGAAACCAATGGAAAACGACATAATTCTAACAAAAAAAGTGGTTATAATTTTTGCTAGACAGATGTATTCTCGAGGAAAACTATTTGTAGAGCTAGCTCTAAGAAACCGAAAACCTGAAGAATTGTGTCTTGTTAACACTCCAGATCCAAATGTTTTTATAGATACTGTGGAATCTGCACAATCTTCAAACGATAATGAAAGTACTACAATACTAATCAAATCCAATATTGAATCACTAGATCAAACCAATCTAACAAAACTGACGGTAAAGAATTAACTATTTTATAAATTGAATCTAATTCGAGGCATTAACATCAATAGAAAGGGTGTCCTTCTCAGGAAATGAGATATCGGATTTATTTTTCCATAGTGCAACTGATCATACAGAAAATTTGAAGAATTCCTTAAAGGAGTTTAAAAATGATTGCTGTTCTGATTACGTTAAAGAATGGACTTATGATTGTGATGAAGGTGGCGCTGATGTAGTTGAAGTTGATGATTGTGATGACGAGCTCGTTGATGACTGTGATGAAGACCGCGTTGATAATTGTGATGAAGAGCTCGCTGATAATTTTGAGAACTAGATTGGAAGCGGCAGCGAAATGGCAGTCCTGACACGCAATCATGGAAAATAAGAAAACATCAGTTATTGAGAATGAAAGGAGAAGAATACATAGGTTATACTGGCAATAAGGGAGTTATTAAACATACCAAAAATAGGCAAGCAAGAAAAATGAAAGAATGAAAGATGAGTAAAAAAGCCAAAAATCGATAACTGAAGAGCACAGAACCACAATTTTCATAAATTTAAAATTTCAAAAATGGCAAATCAATGGATTGGAAACAACGAAGGATTTTTGTTTGTGGGCATGTTTCATCGGTTTAAATTATCGCGTAAGCTGCTTCGCAGTGTTTCATTCACGTACTGCAAAAAATCAAAACAATAAAAGGCCTGTTTTTTAGCTTCGTTCTCAGCAAAGCAAATTACAACAACTACACTCTACGTGACACTTCGAGACTCGCAATAGTTATTGTAATTTGGGTGCTGAAAATCTTATGTCGTTTTCCATTGGGACCATCAAAAATCTTTTTCAGATCTCAGATTTTATGCGGCTCATGGAACATGCAATGAAATTGATCTGCTTTTGTAAATGGATTAGTTCAAATTGCATTTGTTTCTGGTAAAATCAACCATGGAAATCGGCTTGAAAAATGTTTGCTCTGTTGTAGCTACAAATGGAATAGTTTCGGTGATTCGTAGTTTCCAGATGATGAGGAAAACAATGAAGATAATAATTCCTCCAAAAGTATGTCCATTGCTGTTTATATATTTCTTATGTTAAGTTTTTATATTTTTCCTATATGTGTTAAAACTATTATTTTAAGTTCTTAACATACAAAGTGTGTTTTCTTAACTCTTAATAAGACTCTGAAAAGAAAATCTGAAAACTCGTTTAAATAAAGAATTCACGACAGTAATGCCTCCCGCTAACTCCTATCAGCAACCCACTACAAAAAAATACCATGTTTCTGCTGTAATAATTAAACTGCATTAATAAATCGAAACGCACTATTTCTAATAGGAATCTGTGCCAAAAGCAAGTATTAGGTTTAACAACTATTTTGAATAAATGTTAAACTTTAATAAATATACAGTTTTTTGTATCTCCTCAACATTTCTACTTTTGCTGATTGGAGATATGTATCTTTGCTAGTCGATAACAAAATACAAAATTTAGTAATTGAATCTGCAAACTCTAAATGCCTTCAAATATTCAAGGCCAAGGTTGCACTCTTTTATAGCCATGGAGCATTTTTCTCCTATTTTCAGGAGAAAAAAATTAAAAAAACACATAAACAGTCATTTTAATCGAATATCAAACAAGCAAATCAGTGTTAACTTGTATGGATTTGTAACTTTGAGCTTGCCTTTATGTATTTATTATAGTCATAACTAAACAAAATAGAGTACACCTAAAGCGGAATACGAACAATTCACTTTTGTAAGACGATTGGAGTAGGTTCTAAGGTGCATATTGCACAATATAAATAAACCTGATACAATTATAAGAAATACTGATATACATTTAAACTTATGCTACGGGCTTTACATGCAGAACTCAATAAGTCTTTTGATACCTTAAAGCTAAGCTATTATCGGGCACACAAAGTGCTTTTCGTAAAAACTTTTCTTTATCTTTTGTAGTTTTAAGCTTTTGCCGTAGAATATCTTTTGCTGCCGATTTTGTATCGTCTAAAATTGCAACAGTTGCAGTATGTTCTTGTTTTTTATGTGAATCCTGACTATCAACCGATTCCAGTAGACCCCTTTTGCTTAACGTATATCTTTCACTAGGGGCTTTATCAACTGCATTCAGATCTTTTATTCGATACTGGTTGTCTATGGAATAACGACTGCAAGTGCTCATACACTCGTCTGAGTTTCGTAATCGAAATTCTTGTAGTTTTGCGATTTTGTCATCGCAGAACCACTCTGGCTGAGTTGGTTGTAGAGTCCGCATTCCTAAGGCTCGCACGTCAATTATATGATTTAAACTTCCGTGAGATTCCTCATACAACTTCCGCCTTGCCGTTAGTCTTGGCTCCGACGAAGATACCTCATGGAGAATGGATCTTGTTGATATAGAACTCATTAGCGTGGGCGCAGAACTCGCTGAAGCAGAACGTGAACTAATGCCACAAAGTAAGGCTGTTTTCATTTTATTTTTATCACTGTTCACTTTTGTAAATTTGTGAGATGAATTCGAGTTGTTGACAGACTTTTTGTGCTCTGGTACGTGACAGCAGCACAAATTTACATTCCGACAGTAACATCTGTTTGTATGTTGTGGATGCAATTGCATTTTAGAAGAAGATTAGTTAATTTAAATTTGTTTATCAATTTCTTTTAACGAAGCTGTATTTTTTTTTAAAGAGCAAGTAAATTTGTTTACATTTTTGCAGTGTTGTCATGTTGTGGCCGTCGTTAGGCAGATGACATCCAGCTAAAGTTATATGGGTGCGAATTGGTTCTCTCTTCATTGAGCTTAACAAGTTGTACGTGGTACTTGATTATCTATTTGTCGGTAGATGGAGCCACGCAAACAACAAACTGTCGGTTAAAGCTTAAAAATTGTATTTATGTTGTTTCCCATTGGGACAGAAAAAGCATTTTTTCAGATTCAGAGCAGTTTTTCTGCTCTCGAAATCAGCTGGCTGTTAGATTTCATGTTCCATTGGCCGCAAAAAAAGCAATTTTGTGAATCGATTTCTGGTCGAGATTTGCACCTACTTACACAAACCCCTAAAAATGTTGGTAAACTTGAGTTGTTTTACGTTTTTGGAGACGACAATGGATATCAAATTACAATTTAAGAACAGCTTACTTTTAAAACACGCACCACCACAAATGCAAAGAAGAAAAATCTCGTTTTATGTTCCCTTGGGCGCAAAAATATAAAATCTGAAAATCCCAATCGAAAACGACATTGGATTATTTGAAGGCACAGTTGCTCCTCCTAACAACTCCACTATATACTACTGATATAAACTTGATGTTTGTATTTTTGGAACAGTTTCAATGTATCTAATACTCTGATTTTCTGTATAAAATGCTTGTCCTGTAAAACATTGTTCGTTGACGCCGTGCTACAATTAGTAATAAAATAACTTCCCAACAATCAGCAATATAAATAATAATATGTATTTTATTTCTTATCAAAACAACACTGCCTGAACTCCTGCGTTCTTAAAAGTGTGACCGACAAGAGTCTATCCTCTCTAGATATGATGACAGATCAAAGATAATTAATAGGTACCTCTTGACAAATGCGAAAAGATGTCCCAGCTAATAAATAATTAATCAAAAAAAATATAGTTTTTGGCAATATTATCTACACAAATTACCATGACAAAAACAAAACAAAACAAAACATAGAGCATTTTGTACATGAACGATTCGTTAAGTTACTTCATTTTACAAAATCGATTTATTCATTTCGAAAGCGCAAATGATGAATTAACATGAACACATATATAATTTAAGAAAAAAATCATTAAGTCTCGCTTTCTCAAACATATTGTTAGTTTAACTATTTTATTCCGAAACTGTTCTGTATTTTATTTTATAAGTACACGAAAATATTTCTAAAGTTAAATATATTAAAGGATTTTCCATAAACACACATTTTCATGATAATTACATTTTTTTTTAATTTTAATTTTAATTTTAAGTAAATTCTGCATTCCAAAAGAATTACCTAAGTCATATACGCGTGATGTCTATGTAAAATATCTAAGATATTCTAAATTGATGCAGACTCCAATGAATGACAAACTTTTATAAATTTGATTTAACAAATTAAATATACAGATACCCATGAGTGATTAATGTCTAAATGTAAAATAAAAACTCTATTAACTAATCGCAGGAATTAGTTTGTCAAAGATGTTTTCTAAAAGTTCACTACACTGAGTTAAGTAATTTTATCTTATATACGGCTAATTATGTTAAATTTTGCTTAAATACAAATAAAATTAATTTTTGCATGTCGGAATTAGAAATTGTAGAAATGCACATTTATTTTTACTCTTGTTTGTTGATTTGTGATTGTTATTACTGTGACGATTCTCTTTAATGTTCTTTTTCAAATTCTTTTCGATTTTTTGCGTAATTTCTTCTCTGTTCATTTGTTTGACACGATCCTTTTGCCTCGTATCGTCGCTTGAGTTTCAGTTTTTTCGGATTTCTGGTTGAGAGATTTCATTGCGTTTTTGATATAGTGCCGTTAGCCATACATAAATTATAAAATAGAAGAATTATCTTAGTAAAGATTTTACGAAATATATATTTACAAAAACCAAAAAACCAAAATACAAAATAATATCTGATTATTTTAGCGTCGTTTTCTTTCCTTGAAATAAAAAGTTTATGTGCGAAACGAATACTCGAATATTTATTTGCGTTTAAATTTGAAATAAAATAAGTAAATTACTTCAAATACGGATCCTATTTAAAAGCTAAGCTGCTGCTTGAAAATGTTTGAGAAAATGCATAGATTAAATTCAGACACACCGCTACCAACACAGCCTTGTCAAATTTTCATAAACCTTAACAGCTGGACATCACCCGAAACTTTTCTACAGTACCAATAAAACATTTTAGTCTTGGCTTTAAATATACGGAGGCTCACAATTGCGAAATTTGTGTGGAAAATATAGCCACTGTGAATTATACTAAAATCTAGACTCAAAACCAAAAACTAATTTCGATTGGGCTTCTTCAGATTTGCCCTCAGATTTCAGATTTAGTGTGTCTAATCGAACATTAAAACATCATTTGCTCTTTTTTGTGTTGATAATGGTGCGGTTCGAATATGTGTAGCCTTCGACACTTTTCAAAGCGTTTTACATTCACTGGTTAAACTTTATATTAAATTGTTCTAAATTTGCGCCCAGATTGATTTCTAAACATTTGTACCGAAATAATTAACAAAAATAGATCCACCCGATGCAATGCATTTCTTTGCAGTTGAAAAATTTCACGAAAACGTAAACAAACTCCACTAGTTGTCAAACTCAAACGTACTTGTATTGGTAAATCTGAAGCAAATCTAAGAAAAAATTCCGATTCGCAAAAGTGCTCTGAAATCTGAAAATGATTGCTTCTTTTTGTACCAAACGAACATAAAAAATGCTCTATGAGCAAGAAAAAGTGCTCTGAGAGCGCCCAATCGAATACCACATAAATGTTTCCACCTTACCTTATATATCTAATAGGTCACAATAGATAATTTTATTCTGAACGGGGATAGGTTGATTTTGCAAAATTTGATTTAGATACTTATTGGATTATCTACGCGTAGTGAGTTGCGAGAGAAAAGGCCATTACATGAATGAATTGAATTCTGTGACACTGTGTGTGTTCGGAATTGTATACCTTATTTACTGAGCCCGAAATCTGGCTGAATTCCAAAACGTCAAAAAAATGCACACTACTTTCCAGATGCCAGATTACGAATGCCTTTGAGCTGCTTTGCATTTATTAATGCAAATTAAAGTATTAAAGTAGTATTAATTAAATTGGCAAAGTATTACCAAATATATTATTTTACTTCCATCAGTCAATTTTATTTGGCGGTTCAAACTGAATTGTCAAATATCATTTGCATCATAATCATTATCGAAGCTGTTTGCTTTTGTTTGCGCAGTTGATGCGTTCACAATGCGTTTTGGAAAAGTATGCATTGCATGATAGTAATCCGTTTGCGTTTTGGAACGTTTGATTAAGCATTAATGCAGAATAACTCCGTTTTGGAATTCAGCCTCTTTCTCACATTTTTGATAGGCCTATATCAATCACGTTTTCCAATTGATAGTTATGAGAGGGTAGCCGGTAAATCAGATCGAGAAATCAATGGGCCTTACCATTAAACACTTTTAGTTTGGACTCTAAATTTTAGTAGTTAACAGTGGCTATATTTTCCATACAAATTTCGCAATTGTGAGCTTCCGTAAATTTTGAGACTAAAATTTGTTATTGGTATCGCGCAATGGGCCTTACTAATAATCATGTTAAACTTTCACACTGATTATTTTTTAGGTCACAATAGTTAACCAACAGTGGTCTCACCTTCACGTTCCTACTGTTATGACCCAACCACTCATGCTTGAACTATGTATCTGTGGCAACAAGGGAAAACAGCATAAGTCGAATTATGCGAAAATTGAGTTTATGCTACGATCGGGTGGACAGTACCCTGTTCTATATGTCAAATGTTTTTCTGTGTTATGGATTCATCAACACCCGGACTTAAACAGACACCCTGAGGTGACAACGATGCATACTACGAGTATGAATCCGAGAAGACAGGCACAATTTATGTTAAATAGATCTAAGAACAAAGATGGACCTCTGTTGTTGGGCCAACACATTTAAATATTAACTATTCACCATCATTTGTTACCTAGTTTAAGTCAAATTGTATATACAAAAGAGTTCAATAAAAGCAATTGTAATGTGTTATGGATCAGAAAAAAACGCATTAGTCATTTTCTCGCATCTGAAGTCAAACCTTTAACCTGCGCTCCTGAAAAGTGGCTTAAAATGACTTATGCTGTTTTTCCTATTTTGTCACGGGTATTATTTAGAAAAGGTCCTGCACAAGCATTTCGAGGCTCGACTGGGTGAAGTTGTTGGGTACGATAGAGTAGGTAGATATATTAATTCTGTATCGACGGTAATGGGTGATCGGTCGAGTTCAAAAAGTGTGCATGTAATATTACAATAAGCAATTTTGTATAAAAAATTATGTCATTGTGAGTTCGAAATGTCTCTCAGAAGATTGAAGCATTTTGTAAAGTTTATAGGGAAAACAAAAACAAATTGCGGCAACTAGTTATACTTCCGTTTAATATTTTAAATGAGCATATCTGGAATACGTTTTTAAATTTGTTTTATTTTGTAAAAATGTAACAAATACAATGATGTGCATAGAATCTATTGAATTTAATGCCTGAATCACAATTACAATAAATTTACGGTAAAGGTTGAAAATGATTATTATAGTAAGGGTAATACCATGTTCCCACCAACGTGATTTAGCCGAAGTGATTTATAAATCACGAAAGGCGTCTCCACCGAACTTTTAGTGATTTAGTTCGACATTTTTGTCGACTTTGACATTTGGTGTCCAACACCATTGTTATTCTTTCTGTTTTTTTGCCATACCTGCCAAGAATAAAACAATTTTTCATTGCATGAATTTAATAAAAATACCAAAAACTCACCGAAACACGAACAAAATTCGAAAATTGAATTTGAAATAATTTTTTTGACAGTTTTTCTTTCTTTTTTGTTTGCTGAATAAAGTGCTGAAGTTAAGAACAGGTATGTTCGATTTTATTTTGTGTGGATTTGCGATGACAGATACGTAATAAAAATTTAAACACGTATAAATCACGTAATTATAAATCATGAAAATGTATGATAAATCACGTTGGTGGGAACATGGTATAACCCCGGGCCTAAGAGATTGGCATTCAATCATTTCAGATTTTTTTTTTAAATAAAGGAAATCGTATGCATTTGCGTACAATACTCAGTCAGTTTTGACATAACTTCACTTGTGTTTCACAAAAGCAAATTCGCCTTAAAGTTTAAAAATTATATGGACGTAAAATCGTTAGTAATAATGGCGAGGGTTTTTGCGTTTTTTTACGTCTGCAAAATGAAAGAGATAATGGGACCAAGTTACGTAATGTCAAATTTGTAGATTTGTTTTGCCTTATGTTGACATTTGTTACGCAACAGGGGCCTACTCTGTTTCTCGTTTCGAAAAATAAACGTTTTGTACTCTCTATTTCGAAAGCCGAATAAAAGGTACTACTTCTCCGATTTACGTAGAATTCCGAAAGTATTACAGAGTACCATCTTAAAAACAGAACGGAAACCAATTTCGAACAGGGGCCTACTCTGTATCTTGTTTCGAAAAATAAACGTTTTGTACTCACTATTTCGAAAGCCGAATAAAAGGTACTACTTCTCCGATTTACGTAGAATTCCGAAAGTATTACAGAGTACCATCTTAAAAACAGAACGGAAACCAATTTCGAACAGGATTGACTATCAGAACGAAATAGAGAGTAGGGCCTCTGACTCCACGCATTTTTTCACTTGCATTTACTTTTAACCGAATAGTGGAAAGTGACTGTTGCACTTAGTCTTCCAAGTGAAAATGTAAAAAAAGGCGACCGATTTGGAAAAGCGAATAAAAGGTACACTTCAGCATAAACTCGTACCAAATCAATCATAAACGGTATAGATAGGAGACGTTGTGGGTGAGTGTTTTAAAATACTTGTGATCTAAAGTGAGCATAGTCATTTTAACTTCCTAACTAATTATCGACCTATGTAGATGAAATTTTATTTCTGTATCTCCTTGCTTTCTATTAGTGCTGCCAAGTTTGTTGCACCATTTATGGTAAGTATTTTGAAACGACTTTAAAACGCAAGATATATTTATGTAAGTTCTCATTCAAAATTCCTTAGCCGGTTTAAACACAGAATTCTTCGAGTTATTTTCAATAGCGTTTGCTTTGACGGACATCGGAGGAGAAGATTGAACAACGTACCCTACGAGCTGTACAGTGACACCGACCTGGTCAGAAAAGTACACATCAGTCTAAGATGGTTGGGACTTGTAGAGCGAGTGGACACCAACGCTCCGGCCCGAAGTCTTCGACTCCAATCTGAAAGGACAACGCAGTGAAGAAAGACCTTGCCTGAGGAGGCGAGCGAACTAACTTAGAGTGGGCAACTGCAGGCAGTTAGCCAAAGATCGCCGCTCTACCTGGAAAGGTTGAGGCCCAGGTACACCCCCGATAGTAAGGCCACCTAAGTAAGTAAGTGTTTTCGTGGACGTCAGCTCAGTTTATCAAACCTTTCGGTAATGAATACTTTACGCTCGAAGTGATGCCAACTTATTCTATTGCAAAGTATTAGTAGTGTTGCGTTTCTGATTTGATTACCTAAACATAATGTTTGAAAAGTTGTTTAATAAAAACAACAACAGTTAAACAAAATTAATTTCAGAGTGGATATTATGTACATAAATACACTTCTACAGTTTCCAGCGAAACAATATTTTAAACTATCACAAACTGGACATTTATGTGTGCAAGTTTGTTTTTCAAAGGCCGGAAAACATTAAAAAGATCTACTTGGTATGACCAATTTTTTTCTGACAAATAGCTTTTAGGTGCACAGTTCCTATGTCTATTTCTTTGTTATATTAAAATAAAATTGTGTATAAAAATAAGATAGATAAAATACATTTGTTGGCAAAAAACAAGCGATGTTTAAATCCTTTATTCTTCAAAAGAATAAAACTTAATTTATTCTTAATGTTTACTATTTATATTCAATCATTTGCGCTTTTTTTATATTTGATCGTTGTATTTATATGTTTTCATATTTATAATGTATGTAATATATCTGGAAATATTTTTAATACTGTAACAAAGCAGTTACTGGGTGTAGTATACAAATAGGACACAACTGGAAACATGGATTAGAGAGATCATTAAAAATAATTAGTTCTTCAATTTACAAACGATGTTAATAAATTGCTAAACCAGTCCTACTTAAGCAAACAATTAAACAAAGCATAGTTATATGCTCATTTGTTAATGGACGGACAATGAAAAAAAAAGCAAACATAAATCGGACACAATCTACAAATGAATTAGTCAATGCAAATAACTAGGATAAGAGTGTTTTGTCCTTTAATAAGAATATAATGATGTTTAAAAAAACGATTTATATATGTACAACTATATTTAATTAAGAAAAAGCATTCAGGTCCAGTCAATCGATAGCAAATAATATTTAACTGACTTGCATATTGCATCTAATAATTATTCCGTTAATTTTTATTTGAAAGAAGCGTATTTTTATGTTCTAGCGTGTCTGTCAGACTTAGTAGTATATGACACTTACAAGGAAATGAAGTACATTTATGTACAAATTTATTCAAAGGAGGGATGATTGCAAACGCTGCTTCATTTGGCATAGGATCGTGGTATGTAGAAGTCCGCAGGTAAGTATAGGAACATAAACTCCGTGTAAATATTGTAAAAAAATAATAATATTTGTTTGTCGTTTTCCATTGGCCAAAAAGAAGCGTTCGAAATCGAATCGAGTGTGTTCCATTGCACACTTCTGGTGATTCTGAGATGAGAAGTCGGAACCCACTCAAGAAGCACACAGGTTCAATTTATCTTTTCACAAACCAGCAGGCAGCAGCCGAAGACCAAAAGCAGTTTTCTTATTCCATTGGATTTCAGAATGACTTGAAACCAATGAAAGATGAAATTAATTTCGCTCACGAATGCTGCGATTCAATCCCAGGTTAATGTGCAGATAGTTCGCTCACTTTTAAATGTCTACGCTTTTAAATTTAAGACAATGTCACCAGCTGTTAATGTCACACACTGCTGTCATGTATAATGAAAGTTAAGTCGTTTTCCATTTGGATTTTCAGATTTTTCAGATAAAACGAGGTTTACTTTCTTTCCATTTTTGGTGGTGCGTGTTTTAGAAGTCAGCTGTTCTTAAATTATAATTTGTGTTTATAAAAAATCCATTTAATTTATGTTGATATCTAGTGCAGCGGCCAAATGTACATTTTTCTCTATTTTCCACATACTTGTCGTCTAAAAACGTAAGTTATAAAACACATTGAAGTTGGCAAATGAAAAATGCTTTTGTGTTAGTGTCAGTAGGTGTAAATCTCGCTCAGAAATCGGGTTTCGCACAATTGCTCTGACTCTAATGTCGTTTTCCATTGGGACCAGCAGCAAAGTTTCGTGAAAACAAAAATAAAGAATTACATAAATAGCCATGTATATAATTTTGGAAGAAATATTGTCTTCTTCTTCGTCTTCCTCGTTAACTGAGGACTACGAATCATCAAAACTACTCCATTTGTACGAGTATCTACAACAGGGGAAACATTTTTCAAGTCGATATCCCATATTCTCCAAGAACGAATCCAATTTGAACAGCTGAGGCCCTACTCTCTATTTCGTTCCGAAAGTCAATCCTATTCGAAATTGTTTTCCGTTCCGTTTTTAAGTTGGTACTCTGTAATACTTTCGGAATTTTAAATTCGATTAGTAGTACATACATTTCATTCGGCTTTCGAAATAGAGAGTACAAAACGTTAATTTTCGAAAAATGTTACTTTCGAAACGAAATACAGAGTAGGGCCCCTGATATTGATTATTGCTGTCAAATAACGCATCCATTTACGTTTTCGTTACACTTTCCATGAGCCGCGTAAGATCTGAGATCTGAAAAAACAAATATCTTGTTCACTCGGGGATCCACTCATTCTGTGATCCAATGGAACAACAAAACTGCTTCTGGTTGAACCCACAAAAGTATTGGTGAAATGCCAAAAAATAATCTACGGCGGTTGTCAGCTGACTTGTATAAAGTACATAAATTACACCTGTGTGAGTGCTTCTTGAGTGGATTCTGACTTCAAATCGAGAAGCGAAACTCTCTTCTCAGAATCACCAGAAGAGTATTTTTTGTGCCAATGGAACGGTTTCAGAAGTGATTTTTGTCGATTCCGGACTCTCCCGGAAGCTTATTTTTGCCCAATGGAAAACGACATTAAGGTCCCAAAATAATATCGTCCATTATCGTTTGGTATCTGACGAGGCGTGTGATTTGCAAGAAATTCATGCGTGTTAAGAGGTTTCAGACAAGCTGTTTATAAATGTATTCCCGGGAACCCAACATTGTTGGGCATACAAAACAACTGTCGGGAAATATACAATTTTGTTTTTCCAAATTATTAAAAATCCCACACGTTTCGATAATGAACTTCAATCTTTATTAATCATAAAAGAGGGGTAAGGAAAAAAAACAATAAAAAAGTACGCCAGAACGAGATCTTCAAGCAAAAGGAAGGAAAGAGCCATACGAATGTGTGTTTGTGTTGGCGGTGACAACATCAAAAACATCAATCTGTTTGACGAGGAATGCGAGCAGTTAAAAAGAACTGTCTTTTTTTAGGATTCTGTTTTCCGAAACATAAAATAATAAAACACCATCGATTGACTGGATAATATATACAGAATTTAAAACAAATTTAACAGCTCTTTAAATAAGAACTAATTAACAAGAATTTTTGAAAGTGTAAAGCAACTTGTGAGTGTATGTTTTTATTATGTGCAATTCAAATTGTGTTAGTAAAACAGGAATGTATATACATAATTATATATAAAAGTAGAAAATATTCAATTAAGAAAATTTCTGCCGTATACTCACGAAGGAATAATGAAAAATATTCATTGAAATAAAAGAAAAACTATTATTATTCGTAGGGCAAATATATATTTATTCCTTTTTTTTGTTTTGTAATAATCTTTTCGTTTTCTGTGTGTTCTTTCGCCTTATACAACAGTTTATTTTAAATATTATTTGCTTATAAGAACATCTAATATATAATATATGTATGTATGTATAATTTTTCTTTATTTGCTTGCTTTTTATCAAGTAAATATTTTGTATGTTGTAAGTTTATTTGTTAATTCTTCATATCCTTGTTTGTATATTTTTTTGTATTTTTTTTTTCGTTCAAGAGCAAGATGTATTTAAAATGTTGCTTATACATTGTAGAACTGAAAGTTAAAAAAAAAACAATAGACCATATCTTTCCTCAATATCCACGGTTTTTTTTTTTAGATCCTCTTTCATCCAGTGACTGGTTCTCCTTACAGGTTATGTATATGAAGTGTGTATTCATGTACACCGCATTATTTTCACGACAATTATTAATTAAGAAAGAAGAACATGTGTGTGAGACCTTAAACATCGTTTGTTAAATACCAACGTTGAATTTTGCTTATTCTTTTTAGTTTACCCGAACGAAAGTGAAAAGAAAATCAACATAAATTTGCGAAAATGAATACTGTAGAAGAAATTTTGGTACACTGCATCAAGCTGTCAAATACTTTTTTTTTCAAAAACCTGTAAATTTGATTAGAAGCACAATAATTGTTGTGGGATGCTCACAGTCAATATTGAAAGAAACAGTAACTCTTCTGGTGTACGTGTGTCGTGTGTATGTTGGTGTCAATTGGGAAGACGAATAGGCGATGTGTTTTTTTCTACATAACAATGATCAATTTTTTTTTTTGTTTAAAAAAAAATACAATGTATTCGTATTTAAACATAGAATTTTATCGGCATAAAAAAGGAAACAAGAAAATGTATATTTTTAATCGATATAATTTTATTCTTTATTAGTACTTTTTTTATTTCAGAATTATAATTGTTGCTGTTGTTCTTTGTCAAGGGGCGAAACGTAAATTAACTCACAAGGAAATAAAACAGTGGGAAAACTCTAAGGAAAACATAACTGAAAACGATAAAAAATAATAAAAGAAATGGAAACATTTAAATGCAATAAACTTTGAAAAAGAGAGAGACAGAGAGAGAAAAAAAAAAGAAATAAAGAAAAACCACAAGTTTTATTTAGTCCATTATGATGTTTGTTGTAGTCGTTGTTGTTGTTTCTCAATCCATTAAACAAACAACAATTCACATTCATTATCTTTTTTGTTTTTTGTATAGAGAAAGAGAGGGGAGCGAGCGAAAGAGGTAAAATTTACATCACATCCTATATATATATATTTTTACATCGAATTTAAATTTAATGATGAAAAAATATTACATTTTATTTGTATCTTAGCATGTACACAGAGCTATATTTACTCAAGTTGTTGTATTAATTAAATTTTAATAATTCACGAAAAATGATTTGATTCAGCTTACTTTTTTTTTAAAGAAAGAAAAAATACGTGCTTTCGTCTACGTTAATTTAAATAGTGTGTGCGGGGTTCTTTTTTCTTGAGAAAGCAACAAGAACATACTAAAAGAATTAAAAAATATATATGTCAATTGTCAAAAAATTAAGAAAACAATAATAAAAGTGGCATCGTTCCAATTACGTTTGGGTTCTTTTTTTAAGGTTTGTTTTAATCTATTTGTTGTTCGTTTTTTTTTTAATTCTTTCTTTATATTTAATAATATTTATTGAAAAATTGTTTTTTTTTTACTTTTTTTTCAATTTTTATATTTTTTGTTGTATGTGGATGATTATGAAGAGAAGAGAGAAATTGATTATTTATTTTTTGCCTGTAAGATAGAAAAAAAAAGTTTTCTATTAGAGAGCGAAACTTACGGTCATTCATATTTTGGTTGGTTGTTCAAAAATACTTAATAAACAACAAAAAAAAATTATAACAATAAACTAAATAAAAATAAAATAGATTATTTATGCCGACAAAATTCTAGTTGAAATTTAGTTGTTAATTTACGTTTTTTTTGTTTGTTTTGTATTTTTTTTTTATTTTATATTTTAATATTTGCACGAAAATATTTAGTTATTCGCGGTAACCTCTTTTTGGTTGGTTGTACAGAGATATATTCTTTCATTGAACAATCGGTGATCAAATTCTACTTTTCAAAATGTATAGTTTGTACTTTTGTTCATTTTGTTTAAAAAAAAAATTGCATTTAGCTTATAATAGCTGATCGTGTTAGGCACTGTTTAACAATCTTATTTTACGTGAAAAACTTATTTCAATTCCTTAAATGCTATTTTGTTTTATAAATTAGAGTGTATCTACTAAGTTCTAGTTTAACGGTTAAAAAAGCAGCTGTAGGATATATATATATATATATATATATATATATATATATATATATATATATATGCGTCGATGAAGAGACATTTAATAGAACCATCTGTACCCAGCTTGAACAAGAATTTACTTGTTTTATCATAAAAGCAAATGAAAAGCAGAGTCAGTTGAGTATTCAAATAAATAAGTATGTTTTAAATGATTAAATGGAAAATATGACTTGTAATTTTATTTCCATAAAATTCTTGCACATGTTTGTTTTCTTCTTTTTCTAAATTATTGTACAATTTGGCTTAGGAAATAAATGGTGTAAGCTGCTTAGGTTTCAACAAAACAACACAGGAATTCAAAAAACTAATAGATGACTTCTGGAACAAAATTTCATCCACAAATTAATACATTAAACAAATCGATTTGGACAGAACCAAAGGTTTGGCGTACTTTGGCTTTATATTTAATCTTTAACCGAAAATATCAGAGCTAGTTTAAAACCTAAAAGCAATAGAAATACTTTAACGTATACACAAAAAAGACTGCTTTAGCGCATTTGTCGATGAAAAGCTGGTCGCATTATTTTTAACTATTCTTACGAAACGTCGATTGTGGTGAAATTAAGCTACAAAATTCGTCAAAAAATAATACTAGCAAAGCTTTTTAGTGGAACAGTACGCAGAACGGCATCATTCTTGGACTGCAGAATGCGCGACACGACATATCAAGAAAACAGTAAACCATGAACTCGAATAAAAGGGTTGTCTACTCAAAAAAACAAAATTCTAGGAGAATGAGGAACCTATAATCACTTTGAGCCTTCAATTATTTTGTAATCCACAATTTAGTGTCCAATCTTGCATATGAATGCATTTTGCAAAGTACGAATTCACTTAACTACTGCCTCCATTCAACAGCAATAGGAACTGAGATGATGCCGATGGTCTTTAACTTGAGAGCAATTCGTTCAGAGTCAGTCATAGAAGAATGTGGGCGGTGTCAACAATAAATACAATCCACTATACAAATTCATTTAAGCGCTTGAAATGGGACGCAAATGCTGAGTTTTAGAAGCAAAAGAGGAAAGAAGATTTCCGAGGGCAAATCTAAATCATGTTAAGAACACTTTTGAGGAAACCTATTAAGAGATTTGTACTAAAAAGGTAAAAAAGAATGACTTAAGGCAACACGACCCCAGATGCTTGAACAGATAAACAAGGAAAACTTGTATACATGGTACTGTCCGTGTCGAGGATATGCAATAACCGCTTTTCCGAAGACCACCTTCAGAAAGATCTTGGTGGAGTCAATTTTCAAGCTTCATTTGGCGAAGCCGAAAACGGCGCCGAGTATATCAGTCACTTAACACTGCATGGGCCACTCTTCCGTAGTCTTAGTACGATTAAAACAGATTTAGTCAAAGGAATGATTGCCCCCTACCAGTGAAGTTTTCAGCACAAGTCTGCAATCGATTTAACATGAACAAAACAACAGATTCTGCAGGAAATTCAGATCAATATTCATAATTTTATCGCTCTTAGAGCCCCCTTCCAAAGGATTGAAGATAGTGACGATCCATTAAGAGACATGTCTGATTTTTAAAGCTTTGTCAAGGGTGATTACGATACCTTGGTGTCCCAGAGACACAACCGAACCGGCAGAACCAAAACTAAAAAAAAAAAATTTTTTAATTGGAACAAATGAACTGACATTTACATGTTCTCGGATCTCGCCTTGAAAACTGAACCTTTGGCAACCGTTCTCGTTAATTTTGATACTCTATAGTTTATTTGTTGAAGACACAAATTTAAAGCATTATTATAAATGTGACATTTTACTGAGTAAAATTCGGAAACAGGCGCCCTATATGTATTCGTTGCAACAGTGAAACATTTGTGTCGAACTAGAGTTTGCTGCAGAAACATTTCTAAAACAATATGTTGGTGGTTAAAAATTACACCTGAAAATGATGTAAGAAACTTACAAGCTACCAGTCTTTCAAAAGTTAACAAATTTTTCGTTCAGCAAGATGCGAATCAAATAGTAGGACGACACCTGCAGTGCATGCACAGCAGATTGTATTCAAATTAGAACACAATCATACCCTGAAATGGAACGGGAGATATGCTAATTTAAATATTAGTGCAGCACGCATTTGGCATTATATATAAAAATCTACTTATAATGGGATTCGTGTGTATGCAACCGTGTATAAAATATGAGCCTTCCAGAACTAAACACATTCAAATAATAAAAACATTATAAAAATAACATGCTAACGGCACTGTCCTTAGAGCTTAATAGTGTATTCAACTTTGATTGCGAATTTCAATCGACAAAATGTGTGCGTATATATATCACCAAAACCATTTAAAAACAAATTAAGCAAAACGAATAGCAAGATGATTATTAGTTTGTGTTAAGAAATTATGTTCCCAGTCCATGAAGTGATTGTCAAAATGAAATGCCCGTTAAATGAATAAATCAGCAAGGCGATGAAAACAGTGATAGGAATGAGAAGATGCATTCAAATTATATACGTTTTTAAATACTAACTGAAATATGTGTATTATCAACCAGTTCAACTAAATATAAATTATAGCTATGTATTATATTTATAAATAACGTTAGGACATCAGCACATTCAAAAATGCAATTATTTTGTTGAAACTTGTAATTCTCTTCTGATTTGCAAAGTGTTATAGTTCAAAGGGAAAGGTTTCTTTTCGGTAGGAATGTCTACTTTATTGCGGGCAGAAAATAAAATATGCACAGGGATGAACAAGAGTGCAATCAATTTTTTACAATTTAAAGATCCTGGCTATACCATCGTGGAAATGAATAAAAAGTCCAGCGATACTGCAAATTTTGAATGAGTACAATAGAGACGGCATTCTTAACACCCACACGACTGTGTGACCAAGGTCAAGGATTGCATTCATCTGTCGACCGTACTCTTTAAATCCCGGGACACACCTATTTATTCCAACTAGGTAGTAGAAAACATCCGATGCGCACTCTTAAAGTAGCGAAAGATGTGGCTCGTTAATATTTCCATGCTGACAGAAGCAACTTAGAATTCATGCAAATGTCGCACAATCTGCGGTGCTTTGATTCATGCGTTATGATGGTTTGCTTAATCGATTGGCAACACGAAAGATGGCTTAACATAGTATTGTGCTGTCAGTATCACGCTGTCTATAAATTTCCAACTTTACAACTTCAATTTTCTGTCAAAATCGTGGAAAATTATGTTGTTAGGGGTCAACCTAAAGAGTAATGGAAACATACTTGTTTTTGCCGACCAAAAGCGCTGAAGAACAATATTTATTAAGCGAGATTTGTGCAAAAAGTCACCGAAAGTTGGTGTAAGCTGATCTTAGCTTGTAAGCGGACACCTAATGGTGGGCATTTGAGTGATATTTATTCTATATGGAAACGGAAATGGTTTCATTAACGTATCACGATTCGGTCGCTGACTTAGTCATACTTTTAGTTTTTGGGCCTCCAAGAAATGTTTTTGAAATTGGTACCAATTCGTTGAATATCGACTAGGTCGTGTGAGCCACACGAGACAAGTGCTGTTTGAACTTTGGGCACTATGTGCCTTGCTAATCATTTGCAGCAACGTTTACTTTAAATACATAATGATATATGTCAAAACGGATAATCTTACATTCCGCCTTTATTAGTTGGTAAAATCGATCCGAAAAATGATTATAACGCGGCTCTTACTTTACTTAATTTAAATATGGCTTTTTTGTAAACTAAGAACCTTTGAACTTTTACACTCTGCACTGGTTACGTACAATTTGAGACAAAAGACTTCTACTGTGCTTAATTTGAATTGTGATAATCCATCTTTTTATTGACACAAATCTGTTGTTTTCTTTTTTTTTTTTTTTTGTTAACAAAACTTACACATGTACTACCACAAAAGTACTAAGAATGTAAATAACAATTAACTTACCCTCTTTAGAATCCTAAATATATATATATATATTTTATTTTTTCTTTGAATTAAAATCTTAAAACTGACTCTTAAAAAGAAAAGCAAAAGTTTGATCACCGATATATTATTTTGAAATATTTTTTAAAACTCATTAGTGTTTGTTTATTTTTTTCTGTATGTTGCGTGTATTCTTTTTTAGCCAATGTGACATCTCTCATTATAGTGAGAGAGATATCAGAAAAGCAAAGAAGAGTGCGTGTTTTTGTCTATTTGTTTAAAAAAAAAATATGTAAATAAATAAACTATCAACTTGAAAAGCATGAAATAAACAGCTTAACGCGATTGATGGGGTTCAGTAACGAAAACAGCTCTTGTTGAGTTATAACTAATCAGAAAATGATAAATCATGGCGATTGAGAGGGGACCACTAGTTGACACAAATTCAATAGTATAGGGTGGGCAAACATTCTCTTCGCGATTACAGAAATTAATTGGTTAAATGACGTTACTCGGGTAAAGTCCGCAAGAAGATGTTCAACAGAGACTGTAAAAATGCTGGTACAAAGTTTGCCAATACACGCTCCCGTGCTATTACAAAACCTTTATACGAAGCAATTGACAGCGACTGCTAAAACTAACGAAGAAAGAGAGAAAAATATTAGCAAACATCCAACTAAAACGAACCGCGTTTTGACTTTTCTCATTAAACTAGAAGGTGGATGAAAAATGATCGTGCTAAGAAAAATGTTATTTGCTGTTCTTCTTGTTTTTAGCGTTTATACAAACAAAAAAAAACTAAAATATGCATTTAATTTGACTCTACATCGACTTTTGTTAGTAAACTCTTCAACATTCCATTTAAATGAAGCACATTTAACTACAGCCAACGTTTGTTTATTAAACGCTATTTGAATGAGGTGACACTTTTTCCAATGAAAAAGTATTGGCTGTCCATTTAATTTTAACGAAACAAGTTTATTTTTAAAAATGTGAAGTTAGTAGTTTTTTTAGCAATCAAAAGTAGACTCTAAATTGTTGCATTTTTAAATGCTAAAATGTACATTTTGAAGGTTACACTTCACTTTAGTCAGATATTATCATACATTTAATATCCGTAAAGGAACTTCTTGCCACCCTTTTCATCCCTTTATCTCATCCTTCGGTGTTTGTCGATAATTGCCACACTATTTGTATTTCCACCGTACAGAGAAAAATAGTCAACAAGTGTTCCCCCCGTCAATTATTTTTGTTTTCAAAGCTATTTTCGCAATGAATCCCTCAAGTTGTTTCGACAAATTTAGCTAATAAGAAAAATTACTAGTACTGCATCGCATTTAATTTCTTCTACAAAGTAGACGTTTCTCATTATTTTTTGTATATTTTTTTTTCTTTTTAAATTCTTTCTTTCTTTTGTCTGTAGATAAAATTGTAAATAAATATTTTCGTATTATCTCGGCAAATTAGAAAACAAAGAGTTATCCAAAATCGACTTTCGAAAAAAGGAAAGAAATACTATTTCATTTTTGTTACGGAAAAATAATCAGAAAATAAAATAATAATAAAAAAAAAGACAAAAATAAATATAATTAGAAATAATATGGTGGTCGGGGGTGGTCATGATTAAGTTTTCATTCATTACTTGTTCACATAAATTTTATTTTTTACTCCTTAGTAAACGTTTTGTTGGTTTATTAATTTGCAAGAACATTTATTTCAAATATGCAATGCAATTAATGTAAAACAATAAAATAAAATGTGAATTTTTATTGATTTTTTTTTTCTTTTTTTTTTTGAAACTTCTTGTGGCGCAATTAAAAAAAATAAATTCAGCTTATTGTAATTTTTGTATTTAATAATTCGAATTACACATAATTTTGAGTGTCTGTGCATTTAAATTAAACTTTGATTGGATTTTAGAAATCCTTATAATTTATTATTACTATTATCAATACTTTTGATTTGTTAAACAAAAATGTCTTATTATTGTGTGAAAGATAGAAACAGATAGATAGATAAATGAAGAGAGAGAAAAACAAATAAACTAAGCCGAGGAATTTAAAAAATATATATGTACTATATATACAAATACATATTTGTGTGAAAGTATTGCAAGCGCAGCTAGGTTTTGTATTGATTTTTAAGTGACCTTAGTTGTAAGCGATATTTGTTGTTATCTAACTTTGCTTTGCGTTAAAGGATTAGCGTGTGAAAATCATGCAGGTTAACAATGTGGCATCAGAATTAATTTCGAGCAAGGTTGGCCTCATCAGGTCGGTCGGAGTTATGCATGTAATTTTGGCCACCGTTGAGCGTGTTTCCAATGAAACAAATTACTTCTGTAACAACGAAAATCAATAAAAACGAAATTATGACAACAGAGATGAATGATTCGATGAGACCCGAATAATAAACGACTTTCTTGCTGTCCCTTAACATTTGGTGGTGATTGTATGGTATTTACTTTAGAAAGTAATTAAGAAACAAACTGTAGAGCGTATCTTTCTTAAATTGTTAACATTTATAAAACCTTAGCAAAAAAAACATTTGCCTATTTCTTTTTACAGATTTTGTTTTAACAACACCCGTGCTTTTGAACTACTCGATAAATAAATTCAAAATAAAATGTATAACATTTGAGACAACAAACTATATTTGTATCAAGATATTGTTATTAATTTAGTAACTTGCATTTTTTCACTATAATCTGTGTAGTGTGTTGAAAAAAAGTTATTTTTTTGTTTCCCCTCTAAATTATGTATATGTAGTTCCTTCCTGTTTAGTTTATTTGTTTTGTTTTTTTTTTTCCTTAGATTTCTACAAAAAAAAAAGTAAGGAAATTAAACGTGAAATGAACATTTAAGAAGGTAACAGAGAGAGATTGAGATGGAACTTTTTTAAGACATTTCGACAGTACAGAGAAAGAAATTGTTATTTTAAAAAATGTATAATAGTAATAATAATAATAATAAATTTATTTCTTTTTATTTTTATTATTTGCGCCACGTGGTGGAGTCACTGGTCGCCCCGAACCACCAAAGTTAGGATAAACAAATCTACGTTTATCTGCAGGTTTCAATATCTGGAAAGAGCACATCAGCGTATCATCCACGGACATCATTGCACCTGGAGGCGGCATACATATGGCAGTAGTTGTGTGTGGGTTGTCATCAGGAAAGTTTAAAAAAAAAAAATTAAAGAAAAAGAAATGTTCCATCAATAGTGATCATTTTTAAAAACGTTGTGCACGCTTAATTAGTGAAAGGATTTAACAATAAAATGGTTTAGCAGAGGAGCACTTACCCGCGTTATCAAATTCACCGCAGTAGTTGGGAGCTGAAAATAGCGTGACCAATTGTCGTTTGGCAAAGAACTCATAGCCGTCCTCTACGACTTGATGAGCTCGGCATATCAGATCAAAGTCATGCTTTTGCAAGAATTTATTCACCACCTGGAAATTTAAGTGATTGCGATTATATAGGATGGTTTTTTTTTGGTCGATAAAATTTAAAAATTGAGCTGGTTCTTTTAAAACATATTTTGAGTTTAGACCGGCAAAAAAAATCCAGCGAAACTAGAGGAAAAGCGTCACCTTGAGTGGAGATTTATGTAGGGATCGGGCTGGTTATCAAGTGCTTGCTTTTAACTGCTCGTGGCGGACGCCAAATTATTTGTAAACTGATAGATCTTCCAATAAGGAATAGCTCTTAAAACGTGCTTTTATTTTTAACTGATGTTACTGTTTGGGTTTTTTTATACCTTCTAAAAATAAGTTACAGTCACCGACAAAAAAAACAATAAGCACAACAGATCCATATATGGTACGTGAAGCTCTTTACGCTTTGCTGTCAAAACCAATAGTTTGTGTGAGATTTCGTTTTTGGACGAACGGAACAGAGTGTCTGGACCCCATCTCAACAATTCTCGCATAAATTTATCTGTCAAAATCCCCGATGCGATGCGAAAAATTGAAATTTGCATTTCTCAAAATCCGTATACGAGATCTTCGCATCGAATTGAACTCGTCTGCCTTTTCCATGCGGATTTACGTCTCGCATACGGAATTGCGAGTTTGACACTTCAAAAAACGATTTGTTTTTTGATTTGTGTGTGAGAAAATAAGAGTGAAATTAAAGTAAATCAAACAATATAAATGGAAGCACTTATTGAATGATATCCCTTCCCATGAATATGTATGGAAATAGTGTCATTCGTTAAAAGCAGTCTTCGAACTCTCGGATAGTCTGGTATATTTCGATTTAGCCTAACTGATTCATTGACAATCGAACAAATGCGGAGCTTACATCGTCCAAAGTAGCCATTGCGAAAAAATATAAATGCTCATTTAGCGTACATACAATTCCCAACCAATTTAAATTTGAATATTGATTTTTTGTACAACCTGTTAAAATGGTTTACTTGACGTGCCCTAAAATTCTACCTCATTCGAGAGGTGAATATAATTTTCGCATAGGTGGAAAAAGAACCCGTACCGCTTTGAGAATACCAATTTTTCTAGTATGCGAAAATGCCAGGCGGATTTGCTCGGACACGTTCGTGATATTTGATATCATTCAATTGAAAGCAAAACCTTTTGTCAGCAATTTTTTGATTTCCGCTTCAAAAACATACACTAAATGCCGAGCAGGGTAGGTTTATGCGGGCTTAGGCTAGTGAAAAAATCCTCTGGATTTCTACCAAATTCTTGAGATGGGTCGCATAGCATATCATACAATGGGTAGGAGTGTAAGGACGCTTTTCAATATGCCTGTAGAAATTCATGCGTTGAACATTGTGAAGTTGGGACTATAGTTAGATCTAGAAGAGTGCGTATCCCTAATGTTGTTGTTGTTGTTGTTGTAGCAGCGTCATTCATTTGGATTCCTAGGAATTGGGCCACTTCGGTTGGATGGGTCCAAATCATGTGTGGTTGGTTTGGCCGGACAGTTAAATAGGTGTTATACATCATGTGGGCCTACGTTGCATTGTGGACATTTATCTTCAATGTTAGGATCGAGGCGTGCCATGTAGTTGTTCAATAGGTGACAAAAGCCCGAGCGAAGTTGGGCCAAAGTAGTTCCAGTTGTTCTGGGGAGTAGTCTCTCTGCGGAGGCAATAAGTGGCGGTCTGCCGCCATGTACCTCGTTCGCTTTGTAATTGCCGATCGCGTTTGAGCCAAAGGTCTGGTGAATGTGGTTTTTGTCACATTTTGAGTTGATGTGTGGTTGATGTGTGAGGTGGTTTAGATTCAGGATGCACCTGCGTATGTTGCGAGGTGGTATCGGGGCCGAGATAAGGTTGTGATTGGGATGTTCGGGTAAATGACAATATCAAATTTCAAAATATCAAATAATAAATATCAAATGACAGCCTAGAAGGAATTGTTGTGAAAGCATGTTATTGTGTGCTTTAATCGGGAGCATCATTGTTTCTATGTGGAGGTGGTCTTCGTTTATCATGAGATGACATCCTGTGATGGTACGCATGGCTGTGTTGTGGCATACTTGGAGGTGTTTCCAGTTGGTGTCGCTTAATTGTGAAGTCCAGATAAGTGCTGCGTAGTTTAGAACTGGTCGGCCGATCGCTTTGTAAGTGGCAAGGAGTGTTTCCTTGTCTTTGCCCCACGAACATCCGCCGAGCGATTTGATGATGTTGTTTCTCGACCTGAGGCGGTTTTTGATGTTGGTAGCGTGTGTCAAGAAGCTAAACATATTGTCGAATGTGACTCCCAGGAGTTCGGGGTGTGCGATGGTAGGATTGCGTCTTTCGGCAATTGATATGTTCAGCTCTAGCCTCACCTTCTTTGTCCACGACGTAAACAATGTTGCGGTTGATTTTCCTGGCGATAGTTTGAGATTGCGGGCTTTAAGGAATGTGTCAACCGTTCCTAGGTAAAAGTTGATCGATGTAGTTAGGAACTGATGCTAGAATTATGCAATCGTCTGCATATGAAACTATGTTTATGCCTGTTGGAAGTGGTGGTAGCTTGGATATGTAATAATTGAAGAGAAGCGGAGGCAGTCCGCCGCCTTGAGGCACACCTTGTTTGGCTTACCTGTGTTTTGATTTGAAGTTCCGGAACTACACAAATGTTGGTCTGCCGCTGAGGTAATTTGCAAGCCAGCGTTTGGTGTAGTTTGGGAGTGTCGACTCAAAGATATCTTTGAGCAATAAAGAGGACAGGTCTAGGGCCACAGCTATGGTTCTGTGACAGGGTCTTGGTTGGTTTAAGCCATAACTGATTTGACTGGTGATATGGCGTTAAGGGCTAACGTGGAACTGTGAAGTTTGCGGAATACGTATCGCTAATGTAAAACACTATACTGCCCTACTGCAATAAACTCCTTGTAAGTCTTGAAAATCAGGTGATATCGTCATCAAGCATTAAGATTACATGCGCTAATGAAATTAGGCCTGTTTTATTGAACGCAATTTCGGTGGGCTTAATAATAACCATTTTTAACCTTCACATAATTTATTTTGTAGGTCACAAAGGAAAGTTTTGCCTGGACAGTGATGAAATTAACACTTAATATTTAGCTCAAGTGGAAGTGTCTTAGGTAGTACGATAAAAGTGGATACCTAGTCAGAATTCAGCGATATCGTACTCGTATATTACCACTGTCTGTATTCGTAAGTAATCGGGAAATACAGCGGCTGGCGAAACATTGGGGCTACTGAATGTGTCATTTAACGAACAAACCCCTTTAAACTTTGGAAGCAGCAAAACAGTTTAAATGCTGATGGCAGCCCTATTAGATTTGCATCGAACCATGCTTTACTTAGTTTATTTGCTCCTTCTGATTGCACAACAAAGAACGAAGTCTCTGAGCAGACATGGGGAAATTCAACAAGAAAGAATTCCCATTTCCACTGGCTACTCATTTTTCGACGAATCGCATTCGATATCACACCAAACTTGAACTTGAGCTAGTAACAGTTCGCATGCGATACATTTCGATCGAAGCAATTTGTTAAAATGCTTATTAATATCAAACGGACATTAATTGCTTTCCATTTGGGTTTGAGGGTTTCTCCCTCATTAATACATTGTGAAATAACAATCAAATCACCGACTTCCTCGAAAGATTGATCACACCAGTAATCATTATAAACATTCATTTTGATACGCCTCAAATCTTGATTGAGTCGGTCTAGTGGTTACGAAAATCACCCGTCAAGTGCAATTAACATGTTTACTTACAGAGGCTCATACTATGCCAAGCAACAAGAACCGTGTGGAAGAAAACAAAAGCAGTTTACTCAAGCGTAAGCTCATGTTATGTAAACAAATTCGTGGGTTATCGGCGACGACTTGCACAAGCTGTTCACATACTAAGTGTAGGTATATATTTTTCTATTTATTAAAATCGTACGTACCGGGTTGTTATGGCGAATTTTTTGTATTTATTTTTCATTTTTATGGGTATTTCAAATTGGTGTTAATTATTTTATTTATATATATGTACATACATAATAATATCAGTGCGATAATCTGCAATGCAAACGTTCAATTTTCATAAACAAAGTTATAAAGTGACAGTCGCTAATGCCAAAGACGACGATAGCGTTATTCCTTTCGGCGATAATGATTCATTGAACATCAGAAAAACAAATGACATCTGGTGTTAGTCGCTGCTCTTTATAAGAATTTCGCATAGAGGTTATGTTAAGCGACGGCAATGAGGATAATTTTCGAGAAGTCATCGCATAAGTGATTTCAAAATGTATAATATACATAATGCCAATTCGTTATCAAGGAACGACTTTCAGGTCTTTATTTTTCCGCTCTAACTTTATTATCAATTGAAGACAGAACATTTAATTGCCCATGTTAAGCGACTAATCTGTACTATCTCGAGAGCAGGAATAAAAAACAATGCCATGCAACTGATTATCGTTAATGCTATTAAATGCAACACAGAAACCAATTGAGACAAGAAGGCAATAACAGAGGTCAAGGGCGGCAGTAAGGCAGCAGGAAATATAATAAAGAGTCATTCATTTTTCGGTTTCGAAAGTGAAGCTAAATAAAACACACACAGCGATACATTTTTGATGAACATTTTATTTCATTGGGCTTTGCCATTTAGTGTGAAATACAATATCATTCAAATGACCGGATCGGAAAGATTCGCAGCATGCAATTCTTTTGAGGTCATTTTTAACCAATTTTTTCGGCCGGATCTCGGCCATAACTTGAGTAATGTTGGTATTTAATGCGTCTACAGTTCGGTGATTATTTGCGTAAGCACGGTCTTTTGCGTAGCCCCCCAGAAAATAAATCTAACGGTGTCAAATCTCATGATCTTGGTGGCCAATTGACGTCGCCAAAACGTGAAATTACGCGACCAGGAAGCTTCTCACGCAATAAAGCCATGATTGGTCGTATTGTGTGGCTTGTGGCTTGACTTACTTGTAGTAAGTTTTAATAACTTTAACGCGTTGTTTGTTTGTTATGCGATCCATTATCGTAAATGGCAAACATTCAACTAATATTATGGCACTTCAAATGACAGCTGAGTTTGACAGATGTCAAAGCCAGCAGCGCTACCAACTTGCAACCACGAAATGATTGATTATACAGGGTCATTCAGTTGGATCTCGTACTATTGTTGTAAACCATGGATACCAATAATCTATGTGGATTATGTAGCTAAAATATGAAATACCTATTGCAACTCTTCCCAATGTTCATAAATCATAAGCAATGGGTATAGAGAGCTCATCTACGAATTAACTGAACTTCAAGTCAACTCTTCTATGGACAGTTGTTCCACATTAAATTGTTCCCTTGAGGCAGGCTTTTAAGAAACAAGAACAGACCTTTTACTAACTTACTGATTCTTTATGTCCTCGAAACAAAGCCAAACTTTCACCTGAATGGACAGATAGGAGGTAGTACTTTAGTGACAGACGGTAATCACGACCCACTTGGACGTGGACGTATAACAACATAATTCTGCTACAGAACTTTATATTACTTATATATGTCAAAATTTCGTGCAACTCTCTAATGCAATGTTCCCCGCAAACGGCAAGGTTTTGTAAAATTTGTCCGAACCTCCGAGGTTTTGTCATACATTTTTGAGGTTGGGAAACCTCGAGATTTCAGCGAAACCTATTTGAAACCTCTCTGAGTTCATCCGTCCGTGAGAGGTTATCAAACCGAACAAGCCTGCTGTGTGAACTTCGGTTTATTTTGTGTTCATTAGTGGATGTCAAAATATTAAGCCCGAAACAATCTGAATCAAAAAAAGAGGGAAGTAATATTTTCAAGAAATATATTTATACATTTTTTAAATGTTATTTGTTTTTATTAAACCCAAATTCCAACTCTTTTTCATTGCGCCATCTCTCGCGAACGTCTGACAAACATCCGAGAGTATAACTGTCATGAAAGAGCTTCTCAATTGGCCGTTTGGACTCCGCATAAAATTGCAGATCCCTTCCAATCGTCCCGAAAATGTAAAACTCACACAAAACGAATGGTTGTGAGAAGCTAGGCCTAGGGTCCCTACCGACCTGTTGGAAACCTCGCGATTTCAGTTTAGTGGGAACATGGCATAACAGAGTAGTTAGGCTCAAATTCGTATTTCCATGCAAACTGGAAAGTCAATGTGCGAATTTTATCTGTCATCATCATACACCAACTAAGATGATCAATACAAATTCGCATGTGTAAGATAAATGTATTGTTTACTGGAAAGTTGTGGTTTAAAAAGAGGCACATTCATTGGCATAGAGGGGATTTATAATACTTTTAAAAACATTTGCCAGACTCATCAAGCTATTTGCGTAATCATGTTCCGGAACATGAAGGCATTCCAGGCAACGAGAAAGCGGACAAATTAGCAAGACTAGGTTCGGCAGTTGTATCAGAACAAGCTGATCTCTCTGTGAACGCCTTGCACACTCAAGCTTGAAGCAGGAAGAAGGGCCACAAGAGAGGCGAACGCTAGATAGACTGCACTAGAAACTAGAAACCAACCTTCAACGAAGCCAGAACCGAATCTCATGCGGAAAGATAGAAAATCCCTTTCTACCCTCATAGGATTTATAACGGAACATAACACTCTACGGTATCACATGAAGAAATTACGCTTGACGGAAGAAGAACTTTGTAGAGGTTGCGGTGATGAGGAAGCACTTGAGGACACAACCCACTTCCTATGTCAATGCCCAGGTCTCCAACACTATAGTCACAGATTCATAGGGAGACACTTCTTCCACGACCTAGACGAGCTTTCAAGCACACTTGTAGGCAAGCTTCATCAAATCCACAGGATGGTGTTTATGCAACAGCACAGTGAGTACTTGAATCACAGATTTTTATTTATAGAGAGGGTTTTTTATGGGTAATGGACAACCTTTTCCCCCAATGGGCATCACAATGGGTCAATATTGACCTGAGTGTGGCGCGGAGTACTCCACGCCAACCCACATACCCAACCTAAACGTCTATCCTTGCAAAACAAAATAATCTTTAGCAACAAATGAACTCTGCTTGATTCATAGATTTTCACCAGGCATGTATTCCAAGTAGAAGTGACTTGACAGTAGCATCTTGACTTTTGACTTTAAGCTGCTTTATTGCGCTTTATTTAGGTTTACTTTTCTGAGACAGATGTTCAATCAAACAGGTCTATACAATAATGTTTGATCTGTTGGATAAACCACGAGGGTGCAGACAAATTTAAAGATTCCATGTTTCTGACAACATTTCAGTTTTCGCCACCCTAAGCCAAAAGAGCTGACGCTTATGTTTGACTGCAATTAAATTTCGTTTCTAGCACTTCGGACCACATATATGTTCGTCAATGTTCAGATTGAAAGGATAACTTAGTCGATCGCCACTTGAACTCAAAACGTGCTCTGCACCAATACTTAATTTTTGTCGTTAACAAAATTGCAAACGGTCCAAAACTTACCTCAGCTCCAAAAGTGAAACTAACACCGCGATCATTTTCACCCCATCCCATTGTGTCTTTGTCTGGATCAGACCACAAAAGATCACATAACAGTCCTTGATCTGGTACATCTGTGGGTCGCATGATACGCCTAATCTGTTCCATTGATGACAAATCGGGACTCAAGCCACCATGGCAGCAGAAAATCTTTTCATCGACTAAAAATATCAACGAGAAAATACATTTCATTAGAAATCCATTTATTAAAGCGATATGCAATAAATGAATGCAATACTATTGACTGTTGACTTACCAATAGCTGCAACTGGCAAGCAATTGAAGCAGTCTGTAAATGTCTTCCATAATTTAATGGTGTAGCGTCTTTTACATTCATCATAGAACCTGAAAAACAATAAAGTAAATATCAGTTAAGAGGATGTGATGTATTTTTTTTAATTAACAAAACCACAACGGAAGGTTATTCTATACATGCGACTACGTATTGCGGTTGTCTTTACGACGGTATTTACAAACATTTCAGAATTAATGAATTGTTGACATCACGCAATTGACATTTAATACGCTCAATCTATATACATATGTCTTACCCATAAATTCTGTTTATGCTGGCACACTCATGGTTTCCTCTGAGTAAGAAGAAATTTTCTGAATATTTGATTTTGTATGCGAGCAGCAGACATATCGTTTCCAGGGACTGCTTGCCACGATCAACGTAATCACCCAAGAACAGATAATTTGATTCTGGTGGGAAGCCACCGTATTCGAAGAGACGCAACAAGTCGTAATACTGTCCGTGAATGTCACCTGGAAAATAAGAAAAGCAAAACGTAAATTATTATGATGTGGAGTATGTGATGTCATTGGTGGTGAATTAGCACTTTTGAACACTGTTTTATTTTACTAGTGATAATTGAGTAAAGTTGTATTCAAAACAATTGCTCGCATGTTTTATTGTGCTTCGCCGCCTTTTTTTATAATGAGAAATATACGTCATTGTTTTTTTTTTATCTAGAAAGGATTGCATACAGCTATGCAGATGAATAGAGGGTCAAAGATCACTATTTTCATTCGCAAACACAACAGTGGTGATGGATGCAATCAATTGAAAGTCTATAATTGAATGCGGGTTCATTGATTTATTTCTCTTGAAAGGCGCAAGACAATGACCCACCACGCGATACGAACGTGGACAGTGTTAGTTTAAACTAAACAATAAATATGAAGGTACGATTCTCGTTAAGTGGTGGCTATGCGGCATGCTAAAACGTTGTGAAATGTGAATGCACTGTGTTATTCGAATTAGAAATTATTACTCATACATATTTGCTGCTTAGTTATATACCATATTTGCTGAGTACATGTGTAATCAAATTTTACAATGTTATAGTGGTTACCGCGAAAAAGAGGAAACGATTCGAATATATACATAGGAGACATTTTACTGACTGATAAAATGTTCGCCAAGATAACAATATAAACGATTGATGGATTCAAACCGAATGTTAAGGCAGACTCCACAGTGTGGAGTGTGTGTTCGGGTGACACTTGTACAAACTAAAACGAAACACACTTTCGCGTGTTAACAAACGAAAGAAATCACGCGAACGCGTATTATTTGCTTCATGTAACTCCTAACGTTTTCTTCTTCACATTCGTGTTGGTTTAAGAAACTGTGTGACAATAAAATAAGAGTTTGGAAGTCTCAGTATGTCGTTTTATTTTCGTTAAGTTATTTTGACAACTAACAGCTGACAATTGAAAATATTTTGTTTGTTGAATTTGATTGTTTACAAAGGCGGCCGGTTGGAATAAAAATGAAAGTTAAATAAATAAGTTACAATTTGTAACCTGTTTCAATTAATTGTTTTTCAATATGCGCATATTTTATCCATCAATCATAACACGTATAAATAGAGGTTCAACAACAAACCAAACACAACAAAAAAATATTAATAGAATGTATAGAGAAGTAACCCTTCATGGCAAAAAATTCGACAGACAATTCCCAGGGAAGAGAACAGGCAATTAAAAGATGGGAAAATTTAATCAACATTTTAAATGAGAATGACATAATATATATATATATGTACGCAAATTAATATTGTCCAGCACATACTTAAAAGCGGCTTTGAAACTGAACTTTTAAACTAAGAACCAAATTAAAATAAACCAAACTTTTTTCAGGTAATGTGAGAGGATTCGAACAAGGATTCGCAGATTTTTTTGAGTTTAAATGTTCATTTTCAACTTCACTTTCGTCGCTATCACTGGTCAACAAATATAATAATAAAATATTCAGCACAATCAAACACCACAAAATTCAAAAAGAATAGGAATAGGAAAATGATAAACGTCAAGAAAATAGCTGTCGTTTGTTCTCTTTGGTGGAGACGATCAAATCTGTTCGTTTTTAAGTTCACATGAAGCAAGAGCAGTGAAAACGTCAAAGAAAATGTGATCGTTTGTTTTTTATTCTCAGCCACGAGAATTTCTATCGTTTTTGAGTTACATGAAGCAAACCGTTCGTGCGCACGAAGACGTTTTAATGTTATCGCCTTACAGAATACCGGCCCTGAGGTGGTATTTTTTGTGTATTTTTTGCAAAGAAGGGGTACTTCTCCATCCACTCGATCATAATATTTTGTTGCGTTTGTGTCGTTAATTAAATAAACAGTCTGTATGTGGGTCGGTGGAAAGTATGCCCGATGAATGGAACCCCAGCATTGTTTGCACGATCTTCAAAAAAGGAGAAACTCTGAACTGCGCCAATTACAGAGGTATCAGTCTTCATAACATTCTTATCTTATAACAAATCTTATCTGCCGTTTTGTGTGAACGCCTGAAGCCTTTCTTAAACAGCCTAATTGGTCCATATCAGTGTGGCTTCAGGCCAGGAAAGTCAAACATCGACCAAATATTCACACTGCGGCAGATCTTGAAGAAAACCCAGGAGCTTCAAATCGATACCCACCACTTTGTCATCGATTTTAAGGCCGCCTATGACAGCATTTATAGGGATGAACTATACAGAGCAATGTCTAGTTTTGGCATGACTGCCAAACTCGTCCGTTTGTGCAGGATGACGATGGAGAATGCACGCTGCTCCATCAAGGTCGGTAAAGAACTCACCGAGACCTTCGATGTCCAAATAGGATTTAGACAAGGCGATGCACTGTCATGTGACTTCTTCAACATCGTTCTTAAAAGAATAGTGCAAAACTCGAACGCCAACACCAGAGCCACGATCTTTCAAAAGTCCGTCCAATTACTCACGTACGCCGACGACATCGACATAATCGGCAGAACGCAACGTGATGTGAATGGCGCGTTTGTGAGTATTGAGACTGAGGCGGCGAAGATGGGTTTGGCGGTAAATGAGGGCAAGACACGGTATATGCTGTCAACTAAAAAGGAGACCCAACACCGACGGCTCGGACAGAACTTCTCCATAGACAGATATAACTTTGAGGTGGTTGGAGATTTTGTCTACCTAGGCTCCGCTATGAGCTAAGACAACGACACCAGAGCTGAGATTAAACGTAGAAAAGAGACCCGACAATGGTGGTCTGATTCGAATATCTCTCGAAATCTATATATGTATATATATATAAACGTAGAATAACTCTTGCCAATCGCTGTTTCTTTGGGCTAAGAAGGCAATTGAGTAGCAAAGCCTGCCTAGGTGCTTCTTTCTACTCCGAGCAATGGCTTGACACTCGCAAAGAAGGTGGGAGATATCTTCCGTGACTTGTAGGTCCTCGCAGTGCCTGCAAATATCCGTGTTAGCTAAGCCTAGTCTCATGGCATGCTTCCTTAGAAGGCAGTGTCCAGATAATCTTAACTTTGTTCTACTGAGATTTAGTAATTCTTCAGATTTTTTCCTATTTAAGACGGGCCACATTGCCTTTGAGACCCTGTGTTCTTCTAGCTGTGACCATCTGGTGGCTGCTTTATTCAAGGTTTTCTCAAGGACAACCCTTCTAGCAATTGCCATAGGTGGTCTGATACCCTTAACCATTGTATTTAGTGGGAGCTCCGATCCTTCCTTAGCCAGAACGTCGGCTTTCTCGTTACCTTCAATATCAGAATGCCCAGGTACCCAACACAATCTGACATGGTTCTGCGAATATAATGCATTAAGCATTGTGCGGCAATTCCTGACCATTCAGATTTGGTGGTATATGATTCTAGCGCTTTAAGCGCAGCCTGGCTATCAATGTAGATGGCGATATCGATCTCATCTCAAGTACCTCCGCAGCTTTGAGTGCGGCCAGAATCTCTGCCTGGAACACACTGCATGTGTCCGGAAGTCTCAGGGCTAAATGTAGGTCCAACTCGCTGGAGTATATGCCTGACCCCGTACCCTCACCGGTTTTGGAACCATCAGTATATGTTGAGATCTCATTGTCCCTCAAGACTAAGTTCCTATGCCAGTCCTGTCTGTCAGGGTTTGACACTTCGTATGACGTGTCAAAATCTAGTGTACCAAGACTTTCATCCGCTTTTTCCGGGATATCAGAGAATTATTCCTTCAAAAAAGCACTATGACCTAAACCCCTGTTTTTAAGAAGCCCTAAATTTGTAAGCCGTTGCGCACTATCACTATTACCTGCATTTGATTGTATTTGTAGGTCCAGTGGTAAAAGGTGCAAGAACGCTTCCAGTGCAGCCGTTGGTGTGGTACGTAAAGCACCCGTAACGGCAATGCAGGCTGTTCTTTGTACTTCTTGTTCGTGGCCTTCCACCAAACAAGAGCCCCATAAGTAATTATGGGCCTTACTACCATAGTGTATAGCCAATATAACATTGCCGGCCTAATGCCCCATTTCTTTCCTGCTGTCCTTTTACAGATGAACAGAGCATTATGAGCCTTACGGACTCTTTCCTGGACGTTAAGTTTCCAATTCAGTTTCCGATCTAATATCGTACCAAGATATTTTGCGCTCTCCAAGAAGGAGAGCTCCACTCCTGCAAGTCTGGGCAGCTCTAATGGTGGTATCTTGTGTTTTGTATTAAATAGTACGAGTTCCGTTTTCTCCGAGTTGACTCGTAGTCCACACCCTACGGCCCATATACTGAGCCTATTGAGGGTTGTTTCCATAAGTTCACTTGTCGTGTCTAGGAATTTTCCTTGGACAATGTTAACTACGTCAGCCGCGTAGGCAGTGACGCTGAATCCTGCATTATTTAGTTCTTTAAGTATATCGTCTATGGCCAGCACCCAGAGAAGGGGGAGATGACTCCTCCTTGTGGGGTGCCTCTAGTAACAGATTTTCTTATTTAACTATTTCCGAGGGTGGAATTAATATTTCTCGTCGAGAGGCATTTCGAATATTGCCAGTTCCTAGCCCCTTTATGATACCGCATGTACATCAACATATCTCAGGTCAAAGTTATAGTTATATTTCCACTTTCTATCACCGGTTCCTTTGGGTCCCTGCACATGGCTAAGTCAGCAAACTTTTCAAATATACCCCAACTTCTCCCTGTTCTAATCTTTTGCGATGCCATCTTCACGTACGAAATTTATCCATAAATCAGCATAAAAAAATTCAACAACTAATTTTAAATTCCTTATTTAATATTTATCCATCCTATAAATTAATCTCATTAAATTTTCAGCTTCTTTTAACGTCAGAATAAAAAATAAATAAAACAATAACCACAACATATACAGATTATAGGTATACTCGTAAAACTATTTTAAATGGAGCACACATGCTGTCCCAACTGTAAATAAAATGAAATTTATTTGGCATACACAGAATCGGAATCTCAGATGGTTCGTCTCAGATCGGGTTAATTATAAACTAATTCATCAAAAATACAATGTATTTCGGACAACTTTTCCGGTAGTTTGTCATCCCTGCGAAACATTGAAGCCCATCATTAAGATTGCGCACACAATTTCCACTTGAATTGCTTTGGAAACGTAAATGGCAGCGACGCCATTCATATGCTTTCCATTTCCATGTGATCGGGTTTTAATGTGATGATGACTCAAACGAAAATTTCTTATACATTTTTTTTTCAGACTATAAATTATGAAGGGGAAAATTACGAGTGCAAATCCTTGCCAAATTAATATAATCTCTGCGCATTTGGAGTATAGATATTTTTCATTGGCAGCGCGCGTTCTAAAAATATATAATTCCATATGGAAAGCGTCAATTTTAAATTGTAATAGGTAATAAGTAAGAAAATTTCCACAGTCCTCTTTTTCTCTTTGATTTAGTGTGGAAAATAATTCTGGCTGCGAGTTGACCGATGGGGGAATTTTCTCCAGACACGCATTTGTTTGAGTTCATTCATTTTCATCCAGCTAACTGCGTGGTGTTTTAAGTGCAGCCTTCATTTATACACATACACTCCATGGGGAAGAATATTGATTGTTCGGTTTGTTTTGCGAAGAAAACGTCTGCTGACTAGTATAAGGATGAGGAGTGTATGGATACGTGTACACAACAATGGGTAGAATCATTGTATATAAGCATTATATACAATCTTACAACGCATTGTGAAATTCATCCGTAGCAATGTAAGGCGCTGAAAACTGTTTGCATTTTGACAAAAACCATGTTTGATTGCCTTTGCATGATTACTTCACGTGTGATGTAGAGGTAGATTTAATTTTGAAAACTCAGTAGTGTAGGGTGGGCTATCTGCTGGTTTTATTTTTTAAACCTGGGATCTGATCAACGAAATTCTTCAGTTCATATTTCCAACTAGCTGTACCCGCCCGGCTTCGTCCCTGCAAAATGTGGTTTCAGAACAATTGATGGAAACAATTTTTTTATACATTTGCTGTCTTGTAGGGGACACAGTTTTTTTTTGATAATCGCTCAAAGAAAAATCATCGATAGACATTGCAGAGGTATAACGCGAGGGAGCGGTCTGCAATAGTGAGGGACTTGAGCCCGTATTAAAAAACATCCCAAAGACTGAGACCACTCTGCCTTCATGGCATTATACCTGGGAGCAGATTCCGTATAACAATAATCGTTGGGACGATATCGTTTTTGAAACTTTGATGGCCATAAGAAGCTATATTCTGCCCGAAGTTGTTTCACTATCGTCAGCTTTTATTTCATTTGTGGATAATGAATTGGATTCAGGTCTCAAACTCGTAATTTTGGCAGTTAGTGGCTACTTTTGGACTTCTATCGTTTCGACGATAATCGTCTGAACAATTACGGAATGTGTGCGCTGGTCATTGGACTAATCAGCAACAATTTAATATTCTTTGGACAATGAAATTGAAAGAAAATAATTTTATAATTGGTATTTAACTCACTTTTTTATTAATGTAACGCTTCTTTGTACACTTTATTAGAAGTTTTGTTTCTATCGGCTGAGATAGTGATATTTCCTGCATTATTTAACCTGGAGTACGCTTCATAATTATATATAACTGCCCGTGAATTCAACTCCCAGTTTTCTTAAAGTTTGACCCTGTGACTTATTGATTGTCATGGCAGAACAAACATTAATAGGAAATTGAATCCGTTTAAACTGAAATGGATAATTGCTGGGAATTATTTGTATTCTTGGTATAAATAGCGTATCTCCTTTACCACACCCAGTTAAAATTAACGCATCTATAACGTTTTTCAGCAATGAAATCATTCTCTGGTTCCATTACAAAGCTTGGGGGATTTAAATAGCGAAGCAACATAATGGGAACTCCAACTTTTAATTCAATTTTATGTGCAAAAATGCCAAGGGCTGTAATGCTATTTAAAAACTTCACCGGGTAATTTACTGGCTCATCTTAATAGCAAATAACATTCATAAATAGTACGACGTGTATCACCAGGAATTTTCCCCAATATAAATCCCCTAATGTAATAATACCACGATCTGGTATCACTGGTACCTATACCTATTTGACATTTCTTTCTAGACACTTTATTTCGTAAGCAAAACAGAGACAAACAAACCTTTCCTACATATTTGCCATTTCTTTTGTTTTTTTTTTTCTTAGCAAACCACACAGCGTACTGCCTCTGTCTGTCTCCCTCTCCGTCACAGGAGTAAAATAGGGTTAAAAGATATGTCAATATAATATTGCGCAGTTAGTATGTTTGATTTGAGAATGAATTCTACTCACTCATGTGAAAATAGTAGAAATGTTTCAAATTTTGCCTTTTTATTTAAACACCTTTTAAGTTATCGAGATATTGGATATCCTAAGTTGTACCTGCAGATGTCCTCTATAAGCTGGTATTTACTATACTTAAATGCTCCCAGTATTTTCGAACGGAAAGCGTAACAAAGAAAAAAGCAAAACGAAACGAAAAAATAAATTACTCTTGTACATTTTTTTCCGGAATTTATAGAGATATGGAGTTGAAACAAAGTAGAGATTGTAGGCCTAGGTATCCCCTAAAGGTCTGTGAAAAATGCACCCGAATATATTGAACAGTTTCTAAGATTTTTGCATTTAAATATATGACGTGGCAAGAAGTTGGGAGTTGGGAGATATACTAAACTCATTAAAATATCGCAAGCTAAATTCTAGTCCGATCAGGCTTATTCTTAATGTTCTTCATTCTTACGTGGTCAATCTCAAAATAAGTCGAACGATTTTTAATTTAAAACAATAACAAAAATTTAAAATCAAGCTTTTTAATTTTAAATCAAGCCTATGCAATATTAAAATCTGAGCCATATTACCTAAATTATGTTTTTTTGCACACAAATACAGGATCGAATAAGAATTATACTCTCGAATTAAGCCGAAATAATCTTAAAATCTCAGTCATATTTTATATTCTCGAATTAAACGCAACCAATGTCAAACTAAGATCGAAACATTACCGATACAAGAATTGTATCAAGCCGCAGAATTTAAAACTTGCATGATGGAATGGATAAAGAAAGTTCATTCATTCCGATTGATCTCTCGTGCAGTTCACGTGTTTTCGTTATTAAGTGTTCCTAAAAAAGTAAAAGAGTGAAAAATGGGAAAAAGTGCAAGTGGTAATAAACTCTTTCGAACCAATTTTGAAGACTATATCGAGTAAAACTATGAATTTAACTAAAGAGGAATACCTTTATCAAATAAATAATAATAACTGTGATATTAATTTTAAAAATTGTGTTCTTTAGGCACGCTTGACTTGGGGGGTAAGCAGGGCACTCATTCCGTAACTCTGAGAACGATAATCGTTTGCGCGATAGTAGTCAACGATCTCGCCATTAATTTGCTTCACGTAACTCCATTAATATCGTGTCGTCCATCGTTTATTTCACACAAAGTTTGAGAACTTTCGGTATCTCCCAGATAGCATCAAAAAGTATTTTTTGCCAAAAATGGAGTTACGAGGTTTTCTTATTAAGCCGACGATATATAGATGGAGCTAAAGAAGTCTTACTTCAGTCGTGTGGTCTAAAGCACACTCCTTTTTTTTTTGTAAGGGTGGACTTTATGTCTGTAACTACTATTTAGCTCTTGATCAGGACATTAATAAAGATAGCTGTGAACTGTATAAAATAAAATTATTTGTTATTCAGAATGAAAATACATATTTATGTTATGTGCCAACCAATTCTTATCCGCGGGTTTGACAGTCATTTCCAAACATTTGAAGTTGGTACATTTTTACTAAATACTATTGTAATAAAAAATATTTCTGATTTTAGTAGTCCACCCTTACACTTGTATCCGTTAAATAATGGAAAGACATATTTTAGATTTAAGTCCATTTAAGCGTTTTTCTTACAATAAATAAATATGTTTTAAGAAAAAAAAAAATAATATGTTTTATTTTCTTTAACAGGAAACTGACGGAGTTGATAATAAATTCGACAAATAAAACTTTGCAATCTTAAATTAGGATATGACATTCTTGAAGCATCCAAAAAAATTTATTATACGGATATCTTGTTCATATTTATGTATTTGAAAGTTTATTTCATTATTTTTACTGCTGCTAAATAGGTAAAAAATAAGGTGATGTTGAGCTTAATTTAAGCTCACATATTCTTAATTGCGTTATGTTTAAGAATAAATAAGCTTATTTTAAGTTTACAATGATTTGAAATCAAGTTGTTGCATTCTTAAAATGAAACAACTTTCGGCTTAATTTAAGCTTACGCGTTCTTAAACTGTTATAGAACAATCTCAAAATAAGAATTGTAGTTTAAACGTACTCTTAGTAAGATTCTTGCACTTGGATTAAGAATTTCCGAGCTTAACAGACTTTCGTCAACGGATCGGCTTGATCTGACACTTATTATCTTGATTTTATCTCGTTTTTTCCCTGAGTGTACTTAGTTTGTTTGAATTGTGGTGCATTCATAGGTTAAGTGTGTTATGGTGAGTGCTTCGTTGGGGTTGCATAGGTGACGTAATGGGCGATTGTCCTTGGTGAATAAATGATCGTGGGTTAGGAGCGACAGACTTAAAGGAAGTCGAACGAACGGCTTTGTCATACTTTTTGACATGTTCTTGGGATAAATTGCTGGTGTACCTTCCGAGTTGAGCGATTTATTGTGGTGCGTATATGCGGCCCAGTGTTTCTTTTTTAATGTATGGGCGTAGGCTCGGATATGTATTTTAATATCTCTTTTATTCAGTGTTGGACATGAGAAAAGTGGTTCGTTAAGAGCGTGCTTTGCTGCCGCATCAGCGTCTTCTTTTCCCTTTATGCCAGCGTGTCCCGGGACCCATAAGAGTTTGATCTTTCCTGTGGTTTTAACCAATTCGGTCCGAATGCTTACGATAATTTGTGTCTTGTTGTTGGTAGTAGTGATAGCCGTCAAAGTGGACAGGCTATCTGTGCATATTATTGTTTTTTCGTTTAACTGCTAATTGTATAGCTCGTAGGATAGCTGAAGCTTCTGCTGAGAACACAAATGTAAATTCAGGTAGTAAGCATTTGGATAAGGTAATTCTGTTCCCATCGACCACTGCAAATGACACGCCTCTCCAGTTGTTTGCTTTGTACGTTTTGGATAATGCACTGAACATTTGTTTGTAGATGACTTTGACTAATACTCTGGTTAAGTGCTAAATTTCGCATTATTTGAAAGCTGGGGCACCAAACCCTCGATTTGGTTTCATTTTGCACATCTGCCAAATTGTACTTACGATTTATATCAAAAGTCGATATCTATGTTGGTGTAGAAGCCACTAAATACCATAGGTTCGTTGTGACTGTCAACGTTGTAGTTGCTGCGCCAATATGTTTCTAGCACAAACCGATCTATTTCTTATTTCTTGAGCTGTCAGCGTCTGATGGCCCACCCGTTACAAGGACTGTTTTTAACATACTGACTTATATAAAACACATTTTTTAATTATACTTGTGAAATGAGAAAGCAATAACTTTTGACACATTGCTTGTAGCGATTGGCAGCACCGGCCATACGAAATTCCTTATCGCTGAACACACCAAGTTTTCTTTCGGTAATTTATTATCGTTGGGTTTTCTGAACGAAGTTTTTCCTTGCATACATTTCCTAGTTTTCAAGTCGTTAGAAATAAGTTGTCAAGAGATGGTGGCAGAATAAAGTCTTCCGTGAAAAATACTTTTTGCGTTTACAATTAAATTAATAATCCAAAGTCTTTTGCGTTTATTTTAATTATGTGGTACAATCCGAATACCACAGGCTTCCTAAACTGGGATTACGAAGCGGATTTAACTTCTACTTAAATACTTATGGGCTACTTTTTTCAGGGCATAAACTGTCACAAAAGAGTTTATGTGCCACTTAAATTCGCTATGAGTCGTATCAGCAAACGGCCCTCATTCGATGAAGTTTTCGGCGGACGTCTGAAACGTCGCAAATAAAAAAAACATTAAATTGACCCAAACGCCCGAAAAACCCATGGAATATTAAACGCGCAATAGATCGTACATCAGCATTGGTGTTACAGCTGGAGCCTTAGATGCCTGAAGGTAACATTTCTGAGGAGCTGCAGGATTTAAGAGGATAAAGAGACGGTTCTCCACTACCTCCATATCTGTTCTCTATTACCTCAAAGGGGAATGCTTCACTTCGGATCGACTTTCTTAAACAATCTTGTCAAATTAGAAACCATAAGCCTAAATTGCCCTACTAACTTACCAAATAGCATCCATTGGTATATATTGAGTAACGTTACCATGATATGGTTATATGTAGATCAAAGTAATTAAGAGCAAACAAAAGAGTCACGCAATCTTGGAAACGATTGGATTTGGGTAAATTGACGGTTGTGGTCGCCGTAAGGCGCATATGTGCATAGTTAAATGATTTAACATTCGTTAAAAACTGTGCCATTTATTTATTAAAAAAAAAAGAAGAAAGATCCAAGGATGTTGCAGGCGCTGGCTGTGCACATAGGTTTCAATGTCTTCTGAAGAATTTTACGATGATTCTGCTAGTTCGACATCAACTCAAATAAATCGAATGTCCTCAATTGTTTCAACTGGTTCTTAAGTATGAAAAGCAATATATTTACATCGAACTGTCTATACTCAAAATAAAACGACAACTTGCTGAGCTCAGACAAATTGAGATCACTATCCACACCAATTCACACCGCAAATGAGTTGCCTGACGAAATCACTCGCAACAAGCTTCTGCATCATAAAACAGGACAAGGATGATGAGAGTCGTTGAATTGTTCTGTCAGGAAAGATACTCGGTTCTTAGTTAATATTTTTTTTTTACTATCAGGAGTTAAAACTTTCAGAATAGGTTGCAGGCCCTGATGCTTCCCGACTCAACAGATCCGCACCGCATATATAAAGGGTGATTTTTTAAGAGGTTTAGAACTTTTTTAAAAAAAAAAACACAAAAAATTCGAAAAAATGAATGAAATATTTATTTGAATCGATAGTTTGAACCTTGCAATTTAATGTTTAAAGATAATTTCATGCAAATGTTGACCGCGGCTGCGTCTCAGGTAGCCCATCCGCTGAGTCCAATTTTGGCATACTCTTTCACACATATCGGCCGGTATCTCACGAATGAATGCATGGATGTTGGCTTCCAGTGCGTCAATCGAAGCGGGCTTGTCCCTATACACATTAGCCTTGGCATACCCCCACAAAAAATAATCTAATGGTGTCAAATCGCACGATCTAGGCGGCCAATTGACCGGCCCGAAACGTGAAATTAACTGTTCACCAAACTCGCCTCGCAATTGCGCCATTGTTTCGCGTACTGTGTGGCATGTGGCACCGTCTTGTTGAAACCACATATCATGCAAGTCAAGAACTTCCATTTCGGGCAAAAAAAAGTTTGTTATCATCGCTCGGTAGCGTTCACCATTGACAGTAACGCTGCGATTCGCATCATCTTTGAAGAAATATGGCCCAATAATGCCGCCGGCCCATAAACCGCACCAAACAGTGGCTTTTTCGGGATGCATTGGTAGCTGTTGCAATGCTTCTGGCTGATCTTCACTCCAAATGCGGCAATTTTGCTTATTTACGTACCCATTCAACCAAAAATGAGCCTCATCGCTGAACACAATTTTTCGATAAAAAAGCGGATCCTCGGCCAGCTTTCCAAGAGCCCATTCACCAAAAATTCGGCGTTGTGGTAGGTCGGCTGGCTTTAGTTCTTGCACCAGCTGTATCTTAAAGGGCTTTACGCCCAAATCCTTCCGCAAAATTTTCCACGTAGTGCTGTAACAAAGGCCTAACTGCTGGGAACGGCGCCGAATCGACATTTCGCGGTCTTCTGTCACACTAGCAATATTTTCTTCACTACGCACAGTACGTAAACGTGTTGGTGGTTTAATGTCCAACAAAGTAAATTTGGTGCGAAATTTGGTCACAATCTTCCGAATAGACTGCTCAGAAGGTCGAGAATGCCGATCATAAAATGGAAGCAGCGCGCGATGAACATTTCGAACCGAGCACGAATTTTGATAGTAAAATTCAATAATTTGCAAGCGTTGTTCATTTGTAAGACGATCCATGGTTAAATTGCAAACCAAACTGAAGCTGTTTGACAGTGACACAAAGTACTAAACACACGTCAGCTGTCAAAACCGGTGTTGCCAAAACCAAACCAGCTAAAAAATCACCCTTTAGTAAGTAACCTAGGTCTCTCACCTATGGCATATATTTTGTGTAAGTTTTTATTGTTAGTGGGTTGAACCTGAGACTTTTTGCTCAATTGTCGAGCACACTTATAGGGTGGCTGATGAAAGCCGCTACCAAAAAAAAACTTTTTTTCTATTTAATGAATCTGGTTAATTTTAATTTTTTATTTTGCAGATTGATTTTTAGATTTAACAAAAATGGATAACTGGGACACTGAAACAAGAATTTGGATTGTCCGCCGCTATCACGCACTGGAGTCCGTTGTTTTGGTTCAAAGAGAGTTTAGGCGCACGTTTGGCGGCAATCCTCCGAGCAGATGGACCATAATGAGACTTGTTAACAATTTTGCCAAGCATGGGACAGTCGAAAGAAGACCTTACCATCGAAACCCTTCAGTTCGGACGGAGGAAACAATGGCTGCTATAGCTGCTGCCATACAAAACAATCCAAGAGTTTCGACAAGAAGCTTATCTGGTCAAATGGGTATAAGCAGACAGTCATTGCAGTCAATTATGCACAATGATTTGGACTTATTCCCATATAAAATTCAAATGGCCAACAAACTGAACGCAGCAGACTTGCCGATTCGCTTGGAATTTTGCCAGAAGATGCTTCAAATGGTGGAAGAGGACGGAAATATGTTTAACTGTCTTTTTATGTCTGACGAGGCCCATTTCGATCTGAACGGCAACATAAACAAACAAAATTGTCGAATATGGAGTGCTGCCAACCTACAGACGGAATTGCTTCCACTTCGTGTCACAGTGTGATGCGCAGTTTCATCAGGCTGCATTGTCTGGCCCTACTTCTTCGAAGAAAACGCTCACACCGTTACGGTTACTGGAGACCGTTACTGGAGACCGTTACTTGAGCATGTTGAGATAGTTTTTCTATCCAGAATTACGCCGAATGAGAATTTCTTTCAACTCTGTGTGAAAGATGGTGCAACTCCTCACATAGCCCGGCCTGTTATGACAGAATTGCAACGAAAATGTCCCAATAAGCAGATATCCAGAAACTCCACATTCCGTTGGCCCCCCAGGTCGCCTGACCTTACTGCACCTGACTTTTTCTTGTGGGGTTATTGCAAACAGGAAACACAACCGACAAATTTGAATAAACTAAAGCAATACATTCGAGAAACAATTGCGGCTATTCCCGTCTCAACTCTCCAAGCAGTAATGAACAACTTTTTGGTAAGGTGCCGCACATGCATCAATGATCAGGGGCGGCATTTAAATTCCACTATTTTTAAAACTAGTTAGCTTTAACACGAATAAAAGAAAAATGAATTCCATGCACTGAAAAAAAGTTATTTGAGTGTCTTAATGTAGCAATATTCATCAGCCACCCTGTACCACTCAGTCGGAGCCCGGACGTTTAAAAATGAAAAAAAAAAAATACATTAAAATGGAGCCGAAAGCATCTGCAGCTAGCTCTCGTTGTATTTTTAATTCAATTTTAATTCATAATGATGTAAAACCTGCTAAAGAGAAACAGCAAAATGTCAGCCTTTGTTTCCCTTAAACGGGGTTTTCACTTAAGCGGAGTCCGGATAAGTGAAAAGAAAATGTCACTTAAGCGGGTTTAAAAATTCCATTAAGCGTAAATTTAAAGCTAGGAAAATTTGTATTTATCTTTTGGAATGGCCTGGAAAATAAACACTTGTGAAACTCAAATGTCATTTTCGAGAAAAAAGAAGTGAAAGCGTTCAGCAAATTTTGTGTAAAATTTATTTATTGCTTAATACAAGCGTAAAAAAAATAAACAATCGAGTAAACTTAAGATTAAAACACAAATATTGACGGTAAAATCGCATAACTTTACATATAGCATGAATTTTAAATATAATTTGTATTGAAAAGAGGGAAATGGGATATTCAAGGTTTGGGGCAATTTGTGAAGCGCAATTTTAAGGGCTGATTTGGTGCAGTTTATGTCAAATAAGTTGGGAAACATATTTGCTTTGCAAAACATTCTTTTGAAAGGCTCGTGCTGGCCATTTTCAGTACGGCGATGGGAAAGGCGGAAAAATGCAATTGAACGTAAAGAACGAGGATTAGTGTTCAACGAGATCTGATGCAGCAGATGTGGGCAATCTATGTTTTCGGGTAGTGACTGATGAATAAAAATTATATCACGTCGAGTTTTAAAGAGGTTGTAAATCGATCAGCTTTAAGCGATTCTCGTAGGGAGGTAAATTGTGAGGGTCAGCAAGCCCACGTAAAGCAAAGCAAATTAATCTACACTGGACAGCTTCGATTCTCAGAATTTGTACCTGATGGTAAGGTGAACACACCTGGCTGGCATATTCAAAAAGTGGTCTTACAAACGTCGTATAGAGTGATTTAGTCACATAGGGGTTAGAGAACTCCTTCGACCAACCTTTAACAAAGCCGAGTGCAGAGTTGGCTTTGCTAATAATGTTGTCGATGTGAGGACGAAAGTTAAGTTGAGCATCGCAGATAATGCCCAGATCACGAATAGATGAAACAGTGGACATAGACTCGTTGTAAATGAAATAGGATCTTTCAGGAAAGGGGTGACGTTTGCGAGAGAACGTAATAGCTTGACATTTTTTCACGTTAAGCTCTAAACGATTCTGTTGACACCAGGTGTAGATTAAGGTCAGTTTGAAGTGAGAGAAAGTCAGCCGTATACGATATTTGATCTCATATCATCTGCGTAAATCTCCAGGTCAGATAGTACTAAAAAGGACACTATACTTGCGATCTTCCAAGTAATACTTATTCCGTGAAGTAAGCCGCAGTGGAAAACCGATCGCTTCTAGTTTGAAGAGTATGATTTTGTGAGAAATTTTGTCATACGATTGGCTGAAATTAGTAGCTAAAACATGCACTTCCTTATAATTTTCTAAGGCACATAATGTGTTCTGTTCGATTCAAATTCATGTGAATAATTACTCATTTCGCCCACTTAAGGTAATGTTTTTACTAAAAAAAAAAAAGTAACCTATTGGGCAAAGTAAATGACAAAAAATTAGCTTCGTCAAAAATGTAAGAAATATATCCAAATAATATTCAACTAAAAGATGAGTATAAAAAAGTATGCAATATTTTATCTAAAGAAATTAATGCCTGCTAAGAAAATTATTATGTAAACGAGCTCGACAAAAATAAAGGTGAATGGAGTGAATTAACAAAATCTTAAATCGAAGTTCTCAATCTGTGAAGCCCTCAGTAATTGAAGTGGATAATATCAGGATTACTGATACTATTGAAATAGCAAATCGTTTTAATGACTTTTTCATTTCAATAGCTAAAAATTTATCTACGGACAATTTTTGGGCACAACAATGATAATTTTGACAGTGCTGGAGGTATAGTAGAAGACAGATTTTTAAGTAATAGTTTATTTTCTGATCCTATCTCGTCTGGCGAACTACTAAGCATCATTAAATCGCTGAAAACTGTTTTTAATTAGGGTTAGTCACGAAATGTCGGAAGAAGAATGTGATCTTTTGTCGAGCTCTAGCTTTTAAGCTGAGCTAAAGAGTGTCTTCAATCTAATTTTGCTGGGTCTTACAATATACTATATTTTGAAGAACGCTTCATAAATTAATTTATAGTAATATTTATTATTAATAAGATTATTATAAACGATTAAGGATTCTCAATTGTAATTCATTTCTATGATAATTATAAATTATTAATAATTTCTCTGAATTGTTCTTTTCACATCTGATATATATTGTACCTAGCAAGATGAAATAAAATAAATAAATATTAAAAAATTAATTTAATTAATTAAAAAATGTCAAAAAAACTATCCACTGTCCGCTTAAGAGAATCGTTCACATAAGAGAGGTGTCCGTTAAGAGGGAGTTCACTGTAGTTGGTCGACAAATACTCGGGTATGAAAAAAGTGTTTCAGATATGCGGGTTTTTATCTCAAGCGGGTTTCTCTTAAGCGGATTTTACTGTAGTAATAATAATATAAAATACTCCCTTCCCCGGCCCATAACATTCACAAATTGCGGGACGCTATTCAAGACAAAACTGAGACAATACTTTGAAACACTTTAATGATGATGATTGGCTATTTAAGTTCTCTTTTTTACTTTTCTTTCTCTCTACTTCTTACTCCTTGTACTCAATTAGCTATAAGTAATTAATGGAATATTTGTTTAAATTGAACTTCATTTTGAGATTAACATATTTTGCTTTTTCTTTTTATTGTATACTCGCACTTGATTTTTGTATGTAATCTAGTACTCGTCCTCCTGTAACACCAAAACCAAATTAATTTATCATAGCACTTTGGTAAAGCTTGCACTACTAAATAAGATATTGTGTCTTATTTTGTATGACTATTGAATAAATATTTGAATTTGAATTTCAATCTATTTTAATTTCAAAGTATCTACTATTTAAAGCACAAATGGGGGAAAGTGTTTTTAATATAGGGTTAGTCACGAAATGTCGGAAACAGAATGTGTTTTTTTTTTCGAGCTTAAGTGTAGGCCCAGGTCCACTCCGGACTGTAGCGCCACTGAAGTAATTAAAAGTTATCGTAGTCGCTTTTTATATTCGTTAGGGGTATTTGAAAAATCTTGTACTAATACAGGTTTTTCATGTGATGATGATAAAAACCAGAGACAATACTGAGACCACCAACTTCGGCCGATTTCCCGTTACTTGCTTACAAGCTATATTTTTATGGGGCGGCAAATGAATGCTAAGTGCGCTAGTATTGCTAAATAGAAATTCGTATTGACAAATGTCACGTAACTTCAAAAATTCCGGCTAACCAACACACTCGCACCTTGTATATGCCACTTCCGCTGTGGGCAAAGTTGCTGACAGCGTTCATAGATTTTTATCCGTTAAATTTGAAATTATTCGTTACGTTTGGATAATATTTTCTTTCATGGGTAAGTGTACATTTGCTTAAAATATTAATGAAAAATGAACAATGTAGATTGGTTGAAGGAAAATAACAACATTTTGAGCAAATTTTCTTCAGTTATCTAAGAAACATTAACACATGAAATCGAAGTTAATGATATTCAAAAGCAGAAAATACTCAACCATGTTTGTCCTAATAAGTTTCTAGTATATAGAACATCTCCTTTAGATAGTTTTATTAACCAAATAAATCAAATTATTCGCCTTTTAACAATATATAATAACTAACCAATGGCATTTAGCAATGAAAAAATGTGGTATTTCCGAACTCTAGCACATTTCCCCACGATTGCCGAGGTTGGCAGCATTTATTTTTGTATTTGTTGTATGTTTTTGCATGCCACACGGATTCTAAATTGACATAACACCGACGGGAAAACAAAATGGCGAATTTGAAAATAAATTGAGGGGGCCAACGGCAAGAGGATTGTGAGTTGGGGATCTCAGTATGATTTGTCTATGATAAAAACTATGACTGACTCAAAGGTTCACTAAAATTAGTTCAAGAGGAGAATGGGAAAGCGGATTACACAAACAGCTGTTACAGGTTAAAACAACCACATATAAATTGGTTGACATCAGGGCAGGAAGTCAACTACATATTTCGAAGATCCTGAGATAAGTTGAGCCGTCAAGACTGTCCTTACACTCGCTTAGTTTAAAAATGGAACCTCCGATTATTCTATGGAAGACGGATCCCCCTTAGACGTTTTACAGACTTGCAGTACAATAGTTATGTACTTTTAAATCCCATTGAAGAGGCAATTTCTAGTAAGCAAAGTCATTTTTATTGAAGGCATTATCATGTTTCCAATCGATTAAAACCGATTGCAATTCCCCCTCGTTTAATTTGTACCATAGTCCACAAGCAGTAAGCTATTGTGCTGGCGAACAATGTTTTTCAGAGCAGCTATAGCGATAATAAGAGCGTTGCCTTTCCGTGTGTAGGTAGGTAGGTTTCAAATTCACCAACATCTATAGTCAAAGATAAATAAAAAATCCAATCCGCCTCAAACGGATGTTTGTTTTTTTTAATTGCAGGGAGACAACGTTGCAACTCGCTTCCTGGCGGCATATTTCTTGAGGACAACAACCTGCAACTAGTGCAGACGTAGCACTAATATACAAGCAACCCTGCGATTTATTAAGGCGATACAGGTTCGCCTTTATCGAGAGAAGTAGAGTTAAAAAAATCCCAAGTTTTGAATGGAACTAATAAAACTAGCCAATCCAATTGTATGCACTATCAAAAATAAGTTTCTGGCAATTAAAATAATGAATTGATTTTGTTTGCTAAATGCAAACACACACAAATCTATCCAAAACTCAACCTTCAAGTGTCAATATTCTCATGCATGTGCATTATGACAGACGACGAAAGCAGCGCCTTCCCACTATTTTTGTGCACTGATCCACTTTCAATTAATGATTTCAATTGATGATCGTGAATAATTTAAAATTAATTACAACGATTCGACGGCAGCAAGAAAATTTAAGACATGTAATTGTGCTGCAATTGCCAAGTGCCTCTCTAAAATGTCACGCCTTGAGCGAAGATTTTTGGATGTCTGGCAAACGCATACGAGAGTTTAAAGTGGACTTGGGGTGACAAAACATTTTTTATTTTAGGTAAAAATAAATCGACACAAGCAATTAATGTAACAACAAAAGAATACAGAAAAAAACAAAAAAGAAACAGCCAGTAATCAAAGCAGCACGGACTTATGCAAGCCGTTGGTATGTTGGCGCTTCTGTCCCCCCCCCCCATTCGTCTCGACAGTGCTTTGAATAAAAAAAAATTGGTTCGCTTTTTGCCATTTTGGTAAAATGAAAGTTCTATAAATAATAAAAACAACTACAGCAGTTGTGTGGTTTATTGCAGCACCTTATTACATTGACCGATAATGACGAAAAACCAAAACACACAGGCACACAGTCAGACCGCACTGTGTGGGTAAAATTAATTAAATTTTTCGGGCTGCGTCATTTGCTGTATACAATTACCAAGTCCACACACACACTGGTGGAAATTGTTTGGGCTGATTTAAGGGATACACACAGAACGAGAGAGAACAACAAGGGGTGACCTGTCCATCAGTTTTGAAATCTGCCAACAATGGGGTTGGCTGACTTTGTAAAAAAAAAATATTGGAAAAGGATTTAAACCCGCTCGTTCAGCGAATACTACAACTCGTAAGTGTACCAATGTTTGGATCACTTTTGATTTCAAATGCGTCAGTTCTTGTTGGAAAAAAGAATACACACGAAATTGGTTTTTTTTCGGTCGTGTTTATTTCTTCAGGGAATGTATATAAATAATTTAAATAGTATGGGAAGAGATTTTTGTTTTTCAAGTGATTTTTAATTTTTTACAGACAGAAGAAACAAAAATGTTGATGACAAACCACCGCACGCTTCGATTTTTCTTGATTATTCAAATCATTATAGATTTGCACGGCAACTCCGGAACAAGTGACATCTTATGAAAATAAAAATCAAATGATTTTTTGTCATTTCTATTTCAGTGGTTAGTGAATTCAATGAAAAGTCTCTGATTAAACCACAAACCACAGGCTGTAGTCTCAGCGTTATTCAAAGTAAAACTGAACGGAAACCCGTACTTTTTATCACCAAATGAAAAGTGACATCTTCAAGCTTCCACGGCTCAATTATTTCACTTGATTTTGCAGTGGCAAATATTTAGGAGTTATCAAAGAATGTTTTAACTGGTAGTTTAACATACAAAATCGGGACACGGGGGAGCATGTGTTGCCTTGTTCGCCCGTAGCCAAACTTTTGCGAAAATATTGGACCTTCTATCCATGATTTACAACGCAGCTGTAGTTCGTTCCAACAACAATATAAGTGAGATGTATGGTGGCCATCCCTTAGTAAACATCACAAAACTAAAACGATTTCAAAGAGCTGCTGGGTTTAGGACCAGAGGCGGCTTTTATTCACCTTTTTTTTGACTCAACAATCTTCCTTCTGATTTCCATATAAAATACGTTGCTTGTTATTGTAGTGATCATTTTTAGTTTACAGCTTAAATTTTAGATCACAATAGAAACATGTTTTAACAAGCTGTCAAACTTAATTGTATTGAAAATATGAAGAACTAGTAAGTGTCAATGTCAATGTCTTCTCAGCGGAACTAAATATCTTCAAATCTTACCCCTTTAAGAATTCCTTCAGCGACTTCCAAGGAAAATTTCTAACGATTAGAGATACTTGCAGTCACAGTCCTATAACCAGGAAAGACGTGCGTAGCAGGCACCCAAACTTACACCATAGTCCAAGTGAGAAATGACTAGATTAAGCATAATACCTGTTTGTTATTATCAGCTATGATCCATATGATCGATTTACAAGCACTTACAACAACAGCACATAATCCTGCTTCTCATCGAGATCACGAATCATGATCTGAAAATTATTTCTACTATTTACCACTAGATAGCTTGTTTCATTTTTAAATGTTGGTGTGCCTGTAAACGATAGCCACCTAATCACGTTGCCAGACAAAAAAAAATGGAACACAAAAATTCAATTGATTTTTTTTGCGCACGAATCAAATCCTCGTCCGTATTCCGAGTTATTTTCGTTCTATAAAGGTATGTCCAGACCAGCCAAATACTTGATAAACAATTATATACGTCCATGTTTTATAAATATTTCTAAAACAATTTTTATCAAATGTCTTGCTGATTTGGTTTGGATCTAGAGACAAAAAAAAAAGTTTGAAATGTTTCACAGTTTCCCAATCGTGATGGGAAATAATTTTTGTTTTACAAGTTTAACTGCAGAAAGCGAGCGATGTTTTTCGATTATTTTTATTTTTAAATAAATCAATCATTGCGCTATAATAAATCTAATTTCTAACACACGTGGAAAATAAACATATTTATCTTCTCAGATAGCCAATTAGCTCTCAAAGCCCTCGACTCATTTGTCATAAAATCTAAACTTGTCTTAGAAACATTGACAACAATCTATGAACTTTCTAGGAAAAACCTAGTCATCCTCCACTGGATTCCAGCCCATAGAGGATTTGAGGGTAAGGAATCAACTGACTCACTGGCTAAAAACGGAGCAACCACTCCACTTATCGGATCTGAACCAATCTGCGGAGTCAGAAAAAAACATTTCAGGAACTTTATTAAAAACCTTTCTCGTATCGAGTCAAATGAGATCTGGCACAGTACAACTGGGCCAGACAATGTTTCCCCAAAATCTCCCCCAGAAAATCGCTCTTCCTGATTAGTCTGGACAAAAGTAACCTGAGGATCCTAACAGGAATTATCAGCGGCCATGGTGTCGTGAAAAAACATCTCCACCGCTTTGGCGTCTCACCGGATCCTATTTGCAGACTTTGCCTTGAGAGTGACCAATCCTCTCTTTACTTACTCACAGAAATTGAAATTGCATTTGAAGAAATCCAGTCACATACACCCAGAGAAGATTCTTGCCTTCCTGACCGCCTCTGGAGTGAGAAGATGGCTCTAGGAATTTACCAGGGTAGGCACAATAGGCTCCTTTAAGAAGCCGCAGTGCCAGAGCCCTGTGAAGGCTCTCCCTATCTTTCATTCTAATCTAATCTATTCTAGGGAAACACCAGATCGGAAAGGATTAAAAAAAAAAATAAAGAAACACTAGACGTGTGATCGAAACAATCAATAAAACTGAACTGGTACCGTAATTCAGGTTTTTTGAGAGTACAAGTTGAGAAAAGTCGAGCAGTCAAGACGGTGTTCGAAGCAGTGGATAAGCTCAGAACAGTTACCTGAAGGAGGAGATGTGTGCGTAAGTACCAATAAAGCTATTAAGACCCAATTTTCTGGCGTTGCAAACATCAGTTCGTGACGAGTCACTCACCGTTTGGACTCGGCATAAAATCGTGGATTCCTTCCATTCGTCGCAAAAATAAAAACTCACACAAGACGAATGGTTGTGAGAAGCTAGGCCTAGGGTCCCTACCAACTATTTATTTATTTTATTTATTAAATCCAACGAACCCATTTAGCTGAGCGGTACGCAGCTCGAGCTAAATAATCAAACTTTTGTTTCAGTATGTCTGTCAAAATTTAGCGTGGCCATTTAATGCGTCGGAACATTTTCTCAAGCTAAAATGTGACAGGTCGTTGTGTTTTGTTGTTCTGTTGCGGTGAAGTATGCAGAGATGAACTTTTTTATTTATTACATGGACGAGAAGTGCATAGAATCAGAAATAGAAGTTTTTTCAAAGAAGAGCTGTTTTCTTTGACACTTATCCACGGCGTGAGCTATGTCAAAATTTAGCTATGTCTGTAGCTAATGTTTGGAGAGAAAAGTTGGAGAGCTGATACAATTTAGTTCAGCTAGAGCAGCGTACGAAGTTTCACTGGGAAAAATTCACTGTGTCTTTTAAATTGAGTTCCATGTTGATCCAAAAATCGCCATCATTATCTTGAATCTGGGCTGAATTGATGGGCAGCACCTAAAGATTCAAGCACCTTGCTACTTGATGCAAGATCTACTGAAAGACTTATCAGAAAGGAGCTTTAGTTTGTTTCAGATCATAATATTTTTTAAGAAAACTATATAAAAGGAAAAGGTTCTAACCTATTGCTGGATTTAAAAATCAGTAGTAAACACAGAGCCAGGTCTGTTAAGGTATAATGCACAATGTGGCAATTCAAGGTTAGTTGCAAAGAGAACCAAAGAATGACCAATGTTTTATCTCCACTTTGTTTCTACAGCTCCCACAGACATATTTACAGGTGACTCCCATGTTAACTATGACTCGTTACCGCATTTCTTCCGCATTAAATTTGTCTGAATGTTGCAACCAACTCTCTTCCATGCTTCCATCCACCTATTGTTGGTGCGGTTTATCAGCCTTGGTTTGGAGGATAGAAACAATTTAGTAGTAGAGCGGACGATTGCTCACTGCCTTCGGATATAGTTAGATGAAAGCGACTATACTTTGTTCTGGTAGTCGATCACCAAATACCTCTGTGATGCGGGTCTAGGAAATTCAGCATCGACATATTCAAGCTTTAGGCTAGTTTTTGGCATGTCCGTCCGCGGTTTAAATAACTCCCTGGCAGTATATGTTAACAACGAAAACTTCCCGCCTTTCGAGTACAATGCAAGTTAAGCTGCTCCGTAAATTGTACCTTTCGTCATTTCTAAATTATTTCAATTGCGGACATTATTTCGACGAAGGTTTGACGTCAAAATTCACACTATCTTGGCAACAAATTGTCCATTGCTTTCGTAATAAGGCTGCAAAACGTTGTTCAAGCATATAGCGATTAATTTTCTTCATACTGTGTCTTCGGTTACTTTTTGAGCTGTCAGTTTGAAAATAATATGCAATTAAAAAAAAAAAACTATAGTAGCAAATGGCTCGACCGTTAAAATATAATAAACATTAACAGAAACAACAACAACAAATGCTTCAGCTTTCACGGAAATCAAATGGACAAACATGAGCCGCCGAAAAGCAATAAAATAAAATCGAGAGTGCATTATACAAGAGCGTAGTAAATTAATTCATGTCCATTGCCATTACCACAAGCATTACGTGACAAGATTTAATAAAATGGCTGCTCTTTTGGGATTGCCAAATTGTATGCACGCAAAAATAATAATAAAGCAGACTTGCACTCTTTTAAATTATAGATCTTGATGTCACAGACAAACTGTTTGTTTTTTTTTTTTAATAAACATTAAATTTCCTTACACTGAACTTGACTTTCAGCGTGTGAAATTGCCATCGAAAGACCCCGGCTTTGGATGATTGATCACTTCCCCCATTTCTGTGTGAAAATGAAAATAAACGTGAACGCGCATTACATATGGGGCGCCACCCATGCACGTCTGCCGTAATGAACTGGGAAGGGCACACAGCGTCACTAAGGTGCCATCTTACACCCCACCCACACCACACTCGTTGCTCAAAACTTTATTATCGACCGTGAATTCTCGATTAAAAGTTCGAATTTGCGTTTCAATTTTCGTTTAACATGCAGCACAACGATTACTTGTGTTTTTATGTGTAACATCCCAACCTTGGTGTCGATGACGGTCACTGTCGTTAGCGACCAATTTCCCGTGCCCTTTCCCAATGGAAGACTAATAAATAAACAATTTATACGCATAGCCTACTTCTAGTTGATTGTATTGTATAAAATATATGTATACCAACCATAATGAAAATTCTATAAATAAACTTATTTACGTGTGAGCATTGTTTTTGTAGCGCGTAGTGTATGCAAACGGAGCGGTTCAAAACAAGGCTGAACGCAGACAGATTAAATAGCTAATGATGATGTTATAAATATATACATTAACAATAATTGGGGAATTAGGAAACATTCTCGAGGCTCGACCTTCGAATCGAATCTGCAGCAGTTTATAACCGTTTTTTTATTTAATTTTTGGCAATATACACAGAATTTACTACATATACATTTATGTATAAAACAAATAATCAATAATGAATTTTGTTACTAGCCATTTTTGTAACAAGTCTATATACGGAAAATAATCAATTGTGATAGAGGAGATAACGTATCGCTATCAAAGTATGATAGATTAAAGTATTCTTTACGCAAATGAAAGTGCGACCATTTCATAGTTCGGCTTAGACCATATCCGGTGAATTGCCCAAGGTCTCCGACTATATGCGAACTAAGCGGCGTTCTTTATTAAAAGATATTGAGACAATCCAACTGAATGTTCGCGTGCATAAACGGTCGTTACGTAGTTACAAGTGTATTACGCAGATCGAACTTAATTTGAACTCTCAAAATTATCTACAAAATTTAAAAGCCATGCACTTTCAGCTGCAGTTGAAAGATAAATTTTTCGTTTCGTACTGTACCTGTACAAATTTAGCGCATTAATTCGGACGTTTATGTCGGAGTAGATTTGTCTGGACTTGGTATTCCAACGCGTTTGGGTTGTTGTTACATTAGATTTGACTAGATTTGTCGGCTACCCTTCCATACAATGCAACCGCAAAAAACTATTCACGTGACCAATCTGGGCCAATCACTCAAGTCAGTCAGCTGTCAAGATTTACTAAACTGGAAATCCGAACGCCTCCATTGATCGGCTACCCCTCCCTCTATGTCAGTTGAAAATTGCAACCAACCAAAAGAGAAAAAAATGCTCTCAAACTGGCTAAGTAAACTAGAAATCCGAACGTTCCAAAATGGGATGAGACATTTTTTTTTTGACGGTTCATTGAAATAATTGAAATGCGGTTTTGTTGTTACAAATACATATATACTTAAGCTTAGTACGCTGCTCGAGCTAAACAAAATTTTATCTGCTCTCCAAACATTAGCTAAAGTCCTAGCTAAATTTTGACATAGAGAACGACGTGGATAAGTGTCAGATGTTCTTTGAAAAAAAAACGACTTTACAAATTTTAAGTATCTCTATTTCTGATTCTAAGTACTTGTCGTCCATGTTATAATTAAAAAAGCTCATCCTTGCATACTTTTCCGCGACAAAACACAACGGGCCTTACTAATAATAATTTTTAACCTTCAGACTAAATATTTTGTACGTCACAATATGCAATTTTGTATGGAAAATTTCGCCAGTGTGAGTTCGAAAAATTTAGCCTGGGCACTAGAAATGATTATTAGTATCGCGGAACGACTTGTCACAATTTAGCTTGAGAAAATGTGCCGACGCATTAAATGACAACGCTAGATTTTAACAGGCACATGAAGTACATGCTGAATCAAAAGATTGATTATTTAGCTCAAGCTGCGTACCAATCAGCTAAATTTTGTATGGGAGCGAAAGTTTAGCTCGAGCAGCGTACTAAGCTTTAGGACAAAAACGCTTCACCATGTATGGGAACGTTTCAAAACCGCAAAGGGCTCATTATGGTGTGTAGTAATACAAGAGACTTTCTATAGCGAATGAAAATGATCCGCATCAAATCTCAATACCACGACATCAGCCGCACTTGCCATCACGTCGCCACATAAAGGGTCCGCCATCTAACTTTTTTTTTTTCAACTAGTGATTATTTCGCGAATGGTAACACTTAGCTCATGTCTGATTTGACAGATAATTTGTTTTATCCTTCCGCTGAACGAATATGGTTGTGTATACGCTTGAACAACGCTGGGAAATATTGCGACATTACTTTGAAAATCATGGTAATGTTGCAGAATGTGTGCGAAAATTGCGTACGGATTTTGGATGAAGAGAAGCACCGTCAGCTCCGTATGTTCGTTATCTTGTGAAAGAAACTGGCATCCTCATTGATAAACCAAAGCGCGAAAAGCCAAAAACAGTGCGTACACCCGAGAAAATTGAAATTTTGGTCCAGAGGCATAATTGGGCCATTTTTCTTCGAAAATGAGCAAGGAGTGGCCGTTACAGTCAATGGCGATCGTTATCGGGCCATGTTGAACGAATTTTTGTTCACAAAAATTGAAGAGGAGGATATTGACAACATTTGGTTTCAACAGGACGGCGCCACGTGCCACACAGCCGAAGCTACACTCGATGTTTTGCGACCTGTTTTTGAAGATCGCATTATCAGCCGCAGAGCTGATGTCGTTTGGCCACCGCGGAGCTGCGATTTGACACCGTTGGACTATTATTTGTGGGGTGCCGTAAAAGATAAGTGTTACGCCGACATGCCAGAGACAATTGACGCTTTAAAGGACAATATTCGTGAAGCCATTGGTGAAATACAGCTGCACACAATCGATAATGTGCTTAAAAATTGGACCGATCGTGTAGGCTACTGCATGGCCAGCCGAGGCAGCCATTTGAATGAAATTATTTTCCATTATTAACCGGAAGGATTGTACTTTCAAATAAAAAAATAAATTTAAAAAAATTTTCAGTAGTTTCTTTTTTATAGCATTTTCAAAAAAAAAAAAAAGTTATTTGGCGGACCCTTTAGTAGAAAGACGATGTCTTCCAAACTTATTTCCACAAAGTACTTAAGATAATCTACCCAAGATTTCAGGTTAAGATCATTCTTGAAGATTTCAACGGCAAGGTAGGAAAGCGACATTTCATCGACTATTGCCGCAATGAAAAAGTGATTTACTACATTCTGACATGGACTAGGCGAAGTGAAATGCGCCTACCACTCATGTGGATTCAATTACCATCGATATAAGACCGACTCCAGTGTTTTAAATTGCAAAATATATACAGATGCAAATAGACAGCAATGTCGTCAGAAAAAAATAAACTTTACTGTGAGTACCTACATTAAAAGATTGCAATCGCAAGAGCCTCGGCTCATCAGGTTTATCTAAAGCAGGCATGTCAAAGATACGGCCCGCGGGCCATAACCGGCCCTCGAAACAATTACCTGTAGCTCGCGGCATCAATTCGATATTCTTCTAATTTCATGTGCATTTCAATTGCTGTCACAATGCACCTGATGTATTTCTATGTCAAGTTTCTGGATCATAAAAATAATATTTCGACTTCTTACGTCTCTAGAAAAATATTTTTCTTCTTAAAATTTACTAATACATAGAATTTTATTTCGCATTTGATTTTTTATATGGCCCGCTATCATGTTTAAGACAAACAATTGATACTTAACGAGTTTGAGTTTGACAGCCCTGATCTAAAGCTCTTGAGGACGATTTCCAGCAGCAACAGAATTTACTTTTTCAGTACTTGCTGCAAATCTTTCTAAATAGCTTTAGATGAGTGTCAGCACTGTCGGTAACCCTTTATCGGTGATAAGTCGCATTGTTTGTTTCTGAATGCCGATTTTAAAGGACAAGAAGCGATTACCGACTCAACGCGCAGAAAATAAGAAACGAGATAAGTTGTACATACTATGACCATACAGAAAGAAACGCCTGTTGACGAGAACTCTAACGGCAGGAAACAGATCCGGAATTTGTAAAAAAGAGTTATGTATATAGATTTCAAGAGATAATCGAATCAGACCACCATTGTCGGGTCTCTCTACCACTTTAAATCTTACTCAGAGAGATAGATATCCAGACATATCCCCACAGTTCTTCTCTAGGTTCGATTCCTAGTGTTAACGCTAGCATCTGTTTAAGGGAGATCTGTTTCATCGACTGGGTCTCGACCCAATGATGACCCAAGATCCTCATTCTGCTGCCAGCCAACGCCGGATATTGACACAGTATATGTGCCGCTGTCTCAGATTCCTCCAGGCATAGTCTACAAGTATTGTCCCCTCTAAGGCCCATTTTCCTTAAGTGATACCCGAAAAAAAGATTAAAGTGAGCAACCTGCTGTTTCACTGCCCAAACAAGAGCCCTCATGGGCTATGAGAAATACCACAGAAGACAAACGGCCAAAATGAAACAAAGCAAACGCTGTATTTGTTCTTTGAACTGGCCCAAGAACAACTTATAAATACAGCCATCAGGCCGAAATATAGCTAAAGCGGCAACAGGCCGGCTTAATTCATACGAGAGCGCAAGCCCAAATGCACCAATTCAAATGCCTCGAAGTAAGCATTTCTAGTTTATGCCTAATCCATATGAAGGAAGCGTAGATCACCTCACCTGAGGAAATTAGTCTCATGCTCAATTCGATTGATTGTTATCTGATGTAGCTAATGCAGTGACCATTTTTACTTTCTTTACCACAGTCCCTTGCTATAAATTCTGCGCGGAAATCAAGCGTATGTTCAGCAAAATATAAAATGTATACCCATTTTGGATCTCGCCATATCGTCAGTTTTATTTTGGTGAGTTTGTAAAATGATTCACTTCCTTTAATTTGTATAATCACCCCATCATTAAGCTCGCAGCTCTTTATACGACTGACCAAATATGGCATTTCAAAGAACTTCTCTGATCACCCCCATCCAATTAGCATGCGTCACCTTCAAAAGCCAAAAATACAACACGAAATGTTACAGCAAGTGTGTTCTTATTGAAAACACTCGCCGACCTTAATTACGACAAGTGAACTTGCAAATTATATACTTTTACTGTCTACGCTAGAAACGAAAAAAAAAGCTGCCATAATAGCAATAAACATTTTCGCCAAAATCTTTCTTTTTGCGTGTCGCTTTTTATTTTTAAGTTTTATTTTACACAACCTTCAATAAAAACAGGCATTTTCGTTTTGAGCACATGCCAACTTTTCGCTACACATCCGCTCTTTGTCTGTCTCCATCATCTCCATGCAGCAGTAACATATCTAATTTTATATTTAAAAAAATATTTAATTTTTATCAATCTCCTCAAATGCGGTCATACACACAAGGATACGAAAACAGTGTGTGGAAAAGACAACAAGCGATGATAAAGTCCCTTGGGCAACACGACATACCTACACATTATTAAAAATAAAAAAAAAGTGCAGCCCCAAGTCGAACACTCAATATGGTACATACATTACTCGTACAAAATGGATACGAGAAGATAAATACAAACATGTCATCTTTAAGGGGGAATTGGAACGCGTTCAGTTGAAAAGGAAAGAAAGATATAGAGTGCATGCATACATGAAGTACACGCGCTCAACCGACCGAAATGGGAAATGACCTAATTTATATAATCTGAAAAAGAAAAACACGAACTGCATGCAGTTTTGTTTTGAATTCCAGTCGAGAAAATTCGGGAAATGCACTGCTCGCAAAATGATGTGAAAAAAGTGTTTGTATCTGACAAATTTATTTAATAAAGCGCAAAAGCAATGACTCACAAATAGTGGATAAATGCTGTTAGATGTGCCGCCAGGTGCTTACAGGTAGCCATCATGTTTTTTTTTTAATTTCCGTGGGTTTCCATGCAAAATTTGTCGTTTGGATTTTTATAATTTTTTATTTGTCAGAGTCTGACATTAACATTTACAAATCTCCAGGTCCGAGCGATGACACAGACAGTATCGACGATGACGACACGTTGATTATCGTCATGAACAAATCGCCCCAGTAACCTCCAATGACCCTGTTGAAGCTGATTCGAATTAATTTGCGGCAGTCGCAATGGCCACGATAATCTGTGTGGGTTTATCAATGAAGAATGTATTGAAAGGCGTGATTCACGATCCTTGGCGAGGGACTTCAAGGCAAATATTTTTGTACAACTAATAAAAAACAATAATGGCAGGTCCAGAACTTGTATTTTACCTAGGGTAGGGTAGGTAGGTAGATATGGTGGTTTTTATAAAACTACTTGCGGGCACCACTGCATACAAATGTGTTATTTTATTAGTTTGACATTTGACCTGTTTGCTTTCCTTTCTGTGGAATTTTAAGAACCATACATTGACTCAAATACTACAACTCATGTAACGAGGAGACTCTTCTAGAGTTATAGGTCACATTCGAAACTCTAGACGTCTGAGCAATGAAGGATTAAACGACGAAAAGATATTAAAACATATGAAAACATATGGCGGTGGCCACATAAGCCCTGAGCGATTAGCGATTTTGTAAACGGTGCTGCGTCCCCACAGACTAAGGCCACTCCGTGATTTGTAGGTTCGGTAGCTGTATTCAGTATTTTTCGAGTGCTACCGAGATGATACCGACTCGCCCATCTTCTTCTCCTTTGTCGGTCATTTTGTACGTATCGCACTTGGTAAATAACGATTCACTTCTACTGATTCCTTGTACAGAGACTCAGTTTGTTGTTTAACCGAGCAAATCAGGAGTGACTCTTTTAAATACATGTGTGTTTGGTATGTAATCTGTACCAAGGCAACCGAGAGCAACGATACCGCTTCCGCAAGATTTGCCTGAGCAAAGCGTACAAATAAAAAATTGGTCAGTAACGTCACTTTAACAATCGAAATGTCAACAGAAATGGTACTCAATTGAGGAATCCGTGACTTGATTTGTCGGCTACCCTTCCATTAACTCCAATGCAACTATTCACGTGATAAAAATTCAGACATACAAACGTCGCTGTCTAATTCTGGCAGCTAGACTAGAGTTTTCCATTTAATTGAGATTTCCCCAGGCATGTCGCAGTAAATGTTTTCCTAGAGCTCGCTGTCTGGCTAATGCCGGGCAGGCATATAAAGCATAAATTATGAATTATCTATTTTTCGGGAGCCTCTTTGCAACTGCGGCAGTGTCCAAGTGGAAAAAGCTAAAAAATTTGACTGTATGGCCTCTTATGACCAGTGGCCTGTGGTTACCGCTGTCGTTCTGGCTATATTTATTAACTTTTGCTTAGAAGTAAGTTGTTCTTGTTTCTTTGCTCTATATGTTGGCCACATCCCTCTAAATAACAGTTCTTCATCCTTGTCCATTTGAGATTTGCCTCCACTAGAAATTGTAAACACATTTTGACTTGACTGCTTAAGACGGAATGTGAAGACTCACCTGACCAGCTCATCAACATGTTCAATTCCATAAACGTCGCTATGCCCTGGAACCCCAATCAGGTTAACTTTTAACTGATCAAATAAGGCCAGCTTTTAAGAGCTAATTTTGAGGTTATACTGCCTGGAGGCGATAGCCATGACAAAAACTTGGCTGTCAATGAGGAGTGTTTGCTATCGTTGGCATTAAGAAGATTTTGTTTGAGTGTATTTTGATTACAACTCAAAACACGCTTGGAGTTAGTCCTTCAAATTCCACAGTACATTATACGGGCTTATTCAAGACGCAGAACGATGACTTGATTACAAGCTAAATTGTAATAAGCTACTTGTTCTAACCAAATTTTAAAACGCCAACAGTTTCCTCATCCATTTGACAGCGATAAACTTTTCTTTTGATGCAAATCCATGGCTCCAAGCCAATTTTCGAAACAGAAATTTTCTTTTGCCAACGTTGAAACTTTTTTTCTTCATTTTCCTCTGCTTAGTACGTTGAGGTAGTAGTTTTTCAAGGTTTCAAAGTTTATTACTCATCTTCAGTTCATAATCGGGGAAATTCATAAAACACTTTACAGAACCACAAATCAAAAAAAAAACACGTCAGCACTTTTCAATCCATTGAAAAACAAGTCAACCATTGAACTCTATTTTAGTCGATATCGGCTCGGCACAGTCAATCTAAAGTAACAATCTCTTCAAAGCTCCCAATCAAAATAACATTACGCTCCATTGACTTTTGATCTTCGAATTTTCTTCAAGTTCTACCAATCACTGTGCGATGGTTCTACCTACACATTTCTCGTCGCCTAGATTTGACAAAAACCAATTCACCTCCCTCGTGTGTGTGAATTTATGTACTCAATTGTTCACTTCCGTCAATTTCGCAATCTCTACCGTGCTCTTGAATCAATATTTCCATCTATCACGAAATTCAATTAGCTACAGCTATCGAGCTATCTTCTTTTTTTCCCCCTGTTTTCTTTTTCTTTCTCTTCACCGCATAAAGTAGTTCAGTGGTACTTCTTTTGTGTGCAGCCGCCAGTGTCCTCATCATCCACGACCACTTTATATTATATTTATTCTTCTCTTACTTTCGTTCAACTATATAAAAAGTTCTAGAACAAATTTGGACGTAAAGGCAACACGGAAAATGGGCGGCAACTTCATTGATGCACCATTTAGCAGGTGGCGAAGAGACACAACGGAACTGTTCATATTGAACTGACAAGATGCGGTGTCACGCTCTCGATCGATCTCGGCTGTGTCTGTATGTATCAACTTTTAAACTATTTTTTTTTGTCACACGATTGCTCACAAAAGGGAAAAGTAATTGGACTTGTAGTGGTTTGACTCTGTAAGGTCATCGATAGGTATGAACCTACAAGCGCTTCGTGCATTTGAAATAAGTAATATTGATTTATTTTCCTTTTCTCTTTCCGCCAGAGTGGTTTTTCATTTTCTTTTCGATGATGAGTCTTTGAGTTTCATAAGCTTAACTGTCGTGGTGGCGCATATTTCTTTACACCACAATCTATATCAAAGGAATTTGTGCTGCCGAAAGGGCATACTTTTAAACATTAGAAGGGTCCTTAAATTATATGGACGTAGAAGGATGTTTCCCAAACGCAGTTGGCTGTACATTTACGGAAGAGATTAAAAAGCTCCGAAAGACTTAGGTATACTCGTAGTTTGTATAGCACAACAAACGTTTTGAAGGTGCAAGGCAGTTGACAGAAGATTCTTCATCTCTGAATTGCATTAGAACTAGTCTGTCTAGTCTAGTCGTTACTAACAAATCATTTTGATGCATAATTTTCATTGCACCCACTCGTGTAGTGTAAATGAGAATAAGCAACGCTGAGTATGTGCAAGCTATTTAAATGATTATCGTATTAACGAACTGTAGGCCATGATGTGCACGTAAAAGAATTTTATTTGTCTACTTGATGCATTATAAGTACTAGTGCGGGCGTAGTTTACTCCCACATGCGACATTGCCTTACTATTTTGAAAGTATGGTCGTTTTACTTAGACAAAGTTTTGCTACGGAAAGCCAGGATCGTATACCGAAATGTTTTTTCCGAAAGTCCAAAGGTCTTAGTAATGATAGACAGGTAATGATGTAAAAGGAAGTGGGTTTCAAGTACTTGAACCGTCAGCGAGCAATTCGTCACTGAATTTAGTGGATTTTACATCCAAAACAATAAGAAATGCAGTCACGTTGTGCTCGATCACTGATGTGGAAGATCAACCCTTGATATTGTTCTTCTTAGTGGATTTTACATCCAAAACAATAAGAAATTCAGTCACGTTGTGCTCGATCACTGATGTGGAAGTTCAACCCTTGACATTGTTCTAATTCCGAGACGCAGTAAGCCAAATGCTATATCTCCTGGCGTCACACTGACACTTGCACTTACTTAACCAATGCGAGCACTTTAAGCCGTAGAACTGGAACAGCGACATAATCTTAAGCTCGTTTAATTGTCACCTCGACAGCATTACAAAATATAAGGTCCTGGTGCATTTTAAAGCACAGCGCAGTCTGCTGTCATCAAGTCAGTCATTTTCCATTAGTGGCACCAAAATCGAAAGACTTTCTATACTCGTTGTTCACGTTGAAGTGATATACACCGAATTAGCAAGAACGCAGCACAACATAGACAAAACGTGTTTACATTGAGAAGAGTTTGATCGCGTGCGCATTGAATATCTGCTTCTTAAGCTGAGTATCCTGCTCGCGCTAAATTTTATCTCCCATACAAAAATGTCTACAAAGATAAAATTTAGCGAGGCAGTTTAGCACAGCAGTATCCTGTTATCTCGCTAAATTCTTTACTTCATATAAATGGGCCGATGACAAGTCTCCATTCATTTAGCTCGCGAAATAAATGTCCGGTACATTGGCCGCGATCCATTGCCCGCTAGACGTCTAGCACAAAGATAAAATATCCCAGATGAAGGAACGTCCGCGCTAGAACCCTAGCGCCAGCGCCAAATTGAAATTTGACAATTATTTCGACAATACAACTAAATAAATGATACAATATATTATAAAAACAATATCCGAATGGCTATTTTACTCACTTTATTGACAATTTTCTCACAATTACACTTGCTCGGCTTCGTATATATTTTTATTTTGTAAACGTTTGAACGATTTCCTTTGACATGTCGTTTTATTTTTTTTGTTTTTTCTCTCATGCAGCGGGTATTTCTGCGCTATATTGAGAAATTTCCCTGAAAGGGATATTTCACAAAAAGTTGTAGACGTTTAGCGCAAATGGTAAAATGTCAATTTTTTTATATGGAGTTTGACATGCTAACGGGCAGTGGAACGCGGCCATTAAATCGAAGATAAATTTTGACAGAAGCAAAAGGAGGAAACAGTTTGTGCTATGATTATTATGGATTTTTTTAAGGCAACCGCAGAGAACGTTAGCGTGATAAATAAAAAAAAATGTAAAACCAAAATACAAAATAATTATTTAGCGACCATTTATCTTTGGTGTGGAGAATCGAAGTCGAGACTAGGGACGCTAAAATTTAGCGCGAGCAGGATACTAAGCTTAAGAGTGCGCTGCAACAGCCCGCGTGACCAGACGCTTGACAGGTGATCCGACGTAGTGACAAATTTAGGACAAATGTCTACGTCATTATGACATTGGCATGTCAAAATTTGACATGAAAAGTGCAATGTACAATCGTAGCTATATGGCGTTTTCGATTGAAGAAAAGAATTGCCCTTTCTATGAAAAGTGCAAATCTAGAAGTGCTCTTTCGATGTATTTTATGTTTCATTAAAAAAAAAGTGCACTTCCAGGTCAATTCTTAACACAACAGAAGTGTCCGGAATATTTTTAGAGAATTGCCCTGACCTCACCAACACACAGTAGCAAAATGTCAGATTGAAATATTTGTTGTGTTATTAGAAACAAATTTTTAGCTTCTGAACCGAAAATATACAATTATGCGTGCAAAATGTAAACTAAAATTTAAATGTATTGAGTTGGCCTATTAAAACATTCATATTTACTGTAGAGATAGAAAAAGAATTAGCAACAGAAAACCAAATCTCACATTCACCAAAGCGCTCCAACGAATTTCATTGAAAAGAGCAATTCTCTCGGATCTTCAATGAAAAACGCCCCTAGTAAATTGCGCTATTCTTAGTCCGTCACCGATCTAGTCAACGACTGTGAACAGGCAACTTTGTACAGCGAAGCATTATTGCTTAACTGTCATTTTAGCACAAGTGTTGTTTAAAATACTTTTATAAATGCATATAAACGGTTTTCCAATAAGAGGTGTTAGTTTGGTATTCAAAGAAAAATGCAATTTTTTGAGATAAATGATCGGATTTCATAATAAAGAGGTAGGTATGCCGTTAATAATGAAAAACAACATCAGCCAAATGACCACCACGAGCACGGATGCAGGACCATATCTTTTTCATGAAATTTTCCATAACCAAAGTGACTGCTCTATGTCCTCGATAGCGTCACGAATTTTATTTTTGAGGTCTTGAATCGACGCTGGGCTGTTGGCGTAGACCTTATTTTTCTTATCTTGGGTTTTCGGAACCCCAGATGCGACAATTTTGCTTGTTGAAGTAGCCACCGAGGTGGAAATGGGCCTCATCAGTCAAGATGATTTTTCGATGGAATTCCGGATCATTTTCATGCATTTCAATAACCAAATCAGCAAAGAGAGTTCTTGTGTTAACTGAACTTTATAAGACCCAAGTCTTTATGCAAAATACGGTGTAATGGCGTTTGTGGAATGCCAAATTCCAAAGAACGACGAGGAATGGACAAACCTGGGTTTTCTTCAACACTTTGGGCTACAGCTGCAATATTCTCAGTTGTTCTTGAGCGAGGTGCACGGGTTTTATTCTTCACATCACTAACTTGTCCCAACAGCTCAAATTTTTTCATCCAATTTCTGTATTGCGGTCCGACAAGGTGCTTCACGACGACCCAAAAATGCTTTAGTTTTGCAAACTGTGACTGCAAGATTTTCACCATTTTTGTAGTAAATTTTAATAATTTCAATGCGTGTATCGTTCCATTTTTAGTGATGGCGTAGTTTCTACTTGTCAAATGTCAAAGAATAAAAGCTTCAAAAGTGACAGCTACCGAAATAGCGGGTCATTCACAATAACACCTCTCATTGGAAAACCCTTTACATATGTACCTTAACCAAAAAATATTCAATTGGATTAAAGGACAATAGACGTTTCTAACTCGCTTAGTCGAGTCATGTTTCCCGTGCAATTTAGTTGCAGAACTAACCGCTATCTGCAATCATTTAGAGGTGTTTTTAAAACGTTAAAGGTTCAAAAGGTTCACCTTTCCCGGAATTATAAAGCAAGATCTTTAATTGGAAAACAATATTTAACAAAAAAAAAGTACTTACCACAGATTTTAAGTGGGGCTTCCAATTCTAAGAGGATCGGCTGTGAAAGAAAGATTTCTCGTGATTTGAGACATAGTCCACGTATTTCCGTTTCGGATAACTGGACATTTTTTCCAGGTCTCGCCCCGCGAACTGCAATTAAAAATAAAAATAAATGTTACGTTTGGTTTGACTTGAATCATCTCTGAAATGGGTAAAATTAGGCCAAGGAGCACAGCGTCGACTGAAGCAATGACTTTATATACACATGTCCCAGTAATTAAATTTTGTGGTTTGATGTCCCCGTAGCTAAATAAAAGTTTAACCTTAAGAGAATTCTACAAAACAAATAATATTTTAAATCATTCAGCCCTCCAATGATGCAGAGAAATAAGGTCAGAATGCTTAAATGGCCTTTTTGAAGTCAAAATTCATGTTTTGCCAAAAGCACATTTATTTTGGCAGCTGACGGTGGGTCGTCTCAACACGTATGATTTAAAAATTATTGAAACGGTCATTCGAATGATAAACTACCATGACTGTCATACAAGTACCTAAATCTTAAATTTATAAGTTTAATAGTTGCAGCCAATTCAGTCCATTTCAGGATAAACTCTCGAGTCTTGAATATTTTTGTCCAAGTACGTACGGAAGTCGAACTGCGAGGTAGATCAAACACTCAGCCGAATTTGTCTTGTTTTTGTTGGGGGCATTTTGGTACGATGGATTTATGTTAGATAACCTTTCAATGGCTTTGTCATTCAGAGGCCATAGTTTGCTGGTCTACTGTGTGAGACAAAAGGAGTCGTTGAGGTCGCGCGAACTTTTTTTGTGTAGCGACTTCCGTCTATGACACGCATTATAAGGAATATTATTATGAATAATCGATCTTCCAAATAATGTTTATAATTCAACTTTTTCAAAGAATATTTTTAAATTTCGATTAGTGTCAGAAAATTCTCTTAAAATTTTAAAATCTGTTTGCAACACTATTACCCATAAAATATTAGCTAGTACCTGTTGCACCAATTCCACGAACTTCCGCCACAAACAAAAAATCACCTACAATGCCGATAATTTCCTGCATTATAATAGCTAAACATTGCTAAATAAATGAAATGAAATGTGTCGTTACACAGAAGAGTGTCAGCGGCTCGTGAGATCTACGACCAATGAGCAATAGAGAGAAGAAGAACTTCAGCATTTTCTGGGGAAAATAAAAAAAAACATGAAAAGAGTTCAGTGGATATTGAGCGGCGTCAATCCAAAAATAAAAAAACACTTCAAAACAACATGACAAGGCCACAAGGGTTATTAGAAAAGAGCGAAAACCATTTTCAAAGACTGACGGAATCATTCAACCACAGGCCACAAGGATTACTAGAAAAACATTTTTAAAGACTGACGGAACTTGAACAGACAGGACGATGTAAGCAAAATATGTTCCTGTCTGACACCGACCGAAATAAAGCGGTGGTAGCAAAGCAATATCTAGATGACAGAGCTTACATGAACAAGACGTCGACAAGCAGTGGCATCGGACAGATTATTACAGTAGACAAGTAGGTAAATATTTTACAATGACTTTCAGCTCCGGTATGAACCCTGACAACATCACATGAGAAATCATGCACAAGTCTTCGTTGCAAATTGCTGACGGTTCGTTTGGTGTAAAGAGTCGATCCAATAGTAGGTAGATAAGGGTTTGGCCATTTCTTAGCAACATATTCAAGGTTGTCGAATTTCACCTTTAAAATAAAACGGAAAAAAACCATTAGGAATAGTCCCTCATCATCCCATTCCAGGGACGTTATCAAAGGCGACATAAATAGTTGATGTTCCCAGCAAAAATGTTCTAACCGATTTATGGTACCGTCTGCATTAAGGCCGTTTGCTCATACGACTCTTAACGATTTAAGTTCTACTTAAATATTAATAGGCTACTTTTTTTACGGCATAAACTGTCACATAAGAGTTCATGTGACATCAGCAAACGGCCCAAAGACTTTTGGCACGAAATTTTAGACCAAACTAACAAAACAGTCCTAAATTTTTGAGATAATACTGCAATAGAGCAGGATGATTTCATCTTGGGCTACGCACAGAGGTTTAATTGCCTATGCCGATAATTTCAACTTTTTTTCAATTTTTTTGATCTAGATTCGAAAAAAAATCGTCTTTTGTTTGTAGGTACTAAGCTAAGGTACTAAGTTACGTCAGGCAGTTATGATTGATTTTATGATTTATCAGAAACAAATCGTGAGCTGGGCTTCAGAGATCCAATAATAAAATGAAATTCAACAGTATGAATCACTTCAACTAAAGTTGATGCAAAATGCAGAAAGATAAGGTAGCAACACATGTATTGTTTACCCTAAACAAAAACGCCTAACCACGCGCCAACTTGTTATTAAATTGATTAGTTTAACCGCCAATTAACTAAATATGCGTAAGTAAGTATGTAAGTTAAGTAACCATCTAATCGAAAAATTAACTCAATTCACTTAATACTCGCTATGCGAATGCGATACCAAAACCCAATCCCATTCCTAATCTCAAAACAACATGCCGTCGTCGTCTTCAATCTTCCCTGTCCCTTCCCACACACACACCTCTCTCTTTCTTACTCACACCCTTGCTCTCTTTCCACCGCCAGGAAAAATGTTCAACATTCAAGAATACATAACTTGGCATCATCGCATTCAGGAAAGAAAGCGGTATATCCAAGATAATATTAAACAAAAAAAAAAAAGGCATTGTGAGTTGGTTGTTTTTTCTTTCCATCGTAAAAATCTCTATACGTAGATAAAGAAAAGAAGAAAGGGAGAAAATCCGTGTGCGTATACAAAAAATGTCCACACAATTTATGAAGTTAACCTAGTGGTTACAATCTTTACCTACGTAGATATTACGGGCGTTGGCACCCGCACTGCTGCAAATGCAAACCCCCCCTTTTAATTTTTAGTTCATCATTTTAGGACAAGACACAATAAATTGTTGTTTATTACCTTCCAAGAGCCGCGATATTATGCTATCAATATTCATCAGTTCAGCCATGATTATCCGCTTCCTATTGTTGTTGAATCGCTGATTCTTTTTCTTTTCTTTTAAATCACACACACGCGCGAATTAAAATAAGGATTATATTGCAGATAATTTCCTCTACCGTCACAGAAGAACACCTTTATAAATATGTCAACAGATGCAAAAAGGATTAATATTAAAAAAAAAATATTGCCGTAAAACTTGCTTTTCTCGAGGTTCCTATAGAATTGGAATAAGAAAAAAAAAAAAAAACCATTGGAATTTGGAAAGCCAGTCACAATTATTATTCCATTGTGAATGATTTATACGTTTTTTCGCAGGGGAATTTATTGCATGGCTTTTTTTCACGTTTTTGCGTCACGATTTTAGACCAGCTAAATGAAGAAGGTTAAGAATTTTTCCTCGTCAAAAATGGATTCGATTTATCTTTTTTTCTTCTACGTCACACGCGCGATTTGTGCAAAATATCGCCCACACGAAATTCGAGATTAAGGAAATTTGCAAAACTAGACAACGAAGTGTAGAGAATCGAACGCGAACAAAAGCGAGAAAATTGATTTATTTCGGTCACCTTCTTGTCACCAAGTCAAAATCGTAAACGCATTTTTTTTCCTTCAACTAACAAAAATCAAACTTCACTATTATAACTATACACTTGGGGAATATGTTATTTTACCAAAAAGCGAAGTGGAAATTATTAATGGATGGATTTAAACATTTTTATAGAAGAAAATTGATTTAATTTTATGAAGTTCACCGACAATTTCTTCACGCAAGCGACGTTTTCAGAACCTCACAGAAATGGCGGCGATGAGAACGACGAACGAGTTTTGCTCGGGAAGGCAGGTTGCCTGGAATGGGTGGTAGAATATTGTGGAATTGGAATGGGATGCGGCTTGCGTTGGAATGCGTTTACAAGCGATTTTGAGCAAACTTTCATGTTTCCGGTAGCAGCGGATAGGTGGCAGTCCAAAGCTGAATGGGGATGTTCAGAAGTAATAGATAAAAGGTAAATGGGTTAGTTCAGCAAAAACATGTATAATTAAATACTAAACCTACAAAATGTTTAGGATAATATCGTGTTTTTTTAGCTTCGTTCTCAGCAAAGCAAAGTAAAGTAAGATTTTCAGCACACAAATTACAATAGCCCTGTTTTTTTGAGCTTCGTTCTCAGCAAAGCAAAGTAAAGTAGGATTTTCAGCACGCAATTACAACAACTACGCCCACTTGACACTTCGAGACTCTCAGTAGTTGTGTGCTGAAAATCTTACTTTACTTTGCTTTGCTGAGAACGAAGCTCAAAAAAACACGCCTAATAACTACTGAGAGTCTCGAAGTGTCAAGTAGAGCGTAGTTGTTGTTATTGAGTCCTGAAAATCCTACTTTACTTCGCTTTTCTGAGAACGGAGCTCAAAAAAACAGGCCTAATAATTGATTTAAGGACCATTCAGATGAAAGCGACCAACTACCTACGAACGAACGAATATTCGCAAATTTTGACATTCCATTCACATGATACATTTTATTCGGTCGCGAATCCAATGACAGTCGCCGTCATTTGTTTCTACTTTTTTAATAAAAAAAACTCTGCAATTGGAGGTAGCGACATTCTATTAAGGAAAAAAAATAAGATATTGTTGACCTGTTTGTGGTGGAACAAAATTTAAAACACAGCAATTGATGCATGTACATCCGTACATGTACAAAAACTAATAACAGCAATAAACAAACAAATTATATTAAGTCCTTCCCATTTAAAGTATGTTACCCTTTTATCTGTTGATTCAGTCATACCCATTTCTTTATTTTTAATTTTTCATGAAATATGTACAAAAAAAATGTCAATGGCATTTCAAGTTTGAGGTTACGTTCGAACGAATGTTTTATTCGCTAGTTTGTGGAACGCGAATTGAATAATGTGGATTGTGAATAAACTTTGACAATTCGCGCCAAGGGTGTATTAGTTCGTGGCAAAAAGTTTGGAATTTGAAATTTCGTTTTTTAAACTGTTTCTTTACCTGTTTTCTTAATACATTTTGATGGGATAATTAATTATCCGCTTTTTAGATTAGTAAAATGTCCAATTTTCTGATGCATTTATCAAAAGTGGTTTGTTCGCATTTCAGCAATTCGTTCGCTCGCTCTCATGTGAATAGTCCATTATGATGTTAACAGGAATAGTAAATTATCACAATCATAATTATAGGATCGTCTTTAAAAAAATATTTTGTAATGCCAAAATTTCTGTTTTTAAGATGAAAATTTTAGTTTTTCGTAGACAGAAATAGTAAAAGTAAAATTAGTATTTATCAAAGAGAAAGATTTTTTTTAGGGACTGGTCCATTAGGTACAATCATGAGCAGGGCAAGGAGTGACAAGTAGATGAATGTGCAGTAAACCGGTTCCAGTCACATTTGTGATTGAGTGGTAGGTATAATAAATATGTTGTGTGCTTAAGTTTAAGTTAGCTGTTTACTAGTAATTCATTTGACATTTTGGATAAATCCAAACCTTTGAAAGATGTAATAGAGGCGCTAAATCGACTGAACAATGGATAGGCTGCAGGATGGGATGGAATTCTTTACGAATTTTACAAATTATAGGACAGGGGAGCTTCTTCACTTCTTTGTATACTTAGACAAAATGTATTTCAAGCTTTTTTGTATTCATTGTATTTTAAAAAAAGTTATTTTTAAACTCCTCGTACTAATAATGAAGTCCATAAAAGCTAATTTATTTCTACTTGGTTCTTATAATTTGTTTCAAATTTATTCCGCTCTGAACAAAGAGCACTAGCGGAACCAACGCGAAGTTGGCTACTAGGAATTAACAATAAGTCTATGGCTGGCAGAGAAAAATACCCAAAAAGAAAACACGCCTAAAACCACGTATCCCTGAGCAATATTTCATAGTTTGCTAGCTGTATATTTTCATTGAAAGAAAGAACGATAGTATGCATCAGAGACAATACTGAGATCACCACCATTGGCCGATTTCCCGTTACTTGCCTACAGGCTATGTTTTTATGAGGTGGCAAAGGCTAAGTGCGTAGTATTGGCCGCATTCAAGAATCTAGTTATCGTAAGTCGACTAGATTGGTCTGGATGATATGTAACCTGAACGCAAAAACTTGATTGGTCGGGAACGTCACTTGTCCTACGTCATCCACAAACGCGAACTGTCAACTTCGTACTCAGTCACGAATTTCTTGACTAGATTCGTCGGCTACCCCTCCATAGACGTCAACTGAAACAGCTGCTCATATGTGTCGAAGGCTACACATATTCGAACCACACGAATATCAACACGAAAATGAGCAAGTGACGTTTTTATGTTCGATTAGACACACGAAATCTCAAAACTGAGCAAATCTGAAGAAGCCCAATCGAAAACCACATAATCCATTTACAAAAGGAGATCAATTTCGTTGCATGTTCCATGAGCCGCGTAAAATTTTAGATTTAAAAAAAATATCTGGTGGTCCCAATGGAAAACGACTAAGTTTTAAATAGACCGTTAGCTCAGCCAACTTAAGAGAATTTGCCTATTTGAAAACAGCTTCCGTGTTACTATGTGGGAAAGAATGTGTGCCATGTTAAAGTAAATTAGCCACACGCATACACTTGCACATAGCAACCTGACAGTTCGTTCCGTTGTTTTCTTCTATTAACCTCTATTAAGTATTGTCTCTGATACTTAGTTTATGATAAGAACTGTGCCTAAAAGGCAAAACAGCTTATGTCAATTTTGTAAACTTTTCAGGAGAGCAATTTTAAACTTCAAACGGTGCTCTGAAAAAAAACTTAAGACGACTGAAGATGCTTTTAGGCACAGAAGTCAATGCCGGGTAAGGTCTAGTGGAAGTGGATAGATTTATTGCTTGTAATTCAAGTAGCGCTATGGTATTGATCAAAAAGGAGAAATTAGAGGGACGCCTTGAACAATAAAATTCTCAAAACGCGAACTTTTCGTTAAAATAATACGGTCATTCGGGGTTTTTTTTTTTTTAATTAGCTTCTTTTATTTTTATCTTTTTGGCCTATGACAATCCGGGAAGAACACGAATTTCCGACACCTCACCCTTCAAAATCAGTCAAGCCGTTCGGGCTACAGGGCGTCACGTAGGAACAGAGCATTTTTTTTCTGAAATCCAGTGCACTTTTGGAGTAGTTTTGGAGAGCTACCTATTTCCAAAATTTGCAAATCGCACCGCGTTTTAACATTTCTCTGTATAAAAGGGCTCCTGGCGCCGAAAGTCATCGGACCAGTTTTCTTTCACCCACATTTTGATGCATGCGCCCTTTTAGTAACAGCTCCACCGGTAAATCCTTAAGTTGTTTTATAACTAGGTAAGCGTCTCTATACTGGGTGGTGCAACGTGCAACTGTTTCTTTATTGGCAGGGCGTGGATTATCTACTTTCTCAAATTAATCAAATGATTATGATTATGCAGCTTAAATACTATTTTGTCGTTTTCCGTTGTCTTAAAAGAGAGAGTCTAGAATCGTAAAAAATACTTCTGGAAAAGCTTTATTGGCAGAAAAAATATTTTTTCTGGTGATTCTGAGAACAGGATTTCGCTTCTAGATTTGAAGTCCAAAACAGAATCCACTGATGTTGTACACAAGTACAACTTATGTAGACTTTTCACCAATCCAACCAAAAACAGTTTTCTTGTTTCATTGGATTGCAGAATGATTGGATCGCCAACTGAAGCCATTGGGAAAACGACATTTGTTTCAGCTGATTGGCTTTATCATTGTTTAAAGAAGTGTGAGTTGTTCGGCTTTACTATGTGTACCACCTCTTAAGCAGGATTTTCTTTTCCTGAGTTTTCCTGGCTGGATACCATTCCCCATAAGCCCCGTTGGCATATTTTGCGCTGCAGCTTTTTTTTCGTATGTACATTTCCTACCACCGTTTTACTGTGTCCGCATATATAAACGTCTACATTTCAGTACCACTTCCCTTCATGGGTCAGTAACAAAAGACCCATCCAAATAGACGCTATTTGTACACTTGATGTACTAGCAGTGGGGCTTTGCACACGATACCTACCTTGTGACTAGAGGCATAGACCGATGTACATTTGTTGATAATACCGGCAATAATTTGTTGATGGCACGCAATGGACTGTTCTTTTTACTATTTCAGGCACATTAATAGCCAAACACGTCAAAAGATTTGGCGTCTTCCCGCTTTCTTCAGACAGACTCGCATTGCAGTGACTTGTGACAAACTCGTTACAAATACCTCGACCGTTTACATTACATGTTCTCCAGTAAGATTTTGCACTGTTCCGAAATATACTCCTAAATAAATGCCATCACTGGTGACAAATTTGATCGCAACAGCACTCACCAGCATTTAACGAAAATATTTTTTCATTAAAATACGAGGCGGCAAAATGTTTAATGTTTTCTCTGTCTTGGATTTCCATACGCATTACCATAAGATTGATCCATATTGACAAGTCCAACTGACTTATCATCGTTCACTCATATATCTGAACCTTGAAACGGGTTGCCTAAAGCTACTTCGGTTAATTCGTTCACTGCCCTGAACTGGTTTACACTGGATACATGTGGACTGCTTTGTAGCAGCAACTACGTCCACTCGCACTGGCGTGTGCTAAAACACTTATGTCGTCGTGCACATCATGCAAACGCCCTTTTTTTGAAACCATTCCAAAGTTATCCACCCACTCCCATGAATTTGAGACAGTTTGGCTATTGGGGTAGTTACCAAACAAACATGAGTCATCTGCTAACAAGCAAGAGCAGAATTTATAATTCCCCCCAAAAAAACAGCTATGACTTCATACCACGGTTGGCATAGTTATGACTGTCGCCGGCTGAACCACATAACCGTCGACTTATTTGAAAAGTAAAATAACGCAAAACAAGCATTTATATGAAGGTAGGTGTTTTACGAGTAAAAATTACATTTCATATTTATTAAGTATTTGTTTTAAATATTCACATAAAAGCTTTGACAATAAAGTAATATAAAACACAAATATGTAATGAATGAATAATTTTGGTTGTCTAATAACATATTGAAAAAAAGAAATGCTTTTCTTGTCAACGAGTTCAACTTTCGCTTGAAATTTACATGAACGTTAATCATTTGTCTTCGGTTGCGTACACAAAATTCGGCATTTTAATGAGAGTGCTTTTGTTTGTTAGAGATAATGAAGTTGCGATGTAGATGATCTTAACGTATTTTGGACATTCATCAGAAGGTTGGTTACAGTAAAAAGATATACAATAATAAATAAAAGCAGATCAAAATAGATGTGGCTTAGAATGGAATAGGCGCACACAGCAATTGTGTTAAGAGAGATAGGCGTTTGAGGGAACAAAATGTACTTATAACCGCTTAAATGCATTTGGAAGCAGTGCTGCAGGCGGAGGGTAGTCCTCTACCAGAAGCCTCCGGACGAGAAGCCTCCAGGTGGGATCCTTCCCCGTTGTTGACTGTCATTGGACGAGTTCGATGTGTCCGATGTCGGGGATTTCTTCGCTCCAGCAGCGGGAGTAGGCTTCTCCACAGCCGGTGGTGGAGTCGTGTCTGCTTGCAGTTGCTCCACTACAATATTCGGATCGACAGAGTTCATACAGGCATTCAGATTCGACGAGTTCTGCTGATTGTACTTGGGACGCGGTGCATTCACCTTTACATCGACGTCACCGAAAAGGTTCGTGTGTCCACCGCCTGGTGGCTTGAGTACACGGCTAGATGGGCGGGCACTGGTAGTAAGACCGATTTTCAATTCAGTGGATGTCATGGTTACTGATTTTACAATATATCTGGTGCTGCAAGTAGAGATAAAAAAGGGCACACATGAGAACAAATAATGTAAGAGACGTCTCGCCGTCTCACCGCAAAGGCGCGCTGATACGATTTCACTCATTCACTGTGTGCCAGACTGCCAGACACACTAGGTATATGAGCATATGGAGGCAAAAAAGAATGAAGTAATTGCGGCTACGATGACGTGTGAGCGCAGAAAACAGTTTATGAGAAAATGCAAAAAGCACATTAAAACGAAAAATCTACCAAACGGAACAATGAACGCCATACAGAGGAAGGGGGGAGGGGGCAAAATGGCCCGTTGTCCGTTCTACTTTATTTTTAGTCTGCGCACATACATATAGAACTTTCTGGATGTGACTGCATTTAAAGATATTTATGGAATGAGGAGTTTAATTTGATTTTTGATTCATCTGTGCTCATATATGGCACGACTGGGACAATAAATTTTGATCGCACTACCAAAAGCAGCAATTATAAGGTCAGACAGGTGAAAGTGTGACACAAAGGCGCACTATCCACTAAAAAGCAGATGTATCCAGTTAAAATGAGATATCATGCAGCGACAGACATTATTGGTAGGAAAAGTACAGAAAAATGATTCAACATTCTAGCTAAGTACTTACGGTTATAAAATGGATTGTCTGGTACTTTAGTTCAGATTTGAACGTTGATTCAAAATAAAGAATATGCAAATTACAAACGGCTAAAACCACACCCAAACACACTACGAAAAGAAGTTTAACGCACAACTTTTCAAACAAAAAAATTATCTTGGTCTAAATGGAAAAAAAAATCTTTACCTCCAACTGTGCACTGTGCAAGCGGCTATTTTAAAATAAAAAAATTTCCTGTACAGACTCTGGTAGTTTCACAGTGCAAATTGTGACAGTTGCGAAGAAAAGTATTTGAAGATGGCTTGCGCGCGAATGTATATTAAATGAGTGTGTCTAGGGAAACGGTTTAGATCGGCTGTAAAGGTAGCATCTAAGCAGTGAAAAACCATCTACTTAAAATGGTCACATTCAAAAATCTAGTTATATTAAGTCGACTAGATTGGTCGGGGCTAGATGTAACATGAACGCAAAAACTAGATTGCTCGGGAACATTTCCTACGCCTGTCACGAATTTCTAGATTCGTCAACTATCCCTACAAAAATGTCAACGGAAAAAGCTGTTCATACGACCGATCTAAGCCAATGGCCGAGTTCAAGAATCTAGTTATCTTCTGTCGACGAGATTGGTGTGGATGAAATACAACCTAAACGCAAAAACTAGATTGGTCCACATATGAGAACTGTCAACTTCGTACCCAGTTACGACTTTCTTGACTAGATTCGTCGGCTACCCCTCGATAAACGTCAACTGAAACAGCTGCTCATGTGACCGATTTCCCCCAATGAAAACCGATATACATCTAGTGAAAGAGCTCTCAGTCTTACTAAACTAGATACTTGAACGTCCCCACTGAAATGAAAGCGATATGTACCTATGGTGAGGGTATGTAGCTCGCGCATACGTCAATGACAAATAAAAAGCAAACAAAACAAAGTGACAGTACACAAAATTAGAGAAAAACTCAAACTAAAAAGTGAAACGAATTTTTCATATTTATTTTTCTTTGCTTATTTGTTGCTGTTTTAACAAAAAACGTATAGTTCTGACGTTTACATAATAGAATTTTAAGAGCATGATAATTGATCAAATATTAAGGAAGAATCTATTAATTTACTTGCTTTATGCAAAATTAAGAAAAGCATTTCAATGAGGGGCAATCCAAGATTGACAATTAATGTGAATTTCCTTTTAATCCGAAAAATAGTTTAGCTTTTTACACTTTCACAAAGCAGAGTCACAGAAAATACTTCTTTCTTTAGAGTTTGAAAGGATTGAGTAGGTCGCAAGTTTGACAAGTTTTATTAATATTCGAACGGACTTTTCATTCATTGTAGCTGTTCAACAGGTTGAATTGTTTGTCTCTTTAAGTTTTTCGCGTTATTTTCCAAAAGTAGGTAGGTAGTTTTTCAATCTTAAATTTATGAACAAACGATACTAGGGCTCAAATCAAAAACAAACAATCCTAATCGTTTGTAGAATATTCTAATTTCTACATATCAAACAGAGCTGTCGCGGATTCTTCTTCTCGCTGTCACCGAATCGGTGTGTCTACCGAAATAAAATATTTCAATTTCCGACCCAACGACATGCCACCGAAAAAGGACACAAAGGGCAAGGATAACAAGGGTGCTGGTAAAAAACCAGCTGCAGGCGGTGATGCCGATAAAGGTGAACTTCTTTCAATTCTAATATATACCCAGTCCAATGTCTATTAATTGCACAGGCAAAGAGAAGAAAGGTGGCAATGCGGTAAAGGTTCGTCACATCCTCTGCGAAAAGCAGGGCAAAATAATGGAAGCAATGGAAAAGCTAAAAGCCGGACAAAAGTTCCCAGAAGTAGCCACGGCCTATAGCGAAGATAAAGCCCGTCAAGGCGGAGATCTCGGCTGGCAAATACGTGGCGCCATGGTTGGTCCGTTTCAAGATGCTGCATTCGCACTGCCAATTTCGACTGTCAACAATCCCGTATACACCGATCCACCCGTAAAGACCAAGTTTGGATACCACATAATAATGGTCGAAGGAAAAAAATAAAACAAGTGCATTCGTTTTTTAGTGTAAAACAATCCGTGTGATAATTGATTTATTTGAGAAGTTTACTTTTTTCCAGAATCCTCCTTTAGACCCACAGTTTTGTTAAAGACAGTCAAGTCTTTGGTGGTATCTGGGTCGACGGAGAAGAACCCAATTCGTTCAAACTGGAACTTGTCGTATACTTTGACGTTGGCGACAACACGATCGGCAAACGAACGCAGGGTGGTCATTGTATCTGTCTTGCAATCGCTTAGGAATCCTCCGGGTACCTCGTTCGTGTCCTCGGGGTTCTTGTGCTTGAACAGTACTTCATATAGTCGAACTTCGATTTCGATGGGATGAGACACCCACTGAACAAACGCCTTTGGCTTCTCTGCCTTATCGGATTCTTCACACTTGCAGATTAGCTCGATGACTTTGCCGGCCGCATCCTTATTTACTTCAGTGACTGAGATAACGAGTCCAGCATGTCTCAGACCAACAGATTGTTCGGGGGAGAGACGACGGTATCCCTTTTCCGGTGTTAGCTTAAAGTCGCTTTGTTCAATGTAAATGACACGGTCGAGTACTATGCGATGAGAACCTTTCTCCGGGTTCTGGGGAAAGTCGGGGACCTCTACTTCAGTGGGTTTCTCATGCGGGAAGTTAGAGATTGTAACTTTGAGTGGTTCCAGCACAACTAGTCGTCGTGGGGCGCTTACGTTGAGTACATCTCGAACACAGGCCTCTAGCATGGAAGGATCGACCGAGATCTGTGCTCCGGTAAGACCCATTTGAGCGCAGAAATTGTTAATTGCTTCCGCAGGGAAACCACGACGTCGTAGTGCGGTCAAGGTAAATAGCCTTGGGTCGTCCCAGTCGTTGACAACTCCTTCAGTTATGAGTTTACCTATTTTTCGCTTGGAGACCAACGCGTAGTTCATGTTCAGGCGACCGTACTCCCACTGGACGGGACAGTAAATATCGAGGGCATTGCACAGCCAATAGTACGAGGATCTCCGTGATTGGAACTCCTTGGTGCAGAGCGAGTGAGTAATGTTCTCCAGAGAATCGCACAAGCAGTGAGTGTAGTCGTACGTTGGGTAGATGCACCTGAAATGTTAAAGTTGAAGGCTATGTTTCCACAGGAGTAATGCTAACTTACCACTGGTTGCCGGTGCGATGATGGGGAATGAACTTAATTCTGTACGCCACAGGGTCTACCTTTCCTTCCTCCAAGGTGACTTTCAGTCGCAGTGTAGCGGCTCCTTCGTCGATCTTTCCGTTCTTCATGTCCTGGAAGAGCTGCAAGCTCTCTTCAATAGGACGGTCACGCCACGTGGAGGGCTTGGGGTTGAAACCCTTCATTTCGTCGGCTGTCTGATGGCAGACGTACGCCAGTCCTTTCTTAATCAGCACCACTGCCCACTCGTACAGCTGCTGGAAGTTGTCGGACGAGTGTGTGATCTTAAACGGCTTGTATCCCAACCACTCAACCATGTCCTTAATGCCGACGAAGAATTTTTCCTCTTCCTTTTCGGGATTAGTGTCATCATATCGGAGAAAACAGACGCCATTCTGAGAGGCGGCGTATCCAAAATTGATGTTTATCGCTTTCGCATGACCGATATGGAGAATACCATTAGGTTCAGGAGGGAATCGAGTATGCACCTTACCGCCAGTCTTTCGCAAATGTTCCTTAAGGATCGCTTCGGTTTTGTCAGTAACAACATAACCATCGGTCTTGTAGTTTTCTCCCGGTGCGTGAAAGTGCACTTTTGTCCTCATGAGTTCAGAAATAGTTGTCGCACCGTCAGATGTACCTTCCACTTGTTCCACCTTCTTATCACCTGCAGCTGGTTTTACCGGGACCGCCTTTGTCTTTTCTTTCTTCTTATCGGGCTTGGGAAGGGGTTTTAAGTCTGCCTCGGTCTTAGGTCCTAACAAATCGAAAATCTGTACTTCGATCTCAGATTTCACAGCTTTGCCATCGGCCCACTTTAACTGATTTCGTACTTCCTGCATGATTTTGCCAACATTGAAGTGGTACCTCTGTTCGATGAGTGCGTCTCTGTTTAATCGAATCTGTTGTTCTACAGCGCGATCGATTTCCTCTGGAGTAACGACAACACCTACCCCGCATTCCCTTTCAAATTCTGCGATGTTAACACCGTCCTTTTTGAGACCAACTTTGAGAATATATTCCAGAGCGGCGTCAATCCGCGTAATCGAATCAAGTTTCTTCTCCACTATATACTTGACAAGGAGTGGTAGTTCAGCAATGATTTGTGGCTTTATTTTCGATGCCATGTGATAAAGAAGCATGCCTACGCCTTCGCCTAGAGTCGCAATATCACATTCTTTGAGGGCCAATTGAAGGTTTCTCGTAACGTTGGCATTTTTAAGCGTTTCCTTTGCCTTCTGTTCGCTCATGCCGAGCGCCTCGAACTGACCCAGTAGTACTTCCGAATCGGCTGCCATATCTAAGGAGCAAATTGTTTTAGCTGATATTTATTTAATTTTGTATTTAAAACCTTTTATGGTAGTGAGTTATTCACAGTAGAATGTGCAATAAATGGAGAAATTGTGATATTCGTCAGCAAAATGTGACAAATCTGTTGCAATTTGCAAACGAAGTATGAAAGACTGTAGAGATCTGTTTGTTTAGCGAGAGCTACGACAGGCTGTCGCCGACATCTGTTTGATTACAATGGTGCATGAGAGGCTCTCAAACTTTTATTTAAGGCGTTTTTATTTTTTAGTTCAGAGCTGAGCTCTGAACCGAGCTCGAGCATTATGAGCGCGCTCTGAGCCGAGCGTGCTCAGATCGTTCTGATGTATTTATGAAACACACTTGAGCACGTATCTTTCATTTTTAATAAATATATGTATAATTTGAAAATTTATTAATTTTTATTTATTAAATTGGTTAACATTCAGTTCCAGAACAACAAAGGTCGTCCACCATTTCAATTATTTTGTTTATCCTGTTTTTTTTTCTGTCAAATGTGACTGTGAGTGTGTATTCAGCTTTTAACTCAGCCTGCTCAGTCAATTTATGCTGAGCTCATCGAGCGCGCTCTGGTTATGCTCTGAGAGAAAAAAGAAACACAAATTCTGAGCTCTGATGTATCTGAGCTAAAAAAGAAACACGAACTTTTTGTATAACAGTTCAGGTTGCGCTCTGAACTAAAAAAGAAAAACGCCTTTAGCAATGTAGATTAATTAATCCATTGGCCGTTTGGACTCGGCATAAATAGGCGTTTTTCTTTTTTAGTTTTGAACCTTTCGTCGTACAGAATTTGGCTCCAGCTTTCTTGGATCATTTTCGTTACACTAATGCAGCCAATTAGATTATTAGATTATTATTTTAGAAATATATCTAGTAGGAAATCTATTTATATTTTGTATGTGGGGAAACACAGCTAAAGTTAGCCGGTTTTATTTGCTCGACTGTCATAAACGTTCATTCTAAAGGAATTTAAATCGAACGTGTCTATAAACTCAAGAAATGTCACTTTACTACGGCACTACGACACAATTTCAAAACACCAGAAACAAAAATATACTTTTAAAAAAGTCCAATAATATTTGCATTAGTTAAAATGCCACAAAAAGCTATAGCAAACAAAATACCTGGTGTATTACCGGCTTTAAAATCTGATCATTATATTCAGGATCTCACAAAGTTAAGTCGCGTGCAGCTAATCGAAATCAAGGAGCGTGAAGAGAAGCTCATGTCCAGAATGTAAGAATTTGCTTCAACTCGATTTGCGATATGAAACTACACAACATATCTGTTCCATTAGGCCTAATCTCAACAGACTTCCTGATAAAGGACAGCGCATCAAAGATTTCTATCAAAAAGTCTGCAAAGCACTAGAAACGCTCTACGATGTAGATGATGCCGCAGCAAGATTCTCCGATATGAATATCGCCTCAAGGGGCAAAGAAAAGTTGAACAAAATGGAATGGAATGGCGGTCTTAATGGTGATGCTATAGTCGATGTGATTGATAGTGACGATGAAGCTGAAATGGATCCATTAAAGATCATAGCTCAACGTGCCATGCACGAGAGGAAAGTCACAACTATTGTCCCAGAAGCGTCGCTGGTCACAGAAGAAGATATAGAAGAAATAAAATCGTTTGCAAATGAAAAGACTGATCCGGTTGTTAATGCTGAAGTTGCTAGCACATCCATGAATGGGAAAATAGAGAATTTGAAGCCACTAATTCCAGAAATTAGACATTCCAACCAAGAAGATGATCAACACTTAAAGTATTTGGTGGGGATGGGTGTTGATCTCCCCACAACAAAAGAAAAATTCAAACCCTATCAAACAACGATTTCGAATGTCCACAATCCGGATAAGGAAAAGTTGCGCAAGCGTGCGGGGCGGTGGGAAAATACTGCTGCGACTCCACCTCTCATACAGAACGGGCCAGCGAAGATGTTGTCGTTAACAGATTCGGTGGAAATTCAAAAGGCATATTTGGCGAAAATGAAGGTAAGCTTGGTTGCTGCTTTATCAGTTAGCGGTTATTATACGGACAAACTTATTCTGAAGCAACATCGCAATTAAAACGATGTTGCTTCAAGGTCTTTCAAAGAGATGTAGCAAAATTTCTTCCAAGTCAAGAAACCTTCACATGAGTATTCCACTCTTTATATCCCATATGCAAATATTTTTTGTGGGTGTACTGCCGTGTCTATTTATTAGGCAGCGGTTCTTTTGTACGTGTAAACAAAGAAAAGTAACAGCTCGAATTGTTGTTGCTGCTTTCGCTCCATAGCATTTTTGCAAATAGTCGATGCCAATATCTTAAAATGTGTCTACCTTCCAGGACCTCCAAGAGAAACAAGCAGCCGAACGTCTGGCCGCCAAATTACAAAGAGTCGCCAATTTGAAAATCAGATTACCGAGTGAAGAACAGCGCAAAGATAACCCACTGTTTAGCACGTACAGAGAACCCAAATTTCGACAACCCAACATCGAAGGCGTCCGATACATCGATGAAGACGACGAAGTCCACGATCTGGTTGATGAAAAATCAGGAGGAGTTATATGCAAGTACTCAGTATTTGAATAACTCTTTGATTTCGTTTTTGTATTTTAACAACATTCAGGGTAACAGTTAAACATGTAAATAAAGAAGTCTCTAAGATTAGTTTTTTTTGTCTTCAAATTGAATAAAACTGCGTTGCTGTGGATGATTGCAATTCGATTTGGCCCATCTTGAACTGTAGTCTCTGTAGCCATTTCAGCAATGCATCCGAATGATGAGTGTGTTGTTCCTCGTAGTCAGGCGCATAGTCACGAACATTTTGTAGGCGAACGTGAAGGGTGTCTGATAGCTGGAAGGTGGTATGATTAATATAGAATTGCAAACTTTTTACTGATCGGTTGACTTACCTGAGTTTGAGAGGATAGGACGGGACTCCACAGGGGCAGCAATTTGCCCAATACAGTTGATTGGGTCTCTTTGAGGGCTTCCAGTAAGCTCAAAAAATGCAGATTTACCATTTCAGAGAGCTGTGAACAAGAGGAATTCATAGACGATATGTTCGTTTAAAAAATTGTTTAACAGATTTAAAAGCAGTAAGTGGGTGGCTGATTTTTGGATTTTAGTATTTAAGGTTGGCTCTTCCGACCGGGTTGCCGCATTGTCGGGGCGGAAGGGCTTGTAGTAAGTCAACGAGACATGAGTCTATAGACCGAAACTAAGAGCGACCCCGCCATTCCATTTATAAGGTATCGGGAGTAAACCCCAGTTAAAAACCCACTGTAAGCTACGGCATCAAGGCACCGTGTCGAGGTCTGCATGGTCAGTATGTGGTTAAACCAACGGTCCCCTCCGATGCCCGGGCAAGGTCGGTTGTATCAGTGCCCTGTCCTGGTAAAACGACTCTGCCAGGATGGACTACCCCTTCCGGTCTCACTCGTGGGATTCAAATAAAAAAAAAAAAAAAAAAATGTATGAAAAGAAGGACGACAAAAAAAAAAGACCAGTCGAGGTTGCCAGAGGTTGGCACCTCGTCGGAGTATGAATTGCTGGCCTCCAGGAGACAATCGTCCGTCCACCAAGCGGGGAGAGAGAACCTTCGGCAACCAAGGTTCAGCAGCCAAAGCCACGACCAAACCAAGCACGTCGGCGGGCAGTACAATCCAAAGGCGACCCTTTACCGAGGTGGTAAGGGATCGTCTTTAGGTTGCACTGGTGGATGAACTCTTCGACAAACGGGAGATCCATAGCAAGGTGTGGGGGAGCATTGACTTTTTAACAGTGATTAGTTCGAGATAGTAATCGGTTGTGAAGATAAAGAAGTGTAAAGTATATAGTGAATTAAGTGATTGGTTTAAGTCGAAAAAAATTGTTTTGAAGTGAATTATTAAAATAAATAGTGTAGTAAAAATGATTTTATTACCGGGCACCACGGTTTCCGATACACAACAACTGAGCAATGGCCGCAGATTTTTCTTGTATAGGGATATAATAGGTCCAGAAGACGTAAAGATCTCCTCTGCTAAATGTATCATCAGCTCCATTAGGATAATAGCCATTAATAGCCTATGAATCTTTCGGATTACAATATGGTGCAATAGATATATTCATGTCGATGTGCTTCTTCATAGCAAAGGCAAGTCAGCATTAAAAAGAAAAGCAAAAAGGAGTGGGATTAACGTGATGGTGATGTCCAGGGTTGAAACTGTTTTAACACAACGATTGTAGCGTATTAGCCATTGGTTACTTGTTAAGAGCAACATATACCTACACGCTTAACCAGGTATCCGTTCGGAAACAAAAAATCTAAACGGAAGTCAAGTCTGTTTGGAACTCAGATTCCGTTGGAAGTATCCCTCTCGGAACAAAATAAAGGAACAATATTCATTTCATTTGACATTAAAATACTCCGCAGCCAATTGTCGGAGAGCTTCAGAAAAAACGGGTCACCCCACTCACGCAGCAATCAAAAGTAATTGCCCGCATTCAAGAATCTAGTTATCTTAAGTCGACTAGATTGGTCTGGATGAGATGTAACCTGAACGAAAAATCCACATCCACATCCGCATACGCGAACTGTGAACTTAGTATTCAGTCACGAATTTCTTGACTAGATTCGTCGGCTACCCCTCCATAGACGTCAACTGAAACAGCTGCTCATATGACCGATTTCCCCCAATCAAAACCGAGATACATCTAGTGAAAGAGCTGTCAGACTTACTAAACTAGATACTTGAACGTCCACATTGTTATATAGAAATTCGTATTGGCAAATGTCACCTAACTTCAAAAATTCCGACTCACCGACACACTCGCACCTTGCATACGCCACTTCCGCTTCGGGCAAAGTTGCTGACAGCGTTCATACAATTTTATACGTTAAATATGAATTTATTCGTGTGGATTTTATTTTTTTTTAGGAATAAGTGTACATTTGCTAAAATATTAATGAAAAATGAACAACTTAGATTGGTTGAAGGAAAATAAAAACAGTTTGAGCAAATTTTTTCAGTTATGTTTCTTACATAACATAAATTTACACATGAAAACGAAATTAAAGATATTCAAAAGCAAAAAATACGCAACCATGTTTGTCCTAATAAGTTTCTAGTATATAGAACATCTCCATTAGATGGTTTTATTGACCAGCAAAATCGAATTATTCGCCTTTTAACAATATAATATAATATAATAACTAACCAATGGCATTCAGTAATGTAAAAATGTGGTATTCCCGAACTCCAACACATTGCCCCACGGTTGCCAGGGTTAGTAGCATTTATTTTTGTATTTCTTGATTGTCACACGAATTCTTAATTGACATAACACCGATAGGAAAACAAAATGACGAATTTGAAAATAAATTGAGGGGCCAGCGGCAAGAGCAGAAACTAATGTGGTATCGGTATTTAGTATTCTCAGAGCACTTTTTTTGTTCTCAGAGCAATTTTTATGTTCGTTTGGTACAAAAAAAAAACAATCTTTTTCAGATTTCAAACCACTTTTGCGAATCTGGATTTTTTTTCAGATTTATCAATACAAGTACGGTTGAGTTTGTTTACGTTTTCGTGAAATTTTTCAACTGCAGAGAAATGCATTGCATCGGGTGGATCTATTTTTGTTAATTATTTATAAAGTTTAACCAGTGGTTGCAAAACGCTTAGAAAACTGTCGAAGGCTACACATATTCGATTAGACACACGAAATTTGAAATCTGAGAGCAAATTTGAAGAAGCCCATTCGAAAACCACATAAGTCATCGGAGAGTATTTCGAAAAGTTGTAGGTATCGGAATTCGGAAGGGATGTAAAAAAAAACTCAGAATTTGTACAAATCGAAGAAATTGTACAAATCGAAGAAATTTCCGGTTTAATCGGATACCTCGATAATTCTCATTTATGACGTGATTGACTGAAAATAGTCTCAGAAGTCTAAAACGAGACCCTCAAAAGAATGACATCACTAGAATAGATCAACGACGTCGTCAACAGTCAGAATGTCGGAGACCTTACGTGTCCGACTTCTCAAGATTTGAGGTTTAGCCGTTGGAGTTATATATTTTCCGAAATATTCGGAAATCAGTTGACGTAGCCTATCAGTAGAAGGATATTAAAGTTGTGCTCGGGAACTCCAATTTAAAATTCGAAACAAAATATATTTTCGCTGACTTAGTCAGTGGGCAAAGAAGGAAGGAAGGAAGGAAAGGAAGACGTTAGTCAAATGTTACACTCCATATAACAAAATTTATATCTACCACAAATTGTTAGTGACACTATTTGAGTTTCACGGGCGCTCATTACTACTCAAATATGTGCAGTGGATGTTTATTCTTAGCGATTGAAGGTTCGAAAGAACCAGGAGACTGAAAGTACAGGTACAGAGGCAGATCGACGAAAGTAAGTTTCCTAAATCACATATTTCTCCTAATTTAGCTGTGGTATAATCCAGTTCTAAAACGCCTACGAAGAGCTGGCAAAATGGCGCCCAACTTAGATCCAATTGGCGCCCAACACAAGGTAGGATCTAAAAGCGCTTGACCACAGCTGACACTATAAAACCTTGAAGCACACGAGTAACTATGCTACCATACCTTCGAATTGGAGCTCTGGAAATCCACATTATCCTTGGCGGCCTTCGAATGTGTCACCAACTGCAGGATACATGGCGTCACCTTTGCCCAGAACTCGAACAAAATCCCCATGGTTATGTTATGCGCATCAATGTTGTTCGGCATCATATAAGCCGTTTGTTCCAAATAAACCGTCCATAGCTGGCACAAGGTGAATGCATGAAACAACGATGACATATGCAGCACTGAAGTCTTAGACTGCTCAGCGAATCCGGCGAATATCACTTGAATATGATCGGCTATGTGACAACTGGCCTCCTGTGGTACGGGCTGTGTCATTGCTTGTCCTGGATGTTGCATTTGGAAGTGCTGTACCGCGGCTCCATGCTGTCCAATAACGCCACACTTCCTTTGAGTCAGAGCCGAATGTGTCAACGAACCCAGCAGCAACCATGAAAGGAGTCTCATGTGCCCAACGCACTCGGTGAATTCTTTGGGCCTGTTCGACAATAAAACCTTTCTGTAATCGGATTTCAAATAAACGTTTCTACGACTCACCCTTGTTGCAGCGACGACGGCGCGTTGTAGAGCCATGGTAAGTATCTCCCAACCGCCTTGTTGTCCCTGGAATTACCGCGCGACATCTCCAGAGCCAAATACTGCGCCACCGCACCCTTGAGCACACCGCCCAGAGTGTCCTCACTGAGGCCATTTTGTATCTGACCATTCTTAAAGTTCTATTATAGAGCATTTACGTTGGTAGCGTGTTGGACCCTTCAAAATGGGTACTTACCTTGATTTTGCTCAACGTATGAAAGTCGGCCAGAAAGTCCAACACGTCATTCATATACTGCCGCAAACAATCGGCCGCATTTGTTGGATATTGTGGCGGCAAGTCGGGTAGTCCTCCAATTGTGCCCGGCGGCAATGCTCCACCAGCATCCTGAAGAGCAAATCCAACAATCAACAGTAGATTATGATCTGGGATGTTGATTTTGAATTTTAGAGCCTGAACGAATTCAAAGATCAATTGGCGGCACAGAAGCATCTTATCGCGATCCTTGGAGAAGGATCGGTTGCTCAATGTACACAACTCATAGATGGTGCTGTGCCGTAAATTGATGCTTTGAACACAGAAACCGAGAACTTTGGAGAACGGTTCGAGAAGCGCTTTCGGTGCGGAAATCTTCAATGTGGCTACCATAATGTCGAGAAGATATTCAGGGTTGTCGACGCTTGGTAGAATGAGCACGACTTGACGGAAGAGCGATTCCATTGATTGCATTGCCTGAGCCCATGATGAAGCACCCAGTCCACTGTCGGCTGGGATGCATTGCAGATACTCGGATATGTTGCGTAATATAACAGACAAGTGCTCCAAGGGGAGGGTTTTCTTAGAGAGAAGAGACTCGCAAACCATGTAGATGGGGCTCGTTGGATTCAACTCTTGGAAGTCTAGGAGGGCTTTGGCAATGCTGCGGAAGGATTTGCGACGAGTTTCCTCTGGAATAGAATGTGTGCATCAAAAAGTTCTATGTTTGTTTGTTATGTACTCACTTTTGACTTGTGTCTGGAAGAGTTGCAAAAAAATTCCGTTGGGTGCCAGTTGATGCAGGACGCAGCGTATAAATTGATGAGCTACGGAAGAGGAACCACCTGGCAAATGTGTGGCACTCTCATACTGCCAGGGGAATGTTGAATGCATTGCGAATCTGCGAATATACGACTCTTATTAAGTTTATCAAGAGTAAATAGTTAACGCACTTTGAAACGATTGTAAGAATTTCGGGAAGGAATGGCGCTGCCATTGCTGGCTCGCGATGAATGAACGTTCCCAGTATGATGATTAGAATACCAACTTCCTCGTCGCTGTACTCTTCAAGCATGGATCCGCATTCGCCGCATCGTTCGCAGACGCAGTAGTCGCCCACTCGTGATTGGCTCTAGAAATATCAACATTACGTTACAGTATTCTGATGACTGCATTCTGACAGTCGTGCAATTTTTGTTCAATTTGACTGATATGTGTTTCATTACCGATAGTTGTATCAGTTGTCAATAAAAGCGTCAAGCATTTTAACAGTAAATTTCTTTCGACTACTGAAAATTATTTTGAAATGTCAAGATAGAGTGAACCTATTCCTATTCCAGTTATTCTCCAATTCAAAACAAACTTTTCCGATAAAAGAAACCTGATGCAAAATCTTTTATATGAGTATAACAAAACATGACATTTGACAGACGAAAACAGTGAAAAAACTGACGTCTATAGTGAGGGTCCACTCATTTTTTGTTGGTCTGGACAAGATTCACCCTAAACGCAAAGACTAGATTAGTCGGTACTTGTCTTTTCTAAAACCACATATATGAACTTTCACTTTAGAACTCAGTCACGAGATTCTTGAATATATTCGTCAGCTTCCCATCCATTTACGTCAACTAAGAAAACTGATCACGTGACCGATCTAAACCAATAAAATCTAAGACGCATCAAGTTGGCCAGCTGTCAAACGTACTAAACTAGATAGGTACTTGAACTTCCCTATTGCCTATCATGACGGACTTAGTAAAACTAGCCAAAAAGCATAATTATCTGAATGAACGACTGCAGTAATCTAAATAGAATTCATCTTGATATGTAAAACGAGCGTGCAAAATGTCAGATAACGCATGCTTGCAATTCGTTCTGTGCTTTCCAACCAATTTCGGTATCGTGCTCTATTACGTTTTTTTCGATATTTTGTTTGACATTTTGGATAGAGTGAGTTTGACATTCCGCTAGTCACTCAGCGGTCAATGGAACGCGTTTTATTTTCACGCTAAACGGCTATACTGACACGTCAAACTCATGTCAAAATCCATATAAAAATAATGGAAATGCTTATTTTTGGCCGCATTTAAGAATCTAGTTATCTAAGTCGACTAGATTGGTCTGGATGAGATGTAACTTGAACGCAAAAATAGATTGACCGGGAACATCACTTTGTCTACGTCAGCAACATATGCGAACTGTCAACTTAATACTCAAGTCATGAATTTCTTGACTATATTCGTCGGCTACCCATCCATAAACGTCAATTGAAGCAGCTGCTCATATGACCGATTTCCCCCAATCAAACCCGAGATAGATCTAGTCAGAGATCTGTCAGATTTACTAAACTAGATACTTGAACGTCCCCTTTGTTTTTTATATAGCATTTGACATTTAGTTCTTCAGTCATGCACAGAAAGTATAAGCGACCAATCCATTAACGGATATAGATAAAAAAATCTCTCCTTACCGGCTTATGATCAGATTGACTGCCATTAGTGACGCCTTCGTCATCGAAGTCAGACTCTTCTTTTTGGCTTGGCGGCGGCCAATACCCAGCGTACCTCGATCGAATATCAGACACAGCATGAGTGTCGACGACAAATGGCACCTTTCGGGGTCCACGCTCTCTTTGTGATCCTCGCTCGCGTTGTTGAAGCTTTCCCAACTTCGGATCATGACTGACTGTTTTCAGGATTGAAGTGTGCAAATCTTGTGGCGAATCTAAAGCAGTCTGCTTGATAAGACGTCGTGGAGAGTTGCCCCGACTGCTTGGCGTTATGTCGTCCTTTGTGCTCTCGGAAACATCCAGACTGTCTTGCTTGAGATGACTTATGTCGGGTAGTTTTAAACCCTCGCGTATACGATCAACGATAGCTGTTACACCTTCTTGTGGACCAATCGGCAGTAGACGCTCCGGTGTTGGGATCTCCAGCTGAGTTATCTTCTTCGGCGGTGGAAGACTGGCGATTTCTGGTTCCGATTCGCTGGGATTTGGCATGACGCTCATTTTCGAAAGCGGGGAATCGGGCGAGCCGTAGCACTTTTTGTCGATCTTTGGTAGGACTGGCTTTCCATTGCTACTACCATTGGCGCCTGGCTTGGAGCTGGGCCGTGAATCTTCAGTACATGGTGACGAGGATGACGTGCCAGCAATAGCAGAAGATTCGACGATAGTCTTTTGCCGTCCAAGAGTCTTGGCGAGCGTTTTCTTGTCAATGCTGTTGATACTGCCGTTCGATGATCGACTGCCGCTTGAGGGTGGAAGAGTGGGTTTTACAGCTGCAGCCTCTGGTGTTGATTTGACAGATTTCGAGGTCGTTGCAGGCTTTGTATCAATGCCCTGTATAGCCCCCATGGCCTTTAAGTGGTTCGAAGCAATCGAAGCGAACATCTTGGACGTGTGGGACATGTCAGAGGTTTTGCCGCCTCTCACCGGTTGCGTGCTCTGCGTAACAATGATGGCACGCTGCACATCGACTGGTGGACTAAGAACAGCTGTCTCTTGAGTTTCGGGCCCAACTAGTGGCGTAACTATCATGCGTACACCCTCCTGGAGGCTGCACTTCGTTTGGGTGACTATAGTTGTGCCTTCGGTAGTCTTCGACTTGGTGTGAGCTACGACTTCGTTGCCTTTTAAGCTGACTATCGATGACCGCTGGAGCTTTGTCGTAGATGTTGTGGTTTCTTTTCTATCTTCAGTGAAATCCGTGCTTCTTACAATGGCCCGCTGGCGTAAGCCATCGAATTTGAAGCCAGAACACGACACGTCCTCATAATGGATGGCATCATCGAAAGATCCCGGTGCACTGGATCCATGCAGCGTGCTATCCGAAAAATCGCTCTCAGGAATGGCCACTAGCTCGGATTCAGTGTCGTCTGCCTCTAGGCTTGAGTCGGGGTACTTGCGGAAAGAGGACTTCTGAGAAAAGCCAACATTTTGAACCTTCCCCTTGGAAGCGCCACTTGTTCCTTCTGACGGAAACATCGGACTCGGAGGCGGGCTATGATCCTTATCATCTGGATCGGTTCCCAGCGATGGCTGGCTGGCGTCCCTTGACCGTGACGATGGCTGAATGTCCAAAATGGTGGTTGTCGGAATCCGCTTACACTGATGAAACTGCGCCTTCAAGCTGTTGATGACTATCCGCATCGCACTGTTGATGTACGCGCTGTACGGAGGCTGGGTGTAAGTGTACTTGTATAATACCACTAGTATTGTCATGAGCCAGTTGCGACGTGAATGCGGCTCCAAGTACCAGAGGGAATAGTTGAAAATTAAGTTTTGATAGCAGTCGGCTCCAACATTGGATGGATTCGGTGCAAAGAGGATGACTTGCATCACAGATGAGAGAATGAGACCGCCAATCAGGTGATTCTGATCCAAAACTTGAGGTAGATTGGCCAGAAACGCATTGAAGACGGCCGAGGATCTGCGAGCACTCAATTTAGTTAACATAAAATCGGTTAGAATAGTTGATAGTTACCTCAGATTGCCGGGCGTAGTGTGAAACGTCTTGTCAATCTGGTTGTGCCCCAGAAGGAGGAATAAATGCTTCAGAACAATGTTTTGAGTCTTTGTCATTGGCTTGTCTTCAGAGGGGAACGCCTGATCCGTTCGGGACATGAACTGCATCAGGAGAAACACAAGTAAGTGAATTGTTTCCTTGTCCGACTCCTCCAGTTCGGTTATGCGATTTATTAGTCCTGCGAGATTTTCGTCTCCCATTCCACCGATAGAATGAATGTGACCTTCTGTGCGGGGCAAAGTGAAGCAGAATTTGTTATTCAATGTAATTTTGTTGAGTCGTTTAGTTAGCAGCGCACTTTGAATTAATGGAAACTGGTCAAAAAGTACTTAAGATGTGGCTATGTGTGGAGCTATGTAAGCCATCAACATAGAATCCTTAAGCCAGGACACGTACCCAATCATAGACATGGGGAACACTTTACCGATAAGTTAAGCTAAGTAGTTTAACAATTCAAACATTGGCAGAGCTGCCATTTTGTTCGGATTTGATCATCCAACAGTGGATTTGAATACGAAAAAGGGTTGCCAAGTAGACGAATACAACGAGATTAGGATGTTCGACAAAACGAAGTTAAATTTGTCCAACATCATAAGAAGTCTTAAGAATTCAATGGCTGTAATCGAGCTTAATCTTACTACAAGTTGTACCATTGCTAGATATTGTGTGAACTGTCACACTGACCCGTTTCAATTGCTTGACTAAACTAAGATTAATTTTCGTCCATTTTTGACACCAGCCTAAGTCTTTCCATTTAAAATCAGTGCGCTGCTAAGAGACATCAATTTTTTTTTGACATTTATTATAAAATCATGCAAAATATGACAACACTACGTACTACACTTACTGTGAGTTATGTTTAATGTAAAATATACCACACTGGGGAATAAAAGTTAGACATTCAACATTTATCGAACATTTCGCAGCATACCAAATGCGGTTTGACTACAGTTTGGTCAGTAGTAGTCCCTCAATATTTCAAAATAAAATAAAAGTTTATTACCAGGGCTTACAGTTTTATAAGAATAACATATAATAAATCATACAAAAAAAATACATATATTAAAAAAAGTAAAATAGTGTCATATATATTTATATCAAGAAAAATAATTCACCGACTATTTAACGTCCAGAGTTCCAAATATTGATAGGGTACATTTTACAAAATCCTGCTGATCGTAAAACTGTATAGCAAATCTCTCCCAAGGTTTTGATTTTTTATCAATCTAACTCAGAAACAAAACTATTATCTAATATAAGGTGTTTCGATCTTGTTACAAAATTGCATGAAAATGAAAACAAAATCAACTAGCTGTCAAATTAGAGTGAAACAGTGTTTCATCTTCTTTGTGAATGTCCGGCCCTAGCCAAAACCAGACACAGTGCTCTAGGTCATACCTTTTATGATGACCTTTCGCCCATCGAAAGTATTCATTTCAATAAGATCATCAAATTTCTTAACTCCTCAGGCTGGTTGTGGTTGTAAGTTCCCTGATCGTCCTTCTCCCCCTTTATTTCTCAGGTTTCCATGAGTTGTGGTCTCAAAACGGCGCTCAAATTGCGTTATTTGTGTCTTTCCCTCGTAAGGGAAATGCAGCCACCTAAACCAACCAGACAACTGTCAAATTCAACTTACTATTGGTAAATTACTAGACTTAATAACTTACTTAACTTATTCTATTGGTAAATTAGTGAAAAGTGCTCTCGATTCAAGAAAGATTTGTGTCAATTGACATTGTATAGACGAATTTTCGAACAGAGTATTTCGCGAAGCTATCCCTTTCACAGCTGTGCTTTCTCTTTTACTTAAACGTCATACCAACTTGTAGGAAAACAAACCAAATTTCATATGGCAGGAGATATGATTTATTTCGTTTAAACTAAAAGTTTATGATAAAGTGCAAAAAACTACCTAAATACATTACCGAAAGCTGGAATATAACTAAGGAATGAGAACTATGTTTACAAAAGCAAAACAAAAAATATATATTAATGTCGTGTGTAAACTTGTGTGAATTTTTGTGTATATGCGTAGTTGAACAAAATGTATTAGGTAGGAATATGTTTAAAAAAGCTCACGGGATTTGCAATAAAGTCTTTATTAATGCTTTCCTGTGCAAATAGCACAATCCCAATATGAGAACATGTTTCGAAAAGGCCGGCTTTAAATTTTCAGTGAGCAGAGTCGATTTCACCATTGAAATCTACCAACACCCAAGTCTCAAGTGGCTTTTTACCCTAGACGTTGGGAATGAAGAACCTAAATGTAGCAACATACAGTTATTAAACGGTTGTCATACAATTCGCGTGTTTTAATAATCTAACGAATACCTTTAACATCTTTCAACCATCCGGCTTCAAAAAGATCTTGGCCTTTGGTGATGCTCTGACTATTATTGCACTCATTTCCAGTGTATACCAAATTTGTTCTTATGAAATAATTGAAAATTTAAGCAACCTTCTTTTGATAAAGACAACAAGTAAGGGTCTTGCCCGACCATCTAAATTTTTTTCTATGTAGCGGACATCATTCAGCGCATCAAGGCCTTTTGCGTAAGCAGATAGCTCCATTTTTATACCTAAGAAAAAGTTATATATTATGCACTTTAAAATTATTAGATTTAAGATACTTTTAACAAACATATTAATGTTGTAGGTCACTTTTTATGTTTGATTGCTACAAAAAAAAAAAACAATATTTATCCGATTTCAGACCTTTTATGATTAAATTCAAATCTATGCCTATCTCCTGCCACATAAAATTCAGTTTGTTTTCCTACAAGGTTCTCAGATGTCACTTTGTTTTTTTTCTCTCATTTGACACTGACGTTGTCGCGAACTACCCTATTGGGTACACGGTTGACATTGCCACATCTTTGGCAAAACACAGGAAGCTGTCACTGGCGGGAAAGTGGCAAATATGAGTTCAGTCACAAATTTTGATGTGTATATTTTGTCAAGGTAATTCATGGAATGACTAGTAAAACAGTTTCACCCAGCATTTCTACTAATGGAACGTCAAACCTGTACTTTACTCTGCAACTCAGAAGTCAGAATCACTAATGGCGTTTTCGATTGAAGGAAAAAATTGCCATTTCTATCGAAATATCAAGTCTAGAAGTGCTCTTTCTATGGGTCCTATGTTCCATTGAAAAAGAAAGCGCACTTCTGGTTAATTCTTAACCAGGACAAAGTACCCGGAATATTTTTAAGGAATTTTCCTAAAATCACTAATGTCGTTTTCCATTGGGACCACCAAAAATCGTTTTCAGATGTCAGACTTTATGCGGCTCATGGAACATGCAATGAAATTGATCTGCTTTTGTAAATGGATTAGTGCGTTATTTGACAACAATATCAGCTGTTCAAATTGCATTTGTTTTTGGTAAAATCAACCATGGAAATCGGCTTGAAAAATGTTTCCTCTCTCTTATACCATGTTCCCACCAATCTGATTTAGCTAAATCATCTCATAAATTACGTGATTTATCATACATTTTCGTGATTTATAATTACGTGATTTATAAGTGTTGAAATTTTAATTACGTGTCTGTCATCGCAAATTCACACAAAATAAAATCGAACATACACAAATAAAATCGAACATACCTATTATTAACGTAATTGTTTTATGCTTTTTTCGAAGAACATTTCTTCTGGTTGAAAATGCTTAGGTATATCATTTTTTCCTTTTTTGTGATAGATGGAAATGGACCCATTTTAACTTTTAATTTGATGTAAGTAATTTTCTTTTTGCACTTTAATAGTTACGATAGGTATTGAAAGTTGGTCACCTAATGTCAAAGTTGACGTGAATGTCACACTAAAACACTTAAAGTTCGGTGGAGACGCCTTTCGTGATTTATAAATCACTTTGGCTAAATCACGTTGGTGGGAACATGGTATTAGATACAAATGGAGTAGTTTTGGTGATTCGTAGTTTCCAGATGATGAGGAAGACAATGAAGATAATAATAATTCCGCCAAAAGTATGTCCATGGCTGTTAATGTATTTCTTTATTTTGGTTCTCACGAAATTTTGCACACTTGTTTTAAAACAAACTTCTTTAAATGACGTAAAACAGCTGTTCTGTATTTGTGGTAGTATGTGTAAATCTGAAAAAAATATTGAGATCTGCAAAAAGTGATCCGAATCAAAAAAAAGATTGATTTTTTGTCCCAATGGAAAACGACATAACACTCACTAGCAAACTGTCAGATTAAAATGTGTGTTGTGTTGTTACAAACAAATTTTGCACTACGTGATCCGAAAATATGCAATTGAATTGTTGTTTCCGATTAACAATAAAAAAAAAAGGAGAAATATTAATGTATGTTTAATGAACATTTATGTGTTTTCGAAATGGCGAACTTTTGCAATATGAGGCAGAGGCAATGGCAATAAAGCAGTTAAGAGAAATCGAAATGCCAAACCGAACTATCAGAGAGCCCTAAGTCTGCTTTCAACGAATGGCACTATTTCCGAACATATTATTATGTCAATGGGAATAGATATCATTCAATAAGTGCCGCCATTAATTCAAAAAGCAAAGCGTTCTTTGAAGTATCAAACTCATAATTCCGTATACGAGATGCAAATCCGCATGGAGTCGAGTAACATTCGAAGAGAAATTGTCGTGTGCGGAGTTCAGAATTGGGGTCCAGGCGTTTTGTTTTTCAATTCGAAAATTTATACTTCTCATGAAAGCCCGTTTAAGCGATTAAGTCGAATCTGCCCTCCCTATTCAAGAGCTCATTTAGACAACTATGTATATGTTAAATTTAACTGACACTGAAGTCAAACCGTATTCGAAACAATATTTATTCTAGTTAGAAGGCATATTTTGGATTAGCATGGTTACAATGTTCAAGGTAATTTTATCTTAATCATATGATTGTCTTTTTTTCAATTGTCAAACACAAAAAATGCTGACATTTTTAAGCTGTACTAAGCAAAATTTGACAGTCATGTAAATTGTTATTTACTGTAACTATAAATTTTAAATACTCTTGAGATGTGGGAGGAGGATCTTGTTACATTTGACATTTATAAGACTTAAAAAATTTAAAAATACTGTCACATAAATATTGGTGACAAATTTTGATAACATAAACGTCATTTCAAGAACTGGCATGCAATATATTTATGTCAATCTGGAGAGTGACCGACAGACTTTCCCCCTATTTTTCGAAATCAAATTTCGATGTTACCTATCAAATATAGGTACTTATATTCCTTACTGCGCAAATTGAGATTGATTTTCATGAAAAATTGCACTGCGGATCCAAAATAAACCTTCCGTTCAGTTACGTACACAAAGGGCACAGACATACTACGACATAACTGCGTAAAGGCATGTCAGATGGGAAGGATACATGTATAATTAAAGAAAAAAAACGAATACAGACTGCATAGAAATGTATAGACATATGACACGCAAACACACATGATAGGTAAGACACCGGAAGCACCTGAAAACAATACGACAAACAAAATATGCGAATTCCACTAGTTGCACGCGTGGTAGGGGATAGGGGGCGATCCACTCAGATTTTGAAAAACAAAGAGTTACATTGGACAAAAGATATTAAAAAGAAGAACACCCATGCTCTATCACCTACCTGAAAGGTTGGCTTGAATATAAGTGCTACCGCAGCCTTCGCAAGAAGCAGACGTGTTAGGTTTTGATGTGGTAGTCGGGGGCTGATTAGAATGATGATGAGAATGATACGGGTGATGATGTGATGGATGGTTATAGTGAAACTGGGACGTTGATGGAGCTGATTGGGAATTCGGATTCTCTAAGATCGCCGACTGCGGAGGAAGTGGGGACTTAGGTGCTTGTGCATGACAGGACTGAGATGTTATAGGTAACGAGACTAATGGTGACGGTGAAGGTGGTGGCAGTTGTGAGGCATTCAAATGAGCTACATTTTGACCATGACGAGAACAACTGTGCAATGGCTGATGAGCTAAATTTGTTGTACAACTATGACTAGTTCCACTAGAGCTTAAAAACTGACCCAATCCAAAGCGTGATGTCTTCCGTTTAAGTATCGGTGCTGACACTTGTCGACTGTAGATTTTCTCTTTTTCCGCTGCAAGAAAGAACAAAATTTCACATTGACAGTTCATCGAAATATGTCAGTGAGGTTATGAGAACTGTCAAACACATACTCTTACAATTGAACTTGGAGTCCTGACGCGGTACCATACTTGCTGGTGCTGACATTGTCCTTTTGTACGGCCACTTAGTTCCGAAGGATGCACTCAGAGTCTTGGCCATACTGCCGCTGGTGTCAGATTGGCTAAGTGCTTCTCTTGCCTTGAGAATCTTCGTAGAGAGTACCTCACTGCCATTTTCGGAGTTTCTCAGGTCGCGCAGGTAGGATATATCACCGCATTTCTCCAGATTAATTTGCGCCTCAACAAACAGTGTGTCGAAGCGATTGAGAAAGAACTCCCACGTAAGGACCCTCCGATCGGACAGCGAGTTGTGCAACTGGTAAAGTGACTGAAGGACCACTGGTCTATCGACAATAAAGAGGTCGAACTGGGACTCAAGACAGAATAACAATGAGCGCACAGCTGTATCGTGAATTGTTCCAATGTAGAGTGTGGAACGTTGTGCCACATACACATTGATGTCATCCATGCTTGCAATGAGATGACAGAAAGCAGTTGCCATAGCTGTCTGCAGACCCACTTCAGATCGGAGCGGAGTCGAATCCATAAATCGAGTGATTACAGTCACCCGCTCGACAGCTGTGAAGCGAATACGCCAATCGGTGTCATGGAAAGCTTCCTGAACTACGCGCCAAAAAACGTCAGAACCCAGCGGCAGGGTAATACAGTGCAACAAAAGTGGCACTGTCGCTTGACATATATGCGAATGTTCAGCATTGCATAACTCCCATAAACTGTAAATAAAATAATTATCTGCCAAACTCTGAATTGCAAATTAAATCAAAGAGAAACTCACTTTTTTATTAGCAAATTTTCCTGGCACCAAATAAAGAAGCCCCTATGCTCTCGGGCGGATTTAGCAAGCGCATCTCCATGCAGCGCCATCACATTCAGACACTGCAAAATGTAATACAACAGTTCCGGTTTCTTGATCGTCGGGATTTCCTAAAACGAAAAGTAATTGACAGGAGTTTCACTTTCCCCTGTATCGTATCACCAGCCCACTCGTTAATTATGTCAAACATTTGCGCACCCACTTACCGTCAACAATTGATGAATATACTGCAATGTTTGCGGCAGTGTATCTAGGGAAAATTTAAATTTCCCAACCGAGGTGTGCCAAAAATCATCACCATCCTCGATGTCATCGCCATTTTCATCTGTGACACTGCCATTTAGATCGACATCTTCGCTGCTACCTACAATTGCTGCCTTTGCCACCTGAACAGTAGCAGTAGCTAAACAGTATCGCGTGTAATAGGGAAGCACAGAGAAAAAAGAACCCACAAACAAAAAAAAAAATTAAATTAACGATATGCCATTGTCTATGCAGCGCTCCAGCAGAGATAAACATGAATATTTGCGATTGGTAAACGATATTATGCATACCGACATCAGCATCTGACAATGTCACCGATCTTGCAACGGCGGTAACGACTTTTTCCGATGGCATTATCGCGGCCAAATCCAATTGCTCTGAGACGGTCTCAACGGTTGCCGTCATTATCTGTGAAGTTAACGTGATTTTTCGAAAGAAGTATACAGAAAAAGAGAAAAAAACAAACAGGCCAAAGAAAATAAAAACAAAAAAAGACAACACAAGGATCACTTAGATAAATTAAGCGAACTGGATAAGTATTTATACCGCAGTAACGAACAGACAGTTGATTTGATCCACATTTAGTCACACTCTTTTAATTTAATTTTACCATTTATGGAAGATTTAATATATGGACATAAATGTAGGTATGCGGTGGTATAAGTGTAACGAGTGTGTACAAGCACAAATAATACAGCGGCACAACATTTTTACATTTATTACATGGTACAATATTTATATTGACATTTAGTGCAACGAGTAAATTTGAAATTAGGTTTAGATTTTGCGATAAATAAAAACGAATACAAATATAAATAAAGTTAAATGTAACCAAGGTTTAAATAAAATGAGGACTTTGACACATTTGGATTGGGAAGGTGTCATTTTTGATTTGCCGAGAATGAGCATGAGGATGAAAGTTGGCGAATATGTTCGTGATATTTATAAAAACCTTCCAATTTATCTGCAAAAGGTTTTGACAGAAAAAAAATCAGTTGCTGATTGTATAATCATTCCATGCAACTTTTCATTTTTTGACATGCCGAGTCATTATGACATAAACATTATTTGTACTAAATTTGTCACTACGTGTGATCGCCTTTCAAGCGTCTGGTCACGCGGGCTGTCACAGCCGAATTTTTGCGACGTCAGCATGTCAAAATTTGCCAAGAAAAATGACACGTGTAATTGTCGAATAAGTACACCAGTAACTTGAACGTATTGACAAATGCATCTAAACAAGCAACCTAAGCAAATGAAATCACTGTCACTGTCTTATTTTACCATTCAAAAATTGTGGACAAAAAGAGGACATCATTCGAAGTAGCTGTTCGGCTTACGGCTAGTAAACCATAATTTAGTTAGCTTGGGGTACACTTTTATGTCACTAATGTCATTCCTTAGTTACACGTTTACGAATTCGTTTACATGTGTGTAGTAAACCTTTCATTTATTTTGGTTGTTGTATTACTTAATAACTCTAAACAAGGAATAGTGGGTGTGTTCAGAGCTCTTTACTTTTAGCTGCGCGATATACTAATAGCTGCTTGCGTTTACAAAGTCAACAGTCATTTTAGTCAAACTCTAGGTAACTTTTAATGCGGATTATTATGCAAAACTTCCATTCGTAAACTACCGTGTGAAAATATGATAATTTAGTGCTAAGTTTTTGATAATTAGATAAAGTAATAATGAAAAATTCTCGTGAATTTGATATTTTTTTTCTAAAACAATGTAGAAAAGTAACACATTTCACGGATGACATGTCATGCGCATGCCAAGTCAAGACGTGGAAGGTGATTATTACATTAGGTGGCAAAAACCTAAAATTAGCCTGGTGCCGAATAATGACACCTGCCATTTATTGAACAGTGTATTGCAATGACTGTCTATATACTATCAGTGCTCTTTATAAAAGTCGTCTACTAAGCCGTTCAACGGTCGTTTTATTATTCGTTCAGTAAGTACGTAATGTCGTTTCCTTATTAATTATAACTTTTATTTTATCAGCTATGCAGTTGTTTGACGTTTTAGTGCAAAAAATTGTATGCAAGTGGGTGTTCCAAAAATTAATGAATAATCATTGCCAGCTGATATTTTCTTGTCATTAGTTACTCACGCTCTAAACTACCTCTAGAGGACATTTTTCTATTTATTTCTTAAATGTCAAATAGTTGTCAAAAATGGCAATTGCATCATTTTTACATTTATGAATTTGACCGATTTTCGCTTGCTCCATTCATAAATTGCTGTTCTGTTCTATTACAATTAGAATGAAGTTATTTGTTCTCAAAGTGATTGTTTGATGTTTTTCGGTCTCTCTTTTCTGTTGGTTTTTAACCCAAAGTCTCTGTCATAATAATCAGAACTTACTGGCTGCAGAAGATTGCACATAAAAACGATCTATGTGCCTACATTATTAAACACAATAAATAAATACTGTTCACATTTAAGCACTTTAAAAGATGATCGATTGGGGTGAGTTCGAAAAATTCAAAAGTCCATCGTGCGGTGATCTAATAATGTAGTGCTGATTTGATTTGAATAAATAATAAAAATATTTTACAATGAATAATACACTTTTTGTTGTTCATAAAGAACACATGCAATTTTTTGATGATTAAGAAAAACATATATAAAATTCATAAAAAGTTTATATTCACACACATACAAGATACTTTGAGACGAAATAATAATATTCTTATTTATACCTAACATAGAGTAATAAAACGAAACAATTCTAATATTTCTTTAGATCTAGATTTCTATTTTGATTTTTTAAACTAAGTTTCTATATTTATCCCATAAATCTGCACTCTTTCATGTCGAAATAATTTGCAGTAATGATATCCATATTATGCTGTCTTTTATGCCCTGTCATTTCCTTATTTTAAATACGGTTTTTGATAAGAAATTGAAATCAGTTTATTTAAGAAACTAAATCATGATTTGAAAGGCAATCAAAGGAACAATTACATAGCCTTCAATATCCTCTTACGATCCTAGACAATCTAGTACAGACAAATTTGACCAACTTTAAATGTAAATGCAGTTTGTATTATTTTCCTCATAAAAAATTAAAAGTTGTAAGTTCAAAAAAGTGTAAATCAGTAAATGACAAACAATGGCATTTAGTAGATATAAACTATATTTTTACATCCCTGGTTAAGTTTAATTTTGGAATCTACTCGTTTGTATCGATGGATTGCTTCGACACAGAAATATTTATCGATTATTAGAGGTGTAAGTACGAGTAACTACCCTATCCGTACGGTCACTGCGAGGGTGCGTATTTGTGAACACACTCCGCTGTTGAATCGGGATTCCGTAATCGTAATACCGCTATTAGTTTACATTTTTGTGAAAATACTGTGGCTAGTATTGAGAAAGCTATTTACTAAATATGGATAACTTTTGATTATAATTTGACAGAAATACCAGTATACACGTTTACCCTACACTGATCAATTGTTTTCTAAATCGCTGTTCGGAGACAGTAATACTTAGCATTCAAATTTAATTTTTGCATTGAATTGATTAAAAACAAGTAAAAGTGTTATCATCGGCCTGGCCGATGCTTTGATACCCTCCACTGCATACAAGCCATGCAAAACTGGTTTTGTATGGAAGGTACCAGAACTACTTGACCGACATTGCCCATTTTTAAAACCAACTTGACGACAATAATAATAAGTCTTGTCACAAAATTTCACTTGCCTAGGTGGATTCCTTTCGACGCTATCGTGTTTTCAATATGTTCTATTCCTTTGGGCGGTATCGTGCTTACAACAGACAGAGAGACACATGGGTTTAATATTGATTTTGTATGGGAGGTACTTGAACTACTTGACCGACATAGCCCATTTTCAATACCAACCTGACGACGATAAATAGAAGTCCTTTCATTCGCCTATGTCAATTCCTTTGGGCGCTATCGTGCTTTCAACAGGCAGAGAGACAGACAGACAGACAGACAGACGGACATGGCTAAATCGATTCAGAATGTGATCCTGATTCCGAATGTATATACTTTATGAAGACTCCGGTGACTCCTTCTTGGCGTTACAAATGTAATGACAAAGTGAATATACCTTCCTGTGGAGGGTATACAAATTGCCAAAGCACGCAGGGCTTATGGAATTTTTTAAGTACGGTACATGATATGTAATCCTTCACAAAGTTTGTAGGTAAAAAGGTAGAAGGATACTAAGGAAGTGTAAAAAGTGATTTAAGTGAACATAGACGTGTTTTTTGAACTTCGATATCAGCAAAGCAAAGTAAAGTACGATTTGCAGCACGCGATAACAACAACTACTGTGTGTCTCGAAGTGTCAAGTAGATCCCTTCAATTTGCAACTTGCAGTTTTGTTTTGGATAAATTGATGTTTAACTGGAACCTGGATCCTGGAATTGACTTACAAAATATAAATGTTTTAGAGAACACATTTTACTCTGACAGATTATGACAGTATCAATGTTTCTGTGTCCGAAAAAGCCACGTTAGGTTTGTTTGACGTGGCAGCACCAGGGGCCACTAGTGCGCACTGAGAAGTGTCAGGTAATTTTCACGCCTGTCAAAAACCTTGCACAACCATGAAAATTTGGCCTTTATATCGAACGCAAAATGTTGCCAGTTTTTGACATTGACAAATATTTATCTTTTGGTGACACTTTTTTTCCGATTATTGTTAAAAATGAGTGAACTCGATTCAGAATTTGAGTTTGCCTTAATGCAATTGGTGGATGACAGCTTTCGGAATATAGATGATGAGTTTGAAAATGAATAAAAGCAACCGAAATGACAGCAAACCCAGCACAGAATTCTTGCCCCGACAAATTAACTGGGGTCAGTTCAGGGCACAACTGGGGTGCCCTAGAAGTCATGTCGAACGCAGGTTTTCAGTACCAGAGCGAGCTCAGTGCTATCTCGAACGCATTAGGTTCAACCCAGTGCGCACTAGTGTGCACTAGGGCTCACATCAAATAAACCTATTGGCAATATACTCTTCGATGATCATTATTTTTTTTGACAGCTGCTAACAATTTGATTGTTAATTATTTGACAGGTAAGTGCTCAAGTGTATTTATTAAGCAAAACGATTTAAACAAGCTCGACTCAGATCTCGAGATAGAATCCAGTGCACTACGTACGAGTACTAAGCTACACCAATGGGCCAACTAAATTGGATTGGACAATACGTATCATCTTTTACTGTACCGTGTTAATACATTACATCGGCTATGAAGACGCTCAGTTCAAAACTAGAGCAATAAAAGCTCTAAATGACCAAGTCTTCTTCTTGAATGTCTACACTACCGTTAACACATTTCGATAACATACGTATATGTACCTAACCTATACTTTTAATACGGCTAAATTTAGGTATGTGTAAAACTAAGTTTTCAGTAGTGCCAAATGAGATGTTTAGAAGCCCTTTATAGTTATTTTGTTTTATTCTGTTAGCTCGTATTTTGTTTTGACAGTTTCCTGTTTTTTTTTCGTTATTCAAATACTGTCAGTAACTAATTTTATGTTAATAAGTGTATTAGTTTCGATTTCCGCACCGTAAATTTAAATGTCGTATAAATGAAAGTATTCAGTCGATTTTTAAAGGGGTGTGTTTGAGCAAAAAAGTTTTTCTTTTCATATTCATTTTGCGGTAATGATATTCGTGGAAGTATAAAAATATATTGTAAACTCAAGAAAATCATCTCATTTAGCCTGTGGAAAATATAGTATAGAAAGTAACGATATTTACAACATTTACAAATGTATATGATATGGTTTATGTACATCAAGATTACAGATTTTTTGTTTGTACACCTTAACACAATATCTAGGTATATAGTATATTTATACGAATATATATTTAAAAAAAATTAATACAATCGAAGTTGATTTAATTTGAACATTTCGCGAAAGTACCTCGTCTGTGGCGTGAACATTTCTTTGCAATTCAATATTATCAGAACCACGATCGTTGCTCTATATAACGAAAGAAAATAATAAAAATAAAAAAAGAACGAATATGTCAAATAATATTTCTCTTTTGTTTTGGTAAAATTTTTGGTTGTTTATGTCAAAACATTTGCGAAAATCACATCAATTCACTAAATCAAGAACATAATGCAAAAACTATTATTTTTTTTATTTATTTAGTTGAATATTTGATTTAATTTGAAATGTGTAAATGTAATTATGCAAAAAAACCACTGCAAGTAATACTATTCAAACGTAAGTTCCCTTTAAAATTATTTCATTATAATCTGTTGGATTCGAACAAGGCTTAAAATAAGTTTGGTCTCTATTGGTGTACTTACCGAACAAACATGTGGCATGTGTACTAGAACCCCACCAACTGAATGGGGCTCTGGTTGTGGGACTGCTACGGGAACTGGACCTATTTGCGAGTTTAAAAATTTAATATTTTATTAGTAGGTGTTTATTTAAGGGGGGAATATAGTTTAAAAAAGCGTACTGTATTGAATGCATTATAAAGCTGAAGTAATGTGCATATTGGTTAGAGTTTTCAATCATGAGCAGCGTGCTAAAGACAGTTCAATGATGAACAGGGTATTGGGATCTGTCAAATGAGTCGACTTTGAGAAACAGATAAATTTAAGTCACTATGGCGTATGTGTAATATCTTCAATGAGTTTGCTTTGAAAATAAGATGTATGCGCTGATTTGCACACAATATTTTAATTCGGATTTTTTAGAGGCTTGTTTTTGGGATTGGCAACACTGTTCGCCATAGCAACCAACTTGACAACCGAGGGTTGATTTCCGATGAATTTGGTTTGCTATTTGACCTTGAGTAGGCCAACCTTTGTCATTTTATCATGAGTAGAAGCAAATCAAAATGCATTCAAGTTCAAAATTCCCGACTGCCTTTGAGGGTAGACTTGTCAAAATATTTTTTCTAACTGCTTAACAATACCCACTGTTCATGATCGAAACTAATTTGATTTAAAACAAAAGAGCTAACTAAGCATGCGTATACGAACTGAAAACACTTGAAAGAGAAAATGGTTCGCTTTAAATGTATATCATTGTTTATGTGTGTTTGTGATTAACGGAAGTGTGTACTGTACAGTGCTGAGAAGGCATTCTTCTGTGAATGTGTGAGTTTTGAATTTTAAAAACTGGCCAAACAAACATTCCACTAAAATAAAACTAGTGCAAATATTTTTTTTTTTTTATAAATTGAATGATCTCTTTTAAAATATTTTCTTATAGCATTGTTAATCTCTTTATCTTCTTCACCTGCCATAATTATTATTTTTCCATCATCTGTAAGATTTGGCACATCTCAGAAGGAATGGTTTATGGTTTGTTTAATTAATTTTATTATATTTAGTTTCAAAATACATAGTCCGAGTAATTTTTATTATATTGTTTAATGATTTATGACGTAGAACAGTGGAGAAGAATTAGTCGGGGGAAAAGAAACACAGAGAAATAGGAAGAGACAAAAAGAAAAATAATATGAAAAGGGAATACTTGTACAATGACTCTATAAAATTTACAGTGAATTAATGAAGAGAGAGAGAGATATAGATATAGGTAATAGGTAGGTCATAGTTATGTACTAAATTACTGGTTTAACATTTAGTGCATCTAAAGTGCAATTATGGGGGCGTTGTCAGCATTGTTTTGTTAGTATGTTCTCCATTGTCAAGCTAAACCTAAATTTTGAAATAAAAAAGTTCAAAAAATGCACCTGCAAAACCACCCAGCGGTCCAAGTGGTATTGGTAGCGGAGCCATCGATAGGGATACGTCACGGTCTCGTGTTTTGTCTTTATCACTTTCCGGTGGGCTCTTTCGAGATGATTTTTCTTCTTCGAAAATCTCTTCGATTGGGGCCTGTTTTTACGTGATTTGTAAATAGCTTTTAGTCAAAATAGAAGCGAAAAGTTGTACTTACATCTGGTGGCCGAACGGGGTTTAGTGGTGCCATAAATTGTACTAGTTTGGTTGATAGTTGATGCCACATAATCGACGCCTCGCAGTAGGCGCATTCAGCAACCTAGGGTAATTATAAAAATAGTATAGAGAAGTGTTTCTCAAGGATATTCAATTCATTTTAGCTATTAGACCTGTTTATTTGAGCTTCGTTCTCAGCAGAGCAAAGTAAAGTAGGACTTTCAGCACGCAATTACAACAACTACGCTCTACTTGACACTTCGAGACTCGCAGTAGTTATTGTAATTTGTGTGCTGAAAATCCTACTTTACTTTGCTGTACGTTACTTTAAGTAAACACCTCTCGGAAATATCATTGCATAAATCGACTGTCAAGTTGGTTGTCAAACTCAGAAAATAGAAATTTTCATTTCCAAGTAATCAAAATTATTTTTTTACTTGAATCCTAACCATTTCGCGATCTTTTTAAAAAAAATCTGGAAACAAACAAACAACAGACGACTGTCGGTTTGACATTTGTGATTTGCGCAACTTTCCGCGGTTGATTTCCGAGCCTAAATCGTCGCCGAAAATTATGAGGTCTGCGTAAACTATTCTCCATACAAAATCTGACAGTTCATTTATGGGCTGGTAAATGTCTGCACTTTATGAGGCTTTTACGCGTTTAAGTGAATACCCTTAATATAGCTGCCATCAAAATACTGTGTGACAACCAGTGATACAAATACCAAGGACGGCGTTTATTTGAAATAAGATTTGTGTTTGGATTAACACTTAATAGAGAAGTATTAGACTCTTAAATTGCAATTGTCAATTTATACTGAGAGTTAAAATGGAAAATTATTTGAAAACAGATATATCGCGTATAAAAATCATCTCTTATATTGACTGACAGTCAGTCTTACCTTCAAAGAACAAATATGGCTGCTGAGACCAACTCGTGCCGCTGTCACCATGCACTTGAGAAGCCTTGATGTATTTTCGCAGACATGTGTATGGATACCAGTGTGCTGCTCAACATCTTGCAATTCCATTTGCTTCAGCAGAATATCCAACATAAGGATGCAACAAGTCAGATTGTGTTCAGCGTCGGTGGAGAACTCCGTGTGTCGGTTTGTAGGCGCCTCATCATCCGAAATGGCCGATGTATTTCCAGAGTCATCCTCAACAACTGGTGCTGCAATAGAAGCACAATAAGCAGAATATTTCGAACACTCTTGCAACCACTTACAAATTGAACTCCTTCTCGGTGGATTCACTAAATCTTTTTCGCCTTTCAGTGGCGGCTTCTGCCCTTTAACTTCCTTTTCCTTCAGAATTTCATGTTGCACGCCATACTTCATGATGCGAACACCATCGCCAAACATGGCGAACAGTTGTACCAATGGAATCAATATTTCCAACTTTGTCAAAATCTGTAACCAATGCAGGGCCTGCTGTTGCACTTTGGCTGTGGTCTTCTCGAATCGAATCGCCACAAAATTGTACATAGTCTTGGCATCGAAACCCAGTGGAGACATTTCCGGATCAAGGATCTTGCTAAGAACAATCTTCAATTCGTGCAGCTCCTTCTCGGCAACATCATTGGTGATGGCCTCCATCCAATGTGGCATCACGTAGTCCCAAATTTCGGACGTAATCACCTCATACGGAACTAAGCAGATAAGTCGTTGAAGTCCTTCCTTAAGGTGGCTGGTTCGCGAAGCTAACGTCTCCCAGTGACCACCGACCCGAGCGTACTCTGGCGGGTGTGGCAAAAGACACGATATAAACACCTAGAAGTATTAGATTAAATTGTTGGAAGACAGACGAGTAGACAAAACGTGCAGATTAGTAGAGAGTCGACCAGGTTATATTTGAAGGTCAGTCCAGAGCTAGGTTAACAGCACTTCTACTAAATATGAAAATTTATTTGTCAAAAAGCAAGAAGGACCTTCTAGATATTCGAGTGAATACAATTAGCCAGGCTAAAGATCTTACAAGTACAATAATATAGATAAGAAACATGCAGGTACCACACGTCTATGAAAAGGAAACAGATTCAAGAATTCAAGAAGACGAAGGCTTCAGAGCAAAGCCAACCTATTTACAAAAATATGAATAAAGATAATAAAGCCTCGAAGGGACTACAACTCCAAGTCGAAAGGACATTTAAAGGATTTTGGAAAAAGGGTGTTTTCAATCATTATACACATGTTGACCTACGTACTCGGCAAACTGTCTCACTGATTTGAATGTTGTTGATTTCGTCTGCCTCTTGGTCACCATTACTGGGACGTGCCTGAAATGATACGAATAGTGGGTGTAAGGGCCTGCTTTCACCATGTAGTTTTAGTGTCGCTTGTTCTTAGTAACAACTAAAAAACCCTATGGTGAAGAGAGGCTCTAATTGTTTTTTATTCTTACTGGGCTTTAGGAAAGAAAAGCTGCTTAATTGGAGAGATTTAGAAAGGAAAAGGAACGATATACTGTAGTCTTCGACAAACATATTGTAAGCTTGCAGACTCAGACTATCTACTAACTGTTGGTTTTGTTAAAATTTTTCAAAGAAAAGCGTAATCAAGCAAAATAAAAAATAGCACAGGCGAACTAAAATTTGAAAATTAAAAAGTTTGTGGTTTGTTCTATTTTGTTCAATCGGCCATATTGGAAAAATGGCGATTGGTGGGACGTATTTTTGTCATAATATTATTCTTATACGGGTTAATGGAGTTGTGAAGGTTGTATTGTATTGCTGAACTCAATGCGCAAGCAAATTCAATAAAAAATGCCAATCCAGATGTACTTCATTACCGACAACATTACAGCAAGGTGAACTACTACCACAATCACTGGTGAATGTGGTGGAGTGAGGAGGAAATGTATTTTCGAGAAACTTTCACAACAAATTTTAGTGTCGACTATAAAATTACGGAAGCTCACAATTGCAAAATTTGTGCGAAAAACATTACCATTGTGAAAAACTTAAATTAAATTTAAAGCCAAAACTTCAAATGTTTATTGACAAGGCCATATAATCAAGAATTCCTCATCAGAGCACTCAGTTAAGAATTCGATTGTGCTGATTTTGACTAAGAACTCAGTTGTCATTTCGTTGTTTTTGCTTTTGACGTAGTAAAAATGAAGTAAAAGTAAAAGTCAAATGAGGGACCCGCAGTTGCAGTGCAATCGGTTTCCTAACAATGTTAAATATTATGACGATTGACGTATTTCGTATTGCATTCCCGTTATGACCGCACCATCGCCCTCTGTCCGACTTGACTTTTTATTGTCACCACGCTCACTGCACAGGCACACACGGAAATTATACGTTTGATTGCCAAAATAAATTCGGCACTTCACAAAAATTTTAAATTAAAAAAAAAAAAACAAACTGGCGAAACATATTTATTGTAATATTTTGTGATAAACAAAAACTTTGTTTGTCAATTAGTTTTGAAAATAATTTAAATTTATGCAGCCTGCTGGTTTTTAGTTTGACAACAAATATGTTTTCTATGTGTATGTAAACAAAAATAACACCTCTCACATGATGACAAAAAATACTAAACATTGGCCACATTCAAAAATTTAGTTATCTTAAGTCGAATAAATTAGTCTTAACAAGATGTAACCTGAACGCCAAAACTAGATTGGTGGTTACGTCACTTTTCCTACGTCAGGCACTCCCGAGAACTGTCAACTTAGTACCTACTCATTACCGAATTTCCGATAGATTCGTCGGCTACCCCTCCATAAATGTCAACTGAAACAGCTGTTCATGTGACCGATCTAGATAGAAGATTATACAAAAAATAGGACATTCTTAGTCTATATTTTTGCCCATTGTCGTGAAGGGAACATTTATTGCGAAAGCTATTTAAGCTTTATTTTTAATTTTAACCAAAGTCTGATGCTTCTTTTGACAATGAAATAATAAGTTCCCCTTTCTATAATACGACCTGAATAGTTTGCTTTCTAAATACATATTTGCTAATGCAGCGCCATCTACGTCATTCAAAGAGATCCACACAATGTCGGTAATGAAGTAAATCTGAAAGTGAAATTGTTGCTTGTCGCCTTTGTTAAAATCTCTTCGTTAATTTTTTGGAATATGGCTAAAAGCAGTGATCTGCTTTTTTTATTTCAATAATAGACAATGTTATTCTGGACGTTCGGATTTCAGAAAAATTTGACAGCTGACTTGATGTATTTCAGTTTTTATTGGCCCAGAGCGATCACGTGAACAGTTTTTTTTTTTTCAGTTGACGTTTATGGAGGCGTAGCCGACAAATCTAGTCAAAAAAATCCTGACATTTCGAAGTGTCAAAATCCACAATAAACCGCAGTTCAAGTTGACGCGTTTGTGTGCGTTGCCCAGACAAATCTAGTTGACGTTTTACATGGACTAGGTATCCGAACGTTCGACATTATCCACATGGTTGTTTTAAATCCTGTTTCAATGTCACAGTGGAAATATTTTCCTTTAGTGATTAATTTTGTTCAAGGTGCGAAAAACTGCAGTCGTTAACAAAAGCAGTTGCTTTTCTATACGTGGGTATTGTTGTACTCTTTTGAATAGTGCGCCTGATGCCTGTTCGAAGGAAAATATAGCTGATGAATGGAGTTTTGGATTTGAAAGCCGGTTGACAGATCAAAGAAAAAGTGATAACTACCTGTCATATAAAGAGGCTTTCATCCATTCTTTTTAAAGTGGAAATTTCACTAAAAGTGAATTTACACTGCAATCGCAGTAGCGACAGGTAGACAAAAAAAAAAAAAAAAAAAAAAAACTTTAGGGTAATAAAATGTCTAGTTCGACACAAACACATTTCTAATTCGCCTGCGCTATTGCAAACTGTAGATATGTTGTAAAAAGAAAGTTTGTTAATTATGTTCTTATAAATTGCAAACTAAATTATACTGAAAACTGGACAAAATTAATTAGAGAAAAATGTATATCTACTGTTAAAAAATAGGAACAAAAGTTTTGTAACTACTTTTGTGTGCAAAAACTATCAGGTAAATTGTTAGAGAAAAATATTTTCTGTGTAAAATTCAAAATAACTTGAGTATTTGTAAAAAGTTTGATTGCAATTAAAGAAAACAAAAAATAAATTTAAGCGTCAGTGGAATCTTACTTTAACTATCGCAATGTCCTCAAAACTTGAGAATGTATGATTTAAAGATTTGTTCGCGGATGTCTGTAAGATGGAATTTAGAAAAATCAGATGTACATATATTTGATGTGATAATGGATCAATATATTAGGTGCCTGAGGCGTTTAATCGAGTATAAGTTGGATATACATGACAGATTGAAGAATTACGACAAAATCTTACTAAAATTTGCCCATTTGCCCAGAGGCCAGAGATCGCTCGAGAAAAACAGGGGAAGAACGTGTTTCTTTGAAAAAAATAGATATATGTATCGGAAATGTCTTAATATTTTATTATAGAAATAGAAAGGAAAATACATTTTCTACACTTGTTCTGATTTTGCAAAAAAGAATACTCAAAAGGAGTACATAATTTATATTATTCATAACATTCAAATCAAAAAGCTGTGAATTATAAGAACTCATTGTACCTGTGATAAAACCAATACCAATGTATTCTCTTAACATAAATCAGTTGAACAAAATATAAACCACTTACACAAACCTTTTAACCTATGACATAGGCAATAAACAGCTTTAGAAGTGCTTTATTAAAATGTCTATAAATTTGTAATACTTTAATCCTACATTTACATCATCACACATTCCTAACACGGAAGATTAAAGGGATGTTAAATCCTAAATAGCCGTGTGACTAACACGCAAAAAAACGTGACATGTTTTTTGGTCGGCCATCTTGTTTACGTGGTAGGAATAATGGGAAAGCTAAGCATGTGATATTTTTATAGCGATGGCTTACGAAATATCGCTTTCCTATAAAACAAAATGGCTTCAGGAACGGAAAATTATTTATTTATTTCGTATAACTGATTTATGAATTGTTGGTTTTATTCACTGATACTTATTACCACTCTCATTTCACATGTTTTGAATCAGAAATATAAATGTTTTCAAATTGCAGAAATGTTTTTCGCCGGTACTTGTGTTTGTTTCCATTTTACGTATCTATAATTATGGTTGACATGACATTCCTATGTCTCTTGCACAAATGCGCGTGAGTGATGGTGTAAATGCAGCATAAACACGCGTTACCCACGGGAATGTCACTCTGTCACCGACATACCTACTGTTGTTTTTGCGTGTAAATAAGGTTTGTTTGTTTAAAAATTTTTAGTAATGAAGCTTAAGATTTCGAAATTGCGAAATTTTGCATTAAGGGAAGTACTAATGGGGTTTATGTTAATCCAAAAGGAACACATTACCATTATATTTATTATTATCAAACGTCCGCCGATAGGTTAGGTTGAGAGTGGTTCGAATTAGAGGCTCCTTGTCACTCCCAAGTGGAGACATTGTGCGATTATACGGTTTGCACGCCAAGCAATACAAATGAGTAGATATAAATAGGTCGGTTCCCTTACTTTCTGGTGCAATATGGACAATATGTCACATTTCTCTCATTGTGAGAGAATTCGCTCAGCGAAATGAAGTTAACCAAAGAGGAATGCGTGAAACCACAAATTTGAAAAATGTTAATTTTTCCTAGACGGGAATATTTAAATATCAGTTTAATTGATTCTATTGGAGAAATTAAAAAGTTCGCTTCTTGTGCTTCTATTTCAATGCTAAACAAGAATAAAATATAAAGGAAATCAGATAAAAACCGATGGTTGTCAACCATCTGTCAGCTATAACCAACTAGCCCAAAGATATTTCTTGGGCTAATATTTGCATGTTTTTTATGGAGGGGAAATGCTTTGTTCTCTCTTTGTGCTTCTCTTTCTCTCTTCTCTCTCTCTCTTTTGCCCAACTTTTGCGTAAAGGAACTAAATTTGACTAAATTTCACTAATGTGTTCGAGTTCATTATCATTAAGGAACAGTTTTAATAGGTCTGTTCCTTTACTTTTATAGTAAGAATAAAAAAGTATGTTAAAATGGCAGTAATGGGGATAAAATCTCTCACAGAGAAAGACCTTTACGAAAAAGTTAGGAAAGTTGATTGTAGTAATCAGTGAAAAAATGGCAGATACCTAACTCAAAAAAAGTGTCACGAAAAGTAGTTAAAATGTGTGATACACTCAAAGAGTTCAGCTAAAATTAGACTGTATGCCAACAGGCAAATTACCAGATTAGTTGTCAAATGACCAAAATGTCAGACTATATGACCAAAACTACCAATATGGTCATATTTGCCTTGACGGTCATTTAAGGCATTTGTTATTATTTATTACCAAATGTTGTAGCACAAAAAAGACAACGAAAATGAAAATAAAACACAAAATAATTCTTGTTCCGTCAAAAATGCCAGCAATGCCATAACGAAATTTCAATAAAGTGGGGCATATAGGGCTTTATGCTGGCATTCGTGGTTATTGTCCGATTACACTATATGCTAATTGGGCATTTTTATCTGTCAAATTCAGCCTGGTCATATGTGGAATTTAGGTCATTTGAGCATATGAGATATGCCCATTACATTGTGTGACCATATTTTGACAAGAGAACTGTCAGAAATTGACATTTTATGACCACTTGGCATAAAGTGAAATCTCACCTTTAGCTAATTTTATTAATAGTATTAGTTGATTCATGAAGCGAAGAAATTGATTTGGAATTAATCGAAAAAGAATTTCATCACCACTTTCGAAAAGAACCTTGCCGAGAATATTCAATTTTATTTTGCCACCTGTTGCTACCATTTTAATACACGGGAAGTCAAAACAAATACATTCATTATATCAAATAAGATAACAAATTTTAAATCATCTGTCAATAGTATCAATAGGTGACTGACAAGTTTTTCCAATTCTTACACCAAAAATTTGTTGAGTAAAAATTCGTAAGATTCTCGGTGGAGGCGGAGGGATAATATCTTGCTCTCTCGATGACGCTCTCTCTTACGAATTTTGTGAGTTAGGGAACGGCATTGAGTAAGACTTTGTAAAAATTCGTAAAAGTTCGTAAAAGTTTAAAGTAAAGGAACAGACCTAATATCAATAGCAGCATAAGTCATATTGAAGAATAAAAAACATTACATTTTTTTTTGTTGTGACAGTCAATTTTTTAATAAGATTGCTGTCATTATAGTAAAGTCTTTGAGGGCCGTTTGCCCTTTAAGTTCTACTTAAATACTTATAGGCTACTTTTTTTAGGGCATAAACTGTCACATAAGAGCTTATGTGGCATTTAATTCGCACGAGTCATATCAACAAACAGACCTGAAACTTGTTTCCGTTAACGAATTTAGCAAAAAAAATGCGACAGGATGGATTTCAAGTTTTTAAGAATCAGTGGCTCTAAAAATTATGCTGTCAGTTTCTCGTTGTCACGCCAATTAAAAATTATATGAATATGGCTACAGAAGATTGAAGAGATCACTGAAGGCCTTAAATATGATTTCCTTGATTTCATTTTTAGTGAACTATTGAATAAGAGCTTTATTTAAGCACGATCTACGTACTAGGCTGAAAAAAAGACAAATCTAATCCAATTTAGTGGATACACTGCTATACAACAAGTTAGAATACCCATCGACCTATAATATTGTGGCAGAGATAAATTTGATTAATATTAGGTAGTTTACATAGCACCAGCTACATCAGTGTAGACCATTTTACATACTCGCACTTACATTGTAATGGATGCGACAGATTTCCTTCAACCACTGACACACGTGCTCCATTTTGAGTTTTTCAATTGTGCTCTCGACTTGTCCAGCAGCTGAAATCACAAAGCAGTGAAACCGTTTATGCATACGTTACTTAGATCATACAACTTACCGTCGTACGAATACGCCGTCACATGAAACCAATGAAACAGCATACTTAGAATCCTACCCAATATCTCTACCGGTGTATCAGCGGTTGGTGTACATCTGCCAACTAGAAGCCAAATTCCATATCGTCCCAACATTTGACGCTCCTCCAGAGAAATATTATCTTGCTGTCCATTTCCCGCCTTCTTTCCATCCGAAGACGGGGAGCTCTCCTTACCCGGCTCAAAATTCAAAGGCTTAGCTTCCCGCAAAAGACTTATCACCGATTCGACCATGTTCATTTGCATTTCAGCGTCCATCTGCCATGCGGGTGGCAAGCTTCGATGGACGACATGATCACCACCGCGTCGCGTATTGTGACGATTTCCGTGACACTGAGCACAATATCGAATCGGATGGTTGCCATTGTAGCTGGCGCATTCGGTAGAGAAACAGATTGAAAAGGCCGACTTCTCTGAGGATCGGCAGTTCTTATTCTCACAAACCATAGACACCTGTTGCATCGGATGCAGAATGTCACCAAACGTCAGATTGGCATGCTCGCGATGAATTTCATTAGCACACTCAATGCATAGGTATAGTGGTGGCGGACAATCGGGGGCATAGGTGATGCTGATGCCATGATCGTAGCAGACTTTTGCCGCTTCTGCGTTGCCAGCATTCGGACACTGCTCACGCTGACATACAAATGGCACAAGATCATCTGAAAGTGAAGTATTTTATTTTTCTGTCAGAATCAGTAAAAATATTTTTATTTTTCTCTATGCTCTTAAGCTCACTTTGGGTGATGATGAACTGAACGCATCCATGTATGCTTTTACAAAGCATTTATGACTTTCATGCATTGGAACTTTAGCTATTCCAAATTATGCATAAATAGTCTAGATATCTATCTTCGTCGCCTTTTCGGAAATGTCACTTTTCTGTCAAATGTTGGCTTACACAAAAGGCTATAGCTGCGTGAATAACGAAACAGACTGGCTATCTGTCAATTTAACTGTCAAATCTTTTACAAATTTCTATGGACTTCTAATCGTGAAAAGTGGCTTTTACCAATAACATGTTTCAATCTTTAAGCGTAGTACGCTGCTCGAGCTAAACTAAATTTTATCTGGTCTCCAACTTTCTCTCCATCTCATCCGCTAAAGTCCTAGCTAAATTTTGACATAGAGTACGCTTGGGATAAATGTCACAAAAAACAGTTGTTCTTTGAAAAAAACTTCTTTCATAAATTGATTTCTTTCTTATTTCAACTATTTCTGCTTCTTGGTACTTCTCGTCCACGTAATAATTAAAAAAGCTCATCCTTGCATACTTTTCCGCAACAGAAAAACAAATATACAACGATCTGCCACAATTTAGCTTGAGGAAATGTGCCGCCCATTAAATGGCCACGCTAAATTTTGACAGACACATGAAGTACATGTTGAAACAAAAGTTTGATTATTTAGCTCGAGCTGCGTACCACTCAGCTAAATGGGTTCGCTAAGATTTAGCTCAGCTAAATTTAGGAGAGATTTTTGTATGGGAGCGAAAATTTAGCTCGAGCAGCGTACTTAGCTTTACATTGAATTTTCTTTAGATCTCAATAGTGAAGTTCAGAAATATTTGCCGCAAGAATTGACCGTAAGGAATAAAAATCAATATAAGTAGCGACAAGAGTTACTTGTAGCTTTAGTATCAATTTTAAGCAAAATTAAAAAGCAATCGCCATCTGCAATTAGTCATTTCTTGTATAATGTTGTTGAAATTAACGCGTTTATTTTAACTTAACTTACTTACTTGTGGTTAAAGCTCAAATCTAATTGCCTGATCGTTATGTGAATTTTGTTATACATATAACATACTTGTAATTTATTACTTTTATGCTAAATACTTACCTAAACTTTTTCATAACCTATTTGAACTAATTGTCAATCTTAAATTTTGTTTCCCCTCTCTATTAAAATTGAAGACAAACCAAGTCGACGTCTTTTAATCTTTCCTTTTTATAAGAATCTTTGAATATTTGAACAATGTTCAAGTTCTTTTCTCATTAATATTTGTTATCTGTCAAAAATTGTCTCCGAGTGACAAAATTAATAAGAACTACAAAAACGTGAGAACTACGGCGGTATTTCTGATTGCTCGCTTCTTCAATTTTAATTATTTCCGTATTTTCTTTATGTCTAAATTTTCAATGACATTTGACCAGCGTTGCCGGAGAGAAATATTATAAGGTAGTACTGCAGCCAGAAAAGAGGAGTATTTAAAAAAAATAGGAGTACAGACATTTTTATTTTTATTTAAACAAAAATCATAGAAAAATTCAGTAAAAAAATAAAAACAAACTAGAGAGAGGGAACTTCCCTTTTTGACACGGTTTGGAAGATAAAAGTGCTGCCAAGTTTGCATTAAATTTTAAGTGAATTAAATTTATTAATGTTGAAATTACATGTGTAAGATATTTTAGGACTTAAAAAACAATAGGAGTACGAATGTGAAAGGAGGAGTACAGGAGTTCGGAGGTGTTGAAAGTAGTACAATACTCCTATGGGAGTACTTTCGGCAACATTTGACAGTCAAATCACAATATCACTGGGCACATTCAAGAATCTAGCTATCGGAAGTTGACTAAATTGGTCTGGATAAGATGTAACCAGAACTAGATTGATCGGGAACGTCACTTTTTCTACGTCAGCCGCATATGCGAACTGTCAATTTAGTAGGTACTCAGTCACGCATTTCTTGACTAGAGACGTCGACTCTTCCCATCCATAAACGTCAACTGAAACAGCTGCTCATATTATTACCGATTTCAGCCAATCAAAACCGATCTACATCTAGTCAGACAACTTTAAGACTTATACTTGAACGTCCCCACTTTTACTATTCAATATTTCGAATTCATATCTTGAAACTTACTCGTCATTTTCGAGAGCAGCACCTTCCTGTCAAACAGATTTGGATCAAAAGCTGGCCAGTAGTAGAACAATAGTTTTGCAGCTGATGATCGAGACACTGAAGTTCCATATGCAATCACGCATAGAATATCCTTCACCACGTTGTGTTTAAGTGTCATTAAACACTCAAGCAGTTGACAGTGATGCGCTGTTATAAATAAAAGTTGCAATTATTCTGGCTTGTCAAAAAAAGAAAGAAATTACTGTAACTTACCTGGATTCTGAGAATACTGAAGAATCATCATTATCACCGACGACACAGATTGACATGCCTGGCATTCCTGCTCTTCGGGACTGCGACGAGCTGCAGATAAGTTAGTTGTGAATTAATGGACATGTTTCTTTTTACAGAAAACACTCACTAATGGTAAATGGAAGAATGTAATAGCATAAGGCGTTCACAATGTCCTGGTGTAAGGCTGGTGGAAGAACTGATATTGTTGAGCTCGCCAAATACGGGAGGTTATCAATTAGATCCTTATCCAGAAAGGGCAAAATACAGCAAAGACACTGCAGCAATGCTTTGCCAAAAACTGAAATCAAAGTTAATGTAAGTATCTGGCCAAATATTTGGTTGTACAGGTTTCCAAGCTTCAGCGTTTAAATGATTGTCAAGTACTGCACATAATTTGATCAACTGAACCCGGTAAAAAACTGTTTCATACTTATTTGTCCGTATGAGATGCATGGCGCGACATCTAGTAGCATAGTCAGAGCATTATATAAATTGCCATATTCCAAGTTGGGGTAAGCTGACATTCGCGTGGGATCCTCAAGTGGATCGTTGATCAGTTGATGCGGTGATGTTCGGACATCTTTGAGAACGGCTGAATAGAAATAAATATAAATAAATTTTAAAATAATAAACAAACACGAAATGTTTGGTTCATCAAATATAGTCAGACTTAGCTGATTGACAACTGCAATTTCACGTCACAGCTAGAGTACGCCTAAAACGGGATACAGGCAGATTTCAGAGAGGAAACAATAACGTTGAATTATTTGGGACTCAAAAATTACATAAAAGCCAAATAAATGTGATAAATTGAGTGTTTTGCGGAGGTCTGGTATCTTTCAAGCAAAAACTAAAGCAGACGTTAAGCGGATCCCAAACAATGTGTAAATTCAGTAACGCATCACTGGCATCATGATGCTCATGATGCTTTGCAAAATGTTCATTAATGCAATTATTGGCATCACTTTCAACTTCAAGTGTTCATTGTTGCAAAGTTCATCAAACTGATGCGCAAATATAACGAAAATAGAGCATCACAGAAATACCTGATGCGCTGTTGATTCGCAGGCAAAAAATAAGAAGAATGTCGGAGGAGAAAGAAAAGTAAGTTAATAAACATTTTTATCCATAGATATATATGTTTTTGACAGAAAAATCTATAAATTTTGTTGATTTTGTTTGATGTTAAAAGTGCGTTCTAAATCTCAAACTTCTTATTCAATCAGCATAAACTGTGCATCGCATCAGCTTTGCAAATACGCAGTGATGCCGCAACACTGCGCAAATGTTTGACGTTTCTGAATTTACACAATGTACAAACTGATCATCAATATTAGATCAGCTTATATTTTAGGTTAAGTTAATACAAAAGGTAAGAATGCGACTTGTTCATGGTAAAAAAGGAAAGACTTTGTGATTATGTAACTAAATTTTCAAATAAAAAGTTTCAGTCTGTGAACAGAAGGTCATTTTAAAATTTTGGATTATAAGGCTGTCATGCATAATATTCCTCTGCTGTAAAGTACTTATCCACCCCCGTAAATTTTGATATCATTCTCTAAGAAGTTTTGGAAAATCGTTCTGCATTTGATAGGCTTCCTCCAGATGCTCGCATTTTGTTCTTCTGCAAGGGTTTTGGGGGAATCGCAGCCGATTCTTAGACCGTCATTCGCCGTAAATATCTACTATTTTGTACGAAATATTTATTGCTAAAAGTTCGCATGAAAAGTAACCAGCGTTTAAATTCTTCTTGTGTGCCCTTTGAGAAGTGAACAAAAGAATTTTTTAAAAGCTTTTTTCATAAGTTTTCTTTTGACACCTGGATCTGCATAGTCAGCCATTGAAAATAGGGGCTTATTTGGCGTACTTCAACAAAGTGTCAGTCGAAATGCAAGAAAATACAACAGTTCGCTAGATCAAACTTACGTTTTTAATCATTGGTCTGAAGGACCATGCAAATGATTGACAGCATTCAAAATACTAATTTACTAGTCTGACAACTGAACAGGTTTTTAATTGGCGTATGGAGTCTGACAAGTGAACACATTTTCAATTGACGTATGGATCCAAAGTCTATGAACTTTTTGATTTTTTAGCACAGAAAAATTTAATGCAGAATTTATTTTTTTACGGAAATTTTAGTCCTTACTAAACTAGTCGACAACTTAGTAGATACTTGTGATTGTTATTAATATTTGCTAATCACAAATTTTAGTCTCGATTTTAAATTTACGGAAATGTACAATTGCGACATTTGTATTGAAAATATAGCCATTGTGAGTTCCTTAAAAGTGAAAATAAAAATGATTATTGGTAAGGCCCACTGTGAACAACTAAAAATTATTGTTTAATTTTATCTATCAAATCAAATTATTATATGCTAACTGACGTCTGCTAATCAAATAACTTGTGGACATTTATTAACATGGTAAACAAATCTGTGCCAAAATGAAGCATGCAATGAACAAAATAAAGAAGCTGTCAAACAAAATAGAACGACTAAAACGAATATAAAACACTTCACAGTAAGATAATTCTTGACTCAATAATTAAAAACAACAATCGACAACCCAAAAATATGTGTCATTTTGAAAATCAAACATTCCTCTTGAATATGAATTGAATGCAATCGACTCGCATTATTATTTAAAAACAGAGTATTATTTTAGAACATAAATAAATTAAGATGTGGTTACTCTGTAAAACTCCTTTTTTTTTAAATAATAGCTGTCACCTATGTGCACGATTTTGGGTTTATCTCAAACCCAGGTTATTGAAACTTAACTGTTTCTCAGACCCTTATTTAGTTACAGAGATAGCTATTTCGACAAGAAAATACAAAATGCTATAAAATGCTATTTGTCTATCAAAAACAAATCGTTATTGTGAACACAGCATACGCCGTAAAATGACGTGTGCCATCCATTTGCGTCAAAAGTAAAATTATGAAACGCAAATATCTGCTAGATATGGACCCACTCTGCTCAATAGTTGTTGTAATTTTAGAACGCCAAATAATGCAACGTACTAAAAATTATTTTTAACATTCACCTCAATAGCTTATTTTAATGGTAAAATTCGGGATCGTAAAACTTTAGCTGAACATTAAAAATGATTATAAGTATTGTGCTAAATGACAATGGTGAAAAACGTACACATTACATTAGCTATCGTCACCTATAATAAAATTAAGGTGAACGGCATTAATTTATTAATAGATAAAAAAACCTTAATAATAAGCTGGGCCTCATTTGTCTATTGTTTATTGACAACTATGGTTTTAAATCTGGGCCTTTTTAGTAATCATTACTAAATATCACATTTATCTTCATTTTGAGCTCGTTAAATTAAAACTGATACTAAACTGATGTTATGCTTTTTATTAATACTTTGTGAAAAATTATTAAATAAACCGTCATTTATAGCGTTCCCTGTCAATCAAAAATAAATTAAAAAACCTGCTGCACTTACATTAATTAAGTCAACGATTAAACAACCTGTCACCTCTTCACATTTAGGGAGTGCTCCTGTGACACCCTTTCACGATTACATAACACTTTTGTTACCCGTGAAATTGAAATCTCACGACGCAATTGAAATTAATTTTGGGAGCTCCTTCTTTTTCAATACTATTTCCAACAACTTTGAGTTATAATTCTAGGCACAAATAAAGAATAGATTTCCAAAAGCGAAGACTTACTCAGTAATGTTTGTGAAAAATATTTAATTGTGTTTGCTATATCCACCCCAGATGGTGCTGGAAGAACATTGTGCAGCAACCGGACATGATATTCATGGAGACATCGAAGCTTCGCCTGAACTGAAATTGCCACAAAACATATAATTTGTTTTAGAAAAATCTTTTGATATATAAGTCCTTACAGGCTGCTGCTCGCGTGCCCATATTGATGAGCTGAACTTTGAAACTGCCCGTCATTGATGCGAGTAAAACGATGTCCTCCTACAACATTCAATACAAATCCAACAAATGGGCGTTCCTATAATTAACGTTTCTAGAACTTCACTGGAATTGTTGTTTTAAATGTTTTTCTTCGCGCACTTCTTCACTGGTCTCTGCAACCAGTGGAATATGAAATTTAATAATTGAATTTTGAAACTATTTCATGTAAAAAAAGTACATTTCCACTGCTACAAAACTTGGATACTTCTGTGCATCCTTTGTGAAAAAATCTCTCAACAGTATTGAATAAAAATATTCAGATGTGTATCAGAACTATACTTGTCAATTGTAGGTGGTTGAGAGAGTAATTTAGTAGATTTTTTTTTGAAAGTGACATTCATTTTTAACTGACAAGTAAATTAAACTCTTGAAAAACGTGGTACGGATTGAAAATGTTTTCTATCATGTTGCTCACACCTTTCTTAGTGAAGCACTAAGAAATTGTCGAAATTAAAGTAATGAAAGAATTGCTTTTGAAAAATAATTTTAGACGCTATGAATGACAGATGGTGCGAGGGTGACGTTGTAAAAGTGAGACGGACATTTTATATTGGAAAAGCAGTACTAAGCTGTGAAGAGGTTCCTCTTTTGAGAGGAAAAAATTATAAGAAAGTTGATATGTGTATAACCTTCCAGGAACTGTCTGTCATTTTCTTTTCATTCAAAAACACTTTTGATTATAAATTTGATCAATCCATAGATGTGTTTTTTTTTAGCTCCGATTTCAGCAAAGCAAAGTGAAGTACGATTTTCAGCAGGCGATTACAAAAACTACTGTGAGTCTCGAAGTGTCAAGTAGAACGTAGTTGTTGTAATTTCGTCCTGAAAATTATACTTTACTTTGCTTTGCTGAGATCGAAGCTAAAAAAAAAACAGGCCTTATGTTACAGTAAAAAGAGATCAAAACATTTCGCTTCCATTAAAGTAGGTAAATACCTAAGAACGTTAGACAAAGAAATTCCTTCCAAATAATTTCTAATGTCAGATGACTGTGACATCTATTAAATGACAGTTTGAAAAAGACTATTTAAATTAAATTATTCTTAGGTTTTGTAAGAAAGTAAATCCAACTTGGAAACAAGTAACATTTCAAAGTCCTAAGAGAAAACAGAAACGTACAAACCAAAAAGTTGACAGAAATATTATAACTTAGTAAATCCAAGTTGGAAGTAACATTTCAAAGTCCTAAGAAAAAACAGAAACGTACAAACCAAAATGTTGACAGAAATATGATTACTTAGATGATGACTAAAGGATCAATCTGTCATGATGCGCATTTTCAATGTCTACAGTTTCTGTGCAATCTTGTTTGGTACTCGCTGTACTTGAATGTAAACGTTACTTAACTGCACAACTGTCAAAAGTAAAGAAAGTGTAACTGGCCATTTGGTTAATCAATAAAAAAATTACCCTACTGACAATAAATTTAAGGATGGAGAAAGCTCTTTTTTAGCAAAAGTTACTCGTTACTTTACTAAATCTCTCGCTTTTTATCATTTTCGGAGACATTTAGAACCCAATCTATTGATTAAACCAAGCACATGAATGGAACTAATTTGACTGCACAACTGTCAAATATAAAATAAAAGTGACTGTTCGAAATGAAAGAAAAATGGTAACAGTTTCTGTTCTCTAATAAAAGACACTTACTGACAAGTTTCTAGAAGTAATGCAAGGCTTAGCGCAGAGTTGTTTGCATTTAAATGACAGATGACTGTTTGCAAGAAATGTGAAAGTTTGTGGGCTAGTTTGGGTAGATTTAAATGACGGATGACAGTTTGTAACAAAAACACATCGCTGAACATCTTCTGAGTATTACTATACGTTCCATTGTTTATGAAACGACATCGTTCAGGAGATATGCGTCATAGCACTATTTAATATTTTGACAGGTACCCCCCGACTATACATCTTGTTCCTACTAAATAAAGTTCAACTGCAATGTACAGCACGAGTTCACTCGCGAAGAGATAAATTGCGGAATATGCGTACGACATCTCAACTGATAAGAAGTCTGTTTAAAAAAATCGATACACTTCTCCTCTGTATCATATGTATGGGGATAGGACATGCGTAGAAGTTTGTGGTAAAATTTGTTTTGCTACAATTTCAAAACACACTTGTTGCTGTATGAAAAGTTACCTGTTAACACTTTGCCGGTAATATATAAACAAAGACTTTTGTAGGGGTAGTAGAATGTCATTGGTATGTTGAATTTGTTATTTTTTGTGTGTTTTCACCATCATACTCTCCCCTGAAAGGTGGAGAATTTAACAAATGTTCACCAGTGAATCTTTGGGGTAATGTTTCTCATCATGAAGAGAACGTAATTTAGAAATTCCATTCAAAGTATGTTCGAAAAGAGTGGTGAATAATATTCAAAGTTGAAGACGAAAAATATGAAAATGGGGTTCAAGTTGATGAGATGAGCGATTTTTGACATTTTGCACTTGTACCATTAAAGGTAAAACCCAATTCAATTCAATTTTATTTATTTTATTTCTATTTTTAAGTTCTAAGCAAAGCCTGAAATGTCAAAAAGAGGTTTGACTTTCATAGTGCACGAACTGAGTAGTCTGAGTATATATCTGAACACAGCTTATTTTGACAGCTAACCTTGTGATTGCTTATCAGAAATACTAATGATTGCACAGAAAAAGACAGTTAACTATAAAAAGTAGACTTAAAAAATAATTCGAATACAGTTTACATGGCAAATTTTTGTAATCGTTTCACAGCTAGTGTTCAAATGTCTGGCATAAATAAATTAAATCGCGATGAGCATACTTGGTTTTGGACTTCACTATAACGGAAGCCACCCTGGCGTTACGACAAGAAATGTACAGAGGCGCGCACGTAAATAGAAACGGCAACGACCAGTTTAATACCTCTCACTCAGTTTATTCAGAGATATAGCATGTAACGGTACTATATGCCATATTGTTGATCTGAATAGAAAGGTTGATTAATGATTAATATGTACAGTACAAATGAAAATTGCATTGCGCAAAAGCCGAACACTAATCCGCCATAACGAAAAGAATTTTTGAGCATCTTTACCGTTTCTTATTCCATGAACGGCATTCTATATTTCCCTGCAAGATGACAAATGTCTTTCAGGTAAATGCTTTTTTAATGTTTTTTTCATCCAACGCTTTGAAAATAAATTTTATATCGTTGACCAGAAAGAAGTCCAAAAATCGTTGAAAATTTTCCAATTCTTCAATTACTTTTTGTGGTATTCTCCCACTTTTTTGATTTCTATCTTATGCAATCGGCATTATTGTGTGTTGTGTCAAATCAAAAGGCCTGCAAAATAAATTGGTGTGGCCGCAAGTTGAACGACTGATTGATGTCGCTTGACTACAAGAGTGCTGCCAAGTTTTAAAAGTGCGGCTTTGTTCGAAAATATTTCTTTTTAAAATTATGTTGGGCGCTCATGGAAGAAATCTCCATCGTTCTTTAAGAAAAAATATAGCCCAAAATACGACAAAGCGCCCAATCAAAAAAAAAAAACGCAATAAATTCGCTGCTTCTTACAGGCGTCAAATGCTCAGCTGTGATGATTCTCTATGCATCTCCAATTCACGTTTTCATACAAATTAAAAAAAGAGGGGGAAACAAATAACGAATAATTCTCTTTACTGCTAAAAGCTGAAAGAATTTCGTTAAATCCTGTCGCTGAGTATAAAGTTGACAAATGAAGTAATTAGAAACGAAATAAATTCAATTTGTTTGGGGGTGGAATTCTGTAAGGTGATTTTGCGATAGTTTGGGTGATAATCACTGTGACTATCGCTTTTTGTGTGATCGTTTTCGTGTGACTGCTATTTAGGTATAATTTACATATAAATTAAACTAATTTTTTATTGATTTTTAAAAGTTCAGAGTTACTTTCGCATTTATAATAATAGTTCAGATTAGGGTTATATCAAGGCTACCTTGAATTTTCTGTTCAAATGATAACTGACAGCAAGCTCGAAAAGCTCTAAATGTCAAAATGTGCTGTTGTATAGATTTTGCGCTATCATAAAGTTTTTTTAGTGGTTAGCTTTGTTGTCCACCGGAAATCGCATTCGCTTTGCTAGCTTTGATCCACTGGGCTATCTGCCAAAGATTTGTCTGAAATAATAAAAATTCAATAGACGTGTGTTTTTGAGCTTCGATCACAGCAAAGCAAAGTAAAGTAGGGTTTTCAGAACACAATTACAATAACTGCTGTGAGTCCTCGGAGTGTCAAGTAGGACATAGTTGTTGTAATTGCATGCTGTAAATCATCTTTTACTTTGCTTTGCAAAGATCGAAGCTGAAAAAAAACAGACAGAAAATGTTTGTTTTAGAAAGTCACCATTAAAACTGATAGTTTTTTTTTTTTTAAGCTTTTTTATTGGATTCTTTCATATTTGATATAAATATGTCAGAATTTTGTTTAACAAAATGCTAATATTTCGATTTCAAACAATTAGGCTCGTTCGCGTACGCAGTTTGAATCGAACGCAATCGATATAAATCGATCGCAATAGCACTCATCAAAAATGACAGAAAAAGAGAAAATTAGCAACATATCGAGTAACGATTATTTCCCCTCTTGGCTCGAAACAGCTCAGACGATTTCAACCGTCAAGTACTGATAAATATGTCAAATGCACAAAGTTGTCAAGAAAGTCAAGAAACAAATTCAAAATCCAGCTTAAAAATGAATTGCACAGAACAATAAAATCTGTAAAGATAAAGAAAATTCGGTGGTGGTCGAATGTTGTCCTGGAACGATTCATATGTTGCAAAAAGGTAAGTAATATATTTATTTGTGATGTGGATTAGATGTCAAAAATGAAAGTTGCTCAAAGTAGCTTGAAGTCTATCCACGTACTTTGGCGTATATTTTCAGCTCTCTGCGAGAGTTTTGTTCAATTTTTTGAGTTTGACAGATTTGTACTGTTTGGCTCGGGAAAGTACGCAAATAGACCTGATTAACTTAAGTAGTTTCTGGTCTAAATAATTTTTGTAGGACGGTTTTTTTTCCATTATATTTCATGCTCTATCACGAGATACCTAATATCTAGTTCATGCAATGAAGGATAATAATCTGTGCTTTCGAACTAGTTCATTTAGTTCACTTTTCAGAACTCAGTTGTTTGCTAGTTCGTCCATAAACTAGACAAAAACAATCGATAGTTCTTCGGTACATTATTTTAATGATATATTTAGTTCGTGAAGTGATTCAAGGAACACCTAACCTGGGCAATTAAACTAGACTGTAGAAAACTATGCAATCGATTTTGAATACTCGGAATGAAAGTAACGAAGTTCGATAACACAGCTGTCAAACGTTGATGGAGCTAACCATCTATTGACCGCACCAAAGTTAAAAGTGCGATCGCTGCGAATGTATTGTAGGGGCGTGTCAAACCGACAATCCGAACTTGTTCTCATACCTACTTTCAAAACGTGCAGCGCTCTTAACATCAACTGAATTAAACCGATAAACATAAAACAAAAATACAACTTGGCAGTTATAAAGTTGATAACTCCTCGTGTTTGAATGAAATTAGCTACCTCCGGCGGAATATTGCCTTATCGCATGCGTAATCATTTGCACGTAAGGACGGGAGCAAGAAATCTGAGAACAAAATTTAAAATTCAGTTTCTTCGTTTTTGTTTTTGTTCTTCCGAATTTAATTTTCTAAAACACTCATTCATTCAAAAGACTGGAAGCCACAGAACTACAGATACCGACAGCAGCTGAATAAAAAGAAGAAGAACAAGAAGACCCACCCAACAATGAAAAAGTCTTACACATTTTTCTACAACTCACAATGAAATGATTTGTATTTGTAGAGGGGTGCTGAAGCCGAAGCTGCCCATTCATAAAAATAACAAAACGCACATAAATGTTTGTGTAAATCTTTTGCGTTCGTTTTACATTGTTTTTGTTTGTTTTGCTCTCACAACTCCACAACAAAAGACCAGAATTGAATCAGGCAAGCGCCTTCCTTCCGTCCTTCCTTCGGGCAAAAGTTAGCACGCTGCCGTCGTCTCCCTCCGCATGGGAGACGCCCCATCAACCAAGCCACCGCAAGGATGAAGGTGCAGTTCATTGTTATCCTCTTGCGAAAAGTTGTCTAGAATTGAAATAATCGGGACAAAAACAACAACAACAACAACAGCAACAAAACAAAAGAAGTGGAAATAAAAAAGATGAATGAACGCCAACACGAAGTCGGGCCACAAGTTGAATGGCTTGCATTTTAATGACTCTGCTGCGCGAGTTTGATGTTGTTTGTATTTTAGTGTCATTAATATTATTTTTGTTTTTAATAAAATTTTAAATTTATTTCTGTGTGTGGTTGAGTGGGGGCTGCATTCGTACAACTGTGAACTGTGCAGCAAGGATGCTCTTTTGAATGCTAGAAATGTGTCCCACAAGTGATGAATGTTAGTGCTTATTGTTTGAAATTAACGCTATAAAGACGTCTGCTAGAAGGATGCGTTGAAATATGTACATCTCATTTGTTTGTCGAATACAATAGGCCTGTTTTTTTGAACTTCGTTCTCAGCAAAGCAATGTAAAGTGGGATTTTCAGAACACAAATTACAATAACTACTGCGAGTCTTGAAGTGTCAAGTAGAGCGTAGTTGTTGTTATTGCGTGCTGATAATCCTACTTTACTTTGCTCTGCTGAGAACGAAGCTCAAAAAAACAGGACTAATATGAGACAAGGAACTTGAATTAGATTCAAATAAATATTTTTAGGATTGCATGCGGTATTTCAATGAAATGAATATGAGTTATGCAGTTATATAACTGATTATTTAATGAAAGGAGAGGCAGGCATTTTTTTCATTTCAATAATGCTTGGACGACTAACTTGCTTAAAATTTTAATTTCTCTGAACGTTGCCGATGTTTTACGCACATTTTGAATAAATGGTTATTCCATGAAGACAACAGAGGTAATACCTTTTTTTTAAACGCAACAAGAAATATTTTCTTTAATTGGGTTGAATAAGAATAAGGACACTTTTTAGTGCAAATTAATTGGGATTTAAAACTGCAAGTCGAATTAACATTAAATCGACTGAAGGAATTATTGGAAGGCGTTTGATAGAGTAGATCATTGTCTTTTTTATTAGAAACATAAATGAATAGTTGGCGTAGAAGAGACGGAAGAAGTACCTCTGCTGTTGACGATTATAAGTCAACAAAGATGCAAGTGTACTAAACGCACCCACCCAATTTGAAATTTCCCCAAAGGGAAATTATGCGAAATGTCAAATGCCAAATGTCAGATGTAATATAATGTAAACAAACTTTGTGTATAAAATAGATTATTCCACATGTATCGAGGATTACTTACGATTGGGTCACATGAGCGAAGTTGAAAACGAACAAGTTTTGGAGAGCACTTCCCATTACTTCCTGCCACACCATGCGGTTATTTTGGAGCGTTGGGCCTACCATCAAATGGTCCCGTCGGAAGTTTTGAAGGAAGCGTCAAAAACAAATTGTGTAAAGTTTCTGTGAGAATCCATCACAACTATTAGAAATTACGACAAAGAGAATAAATATCGAGTAAAGAGTTATTCATATGTTCGCTATAAGCACCCCAGAGATTTTCGTCTGCTTTAACTTAATCTTAAAAATATGGCAACTAATTGACAGTTTATTACACAAATTATTTCCAAAGATAAGAAAAACAATATATAGAACAAAACAGTTAGGGGGAGCGCCTTAAATAGTAATAAAAATAAATTGCACGACTGGGTCGAACGAAACTTTCTCGTTCATCAAAAGTTATTAAGTAGGTAGGTAAAGATGTGATTACCGATTCTAGATAAAAGAAACGGTGAATAGAATATAGGAAAAGGAATGTATAGTGTTAAAAAAAAAACACTTTTGGGTTATTCATCTGATAGGCAGTACATAAATATAAATAACAATGTGAGTTTTTATAAGTTGAGGCTGACTAACAGGAAAATATGTGAAAATAGATCGGGAAATTGTAAACTAGTAGATTACCACAGATGGGCCTCTGATGGGCCCATCTACAAGTAACGTTAAGTATTCTAGTGCTTGCTATGAATTGACAGTGACAGCGGAGGAATCAGCCAATGGGAGACAAGGTTCTATCTGCCAATAGCATCGTCCGTTATAAAGCAGATTAATTCGTTCTGGAAGAGTAGAAGCGAAGCGTGTTTTTTTTGGACTTGTAATTTTTAAATAAAGAACCGATATTAAAAAATATAAATACTTAAAAAACCTGATCTTTTCGATTTTTTTTTTAAGAAAAACTAAGTACAGGATATTATTTCGAACACTTATTTTATCTACAATATGTATTTTTATCAAAACGGTTTGAGCGGTTCTTGTAAAATTTGGTAGACAGAACAGTACCAAATATTGCAATGTTTAGTTTGAAAAATACTATTGCTATTAACTATTTAGCTGAAAACCGAGTACAAGTTATTGTTCAGGATGTAAGCATTAGTTGGTTTTTTAAGTTTTTTCGTAATCGAAAATGGGGTTTTCGAGATATGAGCGGTTTTAAGAATAAGCGTTTTCGGTGATTCGAATTGAAAATTAAGAACGCAATCATTTTTAAGGCATAAATTTTACTCTAAGTTTGAATTTTGGTTTGATCGTTTTTGCCGTTTTCGGGTAAACTAAAGAAAACAAAATTTTTAAAAAATGACGTTTTTCGAAAATCCATCTTACGTTAAAACAAAGAAAAACTGAGTTTGCCATTAAGTTAGAAATAACCATATTACCTTAGAAATGAATTTTTGTTACAATCGTATGGACCGTTTTCGCGATATGTTCAAATTTCAAAAGTACCGTTATTCGATTTTTTAGCAAGAAACTGAGTATGCACTCATGTTAACCTCACCTACATAAGCTAAAATATCAATTTTGGTTGAAATCGTTGGAGCCGTTTTCGAACAAATCAAAGTGGTATGAACATTTTATATGGGAAGTACCAACAAAAAACGACCCCGAAATGTAAGCTCCCAAACTCCAAATCCGAACTTTGAACAAAATCTAGGTAGCCGTTTAGGCGGTAGGCTTCGGGACATACAGACAGACGGACAAACGGACATAATTTTGCCACTCACTTTTTTGAGTTGGTCTATCATCGTAATGTCAGAATTGATTAACATCTCGAGTTCGAATACAATATCTTTCTCTTACTCTACGTAATGGATAAAGTTAAAAAAACATCTTACAATCAGTGTTGCGACTAAAAAATAATGAATCCGGTCAAAACTGACCGAATGACCGATTTTTATTTTTTTAAATTCGGTCAGAAAATCCGGTCAAGAGATAAAATAAGAGTTTTTGACCACAAGTCCGGTCAAAAATGGAATATTGTAATATATTTTAACTAAAAATTTAAAACTTAACTGATATTATAGTTAATTTTTTTATTTTTCTAAACTAATCTTAGTAAAAACAACAAAAAAACACCTTGAAAAGCTTTGCATCACAACGTTTTGCAGAAAAAGGAACGTTCTACTCAACGTCGGCGTTTGAATTTGGTAAAACCAATACCGAAATTGAAAAATGTTCTCAATGGTCGTCACTTCAGCCTTGTTTGAATGCACACACATTAACTTGGGAATATGAGCAAAATCCAAGGTGTTAAATCACAAGATCTCGGTGGCCAATTGTGATCACCTCTTCGAGAGATAACACGGTCCGGAAACTTTCCCCGTAAAAGATCAATGGTTGCGTTGCTTGTGTTTTTTCACCATTTTTTTAGTGAATTTTAAAAATTTCAATGCGTTGTTGAAGCGTGTATCGTTCCATTTTTAGTGATGGCGTAGTTTCTACTTGTCAAATGTCAAAGAATAAAAGCTTCAAAAGTGACAGCTACCGAAATAGCGTGTCATTCACAATAACACCTCTTATTGGAAAACCATTTACAACAAAAACATTTTAAATGTTGCCAAGTAAAGTTACGTAAATTTAGCAATAGGAAAGCTTTGCCTGGTACACTAGATAAAATGAATTTTCTTTTTATAAATGTTGTGTCTGCCTTAATATTTAAGTTTCCGATGTTTTGTGAAACAGTGGTAAATGCTCCCAAATTGTGTATTCTTACTTTTATCCCTTTTCGAGGCCTTAATCTACCTAAAAAGGTCTAAAGGGACCATAATCTGGTCCCACCGCTGACTGAGCACTTTTCGAGTCCTTAATATATTTTAAAAGGTCTAAAGGGACCATGATCTGGCCCCACCGCTGACTGACAATCATGTGGAAAATAACCAAACTTGCTCGAGCTGTCCGTGTCGAAAAGAATGGAGGGAGAATGAATGCTCTTCCTTTCGATCATCAGAAATAGATTAATTAAACGCCACCTTTTCCTTTAATTATACAGACACAGATATATCACCAGAGTTTTGAAGAGGAAACTCCCTGCGGTTTACAGAACACCTGCACCTGATAATATTCCATTCCATTCCCTCTTGCCAGCAATTGGGTAAATAATTCGACACATTTACTCGACCATTACACATATAAAAGTGAATCCGAGGCAATAACAATACACCACTCCCTCCGCCTACCGTCATTTAGACCCCGATTCGGATTCCTGCAATCTACACTGATTTCAAGCAGCGCACACGTTATTTAACACCGTTTGCACAAAACGGATCCCATTCCACGCTGCACCGGCTCACTTTCACAATAAAATAATTCACTACTAGGACTTCGCCGAAATTTGGCCAGCACATTGACACAACAGTCTGGCACACATGTGCTTAGCTAAAGACCGGTTAAAGGGGACACTGTGTATATCCATATCAAACAACAGGACAACACAATACGACTACACGTTGCAACTTTGACCTATTGATGTTTGCATTGGGGGCCCTTCAGGTAACGGGAGCATTGCCGTGTGTAATTTTTGGCTTGGATTTAGGGGATTTGCACGGGGTATTTGCATTTTTATGTGTTTTTTTTTTTTTTTATTTCAACATTCATTTAAAGAATTTTTATCAGTTCTGGTGGTGGACTCCTTTGACATCGGTTTGAGGGACAACGTCGACAGACTCTTCCTCTTTGGTTGAGGATTTCTTCGAAGATTTTTTAAAGGGAAGAGTCCAATAATTGGACAAGCTCCAGTAGCTTCTGGTGGCTCCCGGTTTAGACGTGGAAGGACCCGGCTCTTTGTCGTCGATTGGTGTATCCAATCCTGGAAGACAACTTCGTCGGGAGTAACTGTGGCTGTATTTAAACTTCTGACTTACCATCACTTTTGCTAAAACTCGCAAATCTAAAAAGTAATGGCGTTTTCTTGGTCTGCGAAGTGCTAGTCGTTGCTATGTCACTTTTGCTTGAGGGCATACTGCTTCCTTTTGATGTTTGGAAAAAGCGCCTCAACGAGTTGGATTTTATCTTCGCGGCCTTGATTTCAGGACCATCGGCCTGCTCGAGAGACAATGGAATTTCAGTGAGTGCAGCTTGAATGTTATTTGCAGCCATTCTTATTTTCGGGCAGTTGTTTTCAAAAGTTCGTGACGGCTTAAAACAGATACGAAAACAAAAATAAAATGTTTTGATTTTGTTTTCAAGGAGAACTCTAGTAGCTTCAGTGTCTGAGCTTGAAAATTGAAAAACTCAACAGCAGTCAGTATTCCTTCGAGGCAAGTTATTCCCGCTGATACTAGAATAGAATTCCCACAAAATTACAACAATCTGACCAAATTTTAGGCAGCATTGTCCTTCTACTGACCTTGAAAAAGTCTTTGAGATATAAAAGCCTTGTGCCTCGTGCCAGCATATATCAACTGCAACCATTGGGAACAGAATTTTTAAAATTTGTAAGTTACCTTGTTATGCCATTTTATCTCAATGCTAGAATAGGAGAAGAGTCAGGGCTCGAGAATTCCTTAGCCGGTATAGCCAGGAAATGGAATTGTGTAACACTTATGGTCTTCAAATATTGAATGGAGCAAGTGAATTGGATACATGTGGCGAATTTACATTTGTTGCGCAGCAGGGAACCTCAGTCATAGACTTCGGGCTCACTGGTGGTGACTGGAAAATTTATGTGATGGACTTCGAGGTAGGTCAAGCTCCATACTCATATCATCAGCCGGTAATAATAACCTTCGGAATTAATGTCCAGAAGAATAACGCCCCCAAGGAAATGTCTCTTCTGCTGAAATTGAAATGGAAAGACAAGAAAGGTGTTGTGTATAGACAGAAGCTTGGTCAACTGTTGGAAAGAAGGCAGCTTATAGATTTCGCTCAACTGCAAGATATCATCAAGAGGGCGTCCCAAACAGGCATAAATAATGCTGGAAGGAGAACAAATAACGACAAACCATGGTTCGACGAGGAATGCAAAAGAACAAGGAAATACTCATTCACATGGGTGAAAATATGATTTCTTTAGAAGGATATATGTTGAAGAAAATAGAAAATATAAGGAGTTGTGTGAAAGAAAAAAAAATACTACACTATGAGGCGGAAGCTAAAAAAGTATCCAAATGTAGAAATGCAGTAGATTTTTGGAGATGTGTTGGAAAGCTCAATGGTAGGAAGTTCATTATCAGTGAAACTCTAGGACCGGAGATCCTGTTCACTTTAAACGACTTTTAAATCCAATTATTGATTCATGCACGTTCCACTATGCACAACCGATCTTTGACAACGAAGAATTGGATGCACCAATTACCGTAGCGGAAATAGAAACACCATAAAGGAGTTTGAAGGACGGTAAAGCACCTGGATCGGATGGAATCCCTTCGAGTTGACTAAGAGACTGGAAGGATTATTTAATAATGTCTTGGAAAATGGTGTAGTGCCACACAGTTCAAGAAAGCTTTGATTTTTCCGATTTTTAAAAAAGGTTACAGGTCTGAGCCTTCCAATTATAGAGGCATATCTGTTTTGAATGCTTCGTATAAATTGTGTACAACTGTATTACAAAAGCGATTAGCTTCATGGCTAAACACTAATGTCGTTTTCCATTGGTTTCACTCGGGGATCCACTCATTCTGAAATCCAATGGAACAACAAAACAGCTTCTGAAAGAATCCACAATAGTATTGGTGAAATGCGAACAAATTATCTACGGCTGCTGTCAGTTGACTTGTATAAAATACATAAAATTACACTTGTGTGAGTGCTTCTTGAGTGGATTCTGAATTCAAATCGAGAAGCGAAATTCTCTCCTCAGAATCACCAGAAGAGTATTTTTTGTGCCAATGGAACGGTTTCAGAAGTGATTTTGTCGATTCCGGACTCTCCCGGACGCTTCTTTTTGCCCAATGGAAAACGACATAATGGTCCGCTGAATTAGTTCCAAGCCGGGTGCAGGCCAGGATATTTAACGGTGGATCAAATCTTTGTTTTCAAAAGCATTGCGGCAGCATATATAGCGCAACGGAAAAAGTTGTTTGTATTTTTTGTGCACTTTAGAGCAGCTTTTGACACGATAAATAGGGGTTCCCTAATGTATAAGCTCTTAGTAGGGTAATAAAAAACATTTATAAAGAGACACTTGCTGCTGTATCGACCGGAGAAAAGGCGTCGGACTGGTTTAGAGCGAACACAGGTGTTAGACAAGGACGCACTTTAAGTCCGTTGTTATTCGGACTCTTTATTGATGACATTACTGACTCACTACCGGGAGGTATTGAACTCGCTGGAATAGTTATAAAGGCGTTACTTTTTGCAGACGATCTAATTCTGATGGAGAATTCCCCGGAGACGCTTCAGCGCATGATAAACCGTTTATATGATTTTTGCAAAATGTGGAGCCTTATAATAAACCTACAAAAGTCAAAGGCGATGATGTTTAAGAAAGGTAGTGGAAGAATTTGCAGCAACGGAAAATGTTTTTTGAACGGCGAATAGATCGAAGTAGTTAATAAGCACAACTACTTGGTATGCTTTTCACACAAAACCTAAGAAATGGAAGAACACCTGAAATGCAAGTTTCAAAAGGCCAAAACCGTGATAAATACAACTTGGAGAAAATGTTTTGCTAAGAAGTCATAGCAGCAAGTTTTGTGTTTTCGAGGCGGTCGCAGAGTCATCTAGGTGTGGTTTGAGGTTTCCGTTTGCCACTCAACACACCAAATTATTGTCATAATGCTGGAGACTGGTCTTTCTTCACTGGCCACAAAGACACTTCACGGAAAGAATTGAAAATCACCAATTGCAAAATTTTGAGTTGCAATTCACGAATTATATCTTTGTCGCAAATTACAACGATTTTTTCTTGGATTGATATAAAAATGCGTAATTCGACATTGAAAACGGCGTAGAATACAAAATTCTGCTTGTTGAATTTTGCGATTAGACGTATTAATTCGAGCTTCTTTTATTTGTAGTGATTTGCGATATCGTTTGGCGCAATTTACCACTTCAATGGGTCAATTTCTCAAGCACTACTTCACAATCGCAAATTGCAAAAAGTATTTGCTGATTTACAAACACTGAGTGCCGAATCAATGAAATCTTATAATAATTTAACACATGTAAATTGAAAACGTGACGTAGGGAAATCGTGAATTACAAAATATTTTTGTAATTTTCCATGGAATTAACTTATTTATTTATTTATTTATTTTTATTTATTTATTTCATTATCCTCATGTTACAATTTATAATCTTCAAAACTAATAATAAATATTGCAGCTAAAAATTTTGAGAATAGTTAGTGACATTTTGTATTAATTAACATAAATAGAGGCAAATGTCACATTATTTAAAAGTAATTATTGTGGGGTGACAAATTAAATTTAAGAAAACAATTTCATTATACAAAATAAAGAAAAATGTATTACTTATAATATTTTTTATTTAGTAAATATTATGCGATGTAGTTCAGCAAAATTTCAATTTCAGTATGGTTAAAACTAAGAAGCCATTGTTTCACTTTTTTCATAAAAGTAAATAAATTCGTGGTGGTAATTTACGAATTATGTTTGCAATTCACAATCCATAGTTTGAGCAAATTAATAACTATTTGTGTCAAATTGCGATTGGGTATTGCAATATGTATTCCTCATTTGATCGCATCATTGACAATGAAAAGTAGCGATTCGCGACTTTTGAGGGTCAATATCTTCACTTCGTAAAATTTATAGAATTGCGAATAGAAAGTCGAGAATTAGTAAATCCTGAGCTAAGCTCTAAAACTAGACAAACTTTTCGTGACTCTGCTCTCATTTTTCTTGATTTGATCTTAAAATGTTTTCCGTGTTAAACTTCAAGTGGACTACATTTTTAAAGTCTTGCCTTTGGAAAGATTACCAAAACAAGTGGCATTGGAAGCACTACGATGCAAAAATAGTTCTTCTTCTTTCTTTAGGTGGTGCTTACAGTCCGGGGTGGACCATGGCCTCAACAAACAAGCCAGCTCGGTCCCTCGCTAGCTGCCTCCAGTTACGCACACCAAGTTGGTTGAGGTCGTACTCCAATTGTGCGCGCCACCTAAGGTGGGGTCTTCCTCTGCTGCGTTGTCCCTCAGGGGTGGATTCGAAGACTCGTCGGGCTGGTGCGTTGTTGTCCATACGCTCCACGTGCCGCAGCCATCTCAGCCGTTGTACTTTCAGCTTTTTGACTAGGTCAGCGTCGCTGTATAGCCCATATAGTTCGTCGTTGAATCTTCTTCTCCACACTCCATCGTCACAAACTGGACCGAATATCACTCGAGGAATCTTTCTCTCAAAGCATCCCAGAAGGTTTTCATCCGCTTTTGACAAGGTCCATGCTTCTGCACCATACAGCAGGACCGGGATGATTAAGGTCTTATATAGTACCTCCTTGGTTCTATGAGAGAGGGCTTTACTTCTTAGATGCCTTCTTAGCCCGAAGAAACAGCGATTGGCAAGAGTGATTCTTCGCTTGATCTCTGCGCCGATGTCATTTTGCGAAGTGATAGTGGAGCCCAGGTATACAAAGTCTTTAACTACTTCGAAGTTCTGTCCATCGTGACGTTTTGTTTAGGCGACTTTAAAGTCGATAAATAGATGGTGTGTATCGATCTGAAATTCCTGGGTTTTTTCTAAGATCTGTCGGAGTGTGAAAATTTGGTCGATGGTTGACTTTCCTGGCCTAAAACCACACTGATATGGGCCGATCAGGTTGTTGGCGAAAGGCTTTAGGCGTTCACACAGTACAGCCGACAAGATCTTATACGCGACATTCAGGAGACTTATTCCTCTGTAGTTGGCGCAGTTCAGAGTATCTCCTTTCTTGTGGATGGGGCACACGATGCTGAGGTTCCATTCATCGGGCATGCTTTCATCCGACCATATTTTACAGATGAGTTGGTGCATGCTCCTTACCAAGCCATCTCCCGCTGCTTTGAAAAGCTCGGCCGGAAGGCCATCCGCTCCAGCAGCTTTGTTGGACTTAAGTTTGGATATCGCTATCCTCACTTCGTGTAGGTCGGGTGGACGGAAGTTTTGGCTATCGTCGTCCAAGCTGAATAGATCTTTCCGCCTGACAGCGGGCTGTTGGTTGTCTCCGCCGTTTAACAGTCTGCAGAAGTGTTCTTTCCAAATCCTCAGCACCGATTGTGAATCTACCACTGTATTCCCATGCTCATCTCTGCAGGCTTCTGTTCGGGCCTTGTATCCTTGAGTGGATCGTTTTACCCTTTGGTAGAACTTTCGAACATTGCCTCTGCAGTATCGTCCCTCAATTGATTCGACCGCTCGCTTCTCGTGCTCTTTCTTTTTCCTTCTGAGAAGATGGTGTTCCTCCCTTCTTTTTTGCCCGTAGAGCTCGCGGGCAGCTCTCTCAGCCGCTCTGGTTCTTGTCTGCAGGTTCTTGTCTGCAGCTGAGGATGAGCTTGCTGAGAGGTTTAGGGAGACGCGGTCGGCAAAGTTTTTGGCGGTCTCTTGCGATAGTAGCCTTGCAACGTCAAATCTTCTCACAGTATCCTCTCGGTGTTGTAGAGAATTGGATATCCGCATCCGTACTTTTGCTACTACCAAGTAATGGTCCGAGTCTATGTTGGCCGCTCGGAACGTTCGGACATCCAAGATACTGGAGGCATGTCTGGCGTCGATCGCAACATGATCAATTTGGTTGACGGTTGTTGATCTGGAGACCGCCAAGTCCCCTCGTGTATGTTGAGGTGTGGGAATCGTGTGCTGGCAATGACATTTCGCCCCGCCGCAAAGTCGATTAGCCTGAGTCCGTTTCCGGAGGTGTTGTCGTGCAGGCTGTGCTTTCCGACTGTAGAACCAAAGATGCCTTCCTTTCCGATTTTGGCGTTAAAGTCGCCAAGAACTATCTTGACGTCGTACTTCGGGCACTTATCATACGTCTTCTCAAGAAGATCGTAGAATGCTTCTTTGGCTGTATCGTCTTTCTCCTCTGTCGGGGCGTGAGAGCAGATCAGCGTGATATTTTTAAATTTGGCCCTGATGCGGATTGTAACTAAGCGGTCGCTAATATTGCGAAATCCCAAGACTTCTTGCCTAAGTCTTCCTCTAATCACAAATCCACATCCAAATAGCCGCTGACTCTGCTCTCTGCGGCACTCGCCGTAGTAGATGTCACAGTTTGTGCCTTCTCCATCCCATCCCACTTCCTGGATGGCTGTGATGTCGGCTTTGTACCTATTCAGGGTCTCCACAAGTTGTTCGGCTGCACGCGGTCTGTTTAAGGTCCGGACTTTCCACGTGCAGATCCGAAGTTCGTTGTCCTTTATTCGTTTGCAGGGGTCGTCAACATTTGGATCATCCATATCCGAGGCTTGTAGTTGTTTCGGGACTACATTTTTTTTTCCGTGGTAGGGAAGTTACCCCGACGCACAACCCCCAACCTGGAGGGCCAGGCCCTTTGTTTAACCCCTTGGACAGAAGGAGCCGGATATTCCGGAGTCAGTAACCCGCTTCGAGGATTCGAGAGCTGTCGTTGACCCATTAATGACCTCAGCTCCAAATACGCCCAAGTAGCTCATTAAGGTATCTGTCATGTTGACTGTTGTTGACGCCACCGTTGATTCAATCACGTGAATTCATCCGCCGAACGTCCTCTTTCTGAGGTGCTCATGTTAGACTTCTGAGGCTCGAGCAGACAGTCAATTCTGACAGAGCATTATAGTGTTGCTATTTCAACACTCGCGCTTATAAGTTCAGCAAGTCGAGTCCGGATGGACAGGACCAGTACCCGGCGGCTACCACTTGGAGGTAAAATAAGCACAATTGATGCGTACGAGAAAGTTGAAACACTGGGCATTGCCAAGTCAATGCCAATCAATGTCTGCCCGATTCATACACACCCAACCACCATGCAAAAATAGTTGGTATATTAAATGGAATGACCTTGCCCACACGTGTGGAATAAGCCTGGACTTGAATGAAGCAAACCTGGGATCATGGAAGCCAAAGCTGTATCAGTGTAGATCTTAACTTCAGACAACAATCGGAAAGAGAAGCATCGGAATCACTGCATCGATCTGTCTATAGTCAGCTGAATTATGATTTGGGGGATCGCTTCAAAGATGATGACAGCGCCGAGGAAATTTCACTTATAATAAAACTGCGATCCGAACTACTTCCGCTAAATTATCAGCCTCATAGAGAAGATCTACCGGTATTATGCAATATATGTAACATGGCGGAGAGGGAGGATATATTTCATTTCATGGGTAGATCAGGGAAACAAGGCGGCACTTTTTTGGAGTGGATCAAATTCCCGATGAAGATATCCTTAATAAGTCCAATGAACTGAATGTGACTCCTCTGTTCGCGTACTGCAAGACAGCCTTGGCCTATCAGCAGAGAATTATATCAGAAAGTTTTTAATTTTATTTTATTTGTTTCTATTTATTATTTTACTTAACTATAATAACAAGAAGTGACTATTGTTAAACAAAAAAAAAAATACTGTCAATCGGCAGACGGCTTATTCCCATGCTTCCTTTGATTTTCGATTAATGTAAAGATTTGTAATCAATTAAGTAATTAATGAAATCAATTCTAATCTAATCCAAAAGAACCACCTCTTACTTTCATACCAGTCCACAGTTTTAAAGGCCATTGATTGTTCTGCCGAGGAGACGCCATCTATGCCTAGTTTGTGCAACAGGCAAAAGGTTTTCCATGTGGCCAACCCAACTCGATGCCGTTGTCGGGAAACCGCTCGCCAATCGCGCAAACTTTCATAATGCTGAGTTGACCAAATTTGCAACGCAACAGATGTAGACGAACCTTTACATACTGGCGGTGATGATTTTTCCCAGCAAATTAACGCAGCGCGACGCAACATACGTATAAGTGGACCATTTCGCACTAAAATGGCGCTGGTGATGTTTTCCAGCGCGGCAACGCAACACATCGGAAGCAGACGGACTTTTACACAGTAAAATTACGTAGTTGATGATTTTTAGCACATCAACGCAGCACAAATCATCGCAATATAACGCAACAGGCGCTGAAAAACATTTTTGAACTAAAATAGCGTTAATGATATCTTCCCGCGTGACAACGCAGCGCAACCTAACATAACGCAATGCAACAAATGTGGAAACGGATCTTTTCGAACTAAACTGGCTCTAAAGGTATTTTCCAGCGCGGCAATGCAACACAACGAAAGCAGAAGGGCACTTCCGTACTAAAATGGCGCTGACGATGATTTTCAGCACATAAACGCTGCGCATCGGATCGCAACGCAACAGACGCAGGCGGAAATTTTCGCACTGAACGGGCGACGAATTTTTTTCAACACCGCAACGCACCGTGTATGAGTCCCTTTAACTTCAATCTACTTGGCTAATCAATCCACCCTTAGAGACCATGCGTTAATGCAGTCAACCGCGACACCTCCTCCGCGAGAACTGTACCTACTCCAACTACCTTCAGTCTTGTACGTTGTACCAACTCTTTCAAACACAACTTACAATCATCTCTAATTAGGCCAAAGACCCTGCACATGTTCATCAGCAATGTTGGCATCTAGTAAAAACATATCAATTAAGGCGACAACACAACGTTTTTCTTCCACACCCACTGTGGTTGGTATTACGAAAGCGTATACCGTGAACAAATATAAGGGTCACTGTGACAATTAATGCTCCAGTAGCAGCCATAAATACCGCCTCGCCACCCATAGTCGTCTCGTCAGCGTCACTGTCATTGCCAACAGCGAAAGATGGAATACTTGCCGACAGATCACAATCACCGCGCACTCACTTTGGCACCAGTCAGACGTCGGCACTCGTGAAGAACTCACCACAATGATGGAATCCGTTCTCAGATTTGCGTTCATTGTGACACTACTGTGCGGTAAAAGTGTAACATTCGCGGCGAAATTTGTCACCCGACACGATCCCGACGATTCGATTTCGCACCACGAACCGATTTATCATCCCATCAACTACAGGCGTGCCTACAATTTACGCTACGAACCGTCGGATAAATCGCGGGAGATCACTTCGAATTCGCATCTGAATGAGATCGTAAAAGACGATATTGGCGAGGATCCAATTGAGTTTGTAGAAGCAACGACAGAGCAAGCAACAACTAGATCGCCTGCAACTGAAATGCCCACAGCTGCAGTGGTTGTCCCTGCGATATCCTCGAGTATAATGAAAGCAAATGGCGCGTCGACAACTAAGACCGCCCAACTGATTGGCGAGGGCTTGAAGAGCTTGCTCTACGGATCCGCGTCTGATGCGACAGTATACCGCGCACCCCATTCCAAGGGCAAAGGATTTCTTAGTCTGTTCGAAGTTTTCAAGTTCGAAAATTCGGTTTGTTCCGTTTCGGTCCGAGATATCCGCGAGTTGCATGGAACTTGCTATCACGCGTTTGAGTGCAAGAGTATGGGCGGCGTTGCCATGGGTCCGTGCGCGGGCGGCGCCGGAGTTTGCTGTGTTTGTAAAGAGGCTTTTCTGATTTGTTTCGCCCGCCAGGTGTTAATGTGATTTAATTCTAGTCCTCGTCGGATGTGGAGATGTGTCAAACCAGCCGATTGTTTATTTGGAGAGCCCAAATTACCCGGCACCGGTAAGGGAACCGATGATTTGTGTTCTAATTGTGAATATCAGAGCGAACGTGCGACAAGTGCGATTGGATTTTCCCATGTTTGAGGTTGGAGAGAGCGGGCGTTTTTTATTGAGGTTTGAGGTAACATTTTTTCCTCTTTTTGTGCCCAGCTCAATCGTCCGACGAATGGGGACTGTCTGCAGGATCAATTCATTGTGTCCGGACAGAACATGAACTTTATCGTGCCCATACTGTGCGGAATTAATACGGGACAGCATGGTAAGTTGGAAGGTTGGAGACGGGCTACCAAAGGTAGTGCGGTCTTGATAACGATTAAACTGTTCGGTTTCCGTAGTTGACACTTGTGGATAGATCGCTGATTTGCTTGCCAGGAAACAGGTGTCCTCGGCACAGTTCGAATGTATTAGCCCTTTTATTTAAAATGCTTCTCGTCGGGAAGCATTTTAATAAGATTCTAGTTGATTCTGTGTTACTTCTAGACCTACGTCTTGTAAGTTGTAGTCCTCAAGAATTAAGCCACACGAAGCCATTTCCAAAGGCTTGTTTGTAGCCATATAAAATTTTGAAAACGTACTGTCAGGTGATAGACGTTGGTTGTCCTATGAGTCATTCTACCGGGGCATAACTTCAATAAGTTTCTCCCACCATCTGCTTGTGGATACCTTCAGAATAGGACTGGGTAAGCTACGAGTCTTTTGTGGATGTAGATTTGATATCAGTATAGGTTCTCTAGTTAGTCTGCTTGTCTTTAAATGCTGTCAAGCAACATAAGTGTACATTTTGGGATCGAGGTCCATATACGGGGGCACTATTCGATACCAAAGCCTTACCTGGATTTGCTATATAGTAAAGCTAGAGTTCCTTCGTGCTTATCTTCATTTAAATGGAAACCTAAACTTTGAGAACGTTTATCTTGTGATTTTAAGCCATGGTCCGGCCATGTTATTCTTGAACTGACCGCGACCCCAAGACTTCCGTTTTCACTAATGTGAAGCAAGTATGGGTGCACTTTTCCTAAAAAAGCTAACTAATGCCTAAAAGCCCAAAATGCACTAAAGTTTTCTCTTTCCCACCTTTAGATTTTGTTCATATCTTCAGGCGATTGGCATTTAATTCACTTCGTGCTCTTCGGCAAGTTCCTCTGAGAATCTTCGGCGATACATGTATATGTTTGATGAATGAATCGATTCTGATTTGAAAAAAACCTATGCAAAGAGCTTGAAATGCAAACAGTTTTACTAAGTTTGTGAGAATTGGGATCTTTTCTCAGGCGGATCTAGTAAAGGGTATTGAAAACTTATTTTTTAAATAAATTGCGAACTTCTTGAGATTGAGATATCTCAAAAATAAATATATTGGCTTGAATTATTTTCAAAACATTTATGAATGGAAGTCAACTTCGTTCATATGGCCACCACGGGAACGTATGCAGCGGTAGCTACGTTTAACCCAATTTTTGATCACTCGGCCCCACTTTTCGACTGATACGGCCGCTATTATTCTGAGCTCCTCTAACGTCGGCGGCTTGTGGGCATAGACCAATGATTTAATGTAAACCCATAAAAAAAAGTCTAGAGGCGTTAAATCACACGATCTTGGCGGCCATAAGACGGGTCTATTTAACGAAATAACACGTTCACCGAACTGAGACTTCAATAACTCGATTGCTGCACCCGCTGTGTGACTTGTGGCACCGTTTTGTTGGAACCACATATCACTGATCTCCAATTCATACAATTGCTCAAAGAAATCAAATAACGTTTCAACATGTCTCTGTAGCGAATACCATTTACCGAACGGGACGGTCATTTTCATCGACGAAAAAAAACGGCGCCACCGGCATGAAAACTGCACCAAACAGAAACTTTTTGCAGATGAAGTGCTGTTTCATGAAGCACATGAAGGTTCTCACCTGTCCAGTAATCCATATTTTGCTTATTGACGAAGCCGTTTAACTTTGCGATGAAATTCATAATTTTCTTCCTTTTAAAGTTGCGACCAGCGACTCGGAATTTCGGTAGAAAATTTTAATATCTAATTATTTAACGTTGTTCCTTCGTGTACTTCACCATGATAAAAATGTTGATTTTTATGAATATTTTGACATTGACAGTTCGGTAATCGGTTCAAGGGTACGTTAACACTGAAAGTTTGAAGTTGTCAAGTCAAGCGAATGAAATACCCTTTATAAAGAAGAATATAAGAATTATATGTCAGAGCTTTACATTTTTCTGTAGATTTTTTAGTCCGCGATTGGACTGACAGAAACTGCTTCTCGGTCACATTCACATAGCATTCTGCTACAAAAAATACAACATTTTCTTTCCCATATTAGTTTTCACATTTTTTATTTCAAGTGGGGACTTACAACTTTTTCACCTGTCAGATGTCATATATGTTATTACCTATTATTGCATTCATTTCGAAAAATCAAAGAGGAAGACAATACGTTAAAATAAAATCACTAAGCTCACATTATGTCTGTTTTTATTTTCAAATTAAAAGTAGCGACGTGACACCAATTGAAATTACATGTAAATGGGCTGTCAAAACTCGTGAATATTCATTCGTTCATTCGTAGTTATTTGAAACACACTAATCACAAAGCGATGTCAACTCTGCAAACAAAATAAAAACTACAACACTCACACACACCACTATAATCTACCACAATGAGTGCCACTATTTGGTGCTCAACCTAATTATAGTTATGCCAACCTCCTATTTAATACATAATATTAGCGTAACTATTGACAGCTTATGAATAAGTACCGCCACGCTTCTCCCATTCATCATTCCATTTCAAACGTAAACCTGCAATTTGACAGGCGGTTACAACTGTCATTAGATTAACTCAATTTCAGTAAACATTTCGAAATATCCGGTAAACTTTGGTCGTCGTTCTATTTTCACTCAAAAACAAATCTTATCAGTGAAAATGATACAAAGAAATGTTTGTTAATCGATTGATTATAGAATCCTCTTCGACTGTCAAAATTTGTGTCTCTCTTATTGCACACGATTTACTGTCCGACATTTATTGAACAAATGGTAATCAGTCTGTCATCGATACGTATTCAGGTCGAATTTGGTGGCCTATTTATGTTGATAATATCTTTCGCTTGCAGTGGCCTCAAACTGGTAGGCTTTAAAATACCCAGTTATAAATGCATTCAAGTACTAAGCATGACAATTTGAAGTGTGATACTTACTTACATTAATGATAGATGGAGCATGTTGTGTTATTTGAAACTGGGTCACTCGGTTGTGGATTGCATTTATTTCCAGATATATGCAAAAATTTTAAAAGCTTAAAAATCGAATGATCGGTCTTGTTGTTTTAACAAAATCAGACGTACCTACGTTTTACAGTAAAAATCATACAACAAAATTAAAAAAATATATTTGACAAGTGTCAGACCGCGATACTAATAATCATTTTTAATGTCCAGGCTACATTCATCCGACTCACAATGGCATAATTTTGCATCGAAAATTGCCTACTGTGACCTAGAAAATATTAAATGTGAGGTTAAAAATGTTTATTAGTAAGGCCCAGAGACAACAATCAGAATAGCTACTATTGCTATGGGATTTATTAGAGCTAATAGCCCTCTGAGATTATTTACAAAGGTTCATTTATGGACTTAAGTTAATTTATCTAAGTAGTAGAGTGCTGTAGTAGTAGTTTTTCTCGACTTCTGGTTGAATTCTATTAGTAACATTGTACCTGATTAGTATCGCAAATATAGCCGCCTTGTAGTAACTTCTAATTGGGAGTTTTTGATAAATGCTTAGTGTGAATATCAGAAGTCCTAAGTAGAAAATCCTCTTTAACTTTGATGCATTGAGAACGACGAATTAATCAATTTTATTTGTAACATTTGTATCCATATAAGTAGGTACGAGTGACAGAGACGAATAAAATTGACTACTTGTCCCCTTAAATAATACGAAAAATTAAAAAGGACCGCATTCGCGTACTTATCCGAAACATTGCGAAGGGGTTTTCATAATCATTGAATTATATTTGAAAAAAAACAGGTATTCGAACTTTCATTTAAGCTGAATTTGACTTCTCGGTATGAAATCTTGTAGGCGGGGCTACAGTGAAGCCTCAAATAAAACTCCCAAAAAAAAATATACGAACCATTTATATATCTCCGTTGGGGTGCTTTCGAGAAATCTAAAGATAGTAACCCATATAACAATACGCGAATGTGGTCCTTTTTAGTTTCGACTCATCTATGTAAGTACATAGTTCACAATCCGCGATACTAATAGCTCGAACTCACAATGGTGAAAATTGCATATTGTGACCTAAAAAATATTTAGTGCGGAGGTTATTAGTATAGCCCAAAATCAAGCTGTATTTTTCATACAAATGTGTCAATTCTGAGCTGTTGTTGGTGGCGCACATTGACTATGGGCCTTGCTAATAATCATTTTTAATCTTCACACTAAATATTTTGTAGTTCACAATGGATAATTTCATATGGAAAATTTTTCCATTGTGATTTCGTTCAATCTAGAATATACAATAAATAAATAAAGCAGGAGTAACAAAAACGCTGTAAATCTGCGATTACTTTTATCATAAGGGAAGCTTTTGTTGAATTTTATAATAATAATAATAATGCTGCATTTACACCATCAGACATTCCTAACACGTAAGATTAAACGGATGCTAAATACTAAATAGCCGTGTGAGTGAAAGGGACGGCATTACCTAACACGCAAAAAAACGTGACACGTTTTTTGGTCGGCCATCTTGTTTACGTGATAGGAATTATGGGAAAGCTATGCATGCTGATATTTTTATAGCGATGGCTTACGAAATTTCGCTTTCCTACAAAACAAAATGGCTTCCGGAAGTGATGAACGGAAAATTATTTATTTATTTCGTATAACTGATCAATGAATTGTTGGTTTAATTTACTAAAACTAATTCACCAGTTTTGAATCAGAAATAGAAATGTTTTCAAGTGATTGCAGAAATGTGGCTATGTTTGTCATCTATAACTATAATTATGGGTAGAACATTCATTACACTTTAGGCGTTTGATTTGTGATCTCATTCTTATGCCTTTATTAGCATTGACTGCGGACAAAAGGATCTCTCTGTCCCGTATCGTGCAAAAATGAGCGTGCGTGATGGTGTAAATGCGGCATAAGAGAAAACAACTTTTTGACACCTAAGTGTTTGAATCTGACTTTATTTTAAAATAAATATAAAATAATTTAATTTCAAAATAGCAGTTATGAGCTCGAATTAGTTGTTAGTGAGGAGCTCTGCGCAAAAATTTGTCAGTCCAGACTTTATATTTATGAAAGCTGTGAAATTTGCAAAAAAAAAGTCAAATAAAGCAATTACTAAAAAAATGTCAATTTGTTTATGGATTGTCTTGCTCTTTAAAATATATTTCAAAAAGTATCCTAAAACCGTATTCTTAATTTGCTCTCATTTCAGTTTACATTGACGTTGACAGTGCAATTGAGAATAAAATATTTCTATCCATATTTGCAAAGGGGAACAGTCCACGCTCGTTTAACATCAAAGTTATGCAGGTTTGTTTTATTTTTCCACTAGACGCTCTATTGTTGATCTGCGAGGACGATTATGACGACCATAAATTGGACGTAGCGCTCTTAACGTTGAGGCCACTGGCTCCGAATTTCGGTAGTAAATTTTAATAATTTCGACTCGTTGTTGGCTCGTATATCTTTCCATCATGAAATGGCAAACCTTACTGAAGAGAAATGTCAAAAGAGCGGCAAGAAATTCGGCGTCATTTGCTGTCCCTGTCGCTCTACTTTTGTAGCGTCCCTGTTGAAAAACCCTTTACCATCCCGCACGCGCATTTTTGCACAAGACGGGACAGAGAGATCTGTTTGTTCGACACGCAGAAATATGTGACTCGCATTCAGGTCGGCCATCTTGTTTACGTGATAGGAATTATGGGAAAATTCAGTATATTGTTTTTTTTAGCGATGGCGTACGAAATTTCGCTTTCAAAATGTTTCCGGAAACGGAAATTATTTGTTTTGTATAACTGATCAATGAATTGTCGGTTTAATTTACTGACACTAAATACAACTCTCATGTGACATGTTTTAAATCAGAAATAGAAATGTTTTCCAGTGATTGCAGAAATGTTGTGTTTATTTACGTTTTACGTATCTATAATTATGGGTAGAACATCATTATAACGTCTTTATTTAGCATTCAGAATCTCTCTGTCCCGTCTCGTAAAAGTACTATTATAGGCGTTTTTCTTTTTTAGTTCAGAGCACAACCTGAACTGTTATACAAAAAGTTCGTATTTCTTTTTAAGCTCAGATACATCAGAGCTCAGAATTTGTGTTTCTTTTTTCTCTCAGAGCATACTCAGAGCGCTCTCTATGAGCTCAGAATAAATTGACTGAGCAGGCTGAGTATAAAGCTGATTACATACTTACAGGCACATTTGACAGAAAAAAAAATAGGATAAAAAAAATAATTGAAATAGCGGACGAACATTGTTGTTGTGGAACTGAATGTTAACCAATTTAATAAAAAAAAACAATTAATAAATATTCAATTTATGCATATACTTTATTACAAACGACAGCAATGTGCTCAAGTGTGTTTCATAATTACATCAGAACGATCTGAGTACGCTCGGTTCAGAGCGCGCTCATAATGCTCGAACTCGGTTCAGAGCTCAGCTCTGAGCTAAAAAAGAAAAACGCCTTATGTTGATATGTCATATTAGTTGGTTAAATTTATTTCTATAGTTGGTGAGAGATTTGGCTCCAGAAGGTTGCCTACAATATTACACGGAACCGGAGGGTGTTGTAAAATCGTTTAACTACGATCCAGTCGGCACGATTGTCGAATCAGGAGAAGTCACATATTATGTAAGTTTGAAAATAAAGAAAGAACTTGTAAATTTATTTTAAATATGTTTTTATCTGTCTTTTGTAAAGAACAACTTAAACTATGCGATCTGCATTAAGCGGATTAGGCAAATGTGTTCGGTTGTGTATGCAAGTGAAGGAGACGGGGAGCAGTTCGATTTTCAAATCATCAACAAAGATGACGGTAAGTAAAATTAATTGACCGATTTTTGTTTTATTCTAATTAGAATAAGTAAATATTTAGTGACAAAAACTGTGTCAAATATAGCAATAAGTTCTTTTGGCTTAACTCCTTTGAGGATATTTATGAGGTGTTGTTAAGGCAACGCTTGTTAGGTAGGTAGCCGTAATTATTTTTTGAGTGTTTTGTACTGACAGAAAACCTAAGTTATCATTAAATTCAGGACGGTGGAGAGTGAATATTTACTGGTTTACCAAACTAGCCAATGGAGTGGACAGTGGGGGTTGTCAGAAATAACTCTAAGAAAGCATCATAGACCATACATTTAAAAACAAAAAACTTAACGTACTATAAAAAACTTTGGGGGCTTTATCCCGAACTTCATAATACAACTTTAAGATTAAGTTCGAAAACTGCACAAACTGTACTTTAATCGAACCAGAAAAGAAATCACTTAAAATTTTTGAAAGAAAATGTTAAAAACCCATCGAAGCACATCTGCAAACGAGCAAACTTACCTACTCATAAAGTGTCAGAGAAAAGGTACCTAAAAATCGCATGAAGCAAGCCACAAAGAGTGACTATAACCGTATTCAGAGTTTCGTTTAAAAAAAAAAGAAATAACTTAAAAAGTTTAAAATTGCGCATAAACCCTTAACAAGAACTCATGTAAAAAAATCCAAAAATACTTCTTAATAACCCATTCATTTAGTAAAATAATGTAGTATCGAGTGGCAATATTATCGAGATAATTTTGTAAGCTTTCTGTTGCTAAAAATTGGATCAATTATAGGTTCGTCAGATCATGTGGTTCCAACTGAATGATGCCATACCATACAGCTTCCTACTTCAAGAAAAAATTTGTACACCAACAAACTAACCATACCCTTAGGCGTTTTTGGACTTAGCTCGAGCATTATGAGCGCGCTCTGAACCGAGCGTGCTCAGATCGTTCTGATGTATTTACGAAACACACTTGAGCACATAGCTGTAATTTTTAATAACTATATGCATAATTTGAGTATTTATTAATTGTAATTTGTTATATTGGTTTACCTTCAGTTCCAGAACAAAAAGATTCTTCCGCCATTTCAATTATTTTGTTTTTCTGTCAAATGTGACTTTACGGCCATATTATTCACTTCCTTTAATCCGGGTTAAAGGTTACACCCGGATTTAAGTGAGTTTAACCCAAAAACTAGACCCAAGTCCATAATATTCACTCGTTAAACCCAAACATAAACCCATTTATTTAAACTTGACAGCGTTTAATCCGATTGGATTTAAACGCAATTTAAGTATTTTAACTCGGGTTAAAACTCAATTTCATAATATTGACATTTCTTCGCTCGCAAGAAATAAGAAAAGTAGAATAGAAAAAAAAATGCCAAGTAACTAAAAAAGGATTCGTGAAATGGACGAAATTAATGTTGATGTCTTCGTCGTCAGAAGACGAATTTGTCGAAGAGCTGATAAAACAGCAGCTGATGGTAAATTAACGTCGTCCTTGTCGTCGAATATATCGATTGCACAAGCGGGCTTGCGTCGACGATTACGATGTGGTGTATTTTCGAAAATATTTCGTGCTACACTCGATGATTCGATAGAAATTTCGGCATAATTAATACACATTAAAATATAACTGGGCGCAAAACAAATTAAATCAATTTCCAAGTGACAAACAAAAAAAAATTAAATTTTTTGTAGAATTTGACATTGCTAGGGTTTAAAACGGATTAAAAACGGTTTTTTAATCCAGCGGGTTTAATGCGTGTTTTTCAGTGAATAATATGGACATATGTTTAAATTGTCGGGCTTAAAAATTACGGATTAATAATCGGGTGTAAAATTTACTTAAACCTGAGTTACACCCGGAATGAATAATATGGCCGTAAGTGTGTAATCAGCTTTTTACTCAACCTGTTCAGTCAATTTATTCTGAGCTCATAGAGCGCGCTCTGAACGAAAAAAGAAACACAAATTCTGAGCTCTGATGTGTCTGAGCTAAAAAAGAAACACGAACTTTTTGTATAACCATTCAGGCTCTGCTCTGAAATCGAAAAACGCCTCTTGACGCATAAGCCAGGAAATAATCGAAATGAAAACGCAGAACACCAGAATTTGTTATAAAAATTGTGGTGAACACCTTTACGTGAACAGGCGGCGGCCACTGTCCGACATTATATTCTGGCGTCCGTTAATCCACTGACATTTGCGGCCTCAGCATAAAATAATTTAAATGTTTGCGAACTCAGTGTTTAGTATATTAAAAAACGTTGGAAAACGATATACATAATCGTTGGCTTCGTAGCCATATCACTTGTTTGATATTTCGTAAGAATCCATTTTGTGTTCGGTTGAGTATTGCAAGCTTTTTAAAGTTAAGAATTCTTCCAGATCTTCCATATTTAAAAGATCAAGAAGGATTCTTCTGGCAGTAATACTCTCTGATGTTAAGGTTTAATCTCTAATTTTTCAGAGTAGAACCTGAAATCTCTTGATCAGTAGTCCAACACACGCCCACTCTAATGCTGAGTAAAAGTAACAGGCTTGGCAATCGCCCTTTTTATTTTAGCTCTCACTTTAGTTCACTTGTTAACTGAAAATGTGATTTCTTTTTTATATATGGAGGGTTGTAGTCGAACCGAAACAATGATCACTCGAAAAAGTATCAAAAACGATGAAAAACGAACACGAATGCAAACCAAATATTAAAACGAACAGATCTAACTAGTCATAGGAAAGTGGCATCGGAACCCAATGAATTTCCTAAAGGGTTCTACCAGAGATGAAAGAATAAAAGAGATGGATATCTTTCGTACGTCTATCCCCCCAAAACCCATTTATTTACATTGTTGTTTTTGTAATTTCAACCCCCGTCTGTGAATACGTGTGAACTACAAAAAAGCATGTTGCTAATGGCGGGCCAATATTCCTTTTTCTTTTATGGGCATCGAGTTGTTCAATGGTTTTGTGTTTGGTATTAAACTTGTTTGGTTTTTGTTAACGCTTCGATTAAAATAAAAAAAATAGTGAAATATATATTTCGGAATAGCGAATTCTTGCATTATAGTTCAATTCATGAACTCACATATACTAGAAAATAAATGAGCATATGTGCGTGACTTCATGAATTTTTCGGGAAAACAGCTTGTAGGCAGCCGCCTTTCCACTGGAAAGATATATATCTCTGTATTCCATTATCTTTGGGTTCTACTCAGTTTCCATGCTTTATTTAAAGATTTTAAGGCAATGACGCACAGTGCTACCACCTCAATAAAAAATTGTACAGTGAGCCTATAATTAAAGTGCAATAGTTTGGACTTTGTAGCAGAGGTTTATTATTTTATAACAAAAAAAGTATATTTATTAAATTGACACAACATTTTGTGGTGTAAGAAGATTTCATTTTTTTTGTTATGGGTGTGGTTAGAGAAAAGTGGCTGCGTTAAAAAAAGAGTATACATTTACAGCGGTCGAAAGTTGCAACTGATGATTCAAAAGTTATAATAAAAAGAGCAGATTATCTGCCTTTGCGGCAGGAGATCTAAAGCCAATCATTTTTCTGACAGGGTAGCCTTGACCATGTAATTTAAGCATTCTTAACATGTTTTAAGTAATTTTTCCGGGAGGAATATTTTTGACGTGTTTTTTGTGAGATTTTTGGTTCGTTTTAGACGCTTTTGTGGAAGAGCTTCCAACTAGGTTTGGCGAGAGCAAATCTTTAATTACTTCCCCAAGTCTTAATTTCTTTGATATGTTGGTCTGGAGCTCTATTTTGCGCCGATAAACCTTTTTGTGTCTGCTATAGCTATCTCCAGCTTTTGACAGAAACGCTTTCTCTTATGAACTAAGAATTTATAGGTCGACCAGCTCCACTTCAAACTCTTTTCAAAAACTTAAGGACTAGTCACACCAGAGCGAATTGCGAAAATAACAATTTAACTGCATTTATAAATTGAAAACTGTCATTTGTTCTTCCACAAAAACATTATATTTAATTTATCTAACACATAATCTAAAAAAAGAAGAGTTTTACGGCCATATTATTTAAGCAATTTAATCCGGGTTAAAGTCTACACCCGGATTTAAATGATTTTAGTCAAAAAATTAAACCTAAGGCTATAATATTCTGTTTATGGTAAATCAACGTCGCCGTCATCTTCATATATATCGAAAGCTCAAGACACATTTCCGGCTTAAAAAAAGAGGAATTTTGGAGGCTACATTCGATAATTCGACAGTAAAAATGAAACTGGGCACACCAAAATTCAAATAAAGTGACAAGAAACAATAAACAAATGTAATTTTATGTGGAATTTGACAGATTTGAGGGGTTAAAATCGGTTTAAACTGTTTTAAATTTGTCTTAACCCGCTGGATTGTTTAATGCATGTTTTTTAGTTATTAAATATTATAAATAAATATAATAATAATAATATAGATTTAAATTGTCAGGTTTGAAAAATGTGGATTCAATGACCGGGCGTAAATTTAACTTAAACCTGATTTAAACCCGGAGTGAATAATAATAATAATATTAACAATTACGTCAATTTTCCCGACAATTAAAAATTATTACCGCGAACTATCACACTTTATTCACAATCCACAGTCGTGATCCACAAACGCAAAAATGAAAATGTTTTTCGAATTTAACCTTAAAAATGAAACTGAATCGCTGGTATGCATCTGCGCCTGAAAAAAACTTTTCGTGTGAATGCAATGTCAGAAACTACGGTTATTCGCTTGTTCGCAATTCGCTCTTATTTATGATTAGTCACTTCGGGCTTCTGTCACGATTTATTATACTTCAGTAATCTGTCAATACCAAAATAATATTTAGTTTAAAAATGGAAGACCAACCAACCAGCTGTCATCTGTCAAATTCTTTATGAATGTAATACTTATAACAAGTTTGAAAAACTAACTCTAAATAACTAACTAACTAACAAATAAACACCCCTTAGAAAGTTAAATAATTTTTCCCAACAACCCATCTTTTCAGATGAGAACGACATTGTCCCTGACAGCCAGGCGGGCGCTGGCATCCTCAACTGTCCGACCGATTACATTGTGATCAACCAACTTCGCCTCTGCGGCGAACGACTAAACGACGGCAGCGAAATCGATGACTTCACCATGAACGCTGACGTCCGCGAAACATTCGCTGGACCAATAGTACTGGCTTTTCGCACAGATGGCGCTTATGTGGGCCGAGGATTCCTTCTGACGTACAAACAAGAAATTTGTGTCTAATTACATATTTAAGAATTATTTATTTATTTATTGAAATAAACGGAGGAGAAGTAAAGGAAAATGTCACATCTGCATAATGCATAGCGAAAGATAGGCAAACACCTTTCACAGATGCACCGGGTGCCTAGAGGCGGTTTCCATTTGGCTGGTAATGTGATTTGGCATGGGAAGCAGTAAATCCTTTTGCGACCGAACACGTCATGGAACCACCTACACTATCGCTCTTCGTCGTCGTCGTCATCGTGGTGGTGGCATATTATATATGCTGATGCCCAGGAAACTTTTTTCCTCGTCTTCGTTTTGTTTTGTTGTTTCTTGCTGGCAATAATGTCATATCGCATGCAATACACTCGACATGAAGGAAAAGCGCAACGACTTGGCATACAGAATTGAATTGATATAATGTATCTACGCCTACTTTCGGCTAGCTGCAGTACCGTACACTGATGTCACACAATGCACAATGTGCTTAGTAGATCACGGGAACGAACAGTATTTCCCTGAGATCCTGAGGGTGGAGAAAAGCCACGAAAAACTTTCGGGAACGCCTTTTGTCACAGTTTTTTCCATTTTTTGTTTTTGTTCCTTCGGTTAGCCTTTGTGCCCTGTAGAGTTCCTGAAACAGCTATCTACACCCGATGACGGTACATTTCATGTGTGGCGGATGCAATTTGCATAAAATAATCGTTGGATTGAGGTGCACATTGCACAATCAACTAGAAATGTATTGCGGTTCACATTTAAAGTTCGCCACAATGAGACATCCTATATATTCGTTTATAGGTCCAGGACCACCTAGTAGGAGAGGGAGACGTAACCACAAAGGTATTCGCAGACAAAGTTAAGGAATATCCATAACGGAGGGATGGATGGAATTCCACGGAATTAAATCTCGAGATAATAAAGTTATTTCCCCCTCCGAAATACAGTCTCAGCAGCGTCGCAACACAGCAAAGGGGAATCTAGTTTCATCTACACAATCTCATCTCATCGCAGATAGCACACACATACTCACCCATGCATTTATGGGATGAAACAAAAAGCAAGAACACGTTAACCGGCTGAATGCAAAAACCAATTAATGACAAACAATTAACTGGCCGAAGATGTTTTAATACACTCATAACGTTAAGCGTTTGAGCCACAAGACGACGCCGATATGTGCGCCGGTGAGAGGCCTAAGCTGTCGACGTCGGTCGGTCGCATAGCTCGCTTTGTTTGTGGCTTTGCCAAAGCCACACCGATGCATATACAGCGCGCATGCGCACACAATGTGGTTTATCTTTATGGGATTTTTTTCTGCGCGCTCCTCTCGTTATGCTAAACCGCACTTGTTAGCCAAGTAGGTGCAGGTGACGGAGCATATTTCAAGTTCAGCGGGGGTTTTTCGTTTAACATGTTTTCCAAAGGCAAATTCGCTAAGAATTCTTTATGAATGTTTGGTGTGAATAAAGGTACCTGCAGCTTAATGTACAAGATGACGTACGAGACGAGCCCAAAGTCCAGATGGTTTTTGGTGGCCTTAACACCAGAATAAGAAAAGAGGCCATCTGTGGCTCTATTGTCGGAAAGCCCGCCTGCACGACAACACCGCCAGGAACGGACTAAGACTAATCGACTTTACTCCAACATAATAGACCTTCTAGGTCTATTTGTCGTCTTGGCGAGTCAGAAGCTTAAAAAAAATTGACTTTACTGCGCTGCCAATATATACACAAGGCGACTACCGGTCTTCAGACTTCAGAATATATAACATATAACTGCTTCCACTTGCCGCTGTCGAAAGAGAGCATCGGAATTATTGCCGAACTCACATTAGTGGTATAGCTCTGCCAACGTGTCCTTAGAGGCGCCGGCACTCATATAACGAAACCCTTGTTTCGATTTTATGCCTGACTACTAAAACGAAAAATTGTCACTTAGGAAAGATGTTCAGACTTATAATTTAAGGAATAACAGTAATTTTAATATTAAATTGTTGAAGAATAAAAAAACATGTTTTTTTATAAAGGGTTAAACTTATACAAGGTGGGCCAAAAGAAGTCATCCGATGTTGTTTGGCTCTGATTTTTTTTCTAAATGAAAAACTTCGATTCTGTTTTTTGATTGTTTTTATTTGGACCTTTAGAATTTTACTGGTCAAGTCGAGAAGATGATATCGGCGAAATGGGCGCCGTCACAATTGATTGCCATACGGGCTCGTTTTATGGCATTTTTCATCACTTCGGCGAGAACTTCGAGCGACAGATTCTCGCACTCGTGTCGAATGTTGTCCTTGAGGGCTTCTAGGGTCTCGGGCTTGTTCACGTAAACACGGGACTTCAAAAACCCCACAAACAAAAGTCTGGAAAGGTTAAATCGGGCGATCCTGCGGGCCAGTGCAAATCGCCAAAAACGACCCGACCGCCTTCAGAATATCGGTTGTGGCTCGCGCAGTGTGTGCCGTCCTAATTCGTCCAATTGCGGCAGAAAAAACTCGGTTAAAAAAAACTCGATGACTCCTCCAGCGTGAACAGCGCACCATGCAGTGCTCCTCCAGCGTGAACAGCGCACCATGCAGTGCTCCTCCTGCATTACTCGTGGATTTTCGGTGCCCCAGAAGCGGTAGTTTTGTTTGTTCACGTACCCGCTGAGGTGGAAATGAGCCTCATCGCTCATTATGTTTTGGTCGAAAAATCGTCTACTTCGTCCTCGAGATTGAGGATGGCTTGGGCGTAGGTTACACGCGTTTGGCGGTCGACAGGCAGCAGCTGATTCACGGACTGGACTTTGTACGGGAACATGCGCAAGTCTTTTACCAAAATTCGCCTTAGGGACGACCGGCGTCGATGGTCGATGTTTCCGGCGACAGCTCGACATCCTCGTCAAAAGCGGCAATATTCTCGGCACAACGGGCGCTCCGGGGCCGGCCACTCTTGGCAACGTCTCGTGTGGTCCCATACTCTTCAAGGTCGGTGGCCAAACGGTGCAGTGTTTGCGCAGTCGGTGTCGGACCGACGTGGAATCGGCGAGACGGAATTCGCGCTGCGCCAACACTACAGACGATTGCTACGCAAAAAAATAGACACGATTTTTCCGCGTTCTTGGGGAGTGTATCGCTCCATGGCTTGTTCACTTGTGTTCTACATCTGTCTAGTCCACAAATGTCAAAACAGATTTGACATTGGCGGCCATTTGCAAAAAATAAGAGATTCTTCCAATTGGGTGATCTCTTTTGGCCCACCTTGTACATAGTATCTGACCTACGCAGTAGTTTTAACTTTTTCTCCCAACGAATTGCACCAACACCCAATCATAAGTTTTCCCTTCATTACCTGGCTTAAGGCCGTCTTCGTCTGCAGCGGTTTAAAATTCAATTAATAACTATTATCAGTGCTATTTCATAAAAAAGAAAGCCTGGGGTAAGTGCATTTTTTGGTAACTGAATTTATAATGCACACTTCCCCAGTCATACAAATTTGAAGGGGTAAGTGCATACAATATATTTACTTAATACAATCAATATTTAACCAATATAGTGGTCACTCTTTTTTATAATAATTTGTCACTGTACGCAAGTTAGCCGATAAGTTCTCAGGTATTTCTACACACGACATCAACCAAAGTGATTCTGAAATGTCAAAAAAAAGTAATAAAACCGCGGTCCCAGTGATGCCAAGTTATTGCAGAATCAAGATGAAATGTATGCGGTCAGTGTACATAAACTAAAATTTAAATTTGAATAGAATTGTGGAATTTTCAGAGCATAGGTTGCACTGACCCGGAAATGCACCTACCTCACATTACCTTAATGATGTTCCAAGTCGAATTTTCGAAACTACTTCCAACAAAGGAGGTAGTTCTCATTATGAAATAAGTAATAAATAAAATATGAATAAAGAAAATGATATAATTCTTCTCATTTCCCGATTTTTTTTTAATTAAAGCAAGGGAACCTATTCAAATGACAGATTGAAAAAGCTAATTTTTCACAATGCAATTGGTAAAAGTTTACAAAGAACCGTTACTAAGATTTTATGTTTATCTTCTTCTTGTAAATAGATGGACAATTAGACAAACTTTGAAAATGCAACATCAAAAAGCTTATTGCTTCAAGCTTTCTTATGAGAACAAAGCTCTTAATTATTATTATCTGAACCTATTTCTATTGACAGCCAGTGTAACTGAATTTGTAACTTGAAATGTGCTCCCTACAGCCATTTGGCGCTGCAGGTCCGCGCCATTGCACTTTACGTTAAAGTTTACCTAGGCCACCACAGATGCGCGCTAAAATCACTAAAAACACAGCAATTAAGCTGTCTTACAAGGTAGTAGCGTTTTTTTTTCTCAACCACAAATGTGTGGGTTTTTTTTTTTGTTGCTGTTTTTCCAATGCTACTGCACACTCATAGCCGCATAGGTTATGTGGAATTTTTGTAATCGCAGTAGAATCTACCTTCTACTACAATAATGCCCACCCCGGGAATATTTCAAATATCGTAAATGTACAAGCACTGGCTGCCGCAGATACGAGAGAATATTACTTTGTTCGGGAAGTCCATCTTAATTCAACCCCAGCAAGGAATGCATTTCCAGAATTAAGCCGCCTGATTGATTGACCATAATAAAACTAGTACTATTTGCTGTTGCACAGAGATAACTTTTAACTTTTTATTTTCGTGGGTCCAATGCCCAAAAGTGAAGCAACCCCGCTCCCCCAAAAGTGCATTGCCTACGAATTACGAGTATCGAACGTGGGAATCATAAATACGCATCCATAAAACGCGATGTCGATGTGTTTAATGATTGATAAGTGGGTTTCGCTATAGATACACATACAGCGACTAAAGCCTGATTTTATCTCATCTAAATGACGTGCAATAAAACTGCGATAGATAATTCAATAAATTACTGGCCCACACCCCTCTGGAAAATGAATTCGGGTCGTTTTTATAATTTTATTGAAATGCATTGCATCAGAGCCTTTGCATTGTATAAATAAATTCGATTGGAAATGATATGGGCACCGGTACAGTGTACACTGTTCAGTCCTGTGAAGATGATGAGATACCGCTTCTTTTTATTTACTTGGTGTATCTGTTCGAAGTATAAGGTTGTATCTGGATCTTGGTATTGTCATGTTTGCATCGGGTAATCGTCGTCATCGAAGCCGTGTTCAGTGTTAGCTTGGAGCAACTTAATTTGATTACGAGTCGTTGTAGTTGTTGCTGTTTTTCTACCTCTGTCTTTGTCGAAATGCGTTAATTAGACGATCGATTTGAATTTTTAACCGCACTCTTGGTCATATAATAAACCGACGTAATTGATGATGTTCGATATTCAGCGACCGCAACTGCTGAGGTCTAAGCTGTTGGGTTTTTTTTTTATTCGCAGGTCGAAAGACTACAACCTGTACGAGATTATTCAGTTTTTTTTTAAGGCTTCAGATGGACAAAGATAATGCGCTGCTATGGAAAGTATCGTATCTTGTACAAGTGGTGTAATGAGACGACAGCGAATATGGTTAGACAATGCAATCAGAGTCATTTGGTTTTTGCCATACCTAGGTAGGTTAACTACCCAATTTAACGAGGCTTATGCTTTTGCATATTTTTTATAAGCTGTAAGTGCTGTTGGTGCTTGGATCGATCCAAAGGCGATTGAGGTGGGTATTCCCATGGAAATAGGGGAAGTGTGTTGGACGAGAGTTTGAAACCCGGACACGAAACTCCTGACTGTGTTTACAATGTCCAACAGCTGGCAAATATTTGATAGTTCAAGTGTCATAAGAAAGCTTCTCAAGGCAGCCTGACATAATATGGCACGATACGTCAACTGTAGGTTCACTCAGAAAATACAACACAAAGGAGTGGTTGCGAAAGGCTCAACCTAGCGTCTAGCACTCAAAAAGCAGGGTGGCGCAAAATCAATCATCCAATTTTGTTTTTGTATTACTTTTTTACTAAATAAAATAAAAATGTGATTTTGAGTGATGGACCTTTCAAATGTTTATGCCCGTTTTATCGCATTTTCCATGACTTTCCGCAAGATTTTCGTTTTATCGCATTCCTGTCGAATATTCTCCTTAAGTGCTGCGATTTTCTAAAGCTTGCTGGCATAAGCCCGCAACTTCAAGTAGCCCCAAAGAAGAAGTAGTCTGAGATGGTTAATTCGGGCGATCTTAAGGTCATGCCAAATCGGCAAAACGGGAGATTACACGACCAGAAAACGCGTCCTTCACAATATCCATTGTGGCTCGTGCTTTATGTGCGGCTGCACCATCTTGTTGGAACCACATGTTCACCAAGCCCCTTCCGGCAGTAAGAAGTCGTTTATCATGACCCTGTTGCGTTTGTCAGTGACAGTAACCGTATTGCCGATGGCGTCCTCAAAAAAATGCGGTCCAATCACTCCTCCCGCGTGGATGTAATGGCTTTTCGTGTATCAAATGCGGATTTTCAGTGTCATAGAAACGAAGATTTTCCAACTGGATCAAGTAGTTAGTCCGAGTGCACAATTTTGATATGAATGATATCATTGCCTTGAAAATGCTTCGCCTACCATCATCTCTTTCCAGCACCCTGTCTTCTCAGTTACGTAGATCTGCTCGAAATCTTTCGTAGCCTCGGATAAAAGGCATTGGTCATCCTTAATGCGGCAATACTTTTGGTTCAAACTCATCGACATACGCCCGCTTAAGCGCGTATGTTAGAATTTCGATACAGATTCTACTTACAATGTCCGACAAAGTTGACAATTTCTTTAGCAAGTCATCTCCAGTTGGGCGGTACCTATAAACTAACTATTAAATAGACTGACAGCTTCAGCCAAAAAAGAGAAATTGCCTACAAGCTGAATTTGACCTTGGATGTAGACCAATTTGAATGCATGTATTTGTGCCTATGTTAATCTGAGGGGACTCACTTATACTTGAAAAAAAAAACAGCCTACACTCTTCCGGTTCCGGTTTAAGCCGCCATGTCTGTAGCCTGAGGTGGACTCTCATTTCAATATCGAGGGCTGTGTTGTAAACCATAGTTTTTCTGATTTCCAGGTTGACATTTTTCGCTACTTTTTTATATAAATAGTTGTTCGATTTTCTTATAATTGAATAGAAATTAATGTTCAAATTACAGGATATAAAGAAAAGGAATATTTGTTTAAGTGAAGTTTATAATGAATTTTGGATAGATGGACATTATTTTTATGATATCGATATAAAAAAATTGTTCGCATGTTCGCCATAGAATTTCCTTCAAGTTTTGCAACCAAATTCTCCATTCACATTTCCATTTTTTTTAATGATCGATTTGGTGAAACTATTAACAACAGTATTAAACGAGACTGACAACTGTACTGTCACTTAAAAAAGGGTAAGAAAAATTACAAACAAAACATTAAGTAAAAAAAATTCGTCAGTTTCGTAGAAAAAAAATTGTGAAGAAACAATAATAAACGTGCCGTCATCATTTTGCAACTTTATTTTACTTTTCACATAAATAGTGACATTATTTTCATTCGTAAAATGCCTACCAAAAACGTTTCAGTTGTGTTTTTTTTTGTATTAAAAACTAGCATGTTCTTGGCTGAAGCAGTTGTTTTCAAATGGAATTATTTAAAATGTTCTAATAAATTTTAATTGTTTTTTTTGTTTTAAATAAAAATATTATAACTCAAAATCATATTTCAAATCATAATAATCGTAATCAATCCATTACCGTTTTTCTATTGACATTCCCGGCGAAATATTTGCTAGCATAAAAAAGAGACAGCACGATGACATGTTTGAATAAGCTTCATGAGTAAACGTGTCAAGATGTGGTTGATTTATAAATAAAAAGAATACTTGACCAACATTGAAACTTCATTTTGATTATTTTGGTGTGATTATAAATTTGGGTATTCCACTAACACATTTTTTCCCCCAAAAAAACAACAAACGAAAACAGACACATTAATTGTAGGAACAAAAATATTTTTTTTTATTTCAACGAATGAATTTTTTACACTTTATTCCTTTATTTATTTACATTCGCAATTTTAAATTTTGTAGAATAGAATACAAATGTTATCGTGGTGCAGTAAAACAACGAATTTAAACTCTCAGAACGCATCCCTCAACTGACAGCAACCCACGAAATACACTAAATCTCAGTCAGTGTTCTTAGCGCTCTCTCTTTATTTTTCCCACGAAGCGTGTTCATTTTTACCTTTTCACTAAACTCAAATTCCCTCTATTTTTTTCAATGAAAAAAACATGCTTTTAAAAGTAAAATTTGTATTGTTCGAAAAGAAAATAACATTGAATTAATCTTCAGTATAAAAATCGCAGTTTGGTAACATTATAATCATTATTTTTGGTACTGGAATTGTTGTTAAAGGCAAATTTCCTTTTATGTACATTTAGTGCGTTAATATTAATGGTGAAATGTATTTTGAATGTTTTCTTGTCCGATGGTTGATATTCCCACAATTTTGATGTTTTACGCATGGAAATTTGACCGAAAATTGAAATTCCCACAAAAAGGTAGAGATGCCACAATGTAGGAACACTGCTGAGTGTCAGTATTTTGTTTGCTGCTTCACACGTATTCACAGACAGTAAAATAGCGAGCGGCGGGAGGGGCTTATATTGAAAAAAATCTGCGGGGTAAATCGAGGAGACGTAAGACAGCTGTCAGTCTATTTAATAATTTGTTTATGGCGGTACCAGTACAGTATACGACCCTATGGTTGCTCGATGTCGCATCCATGGGAGGAATTGTGTGATCCGTCAACGAACATCGACGCGTGACGGACATTATTTTTCGTGTTCGTGTGTAGAATCAGCATAATTATCTGTTTGATATTCGGCAGTGTTCACCCTGTTCCTGCATCACTTCATCAGCTATAGCTTTTTGACAACTGCGAATATGAAATCCAAACAGGGCTTATTATTTTGGCTTACGGAAACACTCAGCTTATGAGCCAGCAATAAGCGAAAGCCCAAAAGTTGTCTGAACAGATGCTACTTTCTTGCCAGATGCTACTACTTTGCCAGTTCCTTTAGTGGCCACCTCACTTTGTCAAGATCAGAGTCTCAGACTTCAATTTCGAAAAGACAGAGTCTTCCGACGACTTTCACTCCTGCTCCTTTGAATTTAGCTAAAGTGTTGCTTCAACGACAGTGCGATACTTCTCACAACTGATGCTCACTCCTTTCTCCTCTCAGCTCACCTGAATTCCAACTTCAATCAGAAGACGTATAGGCACACTCTCATGCAAACTGCACTTACATCTTCTGGCAGAGATGAGACTGAGAAGTTATTAGAGACAAAAACACTCAAGTGGCTGCTGAAGTCTCATAAAAAATGGCACAAGGATGGAAAGTTGACTGGTTGCGCGCAGTGTAACGGTTCAACTCTCGCCTGAAAAGTATGCAACCCAGAGATGATTATACAAAAATTTAACCAAAACCACCCCACACGACACCGTCACCACATCCTACCGCTCGCAGTCGCAACCTGTTGTAGATGCATCTGGTTGCATTCGTAATGACGCACAGCATTCACCTTCGGTTCAAAGTAACACGCAAAAGAGTATATCTCCCCTGGTCCCAGTCCAGCAACATCAGCAACAGCAACCGAGACATCATCAATAAATTTCTCAGCTGAATCTAACTTTTACATTTAATTATCTGTGAATTGCATCAATCTGGTGGATGGGCACCCCCCTTACTCTGGTCGCTGCTAGCTCTCCAGATACAGTGCGGCGGTACATTCTAAATTCATTTACTTAGCGTGTAGCATAAATACGCCATTAATTTTTCATATTCACGCATTTCGGGTTGCAGCCAGTAGTCGCAGATACGGGCACACACACTGCACACTGAACAGTGATCAGCCTCTGGGTCCGCGAGGATGATGTGCTTGTGCACTTACTTACGCATGTTGTGCGCAGCGGTTATGGTGCTACATGGATGCAGGTGTATCTAGCATTCACCTGAAGGCGCGTCGCATCATCAGCGGTGTCGTGTCACTGTCTGAACATCAACAGTGCAGCGCAGCGCACACTATGGCGGATGTGTACTATGAGCGAAGGCTTTCGCGATAAGCGCGCACGCTCTCGTGTAACTCTACAGTGAGATAGACAAAGCGCGCACAGATCGACAACAGCAACAGGAACTGCAGCGACACGGCGCATTCTTCCTGAGATTTCATTAGACAGATGACTGCGCGGTGCTGTTTATATGGACATTAATTAAGCCGGGCTTGAATACGCTGCGCGCTGACCACGACAACGACGCCACGGTCGTGGGCAATGCTTGTAGCTGGACAATAAAAATGTAAAATTATTTTTATTAAATATTTTAAACGTTCGTAGCTTTGTGTCGATCGACGCGATGACGACGACCGCATGAACTGTGAAGTCTTGTGAGTGGCTTCAGTCATTAAATGCTTGCTGCTGTAAATATGTTGCGCGCTGCATTTGAGTGCAGGCTAATAAGAGGTTTAATAAGCCGTCTTCGTCCTCATTGTACAGTGGGGTTAACATTTTAACAAGTCAATCAGTGGGAACTTAAATTGGCTTTAATGTCCGACGGAATACAAAGTCATACCTTGTGCACTTTGTCAATCGATTTTAGTTGAATGGTTTGGTGTGCGATGGGTTCGCAGAGCGTGGGTGATGCTAAATAGTTATGTTAAATAGTTTTCATTCGCAGCCATTCAGTGATCGGTGATTTATCTTCTTCAAGTGAATGAATCTCGTGGATATCTTTATTAAAGGTACAGTCGTATGTAGCCTCAATAAAACAAGAAATGTTGGCATTGAATGAGTCGATTGTTGTTGGTTTGTTGCCGTAGAATTGCGACTTAAAATGTTCACAAAGAAAATATTCAAGAGGCGTGCAACCACAAGCTCTCATATGACAATTTCGCTTACTGACATTCCGATTGATTGACGTTCCGAATTTTTCGATTAAATAGGGCATCCCAAAACCGGTCCATTCGGCTATGGTCATTCGGCTAAAGTTCTCGTGTCGGCTAGATTTTGTAAGCCTCCAAACCAAGATCTTACAGTTAAAAATCTCCATAAATTGTATTGACAATAGTATTTTTTGCATGTGTATGTAATTACCCGCAGTGGCCGGTAATTCGGTTTGTTTCCGAGGTTACGAGCTGATCCTCTTCGCTCGAAATGGCGAACTGGATTTTGTTGTGTTTGTGTAATACGTCTGCGCGCCATAGCGAAAGCTATGGACTCCGAAACCACCAACCCGATTGAACTAAAATTTACAGGCATTCGGTATTGGCCCAGAAGTGTACCTGTGAAGTTTGAACAAAATCAGACAGAGGGCAATGGCACCTTCCGTAAATATAATAATAATAAAACATTCTATTTCCCGACATTTGTGTTAGCTAATGTTGTAAAATTTAGAACTTTGATGTGCATTGTCTTAACAACGCACTTTGCGAAATGTGGTCGAGACTATTATAGGTACGGTGACCATCCGTGCATTATAATAATGAACAGTTCTGTATTTGAAGACATTGTTTGATCGCTTCGTAAGATAAGCATTAACATTTGGCTCATTGAATTTTGGTTTTCCTAATGTTTACGACGTTCTTTTATACCCTATCCACATTGTACCGGAAACCGTTTTTCGTTGCAAACTCGTACACACCGAACACCAACTAGTTTTCGTTTGACGTTTCAATCAGCTGTAAGGCACTAGTCGTGAAATTATTTAAAAATAATAAATAAGCTCATCAGTTAAGCGTGGAAAATGATTTTAAGTTGTAAGGCGTGACTTCTGTTCGTTCAGCTGTTCTGCTAAATTTGCTGAATATTGCGAAAGGTGTGTTTGTTTTAACAATCCAATGATTGGAAGTCGTTTTAGTGGTGTTTTCATGGAAAACAACGTAAACAACTCGTTTTGAAAACTGAAATATATACCTACCTATGTGAACACTTGTGTTTTCTGTGAAGTGTTTCCGCGAACACCCAGTTTTCGGCTCGGTGAGAATAGGCTATTAAATGAAATAAAAAACGAATAATGAAAAACTTCAAAACTCCAACACGTTTATATTAACGGTATTCACTTAATCTCATAATTTTATGCAGCTCGAAAATTAATATATTTCTGCGGTGCTTTAAGTGAAGAGCCGTCGGAAATATCATTGCGTAAATCGACGGTCAAGTCGGTTGTCAAACTCAGCTCAGTAAGCAAAATGAAAAATCATATTTAATTCTTGGAGAAATCGGCAGTAAACGAGTTATTTATATTGGAAGTTTTTGACGAAAATTAAGGTAGAATTTCAATTAAATGTTGTTATTAAAATTTCTAATTTCTGTGGAAACAAACAATCAACAGACGACTGTCAGTCAAAGTTTGACATTAGTGATTTGTGGAACTTTCCGCGGTTAATTTCCGAGCCTAAATCGTCGCGGAAAATTATGAAGTCTGCGTAAACTATTCTCCATACAAAATCTGACAGTTCATTTACGAGGTTGTAAATTTCTGCAGTTTACGCAGTTTATGAGGCTTTTACGCGTTTAGGTGAATACCCTTTTTATGTTTTTACATACAAAATAAATCATTGAATTTTGAATTTTGAAATATTGAATTTTCCTTGAGATTCTAATGACTTTTGTGGAAAATTGACAAAAGTAATCAAATGCTTCGATTTTGACATTTCTTTTGAGTAAAAGCAATTGCTATATGTTTTATTCATTGACTTATTTTATATGGACTGCTAGTGAACTATCACTTCCATGCAATCTCTGCCCAGAAAATGACGCCAACATAACTAGCGCTTGTGGTTCTATGCGAAAAATAAGTGAAACAAAATGACAACCGTCTTGGTTTTCTCCATAGAATGCTAGAGCCACCGATTGGGAGTGAGTGGATTTGCCAAGTGAAACGGTTGCGATTCAAATTGTTGCGGCATTGTTAACAATAGATGTCATCTCAAAATTGTCCTAGTTTAAATTGTTAATACTAGATGGAACCAACAAAATTATCCCATAAATTGCACAATTTTCGTATATTTATTGCGAATTAGTTTTTTATGTTGTTTTTCATTATTAATTTTAGAAATATGATGTAATAACACTTTAGTATATTTCAATCACATTTCTGATCAATAAATACTTATGATTGTCAAGAATATCACATTCAAGTACATGAGAATTTAATTCATCATATCAGAGAATCATATTGCAAATTGCAACCAATTATACAAAACTTATTTTTTTTTTAATTTTAAATCCTTATTTTATTGAAAATCGCAATAACACAGTCTTATGCAAAACTATCTGCAACGAAATGGAAACGTCAGATGTGAGTTTCCAATTTATTCCGTTCCACGAGAGCTAGCGCTTATGTTAACTGAGTCATACACAAGCGGAAAGTCGTCAGCAAAAGCCTTAAGCTTACCGACAACTAAGATTGAGTTAACTATATCAAAAGGAATAAAGGACCAAGGGCTGATCGTAGTAGAAATTTATTATCTCGGAACCGAGAATGTTCCCAATTTTATTCTTCTTCCATTCTGTTTTTTAATATATATCTTAAACCAATCTAAGAAAATCCTCGAAATCCTATGCAGTGTTTACATGGTAACCCAAAAAACTTTGTGATCTGTTATGTTAAAAGCTTGGGTTATAAAAGCCCAGCACAGCATATATTGAATTCTATTTTTTTCTTGCGCCAAACCTATTTTCAATTAATTTCGAAACTATTATTGACAGCTATTTCAAAAAGATTTTACAGAGTATTTTGTCATATTTATTTTTTATAGCTAATTATTGTTATATTGAAATTGGAAAAAATAAATAAAGAAAATAAAATAAAATATTACAACTTGACTAAACTTACTTACTTGTTAAACTTATAAGACGAAATGTATTCTCAGCTTTTATAGTCGTTTCCGCATAATGATAATGAATCTGGTCTCCAACTTTTCTCTCCAAACATCAGCTAAAGCCCTAGCTAAATTTTGACATAGAGTACGCTGTGGATAAATGTCACAGAAGACAGCTGTTCTTTGAAAAAACTTCTTTCAAAAATTTAATTCTCTCTCTTATTTCAACTATTTCGGATTCTAGGTACTTCTCGTCCACGTAATAATTAAAAAAGCTCACCCTTGCATACTTTTCCGCAACAGAACAACAAATATACAACGATCTGACACAATTTAGCTTGAGAAAATGTACCGACCAATTAAATGGGCACGCTAAATTTTGACAGACACATGAAGTACGTTCTGAAACAAAAATTTGATTATTTACCACTCAGCTAAATGGGTTGGCTTAAGTTTAGCTCAGCTAAATTTTGGAGAGAATTTTGTATGAGAGCGAAAATTTAGCTCGAGCAGCGTACTAACCTTTAACCGAGAATATTTTTCGATTGTGAAACTTTCGTGGTGAATTTAATTAATGTTGTACGATATCAGGTTCTCAATTTTCAATCTTTCACTAAAAATATTCACCGGAAAATGAGAACCTGAAAAAAATTATTCATATTTAAAAATTTTCAGGTTTGGTTTCACATTTTCGTAGAACGAGGATTGAAATTGCGGTGAAATGATGAAAACAATTTAATTTCACTTTTTCACGGAACCAGAATTGACCTGCAGGATAATTAAATATATCTGCAGAGACTTTTAGATAAGCAAAAGGTTACCAATCATTGGGCATCAAATATTAAAAAAAAAAAATGCTGACAGCTTATAATTTGTTAAGGCATTAAATCCTAAAAAAATATTTTCCTCGGTTAAAAGTCACTTGTCGGAAGTTTTAGGTTCAGGCGGTAGTTTTTTTTATTGTTAACTTTTTTCAGTTATTGTTTAAGGATAAAACATATTCTCTCGGTTCTAAAACAAAAATTGAATGCTACAATCTAGTACTAGTAGCCAAGTTCGCGTTGGTTCCATTATTAGCGCTAGCGCTCTTAGTTCAGAGCGGAATTAATTGGAAACATTCTTACATCCGAACTGGGATTCGAAAAGATAAAACGCTATTCTGTTGAACTTTTCTAATAAAATCATTTTACTTACACTTTTACGAATTATTCTGATAATTCACTTCAGAACAGTATTTCTTTAAACAATTCTTATCCGATTCAAACCAATCAATTAATTCACTGCATAAGCTTAGTACGCTGCTCGAGCTAAATTTTCGCTCCCATACAACAATCTCTCCAAAATTTAGCTGAGCTAAATCTTAGCGAACCCATTTAGCTGAGTGGTACGCAGCTCGAGCTAAATAATCAAACTTTTGTTTCAACATGTACTTCATGTGCCTGTCAAAATTTAGCGTCGCCATTTAATGGGTCGGCACATTTTCTCAAGCTAAATTGTGTCAGATCGTTGTATATTTGTTGTTCTGTTGCGGAAAAGTATGCAAGGGTGAGCTTTTTTAATTATTACGTGGACGAGAAGTACCTAGAATCCGAAATAGTTGAAATAAGAGAGAGAATTAAATTTTTGAAGGAAGTTTTGTCAAAGAACACGTATCCACGGCGTACTCTCTGTCAAAATTTAGTTAGGACTTTAGCTGATGTTTGGAGAGAAAAGTTGGAGACCAGATAAAATTTAGTTTAGCTCGAGCAGCGTACCACGCTTAATAGACTAAATTGGAGAGCAGAACCCTTTTGGTCGCACTGTGCAATAAATTCCATACGTGTTATCCATTTTGCAGGTGTATAGCTCATCAGAGTATCTCAGAAAAATAGTTACATCAATGGATAAGATTCCTTGCTTTGCTTCTCCATCGTTAATGATTTTTTTTTCGCCTTTCCTTTCGATTAGCCCGCGGCTCTCTCAAGCTAAATTAGAAGTTGTAGCTGTAGATCCTGTATTTATACGCCACTCGAACACTTTACCAATTTGCAACTTACCAGTGCTTAAGTAACCGATAAATTCCACCAAAGCGGTACGGTAGTAATAACCTCCATTCCCATTTCAATATGACACACAATGCCTAGGTTTTGCCATAATTTTATGGCTACTGAAGCTAAATGCCAATTGATCGCCATACAACTGCACGAGTTAAACTTCGCTCGACTGGGTCTAGTGAATTGGAACGCCTCCCAGACGCGATAGTTCGAATCATCGGCATACGGTTGGGGTTACCCCAGCTACATTATACACACGCTGGCTGTCATGACATGAAAAGAAAGTTGTCGGCGAATAGAGTGGATTCTAGTTGTGTTGCTTAAATGCCAAGCAAATTAATTGCCCCAGTGCAACTATTTGTGTTATCCGTCTGGCTAATCAACATATCAGCTGGAGATACATCATAAAGTGCCGGAACGGTGCTGCGCTCTTCGAAATGGGAAATTCTTTTAAACGCATAGAGAGATAGAGAGAGGGGGTATATGAACCAACAGAGAAAACCCCCACGAACCAAATATGGAAAATGTCACCAAACTTTCGTATTCAGCTGTCAATCATTGACAGTCGTCCCGATGACAATAATAATTGAATGAGAATCCACTCGCTGAAGCTTTCGTAGTGTCCGTGTGGTGTGCATATGATTATTGCAGCTCGCCTGCACTGCTGCGTTCACTGACGCCGCCGACATCGACTCTGTCGACAGCCCAGCAGAAAACAGATTTCTTGTCGATTGACGAGCAGGAGCGCTACCAGCTATACACAACTATGCTGCTGCGCTGCTGCTCCTGATGGTTGATATCGCGATAGTTAGTAAATTCTGGGCATGTCAGACAAGTACTTTACTGTATGACGGATTTGCCAATTTGCAATTTTTGCCCGGACAAGCGGACAGACAACGCATATGCACACGAGTGACTTTTTTGGTCCGGAAAAGCATTCACACGGGGATTCGAATCGCTTTTTATTTTTTAAATGAAGAACGACCGCAATTGGTCCTAACGAGCAGTCGCATATGAATGCAAAATGATGCTCGGCAGGCACCAGAGATAGATAGAGCGAGGGTAAGAAAGAGAGAAAGCACGAACGGACAAGCGAATGGCTGTTAACACCCACTAAATCGATTATGGTAATGGAATGTGCAGCCGGTGTCCTGTGTGTAGGAGTGCCGGTACCGGTACCAGTACCAGGGTGGCATTGGAGGGGTTGCCGAGTGCAAGTATGAATGCAAATTTTGCGTTGACAATTTTCTTTTGCATTGCTGGAGAAATTGCAACGTCCGATGTGATTTGGTGTTGACAATAAACCTAATTATGTAGGCACTTACAAGCCGCAAAATTTGACTCGATCAGGGTTAGAAAGGAAGAAAAGGAACTTCCAAGGGATAAGTTGCCTGATAGACAAGTTGTATTATTTGGATATCAGGGCAACCATTTATCTGTAATGGAAGCAATTGAGTCGGAAAAAAGCTTCACAACCTCCGTGAACAGTTTAGTAAGTTGTGAAAAGCGGGATCCTGCTTTTATGTACTTCAAGACTGAACAGAGTAGGTTAATGTTTCATGGCCAGAAGCTAGAATAGGATTGAATGTAGGACTGGGGCAAAGAGACAGCTTTTCTTACTACCTGCGCGGTGTAAAGTCAATAGAGCCTTTCAAAAGTTGCTTTCTTCTTTTGCCTGTTTGTAGACCTCTTCAGACTTTGCAACTTGAGAGCAAAAAATCTTATCTTCAACTGATCATGACGAGCACCATCCATCAATGTCCTTATGTCCTCGGCTACTGTAAGCTCTAATTTTTGCCAAAGGTTGTTCTATGACTTGTCGGATTGAGAAATGCAAACCCTGGGATATCGCACCAACGTGATTTAGCTAAATCAACTTGATTTAGCTAAATCATCTCATAAATTACGTGATTTATCATACATTTTCGTGATTTATAATTACGTGATTTATACGTGTTTAAATTTTAATTACGTATCTGTCATCGCAAATCCACACAAAATAAAATCGAACATACCTGTTCTTAACTTCAGCACTTTATTCAGCAAACAAAAAAGAAAGAAAAACTGTCAAAAAAATTATTTCAAATTCAATTTTCTAATTTTGATCGTGTTTCGGTGAGTTTTTGATATTTTTATTAAATTCATGCAATCAAAAATTGTTTTATTCTTGGCAGGTATGGCAAAAAAAAAAAAACAGAAAGAATAACAATGGTGTTGGACACCTAATGTCAAAGTCGACAAAAATGTCAAACTAAATCACTTAAAGTTCGGTGGAGACGCCTTTCGTGATTTATAAATCACTTCGGCTAAATCACGTTGGTGGGAACATGGTATTATTCCTTTTCATCATCAAGATGCTTAGAAGTATTTTGCAGGTCTTCTTCTGGTTTTCCTGTAAACGATAACCTCTCGCTAATTTGCGGTCTTCTTAAGATATAACTCCCAAGCGTTTCGTTGGCTTTCTTTTTGTTTCCTTGGTTGAAGCGCCCTCGCCCTGAACGGAGCCGAAGGATTAAATTCACTACTCTGGATAGGAGGATTATTCTGGTGGGTCTAGCCCCACCGATATTTGGTAGCTTATGGGAGAAGGGAAATAGTTGCTTACATTGACTTATTATATATGGACTGCTAGTAGACAACTTCACGTTGGTTCCAACATAAGCGCCAGCTCTCGTGGTTCGGAGCGGAATAAATTGGAAACTCACATCTGACGTTTCCATTTCGTTGCAGATAGTTTTGCATAAGACTGTGTTATTGCGATTCATTGAATAAAGATTTGAAATTAAAACTAAATTAAGTTTTGTATAATTGGTTGCAATTTGCAATATGATTCTCTGATATGATGAATTAAATTCTCATGTACTTGAATGTGATATTCTTGACAATCATAAGTATTTATTGATCAGAAATGTGATTGAAATATACTAAAGTTTTATTACATCACATTTCTAATATTAATAATGAAAAACAACATAAAAAGCTAATTCGCAATAAATATACGAAAATTGTGCAATTTATGGGACAATGAAAAACGATTTTTATTCAAAATTTGTTGGTTTATTATTAATTATTTAAACTATTTTGAGATGACATCTATTGTTAACAATGCCGCAATAATTTGAATCGCAACCGTTTCACTTGGCAAATCCACTCACACCCAATAGGTGGCTCTAGCATTCTATGGAGAAATCCAAGATAGTTGTCATTTTGTTTCACTTATTTTTCGCATATAACCACAAGCGCTAGTTATGTTGGCGTCATTTTTTGGGCATAGATTGTATGGAAGTGACATTTCACTAGCAGTCCATATAATAATAAATCAATGGTTGCTTAGTTCCCGCGGCAAACATTTGACCGAATTACAAAATCCCGAAAGAAATTTTTAAATTTTGAAAATAAGCGCGAAAAGAAAAATCCCGAAAACTTTCTACTCTGAAAAATGATTTAAAAAAAAAAATTCCGAAAAATTGTGGATTTTTTTCCAATTGAAATTTTGGTCTAAAACAAACATTTTAAAATTGAGAAATATTCAATAAAATCTCTTCAATTATACAGGGCTTGCGTCAAAAAAGGTACTGAAAAGGAGAAATCTATTACATTTATCTGTCCGAAAAGATGAAAAAAAAATTTAGCAGCTTGTGAGAAATGCAAATTCAAATACAATACAAATAGGAATAACAAAAGTAAAAAGAAAAAGTTGGGAAACTTGTGACTCCTATGAAATGGTAGTCCTATACCAAATTTTTAAAACAATTCAAAATATCTGCCCATATTTCCTATCGATGATAGCTACTTGTAGAATCTTTAAAATTGAAAAAAAAAAACTCGACACAATCTATCCAATTTCTTTTTGATTTCATTTAAAATAAAATGTGACAGATTTTTTCCAGTCAAAATGACATTTCGATACTATTCCACTTCTATCAGGCACTAAAAAACCTCCAAACGCGTTTAGCTTATATACAAGCTCTATGCAACGTTGAATAATTTGTATAAATAAGGTTTTAGCGTTTAGAGGCATTTTGAAGGGCGCATAACTTTATACACTCTTTATAATACGTTTATAAATAAGGCTGTAGATATACAGGGCTTGCGTCAAAAAAAGGTACCTAATAGGAGAAATCTATTACATTTATCTGTAAAAATTAAAAAAAAAAGTAAGAAGTTTGCATGAAATGCATATTCAAATACAGATGGGAATTAAAAATGGGTTAAAAGAAAAAGTTAGAGTTTAAGAACCGACAGTCTTATGCAAATTAAAACAAAATAAAATAATCTAACAGCCCGATTCTGGCAAACCTCACTGATACCTCACTAGTCACAAAATCCTCACAAGGTAAGGTGAAATGTGAGATTTTCATATTATGGCAGCACACTCACAACTTGTGGGGCTCGCAATAACAATCGAAATTGTGATCTCCTATGGAGCAACGAGCAAGTCACAAAATAGAAAACCAGTCATAAGCGAAATGACAATATTTGTATTTGATGGTTTTGTTTCCCTCTTTCTTACTTAAAGACACAAACCTGACAGTTTACGCCTATATTTATTAACTTTTCGGGGAAAATTGATACATTATGTAAAAAAAAGCTGAGGACATTTTGATTTGTGACATATGTCGTTAATGGGTTGGTGCCTGTCTATTCGACAGAATTCATTTCGCAAATTTTATTTTGCATTTATCGAAATAAATTTAGTTTACCTCGCAATAGTTGTTTCACAAATGTCCATTCCGTCTTTGAATTTTGTTGCAATGTATTTATTTCACAATGTTTTACTAGCGCTTTTCCATTTCGCTTTTGGTTCGTTTGAAAGAATATGTTTCGCTTACTGTTAATTCCCGTTATTCTTTGTCGTTATTTAAGTAATTGGCATAATGACACTTGGCACGCTATATTAATTTGTATTTATCTATTATTATTATTTATTTATTTAAATAAATTTGTGATAGTACATAGTTTTATATATTACATAAAGAAAAAAGCATGGTTTTATATTGCCGTCTGCCGATTGGTTGAGTTTTCATTATTCATTTTATAAATTAAAAAATAATATAATAAAAACATTGATTAATTATTAATATAGTGAAAAATAGAAAATAAAAAAAAAATTAATAAATACAAAATAGTTCTGACTGTACCCATGCTTCACTTTTATTCTGTTTTTAATATTAGGCGTGCTTCTTTTGTATTTATTATATATTTAATGTTCATATGGATATTGTTAATTTTTGTTAATAGATTTTTGTAAATAAATTTGAATTCAATTCTAAAAAAAGAGGGGTTTTAATATTTTTTGAGAATAGAATTATAGGTAACTATAGTTAACCTTTTCAATATTTCCACTTCGCTGCGACATTTATTAGAGATTGTAAAACAAAACATTTCGCAAAATAGCAAAATGTGAACAAATCACAACGCAAGATGCAAATTTGCGAGATGACAAATGCGAAATGATGTTCTTGCGATACGATTACAAAGCGTAACGAAAGATTGCCTAACAAAAATTGCGATTAATATTTTATTTGCTTCGTTTCTAAAACATTTCAGTGGCAATATTTCGCATATTTTCTTAATAAATTTCTTTTTCCTAATTGTAGATATAATAGTTCATTCTCAGATCCCACAAAATTGAACTGATATAATGTAACCAATGTGAGGTGAATTTGTTGTGAGCATTATCGGAGAATACGAAAAATGTTATCGAATCAGAACAAACTTCACAAGAAATCAACCTCACAAAAGCTTGTGACTTGTGAGGCCTAACAACGGCTGAATCGGGCTGTATATCTCATATCTCCAGATATTTTTAAGACAACTTATCGAGAATAGGTATGGGTACTTGTAAAATCTTCAAAATTGAAAAAAAACGTCGATACTAATCTAGGTATCCAATTTATTTTTACACACTATAACACGTTTATAAATAAGGCTGTAAAGGGCTGGAGGTGTAACGTGTAACAAAAGGACACTTAGAAGTGCTCCTATGTCGTATCCTTCCGTGCAAAAAACGAAAAAAAAAAAACACATACTTGTGGGAATATCAATAATCTGACAAAAAAAAAACATTCCAGTTGTCAATTTTTGGTGAAATTGTATCAAAAAATCTATATATCTCTATAATTATCAACACACTATTTTTTTTATTAAATACCCCATGCCCTGATGGCTGACACTGCGACCTGAAAGAACTATTGTATCAATGAGGAAACGTTATTCTAAGAAACATGTGAATAAGTCCTCAGTAGCAGAGTTCATTAAATCTGCTGGTGTACGAGTCTCTCTATTAAAGACACGTTTTCTTAACCAATGAAAAGACGGGTAGTCACAGAAGATGTGTTCAGAGGATTCGACATCCTTCAGACAGAATCTACATTCTGTATCCGGACATAGGTTCATTTTGTTATATCAACACACTAAATGTCCATAAGAAAGGTGACTTAAATCACCTATTAGCATTTAGTATTTTTTAGTAACAAATTATCATTATTTTTATTATTATCTGTCCGAAGAATACAAAAAAAAAGGGAAAAATTACCACACTGACTCACTGGGGCCCAGCTTTCATCTTTATTTAGAAGTCTGAAGCCAGTGACCAGACCCACTTAGAACTTCAAGTTGCTATTCATACTTTCAATCCGCTTTTTTGAATCCCTTGCCTTGAGAGAAGATCGTATATCAATATCCGGTTTGCTGTATAAGCAGAAGTCCTGAGTCACTTCTGTGAACAAGCCATCGGCACCCATTAAATGGTTGTGGTTCTAGAAAGGCAAGCAAGGTCAATTTGTTGGCCAGAATATCCACCCTTTATTTATGTTCATTACTGAGTGTCCTGGAACCTAGACATGCATTAGAAAGTTACGCCCTTCAAGCCTATTCGGCTTAACCATAGTCAGGTGGCTCTAAAGTGGTTTTTAAAAATCTGCCTTAACTAAACAGAGTCAAATTCCGGAGGGTCGATATCTAAAAGTACTATAACGTCCGTAGTAACTTTTGACGAAATTGATTTCAAACCCAAGTATCACTAACTCGTCTGGGCAACTTAAGGATTGCAGAGTTGAACAATACACGACCCCACAGCTTTCTAGTCCATTACTGAATAAAACAGGTATTATTTGAAGCATCCATCATCTGATCTCTTACAAACGTCCTTTGGGTCTTGTTTACAACAAGATTGGTTACCTTATATTGCCACAAACGGAGATTCAATATCCCTCTTCGGATTTGATTAATATTCGACTGTAACCAAGCATCTAAATATTGATTGGTACAACTATACCTCTTTCAAATGTGAAAGTCCATACCAACGTAAATCAGTGTCCATCCAAATGGCAAAGGTCACACCCGAAAACACTCTTCCTACGTTAAATACCACCCAAATGAAATTTCTAATTGGTGTTAATTATTCCCATTTGGAAAATCGAGTTCTCGCGCAGAATTACTCTTTCATTAGCAACAGTGTTCCTCGTTTTCGATCATTCAATCATCACAGAACCACCACACAGCCATTCTGATGTACAGCTATACACAAGCTGAAAGAGTATCCCCGAACAACCAATCCATACATCAGTTAAGTAGGATTTGACGTCTCGTTTAAGCGGCTTTTCGATTGTGTACTTTCAATGCTGGCTAACTCATGACTATTGATAAATCTTTAGCATTAAATCAACGCACAAAGGGGGAGAAATTATGGAACTTGTTGTGTTCCGAAGGCATAAATGATTAATTGGCGCATGCCAATTGAAACGATTGAAAGCAAATCAGTCAAAACGTGGATCGGATGTTCGATACCGGAGAATGGAAATGTTTAGCGCGGCATAGAACTTGTAATGGTGTTTTCTTAACTAAATAAACAAATGTTTATACATTTTAGACTTTTTAACAAACAAAAAAAGAAAAAATATGCTAAATATGGCGGCTATGAAGTGGTTTTTGTTTGCATTTGCAGAAACTTAATGGGATCCGCCATTTTGTTTTCGCTTTTACTTCTTGCCCGTTTGCGTTATTTGGAAGAAGTGTGAGAAACAACGAAATATGTTTTTTTTTAAATTTAGCAAACAATTTATTTGTGCGAATGCGGCGGGGAAAGTAAACTTTTTACATTTCGTGACAGCTGTCAAAACGAATTATTGCATTGCGCATCCAGTAGTGCTAAAAAATGAACTCACATATCGTAGTAAAGAACTGATCATGGTTGCGTGACTTCATGAGTTATGAGCCTTTCCACTGGAAAGTTATATATCTCTGAAGTTCCATTGTCTTTGGTCTATACCAAGCCTCTAGCACGATGTATGTTCATATATTCATCGGTACACGTCATTGGACCAGTGGTTTTATTTAATAAGTCACACTTTTCTTGGCTTTTAGGTACCTACTTCGGATTTCTCTGTAAATTAAAGGGGAACACGGTCGGCAAACGTTTGGGCACGCATTCATTTTCGATCACATCGTTTCAACATTGAGCTTGCAATTGATTGTTTAGTAGATTCCGCATTTCTAAAAAGTGTATCTATTTCTAATATTAGAATGCCTTGCAATTAAAATGACAGGCAATATGACGTCTAAACTGTGGCACGAAGTCGCCATTTCAATGGAGCGTCGAAAAATAACCTAGAATTATCGGCTTAATTGAAAAGCTTTCTAAGGCTAGTTTAGGGTATAATTCGTGTTTTTGAAGGGGTCGAGGTAGAACCTAGAAAACTGACACAGGGCCTTCTCAGGAATCTTATGCAAATAGCGCCGAGAACTTCTGGAGTGTTGAACGAAAACGATACAGTAGCACTTTGTTCTTGTTTGATTTCATCAAATAATACTTTTACTTTCTTTCATTTTAGTTATTAAACAAATTTAATTCAATTCTTACGGTGATCTATCTATCGCATTTATCAAACCCTAAAGATCGATATATAATCAAAACCCCAGCAGATGGCTCTGGAAGTCAAAGATTTATGGAACATTCACGTCGGGGACACCTTTTATGAGATGTTTTATTGAAAACCTTTCTCCTCAGTAAAGCAAAACAAAAATATGAGGCCAATAAAACAATTCCAGTCACCTTGTAGTGTGCCTCGACTTAAGTTTGATTTGGCATTCTCCTCGTTTCATCTCGCTGAAAGTAAATGGCACTAAAAAATAGTTGTTAGCAATTAAAACCACATCACAACAAAGACTCAAAAATTAACTGCTGCTGTCAAGTAACTTCTACTTGGGATGGTAGGTACCTATACCTCTAGTGCAAGTCTCGGATGTGTTGAGTTACTTAAGTGTAGTTGCTGTAATCGCTGGCTGGCTTCCTCTTTACTTTGCTCTGCTGAGATTGATGTTCAATAAAAAAAAATTATTTCCACATATTTCTATTACTAACAAAGTCCGCACTGATGAACGAATACGTACCTTAAAAAAATGTTCTCGTTTCCTTATTTTGAACAAGTTAAATTAATATTCAACATAAAAAATACAGGAATCGCTTTAAATGCAAAGGTAATTTTATCACAAAAATATGACATATCTGAACAACTGCGCAATAGTGCAATACTCGTTCGTCTGATTTTGTCTGTCCCGTCATCGCATCGCATCTGCTGGTGTTGTCATCTTGGCATGGCAATGGTAATCATATGGCTGTCTCGTTCAGTGTGAGATTTCTTAGAGGATAAGTAGAAAAGAAGTGTAAATATAAATCTGTTGGTTTTTTAGTTAAAAAAAAATTGTATATTAGCATTTGTCGTTTTATCAAGTTGCAAGTTTCAAAAGTTTGCAAAAAAATTGTTTGTATCGTAATATAGGCAAATAGGAGGACAGTCCTTCTTTGTAAGGTGATATCATCCGTCCTCCACAAAAAGAAAAATGTCCTCCACACACATAATTATTGAAACAAAAAAACAACTCAAATTCCTTTCACTTCTCAAGAAGTACTATTTTATTTCACAAATGTGGCAACACCATACACTAGAGTCAAGTTTTCATATAAACAGCGGCACCTGCAGAAGAGCAAGAGAGTGGACGCATTCAAGAATCTAAGTTATCTTAAGTCGACTAGATTGCTCAGGATGAGATGTAACCTGAACGTAAAAACTAGATTGGTCGGGAACGTCACTTTTCCTACGTCATCCACATACGCGAACTGTCAACTTAGTTTTTAGTCACGAATTTCTTGACTAGATTCGTTGGCTACCCCTCCATAAACGTCAACTGAAACAGCCGCTCATATGACCGATACCGATTGCACCCAATCACAACCGAGATACAACTAGTGAGAGAGCTGTCAGACTTACTAAACTATATACTTGAACGTCCCCATTAACTTCGGCCTTTACAGAAAGAATGAATGCTAAATGGAGTGAGGAACGGAACAAACTTAATAAAAAGTAAATTAGTAATATATGTTAATCAAAAAGTAACCTGTTTAGATTTTTATGATGACTTTAACAGCATTAATGAGGTTCTAAAATTATCAGGAACCAATGAAAAATACCTATGTTTATAAACATTAATTTCGCTTTTATTCTGACATGTTTATTATATCAAGCAATATTTTTACATTAGTCGAGCTAGTGAATAACTATTTTTGTTTGTTTTTTTCTTCTAGTCTATTTCATAAAGCGTTTATCATTGATTTGTTATTTTACTATTATTTATTTTATAATAATTTGCCAATATATACATTTTTAGTTTTCAAAAAAGGTTTTATTTTCTTAAGTCCTCCACGAGATTTTCTAGAAGGTGGCTAAATCAGCTACTACGCAGGCAAAGGGTGTTTTTTGAGAGGTTTTGTTTTTCGAACAGGGTAGATCGTAACGATTAAAAAACGTTTAGGAAAAATAAGTTTTTATATGAATGGAGCACAGTTTTGCTTAAAAGTTTATAATTACCTATGTGCAAATTACAGAAAAATAAACATTTTTTGATCTAAATCACTTTTCATGTTTTTTCTTTTCTTTTGTTTTTGATTCGGATCACTTTTTGCAGATCTCGATATGTTTTCAGATTTAGATACATATACTGCCACAAATACCAATATACTTTGCAGTTTGCATAGCTGTTTTATGTCATTTTAAGAAGTTTGCTTTGAAAACAAATGCCCGAAGTTTCGTCAAAGCCAAAATAAAAGCCATAGGTATAATTTTGGAGAAATTATTATCTTCATCGTCCTTCTCATACGAATTGGACAGCTGATATTGATTATTGCTGTTAAATAACGCACTAATCCATTTACAAAAGCAGATCAATTTCGTTGCATGTTCTATGAGCCGCGTTAAATCTGAGATCTGAAAAAAAATATCTGGTGGTCCCAATGGAAAATGACATAAGTGGTTATTTAACGTAATTGTCAAAGTTAAAGTAATGGGCGATATGCGCAGTCATGGACAATATTATACGTTGTGTACTTATATGAACTGCTAGTACACAGAATGTTTCCATAACTAACAGCGCTGTCGGGGACCAGTGGTGAATATTATAGCAAATCAAATATTTTTCTATAATCGCACTTTTATTCCCACGGACAGTGTAACTGTAACGCATTTTCACTGTTAACGTTTTAGGGTAGCGGCCAGTAAATGGAAATGTAATATTTATTTGAGCTACCAGCAGATACAGACACCTTTTATTAACATAAATAAAATTATGTAACACATCACCGCTGGTCCTCAGCAGCGCTACAGGTTGAAACCACAGCCCTTGCAGGTTTTGCGAAAGATTTACCTAGTGGTATTTACAATTACAGCAAACTGTCAAAGTTCTTAGCTGTCAGTCTACATTTGTGTGGACATTTCAATTTTTTTTCCTACGAGTTTGAGTGTAAACCAAAAGGAAGCTTGTCACTATATGGGCGAAACAGCTTTGAGCGACAACCAACTTGACAGCTCAAAGCTGATTTGTGCAAATTTAAGTTCGAAATTTTACCTTAAGTTGACTTATGGGCTCAGCCTATTCACATCTTTTGCATAAAATACTTTTTGCAGAATAATTTCTGTGGCAACAAAAGAAAAACAGCAAAAGTCATTTTTAGTCATTTTTCAGGAGCGCAGTTTAAAGGTTTGACTTTCAATAAATGGGTAAATGACTAATGCGTTTTTTCCTGATCCATAACTTAGCAACCATAAGAGATATTTGAATGAAAAAAAAATTGGAATATAGAATAGGGTACTTTGCATCCGATCGTAACATTAACTCAATTTTGACATAAGTCGACTTATGCTGTTTTTCCTTGTTGGCACATATTTAACCGACATCATATTTTCTATATAAATCTTTATTTTCAATAAAAATGTGCTCTTTCTCAATTTTCAAAACCAACTGTCAACGGATACATAAGTAGAAAGTATAGTATAGCTATAGTAGTCGACGATCTCGTCATTAATTTGATTTATGTAACTTTACTACCATCGTGTCCTACATCGTTCATTTAACGCAAAGTTTGAGAGCTTTCGGTATCTCTCAGAAGCTCACAAACGGTAGTTCGAATAAGCACTAGACGTCATAATAATTGTCATTAATGAAATTATGTTAAACTATTTCGGTTTTGTGTTTGGTGCCGGGGAATTAATTCACAAATTGCAAAATGTTTCTACATAATTAATCTTTGTTATCTTTTTGATTAATTACAATGAACGTCTCACAAATTTTATTAAGGTCAGCTACGCCGAAAATGTGAATTTTTTTTTGGAGTTTTAAATTATATGCACCAAGGCAAACGCCAAATACAATAAAAAGTGGGCTGTATTGGCTGCAATCTTAAATGCCGATAGCCTGCCTAGGGCCTGGAAAAGGTAACTGGAACAATTTATTTTCATTTTGTTTGGTATTATTTACTTACATGTGTCTATTGCCTTAAGCCTTAAGGTATGGACAGACTTCAAGTGTGTAAAGAGCGAAAAAAGCTCAGCCAAATTTGATGCCCACAATACAAAAATAGAGCGTTCACCCGCTAGAGTAATTTACATTATACTGGGGCAGGAAGAAAAAGTAATCAAAATGACCTTGCTCTGTTCTGCAATTTCGGGCAGCTCGTCCAATATTTTTGATGCTCCAGTGCTCCACCAAAACAAAAGGCTTAGGATGCCGACCAAGAGGACGAGTTAGAAGTTAGCTTCAAGAAAACTGATAAGTGGGTACAAACATTTTAAGATTAAGATAAATAAAAATACAATAGCAATAATACGAATAATAAGTTATACATGCACTAGCTGACCTGGCGAACGGCGTACCGCCTATGATTGATAATAAATAATTAAAATCCCTTTTGAAAGTGGAACCTCTCTATTGAACGAATGAAAGTTCCTCTCTTCTGCCATTGGACCGAGCACATCCAGAAACGCGATTATTCAAAAACATTGTGCTTAACGATGAAGCCCATGATCGTTTTGAGCTTTTGTTTGAAAATACGTGCGGTGATGTCATGACGGTCGCTTGAAGTTGGCCTTTTCACCCTTCGAATAATTTTGCTCTCACTTCAGTTTCGATATATTTATATGTAATATAGAACATTAAATATCAGTAGTTGCGACTTGTGAACACTACTTGAGTGAGTTGGGCATTTTGTAAAAATGATAGTATACGAATAACGAACACAATGAACCCCTCCTTCTTTTTACCAAGCGATATGAGCCGTACGGCCTACGCACACATAGGCCACATCACATATTCTTTCAAAGCAGAGCAAGATCGGACCTATCGGGTCAACCACATCCATCCACAACATTTCATTTCGGTTGAGGGGTTCCGGAAGTCGACAACAGCGCCACCTATCGGGACTAAAACTGTCCTATCCTTTAAGCTGCAACCGACTATACACATCAACAACATTTCAAATTGGTTTGAGGGGTTTCGGAGGTCAGAAATACAGGTATGTTCACTAAAATTCCTATAACACGTTTAACCAATACACATACAAAAGCCGTATATACATATGATCCTTGGTATTGACGTCACCTTTCATGTGAAATTTCCAGAAACAAAATCGGTTCACGCATTACAGAGAACATCAAGTTAAAACACAATGCGAGTTATTTGTATATAATGTAGATAGATAAAAAATACGAAATGTGCCTTCAGCGCCACCTGTTGAGAATTTGTTCCTGTCACAAAATTCAATGTCTAAAATAATTTACGTTTTCTTGAAATATTTCAACAGCAAAGAAACGCATTCCCTCAAGTGGATCTGTTTTTGTTTATTGTTTATGTACAAATATTTTGAAATCAAATCTTTTAATATAAAATTTAACCAGTGCATTAAAAATACCAACAAATAAAGAGAAAGTGACGTTTTTATGTTAGATTAGACACACAAAATCTGAGAGCGAATCTGAAGAAGACCAATCGAATACTACATTACATACGATGAATAATTTCCTTATATTTAGAGTTTATGAAAAACGTTAGTAAAACAGAAGGTGTGCATGAGCTCTCTCGACTCACTTTATACATAATAATGGAATCAATAGATAAAGTTGTTTTAATTTGTTAGATTTAGAAAATGATTGAAATTAAAAATCTTGATATTTATGAACTTGAGGTAAAAAGTCTTGTTGATATTTTGGAGCTCAAAAATCTTGAAAAAAAAATATATCTTGTAATCTGGCATTACTGTCAGACTTACTAGTTACTAAACTAAATACTAGAACGTCCCCATTGCATGCGGGCAAACGGTTCTCTCTGTCACCGGTCTAGTGCTAAAATTCGCATGCGTGCTGTTCATTAAACCTTTTCTTTTGGGTAAAGATTAGTACCCTGCTCGAGCTAAATTTTTGCTCCCATACAAAATTCTCTCCGAAATTTAGCTAAGCTAAACTTAAGCGAACACATTTCGCTGATTGTTACTCAGCTCGAGACAAATAATCAAACTTTTGTTTCAGCATGTACTTTATATGTCTGTCAAAATTTATCGTGCCCATTTAATGGGTCGGCACATTTTCTCAAGCTAAATTGTGACAGATCGTGTTGTTCTGTTGCGGAAAAGTATGCAAGGATGAGCTTTTTTAATTATTACATGGATGAGAAGTACCTAGAACCAGAAATAGTTTAAATAAAGAGAGAATACAATTTTTGAAGGAAGTTTTTTCAAAGAACATCTGTTTTCTGTGACACGACGAACTCTTTGTCAAAATTAATTTAGGATCTTAGCTGATGTTCGGAGAGAAACGTTGGAGACCAGATAAAATTTAGTTTAGCTCGAGCACCGTACTAAGCTTAAGAATAAGTGTTCCATAATGGTAGAGATTTTGCAAAGTATCAGGACAAATGTGGAGGTTCTCTGAAAATTTTCCAGGGTTGGCTACTCAATCTGAGAACTACAAAAACGTTATTTTAACGGAAAGCATTAATTTTTTAATTTAAATTATTTTATTTGTTTTCCTTTTTTTGCAAATATGGCTTTAGGCGTCACGAAGGAAAGTGTCGAATTACACTAAAAATTCATTTTTTCGCCCATTAATTAAGGCATAGTACGCTGCTCGCGCTTAAATTAAGCTCCCATACAGAAATGTCTCCAAAGATTAAATTAAGTAAAGCAGTTAAGCCAAGCAGCTACGTAGTTCAAGCTAAATTTGTTAGCCACTGTACGAAAAATCTCTATACAGAATTTAAGTAAGCATATTAATGCAAAATACATTTTTCCACAGCTAAATTTTGACAGATCAGAGAAAATATCGGTATTCGCAACAAAATTCCAAACGAAAGCAAATTAACAGTATGCAGAATGTTTAGAAATTCTTTGTTGTTAATGTAATTTCTTTAAGAATAAATGGAAATATTTTAACGAGGAGTAATGAAAGTGTTTTTTGAGAAGGGAGCTGTAGCTGAACAAATAAAGAAACAGAACAAAGTCAATCAGCTTTACCAACACAGCTTTTTTTAACAGAATTTACACTGTCAAAATTAAGCGAACACTAAGCGAAGTGGTGGAGAGAAACATTGGAGAGGCGCTTATTTTAGCTTTCCTGGACAATGGAACAGCATACAAGACTTAAACGTGGAAAATGGTTTTAAGTTGTAAAGCCTAGTTTGGACTTGTTCCGGAACGAAATTTTCCGGTGGTCTCCAAACGACTGCGAAAAGGCAGCGGAAAATGAATTGTGGAGAGTTCCATCAGCTAATACACAAGTAGCAGCGTTACCAGCACTGGCTATTTATATCTGACTTTTCTACTCGAATGTTTCACTTGCTTCTTAAAATTGTCATTTGGGATTAATTCACTTTAAAGTTTGGCGATTGGAGACTAACCTTAGGAATTTATTATATGAATACTTCAATTGCGAAGGTACTCTTTTCGTATAACTAAAACTTTCTAAGCTAAAACTTTTATGTAGTTTTCGATTGGGTGTTTCAGATTTCTGCTGTCATATTGAATTGAATCCGAATTCTATTTATTCTTTTGCGTATTGAGTTGCCCGCAAAAAACACTTTTTTTCACTTGCACTGGATGTCCATTGCAATTGATTTTCACAAATTTATGCAAACCCATTTCGAAATAATTTAATATAAAAACTCGTTTCCATAGGCGTTTCTTTTCTTTTAACATTTTTAACATTGAAAAATGGAAACTAGACAAGTCTCTCAATTATGAGTATGTGTTGTTTTTTTTTCTTAATTTAATATTGTCGTCTTTAAAATTAATCTAATCAGAATAAATGTGCACTTTTGATCCTTGTATTTGTGTTTGGCTATTTTTTGGCTCCCTACCTCTTATGAAACCCGGTAACACTGCAGTACAAATGTCAAATTTTCGCAAGCAAATAATCTCCCGGATAAAGGCCGGCACGCAGCTGTGCCGGAACGAAAAATCCCACACAAAAATGACACAACGAAAAATTTCGCTCTCCTTTTCGGAACGTTTCGTGGAAACTTGTACCAAGTAATCTACTACAACTACCCACTTTTCCGCCATCATTTCGCAGCAGGTGCGTACTGCAAAACGAAAAGGAGAGCGAAATGTTTTGTTTATGATTTCGTTGTGTCATTTTTGTATGGGATTTTTCGTTTCGGAACAGCTGGGTACCGGCCTTAAGTTGTGACATCTGTTCAGTCAGCTGTTCTGCTGAATTTATTGAATATTGCAAAAGGTGTGCTTGTTTTAACAACTCAACAATTGGCAGTCGTTTTTGTGGTGTTTTCGTGGAAAACGACTTTTTGAAAAGTGAAATATGTATGGGAAAACTTTTGTTTGCGAGTGTTTTCGCGAAAACCCGTTTTTCGGCTCGGTGTGAATAGGGTATTATGAATATAATTCCCAAGTGGAGTGATGTCGGTAACCAATGAAACAGAGAAACAGGAAGCTTCGCCGTCTTAAACAGGTCAGTGTAGAGACTGACTACGGTACGGCTTCATTTCACATTTGTCAGCCTCCCCCCATAATACTAGCAATTACGCCTCTGCAGAGCTGGCCTGTCGCTCCTGTTCAACAAAAATTCAATACCAATTGTCACATTTGACTGCTTTTCGTAGTTCAGTTAACTATCGCATAACGTGCGCTGCACTTTGCATTTAAAGGCCAACGCATACTCAGTGCAGACATCTGACAAGCCCTCCTCTTCTTTGATTAATATATCCATTGCGCAGCAAATGCTGAATACGGTAATCACGGTTAACACGGATGAGCTATTGCCATTTCCAATTGACCATGAACTCGTGTGTTTTCCTTCTTTTTTTTTGCGAGTGCGCGAAAAAGCAATGTCTCATCGGTTGCTGTATTATGTGGCGACTCCACACAGAACCAGGAATTTCAATCGAAAACAATTACAAATGGGGAGGCAGGCTGGCATCTGATCATTCGTCTGGCTATTCGCCGCTGAATTCTCCACTAGTCGCATACATACAGTTGTTGTCATTCGTCTGCAGCAAATGCGAGACGCCTCACAGTCACAATCAAGACCTCGTCTCAGATGGTGGTATATTGTATGCAAGCCTTCCAAATGCTTGGCAGTGATGTGTTCAGTGATCGGTGTTCCCCCCGGTTCGGGTCGTGAACATCGTCTAATGGAATTTTCGTCTAACGAATGAAAAATTGTGTGGAACTTGATGAATAATAGGGAAATGATTAATGAATTTCCGCATCACCCGTTGGGTTGGGTGGTAAATGTCGCTGTTCCCATATATATATACGTAGAAGTATGGTGCGCCGCCACAGCGGCAGCTCCGCAGCCACCGACCGGTAGATCAAGTGTTAGAGTTAATGATGTAAGTATGTGATTACTGCCGATATCACTGGCCGTTAATTACACATTATTCCGATGAATTAGTCATTGATTGATTTGGAGGAGTCATATTTTCGAAAATACAAGGTTGCAGGCGGTTTTCTCTGCTGCCGCCATATTCTTATCGACTTCATATTAGATCATGTCTAGAGGAGTTTGGGAACCTATAAACCTAGTCTGTTTCTCTTCTATGTGAAATTGAGGAGTTGCTTTAATTTGGATGCGGTTCACGTTGAATTGACGGCTTCAATTCGAAGTTGATGGAACTAAATTAATCATTGTGACGTTGATGATCAAGACATTATCGGAAATGTAAGACATCTCGAAGCATATAGAAAGTTAAAAAGACTAGGTTACGAAAGTGCGCTCTCAATTATTTACATATGGGTTTTCAGATCAAGGTTGGATCGAACAGGTTGCATTTCGTTCTAAGTTTATACAGGCGCATGTGTGGATTTTTTTTTACTTAACTTTCCCAAACGAGAGAATCTACTGTACTTGAAAATGGGTTACAAGGACAATGATCAGTATTAACCTGATCGTATAGCTATTTTGCTTAAAAACTGCTCCTTCATACTCCCCATGCCCGTTTCACATCTCTTTTGACTTTTGCTTTCTCAATTAAATCTTCTGATATATAGAAGTCATCATTCATAACATCGGATAAGGGATTAAAGAGCGAAATTGCTTGCATATACGATATACCCAAACTGTTCGAAAGAATTTTGAACTGGTCCTTAAACTATCAATGCAAGTTTTTAATTTTCTAAAGTCTGAAAGGTAGATCAAACCCCAATCGTTGACTTCTGACAAAAGTCTGAAAGGTAGATCAAAACCCACTCATTGACTTCGTGCCGGTACTTAGAATTATCGGCATTAGTGGTCAAGATGTTGACGTTATTGTAACTGGCTTCAGTAAAGCTTTTGAGAGGCTGTCCCATAAATGAATCTCTTAATACATTTTCTGCCCTTGAAACTATATTGCTAAAATGGAAATTTTCTTACCTAGTTTTACTGTTTCCAAAGCATTCGCTTCAAGTTCGTCCTATCTGGCTGTATATGCCATCTGTGGTGTACCACAAGGCAGCCATCTAGGCTCCTTTCTCTTCATCTAAACTGGAAAAGATCTTGAGGGTGTCAGTACACACTATTCTCTCTCTCTACGCTGTTCATACCAAATTTTTCAAACTCATTCAATCACAGGTACACAAAATCCTTAATTATACCTTAAAGCTCTAGCTGGTTATTGTGATTATCAAGGTCCGAATCGTCAATGCTGGTGGTCCCTTCTTGTGGATACCATATTTGCATTTGCGACTAAACCCATTCTTGCAGCTTTCGCCCCAAATATTTTGAGAACCAGCAGGAACGTACTGTTGCATCTCCTGAAATATATGGCAAAACTGCGCCTCAAGGAAATAAACAATGCACCTAAGAAACAGCGATCACAACAGACCACAGGTCTATATAGAGGACCATGCATTCATGTAAGGACGCAACTCTCATTCACTACCAATAGGTACGAGTGTCCGATGCTGCGAACTATAGCAAGAAGAGCTACGAATTTTAGGACTTCTTGAATTCCTCAGGTTAGAGCCAGACTGTCACATTTAACAAACGTCAGCCAGCAGTTGAAATGGACTGTGCCGACAAAGTGGCTCTTAGTGCTACTTGTTTTGTTTTTTTAACCTGAAACCTACAAGGGCTGCCAAAAGCATATTGCGATTCCTCGGTATGACTTGTTTCTGTATTGTTTTATGCTATCCCGTTAATAGTTCATGGCCCTTTTTCAAATTAACTTTATTTATCATGTTAATTTTACATTGAAATCCCAAAGAATTAACAATGCTTACCTGTATAATCTACATGATCCTTTGTCAAATTGACATTCATCTTAATTCGTTTCGCAAGACATGGAAAATTAATGAAACAAATTTTCAATTTACATATAATTTTTATTTTATAGAAACTTATAAGAAAGTTAACAAATTCGATTTTTTTTATTTTTGGAAAAAAAAAATATTATAACATTGGAGTATCAAAATAAGTCATTTTATTTTCAATAAATATAAAGAAATGCTAAGTTTATACATTAGACACACTAAAGCGATTTAAACCTTTAAATTATTACATAGTATATGGATATGAAGAGGTGGAGATATAAACTCATTAATACTTAGATAAAGAAGCTCATTTAAAATGTCTCCTATAACATAGGCTTGGAGATGACCATAAAAATAAGTAATTTTATGTTCAAAACATATTAAGAAAATCTCTTGATTACAATTTACTACAATGTCAACGATTTCAAATAAAGAAATATCACCTCTTTTTGCCATTAAAAAAACAACTTTTTTGTATTCTGTACCTTTAAATGTTACTTTACTGTAATATTCAAATTGTTTCCAATTATAATTAGTTTGAAAATGATTTACGTATTTTAAAATAGAGGTATTGTTATTAGCTGACAAATGTTTGCTGTTCGTTAATAAACTGGGTCTGAAAAAGTTTTCAGAGCTCAAATTGAATGCAAATTTTAAAACTGCTTTGATTGATAAGCTCCATGAAATATTAAGACGTGAATTCATTGAAGGAGCATATTCTTTAAAAACTTTGTGAGTTGCTTCAAACCGCATGCACCACAAATTTTTGAGAGATCAGTCTACGACCCCTAAAAATGTTTGTAAAGAAAAATTACTTTTTTAATAAATCAATTAATTTGACAGATATAGCTAAGACATAAACACAGCCTCCAGGCTCGGAATCTGTAACCTACTTTGGGAACATGTAACCTACCTATCTAAAGGATTTTCCAATAAGATGTGTTATTTTGGTATTTAAAGAAAAAAGCCATTTTTTGAGATAAATGATCGGATGTTTATTTCATAATAAAGAGGAAGGTATGCCGTTAATAATGAAAAACAACATCAGCCAAATGGCCACGACGAGCAAGCATACAGGACCATATCCTTTTCATGAAATTTTCCATAACCAAATCGCAAAGTGGCTGCCCTATGTCCTCTATGGCCTCACGAATTTCATCTTTGAGGTCTTGAATCGACGTTGGGCTGTTCGCATAGACCTTATCTTTCTTATCTTGGGTTTTCGGAGCCCCATATGCGACAATTTTGCTTGTTGACGTAGCCACCGAGGTGGAAATGGGACTCATCAGTCAAAATGATTCGTTGGAATTCCGGATCATTTTCATGCATTTCAAGGGCCCAATCAGCAAAGACACGACGTTGTTGATGATCGGTCGGCTTGAGTTCTTGTGTTAACTGAACTTTATAAGACCCAAGTCTTTATGCAAAATACGGTGTAATGACGTTTGTGGAATGGGTTTTCTTCAACACTTTGGGCTACAGCAGCAATATTCTCAGTTGTACTTAAGCGACGTGTACGGTTTTTATTTTTCACATCACTAACTTGTCCCAACAACTCGAATTTTTCCACCAATTTCTGTATTGCGGTCCGACACGGTGCTTCACGACGACCAAAAAAATCTTTAGTTTTGCGAGCTGTGACTGCAAGATTTTCACCATTTTTGTTGCGAATTTTAATAATTTCAATGCGTTGTTGAAGCGTGTATCGTTACATTTTTAGTAATGGCGTACTTGTGAAATATCAAAGAATAAAGCTTCAAAAGTGACAGCTACCGAAATAGCGGGTCATTCACAATAACACCTCTCATTGGAAAACCCTGTATATACAGGGTGACGTAAAATGAATCATCCAATTTTGCTTTACAACTACTTTTTACTAAAACAAAAAAAAATGTTTTTCACCTTTGCAATTTTTGTACTGGTTTTACAGCATTTTTCAAAAACTTTCCGCAAGATTTCCGGCGATAACTGGTCGCATTATGCCGAATTCAAAATGTCGCGTTGACGCACGCATGCGTTGACAGATTATGTAGAAACAAAGCGTTCATACGCTGCCACACAAAATACAACTTCAGGCGTTGGAATAACTTCAGATCGTAAATATCGTAAAGTTCAACGCAACGCCTGAGTAGACCTACTCTCTACTCTCAAGCGCGTTTGACAACATTACAATTTTGACTTGTTCGATTTGAGGTCATAGAATGTGCCGTTGATAGTTGGAGTAGCACAGCACCACTAATGTCTATCACACACATGCTTTAAAAATCAATATGATGTTTTTTAATGCAAATTAATTAATTTAGTGTGTGGAAATACCGAATACCTTTTTTTGGGTGGAGCTATTTCTTTCAATTTTCTTGGAAAAAAAAATATTAATGATTGGTCTGGTATCCATGTTGGTTGTTCTTTGCATTATTATGCTGCTTTATATGTTTTTTTTTTATCTATTTTGGAGAATCCTTTTTTAATTCTTGCACAAAAATTACAGCTACAAAAAAAGAGAGTAGACTTGATATTTGAATTCTGCTCTCTATTTGTGCACATTAGTTAAAACCAAACCGAACTTTTGATCTGTCATACTCTGCTCTCTCAACGCGCATTCGCTTCAAAGCAGCATTTCGTTTTACAAATTTGTTGCTCGTGTACTTTGGCATTTAAGATCGTAAAGTTTCGATAAAGCGTGTCAAAGCGCGCAGACGCACGCAAGCGTTCAACGCGACATTGTGAATTCGGCATTAATGTCAAATATTCTCCTTAAGGGCTGCGATTGTCTAAAGCTTGTTGGCATAAACCCGAGACTTCAAGCAGCCCCAAAGAAGAAGTCTGGAATGGTTGAATCGGGCGATCTGGCTGGCAATGTCAAATCGCCAAAACGCTTCCTTCATAATATCCATTGTGGCTCGTGCTGTATCTGTATGTGCGGTTGCACCATCTTGTTGGAACCACATGTTCACCAAGCCAAGCTCATCCAATAGGAGTAAAGAGTCTTTTATCATGGCTTTGTAGCGTTTCGCAGGCGTCCTCCAAAAAATTCGGCCCAAGCATTCCTCCGCACTACACACAGTGGCTTTGATGTAATACCTCTTCGTGCATCACACGCAGATTTTCAGTGCCCCAGACACGAAGATTTTACTTATTGACGTGACCGCTTGAGTAGAAATGCTCCTCGTCGCTCATGCTGATTCGAAATTCATGCTGTAATAACACCACCGACCGATTTTTGGTCAAAAACCGACACAATTATTCCACGCTCTTGCAGAGTATTGCGCTCGATTGCTTGTCTGTTTTATACTGCAGCTGCCTTGTTCACAAATGCCAAATATGATTGACATATGACGCCATTTGCAGAAATTATAACCTCTTTCGATAGGGTGATTCATTTTGCGACACCTTGTATGACAGCACTTTGGCTAGTGCTCAAAAGGCTTAGTGATGATCTCCAACCACAAATATGTATGTACGTCAAAGTAGCTAACATACGATATTTGTCATGCCGACTGTTGTCGTCAAAGTTCATGCAATCAGGTGAATTCATGAGTCGTACGTCATTTTACTGAGATTCGCAAAGTAATAGTTATTTCCGATTCAGACAGTCACTAGTTTCTTTCCAACTTACAGATTCAAACTCCACAAATTCGCAAAAACCTCTAATAGACCCTAATAATACTCGTGGACACTCTTATAACATCGAAAAGGGGTAGAGATGGCATTTGTATCGTACGAAAGATATTGTGCACAAAGAAAAAAAATCATATGCATAATATGTTGTTTTTTAGAATTCATTATAAATAATGAAGAAGTCGATTTTGGCCCACAAGCTCTGACTAGTTATTATTATAACTGAATTATCGGCGGTGAAACTCAGGTACTCAAAAATAATCGTAAATTGAAATAGGCCTTCCAAGATGAATTGAAGGCCTGTTCTAGATCTATTTTAAAGAAGATTAATTAACATTAAAATTGAAAAATTCTATAAGATGTTCGCATTTGGATTAGTTTCAAAGTATATATAGGGTGGGCCATCTAGTGGTTACCTTTTATATCATAGGTTATTTTGTTATGCCCCAAAAACGCATTTGTAGGAGCCGCAGCTAACTGAGTCATGGTTGCGTCAGTGAAAAGGTTTCACAGTGGAATTGTAATGACACAGACACTGACAGCTGCTTCCCAATCGAAATCTTGACAGAAAGTCAGTATCATATCTCCGCAGAACGAAATGAGTCGCTTTGCGCTTGAACAGCGTTGAGAAATATTGAATGCTGTGTAGCCCAAACAGTGGGGATTTTTGAAAAGAAGTTTTAGCTGAAATGAAGCACCAACCGCGTCTGCTGTATACGCATTTTCATCTCGGCAGCTACGTTAACAAACAAAATTGCGGCAACAAAAATTGTGCCATAAATCCGGAAACGATTCAAGCACTTAAGGCCAATATCGTCCAAGCAATTCGTAAGCTACAGCCCGAACCCATAAATAAGGGCACTCATGCCGTAACTTTTCAGACGATTATCATCGAAACGATAGACCTCCAAAACTAGCAACCAAGTGCTAAATTAAAAGTTTGATAGCTGAATCCCGTTCGTTTTTCAAAAGTATGATGAAAGCTGACGTTTGTCAAAAAATTTCGAATATGACTTATTTTGGTGATCAAAGTTTCAAAAACGATATCGTTTAGACGATCGTCGATGTACGGAATCTGTCCCAAGGTCTTGGAAAATTGAAGTGACAGAATGCGCTACTGCGAAGCCAGCCGAGGCAGCCACTTGAACGACGTTGTGTTCCATAATTAATGGTGATGTTTGCTCTTACTAATAAGTGAACAAAATCGATTTTGTTCATTTTATTGCCTTTTTAAAAAGAAACTTATTTGGTCCACTCTATATATATTAAACTAAACAAACTTTGGAGCACGTTAAACTTGTGTTAATAACATTAAATCTACTCCGTTTCTGAGTACAACTATTATTTACCCTAAGTATCACTAAGTATCACTTTTGTCGGCGCAGTGGCTTAGTGGTTAGTGTGTTGGACTACTAAGCGAGGGGTCCCAGGTTCAAATCCCGAGAAAAACCCAAATTCCAACTTAAGGTTTTTTTCGCTGCGCCACCTCTCGCGAACGTCTGACAAACATCCGAGAGTATAACTGTTATGAAAGAGCTTCTCAATTGGCCGTTTGGACTCGGCATAAAATTGTAGATCCCTTCCATTCGTCCCAAAAATAAAAAACTCACACAAGACGAATGGTTGTGAGAAGCTAGGCTTGGGTCCACACGGACCTGTTCCGCCAATTATTTATTTTTTATTTATTTTTTTATCACTTTTTTGAGCATTTAAGGTCATATATACATGATATATATATATCGTCACTCATATATACGTCACTTATCTTGTCTTCAAAACGCGTGCAACGTCGTTAAAAGCTTATTTGCCAAAGACCAAACGCTGTATAGAAAGTAATCAAGCGGTGTTTTGTTAGCCAATTAGCTGGACGCAGGTTGTTGGCCAAAGATTTTTTCCACAGTAAGTAAAAGCGCTCTTTGAATATCAGCGATTTAACTACCATTTTCCAAGTAAAACTGTCGTTATTATATTGACAGCCATTCATCGTAACGGAAGATACATGGATATGGAAAACCATTCCCTTCCTAAATTAATTAATCAATCAGCTTATTTATCAATATCCTACGTAAAAACTTATTTTTTGACCTAAGACCCTAATTTAAGTAATAGCTAATTAAATATGTTACATCTTGAGTATTTTTTAAGCGCTTTACTTTTTGGAAGTAAAATGTTTGCTTTAGTAGATAAATATTCAGTCGCATTCAAATTTAAATCTACATTTACAAAGTTAAAGTAGTTCAAAGCGCCGTACTCACAATTGCAAAAACTTGAATGGAAAGTATTGCCATTTTGAACTACTAAAATTTAAAGTCGAAGCTAAAAGTGTTTTTTTTTTGCACTCAGAGAATAATACTTTAATTTTAATACGAATTAGCTTTTCTTTATTGTGACTATTAAAAGTAATTCGATTTTCCCTATTCAAAAACTATTGAAGCTACAGTTAATTTAGATAACTATTTTAATTATCTTATAATATTTAACCAATGATGCATACAATTAAAAAGTAATAAGATGTCCTATTAAAATATAAGATTCCCCTTTTGTGTATGCAGTAAAAAAAATATTATTTTTCCACTTTAGTTTTAAAGGAAAAGTAGTGCGATGATGTTATTAAATCAGTTCTATGCATATGCTATAATTTTAATTGGTTTTCAATAAGAAATCAATGGTGCATATAATTTTAAAGTGATAATGGTGGCCCATTACTTTAATAAGTCCCCCTGTAATGTGAATACATTATTAAAACCATTATTTTTCCACATTAATGATTTACATATTTGTTTTTTTACATGTTTGTTTGTGCAACTATTAATCTCCTATATGTTTTTCAATGCAAATATCACGTTAATAAAATTTATAATAAACTGCAAAAATTATTGTAAAATACAAATTTTGAATTGCACCTAATTTAAACAAATTGCACCTAATGTACATTTTATTTGGAAAAGGGCGGAAAGGGTGCAAATGTGCGTGGTGTAAAAATAGCCTCTCAGACTCTTTATAAAATAAAAAAATGTAAGTTGCTGGATTAGCTGCCCTTAAAGCTTCTCTGCCTGATACGATTTGAGGTAGCCCTACATTCAGTGGAACATAATTGCGTTTAGTTGCCCAAAACAAGCGCACTTGCAAATGCGATTTTTGCAATCTAGTTTTAGTCTTCGTTATTGACTTCCCTTAGGTGGCTGGGATTGGAATTCTCAACACTTTCGATTTAATTAATGTATTCATGTCCAGTCTCTTCGTTTGCCAATACTAAAACTTCTTTGAAACTAAAAACTATTCAGATCAAAATGAAAATTTATAGCTGAAGATTGAGTTGTGTTAAAGAAAACTTCTCGATAATTTTTAATATTTAAATTTATTTACCGAACACCTTTCGCTTCGACTATTTTCAATTCAATGTCCCAATTCCCATCGCATCCTCAATTCCTTCTCTTCTTCATACCCATTTCATTCCAAGGATGTATAATTGACCAGGTGGCTACGTTATCATTATTTTACAGTTGTTAAAGTTAAATGCAACCCCAGCCATATGCGCGATACTAAAAATCATATTTAGTGTCCAGGCTATATTTTACAAACTCACAATGGCAACATTTTTCATGAAAAATTACTCATTGTGACTCATTACTGTAGAGGTTAAAAATTACAAGGTGGCGCAAAAGTAATCCTCCTATCAGAAAATGCTATAAATTTTGCGATTGGCCCCTAATGTCAGTTCTGTTTTGACATTTGTGTAGTAAACACATGCGAAATACACGTTAATAAACAATGTTACGCTACACTGCTCCAGAACGCGGAATATTGGTGACTATTTATTTGAGCAATAATCGGTCGGTGGCTTTGGCACAACGTGAATTTCGTCGCAGATTTCCTAGCCGTCCAACGCCTACTGGTGAAACACTGCGACGTTTAGCCGCTCGCCTCGAAGAGACTGGCACAACACGAGACGTTGCCAAGAGTGGCGGGCCCCGAACCGCCCGTTGTGCCGAGAATATCGCTTCTGTTGACGCGGCCATTTTTTTTTCGAGAACGCCGCTGGTCAAACGACAACAGTGAACGGTGCGCGCTACAGGGCCATGTTTACCGATTTTTTTCTACCGCAATTGGACGATTTAGGACTGGAGGACATGTGGTTCCAACAGGACGGAGCTACGGCACACACTGCGCGAGCCACAACCGATATTCTGAAAGCGGTGTTCCCGGGTCGTTTTTGGCGATTTGCACTAGCCCGCAAGATCGCCTGATTTGACCGCTCCAGACTTCTTTTTGTGGGGCTTTTTGAAGTCGCGGGCTTATGTCAACAAGCCTCAGACTCTTGCAGCTCTTAAAGACAATATCCGTCAAGAATGTGAGGACTTATCGCCGGAAGTTTTGGCCAAAGTGATGGAAAATGCCATAAAAAGGGCTCAAATTACAACTGTGGCGGCGGCCATTTACATGACATCATATTCTCGACTTGATGTAAAAAAATTAAAAGACCAAATAAAAATAATCCACAAGAAGAATCAAAGTTTTTCATTTTTTTTTTAAATTACAGCCAAAAGGTTATTTTTGCGCCACCTTGTATTATTAGTAGGGCCGAATATCAGATTAACCCTTTAAGCTTAGTATCCTGCTCGTGCTAAATTTTAGCGTCCCTAGTCTCCACTTCGATTCTCCACACCAAAGATAAATGGTCGCTAAATAGTTATTTTGTATTTTGGTTTTGTGTTTTTTTTTTTATTTATCACGCTAATGATCTCTGCGGTTTTGTCTGAAAAATCCATAATAATCGCAACACAAACTTTTTCCTTCTATTTCTTCTGTCAAAATCTATCTTCGATTTAATGTACCGGACATTTATTTCGCGAGTTAAATGAGTGGAGACTTTTCATCCGCCCAACTATATGAAGTTCAGAATTTAGCGAGCGAACAGGATACTGCTTTGCAAAACTGCCTCGCTAAATTTTATCTTTGTAGACATTTTTGTATGGGAGATCAAATTTAGCGCGAGCAGGTTATTTAGCTTTACTCTTTAACGCAGTTGTGTCTTCTTTATAGTCTGCTCCTTAACACATTTAAACAATTCTTCTTTAGATATCTTCACAAATCTGCTATTTTCTTCATTTAATTCCATCCAAGGAACATCCTCTAACTGCAAGTCTTTGAACCACCTTCAGAAGCTCAATAATTAGACTAACCTTACCGATCTAATCGGCATTCATGCGGCCATATCTTCAAAGAAAGGCCACAAATGCCGTCACAGACGTTTCATGTAAAAAGCACCTAAGCAATTGCAATAGCAAAGAGTTTTCATCAACTCGAGCACCATCGAAGGGACAAGAGAGCACCCATCAAAAAGGATTCCACAATGACCACCGCTATGCGCTACCGCATCATTAGTTCATTAACGTAAAACCACACGTGGGTGTGAATTATGCCCCCTCTAAACTGACAGATTTCCAGCTTGCATCGTTACGTGTGTATCCACACACCGTTATACATGAATGTTATTCACTTTTATTGATTTCATAATTCAATCGGTATGTCTGTGCATCTGTATTGTGCATATCGGGGACCCAATAATTAAAACATCCAGCAACAGACAACACCAACGATGAGTGATGATGACGACGCCATCGTGTGATGTGTATAGCCACAGCCTGCGTGCTATTTAAAGGAAGACGATGATTCCTTTCCGCCTTTTGGCCTTTCACATCGCTCGACAAAAGTCTCATGACGCAGGATTTATTAATATAAATAATTAACAAGAACAAGAAGATGGGCACCAGCAACGCCAACAACACTCCTTTGAACCGACACACAAGCTGTGTGCCTCTTGACCCTTTTCCTTGGCCAAAGGACAGATGCCAGATAAACACACAGCACCCCATTATGTGTATCCGGGGTGGAGTGTTCCTAATGATACACCAGGTGGTTGGTGAAAAAAAACAAAATATATATACCCCTTTCCAGCCCACACCACCATCAGGGTAGTTGTGATAAATTTAAAAACAATACACACGGGCGCCTAAAAAAGGATAAAGCGCACTCCTGAGTGGTATATTGATGAGCACATGCACTAAGCACTAAGCAGCTGGTTATGACGTCGGTCGATGCATTCTCCTTTGACCGGAATTACGTAATTGTCGGTGGTTTCTAGTTGCATAGTCTGCATCCGTGTTCCCCCACAACGATGACACTTGGTCTTCATTGTTCCCCCTTTTGGAGTGGAATTTATTTTAGGCCCCAGTGAGTCACTATTTCGACGGATGCCTCTGAGATTACGTTCTACTTGACATTTAACTGTGATAAGGCATCGGCCATTCAGACAAGAGTGTGCGTGCGTTAAGAATGGACTTAGAGGCGAGGTGTTGAGAACCTCCACAATAGCATTTTCCATTACAAAGACCGTGGAGCAACCGGTTCTGGGGTATAACTGACCCTACTCGACACTCAATTGGGATTGGGACGATTTAATTGCGGATTACCTTAAGACGGGGTGATAAGATGAAACGACGAAGAAGAAGAAGACGACAAAATAAGCCGGTGATATGAAGCGGCGTCTTTTGTTCGGGCGTGCGCCCACCACCAGCCCAAATGGACATCTCTCTGCCCAATTCGTGGAGATTTGGGAAATATTTTCCCTCAATTAAACGTCATTGTGGCGGTGACCGGTCAGATTGTGTGTATTATTACTGGCGCGGTAAATCACACTGCAGTGTCAAGTTATTGGAACGAATCGAAAGTGTGAAGTGCAGGCGGGAGGAGGTTGGTATTTTGTTGTTGTCCCATCAATCGGAAGTATTAGGCCAAAGTGTTGCGTGGGAAATGACAATAACAAGCGGAACGTATTTTTAGAAGCTACATTTATGCACAGTGGCACAGTTCACGCGGTAAAAGCGAGGCTAGCTTTATTTTCTCATCGTAAATTGTATAGTGAAATGGCAGATGTGTCGTGAGTGCGGTGCTCGAGTGATCGATTGAACGTCAAAGGAAATGTCAAATGATGGAAGTTAGAAATGCAATCCATCGATGACAATTGATTTCGCATACGAAGTTAAACGAGTTCAGTTTGGAAAGATTTTTCCTATCTCATTCTAAAAGGGGTGGTAGACCATACTGTGCGACGCACATTGACATAGACACAACTGTCAGATATTGTTTTTCTTTCGAACTGATATATCGCTGTTTTCAATATTTCTCTGGACTGTTGCCAACAGTCAACGCCAATTTATTTGGCTCATTGGGACAGGGACGGGTGGACACGTTTTTGGCGAGGTACATTTTTGCCTCAGAACATTAGATTTCCACAGATTCCATTCGAAATATATTTCGAGAACGTGAGCACGCTACCCACTGATGGCGGACAAGATCATTTTTTCGTTAATTCTTGATTTGTCAAGGCGATGTAGAAGATCTGTTGCACTATTAGTGTCCAAGGGGTTTTTAGGCCAGAAGTCCCTAACTTTCCTCAGCTGTGGCTTCGCTCAGTTTTTGTTTGTTTGGTTAATCGCTGTAATAAGTTATGAGGAGTTATAAAAGAGATTAGGGGGTCATTTTCAAAACCCCTTCATACGCCTCATAAGTACTTTTTATTTTTCAACCACCGACAAATTTTAAATCAATCAATTCACAAAAGAATATGGATGCCCCCTAAACTGGGAAGGGTCGTCTTGTACCCCTTTGGTAGTAGGATTTTCGGAGAGGGAGCTAGACGTTTTGTCATTATTACTATTATAACAACTATTATATTATTATTATTATTAGTAGCAGTCAATAGATCCGTTCAAGAATATACACAGAAAATAAAAACCTGGTATATTTGGTAAAAATTTTAATTTTTTAAAAATGATCGAAAAAATAGGTGTGCAGTGCTTTTTACTAGTTGATTTCTTCTTGTTGCTAAATAACAGTCGTGTTGCTAACAAGACCTACAACAGGATACATTTTTATTAAGAAATGCTTAGTTCCGTTAGTATGACGCTGAGCTCATTGTAAATTTTCCAATAAGAGGTGTTATTGTGAATGACCCGCTATTTCGGTAGCTGTCACTTTTGAAGCTTTTATTCTTTGACATTTGAGAAGTAGAAAATACGCCATTACTAGAAAAGGAACGATACACGCTTCAAGAACGCATTGAAATTATTAAAATTCACTACAATGGTGAAAATATTGCAGTCACAGCTCGCAAAACTAAAGCATTTTTTGGTCGTCGTGAAGCACCGTGTCGGACCGCAATACAGAAATTGGTGGAAAAATTCGAGTTGTTGGGACAAGTTAGTGATGTGAAAAATAAAAACCGTACACGTCGCTTAAGTACAACTGAGAATATTGCTGCTGTAGTCCAAGGTGTTGAAGAAAACCCAGGTTTGTCCATTGCTCGTCGTTCTTGGAATTGGGCATTCCACAAACCTCATTACACCGTATTTTGCATAAAGACTTGGGTTTTAAGGCTTATAAAGTTTAGTTAACACAAGGACTCGAGCCGGCCGATCATCAACAACGTCGTGTCTTTGCTGATTGGGCCCTTGAAATGCATGAAAACGATCCGGAATTCCAACGAAAAATCATTTTGACTGATGAGTCCCATTTCCACCTCGGTGGCTACGTCAACAAGCAAAATTGTCGCATATGGGTCTCGGAAAACCCAAGATAAGAAAGATAAGGCCTATGCAAACAGCCCAGCGTCGATTCAAGACCTCAAAGATGAAATTCGTGAGGACATAGGGCAGCCACTTTGCGATTTGGTTATGGAAAATTTCATGAAAAGGATATGGTCCTGTATGCTTGCTCGTCGTGGCCATTTGGCTGATGTTGTTTTTCATTATTAACGGCATACCTTCCTCTTTATTATGAAATAACCATCCTATCATTTATCTCAAAAAATGTAATTTTGCTTTGAATACCAAAATAACACCTCTTATTGGAAAACCCTTTATTTACAACACAATTTTGTACGTTTTAAGAGTTGGACATAAAAATAGGTGTGCTTAAATAAATTGTTTAAATTTAGCGATTTCTGGCAAAAGTGTTATTAAAAAGTGATGATCTTTTAAGGTTAGTTTGTTTTTTAATCACTTCACAACAATTTTTGTTTAAGTTTTTTGTTAAATAATATTTTAAGATGGGTCGAAAAGTCCTCGGCTCTGCGGAAGAAAGGCTAGTAGTTCAGCGGTTAGGGGGTGACGGTAAAACCTATAAATTTATAGCAGATGCCATTGGAAGGTCACAGAACTTCGTAACCAATGCTCTTAAGCCAACATTAGAAACAGAAAATAGAGGAAAGCGGAAAAAAACTACAGCTACTACTGACCGCCGCAGTTGACTTTTAGCGAAGTCAAATCAGTTTGTTTCATCACGGACTATATATAGCCTATAGGCGCACAAATTGGGGATGGAATCAGTGCAAGCACAATCAACAGGAGACTATAGAACTTCAATCTCCCAGGAAGAGTCGCCAGAAAAGTTCCACTCCTAAGGGCTAAGAACGTAAGGTCCCGAAAAGAATTTGCCTTTAGCCATAGAAGTTGGAATCGACCTGAAGGTGTGAACAAATGGCGGAATATTCTGTGGATTGACGAAACAAAAATAAAATTGTTCTCCTCGGATTGTGGGCGTAACGTTAGGCGACCAAAAGGAAAAGAAAACCATCCTCGCTATACACTTAAGACCGTTAAACATGGTGGAGGAAACATAATGGTATTGGGCTGTTTTTCATGGTGTGGTGTTGGTCCTATATTCCGTGTCAATAACATCATGACAAAATATGGATATAGGGACATCTTGGAAAATGTCATGCATCCATTTTTCTGAGGAAAACATGCCCCCCGATGGCATTTCCAAAAGGATAATGATCCAAAAACATACAGCCGGTTTGGTTTCGGGATCAACACATTCTCTGTAGTTTAATGGCCAAGTCAATCTCCAGATCTCAATCCCATTGACAACTTGTGGGATGAGCTGAAAAGAAAGTTGAGGGGTCAGTTCTTCACTAATGGGAAGCAGTGCAAAAGGAATGGGATTCCATTCCTCCCGAAACGTGCCAGAAATTGACCCTGTCAATCGACTCCAAAAAGTTTTGGAAAATAATGGAGGATACTCAGGTTATTAGAGTAAGTTTAAAAAAAAACAAAAAAAAATATTAATAAAATCTATAATTAATGATTATTAAGGAACACACCTCCAAAAGTTTTTTGTTATTTCTTTGTTAAATTATTCGAAAAGTAAACAGATAACTATTTTCCATATTCAAAAATAATGTAAATTTTATTAATTTAATTGTAAAAACAAAAAACAAATTGAAAAAATATGAAAAATTTGGTTTTTCAAAAATAAAGTTCCCACAACTATTTTTTTGACCAACTCTGTACATATAAAAAATTAAAAAAAGGCTATTACTTTTAAGACATAATGAATCCGAAAGCCTTTATCTAAATTGGAAATAAAAACATCCGCTATACCTTAAATGATGCAGATGTACACTTGTTCACTTGTTTAGAGGCAATAACTTTTATGAGAGAAAATGCTGATTAAAGCAACTGTATTTGATCTAATAACAAATGGTCTTCTGATAATTCAATATCAGACTTTACTTTGTATAAAACTACTCACAAAGCGAACTTTTATATCAGCTAACGGTATTCCGTAGCAGTAAAACTTTAGCGGCTGTAATATTCTGCTTAATTTATTGGTTCACTTAAATAGAGGTACTTAGTTTGTTAGCATTTTTTGCGCAATAAAGGTGTGAAACTGGATAGCTTTTTTAACATTTATTGTGTTTAGTCGAAAACTTGTGAATTCGAATAAAATGGTAAAACAAAAGTGTTTAACGGATCGAGAAAAAGGACAAATCGATGTCTTGACCTCTGAAGGCCTTTCGAATCGCCAAATTGCCAAAAAGATTGGTCGAAGTTCAAATGTTGTTGATCATTACGTAAAACAAGGTGCTTTGTATGGCAAGAACTACAAACGCAGGATTGCGATGGCTTTGATTGGATTGCATCCAATTCCGCCCTTTATACATCGAAAATAAAGCAAATGGCCAATGCTACAGCTAGCAAATCCACAGTTCGAAGGGCGCTGCATCTGAAATATAAAAAATTACAAAAAAAAAACACCTCTGAATCAATTTCGCAAGCAACGCCGCCTCGATTTTGCAAGGGACCACATGGCTTGGAATTCTGCCACAAATATCATCTCTTTCACTATTTAAAGTTGCGTCTTTTAGTTTGGCTTAAGAATCCGGGAACATAAGAACTTAAGATAATAAAACGCATATTAAACAATCCAAATTGAACAATTTTGCAATACTTACCAATTTATACCTAAGGAGTCGTTTACATGTTTTCCATTTTTCCTGTCCTTATCCTTCAACAGATTTATTTACTTTAAAAATGTTGAACTCACTTTTTTAGGGAATTTGTATGCACATTAACAAACTACTTAACTTCGCGTGTTAAATAATAAATGACGCCATCAAAAGCATTGCATTGAAAGGATCTGTATCAATTGTATTTTTTTGAATTCAATTCAATTATTAATTGAAAACAAATTTATGTAATTTCTGCAAACAAAAATGTTAATTTTAACAAAATGTTTGGTAGTATTTAAAATCGGTGTTTTGTTGGACTAACAAATATTTTGCATAAGTTTTGTCAATTTCACAAAAGTGATTTTTGGTTCTGTTTTAATTGATATAAAAAAAACTTTGTTATATACTATATTGATTTATTAAACTGAAAATTGTGTTTTGTTAATCTGACGAAGTACTACAAGTGTTATCCGTTTGTATTGATAAATTTCTTTTATCATTTCAACAATTTTTATTCAGTTGAACAAAACTATTTTTGTTGACATTTTACAATCGAATTTTGTCAATATTTCCTGGTATTTTATTTTAAGTGTACTCGTTGCCATGCGCAGTGTATACCCTTTTAGTGGTTGCCCACCCTAATAGGGGCATTAAAAATAGTTGGCGCCACAGGTCCGTAGGAACCGTAGGCCTAGCTTCTCACAACCATTCGTTTTGTGTGAGTTTTTCATTTTTGGGACGAATGCAAGGGATCTACAAAGTTATGCCGAGTCCAAACAGCTCATTGAGATGCTCTTACATGACAGTTATAGTCTCGCATGTTTATCAGACGTTCGCGAGAGGTGGCACAGTGGGAAAAAACTATAGGGGCATTGAGATTGTATTAAAATCTCTTGAAACACATGTCGAATTATTTTTTATTCTCTGTCACCGACTAACGTTGGACATCACGATAATAATAAGCATTTAGAAAGCTACGGCTCTTCAGATTATTTTTAAGTGTTAACCTTTCAAAAAAAGGGTCATTTTTAAAAACAGCTCAATACAACTTTAATAATGCTCACGTCTCTATCAACGTATAAAGTTTCAAGTTACATCGACCAACGGTTCTTGAGTTTAAAAATGCCCATTAATTAGGCAAGAAGCTTCATATTCAAAAATATGCAAAGGCAAGGCAGAGGATTTCTCTACCTTTTTAAAGAAAAATTACTTTCTTATTTACCTGTAAAGGGATGTTCAGTAATATCAGACTTTTCGGACTTATTTTCCCACTACGATTATCAAAAATACCCGTTGTTGGAAAAACCCCACAATATTTCCCACGAAAATACACATACAATAGTCTTCTCTTGCGTTTAGCATGCCTTAAAATGCAATAACTCTCCCGATTCCTGGAAAGTGGCTAAAGTTGTGCCGATTCCTAAAGCAGGGAAACCACTTGACCACTTTACCCAGTGGTCTAAGCAAACTTTATGAAAGAATCCTTAAGGACAAATTGATGCTGTTCATAGAAGAATAAGTTACCAATCGAAGTCAGACTGATAGTAGAGCCCACTTTATTTCTCTTGAGTATGGATAGTTCTACAGTCAAAACATTTGTAAATACAGCCATTTAATTTGCTAATTATGTAGTATATCTAAAATGTTTGTAACGTTATATTCCCTGTTTTTTTTCGTTATTATTTTTGTCTTATTTAATTTATTCCTGAATTTACCCCACATGAAATATTAAAAAAATACATTGAATTGAAGGATCATTCGCCTCTAGTCACTTTGTGCTACATAATGATTACTATTCTATTTCTTAAAAAATGTTAATAAAGTAATTTGTACCCAATTGAAAAAAAAAGAAAGTAAAATATTTGGTCTAGGTGCCATCACGGTACATCTCATCAAGTACTAAGAATATGCAATTATATTAAAAGAAACAGAAGACTAGGTAATTCAACTCAGGCATAATGGTCTCATCTACAAAATTAGCAATTTTAGTTTTCCCTAATATCTATGCAAAATTGTCCAAAGTTTCTTGTCAAAACGTTTTTAGTTTATTTGACTTTTATTTTCATCTTTAATCCAATACAGTCTTCGTAAAAAGAAAGAAATATATATATATACTTAAGTCTATTATGGTTTGGCCTATGGCCGTCTACCAGATTGACAAAATAGCGTAAACTTTAAAAATCTTCTTCAATTATACATTTTCTATAACGCAGTGCATTTGTACAGTAGTTGTAGAGTAAATCCCATCCTCGGTCTCCATTTAAAATTTGAATTGCTTCATCTATTTCCAAGGTATATGACTTAAAAAACCTTATTCGTATTTCTTTTAAGATTGGGCATACTGCAAGAAAGTGAAATACATCCTCTCGTATCTTCATATTACAAATATTACACAGGATAGGTAGTTCTGGGCGGTGTGGAATGAAGTTCAGGTTCAGTAGCTCTCCTCTGATTTTAAAAATTAAACTTATCTTCTCTACCATATTGTTGTTCAGAAAATATGTTTTTTCTGCTAGTTGATATTTCAGCTTACTGTAGTATGTCCTATACTGAGAGGACTGTGCAACTCTTACAAAGCGATCATACATATTTCGACCTATTTTTTCCAATAGGATGTTGAGTTGCGTTCTTAGATGTTCGGGTTGCTCATCGGGTGCTATACGTATGCTCATTCCACAGTCTGATGCAAGGCGTTCCCTTGCTTTCTTTCGTAGCACACTCTTGAGTACAACTTTTGGCAGTCTGTCATCACTCAGACCCATAACTTTTATTATATACTCAAAATGTAATCTCAGTGTTTCCAAAAACATAGGCGGTGCTCCAGTCTCCAGATGCAGCATGTAATTAGGTGTATAACTTGGTAAGCGGAACATTCTCTTTAAGAAATACCGAAAAAACTTCTCAACTTCAACATAGGAACAGTATCCCCATACCTGCGATCCATACAAAAGAATTGAAGCTGCGGTTGTGCGAAAGAGTTTCTGCTTCGAGCTATGGTTTATACACTTATTATTGATGCAGCGTCCCCATACCGATGAGATTGCTCGTTTGGCTTCAGATAGTTTGGCCTCTAAATGCTTCTTCATATTCAAGTTTGAGGAAACTAAAATTCCAAGGTATTTATACTCCCGGACTACTTCCACCAATTCTCCTCGATACATCCACCTTTCACTTTGAGTATATCTGCCGCCGCCGCCTCTGAACACCATTACCTTCGACTTATTCAAGTTCACGCTTAGGTTCCAGTATTTGCAGTATGTGGAGAGCCTATTCATCATAAGTTGCAATCCATCTATAGTATCGGACAGAAAAACTAGGTCATCTGCATATTTGAGAACCGGAATTTTTATACTGCCAAACTCGACTCCACCCTTTACCGCATCTGATATGTCATTAATGAACAGAATAAACAGTAGCGCACTCAAAATACATCCCTGCTTCACACCCATCGTTGTTGTAAATTCTTCAGAAATTGATTCTCCATCCCAAACATACGCCACATTATTTACATACATTGCTCTTAGGATGTTGATTATTTTCGTTGAAAAACCTATATTGTACAAATTGTAAAATAGAGCTTCGCGTGCAATAGTGTCGAAGGCCGCTCGACAGTCGACGAAAAAGGTATATAGTTTTTTATGTTTTTGCTTATAAATCTCCGCAATATTAAGTAATGTGAACAATTGATCGACTGTTGAGTAGGTCTTTCTAAATCCGGCCTGAGACTCGTGCAAAACTTTTTTATCTTCAACCCAACAGGTAAGTCTGTTATAAATAAGCGCAGCAAATAACTTCGCAGATGTATTTAGAAAAGAGATTCCTCTGTAGTTTGCAGGATCGACATAGTCAGCTTTTTTGTGTAGTGGATAGATAATTGCTTTTTTAAAGCTTTGCGGAATGTTTGCGGATTCGAAAATTCTATTATATTCTGCAACGAGAGCCAGCATAAATTCATCTGTGCAGTTTTTATAGAACTCGTATGGGATTCTGTCATCTCCGGGGGCCTTTCTGTTTTTAGCTTTATCAATGGCTTCTTTAACTTCTTCTATTGAAAATGGGTTATCTAGGAATTGATCTATAATCAATGGGTCTGCATATTGGAACGGTGGTGAGATCTGTGGTGAATTAAGTAGATTAATAAAGTGGTCCCTTAGCTGTGTTGCTTTAAAGAATGCATTATGTCAATGGTAGTCTTTCGAATAGCATTAGTTTTCATTACGAAGTCCCGCAAGGTTCGGTTCTTGGACCAATTTTGTACAATCTATATTCATCTGACTTCCCCAAATTTACCGGAAAGTGAGGCTGCAATATATGCGGATGCTACTGCAATTCGGTCTCAACAATGAGAAATTTCAAAAATTCCGTAAAAATATTAGAGCAGTAATACATAAAGTGGAAAATGGAGCTTAAAATGGAGTAGATGCATAGAGTTTTTTACCAGGAAAAAATAACTTTGCTTTCACTAGTCGGCTAACAGTTAATGGACGGCAAATATTATGGGAAGCCTAAACTAACATTTAAGGATCACATTACAAAAATATTAAAGAAAGCAAAATTGGTACTAAAATCCAATACCCATCCCTTCATTAACAGAAAATCAAAATTATCGAAGGAAAACAAAATTAGGTCCGTTCGTGTACTTTCAGCATAGAAAAATTAAAAACGTCAAATATCAGAAATCGAGAGAGGAATCTGTCAATTTGAAGAGAAGTACCTGACCGGTTTTCTTACAAAAAGTAATATCATTTTGGCATTATCGTAAAATGCAGCATTTGCAAAATAAGTTGGATTTGAATCTTTTATAAGTTAAATACCTATTAAACTTAACATTTTGAATGCGCTAAAAATATTATATTCTAGAAGAAAATTCAATAACAACTTCTTCCTCCGTCATCGTTGAAGACGAGAATAAATAGAGTTTTACTTGTGAAACTTTTAAGCTGTCACTTAGTCGTCAGTTTTCATTTTTCATTTTTCAGTAAGTCGAAATTCGGCGAGTAGAAAATTACGATTTAAAAGAGGTTAAATGGATTTCTCTCTCATTTTTTCCAATTTTCTCAGTACGTGGTCGTATTTGCGCAGTTTCTTAGCAAATTTTTAATAATTTTACGTTTGCAAAAAAGTACCCGAACGAACCGATTGTTAGGTTTTCCGGTTTTCTTACAAAAAGTTTAAGAAATGTCATTTTGACATTATCGTAAAATGCAGAATCTACAAAATAAGTCGGAATTTAATTTTTTATATATCTAAATACCTATTAAACTTACCATTTTGAATGCGCTGATATGTTCTAGGTTCTAGGAGAACATTAAGTTACAACTTCTTACTTCGACATCGGTGAAGACGAAAATAAATAGAGTTATACTTGTCAAACGTTTAAGCTGTCACTTAGTCGTCAATTTTTTATTTTTCAAGAAAATTACGAAAAAATTTAAAAGAGGTTAAATGGATTTATTGTCCACATAACAATGATGGAAGAGGACACATGCTTCAGGTTTAAGCGCGCTCGCGTTGACTGTGTTTGATGTCAATGCATCGGAATTGTTTCAGCGCTACAGTTGACATTTTGTTTTGTGTGAGTTTTCTTTGATAGTTTAGCCAAAACTGGGGAACAGCGTTGCCACTTCAAAAAAAGAGGAGCGCAGTAGATCATTAAAAAAATTGCAGTAGATTGTATCTTTCCGCAGTCGATTTTTTATTATACAAAAAAACAAAAATAAATTGCTTAAAACTGTATTAATAATCACATTAATTTTTTTTTATAAACGTTCTATCAATTAAGTCTGGAGAGTCTGAGGGTGTTCAGGAACCGTTGCTGACATTACTCATTTCTTTACAAAAAAAAAAAAATTGGCAGAGTATTTACGTTCAGTTTGTTTCGTAGTTTATTTTTTACTTGGCTTACAATCGAAAACTTTCGCTCTGCAGCAGCACTACTATGGGGAAGTGAGCACAAACTCAACATATATTCGCAAAGTTCAACATATATTTTTTCCCCCAGAGCGTTCTTTCTATCGAGTGAATTAAACCAAAATATTGAACAATCTAAAACATCATAGTATTCACATAAAAGATCTTGGTTACCTAGTAAAAACCTCCACTGACTATTTATATTTTCTTTATTGCAATCGACAACTAATTTGGCATCTGTGTTTCAGTAGTTTAAGTTTTGTATCATTGAAATCAAAACGTTTTTTTATTTGCTCGCAAATTTCTACGTACAAATTTGAAACATCCTTTGTTATTTTATCAGTTCCAAATTCATCGAAATTGTTTTCATTTATATACCTTTGAACGGCCAGTGTGTTTCAGGCGGAAGTACTGGCTATCCGCGAGGCCTGTCGTCAAATTAAATTACACCCAAACATAGATCCGACGCAAAAGATAGACATTTTCATTGACAGCCAAGGTGCCATTAAAGCTATCGCCTCCGAAAAGATATTGCCAGAATAATAGCGATAACCACGGGCCATTGGCCAATAGGGGAACACGCAATTAGATTAGGCATCCCATATAATACACACTGCCGCAGCTGTTATGACACAGCCGAAAAGGAAACACTCACCACGGTTGCCGTTTTAGTGACTTTGTCGCTATATCTAGTGGAATTTTCAAAAGTTTAGTGACAAAAATTAATTTTTTCGAGTTAGTGATTTTTTTTTAAGTTAGCGGCAACCCTGACACTCACTCACTACCTTTGCGCCTGTCCAGCACTAGCTAAGGCTAGACAGCGATCTCTGGGTAAACCCTTCTTCGACTCCCTTGAGGAGGTTTCAAAAAGTAATATTAGAGAATTGATGACCTTTCTGAACTCCTTTCTAAACTCTCCTTTTCGACAATCTTAAACAACCAGGTCAAATGAGTTGTGGTAACAAAACGGCACATAGTGCTACTTGGGTTTTTCTTATAAAACCGCCACTCCTACCTACCATACCTTTGAAACTCTATTCCGAAATACATATTTGAAAGAGACTGATGGAGAGAAAAATCGTTTAAATCAATGTTCACATTAACTGCATCAAGATTTATAAAATTCTTAAGGAGATCCATGTAAAGATTGAAAATGTAATGTTCAAGAAGATGTATTTAAGTGTACTCTGATTGGAATAGTTTATTTTTGTTATTTACTAAATTTAATATAAATTGAATGTAAAGTTTATTTAAGGGATTAGTAAATAAAGTAGTGATTTCTTTTACAGAATTTAAATCTGCCTGCTGGTGAATCGAATTAGGGTTTTCTTTTCTATTATTTAGTAAATAAAAAAGAATGAAATTAAACTAGAAAACTAAACTAAAACAAAACACTCACGATAATTTCATTTGGCTAGAAGCTAGACCGCCAGAGCCATCTGAATCTGAATCAGTCTGAGTTTGGTTCTTATTTTCTTGTATTGTTCTTTTTGGTGTTTCTCTATAAAAAAAACAACAATATTATTACTTGAACAGATGTTTGTCAGAACCATTTTACTTTTTTTTTGTGGTTTTCAATAAATATTTATCCATGTTTCTTTTTAAATAATTTTCTTCCACGGACATTATACACAACGAAACACGAATTCAAATTTCAAATAAGCTCTCAGAAGGAACAACAAGAAAACAACCGAAACGTAGACAAATACAGAGACAGAGATTTGTTCCACGATTCCCATGATAGCATTTAATTCATGAATGAAAGCAACCAAGGCCATCTTATTTCATAATGTCGAAAGAGAATGTATCCAAGTTAACAATAAGTTGGCTTCGTTCGGACGTTCATTACAGCTGCTATTTGTATGCATGGTTTTCGTACAGCTGTCCTAGAGAAGGTTTATCAGAAAAAAAGTGCAGTAGATCGGTTTTAGTGGCAGTAGACTTATTTTTTGCGAAAAGTGCAGTAGATCTACTGCTATTGCAGCGAAGTGGCAACGCTGCCGGGGAACTAAGTATAAAATGTTGTTTGTGTGTGAATAGAGCTGACAATAATATTGGGTGAGTTTTTAATTTGATATATTTTAAAAATATCTCCTGATTGTTTCAAAAGCGAAATACGACTAACCATATGACATGGTTAAAGTTGGGTAAAGTCATATACTACATTACCATACACAAATTTTTTGGAAGAGAGTATAAAAAACATTAAAAAAGCCGAAAAGACTCATGCTAGTAAAAAAAACAAAACTGACAAAGCAAACAAAAGAAAGTCCAGCTCTGCTATACGCATCTCCAGTGTGGGCTCACGCAATGGCTTCCAACGAATACAGGAGGAAGCTATCGCGAGTATATAGACTTAGTGCTTTGAGGACGATATCCGCTTTTAGAACAGTCTCAGAGGAAGCGGCTCTCGTCATAGCCGGCATGGTGCCTATCGACATCCTTGCTGACGAAATGAAGATAGTGTACACAAGGAAACTTGCTAGCCATCAAAATGTAGCAAGCGGCAAAATCCAAAAAGAGGAAAGGGCGATTTCTATGCTGAGGTGGCAGAACCGTTGGCACAACGCTATCACAGGAAGATGGACACATCGTTTTATCCCGGACATAGAACCCTGGGTAAAAAGAAAAACCGGAAAGTTAAACTTCTACATCACGCAGTTTCTAACCAACCACGGTGGATTCAGAAAATACCTGCACAGATTTGGACACGACACATCACTAATTTGTCCACGCTGTCAAAACGAGGAGGAAGACGCAGAACATGGTCCTCTTCCATTTTCCATACTTTAGGATAAGGGATTCAGATCTGTCAGATGCAAATAGCATAGTTGGAGAGATGATCGAGTCGGATGAAACATTGAGCAAAGTTAGTCAGTTCGTGACCAGCGTTCTTAAAGAACTGAGGGCGATTGAGCGCACACGACAGCAGAACGCCGAAGAGGAGGGAACAGCCTGAGAGGCTAACCAGCCCCGCGAATTAGCACCTAACGGCAGTCCCGCGGGGAGAGTGGTTGAAGGAGGTTCGGTTGTGGATTAGTACGCAGGCGCACTGTTGTAATCGATTACTCGGGTTTGCGAATCGTGCATGTTGGTAGCACGGGCTACCGCATCTCTAAAAGATTACCACATCCGTTGGCGTATCAAAAACAAAAGAAAGTTCCTCGAGCGATTCAGATGAATGTTTGCATTAACAAAGTTCAGACGATGATCCTTGGGCCGAAACTCCACCTAACAACAACAGTATCTGTAACAAATGCTCTCAGATGGATAAGAAGACCAAGCCATGGGTTCCATGCGTGCAGTGTGATTTGGTTTGGTATATCACCTTATCCGAAGGTAGTGGTATCACATCATCCGCCAGTTTTATTAAGGGGAGTTACATAGCTTTTATATATTTTTTTAAATAGCTGCAAATTTGATTACTCTGCAAAAGCCTTAAGTTGAGGCCGAACATTTTTCTTTTTCCAAGTTGTAATACCGCGGAAAAGTTCCTAATTGTAGAGACTTAAAGGGGGAAACAAAAGAAAAAAAAACAGTTTATACCTTCCGGTCGTGCATGGGCTAGAAAGTTTGGCAACATTTGGCAAAATTCACATTTTTACGATAGTTTTTAAAATTTTTAAATTATCCTCTTACCGAATGTAATAAATGTAATAGCTCGAATTATTTAAATCCACCAGCATCTTCCGGTCGCTCAAAAAAGGTTCAATATTTAAACCACAAATTATTTTTTATTGAAAAGAAACTCATATTAAGCAATTGAAAATCTAGTGTTTGATTCATTCTTAGCTGAAGGAACTTTGAAATTTGATTTATGAGCGAAGTTAGGCATTAAGGTCAACAATGCTTAGCTATAAGAGAAAAAAAGAGTGAGAACAGCCCAAGGATCACAGTGACGTCGCCATTGATGACATCAATTGGCGCAAATCCAAATAGTAAATAGTAAAATCCAAATTATAAGTAATAGCCTAAAAAACGGTGAGTCCTCATACGCATAAACACAGTTTGCAACATGAGCCCATAACACAAGCGAGTCAATCGATTCGTCTATAATCAAGTGAATAAAAACAAATAATCTTTTTTTATAACTAAAGCTGTTCCGAATATAAATACTTTAAAATAAAATAAATAAATAATTGGCGGAACAGGTCCGTATGGACCCAAGCCTAGCTTCTCACAACCATTCGTCTTGTGTGAGTTTTTATTTTTGGGACGAATGGAAGGGATCTACAATTTTATGCCGAGTCCAAACGGCATAAAAATAAATAAATTTTTAAATTTAATACGCTAAATAAAATTACTTCCGACCGCGCGACCTGGGCCCTATGAACGTCAAATCATTGGGAGGTGCTCAATATTTTGCAACGTTTATCGATGATAAGTCGCGTTATGTAGAAGTTGTTGTTCTAAGAACTAAAGGTAACATTTTGAGCGCTTTTAAAAATTTCAAATTGCGAGCAGAACGTCAAACAGGCAAGAAAATCAAACGCATTCGGAGTGATAATGCCGCAGAATACCTGTCAGCGGAATTCAACGAAGTTTTACGAAAGGAGGGTATAAAACGGCAGCTAACTATCCCTCACACCCCACAGCAGACGAAAGTGAAGAACCTTCAGGAGACATCCGAGAAACTGGAGATGGAGTTGATTTGTGTCAAATCTGAACTCAATGGTATCTCCGAGGACGGTGATCCTGATGACGAAGATAGTGGAGGTGTCGATCGGCTCAAGTATGAGAGAGTGGCCAGGGAACTGGAGTTTACCAAAAGGCGCCTGCAATCGCAGCACGAACACGATTTGGAGCAGTTATTTGGATTAAAGAAGCAATTGGAAAAGAAGTTGCATATGAAGAAGTCGAGGAGCAGCGTCAAGTTGTTGGGCAAGGGAAACGCAAAGCACAAAAGATCACAAATGAAATGAACGATTTGCGTATGCTATTGGAAGAGCAGAATGGCCGCAACAATCTCCTGGAGAAGAAACAGCGGAAATTCGACGGAGGACGGACTTGCAGGACGGAGCAAGACTAGAGATACACTCAAAGGATCGTCTTGCGGAAAAGCACGTGCTAATTGCAGAAAAATTCACACTGGAGCAACCTTTAGCGGACACTCGTCTTGAGCTCGACCTCAAGGAAGAGAAGTTAGCATCGTTGTAGCGAGAAGTAGAGGAGATGACATTCGGCGGCACCGAGGAGGAAATCGCCCAACTGCGGCGATCCAAAATGGATATGGATCGCCGACTGAAGGAACAGGACGAAGAACTCGACGAAGTGGCAGGACAGGTGCAATTGCTGGAACAAGCTAAACTTCGGCAGGAGATGACTTTGGAGACAATGCGAAAGGATGCACGTCGCGAAGCCCAACAGAGAGACGATGAACTAGAAGAGGCGCGTAGCAGTGCCTATAAGAAAATTAAAGGTTTGTTTGACTTGCATTTATTTTAATTTTTGTTTGTCCAACGACAGCAACTAGAAACCGAACACGACGAACGTACTCTGCTGCTCCGCGAAAAGTACGAACTGGAACGTCGTCTGGCATCGATGGAAGATCAAGATCGTATCGATCGACAGTCGGAGGAAGCAATCACACAGAAACTCAAGCGCGATCTGCGTATAAATACAAGGCGCTGCTTAAGGCTGCTCATGCTCAGTTGGAGCGCCTCAAGGCTGATTCGCTGGGAAAAACTCTGATCCGTCAATTGCGTAATCAACTAGAAGATGCTGAGTCAGCAAGACGCCTAGCCGTAAAGGCAAGGCAAACAGCTGAGGCGGAATCAGCTGAAGTTCAGTCATTGTTCGAGGAAACACAACGGGCACGCAACGATGCCGAGGATAGGGCAACACCATCGCAAAGAGATCGAGCTGAGCTGCTAGCACAAATCGAAGAGAACGAAGAAGAAATGGCTGAGATGATGAAGAAGTACAGCACAATCGTGTGAATTCCGGATATCAGAATTAGAAGCCGAGAGGAATACACTTAAAGATCAGGTGGGAGAGTTGCAGCAACGATTGGAAAATGTGGAGAATATGAGTGATCCGTTGGCTGCTATGCTTTAAACGTTCAGCGGTCTCAGAACGACAGGAGAGTCGTTCTGATAAAACCATCCCTGGAATCAGCTCCGCAAACTTTTCCTGAGGCTTCTGTAACGAATTTCACACATCGTTCAACTGCGTGTAGTGGACTGGGAAGCCAATTAAGGACTGTGCCACTTTGAATATGTGATTTAATCTCATTGTCACTGATATTTTGTAATAATGGGGGGAAGATAAATCAAAGTCCATCCAGTTTATAATTTCAGAGTAATTTTGAGCGCTGAAATTCAGTTTTGGCGGCATGAACGTTCTGATAGTTTTTCTTTTTTGATCCAACAAATCTCGCAAGCATTACACCGCACTTAATACCGACTACTTGAATCTATAAAGCTTTCATTCCCTTTTTCATCTAATAAGATTCAGGCTCCAAGAAAAATATCGGTGATCTCAAATTCTGAGTGACCTTGGACTCCGCGAAGAAAAACTCCGGTGGAACTCCAAGAGTTGTTGAGTTCTGGGCTTTCTCAGGAACCTTCAAAGGACTGTGTATAGGGTATAAGGTTTTAGGCAGTGGCGCCTCCATTATTGCAATTTAAAGACACAGCATGGTGGATGTCAATTGCATTATCCCATGGTAGGTAGGCTGCAACGTTTTCGTCGGTATTAGTACTGTACGAGTCTATTTGCACGTAGCAGTTAACTCCTAGGCGAACCTGACCATTAATACGGATGCCTTTGTCATATCACTGCGCTAAAAGTTCCAGCGAACGTATAGCGGAAAGAAACGCTTCTTCGGACGTTAAAACATGTAACAAGGACCATCAGTTGTGAAGCAATGCACGAGACACTAACTCACGCAATTTTGACCCCCATAACGTTCGTTCTGTCAAGTCTGGCTTATAAGCGCATAGCCTCCGCCCCCTATTAACAAGATCCAGGTAAAGAATGCCATTATTGTTAACACGCGAGAACTCCACACGGGAGCGATATGATAATCAGGCGTGCAACCACCAGGCCAGCAATCATTCCTCGTCCTTATCAATCACACTCACTTAAGGTGCATTATGCAAAAATGCAAATGAATATTCAGTCCATAGTAACGCGCATTGCACTTCATTTCTGCTAAATGCTGTGGCAACAAGTGAACAGATGTCAACAGAGCCGTGCAGCGTTGCATGCACCCTGCAGCTCTCTCCACAGTCCGTTGTGTTTGTGTTGTGTTGTTCAACCTTTTGTGGATTGGTGATGGTGGTGGTGTAGTTACCTCTATAAATAAATCACACACTTCTGGCGAAATGGTAGATGGATGTCTTGTCGTCTTGACTGCCATTCATCTATTCGAATTGTATAGCTAGGCGAGCGACGACTGTGCGTCGGGATCGGGATGGCGATGGATGCCATTAAATGGGGACGTTCTGTGGGGATTCTTCACTCGATTTCGTTTCACGTTTGATGGAAAACCAAACCAACGATGAAGACAGCCATGAGATAAGAAAACTCTTTCATGCAACATTTCGTCGTCGTCGTGGGGCTGTTTGTTGGTGTTTTTTTTTTTTGTGTTGCACAATTTTCCTGGCAAAATACTGGAATCAACAAAGCGGACAGGTTCCATTGTTGGGGTACAATTTGCTGGAATATTTATATACGAATTGGTTGGGATACACCGCCTTGGGCGTTGTCACCACAATAATGCGGCGGCGGAGGGCTTTATAGAATCCGTGTTTCAGTCTAGCACTGATTGAGATTCAAGAGAATTGTCGCGAATTGAATAACATCCTGCAGTTGGTTGGAACACATTCATTGGATGCTACTGGAGGTAGCACATGAGCGGAGCGAATTGAATAGATTTTTGGTAGCGCCCTTTAGTAGACACTCTGTAAGCAGAAATACTTTTTGTGGTATTTAAAAATTACGGAGTGTCGAAAATTGCAATCGCTTTAAATTGAACCGCCTGTTGGTAGCAACTTTTGAAAAAGAAACTTTCATTTATTTTGCTGCTTCAATGGTATTTGCAACTTATTTCTGTTTTTCCATGTTTTCTGCTTTATAAATAAAACTGGAGCAGTATTTTATTTATTTATTTATTTGCAGGCTGGCATTTTAAGATACAATATCTTATAAACTAATACAAGCTTCAGTTTTAGAACGATTTAGGCTACTTAAAAATGAAAAAAGAAATTCCAATACATTTTATCAAGCTTAACAAACAATTAAAAAAAAAAAAAAGTAAGTAAAAATGCATTCCTCTTTAATATTCTTAATTAACATTACAATTATATAAAAAGAATTAAAAGAAGCCAAGAAAACTCCATTATATTAATCTACATAGATAAATATTCAGCTTTGGTTAACACAACGTAAGACTCAAGGAAAACTAAACAAAACCCCATTAATTATTGAAACGATAAATGTATTGCAAGTTATTTTTTAAAACACTCGATATCCCCAATTCGCCTAATTTTACGCGAAATTTACGAAAATTCACGATAGGAGTCAGTGCGTACACACCAACTTTATTAATGTAGATACCTAGACCTACTTAAAAAAAAATCATTAAAAATCTATTCAAATTACGTTTTCCAACTGCTGGCAGTTCTTTTTTTTTGACATTTCAAGATTACTCGTATAAAATTCGTTTGAAAATTTGTGGTTGCTTTGCAAACTATTGTACTCCTTTCGTAATACACTTGCAGTCTGTTTTACACACCGCTGACTTTTTCAACATGAGGACAAACTGTAGTGTCATATACGGGCTTTAAAAAGCCAAGATCGAACCAAATTATATAATTTGACACTTTAAAGCTTTTTCGACTATGCCATATCTTGAGAATGTCTGACTAATACGATCAGAGATCATAACTGCTTCCCAACTCACTATTCCAAACTGAGATAAAATTAGAAATAGCCTGTGGCGGCCATGTTGTTTTGCTGGCGTCGGTCTAACCTGATGTTTATTATTTAGTCACTGATGCCAAATCACCATGGCGACCAAAAAGGTTGAGCAGTACCTCTAAAATGATAAAACTTAATTTTCAGAATGAGCGGTAGTCAGTGCAAATCATAAACTAAGTAGAAATAGACTGACAGCTTTCTTACGTCTCCCCGATTCACCCCGCAAATTTTTTCAATATAAGCCCCTCCCTCCGGTCGCAATTTTACTGTCTGTGAATACGTGTGAAGCAGCAAAAAAATGCAATTCTAAATGGCGGGAGTTGTAATATCCTGCTGACACTCAGCAGTGTTCCTATATCGTGGTATCTCTACATTTTTGTGGGAATTTCAATTTTGAAAAACTTTCCGTGCGTAAAAGAAAAAACATCAAAATTGTGGGAATATCAACAATCTGACAAGAAAACATTCAAACTACATATCACCAAGAATATCAACGCACTAAATGTACATAAAAAGGAGATCTGAATTTAGCACCAATTTCCAGTACCAAAAATAATGATTATAAACTGCGATTTTTATACTGAAGATTAATTTAATGTTATTTTCTTTTCGAACAATACAAATTTTACTTTTAAAAGCATGTTTTTTTTCATAAAAAATAGAGGTAATTTGAGTTTAGTGAAAAGGTAAAAATGAACACGCTTCGTGGGAAATATAAAGAGAGAGCGCTAAGAACACTGACTGAGATTTAGTGTATTTCGTGCGTTGCTGTCAGTTGAGGGATGCGTTCTGAGAGTTTAAATTCGTTGTTTTATTGCACCACAATAACATTTGTATTCTATTCTACAAAACATAAATATATAAAGGAATAAAGTGTGAAAAATTCATTCGTTGAAATAAAAGAAGATATTTTTGTTCCTACAATTAATGTGTCTGTTTTTGGGGAAAAATATGTTAGTGGAATACCAAAAATTTATAAACACACCAAATAATCAAACTCAAGTAATTCTTTTTATTTATAAATCAACCACATCTTTACACGTCCACTCACGAAGCTTATTTAAACGAGACTGCCCTCATTTTTGAGTCATAATCTTTTCATGAAGATTCCATTTAATAGCGGAAAACAACAAATAAACAATTAAAATTTGTTAGAACATTTTAAATAATTGATATAAATAATTAAATTCCATTTGAAAACAAACGCTTCAACCAGGAAAAGGAATAGTGCTAGTTTTTAATAAAAAAGTTTCACCAAATCGATCATTAAAAAAAAATGGGAATGTAAAAGGAGAAATAGGTTGCGAAACTTAAAGGAAATTCAATGGCGAACAATTTTTTTATATCGATATCATAAAAATTATGTCTATCTATCCAAAATTCATTATAAAATAACTTAAAAAATATTCCTTTTCTTTATATCCTGTAATTTGAACATTAATTTCTATTCAATTATAAGAAAATCGAACAACTATTTATATAAAAAAGTAGCGAAAAATGTCAACCTGGAACTCAGAAAAACTATAGTTTACAACACAGCCCTCGATATTGAAATGAAAGTCCACCTAAGACTACCGACATGGTGGTCTAAACCGGAACCGCAAGAGTGTAGGCTGTTTTTTTTTCAAGTATAAGTGAGTCCCCTCTGATTAACATAGGCACAAATCCATGAATTCAAACTGGGCTACATTCAAGGTCAAATTCAGCTTGTAGGCTATTTCTCTTTTTTGGCTGAAGCTGTCAGCATATTTAATAGTTAGCTTATGGTGAAAACTACACTCATTTAAATGCGGATTTAAAACACTTTAAACCGTTTTTAATCCGTTTTAAGCCCACGTAATGTCAAATTTCACAAATAATGACATTTTTTTTTTGTTTGTCACTTGGAAATTGATTTAATTTGTTTTGGGCCCAGTTATATTTTAAGGTGTATTAATTATGCTTAAATTTACATCGCATCATCGAATGTAGCCTCCAAAATGACTCTTCTTCAGCACGAAATATTTTCGAGAAGTAATCGTCGAGACAAGCCCGCTTGTGCAATCGATATATTCGACGGCAAGGACGACGTTAATTTACCATCACCTGCTGTTTCATCAGCTCTTCGACAAATTCATCTTCTGAAGACGAAAACATCAACATTAATTTCGTCCATTCCACGTTGAGTTGAAGTCCGTTTTTAGTTTCTTAACATATTTTTTTCTATTCCTCTTTTCTACTTTTCTTATTTCTTGCGAGCGAAGAAATGTCAATGTTATGAAATTGAGTTTTAACCCGAGTTAAAGTACTTAAACCGTTCTCCGGATTGCGTTTAAATCCAATCGGGTTAAACGCTGTCAAGTTTAAAAAACTGGGTTTATGTTCGGGTTTAACGAGTGAATATTATGGACTTGGGTTTAGTTTTTGGGTTAAACTCACTTAAACCCGGGTGTAACCTTTAACCCAGATTAAAGCGAGTGAATAATATGGCCGTTAGAAGTGTTCCTACATCGTGGGATCTCTACATTTTTGAGGAAATTTCAATTTTTTTCACAAACTTTCTGTGAAAAAAACATCAAAATTATGGGAATATCTTTTTACTTTTAAAAGTATGTCTTTTTTCATAAAAAAATCGAGGTAATTTGAGTTTAGTGAAAAGAGTAAAATGAACACCCTTAGTGGGAAAAATAAAGACAGATTGCTAAGAACACTGACTGAGAGTTACTGTATTTGGTGAGTTTCTGTCAGCTGATGGGTGCGTTCTGAGAGCTTATGTTCGTTGTTGTATTTCACCACAAAATGTATAATGTTGACTTAATATTATATGGACTGCTAGTAGACAACTTCGCGTTTGTTCCAACATAAGCGCTAGCTCTCGTGGTTCGGAGCGGAATAAATTGAAAACTCACATCTAACGTTTCCATTTCGTTGCAGATAGTTTTGCACAAGACTGTGTTATTGCGATTCATTGAATAAAGATTTAAAATTAAAAAATGAAGTGTTGGTTGCAATTTGCAATATGATTCAAGTTTCTCTGATATCATGAATTAAATTCTTATGTACTTGAATGTGATATTCTTGACAATCATAAGTATTTATAGATCTGAAATGTGATTGAAGTATACTAAAGTATTATTACATCATATTTCTAAAATTAATAATGAAAAACAACATAAAAAACTAATTCGCAATAAATATACGAAAATTGTGCAATTTATGGGACACTGAAAAACTATTTTTTATTAAAATTTTGTTGGTTATTATTAATTATTTAATTAGCACAATTTCGAGATGACATCTATTGTAAACAATGCCGCAACAATTTGAATTTCAACCGTTTCACTTGGCAAATCCACTCACGTCCAATAGGTGGCTCTAGCATTCTATGGAGAAATCCAAGATGGTTGTCATTTTGTTTCACTTATTTTTCGAATAGAACCACGAGCGCTAGTTATGTTGGCGTCATTTTCTGTATGGAAGTGACATTTCACTAGCAGTCCATATATAATAAGTCAATGCAGCGAATGTAATTAACATAAATAAATAAAAGACTAAAGTGTGAAAATTCATTCTCTGAAATAAAATAAGATATTTTTGTCCTACAATTATTATGTTTGTTTTCGTTTGTTGTTTTTGGCGAAAAATTATTTCACCGACAAATGTCGATAGAAAAACTGCAACCAATATAAAGAGAAAAATTGATTAAGAATATTAAAATTTATAACATGTTTCAGGGGAAAGATATAAACATATCTTTTCGGGTATAATTTTTGAATTTACGGAAGCTCACAATTGCGAAATTTTTATGTAAAATATAGCCACTGTGAAACTACTAAAATTTAGATTCGAAACTAAAAATGTTTATTGGTATGGCCCATTGATTATAATTATAACAATAAGAATTATTTGACATTTTTAGATTTTGAATGCACTATAGCAAACAATACTTTTCGTGATCCTCGCCTAAATTTTAATTCAGAGTTGTTAATCTTACTACAAGTTATCGGTTGTCCTTTTTCGACTTGAATATAAGTAGAGAGATTTATTGTACACTGAAATGCCAATGTACTATGTTTCAAATTGAAGAAATGAATAAATTAAAACTCTCGATTGTAAATCGAGTCTTGTCTTAACAAAAGACGTGTCAAGGCTTACAAAGTATATATATTTTACATTTCTTTTGAATGTTGTTAAATTTTTGTTGCTGCGAGGTCCAATTTTATAAAGACAATTGAATTGTTTCTATCAATGAAGGGACTAACACAACACCTTCTGTTTAGATGTTGAACTAGTTACCATCATAATAACTTGTCCAAGTTTGGTCGTTACTGGAAAAAGAAAATTTTAACATTTTCAAAAAATGTATGAGCTAAAAGTTCTTGCTTAAAAATTTGTTTTGATAACAAGAACTCGTTTTTAAGTTTTCAAAAATCAAATATTGAGTGTAAGAGTAATATTCTCTTCATAACTATATTCATTCATTATTGCCAAAAATTACATTCTTAAATGAAAAGTTTTTGTTTCATTTTAACCAACGAAAATTGCTGGCTTTACAATTTTTTTTCTGAGTGTACAAATAGAGAGTTTTGGCCACATTCAAGAATCTAGCTATGTTAAGTCGACTATATTGGTCTGGGCAAGCTATAACCTGAACCCAAAAACTACATTGGTCGGGAAAGTCACTTTTTCTACTTCAGCCACATATGCGATCTGTCAACTAAGTATACTCAGTCACGAATTTCTTGACTAGATTCGTTGGCTACCCCTCCATAAACGTAAACTGAAACAGCTGCTCGACCGACTTCAGACAATCAAAACCGAGATACGTCTAGTTAGACAGCAGCTGTCAGACTGACTAAACCCTTCGATTTTAGCTACAATAGAATTTTGGCAAACTCCTGGCGTCCATATTGAAGTGAAAATATAAAATATAATGAAAATATTTTACTGTCATTGTCATAAATAAATAAATAGACGCAAAAATACATAATTAAACCTTGAATGCGTCCATTGCCATAAAAGCTCAACTTCTCCGTCTGGCTGCTGCCATTGAATTTCGAAACCATTTTTTATATGTAATAAGGTACTTCGATATTTACCGTTAAGCTTAGTACGCTGCCTGAGTTAAACTAAATTTTAGCTGCTCTCCAACTTTTATCTGCAAACATTATCTAAAATTCTTCATAAATTTTGACACAGAGTACGCCGTGGATAAGTGTCACAGAAAACAGTTGTTCTTTGAAAAAACCTTCAAAAATTTAATTCTCTCTCTTTTAAAATTTCAACTATTTCTGATTCTTGTCACTTCTCGTCGATATAAAAATTAAAAAAAAACTAATTCTTGCACACTTTACCCCAACAAAACAACAAATACACAACGATCTGTCACAGTTTAGCTTGAGAAAATGTGCCGACATATTACAGGGGCATGCTAAATTTTGACAGACGCATGAAGTACGTTCTGAAACAAAAATTTGATTATTTAGCTCGAGCAGCGTACCACTCAGCTCAATGGGTTCGTTTAAATTTAGCTCAGCTAAATTTTGGAGAGAATTTTGTATGGGAGCGAAAATTTAGCTCGAGCAGCGTACTAAGCATTACTGGCTGGTCCTGGTCGAACAACGCTGACGAGAAGAGAAAAAAGCCGGCAGCCATTGACAAAACTTTGAATAAATGTTTAGAATAGACTGTAATTTTAAGCACCCGAAAGTGGTTAAAATCTAATTAAAGTTAAAGCTTAAAATTTAGTGTCTTAGTTAAAATTGCTTGATCACAAAAAGTAGTGACAGTCATTGTAGTCCGTCAATAAGTCACTATTTTTCGTAGAAGGTTGTTAAAAAAATTTGACTTTCTTCATGGAACGGACATTTTGTAGAATCCATTCCATTCCGAACCCGGATTTCAGGTGAGTGGGTGATTTCTTGAAACCAGTAAAAATATTGAGCCAACTCCATCAATCAGTTTCTTGATCTTCTAAATACATACAAATACAACTGATTGTGGAAGGAAGTATCCACATTGATGACTTGTAAACTGTAAGGACACGTCAACTCGATACAGAAATACATCCTTTAAGACCCAAAACGCGCCCCAATTACAATGAGAACCCGCTCCGCCCATGCGAAGTATCATTCTCTCCGTCCTAAAGAAGAACTTAAAGCAAATCGAAGAGAAAATGTCAAAGAAGCGAAATGTGTCTCGGCGATTTCTAGATCACAACACGACTTCAGTTGTCCACACACACACACACACACACTTGATATACTGGGATGTTTGTTTGTTAGAAACCTGACTGGTGAATATAAACCGTCCAAGATCCGAGGCGCCAATTAAGCAAATTACCCTAGGACACAGGAAGAATTGCTAATGAGGATCGCTCTGAGTAAAGCAAACCGTGGTTTTGCTATGTCCCGGCACTTGTCACTTAGATAAATAATAGAACACAGCCCCGAAAGCAAAACAAACAGACACACGTTCTGCCATACTTTGACAGATTTAATGATGAAGCATGTGTGGCGATTTAACCAAATTTATGTCGCCTTCACACGCTGAATCCAAAAAGGCTCAATTTAGTCTGTCATCGGTGTTCACGTCAATTAAGATACATTTCCTCGGCGCATTCGCCCGCGCAGCTGCTGTCACCACCACCATCAGTGTGGTGTGATTCGATTTACCCTTTGTCCGGGTGATTTCGGATTTCACTTGGAGTTGGAACACTTATTATCGCTTCGGCTGCTATCACTTTCCATTGGCGAACGAAACTGCGCCGCCGCCGACAATGACGACGACGCGACCAAGAAGTGGACGCTAAGAGACATTCCAAGTTGGATAGTGCCACTGGTAATCTGTCAGCAACGGGCACCTACCCAAATGGAGCTTGCAAATTGATTCGTTTGTCTATATTTGGGGCAACCGAGTGACCATATTATCACTGCGACATCCTTTTCTGGACTGGCCATCATCGGCGACAGCGACACATTATTTTCAGTTTGGTGGAGAGCGCTTCGTCTTCGTTGCCTGGCATTTGCGGATGTTTGGCTTTTAACCGCGCATAGTGTACCGCACGTACGTGTGCAATGCGCCGGGCAATGCGACATGATATGTGTCGTATTAATTGGAAATTCACACTGTGAAGCGTTCGATTTGTAGTGCTTCTTTCGGTTGTGTGGCGTGGACAACGACGACCGACCGACGTTGGGAGATATGTGGAAAGCGCCACTCCATAAATAGTGATTTTGTGAGCGCCAGCCATCAGGACATTTAGACGTCATATTGAGTCAAGATCGGGATGTGAAATGTGATAGATCTGGAGAGGATTTCAAGCTTGGGAACTATGGTATTGTTACAGGCGGAAAATGGGGAAGATGTAGCTAATATAAAACAGATTTGAGCAAAAGCTCCCCTGATAGTGAACTCGCAACTAAGGGTTGATCGGTGTAGGAAAATCGTTAGGGCTTTCGAAAAAATAGCCTATTATTACTCGTGCGGGACGAAAATTCAGTTGTAAAATATAAATACGAACGAAATTTTTCAAAATATTACGTGTGTTATAGCAGCAATTGCCCAGTGAATGTTGCCGTGGATTTAAACAACAAAGTAAACTGCAGAAAAACAAACAAATTTTCTCATAATCACGGTGATCAGGTAACGTTAATTCACAAATTGAAATTATTAAACGAAATAAAAGGCAATTGTGAAAATATTTCACTCAAGCGGAATAATATTCGGGATGTGTTTAATGATACTTGCAAAAAATTTAAAGGGGATATTCTTTAGTTGATTTTGGTAAAACAAGACGAAATCTTTATAAAATAAAAAGCAAGATTTTTCCAAAATCGCCTTTATCTTTTGGTGATATAATTGATTTAAACGTGTTGAAAGAATTTGGAATGTCTAGATTTGATGTAACTAAACAATTTTATCGGTTATAGAAAAAAACTTTGCTTACACGATTTTTATGTCGGAAAAAATTGTTGAGCTTATAAGAAAATTACCAGTAGGTCACCCACGGAAATATATGATTGATGGAACATTTTCAATTGCACCAAATGGGTCTGTTTTTAAGCAAGTTCTTATAATCCATTATGGGCATGCCGAATATGTAAGTACTAAAGTGCAAGGAAATAACTTCATTCAAATGATGGATATAAATATTAGATATATATTTCACCTTCAAAGTGGGAACGATTTTTATTTTATGAAGGAATATTTCACTATTGATTTTCATTAGAATTTCGTGTTTCTGTTTCTTACATACATATAGGCTCCCAGCATATACACACATTTACTGTTGTACATGTACATGAATATTTGTCTTTTATTTTGTCAGATTCTGTAAAGTTAAAACAATAAGTTTTTTGAGAAAAGAAATTGGGTAGTATACCTATCTTACTATTTATACGCCATAAATTTTATATACAGGGTGGCGCACGAATCGTGCTACAAAAATAAAACGTAATAACTTTTTTTCTGTGTGAGTAATAGGCTTATTTTTTTTTTTTATTTTGTAGGTTACTATTTAGATTTATAAAAATGGATGCTTGGGATACGGAGAAAAAAATTTGGATAGTGCAACGGTACCATGCTTTGCAGTCCGTCATTTCCGTCCAAAGGGAATTTAGGCGGGAGTTTTGCGGTAATCCCCCGAGTAGATGGACCATTATGAGTTTCATCAAGGTGTATTGTCGGGCCGTACTTCTTTGAAGAAAACGGTGTAACCGTTACTGTCAATGGGGACCGTTATTTAAAGATGTTGAAGGAGTTTTTTTACCCAGAACTGCGCCAAAGACGTATACCATTCAACAGCGTTTGGTTTCAGCAAGATGGAGCAACTGCACATATAGCCAGACCAGTTATGGTGGAGCTAAACAAAAAATTCGCAAACAAATTAATTTCTAGGAACTCCACTCTTCGCTGGCCCCCAAGGTCACCTGACCTGACTGCACCAGACTTCTTTTTATGGGGTTATGTCAAGCAAGAGGTGTATAAAACGAAGCCTAGGAATTTAACTGAATTAAAGCAGTCCATAACGACAATAATTGAGGCGATCCCAACTTCAACTCTTCAGGCCGCAATGAATAGTTCTTTGATCAAGTGCCGCATATGCGTGGGAGAGCGTGGAGGTCATTTGCGATCTATAATCTTTAAAAACAACTAACTATTTAAAATAAAATTTAATTTTCTAACAAATAAAAAAAAAAATAAATGAAATACATCGATTAAAAAAAAAGTTATTTGAATTTCTTATTGTAGCACAATTGGTGCGCCACCCTGTACATCTATGTTAATATAAGAAGCACATATTATTAGTTTTTGGAAGTTACTGCCGTCTACATATTTTCGATACTAAGTTCCCATAAAAATTAGTCTTCACCTTTGCAGGTTAGAAAAAGGTTAATAATTTTAAAAAAGTATTTGTATTTGTATTTGTATTTTTATTCATATCATATATCATAAACTTAGAACTATTTAACAATAATTATTGAATATTCGTGTTCATTCTTTAACTTAGAAGTTAGTGGTGAATGAGACATCAAGATTAATATTTCATTTGTTATTTGATGTAGGGTGACAATCAAATGTTAATTTAATTCAGATTTTAAATTTAGATGAAGCAAAAGGGGAGAAAAATCAAAAATTTAATTGATATTAATAAATCATAAACGTAACAATTCATCAATAATATAAATTACAATTTCATTTCATATTACTAAAAATTTTGTGCTGTAATGATGATTTAAACAAAGGATTCAATAAATTCATAGCTTAGCGTGAATAGCCAGTCTGTAACCTTTTTGGTGAAATGTGAAAAACGTAGAGCAATTTATTAAAAAAAATTGGAGCCGAATATGTGTAAAAATGTGTAAAATGTGTTTTATGTGCGAAAGGTACATTTACTAAGTTCATGTTGTTTACACGTAGATTGTACATTTGAATATTCCTACTAGGAATATTTCCGCTCTGTTTAAAGAATTCTTTTAAAACTTTAAAAACATATGAATGCCTGATTGGCAGAATATGCAATTCTTTAAATAAAGGCCAACTACGGGCTAGACGATTTTGATTCAAAATAATTCGTATTAAATGTTTTTGTGCCGTTAATAAGGGTCTCATAGTATTGGTATAAGAACCCCCCCCCAGCTTGTTATGCCGTATTGCAACTTCGAGTGGGCAAGACCATAGTAAATACTTCTCTCTGTTTACAATCGTGAGCGTGAAACCATAAATTAAATTCATTCAGGCTATTTTCAGACAACTTAAAACACATCAGTTTAGTTTTCTCGCTGATAATCAATTTATGATGAGTAAACCACAATCGTAAGATTTCAAGATCTTCATTTATCTTTACTATACTTTCGAAAATAGTTTCAGATTCATACGTAAAAACTATGTCATCCGCAAAAGCAGTTGAAGTACCATTTAACTTGAGTTTGAAAATAGAATTTATGAATATCAAGAAAAACAGAGGGCCAAGAACAAATCCCTGAGGAACACCGTTCTTTAATTGTCTAGGTTCACTTGAGATCCCTTCAATAATGACACTTTGTGTTCTATTCCTTAAATAAGAATTTAGCCAATTGAAAATGTTGCCACGAAAACCAACTTTATAGAGTTTAGCTAGCAAAATATCGTGGTTGCCCAGATCAAACGCTTTTGTCATATCAATAAATAGTCCAATAGTTGATTTGTTGTTATTTAAACTTCCATAAAGCTGACTACACACCCGTAAGATGGCGTCCTCAGTTGACAAACCTGCTCTAAAGCCAGATTGATACAAAAGAAGTTAAACTTATTCAAAAATGAGACAATTCGAACCTTGATTAACTTCTCAAAGAATTTGGAAAATGTCGAAAGTAGTGATATTGGCCTGTAATTCGAAACATTTTTTCTATTCCCTTTTTTGAAAAGGGTTAGAACTTCAGCACATTTTAGATGGTCAGGAAAACAACCCTTATTTACACTTATATTAAAGAGGAAGGACAATATATCAACCACATACCAGGAAACATTTTTTAATAAACTGCTTGAAACACCATCAATTGTGCAAGAAGTTTGATTTTTTAGGCACGAAATAGCATTGTGAACTTCTATGGGTGTAATCGCATCAAACACAAAACTGTTTGATTGAACATCCTCCACAAAAATGCTTGAAGAAGAGGAACAATTGCAATTTATACAAGGTTCGACAGCTGTGTTCAAATTTTCAGAAATTTCGGTAAAATACTCATTAAATTTATTACCAATTCTACCTAAATCGTTTTCAATTTTGCCCTCATCTTCAATAGTATCAAATTTAACAGAATTCGTAACCTTTCCCAAGATGTTATCAACTACTCTCCACTCTTCGCGTACATTACCTTCAGCTCTAGCGAACATATCATCGTAGAAATTGTTACGAGTATCTTCGATCACTTTGTTTAAGGATTTACAAACAGTTATATAATGTTTCTTTAGTTTTATATTATTTTTATGTTTCTTGCATTTTAAGCTCAACTTTTTCTTTTTTGCAATCTTATTAAGGAGGTTTTAAATGTTTCTTTTTACACGACAGCATCCTCTGGTTAGAACTCGATTTGATGTGTTTTTGAAAAGTGTCCATAAATAGGTCAAAAGCAATAGAAGCATTACTTTCGGAATAAACTGATTCCCAACCTTCAAAGATTAACAATTCTTTTAGCATCATATAGTCTATATAATATTTTACTTTAGCGGTTGCGGATTTAAGGCTTTCAGGACGATTGTAAACAGAAGAGTAATTTAGGGTAGCCATGCTATGATCTGTCAGCTTCAAATCATGTACTTGGCCACAAAAAATATTTTTATTGTTCCTTTGAGATCTAAAAAAAATGTGGTCAATACAACTCGAAGAGGAATCGGTCAAACGGGTAGGTTCGTTTATCAAACTTTTGAGACCGTACGAGGCCATAGCAAACAAATAGCTTTCTGTTTCAATGTTACATTATCATTAAGAATATCAATATTGATATCTCCTACAACAATTAAATTTTTAGCTGGAGTCATGCTAAGAATTTGGCTTAGTTCATCAATAAAAATACTTTTAGCAACACTGTGAAGTCGATAAATGCACAAAAAGTGTAATCAATATTTTCAAAAACAAACGATAATTTTAATACATCAGCGCTAGATATTTTAATGCAAAGGCTATCACACACATACCCATCTTTCACATACACGGTAACACCACCAGCACAATACGGTGCCGTGAAATAACGCCGAATTCCAGAATTTAGAATTCGGCATAATTTCACATTGACAAAGTGAAATAACGCCGAACATTGCTTGTGAAATAAAGCCGAAGCAAATGTTTCCACAATTCGGCATTATTTCACTTTCTTAAAGGGAAACAATGCCGAATTCAGAGAAAAGGCAAAAGAATCAGTAAAGCCAACTGTACTTGTTAGAAAAACAAGTGAACTTTACCGTAATCAATGTTTGTTGATTGTAACTCGATGTGCAGTCATCTCATTAGTTGATGAACTTTGAGTGATACACATCGTTTAAATGGCAAATTTGGGTAAATCAGTATTTGTATATGAAATCTGTGAAGGTTTTAGAAAGGGAAGCGAACTTTTGTAAATATCCGAAACAAAGCAACTTTATAAAATTAAATCAAAGTCTAGATTGTGTAAGAGATAATTATACGTGTTATAAGAGTGAGTGTAATGCAAGTGCAGTTGTTGAGTTTAACAATGAAAATTTAGTTAGAGTTCCAAAGGTAAGTGCACCGCACAACCATTCGACGCAAGAAGACCTTCGCGGTAAATTAAAATTATTAAGCGAAATAAAAAATGAATGTGCAAATGTTTCGCTCAAAAGAAGTGGTATTCGCGAAGTTTTTGACGAAGTTTGTGGAAGAGGTGAAACTAGTGCGTCTGTTCAGTTTGGCAAAGTTCGGCGACAACTTATAAACATCCGAAACAGTTCGTTTCCTAAAGCCCCCACATCTGCTTCAGAGATATGTGCAATTTTTAAGAATCGAAGTGTGATGCATGATTTCGGTATGTCTCGGTACAAACGTAGTGAGCCATTCTACAGGAGCACTGTTATTGAACCGGGATTTTCTTACACTATATTTATGTCTCCGACAATTTCTGAGGAAATTCGGAAGTTACCGGACGGGAGCCAGAAAAATTATCTTCTGGGCGGCACTTTTAGCGTTGTCCCATCTTGCGGATATAAACAACTTTGTTTAATCCATTTTGCTCACGACGATCATGTAATATTAAATATTATATTAAGATTTATATGCATTTAATGAAATTTTACTTGTTAGGTTTACCCGTTCATTTATATTTTAATGAGCAATAAATCGGAAAAAATGTACCTGCACGCATTTCAGTACATTGAAGCCAATTTGTTCAAATTTTGCCCAAGCTCTTTTGTCACGGATTTTGAAAAAGGCTTACGAAATGCTTTGCAGAAAATATTTCCGTCTGCCAAATATACAACCTGCTGGTTTCATTTCTGCCAAGCTATTAGAAAAAAATCATCTAAGCTGCCAGGATTCTTTGCTAATATAAACAAAAAGAAGGAGGCAAAGCGCCTTTATCGCAAATTTTTAGTTCTTCCTCTGTTAAAACCGATGGATATGGAATCGGCGTTTGAACTTCTGAATAACGAAGCAAAAGGTGTGCAGTTTAAAGTAAAAGGAGAGTGTATATTTAAAAATTTTTTAATATACTTCAGAAAGCAGTGGATAGAAAGGGTAAGAAAAAGTCGATCTATTTAATTAAACACTTGCATAGAATTTGAGAAAATAATAGTACTCCGCCGAGAGTTTTTACTTATAATAGTTAAAATAACAGTTAAGTTCTCGACCATTCTATTTATTTCAGCATTTAAAATTTGAAAAAAATAATAGTTCGAAATTCGCGCGAATTATGAACTATTATTTTTTCAAATTCTAAAATTCTCGGCCATTCTATTTATTTCAGCATTTAGAATTTGAAAAAATGCTGAAATAAATAGAATTCGCGCGAATTATGAACTATTATTTTTTCAAATTCTAAATGCTGAAATAAATAGAACGGCGGAGAATTTTTATTTATAATCGTTAAAATACTATTTATATTTCTGGAAGTTGAAAATATAGAAAAAGTTCTCGGCCATCCTATTTACTATTTTTCAATTGGTAAAAATATACCTTTTATATTAAAAATATTGATGAGACTTTACCCGTAACATCAAATGAATTTCTTAATTGAATGCAAACTTATATATAAGTATATATGTGTATGTTTAGGAAACTCCTTTAGCTGTATCCGTATTCAGGTCTCATATGAGAACAACAAGCGCTGTTGAAGGGTACAATAGTCGACTAAGCCGGAAGTTGGCGAAATTTGGAAATTTTTTCAAGTTCGTAGACTGTCTTCTGGATGAAGATGTTATAAAATCTAAGGAATTTATAATGTCAATTGATGGCACATTCCAAATCTTTGAACCACCAAAGAAAAAATTCAAAGACAGGGGACAGCAAATTGAAGCGGCTTTAATTAAACTGGAAAAAAAACGTATATCAATCCAAGACTTTCTTAACCAAATGACAAATGAAAGTAATAATTTGCTTTCTGAAGACTCGTTAATTGAAAGTGTAAGCAGCGAAGATGAAGACGATTTGAATCCAGATGATGTAGAACCGGATTATTTTAATGTTGATGATGTGTCTCTATTGTGCATTATATGTTGTAAAAATGCTCGAACTATCCTTCTACAACCTTGTAATCACTTCAAACTGTGTTTGAACTGTTATACAGGATTGTCAGACAAATATTTAAAGCTTAATAATCCAATTCTTTGTCCAATTTGCAGGCAAATTGTTCAAAGTACCACCAAAATATATTGTTAAACTCCGATATTCTTAGCTATTGTTTCCTAGATTTTCTTTTGTTTATTAGTATTGACACATTTAAGTTACTGGATAGGTATCTTAAAATCAAAATAAATAGTTTAAACTTCGTTAAATAAATAAAATGAAAACAGGATGTTGAATGGGTTTGAGTACGTGTGAATACATTCACACGGTTAATTTTCAGGGGTGGAAATCTGAAAAAAGGTAGGAATCTTTATCTGAATGTATTTATAAATGCAAAGCGAAATAAGGCCGACTCGGCTTTATTTCACTTTAGCAAAGTGAAATAAGACCGAACATTAAAATTCGGTTTTATTTCGCTTTCACAAAGTGAAGTAACGCCGAATTCTGGAATTCGGCTTTATTTCGCTCGGCGTTATTTCACGGCACCGCACAATACCATTCATTACAATTTGCCAAGGGAGAGTTGTAACCCTCTATCTTATACAATTCAAGTTCACTTTCATATATCCAAATTTCACTCAAGACAATTACAACGGGTAAATTCAAAAACGAATCAAGATGAGCTAAGAAAATTGAGAAATTTTTTCTCAAGCTACGTATATTTTGATGTAAACAAAAACACCATTCTACCGGATTAATGAGATCAGCTGGGTATTCACATGCATTAGAGATTGGAAGTGAGAGAGAGTTAACAACATTCATAATTTAAGAAAATCCGTAGCACAATTTATTCTTACATAATCGACACCCTCTTCTTTCCGCATGCAAACAGTCCCATTTCTCGTCCATACATATTTGTAGCCTTTCTTTGTTTTCAATGTTGTTGCAGTTTTTAATAATTTTCTTGTTTCATACGTTAAGCACTCATTAACATACATCTTATCCAGTCTAGCATCGGCATTGAGTAGGTTCGTGGTTAGTTGCTCTCTTTTTTATTTCTTTGCTTTTATTAGTCTCTCTTTGCACAGATGAGACACGAGTCTTACGTGAAGAATATTTTTGGTCGTAGCGCCTTTTGTTGTTGGTTTGGCTAACTTAATTTTCTTCAAGTAGCATTGGTCGATGTCTCCCTCGTTTACATTCAAGTTCAAACCTTCACGAAACACTTTCAGAGACATGTTTGTTTTGATGGTAGGAACGTTGTATTTGTATACAACTTGTGTGAAGTTATTTAGGTTATTTATATTTAAAAACTGTTCATTAATTATTCTTTAACATTTTAGACATTTCCTTTCATTTACATACTAATGTCTAATAAATCTGAAGCCGCTTATACCGATGCTTTGAAATTCATCAAAACAAATTTATTTGATTTAAAGCCAGATACGGTTCAGACAGATTTTGAAATAGCTTTAAGAAAAGCAATAATAAGCGTTTATCTTGAAGCTGAAATTGAACCATGCTGGTTCCATTTCACGCAAGCTGTTAGGAGAAAGGCGTCGCCAATTCCTGGCTTTATAAAATTTTTAAATAAAAATCCTTCAGCTAAGAGACATTTTCGGAAATACATGTATTTGCCGCTTTTAAAACCATCTGATATAACTCTTGCATTCAACATGTTGAAAGATGCAAGTGTCAATTTCGTAATTGATAATGATTTTGAAAGTCCTTTCAAACGTTTCAATTTATATTTTGAGAAACAATGGATAAATCAGGTTTGTACTTTGTTTTTCTTTAATTCTGATTATATTTAAAGGAAAGATATTTTGCAATTTTCTGATTTTGGATTACCCCACAAGCCCTATCGGTATATAAGATGAATCGTAGAACGACAAGTGCGCTAGAGGGATTTAACAGTCGATTATCTTCAAAAACTAGCTAAAAATGGAAATTTCTTCAAGTTTTTGGATATTCTTCTAGATGAAGATTTACAAAAATCAGTCGACTTGCAGAAATCAATTGATGGCAATGTTTTGCTTTATGAGCCAAGAAAAAAGTCTATAACAGACAGAGATAAATCTATAAGGGAAACTGTAGATAAATTAGAGAGAGGAATTCTAACTTTATTTGATGTTTTCAATCGTTTTACACAGCAAAATGTACCAGAATTCAATGATTTATTAGTTTTAGATGAAGGGAAAGCCTTAGTTGACAAGGAAGAAGATTCTGGTGATTTGTCGAATTACAATACCCAAGCAAGTAGTTCGAATCAAACATCTACACTTTTATGTGAAATATGTTGCCTTAACTTAAAATCTATTCTTTTTTACCTTGCAAACATTACAAATTATGCTCTGATTGTTTTGAAAAAATTAAAAGAAATTATGAGAAACGGAATGTTGTGGTACTCTGTCCATTTTGCAGGAAAATTGTTACTGAGTCAACAACAATCTTTTGTTAATTTTTTTTTAATTTATTTGGATAAATTCTTTCTGAAATAATTCAATATTTTATTTCATTTACTCTACTAAATTCTAAATGTGTTGTTTTTAATTTCATTATTGTAAATTGAATTTGACGCTTTAGTTTATGATTACAAAATTATGAAATATAATTTTATTCTTTTAAAACTTGTTTGCGTATAATTTGGGGTAGCTTTTTTTCTATAAGGGTCATGATTTATGGAATATCCGGCCCCTTCTGTCCAAGGGGTTAAACAAAGGGCCTGGCGCTCCAGGTTGGGGGTTGTGCGTCGGGGTAACTTCCCTACAACGGAAAAAAAAAATGTAGTTCCGAAACAACTACAAGCCTCGGATATGGATGATCCAAATGTTGACGTCCCCGCAAACGAATAAAGGATATCCAGGAGACCCTGGATAGGTACAAAGCCGACATCACAGCCATCCAGGAAGTGCGATAAGTTGGAGAAGGCACAAGAAGGATGAAAAACTGTGACATCTACTACGGCGAGTGCCGCAGAGAGCAGAGTCAGCGGCTATTTGGATGTGGATTTGTGATTAGAGGAAGACTTAGGCAAGAAGTCTTGGGATTTCGCAATATTAGCGACCGCTTAGTTACAATCCGCATCAGGGCCAAATTTAAAAATATCACGCTGATCTGTTCTCACGCCCCGACAGAGGAGAAAGACGATACAGCCAAAGAAGCATTCTACGATCTTCTTGAGAAGACGTATGATAAGTGCCCGAAGTACGACGTCAAGATAGTTCTTGGCGACTTTAACGCCAAAATCGGAAAGGAGGGCATCTTTGGTTCTACAGTCGGAAAGCACAGCCTGCACGACAACACCTCCGGAAACGGACTCAGGCTAATCGACTTTGCGGCGGGGCGAAATGTCATTGCCAGCACACGATTCCCACACCTCAACATACACAAGGGGACTTGGCGGTCTCCAGATCAACAACCGTCAACCAAATTGATCATGTTGCGATCGACGCCAGACATGCCTCCAGTATCTTGGATGTCCGAACGTTCCGAGCGGCCAAAACTTTGCCGACCGTGTCTCCCTAAACCTCTCAGCAACCTCACTGCCACTGGTCTTCAGCTTCATTAGCATCAAGCACAGAGGACCAGTGGCAGCACTGCCAGAGTGCCATTAGGACTGCCGCCACCGAAGTGCTGGGTTTCATTAGGCGACCACAACGAAACCCTTGGTTCGATGAGGAATGCCGCCAGGCACATGCAGCCAAGAACGCGGCCTACCAACTAATGCTGCAGACAAGAACCAGAGCGGCTGAGAGAGCTGCCCGCGAGCTCTACGGGCAAAAAGGAAGGGAGGAACACCATCTTCTCAGAAGGAAAAAGAAAGAGCACGAGAAGCGAGCGGTCGAATCAATTGAGGGACGATACTGCAGAGGCAATGTTCGAAAGTTCTACCAAAGGGTAAAACGATCCACTCAAGGATACAAGGCCCGAACAGAAGCCTGCAGAGATGAGCATGGGAATACAGTGGTAGATTCACAATCGGTGCTGAGGATTTGGAAAGATTTGGAAAGATCACTTCTGCAGACTGTTAAACGGCGGAGACAACCAACGGCGATATCCAAACTTAAGTCCAACAAAGCTGCTGGAGCGGATGGCCTTCCGGCCGAGCTTTTCAAAGCAGCGGGAGATGGCTTGGTAAGGAGCATGCACCATCTCATCTGTAAAATATGGTCGGATGAAAGCATGCCCGATGAATGGAACCTCAGCATCGTATGCCCCATCCACAAGAAAGGAGATACTCTGAACTGCGCCAACTAAAGAGGAATAAGTCTCCTGAATGTCGCGTATAAGATCTTGTCGGCTGTACTGTGTGAACGCCTAAAGCCTTTCGCCAACAACCTGATCGGCCCATATCAGTGTGGTTTTAGGCCAGGAAAGTCAACCATCGACCAAATTTTCACACTCCGACAGATCTTAGAAAAAACCCAGGAATTTCAGATCGATACACACCATCTATTTATCGACTTTAAAGTCGCCTAAACAAAACGTCACGATGGACAGAACTTCGAAGTAGTTAAAGACTTTGTATACCTGGGCTCCACTATCACTTCGCAAAATGACATCGGCGCAGAGATCAAGCGAAGACTCACTCTTGCCAATCGCTGTTTCTTCGGGCTAAGAAGGCATCTAAGAAGTAAAGCCCTCTCTCATAGAACCAAGGAGGTACTATATAAGACCTTAATCATCCCGGTCCTGCTGTATGGTGCAGAAGCATGGACCTTGTCAAAAGCGGATGAAAACCTTCTGGGATGCTTTGAGAGAAAGATTCCTCGAGTGATATTCGGTCCAGTTTGTGACGATGGAGTGTGGAGAAGAAGATTCAACGACGAACTATATGGGCTATACAGCGACGCTGACCTAGTCAAAAAGCTGAAAGTACAACGGCTGAGATGGCTGGGGCACGTGGAGCGTATGGACAACAACGCACCAGCCCGACGAGTCTTCGAATCCACCCCTGAGGGACAACGCAGCAGAGGAAGACCCCACCTTAGGTGGCGCGCACAATTGGAGTGCGACCTCAACCAACTTGGTGTGCGTAACTGGAGGCAGCTAGCGAGGGACCGAGCTGGCTGGAGGGGCTTGTTAGTTGAGGCCATGGTCCACCCCGGACTGTAAGCGCCACCTAAAGTAAGTCATGATTTAGAGTTGATGTTACAAATGTAGATGTAGATTAATGAAAATTTGTGACTAATGGTTTATCAATTTATTAAAAAATATTATCCTTATTTCTGAAGACAATTTACATTTATAATTCAAATTATTGATAATGCTGCGAGTGAGTTCAATTCACATTCAAATTAAGGCCACCTTCTAAAACGAATTAACACCATATGGCTTTAGTTCTCGTTTGAAAGTGAATTAAGGCCATAAGTGGATTATGAGAAATTTGAAGGTTGGGAATCAGTTTATTCCGAAAGTAATGCTTCTATTGCTTTTGACCTATTTATGGACACTTTTCAAAAACACATCAAATCGAGTTCTTACCAGAGGAAGCTTCAGTTCTCGTTTGAAAGAGAATTAAGGCCATAAGTGGATTATGGCGTTAATTCGCATTTGAAAGTGAATTTACGCCATTCTGGCGTTAATTCATATGGGCTTCGTTCACGGCACCTCACCACTTCCGTGAACGATCTTTACGCTTAATCTTGCATTCGCCAAAACGCTTCGGGACACATTTTAAACCTTTTCATAGTCGAAAGGGTTCGGACTAGCTTTGGTCACTGGAAACGTGGCTATAACCGTAAGAAAGATATTTATAACTCTAAATTTCAAAACTTCGGTAGAAGGATCAGCTTTCACAGCAAATTGCATTATCTCGCTCGCTCAACTGCAGCAAAATCTGGGAGAAGAGCTTGAAAAGATGGTAAAACGTCTTCGTCGGCCGTGAATTTATGCAAAGAATCAGTTTAGACACTCTCAAATAGGCTTCAGTAGAAGAAGTTTCTGGATTGGTACGCGTTGTTTGTTTCAATGAAGTTCTTCGAGCTCATAATTCAAATGAATCCTCGGGAAGTTGGGATGCGGATTGGAAATCCTCTCTGAAAAAAAACCGTCGGCATTATGTTCAAGAGAATTCAGAACTTCTTTTGCGAATTATTCGCGTAAATCGAGTTAGTTGTCGATTATAGTCGGCGAATTAATTATTCATTCGCCCAGAAATCAAATGCTACCAAAATAATAAATATGAATATGACAGCACCAAGACGTCAATTCGAACATTTATGGCAACACAAAAAATACAAAATTTGTGTGCCTAAAAAATGATCAGCAATATTAATCTATTTTTTGAAGATAACAATACGGAGATAAAATTAGATATGTATACATTGAGACGAAGTATAAGAGACAATTCGAATCATCTACGTCTAGATTATAGAACTTCCAAACCATCTGTAAGTACCGGAATTAAGCACTTTAATTAACAAAGTAATTCAGTAATAAACCAAAGAAGCATTCGTGCATATATTGGACCAAATAAAAGAAAAATTCATATATATGCATAGTTTTAAGTTAGATTAAGTCACTGTAATACTTTTAATAAGCCAAATAAATGGGGGTTTTGCCCCCACCAAAATTAAATTCTTCAATCCTTCCTATTATAAAGTTGGCCATCCTTCTTATTTCAACAGCGAAATTATCCCAATATTTTTTGTGGGACTTTTTTGAAGATACAAATTGTATCAAATATATCTGGGTTTGTTCCATGAGCTCAACTAGCTTCTGGATTTGGCTGGAATTCCTTTTTTTTTTAAACTATAAAAGGCGATTGAATGAGTTTTATATATTTTATTGAATTTTCATTCATTTCTCTAGCTCATAAATTCCATTCGCCTCTGGTTTCACCAAATAGTTTTGTTCGCCAAAATTTGAAGTTTAAAGCGAATGACATTTCACAAATTCGCAAACCGCAATAAGGGGACTTTACATTCGCCAGCGGATTGACAGTTCAGGCGAATGAATTTTTTTCCAATTCGCTAACCGTAATACAAAATAGTCACATTCGCACGATTTTTTGTTCGACTCGCTAACGATAATAGGCGCATAAATGTATGGATTTTGTGGTAATAATATTTTCAAGAAGTTTTGATTCCTCGCATACCAATGATTCCAACTGATGTCCCATTCGAATTTAAGCGTCTTCAATTCCCTATGCGCCTTGCATTTATCGTTACCATTAAAAGGTCGCAAGGAAAATCATTTCAAATGTGCGGTATAAATTTGGAAAATCCAGTTTTCTCGCATGTCGAACTTGCTTTTATGTTGACATAAAAATATTACAATAAATGTATTATATTTTTGTTTAATAAAAAGAACTGGAAAAAGTTTTTTTTTTGCCTGGCGAAGACGGCGGGGGTTCTGTTTGTTTGTAGATTCGAATCAGTTATTGCATTACGCGAAAAGAACGCACCCAATCAGAATGGATCTCTGAGGAACAGAGACAACTTTTGCTTTAATTTTATCGCTTACTGACTTCGCTTTTTGACTTGTTTTTCAACGTTTTTTTTGACAAAATTTTTGGCTTTATTGACACTTTAATCATGAAAACAGTAAGGGAATTCACTTAAACGCTTAAAATTCTCATAAACTGACAACTAACAAAGTCGACATTTTTTTTGCACGGCTCTACACAGTTGAACGATGTTTGACAATTTCTTAGTACTTAAGCCTAGTACGGACCTTTTTCGGAACGAAAAAACCCATACAAAAGTGACAATTTCGCTCTTCTTTTCGTTTTGCAGTACGTTGCTGCTGCGAAATCATGGAGAAAAGTATATATTTGTAGTAGATTGCGTGATACAATCCTTCATTTTTATTGTCCGGGACATTAATTACTTAACAAAATTTGACACTTGTACTCAGTGTTGCCAGCTTTTATAAGAGGTATGGAGTGAAATTGAAAAATATTGAAAAAAAAAAATAGACAAAAACACAGGGCTCTAATCGCGTAAGCACAAAACGATAGAACGATATTGTCTCGACGATGCTTCTACTTCGTGTAACAAGGAAAAAACGATAATCGTTGGAACGATTGGACGATCATCGTTTCTTGTTGCTTCACGTTACTTATTTAAATGTCAAATAGGTACTATCGTCGAAACGATTCGATTGAGCGATGGCTATTTTGCACGTCGTTTTTGGTGGATTTTTTTTTATTCAGTTTTAATTAGGTCTGACAGAAGCATAAAAAAATTATTAAAGGAAGACACACTTATGTTCTTTGAAGGCGACTCGCTCCAATCCAAATTGTAAGAGAATTCATTCTTTGCACTATTTTCATTTAATTGTTTTATGATTTTTATACAATTAGAAAAAAAAACAGCATTGCATTTTTTTTTTTAAAACTAGCCTCTTACCAAAAAAAAATTTTACTACCAAAGCTATCTATTTTTGCCAAATTCCATGTGAATCAATGACAACGAAGAAAACAAACAAATTGAAGAAGACAAAAAAAAAAAAAAAACAATTTCCATACATGTGTGCAAATTTCCTTAGTTACTAGGTAAATGTACCTTAGCTTAGGCTGATACTCCGGATAAATTTTCATCCCAAGTCATATGCAATCTTGCAAATTTAAGGCGCTGTTGCTTGCGTGCTCGATTAAGCGGTGGTTTTTTTTTGTAGTTTTGTAAGCTTTGTGTGGAGCACTCACAATTACACGACGCACAGTGGATTTGCTACAAGAAACCCCCGCTAGTTCCCTGATTTTGTTTGTGGATTGAGCGGAATTAGATGCTAGTCTTTGAATTTTCCGCTTGTCTTGTGGTGTTATAACTTTTTGGATCCTTCCTTTGTAACTATTTCCATAGGATTCACCATTCTTGACAAAGTTTCTTATAACGTGTTCACTTCTGCCAATTTTACGGGCTATTTCGCGATTTGAAAAGTTCTCCGAAAGGTAAGCTTTAACTTGAGCTCTTTCTTCCAAATTTAACACTTTTTTTCTGCCCATTTTAATGAAATTAGTAAAAAAAACAATTTGCCTCACTTTCTAATTAACTTTTTACTGCTCTTTGTCCAAGTACTTGATGCTAACTAATCAGTTTAACCGGTGCGACTATTCAAATGAACCGAAAAAATGCTTGCAGTTTTGCATGATATAGGAAAAGGAGAGTAAGACTACCGTTATGGGACTCTTGTTAAATTTAAAATTATGTTTCTTTTACTCAATATAACTGTACCTCTCTCCTGAATACGTTTTTTTTCTCTTTGATCAACATCAGACGAAAAGAAATCAAAATTCAAAACGTAACTCTGGTGCGTCTATTCAAATGAACCGCACTGTATCAATTTTTGATTGATTTGATTTTAGATCACTTTATTTTTGTAAATATATATCTTAAATTGAAATTTGTAAAATTTTTAGGCATACCATCATATAAATAAAATTGGTGTAGTTCTGTTCGACTAAGATTTAATTTGACTGCATGTATTTAAATGCAAAAATTTTTGAAACTGCTCAGTATATTCTGGTGTATTTTTCACAGGCCTATAGAGGATACCTAGGCCTACAATATCTAATATGTCTCAACTCTATATCTCTATAAATTCCGGAAAAAATTGGACAAGAGTAATTTATTTTTTCACACTTTCCGTTCGAAAATACTGGGGACATTTAAATATAATTAACAGCAGCTTATAGAGGACATCTGCAGGTACAACTTAGGATATCCAATAACTCGATAACTTAAAAGGTTTTTAAATAAATAAATAGGCAATATTTGAAACATTTCTACGATTTTCACCTGTATGAGTAGATATGCACTTCATTCTCAAATCAAACTAACCGCGCAATATTTTCACATCTCTTTTAACCTTATTTTACTCCTGTGACGGAGAGGGAGACAGACAGAGGCGGTATGCTGTTTGGTGTGTTAAGAACAAAAAAGCCAAAAGAAATGTCAAATATGTAGGAAAGGAATGTCAAATAGGTATAGGTATCAGTGATACCAGATCGTGGTATTACTACATTAGGGAAAATTCCTGATGATATACGTCGTACCTGTTTATAAATGCTATTTGCAATCAAGATGAAGCAGTAAATTACCCGGTCGAGTTTTTAAATAGAATTACAGTCTGGAATTAAAAGTTGGAGTTCCCATTATGTTGCTTCGCAATTTGAATCCCCTAAGCTTTGTAATGGAACCAGATTGAGAGTGATTTCGTTGCCGAAAAACGTTATTGAGGCGTTAATTTTAACTGCCATGACAATCAATAAGTTAGAGGGTCAAACTTTAAAAAAAGCGGGAGTTAGAATTATCAAGAATTGCTTCAGCCACGGGCAGTTATATCTTATATATAGCGTACTCCAGGGCAAGTAATGCAGCAAATGTCACTATCTTAGTCGATAGAAACCGCTAATATGGTATACAAAGAAGCGTTACATTAATAAAAAAAAAGTGAGCTAAATACTATAAAATTATTTTCATTGTCCAAAGAATATTAAATTATTGCCGATTAGTCCAACGAGCATGTAAAATGCCATGAAGATAAAGGCAGAGTCGGCACAGTCTACGGGAGGTTTTTTAGTACGGGTTCAAGTCCCTCACTTTTGCAGAAGGCTCTTTCTGAAATTTGTTTCCATCAATTGTTCTGAAACCACATTTTGCACGTGCGAAGCCGGGCGGGTACAGCGAGTTTAATATAAATTTGTTTTCTATTAAATTATGGAAACATTTTTGCCAATCGTGTGAAATCCAGATGAATTAAATCAGCGCACTTTTACGAGTCGGGACTTATAAGTCTCCTGGGGATTTACCCCGGAAATAGTAATTTTGAAGTTCGTAGGAGGCCTGACGAACCCAGAGTGAACCTTGCCACTAAACGCGTTGTTGCCGTATAAAAAGCCCAATTTTCCAAATAAGCTTGAATGAAATTTGTACAGAAACTTTATCGGGGTTGAAAATCTACTTAAGAGAGAAAACAGTCTTTATAAACCCCACCAGTGTGACCGTTGCAGAATTCTGAAAAGTCGCAAGAAAAATGGCAAATGAGAAAAAAAAGTTCCATTTCTGAAGCCGAATTGCTTATTTAGATTTTTTCAACAATATTTAACAAGTATTGGTTCGCTAAATACTATAATAGTGTTTTGATAACTATGCGTTATATTTAAAAGGTTTTTATTTGCAAATACAGTAGTCCCTCGATAATGTGAACTAATTAAAACAAGGCGTTTTCGGATTTTAGAGGGATTCACATTACTGGAACTTTTTTTCAGTACTTACTTAACTGATTGAAACGATTTTCAAATTTATTAAAAACAACACAAAAGGATTTTTTGAAGCACAGTTTAAATGTTTATTAATTTAGAAGAAAAACGAAAATCGCACGCAAAACGAGATATATAAAAACTTTTACAAAAAAATTCACATTTTAGAGGTTGAAAATTTCGGAAGTTCACATTATAGACATGACAATGTAAAGTTTTGCCGATTCACATTTTAGAGAAATTCACATTATCGGTAATTCACATTATCGAGGGACTACTGTAATAACATTTGAAACATTTTTGAAGCGCCTTCTCCAACCAATAACAGGGCAGGCTCTCGAAAAAAGTGCCACATTGTAACTGTATGTCTAGCTTAGCAACAACTTAAAGCCACGATTACACGTGTCATGTCATTTTTCGGTGCAAATTTTGACATGCTGACATCACAAAATTCGGCCATTCTGTGGTGAATTATGTCTTTCGTGAGAGAGCGCTACGATGGCCCGCGTAACCAGACGCTTGACAGGCGATCACACCTAGTGATAAATTTAAGACAAATGTTTACGTCATAATGACGTCGGCATGTCAAAATTTGACATGAAAAGTGGCATATGTAATCGTAGCATATGTTTTCCATTGCTCTCATCCTCCGTTTTTGGGCACCCGTAAATCATCCTTTATCCACATGGCCCAACCCCCATTAGAATCTTCGGCATTCAAGCTAATCTCTTCTAAATCGCTGGCAAAAGGTGCAGTGCGCATTCCGTGCATCGTCAAATGTTATTGCCAGCTACTTCATATTAATCGAACAATGTCTCGTTTGAAATCTTTGGAAATCTGCGCGCGCGGAAATCAACACAAATCACCTCGCAAATATAATTTCCCAATATTCAAAACGCACGAGCGAGCGAAGACCGAGTACCGAAGACCGAAGGCGTCTGCCATTGCCAGCCATCCAGTGTGGTGGTTGACATTTCAAACTCGGAGCCGCCTAAGTTACGTTTATTGTTTAATCGAAATCATTTTTCTAGATACGAGTACCCCCCGACCGGTGTGATGGTGGAAATTGGAAAATCTCCCACCCAGCCCCCATCCAACCGCGTTGCAATTACATTCTGTTGGAGGCGGAGAAGCAGCATCGGGGCGAGAAGAAGACGAGACGTCGATTAACTATGAATCATTTGTCCAAATGAAACGATTAGCTCACCACACCAAGTGCATCCAACGAAGTGCATCCCATCCCATTTGGGTTGGCATGAGTTAACTAACTATACACCTCAGTTCACTGAATCGATATACAGAGGTGGAGTATACTATATGTACTGGTGGCGATGCCAACTTTTGGCAGGTGGGTTGGAAGAGGGGGGCGCGCAATCTTTCCGCACACCGTGTACCCGTCGAGTTCCTATCTATCTATAGATACATCTCGCGCGGTGTGTCTACCTACATTGATAAACTGGAAAGTGGTTGACTGTTTAATGTCTCGTCGGTCGGTGCAGCAGACAGTCAAACACACTCCATTACCACTAGACTTGGTTTTGGTGGCTGGCGGGGAGTTTGTAGCTCTTTGTTCCATGGGCCACCTCAAACTCCTCCAAATGTGATGCTCTTCCTATTGTTGGCCCCCACCCTTTGCCAAGACTTGACGGTTCATATATATTTTCTGCAAAACAAACTCTGTATGTGGCACACCTTGAACTAATAAACGAGGAGAAGATGGCAAAAAACGAGCGAAATACCTATCTAGGGTAGGGTTGGAGCACAATAATTGTTGATGGTGTGCCTGTGCACAGTGCATCGTTGCGCACAAACTTGTAGAGCTCTGGGCTGAGGGAAAACAAGTGTGTGCACTTTGCCGCCCGTTGATGGTGAGTTTTCCGTAACTAATTTAAATTATTAGACCTGCAGACGGGTTTGTTTTGCTATCAATCAGCGGAACAATAAAAAAGAATGACTGACGTTCCCCAAAGGGACGAGAACCGTTTAAGAGTTGTGACTTGTGAGTTGTGAGCAAGTCTTGTCGCGGTTTCGTAACGTAAGTATGTAATTTTTATTAATATGGTCGTTACATCATCAGCGCTGTGGCAGAACAATGAACTATGACCAGTGTAGGGGGGATGAGTTCCGGTTCATGGTGACAGACAACCATAAATGACCTGGCGAGGCAAGACCCAGGTCTTCACTGTTGACTGATGGAAAGGCAACAATGTACGTGCAGACGTGTAGGAAGTGTTTCAACAGATATGCATATATGAGCAAGCCATATCTAGTAGAAGGTGACGGTTGTTATAAGATATTGCAAGCAATCTAGGGAAGGGATACATTTTAGCTAAGAGAGTGTCACAGCTTCAGGAGCAGGTGCGAAAAAGTGGTTGTCTGCTCTACAGGTTTGTGGGCGAGTTCTGTGCCAAAAAGAGGCCAATATTTACCCTTCATGATACCAGTTGAGGGAGTGTGTTCCTTACCCTGCCTATATGTGCTGTTACTTACATAAAAAAAAAAACCTGAGGATTGAACGAAGTTCGTGATTTTGTCTGGGTTGGTTACGGTATTCTGCTTTTCAAAAAACTTTCTTTTTTGTTCTGTTTTTTACAATCCCGCTTTTTTAAAATCTCGCTTTTTTTAATCCTGTTTCTTATAAGTCCGCTTCTTTTATTCCCGCTAAAAAATCGCGGCGATTTCTTAAAATAAAACATCTAGTTTCAATTGCAAAAGCTAGATTATTAAAAAAAAAAAAAAAACGGAATAAATAAACAGACTTATAAATAAAAACAAATTGAAATAAGTAAAATAAAAAGTATGTGTACAGTGGACAACAAAATCACCTTTGAAATGGATGAAATTATGAAAGAAAATGGAAAACAAGCAATATTAAAATTTGAACGATGACGTTGTTAAAATTCAAGTGGGATTCTGAGAAACGGGAAAAGCGGGATTTTAAAAAGCGGGATTATAATAGATCGGGATTAACAATTAGCGGAATTTTCAGAGGCAGAGTTTAAAAAAAAACCGGATTTTAGAAGCCAGTGTTTTAAAACTTTTTAAGCGGGATGCCGCTCCCGTTTTTCCTGTGGTTATGCTAGATAGGTGCTTCAGTTTGACCTAGGAAGTTACATAGCATATGTTGTTCCTCTAAAACTCCCTCTTTAGGGCAGCTTCTGCAAAGTTCTTCTTCCGCCAGTCATAATTTCCTCATGTGGTACTAGTGTTGTAATTAACAAATTCAGACAGGAAAAACTTCTTTATAAGCGTTTAAAAGGACACCCATGTATTTTTAGGCTAAAAATGTATTTATTATGTTAAAATCTGTAAGGAGCTAAAAATTGAAATACCTTTTCAAAGCGATACATTTTACTGTATAATAAATTAGCTCATATAATATTGGTAACTCTAAAAAAGAATGGCAGGCTGTCAAGGAGATTTTGCACAAAACTAAACCTGTCGCAGTCTCTAACAATAATAATGCGAATATTTCTGAACCTTTTGAAGTTGCCAATGTTTTTAATTTAATAGGAAAGTCTATTCCGCATTCCACTCTGATTGTCTATGTGAAAGCGCTCTTACTCATGACCCTTTTCATAGACAAAGTTTTTTTCTTTAAATATTTTTCATCATCTTAAAGCATCTAACTTTGTCATATTTTCAATATGAGTATACAAAAGAGTACTTTCCCAAATTCACTAATAAACAGCTGTTGCAATCCCACTACATAAAAAAAAAATTAATTTATACAACCAAAAAACCCGACTGACTGTAAAAAAAGAATTAAAAATATACGAACAAGACATATTCAAGTACCTCTACCTAACTAATTGACAGTCGGAGACTTTATACCTACACAGTCTAACAATTATATGAGTATTAAGTACCATCTGACTGCCAAATAGCTAGGTATATGTACTTGAATGTGTCTTGTTCGTATATTTTTAAATCTTTTTTTTAAAGTCAGTCGGGTTTTTTTGGTTTTTTTTTTTAAATAAATTTATTTTATTTTTATCTTTTTAGCCTATGACACTCCGGGGAAGAATACGAATATAATGACACCATGCTCTTCAAAATCGGTCAAGCCGTTTAGGCTTCATTGCGTCACGTAGGAACGTACATTAGATACGCGCGAAACACATAACGGCGTGGCGTGGGCGTAGGTTACACGCGTTTGGCGGTCAACAGGCAGCAGCTGATGCACGGACTGAACTTTGTACGGGAACATGCGCAGGTCTTTCACCAAAATTCGCCTTAGGGACGACCGGCTGTTGGCTAATTGCGAGGCACGGCGTCTGGTCGATGTTTCTGGCGACAGCTCGACATCCTCGTCAACAGGAGCAATATTCTCGGCACAACGGGCGCTCCTGCGCCGGCCACACTTGGCAACGTCTCGTGTGGTCCCATACTCTTCAAGGTTGGTGGCCAAACGGCGCAGTCGGTGTCAAACGGCCGTGGAATCGGCGACGGAATTCGCGCTGCGACAACATTACAGATGAATTGTGACGCAAAAAAATATACACGATTATTTCGCGTTCTTGGGAGTGTATCGCTCCATGGCCTGTTCACTTGTATTCTACATCTGTCTAGTCCACAAATGTCAAAACGGATTTGACATTGGCGGCCATTTGCAAAAAATAAGAGCATCTTCCAATAGGGTGATCTCTTTTGGCCCACCAAAACTTCTTGTTTACGGTTTTGGCCACGCTTTAAGGGACCACATGGCTAGTGTTGAAAGAACCTTTTCAACTATGGAAAAGGTTTAAATCAGTGTCCCGAAGCGTTATGGGAATGCAAGACTAAGCCACTTGCTACGATATCTGTTCAATCGGATATCAATGTGGATTCAGATAAGCGGATTGATCTCATGTCAAAAAAAAAAAAATCAAGACGTCCACTGCATTGAAAAACTGTGTGTTAAAAGTTTAAGTACTTACGATTTAATAACTAATAAAAAATCAATGAATTGGAATATACAATAGTTTTTTGTATAAAGAATTCCTCGTAAGATTTGAAAGCAAGACCCCCGGAAACAAAATCCTGGCTACGGCACTGTACATATATAAGGTAGTTTATAAAATAAAGACGACTGAGCTATGAAAGCAACTTCGCGAGTAATATAATTTTTTATGTTGACTTCCACCCCCCCCCCCCCAACCGAGGTAAGGGGTCGACGGAAATTTTATCAATTTACTCAGATTTTCCATACGTTTATTCCGACTGACTAAAAGCAAATCACTTAATTACCCAGCGCACCCCCAAGGCAGGTGCCCTGCCCGCTGTCCCATATAACAAAAGTTCTGTTTGTTAAATCAATTTTGAAACACGCACTCTGTTGGCAAAGCCTTTCCCTCTGAGCAAGCAGAAACCAAATCCCATTGATGGTAATTTTATTCTCCAAAAAAAAAAAAAAAACCCACAACCAACGAGATGTTTGCACTCGCTTTAAGCGCGATTGATGCGTCGGCAAACAAACAAACCGAACAAACAAATGAAAATCCCATCAATGTATCTACTGTGATCGAGACGATCCAAACGATCGCCCAATGAAAACAAAAACAAAGAGAAAAGGTGCGAGCCCAAGTCCACATGATGCCCGGCAATTGAATCATTGTTTGCCGCACACATACACATGAATGGATGTTTGTCCAGCTCATCTTCATATTGGGCCGTCGATCATCGTATTGTAAGGGACCCAACGCAATTCTCTAATGTTAGGAGCGCTCAACTCGCTGCGCCGCAGTGCACTCGAGTGCCTCCTAAAGAGTTAATGACGAGCCGGGCTCTGCACAACAAATCGACACAAAAGTAACGAGCATTCCTCCGAAAACCAATCGAAAGACCAGTGGAAATTGAAAATCAAAGACCGTGCGGCTGATTGACTCATGCGCGCTGGCCTCCCATGGGAATGCAATGCGATGGTCATCTTGCAGAGGTCTTAACTGTTTCTAACCGGCGATTAAATGCCCAACCGGTGGTAATAAAAATATCAAATTTATCCCCAGTCGCGAGTATTTGCTCACAAAAGCCTTGGTTCCGATAATTAACCGCGCCGCAGATCATAATTACCGAGCGCAGCTCTCTCACAGTCACAGCTCATCCGCTGATCTGGCGTCCCGTGCCATATTTGCCTTTCGAATATATATATATATGCGCCGGGGTAATTAAAGAAGAATCTCATTTAGCATCGCCCGCAAGGAGATGACTTGGTCGAGATTATGTGTAAACTACGTACAAAATGAGACGAGACGACGACGTTTTCGTCGTACCTCACTGAACCCTAATTGGTGATGGTGCTGTTGATGGAGACTCTACCTTTACTACCTGTGCCTACTCCTTGGTCGGTCGAATGGTCTCGTTGTGTCCATATCGTTAATGTCGCGCGATGTAAGCCGCATGTAAGTGCGGTGGGTCCAAGTGGACGCGCAAAAGAGTGACCGTATGCAGCGCTGCGGTTGGGTAAATAGATTGGCCGATTGGACCCGGTCGTCCGTTGGTCTGTATTGATAGTCACTTTGCGAGACGTTGTCGCCGCGAGTTTGAGCGGGGTAAATATTGACCCATCTTCGATTTATGGAAACAATCTGCAAACAAAGCATCATCAGCATCATTAGCGTGATAATCGCATCCCGCGTTGATGACGACGCGACGTGGCTATGAAAACATTTTCTGGAAACGCGAAAGGTTTGAGTTTTTTTTTCTCGTTTTTGTGTTTTTTTTTGAAATGAAATCATGGGGGGCATCGAGAGGCGGTCCTTTGTAATGGTGTCCCTCTTTTATGGCTGATTTAAAATTGGAGTCAAGGCAGATAAGCGAGCGCAGGCGGATTAACAGGTTAAATGTGGGAAGTTTGTTGTTGGTCTGGGATTTTGTAAGCATCGGATCTTCAAACCAGGAACTGTTTTTGGTGAAAATTACTTGTTCCAATTGAAGGGCATTCCGAGGCGAGGGCTGACATAAAGAATGACACTTACTGGTCCCAAAAACCAGATAGCCGATGGAGATACTGTAGACAGCCCACCGTAAAGAAAGTCTTAACGGTGGACTCGCAGGACTGAGTTTCACGCGACTAAAACCCCGCAGCCCCTAGCTTAATAGAATATGAGACGTGAGGAGTCTTGATCGAAACAATTTAGAGATCCAGAAACACCGCAAGCAGGTAAATAGAACGTGCAAGTGCATCAAATACCGTGCAGAATACTGTAGAGATGACGAAAGAAACCTTGTTGTAGAATCACAGTCGGTGCTGAGAATGTGGTAGAGCTATTAACTGCAATGAAGACAAGCATCCCACTGCTGTAGGTATAGAAGTTACGATTCCGTTTTAACAACGACAGAAAATACCGAAGTAAGGAAAGTTGGAATCATTCCAGCTAACAACAAAGCTGCTGAGACGATGTACCCACCCAAAGCCTTTTTATGCAGACATGTAGAGATGACACTAACTCATTTCCAAGATTGGGTCAAGACTGGTGAGTACAGTTTTAGCACTATTTTCCCGGACCATGCGAAAGAAAGCCCGTCAGATGAATCAACTGCAGAGCACGGTATCAGTGTTCCCAACACCGCGCACAAGATCCTATCTTCTCTGTTTGATCGCCTTAAATTCTTTGGATCGTTTCAGTGCAGTATTCAGACCAGAAAGTCAACCGCCTATCAATTTTGTTACTCTTTGACAGCTCCTGGAAGACAAACAAGTTGCCCAAATTAATACGGAACTTCTTTCCATCGAAGTGGGTTACTGTTACCGATAACTCGGCTCCTTCCGAAAACTTCTCTACCACGGAAAAACTTCATTACTTCAGAAGCAACTACAAGCCTCGGAAAAGGATCGATCTACTGTTGACAATCCTGCAAATCGAAATAAGGACAACAATATTCGGATCTGTACGTGGAATGTTCGTACATTGAATGGGCCGCGTGCAGACGAGCAATTAGCAGAGGCCCTCGACTGCCGTAAGGCAGACATAGGCGCCATCCAGGAAGTGCGATGGAATCGGACGGGCAAAAGAAGGATGAACAACTGTGACATCTATTACGGTGATTGCTTTACGGAGCAGAAGCAGCGATTATTTCGATGTGGATTTGTCATACGCGGCAGACTTAGGCAAGAAGTCTTGAGCTTTCCTCATGTAAGCGAACTTCTTATGGCAATCCGCATTAAGGCAAAATTCGCCAACATAAGCCTTTTATGCGCTCATGCCCCCACAGAGGAAAAGGACGACGTTACCAAAGATAGTTTCTACGAGCTCCTCGAGCTCGTCCTCGTCCTAAATATGACGTTTAAATAGTGTTTGGCGATTTAAAGAAGGAAAGGAGGACATCTTTGGTAGGACAGTACGAAAACGCAGCCTACACGACACCACGTCTGGTAACGGACTGAGGCTGATAAACTTTACTGCGGGGCGAAATGTCACTATAGCAAGCACACGATTTCCTCATCTCAATATTCATAAGGGGACATGACCGAGGATATCTTCATTCACTTAAAATAGAGTCCAAACTTCAGCGTTCAGCATCATAAGACAGGTCGTTTTGCACAGAATGACATTAGTTGTTCAGGTGTCTTATACCATTACTCAATTTCCTGCTTAGCCCAAAGATATTCCGGTTAGCAAGACTTTTTTCTGTTTGATTTCTGCCTAGAGCAAAATGTCATTTTCAGAGTTAGGATATAGCAAACCCTCTTACAACCTCCAATCTTTAGCTGCGATTGTGCTTATTTTGCCAATTTATGGTTTGGTATTGGGTTGGTTCCTTCTTTTTGACAGCATGCAATTGGTTAAGCTCTCGTTAATCTTACTAAAATAACTTTAGATGGAGCTTATAGTACGGGGGGGATCACGGCATCAACTAACAAGCCCCTCCAGCTGGCTGGATCCAGTAACGCACAAGAAGTTGCCCGAGGTCACAAGTCTTTTAAAAGTCTTTTGACACATCTTCCCTCCTGAGTTAGCCTGTGAGTTTCTCACAATTGTTTCAGGTATAAAGTCAGTCACGTGCCAGCGCGTCGCCTTGTCTTAAATCTGTTTTTACATCAAAGATCTCGGTAAGATCAACCGACAATAATCCAAAAGCAAGCTTCTTCCACTGCTCCCTATACAGAAGGATAAGTTTTACAGGAATTTCAAGGCCGGTTACATATACTTCGAGTACAAAAGCTGTCAAATGAGGCTTTGAAATCGATGGAAAGACTTACTTTACTTACTTAGGTGGCGTTACAGTTCGGTATGAACCAGGGTCTCAACCAACAAGCCTCTCCAGTTAGCCCGGTCCTTAGGTCGTTTTCTACTTGTGCGCGCCACCTAAGGCGAGGTCTTCCTCTACTGCGTTGACCCTCTGGGTTGGAATCGAAGACTCTGCGGGCCGGAGCGTTGATGTCCATTCGCTCTACATGTCCTAGCCATCGCAACCGTCCAATACGCAGTCTTTTGACTAGGTCGATGTCGCTGTACAGCTCGTATAGTTCGTCGTTGAATCGTCTCCCCCAGAACCCATCAACACAGACGGGACCGAATATCTTACGAAGAATTTTTCTCTCGAAACGACCAAGGATATCTTCATCCGCTTTGGAAATAGCCCATGCTTCAAATCCATACAGCAGGACTGGGATGATGAGGGTCTTATATAAAGTCTTAGTCTTTCGGGATAGGGCTCTACTACACAGTTGCCTTCTCAGCCCAAGAGTTATGATTAAATGTCATTTTCAGATGTTATAGCAGAGACAAAGCCCCTTATTACGTCAAAGTTATAGCTGTCTATTGTGACGTTCTGCCCGATTCGTCAATGCTGGGTGTCCCTTCTTGTTCTTACCTTATTTTCCCTTTTCTTTTCTATTTCAGCCCCACTATATACACCCCTTCCATCTTTTATCTCCTTTTTCTCTTATTTTTCTGTTTTCTTTTCTTTGCTTTGCGCTAAGGTCTGAACCTTTTTTTCTATTCTTCATTTCTCTTCTTTTTTTTTGTAATATTAGGTTAAGCTCTTTTTTGTCAAATGCATAGCCTATCACTAGTTTATAAGATATTATATCTTAATGTGTATAGGTATATCGAAATAAATGAACGGAACTAAACTGAACTATGTTTCTCCACAAAATTATTAGAACCCAGTCACGTTCTTACCTCTACTCCAAGCTCAAATGCACCTACTTAATTAGAACCTTCAATATCGTAACCTATTCATATAACGACTTAAATTCATGTCGGCTATTTTTCATCCATGCAATTCAGTTGTGGAATTCCTTGCCTTCACACATTAAACATATATTAAATATTAAGAACTTTAAAACTTCACTTTTAAATTACTACGAATTGCCACACTAGTTATTTTCTTCCATTTCTGTCTCTGTTTTTTTATTTTTACTTTTTCCTGTGTGTCCTTCTTTTTTTTTCTTAAGCCTAGTATGCTGTTCCAGGAATGCGAAAAATAAGCACCTCTCCAATTTTTCTCTTCACCTCTTCGCTTAATTTTGACAGTGCAAAAAAAAAACTGTGTTGGTAAAGCTGATTGACTTTGTTCTGTTTCTTTATTTCTTATACTTCTTCAGCTCCCTCCTCAAAAACCTCTTCCATTACTCCTCGTTAAAATATTCCATTTCTAAAAGAAATTATACTAACAACAATGAATTACTAACCTGTTAATTTACTAAAGTTTGAAATTTTGTTTTGAATACCGATATTTTCTCTGATCTATCAAAATTTAGCTGTGGAAAAATGTATTTTGCTTACATAAATTCTGTAGAGATTTTTCGTACAATGGCTAACAAATTTAACTCGAACTGCGCACTGCTTGGCTTAACTGCTTTGCTTATTTTTATCTTTGGAGACATTTTTGTATGGGAGTTTAATTTAAGCGCGAGCAGCATAATAGACTTTATCATCTATTTTCTAAAGTCTAAAAATATATTTTTCTATCTTTTCTTTCTGTAATTTTTTCATAAAATGTTTCATGATAATTTTTGTACATAATGAATTATTCTTTTTTTTTTTTGTTGCATTACATACAGTATAATTCTTTCCACCATAGCTGTACTATAAAAGACCAAGTCTTAGTGTATACCTTGTTTCTATAAATAAACTTAAACTTAAACTATAACCAGTTTTTTTTTAGCTTCTGTCTCAGTAAAGCCCTCGTTATGTTCAAAATTTAGAGAGATGTAAGTCTAATTGCAAGTCTGTTGTACTTCGTCTCCTCGACGGCTATAAGAATAGATTCTCCGATCGATCCACGTAAGCTACTTCCACACAAGAATTCCCCCATACAACAATACAATTTCGCCTCGCCACTATCTATCCCCTTGATGTCCTTGTTCGACCAGGTATATGAATGGCGCAAGCAACTCTACCTCTCAATAAATCTGAGCTTAACGTAATCTCCAAGTGCTGATTGGCCGCTCTGTCCGCTGATAGATACACAAAGTATCTAATCTCTAAACAAATTGGAACAGACACATTGTTGTAACACAAAAGCTTTCTTTCCCAATTTAGAGCTACGGCGCGGTGGCTCCATTGACCAGCTCCTCCATGTATGGATGGAAATATTTCCATTAATTCCATATTCAAATCCATATAGATACAACAACAAAAGTGACTTACCAAACAGAAAAAAAAAAAAAACAGAAAAAGTGTACATTTTCGTTAGAAAATTGTAAATCAAAATAAAACGGCTTTTCTATTAGATTTCGATACTTTTGAACAAAGGAGAACGAGTGCGCGCACAGCGTCAAACACCGAAACCCGACGATTTACGGTGAGGTAATTTGTTTGCTCAGATACAACACCGATCGGCCGACAAGCGACAAGAAAAGATGCGGCGGTGTTGTTGGTCGGTCGAGTGGTGTGTGCCCAATTCAGATTCAGATTTCAGGCAGCTCAAAAATGCTCCCTTGTCCGCTCCGGCTCAACGGCAGTGGGGTTTTTCGGTTTGGCCTTTTCGGTTTGTTTTGACTTTAAGTGGTAAGACGAGGTGTTAGATTCTTTCTTTGTTTTGTTTTGTTGGTTGTGTTCCTCCTATTTTGCCATCGGACGATGGTTGCTGTATATACCTACTCTCGAAAGAGTAACCAACACGCATCATAAACCGTGTATACAAGGCGAAAGGTTGATGTTAAGGAGAACATAATGAGCGTGCTTTATTTTTAACCAGTAAATTAACGTTAACAAGACTTTTTCGGACTTTTGATTTTGAATTATTGACATGTATGAGGGTATTGTTTTTTTTTTTTTCGTTTTTCTCACTCTCTGAAGGAGAACATTCGTTTGTTTGTTCTGCTTGTGCTTAGTTGAGGGGTCAAGGCAGGCTGAGACATGTTCACACCATAAAAATTGCTGGAATACAACGGATCTACGTGTACGCATATTTTATTTATTAAATCAGAGCGCTGTTTGAGAGTGTAAATCGGTACGAGTTCTATACAAATTACCTGCTCGTCGTATTTCATGTTGATGGTGTAAAATTTGAATAGACACCAGATGGGGCTGGGAAATGGACTCTTTGCAGTGAAATATCGTAATAAACATTTTATATATCAGTTCGGACATCAACTCTTTTGTTTTCGAAGCGACTGATGTTTTGAGAAAGTCGTCACCAGAGCCATTTGGGGAGCGGCAATGCTCTGAGTTGGCGCGCAATTCATCATTGAGATGAATTTTAGTAATAGGCATAGACATGCGGGCGGTTTTCTTGGGTCTCTTTAATTTTTTGATCGTCTGGGAATGGAAACTCGAACGTTCTTAGACCGATTGACAACTCTTACCAATCGCGTTGAATTTGAGGTATAGTTTCATCAGAATTCCACTATTGTAGGCACTTATGGAAAACCATTTTTTGAGGTTATGCCGCTACCAGTGGAGTGATCCCCTAAAATAGATTGAGAGCAATGACTCTTCTCCACTTGTAATGTCTCAGCAGCCGTGAAAGTTATCGGAGAAGACCCAGAAATGTCGATTCGGCGCCGATCAGCTGAACTAGGCTTCACCAGAGAGTCGACATTCAACCCGGAGGAAGGAGGCACAGTTACCATCAATATTCTCAGGTACAGAGCGATTTTGAACGACTTTCCGTGGCTAGCGGTTAACAATGTCGATATAACCGAGCTGTGGTTTCAAAATAACAAGCAAACAAGCAACGGAACGCTCGAAGTTGTGAAAGAGAAATTTGGCGACTGTGTCACACACGACGAGCGTCCATCAATTGGCTGCCACCATCATGTGACTTGACACCGTTCTATTATTTTCTGTGCTGCTATATCAATTCTCAGCAAGCCAACCACTATGGACAAGCTCGAGGTCGACATTCGAGAATTTATAGCCGAACTGATGACCCACATATTCCACAGAGTCATAAAAAATTGGATTGGATGCAGGACTCTGCCAGGCTTAGCAAAATTCTGTCCGAGAAACACTCCAACCATTCCTTTCTAAGAAAGTCAGATGGAGATTGGACTGAATCTTGTGCGGAGACCCTGGAACTCCTAATTAACACAAACTTCCCCAGATGCAGTGATATTAGTAAGGAACCCGGGAGGTCTCGGTCAGTACAACCTGTCAGTCATCAAAAACTGGATCGACCGCTTGGAGCGCTGCCGAGTCGGTCATTTAAATACAGGGTGGGCGGAATACAAATTTCTTTTTAAAAATGCAATAAAATTAACGGTTCCGTCGGTCATTTAAATACAGGGTGGGCCGAATACAAATTTCTTTTTAAAAATGCAATAAAAGCGTCAAATCCCAGCTCCGAGACGGCCAATTGACATCGCCAAGACGGGTGATAACACGATTTGGGAATTTGGTGCTCAAAAGATCGATTGTGGCATGGGCTGTGTGGCATGGCGCGCCATCATGCATGAACCAGAGGTTGTCCAAATCCATGTCTTCAATTTCAGTAAAAAAAAGTCGGTTAACATGGCTCTGTTGACCGAAACGTTGTTCCCCAGCCTCATTTTTCGAAGAAAAATGTTCCAATGATGCTACCAATCCACCATCCGCACCAAACTGTCACTCTCTGTGGATGTGTGGATGAATTGGTTACTCCCCAGCCCTATATGCGGCAATTTTCATTGTAAAATAATCCGCCGAGATGAAAACGCGCCTTTTTAACTCATTACGTTCCGCGGGGGTATGATACTGACTTTCTGTCAAGATTTCGAGCGGGAAACAGCTGTCAGTTTCAAAATATCCTATAATTTAAGAGGAAACCACTAGATGGCCCACCCTTTACACATGAAATCTGAAATCTGAGAGTGAATCTGAAGAAGCCCAATCGAATATCACACAAGATGCGGTCGCGATTCAAAAGTCAACTGCTTAATTACTACCGACTTTAATGATTGAAAAACTATGACAGAAAATATAGAAATAGAAAACCCAGCTCGACGAATAATTCAATGAAAGAAAAACACAAATTTCGATTATCCGGTGCTGCCAATTTTTACCAACTCTAGCGCAAATGGTTAGATTTTATTTAAATAGAGTTTGGCAGGTCGCCATAGGCAACTGGCGTTCAATGGAATGAAGGAAATATTTTTTCTTATTACTTATCTGCTGCAAAACAGTACCGCCCTCTGTTGTTTTTGGAACTTTTTTCACGCAAAAACATAAATTCAAATGTCATTTAGTTTGCAGTCCAATTTGAATTTTCCAATGACAGGGGTATGTTGCAAAACTAGATGCGTGAAGAAATCCACTTTAAATATTGATAGGAACCGAAGCCCGACTGATAATCAATTTAGTAGTCCATGGAAGAAAGAAGTCGACTTGCACTTTTTTAGTTCTTTATTTATCCACTTGCAATGGGCACGTTCAAGAATCTAGTTAGTCGACTAGATTGGTCTGGATGAGATGTAACCTGAACGCAAAAACTAGATTGGTCGGGAACGTCACTTTTTCTACGTCAGCCACATATGCGAACTGTCAACTTAGTACTCAATCACGAATTTCTTGACTAAATTCGTCGACAACCCCTTCATAAACGTCTACTGAAACAGCTGCTCATATGACCGATTTAAGCCAATCAAAACCGAGATACATGTAGTCAGACAGCTGTCAGACTTACTAGCCTAGATACTTGAATGTTTCCAATGTCTTGAACGAGATTTAAGTGCGAGATGAGTTGTTTGTTCACAATGCTAATGAGATTGCAAATAAAGTGCTTGAAGCGTCATTGTTCAATGTTCATGGAAGTTCAATAATAATCACCACTTTCACTACCGGAAGCCATTTTGTTTCGTGAGAAAGGGAAATTGTGTAAGCCATACAAGTGTCAACATTAAATACTTCCACATATTCTTGAATGTCAGGTAGTTCTGTATCTCTCAATCAGACGTCTAATTAGTATTGCTCAGCCCTCTAATTTTTCGTGATAGTTTTGCGTGACATTTTAATTGTGCAATAATGGTGGAACTGAAACATCATGCACGCTCATTTTTACACGAGATGAGACAAAGAGATCGGTTTGTCTGCAGTCAATGCTAATAAAGAGATCACAAATCAGACGCCTAAAGTTTCATAGATGTTCGCTTCTACCCGTAATTAAGGATATGTTAAATTGTTTCTTTACTGATTTCAACCATGTCCAATGAGATTTGTAACAGAAAATTAAAACAACCTAAAATTATTCCATTAATTATACGAAACAAATAAATTATTCTCCGTTCATCACTTCCGGAAGCCATTTTGTTTAATAGGAAATGGAAATTTCGTAAGCCATCGTTATAAAAATATTATCATGCTGAACTCACCCATAAACAAGATGGCCGAAAAAAACGTGTGTCACGTATATTGACGTAATGGATAGTGCTGTCTCTTTTAGTGAATTCAGTGTCTGTAATCTTCCATGATATATTTGCGTGACGTTATAAATCCATCACAAATCAACGGAAGAGTTTAATTTCCTTTCCATTTCTATATGACTTTCGCTTCCAGTTCGTCTATTCCATTCACCAATACAATGTAATAAATTAACAGAAAATCATATATAAACATCAGAAATGAAAAGAAAAATTGTTGGCCATCATATCCAAGGCTGGGAATCATTTCTGTTTTACTCCACATTAAGTCGCGCTCTCTTTCAACATCCTTGCTTGGATCCACAAATATATACAAAATGCACACTACATTGTGGTGCTGCCAAAAGAAAAACCAAACTCTTGGAGCGCTTCCATTCGATTTTCATACGGGTGTAGCTCTGGCTCTGATGGCGATGTTCTCTCCCTCATAATGACCACCTATGCTGCGCTTTTTTGCACGGTTTTTTATTCACTCCGGTCACGTAAGACTCTTTCGAGATACAACCCACCAATTGGGGCCCAATTTAAACTGAAATTACATCTACAGATTAATGAAATGCGTTGTTTGAATGCTCCCGCTTAGGGTTTACTCCTTCTTTTTGACCGTCATAATAAAGCAGGTTCTTCACCGGACCGGACAGTGGTAATAGGTATTCGCTCCGATTTTATAATTTTATATATACGATGCACTTGTATAGATACATCAAGGATTGCGCGGTGTTGCGTTATTTTTTACGATTCGATGGGAATTTATTTGATATCCTGATAGATTGGGCGTACGTGATAAGAAGGATTTAGTGCGATGCGACCCAACACGTTGAACGGACGCGATGTAAGATGAATGAGCCATCAATCACTGTGTTTGTGTTACCGAAACAAAAAGAAAGGCTTAAACTAAATGCTAATGCTGTAAATGGCGACGCTGCGTCTTTACTTGGAGACGATATATGGCAGCTAATTGGGTATGTGCATGAAAATGTGCCTTAATCTCTGGGGCAGATGCAGGGGGTGGTGGTAAGTGGTGAATGCTGAATATTTTATCTAGAAATAGGAGTAGTCGTGCAAGCAATTTATGCGTTCGGGTGTGCACTGTGCACCTGTCTATCGAACACTGTAAAAACATCTTGGAGGTAATCCATGCTGGTGCCATTTAGGGCTACCCTACATTTGTCTGTCAGTTGATATTAGCTGTGAAAATTCAGCGCGAAATGTTCAATTATAAAATGTTTCTCATCTTGTCGGCTAAGATTTAACGAAATGGATTGTGAACGAAATAAAGTGACCAAAGTTCAGAAATGAACTTTTTGGCTTATCTACTATGAATGAACAATTCACTGCCAAAAATTCACCCTTTAAAATTGGTTACAAGAGTATGATATTGAATTTATTAGTGGAGTAAAACTTCCTGTCAAAATATCAAAACGTACAGGCAGACAGACAAAAGAATTATTTCCACTGGCAGGGCGATCAGCTAAGCCATTCGAATAACCATGGCAGAGACCAGAGACAAATGATACTGAGACCCCCAACTCACAATCTTCTTGCCGCTGGCCCCCTTAATTTATATTCAAATTCGCCATTTTGTTTTCCCATCGGTGTTATGTCAATTTAGAATCCGGTGACATGCAAAAACATACAAAAAATACAAAAATAAATGCTGCCAACCTCGGCAACTGTGGGGAAATGTGCTAGAGTTCGGGAATACCACATTTTTTTATTACTGAATGCCATTGGTTAGTAATTATATGTTGTTAAAAGGCGAATAATTTGATTTCTTTGGTTAATAAAACTAGCTACATGAGATGTTCTGTATACTAAAAACTTATTATGACAAACATGGTTGCGTATTTTGCGCTTTTGAATATCATTAACTTCGATTTCATGCGTAAATTTTTCTTAGAAAACTGAATAAAATTTGCTCAATATGTTTCTATTTTATTTCAAATAATCTGCATTGTTCCTTTTTCATATATATTTAAAGCAAATCTCCACTTATTCCTTAAAAAAAATGTATGCACACGTAAAGAATAATTTCAAATTTAACGGATGAAATTCTATAAACGCTGTCAGCAACTTTGCCCACAGCGGAAGTGGCATATGCAAGGTGCGAGTGTGTTGGTGAATCGGAATTTTTTAAGTTACCTGACATTTGTCAATACGAATTTCTATGTAACAATACAAGCGCACTTAGCATTTGCCACCCCATAAAAATATAGCTTGTAGGCTAAGTAACTGGAAATCGGTCGGAGTTGTTGCTCTCAGTTTTGTCTCTGAACCATGGAGTAAGCATTGGCAACTGTCACAAGAATGCCAAATGCGTAAGAAAAGATCACCGCGTTTGCAAAGAGGAAGAAGAAACCAAACAAAGTTGTTTGAAGCAAATTTTTTGTTTTCGCTCGATTTCTTTCGTTTTTTTGTGACGTGGAATTGAGTTTTCGTTGGTGACTATTGAACAAAAACTATCGACTTGTTCGATAGTTGATCAAAATTCGTTCATTCCATCATTCACTCTACTATTGGAAAATAGTAATGAACGAAAAGTTATTCAACTAGTAATTTTTTCACTCGATAGCAGCTTTGAACGATTCCATTCGTTCATTCAAATACTTTTCATTCGATAGTAGGTTAGAACGGTTTATTTGTTCCATGCCAATGAATCCTAAAAAAAAAGAAAGGTAAGTTGGCTTTACTCATTTGAATGAATGAATGAAAAAAATCATTCGATAATCGAAATCATTCAGTTCCTAACTATCGATAGTCGCGTTCATTCGATAGCCCCCATCACTACGGCAATTATTTCGTGCGCGTTGACGTTTAGTTCAACGCCACCTATCGTAATATGCGAAAAATGCGATTAAATTGATTTTCGTAAAACAACAGAAATACACAGAAAACGAAAAAAGTATCATGAAAATCGGCCCATTGGTTATCGACTTATAACGTCATCGAGTTGCACCCCGAAGGAATTATATTTTGTAGCTTGGAACCTTAAATGTAAACAACCCATTAGTCACCAAACAAGTTCCACTTCCAATTGGAGACTCGAATCTGTCAAATAAGTGAGCTAATTCTAGAACAATCGAGTTTGGGACGAACCGGAATTCACTGGAAACTTCCCGATAGATGGCGGAGCGGATATAAAAGTGCAGATTTGAGAACATGGACTGAACAGTTGACTTTTTAACAGTGATTTGTAAAGTTCGAATAGTAATCGGTTTTAGTGTAAAGTATGCAGTAAATTAAGGGATTGGTTTAAATAGGTTAAGAATTGCTTAAAGAAATATTCTTTTGAAGTGAATTATTAGAATAATTCGTAAAAGTGTAATAAAAATGATTTTATTAGAAAAGAATCCCAGCTCGGATGTAACAATATAGAAGATATGATAAATTGGAAAATATGAGCGATCCCTTAACAAACTTAAGGCTTTGTTGGGTAAATTGATTGGTACACTAATGCAGTTTATCACTCAAGAAAACAATATTATTTGCTATATTCATCTTCATCAAATTGATTGGTACACTAATGCAGTTTATCACACACACAAACAATATTATTTCCTATATTCATCTATTATTTGTTTGCTTAAATCAAGGATAAATTTAAAATTCAGGAATATTTTTGTATATGATGTACAAGCTTGAGTAACCGACTAATCTAGTCTACATAACTATATTCGGTTTATTCGGACTTGACAATTAAATTTCAATAAATGTGGCTTAAACATTAGGTACTTATTCTGCACATTTCGAGAACTCTTTCTTTTATTCAAGTATTTAATAGGTTAATAAATTTGTTAAAATATTTTTTATAGAACTTTTAACTTTGAAAATTTTAGTTTTAAAAAACTCAAAGCTTAAAATATTTTCAGATTCCAAATAATGAAAACGCGACGTTCGGAAAGCTAGTTTATGTAAAACGTCAACTAGATTTGTCTGGACCGGGTAACGCGTTGACTAGGTAACTTGAGTTATTTTTGCATTCTCGAGAAATTTTACACTTTTTTTGTTTGCTATTTGTCATTTATTATTTTGAAAGGCCCTTCCCAAATTTCTCTAAAGGTGTAATTTCCAAATAAGTACGTTCAAAATGTAAGACGGTTATCTACCCCAACACTATTATAGTCTTATGCGAAGCTTGTGGTTGTAAAATATCGTACGAAAATTCTAAATTTGCCGAGTAGCTTCAGAAATGACACCTTTTTCTATCACCGGCCCTTTTATGGACTTTTTCGAGTTCTGTAGCAACCACTCTGTCTATTTTGAATTTGATTTTTCGAAATGTCAACCGAGTATGCAAGCAGGGTTTTTTTGACTAGATTTTACGACTTCCCCTCCATAAATGTCAACAGCAAAAATTATTCACGTGACCACTCTGGGCCAATAAAAACTGAAATGCATCCAGTCAGTCAGCTGTCAAACTTACTAAACTAGGAATCCGATCGTCCCCAATGATTTATGCAAGGGCGATTGAATTGAAATGTCAAAGTGAGTGAGCGAAGTCAGTGAAAAATGAAATAAAGTAAAGTAAGCCAAATTATTGAATTTCCTGCAATCTAAATACAACAAGAACACATCGATCAAAATTGTGTACTTACATGGCCGCCCAAAAATTCGTTTAAAAACTATCTGTCATAAATCTACTCACTTTGCGATAAATAGTCGGCTTTGGCTAGAATAGGATGAATATTTTCCAGAGAACAAAACCTGTTTGAGGTGATTTTTTTTTACCCAGAATCGCCGAGGTCTGCACCATGCTACGATTAAGATAATCGCTTCCGTCGTGATTTGGATTCGTTCTTTTTACCCCGAGCATTTCATTCTTTGACCCATCGATCCAGACGTCATTTTCCTCTTGTGATGTCCTGGGCAACTGGGCAGTTGAAATTATAACTAGTAAATTTCAATTGAAGTCTAGGGTCTCTACGGACCTGTTCCGCCAACAATAATATGTGTACAATATTCTACTTGCCACTTACGAGACTCACTCAAGGCATTTATTCCAAGCCCGAAGTGTCGCGTGTCTTGGAAGCATAGCATCCAAGTTAAGAACTTTTTGAGATGTGTTCATCTGTTCATAGCTATGCCAGAGTTAACTGGGGGGGGTTATTCCCAAATGCGCGGCGGATCGCTTTTGATGGCGGATTTGAATTTTTGTATAAGCGAAAGCACTTTCCAACGTCATTTTATGATTGTATTAAAAGCGATAGGTGTTTATTTGACGGAATGCTGACGGATTGTTTGCGGACCTAATAAAAATGCGGTCGAATGGAAATACAAAAATTCAAATCCGCTATCAAAAGCGATCCGCCGCGCATTTGGGAATTATCCCCTTGCTTTTTGCCCCATTCACTTTTAGCGAGCGGGGTTTAGAAGCTCTTTTAATCAAATTAAAAGTCGAGGCACACACCAAAATGTACTACTTTTTCACAAAATTGACTGAAGCTGATTTATTATTGTATACTGACTTTACTCTGCTTAAGTATATGTTTAATAAAGCGCCTTTAATCTTCACTGATGAACCCGTGGCCTGACTGTGTTATTTACGGCCGCTGCACTATTATCGACGGGGGTTTTTGAAGTTGTCGCTTTGAGGACACGGCATAAACAACTACAGCCTCGAGAACCAACAGCCAACAAACGACCGAAAAGAGTCCCGTGCTCGGAAATTGAAACTACCAATACTAAAACACGTCCATATGACTATATCTCAAAAATAATTTGTCTGCAAAATGATCTATCAATTAAAAAAAAAAATGCCCCATTTTCTTAACAATATCAAATTCAATAGCACTTAGGAAACACACTTGTATCGAAATAACAAGTTTCGCGTAAATTCATGTCTCGTCATCTGTCAGACAGACACTTGAATTTTATTTAGTCTTTAAAATTTAAGCCTAGTATGCTGTTCCAGGAAAGCTAAAATTAAGCGCCTCTCCAATGTTTTTCTCCACAACTTCGCTTAATTTTGACAGTCTAAGTTCCCTCCCTCCACAAAAACATCTTCTAGGTAAAATATTCCATTTCTAAAAGAAATTAAATTAACAAAAACGAATTTCTAACCATTCTCCATACTCTTAATTTGATTTCGTTTGAAATTTTGTTACGAAAACCGATATTTTCTCTGATCTGTCAAAATTTAGCTGTGGAAAAATGTATTTTGCATTAATACGCTTACTTATGTCGTTTTCCATTGGAAAAACAAACCATTTTTTTTTGATTCGGATTACTTTTTGCATATCTCGATCTTTTTTCAGATTTACACACAGCTGTTTTATGTCATTTAAAGAAGTTTGTTTTAAAAGAAATGTGCAAAGTTTTGTGAAGACCAAGTTATATAGTATAGTTTTGGAGGAATTATTATCTTCATTGTCTTCCTCATCATTTGGAAACTACGAATCACCAAAAATACTCCATTTGTAGCTACAACAGAGGAAACATTTTCCAAGCCGATTTGCATGGTTGATTTTACCAAAAACAAATGCAATTTAATCAGTTAAAATTGGTGTCAAATAACGCACTAATCAATTTACAAAAGAAGATCAATTTCATAGCATGTTCCATGAGCCGCATAAAATCTGATATATGAAAAAGATTTTCGGTGGTCCCAATGGCAAGCAGTATTAAATTCTGTAGACATTTTTCGTACAGTGGCTAACAAATTTAGCTTGAACTGCGTAGTGCTTGGCTTAACTGCTTTGCTTAGTTTTATCTTTGGAGACATTTTGGTATGGGAGCTTGATTTAAGCGCGAGCAGCTACTTTATAGTACAATTTTAAATGTAGTTTATAACTATTCCAATGCTGTAAGTCGTCGAAGCGTTTTTTTACGAATTCCTTTCATCAACTCCATCAGTGGTCTTTCAATTCGATTTCAGTTGAACACGATGCCTTGTTCGTATATACTCACTTGTGTCTATCTATTACCGACAAATGTCACATCCCATCTGAAAAAGTCTGAAAAGTGAATAGAATACTTCCCAATGTGCTGCTGGATGCAACGTCAAACCAAACAGGAGGCAAAATAACAACACCGCAGTCTTTTCTTTATGTTTTCAATTTTTTAATAAATTATTCATTTCGTTTTTGTTCATTTTATAATTCATTTTGTTTTGCTTTTATAGTTGTTTTTTTTTTTTGTTGATTTTTTGTGTATTTTTTTTTTTTTGAATTTCATATAATTTTAACTAGTTAACTTATCAATTAATAAATTCTACTTTGTATATATATTTAAAAAGTATTTTTTGTTTTTTTTTTCTTTCTTTTTATATTCATAATTATTATTGGAAAAAAATAATAATACATTTATTTTTTTTTGTATACTCTTTGTCAAATAAAACAACAAAATCAGAAAAAAAAAATGCGAATTTTTACGAAAAATATATATAATTTGGTTGTTCTTGTGTGACATTATATTTGTGCATAATATTCGTTTGAGATGACAAGAATGCAAAATTTGACAATCGAAACAAATTTGGATCACGTTAAAGTAGTTTTCTCCATCTCTCTCTCTCTCTATAGATCGTGCCTGTATAATATTTGTTTTGTTCGTTCTAACTAGTTTTAAAAATAGTATGTATATATATATATATATATAGTATTTATATAATTCTAATGTATTTCCATTACACTTCTTTTATATGATAATATTTACAAACATTTAGCGCTTTCTTTCACAATGCATTCTCTTTCTTTTCTTTGCATAAAAAAGAAAAGAAAAAGAATTAAAAATACATAAGTTCACCTAATGGAATGGGGCTGGGATTATTTTTGGGGGAGCTGGACGAGGGTTAAGGGGAAACTGGCCAATGCAAGCATAAGATGCATTTTTTGTTTTAATAATAAATGTCTAAACTTATTTGTCAAAAGAAGAAGAAGAAGAAAAAAAAAATAATAATGCTTATATAATTTTGTTGGTTTGTTTGTTTTGCTTTTTGATTCTAAAAACTAAATAAAAAAAATGTCGTTTAGATGAATAAATATATATAATATATGCATGGGGTCTATGTACAAAATTGTAGAACTTTTGGTAGAGGTACACATTAAGGGGGGTAAGGGGGTGATTTTTTTTTCGTTTACTTCCTTAGAGATTAAGAAAAAATATTTTTTATATATATACTTTGATAACGCACACTTAATAGCTATTTAAATATTTATAGTCACGTTTGTTGTTTATGTGTTTAACTCAATGTTGTTTTTATTTTTTCGTTATATTTTATTATAGTAATTTGCCGCTAAGTATAGACTTTGTTTAAATACATCTTTGCTATAATACACAACACAATCATCATTGTTAGCGTTTGGAATAAATTACTAAGCGCTAAGAAGTGGGAGCGTGGGAGTTGCAAGAGGTGATACTAAGTCGAAACAGTTAAAAGGGATATTTTATAGCAAACCATTACAATCTCTGTGTTGTAATTTAATTTTTGTTTATAGAAAAAAAGGAGCAATTTCTAACCTAGATAGTGATTACAATTAGCAACCAGTCAGTCAGTGTATATTTTCGTTTTTGTTTTAATTAATTTTACTTATCCAAGAATAAAATTTCATAAAAAAAGAAGTTCGGGGAAGAGGGTTGACGGGTGAGTGAAGACTTAGGCTTACATGAAGACATGACTACACATGATGAGGGAACTATAAACCTTCAGTTTGTTTTCTTTTTTTTTTACAATTCTAACTTAAAAACAAAATGTATGTCTTGTGCTGGATTACTACATATGCGGTGTCCCGCAGACGACTGTTCGGGGCGGGCCCTGCGATGACGCCGGCCATCTTTGACTGCAGTACGCCGAATCACCAAGGACTGATATCCGTTTACTGCTGTCCTGCTGGAGCATGTATTCTTTGGTTTTGGGCGGACTACTGTGTATTTGCGATGCTCGATGCATCAGCGATGGATCTGTGTTGAGCTGTTTTTGTGACTTGGCTCGCGCCAGCGGTGTTATTGTGCCGACGAAGCACTCACTGTTGGCGTTATTGTTGTCACTGTAGCCAGAGATGACGGCAGCGCCGTAGAGACTGGTGTTCATGAGACACTCGTCAACGCCGCCACCTGCAACCGAGGCCACATTGTTGACGCTCTTGTCCCAGGTGTTTTTGATGATGTTCGGGTTTGTGTTGTCGAACGCCAGGGCACTGCTGGAAGTACGTTTGGCTGAGAGTGTGGCAGCGCCACAGCTACCGATGCCGACCATTGCTCCGCCAACGCCACCGATACCGCCGCCGACACCGTGTCCATTGTGCATTCCGTTGGCAGTGGCGTTTTGCTCGTTTTGTTTTCTCGCTTCGGCGTCGTCTTTCTCTTGGGCATGCTTGCGCTTGCGCTTCATGCAGATGACCACTGATGCAGCGATTACGGCAACCACTGGCATGGCAACTGAGACGATGGCTATGAGGACCACCTGGCCGCCGGTTAGTCCGTCACTGCGACCTTGAATATTCGCTTCGTATTCACGGCGGTCAAAAGTTGCTGACGCCGCCGACGAGTACGACTCCTCCTCGCATTGAACTCCACGATATCCATTCGCGCAGACACACTGAAAGCTGTTCACTCGATTCACACAGGTTCCCCCATTGCGGCAGGGTTGCGACGCACACTCGTCAATATCGATGCTGCAGTCCTTTCCCTCGAATCCCGCCCGGCAATTGCACTGGTAGTCGTTGTTCAGATTCATACAGGTTCCGCCATTCGCGCAGGGTTTCGTCACACAAAGGTCGACCTTTTCGCCACAAACCAAGCCCAGATATCCGGGCACACATTGACAGCGAAATTGATTTACCATATCGATGCAGGTGCCGCCGTTCGTACACGGATTCCCTTGACAGTCGTCGATGTTCTCTTCGCAGTGATTGCCCGCAAACCCGGATGGACACTGACACCTGAACGAGTTCTCGCCGTTGCTGACCATGCAATTTCCGCCATTCTGACACGGATTTGGATTGCAGTTGTCCACGTGAGTTTCGCAGTGGGCGCCGCTGTATCCATATGGGCATACGCACTTGAAGCCCGATTTGGTGTCCTGACAACTGCCATGCTTGCAGGGTTTGTCCACACATGTGATCACCTTCGTCTCGCAGTGACGTCCGGTCCAGTCCTTTTTGCATTCACACTTGTAGTTGCTGTTAACAGTGTCGTCGGTACAGGTGCCGCCATTCAGACAGGGCTGATACTCGCAGGAGCTCACTTGAATTTGGCAATCGGTGCCATTGAAGCCAGGCGAACACTGGCAGGTGTACAATCCGGGACCGGTATTGAAGCAGGTCCCGTCATTCTGGCAGGGTCGATGATGTGTGCAGTAGTTGAGATCTTGGTTGCAGAACAGTCCACCCCAGCCCTTATTGCAGTGGCACTCCCAGGGGTTCTCGCATGTGCCGTGCACACATCCCGGATAGGGTTCGCATTGGTCGCAGAGACGTCCCTTCCAACCCGCTTGGCAACTGTAAGGAGCGAAAAAGAAAAAAAAAATTATTTAATAAAGATCCTCCAAAATAAGGCACGGGACGGGAAGCTGTGAGGAGATGGGGAAAAAAATATTTGCACGCCATCATAGCCTCCAGGGAGACAACAACAACAACGATGACGACGACTACGACGACGATGAAGTGGAAAAAAGTGAATGTGGGTCCGCCGAATGGTAGGAATGCAAATAAGCTAACTGGTGTTGTGGCACTGACACCGGTTGCTTGGCTTTCGTTTCGTTGCCGCCGACGGCTGTGGGCCGCAGCCATATGCAGCTATATAGGCAGAGGCACATGCAATGTGCAAGCTCCTGCTGTTGCCGATTGTACCCATACGTGTGTGTCTGTGTGTGTGTATTCTAACTGTCCATCGGACAACCTGGAACTGAAAGACGAACAGGTGATATGACGACGAAGATGGATGAGAGTGCTGGTGGTGCTGCTGCAGTTGCTGGAAATAATCTGCTTCTTTTGATTTGTTCTCTCTTGCTTGGATGTTCTCTTTTATGAATTTTCGTATTTTTATTTGATTGCTGGTGGTGGTGTTGTTGTTTTTTTTTTTTTTTTTGAATAACCAAACGTAGAGATCGCGCGTACGTGCGCCGTGTATGTGATTATATTTGCGCAAAAGTTTTTCTCACGCTTGGCTTCAATACCAAAAGGAACAGCAGAAGAACCGGCTGATTGTGTGTATTAAGGCGAATATACACAAGGATGTGCGCGGCGCGATGATTATGGTGAAGAAATTATGATAAATGCAGACGCAGTATATGTGATGCAAACTGAAGCTTCAAGAGATTATTGGCAGAGACATGTGTCAATTTTGAGGACAGAGGCGCCTCTGATCGGCTGGGTATGACTGGCTATCGACAAATTTGCATGCAGTCGTGAAAGAGTCAAATTAAATTCACCGGAGACTGTCCAGGGTTGGTACATAATTTGACGGGTGCAATCGCATCTAGTCAATATTCCTTTTTTTGACAGCTGTCTTTCTATTTAGGAATTAAAGGAAAAACATAATTATGTAGGTATACACCTGCCAACTTCATAAAAGTCATACCGTTTCCACGTTTAAATGCTGTAGTGCAACGCAGATTTTCATCATTTCTCGTGGGGCACGTTCCAAAACCTAGTCGACTAGATTTTTCCCAATTAGATGTAGATAATTTTTGCTACGTCAAGCATAACTACAATCGGATTGTCAACAGAGTACCTAATTATTTAAGAAATTCCTGAAAAAATTTACCCCGTCGTAAACGTCAACCGAAAAAAACTGTTCGCGTGATCAATCTCAGTCAATGAAAGGTCCAAAACATCACGTCAACCAGATGGCAGACTTTGTGAACTAGAGTAGATACGAATTTGCAAATTCAGTCCTTAAAAATATTGTCATATTATGATACTTTTTAGTAATAGAAGGCGAAGAATGTCCACACGTCAAAAGAGACACTGTAAGCACATTCATTCATTGAACGAATATTAAGGACACTTCACTGCATTGCAAGCAGTTGTGTCTATAAATTAAATTCAATGATTGTTAAGACTGCGACTAGAAACAGACACTTGTTTTAACGCAGATTTTAGGAACTGGAAAATGATTGACAAGAAGAGTTTGACATATGAGTTTATGGTTATGGTTTCTCGTGCGAAAATACTTTCAAATGTGGGTAGGCTAGTGCAAACCAACATTTGAGTGTAAAAACGAATAAATATAGTTTAAAAGAAGACAGTTGACAGTTGCTCAGTGCTAAATAAAAGACAACAGTTCGTATACATCAAGTTTTCTGTTGCCAAACATTCCAACCGCAGTACCATATTTGATCAACTACACCGCATCGCCAAATTCCACCGACTGTGATAAAATTTGATCTGTCAATTAAGGCGCAATCGGAATGTTCGAATCGAATTCTTTGTGTCAACAACTAAATCATTGTTTCGAGCCAAAACTCGGCAAAACTCCTCAAAATACCACACAAACTGTATAATAACCTCCAGTGATTGGTTTAATGTATGGCTGCCATTTATAGTTATGTCGATCGCCATACCTGTCACTTGCTTTTTTGTTTTTCCTATTTTTTCAGAGTTTCAAGTGTGTGCGCGTACAGCACAACAATTACACCTTAAAGAACAAATATTCAATTGACGACTTGAGTTTGGCATTTTATTTTTATTTCATGTCTCTCTTCGTAATTCCAAACATCAAACAATGCTCGATGGGAGTAGTTCTTCTGCTGTGTGGCTGTCATTCTGTTTTAACTGGAATCGATCGTCGTTTTGAACTAGAACAATTGCTGGTGATTACCACCTGTTTCTTTGAAGCGTTTCACGGTTAATAAGAAATAATAATACAAAAAAAAAAAACACCGTCCCGGTACCGGTACACTTGTAGGTCTCTTCCTCTTTGTGTCCCTCTTTCTCTATGCGCGTATACAATCAAAATCGAATATTGAAACCATTTTGCGCTCATTAACATTTCGGGTGGCCTCTATGAATATTAAAAGTGGTATACACTGTCGAAGGTACAAACGGAATAAAAGACAAGTAGAAAGGAAAAAAAACCTAAGTAGGTAGTGTACACTCTGTGTGACCATAGCCATTGACAAGGTTGCACGATCGAGAAATGTTGTTTTCCTAAGAAAAAATTCTTTTCTTAAACTGAATTTCCAATCATCATCGCCGCTGTCGTCAAAGTGCGGTCGTCACATTATTACCATCATCAGCAGCAGCACCTCCTTCTATAACCATGGTGTGTAGTGGTGGTGGTAATGGTGGCGGCGGCGGCCCCAACGACAACTACTGCTGGTGGAGGATTGTCCAGCCAAAAACAACAAAATAATGGCACGGTGTAATGTGTGGGAATGTTTTATCAATTCCAAGCATACACTTATGCTTCCAGAATACAAAAGTTTATGACATTGTTTTATGAGGTCTGCTTTGGATTGTTTCGTTTTTTTTTTTTAAAAAGGTGGATATTTTCCAAATAGCGACTATGGCGACAATACAGTCATATAGTGCGCGCGCGAGCTGCTGTTTCACCTTTTCCTTGATGAATTTGGAGTGGTTCGCGAGCAATGCGTGCATATTGTGTGGCACTGGCAGCAGCAGACGAAGAGATGATGAATTGCAACTTGTATTGTCATGTTTTCACATAACGAATGTGTGCCGGTGTGCGAGGAGAGGGATTAGGTTTTCAGATTCGGTTTTTGGATTTTTCTTTTTTGTGACAAATGTGACATCAGGTGTAGGTAGGGTTTCCATGACGGCAGTTATGATGAAAGGACAAAGTTTGCTGACAGACACAGGTGAGGTCAGAATGTGAAAATCAACTGTCAGAAATGGATGAAATCATGTTTTTATATTTGAAGCAATAGGGTATAATTGCATTGAAGTACAAGTGAACGCAACAAGTGGCACCTGACGTATTGATGTTCAAAACGATACTAAATTTGATGTCAGTTGTCTTATAAAATTCTATTCGAAGCAGGCTTTAAGTGGATCTTTGAACACCATCTTGGTATATGTTCATTGTCATATGTGGAGAATTTTTCGTATCGAATATCATACTCGAAGGGGCTGTCAAATTTGATGAATTCATGGTGACAACTAAATAATTTGATGTTCGAAGCAAATTTCAAGATTTCCACCATCAGACTGATTGAGCTATAAGTTTCATCTTCGAAAATGCACATTTTTTGCTGTGAATTTATTTGTTTTGCTCTGATTTCGAAGACTGGTCGAGCTAATGTACTAGATTATTTTGCACGTAACATACCGCGATACCAATAATCATTTTTAGTGTCAGGCTAAATTTTTCGAACTCACAATGACGAAATTTTCCATACAAAATTGCATATTCTGACCTACAAAATATTTAATGTGGAGGTTAAAAATGAATAGTAGTAAGTAGTAGTCTTTGTTATCTTCCTGTTTATGTTTAAAATTGTATTTATTACTGACGTACCTAACCAAGTATTTTGAGGCGTGATTCACAAATCATCGGCGTTTTCGTAAAAGACAAATAATATGAATTAAACAAAAAAAAAAACAATTGCATGTCTTTAAAGGATATTTAATTGAGAGCATAAAATGCAATTTCGATTTTGACACTTCACTTGAGGCATTTTCTTTTGGGTCGCAGAAATCAGCCAGTCTTTAGAACAAGTAGGAACTATTTTGTTTGACAGAAATTTGACGTGCGAAAACATTTTAAAATTAACAAAAGTTTAAAGACTACACATCGTAGGTAGGCGGAACATTGACAAAGTTCAGTGGCCACAAGCCATAACCATCATTTTGATGCCATTAGATTCAGCGTACCCAAATCTATTTTGTAAATTTTTTTCAGCTTTATATCTTTAAAAAAGTGGCCACAATTTCTAAAAAAAAAACAACAACAGCTTAAGTCACTAGAGTCAATGGAGTAATGCAGTGTTACCACAGAGTTATCAACCATTGGCTGCATTTAAGAATTTTGTTATCTTAAGTCGACTAGATTGATCTGGATGAGATGTTACCTGCACGCAAAAACTAGATTGGTCGGGAACGTCACTTTTTCTACGTCAGCCACATATGCGAACTGTCAACTTATTACTCAGTCTCAGTCACGATTCACGAATTTCTTGACTAGATTCGTCGCCTTCACCTCCATAAACGTCAACTGAAACAGCTGGTCATACGACCGATTTCGAAAACCGAGATAGATCTAGTCAGAGAGCTGTCAGACTTACTAAACTAGATACTTGAACGTCCCCATTAACATAGCAGTAAATTACGTCAAATTTGTGTGTGTCATTTGCCATATGGCGTTTGCTGTCGAAACCACTCGTGGGAATTTCTAATACAACTTCGAATGTGTTTAATTTGACGTCTACCATTCTTGCAAACAGCAATTGACATATATATTCCGATTTGACAAAATATTCTCCGTTGAATTGTAATTCCCAACTTCTGTCACTTAAAATCTATTCGGCGGAGAGAAAATGTCAAGTTTTTCGCAACAAAAATACTAGGACTCATATCTTCAGTCATTTAATATTGAGACAGTGAAATTCGACTAAATGCCATAAAATATTTTGCCACTTAGGCCTAATCCGTGTCTGTCGTCTGATAAATTAATCAGATGACTCTTGGGAACCCTGGCTATCGTCCTATTTCATTTCATGACACCATTCAATATCTATCACCTTGTTGGTTGTGTTTTTTTTTTGTTTGCATGCACTCGACTGACTCATATCAAGAGTTCGGTCGGGTTCCAAATGATGATATCGCAACGGCGATGTTGATGACGAGGCGCTCGCTGGTGCCGTATAATTGAACCTGGCAAAAATTTAAAACCTCCAAAAAAAATGAATTCAGAAAAAAAAATAAATAAACACCACACGAGACAAAACGAGAACCGAAAGACTAAATCCAAACACCGAACCGGTGCTGTGTGGGAAAAATTGAGAATGCACAGGGCAACGCCAAAAAGGCATTCTTCTTCTTCTTCTTCGTCTTCTTGGAGCAGAGCACATTTGGACTGGAGTTGGCTCTAGCTGGCATTATTGCCCTTTCCAGAGCTCTGCTGTGCTGCTCGTGCAGCATTTTATTCATCGGCGCGTTTGGATTTTCTCATTTTCCATTATTTTTTGTGTTCTGTTTTTTTTTTTTGTTTGTTTGGTTCTTTTTCGGCTGTAAGTACGTATTCCTATTTTTCCAGAGCTCAGTTTCTGTGATTAAATAACTGCTGAAGGTGTGTCGTCGACGTCGCCGTTGTCGTTGACGATGTCGTTGTAGTCACAGTCATTGCGATCTCCGTTTGTAAAGCGGGGTGGGGTGGTGGTGCGACTCTGTTCCGTGCGAAGTGCCATTGCAGCCGGTGTATGAGGAGCAGAGAGTCTACTCCCAGCAAGCGGTTGAGGCTCATCAGGTAACATCGTGCAATGCAAGCTAATTTATTATACATGTCCAGGTTAAGTTTCTAGGTTTACTACTTCTCTTAGATGGGAATGCATGCACAGCACAGAGGCCGAGCAGCCAGCCACACAAAGGGTTACTTCTTGTCGTATACGAAACGAAAGCTTATTGTGTTTGCGCCCGGCGAATTCGGTAGGGTATAAGACGATGATATTTCGCTTTAATTACGAATAATTTAATTTGGATTTGTTTTGCGTGTAACGCGTTGCGAATGGGTAACACACTTTCTTTTAGTTTTCCTCTCGTTGGTGTGGTCGTCATCGTCACCGTCGTCGTTTCACTACACAGTAGTGGATTTTTTTTGTCGTTTTGTACAGGGAGTGACATAGGTATTACATACAGTGGGTGGGTAATCATGGGAATGGGCGGTGGGAACTAGGTTGGTCAATTCGTGGTAGTAAAATTTAAATACTTACGTGCATGTATTGGGGTGTTCGCATTGTCCGTGTTCACAACCATTGAGGCAGCGTGCTGTAAAGAGAGGAAGCAAAAGGGCATATTGAAAATCGATTCGGCGATAAGAATATTTATGAATTGAAATGTCATGCGAATTGTTGTATCAGTTGGTTGTCATTTCCGAGAACAGCATTTGTTGTCAAAGATATAAAAGAATAGTTGTATATGAATGTGAAGGAGCTCTATAGGTCCCAGCTGCTTCTGTGGATAGGGGACAGCTTTTCTGTTTAAGTGCTTAAGACTTTGGCCCTTCGAGCCGGATTGAAGTATACTCATGCATTTTGTGGTAAAGGGGGATCATTTTGGGAGGAATTTCGATGATTTCCAATTGTGGAAGAACTACGTATAATATCCACCAGAGAGACTCTCTACTAAAACCACTCATTGTCCTCTGAAACTGATTTTGTTGCACAGAAGATGCTTTGGATCACAGTGGCTTCGAAACTGATTGAACAAAACCCATGAACATCTTTTGAATAGATATATTCCAGAGGTATTCGACTGTAGGTTCCTACGTAAGCGAAAGAAGAGAAGGCCGGACTCATTGGAGTCCGATTTACTTTTGATTTCGAAAGTAGGTACCACAAGAAGTGGACACTTCACTGTATAAATTTCAATTGACGTCTGTCGATAGAAAATACGCCACCAGTGATGTGAATATGCACGGCGGTCCCTCGAGCCGGATGCCCTGAGAAGGGAAATATATAGTTTACGCATTGAAGTACAGACCTTTCGATAGGAACACCATCGCCACCAGGGGCGATGCCGAAAAGGGAATCTTTTCATTTAATAAATCCATTCAATTTCAGTCAAGAGAAATTCCATCGAAGAAGACTCTCGATAAATACCTTCTTTGGCCCTTCGAACCGGATACACTTAATTTTGTAGGCAAAGCCGTCTTTGACGCTTCAAAAAGAGTGATCTTCTCTACCAAGCTGGATTATGTCATTTCGAATAGAATCCCCCTTCCAGGCCACCTGTCATCGCCCCGTCCTAAGTCGGCTTATTCAAATTTCCTTGCACTTGAACCAAATTCGAGCTCAGCAAACACAAAATCCACCTAGAGAATGTGACAAACAATGTTTACCTAATCCCCATTCGGCTATCAAGTTGTCTGATCTTTAGTATCCTTTTTTTCCCCATCCCTGATCATTATCGATTATCATCGCCAATAAGATTAAAATTAAAGGCAAACATCACGGAAACTCAAACAACCCAAAGAGCAGACAAAGACATTCCACCACACACTCGAGTACAATCGAAATGAAATGTCTATTAATGACGTGATGGACCAGTTTGTGAAGAGCAGGGAGGCCTCCAAAGAATAACTGGTCACACTGCGCGAAGGAGAATCTTAGAAACCATCGAATCAAATCCAATCATACTGTGACAATGAATAGCAACCAAATATCAGAATTCAAACCCGATTTCCTTTGTGTATCTGTGTATGGGTGTACACGTTCTTGCTCACTCAATCAGTTAGTAATTATGGCCACTTTGAATGCTTGTTCCACTCTCTCGATCCGTCTGTGTTGTTTATTATTCAAATTTAGATCGATTCATTCATACAGAAGAGAAGAGAAAAACAAATCCAATGTGTCATCGTCACTCTATTATATTTCCGATTAAATCAAAAAGGGATTTTGTTTGATCATCGAAGACGACGACTACGATGGCGAAGAGAGGCGGCAGAAGAAGGAGCCAACTCGAACATCAGCGGGAAATATTTTATTAAAGACCTCAAAGACGATATGGGTTCTCTCTGGAGGCTATGAGAAAAATCTTCCCACGCCCGTTTACACGGCCAACCAGATATACGCCGAGCACACTCGGATACACAGTGTGTATAGTGGTAATTGGTAGCAACGGCTAAAGGAGAACAAACGAACATATGACTGATCCCGAAACTCCTGTAGTCGTCCATACCACTGTTGCTGTTGTGAATATTCAACAGATAGTTGCCGCCTGGTGGTTGGTAACCCTTCTTCCCTTCCATAGAGCGCACAGCAACCGGCCACAGAGAGGCGGCTCATTCTTCTTGCTTCTCCTTTTGTGAGTCGCTTGTTTGTGGATGATTGTTGTTTTTTTTTTTTTTTGTTTTTTGTTTTTCGTTTGTTTCCTTTGTGCGTGTTTGGGATGAAATCCCTAGACCCCATAGTCTATAACTTAGGGATCCCATAAGGCCATTCCTTGGGATACCTGCTTGTATTCTCTGCCCCACTCCCGGCTCCCTTGTGTGTGCAGAGCATAACACACGGATAGCGATGGCGGATGTTGATTACACCTTGTTTGAGGAGATGTTCCTGTGTGCGGTTCCAGTTCGGATTTTTGTTCTTTTCGGCGGACATTCTTTTCGTTTCTTTGTCTTCCGTCCAGAGAGGACACCACGAACCAGCTGCCGAATATAAGTGAAGCAATTATAAGACGAACAGCAAAAAGAGACGAACGGAACAGTGAAATGCAAAGTGGCTGCTTAATTCGCGAATGAGTGGTCGTCGGTGCTCGGAGGCCGGGTGGCGACAGCAGTCACGGTGAAAGTGTATCTGTGACTATAGTCAATCCTTTCGATATTCACTTTCAAGATCATCCGGTTGGATAGGGAGTCGGGAGTGTCTGCCTTCCACTCACGATTCTGTGATTTTTCCATCGCCTTCCGCGCCGCCGCCGCCGCCGCACCACACTATGCTGTGATTGGTATTTCTTCTCATCTTATGAGCTTCACATAACTTCGTCTAAGTGCTTTACCGGTATCGGCATCGCTGGCTAGATTAAGGTACTTATCTCCCTATTTCTGCGTATTGGTTGTTGGGTGGATTTACTCTCTAAATGTATCTCAAAGATATACCTATCCACAACCGAAGATGATCGGCAGAAAATGGGGAAACTGAACAAAAACAAAAAAATAAATAACGCAACAGATATCTTTCGATGGTCGTTTTTGGGCCGCTTTTTTTCATCGTTTTACCTCTTCTTCTCGTTGTTGTGCTTCTTGTGTTCGTGCATCACGGCAAGGCATGGGAAAATTTTTTCCCTGGATGATTCGGCTGCTGCTGCGGAGATGGAGATGGTTTGCTACGACTTTTTTTGATTCTTGACCGTGGCATACATATTTTTGTGCCGCCCGCCCCGCCGATGAGTCCCCGTCTCTGCTTTCAAAATGAACATCTGATGATGGTTGGATGGCATGGTCTCCTTTTTTTCCGTTTGCTGTGGACGCCAATAATTTCAATGAATGATACAGCAAAAGCAGCAAAAGCAGCAGGAGCAGCAGAAGTTCAAAGCATTTCATTCAACGTGAAGAGCAACAGGATGATGCAAGACGGAAGACGATTCGTCCTAAAATACCCTTGCCCGTTCCCGTCCCGTATACCAAAGGCGAACACATTTTTATAATGAAAAGGTATATAATTTGTTTTTCCATCGGTGCGCTGCGCTCCTTTACGTCTTCCTGTCGCTCGTCCGGTTCGTCTTCTTTCATTTGGGAGAGAGATAAGTTGGTTGTTTTTTGTTGTTGTTGTTTGACTCAAAATCCAAGTGAAAAGGAATTTCTCAGAAAGTCCCTGGTCCACACCGACCGCCCCAAACCCATGATGCGATGATGATGATGATGACGGTGTTTGCTTGGTGGTTATGACCAGGAAAACAGTCGCAATCGCAAACAGGTCTTGGAAAGGAAGTAGTAGATTGGATTCGATTGTGTGTGATTGTTTTTATGTTTTCAAATTTCATTTTACTTATTGGTATAGTTATTGATTGAAAGCGGGCCGCAACAGCAAGCGAAATATAGGAAAAGATACGAGTATCTTTGAGTCGACTCTCAGCTGCGGGGGGGGGGGGGGGGGGGTGGGGACAGAGTGGATGATGCACACACAACAGGTGGTTTTGCGGTTTGTTGTTTGTTTTGTATGTGTGTGTATGTTTACTGGTGCGGCGGGTGTAGGTCGATGATTGCAAAAACAGATCTCAGGTTACGCACTGGTACTATGTTTGAAAGTGTGACAGCGCCAAAGCCAAAGAAGCGGCAATGAGTAATTAAAATGAAAAGTATCCATGAAGAGTGGTCATTGATAAGCAAAACTCTTGAGGGCAAGTTTGTTGGAGTTTTTCTTTACATAAATGCTGATTGAAACTGTCTCAAAGTGTCCGAAGAAAACTAATGGAGGTAGTTGCAGTTTGGTCCTTCGAGCTGGATCAGAGGAATCTTCTGTAATAATTGAGTGGTACTTTGTAACAACCCTTGGAATAGAGTTCAAAGGACGTGGTCGTGTCCCTTATGCTGATTCTTCTTTCACAGCTAGTGGGTAGTTGACGTTTATTTCAGTCCATTCCTGCCGGCATTGCAGTAAGAACTATTTTTGCCGTTTGGCTATGCTTTTGCTTCGAGCCGGATCAGCACATTCGGTGTAAATACGTAGGTTCCATTGACAGAATTACTAAACTGTCTTCAGTTAACATTCACAGCTGCTAAGGGGTGGATTTTTCCAGAACAAATTCATTTGGAGTTCGAATCGAGAGCTGGGTCAACCCGTTTTTTGGCCTGTTCTCCATCCGAACTGATAGAAGTAAGATTTGCATAGATCTTTAGGGTCTACGAGCCGGAGCTTCTAACTACATTCTAGAAGAAAGTCCACTTGATTCGGTTCGGTACTTCGAGCCGCATCTTGTCATTTTATTTTCGTTAATGCTGTCAGTCAAACAAAGGCGGTATCTCTCGAAGTGGACTTTTGGACTTCAAATTTAATGATTGCACTTTTCAGGTCGGTAGTTGGGTGTATATCTGTTTCAAGAGTAGTAAACATGAGAAGGAATAGAAATTTATTAACCCAGGGCGAATCGTCGCAACGATAGACCTTCAAAAGTAGCAACAAAGTGCCAAAATTATGAGTTTGAGACCTCAATCCAGTTCATTTTCCACAAATGTAATGACAGCTAACGAAAGTGAAACAAATTCGGGCTGAATATAACTTCTTATGATCATCAAAGTTTCAAAAACGATATCGTCTCGACGATTATTGTTCTACGGAATCTGGATTTCTTACAAACAAGTCTACCCAAAGATGAATAATACGATCGAAAAATGGTACGGACTTGTGGCAGATACATGGGTTTTGAAAATAAATTATGGGAACCTACGAAAGAACGACCAAAGGTCGTTAGTCCATGAAAAATCCGCGAGATGACTGCGGTCGTACCACTGAGTTGTCGCTTAGACAGTGAAGCACAAACCTCAAATGAGCTACATTAAGGCACTGTTAGGACACAATGGACCCAACTGATGGTCTACATGAAGCTGTGGCAACTGCCGCACCCATTTACCTACCTACCTAGGATACAATTTTAAATACTAAAGTTTGGTGTGGAATTTATTGGTCCTTCGAGCCGGATAATTAGAGGTATCACGCACGTCAATTACTCAACACACTAAAACTAAGCGACAATAAAGACTCTCTTACGCGTCCACATATAGCCACGATACAGAGAAAACTGTAACAAAACTGGCGCCCCATTCTAATTATATCTACACAACAAACTTGCATGACATTTCAATGACCAAGTTGACTCAATAATAAATGGGTGTAAATAATAAACAAACACGCATGGGAATGCGGTTACAATAATTATAGAAAATATAAATAAATAAAAATACTATAAAACTTCTGCTTACCTTTCTCACAATAATCACCCTGCCAGCCAGACAGGCAAATTATTTCACCATTTTCCGAACACGTGTAATGACCGAATGTATCATCACGCGGACGACATAGGTTCGCACAGCCAGCTCCATAATAATGTGCGTCACATGTAACGCGAAAATCATATTCCAACCATGTGTATGCAGCCTCCGATTTATTCGTTTTCCATTCGGGTGAAACTTCTAAAACCTGTTGCACCGATAGTCTTTGGATTAATAAACCTGTAAAAAAAGAAACAGAAGAAGAAGAATAAAACACAAGAACAAGATACAAGTATAGCTATACATTTGTGTTGTATATGAGAAAGAAATTAACTATTAGAGGATAGACACAGATTAGGGAGCGATGGGATAATTTATGCGCAGATAATGGATGAGTTATAACCAGAAGATGGAAAATTATTATCAGTCAGCTTAGCCAAGGAATAGCCGCTAATTAGATTATTATTAATTTGGAGAAAAAAAAAATACAAGTCTTTGTGTTGATCACTTTGGGTAGAGATGGGTTCTTCTTTTTCTTGTTTTCTTGTGTAACTTTCATGGGTGAAGATGAATTTAGATGGCATATTTGGAGATACACGTGAGTTTTATGTATACGTTTAGAAACCGCATTTGAGGCTTCCGGCCTAGTTTGTGGGTTTCGGTTATAATGAATACCTAATTGAAATTGGCGATCAGAGTGATGGGAATATATTCGAAATTGTGGGGCAATCAGTGAGATGGTTTGAAAGTGCGAAGACACTCTTCGATCCGGTTCGAAGGACCAATATTCGAGGGAAGATAAATGAGTTAATATTTGACAGATGATAATGTGAGTTTTGCGAAAGACATCTTTTCTTAAATACAGGGATTCAATTTTGAAAATCGCCGCGAACTGAGAAATGTTTCTGCTAAATTGTTGTGGACCAAACAACAAAAATTTTAGCTATGTATGGTCAAGCATGTCAAAGCACAATTGATCAAGGCAGAGGATAGTGGCCGAAGACTATGATACGTTTGCCAGAGATATATTTTGGATGTCCATTTGAAAAGTCGTGATTAGGCTTGAAGAGCCATATGAACCAATTGTCAAAGTCCTTAAAAATGAGGGAAGAACGAATGAAACTCGCTGAGTAGTAGCTTGAATCACGATGTAAACAGTTATACAAGGAGAAGCACCGACAAAGGCGAGGTTTAAGTGATCCGGCTCGAAGGACCGATTAGCTTTATCGTCGCTTTAATTGGTAGGTGATATTTTGCAAGATATTTTCAGTTTAATTGAGAATCCAAGTATTGGTGCTCCATCTCGAAGGACCAATTTGCAGGGCACTGCTCAGATATCACCTACAGAGACTTGTACACGGTAAACCTCGTGTCACTTCCTTCATCAGCTTTGCTTAGGACTAATGCCAATAGAGTTAAAAATGCTGAGGTTTAAAGTGACGATCTTTCTAGCCGGATTTAAAAAAAAAAACTGCTACCACATTTTAAAAACCCCTTCGATGATAGGTACTCGGACGTGCAGTTCGAACATTCCGAGTAGTGAAACGATGACGGGTAAATATTTAGATAGATATCCGGCGCAGTGGCTTAGTGGTTAGTGTGTTGGACTTCTAAGCGAGGGGTCCCAGGTTCGAATCCCGAGAAAAACCCAAATTCCAACTTAAGGTTTTTTTCACTGCGCCACCTCTCGCGAACGTCTGACAAACATCCGAGAGTATAACTGTCATGAAAGAGCTTCTCAATTGGCCGTTTGGACTCGGTATAAAATTGTAGAGCCCTTCCATTCGTCCCAAAAATAAAAACTCGCACAAGACGAATGGTTGTGAGAAGCTAGGCTTGGGTCCATACGGACCTGTTGTGCCAATTATTATTATTATTATTATTAGATATCCGGCTCGAAGGACCAACCAACAAAGAAAATTTCAAACAGAGTAGAAGACGTTAAACAATTGTTACGCGATGCTTGGACAGCAGTAATGTTAGGTCTCCACAATAAATAGAATGACAAGCGACTTTGGGTAATAATCCCAACTTAAAGGACCTTCGGTCGGTGCCATTGTAACCCCAAACTGGACTTTAATGATTTTTCGCAATTTCGCCTATTATGCCATCAAGGTGAGGTGATCAAAAAATACTCCAAATTCACAAGAGATCACAGCCACCGTCCGATTTCGAAGATATTTAGCCATTCCCTGCGAAAACCTCAAGCCAAACCCCTTGTCCTCTGTTTCTGGACAGCCACGAGTGTCTGGCATGCTGCTCATCTCCGCTGCGCGGCACATCCCATCCGGCAAGAGCAAAATTAAACAATAACAATTAAGAAAATGGCCACGAAAACTACATTCAATGAGTGCGGCAGCAAACAACAAACGAAAAAAAAAAAAACACAAATCGTTCAAGGCGAACATCGGTTTCATTTAGCGGGCACACACCGCGCAAGCCCAACTCCCTTCCAGAGCAGCATTGTTGTCAATCGATCTCTCTAGAGTCTCTTCTTCCACAGATGCACGCTGTCTATAGTTGTTTTCTCTTATCCTGGGTAATTCCTCTGGCGCGCATGTATACAACTTTTTCCTCGACCCGTGTAACAAATCTTTGATTCGTTTGTCGCGTCGTTCTTCTAAAAACCGAAAAGAAGACGACACACAAACTTCAAAATGTTTGCGACGCTTTTCTCCTCCTTGGAGGGCTATCTACCTCTATACGAGTATACCGCTCGCGACTAAGAAATAATCGTGCATTGCAAATATCTTTCAAGATATTTATCTTGAAAATATCGCATTTCCTTCGGCTGGAGCTGGCTCTGGATGGATGGATTGCTGAGGTGGAGGAGCCACTATACAGCACACCGATCATCTGTATGTCTGTCCATCTGTCTGACGGTTTGGCCGATCGTCCTCGTCGGTGGCGGCGGCATAGGTGAAATTGTTTCAAAACAACACAAAACGGACGAAACTTGGGATGAATTAAATTGCAGCAGCACACCGGCAGGATGCTGCGATGGAATCCGTTTTCTTTTTTACTCTCCCAGATATACATTGAAAAACTCTCGCATGATCCACACCGAAAAATCGGTGGAAAAAAATCGCTGCCATGGCATTTTCTACGATGCCTAGGTTTTCCAGATACTTGTTGACGATGATGCATGCATTTTTCATACGTAGGTAGAGATAAATAGATACTTTTTGTGTTTTTTTTTTGTTTTTGCTACTGCAGTCTATTATTGTGTTGGTGGTTGGGTTGGTTGGTTCTTCTTTTTGTGTGTTTTCCACTCGGGCTTAATCTAGGTGGCTAACTCGGCGAGAGAGGTCTTTTTGCACAAAGCGGTCATGAAACTGGACTGGTGGGTTTTCGTGAATGAATATCGCCGTCGTACACACGTACGGAACAAACGACGACGACGAAACGAATGCCATTACATTGCAATGCATATGCGGCTATAATGTATCCACACACCATGCTCTCGAAAAGAAAAACTGCTTGGCGATGATCATACAGTGGAACCAAACCGATATGATGAGGCAGCCATATGGGGGGCGGGGTGGGATTGGCAGGCAGGCGGCGAGCGACAGCTTCAAGTTCTTCAGGTGGTGCTACACTAATGCTGGCGATGGTGATGGTGGTTCTGCTGGTGGAGGTACACCGAACCAAACTCTGAGCATAGTGCATATGGATTATTGAAGCTGATGCAGATAATGCACATACAGCGACACCGACACCGACACACACGCACCAAACGAAAAAACCGAACAACAAAAAAGAAGTTTTTGAAATATTTTTAGAAATAAATACTGCAGGTGCATATCTTTTCGCTTCATGTATCCACCGCATACTCTGGGGCTGGGTATCGCTCTGTGTGAATGTGTTTGTATCTTTTTTTGAGTCTCTCACTTCACTTGATGTAAGGCTGGCTGCTGCTGGTGCAAAAAACTCGCATAAATCTCCCCCAGAGCGAGCGGCGGCGTGTTGTGTACAGCAGCATACATTTGGAGGTTCGTTACTGGCGGAATGAGTATGGAAGTACGAGTTGTATAGTCGAAGACGAAATAGAAGCAGATGAAGGTGATGGCGATGGCTGATGGGTAACCATATCGCCACAGCGGCAAGCGGGGTGGTGCAGATGGATACATTACAAGTTAAGTAAGAGCTTCACATGTACACAGGTTGGGTATACCAATTACCCACACTGTACGCCACACACTAAAACGGATGAACGACGATAGGCGCTTGAGCATGCGTAGCCTTTTTTTTTTTTTTTTTTTGATTTTTTTTGCGCTCGTCGTGCGGTTCTACAAATTTCATTTTTAATTGCTTCGGCTGTGACATAAATTCGCGTCGTGACACCAGGACAAGTGCTTTGATGGAATTACTTCAATTAGAGGTCATCCTCGAAATGCCACAGTGTGGCCTGCGTGCAAAACAACTGAAAATCCTTTGCGCCTGCAAATCTAACGACTCGTCTGAATATAAATGCATACTGCATATGAATGCAACTTGTTTCCATTTGGAACAGCACAACACAACGAAGGAAAATGTTGCCTGGTCATGTTGTGTGACAAGTTATTATACGTTCGGGCTGCGCTGGCGAAAATAACTTGCTTGAGAAGTTGCTGCTAAAAAATAAAAATAAACCCAATCCATTGGTATTTCGAAAATTCCACAGTACGTACTCGTATCTACAAGGGACAGCTGTGAATAAATTGATTGGTTGTTGGTTTGTGGTTGCTTATTCTGGAATATCTACAAAAAAAAAATGGAAAGTTTAGCCGCGCGACCTGCTGATGGGGATACGTACGCAAGTGTAGGAAGAGTTGTCAAAATATTGACATGTTGTTCGACTTGAAGTTGAGAGAAGCCGAAGTAATTAAAGTTATCCAGTTCCAGGGATCAGCAGTCAACATAAGTGTTGGAGATTCTGATGTACTTGTGGTTGGAAAGCGCTCAGAAAACACGAATGAATTAAGAAAAACAGTAAGCCCGAGAGAAATGTCAAATATGCTTTCGAAATCAGAACAGAATACAATCATAGACAGCGCGAACATGTCCAGCAATTCCAAAATCAAACGAACAGCATTTACTGGGGTTAAGGAGAAACGCCAAATATTAATTTGACACTACTTTGACGTGTCTTCTGTTAGAAGCGATCAATATTAACTGATTAACGAACCAATGGGGACGTTCAAGTATCTAGTGTCGTTTTCCATTGGTTTCACTCGGGGATCCACTCATTCTGTGATCCAATGGAACAACAAAACTGCTTTTCTGGTTGAACCCACAAAAGTATTGGCGGCGGCTGTCAGCTGACTTGTATAAAATACATAATTTACATTTGTGTAAATGCTTCTTGAGTGGATTCTGACTTCAAATCGAGAAGCGAAATTCTCTTCACAGAATCACCAGAAGAGTATTTTTTGAGCCAATGGAACGGTTTCAGAAGTGATTTTTTCGATTCCGCACTCTCCCGCACGCTTCTTTTTGCCCAATGGAAAACGACATAGGTTAGTAAGTCTGACAGCTCTCTGACTAGATCTATCTCGGTTTTGATTTGGAGAAATCGGTCATATGAGCAGCTGTTTCAGTTGACGTTTATGGACGGGTAGCCGATGAATCGAGTTAAGAAATTCGTGACTAACTACTAAGTTGACAGTTCTCATATGTGGATGACGAAGAAAAAGTGACGTTCCCCACCAATCTACTTTTTGCGTTCAGGTTACATGTTATCCAGACCAATCTAGTCGTCTTCAGTCGAAAATCGCATTCATTTTCAATAACCGACTAAGCAAAGAAAATTGTAATCAAACGTCAAAATAATCGTTTGACAACACTTGATGTCACTTTGACTTATGGATCAGAAAAATTCATATACGGCAAACCAAGAACTGGAATAAGACCCTTTCGAAACTGCAGTGAAGCAGTCAACTGCCTAAAGAACCAACGACACTTGACGTTATTTGACGTTACTAAACTTTGCAATAAAAGCGCAAGTAATGGGGAAAAAAATGTACTTGACACAGGTGCTATTTTACTGAACAAAAAAGCAACAATTCGTGATTAGTGATGTAACATTTGATTTGGCATTACTGGAACTCTTTCTGATGTATTTTGCTGAAAAATGACATTTTAATGATGCAATAGAGAATGCAGAGGACAAAGTTTACTTTGACATCATGCGGGTGCATTATTTTGACATGCTCGTGTCAAAACTTATATAAACATTAATAGAGGGTAATGGGCTTTTATTTACGTTATATAACCCTGCAATTTCTAATTCCTTAACAAGTCATCAATTGCTTTATTTGGTAATTCTTCTGAAGTTAGCTGTCACTTAAGCTGTCATAACAATAACATAAAATTATTATAACAAAAAATTCCCGCTCTGTTTACATTTATTGAGTGGAACAAATTGTGAACGTCTAATCCGATGCAAACGTCCTCTTAGGGAAGTGATTCTAAGACACCTGTCAAAACGGAAATTGCGATTATAAACTTCAACGATTCATAATTTACACTGATCCCAAAGTCATTTATGCAATTATTTGAAGTGGTTTACCGTCAAGACAGCTCGAAGGACCAACGAATTTTGTTCCAATTGCCACACTGTCCCACAAAAGGTGTTTCACACTGCTTCCATAGTGCTATACACCTGCTGACTACATAAACCGTGTGACTTAAAAAAAAAAACACTCACATTGACAGCGAATCTCCAAATGGAATGCAAAGTATACCCCAGCTATCTATCAAATCGCTTGTATTTTACGATGCGGTTAATCGTAAAAGTGTTCTTTTCTCTTTTCAGTTTTTTTTTTTTACGTTTTCAACTAACAGACAGTGTTGTGTTGTAGTTACTCTCTCGCAATAGCATGACACAGAAATAAAAATGAGAAGAAAAAAAAACTTGTGAAAAATAAAACTCGACAAAGAAGAGTGCATGCATTTGGCATTGATTAATTGGAAGCCACCTTCGGACAGAATCGCGCCAGAGAGATGAAGAGAAGCACTGTGGTGGTACCAGCAGCATGGGCGCAAAAGGTCAAGTCACCGGCTAACAGATGCAATTTATGTTTTTAAATGAAATTCCATTCTCTGCCTCGTCGGATGGTGGTGTATGCCATGCCACCATACACCATCACTATACTTGATCCCTTACAAAATGTTATACAGCGAAAAAAAATCACAAAAAAAAAAAAGGAAGAGAAAGAAGAACCCAAACAGGTATTAAAAAATAACACCAGCATTTAATGGCAGCAGCAACATCACCATCATCAGCAGGGCACAGGGAGTTGCAGAAAAAAAAGGATAATCTTTTTAAAAATGACTTTCCATGTTCGATGGCAGTGCAACATACATATTTCAGAGACTGGGGATATACCGCGGCCTTCTTAAACCTTTGCCAACTTGTGCATAGGGCTTAAAAGGATGATTGTCTTGAAATTAATCCCCACAAAGTATCTTACAGGAATCTGTGCTATGTATCTTTTTATCTGCTCTTACGAGACGACAAGATGAATTGGGGAAAAGGGAACGTCTGAAATCAACAGCTTGCTGTTTGAAAAGGAAGACTGTGTTTGGTGGGCTCTTTAAATACCGGTGGTGGTGGCGGTGGCGGCGGCTGCAGCAGCAGCAGCGTGAGTTTGTCTCCTTCTCGTCTTTTCACATGTTTTTTTAAGCCAACGACACCGACATACACCACAGGTAAGCAATAGGCATGCATGCCGAGAGGAAGTCTTGTGCCCTCTTCTCAAGGATTTCATTTCGATTCATTTGTGTTCTTCTTCGATATGGCTTTTCTTCTAAATTACTTGATTGTGTTTAAGTATTGCACTGTATGTCCTTTCTTTTGTGGAATGCCATGCCAGGTTTTTTTTTTTTTTTTGTTTTGTCGAAACAGCCATGTGGTAAGGTTGGAAGAACTCGATGTCATAAATCTTGCACTTATCCATGGGTAATGGTTTTTTTTTTGTGTCTCTAGGGTCGATAGTAAAAATCCACCACAGCTATGGCAGGTATCTGGCATTTTCTCAACGCTGTAGGGTGGGAACAATTAAAAAACTGAAAATCATGGGAGCCGTTTAGAATGGAAAATCTGTTTTGTTACATCACTTGTTGATTAGATTTTACAATGGGAAAATACACGTAGAGACCAGGGATTGGGTATATAATTAGCTCGGGCAGTCTGGACATCTGTCGGATGGAAGATTTGATCGTAAACTGTCGGAGGATTTAAAGAAAATCCAGCACAATGGTTTGTGGGTGTCTCGGAGTAGGTAATAAATTGTTAAGGTTTTCCGAGAGTTCCAAGTTTTTCACAGACTTCGCAGAAGAAGCCTTTGATCCTTCCAGGTGAAACACATGTGTGAAGTGACAGCGTTGGCTGTTAGATTATAAATTTTCAACTCGGTTAGTAGACATAGTAGTAGACATACCTGTCAGAAGTGACATTAAAAGACGCCAAAATTTGACTAGAAATTCAATAGATGTGCACCTTCTTTCATATTTACACATATTAATCGTTTGTCTTTTCGAACAGCAACATAAAAGTGTTAATCGATTTTGAACCAACATCTCTCAGCTGTCAGAAGTGACAGACATCAGATATTGTCAGTCGGATTTTAAAACGAATATTTTTTTTTGCTGACATTAACAACTGTCACAATTTTTTGCTCTCGCAATTTCAATTCAACTGGTAGGAGATTTATGAATATCAATGACAATTGCTTACTGCTCCGACCTATCGCTCAGATTTCGAGCTTAAAAGTCCAACCTCGACATGGATATCAGAAATGACAGAAGTCAAGCAATAGTTTTGAACATCAAATCGGCGACTGAAAAATTGTAGGTACCTATTCATTGATATTTGGTGACATAGGGGGAAATAGTTTGACATTTTCAGATGCAACTGTCAAAAGTGTCATTTTTTTTAATAGAAAGTGAAAATCACCGTTCCCCTCTGCATTTCTACAGAGTTTTCCGTTGTTTCCCACCACTTCAAGAGATAACAACAAATGGTAACACAAGTAATTATAGACATTTTATCAAATGTCGGTAAGTAGACACTCACAGACTCGCACAGAAAAATTGTTGAAGTTCAATGTGGAACTAATTGCAACCGAAAACCCATCAAAAATCACCAGTCACTACGTATTTCAATTCCTTTTCTTGTCCCACTTCATTCTCTAACACAACTTTGCTTCTAAATCGGTCCACCTGTCAGACGTAGAGACTCTCTCCACATCCACGCACTATCAACCTCCATTCAGTTTACATTTTTAATTTTTTTTTTTTTTGCTGCTAAACAGCAAACTTCCGTTCTTTTATTCGAGCCCAAACAACCATAAACCTTTAGATAGAGAAGAGCAAAATCCAAACTTTATCCTTTTTCCCTCTTCGTGGTGTCACCGCACTTCATTCGGTTCATGTGTATCTTCTGCCCGAGAACAATAGTTAATTTTCTGTTTTTTCTTTCAATTTTTTATTCACTTCTTTGGCATACAATATTTATACTCGTACAATCCACCGAAGAAGAAAAAACAAGGAAAAGAAAACAAGAAGCTCGCCCGTAAGACAAGACATTGTGTGCGTCAGTGTCATGTCATTCAAAACCACTCAATATGCCGGAAATCATGCAATTCTGTGTCAAAGTATGTGTGGGGATATTGTTATTTTGTTTTTTAACCATATAGGTATATCCTTGCAAGGAGAATCGGTAAGCGTGTTATTCTTGCGCAGAAAACAGCACACGCATAGGAAAACTGATCAAGTGTGACAATATATATATTTTTTCCCCATTTTTGACAGAAGGAACACAAAAACGTAATGCAAAAGGATCATGTGACATTTCGGGTTGGGATTTTGTTTTCAAACAGGAAGGAAATGAATTTTCTAACACAGTAGAGATCGAAGTTATTTAGTCATCGACCACCATATCTTTTCGTTGACAGCAGCTGTCAAATTTTGACAAAATAATTAAGTACTTACTGTTTGATCTCGCATTGGTGTCGTTATTTGTATCATGCCATGCTTCGACTATTAGTGTGAAAGTACCCTAAAATGAAACAAACAAAAAATAAAGGAAATGTATTAATTAAATGATTCAACCAACAAATGTTACACAAAAGTGCCACTAGGCTACATAATAACTAGTATCTTTAAGATTATGTTAATTTACGACCGGAAGATGGTGCTGGCGTGTGTGCAGAGGTGGCAAATATTAACCAGAGCGCCCATGGGTAGTCGTAGTTTTCACTGTTAAGTTTTTTTTTTTTTGACAATGAAAGCAACAATTTAATAATAAAAACTAAATGGAAATGGAAGCGATGTGGGTGCATGTTTGTCGTATAGATGAAGATGAAATTTCGTTTTCATTTCGAGTTTTATTTCCCAAGCTAACCGACAAAGTGTTGCTCAATCATTGCAGAGACTTGTGTATAAACATATAGCAGAAGCAAGGTTTTCCACACCACTCAGAGGGATGGGCAGGAAATAATCCAGACGTTACATTAGTGTTTCAACAAAAATTATTATATTCGTAGGTAGCAGTGAGTGAGATGGGGATTGGTTTTTCATTTGGTCTGGTGACTGTTGCACTTTAATGACGCAGCACAAGGGAACGTCGCGCGAATTAAAAGCACAAAAACGAACGAAACGTCATTTTGCATTCATCTGTCTGTGTTTATGTTGGAAATAAACTCATCACACTTCGTAATGGTTTTCTCTCAATAAAGAATGGTAGACTTGGAGATTCCTCTGCTAAGACTGGTGTATACTGTATATATGCCATATGGAGGGAAGATGCACTCGTTGAGGTTTCAACAAATAAACACACACGCAATTTGTCCAGAAATTGTCGGTGTTGATGCTATTTTTGAAAACCATATCATAAGTTCTCTGCCGTCGTCAGTCTCAGTGTTAGATGGGGGTTTTTTTTTTTGGTTGTTTGTAACGTTTTGTTTCGTGGCCTAATTGGTATGCGCACGGCGGAGATCTGGCCTCTTTGGAGTTATTTTTTTTCTTTTTTAATTAACTCTTCTGACCTACAATCACCGAGATTTGATGCGAAAGATAAATTTATGCGTTTCCACGACGACGACGACGAAAATGATGGGAGGCAGAGGGCTTCGAACGGACCGATGAGGATCTTTTAGCGCGATAATCAATCAAAATAAACGAATTATGTTTGATTCGATTAGATTGCCTTTGTTGGAAAGGAATTTTAATCATTTTTGCAAGAAATATTAAAGTCAAACGTCAGATTGTCTTCCTGTCGTCTGTCAGAGAAACTATTATTCTTTCACCAACTGGGAGACATGGAATTAACTTTCAAATGGTTGTGACAATGGTCAGCCTATTTCGAACCCACGCGCGCTTTGGATGAAGAAATGTCAAAGTTAAGTTGACAAATACGTTTTTCTTATAATCGTATGGAGAATGGCAACTTTCATGGGCAATAGTTACATATTATCATTGTACTAGCTGATTACTTTGCAAACGACACCTTCAGAGTTTTCAATGTCGAACGTCAAAAACTGACAAAAGTTGTCAAAAGTAAGATTTTCATCTGCCTCAGTGATTTTGAAGGATTGCAATAGAATGTCACCTGTAACTTTCGAATTCCACTTCCGAAATATAGGTAGATACCTTCCTAAATTTCAGATCTTTAAGAATCTGACAGAAGACTGGTTTTGATATAACGATCAGTTTAAAGTTTGGTTTGTGCAGATAATCATTTTTCCAAAATGTTCATAAATACCTTAAAGACGCCAAAATCGTATTATGTTCAAAGCTGACACTTGGGAAGTTAACAAACGCTAAGAATCTGACAGAAGATTTATTTTTACATTTTTTACAATGACAATGTAAGCTTCTTCAAACTAGAAACGATCAAAAACTGCAATTGCCTGAGTTTCAAAACCAACTTTTGACACTTTCACAATCAAGCGCCATTCTTTTTTTCCCCCGTGACATAAGTTCACGAGCTTCCGATGAACCATCAGTGAACTTGCTCACAAATTAGTTAGATAAGATCTGCATATTTTTGCTGGCTGAACCGCTTGACTCATTAGACAAACCTGTTTCCATTATGTCAAACTCATACCATAACATAAACTAACCTACTCCATATGCATGCAGGCATCATTAAATTTTGTAACGAACTTATCGATTTTTTTCTGTTCATTCTGACAGAAACCTACTGCCGTTAAACTTCCCCTAAGGTAGCAACTATGCGCCTGTGCTCACAACCACCATCATCGCTGATCAAGCAGGCTTTTAATTTCACCCCTATGGTGTGTGCTGTGCAAACGTTCGTACGTTTTAAGATCTGCATATTTTTGCTGGCTGAACCGCTTGACTCATTAGACAAACCTGTTTCCATTATGTCAAACTCATACCATAACATAAACTAACCTACTCCATATGCATGCAGGCATCATTAAATTTTGTAACGAACTTATCGATTTTTTTCTGTTCATTCTGACAGAAACCTACTGCCGTTAAACTTCCCCTAAGGTAGCAACTATGCGCCTGTGCTCACAACCACCATCATCGCTGATCAAGCAGGCTTTTAATTTCACCCCTATGGTGTGTGCTGTGCAAACGTTCGTACGTTTTTCATAAGGCTTGGTGGTAACTGGAAACATGATGAGGAAGATCAACAAAATACTCTACGCACCGGTGTACGACGACGAGCAGAGGAAATAAGGAACCAAAATAAAAGAGTAACTCACCAGCGCATGCAAACGCAGGGAGAGACCGAACCAACCGACTACCACCACCACTTCCACTCGAGCTACCACCACCGGGTGATTCTTCTTCGCCCCTCTGTGCATAACGATTACAAACCTTTTTTTTTATTGTTTCCTTGCAGTGCCATATATACTTTGGTAATCGTAAATTTATTTCAAGAGAAACAAGCAACAAAACGAAGCAAAAAAAAAACAACATGGCGTTCCATCCAATCCAAGTTGGTATAAAAGGTGAAAGAAATAAACCGCGCGATCATTTAAAGACGGACATGAAGAGCAAATTATGTTTTGGTAGACTGACGATGACGACGACGCACGGTTAAGATGACGTTCTTTTAAGTGAAACAGGGTGAAGTAATAATTTATGGACAGCACTTAATTCACTGGAGCGTGCATTAATCCACGTGCGGACAAAAAACTCAAAAAGACAAATATACATTGAAGATGAACAAAAGCAAAAAAACTAAACTAAAATAATGGCTGACAAAATGTCAGAAGCGAAAAGCAGACAACTTATTGACACTAGTTGATATATTGGTGAGTGAAGACTGTTGAACTTTTGGAGAAACGTATACATTTTAGCTTCTGATAAATGTGACGACTTTCAGTTTTCGACATGATCTGCCATAAATGAAAGGGGCGATGGGCGATTTTTTTTTCTAAGGCTTTGTGATGAAGTTGGCAGGGTTTTCCTTTCTTAACTAGATTGCCACTGACGTGGTGCCATAGATTCAGCGGTTAAACTTTTAAACCGACCGCTACCATTATTCCACAAGCTGTCAAAATTGACATAAGCTGTCAGAAATCCTAAATGTGTATTTTTCAGTTCTGTGGTACATTTCTGACGAAGTTTATAGACCGCCTGCGAAGTGAATTAATTGCAGAGAAAAGTGTCAAATGGTGCACAGTATTGGGATGTGTCACCTTTCCTGTCAGAAAAATATGTGACAATCTTCACGCTACCTACTCACGGTTGTTATTATCTTACTAGGAAGGGTCCTTAGCATATCACCAGTAAACCTACTCACTGATGTTATTATCTTACTAGGAAGGGACTTTAGCATATCACCAGTTTGGGATGTGTCAATTATATAGACAGTCCTTCCATAAACGTCAAATCCTTTCTTAACTTTATTATCAAAAATTTGAACTCTTCTGTCATTGAACTAGTGACACACAACATCCTCCGAAGTCAAGGTGACAGCAGCGCGCTAAAAGTGCGTGCAACAGTTTTAAATGTCAACACATTCTTGCATTTTCTTGAAATCCTTCAACGAAACTAGTTCAATGTCCTTACGATGGCGACGAAGAAGCATATAATTTCACAAAAAAGAAACATGTAAGTGAGGTGAGCATGCACTGTGCGCATTAATTCTCGCACACAGTGACGCAAGCCTTTGTGACAGATGCACTGTGTAAAGTGTGGTGCAAATGAATTTTACAATACAGCACACACAAATGGGGTGCTACTCGCAGTGGCGCGACATCGAGAACTCCCTTTTTAAAACATACGTAGGTACACATTTTCAAAGTACAGCAGCAGCGATATTTGTTTTTCGTTTTATATTAGTCGGGGAAAATCTCGCGCCTCGGCACCCTCTCGCTCTCACTAGCTCAATCGGCTAATATATAGAAGGGGAGGCCACCACAAGGACATTCCGAATATCATTGTAAGCGTATCGGGATAAAAATATACGCACACAACATCTCCAGAAGAATCACAAAATACAAAAACAAAAACAAAAAGAGCAACTAAACTCTCGCGTGTACCATTAACGATCGTTTTTCCCGACGTTGTTGGTATTATTTTTAGATTACGCGTCAAGTCAAGCAAGTGTTCTTTTTTCGGCTGCTTTTTCGAATATAATATGTCGTGTTTTGCAGACAGCAGACGCGAAGTTATAAATAGAGGGGAAGAAAAGCGCTTCCAATTTTTATCGGCCAATTTGCCTAGAATTTCTTGCGAAAGTCATTTTCATTTGTAAATAAATAGATAGATACCTGTCGATTAGATGGATTCGTTTAGCAATCAGCTGTTTGACTGATACACACGGATTTGAAAGTTGACAGATCTTTTGCGCAAATAGATAAACTCTTGCGCAGCAATTAACGAATTCCAATTGATTGCAGTAAATGTGCTAAATTTAGAGAAGTAAGCCATTGGGTCAGCTTGTTTTAAGAATCTGACAGGACCGTTGGAGCACAAAGAACACCGAACAGAAATAGAAAGTGCTGCTCAACAATTGATCGGTGCGCAGTATTGTTTTTCGATTTGACAGCTGCAATAGATGGCGTCCATTAAAAAAGTTCGACAGATCGAAACAACTGCGTCATAGACAAATCTGAATGCACGGTCATTTTTCAAATAACTGTCAGATATGGAAATGAAACACACCGTCTACAGACCGTGTGAACTTCATCGCCGATCAATCGATTAACAAATTATTATTCATCAAGCAACTACCTAATCAATATGTAAATTATCAGAAAAAAAAGAAAAACAAATTATATATAAATGGGTATACAACTTACCGGCCATGCAAAATTGAATGCAAATTGTATGGGATTTTGAAATCCCATCTTCTTTTGGTTTGGTATATTCATCAGATTCACAGAGTTCTCGCCAAGTATCGGTGTTACAACATCACCGAACGTACACTGAGATGTTGTATCGATTTTCGCCTGATAGTGCTTTAGACAAACACGAAATCGTGTTTTACATGTACCAATGCATTTGCCGCTTGCATCTGATTGTCCGCTACAGCACTGACCTTCATGATCTCGTCCATTGTCATTGTTGAAGTATTTTAGCCGCAATTCAAATAAACCGGAACTGTTCACCTATAGAATCAGAATAGACACAAGAGAGAAGAGTTATTTAGTTACTTTTACACACATGCATCTATTATGTATAACACGATTTAGAAATATAATTACATTTAGGTAGGAATTAGCATAAGCTACAGCTGGAGCTGGAGCTATAGAGCTAGAGTGTTATTATTAGAAGTTAGGTGTATCTTTATTAATTTATTCTCGCAGGTTTACATGCGGCGAGTGAATAGATGGAAATTATAAGCGCGCTGTGCTCAGAGATTAATTCTGATTTACATATATTGCGGCCGCTAGATGAGTGGATGATGCCTTTAGAGACGTTAATTTTGTTTCTCTTGTCCAAAGACAATGGAAGCTGTCAAGATCGCGTGGAAGTGTGTCGTCTTGGTTATTTTTGTTCATTTGTCTTGTGCGGGTACCTTGGATTATAATGCCTGATTCAAGCAGCGATAGAGAAAGATATCGTCGAGCTTATTGCTTCATCAACTGACAGTTGTGCGAATTTCCCCCAAGTCATGACATTTGGAAAACCATAGCCCATTTTTTTGCCTGAGATATCATAAGAAAATCGACTGCGAAGCTTTGTTTAGATGATACACGTTATAACTGCGTTGATGTTTAAAATGTCAAGCGTATATGATTTGAAATATTTACACCTATTCGACTTATGTGTTGTGTCATTTTTAAAAATTATATCAAGTTTAATTTACCTCTTTATTTATATTTCCTTGTGTCAACTGTCATTTATCTTAAAATTCAAAACCTACAATAATATTAATATATACAGACAACAGACGTCGCTAGTTGTTACAAAAAAAAAGCTATGGATTTTATATTCAACTACAAGCGCTTGTTGTGCCAACTGTCAGCGAAAATCTTGAAAAGCAGATAGCTGTCAAGTAACATGAGAGATCCACATGGCGATAGTCAAATTTCTTCCCATCTTTAGAAAGCGGCAAGAACGAATTATCCAATCTGTGTTAAGGCCTGTTTGCATCTTTGGCTTGCAAAATCTGACAGCAATTTGACGGAATTTGTAACTTCGTTGTTTGTCGCATAAACTCATCAGTGCGTTTAGTTTTTCAACTGACGTTAGAGGACGGATAACAGAAAAAAAGTGTCAAGAAACATCAACCTAACTAAGTACTTAAATGACATTTAAAGTGTCAACGGCTTTTGTCACTTATTTTAACAGTTAATAGATACTTAGTTTGCAATTAACGGTATTCTTGTTAAATAAAGTTCAAAATCTAGCCGAAATTACTACGAATTTAACTCTAGCAACTAATTGAACAAAATGACAGTTTACAGTGGACAGCTCTACATAACCTACAAAAATCCTTTCTTTATATGGATAAATGCAAAAATTCATGCAAGTTAAATAAAACTACATACAATTATGTGCAATAGTCTATGTTGTAAACTTTGATGTTGACATAGTAAGTGTCATTGAACCAGATGAAAGGGCAATTTTTTTAATTTATGCTATTGCTTGGAATAAAGACTAAACTGAATGACAAAATTTGAAAATTTGTTGGCAATGCCACAAAGAGTTATGCCTGCAACAACCTTGTGATTTCAAACGAAACCAAAATATAGGCCAAACGTCATTTCCCTCACATCTGTCAAAAACGTTTACAAAATCAAGTTCGCCACATGTAAACAGATCTTCAACATCCATATGGCTTACATTCGATCTAAGACGCAGTCAAAATATATGCCAGGCGAATTAAAATCTAATTGACATATGTCAAATATTTAGCAGCATTACAAAGTGAAGTTTGCAACTTTCAAAACGATTGCTCGATATCGCCAAAATCTCTTCCTTCCTAACATATTATGCATCGATGGAGAGATTTAATTTTGTATAAAAATAACCCCTTCCTATCACAGATGTTCAGACAGCTCGCGGTGTGCGGGTGACATGGCACATGCGACCGGGAGAATTATAATAAATGTTTAAAGCGTGTCACAAACTCCAAATCCACATGCTACTTGGAAAAACTAAAAATAAATCCACCAACCAACTTCCATTCATATATATGCTGTCTCTGTGAAGTACGGTGCGCTCTTCTGCCAATGAAAACTGACTGTGTGACTCCTGGTGGCTAACTCGTAAATTATTCGATAGGCCCGCTCCTATTCCACCAAGTAAACGAAAATTCCAAAGGATTTCTCTTTTTCTTCTTCTTCGGTTCTCACTCCCCATCCACTTGCAGATAATCGAATTAAAAAGCCATTCGTTTACTCTTCACCAGTCCGCTTGGAGTATATTATGCACCACGATAAATCTTTCATCATGGTATTTAGCCGAAGACGATGAAAAAAAAAATATATTTGGACAGTTCACTTTAAAAGCGGTTGAGTAGTGCCCGTGCCCGACACAGTGCACATATAATATATAGGGGATGCGCCGAGCGCCTCTGATGTATCTTCCATTAAGCGCTACACACTCCTGATCAGGTTACTAGTCAAACATTAATCATTCGGTGAAAATGAAATGCAACTGGATATGGTAAAACATTTTTTTTTTCGTTCGTTTCTTTATCTTCTTAAATAAATTCAAAAAACAAATTGGACAAGTTTCGCGACACTAAGCAGCAGCGGCAGCAACAATCATAAATTTGGAAGAGAAGCTCGCTCCAATCGCTATCTAACAAATGACATACAGAACGGACTCCTGCGGTAAATGATTGCAAATTTATGACATCTACTTTCGATTTGTTTTGTTTGGTTTGGTTAGAGAAAAAAAGAAACAATGTTTATCTTTGAATCTTCGAAATTGGTGAACGATAAATTAACGAAATTAAAAATGCATAATAAATTATTGAAGTCATAATAAATAAGAACTTTTGTAGATGTCAAATGGTTGCTTGACAGAGCTGAGCCAGACAAAGATGGAGCGATGCAAATGAATTAATTAGTGTAGCGGGTTCATCGTGGATCGATTGCCTTTTATGCAGTATTTCGTATCGCAGCGGTTCGATGTGGTGGGAAACTTTTTAGAACGGAACACGAATCATCATCTCATAACAATAAAAATTGTTAAGTTGTGATGTTGCGAATGGGTTTTCGGTTTTATTTGACAGGTAATCTGAGCAAAAACTTACAGAAACCGCTATCATTCTCATGCTCGGCATTATTTATGATGGCTAATGTGGTGAGTGGGTAGTTATTGACAGCCACTTTGAAATTGATATGTCACAAGTGGTTGACAGGTTTAGACAGGGCGCGTTTGTTTCGTGAATAATTCTACAAAAATGCATGGAAGCGCTATAACGTTTTACAGGTGATAGTGGCAGTAAAATCCGGGAAATTAAATTAGCTTTTTATAACGAATGTGATTTAAGTTGACAGGTGACGTCATTGCCGAACAGCAAAGCAAAATCAGAAAAATGTACTTTCGATACCTTGCGCCTCACTTTTGGCCATCATAACTCTGAACCGTTATACCAAAATTTGTATTCGACTGAATGTCATACAAAGAAACTGACACAATGTGTCAATATTCATGGGTTCACGAGATATCGTTGTTTCCTCTAACCCCAAACGATTTCTTCTGTTTTTCAGCAGCGGCGATTGTAGTTTAACAAAACAAACAGATCTTATTTGGAATAAGTAACTTGGAATTAAAATTATGCGTATGACATCTGACGTTTGCTAACATTAACTAGTTTTGAGGACTTGTTGAAATTGGTTTACCAGTAAGGCAGTTAGCTTACAATGTGTTAGTAGGCACCTACTTGAAATCGGAAAGGTGACATTCAGCTAGAAATAGCTTAGCGGTCGGATTCGAAATCATCATTAAATGTTTGTTAATATTGGACGGTGTTCTTCCTGCCTTAGAAGGCATCCGAAAATCTCTTTTGAAATACAAAGAATAAGTCCGTATTTTGTACAGCTAATATCAAAAGATCGCCGCCGTTTATAACCACAGTGAAATGTAAACGGATATGCCCACTGACAATGTCATTTGACAGCTGGATTCAACAACTAAAACAAAAGTGCACGTACATTACAACCATCGAAATCCAAAAGAATATGCCAAAGTTCGTGTAGACCACCGATCCTATCGCAAGACATCTGTCAAAATGCTTCTGAATGCCACTATTCTCACAGGCTTTCGAATCCACCACAGCATGACCTCGCTTAATACCACCGGAAACACCAATGACTCAACAGTTTGACCTAAAAGGGCGCGTATACCAAAAACAAACGAAAGCGAAAGGTGACTTTAGTATATACACAACTATCACCGGAAGCAAATTGATCACTCGGTGCATTTCATCCGATGACCCACTTTTGAGAAATCTGTCAACACCTGCCAAAGAAAATCTCAACCTCTTGTTATCATCCCACCAACCACTGATAGATACCCTTTTACGTCAACTACTCTCTGTGGACGTTTTTTCTTTCCCCCAGATGGTAACTGACATTCCAAACGTTTAATTGCTTAATTAAAAATATAGAAAATATATGACACTACCACTAACTAAATTATGCAATTAAGAAGCACTACGCTCCACTCCTTCCCATTTCCATTTCCATATGGGAGAGCACACAGCAAAATAGCTGGCAAACATCAAACGAGCACCACATTACCAGCAAACTAGCTTTGGTGTGGTGAAATCTGACAACGATGCTCTCCGTAGAACAACAAAAGCAGATCACCAAACAAGACTGTATGTGAGACACAGAGAATCCGAAAAAAAAGTTCAAAACTAAAAACAACAAAAACAAAACGACAGGGCCAACGAGAGATAGATACCAATATAGGAGGACCAGGCCAACAGTACAGTGGATAGATATCGCCAAGAGGTAGGTAGCCGCGAGTATAGTGTTAGGTCTCGCAAAAGGTAGGTAACTCCACAGACACCTTGTTTTATGCGCGATCTGTGGCGACGACGGTGCCTCGGCCTCCCCCTATACCCACCACTATATTCCATCTTCACATCTCTTCTAGCTCATCAGCTTCGGCTCGGCTCGGCTCGGCATCCGTGATTCATTTCAAGTTTATAGCCAGGAAAAAACCTTATTAATAAAAAAAAAAATAAAAAAAAAAAGAACAAACCTTCCAAGACTATACCCAAACGACGACGACGAACAACACACAAAATGAAAAGGCAAGGAAAAATATACACACAATAAAAGCGAGGAAAAAAAAAAGAACACACACAGAAACAGAGAAGAGGAAAAAAAGACGAAAAGGAGGAATAAAAAAATTCAAGAAAACCGAATTGTTTCCCACGGCATACGATTCGCCGGTCAAACATTGAATCTTGGAGTGGACATGCTGCGAAGTGGAGGAACGAGAGGCCGACGACTGGTGTAGTGTACCTCGATCGGCCGCTTGCTCTATAGGTGGATCGTATAGTACAGCTACAGTCTAAAGCAGATCTATAGTGTTTGTAGTGGTATGCACATGGAGTGCATACTTCTGCTACTAGATGGCCCCCATCCACCGCACTGCGCGCCGCTGCCACTGCTGCTGCGTGTTGGATTGCGCTTTCATGCGCGATCGTAGTCGATCGATCGACAGGAGATCGGCGGCGGCGGTCGGTGAATTGCTTGGATTAAAAGCGACTTTACAAAGAAGGCCATGGTAGTAGTATCGGTTCGGTACTATGGATGATGATGATGATGATGATGATGATGATGATGACGATGAGGGTGAGGAGAAGATCGAGTACAGGCAGGAGGAGGCGAACCTTTCCGCAACAAGAATTCGGCCAATTGCCTTGGTAGTAGTGGCTGCGGGTCTTTACTTCTTGCTGCTTACACCAGTCGCAGTCACCCTCGCCATACTGATCGTGGTAAAGAAGCGGATCACTCTTCAGTTTCTTTGCAAAAAACAACAAACCTTTGACAGGTTTTTGTCAAACACTTTTGACATTTCTCCCATCAGTTGAACACACGAAAATTGCCATCTTTTTCCATGCACTGTCTGACGTTTCTCTAATCTGTCAACTTTTCGCAGCGAAAAAAAAAATACAGAAACGCACTTCCATTCGGGAGGATGATGGGAATCACTCAACCGTTGGGTTTCCAGTTCTGTTTTTTTTTATTTTTATCTTACAGAGACCCATTGTTTAAGTGTTACATATATATGATACAAAAACGTAGAAAAAAATCCACATATTAATGAATTCTGTTGCTTCTGCCTGATGGAGTATTGTATGTAGTATGTTTTATTAATATAATAAAAAACAGTTATGAGCGCCGCTCTTAATTAAGGCACGCAAAGAAAAGGGAGAAAAAAACGTAACTTCACCCATTAATTATGTTGTTATATATATATATAATTTTTTTTCTACTTTTATTGTTTGTTTTTGTCGCTGTCGTTGTCGTTGTTGCTGTTGTCGTCACACATAGTGCTGGCTAAGAAGAAAGTTCCTTCCTCCCATTGTAGTCAATAGTTAGATAGAGACTAGCTGTTCAGAGCAACAGAGACAGCGTTCTAATATAGAGCAGAAGAGGGTCAATCTTGGACTCAATTATTTTTGTTAGTTCATAGATTAACATGGAATTAATGAGATGACAGAGTGATTCAGCGCTGCTCAGCAAGGTAGCTAAATGTGGATTTCCTTCGATCTGTCGGGAAAATGTCAATTTGTTTAAAAATGGTGGCGACATGCGGTGCGGATGCCATTTGTCAATTTATTGTTTGAGAATTTTTGTTTATGTCAGTAGGTCAACACGGTTTGGAGGGGTCAGGGTTTGTTTTGTTTTGTTTTTTAGCAAATTGTTTGCGCATAGTAAAGCAAATATGTCAGTTGAGGAGTGATAGAAGAGAAGTTCTGTGGATTTTAATAGTGAAAACAGATTCTTAGACTTTGAAAAAGACTAGACTAGTCGTCTAAAGTTGGTTTAATTTTTCGTTGAAATAGATTGGCTAAACACGCTGATAGACTTGATTGACATGCAAGTGTCATTTTGACAGTGGAAGTGACAAATCTTCCGATCTGACTATTTGGTTACGAATTTGTTTAACTCAAAGCATTTGCTAATCATCTGTATTAATATGTTAACTCATAAACTGTTTGATCAATCTATGCATATAGGTATATCAAGAATTAAGATAAATCTTGGCACCCAGCTGTCAGATTTGGTAAGCTAGTTTCAAACGTACACATTTCTACTGTAAGATTTATACATAAGTACAGCTGTTACTATATGGTAACATTAAAGTATAAATTTCGCACAGTTTCGAAGATTGTTTTGTGAAAGTCTATTTCTTTAGCTGTCAAAATCAATGACACCTACAAATTTGATATACCTAAGACGAAACAGAACAAAATTTTAATGGTACTGCGGGCTCTTGATATATTTTTAAATTTTAAATTGTAACATTCGCATATGTGCTAAATACACTTGTTCCGTTTCTACGTAAGTATAAAGGTCCATAGAAATGAAGTGCTATATTGGCACAATCTTTAATGTGAACGGCGCCATTCACGGCGACCATTGCAAATCGAGCTGTAAATATCAAGCTTAACTTTTGACTGATATCAATCACTGCTGTTACTGGAGTTCATTCAACTTACTAATATCGCATTTTATCATAATGTTCGTCTCAAACGTCAAATCATTAGAAAAATGTCAAAAAGTAATTCATTTTTCAAAGTTCTGTACTCTCTCACCGATTTTCTATTATATAAGTAAAATCTAAGCAAATCCGGCCGATATGCCTTTGACAACCCTTTGACAGCAGAAATCAAAACCCATTTCAATTCGAAAATAATTTTAAACATGACTGAACTTGCATGCGACTAAGATCATTAACTCCAAGTGTTTTTTTTTATTAAATACTTTGCAAAATTTTAAGAATTTAAAACAAAACACAAAAAAGACACACATGATCCAAGGGAACATATGTGCGCCCAGTGCCAAGCTAAGATGCTGTCATAGTCAGTATTTTTTTTATATGTTGAACATTCATTGAAGAAGAACCCCAGGAGAGAGTTTTAAGTAAGTAAATCGACACTCTTATCCGAACAGGCATGATGTCGTCTGGTGGAGAAGTGTTGCTTTTTTTTTTCTTGTTTGCACAATTTTTTTTAGTCATGCTAAATACTTGAGGGTATTTTTTTTTTTTGGAGCTGTTTTTAGCCCCGAAACAGCAGGAGAATGACTTTTGCTGGTAGACCGCTGGATGGATGACCTACGCTGAGCATATGGTGGAAGAAGTAGGTAATAGAATGCACTTGTAGATATGCTATGTATATGGGTACAAATCATACTAGCGTGCATTTTGTTTTGAAAGGTTCGGTGTCGCTTTCATTATTTTTTTGACAGAAGAAAGTGATGGTTAAGTGCATGACAGTTTGAAATTGTTTGCAAGAATGTGGTAATACTGACTGGTGCTGTTTTGAAAGGGGAAAATCGGTTTGGAGTTTTGGAATTTTGTATGGTTTCATTGCAAAAGATGCGCCAAAAAAATGCATAATAATGCATTACCTATCTGACAATTGAACGTTTTTTGCACCAAAAAAAACTTTAACTGACGGCGGAGGAATCAGAAATTCGCCTTAAATACTAGTCGCGTTTCGTTTTCTAATTCAAGTGATCGATTTCATAAGACATTCGAATTTGGTCAAACTGAACGACACTCGTCTTCGAATGCAATGAATTCGAAAGCGAAATGTCAAAATTTAAAACAAACACCTAATCATCACGGAAGACATTTCCACTTTTAGTCCATCGCTGACATTTCAATCGTGGTCAATAGGTATTATTATATAATTCTTAAAGTTACAACCGTTGTCGAACCAAAGAATAATCCTTAGGGTCTCACAAATGTACAAACTTGTATTATTTTTTGTTTTAGCAAAATGTCAAATGAGCATACACTTAATATTGACAGACTGAAAACTCTTAAGCAAAACTTGTAGGAAACCCATTTTTATGGTAATTTATACAAGTTTGAGTCACTAAACGAGCTTGGAAAAGATTAAACGATTACGAATAATTTGTAGGTATCTAAGTCCAATTAATGGTGACTATGAGTACTTAACTGCCCAAAGCAAGCGTGAGAAATATGAATGGAAGGTATACCTACTGGAATGACCAACAGTCACCAACCAAGTGCGTTACGATTAGTGCACTTTCTTTTATTTCGACCCAAAAACACAAACTATTCGAAAATCAGTCAGGTTTAGTGACATTTGGGGAGGTTGTGTCAACATTATGTGAAATGCGAGAAGGAACAGCAAATGCTTAAGCATTTATCGCCGTATTAATGAAAAAAAAGTGCGAAAATTAGCAAACGTCAAATAGCTTAAAGGAGTTTGATGTACCTAACTGAAGTGTAATCGTTTGATAACTTAAAAGCCACTTTGAAAACATAACACTCCTACGCTGTTCTAATTACAATTAACCTCACAAAGATTTTAAAAACAGCCTTGTTTAACCTCATCACTGACAAATTGAATGATCTGTCATATGCGAAGTCAAATTTTGAAGGGTTTTCACTTTCAAGTTGTAGTTTAGATATGAAATTGGGCATTCACATTATTTTAACTTCATACTGAATTTGTAATGTTTGTTTTGTAAAACGTTGCTCTTTTTTTCAAATGGCAGTAATAAGTATGAAAAATGAAATAGTTGCCGCACGAAATTGTGGCTGGGGAGTAAGACTTATGTCGGATGTGGGTACGGAAATGGCCCAAGACCACTTTATGCAGGTGGCCAAATAACTAAAGTCAAGGAATTATATGCGGAGGTTTACCTTTCTAAACTCATTTGATAAATCATGGGGGTATTTTTGTTCAAGAGTGCTTTTAAATGTCAAATGGAACTTTGCAGTTCCGAAAGTGTTTAGAACTTAGCAAGTTATAAGCACAATTAGCAACCGAATGGAGATGAAGTACGAGTCCCTTTATGGAATATAACTTGCAAACTGTTTGACAAGCGCTTAATATAGGTACCTATGTCAAATTAGCTATTTGGACAAGTTCCTACACAAAGAAAATAGGACTGTTTAACGAAATATCTGACGTGTACGAAGTCCCTAACGTCACTCTCCCCATATTCAAATATTATGAAAACGAACTTTACGTTTTAAGTATATTTCTACTTCCAACCATTTGATTAAAAGAAATAAAATTGTAATTTGACAACTTTTTGACACAACTGTCCTACTTTGCGATTGATCCTTACCTCACTTAATACTAATAATAAAATCCATGCAGACAGGCAAATTTTAATCCAATTCATTTTGTAAATGAAGTGATGGTGTTTTTGGCGGCGATGATTATTTTTTTGCTGATTTTTATTTTTGTTTGAAAAGTATTTCCGAACCGAATACTTTTTCTTTTCGAATATTATGATGTGCACTTTATCGCGGGATGTGTGAAGGTATTCCAAAATATTTTTGTGTAATCTTCAATGGTATTTGTTGCACAATTAAAAATAATAAAAAATAAAACAACAAAACTGCGAATTAAAGTTTTAATTTTACCATTTCGTCAGATTTTTTTTTTACAGATATTCTATCACAAAATATTTTGACTTTGAATTTTTTTTTTAGCACAAATTGTTACACTTTTCTCATTTTGGCGAAGAGAAATTCAAATCCCGGAAATGTAGTGGGATTATGTATTTTTATTTGATTTTTTTCTCTTTTTTTACGAAATATAACGTTATAAGCACATGTTCAACCGTCACACACTGAATATTGCATCCACACAAAGGGGGAGGAGTGTTTTCCTTTAATAACGGCTAATATCGGTCTTTTCTTTGACAGGAATAACGCGCGCGTTTTGTCGAAACGAAACACTAATATATTAATTTGTTTAAGGGGTTTCTCGTTTGAATATTATCCTTGTCGAGGAATTCCTTTTTTATATCCAAAGTGTCTCCGTTTAATCCTTTCGAGAAGAATAGCCGGCGTTGGAGGGAATATTTGAGTTTATTATCAAATCGGTGTAAAACGTCTTTATTTTTATTTAAACAGAGTCGAGAGGAAAAATTTGATTTAAATATATTTTGTATGATTCTATATAGCAATTGGTGTATGCAGTGAAAATATAGCACGGTGCGATAGCGATTTCCAATGTCCGACCCGACATTCACCACGCAAACTTCAAAACTGGCGACTAGTTCGACAATCAACTCATCCGTCAAGTTACAAATTTTCAACTTTTCATACGAAATGAATTGTGGTGTGAGCGACACAGAACTATGATGTGGCTGGCTGTTTTCTCATTTACACACACGCACTGGCAAGGGCAAACTGCAATACAAATACAACAACGATGTGCAAGAGGAGAAGAAGATAAAAAAAAACTCTAGTTGTTCGACAGATGTTTTCTGTGTTTTCTCCATTCTCTGCTTCTCTCTTCGAAATATGAGAGGATGAATGGTGAAATAAATTGCCGGCTGCAATTTATTTGAATGAATGAATGTGCGGTGGCTGGAGAATTTCCCCTTCGAGTTCGAAGTTTATTTTGCGATGAACAAATGAATTTTGTTGAAAAATATTTTGTTTACTTCGGAGAGGAATTGATGGAAAACGAGAAAGAGAAACTCTCATTTTCGGTTTTAGACTGCAGTAGTTATCGGATGTGGCGTTTGGCGGCGCTGCTGTTGGATGAACATGAACGAACAACGAAACCATATTATTGGCGCGATGATTTGAAATAGATTTGGATGTTCCATAGGGTGATGGGGGTGGGATGTTAGTTGTCGTTTCATAATTGATTCGATTGCAAGGGAACATCTGAATGTGCTTTCTTCGGAAACTAGAATTATTAAGGCAGAGTTAAAGTTGACGCCTCAAAATGACTGATCAAAAGGTGGATGTTGGATGTTGCAAGTAAGCCATCTAAAATTGGTCGTCATGGGGGTGTTATTTGATATTCATTTGCTGACGCTGTTTTGACAGATCCCCTGACAAATAGAATGGGGATATTTTTGTCACGTGACGTAGGTAAGGACCTAAAGATTGGAGTTGAATTCATTTTGAAATCCCTTTCCTTTTCCCAAATCAGTTTGATAGTTGAGTTACACGTATTCACGATTAAATGGTACCTAGTACATGACATTTCTAAAACAGGCGTGATGTCATTACACTGGGTTATGCAACTAGCACCGCTGTGATTTAGCGGACATTGCCCTAGGTTAGGTTTGTATTGACCGCGCATTAATAAAGTCGGCGTAAAAGTTATCCACTGGTTACACTGCAGTTATGACGTAGGAAAAGTGACGTTCCCGACCTATCTAGTTTTTGTGTTCTGGTTACATCTAGTCCACACCAATCGAGTCGACTTATAAATTGGTTTTTGAATGTGCCCGGCCAATGGGTACGTTCAGGACGTTAATTCTTTAAAAGTCTGACAGTTGGCGGACGTGCTTTGAGCTGAGCTTTTATTGGCCCTATTTGATTACGCGACAAATTGGTCGCTCAACGATTTCTCAATTCTTTGTTATATTTTCTTGTGTCTTAGACCTTAGGTGATAGGGGAATTTGTATTTTCTTAGATTTTGAAAACCGTTGCACGTACCCTGAAAGATGGCCTATTGCTCCTAAAGCCTGACTTAGTATACTTAGTTCAGCAGGAAATTCGTTAGTGTGAAATGATAGTTAGATCAAATTGAGGATTTAAGTGTTATTTGTGTTGTCCCGGGGGTATGAACTTGAGGCACCATTCTAAAATTAGAGAACATTAACCACAGAGCTACAGTCTTATTAAAAGAAGAAACTACTAATGCATCAAAAAAGTGTTGCTATTGTTTGTCTATACCATCGATTCTACGTTTCTCTGTCGGTGAAAATTTGAACCCGTTAAGGTGTATTCACAAGTATGTGAACAATAAATGACATTGTGTAGTGACATCTGGCGGGTCTCAAATTGTTTCCTAAATTGTTAGGTTAAGCTTAGTTCGCTGCTCGAGCTACACTAACTTTTATCTGCTCTCCCAATTTTCCCTTTAAACGTTAGCTAAAATCCTTGCTAAATTTTGACTAGACCACGACGTGGATAAGTGTCACAAAAAACAGGGGTCAGATTCTGTAAGGCGAAACGATCAAATGTTTTTGTGCGCACGAATGATTTGCCCTATGTTACACAAGCAAATTTCTTCGTGCACACGAAAACGTTTGAACGTTTCGCCTTACAGAATGCCGACTAACGTGTTGGTTGAAAATAACTTACTTCAAAAATTCAAATTTCTATGAGTTCAACCATTTCCGATTCCAGGTGCTCCGCGTCGAGGTATTTATTAAAACAAAAATTCATCCTTATTCGCAATTCAAAAACGCAACAGAGCACAACTGGAAAATTGGCACACTCAATTTGGACAGATACATGGAGTACATTCTGAAACAAATGTTTGATTATTTAGCTCTAGCTGCAAACCGCTGCGCTAAAGCGATCCGCTAAATTGAGCTCGGCTATATTTTGGAAAGAATTTAATTCCGTTTCCGTTGTAAAATATTTGAGAGAGTTGTTCGGCGATGTTGAAGTAGACAAAAGTTTTAGAAAATTATATTTTCTGCAAGAGTTAAAATGGTTGAATGGGCGAATTTTAAACAAAAGCAAACCTCTTAAATCCCAGACGACGAGAAGACGGTATTTTCGGATGTAATATTTCGAGGCTGAACGCCATTATAGTTAAACTACAATTACACATGTCAATTTTCGTGGCAAATTTTGAAATGGGGATGTCACAAAAATTCGGTCATTTGGGGGTCACTAGTGTGTAATGGGATTGCCTCAATTGTGCACATGTTTACTTCTTAAACTTGAACCAGCGTTGCCAATCAATTTTGACGAAAAAATTCATAACTTAAGAAAAACAGATGCCTTTTTCAATAAAATAATGCCTAAAATATTTCTTTTAGGTAAACTGGAACAAAAAATCAAAAATTAAACACAAATATTAAAAAATAACCAAAAATAATTTCTATTTCCAAAAAAATTAAATTAAATTATAAATCAAAGAAGAAATTCTTAATAGGAATAAAATGTATGACATTTTAGTTTCATAAGTACCTATATATGAACAAAACAAACATAGTTTTAGTCCGATTAGAAAAATATTTGAAATAAAAAAAAGATGCCCTTAAGCCCGTATGACACTACATTTGTTTTTCTATTTTTTCGTCTTTTAAAATGAAACCTAGAGCAGTACGAAAAATTAGAACGAAAATTCCCGATTGGAGTGAATGCGTACACAACACCTTTATTAATGTAGAAACGTCAAAAAAAAAATCATTAAAAATGTATTAAAATTTAGTTTTTCAGCTTTTTTTTTGACATTTCAATATTTTTTAAAAATAAATTCGTTTGAAAATTTATGGTTGCTTTGCAAACAATTGCTACCCCCTTCGTAATACACTTGCAGTCTCTTTTACACACCGCTGACTTTTCAACATGATAAAAATTAGGAAAAAATGTAGTGTCGTACGGGCTTTAGTCTTAGCTCATGAAATAATGTCAAACATGCATGAAAAAGCCTTAATTGGCACTGGCCTCATTAAGAATCTAGTTATCTTAACTCGACTAGATTGGTCTGGATGAGATGCAACCTGAACGCAAAAACTGGAGTGGTCAGGAACGTCACTTTTCCTACGTCAGCCACATCCGAACTGTGAACTTAGTACTCAGTCACAAATCTTGACTAGATTCGTTGGCAACCCATCCATAAACGTCAACTCAAACAGCTTCTCATACGACCGATTTCCCCCAATCAAAACCGAGATATATCTAGTCAGAGAGCTGTCAGACTTACTAAACTAGCTACTTGAACGTCCTCACTGACTTGAACCGAAGCGACAGATAGTCATTCATTTGTTTTCGAATTTTCGGACATCGAAAGAGAGGTTTCATCTTCGCTGAATTGGCAACAGCGCTCTGCTTCTTTTTAATATCTAGGAATCGAACGGGTGGTGAAACTGTGTCATAAAATGGTCAATTTCAAAAACCTAGTTATCTTAAGTGGATTAGTCTGCACTAAATGTACCTTGAACGCAAAAACTAGATTTGTCGGTAGCCCAACTTTTCCTACATCAGCCACATAATATAAATAAATAAATAATTGGCGCAACAGGTCCGTATGGACCCAAGCCTAGCTTCTCACAACCATTCGTCTTGTGTGAGTTTTTATTTTTTGGGACGAATGGAAGAGATCTACAATTTTATGCCGAGTCCAAACGGCCAATTGAGAAGCTCTTTCATGACAGTTATACTCTCGGATGTTTGTCAGACGTTCGCGAGAGGTGGCGCAGTGAAAAAACCTTAAGTTGGAATTTGAGTTTTTCTCGGGATTCGAACCTGGTACCCCTCGCTTAGTAGTCCAACACACTAACCACTAAGCCACTGCGCCGACATAATATACAAACTGACAAATAAGTAATGTCAACGTAGTCACGAAATTCGTCGGCTATCCCTCTATAGAAGTCAACTGAAACACATCAAGTCAGTCAGCTGTCAGAGAGTCAGACATACGTACTAACCTACATATTAACTTGAAAGTCCCCACTCCCCAATGTGAGGATTAATTTTTAAAAATGCCTGTATACACATTTTGACGTTTCTGAATATAGGTACGTGTTATGTGGTTTGCGTTAGAAGATACCGCTAGCTCTACTTATAAGGATTTTGTTTATCACATAGTTTTTTGTTACTTTATGATCCGAATTGAAAAGAATTCGGTTAGGTATAGGTACGTACGATTCACTTATTTATCTTCTTTCCAACTGATACCTATATATGGCTGACATTTGTGAGAACTGTCAATTTTGTGGGCAAATTCTGCCAAGGTTTCCTTGTTCTCCAATTTACCTAAACAGAAAAATAGAGTTATATATTTGCCACCGTAATAAATAAGTTGGTAAAGTGTATAGGTACCCTTAAATTTAAAGTGCAGATTGGAGTCCAAGAAAAATCGTAAAGCTATGTATAGTATACCTATTTCTACTTGTAGGTGCATCTGACAGTTAATATCTCTCAAACCTCTAAGAATGAAGGTGGCTGTTTATTTTGTTTTACCTATACTTTTTTTTTATGTCCTTTTTTTGCATATATGTCCTAAAAGACATAACGTCTGGCTAGATGTAGGGTTCTATATCGCTTGATGACATTTGACCAATAGCAATATCTGTGTCGAAAAAGTTCGCCTGCATACGAGTACCTATACCTAACCAATTTGGATTCAAATTCGAAAAAAATCTCTTTGTTCTTAAATATTTTCACACAATTGCAACTTTCTTTGCACACTGGCAGATGATGCTGTAACTGTAATCAAAAATCTCATTTCAGATCGCCTTCATCGAGACTCCCATCCCGCGCAACTTTGTATGTTCCCATCATCGATCAACAATAAGGATATCTTTTCAATATCCCAGTGTATTTGGAAAAAAAAAATAAAATAAATATGTACCAAGCCAAACCGGAACCACCTTACAATTTTCCCATACCTTTCTCATTTCGCAGTGCCTTACACAGTGCACACACGGCACACAGAAGACAGAATAACATGTTGCAAACGCCATATGCCGGCTCGCTGTGTGGGAAATATGCTCGTTTCCACATATCCAAATCAGTGTTTTCCAGAGGCACCACCTTGTCTTCACCTTGCACTCAATTGTAAACAGTTTATGTTCCACCATCCAGTTTCTATAATGCGATCCCCCCACACACGGCAATTTTGAATCAAATCTCAACACAAACGCACTAAAAATCCAGAAACGCGTTGAGCATCTGCGTAGATTTCTTATCTTCGTGTGAAAAACTCACCACCGGTGAAGAAAAACAATGAAAACACAAATCAAGACGCTGCTGCATTGCACCCTCAACTCAACTACCTGTCATCCCCCTCCGCACAGAGGGATTCTCTCTCATATCCTTCTATATCCGGAATTGAATTTGATTTCGAATATACAAACAGAAAAAGGACGAGAACATGAAGATGCAAACAATATTTTGCATTAATAAGGACGAACACAAAAAATAAAACAGCAAAATGTATAAAAGGAAGATGCAAAGGGAAGCACCTGAGGATGTTCTTCAATGTAGGAACATCCTTCCGATTTACTCAAAGAAAAAAAAAACAAGTTTCCACTATTTGCCCCCGCTTCCTTGTCCTCATCGTTTTTGTTTATGCATGTGCAAGAGGAATATACAAACTGGCTGTGTTTTCTGCTTGATAGATTTTTTTTACATATTTGTCAGGGCAAAGCGGATATGTCCTGCTCCTGTGGAAGAAGAGGAACAAAACAAATATAAAACTACCTGCCACGGATGAGGAGAAGGATATTCATGTTTTTCATGAGAACTTTAAACAAGCGGAAGTGCGGAATTGTGAGTTGTTGTTGGCTTTTTTTTGGGGGCAAAAAATATTTGAAAGGTGCAAGGATATACTCTGAATTAGAGTAACCTGATAAACAGAATAGGTAGTTTTAGTTGGCAGGTTATTATTTTTTATTTATAGATGGATATTGCTGATATTTTCGCGATAGCACAAATCTATGATAACAACCGCAGTTTCGCCATAATCTTATCCTGCGCTCTTAAATTCAGGATAAGATTATGGCGAAACTGCGGTTGTTATCATAGATTTGTGCTATCGCGAAAATATCATATGACAAGGATGACAGAAGGGATGTCTTCCGATGATCTGGTTGCTATGTAGACTGTCTCTTTTTGTACAGTGTATTTTTAAAGTCTATGTTTGTAGGTAGCTAAATTAGAAATGAAACAAGCAAAAAGCGACTTTCATTAATTTATCTGTCAGATATTTTAGTTACAGCTCGTTTTAGAACTTGAAGGACTTCAAATATTAAATATTATTACAGGTCATGGTCAATCATAGTACCTCTGGTGGCTGGTGCCAAGAATGGCCAAAAGTATATGTCACATATTGACTTAAGCTGGATTAACCTCAGCTGTTCTATTTAATGCTTTTACTTAAACTAACTTAACTGAGATTAATAAAGGGTGTCCCATAATGCCCTAAACACATGTGCGGAATGCACTGCGTAGCAAGATTAGAATACACATGTTTGTATATGGATATAGGCACACGTAAATTCTGCACTCACCGCAGCACTGCAATATGTCTTTATTTCTAAATCTGCTGCAAAATTCAAGCGTACCACAACACAAAAGAAAATAAATTGCGATTTCAAGTTACTGGCATCATCCGCTTTTGACATTTGCTGATCGTTTTTGTGTTTGCTTTAGTTGTAAACACATCATCTGCTTAGTCGGCGAATGACAGTAGTCCTATTAGCCGATGCAATGCATATCAAACAATTTTCTGCACACCTGCTTTACTTGCAGCACTCAATTTTGCGCTGCGTTCAGAATTTCTGCAAATGTGTTTTGGGCATAATCCACGCAAAATTTGAATTTTGAGCCATTTAATAGTACAGTGATACCAACGGCAAAAAAAAATAACAATGTGACAGCTGACAGTTCGGGGTTAGTAAAAATGGAGCGCTATATGAAAGAACAACTCATTTCCATTGGGGACGCTCAAGTATCTAGTTTAGTAAGTCTGACAGCTCTCTGACTAGATCTATCTCGGTTTTGATTGGGGGAAATCGGTCGTATGAGCTGTTTCAGTTGACGTTTATGGAGAGGAAGCCGACGAATCTAGCCAAGAAATTCGTGAATCGTGACTGAGACTAAGTTGACAGTTCACATATATGGCTGAAGTAGGAAAAGTGACGTTCCCGACCAATCTAGTTTTTGCGTTCAGGTTACATCTCATCCAGACCAATCTAGTCGACTTAAAATAACTAGATTCTTGAATGCGGCCATTGGTGAACAATATTTTAAAAATAATGAGGGTTTGTCAGCTTTTTCGAACAAAATCATCTTCAGTGATGAAGCTCATTTTCATCTTGATGACTTCGATAATCATGAAATTTGTCGCATTTGGGGTTCAGAAAACCCACGAGTAATTGTTGAGAAACAAATGCATTCACAACGCGTGACTGTTTGGTGCGAATTTTGGGCTGGAGGCATTATCGGACCATTCTTCTTCGAAAATAAAAATGCGGCTTGTCAGGCAGTAACAAATAATGGTGTTCGTTATCGTGACATGATAACCCAGTTTTAAGTGCCTAAATTACAAGATACGGATGTGTCCAATATGTGGTTTCAGCAAGACGGTGCCACATGTCATACAGCCAGAGAAACAATTCAATTACCGCCTAATCGGCCGTTTTTGCGATTAGAATTGGCCCTCCAGATCTTGCGATTAAACGCCATTGGACATTTTTCTTTGGAGTTTTTTTTTTTTTTTAAGTCAAGGGTTTACGCAAACAAGCCATTTCATTAATATGAAATTCAGCCACATAAATGCGAAAAGGTGACAAAAAATTTCAATAAATTTCAATGGCCTCGGCGGCGATTTATCTGATGTGTTATTCCATACATAACCCCAAAGTGTATACTCTATGATTCAATTAATATTTATTAAAAATCGGTGTTTTCTATCAAAATTACATTTCGAGTGAATTATGGGACACCCTTTATGTACTTGTTTTTTAGGAAAGTTATTGAAATTTATCAGTTCTATTATAGGTAGGTTTTTCGCCAAAAACTAGCCCAATGTTAGGTGATTTTCAGACATCTATCGACAATAAGTTTTATTTGTCCTGTATATCCTATCCTAGTCCATTCGGAACTACTTGTTAACTTTGCTTATAAACTTTTTGCATACTTTCAGTGACAGCTTTACATGTGAACGCCTCTTTTCAATCACAACTTTCACGACTATCAATCAATAAAACAACCTGTCGTTGTTTGTCTCATTCTTCATTGTTCGGTTTATTTTTTGCAAGATGTTTTTCTCTCATTTTTTTTTGACAGATAGACTATCACTATAAAAACGAGGAGTGACAGGTGATAAGTAACTTATGTCACACACTTGATTTTCGTACACCTACCTTAATTGAATGCTTTTGATGGATGTCGTGAACTCTAAGTACGGGGCTATTCGTTAAGTTGTGTCGTCAAATACATGACGTATTAAACGAAACAAACAGTCCTATAAGATCCGTCGCATATCTACCTGTTATACATATCATTTTCGGGTTTAACATCTGTCTATCTCTTGGAGCCTTTTTGTATAGCTGTTGATGAGAAAGACAAACCGACTTAAAATTGCAAACATTTCCAGATAAATGTCAAAGTTGGAGATGGTTTTATCCAAAAAACTCCTTCTAAACTCCAATTTTTATGTTGTTGTTTTACAATACAGTAAAACCCGCTTAAAAGAAACAGGAAAATGTCTGTCCCCTTAAGAAAGGAATTTTTAGTGAAAATGAATTTCACACAAAATTCCATGAAGCGTAAATTTTAAGGTAGAAAAATTCGTATATGTCTTTTGGAGTGGCCTGGAATATAAACGCTTGTGACATATCAGAAACTCAATTGTCATTTTCGAGAAAAAATAATTGAAAGCGTTCAGAAAAATTTCTTGCTCTGTTCGATTCAACATTTTTTTTTTTCACTTAAGAGAGTTTTTTTTGCAATAAAAATATGTTTCAGCTATCTGGGGGGCAGATTCCGTATATCAACGATCGTCTAAACGATATCGTTTTTGAAACTTTGGTCACCAAAATAAATTATATTCTGACCGAATTTTTTTGACAAACGTCAGCTTTCATTATACTTTTGTAAATTGAACTGGATTAAGCTCTCAAACTAGTAATTTTAGCACTTGGTTGCTAGTTTTGGAGGTCTATCGTTTCGACGTTAAAGTTAAGGAATGAGTACCCCGGGCACTTAAGCGAGTTTGGCTTAACCTGAGTGTTTTATAGGTAATTGGTCGACAAATACTCGGGTATGAAAAAAGTGTTTCAGATAAGCGGGTTTTACTGTGATTTCTATTTATTTTTTCTCTGTTAAAAAAATTGTTTACACGGATTGGAGCATGTAATTTAGCTCATTTATCTCTTAAAGACTATTTATTTAAACAAAAAAAAAACTACCAGAAAAGTAAACGTGAAATTGAGTTGTAATGTATACAGTAGCGGCATTTATTTCAATTGACAAAATGTGCGTACAAAAACTATCGAGGTTTAAGAATCTAACTCAATATACAATTCTGACAGCTGGCTGACTTAAAATAAATAAATAATTGGCGCAACAGGTCCGTATGGACCCAAGGCCTAGCTTCTCACAACCATTCGTCTTGTGTGAGTTTTTATTTTTGGAACGAATTGAAGGGATCTACAATTTTATGCCGAGTCCAAACGGCCAATTGAAAAGCTCTTTCATGACAGTTATACTCTCGGATGTTTGTCAGACGTTCGTGAGAGGTGGCGCAATGAAAAAAACCTTAAGTTGGAATTTGGGTTTTTCTCGGGATTCGAACCTGGGACCCCTCGCTTAGAAGTCCAACACACTGACCACTAAGCCACTGCGCCGACAACTGGCTGACTTGATTTGTTTAAATTTTTGTTAGCCTAGATTGGTGGCGTGAATTACATTCAGTATTTTTTTTAGTTGAAGTTTATGAATGGGTAACCGACAAATCTATTCAAGAATTATGTGAATCAGTACTAAGTTGACATTTCGTATATTCTGCTGATGGAAGATAAGTTACTAGTACGTTACCGAAAAAATAGTTTTTGCGTTCAGATTACATTATTCTAGACCAATCTTAATAAATAAATCTAGATTTGTCAGACGTTGTGTGCTTTGTCGTACGACGGTTCACAATTCCCTTTTGGTTCCGATTTTTGTCGGTGGGCCGTGCCTTGAAAAATAAAGCAATCATTGAAAAATACGAATGAGGCCACAAGGGAATAGAAAAATCGGATAGAAATTCGCGGACCATCCGTGTTTTGCTTTCCTCCCGAACTTTTCATTCCCTTTACCATGAAGTTCACGACACTTATGACAAAAATCGGATCGTGTAAATCTGACTTTGTGAGGACAAATTCACAATCAGAGACTTAACTCTAGAAAGCAAAAGATCGTATTGAATGCGGCCATTTATAGTGATTGGGAAGTTTTTAAGGTGTGCAAGCAGGACAAACAAAAGTTTAACATTTAAATTAAAATAAATATTCAAGAATCTAGTTATCTTTAGTCGACTAGATTGGTCTGGATGAGATGTAACCTGAACGCAAAAACTAGATTGGTCGGGAACGTCACGTCAGCCACATATTCGATCTGTCAACTTAGTACTCAGTCACGAATTTCTTGACTAGATTCGTTGTCTACCCCTCCTTAAACGTCAACTGAAACAGCTGCTCATATGACCGATTTCCCCCAATAAAAACCGAGATAGATCTAGTCAGAGAGCTGTCAGACTAACTAAACTAGATACTTGAACGTCCCCACTATGAGTCGAGTAAATGTTTCTGGCAAGTTTCAACTGCAGGAAAACCTATGTGACAATGATAACGAAGCAATTCACGAATATCCTAAGCTCGACATGTATAATTGCATAACCAGAATCACCAATGGGGTTACAAAAATTTAGAAACTTTTTAGCCTCATCGATGTTGGTACACACCTACACTTCTTAGCTGAACTTTAGGAACAGAAAATCGTTGTGATGTAGTTTATACTCCGTAGCTGCCTTGACTTAGTTCTTATATGACACATTCGACATATCTGTCACACAAGAAAAAGGTCGCTATATCAAAAAACGAAAATTAGGTTTGATTTCCAACAAAAAAACGAACGACTACGACCAACAGATATTGAAAGAAAGAAATATACAAGTTAGTACCTAACTATTCTCTTAGAATATTACTTATATAAAATCGCAAAAGAAATCTTTGCGAATGGAGTATTTTTCTGTTTTAAATATCGCCAGTTAGAGCTTAATTTTTTTACTTCAGGTGGCGCTATAGTCCGGGCTCCGGGATGTCGGCAACAAGTGCCTGCAGCCAGCACGGTCTCTAGCCAGCTGTCTCTAGTTTCACCACCTGAGTCGCGGTCTTCCATACCATCCTTCGGGTGAGGATTCAGAAATCTTCTCGGCCGTAGCATTCGTGTCCATTGGCTCTCAGTCGTTGGACCTTCACTCTTTTTTGGCTAGGTCGATGTCGCTATACAGCCCGTTCAGTTCGTCCTCCATTCACCGTCTATGCAGACGGGACCAAAAATAACTCAAAGAAATTTACTCTCCAGGCAACCAAGAGTAGCCGCTTTTGAAAGGGTCCATGCTTCTACGCCATAGAGCAGGGCTTTGATGATTACGGTCTTATAAAGAGTCACTTTAGAGCCCAAAGAAACAGAAATCTAGCCGTCTTCGACCATATCGATTAGAACACATATTCGGGACACAAATTCTCTTTCTGAGAGACTGCTGCCAACATGCAGCATAATTTTTATATCGAGCTTGATTCCATCTTGTTGCGCAGGCCGTTTTTTAAATAACTTAGTTCGAATCGAGAGGAAGACTTACTTGTTAAAATGCTTATCAATTGGAGTTACATTTCTTTACCCTTCCATCCTTTAGAGAGTATTGAATATGTGAGTGTCAAAGGTTTCTTAGTCAGTTTCAAAGACTACCAAGTTATAACATGATTTAGATATTTGATCGTAACGACCTTATTGACTTACTTGATCTTTAACTTCGCTTATACATACACTTAGAGATAAACTAGCGAAAGCAAATTTGCTCATGGCGTAATGTTGTATTAAAATTAGCGCCACCATTCTTCTTTAACATTCTCTGGCGCTAGTTTTATATTTGTAATAAGTGGAACCGATTTTAAATTGTTTGATGAATTAGATCCAGCGAAACACTTGACAGAATGATATGGTTAACCTTCAGTTCCAAAAGAATAAGGTTCGTCCGCCATTTCAACTATTTTGTTTAACTGTCAAATGTGACTGTAAGCTTTTGACTCAGCCTGCTCAGTCAATTTGTTATGAGCTCATAGAGCGTGCTCTGAACGCAAAAAGAAACACAAACTATAACATCTGATGTTTCTAAGATGTCTACTAAAAAAGAAACACGAACTTTTGTATAACAGTTCAGGTTTTGCTCTGAACAAAAAAAGAAAAACGCCTAATGACGGCAGCGATTTTAGCTGTAGTAAGGTAATCTGTGCTACTTAAAAACTCCAGAAACGCGGCGTAAAAAGCAGTGCGCAGCGCAGTATTTCGAATTCGTTAGTCATCGTAATGCATAATTATGTCCCACGAGCAGAACTATAGCTCGTACAGCGTACACATTTCATATTCTGCCCATGTACGTAGTTAACTTGCATATGGCGGTATTTTGTATCAGCAATTGCGCCACTTTGGCCACTACGTCACAAAATAGTATCGCATACAATCGATTGTACCCTCAAATATATATATATATCTGTCAGATTCAATTGCTGACAACTTCGTCGCTTCGGCAGAGCACAGTTCCTTTGGTGTTTCCTTTCAAAAATACCGCTAAGCAGTCTTGCTCCCTTATAGATGCCAATTTATTTGCCCGAGTAGATATATATTATTTGTTGCTTCCAGCACAAAATCTGTCATTAGACCAAACAAATGTTGTGCAAAAAGACAGGCAAACTCATCGGCCAGTACAAATGAGTCTCAGTGTGGCACCATGGCGAGCTAAGTCGACAGAGGCTGCATATATTCCCAAAGAAACCATTTAAAATATACCTGCAAAACACGAGCACATTTACGAGATAAGAAGAACGAATTTCTGTCCTCTTACAAGGATATTTCATTTCGAAACTCCCTTACAATTGCATTCACGCAACGCAATAGATTACTTGCCATTGTGCATGCGGCCGCCTTTGTATCCCAAGCACTTAGCCCAGACCAAAGCAGGTCTGTAACTAATCTCACCAGAAAGGACTGCACGAAAAGGAAAAATTCCAATTTAAAACTCATTTCTGGGTGGTAACTGGATCGTCCCAACACCCCTAAACCCAAAGGGATGCACACACTTCGGCCATTGGAAAATACATTTCATACGTTGTAAAGTAAATCTGTCGGATACCTTGACCACATGTTTGACGTTGGACGGCGTACATTTTCCACGAATTCCATCCAAGGAATGTCGTCAAACAGAACAGTTTTTCTGTAGTAAAATCCGACTGGAGATACATTTTTGCATGCCGAACGTGAGTCAATAAAACCAGACGCACGCCACGCAACGAGTTTGATTTCGAGAAAAGAAAAAAAATCCTCAACCCTCAAGATGCGCAAATATTTAATCGGTTGTCGCGTGCTGTGTGCCGTTGGGTACGTGCGGCAGAAACTCATCTATACCACCAGTAGATAAGGGCCGCTCAACGAGCAATCAAATCATTTGTAAATAAATACGTTATCGCTTCTTGGTGCGCGTCGAGCGTTTATTAACCAGATAGGTGTACGAAAAAAGGCAGATGTTCTTCGTTTTGGCGATTTTTATTGCCGTCACTTTTGTGCACTTAATGTGTGATCATTTTCTAATAGTGATGCGTTATTTTTGAGTGACACTGAACGGCGCGATGTTATTCCATCTGGCATGGCGGTCGCGCAATAAACACCCATCACGGGCAATTAAAAGAGGGATACGTTTTTGGCGGTATTTCCAGTTTGATATATGACGCGGCAACGTCCAAGTAGTTTTAATATAGAGCAAGGATGATTTTTATTGCGTCGAAGGATGACTGACTTCTGAAGCATAAGTGAGTGAGACAGCGGCTATAAATTACGCTTGATATTTTGATTAAATGTTGACACAGTGTATTAACGACTGGATGCATAAATCATTTGCCGATCATTAAACGATGATTGTTAAGTTGTTGCCGTTACGAATTACGAGTCACAGTTTAAGCAGCTGCATTGAAGTTTGTAAGGCGTCAGATCAGTAGCAAGATTTGGGGAGAGAATTAGGCTTTAGTGGGGTGTCAGTTAGTAGAGAGCGAGAATAGCTGCCCAGTTGCCACTCTACCTAAAGTCTGAAAGGAATGAAAAGACTGCCGAAAATTATGTGTCAACAGGAAAAATATGGACTAAAAAGACGTCCGTTGTTACAGCTGTGTCAACCGGAGTTCGAGACGTTGAAGTTAGGTCGGCTCAAAGAGGAACACAGAAAGGGAATTGGGACATGCCGGAATTGTGTTGAAACAGCAAAAGTCGTCCTCTTATCATTCGAACTACAGAAGTCTTCGGGGAGCATAACTTATAGCGAATACTGATCCAAATGCGAACAGTGAGAACTTATGGAGCTCATGCCTCGGTTAAAGGGGAAAACCTCAGACAAAAACCATCAAAGTAGATTATTTACTGCCAACAATCGCCTCGCAAGGAAGAATTGGTTGATTTCCCCAGAACTGTCAATCACTCCTCGTTGATCAAACACGAAATGCATATACACTGCTGCCAGTGGCGGATTTGCAGTCCTAGCCGCTCTAGGCCCCAGGCCATGTGCCGCCCCTTTCTCAGCACCCATCATTATAGACTAGATACATAATTCATGAATTTAATTTATTGCCACTTTTAAGTAATTCAGAAAATTGTTTAACTAAAAGCTAGCCTAAAAGCTACAGGCGTATTAAAATAAAAAAACCAGCAACTACTCTCCAACTCGTATGTTACGTAGCACCTAGCTAAGTAAATAACATATTAGTTAAATTTTCTTATTAATAAATGAAAATAGCTCATATAATAACTAAATGATGTATTCTCTAAAACAGCTGGCATCACCTAACCAAAATGTACTAATAACTATTACATATTGGCTGTCATCACGGAGGGCTAATAAATTTCAATTGTGACAAGTGAAAAAGCAAGAGAAAATAAAGAAAAACAACAGAAAATATTGTTCATATTGTCTTTTGAAAATGTGTATTTATTTTTGAATGTTTTATTTGTAAACATTGTCATAGGGTTTATTCGTTTTCTGTACACTTTTTTTCGAATTGGGACTATGGTAACCGAATACTCCCCTAACACATTCAGCTTATTTAAAATCACTTCAAAACGGTGAACCATTTTGTTCCAAAATGTTTTAAATTTAATTTATTTGTCGTTTTGACGAGAACCATGATTTTTAAGAGTTATTGACTCACTAACAGACCCCCTACCATAAGTTAGTTATGTGGAAGTTACGAAACGCTAGTTATCTTCTAAAAAATGTTTATTAATAGCAATTTGAGTTTAGCGAATATATTTGCCTATAGTTAGGCCTAACACATGTAGTTACGCGACAATTATTAATACGGTTGCTAGTTTATAATATTTTCCGAGGATTCAGGGATGATTGGACATTTAAATAAAACATTTAAAACGGTTTTAGGTTTGGTTTTTAATAAAGCAATCCAATTTGCTTAAAAAACCTGCTTCTATGTTAAGCAAAGCAAGATCGTTTAAACTCTGCTCCGTTATTTTGGATAAGCTTAGTACGCTGCTCGAGATAAATTTTCGCTCCCATACAAAATTCTCTACAACATTTAGCTGAGCTAAATTTAAGCTAGGCTTGGGTCCATACGGACCTGTTGCGCCAATTATTTATTTATTTATTTATAAATTTAAGCGAACCCATTTAACTAATTGGTACGCAACTCGAGCTAAATAATCAAACTTTTGTTTCAGAATGTACTGTCTGTCAAAATTTAGCGTGCCCATTTCATCGGTCGGCACATTTTCTCAAGCTAAATTGTGACAGATCGTGTTATTCTATTGCGCAAAAGTATGCAAGGATGAGCTTTTTTAATTATTACATGGACGAGAAGTAGCTAGAATCAGAAATAGTTTAAATGTTTGAAGGAAGTTTTTTCAAAGAACAGCTGTTTTCTGTGACACTTATCCACTCGGTGTACTCTATGTCAAAATTTAGCTAGGGCTTTAGCTGATGTTGGTGACCAAATAAAATTTAGTTTAGTTCGATCAGCGTACTACGCTTTAATATAAACATTTTTCGAAGCAGATTGTTCATGGCTGTACACTAACTGTACACGTACATTTACTAAAAAAGCAGTATGCATAAGCATTAAGCAGAACTACAGATGAGCGGGTTTTACCTCGCCTTCACATTTTTAGAATTTATTTGGAAAATTGCAAATGAATTTTTGTATTCGATCATTTTGAAAAATCTTGGAATTAAATGCTTTTTTAGCTCAACAATCGTGGAATAAGTTTTAAGCCCTAACATCGTAAAAATACCATAAATCGTGGAATCTGGCACCGCTGGTTGACATAACTATCGCAAATCGCAATCGCTAGCGGGCCAGCGAGTAAGGCGTTGGTGGGTAGGCAGCGGCGGGGCACAGGGTCACAGAGGCGCCACCGCACGAGCTTGGCTGACAACCGCGTAATAACAGTATTTACCTACCAATTCTTCCTAGATCACTTATATTAAAATAAACGTACGAACTATTTTATATGTACGATGCTCGAAACTATTTATACTTCGATACACAAAAATAATGATTTCTTTTTAATCTTGTTATCATCAGTGACTTTTTTTGGCACGATTGGCCGCCCTAGTCCCGGGCCTACTGGGCCTTACGGCAAATCCGCCACTGCCTGCTGCCAATTTATGAGCGTTCTCCACAAAAGGACAAACCTAGTAACTACCAAAGGCGTTGTTAAAAAGTGGGTAGGATCAGATTGGAGTCAATTAGGTGGTGTCCCATTACAATACTCCGATCAGTCCGAGAAGCATTTGTCAGATTAACAGGCTGTCCGAGACGATTTGGGACCAAATCGGCATATCCATTAAAGCTTAGTATCCTGCTCGCGCTAAATTATAGCGTCTCAAGTCTCCACTTCGCTTCTCCACACCAAAGATAAATGGTCGCTAAATAGTTATTTTGTATTTTGGTTTTGTGTTTTTTCTTCTCTTCCTCCGAAAAATCCATAATAATCACAACACAAACTTTTCCCTCCTTTTTCTTCTGTCAACATTTATCTTCGATTGAATGTACCGGGCATTTATTTCGCGAGCTAAATGAGTGGAGACTTGTCATCCGCCCATCTATATAAAGTTAAGAATTTAGCGAGCGAGCAGGATACTGTTTTGCTAAACTGCCTCGCTAAATTTTATCTTTGTAGACATTTTTGTATGGGAGATAAAATTTAGCGCGAGCAGGATACTTAGCTTAAGGACCTAAAATTTATCGGATTTAAATCAATTTAAATAAAAGTATTACTTGTTCAGTGATAATAATTTGCCCGTTGATCGATCGACGGGTTTTAAAGAAAAAGTCATCCTAAGGATTGAAGTGCGGAGGGCACTTGAAAGACTGCAATAGACTTTGGGCTATTAGTTGGTGACTTCGCACATTCTCCTTGTCCGTCAAGAATTCAATACTTTCCAACACTCAGGGAAAAAACGAGATTAAATCAAGATAATCAGTGTCAGATCAATCCTATCCGTTGACGAAAGTCTGTTAAGCTCGGAAATTCTCAATCCAAGTGCAAAAATCGAACTTTGAGTATGTTTTTTCATTTTTATTTTAAGATTGTTCTATAACAGTATTAAGAACGTGTAAGCTTAAATTAAGCCCAAACTCATTTCATTCATAGAATGAAACAACTTGATGTTGGACCATTGTAAAATTTAAATAAGCTTATTTAAACATAAAGCAATGAAGCAAAATCAGCAGTTGAAATAATGCTACCTCAAGTCCAAAATAATTCCTCTTGACATAAACTTTCAAAAATCTAAATAAGAACGAGTTATCCTTATATTAATTTTTTTGCAATGCTTCAAGAATGTCGTATCAAAATTTAAGATTACACAGTTTTATTTTTCAAATTTTTTGACAACTCCGTCACTTTCCTGTTTAAGAAGATAAAACAAATTATTATTTCCCGAGAAAGCCCAAATTCCAACTTAAGGCTTTTTTCACTGCGCCACCTCTCGCGAACGTCTGACAAACATCCGAGAGTATAACTGTCATGAAAGAGCTTGTCAATTGACCGTTTGGACTCGGCATAAAATTGTAGATCTCTTCCATTCGTCCCAAAAATTAAAACTCACACAAGGCGAATGGTTGTGAGAAGCTAGGCCCAGGGTCCATACGGACCCGTTGCGCCAATTATTTATTTATTTTTTAAATATATTTATATAATAATTATTAAAACGCTTTAAAATCTAAAATATGCCTTTCCATTGTTTAATTTTTCGAGAGGATTCTTCAGTTGTTTTTCGTTGTCATCTTCATCTTGGGCAACTTGTTGCAATGGATTATTATTGCTAGACACGAGAATTAAATTGTCTTACTCACTGTCCAGCAAATACTTATAAGTCAAATCACTATCCATTTTTTTTTATCACTTGCACTTTTTTTTCAATTTTTCACTCTCACTCCGAATGAACAAACTTTCTTATTCACTTAATCTCATAATTTTATACAGCTCGGAAATTTAAGTGAACACCCTCGGAAATATTATTGCGTTAATCGCGTCAATCGACTGTCAAGCCGGTTGTCAAACCCAGCTGTTGAAACTTTTTTTTTAAATTATCAAAATTCCGAAAGTAAGCGAAAAGAAAAAATATAAATTCTTGGAGAAATCGGCAGTAAACGAGTTATTTATATTGGAAGTATAAAAAAACTCTGCAAAAAAAACAAACAACAGACGACTGTCTGTCAAAACTTGACATATGTGATTTGCGCAACTTACCGCGGTTGATATCCAAATCTAAATCGTCGCGGAAAATTATGAGGTCTGCGTAAACTATTCTACATGCAATTTCGCAGAGCTGACAATGATCGTGATTGTCCACAATGGTTTTTGCGACTTCAACGAAATGAATGAATTAGCAACGACTGGTTTTGAGATCTTTATTCGGCTGTGGTCCAATCCAAAAAAAAACCCGAACAACCATTTTCCAATTTCATTTACATTTTTCTCGTGTGTAGAAAGGGAAATTTTAAAGGGAAATTTAGCTTACATTAATAGCTTTTACATTGAAATGAATTTTAAGATAATTCACAATTGCAACAATATTTTAGATTTCCGTTTTTATTGAGTTTTAAGTTTACGATAAAGATTAGATTAAGTTTAAATTATAAATGAACTATGAACAGTGATCTTTACAAACAATATAGAATATTGCAAACAGATTTTGATACTCTAAATAAATTCCTTTATAATCAGTATCTATTGCCTGTTGAATGTGATTTGAAATCTAATAGTAAAAGTTTTTGGAAATTTAAAAACGCTAAAAAACAATCAAATGGCATTCCTAATTTAATGCGTCACGATGGCATATCATCTTCCGATCTTTTAGTTGTTTGCAACTTTTTTGCTAAACATTTTCAATCTGTTTATTTATATGGCCCTCCGAATATATCTCTTGGTAATCAATTCAAAACTCTGATAGCTATTTGAGCATTGGTAGTTTAGTTCTTTCAACTTCAGAAATTGAACAAGTTTTAACTAAAATTAAAGTTGACACACGACCTGATATGGACGGAATTGCTCCTATTATTTTACAGAGGTGTGCTAAAGTCTTTGCTGTGCATTTAAAATTAATTTTCAATCGTTCCCTTGAAAGTGGGGATTTTTTAAATAAGTGGAAGCGCTCTATAATTACCCCAATTTATAAATCAGAAAGTAGACAGGAAGTTTCTAACTACCGCCCTATTTGTAAAATTACTACAATTCAAAAAATGTTTGAAAAACTGATTTATGTAAAATTAACTCAAATTCTTAAATGTACGATTTCTCCCCGTCAACATGGTTTTCTTGCTGGTAAATCAACTAGCACAAACCTTACAATTTTTTCAAATTTCATATTAAATGGACTTGAGAAAGGGTATCAATTTGATGTTGTGTATACAGACTTCTCCAAAGCATTTGATCGTGTTAATCATGATATCTTACTTATGAAGTTAAATAAAATAGGATTTCACTCTATCTTCTTGAACTGGATAAAGACATACTTAAAAGCTCGTATTCAGCATGTTCGTATAAATAATAATCTATCATCACCTATTAATGTTACCTCGGGTGTGCCACAAGGAAGCCACCTTGGCCCCCTCCTTTTTTTGTTATTTGTCAATGACATTCCCAATGTATTTTTAAATTCTGAGATCCTTATGTATGCCGATGATTTATTGATGTTATTACAAGATGATCTTGATAGATTATCAAATTGGTGTTTGATTAACTCCTTACACCTTAATATTGAAAAATGTCAAAGTTTAACGTTTTGTTGAAATCGTTCATCTATTAACTTTTCTTATAAAATAAACGATTCATTTCTTTCAATTATAACCTTTAAAAAAGACCTAGGGGTAATTTTTGACAAAAAACTTGATTTCTTAAAACATATCGAATTTTTAGTCGCCAAAGGTAATTCGATGTTGGCATTCATTCTGCGTAATTCAAAGGAGTTCTGTGATCCACACACTTTGAAATGTCTAGTTTTAGCGTTTGTTAGATCTACTCTTGAATATTGTAGTACAATTTGGAGTCCTGTATATGAGGTTCACTCTTTTCGAATCGAGAAAATACAAAAACGTTTCACAAGAGTATTAGTGAAAAGGCTTCACTGGGATATTGATATGCCTTCTTATGGAACATGGTGCAAATTATTTGGAATCTTGCCTCTTAACATTCGAAGAAAGTTCTCTGAGATTATGTTCATTCGTGACGTATTAACTAATCATATTGATTGTTCCGATATTTTGGGCTTAATTAATTTCAATGTGCCTGCGAGGTTGCTTACAAACCGATTGTTTTTTAAGGTTCCATATCACAGAACAAATTACGCTGCCAATGAACCATTTTCTAGGTGCTTAAGGGAAGCTAATACAGTTTGCGATATGATAGATTTTAGTCTAAGTAGACTTTCATTTAAAAATCATTTGATATTAATCTTAAGCAATTCTAATGGTGGCAATGTTTAATTTTATTTTTATTATTTTTGCTTTTTTATTTATTATGTATATATCAAGTAATCACTAAAGTACTGTAACTTTGTTTGATGGAATATACTAAACTAAACTAAACTAAAAAATCTGACAGTTCATTTACGAGGTGGTAAATTTCTGAAGTTTACGCAGTTTATGAGGCTTTTATGCGTTTAAGTGAATACAATTATTGTGCGGCTTGATTGGAGAATACAATTCTTGTATCGGTAATGTTTCGATCTTAGTTTGACATTGGTTGCGTTTGATTCGAGAATATAAATTCGTATATCAAGATCGTTTAATTCAGGTGACATGGTTCAGATTTAAATATTGCATAGGCTTATAGTACATTCACACCGCACCTAAATTCATTGTTTCGGCTAAATTCAACATATCAGGCCAAATGTCCAGCATTTCGCCATACATTTTCCAACATTTCCAAATGTTGGATTTCAGTGAAATGTTGAATTTCGTCGCTGCATTTGTAAGTTTTTCAAATCGAACAAACCTCTTTACAAATTCCGCACGTCATTTAATGACTTTTCAGCCCGCTGACAAAAGAAAGTAGCTGTCAACAAATCAATAATTCCATACCTCTATATCGAGTCAACAATATATTAAATATATCTGAATTAGCACTTAAAATCATGTTTAAATTAATATACGTAGCTAAAAAAATGTTCTTTAGCTTCAACCACTTCTGACTTTTTAACAGAGAAAAAGATCAATAATGAATTCTGACACTAGCTGTCATTTGAAATGTTGAAGTTTCAGTGGGAACGCCAAACTGGATTTCGAAATTTTTTTTTCCGAAATGTTGAATTTAGGTGCGGATTTACACCGTACTATTAATTAAAAATTAAAAAAACTTGATTTTAGATTTTTGTTATTGTTTTAAGAATCATTCGACTTATTTTGAGATTGAGCACGTAAGAATGAAGAACATTAAGAATAGGCCTGATCGGACTGGAATTTAGCTTGCGATATTTATATGAATGAATAAACTTCTTTAAAGCAGCTCTGAGGCCTGAGCTCTTATTGGAAGGAAATCTTATCGTTCGTTTGCTTTTAAATGTGATAGTAAGCAGCATTTAAAACGCACTATTCAAGCTGTTCATTGAAGCCCATCAGTCGGAAAATCTCAAGCAACAAATGCAGTTGAATCACTACCTCCAGAGGCTGCTTTTGACTACGATTCCCTCCTTATTATCTACAGGTTTCGTGAACTGAAAACATCGCTTGAGCGTTTATTTAGATTTTTTCTGGATAGGAAGCCGAAAAACCGGCACATAAACCAAACAAGAAGCATTCAATTGACATCCCAAGGCTAAAGAACGAATTGGAGGCAAAAAACGAATAAAAGCAACACGTTTCCCAAATACCACCAGCTCAAACATTGCCCAGAAGGGGCGAAGGGCGACCATCGGTTGTATTTCTGCCGATATCTTTTGACAGTCTTATAATAAGGTCAAATGACAACTAAAGTCGCTCTTTTTGAAGGCTTCTAGACGCCTTTAAATGCGGACAGTGTGACCGTTGCATAATTCTGAAAAGTCGTCAGAAAAAGGGTCTATGAGAAAAAAAAGCTTGATTAGAATTTTCGAACGATGTTTAATAAGTTTTGGTTCGCTAAGCACTATAATAGTCAACTGCGTTGTATTTAAAAGGTTTTTATTTCGAAATAACAGCATTTGAAAAAAATTTCAAGTAAAAAAAGGGCCAAAATAGCAAAAAATTGTGGCAGGATGAAAGGCGAAAAAAGGCACAATTGCAACTTAAGTCGCACAACGGTCACGCTAAATGCTGATGTGTTTAGAGAGTTTGTGAAGATTGTTAGATTCGAGCGCTTAGTCATCTGTCCGTCTTTCCAGTACTGTCTTAGAACTGTAATTCAAAATCTTTTAAGACAAACAGTTTCGTAAAGATAAGATCCGGCAACATAACTTTCATTTATGAAATGCCTGCCATAAGGGGTCGTTGCGGGGCGGTACCATTTTTCTCATCCCGACCATCTGCAAAAGTCGAAGAAGAATTTTAAATAAATTTATTAAAAGACTTTCTTTTAAATATTTTTTTAATTCTTAAAACAAAATTTTCAATTACCTTCAATAGGCTTGCCTCAAAAGTTTTGTTTCCTACACGATCAGTCGCTATAATAATGTGGAACCAACCGTCGACGCCCACTTTTCGAACGGATCTTCTCAAGTGCGCCTTTCAAAATCACTTCAAAGTAGCCCCGTGGGGCCCTGCCCCGGACCGGAAATCGATTATTCCATGGGTCACTACATTTAGACAAACCGTGAGTGTGAAAAGCACAAAACGAAGAACTGGACTCTGCCAACATGAGTCTGAAATTGCCAGCCCGTTCTGTCGATTTGGCCCGTAACGCTTTCTCTCAGAATATAGCTTTGGTTAAACATTTTGAAGGACTGCGAGGGCGGTTGATGGACGATGTTGACCATAGAGAGCATCTCCTGCCTACGCATGACGTTCTTTGAAGAATGTTGAGTTTGGTTATGCTATGGGCTTCACTTTGTGCCGGCCATCATATACCTTTGACCTGTAAGTGGGGGCCTGATCCTGGATGGTAGTAGTTTGTAAATTTAAAGGGTCAATTTTAGCTACAGGATTTATCTATTCGTTTGCAGACATAGATAGCTTTGCACGCTATCTTAACCTCCTTCCCTGATACCAGTATATCACCATAACGACCGCATATTTGACCACGTAGAGCTTAAAGGGTTTAATTTGTTACTATATGCACTACAACAGGTGTGAAATAACAGCTGGGGTCGAATTGCGTCCTCCGTGAACGAGCATTACGTGACGAAATTTGTTTTTGTTTCACATGTAAAATCAACTTAATTCCGTGGACGTATAGCTCGTTCAGGGAAGCGGCGATTCGACCCCTGATCTAATTGGTTTACGCTGCCCGCCTTTGAAATGAAAGTCACTCTCAGTCAAGGCTCACTCTTTCAAATCGGCAAGCAGAATATATACCTTGTGAGCCATGAGCCTCTCTTCATCATTTTCTGACAGCTTACCACTAAGTACAGGACAACATTCAGCGCGCAATGGGTTATGTAAGGTTTAATTGTCTGGCCAGTATGGTAGGTCTGTTGTTATACCATTTGGAATCTGGTTCATCTAAAGGTCCTCATCCCTACTCGTTAAAATAAATAAAACTTCCAACAAAGTCTTCTATAGGTGTCAACAAGATCGCCATGATAATTTTTACTGTAAAAAATCCCCCAATTGAAGTTTTCACGGTTTATGACGGACCGACCACGAACTCACTCCCCCTCTACCCAACTTTCACAAGAATTGAGGAATTCCTGCGGAAATTTAACTACACTGTCAAAATGTTTGATCAAAATACCTACCTCTGCCATTATCTGGAAGCTAATCGAAACCAATTGCTGGAATTGTTATCTTCCGTCCCCCATCGACGTCGAAGACTAATCATGCAGAGGAATTTCTGCTCAAAGTCACCCCTGCACAGAACGTTTATCGAGGACGATAATTTGAATTTCTGTTTTTTTTTTTCCGCCGATGCCAATTTCTTGATAATTTCTTCCTCGCGCCGTTATGCATGTATCTTCGGTGGTTCGCGCAGTAACACCTGATAAGGAAGAGGAAAAAAATTAGATTGGATTGAGGAATGTGGCGAGAGAGAGAGCGAGAGTAATTTTCGTCCAACCGTTGTCGTAGTTTCAGCAGATGTTTGAACTATTTTCATTTCTTTTTTTTTTTGTGTCCCAGTTCAGTACGTACCGATCCGGGATCTGAAAATGTTCCCGAACCCCTCATTATCGTCATTATCATTACAATCCTTTCTTTTTGTCTCTATGCTCTCCACACCACCATCAGGCAGTGATCGAACTGAGTTGTGCTGCATATATAAGGTCGGCCATAAGGCCCAAATGCACGAGATACCTGATGCATGCTCGCCCGCTTCGTCCGGTTCATGTGATGACCTAACGATGTCTTTCGGAGCAGGTTGTATGCGCGCTATCAGAGCAGCTTGGCTGATTCTTAGCTGACGGACGGCTAACCATTTGCTTCAGTTCATTAAGTCAGATGTCTCATGTTGGATGGATGGGGGGCTGTTCGCTGGTGGATGGCTGATGGAGCAGTGCAAGGTAATTTGCCGCAACCATGATCGCAGAGATCTGATCAAATTGCGCTTCTAATCTTCTTAGGAGTGCGGTAAATCAAACTTGGGTGGATGGGGAGGGGTGGTGCCGCTAATGGATATCTCAACACACATGCCAAAAAGTGATCTTCTCCTCATTATTCATAATTTCGTCTAAATCATGTTAACAGAGGATATGAGTGTGGCGCACATATGGGCAGGTAATGGCTGTCAAATTGTGCGGAGGGGTAATGATCGTGGGTTCCATTAAATGACACGGGGATGGGAAGATGTCTCTAGATAGAGATAGATAAATGGATGAAGGCAACTGGAAAGAAGTGCGTAATTTGGATTTGATTGGTAGTACCGGTATTAATGGTACCACTTTTCGTCAGGAGTCCGTCGAAGTCTTGTACAATAACAACCCACGAAATGGGGTCGTATGCATACGAGTCGTAGGAGCTGAGAGGAACAACTCTACTTAAATCATTCTCGTGTGTTCATCAAGGTCTTTCATTGATATTCCTTTCGCAAGTCGCAACCTCTATGCCTCTCACGACATGCTGAACGCCTCGTGAACGGCCTTTTCGTAAGGCACAGGTAGCGAACACAACTCTGTTCTTTTTACCCCTTCATCGGACCTGTAAACCACAGCCAAACACTTAACTGATCTAAATGTGATAATAACGATTTTTCAAGATTCTGAAATACTCGCCATTAGTAGGGCGCTTAGTGAAGCAAGAACTTGAGGCCAGCTCATAACCTCAAATAGTACGGATAGTACTTATAGTAGAGTCCGCAACATTATATATCAAAGTCCTGTCTCAAAGAGGTAAGACACCGACGTCAAATACATCGATTTTCCTCAAATCAGTGTTAGTATGCCATTGGGATATTTTATTTCCCTCTACACGTTGTTGAAATTCCCACTGTATCCTCAATTAGATTATTTTTATTCAAGAGACAGGAAGCTGTTACTATTGACAAAAAAGCAAGATTTTAGCTTGTGGTTCTTAGCCAGGTATCCCCCCTATTTGCATTCGGGCACTAAAAATGTTATACGTTGCTTGTACAACTATTTAAAATTTATCGGATTTTATACAGAAATTTTCCCGGGTTAAATTTTCAGCGAATTTTAACGGCAAAGCGCTAAAAAATAACGCAACAAAAATAGTCAATATAGTATTAAGAAGTAGAAAACAGTAAAAACTGGAGACCTATCTATTGCTCTAGTCCTTATGAGATAAGGTTCTCACAATCGAAATTATAACAAAACGTGAAATTTTCCACTTCTTAGCAACACTGGCTTTGATTGGCAAGCCTCAAGGGTGAGAAATTTACCAGGGTTTCAAGAATCGGTGCGGCGATATGATCACATGACCAGGAATAGCAATAGTCACCCTCAAAAAAGAGACTAACAGCCCTATTATGGCTATCAAATATCAATTATTTGATATTTGATAACCTCTATCAATTCGTCGATGATTTGGTATTATGAGTATCAATTGATCATTTTTACCCCATTGTGAATGCTAATCAAAATATCATTGAGAATGGGTACTATTTTGAAGTTTGACGTTTCTAATTGGTATTTGGTTTTTGTTTTGTGGCTGAAGTCTAATTTTGGTGAAATAATGTCAAAATTGGAAACTATTGAAAAGAGTATTCGCAACACGGAATATTATTATGGTTTGAGTTTATCCTCAATATCGGTCAACACTTCTACGAAGGCTTTTTTTGAAAGTCGGAAGTTCTGCACGAATCTGGAACCGAATCACACCAAGTAAAAAAAAAAATATGTTAACTGCTTACACATGTTCGTCCAAACACATTGCGTTTGATGCATCTCGTAAAGTCCTGCGTATGATAGCTTGTTCCCTCACACCTAATTCATCGTAATGCCCTTCAAAAAATAATTCTACCGATGACATTTCGGTCTAAAGTTTTTTTTTTTTTTAATAATAGGCACAAGGAAATAATTTGTATGATTCGATATCAATAGAAATTTTGAACCGCCCGAATATTTGATATGTATCAACAAGAAATTTGTGGTTGATAGAAAATTTGATGAATATCAATTTTTTTGACGACCGTAATACCAAGTTTACAGATAAAACTATTCACAATAGATCTTAAATCTTATACAATTCACAATTCATCAAAAATGTTGATAGATTGATAACCATAATACCAATTCGTTCATTTTGTTGATACGTATCAATTATTATCAAATGTCGTGTTGATATTTGATAGCCATAATAGGGCTGTAAGGGACTAAAGGACTCATAGCGAATTAAGTGCCACATAAACTCTTATAAATAGCCTATGTAAGTATTTTAGTAGAATTTAAAGAGTTGTATGAGCAAACGGCCCAAAGTCTTTATAACTAAAAGTCTAGACTAGAATTACTAGAAATTCAAGTAGGTACTTAAATCGACTACGTTGTTTTAAACATCAATCAGTTAATACGGGCAAAAACGGTAAGAGAAAGTGATCACGAAACTATTATATCTATATGAAATAAAATGTGGTATAAATAAGAGACAAAACACAACACTTTAAATAGGTACAGACAAAATTTGTTTGGACAAGTTTTAGAACTTATTAAATTTAAGAAGTGTCACAAATTATTTAGCCGATGATTTTTTAAAAAGAGTGAATGAAAGTGTTTCTGTATTTATAACTAATAAAGTTATAAAATCTGGTGGAAATGAGTAAATATAAAAAAAATAATTTTTAAACGAAAGTGTAAATATGTAATGTCAAAAATATGTTGGTTCCTGTGATAAAAGAAATGTTCGGAAAAAAAGACTAAAGTGAAATTAAAAGTGTACAACAATTGTTTGATTACTTGAATGCTAGAGCTTAATAATAGACTTGCAGTCTGGTTTTCGAAAGGGTAACTCATGTGGAAGAAAATCTAGCGAAAAAAAGAAGTATATTTTGTGTGCACTTTTGGACTTGAAACGAGCGTTTGAGATCATTAGTAGAGAAATTTTAATAATGAAAATGAAAAGAATACGGTGTTAAAGACAAAGAACTCTCTGAAGCAATTGAAGTTATCTTTTGGGTGCCTCAAGGGTCTGTCTTAGGGACTCTCCTGTTTACGATTTACATAAACGATCTCAAGTATGTTGTGTTTTAAAATAAAATATTGTAAATTGTAAGTTGTCCACGCAATAATATCGTAGACATATGATAGGCGGAATATCTTTATAAATAATAAATGAAATAAAATACCTAGGTGTAGTTTTAGCCCAAAAGTTACTGTTCGCTAACCACATTAATTATGTTTGTAAAAAAATCGCAAAAAAAGTAGGATTTATGAAACGAATCAGAAACCAAATTTCCACTATTAGTGCAATAAATATTATGTTATGTCATTGTAAAACCACATTTTGAGTACATTTACACTGTTATGTGTAAGGCGGGTGAGATTTTAAGACAGAAAAAATTACATAATAAGGCAATGAGGTGTTTACTAAGGTGCAATAGATACATGTCAATTAGTTTTATTTTAAATTCGTTAAAGTGGCTGAAGGAAAGAGTAATTATGAATGTTCTAGTGTTTGTATATTTTATAATTAACAATTTAATGCGAAATTATTAACTTGACTGTGTTAATTTTATTAGAGATCCACAACCTTATGCGCTAAGAATTAGAAACGACATAAGATTACCTAATTTTAAATGCTAGTAGTCAGAATTCTCTCATATACAAAGGTTTTATTTATTTTTTGGCTTGGCCAATGGTCGGCGCAGTGGCTTAGTGGTTGGTGTGTTGGACTACTAAGCGAGGGGTGCCAGGTTCGAATCCCGAGAAAACCCAAATTCCAACTTAAGGTTTTTTTTCACTGCGCCACCTCTCGCGAACGTCTGACAAACAACCGAGAGTATAACTGTCATGAAAGAGCTTCTCAATTGGCCGTTTGGACTCGGCATAAAATTGTAGATCCCTTCCATTCTCACATAACACGAATGGTTGTGAGAAGTTGGGCCTAGGGTCCCTACGGACCTGTTGAGCCAATTTTTTTTTTTTTTAGCTTGGCCAATGAAATAAAAAATCACACCAACCAAAATGTAATTAAAATAAATGTAATAGAATTTTTTAAAGCGAAGTATTAACTATAAAAATCAGTTATTTAAAAATAACTTTTATGAATATAAATAATTAAATTGAACTAAATAAAAATAATACAATAAGAGTCTTTTCGCACCAACACCTTACAATACGCCTGTTTTTTGAGTTTCTTAGCAAAGCAAAGCAAAGTTAAGTAGGATTTTCAGCAGGCAGTTACAACAACTACGCTCTACTTAACACGTCGAGAACTTACAGTAGTTATTATTGCGTGTTAAAAATTCTACTCTACTTTGCTTTGCTACGATCAAAGCTCAAAAAACGCGCTTCGAGTGCGGCTTATGAAATCTTATGCTGAAAGGCCTTCATCTGTCATAGTCAATTTGACAGTTTAAAAAAAAAAGATGATATGATTGATTGGTGCAACATGTGCGTATACCCTAGACCTAAGCTTCTTTCAATCATTCGCTTTGTGTGAGTTTGTATTCTCGGGAAAAATCGAAGGGACCTAAAATTTGTACCCTATTGTTCGAACGGATCGGTTCGTCAATATCGTAGGTATACGATTATCTCCGAATTATTATAGACCCTTTGGCTCGTCCCTGTATTAAAGAAAGGTATGATGGGGGCTTGAATTTGCTTTCCAATACAAAGCTTGGTCACATACCATTTGCTAAATTAATAGAATTTTATATACTAACATCATAGCGACGAGTTATAACTCTAGAGCTCTACAGCCAGATTTAGAGAATTTAGAGGAAGACTTCACCTTAGGCACAGTTGGCTAAAAACCAGGGTTTTTATTTGAAGCCTTGGTTAACCCCTAACTGAGAAGACGAAGGCATCCGTATTGAAAGAATAAAAACTATATCAGACCTTGTTAAGCTTTTTTATAGCCAAAACTGTTCTATACTCACCATCGGCACTGAAAAAGATTTCACGTTAACTGGATGTAGGTTTTCTTCCCGACTTGTAACTTTCTGATATGCTTACAAATATCTACTGATCCTTGCACTTCGGTGTCTAGTTTTCTTTGCCCCAAAAAGAATCTTGCGGCCAGTTACTGGTCTTTCTTATAAAATTTATGGTTGTTTTTGAAATAGCGAGAATCTTCGAACTCTTTGACCTGGAAGACTGCCTAGATCCTGTTTTTTCTACACAGGATCATCTTCTACCGCTTATTCATCATCATACCACGTGGCCTTTCTTGAGTGTTGATGTCTGACTATACGGGCTAACTCTTTGATGATGTTCCGATACTGGCGCCACTGGTGGCTGCCGTCTGTGGTAGATGAATGCACATAGTTAAAATTTTGTCTAGAAGTGTCTTAAAGCGTCTGCAACGTCGAGTTTCTTCTTCTGTTTGGTTAACGTTTTCATCTCGTTGGACAGCTTTGAACGTAAGCAAGAAAATCGTAAGAGTTTTCGTTTGACACTCGGAATTTGTGCCTCTTGTAGGACGTTTTGCGGCTGACTTGCATTAGTTAGGTAATGGTCGATTTGGCTGGCAGTTCGTTAGGCAATAGGGCCTCATCGCGGTGTAGCTTATTGGCATTGTAATCCAATAAAGTAGTTCTATTCTCGTCACCTAGTTCGAGATGTTAAAACTTATTATAAGACTCAAAAAATCGTTTACCCTCCGACTTTAGTCCGTAAGTTCAGCTTTGACATCGTTCTCCAGACAGGGAACATTAAGGATGTCACAAAACATCACCTTGATGGGGGTCTTAAGCATTTTTGGTAGAGGTGTCTCTTTATTTGAGGGTTCATTCGCTAGAAGTTCTTTTTAGCAATCGCAATATATTTTTCAATGGTTTTATGACCTCAATGCTGAATAAATGCCGTTGAGTTGCTAAGGTCGAATATCTGTGACTGTGCTGCCGACCGTATTTTTCCTCTACTTCTCGTGGGAGATGCGCTTCTATAACCTTATGTGGACCTTAAGTGGGGAGGACGAACCTACGTAAATGAAATTAATTTTATTCCTCATTGTCTTGAAACTCAAACCAAGCTATCAGCACCCCCGCAGTCTAACAATAGTTCCTCACATCAATGGCTGTAAATTGTGGTCATCTGAAAATATGCCTCCCAGGAAGCTAGCCTGTTGGGTACATCTTGCCCCACATAAAATTGAACCTTCTTCGGTGACATTCCTCAGCGAGTCGTCCTTACACACTTTCCCAGCTGTCACCCGTTTAACATTAATTAATAACAAACAGCTACTGCACTTACCCTATACCCAATTGATACCCATCCGACGGGTCTTTCGACGACAGGACTCTTGTGAATTTCTCTTTTTCGAGTTGCCAAAGGCAACTAAACAGACAAACAGATGCTTACTTTCCTTAAAATTGGTATCAATCATCTTTACCGGTTGCGCAAAGTTTGACTTTAAAGAGGTCATTTGGCGTGCTCCATGCGTGCAAGTAAAATGTATGACGAACCGGAACGTAGCCTATCTCCACCCCGATTAATGCTGCGGCTTCATGCCGACATTATCCATCAGCAGAACAGCAAATAAAAAAAAATATCCCAAACTGCCAAAAGAAAAGAGAATTAGTCGCGTGGCTCCATTCAACCACTAAGACTCCGTCCGTCTTTCTCCCTTTTCTCTGGGTGAAGAAGGCATACAAGGAAGTCAAACAAGTGATATGCAACCCCAAACCGGCTCCAAAAAGTGGTCACACTGCCACCACCAGCAGTAGTTTCAGCTCCAAGCGCACCGCAGGGCAACCCACAACGACGACAACGACGACGTTAGGACGAAAGTGATAGACTCCCAGAAGGCACTTGATTGACGCAGATGTCCATTTTTTTCGGCGACGACTGCGATCCAGCAAAAACCACGACTTGCACGACGACGAGCGACGAGGAAGAAACTCAACTTGGACAAAGCACCACCAGAATCGAATCGCATCGCACACCTGATGTGTGATGTGTTACTCTTGCTGGGGCATGTGTGGGCCGCAAGGGGGATACCTGGATCTTTGGCAGTGGCATCAGCTGCCGAATCGCATGTCTCACAAATAAGCACGAACCGAACTGAGCACACGAACAAAACAAAAAAAAATCTATTTCGGTAGTTTATATGACAGTAAACCTCGCAGCCCTTGATAAATATGCTTGTGGTTTCGTCGGTTGTTGTTGTTGCTGCTGCGGATTGTGGAAACAGGTGTATTTTGTTTATGGCTAAGTAAACAACTTCCGTGGCCCTGCCGGCGACCGATATGTATACAACAGACACTCGTACACACAACTAAAGCCGGCCATGCGTATATGAGTGCAACAATTAAATAAGTGCATTCATTGAGAGGCACACGCGCGACAGTGTTTCGTCTTTGGAGGGGGGTTGCGTCTTCTTATGGGCCTTAAGTGGGGGGACGAACCACAAACCCACCTGAATGGCATTGTTATTATTTCTCATTCTCATTGACGACAACGACGACGGTCTTGTTTGGGCGATTGAAACGGAAGCCAACCGCCGAAATGGGCGAAGAGACGTTACATCGGAGTCGGATTGAATTTATTGCAATTTTATCTGATGTTTGAGAGTCCTTTTTGAGGTCTTAATTTCCCATTCATGCCACGATTAAGTGGGCTTTTTGAAGCCACCTGCCTGTGCCTGTCGTAAAAATGTGCACTTGAGTTGCAGCGACCCCACCGCGAGTGATCAGATTATCCACAACTCTAATGAAGTTGTCTGCTCATCAGGATCAGGAGTAACATTCAGATGTGCATTGCGTTTCATCTGCCTTGGAGGTAAGGGCGAGTTGCATGTTGTATAGTAAATGACAGTCGAGTCGGACTTGAATAAACGCTCTTTGAATGGCGTCCACCAAGGCTACCATCTGTGTGCTGTATTTTTTTAAATATAGTTGCGAAGTGCGTTTGTGCTTGTGAAACACTTCTGATTTTTTAAAAGGAGGTTGAACAATTTCGATTTAAATGTATGAAAGTTTGAGGCAGCTGTAGATCGTACTGATTTAAATAGATTGAGTTCACCTTAACCAAGACTTTCGTCATGTAATGCTCGTTCACGGAAGACGCGGTCCGAATCCTAGTGTTAAAAATTCATCGAGGGAATTCGGATGTGCGCTTTGTTCTTATTTCATTTCTATCTTTGCGATGGTTACTGTACCTAGAGTGGCGGTTGTTAACATGATAACTAAGCGGGGCCACTAAATAACATTTTTAGCACATATCATAGTCCTTGCTTGTGTTCATTGCTCTAGCAGTTTTTTTTTCAGAAATACGTGTGTTCTTTGACGCGTTTTTTTGACACGTTTTTTTACGCGTTTTTCGACGCGTTTTTTGACGCGTTTTTGGCGCGTTTTTACACACGTTTTTTGACGCGTTTTTTTGATACATTTTTTGATGCGTTTTTTGATGCGTTTTTTGACGCGTTTCTTGACGCGTTTTTTGGCGCGTTTTTTGGCGCGTTTTTTGATGCGTTTTTTGACGCGTTTTTTGACGCGTTTTTTGGCGCGTTTTTTGACGCGTGTTTTGACGCGTTTTTTGGCGCGTTTTTTGACGCGTTTTTTGGCGCGTTTTTCGACGGGTTTTTTGACGCGTTTTTTGACGCGTTTTTCGGCGGGTTTTTTGGTGCGTTTTTTGACGCGTTTTTCGGTGGGTTTTTTGGTGCGTTTTTTGATGCATTTTTTTGGCGTTTTTTGGACGCGTTTTTGTGATGCGTTTTGTGATGCGTTTTTTGGCGCGTTTTTTGATGCGTTTTTTGACGCGTTTTTTGGCGCGTTTTTGGCGCGTTTTTTGACGCGTTTCTTGACGCGTTTTTTGGCGCGTTTTTTGGCGCGTTTTTTGGCTCGTTTTTTGACGCGTTTTTTTGATGCGTTTTTTGGCGCGTTTTTCGGTGGGTTTTTTGGTGCGTTTTTTGATGCATTTTTTTGGCGTTTTTTGGACGCGTTTTTGTGATGCGTTTTTTGGCGCGTTTTTTGATGCGTTTTTTGACGCGTTTTTTGGGGCGTTTTTGGCGCGTTTTTTGACGCGTTTCTTGACGCGTTTTTTGGCGCGTTTTTTGATGCGTTTTTTGGCGCGTTTTTTGACGCGTTTTTCGGTGGGTTTTTTGGTGCGTTTTTTGATGCATTTTTTTGGCGTTTTTTGGACGCGTTTTTGTGATGCGTTTTTTGGCGCGTTTTTTGATGCGTTTTTTGACGCGTTTTTTGGGGCGTTTTTGGCGCGTTTTTTGACGCGTTTCTTGACGCGTTTTTTGGCGCGTTTTTTGATGCGTTTTTTGGCGCGTTTTTTGACGCGTTTTTTGGCGCGTTTTTTGACGCGTTTTTTGGCGCGTTTTTCGACGGGTTTTTTGGTGCGTTTTTTGACGCGTTTTTCGGTGGGTTTTTTGGTGCGTTTTTTGATGCATTTTTTTGGCGTTTTTTGGACGCGTTTTTGTGATGCGTTTTGTGATGCGTTTTTTGGCGCGTTTTTTGGCGCGTTTTTTGATGCGTTTTTTGACGCGTTTTTCGGTGGGTTTTTTGGTGCGTTTTTTGATGCATTTTTTTGGCGTTTTTTGGACGCGTTTTTGTGATGCGTTTTTTGGCGCGTTTTTTGATGCGTTTTTTGACGCGTTTTTTGGGGCGTTTTTGGCGCGTTTTTTGACGCGTTTCTTGACGCGTTTTTTGGCGCGTTTTTTGATGCGTTTTTTGGCGCGTTTTTTGACGCGTTTTTTGGCGCGTTTTTTGACGCGTTTTTTGGCGCGTTTTTCGACGGGTTTTTTGACGCGTTTTTTGACGCGTTTTTCGGCGGGTTTTTTGGTGCGTTTTTTGACGCGTTTTTCGGTGGGTTTTTTGGTGCGTTTTTTGATGCATTTTTTTGGCGTTTTTTGGACGCGTTTTTGTGATGCGTTTTGTGATGCGTTTTTTGGCGCGTTTTTTGATGCGTTTTTTGACGCGTTTTTTGGCGCGTTTTTGGCGCGTTTTTTGACGCGTTTCTTGACGCGTTTTTTGGCGCGTTTTTTGGCGCGTTTTTTGGCTCGTTTTTTGACGCGTTTTTTTGATGCGTTTTTTGGCGCATTTTTGGCGCGTTTTTTGACGCGTTTTTTGATGCGTTTTTTGGCGCGTTTTTTGGCGCGTTTTTTGACTCGTTTTTCGGCGGGTTTTTTGGTGCGTTTTTTGACGCGTTTTTCGGTGGGTTTTTTGGTGCGTTTTTTGATGCATTTTTTTGGCGTTTTTTGGACGCGTTTTTGTGATGCGTTTTGTGATGCGTTTTTTGGCGCGTTTTTTGATGCGTTTTTTGGCGCGTTTTTTGACGCGTTTTTTGGCGCGTTTTTCGACGGGTTTTTTGACGCGTTTTTTGACGCGTTTTTCGGCGGGTTTTTTGGTGCGTTTTTTGACGCGTTTTTCGGTGGGTTTTTTGGTGCGTTTTTTGATGCATTTTTTTGGCGTTTTTTGGACGCGTTTTTGTGATGCGTTTTTTGGCGCGTTTTTTGATGCGTTTTTTGACGCGTTTTTTGGGGCGTTTTTGGCGCGTTTTTTGACGCGTTTCTTGACGCGTTTTTTGGCGCGTTTTTTGATGCGTTTTTTGGCGCGTTTTTTGACGCGTTTTTTGGCGCGTTTTTTGACGCGTTTTTTGGCGCGTTTTTCGACGGGTTTTTTGGTGCGTTTTTTGACGCGTTTTTCGGTGGGTTTTTTGGTGCGTTTTTTGATGCATTTTTTTGGCGTTTTTTGGACGCGTTTTTGTGATGCGTTTTGTGATGCGTTTTTTGGCGCGTTTTTTGGCGCGTTTTTTGATGCGTTTTTTGACGCGTTTTTTGGCGCGTTTTTGGCGCGTTTTTTGACGCGTTTCTTGACGCGTTTTTTGGCGCGTTTTTTGGCTCGTTTTTTGACGCGTTTTTTTGATGCGTTTTTTGGCGCATTTTTGGCGCGTTTTTTGACGCGTTTTTTGATGCGTTTTTTGGCGCGTTTTTTGGCGCGTTTTTTGACTCGTTTTTTGGTGCGTTTTTTGAAGCGTTTTTTTGACACGTTTTTTGACGCGTTTTTTGATGCGTTTTTGGCGCGTTTTTTGGCGCGTTTTTTGGCGCGTTTTTTGGCGCGTTTTTTTGACGCGTTTTTTGACGCGTTTTTACACGCATTTTTTTGAAGCGTTTATCGACGCGTTTTTTGACGCGCTTTTTGACGCTTTTTTTGACGCGTTTTTTGGAGCGTTTTTTGACGCGTTTTTTGACGCGTTTTTCGACGGGTTTTTTGGCGCGTTTTTTGACGCGTTTTTTGATGCGTTTTTTGATGCATTTTTTGGCGCTTTTTTGGCGTTTTTTTGGACGCGTTTTTTTGATGCGATTTTTATAATTTTTGCATTTGTTTCATTTTTCTCAATAAAACAAATATCCGTCTACGAACAACTCATCTTTCCTTTTATAGAATTTAACGATTGGAACTTTCAGGGTTGGGGTCAAAATTCTTGGATTGTTAAATTTTTTTTTCAAAATTCTGCTCTCAAAATGTTGCTTTCAAAATTCTGTTTTCAAAATTCTGCTTAACAAAACTCTGCAAATAATAAAAAAGTTTTGAAAAATGTTAAAAAGCGCCTTTTATGGAAAATAGTTTTTTATTTATAGCCTGTGATGAAAATAAAAAATGTCGTGGGTATTTTTTATTTATACGATTTTATTTCATTTTTATTATAGAAATACGAAAGTTAACAAAAGAAGGAACACTGTTATTAATAGTTTTTAGGAAGACTGAGATAACGTCCTTGTCTGTCAACCAAACCATCAATCGCAGCGTAACAGTAATTACAACGAACCTCCAAGGAAAGGTGTCTTAGAGTATTCGGAGATCCTACGGAGTCGCTTGTCGGAGGAATTTGGATTAAACAACATTTCGAATGTCCTTTTATACTGCCGAAATGAAGTATAAACAGAAAATAAATGCAATTATAATAAATTATCGCTGCTTCGCAGTGTTTCATTAACGTAGGGCAAAAAATCAAAAAATGGAAAATGGAAAATCAATAAAATAAAGTAGCCTATCGCAATAATCTATCCCGGAAATTACCTCTTACAAACATATCTATTTTGATCAAAATCTTTAGAGCGGTTTTTGAAAAATTTGGCAGACAAAACAGTACCAAATATTGCAATGTTTAGTTCGAAAAATAATATTTCTTAACTATTTAGCTGAAAAACGAGTACAAGTTATTGTTCGAGTTTATTACTTGGTTTTTGAAGTTTTATCGAAATCGAAAATGGAGCTGTCGATATATGAGCCGTTCTTAAAATTAGCGTTTTCGGTAATTCGACTTGAAAATTAAGGAAATTAAATTAGGAATGGCCATATTACCTTACAAATTTGTTACGTATGAACCGTTTTCGAGATATGTCCAAACTGATAAAGTGTGTTTTTAAAAAGTATGCTAAATGCATAGTACATACTTTTTAAAACCGAATACTGTTTTTTTTTCAACAGTGGCTTAGTTAGTTTTAAAACATTTTTTTTAACCAAAAAAAATCACTCAGTTAGGGCCAATTTTTGAGCGTTTGTCTAAAAATTTATAGCCAACAAAATGTCTGACCATAAATATAGCTTCAAAGTTCCCATTACTTCCTATTACAGTTCTGAAAACTACAATCTCTCTGAAAGTTGTAAGTAAGTAAGTTGTAAGTTTCCAACGATTTATTTTAGAAAACACAAGAAGAATTAAAAGCGATGTTCTGAGATGATCAAATAAGTTCTAATGAGAGATTTGAAAAGTTAAAAAGTTTGCATAAACTATGATTGCAGTTGTTGAGAAGTCCTCGTGAAACTAAGCAATGCATTCCCATAAACAAAGCCTGACTTATTCCAAGACTTAGTTAAAAAAAAAGCAGAAACCATAAGTTCGCTTGAGTTCTGAAGATAGTTCCGCAAAGTCTTGAAACGGTTTATTTGACAAAGATATTTTAAAATCAAATCTAGAAAAGATTACAGTTCAGAAAACTATGAGTTCTCTTTGTTTTGATTAGAGTTCCGAAAAATGCTGGAAAAACTACAGCACTCTCTCATAGCAGTCTCTGTTGTAACTATAAAAAAAAACTATTGCTAAAATTAAAAAAAAAATATTGTTTCAAAAATTGTATTAAAAGTTCTGGAAAATCGTAAATTTTTGCGGATGAGTAGTTCATCTACCGTTTTTTTTTTTTTAAACCAGAAATTAACTATGTCGACAATTTATGGGGGTCGATCACAACGCAAGCAAAACTATCCCATTCCGGTCTCGAGATGAAACAGATGAAAGCCAAATGCCCACTTATCGTGATCCAATGTAGTACATTGAAACTGACAGTTATCCGCTATAGGTATCTAGATCAACCACGGATCTACATACCGCATTCAAAATGCGTCGTATCCACCTTTGGAAATATTCATTTCAATCAAGCTGTCAGATTTAATAAGGAAAAGATGAACGACACGATAATAAGGATGTATAACGTATATCCCCCAGCGATATCTCCTTCCCTAATGAGGACATCTTTTCACGTCCACCATTATGATATAGATACTTAAAACCGCATTATACACGATAACGCAACCACAGAAATTGCTCTGAATTCATTAGACGCATCTAACAGTTGATTCATAAATAATAAGGATAACAAACTCGTCAAAAACTACCGATGCCTACCGTTGGCCATTTGTTCGAAATCACCCAAGGATGCAACATCACGTTGTCGTCCTTTTGTTGTCGGCCCATTGTCCGAGAATATTCATTTCACATTGCATCTCAATAAAAGTATCGTCTTGCGCAGACGTTCTCACATCTTGATGATGGGAGGATATTTATAATGACCAAGGATCGATATCAATCAGAGTGCAGCACAGACGGACACGAGGTTCCTTAGAAGAAGCAACAAAATGACCAAAAATGATAGTAAACATCGGTTTTTGTGCGCTGGTCTTTTATGTGAGATTCTTGTTAGAGGAGGCTGAACAAAAGGATATGCGTACAGTGATGGAATTCCTAGAAGATCAGAGCTCGCTAGGAGGATACAGATTTTGCGCGGTATTTTACACAATTGTCAGAAGGTAGCAGATTGCGAACGATGAGCGTTTTGTCCATCAGCAGGAGATCTTTGTATGACCTGGTGTTAGTTTTGAAATAAAAACCATGGCATGTCCTTGAAAGGTGAAAGGAAGATACAATGAATAGGAAACTCTCTCCGCTGGACGAGGCGTTGATAAATTGCAGAGATAGTGATCGTCTGTTGGATGAATGGCTATCTTCTCAGTAAATTTCTGAGAAAGGCTTGGTAAAATTTTGAAAGAGGAGAAATTTTATCATTGCAAATGAAATATGTTTCGAGAAAAATATTATATATACTGCTGTGAGGATAATATTTGCTAACGCCAACAATACGAGCATTGTAATGGCGAAAACTATCAGGAACAGGAAAAGCATTACTCATCTCATCATATCCGAAGAAGTTTGTCAAAAACAAATAGCTAAACATGAGACATGTACAGCATACGGTCCATTATGTCTCGGCCCTTGCTCACTACGCCACGCGAGGGCAAATCAATTCAATTTGATCAGAAAAAATTTCAGCCTTTAAAGCTCTATTACGTGGCCTCATTCCACCGTAGCATGTGCTCAGCCACGCGCATTACTCCCTTTCTTTTTGTTCCCCACTCAGAGTCTGCCACCCTGATGCCCGAGCCACCTCGCAACTTCCGTTTCATGTCGCATTTTCGTTTCATCGTGACGAGTGCTTGACGAGTTTCACTTCAAAAACCACAAGGCTTTGTGCAAACACCGCATTCGAAGTTTTAGTGCTATAATCCTACATAGATTTAATTGCGGATATGTTAAAATGTTTAAAATTTAGCAGCCCCAAAAGTAGACTTTGGAAAACAAAAATAAAGCAGCTTTTGACAGATCGTAGTCCGGTGCTGGTCGATTTTGTAAGACCTTAAAAAAAAAGGATATCCCGTCAATTTAAATATTTATTTTAAGAGTCCAGGCTTAATTTTTCAAACACACAAAGTGGCGAAATTTTCCATACAAAATTGCATATTGTGACATACAAAATATTTAGTGTGGGGTTTAAAAAAGATTGACAAAAAGCAAAATTTCCAACATGAAAATATCTATTGTGACTTGCAATATGCTTAATGTGAAGTTAAAACAATACCATTAGTTGCTACTATACAATACGATTGTTGACTGAATTGCCAATGACATTTTTGAAAATTTTGATATTCTGACTTTTGTTATCTACTTCCAAATTTTATGCGTGTCTTCGTCTTTTGTAAAACTTTAAGGTTTTTCTATAGTTTGGATTCGAACAGATAAATTGATAATTTTTCTAAGTACATTGTGCTCCAGTATACTCACCATTTTCTGGGAACTAAAATTAAAATAGAAAATTATTAGCTTTACAGGGAATTGGCAGCACTACGAGTACCAAATATCTATTGGAAAGGTCGATAGCCCTGATTTAATTGTCAAGGTGGGATAAACACATCTGTCAATTATAATATTTAGTATCCACAGGTTCCGGAGGAAGACACTGACGGAAATATTGTAGTCGATTTGGCGCTGAAAATGAATGACAACCCAAACGCGGTGCTTATAATCATTTTCAATCTGTGTTAAATTCTACGAACTCACAATGGGCAATCTTTCAAAATGTTGTCATTGTGGGTTCGTAAAATTTAACCTATAATATATTAGGTCTATTCGCTACTCTCCGAAGCCAAGCACTAAATATCTGTCAAACTCGAAAAATTGATTCCAAAGTAGGTATATGATTGACCTTAAGCTTGGGCCACTTACATCTTTGACATCTAGTGTCATAAATAAAACGAAATGTATTTTTGTTGTGTGGAATTGACTTTTAAGACGGATTTTAAATTTGTTTCTTTTCAACTTTGTGCATTTGACATATTTACCAGTCATGAGAGGAACTGCTCGTTACTCGTTATTTTTCTAATATTCTCTTTCCCTGTCATTTTTGATTAGAAGGTGTATAGACTTTGTGTATCGATAGCGATATCGACAGCGATTGCATTCGATTTAAACCGCGTACACGAATGAACATATTGAGTGCGCAGGCTTAAATAAAATGTACTTATTAGGCCCCATGTAGGATATATCGTATCGGATCTGGAATATAAAATATGTAATAAATATTTGATATTTTTCGCAAATCTTTTTTAATTTTGGTATAACAAGTTAGCAAAAGTTAGTTCGAAATGTTCGAACTAAATCGATATGTGAACTGCAGCATTAACAACAGTCCGCCCGGCCGAAATCAAGTCATGTCCGAGGTTTTATGGAAATAACAACTTAGCTGGTTGTTATTAGTACATACGGTTATAGAGAACGACTGTCAAAATATTTAAAAAAAATAACTCAAAGTTTGACAATGACCCTTGACAATAAACATTTTTAGTTTCGGCTTTAAATTTTATTAGTTCACAGTGCTTTTCATACAAATGTTGTAATTGTGAACTTCCGTAAATTTAAAACCGTGACTAAAATTTGTTATATTACGGCGCTATGGCTGTTTCAAATTTGTGTACCCAAAAGTTAAAAATGGATGAAAAATTGGTTCAAAAATTATATTTGAAAAATTTAAAACCATAATGAATTTTAATAATTAATTTTAAGCAAGAAATTCCTCACCTTGAACAAATATTTTTCATAAAAAAGTTTTCATAAAGGGTCACCAAATTATGAAGTTGCATTTACAGCATCACGCACGCTCATTTTTGCACGAGACGGGACAGGAGGATCCGTTTGTCAATGCTAATAAAGGCGTTAAAATGGGACCAACAAATTAGTCGCCTAAAGTGTCATGGATGTTCTCACCATAATTATAGAAACACAAAACGGAAATAAAAAGTTCCGGCGACCAACATTTTTGCAATCACTTGAAAAATTTTTCATTTCAGATTTAAAACATATGACATGTGAGTGGTAAATCTGTTATACAAAATAAATATTTTTGTATTTGGTTTTTCGGTAGATGAATGCATTGATCAAATTAATGCCGATTTAGAAAATATAACAAATTATTTAAAAATGAATAAATTAAGACTTAATACTAATAAAACTAAAGCTATGATCATAAATGAAGAATCAAATAAACAAATTTGTATTGATAATGTTATATTAGAGCAAGTAAATGAAATTAAATACTTAGGTGTGATAATTGATAAACAGTTAAAATTTGATAAGTATTTAAGCGAAAATTGGATTTTTTAAACGAATAAGGCAAAAATTATCAATAAATACTTCGTTAAAGATTTATAATGTCATGATAAAACCGCATTTCGAATATTGCTCAACAATTGTATTCCTAAGTCAAAATCAATTTAAAGAAAGATTACAAAAACTGCAAAATAGGGGAATGAGATGTATTTTAATGTGCAATATATTAACTCCCATCAGGCTAATGATTGACCCTTTAAAATGGTTAACAATAAACCAAAGAATATTAATGAATGTACTTTTAATTGTATTCAAAATGAAGAATAACCATACGGCACAGTATTTAACAAATCAATTAGTTTTCGTGGCAGATGTTCAACCATATAATCTGAGAAGCATAGGTGATTTTAGACTTGTTTTTTTTTTTAGAAATAATAGATCTCAGAATATTTTATTATATAATGGATTGAAATTATTTAATGGTCTACCAAATGCATTAAAGATTGAACGCAATATTAAAAGAATGTTAGTTTCTTACATTAAATTAAGCTATAATTAAGTTATTAACTAGTTATTTACCTTTTTAGAACAAATGTACCAAATTTTGTCAAAATAGCTCAAGCTAAATAAATAAATCTATCTATCTATAAATAAGTAATTGTCCGTTCATCACTTCCGGAAGTCAATATTTGTTTTATATTAATGCCATCTCTATAAAAAATATCAACATTGTGAACTTTCCCATAATTCCTATCACGTAAACAAGATGGCCGACCAAAATATGTGTCATGTAGTATTGCGTGTTAGGTAGTGCTGTCCCTGTCGGCTTTAGTATTGGTTAATGTAAACCCACTATAGAGTGAAATAAAATACTAACAAATAATGTGTTTGTTTAAAAGGCAGTTTGAATCGTTTTTTGAGCAGCAGCTGGGGTGAGCTATAAAAACACAAGCTCTTAGCTGTCAAATTATTGTTTTCGCTGAAAAATGGCTGCCTAATTTCTGTATTTTGATAATGACTGAACATTAATGAACTTTGGAAGTAAATAATATTTTTTTATAGCAAGGTACTGAATACTGATACTCTTTCCAAAAAACTCAATCCTAAATTTTTTATATTAGATTTTTAGATTAGATTCATTTATTTATTCTTAGATTCATTCATTCATTCATTTCACTTAAATTACTTAAATTACTAACAATATTCATGAATGAGTGACATAGAATAATAGTAATCATTCGTTAACTACAAAGTGGTGAATGACACTTCAAATAATAAAAATAAAAAGTTTGATCAGCAGGTCTGTATATGCACCCTAGAGCTTATTTCTCATTCTATTCGTATTGTGTGAGTTTGTAGTCTTTGGAACAAATAATCAATGGAATTACGCGCAGATGTAGAAAGCGTGCATCGACGATGGGCCTGGTTATGGATAGGTACGGTGACCTTCCGTTAATTTTAATAATGGAGAGTTCTGTATTGAAGACGATGTACCTAGTTCAACCATAAATTCTGTTACAAATATAAACCGGCTTAAAAAAAAAGCAAACATTTTGAAATATTTTTTGCTGCATTTATTAGATAATAATATTGGTAATTTGAAAAAAAAACATACATCACTCGAAATGATCGCCTTTTGCTCTCAAACGTGTTGGCACGTACTGTCAATGATTTTTTTTAGGCTCTCCAAATTTCTGTGGGGTGTTTGGCAAGCCTTGCTCTCCAATTCTCACTATATACTATAATCCAATGGGTTCAGATCTGGACTTTCCGAGGGTCAATCCTCTGCAGGAATATTGACCCCGAGCCAATCCTGCGTGGTTTTGGCTTTACACGCCGGAACAGAATCTTGTTGAAAGACCCATCTTTCTCCATCAAATAAAGTATTTGTTAGCGTCTTGTCTAAAACCCAGTTCTCAGCTTGTTTCTTCGAGCGCAGAACTGAGACCCGCTTGTTGTCTTGATTCAAAAATTATAGACATTGATGTAAGTAATGTGGGTGTGATGTTTGATTTTCTGACACTTGACACTTTAAAATTGCTCACAAAAAATGACCTTTCAAAAGTCAAAAGTGTAGTAAACTTCGACATGTGCACTAGGGTGGAGCGAACATTTTTTTTTTATTAATTGGTATCTAATAGTAAGAAAAAGGTGCCTTATAGGCTTAAATGTATAAATGCAAAATTTTATTCGATTTGGCTAACGATAACTGCCTCCGCAAACACACTGAAATCAAGTGAGACGGAGTGTATGCTATAAAATTTAATTACTTTTTTTGAATATCTAGTTAGCCACGCCTTTTGTTTGATATCAGTTCACTATTGTTTTCCGTATGAATCGGTCATATACTCGTCACTTTTACAAATATTAAACTAAACTCATAAAAAAAAAACATGCAAAGAACGCGAAGTGTATTTAAATGTCCTATTTTTGTTGATTCTGGTGATATGAAAGAAAACATTCTGCCTACTTATGAAGATGCAATCATGTACTATGAATGGACGAGACATCAACTTATATTCGAAATGGAAACTGTAAAAGAGCCCACCTTTCCAGAAGTAGCAGCTATAGTATACATGCTTTGGAGATTAGTACTTCTTCGACATCCTCATCATCAGCGTCTGAAAATTCCAAAAGTACGGATAACTTCATTCAGCCCAAAGAAAAACACATTCCTAAGAATAAAAGAATAATTTTCCTACATTATCAAAGACATGTGATAGGTATGGAGTATCAGATAGGGCAGCAGCAGCGATAGCGTCGTCTGTTCTGTTTGATATTGGGTCTGAATTAATGAACGAAAAGACAACTGCAGAATTATTTGCATTATATTTTGATAGCAGGAAAGACAAAACCATAAAATTGATTAAAAAAAAAGGCAAAATCTACAGAACTACAATTGTTGAAGAGCACATCTCTTTGCTGCAAGAGCCAGGATCCATATACACTTGCTATGTAGTTCCTAAGACTGGTGCGGCCAAAGGAGTACAAATTGCAATAAGAAGTTTTTTATCAGCTGAAGAGATTCCTCAACATCATCTCATGGCTATCGGTTGTGACGGTACAAATGTTAAGAACTTCAAAAACCACTTCAATGGATAATATGTTTACTACACATGAATGAACTACCTTTGAGACACTTATTTCAATATCTTGATAGATGTACTTCGGGACCTAAGTCTTACGCTGGACCTTTGGGAAAAGTACTTGAGACCTGTGAACAATTACCCGTTAAAACATTTCGACGTATTGATGGGAATGTTCTACCAAAAATGGCTAAAGATTTAAGTACAGATCAACAGTACTTGCACAAAATTGTGTCAGCGGTTTTATAAGGTGAGTTCCCACAAGATCTGTCGAATAAATCTCCAGGCAAAATTTCTCATGGGCGTTGGCTTACACGGGCCAACCGCATAATGCGTTTATATATAACAACAGAGACACCTTCTTAAAACTTCGTGACTTTGGCCACATTTGTTAAGGTTTACGCGCCTTCTCGGTTCTCCATAAAAAATAGACCATCGTGCGAGGATGGTACACACCACCTTTTTAACATAGCTATGACCTCCAGATATCTTCCAGAAGAAATTAAGAAGGTAATCGATCCCGTCATTCAGCGTAATGGTTATTTTGCACATCCTGAGAACATTCTTCTTACTATGATAACAGACAACAATCGACACATTAGAGAACTGGCAGCTCGGCGCATATTAAAAGCACGTAGTATGCCTCGGTCTTTAACACCCAGGCTATTTGAAGTGCCACTTAATAACTTCAATGCATCAACTTATATGAATTAAATAAATTGTCAGGAAAAGGTTTCTGACCCACCGATTATGCAAAACTTCTGCGATCAAGAAATTCGGAGCATGGCGCAATCTGATGGTGAAGGTGAAGTGTTCTTTTTAAGGCTTCCGTGCCATACCCAGGCTTTTGAACGAGCTGTAAAGATAACGACGGAAGCTGCCACTTCTCAGTACACAAAAAAGTCCCGACTAGGCGCAATAAAGGCCAAAATAGAATCACTGAAGACAATGCCTACGTTTGAGACAAAACAAGATTTTCAAGCATCTTAATTATAAAATATAATGTATATTGTTACGAGAATGAATTTATTTTTTGTTTATATTGAATTAAAATTATAATTATCAATAGTATATTTTGCGCACTTTTGTCTATCTATTTACTTTCATATTATTTGCAGACATATCTGTTTACTAAAATCTTGCATCAAAAAATTTCAATTTTGATTTACGAAGTCAGTGCGGAGGCAGAAGATCTTAACCAAATTAATTGAAAAACTACAATTATTTATCTTTCAACATAAGGCACCAATCCCCCCCTATTACAATTCGGAATCTTAAAAAATCTTAAAAAAATGTTCATAAATCTGTGCTCCACCCTAATGTGCACACGACGTTTACTAGGAAAACTGCTAGTTTGAAAAACTCTCTGTAAACAAGTCATCTAATCATTTAATCTCGAACTCAATTTATAAAATCTCCTTCCGAATGATCAAGAACTACATAAAAGGCCCCTTTCAAACTCAAAAATCAGGTAAGGTGCCCCTTTTGGACCTTCTATTTGTTTTTTTTTCGCCTTTTCGCTTGAGTAATGTTTTTCAGTGAGCGGTTGTGACACTTGCTATTTACGGCCAAATCTTGAGAATGACATTGACAACCTTTCGAAGACTTAAGACTATTACCCGGAGTTGACCGCGGCTGAACTGTTCCCTTTAGACAATAGCAAAAGTTTGGATAAAATTGCTCAAGCCGAGAGTGAGAAAGAACTTGCGGACTGGAGCAGTGATACCAAAGACTGATTGTTGGGGGAATTACTCCGTACCAATCTTAGCCCTAAATATTGAGCATTGCTATCAGCGTAAGTGATTTCAGAATGACTGAAGTTGACAGAAATCTTTTAAATGCACTTTCTAAAATTAAAACAGAAGTTCCACAATATGGGTACCTCCTTCACTAAAATGATTATCCTCTTCTATCAAGGCTGGTATACCTACTGCGTCTCGTAGTGAAGTTCTCATTCTACCGCCATCATTGGCATCCTTCAATATCATTGTAAAAAGCCTTTTACTAACCAAAATCGTCTTAGTCGCCAGCTGGAGTTTACCTTTGGCCCCGCTCTAAGCCGGTTTATTAAACACAAAACCTTGGCAGTTGTCAAACTTTTCCTTTCATAGAAGCATATTGCGCCGTCTTACAACCAAATCCAATCCTTTATCGAAAACTCATTGTATGCGTTTACAACAAAAGGATTCGTAATCCCTTTGGCCAATCTATCCCACAGATAGATCGATCGAAACTAGGTTATGTTTGACAATAGATAAGAACAACGCGCACCTAAAATAACAAAACAAACCCTTTTCACCACCACTGCACCTAATCGCGTGCACAATATCCAATTCCCCCGACAGACGCAACGCAATGTGACATTTGTGCAAACAATTGACAATTGACACAAAATTGCACCAGAAATTTGCAGCAATTGCTGTAGAAATGACTAAGATAGGTAGAAGGTAGGAATGCGCGCAGCTGTACATCGTCGGTGGCACTAATCTCCCTCATATATGCAAAAACCCTTTTAATTAAATGTCTCCATCTCCACACATGATGTGGGTACTCAGGCGTCGCACTGGATATGTGGGTAACTGCAATTTATTACAATTTCATCTGATGGGACAGAGATATTAAAAAAGAAAAAGAAAAATCACAGCGCAAGCGTGTAGCACGCGTCACTTTAGTAACCATGCCATCTGCCAGTCATCTTAAGTAGGTACACCCAATCAGAAATGTATTCGCTTCGAAGGACATCCATACAGCGAACGCTGCGTAGCGTAGTCTCCTAGTTTGACCTTGACATTGTTGTCGTGATGATGATGACTTTTTTTTACTCGCCCTACGCATCTTCTCTAGTTCTCAGCTTGGGGATTATGTTTTAATTTTTTGTTCTCGATTTTTTCTTCATAAGGCAGATGTTTGCTTAAAAATCTATACGCACACTGCCTGGCCTACAAAGGATACGCAAAAACAATAAGACGAACACAAACGAATCCGATGAATACCCATGGACAAGGTATCGAGTGTTTTGTAGCCATTTGTGTGCGCTGTGCGAGAAGAGCGTGGTAAAAAACAGGCAGGAGGTGGGCGAAGAACCAAATCCGACACTGATAAGACGGTGTAGTGTATGGCTGTGTGAGAGAGTGCAACAGGCTGTGCGACATCGCGTCGGTCGGTCCTCCGTCGTCCAGCTGGAGATTACCATCGGCAGACCGATTTTTGAGTATCAGAGGACGAATGCAGGTAGGTATACCCGAAAAACGCTCTATAGGTGCATCGAAACCGTAGACAATTTCATGGTACAGCTACAGAAAGATAAGCATCGGCAGTTAAGGAAAATGGAATAGAATTTAAGAAAACGCTGCCTACCTGATAGACGCGTTGCCAATTGGGCTGCAGCAACAGTTGGATTGTGTGGTCTGCTTTGTTTGCACAGACGCAAGGTGTGCGTGGTGCTATTTCGTTTTTTTTGTTGCTAAAAATATCCAGAGACGACATGGATTGGGATATAGAGACACCAGAGATAGATATGATTTGGTTATCTGCCAAATTGAATTGCTCGATTGGTATCATTTTAAGTGGAGCTACAGATGGCTCTATTTGGGCATTCAACTGGTTGGTGGTTCTTTTTTCTTGTCCGTGCACTGAAGTGGGTTTTGTGTGTGCACATATAATTCGCATATGTGCTATTGTCACTGTGCTTGGCAGGTTTGACATTTAAAAACAGTAGAAACACACGCAGCTGTTTGACAGAACCTCGTAGTCCTTTTGAATCGCTAAGTGTTTGAAAATGGAACTCGACAACATGCATTTTCTTCTAAAGCTGGAATCGAAACAAATTAAACCTACAGAAGACTACACAAAATGTGACAGCATAGTTAGAGCTTTCACCAAAACCATGGCGAGATTATACCCCAGCGCAGTCTTTTAGGAACTTGAATGAAGGTTTCACCTGTGTATAAAGCTGCATTAAAGTTTGTCGTTTCGCCACTGCCGAATAGGGTTGCCAGAAACATTTCTAAACAAATCGGGAGGTTTCAAAAATTGTTTCGGCAGCTTGAGATAAGATCAGGAGAATCAGAAACACCTCATTAATTCCATTAACTAAATGCAATTTGTTTAAATGAAACATTATTAAATTTTTTATGATACTGAAATAATTCATTGTAATTCATTTAATTACAATTGATATTTTTCAAAATTGAAAGCCGCTATTCTTCTTCGAGCAAACAAATTTATTATGGGAAATGTCAATGTGACAGTTCATTAGGCGCTGATTACATTTTTTTCGTGATAACACTTTTTTTCGGGAGAACCGGGAGCTTAGTAAAAAACATGGGAGAGTCCCGGAATATCGGGTAATCTGGCAACCCTACTTGCGAATATTGCAGAACTTTTTTTGGTGATAGTGTAACAAAAAATGTCTTTTTGTGTTTTCAGGTTTATAAAGGCTTGCAAGGTTTCCTCGGACAGAACAAGGGAACTATCAACTCTCTGTCCCTGGGCTTATATAGATCCATTGTGGTGACCATTCCTCGCAATGGAATCTATAAAATCCACTGGATTTTAAAGCTTACCCGGTGTGGTAAATTATTTGTGCAAGTCATACCTACAGCTTTGTCAGAGAGTTTTTCCAATTCTTAAAAGAAGTGTCTTCAAAGATTTTCTTTATGTTTGATGTAGTAAAGTGCTGGACTGTAGGGATCCGGACGAAATTCTGATTTCAAAATTCTGCCTTGCAAAATTCTGTCTTCTCACACAAAAAAATCTTCTGTACGAAATTCTGTTTATTGTTTTTTTTCCAACTTACAAATGTAAACGATGAAGAAAACAAACAGACATAAAAAATAATTAAATTTTATTACATTGAATATTAAAAATTATTTACTTCTAATTTTTTAATAAACTTAAATTAAAACTTAAAAGAACTAAGGAAAAATAGATTAAATATTGACAAACAATTTTAAAATTATTGCAAATTCCTAATCACTTTGAATAAGACAAAATTTAAATACAAAACTTTCTTTGCAAAACTCAAACAACAAAGATTTTTTTAAAGCAAATGTAAAAGCTTCATTTCGGCAGTATAAAAGGACAGCCGAAATGTTGTTTAATCAAAATTCCTTTGACAAGCGACTCGGTAGGTTCTTCGAATAAAGTCATTTTCCTAAGAGGTTCGCAGTAAATACTGTTACGCTGCGATTGATGGTTTGGTGGACAGACAAGGACTTTCGTCAGCCTTCCTAAAAAAATATCAATAACAATGTCGCTTCCTTTGTTTACTTTCGTATTTCTGTAATAAAAATAAAATAAAATCGTATTTGTAACAAAATACCACGACATTATTATTTGCCTCCCAGGAGGAAATATGAGGCTACAAATAAAAATTAAGAAAAGAAGAGTTAAAATTTAATGTCGTTTTCGATTTGGCAAAAAGATCAATTTTTTTTTATTAGGATTGCTTTTCATGTTCGATTTGCCAAAAAAAAAATCAATCTTTTTTTTTGATCTTACTCTCTTTTGAGAAATCTTGATTTTTTTTCAGAGTTCACACATACTTTCGTTAATACCAATGTGTATGACACACAGCTGGAAAGATTGTTTTTTTTTTTATCAATTATTAATTTTTCGAGTATGGAAACGATTTTTTTTTATTAAATTATTTCGAAATGAGTTATTAGAAATGTATAAAAATCAATTAAAATGGATTTCCAGTGCAAGTGAAAAATATAAATATTTTTTGCGGCCAACTCAATGCATACAAGAACCAATAAAATTCGGATTTTATGTTCGATTTGGCAGCATAAATCTGAAATCTAGAATCTGAAAAGCCAAATCGAAAACCACATAAAAAAAAAAATTAAAAAAAGAAAATGTTCCCTGAATCCCTGCCTTACAAAATTCTGCAGTATAAACAGTATAAAAAGGTTTGGAAAATGGTATAAGACGCGCGCTTTCTCAAACCTTCTTTTTATTGTTTGCAGAATTTAAAAAAACAGAATTTTGTAAAAAAAAATGTTTTACCCATCCAGAATTTCGACCCCAACCCGGACAGTTTCAAGTGTGGACAAGTGATGGAAAATCGAACCTTTTGGATACAATCTGAAAGTAAAGTGACAGAGATGCAATCCAATCGAAAAAGTTACAATTTGCCCAACATTTGTTTGCTTCCAAAGTTACACAGTTGTAATCGTTCCTTAAAATAAACAATGTCATACCCACGCGTCGAGCACATCCACAGTTTGTAATAGGGAATATAAAATGTGTTCTGGCCTTAAGTTCAACTCGATTACATTCGGCTAACCAATTCACTTTTGCCAAACACTCTCCAATGCAATAAGAAAATATCATTTTTTCATATGTCATGCCTACACCGTTTCTTTCTTCTTTTTTTTTCAATATTTTTTTACTACTTCATATTTTTTAATATCGTTAAACGGTATGTCACCAATAAAGTTCACAAAATGACATCGATTTGTTTTATTTCAAGGGCAAATATAGTAAATTTAATTATTTTCTAATGTGGTTTTCGATTGGGCTTCTTCAGATTTGCTCTCACACAAAAACGTCACTTGCTCTTTTTTGTCTTGATATTCATGCGATTCGAATAGGTATGTGTAGGCTTCGACACTTTTTTAAGCGTTTTGCATTCACTATTTAAACTTTATATTATAACATTCTAAATTTGCACCCAGATTGAGTTCTAAACATAAATATATGTACATAAATAATTAACAAAAATAGGTCCACCCGATGCAATGCATTTTTTTGCAGTTGAAACATTTCACGAAAACGTAAACAAACTCCACTAGTTGTCAAACTCAAACGTACTCGTAAATCTGAAGCAAAATTGAAAAATCCAGATTCACAAAAGTGCTCTGAAATCTGAAAAATATTGTTTTTTTTTTGTACCAAACGAAGATAAAAATTGCTTGAGAGCAAAAAAGGTGCTCTGACAGCTTCCAATCGAATACCACACAAGTAAATAGGTAGTAAAAGGTATGGGAGCATATTTATCTAAACATTCTTAATTTCCACAACGACAAAGAAACACATCTGTCGTAAAAGTTACAATTTAAACTTGGGAAAAGTACAATATGAAATGTTCATTTCGCATCACTGGTGTGGACTATCCCCATTTCAAATCTTCTTTACGACATCCTGCGCGCAGTTCGTTTGGAATTAGTTCCATTGTCTTGGTAGGATAACTTTGCACGAAAGGTCGAAAAATCGTGTGTAAATTTCGACCTTTCGTAGGTTTTTTCTTCTAGGTTTTCTTCTTTTAAGGCACATCTTCCTGTTTTTGGATCGATTAGAATGCATCTCTACTGTTTTTTTTTTTAGACAGCAGTATCCTCTATATGTACTTGGTTCAGGCTATAGGTTGGGTTAGGTGGTTGTCTAGAAAGACATGATTTGACGATAGATAGTTGGTCTATTGCAATACCACTTGAGTGAGGGGGAATGTGAGTCGGCCAAATGTTTTGTAAGTTACTAGTGAAGGACTGCTGTGTGCAAAACTTACCTTAAGAAGCTGCACGTACAGTTCACGACAGATATAAGAAAGCTTTGATACCCAAAAACGTCGTTTCTTATAAGATAAGTGACTCGTTGAAAGGCCTGCGACTGACGATGAAGTTCAAGCCGAACGATACTGTTTGCACTTCCAGATGATGTTGTTTTAGAAGTCTGCGAGTTACTGAAACCTATAGTTCGTCTATAGTTTTAAACAGTAAAGCTGTTCGAAAGGAGACTGGTACAGAGCAAAACGGGTGATTAAAGCCATATCTACCTTAATGATTGACACCGAGCATTAATGGGGTATACACTCAGAAAAAAAATAGCCTTTAATCACTATTTTTTCGTAGTCCGAATCGTGACCACTATTTCTATTAGTTAAAAGTAGTTACTTGTGACTATTGTGGTTGTAAATTCATGTATTTCTCAAAATTAACTTTTCTATAGTCAATTTCCATTATAATAATAGTCACACAACTTTTACTTTAATAGTTGTTTTTAACTATGCACATATTAGTTAAATAACTATTACAATAGCTGCTTCTCACTGTGCACATAGTAAAGTTTTACCATATCAAGCCGTTGTTGAATAACTATGAAAATAGATACCTGTTACGTATACGAACACGAAATAATAGTAGGAATATTTCAAGCTACGATTACACGGCAATTTTTTTTCGTCCTTTAAATGGCGCTTTGACGTCAAAATCGCGTCACAAACCTGTCATTTAAATGTCGTTGTGTGTGTTCGCCATTTTTGGGATAACATTTTCCGCGTCTTTTAAATGACAAAGAAACTGGCAGACCAAATTATGAAGTTTGTGCCATTAAAATGGCGAAAAAAAAGACCGTGGATCGCCCCTTAATGACGCCTAGGACAAAAGACCAAACTTTTTGGCTGTTGCGTCATTTAAATGGCAGCCACCAAAAATTGACTATACACGAAATTCATAGCATGCCATTTTTCTACGCAAATGACAAATGACGCAGCATTTAATACGACATCTGTTCTTTAAATTGATGTTTTTCATAAAATGGTTTTTATGTTTTTTTTTTTGGTTGTCTTGTTCGACGCAGTCGATATAACCGAAGTCAGAAATATAGCTCAACCAATAATCGAATTGATTGGTTGACATACGAAGGACATTGGGATATAGTTCAGGTTTTTCAATTCATGCAATGGCTCAACCACTTCTTTTGCCAAATACTCCGCTTTCGTGGCGTTGGTTCGATATCAAGATCGTCGTCACTGCTTTCCAGCAGACATGCTGCCAAATAAGCATTCTCCGCAATTTCCACCATCATCTCAAAAGTTCTTTTCGCCATTTTTCATTAATTGTAACATTTCTTCTTTTTACTGTTATTTAATTTAATTAAAAAAGTCGTAGCACACGTAAGCGTTTTCGCCGAGAGTAAAACACCAAATGCCAGTAGCTATATTTTTCTCATCGGTCAATATCAATACCGTCTGAACGCAAAACAGATAAATGACGCTAAATCGAAATAATACGAAAGGTGACATTTGTCGTTTTGATGTGGCATGTCATTACCATGTGATTGTCAGTTTTTCGCTCGTCATTTAATGGCATCCTAACGGAAAATTCTAAAAGACGCGCAGTGTCCGTCATTTTATTTTGGGACAAAAATGACGATGTTAGTCATTTCGTGTGATCGACATTTTTTCGCAAATGACCAATGACGAATCGTAGTTTGAAAATCACTCTAATGCGACATTTTTTCCTTACGTCAGAGTGCCATTTAAATGACTCAAAAAAATGGCCGTGTAATCGTATCCTCCTAAGCAAACCTTGGTGTCAAGAGCTGGACAGCTGCGAAGAAGAAAGACGAATGTGGATGGAAGTTCCTTCTTCTTTTGTTCTGAAAAGCTAAATAGATAGTTAATATGACATTGGTAGTTCCGGATTCTTACAGGCTTAACGCACCTCTCAGCCTTTTAGACCGATTTGTGTACGGGAAGGACACAAGTCATTACTTCAAGGAGGGGGGAATGAAGACTTAACTTCCTCTGTCGTTGGAACTATCCGCTTTCGTTTGACCCTCTAGACACTTATAAGATCGCTAAGTAAGTGCACCGTCCCGTTTCTAAAATATGTCCAGTTTTCGTCAACCTAAAGCATTTTTCTCTCGCGAACGTCTGACAAACATCCGAGAGTATAACTGTCATGAAAGAGCTTCTCAATTGGCCGTTTGGACTCGGCATAAAATTGTAGATCCCTTCCATTCGTCCCAAAAATAAAAACTCACACAAGACGAATGGTTGTGAGAAGCTAGGCTTGGGTCCATACGGACCTGTTGCGCCAATTATTTATTTTATTATAAAGCATGTAACTTACGTAGTCTGATGTGGATCCTTCTTCCGAAATTGGTCTCATAGGTCGATTTTCTCGGTTGCACATCGTGGTCGTGATCCGCGTTTTCCAAAACGGTTTCCGAAGGTGGGAGTGACACCATGTGAGTCCACGAATGTATGACTTAACTTTCGATGCACTCGACCCTATTTTCACTGCTCACGTGAGAACTTTAATTGGCAAGAAAAAGTTGCTTGTTCCAGGTTTTGTGACCCCCGATGTTGCTCAGTAGCCTTCAAAATGCACTGGAAGTTTTTGATTTTTTTCAGCAGACATTCTTTTTATTCTCCGACTCCCTTCAGGCTCCGTCGCCTCTTTACATCTCTAATTTTTTAGCACTTTTCTTTTGCTTACCACGCGCAACAGCGTCCGAACTTACAACCTCATTTAAATGTGTTTTCAAGTCAACAAAAAGGTAATTTCTTAAACTGTCCAAGAAGTCCTGTCTCCAGGTAACGTAAGATATATGCAGCTAAAATCACTTAAGTGTGTCCATCCTAGGGACCTTTCCGCAATGGGTTTTAATGTACTACCCTTCATACTTTAATTAAAGAGCCGGCAGGTGTAACCTGAACATTTTTTGCAAACAATGTTCAAACATTTTTTTGAAATAGCAAATAGTTTCAGAAATGTTTTCTTTTACTACGCACTAACGTGCCCACGCCAAGAGATCTTTTAAATCTACGGACCCGGCTTTTGATTTCCGGATTTATCTATTGGAATTAGACCTCCATTGTACACCTTTTTCTGCGTTGTTCATTGAAAATCCTAGCAATATGTATCCCCACAATCATTTTCATAAAGAACTGGCTTAGATTACTACCCACTTTGTCCAAGCAATTTTCTCGATCTCTGCATCGTTGCCAAAAACCATTCAACAAGTTTTTCGGTACAGTCCCACTCCTCAGTCAGGTTTCCCAATAAGTTAGCCGAACAATAGGTTCTAGAACCATCAATGCCATACACTTAGGAAGAACAGTCTACGTTCCAGGGAATACAGCAAAAAAAAACTACCTACTACAAAAGCCATCTGCATTTAAAAAAAAACCGATCCTAGTTACACAGACAGACCTGCAGATCTACACTTCGGGGATTATCTGCTTTCTCTTCTCGTGCAGTATGCTCTACAACAGAGACAATTGTATAAAAAAAAATGAAAAAGAAAAGCCACCTGGCTTTTAGACATCCTGTGTATCCATACCACGTGTCATACGCCTACGATGGTATTATTTTTTTTTAGCATTTTTTGTCCATCAATGCTTTCCATATGCCTTAGTCGGTTTTTTGTTCTATTTTAATCCTGGCAAAAGGACTCGGAATTGGGAAAACTGTACACATTTGGGACGACAGCAAAATGATAAACTCAAGTTGTGACATCTGAAGGACACACAGCGACGACTACGTAATCGAAAACAACTGCAACTGTCCGACTTCGACGTTCGTCGTTCGAAGTTACGTAACAGCTTAATTACCAGAGGATACAGATGAAGAATATAAGGATAACCCCTTCGCCAGTGGACAGAGAGTTTTCAGTTAAAACATTTGCGCCAGGTGTTGAAACTCTTCAGCCGCGACTGGTAGAGACATATAACTTTGTAATTATTTTCCGAAATCCTTTAAAATTCAATTGCATCCTTGAGGAGGCCACGCGGATAGTCACATCTGTAAAGCATACGAAGGAACGGAGAGAAAGAAACGCGCACCATCAAGACCAAGAGGCCCATTAGTGTGGGTTAACGATGAACAATCGAACGAACCCTTTGATTTAGTGAGATCAAAAAAGGATACAAGCATAAAAAGGATACAAAATAATATCATCACCCTTTCGATTAATGCCCGCTGTTCGGCTTCGGCCTGTTCCGCCATCAAACACTCGAAGAAGAAGGCACAACTTTGACTCTTACCTGCTGCATTGGGTCAACGAGGAGCAGGCAAAAAATAAAAGAACAGAAACAATTACTCCACTCCGTGCACCTTTCTCAGGTGAAACGTGCTTCCTTTGTAAGTCGTCTTTTTTTCCCCCTTAAACATGCAAATGGGAATGGGAAGGTGTTCTGCTTCTTTCTTTTCTTGGTTTCTTCTGGTTTTGTTGTTCGTCTGATGAAAGGTGCGAACCGTGTTCGTCCTTTGAATATTCTCACCCGGTTGCATCTAATTCGGGTTGGGAAATTGTGCAACAGGCGGCAGTACAGCAAGTTGGAAATGGCTTCAACAAGTCATATAATAGAATATCGCCATTCGACGTTTATATGACAGCCTGCAGGATCATATTTTATTTGTCACGTACGTTTTTTTATTAACATACTGGACTAGAAGAGGAAAGGTGTTATTTCATGGAAGGACTATGCGAATGGTAACGAATAACCACATGGGTCCAACTAATTGATCGTGAGAAAGGACACTAATTCGTGACTCCAGCGAATTTTGTGACTTGACGAGGAAAGCAATGTGTCGGGGGTACAAAGAAGTTGGTTGAGGGCTACCAACAAGATTGATCACTTTGAGTTGATACTGCTGAAGTAAATTTAATTGAAAAACTCTTCCAGGACGGGTTATACTCGCGGACGACGTTCCCGAGTGGGTAAAACGTTAAGATATAATTTGTGTTTTTCCGGTAATCAAACCTGAGTTGGTAGTCCAGCACATTTACCATGAGGCAATGCACCCATAAAGAAGGAACCTTTGGGTTGTCCCGTGCTGACTATGATCGAAAAATTCTGCGATAAGCTGGTGCATCGAAAGTAGAGACCTTTGAGAGTAGAGATCCTGCCGTAATTCATATTCTATAGGTCTGACTGTGGTCCACTTCAGTGAATATAACATATCGAAACCTTGTTCCCCCGTCTAAAATGAGTTTGATCCTAATGAGCCCTTCCTAAAGTTAAGATTCCATCTGTCACGAAGCTTGTTAATTATTAACTTGCAGACGTAACAAAAATAAACTCCTTGGGTTGACACCCAATCATGTGACAACCGATAACACACAATAGCCACTTTATGGGATAAATTTGTACGTCATAGTGACATTAGATTGTCATGAAGTGACACGATTCGTGACATTTTTAATCTTAACTCAAAACTCTTTTGACGGTTTGACGGCTTGATGAGTGTGTTTACCTGAAATGTCATGCTATCTATGGTGTCGTCAAAGTACGGTATTCTTCGGTTTGTTGATGGATGCTGGCCGAGTTTGACAGTTCTTCGTAGTACATTTGGCTCTATGCAATAGCTCCGAACGTATTAACTCCTAATGGATAAAATCCTAACAAAAAACGCAATAATTCTTAATTTTTAAAATGAAATAAGTCCTAACTCCGGATGAAATATCTTCAACCTAAACATGAAGTAAATCCTAACATTTAGGAATTGTTTCATCGTGAAAATCAATTCCTAGCAGTAAAAAATTAAAAAAAAAGTCCCAAAGTGCAAGATATTTCTATTTATTTAATTTAGCGTCAAACAGGTTTAGCTATAAACTTGGATGTTGTCAACCAATACGCACCTTCTTTGACTTCTTATCGGAGAGCGATCGCTGACATCCAATCATGAGATGAAATAGAGTGACTCCAAGAGATATTTCATCTCATGATAAGCATTATGAGAGAAATTAGCTCCTGTGGAGTCGGGGTGTATCAAACAAGAATGTCATTATATTCAAATTGACTCCCGCGCAGTCTTCCGCGAGCCGAGTCGGCGAGTCGGCCGCGACCACCTCAGCGGATAAAAGAGTAAATTTTTATGTTTGGACAAGTTACCTTATTCAAGACAATAACCAGTAGTTGTTTAAAACATCCAATAGGCACCACAGAAAATGTCCCATCCACCAGGAAGCTACGGGTTGTCCGTGGAATATTCTCCTCCATTAATTTTATAATTTTCTCTGACGAAAATATACAAAAGGAAAAGTCTTCTTCCGCAGTGCAGGCCTTAAAAAAGTTGTATTGTTCATCTTTGTGTAAAGCTACACCGAAATTACTCCAAATATGATCCCTTTGGGCATAAATTGTTATAGGTATTTTAACAGTTTAAGCCTAGTATGCACCTGTTCCGGAACGAAAAATCCCATACCAACATGCCACAACGAAAGCATGAACGAAAAATGTCGCTCTACTTTTAGTTTTGCAGTACGCAGTTGCTGCGAAATGATGGCGGGAATGTGGGTAGTTGTAGTAGTTTGCTTGGTACAATTCTCCACTCTTTTTCGCTCACGTTTATTGTCCGGGACAGTATTTGATTGCGAAAATTTGACATTTATACTGCAGTGTTACCAGGTTTTATAAGATGAATGGAGCCAAATTTACAAAAACATTGGAGCAAAAAATATCGAAGCAAAAATACAAGGATCAAAAGTGCATTTGCAATTCTTTAGGCACAATTATTCTGATTACATTATTTTTAAAGTCGACAATATTAAATTAAAAAAAAAAAGAACACAACACACACTCATAATTGAGAGACTTTTCTAGTTCCATTTTTCAATGTTAAAAATGTTAAAAGGAACGAAACGCTTATTAAAACGAGTTTTTATATTAAATTATTCGCAAGTGAAAAAAAGTGTTTTTTTTTGCGGGCAACCCAATACGCAAAAGAACCAGTAAAATTCGGATTCAATTCGATTTGGCAGCAGAAATCTGAAATACTATCGAAACTTACACAATTGTTTAGAAAATTGTAGTTACACGAAAAGAGTACGTTGGCAATAGAATGACAATTTTGAGAAGCCAGTGAAAAATTCGAGTAGCCAAAGCAGATATAATTAGAGAGTGCTGGTAACACTGCTACTTGTGTATCAGCTGATTGAATTCTCCACAAATCATTTTCCGCTGCCTTTTCGCAGTCATTTCGTTGTCCATTTGGAGACCACCGGAAAATTTCGTTCCGGAACAGGTCCGTACTAGCCTGAACGATCAAAAGTGCACATTCCAAAAAAAGTACTAGACTTTACAAAAAAAATAAATGCAGTTTGAAAAACAAAAAATAACTAAAAAAATTTGATTTGAAGGAAAATGAAATAACTCCTAACAACATTGAGCGGAATAGCTCCTATTTAGGTTTTATTTCATTCACATGATTTTAGGATTTATTTCATGATGAAATAATTCCTAACACTTAAATATGCAATAAGTCCTAACTTCGATAATATTTAGAAGTTCTTTCATGTGTAATAAGCTAACTTTGTATGTAAAATTTTAGGTTTTATTTAATTTTTTTTTGGTAGGAGTAAATACGTTAGGAGTAATTGCATAAAGAAAGTACATTTAAGTTATTTAGAATGGCAGCTGGAACGTTGGCCTAAATTCACGCTTTTGACATTTTCAACTAAAGCTAAGTATCCTGCTCGCGCTAAATTTTATCTCCCATACAAAAATGTCTACAAAGATAAAATTTAGCGAGGCCGTTTAGCAAAGCAGTATCCTGTTCGGTCGCTAAATTCTTAACTTCGTATAGATGGGCTGATGACAAGTCTCCACTCATTTACCTCGCGAAATAAATGTCCGGTACATTAAATCGAAGATAAATTTTGACAGCAGAAAAGGAGGAAAGAGTTTGTGTTGCGTTTACTTTGGATTTTGTTTTGGAGGAAGCCAAAGAAAACATTTGCATGATAAATAAAAGAAAATCAAAAATTCCTTTTCATGCGATGAAAAAACAAAAAAAAAAACTTCCGGGGCTTGTGGAGAAATCAGAAATACCTATGGAGACTGCAAACAAATTCCAATGAAAATAGAATTTTACCCGATACGAAGGAACTGCCATGAACATAATATGGTGTTTGTCCCATCTACTATATCATGTTTGATAATTTAGCGACCATTTATCTTGGGTTTGGAGAAACGAAGTGGAGACTTGAGACGCTAAAATTTACCGCGAGCAGGATACTAAGCTTAAGAGCTCTTTTTATGTTCAAGAAAGCCGATCCTCGAACTACGTCTTGTTCTTTTTGGTTAGAAAACATTTTTTTTCAGCGGCTGTCAATTTAATTCAAATCAAGCTCAAGTCTTTGTTAGGTTTTAGCGGAGGTGAGGTTCGGGTGACATTTTACTTTGGCCAGACTAGGCTCATTTTAATGCCACTGAGTCACTCAAAACTACCTGTTGAAGCAACATGACATTAAAATAAAACGTTGGAGGCGGCTGTTGCTTAAATTAGCGAGTTCGCCAAGCTATAGTCGTCTCCTAGTAGACGGAGCCTAAAGGTGAAGACTCGTCCATGCAGATTCTTCAAAAACTGTTTTCCGGGATACCTAATCTGGGGCATACCTACCACCAAAGGAAGCAGTGTCTCGTATTGATTCATTCATTGCTTATAAAGAAAATCGTCACTCTTATTCAATTGCTTAAGTTCTAGTGACATATTTAGATCTGTTTTTTGGTAGAACACGTGGTACAGGTCGGCTCGTACGTATCCAAAGCTAAACAGACTCAGGCGGGCTGGTGTCCATATCTAGATCCTGCTCTTGAGATTGAAAGTTAATCAGAAGAATGAGGTTCCTTAGCAAGATTGCGACCCTCCGTCGCCGCCTTCAACATTACGGGGTGGTAAGTGAACTTTCTAGGGTCTGTAGAGGTGGAAAGCAGCGCTCCCTCTTTCGTATAATTTTTGTAAATTTATGGCTCCAAAGCCGTAGCAGCCGGGTACAGCTCAGGAATCTCTATTGTCCATTGTGACAGCACATCTTTTATCCCCTTTTGGTTCCCTCAGCTTTTTAATATTCAGCCTTGGCGGTCGGAATATGAAGAGTGTTCGGAGGATTTCTTTTCTTCTTACCACCGCAAGCTTCACCCTTTTCCACACTTTAACCAACGACGAAAATGCAATTTTAAAGAGGTCCACATACCTTAAATTAGCACATGCTATTCGTTTCCTGTTCTTTAATTTTTACGTTCAGCTGGTTATAAACCTAAAGTCGGGATAAGTATCATTTCTCGTACATGAGGTAGCTCATATTTTTGTATTCAAGCTTGGTATCTCTATTTCTACAGGCTGGCCTAATTTGAAGTGCACAAAGGCAGATAGAGCTATTATTTGTTGATAAGTCAGCGGAGGTATACCCGCCATTTACAAATCTTTCTCTTTGGATAGTCACCTTTAGACTTTAGAGCACGACCAAAGACAGCTTTTCCATCAGTTTAACAAGTAAAGTTAGCAGTTTTGACTTCAACTACTCGTATTTGAAGTCTTAAAGTAGGCAGTACTAAATTATGGTCAGAGCTTACCGGCCTTAAAGGTTATCAGTGCCATTTCAACAGGCAGCTTTATTAGTATTGTTTAAGGGCCGTCTTCTACCTAGAAAACCTGTAAAAAGTGTTTATAAAGGTTGCGGATATACGCTGCTTACGTGGAGCCTTCATTACTCCCAACCTTCCAGCAACGACTTTAAACCATCTGATGCCATCAGATTCAAAATTTAAATAAAGCTCTTTACGGACTTATATTATTGACTTTAGTGGCGCTCAATGATAACTGATAAGAAAGGCTGTAGAAAATTGAAGGAAACAGTCTCCAACAGAAAGGAGAGAAATACTAAAAAAAAACAAGGTAAAAAAGGTCAGGTAAGAATTGCAACTGTCCTACAAGGGATACGCAGTGAAGTTACCTGTCACAGTTGACAGCAAAAACTTGACATCGATATCGACCGAAAGGTAGCCAACGGTACCGTATGTTTTTCAAAGGATTTATTAAAAATAACTATGCTGAGACTTAGTAAAGTCGGACAGCTTTTGCGGGCCCATTTTTTGAGTGACCATCAACAGAACTACATCGCAGCAAAAAGTTGCCCTCTCCACTGGCGGACCTAAATCAACAACCTCAGCTTTGTGATATTGTTTCGAGACCACCCCAAACATTTAACGATCGCAAATGGATGATCTAATGCATTAATTAAAAAAACAACTTCCGTGCTCGTCAAGCATAAAATTCCCTGCTCATTTCGTATTTTTAACTAATGAGCTTGGTAAATTTGTGCCGCTTGGAATTTTTATCGCCCAGCTAGTTCCCATCGACTCATTGGCAGGCCAGTCATATTCAGCCATTCACCGCCATAAATCACCTCCGTTCGGATCATGTGCAATTTTAATCCATCACGTACTTCATGTTCGCAGATGTCACCGTTGGCTCATTAGGCGCTGTGAAAATGCAGCGAGTGTATTGAGAACATTCGCGCTAAATTGAAACGTACTCGTTCGAGTTTTTTATGTGGATTTCATGCACAGCCAAATTTTTGGACATTATCATTCATTAGATCGTTGAATGCTCCCCCAAAGGATGTGACACCTATTAAGCTAAGCAAAGTGATCAGTTGATCGCCTGATCGTATTTTAATAGCCGAATTAAAGCGGTGACTTCCACGGCATGACAGAGTCGAACAAAGCCGCTCCACCAGGAACAGTCATTGGTACTCGTAATTCGTGAGAATGGACGGAGGTGTTTTTGGTTTTTTTTTTGGGAACCGCACATTTCCGACACTCATCACGTCCCCATCGTTGAGGGGTATAAATTCTTCAATCGAATTGAAATAATTAAAACGCCTTAAAGCCCATCGAGAGCGGGCACCATCGACAATCGATTCAGCTAATCAAATTCACTACGAGCGAGGACCGACGGACCGACACCAATCGACACTTTTTTGGGGCATTTTAGAGCATTTTGGGCGGCGATTTGTGTTCACGACTTAAACTAGATTTGGGATTCTTTTGTGCTCGTCAGGCGGCGATTGACAGTCGGATCACGTTCCACCTTCAAGTTGGTAACTACTGTCTAATTTACATGCGTGTCCAGAAAAGTATCGTCGATTTTAAATTAACCCGGCTAATGGTGTGAGCATGGCTACGTACTACGTACTTTGGGAGCTAAAAATCTTCTCGAGCAGTCTTTGACAGTGAATAAACTCTCGGTACGGAACCCATTTGCTGTTTCCATAATTTAGACGATTTTTGATTGTTGCCCGGTCGGGTGATTGGAATGCAAAATGTGGATCGAGGTTCGCAACAAACTGCGCCAACAACTTTGAGCGGAATTCCATGTATTGCGATGGGAGAGGGCTCTGCATGCCGAATGAGATCGATGGTGATTTGCTGATGGTGCGAGCAGTTACCTAGAATTTCACAGTCACACCTATTTCAAGTTCAAAAATACCATGAGACCCATGGTGGAATTGGTAATTTGATTGGGCATGGGCATGGGAGAGAAGACGTTTTTATTGGAACTCGTGGTGACGAAAATGTCGTATTGCTTCATGGAAATGGAGCTACGATAGCATAGCAATGGGGATGCAAATTTGGAGAAGAACAATGGCAAAGCTTCAGATTTTCCATGACGTGCGTAGCAAATTGGAGCGCATAACTTATATATGTATTTTGTCGTCAAGTCAGCGCCGAAGGCTGTTGTCGGACTCATAGAGTATTGCGGTTCTCGGGAATTGCCCGCTTGCTTCCTTTACTTTTAACGATCGCCTGACATGTTCATTAACAATATTGGTGAGTAGCCAACTTGAGTAGGAGCTTGACTTACCTTTACCAACTACGGGAAGTTTTGTCCTTGTCGGATCATGGGTATGTTGCTTTCCAAATCAATTGTCATTACTCTGCGGAAGTGGAAGTTTGTCGAAACTCCTGCTGAACTCGCAATGAAATGGAACGTTGAGGATGCTGTTTAAAACTTGACTTGTATCAATCATTATCAGATGTTTTGAACTATCAGGCCTTATGTTATGAAAATCTCCTATACCCTGTGGGACCCAGAAAGAAAAGACAAGCTCAGATGTGGACTGGAACCTTTTGCTATCTTAATATGTTAAAAACAAATACAGAGTCAGTCACAGTCGTGAACACAAATCGCCGCCCAAAATGCTCTAAATTGCCCCCAAAAAGTGTCGATTGGTGTCGGTCCGTCGGTCCTCGATCGTTATAAATTGTAAAAAATTATAAAACTTGCTTTCAGTTTTGACGAGCTTCTAACCTACTGACGATCCACACTATGTTAGGTATTTTTAAAATCCATAAAGGTCCGAACGAGTATAAAAGGTTAATACGCCTATCGAAAAGCGTCTCCCATAAAGGTTTTTGGTAAAAATATCAAGACCCTAGGTGTAATCAGAAGGCTTTTTAAAAAAGAAGAAGAAGTTAGTAGCGAAAATTGACGCATTTGGTATACTAAATTAATAGTGGCTTCAGATGAGACTATTACACAGCTTTCGTTGTAGAGAGCATACACCAACTCGTCTGTGAGATTTGGTCAAACGATAGTATACCTGATGAAGCCTCAGCATTGTTTGCCCGATCCAGAAGAAAGGAGTCCCTCGAAACTACTGCAACTATAGCGGTATCACCTTCCCTAACATCGCATACAAAAGATCCCTTCTGTCGGACTGTGTTAACGCCTGTAACCATTTGTAAACGAAGACCCTATCAGTGCGGTAAGTCCATAACTGACCAAATATTCACGGCAGATCCTTGAGAAAACCCACGAAGTTAAAGTTGATCCCCACCAACTGCTTATCGATTTTAAGACAGCATTTATAAAGACGAGCTATACAGAGCCATGTCAAGTCTTGGCATCCCTGCCAAACTTGTCAGAATGACAATGTAAAAAGCTCGCTGCTCCATAAAGGTCGGAAACAATCTCACCGAGACCTTTGATATCAAAATAAGATTTAGACATGTGACTTTTTCAACATTATTCTTAAGAAAATTGTGCGAAACTCGCAATTCAACACCAGGCGCATAATTTCCCAAAAGTCTGTGCGACTAATTGCATACGACGCCGACGACTTCGACATCTTTGCAGAACACAGCGAGATGTAACTGGTGCGTTAGCAAGTTCTAGTACAGAAGCGGCAAAAATGGGTTTAAAGGTGAATGAGGTCAAAACGAAATATTTGCTGTCAACAAGAATGGATGTCAATGGCGAATTGGACAGAACGTCACGATAGACAGCTATAACTTTGAGGTAGTTCGGGACTTTGTGTACCTCGGCTCCGCTTTTGCTCTTAAAATAACATCTCCTCAGAAATCAAGCGAAGAATAACACTTGCCAACCGCTGTTACTTCAGTCTAAGAAGGCAATTGATAAGTAAGCGACTTTGGAGCCTCTATATAAGACCCTCATCATCCCAGTCCTGATTTGTGCAGAAGAATGGACTTTATCAAAGGCGGTTGAAGATCTCCTTGGTCGCCTCGAACGCAACATTCTTCGAGTGATTTTCGGTCCCGTTTGCGTTTGGAGGAGAAGATTTAGCATGAAACTCCACGAGCTGTACAGCGACACCAACCTTTTCAGAAAACCACGGACTGTAGAGCCACCTAAGTATGTAAGTATAAGACGACTAAGAGGTGACACTATCCACAGATCTCCATTGAAGCGACAAATCTGGGCGTCATCCAAGGTTAGAAACATCGTTGGACAAAGCAACTTGAAGACGTCTAAAGCGCTCTCAATTTCGTTGCAGTGCAAGGGTGCTTTTTGCAAGACATGGGGATTATCAGTAAAAAGCTCCCATGGAAAGACATTTTCTAACTTATGCGCACGTTCACGGAAAGAAAATTATGTTCTACACAAAGAAATATCGTTTCTTGAAACGAGAAATCAAGAATCAAGAAATTAGCAAATTCTTCTTTGTTCGATTTGATTTACTAGTATTTAAACACTAATTCTTGGATCTAGAAAATCATTCATATTGGTAAAAAAAATATCATTTTACCGAAACGATCAAATATTTCTTGATTTAAGAAACGAATTTTATATAGAAAACTAAATAAATATATTCTGAAGTCAAGAAGTAATTATTTGATAGTAAGAAGTCGGTCCTTTATTTACAACGCATTCAGATTTTCTAATTCCAAGAAAATAATTGCAGCAATTTAGAAAAATTATTAAAACTATTCCAGCATGAAGCATAAATTTAGATCGAATTTATGGTCTTTTATTTATTATATATTTTTTTCCAAAGAAATGTTTACTTTTGATATCATGGCCGTGTAGTAAGTATAGAGAGGGGTGACGGGAGAAAGTGGATGAGTTACTTACTTCTTTATCTACTGCAAATAAGAAACAAATTCTTATATTAAGAAAATAGGGCCGAATAAAAGAAAAATCTTTCTTCTTATTATATAGAAACTTGACCAATTTTGTTGTTGATGTATTTAAAGTTTATCAAACATCAAAAATAAATTAGAGAGGAACAGATTACAAGAAAAATTTCAATCTTTTGATATCAGAAGAACTATTCCGAATTTGTAATATTGTTGTTCAAGAAGAAGAAATATTTTTTATTTTGGTTCAAGTCATAATAACCTCTCATGATGATAATTTTTGCTGTGAGATTGTTGGAGAGGAAAATGAAAATTATAAAATTTAAAAAATTGATGAAATATGTACTAAACCATTTATAATAAGTATTTTACGAGACGGGAGAAGAGTTTTCAAGAAAAGAAATATTTGAATGTAATGCAATGAATATATAAGCACTTAATTTCCATAAATAAAAATTGTGTAAATAAGACTTTAACCCTTTTTTCCAAATAAAAAAATAAATAAAAGCTTTCAGCTCTACTACTTAATTTATTTTCATTTTAGGTAATACACTATTTTACAATATATGACTGCATAAATTATATTTTAATGCAGGATACATTTGATCGAAGTAAGAAGTAAGTATCTAGTCGATAACAGAACATCGCATTTATCTTAATTTTCTTATTTCAAGAATACGATGGTGCAAATGTTATTTACTCTAAAGAAACATAAATGCGTGTTTTAAGAAAAAAGTTATTAATATAAGAGAAAGGTTCTTAAGCGCGCATTTTGTATTTAACAAATCGTTTCTGGGATATAAATATCGCTGCAACATTTTAGAAAAAGTTTATTGATGCAACAGCAAAGTGCTTGGGGTACATTTTTGTATTTAAGAATTTCCTTCTTAAATCAAGAATAATTCTTCTGAATTCCAGAAATAAATTCTTCATGTAAGAAAAATGTTCTTGGGGAGACAATTCGAATTCAAATATTTGTTTCTGGGAACAACAATAATAGTTCTGGATTTTAGAAAAAAGTTGTTGATATAAGAAAGTAGTTCTTGATTTCAAGTCTTGGATCAATAAAATTCTGCATGATCATTGATCATAGACCAAAGTTCTTGATATAAGAAATAACTTTTTAACGTAACATATCTCAACAAGCGATCAGTTTCCTGGATCAAGAAAACCTATGCACGATTTAGGAAAAATAATTCTTATTGGAAGAAAACAAGAAATATTTTCTAAATTTTCTATTTTTCTCTCATTCTTGATTCATTCATAGAAAATGTTGAAAAGAAGAAATAAATGGCTTGGACCATAACCGTATTTTATTTTCCTGTTTTAAAAAACTTGTGCTTCCAATTTAGAAGAAAACATTTTTCCGTGTTGTTTCATGGATCTCGCGTAAGTTTGAAAAAAACGACGGTATGTATCGCCTGCACGGGCGCTTTCCGGAGTCCGTTATTGAGCTTGGCTGTAGATGCTGCGATTGACTTACTTCTCCTTGATCATTTAATCCTGAGCTGTAGGTACACGTACAATTGAAACAATCTAGCGTTTTAGGTATTTTCAAGTTTCGAGCGCAACTTGTTTTACGACTTGTATGCCGCCAAAAGCAATGACGCTGAAGCTCCGCTGCTATTTAAATTTAGAGCCGACATTCCTCGTGATTAGGAAAAGCTTTAGCTAGACTATGAGCTGGGGTTGGGATGCAGTCGATTCTTTTCAAGGTTGGCTTCAAACCTGCCAAGGATCCGGAGCTCGTGTCTTCGTGGATTTTAAAAACAAATATAGACTTCACTACTCGTTATAGGCAAGCATACCTTTGTTTTTTAAGCGCTGATTGCTGCCCACTTCAACTATTAAGAATAGGTGCCAGGTGGGAATATCAGCATCTGTAGGGACAGGAAGCATTACATTAGTCGTTTGGACTCGGATCCCTTCCATTCGTCTTAAAAATGAAAAACTCATACAAACGGATGGTTGTGAGAAGCTAGGCCTAGAATCCATACGGACCTGTTGCGCCAATTTTTTTTTTTGGTTTTGTTTTTTAGGGACAGCTAGACTGTGCTTGAGGGCTTGCTCGACCCTTGGCAAAATTAATCGGAAAACCAAAACCTCTTTGAATTCAGTCGCAAGGCTTAATTTTTTGAGTCTTGCCAATCTCAATCTCAGGTTTACAGCGATTATGGGAAAGGAGATCTTCGATGAGATGGCTAAAAATTGCTTTCAATTTTGACGAGCTTCTAACCTACTGACGATCCGTACTATGTAAGGTAGTAAAGGTCCGAACGAGGTAGATACAGTAAGAAGTGAGGACCTTAACGTAAGCAATATTAGTGTTAGCCTTCATTGAGTTGTGACAAATGTGACCAAGGAAATGACCGATGGAACAGATCTAGAACCAACAAAAATTGGTTTTCCGGATGAGACCAAGGTCAAATTCAGAAAAATTTAAAACACATCGTTTGAGGTGAAATCTTAGCAAAAGTCTTACCGATCCCTTGGTGAAAGAAATCGTCAATTTCATTAGAACTTTCATAGGCTGCGAGGGCCTGAATTTAATGAGGTCTATGGTAATCGAACAACCTGTTAAAAATTCCCAAGTTTCTGAGAAGAAGTAAGAGACTTCCACTGAAACCTCAAGGCTTTGTATACGAAATACTATCTAGGAGCTTGTGTGTGGAGCGATAAGTAGTTACTTCGCTCGTTAATCCCTTTGCTGTCCTTCGAGGTTATGAAAGAGGCTTTCCAATTCTGAAGAAATTCTCTTTGTAGAGTTGAAGGGCGAAAGAGGTAATAAAGGGCGAAGAAGAGATTTGAAAAACTCCTTTTAAAAAATATGTCCGGAAGACCACCTGCATGAGAACTTAGAATTAAGAGTTTTAACGTTGTTTCCGGTTACTGTGTAGGAAACGTTTGCGTTATTTGGTCTTTACTAAAAACCGCTTCGGACTTGTGACCTTGGAGGGACATACAGGGTGAGGGCCTTTATCTACCACAACTTTGAAAATAATATCAAATTCAAAATAAAGTCAAGAACTACGTTTGTCAACCTGTGCTTCTTTGGCATAAACGGCAATTGAGTAGCAAAGCCTTTCAAAAAGAGATTCTTAGAAGACTCTATTTTAAGACCCTCATCCTAGTTCTGCTTTACGGCACACGACGTTAGCCAAGGCGGATATCTTCAATAGAGCTTGTGCTTCCGAATCGAATATTAGGGCTGGTTAATGAGGGTCTTACATTCAGTCTCTCTAGCTCCTATCAGCTGCCATTACGTAGTTCAAGTGATCAGTTTCGGTGTCAATTATGCCGATGTTTAACTTCATTAATCGCGTTCAGTGCGTCATTGTTTGAACAACAAGTCTTAACCAAAGCGAAGCAAAGTATATAACTACGCGCTCGTATTGACAGATCCACATTCCACATGGCAAGTCATACCTATATTTTAACATCCGGATTTTTACCAAACCTCATGAAAACACAGAACAAAGATTCATTCATATCCGGTGCTGGTAGATTAATTGCAAATTGCCATTTAAAAAAATACAGAAGGACCCTCTGTCCCGGCAAATAATAAATAAGCCAACTGTCCTCTTTCTCTACTTCAGCATCAATCATCCATCTCCCATTTCTAGAAAATCCTAAATCCTCAATCCACCATCCAACATGTGGTTCCATCATCCCACATCCGCATAACATCCGTCCACGGGATGATGCTTCTTTCTAGTGCTAGAAAAATCTCAAAATCCTCGCATTTCTTTCCGGAACACAAAACAAATTTATTTTTCCCCAACAGGACACACAGTGAAAAACTAAAAAACACGCTCTGTCGTACTCTGCTGTTGCTCCTGGTGCACAAGTACACACTACACAATAATCAACAGGCTTCCGGAAGTACGGTACACTTTTACCCACACTTGTGTAGTGTGTAGCTACTCCATATGTTCGTAGTACGTGTATATATAATTTTGTGCCCGCAGAGATTTCAATCGTTTTATTCGAATTTATTTTTCGTTTTCTGTTGTTGTCAGGACATTCTGCATCTGCATATGCGACGATGATGATGATTCGGTTTTCGGTGCAAACGAAAGAACATGTGGAATCGCTATTATTTATTTTTGAAGAAAACATAAAAAAAGAAGACCAGAAGCAACAGTGTGTTTCACTGCCAAAAGGACATTCAAGGATCTGATAGGTTTAACAAAAGGAAATATTGAAAAACACATTAAATGTGAAGAGGAGTATGGGACGCACCTTGAAAACAATTCGAAACGAACATGTGCATTTGGAACAGACATTCAACAGAGAGCCATTGGAAATGTATCAAATTGTTTGCGCGAAGCGAGGGGAATATTTTCAATTTGAATCCTGCCGCAAGAATATGGATGGCATATTCTTATTGTTGGCACTGCGCAACACTTGCAGCCCATCTTCTACGGGATACCTGCTTTTGAACAGATTTTTGAGATGCATTCTGATTGTGAACAGATTTCTGGAATCAAGACGAGGCAGATGTTAGGGAACTGCAGAGATAATCTAGGGCTGTAGGTAGGTATATGTGGGACTTGTTGAATCCTCAAAAAATATGCGTTTTCGAGCAACAGATTTCTGTCTCGGGCAGTGAGGATGCGGTCTCTCTGGGGAGTTGTATGCACCTGGTTGTGGACGATTCCATTGTAGGTACTTGTTGTATTTAGACAGCATGTTTGGATGTTTGTTGCGTAGGTAGGCGGCTTTTAGTTCGGAGCAACCATGACTTCAAACTCTCCAGTTGAACCGGTTCTTAGCCAGCTGCCTCCAGTTGCTGCTTCAAGTTGGTTGAGGGCATTTTCTACTTGAGTGGGACACCTAACTCGGAGTCTTCGTCTACTGTGTTGACCCGTTGGGTTAGAATTGATAGCTCGAGGGGCCGGAATGTCTTAAACCCTCAAATCAAAGCTTTTTGAATAAGTCGACATCGGTATACAACTCTTATAGGTCGTCGGTAAATCGTCACCTCGAAAAATCCGCAAATGCAAACGGGCCTGAAGAATTTGCCTCTGGAAACGTCCATAGATATCTTCATCCCATTTTGAAAGCGTCCATGCTTCAGATTCATAAAGCAGGGCTGGTATTACTAGGGTCTTATATGGGCCCCTTTAGCCTTAATAGAAAGTAGCCTTCTCAGCGCACGTATTCTGTGGAACACCTTCTTATTTTTGTCTGATTTTTGATTTGATGCCATTTTCAGATGTAATAGCAGAGCTAAAGTAAGGTAGGCGAAGTCGCCCACTACCTCAACGATAAAGCTTTATGACCTTCTGCCCGATTTGTCGTCGTTGGGTATTTATTTTTCTTAACCCATTTTAGGCGAATATAAATCAAAAGGCATCAGTACAAGTTCAATTTTTTCTACCAGGTAATTGAACAGATCATACCTACCTTGTGTGTTGTCCTGCGAATTTAACATAACTCCCTTAAGTAGGATGTTAATAAAGGTGCATGACAGCACTTCCTGTTGCCTCTTTTGACATCAAAGGACTCAGGTAGATAGTTACTATGCTTAGCGCAGCAGGAAACTTTCTCCAAGCATTACCCACGGATGACATGGCTGCATAGGTTAATCGCGTCACTATAGATACTGCCATAGGAAGTTGAGAGTTCTCTACAGTCTTGCTTTAGAGCTCACCGGTCACCGCAGCTGACAGGCAAGATTGCGACAAGAACAACATTATACCCCTCTGTTATTAGGATTTTCGAATGCTTTGTATCTCTGTGGCTTAAAAAAAAAAATCCATAGTAAACGCAATACAAACGTCTTCCTTTGTTTTTAACTTCAAAATTTATCTTTGATTTAATGTTCCGGACATTTTTTTGCCGAGCTATATGAGTGGAGTCTTGTCATCGGCCCATCTAGGTATATGGAGTTAAGAAGTTAGCGTGCGAACAGTATACTGCTTTTATAGTTTATCGCATCGCTAAATTTTATCTTCGTAGACATTTTTACATTTTTGTATGCGAGGTAAAAATTTAGCGCAAGCAGGATACTAGGCTTCACCTGAAAACTGAGTGTAAGAATTACTTGGTTTTTAAAGTTCTATCCAAATCGAAAATGAGGTTTTTCGAGATATGATTTATGATTTTCGGTGATTCGAATTAAAAATTAAGGACGCAATAATTTTGAAAACATCAGAGTTATTCTAAGTATGCATTTTGGTCGAAATCGTTCTAACTGTTTTCATGTTAACTAAATAAAATCACACTTTTAAAAAATGCCTAGATTTTCAAAAAATCCATTTAACGATAATGCTGCATTTACACCATCACACATTCCTAACACGTAAGATTAAGGGGATGATAAATACTAAATAGCCGTGTGACTGAAAGGGACAGAATTACCTAACACGCAAAAAAACGTGACATGTTTTTTGGTCGGCCATCTTGTTTACGTGTTAGGAATTATGGGAAAGCTATGCACGTTGATATTTTTATAGCGATGGCTTACGAAACTTCGCTTTCCTATAAAACAAAATGGCTCCCAGAAGTGATGAACGGAGAATTATTTATTTAGTTCGTATATCTGACTAATGAATTGTTGGTTTAATTTACTGAAACTAATTACCCCTCTCATTTCACATGTTTTGAATCAGAAACAGAAATGTTTTTTTTTGTGATTGCAGACATGTTGTTCGCCGGAACTTGTGTTTGTTTCCGTTTTACGTATCTATAGTTATGGGTAGAACATCCATGACACTTCTGGCGCCTGATTTGTGATCTCATTCTTACGCCTTTATAAGCACTGACTGCGGACAAATGGATCTCTCTTTCCCGTTTCGTGCAAAAATGCGCGTGCGTGATGGTGATGGCGGCATAATATCGATGAAAACTGAGTTTGCTATCAAGTTAGAAATGACCATATTATCTTATAAATTCATTTTTGTTCCAATCGGTTGGACCGTTTTTGAGATTTTATGTCGAAGTATCCATTTTGGTTAAAATCGTTCGAGCCGTTTTCGAACAAAATCAAACTGGAATGAACATTTTCTATGGGAAAAACTCCAAAGCCGAGGCTTGAACCAAATAAGGGCAGCCGTTTAGTTAATGGACAGAATCTTGTGACCCAATTTTTTAAGTTCGTCTATCAGCGTATTGTCAGAATTGTTGAAAATCTCGAGTTTGAAATTTTGCACATCTATCACTTACCACATAAAGAAAGAAAGTTGAAAATTGCAATTGACATAGAAAATTGACATCTCTTTTGATCGTAGAGATCGCTAACCGCTTTAGTCCCCTTACGCACTGCGGCTTCTTATGCCTGTCGAAATTATTCATCAAAGTAAAGGCTTAATAGGTTCGAGCACTAAAGCCGAGTACATACCTATACTATTTGTGACGTTAATGATGACAGTTTGGCAGTTTTGCCACTCGGGTTCTTCATCACACATAAATAGCTGTTGTAGGACAAATGGCGATTCATTGGAATACCCGATTGGCGAAGATTTTGCCAAATTTTTTCCGATTCTACCTTTCGAACGATAAAATCTCTTCTAGTACATTGTTTTTGCGGATCATGCTTTGCATATTAACAGTCTTTACCTTGGCTGCAACAAGTTGGGTAAGATTAGGTTAGTGGGCTTGAGTTTTGAATTTGGTCAGTATCAAGCCATTGTCAATTGTGATACCCGTCGGTAGAGATTCGAGCAAATGTAAGCCGTTCGGACCCCTTAGAAATTCAGAATACTGGAACTGTGCCCTGCAATGATAGCAATGTTTTTGATAAAGCTGAAGTTTTGTTGGATCATTAGGAGACAAGTTTCCTTATGAATATTGAGACGTAAAAGGCGCGAACTTACCAAAGTTAAATCCCACCCCGCAGTAAAGTCAATCAGCATTAGACGGTTCCCACACATGGTTACCAAATTACCAAAGATGATCACCAAATATGATTCAAAAGTCGTTTTGGGGCACTGCTCGTGGGTCTGGCCAAAAAGCTTATAGCAACTTTATTTTTCAGCGTCGTACCTTTCCTTATTAGAGTTCGGCCAGTGGTAGAAATTCAACAATAATAGGTCCTGCCTTATGCACAATCTCCCCAACAATAAAAAATGAACGAATATATTGTGTTTGACGCATTGAAAGTGGTTCTTAGCTTAACTGGCCTACGCCTGTTTATAAAAATGACTTCGGCAGAAGGCTCACAATTTCTTGCCCAAGTCTATCGGGTATGCCAAATCCACATCCAAATATGACTTGTCTCTACTCTTCTGCTCTGGAATATCCATTTTAAGGGGACAATGAACGTAGTTTCGACAAACTACAATGGACGTCCGTCACTTCCGACCAGATGGATGCGTTAACTGCTGCACAAGCACTCTTCGTTTTTATTTATCAGTTTCAAAGGTGTCTAGACCTCACTTCTAAGGTCATAGTCCCTTCAACCTAAAAAGCAGTCATTTCTTTTAAGACTGCATTTTTTTAGTGCACGAAGCCTCTCAAAAGTGTGCAATGCACGACATATATACCACGTTCGAATGGCATCCGCCAATTACAAAGTTCAATGTCATCTCTCACCTCCTAACCCCTCTTCGAAAGGTGAACCTAACTACATACCTTTTGTAATGTACCTACACATCTTCCACTACTCCTGCGATACATCATCCATGTGCATGACACTGCAACAGGAAAAAAAAATACGAAAACACAAGATTAATCGTCATAATAACAATAATCCCCGACATTATTCGACAGATGTCATAAGATATCCTTACAAAATCCTATTTTTTAACAGGACGGCCGGAGAAAAAAATCATTTTTTGTTGAAAAAAACAGGCATAACGTCCCAAAAGTCATTGGCGTTGCTGGCAGCGCATCTCACACACGCACACAAGTTGAAAAAACCCTAATTGGTAAAAATGGACACACAACCATCTGCCGTCTCCTGTTCGTTGCAATCAGTTCAATATGCCTGCTGGTGGTATGGTATCACGATGGCAGCCATTGACCGCGAAGCCAATCAAAGTCAAAGCCCTATCCACAGACACACACCAATAAAAAATATTTAATTACCGAAACTTAAGATACCCCCTACACGCGTTGGCGTTGCTGCCTCAAAATGCATATGGCACGCGTTTGATCGTTGAGCGTTGAGCGCCATTGCCACACACGTGATATGGCCCGTAAAAAATGGCAGCACCAACAAAAAAATGTGTGGAACCCCCACAATTACATAGAAAATGTTTAGCTCCCGCCAGACGATGGTAATCGTGAAAAATCTCCACTCAAGCATTCAAATTAAATGGAAAACCAATTAGCGGATTCTGGCCATAGAGAGCATCGCAGACTACACGTAGGTGCGCACTGCACAGCATTCGAGTTAATTGAGATGTCATTATACGGTTGTCATGAGTCGTCACTTAGCTGGAGTATTTTATTCCAATTAACACACCATCACCTGAAGACGCTCGGACAAAAGGTGTGTGTAGGGCTGTCCATGTATCGAGACGAACGCTCGTTATCACGATGCAAATGATCTCCACACATCGCCGGCTCGTAGCCATACTGCCCTCAGTTGGGCGGCAGTGATCGAGATCACGACTTAGTGTTTGGATATTCCATTATAACGTTCGTAATTATAACAACCGTCCTAACGAGGGCCGCTCTTTGGCGAGATGTATATTGCGTCTGGTGATGGTGTGGATACTTGTTGAGATTTTCCCAGGGTCGCCGGCCGCTTCGTTTCCGTTCTTCTCTTCTTCTTTTTTTTTTGTATCTTAATTTGTATATTTGATTTGAAGTTGGTGTCAATTTGTTGGCGGTTAGTTGACACTAAGTGGGAATGGAGGTTTCATTTTTGAAAAGTCTCTTCTGGATAGCTGATGGACGCAGACTTCCTGAAGATTTGTGCACGCAGATCGATGTGTTAGAACTTTCTTTTGCTGATAAGCTGAGCCATAGGCGAAAAGGTGTCAATGAGTTGATATCTATACAGGAAGCGGCAGACTTATTCAATTTATAGCCAGACTAATGAATCCCTTACAATTGTTCATAAGTGGTCGCTACGGAGTCGTACGATTTTTAGTTTTTTTTTTTTTTAAGTGAAAACTCGATGGGGATTTTTGAGATGGGAAAAAACCATTGAACTCGCGACACCAATGTTCGCATTGCCAACCACTTTTGCCGAAAAAATGCGTAACTTGAAAAAAAAAAGATAAATTTTCCAATAATATAATGTCTAAACATTTTTTTTAGGTAAAGTGGAACAATAAACCAAAAATTAAACACAAATATAAAAAAAAAATGTTATTTATACAGCAAACAGCTTTCAAATTTGTTTCCAATTACATTCCACTTACTGGAAGTGGACGCTGGAATTATTTGTTTAAGAATGACAGATAAAGTGTTCGGAAAATGGACACAGTTTGAGGCAGAGATGAATGAATAAAAGAGATGGATATCTTTCGTACGTCTATCCCCCCAAACCCCATTTGTTTACATTGTTGTTTTTGTACTTTCAACCCCCGTCTGTGAATACGTGTGAGCTACAAAAACGCATGTTGCTAATGGCCGGCTAACATTTCTTTCTGTTCAATTGTTTTGTGTTTGGTGTTGAACTTGTTTAGTTTTTGTTAACGATTTGATTAGAATAAAAAAAATAGTGAAATACACATTTCGGAATAGCGAATTCTTGCCTTAAAGACCAATTCATGAACTCACATATACTAAAAAAGAAATGAGCATATGTGCGTGAAAACAACTTTTAGGCAGCCGCCTTTCCACTGGAAAGTTATATATCTTTGTATTCCATTATCTTTGGTTTGAGGTGGAAACCGAGGTTACATATGATTTTTTTTGCCAAAGATTTTTTAAGAATGTTTAAAAATTTAAAAAGTCAGTATGTTGAATCAAAACAAAAATTTTAAACATGCCTATTTAAAATAAGAAAAGATGCCTTTTTGAAGAAAAAAACAAGCCTTAAAGCCTAAGCTAATGAAATAATGCCTAAAAGGCATGAAAAAGTCTTAGTTAGCATTTTTTACCACTACTAAAATGGTTTATAATAATGAATAAGAAAACACTTCATTTAAAAGTATTCAACACACAATGAAATAATTCCTGACGATTCAACAAATAATTATCGTAATTTTTCAAGTTTTCACTTCTTCCGGCACTCCCGGAGTGCCACTGTTTTTTCTTATGTTTTTATGAAGAACTGGTAGTGCAATTTAAAAATGGATGAACCTAACTGCATTGTTTTTTGTGGTTATTTCTATTTAGGCTAGAAATTTGGGGGAGCGGTCTCCAATTACTAAGTTTAAAGCCATTTTTCACTATAAAGGTTCTATCGATTTTTGCGCAGAATTTTCCAAGTCATATTTTTGGTAATTCTATAGACAAATTATATACAACCATATATGGGATCGTACAATTTTTTGACAGATACTAAACTGACACGCAGTGGCTTAGTGGTTAGTGTGTTGGACTACTAAGCGAGGGCTCCCAGGTTCGAATCCCGACAAAACCCCTATTCCAACTTAAGGTTTTTTCCACTGCGCCACCTCTCGCGAACGTCTGACAAACATCCGAGAGTATAACTGTCATGAGAGAGCGTCTCAATCGGCCGTTTGGACTCGGCATAAAATTGTAGATCCCTTCCATTCGTCCCAAAAACAAAAACTCACACAAGACGAATGGTTGTGAGAAGCTAGGCCCAGGGTCCCTACGGACCTGTTGCGCCAACTATTTATTTTTTTTTTATTTTTTTTTACTAATCTGACAGCTTTTTTCCTCGGTGAAGTGTGTACTCGTATGTCCTTTATTTGTTTAACCTGAGTGTATGCCGGTAAACTTTAATACTTAAGCTTATGATCCTGCTCGCGCTAAATTTTAGTGTCCCTAGTTTCCACTTCGATTCTCCACACCAAAGATAAATGGTCGCTAAATAATTATTTTGTATTTTGGCTTTGCATTTTTTTTTATTTATAACGCTAACGTTCTCTGCGGTTTCCTCCGAAAAAAAAAACATAATAATCACAACACAAACTTTTCCCTACATTTTCTTCTGTCAACATTTAAGCTAATTATCCTGCTCACGCTAAATTTTATCTCCCATACAAAAATGTCTACAAAGATAAAATTTAGCGAGGCAGTTTAGCAAAGCAGTATCCTGTTCGCTCGGTAAATTCTTAACTTCCTATAGATGGGCCGATGACAAGTCTCCACTCATTTAGCTCGCGAAATAAATGTCCGGTGCATTAAATCGAAGATAAATTTTGACAAAATAAAAAGGAGAAAAAAAATTGTGTTGTGTTTATTATGGGTTTCTTGGAGGAAACGGCAGAAAACGTTAGCGTTATAAATAAAAGAAAACGCAAAACTAAAATTCCGTTTTTATGTGATGAAAAAAAAAACTTGCGCGGCTTGTGGAGGAACGACCAGCTATTTGGAACTTGCAGGACACTGCAATATTGAGGCAATCAACTCCGACTGGCGAAAAGTTGCAAGGGAAATGGAAAAAACAGGTGAGTTGCATATTGTGTAGCGTTAGTATTTTAAATTATAAATTCGTGAGTTATTTTCTATTGTTTTGATTATAAAAAAAACTCATAACGCATATGGTGCTACAAAATTTGAAAATATAAAGATAAGTGCAACACAAGATATGCCAGCTTGTAGAGCGTTCTGCGACTATAAAAGAAATACTAACTACTCAGTGGTAGCTTATCTAGTTTTCAAGAAACAGATCAATTTGTTCATGACCTCAGCATAAAATCGGCAAAATCACGAAAACGAAGATTATTTCGAGTCTGCTTTTTGGAATCCAGATGAGCTACCACTACTTATTTGGTATCTCTGATGACTTAATCTGATAGATTGTTGTAAGGCAAACTCAGAGATAGAGGAAAAAATCATCAAATGCATTCGTATTTTCGTTTGAGGAAAATTATTTATCAAGAAAAAAAAAAACAATTTTGTTTGTTTATTTATGAGTATTTTTTTAAATAATGTTTGTCCCAATTGTAAAATAAGGGGTTGACTTAATATTTTATTATTGGGGCTAACATTTTTTTTAAATAATCATAAATAACCATTTTAAACTAAAATACGATTATTTCAAAAACACTTTTTTTACATAAGCTACTCTGTCTTATTGCCACAGAATTTGTTGTTTGCATATTTCCGAGCATGTGAGTATACCAAGCATTACTTACTTCATTTCAATTTAATATTTGAATTCGTTATCTGAAGGTTATAATTAAGTTTTCTCGCTGTAATTTTTCAAAATGATTTTATGAATTATTAAAACACTTAATTATATAATTTTCTAAATAAATGGGCTGGTCTGTTTAAAGCTGGTTAAATCCATGTCTATGTTCCCATAGATTTAGAATAACCCATGATTTTTTATCTGTAATTACCGATAAGTGTTTGTGTACGATTTTCCACATTGGTCATTTTCAGTTTATTTGTCAATTCAGTGATTGACCCAATCTAAGGTTACATTTTTTTTGTTTTCCGGGTCTATTTGTTTGTTTAAGTATTGAATAAATGTATTTATTTTTTTCAGTAAAATTTATTTAACATAAGAATGCAATAATTAAATTATACAGGCGCTCTTAAATATAAAAGAATAAAATCTTGTTGTGGAACAATAACCAATTTTTTGGAAACAAAAGTGAATTAAAATTCGTTACAAATGGAACTCATCTCAATTTTTATTCAACGACCTTAGCAATTTTCTCATACTTTTGTCGGGGAAAAATGTTAAACAAAAGGCGTGTTTTTTTGAGCTTCCTTCTCAGCAAATCAAAGTAAAGTTAGATTTTCAGCACACAAATTACAATAACTACTGTGCGTCTCGAAGTGTCAAGTAGAGCGTATTTGTTGTAATTGCGTGCTGAAAATCCTACTTTACTTTGCTTTGCTGAGAAGGAAGCTCAAAAAAACCAGGCCTAAAATCGTACTTCATCCTTTACATTCATTATTTTGTTCGGAACTATTACACTCACCTTCGATAGATTGGTGTGTACCGTATCCTATACGTCTGTCAGTTGAAAACATCTACTAAATCGATTTTACTGGTTCAGTTCACCCCAACCTGCGTTATAATATTTATACGTTTATTGAATTATTTGTATATATCCCACAATATTGTACAAAAAGTTGTTGTGTATAGCATGTGCGTCAGAATTAACACATACATAGTCCTTAAAAAGCTTGAACAAACGAAATTCTAGAAAATCCTTTGTTAAACCTCTTTAACCGCGCAAAATCGGCTGGTTATCGTTTTCTCGGGCTAACTAACAAAACAATTGATTCTCTGGTTAAAATTTTGCTGAACGAACACGCTCGTTGGTTACCAGCTCGAAAAAACGGATGATTAATAACCAAGACTTAATAAACATAGGCCATGTCTTCAATACTTTATACTTCGTTACATGAATATTTAAATTTAGTTTTTAAACCTCTTCTTTCGAACAATTTTTCGAAATAACATTATTATTTTTTTAATCAACTAAATTAAAATACCTGTATTTATTTTAGTTTTTAAAAAAAATTATACAACTGCATAAACTTCCTTAAAACTAAATTCTGTGCTTAGATCAGTAATTACAATTCCTACTTTTTGCATTCGTTTGTCTATTATAGGTTTAGGTTTATCCTTTAATATTAATATTAGTAATAATTCTGAAGACGTGTATACATATTTTTTGAAGCAAATTTATTTAAATTTGGTGCCTCTTCATTAACTCTGGATTTTGAGCAAGCATTAAGGAAGGGGTTGAGGAAAGTGTTTCCAACTGATTTCATTACTGCCGTGATTTTAAGAGGAAGGCTTCAAGAATTCTAAAACATTAGACAAACATTGCGAAAAGAAAATAAAATAAATTTTCAATAAAATGTTTAATCCTTCCACTCTTAAATCCTGAGCACATCCAAAGGGGAGCCGAAATAATGGATTGAATAGATTGGAACATTTCCAAAAACAGTGGGTTACAAAGCTAAAATATAATTTCAGTCATTTAAAATATACTTTTCCTAACTTTTCGCTTTAAAGGATGCTGCGAAGCAGTTCTCGGTCTATACAAACAGTTTTCGGACCACAAGTATGCTCGAAGCTTATACCGTCAAATTGGGAAAGCTGCTTCCAAACTCTACCCGATGAGGAATTTAATTTAACAGTCGATTTGTGTTCGTCGACGTATGGTGAAGCATGGCAAATATTTGATGGTCCAAAATCTAAGTTCGAACGTCGAAACCTACTAATAGAGAGTATGATGTTAAAGTTTGAAGAAGACAGAATCGCTTTAACCTAGTTTATAAGCCAACTGGCAATAATTTGCATTAAGCAATCATTTGTTGATGAATGCGATCATTTGAAAGAAGACGAAGAAAAGGAAGATGACGAAGAAGAGGAAGATGAAAAAGAAGAGGAAGATAACGAAAAAAATGAAGATGACGAAGAAGAGGAAGATAACGAAGAAAAGGAAGATGACGAAGAAGAGGAAGATGACAACGAGCTGGAAATCTAAGCTACAAATACGGATAATGATTTCAATTATGGAGTTGCCTCCAAAGCCAACGAGAAACTCTTCCCCAGCCTTGCAATCATTTGAAGATTTGCGCAGAGTGTTTCAACAAAGTATTGGAGGCCGCCAAGTCGAACAGGAGTGAAATTTTGAGTTATTTTTTTATGCAAATTGTTACTAGTAGTACAAGAGTCTTTTTGTTAGTTATTTTGTATGTTTTCTTGTTACGCGTGATGTCTATATTAATCAAATAATTAATAAAACAAGTAAGAGTGTTATCATCGGCCTGGCCGATGCCTTGATACCCACCACTCATGCAAAATTGGTTTTGTATGGGAGGTACCCGAACTACTTAACCGACATAGCCCATTTTTAATATCAACCTAACGTCGATAAAAATAAGTCCTTTACCGAACTTCATTCGCCTAGGTTGATTCCTTTGAACGCTATCGTGTTTTCAACAGACAGAGCGACATATGGGTCTAATATTGATTTTGTATGGGAGGTAGCCGAACTACTTGACCGACATAGCCCATTTTCAATACCAACCTGACGACGATAAAAGGAAGTCCTTTCACCAAATTTCATTCGCCTATGTCAATCCCTTTGGGCGCTATTGTGCTTTCAACAACCAGACAGACAAACAATGGGACATGACTAAATCGATTCATAATGTGATCCTGATTCAGAATATATATACTTTATGAGGTCTCCGGTGACTCCTTATTGGCGTTACAAATGTAATGACAAAGTGGATATACCTCCTGTGGAGGGTATATATTATACAATTAAATTGCGAAAAATTTCCGTATTTTTCACCTTGTTTTAGTAGATTATGTAAGTAGTCATACGAAGAATTCTGGAGTCCGGACTCATGGCCTACTTAATTTTTAGGATTGCGAGACTCTGGCCCGAAACGTTGTGTACTTATGACCCTGCGCCGTAAAATCGAAAAAGAGCAGCTCTACCTTAATTCTTTGTTGGATATAAAAAATGTTTGTTATTTTGTTTTTGAAAAAGTTTAACATTTGAAATATTATGGAAGGAAACGCTGCTCATAGAAGGTAATTCCGCACACAAATCACCAAATAAAAATAAAGTATTAAAGAAAAAAAATCCATTAAAGCGCTGGCTTTAATTTCTATATTGAGACGGGGAAAAAAATACTGTAGAGACCACATAACAACAAATTAACAGAAGACCGACAAAATTGGTAGAACTTTTGATTGTAAAAAGAAAATCTGAAATTGTAGTAGAAGTGACAACACTTGGTAGGTATTTTATTTTTTAGAGATTTTATTTTAGCGATAGAAAAATTCTCTCCTTTTTAAACTCGGTCTTTTACAAGGCATTTGCCATCCTCAATACAGTATAAATGTGTCCGTTTGATTATTTTTATCCTCAAGTAGTTGGGAGGCAGATAGCAAAAGACCGAGCCAACTGGAGTATTGTATTGGTTAAGGATCAGGTCGACACCGGACTGTAGAGTCACCTAAGTAAGACAGTAAGTTGAGATTTTCCCTTGTTGTCATATTCTCTAAAAAAAAAATGCCATAAATGCTTTCCCAGTTCATATTCTTTTTTTCTGGAAAGACAATTGTCGCGCTTTTTACATAGCTTTTACTTTAAACCAAATATTATAATCCAATAAATAATATTCTGAGTTCAGTTTAATCATAACTCTGAGTATGGCATCAAGAGGGGAAAAGTATTACGAGAAATTGTTGTTCCGCAAGTACCGTGAACTTTAATGAAACACATACATAAATGAAGAGCAGAATTAGCAGCATCTATCTGCAAGCTGTTGAAACGTTAGACGTTCAAGTGAAATGAGAAGATGGCCATACATGCCAATGCCAGCTAAGTAAGCTCCTTTTTAGGCGACTAAATAAATTCCATCACACACGACACAACTCCCTAACCATCAATTATTGAATGAATTTATATTGACCAGAAAATAGGCGCGTATATACTTATAGCATTCTCCTCGTCCTGTTGCAGCCGTTCGCTCTCACTTCCGTATTATAAAAGAAGTGCAAACATGACATAACCAAAAAATTGTCTTGTCTTCCTGGTTGCTGGTTACAACGAAATCGATATCGATACAATGAATGGCAACACCAAAGAAAAGATTCCCCAATAAATATCCTGACTGTCATTTTGTTGATTTTCAGTTGCGCAAAACAATCACCAACTTTGACTGATGTATGACTTTTACACGGATGCGATATTTCTTTTGGCATACGGGAACAATACCGATTGTCTTCGCTTGTCCTCCTGGGATTCCAAATCATCCGGAAGAAAGGGAATCCTTTCTTCTGTTCGAATTCATTGAATGGAATTATTCTCGCCTATGTTTGATTTGGAATGATTTATTGTTATAGCTCGGTTGGGATTTTGTGTGCGGAGGTCACTAAGACTGCGACTGTAAATAATTGCCTTAAAGATTGTCCAAGAAGATATTTTAGACATTTTGCTAAGATTTAAAGGTGATGCGTGGAATATTGGTTTAGCGTCAAGGAAGAGAAATGCATGCTTTTTGAAATGATTATCCGTTTGCGTAAGACGTAATGACGGGAACTGTGCAACGGGATTTGGGACTGTCATCTGTGACAGAAATAACATCTTACGGTAACCATATTTCCTTTTTGTGTTCACTTCCTTTGAACTGCCAAAATTTTAGTGTTGGAAGTGGCAACTTCCGCTAAAGGAGCTGTAACCTATATATACACAAAAAGGGTTACCATTTATGCTTTTTCCATAAGTTTGAAGACTACTTTTATACACCTACTGTTGATTGGGACTCGATTTCAGACAGTAGCTAAGTAAACCCGTATTTGCTATGCACGCATCCGTTTGGTTGAGGTGGCTTTCCAATTGTGTGCGCCACTTCTGGTATAGGCAGGGTTGACACTTCCAAAAAATATTTGCTACCAAAATTGAAGAAAAAAAGTTACAAAAAAACAAAGTTAAAAGTTACCAAAAATCGGGAAAGCTCATAAGACAAAAAAATTAATCCAATATGAATATGATTCATCACTTCTTATGACTTTTCTCTGATTTACGAACTTCATTTAAAAAAAATTTCATTGCAGTGGATGAATATACATATGCACACCGCTTATTCTTTAGAGAAACTAAAAGAAAGTATAGAACTGAATCATTTTATTTTTATTCGTAAAATAAACATTTTTAAATATAAGTCTTTTAAATTCTGTTACCAAGTTAAACAAAAAAATAAAATAAACATTTTTAACTTACTTAAAAGGAGTACCTTTACTCTGTTTGTTGACCAAACGCAGTGGTTTTTCAAATTTAAATTGTTTTAAAATTAATATAACATTTTTTGTTTGACGTTCTGCAGACTGACAAAGTTCGTATTCCTATTCGCATAATAAAATAAATAAATAAAGTCTTTTATAATTCAATCACGCGAAAAACAACTTTGTCAGTCTGTAAAAAGTCAAACAACGTCTAACTTACTTAAATTACTAAAAATAAATACTAGAAAAAGTCAAACAACTTCTAATTAAAAATAAAATAACCTTATTTATTTATAAAAAATAAATTGTTTGCTGACCAAATGGAATGGTTTTAATTTATCCCATTAATAAGCCCTTAATATAACATGATGTTATTTAGAGTTTCAGAGTTAAGTTTATTTATTAACTCAGTTTTAATTAAAACTCAACTCAAAATATGTTCCTCTGAGCTGTGTGGCAAGGACAAAAGTTGGTTAACAATCCTGATTACATTTTTAAAGCAATATTAATCTAATCCACTTTAAAGGCAACCTAATTTTTCTCAAATTTCTGCTATATCCATTTCTTCATTTAAATTGTTATCGTAACATCTTCCACTCCATTACTACATTTTCAGAATAGCCATCTATCAAGTTTCAAGTTTTTAAATGAATCAATCAAGTGAAAAATGCATACTTCTTCTGCATTTCTTTTTGGAGAAATAATGAACGAATTTTTTAAATCATTGTTACATAAGTCAAATCTAAATAAAATTTGATTTAAAAGTAATAAATAAAAATTGAAAGTGTTTCTTTTTAATTATTTTTTATTACAATTTCAGTTGTCACATTTGTTGCTTTATTGTTCCCAATAAACACTTTTTCAATTGGTACAAAATGGGTTTGGTCCTCTAAATTAAAATCTACCCAGGAATTTATGTTTTATTACTCACAAAATTTATTAAAATCACTTTATGAACATTCAAATATGGCAATCAGATCTTTTCGGACTGGAATTCTTGATTTAAATTGTTAATTATTTTCAAAATATAGGACAAAAAGAAAAAAGAAACTTTCATTTCATGATTTCCCATTTCATGTTCAGCAAAGTTTCTCTTCGTTATCAGGAAATTTAGTATAGTTTTATATTATATGTTAATCATGTTTTTATAATATATATATATTATTTTTTTATTACATTTTAACACAACACAGAATTTATATTGAGTGTTAAAAGATGAGGGATATTGGTGAGAAAAAACCTCATGAGTGCCTACTTTATATATAATATAGTCCTTTTATATAAGGAGACTACGTCCAATAGCCGCATTCTGCCTATTTCATTTTTGTCTTGTCAGGTTCAACCGGCTCTTGGTAAACGGAATGAATTGATATTGTGAAGCAGAAACAGCTTCACTGTTTTATATAAACAATCCACAATCCCACCATTTATATCCTCGTTTTCCAGAGCTTAAAACGAAAAACCTTAAAAAAAAATTAAAATTTACTAGTAAAGAAAAACTACTTTTTTACTATTGAATAATATATGAAAGGACTTTTGTAAAAACTTTCGAAGGATATCATCATTTCCTCATTGGATATCAGGGTTTCACTTTGCGTACATTTGCTTATTTTTTTTTTAAGTTTAATTAATTTAAACTTAATTTAGTTTAAGTTTAATACTTTAATGAAAAATCCGTTCAAGCTCTTTACCAAATAATCCATTTTTGATGTTACCACGACTCGCTTCTAACTGAAAATGAAAAACAAGCGACAAAATAATATCCCTGGGTTTGGAAGTAATACTGAAATGTTTAAATTTAATACTGAAGGGTTCAATTTTAGTTCTACTGTAGTAAAAATAAAGTTTTGAAAAGTAATTCTATTATATTTTTATTTTTGTTTCTATTTTAATTTCAAAACTTAAATATTGAATATTAATACTGTGAAATATTAAATAATAATTTTCCGGTATTATTTAAAAGTAATTCAGGCGAGGGTTATTCGATATACTTCCATAATTTGCAATATATACAAAATATTTAATGTAAATATTATTCGGTATACGATCTTGCATTATAATCAAATACAAATTTATTGAAAGGAAAAGCATTGAAATAAGTTCACATTTAAATATATTCGGACTGAATGTTGTATTTTAAGTCAGCTATAATTTAATTGTAATAAGTTCCTGTTCGAAATATAACTTTTATATTTACACGGAGTTAGATTAAAGAACAAAAAAATTTGATTTTAATATTTCAAGATTAAAGTTTAGAAATATTGAATTTTAATACAAAAATATAAAAAAAAAAAATAATGAAATAAATTGATAATATTCTTAAGTGAATATTGAAACAGAGCAGGGGAAGTAGCAATTGAGACTCCAACTTCAACCTGTCGATCTTACGCGTAAATATTACCAAAATAAGTTTGGGGTTAACATTGCTCTCAATATCATGCGTAGAGTGCACCATAGGGATGGTAGTAAAAATATGACTGCTTTTTCCAGACTCCGCAAAGGCCTCCTCAAACCTCCTCGAATCACAGTGGACCAATGCAAATTCTTCGGACGTCTTAATGTGTTCGTCAATTATCGCACGATTCCTCTTTTTAATGTCTTGCGACCGCAGGATCTGTCCTCATCGGGTATAGATGTCTTTGGGAAATACCAAAAAAATGGAGAATAATAGTCCTTCAGTTCGCAATGAGATAACCATCCACTGCATAAACACCTTAGAAGGTACCTATATGGAATTTATGTTTCACCCACTTCCGTACCACCCGTGGTTACAGCACACGAATCGCATGACCCTTAGCTACAGCTTGGGATCGACTATAGCTCCGCAAACTGCTATTCCCCCGCAGGCTATAGCTTACACTGTTGCATTCAATTTCCTTTTAAATGCCAGCAATGATCCCAAAAATAAAGTGTCCATCTTTCATTTCCTTCAAAAGTGCTACTGCGTGCAAATCATTGTAATGATTGCAAAATTAATTGAAACGATTTCTTCCCAAAAAAAAAAAAGACACACACCCAACTGGAGATAAGTGCAGAGAAAAATGAGAAAACCCCTAACCACGAAAAGGCAGAGCAAAAAAGGAAACCAAGACTAACGCCAAACACCTTGCATCCTGCTGCATTAAACCAGACCCTTCCCTAATCCACTGGCACTCTGCTGGCAGGAAAGTAGCAGCAACAAGAAAAGCACCACCATGCAAACCACTCCGACGACGCAGATCTTCATCCATCCATGGTCCAACCGAGCACACATCGCTGTCCTGTGTGTGGTGTAATTTTTCATTCCTCGTCCCAAAATATAAAAAAAAATCTCTCAACCTGTTTGTGTGCCTGTTTGGTGCCTGTTTAACAGCAAAGAGTTCACATAAAAACACAAAATTACACCTGCACACGCGTATCCCCCAATTTTCGGTGGCGGACGAAAGGGTCTGAGGTCTGACCGATACCGACAACATAGCACCACCGGTAAACAAACAGCGTATATATTCGGCGGGTTTAACTCTTTATCGCACACACATACGAGCTCATACACCTGATACTTGATGTTTCACTTGAGTATCAAAAAAAAAAAAAAAACACCAAAATGTTATCTCTTGCGGTGTTTATTTCTTTTTTTTCACAAACATTTTAAGTCCGAGTGGACGGACTACGGACACACACAATGAGACACACAAACTGGTCAGTCAGTGGTAATGTCGGGTCGGGGAAGGAGAGAACCATCTCCGCTCTTGGGCAAAATTAAGTGAGTGTGAGATGTACGAAGAAAAATCATTTCACCTGTTTGTTTACATCACCTGAAATTTTTTGGCTAAAAAATAAAATTAAACCAAACAATTTGAAATGTTGTCGGTGTGCTGTGGATCCGTTTCGTGACAAGGCAGGAAGAGGGAAGGAACAAACCGGCCGACACGGGCAAGCGGACATCGGACATATGCACGAGGCAACTTTTGTACATAACTTTGGCAGGCGAAACCAGAGAGTGAACCGTGGATGTGGAGTGTGTGTGCCCCAATTCTTGTGCGGTTTTTGCGTGATGTTCAAATGGTGTCCTTTGAAATATGGGAAATTTAGTCCCTGGAGGGGTTCATTTTCATGTTTGGATGGCGACTTAGCGGGTATTTCTCCTGCGGACACGCGTATTAAAATATAGGTACTGACTACTGAGCTCTCCGTATAATTCTCTCAAAGAAGCCCTCCGAAAGCTAAGGCTATTAAAAAAATTATTTTTACAATAAAGAGCACAAGAAGATTTAAATGTTTACTTTTCAACTATTTGGCAAATCATTGATAATATCTACCTATTTATTAATTTTTTATTATTTGTTCTCTCTTTTTAAGTTTCGATTTCTTTTTAATAGTTTATAATGATGGTAATAGCATAATAATTAAATTAAATTCAAATTCTTAAATTAATTTAAAGGCTTTCAAAAATTTACAAGACTATTGTCTTACTTTGTAAGCGATTCTGAAATAAATAAATAAATAAATAAATAAAATAGGTATATTTTTTATAACTTCGTTCTCAGCAATGCAAAGTAAAGTAGGATTTTCAGCACGCAGTTACAACAACTACGCTCTACTTGACACTTCGAGACTCGCAGTAGTTATTGTAAATTGTGTGCTGAAAATCTTACTTTACTTTTCTTTGCTGAGAACGAAGATCAAAAAAACATGACTAATTTTGGTTTTAGCCAATCCTCACATACAAGACAAATTTTGATTTAGTTAAAATTAATACTTAGTTTAGGAAATAAAATTATATAAATGTTCATACTAATTTTAGCTCTTCTTTTTTTTTTTTCCTGACTTATCTGTTAGGCGTTGGTCCTGTATTGTAACTAATTAAATTGATCTTGTCTTCAAAATTTATATCCTGTTTTGTAATGCATTTTTATTTTGTAAATTTTCTATCTTCTTTTGCTTTTACTAAAAACTTATATAATTGGTTTGACTTATTTTATTTCACTTAGATTTCTGTTCGATCTTCATTTTATTATAAACTAGCTGTACCCGCCCGGCTTCGCACGTGCAAAATGTGGTTTCAGAACAATTGATGGAAACAAATTTCAGAAAGAGCCTTCTGCAAAAGTGAGGGACTTGAACCCGTACTAAAAAACCTCCCGTAGACTGGGCCCACTCTGCCTTTATCTTCATGGCATTGCATATGCTCGTTGGACTAATCGGCAATAATTTAATATTCTTTGGACAATGAAAATAATTCTATAATATTACGCTCACTTTTTTTTATTAATGTAACGCTTCTTTGTGTACTATATTAGTGGTGTCTATCGACTAAGATAGTGATATTTGCTGTATTACTTCCCCTGGGGCACGCTATATATAAGATATAGCTGCCCGTGGCTGATGCAATTCTTAATTAATTCAACTCCCGCTTTTATTAAAGTTTGACCCTCTAACTTATTGATTGTCATGGCAGAACAAACATTAATAGGAAATTGAATCTATTTCAGGATAATTGCTGGGAATTATTTGTATTCTAGGTATAAAAACCGACCCAGTTAAAATAAACGCCTCAATAGCTTAGGGGATTCAAATTGCGAAGCAACATAATGGAAACTCCAACTTTTAATTCCAGGCCATGGACTGTAATTCTTTTTAAAAACTCGACCGGGTAATTTACTGCCTCATCTTGATTGCAAATAGCATTTATAAACAGGTACGATGTATATCATCAGGAATTTTCCCTAATGTAATAATACCACGATCTGGTATCACTGATGCCTATACCTATTTGACATTCCTTTCCTACATATTTGACATTTCTTTTATGGCTTATTTTGTTCTTAACACACCAAACAGCATACTGCCTCTGTCTGTTAAAAGGGATGTCAAAATATTGCGCGGTTAGTATGTTTGATTTGAGAATGAAGTGCATATCTACTCATGCAGGTGAAAATCGTAGAAATGTTTCCAATTTTTCCTATTTATTTAAAAACCTTTTTAGTTATCGAGTTATTGGATATCCTAAGTTGTACCTGCAGATGTCCTCTATAAGCTGCTGTTAACTATATTTAAATGCTCCCAGTATTTTCGAACGGAAAGCGTGACAAAGAAAAAAGCAAAACGAAACGAAAAAATAAATTACTCTTGTTCAATTTTTTCGGGAATTTTTAGAGATATAGAGTTGAGATAAAGTAGATATTGTAGGCCTAGGCATCCTCTACAGGCCTGTGAAAAATTCACCAGAATATACTGAGCAGTTTCTAAGATTTTTGCATTTAAATACATTCAGACAAATTCAATCATAGTCGAACAGACCTACACCAATTTTAATTATATGATAAGCTATGCCGTTCCTTACAAATATTCCATATTACATAGATTTAGGTGCAATATGGAATATTCCATATTACCCTTGATTGAACTGTTCTGTTTTTCATTTCGTAATATTTGCACAAATATTTTGATTTCAAATACTTTTGTGTGACCATGCATTGAATGCATCTTTTCCATAATAAACCATCAGTTGGTTAGTTTAGGTTAGGTTGAGTGGGGTTCGAGATCGTCACAAAAGACCAGGCACCAAGACGGGCCCATCGCCATCCCCAAGGAACCATTACGGTCAAAAACCTAAACCAAATCGCCCAAACAGTCAATTTCCCTACAGAATCTAATTATTGTTTCAACACTGGTTGAGGAACCAACCTCCTCTAAGTTGTTAAAGAAGTGCCTGCCTAGGTACCTCCTTCTACTGCTTGACACTCGCAAAGAAGGTGGAAGATATCTTCCGTAACTTGTAGGTCCCCACAGTACCTGCATATGTCCGTATTAGATAAGCCTAGTCTCATGGCATGCTTCCTTAAAAGGCAGTGTCCAGAGAGTATTCCTAGTGTTTATCTTAACTTTGTTCTACTGAGATTCCTCAATTCTTCAGACTTTTTCCTATTTAAGACGGGCCACAATGCCTTAGAGACCCTGTGCCCTTCTAGCTGTGACCATCTTGTGGCTGCTTTATTGGAGATTTTCTCGAAGACAACCCTTTTAGCAACGGCCATATGTGGGCTGATACCTTCAATCATTGTGATGAGTGGGAGCTCCGCCATCAGTATCATTATTTGATTTATTGACGTACCTAATGGCGATTATCGAATTAACAGATCATTTTCCTATAAAGCCTTAAAGTCAATCACTTGCCCAGTGCATTGCGCTTAAAAATGAAAAATTTTTGTGGAATGTCGCTTGGCTTTTTAATGTCAACTGAAAAACCATCGACCTATCTGATTGTATGAATCCGAAGCATAGCGATTCCAACTCTATGAGGTCAGCCGGCACTTAATTTGTTAGGAAGGTTTACTTCCGGTGGGAATACATGATACTTAGTAGAAGTTTCTGCAGATGTGGCCAATCTAAAAAGATTTCCGCGTGGACTATTAAATGCTTTTGGAGATTTAAGATAGACCATTTGCCTCGCATGAACGTACTTAATGGCTTGTTCCATGTCCTCTGGTCACCATTGCAATAAATGGAAGAGCAATTCAACTGCTTTGCAAAACAAATAATTTTAATTTAAATTGATGAATTAGAAATATTTTTTAATTTAAAAATTTCCACACCTTGGGAAGTTTTGGTTGCAGCGGTTTTTAATATTTTCTTTAATCAGTTTAAAAGCTGTTTGAAACTGAGTAGATTGATTAGATTTCTCGCACAATCTAAGGTTCTAAGTTCTGAGTGTGAATAAAGAGGTGTAGCGTTAGCAAATATTAAGAAACAAAATAGGGGTATCCATATTACGATCAGCGTTGCCAAGCCATTTGGGCGTTTGAGAACTCTTTTTAAAACTGTCAGCGTTAATTTTGACCTCTTGGGCACCAAAACTGTAATTTTGGGCACTTAAATTAACGCTGAAACCATTGACTTGGTAACGCTGATTACGATGACTAACTCTTTATCAGTTTTGACCATTTCCGTAAGTATAACATTTTTTATCGGCACAACTAGAAGACAGACGAAAAAAAATCCGACAATGGTGGTCCGATTCGAACATCTCCCGAAATCAATATAAATTTACAAAAAAATTTAACCACAAGAAATCAATTGTATTTTTCCTAACATCAGCTTTTCCAACATCCACCCGTGGAATGAGACATGTGGTACAATTTTTAATGTTGCATCCATTAAAAACTGAAAACTGAAAATTATCTATTATTAGGCCTGTTTTTTTGAGCTTCGATCTCAGCAAAGTACAGTAGAATTTTCAGCAGGCAATTACAACAACTACGTTCTAATTGACACTTAGAGAGCTCAGAGTAGTTGTTCGTGCTGAAAATCCTACTTTACAAAAAAACACGCCTATTAAGAGAAATATACTCTAAATTTTTAGTGATTTGATTTTAAGGAATGATAGGAAAATTATAAATAAATGTTTTGCCACTAAGTTAAGCTTGAACAAAAATTAAAAAAGGAGTTCTTATTGTTGCTATTTTTGGTTTGATTTCACGATCGACTTCGGTAAAAGCGCCTTCGAATTAAGTCGTAGAAGATGTTGTTGGAGTCACCTCAGGCAAATACAATGGCACTTATCAATAAACATTTTAATAGTTCACAGTGGCTTTATTTTACATAAAAATTTCGCAATTGTGAGTTTCCGTAAATTGAAAGTCGAGACAGAATTTTATTAGTAAGGCGCAATATCGTTACCAGTTGGCTTATCCAAAAAAAGACATTCAAACTTCTTTATAAGGAACCTTCAATGGACCAAAAAATTGCTTCTTTATAAAGAAGTCTTATACAAAATTCGGTATATAGAAATTTTTTTTTTTTTTAAAACTGTAGTGTTCCTTTTTGTTTTCCAAGAAAATTAGTACAAAAAAGAACTCATTGTGAAGAAATTTATATATTCAATTCGGATTTCGCGAAAATCACTCCACGTTACACCCTCTAATTTCATCATGATGTCACAATGGCTCTCAACAACCATCAGGTTATAGTCGTATGCTTCCTAGACGTGGAGAAGCAGGGGCGGATCTACTTAAAGGCTTTTTGGGCTGCAGCCCAGGGCCCCGCGAATACAGAGGGCCCCCAACCGAACTGAAACCAATACACGATATTGTCAATAATACAAATTATCTAGAATTTAAAAAAATCCGATCATAAGGTTGTCAACACTACGATCAATCAACCCGTGTGCGCCATTGACTTATTATATATGGACTGCTAGTGAAATGTCACTTCCATACAATCTCTGCCCAGAAAATGACGCCAATATAACTAGCGCTCGTGGTTCTATGCGAATAATAAGTAAAACAAAATGACAATTATCTTAGATTTCTCCATAGACTGCTAGAGCCACCTATTGGGCGCGAGTGGATTTGCCAAGTGAAACGGTTGAAATTCAAATTGTTGCGGCATTGTTTACAATAGATGTCATCTCGAAATTGTGCTAGTTTAAACAATTAGTAATAGATGGAACCAACAAAATTTGAATAAAAAAACATTTTTCATTGTCCCATATATTGCACAATTTTCGTATATTTATTGTGAATTAGTTTATTATGTTGGCTTTCATTATTAATTTTAGAAATATGATGTAATATCACTTAACCGTGTATTTCAATCACATTTCTGATCAATAAATACTTATGATTGTCAAGAATATCACATTCAAGTATATGAAAATTTAATTCATCATATCAGAGAAACTTGAATTATATTTCAAATTGCAATTGGTTGCAATACAACACTTCATTTTTCAATTTTAAATCTTTATTCAATTAATCGCAATGACACCGTGTTATGCAAAACTATCTGCAACGAAATGGAAACGTCAGATGTGAGTTTCCAATTTATTCCGCTCCGAACCACGAGAGCTAGCGCTTATGTTGGAACTAACGCGAAGTTGTCTACTAGCAGTAATTAGGTAGAGCCGCTAAGCAGTATTAGCCCAGGGCCCCACAAATTCAAGATCCGCCCCTGTGGAGAAGGCATTTGATTCAGTATGGATGCAAGGACTTGTCCACAAAATAAAACAGCTTTTCCTAACGATCTCATCAATATTATTTTAAGTTTTCTTCTGTTTGTTTTTCAACATTTTCATGTCGACCAACCTCAGCTCGAGAACGCAACTAACAGCTGCCTATTCGCCGATTACTCCGTCACATACAGCAACTCAATGTCCCCAGCCATAGCAGCACGAAGAGTCGAAGCCCACGTTAGGAAGCTATTCCCGTACTACTTAAGATGGGGCATACGAATCAACACGGGCAAATCTGAACTGATCTGTATAAGAGGAACCATCAGAGGAACCAGGGCTAGGTCGGCCACCAACTGCTGCAACATAAAAACAATTGACCTAGGCGAATGAAATTTGGTGAAATGACTTATTTTTATCGTCGTCAGGTTGGTATTGAAAATGGGCTATGTAGGCAAAGTAGTTCTGGTACCTCCCATACAAAATCAATATTAGACCCAAACGGAAAGAATTGAAAATCACCAATTGCAAAATTTTGAGTTGCAATTCACGAATTATATCTTTGTCGCAAATTACAACGATTTTTTCTTGGATTGATGTAAAATTTCGTAATTCGACATTAAAAACGGCGTAGAATACAAAATTCTGCTTGTTGAATTTTGCGATTAGAAGTATTAATTCGAGCTTCTTTTATTTGTAGTGATTTGCGATATTGTTTGGCGCAATTTACCACTTCAATGGGTCGATTTCTCAAGCACTACTTTTCAATCGCAAATTGCAAAAAGTATTTGCAGATTTACAAACACTGAGTGATGAATCAACGAAATCTTATAATAATTTAACACATGTAAATTGGAAACGTGACGTAGAGAAATCGTGAATTACAAAATATTTTTGTAATTTTCCATGGAATTAAATTATTTATTTTTATTTATTTATTTCATTATCCTCATGTTACAATTTATAATCTTCAAAACTAATAATAAATATTGCAGCTAAAAATTTTGAGAATAGTTAGTGACATTTTGTATTAATTAACATAAATAGAGGCAAATGTCACATTATTTAAAAGTAATTATTGTGGGGTGACAAATTAAAAATAAGAAAACAATTTCATTATACAAAATAAGGAAAAATGTATTACTTATAATATTTTTTATTTAGTAAATATTACGCGATGTAGTTCAGCAAAATTTCAATTTCAGTATGGTTAAAACTAAGAAGCCATTCACTTTTTTCATAAAAGTAACACAAATTCTGAGCTACCGATATATGAAATTTTTGTGCGCACAGGCAGCCGACAAAAACGAAACGTCATAGCATGTCCATGGTCCATGTAAAGAAATCCTTTTAAGTCATTTCATTTTCTGCATGGACAGCTCCAACCATGCGCATTTGGCTTCATTAGGCGTTTTTCTTTTTAAGTTCAGAGCACAACCTGAACTGTTATACAAAAAGTTCGTTTTTCTTTTTTAGCTCAGATCCATCAGAGCTCAGAATTTGTGTTTCTTTTTTTTCGTTCAGATCATGATCAGAGCGCGCTCCATGAGCTCAGAATAAATTGACTGAGCAGGCTGAGTGAAAAGCTGATTACACACTTGCAGTCACATTTTACAGAAAAAAACAGGATAAACAAAATAATTGAAATGGCGGACGAATCTTGTTGTTCTGGAACTGAAGGTTAACCAATTTAATAAACAACAATTAGTAAATATTCAATTTATACACATATTTATTACAAATGGCAGCTATGTGCTCCAGTGTGTTTCATAATTACATCAAAACAATCTGAGTACGCTCGGTTCAGAGAGCGCTCATAATGCTCGAGCAAAACGCAAATTAGAGTCAGACAGTCGGTATTCAATCTTTGCTTAAAGCAGTTCTTGTCGGGTGAAAGTTATTTATAAGTATAACTTATTCGTAGTGATAGTGAGTGTACTAACCAACAAATTGTAAAGAATTTTGGAATATATCTTGTAAGTACATATTGAATAATACAAAAACAACTGAAGTAGGTATATAAATTCGTATTTTTTTCAGAAGGTACATCTCGCTATAAGAAAGAAGTATAAATTGGAATGGATTCTAAAATATGTAATCGAAAACGATTGTAAAGGTTCGTATCAATGGCAAGTTATTCTAAATAATTTGTTTGTATTTTAAATCTTAGCATAGACCGAAAAACCACCCCAGACAAATCCCGTTGTCTCCGGACGATATGGCGCCGTATGCTTTTCATGGATATCAGGAGGAAACAAATTTTAAAATGTGACTTTAAATATGTATATTCGAAAATAACCTTAATAATTAAACTACGAATTTTGATTTGTAAATCATAAGATTTAAGTTGTAAATTGAGAATAAAGTTTTCTAATTTCACGATAAAACAATTTCGATTTAATACGGTGATGCCTCAAATCACTACTCAAGAATCGTAAATTTCAAAATATGAAACGCAAATTGATAAAAAAAACTCAATTTACCATTAGGAATTCGTATATTGCAACTACTGAAGTGGTAAATCTACCCCTTTTGTTCGCAAATCAACACTTTTGAGTTGCAATTCAACACTAATTGGTTGTAAGTTGTTGAGGGAGGAAATCCGAATTTACAACACAAAAGTGGTAATTTACGAATTATTTTTGCAATTCACAATCCATAGTAATAGCAAATTAATAACTATTTGTGTCAAATTGCGATTGGTTATTGCAATATCTATTCCTCATTTGATCGCATCATTGACAATATAAAGTAGCGATTCGCGACTTTTGAGGGTCAATATCTTCACTTCGTACAATTTATAGAATTGCGAATAAAAAGTCGTGGATTAGTAAATCCTGAGCTAAGCTCTAAAACCAGACAAACTTTTCGTGATTCTGCGCTCATTTTTCTTGTAAGTGTAATAGAATTGCGATTCGATTTTTGTATAAACGTTTCCCGAACTTAAAATGCAACCTGTTCCTGTTTATGCGTAAAATTTCTACTACATATGTACAATTGTTCATATATCCATATTTACACTCATCCATACAAACACTCAAAACGGGAAGTTCCTTTTTTAAAATTAGGAACAAAAAAATCATAGCTTTGTTTTCAAATTTGATATTCCGTTATTAAGAAACTCTTCAAATGCATCTCAATAAGTCTTGAGGAAATAACGAGCAGAACGTGGGCGATGTCTTCGAAAACATCAACACTCTTGGCAGCGGTCGAAAAAAGTTATTTCATAGTAAGCCTCATTGTATGCGTAAAACTATTCAGTTGAACGCTGCCCTTATCAGTTTTCCTACAGAACAAATCCTTAGATTTCTTTTCTGCAATCGAGTGCATAAAAGAAATTCTGAATTCACTTAAGAATATGAGAGAAAATGTCGACAATTTTTTTCAGAGAGGCTTTCAATCCGCATTCCAACTTTCCGAGGACTTATTTGAAGTTGAACTAAGGGCTCCAAGAACTTCAATGAAATTGAAACAAACAACGCGTTCCAATCCAGAAACAGCACTCTACTGAAGCCTATTTTAGAGTGCCGATACTGATTAGTGATGTGTCGAATCCGTTTGGTAAACCGGTTTAAACAGAGTTAAACAGAGTTGCTTTTAATTCAAACCGATGGAATGAAACGAACTGACAGAAAACCGAATAATAAAATACGACGCATAAACCGAATTCAACACACGACTCGGTTTCGGATTTCGGTTCGGTTGGTTAGGTAGAGGTGTGAAAAAAATAAACACAATGTACAAACACATTAATGAGCATGTAAAGTGCAATTGGAAAGCTGTGCTTTTTAGTCTTTACTCCTGTTTTCTCTCATGTGCCATGAGGGGGCAGTGTTGTTATGGATATTGTTTGAGAATCGTATATTTTGTCGGTTCAAAATCGTATCTGTCGTATTTTCTAATTTTACGAGTATTTGTCATTTTGTACTTAATTTGAGTGTTATTTTATAATGCCGGACAGTTGTTGTTCACTCAGGGTGTAAATCAGGTTTAAGTTAATTTTACACCCGACCATTGAATCCGATTTTTTAGAACCTGAAAATTTAGATCTATATCCATAATATTCACTCGAAAACATGCTGGATTAAATAGGGATTTAAACGCGGACTTAAAACAGTTTAAACCTACGTAATGTAAAATTTTACCAGAAATCGCATTTGTTTCTTGTTGTTTGGAAATTTATTTCATTTGTTTTGAGCCCAGTTTTATTTTAAGGTTATGCCGAAATGTCGAATTATGTCCAAAATGTCTCTTTTTTCCACATCGTTATAGTCGACGCATACCCGCTCCTTGCATTCGATATATTCGACTACAAGGACGACGTTGATTTACCATCAGCTGTTGTTTCATCAGTTCTTCGACAAATTCGTCTTCTGAAGATGAAGACAGCAACATAAATGTTTTTTACTTTTCTACTCTTCTTATTTCTTGCCCCTTGCGCAAATTGAGTTTTAACCCGAGTTAAAGTACTTAAACTGGTCTCCGCAGTGTAGTTTCAATTCAGTCGGATTAAACGCCGTTAGGCTTAAGAAAACTGGGCTTAAATTCGGCTTTAACGACTGGACTTGGATTTAATTTTTGGGTTAAATTGTAAACTTTAACACGGATTAATGTGAGTGAATTGTCCATTTACAATTTGACATAAAGCAGCCGTAGCAAAAAAAAAGGGTATGCTCAGTAATCGATGCCGGCTAATTGCAAAGGGATGTGTTGGTAAGGTAAAGTCATATTAAATGCAGTTCATAATTTTTGTGGGTTCTTTTTCTGAAATTGTATTTTATGTATCGAGTCTTATTTCGGTTTACCCATCGTATTTAATGTTTGTATAATATCGGAAAAAAATCGGAAAATTATTTACGAAATCGTAGAAATTGGGGCGAAAAAAGCAGAAAATCGGAGCGTCGTATTAACCTTCGAAAATCGTAACATTTACGATAAATACAACATAACAACGCTGTGAGGGTGGTTTTTATCAATTGAGTGAGTCTATAGTTAAATCGGTTTGAATGAACCGTACCCCTCGAGTTAATCCGAGCCAAATCGAATTGCACTTGCAGCTTGCAGCAACCGATTCAATTCAATTCAATATCTTCTCTCTTTTGTTCGTTTAAGCTTTAGTTAATTTTGCGGCGGCGGCGTTAGCATGTGACATGTGACGGTTGTTCCCATTTTTGTGTAAGTTTTCCAATAAATAGAACGATTACAAAAAAAAAATTCAAAAATAATTATTTTCTTAATCCAACTCGGTTTCCAACTCGGTTTGCTTCAATTCTAAACCGGTTTAACTCGGTTTGAGCAATTATCGGTTTGGCACATCACTAATACTGATTCCTTTCATAGATTCATGGTCAACGAAGATGTTATACCATCTTTTCAAGCTCTTATCCCAGGTTTGATAATGCAATTTCCTTGTTAGCTATGAAAGCTGAGTACACTCTTTGGTGCGAAAAAATATCGCCGAGTGATCCTTCTATCGAAGATTTGAAATTTACGGTTTTGGTCAGGCTTCCAGTGACCATAGCTAGTGTTGAAAGAACCTTTTCAACTACGAGAAAGGATTAAGACAGTGTCCCGAAGCGTTATGGGGAATGCAAGCTAACTTGCTATGATATCTGTTCATTCGGATATTAATATGGATTCAGATAAGCTGATTGATCTTATGTCAACAAAAAAAATCAACACGTCTACTGCTTTGAAATACTGTGTCTAAAAAAATAGTTGAAGTATGTTCGTTTAAGTAAATATACGATTTAAAAACTAATAAAAACCAATAAATTGGAATATACGAGAATATAGTTTTTGTTTAAAGAACTCCTCGTAAGATTTGGAAGCAAGCCCCCCCGGAAACAAAATCCTAGCTACGGCACTGGTTCGTTATAGAGAATTTCGTTTTAAAGAACCTAATTCATACGGAATATTTTTGAAGGGAAAGGGCAACAAAATTAAATTCGGTATAGAGAGAATAACGTTATGAGGAAGTTCGTTATAAAGAAGTTTGACGGTAATTCAAATGTTCATCTTCATTTTGATCTCACATGTAGTTAATTTTGAGCAGAGCTGACTTTCGTTCTTTTTGAGGCCACTACAGAAAGTGAGAAGTATCTTATATCTTTCAGTTTAATAATTTAAGCTGATCATGAATAAATATTTCGAAAAAGGTGCCAGTTTTGAATGTTTTTTTTTTGTTTTTTGTCACGTCCATTGACACCAGCTTCTTTGTAAGACGCGTTCAAGTAGTTTCGTCTATAGCTCTGCACGCCATCTCGTACATTACAAACAGCAACACATATGGGCCTGTACCTCTGTAGCCAAAGATCGTGCCAATATTTTGCGTGTTTGACATAGCCGCATCCCGTTTGCCCACTCTCCCATCCAGATGCATTTATGCTGATGCACAAAGGCAAATCGTTATTCAAGGGCAAGACTTGCGGCAGTCTCATCTTCACGAAAAATATAATTCACATTCCTTGTGACCAAAATCATAGCAGTAATATCAATGAGCTGGAGGTCCACCTCTGTTTCACCTTCACGAATCAACAAATATGCATCAGCGATATACACAATCATGATGTTGCATCATATGCACCCAGCGCGAGCCCCAGCAGCAGCACCCATCAGCCACTACACGTATACCCCATCCGCATATTCGCTCGTGTGTGTTTAGATAGAACGCGCATGCGGATAGTTCTCTCTCTCTGCATGTGACACACATTCTTCCTCCTTACCGTGCCTTTTAAGTGCCACCCGAGGAATGTTTTGCTGTTCGCGCATGAAATTCAACCAGACAAAAGCGGGAAATATTGTAATAATTTATAGGATGCATTTTTCTCACGTTTACATCAAAACAAACCAAGTGGAGAGAAAGAGAAGCGTCCTTACCGTGTCTTGCCGCACCGTGAAATGAGGAATTATATTAGACAGGCCAGATACGAGCACAAACAAACAGCGGAATGAAAGTCCTGCTCATCGGTGGCAATATGTTTCTACTTCAGCTAAACGGAGGACGTCACACAATAGACAATGTGTGCCGCTTCTGATACGTATTGATGCTCTTGAGATGCGCTCTCGAAAGCCATTCATTTGGCACTCGTGTTGACATTAATAACTCAAAACTGAAATTGTGTCACTGCGGGAGCGACAACATTCCAGATACATCGCAGCCATTGTATGCGGATCGAGAGTGACCCTCGAAGGGTCCATCCAAGTCCAAGTAACAACGAGAGGACAACAATCTATTATCCGCTTCTCACCTTCTATTGTAAACTTGCAGATAGATCGTCGTTTTGTTCTTGTTTGCCGTACTTGAGACGATGGATGGTTTATTCATGAGCCCAATGGGTGCGAGAGTGTGCGCGAGCGCGCGATTCTTATGTCATGGCTGTAGTAAGGGCCCACAAGGCAGATGTGGCACGCAAATAAATTCAATTCAATTGGCGATGGCGACAATGTTTGTGCAACTTGAGGTTACGTGTCGAAAGGCCAGGACAGACGAAGAGAAATGGCTGCCTGTGTGCGAAAGTAACGAATCATAAGTGTCCCGTTAGCACCGGTAGTCAATGGATGGCGCATATAGACAGTTGCCTATAGTGGGAATGCGGCTTGGGAAGAGTAGCGCCAATGATGAAGCATTTCGGTTCCAGTTGGCACGTCAACGCTTTTGTTTGAGTTGTAAAACAAAACTGGTTGTGCTTGTTGCTGCATATTACTGTTGTCTGTTATTGACCATCAGTGATCACTGATCAATGATCAGTGTTCAGTCTTCAGTGGGTAAGTTAGATTGAAGAATAAAACAATCAATTGGTAATGGACATAAAATTAAGAAGTTCCCATGGTGTTCTCACTGTTTCTGCACATTAGTTGGTGGTGAGACTTTTATTACAGGAAATAATTAATACCGCCGGTAGTAGTTACATTTAGTAATGAAATGAGTTGACCTCATCATATTCAAAATATTTAGTCTCGGACCTTTGAACTCATTTTAAAATTGCTAAGACTGATTTGTGCATGGACAACCAGTGTTTCTTCGGCTTAAGAAGGCAATTAATTAGCGAGGCCTTGTTGAGAAACACTATATATAAGACCCCCATCTATATAACACCCTCATCTATATAAGACCCTCATCTATATAAGACCCTCATCTATATAACGCCCTCATCTATATAAGACCCTCATCATCCCAGTCCTGCTTTTTGGTGCAGAAGCATGGCTCTTATCAAAGGCGGATGAAGACCTCTTTGGTCGCAAAATTCTTCGAGTGGTTTTCGGTCCCGTTTGCATTGACGCGTTTTGGAGGAGGAGATTTAATACCGAACTCTACGAGCTATACAGCGACATCGACCTTGTCAAAAAAAGTAGGCATCGGTGTTCTAAGATGGTAGGTACTGCTTTGAAACCGAGTTACAAAACATTTGCAAGATAGTCCTCGGATTTGAAGTAGTTTAAGGCAGCCTTTTGTTACTCAAAAGCAAACAGTTCCATATCTGTTCCAATCCTTTCTGTTTGTTAGATGCGAAAGACTTAACAAATTTGACAATACCCAATGAAAATCATCAGTTTGATAAGCTGATGTCTTTCGATGTCGGAAATAGTTCCAATTACTTGTAGAGCGCGTATTGGGTTACCATACGTACCCGTTTCTGGGGGACTGTAGCCATCGACCTTAAAATTTGCTTTGTCCCGAAATTATAAATATAAAAAAGGGGTACAGGAAATTCGCCCAAAAGAAAAGTTTGTATTTGCAAAGCCATAGTGAACACATGCATATCAAGTGTTATACAAACTTCACAACTGAATACATCCTTTTAACAATTTTTTTAAATAGATTTTTTATTTAAATTTGAAAATATTTCTTTATTTTTATTTTTCTTTAATCTGAAACTGAAAACTAAGATCCTTTTTATGTTCCTTAAAAATGTTGTCCCCACCAATTTAAAAATTGTTCGTTAAAGAGTCCCCCTTTTCTCGTATTTCAATTTGGTAACCCTAAGTGTGTGATATGATGAATGGCTTAGGAAACATACTCCACGTCAATGCACGCTCAAAAGTTGGCTCTAACCGAGTGCAATTTTTGCTCGTCTAAAAAAAATTATTAAATTAACTAAATCTCTAAACAAAAAAGAAAAAAAAAATACAGAAAGGTTAAATGCATGCTTACTGTTAAAAAAAAATTCAGTTCATTTCAAATAAACAGTTTTATTTTGGGTTTTACGACTGAGAAAATTTCGACGACAAATTGATAAACTCTCTAGAACCTATATTACCAGTATATATCGATACCTTCCCGGAAGAATGTATTAAGCGAAAATTTTTTAACAAATTACTTTTTGACATGCCTTACAAATTGTGCCTAGCGCCATGTTTTGATCTTGGTTTGACGTCTCTACCATTGATACAAACGACACTAGAGAGAAATAAAAATTGTGGTATCCGACACATTTGCTGGGTAGATATTTGTTATGCCCTGTTATTTCTTGTAACCACTAACACAATATATATTATACTGAGCGCCATTATAGAAAAAATAATTGTACTATGCAACACATCCTGCGAGAAAAATATTTTGCACATGGCGCTTAGTTTAACTGATATTGCCACCTAGAACATAGTGCCACCGAAAAGTTGTTCCAGTTACTGTCGCTTCAAACATTTAATAAGTGATTCGTCGAGTTTTGTTATCTCAAAAGTTCATTTTATCTATTTCATAATAAACTATTACCAAATTAAACTATACGTGTTTATTTTAAGATTTTCTCAAATCCATTTTTGTTAAATAAATATTTTTACTTTGTTGATAGTAAAAAATTAATCAAACGACAATTTTTTTGGCATCTTGTATTAAATCCTGCAATGCCAATGATTTAAGTGCCATTTACCTTTGTATCAAGCGACAATATTTAGACCATAAAATTCTAAGCAACAAAAACTTTTTATGGGCCAAAAGAAGTCATCCGATGTTGTTTGGCTTTCATTTTTTTTTTTTGTAAATGAAAAACTTCGATTCTGATTTTTAGATTATGTTTATTTGAACCCTTAGAATTTTATTGGTCAAGTCGAGAATATGATATCGGCCAAATGGGCGCCGTCACAATTGATTGCCATACGGGCGCGTTTTATGGCATTCTTCATCACTTCGGCGAGAACTTCGGGCGACAGATTCTCGCACTCGTGTCGAATGTTGTCCTTGAGGGCTTCTAGAGTCTCGAGCTTGTTCAAGTAAACACGGGACTTAAAAAAAACCCACAAAAAAGAAGTCTCGAATGGTTGAATCGGGCGATCTTGCGGGTCAGTGCAAATCGCCAAAACGAGAGATGAGGCGACCCGGGAACGCCGCCTTCAGAATATCGGTTGTGGCTCGCGCAGTGTAAGCCATAACCACATGCCATCCAGTCCTAATTCGTCCAAATGCGGCAGAAAAAACCCGATTAACATGACCCTATAGCGCGCACCGTCCACTGTTGTCGTTTGACCAGCGGGCGGCGTTCTCGAAAAAAATGGCCCGATGACTCCTCCAGCGTGAACAGCGCACTATGCAGTAACTTTGAGCGGGTGGATGCCCAAGTAAGGATTCATCTGGCAGAGAATCACTCTTATCTGAGCACACTTCAGAAGACTTTTCTCGAATACACGGTGTTTTTTCACACCACTTCGAATTGGCTCCAAAACGAAAGAGTTGATGTCCGAACTGGTATTTTTAAACAACAGAGAGCACATCTGCATTCTGAGGAGCAACTAGAAAATTTCTCTGCTGAGCAAGGAATTCAATATCTGTCATAGAGCGGCCATCTACTTATCCATGTCGATTGCCATGCCTCGCTATAAAAATATCCAAAATATGACATAAAGCTTGCCAAACGGATAAACCGCAACAACACCACTGTTGCCACTTTAGCGATTTTTTCGCTATTTCTAGCGTATTTTTAAAGCTCTCGGCGATTTTTAATAAAATGTTGTCGCTAAAAAAAAATTTGATGATTTCTAGCTACTTTTCATTACTACACCACCATGTACACGAATCCCGTACAAGTGGCATCTCCGACCCATTCGAACATAATTTTTCACATCGCGACCTACGCGTGGTTGGTTGGTGGTTGCACATGCAAAAGGCAGATGCTTAGTAGGTGACGAGACAGAGTTTTTTGTTGGGGATGTTTTTGGCGTTAGAACCCGTAGAAAGTGCTACTGCAAATGGAATTGTTAGTTCGTTGGTCAAGTGTTTACAGTCTCATGGACTGAACATTAAAAATATGATTGGGATTGGCACTGACAACGCCTCGGTGATGACTGGGCGTAACAACAGCGTACATCAAATATTAAAAACCCAATTCGATTTACCAAATCTAATACTGATAAGAAGTGTCTGTCACTCTCTTCAGTTAGCAGTAAGTCACGCTTCCAAAGATACCCTTCCCCAAAATATTGAGTTTCTTATAAGACAAACATATAAATGGTTTTCCAAAACTCCAAAGCGCCTAAACGAGTACAAACAAATTTACGAACTTATAAATTACAGTGAAGCGCCCTTAAAAATTTTAAAATCTTGTGAGACTCGTTGGTTATCGATTGAACCTGCTGTTGAAAGAATTTTGTCACAATGGGATGAATTGAAGCTGCATTTTAATTTAAATAAAGAAAAATGTTACACAGCGGACCTACTTCATGCAATGTACAGTGATCATTGTAATCGGATTTATATGTGCTTTTTAAAAAGCATTTTGAGTGAAGTGCAAGTTGGACTGAAAATTTTTGAAGGCGAGGATTCTGATCCTGTAAAATTGTTAAACTCGTTAATGTCACTGCTTTATTCTATTTGTAATAGAATTTTGCTACCATCAGCTGTAAAATCTGGCAAAGACTATTTAACGGTGAAAATTGAAGATCATCTTATTCCAGATCCTTATTTGGGATATCTTTTCGAATCTCAAGTTGAAAAAAGTCAATTAGCCCCTGATGTGATAACCACTCTAAGAAACCGATGTATCAATTTTACTGTAAAGCTGGCAACAGAAATTCAACATAGATTACCCAGCAATTATTCAGTCCTGGAGAAAATGACAATTTTAAGTGAAGAGAATACTCTTAAACAGGGCAAAGACAATAATTCTATCATTGAACTGGCCAAAGAACTTGGATTTGATGATGACCAAATTGATAAAATTGTACAGCAAAATGGAATACCACAGGAGATACTACGAAGTTTTGGACCCAGGTTTTCAAGTACAAAAATGCTGCAGGTGTAAATAATTTGCAAGAACTGGCTGATTTGGCAATCACTGTACTATCTCTTCCCCACTCAAATGCTGAAGTTGAACGAATTTTTAGTGCAATGAACATTGTAAAAAACAAACTACGGAATCAATTTTCAACCCTGACGTTGAATTCCATAATATTGATTAGAAATCAATTAAAAGTGATGAACAGGAGTTGCTGTAACTACGATTTGCCAGACGAGGTTATTAAAAAAATAGGAACAACCAAAAAATCGAAAACTGAAAGAAATACAGCCGACGCCTCTACTTCAAACTTGGAAGAAACGGACAGCCAAGAACTAGACGATTCCATTTTTGAGCTGGAATTTGATTTGTGAATTTCAATTTATTTATTTTTTTTTTCGTTTCGTTTTCGTTTTTTTCTTCCTTCAAATTATTATTTTTTGTTATCTTGAATTTATTGGTTGCTTTTTTTAATTCGGTATTTAATTTGATTAAACAAAAAAATTAAACGTTTTTCTTTCTTACTTCTTTTTTGCTACCTTGAATTTATTTATTATTTTGTAATTAACAATTTTTTAAAAATAAATACATATTTTTATGAACTTACATTCAAATTGATATTTTAGCGATTTCTAGCGGATTTTCGCAATTCAGAAACTAACATTTCTAGCGGATTTTAGGTTGTGGTCTAGCGACAATTTTTTACCCTCAGCGGCAACACTGAACAACACCAGTGTGTTGGCCAATAAAAGAATTTCACTTGTTTTGCAATGCAATGCAATAAAATTCCATTTTATTCACTCGGCAGTCGATACACTTTGGTTTGCAGACAAAAAAAAGAAACAAACGAGTGGCCTGCCATACCTTAGATAGAAGTTCCCTTAGCTATAAACATACATACAACCGACTTACTTAATTACTTGCGACTCGCACGAGCGCCTGTTACCCTGTTAGTCAGATTCCATCATCTCCCCGTTTCAGTTGGCACGCATAATTATTTCTGACATTTCTGTAACTAACTGCTCGGGCATTTCACCAGTCGGACTAAGACTGAGACGAGATCGCTCTGTGCACCGGGCAAATAGTCAAATAAACACGAAAAGTAACAATCTCAGATACATTATTCATTAGGTGTCCGTCCATTCATTATAAAACGAAGCGAAACTCGGTAAGAGTGCATATACGCGCACGCCATCAATACATGGAACCAGTGTAGACATAACACCGGTTGGTGCTTCCATCTGGTCCAGTGTTCATAAGGTACTTTCGTGAAGGATCTGCGAGGAAAAAATCCGCCCTGATAATGAAATCGAATCAACACCACCGCCGCCACACTCCAGCAGAGAGAAGCACATCTCGCATCCGGCGGCGCAGTCAATACACAACTGACGGTCGTCCTCGCGAAATCGATATTCTATATCTGTTTCTGTGTGCGTGTGTCGATGGCAATTTTCATGAAATGAATTTTTCATCGGAAAATCCCAAGGATTGTGCACAACATTGACGCCGCCGCCACCGCCACCACTCTTGTATAGTCGCGCACGGAATCTCATTACGTCGACCGCTACCGATGTAGTTTGTCTAGTTCTGGAGTCCACTTTCTGGCCAGTTGCACTATTATTATCAGAAGCAGGAGCAGTGCTTATGAATCAATTTAATTCCATCATCATTGCGATCTTCTTGCTGCCCACCTGTGTGGCGCTTCGGAGATCGCGTCTGTTGCTCTTTTTGTTCGGCTTTTTTGTCATACATATCGAGTCCAGTTGAATGGAGAAGAAATCACCAAGTCATCATCGACGGGCTGCAGTAAAAAAATGGAAACCCACTGGCGACACCGTATTGGAGCGAAGGCAACGTGAGGTAATCGACAGCAGTGGACATGCACGGGGAAGAAGTATCTGTGCACGCTGTTGTTGCCGCGACGTCGTCGTCATCCTCGCCGTTGTTGTCGCCGATTAGGCAGTATGGGCAAAAAAGAAGCAGGAAGTCTCCATTCCAGCGGCAGCGCAGCAATGCGCGCGCACACGATCAAATGGCCATTTAATAATATTATTGTGGCGCTTAACACAGATTATCACAATTCACACTGAGGCCTTGGAGTGACCGCGCAGTCACAGTCACAATCGTCATCAGCAACAGCATCTTTTGTGATCGTCATCTCGCATCAGTGCGGGTAGGCATGATTGGTGGAGTGAGCTGGAGAGGTCTCGTTTTTCTTTTGGTTCATTTCTGAGCACAGATGCTGCGATAGTTGCCCGAAGGTTTATTGGCATTATGAGTCTGAGTCCTCCTATGATGGAGAGTGGAAACTTTCTTTTTTGCATGTTTCGGTCAAGACAATCTCTGGGGAGTATACTCAACCTGTATCACTGGAATGTTTGTCATCCTAGATTTTTGTTCGATAAATATTAGGGACAAGGAAGGAATGGGGACATTCGGCTTGCACGCGTGAATGGCAAAGGGAGCATCGCAAAGAGCTCTCAAATTGCGGACTTTCACGACGACTAAAACATATGAGGGAGGTTTTTATCAGAGGATACTGGTAGCTATCTATTTATTACGATTTTTATCCCTTAAGTAAAGCCCAATCAGGAAATTAGTTTTTGTTCTTTTAAATAGTTCAATTGAAAAACTGCTCGACTGTAGAGTGGAAAACAAAGCCCGTTGGGACGGTCATTTGTGACAACAGACGAGAGGGGCTATGATTGCAGACTTTGATAAAGCACATTACCAGAGGCACTAAGTGCGCTCGAATGAGCCGAGCAAAATAAAAGTAAACGCGGAGAGAATAACCGGTGGAGAACTATAGCATCCTGTATTTGGTTGCAAATTCATTTTAAGCAGCGCACTAAGGCATGAGGTCAAGGTTTTTCATCACGTAAGACAGCTTTTAAGACAGTGCGCCTCAAGACTAAAAGCGCTAACTTATCTGCCTGATATATAAATTAAGAAAAACTATTTAATTAATGGAATTCTAAATAAGACCAAAGAGAAGTAACAGCTCTCAACGAGGCTAAGGGCTTCATTGACATTGCCACATTAAGTGTGGCAAAAGAACGATAAAACAGCACTCACGGTTGCATCATAGCTTTTAGAAACCAAATCCAAGTGTTCGTCGGGGTAAAAACCGGACACTGCATCATTGGAAACAGGCTAAAGGGATGGCTGTCTTTACAAAAGACTTTTGCTGAAGAGGAGAAGATTTTGTGGAACATCTCCTGTATCACAGTACAGTCCTCTAAGAACTCCGCTACTCTTGTTTGGAGCACAGTTCTTCAAAGGCTTGAAGAGCAAGCAACGATATCTCTAGCAGATCTAACAAGTTTCATCAACAGCATTTGTTAGTTGCATGTCCCAGAATGTACTATATATATGTTGATTAGATCAACAAAATATAATTGCCTTTTGCAAGCGACTGCTGCCGGGCATTCATGGCAATTGTTTTTTGTTGGTGTAATCAACATTGGCCTCATTGGCTTCAGGGTTAGAATTCCATATATTGCAAACTGCCCCTAACCTAACTACCAAATTAGGTGAAACATGCTACACCAAATCTGCGGTAACTGACTGTTGGGTTATAAGACTTTTCTGTGGGGGTTAGTTTTCATTACCATGTTGTAGCCAAGGTATAAATGCGGATATAGGCATAAGTAATGTCAGGAGACCGAAACAAACCTATTGCCGATAGCGTCTTTGTCTCATAATTAAAGACATGTCGTCACGACAGCTAATATTTTGGATCTCAGCATATCACCCCCTTAAAGTCATTATTTTTTGGAAGAGTAACGGCAACAAGAGACTAAAACGCTAAGCCGAGAAAATATTGAATTGCTACTCTAGAAACAAAAGGGTTGTAGGTTTTCCCTAAAGGTTAGAAGAACGTGTCAAGGCGGAAAGACATAATTAAGATAATAACATTTACTTAAGGAATATCTGATCTGCGACCAGCAGATTTCCAATGTTTGAACATATCTAGCACTCTCTGCCATCTTGTTGGGCTCATTACCTATGACCTATACACTTGATCACTAGAAGGGCTGGAGAGTATTAACCAATTCATTTCCACAGACCATAAATTGGTCGCAAAAAGCAATTGACAAGTAAAGGTCTGTACAGCAATGCAAAGAAAACTGTCCTCATTCCAAGCCTACTCTATGCTGAATTTACCGAATGTAGATGAAGATTATTCCGGATGTCATTTTCGGTCTTCTGTGTAATAAGAGGTGAAAAATAAATTTAACATCTACTTCTGTGAACGAGAAAATGTTTATGAAACTATGCCGATTTCACATTCGACACAGAAATAATGCTGCATTTACACCATCACACATTTCTAACACGTTAGATTAAGGGGATGATAAATACTAAATAGCCGTGTGACTGAAAGGGACAGAATTACCTAACACGCTAAAAAACGTGACACGTTTTTTGGTCGGCCATCTTGTTTACGTGTTAGGAATTATGGGAAAGCTATGCGTGCTGATATTTTTATAGCGATGGCTTACGAAATTTCGCTTTCCTATAAAACGAAAAGGCTTCCGGAAGTGATGAACGGACAATTATTTATTTAGTTCGTATAACTGACTAATGAATTGTTGGTTTAATATACTGAAACTAATTACCCCTCTCATTTCACATGTTTTGAATCAGAAATGGAAATGTTTTCAAGTGATTGCAGAAATGTTGTTCGCCGAAACTTGTGTTTGTTTCCATTTAGGTTTCTATAATTATGGGTAGAACATCCATGATACTTCAGGCGTCTGATTTGTGATCTCATTCTTACACCTTTATTAGCATTGACTGCGGACAAACGGATCTCTCTGTCCCGTCTCGTGCAAAAATGCGCATGCGAGATGGTTTAAATGCGGCATAAATTCCGTCACATTTTTGTGGGTAAAGCTGTATTCGCCATATTGAAATTTCGACAAACAAAGTACATATGATTTAATTGCTCCATTCTTGCTTTAACCGCTCGTCGGAAAGTGGTAGATTTTGTGGCGGGCGTAGCTTAGGTTCTTGGAAAGCTGAATCCGCCTCATTGACTTTTGAAGGATTTTTTCGTGCATATCTCACCGATTTAATCGCTCTGGGGAAATATTATTTTTTGTTTTCAATCTTCACCCACTATTGTAATTTGAAGGTTTTTCAAACTAACAGTTCGCACTGTTTTGTTTTTCAAGCAAAAGAAATAAATTATCAAAAAAATTAATAAAATATTAACCCGTTCGAATTTTATTACGTATTTTTAAGGACTAATACATTAAATCAAAAATTGTGATGCTCTTCTCTAAATGGGTCAAACAAAATAAATAACTAAATCACATCACAAGAAGCGTCTATTCATTAGCTATCAACTTATAGAAAATAAATGTGTCACTCTTCTCGATATGTATTAAAAATAAAAAGTTAATTTTACGACCAAACAAGGCATAAACTAAGTACTTAATAGACTGACAGCTTCAGACAAAAAAGAGGGATTGTCCACAAACTGAATTTGACCTTGGATGTAGCCCAGTTTGGATCCATGTATATTTGTGCCATGTTAATCAAATCACGTATTCTTGAAAAAAAACCAGCCTACACTTCCGGTTTAAACCGAATGTCAGGTAGCTTGAGGTGGATTCTCATTTCAATATCGAGTGTGGGGGTGTGTTGTAAACAATAGTTTTTTTTAGTTCCAGATTGAAATTTCTCGGTACAGTTTTATATACCTAAAGATTTTTTCAATTTTCTTATTTCTTGGTTTCAAGTGAAACGAATTGTATAGCTAGACTTCAGGCGATCAGTTCTAAACACCGCAAATTCGTTTATTAAAAACTTATTTCAGAAAATGTTCCTTAAACAAATATACAAAATAATTAAATGAATGTTCAATTCAGAAGAGGAATATTTTGCTTAAGTCATTATTTCCCTTAATTATCTCTACACATTTTTCCTTTCACATTCCCATTTGCTTTCTCTTTCGATTTTTTAAACAACTAACAACAGCATTAAATAAAATTGACAAACTGTACTGTGCAAAGAAAATTAAAACAAAAAAAAAAAAAAACATGAAACTGATGATAGAATAAATTGTGGGAAGAAAGAATAATAAATGTGTAATCATCATTTTACAACAAAATTTTGGATGCTTATTTTCTACACTTTATTTTACTTTTTAAATATAATCTTCTGTAAATAAATATACATCAAATGATATTATTTTCATTCATAAAATGTGTATACCAAAAACTTTGTTTTTGGTAAACTGTGTTTTTTTTTTGTAGCAATAAAAAAAAACGCTTACTAATATAAAATCTCTGATTACTAATGATGTTAACACGCATGAATTAAAAACTTCTTCTCTTTAAATTCTTTGCCGTCTGTGAACATGCCCGGCGAAATAATTTTCCGCCAAAAACAACAAACGAAAACAGACACAATAATTATTTTATTTCTGTTGATTATCTACGGTATTTAAACTCTCAGAACGCATCCATCAGCTGACAAAAACTCCCCAAATACACTAACTCTCAATCACTGTTCTTAAGCCCGTATGACACTCCATTTTTTCATCATTTTTATCATGTTGAAAAGTCAGCGGTGTGTAAAACTGACTGCAAGTGTATTACGAAAGGGGTACAATTGTTTGCAAAGCAACCAAAAACTTGCAAACGAATTTGTTATCAAATAATCTTGAAATGTAAAAAACAAAATGGCTGCCAGCTGCTGAAAAATGTAATTTTAATACCTACATTTTTAATGCATTTGTTTTGACGCACTCACTCCAATCGGGAATTTTCGTTCTAATTTTTCGTACTGCTCTAGTTTCAGTTTTAAAGTCTGAAAAATGCAAAAATCTAGTGTCATACGGGCTTAGGACTGCCTCTTTATTTTTCCCTCGAAGCGTGTTCATTTTTCTCTTTTCACTAAACTAAAATTCCCTCAATTTTTTTATAAAAAAAAACAATACTTTTAAAATAAAATTTGTATTGTTCGGAAAGAAAATCACATTAAATTATTTTTCAGTATAAAAATTGAAATTTGCTAACATTATAATGATTATTTTTGGTAATTGAAATTGTTGCTAAAGACAAATGTCCTTTTTACGTACACTTAGTGCATTGATATTCATGGTAAAATGCAGTTTGATTGGTTTCTTGTCAAATTGTTGATATTCCCAGTGTTGATGTTTTTTTTCTTTAACGCATGCAAAACTATTCGGAAATCGTAATTCCCAGAGGAAGGTAGAGATACCCCCATGTAGGAACACTGCTGAGTGTCATTATTTAATTACACCTTCCGCCATTTAGAATTTTTTTTTTGCTGCTTCACACTCACAGGTCCCAGGTCACAGCTCACAGACAGTCAAATTGAGAGCGGGAGGGATGGGGTATTATTGAAAAATTTGGGGGTGGCATCGTGAAGACGTAGGAAAGCTGTCAGTCTATCTCATTCTAAATTTGTGAAAAAAAGGAAGCTAAACCTACTGAAATAAAAATTTGGAAAAACTCAAATGACATTAAGGGTGTTCACTTAAATGCGTAAAAGTCTCATAAACTGCGTCAACTGAAAAAATTTACCACCTCATAAATGAACTGTCAGATTTTGTATGGAGAATAGTTTACGCAGACCTCATAATTTTCCGCGACGATTTAGGCTCGGAAATCAACCGCGGAAAGTTGCGCAAATCCCATATGTCAAGTTTTGACAGACAGTCGTCTGTTTGTTTTCAGAGTTTTTTTTAGGAAGATCTCAAAATGGTAAGAATTGAAGTAAAAAAATAATTTTGAGTAGGTACTTAGAAATAAAAATATTTATGATTTGCAGCAAAACGAAAAATATAAATTTGGAAATAATTTGAACAGCTGAGTGTGACAACCGACTTGACAGTCGTTTTACGCGATTTACACAATGATATTTCCGAGGGGTGTTCACTTAATTTATTATTTTATTTATTTATTTATAAATTTTCGAGCTGCATAAAATTATGAGATTAAGTATTAAATATACCCTTATTATAAACCGTTCCAATCCTTCTATGCCACATGGCTCTGTATAATGTGTCAAAGGGAAAAAAGTTTATTTTGCAAAATATACGCTATATTTTTGCTTATACAATTAGCAAAGTCCGGATTTCTCAAAGAGCTAAACTGCATTTTCGGAAAACTGTTTTGGTACCATCGGTGAGGTATGCGCGAAAAAATCTACCACTTCCACAAGAGCGATTAAATCCAGAATGGAGCTTTTAAATAGCAATTAAATCCCGTGTACTTAATTTGGCGAAATTTCAATGTGACGGATCCAGTTTTGCCAACTTCACATACGAGTTTCGCTCGTTTACGAATAAAACAAAAAACGATTGCGGAAAATAAGTTTTCTAAGAAATCCATAGCGAAGAGTCCAAGAGTCTACGACTTCAATACAGATGAGCAACGGTGTAAAGCTAGACCCAGCGTTGGATAGCGCGCACACATGTAGAAGTGGACTTTTACTAACTTTTTTGGGTATTTAAAGTCAGTAAGCTAATGACCCCACGAACTGTTGTGTCTTATTGGATTGAGCCTTAAGCAAGCAGAAAACTTGTATTAACACAAATTTATATAGACATCCAAAGAGTGACCCAAAGTGTATATGGAACTAGTTCTAACATTCATGCCATGGGAGTGTTTCTTCTCTTACTTCTCTTACTGTGATAGATTGATAGATCCCAACGAACGATGTTGAATGGTATATCTTCGAGCAGCATAGAAACGAAAATTGGAGTTCCTCAAGGATCAATACTAGGAGCCCTACTTTTCATAAATGATGAAAACGACATAGAGACGGCAATAAAATACTAGCAGATCGCGCTTTTCGCTGACGACGTCGTGTTTATAGCGGGGATAAACATCGAGGAGTGCAAAGAAAAGCTCTAAGGCGGCCTTCTTAGTTTGAGTATCTGGCTTAAAGCAAATAAACCAAAACTAAATGCAGCTAAATCAAAGTGTATAGTTTTTAGACATAAGAACAGACTGAACATAAATTTAGATAACGAAAAAAATTGAACAAGTTGATAAAATCAAATATTTGTGATGATCATTGATAAGAATTTAAATTATATAACTAAAAAAGTTTCTAAAAAAGTTTTCTTTTTTGGTAGAATAATAAATAAAATATCAACAATGAGTGCAATAAATATTTTTAATGTAATGATAAAACCACACTTCGAGTACTGTTCGTCCATTCTATATTTGTGCACTGATAATATGTTATTAAATATAAAAAATATAGCGATGAGAATCATTGTAAAATGTAGTAGATATATCCCAATTGCATTGATGTTAAGTATGTTACAGTGGATAAGTGTTAAACAAAGAGTTATGGCAAATGTTTTATATTTTATTTTTAAAATGAAATACGACATGTTACATATGTACTTAACAAAATACTATATATTGGTGAATCTCAGCCATACCACTTCAGAAATGGAGGTGACTTCAGGCTCCTAACAAATGAAACACATAACAGCATAGTATACAAACATTTTCGTTTCTATAATTCAATGCCCAATGATGTAAAAAATGAAAAAAAATTTTGTGGCATTCAGAATAAAAACTATAAACTATATTAGATGCTATTTCCTTATTTGAATAATTAAGTTCCTTATATATTTTTTTTAGAATTATGTTAACTATTGTTAGAAAAAAGTTGTTAAAAGTTCTATGTAATATTTAAGTTTTTTATTTTTAATGGTGGATAATCCGCTAAATTATATAAATAAAATTGGTGTAGTTCTGTTCGACTAAGATTGAATTTGACTGCATGTATTTAAATGCAAAAATCTTAGAAACTGCTCAGTATATTCTGCTGCATTTTCACAGGCCTGTAGAGGATGCCTAGGCCTACAATATCTACTTTGTCTCAACTCTATATCCCTATACATTCCGGAAAAAATTGAAGAGTAATTTATTTTTTCGTTTCGTTTTGCTTTTTTCTTTGTCACGCTTTCCGTTCGAAAATACTGGGAGCATTTAAATATAGTTAACAGCAGCTTATAGAGGACATCTGCAGGTACAACTTAGGATATCCAAGAACTCGATAACTTAAAAGGTTTTTAAATAAATAGGCAAAATTTGAAACATTTCACCTGCATGAGTAGATATTCACTTCATCAAACATACGAGCAATATTTTGACATCTCTTTTAACAGATAGAAGCAGTATGCTGTTTGGTGTGTTAAGAACAAAAAAAGCCATAAAAGAAATGTCAAATATGTAGGAAAGGAATGTCAAATAGGTATAGGCATCAGTGATACCAGATCGTGGTATTATTACATTAGGGAAAATTCCTGATGATATACATCGTACCTGTTTATAAATGCTATTTGCAGTCAAGATGAGGCAGTAAATTACCCGGTCGAGTTTTTAAAAAGAATTACAGTCCATGGCCTGGAATTAAAAGTTGGAGTTCCCATTATGTTGCTTCGCAATTTGAATCCCCTAAGCTTTCAGATTGAGAGTGATTTCGTTGCAGAAAAACGTTATTGAGGCGTTTATTTTAACTGGGTCGGTTTTTATACCTAGAATACAAATAATTCACAGCAATTATCCTGAAATGGATTCAATTTCCTATTAATGTTTGTTCTGCCATGACAATCAATAAGTTAGAAGGTCAAACTTAGAGAAAAGCGGGAGTTGAATTAATCCAGAATTGCTTCAGCCACGGGCAGTTATATCTTATATGTAGCGTGCTCCAGGGTAAGTTATGCAGCAAATATCACTATCTTAGTCGATAGACACCACTAGTATAGTACACAAAGAAGCGTTACATTAATAAAAAAAAGTGAGCGTAATATTATAGAATTATTTTCATTGTCCAAAGAATATTAAATTATTGCGGATTAGTCCAACGAGCATGTGCAATGCCATGAAGATAAAGGCAGAGTGGGCCCAGTCTACGGGAGGTTTTTTAGTACGGGTTCAAGTCCCTCACTTTTGCAGAAGGCTCTTTCTGAAATTTGTTTCCATCAATTGTTCTGAAACCACATTTTGCACGTGCGAAGCCGAGAGGGTAAAGCTAGCAAATAAATAAAATACCTTTGAGACCTTTGAGAACGTTTGTACTTAGTTTGTACAAAAACTGACATTCAGATTGTGCCCTTAGTTAGTTACAAGTCTGTTAAAAAGACCCCCTCTGAAAGGGCTCAAATTTACACAGTGTCTATCGTCTATCAATCTTTGCGGTGGTTTAAAAAAAAAAGAAAATGGAAGATACTTATCACAGCTAGATTAACTTTGAAGGGAGTTTACGAAAAACAAAATTGTTTTGTTGAAGAGTTGAAAAATTACCCCCCTAATAGGCAATTTTTAAGGTTCCGATACATTTCTTGCGAAATCTTAAACTTCTCTAAAAGAAATTCGACCGACATTCATGACGAAATGAATTCAAAACAGACAATTTATTTTTTTCTAAAATCTGTACGCCTTGTTATAAACAAAATCGTTTGGCAATTGCAAATACCGTCAGCTAAATTGACAGTTTAAATTAATTTAAAAAAAATACTAACAAATATGGGTATTAGATGAAATTATTCTTCTACATATTGCTTTTAAATTCCAAAGCTTCTGATACACATTCCTGTCATAGCTTCGTTGAGCAGCGCCCGAGTGAATTACTACACCAAGATTTACAATGAATCAAGCATCCTTACCTCTGTCGAAGTAGAGATTTGCTGCCTGGGCAGTAATTGAGTAAGAAATTTGCATTTGCATCAAACCATCGCGATGTAGTCTTTGAAGCAAGACAGTCGTAATTAATTTCAGTAGCGCCTTTAAAAATGAATATAAATTTTGGACGAAAAGGACAAACTTCCGTTTTGACATTTAAATGCAAATGCATTCATTGAACATTCCTGCCTAATCGCTGTGCTTTCACCCATAAAGAGCACATTTTGAAGAAAATTTCCACATGCTAATTTCGACAGCAGCTGACCATTGACCGCCAGTCTCGCGATAATGAAGCTCTCGCTATTTTGTGAGTGAGTTTATCATTTTTTTTATTTGGTTAGTAATACCCCACTGACTCTCTATATGGACTTGAAAAGATCATCATCAACAGTTTTGTGTGTGCACTTCTTTGGCATTAAATTTAATTGTCTGCTTAAAATGGTTAAAATGTGTTTGTCCAGGTTGAAGGGAAGAAAATAAAAAAAAAATAACAGAACAAATTGCTTTACTTTGTTGAAGGGGTTATCAAAATATGATTGCGGGCAGCGTGTGTGTGTGCGCGCGTCCATTTAGATGGTTGAATTCGGTGCGCTTCGCTCAAGCGACTCACTTGAGCATGTATAAAATTCCGTGCGCTGATGTCTCAAGACATCTGTTTTAATTAACATGGCAAAAGAGCAACCACCAGCCACCACAGTCAAGAGCACTGCCTATGAAGAAAGAAATGAAATAATAATAAATTTGGTATGGCCGAAAAGTTTTCCGTGTTAAATTTGGGGGAACGCTTCCTGGATTTATTTATTTTTCGTGACTTTGCCAGGGTAGTAGTACAGGTATAGCATTGGTCATTATACTCAACCAAGTCGTGCCTGTAAATGTGATATAATTAATTTGGGTAATAATTGTTTAAAGAAAAGGGGCGATTCCACGGATAGATAAGAATTTTTGTAAAATTTCATCAGTGAGATGCTTGGCGTTTATTTGAAGAATATTTTTGGAATTCTTAATTTGAAATTAATTCGAAATAACGGTAGAAGGCATTTAAGTGCGCTGGAGCTTAGTTGATTAATATATGTATTTGGGTCCGTTTTTGCACATGCAAATTCGGTTGGCTATTGCCTATTGCCACGCATATAGGTAGAGGGGGGGACTTTTGAAAAAGGGACAACATTTGAGTTGCGCAATGCTAAGTTGCAAATGCACGCGCTAAGTTGAGATATATCCGTTAAAGGAAATGGTGCCGATAGAAAAGAACGCCAAAACATGAGGTCCATCAGTGCATGAACAAAAGTAGCAACCTAATTGCATTTTTAAGTCACTTTTGGCGCACAAAATCGGTTTGCATGTCAGACAATAAGTGACAAGCGAAATACTTGGGGAGAGAAAGTTATTTTTGGCCTTTTCGGCTATTTCACAACATTAGCCCTAAAAACTGCAGACACTGAAGTTTCAGTCCTGAGAATTTATGTTGACCTTTCGATTTGTCAGTTGGAATTGCATTTGTGTATTGTAGCGGGTATTATGCGCCAAAAAGAGATGGTCTTCCCAAAAAAAAATTTATTTTTGTTGTTTGTAATTTTTTGCGCCGCTTGAGCTCCTACTAGGTAACAGATTTGTTGACAGAAATTGTTTTCACCTTCGAACACACTATAATTGTACACTCATCAGAAAAAGTAATTTGACAAAACAAACGGTTAAACAATATGAATTCTAGGAAGAAGTAATAAAATAAATAAGCAGATTGTTCATACTTATTAACAAATTGTGATCATATGCAATTTTTATTTTTAAATACAGTAGAATCCGGATATAGGGACGGTCAAGGGCCCGACAACATCAAGTCGTTCTAACAGGATTACGCACAAAACGACCTGAAGATTTTACATATTTGGTTTCTTTTTAATTGAACTCATTTTCACTAAAAAAAATCTACACTGTCGCGTAGCTCTTTCACGTAAAAACTGTCACCCACCGTTCGCGGCAACTCGTAGTTCTATTGCAGAAAAACCAAAAAGAATGCCGTACTACGATTTTTTTTTAACTACAACCACTAGTCGCTATAACCGAACGATTTTTCGGTAAATTACGACGCTCAAGGCGGTTAGTCGTTCAAACCGGAGTCGCTATAAATGGATGTTCGTTCATAGTATGCAAAACCTAAAAAGCGGTTGTGTCTACTTAGCTTTAAACGGTTGGTCGTTGTAAAAGAAGTCGTATTAAACGGATTCCACTGTATATATTAATTTAACTTTATAAAAATTAATAAAATTCAATTTATTTTGGTATAATTATTTTGACACAATATAAAATTATTTAATAAAAAAAACGACTATCTTTTGCCTCAATAACTTTCTATGACTGTGTCGCCAACGTTTTGATGAGTTTTTACAGCATTTCTGCAGGAAGGAAAGAACCCGGTATGGTAGTATGGGCTCATTTTTGCTGCCTAAATGCTTATTGGGAGTTGTCAAGAGATACATTGGGATACGTCAAGAGAATTAGGTAGGTTTATCCTTGGATAGGGAAAGGGTGCTGTTACACAAGAGAGCAGACTGGAAGTAGCTATTGAACGATATGTCTTCGAATATACGACGGGTGACCGAAACAGTGCACCCATCGCTTATAATCCTCCGACATCTCGTCCGAAAAAAAGATGTAAAACGGTTACGGTGATAATTAGATCGGCCCTTTCGTTACGTAGCCATACTAGACGTTTAATAAGGTTGTTCAAGGTGTAGGTGACCAGTCGACAGTGTACCTTCGGATAGGCGGGTGGTAACCGTAACGGTTGTACCCTCATCAGTATCTTGTGACACCTTATCGGATGGGGCAGATAAAGCGAGGCGTTGTAGTAGTGATGATTGTATCAATCGGTCTATTTGCTGCGTGAATTTAGTCAAAAGGTGAGTCTGACTAGTGACGCTTTCTTTCGGAAGCGAAGCAGTTTGCCCTCGATTACAATCTACAAACAGGCCGTCTAAGGGGTGCAGGTAGCGTGGGCAGTAGCCAATGTGACCAACTGCTAACACTGAAAGTGTGAAAGATCATTACAGCCATTTGGTCCTAGTAATGAATTTGCTGATACAGCGTTCGTCTGTGAGAGACAAGTCACCGAGGTCTTTGAAGAAGTAATTTCCTAAGTTTGTTTTGCGCAAATTTGCGAGAGTGGGCAGGTACACAGAAGATGAAGAACGGTTTCCTCCTCCTCCGCATCCATGCAGCTTCTACAAAAGTCATTGTAGGGTGCTCCTAATCTGCGAGCGTGTCTTCCTATCAGCAAATTTCCTGTTAATGCTCTCACTACGGAGCTGATTCTATTTCTACTGATTGGTTAGTCTATGCCTACTATATGCTACCACTGAAAGCATACTGAGTGACAATTGTAGACACTAAATCCCTAGCCGTTAAAATACATGGAAAAGTATTTTCTAAACTGGAAGTATGTAGAAGTTTCTTAAAACAAGAACATAAAGTGAGGTTATGGTCCAGGCCAACTATTTCCATTTTTTAACATTTCCATTTCATATGTTAAGAACGAGAAAAAAATACCAAAATAAGGAAGCTTCTCTTGATTTAAGAAAGCAAATGTTTAATAAGGTGTTTTGCTTCAAGATTTGTTTAAGATTTGTATTCTTAAAAAGCTCATAAATGTTTTCTTGACCCAAGCAACTGGTTGCTCAATTATGTCTGTGAAATCAGAAACAATTTTCTTAAATCAATAACTTCTTTCTAAAATCAGGAGTAAAAGAAATTATATTTTGAATACTAATTGTGACCATAAGAACTTTTTTTTTAATTCAATAATTTATTATTCAGGCTTATTTAAGCAAATCAAAAGTTTCTTGAAATATGAATATGAAGTTTATTTTCTAATATCAAGTACTTATTTTTTTTTTTTTTTTTGATTTTCATACAAATCATTTTCTTCAGTCAGTAAGGAACTTATAGCTGAATCGAAATAAATTCAGAAGAACATTTTTTTTTTGTAATTATAATAAGAATAACATGTTACGGCGTTATTTAAATTACTTAAATTAAGTCATAGTGTTCTTTTCTTTATAAATTTCATGTTGAACATCCAAGTTTGCGCTGTCTTTAACTTTTAGAGCTGTGAGAAACCATTTCTTTGAAAAATTCATCTGTTTTTTCTATATAAATTGGGAAAAAAAACAGATTAATGATAACAAAATAAAATAAATGTGTACCGAAACAGTGACCGTGAACAGCGTTGCCAGACGTCTCGATTTTAGTGGGACGTCCCGATTTTTAGCACAAAATTAAATGTCCCGCGCGGGAAACTCTCAGTCCCGCTTTCAATACATTTGTCATTTTCAAGCTTCATTCAATACATCGCCCACCACAATGGCAAAAAACAAGAAAACTAAAAAAATATATCTTCAGCAAGCGAAGGTCATAATTTCAACTCAAAGCATTGTACATAATACAATGTTCAACATTGATACACAACGTAAACGTCTGTCTATTTTGATTTTTAACTTGATTCAAATTAAAATTTCAACGTCTGTCTATCTTGATTTTAAACTAAATTTCAAAATAAAGAGATAAGTAATTAACAACTAGTACTACGTACTACTACTACTACACGGAAAGAATTGAAAAATCACCAATTGCAAAATTTTGAGTTGCAATTCACGAATTATATCTTTGTCGCAAATTACAACGATTTTTTCTTGGATTGATGTAAAAATTCGTAATTCGACATTGAAAACGGCGTAGAATACAAAATTCTGCTTGTTGAATTTTGCGATTAGAAGTATTAATTCGAGCTTCTTTTATTTGTAGTGATTTGCGATATTGTTTGGCGCAATTTACCACTTCAATGGGTCGATTTCTCAAGCACTACTTCACAATCGCAAATTGCAAAAAGTATTTGCAGATTTACATACACTGAGTGATGAATCAATGAAATCTTATAATAATTTAACACATGTAAACTGAAAACGTGACGTAGGTAGAGAAATCGTGAATTACAAAACATGTGCGTTCAGGCAGCCGACAAAAACGAAACGTCATAGCATGTCCACGGTCCATGTAAAGAAATCCTTTTAAGTCCTTTCATTTTCTGCATGGACAGCTCCAACCATGAGCATTTGGCTTCATTAGGCGTTTTTCTTTTTTAGTTCAGAGCACAACCTGAACTGTTATACCAAAAGTTCGTTTTTCTTTTTTAGCTCAGATCCATCAGAGCTCAGAATTTGTGTTTCTTTTTTTTCGTTCAGATCATGATCAGAGCGCGCTCCATGAGCTCAGAATAAATTGACTGAGCAGGCTGAGTGAAAAGCTGATTACACACTTGCAGTCACATTTGACAGAAAAAAACAGGATAAACAAAATAATTGAAATGGCGGACGAATCTTGTTGTTCTGGAACTGAAGGTTAACCAATTTAATAAACAACAATTAGTAAATATTCAATTTATACACATATTTATTACAAATGGCAGCTATGTGCTCCAGTGTGTTTCATAATTACATCAGAACGATCTGAGTACGCTCGGTTCAGAGAGCGCTCATAATGCTCGAGCAAAACGCAAATTAGAGTCAGACAGTCGGTATTCAATCTTTGCTTAAAGCAGTTCTTGTCGGGTGAAAGTTATTTATAAGTATAACTTATTCGTAGTGATAGTGAGTGTACTAACCAACAAATTGTAAAGAATTTTGGAATATATCTTGTAAGTACATATTGAATAATACAAAAACAACTGAAGTAGGTATATAAATTCGTATTTTTTTCAGAAGGTACATCTCGCTATAAGAAAGAAGTATAAATTGGAATGGATTCTAAAATATGTAATCGAAAACGATTGTAAAGGTTCGTATCAATGGCAAGTTATTCTAAATAATTTGTTTGTATTTTAAATCTTAGCATAGACCGAAAAACCACCCCAGACAAATCCCGTTGTCTCCGGACGATATGGCGCCGTATGCTTTTCATGGATATCAGGAGGAAACAAATTATAAAATTTGACTTTAAATATGTATATTCGAAAATAACCTTAATAATTAAACTACGAATTTTGATTTGTAAATCATAAGATTTAAGTTGTAAATTGAGAATAAAGTTTTCTAATTTCACGATAAAACAATTTCGATTTAATACGGTGATGCCTCAAATCACTACTCAAGAATCGTAAATTTCAAAATATGAAACGCAAATTGATAAAAAAAACTCAATTTACCATTAGGAATTCGTATATTGCAACTACTGAAGTGGTAAATCTACCCCTTTTGTTCGCAAATCAACACTTTTGAGTTGCAATTCAACACTAATTGGTTGTAAGTTGTTGAGGGAGGAAATCCGAATTTACAACACAAAAGTGGTAATTTACGAATTATTTTTGTAATTCACAGCCCGTAAAAACTACAACTTTTTGAACCTCATTTCCAGTGGACTTCCTTTAAGAGCCATAGTAATAGCAAATTAATAACTATTTGTGTCAAATTGCGATTGGTTATTGCAATATCTATTCCTCATTTGATCGCATCATTGACAATATAAAGTAGCGATTCGCGACTTTTGAGGGTCAATATCTTCACTTCGTACAATTTATAGAATTGCGAATAAAATGCCGTGGATTAGTAAATCCTGAGCTAAGCTCTAAAACTAGACAAACTTTTCGTGATTCTGCGCTCATTTTTCTTGATTTGGTCTTAAAATTTTTTCCGTGTAGCTTTTTTGAGACCTGATTTATTCAAAAAGTTCAGAAATCCCGCTTTGCCCGAAAAAAAAAATTTCGCAACGCTGTTTGTGACATACCAAGTATAGGAAACACGGCTTCTCACAACATTTCGTGAATGATAAAAAACCCTTCTGCTTCTTATATCCCAGTAGTTTCAAAAATTCCGAATATAATGAGTTTCCGACTGAACAAAGAACTTTGTAAAGAAAGCAAAAATACAAGGTGGCGCAAAAATAACCTTCCGATGTTTTTTGGCTGTAATTTAAAAAAAAATGAAAAACTTTGATTCTTCTTGTGGATTATTTATATTTGGTCTTTTAATTTTTTTTACATCAAGTCGAGAATATGATGTCATGTAAATGGCCGCCGCCACAGTTGATTGTCATTTGAGCCCTTTTTATGGCATTTTCCATCACTTTGGCCAAAACTTCCGGCGATAGGTCCTCACATTCTTGACATATATTGTCTTTAAGAGCTGCAAGAGTCTGAGGCTTGTTGACATAAACCCGCGACTTCAAAAAGCCCCACAAAAAGAAGTCTGGAGCGGTCAAATCAGGCGTTCTTGCGGGCTAGTGCAAATCGCCAAAAACGACCCGGGAACACCGCTTTCAGAATATCGTAGCTTTGTCCTGATGGAACCACATGTCCTCCAGTCCTAAATCGTCCAATTGCGGTAGAAAAAAATCGGTAAACATGGCCCTATAGCGCGCACCGTTCACGGTTGTTGTTTGACCAGCGGCGTTCTCGAAAAAAAAATGGCCGCGTCAACAGAGGCGATATTCTCGGCACAACGGGCGCTCCGGGGCCCGCCACTCTTGGCAACGTCTCGTGTTGTGCCAGTCTCTTCGAGGCGAGCGGCTAAACGTCGCAGTGTTTCACCAGTAGGCTTTGGACGGCTAGGAAATCTGCGACGAAATTTACGTTGTGCCAAAGTCACCGACCGATTATTGCTCAAATAAATAGTCACCAATATTCCGCGTTCTGGAGCAGTGGAGCGTAACATTGTTTATTAACGTGTATTTCGCATGTGTTTACTACACAAATGTCAAAACAGAACTGACTTTAGGGGCCAATCGCAAAATTTATAGCATTTTCTGATAGGAGGATTACTTTTGCGCCACCTTGTATAATATTGCCCTATTCAGTTGGAAATTGTTATATTTTTGTTTTGTAATCGCATTTCAAAATTACACCAACAATTATGTTTAATATTAAAATAAAATAACTTACTAAAGTTATCGACGACACTTATTTTCTCAATACTTTCACAACACTCGGAACACTCGGATTTACCCAGTAAAAAGTGGACAACTGACAATGACTGTTTATGCTATGTATTGCAAACTCGAGGCATGACAAAAATGTGCTCGTGCGCGACTCCTTTGAAACAGACAATATTGCATATAAGAACTTGGTTCATAAAATATCAAGAAACACACTCTCCCACTCCCACACCCAAGTCAATTCTCCTGAATGGTATCAATCTAAAGAAAATGCGATAATCTTACACGCATTTAATCTGAAATATTGTACAAATAAATCCAATTTTCTCAATAAGTTTAATAAAATTATTCTAAGACGCTGCAATTATTTTCTTGATATTAGAAAATGTGTATACTAATTTAAAATTAAGTTAAAAATTCATAGTATCAAATAATTGATTATTTATTTCAGAAAATGTTTCTTAACTTTGCTACACAAAAATCGGTTCCTAAATCAAGAAATTTTATTTAAGATTAAGGTGCATGATATTTTATTTACCAATAAGAATTATTTTCTTGATTGAAGAATTAATGGTTAAATACAATTAAATTAAATTCGAATAAAGAAAAATTTGTTATTTTTTAAATTTTTTCGTTTTCAAGAAACGAGACAATATGTAGAAAATAATTTTCTTTCTCTGTACTTTTAGCGATGAGCGCATACTCCTGCTCCACCTTGTTCCTCAGTGCATACAAAAACTGTCTGCCTGCACATTCATCAAATCGATGCGGAACGCGATCCGTTTTACACTTGCATCAGTACATATCTGTTGAATGTGAACACGTTGTTCTTCACACATCCACATTTTACCATATATTTCATCAAATTTAACATCGCGTGCAAACATTTTTAATTATAACACGAGTCTAGCCTGCCGGTGTGCGATTATGAAAGTATTCGCGCGAAAGGCGAATCCAATCGATAAGTAAACTACTTTGGGCTTGGTGGAGTTAATGAATTTTGCACTTGATTTCTTTCGAATGATTTCCACGCCACATTCAAGTGAATGCAAAAAAAAAAAACTGGGTCAACAGCAAAACGCTGAACATTTATGTAAATTTCAGTTGCAGAATCATCGCATTAGTAGTTTCATCAACGAAAGTGAATCGCATTTAAATGGGCCGCACACCACATATCGGCGCTCCTGTCAGCTTATACAGTCTGCTTCCACGGTGGATTTAACACTCGCGCCAAATCTTACTTTGGCGCTTCATATCAACAGGAACAGCACATGCAGTTCAGTATAATCCCCAGTCATCTGACAGAGAAAATCCTCGAGAAGATATTCATATTCATGCATGCGGTTACAAAAATCGCAAAACCCCTTTATTGTCGAACAAAACATCTATCCTTTCTTAGATAAAACCTATTTTCTCTAAAGACATTAACAATCCTTTCTGTACGGAACTTTTCTCGTGTGTAATCCTTGCTGCGTCTCAACAAACTGGGGACATCCATTGTCCTTCGATTTTGTGAACATCTCTCCCTCTTTCATCGAACGCACATGCAGTCGCAATGTTTCCATAAAAAAAGGATTGTGTCGCAACTCAAAACAAAAAATACCAAGCCGTCTCTATCCTACGTCATCCTCCACTCGAGGACTTGAATGCGTGCAATGCGCCAGAAACATCCGTTGCAATAAAAAAAATCATCCAAATGCAACCGAGAAGGAGATGGAAAACAGATCGACGGTCGGCGACGATGGTAATACAAAAATTGTGTGGGAACCAGCAAGGATTAGATACCTCCAATTTACTGCTTCAAATGACTTGAAGAATCCTTTAACTCTTCGAATAAAAAAGGAAGGAGAAGACGAGAGATCTAATTTTTTATGAATCGTCTATGGACTACTTATAAATCTCTTGCAGACGGACGCACATGGAGTTCGGGTCCGGAGAAGAAAAGAATTTCTAGAAAAAAATTCTAAAGTATCTTACGGCCCAGAATTGTACTCGTACTTAAACACAGCGCGTAACAATGAAGTGAGATTCCTTAGAGGCTGTTGTTTTTTGTTAATGCCTAGATACTCCCTCATGATGGTAAAGAAAACCGATTCACTGCGGATCGCATAGCGTCCCGTAGGGCAGATGTGCAGATGCGTTTTCCAAATATCGTTAATGTGCGTAGGTAGGACTCACAAAAAAAAATAAGTAGAAGCCGAAGGACATGGAATTGATTTTATGGGATTTTTGTGTGTTTTTTAGTTGTTCTGCTTCTTGCAGTGTTGAGAACGTCGTTTGTAAGAGGACCCTCTTTTTCGAAGTGGATGTATTATAGTTTCCATGGCTCGGATGGCATTCTATTTTTAGTCGGAGATGTTAAGTGTGATTGAATGCTCCGCAGGAAATTTAGGCATATATGCGGTTTGACACCTTTTAAAAACATTTTTTTTTTTTGAATGTGAGACGTGAACTTCACTCGTTTTTTTTCTGTTGAGCCAAGACTTCATCTATGGATATTTCTGGGAATAGAAAGAATAGGAGATCGAAGAAAATTGATCAAGTATTGGCCATGTGGCCATGGCAATATTTCTTACAACGCACTCTTCTGGAGCCTAAAACCTAATGCCGCATCTGATAAGTTTAATAAATTTTGCATTTATTCTTGTTGTAATAACAGAAAATTTTGCACCATGTTACAAAAAGTTAATTTACAAACTGCGTTTAGAGCAATTTGTCAATAGTCAGAAATAGTTGTCAAGTTATGGAATTCGACAATAGGCCTTACCAAAATATATTTTTAGTGTCGACTCTAAATTTTAGTAGTTTACAGAGAATTTATTTTCGATGCAAATTTCGCAATTGTGAGCTTTCGTAAATTTAAAGTCGAGACAAAAGTTTTTTTATTAGTACGCAAAAATTTATTTTTATTAGTATGCAAAAATTATGAAACGCGACAAGTCTTATAAAAGGCTTTCATTGGTTTTTGTTTTATTTTTCTGACAAGGGGCCCTACCCTAGGCGTGTTTTTTTCAGCTTCGTTCTCAGCAAAGCAAAGTAAAGTGAGATTTTCAGCACACAAATTATAATATATATATATAATAACTACTGCGAGTCTCGAAGTGTGAAGTAGAGCGTAGTTGTTGTAATTGCGTGCTAAAAATCCTACTTTACTTTGCTTTGCTGAGAACGAAGCTCAAAAAAACAGGCCTATTGCTTAAATTTTTATTTCCAGTGCAAAATCAAGCGAACAAATACGACGACGTGAAATCAATGCTTCATCGCATTTAATTTTCAAAAACAGAGTATTTCCGTTCAGACGGATATCCCGCTAGGGCCGATTATCTGCATTTCTTTCTGACAACATGTGCTGATGAAAAATACACCTCGTCACTAAAAAGCGACAATATAATTAACTAGCAGTCCCGCCCGGCTTCGCCCGAGTATTTTACTAGTAACACAAATATTAAACAAAACCGAATCAATTACATAGTTATATTATTTGTATATTTTGAGGTTGTGTTCCTCTGGGAAGTAACGTCAAAATAAAAAAGTTTGCAACCTCTTTTCCAACTTTTTAAGGCGAATTTTGAATAAAAAGGCGAAATAGGTATTCGATGATTTTTTATTTTCTATAAACATACAAAATTTCAAGCTTATACGACTAACAGTTCGTGAGTATCAGAAAAACCTCTCTAAAAAGGGCAGGGCGGGTCGTATCGAAACATCCCTTCTTAGTGCGCGTCTACACAGCTAGTGGAACATATCCTGAAAGATTCATGAACATACAATTACCGATTTGGCCTGTACGATGTCTGTCACCTCCATCACGCTACTTTTTATGTATAGAGATAATAATAATAGTGTGATGTGATTGGCGGAAAAAATATATTTCATGTTTACAGAACCTTATAGAAGGTATGTGAGCACCCTTTTATACAAAACGCATTAAATCTAGTAAAATAAAATAAGATACTGCCACCGGTCTTGGTTATCCCCATAAATTTTTTATACACACATTCCTGCGTAAAGCCATAGGGCGAACAGTGGTCTTGTGACACACCGTTTAAAAGAGAATTTGCGTTGACTTCGACAGTCATTTTATAAAAATAAGATTGCTTAGAAACCTCTCCATACACAAAAGCTGTTTCAATACACTCGTATTTCGAAAAATATAATGCATTCAAACTGTCTTTCCCAGGGAGGACACACCTCACTGTCTTTGTGATTACCCGAGTCTCTGTCGCTTGAGGAACACAACACTTGGAAGCTATTATACTTCCATGACTTACAAGCACTTTCTGATGTCTCACCACCTAATCTCTTAGTCGTTGAGAACATGTCTATACAGCGTCTGCAAACCACAAGATGGAAGCACATGAATACAACCGAAGCTACAAAAACGGCTAACCCTCCAAAAAAGGTCATCACAATGGGTCCACGAGGACCTAAGTGTGGTATTGTAAGGTGCACCCTGCTCTACCCACCCGTTTACGAAACCTACCTAACCGAACTGTTTGTCCGGAAGTCAGTTGAAATCTAATAAATGTCCAACCATGCCACTCAATGCTCACTGGGTATTCGCTATATCCAACTACCATATTTCTGCATGACAAATGATCCCTCAAACTGGGCAAAAACCCATTTAGAATGCCCCAACCAATTAACAGGCAAATCTGACACAAATTAACGCCCGTAACGGTGGCTAGTTCGTTACGCGTATTATCATAACGCCAAAATGCCTTTAAACAGTTACAATAGATAGCCATCGACACCGATTGCCCATCACAAGACTTTCCCACTTCCTCTAGAGAAAGATACTGAATTTTCAAAGATTTTCCGCAACACTGAGCAAACCCAACACAGTCAACATTTCGTATAAATATTTTCCAAATTTCATTTCCCGTTTATGCATAATTTCGGACTCAAGCGCGCTCCCATTCGTATGTTTTTCAAAAAAAAAAGAAACACAAATTATGTTCTCGGCGGGTATTTACGTGTGTGAATTACAAAAGGTACATAAAAAATAAATAATTAGCACCCTGGTTGGCCATCGCACATTCCACGTCCACGGTGTGGTAGCAAGCGAAGCGTGCAACAATAATTTGATAACATAAATTCGGATCTCACAAAACGGCCAACAAAATAATCTGCCGCGCGAGACAATGGTATTACAAGGAGAAAAGTTTCCGGTTTGGGCTTTTTGCTTTCGGTATTAGGTAGAAGCCTCCGCCCCAACTGACAAGACCTTAAGGCGGCAATAATTCAATTGTTTAAGCTATTGGTGTTAAGTTATGACACAAAGACGGTCCCCATTCTGGCAAAACAAAAATATGCAAACCGTGTGTGGGAGTTTTTTGGGGGAGGGGGCAGGGGGGCTGCTACCGACTGCGTTCAGATCCACGAAATAGATCTGAGCTTTGGGAAAATGTATCTTTTTCCCAGTTTCGCTTGTAAAATACTTTGGCACAATGGCCATTATGAATACTTAAGTGATGTTATAGTTTCTGTTTATTTTTTTTCTGTTTTGTTGATATGGAAAAACATTTTTCTACTTTAATTTGTTTAATTGCCGTGTGATGATAATTTTTTTTTTTTTTTTGGGTTTTTGGTATTGGATTCCAAAACGGATAGTCGATCGTTGCGTTGGCTCTCAAGTTGGCAAATTGAGGTCGTGAGCTGAGCAGAGAAGGCCATATAGATTGCCGAATGCAGATGGGTGGTTCATATAGCTAAAGTTACGGTTAAGTAGATCTGATATTACATAAGGGCTATCCAATGTTCATGCATACCTATGGGGTATCTTCTATTGTTACTGCGTCCGAAGCAAACTCCACCTCCATGGCCTGCCGATGGAAATGGTTACAGTTTTTGTTTTTCCACTTGTTTGTGAAGGCTAAGATCAGGAGGGATTATTCGTACTCGGGTGTTCCTTAAAGATCATTAGTTCAGAACAAAGCTCCTTAGCCGCATCAAGCAGAGGTACATTAAGACGATGGTAATGTAGCTTTGTATTTATATTTTACTAGCTGAACCGGTGAACTTCGTACCGCCTAAAAAAAAAGAAAAAAAAAAAAAAAAAACCGCCTAAAATTAATTAAATTATTAACATCCCTTTTGCTAGTTTTGCTAGTTGAACCTCTCTATTGAACGAATGAAACTCCTTCGGAATTAAATTGAGTTCAATGCATAGTTACGACTTCATAGAATTCCGGGTCGGCTTCTTGATCGGTTTTTTTTTCGCGCTAATGATTGAGTCGAGTTGGCCCGGTCAGATTTGCTCAATCAACCAAAGCAGAATGTGGGCAATCGGCTATCCTCGCTTCTGACATTCGACCGAGTATAGGTTCATCTAGAAACGCGATTGTCCAAAAGCATTGTGCTTATCGATGAAGCCCATCATCGTTTTTAGCTTTTGTTTGAAAAATAGTGCGGTGATGTGATGTCGGTCGCTCGAAGAAGCCCGGGAAGTAAGAATCAGCTTTTGGATAGTTTTTTTTCACTTCACTTTCGATGAAGGTGTTATAGAAATATTAAATATCAGTAGTTGCGACATGTGAACACGGTGACTCAGTGGTTAGTATACTGGACTACTTGAGCGTACTGCCTAGGCATACATGGGCCACATGCTACATCACATATTCTTTAATGTTTGCGCCCACCACCCCCAAAGCAGAACAAGAGCTGAACGATCAGGTTAACCATACCCATCCACAAAATTTCAATGAAATTGGTTGAGGGGATTCAGAGATCGACAACAGCGCCACATAACGGGTTCAAAAACTAACCTATCCTTTCAATAAAATCGGTGGAGTGGTTTCAAGATCGACAACAACGCCACCTATCGGGCCCAAAACTATCCAATCTTCCTAGCTGGAACCAAAAATACCCATCCGAAAAATTTCTTTTAAATCGGTTGAGGGGTTTCGGAGGTCAACAACACAGGAATGCTCAGTAAAATTCATAAAACACGTTTGTATGCACATAAAAAAGCCGTATATACATGTAATACCTGATATTGACGTCAGCTTTCATTTGAAAATTTCCAGAAACAAAATCGAAAATCGGTTCACGCATTAATAGAACATCAATTCAAACACAATGCGATTTATTTTAATATATTTTTATATATACAAAAACGAAATGTGCCTACAGCGCCACCTGTTGAGAGTTATTCATCCCTTATTCAAGACAAACAAAACAACAACAAAAATCATTCAAATTCGTCGATTTGAGTACAGCAATTCATTTTGATATACAATATAAGGTGTGGAAAAAACCCAAAATGTACTGAAATTCATGTGTTTTTTCAGGCACGCACAACAGACACATACGTTTTCCGATTTCAACCAAACTTTACAAAAACCTTATATAGACCAATACCAAAGATGTGTGATGAGTTTGGTTAAAATTGGTAAATGCGTTAAGGCGTGAATCGGCGACAAACGAACACAATTTTAAGGCTCAATTTTTTTTTAGATTATTTCAAAATGCGCTTGTATAAATGTGTAAAAATCTATTAAAAGTGACTTGCAGTGCAAATGGAAAAAGGAAATTGTTTGCGGACAACTCAATACGAACAAGAACCAATCAAATTCGGATTTAATGTTCGATTTGGCAACAGAAATCTGAAATCTAAGATCAAAATCTGAAATGCCAAATCGAAACGTTTAGGTTTTAGTGACCTATACGAAAAGAGTACATTCGAAATAGAAGTATGCATTTTTGTACAAATTCCTTAGCCGGCAATTCCTAACAATCACCTAACTTTAAAGTGAATAGCGTGAATTTGGATAGATCCCAAATGACAATTTTAAGGAGCCAGTGAAAAGTTCGAGTAGCCAAATCAGAGATAAATAGCCAGTGCTGATAAGCATCCTATTTGTGTATCAGCTGATGGAACTCTCCACAAATAAATTTTCCGCAGACTTTTCGCTGTCCACTTGCACACGACCGGAAAATTTCGTTCCGAAACAGGTTCGTACTAGGCTTAAAGTAATAGAAACACATGTGTATAAATCACGCATGCGTTTACGCGCTTGATTCTGCATAAGTACGTGCATACAAATTTCACGCAAGATTCATAGATTTGGGTAATTTTTCGTCTTGGTTTCCATCGTTTGTTTTGGAAAAGTGATTTTTATTTTCGCCCATAGGCGAAGTGTCTCTGTTGTTTTGATTATGGAATCAGCTAGCAGTAATAACGCAGTTGGTTTATAATTGATAGTGTTTTTTTGACTGGCCTGTGTATGGAAGGGGGGCCTGCCCCTATATGTAGAATAGGCGAAACCCTCAAAGAAAAATTCCTGGAAACTACAAGGTGGCGCAAAAGTAATCCTCCTATCAGAAAATGCTATAAATATTGCGATTGGCCCCTAAAGTCAGTTCTGTTTTGACATTTGTGTAGTAAACACATGCGAAATACACGTTAATAAACAATGTTAGGCTACACTGCTCCAGAACGCGGAATATTGGTGACTATTTATTTGAGCAATAATCGGTCGGTGACTTTGGCACAACGTGAATTTCGTCGCAGATTTCCTAGCCGTCCAACGCCTACTGGTGAAACACTGCGACGTTTAGCCGCTCGCATCGAAGAGACTGGCACAACACGAGACGTTGCCAAGAGTGACGGGCCCCGGAGCGCCCGTTGTGCCGAGAATATCGCCTCTGTTGACGCGGCCATTTTTTTTTCGAGAACGCCGCTGGTCAAACAACAACCGTGAACGGTGCGCGCTATAGGGCCATGTTTACCGATTTTTTTCTACCGCAATTGGACGATTTAGGACTGGAGGACATGTGGTTCCAACAGGACGGAGCTACGGACCACACTGCGCGATCCACAACCGATATTCTGAAAGCGGTGTTCCCGGGTCGTTTTTGGCGATTTGCACTAGCCCGCAAGATCGCCTGATTTGACCGCTCCAGACTTCTTTTTGTGGGGCTTTTTGAAGTCGCGGGTTTATGTCAACAAGCCTCAGACTCTTGCAGCTCTTAAAGACAATATCCGTCAAGAATGTGAGGACCTATCGCCGGAAGTTTTGGCCAAAGTGATGGAAAATGCCATAAAAAGGGCTCAAATGACAATCAACTGTGGCGGCGGCCATTTACATGACATCATATTCTCGACTTGATGTAAAAAAAATTAAAAGACCAAATAAAAATAATCCACAAGAAGAATCAAAGTTTTTCATTTTTTTTTTTAAATTACAGCCAAAAAACATCGGAAGGTTATTTTTGCGCCACCTTGTAGAAAAGTAAGAAATATTGGGGTATACTGTGCGGTTGTAAAATAGACTCAAGAAAATTTATCTAATGTCTACAAAAATAACAGCGAACTCTTCTTCCTATACATTGACAATCCACTCTGCTTGAAAAATGGAAGTCAGTTGTCTAATGGGACATGTTGACTCCTACCAGGAGCGACAAAGCATTAGACATTAGAGAAAGGCTTAACCTCAATAAATTTCAAACTACTGATAACGACAATCAACCCTTTCAAGATTTTTATTGTCACTGTGGAGAAATACCACAATCCTCACCTTGCCATATCAATATAAGATTTGAGAGTCGAGACTATACGGACGAGTTGTTCCAATTTATTTATTTACAAATGACCAGTCAACTAATCATTGTTACAACCATTGATATTGTGTACTCCCAGCAAACCACTACATGAATGCATTTGAATGCATTCTCCTAGATGGATGCAGCGTTGACCCTTTTCTGGAATTTTGGTCATTCGCGTTCATTAAGCTGACATACAGTGCATCGAAGTTCAGATTTTTAGTTTTCTACACGACGAGGATTCGATAATAAAAAAAACAATCTTTAAATTTCTTTTAAGACGACACGACGTGTTCCTTTATTTGAATCTATCTTAAGACTGACTTACTTTCTATAATTTTGAATCCACTCGCGCATTTTGCGTGGTGGTTGCCATTATGATTCCAAGAATTTATCAATCGATAATTATTGCTGATTTAGCGTTTGGTTTCGGATTATAAGTTCTTGGAATCATTTCTGGATGTTGTGAAATGGAGTTATTGAACTTGTATATTTTCTTTAGGAATTTATTCGCATTTATTCGCGTGGGTTGCAGAAATGGAGTTCAGTCAGGTCAAATGATATTGTGACCTGATTGAAGTTCATTTTCCTTATCATTATATTTATCGTTATGGGTGCATTCTGTAACTATTTTTCTCACCATGTGAGCCGTTGAGTGTGAAGGACTTATCTATGCTGGTCCTCATCTCACACGTCAAAAAAATACAACCACTGTTGTTGGATTCTTCGGATTCCAAGTGTTATTATTACTTTTGAGTAGGTATCGTAAATATTTCAAAAATAGGTACCTACAGTTGATAGTTTTGTTTTTTCCTGAAAACTGATACTTAAACCTGCATATACAACATGCACGCGCAGTTTTTCACGAAACGGGACAAAGTGATCCTTTCCGCAGTGTATACCAATAAAGGGTAAGAATGAGATTAAAAGTCCCACGACTAAAGTGTCATGGATGTTCTACCCATAATTATAGGCACGCAAACCTGCAATCGCTTGAAAAGATGTCTATATCTGATTTAAAATATGTCGAATGAGAGTGATAATTACTGTCAGTAAATTAAACCAACAATTCATCGATCAGTTATAGGACGAATTGCCCGTTCATCACTTCCGGAAGTCATTTTGTTTCATATTAAAAGCGAAATTCCCTAAGTCATTGCTATAAAAATATCGACACACAAAACTTTTCCATAATTTTTACCACGCAAACAAGATGGCGGACCAAAATACATGTCACGTTTTGCCTCTGCAGTCACACGGCTATTTAGTATTGGGCATTCCTTTTATATTTCTTGCTAGGAATGTCTGATCGTGTAAATGGGGCATTAATAACGTTCCCATATTTATTTTGCTGAGATACAGGATAAAAAAGAAATTTTTGCATGATATTGCTATGCATTTTTAATTTTTATTTTTTTATATTTAAGTATAATGTTTACAATTCATTTTCAATGTTATTAGAGTACTTTGTACTCGATTGCATTTTTTTGGGAACTTCTGGTTGCGTTTTCAACCAATTAAAAAATTCGAGGCATGTCATTTTTAAATTGATTTTTGTAGTTAAAATAGCTTTTAACGTTTCAACTTTAAGTTGCGTCGGACATTGCAAGTAATTCTCAATTTTCAATAGGTATCTTGAATAGAGAGAGGAAAAGTTTTCAATTCTGATTAATTAATTTTGCGTGCGCTTTACAGGATTAATACAGGATTGATTTTTGGCAGGATGTTGCATAGAGAAACAGGATAATCCTGCGAGATACAGGATAGATGGGAACGTTAGGCATTAATGTTAAGTAAAAATAAAATTCGTTGTTTCAAATATTTTATTTTTATACGGAATTCCTTACTTAAGAGAGAGTTTTATTTCATATTACGCAAATAGGCAGTCAAAATACATTTAAATGAATGTGAAGTATAAAAGACAAAATAATATATATCTTTTGAGAAACTCTGAACACACATTTTGTTTTGTTTAGGAATTCTTTGTATGTTGCTTCATAATATTTTAACATTTTTTCCCAGTCTAGCACTTTCCTTTTTAAAATTCTGGCAACACTGTCAGGAAGGTCTGTATTTAAATTTTATTTCGAAATAGCCAGAGAATCATAGCGATTTGTTTTCAACTTACGCTTGCCCTCTTTTAGAAGTGCATGCGATGCTTAACAACAGAACAAACGCACCATATTCTTTAGATTTGAAAAATATGTTATATGTACAAGGTGGGCCAAAAGAGATCACCCTATTGGAAGATGCTCTTATTTTTGCAAATGGCCGCCAATGTTAAATCTGTTTTGACATTTGTGAACTAGACAGATGTAGAATACAAGTGAACTAGCCATGGAGCGATACACTCCCCAAGAACGCGGAATAATCGTGTCTGTTTTTTTGCGTAACAATTCGTCTGTAGTGTTTTTCATTTATAAAAAAAAAATAAGAGCCAAACAACATAGGATGACTTCTTTTGGCCCACCTTGTATTTAAGAGCCTTTCAAAAATATTACATGTTCTTCAAGTCAAAAAATAAAATGGCTGCACTTGGTCTTGGGCAAAGAGAAAACGATGTTTATAAAAAAAATATGTAACAATTAATGAAAATAAATGTACTGAAGCTAATTCATTTATTTATATGAATTAGTTTTTAAATTAAAAAATCCGTCAGAATATAAATCTTTGACACATTTTTCACTTACCATAATAATCACACGTGTACATTTCTACATCGTTTCCCATTTTGCATCACTTTCTCTATAGATGCTCGCATTTTGTTCGTTTGCGTGGTTTGTGACGGAGATTCTGCACGAAATCAAATAATTCGTAGCATACATCGCCTGCGATTCCCGGATGAACGCGCCGGTGAACAACCACTTCTTTTTGGTGGAACTGAATGCGAAAAAATTACAGACCGCCTGGTTGGGTTCGCTATTTGTTCGTCCGTATGCGGCAGGAATTATTATCGAAGCATCACCATTCTTTCAAGCGGGACCGGTATAAATTTAATTTAAAATGATAACAGTACCTATTCAATTATAACAACCAATCTTAAAAGCATTCACAGCAAAAAGAAAAGAAAACCATTCACCGATTGTCACACAGGTATGCCTAACCCGAGGTATCTGCTAGGATTCTTTTAATTCTTTACCAAAATATACCTGCAGCACTAGAAAAACACATTTGCAGTCCTCAAACCTCAACCACCTGTGTTGGAATTTTCCCATGATGTTCACAAAGGCACATGTGCAACCATTTGGTGTCACAAAGAGAGTACAAAAAAAAAACACAAAACTCAATCTATTCGAACTGGACTCCTTTTGTGTTTCAATTTACTGCAAAGAAAAGGAGTCGGCATTTCATTTAATTTTTTTTTTTCAATTCAAAAGGTTAAGCAAAGTCACTGTCAAAGTGATTGATAAATTTCGACAAACAACACGTCGCGGAAATTAATTTCTGAACATCACAAGAATTTCGTGTGGCTTATTTCTAAAAATGCCAAGATTTGACCCTGTTTAAGATCAGCGTCAGGGATTTTCTCATAAGTCGCGTTCATCTCATAATTATAACATAATAATAATAAAATTAAACTTAATTGGTCATCATCGCCGCTGTGAACACGAGCATGTCGTTAAACCTTTTCTCCAAAGAGCCAAAGAGGGGCTGCCGTAATAAGACCAATTAAATGTATTAAATGTTAGAAATTAAGTGGAGACTGCCGGCACCACCAGATCACAATGTTTTTTCTTGGGCAATCGTGTTGCCGTCAACACGTTGTTGTCGCTGACGGGTAAGGTCAAATGACCGGTAGGAATCAGGTTGCCTTCAAGGCATTAGGTGATGCTGTATGCTGTCCCTGTGTACCACCGCTGTATATGATTCAGACGGTCTGGAATCTGAATAAAGACATTAGTGGTTTTTTTTCTGCCGTTTTATGGGAGTATAGTACCTACTTTGGGGGAAGACTGTGCTCTTTATTATTCACATGGACAAATTGGATTACCAAGCGAGGTAAGACCTTCGACCACATATGATTTCTTGTGTACTATAAAATGTCTCTATAAGCGCGGTCGTTATTGGTCTTTAGAGGTTCTTGCGACTTAATGGAGGTCATTAATTCTATAAACGAAAAATATAAAAAAAAATTTGATACTCTTGATACTATATGACGTGATGATCTTGAAGACTACTCATCGTATTCAGGCAAATGCGATTGATGTGGTTTTGTTGTTTGAATAAGTGATATTCGATCTAGCAGTATGATGATCGAAAGTTGAAGTCATTTACTATACCAAGCTGTTTTCAATTTGCCTTTCGATTCGCAAAATTTGAATTTTGCGCCATTTAATAGTGCAGTGATCCCAACGCAAGAAAAAGATAACAATGTGACAGCTGACAGTTCGGGGTTAGTAAAAATGGAGCGCTATACGAAAGAACAACGCATTTTCATTGTTGAGCAATATTTTTTTAAATAATGAAGGTTTGCCAGTCAACAAAATCAATGAGCGATGAAGCTCATTTTTATCTTGACGGCTTCGTTAATCGTCAAAATTGTCGCATTTGGGGTTCAGAAAAGCCACGAGTAATTGTTGAGAAACAAATGCATCCACAACGCGTGACTGTTTGGTGCGAATTTTGGGCTGGAGGTATTATCGGACCATTCTTCTTCGAAAATGCGACTGGTAAGGCAGTAACAATTAATGGTGTTCGTTATTTTGACAAGCTAACCCAGTTTTTATCATACGATATGGATGTGACCAACATGTGGTTTCAACAAGACGGCGCCACAAGCCATGCTCTGAAACCTGGCTTAAACAGCTTTAGTTTAATCGATATAAGGAAAAGTAACTTACCAACTAGTGATTTAACCAATCAAATGTCGAAGACTGCACTTTCCGTAGACTCACCGTCATAGAATCCAAATAATTGGTTGTGTAAAAATATTTTTCTTTCCAAAAGCAATGAAATACGGTCGCTTAGAATGATGAGTTTTTCAATTTTGTGGAGTATAGAAATTGGTCAATAATTTTATAAGTATGCATATAAGCTTTTGTTTTTATTTGTTTTTAAAAAGGCAACACCTTGGCAGCTTTCAAAGACGTAGAAAATTGTACAGCAACTTACACTAGATTAAACATTAGTAGCTTAGTATATAGACAACATAAGGAGCAATTTCTTTAAAGGCAGAACTAGATATTCCATCAGTGAAGATTGCATGCACCTAAGCGACAGTTTACATGCAAGGCTTTTGGTTTAAAAGTCAGGACAAATTAAAGCTAGGAAAAGCAGTGTTCAGTTGAAATTATTTTTTGAAGTGTTTCGAAAAGTCAGGAATAAAAACGAAGGAGGTAATTCTTAGAGTTGTTTGCTATTTCAAATGGAATTGGGTTGGGACGACTCTGCCAAACCTCACTGCTACCTCACTATAATCTGTCCAACGAAAATTGTCAGTACAGGGAAGATAAGATGTTTGTCTCTCAGTCTGGTTGCAATGACTAACATAAATCGGTCCCTCTTTAAAGCCCTACAGGGTTACCGTAGTTTGTATGATAATTCGCCATACTGCAAGGATGGTCGGAATTAAAAGCAACTACACAAATTTAATCGTTCTATTATATTTATTTAAGAAAAAGACTTCTCAGAATATCTGCTTAAAAAGAACTGACACGTATGCCACGCAAACTCACTATCTAACAGCTCGTATTTAAAAATCTCGAAAATTTATATAAAGACATAAGTAAGATTTATATATCAAACTAGCTGTACCCGCCCGGCTTCGCACGTGAAAAACGTGGTTTCAGAACAATTGATGGAAACAAATTTCAGAAAGAGTCTTCTGCAAAAGTGAGGGACTTGAACCCGTACTAAAAAACCTCCCGTAGACTGGGCCCACTCTGCCTTTATCTTCATGGCATTGCACATGCTCGTTGGACTAATCCGCAATAATATAAGATTCTTTGGACAATGAAAATAATTCTATAATATTACGCTCACTTTTTTTTATTAATGTAACGCTTCTTTGTGTACTATATTAGTGGTGTCGATCGACTAAGATATTTGCTGCATTACTTAGATATAACTGCCCGTGGCTGAAGCAATTCTGGATTAATTCAACTCCCGCTTTTCTTAAAGTTTGACCCTCTAACTTATTGATTGTCATGGCAGAACAAACATTCATAGGAAATTGAATCCGCTTAAACTGAAATGGATAATTGCTGGGAATTATTTGCATTCTTGTTATATATACCGTATTTCCTTTACCGGACCCAGTTAAAATTAACGCCTCAATAACGTTTTTCTGCAACAAAATCACTCTCAATCTGGTTCCATTACAAAGCTTACGGGATTCAAATTGCGAAGCAACATAATGGGAACTCCAACTTTTAATTCCAGGCCATGGACTGTAATTCTTTTTGAAAACTCGACCGGGTAATTTACTGCCTCATCTTGATTGCAAATAGCATTTATAAACAGGTACGATGTATATCATCAGGAATTTTCCCTAATGTAATAATACCACGAACTGGTATCACTGATGCCTATACCTATTTGACATTCCTTTCCTACATATTTGACATTTCTTTTATGGCTTTTTTTGTTCTTAACACACCAAACAGCATACTGCCTCTGTCTGTTAAAAGAGATGTCAAAATATTGCGCGGTTAGTATGTTTGATTTGAGAATGAAGTGCATATCTACTCATGCAGGTGAAAATCGTAGAAATGTTTCCAATTTTTCCTATTTATTAAAAACCTTTTTAGTTATCGAGTTATTGGATATCCTAAGTTGTACCTTCAGATGTCCTCTATAAGCTGCTGTTAACTATATTTAAATGCTCCCAGTATTTTCGAACGGAAAGCGTGACAAAGAAAAAAGCAAAACGAAACGAAAAAAATACTCTTGTCCAATTTTTTCCGGAATTTATAGAGATATAGAGTTGAAATAAAGTAGAGATTGAAGGCCTAGGCATCCTCTACAGGCCTGTGAAAAATGCACCAGAATATACTGAGCAGTTTCTAAGATTTTTGCATTTAAATACTTTCAGTCAAATTCAATCTTAGTCGAACAGAACTACACCAATTTTATTTATATGATGTTCATATGGAGGAAGTTACAGTTGGTAATATACAAATAGTGTTACCGCTTCTTACAATACAATTAGGGTTACCATCTCCCAATTTAAAATAAAAATATTCCTGATCCAAATAGAATCCGTTTATCTTTTTCATTTTGCGGTAAGATTATAGGCGGGTCAGTGTAAAAAACCATTTGATGAAAACATAGACAAATATGCAAAAATATAACAAAAATGCTAAAATATGGCAAAAATAAAAAAAGTGAAATATGCCCAAATAGGCAGAAATATGCCATAACGAATGGGCTGAAAATATGTAGGTTCTTAGGTTTTTATATTTAATACGATATCTCAAAAAAACCATGCCCTAGCAAGTAGTAATATCACTACAACAAACTAATGATCGCTTGTTACGTTAATGAAATGAATGCATTAAAACACCTCACGAATAAACCTTATTTCTAAAAGACAACATTAAAAAAAATGGTTGGTTTGAATATTATTGGATCCTTCAGAAATACAAACAAATTAAAATCGAATGACAACAAACTACATAATAATTCCCACACACTGCTTATTTTGGTTGGCGATAGTGATAGTAGCAAGCAAATACAAGACGATCTCGATCTCGATCATGCTCATTCTGCCCGCGGTTGTGTGACAGACTAGTTGTGGCCGGCTGCATGCGAATTTTAGAAAAAATGCACCAACAATTCCTTGGTACGCCAGTGGTTTGGTTTTTATTTCAGTGGCAGTGTTTGAGTGCTGTGGAATTATCTACAGGTACCATTGGTAGAAAAAAAGCTCCTCCATAAGGCCTGTACTGGGGCCCTACTACGAAACTCAATTCTACTATTAGGTTTGTTTGACATGGCAGCACTAGTGCGCACTGAGAAGTGTCAGCTAATTTTCACGCCTGTTAAAAACCCTGCACAACCCTGAAAATTCGGCTTCCAATGAAATCCTTCGCAAAATGTTGCCAGTTTTTGACATTAACATATATTTATCTTTTGGTAACACTTTTATCCGATTATTGTTCAAAATGAGTGAACTCAATTCAGAATTTGAGTTTGCCATAATGCAATTAGTTGATAAAAGCGTTGCGAATATAGATGATGAGTTTGAAAATGAATAACAGCAAGCGAAATGACAGCAAACTCAGCACTGAATTCTTGCCCCCACAAATTATCTGGGGTCAGTTCAGGGCACAACTGGGGTGCCCTAGAAGTCAAGTCAAACACAGGTTTTCAGTACCAGGGCGAGTTCAGTGCTATCTCGTATGCATTAGGGTCAACCCAGTGCGCAATAGGGCCCACGTCAAACAAATCGATTGATTCTCTTCGAAAGATATTTGCGATTCTACTTTCAAATAGTACTCTCTATGAAAGTTGAATCGTAGAATCTCTATGAAAGTCGAATCGAATGCCGGTAATGCCAAACTATTTGCCAACAAATTTGCGATTTTCGAACGCTCACGCATTATGTTTGACATAACCCAAAACGAGTCTCACATTATGTTTGGTATATCCCCAAAAATTGTTCGTGAAACAGTTAAATAATAATAAATAAACATGCACAGTGTCCCAATTTGGTTGGAGTCTGAAGGAAATCCGGGAAAAATTCGACAAGTCGAACAAGGCGGATTAGATATAAATATAACATAATGGAGCATTCAAATCTTTGGCCAAATTAGTCCATAAATTTATGGATTTTTGTCTTGCTTCGTGTGTTTTTAATACCCAAATCTGGGTATGCCGGGTCATATATTGCACCATTATTTCAAACTGTCACACTTTTGTGCTTGGACTTTTGTTGTTGTTGATTCCATGGGGTAAAAAGAACGAACTTTATACATATTCCTAAGTTTAGGAAATATTCATGAATTTTTAATTTATTTGCTTACATTCTGAGAAACTTTTTAAATCAACCTTCTCTCATTCGAACGAATTTGACATTAACTTTCGGAAAAGGTGTAATTTGTAAAGAAAAATTTGTACCAAGAAAACAAAAAGAAGTTGGCGGTACTAGAGCTGTTCGAATTTCGCTTTCATAACTTACTTCTAGAATTACACAGTTGAGATTTTGCGAATTCGAAAAGTGTCACTTTAGAATCGAGTTTCATAGTAGGGCCCCAGTACTAGAGCTGTTCGAATTTCGCTTTCATAACTAACTTCTAGAATTACACAGTTGAGATTTTGCGAATTCGAAAAGTGTCACTTTAGAATCGAGTTTCATAGTAGGGCCCCAGTACTAGAGCTGTTCGAATTTCGCTTTCATAACTAACTTCTAGAATTACACAGTTGAGATTTTGCGAATTCGAAAAGTGTCACTTTAGAATCGAGTTTCATAGTAGGGCCCCAGTACTAGAGCTGTTCGAATTTCGATTTCATAACTTACTTATAGAATTACAGAGTTGAGATTTTGCGAATTTGAAAAGTGTCACTTTAGAATCGAGTTTCATAGTAGGGCCCCTGACAAATTTTTTTTGGGCAAAGTAGAGTCAAAAAACCCTCAAAGGGTGAGGTGAAATTGATCTTGTGACGTTTTCGTATTCTGGCAGCATACTCACAACTTGTGAGGCTCACAAAAATAATCGAAATTGTGATCTCCTATGGAGCAAGTCACATAATATAAAACCAGTCATAAGCGCTCACAAATAACAATATTTGTATTTGTTGGCATTGTTTTTCTCTTTCCAAGCATTTAAAGACCCAATCCTAACATTGTTCGCCATATTTATTAACTTTTGGGGGAAAATTGATAAAAAAAACTGAGGAATGTGGAAATTTTGATTTATGATAAATGTTAATATTTTCTAAAACATTTCAGTGTCAATATTTCGCATATTTTCTTAATAAATTTGTTTTTCTTTATTTAATAAATGATGTAGATTAATATTTCTTTCTCAGATCGCATAAAATTGAAGTGAATTGTTGTGAGTATTATCGGAGAATGCGAAAAATGTTATCGAATCACAACAAACCTCTTAAGGAATCAACCTCACAAGAGCTTGTGACTTGTGAGGCCTGACAACGACAGAATCGGGCTGTAAATTTGCAACTTCTGCTGCAAATACTACACCGATTGTTTTTGAAAAATAATATTTTTTTCCGTTCTGACCTTCTTTGGAATTTCTGTGGAAATCGAACCAGACACTTCGTCAGCATTTCCGTTGCTCGTGTTGATGTTAACTTAAACACAGAACTAATCAATTTGTGGTCTCATTTACCATAACGACTATTCGACCATTCTAAACTATTGAATTTTGTTTTAATGCACTTGACGATTTCATCATCATCTCCATTTCTAACCCATAAACAGGTAGATGCTATCATTTTATTGATTCTTTGATTTTTTTCGTCGCTTCCATTTATAGCTCTCGAGTGCATAAAGGTCAAGCTCTCGTTAATGTAGATGAGATGGGTATTCCAAGATTACCTATGCCTTATCGAAGGTTACTGTTGTCATGTTCGCTTTCATTTTTGACTTGTTCTTTATGATTTTCTCTTTAATTAAGTGACTCGTTAGTTTGACAACCAAAACACTTGCATTGGAGACTTTTTATTGTAAAATTAGCAGCAGTCATAAAGGAAAAAAACGTCAAACTACCTTACTAGATTTTTGTATTTTAAATGAAAATTAAATTAACATTAAAAAGTCATGAAATGAAAGCTCAATTAGTATGTAAGTTATCGGTCCACTTTTTTTTTTATTACTTCCCTCGACTGATTGTTACACCAGCTACGAACTTAGAAGTGATTTCCGGTCCAGTTCTATCAGATAACAAATTTTGTTTGCTCTTTTTTGTTAGTGATAGTAAAGATATGATAATAAGAGGTGTTATTGTGAATGACCCGCTATTTCGGTAGCTGTCACTTTTAAAGCTTTTATTCTTTGACATTTGACAAGTAGAAACTACGCCATTACTAAAAATGGAACGATACACGCTTCAACAACGCATTGAAATTATTATAATTCACTACGAAAATGGTGAAAAAACACAAGCAACGAAACCGTTGATCATTTACGGGAAAAGTTTCCGGACCGTGTTATCTCTCGAAGAGGTGATCACAATTGGGCACCGAGATATTGTGATTTAACACATTGCGACTTCTTCCTGTGAGGCCACGCGTAAGATAAGGTCTACGCCAACAGCCCAGCGTCGATTCAAGATAGAATTCATGAGGCTATCGAGGACATAGGGCAGCCACTTTGCGATTTGTTTATGGAAAATTTCATGAAAAGGATATGGTCCTGTATGCGTGGTCATTTGGCTGATGTTGTTTTTCATTATTAACGGCATACCGCCCTCTTTATTATGAAATAAACATCCGATCATTTATCTCAAAAAATGGCATTTTTCTTTAAATACCATAATAACACCTCTTACTGGAAAAAAATAACCCTTTAGCCTTTATAAATGTTCAATTTTATTTATGTTTTTGCGATCGTTTATCTGTGGGAAGGATAAGTTGTTTCTCAGATTTAATTGTTTCCTAACTTATAAAGATTTTTTGTTTGCTTTCATTTTTAAATCAATAAAATACAGGTTTCCAAATCCTGCGGAAGTAATACATCCACATTCCTCCATGCTTCACAGTTTAGCTCGCGCTAAATTTTATCTCCCATACAAAAATGTCTACAAAGCTAAAATTTAGCGAAGCAGTTTAGCAAAACTGTATCCTGTTCGCTCGCTTAATTCTTAACTTCATATAGATGGGCCGATGAAAAGTCTCCACTCATTTAGCTCGCGAAATAAATGTCCGGTACATTAAATCGAAGATAAATTTTGACATAAAAAGCCGAGGAAACAATTTGTGTTTGGAATTTTTTTAGAGGAAACTGCAGAAAACATTTTGCGATAAATAAAAGTGAACGCAAAACCAATAATTCGGTTCCATGCGATAAAAACAAGTAAAAATATTGCAGGGCTTGTGAAGGAACGATCAGCAATATCAAAATTGCAGAAATATTCCAATATAAATAGGGATTTACCCGACACGAAGGAACGTGTTTCTTCTGCTTGCTAATATAGAAATTATTTGAGCTGCTGCAGCAATGATAATATCTTCTTCAATTTTACTTATATCTAGTGTTTTGGAACGATTCAAACAATGCATTGTCTTTAAAGTTTGAAATTCGAAAATTGTATGTACGCGAATAATTAAAATAACGTATACTGTCATAAACAAATGGTTTTTGTCCCATCTGTATGATGTTTAATAATTTAGCAAGCATTTATCTTTGGTGTGGAAAAATGAAGTAGAGACTAGCGACGCTAAAATTGAGCGCGAGGAGGATACTAGGCTTTAGAGTTAAATTCGTTGGACTCATTTCGGTATCGAGCTTCTTCCAAACCATACGACTGACGTTCATGTGATCCAAAGAAGAATATCTAACAATCTTCCAAAACGAGTTGTCCTCTTCAATATCGATCGTTTTAAGCTCGCTTTAACCTTGCTTTTTGGGTTTTATTTATAAAGATATGCTTTCTCCGACTTATACGACCACTGAATCCATTTCTTTTTAAAAAGTTTTCAGCTCGGCAGGCACTTGCGAATCATAAACTAATTATGAAATAGAACGTCAGCTTTCGCGCTGTCATCTACCCAATTCAACCCGGAAATTTGCAAAATAAAATTCTTTTTTTCGTTGCGCCAAAGGCTGTGTAATCTTCCAAGGATACTAGTTGTCCGTGCTACTAGCATGCACGATTCGCAAACCCGAGTAATCGATTTCAGGAATACGCCTGCGTACTAAATACACACCCTGCACACTTAAACCACTCTTCCCGCAGGACTGCCGTTAGGTATTACGCGGGGAAATTTCGTATCTGTGAATACATTTGAAGCACCAAAAAAAAATCTAAACACGGTCCAAGTTCGCACTTATTACGGCTATAGTCGTCATATTATGCGCAACAGCAAAAAGATGGCTTTTACAGTCGTTCGAGTTTTGTGTCCCACGTAGTAATTTTTCTAGTTAACATTATTCTGCGCTATACCATATTATGTGGCAACACTTATTGCGTTTAAGTTCTGCTAAATTTTTTTACCGTTTGTTTTTAAAATGGGAAACCCACAGAAATTTAAATTTCAAGTTGGACTGACTGCATTAGCCGTCATATTCTTTATTTGAACTAATGCATTTTGGTAAAAAAGCTACTTTTCCGTTACAAATAAATTTAAAAAATTAATATGTGGGATTTAGGAAAGAGATATTCAGTTAATGTATTTTGAATGCAGAATTATGGATGAACAATAAAAAGCAAGAACAGTTTTGGAACTACTTAAAGAAGTCGACCGTGACTGCCTTTCGGCTAAAGCTGTCAGACCTCAGACGGCTATAGCCGTCATTTGTATGACAAATCAATAGTCGTATATAAGTGACACAAATGCGGCTAAAATATTCATTAACAAAAAAAAAAAACACTTTTTACTATTCCATTTCAATTTTAGACATTTCCATTACTTAAATAAATAAATAATTGGCGCAACAGGTCCCTATGGACCCTAGGCCTAGCTTCTCACAACCATTCGTCTTGTGTGAGTTTTTATTTTTAGAACGAATGGAAGGAATCTACAATTTTATGCCGAGTCCAAACGGCCAATTGAGAAGCTCTTTCATGACAGTAATACTCTCGGATGTTTGTCAGACGTTCGCGAGAGCTGACGCAGTGAAAAAAAAACTTAAGTTCGAATTTTGGTTTTCTCAGGATTCGAACCTGGGACCCCTCGCTTAGTAGTCCAACACACTAACCACTAAGTCACTGCGCCACTATTTCCATTACTGGCCAGACCTCAAATGTTTTTTTCTATCATGATTACCAAAGGTGTATTTCTGACTACAGCCCCATTAAGACGATAATTTCAGTTTCAGTTTCAGTTAAGCTGAGGTCATAAGCCCCATTTAGACGAACAGTTATCAGTTCGGTTATGAGCTCAATTTCAATAAAATCGACCAAATTATAACTCCGTTTCGAAATATTGGAAATAAATAGGAACTCGAAGACTTTGATTCACAGTCAAGTGCAAATGAAATGACAACACTGAAACTGAAACGTATTTACACATCAGTTTAACTGATAACTGAACTGACAAGTTATAGGAATTCCGTCAGTTTCAGTTATTAAACGCTTCAACTTTTGCAAGCTTAACTAATGCCATGCTCCCACCAAAATAAAATCGCGAGGTTTTGATGAACTTTTACCGAATCCTAGTAAGTCGTTCCTAACGAGTTGAAGTGAGTTCAAAAGTCATAGGCTGCCAATTTTGAAGTGGCTGTCAAAACAGCTGTTTGTTGAACAATAGTTTTGGAAAGCGGAATTACTAAAAAAGAGTTTTGAATAAATTAAGAATGTAATTGCAGCATTTATAGGTGAATTCGCAGTACAAAGAAATTAATTCATTACATTGCCGAATGAACAAGTTCTTATTTCCGCACAAATGCGACCATTTCTTCTGTTGCCACGGAGCTCGACAATTTTCTCCTCTCAGAGTTCAATGAGCGCTTCTTCCTCCGAGAGCGTTCATAATTTTCTTATTTTTTATACCGCCTTGCCATTATCTTTATTAAAAACAAATTCCATTTAAAAAAATTATAAATATTTCTCTAGAAAATATTACTTCCCTCTTTTTCTAATTCAGATTCTTTACTTCTTTCTTATTTTTTTGTTTTTGATTGTCACAATTGTTTTGGCGTTTAATATTTTGACCAGAGACAATACTGAGACCACCAACTTCGGCCGATTTCCCGTTACTTGCCTACAAGCTATATTTTTATGGGGTGGCAAATGCTAAGTGCGCTTGTCTTGTTATATAGAAATTCCTATTGGCAAATGTCACTTAACTTCAAATTTTCAGTTATCTAATACCATGTTCCCACCAACGTGATTTAGCCAAAGTAGTTTATAAATCACGAAAGGCGTCTGCACCGAACTTTAAGTCTTTTAGGGTGACATTCATGTCAACTTTGACATTAGGTGACCAACTTTGAATACCTATCGTAACTAATAAAGTGCAAAAAGAAAATTACTTACACCAAATTAAAAGTTAAAATGAGTTCAAATGTTTTGGAAATCATTTCCATCTATCATAAAAAAGCAAAAAATGATATACCTAAGCATTTTCAACCAGAAGAAATGTTCTCCGAAAAAAGCATAAAAAAAATTACGTTAATAATAGGTATGGTTCGATTCTATTTTGTGTGGATTTGCGATGACAGATACGCGATTAAAATTTAAACACGTATAAATCACGAAAATGTATGATAAATCACGTAATTTATGAGATTATTTAGCTAAACCAAGTTGATTTAGCTAAAGCAAAATCAAGTTGATTTAGCTAAATCAGGTTGGTGGGAACATGGTATAAGAAAAATTAACACATGAAATCGAAGTTAAAGATATTCAAAAGCAGAAAATACGCAACCATGTTTGTCCTAATAACTTTCTAGTATATAGACCATCTCCATTAGATAGTTTTATTGACCAACAAAATCGAATTATTCGCCTTTTAACCATTTATAATAACTAACCAATGGCATTCAGTAATAAAAAAATGTGGTATTCCCGAACTCTAGCGCAGTTGCCGAGGTTGGCAGCATTTATTTTTGTATTTTTTGTATGTTTTTGCATGTCACCGGATTCTAAATTGACATAACACCGATGGGAAAACAAAATGGCGAGGATTGTGAGTTGGAGGTCTCAGTATGATTTGTCTATGATTTTGACATCCAATAATGAATACAAAATAAACCAAAGTTCACGCTGCAGGCTTGTTCGGTTTGATAACCTCTCACGGACGGATGAACTCAGAGTGGTTTCAAATTGGTTTCGCTGAAATCCCGAGGTTTCGAAACCTCAAAAATGTATGGCAAAACCTTGGAGGTTTGGGAAAATTTTGGTGGGAACATGGCATAACAGTTCAACTGAAACTGAAATGATCGTCTGAATGGGGCTTTAAGTTGTCTGAGCTGACGGTCCTTTTAATACTTAATTTATGTTGCGAATTGAAAGAAGAAAACGAAAAGGGTAGCATGAAGTAAACTCTCACCTGCGAATTGATTTTTTTCGTTTTTTTTTTTTGTAGTAGCAGTTTTTTGCGAAAGTAGTTTTCGTTTCGATTTTTACAAAATGAAATTCCTGACTTATATGCATATTGTCTATGTTATGTACAGAGTCGTCCAACAAGAGATCTTATTTTACGTTCTGCGCCATTGTTGAACTGTCAAAGTGTTGTCGTCTGTGTAGATCATCACAATTATTTGTGTTTTTATTAATAAAAAAAAACATTTTCTTAGGCTGCACCACAGTTCAGGGTGAACCAGGGTCTCAACTAACCTCCCCAGTTAGCGGTTAGCCCGATCCCTAGGTAGCTCCGTCTATTCTACTTTCAGAATCAGTCGAAGTTACCTTCTACTTGTGAACGTCACCTTAAACGATGTCTTCACCTACTACGTTGTCCCTCTCCTGGGTTAGACTCGAAGACTCTAAAAGCCGGGCCATTTATGTCAGTTTGCTCTTCACGTCTTTGCATATCTGGAGTATACTGCTGCATAGTTCCTGAAGTTCGTCTTAAAATCTAAATCTGTAAATTCCGGGTGTGAATATTTTACAAATCTTTCGCACGAAGTAATCCTCATTCAATTTAGAAAGAGTCCGAGCTTCAGCGCCATAAAGTAGATCTTATAGAAAGTCTCCTTAGTTGTTTGGGATAAGGTTTCAGTAATTAATTGCCATCTCTGCCCATAGAAACAGCTTTTGGCAAGAGTTGCCTATACTTTCATTTCTTCTGAGATGCTATTTTCAGATTTTATAGAAAAGCCGATGTGAATAAACTCCCTAACTACCTAAAAGCTGTATTATGATTCGTGGTTGTTGTTGACTACACATACCTGTTTTTAGCTCTAAACCCATTGCATCCACTTACGCTTCTATTGACCTCAGTGACAGATAGTCAAAATATATGGTTTAGACATATGCGTTTGACGTTTGTATATTAAGATATTTGTGACCTTAGACGTAGTAGGTTCGTTCGTGTACTTTCAGCATAGAAAAATGAAAAACGTCAAATATCAGAAATCGAGAGAGAAATCTCTCAATTTCAAGAGAAATACCTGAGCGGTTTTCTTACAAAAAGTTTAAGAAAATGGCATGTTAACATTATAGTAAATTGCAGCATCTACAAAATAAGTAAGAATTTAATTTTTTTATAACCTGAATACCTATTAAACTTACCATTTTGAATGCGCTGATAAATGTTCTAGAAGAACATAAACTTACAACTTCTTCCTCCGACATCGTTGAAGACGAAAATGAGTTTTGCTTGTCAAACTTCAAAGCTGTCACATAGTTGTCAGTTTGTCATTTTTCAGTAGGTCTGTTCCTTTACTTTTAAATCTTACGAATTTTTACGATTTTTTACGATTTTGTACTCAGTGCCGTTCCTCAACTCGAAAAAATTCGTAAAAGAGAGCGTCATCGAGAGAGCAAGATATTATCCCTCCACTGAGAATCTTACGAATTTTTACTCAACAAATTTCTTGGTGTAAGAATTGAAAAGGCTGTCAGTCACTTTACAATTCACAGCTGATTTGAATTTTGTTGTCCTATTTGACATAAATGAGTGAATTTGTTTTGATTTCTTGCGTATTAAATTGGTATCAACAATCGAGAACATAAAATTGAATGTTCTCCTTAAATTCTTTTCGAATGTGGCGACGAAATTCTTCCTCGCTGTACCCATCTAAGGAGTAAGAAAGGACAATCTCTTTCACGTAATTTTAAAAGCCGTGCCGCTTTTACTTCTTCTCTTCCAAATACTCGGATTCATGAAGAAGAATTTCGGTTAATTCCGAATCACTTTTATCGCTAGGTAGATGAATGAACTAATTTTGTTCGTAAATTAGCAAATTGTTGGAGTTTATATGATATTTTAACGACTTTCATACCACTTTTTTGAATTTTTTAATTATTTATCTGTCATTTTCATAAATTACTACAAAAGCGTTGTCTAACTTTTTCGTAAGTGTCTCTCTCTGTGAGAGAATTTATTCCCACCACTGTCATTTTGACAGTCTTTTCCATTCTTACTACAAATGTAAAGGAACAGACCTAGTAAGTCGAAATTCGGCGAGTAAAAAATTACGATAAAATGAAAAGAGGGGAAATGGATTTCTCTCTCATTTTATCCAATTTGCTCAGTACGTGGTCGCATTCGCACAGTTTTTAATAATTTTAAGTTTGCAAAAAAGTACCCAAACGAACCTAGTTATAGCAATTATTTCGCAAATAGTTTTTTTTTATACCTTAAAAATGTATTATCCAATATTCCAAAAGAATATTTGTTTACGATTTTAAAAAAGACAAGTGTCGCACCCAAAATTACACAGCTAATTTTGGATGCGAGACTTGGCTCTTAGTCTATTAGTAGAGGAAACACTCCTCTGTCTCGCCAGCTGCTAGAAACAACCCTCCCAAGGGGTTGGCAACATGCAACATCCAATCGAAGTCCACACCGCTACAACCAGCAAACAAATTTGTGAAGTCTTCCGTTTTCATATAAACGCATCACTTCCTGTCAACATCCAAAGTTTCTCGAGCTTCAAAAAAATCTCAAACTCCAAATTCAAACCCAGCCGCATAATCATTTCGTTATACACTTTATTGCCTACAAATTTCAGAACATTATATTTTCTTTTATATTCCTATACATTAAAACAAAACTTTATACACAAAATAATTTCAGCTTAATTGTCGCCATCGTTTGGGTGATAGTAGCCAATGGTACTGCGCTCCGATGCCGGACTTGGTGCAGGACTTATAGCCGGACTTCTGTTAAGCGGCGTCGCAGCTGGACTCTGTCCCAGCGGAACAACCAACGGTCCGATTGGTTTCCTCGGTCTGGGAGTGCCGCGAGTTCCCTGGTGTGGCGGACCGCCCGGCTTCAAACGTGGCCGCCCCGGACCTCTCTTCACTGGCGGAATTGTCGGCACAAATGCACCCTCGCCGGTGTTTGTTAGATGTTCAGTTGTTGTGCCTATTCAACGAGAAACATGTTAAATAACTAAATACATCCGTAAATTGAATTTCTTTCAACGCAATCACGCTCAAGGATACTTCGCGCTAATGTCATAATTAGCAAAAATACAAAACCAATGCAATCGGCACGTAGTGCACAGCATTTGAATCTGCTTTGCATAGGATTCTATCACGTTTCGGTCGTAGTGTAGGTAAGCGGGGCCACATGCCGCCTACGATCTATGGGATGCGGAAAATAAGCTCATTGCAATTATCCTGCACAAATGCGTTTGCCAAGCGCCCAATAAGCCGATTAATTCAATTAACGCGTTGTACTGTGTCGTTCAGATTCAGACAGACAGACAGAGAGAGAGAGAGAGCGATTGTTGTATAAGCGGATTTACAACATGCGCCACATACATCAGTGCTTGGGTAATTGCCAACGCAAGGCTATTATATCATAAACGCCCATTAGTCGTTAATCACATTCGTCCTTGTCCGGGGATACTGCACTGTGATTGCAGACGAAATGTCTGCGTTTTATTATCCCAACACAAACAGTTGGAATACTTGCGTTATCCTGGATCTGATCTGTGCAAATATTTAGCATGACTTGCCGGTATCTTTGGTTCTGGAGAGTGCGAGATACATTACCATGTCCCCTCGTACAAGCGACCGACCGACAGCACAACCATTGCCGGTGGGGAGAGCACGTGCGGGTAAATAGTTGAAACATGAGCAACATTGTCGAGAGGGGGATTATTGAAAACCCAGAAGAACACCATGAAATTAAAGTGGCGGTTCGGTGTTATGACTGACAGGTCCTTGTACACATTCAGTGAGGGACGTGACTGCATTAACTGTTCCACCGAGGAGTTTCGTGATTAAGACGATGCTACTTAGCAGTTTCCGTTTGGGATAGTCATTAGGTACTTGAAGGTCTCAAGGATAGCGTTACAATTGCGTCGTCGGTTAAGGAATTAGGATACTTACCACCGGAATTGGCTACAATTGCTGTATTGCCCCGTATGGGCGTTGTGTCTGCTCTGCCGAGGGTACCATTTCCGCCACCGCGGCGAGAACCTCGCGGGCGACCGCGTTTTGTGCCACGCGGATGGTGGCGTCTGCGAGAGCGTCCAATGGACTCGAAGTGATTGAACATATCTGGAAATGAAACAGAGAAGGGCGATTATAAATATTTTCTCAGTTAGATGTAAGGAAAAGCTGTTGGTTTTTAGAATAATGGAGGGAAATAGCAGGGCAAAGCTTAATGTTCTCACGTTGCCCGTGGCGCGCTTACCACCGACCACCCAGGGTTTCCTTACCGAAACGAAATATCTTGGATTTTATGTCTGGTAGCGTTTGACGTGAAAACTACTGAAGAAATTGCGCAAAGCGAACTTTAAAATGTTTCTAAGGACTCCAAAGACACAATTCGCTATGTCGTTCACTGCCACGCCCACTTTTTTGGGGCGTTTTCAGCCAAAAACTGAGCTGCAGTGCAAGATCTAACATGATCCATTAGCACTTACTTCTTTCATTCGAAAATTATACCAGCAACGATTGTTCTTGATGGTGGCTCTGTTTCGAAAGCACTATATGTTTCGTTTTCGCTGCTGGAGTGGAACGCAAGAGAAGATTTCGTTGGGCATTTGTACATCTGAGTGCATTTAACAGCAATAGACTGTTTCTGAGGATGGGGATATGCACAGATGGCTGATTAGACACCTGAACGTCTGAGGGTGTTAATTAAAATTGACTCCAACTGTTTCCCCAGGCTTTTGTATAAGAAAAACTCGATTCAGTGTGACAAGAATAAAACTAGCTCAGTTAATTATGTTTTGTACAGAGAATTCAATTCAGTGAATGATTGTCCTCAGTAAGGAAGATATCGCATTCTTACTTGGATTGTCCAATATTGTCTCTTGTACCTAAAATTACCCAATCGAAGATGTGCCATAAACACAAAATAACTGTTGCAATTGTTTGCAAAGACCAACTAACCCGAGCTACACTTTATGGCTTGTCTCTGGCAGCTATTTCCATCTGTACCTTATTTCTAAATTAAAATCTTCTAATTAGTTGGAAGTCGTTGTTCGATCGAAATAGAGAATAGAAGGTGTCAAATCACATAAACGTCGAAACTCCCCTCGAGACAAACAATATTATATTTCTAGCGCCATCTAGAAATAGCCTGACATTTGATTCTCTTTTTTTAGCCACAGAAAAATATTTCGTGTCCCCTTACATTTGTGGAAGATCCATTTAAACTCAGAACAGAGGTTCTTAAAAAAACACAAAATCTCCATTAAATCGATTACCTCGACGTTGATTATTTAAATGTGTTGTGGTCATGCGTTCCGATTTGTAGTAAATCCCGAGTTTGTCGGCGGCAACATCTGGCGTGGTGTGCCTTTTTTAGTCTTTGAAATGATTTTTAAAATAAAAAAAAACACTGTGAAGTGCGTCATGAAATTGGGGTTCAGGCACTCAGCGCTCTTAGTGACACAAATTATGACGTTTTATTTTTGTTAAATGACAGCAAATAAAAATAATCAGTCGAACGCAATGGAACTAAATCGATTCCTATTGCACAAAATCTATACACGTTTTGGACAAAAAACTAATTCAAAATCAGTCTTAAAAGTCAATTGCACCCAAAAATTAAAATGTGTGAAAATAAAGAAAATTCGGGCGACCATACGCAATTTGTTGGGTATATTTTTTTTAAGGCACACCTGATATACACGTATCTTGTTTAATTTTTTACACTTGCAGATGTCAAGGATGTAAGTGGCTTAAAGTAGCTCGAAGTCCATACCCGTAGTTTGGAGTATGTTTTCCGCTCTCTGAGAGAGTTTGGCTCAATTACGTTGTATTCTTACTACGTAATGGCGAAAGTTAAAAATTCCTTGAAAGAATACTTTTAGGGACGTCTGTTACACGTTTAAAACATTGTTAAATGCAATAGTTAAACCTTACAAAATGCCATTGCTGTTAACCACTGACTATTCACTCAGGGAAAAAATTAAAACTAAAATAAAAAAATATGTTCTATTTGATTACGTTGAATAAACTTTAATAAAGAATATTCCTTTTCACGTTAAAACATATTTGATTTAAATACGCAATGTAATTTTAAATTAAGTCAACGTAGATTCAAAGTGAAACGTATTCACTTTTACATTAAGACCGTGTTTTGAAAAATTGCAACTACTCTCAACGTAACTTTAAAGTGTAACATGACAATATTAAGTTTCGAAATGACATCTACGTACATTCAAAGTGTGACATAGTTAACTTAACGTTGTTTTAAATTGATATCCATTTCAAAACGCTGCGTTTTTGTGTGCCGAAATTTAACGGTACAAATAATGCTTACATGCATTTTCTTCACACACACAATGTAGTTTCAAACTTGGATGAACGTCAATTTAAAGTTTTGAATATTCATTTTAACCCTAGAAGGTTAATGTTCGTCGATTCGAAGACGTCGCATTCTTAATTTTCCTGTCTCTTTTCAACGCGGGCAGATAGTAACTTATGCTCAACAACTAACTCAGTCGCCGATGCGTTCCTGCGAAAGACGGTTGTGTCCGGCAGGTAAAAACAGTATTTCTATTTTTATTTATATTTTTAAATGCAATATTGGAATTTGTGGTCAACATCGAATTGACTTTTGCGGATTTTGCGCAAAGAAATATTAGATCCTTTATATTTTTTTTCTTATCACCTGTTATTATTAATTTTATATTGCCAAAGAAGGAATGTTTTTTTTCAGTTTTTTTTTTAAATATTGTGAAGACATGTTCATTTTAGACTGAAAAATGTTGCGTTTCTTAAAAGACTGCTTAATAATAAAAAAATGAAGAATATACTTAGTAAAATCAATTTTTTTATTGTTTTAATGTTTGAGAAAAAAAAAATAGAACCATATGTATTAAACAAAGCTTAAAAAAGCATATTTTAGTACAGATCGTCGAATCGACGAATGTTTAGCTTATTAGGTGTAGTCAACAACATCAGAGCATGTTCATTATTACATTGATGTTACTCTTTTCAATAATGATCAACGTATATTCAAAGGGAATCATATTTATTCGTAAGTCCCGCTAAGTGTCGCGACGCAAAGGTGAGCTCATTGCCGTTGTAAAGATGGACAAAATCAGCATATTTAATATTTTAGATTTGACTCCATCTAATGAAATTCAGTGTCAGTTGTATGAAAATGACGAAAAATAAAAAAAAAAACTATTGCAGTAATTTTAAATGGAAAGTTTTGTGTGATAAAATGTGACTCCTGGTATGTATTAGAAATAAAATTAAGTTCATTTAATCGTCGACGAAACCTACAAAGTTAAACATGTGTGGAAATAATTTTGTCAAGAAGCATATTGTGCAATTTGAAAGTAAAGAAATCAGGACATTCATACATTAACCTCATGATAAAATCACGAGCCGAAAAAAACACATCCAGTTTTAAGTATTCGATTAGAAATTTATTCATTTCTAAATATGCACACATGCATTATTTAACAAAAGGGTTAAATAGTGCATGCATACATATTTACAGAAAATTAGCATACATTGCTTTTTATAAAAATCATTGTTTTTCTTAATTTTCTCAAAATTTCAAGTATTTAAATAATTTTTTTCAAGCAGTCAACAACAATAAACAAACAAAATTTATTTTCATATTAGTTGTCAAAGGATTGCACTTAACTTTACTACTTTTTGTTTGTAAAATCTTTTTACTTATTGAAGGAGAATTGTATTTCAGCCAATGTATAACATTTAAAAGACTGGTATATTTGACAAATGAGGATGTAACTAATACAATAACTAGTATCGGTCAGAAAGCAGAGTGTAGGGCCAATTTTTTTGGATGGAGAAAAACAGAGGTAAGAATTATTAAAGAAGATTTAAATTATAACTGTATATTATATCTAATGCGATATATCCGATAACGCAAATGTTCTTAATTGGTTGATACGGAATTTTAAACCAAATTCAGAAGTAGCCGCAGAATCCACAAATTCACCAGCGTCAATATCGTATCAGCAAAAAATTGTAAGTAATAAAAAAATTAAACAATAAAATAATTTAACAAATAAGTACAATTTACGAACTTATGTATGATATTTCATCTTAAATTCACGGTTGGCAAGCAGTTCATTGATTTCTATGATCAAAAATCTGATCTCCAAAATGTTCGCAGAGATAATATAATAAAAATAATTGTAGAAGAAGTTAACTGCAAAAATATAAGTATAAAATCTGTATTTTATATATAGGATAGGTTAATAATGAATAATTTAAGAATTTTATGTTATTACTATTACATTGAAAATAAAATTTATGAATTCCAAATTATTGCTGAATTGCTTTTTATTAAAAAAAAAAAAAAACAAAGATGTATGTACTCACATTTTGACGGTGAATTTATTTTGGAAATACAAAATATTAAATAAAATCAAGGGGAAATATACAGCTTTTAAAGTTAATAGCATTTGATTCTACAACGAACTATTCTTGTATGAAATAATAAATGTGACATTTTCAAAGTCTAAGTAGGTTATATCTACGAAGCATCATAGTAAGATTAAAGTTTAAAAATGCTTATTCAAAATGGGTTCACTTTGAATCAATAGTTGAACGAATTTAAATTAAAGCTTAAACATAGTATTTTCAAAGTTGGATTTGTTTGAATACACAATGCACAGTGATTACTTCAAAATGAATTTGTAGTGTTTTGAAAGTCAAATATATTTGATTGTAAAGGGTTTTCCAATAAGAGGTGTTATTGTGAATGACCCGCTATTTCGGTAGCTGTCACTTTTGAAGCTTGTATTCTTTGACATTTGACAAGTAGAAACTACGCCATTACTAAAAATGGAACGATAAAGGCTTCAACAACGCATTGAAATTATTAAAATTCACTACAAAAATGGTGAAAATCTTGCAGTCACAGTTCGCAAAACTAAAGCACTTTTTGGTCGTCCTAAAGCACCTTGTCGGACAGCAATACAGAAATTGGTGGAAAAATTCGAGCTGTTGGGACAAGTTATTGATGGGAACAAGAACAACTGAGAATATTGCTGCTGTAGTCCAAAGTGTTCCAGGTTTGTCCATTCCTCGTCGTTCTTTGGAATTGGGCATTGCACAAACGTCATTACACCGTATTTTGCATAAAGACTTGGGTCTTAAGGCTTATAAAGTTCAGTTAACACAAGAACTCAAGAAGGCCGATCATCAACAACGTCGTGTCTTTGCTGATTGGGTTCTTGAAATGCATGAAAATGATCCGAAATTCCATCAAAAACTCATCTTGACTGATGAGGCCCATTTCCACCTCGGTGGCTACGTCAAGCAAAATTGCCGCATCTGTGGCTCGGAAAACCCAAGATAAGAAAGATAAGGTCTACGCCAGCAGCCCAGCGCCGATTCAAGACCTCAAAGATAAAATTCGTGGGGCTATCGAGCACATAGGGCAGCCACTTTGCGATTTGTTTATGGAAAATTTCATGAAAAGGATATGGTCCTGTATGCGTGCTCGTGGTGGTCATTTGGCTGATGTTGTTTTTCGTTATTAACGGCATACCTTCCTCTTTATTATGAAATAAACATCCGATCATTTATCTCAAAAAATGGTATTTTTCTTTGAATACCAAAATAACACCTCTTATTGGAAAACCCTTTACTATGAGTCATTGTCAAATTAAAGTTAAAGCATAGTATTTTCAAAGTTGATTTTATTTGAATCTACGATGCATTATGGTTGAATCGAAATTTATATACTTTGCTTTAAAGGTAGAGAAATTTGATTTAAGAATTATTCCACGTCAAAACAAGGTGCATACGTGGTTAGATCAAATTAAAAATGTATGCTTTTAGAGTAGGGAAACCTTTTGAATTAATGTTATGCCACTTTGATTTACAAATTTTCGTAGTCGATGCTAAATCATTCCGAAAAATATTTAATTCAAAGTGGTTTTCTTTGATTTTACGTTGTTTTTTCTCTGGGCGTTGAAAAAGGATAGAAAGATTTTTCCACCTGTGGACCTGAACGATACACCAGCAATCGACAACAGAAAATTAATAAATAAATAAGTTTAAAAATGTTTATCCAAAAAATGATGGGAAATCTGATTGTTCGCCACTGAGCTCAATGGTTATAAAAATGCAAACAACAAATGAACAAGTGCACTTTTTCATACTATTCTTATATTTTACGAAGGTTTTTTTGCACATCCAGAGCTTTTATAGATATATATGGTTTTGTTATGTTAGGTGTCAATTATCCGACACATTCGGAATAATTCACTCAGTGCACGTTAGGTCCAAGAATCTTTTTTTCAAGGTTTTTTTTTTAAATATAAAAGGAACGAAATATAAAATACAATTTTTAATGTACTTTAAAAAAAACTTGTAGGTATTTATTTTTTCGACAAAATTATAGTATTTTTAAAACTTTTGAATAATGACTTAGAATTTCATTGGTAACAACAAGATCGTATTAATTCTCTTTATAAAATCGCAACAAATCCTATGCAAAGATTAAACTTTCAACCGTTTTAGTACTCGAATTTTTGTTTTATTTAAATTTACAGCAGAAAATATTCTTTAATAGAAAACGTTTTTATTCAATTGAAAAGTTTGTTTTAACTTGTTAGATTTAGACAATTCGCGATATCAAATATCTTGAAATTTTATAAATTTAAGGTAAAATGTCTTGTACATAGTTTGGAGCTGAAAAGTGTTGAAAAAAAAAAGATATATCTTGTAATCTGGAATCACTGATTGTGATACCACAGAATCGGTTAAATCAGCTACTCTTGGAACCATTTTGGGTTCTGGATAAATTTCCATATTCCGTAAAAAAAATGCTCATATCCGTTTCGGCAATATCTGAAAGTTTCTCGAAAAAGTACTTCCCTAGAGTTTGCTTTCTAATCGAGGATATCGCCGGGCAGTCACATACCAGGTGGAAATCTGTTTCCTTCTCCTCCTCATCCATGCAACTGCGACAAAAATTATATGCGGCGACTCCCAGCCTCGCAGCAATGTCCTCCTAATACACACTGACCCTTTAGTACTCTAACAAGAGTTCCGATCTATGATCTGTTGACACAGGCTTTTAGTCTTGCGCCAATTTATCCGTGGCCATGTCTGTTTCGCATAGTTACAACTGTCAATATCATGTCACCTTTCATTCGCCTGTTGCAGGCTATATATGAGACGTTGTATCTTGCTGTTTCCGGTCGAGAGTTTCCTTGCCGTTTAAATACCTTCTGTTGGAGCAGATGATACATGTTCAACAATTTCAAATTTGGAGCCTACATTTCATACCACTTGCAATCATTTTTAAACATATACAGTGTATAATAATAAAGCTTAAAAAACTGTACCTTAAAAAACGTATAGTAAAGCACTGTCAATAAAGACCAAAAAGCAACACTTCTGATTGTCATTTAACTAGAGTCGACTTATGGCTGACATCTGTCACTATCTTGTCTGTCTCAATTCTATTGTAATAATTAGTTTATTAAGCATTCTCCATTTCTTAGTTAAAGTTGAATTAAAAATTGTTAAACATTTGAGCGTGTTTCCTTTTGATACAAATTCAACATTGTACAACCACATTGCTGGAAATAAATTGTTTCATTCACTTTCGCTTCCACAGGATTGTTCCTTAAGACCGTTCATTGGCATAACGTCGGTAGAAGTATATCAACACGAATAAAACTACGACATCGGAAGTAGAAATTCGAGGCTGACGGTCAGAAAAAGGTTGCAACCGTTCACCTCCCTCATACAAAAAAAATTATAACAAAACTTGAAATGAACTAGAAAGTTTCACACGGCTCAGTTGTGGACTTTATTTATTTATACTTCAATGCAGTACTCTTTAGTTTGCGTGGGGTGCAGTGGCTCAGTGGCTAGTGTGTTCAACTATTGAGCGAAGGGTCTCGGGGTCGATCTCCGGAAAGACACAAATTACATCTTGGTTTTCTCCACTGCGCCACCTTTTGGGAAGGTCTAAAATCCGAGAGTATAACTGTCATAAAAAAGCTTCTCATTTAGCCGTTTGAACTCGGCAAAAAAATTGTAGGTCCCTTCCATTTATCCCAAAAATAAACAAGACGACGATAAAAGTAAGTCCTTTCACCAAATTTCATTCGCCTATGTCAATTCCTTTGGGCGCTCTAGTGTTTTCAACAGAGAGACACATTTGTCTAAGATTGATTTTGTATGGGAGGTACTCGAACTACTTGACCGACATAGCCCATTTTTACCCGACTGCACACAGAGAGGGTTATGTGTTTCGCGCGTATCCTATGTACGTTCCATCGGGACACCCTATGGCCTAAACGGCTTAACGGATTTTGAAGAGTGAGGTATCATAAGATTCGTATTCTTCACCGGAGTGTCATAGGCTAAACAAAAAAGATATAAATCTAAATTTAAAGTAAAACGAAAAAAAAACCAAATGTCACACAAATTTCAGTGAGAAATGTCAAGATATGGAATACACTGAACTGTGGAATAAATTACGTTCTGATCTATTCACAATAGCATCGCAACTCATACCCAGTCAAGTTTCGCAGCTAGCGGCATCTACATTGCAACTGACAGCCAAATATCGCATCATTTATTTTCAGTGGATAGTGTTACCATCAAACGAATATTATGTTGAGTGTTAGGTTCAAGTTTATATAGTCCAAATAGATACATTAGGTTCGTTCGCGTACGCGGTTTGAATCGAACTCAATCGATATAAATCGATCGCAATCACACAAAGTCTATACACGTGTCGTATACTCATCAAAAATGACATAAAAAGAGAAAATTAGCAAAAAAACGAGTAACGAGTGGTTCCTTTCTTGACTCGAAACAGCTCAGAGAATTTCAACCGGCAAGTACTGATAAATATGTCAAATGCACAAAGTCAAGAAACAAATTCAAACTCCGGCTTAAAAATGATTTGCACAAAATAATAAAATCTGTAAAAATAAAGATTACACTTTTTTTAATACCAACCTGACGAGGATAAAAAGAAGAGCTTTCACCAAATTTCATTCGCCTAGGTTGATTCCTTTGGACGCTATCGTGTTTTCCACCGACAGAGAGACACATGTTTGTATGGGAGGTACCAGAACTACTTGACCTACATAGCCGATTTTCAATACCAACCTGACGAGGATAAAAAGAAGAGCTTTCACCAAATTTCATTCGCCTATATCAATTCCTTTGGACGATAGCGTTCTTTCAACAGACGGACAGACAGACAGAAAGACCGACGGACATGACTAAATCGATTCAGAATGTGATCCTGACTCAGAATATATAACTTTATGAGGTCTCCGCTGACTCCTTCTTGAACATACCTTCCTGTGGAGGGTATAAAAATGGTCGAGAGAAGCTAGACACACGAACATGTTGCAAAAACAATTTATTTATTTATTTTTATCTCAAAAAAAAACCACCACCGAACTAAAATTAGTTTTTGTGAAAATTAAAACTTAACCATTTTATTTGAACGAGTACAATTTCGGGGAATTTTAAGGAATAGTGTGGATAATATGGGGACGCAAATGTGTCTGTCGTAAACAAAGTTCAATTAATCGATCATTAATCCGCATTTTTGAAACCGGAGTTATTTGAACATATGTCAATATTATTCACTCAAAAATATGCATTAAACCCGCTGGATTAAAAATGGATTTAAATGCGGATTTAAAACACTTTAAAACATGTTCCCACCAACTTGATTTAGCCAAAGGGATTTATAAATCACGAAAGGCGTCTCCACCTAAGTGTTTTAGTGTGACATTCACGTCAACTTTGACATTAGGTAACCAACTTTCAATACCTATCGTAACTATTGAAGTGCAAACAAAAAATTACCTACATCAAATTAAAAGTTAAAATGAGTTCAAATGCTTTGGAAATCATTTCCATCTATCACTTAAAAGTCAAAAATGATATAAGCATTTTACTCTCTGCATTTTCAACCAGAAGAAATGTTCTCCGAAAAAAGCATAAAAAAAATGACGTTAATAACAGGTATGTTTGATTTTATTTTTTATTTGGATTTCCGATGACAGATACGTAATTAAAATTTAAACATGTATAAATCACGTAAATATAAATCACGAAAATGTATGATAAATCACGTAGTTTATGAGATGATTTAGTTAAATCAATTTGATTTAGCTAAATCACGTTGGTGGGAACATGGTATTAAACCGTTTGTACGTGGGTTTACGTAATGTCAAATTTCACAAATAATAATTTCTTTGTTGTATGTCACTTGGAAAATGATTTGATTTGTCGTGCGCATTAGTCGAATCATGGAACATGCCCGGAAATATTTCCGAAAATCAAACACATCGTAATCGTCGACGCAACCCCGCTTTTGCATTCGATATATTCGACGACAAGGACGACGTTGTTTTACCATCAGCTGCTGTTTCATCAGCTCTTTGACAAATTTGTCTTCTGACGACGAAGAATTCAACATTAATTTCTTCCATTTTACGAATGAAAGTTCTTTTTTAGTCTCTAGCCATTTATTTTTTTTAACCCCTTTTCTACTTTTCTTAATTCTTGCGAGCGAAGGAATGCCAATATTATGAAATTGAGTTCTAACCGGAGTTAAAGTACTTAAACTGCCCTCCGGATTGCGTTTGAATCCAATCGGATTAAACGCTGTCAAGTTGAAAAAACTGGGTTTATGTTCGGGACTGAGTATTATGGACTTGGGTTTAGTTTTTAGGTTAAACTCACTTAAACCGGGTGTAACCTTTAACCCGGATTAAAGGTAGTGAACAATATGACCGTAAATCAAAATTTAAAAATACCTATCTATTTATAATTGTAGTCATTAAATAAACTAAAAAAAAACTTTTCGCAGTGATTGCCGAACTGGAAGTGGTCCTCGACTCTCCAACTTCAGTACTGTGGAATCCTTCTGCATAGCATGCTTTCGGTTTCTCTGTATTGATTGATTAGTACTCCTGATTTATGAAACCAATCCACGTCTCGTTTGACTAGACCTACTTTAGCCCTATCGTGTTTGAGAAATTATGACCGAATTGCATATTCATGTGCCATCGATATGGGTTTGGTTTTTTTTTAGTCGAAAGCCCGATTTTATTGATAAAACATTTTGCTGGAGTTATTTTTAAGGGCGGCGCGCACTCAAAACCCGCTCGACTCGTGCCTTAGATACGAAAATAGTGGACCTACATAATACACATCCGAAGGAGAACAACTGCAGATATCGGCGGTACGAATATGTGACCCGCGCAAAAGTATTCACTTAACCTACTGTGCACCGATGAAGGAATTCGCCTGAGAAAATCATACAGATATTGAACGGGGGAGGGGAGGACACTTGATTTACAGAAAGAAACAAACAGTCTGCGGAGCAGTTCTCTTCTGTTTTGTTTTTCTTTTTTACAGTTTGCACACTTTGTGCCTATATACCTGTGGGTATACGACGACTGCTAGTCCGTGGTGAATTTTTGATGCATAAATAGATTTGATGATGGCAGGAGAACATGCAACTGATTTAATGGATTCTTTGCCTTGTGCGCTGGCAGTTCTCCCACCCGCACTGGGTTTGTTGCTTCTTTATTTAAATTTTTTTCTGCTGGCTACACAGGTTTCTCAGTTTCTGGGTTTCCGATCGAGACCCTGGGTAGGCATGATATGGCAAAGTAGGCAATCTCTTCATGCGATGAATATGAATGGAAGCCAATACAGAGTTTTACTGTTAGAGGGAAACGACTGACTGCAATCCGGAGTGTTGAAGATGTCAGATGACGTGCTGTGCATATACGAGCGACGTATGCGCCCCTGACACACATATACGAGAGCAGTTTGACTAAATGTCTTCGTTTGAATGTGCAGTGGTACTTGATGCATTCTATGTTCTAGGAACAAAGATGGATCACCTCAGATGGGTTAATAATGGCGCAGACGTTTGGGCGATTAATCGGCCGTCTGGCGTGAAATTGGTCGATTTAATGTAGCAATCAAACGCAAACAGTCGATTTAGGTGGGGAAGTGCGAACATATGCGCGCGTCTTTTTATGTGCTCACCGCTTATACTCGTACTCGTATAGAAGCAATTAAGTCGCGCTTCTAGCATATGCTGTTGTAACGATTATCCGCTCTTTTTTATGGTTTTTAGTTACACTGTTTGTTTTTTTTTGGGGAAACGAAATTGGTTATTAAAGTGACCAGTAATTGGATGCGGAAGCAATTAGACCGCCAATCGGGCGACATGCGGTCCTTATGGTGCGTAAGAGGGCCTCCTGATAGATGTTGTGTTAGTCGGTTGTAACGTCTTTGAACACAACATCTAGACATAAAGATCGCTTGGCAAACTTCGCGATCCGACTCGTGACAACCTGGATGTATTTAGAAAGTGAAAGCAAAAGTGACCGCACTATTTGATATTTTATTACCGTTGCGCTGTATATGGATCTGATTCAAAATCCGATCTTTAGAATAATCGTAAGAGATTAGACCCAATTACTAAGATATACCATTTGTCGACTGTTAACGTAAAAGCATAAACAAAGTATTGAATAGACTGACAGCTTAAGCCAAAAATGGGGGATGCTTAATATGACCTTGGATGTAGCCCAGTTTGAATTCATGTATTTGTGCCATGTTAATCAAAGGGGGCTCACACATACTTGTAAGAAAACATCCTGCACTTGCGGTTTAAACCGGATGTCAGGTAGCCAAGGTGGATTCTCATTTCAATATCGAGTGTGGGGCTGTGTTGTCAACAATAGTTTTTCTTAAGGTGAGATTAGACTGTATAAGTGGTCATAAAATGGCAATTTATGACAGTTCGCCTGTCAAAATGTGGTCATACAATGTAATGGGCATATCTCATATGCTCTAATGACATAAATGCCACATATGACCAGGCTGAAATAAAAATGCCCAAATTGCATATAGTGTAATCGGACAATAAGCACGAATGCCAGCATAAAGCCATTGCAGGCATTTTTGACGGAAAAAAGAAAAAATAATTATAAAGGGTTTTCCCAATAAGAGGTGTTATTTTGGTATTCAAAGAACGATGACATTTTTTGAGATAAATGATCGGATGTTTATTTCATAATAAAGAGGGCGGTATGCCGTTAATAATGAAAAACAGCATCAGCCAAATGGCCACCACGAGCACGCATATAGGACCATATCCTTTTCATGAAATTTTCCATAACCAAACCGCAAAGTGGCTTCCCTATGTCCTCGATAGCCTCACGAATTTTATCTTCGAGGTCTTGAATCGACGCTGGGCTGCTGGCGTAGACCTTATCATTCTTATCTTGGGTTTTCCGAGCCCCAGATGCGACAATTTTGCTTGCTGACGTAGCCACCGAGGTGGAAATGGGCCTCATCAGTCAAGATGATTTTTCGATGGAATGCCGGATCATTTTCATGCATTTCAAGGACCCAATCAGCAAAGACACGGCGTTGTTGATGATCGGACGGCTTGAGTTCTTGTGTTAACTGAACTTTATAAGCCTTAAGACCCAAGTCTTTATGCAAAATACGGTGTAATGACGTTTGTGGAATGCCAAATTCCAAAGAACGACGAGGAATGTACAAACCTGGGTTTTCTTCAACACTTTAGGCTACAGCAGCAATATTCTCAGTTGTTCTTGAGCGACGTGCACGGGTTTTATTCTTCACATCAATAACAACAGCTCGAATTTTTCCACCAATTTCTGTATTGCGGTCCGACAAGGTGCTTCACGACGACCAAAAAATGCTTTAGTTTTGCGAACTGTGACTGCAAGATTTTCACCATTTTTGTAGTGAATTTTTTTTAATTTCAATGCGTGTATCGTTCCATTTTTAGTTATGGCGTAGTTTCTACTTGTCAAATGTCAAAGAATAAATGCTTCAAAAGTGACAGCTACCGAAATAGCGGGTCATTCACAATAACACCTCTCATTGGAAAACCCTTTATGTACATAGATATTATTTTTTTGATATCGATATCAAAATATTGTGCCCATGTTCGTCATAGAATTTCCTTTAAGTTTCGCAACCAATTTCTCCTTTCACATTTCCCATTTTTTTTAATGATCGATTTGGTGAAACAATTAACAACAGCATTAAACGAAACTGACAACTGCACTGTCACTTAAAAAAGTGTAAATAATTGCAAACAAAAAATCAAGTTAAGGAAAATACTTCATTTTCCTAGAATTTTAAGTTTTTTTTCTTTCCCGTACATTTTAAAGAAAATAAATTAATTTTCGTTGATTGTAAATATCTATATCAGACCCAGGTGTCTCTGTCGGCTGAAAACACGATAGCGTCCAAAGAAATCAACCTAGGCGAATGAAGTTGGGTGAAAGGACTTATTTTTATCGTCGTTAAGTTGGTATTAAAAATGGGCTATGTCGGTCAAGTAGTTCGGGTACCTCCCATACAAAATCTATATTAGACCCATGTGTCTCTCTGTCTGTTGACAACACGATAGCGTCCAAAGTAATCCAAGTAGGCAAGTGAAATTTTGTGAGTGGACTCCTTTTTATTGTCGTCAAGTTGTTACTAAAAATGGGCTGTGTCGGTCAAGTAGTTCGGGTACCTCCCATACAAAACCAGTTTGCGTATAGAGGTATTATAAAGTGTGCATAACTGTATAAACCCTTTATAATACGTTTATAAAAAAGGCTGAATAATTATAGGAACAAAAATATCTTATTTTATTCCAGCGAATGCATTTTTCACACTTTATTCCTTCGTTTTCGTTTTCGAGGTGAAACAAAACAAGGAATTTAAACTCTCAGAACTCATCCACCAGCTGACAAAAACTCACCAAATACACAAGCTCTAATTCTCTATTTATTTTTTCCACAAAGCGTGTTCATTTTTCCCTTTTAATTAAACTCAAATTCCTTCGATTTTTTGCGGAAAGAAAATCATATTAAAATAATCTTTTGGTACTAGAAATTATTGCTAAAGTCAAATGTCCGTAGGATGTACATTAAGTACGTAGATACTCATGGAGAAATTTAGTTTGAATGTTTTTCTGTCATATTATTGATTATCCCACAATTTTGATGCTTTTCGAAAATTGAAATTTCAACAAAAAGGTAGAGATACCACGATGTAGGAACACTGCTGAGTGTCAGTATAGTTTATTACACCTCCCGCCCAGTGATACCAGACTTTTCGGACTGAATTACCCACGACGATTATCAAAAATTCCCTGTTTTAGTTCTAAGGGGAAAAAAAAGTCTTTTTTCGCCCTTTTAACTTATTTTGAAAGGCAAAATGCCCACAAAATGGGTAATTACCCACAATCTGTCATCACTGCTCCCGCCACTTAGAATTTTATTTTTTTTGCCGCTCACACGTTTTCACAGACAGTACAATTGAGAGCGAGAAGGAAGGGGGCAGCGTTACCAAGTGAGTGCTAACAGCGTTAATTTTAGTGGCCAAAATTTGTGTGCCGAAAAAGTGGATTTAGTGATTGGCGTTTTTTTTTTTAAATATTTTGTTGTTTTTTTTAACTCTGCCGCTGAACACCGCCTTTTTTATCTTTCTTTGAATGCCGCTATCCTTTCATACCAGTTCATTTCTCTTGAAATGTAATGCGTTCTTCTGTTTGCTTTTTCGCTAGTTTAAATGTTGTATTCACTCATTCTGTATACAAATAATATCTTTGTCGCATTTACATGATTTGCTAATTGATTGTTGATTCGTGTTTATTATTATATTCTGCTTTCTGCCTATCCTATCACTATTATACCAGTTGAGTTTCTGTGGTGTCCCTATATAATTTTTCTTGAAATTTAATTTATTGAAAACATTTATTTATTTCAATTTTACTGCGCAATGAATAAAATTATGTTGTTGTTTTTTATTACTTTTAATTTTTTTATCTACTTTGGACTTGTTTTAAAAAAAAATACAGTTTTGGTACCCAAGAGGTCAAAATTAACAATTTTAAAAAACGGTGCTCAAACGACCGAATGACTGGCAACGCCGGGGAGGGGGTAGTATTGAACAAATTGCGATGGAAATCGGGGAGATGCAGGAAAGCTGTCAGTCCATTTCTACTTAGTTTACGATTTCTGACATTTCATTTATATAAATTAAATCATTTTTTAGTCACACACACATGATTCAGTTTCATTTTTTAAAAGTTGAGTTCGAACGTATTTTTTCTTTGTGGGTGGGCGCAATTCTAAGACGTAACCACAGTGAAAAGTCTTTTAATAAATACAATGAATCGCGCACAGTGGATAAAAATCGATCATACATAAAGTGAGCAAAAATCCGACAGTAGTACAGCTAAAAACAAGATTAGAATTCGGTAGAAATCAATGCTAGACTGGAGTGCAATTTGGTTACAAAATTACACCCTTAGTATCTCAAATTCCAATATTTCATGAGGCTGGTAATAAAATGTTCGCAAAAAGCCTTAAGCAAAGTTGACTGCCCAGCGGGTTGTTTATGCGCGGAAACATTATTTTTTAAAATGAAAAATTCAATATTTTTAAAACAAAAGTAGCTTAAAACCCGCACATAATAATAACATACATTTTACAAAAAGACATTCGTAAATCGGTAAAACAGTTCGTTAGATTTTTACGGACATGCAATTATCCTTCAGTTTTATTTATATATAGATATAGATAGAGCTGCTTTTTAGGTTTTAAAGTTTAGGGTTCCCGTGGTCCCAGTTTGCTTGTATTCCAGAAAGGAAAGGTAACATAATGTCCGAAATTTTCGCTTAACAAGTAAGGTAAATGCGCTTTATCTTTTAGAATCGTTGGGGGTATTTATGAATTTATGAGAAGACTTCTGCGATGTTAACCTGTTATAGTTTCAGAGTAAATTTTGAAAGCATCACTGTCACTTTAGCTCCACAGAGAAGAATAAAGATCCAACTAAGCGCTCTAGGATTTTGAGAAGGCGCATAACAATTAACCGAAGTACGACGACACGAGTCTGATTGGCGCTTGGTGGCCCTAAGGCCAATATCGGAAAGTTGCGCACTCGAAAAACACGACAACTTTGGAATTAGACTCGGAATAAGACTTAGACTTTTGAGCAAGGCGAAACATCATCATAAAGGTACTTTTCGGCCTCCAAAGTCTCTTCTGGGCGAATGCGCTCGCAAACAAATTCGATATACCCATCTTCACAGGCTTTTTTAAGACAAGCTCAAAAGAATTAGACATTTCCAAATGTTTTCTCCATCGCCAGAATTTTTTAAGCAGAACTGTGGCCATCGGGGAGCTGTGTAGGCTGCTCATGATCCGAACGACACCGAACAAAAAAATTGTTAACCTTGTCGGCAGTCAGGCCGCGGTTAAGGCTATCGATTCAACCAAGTCTTAGTCAAAACTTGATGTGGACTGCAGGGAGAGACGGGCCAGGGAGTTGCAGAGAGACCGCGTTTTAGGTGACGCACACAAGTGGTAGGGGACCTTAATAAACTTATCGTGCGAAACTGGAGACGGCTACCTAGAAATCGTGCTGGCTAGAGACGCTTGTTGGTTGAGGCCTAAGTATACAAACCGGACTTTAGTAAGTATAATTATATGAGGCCAAAGAGCTGTGAAAATGAAAATATTTGACGAAAGAAATTGCAAGTTGACAAATTTTGTCAGTTACATTTGTTGAATGTTAAAACCTTTCACCAATAACCTGATATCTGACATATGACTGAGGCCTCTCTTTATCAGCATGAGCGCGATCTCCACTTGGTCAGTGAACGCCACCTATCGGCATTTATCGCAATGCATTGTTCGTTGTATATGTTTTGTATGCCTTCTGCCTTCTGACACAAACAAAGTTATGTCTTTTTTTTAATAAAAAGTCAAAAGAAAGAACAAGATGTGACCGTCCAATAGAAAATACCGAAATTAGAATCCCAACTGCCCCTCACAAATAAAAATGCATCAGCATCGGGGGTTGCGCCCAAAGATGTGCTCTTCCGCATCCCAACTCAATAATTGATCCCTGGAAACAGCGGATAAAAAAAAAGGTCAAAAAGGAATTCTCCAGACAAACTCCACAAGCACTTTATATACTCAAATCCGATTATGCATAAAATGTGTCTGTTTGTTGTGAGATAAAGACACAAAAAAAAATTGTCTTTCTTGGGATTTGGAGATTAATTTATTGTCCCGGTGACATTATACTCTAATTTAGATCATTATAATATTTGTCATCATTTGTTCAGTTCTCCTTGCACGTTATTCATTCCAGAGGGTATCTGTATCTCTACACGTTTACCTTTCAAAGATACATAAGCGGCTTAAAAAGATAAGTTCGTCTCATCGAATGCCGCACTGAGAAGTTGAGAAATCGGTTGCTTTCCATGACGAATTGGCCTCGGATTAGTGTGCCGATGGACTTAGCGCCAAAAATTGATTCTTTTCCTTCACACTGTTTTGAAGTCATGGCGAGTGAGATGGTGAGTTTGGGGGTTTTTCGGTGGCGGAAATCACACGCTAATAAATGGTTTTGCTCGGATTAATGGGATAATACTTTTTGTTGTCATAAGAAGTCGCTTCAGTGGATTTTGAATGTGACTACGTGAGGGAATACATCCGCAAATGGGTGTCGTCTGACGGTCACAGAACTGTTTGACAAACTGGGATCTCTACGACGCCCTCTAGCTTCTTGTACAATATTTTTCAAAGTGCGGGGACCGAATTTACTGAATTTGACAGCTAACTGACATCATGTGTCTGAGTTTTGTATCACAAAAATAGTTACTTTTTCAATAGACGTTTGAAAAGGAGTAAAGTGACAAAATTTAGTTGACATGTTCAAATATTAGCCTGACGTCTATTAAAAGTGACGTTTGGGACCACTCGTGTTTTAAAAGAAAATCCACTCCAAACAAATCTATTCGATTTAAAACGACTAAACTGTCAAATGTGCCCTCTTCCTCACGCCTAAAACTGCACGCCATGTTTTTTGACAGTTCACTAGTCCTCATCGAGCGAATTGTCATTTCCAAATGACATTTGATATTCAAATTCGTTTTGACAGTTAAAATTTTTAGTCGGCTCTTCTAAATTCCCATGCCGACATGCGTAAAATAAATCCACCACAGAAGGACGAAAAATTATCTGAAGAGACGCACCCTCCCAAGCCCCGTTGGTTAGAATGGGTTGAAAAAAATTCAAAACCGAAGGTCTACACTTTTCCCCAAGTGAAGTCCGCACCAACTCGTTTCCAAAAGCCTGGACCTATGACGAACGATGATTGGCAGAGGTTCGACCGATGGCTGACCAAGACAATGCCCAAGAGAGCCAGAAAACCGAAAAAACCAGCGCCTTCAAAACCAAGACTAGTTGGCCTCAAACAAAATTCCCTAGAGCAACGAAAGAGAGCGATCGAAAGGCTTGCGGTACCAAAACACACCCGCAATAAATACGACATACCTCCGCCGCCAGTACATCCCTTTGCTCCGACTCTTGATCCGAAGAAGCCTGCTAGACCCAGCAAGAACCGGCCATTTCAACCGATAAAGTTGCCCTTTTGGTGGTATCACGAGGAATTGGAAATGGAATTCTGGCGCGACATGAGATACCCCATAAGCCGGAAGGCGTTGAGTTATAAGATCTCGAGAAACGTTAAAAATCTGGCACAGCCGAAACAGTATCCGATTGCGGCACACTGTGAGATACCCGTGCGAGAGGAATATGAGCCTCCGAAACGTGTCAAAATGACACAGGCACAGTGGCGCGAACATCAGAGGCGACTGGAATATTTGAGTAGTTCGTCGTATAAGGAAACTCGCGTGTCAAGGGTTTTGCTGAAGATGCAAACTGAGCTCAGTGAGGTGCTGGTAGGTTAGAAGGAGATTCGTCAAGGGAATGGTGCTCAATTTATAGGTTGTCCCTTGCAAGAAAGTATTCAGATATTTTTCTTCTCCAATTCGAAGAAAAAAAAAAACAGGAATACTTTTTGAATTGAAGAAACGTTGATTCCTATGCTACAGGGAAGTGGCAAATAAATCAACGAACCAAATAAAACAAAATGTCAAGACAAATTTGAAGATTTCCTTACACGGGACAAGGACCTACGAATTTAGCGCTGTTTTCCGACTTTGAAGGAGGCGAATCGGCGTTGAATTCCATAAAGCGAATAATTATGTGGATTTGATGTCGGAATGAATAAGCATGTGTAAGTGTATACTTAAATGACACAATATCTGGCGATGTTAAGGCCGAATGCGCACTGGAGTAGTATTGCAATTGATCTAGCAGTCAACAGCAAACGTTTGGTGTTCAAAGTTGAAACGATCTTAAAAAATGTCTCGAAATAATTCCTAAGACTGATCGTGGTACAAAATACATTAAACTGGTAAAAGAGTAGCGGCGCTGATAGATCATTTGCGATATTATTTTCAGATGCATTGAAATATTTGTTGGTATTTATTATTATATTGTATAAATTGTAACTTATAAGTTAAGGTAACGGAATTAGAGTCTAAAAAAATACATATTTTGTAGTTGGTACGTTTATGACTAACCACGTAGATTTGTATTCTTTTTGGATTTCGTCTGACTGCCAACTTAGAGAAACTGAAAACAAATAGACGGCGCAACAGGTCTACGACCCTGGCCAAAGCTTCTCACTTCGTCTATTTTTTTTCGCGAGAGGACAAACTACCATAACCTGCACAAAATAAGGTTCGAGATCAAGCCGACTAATCGGTAGAAAGTTCTACGCTAGAGCGGAGTCATTTTTGTTAATCTTTGATATGAAAATCACTTCAAAGAAAAATCGGCGTCTGTATATAAACTGATGCCAAACAAGCAGTAAACAGTATTTTCAGAATTGAAAGACCTTGCTTAGCTTCTGCATACATCTTGTATAAATTTATTAGAAGCTGTCGATTTGTAGCTATTAAATTACAGAATCATCAGTTCCAGCTACAAGTTCCTTGCCGCCATAAGACTTTGGGCAAGGATTATGATAGAAAAAAAAAACGAAACGAAAACTACTTCGCATTTAAAAAACGAAAGAAAACATGCGAAATGCTTAAGCTGACACGAAAGAAATCATGCGAAATGCTTAAGCTGGACACGTGTAACTCCCGTATAATCAAAATAAATAAAAACCCTCAATGAAATGCTGCCGCTGTTTTCCATTCGTACGAAAAAAAAATTTTTGGGAGTTAGGTTGGGAAAATTCCTTTCGTTTTTTGAGTTTACATGGAGAAGCAGAACGTTTGTGCAAGCAACTTTCATATATCCTGATTTTCGTAGAACTTTAAATGTCGACGCTTTGGAAGTCTTGAATTGATTTGTTTGTAAGAGAGTTTGCAGTTGCAGATATTTTCCCTTTTTCAAAGACACCAACCGACTTGTTGGATTAGAGTCCCCGCATCCATTAAAGAGGTTTATTTTCACGGAATTATTATTAATTTTCATCACGCTTTGCTCGTTCACGGATGAAACGAATCTGGCCTATCTGTGGCTATGTTCTGTAATTATCGCAACGATATATCTATCACTAAAACAATACGAAATGAAACAAAATGCCAAATATCACATGACGCGTTCTGTAACTGTGTGAATCGAAAACTATATCACATGGAACATTTCGATAAAAAAAACCCCTGGAAATTTTTGATACATTCAAGTTCCGTAACTATCACGAAACATAAAGCTTGCGGTTATGAAATATTAAAACAAAAAAACCAAATGGCTGAAAATCAAAAAGTAAGAAATAATATATGAAAATACCGTAAATAAGAATTTTTTTTTTTCGTAGAGGGGCTCAATAATCTCCAAGATTTAAAAGCAAAAGCTTGTAGAAGTCATGGCTGCTAATTTGAAATTTGCCAGAGGCCAACATTTAGGCGTCAATGCCAACACAAAAAACAAGGCTAATTGGGAAAAACTTTCTTATAAATTTTATTCGATTATTAGCAATAAATCTGTGGAGCAGTGGAAGAAAGTGTGCATGTTTGTTTCTTTTCTATTTCTTGATAGTTTTGGATTGACCTAAACGCTTCTGTGAATAGGCTGCTCTCCTTTTGTTCCTCCAACATGTGTTCCGATTATTTTTTATTTGTGCTATATAAACTTCTTATAGAAAAAAAAATAAATATTCAGTTCTTTTTGATATTTATTTTGTTTTGCAAAACATCAGCCACTTCCGAGACCACTCGAGAAACCATAGTCACACTAAAAGCCGCAGAAAAATCTTGACACACATCTCTCTGAAAGGACCCAATTGCAAAAAGATGTAATTCAGCACAGACCCGAATCGGAATTGGAATAATTGTATTCCTTTGCCCTTTGCACAAATGTGGAGCTGAACCACTGGAAAAACGATACAACTCCCGAAATCTTGCTTCCGGCATTTCAAAAGGGTTTGTGCTATCTCTTAGTGCACGCCTTTGAATCCGTAACATGTTCCGCCGATCGTATTCCTCACCCAAAATTAGTGCAAAGCTAAAAATTTGGAAAAACAACGATACAACTAACTGAAGATCCCTGTGAAATAATTTTCAATTTTTATTGTTTTGTTTTGCAATATTTTGACAGCTTTGGGAAATCTTTCCAAAATTCCCATGAAATTTAAAGTTACTACGGAATACTTTTCGCATAGAGTTAGAGAACTCCAATATTTCGGAATGTTTTTTTCCTAAGTTTTCGATGCGAAAAGTTATCGCATGAGTTACAAAACATGGCCACTGGTTAAACTTAGAGATTCGGCCAATTTACCATATTTCTTTAAATATGCTATATGCACTCAGAAGTCAGAAGTGCTTTTTGACCTTCGAACTGAGACCTTATATTCTCTTTGCTTTATTCTGTAAAAGTTGGTAAGTCTTTGGTATATTTAGAAAACTAAGTGCAACACTGGGTCGAACGAAACTTTCTCGTTCATCAAAAGTTTGGTTGGTTGTTTTCTTATTTTCTTAGGTAAATAGGTAAAAATCTGAGAAGCGATGCGCATATTCAATATGGTTGAGGACAATAAGAAGTGGGCAATATTTTCTAAGAAGAAGTATTGCATAGCTGTTATCGCAAATTTAGTAGAAGTGTGGCATTGAGATTATTTCAAAAATATACCGTAGATTTGTGAATACAGATTGGGATTTGTGCAGTCATTTTTGAGAAGTAATTAAAAAACAGTTTTTTTTTGAAATTTTTAAGTAAAAATTAAGAACCGGATCTTATTTAAAATACTTTTATTATCTTTGATATGTATTTTGATCAAAATAGTTAAAGCGGTTTTTGTAACATTAGGTTCGTTCGGGTACTTTTTTGCAAACGTAAAATTATTACAAATTTACTAAGAAACTGTGCGGATGCGACCACGTACTGAGAAAATTAAAAAAAAAAAAAATGACAGAGAAATCCATTTCCCCTCTTTTCATTTCTTTGTAATTTTCTACTCACCGAATTTCGACTTATTGAAAAATGAAAAATTGAAAACCGACAACTAAGTGAGAGCTCGACATTTTGACAAGCAAAACTCTATTTATTTTCGTCTTCAACGATGTCGGAGGAAGAAGTTGTAAGTTTATGTTCTCCTAGAACATTTATCAGCGCATTCAAAATGGAAAGTTTATTAGGTATTTAGCTTATAAAAAATTCAATTCTTACTTACAATTCTTGCTGCATTATACGATAATTTTAAAATGACATTTTCTTAAACTTTTTGTAAGAAAACCGGTCTTGAAATTGGGAAATTTCTCTTTTGAATTTTTGATATTTGACGTTTTTAATTTTTTGTATGCTGAAGTACACGACAAAACAGTAACAAATATTGCAATGTTTAGTTTGAAAAATACTATTGCTTAACTATTTAGCTGAAAACTGAGTATCTTATACTTAATATTGTTCAGGATGTAGGCAGTACTTGGTTGCAAGTTTTATCAACCCGAAAATGGGGTTTTCGAGATATGAGCAGTTTCTTAAAAATTTGTGTTTTCGGTGATTCGAATTGAAAATTGAGGACGCAATAATTTTAAAAGCATCAATTTTACTCTAAGTATGCAGTTTGATGAAAATCCTACCGTTCTTAGGTAAAATAAAGAAAACTAAATTTTTAAAAAATTATTTTTTTCAAAAATCTATTAAACAATAATGTACAAATAATGCCATTAAGTTGGAAATGACTGTAGTACCTTAGAAATGAATTTTTGTTACAATCGTTTCGGCCGTTTTCGAGATATGTCCAAATTTCAATTATTGGATTTTTTAGCGGAAAATTGAGTATGCAGTGACCTACTTAAGCTTAAATATCAATTTTTGTTGAAATCGTTAGAGTCGTTTTCGAACAAATCAAACTGGTTTGAAAATGTTATATGGAAAGTACCTACCATAAGTATTGAAGTCGCCTTGAAAAGAAAAAAACGGCTCCGATCTGTAAGCTCCCAAACTCAAAATCCGAAGTTTGAAGGCAATCCGGGCAGGCGTTTAGGGTGTAGATTTTAGGAGCCCACGAAAAGACGGACAAAATTGCGAGACCCAACTTTTTGAGTTTCTCGTCTTAGTGTCAGAACACCTCGAGTTCGAAATTTTGTGCAAATACAATATATCTTTGTACGTATTCGAGAAAGTTATCTTTTTTGACTTGATTAAAAGCGCCTACGAAAGCAATGTTTTGACGAGCTAAACAAAGCTTTACCAGGTTTTGGTATGGTCAAACTCTTTCATCTTTCGACGGTGTCAATGGGTAAATTTTGCAGCTCCGTTAAAGTCAGTGAGAGCCGCTTTAACTCGAAAAGGTCGAAAAAAATTTAAGGAAACGTGCATAATTATATAACTTATAATAATTGAAGCGATTATACATATGAAACTCTCAAGTGCATATTTTTGAAAAGTCCGTGAAGATAATTGCATGCTAATGATATTGACATTACTAACGACACATCAAACTTCGAAATATAATGTTAAAGACTTTGACATTGGCGCAGATAGCAAGGGAAGAATATTGATAACAACGCACTATTAGCAGACCGGCGTCAAACTTATTGGTTGAGGCCCACCCCGAACAGATAAAGAAGGAAGTTTAACACTTCACAAACAAAAAAGAGGGGCTAGCCTCCGAAACCAATGAAATGTCAGGAAATGGCAATGAAAAGCTTCTTTTCCAAATCGAAACGTGACAACTTCGATCGAATTGACGAGCTCGTGAACCCTAAATTCTCTGTATGCATCCATTCTCTGTCATCTCGAAGAGCGCTTAGCTGCGGGCGACTGTGTGACAAAATCTCATCCCCAAGAAGCCTAATCGCGTTATCCATGATCGAGCAATTCGTTACGGAATCAGTTTTTAATTCGTACGAATCTAAACCCTATCCCGTAAACTTTAGTCGCGATTCCGCTCCCTTTCGCACAAAATGTTGCGTCTAGTGTTGCACAATAGCCCTGTTTTTTTTAGCTTCGTTCTCAGCAAAGCAAAGTAAAGTAGGATTTTCAGCACGCAATTACAACAACTACTCTCACTTGACACTTTGAGACTCGCAGTATTTCTGGGCTGAAAATCTTACTTTACTTTGCTTTGCTGAGAACGAAGCTCAAAAAAACACGCCTAATATCCGCTTGAAGTCAATATTACTGTAAGATCAACTCAAAAACGCTGCTGTATTTAATTGCCTATGACTATTCTTACTTTTCGTAAGCAACGCAAACTTGCTGACTCCCAACCTACTTTCGCACAAGCTTTGTAAACCCTGTCCTACCGTACAATATCTATCGTATCATAGCCAGCCATGATTCTAAAATTGTTATTTTCCGAACTGATTGCAAATTGTTTTGTGTGCGTTTGTTTAATTATTTTATTTTAAACTTTTCGTCATGCAACCAAAAAAACAACCTTCCGCCCCGGACCCACAGCAAAATGTAGAAAAGCCTCGCTCACGTTGGGATATTTGGGCGGCGAAAAACGCTCTGCCGAAAAACCAATACTTCCCCAAACCAAAACGGTCACCGACACGTTTTCAAAAACCCGGACCGATGTCAGCCAGAGACTGGAAGCGCTTCTCCAAATGGGCGATGAGAAGATCCACGCCCAAGCGAGTATTTCGTCAACGAAAACCAGAGGAGAAGAAAAAGAAACCTTTGGTCAAAATAATGCGTCGTATCCAGCGACTTAGTTTGCCCAAGCATCGGCGCGACAAATACCAGCCTCCGCCTGAGCCCATATACCCGTTCTCACCCAAGATACACCACAAGAAGCCAGCACGTCACGACAAAGGTCGACCGATTCAGCCTATTAAACTGCCATTTTGGTGGCCGCATCAAGAATTGGAAATCAATTTCTGGCGATGGATGAGGTTTCCCATAAGTCGTAACGCACTCAAGTACCGCACCACGAATAGCAATAGGAAAATGGCGATTCCCAAAAGGTATCCCATCAAGGAGCACTGCAGCGTGCCGGACAGGGATTTCTCTCCACCGGATCGGGTCAAAATGACACCGATCCAATGGAAGGAGCATCTGAAACATTTGAAGTACTTGGCTGACGCAAGTTTCAAGGTGACGCGACAAATGCATCTGCGATGCATGCCTCAACAAGGTTAGACAAAATGGAGGAAGGAGGTCCAAAATTTAAGTCGGATGTAAAAAATTTCAGTGTAAATTTTAGGAATTAAATAAACAAAAGTATTGAGTGGTATTTTGCCGAGCTACCAATTTTGAATGCCGTTTTATTAGGGCAACAAGGTCGTGCTAAAAGTTCCAACAGAGCTATTTGTCAGCAAATTTGCTGAATAGGAAGCAGGGAAAGGCCTGGTAGCATTTACTTAATTTTGGTAGAGGTATAGGTCTGGGTCTTAATCGACATGCCCCTCCAACTTCTGCCCTCAGTGGTTGGATGGCTTGGTAACTTTTCACGTAATTTTACGCCTCGCTCAAGGGGTTACGCATACGCGAGATGTATCAGTAGAGTTCGCCACTAAAAGTACGAGCCTAGGGGCGATTTCACTCCTCACGTCTTTTGGTTTAGATACAAAGAAAAGAAAGAAAGTATGGAGAGTTGGTCCAGTTGGCCTATCATTTTAATAAAATTCCTAACTGCTGACAGGATTCTCAAGACTCCTGTTATTGATGTATGTCACAAGTTCACGAGAGGTGGCGCAGTATTAAAAAAAAACCTGAAGTTGTTATTTCGTGCAGAACCAGCGCCCTCTTGCCTAGTAGTCGCAGGTTTCGAAAAAAACGAAAAGTCTCCTTTTGGCTCCTAAAGCCCCGGTTATAAACTGTTTCCATTGGGCTCTTTAGATTCTTCGTGTGGTGGTTACACCTTTTGACTGTTTCACAATTCTGTTGAACCAAAGGATAGAAAATGCCCTCAAAACATTCGAATTCACAGATTTATGTTCTAGAACTTTTGGCATTGGCGTCAAACTTACGGGTGTTTCAGAAAATACAACCACACCTACTCCATAATAAACCATTTTCCAATCTCTTCATTCGTCCTTGCCAGAGTAATCTAATTTGTTGTGGGCGTACTAGTTCTATTGATATGTGGACGTAGTTTCTGGAGAATAGCGCCCAAACTCTTTCGGCTCTCGTCGAGCTATGTGCTGTGATGTTGGTAATGTGAAGGTCAAAAGGTAAAAGATGCAGTAAAACTGTGAAGGCGTCTGACCGCATTGACCGTAGCGCGACAGTGCCCATGCATGTCGGCCTTTGAACCTTTGCTTGTAAAGCTGGCCACCTTTAGACATATTGGGCCTTACTAATTTATGTTATTTATAAGCTCCACGTTAAATATTTTGTAGGTCACAATATGCAATTTTGTATGAAAAATTTCGCCATTGTGAGTTCGAAAAATGTAGCCTGGACACTAAAAATAATTATTATTATCGCGGATTGACAAAAAGGCATAAAAGATTAAATCTAACGAGACAACTAAAAAAATTAAGCAAAACCATATCCGATTTACATGTCAAATTTTTATCCTTTTTTTGAATGGCTGCAATTAAGGTTGATGTGACGATGTCCCCATTATTTTAGGTTCCAATATGATCGTAATAGTAACGGCGCTAAATTTTGACATACGTATCAAGAACATATTGGGCCTTACCAATAAACACTTTTACTTTTAGTTTCAACTTTAAATTTACGTAGTTCCCAATGGCCATATTTTCCATACAAATTTCGCAATTGCGAGCTTCCGTAAATTTAAAGTTGGGACTTAAATTTATTATTAGCACGGCGCAATGAAATTCGAATTCCAGAAAAACGATGGCAGCCATAAAAAAACAGAATAATATATATAATATTTATTTGTTAAGTTTACATGACCCATCTAAAGGGTGATTTTTTAAGAGTTAAGTTTTTCAGGTTGGCAGCACTGGTTAGTAAGACGTCCAAACGTCATCTGTCAAAGTGAAAAGTTGTCAGTATACTCTGCCATTTAATCATGGAAAGACTTATGTCGTTTTCCATTGGGACCACCAAAAATCTTTTTCAGATCTCAGATTTTATGCTGCTCATGGAACATGCAACGAATTGTGAATGGATTAGTGCGTTATTTGACAATAATATCAACTGTTCAAATCGCATTTGTTTTTGGTAGAATCAACCATGGAACCATGGACATTACAAACGAGCAACGATTGCAAATTATTGAAATTTATTATAAAAATTCGTGCTCTGTGAAAAATGTGCACCATTTGGTAGTCATAATCGACCTGGTGAATCCGTCAACGGCGAACGATATCCAGCCATGATACGCGACTTTTTTTTGGCCCAGTTGGCTGAGTTGAACTTGGTTAACATGTGGTTTCATCAAAACGGTGCCACATGCCCCACAGCTTGTGAAACAATGGAAATGTTGAAGGATGAATTTGGTGAGCAGCCGCCAAGATCATGCGATTTAACGCCTCTTGATTATTTCTTGTGGGGTTATGTAAAGTCGTTAGTCTATGTGGACAAGCCGAATACGATTGAAGCCTTACAGGATAACATAACACGCGTAATTCGTGGAATACCGGCCGAAATGCTCGAAAAAGTGACGCAAAATTGGACCTTCCGAATGTACCATTTGAAACGGAGCCGCGGACAAGATTTACATGAAGTTGTCTTTAAAACGTAAAGAGCCGCTGACAACATTTACATTAAGTTGTCTTTAAAACGTAAATGGCAACAGCCTATTTATCGATTACAATACAAATTTTGAATATTTGATGCAAATTTGAGTGTTTAAAAAAAAAAAAACTACGCTTAAAAAATCACCCGTTATATTCTGTTAAAAATTTGGGAAGCATTTATCTGCGCTATTAACAGAAGAATGTCGCTGAAATGGACCACTAGATTTCATGTTAACAACTGCGTTTTAAATGTCCTACGTAAGTGTGTACACAAATAAAGCTCTACTTAATATGAATAATTTCGTTTTAAATTTTTCAAATTTATTTCGTGATCGGTTTTTATCAGTTCTACTGTAGAACAGGATGTGTTCAAAATGTACGCCCGTCGAAAACTGGATATAGACAGATTTGTTATAAATATTTTTCATCCAACAAGATATATTAAAGAAATCGAAGTAAGTATTTATTTAAAATGGCAACAGTAACAGCAATATAAATAAATAACCACACTCATACAAACAGAAAATTAATATTTAACAAGACTTGTTTCTTGAGCAAGTTTTCCACTGAAAAACTAAGTGTCTTGCTTTGGTTAGTACATTTTTCTTGAGAGCCTCAATTTGCAGTTTTAAAAAATCTTGTTCTACTTTTCATATTCTTCTTGAGGGGCACCACAAAAGGCATCGAATCTTTAAAGAGGAAAACAATTTATCAGTAAATCCTACTAATAAAAAATATTTTAATTTAAGAGCTTTTGTTTGTTTGAAACAATTTTTTTTTTTTAAATACAGACGAAACGATACAAATGGCTCGAAAATCAATGAAAAGAAGAGGTCCATCCTCTAGAAGTTTTAGAGCATACATTCAAGTATTTCGACTTAAAAGCTGGGTTCCGTGTATGCATCGGTGTAGTATGTAACTGAGTTACTATACAGAATGTAAACCATTTATACTTGAAGTTGCTTTCCAACTTGTCGTCGAACAAAATGCTTCACTTACACCTCACTGGCACAGTCGCCGTCAATCACATATAGGCTGAGCATACACAACTGAATTGTCTCACTCAACAACTAATCCTTGTACACATTTAATTAAATGCAATTATTTACTTGTATGTAATAAAAATTCTGTACAAATGAAAATTGCATGTTTTTCCCCCCCTCCCAGCTGAAAATACTGATGATTGTGTTCTCAAACAAACTGCGTGGATAATGACAACTACACCTGTTACATTTTACAATGAATTCATTATACCGAATATATTTACACTTCATTGCCCCAATATAGCAGGGGATTTTCTTTTTTTTGTGCGTGGCATAGCGTGTTTATGTGTGACAGTGAATTAACAGTGTTTGAATAAAATGCGACTGATTGGGAACGCAGTTTGAAGTAGTCAGTTCACCTATAGGCATTTAACTTCGAATATTTTGGAACTGTTGGCAGAGAGTGGACTTACAACCAAATAGGAGGAGATGTACTTTTCAAATACAACACCAATTTTGTCGTTCCAATTGACGGCAATGCGAATTACGAATTGACTATCTGACAGGGTGTACCCAAGAATATAGCTTTAAGTCCAAAACTGCATTTACAACAAGACGCACGCGCATTTATGCATGAGACGGGACAGAGAGATCCGCAGTCAATGCCAATACAGGCGTAAGAATGAAATCACAAGTCAGACGCCTAAAGTGTCATGAATGTTCTACCCATAATTACAGATACGTAAAACGGAAATAAACACAAGTTCCGTCGACCAACATTTCTGCAATCACTTGAACACATTTCTATTTCTGATTTAAAACATGATAAATGTGAGTGGTAATTAGCGTCAGTTAATTAAACCACCAATTCATCAATCAGTTACAAGAAATAAATAAGTAACTGTCCGTTCATTACTTCCGGAAGCCATTTTGTTTCATAGGAAAGTTAAACCACCAATTCATCAATCAGTTACAAGAAATAAATAAGTAACTGTCCGTTCATTACTTCCGGAAGCCATTTTGTTTCATAGGAAAGTTAAACCACCAATTCATCAATCAGTTACAAGAAATAAATAAGTAACTGTCCGTTCATTACTTCCGGAAGCCATTTTGTTTCATAGGAAAGTTAAACCACCAATTCATCAATCAGTTACAAGAAATAAATAAGTAACTGTCCGTTCATTACTTCCGGAAGCCATTTTGTGTCATAGAAAAGTTAAACCACCAATTCATCAATCAGTTACAAGAAATAAATAAGTAACTGTCCGTTCATTACTTCCGGAAGCCATTTTGTTTCATAGGAAATTTAAACCACCACTTCATGAATCAGTTACAAGAAATAAATAAGTAACTGTCCGTTCATTACTTCCGGAAGCCATTTTGTTTCATAGGAAAGTTAAACCACCAATTCATCAATCAGTTACAAGAAATAAATAAGTAACTGTCCGTTCATTACTTCCGGAAGCCATTTTGTTTCATAGGAAAGCGAAATCTTCCCTAAGGCATTGCTATAAAATTATTGACATGTTGAAATTTCCCATAATTCCTACCACGTAAACAAGATGGCCGACCAAAATATGTGACACGTATTTTTGCATTTAAGGTAATGCTGTCCCTTTCAGTCACACGGCTATTTAGTATTGGCCATTCCTTTACTCGTAATCTTCCGTGTTAGAAATGTGCGATTTTGTAAATGCTTGAGGGGTAGGAAATTGCCTTGAACGTTTTGACGTACCAATTTAAAAATAATGGGGATGCATAATTCATATAAAACGTCAACTAGATTATTGTCTGGACTAAATATACAAACGCGTTTACTAAGCAACTTGAATTGTTTTTGTATTCCCACGGTTTATTTTGAATTTTAACACTTTGAAATGTCAACTGAGTATGCATAGAGGATTTTCTTGACTAGATGTGTCTCCCCTCCATTAACGTCAACTGAAAAAGCAATTCGGATGACCACTCTAGGCCAATATACGGAAATACATCAGTCAGCTGTCAGACTCACTAAACTAGGTATCCGAACGTCCACCAATGTCGCCCCAAAAGAGTACGGTAAAACTTCGACAACCTCCTGCGGCTGTATTTTCAAATATTTTGCTTTCATTCTTTTTAAATTTTGAAATGTTGTTGGCGCCATTTAACCATGGAAATTCAAGATTTTTACGCGTAACGATCTGCGCGTTACAGCGGTCTAATTTGCATCCTTCCGAGCTCATTATTCGGCAAATTATAAAGAAATAAAATTTGTTGTCTGATCGAACAGACCCAGATTATCAACAAAACCCCATTTAATAAAAAATTTAACAGAGTGTCCGCAACAGCCGAAAGGTCTGAAGTTCACGTCGTTCTCAAGTACTTGACCAGGGAAGCGTTGTCCGACTATGAAAACTGCGTTTCTGTGGCAGAAAATTGATCGTTTTAGTTATGGCGCCATGTGGTTTCTACAGGACTATATGATGAGCGAAACACTGAACGAATTGAAGGCGTAGCTTCCGAGTCACGTAATATCTCGAAGAGCTGACGTCTATTGGCCTCACAGATCGTGCGATTTCACGTCCACTCTTTTTTCTTTGGGGTTGTGTTAAATCCCCGGGCTTTGACAATAACCCAGAAGCATTTGGCGACCTTAATAGTAGCGTTATTCACGTGATGCAGTAATTGAGACCCACTTATGTGACCAAGAGATTCAAAATTATAACTCTCGGATGACCGTCTTCAAGCAAAGTTGTGAAGGCCAAATCAAAAAACCACAACATCTATGCCAAGGTTCCAGCAGTAATCAATAGTCAGCCAAAGACGCAGCAAAGTCGCAACTGAAAGCAAGTCAAAGACCAACGAAGGTACGACTGTACCTGAAGTGCAGTCTCCGGGAGGCTATATAAGCATGACGCTTTTGGTCGTTGACGAAACCAAAGAGACAAACGTTCCTAGTCCGCCAGTAACGTAGAGTAAGCAACCGGTAGGCGGCAAAGCATCTGAGATCTGTCCAAATGAATTGCTCTAAGTTGGAGCCCCTTAAAAGCTTAAGAGCTATGCAAGTCATTGATACAAAGGGTATACAGAGAGCTTAAACTTCGTCAGGCTAACACAATAGGTAGCAGCTGTAAAGATGTGCCCTTTCCACCTTTACACGAGAGTCAAACGTCAGTTTCAATGCGATAAATAGGAAAGCTCTCGCCAAGTCTTGGAAGGCGCAATTTGATCGTCAATTCGGTGCCAATTGCGGGCTGACGAGTCGAAATCATCGGTGTGCGCTGTCTTCATGCATTCGACTAGGAGGCACGTAGAGGTTACGAAGCAAACAGTCGGACAACAAGCTTTTCCCAGACCGTGGCTTTCATTGGGCTGTATCTTCATGCATTAGACTAGGAGGCACGTAGAGGATACGAAGCAAACAGTCGCCCAACAGGCTTTTTCCAGGCCGTGGCTTTCATTGGGCTATATTTTTAAGCTACGTGGAGCTTAATTATAGTCTTTCTTTCATTTGCAATTTTTGCCAGCAGAGGAATTGCTGGCACAATGTGGTTGGGCTTGTATCAAAGACATCCATGGTATTTTACTGGGCCTTCTTGAATATTGTGTGTGTCACGTGCCAGCGGTCAACGTCTCTTCAACACTAGAGGGTGCGTCCTTTTGCAAATCCATTCCTTTTTGACCTTCCTGTCCACACCTTCTACGCTGCTTAGATCGTAATCACGTTCGCTCTTGTAGCCCGAATTTGGGCTCCCAAGGCTATTGATAACTCAGTTTTAATGAATTGTGTCCAAATAAGATATGATGATGAAGAGTCACTTAATCAAAAAAGTGCTTGAAGACGATGGCTAATCGGGTCAGGTTAGATATGTTTTCTTTGCGTTGGAGTGGTCTTGCTCTACTGCGCAGCAAAACTCCTTTCACCACCCCAATAGCCCACCCAGTTATGGGAATTTTATTCACGCGAACGTTCCCAACTCCCATCTGTTGCACTCAATCTGATTGTCCCATACCACATCGATAAGCCAGTTCCATGCTGATCACTCGTACACGTAGCCAGTGGTTCTCTCTCAATTACTTCCCCATGTTGTGTTTTGTGTAGCCTATTCTTCAGAGAAACAAATTAACAAGATTAAAAATTACAACGCCATGTACCACATGAGCAGAATATACGCAACAAGGATCAACAACATGTGGAAAGTCTACAAAATCCGCCAGAAAAACAAAACTTGTTAATTGTCCGAGCGACTCATTTCATTGTAGAATAATTATTATCGACATTGTCGCGTCCCACGTGAAACATGTGCGCCTGCCAGCCAATTGGCAGTAGTTTTCAAAAAAAAATAAAAAAAAATACGAATCAATAAATAAGGCACCAGCAGTCGCGTCCCGCCGATACTTTATGATGTACTAATTTGATAGTCGGTTGCTGGTTCGTTTGGTCGACGTCGTCGTTGTCGTGCCGATTATCCATGTGACCGGACAACGGCAATAAAATCGTTAAACATTAAACTACTGGATACGAATTTCTCCCCAAAGTAACGTGACCACCATACCTTGCAATTGGGTAATAAATTATCGACGGGATTGAATTGGAAACAAATTTGCGTATTGGAGAGCGTCAGTATTTTTTTTTTTTGTTTTGCTCGTTTAAAACACAACTTACTTGGTGATGTTCGTCGAAGTGGTGTATCACCGTCGACGATCAGGGCCTCATTGCTGGATTCATCATTTCGGACGACTGGCGTTGCTCCGGGCACAAACGATTCGTTGTGAGATCGCTCACTGGGCACTGGACTGTTGGCTCCCACATCGATGTTGGAATCATCATCGAGATCTAGCTTTAGTCGTTTAGTTGTTGAACTGTCAGGTGTATTGGTAGAACCAGAACCGTCAGATGGCTGTACCTGTGGGAGAAATATTTTCAAAATATAGTTGATGTGGCAGATTTTTTTTCTAAATGAATTTAAATTAGTTCTAAAAGCACAATCCGCCATTTTTTCTACTTTACTTGTGATAGTCGTAAGACATCACGATTGCCGTAGCGTGGATAAAAAGGAACAATAGTACGAGCACAACATGTTCTTTTGCAGTTTGACAAAAGAGCAGGTTAGAGGGACAAATTTTAAAATCTTCTTGTCTTAAGTTGACAAGAATTGCCTGGACCCATCCTAAACATCAGTTTTTGGCACTTTTCAGACGCCAGACACACATACAAAATGTCAAGTGTCACGAAATTCTTGGCTAGATTTGTCGGCTACCCCTTCATACGCGACAACCGAAAAACTGTTCACGGGGCCTATCTACGCTATTGAGAACTGAAACACATCAATTTAGCCAGCTGTCAAAATTACTAAACTAGAGTTTGAACGCCTGAATTCAAAAACAATAGGCGTTTTATTTTTCTAGATCAGGGTAGAACACTGAACACAACTCGGTCATTCTGTGAACCGATGGTGAACTTACGAAACACATTTGAGCACTAGTTGTCATTTGACTATAAAAGTACACGATGCGAAAATCATTTTTTGCATTTTTTCCATCGACTACACTTGTTAAAAATATATTTACTTTCTTTTTCTGTCCTTAGCTTCCTATCAGTAATCACATGGTTTTAAATAATGCTCGATTTTTACTTTGATATTTGACTGACCTGCCAATTTATTCTGAGCTGAAGCCTGCTGTTTGATCACTGATTTAGAGCTCTGATGTTCCTGAAGAAACTGAAACTAAATTAAAAAACACTCGTAATGTCAAATATGTCGAATGAATGACAGCGAAAGTCATTGCACAATTTTAAGATTCTAGTTTAGTAAGTCTGACAGCTGACTAATTTGATGTATTTCAGTTTTTATTGACCCAAATTGGTCACGTGTGTATTTTTTCCAGTTGACGTTTATGGAGGCGTAGCCGACCCAAATCTAATCAAGAAAATCCTGGGGGCAAATTCCGTATATCAACAATTGTCTAAACAATATCGTTTTTGAAACTTTGATCACCAAAATAAGTTATATTCTGCTCGAAGTTTTTTGACAAACGTCAGCTTTCATTATATTTTTGGATAATGAACTGAGTTATGCTCTGAAACTTGTAATTTTAGCACTTAGTTGCTAGGTTTGGAAGTCTATCGTTTGGACGATCGTCTGAAAAGTTACGGAATGAGTGCCCTGCCTGCAGTTGACATTCCGAAATTTAAAAAATGAAAATAAACCGCGAGAACACAAAACCAATTCAAGTTGACCAGTAAAAGCGTTCGTATAACTAGTCCAGACAAATCTAGTTGACATTTTACGCACGTCCCCAATGCTTATTTGACTTACAGAGGAGATTAAGGAAAGCGATTTTTATTGGAATTGCTTGTTTTTCCCCGTCTATTTTTATTTCGCTTCCTAGCGGGCAATTATGCGCTAGATTGAAAACAATGGCTAATGGAACGCGACCATACTTTCGCAATTTCGAATTTGTTTGTCCGCGTTTTGTATATAACATAAACAACTAATGGACGACATAGGGAATGTGAACCATGGAAAAGAAATTTAAGCAACAAGATATGTTTCTAGTGGTGATAGGTATAACGTTTGACATAGCTACAGAGATTTGCCTTCACATAACCAAAGCTAGACTCATAAGTGCGTTTGATCCAACCCAATTAAAAAGAAATAAAAATAGTTGGCGCAACAGGTCCGTAGGGACCGGACCCTAGGCCTAGCTTCTCACAATCATTCGTCTTGTGTGAGTTTTTATTTCTTGGGACGAATGGAAGGGATCTACAGTTTTATGCCGAGTCCAAACGGCCAATTGAGAAGCTCTTCCATGACAGTTATACTCTCGGATGTTTGTCAGACTATCGCGAGAGGTGGCACAGTGAAAAAAACCTTAAGTTGGAATTTGTTTTTTTTTTGGGATTCGAACCTGGGACCCCTCGCTTAGTAGTCCAACTACTAACCCACTGCGCCGACAATCCAACCCAATTCCATGCTTTTAATCATGCGCCTCCAAGGCGACTTTCAGTGAATTTGAAGGAATATGCGAAAGCCTACAACTTAAAGTCTTGTTGCGTAAAATCGTAAATGACCAACCGAGAGGTTTTCAGCCTTTAGTGCTTAGAAACCTCATGAAGGCAGGAAGAAATTAAGGAAATGGTCTTTGTTTTTAGGCATAAAGTACCTGTAAAGAAAGAAACAATTCTTGTCGATAAGAGTCAAAATTAGAGTTAAACCCCGCTTAACTATCTGGGTCTGAAAAAAGATGCGTATAGAGTCGGCGCGTAGGTAATAATGTCAATTCCGGTCTGGACTGCATTCGTTTTAAACAGAATGCAACAGATAAGAATGAATGGATTATCCAGTTGGCTTCCAAAAGGTCGAAACAAGTCACGAGAAAGATGGTTTCGATACCAATAACTTAACACTTTGTGGGTGTGCCAATTCAATCTTCGGAATCAGATGAAGTCTTTAGACTCCATATCTACTCTGGGTCTTTTCGTCAGGTTTCTCATAGTACAGCTCTGGTGACGAAACACTGCTTTAAAAAAAATCCAGGCATCATTTATCAGAGCGAATGAAGAGATTGCAGAACTGAGAGACATAAAATCGAAGGTTAGAAGTTCTTGGAACACCAGCAGAAGCAACGCATGGTCCTTGGATATGAAGACTTTCAAGGCATTGAGACAAGGTTCTACAGCTCTTTCAAGACAAGCTGATTCTTCTACACTATGTACAGACGATCAAGTTTGAAGATGAAAAAAAAAAACCAAAACAGGAAAACATAAAATACCTGAACAATACCTTCACAAATATCACAAAGGGAGGTCTAGCCTGCCATCTAAGTCTAAAAAGAAAATCAAGAGAAGAATATTTTTAGAGCGCTTTGGACAATCTGGTGTAGGATAGGAACCCCAACACACCTCTGACGTTAGAGTATGAAAATAAGCTGTCAATGCGATGAAAGGCTGCCCTGGAATCAAATGAAATGAAATAATAAGTCTAGGAGTTATGGTAAACAGTTTGATAAGAAATTGGGTCGCGGCTGAACTCTGAATAAACAGGTCAGAAGTGTCACTGTGTTATTCCAAGTGAGGACCACTCAAATGTATACCTATTGGCAATTCTCACGGAACTAGGTAACCTGAAATATACCCTGAAGACGATGGGACTTCTAGTAGATGACGCCTGCAGACTACCCCTTCACATGTAGGTATTGCGATATTTTGTTTTTCCAGCAAGAGATTGTTGGAGTCAGAACAGTTGGGGCTATTACTGTGGAGTAAATCTATAGAGCTTTGCAAGTCCTATTAAATACCTACGCATCTTCTGCTTTAAGTACGTTCATAAATAAAGGGTGATGTTTTAAGAGTTAAGTTTTGCAGGTTGGCAGCACTGGTTAGTAATGGCGTCCAAACGTCATCTGTCAAAGTGAAAAGTTGTCAGTACACTCTGCCATTTAATCATGGAAAGACTTACAAACGAGCAACGATTAAAAATTATTGAAATTTATTATAAAAATTCGTGCTCTGTGAAAAATGTGCTCCATTTGGTAGTCATAATCGACCTGGTGAATCCGTCAACGGCGAACGATATCCAGCCATGATACGCGACTTTTTTTTGGCCCAGTTGGCTGAGTTGAACTTGGTTAACATGTGGTTTCATCAAAACGGTGCCACATGCCCCACAGCTTGTGAAACAATGGAAATGTTGAAGGATGAATTTGGTGAGCAGCGAGATAACTCTCGAAATGGCCCTGTGAGTTGGCCGCCAAGATCATGCGATTTAACACCTCTTGATTATTGCTTGTGGGGTTATGTAAAGTCGTTAGTCTGTGTGGACAAGCCGAACACGATTGAAGCCTTACAGGATAACATAACACGCGTAATTCGTGGAATACAGGCCGAAATGCTCGAAAAAGTGACGCAAAATTGGACCTTCCGAATGGACCATTTGAAACGGCGCCGCGGACAACATTTACATTAAGTTGTCTTTAAAACGTAAATGGTAACGGCCTATTTATCGATTACAATAAAAAGATTTAATATTTGTTGCAAATTTGAGTGTTTTATTCGATTTAAAAAAAAAAACTACGCTTAAAAAATCACCCTTTAACTGACTTTTCGCTCCTATAACCTAAATTAAGCTTTGGCTATAGTGCATCAAACTACGAGAACCAAAAAAAATATTTTAGGAGCTTCAAGTTAGCTATCGCACCTGTATACAGTGCTGCAATAACCTCTTAGGATAGCTGATGAGTATATAAAGCTGTCATAACCTATTAGAAGATTTGTAGTATCCATATACAGAATAAGAACCTCATCAGAGAGGTTGGGAAACCAAATGGTATAAGCTTAGTAAAAGTGATGTATTGCCCATAACAGAAGAGCCTATCTTGGGGGGTATCAAAGCCTCTTAGAAGCTTTATAAGACTCGTATATGCTCCCATGAACTTCTCCTATAGACTCGTAGACTCCTAATAACTTCAGAGTTCAGAGATATAGGAGCCTGCAGCTTATATAGCCTCTTGAAACCCGGTTAATACCTAGAGATGAATAAGAATGTACAGTTGGTAGATGTGTTCGAGGTAGTAGAGAAACTTTGAATTATTTTAGAGAGCATGTTTACAGAGATGCTTAGAGATACAAAAAGGTGGGCTCAATCGGATAGCCCTCGTATATAAGGTTGAACATCCCACCAAGCGATAGGGGACCTTCAGTGCTTGTGAGTATAGGTAAACACCATCTCTGAAGCTTAGGCAAACTTAAAATCATGCTGTAACAGCTTCTTCTTCTTCTTAGGCGGCGCCACAGTTCGGTGTGAACCAGGGCCTCAACCAACAAGCCTCTCCAGTTAGTCCGGTCCTTAGCCAACTGCCTCCAGTTGCGCACTCCAAGTTGGTTGAGGTCGTTTTCTACTTATGCGCGCCACCTAATGCGAGGTCTTCCTCTACTGCGTTGAGGAATCGGGGTTGGAATCGAAGACTCTGCGGGCCGGAGCGTTGATGTCCATTCGCTCTACATGTCCTAGCCATCTCAACCGTCCAATACGCAGTCTTTTGACTAGGTCGATGTCGCTGTACAGCTCGTATAGTTCGTCGTTGAATCGTCTCCCCCAGAACCCATCAACACAGACGGGACCGAATATCTTACGAAGAATTTTTCTCTCGAAACGACCAAGGATATCTTCATCCGCTTTGGAAATAGTCCATGCTTCAGATCTATACAGCAGGACTGGGATCATGAGGGTCTTATATAGAGTCTTAGTCGTTCGGGATAGGGCTCTACTATACAGTTGCCTTCTCAGCCCAAAGAAACAGCGATTGGCAAGAGTTATTCTCCGTTTGATTTCTGATGAAATGCCATTTTCAGATGTTATTGCATAGCCAAGGTAGACGAAGCCCCTTACTACCTCAAAGTTATGGCTGTCTATTGTGACGTTCTGCCCGATTCGTCAATGCTGAGTGTCCCTTCTTGTTGACAGCATATACTTGGTTTTGCCCTCGTTAACCGCTAGGCCCATTTTAGTCGCTACTGTGTCTATACTTCTAAACGCGCCAGTGACAGCTCGCTGTGTTCTTACAATTCTGTCAATATCGTCCGCGTATGCAAGTAATTGTAAAGACTTTTGAAAGATCGTACCTCGTATGTTGGCTTGTGAGTTTCGCACGATTCGTTCAAGTATGGTGTTAAAGAAGTCACATGACAGCGCGTCGCCTGGTCGAAGTCCTTTTTTGACATCAAAGGTGTCGGTTAGGTCATTACCGACCTTGATGCAGCAGCGAGATTTCTCCATCGTCATCCTAAACAGACGAACGAGTTTGGTAGGGATGCCAACACTAGATATGGCTCTGTATAGCTCGTCTCTATATATACTGTCTTAGGCGGCTTTGAAATCGATGAAAAGATGGTGAGTATCGATTTGGACTTCTTGGGTTTTATCCAGGATCTGCCTTAGTGTGAAAATTTGATCGACGGTGGACTTTCCTGCCCTAAGACCGCACTGATAGGGGCCAATCAGCGTTCACACAATATTGCAGATAAGATCTTGTACGCGATGTTCAGGAGACGGATACCTCCGTAGTTGGCGCAGTTGAGGCGGTCTCCGTTCTTGTGGATCGGGCAAACGATGCTGAGATTCAATTCATCAGGCATACATTCATCTGACCAAATCTTAGCAATGAGTTGGTGCATGCTCTCTACCAAGTCATCTCCAGCTGCTTTAAAAAGATCGGCGGGTAGACCGTCAGGCCCAGCAGCCGTGTTGATTTTAAGCTTGGATATTGCTATCTTCACTTCGTTTTGATCAGGTGGACGGAAGTTTTGGCTATCATCGTCTAAGTTGAATGGTTCGTTCTGCCTGACAGCGGGATTTTGGTCTTCGTCGCCGCTATACAGTCTGCAGAAGTAGTTTTTCCATATTCTCAGTACCGACTGTGATTCTACTACAAGGTTTCCTTCATTATCTCTACAGGTTTCTGTACGGGATTTGTCGCTCTGGCACGTTCTCTTTATCTTTTGGTAAAACTTCCGTACATTATTCCTGGAGTAGCATCTCTCAATTTCTTCGCGCTTCTCGTGCTCTTTCTTTTTCTTCCTGAGAAGCCGATGTTATTCCCGTCTCTTTTGCTCGTAGAGCTCGCGAGCAGCTCTAGTCCTCCTTTGCAGCGCCGCTTTATATGCCTTTTATTTTGCTGGGTTTGCTGGTCGACATTGTTCGTCAAACCAGGGGTTTCGTGGTGGCGGTCATGTGAAACCCAGCACATCAGTCGCGGCATTAATAATGACTTTCTGGCAGTGCTGCCACTGGTCTTCTGCGCTAGCTGTTGTTGCAGGAGGACACGTCGTGAGACATTGGGATACGCGATCGGCGAAGATTCTGGCGGTCTCTTGCGATTGTAGCTCTTCGACATTGTACTTCCTCACAATATTCCGTTGTTGAGGTGTGTTGGATATCCGCATTCGTACCTTGGCTACAACAAGGTAGTGGTCCGAGTCAATGTTGGCCGCACGGAAGGTTCGGACATCCGCAATACTGGAGGCGTGCCTTGCGTCGATCGCAATGTGATCAATTTGGTTGACGGTTTGCTGATCCGGAGACCGCCATTTTGTAACAGAATAAGCCTATATATCAGTTACCACCGAACTGTCGGCAGTAGTAGTAATAAGTTTTACAAAGATATTGCACATGCAATCTTCTTATCAGCGCATGATTTCCCAATCATCTCAAGCGAAGTTCCTTTCAACAGATATTCTATGCGTTTAGAAAAAAGAATTACAATCAACCATCAACCTATGATGAAGAACTGTGATTCATTCAAACAACGGCTACCTACAACAACTATATACATTGACAACAATTGCAGATCACCTCAGAAGAAACATTAAATTACCCACCTAAATGGTTATTCCATTCATTGATAGAATACCCTTTCTGCAAACAAAAAAAAAAACAGCCACGATCGTTATAGTCACCAAGTTGCCATCATTCATTCAGAGAACGTGACATCGCGTCCCATCATCCGGTGCAAACAGAACAAGAAAAAGGGAATCATAACAACAACAATGACAACAAAAGCACTTATAGGAGCACAAAAAAAGGGAGCGAAACAAAGTTGTCAATAGGTCTTGTACGGTATATGATTTCCAGAGCGTTCTTGCCTCTTGTTCTCGGTAGCCCGGATAGCACCGCCCCAGCAATAGAGTAAAGCAAATGTAGACGAACTCTTCTTGGTAGTCTGCGTCTTCTGTTCGGGGCTTCTACCACTTCTTCTACTTCTTGTGGTGCTGGTGGTATATGAAGCGAATTTGTTTCTTTTTTCTATATTTTCCTTCAATAATCAGTCTTCCATTGAACGAGCAAAATCATTTACCGAGACCGCGACGGCCCGGTCCGCTCCCCTCTATATGGTATCAGTATAATAAATTTTATTTTCTTGCATTGCAGAAGAGTGCTCGAGGTTTGCATAAGGATTGGTCACTACAGCCGACCGGCCATCGCCTGATCGGTAGTGACAGACAGTTGAAGTAATTGTTGTTGCCGCGGATTTAATTGGACGTGATAATGGTGTTGGTGGCAAAAGGCACAACGCACACAGCCGACCGTCTAAACAGGTATATGTTCGATGGAAGACAATTAGTAGATGCACCTTGACATTAGCCGAAAAATGGACCGTGACGCGATCCGTTCATTAGGACGAAACACGAAAAAAAAAAAAAGACATAAAAACAATTGAAGTGAAAATCCACCTGTTCGATACACGAAGGGAAGCAAGCAGGTTCAAGAACCCGTGTACAATCGAACTGTGTTATGAATTTTCCCGAGGGCCATCATTTTCTCCAAAAATTATAGTTTATTACCGAGCCCTGGATACGCTTGCAGTTAATGGATGTGGTGCGGTCTGGTCATGCTGTGCAAGGTAGAGGAAATGCAATTTTAAGGACAATGTAACGGGTTGTAAAGAATGAATATAGGGGATGAGGAGAAACGGTTTGTAATTAGGGACCTTTTAAAGTACGTCCATTTGCAAGTGGGAATTAGCAGTCTTTGTGTCAGTGTCAGTGCGAAAGGCAAAGGCTATAATGCAATCAATGCCGATTTGGGGCACGGGAAGGTTGCAATTGCTAATGTATTAAATCCAGGAGGAGTACATCCCAGGAGAGGTACAGTATGCGGGTACTTTATGTGGGAATTGGCGCGTTTATTATCCTCCGTGCACCGACCCTCAAAAGGGGGCAAGCAAGGGTCCACGTGAAATTACCCACTAATGTCTCAGTCAAGACAGTTTTGCACCTTTAGCCCCCGACAGCACAAGATGATCGAATCAATGGGTTCTATACGTGGTTCAGGTGTTTTGCTTTTGTTAATTACCCCTCTAGAGGGGGCACTTTTAGGCAGACCGAAAATGGTAATATTATTCCTTAGGTATAGAACAACTCAGCACATGGAAGAACTGGTTCGTGTTCAGATTTTCGGAACGACACTTTAAAAGGGGGTCAAAATGAGAGCTGAGACGTCATCATTTATTGACTTTTACCTCTACTAAGCTATTCCGGGAGAACCCAAATTCGAACTTAAGGTTTTTTTCACTGCGCCACCTCTCGCGAACGTCTGACAAACATCCGAGAGTATAACTGTCATGAAAGAGCTTCTCAATTGGCCGGCATAAAATTGTAGATCCCTTCAATTCGTCCCAAAAATAAAAACTCACACAAGACGAATGGTTGTGAGAAGCTAGGCCTAGGGTCCCTACGGACCTGTTGCGCCAATTATTATTATTATTATAAGCCATAAAACAAATACAACTAGATTTTTTTAAATGACCCTCAAAAAGAGGAGCAAATTTGAGGGAAAATAACTCCACAACTTGGCGAAATTTTGCAAGCAAATAAGGCTACTTTAATACAGGTCAAACATTAAGCCTGTCCCCACAAAGTAGCACCACAGCTCAAATGGCGCATGGTGTTCTTTATATGTGACAAGTATAGCCAAACAGAGGTAGGACGTTGTAAAAATTGGGTAGGTTCTAATTGGTGTCAACCCAGTGCCTCAGCAGTACAAGCACGTCAACTACATTTGTTTTACCTTCCCTTCTTAGATATAATTCATACATCAAGTTGTGGACGTAGTGGGCTTTCATTGCCGTACATTTTGGACTGCTAGTGATGTGTCAGTTCCATACAAGCTCTGCCCAATAAATGACGCCAATATAACTAGCGCTCTTGGTTCAAAGCGAATACAAAGTGGAACTAAATGCCAACCATCTTGGATTTCTCCATAGAATGCTAGACCCACCTATTGGGTGTTAGTAGATTTCCTAATTAAAGCGATTGAAATTCAAATTAGCTTTAAGAATGCTTTACAATAGATGTCGCATCGAAAATGTGGTAGTTCAATAATAGAAGGGACCAAACAAATTTGACGACTGTGTCGAACGAAACTTACTCGTTCATCCAAAGTAATTCATATCAGATGAATGAAGATGGCAGTACTTCAAATACCAATGAGAGCTTTTAGTTTAAGCTCTCAGTATATAAATATATTAGGGTGTCCCAAAAAATTCAAAGTTATTTTTTTTTAATGCATACCCCCCAATTTTTTTCTTATTATGTTAAACCAGTCGAAAATAAAATTTTATAGAATTTGGATCACAGGAACCCGTGCCGACTTGCAAAAACGTAACAGTACCTACTTACATTGCATATATAGGGCGAGCACACATTTAGTCGTCTATGTTCAATAATAATTTCTTGTTTTCTTGTCAATGAGCGTATTGTTTTAAGTTAAGAAACATGTCAGTGGAATTACGCAGTGCTAAAAAGGCCATATTTTTGGTAGGAGATGCTATTCATCAAATAACGGGTTCAAAACTTCCCTCCAACGGACAAGTTCTCCGAGTTTTTTTTTTTATAACATTCGCGAAGTAAAACTAAGTGTTAATCAAAGTGCAAATCTAGTTATACGGGAGTGTGTTATATTTTGGGAAAAGGCGCGAATACCCACAAAATCGACTCCTAATTGTGTTACAAAACTTCATAAGTTGTACCAAGTTTGGAGAGACTTACAAAAAAATGCAAACAAAACACAGGACGTGTTCAAGCGGCGTCAACAAGATTTTTCAAATAATTTGGATAATTTGCTTGATATTGCACACGCCGATGCGCTTCAATTGATGAAAATTGAAGAAGACAACATTTTCTTGCAGCACCAAAGAGAGCCTGGTCGACCCGGTTACCTTGCTGGAGTGGACAGAAAACTGGCAAACAAAGAGGAAAGGACGCGACTCAGGGCTATTAAAGAGGAAACCTGGCGAATGAAATATTTTTCAGCATCTACTTCTACAGCGTCGTCGTCACAAGAACCTTTACAAGATGATTTATCTTCCAGTTTAAGTGAAAATATTGGTTCACAGGAAGATTTGTCATTTGTGATCGAGAATACGCAACCCGAGACTGCTACTTCTGCTACTATTTCTACTAAATTAGTAAAGCAGAATGATTTGGTAACTCCAATATTAGTAGCTGCATTAGACAGATGCCAGTTGAGTGTGAGAGACTCTGTGTTTATCCTTCAAGCTACAATCGAAGCACTTGGTCATAATATTGATGATTTTCCAATCAGTAAATCATCCATTCAACGAATACGTTCGGAAAAAAGAAAAGAGCGCGCGGAAGCAATTAAAGCAAATTTCCAAAATGAAGTACCCGGCTTTGTAACTGTTCACTGGGACGGAAAACTATTGCCTGCTCTGGATGCCCGAAAATGTAAAGAAGAACGCCTTCCTATAGTAATTTCGTATGGAAATAAGGAACAACTAATAGCTGTGCCGAAATTGGAGAGTTCAAGTGGCAAAGAACAGATGCAGGCTGTTTGGAATGCAATTCATGATTGGAATCTGGAAGATCAAGTACAGATTCTCTGCTGTGATACTACGGCCTCAAATACTGGTCGTATAAATGGTGCCTGTGTGCTCCTTGAGCAAAAACTTGACAGGGAAGTGCTTGTTTTTGCTTGTCGACACCACATTTACGAACTGGTGCTAAAAAGTGTTTTCGAAGCTAAAATCAGTCAAGTGACCACAAGCCCTGATATTCCAGATATTCCAATATTCAAAAAGTTCAGAGATAATTGGAAAACCGTCGACCCAAATAAGATTCAGTGCTATAGACAAAACGTGGAAAGATACCTAACTGCTTCCAAAATTGAAAATCTGCTTGAATTCTATCGCATTGAACCGACCAAAAAAATAGTGAGGGATGACTATCGAGAGTTGATAGAGCTCTCAATCATATTTTTAAACGGAGATAAAGAACGAAAATGCAAAATTAGGCCACCAGGTGCTATGCACCAAGCCCGATGGATGGCAAGAGCTATCTATTCACTGAAAATAACGTTGCTGAGTTCTCAGTTAAAGTTAACCAGCAAAGACAAGGCAGCTCTGCTAGACGTTTGCTTGTTTATTGTGACAAGTCAAGCCATGGCTTCAATGTATTTTGGCAGTAAAAGCACCTTACCAGGATTTGTGCTTTCTGAAGTCATTGAAGTCTTACGAAAATATTGACAAAAGCATTTCGCAAGCAGCTCTACAGAGGTTCAGCCAACACTTATGGTATTTGACTGATGAAGCAGCTATCCTTTCACTATTTGACGATGAGGTGGGCCAAAAACTAAAAGTTAACATTTTGAAGAATTTGTCGAAAGAAAATGTATCAACCCTTGGCAAACGATACATCCTATCGAATGAAGAACTTTGCGGTTCATTGTACGGTAAGTATGATATATTAATATTGTTATTATTAAAAGTTTTTTCTATAGTTATCTGTCTATATCTTACGTTATTTCACTCAACTTATGATTTTTTTTTTATCTTAGAGAAAAACATAAATGATTTTATTTCAACGAAGAGTAAGGCTTTGTTCTGCCGTCTCAGAATTGATGACAGTTTTCTTCGTGAGTGTCCTTCAACATGGGAAACAAACTCCTCTTTTCTAGATGCCAAAAATACAATTTCTATGCTACGAGCAGTTAACGACACAGCAGAAAGGACAGTTAAACTAATGCAAGATTTTCATGGTTTATTAACGGTTCAGGAGGAACAAAAACAATTTTTGTTATGTTGTGTACAAGAACACAGGAAGATCTACCCTGACTGTAAAAAAGAAACGTTAAAAAGAAAATATTCTTAAATAAAAAGCGTATGTATTTTTAAAATACAATACATGATTCTAACAGGTTGGAATATTGTTTTTTTTTTTTTTTGAAAACAACATGAATTCTTAAGATCCCCCGAAGTAATCCAGTACAAATACGCACATAGTAACTAAATCATCAAGTCGGCACAACTTCCTGTTATCTTAGAGCTATAATATTTCATAACCGAGCTAATAGGGCTAAATGGACAAAAATTGGAGGGTATGCGTTTTTGATATCCCAAAAAAAAAAAATTGCTTAGTGTCATGAGACACCCTAATATATATATATAGATTTCGAGAGATATTCGAATCAGACCACCATTGTCGGGTCTCTTTTCGTCTCTCTACCACTGTAAATCTTACTCAGAGAGACTCTCTGGGTTGCTCCACAGTTCTTCTCTGGGCTTAATTCCTAGTGTTAGCGCTAGCATCTGTTTATGGGAGATCTGTTTCATCGACTGGGTCTCGACCCAATGATGTACCAAGATCCTCATTATTCTGACAGCCAACGCTGGACATTGACACAGTATATGTGCCGCTGTCTCAGATTCCTCCAGGCATAGTCTACAGGTATCAGCCCATTTTCCTTAAGTGATACCCGAAATTACCATGTCCTATAAACAAAGCCACAATGTTCCTCGACCCATGCTTAGAAACCTTCTTTGAGTGGAGCAGGTCGGCCACTTTATCGCCATTCTAGCCTGTCTACATTGTTCCACGGTTGACCACCTTCTCAGGTGTTCTGCCGTGATCCATTTGTAAATCAGCTGTTCTACCATTCCTCTGCCAATTGAAGAGAATGGTTCTGGTCGCAGCAACTTTTCAGTTGACCCCTGTTTTGGAAGGGAGTCCGCCTTTTCATTGCCTTCGATCCCTATGTGTCCTCGTACCCAATTCAGTGTTCCTTCATTTTTAGATGAACACTATTGAGCTTAAGTACACATTCCTGAGCCAATGATATTGTGATGTTTGTTTGTTCCATGCGTCTGATCACCGACTGATTGTCCAGTGCTATAAGGATATTTCTTCCTTCCACCTGTCACTCAAGTAAGTAGTCCAACGCATGAAGCAAAGCAATCATATAATTGGCGCAACTGGTCCGTATGGACCCAAGCCTAGCTTCTCACAACCATTCGTCTTGTGTGAGTTTTTATTTTTGGGACGAATGGAAGGGATCTACAATTTTATGCCGGCCAATTGAGAAGCTCTTTCATGACAGTTATACTCTCGGATGTTTGTCAGACGTTCGCGAGAGGTGGCGCAGTGAAAAAACCTTAAGTTGGAATTTGGATTTTTCTCGGGATTCGAACCTGGAACCCCTCGCTTAGTAGTCCAACACACTAACCACTAAGCCACTGCGCCGAGCCTGGTATACTGAAGTGTATTTCCCGAGGCTAATGTGACGGGCCAGTTCCAGCTCTTCTGAATAGATACCGGCCCCCGCTCCGCCATCCATCATGGACCCATCCGTGAAAATCACTATGTCACCATTTCTTTTTTCTGGAAGTAATCCGTTCTCAATACTAGTTTTGTGATTTCTTTCCATAATACGCACCCTTGTTATTCGATCCATAGGCATGTTCAGTTCCCTAATCTCGTTTTTGACAAGTTCCAGGATCTTCCAATGTTTATAGATCGTACCACAATTGTGCCATTTCGCATCTCGATGCAAACGAAGTGCCGTTTGGGCCGCTGTTTTCTTAATAAATAAGTCCAGCGGTAATATCCCCATGATGACCTCCAATGCGCATGTTGGGGTTGTACGTATTGCACCTGTAATTCCTATACATGCTAAACGTTGAACCCTATGCAGGTGCTTCCTGACGGTTTTCTGAGAGGCTTTCGCCCACCATATAACGGAGGCGTACGTGATAATGGGTCTAGTTATCATCGTATTCATCCAGTATGATGACCTAGGCGAGAGTCCCCACCTCTGTCCACATACACGTTTGCACTGATGTAGTACCCTTTGTGCCTTCCGGACCTTCTCCTCAACATGGTAGTTCCAAGTAAGTCCAGTATCTAGATAGACTCCCAGATACTTAACAGTCATTGTTAGTTTCGATCCGAAAAGTGTTAAGGGCCGAAATTTCAGATTTTTCCTCTTCCTAGTGAAGACTATTAGATCTGTTTTCCCCGCATTAATGGAGAGCCCTTGTTCCAGACACCACCGCTCAACCACTCTGAGTGCGCTCCTCATGATATCTGCGGTGACTTCCATGAACTTGCCTCTGGCCATTATTGCTATGTCGTCGGCATATCCCACTGTGTGACTGTCCGTCGCCTCAAGGCTGTCGAAAAGAGAGTCCACAGTGATATTCCACAGTGTAGGCGAGAGAACACCTCCTTGTGGGCAACCTCTGCTAACCCTTCCTCTGAGTTTTGAGGTTCCCGTCTGAATATTAATCGCTCTTGTATTCAACATATTGTCCACCCATCTTACCACCAGTGGGTTAACCCTACGTTTTTCCAAGGCTTGTTTCAGACTTTCAAAGCATATCTTATCGAAGGCACCTTCAAAGTGCATTATCGTGGTCATCGCAATGCCCCCGGTATTTAGCTCTTCCTCCGCAACGCGTACTACTTGATGTAGCGCTGTTTCTGTGGACATGCCTACCCTGTATGCATGCTGTCTACTATTTAAAGGATACGTCCTAAGCGCAGTACTCTCCATATAGTCCACCATCACCCTTTCCTTAACAGGAAGGATGTTAGCCTGACTAGTCTGAAAGACTTTGCCTCGGTGTAGTCCTTTTTTCCCGGTTTTGGAAGGAAGACCACATTTGCTTCCCTCCATGTAATCGGGATATAGCCCATTGCTAGGCATGCAACGTATTAAGCTCTCAGTAACAGGAAAGTTTCGCAAGTTCTGGTTAGAGAGTTATAGGAGCCTAGTGCAATATTTTATAAGCTCTTACACTTTTTAAAAATTTTTGAATACATGCGTAGCAGGAGCTTCTGTTTTCTGATCCGTTGGTGAATGTTTTTATTTTTGACTGGAATATATTAGTGATGCCGATTTAAGTTGTCAATGGTTGATATACCGATATCTTTAGACGTGCGAATTCAGAGATTTGTTTTTGAATTTGCATTAGCAGTTATAAACTAAATACCCCGATTGACGTGTGTGGGGAGGTCAAATGAAGTGGGAGTGTCTGACCGTGTAAGCTTCAAGTGGTTAGAATTATTTAAAGGCGCATATTCAATGTGGTTGAGAAAAAGTAGAAGTGGGCAATATTTGTTAAAAAGAAGTCTTGCATAGCTGTTATTGCAATTTTAGTAAAAGTTATTTTAAATACTTTTATTATCTTTGATATGTATTTTGATAAAAATCGTTCGAGCGGTTTTTGTAATATTAAGTTCGTTCGGGTACTTTTTTGCAAACGTAAAATTATTAAAAATTTGTTAAGAAACTGAAAAAAATGAGAGAGAAATCCTTATCCCCTCTTTTCATTTCTTCGTAATTTTCTACTCGCCGAATTCGACTTACTGAAAAAGGAAAAATGAAAACCGACAACTAAGTGACAGCTCAAAAGTATGACGACTAAAACTCCATTTATTTTCGTCTTCAACGATGTCGGAGGAAGAAGTTGTAATTGAATGTTCTCCTAGAACATTTATCAGCGCATTCAAAATGGAAAGTTTATTAGGTATTTAGCTTATAAAAAATTCAATTCTTACTTATTTTGTAGATGCTGCATTTTACGATAATTTTAAAATGACATTTTCTTAAACTTTTTGTAAGAAAACCGGTCTTGAAATTGGGAGATTTCTCTTTTGAATTTTTGATATTTGACGTTTTTAATTTTTTGTATGCTGAAGTACACGACAAAACAGTAACAAATATTGCAATGTTTAGTTTGAAAAATACTATTGCTTAACTATTTAGCTGAAAACTGAGTATAAGATATTGTTCAGGATGTAGGCAGTACTTGGTTGCAAGTTTTATCAACCCGAAAATGGGGTTTTCGAAATATGAGCAGTTTCTTAAAAATTTGTGTTTTCGGTGATTCGAATTGAAAATTGAGGACGCAATAATTTTAAAAACATCAATTTTACTCTAAGTATGCAGTTTGATGAAAATCCTACCGTTCTTAGGTAAACTAAAGAAAACTAAATTTTTAAAAAAATACTTTTTTAAAAAATCCATTAATCGATAATGTAATGATAAAAAAACGGAGTTTGCCATTAAGTTGGAAATGACCATAATACCTTAGAAATGAATTTTTGTCACAATCATTTGGACGGTTTTCGAAATATGTCCAAATTTAAAAGGTACCGTTATTCGATTTTTTTAGCGGAAATCTGAGTATGCAGTGGTGGTCACTTCACATACTTAAGCTTAAATATCAATTTTTGTTGAAATCGTTAGAGGCGTTTTCGAACAAATCAAACTGGTATGAACATTTTGTATGAGAAGTACCATTAATATTGAAATAACCGTGCAAAACAAAACCGGTCCCGAACTGTTAGCCCCCAAACTCAAAATCCTAAAGCAATCCGGGCAGGCGTTTAGGATTTAGGCCGCGGGACATACAGACAGACGGACAGATTTCCTCTATGTCAGAATTGATTAACGTCTCGAGTTTGAAATTTTGTACGAATACAATATCTTTCTCCTACTACGTAATGAAGCAAGCTAAAAAAGGAGCGCAGTAGATCATTACAAAAAATGCAGTAGATTGGATCTTTCCGCAGTAGATTTGTTATTATACAAAAAACGAAGATCAATTGCTTAAAACTATATTAATAATCACTTTAATGTTTTTTTTATGCAATAAGCTCACAATAATTTGGCTTCGTTCAGACGTTCTTTACAGCGGTTATTTTTATGCATGGTTTTTGTACAGCTATCGAAGAGAAGGTTTATCACACAAAAAAAAGGGCAGTAGATTGGATTTAGTGGCAGTAGATTTATTTTTTTTGCGAAAAGTGCAGTAGATCTACTGCTATTGCAGCAAAGTGGCACCGCTGAGCCGGAGCTGTCGTTGGCATGGACGTTTCACTTTTTACTCTTGTTTGCTGTACATAAAAATAATTATTTACTATAAGATACTTTCACTCTTAAAATGAGATAAGTCCGATGGGCCCTTCTAAATGCGCACTAAACACATGTTAAATGAATGGATTTACTTGGCTCTTAGTTTAAGATTGGCCAGTGAAAACCGGTCTAGCGGCCATATTAATAAAACAAAATGCTATCCACTCTTTCACACATATCTTACCCAGTAGACTGATAGTGCCTCTTTGCGTTTCACAATTGTTCTTATTAATAAACAAAAGTATTTTATCTGCATTTTTGCCATCCGCACTTCATCACTTAATGCACGGCAGCACTTGACCAAATTGTACTGAACATTATAGTACAACCGTCATATTTCGTCATAAAACACAATGGTTGTCTTTTGGTATCCGTGTGTTGGAAATATGTGTTGCTGAGTCCACTTGTCAATGTATTTCTTATTCAATTAATCGACATGTGCACCCAAAAAGTGGATAATAAACTTTGGTAGGTTAATAGCAAACAAAGACAGATTTACTGCTTTTGGTTAATCTGGAAGAACTCCAAAACAGAAATCTAGATCCGGCAAAGGTACTCTCAGTGCGTTAAGACCTTATCACCGAATTCAGCGAGCTAGTTAACCACTCACATATTATCACATATTAGTGACAGTTAATAATTGTTGTTATTAATATGCAGATAATAATATATTATATCGCATGTGCAGAAATAATACAGAATTAAATGTTCAATGGATTTATGGCGGAGTCATTTATCTTTCAATAACAAGCGGTTATCAGATTCCGCCAGTATATGGTCAGAAATACGCGTAGGAAAATCAAACACCTGATTTAATTTTCTGGGTGGAGGCGACATTCTGACGGTTTTGATTTTGGTTGAATCAATATTGCTCTTTCAAAGGACATCATGATAAGTACTGGGTGTTGGGTGAATCGCATTTATAAAGAATTGCCGCTCTGAAGTCAAAGAAGTATGGAAGTAAGTCATTTTTTCATAGAGATATATGGGCTGGTGGGTAAAGAGAACATCCGAAAAAGGCAAAGCGTACGAAATTCAAGAAGTTTCTTGAAAGTCAAATTATATAGACTTCTAGAATAGTTCAATACCCGTGAGAATCTTTGCAGTCCAAAGACATAGCGAACAACGCTATTGAAGGCAACTGTTAACCTATGTTCAGATATATAGCTACACTTACAATAAATCTCACACCCATGGGTAAGGATAGGCACCACTAAAGTTTTGGCAAGCAGTGCCCGAGTTTGCAATGGGGTGAAAGACCTAGTAGCCCAAAGTGTACGAAGCATACCATATGTCCTTCCTACAGCATTGCTAATGTGGTTATCCCAGGTTAGAATCTACATAATCAATGGGACGCGATTAAGTTCGATTGAAGGAAAGTATGACAGCTCTAAAGGTTTTTTCGAGATAACAAACCGAGATGCAAACCGTTTATTTCTGACCACCGTGCTACTTGAGCAAGGTCATCATTTATGCAACTCACAGCATTCTCTATAAAACCTAGTGGGCAGCTGAACACTAGCTGTGAGTCGTCGGCATAAATGTGAAAAAAACAATGTTGTATGACTGAAGGAATATCATTTACATAGAGTGAAAATAATATTGGTCCGAATATTGAACCCTGAGGGACACCACTTATGACATCAAGTAGTCCGGAAAAAACATTATTCATCACTACGGCTTGCTTTCTGTTGTTCAAGTATGATACTATTAGCTTAACAGCACCAGGAGAAAAATTATAAGTATGCGATAATTTATGACATAAGAAAGAGTGGTCAACAGTGTGAAACGCTTTAGAAAAATCAATGAGCACCAAGAAGGAGACATTACGATCATCAATAGCTTCGCGTATTTCCTCAGTTACATCCAAGACTGCAGTAGTGCAGCTGTGTTTCGGTCGGAAGCCAGACTGCTTAGGAGTTAGGATGTTATGAGCTGAAAGAAAACTTACAATTTGTTTTTCTCAAATACAGGGTGGCGCACGAATCGTGCTACAAAAATAAAACGTAATAACTTTTTTTCTGTGTGAGTAATCGGCTTATTTTTTTTTTATTTTGTAGGATGGATGCTTGCATAAAGACTTGGGTCTTAAGGCTTATAAAGTTCAGTTAACACAAGAACTCAAGCCGGCCGATCATCAACAACGTCGTGTCTTTGCTGATTGGGTCCTTGAAACGCATGAAAATGATCCGGCATTCCATCGAAAAATCATCTTGACTGATGAGGCCCATTTCCACCTCGGTGGCTACGTCAGCAAGCAAAATTGTCGCATCTGGGGCTCGGAAAACTCAAGATAAGAAAGATAAGGTCTACGCCAGCAGCCCAGCGTCGATTCAAGACCTCAAAGATAAAATTCGTGAGGCTATCGAGGACATGGGGAAGCCACTTTGCGGTTTGGTTATTGAAAATTTCATGAAAAGGATATGGTCCTGTATGCGTGCCCGTGATGGCCGTTTGGCTGATGTTGTTTTTCATTATTAGCGGCATACCTTCCTCTTTATTATGAAATAAACATCCGATCATTTATCTCAAAAAAAGGCATTTTTCTTTGAATACCAAAATAACACCTCTTATTGCAGAACCCTTTAGTACCTTATGCCTATTGAGCCTCATAAATGTTTGGCGCATCTCTGCATTTTACTCCTGATTTTGGAAATCAAGCCTGTCCTGCAAAACCCACTAGGCCAAAAGTAAAACTTGTCACTTAAAGCGATTGTTTGCTTAAAAAATATTTCCAAATAATACGAACGCAATCTCCTAACGTAAGTCTCTTCATGATACAATTTGTCACACAATATCTACTGAACACAATTGTCAAAGAACTCTCAAAGAACTGTCAAAAACAACAGCGCAGTTTGAAAGTTATCCCCACTATGGAACCCCCATCAATCTAACACTCACCTTTGATGTAACTTTTCGTTTCTTGTCACTGGAATCTTTCGTCACTGCTTCATCGGTTTTTCGTTCCTCCGTCTTCTGGCGATCTATTAACAAAAAACAATAAAATTTAAATTAGCAAATTGATTTGAAGAACCAATTCTCTCATCGACTCCGAACAGAGTACAGACGTAAGTACTTACACTTGAGTTCTATTTCTTCGTCATCCAAGAGCAGAGATACTACTTCCTTCGGTTTGAGTGTATCTGGCTTAAAGTTTCCACCACTTATGACCATCCGTTGGATCTATAAAGAAAGAAAAACAGTTCGCTTATCAAACAAACAATCGCAGCATTGAAATGCCAGAGAAGTCTATCAAATATTCATAATCTCTTTTAAGCGGGGCGCCGAATATGTACTTGTGTTCTTTTTATTTTTTTATATTTTTTTCTTCTGTAGGATCACACGCCCCGCAATCGGAACCGAGCTTCCGGTTGGAAATTTACATAAATAGCATTAAAAGTGATCATGTTCCACCGCAGTGTAGCATCACCGCATGCAGCACGTGCGCAACAAATGCGGGTAAGTACGATCGGTAGTTTTATTCTGTCTTTGCTGTGGTGTAAGCGTTTTTATTTTTTTCATTTCTTCAACACTTACCTCGCTTTTTTCCCGCGCTCTTTGGAGTATCCTTTCTTCGATGGTCCCTTTGCAGATCAACCGGTAGACGGTTACCTGTTTGGTTTGGCCGAGACGATGTGCACGATCCATGGCCTGTTGATCGACAGTAGGGTTCCAGTCGGAATCATAGAAGATAACCTAGAAAAAAAGGGGTTAAATTGAATTATGTAGGTATATTTGTATTATTATGCAGGGTTAAGGTTACAAGAGGAGGGAGGAGGCTCCGTGTCTCTTCAAAAGATACGCACAATTGAATAAATTTTAGCTCGGTGTCTACTGTTTGATACTAGCGAGGTTAGGGTGCCTGTGTCTCATTGGTGTGCACGTGAGGAAAATTGGGAAAACTTTTCAGTTTTCGAAATTTGTTCAAAAAAAAAAACAAGGACAGAGAATAGAAGGCGTCAATAGAAGTAGAATAACGAGAATGGAAATGGGAATGGGAACAGAATACATCCCTTGTAAAGTGCACGAACGTGATCCTTTTATGTGTCGCCTTTCATAAGCCGATTGATTCAAAGGGGGTTTTGTTGCTTCGTGCCGAATTCAATAATAGCTGATGGGAAATCATGTACACACTATATCCGGTGGAGATTGATGAAATTTTAATTTACCAAAGGACATTGGGCAAAGGATTCTCTTTCTCATCGGTGCAGAAGAGGTAATCGAATTTCAAGTGCGGCAGGATGGCGTCGAAGTGCAGGACAAAAATGCTCAGTCATTGAACAAATTTGCATTTCTATGAAGGTTTGCGGGAGTAGGTTGGTAGTTCGTCGATTTAATATCATTTTTGGTGAGAAACGAAGTACGAAAAATAATAAAACCAGAAAGGAGCCTGATACTAGTACTATAATGTCTTAACTCCGAGGCCTATTTCTGTAAGGAATATGAAACCAAGAGGCACGAAAAAATATCTTCTCCCCATAATCCTTTGAAGGCTTCTTACCGTCAACAAAGTCCAAGTAAAAATCTCCACAGACACGGGGATCAAAATTGTAGCTTGTGCTGGACAACACCGTGAACTCGCTAATTGGGCACTGGAAATGTTGGCCGGAGATCCGGATTTTCTTCTCAGACGAGGACAATTTTTTGCTCAGCGGCTATGACAACAGGCAAAATTGCCGTTGAACACAAGTATTCGATCAAGCATCAATGTCCGCAAAGATTGACTTTTTGGTGTGGTTTATGACATGGCGGCATCATCAGGCCTTACGTCAATGGGCTCAGGTATAGAGCGATGTTAACCAACTTTCCGTGGCCTGGTGGTGCTCCGTTTCGTTATAAAATTTAGATTATTCAAGACCTCAAGACTATAACTTGCATCTCACTGTGTCCAACGAGGCTAATCTCGTGGCAAAAGTACTAAATTCGATGTTTTATTTTTTTATTTCTAATAGAAATATAAACGGAGCTTCAAAAAGAGCAAACAAAATAATTTTCTGCTAACCAGTTTGACTTATAAGGCTTTTCAAAGTTGGTCAATTTTGAAAAACAGAAAAAACGAAAAATCTTTATTTTCTTAAATGTTGTCTAGTTGTTTTATAACAGGTGGGCCAAAAGAGATCACCCTATTGGAAGATGCTCTTATTTTTGCAAATGGCCGCCAATGTCAAATCTGTTTTGACATTTGTGGACTAGACAGATGTAGAATAGAAGTGAACAAGCCATGGAGCGATACACTCCCCAAGAACGCGGAATAATCATGTCTATTTTCTTGCGTAACAATTCGTCTGTAGTGTTGGCGCAGCGCGAATTCTGTCGCCGATTCCACGGCCGTCCGACACCGACTGCGCAAACACTGCGCCGTTTGGCCACCAACCTTGAAGAATGTGGGACCACACGAGACGTTGCCAAGAGTGGGCGGCCCTGGAGCGCCCGTTGTGCCGAAAATATCGTCGCTGTTGACGAGGCTGTCGAATTGTCACCGGAAACATCGACCAGAAGCCGTGCCTCGCAATTAGCCATCAGCCGGTCGTCCCTAAGGCGAATTTTGGTCAAAGACTTGCGCATGTTCCCGTACAAAGTCCAGTCCGTGCATCGGCTGCTGCCTGTCGACCGCCAAACGTGTGTAACCTACGCCCAAGCCATCCTCAATCTCGAGGAAGAAGTGGAAGATTTTTCGACTCATAATGAGCGATGAGGCTCATTTCCACCTCTGCGGGTACGTGAACAAGCAAAACTATCAATTCTGGGGCACCGAAAATCCAGGAGGAGCCATTACACCCGCTCAAAGTTAGTGCATAGTGCGCTGTTTACGCTGGAGGAGTCATCGGGCCATTTTTTTTTCGAGAACGCCGCTGGTCAAACGACAACAGTGGACGGTGCGCGCTATAGGGCCATGTTAACCGAATTTTTTTTGCCGTAATTGGCCGAATTAGGACTGGAGGACATGTGGTTCCAACAGGACGGAGCTACGGCGCAGTGTATGCGAGCCACTATATTCTGAAGGCGGCGTTCCCGGGTCGCCTCATCTCTCGTTTTCGCTATTTGCACTGGCCCACAAAATCGCCCGATTTAAACGTTCCAGACTTTTTTTTGTGGGGTTTTTTGAAGTCCCGTGTTTACGTGAACAAGCCCGAGACCCTAGAAGCCCTCAAGGACAACATTCGACACGAGTGTCGCCCGCAGTTCTCGCCGAAGTGATGAAAAATGCTATAAAATGAGCCCGTATGGCAATCAATTGTGACTGCGCCCATTTGGCCATCATCATCTTCTCGACTTGACCAATAAAATTCTAATGGTTCAAATAAACATAATCAAAAAAACAGAATAGAAGTTTTTCCTATACCAAAAAATGAGAGCCAAACAATATCGGATGACTTCTTTTGGCAGAACTTTTATAAATAATTGTTCGATTTTCTTATAATAGAAATTAATGTGCAAATTACAGAATATAGTGAAAAGGAATATTTTTTTAAGTCATTTTTTAATGAATTTTGAATAGATCGACAATATTTTTATGAAATCTATATAAAAAAAAATGCTCGCATGTTCGCCATAGAATTTCTTTCAACTACTCTGTGCGTGTCTTAAGCGGAGGAAGTCTTCCCTCCGCTGGGATACGTTAAGAGTTTTCCTCCTGTACTGCACCTCAAGGGCGGAGACCAGATGGTTGAACCTGACGAGCTGTGCCATTTCGAGAAAGATCTGGCCAACCTTTGGTGATGCCAGAACAAACAACCTCTTAGCCAGAACGCGTGTAGATGTCGCCAGACTAACGGCAATTAGTACGGGTCATTGGCCCTTAGGAACTCACGCAGCCAATCTTGGCATCCCCCATAACACCAACTGCCGTAGTTGCGCGGACACAAATAAGAGTGAAACAGTGTTTCATCTTCTTTTTGAGTGTCCGGGCCTAGCCAAAACCAGACACAGTGCTCTAGGTAATCTCTTTTATGATGACCTTTCGGCCATCCAAAGTATTAATTTCAATAAGATCATCATCATCAAATGGTTGTAAGTTTCCCTCATCGTCCTTCTCCCCATTTATTTCTCAGGTTTCCGTGAGTTGTGGTCTCAAAACGGCGCTCAATTGCGATATTTGTGTCTTTCCCTCGTACGAGAAATACAGCCACCTAAACCAACCAACCATACCAAAACCACTTGGGATCTTCGAAGAGCTGCAAACTCCTGACTCCAACACTCCACAAAATGCTGGACCATTGTAGGAAGACATCAAATTTTGGTAATAGGGGAGCTTTCAGAAGAAGCAAAGGAATCAAAGAACAAAAACTAATAGATGAAGAGTTTCACGAAAATGACAAAATGAAGATTTATTCAATATGCTATATCATCAGATCCACATTTTTCATCTTTAAGACACGTTAAATCCGAAAAAGAGCTGGAAAAAAGTTATTGCCCAGAACTAATCAGTCTATTAAATGTTGAAAATGATGATGATGATGGCAATGACATTTTTTCTAAAATTTAAGATCAGTAAAATTATAAAAAATGATGTAGATATTATGTATTCTATTTTATTTTATAAATATGTATGTATTTTTTATTCCATTTGATTTTATTTTATTATTATTTTATAAATATGTATGTATTTTTTATTCCATTTGATTTTATTTTATTATTATTTTTCGTCCGTTTACTTTTTTCCCACACTGTTTCATATAAAATATATCAATTAGTTTATAGGATATACTGATGCGCCACAAAATTAACAAATACTGTTTAAATATTTGCTAAAAGCATTAAAAATTGGTTCGTTAGTTTTTGGCATCCACTGTTGTCAAAAAAAAATTATTTCGGATCACCCTGTGAACAATTAAATACCGGCAGACCATATTGTTATAAATATTGGTAAGATTTTACCTGTTTTTTTTTTAATTCCTTTCTGTTAATTCCTTTTTTTTTTCAAAAAAAATCTTACTTCAGCTAAGATTTAAAAAACACCCTGTGAAGCAATTTCTATCACTATTTTTATAGTTTTGAAAAAAAAAACATTTTTTTGCGATATCTTCATGTGGTGAAAAGTTATGATTTTTGCAACAAAAAAAAATCATTTTGGACCACAGTGCGTCGCTTAAAAAATCATCTTCGCCAACTGGTCGCTCATAATTGAGGTAGTTCGATCATTCGAGTATTTGCGGCAAGTGGTTATAGCGGAACAGTGCGACTTACCACACGTCATACTAACACTGCGAATATTATTTCTAATACCTAGTGAGTTACGATTGAATAAGTACGGACAGTCCGCTTTTCATTTCTAACCCACCCTAATATATCTGCGAGTCCCAACAGAGCCAAATTCGTCTGAGGCCACCCTTCACCCACCCCGGTAGCTAAATGACAATCTATAAAGTGCGCTTACTATTAATAATCAGCACAATGGACTTGAATCAAAACAAACAGTGAAAGTCCCCCGCCGCGTATTCGCTTCCTATACAAAGCACTCCAACGACCCGCCCCTATACTCTGCAAACCTAGATTGTAGGAAACACTTTTAACGCCCAATTTATCGCTAAACAGTCAAGCCCCCATCAAGACTCAATTAGACATTCAAATTAGACGCTTATCGGTAGACGAACCTTCACACGCATTCCAATATAAGTCAGCTAGTTTTTGCAATACTTATCATTTGGCGTACGACTTTTTTGCTAGAATGAAGTTCATTGTTACGACTGCCTTGGCCATTTTGTGTTGTGCCAATTGCCATGGTGTGTCTCTCTTCGAGCGGACATTTGAACTATTGCATCAGGAACCGCCACCGCCACCGTCTACAAGCCGTTTCAACGTTGCCACCGGTTGGATGGAACAGAAGCTGGATCAGTTTAATGAGAGTGACACAAGGACCTGGCAAATGGTTTGTATGCGATGAGAGGTGTATTTCATTTGACATTTGACATTTTGCCATCGATCATAGAGATATTTGGCGAACGATCAATACTTTGAGGATGGCGGACCGATATTCATTTTCGTCGGCGGAGAATGGACGATTTCAAGTGGATATCTGACAGGAGGACATATGCATGATATGGCAAAGGAACACAAGGGATATTTGTACTACACTGAACATCGGTACTATGGCCAAAGCAGGCCGACGAGGTAAGGGGCTGTTTGAACGGCAACGGAATTTGATTGATTGTTTATTTCGTTTTAAGTGATCTTGCAACGGAGAATCTCAAGTACCTGAATGTGAAACAAGCGCTGGCTGATTTGGCGTATTTCATCCGCACTGTCAAATCAACCACTCGAGGGTTGGAAAATTCAAAAGTCATCCTAACTGGCGGATCTTATTCGGCTACAATGGTGACGTGGTTCAAGAAGCTATATCCCGATTTGATTGTGGGAGCCTGGGCATCGAGTGCACCGCTATTTGCAAAAGTTAATTTTGTCGGTAAGTTCAGTTGCGCGGGAGTTGACTTAAGCGATTGATATCAGAGGTAGGGAATAGGCAAACTTTTCGCATTGTTCGTGTGTAATATTTTTTGAATCATGTCAGAGTCTATAATGAGTATAGATCAATTCCAGACATTATTGTTGTAGGAAAATGTTTCGATGGGAATGACAGGAAAGTGACAGATTAAGTGAGTAGCAGAATGCAACTATTCTGCTTTTATATTCGGGGATGGTATTTTTTTTTTTTCTGTAAAGATTTGAAAATCAATTTAAGTTAATTGAAGTTTTTACCAAACGTAGTCAAGTCACGTTTTTTCCCGCAAGAGGGCCAATGATTTGTTTGTTGAATTTCTCACATAACGCTGTAATTCTTCCGAAGGCTTCTAGACCCCTTGAAATTGTTGCTCAAATTATGACCTAAAAACTCTTTTCGCTCGACATACTTGAATACCCTAGAATTTCGTATTATCTGTCTGAAAGGATTTGTCGTTCCATAGAAAACTTATGAAAAGGATGTCACAATTTCTTTGAAATAAAATATTTTTTAAGCTACCCATAAGAAAATGATAAATACCTAAGTATAAACAGTCATGGGGTTATTGAAAAGTTCAAACAAATTTGACAATCGATTTACTGCTGCGCTCAGCTTTTATTGTTCTGTGATATTCAGAGTAGATATTAGTTCCCAGGTGTTCAGTAAAAACCTGAAAAAAGCGCTGTAAAACAAATCTGAAAATCAAAACCTTCTTGAATACCTGGAATCGTTTTCAAGAACCTGAACTACATGACAAGAAATGACAAATTATCTAAAGCTACGATTACACATGCCACTTTTCAAGTCAAATTTTGACATGCCAACGTCAACGTTTGTCCTAAATTTGTCACTAACTATGTGTGATCGACTGTTAAGCGTCTGGTCAGGCGGGCTGTCCCAGCGCACTCTAACGAAAGACAAGAGTGACCATCGAATGGCCTGATTTTTTGGACATCAGCATGTCTAAATTTGCCGCGAAAAATGACACGAGAAGCTTAACAGCGCCCTAATTTTCTGTGCTTTTCAATTTAACAAAGGCTCCCTTTTGATATCTACAGCTTTTCAATCATGCTTCATACTATATTGATCTGAATTACATATGTCACTTATTTGATGGCATGCGTCAAAATCAAGATTAGGTACTAGTGTCAATAATTATCGAATATCTATTTTCAGTCAAATGGGACTAATGTTAATATTTAGAAAGCAAATATTTTCAATGTAATGACACATTGGCTTAAGCCAGATTACTTACCTTAATTGACAACGAAATTATTTTTCTATCTACCCCATATAGAATACAAAGAGGTCACTGGGCAATCAATCAAACTAGTCGGCGGCGAAGCTTGTTACAATCGAATTCAAAATGGTGTCGCCGAATTGGAAAACATGCTCTCAAACAATCGAGCTGCTGAAACGAGAGCACTGCTAAAGCTATGTGACAATTTTGATGAAACCAATAAATTGGACGTTTGGTCGTTGTTTAGTGAAATCTCTGACATTTTTGCTGGTGTTGTGCAATCGCACAAGTATGTTGGACAAATCACAAAGTAAATTGTAAAAATTTAAATTATACTCTTTGCAGAACTGGTGACATCGAAATGGCTTGCGATAAGATCATGAAAGGTGAGGACGATGTAACAGGGCTGTCAAATTATATTGTGGATTTCAGTGGATCGTCCAATTGCTCGGATGTGTCATACAAATCAACAATTGACCATATCAAGGTGTCCAATTACACTAATGGCGGCATGTGTGAGTAAAATTAAAATTATATACAGCGACATAATACGAAAAAGGGTTTAGTTCAATTTTCTATCAGTTTCCACACTTTTGTTCCAAAAAATGCAAACGGATGGTTTGGTTGACTAGCTAGGGCTATGATCTTATATGAAGTTTTTGCGTCAAACATTTTATTTATACAAGATTTGAACAAATTGTAGCAGTGTATTCGCTGTCAAATCCCTTGGGACAAATTGTTACAAAAATAAATCCCAAAAACTAGCTAACTAATGAGAAAGCAAGTTGCACGTTGCAAATGACGTCCTTCATCCGAAAAGTAAAGCTTCCATCTGAAAAATTATGACGTGAAATTACAAAATTGGTTGTGTCATGTTCGGGCTTTTTGAAACGTATTTAATTTAAGTCTGGCAATGCCTTTTACAGCAACTATCCGTGCTTGGTTGTTGTTTTGACAGAAGAAATATAATAGGTTCAAGCTTAACTCACAATAATTGCCCTGTGAAATAGGCGATTCCCATTTTAGTTCGCATTAAATTTCCTCAAAGAAGATTTCGTTCGCCGGCGAGGTCATCAGGGAGTCCGACGCGATACATCATAGTATCTTGACGTTACGGCGAATGAAAAAATCGGCGGAAACCCACGCGAAAAAAACATTTTAAAGTTTCTGCGAATCGCAAATTTATATTGCGGCAATGTGTTACTGGGATCCCAGGTTCGGATCCCGAAAAACTCCTATTCCAACTTAAGGTTTTTTTCACTGCGCCACCTCTCGCGAACGTCTGACAAACATCCGAGAGTATAACTGTCATGAAAGAGCTTCTCAATTGGCCGGCATAAAATTGTAGATCCCTTCCATTCGTCCCAAAAATAAAAACTCACACAAGACGAATGGTTGTGAGAAGCTAGGCCTAGGGTCCCTACGGACTTGTTGCGCCAACTTTTTATTTATAATGTGTTACTTGCAAAATATGCAATTCACTCTCTTGATAAGAAAGAGAAACCTATAAACAGAGCCCAGTTCGCCAAGTGTACAAACTAATTTTCACACAAGTGTTCATGTGAGTTTCACATGAAATTTCGCAACATCGCTGTTGCTGTCACACCCTACCCGTCACCACTTAATTGTAATACTTGTCAACTTTCAGATCGACAATGGCTATACCAAACTTGCAGTGAATACGGTTGGTATCAAACGTCTGGCTCATCAGCTCAACCTTTTGGAACGAAGTTCCCTGTGGATTTATATATGGCCGTCTGTCACGATGTGTATGGTGATCAATTTACAAACGAAACGATTCACCAAAACATCAAGGAAACAAATGCATTCTTTGGCGGTTTAAGCCCAAATGTCGAGAATGTTTACATCACTCACGGTCAATTGGATCCATGGCATGCGATGGGAATTATCGACACTGAAAAGGCTACTGTTATACCATGTTAGGATTTACTTGACATTTGCAACAAAATTCATTTTGTTTTTAATCATTTTTTTCACATTTCCATCAGTACATGCGCATTGTTCAGACTTTGGCTCGATTAAGCCAACGGACACAGCTGAAATGAAAGCATCGAAGGAGAAAATTGCAAAGCTTGTGCGAACTTGGGTGACAGACGAATCGGAGATGGAAGAGCTGCCGGAAGTTGTTGAAAATAGGTTTAAGTACCATTTAAGAAGGGTGAACGTCTAAAATAATGACAGTTGGAGGCGCAATTGCTGTCAGTTGGTTGTGCAAAGTTGAGAAAAAAATTATATATTGCTAAATTAGGAACAAGAAATCATAAGAATATATGTAAAATAAATGTTTGCGTGGGTTACTAGCGCCAAATTTCATATCCCATATAACTCTAACCATAGTATCAAGGATGGCAGATACCTTGGGCCTTACCAATAAACATTTTAAGTTTCGACTCAAAATTTTAGTAATTCACAGGGGCTATATTTTCGGAACTTCGGAATTTCGCAATTGTGAGCTTCCGTATATTTAAAGTCGGAACCTTTATCAACTGCTCGACTCAGCTGTGCTGTTTGGTAGTAAAACTAACGACAGTCTAAAAGTTCTGTTCATGGGTGGAATCGGCTAAGGTCATAGCTGATTGTCGCGTTTTTAATTGTCGTTTTTGATTATCAACTATTCCTTGGTCTGCGTAAAGCGATCACAAATAACTGATTGATTATTGGCAGCACTTAAGAGTTTTGAACGTCACTTCCTTGCCGACGCTGTCATTCCGAGCAGCCGATAGGTGCAATTATATTCGAAGTGTTTCTGTTGTGAAAATGTAATGGTGTTTTCGATTGAAGAAAAAAATTACTCTTTCTATGAAAAGGTGTCTACAACTTTTACAAAAACGCTTCAACGAATTTCATTGAAAAGAGCAATTATGATTTTCGGGGCAATTCTCTCGGATCTTCAATGAAAAACGCCATAAGTGAATTTAGAATACTAAAATGTTAAAAAATTACAATAAATTTTCAAATTTCCCTTTTTTTAGTTTTGTATTTTAATTTATTTAATATATTCCTTTTTCACTTAAGTATTTAATTTATTTGTAGTTGTATATCAATGAAAATTAAACAAATGTATGAAAGGGACACCTAAATAGCTGTCACATGAAATTGATCGCAAAAAAGCGATTGTCAATTTGATAATAACCTTACGTGGACGTAAAGCGATGTGTTTATTGTCAACTATCAACTTAGCCGATTCCACCCCAGGTCTTAACTAGGTCCGATTGCTTTTTAAGGAATTTTTCGCAGCACATCAACAAACACAGCACCGGTGGTTCGGGGGGTAGGTATAGTTGGCTGATGCCTGGTCATATTTGGAAGTCCGTAGAAGATAGCCTTTTCACATTTTCAAATTTGGCTAATAAACTGTAGCGCCAACTATGACAAGCCAATTTATATCGTCAACTGTACCTACCCAAGGTCGGTTTCAGCTAAACAGCGTCTCTCCTGCGACTTCATTCTGCATGTGTTATCCGATAACTCAGCAGATTACTTATTTTTTTCAACTATATTAGATATCTGATTCCCCTTGTTTTGCCGTCCAGCACTTGTTGCCGTCAGATTTGAATTCGCCGCAAAAACCAACTGCGAGAGTCTGGCACAATAACCGAACCGGCGGCAGCTACTTTTCGTTCTGCAAATATTACTTTTAAATTAGACTGTTATCCCACAATGTCCATACGTGTTGGGATCCCTCTGCTGTGTTTTGCCCTTTAAGATTCGACAAGTTGAAGGTTTTCCACAACCGTCCATTCAAAACCAAACTAGAAACGTGCTTATCAAGCTGTTTCCTTGTATATCTTAACTACTTAACTTGTCGCAACTTATGCCGACAATAAAAGCATAAATAGCTTATCGATGTTAACAATAGCCAATTGAGTGAAAACCGTCACCATCCACTGTAATCCAAATGATTTTATCGCCAAAATATATACATTCCAACTATTAACTAAAACGCGATAAGCCCCGCGCACAAAACGGACAAAAAAAATAACCAAAAACCCATTATACGTCCGATATAAGCTCGAAAATTAATTGGCAACCACTTTCTGTCCGTCATTCGAGTTAGAATGAAGTTAGCTGCCACACTTGTGTTCGCCATATTGTGCGCTACAGCAGTGGTGCAGGCGTCCAACGTTTTCAAAAGAACTTTCGAAACCTTGCATCAGGAGCCTCCACCAGCGTGGACGAAAAGCCGTGACAGTCGTGCCGTTCAAACGGGATGGATTCAGCAAAAACTCGATCATTTCGACAGCACTGAGACTCGAACATGGAACATGGTGAGCGGAGTTTTCTTTTCCTAAATTCACCGTTCGTAAATATTTGACAACTTTACTCTTTCACTAGAGGTACATGTTCAACGAAGGGTATTTCGTTGAAGGTGGACCAATTTTCATTTATGTCGGAGGAGAATGGTCCATTTCAAGTGGATTCCTGACAGGAGGACACATGCACGACATGGCCAAAGAGCATAAAGGATATTTGTTCTATACCGAGCACAGATACTACGGTCAGAGCAAGCCCCTGAGGTATGAGAGCGATTACGCAATCAACAAAATGGAATTTCCCAATTTGATCGCATTTTTGTTTGTCTAGTGACCTTCGCACCTCGTATCTGAAGTACTTACATGTCAAACAGGCGCTAGCCGATTTAGCACATTTTATTCAAACTGTAAAGTCAAGTATCGCAGAACTGGAAAATTCGAAAGTGATTTTGGTGGGCGGTTCCTATTCAGCTACAATGGTGATATGGTTTAAGCGATTGTATCCGGATTTGGTTGATGGAGTGTGGGCCTCAAGTGCACCGGTTTTGGCTAAAGTGAATTTCGTAGGTAAGTAACGAAATTTATTTATTTTTCACGTGCGGTGGTGAGGCTCTACTTACTTGCGATGTGAACTTCACCTCCCAATGATTGTAGATCACAATGGGACATTTTGTAATCAAAATATGTGTCAGCGTTCATAAAACGTGTGGTGGACACTAGAAATGATTATCAGTATGTCGCAATGACTTAAGTGAAACAGGCAAGGCATCTATTGGAAATAGTTAAATTATTGTGAATTATCTTTATTGAAAAACAAGTTACGAGTTGGGAATTTTGTGGGGGTATCTATATATAGATGTTGGGCTTTACTAATAACTATTTTAAATATTCGGACTAAATATCTTGTAGGTCACAATACGTATTTTTTTATGTAAAATTTGGCCATTGTGAATTCGTAAAATTTAGTCTGGACGCTAAGTATGCACCAATATACACACAGGGCCTTACCAATAAACAATTTTAGTTTCGACTCTAAATTTGAGTAGTTCACAGTGGCAATATTTTCCATACAAATTTCGCAATTGTGAGCTTCCGTACATTTAAAAGTCGAGACTAAAATTTTTTACAAGTATAAGGCGCACAGGGCCTAGCTAATATTAAATTCTAGTCTCGACCATAAATTATGTAAGTTCACAATTGAGAAATTTGAGTGGATACGGCTATCGTGAACGCTTTAACCTTACGAGTCGTAACTAGTAATGGGTATTAACGAGGATCATAGCAGTGCAAAGGAATCGCTGGATAGAAGTGTTTATTTTTCGATATCCTTTTCAAAGTTCGTTCTTTTTTGTAAAAAAATGTTGCCAAGTGTTACAATGAAAACTACTTTTTATTTAAGGAGTTCACCAATATTAAGTCGAATGTAGAATTTGTTATTAGTATTAATGAAAGCCGATAATATTTTTGCATTTTGGGTGACATGTTGCGTCGTACTAATAACAAAATTGTGTCTTGACTTTAAATTTACGGAAGCTCACGATTGTTAAAATTTTATAGAAAATATAGCCACTGTGAACTACTCAAATTTAGAGTCGAAACTAAAATTGTTTATTGGTAAGACCCGTTGACTTTTTGCCTGTAGTGAAGTTGGGCGTTACTAATAATCATATTTAACATTCACGCTTAATATTTTGCAGGTCACAGTTGGTAATTTTATGTGAAAAAATGTCGTCATTCACAATTCGTCAATTCTAGCATTGCGCGCTCAGTTTAATATTGTGAGTGTTGTCATAAATGCATAAACTGAATATTTATTAATTGTTATTTGTTATATTGGTTTACCTTCGGTGTCAGAACAACAAGGTTCGTCCGCCATTTCAACTATTTTGTTTATCCGGTTTTGTTTTTTTGTCAAATGTGACCGTAAGTGTGTAGTCAGCTTTTTAGTCAACCTGCTAAGTCAATTTATTCTGAGCTCATAGAGCTCGCTCTGAATATGCGCTGAACGAAAAAAGAAACACAAATTCTGAGCTCTGATGTGTCTGAGTTAAAAAAGAAACGCGAACTTTTTGTAAAACAGGTTCAGGTTCTGCTCTGAACTAAAAAAGAAAAGCGCCTCATGTCACATTGCATTGAACCGCGTTGTCCCACTTACTTTTGACAGCTAAACGGCTCATTTTTTCCGAAGATATCCGACAACTAATTGCTGCGGAATATTGTAATGTGAAATGAACGCGTTTATGCTTCAATTATTTTGTTCCGAAACGGACACTTCGAACGCAGTTTGAGTTCGTTTTGGATTTTTTTCCAAACGAGTTCCTCGATAGGGGTGTATAACAGCTTGGAAAAAGTCTGCGTGTACGAAAAACACTACGAGGCTGTAAAAGTCGTTTACAACATATATCCAACATTTTCTCCGACCGTCTAATTCTTGAACACATCCGTTCATGTAGTCATTTTTTAATTGCAATATTCTTGTAGGCCGTTCTTATTGCAGCAAATAAATTAGTACAGACATCAACAGAGGGCTTTTGTACAAATGCTACCAACTTTACGGCAACAATTTTTAAATTAGTAAATTTTGTTATGCATGCTTTTGAAGCCAGTGTTTGATAATAGGCCTTTTTTATTATGCTCACATGATTTGTATAGATCATTGATTTTCACGGTTTACAACAAAAGTTGGATCTTGTACTATATAGATCATGGTGAGCATAATTAACAAGGCCTAATATGTCTTTAGTGATGGCAGTTGCTGCTTCCGTCAAAGTTGTTTAATCATCAGGAAAATTAATGACAGGCTGCGACTTTAAAAACCTGCTGCGAACGTACTTTTAGCTTTTTTCTGAGTTTTACTAAACGCGGCCAAAATTTGTGAAATGAATCTTCAGGGCCCTTCTATACAATTTTTCACTTAAGGTCTGTGCTCTCGTAGCCATAGTTATTTTTGGACGAAAATAAAGTAACCTGCATATGTACCGTGTCCGAACGCCTGAATTGGGAATATTGCTTAGTCAGACGTTTGCAAATGATGTGGAACTCAATAACAGTTTTTTTTTTTATTCTTGGTGGTTGAACTCGGACATTTTTTCAGCATTACAGCTCACTTATCACTGAATTGACATTTGCATTCGTTATCAAATTCAACGAATGCAACTTCAATGCAAAATTGAACGAGTTCAAATTTTAAACTGTCTAAGTAGCTGTCAAAAAAAAAAAACGAACTCCCACTGTACCTACATTTGACAACAATACATCTCTTTGCAGAATACAAAGAAGTCACCGGGAAATCTATTAAACTGGTTGGCGGTGACGCTTGTTACAAACGCATTCAAAATGGAATCGCTGAAATGGAAGAGATGTTAGCTACCAAGCGAGGTGCTGAAGTGAAAGCGATGCTCAAACTGTGTAATACTTTCGACGAGAGCAATGATTTGGACGTTTGGTCATTGTTTAGTGAGATTTCGGACATTTTTGCTGGTGTCGTTCAGACTCACAAGTAAGTTTTCTCATTCGGCCAGGTGACAGTTGTTAATTTTCTGTATTTTCAGTAATGGCGACATTCAAAATGCTTGTAATAGAATATTGCAAGGCGAAGACGATTTGTCTGGTGTTGCAAGTTATATTCTGTCCAACTTTGGAACAGCTCAATGTACGGATATTTCCTACAAAGCATTGGTGTCCTACCTATCGGACTCGGATTATTCAAATGGAATGAGTAAGATGTCGTTTTGGTTTTCGTAGAATTTTCCATGAAGTTTGACAGGTGTGACAGATTGAAGAGCACCAAATTTAAGTGATCTTGTTGGACTTAAATTTGATATCGTTTTCGAAAACCATGTATAAGAGGAACAATGTTGAAGCAATTTGCATTATTTCTATGTGTATGTCGTCTGTCACTGTCAGTCACTCAAATATCAAGTACTGGTCAAGACAATTTGGACAGTAGAAATTTGTTTTTCTGGCAGACTTAGGACGTTTATATGAACAACGATTTTGGAGGCAAACATTTTCTATTGTTATTTTGAAAGAGCGCCTATTAACTTTCTGAAATTGCAATCAATTTGGACGTCGATTTCTGACATTGCACCTTGACTTTTTTTAGGGAAGGTCGATTATAACAGTATTTATAAACTTCAGCATAATTTCATCATTTCTGTTTAGTGAAATGCTTTTATGGCTGCAACATTCAATTTCAATGTAATCGCACATTGGATTAAGTTGGATTACTTAATGGGTCTGCCTTTAGGACCTAAAATTGTTATTTCGAATACACATTTGAATGAACACCATTCGAATGAACACACATTCGAATGAACTCTTTCAAGTTGGCATTTGCGACTTGCGTCACATCTGTCACAATGGTTATTTCTGACAGCTGTTATTTACACTCTATTACAATAATGCCAACTTTCGTTATCTCTCAGTGCGTCAATGGTATTTCCAAACCTGCAACGAATATGGATGGTATCAAACATCGGGCTCAAGTGCCCAGCCATTTGGCACTAAATTCCCTGTCACTTTGTATATCGCTACCTGCAATGACGTCTATGGTGATCAATTTACAAACCACACCGTGTACACGAATGCCGATGATACAAACGACATCTTTGGTGGTAAGAATCCGGAAGTTGAAAATGTTTACATCACTCATGGTGAATTGGATCCATGGAGTGCGATGGGTGTGACAGATGTGGAAAACGCTACCGTTATACCATGTAAGTCGGCTTAATTTGGCTTAACAAAATTATCATTAAACTAACCATTCGTTCAGTGTATGCTCACTGCAAGGATTTCGGGTCGATTAGCTCATCTGATACAGCCGAGATGAGGGCGTCTAAGGAGAAAATAGCAGCACTTGTACGCGAATGGGTGCGTGATGATTCCAAGACGAAGCAGAGGAAAACCCAACGCGAATATATGACACAATTGTATAAGTTGTAAATTGAAATAATGTAGATAGTTATTTAGAAAGTAAAATATATAGTCTTTGTCGTTGTTTTGTGTTAAAACTTGCTTACTATGTGCTCATTTAAAATGCACCTTTAAAGTGAGGATATAATAAATAAAATCAAATAAATAATAATAGGAGTGAAAAACGGTTTTTAACTGTATTTTGAACAAAACATATTTAAACATTTGTGAAAGATGTATTTTATGTAGGTATGTAAATGGTATTTCCCCACCTTATGATTGGAAATAACTAGACATTAGCAGTTTCTGAGAACCCTGAGCTGAAAATACATAAAATTTTGTAGGATATGCTGAATGTACCAGAAATATTCTTAAATTGCGTAAATTATATCGCACACTTTTATCAGTCGACGATGATACAAAAGTGTATCCCATATGGAGTACCACTAGGGCCGGAAGTTGGTCCCCTATTGTAAAGTGTACCTATGCCCGAAAACTAAATGATTACGAGTGCCTATGTTCTGGTAGCCTAGGCACTCATTCCGTAACTTTTCAGACGATTATCGTTGAAACGATAGACCTCCAAAACTAGCAACCAAGTGCTAAATCTACAAGTTTGAGAGCTTAATCCACTTAATTTTACAAAAGTATAATGAAAGCTGACGTTTGTCAAAAAAAATTCGAGCAGAATATGACTTTTTTTGGTGATTAAAGTTTCAAAAACCATATCGTTTAGACGATCGTTGATATACGGAATCTGGACGCTGAAATTTTGACACAACAACAAACAAATAATGGTGGAACTAAATTTAAGCACTTCTAAAATGACAATTGATTGAAATCAATCATAATCAATAATCATCGGTACTATCAGCGGAACTATGACAACCTTAACCTTCTTCCGCAGCCATTAGTTCCCTGAGAACAGCTCATACGTAGACTGGAAATTGAATGAAACAGATGACCTGTTTCGGGTAAAATGCAGAAATGCTTTCACCATGTACTTATTACGGACTTCAACACGCCATACTTAGAATGTACAAGATCCTCTTCGAGCGACAATCCCAGCAGAGTGTAATGGAGAAATGCGCTTTTATTCTTATGACGCAATCCAATTTCGTATAAACAGAGGGATCGCAAATAAACACCGGGGTAGGGCATAGCATTTTCTTCAAATCGGTAGGCTTATCAATGTCGTTATGCCTCCCATACCTTATCAGTGTCTTTCAAGTGAAATAGAAGCCTGTGAATCTGCGGTGGGGACAATGCCACCGGAAGGTTTTACCTTCTTTATTGACAGCCAGGAAGCTTTAAATTAAATAACAACAGCAGAAATAAAATCTAAGGCTATATTAAAGGCTGTCGGGAAGTGGTCAAATGTCTTGCACCACATCAACACAAGATATTTCTCTGGTTGGTCCCTGCACATGAAACCATTATAGGCAGGAGAAGACGCGGATGATTTATAGTAAGAAAAAGTTCCGCAGATTTTTCAGAACAAGCTGAAACAAGGGGAAAAAACACAAGGGAGACGAAAGCCAGATGGAACGCATCGCCGTGGATGTGTGTATTAATACGAAAAAGCAATGGCCGTCCTTCAATCACTCCAGGACCGAAAGACTCATGTGGAAGGATAGAAGATCTCTTTCTGAGGCTTTGCATATGCGGCAATGCGGAGGAAATTGGGGACACAACCCACTCTGCCCAGGTTTCCAAAAGACCAAGAAAAAATTCCTTGAGACCTTTGATCTTGGTATTGGAAAGACAATACTTAAACAAAATCACGACCTTTGTTATATCCTCTGGAAGGTTTGTATAAAACAGACCAGTAAGAACTTATAGATATGGCTACAATAGGCTAGAGACAACCTTTTGCCATAGAAGGACAAAACCCGTGCTGACCTGAGTGTGGCACACCGCACAACTTACCAACCAACAAAACTTTCATAATCGTCAGATAAAACCGGCTTCTTGAATGTGTCACGTCCCGTACACTCTTCATTATTCCAAAAATTGAATTGCAAAGTGTTTAAATCCAAAAAACTAGATCCCATTTATCAGCACAAGGGCTGGCCGAAATTTGCATCCCTCTTGTAAATTTACAGCAACCTTCTTGACGATAGGCCACTTGTGCAGGTTGTAACCGGAAGTGTTCTGCCAGGAATTCATTTTAAACTCAAAATTGGCGGTTTACCAACAATAAATAATGTTCCAGTTTATCGCCGGCGAATTACGACTTAGATTTAATCAAAACTATGACCGCAATAAATTTAACCACCAAATGCTAAAAACGATAAGGCCGATACAATATAAGTGTCAGAAAATTGCCCAACGGTTGCAATTTTCATTCATTGGTCTTGTTAAAAGTGCGAGAATGAAGTTTACGGTCGCGTTTGTGATGGCGGTTACTTGCGCCACAGCAGCGGTACAGGCATCGAATGTTTTCGAAAGGACCTTTAAGAAATTACATCGCGGACCACCACCACCACCATTGGGAGCTAGTCGTGATGGAGAAAGAGCAGTTGTCACCAAATGGATTCAACAGAAATTGGATAATTTTGACGACACTGAAACCCGAACGTGGCAAATGGTGAGAGGTTGACGATTTTTCTTTGCCTCTGTGACTAAAACTTTTCCCACTAGCGGTACATGGCCAATGACGCGTACTTTGAGGCAGGTGCACCGATTTTCATTTTCGTCGGCGGAGAATGGGATATTAGCCCTGACTTTCTGTTGGCAGGACACTTTCATGACATAGCCAAGGAGCACAAGGGATATTTGTTCTACACCGAGCATAGATACTATGGCGAGAGCAGGCCAACGGTGTATGTGTAATTACATGAAATTCAATCTTCGGGACATACGATTTTTTTTTTATTTAGTGATCTTCGCGCTGCAAATCTCAAGTACTTGAGTGTCAATCAGGCATTGGCCGATTTGGCGCATTTTATTCGAACTGTGAAAGCAAATATTGCGGGATTGGAGAATTCGAAAGTGATTTTGGCGGGAGGATCGTATTCAGCCACAGTGGTGACATGGTTTAAGCAGGCATATCCCGATTTGATTGTTGGAGCTTGGGCGTCCAGCGCACCGTTGTTTGCTAAAATTGATTTTGTTGGTAAGTGGACATTTATTAACCGATTTGACAGTTGAAGTGGCAGTGACGTTTTATTAATCTGACAGAAGATTGAATTTGCATTTCATTGTTCTACCAATACTGGTTGGAACTGAGTTTCACTTTAAAACTAAATTATAAAACAAGTGGAACACACTTCCATTTCATTTTTTTTTCTTCTCAAACTGTCAGAATACCAAAGGTTATGTTGTTCAATTTGACCGAGTTTGTCCTCTCGAAATCTCATGGAATATGGAAAAGCGCAGTTATAGCAACGTTTTTGTTACCAAAGTGCCATGAATGCAAGTGAAATTCGATTCCTTCTCATTACTCGTCGTCGAACTGTCAGAATATTTGTTAACAAAATTTCATAAAACACATTTACCTGCGTTGACTCGTATATCTAAACAGTGAATTTCCAGAAATGCCAACAGAGAGCGCCACATGCAAATAACTCACAGGTCTCATTTGATGTGTTTGGTGAAACAGAACCCGCTCGGTTGGCTGGATGGACGTCATTAAATGTTTGAAATTATTCAAACTTTCATTGACTTTGCAGGCGATTGCTTTTTGACTGTCAAACTTTTGGGTGCAGGTGATAACTGATCGATATGTATCGTTTAAACCGTCTAAAAGTATTGCAAATATCCCAGGTAATACAGACAGAAGAGCATTGATTGAATTTGCCGTCATGTTGCTCCTTTCAATTTTGTGTCATACATTACATAATTTGACATTTGGCACAAAAAACGAAACATAAAATTAAAAGGTAGCTTTTTTTGTACACTAATCGCATATATATTGACGAAGATTGCAGTAAATTTACTTACACGAAATGCAACAGAATAGCATTTCTCGGACTAAAAACCCTTTTGACGTGCATCATATACGAAAAAAAATGACTTTGTGTGTACCTAATTTTGACAGCGGTGTAAGGGACTCCATTTTTGCGCGGAATTGCTGAATCCGTAAGCGAGTACAATGATGGAATGAGATTTTGTTTTGCATTACGGACCAAGACTTGAATTTTACACGTTGATAATTGGTGCCTCCAAATGACAGGCTGTTGACGTTTATATTTTGTAATATGCAAAAATTTTTATGAGTGACTTGAAAAAATAACTGAATAGAATTACTCTTATAGATTTTTTTTATATTTTGTTTGCAAAATCATTTTAAGTAAGTGTTCAATACAAAAATGACAGATGTCAAAATTAAATAGAAATGTAATATTTTTTTTTAAATGACATCAAATCGCTAAAGTAAAGTTAGTAGCATTATAATATGTCATTAATGCCGCTGAAGATTTGTCACATGACTTGACAATTTGTATTTTATTATTTTTTAACAGAATACAAAGAAGTCACTGGCAGATCCATCAAAAAAGTTGGCGGCCAAGCTTGTTACAATCGTATTCAAAATGGAATCGCTGAATTGGAGGACATGTTTGCCAACAAACGGGGTGCTGAAGTGAAAGCAATGCTACAAATCTGCAATAATTTCGATGAAAATAGTGACTTGGATATTTGGTCACTGTTTAGTTCGATTTCGAATATTTTTGCTGGTATCGTTCAGTATCATTATCATTAGTAAGTTTTGACATTGCATCGTTACAGTTTCACTGAAGCTTTGACATATGAAAGAATTAATTGTTTGTAATTTATTTCCATTTCTTTTTAGTTATGGAACTATTCAAACCGCTTGCAGTCAAATTATGAATGGTGAAGACGATCTGACAGGTCTTACTAAGTTTGTCCTGTCCCAATTTGGAAGTTCATCGTGTTCTGACGTCTCATACAAATCATTGATTGCATATCTTTCGGAATCGAGTTATTATAGAGGTGGAATCAGTAAGTGGACTTTTGACATTTAAAGCGTTATACAGACAAACAAGAAACAAGTTAAATCAACTCAACGTGAAGTTGTGCAGAAAGGGTTTTGAAATGTGATATTTAGAATATGATCAGTGGTTTGTTAGTCAATATCAGCTGACATTAGTCAAATTGTGTTTGCAATTACAGGAGCGAGTATAAGGATAAAAAACAGTTCAAAACTCTAGTTAACTCAGTTTGACAGCTGACTGACGTAATGTTTCTGAGCTAAAATTGATTATGTTTTATTTGACGTTTATCGAGGGCGATTGCCAATCGCCGACAAATCTAGTCCGGGTTTTCGCGACTGAGTACTCACTTGACATTTCGTGACGTAGTATAATTGAAAATAACGCGCAATTTAGTTTGTGCGTTCAGGGAAAATCCTGTCCAGACAAATTAACTCAATCTAGGTTTTTGATTGAACGCAGTTTACCAACTTTCTATGGGCCGACATGATGAAGCTGTCAAATTGCTGTCAATTGATACGCTCTCGTTAAAAAATATATGTTTGGACGTATTATTATAAAATAATTATTTCAATTTGAAACACAGATTTCTTAAAATTATTGTTTGACAAGTGCCCAGTCCTATTTCTGGATCCCGGCCCCTGTTTTTTTAACTATAATGTGCCATAGCTTTAAGATATTGTGACTGAAAAAATAATTGAAAGAAATACTCCCGTTCCCAAGAAAGTCTTGAAACAATTGAATTTTTTATTGAGTATTTTACACAAAGATCTACAATCTACATCATATAAGGGTTAACAATTTGCTGCATTCATTGTAGGTCGAAAAACTAAACAAGTTGAGTCGGATCATTTTTTTGAGGACCGCTTATCGACAGACTTAGTAGCTTGGGAAACATTCACAAGCTACAACCATTTTTAATTATTTTTTAAACTTAAGTGAAGGCTCGGTTTTAAATTTAACCTAATTAAGATTTTCCCCCGCAGTGCGTCAGTGGTATTACCAAACCTGCAACGAATACGGTTGGTATCAGACCTCGGGCTCGTCAGCTCAGCCGTTTGGAACCAAGTTCCCAGTGGCACTGTCCATCGCCACCTGCGGTGACGTATATGGTGATCGCTTCACAAACAATACCATCTACCTGAATGCTGATGTGACAAATTTTGTTTTTGGCGGCCTGAGTCCCGAAGTAGAGAATGTTTACACCACTCATGGTGAATTGGATCCTTGGAGTGCAATGGGTATTACCGACGACAATAGGGCCACCGTAATACCATGTAAGAGAAGGACTTTAGTTTTCAAAAATCCTTCTTCTAAATCTGCAACTTTTCTTACAGTGCATGCACATTGTATGGATTTTGGGTCGATTAGCCAGTACGATACCGCCGAGCTGAGGGCGTCGAAGGAGAAAATCGCCCAGCTGGTGCGTGAATGGGTTAAAGATGGTGCCACCACCGTGGCAAAAAACCCAACGACGTAAATATATGAGACAACTACAAATGGAGGTGTAAATTGGTGTCCAAGTGCAAATTGTTTGTTATACCACATACGCTGTATCAGGATTGTTATCGAGCCGATAACGCTTTTATTACGTGTCCCGTACATATTCACATATAATAAAGTTAATCCTAATCTTGGGTGGTGTTTAGTAAATTAAGTCAATTGAGATTAGTGAATTTTTTGACGTTGATTTTATCAGCGGGGTTTATTAGTTCGTTTAGATTGGGTTTTCGTGTTCATTTATGATGTTAAGGGCGAGCACTAATAAAAATGTAATCACAAGCAAAGCTTGACACTATCTCATTGAAACGATTTTACGAATTAGCTGCGGACATAGCTACGCCAATTTTTTTTTGTAACATTGGATTGTGCGGGTAATGAAATAGATCTAACTTTTAGATTGAGTCAAGTTATGCCATAAATGTGGGTGACGGCTATTCAAACTCATTCGAAAGAAGACCAAACGGAAGTTATCAGAGCCGAGGTGAGCTTGGGAATACGGTGCTGAGACTTCTGAGGACTGCTAAATGGCTGGGACAGCCAACAATCCGATGTCAGACAGAGCTCTGTTCAACCTGGAGCTGATTCATGGTGTCCGTTTTACAGTGAGCCGTACTAATACAAAATTTAAGTCTTGACTTTAAATTCGCGGAAGCTCACAATTGCGAAATTCGTATGCAAAAAAACAGCCATCGTGAATTAAAAATGTTTATTATATAAAGCTTAGTATCCTGCTCGCGCTAAATTTTAGCGTCTCAAGTCTCCACTTCGTTTTTCCACACCAAAGATAAATGGTCGCTAAATTATCAAACATGATATAGATAGGACAAAAACCATTTATTATGTTCATGGCAGTTCCTTCGTGTCGGGTAAAACCCTATTTGCATTGGAACTTGTTTGCAATCTCCATATTTCTGATTTCTCCATAAGCCCCGCAAGTTTCTTTTTGTTTTTCATCGCATGAAAAGGGATTTTTGGTTTTGTTTTTTTCTTTTATTTATCACGCATATTTATTTATCGGCTTCCTCTACCAAAAAATCTAAAGTAAATACAACACAAACTTTTTCCTCCTTTTTCATCTGTCAAAATTTAACTTCGATTTAATGTACCGGACGGACATTTATTTCGCGAGCTAAATGAGTGGAGACTTGTCATCAGCCCATCTATACGAAGTTAAGAATTTAGCGACCGAACAGGATACTGCTTTGCTAAACTGCCTCGCTAAATTTTATCTTTGTAGACATTTTTGTATGGGAGATAAAATTTAGCGCGAGCAGTATACTTAGCTTAAGAATTAAAATCGAAGTCGAGGCTGCGTATATGAAAGAACTACTTCGCAGACTGTTTAACGGCGATGAAATATAAAATCCCGCTGTCAGGCAGAATGAATGAACCATGGAACCTCGACGATAAAGATCAAAAATACCGTCCCGACCTGGATAAAGTCATAATGGTTATATCTCATAGCCGCCGAGCTGTTCAAAGCGACAGGCGATGACTTGCTTTGGAACACGCACCAACTCATCTGTAAAATATGTTCGGAGGAAAGTATAGATAAAATGCCCGATGAATGGAAGCTCAACATTGTTTGAACAATCTTCAATAAAGGAGACCCTCTAAGCTGCGCCGACTACAGGGGTGTCATTCTCCTTAAAATCGCCGTGTTGTGTGAAAGCCCGAAGCCTTTCGTAAACAAGCTGATTGGTCCATTAGGTGTGGCTTCAGACCAAGAAAGTCCACCATCCACCAAATATTCAGACTGCGGCAAATACTGGAAAAAAACCCAGGGACTGCAAATCGATACCCACCACCAGAGACAATACTGAGACCACCAACTTCGGCCGATTTCCCGTTACAAGCTATATTTTTATGCACGGAAAGAATTGAAAATCACCAATTGCAAAATTTTGAGTTGCAATTCACGAATTATATCTTTGTCGCAAATTACAACGATTTTTTCTTGGATTGATATAAAAATTCGTAATTCGACATTGAAAACGGCGTAGAATACAAAATTCTGCTTGTTGAATTTTGCGATTAGAAGTATTAATTCGAGCTTCTTTTATTTGTAGTGATTTGCGATATTGTTTGGCGCAATTTACCACTTCAATGGGTCGATTTCTCAAGCACTACTTTTCAATCGCAAATTGCAAAAAGTATTTGCAGATTTACAAAAACTGAGTGGTGAATCAATGAAATCTTATAATAATTTAACACATGTAAATTAGAAACGTGACGTAGATAAATCGTGAATTACAAAATATTGTTTTGTAATTTCCATGAAATTAACTACCCGATGTGTGAAATTTTTGTGCGCACAGGCAGCCGACAAAAACGAAACGTCATAGCATGTCCACGGTCCATGTAAAGAAATCCTTTTAAGTCCTTTCATTTTCTGCATGGACAGCTCCAACCATGAGCATTTGGCTTCATTAGGCGTTTTTCTTTTTTAGTTCAGAGCACAACCTGAACTGTTATACAAAAAGTTCGTTTTTCTTTTTTAGCTCAGATCCATCAGAGCTCAGAATTTTTGTTTCTTTTTTCGTTCAGATCATGATCAGAGCGCGCTCCATGAGCTCATAATAAATTGACTGAGCAGGCTGAGTGAAAAGCTGATTACACACTTGCAGTCACATTTGACAGAAAAAAACAGGATAAACAAAATAATTGAAATGGCGGACGAATCTTGTTGTTCTGGAACTGAAGGTTAACCAATTTAATAAACAACAATTAGTAAATATTCAATTTATACACATATTTATTACAAATGGCAGCTATGTGCTCCAGTGTGTTTCATAATTACATCAGAACGATCTGAGTACGCTCGGCTCAGAGCGCGCTCATAATGCTCGAGCTCGGTTCAGAACTAAAAAAGATAAACGCCTATTAGAGTCAGACAGTCGGTATTCAATCTTTGCTTAAAGCAGTTCTTGTCGGGTCAAAGTTATTTATAAGTATAACTCATTCGTAGTGATAGTGAGTGTACTAACCAACAAATTGTAAAGAATTTTGGAATATATCTTGTGAGTACATATTGAATAATACAAAAACAACTGAAGTAGGTATATAAATTCGTATTTTTTTCAGAAGCTATAAGAAAGAAGTATAAATTGGAATGGATTCTAAAATATGTAATCGAAAACGATTGTAAATGTTCGTATCAATGGCAAGTTATTCTAAATAATTTGTTTGTATTTTAAATCTTAGCATAGACCGAAAAACCACCCCAGACAAATCCCGTTGTCTCCGGACGATATGGCGCCGTATGCTTTTCATGGATATCAGGAGGAAACAAATTATAAAATGTGACTTTAAATATGTATTCTAAAATAACCTAAATTATTAAACTACGAATTTTGATTTGTAAATCGTAAGATATAAGTTGTAAATTGAGAATAAAGTTTTCTAATTTCACGATAAAACAATTTCGATTTAATACGGTGATGCCTCAAATCACTACTCAAGAATCGTAAATTTCAAAATATGAAACGCAAATTGATAAAAAAAACTCAATTTACCATCACGAATTCGTTAATTGCAACTACTGAAGTGGTAAATCTACCCCTTTTGTTCGCAAATCAACACTTTTGAGTTGCAATTCAAGACTAAATGGTTGTAAGTTGTTGAGGGAGGAAATCCGAATTTACAACACAAAAGTGGTAATTTACGAATTATTTTTGCAATTCACAATCCATAGTAATAGCAAATTAATAACTATTTGTGTCAAATTGCGATTGGTTATTGCAATATCTATTCCTCATTTGATCGCATCATTGACAATAAAAAGTAGCGATTCGCGACTTTTGAGGGTCAATATCTTCACTTCGTACAATTTATAGAATGGCGAATAAACAGGCGTGAATTAGTAAATCCTGAGCTAAGCTCTACAACTAGACAAACTTTTCGTGATTCTGCGCTCATTTTTCTTGATTTGATCTTAAAATTTTTTCCGTGTGGGGTGGCAAATGCTAAGTGCGCTTGTATTGTTACATAGAAATTCTTGACAAATGTCACGCAACTTCAAAAATTCCGGCTCACCAACACACTCGCACCTTGCATATGCCACTTCCGCTGTGGGCAAAGTTGCTGACAGCGTTCATAGAATTTTATCCGTTAAATTTGAAATTATTCGTTACGTGTGGATAATAATTTTTTCTAGGAATAAGTGAACATTTGCTTAAAATACTAAAGAAAAATTCACAACGTAGATTGGTTGAAGGAAAATAACAACATTTTGAGGAAATTTTCTTCAGTTATCTAAGAAAAATTTACACATGAAATCGAAGTTGAAGATATTCAAAGGCCGAAAATACGCAACCATGTTTGTCCTAATTAGTTTCTAGTATATTGAACATCTCGTTTAGATAGTTTTATTGACCAACAAAATCGAATTATTCGCCTTTTAACCATTTATAATAACTAACCAATGGCATTCAGTATTAAAAAAATGTGGTATTCCCGAACTCTAGCACATTTGCCGAGGTTGGCAGCATTTATTTTTGTATTTTTTGTATATTTTTGCATGTCAAACGAATTCTTAATTGACATAACACCGATTGGAAAACAAAATGGCGAATTTGAATAAAAATTGAGGGGGTTAGCGGCAAGAGGATTGCGAGTTGGGGGTCTCAGTATGATTTGTCTACGCCCACCACCTTTTCATGGATTTTAAGGCCCTTATAACAGTATTTACAAAGACGAGCTATTCAGAGCATTGTTTAGCTTTGACATCCCTGCCAAACTCGTCCGTTTGTGCAGCTTGACGACGGAGAATGTACGCTGCTCCATCATGGAGGGTCAAGAACTCACCGAGACCTTTAATGTTAAAAAAGGATTGAGGCAAGGCGATCCGCTGTTATGTGACTTCCACAGCATCGTTCTTGAAAGAGTAGTGCAAAACGCCAACAGGGGCACGGTATTTCAATACTCCGTCCAATTACACTCGCGAACGCCCACGACATTGCCAAAACGCAGTGTGATTTCAGTGGCTTGATTGTGAGTATGAGACTGAAGCGGCTCTAAATGAAGACAAAACGAAGTATTATGCTGTCATAGACAAAGGAATCTTAAAGTTACCGACTCGATAGGTAACTATGCTGTTCCAGATATTCTGACATTTGGCCAACATTAACCCTTTCAAAGGCCTTTGATAGAATACACTGATAGGTGCCTGCGCAGCAAACTAAGGATTTTCTGGCCTTAATTTTAAAATGGCAAAATACACACCCATGTAGCTAAATATGCAATGCGGGTGTGACAATGCAATGCAGAGGAAGGCGTTACATTGCGTAGAAGTCACAACAACGCGGGAAGTGCGAAAAGGATGCAAGACAAATTGCCACACAGTGTAGCAAAGGATTTAGGAAACATACGGCGAAAGAGCACTTAATAAATAAGTTAGTTATTGCCATTATTGAATTGAACTAAGTTCCTTAACTAATAAATTATGAACAATTATAAGAGTAAAGACCAATTAATTCAACGAAGTGAAGCTGCAACATGGACATCTTGTTTATTGCGACAACCATCAAATGAACACAGCCGAGGAGACATCTACAAAGTTTCGGTATATGAACCTTCCTACTAGACTTTGTCCTAAGGTCTTTTGTTGAATTTCAGAACATAGTCGTAAGACCTCTTCGCTTAAACTGTTAAGAAAGTCCTCGACTCCAACATACGTCCTATTGATGCTACTCTACTTCGGCTGTATCTTGTGAGATTATTAAAAACCAACTCTATACGTATTGGAGTTCCCAAAATAATTAGATTTCCTTACAAGGCTTCTAGCGGCGTGGCAATGAAAATTAATAATACTCGTATACCCAACGCATGTGCAAAAAGAAGCCTTTTGTCATCGACATGCCTTTGAAAACCAATTGAAGTTCAATCCCTTAGACTGTCACATTTCAATTGAATAACGTCATTCACTACAAGGCCCTAATCGTTCTGCATTATATAAAAACTTTATAAATACCTACAACGATTATACGAGGTGGTTCCAAAAGTACCCCACCTCACGGATAGATGGCGGTTTTTGTTTGAAAAGAATGACTATGCTAGGATGTAACAACCTTATAAAGCTCAAATTTGATATTTTGATGACGCTAAGCTCACCCCCAGCATCTAGCGGCATCTACATCTCATCTCTGCAAATGGACACTTACCTCCACACTACTCACCCTTATCGTTCGAGTTGTAGTCTATGGCATTTAATGGGGGGAAATAAGTGTTAAAAATAAAAAATAAATAGTTGGCGCAACAGGTCCGTAGGGACTAGTGATGGGCGCATTCGACTGAATTAATCGATTATAATCGATTCTCGTAATATCTCGAGATGTCTCGATTCTTGATTTCAAATCATTCGAATGATTTGTTAGTTCTCTTTCTCTCAATTTTTATTTTTGTCGTCCGCTCGATTTCTCGAGTCTCGAATATCGATGCGATGCGACACAACACAGAACACAACATACAACACAATCCACAACTACTAGAAACGAAAACCAACATCCATAAAACAAACAATACCTACTTAGGTACTTGTGATGTGACCAGAGACAATACCTTGTGACTTGTGACGTGGGTGGGTGCGAAGAGAAAGGGAATACCTGTATGAACATGAAGTATGATGTATGAAGAAACATATTTCATTCTCATTCGCATGCTTTGCCATCATTCCTTGTATGCTTATTAGTATTACCGTAAAACACCCTAACATTGACCGGGTTCTTAACATGGACCAAAAATCAACTTAGTGTGTAAACTGTCCTCACCACATCCCTGTCCTAGGTATGTGAATTTCGTACCTCCCATATAACATCTGTTTATTGACAACTGGTACAGAAAAAAAATGAAAGCATTCAGCCGTCAGATTTAAATTTAACCGCCGATAACGTACGGAAGTATTTGGATGTGTAATTTAGAGTGTTGGCAAAATTATCTCTGTACACCTAGTTACGGTGTTTTTTTGTGAATATAACCAAACAAGTAAGTAGTTTACTTTATTTCCAATCAAATAGCATTTGAAATTGGCACATTTCTTTATTCTTAAGTAATTTAAAGTAAAAATTAAAAAATGCTTTATACAAATCATGAGTTTTCCTAACTTTGACCATGGAGTTCCCAACTTTGACCGCCCGGTCAATGTTGGGAACCGCTTAAAAATCGCGGGTTTCTTACATTGACCAACGTCTGGTTTTGAGAGATATGAAGCGATTTCCTTTAATGCCTTTAACTACTTCGTAGTGTAACGCTCTACAAACACATTCTTTTTTCTTTGATTTATAGATACATATATATAGATATAAGTATGCCTCCTAAAGAAAAAAACGAGCCTCGAAGACGATATAAAAGTGTACCTGAAGAATTGATTAATGAAGTTATTGGTAAAATTCAAAAAAAGGAGCTATCAATTACAAAAGCTTCGAAGGAGTTCAATATTGCTAAGGGGACTTTAATAAACAAACTTAAAAATCGTCACAGTAAAACTGTTGGCCCTCCTACTGTTTTTAGCGAAACAGAAGAGAAATGTTTAGCTCAAGCGCTAGTTACTGTCAGTGAGTGGGGTTTTCCTTTCTCGGCGGCGAATACCAGAGACTTGGCTAAAAACTATTTGGACAATGTCGGGAGAAAAGTTCCAGCCTTTGGGGATTTTAATTTCAAGAAATATATTTACAGGTTTTACAAGAGCAACAAATTGACGATCCTCTTTCAGATCAATCCGTTGAAGATCTTTTTCAATGTGTTTTAAGTTCTAAATAAGTCACATAAATGCACCTATGTTTTTTAAAAACCAGCTATTTAAAATTTTTCTGAATTGAAGTTATTTACAGAAGTACTAAGTTAAAAATTAGTTTTTTTTAAACTTATATTTCCTAAAACATTTATAAAACCTAAAAGTATTTATTTTTTTTATTTCGTTTATTTATTTTTATTATTTATTTTATACAGAGCTGAATAATATGTGATTTTGTGTTTTAAAGACTGAATTAAGAAGATATTTATTTTTTTTACTTTATTTATTTTTTTGTACTTTATTTATTTTATTGTTTCCATTATTTTTATTATTTAAAGTGTCAGTAATTTGTGATTTTGAGTTTAATTTAAAAATCTGAAATAAAAAGTATTTGTGTTCATATATTTTTTTGTAAAATAATGAAAACATAAAACAAATAATTTTTGGTTTGCAGACTGTCATGAACCACGGTCAATGTTAGGGCAACAGAGGCTTTACTTTGACCGCTTACGTATTTAACAATAACTTTGTTAAAGAAAATAAAAAACGCCGTGGATTTAAACATAATAATACTGAATGGCAGTCCCTGTAGTGCAATTATTAAAAATCCTAAATACGACTTAAGAGTAATTAGTAGCAACGTTTCAAAGTTGAAAAGTGGTCAATGTTAGGGTGTTTTACGGTACTATTAGTTATTACTTATTACTTATTAATCGAGAACTTTGAATCGAGAATTCGAGATTTTCACTCACATGCGCATGCGATAATGCGATGTGTGCATTAGTAGCGGTCTGTTTGAATTCTCATTTGGCTTAGTATTGCTTTTTTGGCTTTGGATGTTTATGTTCCCTTTTTTCGTTTCTAGTGTTTTTGACTAAGTTCGGATTTATATTTTATTTGTGATGGCAGCTAATTTATTAATTTTCTTATTGTATTTTTTGTAAGCATGTGTTTCTTTTAATATAGATATTGAATTTAGCTGAAAATAAAAATGAGACCTGGTGGAAAAACGTCAATTGTTTGGAAGTTTTTTTCAAAAAGATTTAGATTTTGTTGTTTGTAAGATATGCAAAAAAAAATTTAAGTTTTTTGGAAACACAACCAATTTAAAACAACATCTTGTTCGTTTACATCCTGTCCAATGGAGGGATGAAACGGGTGCTGAGGCAGATCAAAGTACTGATTTGGTATCTAGTCTTAATATCACGGATGCACAACCACAGCAACAAGTGGAGCAATTGCTGGAACAAGTTCCGGAAAAAGATCTGCTGCAGATGATGAGCAAAGATCAATGGTAACGGTGAGTCACAACAATTTTAAGCAAATGCGACTCTATGGGGTAAATGCAAAAGAATTTTCACAAATTGAAAAAAAGAAGATCGACAACTGTTTACTTAAAATGATAGTTACTGATTACCAACCACTATCAGTTGTCGAAAATTCGGGATTCCTTCAATATTCAAACATGCTTCAACCCTTATATAAGCCACCAAATAGAAAATCTTTGACAACAACATTACTTCCAAATTTATATGATGAAGTAGCTGCAAAAATAACGAAATGTAGTCGGTAATAGACTATGTGGCTGTTACAACGGATATGTGGAGTTCGGACAGCAACAAATCCTACTACACAGTTACCTGCCACTTTAATTTTAATGGCAAGCTGTATTCACCCGTCCTTGCTACAAGAGAAATGTGTGAATCCCATACCGGGACCAATATCGCGAATGTCTTAGATGGTATTTTTCGGGAATGGGGCATTAGTGACAAAATTGTTACGATTGTTTCAGACAATGCCGCTAATGTCAAAAAAGCCATCAATGAAGATTTGCAAAAACATCACCATCCCTGCGTGGCTCATACACTTAATTTAAGTATAAACGAAGCTATTGTGGCTAACAACGGATTCTCGTGTTTGCTAAAAAAGTGTAGGACACTGGTGGGACATTTCAAACACAGCGTATTGGCTACCGAAAAATAGAGAAAAGCGCAAGAAACAATGGGTCTTCTTCAACTAAAAATTAAACAGGATGTTGTTACCAGGTGGAATTCCTCGTTTATAATGTTGGAAAGATTACTAACATTAAAAGATCCACTCTCAGTTGCAATAAATGATTTGCCGAGAGCACCTGAGTTCCTGATTGCATCTGATTGGGGAACTATTCAAGATTGCATTCCGCTTATCAAACCATTTGATCAGCTGACAAAGGAGCTTTCTGGCTAAAGGTATCCAACTCTATCGCTTGTGATCGTCTTAATAAGATGCCTACAAATTAAAATTAAAAATCAAAGTCCTAAGACAGAAATAGGTTGTAAACTTCAGACCGGTTTATCGCTTGCAACCATAAAACGTTTCTGTGCAAAATTTCTGCGAAGGCAACTCTGTTGGATCCAAGACTGAAAAAAACCGCTTTCGGATTGGATGAAAACGCCAGGAATGCTCAGAAGTGGCTAAAAGAGGAACTTATTGGTCTTTTTTCCAGCCCGATTGAATCCGAAGTCGAATCCAAGACAGGTGTTCCATCTGAAACAGTTCAAAAAAGGATAATGACTCTTTGTGGGTTCATTTTGAAGAAAAGTTGGCGAAAATACAGACAGTTGTAACTCCTGAAACTACGGTTAGTCTTATGTTGAGGAAGTATCTTGAGTTACCTCATGTGCCGATTTCAGGGAACCTTCTTGAGTTTTGGAAGCTACACAAAAATTCTTTAAAAAAAAAACCCAAGCCTAGCTTCTCACAACCATTCGTCTTGTGTGAGTTTTTTATTTTTGGGACGAATGGAAGGGATCTACAATTTTATGCCGAGTCCAAACGGCCAATTGAGAAGCTCTTTCATGACAGTTATACTCTCGGATGTTTGTCAGACATTCGCGAGAGGTGGCGCAGCGAAAAAAACCTTAAGTTGGAATTTGGGTTTTTCTCGGGATTCGAACCTGGGACCCCTCGCTTAGTAGTCCAACACACTAACCACTAAGCCACTGCGCCAAAAATTCTTTACCGGAATTATATAAATTATATTTGAAACATTCTGCGATACCTGCTACATCCGTACCATCAGAAAGAGTTTTTTCCAAGGCAGGCCAGCTGACAAATGATCGTCGAAATCGTCTGCTGGATAAAAATTTGGACAAAATTAAAAGATGTGGTCGCCCACGCGTCGCACGCACGAGTGCGGTAGTAAAAGCTGTGCGAAATCCCCTTCGCAAGCAGAAGATCGTGTCCAGGGAATTGAACATATCCGCCAGATATGCTAGTTCGGGGTGATCTTCACATGAAAGCCTATCGTCGATCGACAGGCCATCTTTTAGCTCCTCAACTAAAAAAAAATAGGGCGGAGAGATGCAAGAGACTCTTGCTGTGGCACGCGAACATTGGGCATGAAAACATTCTTTTTACGGATGAAAAAATGTTTACCATGGAAGAGTTTTTAACAAACAAAATTATAGTGGTTATGCTTTGTCATCAAAGCAAGTAATTCCAAAGATTCAGCGTGGCCATTATCCCGCTTCCGTAATGGTTTGGTGGGGTGGTCTCTAACCAAGGTTCCGCATTTCTTCATTTCTGTGAAAAAGGTGTTAAAACAGGTACAAAAGTCTATCAGCAAGATATGCTAGAGGGTGTTGCAAGGGCATTAACAAATACTCTATTTGATGAAGAAAGATGGGTCTTTCAACAAGACTCTGCTCCGGCGTATAAAGCCAAAACCACGCAGGAGTGGCTCAGGGTCAATATTCCTGCTTTTATAGCCGCAGAGGATTGGCCCTCGGGAAGTCCAGATTTGAACCCATTGGATTATAGTTTTTTTTTGGCTCTCAATTTTTTTTTTTTATAATTTTAAGATTAAGTTTATTTGAACCTTTAGAATTTTATTGGTCAAGTCGAGAAGATGATATCGGCCAAATGGGCGGCGTCACAATTGATTGCCATACTGGCTCGTTTTATGGCATTTTTCATCACTTCGGCGAGAACTTCGGGCGACAGATTCTCGCACTCGTGTCGAATGTTGTCCTTGAGGGCTTCTAGGGTCTCGGGCTTGTTCACGTAAACACGGGACTTCAAAAAACCCCACAAAAAAAAGTCTGGAACGTTTAAATCGGGCGATTTTGCGGGCCAGTGCAAATAGCGAAAACGAGAGATGAGGCGACCCGGGAACGCCGCCTTCAGAATATCGTGGCTCGCATACACTGCGCCGTAGCTCCGTCCTGTTGGAACCACATGTCCTCCAGTCCTAATTCGTCCAATTGCGGCAGAAAAAACTCGGTTAAAATGGCCCTATAGCGCGCACCGTCCACTGTTGTCGTTTGACCAGTTTCGAGTTTGACTTGAAAAAAAAATGGCCCGATGACTCCTCCAGCGTGAACAGCGCACCATGCAGTAACTTTGAGCGGGTTTAATGGCTCCTCGTGCATTACTCGTGGATTTTCGGTGCCCCAGAAGCGATAGTTTTGCTTGTTCACGTACCCGCTGAGGTGGAAATGAGCCTCATCGCTCATTATGAGTCGAAAAATCGTCCACTTCTTCCTCGAGATTGAGGATGGCTTGGGCGTAGGTTACACACGTTTGGTGGTCGACAGGCAGCAGCTGATGCACGGACTGGACTCTGTACGGGAACATGCGCAAGTCTTTGACCAAAATTCGCCTTAGGGACGACCGGCTGATGGCTAATTGCGAGGCACGGCGTCTGGTCGATGTTTCCGGCGACAGCTCGACAGACTCGTCAACAGCGGCGATATTCTCGGCACAACGGGCGCTCCAGGGCCGGCCACTCTTGGCAACGTCTCGTGTGGTCCCACACTCTTCAAGGTTGGTGGCCAAACGGCGCAGTGTTTGCGCAGTCGGTGTCGGACGGCCGTGCAATCGTCGACGAAATTCGCGCTGCGCCAATACTACAGACGAATTGTTACGCAAAAAAATAGACACAATTATTCCGCGTTCTTGGGTGTGTATCGCTCCATGGCTTGTTCACTTGTATTCTACATCTGTCTAGTCCACAAATGTCAAAACAGATTTGACATTGGCGGCCATTTGCAAAAATAAGAGCATCTTCCAATAGGGTGATCTCTTTTGGCCCACCTTGAATATAGTCAGAATTGGAGAGCAAGGCTTGCCCACAGAAATTGGGAGAGCCTAAAAAAATCGTTGACCGTGGCAGCGTCAACGATGTCCATAGAAACAGTACGTGCCGCAATAGCTCAATGGCCCACTCATTCGAAAGCTTTTGTTTAGGCAAAAGGTGGTCATTTCGAGTGACGCATTTTTTTGTTTTCAAATTGCCAATATTATTATCTAATAAATGCAGAAAAAAACAATTCAAAATGTTTACTGGTTTTTTTCTTAATGCCGCTTTGTATTTGTAACTGAATTTAAGGCTGGACTAGGGACCTCTCGCGAACGTCTGACAAACATCCGAGAGTATAACTGTCATGAAAGAACTTCTCAATTGGCCGTTTGGACTCGGCATAAAATTGTAGATCCCTTTCCATTCGTCCCAAAAATAAAAACTCACACAAGACGAATGGTTGTGAGAAGCTAGGCTTGGGTCCATACGGACCTGTTGCGCCAATTATTTATTTATTTATTTTAGGTATATAAATAATAAAAACGACAACTTTCAATCTGCCGACACCGAACTGTGTAGCTCTTTACCAAAAACAGAAATAGAATAGAAATATTTTGGAAATGCGCCTTCGATTGGTCGCATTGGTCGGTGCCATACAAAGTCGCCATACAAAAATGCAAACGAATATTCCGAAATAGCTTCCGTTGCGAAACGCTCACAAATGGAGTCACATCCCATCACATCCAGTCGCATGCAGTCACATCTCTTTTTTGCTAATTACCACAATAAGGGTATCCACGTACGAGCACTCGTCCATACACACCAAAGGAATTTCCAAACCTGCCCGCTGCAGTGCATAATATCTGTCTATTGGCTTGCACAACTCCTTGTCTCGGAAACAAAATAAAAGAATCGCCTTCAACCTGTTATGAAAATTCCATAAACGAGTCGGTTTGGCAATGAAAACAAAAAAAAACAAAGACCTAAACACGCGGCGGAGGAAAACTGCCTACAACGACTCCAGTGCAGAGCCAGTCTCGAGTACATAAAGTTCAAACCAACCGGTTGAATGTCGATGCAATTCCATGCGCAGCGGCAGCACCAGCAACCACCTTCACCGAAATCCAAACTATTCCCAGATGTGCAAGCGACAAATGTCGCATTCAGCCTTACTTCATAAATCAATTAAACTCTGCCATTTCTTGCTCTGCCAACAGCTCGTCATCGCAGCGCAGATTCCTCTTCCTCTGCCACTTTTTCACATATATGTGCTGCCGTCGTCGGAGAAGCTGTACAGCTCCAGCAAGGAGCTGCAGGTACAGACACAGCCCAGGCAACAGATACATATGTGTCCGAGGGAAGCTTTTTAAAATGCAAGCATCGCTACCGATTAAAGGTGCGATCAATAAATAATGACGACTGCCATGGGAGTTGTATCGGTTTGCGCTGACGGGGGCCGGCGGGGGGAAGCTGATTCAGATTCACCCACCGGCCAGGTACAGAGCCGCGGTGTGGTGTTAACAAATAATCTTTCCCACATCTGCCTCAGGCATGACGCATGCGCTAAACTCTCACCAAATCGAGAGAATTACTCAGAATTTATTATGGGTATTGTGTTTGATTTCCTGATAGTGGGAGAGTTCCCTAAGCGCACCTACTTGGTATTCGCCGCGACCACCGATCATCATCAGCCAAGGAGAGAGCGAGAGAGAGACAACTAACTGCGCGCTGGTGTTGATGTGTTCTACAATCACTCGAGACGATCTATAATTTGCTGCGGCAATAAATTAACCATTTGTGTGCCACAGCCATAGATTGTGTGATTGGTATTCGAGGCGATGTATTGGGTGCCGAAATCGCTTCTGGGAAAAGGGCTCTTGATGAGCGCGCGAAATGGCCGTCTCGTAGCCCTTCAGCCAGTCGGCAGTCACCTGGAATTCGTTGTTATCCCCCGTCACTGCCTCGTGTTTGGAGTCTTCCTTTTTGGTTTGTTTTTCTGTCCCAATTGGAGCACAGAAGTATTTTTTTTTTTTTTTTTTTTGCTTTGCGATGGGAAAACGATTTGTATCCACGATTTTGGGATTAAGTCGCCCCGCGGAATGAGCTGCCGATGTAGGATGTTCCAACGGAGAATGCTCGGAATTTAAATATGTACGACTCGCACTCGGTGTGTTGAGGGTTTGAATTTGTCAATTCAGGCTTGTTCCATGGCCGACAACGAAGACGGGACACTTTCCTAATTTATTTGGAAATAAAATTCACAAATTCCTGGCATGTGGGAAATTTACGAGATCGATTTTGGTTCACATCAGAAAGCGATTGAATTTTTAAAGCTATTTAGCTGTCTTCTCTCTTTTAATTTATGTACTGTCGCTCAGGCAGTGTGATGTAGTGCGTTTATCTGTGACTCGAAAGCGAATAGCATGAATTGTTGCGGCGACAATAATTACGATGGTGACTCGCGAGGGGTGTACCCAGGCAGGTGTGCGTATGCAGTATTTATGATGTCGAAGAATCCTTAGCAAGATTTAAATGCCTGTCAAAACAAAGACTCGTCTCCCTACGTTCAAATGCAGACGTAAGGCAAGCGATTTCTCCTTTGTACGGTTCAGTGTCGAAAATTTGACGCGATAGCGAGCCTTTAACTCAACATGAACTGAACACACCTGATCACTGTGCAAGGTCAGCTTGCGCGCAAGTATTGTATTGTAAGTAATAGGCCATGTACACTGCGACCAGAAGGAGTATATTGTGATGGCCTCTGTTATTTAACCCAGGGAGCTGTTGAGGCTCTTTATAAACCTTAGTACCCTTTTTGGTTCCATGTTTCCTGTATCTCCAGGACTTAAAAACGCCCCTTGCATATGGATCGCTCTGCCCCTTGCCACGGCAGGGCATTCGGAGAGTATGCGTCCCGTTGTCTCCTGCTCTTCTCCGCAGAGTCGACAGGAGTCATCGTCGGAAAGTCCCATTTTTTTGAGATGGTATCTTTGTGGCCAATTCCAACTTAAGGTTTTTTTCACTGCGCCACCTCTCGCGAACGTCTGACAAACATCCGAGAGTATAACTGTCATGAAAGAGCTTCTCAATTGGCCGTTTGAACTCGGCATACAATTGTCGATCCCTTCCATTCGTCCCAAAAATAAAAACTCACACAAGACGAATGGTTGTGAGAAACTAGGCTTAGGGTCCCTACGGACCTGTTGCGCCAATTATTTATTTATCTATTATTATCTTGGTGGCCAGTGACCAATAAGATAACCCGTTAGGATCCTTAGATCTTCTTTGCTTAGCTCAAGTAGCTTTTATGTTTTACTACAAGCTGGGCTTATGAATCTTTTTGCCGGTCTCTGTCCTTTGGATTTCGTCCAGTATTCGGCAATGTGATCATCTTTCCATTTATTGAATTTTGAGTGTACGTAACTCAAATGTAACCCGAAGTAGGGCTCAAGACCAGTGAGCGAGCAGGCGTGATGAGCGTCTTTTCGCCAGGCAATCCGCTCGTTCATTGCCCTCAACTTCCTCATGACCTGGTATCCAAGCAACGGTGACTATGTTGTCCTTTGCCAGATCTTCGAGGAGATTGAAACATTCCAAAACCAGCTTTGACCTGATCGAGTACGATCTAAAATATCTCTATGGCGTGTACCTCCGCTTGAAAGATGTCTGGTGATTTCCCCAGTGCTCTAGCTCTTTTGAATCTAGGCCCATAGATCCCGGCACCGGTTGCGTTATCTTCCATCTTTGAACCGTCAGTGTACGAGATTTGTGATCCTGAAGGTATTATAAATTGGTTGGTTCTCCAGGCACTTCTATCAGATATTAGTATCTTAAATTTTCTAGAGAAGCGAAGCCTTTTAAGCATGGTGTCTGATACCTTAATCACAGGATCATCTTGAAGCATTTGTAGTACCCGAAGGTGTCCTGTGAGGTTTCCGGCTTTAAGATTTGATATATCAGGGAGCCTGAGGGCACTGAGACCAGCTTCCTTCTTTACAGAAATATGTAAGGCCATAAGGCTGCAGTTAGACAATTTTGAATCGCCCCCGTTATACCAACGCATGCTAAGCGAAATATCTTGTTAAGTTTTTGTTGGGCCGTTATTTGTTCGATTTTTGGCCACCATGATAAGGCTGCTGATGGTGATCATTGGTTTGATGATCGTGTTTTATGACCAATAGCTAATTTTTGGTTTTAAACCCCAGGTTTTGCTGTAAAGACGATAAATTGCCTTTGTCGCCTTCTTGGTGACTCGATCAAGGTGTGAATTCCAGGTGAGTCTTGTCTAGGATTACTCCTAGGTATTTAACCTCTCCTGATAAATCGATAGCTGCGTTATTCAGCTTGATCGGCTTCAGTGCTAGTTTTCTCTTTCTTGAGAATGGTATCATGACTGTTTTTGAGGGATTTATGGTCTGACACCATCTATAGGTTAAGCTTAGGGTCCTTTGCATGATCTCCGATATCGTGGAGTCATGCTTGCCACTAACAGTGATTACTACATCATCTGCATAACCTTGTATTATGTACCCCGATTGTGTGAGGTGGTCTTGGAGTTTATCTATGACTAAAGTCCAGAGTAGAGAGGCCACCTAATGGCCTTAACAGTCTTTTGTGAGCCCCCATACGCCAGATTAATAATTCTGCTTTCTAACATGTTTAGAACCCATTTTATGATTAGTGGGGCATTGCCCTTCCTTATCATAGCTTTCTTTATGGCATCGAAGGAGGTATTGTCAAACGCTCCCTGGATGTTTATGAAGGCACAGAGAACCGTTTCCTTTGCTGCCAGAGCTTTTTCAATCGTCGTTGTAAGGCTGTGTATGGCAGTTTCGGTAGACTGGCCGGCTTGGTATGCGAACTGGCTCGCATGAAGTGGGTTATCTGTAAGGAACTGATCCATAATGTATTGATAGAGTAACTTTCTTCATGGTTTTTAGGAGGAAGGAGCTAAGGCTGATGGGGCGATATGATTTCGGTAGTTGTTCGAATTTGCTTCCTGCCTTTGGTATGAAACCAAGTAACTATCGATCTGGTGAAGAATGCCTTTTGGTTGCATCTATTCTTTTATGGAGGGACAAGTTCATTGACAGCACCTCCGTGGACACAAAATTCGTCGACTAGTCTTACAGTGCTTGTTAAATGTGTATACGAATGGTGATAAGGTCAACATTGGACTTGAAAATTGGTAACACCAAAAGAAATTCACTTTTACTACAACTTTGACATTTTTGTAAGTCTCCAACAACACAAGCAGATCTGACATCTCGCGACTAACCGTTCAGGCAATATAACACTTTTCATTTGGTAAGGAACGGATCATATACGGCAGACTACTCGAGCTGGCAGAGGATAAAGGAGCTTTGTCAGATTACCAGTATGAAAATCGAAAGAAAATCGCGTTCTACCGCCGATGCCATTAAGACGGTAGTAGATACAGCGGCTGAAACAATACGGGGAAAAAGATGCAGACGGGGTACGAAGAAATATTGCGCGGTTGCGACTCTTGACGTTAAAAATGCCTTCAATTCGGCAAGCTGGTCATGCATAAGGATATCCTTGGCCAGTATGGAAACGCTGAATATAGCAAACTACCTTAACTACAGGAAGTTGAGATACCATACTGACGATGGCGTAAAATACTACAACGTCACCGCGGGAGTACCACAAGGGTCGGTTCTTGGACCCCTCTATGGAACATAATGTCCGACGGAGTTCTACGATTAACGCTGCCACAAGGAGTTAAAGTTATAGGCTTTGCTGACGATATCGCTGTGGTTACTGTGGCCAAACATATGACAGAGTCCGTCACGGATGAAACAATCACCAGAATCAAGAATTGGCTAGAATCCGCAGGGTTAGAACTAGCTGACCACAAGACCGAGGCTGTCTTGATAATCAGCCGAAAAACTGTGGAATATGCAAATTTCCGTGTTGGAAATCAAATAAATAGATCAAAGGAGTCATTAATTTATCTATGTAAGAGTAATGCTCGACAACAGGTTATGCTTTAAAACGCACGTCCAGTACGCCAGGATAAGGGCGTCACAGATGCAAGCAGAGCTCTTTCCCGGATTATGCCAAACATCGGTGGACCTGGATACGCCAGAAGGATTCTGTTATCCAGAGTGATCAGCTCAGTACTGATTTACGCTGCACCGGTCTGGGCAGGGGCTCTTACAACGAAGGAAACAAGAAGGAAGCTCTCGTCAGCATACAGGCTCTGCGCAATAAGAACAATAAGCGGATTCCGAACAATCTCGGACGAAGCAGCCTGCCGTATTGCAGGAATGATTCCCATCGACATTCTCGCCATCGGAATGCAAAGGATCTACCTTAGGCTAACAGTCAACCGCCAAGAGGTCATCGTAAGGAGGAAGATGAAATAAGAAGAAAGGGCAACATCTATAGCACTGTGGCAAGTCCGGTGGGATAACACGGCAAAAGGCAGAAGGACCCACAAACTGATCCCAAACATCGAAGTCTGGACAAGAAGAACAAGCGGGAATTGCCCTACCACCTTACGCAGTTCCTTTCCGGGCACGGCAGCAAGTCTACCGAAACTGACTTTAGTCATAGATTAACTCTCGATTAAAGACACGTTTTCTCAACCAATGAAAAGCCGTGCAGTCACAGAAGATGTGTTCAGAAGATTTAAGGCCGCAATGACCTGTGAGGAAGCCCACTAGCTTACTTATATTATCCTAACTAAGCATAAGGATTTCCTTGCAGAAGTAAGGATTAATTAATCGTTTGGATTGTCTTCGACCAGGGACATCCTCCCAGTGTACAAGACGAAGTTGTTTTTCCCATTCATTAATTATCCTTACCGCAGTAGCCCCATTAACTGTGCAGTAGGGTTCTCGTCCACGGAGAACAGATTCGGAACCAGCCCTGGCTAGTTTGTCTGCCTGTTCGTTACCTGCAATACCCTGATGACCCGGTACCGTGCAAAGTTTTACCTTGTTGTGTTTGGATAGGGTTTGTAGAGCTTCGTGACAGCATTTAACTGTTTTGGAGTACATTGCATTGGACGCCAAAGCTTGTAAACCTGCCTGACTATATGAGAAAATTTGTATTATGGCGCCCTTAATACTTTTTTTTTGAAAATAAGGTCAGCGCAAGTTTCGATCGCATGAATTTCCGCTTGAAAAACCGTGGGACTCATTCCCATGGGTATCGAGACTTTGGTGTTGGGTTGAAAGACACCAGCTCCAACTCCGGAATCCATCTCTGATCTGTCCGTGAACCAGACTATGCTTTTTGGGTCCAGTGACGGAACACCATTGGTCCAACTATCACGATCAAGTAATTCTACCTCGAAGAGTTTCCCAAAAGGGAGTACAGCCTGACCATGGTGGCCGGGACGGAGCAGAACGTGTCCAAGTTTGGGATTAGGTTAAGTATTTGCAGGTATCCCACATGTTCAACTGGTTTAAACCTGTATTCTTGTTGCATTTTAATCGCGCATCTAGCAGCAGTCATCTTAATGAAGAATTGCAGCTGTGAGAGCCGAATAATAACCTCGAGTGCTGTTGTTGGGCAAGTGGGCATCGCACCTGTAATGCCGAGACAGACAATCCGCTGAAGCTTCTGAAGCTTGTTTGCCGTAGTTCGTTCAAGTACTTTCGGCCACAAGACGATTGCCGCGCACGTATAGAGCGTCACAACGGACAAATACTGTGAAAAAGTATGCTTATCTAACCTCTGTGAAGAACAAAATGACATAAGCGGTAAGATTTAGGGAAAAGTTAATTAACCTACTTACTGAACGGGCGCCCATGGAGAGTGTCTGTCTGAGACACTGCAGCCTCAGCCTTCCATACTCTACGATCCCAAAAATGCTGCTTCCAGTTATCTAGACCAATCGCGCTAGAGGTGGTCTTCCTTCGGCCCTACTCTCTATTTCGTTCCGAAAGTCAATCCTATTCGAAATTGCTTTCCGTTCCGTTTTTAAGTTGGTACTCTGTAAAACTTTCGGAATTCTAAATCGGAGTAGTAGTACATTACATATGGCTTTCGAAATAGAGACTACAAAACGTTCATTTTCGAAAAATGTTATTTTCAAAACGAGATACAGAGTAGGGCCCCATGTCTTCTAGAACTAGAGGGAACATGGGATTCGAAGATCATTTTAGCTGGAGAATTGTTGCTCATTACCTCGAGATAGCCGAGTCGACGTAATTTGTTTTTTTTTAACTTCATCCACAGCTGATAGAGTTCGCGGTTGTATCTTCGCCTCCAATCGCCCTCCTCGCTCACAGGACCAATAATCCGTCGATATATAAGGAACAAGGTATTTGCCCTTCTTTCCTGCTTATCGACCAGCATTCGGCACCACAAAGTTGAACTGGCAGGATAAGGGTTTTGTAGAGAGTACACATTTTGTCCTTCGAGTTCGGGCTTTTGAACCCAAATGTTTTGCCAAGCCGAAGCAGCAACGGTTTCCTAGGGTAATTCTAAGCCGGATCTCCACTAGGCTGTCTTTTGTGGGGTTCATGTTTACTCCCAAGTAGATCAACTCCTTAATAAGCGAAAAGTTATGCGCATATAAGGCAGACGTTGTCATCTTTGCAGAAGCAAGAACTTAAGTGCCAAAATTACGAGTTTGAGACCTTAATCCAGTTCATTTTCCACAAATGAAATGAAAACTGACGGTAGTGAAACAAATTCAGGCAGAATATAACTTCTTATGATCATCAAAGTTTCCAAAACCATATCGTCCCGACGATTATTGTTGTACGGAATGATGAAAACGCACTCAGTTGTCTTAATTGACAAATTGTCCGTTTGCTTTATGGTCCAGTTAGTAATGAAGGGGTTTGAAGAAATCTACGAGCTGTGCAGCTTAGAGGCAACGACATGTGGATACGAGTACAGCAATAAACTAACCGGGATCGTCCTCGAGTCTGCTTGCTTCGCTTGGGTTGTTGAGGAAAGCCCTGGCGGCGCATTCAATAAGAAGAGGACCCCAACTGACTATTCATGAACTACTTGGCGACAGAAAACAGTTTACTTAGAGCCCACGAACAACGGCAATTAGCCAGCCGATAGACTTTATTACATCGGTGATTCCAAGGAAGAGTAGATGCAGAGTATTCTGCTTTTTACAATGGAGTCGAATTCAAAAGTTGGTATTCTTAGCAAATAAACGAGTTGCTTTAGAAAAGAGCGACCCAGTTGAGGTAAAAGAATTTATTGGGACAATCACCTGCTATAATGACATCGAATTCATTTCAAAGACAACGCATTGAGTTTCAACACTACCTGATGTTCCGTCTTTGTTAAAAAGCGCATTTGCACCTTTCAAACTTTCATACAGATTTTATCAAGAAGTCTTTAAAAGTAAACACAGATGAAGGAGCCTTACGGATGATGTCAACGGCAAGCAGAGCACCTGACCCTGACACAAAGTGAAACAATGTTGGACTTAGGCTACGACTTACTCGACACTTCAAACACACGATAGTATAAAATATATCACGCAATACGCATATGACAGATCGCCGCACTGTAGGATTTGGATCCACAAAACGAAACGGGTCCCTCTCCATTGTAAAATATATGTGCTTACAAGCTACAACTTACCGTATCAGCCGCCGTCAGATTAATACCCAATCCACCGGCTCTTGTCGACAGCAGAAAGACAAAAATGTCTGCACGACTTTGAAAGTCCGCCACCATGTCACGACGCGCGGAAATTTTACTCGAACCATCCAATCTCATGTAGCGATGCTTTCGATGCCACATGTATTCCTAAAAGAAAAACACACTCGAGTCATATAAAACCCGATTCCAAAGAAATCACTTACTTCCAGCAAATCAATCATTTTCGTCATCTGTGAGTAGATCAGAACGCGATGTCCTTGTGCCTTCAATCGCGTCAGTAAACTGTCCAACACAGCTAGCTTGCCAGCATCGGAAACCAATGTCTGCTTATCAGGTATCACGATAGACGACCAACCGTATCTCGGTTTACACAGTTCAAGGCCATTGTTAAGTAAGTTGTAGCCATCTTGATTGTCACACTGGATGTGTCGAATGTAAGCCCATTCTGCTGCTCTGCTCTCACAGCTAAAAAAAATATGATAAAATTATCAATGACGCGGCAAATTCAAATGAAAGCCGACTTACTAAAGCCTCCTTTTGACGGCTTGGACTTTTTGACCCAAGCCATACAAGAATCGCGGCATTTCGATAGCTTCGCAGGAATATTTCATCGGCGGTCGGGGAATGTGATTGAACTCTGGTAGGAGGATGGTTGTCGCTTTTATGTTCTTGTCGGGATTCTTTGGCGGGCGGCCTCTAGGAGGTGAGGTAAATATTTTCGGTTCTTCTTTCAGCACGAGTTGTCGAGCGAATTCATCATCGGCATCGATTTCCGATTTGATCAGTTGATTTCCGTCAGCAGAGAGTATTTCCGTGATTTTACGTTTTCTACTTCGGATGACGCGATGTTCGATGGTTTCTTGCATGTTGACGGTTTGATAGTCACCGAATGTGTAGACAGAACTTTCCGTTGATGTCTGAAAGTGGAAATTAATAGAGTAAATACAGGTTTGTCTTAAATGAGGGGTGTATGGTTGGATTTTCAAGAGGTGGTACATTTGAATAGTTATAGCAGTTAGGGCCGTTTGCTCATACGACTCTTAACGATTTAAGTTCTACTTAAATATTTATAAGCTCCTTTTTTTTAGGGCATAAACTGTAACATTAGAGTTTATGTGGCACTTAAGTTCGCAGATGGACCATTGGATACGTAGATCATCGACTGAGCGAAATTGTTTTGTCAAGTTCTAGCAAATCGTTTTATGAACGAATATGACAAGTTTTATTATACATGTGAAAAATGAACGACTGCTCTAAGTAGCTTCCGCGCTAAGTTGGCACTAATGTCTGTCGTTGTGAAGATCAGATGATAAATGGTGCTGCTACTGCTGCGATTAAGGCGCCACAACGAAAAAGTTTGTCTTCAAAGCCACGCCAACTTAATACAAAGCTGGTGTAGAAGAATTTGAACATTTAGGAGCAGTTTGTTTAATCTTGGTTATCTTTAATCGTCGGTTATTCCAGCTTGTAATCATCGAATGTATTTGTTCAGAACTTAAACGTAATAAATGAAAAATAATGAAAAGCATGCAAACGCAGCACAACTGGTGAAGCGTATGGCATAACCACGAACAGAGTGTCAGTAGGGCGCCATTATGATTAGTTAACAATAAGATAGTATTTATTTAAGCAAACAATTAATTCGATTGCAGAGTTCATCAAGCATTATCATTACTCCCCTTAAGTAAATATCATCTGACGAAACAGATATCGACTTGAAAATTGTTTCCCCTGCTGTGGATACAAATTAAGTAGTTTTGGGATTCGCAGTCTTCAGACGACGAGGAAGGCGAAGAAGATAAGAATTCCTCGAAAATTATATCCATGGCTATTTATGAATTTCTTTATTTTGGTTTTTACGAAACTTTGCGCATTCGTTTTGAAAACAAACATCTTAAAATGACGTAAAACAGTTGTGCAAAGTATATTGGTTATTGTGGCACAATTACGCTTTACACTTAGTAAATCTGGAAAAAAATATCGAGATCCGCAAAAAGTGACTGGGTCGAACGAAACTTTCTCCTTCATCAAAAGTTTACTTGATTGTTTTCTTTTTTTATTAGGTAGGTATAGGTAAAAAACTAAGAATCAATGCTAGATATAAGAAAGAGTAGAATATAGGAAAAGGAATAGTGTTGAATAAAATTCACTTTTGGGTAGTTCATCTGATATGGCTGTACATATCAAATAACAATGTGAGTTTTTAAGAGTTTAAGCTCTCGGTAAAAGGAAATTGTCGCAAGTTCTGGTTAGAGAGTTATAAGTACCAATGTACTATTTTATAAGCTCTTACACTTTACAAGACTTTTGAGTACGAGGACAAGTGTAGTAGATCAAAATCTTTGGAGCGGTTTTTTGTAAAATTTAGCAGACAAAACAGTACCAAATATTGCAATGATTAGTTTGAAAAAAATCTATTGCTTAACTATTTAGTTGAAAACCGCGTACAAGTAATTGTTCGGGGTGAAAGCATTACTAGGTTTTTAAAGTTTTTTTTTGTTTTTGAATTTGAAAATGGGGTTTTCGAGAACAGTTTTTAAAATTTGCGTATTTGGTGGATCGAATTGAAAATTAAGGACGCTATGATTTTGAAAACCTCAATTTTACTCTAAGTTTGCATTTTAGTTGAAATCTTTGTTGCCATTTTTAAGTAAACTAAAGAAACTCAATTTTTAAAAAACTACTTTTTTTTTCAAAAATCCATTTTTTTTCATTTTAGCCAGAGAAAAACTGAGTTTGTTATTAAGTTGGAAATGACCATATTGCCTTAGAAATGAATTTTTGTTACAATCGTATGAACCGTTTTCGAGATATGTCCAAATTTCAAAAGTACCGTTATTTGATTTACTAGCGGAAAACTGAGTATGCAGTCGTGGTACCCTCAGCTTCTTAAACTTAAATATCAATTAATTTTGCTTGAAATCGTTAGAGCCATTTTCGAACAAATCAAACTGGTATGAAAATGTTGTATGGGAAGTACCATTAATATTGAGGTTACCGTGTAAAAACGGTACCGAACTGTAAGCCCCCAAACTCCAAATCCAAAGTTTGAACAAAACACGTGTAGCCATTTAGGCTGTAGGCCTCGGGACATACAGACAGACGGACAGTCGGACAAAATTTTGCCACTCACTTTTCTGAGTTCCTCTATCATCGTAATGTCAGAATTGAATAACATCTCGAGTTCGAAATTTAGTACGAATACAATATCTTTATCTTACTACGTAATGGAAAAAGTTAAAAAGAAGATTGATTTGTTGTCCCAATGGAAAACCACTAAAATCAAAACATTTAACATTTGTCAAACTTCAAAGTATGTTTTGCGTTTTTAGACGACAAGTCTGTGAAAAAATAGAGAAAATAAATAAATAAATATCAACATCAATTGAATGCATTTTTGTAAACATAAATCAAAATTTAAGATAGCCTGGCGTCACAACACACATGTAAACAAAAATAATCTCGTTTTATATTCCATTGGGTAAGCGTAGTACGCTGTTTGAGCTAAATTAAATTTTATCTGGTCTCTAACTTTCCTCACCAAACATCAGCTAACGTCTTAGCTAACTTTTGACATAGAGTACGCCGTGGATAAGTGTCACAGAAAACAGCTGTTCTTTGAAAAAACTTCCTTCAAAAATGTAATTTCTGATTCTACGTACTTCTCGTCCATGTGAAAAAAAGCTCATCCTTGTATACTTTTCAGCAACAGAACAACAAATACACAACGATCTGTCACAATTTAGCTTGAGAAAATGTGAAGACGTATTAATGTGGTATTCGATTGGGCGCTGTCAGAGCACTTTTTATGTTCGTTTCGTACAAAAAAAAAACAATCCTTTTCAGAATTCAGAGCACTTTTGCAAATCTGGACTTTTTCTCAGATTTGCTTCAGATTTACCAAAACAAGTACGTTTGAGTTTGAAAACTAGTGGAGTTTGTTTACGTTTTCGTGAAATTTTTCAACTGCAAACAAACGATTGCATCGGGTGGATCTATTTTTGTTTAGAAATCAATCTGGGCGCAAATTTAGAATGTTTTAATATAACATTTTAGCAGTGAATGCAAAATGCTTAGAAAAGTGTCGAAGGCTGTCAACACAAAAAATAGCACGTGACGTTTTTATGTTCGATTATGGCGTTTTCGATTGAAGAAAAGAATTGCCCTTTCTATGAAAAGAGCAAATCTAGAAGTACTCTTTCGCTGTATTTTATGTTTCATTGAAATAAAAGTGCAATTCCAGGTCAATTCTTAGCACAACATAAGTCTCCGAAATATTTTTAGAGAATTGCCCTGAACTCACCAGCACACACTAGCCAAATGTCAGATTGAAATTTTTGTTCTGTTATTAGAAACAAATTTTTCGCTTGTGATACGAAAATATACAATTATGCGTGCAAAATGTAAACTGAAATAGAAATATATTGATTTGGCCTATTAAAATATTCATATTTACTGTAGAAAAAGAAAAAGAAGTAGCAACAGAAAACCAAATCTCACATATTGTGTCTACCACTATTACAAAAGCGCTCCAAAGAATTTCATTGACAAGAGAAATTCTGTATTTCGGGGCAATTCTCTCTGATCTTCAATGAAAAACGCCATTAGACACACGACATCTGAAATATGGGGGCAAATCTGAAGCAGCCCAATCGAAAACCATATAAATGGGCACGCAAAAATTTGACATGAAGTACATTCTGAAACAAAATTTTTTAGTATTAAGCTCGAGTTGCGTACCACCCAGCTAAATGGGTTCGCTTAAATTTTGAAAAGAATTTTGTATGGTAGACAAAATGTAGCACAAGCAGCGTACTTAGCTGTACGAAAAATCTGAACATCCGAATTGAAAACGACATAAAAGCCCGCATGTCGTATATATACGGTGACCATTTTTTTCAATCATATCAAAGAGCGAGGACAGTTTTTTAAGTAAAAGTACCTATAAAGTCAAAAATGGTTATATCCAAATTTGTAGGTTTTTGTAGGTTTAATAAAAGAATTTGACTTGCTGGTTGATTACCAGCTTTGTAAGAATTGAGAAGGTACCTACTCGCAATCCCGCATATTCTTATGCATAGTAGAAAGATGGTCTTTAGGGAAAAAAGACGACATTTTGGAAAAGAAGAGGACAATGTATTGATTTCTTTTAGTAAAAAATCAAAGAGGACATAGTAGAGACAAATAGGACTGTCCTTTCATAAAGAGGAAGAATGGAGATTGTTTTTCAATTATTTTTTTCTAGATCTACACGTAAAGGGTGTTTTTTTTAGAGGTATAGAACTTTAAGTTGACAGCACTATTTTAACTAGCGGCCATTTTGTCAGCTGTCAAGTGATTTATGTCGTTTTCCATTGGGACCACCAAAAATCTTTTTCAGATCTCAGATTTTATGCGGCTCATGGAACATGCAACGAAATTGATCTGCTTTTGTAAATGGATTAGTGCGTTATTTGACAACAATATCAGCTGTTCAAATTGCATTTGCTTTTGGTAAAATCAATCATGGAAATCGGCTTGAAAAATGTTTTCTCTGTTGTAGCTAAAATGGAGTAGTTTTGGTGATTCGTAGTTTCCAGATGATGAGGAAGACAATGAAGATAATAATTCCTCCAAAACTATGTCAATTGCTGTTTATGTAATACTTTATGTTGGTTTTCACGAAACTTTGCACATTTGTTTTAAAACAAACTTCTTTAAATGACGTGAAACAGCTGTGTAAATCTGAAAAAATATCGAGATCTGTAAAAAGTGATCCGAATCAAAAAAATGATTGATTTTGTGTCCCAATGGAAAACGACATTAGAAAACAAAGGAAAGTGTACTATAAAAAGTACCAAAAATTGTGTCCGATCGAAGGAGAGGGCATCACTGATTTGCATATGATATTTGACATATTGATGATTTTGTTTTGTTTTTTTTTTTGCTTATAATAAGCTTCAAAAGGCCTTTGAAGGATATCTGTTGGGCAAATTAATTTATATATTCCTTTTCTTAGAATAAAATCCTCGTTCTGAAATAAAACATTGGCCTTGTTTTACACGAAAACAAATGATAAAATTTGAATTCTGCGATGACAAAAAATGCAATAGATTCTAAGAAAGTTGTCGCACTAGCAAATGTGGAGGTCTAATTGTTTATTGGTGCCGTTTCACTAATGCTGTACATTTTTACTAAGGGTGGCAACCAGCTAATCGTCGACATTAGTGTTTGATTATTATGTTCTTTTCCATTGGGCAAAAAGAAGCATCCGGGAGAGTCCAGAATCGAAAAAATCACTTCTGAAACCGTACCATTGGCACAAAAAATACTCTTCTGGTGATTCTGAGGAGAGAATTTCGCTTCTCGATTTGAAGTCAGAATCCACTCAAGAAGCACTCACACAAGACAGCAGCCGTAGATTTTTTTTTGCATTTCACCAATACTATTGTGGATTCTTTCAGAAGCTGTTTTGTTGTTCCATGGGATTTCAGAATGAGTGGATCCCCGAGAAACCAATGGAAAACGACATTAGTAAGGCCGAAATGTGTATGACACACAGCTGGCGGATACGAATTGTTTATCATTGGAAGGATTGCTTTTATTTGGCTGAATCCTGTGAAGGAGGCGGCTACACCGAGGAATGGGAGAAGTCCAAATCAACCTCCATCACAGTAAGGTAGCCTCAGGCAACCTGGAGCTGTTCCTTGAGGAGGAGCAGCTGGATCTGGTGATCTGACGGTAGTGGAGACCAGAGGCAAGGGCGAGAGCTGTTCAGTGACGTCAGTGAACAGTGTACATTGTACAGTCCTCCCCGAGTACGAAAAGGCGCTAGTAGCAGCGTCAGAACAAGGTAAGACAAATTTAGTCTTTGGCTGTGATGCTAGCACCCATCAAACTATTTGGGGTAGCTCAAACATTAACGCTAGAGGTGAAGGTTTCTTGGATTATCTTCTATGCTCCGATCTGCTCAAAGGAAGTACCTACCCCCTTGACCTCCAAGGCGTCAACTTGTAAACTACCACCACCGATTAAGCCAAGCACCATTCCTAAGGAACCAACGGCACAGAGCAAAAAAGTAGGAACACTGTCTGCTGCCAAAAGATTACGCTCAGCTGGTGAGGTTACACGTTATGTGGTTAAAAAAGCAAAGTCTGGTTTCAAGACAGCTGAGGAGCTGACTCCAGCTATCATCGACCGTAAGAACCACGATGTCAAGCTGTCAACCGATAACTCCCTTTTTGTGGTGACCGATATACTCAAGCCATGGCAACAAAGATATCTGCAATTTTGACGGAGCGGGTTGGCGCAAAGGCGTTAAGGTTGTAGGTTGTGACAATAGAGAGTCATTTGACTTTCTAACGCGCTGCAGCTTTGGGGAAATATTTCTCGGTGACAGCCTACGCCATACGGTTCTGCAAAGGCTTGGAAAAACTAGCAGCGATACCTCCATCAGATCTATGAAGGTTCATCAACAGATCCGAATGGTTTTGTTAGTTGCATGTCCCACCATATACTATATATGGGTAATCACAATGGGCCTCAATGACTTCTGGGTGAAAATGGCATATATTGAAAACAGCCCCTCTAACAGAACCTTAGCTAACCTAACAAAAACGATGGAAGTGAGCACCTCTCCCAACTGGTAGTACAACTAGAGGTTACCAACACAGATCCGTACGCCTGATGAACCTAAACTACTCATTTAAGATGATACAACTGTCCGCAAGTCTCTTGCAGAACGTGATTTTGATAACCTATCGCAGACATCTATTTCTTGAGTGGAAGATGGTTAGACTCATAAATAAACGCCTTCGGTATAACAAAGCAGACCCAAGTACTTTGGCGGACTGCACTTTGTAAAATTCTTACGGCAACAAATGAGAAACTACAACTACAACAACTAAAAATGGGTAAACCAAAAGCCCACCACTTACCGGCGCGGTGAAAATGAGTCCACGCAGGATACTGTCCTTCGATTGGAATCTGCTATCCAGGACATTTGCAAATGTCGGCTCCAATAGAAGCAATTTCCCCACCGGGTATGGTGTCCACCATTCCTGTCGATAGGCGTGATCGGCGTATGATCGCATAGTAAGCAGATAGACCTTCAAACTGGAAAAAAAATGAAATGAAAATGTTTGTCGAACTCGAGTTGAGGTAGCTTACAATCCTATGAGGCCAGTCATATCTTCCAGATCCTTCGGGCTCAGATCAACGAAACGGCTGAAGCTGAACGCACAATCCAGACCCATGTCGATGTATCGGGGATAGTGAACCGATTTGTTGGGCGAATCCGAACGAGGAGGCTCGTAGAACAACGATCTCTGTACATTTTCGGCCTTGAAAATGTTGAACCTGCAATGAAACACATGTTGGCGGTTAGAAATGGCGATGTTTACTTCGGTAGGAACCTACCTATTGTACAGCAGATGCTTTTTGCTGGGCACCGCAACGCTCAGCAAGGCCTCATTGTACACCAGACGCGGTACCACGTACTCCTCGCACTTCATCGAAAACGGACTCTTGGCATCCCTGCGCTCGAACAACTCCGGGTGGTTGCACACCTTCCTGAACTGCATCACCAGGTTCATCAGGTTTGATGTGAAATTTCGGTCCACGTGGTGGCCATCGCCACCGCCGATGGTATAATGCAACAGATCCTCGATGCGAATCTTCTTCTTCAGAGCCATGTAGAGCAGCTTTTGCCTGGTGGTCAGTGGACAGTACACCATGATCTCGATCTTGTCCGACAGCTCGTTCTCAACGTCCTTCTTGATGCGGCGCAACATGAACGGCTTGAGGATCATATGGAGCCGGGAAATCTGCTTCTCGTCAATGCCCGTCTTGTTCTCGGCATGGCTCTCGATGTCCTTCGAGAACCACTCGTTGAACTCGTCATGCGAGTCGAAGAGGGTCGGCATTATGAAGTGAAGTAGCGCCCACAGTTCGGCCATACTGTTCTGGATCGGTGTGCCACTCAACAACAAGCGATTGCGACAGTTGAAGCCGAGCAGCAACTTCCATCGCATCGATGAGGAGCTCTTGATCGCTTGGGCCTCGTCCAGAATCATGTACTGCCACTTGATGCGGTTGAAGTATTTGTAATCGGACACAATCAGTTGGTAACTGGTGATGACCACATGGAAGCTGGCGTCCTTTGTGTGCAGATCTTTCTGTTCCCAGAACTGGCGAAGGATCTTTCTCTCGTTGGGCGATCCCCAGTAGGGAACGACGTTGAAATCGGGCACGAAACGCTGCATTTCCTGTTGCCAATTGTGCAGGGTAGACGCTGGCGAGATCACCAGGAAAGGGCCCCACACCCCGTACTTCTCCGCGATGTGACAGAGGAAAGCGATGGATTGGACTGTTTTGCCCAGACCCATCTCATCGGCGAGGATACCGCTGATGCCTTGGTCATAGATATTCGCCAGCCAGGTCATGCCCTTCAGCTGATAGGTCTTCAGAGTTCCACGAAAGATATCCGGCTGGGGGAGGTCAGGTTTGACCTCAGCTGAGCCTCCTGCTTCATCCATAATGCTGACGTTGAACAGCTGCGTTCGCGCACGGTCGGCGTTGAAAGCGTCGGCTGCGTTTTTCTGCGCTCGCTGCTTCATCAACTCCGAGTCGTAGTCATCGTAGGCGGACAGTCTGGGGTTGATCTCTTCATCCAATTGAGTCAAGATCCGCAACTGTTCCTCCTCGGTGCCATGACCTAGCTTCTTCGACATGAAATGCGCATACAGCTCGGTCTGAGTGATCAGGAAGTTGAGTTTGCGCTGTTGTCGCTTTGCTTCGATGATCTCAACGTCAATCTTCCGCTGCTCCTCGGCCTCCTTCTCCATTCGGCGACGTGTTTCCCTCTCCACGCGATCGTATCGCTTCCAGTAGCCCTGCATTTCTCTCGTCAATCGTTTTGCCCGCCAGATTGTCTCCTTCATAATTTTCTGCGACTGCATTGCCTTCTGTCGGGTAACTTTCATGCACATGGTAGCGACGCGCTTGCACCCCTGAAGCATCTCCTTGTGATTGTTAGCTTTGGCTCGCTGGACTTTGCCGAGTTCCTTCTTCGCCATCAACTGCCAAACCTTCCGACGCCGAGCTGCCATCAGTTCAGGGGTCTTTGCCAGAGCGGACTTCTTCTTGCGACCACGCCCAGAATGAGGCATTCTGGCCGAACCCATTGGGCTGTGTGATTTGGAGTCCTCTTCGCCGAACTCGGACTTAATTTGTAGCGAACTGTGCAGTGGGTTCCACTTTTGATTCTTCGGGTCATTGGATGTGGAAGGGTCACTATGCTTGCTGCGACGCTGCTTTCGCGGTTTCGGGATTTTGGGCGGCTTTTCTTTTTTCTCGCGCTCCTTGCGGCGTTTGCGTACTCCCACGATAGACCGCTGATGCTCAGGGAACATGTCGTAGGCAGACAAGAGACCTGTACCATAGTAGCCATACTGAGTGTTCTGGAAATGGCACAATCAGTGGTGCAACTATTACGATTGGCTAAACACTCACCTTTTCCTTCTTGTAGTACGACTCTCGGAACTTTTGCTCCCGCAAATGGCATCTCAGCATATCCTTTACATAGTCATCCTCGTCAGAGATCTCCGAGTCTGTCTCGGTATCGCTCAACAGAGCGTCGCAAAGCCACTCCCTCTCGCTAGTCACACTTGACAAATTGTAAACGTGAGCCTTGTCACTCTGTCTCTCTAGGAAAGTGCAATATAAATTATAATACTTATCAGAACCGCCAGTCAAATACTCACCTTGCTTGGAACCGTTTATGCCTTTGTACCTTCCACCAGCCCTTCTCACGCCATCGTTCTCCTCCTCCTCCGTTTCGGAATCAGTGCTGGCCAGCGGTTGCGACAACATCTTGTGCGCGAACGACATAAAAGGTCCCATGTCCAGACTCGCTTCGAGCCTCTGCAAATGCAGTGGCTTCGCAAACTTTTTTGAAATCGTACCATTTTCAGTTTTCGCTGAATTCATTGTTATGGTAGTTGCTAACCTATATTATTCTGAAATTACACACATCATGACTAGCTCAGTACCATACATAATTAGTGTCTCGGTAATATTTACTTACGTTTTGTTTATAAACACAATTTTCGGGGGATATCTCGGGCGCCCCAATTGCATGTGTTGATTTTGATTAATAAAAAATTGCTAAAACGAGTTTGCCATTTGGCCAATTGGAGATGTTTGCGTCAAGTTTTCTTATACCACGCCGTTTCGTCAGAATTAAAACCAATAAAAGAAAATGCCAAAGAGATAGAGAAAAACTTTGAAATTTTTGACATGTTGTCGTTGTAGCCATTGCGCTTTTGACAGTTGCTTATCAGTTTGACGAACGATTTAACGAAACCGGCGTAGTTTTAACGAATAAACATTTTAAATATAGATGGCGCGCGAGTAGGTCTGGAGAAATGAATGCATTCAAAAGGGGATGGCGTTTGGCTGACACGATTCAGTGAATGTCTTCTAGTGTAAGTGCCTTCGACTAAATATGAATCTGCGCGATAAAAAGACGCAAATGTTGTTTGCTTTTGCGATCAATTTGCTTTATGAACCTTTGGAATACATAATATTTCGGTCACGCTACGACTTCAGTAAAATAAATGCAAAAAGGTGACACCTATTGGAACACTGTATGTAACCTGAACGCTTTCCAACAGTTTTTAAGGGCCATCATTTCCATTTAATCTGTAACATATAGTAAATTTAAACACAATTAGTGAATAATGATGACGCGGTTTGACTGTATTTATCATACATACACGAACCCAGTTTTCTCCTGACGTTCCTGAAGGTTCAGTCAAATTTAGTTAAAAATTCCCCTGCCTGCGTAGCTATGTAACAAGTAGGTAATGAAATTTAATAATCAGATTCAGGATTTAAAAAAAAAACTATAAACGCCAGTTGAAACAAGAGCGACTGTCCATTCGCTCGAAGGGGTGCCGGATCCAATGTAGTCGATGTGTCTCTTCCTTCTTATGATGTAGCACTCGGCGCCATTAACCACAATACACAACTCTGAAGGAAAATATATTGTAACATCCGAGCTGGGATTCGAAAAGATAAAACGCTATTCTGTTGAACTTGTCTAATAAAATCATTTTTATTCCACTATTTATTCTAATAATTCACTTCAAAACAATATTTCTTGAAACAATTCTTATCCGACTCAATTCAATACATACCTTACACTTCTTTATCTTCACAACCGACTACTATCTCGAACTTTAACGATCACTGTTTAAAAATTAGCTGTCCTCCTTGTTCTCAAATCTGCCCTTTTATACCCGCTCCGCCATCTATCGGGAACTTTCTAGTGAATTCCGATTCGTCACCACTTATTTGACAGCTTCGAGTCTCCAATTGGAAGTGGAACTTGTTTGGTGACTAATGGGTTGTTTACATTTTGGGTTCCACCCTACAATATTATGGCAGCTAAGACAACGTTTTTTTTATCAGGAAGTGCTTCGTTTGGTGGTTAATTTCTGTCCTGATTTTGACATTTAAGTTCTCGAGCACGACTTCGAAAATTTAGTACGATTTCTGATTCAGGAGCTTTTGCCCAGAAAGTCATTAAACTCATTCATCTGATAAGGTCTGCAGCGGCATTAATAAAAATCTCAGCTTCAACTATGTTCGAATAGTAGTGCATATGCCGGCATTTTAATTGAGGATTGATTCTTTAATTCTTAAAAAAAAAGATTTCATTTAATTTAGTGGATAATTTCGACATGGGTCCACCTTCTGAGGGACTCATGACAGACACCTTAGACTCATTCAGAGAGTCATTTCTGACAGCGAAAGGACAATATAGAGCCTTACAACATGTACAACATCACACATTCCTAACACGGGATATTAAAGGGATGTCCAAGACTAAATAGCTGCCTAACTGAAAGGGACAGCATTAACTAACATGCAAACATACGTGGCAAGTATTTTGGTCGGCCATTTTGTTTACGTGAAAGGAATTATGGGAAAGTTACGCATGTAGATATTTTTTTATTGGCTTACGAAATATCACTTTCCTATAAGACAAAATGGCCTTCGGAAGTGATAAACAGACTTATTTATTTCCCTTTTACGTATCTCTAATAATGGGTAGAACATTAAATATATTTAAGGCGTCTGATTTGTGATCTCATTCCTTAGCCTTTATTAGCATTGATTGCGGACAAACGAATCTATCTGTCCCGTCTCGTGCAAAAATTCGCGTGCGACATATTGTAAATGCAGTATGGAGTAATACTTCTTCAGCTACGATTACATTTTACATGTGTCATCGTTCGTGGCAAATTCTGACATGCTGCTACAGCCCGCGTGACCAGGCCCGACTTGTGACAAATTCAGAACAGGTGTCATAATGACTTCGGCATGTTAAAATTTGACGTGAAAAGTGGCATGTGTAATAGTAGGTTTCCAGTCTTTCTGGCGTTATTGAGTATAAATACCCGGCATGGCTACAAGTTACTACACTTAAGTACTGTCAAACATTTGAAATGACCCTCTAATTCCATATTTAACGATTCCAATGCAAGCCGTATTATGTGCCCGCAAGCGATCCAATATTCGTTGTTCACGAATTGCTGTTTCAACGCTCCAAATAGCATATCGCTTTCATTACTCAAGGGCTTCCTTAAAGGAACGTTTATCGTCTAATCCAAGCGATTTACCAATGACCTCTTCATACCGATTCAAATCAGCAAACAGATTTCAAAAGATTTACGGCATGTGCGAAGAGGACGGCTCTTGTGCACATAAACTGCACACCACAACAAGGTGCTAGGAGAAATATGTTTCTAAAAATAAATTCCTTCACAATTTCGCAGGTTCTATTCACCATCTACCGCCTGGATTGCAATGACGTCTGACCTTTTAAACGATTTCCTTTTTCCATTTTCGAATGTCCGTGTCCACAGAACCGCGTTTCTCTCCATCTAGTCCCATTACACATTCATTACGCCATAAAAACTCATCCTCATGAATAGTACTACGCTATTCAACTAGACCCACAACGAGGACGAGGAGTATCATCAACAGCGCACTTAATACAGCGCCACAGTCCACTTCAATGCTAGAACTCGTCCATTCTTATGCACGCTCATAAAATTTTGAGAACTTTGTTAAATAGATCAAACCTGTTACATATACTCTCGTTCTGTACAGTCGCTCTTTACGACATAACCTCCAAAAGCTCTCTACTATTCCACCCTCAATGTTCAACAATTTGTTTAGCTCTTTGCATCTACAACACAAAATGAGACCAACAGCCATCGCACACCAGATTCTCAATAGTCTCGCGCATATGATTTCTCCCACCTGTTAGGAGAGCAACAGGATGCCATTTTACAGCTCCTCAACACACAAATAAAGCACTTTTACAAGGTCCCCCAGCCACCCGCATTTACCATTTGAATTGATGTACGTTGCTCGACGGTAGGCTGAACTGAGAGTTACACTCCCCCAAGCCTGCTATAAACATATCGTTTGTGTATTTGTCATTGTGTGTGTGTTTTATAAATTTTATAAAAGGTCAAAGAGTAAAGCTCAACCGAGGCAGTGTCATTCTAAGTTTTTCTCTTTGAAATTGTGCGCTTCAGCTGAACTTTATTATCTGTTTCGGATTGGGCTGGGATTGGTACTCTTAGGGGAGGCAATCACAGGAATAATAATCGACGATGAGTTTGGCAAAATAAGTTTCCGAACAACTGCTGTTTGACGTTTTAATTTAGGCCCAGCAGTGACACTGCCGCTTGGGGAAATAAGATAACGGATATGTGAACAAAAAAGAGAGTTAAGAGCTTTCTGTCAATAGCTGAAGGTAAATGAAGATAATTATTATGGCCAGGGGTGGACTTTCGCAAATTCTACAATGAAAAATAATTTTTTTCTTTTTATAAATTTTTGACAGATCGATGCTACTAAACTGCATTGTCGAAGAAGAATTTCATTGAATGTAACCCTTTTCAGCGTGTGTTGTTGTTCATTGGAGATCTTGGCCAAAAGTACCGAGAAAATTGTTCGGTTCCCTAACTTTTCTAGTGACAATTTGTAAAATGTCACATTTGGGAGAGTCGGAACAAATATTTAGAATAAATAAAAGTAACAGAAGCGGCATGGAAAATATATCACAGCGGAAACATTTCCAATTTCAATTCATCTACCGCATTTGACAGATTACGAAAAGTGCTTACAGAAATGCCTTTGCTAAATTTGCAATTTTGACATTTACAGTCTCTCGCGGAATTTTGTCTTTTCAATAGTTCCACGTAAAGGAACAGTGCCTTGATTTTTTGCGGGTTCTCCCGCAATTGGGGAACGTTGGATTTAAACATTTAAGTGAGCCGTACGCTTTGATCAGGGTGATCGCTATAGAATTGTGAAAAGTTTACTAAAAAAGGGTGGGGGGAGAAAAAAGTGTCATTTCTGCAACTACTCTGTAAGTATAAAATTTTAATGCAGCAGCGTTGACCTTTCGAGTTTCTTGACATTTCGCAACATGATGACAGCTAAATTTCTGTATGACATCTTTTAAGGCTGCGCCACCCAGCGAGCGATTGAGCGACGTCGCTCTGTCTATAACAAAATCGCTATCGCTCAGCTACTATTTTTTTTTTAGGTAGTGGTCCGGTACCGGTTCTATGGTTGCCGCTCGGAAAGTTCGGACATCTAGAAACCTGGGGTAGTGCCTAGCGTCTATCGCAAATTCACAATATGGTTAATTTCATTGACTTTTTGATGATCTTGTGACCGCCATATTCCTTTGTGAATATTGTGGTGAGGAAACCGTGTCCTAGCTATAGTAACATTATGTTCCCCAGCAAAGCCAATTAGGCCAAGTCTCTTTCCAGACGTGGTGTTCGTGTTGTTGCCAATAAATGGCAAAATGTAGTAACAGTTTGACCAAAACAAAATATGAAAGCCGAGCGCTTTAAGTTAGAACAGAGGAAGATTGCTACTTTAGAAGGCGTTGGGCAGATCTTTGTGCGAGCTAATAAGCTTAATAAAATAAAAGCAAATGAGACAAGCAACGAAACTGTCTTCATTTTACAAAAAAAAAACACCTTTTGACATGGCTCCTAGTTATTATAATGCTTCTTCGGCCTCAGAGTTTGTTTCAGTAAAAGGCGTCATTATCCACGACTGCAATGGATCTCCACTGTCGCTGAGTAAATAAAAATGTCTTTCTCCTGAAGAATATTAAGATTTCAACGTATAATTCGCATTTTTTTTATAAACGAAAACGAAATTGTGTATTTTTTTATACGATATCACAAAAACTACAAACAGATTCCAAACCTCCGCATATTTCTTAGATTTGTTTCCAAAAGAAGTATTGAAGTTTGAAGCCATTTTGAAACATACAAATCTGATTTACAAAATTAATGTCGTTTTCGATTTGGCTTTTCAGATTTCTGCTGCCAAATCGAACATAAAATCCGAATTTTATTGGTTGTGTAATGAGTTGAGTTGGCCGCAAAACATTTTTTTTCACTTGCACTGGAAATACATTTCAAATGATTTTTACACATCTATATATAACTCATTTCGGAATAATTTAATATAACAAATCATTTCCATACTCGCAAAATTAATTTAAAAAAGCAATCTTTCCAACGAAAAACAGTTCGTAACCGCCAGCTGTGTGTCATAGACATTGATGTTAGTGAAAGTATGTGTAAAATCTGAGAACAAATTAAGATATCTCAAAAGTGATCTGAGATCAAAAGAAAGATTGATTTTTGTGGCAAATCGAACATGAAAAGCAACCTCGATCAAAAAAAAAAAAATATTTTTTCTCAAAAAGATTGATTTGTTTGCCAAATCGAAAACGACATATCCTGCTCGCGCTAAATTTTAGCGTCCCTAGTCTCCACTTTGATTCTCCACACCAAAGATAAATGTTCGCTAAATAATTATTTTGTATAATTATTACCAAATTTGGTAAAAAATTGCCAAAGTGGCAACGTTGCAACAGGCTTGTCTTAGATATACGAAACGTAACTGGCTATGAGAGAAAGAAACGAAACTGTGTGCTCGCACCTCTCTCTGTTGCTCCTACAGTGTGATACAGGCAATATGTCTGCACTGCAATGATACCAGACTTTAGAGACAGGTAATCCCACGGTTATACTCAAAATATCCCTTTTATGTTTACAAAGAAATAAATTAATTATCTTAAAAGATATTCGTGATTCATTAACAGACATATATGTCATTTTATGGAACAGTTTAGGGAAATAAAAAAAAGAAAATGAAAGCATTTAGATATTTTGAATGACTTTTTCTAAACATGAAAATATTTAATTTGATCGTAGGTTGAATAATTTTGTTATTCTTAATGAAATGAGCAATTGGGAAAAAAAATTGACCAACAAGTTAAATCCCTTTCTTTTTGTACTATGAGATCTGAAAAATCCCTTTGTCCCTTTTAGCTTATTATTTGTGAGAAAATCCCGCAAAAGGTGATAAATCCCCCGATCTAGTAACACTGCTGCACTGTATGATGTGTCTTAGATAACGAAACTGGCTGAGAGAAAGAGAGAACGAAAATGTGTGCTCACATCTATCTCTCTTGCCTCTACAGTAATATTCGAAACGAAACATAACTCTCTCTCTTTTTATCTCACTAACTTATATCTCCCTAGCAACTTCCGCTCGCAATTTCCGTAACGCTTTCGTGACGCATTCACCAGCTTACCCCCCAAGTCAAGCGTGCCTAAAGAAGTATTACTTCAAAAATCAAGGCTACAAAGAGAGAATTAAAATAATTTGTTTAATACTTTTACTTTCTTTACTTATTGACCCATAAACTAAAAAAAAACATGTATCGTTCAATCCCATCCCACTAATACTTATATCGCGGGAGGTTAATTTTCGGTGAAATTGAAATTAGTCAATCGACATACACATTTCTTTTTAACTTCATCCCACTGAATGTGATTCCTTGTAGCCATTTTAAACATCATTCGATATGCGAGATGCGACTAGTTTCTTATTTTTTCTTTCTTATGATGTAGCTAGTTTTGAGATCGAATAGATCCAATGACTTTTAAGTTAATCCAGCCGTCACTTCAATTTTGGAGGACCATGATCTAAGCGTTTTTTGTATTTGAATAAAAAGTGTGAACAACTATCTATACAAAGATAATTAAAAAATAGTTAGCGCAACATATTCATGTAGGCACCTAGGGTTTGGCTTATTACAACCATTCGTGTTGTATGTTTTTATTTTTGTGACAAGTGGAAGGGACCTACCTATAATAATTTTATGCAGATTATTTATTTTAGTCCGAACGGCTGAATTGCGAATCTCTTTCAAGACAGTTAAGCTCTCGGAGAGAGATGTATGAATTTAAAAAGACGGATATCTTTCGTACCTACGTCTATGCCCCCAAAACCAGAGATGACAGAGTAGATTACGTGAGGTAATCTACTCAATTAACTACGCGTAGTACATCGAGTAAACTACACGCCTGGGCCTGATATGTTTAATTTACTACTTAAATTTATTACATGTTCTATTACGTAGAAAAAGTTAAATTTCAATAAAAATTATAGCGGAACAGATTTGAAATAACTCAGTTTGTCAGTTTGACCTTTGGGTCTGACAACGCTAACTACATTTTGAAACTTACCGCTACGTTTACTACATTGGGCTACGTTAACTACTAAACTACCTCAGTTACGTAGCAGACGTAATAAATGTAGTAATTCAAAAAAGAGGCATTTCTGTCATCTCTGCCCAAAACCCATTTGCTTACCTTGTTGTTTTTGTAATTTCAATTCCTGTAAGTAAATGCGTGTGAGCATATGGGTATATCTATGGGTAAATAAATAAATCAAAATACACCACATACAAATTTGTAATGAAAGTAAACTTGGTCGTTTGAAGTTTACTTTGTTTTCCGCTGTAAAACGGTAGCGCGTCAGTTGTTTGGAACATGCGTGAAGTTGGCTAGTAGCAGTCCATATAATTATAGTCAATAGGCCGCATTCAAGAATGTAGTTATCTCAAGTCCACTAGATTGCTCTGGATGAGATGTAATCTGAACGCAAAAACTAGATTGGTCGGGAACGTCACTTTTCCTACGTCATCCACATACGCGAACTGTCAACTTAGTACTCAGTCACGAATTTCTTGACTAGATTCGTCGGCTTCCCCTCCATAAACGTCAACTGAAATAGCTGCTCATATGACCGATTTCCTCTAATCGAAGCAGAGATACATCTAGTCCGAGAGCTGTCAGACTTACTAGATACTTGAACCATGAGGACGGCTTCGATATTCATAATTTAACAGCAAGATATGTCAATTTAATCACCACAGTGTACGATATTGAATTCACCACAATAGTTTCACTTATTGAACTGTGAATTGGTGAATTCAATATCGCACACTGTGTTGTAAAAGTAAAGTAGGATTTTCAACACGCAATTATTACAACTATGCGGCACTTGACACTGCTGAAAGTCCCAATTTACTTTAGATCGCCTGATAACATTCTCAAAAAAAAATATTCATATAAGAATTTTGGAAGTTTGCTGTCACAATTTTGTAGAGTGCGAATCGAATTTGCGGTGAAAGGGTTAAAACATTTTCGTTTCACTTTTTCAGAGAACAAGAATTGACCGCACGGTCTTTTAACAAATCTAATTCTAGTACATTTGTATGTCAATATTTGAATATTTTCGATTTTAACTGTATTATCTTTAAGTGACGTACTTCAGTAATTTTCTAAATGTTATAAAGCCCGTTTTATTGAACACCTATCTAATACTATGTTCCCTCCAATGTAATTTAGCTGAAGTGATTTATAAATCACGAAAGGCGTGTCGTTTCTCGTCGTTTTTGTCGACTTTGATATTAAGTGTCCAACACCAGATAGTTATTTATTTTATTCTTTCTGTTTTTTTGCCATACCTGCCGAGAATAAAACAATTTTTCATTTCATGAACTTAATAAAAATATCAAAAACCCATCAAAACACGAACAAAATTAGAAAATTGAATTTGAAATAATTTTTTTGACATTTTCTTGCGATAAATATCTAATGTGAACCCCGGAAGTGTCAAGTACAGTGCAGATGTTGTAATTGCAGAAGATTCCACTTCAATAAAACAAGTCCCAATAAAACAAGTCTTTTATCAATTAGGTATTACTAAAATAATGAAATATTAAATTTGGGAAAACATCCTTTTGAAAACATATTTACGATTTTTAATCTAATATTTCACTTGAAAAAAAATTGTGTATATGCAAAATAGCCTGTCGCAAATACTTATTATTTCTGAAGTCCCTTTTGTGGTTCTCACCAAAATACACAGCACCTTATGGACGGTGACCAATACGTAGCGCACGTGCCAAATGCGACGGATGAAGTAGGTTTACTTTCTATTTTTCTGTCAGTTCCATCCGTTTACGTTTCTCAACAGCGTGAGAATATTTAATTGGTGGAAATATTAAGCGTTTTTCTTTTTTAGTTCAGAGCTGAGCTCTGAACCGAGCTCGAGCATTATGAGCGCGCTCTGAGCCGAGCGTGCTCAGATCGTTCTGATGTATTTATGACACACACTTGAGCACGTATCTGACATTTTTAATAAATAAATGCATAATTTGAATATTTATTAATTAAAAAAAAATCAATCTTTCTTTTATCTCAGATCACTTTAGAGATATCTCAATTTGTTCTCAGATTTTACACATACTTTCACTAACATCAATGTCTATGACACACAGCTGGCGGTTACGAACTCTTTATCGTTGGAAAGATTGCTTTTTTAAATTAATTATTAATTTTTATTTATTAAATTGGTTAACCTTCAGTTCCAGAACAACAAGATTCGTCCGCCATTTCAATTAATTTGTTTATCCTGTTTTTTTTTCTGTCAAATGTGCCTGTAAGTATGTAATCAGCTTTATACTCAGCCTGCTCAGTCAATTTATTCTGAGCTCATAGAGCGGGCTCTGATTATGCTCTGAGAGAAAAAAGAAAGACAAATTCTGAGCTCTGATGTGTCTGAGCTAAAAAAGAAACACGAACTTTTTGTACAACAGTTCAGGTTGTGCTCTGAACTAAAAAAGAAAAACGCCTATTGAGAGCATGGGAGAAACTGTCATTCGCTGTCACCAGTTTTCTTATATCGTGGGAATTTCGATAAAAATTATTACGTTTCGTGGGTAATATGAGGGCAACGTATTTAAAACACTGGCTGTCACCGTATGCGACGGATTATATGTGACTGCTCGTTCCATCGAGTACGTCAATATTGACGGATCCGTCGACTCGATGAATGCAACGGATTCTATGGGCTGGGCCCTTCAGGCCCCAAACCCCTTCAGTTCGCACCTGGCCAAATAAAGAGCAAACAGGCAAACTCATTTCTCTCACTGCCCGTGCGGGGTAGTGTGGGTGGACTGTGTGGGTGGGTGGGCCGACCTGAAGTTTCAGGGTTGTAATTTCACCAAAACATAAGCGCGCTATGCAGGGGTGGATCGCCTGTACTTCGTTAAGCAAAGCAGGTAGATAACCCATGAACTAGAGTAATTTCTCGATTTTATTTTTCTCTCCTCTGGGGTAGTGGTGATGGTGGTAGTCCTGATGGTGGCAATGTCTCAATTTAACGCAGGACGTTCGTCCATTCTTTATATCATTTCATTAAAAGAATATACGTTCCCCATTCTTTATCTATGCGTGTGTGTATTGCTTCTCCGAAGGGGGGTTCGTTTTCCTCTTCTTCTTTTTTCCATATTCGTTTTGTTGTTACGCATTACTTTATCCTGACCCTGGTGCTGTGTGTGCGGCGTCGGTGACGATGGTGATGGTATAATGGTAACCTATAGCCGAGGATAGATATGCCAGTTTCGCCGAGAGAGTTTCTACTATATTAGGTTGGCGAAAAGCTCAGGATAATTCAGTCGAGTCTTAAACTTACTCTAGTCGACAGAGTATTCCTAAGCGAGTTGTGTTTGCTCGTACTCAACCGTAGAGTATTTCACATTTTAAATTATTCAGAAAATTTTCCTTCATTTCCTCAGACCGCCTTGAGGAAGTGTGTTTGGAATATTTTCCAAGGGTTTTATTTCTTCTCTGTTTTTGTTTGTCTTAATTTTTGCACGACAACGTACCCTCAGTCGTCCATTTTCCATCACGTATCTATATATATAAATGCTCGCAGTGTATGTATATATATGTGATATATTATCCTAACTTGTAGAGCAACCCGTATTCGGGTTGGTTTCTAACATTTTTTTCCGGTGAGAGATACATATATATCTAAGCATCAAGAAAATTGCAAATTCGGGAAAATTACTTGCCGTGATTAAAAAGTGATTGTTCGTGCTAGTGGTTGTGTTAATTTATCCCTCCTCTATCCCATCTCCCGAACTGATTCCCCATCTCCATTCTGGCTTTCGTTTTTGCAGAGTAATCTCCACCAAGGGCAACACAGAAATATGGCTTAATTAAAGCTAGAACCGTAAAAAGACAAAGAAGACCATTCAAACTTGCAGAGTGTACTGGTACTCCAGTGTGTAAACTTTGGTTTTTTATTTGTTTAAACACAAGATACGCATTTGTGTTGAATACAATATAATATATACAGACCGTGAACAAGAAAGGAAGAGAAAAAAGACGTGAATTTGGATCTTTCTACGCGAAATTCTCCACCGAATCGAGCATAAAAAATGTCCATAGCAATGTGGTACTACCTTCCGTTCGGGGTCCTTCTAGTCATGCATCCCCTCAACGTGGCCGGAATTGATTTGAGCCGTTTGTACGGGCACATGGGGCAGCCGATTCAGAAGCGAAGTGGTAAGTCGACTCTAATCATAATTTAATCAGCATTTTAAAGCACCAACCCCTGGTGCATATATACACAAAAAGGCTAATCACGTACGGGTTTTGAGGGTACACCAACACACTGGCATCTGACTTGCTTCTAATTTAATTGAAAAATATTGATTCAATGTGTGAGCGTGTGTATGTTTGACTTTCACTCCCTTCAGCTGGCAGGATGAAGGCAGGAAGCAAAAATGCACATCCAACCTTTGAAATACAAAAAAAAACAAGCCCTGCCACACATCGGAGGCATTGGGAAAAGTTTTTTAATTTAGTAAAGGACGCGACACGGTAGAGCAATATAGCCAACATTCGTACGTGTTGAGCCCACCACAAGTTTCCACATACACACGTTCATGTGTCCATTATTATTTAGAAGGGATTAAGTGAGTCTCCTGCTTACTTTGACATCGCAAACCGTACCCGCACACACGTTCAATGATGATGACTAACTATAGTTGGCTCGGTACCTATAAGGTGGGTGGAGAAATCCTTTAAACAATTTAATGGCGCTTGACTGGATACGGACCGAGAACAATGCCTTGGCATGGTGAAATTCTCTTAAGCCAGTCCCGGAGTGGAAATACACATTTTCATGGTCATGATTTTCTTCCTTCCTTCCTGTGTGTAGTGTCCTTCACCAATCGATGATAATGCACATTATGTACGTAGTATGAAGGTGGCCGACAACTAATTGTATGTGTATGACGTCAGTCTGACAATAGAATTAGCCATTTCAATAAAATATATATCCAGCAGACACAGGAGCGCTTTTGCCTACTTGTGGGCGTTTGATGAGTGGGTGGCTCTTTGAATTAGCTGAAATACAATTAAGGAAAACGGGACGAGAAAGTATTATTAAATAAATGGCAGCGAAATCAAGTACGTTCGTAGACACTCAAGTGGAACCATAACGAACCGTATATTATATTCAAGTTGGCTTTTAACGAGCTGAGTGGCTCTGCATACTGATTAACAATTAGTTAGCTGCCGCCCGATGCGGCCGTGACTCAGGTGAGAATTATTTACACATTTCCTTGATCGGTTTGGGTTTGATATGTAGCCAGTCGAATTAATGGAAAATTAATTAGTCTACGACTTGAATGATTTGTTTGACAACCCACTATCCTGGCATAAATACTTTCCGATTGCTTTAATGTTGTCGCTGATTAATTATGAACCGTAATTGCTAGTCTGTGTATTTAATAATTGTAAAAATGGGTAGACTTGTGATTTTCGGAAAGCAACACTTTGCTGACCTTTTTTCAATTTTGGTAAATTTCAGTCAATTTATTTGCTTAAACTGTCAAAGGCCATCAACTAGTTGAGTCGCCCACGCAAACAGAGAGCCATCGCAAACCTTTTGAGGGTGCGTGCATCGTTGTACCCGAGTAAGATATACCATTTAAATTTCGGAAATGTCAATAGTTCACAAGGACCTTTTTTTTTTGTTCAAACTTTCCCGTCGTGGTGAAAGGCTTATTTGGTTTTGTGCGCATTTCGTTCGCCTCGCAACTCTTTGCTTGAATACATAATTTTGTTCGGTTGTTATCAGCCAATCGAAGTTGAATGCGACACAAATAAAAAGTGAAATAAGTTGCGAACATCACCCGATGGATGGTGTTCACTTGTGAATTCTCTTCCCTAAAGGGTCAACCATAAGAGGATTAGTGCCAAATACTTATGAAATTCCATCAGAAGTTCCGCAAACTATGACTTAACATTCCTAAATACCAAAATGAAGGCAACAAAGAGATGTTCGTTTTTCATATCGATTTTGGATGAAAAAAAATAAATACATCTTGCATGGGAAGGGTTTTCTGAAAGTGATCAATTGTTGTATTGAATTGTAAAACTGAAAAGACAAATCATTGATATTTGTGTTGTTAATTTTATAAATGACAAACAGACACATTATTTGTCTACGTATGTACGAGTGCCGTCGCGAGAAATTGAAAATGTTTTTTTTTTCGTCCTTTCACGGTGGTGCTGGCGGGATGTGCCGCCACAAGAAATTACACTTTATTTTAATTTATATGAAATGGTGCTGCCGGTAGGTGGCGCCACGAAAAATGACAACTTGGTTGATTTTATGGAATAAAAAGAAAATTGTGGAGTGGTCACCATAGACAAATCATACTGAGACCGCCACCTCACAATGTTCTTGCCGCTGGCCACCTCAATTTATTTTCAAATTCGCCATTTTGTTTTCCCATCGGTGTTATGTCAATTTAGAATCCGTGTGACATGCAAAAATATACAAAAAATACAAAAATGAATGCTGCCAACCTCGGCAACCGTGGCGAAATGTGCTAGAGTTCGGGAATACCACATTTTTATAATACTGAATGCCATTGGTTAGTTATATAAATTTTTAGAAGGTGAATAATTTGATTTATTTGGTTAACAAAACTCTCTAAACAAGCTGTTCCATATACTAGAAACTTATTAGGACAGACATTGTTGCATAATTTCTGCCTTTGAATATCTTTAACTTCGATTTCATGTGTAAATTTTTCTTAGATAACTGAAGAAAATTTGCTCAAAATGTTGTTATTTTCCTTCAACCAATCTACGTTGTGAATTTTTCTTTAGTATTTTAAGCAAATGTTCACTTATTCCTAGAAAAAATTATTATCCACACGTAACGAATAATTTCAAATTTAACGGATAAAATTCTATGAACGCTGTCAGCAACTTGGCCCACAGCGGAAGTGGCATATGCAAGGTGCGAGTGTGTTGATGAATCGGAATTTTTTAAGTTACCTGACATTTGTCAATATGAATTTCTATGTAACAATACTAGCGCACTTAGCATTTGCCACCCCATAAAAATATAGCTTGTAGACAAGTAACGGGAAATCGGCCGAAGTTGGTGGTCTCAGTATTGTCTCTGGTAGTCACCATCGAAAGCTAATACGACTGCAAACAGCAAAGATAATGAAAAACAAAATGTCAAAGTCGACATATACACTCTGTTTCAACTGAATAGGTACAAGCTTATCCAAATCTATGTGGCTCATTATTTCCACATAATGTACATGACACTATCATTTCATGCTGCTGACTGTTTGTCTATGATGTTGGCAAAAGAAATTGGAAAGAATAATTCAAAAAGCACCGTTATTTTATCTCTAGCTCTTTTGTAAAGCATATCATACGGAAAAATGCAGATTTTTTTGCGTCAACTGAATAGGTACAAATAATGATATCACAAAAAAACGGCCATTGGAATGAAATATAACAAGTTTGTCTTTTCAAAGTATTTTATTTGTTGATTCTAGTAGTGGGTATTGCCTCTTCTGTTCATGATAACTTCACAAATTTTGTCTGACATAGAATCATAAAGTGACTTTAACAAGTCCAGCGAAATTTCCCTCCAGGCTAATTTAATGGCGGCAATTAGCGATCCTTTGTCTTTAAATGATGACCAGACTCGTACACTTATCGGACTAACCATCCCTATACGTTTTCCAAAAGGTTCAGGTCCGGTGAGTATGGTGGCCACTGCAGCAATCCCACATTTTGCTCCCTTATCCAGTTTTTAACTATACGTGGTGCGTGGATAGGTGCGTTGTCCTCCTGGAAAGTCCAATTTGTAGCTCCAAAAAAGCCATTGAATTTAGGAAAACTTCTTTCCAATATTCATTTGTAAGTTATCGTGGTCATTTTTGCTGTTTGGAACTCGAGTTTAACAGTTCCGTAACTGCTCCCCACACCATAACACCACCCTCTCGACTATGATGCTGGGCTAAAAAACGATCCTCTTTTCTCACATCGTGAAAGTAGTAATTGAAGCCATCAGGCCTATCAAAATTAAACATTTTTTCAGCTGAAAAACAACGTAACGCCATTCCTCCGAGTCATATGGTGCCTACAAAAATCTAAACGCATACACTTCCGCTGATGGTTTAACGGTAGTTTCTTCTGAATTTTAAGCCGTTTTAAATGATTGGCACAGTTGATCACTCTTCTTACTGTCAAAACACTAGGGCTAACACCCGCTTTTTGCTTTATTTTCGCAGCTGAGTCGCAGGAATTGGAAGCACATCGCAAAAATGTTCTTCTATCAGCCGCTGTTGTAGCCGTTTTATAACCTCCTTTCGTATTTTTCCCGTACGACTCTTTATTTCTCAAGTACGAATAGAACAAGTTAAAGCTTCGTCTAATTTTGGTAGCTATAGCACGCCCGGTCAATCCTTGTTGCTAAAGTAATTCGACCTAAGCCTTCCCAACACTGCTAAGTGATTGTGCTCTACCCATCGTTCTCCAAATTAAAAAAAAAATTACAATTCAAGAAACTTCAAAAATGGTTTAAATGGGTCAATATTCTCGGAACACACATGAGCAATGAACATAATGACTATGTACCTATTCAGTTGACGCAAAAAATCTGTATTTTTCCATATTTCTATTGGCAACATCATAGACAAACAGTAGCAGCATGAAATGATAGTTTCAAGTAAATTATGTGGAAATAATGAGCCGCATAGATTTGGAAAAACTTGTACCTATTCAGTTGGAACAGAGTGTATATAGGGTCTCTCGCACCGAGAGACAAAATATGTGATCACGAAAAAGTAAAAGCGCCCTCTATGCACTAATAGCATACAACTGACAATTAGCTCCACTTAAAGGTGGATTCAGCGTATGGGTGGAAACGCAATTGAATAACATACAAATATTTCCAAAAGTTTGACTGCATCATTTTAATAAAGTGTCAAAATGCAGAGTTCGTTTTTGAAAATTAGTTTCAGACTTTGATTGTCCCTCAGTGCAAATTATGCTATAATTCGCAATCAACAGATCGAAATTTTGTCTTTAAAAAAAAAATATGATCCAAAATTTGTAATAAATAAATTTCGAATAACATGTACAAATTTGTATTACCGAATTGTTATTGGGACTTTTACACATTTTAAAATATAATGTCTACATTTCAGAACGATGAAATAAAAAACAAAATGGATCCTCTCACAGAAGTCGTGGAATAAATTCCGTTCCGTACCCGTTACACTTTCAGTACATAATATTCTATATTATTGAATGCAGCAATTCACGAATTTTAATTGCCATTTTCTATTTGCAATTCATGGGCACGTTCTGCTACCTAGTTTATGTAAAACGTCAACTAGATTTGTCTGGACTTAATTATACGAACGCGTTGGCTAGTCAACTTGAATTGGTTTTGACTTATTGCGGTCAACGTTACCGTTGTACGACTAAGGCCATAATCTCGCACTTTTTTCGAGAGCTTGCCGCAGTTTTATGCCATTTTGAGCTCATTTATTTTCGCGAATTTTTTTAAAATTTGTATTTCCAAAATGTAACACGGTTGCCTATCACAACAATATTATAGTGTTTTGCGATCTAATGGTTGTTAAATATTGTGCGGAAATTCTAAATATGCAGAGTAGCTTTAGAAACGACACCTTTTTCCTCACCGGCCCTTTTTTGGACTTTTCAGAACAAACAGCCACCCTGTTTATTTAGAATTTGACACTTCGGAATGTCAACTGAGTATGCAGGCAGTATTTTCTTGACTAGATTTGTCGATTTCTCGATTTGTATGGAAGGGTACTCCATTAACGTCAATAGAAAAAAAAAAAAAAAACACTTGAATGTGGCCACTCAAGGCTAATAAAAACTGAAATACGCCAAGTCAGTCAGATGTCAGACTTGTTGAACTAGATATCCGAAAGTCCCTAATATTTTTTTGCCGGACTTGTGGATAGGCAGTGAATAAAACCAAATCGAATCGAATATTTTTTAACTTACGTAAGATTTTTTTTTTTTGTTAAATTTTTCTCTTTAAAGTTATTTAAACCCATTTTATTTATTTCAGTGATTAAAAAAATTTAATAGAATGGTTTGTAATAATGAAAAAAAAACAATTGCCTATTTATAAATTTGGTAGAATTGATTTTTTCGAGTATACTTCTATTTATTTATTTGTTTGTCAATAAGGTACTAAGCCGTTTTTAGACATGACAAATTTGAATTTAAAATAAGTAGCATACTACAAATGAAAAAAATGTTTGGGATTAAATATTTCTTAACTGACATTTCGCATTCAAACGATTTTTCTGCGAACCACAAATAATTTTGCCAGGTTTTATTTAATTGCAAAATGTCGAGTATAGCTTAACATAGGACAAACCAGAATGGCTTTCGCTTTGTCGTGCAGCGCTGTCAAAATTGAATACACACACCCCTTTGCTGCCCCATACGACGCACGTCAAAATAGTGCATGTGCCGAATTGATATTCGGGAAGCAGAATCATAACTGTCCTACGTACTCCCAGACTGCCAGTGCTTGTTTTGTGTGTTTTTCATTTCGATAGAACGACGTAATGTATTTTGGAAAAATTAAAGTTGACAGCTAATATTTGAGTATTTCTACTGCCAAAAATATCTTTCATGTGAATCACGCGAATTGTTAAAATGACCAAATCGGACGCAGTTCTTTATTCGCTGCTCATATGGAAATTACTCATAGGATACTTTTTTATGAAATGGTTGAACCCGGCGACGTTTTGAGACCACAACTCACAAAAGTTCATGAAAATCAGTCGGATTGTATTTTAGCTGTGAGTAATAATAGCACCGCGAATAATTGTTAAATACATTCTGCTTGGATTATTTTTGACAGATCAGATCGAAAAACTAACGGACGGTTAAGTATCTAGTTTAATAGGTCTGACTGGTGTCTGACTTTATGTAAATCAGTTTTGATTGGCCTAGATCGGTCATAATATGAACAGCTTTTTCAGTTGACATTTCGAGGTAGCCGACGAATCTATTCAAGAAATTCGTGACTGAGTACTAAGTTGACATTCAAAAATAATATATGGCTGGCGTAGGATAAGTGATGTTCCCGGTCAGCCTAGTTTCTGCGTTCAGGTTACATCTAGTGCAGACGGATATAGTCGATTTAAGATAAATAGATTTCTGAATGTGCCCATAGACTTCAGTCTTTCGATGGAATTTAACATAGACGTAGGCGTCTACCATAACAGGAAAATGCCTATAATCAATTGTAAATTCCTAGAAAAGTCACGTTTTTGCTTATTGTTTATTTCTACATAAAAGGCAAGGATTTACAAGAAATGTCAACAATGTATGCTTTTAAAGGAGCATTTTAGAAAACATTACAAGAAAAAAGTACTTGACAAAAAATTATTTGACGTTTTTGACAATAAAAGAAATGCAAAAGAAGAGTAGTTGAACGCGCGTTGACATTTAAATCGGGGGAAAAACACGGGAAAACAGAATTTTTATTATTATTATTTATTTATTTTGACATAAGCCTGCAATTAATATAAAATATTGTGAAATGTGACTGAAAAAGTATTAGGTACTCGTATCTAATTAATCCAGAGAAACAAAATTGTTCCATTCATTCTTTTCCTTTGCTTGTTATTATATGACTATTTCAAGTAGTGCACACCAACCAATACAGCCTCAATTATACATCATTGGATTTATTTAAAGTCGGCGTATTCGATGAAGCATTGAAATGTTGCACATGATTTTCAATTACTCTTGAACAGCATTTGATATGCCAAACAGTGCTCCTTTTTCGCTTTTGCATGCGTTTTGATTCAGTATAGCATTCAATAGGAGAGCTGCCATTCCATACACATCAAACTGATGAAAGCATGGCGATATTTCTCAAAATCTTTTGTGAACAAACCGACCACCACCGACAGCATACAAATCGCCATTCAATTCAGCCACTCCGATTCCAGGAAGATTCTGAGCTAGTCCCATGGGAACCAAATTAGTTCATTCCTTATAGTTTGGAGATATAAGAGACATAAGCTTGCAATGATTGTGGCCTTGTTTGCATTCGACGTTGATTTGTTATTTACCACTGTGGATTTGAAATAGAAACTTCTGTTGGTGAGCATGGCAACTTATAGCTCATGGCGCAAATTGTTCATTTCAGCATCAAAAGTTGGCAACTTGATTTCGTCGATGCATCACTAACAAACAAGAAAGGCAAGTATTTTCCTTTCAATTGGGTATTGTAACTCGCTATCTCTTGTTGGCAAAAGTGAGATGAGTGAGTAAGGCAAAATACACATGAAATCATGTCCATCAAAGTTTCGCCCAAGGGAATGTCTGTTCTTCCAAATATGTTACATAGGGTTGAACCTTAACAATCACTGCAATTCTCATCCACGCCACTTCCATACAAATGAGAGTTTATGTAAACGTCGCCAGTAGAAATGATGGGGCATAACTGTTCTTGAGCTTACACCAACAATTCTGTTTCCATGCACAGCAGAAGATAATTTTTTTAATGTGTGAATGATATGAATCCGTTCAGTCGTTTGTCAGTTTGACATTTTGTGTCGATTATAGGGAATCTTATGCTGCATTTACAACGCCGTACATTCGTAACATGGAAGATTAAAGGGATGCTCAATATTAAATGGCCGTGTGACTGAAAGGGACAGCATTACCTAAGACGCAAAAATAAATGACACGTATTTAGGTCGGCCATCTTGTTTACGGAATTTTGGGAAAGTTCAGCATTTTGATATTTTTATAGCTATGGCTTACGAAATTTCGCGTTCCCTTGAATCGAAATGGCTTCCGGAACTGATGAACGAACAGTTTTTTACTTGGTTCGGCTATAACTGTTTAATGAATTGTTGGTTTAATTTACTGACAACTATTACCACTCTTATTTTACATATTTAAAATCAGGAATAGAAATGTTGTCAAGTGATTGTAGATTGTAGTGTCGCCGCAACTTGTGTTTATTTCCGTTTTACGTACCTATAATTATGGTTCGAACATGCATGACACTTTAAGCGCGTGAGATCTCATTCTTATTAGCATTGGCCGCATTCAAGAATCTAGTTATCTTAAGTCGACTGGATTGGTCTGGACCTGAACGCAAAAACTAGACTTTTACACTTTTCCTACGTCAGCCACATATGCGAAATGTCAATTTAGTACTCAGTCACGAATTTCTTGACTACATTCGTCTGCTACCCCTCCATAAACGTCAACTGAAACATCTGCTCATATGACCGATTTCCGCCAATCAAAATCGAGATACATCTGTTGAGAGAGCTGTCAGACTTACTGACTGCGTGATACAATATCAGTACTAGAAAGAAAAATTGAGAAACTGTAGTCGCATATCTCATAATGGATAAAATGGTTATAAAGAAACACATCCAGTGGGATCGAATTGAAAAGAACTACGTCATTTACATGTTTCTATGGAAACGAATTTTTTTTGAAAAAATGTTGCTTTTTTTGTCTCTGGAAATGTAAACTTGACGGCGGCATGTGTTTCTTTGCTAGTCCGCTATAAAGCAGCAGCGCCTCTGCTGTTTTGGAACATATTTTCTCGCAGAAGTATGGAAATAGTCATCTCAACTACCATTTCAGTCTTTTTTTGTTCAATTATGTATTTACTGTTGTTCCTTTCATTGGAGTTTTTTTTGTTCTTAACTGTCGTGAGTATTTTCCTCCAGAGCTTTTTTTTTTCGGACATTTTTCATACCAAAAGTGTGTAGGAAATTAATATTTGATCCCTCTAAGCCAACAACAGTTTCTAGAAAAGTTATTTACGGCTTTGCTGTAACTAAGTTTACTCTCTGATAACAATCTATATCTATTTTCTATTAAAAACATGATTTTCTACTGCTCTGATTATAACATTTGTCAGCTCCTTAAATGTGTAGTCGACCAAGAAAATTAACAATCCGAATAGTTAACATGGGAATGCTATTCCTGTGTACAGTCATGCACTTGCACTATAAGATCTATCTCATCCACGGGAAAGTAAAAACTGCTAGGTAAAGTGTTTAGGGAAGTGTTGTCGAAAGTACTCCCATAGGAGTATTATACTACTTTCAACACCCCCGTACTCCTGCTTTTATATTCGTACTCCTATTTTTTTAAAGAAATAAAATATCTTACACATGCAGCAAAGTGTAATTTCAACTTTAATAAATGTAATTCACTTCGAATTTAGTGCAAATTTGGTAGCACTTTTGTCTTCCAAACTGTCGTCAAACGGTTAATTTCCCTCTTTCTATTTTGTTTCTGATTTTCGTTGGCTTCATGCAGTTTTAATTTGTCGTTCGTTCGGTATTTATTTTATTGTTATCTGAGATTGTTTGGTGGTTCTGTTTTTTTTTTTTTAATGTCTTCTGTTGTTTGTACAAAGCCAAAGAAGTGTGCTGCTGTTCCTGCAAATTTGGTGGAAGAATCACCTGAATTCGCTGCTGAAAGAACCGAAGATGTTGTGGTTTCTGATGCTGATGAAGTTGATACACATACCACATCTTCAAAAAAGCAAATATCGCACGCAAATGTTTCGTCAATGATGGTTGAGTGATTTTGCCTTTCTTAAAAAAATCGACTAAAGCCATTCTATTCGTATTGTAATATGAAACTTCCAAAAAACAAAAAGCACATAAGAAATAAATAATCTTTCTGCCATAAGATAGATTTTTTATATTTATGTTTTGTTTTTTTTTTAACTGAGCTTATGTTTTTTTTTTTTAAATAAAGTAAAAAAAAATTTTGGGCCCATATTTATTTTTGAATGCTAAAAAAATTCTGTACTACTATTTGTTTCAAAATACTTCCCTTTTTTGGCTGCAGTACTACCTTATAATATTTCTCTTCGGCAACACCGGTTTAGGACCCTGTTTGGCTGGTTGTTCCTTGCAATGTTTTCACAACCTTTACAGGAATTTTTGAATTAAATCTGTTCTCAGAGCCAATATACATCATGCAGATAACAGAATAGCATCTAAAATATTTGTTGACGCTTCTTGACAATTTGTTACACTATGAATATTCATGAGAATATGAATATGAGGGTTTTATCCGTTCGTCCTTTGGGAAAGGAAGACAAAGTATTTGAGAGAAAGGATGACCTTTTCATTTAGTAGCCATGACCTGTCATATTTGATAGAAGATTACGGGCACATGTAAAGTCTCAATTTTCAGTCCTCATTCGGGTCAGACACTTTACTTTGCGCAGTTTCTACTTTACTCACCTTTGGTATACAGCCGTAGCTCTGACATTGGCGTGCAGGGTCGTGTGTTTGTTGGCTTAATGACTGTAAGAAGCTATATCGAACTTAAATCATATCGCATTGCGTACTAAAATCAACTTCATATCCAAAACACCATCAGAATTAATGCTTGAACGAAATGTCCCTATGACAGACCGTAATTGCGACCTGTTCTGGAATCTAAGTACTATTATATTTAATTACAAAACTATACTCACAGCCAAACACAATCAATGGTGTCAAGTATACTAAAGGATGGCGGAAATCGAAAGCCATATCGAGCGAAACTATAGTACTCAAGAGTAATATTATCTTTATGCTACGTGTCACCATCTCTACTTAAGTGCTGACAAGTTATTGTATTAGCACCACATGTCCTCTGCTCTTCACACGATTGGCGGTATATTGCGGTGGCACGTTCTTAATACATATTCGATTGCGATAGGGAACTCATTACTCATAGGGAACAATACGATGAAGTTGACTCTTTTGAGCAGGTATGTACCTCTATACGTTTTTATTGAATTTCTTGTTGATTTAAAGTCGTGTCCTTGTCATTTGGGACTATGTTGCCAAACTAAGGGCAATCAAATTTCTTGCTGCGTACAAAATGTCAAACCAAGTTTATTAGACATAGTGAAATTTTTATACGTAATTTGTGTTATTTTTCGCATTTGACAGATGGTCATAAATCATACGTTTATGTACTTATTCTTTCGAGGCAAAATTAAATCGCTGGGGGTGATTTTAGTGTCAAGAAAAACGTGCAGTTGTGTAAGCACACTTACAAAGCTGACCTTTAGGGTAGTGCGTAGAATTCTTTATCGTTGATGTTGCTTTCATCTTGGATTAACATTTATAATAAATTTAGTTACAAATTGAAACAAAAAAACAAACACAGATGATTTGCATTTCGTCCGTAGTGAGTTCTTCTGCTAATCTCAAGAAAAACATTGATATAATGGTTGATTCCATTCAGGTTGAAAAATTCGCTGATATTCGCTTAAAACCACTCAGAATAGATTGCGAATATTAAAAGAAAGGTCAAATAAATTTCAGGTATGTCCAGTAAATGATACAACTTAAGAATCTCTTATATCATATATCATTTTACATTGGTTAGAGCATTAATGCATATTCACATTACAGCGACCAATTATTATCAATTAAATCTTAGTACTCTGCTCGAGCTTAAACAAATTTTATCTGCTCTCCAACTTTTCTCTCTAAATATTAGCTACAGATCTAATTTGACATCATGAACTTTTTGGGAAAACAGCAGCCGCCTTTCCACTGGAAAGTTATATTATTGTTCTCTGTATTCCATTATGATGGTTTTGACAGTTCTCTCACATTTTATTTATTCGCAGATACCCGCGAACATAATAGGTTTGTTTGACGTGGCAGCACTAGTGCCCACCAGTGCGCACTGAGAAGTGTCAGCTACTTTTCACGCCTGTCAAAAACCCTGCACAAACCTGAAAATTGGGCTTTAATATCGAACGCGAAATGTTGTAGTCTGTCAGTTTTTGACATTGACATTGATATTTATCTTTTGGTAACACTTTCTTCCGTTTATTGTTAAAAATGAGTGAACTCAATTCAGAATTTGAATTTGCCATAATGCAATTAGTTGATAAAAGCGTTCGGAATATAGATGATGAGTTTGAAAATGAAGAACAGCAAGCGATATGACAGCAAACTCAGCACTGAATTCTTGCCCAGACAAATTAACTGGGGTCAGTTTAGGGCACAACTGGGGTGCCCTAGAAGTCACCTCAAACACAGGTTTTCAGTACCAGGGCGAGTTCAGTGCTTTATCGATCGCATTAGGGTCAACCCAGCACTAGGGTCCACGTCAAACAAACCTAATGAATAGGAAGATATTGTACCTTGGTCCGATTTCAGTTTTTTTGCCAATATTTTTTGTGTCGTTTTCTCATTAGTTTTTCTTTATTACTTGAAGTCTTATCTATGATATGGCGAAACTACCAAAAGGATATGGCTTACTATTCCTTATATTCCTTTCCCTCGTACGGGAAATACAGCCACCTAAACCAACGAAACCAACCATTCCTTATAAAACTTTTATATGCTTACCTCAAACGGTCCAAGGTTCAAGACGTGATTATACCTTGGACCGAAAATATTATTGAAGGTTTTCGGTCCAAGGTGAAATCGATTAAAGTAGCGGAAAAGAGATAGAAAATTAAGCCATACACAACTTCAGAAAAGATAAAAAAATCTAAATAAACCACATGACAATTGTAGTTTCGCAAACATATACCTAGTCTATGCGATGTACAAAGAAATTAAATGCATCATGTTAACACGCCCTTGTCTACAGGCACATATGAAATTTAAGTTACTTATAATGAGACCTTTCTGACGTTGCCAAACAATTTGCATATTAATGACGTCGTATTTACTCCCCTTACGAATTGAACACACAAAGTTACATCCTACATCTGCCACTAAACAAAACACCTGTCTGAAAATGAAAAATCTACACAAATACCGTAATGACTTCTGTCACACGCATACTCCACTCGTACATTCAATGAACACGCACATCGTTTCAATATAGTATAGAATATAGCCGAAGCCTCATGCGAATATATTTTCTTTTATCCGAAATGACAACGTCATTCGTTTTAATTCTGCTTATAAATGAATGTACTTTGTTTTTGAGGATAATTCTGTTTCGCGGAACCTTTCGGCAGGCATAGGTTTTTTTGCTAAGTCAACAGCCTAAGATTGCTGTACAAATTGAGTTCTATTTCCCGCGATGACATCATAAAATGACACAAGTGAACAACAAAGGTAAGTTAAGTTTGTTGACACATCATTTATAATTCTGCTTCAGTTACTTTTTGCAGGTTGATGTTCGTCATCAATTTGACATCAACCATGTTTGTTTTAGAACGAAAATAAAAAAATATGTCCTTGATTTCATAAATCATTCATTTCTACGTTACCACAAAATGTTTTCTTTTTTATTTTACATACCGCTGTTTGACGTATGTGAATATCTCTGAATTTACATTGAACCAATTTCTAAATGCAAAAGCAGAATTCCTTTTATATTTATTGAAGCGTAACTCTATTTAGTTGAAGCTCGTATTCCAAATGTCAGCAGCAAAGCGAGGTGAAAGTATTTTTTATTTCACTTTTACAGCCATTTTATCGTTCCATTCATGCACTGTGAAAGGGTATAAACAATGCTTGGGCTTGTTTTTGTGTTGATGTATAGAGGGCGTCTTCGGCAGACCTATAAAAAGAGGAATTATTTTGGACAAATTTAATTTTGAAAGGTTACAATATGCATTCGCAAGGCCTTTTATTTTGCAAACCTATGTATACTATGAAGGAAAGGATAGCTGTAATTGCGTTTAATGTTCTCCTGATTTGGTTGTAGATTTAAATCATAAGCTAGCGGCAGGAGTAATAAAATGTAGGCTGCTGGATCCGTCTTAATGTGCTGAGGGCCTTAAGCTGGTTACACACCCAACGGATTTGGTTGTTATGGCAATAAAAAGTGAGCCATATTTTCTTTATCATGTTTTCACACAAAATATTTCATTTTAATGTTCTTTTGTTGAAAATTAAACATATTTTGATACACGATGTAACTTGTCAGAACATTTGCAGGAGAGGTTTGCCTATATAAGGCAAATATATGCAAATACATATTTGACTTTGTGTGTTAAATTATAAATTAAAAACTATAAACATACACGTCAACCCTCTCCGGACTATGTGAGTATTTTTAGAAAGCCATCGGTTGACAACTGTGATGTGGTGTCGTCGACCCAAAAGTGATGTATGCAGATTGTGTCACAACTCTGACATAAAATGCGAAATATCTTTGCCTCCTTTGGGCGGTAAAATAAATAATATGATGCAGTTATAGCATCATACATTCCTAACACCGATGATTGAAGGGATGCCCAAAACTAAATAGCCGTCTGAATGAAAGGGACAGCATTACCTAACACGCAAAAATACGTGATATTCTCGTCGGCCATCTTGTTTACGTGGTAGGAATTAGAGACAAATCGTACTAAGGCCACCAACTCCGGCCGATTTCCCGTTACTCAGCCTACAAGCTATATGTTTTACTTCACTTCCGCTGTGGGCAAAGTTGCTGGCATTGTTCATAGAATTTTATCCGTTAAATTTTAAATAATTCGTTATGCTTGGATAGTATTTTTTCTTAAGGAATAAGTGTACATTTTGATTAAAATATTTATGAAAAATTAACAATGTAGATTGGTTGAGGAAAAATAAAAACATTCTGAACGTATTTTCTTCAATTAATGAAGAAAAATTTACAATGATATTCAAAAGCGAAAAATACAAAACCATGTTTGTCCTAATATGTTTCTTGTATGTAGAACATCTCCTGTAGATAGTTTTATAAACAAAACAAATTAAATTATTCGCCTTTTAAAAATTTATAATAATAACTAAAAAGTAATGTAAAAATGTTTCTACACGGTTTGCTGCGGTTGGCAGCATTTATTTTTGTATGTTTTTGCACGTCACACGGATAATTAAGGCTAGTACGGACCTGTTCCGGAACGAAATTTTCCGGTGGTCTCCAAATGGACAGCGAAACGTCTGTGAAAAGGCAGCGGAAAATAATTTGTGGAGATTTCCATCAGCTGATACCCAAGTAGCAGTGTTACCAGCACTGGCTATTTATATCCGATTTGGCTACTCGAACTTTTCACTGGCTTCTTAAAATTGTCATTTGGAATCTATCCTAATTTACGCTATTTACTTTAAAGTTTGGCAATTTTTTGGCTCCAAAATTTTTTAAATTTTCCACCATACGTCGTATAAAACCTGGTAATACTGGAGTACAAACGTCAAATTTTCTTAAGAAAATAATGTCACAACGATGGGTGTGAAGCAGGGATGTATTTTGAGTGCGCTACTGTTTATTCTGTTCATTAATGACATATCAGATGCGGTAAAGGGTGGAGTCGAGTTTGGCAGTATAAAAATTCCAATAAACGTGAGCGACATGAGAGTGGAGAATTGTACCAAGCAATCTACTACAATTACCCACTTTTCCGCCATCATTTCGCAGCAGCTGCGTACTGCAAAACGAAAAGGAGAGCGAAATTTTTCACTGCATCATTTTTGTATGGGATTTTTCATTCCGGAACAGCTGCATACCGGCCTTTGACATAACACCGATAGGAAAACAAAATGGCGAATTTGGAAAAAAATTCAGGCAGCCAGCGGCAAGAGTTAGGGGTCTCAGTATGATTTGTCTCTGGTAGGAATTATGGGAAAGCTCCGCAAGTTGATATTTTTATAGCAATGGCTTAGGGAATTTCGCTTTCCTATAAAACAAAAGACTTTCGGAAGTAATGAACGGTATTTACTTCGTATAACTGATTGATAAATTGTTGACTGACACTAATTACCACTCTCAATTGACATGTTTTAAATCAGAAATGGAAGCATTTTCAAGTGATTACAGAAATGTTGGTCGCCGGAACTTGTTTGTGTTTATTTCCATTTTACGTATCTATAATTATTGGTAGAACCTAGTAATTAAGGCGTCTGATTTGCGATCTCATTCTTACGCTTTTATTAGCATTGACAAACAGAGCTCTCTGTTCCGTCTCGTGCCAAAATGCGTGTGCGTGATATTGTAAACGCAGTTTAAATCTTAAGATATGTGAAGACCGCAAGACACAAAGTAGATCGCTTTGTAAAATCAAATCTAAACGTTGGCAAGAAGTAGCATTGACTTCAGCAATTTTCGTACAACGTAGTGAAACTGTTTATGCATTTAAAAAAAACTATGCCAAACTTAAGACCAACACCAGAGGCACAATTTTTCAGACATCTCTCTTTTTACTCTAATAACATCGGCATGTCATATATTAGAGTGCCAAACTTAAGACAATTAACTGAAAGGGTTATTTTAAATGTTTGTGGTTTATGGTCCATAGATTTTGCTGCTTTTATCAATGCAAAATTAATTTTTTAAGCCTTTCGATAATTAAAGTTAAATCTTGGGTAAAAATGTTACGTATACGACACAGGGTCTCCAACTAAATCGAATCGATCCTTTCTCCCATTTTATAGGACTGTTTAAAGGTGCATCTTTCCAACACTTTCTCATAATGGAAAAGTTGGGCTTCCTATACCACAAGAAAAGACACACAACTTAACAGAACCTGTTCTAAGAATGCAAGAATCGCAGCAATCGCCGTAATTGAAAAAATCCGCATAAGTGGAACTCCCGACTTGTTCTTTTAAGAACTGAAGAGCTTTTCCAATCAAAAGACAGAGACAGGCAAATTTCTTGTTAAAGACGGCGTGATATCTCAGACAGAGGCAAGGTTGTTTCAAGTACAAACTGTGAAGCTACGTTAGATAAAAACGGCAAAAAAACAATTTATTTGAACCACGTTATAAAAGATAATAAAATCTTTCTTTCTTTATTTGACAATTAACCCTTTGTGTTTTGTTTACAATTTGACATATGGGCATTATTGCTACTGCTTGCTGCATTCAGTGTTCTTTGGAGTTATTGACTTGTCGGCTGTACTTGCTTTGGAAATTTCGTAGTTTCCAACACGACTGACTTCCTCTGTAAATAGCTGGACCCAAATTGCCCACTTTTTACAAAGCATTCTTCGACCGACTGTCAGAATTCCACAATGTCATTTATTTCTTCAACTCCACTCCGGGGTTGTTACAAAAAACAATGTTTACAGATGTCACGTAAGAAATAATAATTCGGCGACATTCCTTTGAAAGGTTGTATCCGTCAATGTATTTCTGGATATCAGTAAGTTTCACATCGTACCATTAGCACTCACTTTGCAACTGCACAAACCGTCAGTAAAAAATAAAAATAAAACAGGTCCGTGGGGAGCCTTGGCCTAGCTTCTCACAACCAATCGTCTTGTGTGAGTTTTTATTTTTCGGTTGAATGGAACGGATCTACAATTTTATGCCAATCCAAACAGCCAATTGAGAAGCTCTTTCATGACATTTATACTCTCGGATGTTTGTCAGACGTTCGCGAGACTACTGACCTCTCTGATAATATTTAAACACATAGTCAAAGGCGCGAAAAACTCTTTATTCCTTGATCATTTACGTCAGCATCTGACTACGCAAATAACATTGCTAACACACAAGACGCAACTCGAATGACTGACCAACCAAACATACATTTCCAGACAGGTATAAACATATATTTTTACAATTCGATAAAGTTAATGTTGCAAGTCCTGAGAGTCCAAGTCGTAAAGAGAGTCTGCACTCAACGTCTGTTGAACCGCACGCGTACATTTTCTGATTTGATATGTATTCAACTGTACCTCTGTGAATCGAAAGTAACTTTTTTAACAGACGTCAGCTAAACACACACAAACCGGCATATCCCCCACACTGACAGTCTAAAAATAAGGTTAAGGACGAAACGAAAAAAAAAAATCGCGCAACTTGTATTGTGCAACTTTCTTTTCAAAAGGAATTGAAATTTATTTCATTTGATTCTCAGGGGAATTCCGTAAACGTCCTCTTCAAAGGAGGAAATACATAATTTTATTTTTATCTATCTATTTTTTCGAGGAAGAATTTCCCTTACATTTGAGTTTTGAGAATTGATATATTTTTCCATTTTAAATCCCTCAACCATAAAGACCGAATTATCTTTTGTCCCTCGATTTAGTCCTTTTGTAGGAGTTGCTTGGGCACTTTCTCTTCCAGAACGTCAAGTTGAATATTTCTACTTAAATACGAAACAAAAAAGAAATAAAATCACAACTTCCATAAGAATTGCATAAATTGTGAAACCTTTCGCGTGCGCTATGTAAATGTGACACGGCGGTGGGGGGATTGGGAACACCTACTGTTGGAACACGATGTCCTACATACTTTCGAGTTTGATTGATAGAAAACCTGTTTCTTTTCAATAAACTCGCACAGGAAATCATATTGATTTTGGTATCCTCAAGTAGGTTTTTTAGTTTGTTCGTGAGTCATTGTTGACAGTAGGCCGTGTCGTATACTGTTAATCTAAACGCTCAACTGGTCTATTCAAATAAATCGCTAGTACTTAATTCAATTCGTCTTCGTCCTCTAAAAGAAATTCCACCAACGCCGTTGAACTCAAGTGGAAAACAAATAATGACATTTGATTCTCTTGAGGTTTTTCCCATCACCGTCGTCGTTATCGTTGCTATCCACATTATTAGGTTAAGTCAGCCCCCGCAACAACAACGAAGGACTTGCCTCAAGACGCAATTTCTGTTTATTGAAGTGCTTGTAGCATTTGGGACGGTAATCGTTTGCATATTCATATGTCTATATGTATGTGGGTGATTGTGTTTGCCTATGGTTCGATTCAGCATTTTATGGGATCAACATGAACACATACATTATATGCAGTTGCGTTTGCCATCATCGCCCCATGAAGGACGGCTATATTTGAAGGAATCGACGGTTCCTATAGGTACCATACCGCTGGGATATTGGTATGGTGATTGCCTCTACATTCAATATGTACTTCTATTTGAAAGTTTTGTACTTGGGGCAGACGCAGAGTGTGTTGTATTCATTGGGAATACATATTTGAATATTTTATTGATGAACTGGGTTTGTGATCGTATCGTGTTATATGAATAGAATTGGGTGGCAAATATGTCTATTTGGGTGTATGATTGCGGGATATACATTTATTCAGACGTCGCAAAGGTTGAACCTATCCGATTTGGAAATCTGGTGGCATAGGCCGTCGCCTTTGGAATCTGCTGCACGATTCGGTTTATGTTTGGGTTTGCTAATTAAGTTGTCCCATTTGGCTGGTTACTTTTTAAGGATCTTTAGCTATTTCGATTGGTGGTGGGGTTTTATTGGAAAACGAGATGTTCTTCGGCTTTAAATTCAAGAGGCATTTCACTGTTTGAATAGTGATGAAGCTTTTACTTTCTATACCCAAGAGACAACACAACAAAATATTACAAATCCGAGTCGGCAGTCTGTAAGGCGAAACGTTCAAATGTTTCCGTGTGCATGAACGATTTACTTCTGCAGCTTAGAGCAAATCAATCGTGCTCATGAAAACGTTTCAACGCTTTCGCCTTACAGAATCCGACACTGATCTATTATTTTTCTCATATCCGCTGCAAACGTTGACGAAATGAAAGGAATAAACAATCGGAAACAACTCGACAACACGGTGGTCACCAGTTCATGAGTCGACGTCGACGTCGACATATCCCAATCAGAGATACCTTCGATCTGACATCTAAAACTTTCAAGTTTGCTTGAAAGTTGAAAACAAATTAAGATAATGGCCGCATTCAATAATCTAGTCATCTTAAGTCGACTAGATTGGCCTGGATCAGATGCAACCTGAACGCAAAAACTAGTTTTGGTCGGGAACGTCACTTTTCCTACGTCATCCACATACGCGAACTGTCAACTTAGTACTCAGTCACGAATTTCTTGACTAGATCTAGTCGGCTACCCCTCCATAGACGTCAACTGAAACAGTTGCTCACATGACCGATTTCGACCAATCAAAACTGAGATTCACTAAGTGAGAGAGCTGTCAGACTTACCAAACTAGATACTTGAACGTCCTCAATGACGTTTTTCATTGACGATCCGAGAGAATTGCCCCGAAATTGAGAATGCTCTTTTCAATCAAATTTAAATATATTTTTCTGAAGTGATAACTATTTTAGGGTTTTTTTTTAGTATTAGCAGTGGTGACACATGCACAAAGTATCAAACTTGTTTCTGTTTCTTTTTTAATTGTTCTGGTTTGTGCAACAACAAAGACGAAAGATGGAAGTTTCACCAGAATGTGTGAAGGTTTACTAGCGATGATGGATCGATGTCAGTGGATAAAGACGGATTTTGTAAAATAATAATAAAAGAAAGTGAGAGGTTTAAAAAAGATAATTTTATTGAGTAGATGGTGTACGTGCAGTTATATGTTTCAGACGGAGAAGTTGGGAGTTGAAGTTGTTTACACATGAAGAACAGAACAGCAATAGTGAAGACATCGATAATAATAATAACAACGCAAATATACTGCCCCACATTTCTTTTACTTCCAAAACAATGTGGTCTATTCAGTTGTGGGGAGATGTCGAAACAGCAATGCTACTGGTCCTCAAAAAGCTTTTCATACCAAAAAGGATATGTGGAAGTATATCAGATCGATTTTTAATAAGGAATGCGCTACAAGCTTTTCTATGAAGCAGGTTGAAGCGAAACGAACCAAAAATAATTTAGAAAACAATAAGACAAGTGGTTCAACTATAAAAGCTATACCTTGTGAGCGGGAAGTAGAACAATTATTCCCGAAGTAATGATGACTGCAGGAAGCATGGCAACGAAGCGTTCGATGGGTATAGACGAAACGAAAAATATTTCTTTAAACGTAAATCGGTCACAAACTGACGCCCCACGAATAATAGTTAAAACAGCAAAGTGAGCAATTCGAGGTGAAAGAAAGGAACAAAAAAGGACGGCATGAAAAAAAGCTGAAAACGATAAAAAATTTAATTGAAACAGTGAATTCAACTTTTAAAAATAATAATTTTTGATTTACGTATGAATTAGCAGGACAGAATAAATTGGGAAATGGTTTCAACTTTCAAAAACTGCATTTTAAGCATCGACAGCTTAACCTTATATTTAAATGTGCAAACGAATTTTCAATCCCTACTCTTCCTCTGCAGTGGTTGTAATCAGCGTTGCCGAAAGTACTTCCATAGGAGTAGTGTACTACTTTTAACACCTCCGTACTCCCGTACTCCTCCTTTCACAATATTCAACATTAATATAAGATTTTTGATTTAACTTTCTTAAAGACCGAATAAACTTTTCTATTCCCAAAAGAAAACAATAATTGTCATTTGAACATTTTTTGACAAGAAAGTGTCATATTTTGGTGAGTTCAGGGCAATTCCTTAAAAATATCCCGGATACTTCTATTGTGTTAAGACTTCATCTGGAAGTGCACTTTTTTTCAATCAAAAATAGAAAACATAGAAAGAGCACTTCTAGATTTGATCTTTTCATAGAAGGGCAATTCTTTTCTTCAATCGAAAACGCCTTTAGCTGTTTTTTATTATCAGCGTGATCTGATCCGGATCAGATCACGAAAATAAAACAAGACAGATCATTGAAAAGTTTGATTTTTGTGTTGTGGCCACAGTTGCTTTCAAAATTAAAACAGATAATTACAGACTTCACATTGCCACCAGCCATATTGCAAAAATTGTGCTCACACAAAGCACATGTCATTTCGCTTGCAATGTCGGGGGTGTTACCATATTTAAATCAAATTTGAATAATTTTTCTTATCTATAATTTTTAGTAACAAATTTAGTATTTTATGTTTAACACAACAATATTTGAACAATATTTTGCTGCAAGCACTTCCGTTTATCTTGGCATATTAAGGTGTGTCCAGACCAGCGAAATATTTCTGAAGCAAATCGAACACATTTCATACACATTTATAAAAGATTTATGAGATTTAGTTATTAAATGTTTATGAAATATTTCAATTTTATTCCTCAAGTCCAACTAGAAGAAAATAATGTGGTATAGGGTTATTAGCAGCGAGTAAAGTTGATATTTTTGTAATTTTGGTCTCGGGAATCACGTGACACACGATTTAATTCAAATAATCGTATTAAATGAATTACTTTCTCATTAAGTATTCCATGCTTTTCTTGACATTTTTATTTTATTTAAAAAAACTAATAATCGACAAACAGCGCTCACTTTCTGTAGTTAAGTTTGTAAAACAAAAATGATTTCCCATCACGATTGGGAAACTGTGAAACAGTACTTACATTTTTTTTTTTGTGTTCAAACCAGCAAAACATTTCATAAACATTTGATAAAAATTGTTTCGTTTCGTAAATTTTTTATAAATATTTACTACTCATTTTTCGCATTAAACGCATTTTCCCATTTGTCGCTTTTTCGAACTTTGGAAACTATTAAACATTCACAGCCATATTAATAAAAAACCCGCAACTACTCTCCAACTCGTATGTTACCTAGCACTTAGTTAAATAAATAAGATATTAGTTAAATTTTCTTATTATTAAATACAAATAACTCATATAATAACTAACTGATGTTTTCTCTGTAATAACTGGCATCACCCAACAAAATTGTACTAAAAACTATTACATATTGGCTGTCTAATAAATTTCAATTGTGACTAATGAAAAAAGAAAAAAAAGCAACAGAAAATCAAATAAAACAACAAAAATAAAATTTATATTTCCTTTTGAAAAGCTGTATTTATTTTTGAATGTTTATTTGTTAACATTGTCATAGGGTTTTTTCGTTTTTTCTTCACTTTTTTTTCGATTTGGGGCTATGGTAACCGAATCCTCCCCTAACCAGTTTTTTTCCAAAATGTAAATTTAATTTGTTTGTCATTTTTTAAGAGTTATTGACTCACTAACAGACCTCATACCGTAAGTTAGTTATGTGGAAGTTACGAAACGTTAGTTATCTTCTAAAAATGTTTATTAATAGCAATTTGAGTTTAACGAATGTGTTTGCAAATAGGTAGGCCTAATATGTAGTTACGCGACTATTATTAATACAGCTGTGCATAACTATAGAGGTGTTAGGCGTATTTAGCAAATTCTGATAAATAAGGCTGTAGGTCTGTTCTTTTACTTTTAAATTTTACGTATATTTACTAATTTTTACCAATTTTTACTCAATGCCGTTCCACCACTCGAAAAATTCGTAAAAGAGAGCGTCATCGAGAGAGCAAGATATTACCCCTGCACTGAAAATCTTACGAATTTTTACTCAACAAATTTTTTGGTGTAAGAATTGAAAAAGCTGTCAGTCACCTCACAATTCACAGCTGATTTTAAATATGTTGTTCTATTTGACATATGAGTGCATTTGTTTTGATTTCTTGCGCATTAAAATGGTATCAACAGGCGGGGAAATAAAATTGAATGTTCTCCTAAGATTCTTTTTGAAAGTGGCGATGAAATTCTTCCTCGGTCTAAGGATTAAGAAAGGACAATATCCTCCATGTAATTTTTAATGCCGTTTCACTCTTTTCTATTCTTGAATGGTTCAAATCAGTACAAACTCTTCCATATACTAAGATTCATGAAGAAGAAATTCAATTAATTCCGGGTCACTTTCATCGCGAGGTAGGTAGGTAATTAATTTTGTTCTTTTTTGAATTTTTGAATTATTTATCTATCATTTTCACAGGTTAGTACGCTGCTCGAGCTAAATTTTCGCTCCCATACAAAAATCTCTCCAAAATTTAGCTGAGCTAAGTCTTAGCGAACCCATTTAGCTCGAACTAAATAATCAAACTTTTGTTTCAACATGTACTTCATGTGTCTGTCAAAATTAAGCGTGGCCATTTAATGGGTCGGCACATTTTCTCAAGCTAAATTGTGCCATATCGTTGTATATTTGTTGTTCTGTTGCGGAAAAGTATGCAAGGATGAGTTTTTTTAATTATTACGTGGACAAGAAGTACCTAGAATCAGAAATAGTTGAAATAAGAGAGAATTAAATTTTTGAAAGAAGTTTTTTCAAAGAACAGCTGTCTTCTGTGACAGCGTACTCTATGTCAAAATTTATCTGGGACTTTAGCTGATGTTTGGAGAGAAAAGTTGGAGACCAGATAAAATTTAGTTTAGCTCGGGCAGCGTACTACGCTTTACTACAAATTTTTTCGTCAGTGTCTCTGTGAGAGAATTTATCGCACCACTGTCATTTTGACAGTCTTTTCCATTCTTACTACAAAAGTAAAGGAACAGACCTATTATTAAAACCTTACATAAACACCCCACTTCCCTCTCACTAGTAGACGTCAAGAAGAATATATTGGACACTGTCAATCTAAGATCTAAGATAAATGCAAAAAAAGTTTTGCATTACAAGTTTGGCATTTCAACACAAGCAAAAATGTTTTTTTTTTTTTGTAATTTTTTGGAATCTGAGACAGCTTTGTTACTTACTTATGTCGGAGTAAAAATTCACAGACACGTATATATGCACTTGCAAGTGTGCGGTCTTAGGGAACAATTTGTGAAAAGAAGATAAATGTCAGTCAGGCTTGGCCGTTGACTGCCAAACCAATCACACTGACGAGAGTCGTTGAATTTCTCCTCTATGAACTGTCACAACTGTCAATGAGTTGAAAAGGGCGGAATAGGTAATGCAGCCATGTTATAAGGAACTATTTCTTATACGTCAATCAAGTGACAGTAGCACGTCATTAGTTTAGCGTTGCCAACATTTTCTGTCAAATTAAACAATTGCACTCATGGTGGGGGCTGCCAATTAGATTCATATTACCTAATGACAAAGAATGAGAGCTGCAGTTTCTATAATCGTCACGTTCAATGTGTTATGCTCTATCCAAGCCTGTCACTCGTTTCGATTTATCTGCTATATATTAAAAGATTAGTCATAACCTTTTTAGAGCGTGTCTCTTATGAAATAACGAGTGAATAATATTATTCTTCTTACACAGTTTTACAGCTCGGGGTAAACCAGGGGCTTAATTAAGAAGCCTCTCCAGTTAGCGCTGTCCTTAGCCAATTTGTTCCATTTGCGAACTTCAGGTTGGTATGAGTCGCTTTCTTTTACTGCACTTCAGCCACTTTAGGTGAGGTCTTCGTCTGCTGCTGGTTCTAAGTAAGAACTAATCAAGCTTGTCGTTGATTAGTTTGTTGGTTATTTTGTTTGGATAATTGTATATTCGTAATATTATTTTTATTTTGTGTATGTTTTCTTCGTGAAAGATTGTGTCACTTATGTCCATAATTTTGTTGATGAAATTATTTGCCGTATTGATCTTCTGTTTCATTGGTTGTGTTGTGTGAAAATTCATCATTCTACCTGAAGAAGTTTCCTTTACGTACCAGTTGAATTTTTTTAATTCGAACTCAATTCCTGCAGTTACTATTTCAAAATAAATCTATATAGCGACGAATAGTCGTAAGTCTGGACAGTATGACTATAAAATACCTCAGATGTCAGATCTATTCGCGTACATTTCCGAGTCAAGCACTAAAATCTGTCACATTGAAAAAATTGAGGAGAAACTCTCTCCGAAGCGGAGAACATAGAAACACTTCGAGCTGAGCCATTGGTCACGTTTAAAAATCGGTGAAATCGGTTGATAACTCGCTTTGCGACGTCATTCTGTCAGAACTGTCAACTTAATATTCAATCATTGGCCGCATTCAAGAATCTAGTTATCTAAAGTGGACTAGATTGGTCTGGATGAGATATAATCTGAACTCAAAAACTAGATTGGTCGGGAACGTCACTTTTCCTACGTCATCCACATACTCGAAATGTCAGCTTAGTGCTCAGTCACGAATTTATTGACAAGATTCGTCGGCTACCCCTCCATAAACGTCAACTGAAACAGCTGCTTATATGACCGATTTCCCGCAATCAGAACCGAGATACATGTAGTGAGAGCTGTCAGACTTAATAAACTAGATACTTGAACGTCCCCATTCTACCCTTCTTGTTTGTTTGTTGCCAAATTTTTTGCATTTGACATATTTATCAGTACTTGCTGGTTTAAATTCTCTAAGCTGTTTCGAGGTAAGAGAGGAACTACTCGTTATTTTGCCCATTTTATTTTTTTCCGACAATTTTGATGACAACATGTGCAGACTTTGTGCGATTTAAAGCGATTGCGTTCAATTTACACCGTTCATAGGAATGAAGCTAGCATGTTCGCATATATACAAGTACCCAGTCACATTTGACATAATTCGTTTATTAATAACAAAGCCAACAATTGAAGGTAGTTGCAATTTGTTACGGAAAAAACTTCTTTGCATACTTGTGGTAGACTGAAGCAAAACTATACAACAAAGCAAATTACGGAAAAAGAACAAATTGTAATGACATTTCCATTTTAGGGTTAAGTATGAATGAATTTTTTGTTCGCTGGTTTCAGGAACGCGTTTTAATATTGCGGATTGTAACAAAACGCTAACAAGACCCGGCGAAAGGTTTGGAATTGGAAATTTCGTCTTTTAAACTTTTTCAAATTTATTTTCTTAAAACATTTTGGAGGAATAATTAGCTAATGTTGTAGAATGTTAAATTTTCTGCACCAAAAGTGGTAAGTTCGATCTCATTGTGAATAGGCCTCAATCCACTTCCAAATTTAAATGTACATTCGGAAAGATAGAAGCGAACAATAACAATACTACTTTCTATTGTACTGGGTACTATATTATTATTGCGTTTTTATTGAGCCTGAACATCACAGTTTATAGGTTATGAATATGAAGATGTCAACACTTATAATTCATCAGACAAAAGCTATCTACTAGGTACATAATAGTTTTGCATTTGTTCGCATATATTTTGAAGGATAATTCGTTTTCTTTTATACAGACGTTCTTTCAAATTTAAACTCGACTTTATTAACAATAGGAACGTTCAGTGAAGAGAAAAATACTTTCCTTTCGTTTGAAATATGAAAATATTGATTTATTTGGATTGAAATATATTCACAACCTGCTCACGTCTCACACACGAAATCATGTTTCGCTTCAATTCGTACTCACAATGATTTCAGTCGATCCCCCGAAAGATTAATAATAGCAACATTTTTGTTATCGTTTTTTTTCAACTTAAGCCGGCAGGTATGGAATTGGTGAACCAGTTCCAGAATTGCCCTTTATGCGAGAGAAAATTTGATTATTGTGGTTCGTCTGGAGTTGTATGTATTATGAAAATTTTAATTGTGCGATGTGTACTGTGCAGCGCATGTTTTTTATTTTGATTACATATTTTCCATTATATAAAATCGTTTACCCAAATTGAATTACAGGTGCTTTCATATACTCCCGTACCTATTGTTCCATGAAGTAGAAAGAAGGCAAACCAGCGCTTTCTGCCATTGATATGGTTATGGTTATTGGAGAAACAATTATTACAAACAGAACAATGAATACTTGCTTGCAGAGCGAGTTTTTACAAGGGTTTTTCTGAAAAAGGGTTTTGTGTTTGTTTTTATTCGGAAAGGGATAACAAGATACCCTTGTAATGGGAAAGTAATAATAGCAAACGGTTTCAAGTGTTTGGTATAAACAAATGTGCGTAGGAGATTCTCAACCGAAGGCCGACTGGTTCTAAGTGGACAAGCTATCCACAACCAACTACCCCGCACCCAAGCGTTCGGACTTAATTATCAAAGCGACTTCAAGGAGTTCGGAGAACGAGCTTGTTAAGGAATCCTGAGAATTTGTATGGGAATTCGGAGCTCATTTCATTCAAAGGGCCTCTTAGTGAATCAAGGCCCAGTACTTAATTAACTTTATGCAAGTAAGTTGTACGTCGTTCAAATAAATGGGGGTTTGTCGTCAGAGGGATCATTGACTAAATTAACGAGACTTCAAAGATCTCATTTAATTTGTCAACAAACATTTACAAGGTGGGTCATACGTTTTAAGAGGTGCTGGTTTGCTGTTGCATCCATTAAGGGAATTTACTCTTTCAATCACTGATTAGTGAAGCAAACATTGTAACTATGGGGACGCGTTTATTTAAGAAATTATTATGGGAATATTTTCATAAATTCAATGAGTTGCAACAAAAAACAGACTGAATTGGTGGATATTCTCAAAACATCAAAGCTATTAAGTGTCTGTTGCATGTTCCTTCTTATATAAAATTCATAGCCTCTTGCGGCTCTTGGGGAATTTAACGATCCACGCGCCACTGTGTGTGGTTTCTGGTAATACGCCTCGGCTCTCCAATTGTCACAGCCCAACCATTACAATGTGTTCCTTGGACTTTGTCTGCTTTTCTTTTATTTTGGAGTTCCATTGAATGGGAGATTAGCTAGGGAAGTTTTCACCTCTTTAAAAGATCTGCCGATATTCATTTCGAAATTATGGAAACGTGGTAGGAATTATGGGAAAGTTCTGCATATTGATATTTTTATATGACTCAGCGGGAATTTCACTTTCCTATAAAACAAAAGATTTCCTGCGCAAACACACTAAAAGTTGATGCAGAACAACATTTTCTCTGCATTAGATATTGGGTTAGGGTTCCGGTCATAAAGCGCATTGAAACGCTATTGCTAACGAAATTAGTCATAGCAAAAAGAATGCTTCGCTGGACTAGAAACTCTATGTTAAGAGCATATCTGGACAAATTTTGGAAGCGAGGTGTAAAATATATATTTTTTTAACTATAAACTATTTCCATTTTCCAAACTTTTCATTAATTTTAAATCGTCCGCCTTCCGTTCAATTTTTCACATTTTTGCAATCTGAAGTAACACTGATTCACACCATTGCACACAATTTGTGGCAATAATTTACTACAGCTGCTACGTAGCAACTTATTTTTATCTTAAGCATAGTATCCTGCTCGCGCTACATTTTAGCGTCCCTAGTCTCCACACAAAATTACAAATGGGACCAAAAACCACATGTTCATGACATATATAAATATACGTAATTTTAATTATTCGCGTAGTTACATTTTTCGAAGTTCAAACTTCGAAGACATCCCAGTATTTGAATATCTCCAAAACAGTGGATAAATGGAAAATTAAAGAAAACAAACAAATTAAAAAACAACAAACATTGCTGCAGTAGCTGAAATAATTTCTGTAGTAGCAATCAGAAGACGACAATTTCTTTCGTGTAAACAAACGACCGATTTACAAAGACGAGCGATTGTTTGAATCTTAAAAAAAATGAAATTTTGTTTTAACATTAAAGCATATAGTATATTGTTAAAGGAAAGCTAAAATTAAGCGCCTCTCCAATGTTTTTCTCTACCACTTCGCTTAATTTTGACAGTGTAAGTTCCGTCAAAAAAAAAAACTACGAAATGAAGAAAGTTAAACAACTGTGTTGGTAAAACTGATTAACTTTGTTCTGTTTCTTTATTTGTTCTACAGCTCCCTCCTCAATTCTCTTCAATTACTCCTCATATTCCAATTCTAAAAGAAATTAAATTAACAACAACGAATTCCTTACCAATCTCCATACTGTTAATTCGCTTTCGTTTGAAATTTTGTTGCGAATACTGATATTTTCTCTGATCTATCAAGATTTAGTTGTGGAAAAATGTGTTTTGCATTAATACGCTTACTTAAATTGTGTAGAGATTTTTCGTATAGTGGCTAACAAATTTAGCTTGAACTGCGTTCTGTTTGGCTTAACTGCTTTGCTTAATTTTATCTTTGGATACATTTTTCTATGGGAGCTTAATTTTAGCGCGAGCAGTATACTAGGTTTAAGGCATAAATAATTCTACGACTTGGAAGCCAATCCTAGAAATCTTAATCCACATGTGTCCTGAAACTTTCCAAAATCTGTTGACCATGGTGGAACTCTTAATTGTTACCCGAGGCCAAATGAAATCATAAGTCCTCCTGAAAAATGCGCTATTGTGATAGCGTATGTGTATAAATAAATATGTCGAAAAACTATATCTCTGTTTTGGCTACGCTTTTTCTTTTATTTCTCACGCAAATATTCTCTGCGCCTTGCTCCAAAAAAAAAACATAGTAAACACAACACAAACTTTTCCCCCGTTTTTTATGTCAAAATTTATCTTCGATTTAATGTACCGGACATTTATTTCACAAGCTAAGTTAGTGGAGACTTTTCATCGGCCCATCTATACGAAGTTAAGAATTTAGCGTGCGAACAGGATAGGTACTGCTTTGCTTAACTGCCTCCCTAAATTTTATCTTTGTATACATTTTTGTATGGAAGATAAAATTTAGCGCGACCAGTATACTAAGCTTTAATTTAATTTTAAATGCACTGCATTGATTAATTTTTTTTTTTTTCAAATCGAACAAGTCACTTGCTTTGTCTGAATGCACTCATCTATAAAAACTACATTTATTATAGGTCTGTTCCTTTACTTTTAAGTTTTTCGAACTCATTTTACTCAATGCCGTAATACCGTTCCTAAACTCGAAAAAATCGTAAAAGAGAGCGGCCACCGAGAAAGTAACGAATTTGTACTCAAAAAATGTCTTGTAGTAAGAATTGGTAAATCTGTCAGTCACCTGGACAGATGATTTGGAATGCTTGATTTCCTGTGTATTAAAATGGTATCAATAGCGGTGGCAAATGAAATATCAACTTAATATTCTCCTTAAGATTATTTTCACTGGTCATTCGTTTAACAGTGTCGGTTTTTCCTTTTTTTTTTCGAATGCTTGTTGTTCAATCAGTACAAACTCTTCCACATGGGTACTCGGATTCGTAGAAAAAGAAGTTCGATTAATTCCGAATCACTTTCATCGCTAGACGAATTGACTAATAGGTTTGTTTGACGTGGCAGCACTAGTGCCCACTAGTGCGCACTGAGAAGTGTCAGCTAATTTTCAAGCCTGTCAAAAACCCTGCACAACCCTGAAAATTCGGCTTCTATATCAAACGCAAAATGTTGCCAGTTTTTGATATTGACAAATATTTATCTTTTTTAACACTTTTTTCTGATTACTGTTAAAAATGAGTGAACGCAATGCAGAATTTGAGTTTGCCATAATGAAATTAGTTGATAAAAGCGTTCGGAATATAGATGATGAGTTTGAAAATGAATAACAGCAAACTCAGCACTGCATTCTTGCCCCGACAAATTAACTGGAGTCAGTTTAGGGCACAACTGGGGTGCCCTAGAAGTAATGTCAAACACAGGTTTTCAGTACCAGGGCGAGTTCAGTGCTATCTCGAATGCATTAGGGTCAACCCAGTGTGCACTAGTGTGCACTAGGGCCTTCGTCAAACAAACCTTATATTGTTAACAAATAAGCAAATTCTTCGCATTTGTCAGACAATTTTAGGAGTTTTCTGTATACCTTTTTTGAGTTTTCGTATTATGGATTTGACATTCTTCATAGATTACTACAAACGCTCCGGGATGACGCAGAAAGCTGATTCTTAGATTAAAATACGCGTGAAAGTGTTAGCTTCCTAAATTATTGTGTTCTTCTTCTTTGTATTGATTAAGAAATAATTGGGCATTACTATTAACTAGTTTCGCTTGTGGTCGAAAATCGACCATACATTTTATAAGCATGGAACTAAAAAAATTACCACAATATTCGATATTTAAGTTGTTTTTTTTTTTTATAAAGCGACATCTAGATATAGATAAAATTAAAATACGGCCCTTTGAAAATAAGTTTTTCTCATGATTTATAGTACATTTACACCGCAGCTAAATTCATCGTTTCGGCTAAATTCAACATTTCAGCCCAAATGTCCAGCATTTCGGCATACATTTTCCAACATTTCCAAATGTTGAATTTCAGTGAAATGTTAAATTTCGTCGCTGAATTTGTAAGTTTGTCAAATCGAACAAACCTCTTTAGAAATTCTGCACGTCATTTATTGACTTTTCAGCACGTTGACAAAAGAAAGTAGCTGTCAAAAAATCAATAATTTTTCATCACGAATTCCATACCTCTATATTAGGCGGTTTTCTTTTTTAGTTCAGAGCTGAGCTCTGAACCGAGCTCGAGTATTATGAGCGCGCTCAGATCGTTCTGATGTATTTATGAAACACACTTGAGCACGTAGCTGACATTTTTAATTAATGTATGTATAAATTGAATATTTGTTCATTTTTATTTATTAAATTGGTTAACCTTTAGTTCCAGAACAACAAAGTTCGTCCACCATTTCATTTATTTTGTTTATCCTGTTTTTTTTTTCTGTCAAATGTGACTGTGAGTGTGTATTCAGCTTTTTACTCAGCATGCTCAGTCAATTTATTCTGAGCTCATAGAGCGCGCTCTGATTATGCTCAGATCGGAAAAAGAAACACAAATCTGAGCTCTGATGTATCTGAACTAAAAAAGAAACACGAACTTTTTGTATAACAGTTCAGGTTGTGCTCTGAACTAAACAAGAAAAACGCCTATTGAGTCAACAATATATTTAATACATCTGAAATAGCACTTAAATTCATGTTAAAATTGATATACGTAGCTAAAAAAATTATCTTTAGGTTCAACCACTTCTGACTTCTAAACAGAAAAAAAGATCAGTAATGAATTCTGACATTAGCTGTCATTTGAAATGTTGAAGTTTCAGTGGGAACGCCGAACTGGATTTCGAAATTTTTTTTTCCCGAAATGTTGAATTTAGGTGCGGTGTAAATGTACTATTATACATTTTAATAGTTCACTATGAAAATTTAGAGCAAAATATTTTTGTCGAAAAACATTTTGCGTAGGTAATATCATTATTGACAGAAAACATTGAAAACAGTTGCTTACTTTTGGGGGTAGGTAAATTGCATTCCTAGGTTCTAATCTAAGATAATTTTTATTCACATACGTAACTATGGTAATGCGGGGGCGACAATAATTGAATGTCACCAAAATGTTTTCATTTAACTGAAAAGCATTTTGTATGGGGAGTCCTTAACTTAATTTTACCGGCCTTAATGGCGATATATAGGTACCCCCGATTTTTTGTTTGTGGTCATGGTACCTTTCGAATGATATAAGTTTTATTCTCCTTATTTCATAATAAACAGTAAAAAATATACGGAAACTTTGTGCACCCAGTGTGAAGAAGTGAAGGGTATTCTGCAAACATAACCTCACTATATTTTGTCTTCTATATCCTGGCTAGGCTATAAACTTTGTACGGTATATGATTGATTTCAAATTTCACTAATAGATGGTGTAATAAATTATTTTATTTCTCAGAGGATATTCGTTGGCATACATTGCAAGCAAATTGTTTTAATTAGCATACCAAACTGTAGAACAAATTTGTAAATAGGTACCCGTAATTTTCAAGCAAGTACCAACACCAAGCACCTCCAGTCATGGGTATAATTAATATGAATCCTTCCGCGTGGATAATTGCCCTAATACTTTTCAGCTATTCCTACTCATTTTCGTGTAGCATTTGATAATTTTATTTCTACAAATCGCAGCCGTTCTATATATAACTGCTTAAATATTTCAACCGCAGAACTTGAGTTTCATGCTTTAATTCTAAGAACAACCATGTTCTCTTGATTCGCCTACACATTTTATTAACATTTATATAGCCTTAAGGCTCTTTGCATTTTAATAGTACCCTACCCTACGCTTAAACCTTATAACTTTTCCTTTGCAAAAGGAACAAAACATTTGCTCTGCGAATGTATCTCCATTTTGGCATGTCATGGTTATATTTGTGTTGCGAAAGTTTTGCAAAAGATTAATATGTTGTTCGAAAAACGTTGCACGGCTATCTAGTAGTTCAAAGCGGAAAACATGACATAATCTGGGTATACGTGTAGGTGTCAAATGAAGTACGTGTTCAGCTTCGTTGCACGTTTTTAAGCTTTTATCCAGTATATGAAAAAAATATTCTTTAACAAACGAAAAAGTTGGTCTGCAACTCCGTATATACCCACCAATATGAGTCTGGCAGCAAGCACTTAGGTGAACGGTAAGTATACCAATAAATTGACGCTTGGCAGGGGCACTGCCGCACGTCAAAGTAAAGTGTCATTGATCGAATTTTTGTTTTTTCATAAGTGAGAATATCGAATTTTCCGACACTACCTTACCTACACTTAATGAAATAACTTAGTGGCACAGCCACACAAAATCCTAGACGACTTTTCATTCTCATAACTCATTTAACGGATAATATACTTAGATGAATCGGCTGTCACTTCCATGAGTGCACACACACACAAATTAGGCCTACAAAATGATGTTGTGTCACAACCTGTTACTTTCCGATGAATGCCACACAGTGAGCCGTATTAAATTTTTAAAGCGAATTTCCACATCGTTAAGCTGAGTTTAATAATTTACAGTACAGCCTTTCGGCCGCTTCTGAGGAAGTACTCAACACCCTGACAAGTATCGCCATTCGTCACTCTGTTATGAAAGAACACAGAAAAATATATATATTTAATGAAACAACTTTGTGACAGATGACATTTTAAGATTCTGAAGAGTAACATATGGGAAGTCCTCTCTTTAAAAATTAATTAAAACTGTCGGCTACACTGTGAAGCATTTGACAAACATGCATTTCATGTGCTTGTGTTAGTAAATTACCTGCATGTCATTTGCATTGACATTATAATTGGTATTCAGTAAAAGTTTTATATTGCACTTGCACACACTTTCAGATGAGATTTATTTGCAAACATGAAACATATTTTATTTTACCTCGAATGAACAGATGCACGTATACGACTATCTCAAGGGAAAACGAATTAATGGAATTTTTAATTTCGGTATACTTGATAAAACAATTTGTGCAAATGAAAGCACAGATATGAAAATATTTACATTTGAAATAAAAGTACATATGAATAAACTTGTGTTGGCCGGATTTTGGTGAATTCCAGATGAAGGGGATTCAACTATGCTGTTTCCTTAAGCCCGATTGTGCAAAAGGATGAGTGGATGCAACTAACGTATCTGAATTACAAATTTGTTAATTAATTCCATGCATGTAACCCGTGCCAGATTATACTGATTTTGTTATCAATAATTAATGTTGCATATCGACAGGTTTTGGGAAACACGTAAAAAAAATATTTGCAGTGTTCTTGTTGTTTTTCAATGTACAAAAGTGTAGTCCTTAGCAATTTCCGGTGGTCAATTTTTAATTTAAATTATGTAATTAAAAAAAAAGAGTAGGTTAAATATCTAGGCCTGTACAGAAAGGCAAGGATTCATCTTGGCAGAGTTTATTCTGTAGGCTCTCGTGATTGTCCCGCTGGCTAATTTATTTCAGTTTTGTAAACTGACAGGCTTCCATTACATTTGTTTGTAGTTAGCTCGCATAAAAGGGTCGATAATGAAGTGTGCACATTGCGCAAATTGTGCTATTGTTTTTTTTCATTTCCATTGGATAATGTCACCTGAACGGCAATACAAATGGTAATATCGTTGCCGTAATTGACAGCATAGTCCATACTGGTCCCGTTTCCGTTTGACATAATCTTTGTTTAAATACGCTACTACGATCTGGAACTTTGATTCATCATTGTATATAAATAACTCCTTTTGAATCTGTCTTTGAATCATCTCTGTAAAAGTGATGCCAGATCAGGAGAATATTAAAAAAGATGTCTATTTCCTAAAATTTAGTAGACTGCTAGGGCTAAAATAGAGCTCCATACCTAAATATCTTGAAACATATAATCAAACAAATTCAAGAGGAAACACCAATAAAAATAAAACCCAGCCAATAAAACACTGACTAGTACATTTTTATACCGTGCCTTTACGATTTTTACTGACGTTTCGTTCAAACTTAAAACTACTTAAGGATAATGACATTTCTCTTACATTGGGAATGATCAAAATTTTAGTTAAGTAAATTGGACAAGACGGCTGACTTTTTGTGTTTCAATTTTATTGACCTAGATTATTCACATAAATAGTTCTCTCATTTGACGCTTATGGAGGGGTAGATGACAAGTCTAGTCAATATTTTTTTGACCGACTACTTAATTGACAATACGTGTGTATGGTTGATGTAAAAAAAATAGTGTCGTTACCGACCAATCCAGTTTCCAGTCTTGAAAAATTTAGCAGACTTACGCCATTTGCATTATCACACATGTCATGGACGCCTTGCCCACAATAAGAGATGAGTAAAACGGAAGCAAACACTAATTCCGGCGAACAGCATTTCTTCAATCGTTATAACGTTTACATTACTGAATGTAAGACACGTCATGTGAGAGTGATAAAAAGTTTTACCCAATTTAAATAACTATACATTGTTAGGTAAACAAAATCAAATCAAGTAAATAAACAGAATCTTACAATAGGCGTGTTTTTTTGAGCTTTGATCTCAGCAAAGCAAAGTAAAGTAGGTTTTTCACCATTCAACCATAACAACTACTCTGAGTGTCAAGTAGAACGTAATTGTTGTAATTGCCTGCTTAAAATCCTACTTTACTTTGCTTTGCTGAGATCGAAGCTCAAAAAACAGGGCTAATAAATCGTATCACGTAAACAAGATGGCCGACCAAAATGTCGTAATTTTTCGTATTATTTTTTTACTTCTTTTCTAAAAGTAGTTTAGGTTATTATGACAGATTGTTGAAATCTATAAAAATAAATTAAAAAATCTGTCTAGCACAACAGGTTTTTTTCCATAAATATGTTCAATAATTTGATTTGAAAGTCTAGTCGCTAAAGAGATAAGCAAATATTGACGTATGTAGTTTAGTAAGTGTGACAGCTGTCTGACTATATGTACCTCGGTTTTAATTGGCTGAAATCGGTCATATGAGCATCAGTTTCAGTCGATGTTTATGGCGGGGTAGCCGATGAATCTAGTCAAGAAATTCTTGACCGAGTACTTAGTTGACAGTTCGCATATCGTCGGCTTAATAAGAAAACCTCGTAACTCCAAAATTTTGAGTTTTACAGGAGGAACGAAAGTTTGTTACCAAGCTCAACTTTGTAGTTAACGATGTTATCCTGATTTTGATGATTTTTAAGTGATTTTAACTTATAAAGGAGCTACGAGGTTTTCCATAGCAATGCGCCTACTGAGCATCAAAAAGTAATTTTTGCCAAAAATGGAGTTACGAGGTTTTCTTATTAAGCCGACGATATGTGACTGACGTAGAAAAAGTGACGTACCCGACCAATCTAGTTTTTGTGTTCAGATTACATCTCATCCAGACCAATCTAGTCGACTTAAGATATCTAGATTCTTGAATGTACTCAATGATTGTATAAACCTGTTAAACGTCTATTTAGAGCATCCCTTTCTTATTCCGTGAAAGGTTGACGTTGTAAATTTACAACGAAAGAGACGACGATCGATGAGTCCCAATACATGTTCGTCTTGCATTTGCAGTGCTGCCACACATAGCAGTTAATTTGTGTGGTTTCGAACCTTTTATTTAAAAATGTTCTTCAGAAAACGAAAATTTTAACGAAGACTTTCGTTGAGTCGAAACCTGATATGCAAAAGGCTACACTGTAAAACTTATGTGAATATTTGGCAAGGTGGTGGAGAGTGACATTGGAAAGACGCCTAATTTTAGCTTTTAGAAAAAGATTCTTAGGTTTAAAGCGAAGAGGGAAAAATAATCCGGAAATCGGAGAAAAATATTTGCACAAAATTCTTTAACTTTTGTTTTCTTCGTCAATCCCAACACTCATTCCAGCTGTCAGCTATTTCTCTTACAAAGCTAATCTGCTTCGGCAATTTTATCGATGTCATCGATGTCGATAACTGCATTTTGTCTTCACTTGAACCGATATCTACAAGTCCATTTTTGCACTCGTTCAGTACTTGTGCTTGTTTTGCAAAGGAATTTGCCTTCAATACGTGCTAATGTGGTTGATCCGTCTCGAAGTTATTCTGATGTGTCGCAAAAGACTAAAAATCAGTGGCTCCAAAAACTGCTCTATGCGGGTAAGAAAAACGGTCTACAAAAATGACATCAAGCTGCTGCTAATTTAAACGACGGGGAATCCAATTATCGAATATAAATTTTGACAAGTAGGTGTTCTCATTTATTAAGCAAAAGAAAATAATACTTTACCAGGCCATTACCACTTCGCCGCCGTCGTAATTTCGCTTCAACTTTGATCGATGACTCTCGTACGATGCGATGCGCAAAAGCAATTTGACACGTGCCTGCTGATTTCAGAAAATATCGTCAAGCGCTCTTTTGGCATCAGAGCGCAATATAAATGGAAAATTTCTATAATTTTTTACGATTACAACGCCCTTGCACAGTTCGGCGTTGAGGCATACAGCCTCATAGTCGTTGATGGATAGTTCATTAAAGATTCACTCGAGTCAAAAACCCTTTTGGCAGAGCGTAAAAAATATCGATTTGCAACCTCCTGTAGCTGTCATAAAATCCCGTTTTCATTTTAAGTGTTTCGTACTATTTTCCATGGGCCATCAGTTGCAGGAAAGCATAAATTGGCGGAAAGTTTCTCTTACCCAGATAGAAGGATACAATCCCTTTAGCGGTGAACTATAGCTATGAATTCTTTCGCACACACAAATCCGCGCAAATTGGACAACGCACATTATGACATAGGTAGGTACGTAGGGACTACTAGTGTGTATAGTAAAATTAACTTTTACTCATCGTGTCCTGTTCGCTGAGTTAAACGCTCAAGTTTCAGCAAATTGATGGCGCTCTTTCCCTTGTGGACATGTTGGCATGGCAATTTATCAGAACTCACCTACGCGCCACCGACCAACGTCATGTGTGCACAGTCTAGTTTGCTGGGTGTATTGTATTAAAGGTGCGCACCCATGTTGAGTTCGGTGGCTGTAACAGCATTTTTTGTTGGCTAGGGAAAATATTTGCCAACAATTTGCATAAAGGATGCTGCCACATGAATGCATTTTTCACAGGTAACCTTTGACGTTGCGAAGCACGAACAAAATTTTCATAGCTGGGAAGTTAGGGGCGAAAAAAAAAATTGAATTGGTATCCCAAGGGTTGCTTTCCAGTTGAATTATTATTTCGGGCTACCAAAATTGGTTGCAAAATAATAAAGTCCACAAAAAAGCGCCAGCCACTTTCGAAGCACGTATTGCAGGAAGAGTCATTTAAATCCCCTTAATGTTGAATTGCGACTGCGATATCCCATTGTTATGGTACTTTAGTTGCGCGAAGAAGGGCGAGCGCGGTAAGCACAAAAAACGACCACCCCACAGTTGTTTTCTCAAGGATTTAGATTGTCGAATACAAATCCTCTGCCACGGCGAAGACGGCAAGTGGATTGTGTGCAATCTGATACTGTATCTATGCAAATATTGTTTGTACTCAATTACTAGGGAATATATACACACTTTTGCCATCACAGATTTGATATCCAGCCTTCGCAGTCATAACCTTATATGAATACCGCAACCGTTCACGAAACGAGGTTGGGGTGGCGTCGGTGTCAATTATGGATTCAACCAGAACCTTCCGGCTAAACAGCCTCCGATTGGCCCACATTACATGGGAACATACTCGCAATCTGTTTCATAATTCAAAAATTCAAAATGATGCCGACGGGGTGGGGGTGTGAACTGTAGCTTTGGCCATAAGGACTATGCCGGATGTATGGGCTAACAAAAAATCGATATATATATACACCATTTGTGCGGATGGTATAACGACTTTGCTATATTGCCCCCGGGGTTATTTTCTCCTTACAAATCATGTGCTTTATTGGGGCACCATTCGTTTCATTGCCAGCTCGTTGGGTCACTGCAGAGTGGCGTTGGCCAGGAATATACTCATGTGAAACATGCAACAGTTGCGATGGCTTTATCCAGCGTGTCCTCGAGGTTTTTCTTTTTCCTTTTTATTTTTAGTGAATTCGAAGCAATTCCATTCAAAATCACATTGATGCCGGTTATATTATATAACTTATAGTAGAAGACACATTTTGGTGTCATGGCCTGGACGGGCGGTGATAAAATCTGTCTTCCAATTGTCGGTCTTAGCTTTTAATGTGTGATTTATGGGCTGGTGTGTGCTGTGCCGTGACACTCGCGCCTCGAGCAAAATGTATGACTTTTGAACGTTTGTATAATGTGGGTGTGTAATAAATTATACGAACTGAGACGTCTGCGAAAAGGATTAATGCCACCAAACAGGCAAAGGAAATGGAATTGGACGACTGGAATATGCTGTTTGATTTTATTTGTCTTGTGCCTGAAGGCGGAATTTCTTTGTAAACAGACTTTTCTGGGCAACTAGCAAAATGGTCGCCTAATCTGTTGTTAAAGTTTTAATTTGTTTTTGATCTAAATCCGATTTGATTTACATAAATCATTTGGGTTGCACAGAGCAGTTGGGTTTTTCACCTTACATCAATCAGGATTATGGTGAACATTGCTGGGGCATAACCCAGCGCCTTGGAAGGTGATTACATTGGCCGAATGAGTGGGCGTATATGTCAGCAACAATCTGTTGAGTGATATGTTTCTAAATGCTGCCAATCACTGATGGGGCGTTTTCAATCGTATTAGGCGGTGATCATCTGTCAGCTCATCAATTAGGTAAGAATTAGATAGATGACAGGCAAATCGGTTGCCATTCGAAATTGAGGGAGTCCCTATTCCCTAATACCAGTTGTAATTAATTCCATCATGGGGGAAATCGTATTTTGATATTTTAAGATTGTCACACTTTATCATTGGATAATGTGAAATCGTTTTGATTTCTCAGCCATCCAGGCGCGTTTACTAATTTCTGTATTCCAATTGTGCCAGAAAGTTCTTCCAAGTACTGACAGGCCTTCCAGGGAACTTATTTCTGTGAAATTCTCTCAGAAAACTTTGACTTTACATGTGTTCTTAATGAGTCGGCCAATTGCGCTGCAATATATTAACTAAATGGGGACGTTCAAATATCTAGTTTATTAAGTCTGACAGCTCTCTGACTATACATATGTATCTCGGTTTTGATTGGCTGAAATCGGTCATATGAGCAGCTGCTTCAGTTGACGTTTATGGAGGCGTAGCCGACGAATCTATATCACCCAGAGAAAAAACAACGTAAAATCAAAGAAAACCACTTTGAGTTAAATATTTTTCGGAATGATTTACCACCGACTACGAAAATTTTAAAATCAAAGTGGCATAACATTAGTTCAAAGGGTTTCCCTACTCTAAATGCATATATTTTTAATTTGATCTAACCACCTTGATTTGACGTGGAATCATGCTTAAATGTAAAAGTGAATACGTTTCACTTTGAATCTACGTTGATTTAATTTTAAAATTACATTGCGTATTTAAATCAAATAATGTTTTAACGTGAAAAGGAATATTCTTTATTAAAGTTTATTCAACGTAAAATCAAATAGAACATATTACATTTTAGTTTGCATTTTTACCCTGAGTGTAGTCGGTGAATTCCTGACCGAGTACTAAGTTGACAGTTCACATATGTGACTGACGTAGAAAAGTGACGTTCCCGACCAATCTTGTTTTTTTTGCATTCAGGTTACGTCTTATCCAGACCAATAACTAGATTCTTGAATGTGCCCAATGCTGCTTATGTTTGAAAAATACTTACAGATTGGTTGAGCAATTTTAATGTGACGCTGTTTAAATTCACAAATAAACTGACGGACCTTATAGTTTTATATTATTTCCTTATAAATGTGCGACAAAGTGCAGGTCAGCGACAATGATCAGTACGTGATCTGTATATGAAAAGTTATTTATCTCTGTAATTCCATTGGGGACGTTCGGAAATCTAGTTTATGTAAAACGTCAACTAGATTTGTCGGCACAAGTTAATTGTTGTTGTATTCTAGCAGTCAGCGTTACCGTTGTTTGGCTAAAGTCGTAATTTAGAACTCTTTTCTATTTTGCCCCTTTTTATTTGGAACAGGCCCTTTGAACATTTTTCAAAAATCATTATTTTCAAATAAGTACGTTTAAAATGTAACATGATTGTCCATCATAACACAATTATACTCTTCTGCGAGCTAATGGTTGTGAAATAACGTGCGAAAATTCTAAATATGCAGAGTACCTTCAGAAAGGACACCTTTTCCTCTTAAGGGCTTTTTTTACTTTTCAGAATTTTGCAGCGGCCGCCCTGTTTATTTTATGTTTGACTCTTCGAAATGTCAACTGATTATGCAGATCAACGTCAACTAAAAAAAGCTATTCACCTGGCCACTCTGGGCCACTATAATTTGAAATACATCTAGTCAGCCAGCTGCCAGCTCTCAGATTACTAAACTAGAAAATCGAACGTCCCCATCTTTGGCAGAAACACAGCATATATGTAAAACGCTGCGCTGCCGTCAACGTTTATATGTAGAGTCGTGTAGAAGAGTACCGTTGATTCTTTTAGTGGTTGTTTTTTTTCGGATAGCTATTTGTATTTCATCTTTACTGGATGAAATTTGCAAAATTCTTAACACGCTGTCTCCACTTGCTATGAGTTCAGAGTATGCGATAGAGCATGCTTTCAATATCACAAGTGGCAGCTTTATTTCCATAGTTTACGATAGAAAGCATGCTTTTATCGCATACCATCTATAGCATACAATAAACACCAGATAGCTGTCACTTTCCTGTCAATTAATTTTGAAATCAAATTCCCGAACAGAATTCAAAATTTTTAATTTGAATAAATAAGTTAAAGCTTCAAGTTTTTCTTATAAATATAAAAATGACAACATATGTTCGAGAGTGAATAGTCGCATTTTTTATCTCTGCCGGCAAAACCATTTAAACTCGTGTGTTTATTATTCTTTCCAAATTAAATTGTGCGGAAACAAACACTACGATTTGAATCCTTGTTTAAAGTTGAAAATTTCACATATCTACTCTAAAATAGAAGGAAAATCGAAATTCTAAATTTGTATTGTTTTCCGTATTAACATACTTATATTAAATCATACACCACACGATGTCTTCAGTCAATACCAGAGCAAACGTGGCTCGAGCGCAACAGCAACATTCAACCTCGACGACTTCACCAAACACCCACAAACACATCGATGGTATACTAGGAGCTTCCGAAAAGAAGCACTTTAGGCCACTCACACAAAAACAGGTAACTGATCGCCCTTCAACCTCGATTGAGCCGCTTAAGCAAAGACAAGCGACAGATCACCTATTCACTGCACCTGTAACGAGTTCTCCACCGTGCACGCAAACTACTTCTGTACACGCAGCCCTCTCTCTGGAATCCCTTCACGAAGAGCTAAAAAAACATGTCGTCTCTATCATAGCGACCTTCAAAGACGAGATGGATAAAACACGCAAAGAATTATTGCTAAAGGTACACGATATCGAAAAACAATTGAGTGCAAACATTAACAACATCAACGCAGCCATCTCCAATTTGTCTCAACGGGTCGACCAAATCGAGACCAATGTCAACAACGTTCTAAGTGACCAGGTAACCGAACTACAGAAACGCTGTGATATGCTGGAAAAAAACGAATTTTTGACCGACGCTGTTGTTTTCGGCATCCCACACTTCGCTGATGAAAATTTACTCAATATTTTCCATAAACTGTGCAATACCATCGGCGTAACACCACCAGCGCTGAAGAATGTTTTTCGCACCAAGCATCGGAACAGCAAAGACGAGCCACCTGTCATTCTCCAGTTCAACAGAGTAGGAGAGAGAAACTCAATGCTGAAAGCCCTCGCCAACTACCGCAAAAAGTCAAAGCGCCCGATTTCGTTAAGCGACATTGGGTTTGACTCAAACAGCAACGTGTTTGTGAACGAGAGTTTGACCCCACGGAATCGAACTATTCTTCAACACGCAGTACGTATGAAGAAAAAAGGCCAGTTATTTTCTGTACGCACACATCTTGGGTCAGTGTTAGTCAAATTCAACAAAGACGTGGAAGCTGTAGCCGTAAAAGACTTTGACAGTTTAAATGCCGCTGCCGAGAGATTTAAGCTGAGAGAACAAGAAGAGACCATTTAATATAACGAAATTGATATGCACTCATATTACAATAATTACCGTAACTTCCCTTTTGCTGATAATTTTAAGTTTTCTCTATTGCTTTCTTTTTTGTGTTTATCAATGGCCAAGGTTTTGTTTGTTTTTGTTTGTGTTTTTGCCTCTCTACGATCTAATTTTTTCTTTTTTTTAAAAAACTCCATCACTGGAGTCGGTTGTTTATCGTGGTGAATTCAGTTCTAGCGAGAGTGATGTGGATGGAAATACGTATCGGATGATTAGGATTTTGAATTCCCAAAAAAGAGGCATACATGTTTGCCATATAAATGCACAAAGCTTAATGCCAAAATTGGCTGAATTTCGTCTGCTTTTTGTTGATTCGGGAGTTGATGTTATTTGTATATCCGAGACGTGGTTCGATTCTGATATTAGAGATAGCGCCTACAAGGTTGATGGTTATAGGCTTTTTCGTGGTGATCGGATTGATCGAGTGGGCGGGGGTGTGGCTGCTTACGTTCGGGACGGATTAGTATGCACAATTGCTTGCAAGTCAAAGAACAGCAGTACTTCCGATTATCTGTTCCTGAATATTACATGTGGTATTGAGCATTTGTTACTTGGAGTAATTTACAGGCCGAATAAGAACATTGATATGACTCCCGTTTTCAGAACCCTAGAAAGAATATCATGTTCGACGCCTAATATCATTGTTTGTGGTGACCTTAACTGCAATCTACTTAATGTACGTTTCTCTGCTCAATTCCTTGAAAGTTTCAAGAGTATTGACCTAACGCCTGTTAATGTGTCAACAGCCACTCACTTTTCAAATGATCCTGCCACTCTCATTGACGTGTTCTTTGTAGGTAATTCTGATAAAGCTCTGTTGTACAGCCAACTTACAGCGGCGGGCTTCTCGAAACATGACTTGATTTACCTAACCTATGACATGCAGATGGTTACAACTGAAACTGTATTTTCTTACCGAGATTTTAAAAATATTAATTATCAAAACTTACGGTCTGACGTTGCTGAGACTAATTGGGAAGACATTTACCATATGCCCTCAGTAAATCAGCAGGTTTCATTTCTTGAAGATAGTTTGAAAACACTTTTCGATCGGCACGTTCCGCTACGCCGCAGGAAAATTAAAAGTAGTTCACCTCCTTGGTTTAACAGAGGTATTTCAGACTTGATTAACAAACGTAATCTTGCAAACATTCGTTGGAAACGTTATAAGCTTCATGTGCTCTACGATATTTATCGCTCCGCTCGCAAATTGGTTGTCCTACGCATCCAAACTGCGAAGCGAGAGTTTTATGAAAATCATTTGAATCCCAACATTCAACCTGGAAAAGATCTTTGGCAAAAGCTGCGTAAGTTAGGCAATGGTAAGCAAAAATCAGATGCACCGACAGACTTAGATTGCAATGTCCTCAACTCGCTGTTTGTATCTGTCGCTGTCCCGCTATCCCAAAATCACGACACTCCTGGGTTTATGGACCATTCAAGTACAATAAACAGCATTGAAGGAAGATTTAATTTCACTCGTTTAACAGATGAAGACGTCGTCGCAGCTCTGCTGTCTGTCAAATCAAATGCAACAGGCTTAGACGAAATTAATCCAAAATTTCTAAAAGTTCTTCTCCCCATAATTCTAAAATATATAACTTATATTTTTAACTCAATCCTAACCACCAGCGAATACCCTGATTTGTGGAAAAAGGCAAAAATACTTCCGATACCCAAGTCAAATAATAGTCAAACTAGCCCTGAATATAGACCAATTGCTATACTACCGTTTTTGTCGAAAGTTTTTGAGAAGGCTATTCTAAAACAGATGCAAGCGCACCTAAGCAGCAAGCACTTCTTAAGTCCCGCCCAATCTGGCTTTCGTGCGAAAAGGAGTTGCAAAACTGCACTTGTACTGGTTGTGGACGACATTCGCAAAGCCATGGACGATAACCGTCGTACATTTTTAACATTATTGGACTTCTCAAAAGCTTTCGACACGGTAGATCACACTATTCTTTGCGATAAGTTGCTGTATGATTTCGAATTTTCTTCTCTTGCTGTCAAACTCATGCACTCCTACCTTATAAATCGCGAGCAATGTGTGAGAGTGGGAAATCAAACGTCTTCCTTTCTTGGATTAGTCGCAGGGGTACCACAAGGTTCCATCCTCGGGCCGTTGTTGTTCTCGCTTTATGTAAATGAACTCCCTCAACTAGTAAAACATTGCTCTGTCCACATGTTTGCAGACGACGTCCAACTTTATCTTAGCTGTCCGTTAGATAGTACTAGTTGTGCTATAGATAACATAAACGAAGACTTGGAAATTATTCAGCGATGGGCACTTAAGCATAATTTGTCCCTTAATCCAGCGAAATCAAAAGTTCTGTGTATTTATAAACAGAAATCGGATACATCCAGCTTTCCGCCCATAAAATTGGGACAATCTTCCATAGAATACGTTCACACGGCAAGAAACTTAGGAATAGTATTCAATGATACGCTATCTTGGACCGATCATGCAACTGTCACAATCGGAAAAGTTTACAATGGTCTCCGTTTGTTATGGCTAACCCAAAACTCTGTGCCTATTAAAACCAAGATACTACTTGTTAAGACACTACTCTTGCCTATATTGTTGTATGGGTGTGAAGTCTTTTGTAATGTTGACTACAATACTCGACGAAAATTAAATGTTATCTATAATAACTTAGCAAGGTACGTTTTTAACAAACGATATCATGACCATATATCTAGCTATTCTAATCAGATAATGAATCTTAGTTTTGATAACCTTATTAAGTTTAGGTCATTACTTCTACTGCATGGAATTATGCAAACTCGACAGCCCGAGTATCTATACAGCAGACTAAATTTTGCCACCTCACAAAGAACAGCTGTTCTGATACAGCCCAGATTTAATTGCCTACAATCTGAACGTACATTTTTCGTCCACGCCACTCGCTTATGGAACTCATTACCCACGGCACTCAGGAGAGTCACAAGCGCAAACAAATTAAAAACTAATCTTTTTAAACACTTGGCCAGTGATACACAATAAACTTAAAATAATGTCAATCTATAGTCAGTTCATGTAGGTACTTTGTAAAATGTTCCCTCCATCTAAACCTAAAAATAAATTGTACTTCTTAGCTCTAAATTTTCTAATTCTTAATTTTTTTTTATGACTTGAATTATATCTTAAGCCTTTCACAAATTATGAGATATTGTAATCTTACTGTGAAACTATTTCTTTAAAATAAATAAATAAATAAATAAATAAATAAATTGGAAAATTAAACACGACCAAGTCTCAAAACTAATTAATAATTATTTGCATTTTGTTTCATTGCCCATTTCTTCTTTACTAAAAAAAGTATTCTATTAAATGCCCAACAAACGAAACTTGACAGCTGCTCTGCTATGTGCTTTTTTGTTTGCTATTGTTCTTTGCTTTGAACTCATCGCAAGTGGAGAGAGCGTGTAACGGAGAGCTAAGTGGACGTGTGCATGTGCGTACCTACTTTAGAAATTCTGCATGCCCCCTCGGACGTCGGCTGTACATTTTAACAAATACACTAATATATGAACTACCTTATCGTCTTCGTTATCGATTGCATTGTTTCATTTAATATAAAAAGACTACGAGCGAAACTAAGTAAAAAATTGTGAAAACAAATCTTTTCTTAAATAAATGTAGTGAATAATGTTGCATCGTAATCAAATTGTTCAGTTCTAAATCAAAAAATAAGTCACTTGTTTAAAGCGGAAGCAAAAGTGACATTCATTCATTTTTTTATTTACTTCTTTATCGACATATATGATGCATTTAAAATCGCTAAATGAAATTAGTTATAGTTAGTAATCTATATAACAGTGCAATGTTACTGAACTAGTGGCTATTCTTAATCTGACACTTCTAGACCTATACATGGAAGAATCTGCTGCCAAAAGTGCCTTCCGGATTAGCTAAACTAACACTTGGAACCCTTGCAATTTTTTGGGCATGTACTTCTGACTATATGTCTCCCCATCTGGACTTTGACAGGCCATTCACTTGCTTCTTTCCGAGTAGAGCAGAATGGAACACCAATGAACCCACGAAAAGAAAATCGATAACCATCTACACAGATGGTTCAAAGATGGACTGTGGAACCGGTGCCAGCATATTCTCTGAGGAATTAAATGTATATTGCTCCATCAGACTACCTGATGGCAGTAGTGTCTTCCAGACGGAGGTTCTGGCTATCGCTGAAGCGGCCCGCAAGACGTCAAAACTGGCAATACTCCGTAGCGATATTACCATCTTTATTGACAGTCAGGCGGCTATAAAAGCAGTTTCTGCTATTCCAAAATAGTTCAACGCTGCCGCGAAGAGGTCAAGGTTCTTTGCTCGCAGCATACCATGAATTTCTGCTGGATCCGTGAAACAGAGACAAACCCGATAATGACAGGGCGGATGAACTGGCGAGAAAGGGGTCTGCAATGGATCTTGATAAAACGCTTTAATCGATCAGGCCACCACTTTGCGATCTCAGAGAACGAGTGGAAAACAAAATTCGAATGAAAACCAACAACCAAGTGGAAAGAACTCATTATCTGTGAAATGTCACGGAAGCTTTGGCCAGAATATAATAAACGCCGGATCAAAAAACTATTCAGGTCATCGCTATCTAAGTTAGTAGGGGCTCTAACTGGTCATAACTTCCTAAGAAACCACGCATTGCAACTAAATCTCAAATATGAAGACATATGTAGAGGCTGCGAAGACGAGGAGATCCACGAGGATATACCTCACTTCCTCTGTTATTGCCCGAGTCTTTGTCACTTGCGGAACAGAACACTTGGAAGCTACTACTTCCATACTTACTTACAAGAACTTTCTGTCTTTCTCACTATCTGATATTTTTAGGTTTTTAAGGAAATCGGCATGGATAGACAGCGTCTATTAACCACAAGAAGAGAGTATGAAGAACACCGATGCAACACCAACGATCGACCCAAACAAGGGCATCACAAAGGGTCCACGAGGACCTTAAGGCAGTGACGCAGGGTTTTCCCTGCTTTGCCCTCCCGTTTACCTAACCTAACCTAACCTAGTAACAAGACAAGAATGTGTGTTTGTATTCCATGGACCTGTCACTTGTAAATTAAAAAAAAAAAACTCATACGCACTCAAATAGAAAACAAATACTGAAAACTCCATCCACAGTGCAGCTCCCAATATAGTAATGACATTTGCAAATGTGACAGCTGACAAGAAAATCGATGCCAACAAATGGGGCAGAACAAACACTTTACATCTGACTATGACAATTTGATTTAAAACGACAACATACCACAGACAAGTGGTTTGGAAAGTTGTAAAAGGAAAATTCAATTTGCATCGGAATCTAAAAAATGTTTTTTCCCACAAAAGGAATTCCATCGCGAAAATCTTTTAAAGTAACCCTATACAAAATAGAATATTGTCCAATGTCACCAATCCACGAAATGTTTGACACGATTTCATGTGCATACGCATTTCTCTGGTCCTTTTCATATTTTCGTTTTTCTTTTGAAATGAAAACAGATTACTGCCCTCAACGGACATTCTCTCGCATTGCGCCAGCAATCGCAAAATAAAAAGTGATAGGACTGTCAAAAGCTCAGCAGGATTTATGACATCTGCTGTCAAACGTAATTAGGATTTATTACACTTGCGTATGATATTATCATTACCTTGAACATGAACCGCTTCTTGATGAGAGAATAAAAGAATGAAACGTAATTTTTTTTTTTTTATTAATTTCGCTCTCCGCCTTAAGGGTACTTAGGGGTCGAACATCAGAAAGACAGAGCCTGGAAATTATTAATTTTCTTTTACCATACATCATGGTTTGAGTGGTTTGTTCCTTCCTGTGCCATAACTTAGAATTCGTAGTACTAGCAGACGTTTTGTTGACACATTGACAGATGATGTTGCGCATTTTAGGCTAAATTGCCGCGTGGTAGCCCCGAAACGTTTGTGTGTCAAATTTAAGTGGATTTTGTCGCATTCGTTGTTGCCTTAACAATTCAAAATATTGTACGATTTATCCCTACTACAGAAATGTACGAAAAAAAGAACAAAGCCTGACAACTAATTGTAGTAGAATTTAAAGAAAGAATGTTAAAATTCAATCCTAAGTCAAAAAATAGAACAGATGTATTCTGATGGCATACATTTTTACACTTTAGGTTTATTTTTACAAAAAAAATATTATCACTGTCAGAAGCTGATGCTTGTCGCGGGAACCCTACTGTTTTCCTCGTCCTGTTCAAGTCAGAGCTGTCATTAGAACTGTCGTTGCGAAGGTGTAAAAAATTTAATATCTTTAGATTTAATATACTAGCAAACTTTTTGACATATAAACAGAAAAAGTTACACATGCAATGTACTAGATTATGTAATTATAAGGAATGCATCAACAACCTGTCATGTCTACACGAAATGTCGAAGCGGAACAGTATTTATGACGATTTTCTGCGCGTGTAGAAATAATTGTGTACAATTCTCCTATGAATAGAATGCCCAGCAGCTATAGGCAGAAAAAAAGTAAGAAAAAGAAATCCTCAACCTAAGTTACGCATTGAATTCTCCGAAGAAGTTTCCAAGTTGTGTATAAGTTTCGAACTTTGTTATTGGAAATGTGAACAGAAGTATAGTTCTCTCTAGCAAGAGTTACATTTAAGTTCGGTTACAAATCGATTTAATGATGTTTAATAAAGCCGTAAGTAAGCTTTATAATTATCCATCAATTAGTGTCTTATCAATAGTAACTTAGTTCGAGGTTTCCGGTGGCAGGGTGTGTCTATATCGCTGCATAACTAAACTGACAGTCTACGTCCCTCGAATTTCTTTATGTAACAGATATTAAAGCTAACCATATGGAGGACGTTCGACTTTGTACTAGAGTGTTGTAAATTATACTGCAACAGGGTCAAATATAATAACAGGCTGTAAAAAGGAATAAGCACCTACCTACGTCTACTTGTGCTAGCGCAGTCCTCTGGGAGGATTTTGTTATAATCAAGAGTACTTAGGCATTCTGACTTGTCATGGGAATTTTAATAGCTAATTGCTGACAGACCTTCAGACAAGGAATAGGCGTTCAGTGATCTAATAAAAATGTATTTATTGTTTACCAGAGTTGATGGCCTATTAAGGCGTTTTGTTGACATTCAAAAGCAAACAGAAAGTAAAACTGGTAATTTGGGAAGTATGATATTCTCGTCTGAGTGGACGCATAAACAGGATGGCTTACCAGTGGTACAATTAATCACTTTAGCCATGGTTGTTGTTGTCATATATGTAACAGATAAGTAGCCTGTTTTAGATCTACTAATTATGCGCCGCACTCACGCTAATGAAAAACATTTAGCCTTTTCTTGGAAAGCAATAAATCACCACAGACTTGAGTAGATACATATTGTTGCTTAGGACGGATCGGATTTGTTTTAGATATCCTTCGGACTTTGGATTATACATCCATTATTGTAATTCCGGAAAATGTTCGCAACGCTCATTAAATAAATTGTTTGAAATATAATTACGATAAAATATGGCGGTAAATATAAATACGAAATGCCAAAAATGAATTAACAATTAATGCAGAGATTTTATTTTGATAAGCCTTTTGCAGAAATTTCGCCCGAAAGCCTTCCGAAGGAGTGTGCTATAGAGAATGACATTAATCATTGCTGTCGTAGAAACCGCTTATACTGAGAACGAAACTCGCACGTAAATTCTGACCTTATTGTCCATTGTGAAATTCCTTCTTAGCGAATAGTCGATTTGTCGGTAAAAAGGACTTACAGAAAAGAGAGAACAACTTTGCGTTCGCAGGTGGTAGCTTGATGTGGAATCTGTTTTATTGCTTTAAATCTTTTGGTTTTATAATGATTCTATTTTTCCTTTGGTCTTTCTGAGGCGAAAGCTGGCCGAATTGTGTACCTATTATTTTTATTTGTAATACCTTTCACTCTTTGTAGGGGCGATCCAATAACCCCTAAACATAGCCCCGAAATAGTTAAGGATTTTTTTTTTTTTTTTTGGTGTAAGTTGTTGTCATCCAGCGTTTGCCTCTCCATAGGTTGTTAGGCATATTGTAAGTTGGTGTCCACCGATTGACTGCATGTTTCTCATTATGTCACTGGCGAGGAAACACTTTGTTCAGTACCGTGGAAAACGCAACGTGATAGAATATTTCACGACAACGTCAGTGTCAAATAAGAAGAAGAAAAAATGAAAAAAGATTTTATATGGCTATAGCATAATTAATTAAAAAGCTTACAAGAAAGTGGAAAAAGAGGATAAAGCATTGGAGAATAGAAAAATTATGTTTACAAAATGTATTTGGTAAAAGCTGAGAAGTTAAAATTGTTAAAATTGGAGTTGTGCGCTTTTTAAAAATATTTGAACCATAAACTAAGTATTAAATAGACCGTCAGCTCCCGCGCACCTACCCGATTCGCTCGCAAATTTTGAAAAGTAAATTGAAATTATAAACTAACTATTAAATAGACTGACAGCTTCAACCATAAAAGAGAAAATGCCTACAAGCTGAATTTGACCTTGGATGTACTCCAATTTAAATTCATGTATTTGTGCCTATGTTAATCAAAGGGGACTCACTCATACTTGAAAAAAAAACAGACTACACTCTTCCGGTTCCGGTTAAAACCAACATGTCGGTAGCCTGAGGTGAACTCTTATTGCAATATCAAGGGCTGTGTTGAAAACCATAGTTTTTCTTAGTTCCAGGTTGACATTTGTTGCTACTTTGTTATATATAAATAGTTGTTCGATTTTCTTATAATTGAATAGAAATTAATGTTCAAATTACAGGATTTAAAGAAAAGGAATATTTAAGTCATTTTATAATGAATTTTGGATAGATAAACATAATTTTTATGATAAAGATATAAAAAAATTGTTCGCATGTTCGCCATAGAATTTCCTTTAAGTTTCGCAACCAATTTCACCTTTCACAATCCCATTTTTTTAATGATCCATTTGGTGAAACTATTAACAACAGTAGCCCTGTTTTTTTGAGCTTCGTTCTCAGCAAAGCAAAGTAAAGTAGGATTTTCAGCGCGCTATTACAACAAATACGCTCACTTGACACTTCGAGACTCGCAGTAGTTGTATGCTGAAAATCTTACGTTACTTTGCTTTGCTGAGAACGAAGCTCAAAAAAACACGCCTAGTATTAAACGAGACTGACAACTATACTGTCACTTAAAAAAGTGTAAAAAAAATTACAAACAAAAAATCAAGTAAAAAAAATTCATCAGTTTACTAGAAAAAAAATGTGAAGAAACAATAATAAATGTGCAATCATCATTTTGCAACTTTTCACATAAATAATGACATTATATTCTCATTCACAAAATGCCTACCAAAAACTTTTCAGTTGTGTTTTTTTTTTATTAAGAACTAGCACTATTCATGTTCTTGGCTGAAGCAGTTGTTTCAAATGGAATTTAATTATTTATCTCAATTATTTAAAATGTTCTAATAAATTTTAATTGTTTTTTTTGTTTTTCGCTATTAAATGAAATCTTCATGAAAAGATTATAACTCAAAAATCATATTTCAATAATAATCGTGATCAATCCATTGCCGTTTTTCTATTGACATTCCCGGCGAAATATTTGCTAGCACAAAAAAGAGACAACACGAAGACATGTTTGAATAAGCTTCAATGTGGTTGATAAATAAAAAGAATTACCTACTTTAGTTTGTCATTGAAACTTAATTTTGATTATTTTTGTGTGTTTCTTAATTTTGAGTATTTCACTAACATATTTTTTCCCCAAAAACAAACACGAGCGTCGGTGGCGTGACTGTGCTGTGTGTATGCAGACCAAACGACTGCGTCCGGACATCTGTAAAAGGTCCGCGTCTTTCCTTCTGTCTCTTAGGAGAATCGACTGCAGACTGCTTGTGGGCGTCCTTTCGGGCCACCAACCTTTTGCCAAACACTTAAATGTGTTGGGCTTGAGCGACACCACCATCTGTCCTGCTTGCGGAGAGGAGGATGACACAGCGGAACACTTCCTCTGTAGCTGTCCCGCCTTTGCTCGCATCAGGTGGCGGATCTTTGGGGCTGATGTGGTGAGTGCCGAACATCTAAGCTCTTCATCGCTGAAGCTTCTTCTCATCTTTCTTCGAAAGACGGGAAAACTAAGTACATTAATGTAAGGTGTCTGTTTGGCAGTACAATGGACCTGTAGTTGTGTCTGAGTGCTCCATCGGATAGTAACAACCTCCGACAAAAAGAAAAAAATATCAATTTTTAACAAAATCATTAGAGTCCCTGTTAAGGAAAACTGAATTTGTTAAGATGATTGAAATCAAAATCCGTCTGGACATTCGTCTTGGATTAAGGGTTCCCATTCACTGTCCCATTTGCTTCCAGTTTCTTTGCCTTCTTCGGACGGTCTTTGGTAATCATCAACTCAGCCACCCCCATGGAAAGCTGCAAACGCAATTAAGAATACAGTTTCATCGCCTTCGCTAAGGCACAAGTTTTTCCCCCTAGGAACTCGTCCTGCTACCTGCAAAGTCCATTGTTGATAAATCCATCACCTCCATCCATCGCAAATCCGCACAACTTTGAACCGAGAAAATCAACATTCACAGATCAATCTTCTCAAAAGTGTCACCAGGGATAAATCAGTTTAAAGGGACGTGACCTTTTTGTCAAGACGCTGCGTCCGACACTGGAAACTGGATACCGAATCACATAAATTAATTGCTTACTAACTGCCGTTGAGTAAACTTCAATGTCACCATTTCCACGGATCAAAAATTTTGGCAAATCTTCGCAGCGTCCTTCAACGAGGCCCTTCCCCAGATAATGTCAACTAAAATCCATTAACTGAAAGCAGCCAACAGGCTTTTCCCTTCTCGCTCTCATTATCGTGTGTCTGGTGCTCCGAGAATGCGCGTATTAAAATTAATGTACCCTACCGGGAATATGGCATTGACTTCCTTCCTCAGGGATAATGGATATGGAACGGTCTCTCTTCCCACCCGGTCTCTGTCAAGCATAGTGAATTCGCGTGTAATGTATTTTAAGTATGCAAATGTCAACACTTTTATAATATCAATTTGAGCGCCGAACATATTATCTCAATTTATTCGATACCACACTAAGGTGTTAGGTCACACAAGGCTGAATTTGCGCTCTCCGACGGGACAGAGGGGACGACGACAGCAAAAACAATTTGTATCCGATGGGATAGGTTTGATATCGGAGCTTCATTGTGGCAAATGTGCAATTGAATATCCGCAAATAGAATTGAATGTACATTGTACAAGTGTCAGTGGAGGTGAAATCGCTTTTATGTGTGGGACACATCCAGGTGACATTTGAATCCATCCGCAAACCGACATCACAAAGATATTATATTCGGAATTGTGTATTACAAAAGACCAACAGCAACAACGATGGCGTGTCCTTGATAACTTGCGGAACGGGGTGGGCTGCATAATGTAATCAACTGCAAGGGGGGGGGGGGGGGGGCGAATATACATTTCCACTCGAAATTGGATTCATTTAAAGGTTCCTTTCCGTGCAGCGCTGTGTGGTATCGATTTAATGTGCTCATTAAATTTCATTCAGTGCGGTTAACCGAGTTCATATACATGGAAGTTTTGCAATTTCGCCAAAGTTGCCTTTGCGTTCTGAGAAAAAGTGCAAATTTCACGCCAGATGATTGCCGTTCGGGTTTATTGTTGTAAAGTTGGTTGTTAGCGATAGCATCCGCACACTTAACCAACATTGAAGTCCACGAATGCGTGTTTGGTACTTTTAGTAAGTTTCTGTGATTTTTTAGGTGCGGGTGAGTTGGAAACGTCTTCGCAGGTGCAAGCAAATTTTCCTTCTTCAAATAACTTTGAATTTATTTCATCTGCGTTCAAACCTGCAAGGAAATTAATTTCTGAAAGTTGTATGCTAATTTTTGGAATATATCAGTGAACTTGAAAACTCTCTTTTAGATCTTGAATTTCCTTCGAAATTTGCACAATGTTTGCTTTGTTGTTTGCATACGTTTTATGTAATTTTAAGAGATTCTGCAGCCATAACTCAAGTTGCGGTAAATCCTGGCGGCCCATTATCCTCGGGGGACTTAAATTCATGACCATGAGTAAAGCGTCATGTGTTGCGGAATCTAGTCTGTGTTTGATCATAACTGCACGACCGACTTGGTAATCAAAATGATTTAGGTTCCATCTTGCTTTGAATGTTGCTATTGGGGTTTGTTTCTTTTTTTTGCTGCCTCTAAATAATGTCCTGTTGGAAAATAATATTTTATAGCTAACTGTTTTGTGCGTACATACATTATCTGTTGAACGGCCCGACTCTCATGTGCAATCTGTATAAATAAAGGGTACCTAATGTTGATAAATTGGTTGTCGAGAGAAAGGCGAATTGTTTTTTGCTCTTTACAACTTTATTTCATAACTTATAAATTAAATTACAAACTTTTCTTTTACAGCTGTACGTACTAAATGAAGTGCACGACTGGGTCGAGCGAAACTTTCTCGTTCATCAAAAGTTTGCTTGGTTGTTTTCTTTATTTTATTAGGTAGGTAGGTAAAAACAATGCTAGATAAAAGAAACAGTGCATAGGTAGAATATAAGAAAAGGATTAGTGTTAAATAAAATTCATTTAGGCAGTCCATAAATATAAATAACAATGTGAGTTTTTAAAAGTTGAAGCTCTCAGTAAAGGGGAATTGTCACAAGTTCAGGTTAGAGTGTTATAAGTGCCACTGTACTATTTTATAAGCTCTCGCACTTTACAAGATTTTTGAGTACGAGGACAAGTGTGGTACGAGTTTCAGTTTTCTGATCTTTTAGGACATGTTTTTATTTTGATTAGTAACGCTGGTATAAGGTGTCTATGATTGGAAGCAGGGTTCGTGATAGATATATATCTTTACATAGATATATCTGTGGCCACAAGTAATAACCGCTTAAGTCGACTTAAGACGAAATTGAGATTTTGATGCCATTAGATTCAGCGTAAATTTTTTTTTCAGCTTTATATCTTTTAAAAAGTGGTCACAATTTCAAAAAAACAACAGCTTAAGTCACTAGAGTCAATGGAGTAAAAAAAACTTTAAACTGCTCTCCCGAACAATGAGTAAAACAGACTTAAGCGGTTATTGTTTGTGGCCACAGATATATTGCAAGAATTGGGAGATTTGTTTTTGAATATGCGTTAGCAGTTTTAAACTGAATATCCCAATGGACGTGTGTGGTGTACAAATGGAGTGGGATTTTCTGATTGTGTGCACCCCAAGTGGTTGGCATTATTTTAAGGTGCATACTCAATATGGTTAAAAAATAAAGAATTAGGTTATAAAGGGTCCGCCATCTAACTTTTTTTTTTCAACTAGTGCTTATTTCGCGAATGGTAACACTTAGCTCATGTCTGACTTGATAGATAATTAGTTTTATCCTTCCGCTGAACGAATATGGTTGTGTATACGCTTGAACAACGCTGGAAAATATTGCGACATTACTTTCAAAATCATGGTAATGTTGCAGGATGTGTGCGAAAATTGCGTACGGATTTTGGAAGAAGAGAAGCACCGTCAGCTCCGTATGTTCGTTATCTTGTGAAAAAAGTGAAAGAAACTGGCATCCTCATCGATAAACCAAAGCGTGAAAAACCAAAAACAGTGCGTACACCCGAGAAAATTGAAATGTTGGTCCAGAGGCATATATGGACATTTTTCTTCGAAAATGAGCAAGGAGTGGCCGTTACAGTCAATGGCGATCGTTATCGGGCCATGTTGAACGAATTTTTGTTCACAAAAATTGAAGAGCAGGATATTGGCCACATTTAGTTTCAACAGGACGGCGCTACGTGCCACACAGCCGAAGCTACACTCGATGTTTTACGTCCTTTTTTTGAAGATCGCATTACCAGCCGCAGAGCTGATGTCGTTTGGCCACCGCGGAGCTGCGATTTGACACCGTTGGACTATTATTTGTGGGGTGCCGTAAAAGATAAGTGTTATGCCGACATGCCAGAGACAATTGACGCTTTAAAGGACAATATTCGTGAAGCCATTGGTGAAATACAGCTGCACACAATCGATAATGTGCTTAAAAATTGGACCGGTCGTGTAGGCTACTGCATGGCCGGCCGAAGCAGCCATTTGAATGAAATTATTTTCCATTATTAACCGGAAGGATTGTACTTTCAAATAAAAAAAGAAATTTGAGAAAATATTCAGTAGTTTTTTTTTATAGCATTTTCAAAAAAAGAAAAGTTATTTGGCGGACCCTTTATTTGTTAAAAATAAGTTTTCGCTTAGCTGTTATTGCATTTTTATTAGAAGTGGAAAATTTAGATTATTAAAAAAAAATTCCGTGGATATGTGATTATAAATCGGGATTTGTGAAGGCATTTTTGAGAAATAATTATTAATCCGATTTATTCGATTTTTTTTTAGAAAAACTAAGTACGGGATCTTATTTAGAATACTTTTAGGCCGGTTTTATTCACTTGAAGTTGAACACAGCTTGGGGATTTTTATTTTCAACTTGCGAATTTGCTTTTATTCACTCAAAGTTGACTCGCTCAACTTTGAATATCCCGGAGTTGAGAAAACCGAAAGTTTGTCAACTTTGGGTTCTCTCAACTCCCCGAAATAGTAGAAGTTAGGAGAGCAAACTTGGGATTTTAAGTATAAATTGATTTTTTTTGGGGGTTTTGACTGTTAGCTCTTCAAATCGAGTGACGAAATTAATTATTATTAATTAAAATTTGAAATAATTTGTCGCTTAAATTATATTTGTGAGAATTGGCCATAGTCTGATTCGAGCAGTGAAGAGGTTGGAGAATTGGAGAGGATAAGAATTTGGTCTATAAGAGACGGCAATACAAGATAACACCATGGGCACGGACTTAAAAAATGGGACGACCATGACTGTATATATTATTTTCGCCTTTCAACACGGACGACATGTAAGAGATGTAAAAAAAATGTGCTCCATCTTATAATGAATTCTTTGCCGTGCGTCTGGAGAAGGTGTTGTTCATCGCGAAAGAGTGGAATTTTATTGTATATTTTATTAAGGTCTGTGGTTTTCTTGTTCGATAGATCGTGTGAATTAAAGCAGTAACAAACTTGCGCTGGGAACCGCTGCAAACAGCACTTGACTTTTTCGCGAAAGCAAAATTCCCTGGAACAAATTAATTTTTATGTGGATATCCACTTCTTCAAACGAAAATCATAGACAAAGGATAAAAAATATACAAAGTATGCCTTGCCCATATCGAAAATGACGTGCGAAATTCAAATCAAAAGTTGAGACTGACATATTTTGTGTCATCTGCCACAAATATCCCAGGGATATTTCTCAAACAGCAAGTAAGCCAACTTTTGAATTTCAACTGAGGACTTGAGAATAAGAGTAGTTAATGAAAGCAATTTTCAACTTGCCGCTCAACTCTCTCTCTTTCAAATCAACTCCGAAGTTGGTCAACCTCTGAGTTATCGGGAAGTTGAACAATAGTGAATAAAACTGCCCTAAAATCTCTCCACTGGTATTTTACTTGGTTTTTATTGTTCCTCGCATTAATTTTTTGACATTTCAGCCTGACTATTCATAGGAATGCGGTTTAGAAGTTTCAGATGTTTCTGTAAGAAAATACTACGTTATAAAATAACTTTTTCATTGAATATACTACAATAGGTCCGGTTTTTTGAGCTTCGGTCTCAGCAAAGCAAAGTAAAGTAGGATTTTCAGCACGCAATCACAACAACTACACTCTACTTGACACTTCGAGACTCGCAGTAGTTATTGTAATTTGTGTGCTGAAAATCTTACTTTACTTTGCTTTGCTGAGAACGAAGCTCAAAAAAACATGCCTAATATACTTAAAAATTTCCACCAAAGCCCAACAAAAGAACTAATTTATTCTTAAAAGAAACCCTACTAAGTTGAAAATCGAATATACAACAATATTTATTGGATTCCCTAAGGCATCGAGAAATTGTATCCATAATAAACTCTATGATAAGGTACATTAAATAAAAGACTATTTCTAACAACTCTCGCAGGAGCATAAAATCAAATTAATGATAATAGGAAAAAATAAAAAACGATGTGACTATTTATCAAATCACGAATAAACACAATTGAATTGAAAGTTTCGGTAAATGGTGGGCGTTACAGAGCCATGTTAACCCACTTTACTGAAATTGAAGACATGGATTAAGACGCCTCTGGTTCATGCAGGATGGCGCGAGTTACATTCCCATCAAGCACCATACCAGCACACTTAGAATAATACCACATTTCTTTTATATTTCTTTAATCAGAATTTTGTGTTCACATTCTTTTAATATTAGATTACGCTATTTTTCATACTCATATGTCATATCTTCAGTCCGTTCTCACGCTGTGAATAATGGCAGCGTCAACAAATTAAGCATATAAAAACCCATGTAAAAATTTTTGAGTTGAGTATTCTTTCAATAAACGTCGGAGGCGGAAGCCCTGAGCAAATAAATTATTGTTTTTTTTCTGTTCGGGTCGCGTATTGTTCATAACTCGCGCAATGCCACACAAATCATGCCATAAACGATATTTTGCACACCAAATTTCCAAATTTTATTTTATTTTATCAGCCGTCGTGGCGATGTCAACTGGCCGCCTTGGAGCTGCGATTTGAGTTGTTTGGAGTTATTTTTGTGGGAAACCGTGAAGGACTGATTTTATGCCAACAAACCGGAAACGATTCAAGCACTTAAGGCCAATATCATCCAAGCAATCCGTGAGCTACAGTCCGAAACCATCAACAAGGTCTAGGAAAATATGAGTGACAGAATGCACTACTGCGAAGCCAGCCGAGGTAGCCACCTGAAAGACGTTGTGTTCCATAATTAATAGGAATGTTTGCTCTTACTAATTAAGCTACTATTTTGTTCAATTTATAGCATTTTTAAAAAAGAAACTTGTATTTGGCCCACCCTGTATATTGTGGACGACAAAATTTGCACTTAACTGCTCCAAAAATCGGTTGCTTGTGATTAAATTCATGAGAACCGTTTGTTTCTGCTTGAAAACCCGTGCTACGATGTAAGTCGTCGCCATACGTCGTTTGTGAAAGACTTGATCTTCCCACTGTTGGCACGATCAAATGAGACTGGGAACCGCCGAAATCAATCAATTATATAATTTAAACTAATTTTTGATTAAATTTAAAATTTTTAATTTTTTTTTATTTATTTGGTGCCCTATTTTTACGGATCCCCATACAAACTTTTATTCCCTTTATTTGCCTATGGCAGTACTTGGGCTAATACGAATCCGTCAAGCCCAAAATTGTGAAAATCAAAAGATTCGTTCTCGAGTTATGAGAGCACATACTCCCTTTTATATACCTATATAGATATGTTGAATGTAAACTCTGACTAAATAATGAATGCGAATGCAAGGCACCACTGAACGTCGTATGTTTTGTATTTGATGTTTAGTTTACAGTATTTACGAAATTCATGTATCCGTAGATATACATTTTTGACTACAGGGAAGAGCGCTGCTCTGTCAAAGTCGGAAAGAAGACCACCGAATGATTAGCTTTCGCAAAAAAGTCTAAGACAGGGTGGCACGTTGTGTAACTCAATTTTTGATGCTTGAAACTCAAATAGATGCCCGAGATGTTTGCACTTAAATTCTTCATAATTGGTATCAACTATAGAATTTCCACTGTCACGGGAATGACCAGGTAGCCACACTCTTGACACAAATACCTACAGTCAAAAATTCCCGACAGAGATATCTCCAAAAGCAGTAGTTTAATTTAATCACCTCGTTGCCCAAGTTTACTTCCTCTGTCTTGAATCCGAATAATGTTTAAATACCGCTGTTATATCCAGCGATCAATTCGTTTTGCATTTAATTAATTTTATATTTAATTCCTATTGTCATATTTTTAAGGGTTGCTACTTGCCACATGATATAGTTTATTTCTGTAAAACCGCCTACCTAACTTTGCGTCTTTTCAAAATCCCTTTCATGAGAAATGCTTCTAATCCGACCACTTGCGGTTTCGTTTACAGTAGTTCAATTAAAAAGGCAGTTTGGTTTGGTGGTCGTTTAGTTTGGTTTCTGCCGGACGGATCTACATAGCTAATGAATTCACAATTGGTAGTTACTTGCAAAAAACTTGTTGAGTACCACAAGTAGGTGCCAGAACACAAATTAAGTCTAATTTGTGGGCAACCAAAACCTAAGTCTGTTTGTCATCGTTTCAAGAGTAATTGGGATAATTTACTCGAATGTTGGTTCCAGCAAGTAAAACACGCGTTAAACGAGTTGTGCATAGCGTGAACAAAGCGTATTTATGAAATAAGGTCTGTGGGGTCTAATTTATAGGCGGGTGGATTCGTTATTAAAACTTCTTCACTAATGACAGTTTTCAAAAGCAAGGGCAACTGCTTAATATTTTCCGGACGTTCACCGCAGGTGGTAGAACAGTGAAAACAAATTGTGCTCCCTGTTGTTACAAGTAACGTCATTAGTTATATGTCAAACAAACGAAACGAACTGACGTTTATGTGTTGCCGCCTGAAAATTAAATATTTTTATTAAGTTCTCTTAGGAAGCTCTCCAACTTTCATATAGGTATTTCGGTTTCAGCTAAAAAAAAGTATGTAAACTTATTGATAATTATTTGCAAACCCGGACCCTCCATTACCTCTTACTGACGCTCTTGCATATGCACAGCACCATTCTCGGAGGCCGAAAACCCTCCACTCCAGTCAAGAGAAAAATCATTTTTCTCTGTTCCTAAAAATAGTTTCAATTCGCTAGTGCTTACGTTTGCAGCAACTAATAATTCCCTGCTGTACATTGCCTTTTAAGGATTCAACTTGTGGCCTTTATTATTCATGAATGAGGCCGACCGCCGATTTATTATGTATTCTGAGCACCACAGAAATCTGAAGAATATTAATGACCTTCTTCGAATAAGTCGAAATGATTGGACCTCAGAATTGTATACGATGACAGTTTGTTTAACAAATCTATTTAAATATGTACATAAGCCGGATAAATAAACTCAAATAAAACGGTCCAAGCGAAGCCTTCTAATGTACACAACTCACAGAAGAAGCGTGCGACCAGCGCTTGCGGCTGAAAAAGTTTGCAAATTGAAAAGTTAACCTTTCTAACTTTAAAGACAATCTTCCGTTGGTCCTGCTTCTGTCAAACACTTTAAAGCAAACTAATGATTTTTGCCTTTTCAGCTTCGATAGCGTGTCCTTAAGTTGCTGACCACAATCAAACCGCATAATCCACAAGGGAAGCTGTCAGTGCCACTGTAATGGAAGTGCCGATCAAAAGGTGGTCGTGCAAAGCGAGAATGCAACAAAAGCAAAGCACGTAAGAGGATACTGCAACTGCAACAGAGTGGTGCACAAGGTTGAGTCTCAAAGGAAGACCACACAAAATAAAAGATCCCCCTGACTGAGTTACAATCGCAAGGACTTTAGAGCTGATGTTGAATGAAATGACAACTTTATTCAACAGATTGTCCATGACAACAAAACAATAATCTACATTACTCCTCTCCTACAAGTTGTGTAATTTGAGTTGCTGACAGTGTTCGGAGAACAAAGGGAGCCTAATGAAAGGAAATTCTGATGTAATATGTGCGCCTTGAGCAGGGACTACCTGCGACTGCCTGCTACAGCGTAAATAAATAATTTGCAAGTCTTAAGCGTGATTTAGTTTCGCTTGGAAATTCAGTTAACAAAGGTAATAATATCAACAGGGAGATAATATTTCCTGGTATATAACTGAGTCCTGTTCAGGGAAACGTTCAGAAGCGAAGTTCAGAAGAGAAGAAGAATCTTGTCAGCAAAGGCCCACACAAGGAAAGTTATTACAGTTCCACTGCCGTTTAGATATACAGACATTTCGACGAGTGGGTAGGATACGGTACTGATGCAATAACCTTATTTGGTTATCCTACTGTATGGCATTTGAATGGGAACAACGAGTTTTTATCTTTATGTATATAACCTGTTTGGATGTGAATTTTTTAAAGCATCCTGTCAGAACTACGAATTCAAATGGATTTCTTAGAACAGATAGGGCTTGACATGGAGCAGCAACTCATTCGAAAGATATACGAATTAAAAGTTTTCTCGGTTCTGTATATAATATTCCTAACTTAACTTTGTTTCCGCGAAAACTTTTCGATGGCTGTTATCTAAAATTCAGGAGTCTCTCATTTTTCGGTAGTTGTTTGCCTCCTTTTTTATTAACGGTTGATGTGGGTCAGAGGGAATCTATAAATAACAAAAAACCGCAATGTAGCAAATTTTAAGGCATTGTGCCCCAAGATAGTTTAAAATATAATCAGGCTATTGCCGATGCAAATCATACAGTCGCTCACACAACAGCGATGGTAGCCACTAATGAATAACTGGTAGCTGTGATCTCTATTTATGGAACATTTTTGGGTTTGATTGGATGGTTTGCTTTGAGCATTTATCAGCTTCCGAACAACACAGAACGATGATATAAGCAGCTGCGATGAACCAGGCACGAGTTTATTTATTTATATGTCACCAAAGTAAAGGGTGTCCCATTTTTTTGCGCCATTTAATTGCACAGTGATGCCAATAGAAAAAAAGATAACAATGTGACAGCGGATAGTTCGGGGTTAGTAAAAATGAAGAGCCTTACGAAAGAACAACGCATTTTCATTTTTGCGTAACATTTTAAAAATAATGAAGGTTGGTCAGCTACTGTCCACAATTTTCGCACAAAATTTGGCCGTCTTAGTCATTTAAAACCATCAACTGTGAAGAGAATAATTGAAAATTTCAGGAAGACTGGACCAATTAGTGATCCTAAATACTCTGGATGTATGGTATTTCTTTATGAAATAGAATATACACTTTTATTATTTATTAAACCACGATGAAACGTTAAACTTTACTATGAAATTTACAAAAACGCTCCCGCACGTGCCGCCAATTCAGAAGTCCAGAAAGATCTGACATTTTGTTTCTCTTACACTATTTTCCATTCGAGTTCACGAGTCTCGTTTGACGCGTTCAGTCAGCCATTCGACCACCGCAAACGCGGTTCAGGTTTCTAGTTTAGCTATGTTCGTTTTGGTTGTCGCCACAGATGTCCTGTCACAAGTCGTTCAATAGAAAACATCGCGAGAGTACTGCTGACAGTCCAGGAACATCAATTCGGTACCGAAGTCATGAATTGGGCATTTCGAGAAGCTCTCTACAGCGAATTCTCACGAAAGATTTGAAACTTCATGCTCAGAAAGTTCAATTGACTCAAGAACTGAAGATTACTGATAATGCAGAAGAGAGTTCTTTGAATGGTTTTTGGAACAACATCGAGTGGATGCTGCTTTTTCAAATAAAATCATCTTCAGTGATGAAGCTCATTTTCATATTGATGGCTTCGTTCGTTAAAATTGTCGCATGCGGACGTTTTTCTTTGGGGTTTTTTTAAAGTCAAAGATCTATGCAAACAATTCCACGACCATGAGCGCCTTGAAAGCGGAAATTGGGAGATGTATTAATGAAATTCAGCCACATTTATTCGAAACGGTCATAGAAAATTTCAATAAAAGAGTACGTACTTACCAGCAAAGCCGTGGCGGATATTTATCCGATGTGTTATTACATATATAACCCCAATCTGTATAAACTAGGAATCAATAAAAAAATTAAGCTTTCTAATTAAAAATATGTATTTTCTATCAAAATTACATTTTGCGTAAATACTCACCTTTTGTTGACATACGTGGCGACTTCGATTACAGAAACACAAGGAACGACGATACCATCAACCGGTTTACGTATGACATGACATGTCACTTCAAATAATACAAACCACTGTCCCCCTTATTAAGTCAAAATTCAATAAAAGAAAACATTCAATTGAAAATTTCAAAAATATACTTTCTTTTAATATTTTTAACAAGTTTCTCTGTTCATTTGAAGTGCAAGAAAACTTTCAGAGCTGAATGCATCCACTCACGAACATCTACACTTCACGTGCTAGAGTTGTTCTCCTGAACGTATTTGTTTTGTACTGTCATATGTCTCTCTTTCAGTTTTTGTTTTGAAACCAAAATTTACTTTGGTAAAATATCTACCTATGTACATATAGGAATCTAATGAAATTTATTTTAATTTTTATTTCACACTTTTTAAACTCTGGTGTTCAAAAATAAAATCGTGTCCCCCTCTAGAAAACTTACGATGTCCCCCTTTTCTTATTTTTTTAATCTGGCAACCCTAGGTGTAAAACTAATGCTGCATGTACAACATCACACATTCCTAACTAGAAAGATTAAAGGAATATGCCCAATACTAAATTATCGTGTAATTGAAAGGGACAGATTTACCTTACACGCAAAAAAAATGTGACACGTATTTTGGTCGGCCATCGTGTTTACGTGGTAGGAATTATGGGAAGTTCTAAATGTTGATATTTTTGTAGCGAAGGCTTAGGGAATTTCGCTTTCATAAAAACAAATTGGCTTCCGAAAGTCATGAACGGACAATTGTTTATTTATTTCGTATAAGTGATCTATGAATAGTTGACTGACACTAATTACCACTCTCATTTGACATATTTTAAATCAGAAATAGAAATGTTTTCAAGTGATTGTAGGAATGTTGGTCACTGGAACTTGTGTTTGTTTTCGCTTTACGTTTCTATAATTATGGGTAGAACATCCATTGCACTTCCGATTTGTGATCTCATTCTTAGATTTGCTATTCCAGTTTTCAAAAAGTAATTAAATAACCAATCGTTGTTGATATTGCTAAAAAGTTAAACCTGAAATTCATCCTCGTTTTGCAACCGCGCTGTCAATTAGACGCCTCACTATGGAGTAAATGCATGAAAAAATGAAACAAAATTATTTTTTGCCTCTATGTGAAACTATATTTTATGAGAAGATTTAAAATGCGTTTGATATTTGTGTCAAGTAAAAAAACATGTTTTTTGATTAAAAATAACGTTTATTTGTCATTTTTCAAAATTTTTGTTAATGAATCGTTATTCTGAGAGAGACTATGAACAAGACTCGCTCTCTTCTTCAGAATTATTATTATCCTCCTCTTCAGAGTTATCTAATGGAGATAAAATTGGATACCCTATTCTGTTATTCATCGTGGGGAATTTTTCTTCAATTTTCACAGCACACTATTCTACTATTCATTCGAATCGAATGTGGATTTACCTCGTTAGTGTCGGTAATGTCGGTAATACTGTGCAGTATTCTCTTATTCACGTGAACGCATACCACCCATACAATTCAGATCCGCATGTCAAATGTTGCGGATCTGAAATTAAATGGATCGTCTTTCTGGTTGGTGGTTGATAAAATGTAAGTAAAAAGTGCATCATTTCGCTGTGGGGGTGGAAGATTGGATTCAACAATATTCAATACGTACTGAAATGCTTTTTAGCGAAAGTTTTTGACAAACCTACGGTTTTGAATTAATTGATTTATCTATTAAAAATTGAAATTGAATCAACTAACGTTTCAAGATATCTTCTTTGGATTTTCTAACGTTTCTGCGAAGTTCTGTGTTTTACGATTCTCTTATTCCACTGTTTGAAGGTGGAAAAATAAGTCCAATACTATCCATACATGTTTGTTTATATTTCTTGCTTTATTTAAAATAACTAACCGAAGTTGGATAATTCTCCAAAGATTTGCATGAATAGAGATCAAATTGAATACAATAATTTCAATTTAAAACAAAAAAAAAAACTTCTTATGGTTTTCACGTGAGCAGCTGTTAACTTGAATGTTAAATTCCTTTTGGATAATGTAGTTCACCCTGGAAAGGCAGAGTGAAAGGGAATCGAATCTACAATTCACGGGAATAGCAGAATACAATAAAGAAATAAGGAAATCAAAACGAGAAAGCTTTGGGCAATTCTGTGAGACAATTATGGATACTCCTGTTGCTTCCAGAGTGCATACAGCACTAGCAAAAACATAAGGAACATCAATGTCTCTCAGAAAACCGGATGGCAGCTTTACAGAAAATGAGAAACAGAGGCAAGATTCATTTTCATGGCAGTCACCCGACCACGGACAACAGGAGCATGACCATTAATAATCGAAGACCCCAAAAAGAGGATTAGAAAATAGCAACCGAAATCTTCTCCAGAGGGCGATTAGAATGGGCAATATGCTCTTTAAGCCTTTTAAGTCACCAGGGGTGGATGGAATTATGCCAGCCTTACTACAAAAAGGGCAACGTAAATTGCCAAAGCAGTCTGGCTCTGGGATATATACCAAACCAGTGGAGACGAGCAAAGGAAGTGTTCATTCCGAAAGTGGGAAAAAAGGACCCAAGTTTACCGCAGTCCTATAGACCAATGATGGAGAAGGCCCTGGACAACTACTGAAGAGAAAATGTACTAAGTATATCGCCTCTTCATTATCGCCGGCATGCCTACAGAGCGGTACCACCTGACTGAAACTATTGAAAGCACTCTTGAATCAAAAGAGATAGTATTGTGTGCTTTCTTGGACATCGAGGGAGAATTCGATAATACATCGCACGATGCAATTATACGAGCTCTAGATAGAAAAGGAGTAAATAGCACAGTCTCGAGGTGGACGTATGAACTCCTGAGCACTAGATCAGCAGAAACTCACACATCAGAAGGAATTATCAAGGTTAATACAGCAAGAGGCTGTCCGCAAGGAGGAGTTCTATCTCCCCTACTGTGGAGTCTTGTAGTGGACGAGCTATTTGAGAAATTGTCAAGCCACGGCATAAACTGTCAAGCATATGCTGATGGCATAGTTATTATCACCAGTAAATTTGAGGGAACCTTAAATCATACAAGGGAGACTCGAAATAACTCGGGATTGGTGCGCGGCGGCTGGGCTTAACCTAAATCCGGCAAAAACAACAATAGTACCATTCACGAGGAAAGGAAAACTCGAACGGCTGAGGCCGATAAGGTTGTCAGGTACTACACTGACAGCAGTCAACGAAGTTAAATATTTGGGACTAACCCTAGACAGCAAACTCCTCTGGAAAAAAACATACAGATGAGATAAACAGGAAGGCAACGCGGGCTGTAATAATTTGCCTAGCGGGCAAATCCTAGGGATGTAGCCCGACCATCCTTAGATGGATGTATATAGTCATTGTGAGACCAATGATCACATATGGAGCGATTGCATGGGTTAAAAGAACCAGTCTATCCACTACAAGGAAGACACTCAATAAAGTGCAAAGACTGGCATGCCTATGTATAACAGGGGCCATGAGAACTTGCCCAACTGCAGGTATGGAAGTGCTTTTGGAACTGACCCCTTTGCACCTCATAGTTGAGGAATGTGTAAGTAAAACGATTCTAAAAATAGCCAAAGAAGGAATAGCACGAGAAAAGTGCAATACACTAAAACAGTTTGATGTACTAGTCAAAAAACACCCAATTTTGGCCCTTCCTAGAGACGTTACCATCAAAAGATTTGATTCCAAAAGATCTTTGTTACAAAGCTCAGTAACAAGAAGAAGAATCCACAGTTCACAGACTGAGCAATAACACAACAAAGTGGTACACAGATAGGTTCAGAACTGATGAGGGAACTGGAGTGGGAGTCTGCGGGCTTAGAACCAAATATTCTGAACCAATGGGCAAAAGTACCAGCATCTTTCAGGCCGAAATCTATGCCATAGATAGATGTGTCCAAATCAACTTCGACAGAAACATAACCAACTGCGATATAGCTATAATGTCAGAAAGTCAGGCTGCAATTATTGCACTCAATTACTACATCATCCAATCCAAACTTGTACGGGAATGCCTACAAAATTTAAATGAATTGGGTAGGAGAAACAAAATAACCCTCTGATGGGTACCTGGCCACATGGGAAGCAAGAAAGGGAGCGCATCTGAAGCTTTCATAGGTCCTGAACCATTCTGCGGAATATGAGATCACACCCTCAAAGAAAAATTTAGGAAACTAGAGAAAGAAAACAGTGCAAGAACTTGGCACACCACTCAAGGCATGAGGCAGGCTAAAAAACTTCTGGGGCAAAACAACCGGAAAAGATTCCAAGCTTGCATCGGCATGGGTAAAAATAACCTCCGTATCCTAACGGGGCATTGTAGATTCAAGGAACACCTCAGGAAACTGGGTATATCTGAAGAAGGTCTCTGCAGATTCTGCGATGAGTCCAGTGAAATCCCAGAACACGTGCTGGGATCGTGTGGGGCATTGACCCACAAAAGACTGAAATACTTGGGCAAGTACCAACTATCTGATGAGGAAATACGGTCATTGGAGCCAGCTCTCATCCCAAGATTTTTAAAGGAAACTGGACTAGAGAAAGTGCTATAGGATGGATTTCTTCCGCCAAGAAGAAACGACAGTACAAGAACCTCTAAAATGATTCCAAAAGGAATTATAATGTGAGGGCAACTCGTATAAGGGCATATACCTCACTGAGGCGTTAGCAGGGGGTACAATAGACCAAAGGTCGCAGTACAACAACCCCTCTTACATAATGTAATGAATAGCAGAATAGGGCTGATAAGCATTTCGATTGCTTCTTTCGAAACAGATTTGGTTTTTTTAACAGGAAGATGCCTGAGGCTTGTTATAAGGAGGTCAGATGTTAATAATAAGCGATAGCTTAATTACAATTTTATATTTTGTGCATTGTTAGTGTCATCGGATACCAAGCATAGAAATCTACGAAAAGTTTTGCTCTATCGAATGCATATCTAACAAACTTGGAAATATCGATTAAACATCCACTGGATAGGACTTCTAATATAACCTTCAGCCTATAAATTAACCGAGTGTCGATACCTGTTATTTCAGCAGAAAGTTCAATATCATTAACAAAACATACGGCTTGTATTGCCATCATTCGTACTACCAAAACCAGGCTTTGGTACCACTATTTTAACTAATTTTTATTGCAATTCTCGCTTTTTTTTCTATTAGATCGAAGCCCTTCTGCTTTTTAAATAAAATCTGTAAAATAGGCCTATCAATAAATCAAAAGTACATTTCATAATTTCAAATTCAAATTCAAACCATGAACGTCTTATTTTCGATTTAAATCCTTCGAGCTGAGCTTCCTCACAACAAGCCTTATCTAGCAAACATGTTTCTAAGTAATCCAATTCAGCCTTAAATCCAACTTCAGAACACGTTTTTATCACATTATATAAATGTTTTTTTTTGGTAAGAACTATTAAGCCGAATCTTTCAAATATAAAAAAAATTGAGTTTTTAAGAAAAAGCTTGAAAATACATAAAACATAACATAAACCTGCACCCAATTTTTTGTCTAACTGAATCTTTGTGATTCACTTTATCATTCTACATAAACAATACAATCGAATTCGACGAAATACAGCAAAAAAAATATTAAAAAAAAAATTTTACAAAATTACATGTAAATGGACAGTTTTTAATTAAATCACCAAAAATATTAAAACACAACATTTTAACATAAAATTTAATGAATATATGAGAACAAATCTGCAACTAAATTATACATATTGAAATTTGAGTCAAATGTTCCAAAATTTTAAAAAAATAATTAATTGAAACTAACAATTTGTTTTTTCTTTGATTATGCAAACAAATAAATGTTCTCGTTTTTACTGACTTTGAACTAGTACTGCGGCCAATATGCAGTTTCTTAAATTAAACTACTGTTTGGTAGGAACTTTACGTCTTAACTTTGCAATTTTAAAAATCGACTTTTGTCTTTTGTTTTTGCGTGGACTTAAGCCATAGTGCTACCCAGTGGAGACCTCGTCAGTAATCCTACTCTATACTTACACCAAATTTTGATATCAAGTCGCCGCACTCTCTTATTACTATTAATTGTAATTAATAATACGGGAAAATATTTCCAAGCGTACAGCATAAAACCAAGTCCACTCGGCTCAAAGGTCGTACATACCCTTGCAGTCCAACTATATAAATTGTCCTGGAACTAATTTGACCCAAATGAGTGAATTTATATTGGTGCACGGGTGTGGTACGCTCTACATCCCGCTACTCATAAATATATACAACGTTCTACATCAAAGACAAACTACAAATTCTCCGTAACTTTCCCATGTGCATAAACTTTTCAAACACGGGTGGGGACAAAAATAAAACCAAAAGGGCAGACCATTCCGTTTCAGTAACTAAATTTAATTTGAATGTATGTGGAGAGTCGTTAAAATAATTTTTCCTTTTGCCTTTCTCTATACTTTCAGACGCATGCCATCCGTATGAGCCATTCAAATGTCCCGGCGATGGCAATTGCATTTCTATACAGTATTTATGTGATGGTGCTCCTGATTGTTCTGATGGCTACGACGAGGACATGCGACTCTGTACAGCAGGTAAGCCATTACTACCCAATATTGATTTTATTGATATTTACGCTTCCATACGACTTACACAATTGGCGCAATAAATTTCGCCCATCCGCTGGTGACGATAAACTATTTCCTTTGTTCGTAGCGGACTCGTGCAAAGGAACACAAATAGATATGCCGCAACTAAAGCTGGTAACAAATTGCCATCTGGGGAGTTGCTAACACTACATGGCCCGGCTAATGCCAGCTGAAACGTGATTGTATCCTGCTCGTAAGTCTCCCCTTAGATTGTGTGTAAATCGATTTAGCTGAGAATTGAAAATAGATTTTCATTTTGGAAACACAGTCGGCTTGTGTTAAATCCTTTTGGATGACCTGGCGTTGCGCTGTCGTTGTCGCCTAAATATTCTCTAGTGGCGGGAATAAATTTCAAATTTTCAACGCTTATCTGCTTTCAATATTCCATTCTGGGAATAGGAAAACAAAGACGTTTGTCTTCATGGACAGTAAGCGGATTCTGCGGTCAGTCGTCGATATCGCAAAAAGGCAATCTAAATTCATGAGGATGTAAGGGAATCGCCCCGAAAATGTAAAATTGCTTGTGTATAGATTCGATGGTTTGAAGAAAATTAACCGAAACCCTTTAAGAATGCCGTCGTCACCGACTAATAAAACACAAACCAGCCACAGTCCCAAAACTACGACCACTGGTCACGAAGGAGCAGACAAAGTGAAAGTGGTAAATCAAGCTCACAATTCGTGACCGTACTTGTGTAATGCCGGACTCAATTTGGAAACAAAATGGCAAACACTTAGGTCTATTTAGACCATAGCGAAAGAAGTCGTTTCAGACGCTGTAATATACATAGTTGAGACCTGATTTATACAAGTCGCCTGTTAGGGGCTAAACGATACACCGGCAATCACCTGGTCAGAGAATGAAGTCACGCGAATTCGGGGTGGGGGAGTGGTGGTGTTTGATGTGCTTCATTACCCGAAAAAGGAGAGGGTTCCATTAAATTTGTGGGTACATTTTTTATATAATTAATGCCGTTTGTATTTACGTGTAATTCTTGAACGGAAAGACTGTAATTTGGTCGCTGTTTCATTTAAATTTGTGGGACTGTCGATTTGGCGTTTCCCCCTCATTATTTATTAATTGCATTTTTATGCAGCGTTCGGCGCCAGTTGTTATTTTCAAGAAGGGAGGGAGGTTGATTGCAAACTAAATGCAATCGAAAATATTAAAGGAACTGGAATTGTATCGATTGGAGGATTTCCTTCCGAACTGTGGTTAATCTCAGTCTTGTATTTCCAATAAAGAACTCTATTTGAACCTTGCGCAAATGTTTTGTATAAATCTACTAATTGGTCGCCCTCAATTAGTATTGATACTTTGTCCATGTTTCAGCAGTTGTCAAAGTTACCAATGACATTCAGCCAGTTCGTAGATTACGGAGGAAAAATTTTGAGCTTTTTTTAACCCTAGAAAGCTAATGTTCGTCGATTCGACGATTCTTAATTTTCCTTTCTCTTTTCAACGCGGGCACATAGTAACTTATGCTCAACAACTAACTCAATCGCCGATGCGTTCTTGCGAAAGACGGTTGTGTCCGGCAGGTAAAAACAGTATTTCTATTTTCATTTATATTTTTAAATGCAATATTGGAATTTGTGGTCAACATCGAATTGACTTTTGCGGATTTTGCGCAAAGAAAAATTAGTTCCTTTATTGTTTTTTCTTATCACCTGTTATTATTAATTTTATATTGCCAAAGAAGGAATGTTTTTTTTTTCAGTTTTTTTAAATATTGTGAAGACATGTTCATTTTAGACTGAAAAATGCTGCAGTTTTGGAAAGACTGCTTAATAATAAAAAAATGAAGAATATACTTAGTAAAATCAAGTTTTATATTTGGGAATACAATCTTAATGTTTCAGAAAAAAAAATGGAACCGTATGTATTAAACAAAGCTTAAAAAAACATATTTTAGTACACATTGTCGAATCGACGAATGTTTAGCTTATTAGGCGTAGTCAGCAACATTAGCCTACTAGGGTTAAAGAAAAGGAGAAACGAGCCACAAGCTTCAAAAAAGGGGGAAAATCGGAAATCTCTGTGAAACTGAAATTACTTAAAAGTAAGTTAAAACGCATTTTCATCAGACATAATAAAAGATAGACAAATGTCAAAGTTTACCCAGAATGAAGTGTTCCTACTAAATATGAAAGAAAACAGCCCATCGAACGTCTACGTAAGAATTTTTGTGTATCCGAATGTATTCACTCTTTTTGATAGAAATGCGATTATTTTAAGCTTGTTAATAAAGACGGCTTACATTTCTTAATTTTTGGATATGAAAATAAATGCAAATGTCACTAGGGGAAAAACGGATATATTTTTTTTTCGAATTTGGGAAAACCAAATGATTTTGCACGTAAAAAAATGGGAATAACAGTCTTCAAAGTTTGGGAACACTGCAGCCAGCTGTCAAAATATTCAGTAAGGTTTGCTATTTTACCATCTATCGTTTCACGCTTGCCGAATGTTTAGAAATTATAAAAAAATATTTCACTGCATTTGCCTTGCATGAACTGATACTGAAGGGCTCCCGGAAATTATGCCAAAATTTTTTTTTTGGAAAACCGCCAGAAAATGTTTATTTAGTCAAAATTTGAAAAAGCATGGGAACATTGTTTGGAAAATACGCCCGAAATGTTGGAAATTAGGCCAGACAAGTGTGGAAAAAGAGGCAGAAAGTTAAATGGAAATTGGGCAAAAAAAAAAAACAAATATATTCTGGCCTAATATCCAAATTCTTTTAAGGTAATTAAACAAAAAATCGCGAACGGCCGGCGTTTATTATTTGATTACTTTATTACTCACAAAAAGTCTTGTTTAAGAAAATAAAAATAAAATAAAACTGTTTAAATGTAAAACCGCAAAAATTTTTAATAACTTTCGCCTTTTTATTTTTTAATATATTTCTGTATTTTTTATTTTTTCATTTTCACAACGTCACAGTCACTGATGAACGCTCGAAAGCAACTAAATGACAACGCAAGCAACCGTTCCGCCAAAAAGAATGTCTAATATTACTGCTAACTTGTTACAACAATTGGTATAACATTTTTTCTGACATTTTTTCCAAATAGATTTCGGAAAATGGAAAAAAACGCCAGAAAAATGTTTGGAAAAAATGCCTAAAATCGTGGAAAGATTGCCCGAAAAGTCAGACCTTTTTTCCTAGGAAAGAAAGTCAGATATTTGTATGGAAAATTTTCAGGTATTTTTTCCAAAACAAAATTCTGGCCTAATTCAGAAATGTTATTTCGGTCCCAATGAGCTAGGCAACGCCCCAAAGTGAACCTGGCTTATTTTGCGGTTGTATTTGGGCCTACATTCATTTAAGATCTTCTGACGCAAGAATTGTATCCGGGCGACTATAAAAAACGCCGTGAGTTCGCTAATTTAGCGCTGGAAATATTGCCAGCGATCTGGATTTTGACCAAACAATCATATTCTCGCAAGAGCCCCACTTTTGGCTCAGGCAGCGGCTATGTCAACAGGGAACATATTCGTTAATCTTAGCGAACATATTTCACAAGTGTTCGACAAAAGGCCTGTTTTTTTTAGCTTCGATCTCAGCAAAGCAAAGTAAAGTAGGATTTTCAGCAGGCAATTACAACAACTACGTTCTACTTGACACTTTGAGAACTCAGAGTATTTGTTTAGATTGCGTGCTGAGAATCCTACTTTACTTTGCTTTGCTGAGATCGAAGCTCAAAAAAACACCCATACAGCATCAATGCATCCATAAAGATTGATTTGTTGGTGCGATTTATGGCATCTTAGGACCTTTTTTCCTTCAAAATGAGGAAGGACCGTTTCCGTCAATGGTCTCAGGTATAGAGCGATGTTAACCGACTTTCTGAGGCCAGAGCTTAAAAACATCGATATATCCGAGCTGTGGTTCCAACAAGATGACGCTACATGGGATACCAGCAACACAACGCTTTAAGTTTTGAAGGAAAAATTTGAAGACTTTGTGAGAGATCGAGCGTTCACCCATTGGCCGCTGCAATCGAGCGACTTGACACCTCTCGATTATTGTCTCTGTGGCTATGTCCGCTAACAAGCCAACTATTTTGAACGAGCTCGAGGCCAACATATCGGACCGAGTCATCCAAAATTGGATCGACCTCTTGAAGCACTGCCAGCGAAGCCGAGGCGGTCATATGATGTCCTATTTTACACAGAATGGCTTCTACGTAGCTTCAAAATATCTCATATAATCACAGTTGTGGTTATATTTAAATTTTATTCAATATCGTTCTTATCTTGTCACCCGCTGCAATTTCTGTCAGCAGAATTCGTTTTGTTTTCGTGCAAAAGGAAAGTTGTTTACGAATTCTAAAAAATATTTACACTTTATTCAATTCCTTACCTACCAACGGGTTTACGAATAGGAAGGGCTCCTTCACTTTCTCTCGACCAACTTGCTATATATTAGCATATTCTCGACAAAGCAATGTTCATCAGAAAACTAACGAATCACGTAGCATATCTTTTGTCTGCATTTAATAAAATCGTTGTTGAACTATTTTTTATTACAAAATCATGACAGATCTCTGTAAACGTAGTTTACAAGCGATTCCGTATATTTCAGACTTCAAAGACATCGCAATATTTGAATATCTCCCAAAACAATGGATGCAAGAAAAGTTGAAAAAGATATTATCATTGCTGCAGAAGCTGAAATAATTTCTGTAGCAGGAAGTAGAAGACGACACTTTCCGTCCTGTAAATCCCTATTTGCAGTGGGATTTGTCCTGCAAGTTACATATTGCTGGTCGACAGGTTTATTTTGTTTTTCATTGCATGGAAGGGTTTTTGGTTATTTTATTTTTCTTACTAATGGTCTTTGCGGTTTTCTCAAAGAAGTAAAGGCAACACAATTTTTCCCTTCGTTTTTTATGTCAAAACCAGCTTTGCCCGTGCAAACTGTGGTTTCAGAACAGTTGTTGGAAAAAAATTTTAATTTATTTAAAAATTAACGCCTCAAAAACGTTTTTCTGCAACGAAATCACTCTCTGGTTCCATAACAAAGCTTGGATGACTCAAATTGCGAAGTAACATAATGGGAACTCCAACTTTTAATTCAATTTTATGGGCAAAAAGGCCATGGACTGTAATGCTATTTAAAAACTCGACCGGGTAATTTACTGCCTCATCTTGATTGCAAATAGCATTTATAAACTGGTACGAAGTGTATCACCAGGAATTTTCCCTAATGTAATAATACCACGATCTGGTATCACTGATACCTATACCTATTTGACATTTCTTTGTCGACACTTTTTTTTGAAGTAATACTTCTTTAGGGGCGCTTGACTTGGGGGGTAAGCGGGTGAATGCGTCACGAAAGTGTCACGGAAATTGCGAGCGGAAGTTGAGAGGGAGATATAAGTTAGTGAAGGCAGAAGGAGAGAGTTACGTTTCGTTTCGTATATTACTGTAGAGGCAAGAGAAAGAGATGCGAGCACAAATTTTCGTTCTCTCTATCTCTCAGCCAGTCACGTTTCTTTATCTAAGACACAGCATGCAGTGCAGAAGTGCTACCAGATCGAGGAATTTATCCCTTTTGCGGGATTTTCTCGCTTAAAGGGTCAGAGGGATTTTTCAGACCTCATTGTACAAAAAGAAAGGGATTTTACTTTTTGTTCAAATTTTGTTCCCAATTGCTCATTTCATTAAGAATAAAAAAATTATTCAACCTACGATCAAATTAAATGTTTTCATGTTTAGAAAAAAGTCATTCAAAATATCTAAATGCTTTCATTTTCTTTTTTTTATTTCCCTAAACTGTTTCATAAAATGACATATGTGTCTGTGAATGAATCACGAGTATTTTTTTAAAATAATAATTTTTTTTATTTTTTAAACATAAAAGGTATATTTTGAGTATAACCGTGGGATAACCTGTCTCTAAAGTCTGGTATCACTGCAGTGCAGACATATTGCCTGTATCACACTGTAGGAGCAACAGAGAGAGGTGCGAGCACACAGTTTCTTTTCTTTCTCTCATAGCCAGTTACGGTTCGTATATCTAAGACAGCCTATTGCAAGGTTGCCACTTTAGTCATTTTTTACCAAACGTATTTTTTTTTTCTTTGATTTTTGCTAATTTGGTAATTTTTATCTGGTTATGGTAAATTTTTAAGCAGATGTACCAAGAATGCGAACTCGATATCACCTCATTTAAATGCTACCTTACTGCTTCTGAGTGAACTAATATAAAACTGTTTTATTCGCTATTCAAAAAATTACAGAATGCACTCATTTTCTTCTTTTGACTGATGGTGAATAATAATAATTAATCATATTATTTATGTGCAGACATAAAACTCTAATTTGTTAGGGGTTTGTTATAAGAAAATAAGTAGATGATCTCGCATGTCTTCTAGCAGGTGGTAATTTTGTGCAAAATCAAATAAAATAATTTGAGTTTTTTTTGTAAGTGGCAACCGTGGCCTATTGTTTGTATCATACTGTAGGAGCAAGAGAGAGCAGTGCGCGCGCCCATTTTCTTGTTCATTTTTTTTCATAGCCAGTAAATTATTTAAGAGAATTGATATATTAATATCTATAAACTAAACATGTATATATAGATGGAGCTAAAGAAGTTTTACTTCAGTCGTGTGGTCTAAAGCACACTCGTTTTTTTTTTTTAATTATCTACGCCATTTTTTGTAAAGATGGACGACAAAACTTATTAAAAGAACCTTGCATACATTGGCAGTAAGGCTGATTAAAAGATTTCGAAATTGGAATATTTATCGGTCATTTCCAGTGATTTTCGTATTTGCGTAAGCACGTACATTTAATGTATAGCATAAATATGGAAATTGGCTATTATATAATCGAAAGGCAAGTTCGTATGTTCTGGAAAGTTTTGATTTTGTGGAATGTTTTAAAATGGATGAAACTATTTGGCGCCCTCACCTGGGAAAAAGGCCCAGTACTTCGCAAGTTGTTTTTATTTTGTTTGGTAATTAAACTCCACGATGTTCTCTACCATTTTTGGTAGCACAAAGTTTATTTTTTGAAAAACAGGAAAAACAGGGGATTCGAACCCCTGTACATTTATTTATTAAATTTATTTATTTAAATTTATTTGAGGTTCATGGTGTTTTTATTCGTGTATGTAGCAGAGCATGGAAATCAAATGGGATTGTTGTAAATTGTAAACATATTCGTGATGGGTTGTTCTCTTTCCAATTGACTGATCCGGTATCGAAGTAGAGTAAACTCGAGTGCAGCCACCATCACATTTGTGGGCATTTGCTGTTGATGTCGGCATAAAAATAACATCAGGTTGGGTTTAGTTCTAATTTGACGTTTTTAAGCTTGTGTAGTTAAATGTGGAAAGGGTCTATAAAATGAGAAGATTTTAAAATTATTATTATTTACATGTGCGATATGTACCTATACGAGCTGGATTTTCTCATTAGAAATGGGCTTTAACTTTGTATGTCCATTCTGAACAGATTACAGAAAGTAGAACTAAAATCAGCTTCGGGTAAGAGCTCCTATGGTCGAAATATTTTTATTTGCACATAAAATAAAGCCAGTCCATCGACAGAAGGGATTTCTCTCATAAGCACTTTAATTACGATAGCGTGCAATTATGAATTGTTAATAACCTCAAGGAAAAGAATAGGTTACAGTATTATATTTGGCCAACTCATTAGAAGGCATTTACGTCGCAATGCATATTCATACACATACCCACTCTTGCTAAATATTTTTTTTTTTTGCTTGTGTACTTTCCAATTATTTTGAAAGCAGAAACCATCTTGCATAAGGCAAAAGTTTCTGTTTATGACCATGACATACAGTTTTTAATATTTCAATTCGTTATCTGAAAAATTAATTGCAGTTTCGTCGTCCGCATAAACTACTTCTAGCGTGAAACAGAATAGTGCATAGTCCTCTTTGGAAATTCCATCTTTTTGTTTCGCCTTTGGGGTGAAATTCAAATAAGCTTTAATTATAGAAAAAGGTCGTCGCGCAGTGTTCAAGGTTTTTTTTGATAACTTTTAATTTTAGTTTTGCAACGTAATTCTAAAGATAAAAGAGTTTCACCCAATTATGGAATTAACTTCGCGCTCGAAGGAACTGTTTGAGGGGGTTTTGTTACATGTACGAGTACTTAAGAAAGGATGGAGAAGGATAAGACATGATTATTTTTCAAATACTTAAGGAAAGATAAGAAGTCTACAAGTATTTTTTAATGAGAAAAGTGAAAAAATGTTATTTTACTCTTGGAGTAGTACGAATATTAAATGAAAAAAAAAAACAAGTAAATAAACTTTTAAGAGCGCAAAATAATATATTAATGGAATGTTGTAGCTGTAATAAAGCTAAAGCTTTGACAAAAAAAAATACATCAATTACAGAGTGTTTCTACCATTTTAAGCCTAGTACGCTGGTGGGCTGGTGTTCCATACGAAAAATCCCATACAAAAGTAAAGGCTAGTACGGACCTGTTCCGAAACGAAAACTCCCATAAAAAATGACACAACGAAATCATAAAGGTAAGTATCCTGCTCGCGCTAAATTTTATCTCCCATACAAAAATGTCTACAAAGGTAAAAGATAGCGAGGCAGTTTAGCAAAGCAGTATCCTGTTCGCACGCTAAATTCTTAACTTCCTATAGATTGGCCGATGACAAGTCTCCACTCATTTAGCTCGCAAAATAAATGCCCGGTACATTAAATCCAATATAAATTTTGACATAAAAAGCCGAGGAAACAATTTCTGTTGTGTTTACTTTGAAATTGTTTTAGAGGAAACCGCAGAAAACATTTATGCGATAAATAAAAGTGAACACAAAGCCAAAAATTCTGTTTCATGCGATAAAAAAAAAAATAAAAAAATTGCAGGGCCTGTGGAGGAACGATCAGCAATATGGAAATTGCAGAAATAATTCCAATGCAAAAAGGGATTTACCCGACACGAAGGTCGGGTAAATCTACTACTATTGAAATTATTTGAGCTGCTACAGCAATGATAATATCTTCTTCAATTTTGCTTATATCTATTGTTTAGGAACGATTCAAACAATGCATTGAATTTAAAGTTTGAAATTGGAAAATTGTATGTACGCGAATAATTAAAATAACGTTTACTGTCATAAACAAATGGTTTTTGTCCCATCTGTATGATGTGTAATAATTTAGCGAGCATTTATCTTTGGTGTGGAGAAATGAAGTGGAGACTAGGGACGCTAAAATTTAGCGCGAGCAGGATACTAGGCTTTAACGAAAGATTTCGCTCACCTTTTCGTTTTGCAGTACGCAGCTGCTGCGAAATGATGGCGGAAAAGTGGGTAGTTGTAGTAGATTGCCTGATAAAATTCTCCACTCTCTTTTAGCACACATTTATTCTCCGAGCGCCGGAACGTTAATTGCTTGCAACGATTTGACATTTATTTTTTGTTTGTTGGAATCCCAGGAAGTAAACAGTATTGAAGTTTTATATTCCGAAGAATTGAAGCAGCAATATCAGGAAGATGACCCACCACCGTTAGCACAAGTGCCAGTATAATTTTAAGTTATATGTAATTGCTTTCAATTACAAAATACAAATTCTGGCTGTTATCAAATGTCACCGTATGACACTACAATTTTTCCTCATTTTTATCATATTGAAAAGTCAGTTTTTATACCAGACTGAGAGTGTATTAGCAATTATTTGCAAAGCAACCACAAATTTTCAAACGAATTTATTATCAAATAATCTTGAAATGTCAAAAGAAAAAAACTTCCAGCAGTGAAATGCTGTATATCTTGGATTTCTTTTTAAAGGAAATGGAATTTCCAAATTCCATGTCAAATCCAAATTCCAACTTAAGGTTTTTTTCACTGCTCCACCTCTCGCTAACATCTAACAAACATCCGACAGTCATGAAAGAGCTTCTCAATTGGTCGCTTGGACTCGGCATGAAATTGTAGATCCATTCAATTCGTTCCAAAAATGAAAACCTCACACAAAACGAATGGTTGTGAGAAGCCAATTTATTTTTTTAGGTGCATAAGGAGCAGTTTCTTGACATGTTTGCTTTAAAATTAGTTGCATTAAATTCAATTAAGTCCCACCGAGCTTTAAAAATCCACATTATTTTAGTTTGATCTTCAGTATCGGTAAAGTACCTAGAACCAGTTTTAAAATTTACGTTTAGGTATATAAAACTTTACAGTTTCCTTCGCGCTTTGTATCCTTTTCAAATGGTAACTTGACTTTAATTTGGTTGACAATTCTGCCCTCTTATAGTTCCATTCCATTTGCGATATATTAGCATTTCTCCAGCTAAGATTGAAGTCTGCACTCAATTTATTCAAACTCTGTACCCAAAACAATTCCTTTTGCCTTAGTTTTAAGGTAAGCTGATGCGGCATCCAATTGCTTCCGTACTCGAAAAGTGTCCTTCATATTATGTACCTAAGGTCATGGTCTTAAATATACAGGGGACCCTTTTCCATTCCAGTTTCCAACATAAATGCGTAGTTGGGCGTGAAATTGGGCAACCGCAATATCCCTTTCACAAAATACCTCTGGAGCTTATCTATACTTCTTCAAAATGCGTATGACCCCAAACTTGTGTTCCGTACTTTTGTACAGCTCTGCACACAGCTTGAAATAACTGCCATTTAGACCGTAAGGAAATAGTTTTTTATTCACAAAGTTGTTCCATGTCGCGTTTATGCTGTTTTTCGCCGCACAGTTTCGATTGACAATTCGTTTTGTGAAGGTCATTTTTGGAGTCAATTTCATACCTAGATAGAAATAACTTTTGTTACTCCCGTTGAAAGTACCACTTCTCTCTATTAGCTGTTCTGCTTCCATTTTCGAAAATCAAGATTTCCGATTTATTCATGTTCACTTCTAGATTCCATTTATTGCAGTATTCTTCTAATCTACTAATCATCCCTACCAGAACTGATATGCTATCTGCCAGAATGGCAATGTCGTCTGCATCTTTGAATAAGCCACCTTCCAAACATTCATGCAAATCATTTACGTAAAGTGAGAATCGTAGTAGGTTGTCTTCTATTACAAGTGAACGGCGATGGAATACAACCTTGTTTAACTCCAGACATCTTTTGATAAATCTTCTCATGTCCATACTGCTGATTTAGTGCTCTTATGTTCTCTAACGGCCATATTATTCACTCCCTTTAATCCGGGTTAAAGGTTACACCTGGGTTTAAGTGAGTTTAACCCAAAAACTAAACCCAAGTCCATAATATTCACTCGTTAAACCCGAACATAAACCCAGTTTGTTTAAACTTAACAGCGTTTAATCCAATTGGATTTAAACGCCATCCGGAGACCAGTTTAAGTACTTTAACTCGGGTTAAAACTCAATTTCATAATATTGACATTTCTTCGCTCGCAAGAAATAAAAAAAGTAGAAAAGGGGAATAGAAAAAAAAAATGTCACGATATTATAAAAGGACTTCATTCGTGAAATGAACGAAATTAATGAAGACGAATTTGTCGAAGAGCTGATGGTAAATTAACGTCGTCCTTGTCGTCGAATATATCGATTGCACAAGCGGGCTTGCGTCGACGATTACGATGTGATATATTTTCGAAAATATTTCGTGCTGAAAAAGAGTCATTTTCGATAGAAATTTCGCCATAATTAATGCACCTTAAAATATAACTGGACCCAAATGAAATCAATTTCCAAGCGACAAACAAAAAAAAAATTTCGTTATTTCTGAATTTTGACATTACGTGGGTTAAAAACGGATTAAAACGGTTTAAATTTTTAATCCAGCGGGTTTAATGCATGTTTTTCAGTGAATAATATAGACATAGTTTTAAATTATCGGGTTTAAAAATTGCGGATTAATGATCGGGGGTAAAATTAACTTAAACCCGGAGTGAATAATATGGCCGTAATAGTCTCACAATTTTGGTTGATGCTGCCATTCCATGTAATTTGTATAGTAAACGTTTACGTGAGACTTTATAGAATGCCGCTATTATATCTACACGGCGTAAACCTTTTGCTTTCTACAGAACGTTAAATATACGATCGCTGATTGGATACAGGGTGTCCGCCGGGAAGGTATACTACTTTGTTTTGCCGCCATTTTGGTAAACATTAGTCTTGACAGTTCATATTTGGCAGTCGTGAAGTTGGCACGTGTCAAATTTATTATGGAAAAATATTCGATAAACCAACGTGTTTTAATCGTTAAAACATTTTATCAAAATCAATCAGTTTTTCTTCAAATTCGCCATTTCCTATCGGTGTTGTGTCAATTAAGAATCCGTGTGACATGCAAAAACATACAAAAAATACAAAAATTGCATTACTGAATGCCATTGGTTAGTAATTATATGTTGTTAAAAGGCGAATAATTTGATTTCTTTGGTTAATAAAACTAGCTAAATGAGATGTTCTATATACTAAAAACTTATTATGACAAACATAGTTGCCTATTTAGCGCTTTTGAATATCATTAACTTCGATTTCATGCGTACATTTTTCTTAGAAAACTGACGAAAATTTGCTCAATATATTTCTATTTTACTTCAAACAATCTGCATTGTTAATTTTTATATATATTTTAAGCAAATCTACACTTATTCCTTAAAAAAAATATTATCCACGCGTAACGAATAATTTCAAATTTAACGGATAAAATTCTATGAACGCTGTCAGCAACTTTGCCCACAGCGGAAGTGGCATAATATGCAAGGTGCGAGCGTGTTGGTGAGTCGGAATTTTTGAAGTTACGTGACATTTGTCAATACGAATTTCTATGTAACAATACAAGCGCACTTAGCATTTGCCACCCCATAAAAATATAGCTTGTAGGCTAAGTAACGGGAAATCGGTCGGAGTTGGTGGTCTCAGTACTGTCTCTGGTCTAAAGATCACATTATATTAATATGTGAACATCAAAAGTTTCGGTAAACTTTTTAAGTATTTATTATGAAATGAGAAGAATAAAACTTATATCATTTGAAAGGTACTGTGACATAGAAGTGCACAAACCAACAATCGTGGGTATATGCCGCCATTAAGGCTGGTAAAATTAAGTTATGAATTCCCCATACATTTGTCGCCGAAATATTTCACATAGCAACGTATTCAAATATAAATCATCTTAGCTTAGAACCTAGTTTCGAATTTAGCAGCACATTTACGTATTTTTTTCGATATCTAGATGTCGCTCTTTTCGTTAATAAAAAAAACAAATAACGAAACAATTATTGTACTTTTTTTAGTATTACATTTTACATACTTATAAAAGGAATGGTCGATTTTCCACCACAAGCGACACTAATTTTAATTGTTATCAAGTGAATATTTTTGAAATAAAAATAGCCTGCTAATTCATTTCCGTTCGAATTACAATTTCCCAACCAACGGAGCAGTAATTGCAAAAGTAAATATATGGAAATTTCGAAAATAAATATAATTTCATCTTTAAAAGTGAAAGCCATGGACATTTTTCTACATGAAAGCTGTCATGGGTACTCCTCTATTAATTCACACCAAAAAAAAAAAAGAATTCTGTATATCTCGAATTCGCACATACCTACTACTTGTGAGTCGTCCAGAAGTTCGTAAATTTATTATTTCTCGTGGATTTTGCTGAATGACTACAATTCTTGTATCTTTATTTTCCACGAAGGCAACCTTCCGACTAACCATTGATTCAATACAGGTTCTCATTCCCGGCTAACAAATTTCTTATTCAAAGAGGGTTTGGTATTTTGTTGCAGCCAAATATCTACCTGAGCCGCCTAAGCAAGAGAGAATTGTACAAAAAGTAGGTATTCAGGTATGAGCTGTCCAATCTTACGTGAACAGATATTTTTTTCTAGTGACGACTCTCAAGAAAGTGTTGGAAAGATCCCAAACTAAAGTCAAATTTATATTTTACTATAAGCATTCGTTACTTACGCAGTATTAAAAATGGAAAGCCAATCAAAAAGCAAGCACTAGCAGTTAAACGAGATAAAGCAGAGAGAAGCATTAACGATTTTATTTAATCAAAATATTCGAAAAATATAGGAATATTTCAAGTGTTAAGGATTTAAACAAAAATGTAATATTTTTCAATTTTGTGCATGCATTTGTAAATATTTGTGTTTGCTAAACTTAAAAACCACTTGCATTGTTCTGTTCCAACGAATAAAGTCAGAAAACATTTTCAACTTACTCAAATTAGTTTGTAATTGTTAACGTTCGAGCTGAACAAAAGTGTATTTAAATTCGCTCCCATTACGAAATTCCATACCGCCATTTGTGGTGGTTGGGCAACACTCCTCTTGAAAATGACTTTAGGGATGATTTCTTCAGCTAATGCTCGAGATAAACATGGGTTTCTCAACATTAACATTTAACGCTACAGTCAGCGATATTCTGGCAACTATATTTGTTTATTGGTAAAGGGATTTTGGAAAGTGTGGAGTCCTTGCGCAAATTGCCAGACTAAAGTTGATTATTGGTAAGGCCGATTATCAATAGTAGAGTAATTTTTTCTAACACCGGCTTGGTATTTTGTAATATTGTTTTTTTCAACCCAAGCAGGTATCCTTTCATCCAATATTCCCATGAAGAATTTGCAACGCAGTTCATAAATGATATCCCGCGATAGTTACTTTGACTACTGCTACTGACTACTTTTTTTAAATTGGAAATACAACCCTCGTTGAAAACGTTTCATCAACTTCTCCACTTTGCAGTATCTGATTATATGCTTGTGTTGCTGCAAATAGAAATAAATCCGGGACATTCTTAAGAAACTCATATGGAATTCTGGAGTTTTTTTTAACTTTGCCTTTGCTAGAACTTTTTTACCTCTTCAATTGTTTTAGCTGCATTTAGGTCTGCATCATCTCGAAGCATTGCCGCATACTGAATGTCTTTGGATGTTTGTTGAGGGTTTAGCAGCTGCTAAAAGTATGTTCTAAACTCCGATGCTGATATTCCTGGACACTGTGGTGTTGCTTGTTTTCTTATCTCTTTGGCAACCTTCCACCACTCCTTGCTATCTTGCACGATATTTATTTTATTTTCAATGAATTTGTAGTATCCAGTTTCTCTTCACAAAGGCTTTTATTCTTCTTGTTTGCCATTATGTATTTTTATCTATCTACTGTGCTCGAGGTATTGAAAAATGTATTTAAGGGCAAAAGACGTTTTTCTCGCAATGGCGCACTTTGCATTAAACCACTTGTTTTTTAGGGAGATCATTGTAATTATTTGCACACTGTGACGTTCTCGATGAGACCTTTAAAATATCAACTAACTCCTTTAAATTGTAAAAAGTCTTTTTCCTTATTTCCATTCAATTATATTGACAGATATGTGCTGATGATAGAGACATTTGCTTTCTCTCGACATGAGCTTTGGTAGGTAGTAGGTTACGCTTTTTTTGTGGCTTACTCTGGCTTTCAAAGTTTAATGCTAACCAACCGATTTAATTTGTGGTCCGACCTTCGACCATATTTGTTCTTCTACTGAAAAGGTTTCTATTAGGTTAAGTAACTCTTGCGATACTGCGTATATATCGTTGGCAGAATTTTCGACACTGCTGAAATTATGTGAAATTTCCCACCTCATCTCCTTTTTTTACTCCATTTACATTAGTCCATATTCACTGCAGAATTCCATAAATGTCTTTCCTTTTTTATTTACGACCACGTCTTTTGATTTCCGTATATTTGTGCCAGCTGCAAAGATATTTCTGTGAATGTCTTCTATTTTTTGCCGAATTTCACCTATCCTGACGTTCAAATGACCAATGTTCAAATGATTACACTTTCCATTATAGGAAACCGCTTTATCAGAATAAACTGCTCATTCAAACTAGCATCTCTTGTTAAAACTATTTCCTATCCTATCTAAATCCCTCTATATTTCTCTCTTTCTTTCATGGATATGTACTAATACTTTATTTAATTGATAACCTAAGAAATTGTAAAATTGGTCGCCAGTCATTTCGTGGATTTTCATCCGATCAGTTCGACTTTAATCTTTTTTTAAATCAGATATAATATAGTTATATTTAATTTTATAAGCGCTTTCTTTTATTTGATCGTGGGTCTTATCATATATTATATAGAACGGAATGCTTGTAAATATATTCTGCATTACATGGATTTCAATCGTTTCCGTTTCATTTGTGTTGTCAGAAATATATGCTAAATGCCACTCTCATTCAAATTTTTTTTCACTCCATATATGCACCCACCTATCGCTCTTAGATAGGTACTGTAGCGTGGAACCTAAAATATAAACAACCCATTAGCCACCAAACAAGTTCCACTTCTAATTGGAGACTCGAATCTGTCAAATAAGTGGAGAGTTAAGTGAGCTAATTCTAGAATCATGGAGTTTGTTTGGGACGAACAGCAATTCTTCAGAAATTTCCCGATAGATGGCGGAGCGGATATAAGAGGGCAGATTTGAGAACATGGGAAGATCAGTTGACTTTTAAACAGTGATTGGCTAGGTTCGAAATATTAATCGATTGAGAAGATAAAGAAGTGTTAAGTATGCAGTGAATTAAGTGATTGGTTCAAGTTGCATAAGAATTGTTTAAAGAAATATTATTGAAATGAATTACTAGAATAATTCGTAAAAGTGTAATGAAAATGATTTTATTAGAATATACTATTTCTTACAGTTGGTTTCCAGTACTTATCAAAGTCTTTAAATTACGTTTTATAGTATTTAATTTTGTCGTTAATTATATAATTATAATAACCCAACATTTTCAATTCCTTGGAACTATCTAACTACACTTCGCGAACTCGCCAAGTGCCCTTCTAGATCAGATACGAACTGCGAACTTAACTCATTTCGTCTGTCTCACGTGGCGAGCTGCATGTACAGTAAGTACACTAAGATACAAAACTTTGAGTAGGAGGGATTTCCCTACCCAAATAAACTGATATAAGGATACATGATTCGTGTATCGGATAACACAAAATTTGGTTGTTTGCCTCGGTTAACAATTATATTTCTTACTAATTAATGAAAGGAAGAAAACATCTGCAGCACGCTATCACAACACCTTTCCACTTCTCAGATTCACAATAGGTGTTTATTTAGTCAAGCAAAAGTGAATCCGGAGCAAGGAAATTCTGAGAGTGACCGCTAAAAGAAATGAACAGTTCAGATGCATTCAGTCCCATTGACTTCCAACGAGTGGTTACCAGAAGAACGCTGAGTTAAATCAACAGCTTAAATATACACCACTTTTCAGCTTTTTATTAAAAAACACTTGCACACCAGGCTGATTCAAAGCAAATAACAGTATACATCCAAGGGTATAACTTTCCCCAGAACGCTGCTCAATTAACCTGTTCGGCATTAAACTACAGGTCAAAAAAAAAAATCCCACACAAACGAATGGTTGCGAAAAGCTTCGTCTATAACGTGTTGCGCTATATGTTTATTTGTTAATGAGCAAATACTGCCGCATATGTAGCATCACTCGTCAACCTCTGCATACAAAAACTAACGACATTTCCAAATTGGTAAAACACCATCGCAATCGCATCCATCAGTGAATTCAGTTGCATTCGCACAACCACGTAACTGGAAATGCCAAATAAAAGCCAAATCGAAGGACTCGCCGCCAGTGTAAAATTCCAATTAGCACTGCAACAGGCAATTTGGACATATCACCACGCGAACGAGTAGGGCGTTGATGACCGACGAAACACACTTAACAACTCATGTCGATGCAATCACTGGCTATCGACGCCAGTCGTCGGTGGAGCATGCACATGCCACAGGCAGAAAGTGGAAATAGTCTCCCTGAATAAATTATTCCCCGGCAACATGAAAGGACACATTTTCCGGGTCACTTGGTGGGTTTACAGTATCTGCGCCATGAATGGCCGTGCTCAAAAGTGACCAAGCTTATATGGCCTGGTCAACTGAAGGTCATTGTGTGTAAGCATTTCCAATTATCGCTCCGATTATGTCATAATTTTTCTGACCACACATTTGGAGGGTATAGGTTTCTTGAACATTTTGTTTTTTTTTTTTCGTTTTAAATTAATCTCTCGCCCTTTATGGCCACCCACTCAAAACCTTCCCCCGGGGGAAATGTTAAGTCCAAGCAATAAGGTCAAATATAAGCTGTCTTAAAATTTAACATTTTAATGACGGCTCTCAAATGTTGAGACTTTTGTTTTTTTCGTGTTCATTTTGAGTTCTAAGCCCAACATCTTCTAAAGGATTTTATGGTCATTAACATTACTAATAAACATTTCGGCTAATTAACAATTTACTCCCTTAACTAATTGATTTGTGCTTACATTTTTCACTTTTCATTTTTCTTTTTCTTTTTCAATCGTTTAGCAAAGCGACCGCCTGTTGAGGAGACCGCATCATTCCTGCAGAGCTTAATAGCTTCTCATGGTCCTAATTACTTGGAAAAGTTATTCGGAAGCAAGGCCCGCGATGCACTTTCGCCGCTTGGAGGAGTTGAAAAAGTTGCTATCGCATTAAGTGAATCGCAGACTATTGAGGACTTTGGCGCCGCCTTACATCTCATGAGGTAAGGTTCAGGGAAATAGAAATAAAACATCCCTTACACATATGCGCTGCATCCTCTTAACATATGCATTTTGAATGTTTTAAATGGAATTATGTGAGTAAACTTTGCAAAGGGTATATGTGAAGGAGATGAACGTGGTAAATTGTATTCGAAAAGGGAATACTGTTCAATTGGCGAGTAATTAGTCGCGGAAAGTTTTCAAAAAAGGTAGTTACAAGTTTGGTGGAAGTTTTGTGCTCTGTGTAAAATGTTTGATTACTTTTGTAAATGAGTAAAATATATATGGTAGATATAAGATTCAGTAATTTGGTCTGTATTTTCATGGAAAATATCAACGTTTTGAGGAGAGGGCAATAGATTTGTGCATGAACTCAATTTAGTTGTAATTTATTTATTAAACTTGTTCAATCATATTGTAGAGTAGGCCTTACTGGCCCGCTGAAACAGCGATTTATTAGAGTGATTCTTTGTTTGATCTTAGTGCCCATGTGATTTTACAAAGTCTTAGTAGAACCTCAGGTAGCATTTAACGAAATCGTTGGCCTCATTCAAGAATCTAGTTGTCTTAAGTCGACTAGATTGGTCTGGATGAAATGTTACCCGAACGCAAAAACTAGATTGGCCGGGAATGTCGCTTTTCCTACGTCAGCCACATACGCGAACTGTCAACTTAGTACTCAGTCACGAATTTCTTGACCAGATTCGTCGGCTACCCCTCCATAAACGTCAACTGAAACAGCTGCTCATATGACCAATTTCCCCCAAACAAAACCGAGATACATCTAGTCAGAGAGCTGTCAGACTTACTAAACTAGTTACTTGAACGTCCCCATTGACAGACGACCCATAATTACCAGTTCCATCCCAATACTTGCAAACGGGTCACTGACAGCTCACCGCGTTCTCCATGTCAATCTGGTAGCGAATGATAATGCAGTGCAATAGTTTAGTAAACTTCTTTCGACATGCAAACGGCAGAAGATAGACACAAAATTTCTAAGAGATTATTTTTACGCTGCTTTTATGGAACGAAAAATGTAACCACTTTTTCGCACATTTCGATTTTTAATGCGTCTAGAGTTTGGGGATTATTCACGTAAGCACTGTCTTTTGCATAGCCCCACAAAAAAAAATTTAACAGCGTCAAATCGCATGATCTTGGTGGCCAATTGACGTCGCCAAACATTGAAATTACGCGAAAAGGAAACTTCTCACACTATAAAGCCGTAATTGGATGTGTTGTGCGGCTTATTGTTGCCCCGTCTTGTAGTAGGTAAATGGCAAACATTCAAGCAATAACAGACACTTCAAATGACAGCTGAGTTTGACAGGTGTCAAATGCCAACGCTACCAACTTGAAACCACAAAATTAAATGAATTACAAATGTGACACAACGACATCATGAACGAAAAATTTCTCTCTTCCGATTTAAACAAAAAAAAAAAATATTTTAATGGAATACTGGAATACACTGCATACTTCTACAGTGTGTTTTCATATTCATGCATATCTTGTGAGATGATTGTACCAGAGACAATACTGAGACCACCAACTTCGGCCGATTTCCCGTTACTTGCCTACAAGCTATATTTTCATGGGGTGGCAAATGCTAAGTGCGCTAGTATTGTTACATAGAAATTCGTATTGGAAAATGTCACGGAACTTCAAAATTTCCGGCTCACCAACACCCTCGCACCTTGCATATGCCACTTCCGCTGTGGGTAAAGCTGCTGACAGCGTTCATAGAATCTTATCCGTTAAATTTGAAATTATTCGTTACGTGTGGAGAGTATTTTTATTAGGAATAAGTCCACATTTGCATTAAATATTTATGAAAAATGAACATTGGTTGAGGGAAAATAAATACATTCTTAACATTCCCGAACTCTATCACATTTCCCCGCTGTTGGCCGCGGTTGACAGCATTTTATTTTTGTATATTTTTGCATATCACACAGATTCTTAATTGACATAACACCGATAGGAAAACAAAATGGCGAATTTGAAAAATAAATTAAGATGGCCTCTTCAAAAGGATTGCAAGTTGGGGGTCTCAGTATGATTTGTCTCTGATTGTATGCAACTCTCTTAGCAACCCTTTTAGTCGAAGTGTTGCCTGTGTGCTGTAACAGCATGTTTTTCCATGTCACTTATATACTTCGAAACACAATCCTCAAGTCTATTGCTGAATTAGCCATCTGCCAATACCAAGGTGTACGTTCCCTAAATGTTTGCAACCAAACACTTAAAAGCTATTAGATCGCGGAGGAAAAGTATTATGAAACGAAAAACGATCTGTCAACTGGGCACCTAGATCACACCATTAGACTTTTTTTCTTTGGGGTTATGTGAAGTCAAAAGTCTTTGCCGATAAGCCAGCTATGATCCAGTATTTGGAGGCCAACTATACTCGCGTAATTGGGCAAATGTTGATCGCAACGCTGGGTGCAGTGGTTCAAAATTGAAACTTCAGACTACGGAGTAGTCGCGGGCACTATTTACCCGAAATTATATTCAAATAGTAAAAATCAGGCCATACTAAAGTTTCCATCATCCAAATTAATTTTATATGTTTTGTTTAAAATCAAAAATTAAATGTTATTCAATAATACATGCTATTACTTTTTGGTGATGCCAAACTATCATTTTTCTCTCATATTCGACCGAATAATTTTACAACAAAGTTGAACCTTTTTATATTTATTATTTCTTGTCTTTCAGATCCGACTTGGAACATCTACGATCTGTATTTATGGCCGTCGAAAATGGTGATCTGGGAATGCTCAAGTCACTTGGCATAAAGGACTCTGAACTGGGCGATGTGAAGTTCTTCCTCGAAAAGCTCGTCAACACCGGTTTCTTAGACTGAGTAGCACCAGATCCAGCTTCTGGATTTTATTATGCATATTCCCAGCCCATTAACCCAAGTTTCTATTCTTACCTTGGCTCTCCATACATGGATAGCTACAATTATTAATTTCTTTTTCTTTTCTTCTCAAATTTGATTTGTTCTTCTAAATTTTGTTTCTAATTTAACATCGATTTATACTTTGAAAATTCATCTTGTTTTACTTGAAAGAACATCTAAAACCTATCTGCTCTCTACTATTTATTAAACAAAAACAAATACAAACATATATATATTTTTCTTGCATTCAAATGGAAAAAAAATCAAAACAAAAAATATGTATAAATAAATAAGTGGAAGCAGGATCGGTTGAAACAATGAACAAAACAAAATATAAAGAAACTCTATAATATCCTAATAAAAAAAAATATCTATATTATGTATTGTTAGCCAAAAGGAAAAATCAATTTTAAATCTACTACATCTATTTTTATGGCCTCATCTAAGTGTTTATTGGCAAACAATCTATTACAGAAAGATAATACTAATCACACACATATCTTATGAATGAAACATGGTTTAATCTTTACAAAATAATGTCAACATACCTATTTACCTATTGTGTACCTATTTATAAGTCAAAAGATGTACTACAAAAAAACTACATAATATCAATCAATGTTGAATTATAGATAATTTCTCATTATTCGTATGTAAAATAAATATAGTAATTATAAAATGGAAGACATTTTTCAAACAAAAATAATAACAAAGCCCTGCAGCTATACACCGAACATTAGATGGTAGAATTTTGTTTTAAATACTAAGCGAGTACACATTTAGAAAAAAAACATTTATATTGTTGACTCAAAAAATAATCGTACTAGTTGCATACACTTATTTTTGTTTGCGGCTTATCCTGATAAGCTGAGTTGGTCAATGTTGTGATAGGTGTGTATTTCAACAAACACAAAATTTATTATACAAATAGAGCTATATAGATAATATTTATATAAAAAAAAACAGGTGATTTTTTATTTGTATTACTCGTCGAATGGAAAGAAATCATCAACATTTTTGTAGAGTTCTTAGATTTTTCGGTGCGCATTATATTCACCAGCAATAAAAAATAAATGAATGACATTAAATATTTTTGGATACGAAAAAGACAAAAACATTTTCTTCACCCATTCCTAAGTGTTTTAGTTTAAATATTGTTACAATTCCTTTCAAACGCCTAGATGTCTTATATGAAAAACTTTTCAAAATAATCTCAGTAAAACAAAAAAAAAATGTAAAAAAAAATGTTTTGACATAAAAAAGCGACCCAAAATACACGAAATAAAACTAAAATAATGGAGTTATAAGTACCTTAATTAGATTGTAGATACATTAAGACAAAAGAGAATTCTTTTAGAAGTGAATAGAAAACGAAAAATATCACATCATTCCATTTAAATGTCAAATAGTGACATTTGGCCTCATACCGTGACTACAAATCCATTTCTCTCACAAAAGTGTCACACCTTAGACAGTTTATTTTCTTTCTGTATTATTAAAACGAAGAAGGGCTTATAAATAGTTAGGGCAAACTACTTATTATACTAGAACGAACGAAGTACAGACAAACAAAAAAATAAAAATAATAAACGAATCTTTTGTTTTCTCGTCATTAGATTTAGAACAAAAAATGTTAAACGTGTTGCACATCAGATACATATCAAAAATACATATCAAAGAATACATATCTTATAAAACTAAAAGACATGCTATATTATATTATAAAATATTTACCTATAAGGACAAAAAAAATAAAAAGATTTTATTATACGTATACTAATACAAGGAAAATTTATAAATTCCTTAAAATAATATTATTCGTTTCTTCGATACGTACACAAGGTGCGATGACATGTAGAACAACAGAACTAAAATCTACATCACACAATACATATCAGAACTTTTACCAAGTTTTAAAAAGAAAAAAACACTTTAACCGAATTTTGGATCTCGGTGAAGGATTTTCCCACTTTGTCAACAAAAACTCTGACCCCAATAAAGTAACTCAATCAACTGTCAACACCTTTGTTTGATTGAAACGACAAAGATTAATCTCTCACTGACATTCAAAAAGGCAAACCATAGATTGTTTTAATGGCAAGACACTTAAACTCTCAACGCACCACTGTAAAATTAAGCACACGTTACATGGAATTCTATTTAAAAATGAAACTCACCCAAGTTTTCTTCAGTTGTTTTATTCTGGATACTCACTATGTAATTTGTTTATTTGTTTTTTGCTTGAACGAAAACACACATAAAGAACAAAACTATGATGATATTGTAAGAAGGTGATGTTTGTTTTATTTCATATTAATTACACGAGCGGATGAAATTTTATATAAGAAATTGAAAAATAATAAAAAAAAAAGATGTAGGAACAATGTTGAGCAGAAGAAGAAACGTTTAATTTTCTTAAGTATATATTTCACCCTTACATTTTTTTAAATAATATATTTTATAATCCTTGTTCAAAGAAAAAAAAAAAAACAAATTTGTTTATTTTATTGTTTAGCATTATAATAATAATTAAAAACAAATTTATGATATTAATAAATTTTTATCATTCCAGTAAGTGTTTGAAAGAGTGTTTTATTTTTTTTTTTTCTGCATTTGCAGTAGGTCTACTGCAATTTTAGGCAAAAAATAAAATCAACTGCACCACTGCGCTCGACTGATAATCTACTGCAATTTATGTGAATTTCGGAAATCTTATATCAAAATTGAATATATTTACACATTTTCGTTTCTTAGTATATTTTAATCAGTTACTGGAAGCACTGTTTATTGATTCTCCAATCTATTACAATATATTTTTAAAGAAAATGTGCATGGCATCTCGTTTTCACTGCATTTGTTGCTTGCATGAACTGATACTGAAGTCGAGTCTCAAGTGTGTCTTTCTCTATTTCTAAATTTATTGTTGTTGTTGTTCTGCTCTGCTGTCGGCTACCTAATACTAAAACATTTAAAAAAATATATTTGAAAATTTAATTTTTATCGCATTTTTTCTAAATTCAAAATCGACTGCAAAAAAAAGTGAATCTACTGCGAAAGTTTAGAACTGAAGTCCGAACCCAGGATCCGATTGCCCGCATAGGTTTGTTTGACGTGGGCCCTAGTGCGCACTGGGTTGACCGTAATGCGTTCGAGATAGCACTGAACTCGCCCTGGTATTGAAAACCTGTGTTTGACGTGACTTCTAGGGCACCCCAGTTGTGCCCTAAACTGACCCCAGTTAATTTGACGGGGCAAGAATTCAGTGCTGAGTTTGCTGTCATTTCGCTTGCTGTTCTTCATTTTCAAACCCATCATCTATATTCCGAACGCTTTTATCAACTAATTGCATTATGGCAAACTCAAATTCTGAATTGAGTTCACTCATTTTTAACAATAAACGGAAGAAAGTATTAACAAAAGATAAATATTTCTCAATTTCAAAAACTGGCAGACTACAGGGCAACATTTTGCGTTCGACATAGAAGCTCAATTTACAGGGCTGTGCGGGGTATTTGACAGGCGTGAAAATTAGCTGACACTTCTCAGTGCGCACTAGTGGCCACTAGTGCTAGCCACGTCAAACAAACCAAATGCTAATAAAGGCGAATGAAATCACAAATCAGATGCCGAATGTGTCATGAATGTTCTACTCATAATTATAGATACGTAAAACGGAAATAAACACAAGTTCCGGCGACCAAAATTTCTGCAATCAATTGAAAACATTTCTATATCTGATTTAAAACATGTGATATGAGAACGGTAATTAGTGCATCAATCAATTACACGAAATAAATAAATAATTGCCCGTTCGTCACTTCCGGAAGCACTTTGTTTTATACGAAAACGGAATTTCGTAGCTCATCGCTATAAAAATATCAATATGCTTAACTTTCCCATAATTCCTGCCACGTAAACAAGATGGCCGACCAAAATACGTGTCAAGTATCATTGCGTGTTAGGTAATGCTGTCCCTTTCAGTCACACGGCTGTTTAGTATTAGACATCCCTTTCATCTTCCGTGTTAGGAATGTGTGATGTTGAAAATGCATCATTAATCATTAAGGAATTATTTCATTTAATCACTGTATTTGCAAAAAAGAGATGTCAAAAAAAGTATAAATTTTCTGAATATTCAACAAGGTTGTTGAGTTATTTGAGTATTTGTTTTGCAATTTATATATTTTCGGGTGTTATTTTTTAGTACAATGCAGAGATTAAACTGTCAAAGAAAAATTGAGTTTCAGTTACGCAGACAAGTTCATATAGTGCGTGTCACCTAATGGGTCTTCCTCTGCTACAATGTCCCTCAGGGTTGGACTTAAAGACTCGTAGGGCTAGTGCGTTACTGCCCATATGCTCCACGCACCCCAGCCTATGTATACTCTTTTCAAAAGGTCGGCTTAACTGTATAGTCCGTAAAGTTCGTCATTAAAAAAAATTTCTAAATTCACTGCAGAATTCAAGCGTACACAAAAGAAAAAGAATTGCAATTTCAAGGATTTGGCATCATCGGCTTTTGATATTTTTTGTTTTGGTTGCAAACACATCAGCTGCTTAGTCGGTGAATGACAGTAGCCATATTAGCCGATGCAATGCATGTCAAATAATTTTCTGCACATCTGTTTTACTTGCAGCACTGCATTTTGTGCTGCGTCCAGAATTTCTGCACATGTGTTTTAGACTTACAGTGCCTCATGTATTAAGCTGAACTATGACCAATATGTACCTATGTGCTCTATTGTTGATTACCGATCGAAAATTACTATTTACATACGATACTAACGATAGGGCGCCCTACCCTGTATCTCGTTTCGAAAGTAACATTTTTCGATAATGAAAGTCCATTTCGAAAGCCGAATTAAATGTACTACCTTTGGCCGATTCTACTTTCACCTAACCTAACCTAACCTACTCACACCGCCTACATTTTTATAATTAAAACAGTTTTTGAATGAACAAAACATTTTTAATACATATTCACACAAAATAAACAAAAACCGAAACCGAACGCCGAACAATCATCGAAGGTAAAAAAAAATCTCAACGAAAGCTTTTTTATAAGGAATAAAATTATCAAAGGCTCAAAGCTTTCAGTAATCGAATTCTCGATTTGGTAGGAGTAGATGCGGCATCACTGCTTATTTGCGATGTTGATGCGATGCAGTTTATGCCGATGCAATGCTGATTGAATATTATGTTTTAGTTTTAGAAAGCCCTTTTTACCTTAAACAAAATTAACAAAATTTATAAATTTTTCTGTAAAAATAATGTATCTATGGATGAAAATGTCGATGTACTTACTTCTGTTTCTTTTGCGACATTTTTCTTACTTATTTGTCGGTGAATCAACAGCATCAGGTATTTCTGTGATGATTTTTTTTCGTTATATTTGCGCATCAGTTTAATCAACTTTTCGATTATACACTTGACGTTGAAAGTGATGCGAATGTTTGCATTAATGAACATTTGGCAAAGCTCATGAGCATCATGATGCCAGTGATCGTTACTGAATTTACACTTCTTTTTTTTTTTTTGTCAATCGAAAACGTCAATTCCCAACCAAATTAAATTTGAATATTTTTTTGTATAACCTGTTAAATGATTTACTTGACGTGCTCTAAAATGCTACCTCATTCAAGAGGTGAATGTAATTTTCGCATAGGTGGTGCAAAAAAAAACCCGTACCGCTTTGAGAATATCAATTTTCCTGCTATGCGCAAATTTCAGGCGGACTTGCTCGTATACGAATTATGCTATGCGGAATTTGAGAATCGGGGTCCTGGTCAATTGAAATAGGGTCTCATGACTCCTTCAAAATGAAAACACTTTCCAAATCCACTTTTCCGCAATCGTGCAATACGTGTCGTAATTTTGTTTTGTCTTCCCAAAGCACATAAAAATCGTCCAATGAGTCAAAAATAAATACATTATCATATTTACTTTGAATTTATTAATATTTTATTATTTTTCACTTCTTTTCATGTAGTTTGTTTGTTTTTTTTTTTGCAAGAAAATTGTAAATCACATGAATCACATTTTATTTTTCATAAAACATCGCAACGCAATATTGTTACTAAATCAAAAAGAAAACAAATTAAACAATAAGGGGAACTAGAGCAAAATAGGATGAAAAAGAACAGACGTGTCTTGTTTTTAAGTTGCATACTCCCTCTACTACTAAGTAGGATTATTTAAAAAGAAAAATTAAAATAAAAAATATTGACACTTACGTATTCATTCATTTATTCGCTTCTTAGTTGCTTTTCGTTATAATATATAAATACATATCCTTATACTTAAATTGTAATAATAAAATATTAACTCATAAATACGATTTTTTTTTCGCTTTTCTTCTGTTAGACATTCCATTTTTTTGTTTTTGTTTTTATTTTTTTGTTATTCAATTGGGGGCGGGGCAGAGGGTTTCTCAACAAACTTCAATTAAACAATATATACGTGTACTTTTATATTTGCAATTATTTATTTGACTTTCAGTGATGAAGTGGGGAAGAAAAAGGAACAACGAGACACAGTAAGAGGAGAGATAGGTGGGAGATCACAAATTAAAAAAAAAAAAAACATTTAAAACAAAACAACGTAAGAGCTTCCTGCAACAATAATTCTTTAAACCTAAGATAAAATCATATTCGCTTACCTAGTTGGATAAAAAAAAATCAGAGGGAGTGAAGGAGTGCGGGGGCAGAACGAAAAACAATCTGTTGTTGCTTTTTTGCAGTTTTTTTTTTTTCTTTTTTCACATAAGTATTAGTATCATTTAGTTAATTTTGTATTTGTAGTTTTTTACTTGTTTTTTACGGTTTTGTTTTTCTCAAAATGTATCTCTTCTTTTAATAATAATATAATAAGTTTCAATAATAATAATAATATTAAATGAAAGCAGCACTACCTAGAATCTGGAATTTCATTTGAAGCAGACATTGAAGAGCTTGTTGTTTTCATTTCGCGCGTGAGCTTTGATGCTGGTTGCTGATTGTTGGGGGCGCCCTGCTGCTGCTGTGTGGCAACAGCGTTGCTGCCACCCATCACAACGGGGGGCGGTGGTGGACGGCCGCGTCGCTCGAGGGCGATTGCTGATGCGGTCGCGTTCGCTTGTGCGCCACCCTTAGATGAGGTTGGTTTCTTTTTCGAAACGGCGTTGTTTGAATTGTATGTCGTCTGATGTTGAAGTGAGTATTCTTCGACGAAATCCTCGGGGGATGTCTGCTGCTGTTGGTCGCGGTTCATTGTTGCTTGTGTGGTATTGTTGTTCATGACCGTTTGTTCATCACTGGTGTCAGTGTTTGCTCCAGCATCCCTGTGTACCGTGCCATCGGTGTCGCTGTTGTTGGTACGCTCGGCATTTTTGTGTTTACTATTGCTGTTGTTCCACTCCGAGTCGTGTTTAAAACTGGCCAAAGTGGACAACAATATAGCCTGAACGTAAAGAGATCTGCAAAGAGGAAGAAACTCATATTAAAATATATGCAGATGTCAGCGGTAATGGCGTCTATACCGATCGGCACGATCCTTTTCTAGGTGTGCTAGCTCATCCTCACTCAATGACGGTGTCATGAATTTTGACAGCAAAAACTGCGATGACTGGCCACCATCGTTTGCGTTAGCGTTTCCAGTACTGCCAACTCCACCAACAGCTGGCTGTAGAAATTGACATGACGACAAACCGAAATCGTTAACCGTCAACACAGACGTATTCAATGGTACTTCTCTGGTATTAAGCGATGAGCCGCCGCCACTGCTGCCGCCTACATTTGACTGCGACTGTTGAATCGATGACGTTGATGTATTGTTCACAGTCCATTCGGTTGCACGGCATCCGCTACTACCACCACCACTGGGTGTGCCACCACTGCCTCCTCTGCCACTGCCATTGCCCATCTCTTGCATGGTTGCATTTGAACTGGATGAGGATACCATGGGGTGTGCTTGACGCCTTGGTAGCCTTTCTAACTGCTGTCGAGTTGCCTAAAATACAACCAAATATAGAGCGTACGAAACAGTGAAATTGTTTTGCTTACCGTTACCTGCTGTCTTTCCAATTGGATTTGCATTTGCAGTTGCTGCAACTGAGATGTCTGTGGTCCACCACGGCGTACACCGGACAATTGTGACAATAGCTCGGCAATCGGATCAACCGAATCACGACCGGATGGTGATAAAGCTGAGAGGCCACTTGAAGAATTAACTAACATATTGGACCTTCGGGATCTGGGCCCACCTAATGTACGTCCTGGAATTCGACGTACCCCACCACCGTGACGTATTGCCGATGGCTCATCGTATTTATTTGGTTAAGGAAAATTTATTGGCTAATTTTTGTTGCAAAGAAAAACTTGTTTTGTCTGTTGTAAATGGAATTACCTAACTTGAACTTATTTTTGGCCTGAATTTGCAGCTACCTTAACAAGCACAAGCAGGGTGCATTCTGCCAGCTTATTCAGATGAAGTGGCAAAGAAATGCAAACTTACACAATCACTGACTTAGCAGGAGAGATCGAGTGCCAATGGTTTTATATAAGACGCTCATCTGGAAGTCTTCCCTTGGCCAAGTTACCAAGAAGGCGACACTGACAAAGTACGTGTTCCAGTGTTTCCATCGGCAAATCTGCGGCTTAATACAGCAAAATATTTATTGGTTACACAACCCAATTGATATCAAACAGATGTAGCAATAGTATGACGTTCAGAAACCAAACTAAATTGGGCCCAAAACATATCTAACAAACAACAGCACTTAGCGAGCATTGGTACAAGGGTTGTCTCCACCTACAGCCTTGGAGAGCAATGCTCAGCCTTCCACCTCTACAACTGTTTCTGTGCACAAAGAAGTAGATCATTTTTTTTTTATATCAGCACCTATACCACTGGGAAAATAACCCAAAATCTTAGAGAATGCTTACAAAGACGCACTAACCGTGGCCGCATCCCCTTCCTTGCAATCAAGCTGCTCTTAAGGCGGCAATATAATGTTCGATAGCGTCAAAGCTAACTTGAGACCGTTTTAAATGGCAAATGACAATCTAGTTATCACTGCTTGGATAATAGCTGCTGAATGGCCGTACCTGTAACCGAAAGATAGGTTTTCTTTATATGCCAAACAGAAACAAAGTGAGCCAGGTTTTGCTCGTTTATGCATAATGCGATGCAAGATCTTTCGGGGGTAATGGCGGAAAGATTGCCTGGCGAGCAAAGCCACCTCCTGCCTGCTAACCAGTTTTGAAACTCTATTCGTTTAAAAAAAGTACACTCGATATTCTGCAAATGGGGAGATGATGACCTTGAGCTCAGCGTGTAGCAAGGCCAAACGATGAAGCTCTGTGCATTTTTATCTGTGGATCGATGGGCTATAGTAAAGTGAACCAATTGACAATCACCTATTCAATTTGATCGCACGCTATGATTTTCACATCTGCCGTTTTCGGGTTTTTGCTACTAGGTTCATCCAAAAGTACTTTCAAAGGATTGTCATAGAATAAAATACATAGTTTCACGTGCGCCGGAGCAGACATGAGATTGGCATTCACACGCCTATTGAGGGATTTTGCTCGTTAAAGTGTGTAACAAGCTGCACAGCATTACGTTGTGATAACATCAAATGTGAATTAATAGTTGTATCCAAAGTTAGCTTTCGAGGAAATTTTATAAGCGTGCCAAAACATACGCTGCCATTTCAATTCCACGACGAGGATAAGAAATGCCAAACACGAGATCATCATTAATGAATATAGGTTAGGTTAGGTAAGGTGGCTGTCTGGTGTGACACACTTAGGCCGATTTTAATTGAATTAATTAATCATGAGTACCATCATGAGTTGGTGCACCTCGGACGACCCAATGTGGAAAGAGGAGACTGGAAATAGCTATTGAACAAAATGCCTTCGAATATACGACCCTTCGTTTATAATTCTCCGGCATCTCGTCAGACATAGAGACATAAAACGGTTACGTCAAAACCGGTGATAAGTAGAATCGGCCCTTTCGGTCAAGGTGGAGGGGACCAGTCGATAGTTTACCTTCGGCTAGACGTGAGGAAAACAGAACAGAGCAGTAAATGGAAAATTAACTTCAATCCATTTAAAGCAAGTTGAATTGAACCATCGGAAAAGGAATTTCTAGATGCCAGAAGCGCATTTCTTATGTAAGAGTTGGGGCCCTACTCTGTATCTCGTTTCGAAAGTAACATTTTTCGAAAATGAACATTTTGTAGTCTCTATTTCGAAAGCAGAATGAAATGTACTACTACTCCCATTTAGAATTCCGAAAGTATTATAGAGTACCAACTTAAAATCAATTTCGGATAGGATTGACTTTCGGAACGAAATTAAGAGTAGGGCCACTATATAGGGTAGGGATTGGTTGCACTTATCAACTGCAGACACTTGTGCCTTCGGAAGTGGATCCCTTTACTGTCGGCGTCTGCGCTGTTAGCCGCACACATTTCTTGGCTCGTGATACCACAATGGATGTATTTTGTTCTATGTATGAACCAAATATAATTTTGTTTCGATTGCAAAACGCGTCTTTACGTCCCACAGCTGGCAATTCAAAATTTAATAAACTCGTGGGGCGTTACTATTGTTATAAAACACGCTGTGGTGAGATCATTCGTCTAGGTTAACATTGGCTTATCAATTACGTCCCTGCGAGGAAGACGTTGCTTCTAGCGCTACCGGGTTTCAGGGAAACGCTTACAGCCCCCTTCTGGCCACACGCAGATGGCAAATGTTTCGGCACATGCAGTGTAACGGTGTCCGCCGTCAAACTTTAAAATCCTAATATTTGAATTTGCTACTGCCCCCTTGGAGCTCTTATTCTACGTAAAATTACAACCGTCAACAAAAATAAGACGGTTGAGTTTAGAGTGTGATTTGCACATTACCCAATACAAAAAATGAAACATCATACATTACTCGTTTGTGTTGAAAAGGATATTAGAAATGATATTAGCTCTCTGGGGCCAGTTCTATGCTCCAATGTTAAATGACCGGCAAAGTCATCTGTGACTAGATTCGGTTCGCCTCCCGGCAAACCTGCGCACACTGGGCAAACAACCTCCAGACTCGTTTCCGTGTGTTCTGAACTCACGTGTTCCAACAGTGTCGAGTCGCTGAAACCCATCTTCTTACAATAGGGGCAGGTGAAACTTTGTGGCTGTTCCGCGCTGAGCATTTCTCCGCCGAAAAATATCTCAATATCCGCACTGGTTAGGATACACTGCATTGGATGATCCACCGAATGACGAGTACTGGTGACACCCTCCTCATAGCAGTCCGCGCATAGGTCATAGTCATAGCAGATGAGACATTTGTATCGTCTGCCATTGAAATTGCTCTTGAGACACGAATCGCAGCTAACTCCTGTGTGTGTGTGTGTGTGTGTGTTTATGTGTTGATGTGCACAAAGAGAAGAGTAAACAAAATTAAAATTAAAATTCTGCACTTAACCGAAAAACCATAACAAAATACAGAATATTCGTTCTTTTTGTTCGTGTCTATAAATACATTTTGCACCGTACGTATATACCTACAGAATTGTATATATGCAAGGCGCGAGCGGTGTAACAAATAATGCTAGTTGTGGCTTAAAGAATATTTTACCTTCATGTCGACTCATTATTCAACACAAAACAGAACTGCACTTTTCACCCCGATAAACGAACGGTACCACCACCTTTGCTCGTCGTCGTTGTCTCTTTGGAAGTTGCAAACCACCTTCGACACACCACCGATTCGCTAGGTACTGCTGCTCCTCCTTCGTTGTGGTGGATATGGATCTCTGTGTTCCTTTCCGAGGGGGGTCGTCGTCGTCGCCGTCGTTCTTCAACACAAAAATTAGTCTGTCCTCCACAGTTCTACGAATGTTTTGCCTTTAAAATCAGTTTAGGGCAACGAATTTTGTTTCGGACCAAAATTGTTAATAATTTTGTTGTAGATTCTCCTATACGTATATATTGGGTTTTGCGTTCCTTGAAATTTTAATTACGAGTGCCGTCGTACGCTACTTTGTTTTTGATTTTTGTATTCTATTACTATTAAGCTTTTTCTTAGTTCGATCTTCTTTCCTAGTTAATTGTTCTTTGCCTTTTTACAAATTATTCGACTACGACGACGTCGTTGCGGCCTGACATTCAAGTACATTGGGAAGAAAAGAACTGCAAATAAAAAAGAGAAGAGATCAACTCATGTCTTCACCAGTCACCACCATGTTTTATTTTTATTTTATTTTATTCTTTTTTTTCTACTTTTTCGTTCCTATATTTGAGAATTTTTATATTTCAGCAAGCAAATTGTTGTACATGTAGGTATGTACAACGATATTTTTTTTTATTTTGCACAGTAATTAAAAATTGTGTGTAATTTCACTTGTCTTGTATATTTGATCATTTTCCACTGCTGCTCGGTTCGAATGCATTTTCTTTGTTTGAAGGAAATTCTCTCGATTTAATATGTCTATTCGGTGGTAATTGAATGTGATTGAACGCAATAATTACCGTCAGACACACCACTATTTATCGTCGATACCTAGTTTTATATAAGATTTTTGTTTTGGGGAAAACAAGAATGAAATCTACTTCAATAATTGCACAAGAAAAATTAAATAAAGGTCGTGGTGAGGTTTTTTTTTCGGGGGAAAAAGCAAAAGCAATACACTGATATTCAGCACAATTCACATGAGAATTTTTCTCGTTTCGTATTCAGCGGCATTTGGGAAAATTTTTGATTGACATATTCGCATTGAGAAAATTTATTTTTTAACACATTCCATTTGAGTTGAAGTTATTCCTTATCCTTTTGTGGAGGGGTGGATGAAAGAAAACAAATAATTTTCGCGAAGCAAATGCACTAAAAATGTAATCCTTTCAATTATTTTAACGTTGTCATACTTGCGTCGAGCGACTGAAGTTCTCATTGAAAATTCATGGAAAAAAGTTGCGAGACAAGTGAAGTACTAGTTTTTTTCGGGGGTGGTTCACTTTTTTTTTGGGATATTGTTGTAAGAATTATTTTGTATTACGTTTTCCATAAAACTGCTTTGGTTTGACGAACAGAGAAATTGAGAAAATATATTCAAAAAAAAACTTTTAATGTGCTGAGACACGGACACTGGTTGGTGGATTCTTCTTTTTACTTCTTCTGACTTGATCAGCTCTTCCAATTCAGCGGACTTAATAATTCATATGGTGGAGAGTTTTTGTTGTTGTGAGCTGTGAAAAGTGCTGCCAGGCCCTTGGTTAAATTCTAACTTTGGTGTAGAGAATAAAAATAAATTATACGGCAAAGATAATGGAATACAGAGATATATATCTTTCCAGTGGAAAAGCGGCTGCCTACAAGCTGTTTTCCCGAAAAATTCATGAAGTCACGCACATATGCTCATTTCTTTTCTAGTATATGTGAGTTCATGAATTGAACTTTAATGCAAGAATTCGCTATTCCGAAATGTATATTTCACTATTTTTTTTACTAATCGAAGCGTTAACAAAAACCAAACAAGTTGAATACCAAACAAAAAACAATTGAACAACGCGATGCCTATAAATGCAAAAGGAATGTTGGCCGGCCATTAACAACATGCTTTTTTGTAGCACACACGTATTCACAGACGGGGGTTGAAATTACAAAAACAACAATGTAAACAAATGGGTTTTGGGGGGATAGACGTACGAAAGATATCCATCTCTTTTATTCATTCATCTCTGTTATACGGTCTGGCGGTGTCACTACTCTTGTTTTCCATTGGGACAGAAAAAAACATTTTTTAAGATTTTTGGCTGTCAGATTTCATGTTCCATTGCCCAAAAAAAAACACTTTTTTCAATATCCGAGAAATTTTGGGAATCTCGATTTCTGACCAAGTTTTACACTTATATCGTATTTCATTGGGACCGTCAGATATTTTTATCAGATCTCAGATTTTACTCGGCTCATGAAACATGCAAATTGATCAAATTTTGTAAATGTATTAGTGTGTTATTTGACAGCAATATCGGCTGTACAAATTGTAATTTGTGTGCTGAAAAACTTACTTTACTATGGTTATCGACTTGAAAAAATGTTTCCCCTGTTGTAGATACAAATGGAGTAGTTTCTGTGATTCCTAGCATAGACAAATCCAGTATTAGGCCTGTTTTTTTTTAGCTTCGTTCTCAGCAAAGCAAAGTAAAGTAAGATTTTCAGTACACAAATTATAATAACTACTACGAGTCTCGAAGTGTAAAGTAGAGCGTAGTTGTTGTAATTGCGTGCTGAAAATCCTACTTTACTTTGCTTTGCTGAGAACAAAGCTAAAAAAACACGCCTAATGAAGATAATAATTCCTTCAAAATTATATCCAGGGCTATGTATGTATGTATCTTTATTTGGTTTTCACGAAACTTGGCGCATTTGTTTTAAAAGCAAACTTCATAAAATGACGTAAAACAGCTGTGCAAAGTATATTGGTATTTGTGGCAGTAGGTATATATAAATCAGAAAAAAAAAATCGAGATCTGCAAAAAGTGATCCGAATCAAAAAAAAATGATTGATAAAGTGTGGTGTTACTTACGTTTTTAGACGACATGTCTGTGAAAAATGGGAAGAAAATACATTTGGCCGCTGCAAATGGAAATCAACATAAATTTAAAAGATTTTTATATACGTCAAGTACAATTTACGAACAGCTGATTTTGAAAACATGCACCACTGCAAATGCAATAAAAAAAGAAACATCTCATTTTATATTCCATTGGGCACGAAAAATCTGAAATCTGAAAATCCCAATGGAAAACGAAATAAAGAGAAAATTCATTTTTTTGTTGGCACAACAGGTCCGTAGGGACCCTAGGAGCTAGGACTAGCTTTTAGCTTTTCACAGCCATTCGTTTTGTGTGAGTTTGTCTTTTTTTGGGATGTACGAAAGGGATCTACAATTTTATGTCCAAACAGCTAATTGAAAAGCTTTCATGACAGATATGCTCTCGGGATGTTTGTGAGACGTTCGCAAGACGGCAAGAGGTGGCGCAATGGAAAAAAACTTCAAGTTGCAATTTGGGTTTTCGAGATTCAAACCTGGGACCCCTCGCTTCATAGTCAAACACATTTACCACTGAGCCACTGTGCCGACAATACACACCAATCTTATTTGATTAAATTCACAGAATTGATATGCAAACTCGGGAGACATACATAGGTAACAAAATTAGGGGGAAGTTCTGCATATTGATGTTTTTATAGTGATAACCGCCGGGATTTCGCTTTCGTACAAAACAAAATGACTTCCGGAAGTTGTGGACGTTGTCAAGAGATTGGTAGGTTTCGCATATAAGGTACATTGGACATTTCCTATTTTCGAAATTACCGAAACATGTTCAATTCAAACATATAAAAGAAATTATGTGTTGCATTTATATATTGTAGTTTTCTAAAGATAATCTACAAGACCCACTTTTAGTGGGTATTCAACCGATATACCGCCAGTAATGTTCGTCAAGAAGATTTCCGGAACGAATTCCTGACAACAAGCTTCCTTACTACCAAATTACCAATACATCAGAGGTAGACTCTAACTCTGTCCTTAAAATAAATTTCTTCAGAATCTGCCAATGCCGTACATCCAACCTTGGTTACCCGCATGCTTAGCTTACTTAAGTCACTACTTATTGTGAACAGTTCAACAAGTATAAAAGTTTAGCAAAAGAAACAAAAAATATTTATGTATCAGATACTTTTTATTTGCCTACTTTTCAGCTGAATTGCTTTCTTCCTCGCTACTTTTTGCTTTATACCTCGGTCGCTTCGGTTGTGGATCGCAATCACTCTCATTACTGTCGGTACATTCGGCTTTGATGGCTGCTTCTCGTTTTTTCCTCACTACCAACCACTTTAGAAGTTTGTTTGGGGTAGCCTTCTTTTCAGTACAAAGCTCAGTAGGTTTGTTGCAATCTTCGGTTTTGTTGCGAGAGTTGTTAACCAAATTAGATACTTGATGCCATTCCAGTTTAGTAGCTGGTCGCAATGCTGCCAACGCTTGCTTGTCTGACACACGTTTAAAATCCAACCAATTCTAAAAAAAAAAATGTAAATCTATAACCAACATTTAAACCAAAGAAACGAAGATTCTTACATTGACCTGTTCATCCGTCTCAAGAATAGCCGGCATTCTATGGTGCAACCAAGACATAATTTTTGTTGACTCAAATGTGATCACACTGTAGCTAAACATCTTATCGCCGTTCTCATCTTCCCAAATATCAAAGAGCCCAGCTAACTTTAAAAGGTTGACGTTATCAGCACTCCAAGTAGTGTTGTCATAGATCTTCACGCCCTCGCCTTGGGGCATGTACAGGTAGTAAGCAGCTCTTTTGGATGGCTTGGCTGATTGAGTTGTCTGCCATTCGTAGAAACCCTCACATAGGATTACGCACCGCTGTCCTTTTTGAAAGGGTCCCCGATACAGTTTCGACTCGAGCATATGCTCAAGTCGGCAGTTGTTTGTCGTTAAGCCATGTTTTCTGTAGTCGCCCTACGAACAAGAATCGTATTGGCAAATTTAGTGACAAAACATTGGCACCGTACGTACCTTATGCCAGAAAGGAATCATGCCCCACATCATGGGAACTATGACTCTGTCGGGGTAATCACTTTCATCGGTGCTTTTAAAATGTTCTCCAGAAACCAAGACTGGTGTCACATCGGTGGGTGCAATATTGTGCATTGGCAGGTACTTTTTGCCACAATTAAATTCTGATCTCCATTCTGGTTCTTTAAGAGATTTTTCAGCGTCTTTAGGATCTTTTGCATGGGAGGTTCTGTATTTGCATGCATGCACGATTTGATCAGGGGCAAGAGTTCTATAAATCAAAAATAATAATGTCTAAAATCTATATAATAACTCATACACAAAATACTAACAAACAAGTCCGGCCGCACATTTTGAAATTCTTGTCATTTCTTTTCACTTGTCCACTAAAAATTGTTTTAGGTAGGTACTTCTATGAATTTCTGAGTTGTGATTGTGAATTGTGATTTTTGACACCTGAGATGTTGTTTCTATCAAAATCCCTAAAAATACTGGGAAATTAAAACGCCACCGGCTGGCAGCGTTGCCGTTCGCAGTGATATTTCAAAGTTCAGCGTAGGTAGTGTTCGGCTTAACTTGTTTGCTTACGGCCATATTATTGATTATTCACTCCCTTTAATCGAAGTGTCAAGTAGAGCGTAGAAATCCCTAAAAATACTGGGAAATTAAAACGCCACCGGCTGGCAGCGTTGCCGTTCGCAGTGATATTTCAAAGTTCAGCGTAGGTAGTGTTCGGCTTAACTTGTTTGCTTACGGCCATATTATTGATTATTCACTCCCTTTAATCGAAGTGTCAAGTAGAGCGTAGTTGTTGTAATCGCGTGCTGAAAATCCTACTTTACTTTGCTCTGCTAAGAACGAAGCTAAAAAAAACAGGCCTAATATTGACATTTCTTCGCTCGCAAGGCGGGGGAAAAGTAGAAAAGTGAAATAGAAAATAATGAATAACGAATGGATTTCATTCGTGAAGTGTCGTACTTTGAACAACTTTCATATTTGACATCTAATCCATATCACAAATAAATATATAACTTACATTTTTGCAACGTATGAAACGTTCTTGGACAACATTCGACCACCACCGAATTGTCTTTATTATTATAGATTTTATTGTTCTGTGCAATTCATTTTTAAAACGGATTTTGAATTTATTTCTTGACAACTTTGTGCATTTGACATATTTATCAGTACTTTCCGGTAGAAATTCTTTGAGCTGTTTCGAGCGAAGAGAGGAAACACACGTTACTCGTTGTTTTGCTAATTTTCTCTTTTTCTGTCATTTTTGATGAGTATGTATATAGACTTTGCGCGATCGCGATCGATTTATATCGATTGCGTTCGATTCAAACCCCATACGCGACCGAACCTAAGAAATCGAACGCACTGCGTTTTCAACAAGCTTTTTAATACGATGTGAACGTATCATAACCTAAGCAACAAAATAATAGGCACCTGGCAGTGCCAAGTTCAAAATTTCCCTGACAAATATCCCTGTCTTTTGTTTGAGAACTTGCCTGTCATGTTCTATGCGAAACAAAAATTCTAACCTTACATACCGAGTTCATCGTCATCCCGTATTCGCAATAATTAAAAGTTTCTTTTACTCAATATTCCAAGTAAATATTCACGAAAATGTCCATCCTCGCTTACAATGGGGGTTGTGTTATCGCTATGCGCGGCAAGGATTGCGTAGCGATTGCAACTGATCGCAGATTTGGTGTCCAGGCCCAAACCATCGATACGGACTTTGAGAAAGTATTCAAAATCAACCCACGTATGTATCTCGGTCTGGTGGGTCTACAAACAGACATCCTTACCGTAAAAGATCGTCTGGCATTTAGAAAGAACCTTTATGAATTCCGTGAAAACCGTGAAATGGTCCCGAAACGCTTCGCAGCAATGCTGTCAAGTTTTCTCTACGAACATCGATTTGGGCCGTATTTCATTGAGCCCGTCATCGCCGGTTTGGATCCGAATACTCTGGAACCATTCATTTGCAACATGGATCTAATTGGATGTCCAAATGAGCCAGCTGACTTTGTTGTAGCCGGCACTTGCGGGGAACAAATGTACGGTATGTGCGAAACCTTGTGGAAGCCCGATTTGGAGCCAAACCAACTGTTCGAGGTAATCTCACAGGCAATGGTCAATGCATTCGATCGTGACGCTATGAGTGGTTGGGGCGCAACCGTGCACATTATCGAGAAGGACAAGATCACATCCAAAACATTGAAGACACGAATGGATTAAATGGAGCGGCCGGCATTTTTTCTGTTACTCTTTACGTATACAATTTGGTATCCGAAATAAAAAAAAAACAGTTGTATTTGTATTGAAGTTCTGTTTATTTTTTTCTTAAGGGGAGTGGAAGAAGTGTAAAACTATTTTTTATCAATAAAATCATTTGGAGAACAGTTTTTGCCTAAAATTATTCACTCTGTAAGCTTTTGATGGCCATTTGCAGGACAGATTCTCTAGTTTTAGCCCCACCAATAAAGCCAGTGTGGTGGACAAAGTTCAAGTCGGGTATGTCTGCTACTTTGGATAGGGGTTCGTCTCGCAGACCTCTCCAACTTTCGGCAAGGAACTTTCTGCACAAAAAGCTCGATGGTGTGTTTGGTACGCAAATAACTCGCCAACTCTCTGGTTTCTCGTGGTAGATGACATATTTGGGATGGCCTTCTATACTATATTCATTTTCTAGTTCCCTCAAGTGATGCTTCCATGGGCAGAATTTTGTCAGTTCGAGAATCTCACCAGACTCGTGAACACTTTTAGCATTTTCTATTGCTTCCCTTACCAATATTCTTGCTTTAATCCAGGAAGCGGCATATTCTAACACGGTTTGCGTTAATTCTTCTCCAGCCTTTGCCATTGCTGTGACGAAAATCTCATCTAAGTTGTAGTCTACGACCTCCCAAGAGGGATTCAATTTGCCAATACGGGAACTCAAGTGCGTTGATATCGTATAAGATGGCTCCCCGTCAAACATTGGTACGCCATTGTCGATGGCATCGATTTCTTGAAAGAAACTCTTGTAAATTTGCTTGAAAACCGTTTTTAGATCAGTCGGTGAAAGGGGAGGCAACCCGTTTTTCTTCAAAATAGCATTTATGATATCTTCTCCATAGTATGTGTAGATTAGTCCAGCGGAACTCAATCTGTGAAGAAAAACTATGAGGATTCATGGATAGAAGAGCCGAGTTAAATGGGCCTACCGTATTTTAAAATCGTCCCCAATTTCGGGTTTCAGTGAACTGAGATTCTCTTGGAAAGTACTCTGGTGATGGTCATATCGTTTACGTTCGTGATCGAATACACCTCCTACATCGACTACTATATCGCAGTTATTTAGGACATCAGAGTCACGGCTGCGGATGATTTTGGCGTTGGAATACGCGGGAATTTGCTTAAGCATGAAGCATGCCAGTACTTCATCACAGTGGAAAGTGCCACTGTGGGTTCCAATTGTTGGCTGGTCCTCCTTTGCTTTTTTGGGATTGCTTCCGTTACTCGACATATTGAACTTGCCAATTGTTTTTAGAGGGGGTTTATTTGATAACAAGTATTTAAATTCAGAAATTTGAGACGCAAACGATCTTAATGGAAAAAAAGAACGAATAGCCATGTGTTTTTTCTGATATGAAATCGTGATGTCAACGCGGACGAATTTGTAGTTTTTTGACAACAGCGCGAATGTATTCAGTGGTGCTTTTGTCTGCTGTCAATGTTCTGTTGGCTGCCTCCAAATCTATGCAATGTTGCTCAACGAATTTAAACAGGACTTAAAAAGGCCAGATTGAAACATAACTTGAACAGATTCACATAGTCCAAAAATAGGAAAAGCAATTCCAAATGATAATGATGAATGCTTGCAGCAAAATTTTTAACTGTTGCTCGCCAGCTGCATTGTTCTTTCAAGAGCTTACGTAATAACGAGGATTATCGTATCATTCTCCTTCTCCCAGGATGTTTTCACATTCCTCAATTATTCTTTTGAATATCCTTCACAACAAAAGCTTCATGTCGGACCCTAGACCATAGGCTCATATGAGTTGCTGCTTCTCATAAGCAATCACTTGTGTACAAATAAAAGGCAGCAAAAATACAGTTCATCATTGAAGTACATACGTACAAAAACGCAAAGTCGAGCATCCATAACAGACACATAATACGTCACATGGTGCTTTTATTCAAATTAAGTTGCTGGTTAGTCAAATTTGAATCGCATGGTTTTGCTAGAAGAACAACCCGAAAGACCTTAGCTTGCGATTTTAACAAATTTCATAAACACGCATCCTAGTTGATTTAAAGCGATCACCCAAACCCGGGTGAATTGGTTTAGGTTTCAACCCTGGTGATGGGCCCTTTATGGCGTATTATCTATTTAGTCAACCTAACCTAACCTATGTCAATGGAATTTATTTTCTCTGATTCATGTCGTAGGTACAATTATAGTTAACGATAGGTATTACCTTTTTTGACAGGCAAAACATATTCGTAATGGGGACGTTCAAGTATCTAGTTTAGTAAGTCTGACTACACTAGATGTATCTCGGTTTTGATTGGGGGAAATCGGTCATATGAGCAGCTGTTTCAGTTGACGTTTATGGAGGGGTAGCCGACGAATCTAGTCAAGAAAATCGTCACTGAGTACTAAGTTGACAGTTCGCGTACGTGGATGACGTAGGAAAAGTGACGTTCCCGACCAATCTAGTCTACTTAATATAACTAGATTTTTGAATGCAGCTACCCTTTAATAATCCCATGCAACTGCATAGTAATAAAAAAGGGAGAAATGTCAAAAAATAGAAGCCATCCCTTTTGCACTCATATCTCTGAAACTTCATACCCATCTACTATATCTGTCTCCATTTCTTTGGAAATAAATTTACTTCATAAATATTTTGTTATAATTTTTTTCAAAACTATTTTGTTAAACATATAAGCAAAAATCTCAGCAAACTGGAGTCCAATTGCAATGTGCAGTGTGTTTAAATTGGATCTAAACAAATTCAACATAGAAGATGCTTGCAGAATGTGCGGTAAATGCGACGTAATAACGTCCTCAGGTCTTGTAAACATTTTCTCTGCCGACTCGCAGTCTGATGAGAAGAATAAAGTAATTCGTGAATTGGATTTATGGAAATTGAGTGTAAGTTAAATGCATTAACAATATAGTACTGCCGCTTTAAAGAACGAAACTCAATCCTCTGCAGATCTCCGAAGATGATGGCCTTCCACAAAAAGTGTGTAAACAATGTTTTGGCAAATTTTCACTTATCCATAATTTTCGCAAACAGTGCGAAAACATTCAAGTTGCATTCAAAACTCTATTCTACAAACAACGGAAGTTGCTTCCACATACAACAAATAAAGTATCTGCGCCAATTCAGTCGGTGGAGTTGCAGCCAAAAATCGAGGTACACGATTCTGCGGCAGAGAACGAAGACTACCATGACAACGGGGGGTTAGATGAGATTCCATTTGAAGATGCTGAGTGTAAAAGTGTTCAGTACTTCGAATTGGAAACGCCCAAAGACAGTGAACCCAGTAAAGAAGATACCCTTGTCGAAAAGAAACAAGATGATGAAGAGGAAGAGCCAACGATTGCCGAATTAAATGAACTTAACGACGAGGAGTGGAACACACTATCGCCAAAAGAGTTGATTCCCAAGTTAGAGTATGACGACGATGAGTCCAGCCTGAGCTCCGATTTGCTAAGCTCGGATGACGAACGCAAGCTAAATCGTAAGACGAAAACGAAGCCCAACGAATTCAAGTGTGAGTATTGCAAGAACTTCTGCCTGGAAAATCAGGAAGATCTCGATACGCATGTGAAGGAAATACACTCGACCGAAACCCCATACACATGTTCGCTGTGCACTAAGACGTTCAGCAATGCCAAGCAACGAAACTGCCATTTTATGGTCAGTCACAAATGGAAGTCACATGAGTGTGATGTTTGTCACAAAATGATAAAGGGCGGCAAGCCAGGTCTGAAGAATCATAAGGACAATGTGCACAATAAGTCCAACTATGAGTGTGATATTTGTCAGAAAAAATTCGAGAACATCTCGCTCAGTCGGTTTAGGTATCATCTGCGATGGCACGACAGTTCAAAGTTGTTCTCCTGTAAGTCTTGTGAGAAAACGTTTGTCACGCGATACCACATGGAGGAGCACGAACGGACGCACACCGATGAGAAATCATTCCTTTGCAGCATTTGTGGTCTAGGTATGTGAGTAATGTACATAATCTGATAAGAGTAAGTTTGAACTTGTTGCCTGTTTTTTTTTGTCTGCTATAGGCTTGCGTTGCAAACAGAACTTGATCTGGCATATGAAGACGCACACCGGAGAAAGGACATATCAATGCACTCAATGCAGCAAAGGTAAGTATTGCGCTGTTCGTACAGTGCTCTGTAATATGTGAGACAAGATTTGACGATTGAAACACATTTCGTTTCACGAAATACCAACACTTGCTGTGGTAGCGTAACTCTTGCTTATTAATAAATGTCTGTCCACTTGCAGCCTTCCCAACACCAACAGCCCTAGCGTGCCATATAAAGACGCATAGCAGCGAGAAAAAGCACGAATGCGACATCTGCAACAAGCATTTCAAGACGAAAGGCAGCCTCAAAACGCATATTGGCAATGTACACAAGGTAGACTTCAACGAAGGGACGCCAAACTCCTCGCCACGCTATTGTTGTCAGCTATGTCCCAGAACTTTCATTTTTGAACGTGATCTTATAAAGCATTTAAAAACCCACGAACATCGGCGACACGTTTGTGATGTCTGCGGTCTGTCCTATATGCAATCTTCCCACTTAAAGAAGCACATGGAGTCCATCCATCTGAACTACAAGCCGCATGTTTGCACTATATGCGGTCATGCTTTCCCATTCGAGTTTAACCTGAAACAACACGAGTTGACCCATAAAGGTGAGTCGTTCTCAAAACTGTGCACACGTATCGGGGCGATTTTTGTTTTTCTTTTTTTTAGAAAAGGAATTCAAATGCGATGTATGCGATAAGGCGTTTACTTTGCTGCCATCACTGGTATCGCATCAGAGGACCCACACTGGCGAAAAGCCCTTCCAATGCCATCTCTGTGAAAGATCTTACGCCAACAGAGGGAATCTTAAAAGTAATTATTATTTATGGAATATCCATAATGCGCTTAGGAATTGTTTTTTTTTCAATGCGTTTCAGGTCATGTTGAGAAGCATTTACTGGAAGCGAAGCAGAATCAGACATTTACGCAAATCGTCTTGCCCGTGATTTCGGGCGCAATCGATATTCCACAGCCGTCAACGTTCACTCTGTTTGACATCAGTAATACTAACGTGGATCAGCAGCAGCTGGTTCACCAGCAGATCGAACACCAACAAATCGATCAGCAGATGCACCTTCAGCAGCAGCAACAGCAGCTCCACCACCACCAACAGCAACAAGAAGAAGTAGTGTTTAATTCGCTTTAAAAAAAAAAAAGGAGGCCATTGAAGCGGATTCTAACAAACGCGATCAGAAATTAGAATAGGTGTAGGTTAAGCAATAGGTTTTTTTATTAATAATTTTGATAGGATTTGTAAATTCTGAATAGAAGTATGGTAACTCTTACGTTGCTGTAAGTGTTGTAAGGCGATAGCAAAGTGCGTAAATGTTGTAACAGTTGGAATAGCCAATAAATTTAAGAATAAAATATTTCCAAAGGAGATAGATTTCCATACAGCTGAACGAAATATGTGCTTCAAAAGCAATAAATAAATTCTCATTTATTTTTTTTTCAATTTCAATTTCAACTAGACTATTTATTTCATAAAATGTATAAACTCAAACAAAAAAACAGTTATAAAAACATGTGATCGTTTTGGTTTGTTTTACTCACATAGAGAAAGGTCTTGGGGGCAGATTCCGTGTAACAATAATCGTCGGGACGATATTGTTTTTGAAACTTTGATGACCATTATGAAGATAGTATATTCTGCCCGAATTTGTTTCACTATCGTCAGCTTTCATTACATATGTGGAAAATGAACTGGATTAAGGTGTCAATCTCGTAATTTTGGCACTTAGTTTCTACTCTTGGAGGTCTATAGTTTCGACGATAATCGTCTGAAAAATTACGGAATGATTGCCCTGTCTTTGGATTCCAGTTGAGGACATGGAGTTTACGCGACTTAATCATAAAAGAATGGACCGCTCCGTCTGGAGAAGTAGGTGGTCGCCATTGAGCACCTCACTTATAGTGAGAAAGACAGAAAGACAACATAGTAATCTCATTTCGGCGATTGTATTAGATGTAAGTTGATTCAAACCCAAACAAGAGATATACACCACCTTCACAATTATAAAGCTGATAAGGCAGTCAGGGAGGGGGGGCTTGAGGGGCTGAAGCAAAGCTACGTTTACAAAGCTTCGAAAGCATCAACACTTGGCAGCGGTCCAGAAAAACTGATTTCCATTTGTATGATTTGCCTCATTGCATGCGAAAAATTATTCAGTTTAACGCTGCCCTTATCAGTTTTCCTACAGAATAAATCCTTAGATTTCGTTTCTGCATTCGAGCGCCCAAAAAGTTCTGAATTCTCTTAAGACCGCCAGAGAAAATGCCGAAGATTTTTCAGAGAGGCTTTTCAATCCGCATCCCAACTTGCCGAGGACTTATTTGAAGTTGAATTAAGAGCTTCAAGAACTTGATTGAAACAAACAACGCGTTCCAATCCAGAAACCTCTTCTACTGAAGCCTTTTTTAGAGTGTTTATACTGATTCCTTACATAGATTAATGGTCAAGTCGTTTTACCACCTTTTCAAGTTCTTCTGACAGGTTTTGCTGCAGTTGAGCGAGCGAGGTAATGCAATTTCGTTGTCAGCTGTGAAAGCTGAGTACATTCTTTGGAGCGAAAAAATATCGTCGAGTGATCCATCTACCGAAGTTTTGAAATTGCTTTATATATGTGACAAGACTTACTTTAGAGGTATAAACTTCTTGCTTACGGTTTTGGCCACGCTTCCAGTGACCACAGCTAGTGTTGAAAGAACATTTTCAACAATGAAAAAGGAATAAAACAGTGTTCCGAAGCGTTATGGGGAATGCAAGATTAAGCTCATTTGCTATGATATCTGTTCATTCGGATATTAATGTGGATTCAGATAAGGTGATTGATCTCATGTCAAAAAAAAAAAAATCAAGACGTCTTCTGCTTTAAAAACACTGTGTGAAAAAATGTATATGTTCGTTTAAGTACATACGATTTTAAAACTAATAAAAATCAATGAATTTATAAAGTTTTTTGTTTGAAGCATTCCTCGCAAGATTTGGAAGCAAGCCCCCTCCTCCGGAAACAAAATCCTGGCTACGGCACTGGCCCTGATTCGAAGCAATTAATTCTAAATTGTTCAATTAAACATTTGCATACTTTACAACTGCTTTGCTTTAAAATATTTCTATTAAAACTGGTCTTTAAATATTTTCAAAATGTTTCCAGCTTAAAAAATAAGTCAAACTGTACCAGCCTGTGTAATAAGATATTTTTTTTAAATGCATCATATTGTTACATCCGAGCTGGGATTCGAAAAGATAAACTTTTCTAATAAAATCATTTTTATTACACTTTAATAATTCTAATAATTCACTTCAAAGCAATATTTCTTTAAACAATTCTTATCCGACTTAAACCAATCACTTATGTCGTTTTCCATTGGGGAAAAAATCAATCTTTTTTTTGATTCGGATCACTTTTTGCAAATCTCGATATTTTTTCAGATTCACACATACTACCACAAATACAGCACAGCTGTTTTACGCCATTTAAAGAAGTTTGTTTTAAAACAAATGTGCAAAGTTTCTTGAAAACCAAAATAAAGAACTACATAAACAGGAATGGACATAGTTTTGCAGGAATTATTATCTTCATTGTCTTCCTCATCATCTGGAAACTACGAATCACTAAAACTACTTCATTTGTATCTACAACAGAGGAAACATATTGCAAGCCCATTTCCATGGTTTATTTTACCAAAAACAGATTCAATTTGAACAGCTGATATTGTTGTCAAACAACGCACTAATCCATCCACAAAAGCAGATAAATTTCGTTGCATGTCCCATGAGCCGCATAAAATCTGAGATCTGAAAAAGATTTTTGGTGGTCCCAATGGAAAACGACATTAATTCGCTACATACTTTACACTATCTCGAACTTTACCAGTCACTGTTTAAAAGTCAACTGTCCTTGTTCTCAAATCTGCCCTTTTACATCCGCATCGCCATCTATCGGGAACTTTCTAGTGAATTCCTGTTCGTCCCGAACAAACTCGAATTAGCTAACTTAACCAAAGATAATGGAATACAGAAAAATATATCTTTCCAGTGGAAAAGCGTCTGCCTACAAGCTGTTTTCCCCAAAAAATTCATGAAGTCACGCACTTATGCTCATTTCTTTTCTAGTACATGTGAGTTCATGAATTGAACTTGAATGCAAGAATTCGCTATTCCGAAATGTGTGTTTCACTATTTTTTTTATTTTAATCGAAGCGTTAACAAAAACCAAAAAAGTTTAATAGCAAACACAAAACAATTGAACAACGCGATGCCCATAAAAGCAAAAGGAATGTTGGCCGGCCATTAGCAACATGCTTTTTTCTACCTCACACGTATTCACAGACGGGGGTTGAAATTACAAAAACAACAATGTAAACAAATGGGTTTTGGGGGGATAGACGCCCGAAAGATATCCATCTGTTTTATTCATTCATCTCTGGTTTGCGGCGACTACAGTTTCTTGAAATTGCCATTTGACAGTAATACAATACGGAATAACGGTGTGATATTTACCGATTTTTCTGAAACATTCGAGAACTGCATTGGCTGTAGACTGAAAATAGTTGATCAAGTGCGCTGTCAACTGAATTGTTGCAAGTTTCAACGTCCAACGGCAGCGTTCATCTCATTGGAAACATTTCATGTCACTTGTGGGAGTATGGTGTTGTTCTCGACTTCTCCATCTAGTGAACCAAGAGTTTTTAAATATAAGTTACATATCAACTTTAAGTTTGTCAGGTGCTGAATAGAGTTTGCACTCACAATTTTGGATCTTTGGGACGATGTTTGCTAGATTGCAGATCTCATGAAGAATTTGAAAGCAGTCATGTTGCAACATTACGGTGTGGGGTGGGAGTGGGGGTGGTAGTTATTCTCCATCAAGTTTACTATTGCTGCGCGTTCATTGCTATCCACTAACCCCCTGGCGAAAAAAGACTCGGCTATAAGCCCGACTGTCTGTTAGCTTTAATGACTATTTAGAAGTTTTGATCGTGTTATGTGTCTAAAATGTTGGCGCTTCATTTGTAGTTCATAAATGAGTAATATCATTCAAATAATACATATCAAATCAACTCATTTAAGCTGACACAACAACGAGCAAACAGAAACGTCCAACGGCAGCGTTCATCCCCAGTCCCTGACACAACAACAAGGAAACAAAAACTCAAACAGCTATTTGTCTTAAGTTTAATAAAATAAATGTTTATATCTTAAGTGTGTCTCTATTTTACAATAAATTTACAATAAAATAAAAATTATCTAATTCACAACTGGCACTTATACATAAAATACACTATATTACATATTAACAATCAATATACAATCTGATCGTTTGCGACCTTACAAATGTGTGGTGTTGTGCTGCTCCTCGGTTTTCTCGAAACCAGGATTCGTTTGCCCGGACGGCTCGGCCGCGTGCGAAATAACTAAATCACTTTGTTGCAATTGGATTCCCTTTTGAATTGAAGTATCTATCGGTACTTTCATATTGTGCATATTCTCAATATCGGTTAGGAATGGAGGTTTTGAATGGTCATATGCGAAAGACGTCTTGCGACCCTTTCTCGCCTTTTTGGAGAAATAACTTTCAATTTCCTAAAAAAACAAACAATTCAGTTTAAATTGTAACGATGCTGTTTTAAATGTTCACTTACCGCAAGCGATTTATTCTCCGTTTCGGGCAGCACAAAATAAATAATAAGTGCACCAACTAACGCCACAGCTGAGTAGAACCAAAACGTACCGGGCATAGTCATAGCAGCTAACATCTGGAGAAACAGCTTATTCGCAAGAAATCCAAAAATATAACCAATCGCACCGGCCAAGCCAGATGCCGTACTTCTCACCGCAGCAGGAAAAACCTCCCCGATCAAAATCCAGGGGATCATACGTATACCGAGATGTGCAAAGAATGCCGATCCCAGCAGCAGAAGCAGTGGCAACCATGCCAAGTTGTTCGTGTCCTGTTTCGGAATCGGTAGCAAAATATTCTGCGAAACCTGCTTTTTGCTTGGTAAATTTGTATCCGATGCATTTTGGGGTGGCGCCATCTCTTTAATTAGTATCGGCTCAGTCGACATCTCCTCTTGGATACTTTCCGTTTCTGGATAAACTTCGGTGGTTTCGTTAGTGTCGCCATAATCAAATATCGGGAGATCGTCGAACGGGTTAAACTCTTTGTGATCGGTGTAAAACGAGTCGTTTGATCTTCTGCGCCGTGACAGAGATTCATCGTCATCATCATCATTTAGAGAGGAGGGCAGGGTTGTTATGTCGGGCAGAAGCGTTGTTATATCGTAACCGAACTTTTCGGCTATATCATGAGTTTTGCCAAGGATGGGACTGGGATGTTTTTCAAAAATGTTCGTTATATTGTCAACGGTTATTAGATGTTGCTTGGGAACTAATGAAGAGGCATTTACTACGACATTGTCGATAGCAAAGCCGGGTATCACATTTAAATAGTAAGCGTACGTTGCTGTGCCAAAGAAGCACAGACCACAGCCTATCGTTGAAACCAATACCAGTGGACGTTTTCCTGTGAAGTGAATCAGCAACACAGAAAGTATTGTGGCCACCAACTCGGCAACACCGAGTAAAATCGTGGCATGGAACTTGTTGATGGGTGCCTTCAAAGTATGGAAAATCTGAAAAGAAAGAAAGACAGGAAGGTGTATTTTATTAGAGATGCCGTGAATATTCGGGTGCTTTTCGATATTCGCCCTATTCAGCCACTTTTTTTATTTCATATTTATTCGGTATTTGGCCGAGAAACAGTAAAATAAACCAATGAGTCGACAACCATGAACTATGTTTCATATGGAATGAAGCACCCTGTTTTAATGAATTGCAACTAAAACAATGACTTCTTGTGCCTTTAAATTGACAGCGTGATAATTGACTGAGCAGGCTGATGTCGCTTTCCATTGGGCAAAAAGAATCGACCGGAATCGAAAAAAATCACTTCCGAAACCGTTCCATTGGCACAAAAAATACTCTTCTGGTTCTTCCGAGAAGAGAATTTCGCCTCTCGATTTCAAGTCAGAATCTACTCAAGAAGCACTCAGCCAAGTGTAATTTATGTATTTTATACAAGTCAGCTGACAGCCGCCGAAGCAATACATAAATATTCAATTTATGACAGCTATGTTCTCAAGAGTATTTCATAAATATATCGGTTCAGAGCGCGCTCATAATGCTCGAGCTCAGCTCTGAACTAAAAAAAAAGAAAGCCTATTGTATCGCAGAGAACGTCACAATCGACAGCGGTGTCGTCGAAACTCATCCCCGGCCAAGATTCCCACCAAAGTTAGGATGCACACGATCTGATTTTTGTCGTAAGTGTCGTGAACTTGAGGGTAAAGTGGATAAAAAGTCCGTGAAATCTCATTTTCTTTTGGCTTCTCTTGTATTTTTTTATTTTTTTGCGTATGCTTTATTTTCCAAATTGAACATATTGTTACATCTCAGCTGGGATTCAAAAAGATAAAACGCTATTCTGTTGAACTTTTCCAAATAAAATCAGTTTTATTACACTTTTACGAATTATTCTAATAATTCACTTCAAAACAATATTTCTACAATTCTTATCCGACTTAAATCACTATTTAATCTGTCCCTTTATATCTGCTCCGCCATCTATCGGGAAATTTCTAGTGAATTCAGGTTCGTCCCGAACAAACTCGATGGTTCTAGATCTAGCTTACTTGACCCTTCACTTATTTGACAGATTCGAGTCTCCAATTGGAAGTGGAACTTGTTTGGTGACTAAGGGGCAAATATAATGGAATACAGAGTATATAACTTTCCAATGGAAAGGCGACTGCCTACAAAATACATTTTTTCCACAGCTAAATTTTGATAGATCAGAGAAAATATCGGTATTCGCAACAAAATTTCAAATGAAAGCTAATTAACAGCGTGGAGAATGGTTAGAAATTTGTTGCTGTTAATTTATTTTTTTCTTAGAAATGGAATATTTTAGCGAGGAGTAATGGAAGAGGTTTTTGAGGAGGGAATTTTAGAAGTACAAATAAAGAAACAGAACAAAGTCAATCCGCTTTACCAACACAGATTTTTGACGGAACTTATACTGTCAAAATTAAGCGAACATTAAGCCAAGTGGTGGAGAGAAACATTGGAGATGCCCTTAATTTTAGCTTTCCTAGAACAGCATACTAAGCTTAAGGGGTTGCTTTAATTTTAGGTTCCACGCTGCAATACTGTCAATTGTCGATTTCATAATAGACAATTTCTGATTCATCTTCGGCTCGTTTACCAGTAAAGCCGGGTGTACCACAAGCATCAATCCTTGGTCCCATTATTTTTTGTTTATTTATTAATGACTTGCCATCTGTATGTAAACATACTTCGGTTCATCTTTATGCTGATGACGTTCAGCTCTACTTATCCAGGCCATCCAATAATACAGAATAAGTTGTATACCAGGGACAAATGATACTGAGACCCACAACTCACAATCCTCTTGTTGCTGGGCCCCTCAGTTTTTTTTTCAAATTCGCCATTTTGTTTTCCTATCGGTGTTGTGTCAATTAACAATCCGTGTGACATGCAAAAACATACAAAAAATACAAAAATAAATGCTGCCAACCTCGACAACCGTGGGGAAATGTACTAGAATTCGTGAATACCACCTTTTCACATTACTGAATGCCATTGGTTAGTAATTATATATTGTTAAAAGGCGAATAATTTGATTTCTTTAGTTAATAAAACTAGCTAAATGAGATATTCTATATACTAAAAACTTATTATGACAAACATGGTTGCGTATTTTGCGCTTTTGAATATCATTAACTTCGATTTCATGCGTAAATTTTTCTTAGAAAACTGAAGAAAATTTGTTCAATATATTTCTATTTTACTTCAAACAATCTGCATTGTTTATTTTTCATATATATTTTAAGAAAATCTCCACTTATTCCTTAAAAAAATATTATGCACACATAACGAATAGTTTCAAATTTAACGGATAAAATTCTATGAACGCTGTAAGCAACTTTGCCCACAGCGGAAGTGGCATATGCAAGGTGCGAGCGTGTTGGTAAGCCTTTCAGGCACAACCCTTAAGCATTTTATTGACGCCAGAAATTGTATATTTTTACATACCATAATAACAACTAACTCCTATGTATTTATATGAAAACCTTAATTTTTCTCGTTCCCTTAGAACTCATTGTTTGATTCCATCACGTTAGCGCTATCTTAGTTCGTTCCGTTTATTTTTTAATTACGCCATCAAATTATGGAACCCTCTACCCATAAATATTAGAACCATATCTAATTCCACTCGCTTTAAAAGCGCAGTTTTTCTTTATTTTTCTCGCCTACTCTAATCTCTAATCTTTTATTTTTAAAGCTCTACTTCATTGCTCTCTCCTGCCATCTGTACCTCTACCTAGTATATTCTATTCTTTTCTATAATTATATTTTTATATTATATTTCTCTTACGTTACTATTTCTTTAAACTTAACTTTAAGACTTACATATTGTTTTATTAAATAATTTCACATTGTATAAACTCTATGTACTATAAAAGATATTTATCTAAATGTACTTTAAAAATTTATATAATAATAATAAAATTGAAAAATAGATAATTGGCACTACGCAAATGTTTAAATGAGTTCAAATAACTCTCTCATAAATCTCATTTTTTCATTCTTACTTTGGAATAGTTTGTTTAAAAAAATAATGTAAGTGTAAACGTGAGATCTTCTCACTTGTTAACTATTTTTATAAACTCACCTGAACTGCATACGTCTGCAGTGAAGTTTTTCCCGAAAAATGTCCAACAAAAAACGTAAACGATACCAACAGAAATGGCAGACAAAACGATTGCTTTCGAAACATTCTCAATCCGTAAAAGAACGATCGCTTATTTGTTTCTGTAATACCATCATTTGCATCTACCAGTGCTGGTTGGGTAACCAGCTGATCGTACAGCGCATTGAATTCAGCTTCAATTTTATGTTCCGGAACCCAGCCACGAAGCCATTGAAGGGATCTTACAGCGTCTTTGTAGCGTTGTTTTCTTATTAGCCAGGTTGGACTTTCGGGAATAAAAAATAGTGCTACTATAGATATGACGGGAAATACTGTGTTGATTGCTGCAATTGTTCTCCAATCTAATATAGATCCTAATATGAATTGCACGAAGACACCTCCGATGACACACGATGAGCCAGTCACGGAGAGGATACCTCGATACTTTGGTTCGGTGATCTCTGCCACATAGGTGAGTACCTAGATTGAAGGCTTTCAATTAGAAAATGGTAGTTTTATTTGTAATTTATGTGAAATATATTACCGGTGCTTCCATGAGACCCCCGCCAATACCAGCAAGGCAGAGAGCTGCATACAGATGTTCCGTGCTGGTGGCAAAGTGGAACAAAAGCCATGAACCCAAAATCGGCAGATTAACTAACTATTACATTTTTGATTAATAAGTACTGCATTTCGTATAGATTCGCGATTAAACTTACTTGCATAGCTTTTCTTTTGCCAATGGGTTGGCTGAATGCTCCGGAAAACAAGCATCCCAATGGGACGCATATAAGGTTTATAGAACCTAAAATAAAACGATTAAGAGCGTAAGGGAACGTAGGCCTTATAATGTTTCAATTGTACTTACTAAACCATGATATTTCATCTCTGTTTAAAACGATATCACTTGGTTCACGACCGTCACCTCCTTGAATCGCAGGAATAACGATTGTTGGAAAACCTAAGGTCATGCCATAGACTGAAATAAAAGAAAAAACAAGAAAGTTAAACAACATTTTGGAAAAATGTTTATCAAAAATATTGAGATTCTGACAGTTTTTAGCTATGTTTTTCATCCAGAAAAAGTCTGACCGTTTTGGCCTCGCAATTCCGTCCGTTTAGGGATTCCTAAACACAAATGTTAAACATGCTTTTTGCTTAGCGATTAATAACATGCTTAAAAAAGTATTGAAATTATAAATGTAGACTTATATTGTAAATAAAAAAAAAAACAACAAAAAATAAGGGGGGCCAGCTGCAAGAGGACTGCGATTTGCGGGTCTCAGTATGATTTATCTATTCTTTCAATGGTCAAAGATCAGCGTTGCCGGAGAGAAATATTATTAGGGAGTACAGCAGCCAGAAAAGGGAAGTATTTAAAAAAAAATAGGAGTACAGCTCGCGCTAAAGTTTAGCGTCCCTAGTCTCCACTTCGGTTCTCCACACCAAATGGTTGCTAAATAATTATTTTGTATTTCGGTTTTGCGTTTTTGTTATTTATCTCTGCGGTTTCCTCCGAAAAAAACATAATACCTAATCACAACACAAACTCTACTCCTTTTTCTTCTGTCAACATTTATCCTCGATTTAATGTACCGGACATTTATTTCGCAAGCTAAACGAGTGGAGACTTGTCCTCGGTCCATCTATATGAAGTTAAGAATTTAGCGAGCGAACAGGATACTGCTCGCTGGATAAACTGCATCGCTAAATTTTATCTTTGTAGACATTTTTGTATGGGAGATAAAATTTAGCGCGAGCAGCATACTAAGTTTAACAAAAAAAAAACAGGTAAGAAACAAAAAAAAAACTAGAAAGAGGGAAATTGCATTAAAATTGAAATGAATTAAATTTATTTATGTTGAAATTACACTTTGTTGCAAATGTAAGATATTTTAAGACTTTTAAAAAAATAGGAGTACGAATGTGAAAGGATGAGTATACGGGAGTATGGAGGTGTTGAAAGTAGTACAATACTCCTATGGGAGTACTTTCGGCAACGCTGGTCAAAGTCCTAATGAAAATATTTCATGTCGCCGATGCTCATTCATGTTTCGTATGAATGCGTTTCATGAATAATTAGTCGTAAAATTACGTGACATTAAGTCTTCCACCTCGAATAAATCTGTTAATGGCTGGTAAATGTTTAAATCATAAATAAATTACTCAATAAAACATTTATTTTAGTTATTAATTTTACGGAGTCTTCCTTTGAAAGTTTCTCTTATTGTCGGGCTAGCCTTTAACATAGCTTCCTAAAATCTTTGCATTTACAACTTAGAGGCAAAGGTAACATTTTTACTTCAAAACACAATGTGTTTAATTTTGCTTCAACAATCAGCTGGCTTATTTTTTTTTTTTAATTTGTGTATCAACAAATTGAGGTATATCGTGCTTTTCAGTGAAATAAGTTATGGGACTCAAGCAATTTTTGTAGAGTCACATGCATTGCGCAACACTAGATTAAATTATTGAATTAATAAACCGTCCATTTATGGTCGTACAATACAAACCAGAACATTTGGCCAAAGTGTATTTGTGAGTTCAGGGCAATTCTTCCGTAATGTTTCGGACTCTATTTTTGTGTTAAGGATTGCCTTAAATTCTACTTTCTTTATTAAAGCTAAGTATCCTGCTCGCGCTAAATTTTAGCGTCCCTACTCTCCACTTCATTTCTCCACACCAAAGAGAAATGCTCGCTAAATTATAAAACACCATACAGATGGGACAAAACCCATTTGTTCATGACAGTAAAAGTTATTTTAATTATTCGCGTACATACAATTTTCCAATTTCAAACGTTAAGGACAATGCATTGTTTGAATCGTTCCAAAACAATAGATATAAGCAAAATTGAAGAAGATATCAACATTGCTGCAGCAGCTTAAATCAATTCTATAGTAGCAAGCAGAAGACGACACTATCCTTCGTGTCGGGTAAACCCCTTTTTGCATTGGAATTTTTCTGCAATTTCCATATTGCTGATCGTTCCTCCACAAGCCCTGCAATTTTTTTATGTTTTTTTATCGCATGAAACGTAATTTTTGGTTTTGCGTTCTCTTTTATTTATCGCACAAATGTTTTCTGCGGTTTCCTCTGAAAAAAAATCCAAAGTAAACACAACACAAATTGTTTCCTCCTTTTCTTCTGTCAAAATTTATCTTCGATTTAATGTACCGGACATTTATTTCGCGAGCTAAATGAGTGGAGACTTTTCATCGGCCCATCTATATGAAGTTAAGAATTTAGCGTGCGAACAGGATACTGCTTGGCTAAACTGCCTCGCTAAATTTTATCTTTGTAGACATTTTTGTATGGGAGATAAAATTTAGCGCGAGCAGGATACTTAGCTTAACGAAACATAGAAAGAGAACTTCAAGGTTTGTTTTGTTTTTTATTTAAAAAGGCGCAATTATCTTTTTCAATTGAAAAAGCTATTAGTTTGGAAAAAAATAAACCCACATACCATAGTCGAGTGTTATTCATTTTGATATACTACAACCCTTCTTAAAGACATTTTTCATTCCTTGCGTTAAAAAAACCAATATAAATGCAAAGATGGTGGCGACCATTAAAGCCAATACACTATTGCGTAACACTATCGATGACATCCACCAAAACGTTCATAGAGCTAATAGCGGTTGACAAAAATACGTAAGCCACAATGGACCGCAAAACCAGTCTATTTTTATGATGAACGACCAAACATTAACTTTTCACGGCAGTCAAAATGGAATTTGTCGATGGGTGTGAAATGTGAATTTTAAATGCTTAATTCTTGAATAAAAACAAATGAGATGGGTTTTATATTGAAAGCTCTGAAAATGTTCAAGTTAATTATGAATTAATTATAAATGAGAATCTCTAAACAATAAACCCACACATTTATTTGTTCAATCAGCAAATTAGTTTGTATAAAATATTCACAAATTCTACATAGATCATCATAAGTTATAATAGCAGTGGTCTTTGGATCATTTTAAGTATAAAGTTGTATGGTAGCTCCAACGGTTAACCGGTTAATGAGTGGCTTAATGCTTTGCTGTCATTTCAATCTTTTCGAACAAATAAAAATAAAATCGATTTTTTTTTACTTTTCCTAAAAGTTTGGTGTAAAGCTTTTAACGTCAGGAGCTGGAAATGTGTGAGTTACTTACTTTACTTACTTAAGGTGGCGCTACAGTCCGGAGTAGACCTGGACCTCAACCAACAAGCGTCTCCAGCCAGCGCGATCTTTAGCTAGCTATATCCAGTTTCGCGCGCTAAGTTGGTTAAGATCCCCTTCCACTTGCGTGCGCCACCTGAGTCGCGGTCTTCCTCTACTGCGCCTTCCCTTGGATGTGGATTCGAAGATCTCCCGGGCCGGAGCATTCGTGTCCATACGCTCAACATGACCCAGCCACCTCAGTTGTTGGACCTTCACTCTTCTGACTAGGTCGATGTCGCTGTACAGCCCGTACAGTTCGTCATTGAATCTCCTCCTCCATTCACTGTCAATGCAGACGGGATTGTTTTCTTTCGAAACAATCTAGAGTTACCTCATCCGCTTTGGATAGAGTCCATGCCTCTGCGCCATATAGCAGGACTGGGGTCTTATAAAGGGTCACTTTAGTTTTTCGAGAGAGGGCTTTGCTACTCAATTACCTTCTTAGCCTAAAGAGACAGCGATTGGCAAGAGTTATTCTACGTTTAATATCAGCGCTGGTGTCATTGTCTGAGTTCATAGCGGAGCCTAAATAGACAAAGTCCTTAATCACCTCAAAGTAATATCTGTCTATTGTGACGTTCTGTCCGAGCCGTCGGTGTTGGGTGTCCTTTTTAGTTGACAGCATATACTTCGCCTTGCCCTCATTAACCGCCAAACCCATCTTCGCCGCCTCAGTCTCAATACTCACAAACACGCCTTTTACATCACGCTGCGTTCTGCCAATTATGCCAATGTCGCCGGCGTACGCGAGTAAGTGGACGGACTTTTGAAAGATCGTGCCTCTGGTGTTGGCGTTTGAGTTTTGCACTATTCTTTCAAGAACGATGTTGAAGAAGTTACATGACAGCGCATCGCCTTGTCTAAATCATTTTTTGATATCGAAGGTCTCGGTGAGTTCTTTACCGACCTTGATGGAGCAGCAGCGTGCATTCTCCATCGTCATCCTGCACAAATGGACGAGTTTGGCAGGGGTGCCAAAACTAAACATTGCTCTGTATAGCTCGTCCCTATAAATGCTGTCATATAGGCGGCCTTAAAATCGATGAAAAGGTGATGGGTATCAATTTGAAGTTCCTGGGTTTTCTCCAAGATCTGCCGCAGTGTGAATATTTGGTCGATGGTTGACTTTCCTGGCCTGAAGCCACACTGATTGTTTACGAAATGCTTCAGGCGTTCACACAAAACGGCAGATAAGATCTTGAAGGCAATGTTAAGAAGACTGATACCTCTGTAATTGGCGCAGTTCCGAGGGTCCCCTTTCTTGAGGATCGGGCAAACAATGCTGAGGTTCCATTCATCGGGCATACTTTCGTCCGACCATATTTTACAGATGATTTGGTGTATGCTCCATCTCCTGCCGCTTTGAACAGCTCGGCGGCTAGGCCATCTGCTCCAGCGGCTTTGTTGGAATTAAGTTTAGATATAGCTATCTTCACTTCGTCCAAGGTATTGTTGATCCTCATCATCCAGGTTGGATGGTTCATTCTGCCTGACAGCGGGATTTAAGTCGTCATCGCCGTTAAACAGTCTGCAGAAGTAGTTCTTCCATATCCTCTGCATCGACAGCGATTCTACTACTATGTTCCCTTGTTCGTCCTTGCAGGCTTTGGTTCGGGCTCTGTAGCCTTGTGAGGTTATTTTTACCCTTTGGTAAGACTTCCGAACCTCATTCCAGCAGTAACATCTCTCTATTTCCTCGATCGCGCGCTTCTCATGCTCTTTCTTTTTCCTCCTCAGAAGCCGGTGTTCGTCTCTTCTCTTCTGCGCGTAGAGCTCACGAGCAGCTCTTGTCCTTCTTTGCGGCGCCGCTTTGTATGCCTCTTGTTTCGCTGCATGTGCTTGCCGGCAATCGTCATCGAACCAGTGGTTTCGTTGCGGTGGTCGGGTGAAACCCAGCACATCAGAGGCGTCTCTGATCAAAATGTGTGAGTTATTTAAGAAAAAAACTTCCCTTAAATTCAATATGGCCGCCAACGCTTTTCCGAAATGTTATTAAACATCTACCTCTGGAGGTAGTTTAGCTATTTGCTTTTACTACTTACGTTACTTAAATTCGTTCAGTAAAACATTTTTATTTTTTGTAATAAAAATAGTACTAAAAATAAAACAAATAAATAGTTGGCGCTACATCTACGTAGAACTACCTTCTCTCAAGCATTCGTTTTGTGAGTTTATAACTTTTGGGACGAATGGAACAATTTTATGCCGAGTCCACGGCTAATTGAGAAGCTCATAAATGACAGTTATACTCACGGATGATTGTCAGACGTTCAGTGGAAAAAAACCTTAAGACGTTATTTGTTTTTTTTTAGTTTTATAATAGTTAATTTAGGGACTTTGATCACGTCGTTCTTCGGTATACACATTTGACATTTTTCAGTTCCCGTCCGCTTTGGTGCTGTCATATATTAATACGGTTGCATTACGTCATCAGCAAAAAGGTGCACAACTCCCTAATGTTTTGGTAGGTAGTGCAATGTTCCCCTGCTTAGCAGTCATATATTAACAATTTTAATTAAATTAAGAACCATCAGTGCTTGAAACGTTGCATATACACTACATTATATCAAATTCGAAATGTCAATTGAGTATTCATGCCTCCGTCCATAGACTAACCAAACTAGACAGTCGACTTTCAGTGCACCCACCCGATTATCCCCGCAAATTTTGAATGACAGCTCTCTCTCGCGCTCTCTTTTTTTTCCTGTATGTGAATACGTGTATTAAAAGCCGTCGGGTAGCACTATTTCCATTACAAACAAATTGTAAATGAATCTATAACAATAAATGTAAAAAAAGTAAATGCTGAGTATGGTTTTTTAGATAGCTTAATTCGTCCTCTATCCATCTTCGCCAGTAAAAGGTGTCCATTAATTCACATTTCAGTTTATTTTTGTTTGACAGCAAAATGCATAAATGAAATTCGTGGGGGTTGTTCCAAAAATGAGTCAACAACATGCAGGTTAAGCCCAAGCTTCCACTAGACAAAATCGAATTTTAGTAAATGTACATGAATATTGTATAAATTTCTATTAGGGTGAATGTTTTCAAATTCGTTTATTTAACACCATATTTGTACAAAATCAATGTATGATTGGAAATTCTGTAGTTTAATAACACTTAACATTGTTGAATAATGTTAATTAGGAACAGTGAGAATGCAAATGCTATTCTTATTTTAAAACCAAAAATAATATAATTATCGGAATGCAAAACAAAAAGACAATATAATGTTGTATTTTAGTGGGTTCTGCAATTTGATTTCAGTTTTTGTGTATTCAATCGAACGTAAGAATTCAAATTGTTTTGTTAATTGTTGGTATTCGCACGCTTTATTTTGTTTTCCATGGACATAATTCTTTTACAGATTTTAAAACAATGTGTTTTGAAATGTGCACAGATTTTTTCATAAACCTTATTATTAATTAACAAGTGCACTATTTGAGTTTTTGGAATACAAAAAGTGATCAAAACATTTTTTTTTCGTTACGAGTAAAATAAAGAGCAATCTTTACTAGAAAAAGCCAAGCGCATACAAATTTTAGAATAGAATAGTAATAGTAATAATATAAAAAATATTTTTTTTTTTTTTTCAATTTAACTTATATACATACTTCCATAATTATATTATTGTGCAGGTATACATTTTACGTACTAATTACAGATTATAAATTATGCTAAAACTAAAAAAATATTTTCCCCACGACATACAAAAAAAAACCTTTTCGCTAAAATGTTTTAAAATATATAATGAATATGGCTTCGAAAGTTAAAGCATACAAATCAACGAAAAAGGTGTATTTTCTTTTAATATGCACCTGAAGTTACAAATTCTCTTTTAACAAAAGTGAAAAAACTGTGTTAGTTCGTTTTTCCCTGATTAATATTATGAGATGGATATTGACAAATAATTATTACATTAATTTATTTGACATTGTAACGAAATTATTACAGGAATTCCATTTGATACCAACAATTCAAAAACTTTAAAATTCTTAAAATGAACTGTGATGTGAACTCCGCATAACTAATTGGCACAAAGTATGCCGAACACACACACTTCATTTCCCACCATAATAATGGCCGCCCGGATGACATGAAGTCCCTGCAGCAAATTGTATAAGTATGCGTGCGGTAGCAATGGCGCTCCTTTGATTTGTACATGCACGAATACTTATGTAATTTGCTGCAGGACAGGCAGCTTGTAGGCAGAAGTACAGTTTCTGCTCTCAGTCGACTGTCTAGTTTGGTTAGTCTATGCCTCCGTCAATGTCAATTGAAAATCAAGAATCTAGTTCATTAACTTGATATATCTCAGTTTTGATTGAACTACTCGTAGATCGGTCATACGAACAGCTGTTTCAGTTGACGTTTATGGAGGGGTAGCCGATGAATCTAGTCAATCTAGATTTTTCGTTTAGGTTACATCTAGTCCAGACCAATTTAGTCGACTTAAGATAACTAGATTTCCAAATGTGCTCAATATATAGACTAACCAAAAGGGAGACAAATCCAGTCGTCAAACTGCTGTGAGACTTCATGAACTAGAAATCCTCATTGAGTATGAGTATGTTCAAAAGAATAGTTCACTGTAAAGCAACTGCCTGACGTAGTTTACCTGAATTTTGTTGGGCTACTTATATTGAAGGCGCTCGAAACTCTATCTTACGAGGTCTGACAGAAGCAGCTGTCTGATTTGATGTCTAAGAGTTCTTAGAGTGCGGTCACTTAAACAGCTTTTTTTCAGTTAAGACTGTAAAGTGGTATTCAGCAAATATAGTGAAGAATTTTTTGGTCTGATTAATCACTGTCACTACTCAGTTGACATTTATTTTCTATAGCTATGAGGTAAACGCAAAATCTTCTGGTTTTTAAGGTCAGTCGACTTAAGACGATTAGGTTTTCCAGTGTGCCAAACACTTTGATATATACTCTTACTACAAAACGTTTGCGAAATAATTATTTTTAACTGCTTACATTCTCAACCACTTTACACGTAGGTATCGCTTGGGGTTCTCAGATGAACTCATCGGCGTAGGAGATGTTCAACGAAGCGAAACTTATTCTTATTTTGTATTGATCAAGATCACTGTTGAAGTGAGCAACATCAAGAGCTTATTGTTTAAAATTACAGTAATGGTTGGAACGTTTTTTAATGTGCTGTTAGTGTTGTATGCCGCAGATATTCTAAATATAAAGAAAACGAATTTATCTCCAAATGAATGTCACCTTGTCGATTAGTTACACAAAGAAGAAAGAATAAGAAATGAACGACAAGACGTTTACACAGAGAGTGCTGCCAAATTATGTTTTTACTTACAACAGTTAGGAAGATCCAAAGAACCGTCCTGGGAAATAATTTTTTATTACGAAAACAACGATTTTGAACAGAGACCAATAAAATCCGTGATATTTCACAAATAAATATTTTATGGCAGAAAGATTGGATAAGGCTTTCAATAGAAATGGAGAAAAAAAAAGAGTTTTCGGGGTTTGTAGACTTTGAAATTCGGAATTTATTCGGGCATATGCGTTGTAGCTACATACCTCCCAGAATTGACTATGAGAATGATGTGTCTCGTGGGGCCAAAACGGAAACTGGAGTGGGTGGGAGTGTTTTCTCCGAAGAAAAGTGTGTTCATGGCGATTAAGGAGGCTTTGTTGTGGCAACGATATACTCGTGCTGTAATATCCGCAAGGCATATATCACCATTTTTACCCAAAGTCAATCTGCGATTAAATTTCACCCTAACCTAGCCTAGCATCCTACAACGTGTCAAGTGTCAAATGTCAAATAACAAATAAAATGTGTTCTCCAGTCACATGGAATTTTTGTTATAAAGTGCACAATTTTCTATCGACTCACTTTTTTCTTAAGTAACAGGTTAGATGTCAGTGTTCCTCCTCTCAGAATACTTAACTGAATAACAATAATTTTTTATTGCACCGATATTCACTTCATTGAACTCGTGTGACTGCGATAGTTGAAAACAAGTTAGCTTGCTACATCCTCTTCACTACTTCTCACTGTAAAATTACATGCATCGATGTGTTACACTGCGCTACACATTTCTTTGCTCGCGTGACAGTCCGGTTATATATTGAATGAAAAAAAGTTGTCAAGAAAGCACAGAGGCAATCGATATAACTGTCTTCTTAATATTGGTCATAGGTAATAACATTAAGTTACCTTACGCACGGGCCTCTTCATCTTCATGTTCGTGATATCCGGCAATTAGAATTGATTTCGGTTTCAAATACATTTCCCAAATTAATTTAAAACAAAAGCCAATTCATTTCTGCTGCTTCATCAAGTGAGTGCTTTAACAAACTTATTTTGCACAATTTATTACCTGCCTCGAGTCAGACTCTTTACCTTGTCAGTTCAAGATCAGCAGCGGCATCACATGTGCACATCTTTTCATTGTTTGTGCTGTGAAATAACTATGCTTTTGGAAATTAGGGAAATTAATAAACTCACAGCATCACGAGGTGAATTTTGATGATTGAGGTTATGCTCAAATGAAGATTCTTATGCAATGTTCGCCTTGAATGGTTTGATTGAGTAACGACTTGCAGTCATTGTCATTATTACTAGCAGCTCACTTACTTTGGTTGTTGAAGTCTAGATTTTAAGATATTGAATGTTGCGTTTAATAAAACAAGCTATAGGTATCAAGCTTACGAATGATTGACGACGACCGTGAAGCAGGCATAAGCCGCTTAATGTAAATTGTGATGCACTATTTGCGATGACTTATTTTACTAACAACGTATTGAATTTTTTCATCTACTTTATCTGTGGTAATTTAATATTTAAAATTTGCCTAGAAAAATGGTTGCGCATGCAACCATCAATCTATTGCATATTTCTGAATAATTTCCTCAAGCTACGACTATACGTGTCATTTTTCGTAGCAAATTTTGACTTCACGAGCCTTACACACATTTTCGTCCGCCATTGCATAGCTTCACGACCTCAATTCTTCAAATTTGTAAAGTCTGAGAAACAAGTTACTCAAAAGATGGCACTACTATACAGTCTGGGATGAGCATAGATCTAAACCTTTGCCTATTTAGTGGCTAGATGCCATTGATTTTGTTACTTATTATAACAATGTTATCCGATTTTTTTTATTAAGGTCTTACCTTTTAAACTCTTTTTTTTTTGTTCGTTGCCTCAACGATTCGTCAACGGTACAATTTTCAACGAAAGGAAGAGTCTTATAAAATTATCTATATTTCACATATCCGCTACACGAAATATTTCTTGGAAAATAATTCCAACGACAGCCGATGAGTCGTTGCTTTTGGGTGACCTTCCCATAAGCTAATTAGCTAATGTGTTTTTTACATCTGTCAATGTAAAATAATGTTGTTGCAAGTCTCACGGCGGATGCAATGGGTTGGGCAATTAAATTTAGGAATTAGGTAAGTTAGTTTTGTATTTCATCAACAAAGAGTTTAGTTTCAGTCTTTAACATTGAGGACGTGCGGAAACCTAGTTTATGTAAAACGTCAACTAGATATTGTCTGGAATAGGTATCCGAATGCGTTGACTAGGCCACATGAATTGTTTTTGTATTCTCGCGGTCAGTGTTACCGTTGTGCGACTGAAGTCAAAATTTAACCCTTTTTTCGAGAGCCTGATAAAAATTTGTTACTTTTGCCCTTTTTTATTTCGAAAAGGCCATTGGCAAATTTTTCAAAAGTTTTTATATTATACTATATTTTTTACATAACAACTATGTTTTATACGTAGTTTTATTGGAACTACGTATAAAATGTAACACTGTTACACGACACAATTTAGTGTTAGGCGAACTATTGTTAAATATCGCGCGATATTCTCTCACCGGCCCGTTTTTGGACTTTTTGGAATACTGCAGCCACATTATTTGTATTGAATTTGGTCACATTCAAGAATCTAGTTATCTTAAATCGAATAAATTGGTCTGGAGTAGAACCAAACCTGAACGCAAAAACTGAATTGGTCGGGAACGTCACTTTTTCTAATGTCGTTTCCCATTGGGACCACCAAAAATCTTTTTCAGATCTCAGATTTTATGCGGCTCATGGAACATGCAATGAAATTGATCTGCTTTTGTAAATGGATTAGTGCGTTATTTGACAACAATATCAGCTTTTCAAATCGCATTTGTTTTTGGTAAAATCAACTACGCTCTACTTGACACTTCGAGACTCGCAGTAGTTTTTTGTAATTTGTGTGCTGAAAATCTTACTTTACTTTGCTTTGCTGAGAACGAAGCTCAAAAAACACGCCTAATATAAAAATGATGTGAAAAATGTATAATAATTCATCAAATGAAAACGGCTGGGCCGATTGGCCAAATTTTTTTTTTCAGTTGTTCGTAATTGCCAGGTGAAGGTTTTTTGGGAAAACCCTCCGGAAAAGTCGGGAAATTGGAAAATCGAAAATAGAATTTTGTGTGCAATTGAAAATTCCGGAAAAAAAACGCAAAAAACTAGAATATTTTTTTTTCGACGAAATTTTGCATGACTTGATGATTTTGAACGTTGAGTGGAAGATTTTGTTGTGAAGCTTGGAAAAGTTCGGATAACTGTGAAATTCATTGTGATAAAAGACTGCTAATCGGCTGCTGAATTCTCGAGACAACTGCTGGCGCTTGGAAATTGGAAAAATGACCAAATTCCTGTTGATGTTTCGACTGGATTGATGTCGTCCCTTTAATAATTTTGCGAGTTCGCATCGTCGAAGGAGGAACTCATCACCAAAGTGTTCCCCGGCATTGCACAAAATTATAAAAATCTCGATTGGATAAGTGAACGGGCAATACTATCAGCGGTGAATAAGGACGTCGATAGCTTGAATTTCACTATTCAAAGTCAAATCGATGGAGTACTGCATTCGTATACAAATCCGTTGACAGCGTGACCGATGAGGATGAAGCGACCAACTATCCGACGGAATTTGTGAACTCGCCAGGAAATCCGCCGCATAATTTACAGCTGAAGCTCAGTATCCTGCTCGTGCTAAATATTATCTCCCATTCAAAAATGTCTACAAAGATAAAATTTAGCGATGCAGTTTAGCAAAGCAGTATCCTGTTCGGTCGCTAAATTCTTAACTTCATGTAGATGGGCCGATGACAAGTCTCCACTCATTTAGCTCGCGAAATAAATGCCCGGTACATTAAATCGAAGATAAATATTGACAGAAGAAAAAGGAGGGTAAAGTTCGTGTTGTGATTAGGTATTATGTTATTTTTATAAAAAAAAAACGCAAAACCAAAATACAAAATAAATATTTAGCAACCATTTATCTTTGGTGTGGAGAACCGAAGTGGAGACTAGGGACGCTAAAATTAAGCGCGAGCAGGATACTAAGCTTGTAGATGGGATCGATCATAATCATGTTGCGCAATCTGAATCATCATAAATTGTGCAACGGTACACGGTTGTCCGTTAAGAAACTGATGAACAATGTGATTTAACCGACGATCATCAAGGGCAAATTCAAAGGGAGGTAGTCCTTATCCCACGAGCTCCGATAATTCCAACTGATCTTCCATTCCAAATCAAGCGGATTCAGTTCCCCGTTCGATTGGCTTTTGCGATGACAATCAATAAGTCGCAAGCCCAATCGTTGGAAGTATGTGGAATTGATCTCGAATTTCTCTGTTTTTCGCACGGTCGTGTTGGCAAACCGTCTTCGTTGTTTGTTTTAGCGCCGGAAAACAAATCGAAAAACATTGTTTATCATATCGCTCTCTACTGATTTCGACACCATTCAAATAAATCACAATGAAATTTGAACTACTTTGGCCTTACTAATAATCAAACACTAATGTCGACGATGAGCTGGTTGCCAGCTTTAGTAAAAATGTACAGCATTTGTGAAACGTTATCAATAAACAGTTAGACCTCCACATTTGCTAGTGCAACAACTTTGTTAGAATCTATTACATTTTATGTCATCGCAGCATTCAAATTTCATAATTTGTTTTCGTGAAAAACAAAGTCAATGTTTTATTTCGCAACGAGGATTTTATTCTAAGAAAAGGAATATATAAATCGCAAATTAATTTGCCCAATAGATATTTTTCAAAGGTCTTTTGAAACTTATTATAATCAATCAGCTCAAAATAGGAAATGCACAGCATATCCGCTGATCTGTCAAATATGATATGCAAATCAGTAATGCCCTCTCCTTGGATCGGACACAATTTTCGGTATTTTTTATGGTACACTTTCCTTTGTTTTCTAATACTTCACGATTGATTTATGAGTGAATTTGTGTCGCAATAAGATCTCTTTTAAATTATTCAATAAAGGGAACAGAGTTTGTTAGGCTAATTATGCAAATTGATAGGCTAGCAATTGAATATTTTTGAAAAAGGAAATAATAGCTGGCTATTTTGTTTTAAAATAAATTAAAAACTCACGTAGGAAGTCAAACGCGTTTTAAGGACCCATCGCTTCCGTTTTTGAATTTCAATCTGCCAAGCAACGAGACAGTGCTTGTAAAATCTTTTAAAATTGTATAGCTAGCTCATATTATTTAATTCGGGGAACTTAGAAAGCGACAAAATGTTAAATTCATTCAGAAACACATAAGCCCGCGCACATTTTTCTATACGAAAACTGTCATGTGTACAAATTGACACCAAATAAAACAGAATTCTGTATATCTTGAATTCGCACATACTACCTACCAGAAGTTCCTAAAATTATTATTTCGCGGCGATTTTGCTGAATGCTGACAATTATTATATATGTTCATTAGGAATTCTCATTCTTTGGAAAAAAAAAACTCCATTTCCAAAGAGGGTTTGGTTGCAGTTGCAGCCAAATATCTACCTGTGCCGCCTAAGGTACTAAGAGTTGTAGTAAAATGTAGGTATTCGGGTAAGAGCTGTCCAATCTTAAATTAACACATATTTTATTCTCTTCTCGACGACTCTCCAGAAAAGCTTGGAAACATCCTAAACTTGTATCAAATTTTTTTTTACTACGTCTGCATTCGTAACTTGCAAACTATGAAAAATGGAAAACGAATCAAAAAGAAAGCACAGGCGGTTAAAAAAGATACCAAACATTTAATTCAATGAAAATATTCGAAATATGTGCATTTTTCAAGTGTTTAGAAATAAAACAAAAATGCAATATTTTTCAATTCAAAACTTAAAAACAACTTGCATTGTTGTATTCCAAAGAATAAAGTCCGAAAACATTTACAATTTACTAAAATTATTTTATAATTGTAAACGTTCAGGCTGAACAAAAGTGTATTTAAATTCGCTACTATTAAGTAATTCCCTATCGCCATTTTTGGTGGTTGGGCAACACTCCTCTTGAAAATGACATTTAGGGCGGATTTATTTAGCTAATGCCCGAGATAAACGTGGGTTTCTCAACATTAACATTTAACCCTACAGTAAGCGATATTCTGGCAACTATATTATTTATTGGTAAAAGGATTTTGGGAAGTGTAGAGTCCTTGCGCAAACTGCCAGACTAAAGTTGATTATTGGTAAGGCCGCTTGTGTTTTTTTGTCACTCTGCAGTTTATCTGAAGGCGTTAAATTGGGGCGAGACGAAGTTCTAGTTACATATAAATATTTGCAAAAATTGTTTTTTTTTTTTAAGTTTATGGAATAATTTAAAAAAAAAAATATTTTCTTGCACCAGTTTCCGACAAATTTTTTTTTGCGAATTTGAGTCTCGATGAATCCTTTTACTTAACTAATAATTTATATGCAAATCCTCTTTATCAATGCTCATTAATTTTTGTGCTACCTACCTCAACAGCTATACTATAAATACAAGTTTTTTGCAAAATACATTAGCCTAATTATATTTACTTATTTAAAACATTCAAGCCCGGTTTGTTTAATCTTGGTTAGATTTAATGATCGGTTATTCCAGCTGGTAACCAACGAATGTGTTTGTTCAGCAAAATATCACAGAATCAGTGGTTTGGTTCGTTAACCCGATAACGATAACCAGCTAATTTTGCGCGGTTAATGAGATTTAACCAAGCATTTTCTGGAATTTCGTTTGTTCAAGTTATTAATTTTGACGTATCTGCTGTACACAACAACTTTTAAACAATATTATGGGAAACGAAATAAAAATAATACAATAAACCAACAAAATCTGTCGCTTCGGTTTCGTAGACGTTTTCATCTGACATACAAGTATGTATAGGCTACGGTACATGCCAGGCAATTAAAGGTGAGTGTAACGATTCCAAACGAAATAATGGATGCAAGTAAAGAAGTAAAATCATATTCAACATTTTTGGCCGATGACGGCTCTCATAAGTTAAGCGCACTCATTGCAGGAAATATTTAGAGAATGAGCAAAATTACCACGGTCGTTAAATAAATTGAGATGAGGTCCATTTGTAACGAATTTTATTGGTTGTGGCTTAAATACTTATCGTCTCACAACAAGATTTTATTTATCAGTTTTTAAAAAGCCTGTATCATTTAATTATGACATTTTTATGCTAAACAAATTTTGTTTTTTCGTTAGCTTACTGAAAATAAATACATGAATAAAATACCAAATAACAAATTACAAACGGTCCCGGAAATAAAAATTAAGATACGGTCAACTACTGAATTGAAAAATAAACTGGAAAAGTGGAACGATTTGTCGCAGAGCTAGGTTTGGTGACCGAGGTGAAAAATCGTTAAATAAACACTAATCACTTATCACAGATTTAAAATCATGGGTTAATCTAAATTTATGGTAAACTAACCAAGGATTTAACCAGGTGTGAACAGACCGGTAATAAGTAAAACTTTTCTTTTAATTTATTCAAGTTGATCTCGGACACATTTTTACTTTCCATTTCTACTTAATATATTCATATTATCCATTAAGCAGTAACTTGAAAGAACGTTGACAGATTTTCTTATAAGTGAATGATAGACATTTGTCAAGTGAATTGCACTTCTTGGGTATAAATCATCAACAAATTAACAAGTTCTTTGCGGGGAAACGGAGATAGCTGTACTCATTTCCCATTCAACAATATATCATTATCACCCACCACAAATTATTCTCGCTAATTGATTCTGGAAAGTTATTCCCTACAATGACTGTAAATTTGATGATCAATAATTGCAAATAAGTGATCACCATTCAACACCCATATGCGTTTGAAACGACAAGTGCAGGGAGTCCACATGCTTGTTTTGCCTATCAAATACCGGTAACCGGTTAAAAACGGCATGTAGTTTAGACACGCGCTGCCGGCATTTTTAGTAAATGTATCACTCTGTTTGTAATGACCTTTGCACGTCTATGACAACTTTTTAAAAATTCAATTTTTAGCGGTCAGATTAGTTGACAGTAAACAAAAAAAGAAATAGAAAATTGAAACAGGAAAACTTGAAGGCTTCAATGACGGTTGCCGGCAGCTTTATCGTATTTTCAGTTAATCGGTTATTTAAATCATTCTTCTCTTACTAAAAACCAAACCATTATGTTATGCATTAGTTAATTAAAAATAAATAAAAAATAGTTGGTGTAACAGGTCCGTCAGGAGCGTAGGCGTATAGCTTGTCAGTTTTTAATTTTTGCGACAAATGGAAGAACGGTCAACATTTTTATGCCAAGTCCAAATGGTTAATTGAGAAGCGCTTTCAGACAGTTGTAACTTCGGATGTTTGTCAGACATTCGCAAGAGGTGGCGCAGTGAAAAAGCATTTCTGTTTTCCGGAACATTAACATAAAAAAAAAACTATCATGCAAGAAAATTGATCACGTTCACATACATCAACAAAGGGAGACGCCGTTACCGTGTATATAGGTAGGTAACAAGCACTGAACAGTGAACGTGAAAAACAAATTAACGACTACCAGGAACTAAAAAGGCACTGGTCTCCTTGTTATTGAATATAATGTGTTTTCCATTGGTTTCACTCCTTCTGATTGAACCCACAAAAGTATTGGTGAAATGCCAAAAAATAATCTACGACCGCTGTCAGCTGACTTGTATAAAATACAAAAATTACACTTGTGAGAGTGCTTCTTGAGTGGATTCTGACTTCAGAATGTGCTTATAATCTGTCAAAATAAATGTCTGACAAATAAAAATAGATTGTTTACCTATATAAAGAAGAGCACAAGTTTCTGCAAATTAGGACCGGTCTGTTCACAGATGGTTAAATCTGTGGTAAGGTTACCACAGATCTAGATAAACCCATGATTTGAAATCTGCGATAACCGATGAGTGTTTGTTGATCGATTTTTCACTTTGGTCGCCAAACCATATCTTTGTGACAAATCGTTCCACTTTTCCAGTTTATTTGTCAATTCAGTGATTGACCGAATCTATGGCTAAATTGTTTGTCTTCCGGATTCGTTTCTTTTTGATAAATAAATTGTTAAGGTATTTTATGAATGTCATAATTAAATGATTTTTTTTTTAAACTGAAGAATAAATCTTGTTGTTGTGAGACAATAAACAATTTTTTTTAAAAACAAATCTGAATCAAAGCCACAACAAATAAAATTTTACAAATGGATCATCTCAATTTATTCAACGACAGTCGCAATTTTCTCATTCGTTCAATGTTTGCTTGAATGAGTGCGCCTTATCTCAATTTATGACAGCTGTCATCGGCTAGGAATGTTGGAAATAATCCTACTTCATCTTTCGCATTCATTATTGTGTTGGAACCCGTTACTATTACCTTCAATAAATTGGCGTGTACCGTATTCTATACATCTGTCAGTTTTAAACGTCTACGAAACTGACGAGACAGATTTCATTGGTTCAGTTCACTCCATCTTAAGTTATATAGACGTTTATTGAAACTATTATTTGTATTTATTCTCCACAATATTGTACAAAGAGTTGTTGTGTATAGCAGCAACGTCAAAATTAATGCATACGCAGTCGTTAAAAAAACTTGAACAAACGGAATTCCACAAAATCATTGGTTAAATCTCATGTAACTAAATAATCAAACCAACGATTCTCTGGTTTATATTTTGCTGAACAACACATTCGATGATTACCAACTGGAATAACCGATGATTAAAGATAACCAAGATTGAACAAACCGGCCCTTAATATGTCAAAAATTTTGAGTGGATTTAGTATAAGTTCCTGCTGAACCAGTGGAGAACTTATCAGGGACAAAGGAAAACAACATTTTACGTAGTATGTGTTGTTATTCCCGGATGGCTTTAGATTTTGTACATCTACAGGGTGGGCTGAATACAAGTTTCTTTTTTAAAATGCAATAAATGAACAAATTTAAATTTTTTCAACGTATAATACTTTGGGAATTGGGTGAGCAAAAGATCGATTGTGGAATGGCGCGCCATCTTGCATGAACCAGAGGCCTTCCAAATGCATGTGTTCAATTTCGGTAAAAGAAAAAGTCGATTAACATGGCTTTGTAATGCCCACCGTTGACCGAAACGTTGTTCCCATCCATATTTTCGAAGCAAAATGGTCCAATGGTGTTACATGAATTGTGTCTCACAATGTCGGCTAACGATGACGGCGACCGTGAGTGTTGTCCACTATCAAATTTTTGCACAAAATTGCGTACAGCAGTCGCGGTGGGTTCTTCATTTCGGTCAAAACTTCTTTTCAAAAAACCCACTCACTTTGAAAGTAAGTATTTAATATTTCCCAACGTTGTTCAAGCGTAAAGCGACTCATTTCATTGCGCGGAGGTATGAAACTGACTTTCTGTCAAGATTAAGAGCGGAAAAGAGCTATCAATGTCAAAATAACATATGATTTAAAATGAAACAAATATACGGCCCACCCTTTATATGAAGAAGAAGCTGGCTTCATGTCATTTTGCTTAAACTCTTTAACACATTTTGTCATGTTGTTTTTGTTTGTGTTTTGGAATTGAAAAGTATTTTAATTCCGAAATCCACTTGGACGTTTAGTGATTGCTTAACTTCATTAAACACTATTTAATTGTATTCAATCTCGAATCCAATTCCTGTTCTATTATTATTACTAAATATACATATTGCAGCCTAAAATAATGTATATCATGAAACGAGTTTTGCTTTTCTCGTTTCGGAGTGAAACGCAATTAACAGCATTTCGAGCGATTCAAATTATTTATAAACACATTATTTGAGCAATACTTGTATGGCTATAAAAATAAACACCATCTGAACAGTATTTGTTGTATTTCTTAAACCAGTTCAGATTGTTTACTCAGGCTGCTCAATCAATGTGTTCTGAAGCACCAACCTATGCTTGTTTTATTGAACACCTATCTCAGCAAATTTTTTTTTGTATCCAAATATTAAAAGAAACGATTCCGCAATTGAGGATCGGTATACCTAGTCAGTTTTAAAACCTACAAGTTAAAGAATTTTAATTCAGTTTAACTCTAAATCAGGTTTACAGTCCCGCCCGCTGAAAGTGAACGGCGATGAAAGCAGCTCATCCGGCCACAATAAAACACAACACAGAACACAGTCACATTTGTGAGAAAGTGGTATAAACTGGTATAATGCGTTGTGTGTCCCGACTTTAAGTTATTTTCATCATCCTCGTATATTCCTTTTCGTTGATGGCGCGGTGAGCTGTTTAGCAGTAATGTCATGGACACATCGCCAGAAGGTCAAAGGTGTCAACATAAGTTATAATCATATATCAATTGCGTGCTAAAGATTTTTAAGATTTCGCTCTTCTGATATAGTTGTTCAGTTGTTCAATAAAACACGCCTATAATTAATAACCAGTCTTTTTAATTAATTTATGGTTTTTAAAGAAAAAAAGTTTCTACGAAATTCACCACCCTATAGCAACCCAAACCGTCCATGTCAAAGTAACAGCCATTTACATCTCATCTGGCGTTATCTTTACTGGTAGTTTTTAGTCTCAATGGAATGAAAAAGAAAACAAAAAATGAGAAGAAGACTCGGGAGAATGACGAAAGCTTTTTAAACGACAAAAATACATTACGATCAGTTATCAACTATCAAGTATCAACTTCTATGTTGTATTCAATAATATTGAGGGTCTAGTTTTCATCGCTTGCACAATTGACTTTAAATCGAGGTACAGGTTCACCTTCTGATAGGGAAAAAAACAATAAGGTCTTTTCAAGAGCAATATGTAATGGAGAATTGACTGTCAGATATCAACTCTTAAAAGAAATAACTTAAAGGAATTTGAAGAGGAAAGAGTGGTGTGGCCAGAACTATCTAATAATCTAATTGAAGTTTTTATTTACAAATTGTTTCTTCTCTTGATTCTTGAACAATAAATCAATAGAAAAAAACAGACAAAATTTCTCACCAGAAACTGGTCAAGCCGCTCCCAAATTTAAGCGAGAAACGTTGTTAGTTCCCCTAATCAAACATTGTAAATTACTGTAAATAATTATCCTCGGCTAATTTTCTGACATAACGTGAGTGTTGATTTATCTTATTTCAAGTTTCGAATTGAATTTCAATGTTTTATTTTCTGCCAAACACCCTAGCAAATCCCAAGAAAATGTAAACGTCACAAAAATAGCCAAAAGAAAAATGTATAACCTAGTTCCCGGAGGACGATCATTTTGTTGACAGTTTGCTCACCACAATAGTGTCAGAAGATGGTTATTTAACGAAATTCACAACAGGGCTAACTGAGTTTGCTTTGCAATCTGATGTCTCAGAATATCTTGTGCAGATTAAAAAAAAAAACGTTCTTAAAGAGCACAACAGTTACGTGCATTAATTTTTTCTAATAGAAAGCAAAAATATAGCAACTAAAAGGGAAAAAAAAAATTTGGGGCGACATGTCCGTAGGGACTTTAGGCCTACAACCATTCGTTTTGTGTGTCCAAACGGCTAATTGAGAAGCTCTTTCATGACAGTTATACTCTCGGATGTTTGTCAGACGTTCGCGAGAGGTGGCGCAGTTAAAAAAACCTTAAGTTGGAATTCGGGTGACACCTCGTTTAGTAGTCCAATAACAGAGATGAAAATCAGAGACAATACTGAGACCACCAACTTCGGCCGATTTCCCGTTACTTGCCTACAAGCTATATTTTTATGGGGTGGCAAATGCTAAGTGCGCTTGTATTGTTACATAGAAATTCGTATTGACAAATGTCAAGTAACTTCATAAATTCCGGCTCACCAACACACTCGCACCTTGCATATGCCACTTCCGCTGTGGACAGCGTTCATAGAATTTTATCCGTTAAATTTGAAATTAGTCGTTACGTGTGGATAGTATTTCTTTTAAAGAATAAGTGTAGATTTGCTGAAAATATATATGAAAAAATGAACAATGCAGATTGTTTGAAGTAAAATAAAAATATTTTGAGCAAATTTTCTCGAGTTATCTAAGAAAAATTTACACATGAAATCGAAGTTAACGATATTCAAAAGCGCAAAATACGCAACCATGTTTATCATAATAATTTTTTAGTATATAGAACATCTCATTTAGCTAGTTTCATTAACCAAAGAAATGAAATTATACTTCTTTTAACAATATATAATAACTAACCAATGGCATTGAGGAATGTAAAAATGTGGTATTCCCGAGCTCTAGCACATTTCCCCATGGTTGCCGAGGTTGGCAGCATTTATTTTTGTGTTTTTCGTATATTTTTGCAGGTCACACGGATTCTTAATTGACATAACACCGATAGGAAAACAAAATAGCGAATTTGAAAATAAATTGAAGGGGCCAGCGGCAAGAGGATTGTGAGGTAGGGGTCTTAGGATGATTTGTCTATGATGAATATCTTTCGTACGTCTATCCCCCCAAAACCCATTTGTTTACATTGTTGTTTTTGTAATTTCAACACAGCATGTGGCTAATGGCCGCCAACATTCCTTTTGCTTTTATGGGCATGGCGCTGTTCAATTGTTTTGTGTTTGGTATTGAACTTATTTGGTTTTTGTTAAGGCTTTAATACACAAAAAATAGTGAAACACACATTTCTGAATAGCGAATTCTTGCATTAAAGTCCAATTCATGAACTTACAAATACTAGAAAAGAAATAAGCATAAGTGCATGACTTCATGAATTTTTCGGGAAAACACCTTGTATGCAGCCGTCTTTCCACTGGAAAGTTATCTATCTCAGTATTCCATTATCTTTGTCCAACAAACTAACCACTAAAGCGTAGTACGCTGCTCGAGCTAAACTTAATTTTATCTGGTCTCCAACTTTTCTCTCCAAACATCAGCTAAAGTCCTAGATAAATTTTGACATAGAGTACCCCGTGGATAAGTGTCACAGAAAACAGCTGTTCTTTGGAATAACTTCCTTCAAAAATTGAATTCTCTCTTATTTCAACTATTTCTGATTCTAGGTACTTCTCGTCCACGTAATAATTAAAAAAGCTCATCCTTGCATACTTTTCCACAGCAGAACAACAAATACACAACGATCTGCCGCAATTTAGCTTGAAAAATGTGCCGACCCATTAAATGGGCACGCTAAATTTTGACAGACACTGAATCAAGAGTTTGATTATTTAGCTCGAGCTGCGTACCACTCAGCTAAATGGGTTCGCTTAAGTTTAGCTCAGCTAAATGTTTGAGAGAATTTTGTATGGGAGCGAAAATTTAGCTCGAGCAGCGTACTAAGCTTAAGCCATTGCGCCGGCAAAGCATAGCAACTGAAATAGAAAATATTTAATTTTGATAGCTCCCAGATTTTATAGTGGATATTTGTGGCAAATCGACTCCAGGCTTTGCTCCTCTTTGGTCACAATCGTCTTTAAAGTTAAGTGACCTGGTACAGGACGTTTCCCGCCAATAACATGGAGATAACCGCACCAATCATTCTGACTATAGAGAATATATTTACGCTGAAGAAATTGCATTCAAAAATCATAAAAATATTTCGGAAATGAAAGTTAACATCATTAACCTTCAAATATACGTAAATGTAGTCACACCAGTATAGTTAAACACTAAGCAATTCATTTGAAGAACAAAATTCAAATAATGCTACTTTAATATAAAGACTCCCTGTGTATTCACACACCTACAGAGTACGTACATGTACAGATAATATATTTTACGGTAATTACCTACTGCTAAGTCATAAATCGATTCGGCTTTTTTTCGGTTTCCAAAAGAAAACCGTTGAATTCCTTTCCTTTCGAAAATTTCCTCAATATCTAATTACTGACAATTTAAATATGATGAATTGATGATGATGAAACCAACCATTTCCTTACTTACCAAAAAGCAGAGTATTTTTGACAGCAACAGCAAGGAATTGCGGACAGGCTCTTCTCAACTCCCTAATGTCATCATCAGCTCCGCCGCCTGCATCTTCGTTTATAGAGGTGCCATTGTTTCCATTTTGCATAAAAAGTGGACGATCCTTAGACTGCCTGCGTTCACAAGAAAAGGGCAATTATATAGTAGGTACATGCCATAAAATTTGTAAAAATAATTATAAAAAAAAATATAGATATCAAACACTCATAGTACCCCTTGATTTTGTTTCCATTTTTATCGGCAGGTTCCATTTTATGTCAACACGTTAAAAATAAATAAAACTTATATATCACTCAACGATTTTAAGAAAACACATAAAATTTAACTTGACAAATTAGCGAACTATCACGAGAACAGCAAATCGTGTTGTACTGCATGAGTGTAGCCCATAAGCACTCCGATTAAACAAACCAAACGACACAAAATTTCATTTTTCACGTTTAAATTGTGGATCGAGCAATGTTAATGGGTTGCTTGGTATTTTTTTGTTTTTTTTTTTTTTTGTTTAAGCCTAAGTCACGCTTCGTTTCGTCTCAATAGGGCTCAAACTATGACTAAATTGAGGTTGTGTGGGACGGCATTATGGCGATTTATTTTTTTTTGTCGTTTGATTATTTATTTTATTTGTATTCCGTTTTGATTGTTATATTATCGAATTAGAAATGCTACTGATTTCAATTAAATCGCGATCGCGCTGTCTCCCATATCATCGGGGTGATTATACAGTAGTATGTCGTGTCCGTTATGACTACCTGACGTACGGTTGGCTCGATGTGATCTGAATTTGAAAAGCTTACTGGTGGTTTTCGTTTTCGATTTTCATTTTGTCTGCTGACTCTGTTCCAGTGGCTTAATTTTAGTTATTGGTTTTGGGGAGTACCGCTCTGATATCGGGAATCGGAATTTTGATCAGAGCTTAAACTGAGCTTTTAGTACTTTGTTAAGCAGTTAGGTGGGTTTTCGCTTCAGTCGCAATAGATACGACATAGGACATAGGAAATGTTGTATTACTCAAATAACAAGATCTAACATCTCGTGAAGATTTGCACTCGGAAGCAGTGCACTGCTTGGAGCTAAAGGTTTTGTTAATCTGTCACATCCGAAGTCAATGAACGAAAACTTGAAGTGCTCATCAGGCGAGAATGTGTAAATAGCCGAATTTTCGCGGTAAACAAAAATGACTTCCACGTAATTGTAAACATTTACACTTATTTTTTTATTGTTCTCGTAAATTGAGTCTTCCTACGGCATATCATATTGTTATCTTGTTATCAGCCGAAATGAGAACGAATAACCATATTTGGCAGACAGGTTGTGCAGTGTACATACTCATTCATTTATTATAAACAAATTTAACTAAGGAAAGGTAATTTCATTCCGAAGAGGATAAAGTAATTGCAATTGTCGTTGAGTGTCACCATTAAGCAATATGTGTTCAAAAGGCTATTATTGGGTTGGTGAGATGGGAGAAAGGAACCTACCCTTCTGGTCATTTTCTTTCATAAAAACATATAGCAAGTTAGTTGGACTACGAACACGGCATAAAACAGTAGGCCCCTTTTCCCCTTACCAAAAAACTGACTGACACTATAAGGGATTTTCTTTAAAGCGTAGTACGCTGGTCGAGCTAAACTAAATTGTATCTGGTCTCCAACTTTTCTTTCCAAACATCAGCTAAAGTCCTAGCTAAATTTTGACATAGAGTACGCCAGGGATAAGTGTCACGGAAAACAGCTGTTCTTTGAAAAAACTTCCTCCAAAAATGTAATTCTGTCTTCAACTATTTCTGGTTCTAGGTACTTCGCGTCCATGTAATAATTAAAAAAGCTCATCCTTGCATACTTTTCCGCAACAGAACAACAAATAGACAACGATCTGTCACAGTTTAGCTTGAGAAAATGTGCCGACCCATCAAATGGGCACGCTAAATTTTGACAGACACATGAAGCACATTCTGAAACAAAAGTTTGATTATTTAGCTCGAGCTGCGTACCACTCAGCTAAATGGGTTCGCTTATGTTTAGCTTAGCTAAATTTTGGAGAGAATTTTGTATGGGAGCGAAAATTTAGCCTGAGCAGCGTACTAAGCTTAAAGGGATAAAAAGGCTTTTAGCTAGTGACAAAAACGAAAAAGCGGGAAGTTGGCTATTCACCCTATATTTTTAACCAGATTTGTAATTTGTGTGGACAATGCAGCTCGTCAAATTAGTCAGGTGTATTGAGTTGGGCTCGCAGATTATATTCCATTTATACATACAACGAACGAATGAATTGATAGAACCCTTTTGGTACATTTCTGTACATTTCACTGTTCAGTAGGATAATTATTAAATCCTATGATATAAGTATTAGGAAAAAAGTTCAAAAAGATTTTGAGTAACAAAATTTCATATTCTAAACTTTTCCAAACCCAAAGTCTTTAGGTTCTACGAGTATTCTATATTCGAATGACTTACTAATTTAATCTTTTTTTTTATGCCTTAGAAAATAAAAAAAAATCACCGGAAATGCATAATTTTCTTAGTCCCAGGGCAAACAAATTTCCACCAAACTTTCAATTTTTCTTATGTCTATGAGCCAGCTTCCAGCATCCTCTTCTATTAAGCCTTAGGACATTATGCGGTCGGCTCTCGTACAAGGGAAAAAGTTCAAAAAGATTTTTAATAACAAAATTTCCAATTCCAAACTTTCGCCGCGGGAGCGCGATCGAATTTTATTAACCTCAAAATTGAAACGCCATTGCAAGTTGTTTGGTCTGTACAATGTATCATTATTTTTTGTGAATGGGCTGTCAGAACTTCTCAATATTCGTTCAAAAAACGCTCTTATAGCATCCATCCTTTCACAGATTGGCTATTTTTTTTTTGGTTAAACGTCATAAAAACTTGTGGGATAAATAAGCGGGTTCATAATGGCCAGAGTAGTGTTACGTTCAAATATTCTTAAAAAGCCCACAATTTCCATGACCTAACTTTTCTGATTTTACCAAATACGTTTGATAAACATCATTTTTTATTCTACAGTGCTTTTATCCTGTTTTTTTGAACTTTTTGCTATAAACAATTCAGTAATCTTTTACATAATTATGCTACAGCCATATAAAATCTGTTATTTTCCTACAAGGTTTTAGCTGTCACTTGCTTTTTTCTTCTTCTTAGGACAATTTAATTTGACAAGTAAAGTTGACGCGTTTACGAACGCCTGGTCCAGACAAGTCTAGTCCTCAATGGGTCGTATGAATAAAAACTAGCATTTGCTTCGAGTAAAAGGTTTTAGCAAAGTAAAAGCCCTGAGCAAATGCTTTGAATCGGTATGATTAAAAATCTAGTTCTTTTTATTGAATCAATTTTATTGGATTGGTTATACCGCCAACTTAATATGATTCCACTCTCATCATTTGCTTACCGAAAAGGGCTCTCTCATTTTTAAGACCACAAGGTTGACCACATTCCTTAATTGTGGGCAAAATGAGAGAGCCCTTAGCGGTAAACAAAATGATGAGAGTGAACTCATATTAAGTTGGCGGTATAACTAATCCAATAAAATTGATTAAAAAAAACCTAGTTTGCTAAAGTAAGTTCGAAAATTCGAACATAGCATTTACTTCGCTGTACATGCCCTTGCCTTGCAATTTCTGTCAAACTTGACAAGTGACAACTGTCCGGTCTCCAGTGGTTTGTTTATTTTGAATTTATGTTTTTTTTTTCAAATTTGTGCGCGAAAATTATCAAAAGTGAAAAAAAAATTCAAAAGAAAAAATGAAAATAAATAAATAAAACAGAAAAAAAATATGCAGAGCAACGAAGAGAACTATTTGGAAGAGCTTTATGGTAAGCATAAGTGCATCTAGCTATATTCGATTTTGAATTGACTCTTCTGAATTTTAGCAGATGATGAGGAACTTCCTTTTACCACGTCTACCCCCAAGAGTTATCAAAATGAGTTGGTATTTGTTGTTGTGCTAAATTTTATAGTATTTTTCTTTCGTTAAGCAGTTTGGCATTTTTAAGTTTCACGTTATCTCCATTTTTGTACCTTGAATAATTTATGTTTCCCAATAAAGATACCCCGAAGAAGGCAGCAATCCCTGTCGAAACGTCGGGAAAAAATCAATGAACTAATATAGTTTCATTCAAACGCATATGACCAAAAAAGCCGACGGAAATAACCATTTCCACAAATCACATATCAACATCAAATTGGTCAAGAACTCTATCTACAATGAGTTGGTATTTGTCCAGGCCATAGACGCTGTAGGAAAGATTTTGCTTAGCAGGTCCCAAACTCCAACTATCAAAACGTTAAAAATAAACTGATCGCATCCACGTTTGGTTTTGTTTTCCTGCACAATAAAAACTTATTTCGTGTGTCTTAACTATGAATTTATAAACAAAACATCGAAAACTCACAATGCGTGGATTGTTTTATGTAAAAAATGTGCGTATAAAATATTTAGCAACAGGTGTAAGTCAACTAAATATTTGCTTTGTCTGATAAGTTTTATTCATACCGATCTGAGTAACAGGTCATTGGCGTCGCTTTTCGAACATGTCAAAAGTTGGAACTAACTTAAATTAGTTTTTATTCATACGAAATTTTAGCAAATACTTCGATTTTGACATTTCTCTTGAGTAAAAGCAATTGCTACGTTTTATTCATACGACCCATTATCTGGAGAAAGGAGAGGAGTTGAACGATCGGCGTTGGTGAGTTAAAAGCTGAATATTCAAAGAGATGAGAAAGGTTCTGATCACCTTTAACAACGACACAATTACGATTGTAATTTTGTATTGTAAATAAACTACTTATGTGGTTTTCGATTGGGCTTCTTCAGATTTGCTCTAAGATTTCAGATTTCGTGTGTCTTATCGAACATACAAACGTCACTTGCTCTTTTCTGTATTGATATTCGTGCGGTTCGAATATGTGTAGCCTTCTAAATTTGCGCCCAGATTGATTTCTAAACATTTGTACATAAACTATTAACAAAAATAGATCCACCCGATGCAATGCATTTCTTTGCAGTTGAAAAATTTCAAGAAAACGTAAACAATCTAAACTAGTTGTCAAACTCAAACGTACTTGTATTGGTAAATCCGAGAAAAAATCCAGATTCACAAAAGTGAAATGTAAAAAATTTTTTTTTTTTTTTGTACCAAACGAACATAAAAATTTTCAAAAAAAGTGGTCTGAGAGCTCCCAATCGAATACCACATTAAAGTCTTACAAGTGCTTTGGTCATCACTTTATAGTAAAAAATGCTAGAACGGATGAGTTGCTTTTTTTTTAAAGAACGTGTTGCAATTATTATCTGTTAAAAGTATTAAAGTAGAACGAAAAAGTATATTAATTTTGAACAAACTCTTAAAGTAATTTGCTTATGTTAAAAAGAACTAAACTATGTATTGTACGAACAGAACTATTTAAATGTCAGAATAAACAAAACCTTCTTCTGGATTAATAACTCATAGCAGACGGTTCGTTTTATTCTTCGCATTTTTTTCCATTTTAATATTTCTTCATTACCTCAAAGCAATAATGAACAAATTACCGCAATCAAGCCACGCAACAACTTAGAAATAGTTTGACGTTTGACGTCGCGTTGACTTGCAGCGCTTTAGGAAGAATTATACGATCTGTTTTTACAAATACTGTTTTTAAGATGAAAATTTCTAAGTTTTTGCGTGGCTTGTTTGCGGAAATTTGTTCATTGTTCTTTTGAGGTCATAATTGAAATACGTTCTTTTAAAAAGGCAACACGTCTTTGTGATAAATTTCTTTTATTTTCTATGGATGTTATGAATGCGTTTGTCAGCGCGAAGCTCCAAATCGTGATTGGGTTTTACTCAGAAACAGAAGAAAAATATTTTGCTATATGTGAATTTTTACTTATTTTACTCGCATAGAGATATAGGTCTGTTCCTTTACTTTTAAATTTTACTCGGATTTATAATAAAGAATTTCCATTAATTCTGAAACACTTTGATCGTTAGGTAGAGGAATCAACTAATTTTGTTAGTAAATTTGCAAATTCTTCGACATTATCAGATATTTTTACGACTTTTCGTACAACTTTTTTGAATTACCGTAAGGTGGGGTTACTTTGTGCCTGCAGGGTTACTTTGTGCCAACCGTGCTTTTTAATATTCAATTTCACTTTACCACCACTTTTTCATAAAATATGCACATTTTTTTCACTGTGCAAGGCTGCAGGAAAGGTTTTCTATTATTCATTAATTTCTTTACTTTTATGTTTTTGAATAATGAGAGAAACATGAGATTCAAAATCAAGATTTTGGCGGAAAACTTCTAGTGCGACAAATTTCATCTGCAACCAAAAAAAAACTAAAATCGCTGCGGAGTTGAAGTAGGGTTATTTTTCTTTATGATTTATTTGTGATGAGTAATATTAAAATTAATTTAAGTAAAACCTGTTGTTTAAATTTGTATGTGGCCTTTTCAATAAAGTCGCAAGATCATGGGGTAACTTTGTACCACCGTCACTTGGCACAAAGTAACTACCTGTGTATCGAATTTATTTTCCACTTTTAACGTTCTTGGTCCAAAGTCACTCCTTACTTTTTAATTTTAAATTTAAAGGTTCGAGAATTGAGCCGAAATGCCTCGAAAATGTATAAAAAATATAGGAGGACGGCGCTTCGATAATTTCACTCATGAATCATTAAAAAACGCCGAGCAAGAAGTCCGAAGTGGACGAATTTCAATTCGAAAAGCGAGCGAAAGGTACGGTATTCATAGAAATACTCTAGAATAAATTAAAAGATGCTCATTCAAATGTTCCGGGACTTCAAACCGTTTTCAGTGCCGAAGAAGTCACAATTTGTTGAGCACATATTATTGCTACATCCACTTATGGTTTTCCAGTCACTACTCCAGATTTAAAACGAATTCTCAAAAAAGCTATTCCTACAAATCAGGAAGAAAAGAAACTCGTTTCCCGAACATCGGGCCTGGCCCTGAATTGACAAAATCATTTATAAACCGACACAAAACTTATAGCATCCCCGAAACATTTCATTAAAAATTATTTTTTAAGGCTTTTAATTTTTTTTATCGCAAATAAAAATCCTTCATTTGTTTCTTTAAAAAATGTTGTTATCATGTGTTTTGGTGGTACATGGGGTAAAATTCAAGCAAACTTACATTTTCACAAGATTATCAAAGGATTTCGTCAGTGGCACAAAGTTACCCCCAACGTGGGGGTATATGGTATATATATATATGGTATACCTTATTTTGTTTTTTTCATAAAGAAATAAAAGTTTTTTTACAAACACATCAAAACCTGGCACAAAGTAACTTCAGTTTATGGTATATAGCTGTTAATTTTCATATACAAAAGCGTTCCCTAACTTACTACAAAAGTAAAAGAACAAACCTAATGTATATTTTGCGTATTTGGTGTTTTCGTACTTTTTGGATATTTGACAGGTTTCACACGCTAAGAGAAAAATGTCATTTAGCCACTGCTGGCCACAAAAAAGTCTGCCAACGGATTTATTGCTACATATAAATTGATCAACATCATTTGTTTGAAGAATGCTTCTTTCCGAGAAGAAAGTAAAAAATTGGCAACAATGGTTAATGTTCGAATTTAATGACTGTGGATCGATTCTCAAAATAAATCACTCAACATTTGGTAAACCCTCACATAATAAAATAATGCCGAAGCTATTAAGAACGGGTATAACTACGCAAAGGTTAACCCAATCTCAAGAAATTAATTATTCCCTGGTTGTTATAACCCGTTCAACTATCACAAGTTGTTGCGAAAGATGCGACGGTTCCAAGAAAAGTATAACCTGCGGTTACGCTTCATCACTTAGATGTTAGACCGCCTACAATTTTATTGAAACCGCTAGGACAATAAAACTTGAATGGAAAAATACCCCGCTTCTTTACGGATTTCTCCTGAATCTTATTAAATTAATTTATTTTTTGTTATGGTACTTACATATACTTTGAAAGACATTTGAATAAACGAAAACAAGAATTATTTAAGCTTTGAGCTGTGTGTTATATAAATTACAATAAGCCACAACATTAAAAACAGGTTTACCATAAGCCAAATGTTTTGGAATCATAATTGCACATAAAATCAAAATGCCATTACCCAAGTGAGAGCGACGGGACTGATGAAGCCACTTGACTATTGTTCCCGTATGAAGGCAGTAGTTGTTGGTTAATTGATGGTATCTTAACGCAATTAACTTCGACACAATGCAAAAGGCTATGTCTAATTTATTCACAGACCTAGACTGCACAAGTGGTTAAACCACAATGTCTACTAAGATCGGAACACGAATTGCACAATAGAATTCTAATTAGGCAAGTGAATTCAACTTATAACGGCAAGATAATTAAAATGATCTATTCTTAACGCTGCTGTAGAATAAACACAACCCGCGTAACAGGTTTGCGTTTTACCCTGCAGTTGAAACCGAGATGCCGCATCTTCTACTTGAAGGCATTAACCCAGATCCACTAAGGTCTTCCTTTTCCTTTTGCTTTTGCCCTACTTTTAGTTCAGGGAAGTGCTAATTCACACAGCAAAATTAAATTTAACAATTATTTTTGTTGTTGTCGTAGTGATTTCAAATTACATGACACTGCAATTCCATTTGGCGAAATAAATTCCAACCCAATTAGGAGAAACTGTATTGTATTCGCTGATCCGTACAATAGTCAAATTATCTATTTAGAAGCTCTGAATGTAACGAAAACAATAATTTTGACTAAGCCAACAGTGACAGCATGAAATTCGCGTTAACACTTTTTGTCTTTTATGGAAGAACACATTTATTATAGCGATTAGTTAATGCAGGTAATTGGGAAATAATTAAATGTATACGGAAATGGTATGAACGGAACGCGTCAACACAAAACAACAAAGGCCAACGAAAGAAAAGCAAAAGTTGTTTTGCTCAATGTAAACCTTTTACCACAGGTGGTTTTGGCCAAACTAAATGCGGGTAAGCCACAGTCGGTCTTAGCACTGCCCACAAAACACGACGACTTTTGTTTTAAGCATTGCTTTCGAAATACAATGCGATGCCGGAGCTTTTTCACTTGCTTCAACCAGTAGATAGGTACTTGTCGTGATAAATGAAATTATTGGTACGATGTGAAAAATAAATTTAAATATTTTCTCAGTAATAGATATCCGTTGATTTGTACAGTGAGGTTAAAAAGTATGTATGCATATATAATAGAGTGGCTATGGGGCAAAAAAACATATAATTTCAATGTATCTGTTATGAATTTGAGGGAAATTCGAGGAACTCTGATAAATGTGAGCAAATAAACTGAGGTATGAGCACACATAAACCATTGAAACGGCCTAGCCAGTCTCTGAAAACTGATGACAACGTGATCAGTAACGTCACTTTTACAATGTCAGCCGAACAAACGAAATGTCTTTGATCAATCTTTTTTTGATCTAAATAACTTTTCATGTTCCATTTGGAGAAAAAAGGAAAGAAAATTCTCTTTGTGATTACATTTGTAACGCCAAGAAGGAGTCACCAGCCATGTCTGTCTGTCTGTCTGTTGAAAGCACGATAGCACCCAAAGGGATTGACATAGGCGAATGAAATTTGGTAAAAGGACCTCTTTTTATCGTCGTCAGGTTGGTGTTAAAATTGGTCTATGTCGGTCAAGTTGTTCTGGTACCTCCCATACAAAACCAATTTTTCATGACTTGTATGCAGTGGATGGTATCAAAGCATCGCCCAGGCCGATGATGACACTCCTACTTGTTTTTGATTCGGATCACTTTTTGCAGATCTCGATATTTTTTCCAGATTTTCTCATGCTGCCACATATGTTTTACGTCATTTTAAGAAGTTTGTTTTAAAACGAATGCGCAAAGTTTGTGGTCCCAATGGAAAACTGTTGAAATGAAAATGCGCTATCGCCCTATTCATGTTCTTGTGGCTGAACGCACTTATTCTTTCTGTCATATATCTTAAATATATTTCGGTCTTTTGTTGGCTGTGTTCTCACATAAGCAAGACGTGTTTTATTAAACTTTACTTTTTCAGCTGCGTATTAACAATCAAAACGACATTAGTTCCTACTGGACTTAAAGCCCAGTTCACGTGATCAATAAAGATTTAGACACACGAACGGCCGACGAATGGGTGCTGTACACAAGTGCGAAATCCCCAAACCCCAAATTCCCCACCTTTTGAAAAATACCCGAATTGACTATCCCCAAGTGCAAAATCCCAAATGAACAAAATCCCCAACCGTTTTGCAAATGAAAAATCCCCACAGTAGATGACGATGATTGTATACGTCAATATTTTCAAAACGACCGAATATCGGCAAAACGGAATATTTACAATTTAATCACATAAAATATCATTATGTTCAGAAGTTCCTATTCTTCGTTGGTTTTTCTTTCTTGAAGTCCTTTTTGTTATATTTTTTGAATTTAAGTTGTAATATTATATTAGTTATTAAAGTAGGATTTTCAGCACGCAATTACAACAACTACGCTCTACTTGACACTTCGAGACTCGCAGTAGTTATTGTAAATTGTGTGCTTAAAATCTTACTTTACTTTGCTTTGCTGAGAACGAAGCTCAAAAAAACACGGTTACTGTCCATGTATATTTATTATTATTAAATTAGTCGTGTTTTTTTTAGCTTCGTTCTCAGCAAAGCAAAGTAAAGTAAGATTTTAAGCACACAATTTACAATAACTACTGCGAGTCTCGAAGTGTCAAGTAGAGCGTAGTTGTTGTAATTGCGTGCTGAAAATCCTACTTTACTTTGCTTTGCTGAGAACGAAGCTCAAAAAAACATGCCTATTGTTTCACTATCAAATGTCTTAATGCGAGACTCGTTTGGGTTATGTCAAACATAATGCGAGAATCGTTCGAAAATCGCAAATTTCTTGGCAAATAATTTGGCATTTCCGAAATTCGTTGGAACGCTTTTGTAATAGTGGTAGGCACCAATGTGAAATTTGGTTTTCTGTTGCTACTTCTTTTTCTACAGTAAATATGAATGTTTAAATATCCCAAATCAATATATTTCAATTTTAGTTCATATTTTGCACGCCTAATTGTATATTTTCGGAGCACAAGCGAAAAATTTGTTTCTAATAACACAACAAACATTTCAATCGGACATTTTGCGAGTGTGGGTTGGTGAGTTCAGGGCAATTCTCTAAAAATATTCCGGACACTTCTGTTTTGTTAGGAATCAGAGATGAAAGAATAAAAGAGATGGATATCTTTCGTACGTCTATCCCCCAAAACCCATTTGTTTACATTGTTGTTTTTGTTATTTCGACCCCCGTCTGTGAATACGTGTGAGCTGCAAAAAAGCATATTGCTAATGGCCGGCCAATATTCCTTTTGCTTTTATGGGCATCGCGCTGTTCAATTGTTTTGTGTTTGGTCTGGAACTTGTTTGGTTTCTATTAAGGCTTCGATTCAAATAAAAAAAATAATGAAATACACATTTCGGAAAAGCGAATTCTTGCATTAAAGTTCAATTCATGAACTCACATATACTAGAAAAGAAATGAGCATTATGTGCGTGCCTTCATGAATTTTACGGGAAAACAGTTTGTAGGCAGCCGCCTTTCCACTGGAAAGTTATTTATCTCTGTATTCTATTGTCTTTGTTAGGAATTGACCTGGAAGTTCCCTTTTTTCTTCACTGAAACATAGAAAACATAGAAAAAGCACTTCTAGATTTGCTCTTTTCATAGAAAGGGCAATTCTTTTCTTCAATAGAAAACGCCATATTAGACTTGTTTTTTTGAGCTTCGTTCTCAGCAAAGCAAAGTAAAGTAGGATTTTCCACATGCAATTACAACAACTAAGCTCTACTTGACACTTCGAGATTCGCAGTAGTTATTGTAAATTGTGTTCTGAAAATCCTACTTCACTTTGCTTTGCTGAGAACGAAGCTAAAAAAACAGGCCTATTGTAACATTTGAACCCTAGCCGCCAACTCTCAGCTGACAAAATGTCAAAGTTGCATTTTATGCGAGAGCAAATCACAGTACAAATTCATAATCAGACTCCATTAACTGACTGTTTGTTGTACAATGTACATATCATTTGCTTTCGATAGCATTGCCAAATGTTTGCTAAGATTTATGAAACCAATTTAACCGGACGGGAAGACGTGGTTGACAAATTTTATTTAACTTCATAAATCGACAATTATTCACTATAATCAATGCAACACCCTGGAAAACTTCCAGCGGAATGATGATGGGTTAATATACCTAGGTATATATCGCGGTTATTTTCACTTAACACTATTAACACAGTTTGTTTTTAAAATAATACGTTTATGTTTTAAAATTATATGGCACCACTCGAATTGAACCTAATGTCGTGTACCACTATACGAAATAAACTAGTTTTTTAATAAAATTAGAACTCAGTGTCACTTCTAGACGACAGTCAAATCTTAAATCAATTCAGAACATGGGATATTCGTCACAAATAGCATAGTGATAAATAAACGCACACATTTTCACTACACTTTACTTCACTGTTAATTGGATTCGATCTTGTATATTTCACTTTTTTAACCATTGTGATTGTTTAATATATTCAAGCTTACATTTGTGTGCTACAATTTCGACGATGTCTTGCGGCCATATTTGGATTTGTAGATTTAAATTTTTAAAATTAACCAATTCATCAGATAGACGTAGACGTTTGCAATAAATGCTTTTTTTATAGATCCAATCCGAAAGGCTACAGTTCTTCGACTACTCTCGTGAATATCTGTATAAATTGTTGTCTGAAATGGTTAGAAACAATAATGAGAGTTTTCGGAAAAAAAATTCCGAAATAAATTAGCGACTGTTTTCTAATTGACCGTGTACATTTTACAGGTGTACCTACAATGAATAGGGCGATCGCGATCAGTGTTACGGTGACGCCAGTGTAGATGGATCATATGATGTCAAGTGCGTAAAAGTAATGCAAATAGATATACCTAAATGTGGATACAATCATTTGAAAATGTTTACACATAAAAATGATAATTTAACTGACAAATGTGTCAAACTGTCCTTGGAGAGTGAATAATTTCTCGGTTGGTTGGCTAGCTATTAGTTCATAATAAATTACCAAATCATTACAATGTCATCGTTATATGGATTGGACCATATGGAGAATATTTCTATTCGGTTAAATTATATCACAGTTGGTTTGCAGTGAATTATTTTGCACAGTTAATCAGCTATTTAAATAATGCTTCTTCAATTACGTTAACAACACATTAAAATGTAGCAACGCACGGCTTAACTTAAAATGATTTGAGACCCTATTGCTTTGTCGGGTTAATTTCATTATGTGGATGATATTTATGGGGCAACTAGACAGGAACTATATTGTACTGATATCTACACTGACTTTACTGACTTTTTGGGTGCAATTTGGAGTAGGAATGTTAAAATGAGGCCCATCAATACAGCCAACAACGAATGGAAATGGGTTTTCTCTACTGTTCGCAAAATCTTCCATTATATTTTTTTGTTGCTGAATGGACGGCCAACTTTTTTCACTTTTTAAGCAACAAATAAGGTTTACGGTTTTCATAAAGATGTTGTATGAAGTACCTCGTGCAATATTGAACCGATCAGAAAGGTTCCGGAACAATTGGTGCACAATTTCCAAAGCGTAATGTACAAACATTTCTTTAGAGAATATCTAACGCGACCAGTATAAGAAGGTGCCCAACAAGAATTAAATGCTATTCGCAAATCCTAAAAACATGGCTTAGTTTTTGTTTAGGAAAGTAACATTAGTGGACTTACATCGAAGCAAAGATAATGGAATACAGAGATATATATCTTTCCAGTGGAAGGGCGGCTGCCTACAAGCTGTTTTCCCGAAAAATTCATGAAGTCACGCACATATGCTCATTTCTTTTTTAGTATATGTGAGTTCATGAATTGAATTTTAATGCAAGAATTCGCTATTCCGAAATGTGTATTTCACTATTTTTTTTATTTCAATCGAAGCCTTAACAAAAACTAAACAAGTTCAGCACCAAACACAAAACAATTGAACAGCGCGATGCCTATAAAAGCAAAAGTAATGTTGGCCGGCCATTAGCAACATGCTTTTTTGTAGCTCACATGTATTCACAGACGGGGGTTGAGATTACAAAAACAACAATGTAAACAAATGGGTTTTGGGGGGATAGACGTACGAAAGATATCCATCTCTTTTATTCATTCATCTCTGCATCGAAGGTTGAGCGGCACATTCTAAAATGATTTTGGAATACATCGTCTGGATATTCTTCTATAACTTTGAAATAATCTCTAATTTTGGGAATTTTCCTTCTTTTAAATTTGCTTATTAAAGTCCGTGCACGTTTCAAACGGTTTCTTTTTGCTTCACAGATATTAAAAATAAATTTCTCGTCTTTACGATCATAGTTATCGACTAAGACTTTTATTAGCACAACTACCATTTTGTAATGTTTAATGTTTGATGTAAACAATGCGTTCTAATGACGTTTTCCATTGGGAAAAAAAATCAATCTTTTTTTTGATTCGGATTACTTTTTGCAGATCTAGATATTTTTTCAGATTTACACATACTACCACAAATACAGTACAGCTGATTTACGTCATTTAAAGAAGTTTGTTTTAAAACAAATGTACAAAGTTTCGTGAAAACCAAAATAAAGAAATACATAAACAGCAATGGGCATCGTTTTGGATGAATTATTATCTTCATTGTCTTCCTCATCATCTGGAAACAACGAATCAACAAAACTACTCCATTTGTAGCTACAACAGAGGAAACATTTTTCAAGGTTGATTTTACCAAAATCAAATGCAATTTGAGCAGCTGATATTATTGTCAAATAACGCACTAATCCATTTACAAAAGCAGATCAATTTCATTTCATGTTCCATGAGCCGCTTAAAATCTGAGATCTGAAAAAGATTTTTGTTGGTCCCAATGGAAAACTACATAAGACTCAAACGTCATATTCAATCAGCAACGCATCACCATAATGCATCGCATCGCAAAAAAGCATTGATGCCGCATCACTGCGCAAATGTTTGACGTTTCTGAATTTACACAATGGTTTTTTTCATAGAAAATGTGTCAAAAATCTTCACGAGTCAAAACCTTTACCAAAAGCTGTACATCTTTATTCAGAAGGTTGGAAGAATTGTTTAAAAACTACTAAGCTGTTGAAATATTGGCGTTAAAGGTTACCCATTCGCTGGCTTTATTTTACGATTTTTTTTTATATCCTGATGGCTAAAACTGCGATCTGAAAGATCTATTGTATGAATGGGGAAAAGTTAGTCTAAGAGACCTTTCACCTCCCTAATGAAGGCCAGTAAGTCCTCAGTAGCAGAGTTCATTAGATCTGCTGATGTACGAATCTCTCTACTAAAGACACGTTTTCTTAACCAATGATAAGCCGGGCAGTCACAAAAGATGTGTTCAGAGAATTCGACATCCTCCAGACAGAATCTACATTCTGTATCCGGAAAAAGGTTCACTTTGTTGAGGTGGTATCGTAAGCCATAGTAGCCTGTGAGGAAACCCACTAGCTTTCTCATATTGTCCTTACTGAGATTTTCTTGTAGGAGTAGGGCTTGATTAATCGCTTGGATTGTCTTAGACCTGGGACATTTTCCCAGTGGTTATGACGAAGTTGTTGTTATTTTACGATAGGGTCCCCGTCGAGTACATCGCATTTTTCTTGACCAATAATTCTTTTTTTTTAAGTAGAAACAAATTAGTTTCTAGAATTCCTTAGGTCTAATAACTTAATTATATTTTCTATTCTGATTCTGATCCACTGTGCTAATGATCGCCGAAAAAAGGAATTCATCTAGAGGGGTGAACCTCTAGTTTTGACAGAACTTGCCGTCAAGCTCTGGTGGAATATGAGTGTGGGGTCGTGAAGTTTCTTCTTTAGTAGATTGCCTTTCTAGCAGCTAAATGAAAATTGTTGGAAAACTGTTTAAGGTCTACAACTCATCCTATAAATTCTAGTGGTCTACAGAGCTCTATTTTGCCGATATCCTTTCTTATATTTATTAATGATCTGTTGTCTGCCACTTCTATGGAATTAATCGCTTTGATGATAAGAGCACCTCAAGTTTATGTAAAGAATGCTCCATTTTATATGCTCTTAGGTTAACCAACACTCACTGCCCGACAACCGATTAGCGCCCCCTATGCTTCTTGTCTTTGGAGCTGAATATCAGCCAATCGAATAAAACATTTGAAATAAATTGTTTTGCCAATGAAAGTTTATAAAATTATACGCGAAAATAAATGATGTTACCTTAGTAAATCAATCAATACCATACTAAAAATGTTAACGTAATTAACTTGAAAAATCCATATTTTTTTTCGGACATTTGAATAGAACCCCCTCTGGAAAAAGTCGAATAACCTAAGAAAATAGGCACCGAACGCTTCGAAATAACTTTTTTATTTTAATTCAATAAATTTGTAACTTATTTATAAAATAATTAATAATGTGTTGTGCCATATAATTTTTTAGGTAGTCGAGGGAAATAGTCCCCCAGGCACTTTTTATTCCTTCGATAAGTTCAGCTTCAGTTGCGTATTGCCTTCCAGACTCGTATAATTTGCGGGCTAGCCATCCCCAAACATTTTCTATAATATTGTGATCAGGCGATTAAAGGCACGTGCTTTGGCGCTCAATCCAAGACTTTACGAGTCTAGCTGTGTGGAGGGGCGTTATCCTGCTGGAACTTCCATTCCAAGGACCCAAAAATATCCTTGATAGCAGGGGAAGCCGTTTTTAACAATTCAATGTATGCTGTGGCATTCATACTACATGAAACAAACTGCAGTTCAATGGTGCCATAGTATGTAATGGCTCCCCATACCATGACACCACCAGCACGGCTATGCAGTCGATCCAAAGTATGCTCTTCCTTTCGAAGATCATAAAGTAGTAAACATAGTCTGAAAATACTACACGCTGCCATTCCTTGGTTCAGGTCATATTCTCTCTGCAGAAATCAAGCCGTCGCGTCGTTCGAAATTGGTTAAGAGGTGTTTTTTTTTATTTTTAGATGTTTCAAGTGTTGAGCATTCGGAATCACTCTTTGCACAGTCCGCACGCATGCTTTTACACTTGGTTTTTCTTTAATTTTGGCGGCAAAGTCGTGCGAAATGGACGCGTGCCTCTAAATATTTCGCTTGTCAGCTGCCGTTATCACAGAAAGTGGCCGTCCTTTCATATTCTTTCCGTATTTTTGCTCATTACGTAAGAATGAGGAAATAACTTTACGGCTGCGGTTAATTTTTTTTGAAATTTGATGGATTGACTGGCCACACTCACTATATGCCTTTATTTTAGCCTTTTCGGACACACTCAAAACTTTTCGTTTTACCATATTCACTTTATTTTAATGAGCCAAAAAAGAATGTCTGCACGTAAAAATGAATACTTTACCGTAGAGTCGCTAATCGGCTGTCGCATAAAATATGCATGCATTTTTGTCACACTTCCAAGAAAATTGCAAAAAAAAATAACGGCTCACTTCCAGACCTCAAGCTTAATTTTAGAATGAGAGAAAATGGAGTAGAATGAGAAAACAGAAAATTGATCATGATACATATTCAGAGTTCCGAGTTATTTGAATATACACTGAAAGATTAGAGGGGGCGCTGTTCGGTTGTCGGGCAGTGTATATTTCTTAATAAAACGAGATCTTGAAATGTTATATATGGATTCCTAGTAGCCAAGTTCACACCGTTTCCAACAGCCATTACTACTGTTTTGTTTTAATATTTTATTTTTATTATTTACTGTGTTGGTTTCGACTTCAAGATTCCAGGTCCGACCTCCGAATAAATAGAATATAAGCTGTTTTATGTGGACGCATTTGTTGTATGGTAAGTATGCTAAGCAAGGATTTCCAGATTCAACCCCTGGAAAAACAGGTGTGACCAACATTAGAAAGTAATATATATACTGTCCTACGAAACTTTTAAACGGATCCTTTCATTTCGGATAGTACATTAATCTGTATCCGGGAGCTTTTTCCCTCTTAACGAGTATATATACTCAGAAAACCAACTCAGGACGTTCGGAACCACGGATATAATAATAATAAAAGTAAGCAAATTACTTTGTCTGTGTGTGGAAAGAGTAAACAGAAGAGAATACGTTGTGCTACTCTGAAGTGCATTTTTAACCTATGGACTCCCAACTACAGTATTGACATATATACTTTTTCGTATATAAAACACTTCGTCAATCGAATTCCGACTAAGCTCACAATCCACGTATGTACGATCTGAGCTAACATTATTTATTTACAAAAATATCTTAAACCTAGTTAAACATCCGCTGAACAATACTCTTGTAGTGGTCCTCGTCTTGTTTCCTTGCTTGTTTGGTGCGATTGTACAAAGTGAGAAATTCCTTCTTTCCCTTAATGCCATCCATTTTTTCAATTAATGCCAAGGCTTTATCGTAAGACTTGACGTTAAAGAATGCCAGTGCTCGACGATAGACTGCTTTTTCCATTTTCTGTACATCGTGCAGGGTCAGTGTATCAACAAATTCAGTCTGATATATAACGTCTTCGTAACGGTGCTCTCGCAGCAAGCATGCAGCTATATTGGTTTGTATAGCTTGAAGCAGAGCTTCCATATCAGCTCCTTCAACTCCATTCTCTTCTTTTGTTAACACACTGAACGGTTTGAAAGATATTAAGCACTTGGCAGCACGGTTGAAGTATTCCTGCGCGAACATGGGATAGCTCTTGAACATTTGCACTCCATTATTGCGGTAGCTTTGTGCCATATTATACATTTCCTCGACGGTAAATTGAAATAGATATTTTGTGGATAATATTTCGATGAGGGTGATTTCAAAGCAGACAGGCAGCCCAGAATGTGTTGCAATCTGACAAAGGCTAGTTTCACCCAGAAGCATATTTTGAACCAGAATTTCTATGTAGTAATCAATTGGTGTTACTGCTGTGCCCATTTCTAAAAGTAATTCATCAGTCTCTGAGAGGTACAAAGTCGGTCGATCCAGGCAGTTTTCGATGTTGCAAATCTTCAGCCGGCAGTGTGATGATTCCGTTGGTTTCTCAACTTTTGAGAAATTCAGGCTCAATACTTCTTTAGTCAGTCCTTTTTGTGGACATTTCCATATATTACCGATTATCCAGTCCATCGTAGAAATTAAAAAAAGAAACTTTTTGTATCCTTAATTTTATTCTTGTAAACAAATGTTTTGACAGTTTCGTATAGATGACGTTAGATTAAATAGGCTCTATATTTGCAGAAATGTTACCGAAATAGGTACAGTTGGGCCCATGTAAGTGTTGTCTGACCGTCGATAAGGTAGTTTTATGTGAGGGTCTGCTTACATGTTGCGTCTTTACACTGCTTTGTACAGTTCAATATGATATAAATTTTACGTACCAACTTTGAATAATATTTATTATTTTAGATTTTATTTGATCTTATGCAAAAAAAATGCGTACTAACCACAAGCAAATTTGTTTTTCGATAGGCGAAAGCGGTTTAAAAAACTACACAAACCAATACAAATTATTTTTACATCGAAGTTCTACCTTTTCCACACTGACATTTGCCATTTTTTACAATTTTTTTTTATATAAACCACAAAAATGCTCTTGTTCCTAAGATTAATTGTTTAACAATCGCAATTCGAATTTTATATTAGTATTTTCTTCCATGACTTTCAGAAAAGTCAGTGAAATCGAACTTAGTGCTCATCAGTACCCAAATAAATACTTCAAATGGATTTTGAAGGAAGCAACGGAATATCCAGTTCAATTAAGTGCGCTTCTTTTTTGAATAAATGAATAAATGAATATTTTTACAACAACTTTTTTAAGTAATTGGGTAAATTCTACTAAATAATAAATTAAAAGCAAAGGAACGGAAAGCAATTTTCGAATACATAAAACAAATTTAGTTTATTGATTAATCATAGGGACCTTTACAAAAATAGTATTTAAATATAAAATAAATATAATAAATGTATTTTGAGATCTCGGGAAGTTGCAGTATCATATTACACCATCTTGCGTTTATTTTTTCTGAAGGATTTCGTACTGTCGGATGGTTTAAAACATTAATTTCTGTTAATTGATCATGGTAGAAATATTAAACACGTCACATAATTATATCCAATGCAGCTGGTGCAAACTGAGCTTATGTGGTACTTGATTGGGCTCCTTTAGATTCGCTCTTAGGTTTAAGACTTCGTGTGTTTAATCGAACATAAAAACGTCACGTGATCTGTTTTTTGTTAATAACCGTCAACACTTTTATAAGCGTTTTCCATTCATTAGTTTAATTTTATATGAAAACATTCGAAATTTGTGCCCAGATTGATTTCTAAATATTTGTACATAAATAATTAGTAAAACTAGATCCGACCGATGCAATATATGTTTCTTTGCAATTGAAAAATTTCACAAAATAGTATGCAAACTGTACTGGATGTCAAACGCATTTGGTAAATCTAAAGCAACTTTGAGAAAAAATCCACATTCGCAAAAGTGCTCTGAAATCGGAAAAAGATTGTGTTTCTTCATAGCAATCGAACATTGAAAGTGCTCTGAGAGTGCTCATCGAATACCAACCATATTAACAAAAATTGTTTCTCTACTATCTGCAATGTAATCGACATACTAGAATACGCCCACATTGTACTAGATCCCTACTTGTGTTTATACCCTCAGCGAAAAAATCGATTTGACCAATCAAATTCAAGAAAAGTAGGCGTCGTTGCGCATTTTTCAAGAGTATAAATAGAGGCGATAGAAAATTTTCTATTCATTCGAAATCAGTTTGGGAAGCTTCATAGCTGGCTGCTTGGACTGTCTGTAATTTAAATAAATTCTCTAATTTTTAAACTCTTGTGAAAAAAAATCTTCAATCAAAATGGTGAGTAATTTGTTTATTATTATTAATCATTGCATTCCTACATCTGCATCTGTTATTTTGTTGAAATTGATCTATCTAAACCTTTCCGTCATAATTTTACATCTGAGAAAAAAAAAAATTGAAATGGCGACGTGTTCTAGTGAAATCGATGACGTTATCACCTCATTCGGCTTTTTAATTAGTTTTTACTTTCTCAATTTATTAAATGGCTTTTCTGCATAAAAACTTCTAAAAACCTTAATTTTGTACCACTACCGTTTGAAATTTGATTGCTCTGCAAGATATTCCTTAAATTTTCATAGAAAAACCTAAATTTTGCCGGCAGATGCCAAATGCGTAAGCAGCCATTTTTAAAATTTTCACCAAACGCCGCACCCATTTCATCTCTTCATTCGTTTGATGATTTAATTTCCCGTTCCATTAGTGATGTCATGCTTAATTGAATTTGTTCTCTATTTCTTTTATTAACAGCGTGAATGTATCTCTATCCACGTTGGTCAAGCTGGTGTCCAGATTGGTAATGCCTGCTGGGAGTTGTACTGCTTGGAGCATGGAATCCAACCCGATGGTCAGATGCCATCAGACAAGACTGTCGGCGGAGGTGATGATTCATTCAACACCTTCTTCAGCGAAACTGGCGCTGGAAAGCATGTTCCCCGTGCAGTGTTCGTCGATTTGGAACCAACCGTAGTTGATGAAGTCCGTACCGGAACTTACCGCCAGCTGTTCCATCCCGAGCAATTGATCACCGGCAAGGAAGACGCTGCCAACAATTACGCTCGTGGCCACTACACAATTGGCAAGGAAATTGTCGATTTGGTCTTGGACCGAATCCGCAAGTTGGCTGACCAATGTACCGGACTTCAAGGATTCCTCATCTTCCACTCTTTCGGTGGTGGTACCGGCTCTGGATTCACCTCATTGTTGATGGAACGTTTGTCTGTGGATTATGGCAAGAAGTCAAAACTGGAATTCGCCATCTATCCAGCCCCACAGGTCTCAACCGCCGTCGTAGAACCCTACAACTCAATCTTGACCACCCACACCACCTTGGAGCATTCCGACTGCGCCTTCATGGTCGACAATGAAGCCATCTACGATATCTGCCGCAGGAACTTGGATATTGAACGCCCAACCTACACCAACTTGAATCGTTTGATCGGCCAGATTGTGTCATCCATCACCGCCTCACTCCGTTTCGATGGTGCCCTCAATGTCGATTTGACTGAATTCCAAACTAACTTGGTACCATACCCACGTATCCATTTCCCTCTGGTTACCTACGCTCCAGTCATCTCTGCCGAGAAGGCCTACCACGAGCAATTGTCTGTTGCCGAAATCACCAACGCCTGTTTCGAGCCAGCCAACCAGATGGTCAAGTGTGATCCCCGTCACGGAAAGTACATGGCTTGCTGTATGTTGTACCGTGGTGATGTTGTACCCAAGGACGTTAACGCCGCCATCGCTACCATCAAGACTAAGCGCACCATCCAATTCGTCGACTGGTGTCCAACCGGTTTCAAAGTCGGTATCAACTACCAACCACCAACTGTTGTCCCCGGCGGAGATTTGGCCAAGGTACAACGTGCCGTCTGCATGTTGTCCAACACCACAGCCATCGCTGAAGCATGGGCTCGTTTGGATCACAAGTTCGACTTGATGTACGCCAAGCGTGCTTTCGTCCACTGGTACGTCGGTGAGGGTATGGAAGAAGGTGAATTCTCAGAGGCCCGTGAAGATTTGGCCGCACTCGAGAAGGATTACGAGGAGGTCGGCATGGACTCTGGCGACGGTGAAGGCGAAGGCGCTGAGGAATACTAAGCTATTCCCCAAGTTCCGAGAATTCGCTAGATGAAAAGTGAACGCGCTAGAACTTCTTTCGAATCATGAGATTGAAATAAAACAACACATGCATTTCAATTAAAAAAAAAACCATTTGTCTTCCTTATTCTTTAACTTTTCAGCAAGAAGATGCCTGGTCGCATGGCTAAACTTATTTATAGATTTTCGCTGTTCTCTTAGGGCGTTGAACTGATACACGCCGTGCATGGGAAGAAATGCACGCTGCGTAGTTTTTCTGTTGCAGCGCGTGCCATGAAAACTTCTAGAACTTGTGTGGATGTTTGAGAAGGTCATTGCACCATCAGTTGGTCTAATGAACAGGAAGGGCGTTGTATAAAATTCGTTTCATGAATGTACACCGTGCACGCAGACAGTAATTGCTATGGAACATTTTAGTTGATTACAGAGTTGGATCTTGAGAATAGAAATGCAGAGGTGACCCAGACCGTGGGTGTTCCTTTATTCAAACTTTCTTTGCAATTCAATGAGACCTTGTTAGAGATTCAGATTGAACGCAATTTGCCTTCGTTTTGCCCATGCATGTTTTTCATTGAATTAAAAACGGGAATGGGAGGGAACAGGGAAGGTAGTAGAATGAAGTCTGTAGATAGGTGGATAGATGTTGGCAATCGATTTGTCGCTTTCGAATCTGTTATTCGCTCGTTGGAGTGGGTAATAAAAAATTGTATGAGGGCGTCGGTCGTGCTTGTGCGCCGTGATGAGTCACATTATTGATTTTCGTATGTAAAACAGTAAAACCCAGACGAAGGGTGATTAGAGCTAAAATTATGTAATTTATGTGTCCAAGGGAGAGTTTTTTTTCTGACCTAACTATTTGTCGACAAGTCAAACGATAGCAGCGATTGGCAATTCAGATTGAGGGAAGATGAATGCTGAAAAGAAGATACTATTGAGAGGACACACTTCACTTCATAACCGTTCTATAATTATTGTCCTTTGGTAATTGTAGTTGCCACTTAAAAGAAAGGAGGCATAAATTTTCCGAACATTGAATAGTTTTCTTCTTATGATACCCAAAATTAAATTTGGATCGTTTTTAACAAAAGCAATTCTCGCTGTGCCACAGCATTCATGTAGGTCATTTATCCTACATGTCCATTCCATTTTATTCGTCTTACGTGAATCTTTCTGAACAAATCAGTAACACACCATACAGTATTAATAAATTGTGATTTAAGCTTCCTTTCATTAAACTCTAATGGGATCATCATTTGACTTTCAGAAGATCAATTCTTCGGGATGATACAACGGGACGGAAATAGAGAAGAGTCCAGTATAGCGCCTTATTTCTTTACTTTCAATAATGTCTTACTAAAAAGTAACAGCGATTGATGAGTGTTTTTCCATATAGAAATTGCCGCTTCTGATGCAGAGTTAAAAAAGTTGCTTAGTTACTTCTAATGGCTCTACCAACATATCTTCCCAGCCAGGTCGCTGCATTTCAATGCACATGTGCTAAGTGAGACATATGCGTATTATTTTCAGTTATTGCTCTTCCATGTGGCATATAAATTCGAGCCTATTCATAAATGGAAGATGTGCTAAGAAAAGAGTTCACAAATTCATGAACTGGCTTCAATGCTCAGCAGAGAACTTCCATTTGCGCAGCTTTTCCTGCTTTGCAGTGAGTTTGTTTGCAAGGCTTGCATTTGTGAATGGGCCCTTCATCAAAAAAAAAAAAACAATTTCCTTTCTTACGTCAGGAAACATACAGCTCCCATGATGGCGTTTACCCCAGGGCAAGAAATGATCTCATTACCTGACTAATTTTGTAGTGGTAAACATGAATAACTCATTTTCAACCTACACCGCATAAGTATAGTCTTACTTTACCAACCGGACCATATTGTAGAAAGGCGTAGGCATTCACAGCCATAAGCCTACTCCAAAACGTAGCCATGTGTTACGAAACCTACTCCAGAAATCCATACCATAACTGCATTCTGCAGCCTCTTTTCATTTCTGTACATAGATTCGAAGAAATATTTAAATTGTTATAGCATTGTTCTGGTTTATATAAGCCATTCTTTTACGGTTTTTACCTGTCTTCTTTTGGCACAGGTGTATATACATACCAACACCGTATATGGTATTGTATAGATACCACTTCCACCTGGCTGGTTGCCATATGAAACTATTATACATAACCCAGGCAACAACTACGCAAGTCATTTTATTCTGTTGGTTGCTGCATCTATAAATTTCCAGACTTGTATGCGGCAAAACTATCGACCGCTGATTTTTATATTCACTGCTGTATAAGGCCCATTCAATGAAGTCATCAGAAGTAGTTATGAGATGACTAATTTTAGCTGCGGCAAACAACACCGTACCATACGTGTCGTCATCGTGACTACTTCTTTGGGGTGTCTGGTTGTTTTACATGGTTTAAAAATGTATAGATACCTACCCCGTCGTATATTAGGTATATCGGTGCATATAATATTTAATACTGTTGTACAGGGGAGCCCTAAGAAAGTGCATGGATATGTACATGGAAGAATATGGAATAATGCCTACGTTTGCATTTAATTTTATTTAATTGTACATAAAACGTGATCTACAGATCTACATGTGATTGACAAGTGGGGATGTCTTGTGGTTTGATGTCGCTAGGTGTGGCAATGTTACCATGTAGGTACAACGATGAGGTTCTGAATGCAACTTTAATAACATATCTAAAGTTGAAACTAGCGCTTGGTCTGTTACTGTTTGCGCTCTTACAGTGTACAAAAATAGAAAATGTCTATTCTCCAAAAATAAAGTTTGCTTGCCTGTAACCAAAAGAGATAAGTTTTTTTTTTTGCGGTTATCAAAGTATGTAGCTATAGGTAGGTAAGGTATATACTGCCTTTTATTCTTAAAGTAGGTAGGTATACGCTCCTAATAGAGGTATAAGGTAAGGTATATACTGCCTTTTATTCTTAAAGTAGGTAGGTATACCTCTATTAGGAGCGTATACCTACCTACTTTAAGAATAAAAGGCAGTATATACCTTTCCTCGGAGCGCCATCGAATAATGTCGTTTTCAATTGGGACCACCAAAAATCTTTTTCAGATCTCAGATTTTACACGGCTCATGGAACATGAAACGAAATTGATCTGCTTTTGTGAATGGATTAGTGCGTAATTTGACAACAATATCAGCTGTTTAAATTGCATTTGTTTTTGGTAGAATCAACCATGCAAATCTTCTTGAAAATTCCTCTGTTGAAGATACAATGGAGTAGTTTTGTGATTCGTAGTTTCCAGATGATAAGGAAAACAATGAAGATAATAATTTCTCCAAAACTGTTTGCTGTTTATGTATTTCTTTATTTTGGTTTTCACGAAACTTTGCACATTTATTTTAAAACAAACTTCTTTAAATGACGTAAAACATAAGTATATTGGTATGTGTGGCAGTATGAGGAAATCTGAAAAAAATATCGAGATCTTCAAAAAGTGATCCGAATCAGAAAAAAAGATTGATTTTTTTTGTCCAATGAAAAAACAACATTACTTTACATTTTGCACGGATACTATATTATGTATATATGTATATTTTCGGATCACAAGTGAAAAATTTGGTTCTAATAACACAACAAACATTTCAATCTAGTGTGTGTTGGTGAGATCAGGGCAATTCTATAGGAATATCCCCGGCACTTCTGTCGTGTTAAGAATTGACCTGGAAGTGCACTTTTTTTCAATGAAACATAGAATACATAGAAAGAGCACTTCTAGATTTGCTCTTTTCATAGAAAGGGCAATTCTTTTCTTCAATAGAAAACGCCATGATCCTCGTCGTTTACGTTCAATTCCCTTTTTCCGCCTTCCCCACCACCGTACTGACCATGTCCAGCCAAAGCCTATAACAAGAATGCTTTGCAAAGCAAACATGTTTCCAAACTTATTTGACATAAATTGCACCAAACCTTGAATATCCCATTTCCTTCAAACTAATGAAAAATTATTATTATTATCTAAAAATCATGCATGCATAACAAAACATTTATGCGATTGAACCATCAATATTTGTATTTAGTCTTAAGTTTACTAGATTAGGTATTTATGATAATTTTTTTTTTATAAGCAATATAGGTACCTATCAAGAATTAAATTAAATCAAAATGAATGTCCAACCCTCACTCATCCCAATTAATTTATGTATCCTCTTTGAGGCAGGGCCATACCAAATGTCGGAATATCGGCGTCTTCAAAATTCAGTTCCTTATTTAGAGCAAAGTACCTCTTGCCTCTTCACAAAGCACAGGTTATACCAGGGCTTGACATTCATACGCAATCCGCGCCAAAACATTTACTTAACTTGATTAACAAGCATACGGGGACAATTATGTTGGACTTATGTATAGCTACGGTGACCATACTTTAGAATTCCAAATAATGAACAATAGAAAAACATACAGATTTAAACCTCCATTTGGTAAAAAATATATAACGCATTTTTTAGTACTAGATTAATTTGCTCGTTCAGCAAGTGAGGGCACGTAAGCATTACCATATTGGTTTTAAGAATTTAAAAGAAAAACAACAAATAATGAACAACTTCTTAAATACAGAACATTTATATGTTTTTGTACACAAAATAATTCGTAATGAACATCATTACAGAACTGTACATTATTATAATGAACAGATGGTCACCGTATGTATAGTAGATGTTTCACTTATGAATCTTGTGTCGTTTTCCATTGGGACTAAAATCAAAACATTCTTTTTTTTTGATTCGGATCACTTTTTGCAGATCTCGATATTTTGTCAGATTTACACATACTACCACAAAACAGCACAGCTGTTTTACGTCATTTAAAGAAGTTAGTTTTGGAAACTGGAACCTGGAAACTATACTTGTTGAACTACTTTGGCAATGTACCTTACACGGTTTACATAACGCCATATTTAGAATTCAAAAGAACGCTCGAGAACGCCTACCGCAGCAGGGAAGTATGGAGAAATGGACCTATACGTAATACGCAATACGATCCTGTGTATACAAACAGGATCACAAATAGACAACAATATTGCTACGCCTCCCAGACCATTGCACTGTATACCAAGCGGAAGTCATGGCAGTGACAAGAGCGGCCCGTGAGTTTGCTATAAAGGCAATACATCCCGAAGGAATCGCATTCTTTATTAGCAGCCAGGCAATAATAAAATCGAAGCTTGTGAAGGGCTGTCTGGAAGAGCTCAATGCTCTTGGAACACAACAACAATGTATTGCTCTGCTGGGTCCCTAGACATTAAGGCATTCTAAGCAATGAGAAAGCGGATATACTAGCACGACAGAGTTTGGCTAATGGTCTAGAACAAACATCCCCGTCTGTGCATATCGCGCTCTGTATACTTAAGCTAGAAGCGGGGAAGAAGGCCTCAGATGAGGCGAACGCTAGATGTGCTACCACAAGGAAGCTGTGGCCATTTTTTTGTGAAGCCAAAACAGAGAAAATCATACGGATTAACCGGAAATATCTCTCTCTATGCTTTTACTATTGCATACATATTCGTTTCATTTCAAAGCTCAACTCAACGCAACATTAATGGCCAATTCACAATTCGGCGTTGAACGCGTGTGTGCCTCTGCGCGCTTTGACAACAAATCATATGTATGGTCTCTATGGTTGGTCTCAGTATGATTTGTCTATGGTCAATACCTCGCAGATAGTGACTCTGTCATGGGTAGGTAAATTGCATTCCTCTATGAATCGCTTCATCGAAAACAGGATCTAATATAAGATGATTTATATTTAAATATGTTACTATTGTAATTTGGCGGCAACGAATTGAATGTCACCAAAATGCTTTCAGTCAACTGATAACCATTTTGTATGGCGAATTCTAAATATAAAAAAGCTTTTCAATCTCTTGTAGTTCCCTCAATTCGCCACAAAAAAAAAAACAAAGGAATTTATATTCTACTTAGCACGTCCTGTTTTTTGTGATTAAATATTTTGCTCTTGTTTTCATAAAAAAGGTGATAAATGTTTTGCATTTTTTTTAATGTGGCTACTTCCAAACTTATAGTTAATGACAAGCATTACATTGTTAACAGCGAGCATTTATTTCTTCAAATAATCAATTCAGAATGACATAATGTGGTGCATAGGTAGTTTAAAATTAAATTGCTTAGAAATGAATATTTTTTGGAATTCGTAAATGTGAACAAAATGTGTTTTAGCGGCAAATTCGATTAACACATACACAATTTTATATTATAGTTTATTTACTTTGTTTCATGTATCCCTCTTCTAACACCACTATATTACCGATTTGAGTTTGGTATCAATTGATGATAGTGTAAGGTTACCTTAAGCATTAACCTCAACATAGTTTTGTTCTTACTGTACAACAGCAGCGGCAGATGTCATGGTAATGCAGTGCGACTGTCAACAAATGTATTTAATTTCTCGCTCTTGTGTTGCGAAACGAAAAAAAACATTAGTGATTAGTTTGGTGTATTTTCATTTTATTTAAACAAATACAAATAGCATGTCCTCAATGACGCTCACAAAAACAGTTGACCAAGCGACAATTTTAAGTGGAGACAGATCCAAGTAATTATTTTATGAATAAGCAATTCTTGTTGCATTTTTATGTGAACTAATTTTCTTCCGAAGACTCAAGGATTTGCTGTGTAATCGCCTGGCAGAATGCGGTTGGAAGGATCAGGTGAAATTGATGTGCCGTAATATTATAAAAGAAAATGGAGGAAACATAAAGATCGAACAATTAATCGCAGAGGTAACTCCAAATGCTCGGTCCATTGTCCCAGATGCAGTCAAAAAGGAGCTTCTTATGAAGATCAAGACTATTTTGGCAGCGCAGGAGGGGCTTGATATTTGAATCGTCCTATGAGGATAGGTTTAGTTAGAAAATTAATATTAGATGTTCAGTTTTATATATGAAAAAAATATTACAATTATGTGACTACTACCCGTTTTTGCCTTTTGTGAACAAATTTTAAAACTAGGAAGACAAACCCTTCAAAAATCAATTGTATGCATGTATTCATAATCTTACTGCACGCTTTTATAAGTACCTACCTGAAATTGGAAAGCTTGGCAAACGGACTCACATTTCATTCACTTTGGTCCCCGAAGATTGACATTTTGTTCGTTTCTAGTCCTAGGAAAAATTTCGTTCCCACGTCTTGTCAAAAAATTACAGGGCCTAAATACGTTTCACATAACGTGGCGGTGAATGTCGATTGGAGAACCGCCACAACCCACATTTGCAAGAAAGGATATGCAAACTTCTAGAAACGATACGTCGAGAAAATCAATTGAGGTTGGTGGAAGCGTCACAGCTTTGTATATTTGTTTCCCTTCAAGATGCTGTAATATTGAAAGTTGGAAAAGATACTTCAAAGGCAATAACTGTTTCTGGTAACTCGATTTAATTCTGTTAAAGCCAAAACAGTTTCTTATTAGATTCTAAAATGACCTTAAATTCACCTCCCTAAGGGGGCATATCGACCGACCAATGCGATAGCTCTTGATTTAGATTTTTTCGTTCGGGAATACGTGAAGCTGATTAATAATCTGTTTTGTCGCTATGCTTTAGGACGTTCATACATTTCTGACAAAGGCTTCTTTAGTGTCTGGACCAATATTTCATAATATCGTTTTCAAAACTGTTCAATAAAACGTTAACTGAGTTGACTTTCAGTCCCGACAAGCACAAATGCCGCATGTCACCCTGTAAAAAGCTTATTGGCGGTAAGGTCTAGTCACGGATATATCTAGTGTGTGTGTGTGGAAAAGGTTTTCCTTTGTTGCAACCTAGGCTGCATTTTGTACTCTATTGACTAGCTTTTGAAAGTTAAAAGTTGCTCACTAAAATGCCTACATCTCATAAACGAATACACATACAAAAATATACAAAAAAACCTTGGTATTGACGTCACCTTTCAACTGAAATATTCAGAAACAAAATCCGTTTACGCATTACAGAGAGCATCAATTTCAAACACAATAAGTCTGTGCCTTTACTTTTAAATCTTACGAATTTTTACTCAATGCCATTCCACTCGACTCGAAAAATTTGTAAAAGAGAGCGTCATCGTGAGACCAAGATATAACATCTCCACTGAGAATCTTGCGAATTTTTACTCAACAAATTTCTTGGTGTAAGAATTGAAAAAGCTGTCAGTCATGTCTCTCTCTGTGAGAGAATTTATCCCCACCACTGCCATTTTGACAGTCTTTCCAATCTTACTAAAAAAGTAAAGGAACAGACCAATGCAACTTAGTGTTACATGATTTAGGCGGAACAAGATCTGCATTTACTGAAAAAACCCTCCTGTCGTAATTGTAACCCTCACAGGCGTTTTTACATAAATTTCTTGCAATCTGGTAATGTCGATTCACAAAATAAAATATGAAAAAGATATAGAAAATGATAGAACAGAGTCCGGTTTATAACAGTATTAAATAGACCATCAGCTCAGCCAACTTAAGTGAAAATTATAGATAAATCATACCCCCAAACTCGCAATCGTCTTCCCGCTGGCCCCTAAAATTTTGTGCAAATTCCGCATCAAATGTTTTCTGTCAGTGTAATGTCAATTAGAATAAAAAAAATGCTGCCAATAGTGGGGGAATGTGATAGAGTCGGGAATATCACATTTTAACTGAATATGTTAAGCATTTGCTTAAAATATGTATGAAAAATGAACAATAGTCGTGTTTTTTTGAGCTTCGTTCTCAGCAAAACAAAGTAAAGTAGGATTTTCAGCACGCAATTACAACAACTACGCTCTACTTGACACTTCGAGACTCGCAGTAGTTATTGTAATTTGTGTGCTGAAAATCCTACTTTACTTTGCTTTGCTGAGAACGAAGCTCAAAAAAACAGGCCTAATGTAGATTGGTTGAAGAAAAATAAAAACATTCTGAATACATTTTCTTCAGTAGTAAGCTAACCTGGCAGTTCATTCTGTTCTTTTCTGTTGTTACAGATTGGGGGGAGCCTTTGAGAGAAGGATTGCGATAAATTTTCCTTTTTTTATAGAGAAACGTGAGGTATTTTAAATAAAACACTTCTTTAAAAAGGTGAACCCACACGGCAAACTGATCACAAAATAGCAATTGTTGCAGTTCTTTTATTTCCAACAGTCTTTCAGTTCAAAAATGATCGGCTAGATCTAGAGCTGTTTTTTGCCACTCTTAAGTGTTCCTACTTCTTACATCGAAACAAAAGTTGGAAAAAAAAAATGAAAACAAGTAGAAAAAATTTGTATTCATCGGAAACTTTATTTCACATTCTGTTAAATAGAAAGTCACAATTCTTATAGTGGCAGTTATATTTAATCATAGTCATTGTAACAATAATAGTTGCTGTCATATTTTCCATACTTGTAATCCTCCTCATGGAAACAATTGTTCTTTGGAGTTTTCAGCATTTCATGAGGTTTTCCCACTTGAAGTATAGACATCATTCCTTCTTCGGAATGAACTCCTAAATGACAGTGATGCATCCAATAACCCTTATTTCTTGAAAAAAATCGGTAAATAGCATAACCAAGTCCTGGTACTTGTATCGTGTCCTTCGTCACCGGAGTTCTGCCCAGTCTTCTCCTCAATGGAGTTGTTTTGTCAATTTCTTCAATCTAGTAAAAGGGAAATATTTGAAATTTGAATTAAAAATGTTTAGATTCTCATTTCAATACGGCCATAAGACTTAATTGTGATATAAATGATAGGCCATCTAGTGGTTTCTTTTTAAAGGTTATTTTGACACTGACACCTGTTTCACGCTCGAAATCTTGACAGAAAGTCAGTATCATACCTCCGCGGAAAGAAATTAATCGCTTTACGCTTGAACAACGTTGTAAAAAATTGAAAACTTATTTCTGTGAGTGTCGTGTAGCCCAAACAGTGCATTTTTCGAAAAGAAGTTTTGGCCGAAGATAAGCACCCACCTCGCCTGCTGTACGCAAGTTTGTGCAAAAAGTTCGTCGGTTCGTGGGCGCTACAGAGCCATGGAACCGACTTTCTTTTTACTGAAACTGAAGACATGGATTTGGACGACCTCTGTTGGTTGCAGGGTGGTGCGCCATGCCACACAGCCCATGCCGCAATCGATCTTTTGTCCACGAAATTCCAAAATCGTTCTATCAGCCATCTTGGCGATGACATTTGGAGGTGCGATTTGACCCCTTTGGACTTTTTTTTTGTGGGGAACCGTGAAGGACCGATGTTATGCAATCCGAAAACGATTCAAGCACTTAAGGCCAATATCATCCAAGCAATCCGTGAGCTACAGCCCGGATACATCAACACGGTCTTGCAAAATTGGAGTGACAGAATGCGCTATTGCGATGCCAGCCGAGGCAGCCGCTTGAACGATGTTGTGTTCCATAGTTAATGGGAATCTTTGCTTTTACTAACAAAAGCCACAATACATGGAAAAAATTGAGTTTTCTTCATTTTATTGCATTTTTAAAAGAAACATATTTTTGGTCCACCCGTATAAATGTTTTGTTTCTATTACTATGAAATAATGGAAAATGAAATGTCAAACTCCATATGAAAAAATTAACATTTCACAAAAAGTGCAAGTGCGCTACGTCTAGCACAAATTCTGAAATATCAATCTAACGGGCATGGAACGCTGCCATTTTGAAAAAAATAGAAACATTTGAAACCCACAAACAAACACCCCTACATGAAAAGCAATAGGCGTGTTTTATTGAAAATCTATCTGAGTAAAAGTAAAGTACAATAACTACTGTAAACAAATTCAAGATATCCTGTTTATGAACACTAGAAATGGGCTGATAGCTCTTCAGTCAGCAAAATTTGTTAAATGTTTCAAAAGCTATCTTTGCTTTAACTAAAAATTTAATAAACTAAAGCTCAACTTACATTTGCAATACCTTCTCCTAGAACACCCATACCAACCACTTTAAAGTCGTACCCATGGAGATGAATAGGGTGACCCCTAGCCATAGTAGTTGTTGCAACAATTTCAATATGCCTGCATGCTGGTATTTGAATGACATTTAAACATCTGCAGAGTTCCACGCTACAATCAATGCCGTCGTTTTTCAATGACGTCTTGTTACAAAAGGATCTCTCAATTCCCAAATGACGGGCTTGCAGCAATGACACAGGAGGCATATCGAAGGTAATTCCGTCCATTTGAAAAGCAAAGTCTTCACCATTGGTATAGACGCCCATGTTGGTGTAGTATGTTTCGAACTTCTGATTCCTACTCCATTCGGTGCGGGCTAGACCATTCACTTCAACCATAGTAATCTGATTAGGGTCGTCGGACGGCCCAACGTCGAGAGGATTCAACTGAAGTCCGCCTGGAGAGTAATCATATGTTAGCTTTCTACTCGGAAAACCGTACTTTGGTGCTCCTTTGTAGTGAATAATGGCAACTTGATGGATTTGATCGGTCGCACAGAATCCTAGTCCTTTTACTTGAAACCAGTAGTTACCTACCGGTGCGGAAGCGTGTATCACAACATCAAACCGCTCTGCTGCTAAGATTACAATACTCTTGACGGTAACTGGTTCCATATCATATCCATCGCTACTGATTACCAGCAGGTCATGGTTATCGACAGATACTTCGATCGGACAATTGGCATTGCCATTGTGGATAATACGGAAGCGGTATTTATTTGACTTAGTGACCTTGAACCTCTCATAGTTTATTCTCTCCTCATTATCGCCATCGTGAAATTGTGTTTCCGCATTATGACCCTTTCCATTGATTATAATATTTCTGGGTGTTGTAGAGCTAAAGTTGTATGACCAATCCTGAATCAATGCTATATGGTCAGTCATATCAAAATCATACAAGTGTGCATGAGGATTCAACTCGTTGGGTTGTCGTACAACTAACGCGCCAGAAAGGCCATAAGCTCTTTGGGCAAAACTGTGACCATGCCACCAGAAAGTGCCGTGTTGAGATACCTCGAATTTATAAACGAAGTCCTCGCCCGGATGAATTGGATACTGAGTGGTGTAAGGTGCTCCGTCCATGTGTGGTGTTTGAATTTGGTGAACACCATGCCAATGGATGGTGGTATCCTCTTGTAGATTATTTGTAACTTTAGCAATAATGGTATCATTTTCACAAATCTCAATGTGATAACCCGGCAATTGTTTGTTTGCTACCACGACACTGGAAGTAATTCCATCTATTTCAATGCAACCCCTGTCAGGATCATTGTTGGTCTTTGCACATATATTGCCTGCAGCTTCATAGTTCTCCACATTGAACTCGTAGTAACAGTTCATTTTCTGACCGATAACACATCTCCGATCGCATGGATGCACATTGTAGTCTTGTAAATGCGATTGAGGATCGTATTCGTAGTCATTGTACTGATAGTAGTCATTTGAAGACTGAGATTTGTGCAGTGAGTTGTAATCGTAGCCTGGAAAAGAAAATCATTATTTTTAATTAATTTGTTGGACAATAGCCCTGTTTTTTTGACCTTCGTTCTCAGCAAAGCAAAGTAAAGTAGAATTTTAAACACGTAAATACAACAACTACGCTCACTTGACACTTCGAGACTCGTAGTAGTTGTGTGCTGAAAATCTTACTTTACTTTGCTTTGCTGAGAACGACGCTCAAAAAAACACACCTAATATCTGAAATTTTATTGATAATGATAATAGGCGTGTTTTTTTAGCTTCGTTCTCAGAAAAGCAAAGTAAAGTACGATTTTCAGCACACAAATTACAATAACTACTGCGAGTCTCGAAGTGTCAAGTGGTGTTGTTGGAATGGCATGCTGAAAATCGTACTTTACTTTGCTTTGCTGAGAACGAAGTTAAAAAAACAGGCCTATTAACGATGTACACAAAATTATTTCTTCAAAATTATATATTCAAAATTCCAGTTGTAAGTCGACTAGATTAGAACTCAAAAACTAGATTGGATTGGCAATGCCACTTTACCTGTGACAGCCACTCGACCAACATAATAAGCCGCATTCAAGAATCTAGTTATCTTAAGTCGACTAGATTGGTCTTGATGAGATGTAACCTGAACGCAAAATATAGATTGGTCGGGAACGTCAATTTTCCTACGTCAGCCACATACATGAACTGTCAGCTTAGTACTCAGTCACGAATTTCTTGACTAGATTATTCGGCCACCCCTCCATTAGCGTCAACTGAAAAAACTGTTCGAATGACCGATCTAAGCTAATCAAAAAACTGAAACACTCCAAGTCAGGTAGCTGTCAGTCTAACTGAACTAGATATTTGAACGTTTCCACTTGAATCTTAAACGTCCCCCATTTTCGGAGTATTTTGGTTTAAGTTTCTATGTTAATAAATAGTCTAAGTTTGTTTTTAAATTGTCAAAATATCATAAAGTAATTAGAAATATACTGACAGCTTTCCTATGTCTCCCCGATTTCCCCCTCAATTGATCTGTGAATACGTGTAAAGCAGCAAAACATGGCGGGAGGTGTAATAGACTACTGACACTCAGCAGTGTTCTTACATGGTGGTATCTCTACCTTTTTGTTGGAATTTCAATTTTCGAAAAACTTTCTGTTTGCAAAAGGACGAAAAACATCAAAATTGTGGGAATATCAATAATCTGGCAAAAAGCATTCAAAAAACAAATTTCACCATGAGTATCAACGCACTAAATATAAAAGTACCAAAAAATAAAATCATTACAATGTTAGAAAAATAAAAAAAATAAATAGGTAGTTGGCGCAACAGGTCCGTAGCGGCCCTAGGCTTAGCTTCTCACAACCATTCGTTTTGTGTGAGTATTTCATTTTTGGGACGAATGGGATCTACATATTTATGCCGAGTCCAAACGGCCAATTGAGAAGCTCGTTCATGACAGATATTTTCGGATGTTTGTCAGACGTTCCCGAGAGGTGGCGCAGTGAAAAAAACCTTAAGTTGGAACTTCGGTTTGTTTTTTTGAGATTCGAACCTGGGACACCTCGCTTAATAGTCCAACACACTCATTTGATTTTCTTTTCGAACAATACAAATTTTACTTTTAAAAGTACGGTTTTTTCCAAAAAAAATCGAGTGAATTTTAGTTTAGCGAAAAGAGAAACATGAGCACACTCCGTGGGAAAAATAAAGAGAGATCGTGCTATGAACACCGACTGATAGTTTGACATTTCATATTAGTAAAGCCCGTATGACACTATATTTTTTTTTTGCATTTTTCTGCATTAGACCTGAACGAAAATTCCCGATAGGAGTGAGTGTAGACACATCAAAAGAAATATAATTAAAAATGTATTAAAATGAATTTTTTCAGCTGCTGGCAGCTTTTTTTTTGACATTTCAATATTATTACATAACAAATTCGTTTGACAATTTGTGGCTGCTTTACAAATAAATGCTACCCCATTCGTAATACACTTTCAGTCAGCGGTGCGACTGAAAAAAAATGAGGAAAAAATTTAGAACAAAAAAAAAACAAAACTGAAAAGTTTTTGGTAGACATTTTACGAATGAAAATAATGTCATTTTTTACACGATAAAGTTGCAAAATGATGACTGCGCATTTATTATTGTTTTGTAATTTTTTTTAAACTTTTTTAAGTGACAGTATTGTCAGTTTCCTTTTATGCTCTTGTTAGTTGTTTAACCAAATCGATAATTAAAAAAATAATTTGAACATTCATTGCTTTTCAATTTTTTCGTATGTTTTTTGATTAATTAATTTGCGGTGTTTAGAACTGATTTTTATTGTATGACGTCTAGCTACATAATTCGCTTCACTTGATACCAGGAAATAAGAGAATCAAACAAGTATAGGCCTGTTTTTTTAGCTTCGTTCTCAGCAAAACAAAGTAAAGTAGGATTCTCAGCACGCAATTACAACAACTACGCTCTACTTGACACTTCGAGACTCGCAGTAGTTATTGTTATTTGTGTGCTGAAAATCCTACTTTACTTAGCTTTGCTGAGAACGAAGCTCAGAAAAACACGCCTTATTTATATAAAAATGTAGCAAACAATTTTAACTTGGGACTAAGAAAAACTATTATTTAAAACACAGTCCCACACTCGAAATTGAAATGAGAATCCACCTCTACCAGACATCCGGTTTAAACCGGATATATACCCTGTTTTTTTGTTTTTCAAGTAACCCTCTTTGATTAACATGGCACAAATACATGAGTTCAAACTGGGCTACATCCAAGGTCAAATTAAGCTTGTAGGCAATCCCTCTTTTTTGACTGAAGCTGTCAGTCTATTTAGTACTTAGTTTAGTCTATATATGTCATAAAAATTCGGCCATTCGGTGGTCACTCGTCTTTCGTAAAGTACGAACATAAGTAGTCACATATTTGGGACACATGTTTACGTCATAATATCGTCGGTATGTCAAAATTTGACATCAAAAGTGTCATGTGTAATCGTAGCTTAAGAACAGAGTCCAGCAAGCACTTAACCGCATGGTAAGCGAACTGTCAGTGCAAAATTTCACTGCGTGAACTCGATTATGCACTTTCCTCCGACCCTTCGCTGATAGCGAATAATTAAAATCATTTAATACTAAAGACAAGCTTTTAAGTTTGTCAAACTACTATATTACTATACATAACTACTCAATACGAAACAGTAGGTAGCTACTTATTGGAAATTACGCATTTTCTCTCCTTCGTAATTGACAGCCCAATGTTATTGACCCCTACACAAGAAATGTTTCACCCAAAAAGTTCACCACCATGACGTCTAACACTAAATATACCTGGTGGACAAGCAAACGCTCACTAGAGCTCTAGCGCCATATGACAAACAACTGTAAATAAAAGGAGCCGAGTTATGCAGAAAAAAATTTAAATCTAGAAGAGGAATAACACCGGTCATATGCTAATATTTTTAATAGAATACTTTCTAACTATACCTGCCGATTGACAAAGTCTCCAAGCAAGACGGTAGTTATGTAGTAGGGGAACTTATTTTTGTAGTTAAGAGTTCGTTAAACTGATTTTTGAATATTGTGTTTTAGCAAATATTTATCGCTATATGCTAATGCAGAGTTTTTCGCAAAAAACTCCTCAGTGATTCAAAAGGAACAAATTTGTAAAAAGAAGAATATTATACATTTTGTTCGTTAGTTGATTGAGGTTGTGATATATGCAAATGCCATGGTACACTTCTAAAGCTTTTGATCTGCCGTCTCTGGGCTGTGGAATCATATAATCTGCCAAATTTATGACCTTCGGAATGGTTTTTTTTTTTTATGCAACTACATCGGTAGAATAGGATATATTAGGGGTATTCAACTGGCCTTGTATAATAACATACCGATTACAATTTCGCTACACTTTTGCACTTTATCTGAACCTATTGTAACTGAAAAATACAACAGAGTGAAGTGTAGCCTTGTCAAGTTGACAACAATTCGCTAAATTGTTTATTCCTGTGTGTAGCTTTCGGAAATAAAGAGAATGGAAAACAAAAGTAAGTGCCGCCGAAGGGAAAATTCGTTTTCATGATATCATCTACGTCTTTACTTGTTTTTTTTTCGCTTTCATTTAGGCATAATAAACAATTAAAAGCAAATTTTTCATTTTCAGTAAAGCTTTAAAGTGTTCTGAAACACAATTTCAATTGTCAAACTGAAAATGTCATAAGGTGCAATTTTGCAAGATATGAGAAAAAGTGTGATCACAATCTTTTATAATTTTATAACGATGGCATTCAAAACGATATAATTACAAAAACAATTTCTCCCGCTTTCGCTTTTAGTGATAGTGGTGGGTTATCTTTCTCTGGTTTTCCTACTCCAATTCTTCGAAATATACAAACTCAATGTTGTCCACTTCGAAAAAATCTATTTTTACAACAAAAAAAAAAAACAGAAAGAAATATCAAATTTTCATAAAGGCTAGAACGGACCTGTTTTGGAATGAACAATCTTATACAAAAGTGACACAACGAAATTATGAGTGAAAAATTCGCTGTCCTTTTCGTTTTGCTCCGCTCTCCTTTTGCACAAATTTATTGTCAGGGAAATTATGGGCACATTAAAGAATCTAGTTATATTAAGTCAACTAGATTGGTCTGGATAAGATGTAACCTGAACGCAAAAACAAGATTGTTCGGGAACGTCACTTTTTCTACGTCATACACATATGAGAACTGTCAACTTAGTACACAGTCACGAATTTCTTGACTAGATTCGTCGGCTACTCCTCCATAAACGTCAACTGAAATAGCTGATAGATTTTTTTTCCAATTTTTTAGGGTTACTTTTTTTTGATTACATTATTTTTAAAATTAAAATAAAATCAACACAACGCATGCGGCTACGTATTCGGAAAAATAGATTCATTAGACTTAAATTAATTTTCCTTTATAGCTGCAAAAATGACCGTGTTGCTGAAGACATTTTTTCCGTTCATACTAGTGTTGTCAAACTGGAAATCGAGGTAGACACACATGACGAATAGTTTATCGTCTCTATTCAACTATTGGGCTTTTCTATTGCAGATTCTGATACAATTTTCGTATTTAAATCGCCCTAACATTTGCTGGAGTTCCACACAAATTCACAATTACAGAGAGGTGCACAAAAAGTACTTTTATAATAAACGTTTTCATTTAAGATCTCAAATAAGGTCATTGATTTGCATGCACAAATAAAGGGTTTTACTTTATTACAGACAAACTTTTCAAACACACAAATTCGTAAGTTATCACTATCACTATTCATGCATTACCATTGGTTAAAGTAATAAAAGCAATTATTACAACTGCTACAATCGTCATCGAATTCATTGCTCTATTCATTCGATGAACTTAGATTGAGCGTAAATAAAGTAACCGACCAATTTACCGCGGCGACGATACGGGTGCGTATTCAACTCGACTGTTAGCACAAAAGACTGTCTTTGCCAATTTATAGAAAAGCACCATCTGAGAACATTATTATTTCGATATTTTGGTAGCGAAAAGATTAAAGTTAAATATGCGAACCTAAAATTAGAATGTATTAATTCTTATTCATCAATAATTACTCTGCATAATTGTAAACTTAAATTTGCTTTCTTTATCGTCTAAATTCTTAACTGAAACTCTCAAACTCAGTTCTTATCTGTATTAAATATTTCAATGAATTAATATAAAAAAAAAATGTTTACGAAAACCCATGATATGAATTATGCAAAAGTAGAATGGTAAGAGCATGGCTATTAGACTACGACCGCAGATCTATTTAGTTCAGATTAAAAATTTTAGTTAAAGTTTGTTAAACTCTCTTATATACTACTTCCAACACACTTTTGGTAGATTTCCTTTGTCGAAATTTACGATGACGCTTTTGCATAATTTTGGCCTAGTTTCGTTTATCCAGTGCTCAATTGTATCCTTCAAGGCGTGAGCGTAATCGTGGGCTTATTGGCAAAAACATTTCACTCCAAAGAACGCCAAAGAAAAAACTCATGCAGTAATTTCATTATTCTTCATGTTGTTGGAATCACAATTCGTCCACATTTACAACTTGCAATTCAGGCACAAGAAAATCGATTTTCAATTCATAATAGAAAGTACAATCAACTGTTTTTGAAAATATCCAGGCATTTTCAAATAATAGCTCCCATGCCTCTAGCCCAAAATTCGCACCGAATATTTACACATTTCTTATTATATAATAGGTCTATTCGCGTACTTTCCCGAGCCAAACACTACAAATCCGTCAAACTCAACAAATTTACCAAAACTCTCTCAGAGAACTTAAAATATACGCCAAAGTACGTGGATAGACTTCGAGCTTCTTTGGACAACTTTCATCTTTGACATCTAATCCATATCACAAATATCTATACTTAATTAAATTTTTGCAACATACGAAACGTTCTAGGACAACATTCGACCACCACCGAATTTTCTTTATTTTTACAGATTTTATTGTTCGGTGCAATTCATTTTAAAGAGGGATTTTGAATTTGTTATTTGACAACTTGTGCATTTGACATATCAGTACTTGCCGGTTGAATTTCTCTGAGCTGTTTCGAGCCAAGAGAGGAACCACTCGTTACTCGTTATTTTGCTAATTTTTTTCTTTTTCTGTCATTTTTGATGAGAAGGTGTATAGACATTGTGCGATTGCGATCGATTTATATCGATTGCGTTCGATTCAACCCGCGTACGCGAACGAACCTAATCACAAATTTAAGGAACCCTAAATTCGACAATTTTAACGATTAAGATAATATTGAACTATAGCTGTCAAGCGTTTATTCTTTAAAAAAAAACATTACCGGGGACTTTCAAGTATCTAGCTTAGTAAGTAAGACAACTGACAGACTTTCCATAAAAGTTAACTTAAACAGCTGCTCATATTACCGATTTCAGCGAATCAAAAACGAGATAAGTTTGACAGCTGTCTGAAGCGTTTATTCTTTTAAAAAAAACATTACTGGGGACATTCAAGTATCTAGCTTAGTAAGTACGACAACTGACAGACTTTCCATAAACGTTAACTTAAACAGCTTCTAATATTACCGATTTCAGCGAATCAAAACCGAGATAAGTTTGACAGCTATCTGAATAGATGACAGACAGCTGTCTGACTAGATAACAGCTGTCAGAGTTACTTAACTAGTTACTTGAACGTCCTCATTTTGATCTGAGATTTCAGATTTTTGCTGCCAAATCGAAATTCGAATTTTATTGTTTCTTGTTTCTGTTGAGTTGGCCGCAAAATTTATAATAACGCTTTTCGAAATAATTAAATATAAAAACTCGTTTCCATACGCGAACTATTAATAATTCAGTTAAAAAACAATCTAGCCAGCGATAAACAATTCGTAACCGCCAGCTGTGTTGCATATACATTGGCATTAGCGAAAGTATGTGTAAATCTGAGAAAAAATCGAGATTTTTCAAAAGTGCCTCAGATCAAAAATAGGAATGATTTTTTTGGCAAATCGAACATGAAAAGCAATATCGATCGAAAAAAAATGGATTTTTTCTTAAAAAATGTATCTTCTTGCCAAATCGAAAGCGACATAGGTTTACAGTTCAAACAGTAATATGTGACTGATGTAGGAAAAGTGACCTTGTCGACCAATATAGGTTTTTTCGTTCAGGTTACATCTAGTACAGGCCAAATTATTGAATGTGTCCATTCTCTCGTGTAGCGATTCATATTTATGAATCTTATACTGTTCACCTTTCACGCTCCTTTTTGTATTTTGTTGGCAGCACTTTACCAGCTGTGTGAAGATGCAGGTTCATAGCATTGAGAAATCATACTGAGCCCCCAACTCGCAATTCTCTTGCCGTTGGTCGTTCAAGTTTTGTTCAAATATCCGCCATTTGGTTATCCTATCAGTGTTATGTCGCAATCAACCATTGCGCTGGAATAAATCGAAGTTCTAACACACGCGGGAAAAACATATTTATCTTTTCAGATAGCCAAGCAGCTCTCAAAGTCCTGGACTCATCTGTCATAAAATCTGAACTTGTCTTAGAAACATTTAAAACAATCTATGAACTTTCTAAGAAAAACGAATCAGCACACTGGCTTAAATCGGAGCAACCACTCCACTTATCGGACCTGAACCATTCTGCGGAGTCAGCAAAACCCATTTCAGGAACTATATTAAAAACCTTTCTCGTATCGAGTCAAATGAGATCTGACACAGTACAACTGGGCTGAACTGCACCAGACAATTTTTCCCCAAAATTCTCCACCCGAAAATCGCTGTCCCTGATTAATCTGGAGAAAAATAATCTGAGGATCCTAACAGGAATAATCAGCGGATATGGTCTCGTGAAAAAACATCTCCACCGCATTGGTGTCTCACCGAATCCTATTTGCAGACTTTGTCTTGAGAGTGACGAATCCTCTCTTCACATATTCACAGAATGTCCGGTTCTATATCGTCTCAGAAAAAAACATCCTTGGCGATGAAATTGTCAATTTAGTAACATTTTCTGACTATACACCCAGAGAAGATTCTTGTCTTCTCTGGAGTGAAAAGATGGCTCCTTTAAGAAGCCGTAGTGCGAGAGCTATCCCGCTTGAAGGCTATCCCGCTCTTTCAATTTATCTGACGTTCAAGTATGTATCTAGTTTAGTAAGTCTGACAGCTCTCTCACTAGATGTATCTCGGTTTTGATTGGGGGAAATCGGTCATATGAGCAGATGTGTCAGTTGACGTTTCTGGAGGCGTAGCCGACGAATCCAGTCGAGAAATTCGTGACTGAGTACCAGAGATGAATGAATAAAAGACATGGATATCTTTCGAATGTCTATCCTCCCAAAACCCATTTGTTTACATTGTTGTTTTTGTAATTTCAACCCCCTACTGTGAATACGTGTGAGCTACAAAAAAGCATGTTGCTATGGTCGGCCAAAATTCCTTTTGCTCTTGTGGGCATCGCGCTGTTCAATTGCTTTGTGTTTGGTGTTGAACTTGTGTGGTTTTTGTTAAGGCTTCGATTAAAATAAAAATAAAAGTAAAATACACATTTCGGAATAGCGAATTCTTGCATTTAAGTCCAATTCATGAACTCACATATACTAGAAAAGAAATGAGCATTTGTGCGTTACTTCATGAATTTCTCGGGAAAACAGCTTGTAGGCAGCCGCCTTTCCACTGGAAAGTTATATATCTCTGTATTCCATTATCTTTGGTTGACAGTTCTCATATGTGGCTGACGTAGGAAAAGTGTCATTCCCGACCAATCTAGTTTTTGCGTTCAGGTTGCATCTCATCCAGACCAATCTAGTCGACTTAAGATAACTAGATTCTTGAATGCGGCCTATGTCAAGTAGAATTTGTTGTGTGACATGCAAAAACATACAAAAAATAAATGCTGCCAACCGTAGGACTATGTGATAGAGTTCGGGAATACCCCATTTTAACATTTCTGAATGCTATTGGTTAGTTATTTAATATATATTTTTAAAATGCGAGTAATTTAATTTGTTTGGTTAAAAAAACTTTCTTAGGGAAATGTCCTATATACTAGAAACATATTAGGACAAACATGGTTGCGTATTTTCTGCTTCTGAATATCACGAACTTCGATTTCATATGTGAATTTTTTTAAATAACGGAATAAAATTTGCTTTGTTTATTTTTCTACATTTTAAGCAAGTGTACACTTATTCCTAAAAAAATACCTGTAACGAATAATTTAATGGATAAAATTGTATGAACACTGTCAGCACCTTTGCCCACAGCGGAAGTGGCATATGCTAGGTGCGCCGGAATTTTTTTTCTAAGTGTGGTTCAAAGTACTCTCGCCAATAACAGAGCGCCCATATTTTATCGACTGATGTAAAAATTGATTATGGGTGGAAAATTTGAAAGTTCCATCACAAAATGTATTGTTTGCGGAGTAAAAATTCTGCAAAAATAAAGTCTGCTACGTACGTTCGACGGACCTTTCCTTCCGTTGAATATGTTACCGGACATGATGGATACTATGGGTTCGAATATTTAGCCTTAAGCCCTGTTTATATAGCAATCTAGATGTAAACAATTAATACATAAAATGACGCGGTTATTAAATGAATACAAAGAAATAGGTACGACCAACGATTGTATCATATTTCATAATGCAGCATATACTACGTGGCAACCGTAAATAATCTAATTTGCTAAAGCGCTGAAAGTATAGAGTTTTCAATTATAAAGTTACCTATGTGTCAACCGATGACGTAACCGATCGGGGTTTATACAGCCACTGAAAAGCCAAGCCTACTTTTGACACTTTGCCCATTGAGTCGAAGCAATGCTCTCAGTCCACACAAGCTTTTATAATAAAATATCGAATCTATAATAATTTTGTTTTCACTCTCGATTTTTGTCACACCCCACAATTTAGATTGTAAGTAAATACTCAGTTAACATTTGTCTGTTCGAAATAAATTGTTAAGATAAATTATTTATGCGCTCTAACTTATGCCTCTGTATGTTAAATAATGTAATTCTTTCAATCAAAATAAATCATCTTCTATCGCCAATTTATGGCGCAGCAATAAATTGATCGTAATAACGAAATTACTTGAGTGCGATAATAACTCTGAAATGAAGGAAAGGTAATATCCAATGATTTAAAAGAGTACCGCCTAATAAGAAAAATACCCTTTCGGGGTCTTTCCAGTTTCATTCTTGGGAAATTTGTGTCAATACCTATAATATTGCCGGTAGGCAATTTTACTGGCTATTGTGTTCATAAAGTTCTCAAATAAACAAACAGTTTTGATGCCGGAATTGGTGTTTACTAGTCATTAAAATCGAAACCTATTTAACCTTGTTGCAAAAGGTGATTTTTATATAGAAAATATAGATTTGTGAAACTACACTGGACTCTAAAATGATTACTAGTGCCGAGCATTCACTTTCAATATCAACAATCCATGATTTTTGTATCAAATTCCTATTGTTACTATTCACAAAGCATTCTGCAAATCGAGATGTGTAAAATATAAACTTAGAAGAACGCACTTGATAAACTGACACAAACAAAACTGATTACGACAAACATGGGCCGCATTCAAGAATCTAGTTATCTTAAGTCGACTAGATTGGTCTCGGTGAGATGCAACCTGAACGCAAAAACTAGATTGGTCGGGAACGTCACTTTCCCTACGTCAGCCACATATGCGAATTGTCAACTTAGTACTCAGTCACGAATTTTTTGACTAGATTCGTCGGCTACCCCTCCATAAACGTCACCAGAAACAGCTGCTCATATGACCGATTTCCGCCAATCAAAACCGAGATACATTTAGTGAGAGAACTGTCAGACTTACTAAACTAGATACTTGAACGTCCCCATTTCTCTTTGATATAGTGGTCGCGTTCCATTAATCGGTAGATAACTAGCGGCGAGGTGTTTCAAACACAAGATATTTATAAAAATGTTGACGTTGTATTGTAAATCGGAGCTCTAGCACAATATTGAAATTTTTCTTTCAAGACAAGTTTTCAATCTAGCGTAAAAATTTGGACAATAAAACAAAAGTGGTGGACTTCGTTAATGAAATTGGGTATATATTTATATTTATTATATATTTTATTATTATAATATTATTTTTTGAGTAAAAATAAAAGTTAATAACACCTTTCGCCGGTGCAATGTCGGTTGCGGAAATGGTTCACGCGTATGGGCCAATTCAATTTAAAATGAACTCCGGAAAGAGCAGCTGATGGTAGATCGACGTCGTCCTTGACGTCGAATATAATGAATGCATAGCGGGCTAGCGTCGACTATTACGATGTGGTGGATTTCCGCCTGAAAAAAAAGAGGCATTTTCGAGGCTACATTTTATGATTCGACAGGAATTGGATGGTAATGAAAGTCACACAACAAATCAAAAAAAAAATCAAAGTAACAAACAATTCTGGTGTGGAATGTATTGTGGAACCTAAAATGGTGCATTGAAAACAACCCTGTGTCACCAAACATGTTCCACTTCCAATTGGAGACTTGAATCTGTCAAATAAGTGTCTCGAGTTTGTTCGAAGTAAGCCTAGTATCCTGCTCGCGCTAAATTTTAGCGTCCCTAGTCTCCACTTCATTTCTCCACACCAAAGATAAATGCTCGCTAAATTATTAAACATCATATAGATGGGACAAAAACCATTTGTTCATGACAGTAAACGTTATTTTAATTATTCGCGTACATTTCAAAAGACAATGCATTGTTTAAATCGTTCCAAAACAATAGATATAATTAAAATTGAAGAAAATATTATCATTGCTGCAGCAGCTCAAATAATTTCTATAGTAGCAAGAAGAAGACGACACGTTCCTTCGTGTCGGGTAATCCCCTATTTGCATTGGAATTTTTCTGCAATTTCCATATTGCTGATCGTTCCTCCACAAGCCCTGCAATTTTTTTATGTTTTTTTATCGCATGAAACGGAGTTTTCCAAAGTAAACATAAAACAAATTGTTTCCTCCTTTTTTATGTCAAAATTTATCTTCGAATTAATATATCGGACATTAATTTCGCGAGCTAAATGAGTGGAGACTTTTCATCGGCCCATCTATATGAAGAATTTAGCGTGCGAACAGGATACTGCTTTGCTAAACTGCCTCGTTAAATTTTATCTTTGTAGACTTCTTTGTATGGGAGATAAAATTTACCGAGTAGTATAGACATGTTTTACTGTCTGTTACAGCTATATATACCTGATCGAACTTTGCATTGGCTTTTTAAAATTGTCATTTGGGATTTATCCTAATTTATTGCGAAAGTACTCTTTTTATATAACTAAAACTTTCTAAACAATTATTTATGTATTTTTCGATTGAGTATTTTAGATTTCTCCTACCAAATCGAATTGAATCCGAATTCTATTTATTCTTTTGTGTATTAAGTTGCCGCAAACAACACTTTTTTTCCACTTCCACTGAAGATGCATTACACTTTATTTTCACACATCTATACAAGCCCATTTCGAAATAATTTAATATTAAAACTCGTTTCCATAGGCGTTTCTTTTTTTTAACATTTTTAACAGTGAAAAAGGGAACTACAAAAGTCTCTCAATTTTTAATTTAATATTGTCGTCTTTAAAAACATTGTAATCAGAATAATTGTGCCTAAAGAATTGCAAAAAATGTGCACTTTTGATCTTTGTATTTGTGTTTGGCTATTGTTGGCTCCAAGATTTTTGAAATTTTCCTCGATACCTATTATGAAACCTGGTAACACTCCAGTACGATTGTCAAATTTTCCCAAGCAAATATTGTCCCGAACAATAAACGTGAGCGAAAAGCGAGTGGAGAATTGTACCAAGCAATCTACTACAACTACCCACTTTTCCGCCATCATTTCGCAGCAGCTGCGTACTGCAAAACGAAAATGAGAGCGAAATTTTTCCTTCATGATTTCGTTGTGTCATTTTTGTATGGGATTTTTCGTTTCAGAACAGATGCGTACCGGCCTTAAGTAGTTTATTATTATCTTTAATTTGTAGAATCTTTTTTAAAATTGTGGTTCCATGATGGAAAATAGTTGACACTTTTTTGACGAAATGAAAAAATCGTGCCATCAGTAATAGCCCTCCTACAGAAACATTAAAATTTGCATACCTTCTGAATGAGTTGTTGGATTGCGATTAAATTAAAACTCCGAGCAATGTTGCTCCCTTCGTTATGTTTTAGAAACCGACAATGATTCTTAACGTGGTGCGTTAACAAATGCAAATCTCTTTAAAAACAGCTAAACAATTTTACTATAGAAATATCACGTTATTTGTTCGTCTGTAAAAATACATAATAAATAAAATAAATTAACAAATAAAATAGGTACTCTCAATGAAATATGGAAATAATAAAATTAAAGCCTAAAAGACACCAGTCTTTGAGTGTCTTTCAGTTCCTAACACTTAAGTTTAGGTCGAATTGTCTTCATTTGTCGAGTCTCGCCAATTTTCAGTACAGCCATCATTCCAAGTATCGAATGGTTTTCAATGTGACAGTGATACATCCAATATCCAGGATTGTTGCTCATAAATCGAATGATTACGTAACCATATCCGGGCACTTGCACCGAGTCCTTCTCCACCGGATAGTCATCATTTCTACTCAGCAGCCTGTACCTATCGAACTCCTCAATCTGTATAAAGAAAACATTTACAACATCATGTGTGCCTTACAAGTGGTACAACTGTTACTCACCCTCCAAAGATCCTGCTCGTGAAGCACTCCTTGGCCGACAACTCGAAAGGTATAGCCATGTATATGGAATGGATGTGTCCCTTGCATATAGTTGACAACAATGAATTCAATCGGCGCATATGCTGGCAGCGACCACATGTTGACACAGCGGCATGTTTCTCGTGAGCAGTCTTTCCCAGCTTTCGCCAGAGTTGTCTTATTGCAATACGATGAACCATCGAATAAATCTTTGGATTGTAGCAACGATACACCTGGCATTTCATAGGTTATGTTATCGATCTGCATCTGCAGGCCTTCGGCTCCCATGTGGAGGCCAAAATTTGAATAGAACCTTTGAAACCGCGTTGAGTGATGCCATTCGACAGGGCGCATTGATCTTAGCTCTGTTATATGAACGCTGTTCTCCTCCTCATAATCCAAGGGATTCACTTTGACACCAGTCAGCCTGTAGTCATAGTTCAACTTGTCGAATGGTTCATTGTTCCGACTATTGGCTCCACGGTAGTGAAGAATGGCGCCCTGATAGAGATTGTCAATACTGCAATTGGTGTAACCTCTAACCCTCACCCAGTAATTCTGAGTATGTCGATCAGCTTGAAGTACGAAATCGAATCTCTCCGCCGATGTCATGAAGAATGATGTAGCCACCACTGGCTGAATGTCATTGCCATCGGTGCTTATCACCAGAAGTCGATGATTGTCAATGGAAAACTCGATTGGGCAGTTGAAAACCCCGTTGAAGATGACTCGGAAACGATATCGATTTCCTCGAACTACATCGAATTGTTCGAACTGAAAGTTGTTGACATCGCGTGAAATGTGGTTCCGTCCCTTGCCGTTTATCAAAATATTCGAAAGCCTATCGAAATCGTAGTTGTAGACGACATCCTGGATCATAATAGTGTGTTCGGTTAAATCATAGTCGTACAAGGTGCTATGCACGTCATGGATTCTTGGTTGACGGATTATAAAACTTCCGGCGGCTCCGAGTCCTCTCTGCCAGTGACTGTGACTATGATACCAAATAGTGCCGCTACGATCGGCAGTGAATTTATAGCGAAATGTCTCCCCAGGATTAATGGGGTACTGAGTGACGAATGGTGCTCCATCCATATCGGGTGTCTCGCTCATGTGTATACCATGCCAGTGCATTGTTGTTGCCTCTGTGAGTTTGTTCACAACGTCTGCTATAATGGTATCATTTTCGCACACTTCGATCGGCGGTCCCGGAAGTCTCTTGTTAATAGCTACGACAACGGAATTCACGCCATCTGCAAAGAGGCAGTTTTCGCGCAAACACTGCTTTCTATCATAGGCACAGTGACCGCACTCCGGCCCCATTGTTTCGTAGAAATGAACAACTAATTTGTAGTAACACGTCACATGTTGCCCTGGTAAGCAATCGCGTTTGCAAGGGTGGCTGTCAAAATTTCCATTGAATTTGTAAAGTTCTTTGTTCAAACTGTTGGAGTAGTCGATGGATTTGGCCGTTCGTATATATAGTTCTGTAAGGAGAGACATTTGTGTGAAATGAAAACTATAAACTATACATTTGAAGCAAAATACTATGTGGTTGTAGCGTGCTCAAGTGGATCCTACGCCACTCTCTGCCAATCGTTCTAAACCATCAGGTGGAATTCGCATAGTGTGAGGGAATGATCTCGGACTTGATCTTACCATGTTCTTGATTTCCGAGATGAGGACATGCTCAAAACTGAAAACCATTCACGAGAAGTGCCATTAACTTAATACGGTTTTTAAGGACAGGGCGGTTCTAAAATTGTGCGTTTTAGATACTTTGAACAGTTTTGATAAAGTAGATTATTTGAATTAAAGAACTTTTACTTCAAACTTATTATTTGAGAAATTGTATTCATTTTAAAATCATTAGCGAATAAATTTGTTTAACTTTTCAATGTCTACTGCTCAGAAGTGCGGCATTAAGCGTCTTCATAATTCCCACTTTCACTGCCAGACGATCAAATAATTTTCATCTGCAAGTTTGCTAATGAAAATGTTCACTATGTAGCGTGAATCTTCCTAATAGATCACATTTTTGTTTATAGCTTTTGAATGTTTACACGGTCTGTTTAGGCTTTAAATTCATCCTCTCTATAATATCATTTAAATTTGTTTCTTAAATGGGGGCGTATACGTAGCATTTTTATTATTTTCTCACTGTTTTTAATTGAAAGGCAAGAGTGCAGAGCTACCTAGTCGATTTAGGATGACTAAACAATTAAATGCATTGTTATAATAAAATAACCCATTGCAAAATGTTTTAGTTTTACTACTTCTACTAGGTAGGTGCACCAGTACCCGGCCAGTCACTAGCATTCGGCCACTTTGCGTTAAATAGTTGATAATAAGTAAATTAATCGCCATTTTAACGGGCGAACAATTGTGGCTATCATTTTTGACCTATCTAACGTTATGATAAAACTTGAAAAGCTGTGAACATCACTAAACCGCCAAAAAAAATGCGCAGTCTATGTAGTTCGTCGAGGAAGTGAAAAGTGCGATTTTGAGTTCGAGAGAGTTAGTGGAGGTATCAAACGATAAACGTAAGTTTCAGTGTTTTTTTTTAATACAGGGTGGCGCACGAATCGTGCTACAAAAATAGAACGTAATAACTTTTTTTCTGTGTGAGTAATCGGCTTATTTTTTTTTTATTTTGTAGGTTACTATTTAGATTTATAAAAATGGATGCTTGGGATACGGAGAAAAGAATTTGGATAGTGCAACGGTACCATGCTTTGCAGTCCGTCATTTCCGTCCAAAGGGAATTTAGGCGGGAGTTTGGCGGTAATCCCCCGAGTAGATGGACCATTATGAGGTTTGTAAACATGTTTGCCGAATCTGGCAGCATCGCACGAAGGCCGTACCATCGAGATGCCAATGTTCGGGTTCAGGATACAATCGCAGCAGTAGCATCTGCAATACAGGCCAATCCGAGCGTTTCGACCCGAAACTTATCGGGGCAAATTGGAGTTAGTAGACGGTCATTACAAAGGATACTTCATGACGATTTAAACTTGTTTCCGTACAAAGTCCAAATTACTAGCAAGTTAAACCTGGAATTTTGCCAAAAAATGATATCAATGGCCGAAGAAGACAACACATTGATCAATTGTTTGTTCATGTCTGATGAGGCCCATTTTGATCTTAACGGCAATGTAAACAAGCAAAATTGCCGTATATGGAAAGAGACTAATCCAGAAATGCTCCATGAGACGGAACTGCATCCAGAACGAGTCACTCTGTGGTGCGCAGTTTCATCAAGGTGTATTGTCGGGCCGTACTTCTTTGAAGAAAACGGTGTAACCGTTACTGTCAATTGGGACCGTTATTTAAAGATGTTGAAGGAGTTTTTTTGCCCAGAACTGCGCCGAAGACGTATACCATTCAAAAGCGTTTGGTTTCAGCAAGATGGAGCAACTGCACATATAGCCAGACCAGTTATGGCGGAGCTAAACAAAAAATTCGCAAACAAATTAATTTCTAGGAACTCCACTCTTCGCTGGCCCCCAAGGTCACCTGACCTGACTGCACCAAACTTCTTTTTATGGGGTTATGTCAAGCAAGAGGTGTATAAAACGAAGCCCAGGAATTTAACTGAATTAAAGCAGTCCATAACGACAATAATTGAGGCGATCCCAACTTCAACTCTTCAGGCCGCAATGAATAGTTTTTTGATCAGGTGCCGGATATGCGTGGGAGAGCGTGGAGGTCATTTGCGATCTATAATTTTTAAAAACAACTAACAATTTAAAATAAAATTTAATTTTCTAACCAATAAAAAAAAATAAATGAAATACATCGATTAAAAAAAAAGTTATTCTAATTTCTTATTGTAGCACAATTGGTGCGCCACCCTGTATTAACCAACTCGTTTATTGTTTTTCTGTTAAGTTATTTAATTATTAACCATAAAATGTTAAAAAAACATGAAATTTTTATTTTTATTTAACTACTAGCAGTACCCGCCCGGCTTCGCCCGTGCAAAATGTTACACTATATTAGAAGTTTAGTTTCTATCCTGCATTATTTACCCTGGAGCACGCTACATAATTATCTATAACTGCCCGTGAATTCAACTCCCACTTTTCTTAAAGTTTGACCCTGTGATTTATTGATTGTCATGGCAGAACAAACATTAATAGGAAATTGAACTGAAATGGATAATTGCTGGGAATTATTTGTATTCTTGGTATAAATACCGTATCTCCTTTACCACACCCAGTTAAAATTAACGCATCTATAACATTTTTCTGTAACGAATTCACTCCCATTCTGGTACCATTACAAAGCTTGGGGGATTCAAATTGCGAAGCAACATAATGGAAACTCCAGCTTTTAATTCAATTCTATGAGCAAAAAGTCCAATGGCTGTAATGCTATTTAAAAACTTCACCGGGTAATTTACTGCCTCATCTTAATAGCAAATAACATTCATAAATAGTACGACGTGTATCACCAGGAATTTTCTCTAATATAAATCCCCTAATGTAATAATACCACGATCTGGTATCACTGGTACCTATACCTATTTGACATTTCTTTCTAGACACTTTATTTTGTAAGCAAAACAGGACAAACAAACCTTTCCTACATATTTGCCATTTCTTTTGTTTTTTCTTTTTCTTAGCAAACCACACGGCGTACTGCCTCTGTCTGTCCCCCTCTCCGTCACAGGAGTAAAATAGGGTTAAAAGAGATGTCAATACAATATTGCGCAGTTAGTATGTTTGATTTGAGAATGAATTGCATATCTACTCACTCATGTGAAAATCGTAGAAATGTTTCAAATTTTGCCTTTTTATTTAAAAACCTTTTAATTTATCGAGTTATTGGATATCCTAAGTTGTACCTGCAGATGTCCTCTATAAGCTGATATTTAATATACTTAAATGCTCCCAGTATTTTCGAACGGAAAGCGTGACAAAAAAAAAAGCAAAACGAAACAAAAAAATAAATTACTCTTGTCCAATTTTTTTCCGGAATTTATAGAGATATAGAGTTGAAACAAAGTAGAGATTGTAGGCCTAGGTATCCTCTATAGGCCTGTGAAAAATGAACCAGAATATACTGAGCAGTTTCTACGATTTTTGCATTTAAATCCATGCAGTCAAATTCAATCTTAGTCGAACAGAACTACACCAATTTTATTTATATGATTAGATGGTGGTCGGTTACTAGAACCTTATTTTTTGAAGGTGTTCTAGTGTCCGGCCAAGGTAGCCGGATACTAGATTTTTGGTTAAAATCAAATTTGTTGTTTTTTTTTTGTTCAAATGAAACCAAATACTCTTCTCTTTCAGTCGATATAAATAATATGTGTTTAATATGTATCCAGTATCCGGCCACGAAAGATCACACTGGCCGGTTCCTAAAACATCCTGCTTCAGTATTCGGCCTAAGGATAATTTGGTTTATTTTCGAATTTTCAAAGCTTTTAGCGAGCTGATAAAATTAAGCTTGCCTTGGATGATATTCAACGAAACGATTTAAGCCACAGAAAAGCCGCTTCCAAATACAACATGGGAAAATAGTAGTTTTGTATCCTGAAGAGGAAAAAAATGTGGCTTTCCCCTTAAGAAAACAGACCTTCTTGACACTGTTCAAAGAATTTTGAAATCAGAAAAGCGTAAAAACCCTTTTTAAAATGATCGCCCGGGTTTAGGACATGGCTATGATTGTCTTTTAAAAGAAATCCCTACTTAAGCCGTAGAGAAGCTGAAACTATATCAAAAGGCAGGGCGATTGTTACAGAATATAGCATTCGAAAATGGTTCAAGGGTCTCCAACATTTTTTAATAGAAAGAGGAAATGAAGATGTGCTGATTGACCCTAGGAGGATTATGAACGGAGACGAAACCAGTTTTTTTCTTATATAAAGGTCACAAAAACGTTTACCAAATTCAAATGGCCAAAGAAAAGGATACCATCACCGTGTTACCTATGATGACTGTTAGCGGGAAGCTTCTGCCACCATTAGTTATACTTCCGTTTATTCGACCACCGACATCGGCAGAAGCGTTCCAAAGGATTGGTGGGAAGAACCGAATCTGGGTGGATGAGAAGTGAGACATTTTACGAGTACATTGCTAACTGCATCGACAAATGAATTGCAGAGATCGAAGTGCCTGGTTTTGGTACTGCTGTTCGTGGACGGTCATAAGTCTTATTTATCCATGCATCTAAGCCAACAACAGATCAGAATCATATTCACCATGCAGATCTCGGTCTCTATGTGCTTTGTTGAAGTATTTTTTTTATCCAGAGCCTTTTAAGAAAAATAATAAAACCTCTACAAAGCCTTGCAGGTCTCCTAGCGCAATTTCTTCACAGGCTTGGAGTGATATATACGATCGAAAAGACCGAGCTAAGCAAGAAAAAATCGATGAAGTTAAAAAGAGAAAAGATGCAAGACTACAGAAAAAAAAAAGAAAGCCCAAGGAAAGAACCAGAAAAGGAAAAAAACAAGTTATCAGATGCGAGAAATGCGAAGGGGAACTTACCTAAAGTCAAGCTCAATCAGCTTTTCTTATTACAATGAGGCTATATTTATAGACTTTATATGTGATAACTGATAACTGCCTAGATTAAGGAAACGTTTAAGTTTTTTTTATTATATTTATAAGTGTTATTTTTCATTTGTTTATATTAAAAATGTATACCTATGTACCTGAATTTTCATCTTTTACCTGATATTATTTTAATTGTCTTTGACAAGTCTTAAAAATCGATTTTATATGAACAAGTGTTATTTATTATTTATTTTATAACTACATACGTCCCTTTATAAAAAAGTGTAACTGAATTCGTATTATTTTACTTACCTACCAAAATGTTATTTTTCTTTGACAAGTTTCGAAAATTGAAGTTACCTGAACTATTATTGTGTACATATGTTATGTCTATAATATACCTAGTAGTTTATAATAATGAATAAGAAAACACTTCATTTAAAAGAATTTCCTACACATTAAAATATTTCCTGACGACTTAGAAAATATACACGTAAATGTTCAAGTTTTCACTTCTGTCGGCACTCCCAGAGTGGCATTGTTTTTTTTTTAGTTCAGAGCTGAGGTCTGAACCAAGCTCGAGCAATATGAGCACGCTCTGAATCAAGCTAGCTCAGATCGTTCTGATGTAGCTGTCATTTGTGATAATGTAGTCTATAAATTGAATATTTATTAAATTGGTTAACCTTCAGTTCCGAACAACAAGGTTCGTACGCCATTTCAACTATTTTGTTTTCTGTTTTTTTTTTCTGTCAAATGTGACTATTAGTGTGTCATCAGCTTTTCAGCCTGCTCAGTCAATTTACTCTGAGCTCATAGAGCGCGCTCCGATCATGCTCTGAACAAAAAAGAAACACAAATTATGAGCTCTGATGTATCTGAGCTAAAAAGAAACACGAACTTTTCGTATAACACTTTAGGTTGTGCTCTCAACTAAAAAAGAAAAACACCTAATGTCTGCTTTACAATAGGCGTGTTTTTTTTTAGCTTAGTTCTATGCAAAGCAAAGTAAAGTAGGATTTTCAGCACGCAATTACAACAACTACGCTCTACATAACACTTCGAGACTCCCAGTAGTTATTGTAATTTTTGTGCTGAAAATCTTACTTAACTTTGCTTTGCTGAGAACGAAGCTCAAAAAAAACACGCCTAATATAAAGAGTCAAATTTAACCAATCAACAGTCAAATCAAATGTAAACAACCCATTAGTCACTAAACAAGTTCCACTTCCAATTGGAGACTCGAATCTGTCAAATAAGTGGAGAGCTAATTCTAGAACCACCGAATTTGTTCGGGACGAACCGGTATTGACTAGAAAGTTCCCGATAGATGGCGGAGCAGATATAAAGGGGCATATTTGAGAATATGGAGGGAACAGATGGTTGTTAAATAGTGATTGGCAGAGACAATACTGAGACCACCAACTCCGACCGATTTCCCGTTACTTAGCCTACAAGCTATATTTTTATGGGGTGGCAAATGCTAAGTGCGCTTGTATTGTTACATGGAAATTCGTATTGACAAACGTCACGTAACTTCAAAAATTCCGACTCACCAACACGCTCGCACCTTGCATATGCCACTTCCGCTGTGGGCAAAGTTGCTGACAGCGTTCATAGAATTTTATCCGTTAAATTTGAAATTATTCGTTACGTGTGCATAATAATTTTTTTAAGGAATAAATGGAGATTTGGTTAGTATATATATGAAAAATGAACAATGCAGATTGTTTGAAGTAAAATAGAAATATATTGAGCAAATTTTCGTCAGTTTTCTAAGAAAAATTTACGCATGAAATCGAAGTTAATGATATTCAAAAGCGCTAAATAGGCAACCATGTTTGTCATAATAAGTTTTTAGTATATATAACATCTCATTTAGCTAGTTTTATTAACCAAAGAAATCAAATTACTTGCCTTTTAACAACATATAATACTAACCAATGGAATGCAATTTTTGTATTTTTTGTATGTTTTTGCATGTCACACGGATTCTTAATTGACACATCATTTGTCTCTGGTGATTGGTAAAGTTCAAGATAAAGCAGTGTAAAGTATGTAGTGAATTAAGTGGTTGTTTTAAGTCGGATAAGAATTGTTTAAAGAAATATTGTTTTGAAGTGAATTATTGGAATAAATAGTATAATAAAAATGATTTTATTAGAAAAGTTCAACGTTTTATCTTTTCGAATTCCAGCTCGGATGTAACAATATTTTCAAAGATCCATGAATTCATTTGTTGGCTTTTTCAGCGTTTTAGCGAAGCTGGGTAGAAAGATACTTGTTAGGCACCCTGCTTATTAAGAAAGTCATCCATGCCAAAAATTTCTTGTACATCTAATTTGATCGTACTATATTCAATGGGAAAATTATGTTATAAGAACGAAAAACGTAGTGTTCTCTTAAAGAACCAACTGAAATCTAAGTTAATTTCTAAATCACCTTCCTACGAATCGTTTTTCATGATGAAATGTCAAAAATGTAATAAATGATTATAAAAGCCAAGTCAACTAGCTGTTGAGATTGCTACGGCCACCTGCAGCTCAGTAGCTCAGTTTTTGGAGCAGCTATTGTTCACTCGACCTGGTGAAATTCTCACATGGAAAGTTAATTTTGACATTAGGCGGCGAAAAAACTGTATGAAGTTTGGCATATCACGTGATCTGCGTACTAGGCTTTAGTTAACTAACCGTATAAAGGCCGCCTCAATAGAAAATATGAAAAAAAAAATATTGCTACATATAAGTTTTATAGAAAAGATTGTACGTTGTTGGAAAAGTGCAACTAAAAATGTTCTAAAATCTTGGTTTCAATTTAGATAAGATTTCACTGAGAGGACAATAAATGTCTTCTTTTATATTTATCTCGCCTCAACGAAAAGTGGTTACTGAAATGACAATGAAAACTTTCTCGTTCTATCCGATAAAGGTACCGTTAACAGTGGGTATATGCCATCCACATAAAAATAATGTTTAACTTTGAGCACTTTATGGTAACTTTTAAAGATTTACACAATTGAACTAATCAACTATTTTATAAAATTCACATTTAAAATATAAATAAATACATAAGAATAAACTTGATGTATCCATTTTGTTGATACAGTTGTTGTTATAACTAAAAACGAGACTTTAGCGTTAAAAGAAATAAGTACCATTGCAATAAACTGATTTTATTTCAACTGCCGCCAGGACAATAAAAATCACTAAACAATTTACAATAACTCGGAATTTATGGTCTCCCGCTCGTATAACCATCATCTTGCGTTGCTCAATTGACTTTGCCATAATAGTGACCAAAATCATTTTTGAGACTACCCGATCTCGTAACGACATCCCCCTCCAGCAAGGAAAGTTTCACACATATGCGAATGCCTTGCATTCACCGTCAAATTTTAAAATAAGGGAAATCAGATAAATTCACACCTAACCAGGAAAATAATATGTAAAACCATCTAACAGATTGAAATTGAATTATTTAACGACGCAATATCTGCAATAAAAGATCTCTGCGCCGCCAAAATTTTAATTTTATTTGCCCATTTAAGGATGATTCAACTACATCGTCTGTATACGAACATGGGCTTTGGGTAGTCTGTCTACGTGATGCTCTTGCTTTCAGATTGATCATTGAAGCGGAAGTTACAATGTCTTATTAACAGATCGGGCAGCAATTGTGTAATGTAATACGATGAATACGATGTGAGTAGTCTAAAGCGAAAAGATTGCTTATCATTTTTATGTGATAAGCATGCTCCGGCTAATGTTAGGGGTATAATTACATTTGATATACGATGGATTACAACATTTTGTGATAGGGCAATGCAATATAATTTTGAGCAAACAATTAATAAAACTTTCATAAAAGTTGTTAAGTGCTATCGGACATGATTCTTCAATTTGCCCTCCAAAATAAGATTCCAATTAATACCTAATCGCAATGAGGAAAACCTTGCGAATCATTGAGGCAAATAGTTTATTTATTGAATACAATAAAGGTATTATCGCAAAAGAACTGGCAGTAGATGATACCTATGTATTTCTGTTCACAAAAAAAAACGAAGGTGGACTAAAATGCAATACTTTAAAAAAAATGCGCATTGTGAAAGCGTCAGGTTATATTTATCTGCTTTTGCGATGCTTAGCATTTGTTATGCATTTGTTACTGCCAATCAAAGTAAAATTGGGAAATTATTAAAAAAATATATTATTTCACTTACGACTTCGGCGATGAATCTATTTTATTTAGCGGTGAAATGAAACTGAAAAGTCAAATGTCATTTGAATCATAATCATTCTCGATGCTTTTACAATGCACTTCGGAAAAGTATGCATTGCATCATAGGTATCAGCTTGCGTTTTGGAAAGCCAGGTTAAGAAGTAATGCAAAAGAGCGTTTTGGAATTCAGCCGTGGTGTGCCAAAAGCAAATGAAATCTGTTGAATGCCTCTGCCAGTCTGTACCAAGCAAGATTAGCAAAAAAACAAGAATGAAGCTATTAACCTGCGAGGAATACAAATAGACTCTATACGCGAAACTTTTATTCTGTTGTTCCCTAAAGTCTTAAGCAACGATTACACGTGCCATTTTTCGTGGCAAGTTTTGAATGCTGACGTCACAAAAATTCAGACATTCGGTGGTACTCATGTGTCTTTCGTGAGAGTGCGCTGCGACATCTCGCGTGATCAGACGCTTGTGGCACGTGGTGACAGATTTAGCACAAATAGGGTCGCCTTATTCCCTCCATATCCAGTGGCCGGCCGCCCAAAAGCGTCGATAATAGTAAAACTAAAGCCTTACTTCTTTATCTTATGGCTGAAATAATATCGGTGATCTCTTTCTTATGATATGTCAAAATATTTATTTACATTACACGGGTAATTCCCCAGTTATAAATTTATTAGGTGCGCGACCTCGTCGGGACTAGTTCAAGTACAGTTAAAGTGTTGCAAACCATAATGAAAATTATTCTGGGTTTAGTGATTTATGTGAAAACTGTTGAGGTGAGTGTTCTATATGCGTTTTTTTTCTATACAAGGCGGGCCAAAAGAAATCACCCTATTGGAAGATGCTCTTATTTTTGCAAATGGCCGCCAATGTCAATGACATTTGTGGACTAGACAGATGTAGAATACAAGTGAACAAGCCATGGAGCGATACACTCCCCAAGAACGCGGAATAATCGTGTCTATTTTTTTGCGTAACAATTCGTCTGTAGTGTTGGCGCAGCGCGAATTCCATCACGCCGATTCCACGGCCGTCCGACACCGACTGCGCAAACCCTGCGCCGTTTGGCCACCAACATTGAAGAGTATGGGATCACACGAGACGTTGCCAAGAGTGGCCGGCCTCGGAACGTCCGTTTTACCGAGAATATCGCCGCTGTTGACGAGGCCATTTTTTTCGAGAACGCCGCTGGTCAAGGCTGAGTTTCTGTCGCATTTGGACGAATTAGGACTGGAGGACATGTGGTTCCAACCGGACGGAGCTACCGCACACACTGCGCGAGCCACAACCGATATTCTGAAGGCTGCGTTCCCAGGTCGCCTCATCTCTAGTTTTGGCGATTTGCACTGGCCCGCAAGATCGCCCGATTTAACCATTCCAGACTTTTTTGTGGGGTTTTTAGAAGTCCCTTATTTACGTAAACAATTCCGAGACCGAATGTTGTCCTTGAGGGCTTCTAGGGTCTCGGGCTTGTTCACGTAAATAAGGGACTTCAAAAAACCCCAGACTAGTGCGAGAATCTATAGTTTAAAATAGTTAATCGATATGAATCGGGCATCTAAAGAAAAGCTTTTTACTGCTTCTTACAAAGAGCAGATTTGGCAGAAGCTCTATTTGAAAATCGGAAAAACAATATGCCTATTAGAGAAGCTTCTAGGAAATTTGGCATTCCTAGATCCACTATCCAAGACTGGGTCCATGCCAGATCACTGGACGAGCCTGGCAAAAGAGGTCCTTGTTCTGTGCTTTCGATTGAAGAGGAGGCGAAACTGGTGAGATGGCTAATAACTTTCAAATGTCCAGTTCTCTTTTTTGTAGATGGGCATGCGTCGCATAAATGCCCATTGAGCTAAGCGATTTTTGTAGCAGTAATGGAATTATTTTGTATGCGCTTCCACCCAACACCACACACATCATGAAACCAGCAGATGTAGGTGCTTTCAAAGGTCTTAAGTCGGACTATCGAAATATCCTTAGCGAATGGCAAGGCCGTCCGGGTAATTACGGGAACACAATAAGAAAAGAAAATTTTTGCGAAGTTTTTAGGAAGGTCCTTAATTACAAGGACAGGACAACTATAATTCAAAACGCGTTCAAAAAATGTGGATCCTGATGCCGTTGACTACTCGAAGTGTGTTCAAAATGATTTAGAGGCAGTTAACCAGACCGATGATCATGGCGATACTGTTGCTGATGCCGTTGTTGATTGTTTTTGCGAAACTGATGGTGGCATTGGCGACGTTTTCGAAAACATTTCAGAAAAAAGGCTTTTGGAAGCAAGATGCCCTACAATCAAAAAATATCGATAGCAAAGTTGTAATCGATGTCATATCCAAGGCTCAACAATGCCAACACAATATTGAAGGCTACACTGCGGGGACCAGAGTATTGACAGCGGAAAACATTGAGGGCATATACCAAATCAACATAGATGGAGAATTAGTTAAACTCCCTGAAGCAGCGCAGTCTTCTGGTGGTGACACTGCTCAAGAGCATTTCTTACCGGAACATAGAATAGTGGAACAGATAATCCCGGATCTAATAGGTAGCTTTTACATTTTCTTTGTACAACCTAGGTACCTAGCCTACCAATATGTTCTTACATAGGTAACTTTAGATGAAAACGTCCCAAACACCCAGAACTCTTCAGAATTGAATATCACGGATGACTTATTCCCAGATTGTCGAGGAAGATTCAGCGTCACTCACAGCTGGTGAGCTTCTATTTATTATTTTTAAACGTGGGTTTGTTTAATATTGTCTTTACATTTTAATTGTAGAGTCGAATCCTGATGATCCTTTGTTTTGTTTTCCATCATTTGAAAAACACCTGGTTTACCCTAACCCAATACGGAAATCAAATAAAAGGGTCCAAAACTTCCAATGTCAATCTCTTCTGCTGGTTGGAAGGCAATTAAAAAAAATTAAAAAGAGGATGCAAAACTTCTTAAAGCAGCGAAAGTAGAAAAAAGATAGCTCGATCGGCTCAAGAAAAAGTCGGAAAAGAAAAAAACCAGCATATCGCAAGAAAACAATTCCCAATTGTCCGACTTGTAATGAAGAAGTGCTCACTGACGTAGAAGAAGAAGGGTTCAAAAATATTGGGTTTGTGATAACTGGTTTCATTTTAAATATACGTCTCTTTGCGATATATCCTTCAGAGATGCAGAGTTGGAAGAGTTTATTTGTCCTTCATGTATTGTCTAAGTTTTTACGCAAAGTACCTACCTTATTTTTTTATGAAATCACCATTGCTAACCTATACAATGTTTTAAGTTTTTTTTTATTTTTTAAAGCCCTAGTTTTTAAAATCAAAGTTCCTTAAAAGTTAATTTAAATTATTTTTTTTTTAAATCCTTAATTTTATCTAAATCTAAATTTTTAACATTCCAAAGGTTCCTTCTTAAATAATAATTTATTTTTTTTTCTGCTAATCCCAAGAATTTGTTTTGTTTTGTTGTCTTTTATTGTTTGTCTAAGGACTGTGCCGTTTTTATTGTTTTTTTTTTTATGAAACAATTGCTTATAAAATGTCTTTGTCAACAAATTATTCTTTCCGTAATCGGGGTGGCCGCAAATATGTTTTTTTTTTTTTTCAAAAAACCTTGATATAATATTGTTTAAAACAAACACATGTGCAGAATTCACTGCACATCAAGATTAGAATACACATGTTTATATGGATATATGCACACGTAATTTCTGCACTCACCGCAGCTCTGCAACATGTCTCTATTTCTAAATTTGCTGCAAAATTCAAGCATACCACAACACAAAAGAAAATAAATTGCAATTTCAAGGATTTGGCATCACGGATTCTTAATTGACATAACACCGATAGGAAAACAAAATGGCAAATTTGAAAATAAATTGAGGAGGCCAGCGGCAAGAGGATTGCGAGTTGGGGTTCTCCTCAGAGACAAATCATACTGAGACCCCCAACTCACAATCCTCTTGCCGCTGGGCTCCTCAGTTTTTTTTCAAATTCGCCATTTTGTTTTCCCATCGGTGTTGTGTCAATTAAGAATCCGTGTGACATGCAAAAACATACAAAAAATACAAAAATAAATGCTGCCAACCTCGACAACCGTGGGGAAATGTGCTAGAATTCGGGAATACCACATTTTTACATTACTGAATGTCATTGGTTAGTAATTATATGTTGTTAAAAGGCGAATAATTTGATTTCTTTGGTTAATAAAACTAGCTAAATGAGATGTTCTATACTAATAACTTATTATGACAAACACGGTTGCGTATTTTCTGCTTTTGAATATTTTTAACTTCGATTTCATGCGTAAATTTTTCTTAGAAAACTGAATAAAATTTGCTCAATACATTGCTATTTTACTTCAAATAATCTGCATTGTTCATTTTTCATATATATTTTAAGCAAATCTCCACTTATTCCTTAAAAAAAAATATTACGCACACGTAACGAATAATTTCAAATTTAACGGATAAAATTCTATGAACGCTGTCAGCAACTTTTCCCACAGCGGAAGTGGCATATGCAAGGTGCGAGTGTGTTGGTGAGTCGGAATTTTTGAAGTTACGTGACATTTGTCAATACGAATTTCTATGTAACAATACAAGCGCACTTAGCATTTGCCACCCCATAAAAATATAGCTTGTAGGCTAAGTAACGGGAAATCGGTCGGAGTTGGTGGTCTCAGTATTGTCTCTGGTTCTCCTTCTCAGTCTCTCAGTATGATTTGTCTCTGGTAGCCATATTAGCCGATGAAAGGCATGTCAAATATTTTTCTGCACATCTGTTTTACTTGCAGCACTGCGTTCTGTGCTGCGTCCAGAATTTCTGCACATGTGATTTGGGCATTCTACTTGTCTTGTTCACATTTTTTTAGTTCTTCTTTACTTTTTGTTTTAAATTAACTTTTTTTGAATTAGGAAAACATACAGCGATAATTATTTTTTAAATGTGATGTTTATTAAAAAGATGAGCCTTCCGATTAGGTTTGCAATAAAAGAAAGATTTTCGCCGCTTAAGATAAGCATTTTTTATCTCTCAGCTGTTACATAACGGCTTTTCACTTTTTCTTTTAAATTTGTGCTGACCAATTTACTATAATTACTCCTCCGTACTTATAAGAAATTTAAGTCTCGACTTCGAATTTACTGAAGCTCACAATTGCGAAATTTGTATGGAATAGGTATATAACCAGTAAACTACTAAAATTTAGAGTCGAAATTGAAAATGTTTATTCGTAAGGCCCACTGTTGTATATAAAACCATTTCCTACTTGAATTCATTCAAGATTATTAAGAATAATGTAAATAAAATGTAATTAGATTAAAACAAGATGCACAACAAAAGATGACACAGATTGTACTCTTGCGTAGACAGCTGACTTCAAGCGGTGTTTGTTACACGCACGTGTAAGTAAGAAAGCACTTTTCAAATTTAATTTGCAGATGTCTACATTTCCTTTTCATTATAGCTCATACACTTTCAATGGTTGCGGGTATGTTAATGTATTGTTTCGATATTGAGGGAATAAAAAAGTCTTCAGTTCAGCAAGTTGTTCATCATTGGAAAATGACTCACCCCAAAGCATCGAATGCGGCCAGTTTACTGATACATAAAAAACAAACAAGACAAACAAATTTCAATGCAATTCGATATTATATTTATTTTAGTAACTATTCGATATACAATTTAAATAGGTTCTACAAATGAATTCAATAATGAACAAGAGACTATAGTTACACAGATATTTCATTGTAACCTATGAGCAAATTAAAAAAATCATCGGTTTCACGTCATTCGGCCGCAGTCTAATTATTTCTATATCCTCTTCCGCTGCCACGATTGTAGTAAGATCGTCCTCGGGTATAGTTACCACTACCTCCGCCACCCCGTGGCTTGTCTTGTTGGTTTCCATATGAGTTAAACGAGTCGGAACCACGACTGGAATAATTACCCCGTCCTGAACTGTTGTCATTGATAGAACTGTTGAAGTTGTTTGATTGATCGTTAAAGGAAGTCTTTGGTTGCCAGCCAGAGCCCTGTACACGTCCACTTCCAGCGATCCAGTTGCCTCCTCCGTGGTTTGATTGCTGGTTGTTACCTCCTTGCTGAAAGTTGTTCGCTCCTTGCTGCTGAAAGTTTCCAGTGTTGCCTTTTCCACCTTGTTGCCATGACCCACCACCACGACCGCCTCCACCACGACCGCCTCCTTGTCCACTACGGAATCCTCCGCCACCGCCACGGCCCCCAAAGCCGCCCCGACCACCTCCTGCTGGCCCGGATGATCGTTGTGTCTGCCAGGACGGCATTTCAGGCGGAGGTGGAGCATGTTCATTTGCCCTACCACCTCGATCGGGTACGCTGCCGATTACATGCTTCTGGATTTTTGTTCCCGTGTTCTTGCGCACATTTGCACTGCTGGTCTTCTCAATTATAGCCAAGTCATTCCGAGCTGCCAATAGTGCCACTATATCGGTATCTGCCCCACCAATCCTCAACACATCCAGCTCTTGCATTTTACTTTCATATTTATTGCCAATAATGGTCTCTTTTCCTCTCATACGTTCGGACCACTGAAACGACTGTACGGTTACCTCTAGCCGAGTAAGCAGTACCTGCCGCCTTAAATTGTATTCCTCGTCCAGGCTTTTGTGTATATTTTCCAACTTCTTCCATTGTGCTTCACTCAGCTGCTTATCCGAATTAAGTAACGAACTGCCTATGAGCATTTTGTTAGTGTTCCGCCTTGCTTCCTCGAGTTTGAAATTGAGTTTATCGAAAAGAGCCCGCGGAGCAATGTTATCAGGAGGTTTGTCCAAGCCAAGATCCTTTGTTATCGCTTCCAACGAACGCGCTGTATTTGTCTCGAACTTCGGTATAACAAATGAAATATCCTCTTGGGGTTTTTGTTTCAGACGCATTTTGGTCGTCATAAGCTCTGTGATAAGGTACTCCAGCAGATGTATTCGAGCTTGCTTTGATTGAAATCGACTAGAAAGTGGACCACCTATAAATTTTTTGAAAGGGCAGCCCAGCTCTTTTAACATTGCAGACAATTCCATTGAAAATTCACTGAAATCCGAATCTTTGTCCACTTTCTCATCCGTTTTTCGCAATACATGCAGTTCGAAAGCAATCCATTCGACGACCTCTCGGAAATCTTCCGATTTAGTGCCTACGTTCAACGCTTCTGTTAGGATATTGTTTTGGAGGCATTCACCAGGGTATCCGACTGCTGTTAGAGACTCAATGATATCCAATTCATTTTCCATGCTGAAGACTTTTTTTCACTAAATTCAGTTTCACAAATCCAATACGATTGCAACAAGAAAATACTGCAAAAAAAAACGATTAACCAAAGCCGGCCAAAGACGATGAACAACCCAAAGTTGACATATGCTAGCTAGCTAACAAATTTCTGTATTATGTGCTAAAAAAAAGTGCTACCAATCCTTGAAGGACGCATTCAGTAAAAGTAAAATATGAAAACCTGTACCTACCCATCGTTTTTAATTTAACCCACAAAGACTAAATTATGTTTTTTGGAAAAATTTTAATGTGAATTCACTGAATTTCAACTGTCGGGAAGTGTCTGCGTATGTAAATTAGATATCAGGGGTCAAATCGCCACTTCTGTGTTCGATTCTACCCCTCAAAAACCGAGAGGCTCAACCGAAACTAATATGAGTTATATCTTTCATCTAAACGCACTCTACTATATTGATATATATTTTCGTTTAATCTGGCAACAATAATATTTGCGAAAGAACATCAACTGACATACGCCTTTCACGAACGAACGATTCGATTTTATTTATTTGAAAGAAAATGGCGCATCAACAAGCAACGATGCCCGACCAACAATTTCTTTGGGATGTATTTCAAAGGTAATACCAATTAACATCTGCAACACACTCATAATTGTTTTCACAATCATCGAAATTCATTCTGTTGATATTTTCAGAGTTGACAAAGATCGCAGTGGACATATATCGGCCGATGAACTTCAAGTGGCTCTCTCAAATGGAACATGGAGTCCTTTCAATCCTGAAACAGTTCGTCTAATGATCGGAATGTTTGATCGAGAAAATCGTGGCACAGTATCGTTTCAAGATTTTGGTGCTTTATGGAAATATGTTACAGACTGGCAAAATTGCTTCCGCTCCTTTGACAGAGATAATTCGGGAAATATTGATCGAACTGAGCTGAAAACGGCATTAACAACATTTGGATATCGACTATCAGACGGACTAGTTGATATGCTGATTAGAAAGTTTGATCGATTTGGACGTGGAACGATATTATTCGATGATTTTATCCAATGTTGTATTGTATTATATGTAAGTGTTTGAGTTATTGAGACGCACGCGTGAGTCATCTTTCCTAGAAAAAAAATGTTCTAACATTGCGTATTTATCTCGTAATTTTGTTTTCTTCTAGACACTCACAACCGCATTCAGACAACACGACACAGACATGGACGGGGTTATAACAATTCATTATGAACAATTCCTCAGCATGGTGTTCTCCCTGAAGATTTAATTTCATGGAAAGAGGTAAATAGAGTTTGAAGAAAAACACAAATGTAAACAAATTAATTGAGGAAGTTTTGGGTCTCTCCTCTCGTAATTAGCAATCCAATCTATTTGTGTATATCCCCATTAAGGAGAATGTAGCTTCTTTAAGTTTGTTCGTTATGTATTCAAGTATCGTTGAACGAAGGCAATTATTTATTTTGTCTATAACGCTATCGATTCGAGTTGGTAATCATAGAATGAGTAATCTTTTGAAGAATGCGGCTTATTAAATCAGTTCTGGTGGTGAAAGGTACACACAAAGATAAAATCAATTTTTAACTTGGTGTTTTTTCCCGACCCCTAATCTCACAGAGAACTTGCACCATTCAACTCATTGTGGATATGCCGATGACTAAGTAAAATGTCCATCTAGGTGGTCTTCTTTCTGATAATGTCAATATTAATATAAGAGTGAGTGTTTTTTTTTTTTTCAAAATGTGTACTTCGAGCTATGTTTCTTAAACTTATTCGTTCATAGGTCTACTAGAATGTGCAATGTGCATGTATACCTATCTGGTACCTTCATTGTCAACCATGCTTATAAGGGCGACAATCGTTTTATCTGTTGCTGTACACAAGCTGGGGTTATTTGAGAAAATCGTAAGTGAGTGGATGTGTATATGCGTCAACTGTGACTCTCCGCCAATTGCCGCTGCATTCAGATTTTGAAGTTTTTTTTTTTTTCTATTCCTGAATATTTTGTTTTATGGTATGTATGTCCCTTATGGGCTTATTGGTCGATACTTTCACCCTGCGTTTCCTAAGCTAAATTTTCGTTTATGTATCTTATAAGGTATATTCTTTCTTATAAATCTCACATGCCGGCATAGCATTATATTGAAGGAATCACTCTGCGACATCCCTGAAAAAGTGGATGAAAGTCTAGGTACATTTGATTTTGACACACCTTATGAGGTGGTGCACCCTGATAGAGAGGATTGGCATAGGAACCTAGTTTCGAATGAAAATAAGACCTAAGACAGATGGTTCCAAAACCAGTTGGAGTTTGACCTACATATGGACCTGAGACTTCCGGGCGCGCTAGAACCGCACAAATCTACGAACTAGTCACGAATTGCCGCGCAATGCTCAAGGCATTATGCTCACAGAGCCGTGTCAGTTTGTGCTGGGTACCTGGGCTTTGCGATACTAAGGGTAACAAAAAGGTGGAAGTTCTGGCCAAGGAAGGAGCGGAGCTCCCACTTAAAAAATGATTGAAAATATAAGACCACCTAAGGCCGTGGCTAGAAGGGCTTTTTTTGCGAAACAACCTTCAATTAAGGAGCCACAATATGGTCACAACTAGAAGGGCACAGGGTTTAAAGGGACCGTGTCCCGTTTTAAATCGTAGAAAATCTGAAGAATTAATCAATCTTAGTAGAACAAAGTTAAGGTTAACGATAGGAATGCTCTTTGGGCACTGCCTTCCGAGAAAGCATGCCATGAGACTTGGCTTAGCTAAAACGGATAATATACGCAAGTACTGTCCTCATTTTCTCTGTGAATGTCAAGCAATCGCCCGGAATAGAATAGATGCACTTCGGCAGGTACTTCTTCAATAAGTAAGAGGAGGCTGGTTCCTCAAACAATATTAAGAATATACTTAAATGTTTTGGCGATTTGGTTTAGGTTTTAACCGTAATGGTTCAAGGGGGGGGGGGTGGCGATGGGCCCGCTATGCTATGGTGCATGGTATTTTGTGTCAATCTTACAATCCCACTCAACCCAATCTAACCTTATAAATATAAAAACTTTAGCGTATATCCTGGGTTGACGGAATTACAAATGATAATCACCCCTATCGGGAATAATATTTCCCACGGAATGTTTTCAATTCAGCAAGCTGATTTACAAGGGAAACGTTTCCATCGGAATTTGTTCACGATACCTCTGAATGTAATACAAACTACGACGAATACGAATGGGAAAAGAGCTATATATTTTCGAAAGAAAATTCCAATTGAATAGCCCAAAGCATTGATACATTTTAATAAATGAGAAATACAAACTTCTGCAAGGGAAAATAGAAGAAAGAGCGGTCTCCCAAAGGCTAACATGACTGTCAAACATGCGGTAATGACTCCACTCTTCGACTGCAGAATAAATGAGAGGAGTAAACAACAAACAGACTATAAAAATAATGTTTTCAAACCTCCGAAGCGGAGCGAAACTACCATTGTTGACACGAATTATCCTGATTGGGTGGTGCGGAAAGGAGCAATAAGTGATATATTTTCGTCATCTTTCCTTCTCAGTTGTTACATTTCTGATCTCTGTCCGGAGTTGTGGCCAGATGAATGTTTGTACACCTTCACCTACGAAGTCATATTTAAAAGATGTTTGCCAACTTGTGGCTAAGTTTTAGCATAAAACGACTTAATTATCATCGACCAAATGCAATTTTTTTTTCTATTTCTCACAGACTCGTCGTCTAAAAACACACACTTCAACGTTTGACAAATGTTTTGTTGTTAGTAAAAGTAGGTGTAAATTTCGATCAGAAATCGAGATTCGCTAAATTGACAATGGCCGCGTTCCACTGCCCGCTAGATTTCTCAATCTAGCGCATAACTACCCGCTGCATTGAGAGAATAAACAAAAAAAAACGACCTGTCAAAGGAAATCGTTCAAATGTTTACAAAATAAAAATGGAAAACGAAATAAAACAAAAAATAATAAGGGTATTCACTCAAACACGTAAAAGCCTGATAAAATGCAGAAATTTACCATCTCAGATTTTGTATGAAGTTTACGCAGACCTCATATTTTTCCGCGACGATCAACTGCGGAAAGTCGCGCAAATCACAAATGTCAAACTTTGACAGACAGTCGTCTGTTGTTTGTTTGATTCCAGAGCTTTTTTTAGGAAGATCTCAAAATGCTAAGAATTCAATTAAAAAAAATGTTGAGTACTTATGTCGTTTTCGATTTGGCAAACAGATCAATCTCTTTGAGAAAAAATCATTTTTTTTTTATCGAGATTGCTTTTCATGTTCGATTTGCCACAAAAATCAATCTTTTTTTTTGATCTCAGATCGCTTTTGAAAAATCTCAATTTTTTCACAGATTTTACACATACTTTCACTAACACCAATGTGTATGACACACAGCTGGCGGTTACGAATTGTTTATTGTTGGAAACAGAGACAAATTGTATTGTCTCTGGTTGGAAAGATTGCTTTTTTTAATTAATTATTCATTTTTCGAGTATGGAAACGATTTTTTATATTAAATTATTTCGAAATGAGTTATTATAAACGTGTAAAAATCAATTCAATGCGATTTCCAGTGCAATTGAAAAAAAAAAAATATTTTGTGCGGCCAACACACAAGAACCAATAAAATTTGGATTTTATGTTCGATTTGGCAGCAGAAATCTGAAATCCCAGATCAAAATCTGAAAAGCCAAATCGAAAACGTTATTAGAAATGAAAATGTTTATGATATGCAGCAAAACGAAAAAAATAAATTTGGAAATAATTTGAACAGCTGAGCTTGACAACCGACTTGTCAGTCGATTTACGCAGTGATATTTCCGAGGGGTGTTCACTTAAAGCACCGCAGATAAGTGAATACACTTAATATAATTCAGCTCAAAAGATAAGTGAGCCATTTGAGAAGTTTGACAGAAATTACACGCACATTCACATCCAAAGTTTAATAGAAAACATTTACAAAATCAAAAAGAAAGGTGTTTCTTTCAAACCTCAGAAATGAACGAAACTGACGTGATTTTCCATTGGGAAAAAGATAAATCTTGTTATACCCTCCACACGAAGGTATATTCACTTTGTCATTACATTTGTAACGCGAAAAAGGAGTCACGGCAGACCTCCTTAAGTATACTATATATTCTGAATCAGGATTACATTATGAATCGATTTAACCATGCCCGTCTGTCCGTTGACAGCACGATAGCGTCCAAACGGATTGACATAGGCGAATAAAATTTAGTAAAAGGACTTCTTTTTATCGTCGTCCGGTTGGTATTGAAAATAGGCTATGTCGGTCAAGTAGTTCGGGTACCTCCCATACAAAATCAATGGTAGACCCATGTGGCTCTCTGTCTGTAGAAAACACGATTGCGCCCAAAGGAATCAACCTAGGCTGATTAAGCTTGGTCAAAGGACTTATCTTTATCGTCGTTAGGTTAGTATTAAAAGTGGGATATGTCGGTCAAGCAGAAATATTAGAAAACATATATTAAAAACATGATAGCGTCTAAAAAAATCTACCTAGGTAAGTGAAATTTTGTAAGAGGACTTATTTTTATTATCGTCAAGTGGGTATTAAAAGTGGGCTATGCTGGTCAAGTAGTTCTGTTACCACCCATACAAAATCAATATTAGGCCCATGGTCTCTCTGTCTGTTAAAAACAGAATAGCGTCGAAACAAATCGATCTAGGCAAGTGAAATTTTGTGAGAGGACTTACTTTTATCGTCGTCAGGTTAAGTAGTTCTGGTACCTCCAATACAAAACCAAATTTTCATGACTTGTATGCAATGAAGGGTATCAAAGCATCGGCCAGGCCGATGATAACACTATTATTTGTTTCTGATTCGGATCACTTTTTGCAGATCTCGATATTTTTTCAGGCTTCCGGCAAACCACGACCTTATACAGGCAGTGAATTCATTTGCACTGTGTACTTTGAAAGGGCGTTATGTCGCACTTCTTGGCATCATAGCTACCAAGAAGGTTACAACTTTCAAATCACATCATCACCCCATCTCACCATCATCCTTCCGTTAAGAAACATAATTTTAAGTTCTGACAAATTAAAAAAAAAAAAAAAACACGTTTACGTTTTAATGCGCTTATAATAATCTCTTTCTTTCGTTACAGTGAACTAAGGACTAACAAAACAATTTACATTCAACATTTACCTGAGAGGCTTCAGGATAATTATAAAACTTTTGGAAAAGTTTCTTCTATTATTAAATCACATTGTAATTTAAGGGGGGTTTCGTTTTCTTTTTTCTACGTGTCCAAATTCCATCCTGATTTTTTTTATTTCCAGCACCCTTTGTTGCAATATTGCACGAGCGATTCCTTTTGTGCCAAGTTGTACTTTATATAAAAAATCTCAATTAAGAACCTCAATCATTAAAATAGTTCCTTGAAGAGTGTGAAACATTCTCTGCAACAAGGATTCAAACAAAATGTGCTTTAATGTCGAAATGTTAATTTAAAAATAAAATAAAAATCTGATTGTTGTTAATAGCGCGGAATGAAATAATTTTTGATTTAATATATTATTATACTTGGAAACATAGAAATTTAATTGTACCTATTGCTACTTTTTTGTAAAAATAAAATATATTTATCTTAATAAATATGGACGTGTTGTTGATCTGGGTTAAGAGGTGTAAAAGGGAAGAGCCAAGCTGGAGACTCAGGCCATCAACCAACCGAGCCCGATTTTTGATGATTACCTTCAGTTTGGCTCACCAAATTTATTGAGTTCCTATTTCACTTGTGCATGCCACCTAGCGACCAGGGGCCCTACTCTGTATCTCGCTTCGAAAACTGAACGTATTGTACTCTCTATTTTGAAAGTTGAATGAAATGTACTACTACTCCGATTTAGAATTCCGAAGGTATTACAGAGTACCAACTTAAAAACGGAACGGAAAACAATTTCGATTAGGATTGACTTTCGGGACGAAATAGAGAGTTGGGTCCCAGAGAACGATAGGGGGAATATTTAAAAAAAAAACAGCAACGGTGTAAGAAATAAAATAGATTTTGGGTTTATTTTGAAGCTACATTCATGCCATTGTTTGGAACAGCACATCATATAAATGGCCGGCCTGACATCTTTGGCAGTGCTTCAAGCGTTCGGTCCAATTCTTGATGACTCGGTCCAATATGCGGTGTTATTCTAGCAATAGCATTTCGAATGCCACCTTGCGACCTCGTCCACAGCGGCTTGGTAACTTAGACTAGGTCTTGACGTAGCCCCAGGGAAAATAGTCGAGTGTCAAGTCATTGAGGCCAATTGATGAACGGTTGCCGTGTCGCCGAATTTGTCCTTCACAACGCCGCATCGTCGCGGCATGTAGCGCCGTCTCTTTTATAGAGTCCTAATACTACGAAAAACTTCTCGATTTCGTAGACCTATACCCTAAGTGCCCTTTGAAATAAAAGAGAAATGTAGTTGCAATAGGTTTATTTAACAGATATGAAGCCTCAATTGGTAACACTAGTACCACAGGGTTGCAAAGATTCTAAATTAATATCATTTGAGTTTCGTTAGTTACAGTCGAAGGTTCAACCTTCAATAATGCAGTATCATTTCATGCCGCTCCTATTCAGCACCCACACCATATCTGAACTTCCTGCGTCCTTCGATATACCACAAAGTTTCATCGTAAGACCTTGGTAGAACTTCGGCCACCTTGATTGGTGCTTTAAATGTATAGTTGAACACATTCGAGGTCATTTGCTTTGCAGTGGCGGGGTCCAATATATCAATGATGGTCATTATTTGTATGTAATTATTCTCAGTATACACAACATGTGCTTCCATCTTTAGAAATGAAGACACATCTACTGGCTTCTGAAAGCGAATATCACAGATCGTCTCTAGCTTTGGCCGGGTGCCGCAATACAACGAGGCGCACACCCAACTAACTTCTAGGGCATTCCGCATGAGGAAACCACCGAATACCTTATTATGTGCATTTCGATTTTCTGGAAACGATGCCATTGTCGACTCCACCGAAGTGTCGCCCATCCAACGTGCATTTTCTGGCAATACACGAACATTCAGTTCCATGGTATCCGTTTGGATAGTTCTCATGAACAAGTCGTGCATAAGCTTTTGTTCGTCAGCATTGGGCGAGACTTTCAGCAAGGAGGACGATTGGAATTGCTTTCGTAGTTCCTTGCGCGATTCGCCTCCAGCTAGGATTTTTATTTCCCTTTCGTCGGCCGGGACTATAGGATTCACAGGAGCCGCCTTCGTGTTGGTGGCATTTCTAGCTGCCATTAGGAAGAGTGCACGGGTTATTTTTTCGTATTTTCCGTCACGCAGTTGTTCAAGCCATACCACGATTTCCAAAGAACTCTTACCAACCCAGGATACGTGGCCGGTAAGTCGAATATCATGATTCGCTTGCGGAGTGAAATCCGTGAAACTAATTTTGTCCACAAGTATTGTAACAAAAGTGTAGGGAAGCGGTACACTTGGGTCCAGTTTCGGGATCTTCAAATGCTGATGGCACACCCAGACTGCAAGAGCATTACTGTCACATACCATTTATTAGCTCTTAATAAATAGGTTACCTGCAAACATATCCATATCTTCCATAAGTCTTCCCAGGCGTACGTGACCCAAAGCCGCCACATATCTGTCCTGCAAAGATTTACTTTTGCTTAACGGAATGATTGCCGAAGTGAAGGAATCCTGCATCGATCTGGGTGGCAAGTCTTCCAGTCTTGGTTCATATTGCAGCAGATGTTCTCTGGACTTTGGAATGGGAACGTATCCACAGTCAAGACCGAGGCTGTTCATCATTTTGAATTTAACTGCAAACAGATAGACCAAGTTTTTCAATTGTCTGTAAACTGATTAAATTACACACTTTCGCTCATGGTTCCACCGATGACCTCCGAGTGTTTTAATTCCGCACAATAACTTCTAGATCTGCAAATACGAATAAGAACTATAATGATGAGCCAGTAGGTAGGTAGACGTATTTTGTATTTACAGGTTCGGTAGAATACGTAATTCTGGGAGAAAACATTTTGGATTTCGATATCCCTTAACGAAAGCTCTGACTAAACGTGCGGACATCATGTTCTGTTAACAAATAAAGGTTTTTTTTTAAATGGCTCTAATCTCGTAATCTGTTTTCTTACCTTTTTCTGATTTAAGATTAGAATGTATTGAAAATACTCTACGTTGCTATGAATCTATAATGTACACACAATTCATTCAAAACATTTTCCATCCTCGTCATTTTTGTATTCTAAATTCTTTCATATGACATGACGTAACTATTTATACAGGTTTTACATAGGAGAGTTCATTTTTAGTAGTAACCCGTTCGTGTTCAGACAGTAACTAGGATTTTGTTACATATTTCTTATTGGCTTCACTAGAAAAAAAAAACAACACGATTTAAATCAGCTATCAGATCAATTGAATCAAATGCTTTGTGAGCACTAAAAATGAGAATTCACTGTTCACATTATTATGGTACACAAAAATTGCATGAATAGTCCAAAACAGTTCTGCCGAAAGCAGTACAATAGGAGTAGATATTCTACGCCTTATTCGTCTGTCGTGCTCCGGCAGTCCCCAAAAAACAAATTGGACTCCTATTTTTAATTTAACGTCAGTCAGTACAAAAATTACGTGCGAACTGCGAATAGTCAGTTTGAAAGTTCTATCATTTTGTACGTGCGGCTCAATCGTGTACCAAAACAACATGGCCGATATAGGCCGCCCACTTTCCCAATTGAAAAATGCTTAGCTAAAATAAATAAATATATTTCTTTATATTCTTTTTTTGTACTTCCCGATACTCCCCAAGGTATAATGATCATTGACTTATTATACATGGACTGCTAGTAGACAACTTCGCGTTGGTTCCAACATAACTGCGGAATAAATCGGAAACTCACATCTGACGTTTCCATTTCGTTGCAGATAGTTTTGCATATGACTGTGGTATTTCGATTAATTGAATAAAGATTTAAAATTAACAATTAAGTGTTGTACAATTGGTTGCAATTTGCAATATAATTCAAGTTTCTCTGATATGATGAATTAAATGCTCATGTACTTGAATGTGATATTCTTGAATATCATAAGTATTTATTGATCAGAAATGGGATTGAAATATACGCTAAAGTGTTATTACATCATATTTCTAAAATGAATAATGAAAAACAACATAAAGAACTGATTCGCAATAAATATACGAAAATAGTGCAATTTATGGGACAGTGAAAAACGATTTTTTATTCAAATTTTGTTGGCTCCATCTATTATTATTTATTTAAACTAGCACAATTTCGAGGCGACATCTATTGTAAACAATGCCGCGATAATTTGAATTTCAACCGTTTCACTTGGCAAATCCACTCGCGCCCAATAGGTGGCTCTAGCATTCTATGAAGAAATCCAAGATGGTTGTCATTTTGTGTCACTTATTTTTCGCATAGAACCACGAGCGCTAGTTATGTTGGCGTCATTTTCTGGGCAGAGATTGTATGCAAGTGACATTTCACTAGCTGTTCATATATAATAAGTCAATGATAATGATACGCCCCAACGAAACATGACTGATTTCAGCCAATCAAAAGCGAGATGTATCTAGTCAGACAGCTGTCAGACTTACTAAACTAGATATATATTTCGAACACAGGAGTAAAAATATAATCGAACGTACCAAAGAACTGTCTGCCTGTCACTGTCAAACACCAAAATAGAAATAAAGTGAGCAAGAAGAAAACCTATATGTGCCGGCGGTAATTTATAAAAAGAAAAACAAAATTTTCTTTACAAATGAGGCCTTTGCATTGCACTTTAATTACCTTAATACATTGAAATTAAAATTAGACTCGCTTAGCTCGCTTCGATTACAATGTAAAAGGCCAAAATGTTTCCTCGTTCTAATTTGTATTCTAAATTAAAATGTGTTATTATCGTGCTATTTATCATTTTCCTTATCGATTACTTTGGAGTCCTGACTCACATGTTCGAACTGGACTACTATCGTTTATTTAATTATCCGCTCGAAGGTGATATACTAGAATACGCTCATCGTGTTCGATTCCACCAGGAGATCGAAGTAAAGCCAATAAATGTTTATAACTACACATTCCTTGATAAGTGCCAACACAAATGTGTCGAAGACGGAGGTTCTCCCATCGCGCCAAGACTAACGTTCATAGTCAAATCAGCAATGCAAAATTTCGAGCGACGGCTAGCGATTCGTCAAAGCTGGGGCTACGAGCAACGCTTCTCCGATGTCATCATCCGAACTGTGTTCATGTTGGGCATTTCTAATAACAAGGAACTACAGAAGCATATTAAAGTCGAATCCATGCAGTATAGGGATATAGTGCAATCGACATTTGAAGACACGTACTTTAACAACACCATCAAGACAATGATGGGCTTTAAGTGGGCAGTCGAAGTGTGTCCCACCAGCAAGTTCTATATGTTCGCCGACGATGACTACTATGTTTCGCCAAAGAATGCCCTTCGATTCGTAGAGAACCCAGACAGCTATCCACGAAACTTGGAGGAAGCCGACGAAACTTTACGCAAGTTAGGCCGTCGTTTAAACAAGCAAGCTTATTTTAATAAATTTTCCGCAGTACCGGTCGAACCGCGAAGAGGAATTCTCTCCCATATACACAATGAGTTCAACGAAGACAAAGAGGCTGCTGTGGCCAATCCGAATCCCGAGGACGAATACAAAAAGCAAAGTGCACTTGCCGGCGATGGGTATAACGATAATAAACTGTTCGCTGGATTTGTCTTCCATTCTTCGCCCCACCGACATAAGCCGAGTAAGTGGTATGTTAGTCTGGCGGAGTATCCCTTTCACATGTGGCCACCGTACGTCACTGCGGGAGCTTTTATTTTATCCAGAGAGGCACTCTTCGAAATGTACTTCGCTAGCATGTACGTACGGCATTTCCGATTCGATGATGTTTATTTGGCTCTGGTGGCGCTGAAGGCGAAAATCAACCTGCACCACTGTGAGGAGTTCTATTTCCACAGACCCACCTACTCGGGTCCATATAGCTATCGATATGTGGTCGCTACCCATGGATTTGAGGATTCTAAAGAGCTGATCCAAACCTGGAATGAGTGCAAATCTGCTGGTCACGCTTGAAGTGAACTTATACGTCCCTGTGTTAATGAAACCAAAAATTTATTCAATTAGAATTGACGATTGTTGCGAGTAATAAAATATACTTTTAAGGATTAGACGATGCTTTTAAATTTTGTTGCAGAACATGGTAAAGGACGGCGGGTGAGTGTAATTAATTTTCCCAACTGTGGGGCAGACACTGATTTCTGACGATCTACCAGATCAAGCATATTTTCAAAAAGATCACTTTAGGTGGGAGCGTACTGCGCTTATGTAAGGTATGAATAGAGAGGCCTTTATTTAAATGCAGAGCTGCCTCGTTGTAGTCAGTCCACGGTTTTTTTTTTGTAATAAATCCCATGCCCTGATGGCTGACACTGCGACCTGAAAGATCTATTGTATGAATGGGGAAAAGTTAGTGTGACGTGTGAGACGTGTGACCTCCCTGATGAAGGCTAATAAGTCCTCAGCAGCAGAGTTCATAAGATCTGCTGGTGTACGAGTCTCTCTATTAAAGACACGCTTTCTTAACCAATGATAAGCCGGGCTGTCACAGAAGATGTGTTCAAAGTATTCGACATCCTCCTGACAGAATCTACATTCTGTATCCGGGCAAAGGTTCATTTTGTTGAGGTGTTGTTGGGCTTACTGAGTTTAAGGATTTTCTTGTAGGAGTAGGGCTTAATTAATTGCTTGGATTTAGACCAGGAACATTTTCCCAGTGGTTAAGACGAAGTTGCTGTTCCCATTCAATTAATTAGTCTTAGCCGCAGTAGCCCAGTTGACTCTGCAGTAAGGTTCTGGTCCATAGAGAACAGTTTCGGATCCAGCCCTAGCAAGTTTGTCAGCAAGTTCGTTGCCGGCAATACCTTGATGACCAGGTACCCAACCAAGTTTGACCTTGTTGGGTTTGCAGGGCATCGTGACAGCTCTTAACTGTATTGGAATCCATTGTATTGGACGCTTAAGCTCGTAAAGCTGCCTGACTGTCGGAGAAGATTTGTATGATGGCGCCTTTAATACCTTTACTGGAAATTGTATTAGCGAAAATTTTTATAGCATGGATTTCCGCTTGAAAAACCGTGGGACACATCCCCATGGATAACGAGATTTTGGTATTGGCACCAAAGACACCAGCTCCAACTCCGGAAACCATTTTTGATCCGTCGGTGTACCAAACTAAATTTTTAGGGTCCAGTGTCGGAAACCCCATTGGACCAACTAGAACGATCTAGTAATTCTACTTCAAATAATTTCCCAAAACTATACTCCCTAACCATAATGTCAGGTACGGAGCAGAACATATCCAAGTTTGGGATTAGGTTAAGTATTTTCAGATGTCCCACATGTTCATCTGATCTAAACTTATATTCGAGCTGCAGTTTAATGGCGCATCTAGCAGCCGTCTTCATAATGAAGAATTGCAGGGGTGATAGGCCAATAATGGCCTCAAGTGATTTTGTTGGGCAAGTGCGCATTGCACCTGTAATGTCGAGACAGGCAATCCATTGTGTCTCAAGCTTGTTTGCCGTGGTTTGTTCAAGTACTTTCGGCCAGCAGACGATTGCCGCGTACGAGATAATGGGTCTCACCATCATTGTGTATAACCAGTGTATCATTCTGGGATTAAGACCCCAAGTTCTGCCGTACAGACTCCCACAGGCCCACATGGCTTTAGTGGCATGCTCTGTGGCAGACTTGATGTGTAAATTCCAGTTCAGTTTCTTGTCAAGGATAATTCCGAGATATTTTACTTCGCTGGAGTAGTTTAATGTAGTTCCATTAAGAATAATGGGTTGTAAGTTGACCAGTCTCCTTCTGGTAAAAGGAACTAGAATAGTTTTGTTAGGGTCAATGGATAAACCGTCCTTATTACACCATTCTAACACAGTCCACGGTTGGCAAGTATGCGAGTCTATCCCTCTCTTTTGACAAGTCAGTATTGTTTCCATTCTCTTCCACTTCACCACATACATACTTTCTCGTTTAATATGCTTTCATTGTGGACATCTAAAAGTACTTAGGCGAACGCGCCGACCGGAAGGTTTTCTTCGCTATTTTGTTGCTGTAAGTAAAGGCAACGAGCGCAATCCTTCGGCGCTTTCAGAAACACATTTTGTGATGAGCGATTCTTTGCCGAATACTTTGAAAATAAGAGACGAAATGTCTATTACTTTGCGGGTTTCTGTCACCTTGTTCTAAACAGTCAAGCCGATGATGCGCTTCGAATTAGGGAACAACTTTGAACTTCCCCAGTGCAAGATATTAACTAAAAGACTGTTCGAGTATATGTCAGACACATGAGTACATTTTTACTTTATGTTATAGAACTCACAACACAACTTGATATAACTTCCCTTACACATTAAAAGTAGCACATTACAAAAGATAAATACATACGTATACAGTCTAAATGCAAATAAAGAAAAAAAGACTCAAAACCTAAATAACAATAGATTCAAAAATACAAATATCAGTTTCACTTGAATGAGAATTTACTTGGAGTACTGGTTCTTGAGTTCGCTCAAATCGGGATACAGCACCCCGGCGGGTACATAACGAGATTCGCTACGCGCTCCATTTTGATATATTTCCACGACCCCTTTGCCAGTGTTCTTAGCGACACGCTTGACAATGCCCTTTGGTGTTATATACTTGACGTTCTGGCTCACAGTGAACGCATTGCCAAGTGTGTCAAATGTCCCAGATGCCACCTGCCCGGCTGATGGTCCGTACCTAGATTTATGAAAGAGATTTAAACGCGTTTGACTGGTGTTAAAAAAAATGGCATGCTTTACTTGTGTTCAATAATTTTAACAGAATTGTTGCTGAGATTAGTGCCCAATATCTTAGCTGACTCCTCGAGCCCGTTGAACACCGTACTGAAGCCTTGCACTGCACCGGCAGCTATTGTTAGAGCGCCTTGCATCTGTTAACAAATGAGCAGTTATCGGCAAAATTTCGAAAGTCCACACTTACCTTGTCTTGTGCTGCTTGTTCGTCCATTCCGAAGCCTTTGGAAAGTATGTTCGCCCCCTGGGTTTGGATGTGCGGTGCCAGGAAACGTCCCAAAGCCATTGTCGCCGAGCCGACTTTACCGGCAATGTAGCCAGTCACACCCGCAGCAGTGCCAGTCACACTCTTTGCCACCTCAACGGACGTTTGAACTTTTGTCGAAACGGGCGGAGTGTCTGGCGGAGCCTGTGACATTTTTGATATCAAATACGGCGTTGATTTGACCATTAGCTCGCCAGTTTTCTCGGCGCCTAGCACAAGATTTTTCGCAATAAAATCAGCCGTCCCGACAATGGTCTGTGAAACTGTTGTGCTAACATCGCGCGGCACCCGAGATGGCCCTTCTTTGATCTCCAACACTTCGCCCGTGATAATGGCTTCGATGAGGTCCAACCAAAATTGGTTATACTCGGGCTCTTGATTTTCGAGAATTATCCCAAACGCAGTGCCAGGCTCTTCAGCTTCCATGTCGGGGAAGATGTATGCACCGTACTCGGTGCGGAAGCAAGTTGTAACACCCGGCACAAGTGGATAAACCCACGACATCTCTTGGTCATTGTTGGCAGTAAGTGGGCAGTTGATAAAGTACATGTTGTTGAGGTATTTCCATCCCTGCGACTCTGTACCTATGATTGCCAGCGAAAGGTCGGTTCCACCCTCCGCACTTGTCACAGATCCATTTGGTTGAATTTTGTACAATTTCGCCTTTGACTGGAAAACCGTATCGAATATTAGCGGCGACTCGGCTGTACCAATGGCTGTTCGCAGACCTTTGATGATCTGCCTGTATGTCACGGGAACTCCCGATTCATTCGCTATAGCAAATGGAGAAGAATTCTTTGGTCCACCATTAGGCGCAAGCTTAGTCGTAGTACCCGTTTGGGGGATACGTTTCTTTGGAATGGGTTCAGTCGGATCAACTTCGTGAGTGGCCTCTTTTGCTTCGTCGATTTTTGTTGCCAGCGTTGTGCGTCGGTACATGACTTCAGTGCGAAATGATTTCAGCTTTTGAATGATGGTGCATGCATCGTTCCATTGGCTTTGGACTGTTTCGACGTTGTCTGGTAGGCCAACAGGAATGGCAAAGATTTCATCTATTGCGTTAATGCATCTCGTATAGCTACATATTGCGGAGGCGGTTTGTTCTTCTTCTTCAAGGGTGACTGCTGCATCGATATGTTTAATGACATCGGCGTAGCCGAGCTTAATTTTGCTGTAGCACTTGAGGAATTCCGCCTCGGAAGTCATGGCAATTAGCTGAAAAAAGTGATAAAACTGGTTAGAAAGAGTTGAAAACGGAAGTCGTCCCCAAGTGGAATTGGTTGAAGTCATGTCGGTCTACTGCTGTAGGCACAAACCATCTTATCGTGTAAGCAAGTAACCTATATCTGAGTTGTAGCCAACTATTTGATTAGTTTCTTATAGCCCGAAATTCACCTTATTTTTAGTTTGCGTGTGCAAACAATCTTAAATACACATGCATTGGAATCATCATTTTGCACAAATATGTTCTATTCTGTTTCCAAGCTGCTGGTGCGTGGTTTCAGCATTTCGAAGAACACAAATAATGTTAGCGTGTATGTTTTATGGGTTTTCGCGGAGCCACTTACTAAAACTCAACTTTTCAAAGGCGTGGAGTGGTTTCTTTCATAACTTACTTCAGAGTGCAATGAAGACAACGGAGCCTGTCGTCGAAAATATACAAATATAAAGTGCAGTTGCGAGATCAGTGGAGAAAGAATTATCTCATACGGTAGGGTGTAGTAGAAGTTAACTCATTACCTAAAATATGACTTGAGAAAATGCAATTTACAATCCCCTGGTATGTTGCTGGATTGAGCACAACCGTTAACGCATTACGGCGATAAGAACAAATTGAACAATTCGATAGCAATAAAAATGAAATACTTTATAAAGCGGAGGCGACACGGATGCCAGATAACTACTGCTATTTCTGTGGCCATTACTCATCAGCATCACTGATGACGAAGACTACTACAAACCTATTTATATTCAACCTTATCGCTTATATCAGCAGATCTTTTATATCAGGTCCTCTTTCTTATCAACAAAGTATATACACGGCCGAATAAAACTTCAAAAATAAGTTTTCTCTTCTACGTACCGACTGAAAAACTTGAGCATTGATCAAAGAAAACCTTTGTACTGTCCACTAGGCAGACACGCCACATAAAATTGCATCTTCAGCAAGTTCATTGACTGCAACTGTTAGCCGGCCGCCACAACAGTCGTATTTATTTAAAAAAAAATACAATGCAACAATGTGGAATGCAAAAATTAAAACCACTCAGTACAGTGATATAGGAAAAATATGAAGTTCATTGCAAAGAAATGTTCGTCGGCATCAGAAACCAACGGTCGAATGGACTGAAGAGCTTAAGGATATGATAATATTTACAGCGTGCAGACGAGTGTTTGTTGAAACCCATTAACCGTATCTACGTTATGAAATAATAGCAACCCATATACAAACACAGAACAGTGACCACAAATTTGTAACGTGTACGCGTTATCTATTTATTTCATCATTTCCCGACGTTAATTGCATCACATATTAATGTGCATCAGTTTCGTATGAAAGCAAAGTAAACAAAGACGGCACTCACTTTAGTTATTCCGAAATCCATTTCGTTACACAATAATATTCTCGAATAACCAACAGAGAACGTGTTTTAACAGCAAAACCACAACTAATACTGTCCCTTCCATGCAGTTAGATTAATTCTGAGCCGAGTCTGCCATGAAATTGCTCTGCCCAAATTGGATTTAGGCCAACATCCCATCCCCAACAATATGATTCAATTAGATGACGGTCGGACAAGATTAATTATCAAACGGTGGCATGAGTAATAGATTACCCTTTGGACGGTTCGTACAATTTTTTTACACACGTATATATCATATTCGGCTATCAAAAAAGTGGATAAAAATGTACATCGCACCAGCACTTAAAATATGCACCTAATTCGTATGTAAATAGGAGATGAAAAATGCACAAGATGTTTTAATTGGTCCAAGGTTCTCCGATCAAAGATATGCACTTACCAACTTTGCAATATTTTCCTCGCAGCTATGAGTATTTTAATCGTTTCGCAGTACCAAAAGTACAAAAAGTAATTAAGAAGTAATTATTGGATGAAGTAATTATTGTCCTTTTTAATGAGTATTAAAATTCGAAAACGAAAACACGTATGTCGTCTAGCTGAGATGTCGTGATTTTTGTTTTTTTTTCACAATACAAAAGCTGACACTTTTGCGAAGACTTGCGACGCATGTGTTTATCAACATGAAAATAAATGCTGGCAAAAAGAAAACAAACGAAGCTTTTCGTGAAGTGAACGCAGCCAGTGCAATCAGACTCCCGTTGCATATAGTCCGAAAAAGTTTTAAGCCGGAACCACACTTGTAGGTCTCTTTTACTCAGGCCTTTTTTTGAGCTTCCTTCTCAGCATAGCAAAGTAAAGTAGGATTTTCGGCACGCAATTACAACTATGCACTACTTGACACTTCGAGACTCGCAGTAGTTATTGCAATTTGTGTTCTGAAAATCTTACTCTACACGCCGACTCCATTAGAAATACATCTCCCCAAGTAGATGTCTGACATCTGTACCATACAATTTTCTCATATCTCTGCTGGGCAAATTATGCCATGACATTTCATTTCTTAAATCGCAACGGCACGAGAGGTTGTAGTTCACTACCTACGCCAAAGAACATCACCGGCACATAAACTCTTTTTAGTAAATTATAAATGTTCTCCGACTTTATTCGTTGGAATACAACAATGCAAGTTGTTTTTAAGTTTAACAAAGACAAATATTTACAAATGCATGCACAAAATTGAAAAATATTGCATTTTTGTTTTATTTCTAAGCACTTGAAATATATATTTCGAATATTTTCATTAAATGAAATGTTTGGTTACTTTTTTTAACCGCTAGTGCTTTCTTTTTGATTGTTTTTACTATTTTAATAGTTTTCAACAGAGACAATACTGAGACCACCGACTCCGGCCGATTTCCAGTTACTTAGCCTACAAGCTATATTTTTACGGAGTGGTCACGATTTGATGCGCTAGGATTGTTGCATAGAAATTCCGGCTCACCAACACACTCGCAAAAAATATGAGCCACTTCCACTGTGGGCAAAGTTGCTGACAGCGTTCATAGAATTTTATCCGTTAAATTTTATTCGTTATGTGTGGATAATATTTTTTTTTAGTAATAAGTGTTCATTTGCTTAAAATAATAATAAAAAAATGTACAATAGGCGTGCTTTTTTGAGCTTCGTTCTCAGCAAAGCAAAGTAAAGTAGGATTTTCAGCATGCAATTACAACAACTACTCTCTACTTGATACTTCGAGACTCGCAGTAGTTATTGTAATTTGTGTCCTGAAAATCTTACTTTACTTTGCTGTGCTGAGAACGAAGCTCAAAAAAACACGATTAGTAGAATGAAAATGAAAACATTTTGAACAAATTTTCTTCAGTTATCTAAGAAAAATGTACACATGAAATCGAAGTTAAAAATATTCAAAAACAGAAAATACGCAATCATGTTTGACGTATTCCCGAACTTGAACACATTTCCCCACGATTGCCGAGGTTGGCAGCATTTATTTTTATATTTTTTGTATGTTTTTCAATGTAACACGGATTCTTAAATGACATAACACCGATAGGAAAACAAAATGGCGAATTTGAAAAAAAATTGAGGGGGCCAGCAGCAAGAGGATTGCGAGTTGGGGGTCTCAGTATGATTTGTCTATGCTTTTTAGTACAAACATGGTTGCGTATTTTCTAGTTTTGAATATCATTAACATCGATTTCATGAGTACATTTTTCTTAAATAACTGCTAAAGGTTTGGCCAAAAGGTTTTTATTTTCATGCAACCATTCTGCATTGGCAATATTTTAAGCAAAAGTACACTTATTCCTAAAAAAATATTATCCACACTTAACGAATAAATTTAAATTTAACGGATAAATTTCCATGAACACTGCCAGCAGCTTTGCCCACAGCGGAATGAAGCACACATCCGCTGAATGGGCAAACTGAAGTTTAATATCTAATAGGTATTTGTTTGCATGCATTGTGTGCAAGTGCAATATCAAGTGGAGACTCTTTCACTTCACGACAAATCTATATTACGATTTACGAGCAGATGAGTGCGTTAGTTGTCGGTAGTGGATTGTTTAGTTTCTGCTGAGTTTTTGTGAAGTGAGTGCAATATGTCGACAGATGATTATGCATTTAATACCAAACTTGTGCAAGCAGTGGAAAGGCGTCCGTGTTTGTACGACAACACTAAGAAGGAACACCGCAATCGAGATTTAATACAGACTACATGGGAAAACGTAGCTGAAGATGTTAACAGAAATGGTAAGTATTATATTTTTTATTAAATAATATAATATTACTCCAATGAAACCGTTTATTGAATCCGTACTTTATGAGAAACTACACTACGCATTTGTGATAAATTACGATAGAAGATTTGGCGAGTTTCAAGTTGTCCCCATTGTTGAATAAATGAGCAAACATTGTTAGGATTTGACTGATAAAGGAGGGGAAATTTGGAAAAACTTTAATCACTTGTCAAATAACCGATCTGTTTATGATGTACATATATACCATGAGCTTCGTTCTCAGCAAAGCAAAGTAAAGTAGGATTTTCAGCACGCAATTACAACAACTACGTTCTACTTGACACTTCGAGACTCGCAGTAGTTATTGTAAATTGTGTGGTGAAAATCTTACTTTACTTTGCTTTGCTGAGAACGAAGCTCAAAAAAACAGGGCTTATGTCACATCTCTATCTGAAATTTTATGTGTGAAATGTGAATACATGTGAAGCAGCAAAAAAATGCTAATTGACGGAAAGCGTACTATTTTTTTTTTTTCAAATTCCGCCATTTTCTTATCGGTCATCCTATTATCAATGTAATGTAAATGAGAATCCGTGTGACATAATAAAAAATACAAAATAGAGATGGAGTTCGGGAATACCATGTATACAAATTACTGAATGCTATTGTTAGTTATTAAATATTGTTAAAAGGCGAATTATCTGATTTATTTGGTTGATAAAACTGCCTACGGGAGATGTGTTACATATTTGTAATAAATTACGATTGCTTTGGTCACGTATTTTTCACTTTACGATATCTTACCATCGATTTCATGTGTACATTTTTCTTTAATAACTAATGAAAATTTTTTTTTTGTAGGCGCAGTGGCTTAGTGGTTAGTGTGTTGGACTACTAAGCGAGGGGTCCCAGGTTCGAATCCCGAGAAAAACCCAAATTTCAACTTAAGGTTTTTTTCGCTGCGCCACCTCTCGCGAACGTCTGACAAACATCCGAGAGTATAACTGTCATGAAAGAGCTTCTCAATTGGCCGTTTGGACTCGGCATAAAATTGTAGATCCCTTCCATTCGTCCCAAAAATAAAAACTCACACAAGACGAATGGTTGTGAGAAGCTAGGCTTGGGTCCATACGGACCTGTTCCGCCAATTATTTTTTTTTTTTAACTAATGAAAATTTACTCAACATGTTTTTATTTTCCTACAACCATTCTGCAAATGTACACTTATTCCTAGACAAATTACCATCCACATGTAACGACTAACGAATAATTTTACATTTAACGGATAAAATTCATTTGCCCACAGCGGAAGTTGGTCATATTTTTTAATGTCGTTTTCCATTGGGCAAAAAGAAGCGTCCGGGAGAGTCCGGAATCGAAAAATTCACTTCTGAAACCGTTCCATTGGCACAAAACATACTCTTCTGGTGATTCTGAGAAGAGAATTTCGCTTCTCGATTTGAAGTCAGAATCCACTCAAGAAGCACTCATGCAAGTGTAATTTTATGTATTTTATACAAGTCAACTGACAGCAGCCGTAGATTATTTTTTTTGCATTTCACCAATACTATTGTGGATTCTTTCAGAAGCTGTTTTGTTGTTCCATTGGATTTCAGAATGAGTGGATCCCCGAGTGAAACCAATGGAAAACGACATAAGAGTGTTTTGGTGAGCCAGCATTTTTGAAGTTTCGTGACATTTGTCAATACGAATTTCTATGCAGCAATACTTGCGCACTAAATCGTGTCCTCTCCGTAAAAATATAGCTTGTAGGAAAATAACGGTAAATCGGTTGAAGTTGAGGGTCTCAGCTCAGTATGATTTGTCAGTGCTGTTAATTTACTATGTGCAGCTGTATGCGCATGCGGCTAACTTATCTTAACATGAGATGCTTTCCCACATAGTACCAATGAAAACAGCTTGTACGCAATTTCTCTTTTTCGCATTAGAGCTGGAAAAGATGAATAAGAATAATACATTAAAAAAAATAATATAAGCAATTTTTTTTATTTAATACTTAGTTTATATGAACAACGGGAACAACTTTGAAAGAGGGGCAAAGAAAAAGGTATATATACCCTGATAGTTGCTTTGTAGCTTTTATAATATAAGTAGAGAATCTGCCTTAGAGACCTTAGTAGGTCGTTAAATGCTACTCCTTTTATAATAACACAGTTTTTTTTCAGCAAAGGAATGTAAAAAAATTTGGACAAGATTAAAAATTAACTACAACCGTTGTTTAAAGAAGCCACCATCAGTTAGTAGGGCAACAGAGCAGACGTTTTATCTCCTACATCACATGAAATTTCTCAGAAAGTTCATAAAATCAAAGAAAACGTCACGCAAAAATCTTCCATTACCCCTTCGTAAAAGAAAAAGGACATCACTTCCAAAACCAACTGTATCGAAAGGTAAAAACAAAAACGTCAAAGATAATAAAGCACATTCTTCCAATGCCACCAACTTGACAGTGAAAAGTTTTAACTCAGTGGTCAGTACAACGCCGCAAGACAGTTTTACGGAACCTCCTCCAAAAAAGAAAAACCCACAAAATACTTCTGCTGAAAGTACTGAATCGAAGACTGAAGATCGAGATTCATCCAAACAACAGTTTTTACTAAGCTTGCTTCCAGATTTGGAGGAAATGGAAGCAAACCAGTTTCGGATATTCAGAATTAAAGCCTGTAATCTGATCGACAGTCTATTGGTATCGCAGACAATACCAAAATCGTTTGACAAAGTTTCTTCATTGGCAGAGCCATTGGTGTCGCCCCAGCAGAAACCACAGATTTTCGGCGAAGTTTCGTCAATGACGAAGCCATCAGTATCGCCACAGCCAATATCACGATCGTCCAATGAAGTTTCTTCAATGCCAAAGCCAACAACATCATCATCAATACGAGGAGAATTACAACACCAATCGGATCCGTGGATATATATTGACGATGATACTGATGACGATGAAGATATAATTGCTCGCACTACTAATTGCAAAGTCGAAGTAAGCTATTAAAAATCTTACAATTTTAAAACAATAGCGCTAGAATTAGAATCAATAAACAGCTTAAGAAGCATAATACGATGTTCGCACTGTACGCCATAAAAAGATGTCTCCAAAGATAACAAATTAAATTATATAAATTAACTGAGCAGTATGCTGGTCAAGCTAAATTTAATCAATTATTATTCCGGACCTTACCAAGTCTCCAAAATAATTTTAACTTTAGGTAATCTACCTGCTGTCCCACAAAAAATGTAAAGAAAGATCGTTTCCTTCACAATCTTGTGCTAGCAAGAGCTAACCGCACAGGGTAACCCTAGAATGCAAAGGTTGTCCTAAAATCATACAATTAACTATACCTAAAAATATGTAATACTGATCAAATAAGATTTCGTTAAATAAAACTAAAAATTATAATTTAAGTTTTTAAACGAAGTGTTTTTGTTATTTTAATCGTTTGTGACAAAACAATTAATGCGGTTATTCAACCACTGAAATTCTACTATCATTTGGTCAATATTTTTTGAAATATGGCTCAAGGTAAGGCTGTTTTTTTTTTTTTTAATTACTATAGATTATGAATATTTGTCTTTTGTTTTTAAAGAAACAGCATACCCGTTCACAAGGCAATTATCGGCATAAAAAATAGTACTATGGAACCCCTGTTTGCAAAAGTTGAAGAAGAAATTAAATTTATTAAAATTCTTCTTCGACTTTTGGAAAGAGGGGGTTCCATAGTTAGTTGGGGTTGGTAAATCAGCTTATTAAAATCTGAAATGTATTTCTAAGAAAACCAACAACTAACTAACTCTTCCGAAAAATAAGTGCACGTGCACGTATTAAATGCGCATCAAGAAATGAAAATCAAAAAATGCACTCAAAATTGATTGCAAAAACGTCAAAAACCTACACAAAAACGAATAAAAAAAAATTTGAATCTATTCTGTATAAAGCGAACACTTTCATAAACATCAGTTTTCTGCTGCATTCAGGAGCAAAATATACAAAAAAAAAGCACGATCAAATTAAATTCCTTTCATCAAATCAATCGAAAAATATCAGCAATGATTGTGCTTGATCATAGTGTGCGCTCAGAGGTAGCACTGTGGTTAGTTTTCTCTAATTAAATGAAACGAAGAAAAGTACATAATGTGCATTGTGCTTGTGAATAAAATCAATCTTGAGGAAATGGCCAAATGGGTCAGATTCTGTAAGGCGAAAACGTTAAAACGTTTTCTGTGGAAATCCAGGCAAATATTTAATTTAAGGATTTCCTCATAATCTTTTTTTTCTTGTTGCATTATCAGACTTGTTGGAGTTGGAGCTGGTGTCTTTGGACCCAACACCAAAATCTTGTTACCCATGGGAATGTGTCCCATGGTTTTTCAAGCGGAAATCCATGCTATAGAAATTTGCGCTAATATAATTTCCAGTAAAAGTATTAAAGGCGCCATCATACAAATCTTCTCCGACAGTCAGGCAGCTTTACGAGCTTAAGCGTCCAAAAAAATAGACTCCAAAACAGTTAAGGGCTGTCACGATGCCCTGCAAATCCTAGCCAAACACTACAAGATCAAACTTGGTTGGGTACCTGGTCATCAAGATATTGCTGGCAACGAACTTGTGGACAAACTTACTAAAGTCAATTGGGCTACTGCGCTAAGACTAATTAATGAATGGGAACAATAACTTCGTCTTAACCACTGGGAAAATATTCCTGGTCTAAGACAATCCCAGCGATTAATTAAGTCCTACTCCTACAAGAAAATCCTTAGACTCAGTAAGGACAACATAAGAAAGCTAGTGGGCTTCCTCACAGGCCACTATGGCTTAAGATACCGCCTCAACAAAAAGAGCCTTTGTCCGGATACAGAATGTAGATTCTGTCTGGAGGATGTCGAATGCTCTGCACACATCTTCTGTGACTGCCCGGCTTTTGATTGGTTAAAAAACGTGTCTTTAATAGAGAGACTTGTACACTAGCAGATCTTATGAACTCTGCTACTGAGGACTTATTGGCCTTCACCAGCGACGTCACACTTCTCTTAGACTAACTTTTCCCCCTTCATACAATAGACCTTTCAGGTCGCATTGTCAGCCATCAGACTTGTGGGTGAATTTTCGCGAGAGCAAGCTACGCATGACAAACAATGTGGGATACAATCTTCTCTAACACCTACTTCAGCGTATTTTATTGTCTGGACCAGCGACTTATTAAAACTGTCACTGGGGAAGCAAGGCTGTAAGGGAAATCAAAGTCTCTTAAAATAAAAAGGCAAGCCGGTCAATAAAAGATAACATTTTTTGCAGTTCTTCGACTTTGACAGTTTAGTGCCATCACACAGTTTTGGTGACTTCAAGTTCCGAAGGAGCATTATACTGGTGTGCCTTTTTGGAGAAGAACCTTATGGTACGGAATATCAAATGGTTGTGTTGGATGGATTTTTGTTAAAGCATTTTTTGACACGTTTTGTGTTAATTAAGAACTATTTAAGTAATGGCAAGTTAAGCTAGCGAAGTAAATAACAAAAATACGCTTAAACGCGACCGCGTTCTATACCTATAGCTTTCGCGAAGTCTTAAGAAGTTTCGGACAAGATTTCCAGTAGTTTTCACACCATTAGGTAATAGATTAAAAAAAGTGTCATACAATTTGATAATAGAAAATAATAACTACTTTTTTAAATACGGTTGCAAAGATTACTATTGCATTTATCTTTTTTCTAAGCCACCTTTCTGTCAATCCAAGACCTAAAATGTTTCAAATCGGAGTTTTCTGGTTTCTCGATATTAATACAACTTTCAATAGGTCTGTTTTTTTTAGCTTCGTTCTCAGCAAAGCAAAGTAAAGTAGGATTTTCAGCACACAAATTACAACAACTACTGCTAGTCTCGAAGTTTCAAGTAGATGGTAGTTGTTGTAATTGCGTGCTGAAAATCTTACTTTACTTTGCTTTGCTGAGAACGAAGCTCAAAAAAACACGCCTAATCTAAGATTTAAGCTACAAAAGGTATTATTTTCCCCGAAAACAGACTCCCAGAATTCACACATAAAGTACCTACTCCCCTTAACCTCTAAAAAATGTCTGATGTCGTTTTCCATTGGGACAAAAAATCAATCTTTTTTTTATCTCAATCACTTTTCGCGTTTCATTGGGAAAAAAAATCAATATTTTTTTTGATTCGGATCACTTTTTGCAGATCTCGATATTTTTTCAGATTTACACATACTACCACAAATACAGCACAGCTGTTTACGTCATTTAAAGAAGTTTGTTTTAAAACAAATGTGCAGAGTTTCGTGAGAACCAAAATAAAGAAATACATAAACAGCAATGGACATAGTTTATGAGGAATTATTATCTTCATTGTCTTCCTCATCATCTGAAAACTACGAATCACCAAAACTACTCCATTTGTAGCTACAACAGAGCAAACATTTTTCAAGCTGATTTCCATGGTTGATTTTACCAAAAACAAATGCAATTTGAACAGCTGATATTGTTGTCAAATAACGCACTAATCCATTTACAAAAGCAGATCAATTTCATTGCATGTTCCATTAGCAGCATAAAATATGAGATCTGAAATAGATTTTTGGTGGTCGCAATACGAGCTTATCGACTTGAAAAATGTCTCCCCTTTTGTGGATACAAATGAAGATAGGTAGTTTTTGTGCTTCGTAGTCCTTCAGATGACAAGGAAGACGACGAAGATAATATTTCCTCCAAAATTATATCCATGGCTATTTATGTATTTCTTTATTTTTATCACAAAACTTTGCGCATTTGTTTTAAAACAAACTTCTTCAAATGACGTAATACAGTTGTGCAAAGTATATCGGTATTAGTGGCAGTAGGTAGGTACGTGTTTGGAAATCCACATTAGTCATGCAATGGTTATATGCAAATTGAGAATCTAATCTCACGAGTAAACGATAAACACATGCATTTATAAAACAATTTGAAGTGCACATCTGCGAGCATTTATGAACATTTCTTCTTTGGCTCCCCACAATGTTGCTGCGATTGCATATCGTCACTTTCTGACCAGTGACGATATGCAATCGCAGCATATCGCCACAGACTTTCAAAAAAGTATTACAATTTCAAGAAAATAGTGTAGTAAAATCGCATACGTATATAAAAGAAAGTAACGTCCGTGTGTGCGTTGATAACTCGACAACGGATCGTTTGGTTTTCACGATTTTGGGCTTGATGGATTCGCATTGACCCAAGGAAGGACATAGGCTACTTTTTCGTGGAGATGATGTGAACTGTCACCGAGATCGTGTGATTTGGCCTCGTTAGACTTTTTCTTGCTTTTCTGAAGTCGTAGGTCCATACGAATAAGCCACGAACCACAACGCCAGTCAAAGCCAACACAACATGGAAAGTTGAACATGTTTTTTGAGCTTCGTTCTCAGCAAAGCAAAGTAAAGTAGGATTTTCAGCACGAAATTACAACAACTACGCTCTGCTTGACACTTCGAGACTCTCAGTAGTTAATAGGCCTGTTTTTTTTAACTTCGTTCTCAGTAAAGCAAAGTAAAGTAGGATTTTCAGCACGCAATTACAACAACTACGCTCTACTTGACACTTCGAGACTCGCAGTAGTTATTGTAATTTGTGTGCTGGAAATCTTACTTTACTTTTCTTAGCTGAGAACGAAGCTCAAAAAAACACGACTATTGTAATTTGTGTGCTGAAAATCTTACTTTACTTTGCTGTGCTGAGAACGAAGCTCAAAAAAACACGCCTCATAAGGCGTTTTTCTTTTTTAGTTCAGAGCTGAGCTCTGAACCGAGCTCGAGCATTATGAGCGCACTCTGAGCCGAGCGTGCTCAGATCGTTCTGATGTATTTATGAAACACACTTGAGCACGTTACTGACATTTTTAATAAATATATGTATAATTTGAAAATTTATTAATTTTTATTTATTAAATTGGTTAACATTTAGTTCCAGAACAACAAAGGTCGTCCACCATTTCATTTTGTTTATCCTGTTTTTTTTTCTGTCAAATGTGACTGGGAGTGTGTATTCAGCTTTTTACTCAGCCTGCTCAGTCAATTTATTCTGAGCTCATCGAGCGCGCTCTGATTATGCTCAGATCGAAAAAAGAAACACAAATCTGAGCTCTGATGTATCTGATCTAAAAAAGAAACACGAACTTTTTGTATAACAGTTCAGGTTGTGCTCTGAACTAAAAAAGAAAAACTCCAATAGTATTCAAATGGTAAAAGTTTTCTGTAGGATACTTTATCTACTGAATAAATAGGGAGGGTACCTTAGCCGATAGCTGTCGAGACTCGAAATAGCAAGCTCTTATGTCATACGCTCTGCTGTCAGTTGGGCGATTGTCAATTTGTTTTATTTAGTTTGTGCACCGTGTCCTCAGAGTTATATTTTTATTTTTATGAGCTGTGCGGAAATAATTAATTTTCCGGAATGAGTTACACAATGAACATTACAACTTCCGTGAATGTGTCTGTGGAAGCGCCTTGTGAAAATCAAATACAAGAAATAGCGTACGATGGAACAGAGATATATCAGCCGTAAGTCTACCGGCACTTGCTCGGTCAGTATTTCATAATATTTTTTCTTGATTTCAGCTCGCCAACTCTATCGGAAAGCCTGGCCAAGTGTGCAGCTCGTATAGACTTTAGCAAAACCTCCCTAGATGATTTAAAAAAGGAGGACAAATCCTCCGACGAAGACTCCAAAGATCCGTCACAATTCCAGCCAAGTCTTTGGCCATGGGATTCCGTACGCAACAAACTGAAGGACGCTCTTACAGAAATTTGTGTACTCTCCGATGTTATTTCAATTGCGAAGGACAAACGTTACCTAGTGCTTGATCCAGTGCCAGAGGAACCGGAAGACACAAAGCCCATTATTCAAGTCTACGCCCGAAAGAAGGCACTTAGCCAGGCGGCGAATGTACTGCTCAGCGGAGCAGAACGTTTGCGTAGTTGTCACAGTGAGCAAAGGAATCGGAACAGCTCAGACTTTCACATTGAACTTCTTCGCCTTAGACAGAACTGGCGCCTCAAGAAGGTGTCTAATGCCATTATTGGTGATCTAAGCTATCGTACTGCTGGCTCCAAGTTTGGTATGAGCGGAACTTTCGAGGTAACCAAAGCAGAGGATGTGGTAGATGACGAAGCAGTAGCTTCTGGGCCTGGCAATGGGGCGGTACCGCCGGTGCCGAAACCCACATCGGCACTGCGAGTTAATGTTCCTGCTGAATTGCAAGGTGTGGCGTACATTAAGGTAATCACTCAAAAGGACCAAGAGGACTTGTGCACGGCGACGGTTAACCTGATGGGCACCGGACAGAACATCTCTCAACAGGTTGGCGTGTGGCAGAAAACCCTGGAGTTTGCCCAGAACGTGCTCTTTTGCAAGGAACTATTCAGTCAGTTGGCAAGGGAAGCTATCCAACTGCAGGCTCCCATTCCACATGTCGTTGTGGGGAATCAGATTCGCGCTACACTCCTTCCCGGCATTCAACTAATAATCTCCCTTTGCCACTCTACTACATTTGACTCAAGCCAACCGGGACCGATAAACGATCATGACCATGTGTTGGAGCATTCGCTGCATCAACTGTTGCGTGAAGTCCATCACAAGAACAGCCACCACCCGTTTCCCCATCCAGCAAGCGGACCCATGGGGCCCAGCAAACGACGCATGCTGGCTGGCCCAATAGCAGCTGATCGACATGAGCTGCTCGAGATGACCAAGTCGCAGACTGTACTGGAACAGATAATTGCGCAGGCGCAGCATATCTTCATGCGCAAGCGGACACAGTACGTGTTGGACACGTTGGCTCGCGACGTAAAGGACCCACAAATCGTGTCGCATTGGAACGCTATGAACAGTCCTACGATGTCCTGTGTGAAGATTAATATTGTAACCCACGGGTGAGTTGCATTTGTGCCTATCTGTCTCCAAATAGAAGAACTTTCTCTCTATCTTTCTAGCTATGACACGATAAACAGAACTTCCCTGGTGATCCACGTAAAGGAGCGCTCTCTCAAGTGTATTTGCCGCGATGGCCGTGTGATGCACTTGTCGTACGAACCGCAAGAACTCCGTGACCTGATACTTTGCCAGATAAACCAGCATCAAATCTCGTGCCTTCTGAATCTGGCCCGCTGCATGGCGTGGCAAGTGCTCTCGAATAGCAACCACCTGGGGATAGGTGAAGTGGAACCACTGGGAAATGCCAGCTCATGCCTGCTGGCTTCGCCGAACAGTGATCGCATGATTGCGGTACAGATTAGATGTGACCCGCAGATTGATGTGATGAAAGTATTTATTGCGCGGAGCCCGCGACAAGATTTCTTCCCCAGCCCGCTGGTACCTGAGAAGTTCTGGGAAAATCTGGGTGGACATTTCAAAGAGGTAAGTTGTCTAAATTGTTTTTGAGTTTTTATAAACTTCACATTCATTTACAGGTGCGATTCGACAAGATTGAGGGGAAGAGCTTTCTAAACAAAATGGAATTTCTCATGGCTAGCCTTACCAGTTCATCGTCTTAGTACGGTTTACGTTAGTGTAGGAGCAAATATATTAAAACCGATTAAATATAGCAATAATAGACGTTATTTTGTTAGTTTATGGGGAGATGAAGATGGGTAACGGGCAACGGAGCTACTTACACTGTTCATATCACGTATATGGACTGATGGTACATGCAAATGCAACACAGGATTTGGGGAACGGCTCAAATATGGCATTTTCCTATGTGCTTTCGCAAATGCTGTTGCTGTGAATTTGCAGCTGGACAATAGGTTTAAGTTCAAACTAAGGTGTCCAATTACCGCATCTACAGGTCACTAAATTATGTGGAAACTCTGTCACGATTCCATGAGCTCTACTCAAACTCAACACGCTAACCGACTGAACAAAGTACATAATGTGATTCAGGCATTTTGCTTGAGTCATTAATTGACACTGGGTATATTAGAGTTCCATTTATCCATCAGAGAGAGCTAGGAAATTATTCGAAGTCAAGATATTCGACATAAAGCCAGACGTGGCAGCATTCTAGGGACGCATTTCAGTAAAATTTAAGCATACAACATACAAGTACCTGGGTTTCAGCCTCCTATTATAAAACCGATTTCTTTCGTGTGAGAAAAACAAACCGTTGCGCTGGCGAAAAGACTGCATATGTCTAGGACTAGGGTATATACCAATAACAATAAATAACTAGCTCCATGACTTAAAACGTATCTTAACTTGCGTTGGGAGTTGGGACGCGCCAAAACTCTCAGAATACAAAAGCACACATTGGAACTTTTGATTTTTGAAGTCTATCTCACATAACCACAAAAGCTTTTTTGTCTAATTAAACTTCAACGATTACCTTATGTTACGTTGGTAACCTCCACTAACATTTGGTTACGTTCAGTTTGTTTTGGTTTTGTTTTTTGCCGTGACTTTCACGCAGTGTGTTCGTCGTTTTTTCAGGCTATTTTCGCGAATATGATCAACGTATAAGTAATACTATTTTATAAAATTTCTAGTTAATATTAGTGACCTGTAAAAATTCGTGTTATTTACGTGTTTAAACGCCAAATAGTTGGCTGAAAACCCACTCCCTTATCAACCGCTTCCATATACACAATCACCTTACAAAAAAAAAAGGAAGAAAATCAATAAACGCCCCTAAAACACTGAGCAAAACTTGTTGAAACACAGGACCTTTTGAGAAACCGGACGTTATTCATAATTTGTAAAAGTATTCTTGACTCTGCGTGTCGATTGTTTCATCAAATGTACTGCATTCGTTGGCAACCATCGAACAATAATGTTAAATGAAAATCTCTCGGAACGAAGTGATACCAAGAACTCCAGTGACAGCAACTCTCAACTAAACCGACAACCCTCCCCCGTCCAAATAACCCAAACAATTGTTGGACACCGAACACCGGTGTTATTTTCTACCAATCGTGGCTTATTTTTACGCAAGGTGAATTGGGGCGGTCGTTACAGTACTGATACGAGGAATTGCGAATACGAATTAAATTTCTGCGATCTGGAGCGATGGGTAGGTGGCACTGGCACAGGATGCCATTTAATTTATTTTGAACATGAACATTAAAATATTTATGCCGTTGCCTTTCTATTCAGAGTACGAATCGTGCAAACAGTGTTTGCTTGAATGATACCATCAACTCCAAGACTTTTTCGCTGAATAATCAGAATAGGCCATCAGTGAGATTTGTATCGTTGGAACGAGATATTAGCGAGAACGAAAGGGAGAGTGCTGCAAATTAAAGAATTATCGGACAAGGAGGCTTTAATGTTAATGCGAAGGATTTGCAATTATGTGAGTGTTGAACTTGTTTTTGTTTTCTATTTTATATTAACTTATATTAGACTTCTAAATTGGCTAAATGGGGACACGTACAGCTATCTTTGTTGTACTTAAACTTTTGTATTATATCTGCAAAATGTGTTCATGCAATTATAATACATACATTGGATCTATGGCAAACAAAATCTGAGTGCTCAGTAACCTGTCCTTATCGGAAGGCACCGATTCAATTATTCACCAAGCTACATAATTGTTGTTTTCGATGCGACAACTTGGTCTTCTACGCGTTTATGTAGGTGTTAACCGAGCGTGTGACTTCTTAATAGAAATATTTTCACCTCCCGGTAGACTCAGCAAAAAAGATCACTTAAAAAAATGTTTTAGCTGATGGATTTTTAAACGTTTGATCCCGTTTCCTAAAGAATTTTAATAAACTATGTTCAACCATTGCTTTGGATCTGGGTGTATGACGTTACAAATGGCCATTGCGTTTTTCAACATCTGTAGTAGTAGTGCACGAACGTGCTCATGTTGGACAGTTTTGTATTGCGTTGTGCTACATTACCCCTATTCAACGCGTTAACATATTGTATTCAATTATTTGTTGGCGAGTTGCATTGAGTGCAAAGAAATATCCCTGCCAAAGATAGCATTGATCAACTGACGCCGGTTCAATTTCTTTTGCTAATTTCTGGTGTAGTAACTACCGGAGTTTTTGTAACTTCCTCTGCTACCAGGCCCATACAAGGACTATTACACTTATACCTGTCAGGCGTTGATCCGCTTATTAACTATGTACTTAAGAGCGACATGGAAGGTCAGCACATGGAAGTTACAAAACTAGAAGCGGTTAACAAAATAATGAAAACTGTTGGTTGCCACCCGACCCTGCAAGGTTAAATAGTTTCTCAACAAAACCTTTTAACAATTAAGGGAGGTACCTTCTACAGTCTAAAAGGCGTCATGGCTGTCCTAATGTTATTTGGCTTGTACTTTTTGTAAATTCAAGAAGGTATGGCAACTCACTTCCAAAAATGCCCGGCGGGAATTATTCATATATAATTATTCATTTTGAAGCGAACTTGTACAAAATGAAATACGACGCAAAGTAATGGATGTTTTAAAGTTGAACCACCGCAAAGCTACCAGCTACCACCGAGCAAATTTTACGCAAGCATTCTTCTGTGAAGCAAGCACGTGACACTTTCTTCAGTTGCTTATTTTTTTAACCGGAAAGCATAAACATCATTTTCTGTTTGTAGAAGTAGGATGTTGGGCGTGGAAAATAAAACTGAAGCATACTTATAAAGCAAACCCAAACAAATCGTTTACTATTCGTATTGTGAATTGGGTCACCTAGCCACTCCAGATTCACACACTTCCATCTACGATAGACGAATAATTTTGGAATCTGATCTGGCAAGGGCGTCGGTGGTGTAATGGTTAGCATAGTTGCCTTCCAAGCAGTTGATCCGGGTTCGATTCCCGGCCGACGCACACTTTTTTTTCTGTCCAAATTCTAGCCGTTCACATTATCCTGCAATAAAGTTCTTTTTGTAATGGAAACCTAACAAGGTGTGCATAGTCAAGGGGCTTGCACACATAGATACACCCTTCCTTTTGTGTACGCCTGGGAGAACTTTTCGGGTAATTTGATTTTCACGGAGATTTAAACCGAGAATGGCACTTTCCTACTTTGCCAGAGGGAATAGAAATTTCTTTTTAAAGGATATCGATCGATGTTGTTTTATTTTTTGTTTTGTCTTGTACTGTGTTGTGGCTGATGTAAACAGGTCCATGACAGCCTCTGCAAGAGGAAGATGTTTTGCGTGCAAATGAAACTTGCAGGAGATCAAAATAGAATAGAAAAACCTTGGAACTCTATTTACGTTTGTGGTGGAGTGGTGAGGATAAACAGTATCGTGACGTTTTTATCACTTTTATCTATGATTGTTGTTTATCAAAGGCAGCAAAGTGAATTGGCTTTGTTATTTAAATAGAACAGAGAGCATGAATAAAATTTGAATTGTAGAGGAGAAAAATTAAAAAAAGAGGAGCTCGCCCGAGCAGGGACTTGAACCCTGGACCGTTGGATTAAAAGTCCAACGCTCTACCGACTGAGCTACCCGGGCAGTTGGTGGTAGGGAGGCATATTGCACACTGGAACCAGATAGGATTTCATCTGGAGAAAGGCGATTAGAGGAAAAAACTTGTATACAGTAAACAAGATGTGTTTTTCGTATTTTAGTCGTTTAGTGTTAAGCAGTACGCGTACCATTGATAATAAAAATACGTGTAAGGACTTAAAATGAGAATTTTGGTCCATACCTACTTTAATGAGCCAGGATATTTTGAAGGATCATCCGGGGGTTGGTTTGGTTTGTACTCGAAGATGGTGCTTGCAGAAGGTCCTTGGGGACAGTGTATTCAAATTGGTCAATGACGCTATTTTTTTATGAATCTTGAATGGGACTACTATGGAGAAATATAAAATTGGGCGGGGCACTATTTCTTTGTATTTGCTGGCTTTTTTTTTTTAATTTTCTTATATTCTTATATCGTCATTTAAACTTTCCAGAAATACCTACCCAATTTGAGTACTCATCACATCATCATAGGTATATAAGACTGGCTTTCTGTCTGATGTTATTTTTGACGCAATCCGCTTCCGCATACATACTTGTTCCTAATATTTATTGTAAGTATGTATGTATGTAGGTATTTCTTCAATTGACAAATTCAATTATCAAAGCTATTCCTGAAAGAAATAGATTACATTCGTAGGTACTACATGACATCTGTCCAACAGATTCAGTTAAACGTCATGTTTTTTTTTGTAAAACTCTTTTAAACAGTAGGTTCGCTCGGGTACTCCTTTGTAAGCGCTAAAATATTAAACTAACAGTTCGAAGGCGAGCTCGAGCATTATGCTCTGAACCGTGCGTGCTCAGATCGTTCTGATGTATTTATTATTAGTTGAGCACATAGCTGTCATTTGTAATAAATATATGTATGAATTGAATATTTATCAATTGTTACTTATTAAATTGGTTAACCTTCCATTTCAGAACAACAAGTTTCGTCCTCCATTTCAACTGTTTTGTTTATACTGTCAAATGTGACTGTAAGTGTGTAATCAGCTTTTCACTCAGCCTGCTCAGTCAATTTATTATGAGCTCATAAGGCGTTTTTCTTTTTTAGTTCAGAACCGAGCTCGAGCATTATGAGCGCGCTCTGAGCCGAGCGTGCTCAGATTGTTCTGATGTATTTATGAAACACACTTGAGCACGTAGCTGACATTTTTAATAAATGTGTGTAAAAATTGAATATTATTTAGTTTCATTTACATAAAATTAGGTCAGATAAGTATAAGAATTACGAAAAAGAATTAAATTTATTTTTTTAAAGTTAAATTAGATGAAAAAAGAATTTGTAGTTAAATAGGCAGGTACCTATATTATTAAAGAAATAATAATTAAAGATAAAAACACAGCAGTAAATAAAAAAGTAGTCAGTAATAATTTTTTGAACGATTAGCTTTTCTTGAAAAGACTGGAAGAAAGAAGGTAAAAGTTATTTTTCATATCAAGTAAAAAGATATGAAATTAAAAATCTTTAATGTGGTAGAGAGTCATAAAAGGAATGGTAATCTTGCTTGAGAGATTTCTTAAGCTCTTGAAGATATTTGAATTTATCTTCGGATATTTGAGGTTGAGTTTCAAACAATTTTGTTAAGTTGAATAGGATTAAAAGGTTTAATTCGTTGCGGCAATATTTTCCACGGAGCAGAAAAATTTAATTTGTATTCAATGAAGCCTTCTTCGTTGTACTTTAAAGCATGGATTTGATTCGCAGTTTCTTGGGTTACATGATCAATCTGAAGAAGGTTTACTGAGTTATCAATAAATACCATAGCGTCATCGTTTGGAAAAAGGACGGTTGAAATGGGTTCAATTTTAAGATTGAATTACTTTCATTATTTTGAACAAATCCGGAAAACTTTATTTCGTGAGAATCTTCTGGCATATCGATGGCATAACTCTCGGCGTCTTATTCTGTTTTGATCTTCAATCATATTATTTGGAAGTTCTTCTGATAATACAAAACAGTTGAAAAAAAAAGTAGGAAAAAATAATGAAACATCATACTATTTATATAGGTTATCTTTAAACCAAGGAACTTCATGAATTTATTATTTATATTTTTAAAATAAACAAATACCAAAATCGAAGTAAAAGATCCACTAATGATGATATAAATTTACATCCTCAAGTAGCATACTAATTTAAGATTTTAAATTTCTTTATATAAGCTCGTTTCCGGTTCCTCTAGTCTTGCATGTCTCTATCTGAGTTGGTTATAAACAATGTGAACCGTAACGAAATACATTTTTTTCTCATCTCCCATTGTTAATTGCCAAATTAACGTCGATGTGGTAGTTAAAGAGTAAAAACACTGAACTGAAGCCATTAAAAAAATCACAACAAATATAAAGTATCCTACATATATTAGATAAAATAAGAAAAGCTCGTATATCCATTTATGATATACATTGCTTAGGAAAGAAAACCAACTACATCCACTTGCTCATGAAAAACCTCTTTTACTCTAAGAATATCACCTTTACTTGATACATTTAAAAGATTTCAATTAATCTTACTAACCTTCTTCGAATTAAAAATCGAATAAATGGCAAGAAGTGGATTTACGAGGTTTGCATCTTTAGCCGACGACATGTGGACGTCCAGTGTAAGCACGATTTTGCGGCAAAGCGTGTTTTGTGACAATTTCAGAAGTACAGAAGATAAATGTTTTGTGGAACAAGAGTCATTGTCGCTATGAAGACAGAAGAACTCCAGAAAAGGAATGTGACGCAATAGCTACAAATGTGGGGATTTCAAATAAGTAAACAATGTTTTAATTTTTATATTTTATTTGCTGAAAAGTATTCAATAAATAAAATATATCGCGTAATTTCTGCTTCTTGCGGCGGGTGATTATTTGCTCTGGAAAATTGTAATTTGTTGTTGGGGAGAAAATAAAGTAATTTCAAATTCAATAGGTAGGTATATTAAAAGAAGTGGTGTTTAACGCAACCCGCATGAACGCACTATCAGCTTGTAGTTGGACACTTCCGCATACCCCTCACACAAATGTGGTGCCCGTGCTTACGCTGGACACAGCGTTATTTTTGACAGCTACACGGTGTAGTATCGGCACTGTGCGACACTTGACTAGGTATAAAATGTAAAACATTGAAAATACTGTCACACTATTATCGTTTTCCATTGGTTTCACTCGGGGATCCACTCATTCTGTGATCCAATGGAACAACAAAACTGCTTCTGATTGAATTCACAAAAGTATTGGTGAAATGCCAAAAAATAATCTACGGCGGCTGTCAGCTGACTTGTATGAAATACATAAATTACATTTGTGTGAGTGCTTCTTGAGTGGATTATGACTTCAAATCGAGAAGCGAAATTCTCTTCTCAGAATCACCAGAAGAGTATTTTTTGTGCCAATGGAACGTCTCAGAAGTGATTTTTTCGATTGCGGACTCTCCCGGATGCTTCTTTTTGCCCAATGGAAAACGACATATATAAAATGTAAATTAGGTACTGAAAATAAAGTCACTTGATACTGAACTTCAGAGCAATCGGTTGTTTGATATTGGGTCTCTACACACGGTACATTTTTTTCGAAGCTCTCCGACAACCAGTGATGCCAACTCAGCCTTTTTCATTTCTTTTAGGCATTATTTCATCAGCTAAGCTTGTTTTTTGCAAAATGGCATCTTTTTTTTTATTTCACATATTTTTCTAATTGGACTAAAACTATGTTACCTTTGAAACTAAAATGCCATGAATTTTGTTCTTATTAAGAATTTCTTCTGTGATTTTTAATTTATGTTTTTTTTTTGGAAATAAAAATTGTTTTTGTTATTTTCTTTTTAATATTTGTATTTCATTTTTGATTTATTGTTCCAGCTAACTTAAAAAAATATTTTAGGCATTATTTTATTGAAAAGACATTTTTTTTTCTCAAATTATTTAGTTTTTTGTCAAAATTGGTTGGCAACGTTGCCGACAACACTAATTACTGTGAAATGAACGCGTTTATATTCTTCATTTACTTTGTTCCGAAACGGATACTCCGAACGCAATCTGAAACGGATTCCTCTATAGGGGTGATAATCTTCTCCAGAGTCCATCTCCGTAAGTGTTCATCTTTCTGTATGCTGACATTGCATACATCAGTAGAAATCGGTTATAACAATACCTGATACAGTGATGAACCGGATATAACAATATACTTTCAAAGTCCCGGCAAAACTCCGTTTTACTCAAAGTAGTTTGCTATCAGTTATAACGATGAAATCGGTTATAGCGATGAAAATTTATCATATTTAAGTCTAAAAACTGTTTAAAGCGATGGTAAAAAAACGTGTTCTTACTTCTTACATGCCTACAGCCTGTTATTTTCATTGTGCTTCTACATATGTATCGATATTTTGTATGCACATACTACACATTTAGACAATTTCCTGTAGCCACTGCCAGTGACTGGCATAGACAAATCATACTGAGACCCCCAACTGGCAATCCTCTTGCCGCTGGCCCCCTCAACTTTTTGTCAATTTCGCCATTTTGTTTTCCTATCGGTGTTATGTCATTTAAGAATCCGTGTGACATGCAAAAATATACAAAAAATACAAAAATAAATGCTGCCAACCATTTAAGAATCCATGTGACATGCAAAAATATACAAAAAATACAAAAATAAATGCTGCCAACCTCCCGAGAAAAACCCAAATTCCAACTTAAGGTTTTTTTTCACTGCGCCACCTCTCGCGAACGTCTGACAAACATCCGAGAGTATAACTGTCATGAAAGAGCTTCTCAATTGGCCGTTTGGACTCGGCATAAAATTGTAGATCCCTTCCATTCGTCTTAAAAATAAAAACACACAAGACGAATGGTTGTGAGAAGCTAGGCTTGGGTCCATACGGACCTGTTGCGCCAATTATTTATTTATTTATTTTAACCTCGGCAATCGTGGGGTAATGTGCTAGAGTTCGGGAATACCACATTTTTACATTACCGAATGCCATTGGTTAATTATTACATATTGTTAAAATGCGAATAATTTGATTTGTTTGGTTAATAAAACTATCTAAAGAAGATTTTTTATAAACTTGACACTTATTAGGACAAATATGGTTGCGTATTTTCTGGTTTTGAATATCATTAACATCGATTTCATTAGTACATTTTTCTTAAATAACTGAAGAAAATTTGCTCAAAATGTTTTCATTTTCCTTCAAACACACTACATTGTTCATTTTTCATTAATATTTTAAACAAATGTACACTTATTTCTAAAAAAAATATTATCCACGTAACGAATAATTTCAAATGCCATACGGATAAAATTCTATGAACGCTGTCAGCAATATTGCCCACATCAAAAGTGGCATATGCAAGGTGCGAGTGCGTTGGTGAGCCGTGATTTTTTAAGTTACGTGACATTTTTGTTAATACGAATTTCTATGTATGACATGATTATATATATTAATAGTAAGAGCATTTAGTGGTATAAGAGTATTTAGTATAAGAGTTAGTCTAAGTTAGTTGTAAGGATTGTTGCATGAATAAAGTCAGTTGCCGTTTGACCGTGAACCGTGTCTTTACTTTTGGTCCGCTCCTCCTCCAACGTAACACATGGCGACGAGGATAAATTCGATGTGGAATTTTCGTGAAAGAGTTAATTATTAAATAACAAAAAAAAAAAAAAAATATATATATATATATTTTAAAATGGCAACGAGTGCTGGTGATCCAAAAGACATAAAGTTAAGCGGTAGTGCCTTATCAACATCGGGGTTAATTGGAAATATCGAGTTTTTTAATATTGGAGATGATTTTAAACTGTACCAGCAGCGGATGACACAGCTTTTAAAATTAAACCGGATTGGAATTGATGAGGACAAAGTGGCATTTTTCATAAGCATGGCAGGTGGTGAGCTGTATAAAGTTTTAAATTCCCTAGTAGCGCCGACTGATCCCGCTACACTTAAGTATGACGACATCATTTCAAAGCTGTCATCTTACTTCGCACCAAAAACCAACGTGATCGCCCAGCGATTTAAATTTTACAAGCGTGAGCAAAAAAGTCATGAATCGGTGGCTGATTATGTAGTAGAGCTCAAATTTTTGGCAAAAAGCTGCGAATTCGATAAATTTCTTGATGACGCTTTAAGAGACAAATTTGTGTGCGGGCTGAGAAATGAAAAGATCCAGGAACGGTTGCTGAATGAAGAGAAGCTAACTTGTGACAAGGCCCAAGAGCTGGCAGAGACTATGGAGATGACGGAGAGCGAGATGAGAATGATACACCCAGCGAACACTAACGCTATACGGTCAACACGTAGATCACCACGCCGCTATGATTCTGCAGAAAGACAAAACAGGTATATGAACAACACAACTAATCGCAAGTATATAGAGGGAAAAAATAATTTTGGTGAGAGTTGCGGTACAAGGCAGGCAACTAGAAGTTTATCGAGAGGACAGAAGCGGTATCAATGCTTTCGTTGTCAACGATGGGGACATTTTGCTCGCAATTGCAAATCAAACATAATCACGGGTAACGGACATCAGCGAAGCAGACAAAAGAAGCAGATTAAAATTTTGACAAGTGGAAATGAAACCGAAGATGAGGAAACGTTGGACATCGGGTATATAAACAGTTTATCGAGTGAAGATCCCTTGGTTACTGAATTATGTATAAATAATGTTAATATGAATTTTGAAATTGATTCCGGGGCTTGTGCCTCCGTAGTCCATGTAAATGATTATGAAAAATATTTGAAGAGTGTTTCTATTAAGCCATATTCTAAAATGTTGCAGGTAGTTACCGGTGAGAAAGTCGATGTGGTCGGAGTTTGTCCAGTTGAGGTTCAGACTATTAATAAGGTAAATCATGTGCATGCTTTAAAGTTAGTGATTTTAAAAACTAGAAAGTATTTTCGTCCATTAATGGGTCGAAATTGGTTAAATATAATATACCCAAATTGGCGAAGATTGTGCGGAGGAATCAACGGTGGTTACAATAATGTAAATCGTATGAACACTAACAACGATAAAACGTTTTTAGTAGAAAAACTTAAAGTTAGGTTTGAGAAGGTATTTTCACTGAATTTCAATAACCCCATTAAAGAATTCGAAATTGATATACGATTAAAGCCAGAAGCCACACCAATTTTCACCAAGCCTTATGTTGTTCCTTATGGAATGAGGAAGCGGGTGGAAGAGGAAATTGATCGGTTATGTAAGGCCGGTATACTCGAGTCGGTTGCACATAGTCAATGGGCCACGCCAATAGTTTCAGTAACGAAATCGGATGGAAGTTTAAGAATATGCATGAATTGTAAAGTGACCGTAAATCGATTTGTTGAAATAGTTCACTACCCTTTACCGGTGATTGAGGATCTATTAGCTGCGCTAGGTGGATGTAAGTTCTTTTGTGTGCTAGATTTGGCAGGCGCATATCAGCAATTAGCCGTAACCACGAAGTCGAAAGAATATTTGACAATAAACACACATAAGGGACTTTATCGTTACAATAGACTTCCGTTTGGAGTTAGTACTGCACCAGCAATATTTCAAAAAGTCTTAGATCAAATTTTAGGTGGGTTGGATAAAGTTCAAGTTTATTTAGATGATGTGTTAGTTGCGGGTTCGACATTTAAGGAGTGCTATGATAATTTAGTAAAGGTTTTGGCGAGGTTAGAGGATTTTAATGTAAAGGTCAACGAGAAAAAGTGCAGGTTTTTTGAAGACGAAGTCGAGTATTTGGGACACCGACTAAGTGCCGATGGAATACGCCCTAATTTAAAGAAACTGGAAGCGATATGGAACGCCCCATCACCAGATACTGAAAGTAAATTAAGATCTTACTTAGGGTTATTACAGTACTATTCACGTTTCGTACCGCATTTATCTGGCAAGTTGCATGACCTCTATTCAGCGTTAAAAAAGGAAAATATGCCTTTTAAGTGGGGAGACACTTGCGAAAGGGCATTCCGGAGAAGTAAAAAGTTACTTCTCGAGAATAAGTTGCTCGCTCATTATGATCCGGACAAACCCATAATTATTAGCTGTGACGCTAGTCCTTATGGCGTAGGTGGAGTTTTGTCTCACATGATAGATGGACAAGAACGTCCAGTTTTCTTTGTGTCCAGCACACTCAACAAAGCTCAGCAAGGGTATTCCCAAACTCATAGGGAAGCCTTAGGCATAATGTTCTCGGTACGAAAATTCCATAAGTACATTTATGGTAAACATTTCACTATTTGCACTGACCATAAAGCACTTCAAGAAATATTTAATGGGAAAAAAGGTAACTCTGCGGTAGCGGTCAGCCGTTTGCAAAGATGGGCAATCGAACTTTCTATGTACGATTACGAAGTTCAATATCGTCCAGGATCCAAAATGCAACACGCAGACGCGTTATCCAGGCTCCCTTTAAGTGAAATGGCGGAAGATGAACATTTTTCGATAAATTGGTTTAATATATCGTGCGAGTTACCTATCAAAGTGAAAGACATAGCCAAATCAACCAGCGAAGATCTTATCTTGAGGCAAGTGTATGATCGGATTATGATCGGGTGGCCTGACCAGATGGAGTGTAATGAGATTAAAACTTATTTTTTGAAAAAGGAGTCATTAACTGCTGAGAATGGCTGCATATTTTATGGTGAGAGAATTGTTGTGCCAACATGTTTAAGGGCAGACATATTACGGTATCTGCATGAAGGCCATATAGGGATGGCAAGAATGAAAGAATTGGGTAGAAGTTATGTTTGGTGGATTGGTATGGATTCTGATATTGAGGGATATGTTAGGGAATGCGAGATTTGCGCGATGACTGAGAATAAAAAGAAGTCGTCTGATATTAACTCCTGGCCTAATGCGCATGCCCCATTTGAGAGGATTCATTTAGATTTCTGTTATTTTGAGGGATACAATATTTTAGTTTTGATTGATGCATATTCAAAGTTTATGGATACAAAGGTGATGAATAAAACTACAGCACAATCACTTATACTGGCATTGCGTAATATATTTGCATATTTTGGTCTGCCAAAAGAGATCGTTACTGATAACGGTCAACCTTTTGCAAGTTGGGAATTTTTGGAATTCTGTGAAAAGAATATGATTAAAGTTTTGAAGTCACCACCGTATCACCCGCAATCTAACGGGTTAGCCGAACGGGCAGTACAAACATTTAAAAATTCGTTAAAAAAACTATGTTTAGATCATAAAACCAGAAACCTTCCTATGCAATGGAAAATTGATAACTTTCTCTTCCAATACAGGAATACCCCGACCACAACGACACACAAATCTCCGTCAGAACTAATGTTTAGTTATAAACCTCTTACAATTTTATCGAAGCTTAGACTAAAAACGGAACAAAATAGTAAAATAAAGGATAATAGAAACACTAATAAGAACGAAATGCAAAACGGAATAAACAATAGGAAAAGAAAAGAAGATTGTGCAAGCAAAGCAATTAAGGAAGAAGATAGATTTAAACCGAATGAAATAGTTAGATATAGAAATGTACATAAAGGCTATTGTAACTATGTTTTAGCTCAGATAATTAAAAAGGTAAGCAAAAGCTTATATGAAATAAGTTTAAATGGAGTTAAAAGAATTGCACATATAGGAGATATGAAAAGGGCGCGTCATGTCAAGAGAGTAACGTTCGCGCGATCTAACATTAGGATTCCTAGAGAGGAATATTTAGAAAGTAAGCTAAATGATAAGGTGGTATCGAATGGTAAAGATAATTCTACTATAAGATCTCCGAATGCTAAAGATGACGCTAGTGAATTTTTTGAATTAAGACGTTCCGAAAGACTTAAGGCTAAAAGAAAACATAGTTGCTAAAACAATTAAAAACATAATAAAAGTGAATTACATTCTTTGCCTTTAAGTTAAATCTAAGAAGGAAAGAGTTGACATGATTATATATATTAATAGTAAGAGCATTTAGTGGTATAAGAGTATTTAGTATAAGAGTTAGTCTAAGTTAGTTGTAAGGATTGTTGCATGAATAAAGTCAGTTGCCGTTTGACCGTGAACCGTGTCTTTACTTTTGGTCCGCTCCTCCTCCAACGTAACAATGTAACAATACTACCGCACACCCAGAGAAAAGCCTGTGTAAAATTTACCTTAATCGCGGTATAAATCAACTTAGTCCTAAGGCCGTTTTGAACTTGGTAAGTTCTAAAGTAACTTACCGTATATTCCTAATGAAACCGAACATTTTTTAACATGTATAAAATCAGCCTAGTTTTTGGTAACGGTATGACAGGTTGTCAAAGTAGTTTTACCATAAACATAGGCTGAATTTAGCCTTATCCTTTACCTAAAGAAAGTGTCATCTTACACTGCAAAAATAATCGTTCTAAACGATGCTTACGGATAACAAGAAGGAATCAAAATTAAGGTATTTTTTTGACTTGGTTAATATGCTACAAACTAAAGCAGCCAAATAAAATTTTACCAATTTTTGTAGATGTACACAGACATATTAATACCTTTTAATTTCATAGCCAGGCAATCTTACCTTACTCGTATTTCTTATTGTGATGCTATCAGAAATGTAATAAAAATTAAAGAAATGTTAATTCATTTTTATCTTTATTTTTTTTTCTGCTAATTTGTTTTTACAATAGGGGCGATATTTAATATTAATATAATATAAAAAGTGTTATATGACGTAGCGTTGAACATACAATGTTAATATTATCTGGAAATAGAAAACATACATTTGACTAGGTATACCAAATTTTCTTTGTGAACCATTGTTTAGGAACCGATGTCCATTTTTGTTGTAAAATTGCCTTAAGATCTTTTAGAAAGCTTTTTTTTTTTAAATTAGCTTTAATTCGATTCGAAAACAATGTGTTTTTATAAATACATACATAACACAAAAGGGATATTTCAATGCATTTACCTTAAACTTCTTCGACAAACTTTTTCTCTAATATTTTGTTTGTTATTTGTAATTAACTTTAAGTTTCCACACTGTATTGCACTGTACTGCTTTTAATGTTTTTATATTTCAAGAACTTATTGAATCAGTGATATAAACTGTGTTTTTTTTTTTCGTTTACAAAATACAAAAGCCAGTAAAACACTTTGCATGCAACAAGCGAATATATTTTTTGGAGAATATAATTATCACCTTAGATGTTATATATTTACCTTAGAACTAAGGCAATTTTGCATGTACGGTGAAAATATATAAAATATATTATGGAATATCAGTCTAAGCTAAGGTACATTTCCCTAGTAACTAAGGTAATTTTCACACTGTTTCTGAACCTAATGGCACATTCCGAAGCAATACACGAAAACAAATGTTGATTGGCTGGTTGCAGGCGGCTTCTATTAGATGGCTCCTATCAATCAGTATGGTATGCAAAACTTTACCTTAGGACTAAGCAGAGTTACGTATGTTCTTAGGTGGATATACACTTATTTGTATTTAGGTTAAAATACCGTAGGCCCTTAAGCCTATTTTTCATTACCTATGCCATGCATAAATTGCCCTATTTGTTGGCAGATTTATGCCTGTCCAAAAAATTCCATACAAAAACATTTACCTAAGGCGTTTAAGGCAATTTTACACAGCATATTTCTTTGGGTGCATTTAGCATTTTCCACCTCATAAAAATAAAGCTTGTAGGCTAAGTAACGGGAAATCGGCCGGAGTTGGTGGTCTCAGTATTGTTCATAGACTAACCAAACTAGACAGTCGGCTGAGAGCAGAAACGGTACGTCTGCCTACAAGCTGCCTGTCATGCATAAGATTGCATAAGTATTCGTGCATGTACAAATCAAAGGAGCGCCATTGATGCCGCACGCATACTTATGCAATTTGCTGCAGGGACTTCATGTCATCCGGGCGGCCATTATTATGGTGGGAAATGAAGTGTGTGTGTTCGGCATACTTTGTGCCAATTAGTTATGCGGAGTTCACATCACAGTTCATTTTAAGAACTTTAAAGTTTTTGTAATTGGTGGTATCAAATGGAATTCCTGTAATAATTTCGTTGCAATGCGAAATAAATTAATATAATAATTATTTGTCAATATCCATCTCATGAACTAACACGGTTTTTTCACTTTTGTTAAAAGAGAATTTTTAACTTCATGTGCATATTTAAAGAAAATACATATTTTTCCGTTGATTTTAATGCTTTTAATTTCGAAGCCATATTGAAAAAAATATATTTTAAAACATTTTAGCGAAAACGTTTTTTTTTTTGTATGTCGTGGGGAAAATATTTTTAATTAGTACGTAAAATGTATACTTGCACAATAATATAATTATGGAAGTATGCATTTGTTAAATTGGAAAAAAAAAGTATTTTTTATATTATTACTATTACTATTCTATTCTGAAATTTGCATGCGCTTGGCTTTTTCTAGTAAAGATTGCTCTTTATTTTACTCGTAACGAAAAAAAAATGTTTTGATCACTTTTTGATAGGATGACAAAATAAAAGGAAGCTTACATTGATCTAAATCATCAGAAAAGAAAATACTCAACCGACTCAATTAAGATATATTTATTAAAGAATTACAAAAAGGCAAAAAAGTAAAAGTAACAGATGTGTCTTCTACATAAAAAGAGATGACTATACATCTGTAAGTATTAAATGTTTATGGTGTAAACACAATTTGAGTTTACTATCTTAACACTTTTCGTATTCCAAAAATTCAGATAGTGCACTTGTTAATTAATAATAAGGTTTATGAAAAAATCTGTGCACATTTCAAAACACATTGTTTTAAAATCCGTAAAAGAATTATGTCTATGGAAAACGAAATAAAGCGTGCGAATACCAACAATTAACAAAACAATTTGATTTCTTACTTTCGATTGAATACACAAAATCTGAAATCAAATTGCAGAACCCACTAAAATACAACATTATATTGTCTTTTTGTTTTGCATTCCGATAATTATATTATTTTTGGTTTTAAAATAAGAATAGCATTTGCATTCTCACTGTTCCTAATTAACATTATTCAACAATGTTAAGTGTTATTAAACTACAGAATTTCCAATTATACATTGATTTTTTACAAATATGGTGTTAAATAAACGAATTTGAAAACATTCATCCTAATAGAAATTTATGCAATATTCATGAACATTTACTAAAATTCGATTTTGTCTAGTGGAAGCTTGGGTCAACCTGCATGTTGTTGACTCATTTTTGGAACAACCCCCACGAATTTCATTTATGCATTTTGCTGTCAAACATAGAATTCATACAAACAAAATTAAAAATAAACTGAAATGTGAATGAATGAACACCTTTTACTGGCGAAGATGGATAAAGGACGAATTAAGCTATCTAAAAAACCATACTCAGCATTTACTTTTTTTACATTTATTGTTATAGATTCATTTACAAATTGTTTGTTATTGAAATAGTGCTACCCGACGGCTTTTAATACACGTATTCACAGACAGGAAAAAAAGAGAGCGCGAGAGAGAGAGCTGTCATTCAAAATTTGCGGGGATAATCGGGTGGGTGCGCTGAAAGTCGACTGTCTAGTTCGGTTAGTCTATGGTATTGTCTCTGATGGTGACTGGTCTGTACATACGTTCCCATAAGCGGACCAAAACTTCAGCAAAAGACTAGCGATTTCGGGAAGTTATTGCGGGTATAAAAGAGTGGAAAAATGTCTAAGGAACGTTTGACAGTCTTAGTATCTGCTAATATGACGGGAACAGAAAAAAGAAAGCTTTTGGTTATTGGAAAATCTAGAACTCCACGCTGTTTCAAAAATGTTACAACCCTACCAGTTTTATATGAAAATAATAAAAGAGCATTGATGACGTCTATTATTTTCGAAAAAGTATTACGATAATGGGACAGAGAGCTTTTAACACAAAAAAGGAACATTTTACTTTTGGTTGATAATTGTGCGGCACATCCACACATCCAAGCCTTAATAGCTATCAAACTCGCATTTCTGCCCCCGAATACCACATCTGTACTGCAACCTATGGATCAAGGTGTCATTAAATCACTTAAGACTCAGTTCAGGAAATTACAGATTTTAGAAATCGTGAAACACGTTGAATCCAAACAGGATTATGAAATTACGGTTCTTGATGCCATCTTAATGATAGCTAAGGCATGGGATGAAGTGTCAATGTGCACTATAAATAACTGCTTTCGACACGCTGGTTTCCATAATATAAGTCAGGATGAATACGAAGATGAAGACGAAATTCCCCTAGCATAATGGGCTCGGCAAATACAAATGTTCTCAAAAATAGAAGTAGATTGGGACTTATTGATAGATAATGAGAATGAGTTGGTAACATCTGAGGCATGTTTAAACTATGGAGAATAATTTTCAAATCTAAAGTAAATTTGTACAGTTTCTTACAGATGAGAATATTGTGTCAGACATTCAATTGAATAATGGTGATGACGACGATGACGATAATTGGCGTTTTTCTTTTTTAGTTCAGAGCACAACCTGAACTGTTATACAAAAAGTTCGTGTTTCTTTTTTAGCTCAGATACATCAGAGCTCAGATTTATGTTTCTTTTTTCGATCTGAGCATAATCAGAGCGCGCTCGATGAGCTCAGAATAAATTGACTGAACAGGCTGAGTAAAAAGCTGAATACACACTCCCAGTCACATTTGACAGAAAAAAAAACAGGATAAACAAAATAATTGAAATGGTGGACGACCTTTGTTGTTCTGCAACTAAATGTTAACCAATTTAATAAATAAAAATTAATAAATATTCAAATTATACATATATTTATTAAAAATGTCAGATACGTGCTCAAGTGTGTTTCATAAATATATCAGAACAATCTGAGCACGCTCGGCTCAGAGCGCGCTCATAATGCTCGAGCTCGGTTCAGAGCTCAGCTCTGAACTAAAAGAGAAAAACGCCTAATGCCACTGAAGATGAGGAGACCGAAGAAATACACATTCCATCTGTAAACGAAGTACTTACTGCAGTGGCAATACTAAAAACACTAAACCGCTTCAGGGTCCTGAATCCGCTTCGAATTCAAATCCAAACATTGTACAACTGTCTTTGAAAAATAGTTTACCCAACTAAATTAACTAAAACTAAAAACAAATTAGTGATTTTTTTCCTCAACAATATTCTTGAACATTTAAAGCAATCCATACTATAATACAAGGTGGCGCAAAAATAACCTTCCGATGTTTTTTGGCTGTAATTTAAAAAAAAAAATGAAAAACTTTGATTCTTCTTGTGGATTATTTTTATTTGGTCTTTTAATTTTTTTTACATCAAGTCGAGAATATGATGTCATGTAAATGGCCACAGTTGATTGTTATTTGAGCCCTTTTTATGGCATTTTCCATCACTTTGGCCAAAACTTCCGGCGATAGGTCCTCACATTCTTGACGGATATTTTCTTTAAGAGCTGCAAGAGTCTGAGGCTTGTTGACATAAACCCGCGACTTCAAAAAGCCCCACAAAAAGAAGTCTGGAGCGGTCAAATCAGGCGATCTTGCGGGCTAGTGCAAATCGCCAAAAACGACCCGGGAACACCGCTTTCAGAATATCGGTTGTGGCTCGCGCAGTGTGTGCCGTAGCTCCGTCCTGTTGGAACCACATGTCCTCCAGTCCTAAATCGTCCAATTGCGGTAGAAAAAAATCGGTAAACATGGCCCTATAGCGCGCACCGTTCACTGTTGTCGTTTGACCAGCGGCGTTCTCGAAAAAAAAAAAATGGCCGCGTCAACAGAGGCGATATTCTCGGCACAACGGGCGCTCCGGGACCCGCCACTCTTGGCAACGTCTCGTGTTGTGCCAGTCTCTTCGAGGCGAGCGGCTAAACGTCGCAGTGTTTCACCAGTAGGCGTTGGACGGCTAGGAAATCTGCGACGAAATTCACGTTGTGCCAAAGTCACCGACCGATTATTGCTCAAATATAGCCAATCGCAAAATTTATAGCATTTTCTGATAGGAGGATTACTTTTGCGCCACCTTGTAGAACTGTAACTTTTTTCCTGCCGTAAGGTGTTTGCCCGGAATAGATTAAAAAAGTATTGCACGAAATTGATTCCGGTTTTCACAGTTGCATTGAAAATTGTCGAGATTAAAAGATAGGATATATTATATCATTGTCCGCTGTCCGGAAGCGGAGATCAATGAGAAGTTGTAATTCTCGAATGACTTCTAGCTCCTAGCTTTGCAATGACTCATACAAATGAAATATGATTTTTTAAAATAAAGTTGAATTACGTACAAATATCTTAGGATATAAATCACCTTTGTCCATTATCCTGAAGTGGAACAATAAACATTAAACTATAAATTTTATGCAATTCAAAAAAGTAAAAAGTTCGATTCGATTCGAACCTAGATCGTTGGTTTTCTAATTCTATTTCTTTGCACCCTTTGTGTTTTTTGTTATTTTTTTGTTTTTGCTCTCCTTTTTAAATTGAACTGGAGAATATATGAGTTGAGTTGTGACTTGTGAGTAGTCGCTGATCGAGTAGAGCGAATGTGGCGGGTGGGGCATGAGATACACTCAATTGTGATTTAAAATGCGTTGGCGAAGCAAGGCGAGCACGGGTGAGCTAGTTTTGTTTCCTTTTTTTTAGTATTATTTTCATTGTCCCGGATATAACGATGAATTGGTTCTAAGGTCCCTTAGATATCGTTATAACCGATTTTTACTGACATATATTCCAGATTCCATGTGGGTCTTCTGGCGAATCGCAGCGGATTTTTTTAAATATCAATAAGCCATTTTGAGCTTGTAAATTTTCCAAATTTATTTGCCTATGGCAAAATACTATTAAAAGATAGTTGTAACCGTTGATCTCAACATCATAATTGACGTACATATTTATATCAAATCAAAGTCGGCTTAAATGGCTACACTTAGGGAATAGTTCCATGTTAAATTAAAGCAGTAAGAGTAGCTCCTGCAGGTATTATTATTATTATACGCCCAGGGAATACCTCTCCCAGTGGAAATAATTCAATTTCCTCATCAAAATTGAGCTCTGACTTTTCAAAGAACCTATAATAAAAGTTTTTATATTGCCCCAAAACAATTTCTGAACTCGTTTGTTAACGGTTATCTCAAATTCCAAAGTTCATAGTTAAGTATGACTTTAAATTTAAATTGTTTATTAAAAGCTATACCCTCTGCGTGTAAAAAATTCAAACAATTAATTCTTAGAAGTACCGAACATACCTTTTATACTTCAAACTTAATGACGTCGTGATGAAGCTTTAACATCCACCATTTCAGAAACGAATCATTTGATTCAGTTTCCAGGACTGAAGTACCCTTAAGCAGACGAAGCACATAACATCAGTAACACTTGAACTATTTTGAGTGCCAACGACGTCGTTGCAATGAAATGCAACAGACATAGTCGAGTTGTGTAAGGAGAGTACACCTTAAGGCATAATTGACGACCCGCTGCAACCTCACCATAAATGAACTTGCTTATGTTGATTTACCCGGTTTCACGTTCACTTTATATAGATATTGAATGGAGTCGAAACAAGTGCCCCAATTAGACAGGGCGTCGCAAGCGCGGGAAGGGTGAATTTACCTAAAATTGTTTTTGAAAATCTTTAATTGTATTGATTTTGGAGGAACTATGTTTTCAGTTAATTAACAAAACTTCATTTGCAGTTTGTTATCTAGGTATATTGCTGTACATTTCAATACGACAACTCAAACATCTATACATGGAAGTGTACTTGAAGCACATTTAAGAATAATTATATGAACCTTGTATTCTTAGAAAGTACGCCAAACGATTACGCCTTTTAGAATGTAGTTGCCCTAATAATTATGTCTTGAGGTGGATAGCACTCTATCCAAAGATTCCAAAAATCCGTTTTGTTGAAACAAATTCATATAAAATAAAGCAAGCACAAAGTTCTGATTTTCAAATTATGTAGGAAGTTTTGTTTGGAACTTTCACTTAAACTAGCTAAAGAATGAAATTGTCTTCCGGTGAACTCGAACGGGTCGAGGCAAAAACTACCGGGTTTGCAGGCAACTGAGTCGATCCGGGTGTTTTTCACTAGTTCACAACAGCAAAAGCGACGTTACCAGTGGGCACTAGACACGCTTCTAATTCACAATAAAATAACAGGTTGTGTAATGCGTAATGCTTTGGTTTATGCATAATTGCACAAATACTGTATTGCAAATATTTAAACTGCGTTTACACAGAAGACAGATGAACTATTTTATTCAAACTAACATATTTTAATAGAATTATAATCAAAGGGCCTTAATAAACATATTTAGTTTCGACTCTAATGTCATGTTCCTGCCAAACTGAAATCGCGAGGTTTCGATGAACTTTTACTTATAAGTCGTTCCCACCGAGTTGAAGTAATTTCAAAAGTCATAAGCTGTCAAAACAGCTGTTTGTTGACGCAAATTAATAGTGTTGGATAGAGAAATTACTAAAAATTATTTCTGAAAAAATGTAGGAAATAATTAAAGCATTTATAAATATTTCTCTTAAAAAAATTAATTACCTCTTTTTTGATTCAAAGCTTTTCTTCTTTTATTATTTCTTTGATTGTCACAATTGTTTTGGCGTTTAATATTTTGACATCCACAAATGAACACAAAATATACAAAAGTTCACGCTGTAGACAAGTTTGGTTTGACAACCTCTCACGGACGGATGAACTCAGACGGGTTTCAAATTGGTTTCGCTGAAATCCCGAGGTTTCGAAACCTCAAAAATATATGGTAAAACCTGGGAGGTTTGGGAACATTTTACGAAACCTTGCGTTTTCGTTTGGTGGGAACATAGCATAAGTGGCTATATTTTCCATACAAATTTCGGAATTATGAGCTTCCGTTAATTTAAAGTCGGGACTAAAGTTTGTTACTAGTACGGTGCAAAGTTTCTGTTTAAAAGGTCTTTAAAAAGTGGGCGTGGTTAAAGATTTGGTATAGCTTTTATTTCTTACCGATCATGGATGCTCTAGAGCTTATCTTAACAGGTTCGGGGACGATGAAACTCTGGTTGTCTTGTCCGTACAGAAACAATAGGAGATGTAATGTGTAAGCATTTTATCCACGGTGAAATTTAAGTCAAACGATTATAAGAACAATTACGATTTAACTTTTTTAAAATTCGAACTGATTAAATATAATTTACCAAAATAATGGGTCGTATGAATAAAACGTAGCAATTGCTTTTACTCAAGAGAAATGTCAAAATCGAAGTAAGAATTTGAGTTAGTTTCAACTTTTGACATGTTCGAAAAGCGGCGGCACTGACCTTTTACTCAAACAAAGCAAATGCTATGAAAATTCTGAGTCTGCTTTTAGTTGACTCAGACCTTTTGCTAAATATTTTGTACGTACATTTTTTTACATAAAACAATCTACGCATTGTAAGTTTTCGATGTTTTGTTTATAAATAGTTTAATTAAGTTTTGTTCGTGCGGGAAAACCAAACAAAACATGGATGCGATAAGTTTTTTTTTTAACGTTTTGATAGTTTAGTTTGGGATTTGCTAAGCAAAATCTTTCCTACAGCTTCTATGGCCTGGACAAACACAAACTCATTTTGATCACTCTTGTCCAAATAGTCCTCTTCGTCGCTGTGCATATTTTTTTCTGGACGCAGCACAGAATGCAGTGCTGCAAGTAAAACAGATGTGCAGACAATTATTTGACATGCATTGCATCGGCGAATATGGCTACTGTCATTCACCGACTAAGCAGCTGATGTGTTTGCAACCAAAACAAAAACAAACACGATCAGCAAATGTCAAAGCCGATGATGCCAAATACTTGAAATTGGAATTTATTTTCTTTTGTGTTGTGGTACGCTTGAATTTTGCAGCGAATTTAGAAATAGAGACATGTTGCAGTGCTGCGGTGAGTGCAGAATTTATGTGTGCATCCATATAAACATGTGTATTCTAATCTTGCTGCGGAGTGAATTCTGCACATGTATTTTGGGCATTATATTTTCACTTTATCTTTTGATTTTTTTTCACTTTTGATAATTGTCGCGCAAAAATTTGAATAAATTGAAAATAAACAAATCACCGGAGACCGGACAGTTGTCACTTGTTTGACAGAAATTGCAAGGCAAGGACATGTACAGTGAAGTAGTTCGAATTTTCGAACTCACTTTAGCAAACTTGGTTTTTATTTATACCGATTAAAATCATTTGCTGAGGGCCTTTACTTTGCTTAAACCTTTTACTCAAAGCAAATGCTTATTCATACGACCCAATAGCTTTCACTGACTTTTCTCTATTTTGATGGCGGCAAAAGTGCAATTGTTTTGCATCGAAGTCACAAGTCAACGAACCATTAAGTGCTGTCATTGGTTATTAACCTACAACAGTACTTATCACTTATAATGAGTTGGTCAAGGTGCGTTTTAGTATTTCAAAGAACTTGACGAATATCGTCTCAGACAGCCATAGTGTAATATGTACTCACACGCGACGCGCGTCAAAAGTTACCTATATATATACTATACAAAATCACGACACGCCACAATTATTTTCGTAGAGATGTAGGTGCGTCGAATGTAAATAAATTGTCGCTGATCTAGCAGTATCTTCAACTCTGATTTTCTACTTTAATTCAATTTTATAAAGAGTGAAATTATGCGGATTTTTAGAAAGTCTTTCTTGATATATTTAATTTTATAAACTGAAAGACATCAGTTTATATAGTTTTTTTTAACTTGAATTTGAATGGTTTCTTGCTCTTTAAATTTGTTCGTTTAATTTGTACTGACTTTTTTTAATCTTCGATGGTTTCGATGCTTATTCTTCATGATTTGTACGACCAATATTCCCAAATTCCAACTTAAGGTTTTTTTTTACTGCGCCACCTCTAGCGAACGTCTGACAAACATCCGAGAGTATAACTTAATTTAATTTAATATTGTCATCTTTAAAAATAATATAATCAGAATAATTGTGCCTAAATAATTGCAAAAAATATGCACTTTTGATCCTTGTATTTGTATTTGGATATTTTTTGCTCCAATATTTTTTTTAAATTTGGCTCCATACATCTTATAAAACCTGGTAACACTGCAGTACAAATGTCAAATTTTCGCAAGCAAATAATGTGCCGTACAATAAACGTGAGTGAAAAGAGAGTGCGGAATTGTACCAAGCAATCTACTACAACTACCCACTTTTCCGCCATCATTTCGCAGCAGCAGCGTACTGCAAAACGAAAAGGAGAGCGAAATTTTTCGTTCATGATTTCGTTGTGGCATTTTTGTATTGGATTTTTCGTTCCGGAACAGCTGCGTACCGGCCTTAAGCATTTTGTATGGGGATTGGGGAATTTTTAACTTAATGGCGTCATACCTACAATATTTAGTTTTAGTTTGTGCATATCTATGGTATACAGTACCTTCCGAATGATATAAGTTATATTCTCGTCATTTCATAATAAATACCTACTTAAAAAGTGTACGGAAACTTTTGATGTTGACGTATTAATATAATAAAGATGATGATGACTTTTATTGTTCTTGTGTGGTCATAAAAAGATAAACAAAACTGTCAATTCATGTAAAAGTACATATAGAATAGAAATGAACGAACAACTATGTGCAATATGTGAAGGGTCGCCTGAAGATCACGAGTAGCTCTATTCACAAAGAGTGCTTTATATTTCTTCCTGCACTCTTGCAATTGCTAAGCCTTACCAGAAACATCAACCCCATCATATGCAAACATTTTACAAGTATACTATGCTTCCGCACACTTGTTCTAAAAATGGCCCAAGGGGATGGACCACATTTCTCTGACAGACTTGTCTCCGTTTTACTTGCCACTGCTTGCGAGGTAATCTTCGGCACTGCATAGAGATAATATATTTTTACGCTGTCAGCAGCATCTCCATTTTTAATTTTTGACAGAAAGCAAAACATTTCCCATTTGAATTCGGTTGATTTGATATTTTGGGGATTTATTTACCTAAATGTATGATGACACTAAAATCATATTTAACCCTAGAAAGCTAATGTTCGTCGATTCGACGACGTCGCATTCTTAATTTTCCTGCCTCTTTTCAACGCGGGCACATAGCAACTTATGCTCAACAACTAACTCAGTCGCCGATGCGTTCTTGCGAAAGACGGTTGTGTCCGGCAGGTAAAAACAGTATTTCTATTTTTATTTATATTTTTAAATGCAATATTGGAATTTGTGGTCAACATCGAATTGACTTTTGCGGATTTTGCGCAAAGAAAAATTAGTTCCTTAATTTTTTTTTCTCATCACCTGTTATTATTTATTTTATATTGCCAAAGAAGGAATGTTTTTTTTTTCAGTTTTTTTAAATATTGTGAAGACATGTTCATTTTAGACTGAAAAATGCTGCGTTTCTTAAAAGACTGCTTAATAATAAAAAAATGAAGAATATACTTAGTAAAATCAAGGTTTTTATTTGGGAATACAATTTTTATGTTTCAGAAAAAAGAAAAATAGAACTATATGTATTAAACAAAGCTCAAAAATCATATTTTAGTACAGATCGTCGAATCGACGAATGTTTAGGCGTAGTCAGCAACATTAGCCTACTAGGGTTAAAAAAAATTAAAATAAAATTCCCTGCCAATGTGTCAGGAACTGCCTTTAAAAAAAACACACATAAAGCTTCAGGAAATCCGCCCCGTTACGTAAAAATATTTCTTAGGCGCTCCGCCTGCATCAAGCATACTTCCTAAGAGATACGAAAGACCTAACCTCCAATTCATTTCCATTTATTATTCCAAACATTTGGTCAATATTAACGGAAGCACAATTTAATATGTCACCCCGGTCGGGTGTTTAATTAATCTGCAAGTTTGACAACTTGTAATGCTATACTGTTGGTACACCTGAGTATGATTCCGAAAATTCGGCCAATTGTGTGTACGTGTCCAAAAACTTGCACCGACTTTGTCCTGTTCAACAAAATATTCTACTACATGACAAGGACGACTAAAGCCCACTAAATCCATATCCTCGAACCAGAATCCCTTTTGTTCGCTCTGAACTCTTTCCGCCATTGTGGCCCTTCTCGTTTTTTTTTATTTATTTTTTAATGGACAAGCTATTTTTGTCCACACAATAATAACACAATGCACACAATGGCTCCTTTGATTTCCACACTCCAGCATCCGAGGTATTTACGTAAGCCAGGCAGGTCCTTTATAATACTAAGCTCACCCCTTCACGGAAAGCTATGGCGACCACAAGTGAGATGGTTTGCTGTTGTTTTATTTGAAAAGGAAATAAATTGCAGTACGCCACAGCCATAATGCAATTCACCTTGTGGTGCTCCATTCACAATATTGCAAAGTGGCACGTTTTTTTCTCTCTTAACTTTTGTCACCCCTTTGCCGCTGCAACATTGCCAAGTCTATTCAATGCACTGCCACCAGAGAGTGTTCCACAGTGCGTTTGCATCCTGGTGCCGTTGCATCGGCTTTAGCAGTCCTACATACTACATTCATTTACACATATAACAAAAAAAGAAAACCTCGTCGACTTCTCCTTCTGGGGCCCGATGTAGGATTTACAATATTTTTCCACGGAATTACCAGGTCCATTGAGGGTAAAGTGAATGGAGAGCCAAGGACTAAGGACCACCGCATAAGTTTGTTGCCGCACGGCATTCACTTGAAGAGCGCTGTGTGTGCGCGCGCTAAGAGGCGAAACGTTTGGAGCAGAGCACTAGTATAGTTACCCTCCCCTCATGGAAATGTGAACCACTCCACCAGAAACGTAGTGTAGTACACTCATTCACAGTGAGAGAAGTTTGTTGTGTTACTCACAGTCACGTTCCGTTTGTTGCGGTGCTCGTGCTCGCTGTAGCTATTGTGCTGCAAGAGCATAAAGCTGTGGACAACAACACTTGGAATCATGCGGTGTATGTATGGCTCTGATGTGTGTGGGGGATGATAGATTTTTGGCGGCACATGCTCTCTGGAAACATTTTTCTAGGATACACGTACGTGCGGTTGAACTTTTATATAAAGGGGGTATGAGGGCGGTGATAATGGTGCTGCTGCTGCTGGATGTGGGACATGGGTCGTTGCGGTTTTTGTGAATTCTGTGGATGTACCTACTCTAGAGAGCTCCCCTTCTCATTTCACAATGCTCAATGGCAAAGTTCACTCCAATGCGTCGAAACCAGCGTTGCCAGGATTTAAATGGTTTTCATTTTAAATTACGGTCAGGAAATTTGGCAGGAAATGTCAAAAATTTAATAGAAAAAGATGGTAACTTGTCAAAATGTTGGCTGACTATAACCGACTTAAAGTTCAGGTGCGTTGGAATTTGTAAAATATTTCGGATAGATATGGTGAGTAGACTGCGCTCGACTTTGGAATGAACCAGGGCCGCAGCCATCACCAAGCCTCTTCAGTTAGCACGGTCCTCAATGTTGGTTGTAATTATTTTTTTTAAATCTGTTACCTTTGTTTTAAGTCTTCTTACAAAAGAGGCCACCCTTTCTCGTAAATTACGTCAGAGAGACCCGCAAAATCTTAAAAAATCCGAGCACGGGTATTGAGAAACTTTTTCTAAGCCTTTTCGAGAAGTCCCGCATCAGAGATCCCATTTCTCATAACAAGAACTGGTTTCCGACAGAACTCAGAGAGTTCTCGAGTTGTCGCATCGTACAAGGTGGGCTAAAAGAAGTCATCGGGTGTTGTTTGGCTCTCATTTTTTTTCTAAATGAAAAACTTCGATTCTGTTTTTCGATTATGTTTATTTGAACCTTTAGAGTTTTATGGGTCAAGTCGAGAAGATCATATCGGCCAAATGGGCGCCGTCAAAATTGATTGCCATACGGGCTCGTTTTATGGCATTTTTCATCACATCGGCGAGAACTTCGGGCGACAGATTCTCGCACTAGTGTCGAATGTTGTCCTTGAGGGATTTTATAGGGTCTCGGACTTGTTCACGTAAACACGGGACTTCAAAAAATAAGTCTGGAACGGTTAAATCGGGTGATCTTGCGGGGCAGTGCAAACCGCCAAAACGAGAGATGAGGCGACCCGGGAACGCCGCCTTCAGAATATCGGTTGTGGCTCGTGCTGTGTGTGCCGTAGCTCCGTCCTGTTGGAACCACATGTCCTGCAGTCCTAATTCGTCAAATTGCGGCAGAAAAAAAACTCGGTTAACATGGCCCTATAGCGCGCACCGTCCACTGTTTGACCAGCGGCGTTCTCGGAAAAAAATGGCCCGATGACTCCTCCAGCGTGAACAGCTTAACTTTGAGCGGGTGTAATGGCACCTCGTGGATTTTCGGTGCCCCAGAAGCGATAGTTTTGCTTGTTCACGCACCCGCTGAGGGAAAATGAGCCTCATCGCTCATTATGATTTTTTTCGAAAAATCGAGATTGAGGATGGCTTGGGCGTAGGTTACACGCGTTTGGCGGTCGACAGGCAGCAGCTGATGCACGGACTGGACTTTGTACGGGAACATGCGCAAGTCTTTGACCAAAATTCGCCTTAGGGACGACCGGCTGATGGCTAATTGCGAGGCTTCTGGTCGATATTTCCGGCGACAGCTCGACATCCTCGTCTAGAGTGGCGATATTCTCGGCATAACGCGCGCTCCGGGGCCGGCCACCCTTGGCAACGTCTCGTGTGGTCCCATACTCTTCAAGGTTGGTGGCCAAACGGCGCAGTCGGTGTCGGACGGCCGTGGAATCGGGAGATTTCATCTTTGAGATTTAGTTTCATGGTGTGCGTTTAGGGTAGTACATAAGTTGAGATTTAAAGACCATATTTACCTTAAGGGCAATGAAGTCTGAATGTTGTAGCTCCAACATAATGGTTTTGAAAAGGCAAGCTGAATGAACAGTCTAGGAAAGCCTAACGTCATACACAAGTACCCATATGGTTATAAAAGAGCGAGTACTTTAATTATCAAAGACTCAATATTGACCTAATTATTGGCGCTTGGGGCTGGTCAGCTGGCTGCCCACAAATTCCAAATGACTGATTTTATACCTCATAAAACAGATAATAACAACGCGAACAGTTGGAACTGTTTTGGTCTGCTTAGCGAGCGTTTTAAAATCAGGGTTAGATAGAAGCTCAAGCCTCTGCGTCCATCCTGTCTATAGAGGCAGACGAAACGGCATAGCACTTTACGTATGACTGCCCAGCAAGCCATAAATTCTATTCTATTTAAACACATCCTGCATGTAAATGTATTGAGATCGAGCTCATTAGTCTTCGTTGCTATATACTAAGACTACTGGCAGGGTCCGCGATTTCGCTTCAGAAATATTAACGAATTGTTAAAAACAAAACCAGCGAACTCTCATGTTTCAATTGGTCTTATCTCCGATTTCTTTAAAATTGATCAAAAACCTTTTTAAGTTGCTGCGAGATCTCATTTTTTAGCACGATTGGTTCATTGTTTTAAGGAACATACCATATCATGCATTTCTTTTCCTGCTTCATATCAAATTTAAATGTTCACGACATACGTACAATTGCATTCACCATTAACGCATACACAGTTTAGGACTAAAGCGTTTCACTTCTCTCGTAGCTAATATCCTATTCCCAGCGAGCCGAAAACTGGGTTTTCGCGAAGACACTCAAAAAAAGAAGTTTTCCCCATACATATTTCAGTTTTCAAAACGAGTCGTTTAAAGTCGTGTTCGACGAAAACACCACAAAAACGACTTCCAATCGTTTGGTTGTTGAAACAAACACACACACAAACACAAACACACACAACTCACAATTTAAAATCATTTTCCACATTAGCCTATCAATTGGGCTAATATTATTTTTAAATGCTCCGAATTCATTTTATTTGTTAAATAATGCGATCGAAATTTGTAACCAAAATAGTTTACACGGAAGTTTCACGACTAGTGTCTGACAGCTGATTGTGAAACGTCAAACGAATACTAGTTGGTGTTCGGTGTTTCGGTTTTCAGTGCGGTGTGAATAGGGTATAAGTGTTGTTTCGGTTGCGTTGCGGCATTACGCAGCTCTTCAAAGGAAAATGCACTTAATGCACCAATGCATAAGTGGGTTTTTAAATAATTGTGATTTACATTTCAACGTTGACATTGTTTGAACTGTGCTACTTTATTTTTACTGTAACGTAAAAATTTGACATCGAAGCAATAAGTCAAGCATATGTTTTACCCAGTAAACCAAGCAATTCCCAATTTTTTCGTAAGTGAATCAAGTATATGTATGAACTTTGAATTGGTTGATGTCGCGGCGAACCATTTCGCCGGCAATTTGCCAAAACCCACACGAAAGAACACAACGCGAACAACTGGAGGAAGTTAATGCGAATTTGGAAAGATGTGCAAATTTGCGGAGGTGGTTCTGCTGGTGGACAGCTTGTTATATTTTTCTCCACTACTGCTAATATTTAGATATGAGGACTGGGCCCATTTACAATAATTGCCCCTCCTTTAGATTCATACTCATATTTTAGTCATTTTATAATAATGTCCTATAAATGATGAAACTACTTCAATAACATTTACTTTCATTTTTCGTTTATTACTGATTTGCGCCAAAGAACTGTTTTTTTTTATACCTGTCAGACCTCAAGTGTTATACGCTTGAGGTCTGTTCCTTTACTTTTAAATCTTATGAATTTTTACAAATTCTTTCTCGATGCCGTTCCTTAAGAAAAGAAAGCAAAATATTATTCCTCCACTGCGAAAGTCACGAATTTTTACTCAATAAATTTCTTGTAATAAGAATTGGAAAAGCTGTCAGTCATCGGATTATTGACAGATGATTTGAAATTTGTTGTTCTATTTGGCATACGCGTGCATATGTTTTGATTTCCTTTGTATGAAAATGGTATCAGCAGGTGGCAAAGTAAATCGATTGATTGTCCTCCTGTATCTGTCATTTTTCATATAGATTAGAATATTAGATACTTCAAAAGCCGTTCCCTTATTTTTTCGTCTCTCGCTCTCTCTATCTCTCTCTCTCTCTCTCTCTCTCTAAGGGAAGTTATCCACACCACAACCATTTTGACAGTCTTTCCATTATTACTACAAAAGTCTTGTTTCTTGGTGTCACTCTCACTAAGACTTAATAGTTTATCTTAAAACGTGTGATCCCATGGTAGATCATATGAGCTAGCCACGTATTACGTGTGACATCCAGATCGTATAAGTACCTATATGACATGGAAAATTTACTCAACACAACTTTTTGTAACTTCTTTTTTATAGCAAACGCAGACACGTTTTTTAAAAGTCGGTTACATATGGTAGCATTTCTGTTAGTATTATAGAACTTTCACAAGAACTGTCATGTGGCATTTTTACAAACTGTCAATTCATAAAAAAAATATTTACATATTTATAGCTGACATTTACGTTGTTGCACAATTTGATCACATGAAATGAGGGACGTTTTATATTAAATGGTCAACTGTTGGCAAGGGACAACACTACCTAAAATTCAAAATTGTGTGACAAGTGACACGTGTTTCGGTCCGCCATCTTTGTTATTGGTGATACCAATTAAATGTAAGTTTGGCACTTCAAAACATTTATAGTAATGGTCTTCAACAATTTGGTATTTTTCTTTAAAGCAAAATGACTTCCGGAAGTTGTGAAAAGAACAAAAGAACATTTTATTTCTTTCTTTGAAATTTCAAACTGACTGGTACAATTTACTCAATCATTAGCTCATTTAATATGTTTGAAATCGATAATGGAAATGGTTTTAGTGGAAATTATGTATGCTTCTATAAATATGAATAGAAAGTTCACGCACTCTAAGGGGTTGATTTTCCTTTCTACAATTTTAAGCATGTGTGACCTATAGTAAATTTCCCATTGACAGTTTTTATAATTAAAGGGTTTTCGAATAGGAATAACACAGAAAACAAGCTGTGTGTGAGGTATCAACATTATTAATTTACACAATTTTTGCTATTTTGGCCTTTGTTTTAGTTATGGAGAAGGCGCTTCAAATATTTTTCAAATTCTATTGTTTCCAAATAAAAACCTTGAAAATGTAACGCAGTTGCCTATCATTACACTATTATGGTGTTTAGAGAGCCAATGCTTGTTAAATATCGTTCAAAAATTCTAAATTTGCAGATTAGTTTCAGAAATGACAGAAATGACCTCATTGGCCCTTTTTCTTGCGACTTTGCAGAATTTTGCAGCTGTCACCCTGGTGACAGTGACTCGCCAACATAATTACATACGTACAATTTTACAAGTGTTACAAATTTATACGAAATTTTGTTAAGTAGTGTTCCAGCACTAAAAGCTTTTGTAAAAGAAAGTTAAAAGTGTCACTCTCTGTTGCAAACAACTTTAAAAGCTACAAAAATAAATCTAAGACAACTGTTACTAAAACAATTATTATTTAATATTTTCTGATATTAAATTATATCATTGATATTGAATCTTTGGAAGTGAACGGACCTTCATTTAATTTTTTAGTTCCCAGCAACCTGGGTACTCAAGAAATTTTATAATAATTTTTCAATTTTAATTTGTTTTCAATAAATTTCAATTTCATTAAAAAGGCCATTTATTCATTAATAACACAATCCATTCACAATTTATAACTCAAGATATGACTCTTAGTAAATTTTCGTAGTTCTGTTAAATGAAACAAGTTTGCTGTGTTGCTACATTGAAAACTAAACATATGGTGGGAAGTTCAATTATAAAAGTACAGTAACAGACCAGGTGTGTCATAAAAAAAATTGGTACTCCGAATTTGGTCGGCAAGTTGCTGACAATTCATTGGATTTTCGTGACATTTCTGTAGATAAAACCAATTGACATTTTAAGGACAATTTTCCTACAACGTTCTGACAGTTGTTAAAACGTCACATTTTGGAATTGTCATGTGTTAACTTTTTTTAAGCGGTTGTCCAGCTTTACAAATAAAAACCATTGACTGCCGGCTAAATCTGCTTTGTTTTGTTTGAAGATTTTCCTCCATCCCATTGAGCTCTGGCAATGCTCTTTTTACGACTATACGTATACCAACTATCGCACAATATGTGATGATGCTCTCTATTTTGATGCTATCGCACGGTGCCTTTGAAACTCTCCGCGCGCAAAGCTCTCCATCCGCACAAACCATTAGCAGCAAAGAACCATCAGCAGTGGCAGTACTCAGGAAGATCCTTGGACAGTACAGAATGTTTCCGACGAAGCCTGAGCGCACAACTGTTTCATCTGTGTACGGATAAACTGCAAGCATATCGGAGATTAATCGTAAATCGAATCCTTGTCGCGTACGTGTTTATACATCACTGGGTGGCGTGTGTTTTTATTTTTTATTTTTGCGCGAATTGCATTCGTGTTAATTCTTCTTTATTAAAGAGCGCCCGTTACCAGCATAACATAGATTACACTCGGCTCTCTCGCGAGGATGCAAGGACTCGCGTTACTCAAGATAATTACTGCTGTGTGCACAATTACCCAGTGAATCCTCTGCAGTGCATCCGTTTTAATTAAAACTGTAATTTATTTTCGTTGTTTAATAATAATTACTGTAAAATAATAATGCGAATCAATTCAGTGCTGCTACAGGGTGAATCCTGCGGTCGTTTGTGTGCGTTTACGAATTGAATTGCATGCGGAGGTCATATGTTGGACGTGATGATGGTGCAGCGTGCATTTTGCTTCGATGTAAATATTTCGAAATAGCCACAAGTAAATTATATTGTGTCAGGACAAACAAGCGCGCACAGACAGTGTCATCACCATCAGAGAGTCGAGCAAGAGCAGGCTTAACATACGAACAATATACGAACGGGAACGACAAAATACACAACAGCAGCAGCACAGACGAGGGGAAAAGGTAAATTATGCAAATTAACTTGAATTGATGGACGTTAAAGAGGTGACCCGGCGACGGGATATGCTAAATCGAATATAGGAAGGCCAGCTGTGATGTGCCGTGCTGTATAGTTGTCGTGTGGATGCAGTTTGGCTTGGATGTCCTTTCGGCAACTCCCCCAAGTGCTGGCTGGGCTGTCCTTTTTCTCATTCGATTTGAATCCTTTTTTGTTGGTTTTAGGCGATTGCAGTTTCGGATTTAGATTGACTTTGGGTTTGGAAAGTAAATATTCGCCCCGTGTGTGTTTAGTGTGTATATTTGGATTGTAAAGTCGAAATGAAGGCTCTGTGTTGCAACGAGGGTTCGATTTGGGATTTTGCCGAATTGACACTAAAACTGTTTGCTTTGTAGGCATGTTGGCATTAGTGTTGATTTTGAATGTGACAGAGGGATCGACGATAGATGAATGGAAATGTGCGCCCTTTTTCGATGACATTCGTATATTAACGGTTCCTATACATGGAATTCATTACTGAAGCAGTGAGTGGACTTGCTTTTAGATTTTGACATCTTATTATGGGTTTGTTTGGGATGAGATTGGAATGAATGTCCATTGATTCGTGTTGAAGTTGCAATCTGTCAGCCAAGGGAATGACTGTTTACGGACACGAGCCTTGATTTATGTTTAATTGGCGAGCGTCTTCGTACTCATCGCTTAATCGTTTTTCTTTTATCTTTGTGTCCTTGTTTTTTATGCGTTTTATACTGTGTTTTATGTGGTGCATTCTTTAAAGGTGTAATAGTTGTTCGATTGGGAAAATATTGATGAGATTGCTTAGAAGCTATAACTGCGGAACTCAACTTGACTTGTTAAACTTGAAAGCGCATTTGTTGCATAAGAAGGAATAACCACAAAGAAACCCAAATAATTATGGATTGACTGTTGATAACAATAAAAAAAAGGACAATGACTTTCGGATCTGCAAGTGGAATGTTCGAAGCATGCGGGAGTCAAAAACTGGTCTATAGAGCAGATATAAAAAGACTATGATGAGATATGCCGAGCTAAAGAAGAAGTACAAACTGTGACATCTATTACAGTGACTCTCCTAAAAACAATTGCTCATTCGGGACACCTAACTTGTATGAAGCTTCTAATATATCAGAAGCCAGAACAATAAAGAAATACTGTCGAAAGAATTCCTCCAATTGCAACAAACTGCCAGAACAATAAAGAATTAATTAAAAGGAAGTGCTAATCTATAGGAACAATAATTGCAAGCAGTGCTTAAGGTTATTAAGAACTCATTAGGGCCACAACCATAAGCCCTAGGTAGAGACCAGAGGAGATGATCAAGATGAGTCAAAGTTAATATCTAAACACAAATCAAACAAGCGGGTGAACTCGGTCGAAGGAATGTGTGCCTGGTGAATGAAACCTTACCTCTCTTTACCCGTCCTCAAGAACCTCATAAACTCCGTCAGTTACAGATGCAGCAGTCTGTCTGACATCCCATGTGAGCTACATAATTTTGGTGTGGTATAAGGACCCGGCAAGTCCGCAGCCCACCAAATATTCACTCCAAAAGTCCAGACCGATATTCACCATCATCTGTTTATCAAATTAACGGCCGCATACTTCTTTGACGCTCTGACTTTTGCACTGGCTCCTTGTAATTTGGGATTTACCACAATTTAAGCTATTCACTTTCAAGTTTGACAATTTTTAGGCTTCTTGGATTTTATAAGAAACGCGTACTTCTATTGGGAACGTACTCTTTTTGTATAACTTAAACTTACAGTTAATTGCAATTGAACCAACTCCATTTTCATGCAGTTTTTGAACAGACTCTCACATCTCAGTAGTAAAATCATCTCAGAAGATATGCATGCATGAATATGAAAACACACTGTCCAAAAATGCCCCCATCCAGCATGTCTTCTTTTTTTATGTTAACATTGGAAACTAGAAAACTCTCTCAATCATGAGTTTATGTTGTATTGTTTTATTTTTTATTTAATATTAGGCCTGTTTTTTTGAGCTTCGGTTTTAGCAAAGCAAAGTAAAGTAGGATTTTCAGCACGCGATTACAACAACTACGCTCTACTTGACACTTCGAGACTCGCAGTAGTTGTTTAATCGCGTGCTGAAAATATAACCTTACTTGGCTTTACTGAGATCGAAGCTAAAAAAATACCCGCCTATTATCGTCTTTAAAAACATCTTAATCAGAATAAGTTAAGCGTGCCTAAAAATGACAAAAAAAAAATCACATTTCTTATCTTCATATTTGAGTTTGGCTATTTTTGGCTCAAAGATTTTTCAAATTAGGATCCATACCTCTTATAAAAGCAGGTAACATTGTGTACAAGTGTCTAATTTTCGCAAACAATTATTGTCCCGGACAACAAATGTGTTCGAAAAGAGAGTAGAGAATTGTACCAAGCAATCCACTACAATTACCCACTTTTCGGAAAAGGAAAGCGAAATTTTTCGTTCAAAATTTCGTTCTGTCACTTTTGTTTGAGATTTTTCATTTCGAAACATTTGCATACTTGGTTTAAGGCCTTGTTAAAAGCATTATATAACTAGACTATTATATAAGACCACATTTATCCATGTCCGCAGTAAAAAATCACCTCGCTTATCGCGATATTTGTGAGGTACGGAAGTAAAAGGGCACCTCGACCAATTTAGAGTCCACAGCTAGATTCAGTTGCGACTAATAACCTGCAAACGACCGAATATTCGCAAAGTTTTGACAGTCCGTTCACATGGTACACTTTTTTTTATCGCGAACGAACAAACAAACTACTTACAGAGTCATTTCGATTTTGAGGTTAAATTCGATGCGAACGAGATTTTATAGGTTTTCAAGATGCACTTACATTACAAAGTATCAAACATACAGAGAACTAACAAAATAACGATTGACGCTGAAATCGGCGAATAATGCGAACATAGTGTTCCATTAGAATCGTTAATCTATAACTCTTAACATCTGTACAACAAAAATGACGTTTGCTTTTGTTCAATTTCCTTTTCGCCCACGAACTTTACGTCGACATTTGTATTGACCGTTCAATTTTTCCCAATCTATCTGCTATGCGTTTTCACCCTTAGGTAAGTTTGCTATTGCCTTAGCGAAAATAGGGTTATTTGCCAATTTCTTTAAACAAAGTCTTAGAATATTAATATTTAATTACTCAGCTGTCAAGGAAACGCTGCCATTTTATTTCAACTTTTTTTTTATAAATATGTCAAATGCAATAAGCTCATAAATAACAAAAAAGAGGGGGTACTCAATCTTGTTTGTAAGTCTGACAGGTAGCTGACTTGATATATTTCAGTTTTACATTGTCATAGATCGGTCACATGAACACTTTCTTCAGTTGACGTTTATGGAGGGGTAGTGATTTTTGAATGTGCCCAGTGTTAACAAAAAACTAAATGTCCACAAGCCTACCATATTCAATCTGTCAAACTGGTTGTGCTGCCAAACGTAAAAAAAAGTTTTCTATCGAAGTTTGGCAACGCTTTTCCTAGCCACAACCAATTTTAAAATTAATTTGTGTTAATTTTGGTTTATCATTTCACCATGAGTATACTCACAGTAAACGGTACCGGTTGCTAGTCGAAAGTTATGTATGCATTATTGGATTGGGCTTCTTGAGATTCGCTCTCAGATTTCAGTCTGATCGAACATAAAAACGTCACTTGCTCTTTTAACATTTGTACATTAATAATTAACAAAAATAGTTCCACCCGACCCGATGCCTTTCGTGTCTTTGCAGTTGAAAATGTAAACAAACTCCACTAGTTGTCAAACTCAAACGGACTTGTAATGGCAAACCGGAAGGATCTCTCAGAAAAAAATTCAGACTCACAAAATTGATCTGAAATCGGAAAAGAATTGTTTTTTTTTTTCATACCAATCGAACGTAAAAAGTGACTTAGAGCAAAAAAAGTGTTCTGAGAGTGCCCAATCGATTACCACATTAGACGTCCAGATTTAGCTTCATTCGACTCAACCGCGTCTCTCCTATATGACCGGTACTATATTTCAACATTCATGGCTTAAGATCGTCTTTCTTTTGAAGGGTCTTTCGTTAGCGACTTGAAAACTTCAAACTTTCAGTGTGAACCCACCCTTAAACCGATTATCCAACTGTCACTGTCAAAATATTCAGTAAAATCAACAAAAAATTTAAAGGACATTTGTATATTTGAGACGCGTAATGGTAACAAATATGTCAAATAGTTACCATCTTCATTTCTGTGGCTTTATCGACACAAAAAATGGTTAAATATACCGTTCGGTGACTATAATTTAAAATAAATTTGCATCGTAGTCACCAATTTCTACTTGGGAAACCATGTTCAGCGATGAAGCGCTTTTTTGGTTAAACGGCTTCTTCAATAAGCAAAACATGTATTACTGGACAGATGAGAACCCTCATGTGCTTCATGAAACATTCCGGGAAACGGACCCGTCTATTGGCCGCCGAGATCGTGTGACTTAACGCCTCTAAACTTTTTTTATGGGGCTACATTAAATCAGCTCAGAGCCACAATTGGACGAGAAATAGCGGCCGTATCGGTCGAAATGTGCGGCCGAGTTATCGAAAATCAGGTTCAACGTATCGAACGCAGCATACGTTCCCGTGGTGGACATTTGAACGAAATCGAGTTCCATTCATAAATGTTCATTCAAGCCAATAACATTGTTTTTGTGTAGTTTCCATTTTATTTAAAAAAGAATTTGTCAAGTCCTTAATGAAAGACCCTTTAAAATCGATGTAATAGTCATTGCCTACCATGATTTGTATGTGTCATTTAATTTTATAGTTATTTGACCTCTAAATAACAACACTATCCTATACGTACTTCATGTTTTCAATGGCGTTTCTTTTTTGACAGTTAATTGCTTAGCTGGAAGTATAAATCATTGGCCGCATTCAAGAATCTAGTTATCTTAAGCCGACTAGATTGGTCTGGATGAGATGTAACCTGAACGCAATAACAAGATTGTTCGCGAACGTCACTTTTCTTACGTCAGCCACATATGCGAAATGTCAACTTAGTACTCAGTCACGAATTTCTTGACTAGATTCGTCGGCTACCCCTCCATAAACGTCAACTGAAACAACTGCTCATATGACCCATTTCCCCCAAATCAAAACCGAGATACATCTAATGAGAGAGCTGTCCGACTTACTAAACTAGATACTTGAACGTCCCCATTGACTTTTTATACACATATGGACTGCTAGTAGACAACTTCGCGTTGGTTCCAAAATAAGCGCTAGCTCTCGGGGTTCGGAGCGGAATAAATTGGAAACTCACATCTGACGTTTCCATTTCGTTGCAGATATAGTTTCGCATAAGACTGTGTTATTGTGATTAATTGAATAAAGATTTAAAATTAAAAAAATGAAGTGTTGTACAATTGGTTGCAATTTGCAATATGATTCAAGTTTCTCTGATATGATGAATTAAACTCTCATGTACTTGAAGGTGATATTCTTGACAATCATAAGTATTTACTGATCAGAAATGTGATTGAAATATACGCTAAAGTGTTATTACATATTAATAACGGAAAACAACATGAAAAATTTTTTCGCAATAAATGTACGAAAATTGTGCAATTTATGGGACAGTGAAAAACGATTTTTTATTCAAATTTTGTTGGCTCCATCTATTATTATATTTATTGAAACTAGCACAATTTCGAGGCGACATCTATTGTAAACAATGCCGCGATAATTTGAATTTCAACCGTTTCACTTGGCAAATCCACTCGCGCCCAATAGGTGGCTCTAGCATTCTACGAAGAAATCCAAGATGGTTGTCATTTTGTTTCACTTATTTTTCGCATATTGCGCCTGTAGTCTGTACAATTTGAATTGTAATCACAAACCTTAACTCAATTTCGAAAGTTGAATGCTTAACATCATCAGTCCTAATTTTCAATTAATAACCGGCACAACGAAAAACCGTGCAACTTTTTCTCGTTATATTTGCAGCACAATAGGCGTATTCGCTAATTACATTTCACGCCCTTCGAGTTCTTGCTTGCAAAATATATATCATTCCTCCGAATTTCACTAATTGCTAGCCCGTAATGCGAAACTAATTAAACCAAATCCACTATTCTATGAGATTCTCACTGAAAGTCGAGAAAAGGAACAAAAATTCATAAACAATCAAAAACAAATTAAAAATTTCATCATCATAACGTGGAATAAAAATGAAATGAATTGGGTAGATATCGCTATCGCTATCATCTGGCGGTTTCTCGTCCAAGTCCACCACCCATCCACCCTTCTATGTACTCAATGAAGAGGATCTTCATCTTAGTGCCGTGAACTTAATTAAAAATCACAACCCCTTTCGAGTGAAACCACATCTTAAGGGTACCAAATTACACGGAGGACTCGGCTCTCTCAAAGGGACCAGCGTACAAATAAAGGTAAATATAAGATAGTTTTGCCCACACCACCACCACGAGAATTAGATTTAATCGTTTTTGTCTAGTACATAAGTATAAATAATGAATTAATAAAAATGAATTTAAAAGTAAGGATTTCTCCTCTGTTTCGTGTCGCAATTATGCTCGGGGAGTGTTATACTGCGGCGATTGTTTGCTCCCACTCGTCTGCATTGTTATTCCTTATACTTGTCACTGAATAATAAAAAAGAGGAAGCATAAAAAGGCGACAAAAATGAATGCGAAAATAAACTACTTAGCAAAACAAATACAAAAACAAAAGCAACACGAATTTTTCTCACCGTGTCGCACAGTGGTATGAATTATGTTATTAAGTGGTCGAAATTTGGAATTTTTGTTTTATTGTAAAATTTTTAAATTCACATGTTGGAGTATCCTTGGTGGTCTTTGCTTACTAACTTCTCATTCCGCTGCATAGTTTCCTGCGGTGTCACAGTGACCCGGAACCAATGGTGGAATATTGTATTGTCCTGCTGTAGAGTTTGATTTTGTTTGACACTAAAGATTTTACGGCAGCTTAGCTGTCGATGTTTATGAGTATGACGATATCGCATCGGTCAATTTAAATTTGATTTTGTTATTTCACACTATCAATCTCAACGCCAATTAAATCGTAAATATTTAGCCACTTAAAAGTTCTACTCTTCCACTGTTGTCGCTGACGAAATCAAAAATGCCACCAAGTCAAGTCATTGCAAGTGTTCAGCCAAAAGCAAGGAACTCATCAACCGCTGCTGCTCATTGGGGAGGGTGTCCAAATAACCTCCCCTTTAGTGGACATTAAAGGAAGAACACATAATTCTGCAGAAAAAAAAAGTAGAAGGGGAAACCAGAACAAACAGTTTTGAGTGTGTGTGCATTGGAATTAAAAAGTTTTGACGTTGAAACTTTCAGTACAAAAGAAGAGATACCTTTGTTGAATCTTTCGCAATTGTATTCAAGGGTATTTGAGGAAGTCGAACAACGAATGAAGTGGATGGCTCTTTTCGATGTTTCTCTATATTTAAGTTAGACAAGTCTTTAAAAGAAGTCCTATTGCGTGGTTATGTTGAATAAATCTGTGTCATGTCAGTCGAATCAGATGTAATGCATTTTAGTCTGCTGTCAAAGAAACATGTGCACTTTGACAGGTTCAGGGGGGTCGTTTGTTTACGACAATAAATTTTCATCTTTAACCCCACACATAAATCCTGCCAGCATTTGTATATACATTATGACATATTCATTTCAATAATGTCCTCTCAGTGAAAAAGTTAATCCTTTAGCTACCTACTTTAAATGACAGTGACAGTTCACAATGGGGTGGCGCCGACGACAGCGTCAACGACAACGATTCGCCAAATCGAATGACGTAAAGATAAAGATACCCAATCCCATTTAATCATAATGTGTTTAAATTCGAACTCTTGTGTTATGCGCACCCACTTGGAAAATGCTTCTCAAAAGGTAATGCCATAATTTTATTTCTCCATAAAGGAAGCAACGTTTGCATAACAATTTACGACAATATAGCTATAAAGAAAAAGAAAGAAGAAACGTTGAATGAATGGCAGCAACCAACCTCCCGCTGGAATAATATGGCTAAAATTGTCGTACGGCGCTGTCGTAACTACTGTCAACGTTAAGCTAAACTGTGATTTTATTAAAGTGCATGAACCTACTCGGCATCGGCAAGTCAGATCCAGAGCACAGAGCACGCATAGACAAAACAAAATAAAAGGCACACACAAATGAAACATAAAAAAGAGTCCTGGCAATAAAGTTTGTTGTGTTGTTGCCAGCAAAGCTCTCAGATTTATGACATATGTTGGCACATATTTTTTTTTGTATTCGTGTGTATGTGTTTTAATGTTTTTTTTTTCGTTTAAATTAATGTCCTTGTGTATCATCCGACGGTAGATGTGTGAACGTTTCGTTCCCCCTTTTCGCGAGGCATTTTGCTGTATTTATTTATGGGAATAGGTATTCCACTGTCAACAGTGTGACAAGTGTCATTTTTATAATTGAGTTGTTAAAACAAACCAGCCAGACACTGACGTTGCATTTAAGTCCATCAGGATTTTGTGGGAGGGTGTTGGATTTAATTTTATAACTCGATTAATGCATTGCGGAAAATGATATTCGAATGTTGACATCAGTAAAATAATGTTGACAGTACTTTTTTGAAATATGATTTGTAAAGTTGATATTGATTTTTGGCTGCTTTGCACGAACTATCTGTCAACTGTCCGGCCGTTACTTATCTATTATTTGGGACAACATACATATATCCATTTCATCAGTTATTGAGTTATGGCAAGGTAGGGACTTAAAGTTGGATTATACCTATATGCATGCCACATATCCGTAAAGAAACGAGCAGGTTATTTGCCAAATGGCAAATAACGCTTCTATTTTAGAGTGTAATAAAATAAAGACGCGTGAACAGTTTTTTTCAGTTGACGTTTATGGGGGGTAGCACAGGGTGCCAGTCACAATGGTCTCTTTTTTATGTTCACAAATATTAAAAATTATTTGCTTATTAATTGAAATTATACTTTTTCTCCTTAATTTTTCTTCATTCCATGAACGTCATTTTGATAGAAAAATTAAGACAGTCAATAAGTTTTCAAAAATATTAGGTGGGAATGTGTTAGTCCGAAACAATTTTTGTAATGCGATATTTATGCAGTTGGCAGCATTGAAGAAAACTCAATGGCGAGTTATCGCATATTTACTTTTGACTGTCAGATTGTTCCCATATACTCTCACGTTTTCAAACTATGTATTTTGTTTTTGATTTTTCAATAGTTTCCTTTATATCGACAGAAAACCTCCCTAAATAAACAACACTCAATATTATTTGCAACTTTTATCTTCGAGTACATCTGTCAGTGGACAGCGAAATTTCACGATTCATTGAAAGTCGCCCTCATGACAGGGTTTAATTTATGAAAGCATTCTTTCTGCAAACACTATTTCGACAAAATCGCCTCCACTTGTTTTTCCTTCCATAAATGACCGCCCTAAAGTTTCCAAGTGTCATCATCAATAACTACATCAAAAGAATGACCCAAATGGCAAGGAAGAATACATTTCTTCCCCATTCCCGATGCCATATATCAGATCATATAGATGACGTCCAGCGTAGTGCAGCAGCAGAGAAGGTATAGCTTATCCATATCTATGCGACTTTAACAAAATACGCCAACAAGCTAAATTCAAAATGTCAGCCGGCTCCCCAGTGTCTGGCATCGTTTAATGCCAAAATTGATTGTGTTCGCCAAAAAGTACCACCACACCAGACATACAAAGGCCAGTAGCGTCAGCCAACACGAATTGCATTTGTGTAACACTAACAAATATCAAAGTGACACATTTTCTCCCCCAAAAGGTTAGATTATTGGAGAGATGCCAAAATCTGGGTTGCCTGCTCATTGCCGACAATATTCTTAACGAAAAACAATTATTGAGATGATGGTGGTTGGTTTGCGGTGAACTCACTCAAGTGGATACCCATCGTAATGAGAGCCTATTATCCCATCGGCAATTACTCTTAATGGAGACTTGATTGTCAAATATCTTGTGACAATTGTACGCAATGTAACCCCTCGCTCTGGGGTGTCAAATAGATGTCAAATACCAGGTTACACAATACAAATGCTGGTTAAATGGTTGATTGATTTATTAATTTCAAGACGTCAGATTGTCAAATTGTTGGTGTGTTTGGGGAGATATATAACGGTGTAGAAAGTATAGAAAACCTGAAGACGCAGTCTTCATTATTTTGTAAATTGGTGTCACCATGCACATTGCGATGCATTTGAACATTTTGAATTATTTAGCATTTTTTAAATGAGTTTTCTTTCAGAAGGACTTTCAGGTTTTGTTGTTGCCTTTATATTCTTCAACTGAATAGGGTGCTGTCAAAGGATGACGCTTTTGTGTATGGTGAAGCAGCAAGTAGATGAATATACATTTTCTTTTCAATGGGGTTTCTTTTTTTGCTTTTGTATTCAAGAACTGAAATGAAAGTAAACAGAAAAAAAACAACCTGAGGAGTTTGTTGACAGATATATATGACAAATGATGAGGAGGCGTGCGTGCATACGTCTCACGTTGGGATGTAGTGACAGTGACAGTTGCATTCAGTTGATGTCTTGTTTTGTTTGTCTATCCATTGCGAAACGTTTATTTATTGATAGTAAACCAGATGTTGCTTTTGACTTGTCAATTGTCTTAACACTTTTATATGAAATAGAAGTAGCACAAAATGTTAATCAGAATCAAATGGATTAAAGGAAAGCCTAGACTAGTTCGGAGGGGTCATAAAAGATTACGGTTTGTGCGTGAATTTATTATTTTTTGAACTGAATGGGTAAAGTTTGTGATGATGTCCATGTGAACGCGTGCATGATAATTCGATTTTTAAGTGAAACGAGGTCAAGGGGCTGTTGGTAAAACATTTTGCCGACTTTAAAGAAGCCACTGGCTGCCGGATCGACTCAAAATTGAACGAAGGTGACACTTTTATTAGCTGTAATGTTCAAACGTGTGTGTGAAATTCCAAACGACTTGCAAGAGTTTTCTGCAGGGCCCAACTCATAGAATCCGTCCTGTCCATTGCCAGATGGATAGAATACACACCAGCTTATGGCAGATGACATACAACCTTTACGCCAGGCGGCATGACATTGATGCGAAATGCGATGCATTTAGTAGCAATGTGAAAACTGTTCACAAATTATGATTAATTGGTCAAAGCCTTGAATCACCGATGACAGTTCGATCACAAATTCTGTCTTTTAAAGATTTTATGGGACTGTTTCTTCCGTTATCATTGACGAATAAGTCGACGCATAGGACACGACAGATTCTATGTGTTGGGCCCTTTAAGATTAAGGCAACCAAATCATTTTTGATTCAAAAGATATAATCTGTTCGCTACTTGCATTGGGAATGCACAATTTTTAAAATAAAACCTTCATTTTGTGCAGTTTTAAGCGGCAATTATGATCACCCGCTGAACAGATAAATGTCAGTACATTCAACGTCCTAGTAAAGGAATGGACCGAATATCGAATGTTTGTGGTGGCCAATTCACTGATTAATTTCACGCGACAAATTTCGCTTCTTTAAGATGATATTATTAGGCCTTTTATATTTTGCTTACATGATCTGTATAGATCATTGATTTCCATGGTATACAACAAAATTTGGATCTTGTACTGTTGTTGTTAACCGTAAAAATCAATGATCTACACAGATCATTTGAGCATAATAAAAAAGGCCTATTGCTGATCTGTCACATGTCATACGAATTGGAAACAAATATTCGCTGATCATCGTTCAGTAACGAAATCTGTTCCATTGAATTTTATGCGAAAGGAAGCAGTATTTTTGAAAAAAAAAACTGCGCGCCAAACATGCAATTTTTTTAATCAAAGGATATTGAATAAATTCGTGGGTTATCTTCACTTCAAATGCAAAAGCCAGAAATTTATATTCGTCCGAAGAAAAACTGATTTCGACTCAGGCCAAGTACGGAAATCAAGAAACAAAGGTCCGTAAAAAAAATCTTTTTTTAAAACTGTTTTAACTTTCAAACACTAAACGGAAAATATTCCATTTTCTTGTACGATGACCTTCAGATAAATTTGGGTCCTCAGCGGGAATAGCCACATCAGTGGAGACATTTTCTTCAAAACGCACGGTTTCTACCTATTCAAGCGATTTTTTAACAATTACGCATGAACACATCACGTTTCTGGGGCTTACAGGGCTTAAGAGATAATCGATCGGAGTAAACGGTTTCCAATAGCCAATAATAGACGCAGGCAACTATTTTATTTTTCGACTTTGGTATTGCACAAAGTCCCAAAAACACTCATTTCTGGGTGCTTTTTCTTGCGCCCCGTGTCCCACCCATCCCTAGATTACATTTTTTTTATTTTTGTGATTTCATTTTGTTGCCAATCAACTAATTTAGCAGACTTTGGATTTTTTTTGTTTAACATCTTAAAACTTCAGGGAAATATAAAAAAAATTAAACAATATTTGTGTAGGATAGAGGAAATATTTTTGTATACCCTCCACAGGAAGGTATATTCACTTTATTACATTTGTAACGCCTAGAAGGATTCACGGGAGACCTCATAAAGTATGTATATTCTAAAACAGGATCACATTCTGAATCGATTTAGCCATGTCCGTCTATCTGTCTGTCTGTTAAAAGCACGATAGCGCCCAAAGGAATTGACATAGACATAATATGGGAGGTACCAGAACTACTTGACCGACATAGTCCACATTTAATATAAACCTGACGACGATATGAGTACCTAAGTCCTCTCACAAAATTTCACTTGCCTAGGTCGATTTGTTTTGACGATATCCTGTTTTCAACAGACAGGATGTTTTTGATTGTGTAAACTTCAAGTGGTTGGAATTATTTCAAGGTGAATGTTGTGGTTGGAAAAAGGAATAAGTTGGTAATACAGTAGTCCCTCGATAATGTGAATTACCGATAATGTGAATTTAAATAAAATGTGAATCGGCAAAACTTTACATTGTCATGTCTATAATGTTAACTTCCGAAATTTTCAAACTGTAAAATGTGATTTTTTTTGTAAAAGTTTTTATATTTCTCTTGTTTCTCTTGCTCGTTTTGCGTGCGATTTTCGTTTTTCTTCTAAATAAATAAACATTTAAACTGTGCCTCAAAAAATCATTTTGTGTTGTTTTTAATAAATTTGAAAATCGTTTCAATCAGTTTAGTAAGTACTGAAGAAAAGTTCCAGTAATGTGAATCCCTCTAAAATCCGAAAACGCCTTGTTTTAATTAGTTCACATTATCGAGGGACTACTGTATTTGATAAAAAGGAGTTTTTTGAGGTTGTAATTGAATTTGTATAGGCAGTACGATATTGAGTTTTACAAGTATATACGAAGACAGATCTGGATTTGGGTAGCCATTTTTGAGAAAAACTAAGTTGGTATGGGATCTTTATTATAATTATTTAAACATCTTACAATTATAAGAGTACAACATATTGTTCGGGATGTAAGCATTACTTGGTTTTTAAAGGTTTATCGAAATCGAAAATGGGGTTTTCGAGATATGAGCAGTTTTTTAAATTAGCCTTTTCGGTTATTCGAATTGTAAATTAAGGATTTAATAGTTTTGAAAACGTCAATTTTGATCTAATTATGCATTTCGGTTAAACTAAAGAAAACCAATTAAGAAAAAAATGCCTCTTTTCAAAAATCCATTGAACGATAATATATGTATAGAAAAACTGAGTTTGCTAGTTAGAAATCACCATTTTTACCTTAGAAATGAGTTTTTGTTTTAATCATATGGACCGTTTTCGAGATATGCCCAAATTTGGAAAGTACCTTTAATCGATTTTTTAGCGAGAAACTGAGTACACAGTCATGTTAACCTCACCTAGTTAAGTTCGAACATCAGTTTTGGTTAAAATCGTTGGAGCCGTTTTCAAACAAATTAAACTGGTATAAATATTTCATATAGAGACTACAATATCTTTCTCTTTCTATATAATCGAGGAAGTTAATAAAAACGGTGATGTAACAAGTAAAGGCAGACATATTACATCAGAGAAGAGTAAGGGACCTTTTGTGAAAACGTTAAAATTGCACAACCCAATCTTTTGTTATTTTGTTTTCATTAAAACGAACTGTAAAGAATTGCGTATGGCAATATTGTTTTCTTTCAAACTTTTCGTTTCGACATTATGACTATCAATTTCTGACAATAAAGATGACGCTCGAAAGAATAAACATCATTAACGGAAAAAGGTATACAAAAGTTCTCGCTGCAGTGAAATCATGTTTATTTAATTTCTCAGAACTGGAACTGAAAGATTGGAGTATGCAACACACATTTCCAATAAATCCATATGTACCTACAATCGCCCATACTCTTTCACCCTTAAGAATAATCAACCTTAGTCCTGCAGCTTACGCAAAGACTCCACACTTTCCAAAATCGCTTTACCAATAAACAAATATAGTTGCCAGACTATCGCTAACTGTAGGGTCAAATGTAAATATATTGAGAAAGCCATTTTTATTTTGGGCATTAGCTAAATAAAATAAAGTGTTGCTGAACCACTCAAAATGACGGTATGGAATTTCGTAATAGGAGCGAATTGAAATACGCTGTTATTCAGCCTGAGCTGTTTTCTGACTTTATTCGTTGGAATTGGAACACAACAATGCAAGTGACAAAAATTGAAAAATATAGCATTTTTGTTAAGGTTCCGTACCCAAAGGGAAAATAACGGAACCTTATTAGTTTTGCTACGATATCTGTCCGTCTGTCCGAACCCACTAGAGCAATTTTGTTATTCCTAAACACTTGAAATATATACTTATTTCTGTGCGTACCTAAATTTATTTATTTCAGCGCACTTTTGATTAATTGAAACGGTTAATGCTTTTCTCTGTTTTATCGCTTTTCGATTGGTTTTCCTTTGTAAAAAAACAAATTGTATGAACGTTTGGGATCTTTCCAAGACTTTCCTGAGAGTCGTCGCAAAGCGTATAAAATATTCGTTCACTGAAGATTGGACATTGGACGTAAATAATTACTTTTTTCTCAAATTCTCAGTACCTTAGGTGGCTCAGGTAGATATTTGCCTGCAAGAAAACCCTGTTTGGAAAAGGAGTTTATTCCCCGAAAATAATAAATCACACAATCCCCGCGAAATAATAAATTTAGGAACTTCTGGAGAAATTACAGGTATAGTATAAAGGAGAAAACGGGACAGCTTTCGTGTAGAAAAATGTCCACGGATTTATATTTTTCTGAAAGAATTCAAATTTTGGTCTGTTTTTAATGTCGTTTTCGATTTGGCTTTTCAGATTTTGATCTGAGATTTCAGATGTCAGCTGCCAAATCAAACATAAAATCCGAATTTTATTGGTTCTTGTGTTCTTTTTTTATCACTTGCACTGGAAATCCATTTCCATTAATTTTTACACATTTATAATATCTCATTTCGAAATAATTTAATATAAAAAATCGTTTCCATACTCGAAAAATTAATAATTCAGTTAAAAAAGCACCAACGATAAACAATCCGTAACCGTCAGCTGTGTGTCATACACATTGGTAAGTGAAAGTATGTGTGAAATCTGAAAACAATCGAGAGTTCTCAAAAGAGAACATAAAAATAATAAACCGAACTCCAAAAACTAAAAACAATTAAACGAATGATTTTGTTGGATCAAATTAAATGCAAACATATCGCAGAGCGAAAATGAATTACGAAGCATACACCAAACAGCAAGAGGTCGATCGCACAAATGATACTTAGTATCATAGACAAATTGTATTGTCTCTGCTTAGTATTACGCGTTACGCTACATATCCATTCCATATTCCATATCCATACACCATGAGAGAAAAACAAAAAGCATTTTCTGGCGCAGACCTCACCAATTCGTCCAACACCAATCACCAAACACACAGGCAGACTTGCCATATTGCGCGATATATCGCAAAACGCGCGGTATTTTTTTCGGTGTAAAATTTGAATTTGCGATATATCTTATTTATTGCGATATTTTGATTTATTAATCATTAAAACAAAATTAAATACTAATTCAATAAAATTCTTCCCATTTGCAAACACTGAATACAACCATTATTGCTTTATCAAAAATATGTGTTAAACGCACTCATTTTCATATTACTTCTATCTTGACGTTGCCGTTCAATTTAATTCAATCGCAAAATAAAACTGTTTATGCTTGTTCATTGTTCTAACGATTTCTTACGGTGTTTTCTATTTTCATTTTGAAATACTAATACTATAATTTGTTCCTTTTTCTTTGTTATTGTTTTCTGTTACCTAACCAAAAATATTAAAAATCAAGTGAAAATCAAGTTTGATGTGTTATTTTTTTAATTTTAAACATTTGCAGCTTTTGCGATAACTTTTTTTGTAATTTTGGGGCTTCTTGCGAAAAAATTACTAAAAATTGCGATATAAGCTTATAAAAATCTGGCAAGCCTGCCCACAGCCAAGAGCAAATAGCCATGTAGGTATGTACGCACTCACGCATTGGTTGCTATTGCTATGGACGTCGAGTAGACTGCGATTATTATTCATTTCAGTCATACTCGCATGTCCGCCGCACACAACCCAAAGTCCAAAAGCGATACGGAATGGAATATGGAACGTCAAGTCGTAACAATATTAACCATTGAGAAACCGAACGCACTGTGACTGTAGGTATGTGTATACATCTATAATGCTTTCCATGAGTACGATATACTCAACCCACTCACCCCCCAAGCATGGCTGGCAATCGAGAAATCAATCTTAATTTCTTTTTGATTAAATGAGATCTGTCTTTAATTTCTTCTAGCTCATTCTCTGGACGGAGGGCTTAGAATACTCGGGGAAGTATTGGCTAAAGAGCATTTTAAGCTTTTTTTGAATTGACCAAGCTTTATGAATGTAATAGCAGGTTGAATGAAGTAACGTTAAAATAAAAAAAGTTTGCAACTTCTTTTTCAACCTTTATAAGTCTAATTTTGAATAAAAAGGCGAAATAGGTATTCGATGATTTTTTATTTTCTATAAACATACAAAATTTCAAGTTTGTACGACTAACGGTTCGTGAGTAACAGAAAAACCTCTCTAGAAAGGGCAGGGAGGGTCGTATTGAAAAATGCCTTCCACGGCCAGTGGAACATATCCTGAAAGTTTTATGAACATAAAATTAGCGGTTTCGGCTGTACGATGTCTGTCAGCTCAATCACGCTACTCTTTTATATATAGAGATAACTTTCAAAATATCTGTTGGGCAAATTTAATTGCAATTTATGTATTCCTTTTTTTTAAATTAAAATCCGCGTTGTGAAATAAATCACTGACCTTGTTTATCACAAAAACAAATTATGAAATTTGAATTCTGCAATGACAACAGATATAATAGATTCTAAGTTGGCGCACCAGCAAATGTAGCAGCTAACTAAACGTCGACATTGGTGATTGATTATGAGTAAGGCCGTTTGACATTTGTTTGTTATGAGAATACGTTTCAATTTTAAGTTTCACGGCGATTTGTTTCCCTTTTTTATGGTTGTTTTCCCATTTTTCATTACAAAATTGCCTAATCTGGCATCACTGGCTGAGCATAGAAGGACTCTCATTCCGCTCGTATATCGTAGATGTAACGAGCGGAATGAGCTTCTGCCAAAATGATCGAATGCCCTTATCTACGTATATTGCTTCTTCAAATCTATAATAAATTGCTCTGTCACTCTCAGTCTTTCCATATCATTTAGCAGCAAGCAGGTGAGCCAGATCCCATTAGTCATTAGCAAAGTTTGAAATGTCTCGATTGCCTTTCCATGCACCAGCCTGATGGTTGAAAGTTTTATGCAAACTGCAATTCGAGAAGTCATTACGCTCGTACAATTTTAATTACCGTTTCAAAACATTATACTTGCAAACAAATTCGTGTTACGAAAAACACTTCAGAACCAGAACTTTGTGAACTTCGCAATTTTGATAAACGTAAGGTAATTACGTGCATATACGGCACTGCACGTTCCATATGCACTGCACAAGGACTCACCTCTCCCGCTTTGTTTTCATGCATGTTGCACCTCCTTCTCTGATGTGGGTATACAAATAGAAGCCGACTATAGTCACACATGCAAACATAATATCAAACAAGAAAAATTCTATGAATTTCCAACATTTCAGCATGAAATTAGTTTAGCTGTTTGTTTATGTGAAATGTCTCTCCCTTGTGCTGAATTAAATATTTTCATTTAAAGTGATACTCTGTTGATATATATATATGTACTCCTACATGTGTGCATGCTGATGGCGCCGATGGGTTTATGGGTGTAATCAAATAAACACAACAAGGACATGCATTATAAATCTGTTCAATGAGAAATAATTTGGATTCTGTGATAAATTTGCTTTTAGGAGGAGGCTTTCGCCAGAAAATAGAACGCACGTATAGAAAATCCACACAAATAAAAAAGGAGAATCCTTTTTATCTGTTTTATAGGGCAGAGGAAAACCAATAAATTTAATTTAAATAGAACAAATGCATAAATTTCGTGTTGAAATAAAACACACTCCGATTTGTTGCGATGTTAGTCACATTCATTGTGCGGATTGGGCAGTGAAATCAGTTTGTATTTGGTTCATTGGACAGTTGGAATTAAGCACAGGCGAGCAGAGAGAGACTTGTTGCCCAAATAAATAAACCCACCATCGTGGCAATTGGTTTATTGATTGTCACTAATGTTCGATGGTTGCAAATTCGATTGTGATAATTAGAAGCAAACACACGTCGTGTATTTGAACGAACAGAAGACGTGAGCGAAACTGATGACCTACATTTATATTTCAGGCGAATAGTCAAAATAATAAAAATTCGTAATTCTGCAAATTAACCTTTGTGACGCGCTCTTGAAAAGGTCCGGAAGTCTGGCTATTTAACCCCAATCACATGAGATGGAATGACGAATTGGTAAAATGCGAACAAATAATTTGAAAATTGCACATTCCTACTATTTTAAGAGCAGGAAACATAATTAATCCATCTAAATGAATTAAGAAATCAAGTTTAAATAACAAAATTTCGCATTCCAAATTTTTTGCCGCGAGTCGCACAGTTTATTCACCATCGACAGCATTAAAACGCGTTCCACAAACGAGCGAATAAAGAATTCGTTCAAACTTAACCTCAAAATTGAATTTGTTTGTACATATTCATTGGATTCGGAGGTACATGCGATCAAATAAAATACACTTTTTTGTTTTTAAATGAATAGCCCTTTATTGAGGCGAAGAGGCCGAAGAACCCACACAACTTATTAATATGGCGGAACAGTTCTGACCCTGAGTGGACCTCGGCCACTCTAGTAAAGAAATTTATCTAATAAATTAATAATAATAAATTTCAAAGTTTACTCAGAATGAAATGTTCACACTAAATATGAAAGAAAACAGCCCATGGAACGTCTACGTAAGAGTTTTTGTGTAACTGAATGCATTCACTCGACTTGACGTTTTGACTAATAGATAAGAAAATCAAATCAAATTCAAATTTCAAACTGAATGGCAGCAAAGTGGATGAGTCAATAATATTTTTTTAGTTTTTTGCTATAAAAATAAAAATTTCACTTAGGGGAAAAAAGGGTAACTTTTTTCAAATCTAAGCTTAGTATCTTGCTCGCGCAAAATTTTAGCGTCCCTAGTCTCCACTTCGATTCTCCACACCAAAATTAAATGGTCGCTAAATAATTATTTTGTATTTTGGTTTTGCGGTTTTTTTTTATGTATCAAGCTAACGTTCTCTGCGGTTTCCGCCGAAAAACCCATGATAATCACAACACAAACTTTTCCCTCCTTTTTCTTCTGTCAACATTTATCTTCGATTTAATGTACCGGACATTTATTTCGCAAGCTAAACGAGTGGAGACTTGTCATCGGCCCATCTATATGAAGTTAAGAATTTAGCGAGCGATAAGGTTACTGCTTTGCTAAACTGCCTCTCTACATTTTATCTTTGAAGACATTTTTGTATGGGAGATAAAATTTAGCGCGAGCAGGATACTAAGCTTTAGGGGAAAATTATTGCCTTTGCTGATAAAAAAAGGGGAAAATAGTCTTCACAGTCTGGGAACTACATTCAGCACAAATTAAGGCACTTGCACGAAAATGGTTTGTCCCTTTTCACACCATTTCAAATCACAGCTTTCACAAATTGAGATTTGGGACTAGAGAATGAATGAATTGAGATAACGGATATTGGTCATTGGTGGAAACATTTAAACACGGGCCGATGACAGTTCAATGAGCGTGTCCACACAGTCACTCGCATAACCTTATTCAGGTAGATTTTGCACAAATGTGACGGATTTTATCGGAGTGTTTCTTGCGTTAAATGCTTTTACGTTGTCGTAAGTACAGCTTATTTTGTTACATTTTCATTTACTTGAGCGAGTTTTAAAAGGTATAGTATAAAAGCGTTCAATGGAAGAAATTTGTGTTTTGCATTATTAGAGTTTGGTGAAATTTTCTTGTCAGCACAAACAGAAATGTTGGAAAATTAGCCCAAGTTTATTATTTAACACAACGCCTTAGTTTTTATAACACCGCAAAAGCATATACATTTACAATCGAATTGAAAATACGAAATTTAAACACAAGTGTCACAGCTGTCAGAGACGATGTTTTAACTTTATCAATTCCATTGACGGCTAGATGAAAATCGACTTGTTAAATTAGTGGCAAACTACATTTTAACAACATTTAAACAAAAATTTTCTTAGCAATATTACCTGAAAGTAAATTTCGCTGTACAGTGGTTATTCTTAGTTCTTTGCTTGATTGAAGAACAAACAGAAGACAATGAGCTGTCATTACAATTTTATTAAAGAAAAAGCAAAAAACGAAGCCGAAGTGGTGGTAATTAATTTGGTATGAAGTGAAATGGAGGTGACATTTTATTTTATGAAAAGAATCTGAAACATAACCAAATGTCATTTCTTTTGACGTTAAAGCTCAGATGATGTTACGAAAGTTATGGTTAAGCAAATAATTTTATAATTGTGTACTTAACACCTAAGATTTGCAATAAAAATAATAATTAAAATAAAATAGGTTAAAATGTTTCTGATTTTTAATTCCGACCATTTCTGACCCCTCTCAGTATTCGGAATGATTGCTGAAAGCGATCAGCTAAAACAAACCGTTAATATAGATCGCAGATAGATCAGCGCCGTTGTTGCTAAATGGTTAAATTATCCTTTAAAATAATTCTTTAGGAACTACATGGACTTAGTGGAAGATAAAACTTATCTCCACTACCTCTGTAAGTGTCCTCCCCCATCTAAAAAAAAAATGCACCACTTTGGATCCTATTTCATTGGCAATCTAACTTCAATATAAGCGCTTCTTCTCTGATTCTTCGTGTTTTTCTGTCATTTTGTTGTAAATTTTAAATTCACCAACACTCCCGCTGATGAATATTCGTTTCACATGCACGCACACCCCTAAGCTACAGCATTATAAATTGAACACCTTAATCTAAATTTCAGACACCTTTTAATTGCTTAACACGACACTACTTGCGGTCTTGATAAATAGCGAAACCAAGTTAAATTGAGCCATAACCCGTTCCCCTGGGGGTTTGTTTTATTTCATTTTTTTTTCACCTCCAAGCAGGTGATAGTCCACACATGTTCCGAAGGTGTGTTTTACCTACTCGTTTCGAATTCATCTCCATTATTCTGCCATGGATTAAAATTAATTTACCTCATGGGATCAGCAATAAAAAACCGACAGCGCTCCTGAAAGAAATATGCACAAGAGGAATGCTCAGCAAAGGAGGACCTATTCGCAGGGGTATGTGAATTTAACTTTCACACATATATAACCTTAGCCAGCAATAGCAACTTTTGAAATCCATTCTTGGACTAATGCCAACGCCATGCCAGTGCGCAATGTAAGGGCTTTCGGTAGGGTAATAAAATACGAGCCTTAAAGCAGGACGTATGCCGGTGGTCATCATTTAACATCCTCTTCATATTTTCAAATTTCATTTAGAATACGCTCTCTTAACCTTTTGTTCGCACAGAGATCTTCATGATTTAAGGATGCTTAAAGCATCCTCTGGTTTATTTTGAACTTTAATTAAGTCTGCGCAATTTTTTGGGGTTTTGCCGTACGTAACGAAATGTGTAGCTACAAGCTCACCGGGAGCAGGCGGATGGCAGGCTGCCATCGGAACGTAGTGCATCAATTAAATCAAAAATTCTCGATTCTACTACCCTAATGTATTCGTTTGCTGGGAATACATGCATATTTTAATGTTGCAGGCCATAGTGGATAACCGTCCACTCAACTGGCCATAAATTAAACTCAGAGACATCACATATTAAATCATGCAAATGTTCGCATGTTTCCCTGAGCTTCATACTACCCAATGGCATTGTTATTCCCTTACAGACGACATTTGAAGTGCTGGATGAATGATTGTCTGTTACTGATTTTATGTCGCCAAAAGACCACTCTAACAACTCGAAACAAAAATATATATACCAAGCAACGGCCGTAGTTACGAAATAATGAAGCGAATCGGGTGAGTTTCGAAGGGTCATCAAAATTAATAGACAGTTACGGCCTCATCTGCATCAAACGAAGCGTAAGTAGTAGCTCGTCGTTAAATTCCGAAGAAAAAAAAACAAAATTACGAGAGTGACATTTGACAAAAAAAATCATGATTTTCGTTCCATTCACGGGTTATTGAACAAATCAATTATTCAATCAGTTCAAGTGATCGATCTTAATAGGATTTACGAAATGATTGGGGATCAATTAAAGAAATGTCAAGTCAAGTGGAAATTAAGATGTGCGTTGGTTAATCTTCCACCGTATTCTTTTGGGAAGTCGCAACTCCTATTGAGTGATTATTGATTACCAATTATTATTTAACACAGATGGAGGAATGCCATCTCTCCAGAGCCAGCGGGGCGAAAATGACAAATGGTTTCATTCGCGTTTCGCGTATTTTCCAATATTTTAAAGGTATACTTTAGATTTTCAGTTTAGTTTATTACGAAGGTTATCGAAGAACGCCATTTATTAGTTTTTAAAATTATATTTTACTTTTTCTTGTAGTTTTGCGATTAATTACACTTTTATACAAATGATGCGTTCTTCTGTGCATAAGTCTAGACAAATCGCGATTCACGAGTGATTCGCAGTCGGTTAAGGTTTGTGGCTGATAAGTGACAGCTCACAATTATTACATTTGCTCGACGTAATGTCCAATTCATACTTCCATGCCATGCTAAAAAGACAGCAGGGTAAAAATTGCCCCTTATCGTCGGGGATAATATTATCTATGGAACGCGTTCCATTTTCAAAAGGATTTGACATTTCCAAGTGTCAAGTGTTTGTGGTCGCAGCACTTCGCGCTCGAACCATCAGTTTCTAGTAGCAATAGGTCTGTTCATTAACTTTTGTAGTAAGAATGGAAAAGACTGTCAAAATGGCAGCTTTGGGGATAAATACTCTCACAGAGAGAGACACTTACGAAAAAGTTAGGGAACGCTTTTGTAGGTATCTATGAAAATGACAGATATATAATTGAACAAAGTGGTACGAAAAGTCGTTAAAATATCGGATAAACTCGAAGAATTTCCTAATTTACGAATAAAATTAGTGATTCATCGACCCAGCGATGAAAGTGATTCGGAATTAATCGAACTTCCTCTTCAAGAATCCGAGTATATGGAAGATTTTGTACTGATTGAACTACAAGCATTCGAGAAGATGCGACACGGCAATAAAAATTACGTGAAGGAGATTGTCCTTTATTACTCCTTACAGCGAGGAAGAATTTTCTCGCCACTTTCGAAAAGAATCTAAGGAGAACAATCAATTTTATTTTCCCGCCTTTTGATACCATTTTAATACGCAAGGAATCAAAACAAATGCATTCATATGATAACAAATTTCAAACCAGCTGTTAATTGTAAGGTGACTGACAGCTTTTTCAATTCTTACATCGAGAAATTTGTTGAGTAAAAATTCGTAAGATTCTCATTGGCTGGGTAATATCTTGCTCTCTCGATGACGCTCTCTTTTACAAATTTTTCAAGTAGTGGAACGGCATTAAGTAAAAATTCTTAAGATTTAAAAGCAAAAGCAAAGGACCTTATTTGTAATTTGAGGTTAAGTACGAACGAATGTCACTCGTGAACTTATGGATCGCCACTATATTGTTAATAAAGTCTGACAACTAGCTGGAAGAATTTTTCTATTCGCAATCACGTTTTTGCTGCCTTGAATTTCTCTAGTAAAAGTAAATTTTTTTTAATCGGCGGTCAGAGCAATTATTCAAAAAAGAAAATAGATTGTAAAGCGAAGAATATTAAGTTTTACCCAAATTTTAAGCGTCATTCAGCGTTAGAATAATATACTCTCTATAATTATTTTCTTACAATATTGGCAACACTTGCATTCTTAAATCAAAGTTTTGATATTTGGGTTCGTTTTATTTTTAACCAACGTAAATTGTGGGAAAGATAATGTTTCTTTCTGAATGCTTAAATATACAGATTTGTGAATATTTAACAGGCCCATTTGCTGTTTCCATATTCAAAAAATTTTTTTTTTCACAGTTCGCTCTCATATGAATTGTCCTTTAAAATTTTTTCTATTTATTTGCGAAAAATGCAGTGACAGTTCCATTTTAGAGGTTAAGTTCGAGCGGTTTTTTTTCTAACACTGCTTTTGTAGGAGACGTTTCTATTCGTGTTAATTGTGATAAACTTTGACAACTTGGATGGTTTTTATTCGCTTAAAAATGTTTTGAATTGAAAATTGTGTTATTTAAACCTCTTTTTTCAATAAAATAGGTTTGCATTTTATCAATTCGATCGTGGGTCTCGTGTCATACGAAAATGCCTTTTATAGTGAAGTACATTTGATGTGAAGCATAATTTATGTGTTTCAGAAATAAAGATAGCACCTATTGTATTGTATTATTTTTTACTGCATTTGGAAGTATAAACTGGGTTTACGGGAAACATTTTGTGAAGGTAATCATTTTTATTATTCTATTTAGGTACAGCTGTCACTTTTCGGCAAACAGTATAAATTTCCGCGTTCTTAATTGCAATTTAAGTATATTTGAACGTTATTTGTAAAACATAACAACATTTAATAAACACGGAAAGTATTTTATGAAAATTTAAACTCGATTTTGACTAGGTACATTTAAAAGAAACTATGTTTTTGACACTTTTCACAAGTCTGCTCCAGCTCAGAAGTAAGTGCATAATATCGCGTATGACAGTTCAGAATATAAAACATGATTTCTATTCAAGGAACTAAACTTTTCTGGGTTTTGATGGGCCTTATGCCGTGTGTGTGTCAATTGCTCTACATTAAGTAACCTTGTATCATTTTCTCACATTTCTTGCAAAGATTATTAATAAATTAGATTGGTGAATAATTGTTTGACGTTTTCTTTTGCTTTCGATTTGCTAAATTATTTTAAGACGAAATCAATCACTGAATTTCAATTTGTTACAAAAATCTCTATTTTAAGATTGGAATTTGGTGAACTTGTCTTTTTTCAACACTCACATATATGTCAGAGAATGAGCTGAAGGTAATATACGAGTAAGCGATTATAGGTATCTGTCATCTATCTATTGGCACCACCGTTGCATTTCCATTAAGTCAGTGGCCGCATTCAAGAATCTAGTTATCTTAAGTCGACTAGATTGGGCTGGATGAGATGTAACCTGAACGCAAAAACTAGATTGGCCGGGAACGTCACTTTTCCTACGTCAGCCACATACGCGAACTGTCAACTTAGTACTCAGTCACGAATTTCTTGACCAGATTCGTCGGCTACCCCTCCATAAACGTCAACTGAAACAGCTGCTCATATGACCGATTTCCCCCAAACAAAACTGAGATACATCTAGTGAGAGAGCTGTCAGACTTACTGAACTAGATACTTGAACGTTCCCAGTCACTTTCGACTAAACATCATAGTCAGACTGATTTGTTGGTGCGGTATTTACAGCACCAAGAACAACGAGCAAGAGAAGAGAACGGAAAAGTCTTTCCAAGTGACTGCCATAATGCAAATTTTCTTCAAATCAATTGGACCGCTCAGTGCGATAGTTTGGTTGTCAGGCACTCTGGTTGTCTGATTGCTCTTGGAAGAATGTTTCCCTTCCTACCTTTCCGTTTCATTCAACTTTCAATTTGTCTCTGAACCGTATACTGTAAAAGTCAACAGATATCTCAAATCTTTTTAAAACAGTCGGTTGTGAAATGGGATGTAAAATTGAGAACCTCTTTGTAAAAGTTCGAGTCTAGGAAATATGCAGTGCCTTGGGCTTCCTGCCGAATACCTCTTGCGGTAGCTTGAATGTGTTCATCCCTAATTGGGCCCTCAGCACAGCTACTTGTGTAATATCTTCGGCGGCAGTAATACTTCAAAATCGATTTGGTTACCCTGTTGGAGCAACAACTTTTAGAAATCACCAATTTCCAGTTTGAATAACTTTCGCTCTTTTTATCTTGCAGATGCAGTCCAATTTGTTTACACTCCTTTGGCGAAGGAAACTGTCTGTTCTACTCATCTCGTCTAGTCTATTATTGCTGGGTCTCTGGACTTGGGCCCTCTTTAACGGAACCTACTCATCGGGCGAAGCAAACGCCAGGGATAAATTATTTTTCATCAAAGTAAGTAAATCCTTCCAGCCCCCAGCCGCAGTCTTGACGAGGTTTTTCTTTTCTTCTATCCTGTGCTCCCTCTTTATACATTCCTTTAGGAGTTCAATAGCGGATCATCCAATAAGAACGAATATCTAATCCAGAAACTAATTTCCCAAGCTAATCGTGTTCTCCGATATCAACGGCAGCAAGCAAGCGATTTATCCGCACCAGAATTGGCTGCACTATCATCGTCCAGTGGTGGCAGTGGACTGTCGTCCGTGCCCGTTGGAGGAAATAGGAACTCGAACAGCATTAAAGTTGGTAGTGTACAGTTTGTGAAACCCACCCAGAATCCAGTGTCAACGTCGTTGGTGGAGCGAAGGAAGAAAGCGTCGGCGGGTGGTGCGGCATTGGGTGAGAGTTTCCTCTTTGAGGAGGAACGTTTGAAAATTTTGCAAAACCAACAGAAGGTACAAAACGACGACAACGTCATGGACTATGAGCGAATTTTATCGTCGGCCGAACGTCAGTCCCAGTACGAGCACGAACTACAACGAATGGGAGTGCCGATTATGGCGGGAATCGGTCCCGGAGGACCACATCCGCCTAACGAGCGTTTGGTGCATTTGGATCTGAAGGGAGCCCCACCGAAGGTACAGTTGGTCTTTCATTTAATTTTATTGGGTGTACTGATGTGAGTGTTTCAAAGTTTAGCCTTTATAAAAATGGAAAATTCGTTTACGTTCTGTTTTTGCTGGCAAAAATTTCGGCTTAAATGGCGTTGGGGACTTTTCATTTGGTTGTGGTTAGAAGAGGGGAAACAGTTCGTGTTGGTTTTTTTTTTTGTAAAATGGGAGTGAGAAGATGTTCTGGTTTTTACCTAGGAAATGTGTAATGGGCGAAACTTAATAAACTGCAGTTGGCGAAGTGAAATTTTCGGGACCAACGGTTAAGATGGAATATTGCTTGTGAACGAGTGAACTCATTGTATGTTTGTATGCAAGGAGACGTCCATCCAAACAACCAAACAAATTGAGAGGAAAATAAGTGTTGGCAATTTTGACAATTTTACATTTTTGAACGTTCGAGATTTCCAGTTCATTGAGATCAAAAGTGGCAGACAATTTCTGTCATTCTGTCAATGGATTCATCTTTTGAAGGTTGGCTGTTTTTGTCCTAGGTAGCCCCTTAAACAAGCTGTCATGCTGAGTTCGCTTCTCGACAATTATGATCAGTTAATCTACCAAGTCATTGGGCACGTTTTAGTATGCAGTTTAGTAAGTATGACAGTTGGTGGCCTTGGTGTGCTAGACCTACGCCCTAGATCGATCACTTTATCATTTCTGTTTTATTCGCGTCTACGTAAGGGTAGCTGACGAATCTAGTCAAGAATTTCGTGACTGAGTACTCAGTTGACAGTTCGCTTATGTGGGTGACATTACCGAACATTCTAGTTTTTGCGTTCAAGATACATCTAGGCCAGGCCATTTAGTCGATTTAACACTTGCGGTAACTATGTTTTGAATGTGCCCATTTTCAAAAAGAGTAATGCTGCCAAATTTTTAGAGCTGAAATCGTTTAATGCAACTTGTGGGGCATTTATAGTGCTACTGAAATCAGAGCTTGTCAACTAAATCGATTATTATACAAGGTGGGCCAAAAGAAGTCATCCGATGTTGTTTGGTTCTCATTTTTTTTTCTAAATGAAAAACTTCGATTCTGTGTTTTTCGATTATGTTTATTTGAACCTTTAGAGTTTTATGGGTCAAGTCGAGAAGATCATATCGGCCAAATGGGCGCCGTCAAAATTGATTGCCATACGGGCTCGTTTTATGGCATTTTTAATCACATCGGCGAGAACTTCGGGCGACAGATTCTCGCACTCGTGTCGAATGTTGTCCTTGAGAGCTTCTAGAGTCTCGGGCTTGTTCACGTAAAAACGGGACTTCAAAAAACCCCACAAAAAAAAGTCTGGAACGGTTAAATCGGGCGATTTTGCGGGCCAGTGCAAATCGCCAAAGCGAGATCCCATACGTGGTCTCATACTCTTCAAAGTTGGCGGCCAAACGGCGCAGTGTTTGCGCAGTCGGTGTCGGACAGCCGTGGAATCGGCGACGGAATTCGCGCTGCGCCTACACTACAGACGAATTGTTACACAAAAAAAATAGACACGATTATTCCGCGGTCTTGGGAAGTGTATCGCTCCATGGCTTGTTCACTTGTATTCTACAACTGTTTAGTTCACAAATGTCACAACAGATTTGACATTGGCGGCCATTTGAAAAAATAAGAGCATCTTCCAATGGCCCACCTTGTAAATATATAGATAAATGTTCCTAATTTTACCTATGTAAAGTTACGCAAACATTGTTCAAAACAGAGTGAATTACAAAACGTCAGCTGTTTTGACTCAATGGCCGTGTGTCAATTGCGCTAAATTAGTATCTTCGACTAAATATCTAAAACGCTAAAATATTTAGAGGGCAACTGAATTTGAAATGATGTTCGAAATAAAAAAAACACAAATTAAAAGTCAGTGTTACATTTTTTTCATCCCCATGTTCAGAAATTTTTAACGCTTCACTGCAAGCAGTAGGCCATTTTTATTATGCTCACATGATCTGTATAGATCATAATAAAAAGGCCTAGTATTGCATATGAAACAGATGCTTCAATTTTTGCTGTCAATAGGTCTGTTCCTTTACTTTTGTAGTATAAGAATGGAAAAGACTGTCAAAATGGCAGCGGTGGGATAAATTCTCTCACAGAGAGAGATACTAACGAAAAAGTTAGGGAATACTTTTGTAGTAATGTATGAAAATGACAGATATATAATTCAATAAAGTTATACAAAAAGTCGTTAAAATATCGGATAAACTCGAAGAATTTCCTAATTTACGAATGAAATTAGTGATTCATCTACCTAGCGATGAAAGTGATTCGGAATTAATTGAACTTCCTCTTCAAGAATACGAGTATATGGAAAAGTTTGTACTGAAACTGATTAAACTACAAGCATTCGAGAAGAAGAAAAAGCGACACAAACGCTCCGTAAACGTCAACTGAAACAATTGCTCAATCAAATCCGAGACCGATATACACCTAGTAAGAGAGCTGTCAGACTTACTAAACTAGATACTTGAACGTCCCCATTTTTAGTGGAGGGGTAAAATCTTGTTCTCTCGATGACGCTCTCTTTAACGAAGTTTTCGAGTTAAGGCACGGCATTCAGTAAAAATTCGTAAGAATTACAAAAAATTCGTAAGATATAAAAGTAAAGGAACAGACTTAAATATTCCACGCTCTTGCGTAGTATGGCGCTCCATTGCTGTTTTTCTGTTTTATACTGCAGCTGTCTAGTTCACAAATGTCAAATATGATTGACGTGCGACGCCATTTGCAAAAAATTATAACATCTTCCGATATGATGATTTATTTTGTGTCACATTCTACAGCAATTTGATTTTATAGGAATCGGTTGTAGAATGCAGTAAAATAACAGTTAAAAGCATTAGTAATACAGATTTTATCAAAAACTTCAGAGTTACCAACACGTAAAACAGTTTTTTTTTTAGAAGCAGAGGATTTATTCAGTTAACTATTTACTACCGGCCATTCATTTTTTAAATTTCCCTGTGCTGAGTTCAATTGACCACGGTAATAATTATCGCGGCAGATAGAAATTTATTTTTTATGGACTCTGGTTCTCAGGATTATTTTTGCACTTTATTCTGAATTTATTTTTGCCAATAACTTTATAGGCTTAAGTCTTTTAACCATTTTTTTTTAGAAGACAGAAATGAAGAGCTAGATCATATTAAAGCGTGTTACGTGTAAATATATGTATATTCACCTTCTGATTTATATCATCGTTTTGACAAATGATCAACTCTTTCTGCGCTTGAATTTAAATCAACTCGATTTTACTTCACTTATTTCAAAAAGCTAAACACGACTTTCGCTTTAATTCGCTTGGAATTTGAACTTTTTAATTAGTTTACAAATTACGAGTAACATTGCCTTCATTGCGATGTAGACATAAACGGTAGGGATAACACCCATCGCTGCAGGAATTTCTATGTAAGCTATAAAATAGCGGTTGGGTAGTGAACTTGTTGGTGGTTTTGGTAATGCTGTATACGTGGTTTTGCCGCTGCGTGTGAATTTTTGCGAATATAACTAACACCATTGTGGTTTTCTCTATTTTGTGGCTCTGTCCACCCTGAACCAGATAATAGGATACTGCGTCCTTTGAATAAAATTAGGGACAACGCTTTATTCGAAATTATTCTCTTAAAGCATGAAAAAGTTGGTACTAATGTCTCGTGCACTTTAAGTGAATGGGAACATTTCACTATTCCACTTTTAAATGGCCTTTTCTGTTCGACAAATCGAAAACACCAATCTTTTGTCCCAAACTAGTTTTCTCATGTTTTGCAATCAAATTTGATGACGACACCCAATGTCAACTCTCAGCTCGTTCTTAGAATGCAATATCTCATAATCCCATACACGTTTCAACAAACGGTACTGCACGCAATCCCTCCCTGCAAGGCAACTAATGATATGCAAAGTGACTGTGGCAACCTGTAGCCAGTCTCCATATCCTTATGAATAAAACATGTATTTTCTCTACTCTGTGTATTTGGAAAAATCAACCGCATCCACCCTCGGTGCACTTACTTACTTGACACCAATTATTTTCTCATCGACTTCCAATTCTATTTGCAGCTCTCGTTCCTCAAACGTCTCCTGCCGATAGTTAAGACTCTGGGCGCCACTGGCATTCTCATCGAGTATGAGGACATGTTTCCCTATACTGGATCCCTGCAGCCGCTGGCCGCAACCAATGCATACAGCCCCGACGAACTGAAGGTACGTGTTTGTGTTTGTGCAAAAAAGGAGGAAAACAAATTTCCTCCTGAAATACGAATTTCCATTTACAAATTTCCGTTTGATTTTAGGATTTTCTCGAATCGGTCGCAATGCATGGACTCACAGCAATGCCACTCGTACAGACATTTGGCCACATGGAGTTCGCTCTCAAGCTGCAAGGCTTCGAGCATATGCGAGAAATTCCCGAATCCCCACAGTCCATATGTCCCAGCCAAAAGGTATCAATGTCCTTCCTGCAGGACATGCTGACACAAGTGATTGAGTTTCATTTGAATGTGGGCGGCGACAGCTATTTGCACGGGAATAACAATCAGTCCCATCATCCAGAGCAACAACAGCAGCCGCATCAACACCATGCCCCACATCAACATCAACAGACACTGAGATTCAGTCACATTCACATTGGATGCGATGAGGTTGCTCGCATGGGGGAGTGTGATAAATGTCGGCAACATTCTCGCAACGAACTATTCCTGTCGCATGTGACGGCTGTTGCCAGCTTCGTACGGGCCAAATGGCCGCAACTGAAGGTCGTCATCTGGGACGACATGCTACGGGATATGACGTTAAGTGAAATGCAACACTCGCACATTGGCAACTATGTGGAGCCAATGATTTGGGTTTATGCCAGCGACATTTACCGCTTCATTCAGCCTCAGCTGTGGGATATGTACTCGAAGGTATTCCCCACGGCATGGGGAGCATCCGCTTTTAAGGGCGCATTCGGTGAGAGTCTTATGATTCCATTTATCCAAAGGCATTTGGATAACAACATGCGATGGTTGGCTGTGATCGCCAGGGAGGGCGGGAGGTGAGTGTTGCTCATCTCGTAATAGCATTCTTTTACATAGCTAACAAGTTACTTTTGTTTGTAGATTCTCAAAAGGATTCAAGGGATTGGCTTTGACTGGTTGGCAGCGGTATGACCATTTTGCGACACTTTGTGAACTGTTGCCCACTGGTATGCCCAGCTTGATAACGTCTCTGGCAACAGTGTCGAAGGGATATTTCGAGGTGGATCCAAAGGAGAACGATATACTGAAGGTGTTGGATTGTGCTTTTCACGCAGACAGTCGGTGAGTTAAAGGGGTGTTAATCCTACAGCTATAACAAGCTCGAAAGCTGTTTATAGTACAGCAAACATGCCGACTAATGCAGTTGAAGATAAACCACTTTATATGTTATTCTGAAGTCTGACTCAGGACATAATCAACGAAATTCTCAGGTCCATATTTATGTTGTCTAAAATTAGTTGGAAGCATTGAAATAAGATCCTATTTATGTATTTTTTTTTTTAATTTTGGTGTGGCAAAACTCCCATTTATTTGGCTTATTACAAGCTATTACAATGACTGAATCTAAATTAAGACTACTTAAAACTAGGGCTAATAATTAGAACTTAAAGCTAAGGAAGGTGAAGGAGGTCATTTTTAAGGGAGGAACTACTGCGGTTGAAGTCAAAAACAGTAAGGTTTGAGTTAAACTTCCGCAGCATTCGGGAGATTGGTTCGTTTGAGCCATATGAGGTGCGGTGAATTGGTAAATAGAAGAGACGAGGACAACGAAGATTACGAGGGTTAGTGCTGAAGGAGATAGAGTTGTAAAGAGACGTACAGTCAATGAAGCCTGAGAGCAGACGGTGAATGAAGAGAATGTCTGCTACGTCCCTGCGTTCCTCAAGGGTATTGAGGTTAATAAGTTTGAGACGGTCTTGATAGGGTTAGGGAGGTAAGATTAGGGGATCACTTCAAGATAAGATAAGAGCAAATCGAAGAAAACGACGTTGGATGCTCTCGATTCTGTCTATATGGACACGTTGAAAGGAAGACCATGCTTGGCTAGCGTATTCGAGCAGGGGGCGAACAAATGAAACGTAAAGAGATGTGGTCACGTACGGGTCGGAGAATTCTTTAGACCATCGTTTAACAAAGCCGAGTAATGAGTTAGCCTTTAAGATTTTATTTTCTCAATATGCGAACGAAAATTTATCTCCCTGTCGTACAATATGCCAAGGTCAGGAATAGACTGAACGAGAGAAATTGGTTGACCGTGGAGAAGGTAAAGTCGGCAATGGGGCATGTTGAGCCCTCGTGATAGGGTAATGGATTGGCATTTGGTGATGTCAAGCTCTAAGCAATTTTTAAGGCACCAGGTCGAAAAACGATTGAGGTCTTGTTGAAGGAGACAGGAGTCTTGAGGTGAAAAGATGATTTTGAAGAATGTAGTATCATCTGCATAGAGAGAGAGACGAGTTTTTAATGATAATAGATCACTAACCGTTAGGATAAAGAGAAGGGGACCTAAATGGCTGCCTTGTGGGACACCAGATGTTGCTAAGAAGGAGGAAGAAAGCACGGACCAATAGCGAACGCTATAATAGCGGCTATCAAGGTAGAAAGATATCCATTTTATCAATATAGGTTGATAGCCAAGTGCAGACAATTTGAAGAGGATTAGTTCATGAGATATTATATCAAACGCCTTACTGAAATCAGTTGCAATAACGTCGACTTCGTTGCCACTCTCTAAGGCTGATAGGGCAAAGGACACAAATTCCACGAGATTTGTAGTTGTTGATTTACCTTTCAGAAAGCCATGTTGGTGGGCAGAAATTAGACAATTGCACCGAAAGCTTAAGACTTCGTATAAAATGTTTTCAAAAAGTTTGGGTATATGAGAGAGTTTAGCAATTGGGCGGTAATTAGTAACTTCATTTCTTGCTCCTTTTTTGTGTATCGGTGTTATGAACGAAGTCTTCCAAATCTGGGGAAATTCTCCTTTCAAAAGAGATAGGCGGAAGAGATTGGATTCGAAGATCTTCGAATCCACACCCGAGGGAAGGCGCAGTAGAAGAAGACCGCGACTCAGGTGGCGAACGCAAGTGGAAGGGGACCTTAACCAACTCAGCGTGCGAAACTGGAGACAGCTAGCTTAAGATCGCGCTGGCTGAAGAAGCTTGTTGATTGAGGCCCAGGTCCACCCCGGACTGTAGCGCCACCTTAAGTAAGTAAGTAAGTAAGACGGAAGAGATTAGAAAGGGGGAGCGAGAGATTGGAAGAACACTTCTTAAGACAAATGGCTGGAAGACCATCTTGGCCGGGTGAGAACTCATCATTGAGCTTTTGTCACTTATTTCCAATAAGTGAAGGATCAACAGTTTGAGAGAGAAAGGGGCCAATATAGAAGTTTTGTAGGTAGCTAAAGTAAGAGGGGTCAGGTGCGAAGGTGTTATCGGCAAAGGATTGCTTAAAAAATGTGGCGAAAAAGTTGGCAATGGTATGTGGGTCGGTGGATTATTTTTTTTTGTTTACGAATTGGAAAAAGGACTTAGGGCCGTTTATTAGATTGGTATGTGCATCATTTAGATAGCGTTGGTAGAGAGAGGTGGGTAAAATTAAGATAAGTACCGAGTAAGTTGGAATAGTCAGAAGAAGTACCGGTGCGAAGAAAAACTGCCCATGACTTGTTTCTTAATGAACGGAGTCTTCTATTGGGGCGATGCGGATGAAGTTTTATGGTAACATAGAGAGAAAGAGAGGTAAATAATTCTCTGTAAAATGTGGAAAGAGCATGATTCAAGGAAAGGTTGGAAAAATCGAAAGAGCACCTACTTAGATAATTAATTGTTTGAAAGTTAGCTTTGTGAAAGTCGTAAGAGGAGGCGACTGCGGAAGAACTGGACTGAGGTGGAGAGTTGTGAAAAAATGAAAGAAGAAGAGGGGGATGAAAGTTATCAATACTAGATGGAGAAAGGGGACAAGGTGAGACAGAGGAGTTAATGGGATCGGTTGTGAAGATTAGTTCTAATTGTCTACCCATGTAGTTTGAGACCCCGCTAACTTGGCATAGACCAGAATCCGTCAGACTATCTAATTAGAGCCATTCCTTAGTTTATTTGGCATTTGATTCATCTTCTGATGGAGTCCATTGCATGAGGATCTCGTCAAGAGAGTCAGATGAATTGATTATTAAGTCTATTGCATCAACGGCAAGTTGTTAGGATTCAATAGGTTGGGCTGGTAGACTATAGAAACACATAACGTACAGGGACCTATGGGGGAGTGTTATTTTTACAGAAACAACGTCCAATTTTGAAGACGAGGAAATAGCACGAGGAGATGAGTCAAACCTATTGTGAATGGCCAGTAGAACGCCTCGACAAGGAGAGTCGTCCGTTGGGCGGGTAATATCGTCACGAAAGACGTTGAAAAAAGGGTATTAGCCGACAGTAATTTTAAGCTTGCGTCGGAAGATAAATACTCAAAATTATTGTCGGCTTGCAAATATTTTTGTTATAACACCCTATATTGGGCGACATTAAATTTATTCCTCCTATGTATAAGAAGAAAGAGATGACGCGACAAGAAAACGGATAAAGAGAGGCATTCGAGAACGAACCTTGGTTGCGAACAGTCGCTCAATTGCTTGTCGTTGATAATTAGAAATAAAATAAGATAGTTATTCAAAGACATTTTTGACTTTGGTTATTCAGTTTATATATGTTAACTTCTTTACAGACGATCAGGACACCCTTGGATCGAGCTACAAAGTCAGTCACATTTCTGCAAACTCTTCACCGCCTGCAATTATCCCGGAAGTCTCACATTCAAATTCGCATTGCGTCTCTATGACAAACAGATTGAGATACAAAACTATTTGATGCATGTGAATGAGAAAAGTGCCTGGATGTCTGACTACAATGTCAAGCATAATTTTAGTTCACCATTGCGGGTTCATGAATTGACCGCGAATACTCCATCACTAATCGAGGACCTGACGACTATGGCCAAAGAGGCTCACAGCGTGATGTCCGAAGTTTTCGATGAGGTAAGAGCCTTTATGACATCGACAGGTTAATTTAATAATAATCCTCTATATTTCAGCACACAATAGCAGAGTTTATTGAGCAGAATATATACCCGCTAATTGCTTCGCTTCGCAAACATATAGAGAAGGCGCAAACTTTGTTGCAACGTCAAGTGTGGCCAAGACGTCCACTGCCATATGCCCGAGAGCTCGTCCAGTTCAATTTGATACCAAACAATGAACAACAGGACATAAAATAGTCTTTGTCGTTATCATTTACGTCTTCTTGTTCTCTTTCTCTTTTCACTCAACACTTCATAACACGGTTACAGTTAAACAGACACGTAAAAATATTTTTATTTTTATTGTGTTTTTCAGGATTGTTAATGAAAAGATAACGCAATGATAAATATAATGTTAATTTTTCTAAAGCTTTGTAATTACCTAAGAAAAAAGACTTCAATTGTGACTGCATTTTTTTCTTTATTTAAATTTGTAACGTTGATTTACCACATGAAATATTGCGGCGAAATGACTTTAATGAGTTTGTCATGAAATGCAGTTTAACACAAATCTCAAAAGAACGAGAGTGTCAAGCCGGGAACCAGAGGAGCTCGTCCCCATACACTTAACCCACTTGAAAGCTTCCAGAGACAATCAGCTCAGCTAACAGGAGATTGAACACTAACCTCAAATCTACAGCCGGTTGCGCATAAAAGAATATGATCCAGAGAGGTTATTTAGGGGCAGTTAAATACACATTTACCCCTCCGAAGGGAAGTGCCACTACCACTGCGCCACTAGTTTCGATCTAAGTAGTTAAGGAAGCACTCACCATGTGGTGTGTGAGGTTATAACCTTATGCAAAGAGGCAATAAGAGTCGCAAACAATAGGTGGAACAACATAAATACTTGCGCCACATCCAAGCAAATCTGACCAAAACTAGATGCTAGAAGGACTCGGAGACTTCTCTCTATTAATAGAAATAGAATCAGCTCCGTAGTGGGAGCATTAACAGGACAGTGTTTGATAGAAAGACAAGCTCGCATATTGGGAGCACCCTACAATGATTTTTGCAGAAGCTGCATGGATGAGGAGGAAAAAGAAACCGTTCTTTATCTTCTGTGCACCTGCGCTCGCAAATTTGCGCAAAACAAACTTGGGAGAATACTTCTTCGAGGACCTCAGTGACTTTTCTCATACAGACACACACTGCATCAGCAAATTCATTACAAAGACCAAATGGCTGTAATGATATTTCACATGTTTTTAGCGTTAGCAGTTGGTTCCATCGGCTTCTGCCCACACCACCTGCACCTCTTAGACGGGCTGTTTGTAGATTACAATCGAGAGGTAGACTGCTTCGGTTACCCTTCATTTATCCGAAACAACCTGTCACTTCGTCAGACTCACCTTTTTTTCCAAATTGAGACAACTCACAATTTTGCGTAGTAAACAGGACCGATTGCTTCAATCACCAGTTCTACTACGCTTCGCATTATCTGCTCTATCAGATAAGCTGCCAGAGGATACAGGCGAGGCGCTAGGGTCTAACCGATACGGTTACCACCCACCTATCCGTAGGCACACTGTCGAACGGTCACCTCCTCCTTGACCAACCTTATTAACCGTCAAGTAAGGGTACGCAACGAAAGGGCGTACGTGATCTACTAATCACCGATTCCGGCGTAACCGGTTAAGTCATTTTGACGAGATGTCGGAGGATTATAAGCTATGGACACTCTGTTTCGGTCACGTCGTATATTCAAAGACATATCGCCCGTAGTCTCCTCTCTTCAATGGGATGTCCGAGGATCACAGGCAAGGGGTAAACTGTATCGGCACCCTTCCTCAATCCGAGAATAAACCGTCCTGATTCTCTCGACGAGACGTAGGAGGATTGAAGCCGTAGCCAAACTGCCACAAGCATATAGGCAGCAATAACAAGCCTACTAGCATGTCCGGTCTAGATAACACTCTGGCCTTCTACGGCTTCACACGAACCAGTCTGGAGACTTGCCTTGTGTGCGATAGACGGGAAAGCTATTGTCTTCTAAATACATCAAACTTGGTGAAACAATGACGGCAATCTCTTAAACAAATTGTGGACAGATGTACTACAGTGCTCCGGGTGACTGCAAGGTGGACAAAAAAGCGGCCTACACATAACCAATAATAAAATAATCGTATTCGAAGACGTTGTAAAGATCGTCAATAATAGGTAGATCAGTATCAATACCTTTGGACAAAATTAGATGCCAAAAGAACCCAAAGACTTCTCTCTATAAGTAAGAACGCAATCAGAACACTGTTTGATAGGTAGGCACTCCCATAAAATGTCAAGAAGCAACCATTGATCATCTTTTTGTGCAGCCGCCCAGTTCTTGCCACCTTGCGGAAGGTCGGGCAAACTTTGGGGATAATTTCTTCGAAGATATGAACGAAAAGACGGAAATTCGCTGTATCAGTAATATCAGTCGTAAAGGTTTCAATAAGCTACAATACAAACTCTGTGAAAGAAATATGTCTCAACAGCTTCTGCTTCTGATGTCTGATTATAAGCTGGGGGTGAACTGTATCGGTTACCCTTTGTATATTCAAAACAGAACGTCACCAAGTCACATCCACCTTTTGACCAATTTAGTAGACTCCATAAATGCTCCGCGTAGCAGTAGGGTTGATTGCTCAAATCACTACTGCTAAGTCGCATTTAATCTTCAGCCTTGCGTCAGAAGATATGGGGGAAGGTTTGGTTGCTTCGGATATCATACTCGCCTATCCGAAGGCAAATCGTCAACCGGTTACCTCCACCTTGAACAACACGATATACCCCAAGTTGAGTTCGTAGCAGTAGGGCTGATTACCTGGCTCACCGCTCCTGGCCTAAACAAGTCTCCGTTCACCCTTCATCTACGCAGCAACAAGCCTCCCAGTATGCCCGTTATAAATATATACCTACTATGGCCACCTTCCTTTCCCCTCGCAAAAGACCTATCAAAGTCTAGTAGTCTAAATCAGAGTAGCCCCTGAACCCCTAAATTTTTTTTTCACATTCGCCATTTTGTTTTCCTATCGGTGTTATGTCAATTAATGTGGTTTTCGATTGGGCTTCTTCGGATTCGCTCTCAGATTTCAGATTTCGTGTGTCTAATCGAACTAAAAACGTCACTTGCTCTTTTTTGTGTTGATATTAGTGCGGTTCGAATACGAGTATTGCATTTTTTATCACATACATTTTCAAATGCGTTATTATTATGCAAAATTAATAAAAAGTTGTTTTTTTTTTTCTTAATATTATCCATGAACATGTGTTCTTTACAAAGCAATCAATAAGTTAAAACAGTATGTTTGTTGCCACAAATTTCAACTGTTAACCCATATTTTTCTTTGCAAAATAGTTGGCCTAAGCTGGATAATGTCTTTCTCTCTTGACATTTACCGTTTATTGTTGCGTTATTTAAGTGCGGATGTCTCAAGTCAGGCATTCACTGATTGCAGTCGCAATCAAAGTTCACTATGGCGCGTGGCAAGTGTTTATCGGAAGACATACGTAATTTAATAATAAAAGCGTACAAATAAAAAACTTTTAAGCATATAACATCGCAAAAAATTTGGAAATATCGAGGTCTTTAGTTCGAAACATTATTAATTTATTCAAGAAGATTGGGTTCACATTACCCACTGAAGAAAACTGGAAGACCATCAATTGCTAACGATCGTAACAGAAGGGCTTTAAGAAAAATTCTCAAGAAAGATCGTCGTGCTACAACGGCAAATATCACCTTAGAGTGGAAAAATGTGATTAAAAAGCAAGTTTCAAGAGACACCTGCAATCGAGAAATGAAGAAAATGGGATACTAATTTTATACAGTAATTTTTAATCAAATTGGTTTTTGTTTTATTAACTTAGAAAATTGTTTCTTCTAAAAAACCGTCACTTAGGCAAAAGAAAAACCACTTTTAACTTCTTTGCAAAAAAAGAAGCGCTTAAGGTGGACTCGTGATCATCAAAACTGGACGCTAAGGCAATGCAGGAGTGTAATATGGAGCGATGAGTCTCGATTCGAACTTTGTGTTGGAGACTCACGATCAAGAGTTCCAGCACGCCAGCTGAAGCATTTCACCCAGACTGCTTTGGACGAAAAACTAAATTTACCGCTTCAGTAATGGTATGGGGATGTATGTCAGCTCAAGAAGTAGGTGACCTACGCTTCGTCGATGGTACTGTGAATGCCAGTAGGAATCAAGGCATCCCAGAGCACCAACTTTTACCTTCGATTCCGAGGCTGCAAACAGAAGATGGCAGTTTTACATTTCAGCAACATGGCGCATCATGTCATACAGCCAAGCAAAATATGAGCTGGCTTCGAGAACACACCATTGCAGTTCTAACGTGGCCTCCAAATAGCCCGGACCTGTCTCCAATTGAGATTTTGTGGAGAAAAATGAAAAAAGAATTAAGAACAAATCCGGCTAAAAACTTGAATGAATTGAAGGAAAAGATCCAAGAAGTTTGGAATGGCATAACTCCTGAATACCGCTTTAATTTAGTGGAAACTCTTCCAACTCGAATTACAGCCGTTATTAAAAACAAAGGTGACGTCACTCAGTGGTAAAACACAGTTATTTTCGTATTAGGCCAATTTTTTTGCGTCGATAAAAGAGGGGGTCAACTATTTTGCGTTATATGAGTTACAATAATTTCGTTTATTTAATCATTAAATGAACTGTTACTATTTTATGAAGAATTATTTTTAAGTGTATATGCCTCACACTTTCACAATAGGCCTGTTTTTTTGGTCTTAGTTCTTAGCAAAGCAAAGTAAAGTAGGATTTTCCGCACGCAATTACAACAACTACGCTCTACTTGACACTTCGAGACTCGCAGTAGTTATTGTAAATTGTGTTATTATTTTATGAAGAATTATTTTTAAATGTATATGCCTCACACTTTCACAATAGGCCTGTTTTTTTGGTCTTAGTTCTTAGCAAAGCAAAGTAAAGAAGGATTTTCCGCACGCAATTACAACTACTACGCTCTACTTGACACTTCGAGACTCGCAGTAGTTATTGTAAATTGTGTTATTATTTTATGAAGAATTATTTTTAAATGTATATGCCTCACACCTGTTTATTGTAAATTGTGTGCTGAAAATCCTCTTCACTTTGCTTTGCTGAGAACGAAGCTCAAAAAAACAGGCCTAATATCGAAATAAATTTTGAGTTTGTTTGTTTACGGAAACGTAAACGGGCCAACTATTTTGCATTTGGGTCGTATGTGTAGCCTTCGACACTTTTCTAAGCATTTTGCATTGACTGGTTAAATTTTATAATAAAACAACCGAACTTTAAGCCCAAATTGATTTCTAAACACTTGTATACAAATTATTAACAAAAATAGATCCTCCCGATGCAATGTATTTCCTTGCAGTTGCAAATTTTCACGAAAATGTAACCAAACTCCACTAGTTGTCAAATTCAAACGTATTGGTAAATCTGAAGCAAATCTGAGAAAAAAAACAGATTTGCAAGTGTGCTCTGAAATCTAAAAAAGATTGCTTTTTTTTGTACCAAATGTACATAAAAATTACTCTCAGAGCAAAAAAAGTCCTCTGAGAGCGATCAATCGAATACAACATGAGTACTAAGTTGACAGTTCGCGTATGTGGATGACGTAGGAAAAGTGACTTTCCCGACCAACCTAGTGTTTGCGTTCAGGTAACATCTCTTCCAGACCAATATAAGCCCTTTTTTGGAGCTTCATTCTCAGCAAAGCAAAGTAAAGTAGGATTTTCAGCACGCAATTACAACGACTACGATCACTTGACACTTTGAGACTCGCAGTAGTTGTGTGCTGAAAATCTTACTTTACTTTGCTTTGCTGAGAACGAAGCTCAAAAGTCGACTTAAGATGACTAAATTCTTGAATGTGGCCATTTGTTTCAGTTTTGCAAGAGCTGAGAAAAAGTGTGTTCACGATCTAATAAAAAAAAAATTCGCAATTTTACTATATTCCTGGGGATGGCGATGGGCCCGTCTTGGTGCCTGGTCTTTTGTGACGATCTCACAACCCCACTCAACCTAACCTACAGCGAATTGTGAATGCCCTAGTAATTTTCAATTTTTAAATACAAGTAAATTGATTTGTTCGTAGTTCGCCTATGCGCTAATCGCGCTCGCATAGAAGCTGACTTCGACGCCGGTATTCCCATGTATGGACACCGGTTTCTTTGCTCAAAAATTTATTAAAAACTAACTTTCCATTAGGAAAATTTACCAATCTTCCACAAAAAATTGTGAAAAGGAGTAAGGAACGAGGTGTCAATGTAATTAAATAAAAAAAGTAAACAAATTTTGGAAAGGTTTTTTTATAAAATTCGAACTAAAGTGAATAAAAGACTGAAGTATATGTCAAATCTGAGTTTATATTTGGAGGTTAAAAAAAAAAGCTGGACAGAATAATCCGTTGGCGCTAGAACTCTAGCTTAAAACTTACATTTTTTTCTCAGAGTCTCTATAATTTTGGTTACTTTAGCGCGGATATTTTTGTCAGAAGCAGTTTTTGGCAATGAATCCAAGAAATATACTCCTCCTCGTAGTTGCTTAAAATGAGCCATTTTTTCAGCTACATAGTTGACTACTTCCGCTTCCGTTAGATTTGAATTTGAGGTTTTTACAACTGCTGCCGCTGGCAAATAACTCGATGTGATGTCTGGAATTCCACAAACACATACTTCAACCACATCGGGCAGCTGCAAGATCATCTCCTCAATCTCAGTGGGATAAAAGTGAAAGTTGTTATACTTTAGAATCTCCTTTTTGCGATCAACAATAAACAAATATCCCTGTTCATTAAAATAGCCAATATCACCTGAGCTAATCCATCCATCTTTATCATAGATCGCATCGGTTGCTTTTTGATTTCCGTAGTAGCCAGCCCATTTGAATGGTTGTTTAATGCAAACTTCTCCTTTTTCACAGACGCCCACATTGTTGCCAAGGCTGTCGACAATTTTCACCTTAAAATTTGGTAAAATTTGTCCATTTTCACCGGCTTTAGTGGGAGGCCCAAGGCAACAGGCTCCCGAAATTTCGGTCATACCGTAGCTAGAGAATATTTTGCAATCTTTAACATATTTTAAGAAACTTTGAGCCACTACAAATGGAACGGCACTACCACCACAAAGGTACCACTCCAAAGAGGAGAGATCTCTGAACTTTATATCTGGTGATTGGATTGCCAGGGCCATTTGCGATGGCGGCGTAAACAGACAGTTTATTTTGTACTGCTCCACAATTCTTAGGAATAGTTCAGGGGAGTATGCTTGATCAGTGATTACTCGTGTGCAGCCGCTTAGAGTTCCTTGAAGCAGGCACAAAAGGCCTGATATCCAGTATAATGTGCTGAAACACAGTAATTTGTCCTCCGATGATATATTGCTGTGGAATGTTTGGTTTATTATTGATGCGAGGAAGACTCGGCTATATGTACTTACAGGGTAATGGCGTTAAGTAAGCTGCCGTGTGATACGCAGACTCCTTTCGGTAGTCCTGTTGAGCCGGACGAACAGAGGACCGCCGCTGTTTGTTGAAGGCCTAACTTAAGTGGTTTTGCATTAAACAAATTTTCCCTTCCAGTCACCGATATGAGTTCTTGAATCTGGCGCACTCCCTTCAGATGATTCTTCATCGTATAAATAGGTATGTTAAGACTCAGTTCTGCCAGTGAGGCTTGAACCTTGTCGTACACTTCTCCATCGCAGAACATCACCTTGGGCTTAGTTATTGAGAAAATGTGTCGGATGCCATCTAAAAAAAAAGGCGGGCCACCTGAAATGTCAAAACAGAATAATACGACGTACCTCCGTCAAATGAGGGATCTAAAGCACTCAAGGTGGTTCCGCATAAGAGTGCTCCCAGTACCAACGGAGCAATAAGGCCGGTGTTGGATGCACATAATCCGATGACGTCTTCTTGCTGAAGGCCCATTTCTTCGAGATGCTGCTTTATGCGGATGCTCAAAACCGCGATATCTTCATTTGTATATTCCATAGAGTTGTTGTCGCAGATCTACATTCGGTTTACAAATTGTTAATAATTTATATGGATACATAGTTTCATTCTCGATACCCACCTGTGCAATATGAGCTGGTTCCTTAAGCAAACTTTCCAGCATCGATTTCCCCAATGAAGCATCTGGTCCAGTTTCCATGGTTTGCTTAGGTCCTCTCCATATCTTTGCCCTAGAGTCAAAGTAAGTGCTTGAATTAAGTAATTGGGCAGACGACATAACTCTCGTTCGATTGTAAGCTCCAGCAGCGTATCTTACAACTGATCGGAGAACTATTAATGCGGACGTCTTTTATTGAATTCTCAGATTATGCATGCCACTTTGTTTAAAGAGAGATTTTCGTAGATTATAACATTAACTTTCGTAAATAAAGGCTGAGAACGTTTTTACAGTATCACTCCATGTGATAAGAATATAGAAGTTATTCTGTTGGACGTTGTAACGTGCTCTCTTTCGAAGGGAATTAAGCAGGTTTTGTTTTCTGGTATACGGTTAAAATGTTTGTATTGTTTACAACTACATTCTTAAAACGAATAGTGGAACATTAGGAGCATAAAGTCTTGACTAATTGGGTCAAGATCGGCATAGGTGAAGTGTGTGATGAATTACGCTGTTGAAGTCACGTACTCGTGTGTTGTAAGTTGTAAGATAAGTAGTGTGCTAAAGTGCTAAATATTTGGTTAACTGGAAGAGGAAAAGAGCATGTTCGATTAGACACACGAAATCCGAAATCTGAGAGCGAATCTGAAGAAGCCCAATCGACAATTACATAATAGTGTGCAACCAATAAATGCATGTGTCACCATGTGAATCTTCCATTAGATCGTGGCTACATAATCAATGGGTAATTGGAATAAAGAAATCTTGCATTTGCTAGATCTCTGCTTAGCACATCTTGCGCAATATTGCATTTATGAATACAAATAAGTTCAAATAAAACTCGAAGAGGATGACAGTTTATTTTGTTTTCAATCTCTTACCGCAAATACCAAATCTCGATTTGTATTAATAGTGCAATGGTGTGGAAATGAATTTTGACTGTGGATCTGACATTCTGACGTGAAGGGCCCAGTCCATAGCATCCGTTGATTCAGTTGCATCGACGAATATGTCAACGTTATCGGAACAAATAGTCCCATTCAATACGTCAATATACTTCAAATAACAATTTTAATTGAAATGCATTGGGGACGTTCAAGTATCTAGTTTATTAAGTCTGACAGCTCTCTCACTAAGTGAATCTCGGTATCGATTGGTCGAAATCGGTCACGTTTATGGAGGGGTAGCCGACGAATCTAGGCGCAGTGGCTTAGTGGTTAGTGTGTTGGACTACTAAGCGAGGGGTCCCAGGTTCGAATCCCGAGAAAAACCCAAATTTCAACTTAAGGTTTTTTTCGCTGCGCCACCTCTCGCTATAACTGTCATTAAAGAGCTTCTCAATTGGCCGTTTGGACTCGGCATAAAATTGTAGATCCCTTCCATTCGTCCCAAAAATAAAAACTCACACAAGACGAATGGTTGTGAGAAGCTAGGCTTGGGTCCATACGGACCTGTTCCGCCAATTATTTATTTTTTTTTTTTATTTAGCCGACGAATCTAGTCAATAAATTCGTGATTGAGTACTAAGTTGACAGTTCGCGTACGTGACGTTCCCGAACAATCTAGTTTTTGCGTTCAGGTTACATCTAATCCAGACTAATCTAGTCGACTTAAGATGACTAGATTCTTTAATTTCAACCCCCGTCTGTGAATACGTGTGAGCTACAAAAAAGCATGTTGCTAATGGCCGGCCAATATTCCTTTTGCTTTTATGGGCATCGCGTTGTTCAATTGTTTTGTGTTTGATATTAAACTTGTTTGGTCCAATTCATGAACTCACATATACTAGAAAAGAAATGAGCATATGTGCGTGACTTCATGAATTTTTCGGGAAAACAGCTTGTAGGCAGCCGCCTTTCCACTGGAAAGATATATATCTCTGTATTCCATTATCTTGCGTCGTAAGGCCAAATCTCGAAATTTGGCCTTGTGACGCTTTGCGAAAGTGACATAAGGCCAAATTCTAGCGTTTGGCATTATCACACTTTGATAAAGCGTCATAAGGCCAATTTGGCTTTATGACACTTTCGATTGCATATTTGGTTTTGCTTACTTGATACGTTACGATTCAGTAACCATTCTGAAAGTTTCAAATTCTTAAAAAGACTTGACAGAATTTAATTTAATGTGTTTTCATTTATTTAAGAAACAAAAAAAAGTATTAATTTCATATATGTACCTGTATATATATTTACAATGAGAACGAAAAATGTAAGGCTCTATGCATCTATGTGAACATTTGTGTAACTCTTCTTTGACTTCTTATCCAAGAGGACAAACGAGAATGGAAATACCTGTGGATATATAAATTACTATATTACTATACTATTACGCCACCCGCGGGCGGCGCGGCCGGACCGCGACGAACGCGCCTTTTAGTGAGGCATTTGCGCATTCATTTTTCACTTCACTTATCACTTTCATTTTTCCTCTAATTGTTTCATTTGTTCCATGATTATGCACGGAACTTGATTTCGCAATTCTAACTAATGTTTGATTCTCAAAATTGACAACTACACTGGCACTGCATGTTTTAACGTAACAAATATATCGCTTAGAAAATTTCGAATCACTTTTAAACCGATATAATTGTTTAATTTCGGGAATATAGAGTAACTTACTCCCTCTCCTTAAAGACTCACAAAACTCAAAGTTATAAATATCATCACCTGAGTTTTCCATCTTGTCACGCTTTAAACGATGTAACACGAATGAGCAGTGCGTGGGTTTGCTACATGCCATTGAACAAATATTATTCTTGCTCTTACGGTAAAAACCGTTATTACAAAGTTAACAACTCAAACAGTTTTTTTTTCTCGCGAAATACACTGTAGAGTTGATTTGAGTAGCATTTGGCTTTATGTCACTTTAGCTAAGCGACATAAGGCCAAATGTGAAAATTTGGCTTTATGTCACTTTCCCGATTTGGCCTTATGACGCTTTATCAAAGTGTCATAATACCAAATGCTAAAATTTGGCATTATTTCACTTTCGCAAAGCGTCATAAGGCCAAATTTCGAGATTTGTCCTTATGTCGCGGCACCTATGTGACTTCATGAATTGGACTTTACACCCCGACGCCACTGAAGATATTTTCTGAGATGAAATATCATGTTTAGTCACTCTATTTTATCGCATAATGGGATGTAGCGATCGCTCTCTGAGATTATTTCTTGTAATGGATGTCTGACATGAATTTGACAGCTTTTTTTTTTTTGTTGCTTTTAGTCTGGAAATGTCATTTTTTGACTCATTTTATTGTATCCTCAAGCCGGTGCTGTTCTTTGGCGAAGGTAGTTTTTTCGTTTTTTTTTTTTTTTTGGTTTCGTGACTTTCTTTCATTTCGTCATTTTATGTTATTAAATTTTGTTTGGATCTATTTATTTTGTTGGTATATACTTTTTAATTGTTATAAATTTAGTTTTCTGGGAAAAAAACCCAAAATAAATAGTAACTTTGTCAAATATGATTACCCATTTAAAAATTTAAGCAAAACAAACAGCAGAATAGTTTCCACAACACAAAACGTCAACTACAACCCCTCTTGCCGTTGTGATTTACGAAAAGAAATGTCATGGCATAATTTGCCCAGCAGAGATATGAGAAAATTGTATGGTATAGATGTCAGACATCTAGTTGGAGAGATATACTCTAGTGGAGTCGGCGTGTTAATGCAAGAATTCGCTATTCCGATTTTAATCGAAGCCTTAACAAAAACCAAACAAGTTCAATACCAAACACAAAACAAAAGGAAAAAAGCCCATAAAAGCAAAAGGAATTTTGGCCGGCCAGTAGCAATATGCTTTTTTTGTAACACGTATTCACAGACGGGGGTTGAAATTACAAAAACAGCATCAACTTTGCGCCCATTAGTCCTATCTAAGAGCTGCGCAAATTTCACCATTACCGTTCCCTGAACCCAATCAACTATTGTAATATCTTCTAACGAATCAAAGTAGTTACTCAAATTCAGTACAATGCGTGACCCAACTTCAAAGTCCCCCACGTGAATGGAAAATCCCATGCTCTGACCTTTAACCCCACAGTATTAGCTGCCCAAGAAATAATTACCTCCTCGTAAAATCTACAAATTGATGGAACACTTCCACGACCGAGAACAAATTCTCATCCAATCTTTAAACCGAACCGCGTCGTTGTCGTGGCGTTTAAATTGCATTATGTCGCTGTGAGTTAATTCGCTTAAGTACGTTCGAAGATAGCTAATGCGCTACGCGACAACAAACCGACACCACAAATAAGGTGTACACCGTACACACTGTGTCATCCTCATCGTGACGTTCCCTTCATTCCTCCATAGCACCCGTCATTCTCAGGAGAGAACAAAAAAATGCAATTGCTCTGGCATGCATTACACTCTAACTCTATGCCCACGTCTTCCCCACCCTATCGTCAAAAACACAAAGCAATTGACTCGGCAATATTCATACAAATGATTCGTTCTAGGCGATCTTTCAAATTTCAAACGATTCAGTCTCATAATGAGTCTCGCTGATGGAGGACTACTGCTTCAATAAAAATCCAAATTTTCAAAACGAATTCGTCTTCCCAAACGGCTGCTTAAACACAGTGATTTGTCGACTAGATGGCAGTGCGTCCATGTGAATTCATTGAAATATCGGGTTGACAAAAAAAGAAAAAAACTCTCCGTGCGGCAACTCCAACGACAAAGAAAACATTCCCTATTTCGACGAGCAAAAAAATCAATACCCAAGTGTCACTTTGTGTATATTCTCATTCTGAATACAAACTGCTAGTCAGACAGTGAGTGGAAAGTATTCTGAAATTAAAGTGTTTTGTGATAGCATTTATTTAATAACAATAGATTTTCTTCAATTCGACGAGAAACCGTGGAACGTGACAAATTGCAGTTAAGAAATATAAATACTTCAAGTGACTGCCTTTGTTCACATAAAATGGGTGTAAACGACTTTTCTGCGACGTCAAAACTTTCACTCGAAACCTTTCAAGAAATTTTTGAAAAAGTCGAAGCGGGAGTATTAATTGACTCGTATGAGGTAAAGTACTCGTACCGTGCAAATGAAATGCGAATTGAACAATTTTCCAATCCCAAATTACATCATTTCTCCCTGTCACAAAGAAATGACAGCAGTTTGGGGGGCTCGCACTTCCCACAACAAGTTCCCACCTTACGATGTATGTAACTATTAAATTGCAATTTATATATAATGTATCGTTTAGGAAGCACCGGGATCCGGACGTGGTGACAATTACACCGCCACACTATATCGAATCCAATTGACAGGCCATCGTCAGTGCACAGCAGACGTAGGCAATAAGCAAAAATGGGAGAAGAGTGTGATATGCAAGAGACTTCCGGAGAACATTGCTCGACGAGAGGCGTACAAAAGCGATAAACTTTTTAGGTAAGTAATATTATATTTTTGAAATAAAGAAAGAAAAAAAAAGTGTGCGTCGGCCGGGAATCGAACCCGGATCAACTGCTTGGAAGGCAACTATGCTAACCATTACACCACCGACGCCCTTGCTGAGCGCCATTAGGATTGTATATATAATATTCAAATATGAGTTCGCCAACTTCAAAAATGATGTCTGTTTTTAAGAAGCTACGATTACACATGACACTTTTTATGTCAAATTTTGACATGCCGTCGTCATTATGACGTAAACATTTTTGTCCTAAATTTGTCACTACGCCGCAGCGTACTCTCACGAAAGACACACGAGTCTTTACTTCTAATTTGTACTTTTTAATCTTACGACCCCTCTGGGTCACTAAAAACTGAAATACATCTGTCCGAGTTACGTTACCAGGAATTGGCACATCCCCAGTATTATGAATTTTTACTCAACAAAACTCATGCAGTCGGAATTGTAAAAGCTGCCAGTCACCTGATTATTGACAGATGCAATTTTTAAATGTGTTGTCCTATTTGGCATACCCGTCCATATGTTATGATTTCCTGTGAATTGAAATGCTACCACCAGCACCACCTGTTGATGTAAAATTAATCTATTGAATGTAGACCTCAAGATTCTTTTCGCTAATCATTCGTTTATTAGTGTCGGTTTTTCCTTCTCTTCCAGACACTCGGATTCATCAAAAATGAGTTCGATTAATTCCGAATCACTTTCATCGCTAGATGAATCAATTAATATTAGGCGTGTTTTTTGAGCTTCGATCTCAGCAAAGCAAAGTAAAGTAGGATTTTCAGTTGGCGATTACAACAACTACGTTCTACTTGACACTTTGCGAATTCAGAGTAGTTGTTGTGAGTGCGTGCTGAAAATCCTACTTTACTTTGCTTTGCTGAGATCGAAGCTCAAAAAAACACGCCTATTGTTAATAAATTAGCAAATTCTTCGAGTTTATCAGACCTTTTTGCGACTTTTCGTACCACTTGTTTGAATTTTGTAATCTGGCATTTTTCATAGATTACTACAAAAGCGTTCCATAACATTTCGGAAATGTCTCTCTCTGAGAGATAATTTATGCCCTACGGCACGCTGCCATTCTGAAAGTCATTGTGTCTCTTGAGACTGGCCTAGATCGATCACTTTTAACGTTTTTTTTTATTGACGTCTATGGAGGAGTAGCCGACGTATTTAGTCAAGGATTTCGTGATTGTACTCCTAAGTTGACAGTTCGTTTATGTGCCAGATATAGGAAAAGTGGATTTAGGGACAAATCTCGATTTTGCGTTCAATGTACATTTAGTCCAGACCAATCCTATCGGCTTAAGATAAATGTTTACAATAATTTTTTTCTGTGAAATTTGAAAGAATTGAGGCAATAATTGTCTACAAGAAATACAAGAACGATGCTGGTGATGGTGAGACGATGTTAATGTCAACAATTTAACAAAAAAAAATCTTTCGCCAAAAAAAGTTTCGTCAAATTTGTGTCGGCAATGCCTACTGACGTTTGCTAGCTAACGAACTTTTGCGCATTTGTTTATACACACATCTATCTCTTTTTATTCTACGAAATGTTGCGTAGAGTGGCCCTTATTTCTCAAGAGAGTTTAAAACAGGCTACACAAAAAGAAAAGCTGTATATACCTGCAGTTGGATAAATCTGTTCACCTTCACCCTGTATCAAGACGTGAGCTAAAGAAATACAAACGTTGAAAAACACGTTACGGAATCGGATCAGGTCATTAATGGGATTTTTGTTAAAAATATGCAAATGCGGGGAATTCAGAAGATGGAAAATTCTTTGGTTGTTCTTCCTGTATACATTTCGTATAAATGTTTGAATTCATTCGCACCACGTTTGCTTATTAAAATTCACAAATGATGGCATTCGCTGCGTGTGTCGCTCAGTTATTTCACACCATCGATATATCGCATGTCATTCTCGACAATACAATCGGTGCGTTTCACTTTCACATAAATTCATTGGTGGAAACAAGAACCTGTTGCGAATTGCTCTATTCAATAAAATTCGTTTGAGTACTTTTGCTATTTTGGTAGACACCATGCTTGATTTGGGTTTTGTTTGCTTAATTTCCATTTGGTTTTAACAGTTGGCACAATTATTTTCATATTTTGGGAACAGAAAGCGTACAATTTGTTTCTAACAAAACAGCATACATTCATACAAAATATAGCCATTGCTTTTACTCCAACGCAATGTCAAAATCGAAGCATTTGCTACGTTGCGTATGAATTAAAACTGATTTGAGCTAACACTAATGGCGGTTTCGATTGAAGAAAATAATTGCCCTTTCTATGAAAAGATCAAATCTAGAAGTGGTCTTTCTATGTTTTCTATTGGCGTTTTTAATTGAAGATCCGAGAGAATTGCCCCGAAATTCAGAATTGCTCTTTTCAATGAAATTCGTTGGAGCACTTTTGTAAAAGTGGTAGACACCACCAGCGCTGCCCCCTTGCTACAATTGTAGCGTTTGTACCACATTTTGTTGGTCAAAAAAGTGAGTACGTACAATTATTAATTGCGTACTTTGTACTACAATTTCTCACACTTCAGAAACTGACAAACTGTATGTAGTAACTATATGTTAACATTGTGCGTTCTCCCACATAGCAGTGCCACTGCAGAGCGTCTAGTTTAAATTTAATTAAAAATGACACAATAAATAGTTTGAATGCAGTCCAAGGAATAAGTCAGGGATCAGGGAAATGTAAATAATCCGCTTTTTTTTTATCACAATGCCAACCATTATCCAAAATAATTTTTAAATGTAATATAGTTCTTATTTTTCTTTTTGATTGTAGGGAGGTACTACCAACTTAGAAATATGTAATATTAATTTTAGTTTCTTTGATTATTTTTCGAGCTGTTTTATTATATTTATTTAATTTTTTCTGAATTGTTTAGTTATGAATTCATTTTAATTTACTTAAAAAAATCATTATGAAGTAATTATTCGTGTTTTTATTTGTTGTTTTCAAATTGTGCTACATTTTAAAATCCCCCGTACTACATTTTCGACCTCTTGGGGGGACACCATATGTCAGATTTGTTTTTCTGTTACTTGCTACTTTTTTTTTTCGTTTTCTACAGTATTTATGAATGTTTTAATAGGCCAAATCAATATATTTCAATTTTCGTTAAAATTTTGCACGCATAATTGTATATTTTCATATCGCAGGCGAAAAATTTGTTTCTAATAACACAACAAACATTTCATTCTGTCATTTTGCAAGTGTGTGTTGGTGAGTTCAGGACAATTCTCTAAAATTATTTTGGACACTTCTGTTGTTTTAAGAATTGACCTGGAAGTGCACTTTTTTTTCAATGAAACATAGAATACATCGAAAGAGCACTTCCAGATTCGCTCTTTTCATAGAAAGGCCAATTCTTTCTTCAATCGAAAACGCAAGTCTTTGTACAAATGGTTAAAGCTATAGCGGAAAGTTGTAAATCTTTTTTGTATAGAGTTTGACTTTAGATTGACGTGTCGCTGGTCACCTAGCGGTCAATCGAACGCAGCCAATTTCATGTATCTTGGTCTTAAAAAAACATTGCAGAAATATCTAGATTTTTTTTTTTTTTAAGATCAAATCGATGATCATTATAATCTGTCATGTAATTATGACATAAGATCAGCGCTGTCACTCCTCTATCTGTTTGGATACCTGACTGCAAACGTTCATCTTGAAGACCCAAACTGATAAAGCTATGGAGCTTTGACCTTGAAGATGAATTGTAAAATTGTGTGTTTCTTTTATATCTTTACTTTAACTGCAAAACTTTCTTTTCTTTCAGAAATGAGGTCGTATTCTACACGATCATCATGCCAGAATTGGTGAAATTTCAAAGGACAAAAACTGACAATCACTTCAAAGCGATTCCGAAATGTTATCTCGCCCGACAGGAAATTTTAATCATGGGTAAGGGAGTATGCATATCCTTCTGTGTCTTAAGTGTTAATATTAATAAGTTTTCAGAGGATCTTCGACCTCGCGGTTTCAAAATGCCCGATCGAAAGAAAGGTTTAACCGTCGACCAAACTTTGACTGCCCTTAAGGAAGTAGCAACATTTCATTCGCTTAGCTTAGCCTATAAATTCCAAAACCCCAAGCAATTCGATAAGCTCAAGAATCTTATCGCAGAGGGTTTGTTCTGTCCATCGAACGAGCTGTGGTACAAGAACTACTACGATCAGTTGACGAGAAATGCAATAAAAATGGTCAGCCTCAGCGCATTACGTGCAAAATTTGTTCTTATTTTCTCTTTTGAATGTACATAGGTTTCAGACGTGTTACCCGATGATTCAAAATATATTCGTGCCATTAAGGACTTCGCCGGAAGTCCATCTTTCTTCTCGCGAATGGTCGAACTGGTGAACACGGAATCACCGTTATCGGCGATTTGCCATGGCGACTGTTGGGCAAATAACTTCCTCTACAAGTATGATAACGAGGGAAATGTTCAAGAGGTATGGACTCAAATGAGTTATTTTTTGCGAGACGGTCTTTTCAACACTTTTTTCATAGGTTGGCCTTGTGGACTTTCAACTTATTAGATACAGCTCCATAGCATTGGATATTGCAAACTTACTGTTCTGCTGTACAAGCAAATCGATGCGTGATGAGCATTTTGGCTCCTTCATCAAAGACTACACTACTGAACTGTTTAAATCGCTCAAAGTACTTTGTGAACTTCCAGAATTTTGCGACACCGAGGAGAAGTTCGAAAACCTGTAAGCGAATACTCAAATTTCTATATTTTATTAAATAAATATTTGATCCCCACATAGTTTTGCCACCGAATTAAAAACCTTTGGGCGGTTTGGGCTTGGACTTGCCCTGGATATCATTCCAATTAGTACATGCTCATCGGAGGATGCACCCGACTTGTATCTAGTTTCAAGAACTGATGGCAGCTCTGGAGCACCGGAGCTTAATTTTCCACCGAACGATTTGTGCCGACAAAAGATGTCGGAGATCCTCATCGATATGGTAGACAGTGGAATGCTGTAGATCTAAAGACATTCTAATGCTTATTTATATTGCACAAATCCATGACAATAGCAAACCGAGTAAAAACACACCAACCCAACCCATTTAAATGGCAATAAACTCCAGGTGTAGATTTTTGAATAGCATTTCTCTCGTCGCAAGCGATGGCCAATTTTCAACAGTATTATATGAAATTTGATTAAGCAAAAAATAACCAATAAATGTTAACGTACAAATTATAATATGTGTTGGCAATTTTTGAACAACCACAAACTTTGGATCATCTCTTCGAATGGCGCCCAACGTAAGGTATGTTGGCGCAAACTCAATTAAAATTGGTTGCCATAATGAAAGTTGTACCAGCTACTAGCATGAAGTATATTCTAATATTGTTGAGCGACGGATCTATAGCTCTCAGTGTGTATGCTCCAGAAGTAATCACCCCTATCGAGGTATCTATCCGTTCGGAAAAAATTCCGATACGAAAGTCAAATCTAATCGGAACTCAAATTGCGTTCGAAGTATCCGTTTCGTAACAAAATAAAAGAAGCATATAAACGCGTTTATTTTAAATTAAAATATTCTGCAGCAATTAGTTGGCGGAGAACTTCGGAAATGTTCCGTGTACATGGCAAAACTAAGTGGTATAATGTATGGTGACCATTCGTCCTCTTTTCGCTAATATGTCCTCTCTGATTTTTTACTAAATAAACAATAACTTGTCCTCTTTTTCTGTCGTCTTTTACTTTTGGTGTTAAGATCAAGTCAATTTCTTTTATTCAACCTACAAAAACCTACAAATTTTGTAAGTAAAATGTGCTTTAACCATATATAGGTATTTTTACTTTAAAAAATAAATACTCTATTTTTGCGATTAAAAATATGGTACCGTAGCTATGTATATGTCAATCCTTTTTTTTGACTGAAAAAATGGTCACCGTAGCTATATGTCATCGGAAAACAGATACCTTGGTAGGGGTTAATATTTTTGGTGGATAAAATTTGCTTGCTAATTTTATATAGGCTTGCGTGATCACCTTAATTACATGGGGAAGCAAACAGAACCATCTGTATCGCCCAAAATATTTAAAAGTTAATGCCCTTAACTAACCAATGGGGGAGTTCAAGTATTTAGTTTAGTAAATCTGACAGCTCTCTCACTAGATATATCTTGGTTTTGATTGGGGGAAATCGGTTATATGAGCAGCTGTTTCAGTTGACGTTTATGGAGGGGTAGCCGACGAATCAAGTCAAGAAATTCGTGAATCGTGACTGAGTACTAAGTTGACAGTTCGCATATGTGGCTGACGTAGGAAAAGTGATGTTTCCGACCAATCTAGTTTTTGTGTTCAGGTTGCATCTCATCCATACCAATCTAGTCGACTTAAGATAACTAGATTCTTGAATGCGGCCAATGCCACTTACGTCATAATTTTAGTGGTTCGAGTAAGCAAACTTTTGACACGAAGGCCCGCACAAGAAAGCAAAGCACTTCCACATAAACATAATGTGCAAATATTAGATTCGTTCGTGTACTTTCAGCATAGAAAAATGAAAAACGTCAAATACCAAAAATCAAGAGAGAAATCTCTTGACCGGTTTTGACTGTATTGTAAAATGCAGCATTTACAAACTAAGTTGGAATTGTGTATAAGCTATTAAACTTACCATTTTGAATGATATGTTCTATGAGAACATTCAATTACAGATTATTCCTCCGACTTCGTTGAAGACGAAAATAGAGTTTTACTTGTCCAACTTATGAGCTGGCACTTAGTCGTCAGTTTTAATTATTTTAGTAAGTCGAAATTCGGCGAGTAGAAAATTACGAACAAATATAAGGAGGGGAAATGGATTTCTCTCTAATTTTTTTCAATTTTCTTAGTACGTGGTCGCATTCGCACAGTTTCTTAGCAAATTTTTAAATTTTTACGTTTGCAAAAAAATTCCCGAACGAACATATTAGTTCATCACAGTTCTTTGAATTTCTTGGTTATGAAACTGACAGATGGCTATCAAATGCAAATATTTTAATCAATTTGGTACTGTATTTAACTTAAAATTCTCTTTAATATTATTTTTGTATATATTAATTATTACTTTGTTAGGTTTTACGCGCTTGATTCAATATGCCTATCTATTTCCTAAATTAGATGCCGTCGCATTTTACAATGAGCGCATCTAGCAAAATATATGGTTGTGTTTATCTCATTACAGGTACAGCCTTGGCTTTGTTATCAAATTAATTCAATAAAGAAACGTAGAACTTGCTCTTTTTTTGCCGATATTTGTGCGATTGAAATATTTTTAACCTTTGACACTAGTTGAATTTTATATTAAAACATTCTAAATTTGCTGCAAGTCTGATTTCTAAGCATTTGAACAAAATAATTAAAAGAAATAGATCCACACGATGCAATGCGTTTCTTTTCAGTTGAAAAAGATTTTTTCGTACCAAACGAACATAAAAAGTGAGAGTGCGCAATCGAATACCACATTAGTTGACCGTAAAGATTTTTAAATTGAAACACCAATCAGACCAGGGCCCTCTCTCACCAACCACTTTTAACTTTACGCTTTGCAATTTCGCAAAATAAATATTTGTTGCAAAGCAAACTTAAAGTGCGATGTGTTCGTTTTGCCCACTTTGCATTTTGCAATTATTTTTCATGCGTTTTCGCAAAGCGCAAAAACAGAACTGTTTTGAAAACTTGCAAAGTAAGAGAATTGTGTACTATTCTCTGGGAATGTCCGGTTTATTATGGCAACTGCCTGAATTTCATAGGTTATTTTTATCTAGGGCGTACAACAATTTCTTTTGCACGACCACGATTCGTTGAAGTTCGAAATTTACCAAGCGCTTAAACAGTAACGTGAGCAGAAAATTTCGTTATCAGAATTCACCAAAGGATTAGATGACCACTGCATAGAAGATTATTACTCTAAAAATGTACTGTCGAGTCGCCTCCAAAATGAATATAAGTGTGTGTCTTCCTTTAAATAATTCTCTCAGACTTAATTAAAAGTGAAAAAATGATTGCAAAATAGCCATCGTACAATCGAATCGTTTTGACGACAGTATTTGGCATTTGAATAGTAACGTGAAGAAACAAAAAACGATGATCGCCCGATCGTTTCAACGATTATCGTGTTGGTTGTTACACGAAGTAGAAGCATCGTCGAGACGATGTCGTTCTATCGTTTTGCTTACGCTTTTAGAGCCCTGTTTTTTATTTTCTTTGGGTGATTCGAGGTTGATAATCGTTCTAGCTACACAATGGAATCCTCTTTGAGCAGACTGCTTTACCTATTCATAGTGCATAGTTGCGATCCAATGGTAGTGTACATAGAAGTTGGTGTTATATACTTAAAAAGTCATTCCTTTGGCTATTAAACGACAGCTCATGTACAATTTTTGCGAAAACATATTCAATATTAGCCTTTGTTAAACAGAAGCTTTTCAGAGCTGAAGAATTGTTTCCAAATTTAAAATTCCTTCTCGATTTTACAACTCGTTTCCTTCGTTTCCCAAAAAAATATCCAAAACTTATTATATTTCTTTTTAATTGTTTTAACAAAGTTCTTAGAGCAAATGCTTCACTACAAATTATTTTTCTTTATAAACTTATTTTGTACCTATGTAAATATATTAAAAACTAAAAAAAAAAAACAGCTCGATATCTGGCCCAAGGCGAAAAATTTCCCCATTTTGCTGTTGAAGCCTCTAAAAATTTTATATTACAGCTTAAACTACTGAAAAAGAAATTCTTTTCGCGAAGTCTACTGAAAAATATATTTGAACCACTGAACCTCCTGACAGCAATTATTTTAGCCTCTGACCGCTTCTGCCAAAATTTAGATTTTCAAAAACTTACGAGTATGTATACGTAATTAATTCGTATAATCGCTATTTCAGTTTTTTTATTTAAATAATATAAATCTTATACTTAATTATTTAATACTTATGATTACTATATAATTTATATGACTATTCGACCCGTGCTCACGTTGCTTCTCATAGTTCTTAGACAAGTTTTTATGGCTTTTCTTTATGGTTTTCATGGGGATAGAGTTCCAAGAGAGTTTTTCCTTCGGAATATTTAATTTCCTTTGAGGAGTATGTTGCTTCACCGAGCAGTTATCTATTTCAGTTTTACAACTTGTCACCGCCGTTGCAAAATCAATTAGAAGGTAGCGGTTGGTTACAAAAAAGCCCAACTTTGAAAACATAACGCACCAGACAGTCTTCGTAGACCCTCGTTGATAGGTTCTTTAGTCTCTTCAGTCAGGGCGTGAATTAATTTTAGGCATATGTTTGAAAATGTTTGAAAAGACCTGCTTTTATAATCAGGGGTATCGTGAATAAATTCGATGGAAATGTTTCTCTTGTCAACAATGTAGTGTAGCGTGAAACCTAAAATGTAAACAAACCAATAGTCTCCAAACAAGTTTCACTTCCAATTGGAGACTCGAATCTGTCAAATAAGTGGAGAGTTAAGTAAGCTAGTTCTAGAACCATCGAGTTTGTTCGGGACGAAACGGAAGCCACTAGAAATTTCTCGATAGATGGCGGAGCGGATATAAAAGGGCAGATTTAAGAACAAGGGGGAACAGTTGACTTTTAAACAGTTATTGGTAAAGTTCGAAAGACTAATCGGTTGTGAAGATAAAGAAGTGTAAAGAATGCAGTGAATTAAGTGATTGGTTAAAGTCGGATAACAAATGTTTATAGAAATATTGTTTTGAAGTGGATTATTAGAATAATGTAATAAAAATAAATTTTTTAGATAAGTTCGACAGAATGGCGTTTTATCTTTTCGAATCCCAGCTGGGATGTAATAGTAGTTTATAATGTAAACCAGGGGTCGAATCGCCACTTCCTGAACGTTGATTTTACATGTGAAACAAAAACAAAAACGGACCACGCGATTCGACCCCACAGAACCCCAATTCGCAAAAAAACCTCTCATACGTTTATCTGTCAAAATATCCGATGCGATGCGAAAAATTAAGTTTTAAGAAAAATTGTGACACCCGTAAGGGGCAAAGGTTTCCCTTACCCGTAGTGAACAGGAGCTCTACTCTCACCCCTATCGAGGTATCCGTTCGGAAAAAAATTCCGATACGACAGTCAAACCTGATCGGAACTCAAATTGCGTTCGAAGTATCCGTTTCGTAACAAAATAAATGAAGCACATAAAAGCGTTCATTTCACATTAAAATATTCCGCAGCAATAATTTGTCGGAGAGCTTGGGAAAAAATGTGCAGCGTAGCTGTCAAAAGTAAGTGGTATAACGCGGTTCCTCGCGATCCGACAAGGTGCGCTACATGTCATCGGAGAATTTTTCCGAAAGTTGTATCGGAACGGATACCTCGATTGGAATTTCTCCGATTTCATACAAATCGAACGTTCCGTTTTGAACGGATACCTCGATAGGGGTGACTGTATCTCATTTCGAAAGTATCATTTTTCTTTTGGTACTCTCTATTGCGAAAGCCGAAAAAATACACTACTATTCCGATTTAAAATTCCGAAAGTACCGACTTAAAAACGGAACGGAAAGAAATTTCGAATAGGATTGAGAGTAGGGCCCCAGCTTTGAGAATACCAATTTGTCTGCTATGCGAAAATTTCACGCGAATTTTCTCGTTTACGAAGTATGCTATGCGGAATTTGGGAATTGGGATCAAATGCTAAATAGGAACCATTCCGGGGAAATATTCAGCCTTATTATGAGTTTCGCCCGGAAAATGTTTCACCTGGCGAAATTCTGTTCGCCCGAAATTCTAAAAGCTATTGCGAGTTTCGCCCGAACGAATGCAAACTTCGAATCGACAGTTATAAGGCAGGATAAGGGTTCTGTAGAGCATACATTTTGTCCTTCGAGTTAGGAGTTTTGAACCCAGTTGTTTTGCCAAACCGAAGTAGCAGCGGTTTCCTAGGGTAATTCTTCGACGGATCTCCACTAGGATATCATTTGTGGAGTATATGTTTACTCCGAGGTAGATAAACTTCTAAACTACCCCGAATAGTGACGTTCTGTCCTAGGGGGTGGACAGATGCTTGTTTGTTTGTTGATAGCATGTACTTAGTCTTGTCCTCATTTAATACAAGACCAAAGAATTTCGCCTGTTCTTCAATCGCCGTAAAAGTCTCTATCACGGCACGCTGTGAGCGACCGATGATGTCAATATCGGTCGCTCACCCCAGTAGCTGGACGGATCTGTTGAAGATAGTGCCTTCCGTGTTGACACCTGCCCTGCGCACTATCTGTTCCAGTACGAGATTGAAGAAGTCGCATGATAGCGCGTCCGCGAAAATCGAGAAAGAAAAGTCTAAAATTTGTTGTTATTTTAAAAGAAGTAGTAAGAGTGTTAAAGTAGAATTATAAAAATGCTTAGCATAGCACTGCGGCTGTTAGTACAAGAGGAGGAGGAAGAAAATTCTCTGGAACGACTTACTCGAAGGCACTTACGAGGTACATCCAATCCATTGGAGTTGCGCGAACCATTGTAAGAATTTATCGTTTCTTGCATTTTTGTAAATAAAGACCTGTTGTGGTAATTTTTTAGATTTCATCAGTATGATAGAATTAATAAACCAGCATTCAAATATTTGCTGGATGTGCTTACCAACGCCTTGCCCCTGTCCAAACAAAAATTTGCGATTCCACCCACTGTGAAACTAGCAGGGTGTTTGCGTTTCTTTGCAGAGGGTGGATATCAAAAAGCATAGACAAATGATACTGAGACCCCCAACTCACAATCCTCTTGCCGCTGGGGCCCTCAGTTTTTTTTCAAATTCGCCATTTTGTTTTCCCATCGGTGTTGTGTCAATTAAGAATCCGTGTGACATGTAAAAACGTACAAAAAATACGAAGATAGAATTCGGGAATACCACATTTTTACTTTCCTGAATGCCATTGGTTGTTAATTATATGTTGTTTAAAGGCCAATAATTTAATTTCTTTGGTTAATAAAACTAGCTAAATGAGGTGTTCTATATACTAAAAACTTATTACGACAAACATGGTTGCGTATTTTACTCTTTTGAATGTCATTAACTTCGATTTCATGCGTAAATTTTTCTTAGAAAACTGACGAAAATTTGCTCAATATATTTCTATTTTACTTCAAATAATCTGCATTGTTCATTTTTCATATATATTTTAAGGAAATCTCCACTTATTCCTTAAAAAAATTATAAAGCACACGTAACGAATAATTTCAAATTTAACGGATAAAATTCTATGAACGCTGTCAGCAACTTTGCCCACAGCGGAAGTGGCATATGCAAGGTGCGAGCGTGTTGGTGAGTCGGAATTTTTGAAGTTACGTGACATTTGTCAATACGAATTTCTATGTAACAATACAAGCGCACTTAGCATTTGCCACCCCATAAAAATATAGCTTGTAGGCTAAGTAACGGGAAATCGGTCGGAGTTGGTGGTCTCAGTATTGTCTCTGTCAAAAAGGTGTTGGTAAGGACCACGAAGTTGGCTTGGCACAATCATCGTTTAGCCAATTTTTTACCTTACAGTAAATAAATAAATAACTAACATGGTACTGCTTGATGTTCTTTTGTTCTCCTCTAAAAAAAAATGGAAAATGTATAATAGCAGTATATTCCGCCCGAAACAGTGCTGCCAATAAGGGGAATTTATTCGAACATCAACAATTTTTCGCCTGGAACTCATAAGCGAAAAATGAAACGTCAATTTTTTCGGGTGGAATATTGTTCGGGCGAAACTCACAATAAGGCTGATCACTCCCGAGTACCGATAGAATTGATTTTAGGGCCGTTTTATTCACTATCGTTCAACTTGCAGATAATTCCGAGGTTGGCCAATTTCGGAGTTGATTTGAAAGAGTTGAGCGCCAAGTTAAAAATTACTTTACTTTGCTAGTTAGCAACCATCACCAGGCGACGAATTTGATCAACAATCTGGGGCATCAGTCAGTAAAGCCCATATCACACGGGTTACCGTTTCTCGAGTTATCTGTTTTATACAAATAATGTCCCAAGGAAGAAATGAAAACGCACTCGATTTATAATGGTTTTGTTTTTTAATCTTCTTTTAATAATCTCTGCAGAACAGTAGTGGTTTCTTTGCAGCTTCGTGAGCATACATACATAATATGTGTGTGTTTGGGTGTTTTTAACTACGCATAGAATATAATATACTTCTGTATTCAGTTAATTCACCAGTAACATTACATATCAGAATTTTCACATAGGCCTTCGTTTGTTTTCATGCCCTCATCAATCTGTGGTGTGCACAGACATTTAATTCGCTTCCTTGGATTATAAAAGTAGTGTTATTTGCTTACAAATTTAATAGAAAAAAAATATAATTAAATTCTAACTCATATAATGTCGTCTGCTGACCAAAATCTCAAATAGAAAACAAATTTAATCCAACAAACTAGGTCACGAAATAAGAAAATGAATGATAATTACTACACACTGTCTTATGGCCAGCCAAGAAGCTTGTTTCTTCATAAATTTAATTCGAATATACATAAATGCCTACACGCGGGACGTTCTTTCATCGATTTCAGTGAATGAAAACTAAGTGAATAGTTGCGTTAACAATTTACATATATATATATATATACTTGCTATATAATAAAAAAATATAAACCCAAACTGGAGTAAAATAAGAGGAAAAAATTAATTTATGCACACACAGTCCATGTGAATGCAGCACAAAGTGTGCTTTGTCATCCTTGTGTTGGATGCTTGCGAGTATAAAAAAGAAATAATCATTTAATATTTATAATTAAACAGAAACAAAAAAAAAAAAAACAGAATCGATGAAAACCAGAGAAGAGAACAGAAGGAAATAAGTGCCTCTTCGTGATGCCGTCATTTAGCCAACTCCTCTCCTCTCTTGCCAGCTTCCCCTCTATCTATCTCTATGCATGTGAAATTCGTTTGCTACTGTGAATTATGCAGGTGGTGGATTGGCGAGCTCTCTGTACGCCTCCTCGAGTCCGTGCTTTAGTTCGGGTGTTAGAATGCTGACACAGGCTTGGAACACTTCGGGATTAGACTCGACCTGTTTGACAATGCCAATCATGCGGCTGCCTTCTTCGCTGAGCGGCTTCACAACGCCAGACTTGAATGCTTGCGCTATGATGGAGACGATACGCGGAAGATTGGAATTGTTTGCGCCAAGGATGACTGGATGATTGGCTTGAATTAGATCGCACAAGTAGCCGTAAATGTGGGGCGCTTCGTCCTCATCCTCGATCACGGGCAACCAAGAGTACCTGCAAGTACGAAATAGATTCAACTCAATTTAATTTGTTAAAAAGAAAAACGGTTCTAACAAAGATTTTATTACAATGGGTATATGTGCTTTAAAATTTGTTACAGTAGTAGAAAGATAGAACAAGGAAAGTCGCGAAAGATAGAACAAGACGAAATGATCGTTTGCATAGCCTCATTTGAAATTTCACCGCAGCTCTCACGGTTAACGGTTCAGCGAACTTCTGAAGATTGCGGCGATCTTGGATACTACAGCAGTATACTTACAGTGGAGCTAGGGTCCGGGGTGGACATGGGCCTCAACCAACAACTGTCTCCAGGTGGAAAAGGCTCTAGCCAGCTATCTCACGTTTGGATAGGTACCCTTCCACTTGCGTGCGCCACCTGAGTCGCGGTCTTGCTCTACTCCGCCATTCGTGTCCATTCGCTCTAAATAACCCAGCCACTTCAGTCGTAGCACCTGCAATCTTTTGCCTAGGTCGATTTCGTTGTATATCCTCCTCCATTTACCTCCATTAATCGAAGAATTTTCCTCTCGAAACACCCAAGAGTAACCTCATCCGCTTTTGAATGGGTCCATGCCTCTGCGCCATCCAGCAGCACTGGGAAGATTATGGTCTTATAAAGGGTCACTTTAGTTGTTCGAGGGAGGGCTTTGCTACTCAATTGCCTTCTTAGCCAAAAGAAACAGCGATTGGCAAAAGGTATTCTCCGTTTAATCTCAGCGCTGGTTTCGTTGTCCGAGTTCATGGCGGAGCCTAGGCAGACAAAATCCCTAACTACCTTTAAGTTAAATCTGTCTATGGTGACGTTCTGTCCGAGACGTCGGTGTTGGGTGTCCTTTTTAGACAGCACAATACGTTGCTTTGCCCTCATTTACCGCCAATCCCATCTTCGCCGCCTCCGTCTCAATACTCACAAACTCGCCATTTACATCACGCTGCGTTCTGCCAATTATGTCAATCTCGTCGGCGTATGCGAGTATTTGGACGGACTTTTGAAAGATAGTGCCTCTGGTTTTGACGTGTGAGTTTTGCACTATTCTTTCAAGAACGATGTTGAATAAGTCACATGATAGCGCTTCGCGTTCTATAAATCCTATTTTGGCATCGAAGGTATTGGTGAGTTCTTAACCGACCTTGATGGAGCAGCAGCGTGCATTCTCCATCCTCATCCTGCACAAACGGACGAGTTTGGCAGGGATGCCAAAACTAGACATTGCTCTATGTAGTTCGTCCCTTTTAATACTGTCATAGACTAAAATCGATGAAAAAATGATGGGTAGCGGTTTTACGTTTATCGGTATTTTTTTTCAAGATCTGCCGCAGTGTGAATATTTGGTGGATAGTGGACTTTCCTGCTGAGGCCACATTGATATGAACCAATCAGGTTGAGGTTCCATTCATCGGGCATGCTTCCCTTCGACCATATTTCTTACAGATGAGTTGGTACATGTTACATCGCCTGCTGCCATAAACATTTCGGCGGTTAGGCCATCTGTTCCAGCGGCTTTGTTGAACTTAAGTTTAGATATAGCTATCTTCCCAGGTCGGGTGGACGGTATTGTTGATCCTCATGGTCCAGGTTGGGTGGTTCATTCTGCCTGACACTGGGATTTAAGTCGTCATCGCCGTTAAACAGTCTGCACAAATAGTTCTTCCATATTCGCAGCATCGGCTGCGATTCTACTACGATGATCCCTTGTTCGTGCTTGCAAGCTTCGGTTCGGGCTCTGTAACCTTGTGAGGTTCTTTCCACCGTTTGGTAACACTTCCAAACCTCATTCCTGCAGTGACATTTCTCTACAGCAGTGCAGTTCGTTCCAAAGCAATTGAAACCAAATTACTTAGGGCCGTTTGTTCATGCGACCCTGAACGATTTAAGTTCTACTTAAATATTTATAGGCTACTTTTTTTAGGGCATACAATGTCACATAAGAGTTTATGTGGCACTTAATTCGCTATGAGGCGTATCAGCAAACGGCCCTTAATAGGTAAACTGGCTTTCCTATGGATTCTGGTAATTTGGAACGGAGTATACCATTTTCAGCTAAGTTATTTAGCCATCGATATTGGTACTGAAATATTGGGTAGTTTTATACTCCGGCAGTTTTCTATTGTTTTGCATTTTATTGTTTTAAATATGAGAGATTAGCTAACTGTTCGACTTAATACGATCCAGTAATTTTTGTCACTCAGTATTTAGTGCCAGCGGTTTCTCGAATGACGGTGACAAGAAGGGAAAGATGTCCAGGGGATAAGATCCATTGTACAGAACATCGCGTTTCATTTCCGCCTACACTGGAAATAGTGTTTAAAACCAAACTTAAAGTTCATTTTGGTAGGCAGCCAATCAGTAATGTTTCTAGCGTGACCAGTACACATTCATCTTTAACGAATAAACTAAGACTTAGTTGTTGGTCAAATTGTCAGTCAACATGGTAAGAGCGTTAGGCGCTGTGGTGTCAAGTTCTTTATGAATACTCCTCGCTCTTGGTACAAACCGTGTCCGACTCAATGCCTCGTCCATGGCTACGTGCTTAAACACCTTCGCCCGATCTCTGTCTTGATACCCATACGCGATCAACTGCTCAAGACATTTCCTCGCGAGTGCAGGTTTTAACATCATGCCTTTTTTTTTATTGTGAGTTATCTTCGCTCGTTCACTTAAAGTTTGTGTGCTGTGTGTGAGTGTCATGGTTTGTTTCTATTTTCGTTGAGGATCATCATCATGGGTTATTTGGTTGTGGCTACACAACAATGCCTAATAAACGTTGAGATGTTATGTAATTTTCTGGCGACTGTTTCATATAAAAGGTTTTTCAACAGAGACGCTACAAAAGTAGAGCGACAGGGGCAGCAAACGACGCCGAATTTCTTGCCGCTCTTTTGCCATTTCTCTTCAGTAAGGTTTGCCATGTCATGATGGAAAGATATACGAGCCAACAACGAGACGAAATTATTAAAATTTACTACCGAAATTCGGAGTCAGTGGCCTCAACGTTAAGAGCGCCACGTCCAATTTATGGTCGTCATAATCGTCCTAGCAGATCAACAATTGAGCGTCTAGTGGAAAAATTTTAATCCACAGGTACAGTACAAAATGTTCCCGTGCCAGTGACACAAAGAAGTGCCCGTAGTGTCGAGAATATTGCTGCCGCTGAGGCTTCAGTTGAAGAAAGCCCAAATGTGTCTCTCACACGTCGTTCTCAAGCGTTGGGCATCTCTGTGACGTCGTTGTGGCGAATTTTGCGAAAAGATCTTGGCCTACATCCTTACAAGATTAAATTGACGCAAAAACTGAAGCCGCTTGACCACCTGAAGCGCCGTATGTTCGTGAATTGGGCTGAGCAACAACTTGAAAATGATTCGGATTTTCATCGAAAAATCATCTTCAGCGATGAGGCTCATTTCTGGCTGAATGGCTTCGTCAATAAACAAAATATGCGGTATTGGTCAGGCAGCAATCCACACGTACTCCATGAGTCATCATTGCATCCCGAACAAATTACGGTTTGGTGTGGTTTATGGGCCGGCGGCGTCATTGGGACGTACTTCTTCCGTGATGATCAAGACCGGCACATTACTGTGAATGAGAATCGCTACCGTTCAATGATAACCGAATATTTTTGGCCCCAATTGGATGATATGGACTTGGAGGACATGTGGTTCCAACAGGACGGCGCCACAAGCCACACAGCGAATGTCACAATCAATTTATTGGAAACCAAGTTTGGAAAACGTGTTATCTCACGAAATGGTCCAGTCGCTTGGCCGCCTCGGTCGTGCGATTTGACGCCGTTAGACTATTTCCTGTGGGGCTATGTCAAGTCTATGGTCTATGACAACAAGCCAGCGACGATTGATGAACTTCGTACGAATATCGAACGTGAAATTGCAACAGTATCGGCCGATTTATGCTTGAAAACCGTCGAAAATTGGGTTCAGGGTCTGGACTTCTGCAAGCGTGCCCGTGGTAGCCATGCAAAACAAATCGAGTTCCATACATAATGGCATCGAACGTACTTTCACAGGAATAAAGAATTTCATTGATATCCAAAACCGTTTTTGTTTTATTTAAAAAAAACTTTTGTAGCGCTCTTATTGAAAAACCCTTTATATTCCGATTCCAGTAACCTAGCATCTTTAGTACTTAGTTCTCCTTAATTTTCTTGTGCAATGTTTATGCCCGACGTCTTGGAAACTATCAGTGCACGATCAGCGATTGGCAATACCAGTCAGCTCTTTAAGAAATCTTTCTGCAGTTCATTGATGGGTAACATTCCGCGATTTCGAATGATGACTGCTTCGAGGTTGACGTCCACGCGACTGATTTATATTTCATCTTTTTATTTCTACATCTCAAACTGGTGTTCCATAATGAACGCTTTAAGAAAAGTCTACGTCCTAATCCGAGCATAGAAAATTACGAATGCGATAATCTGAACTCGGGAGTCGAATCGGAAATAGTTCTGCAACTTTCAAGGGAACTGTAGTGCCGAATTAACAATGTCGCGTTGAGCGCGTGCGTGCGTCTGCGCGTGCGTGCGTCTGCGCACTTTGACACGCTTTATCGAAACTTGACGATTTTAAATGACAAATCACGCAAGCAACAGTTTTGTAAAACGAAATGCTGATTGAGAGAGTAAAGTGTGACGGATTAAAAGTTCGGTTTGGTTTTCACTAATCTACGCAAATAGAAAGCAGAATTCAAATATCAAGTCTACTCTCTTTTTTCTTGTTATTTCTACACAAGCTGTCAACGCGACATTGTGAATTGGGCATAAGGCTGTTAAACTAACTCATGGAACTACACTGCCAATTCTATCTATCGTTGGATGTGATTCGCTTAACTTTTCGACATTGGAGGCAATAAAGGTGCAGTAGTATGGGTGACAGGCGATGCAGTGGTTAGAAGAAGAAGAATTTTGTTATAAGAATATCAATTCCATTACGAATCTGCATTTAGTCGTTAACGTTGAGTATATTGAGTTTCTTTCGTGTTTGCTTCTACAGAAAGCAATTGCAAACAGATGCAATGCGTCAGAAATTCTGACGAATTGTCTAAAGAAAAATGTCTGCTCATTGGACACTGCCTCATAAGTAAAAATGCAAAATAAAACTGAAAACTGCATAAGCAGGGACATTATTCTGGACGTTCTCTATACATGCATCGATCTCTCAGGTTGGTTGGTTTAAGTGGCTGTAATTCCCGTCTTCTGACAAGTGAAAAACACAAATAGCCGTTTTGAGACCACAACTAAGAGAACCTGAAGATAAAAAGGGGAGAAGGAAGTTAAAGGAGCTCAAAACCAGCCTGCGGAGTTGAGAAATTTGCTGATCTTGTTAAAATGGATATTTTTTATGGCCGAAAGGTCATCATAGAAGGGGTGACCTGGAGCAATGTGTCTGTTTTTGCCTAGGGCCGGACACACAAAGAAGATGAAACACTGTTTCGCTCTTACTTGTGTCAGCGCAACTACGGCAGTGGTTGTTATGGGGGATGCCAAGCTTGGCTGCGTGAGTTCCTAAGGGCCAATGACCCGTACTAATTGCCGTTAGTCTGGCGACATCTACACGCGTTCTGGCTAAGAGGTTGTTTGTTCTGCCAGATCTTCATCGAAATAACACAGCTCGTCAGGTTCAACCATCTGGTCTCCGCCCTTGAATGGCAGTACAGGAGGGTTTCTCTCTTAACGTACCCCATCGGAGGGAAGACTTCCTCCGCCTGAGACACGCACGGAGCAGAGCCACGTCTGCCAAGTTCATCGGCTTTCTCATTCCCCTCTATGTTCCTTTGGCCGGGAACCCAGACGAGAGTGATTTCAAACAGATGACAAGCCCTGGTCAGTGTCTCCCTGCAATCCACAAGTTTGGACGTCGATTTAGTTTCTCCGTCGGCCTGACTGCCGACGACAATGCCTATTTTTCTTCTGGGTGTAATTATGTTAAGGTACAGTCTACACGCCTTACGCGAGTACTTCTGCTTGAAAGACGCTGGCTGCGTTAGGGAGGCGGAAAGATTTGGAGATGTCTAATTCTGCTGAGAAAATGCCCGAGAACACTTTTAAATTAACCATTGCAGTCGATAAGTCTTTTACAATCCTTATGCAGCTCCAATTAATTCGAAGACTAGCGAGTGAACCTAATCCAGGACAAATTTTCCAAATCGGCAATTTGAGAAATAGCTGCTAAAATGACCGCAACAGCAACAAGGAAAAGATTCGAACGTTTACCAATTCGAAAGTAGCAAATTTTGATCAACTTACCACGCACTGATGATCTCATCAATATTCGGTAATAGAGATGGATTATATTTCAAGATTTTTGTTACTGCCGATATGGCGTTCTCTGTTGGATTGACATTCTCTGGTTCGCGGCTCTTTGGATCTTGGATGACCTGAACCAACAAAGGGATCGCTTGGGCACATGTTAAGGCGAATAGTTCGCCAGCAAACTGCAAAGGAACACAAAATTGATTCTCAATATTTAAAAAAATTGTCGTTAACGCTCACCTGTCCCAAAACACCACATCCGTAAGCGGCAGCTTGCCTCACTTCGGGGCTTTTGTCTCCAATATACTGCAAGAGAGGTGCTGTGAATATCTGCTGATATTGAACGCAACTTGGACCGCAATATTCTACATGGGAATTTAATGGCATTAGTTCAACAGTGAAGGCAACGAAAAACCACACAATTACCGATAACATCATCGAATACACACAGTCCCCACTGCCTGTCAGACCAGGATCTGGCTGGCTCCAACAACTTGACAAAGTGCGATAGAACTATATCGAAGTAGGGAAGGAAATTGGACTTGTTAGTCAAGAACAGCGAGTGAATTATGTCAACAATCTTCGACAACAGGTAAGTGTCGGCTTCGTCCTCATCGGCCAGAGCCTCCTCGACGCCATCATCGTAGTCCTCTTCGTTGCGTGCTGCGATGCGCTTGTCGGCACGCTCAAAATGTTCTCCCATGTACTTGGAGATTATGTCTAGCACCTGCTTCATTGAATCATCGGAGAGACAGTTTGGACCCAGTGTTTCGATACTCTTTGCCAATGACTGCAACAGTTCGGACTGTACTTCCGCTTCGGGTTCGGTGCCGATTGCCTTGAGTAGCTCAGGGCAAATGTACAACCACATGCCTTCCAAATACTGTGGACCCTTGATCTTGGCACAGTCCAACAAGTAGGGGAGAGATTCAGCGGCTGCTGAACGCACACCATCGTGGAAGTAGAACTTCAACATCGGCACCATGAGCCTTACCACCTCTTCGGCGTAGTCAGCAAAGCCATCCTTCAACTCTCGAGCATAGCACACCAACATTTCGCAGGCAGACGCCTTGTCCTCCATGCCAGCGGTACGAATGGCAAAATTTTGCTGCTCGCCGAGATTAATGAACGACCAGTCGACATCTCCTTCGATATCCTCGACTTCGTCGTTGTCCAACATAGCCACTTCGGGCTTCATAGCTGCAGTGCGCATCACTGGCCCCATGACCAGTGGCAGATACTGCTCGAACTGCTTGCCCAGGATCTTACACATGCGAGCCCAGGCCGAAATCAAATACGATGTCTGTGGGTCATCATCGGCCAGGTCGCCTTCGGTGTGAGTCTTCAGCAGCATGTCCATGACTTCGCTGGCGTCCGACAAGAACTTGTCACGACCCACAGCCAGACCGATGAGACTCACACACTCGATTGTCTTGCCGCGCAACATGCGCAACTTCTCGTCATTGGCGTTCTGGATAATGTACTTGAGGCACGGCATCAGACGATCATAGTACGTGACGAACTCCTTCTCGCATGTGTCGGCCACGGAGGCGATTGTGGTGACCACCTGCTCGAGCACCAACTTGTTGCCCTTCTCGACGAGCTCCTTGAATTTAGCATTCAAAATGGTCTCCAACTTGGACATGATGCCATCCAAGTAGCCGGTCAAGATGTTCTTCGGGCAATCTTCGCTAAAGTTCACCAAAGCGGCACCGGCGTGAGCCTGCACTCGTGGATTCTCCACATCGTCCAACAGACTGAGCAGTCCTGGGATCACCTGCGCGTGGAATTTCTTCTCAAAGATCGGAGCAAAATCGGTAGCCATCTGACCGACAGCATTGCAAGCCGCATGACGCACACGTGGATGTGGATCCCTCAAGAAATTCAAAACTCCGCTCATTATGTTGTCCAGCATCGCCTCCATTTGCTTGTGGCAGCCCTCGCCAATGGCTGAGATGGCCATTAGCGCACCATGCCTCTGTTTCCAATCGCTGTGACTCAACATCGCCGGAATGGCGTTGATCACGTGCGGCAGCACTGTTTTGCCGCCAAGTCCACAGGCCAAACGATCCAATGACGACTCAGCAATTATGTTGTTGTCGCTGTTATCGTTCTCGGTGACCTCGTCCGACATTGCCCAATCCTCGTTATCGTCCAAATCGTCTGTCATCATCTGCAGCACCAGCGGAATCAATGCAACTACATACTTCTCGGCGCGCTTGCGAACCATCGCTGGGGCATTCTCCGACATCGACACCATCACTTCCAGCACCAAATGCCTCCATGCATCCTCCACATCCTGACTGCTAAACACCTTCATGCACATCTCGAAGATCACCTCCAACTGAGGGCGCAAGAACTTCGGACAATTCTCAGTCAAGTCGATCAGCAGTTTCAACAAACTCTGATCGTCCTGCAGCTCGATACTCTCTGCGGTAATCATGATCATGCGCGGCAACAGGTCGTTGAAATGCTTCAGCACAGTTGTGTCCTTGTCGTGATGCAAAATGAAGGCACCGATGGCGCGCACCGCTTGGAAACGCACCTCGGAATCGGCTGCTGGCTCCAGACTTTTTTGCAACATTTGCTTAATCAAGTCCAGGTATTGGGTTTCCTGGTTGCCAAATATCGCTGGTACCGACGCGAATATACGCAACGCAGACTCCTGCAACTGGGCATTGGGAGAATTGGCGCACTGGAACAGGAATTGCAAAAAATCGGGCCATTGGTTGTTACCGTCATCGTCGATGAGATTACGGGCTGCTTCGGCAACTACTTCACAGATCTTGCGACGCAGATTTGCCGTAACATCCTGCTGGACTGCAAGAAGGATTTGCTGCAACAGTTGTCCTTGAGCTTCTTGTGGTAGCTGGAAAAGAAATAACAAAGTTGTAGAAATCAGTAAACACATCGGATTCAGGTGGGTTTAAACTAAAATTAGTAAGCGCTTAAAAATAATGATTCACTTTGTCATGAATGCGGCGATATCTTTTATCAGAGAACGTGATTAGAACATAGTGTAGTGTAGTCTGTCTTTTAGTCACTGGGGATATAGGTACGTGTTCTTTTATTTACAAGCATGGCATGTTTTTTCTTTTATCTGGAAATCAAAACACAAATAAGGTTTCTATTTGACGACCTTCCGACTGAGTTACGTTGCAACCCTTGAAGTGCATTTGTTACAACGAATAATTAAAAATTGTTAATTCATGGATATTGCGTGTGACCACCCAAGCACGTGAGTTTTTTTTAAATCTGGAGTTGTTACTGCATCAATTGGACTAATCGGAGATAAAAATTGCAGCCATCTTTTTAGTGGCGTGAGTTTCCCTATTAATTTTAATTTTCACAAAATGTTTTCAACAGAGTCGAGATATGCGAAATAAAGTCGCACAGAATTAGTTCCACCGGACACGCTGTTAGTAGACCCAAAGGCAGGATGTTCTCCCAAGAAAAGATAACCTCAAAATAAATGGTCAACGATGCAAAGTTTTTTTTGTTGCTTTCGCCAACAGAGGAAATTAAAATTAATGAATTTGGTTTGGGCGCACACAAAAAAAAAACACTCCCAATCCACAAGATATATCTAATCTGGCGAAGAGCAGGGGTCAGATTCTGTAAGGCGAAAACGTTTTCGTGCTCACGAATGATTTTCCCTAAGTTGCATAAGTAAATCGTTCGTGCACACGTAAAGGTTTCGTCTTAAAGAAGAATCACGTCCGTAAGCGAGCAATGCGTCACTTAATTTTGTTTTACAAGCAAAACACAAACATACTGAAATACTAGATATCGGATGCGGTAATTCAACCCCAAGATCGCAGCTTTCCATTCTCTTTTCTCACGACAATATTTTGACAATTTTCGTGTGACAGCGGCTTTACGGAGTTTGTATTATTATTTATTTCCTAAAAGTGAAGACTGTCCAAAGCGAGAAATACGAAAATTCCGACTCCATAATTAACTTGCTGTTGTTTCTTAATTTTAGTACTGGATAGCCAGCTTTGAGGATTTATCCTTTCGATGACAAAGATCTGAAAATGTTCGTGATCCTTATTGTGTCACTGAACGCAAAAGTAATTGGTATTTATGCGCCCACTCCATAGTTTGAAACTTCACATGACAAAACGAAATATGCGCATCTAATGATTCATACTCTACCACCACATTATACGATAGGCCAGCCATTCGATCCACCGGTACTGCGCAATTAGATTTGTCCAGAAATATTTGATCTTTGTGAATGTTTGTGAACTGCTTGGGACTCATAATTTTGTATTTCGGTTTCGCCACAGATGATGATATCGTAGAGAATATGTGATTAGGCTCTCAAGTGATACCCTTAAGTAGAGTTTTCATTGGGCTGACCTTTGGCTGATATTGGCACAACAACTTCAAAAGGTGTCGGAAGCGGTTGTGTTGGATATAATAATAGAATCTGTGGTGCGACGTTACCTCAACAGATTAGTGACATATTTTGTAACACGTACAATTGAAGATTTCAATTAGCAGTTCTTGTTTGAATATATCACTTATTCTATAAATACTAGCTACATATCAACTGAATGATTTTTCCTTAATCAATAGGCCTGTTTTTTGAGCTTCGTTCTCAGCAAAGCAAAGTAAAGTAGGATATTCAGCACGCAATTACAACAACTACGCTCTACTTGGCACTTCGAGACTCGCAGTAGTTATTGTAATTTGTGTGCTGAAAATCGGCTAAAATCAACATTTCAGCCCAAATGTCCAGCATTTCGCCATACATTTTCCAAATGTTGAATTTCAGTGAAATGTTGAATTTTGTCGCTGCATTTGTAAGTTTGTCAAATCGAACAAACCTCTTTACAAATTCCGCACGTCATTTATGGACTTTTCAGCCCGCTGACAACAAAAAAAAGTATCTGTCAACAAATCAATAAGTTTTCATCGCGAACTCCATACCTCTATATTGAGTCAACAATATGTTAAATATATCTGAATTAGCACTTAAAGTCATGTTTAAATTAATATACGTAGCTAACAAAATGTTCTTTAGGTTTAACCACTTCTGACTTCTAAACATAAAAAAATATCAGTAATGAATTCTGACTCTAGCTGTCATTTGGAATGTTGAATGTTTCAGTGGGAACGCCAAATTGGATTTCGAAATTTTTTTTCCGAAATGTTGAACATAGGTGCGGTGTAAATGTACTATTACTTTACTTTGCTGAGAACAAAGCTAAAAAAAACAGGCCTAATATCGTTGATGTATTTTAGTGCTTTGTCTAGATTTTGGGTAAAATTATTTTAAGGTTATGTTTTCCTTTAAACTCAGCTTGTATACACAACATACTCAGCGGCTGTTTCGCCTACACCCAAACGCATCTCTAGTTAGTATCTTGGCTTACTTATTGCAGTTGCAGACTATTTGATATAGGCATCCTTCAAATTGAGCGCGCTTATGTTGTTACAGTCCTTCGAGTTTCGCACTGTGGCGCCCGTAGAGTTACAGATAAGTGTAATTGCTTACTATCGAAAGTGCTAATGGCTGAGGTACCATGATGAAAAAAAGGTCCGGAAGGCATAATGGGTTCTAGATCCGTACAAATGTGTATGTGGATAGAGCCACAGAGGTGGGGACTCTTGCCTACATCAGCATACTGGGCACTCATTCCATAACTTTCCAGACGATTATCGTCGAAATGATAGACCTCCAAAACTAGCAACCAAGTGCTAAAATTAAAAGTTTGAGAGCTTAATTCAGTTCATTTTCCAAAAATATAATGAAAGCTGACGTTTGTCAAAAAAATTCGAGACAGAATATGACTTATTTTATATTTTATCTGCCGCCTGGATGTATACGATTAAAATTCGACCATATATCCCCTATGCCTCCGTTGTATGGTGGGCAAAAGCCTCCCAGAAAACTATGAGGAAACACAGATAGCGTCCAAGTTACAGGTTCAATGCGACAAAACCCCATCATGCGCATTGGAAGTAATCCGGGGGATCTTACCGCTAGACTTATTTATTAAGAAAACAGCGGCCGTAACGACACTTCGTTTGCATTGGGATGCGAAATAGCAAGTTCGTGATACCATCTATATTGACATAAAAAGATTCTGGAACTTGTCAAAAGCTGGATTAAGGAGCTGAACATTCCTATGGATGGAATAACAAGGGTACGTTTTATGGAAAGAAACCACCAAACCACCGCGGGTTCTAAACATGGGTCGAGGAACCTTCAAATGAGTCGTGGCGTTGACTATGGACATGGCAATTTCAGGTGTCACTTAAGAAAGATGAGCCTTAGACAGAATGATATCCGGCGATGGCTGTTAAAAGGGTTGATATCCAGTGGATAAAACAGATCTGCCATAAGTCGAGATCTTGCTTTTTATCTCAGCTTTATTTTTATTCAAACTGTTTCTTAAATTGCTTGGGTCGTTTTCCGCCACCAACATCTTTGCATCCATTACTTTCCAGTCAGCACTAGGACTATTCCCGTCGCAAACTTACTGCACAAATGTTTATTGTTGTCGAAATCGTAATTCAACCTGCAGCCTAATTCTACTTACTCTACAATGGTGTGAAACGCAAGGCCCTGGTATCGACCTTTCGAACCAATATAAAAATAAAAACTCATTCCACCGCTTGTTATCTAGAGTCGCAGTAAAAATAGAATACGTCACTTGCACATTCCATACCAATGGATAATTGATAAAATTACCACGTATAAGAACTTCATATACCTACGCACACCAGGTATAGCCTTCCCGTCACATTTTAAATTTTCAACGCGGAGACGGTCGACTATCTACCAATCCAACCCATATAAAACCAACCGAGCACACACACTCTGAAAGCCTTGCTTTAACTATTAAAACAAAAAAATGTACATATTTTGGTTTTCCATTGAAGGAGCCTGTGTGCCACTTTGTAAACGATGACTCATCTGAAAATAATTTTCGTCCGCCTCATTCTTGGAAGCCACGAACGTAGACTTGTTCATCAATTAACCGGCGAATGATGGTCCTCGTGCCTCGCTGTATCTAGGCGGTAGCTTTTTTTTTATTTTCTTCTTCTTCTTCTTCACCTCCTCACCCTCTCAATGACAATTCCAATGTACAAGGTCGCACACGCGATACACGAACTCTATTCCGTTCTACGTCTAACAAATGCACAAAGCGATAGGCATATTTGCACTATATGAACATATACATATTCCATCCCAGATATAGGTATAGTAATTCAATTAAAAGAAGAATAACAAATGAATCAAACTAAAAATAGCATTCAAACAAGTGTGACACGACTTGGGGAATCGACTGTTGGGATAATTTGATAAACAGCTGTGTACTTACCTCTTTGTAGAACTCAAGGAAATCCGATGTGAAAAGCCTTCGTAATACAACAGCGGCCATGAGCCGTGCCTCCTCCGCCATCTGACCATTGTGCAGAGCGGCCAATAGGTGTGTCACTTTTACATTCCTCGGCAGATTGTTGTAGGCTTCCTAAATAATTCAGAAACAAAAAAAAAAATTAGAAAAGAAAATACAAAAATTAAATGCACGACTGTATTGATTTTTTCCCACATCGCATGGCTTGTGTGCATCGTTTAGTAGGTAAAAAGGAAACAAAAAAGAAAACGTCTAGAAGGATTCGACAAAGAAGTCCTTGGGCTATGCGAAAAAAAACATTACTCATGCACCTAAAAACGGAAAAAATGTAATGCAATCTCTATCACCTTTATATCGAAATTTTATTTTTAGAACTTCAACGTTTTTTTATGGAAAATTTGAAGATTTTTCCTTCTTCGTCTTGGAATTAGATTTTGACAGGCAAGTGTGTATAAAAAAAAACACGTTGTTGCGACGAATAAAGAGAAAAACTGCGTTGGAGTTTTTGCAAAACACAATTTCATAGCGATGCGAGATGGGATTTTCGGACAAAATATATTCAATAGGGAGTAGAAACATTGGGGAATATTTTAAAATACCTCGGCTTGTTGTCGGACATCGTTGTCTGTTGATAAAAGTGAGTTTAGTAGCTGCTGAAATTGTACTTGATCGGCGGCCATTGTATCGTTTTTCAAAAAGACACCGGACCAGAATTTTGCAACGCAGCACAGACGGCCAGTACACGAGCAAAAAAGAGAACGAAATATGTTGCACTCGACGAACGTGCTTTCAGGTCGGTAGGTTGGTATGGGTTTTTAGTTGTTGGTTTAGCAGAGTAACCAACAGAGAGGAACTAAAGTTTTTGTACAGATATGTTGTGATTTTACATCGGCTATGACAAATCAGTTTTTTTTTTGTTTATATAACTCGCCTACTTTTCCAAGCCAAGCACTTAAAAGGTACCTGTCAAAATTAAAAACTTTGCGCGAAAACGCTCTCAGAGAATAAAATTAGTAAATAGTAATTGAAAATATGCGTTATGCGAAAACACTTCAAGCAAGTTCCTGCCGCTGTACAATACAAGCTGAAAAAATTTAGAAAACTGGGTTGCTCGGATGGTTAAATTTTACTTTTCTCAATTAAGCTTAGTAGGTACGCTGCTCTGCAAATTTTATCTGGTTTCCACTTTTTCTCTCGAAACATCAGCTAAAATACTATTCAAATTTTGACATAAAGAACGCCGTGGATAAGTGTCAGAGAAACAGCTGTTCTTTGAACAAACTTCTTTCAAAAATTTAATTCTTTCGATTTCTGATACTAGACTACGTACTTCTCGTCCATGTAATAATTAAAAAGCTCATCATTGCATACTTTCCGCAACAGAACAACAAATACACAACGAACCGTCACAATTTAGCTTGAGAAAATATACCGACCCATTGGCCGCATTCAAGAATCTAGTTTTCTTAAGTCGACAAGATTGGTCTGAATGAGATGTAACCTGAACGCCAAAACTAGATTGGTCGGAAACGTCACTTTTCCTACGTCAGCCACGTACGTGAACTGTCAACTTAGTACTCAGTCACAAATTTCTTGACTAGATTCGTCGGCTAACCCTCCATAAACGTCAACGGAAACAGCTGCTCATATGAACGAGAGTGAGAGAGAGAAATGTCAGACTTACTAAACTAGATATTTGAACGTACCCATTAAATGGCCTCGCTAAATTTTGACAGACACATGAAGTACATGCTGAAAGAAAAGCTCGAGCTCCATATCACTCAGCTAAATGGATTCGCTGAGATTTAGCAAAGCTAAATTTTGGAGAGAATTTTGTATGGGAGCGAAAATTTAGCTCGAGCAGCGTACTAAGCTTATAACAAAAATAACTGCTCTGAGAGTGCCCAATCCAAAACCACATTAAAGTGCAGACGATCATTTCAGTTGAGCTATCAGTTCTCTCTTTTAAAGTGACGTTTAAATGCAAAAACTGAAGCATGTAACTGCAACTGAAACTGAAACTAATGGAAATCCCATAAGTTGTCAGTTCAGTTATCAGTAAAACTGCTGTGTAAATACGTTTGCATTTTAATTGGACTTGGCGATGAATCAACTTCTTCGAGTTTCTGTTTTTTTTCCGATAATTTGGTCGATTTCATTGCAATTGAACTCATAACTGATCGTCTAAATTTGTCTTATGTCGTTTTCCATTGGTTTCACTCGGGGATCCACTCATTCTGAAATCCAATGGAACAACAAAACAGCTTCTGAAAGAATCCACAATAGTATTGGTGAAATGCCAAAAAATAATCTACGGCTGCTATCAGTTGACTTGTATAAAATACATAAAATTACACTTGTGTGAGTGCTTCTTGAGTGGATTCTGACTTCAAATCGAGAAGCGAAATTCTCTCCTCAGAATCACCAGAAGAGTATTTTTTGTGCCAATGGAACGGTTTCAGAAGTGATTTTTTCGATTCCGCCAATGGACGCCCAATGGAAAACGACATTAGTGTTATCTGAAGTGTTGTCTCTATTGAGTTTGAATAGTTACGATAAATGAACTATTGTGACCTTGTCTGATAAATCATGCAACCGATTTTGGTTTATACTGTACACCATTGTGTCAGTCTGACGGCCGACAGCGTCCCGCTAATTTTGGTTTCTTTTGTGGAGTGAAATAAATTTTTATCAGTTTTATTTGTTTACTAAATATTACATTTGACACACAAGTAAATACAAACAGGCAATATCATCCATGGCGACGAAAAAATGCTACTACAAAGGCTGTGGCGCTTTCACGAGTTCAGCCTATCCAAACCCTGACACTTTTTATGCATTTCCCAAAGACCCGGAACGTTGTAAACGTTGGATGAAACTAGGAGCATGCCCTGATACTGTACCACCAAACAGGAGGTTCTACTGTGCTAAACATTTTGACGAAACAAAATATGTTGCATCCAATCCAAGGCGAAAACAACTCCTCAGCACAGCCATTCCCTGGCCATGTCCAGATTCGCTGGAAACAGATCACAAACCCAATGATGCCGATTATCAGTGTGTTGAGTCAACAATAGACGATACAGAATACGATGACGACGACTCTGCTATGGCAAACTTCCGAGAAGAGACTGTAGCAGTTGAGATTTCCAATAATCTTTCCACAATTCCCGATGATATTGAAGGTAAGCTACACTGTTGGCTCCTCGACATAGAATTCAGTGTTTTTCTTCCGTAGATGCTCTACAAAACTATGACTACCAGGAAGTCCATGCTCCCAGTGAATTTACTATATTCGCTGAGAAGGTTACTCGAAAACGGAAATTGGATACACCAAGTAAGCAACTGGTTTCCGCATCCGTGGAAATACCTCTAGGACCATCCGAACGGAATGTCGTTTCGAATAGAGCCACTTCGTCTACTTTGACCGAAGCCAAGGAGGATCTTAAGCACATAATTGGAACAAAGCCTATCGAAGTGTTTGATGAAAGCAAGCTGCTGGAGGAGTCCACCAATCTAACTACTTTCATATTCAAGGGACAGGAGTACATTCAAATGCCGAAGGATGAATATGTCGCCGATAAAATTGCGTTGATGGACAAGATAAAGTCCCTTGAGGATGTTCTAAAAAATGTCAAACAACTGCTTGAGGGAGTCGGAATCTAGATTAAGCTTATACGTTACCAGTCCATAACTGTGACAGTCGATCGAAGAATTAACTTTTTTTTTTTTGTCGATTTTTAGCTTCTAAATTGTTAGCTTCAACCACAATCGAGTGCGTTTTCGCGATCGACTGTGTACAAGAAAATTATCTGTTAACATGTTAGATGTAAATTATAAAACATTCGCTACAATAAATTGACGTGCCACAAAGTGGTTATGTAACAAAACCAAAATTGTAGAATTTATTGATGGAAATCAAAGTGAAGTTAGCAACCGGGGCGAGGCAAAGTATATTCTGTCTCTTGTAGGCAATAGGCAACACTAAGGAAACCAATCGATCGGTAGGAGTTTGTGGCCATCGATAGTCATCCCCTGCTTGCTGTACTAATGTCTCTGTAGAGTCATTGCAACTTTTCAAATGGGAAGTCGTTTTGATGAAACCTACAATCTAAAACCTCGTCGCAAAACTCTGTACATCGATAAAGTGGTGAACCAGTTCTTAAAATTGAGAGGCATTTCTGCTCTAAATTTCCCCACTACTTTATATAAAAGAAATCATCATCCAGTTATTGCAAAACAGTCTTCTAGCAAACTATACGTCATAACTGCGTACAACTTTGTAAACCTGTAGTCTTCTTTTATTTTTGTTCCATCACATCCCAGCTAAATAATGTCAAAGAGTAAAATGCAAAAGGGTGTGTTTCTTTTTTAACTGCACACAAGGCCAAGATAATCGTCCATCAGAGTGCCAATAGCGAACTGAAAGTATACAATTTTTTCCAGTTATCACGGTAAAAACATAAAACACAACATTAAGAACTTACAATTCCCGTCGCATCGACACGAGTACCGACAATTTTCAAACGAATCTTGTCCTCACCAGAGATAACCACATCTTCGTCTTTGGACTTATAACAGGGCGGGTTACCGTTTGGACAGAATTGCATGTCAGCAGGAATGGACTATTCAAATAAAACAATTCCCTTATCATATTCATGAAAAATCGCCACTCATACTTACATGATGTGAAATGAAACAAGAAAGTGGACCGATCTCAGCAAACATGCCAACCTGTGAAATAGAAATTCAATTTGAACCTCTGTACATTTTGAATTGTAGCTACGCACTTTGTTTATTTGCTTCACAACAGCATCCAGAACTTCACCCTTGAATGGACGGAACACTATCGCTTTGTACTTTACCGGATACACGACGAATCCTTGGCCAGGCTGAATGACACCAGCACCGATTTGGTCAATGGTTGTGACTGCAATCACGAAGCCGTATTTACCAGAACATGTCCCTTCCACTTCTGTGTATAATTTTTGTTTGACTGTCTCCAGAAGTTGCGGGCCAAAGTATCGCGGATGCAGGAGAATTTCATGTTCGAGAGATATCTAATGATAATGAATACAATTTCAAATCAAAAAGTATGTTTGGATGTAAAACTATTTACTTACGTGGTAGAACATTGTAGAGAATTTAGTCTAAAGTATTTAGAGTTACTATTTGAAGATGTTTGTTATGAGATATAAAAGAAAGCCGTAGGTTTTCAATAAATAAATAAATCTATCTACTGAAGAATGCGCTATTTTTTTTGGGTGACAGCGGTGACAGTGAACGCATAAAACATTTGCCGATGGGTATGTTCAAAAATGACGGAAGTAATTGCTATATGATTTAGGGTTATAACACATTCTTTAGGCAAAGGGCAAAACGGCTGAAGCTACGAACATACACTAATTACTAATAAAGACACGCCATATAAAGAAAAAGTCACCACTTTGAGATTGCCTTCACGGAAATTGCATCCATCTCATGAATGTTGTTATTAATTAGTCTATGCTACGAATCAAACCGCGATGATTTTTTATATAATAAGGGTATTCACTTAAACGCGTAAAAGCCTCATGAACTGTGTAAACTGCAGAAATTTACCACCTCATAAATGAAGTGCCAGATTTTGTATGGAGAATAGTTTACGCAGATTTCAACGGCGGAAAGTGGTGCCAATCACAAATGTCAAACTTTGACAGACCGTCTGTTGTTTGTTTGCTTGCAGAGTTTTTTTTTATACTTCCAATATAAATAACTCGTTTACTGCCGACTTCTCCAAGAATTTAATAATTTTTTGTTTTTGCTTACTTTCGGAATTTTGATAGTTTGGAAATAATTTGAACAGCTGAGTTATCAACCGACTTGACAGTCGATTTACGCGATTTACGTAATAAATTTATGAATTTTCGAGCTGCATAATATTATGAGATTAAGTGAATACCCTTAATAGTATTCGCGATCCGATGTAAACTGGTCTAGCAGTTATCATTGCGAAAGTGCATCTTTTTTTCGCACTATAACAATAATATATACTGCTAAAATTTCGCTACGCTTGTGCAACTTTATCTATAGTCTGACAATATTGCAACAGAAAAATACAACAGATTAAAGTGTACCTACCTATCTACTCTTGTCTTTTTGACAATTCGACAAAATGTCAGCGTTATCTACTGAGACGAGAGTGCGTAAAGTTAAGCAGACTCAACGCAAGGTGGATAAATAAGCTCGATGTTCTAATCGCTAAAGCACGTACATATTTCATTAATCATTTATTTACCTAATTTTTTGACAAGAAGCGTAATCAATGGTAAAAGTAAATAGTATATGTTTCCGTGGTGTAGTGGTTATCACATCCGCCTAACACGCGGAAGGCCCCCGGTTCGATCCCGGGCGGAAACAGTTTTTTTTTTTGACATATATTATTACCAAAATAGGGGAAGGTTGAAAACACAATTTTCTGACGTGGTACTAAACCACGGGATTTGTATTCTGTTGGATTTGATGTTGACATTGAAGAGTCTGATGCAACTCACCAAGACCTAAGTCCACATCAAAGGGAACATTGCAAATAATGTATGATGAATTTAAAAATAACTATTTCTTATAAAATACATTAACGACGAAAAGAGCTTAGAATACATTTCGTCTTATAAGTTGACCAAGTAAGTAAGTAAGTTTATTCAATAGCTCCCCTGTCCTATATTTGTAAAATTGGGAAGGAATTCCATCCGATCCAGCAGCCTTTCCGTCGTTCAGATGATTTGGCGGCTGCAGCACATCTTCCAGAGTTATAAATCTATCCAAAATATCAAATTTGAAAATTTGTAAAACTGTGTAGAAAACTTAGTAAAAATGCTATTGTATTATATTTCCAAAACGACAATTCTGCTATTTATGGGCCAATAAATGTTTTTGGTTCCACCTATTATTAAGAATTTGAACTACTACCACTATTCATTTGCAAAGTGAAATCCGTTTTCTCCAGTTCCTCGTTTAACGATAACTTAATTGAAATAAACGTGTAGCACATCTCTGTTATCTGTCTTGGAAACATTAATTCTGACTAATTCTAATACAAGGTGGGCCAAAAGAGATCACCATATTGGGAGATGCTCTTATTTTTGCAAATGGCCGCCAATGTCAAATCTGTTTTGACATTTGTGGACTTGACAGATGTAGAACACAAGTGAACAAGCCATGGAGCGATATACTCCCCAAGAACGCGGAATAATCGTGTCTATTTTTTCGCGTAACAATTCGTCTGTAGTGTTGGCGCAGCGCGAATTCCGTCGCCGATTCCACGGCTGTCCGACACCGACTGCGCAAACACTGCGCCGTTTGGCCGCCCACTTTGAAGAGTATGGGACCACACGAGACGAGGACGAAATGGACGATTTTTCGACCAAAATCATAATGAGCGATGAGGCTCATTTCTACCTCAGCGGGTACGTGAACAAGCAAAACTATCGCTTCTGGGGCACCGAAAATCTACGAGTAATGCACGAGGAGCCATTACTGCATGGTGCGCTGTTCACGCTGGAGGAGTCATCGGGTAATTTTTTTGGAGAACGCCGCTGGTCAAACGACAACAGTGGACGGTGCGCGCTATAGGGCCATGTTAACCGAGTTTTTTCTGCCGCAGTTGGACGAATTAGGACTGGAGGACACGTGGTTCCAACAGGAGGGAGCTACGGCACATACTGCGCGAGCCACAACCGATATTCTGATGGCGACGATCCCGGGTCGCCTCATCTCTCGTTTTGGCGATTTGCACTGGCCCGCAAGAGCGCCCGATTTAACCGTTCCAGACTTTTTTTTGTGGGGTTTTTTGAAGTCCCGTGTTTACGTGACACTCGTGTGAGAATCTGTCGCCCGAAGTTCTCGCCGATGTGATGAAAAATGCCAAAAAACGACTTGGTAAAGTGCGGAATAAGAATCAGCTCAGTTAATTTATATAATTTAATTTGTTATCTTTGGAGCCATTTTTTTATGGCGTACAGTGCGAACAGCGTACTATGCTTCTTAAGCTGTTTATTGATTCTAATTCTAGCGCTATTGTTTTAAAATTGTAAGATTTTTAATAGCTTACTTCGACTTTGCAATTAGTAGTGCGAGCAATTATATCTTCATCGTCATCAGTATCATCGTCAATATATATCCACGGATCCGATTGGTGTTGTAATTCTCCTCGTATTGATGATGATGTTGTTGGCTTTGGCATTGAAGAAACTTCATTGGACGATCGTGATATTGGCTGTGGCGATACTGATGGCTTCGTCATTGACGAAACTTCGCCGAAAATCTGTGGTTTCTGCTGGGGCGACACCAATGGCTCTGCCAATGAAGAAACTTTGTCAAACGATTTTGGTATTGTCTGCGATACCAATAGACTGTCGATCAGATTACAGGCTTTAATTCTGAATATCCGAAACTGGTTTGCTTCCATTTCCTCCAAATCTGGAAGCAAGCTTAGTAAAAACTGTTGTTTGGATGAATCTCGATCTTCAGTCTTCGATTCAGTACTTTCAGCAGAAGTATTTTGTGGGTTTTTCTTTTTTGGAGGAGGTTCCGTAAAACTGTCTTGCGGCGTTGTACTGACCACTGAGTTAAAACTTTTCACTGTCAAGTTGGTGGCATTGGAAGAATGTGCTTTATTATCTTTGACGTTTTTGTTTTTACCTTTCGATACAGTTGGTTCTGGAGGTGGTGTCCTTTTTTTTTTACGAAGGGGTACTGGAAGATTTTTGCGTGACGTTTTCTTTGATTTCATGAACTTTCTGAGAAATTTCATGTGATGTAGGAGATAAAACGTCTGCTCTGTTGCCCTACTAACTGATGGTGGCTTCTTTAAACAACGGTTGTAGTTAATTTTTAATCTTGTCCAAATTTTTTTACATTCCTTTGCTGAAAAAAAAAAAACAGTGTGTGATTATAAAAGGAGTAGCATTTAACGAAGCAGGTTGAGACCTACTAAGGTCTCTAAGGCAGATTCTCTACTTATATTATGAAAGCTACAAAGCAACTCTCAGGGTATATATAGCTATTTCCCTGGGCCTCGTTCAAAGTTGTTCCCGTTGTTCATATAAACTAAGTATTAAATAAAAAAAATTGCTTATATTATTTTTTTTAATGTATTATTCTTATTCATCTTTTCCAGCTCAAATAACTTCTAATGCGAAAAAGAGAAATTGCGTACAAGCTGTTTTCATTGGTACTATGTGGGAAAGCATCTCATGTTAAGATAAGTTAGCCGCATGCGCATACAGCTGCACATAGTAAATTGACAGCACTGACAAATCATACTGAGCTGAGACCCTCAACTTCAACCGATTTACCGTTATTTGCCTACAAGCTATATTTTTACGGAGAAGTCACGATTTAGTGCGCAAGTATTGCTGAAATTCGTATTGACAAATGTAACGAAACTTCAAAAATGCAGGCTCACCAAAACAATCAAAAAATATGAGTCACTTCCCTTGCGGGCAAAGTTGTTGCTGCCTTCATGGAATTTTATCCGTTAAATTTAAAATTATTCGTTAGTCGTTACATGTGGGTGGTAATTTGTCTCGGAATAAGTGTACATGTTGAGCAAACTTTCATTAGTTATTAAAGAAAAATGTACACATGAAATCGATGGTAAGATATCGTAAAGTGAAAAATACGTGATCAAAGCAATCGTAATTTATTACAAATATGTAACACATCTCCCGTAGGTAGTTTTATCAACCAAATAAATCAGATAATTCGCCTTTTAACAATATTTAATAACTAACCAATAGCATTCAGTAATTTGTATACATGGTATTCCCGAACTCTATCTCTATTTTGTATTTTTTATTATGTCACACGGATTTTCATTTACATCGATAATAGGATGACCGATAACAAAATGGCGGAATTTGAAAAAAAAAATTCTATGCTTTCCGTCAATTAGCATTTTTTTGCTGCTTCACATATATTCACATTTCACAGATAAAATTTCAGATAGAGATGTGACATAAGCCCTGTTTTTTGAGCTTCGTTCTCAGCAAAGCAAAGTAAAGTAGGATTTTTAGCATTGCATCATTTTTATGGGGTGGCAAATGCTAAGTGCGCTTGTATTGTTACATAGAAATTTGTATTGACAAATGTCAAGTAACTTCAAAAATTCCGACTCACCAACACGCTCGCACCTTGCATATGCGACTTCCGCTGTGGGCAAAGTTGCTGACAGCGTTCATAGAATTTTATCCGTTAAATTTGAAATTATTCGTTACGTGTGCATAATAGTTTTTTAAGGAATAAGTGGAGATTTTCTTAAAATAAATATGAAAAATAAACAATGCAGATTGTTTGAAGTAAAATAGAAATATATTCAGCAAATTTTCTTCAGTTTTCTAAGAAAAATTTACTCATGAAATCGAAGTTAATGATATTCAAAAGCGCAAAATACGCAACCATGTTTGTCATAATAAGTTTTTAGTATATAGAACATCTCATTTAGCTAGTTTTATGAACCAAAGAAATCAAATTCTTCGCCTTTTAACAACATATAATTACTAACCAATGGCATTCAGTAATGTAAAAATGCGGTATTCCCGAACTCTAGCACATTTCCCCACGGTTGTCGAGGTTGGCAGCATTTATTTTTGTATTTTTTGTATGTTTTTGCATGTCACACGGATTCTTAATTGACACAACACCGATAGGAAAACAAAATGGCGAATTTGAAAAAAAACTGAGGGGCTCAGCGGCAAGAGGATTGTGAGTTGGGGGTCTCAGTATGATTTGTCTCTGATAAAAAGATCGGTTATTTGACAAGTGATCGAAGTTTTTCCAAATTTTCCCTCCTTTATCAGTCAAATCCTAACAATGTTTGCTCATTTATTCAACAATGGGGACAACTTGAAACTCGGCAAATCTTCTATCGTAATTTATCACAAATGTGTAGTGTAGTTTCTCAAAATGTACCGAATCAATAAACGGTTACTATATTATTTAATAAAAAATATAATACTTACAATTTCTGTTAACATCTTCAGCTACGTTTTCCCATGTAGTCTGTATTAAATCTTGGTTCTTAGTGTTGTCGTACAAACACGGACGCTTTTCCACTGCTTGCACGAGTTTGGTATTAAATGCAAGATCATCTGTCGACATTTCGCGCTCACTGCACAAAAACTCAGCAGAAACTAAACAATCCACTCCCTTTATTACCGATAACAACCGCACTCATCTGCTGGTTATATAGATTTGTCGTGAAGTGAAACAGTCTCCACTTGATATTGCACATGCAGACAATGCATACAAACAAATACCTATTAGATTTATCAAACTACAGTTTGCTGATTCCAGCGGATGTGTGTTTCATTCTTTAAAATATGAATTTATAGTGTGTACTTATAGATAAGATTCGATTGGATTAATTCAGAAATTAATAAATATAAATATGCGGTAGAAAGTAAATGGTAGAAAGTAAATTTTCCGATACTTCAAAATTAAATTGGTTTCACCATCAGCCGAACACGCCAAGTGGAGTTTGGAAAGTGAATCAGAGACAAATCATACAAAAAATATGAACCACTTCCGCTGTGGGCAAAGCTGCTGGCAGTGTTCATCGAATTTTATCCGTTAAATTTGATATTACTATTTGTTACGTGTGGATGGTATTTCTTTTTAGGAATAAGTGTACATTTGCTTAAAATATTGCCAATGTAGAACGGTTGCATGAAAATAAAAATCTTTTGGCCAAAACTTTATCAGTTATTTAAGAAAAATGTACTCATGAAATCGATGTTAATGGTATTCAAAACCAGAATATACGCAACCATGTGTGTCCTAATAAGTTTTTTTTAGTATATAGAACATATCCTTTAGATAGTTTTATTAACCAATCAAATCAAATTGTTCGCCTTTTAACAATATATAATAAATAACTAACCATGTAAAAATATGGTATTTCGGAACTCTAGTACATTTCCATAAGGTTGCCGAGGTTGGCAGCATTTATTTTTTGTATGTTTTTGCATGTTTCACGGATTCTTAATTGACATAACAGCGATAGGAAAACAAAAAGGCGAATTTGAAAAAAAATTGATTGGGCCAGTGGCAAGAGAATTGCGAGTTGAGACTTCGGGGTCTCAGTATGATTTGTCTCTGAAGAGCATGTCACTCCCAACTCCTTAATGGACTACGTCTACATCTTAAACATAAACTAAGTATTAAATAGACCGTCAGCTCGAACAACTTAACAGTATTTAATTATATAAGCTGTTTCACGTGTTTCTGTGTTTGAAGGTAACTGTGCCATGTTGAAATAAATTAGCCGCACGCATACACGTAGAAACCTGACAGTTCATTCAGTTTTTTTCTTTTATCACACCTCTCGCCAATTAGATTTTTTGTTTGTGCTTCACATGTATTCACAGATAGAAAATTTAAGAGAGAATTTTATTTTCAGAATTTGCGGGGGGAATCGGGTAGGTGCGCGGGAGCTGACGGTCTATTTAATACTTAGTTTATGGTCTTAAACGTACACGTACTCCAGATTCTTCTTTCCACCATCGCGACTTTGCGAGTGGTCGCAAGTAACAAGCTTTCGTGTGGGGTGGCATGCGTTTTTAACTTAACTGACAAATGAAGACTTTAAACCCAACAGCGAATTTAAGTTGTGCTACGGTTACCTGTGAGCCTGTGACCTCGTTCTCGTTGTAAATGCATTTAAACGTATTGTTATCAAACTGTTTCAAAAATTGACTCGCCCTAAAGAAATTCGTATGTGGTTCGCTGGTTAAAGGATAGTGATGCGATGTCATGAGAGCACAAGCGTTCTCACCTAGCCTCTCACTATCAACTCCTACTCTCACCTCCACGTTGGTGACTGGTGGGTGCCTAGTACTTCGATTGGGTAACCAACCCCTTTGGAAGGTCGTTGGTGGCAGCGGCCGAGAGAAGGGGGGGAGTGCTTTCTCATTAAGGCACCTCCTCTGGTACCAGACGGCAGCGGAGGAGTTCCCTAGCTGGAACCAACGGTGGCGTCTACAGTTCCAGTCAGGCCGAACTATTTAGTGTAATTCCTATAAAGGTGCTCTGACATATTCGGATACCAGGTCTATGTGGATTTCCAACACCGAGCCAGGGTGTTGGAGAAGAGTTGGTGGCGGATGAACCCTTAATGGGCCAAACAGCAGCGCTCACATCCCAAAGTGGGTTATTGGCACCGGAATAACCGGCTTGCTGTCCAAGGGCCTGGCCCTCCAGGTTGGGGGTTGTGCCGTCGGGGTTACTTCCCGACCATGTAAAAAAAACACTAGTTATGAGAGAGACACGAGGAGCCTCGGATAACGATATCCCTCAAACAGCAACCAGACACGGAACGTCAACGGACAGCGATCTAAGAGTATGCACCTGGAATGTTGGAACGCTTTACACCCCAGATGCAACTCAGAAACTTAAGTCTGTCCTCACGCAGTACAAGGCAGATATTACCGCGATCCAGGAGATACGATGGGTAGGATCAGGTATGATGAAAAAAAAAATTGCGTAATTTATTACAACTGCCATAAAAGATTGCATGTATTATAATGCGGATTCGTCGTGGGAAATCGGCTTAGGGTAAAAGTTATTGACTTTAAGCCGATAAGTGATCGCCTAGCTGTGATCCGCATCAAATCATTCCAAAACATAGCCTAATATGTATGTGCACACGCCCCTACCGACGAGGCTGAAGACCCTATCAAGGAGGAGTTTTATGACCTCCTGGATGGAGCGTACGGAGCCTGTCCGGAGTACGATGTCAAAGTTGTGCTCGGGGACTTCAATGATAAAGTCGGAAAGGAAAACATCTTTGGCGGGTTAGTTGGTAAGCACAGAATTAACGAAACTACCAAAGACAACAGTTACCGACTGACGGACTTCGCGCAGCTCGTAATACGGTGATAAGTAGCACTAGGTTTCAAAGGCTAAGGATCCACACAGCAACCTGGCGCTCTCCAGACGGTCGAACCGCCAACCAAATCGACCATGTGCTAATCGATGCGAGGCACGCATCCAACATCCTCAACGTGCGCACATTACGAGGGGCAAATGTCGACTCTGATCATTTTCTTGTTGCGGCTAAGTTCAGAGCTCGACTATCCAACGAGAAGAAGCTGCGTACCGCCCAGAAGAAGAAATTCGACGTTGGACGCCTTAGCACACCTGGAGTAGCCAGAGTCTACAAAGAGCGCCTGAGTGAGAAACTCTCCGCAGTGCATTCACCTACCACAGATGCCAACACCCAGTGGTCCCAGTATCGCGACATCATCAAAGAGGTAGCCGAAACCACCTTGTGGTACCAGCCACCCCAGAGAAAGAGCCCGTGGTATGATGATGAATGCGTACGCCGGAAAAAGGAGGACAGAAAATGCACATATGAAGAGGCTGCAGGGCAGAACAAGGTCAGCGAGAGAAGAGTATCGAGCCAGGAGGAGGGAGGAGAAGAAAATCCTGCGTATAAAGAAGAGGGCCTCCCAGTAGTCTCCCAGGTCAAGGAGATCGAAGAGTCCCGCGATCGAAGCAACATCCGGAAGTTTTACAAGAAAGCCAAGCAACTGGCTGCTGGCTTCAAGACCGGAACGCAGGCTCTTCGAAACAGTGATGGATACCTAGTCACCGAAGCGCAGGGAGTAGTAGATGTGTTTAAGCAGCACTTCCAGCAGCTGCTAAATGGCCATCATGTAGAGAGAGTGATAGGGCAAGAAGAGAACCCACGTCCAGTCAATGAAGAACGAGTTCCACCACCCAGTATAGAAGAAGTTGGCTTAGCAATAAAAAAGCTTAAGAACAACAAGGCCGCTGGCTCTTCAAATACGGTGGTGATGTTTTGGTAGGGCGCATGCACCAAATCATCAACCAAGTATGGGTGGAAGAAAACGTTCCCGATGACTGGATTGTCAGCTCCATATGCCCCATCTACAAAAAAGGCGATCCTATGTCTTGCAAGAACTATCGAGGCATATCCCTGCTTAATGTCGCATATAAGATCCTACCCAATGCACTGTGTGAACCTCTTAAACCGTTTTGCAACACACTAATCGGCACGTACCAGTGTGGCTCCCGTCCCGGCAGATTGACTATAGACCAATTTTTCACACTGAGGCAAATTCTGGAAAAGACCAACGAATTTCAAGTCGCGTAGGATAGTATACATCGTCAGGAGCTCTATATCGCGATGACCGAATTCGGAATCCCTGCAAAACTGATTCAGTTGTGTCGCGTGGCACTCGAAAACACGCGATGCAACGTACAATTTGGTGGTAGCTCCTCCGGATTTCGGCAAGGGGACGCGCTATCATGCGATATCTTCAATCTCGTACTGGAACAGATAGTGCGCAGGGCAGGTATCAACACGGAAGGCACTATCTTCAACAAATCCGTCCAGCTACTGGTGTATGCAGACGATATTGACATCATCGGTCGCTCCCAGCGTGCCTTGATAGAGGCTTTTACGGCGACTGAAGAACAGGCGAAATTCGTTGGTCTTGTATTAAATGAGGACAAAACTAAGTACATGCTATCAACAAACAAACAAACAAACATCTGTCCACCGCCTAGGACAGAACGTCACTATTGATAGCAACAATTTCTTGGTAGTTAAGGAGTTTATCTACCTCGGAGTAAACATGAAGTCCACAATTGACATCCTAGTGGAGATCCGGCGAAGAATTACCCTAGGAAACCGCTGCTACTTCGGTTTGACAAAAAAACCCAACTGGGTTCAAAACTCCTATATCGAAGGACAAAATGTATGCTCTACAGAACCCTTATCCTGCCAGCTGTGCTTTATGGCGCCGAGTTCTGGACGATAAGTAGGAAGGGAGAGCTGATACTGGGCTCCTCCGAAAGAAAAATTCCTCGGCGAATGGAGGAGAAGATACAAGCGCGTACTCTATGAGCTGTACCAAGATATGGATGTAGTCCAAAAGGCCAAAATTCGTCGACTACATTGGCTCGGCCACATCGAGCGAATGGACAATAATGCTCCAGCTAAGAGGATCTTCGAATCCCAGCCACCATGTTCGAGACGACAAGGAAGACCGAACCTCCGTTTCAAAGATTAAGCCATCGCGGATGCCTGGATAACTGGAAGCAACGTGTCCGGGATCGCAGAGGATGGAAGGCAACAGTGTATCAGGCAGAGGCTCTTCACGGGTCGGGAGCCCGTTAAGTAAAGTAAGTTAGGAATTCGTATACGAGTATTATGCGTGCATACGACATGACATAAAGATTGGCTTAGTAACAAAAACGTTTCGCCCAGTTTCAATAGTAACTAAATGAAAAATTATTTTTACTTGGCAAAAAAATGTGGAACGCTTCACGATTTTGCGTGTCATCCTTGCGCAGGGGCCATGCTAATCTTCTCTGTATCGTTCCAATTTTAGTATATGTTCTGCCGAAGCAAGAACAAGTAAGAGTGTTCTTTAAATGACCAATATAGAGGATTTAACGAACGAAATGCTGTGAATTGTTAATTAATATAAATTGCATATGTTTATTAAGCGAGAGTTAATTTTTAAGTAAAGACATGAACCGCCACAGCATTTTAGCAAAATGGACGCAATTAATCTCAACCAACAACCGTCACACATCAATGTACAGTAGTAAACGAAAGAAATGAAAATGAAAATGAAAATTAATTGAAGCTCAGAACCACTGTCTATAATATTATAGAAAACATCATTCATTCGCTTAGGACCTTAAACGAAGCTATATTTTTTTATTTTGAATTTTGCCTGCTTCTAAAATTAAACTAGAGCAGTACAAAAAATTATAACGAACACAATATACCAATGTAGACATATCAAACATAAATGCATTTTTTAGCTGCTGGCAGTATTTTTCGACATTTCAAGATTACTTGAAAATAAACTCGTTTGAAAATTTGTGGTTGCTTTGCAAACAATTGCTGCCCCTTTTGTAATGGTAAAGTTAGACTGTATGCCAAGTCATAAAATGCCAATTTCTGGCAGTTCTCCTGACAGAATATGGTCATACATTTTCGTTGTTTGTTTTGTCGATTTTTCAATCTATCATTTGTGTAAATTATTTCATTGCGTCTTTTCTTTGTAATTTGTTTAAGTTTAATTAGTGGTCTTGTCCTTTTTCAGTAATTGTGGTTATGTATACTTTTTTCCGGTTGTGAAATTTTGTTTTTGTGGAAATTATTGCTATCTATTTTTTTTTGTGTTTTTGTTAATATTCGTTATGTGTTTTCATTGGTTCGATTGTTTATTTTACTTGGTGCATATTTTATATGACATTAAAGGGTAATAAAGTTCTTTTGTTTTTTTGCTTTTTTCCTTTCTGTACTTTTCGTACATTTCTTTGGGGAGTTTAATCAATTGCCCGCTGGATGATACCGAGTCCGAATTTAATATTTAAATTAATTATATCTAATCGAATTGGTTTTGTTGAATTATTATTTTTTTTTTGTTATGAACATTGTTTTCTGTTGTTTTTATTAATTTGTTTTTAAATTAAACAATACCTAAAATAAAAAAAAATTGTTTGGTAGGTACATGCTTCCATTTTTATTCGATTGGGATGACGATTATGATTCTCCAACCATGCTCAAATGAATTTTTTCACGTCCTATAATGAATAAGTATTATATAGATAAATGTAGTAAATAAGCTGTATGTTTCTCACAGCATATGGTATTGCAAGTTTATTTCGCCCTCATTGACGAAATAGTCTGCGAATTCCTTATGTATCTCCTTGGCGTGAGGCGCATTGGTTGGTGAGACTTCAAATGAAAGGAAAGTTCCACTTAAGGGTTCGTGATGGTCTACGTGAAGCCGACTTTAATTCAGTCGTCCCGCGATGTTCAATCTTGTCAATCAAACACGCCGTCAAAACCAATGCGCAACGGCTCTCTTTATTCATTTTTCACTACAATAAAATGACCACAATCAATTTCGAGCAGTGAAAAACAAAAAACAAATAAGAAAAAATTGTACCTATTATTTTATTGCCAGAAAATTTTCAACTTCAAATTTTTGCTTTTTTCTTTACATAGCATTGTCCTACTATTTACAACATTTGGTAATAAATAACAAATGCCTTAAATGACAGTCAAGGCAAATATGTCCATATTGGCAGTTTTGGTCATATAGTCTAATATACAGTTTTGATAATCCTGACATTTTGGACATTTGACAGCTATTCTAGTCATTTGCCTATTGGCATTCATATGCATAATTGGCATACCTACAGTCTAATCTTAGCTTTATACACTAATCGTCATTATTAATGACTTTTCAACATGAGAGAAAAATGGAGTTTCATATGGGCTTTAGTTAATTTAATTTAATACTACATTTTTGATATCCGAGTGCACAAGGGGTTTCCATGTGTTTCCGTGGTGTAGTGGTTATCACATCCGCCTAACACGCGGAAGGCCCCCGGTTCGATCCCGGGCGGAAACAGTTACTTTTTTTTTTGAGACAAAAAAGACGGTTTCGCAACCGTCAACTTACATAATTCTAGAGCAAGCGATTGTACTAATATTCATTTATAGCGTTCAGGGCTCTTATCTCGTAATTTATGAAACGATCGTCGTCGAAACGATTAAATAAAACTACGTCGTTTTTAGCTTACACACACCGCATTGAAAACTCGTCGATGTATTCACACCGAACGCCAACTAATTTTCGTTTGACGTTTCGCATTAATTAACAAATAAAAAGAGTTCAAAGCATTTAAGAATAATAATACTAGTCCATCGATTAATTGTGGAAAATTATTTAAAGTTGCGAGTTGTGACTTCTGTTCTGCTGAAAATGCTTATTATTGCAAAATGTGTGATTGTTACAACAATCCAACGATTGGAAGTCGTTTTCGTGGTAAACAATTCGTTTTGAAAACTGAAATATGTATGGAAAAACTTCTGTTTTCGATAAAGTGCTCGAATATTGTCGGCTCGGTCTGTTCATTTTGAACAGTTGTGTGTCTTCCTTTAAATAATTTTTAGTTTATTCTAAGACCTAATTAAAACTAAAAAATGCACCAAAAACGTAAAGAAAGACAGACAGAAAACAGAAGAAAAAAGGGAACAATGTTATTTGTAAATAATACACCAAAGTAAATAAATTCAAAATCAAAATCAAGTGGATGTGAGTGTCAGTTGGCAACATTAAAATTGTATTAGGTTCATTCGCGTACGCGAATATCGCTATGGAACAAAGTGTATACACCATCAAAAAAGACAGAAAAAGAGAAAATTAATAATAACGAGTAAAAGCCGCTACGCAGCTGACACAAAGAAAACATCAACGAAAAGACTTCGTTCTCCTTTTCACTTTGCAGTACGCAGCTGCTGCGAAATGATGGCGAAAAAGTGAGTAGTTGTAGTAGATTGCTTGGTACAATTTTCCACTCTCTTTTCACTCACGTTTATTGTCCGGGACATTATTTGCTTGCGAAAATTTGACATTTGTACTGCAGTGTTACCAGGTTTTACAAGAGGTGCACATTTTTTGCAATTCTTTAGGCACACTTATATTCTGATTACATTGATTTTAAAGACGACAATAGGCGTGTTTTTTTTAGCTTCGATCTCAGCAAAGCAAAGTAAAGTATGATTTTTAGCTCGTAATTACAACAACTACGTTCTACTTGACACTTCGAGAACTCAGAGTAGTTGTTGTAATTGCGTGCTGAAAATCATACTTTACTTTGCTTTGCTGAGATCGAAGCTCAAAAAAACACGCCTAATATTAAATTAAAATATAAACAACACAACACGTACTCATAATTGAGCGACTTTTCTAGTTTCCATTTTTCAATGTTAAAAATGTTAAAAGAAAAGAAACGCCTATGGAAACGAGTTTATATATTAAATTATTTCGAAATGGTATAAATGCGTGAAAATCAATTGCAATGGATCTCCAGTGCAATTCAATTCGATTTGACAGCATAAATCTGAAATACCCAATCGAAAACTACATAATTGTTTATAAAGTTTTAGTTATACGAAAAGAGTACGTTCGCAATAGAAGAATTCATTTAATATATTCCTAAGGGCCGTTTGCTGATACGACAACTCTTATGTGACAGTTTATGCCCTGAAAAAAGTAGCCCATTAGTATTTAAGTTGGACTTAAATCGTTAAGAGTCGTATGAGCAAACGGCCCTAAAAGCCTAAAAATCGACAAACTTAAAAGTGAATAGCGTAAATTAGGATAAATTCCAAATGACAATTTTAATAGTCAAATGCCAGTGCTGGTAACACTGCTACTTGTGTATCAGCTGATGGAACTCCCCACAAATTATTTTCCACTGCCTTTTCGCAGACATTTCGCTGTCCATTTGGAGACCACAGGTCCGTACTACCCATCACACTAAATATTTTGATAGGTCACAATAGGTAATTTTATATGGAAAACTTCGTCTTTGTGAGTTCGTAAAATCTGGCTCTGACAGTAAAAAGGATTATTAGTATCGCGCACTGTGCCTTGTACTTTTTAAACAATTGACATTAAAATATAGTTAAATGATTTAGCTTTGGTTATAGTTTATTATATTTATATTTTAAAAATAAAAAATAAATAGCTTAACCAAAATTAATGAATAAAAATGTAGTAGATCTGTTAAATTATGTAGCGATTGCGTGTTTTGCGAATAGAGAAAACTCTGATTGCAGCCAATACCAAGTGTCATATAAAGTCCTATTCACATCAATTGTGCTTTGTAAGATCGGGTGCTGAACACGAAGATAATAGCAAAACACTATAAATTGTTCTGTCAGAATAAGAGGATAAATGAGTCTCAAGAGTCTTAGATGACACTGCCGGATGTAAAGACCCTATTGCATGTACTGTGTAAACGTCTCGAACCATTTTTCAGTGTGGCCATTGATTTCGTGGTTTCGCTGGAATTTGACACCTGCCAAACTCATCTGTCATTTGAAGTGTCATAATATTAGTTGAATGTTTGCCATTAATAATAATGGATCGCTTAACAATCGTGCAACGCGTTAAAATTATACAAACTTGCTACCAGACGTGGCTAGAGGACACAACACTACCAATTATGGCGTTATTGCGTTATTTCACGTTTTGCCGACGTCAATTGGCCACCAATATCATGCGAATTGACACCGTTAGATTGTTTTCTGTGGGCCTACGCAAAAGACAGTCAGCCTTATTTATTAGAATTTGCTAAACGCGCCTAAACACCTGTATAGTTATGCAGTGTAGAAGTATTTTGTACAGCCTTTATACACCCTACCAAAAATTCTTATTTATAAAACATTTTCCCATACATACGAGTTATACAGGGCTTGCGTCAAAAAAGGTACTGGAAAGGAGAAATCTATTACATTTATCTGTCCGAAAATATGAAAAAAAAAAAAATTGCAGCATGTGAGAAATATAAACTCAAATACAAATAGGAATTCAGAAATGGAAAAATAAAAAGAAATAGTTGGGAAATTTGTGACTCCCATGAAATGGTAGTCTTGTGCAAATTAAAACACATTTTTAAACAATTCCAAACATCTCATAACTGCACATATTTCTTATCTAGGATACTTTTAGAATATTTACAATTGAAAATAAAATCGTCGATACAATATATCCAATTTATTTTTGATATCATTTCACATTTTAAGTGACAGATTTTTTAAGTCAAAATGACATTTCGATAATTTTCCACCTCTATACAGGCACCAAACAACGTCCAAGCGCGTTTAGCTTATACAAGCTGTAATCAAGGTTGAATAATTTGTATAAATAGGGTTTTTGCGTTTAGAGGCATTTTAAAGGGTGCTTTTACACACTCTTTATAATACGTTTATAAATAAAGCTGTGCGTTTACGCGAATAATCCCCGAGCTCTAGACGGATTAAGAACCAACATTACTCAAGTAATGGCCGAGATACCGCCTGAAATGTGCGAAAAAGAGGTTAAAAATGACATCAAAAGAATGGCATACTGCGAATATTCCAGGGCCGCCATTTGAATGATGTTGTTTTTCACACTTAATGGCGAAGTCCAAACTTCATAATGAAATTCAATTTTCGTCAAAAATGTGTGTGTTCAATTTTGCACGTAATTAAGCCGACTTTACTATTGCTATTCCAACGTCATTTTTATACTGACTGACGTTTGCCTGGCTTCGGGATACGGCTACGTATTTGAGGTAACGTAATGGTATTTTCATTATTAAAAGTGTTTTAAGAAATAAGTTTGGCTTTAAAACGTTCAGGATCGTGTTCAAAATGAAATACTGGAGCTTAGAGTCCTTTTTGCGAGCGATTTAACGTTGAAATTTCGTTAGCAACAGCATGTTCACGGATAACAGGACTTGACACTTACATTATGATTTCGGCAAAGGAAACTTCCTCAATTTTGTTTTAAAGTAGATAGTGATCAGTTCCTAGTGTCTTTAGGAACAACTTTAGTAAGACCGTCAGCAACCATATTAATCGTTGGAAGATATTTGAGAACCACAGCTTTTTGTTCTATTGCCTCCTGTATGAAGTGATATTTATAGTGTATGTATATGTGTATATGTACGTGACTATTTTCCGCCATAAACAGCTATGTGTTGAGCACTTTGATTATTGCAAAACAAAGTTTTAGCATCAAAACATCCAAAATAGCTATAGTTCATGTAATAAGTTGCGAAGCGCATATGCTTCCTTTGCTACGATGTATTCCGCTTCAACACTTGAATTAGCCACATTTCGTTGATTCCCAGCTTATGGCAGCCCCTGCAAATAAAAAATCAATAACCATTCAGCTCAACTAGGGTCAACATAACCAACGAGGGGTAATCCAGATTTGCGAAATATTAATTTTGAGTTATTTGTACCATTAAGATAGCGCAGTAAGTTAATTGCTGTTTTCCAATGCTGCTTTTTGGATAAGGTACTATGCCACTTGTTATGCTTTATGAAGCCTGCAAAATTTATAACTCTGAGGAGTGTCACCTAATTTTTACGCCTGTCAAAAACCCTGCATTACCCTGAAAAATCGGCTACTATATCGAACGTTGCTCTGAAGTCTGTCAGTTTTTGACTTTAAAAAATATTTATCTTTTAAACGAAACGATCAAATTTGTCAAAAAAAATTCGTTTCGATTTGCTTCGTTCTCCATCTGTCATAGAAAGTTGGATCCAGATTGGGCAAATTTGTTTCTCCAAAATTCGAAGCATATTTACCAACTGATCTTTAATGCTTCCCTCGGCAAGAAAACGAAGAGCTGCAGCTAACTGTAACGCGCAAGAAAGCGAATATTGTTTAAGATGGGGTTTAACAGTTCGCAGCACCATTAAGAAAGCACATTTATTTAGTCGGTAGAATGATATAAATGTATATGAAATAAAAAAATTTGAACTTTCGTTTGCATAAATTGTAATTATGAACGCAGCATCTGCACTTTCCAATGGATTTAAATGGTCATACTTTTCATTTTGGGTTTGCAACAACACGGCAATTAACACAGCACTCATTATTAAATAAATCGCGAAAACGAGAAGAAATTTAAAACAACAAACCATTATTATCAAAATTATATTTTTGCAACGTTCCAAATGACAGATATCAGCTGTTTTTCGTTTCACAAAAAGTGATTTCGAAAAATGTTCGATATTAGTAAATCGGTGAAAATGTGGAACACTGAAATCGAACTCACTCGGTTTGAAATTTCGATTTCATTTCGCTCTAGTTCTGGAAAAAGCTAATAAAGTAATTTTTTTCACACTTTTAGGAATTATACTATTAATTCACTTCCAAACAATACTTCTTTAAACAATTAAGACAATCATTTAATTCACTGCATACTTTACACTTCTTTATAATTATATCTTCACAACCGAATACTCTTTCGAACTTTACAAATCACAGTTTTAAGCTAAGTATCCTGCTCGCGCTAAATTTTATCTCTCATACAAAAAAGTCTACAAAGATAAAATTTAGCGAAGCAGTTTAGCAAAGCAGTATCCTGTTCGCACGCTAAATTCTTAACTTCATATAGATGGGCCGATGAAAAGTCTCCACTCATTTAGCTCGCGAAATAAAATGTACGGTACATTAAATCGAAGATAAATTTTGATATAAAAAAGGAGGAAACAATTTGTGTTGTGTTTACTTTGGATTTTTTTCAGAGGAAACCGCAGAAAACATTTGTGCGATTAATAAAAGAGAACGCAAAAATTCCGTTTCATGCGATAAAAAAACATAAAAAAATTGCAGGGCTTGTGGAGGAACAATGCAAATAGGGATTTACCCGACACTAAGGAACGTGTCGTCTTCTGCTTGCTATTATAGAACTTATTTCAGCTGCTGCAGCAATGATAATATCTTCTTCAATTTCGCTAATATCTATTGTTTTGGAACGATTCAAACAATGCATTGTCTTTAAAGTTTGAAATTCGAAAATTGTATGTACGCGAACAATTAAAATAACGTTTACTGTCATCAACAAATGGTTTTTGTCCCATCTATATGATGTTTAAAAATTGATCGAGCATTTATCTTTGGTGTGGAGTAATGAAGTGGAGACTAGGGACGCTAAAATTTCGCGCGAACATGATACTAGGCTTAAAAGTCAACTGTTCACACTTTTGTTCTCAAATCTGCCGTTTTATATTCGCTCCGCCATTATCGTTAAATTTTTAGTGAATGCCGGTTTGTCCCGAGCAAACTTAATGGTTCTAGAATTAGCTCACTTAACTCTCCACTTATTTGACAGATTCGAGTATTCAATTGGTGGAACTTGGTGACTAATGGGTTGTTTACATTTTATGTTCCACGCTACAGTATGTTAAGGAGGTCATATCGCTTGTGCCAAAGCTCTTACGACTTATGCGTTGATTTAACTGCTATATTAGAAACTTCATTACCCTTTCGTTAATTCACTTAATATAATTTTTAGTGTTCTACAGCCTCAAGAATGATTTTATCCTTTTACATGATCAGTCCTTTGCAAATATTTGTATGACTCCGGCAGACTATCGAGCAACAGCACAGCTAACAAGTCATCATCTTATTTGACATTCATCTCGTGTGACAATTAAATTAAAGTTAATTAGGTGTTGTTCCATATTTTGGTGTTCATGCATTTTGTAATTGATCAACTTACGGAATTCCTCAATTTTGGTACGTTTTCCCTTACGATTGCATGTCGCCTATAAGAGATCTCAAACTCCTTTTGACGTCGTTATTCCGTGTACGAGTGACATTTGCTCCATCGACACGATAATCTCCATTCCATTCCATTCCTGTAGTTTTACAAAAAGTTACAGGTTTTCCACGGAGCGAACTGCCTCCATTTGATGTTCCATGCGAAAAAATTGTTGCCATTAAATAATGGTAGTTTTCCCAACAGCGTTGACATTTTCTTTAAGAATATTACTCAATTATTAATTTAATCTGGACCCATAACCTGTTAAATATTAAGTGATGGAGTAAAACACGTTCAGATTAAGATGAAGGTTAACAAGGGCAGAATAAATCTATTAGGTTAAGTAAGGTAGAAAAAAGAGTACAAATTACAAGAAGGGAAGTGAAAGAGAAAGATGACAACTTGCTTAGCTTGACATAATAATTAGTTAAAAGATTTCGCTAGAAAACTATAGTATGATATAGGGTGTCCACTAATTATAATATATTGATTAAAATTATTGTATTAACACAAACTAACGTAACGTAGACAAATAAGCAACGAAATAGTTCCAGTCCAGTGTTGTGCGTCTCGGTTTTTAGTTTGATTCAACATCCCGCTCGCCAAAAGTGAATGGCGCTGGAACTGGATTAAGGTAAAAAGCAATTTTGTGAACACATCTCCACCAGAAAGGTCTCGGAAGTGTGAAGTAGAATGTAGTTCTTGTGATTGCATGCTGAAGACGCTATTTTATTTAAATTTACCAATAAAATAAATGTGCAATCATCTGCAGCTCGTATTAAAAGAGTGAAAGCCTCAAAAACATGTGGAATCGATTGGTCTTAAAGTAAGCGGAGTAAACATCATCTCCTCGAATGACAGAGATTCTAGTAAATAACTGGTTCTTCTATTAGGCAAAAAACATAAGCATAAACATTTACAAACTATTGACTCGAAAGACAAAATTTAGACTCTAAAGTAACCTACCCTTGTTTCGCCAGCCTTACGGCGCTTAGTGCTGGACGTTAAGCGGAAAGGAAAGAGTTAAGCTCTATTCTGAACAACGCAAGAATTATGATCAGATCGGTTTTGATACGTGATTCCCCGTTTACCCCTGGACACTTTTCCTGGCGCACATCACACGGGTAGTCATCTTTCGTGATTATTCATGGCTTACTTCCATTAATCATTTTAAAGCGGTAAAACACAAAGCAGACGTTCAGTATATGATCGACTACGCGTGATCATTCGCTAAGGGTCAAGATTCGAAACCAAATTCTGCGAACCATTGCCGATTACTGGATGCAAACGAATGCAAACCTACTTAAAAAGTTTTTGTGAAAACAATTACCTTTGTAGCATTGGGAATTATCCGCACACTCCTGACTCACACTTTAAATGTAGGACCACATGATTTTGTGCAAAATGCAGAAGACTTATAAACCAGATTCGCACAAAGTGCAAAAAATCCCAACAAAAAAAACCCGTCTAACGAAATTAATGTTAAAGTCAGTCTCATCACATTGTCGTTGTTTTCATGGTCGAATCGCATCTGAATCTCGAACACGAACTCGTTCTCGCACTCTTTCTGTCTGGCAAAGTATTACAATCCTCTCTCAGTCTTAGTTATATGAAATACGATACCTTGTACGACGTTCATTCTCAGATCAGCCTTAGTCATTCCATAAGTAGCCATCGTGGTGATCGGAACTACTGCCGCGCTCCGTCGTCTATACTCCGCTCGAAATTTAAAATAGTCACCAGTCAGTTATTGGCCAGAAAGAGAACAAACTATAGGTGTACACTTTGCCAGTTCTCTGTGTAATTAGATGCGTAGCAGAGGTCATTAAAAATCAATCTAGTCAGCGTCTAGGTACGTCTTATTTACGATACCCAATCGGACTATTGACGCAGTAGCAGCAGCAGCAGCGTATCTACAGCGCTGAGTGGTGAGGTTCATTTAAATTTCCAAACTTGTTTTTGTTCATTCACATCTGATGCGGGGAGACAAGAAATCCCCACGGGTCACTAATCAGTTGATAAACTCCGTCTCTATCGGATTGGTACATTTTTGACGATCGTTTTGTGTTGTTCTTTTGCAGATTGTCCCCGAATACGAGTATGTTGTCGAGGATTTTGCTGGTGTCATGGGTGCTGAGTGTTATCAGCGCCCAGACTGTCCCACCGAATATTGACGGCGTGATTGCAAACATTTTCAACACATCCGCTGGCACACGGCCGACGCCAACTCGTCGACCGGGAATCGGCGATATTGTTACCTCTGAACCGATCACAGCCACCTCGGAGCCGCAAGTTCTGTCCACAGATGATGGCGTGAAATGCACATGCGTGCCGTACTACCTCTGCAAGCCGGAAGACAACACCATTCGTGATGACGGCGAAATTGACGGTTTCGGCAAAATTGACATCCGCTTTGACCCGTACAGCTGTCAGCACTATCTCGATCTTTGTTGTGTCGACAATCGGACATTGACGCAGCCAATCGCCCCTACGCCGGTGGTGGAGAGGCCCAACCAACCCAGTGGTTGTGGCATTCGCAACTTGCAGGTTGATTTCCAGATCAGCGGCAACAACAACAACGAGGCTAACTTTGGCGAGCTTCCGTGGACCGTGGCCCTGTTGAAGACCGACAACGAGGAGTACTTTTGCGTTGGTTCACTGATCCATCCACAGGTGGTGCTAACAGCGGCACATTGCGTTCGCAAGTTCAAACCGAGTCAGTTCAAGGCACGTGCAGGCGAGTGGGATTCACAGACAACAAAGGAGCGACTGCCATATCAGGAGAAGATTGCACGCGAGTTCATAGCGCATCCGTCTTTCAACGCACAAAATGTGGCCAACGACTTCGCGTTGGTTGTGCTCACCGAACCTATCGCATTGGCCGATCACATTAATGTGGTATGCCTGCCAGCGGCGAATGTGATGCCAGCGGTCGACGAAACATGCCTGTCCAGTGGATGGGGTCGTGACGTCTTCGGAAGTGCGGGGAAATACAGCGCGATCATGAAACGAGTTCCCCTGCCGGTGGTGGGCTTCCAGCAATGCCAAGACATATTCCGAAAAACTCGACTGGGCAAGTACTTCAACCTAGATCCTTCGTTTATGTGCGCTGGTGGCCAATCGGGCGTCGATACATGTCAAGGTGATGGCGGTGGTCCGCTCGTGTGTCCTGCTGTTTCATCTCAAAATCGTTACTATCAGAGTGGTATAGTGGCATGGGGCCTGGGATGCAATGATCCCATTCCAGCGGCGTATGCGAATGTGGCGTTGGCGCGCAGCTGGATTGATGACAACATGAACCGACTTGGATTTGGAACTGCTTCGTACAGCTATTAAGCGAAATAAAAGTGAAGACTAATTGAAAGTGATTAAGAGAATGTGTTATTTATTTTCGATTGGGGGTTTTTGTGATCATTATGTCACCGAATAATCAGACAGGTGATAAATTGAACTCAACTGGCATATATGGAATTTGTTGTTTATCTTCCGAGTTCGAACCGGTTTTTCGATGGTGACCACGAATGTGAGAAGCGGATTTTTGACTACATGAATACATGTTTGGTGGGTATAAATCCATGGAATTGAAGTCGAGTCAAGTTTCTACTGAAGTTGGTTGTGCCTGTCACGATTGTGTACAAAAATTGATATAGCTTTTGGGAAGATCAACTTTTAAATGTATTTCTCGTTTTATAGTCAGTATAATTTACTCATTCGCCAAACGAAATTATGTTAAAAGAGTTTTAATGTTTCATTACCAATCGTGATACAGGAACATTCTCTTGTCATAAGTAATTCGGCTCAACTAGATAATTCATCTTATTGATACGTCCATTGGAACAAATTGTTCTAGATATTCATTTGTGTGACGGAAGGACACCTATTGTAAAGGGCGAATGTGTATGCATCACTCAAAGCAAATGACCGCATTCAAGACGTCAACTAGATTGGTCTGGATAAGATGTAACCTGAACGCAAAAACTAGATTGCTCGAGAACGGCACTTTTTCTACGTCAGCCATATACGCGAACTGTCAACTTAGAATTTCTTGACTAGATTTGTCGGCTACCCCTCCATAAACGTCAACTGATACAGCTGCTCATATGACCGATTTCCCCCAATCAAAACCGAGATACATCTAGTCAGAGAGCTGTCAGACTTACTAAATTAGATACTTGAACGTTCCCAATGTGACGACTTTGAGCTCGTAAAATCCTTACAAAACATATATGACTTTACAGCTGACTTAATTCGTTGAACATATGTATAGGTACATAGCTCAAACAAGTCGTAGGGGAACTTATTTTATTTACTATAAACATATTATTTATGACAAGACTGTTTATAACTAGGTACTTACATACATATATAAAAACTGCATTGATAGAAATCACTCAATTAAGTGATAAATGACGCATCTCATTTGCGATTGTTTTGATTTCATCCGAATGTAATCACAAAATTCCCCATACAAATAGGAATCCTAAAAGTAATAGCATTCGACTTTAACCGCAGTCAAGTGCACAGCGACAGCCACTGCGTCTTTTTACCCTTTTCACTAACCAGTGCTGTCGTTTTAATATGTGCTTGTTTTTTTTTTTTAACAATACGAAGGCGAGCCATGAAAAATAAAATATTTTGTTTTCAAATGCATTGGTAAAGCAATAATTTTGCCTTTATGGAAAAATAGCAATTAATTCAATTCAAATTTAGTAAATTACGTAAATAATTTACCCACGTTAGTAAGTTTCTTAACAAGAATTATATTATTTGTACAGAAAGACAGTAAATCCTTCTGGTATTTTATAAATTCCAAACGTAAATCTGTGGGGATTCCGGGCACAATGCATTTTAGAGGTGTGGAATCGTCTAATTTAGAGCTTTTCGTTTCTTTCTTTGAATCGGTTTATACAAATGGCAATGGTCATAGTAGTAAAACAAATAATATTGTTAATCTTGTCAGTATTGGATATCTTGAGCTAAGCTATGAAGAGGTTTTGTTAGGTCTTAAGTCTCTCCGGCCAAACCCCTATTGTGGCGTGGATGGCATACCTACCAGCAATTATATTGAAAAATTGTGCCATTGGTCTTTGCATTCCACTATTAAATATTTTAAACCGTTCTCTTCAAGATGGAACATTTCTTAATGATTGGAAGACTTCTTTTCTTGCCCCTATTCATAAGGCTGGTGGCAAAAATAACGTCGAGAACTATCGCGGTATTTGTAAGCTCTGAGCTATCCCCAAGCTGTTTGAAAGCACCGTTAAAAATAAACTAGAGTTTTTAATGAAATAATGCTTATCTGAAGCACGGTTTTGTATCTGGTCGGTCTACTGTCACAAACTTGGCTTCATTTTCATCTTACGTTCTAAATGAGATGGAAAACAAAAGCCAAGTAGATGCGATATATACCGATTTTAGTAAAGGCTTCGACTCGGTCAATCACTCAATTCTTCTTGAAAAACTAGAAGCTTTTAGAATTCACTCTAAAATGCTTCTATGGATTTCATCGTTCCTAATTGGTCGCTCTCAACGAGTAAAAATTGTAACTTCGCTCTCGAAGATGTATTAGGTGTAGGTACCTCGGGTGTTCGGCAAGGAAGTCATTTAGGTCCACTGCTCTTCATTATTTTTATTAATGATATCGTTTCAACAGTCAAAAATAGTCATTGTTTACTATACGCAGATGATTTAAAACTGTTTTCATGTATCAAAAGTATTGGTGACTGTTCTTTGATCCAATCTTGGTGCAACGTCAACAGTTTAAAACTAAATATTAAGAAATGCAATGTGATTTCCTTTAATAAATCTGCATCAACATTTGAATATGATTACTCTATTAATTCAATTTATTTAAATAGAGTTATGATAATCAAACATTTGGGAGTCATGTTCGATACGACATTTTCCTTTAAATGTCATATTGATTATACTGTCGCGAAGGCTAACTCAGTTGTTGGCTTCATAAAGCGTAATGGAAAAACGTCAAATGGACGTGATTTGGAATCCACTATTTTTAACTTACTCTGATCGCCTAGAAAAGATTCAAAGGCGTTTTTCTAAATACGTTTTTTATTTAATGCATTAAGAATTTTCTCCTAACTATAAAGCCAGATGTTTACTTCTTGCTATTAAATCTTTGAAATCCCGGCGTCAAATACACGATATAATGTTTGTAAGAGACGTCCTTTGTTTCCATATAAGATGTTCTAATTTTCTCTCGATGATATCAATATATGCACCCACGCGATCCTTGAGAATTCGTAATCTTGTAAGCACTTGTAGATGAATTAAAATAATAATAATAATAAAATAAATGGAACCAGAAGGCCCAAAACCTTAAGCCCGTACGACACTACATTTTTTATGGCATTTTTTTTGCTTTTAAAATGAAACTAGAGCAGTACGAAAAATTATAACGAAAATTCCCGATAGGAGTGAGTTCGTTCACACCAACTTTATGTAGAAACATAAAACAAAAATGAATTAAAAATGTATTCAAAATACAATTTTCAGCTGCTGGCAGCTTTTTTTTTTTGACATTTCAAGATTATTTGTTAAAAAATACGTTTGAAAATTTGTGGTTGCTTTGCAAACAATTGCTACCCCTTCTGTTATACACTTTCAGTCTCTTTTACACACCGTTGATTTTTAAACATGATAAAAATAAGGAAAAAATATAATTGTTGATACTTTAAAAAGAAAAGGAATATTAAAAAATAATCTTTTGATATTGTGTCAGTCAATTTATTATTCGAAAGGAAGCTACAAGTTTTATTCATATAATAAAATAATATAGAAAAAATCGAAAAAGATAATTTGTTCCTTAATTATTAGGTATTACCTAATTACCAGGTTTAGTATACAGTACACGGAAACTGGTTATCGAACAGTAATGTCATAGGGTAAAGCCCCTTACGGATTTTTCGTCATAAAATATATCACAGTAATAACGAATATTAATATTTTCGAATAATTCTTAAAATAAATTATTCTTTATTAAATTCTTCGTCTGCAAAATGAAGAAAAAATTAACGTTAATTATTTTTATCAGAAAATTGTTTATTTAGATTTTAGTAAAAAAAAGTATTTTTTTCCTGTGGCCGGCCCGTTGTTTCCTGTTTCCGGCCATCTCGTGTCCTATATTCGGCCACCCAGTAAAGATAGGGCTTAAATTGTTTAATATTTCATATTTAAATGTTTTATTACAGAAAAGTTAAGAAAAAAACTTTATTTATATTATTAAAAATAAGTAAAAAAAATTTAATTAAAAAACAAAATTTGAAAACAATTACCCACAAAATTTTCACAAAAAAACACTAATTCCGACAGCAATTTTACTAACGATTTCACAGTAAACTCACACAAAACCTTCCCCGACAGAGCACAAGTCAAATGAGTTGAGCCTCGCAACAAGAATTTTGACACATTAATGGAAAAGTTTAAGAAAACAATTTAAGACCAAAAACTTCGAAAGAGAACTGTATACAATTCACTAATTACAACGACTTTTCCGAGAGGTGGCTGGCCACTGGGGAGGGCCGCAATTCGGTTACTCTACCCTACGGGCTTAAGCAATTAAAATTGAAACAATCACAACACAAATACTGAGAGACTGAGCAAAGTTTTGGTTGGAACAGTGTGTTACATATCATTGAAATAGCTTTTCACTCGAAATTAGCTTCACCATCCGAATATTGTTAAATTTTCTTTTGCTATTTTATTGTTGGTATACCTAGCTTATGCAAAATGTTAACTAGATTTATTTGGTAGATATACGAACGCGTTGACTAGTCAACTTGAATTGTTTTTGTAATCCTGCTGTTTATTTTGAATTTAAATATTTGAAAATGTCAACTGGGTGTGGATTTTCTTGACTAGACTACCCTCCATAAACGCCAACTGAAAAAAAAAAACTATTTTCCTGGAACTTCGCACGACAGCTGGGTCTTTCAGAACTCACTCATCTACCTAAAGCTGTTTAGAGCTTGTGGAGGTGGTTTTTCTTAATTGGTTAACATTCTTTAACTACTTTCTTTCTTTGCAGATTATTTAATATTGGGTGACTCTGCATATCAGTGCAGGTAGAATCTACTCACTTCACACCGGGATGATGGACATCTTATAAGAGCTGAAAAATCATATAATATTAAGCTCAGTGCCTGTCGAGTAAGGATAGAACACTCTTTAGGAATTTTGAAGCAACGTTTTTCTTCAGCTTTATTACTGTAAGCCTAGAACTATTAAAACAAACGTTGGCAATTCGTTAGAGCTAGCTTTGTCTTGCATAACCTTGCTGATGAAAGTGACTTTCCTTTTTTGAGAGAAGAACCACTTCAGGCGGATGTGGATTCAACAATCAGATATTAAGACAACAGCGCTGGAAAAAATCTTCGTAATCAAATCTGCACACAATTGGAACTTCATTGAAGCAGCAAACGTTATATTAAATCGTGTTTAAATTAGAAGTAAAATATCTTTATCTGCTTAATAGGAACTTTTTTTTTATTAATATTTCTTAAAATTAAAATTAAAATTATGCATAGCATTTATTAAATGATCAGTCTTTGTTCTAGGTAAGTTTTTTAAGAATACTAAACAACAGCTCGATTTTGAAGAATATACGAATCAGTTTTTCGTCTATAAAAACTTCGCTAGCAGCTGAATCTTCTTCAAATCTCTCTTTAATCTTCAATTTTTCCTCCATAAACCGCAAGGCCTTGGCATGGAATTGATCTTTTTCTTTTCGTATTTTCCGCAACTCCTGTAAGATGAGAGACTGCTCCAATCTTCCTTTCGGCGTCTCTTTTGGTGTTTCAAGTTCATTATTATCAATTTCGTCTGCTTAAAAATAAAGGTTAATAAATTGCAATCTTTTCCTAAATATTTGAATATTACCTCCGCTCCCAGCGCTCCTTGCACTACTATCTTCAACAACTTCTTCCTGGGGGCTCAAACCTGCTTGCGTTAGTAGATCCTGTCTCGTGCAGCTTCTGTCGTTTCCAACAATGAACTCAGGAAACATACCCTTCTTCGTTTTCAAAATAGTTCCCATTTTCACTGGAGTAATAAAATAATGAATTGAATATCCAATAAGTAAAGCATTCAATAACCAAACCTTTCGAATGCACAAGTCTTTCTGTCTCTCCCAGTTTGTGAATTATGAATTTTTTTTTTATTTCCTTTCAACGCCACGGTATTTGCCCTCAATTTGGGATACCGTAATGTCGTTTTCCATTGGTTTCACTCGGGGATCCACTCATTCTTAAATCCAATGGAACAACAAAACAGCTTCTGAAAGAATCCACAACAGTATTGGTGAAATGCCAAAAAATAATCTACGGCTGCTGTCAGTTGACTTCTATTTATTAAATACATAAAATTAAACTTGTGTGAGTGCTTCTGGAGTGGATTCTGCCTTCAAATCGAGAAGCGAAATTCTCTCCTCAGAATAACCAGAAGAGTATTTTTTGTTCCAATGGAACGGCCTCTGAAGTGATTTTTTCGTTTCCGGACTCTCCCGGACGCTTCTTTTTGCCAAATGGAAAACGACATAAATGTATACCCAGCGTTTGCCATCCCATCCCGAATGTGCATCCACATTTTCTTTTTCCTTTGAAGTTTATGGCACTTTCCCAATTTTTTTTGCAATTCCTGAATTAAAACCAACCATGCTTTTCGTGTTTTCATTTACCGACATTACGGCTGATTTTCAGTTAAAGGCTCACTTAAAGTAATTATTATAATCCTTATACTTATGATTGTATACTTATAATCCTTGATTGCTTGATCTTGTTGTTAGTTTTGACAGCTTGTCGAGTGTATGGGAAATAATATATTATTGGGGACGTTCAAGTATCTAGTTTAGTAAGTCTGACAGCTGTCTGACTGGATCTATCTCGGTTTTGATTGGGCGAAATCGTTCATATGAGCAAAATGAAATTCCTGACTGCGTACTAAGTTGACAGTTCTCACACGTGACTGACGTGGAAAAAGTGACGTTCCCGACCAATCTAGTTTTTGCATTTAGGTAACATCATATCCAGACCAATCTAGTCGACTTAAGATAACTAGATTCTTGAATATGCCCATTGACATGTAGTTTTGAAATGTAGCTCTTACAAGGCCATGCGCATGCGCATGTTCTCGCGTTCGACTATTGAGCTTGGCACATAAAAAGTGTATTGCTTTACACAGTGGCACCTAACGGAATTTTAACAGAAAAATCTGAATTCTTGCAGAGTGACATATTTTTACTAATTTTTCGAGCCGTGCATCGCAAGTCCACTCATGTCATAAATGTAAACAATTTCAAACGAGAAAGGAATCAAGCGTCGAATTATTTGTCGCTGGGAAAAGTTTTGCAAAATCGAAAAGCAAATGTCTAAGAAAACAGCTTCTACTAGAATAGGATCATTACCGCAACGTAGAAGAGAAGAAACATGAATATAATTATTAAAAAAATATCCGATGTTTGTTTTCGAATTCATTCTGTTTCGATACCAAATTTCAACCTTGCTTCTGCTCATTTCCATGCAGTAAAACCTGCCCCTGTAGATTAACGCCACTGAAAAACGCAACTCACAAACAGTCGCAGATATATTATTTATTTGCTTGTGTAAATTTGTATCTACTATATTCTTCAAAAAATATAATCGTTGCATTCTTAAAATTACGTATAATCTACAATTAGAACCATTCATTAATTTTAACTAATCAACATGGTCGTCCTTTCTATTCGTGAATATTCGCACATAGGACCACCTGATACCGTACTTGAAAAAGGCAAGAAACGGAAAGTAATACATCAGAAATTGGATATACCACACGCGGAAGTTCAAGTACCACCTGACTATGTTGTACTTGTGCAGGTAGGTAACCAAAAATAGTCCATAGCTGACGAGAAACCGGTCCCACCATCCCAGATCGTAGTAGTACTGTTTCTGGTTCGGAATGCGCACGCCGTTGGGAAAATCTGCATCGTAAAGCTCGTATCCCTTGCAGTAGGCCAGTCTTTTTGTAAAGAAAATAAACGAGCCGGTTGTAAGAAATGTATTTGCCGGCTGCAGACCATCTATTAGGGCTCGTGTCAGTTCATAGAACGACGGCGTGGCATTCTCCAGAGCTGGCCGATAGACTTTACGCATAGCAATGTCCAAACGTAGTTTGGTCTCATTCCAATTCTCGCCGCAGATGTTGTATTCGTCCTTGATGCCCAATAGATAGCCCAGCACTCGCCACATGTGTGAGGTTCCCTCGAGAAATTCCTGATCGTAGAGGCTTATTCGTGGTGCGCCCAATGTGATGAATCCAATGAAACCGAACTGCGTAAGTGCCATGTCCTTTTGAGAGATTTTTCCCGCTTTCAGCTTGCCACATGATCTACTCGAGCGCAGGTGAGCTTTGCGAACCATATTGAGACTTTCCCAGAATTTTGAGCCTTTTTCCAGCGGATAGTTATACCATGACAACACATGGAATATGGTTCGTACGTAACGGCGATAAGCTGTGGCTGGTGTCGACGATTGCCGGGTGCACTTTAGAATGTTGAGGATAGATGGGATGGCTAGAACAGCTACCAGTCCGCTTAGCATACCGGAAAATATTACAAAGTGGTATTTTTTCATGTAAGTTTGGCCACTGAAATGAGAAAATGGAAGAGTAGCTTATTATAAAGGTTATGAAATGATAAATGTCCAAACTCCCAACTCAGTGGCATTCACCTTAGTGAATGAGTTCCACATCGGTGAATGTATAAAAGGAAATAAATTTGTTTGCTTGAAATAATTCCCTTACGACTGTTATCGAAATGACAATAGATAATTGCCTTTTGTTGAACATGAATCAAGGAAAGTAAAAACTAACAGCCCGATTCTGCCGTTGTGAGGCTTCATAACTCACAAGCTCTTGGGAGGTTGATTCTTTGTGGGGTTCGTTGTGATTCGATAACAAAAACAGACCTCACCACAAATTCACCTCGTAATGGTAAGATTTTAATTCCACAAAATTCTTCTTTTTTGAAACCGAGTTTATAACACAATTTTTTAGTAATGCGTTTTTAGACAAAACATGCGAATTTCCGACCACAAATATGTTTTTTAAGAACGCAAAACGACATCCGACAGACATTAAATTCACCACGTTCCTTAGTTTTTGTCATAGAAATGTCTATTTTTTCCGAAATAAACGCGTTAAATAATGTGGAAATTACATGGAAATAGGGAAACAGTGTCATCACATGCAATGTGTGTCAAGTAGAGCGTAGTTGTTGTAATTGCGTGCTGAAAATCTTTCTTTACTTTGCTTTGCTGAGAACGAAGCTCAAAAAAACACGCCTAATATCATCATCACTTTTTGTCAGGCTTTATGAATTATGACTGAGATCACAATTCACGAAGTTTTGAGTTTGCTGCAAGAATTCGAAAACCTCACAGCATCAACTTCACCTCGCCGTTGTGAGTGTTTTGTGACTTGTGAGGTATCAGTGAGGTTTGCCAGAATCGGGCTATAAATCTAAAACCCGGAAGATCAGGCGATTAGCATTTTGTTCGCTTTGATTTTCCCAAAAGACGGTTTTTGTTCGCCGGCAAGTTCACCTGAGAATCCCAGGCGATATGAATAGTACCAGATGAAAAAGCTAACGTCGCGTGGTGGCAAATGTTGAAAATGTGAATATTGTTTTGGAAAAGACTTGCTTCATATGCATATATCTATAAATTCCTGTTATAAAAACGACAACTAAATGATGAAATTACCATAACACATTTATTGTTGTTACATTTTGTATTTATTACTCATCGCTTTTCTGCTCTAATCAAAGTCAAAGTCTTTTTCGCCTGCCAGACGTAACTCATGTTGCTTAAAGTTAGAGAGAGATGTCGTATGCACTTTTTGTATTTGTATTCCTTGATGCTGCACTCATTTCGCAAGGAGAGATCGAAATTAAGATAAGAACAACACATTGGCTCTTTCTATCTTCGATCTAGGAGAACGCATTGGCTTAATGGGAGGAAACAAAACAGTCTACTTCAGTGAACCTGTGCAAAATACTTACTGAACTGAATTGAAACAAACGTTCAGCTAAAAGAGTTGGAATTAATTCTGCTGACTTTGCCATAATATTTTTATGCTATTACCATTAATGACAGCGACCTAAAATTGTATGTCGAAAACGAACTACTGAATAGAGAATTCTTTTTCAGGCAGTGCTATTGTTTGTTAAACGTTCGCGAGACGTTGCACAATGGCAAAATAAACAATTGGGTGAATTTTTGTCACTGTGTTTTCTTGGGGTTAAACCTCGTTCATTGGTTCAGCACATTAAACACTGAGCCACTGCGAAATTGAGCACACTGGTTAAGCTAAGCGATGAATTGCGAAATGCATTCCTTAACCAACATTAAATTAGAGTTGCAAACTCTTTCCTCTGGCAATACTTTTTGACCTATTTAAGCAATATTTAGATTTTAGTTTAACTAACAAATTCAGGGACAAACGTTTGTTTATCTGTTCGTTTGTTAACCAATCCCTTCTTGCACATCTGTAAATTCATGTGTTTGGCTTTCGTGTTGGTATACTTAGATTAATTAACACTTTCAACATACCTTTTATTTTCGTTGAGTTATCGATAGTCATGAATGGACTCTGGACAAGAGAATAGCTTGCCAAGCAATTTTAGCTTTTATTTTAATATAACATATGACAGTGGCAACCTTTAAGTTATATTTAGCAATATATCTGTTGGGGGTATTCCTGTACATATTAAACATTTTTTTTTGTTTACTTAAAATTATAATTGGCGTGTTTATTTGAGCTACGTTCTCAGCAAAGCAAGGTAAAGTAAGTTTTTCAGCACACAAATTACAACAACTACTGCGAGTCTCGAAGTGCCAAGTAGAGCGTAGTTGTTGTAATTGAGTGCTGAAAATCCTACCTTACTTTGCTATGCTGAGAACGAAGCTAAAAAAAAACAGTCCTAATGTTACATTGTACATTGTATTGAAATAGAATGCCTCGCCGGCCGGCCTGAATGCAGCTACATTCAAAAAAAATAGTAACGCGCTCATCCTACTCGACAGTCTTTTATAGTATTGACAAATTGGTTATGCCGATTGCGTACGCATACTCGTACTCGCAGTCGCACGTATGTTCGATTTGGCCTTGCAAAGGTGAATTGATGTGGGTTCCCGCGACGTATCAAGCCCAAACCGTTCAGGGGATATACTCAAACATTTAATTATGAATAATGGATGACGGTTTTTCCAACAATATTTTTAATCGTATGTCCCAACAACATTTTAGCGTCTCTGGACCAACTTTGTTTTATAGATGTGTCACTAGATCGATTAAAGCAAACAGCAGACTACTGAGGTACAAAACACAAAAAAATACTATTGACAATTGGACGTGTTGAGTGTTGACATTACGGCAATCGACCAATTTTTCAGCCCGACTTGCGACTATCCCTTCATAAACATCAACTGAAAACATCTTTTCATGTGACTAATTTTGGCCAAACGTTTGGAGGTATTCACAAGCACAATAGTGACTAACTCTTTTCTTTTGTGTGCAAACAACATTTACTTTACGAAGTCATTAAGCTGTCGCACTGACAGAAACATGCAGGTACGGTCACATTTAGTATCTATAGAAAACAGACAACAAACGTCAGTTTAGTGGGTTCCTGGTGCCAGGTAGTAAGTCACTTCTACGACTTTTGTTACGCCTGTTTTCCATGACTGCTTTGCATATTTGGTAACTACGGAATAGTCATCATAGGTTTACTAACAATGGTTAGTATTGTTACGATTGACGTCTCGTATGTCGTATTCCATTTCAGTTGTGACTTGTGAGTGCACCACAGCTCTCTTTTTCTCCGTCTGAATTTTTGTATTCTCACCGCTCACAATACAGGCAGACAAAATACGTTTGTTTGTCAAATTTAAACGTCCAGTTCACATACAATTGAAGTTATTTTTCGAAATAATCCTGCAGAAACCGCGACAATTAAATTTTTGTTTCTAATACCTCGTGGAAAACAAATTATCCAGCCTGCTGGTTTTCAATTTGCCAACAATAGGTCCGTTCGTGTACTTCCAGCATAGAAAAATGAAAAACGTCAAATATCAAAAATCGAGAGAGAAATCTCTCCATTTCAAGAGAAGTAAGTACCTGACCGGTTTTCTTACAAAAACTTTAAGAAATGTCATTTTGACATTAGCCCTGTTTTTTTGAGCTTCGTTCTCAGCAAAGCAAAGTAAAGTAGGATTTTTAGCACGCAATTACAACAACTACGCTCGCTTGACACTTCGAGACTCGCAGTAGTTGTGTGCTGAAAATCTTACTTTTCTTTGCTTTGCTGCGAACGAAGCTCAAAAAAACACGCCTATTATCGTAAAATGCAGCATCTACAGAATAAGTTGGAATTGCATTTTTTATAAGCTAAATACTTCTTAAACTTATAATTCTAAATGCGCTGATATGTTCTAGGAGATCATTCAATTACAACTTCTTCCTCCGACATCGTTGAAGAAGAATATAAATAGAGTTTTACTTGTTAAACTTTTGAGCTGTTACTTAGTTGTCAGTTTTAATTTTTTGTTTTTCAGTAAGTCGAAATTCGACGAGTAAGATATTACGAAAAAATAAAGAGAGAGGAAATGGATTTCTCCTTCATTTTTTTTTAATTTTCTCACTATACGTGCCGCATTAGCACAGTTGTTTAGCAAAGTCTTTATAATTTTACGTTTGCAAAAATGTACTCGAACGAACCTAATATGTTTCCAAGTTTTTCTGACGCAGTCGACTCAGCTTAACTAAAACACCAACCATTTAGATTCTGGGTACTCCCTTACGTCATTAAAAAAGCTCATCCTTGCTTCACAAAATCACAACAGAAATACAGAAGAGATAATAGATCTGTCAGAATTTAGCTTGAAGAAATGCGCTGAAGCTTAGTACGCTGCTCGAGCTAAATTTTCGCTCCCATTCAAAATTCTCTCCAAAATTTAGCTGAGCTAAACTTAAGCGAACCCATTTAGCTGAGTTGTACGCAGCTGGATCTAAGTAATCAAACTTTCGTTTCAGAATGTACTTCATGTGTCTGTCAAAATTTAGCGTGCCCATTTGATGGGTCGGCACATTTTCTTAAGCTAAATTGCGACAAATCTTGCCGTATTTTTTGTTCTGTTGCGGAAAAGTATGCAAGAATGAGCTTTTTTAATAATTACGTGGACGAGAAGCACCTAGAATCAGAAATTGTTGAATTAAGAGAGAATTAATTTTTTGAAGGAAGTTTTTTCAAAGAACAGCTGTTTTCTGTGACACTTATCCACATCGTACTCTATTACAAAATTTAGATAGGACTTAAGCTGATGCTTGGAGCGAAAAGTTGGAGACCAGATAAAATTTAGTTTAGCTCGAGCAGCGAACTACGCTTGCCCAATTAAAAAGGCGCGCTAAATTTTGACAGATGTACGAAGTACAGTCTGAAACAAAAGTTTGACAGTTAGGTAGTTGATTTGAGAGCAATTTGCATCCAGTCGTCAATTATTTTAAATATAGTACCCAATGTAGCCATAAGATTCCTCTTGGTCATTAATCTCTAGGTATAGGGGTATGCGTGTTTGTTTGATTAATAGATAAATCGGTCATACATTTACATCTGACTAACAACTTTCCCACTTCAGCCTTTGTTGGACTTCAATAATTCTACTAAGTTAGTACTGCCGATTCATTCGATAATCGATAGCCATTCGCCGGAAGTCACGACATGGCAATAAGATATAGATACCTAGGCATCTGTTTAAAACTCTCAACCATTGCATGCACTGTCAGTTGCAACTGACAATTTGAGTAGACGCTCAATAACAACCGCATTAAAATGCGATATTTAAAATGCAATTTCAAGCAAAGCACACATCATTGAATTTAATTCCACAAAATTGCAGTTATCTCACTGTTATCGACCATTTTATTCACTATATTTAATCGGGCTAATAACAAGCTGGTAGTTACGTGCGAATAATAGCATGAATACAGCATATTGCATAACACGCGTATCTATAAACGGGAAGTCCAAGTCATGCCCGCTGCACATCACTCCCACCTGCGTATGCTGAATTTATTTGATTAAAATCAATAAGCGCACACCATTCCCAGAAAAGCTTCCTCTTTCACTACACAGCCACACACACACAAACCCTGGTATGGTATATTATTACTGGGTACTGGCACGAGCACGATACTTACCGCTTAAATAGTTCCTCGTTATACCACGGTGGTAGTTCCAATTCGCGACCGTCATCTTCCTCTTCGCTCCCTTCACTCAGCAAATGTTCCAGATATTTGACGGCTTCTGGATTCTCTTCCACTGGCACTGTCATTTTACTAGTTGCTACACAAAACAAAACAAAACGCAAACGTAAACAAAACAAGAATAACAAACAAATTGAAGCTGAAGCAGGTAAATCAATGGAGAAAGTTCAGCGCTTTCATTTTGCAAGCATTTCTTTCCCAGTTGACCCACTGAGTGTTGTGTGCGCTCACTTGAGATTGAGCTTTTCAAATAGGTACACATTGTTAGACGACCTTCACTTACCACAGCCGTTTGACTGCGAGTCCTTTAGGTCTACCATCTAGGTGTGTCTTTTATCACATCCGATGGTAAATTTTATCGCGATTGTTTGATTTGTATCTACTGTCGGACAAAATGCGGCTAACTAATTAGACCAATTTAGAAATGTTGTGACGTCGGAAAATGTTTGTGCGCCTTGTGGCACATACGAGTAGCACGAATGTATGGGGCCGAATGCGCTTCGTCGACTGACGCTGGGGAAAACTGTGAACCGTTGCCATGGTCGTCGTCGTCGTCGTAGCCGTAGCTCGTGGGTTGATGTTTTCATGGTTTGTTTGCTATGAGACGACCGGCGAATGTATTGGTGTGATGTAAGGTTTTCTGTGGATTGGATTGTGTCGGGTAAAGCATTTCTGATTATTGAGGATAGTCGGGGAACTGGGGAAAGTTGAAGAAGAATTTATAGAAAGGGGCTTTTATTCTTCTTCATTAGCATGTGGCCACTAATTATGAATCTGAGATTATCTGTTCATTGTGTTACATTTCAATCGTAGTGTGCCATAGGGCTGAGCAGAAGGTACACTTTAGATACTAATGTACTAAAAGTACGCATTACGTGTTCCTACTTATTTTTGGTAAACAAAGTCAAATCTGAAGCTGTTTTAATTTTATCAAAAGATTAAGACTGAGGTGTCTTATTCAAGCAGCATTACCATTGACTGCCAATTCAACTCTGGCGTTTAATTTTCTAAATGCTAGCAGCTGTCATATTATTTTAATTGAGAAATACCTACCTACTGACTGAAGTTTTGAAACCATCGTTGCCGGACGCTCAAAATAATTTCCCCCAGAAAAACCCCAAATTTTGCTATTTTTTCCGAAACAACCCCCAACTTTTTGTTTTTTATGTACGACATAAAAGTATACGAATTTCGAATTTGAAGCGCGAACACGTAAGTTTGGTTTTCCGAGTGCAAAAGTGTAGGTACGACAAATAAATACCTACAGCGCAAAATGTGAATGTATGTTGCATTTTCAAATTATCTTGTAAGAATTTTAACAGTCCTTACATTTTTCTGCGGAAGCACCTTTTAAGGTTACCAAAAAGGATATTATAACAAAATACAAATAATATAGAATTTAAAAAAAAACAGATTTCCCCCTAAACAATTTCTCCCCCCATATGTCGAACGTCGACCAAAAAAAAAAAAAACATAAGAAGAATCTTAGTATGCTGCTCGACCTAACACGTCAGCTAAATTCCTAGCTAAATTTTGAGATAAAGTACGCTATGGATTAGTGTCAGCTGTTCTTTGAAAAAAAAACTTCCTTCATAAATTAAATTCTCTCTTATTTCAACTATATTTCAGATTCTAGGTACTTCTCGTCCATGTAATAATTAAAAAAAGCTCAACCTTGCATACTTTTCCGCAACAGAATATAACGATCTGTCACTAAATGACCACACTAAATTTTGACAGATACATAAAGTACATTCTGAAATAAAAGTTAGATTTTTGTACCACTCGTGTAACGGGATTAGCTTTAATTTAGCTCAGCTTAAGAGAGAATTTCGTATGGGAGCTAAAATTTACCCAGATCTGCGTACTAAGGTTAAATCTGCAAGGAAACCCTCAAACCCTGGCAGCTCTGTTTTGAAAGCCAAGCGTGATAATTGCAGGTGTAGTCAGTTTTAATCAGAATTCTTAGGAAAAGTGGAGCGTATAAAGCTCTCAACCCTAGGCTTTTGGCAAGCCTGTCTAATAAGGAAGCAGAGAAACTTTAGTGCCAGGTCTGAATAAGAGTATCAGTTTAAGAGTGTCTCGTGGTCGTTGGGTATGGCGATGCTCATCAAGTCACAATCAAGTGTAAGTTTTACGTATACAAGGGGTAGCGACCATTCAATGCATCCTAGAATAGCGCGGAGAAAACCAAACAAGGAGGACAAGTGAAAATCAGGGTCACGTGATATGGTTGGCTCTACTGCTATGAAAGATAACTAAAAGTCAAGGGTTTGAATGCAGCTCGCATGGAGCCAAAATTAAATCGTAACTCTGGGAGTTACCGCATTGTCGAAAAGGCCTCGGCCGAGACAACGTGATTAGCTGGCTAGATGTGGCTCTGAAATGGACACACTAGTAGCTAACAGACAAGTACTACCAACTTTCAACGCAGCTTATAGATATTAAATTTGGAAAAATAACGATGGAGCAACACTTACGGCTACATAATACCTCACAGCTTGTGGCATACAATTCAAAAGGTCAAAGATCCTTTCATCTCTTGCTGGAAACAAATCCGAACTCTTGTTTGGGAGCACCGTTCTTCTAAGGCTTGAAGGATCTAGCAACGATTCCACTATCAGATCAACATCCATAAGATGTGCTTTATAAGGTAATCACAATTGGCCTCGATGAGTTCTGCGTGAAAATTGCATATAAAACACGTCAGCCCTTTGGGTGTAACTCGAAACGTACACGCAAAGCATTATGACAGTCAGAGAATGGATGCACAATGCACCAATGGAAATATAAAAGGATTAAAAGTTTCTCCACGTCGGCATTGATTAGTGCAGGTACACGAAACATGTCCTTTGTCTTAGGAAGAGACCTGAGTGTTAGGAGTTGGTGTCTCCTTTAAAAACAAACTGTGCTTGAAGAGTTTCCACACTTTACCTTCAAGTCCGGAACTGGAAAACCGAAGGTAACTACTTTAATTTCCAAATTAAAATTGTTCACGATTGACATTCACAATATCGATTTGTCAACCGACGATCGCTAATTGTTGTACATTCACAATCAATCAACACTTCATTGATCATTGTTCCTTGCAATACCATTGAACAAAAAAATGATTACGAATCTACTGTTCAATTGATAGTTGATCTTCGCAATAAGGGTGATTGTTTTTTTCTTCTGGCTCTAGGTAATTTATTATAAATATAATATTCTCACTGTTCAGTAGGTACATTAATTTCAAAATGAAACGATACAGGAATCTTTAGAAAACAGAGGAATAACATCTTGTTGGTGTGAGACAAAAGCTATAGTAATTGAGAACAAAACTGAATCAACTGAAACAACCAATAAAAATGTTTAACCCAATATTGGGCCTCATCTTAATTTCGTCTGCGAACGTCGCAATAATTTTCACCAGAGACAAATGATACTGAGACCCTCAGTTTTTTTTTCAAATTCGCCATTTTGTTTTCCTATCGGTGTTGTGTCAATTTAGAATCCGTGTGACATGCAAAAACATACAAAAAATACAAAAATAGATGCTGCCAACCTCGGCAACCGTGTGGAAATGTGCTAGAGTTCGGGAATACCACATTTTTTCATTGCTGAATGCCATTGGTTAATTATTATATATTGTTAAAAGGCGAATAATTTGATTTGTTGGGTTAATAAAACTAGCTAAATGAGATGTTCTATATATTAAAAACTTATTATAACAAACATGGTTGCGTATTTTGCGCTTTTGAATATCATTAACTTCGATTTCATGCGTAAACTTTTTTTAAAAAAAATGAATAAAATTTGCTCAATATGTTTCTATTTTATTTCAAATAATCTGCATTGTTCATTGTAACGAATAATTTCAAATTTAACGGATAAAATTCTATGAACGCTGTCAGCAAATTTGCCCACAGCGGAAGTGGCATATGCAAGGTGCGAGTGTGTTGGTGAGTCGGAATTTTTGAAGTTACGTGACATTTGTCAATACGAATTTCTATGTAACAATACAAGCGCACTTAGCATTTGCCACCCCATAAAAATATAGCTTGTAGGCTAAGTAACGGGAAATCAGTCGGAGTTGGTGGTCTCAGTATTGTCTCTGATTTTCACATTCGCTGAATATCTCCTCAATTTATGAGAACTGTCAAAACACAAAAATGTTGAAAGTGGGGACGTTTAAGTATCTAGTTTAGTAAGTCTGACAGTTGTCTGACTAGATGTATCTCGGTTTTAATTGACTGATGTCGGTCATATGAACAGCTGTTTCCGTTGACGTTTATGGAGGGGTAGCCGACGAATCTAGTCAAGAAATTCATGACTGAGTACTAAGTTGTCAGTTCACATATGTGGCTGACGTAGAAGAAGTGACCTTTGCGACCAATCTAGTTCTTGCGTTCAGGTTGCATCTTATCAAGACCAATATAGTCGACTTAAGATAACATTCCATAAAATGGCGTGCAGTGTATTGTATACATCTGTCAGTTGGAAACGTTAACTTAACCGAGCAGATTTTATTGGTCGGGGCTTCGCTTCATCTTGCGTCATACCTATATAAGTTTATTTATTTCATTATTTCTATTTTTGTTCGCACAATATTGCTCGCAAATATTCTACAATATTGTTTATCAGATACGTCAAAACTAATACATACGAAGTCTTTACAAAATCTTGAATAAACGAGATTCTGGAAAACCATTGGTTAAATTTCGTTAACCGCACAAAATCGACTTATCGACGTTATCGATTTCTTGGGTCAACTAACCAACCCGTAGATTCTCTGGTTAGTATTCTGCTGAACAAACACATTCGATATGGTTACCAGCTGGAATAACCGATGATTAAATGTAACCAAGGTTGAACAAACCAGGCATTAATGAGTGCTAGTATCGCTTGTGGTTGAAAATCGATCATTCCTTTTATAAGTACCTATGTAAAATGTAATACTAAAAAACTTACCACAATTATTTTCGTTATTTATGTTTTTTTTTTTATTAACGAAAAGAGCGACATCTAGACATCGAAAAAATACGTAAATGAGCTGCTCCATTGCAAACAGGTTCTAATCTAAGATGATTTATATTTGAATATGTTACTATGGTAATTATTTCGGCGACAAATGGAATGTCGCCAAAATCCGTTCAATTACCTGTTTTGTATGGGGAATACATAATTTAATTTTACCAGCCTTTATGGCGACATACACCCACAATTTTTGGTTTGTACACATCTATGGCACAGTACCTTTCGAATGTTTTTAGTTTTATTCTCCTCATTTCATAATAAATAATTAAAAAGTGTACCGAAACCTTTGATCTTCACGTATTAATATGATTAATTTTAAAATAAAAACAAACAATAATATGTTCATTTGTTCTGTTAATTAAAGTAAACAAATGACGTATTTAATTTTGAGGTTTTACTAGAATTAAAAAAATTTAACTTTAAGTCCTTTTTGTGAGATAACCTTATTTGAATAATAATTATTTAGAACAACCGCAAATCAAAAGTTTTAAAGACTTTGAACAAAGAATTTGCAATGATCTTCACTTCAAATAAATCCATGGGCTATTACAAATTCAGAATAAAAATACCAGGCCGTAATCAATGATTCAGCGGTCGGCAAGCTATTCAAGATTAGCGGTTTGTTGTCTTTTTTATTTACACTCTGACCCCACTCTAATCGAATTCTCCTCACAATATGGACTCTTCGCAGTTAATTACATTAAATTAATGCACTCACACCAGTCAGTCAGTTGAAGTAGCACATCTGCTAGAGATATACCATTTGGGCTTGTGCAGCTACATACAATGGAAGAATATTCCGCAAAAAAAGAACCAAAATTGAATAATACTGCAAGTAAATTACGGTCTGTATTTTGCGAAGTACTATGAGTATCTTAACATTGCGGTTTTCTCTTTTACAAGAACCAGTGAACCTTAGTGACGGAGATTCAGAAGCAATAAAATACTTGGAGCAGCTGTTGGACGATGGCAGTAAGGAGGGAATGAACGAAGCAGGGCTACAATTGCCGACATGGTACAATGCAGAGCTTTACAAAAAGTGAGTACAAGTACCGCGGAAGCGTTAATTTTTTTATTTACTATTTTACTGATTGCATTTCAATTGCAATGATTGCGATAAAATTCGAAAATTCGATGGCAAGGGGGTGAAATTGAAAGTGACACTTGAACGGAGACCATCAGGGTTCGGACTTCAGTTGTAAAATTTCGCAGTTAAAAAAAAAGTGCAGTTGATTCACATTTTCGCAGTAGATTTTGAATTTAGAAAAAAAGGCGACAAAACTGAAGTTAAAAAATATTTTTTTAAAAAAAATGTATTAGTAATAGACAGCCGACAGCAGAGCAGAACAAAGAAAATATATTTAGAAACAGAGAAAGACACAATTGAGACCAGTGTAACCAAGTTTTATTTATTTATTTATTTATTTCATTATCCTCATGTTACAATTTATAATCTTCAAAACTAATAATAAATATTGCAGCTAAAAATTTTGAGAATAGTTAGTGAAATTTTGTATTAATTAACATAAATAGAGGCAAATGTCACATTATTTAAAAGTAATAATTGTGGGGTGAACTTATTAAAAATAGGAAAACAATTTCATTATACAAAAATAAAGAAAAATGTATTACAGTCATAATTAATTTCTGAAACGGAAATTTGCCACAAATTTTATTTCACTTATGCGGTATTTTCACTTATACGGACTTCGGATAACTGAAAAATTGTTGTACTTAACCGAAGTTCGAAGTTTTGTTAGCAATTCAACGAAGAATTAGGGTATGTAGTAAAGCCGAAGGAAGGAGAATTAAAAACACAACTGAAATCGTGCTGTCAAAATTGACACACAATGAAGTTAGTGTCATAAGTTCAATGGACAAGTTCAGTTGACGAAATAAAAAATGTTACTAATGGGAGCGTTCATTAACTTTGTTTTAGTAATGCGGAGCTGAATTAGTATAATTTATTAATTTCTGACGTATTAGTTTGTTCAGTTAACCGGGTTTTTCAGTTAAGCGGGTTTCAGTTAAACGGAGCTATTCGTATGAATTTTTGAAAAAAATGCTGCGTGCTAAATTCGGTTATTCAATTAACCGATTTTTTCAGTAAAGCGAAGTTTAGATAAGCGGAGTCCACATAATATTTGTTATTTAGTAAATATTACGCTATGTAGTTCAGCAAAATTTCAATTTCAGTATGATTAAAGCTAAGAAGCCATTGGTTCACTTTTTTCATAAAAGTAAATAAATTAGTACAGGAAGGCTATTAAATAGTTTGCAAGAAAGAATGGAATATGAGTTTCTATAGCATGTGGTACGAAAGGGTGGAATGGACACAAGAGGTTGACGACGGCTCCTCAAGCGTCATAGATCGCACTTTGCAAGTAGCCACTTCTAATGAAAAATATCTTCAGGACCTTAAAATAAAATAAGTGCCTAACCGGGAGGATATACATGCGTTTAAATAATACCATTGAGTGGGCTAAGCGAGACGAATTGCAGATCTTCCGTATAGCACACTTCCGAAGTACAATCAGAGGCTGAATTTTATTCAGATATCCACTTCCCCAACAGCGTATACCGTACTGTAATTTCGAATGAAATATCCCATAATAAATTCTTTTTAAAGCATTAAAATGACAGAACTTTTGTAGACGGTTAAAGCAACGAATAGTGGAGAGCAGATATTGCTTCAAACTTTGGATATGATTAGCCCAACTCAAATTTCGATCAATTATTACACCAAGATACTTAAAATGGCTTACATTTTCAATTTTAAAGCAATTGACATGACAGGGAACACACACGTCAAAAGATACATTCGAACATGGAACAGCAAACGAACTATGAAACAGGTTGTACCTTGTACATCCAGAAGCATGGAATATGATATCGATATCCGGATACTCCTGGTTGATAAGACTAAAGAACATAAGTTTTTTTTTTATCGCATACTATTAGCTTATGTGCAGCAAACCAGATTCTTAGTAACTCAACGTCATTATTTATATCAGCCACTAGATTTAAGGGATTCACGGAATTGTATGCAATACCCAGATCATCAGCAAATGCTCTGACCTTTCCTACGAATGGTTGGCTAAATAGAGAGTTGATGTAAATCAGAAATAAAATAGGTCCAAGAACTGAACCTTGAGGAACACCAAGATTAATAATCCTAGAGCTGCTAAGTTTAGTACCGATCTTTACGATTTGGATTCTGTCTCTCAGATAGGACCTAAGCCAGCTATGTATTGAACCACGAAAACCTACATTATACAGCTTGTTTAAAAGTATGCTGTGATCGACCATATCAAGCGCTTTTGTTATATCAACAAAAAGCCCAGCACACGATCTTTTTTCATCCAAACCTTTTTGTATGATGCAACAGAAATCTAATAGTGCATCTTCAGTAGATAGCCCAGCTCTAAACCCATACTGCATTGGACTAAAAAAATAATTTTGTTGACATAATCCAATACTCTCTTCTTAATGCATTTCTCAAAGACTTTGGAACTCGAAGACAATATATAAAGTCAGTGCTCAGTGCTATCAGCGTTAAATTTTAGTGCTCTAAATTTAATTTTAGTGCCGAAAAAGTAGATTAAGCGCTTAAGCCTAGTATCCTGCTCGCGCTAAATTTTAGCGCCCCTAGTCTCCACTTCATTTCTCCACACCAAAGATAAATGCTCGCTAAATTATAAAACATCATATATGTAGATGGGACAAAAACCATTTGATCATGACAGTAAACGTTATTTTAATTATTCGAGTACATACAATTTTCGAATTTCAAACTTTAAAGACAATGCATTGTTTGAATCGTTCCAAAACAATAGATATTAGCGAAATTGAAGAAGATATTATCATTGCTGCAGCAGCTCAAATAAGTTCTATAATAGCAAGCAGAAGACGAGACGTTCCTTCGTGTCGGGTAAATCGCTATTTGCATTGTTTTTATGTTTTTTTTATCGCATGAAACGGAATTTTTGGTTTTGCGTTCTCTTTTATTTATTGCACAAATGTTTCCTCCTTTTTTATATCAAAATTTATCTTCGATTTAATGTACCGGACATTTCGCGAGCTAAATGAGTGGAGACTTTTCATCGGCCCATCTATATGAAGTTAAGAATTTAGCGTGCGAATAGGATACTGCTTTGCTAAACTGCCTCGTTAAATTTTATCTTTGTAGACATTTTTGTATGGGAGATAAAATTTAGCGCGAGCAGGATACTTTGCTTTATGAGTTTTTTTTAGCGATTAAGAAAATATTTTAGTGCCGTTTGAACGCTGCCGCTGCATAACGCCTTTTTTCTCTTTATTTGAATGCAGCCATCCTTTTATAATAGTTAATCTCTCTTAAAATGTAATGCGTTCTTCTGTTTGCCTTTTCGCTAATTTAAAACAAATTAAATGTAGGATCCTAATATTTTTTGAAGTTTTATTGATATATTTATTTCTAATTATTTTTATTTTACTGTGCAATCACCATATTTGTGCCTTAGTCGACTTAAGTCGTTTTAGCTGGTTAGCGTTATTTGAATTGTTTTCTCCTCAATCTATTTCTTAAGCCAAACCAAGTGAAAAAATTTCAAATAATGAGGATGTTATAACTGTTTGTAAAATAGCTTAAGTCATCAACTGTAGTGCCTTGCATAAGGTAAATGATCTTATGTTTATTATTTGAACGGACAAAGTAACAATATTTACCTTCTTTGAAAAAATAATGCACCTACGATTTTTTTACCGCGATAAAAGTGACGACTTCGATGTTCTTAGGTCGACTTAGGTTTTCAAAACAATTAGTTATTGCATTTGAAAAGTATCTTATAGTACATTTACACTGCACCGAAATTCAACTTTTTGGAAACAAAATTTCGAAATCCAGTTTGGCGTTCCCACTGAAACTTCAACATTTCAAATGACAGCTAGTGTCAGAATTCATTACTGATCTTTTTTTCTGTTTAGAAGTCAGAAGTAGTTGAACTTAGAGAACATTTTTTTAGCTACGTATATTAATTTAAACATGAATTTAAGTGGTAATTCAGATATATCTAACATATTGTTTACTCAGTATAGAGGTATGGAGTTCGCGATGAAAAGTTATTGATTTGTTGACAGCTACTTTTTTTTGTCAGCGGGCTGAAAAATCAATAAATGACGTGCGGAATTTGTGAAGAGGTTTGTTCGATTTGACAAACTTACAAATTCAACATTTCACTGAAATTCAACATTTAGAAATGTTGGAAGATGTATGGCGAAATGCTGGACATTTGAGCTGAAATGTTGAATTTAGCCGAAACGATGAGTTTAGGTACGGTGTGAATGTACTATTAAGTGACTTAAGATGCAAAAAAGCATAAATTTGTTGTCCTAAGTCCTCAATCTATTAAAAATAATGGTTTTGACTACATATATATTCTCAAATAAAATTGCTATATTTTTCCGAAAGATTTTTCCTTGTTCAAACCACTATTTTTTAGAGCACCGTTTAAAGTTTAAAATGACTCTCCTGAGAAGTGAACAAAATTGGCGTAAGATGTTCAACCTTTTAGGCACAGATATTACTGAATATGAATAAACTTTTGTTGTTGCTGTTTTTTTTTACTTTAATTTTTTTTATCTACTTTGGAGCTGTTTAAAAAAAATGACAGTTTTGGTGCCGAAGTGGTCAAAATTAACGCTGACAATTAAAAAAAAACGGTGCTCAAACTACAGACTTGACTTCAGTATCAGTTCATGCAAGGCAAATGCAGTAAAAACGAGATGCCATGCACATTTTCTTTTAAAATATATTGTAATAGATTGCAGAATCAATAAACAGTGCTTCCAGTAACTGATTATTTGCAATGGGCTTTTAGAAATATACATAGAAACGAAAATGTGTAAATATATTCAATTTTGATTTAAGATTTCAGAAATTCACATAAATTGTAGTAGATTGTCAGTCGAGCGCAGTGGTGCAGTAGATTTTATTTTTTTCCTAAAATTGCAGTAGATCTACTGCATGGTATATTGTCATTAGTTTTTTGTATGGTCAGCGTTGCGGCTTGGAACCTTTTTGAGCCTCAAAACCCGTGGCCCCCACTTTTTTAAACATTGTCAAAATGGCCCCGTTGTCAGTTTAAGTAAAATTCTTTGTTTTTTTTTTTTGCTTTATTATTATTTTATATGGAAGCCCTTTTTTGTGCCAGCGCTGTCGGCAAAGTTGTTGGCAGCGTTCATAGAATTTTATCCGTTAAGTTTAAAATTATTCGTTACGTGCGAATAGTAATATTTTTTAGGAACACTTGCTGAAAATATTTATAAAAAATTAACTATATAGATTGGTTGACAACATTGAAAACATTTTAAGCAGACTTTCTCTATCTTGACCTTTATAGAATAGTTTGCGCAACAGGTTATTTTAGGAAATATTTCGTGCTGAAAAAAAGAGTCATTTTGGGGGCTACATTCGATGATTCGATAGAAATTTCGGCATAATTAAAGCACTTTAAAATATAACTGGGCCCAAAACAAATGCAATAAATTTCCAAGTGACAAAAAACAAAAAGTCATTATTTGTGAAATTTGACATTACGTGGGCTTAAAACGGATTAAAAACGGTTTAAAGTGTTTTAAATCCGCATTTAAATCCATTGTTAATCCAGCGGGTTTAATGCGTGTTTTTCAGTGAATAATATGGACATAGGTTTAAATTATCGGGTTAAAAAATTGCGGATTAATGATCGGGTGGAAAATTAACTTAAGCCTGAGTTAAACCCGGAGTGAATAATATGGCCGTAATAGAATAGTTTGCGCAACAGGTCTGTACCTATAGGAACTCAGGCCAAGCTGCTCACAACCATTTGTTTGTTTAAGTTGTAAATTTAAGGGACCTACAATTTTATGCCGAGTCCGGATTTTCAAATGCGTGTCAGACTTTCGCAAGAGGTGGCGCTGTTTAAAAAAAAAAAAATATAATTTAAAATGTATTGAAATTTATATTTTTTCGGTGATCGAAACTCAGACCTCTCGTTCAGAATAGGATATTAAGCACTGAGAAACAGAACAATGTCAATCAGCTTTACCAACACAGTTTTTTTTTAGATGAAACTTACACTGTCAAAATTAAGCGAACATGAAGCGAAGTGGTGAATAGAAACATTGGAGAGGCGCTTAATTTTTGCTTTCCTGGAACAGCATACTAAGCTTATTTATTAAATCGAAGAACCTTCACTTCCGCAACAACAAGGTTCGTCCGCCATTTCAATTATTTTATTTATCCTGTTTTTTTTTGTTTGTCAAAAATGTGACTGTAAGTGTGTAATCAGCTTTTTACTCAGCCTGCTGAGTCAATTCATTCTGAGTTCATAGAGCGCGTTATGAGCATGCTCTGAACGAAAAAAAGAAACACAAAGTCAGACCTTTTATGTGTCTTAGCTAGAACTTTTTGTATAACAGTTCAAGTTCTGCTCGGAACTGTAAAGAAAAACGTCTTATAAGTGAGATATTCACATAACTAGGACAGGGATGTCGTGAGGACAGTTTACACACTTCGTCGATTTTAGGGCAATGCTAAGAACACAGCAACTGAAAAGCGTTATCCACTCATTCCGTTTTCCGTATACAAAGTCGAAAAAAAGACTTCCGCTACAGTTAACTCATCTGCACATCTTTTGAGTAATGAACAAGTTCTAGCCTTTAAAAATAATAGCGTCCATATTTTTTACTCTTACCAGTCACTTTTAAAAAGTCCTTCTCTCTTTCTTTTCAGAGGTCAAGGATATATAAAAAAATACCGTTTCTACATGTCAACTGGCTTCCTAATCGGCTTCATAGCCGCTCTATCCATACCTACGATTCTAAAGATCTTAGTCTGCACCCGCCAGTCGGATTCGCCTAAGAAAGCATATCGACGTTACATGGCCAATTTTCTCCACACAATGAGTTGGTACAGGCAACCCTTGGAATCGGGATCGAGGCTGTGGGAAAGCATGACATACATTCGCAAAGCTCACCTGCGATCGACTAAGCTGTGCTCAAGAAGGGGAAACGGTATTATAACGCAGAAAGACTTGGTCCTGACACAATTCAGCATAATTGGATTCGTTATGCTCGGAGCGGATCGTATGCGTCTCAATGATCAGATGTTTCTGGAAGCAACCACACACATGTGGCGTGTTTTGGGTAGTTTACTGGGAATCATGGATAAGTACAACATATGCGGCAGGTCGTGGGAGGAAACAAAGCCGCGCTTCCAGCTCGTCAGAGATCGAGTGTTTCAGCCAGCTTTAATAAATGCAGAACCAGCGTTTTATGAATACACACAAATTCTATTGGAAGGTCTGATGCCGGTGCACAAGGTCTTGACACTCGATGGCACGTTGTTCTATGTCAAGAGGATGGCTGGATGTAAGGGATATGCATTTTTGGACAGTGATTTCGACACTCAAAGGTCCGTTGATAAGTCAAACTATAAGGCACTTCACTTGTGGGACCGAATCGTTGTATCTACTGCGATAGTCACCTTTACGTACTTGTACAAGTACGCCTTTGTTAGGTGGTACCTGAACTTCTTCGGTTGGATAAATGAATGGTTCTTGATACACTTTCCATACGCTGCGATTTTGAAGTATGGATGGAGTTGGGCACACGTAAGCATATTCGGTAAAGATAAAACGAACTAATATATGACAGATTTACAAATCGGAATGTTGACTACTTTTATTTTAAACGTCCGTATAAGCCGAACTGCAAATGACACCGGATTGCAGGAGAGCTGTCTTTGTAGTCTTGTAGACGCAGTAGTGTAGACCAAGCGAGGGGATGGGACCTATCGCTTAGTAGTCCAAAAACGATTTCCAAAAAAAGGAAAAGCTACTCAATTAGTAAAAATCAATGTCGAACAACGCATTACCGATTGGCTATGCGAAATGCTCTCGACGAGAAATATCGACTTCACCCTCGGAAACAGTTCAATAAGAAAATCTGTTACTAAAGGCACCCCACAAGGAGGAGTCAGCTCCCCCCTTCTCCGGGTGCTGGGCATATGATTCAGCGTACCTTCCCACGCGGATGACGTAGTTATCATCGTCCAAGGAAAATTCCTAGATACGACAAGTGAACTTATGGAAACAGCCCTCAATAGGCTCAGGATTTGGGCCGAAGGGCGTGGACTACGAGTCAACCCGGAGAAAACGGAACTCGTACTATTTAGTACAAAACACAGGAGTGGAGCTCTCCCTCTCGGAGAGCGCAAAATATCTTGGTACGATATTAGACAGGAAACTAAATTTGAAACTTAACGTCCAGGAAAGAGTCCGTAAGGCTCATAATGCTCTGTTCATCTGTAAAAGGACAGCAGGAAAGAAATGGGGCATCAGGCCGTCAATGTTATATTGGCTATACATACGGTGACCATCCGTCCTGTATTTAAGAGGACAGTCCTTTCTTTTCACCTTTGCCCTGTATTTTTTTCTTTTTATTAAAGGACGGTTTTTGTCCTTTATTTTTGAGACTGTCCTTTAAAATAATGACAAAAACATGCATGCATCGAGCATTCATTTTTGAGCAATAAAACAATTTACGTATAACCCATAATGTACGTACAAAAAGGCAAAAAATACCAATGTAAAATACTTGAAAATGTGTTTACACCCTAAGTTTATGCTCAAGCTTATAGAAACACAGTCAACTACTAAATGGAAGCCAATGGAAGAGGTAAAGCAACTTTCCAGTTTTTATGGAAATGATTGTCTTACACACTACGTTTCATTGCTCGTTAGGTTGGCGTTGGAATTTGGATACGTTTGTTGAATGGTGCTGAGAGTTTTGGGTAAAAATAAAATATTAGGTTTTGCAATTTAATTTTTTTTAGAAAGTGAGATGCCGCCAAAAAGAAAATGTTATTTTAATAATAAACTGGAAAGTGAATTTCCTTACATCAAACGCACAACAATAAATAATGAACTGCGGTGCCATAAATGCTGTTCAACATTTTCCATTTCAAATGGTGGAAGATCATCAATTACACAGCACCTTCAGACAGCAAAACATAAGCGCGCTGATGTATCTGCAGCTTCAAGTAAGACCCTGATTGCGTTCGTAAAGAGTACACACTTCAATTCTAGGGAGAGAGGAAATGCTGTAAATTAAGGCACCTGGGCATATCATTCTATTCAGCACAACCATTCTTTTCGATCAAACGATTGCACATCCAAATTGATTAAGTCGTGCTTTGATCAAAGTTATGCCTGTGCTAGAACCAAATGCGAAGCGATTGTCACGAATATTTTCGCTCCAATGTCCCAAAAAAAACTAAAAGTGAATTATTAAGGGTCTACAGTTGTACAGTTTATTCCGATTGTTCGAACCACGGAAACATAAAATTATGTCCTGTTTTAGTTAGATACTTTTTGCAGCAACACGGCATCCAAGTTAAAATGTTAGAAGTAGATCAACTACCAGGAGAAACCTCTGATATTTTATGCAGTTATTTGTGTAAGATATTAGAAAATTTTGAATTAAACCAAAAGATTCTTGCAATCTGTGCTGACAACACAAACTGCAATTTCGGGGGCACAACGAGGCGAGGCAAGAACATTGTGTTTCGTAAGGTTCAGGAGCGACTTGGGAAAGAGTTGATTGGTGTGAACTGTGCCGCACATATACTAAATAATTGTATTCAGACTGCAATCGATTGTCTGCCAATTGACATTGAAGTTGTTATTGTTAAGATATATTCATTCTTTTATATCTACTCGGTACGATTGGAACAATTCAAAGAAATTTGCAGTTTTGTCAACGTGGAATACCACCAGCTGTTAGGGTGGGTGGTAAAACGAGGTGGTTGACTTTAATGCCTGCACTAGAAAGAATTATAAAACTAAGACATACTTTTTGGAACAAACTAAATGTCCAACAGTTTTATTAAATTTTTTTACTGATCCATCTGCTGAAGCTTGGCTATTTTTTGCACATAGTCAAGCCACAATGTTTCACGTTGCTGTTAAACATATTGAGTCGCAACAAGTTTCAATGCCGGAAATGTCATCGATTATCAAAGAACTGCTTTGTAAAATAGTCGAAAGAAAAAATGAATCGTTTATTCCGTTAGCTTCAAGAAATATATTTTTGAATTTGGAAAAGGTTAATGAAATTGACGCTTTGAAGTATCGGGAATCAGTCAATAGTTTTTACGAAACATGCCAACAATATATTTGCCAATGGAATTCTGCATTTTTGGAAGTAGAAGTGCTTGAATGGGTCTTACTTCGCGAAACACCCGGAATGGTCAAGTGTTGAGAAAAGCCTCACATTTATTTCTCAGAAAAAAAAGACTTAGTTTTAAATGACGGAGAACTTTTTGATGAGCTATCCTGTGTGAAAAGATACCTTAGTGCCAATAAATTAAGTGAATGGCAAGCCAACGGAAAGCCTGTTGATCAGAGATGGGTCGAAATCTTTGTTCACTTTAAATCTAAAAATATTGCTTGTACAAATTTACTAAAAATTGTTGATTTCAGTTTGTGCTTACCAGGTTCTAATGCGCCAACTGAAAGAGTATCTTCAATAATGAATAACGTTTGGACAAGTGATAAATCACAAATGAATATAAATACTATTAAAGGCATTCTTATAACGAAATATAATTTCGACAAAACTTGCTTACAATTTAAAGATTTTCTTAATGAAAATGAAGATATTTTAAAATGTATTCACTCTTCTCAAAAATATGAAAAGTGAACCTGATGAGTATTTGAAACTATTGTGCTATGTTTAGGTAGCTTTTACAAAGATTTGTCATACCTAAAATGAATTTAAACCAAAAGACTGCTTTTTTTATTGAACTGTAATTTATGTTAATGTTTTTTTAAGTTTTAATAAATACAAAAATAATAATATTTTTTGTCCTTTATTTTGCTTTGAAAAATATGGTCACCGTAGCTATACACAATGGTAGTAAGGCCCATAATTACTCATGGGGCTCTTGTTCGGTGGAAGGCCACGAGCAAGAAGTATGTACGGGATACGTTGACCAGGGTACAAAGAACAGCCTGCATTGCCGTTACGGGTGCTTTAGGTACCACACCAACGGCTACACTGGAAGCGTTCCTGCACCTTTTACCACTGGACCTACAAATACAGTCAAATGTAGGTAAAAGTGCGGTACGGCTTACTAATTTAGGGCTTCTTAAAAACAGTAGTCTAGGGCATAGTACTATTTTGAAGGAATCATTCTCCGAAATTTTGATTTTGACACTCTATCCGATGTGTCGTACCCGGAGCGGAGCTCCCACTAAATACAATGAGTAAGGGTATCAGGCCACCTACGGCCGTTGCTAGAAGGGTTGTCCTCGAGAAAACCTTGAATAAAGCAGCCACCAGATGGTCACAGCTAGAAGGGCACATGGTCTCAAAGGCAATGTGGCCCGTTTTAAATAGGAAAAAATCTGAAGAATTCCTAAATCTCAGTAGAACAAAATTAAGACTAACGGTAGGAATACTCTCTGGACACTGCCTTCTAAGGAAGCATGCCATGGCACTAGGCTTAGCTAATACGGATATATGCAGGTACTGTGAGGACCCACAAATCACGGGAGATACCTCCCACCTTCTATGCGAGTGTCAAGCAATTGCTCGGACCAGATGGAAGCACCTAGGCAGGTACTTCTTTAACAACTTAGAGGAGGTTGGTTCCTCAAACAATGTTGGAACAATAATTAAACTCTGCAGGGAAATTGACTGTTTGGGCGATGTGGATTAGGTTTTAAACCGTAATGGTTCCCTGGGGATGGCGATGGGCCCGTCTTGGTGCCTGATCTTTTGTGACGATCTCACAATCCCACACAACCTAACCTAACCTAACCTACTCAATTAGCCGCTTGGACTCGGCATAAAATTGTAGATCTTTTCCATTCGTCCCAATAATGAAATATCAGACAAAACGAATGGTAGTGAGAAGCTAGGACTAGGGTTAATCTTAATCCTTAATCTGGTTCACATTGCCTTTCATAGGGAAAAGTTAAAGCGGTTTTCATTTCATGGCCGACAAGTAATTGCTAGTCCATGTCGGATGACGGACTAATACGTCATGATGGCTTCTAAGAAACTTAAGAGCAACTGATCGCAATCGATCTTTGCAGAAGTATTGACATGAAACTTCTGACCGCGGCTCAACATGGTTCCTGTGACTCAACGGTGTTAACTGCTCTGCATGTACGCTATCACGAAACATCGAGGATTCTTTTGGCAATAGGCAGTTGTATTCTCAGCCATATGTAGAAGGAGAAGCTGCTTTCAGTAACGTGGACTCGGCACCGTCGGCTCTGAACGTAGACAGCTCACTTATGGCGATTTGATTAACTTGAGGTTCAATTGGGAGTTGTGGACAGCTTTGCCGGAGAGAAATGTTATTAGGGAGTACTGCAGCCAGAAAAGGGGAGTATTTAAAAAAATAAATAGGAGTACAGACATTTTTATTTTTATTTAAACAAAAATCATAAAAAAGTTGGTTAAAATAAACAAAAACAAACTAGAAAGAGGGAAATTCGATTTTTGATGACAGTTTGAAAGATAAATTGCTGCCAAATTTGCATTAAACTTGAAGTGAATTAAATTTATTAGAAGAAGAAATTACACTTTGCTGCAAGTGAAAGATATTTTAGGACTTTAAAGAAAATAGGAGTACGAATTTGAAAGGAGGAGTACGGAGGTGTTGAAAGTAGTACAATACTCCTATGGGAGTACTTTCGGCAACTCTGGTTGTGGGACATTTGCCAAAGAGTTGTCAGTTAGACAATATGTCTTTGTCATTGTCAATCGATCTTTGTGGTCTCAATGAATTGTTGTCATTCTAAAAAGCGAGGGTCTGCAAGTTGACCGATTAAGCTGATGTTGTTATTACCTTGCCAGGAGAGCAAGAGCAACTAAATACCTCCTGCAATCCGTTTTTGACAAGCCAATATGATCGGAGAACTTTTGGACTGAACTTCTCTAGGTAACACAAAATTTAAGACATCGACCCTACATCTGCCACAAGATTGCATACTTATTTTTGATAAAAAGTTATGCTTATTGAGGCCCAAAGTACAAGAACGACTTAAGAAAGCTACCGTTGCACCATAGAAAATAAAATAGGCTTACAACTGGTCTATACGCACACAGGTAAGGATCTATACTTACGTACGGTGATTTGATGGACTGCGTTGGTCAAAGCGCTACATCGCAATAGGCTATACCGATCCAAACGACCTTATGAATATAGACAGATATTCGAAGTCTCCTACGCTTAAATTGGTTCCCTGAGTTGGGAGTTCTCAATTTTATATGGAATCACAATGACACAAGGACCTGCAACTAACCAATTTTTATTTTGCAAAGCGTTGCATTCCGATAAGAGCCTCTATTCTGGTAGCTTAACCAGCAGCGAAGACGGTGACCCTTTTAGGCAGCAAATTGACTACCAAAAAAAAACAAAAGGCTTTTTAGGTAAGCGGATTGTCAGAGATTGGGCTGAAAGTAGCTGATTTCGATTAAATCCTTGTGCACATTTTGAGATGCAGAGTCCGAAATGATCAACGATTCCTCTGGGTCAACCCCACTTCTTTTGTTGGTTCGACAAATTGCCAACAGTCAGTTGAAGACATACTACTCATGTGTGTAGGGGAATTGTTGTGGGAGGATTTGCTAGGAGCAGCCTTTGTTGTATCGCTTTGAAGTCAATTTTTAAGCGTCCAAGTATTGTTAGGGAATACTTCTGACCCAGAAGATGCTACCTTTGTGGCTAACTACCTCCAGTTGCGCACATCAAATTGGTTGAGGTCTCCTTCGACTATGCGCGCAATCTATGGTGAGGGGTGTAATCGAAGACTCCAAGCGCTAGCGTCCAATCGCTTTAAATGTCCCATCGATCTTATACGATTGATGTGAAATTTTTTGACTGCATCAATGCCGCTTTAAAGCTGTTAAAACTCCTGTTCCAAAGCCCGTCAAAGCAAACGGGACCGAAAATCAATCGAAGAATTTTGCAATCGAAACGACCAAGGAGATCTTCATCCTGATGAAAACATCTTTAATTCGGCCAATATACAAAGGAGGTATAAAAAAAGACACGGCAAACTATAGGCCAATTTCAATTCTGCCAGCGGTCGAGAAATGTCTGGAAGAGATAGTCGTTAAACGTCTTAATTGTTTAATGTTGAAGCACAGAGTAATTCACCCAAACCAGTTTGGATTTCAAAAATGCAAGAGCACCCAATTGCTACTGGGAGAGTTTACCAATGTGGTTAATGCGGGGTTAAATAGAAATCATCACGTCCATGTTCTATTTGAAGTCTATGAAAGCCTTTGATACTTTGACGCCCGAAAAACTCGTCGAAAGTCTCAACAAATTGGGAATGAGAGGATTGCTGGCAAGATGGCTCAAAAGCTATCTGACTGATAGAGCAATCCAAGCCAAGGTATCTAATATGTTAGGCCAAAAAAAGACGTGCGAATACGGTGTACCACAAGGTTCCAAATTGCGGCCCATTTTATTCTTTCTTTTTACAAATGAACTGTTAAGAACGTTTAAGAAATCAATTGCCTTTGCGTATGCCGATGATATCGCAATCGTTGTAAGACACAAAGACTTGCAGTTAGCCGTTAAAATATTGCAAGACGAATTCAACGCTGTATCTGAATGGTGTCACGATAACGGTCTGATGATAAACGCAGACAAAACTAAAGTGATGCACATTCGGACTCCATCAAAGCCAACTGAAACAATTGAAATCCTTCATCGTAATGATCGCTGTCCAGTACAAAGAAGCAGCAGCGCGATTGAGGTAGTCAAAGCGGTTAAATATCTTGGAGTTACCATTGACGAGCACTTTCTGTGGCGTGAGCACATCAATAACCTGCGTCTTCAACTTAAGAGCACTTTATTTGCAATGGTGTATCTTAAGCGTTACTCGCATATGGAGGTACAAAAGCAGGTGTACTACTCGTTGGCTGAGATACGGGATTCTGGCCTGGGGAAACGCAGCAAAAACCCATCCGGATAAGATATCTAAATCACAACATCGTCTTCTTAAAATAATTAGGCCTGTTAATTCAACTTTCAAAGTATTAGATGTGAAGGCACTTTTCCAGATAACAACATTGCTTACCTATATGAACGACCAAAGGTTTACCCGACCCATAAGCCACCCACAAAACACCCGAAGACGAGCCCGAGGGATGCTTGAAGTTCCACAATCTTACAACACGTACGGTGATAGAGAGCTGCGATGCACGGTCCCTAAATTAGTGAATTCGCTGCCACAATTTTTAAAAATAATTCCTAATTTCAAAAAAAGAAAAAAAGAATTAAAAAAAAAACACTTAATTGAACTTTCTTTTGTGAATTAGAAAGCTAAAGAATTTTTTATTTTAAAAAAAAACACAAATACAATCATAAGTATCCTAATTGTACACAAAAATATTTTCAACTTAAATAATTTCAAAGTTAACTTATTAAATTGATGCTTAGCCATCTGCAGATAAGCACTCTGCTTCGCAGATAATACATGTAAATGTAAACTTCTTTTGTACAAATAAAATCCATTGAATTGAATTGAATCCGCCTTCGCTAGCGTTCCTGCTTCTGTGCCATAAAATAGGACTGTGATAATGAGAGTCGTATATATTTATATAGCCTCCCTAGGGCTTATCGGCAAAGCCTTAATAATCAATTGCCTTTTTAGGTTTTATTGGTAAGTGCAACTCTTCGATTAATTTCAGCTGTGATGTCATATTCAGAGTTAATAGCGGAGCTGAAGTAGACAAAGTCTCTAAATACCTACCTCAAAGTTTATGCATCGTGATGGTCTGTCAGATTCGCCGTTGTTGTATGTCCTTCTCGTTGACAGCTTATATTTTGGTTTGCCCATAAATCCCAAATGACAATTTCAAGGAGCTTTTAACTGGCTCCTTATAATTTTCATTTGAGATTTAACCTGTTTACTTTAAAGTTTTTGTGGCTCCTTCGGAGTTTATAAAAAATATGCATACTTCTATTGCGAACGTACTCTTTTCGTATAACTAAAACTTTCTAAAACAGTTAATTGTGAATGAGTGAACTCCAAAGTTTTTGGACAGACTCTCACATCTCAGCAGTAAAATCTTCTCACAAGATATGCATGGATATCAAAAACACATTGCATGCAGTATTGCCCCTTCCAGCAAAACGCTTTTTTTTTGCCTTCTCTTGGTTGGTTTTTCTAAATGAAAAACTTCGATTCTGTTTTTTTGAACCTTTAGAATTTTATTGGTCAAGTCGAGAAGAAGATATCGGCCAAATGGGCGCCGTCACAATTGATTGCCATACGGGCTCGTTTTATGGCATTTTTCATCACTTCGGCGAGAACTTCGGGCGACAGATTCTCGCACTAGTGTCACGTAAACACGGGACTTCAAGAAACCCCACAAAAAAAAGTCTGGAACGGTTGAATCGGGCGATCTTGCGGACCAGTGCAAATCGCCAAAACGAGAGATGAGGCGACCCGGGAATGCCGCCTTCAGAATATCGGCTGTGGCTCGCGCAGTGTGTGCCGTAGCTCCGTCCTGTTGGAACCGCATGTCCTCCAGTCCTAATTCGTCCAATTGCGGCAGAAAAAACTGGGTTAACATGGCCCTATAGCGCGCACCGTCCACTGTTGTCGTTTGACCAGCGGCGTTCTCGAAAAAAAAATTTCTGACTCCTCCAGCGTGAACAGCGCACCATGCAGTAACTTTGAGCGGGTGTAATGGCTCCTCGTGCATTACTCGTGGATTTTCGGTGCCCCAGAAGCGATAGGTTTGCTTGTTCAGGTGGAAATGAGCCTCATCGCTCATTATGATTTTGGTCGAAAAATCGTCCACTTCGTCCTCGAGATTGAGGATGGCTTGGGCGTAGGTTACACGCGTTTGGCGGTCGACAGGCAGCACCTGATGCACGGACTGGAGTTTGTACGGGAACATGCGCAAGTATTTGACCAAAATTCGCCTTAGGGATGACCGGCTGATGGCTAATTGCGAGGCACGGCGTCTGGTCGATGTTTCCGGTGACAGCTCGACATCCTCGTCAACAGCGGCGATATTCTCGGCACAACGGGCGCTCTGGGGCCGGCCACTCTTGGCAACGTCTCGTGTGGTCTCATATTCTTCAAGGTTGGTGGCCAAACGGCGCAGTGTTTGCGCAGTCGGTGTCGGACGGCCGTTGAATCGGCGACGGAATTCGCACCGCATCAACACTACAGACGAATTGTTCTTGGGGAGTGTATCGCTCCATGGCTTGTTCACTTGTATTCACTTGTATTGTGCATCTGTCTAGTCCACAAATGTCAAAAAAGATTTGACATTGGCGGCCATTTGCAAAAATAAGAGCATCTTCCAAAAGGGTGATTTCTTTTGGCCCACCTTATATAAAAGCTTGCAAATGTTGGCAAGCAATTAATTGGGACGTTCAAGTATCTAGTTTAGTAAGTCTGATAGCTGGTTAACTTGATGTACCTATCTGAGTTTTGATTGCCTTAGATCCGTCCTATGAGCAGTTGTTTCAGTTGACGTTTATTGAGGGGTAGCCGAAGAACATATTCAAAAAAATTCGTGACTAAGTGCTAAGTTGACAGTTCGTATATGTGGCCGACGTAGGAAAAGTGACGTTCCCGACCAATCTAGTTTTTGTGTTCAGATTACAAGTCCATACCAATCTAGTCGACTTAGGACAACTAGATTTTTGAATGTGCCCAATGTCCCGGACAATAAATGTGTGCCAAAAAAGAGTGGAGAACTGTACCAAGCAATCTATTACAATAACCCACTTTTAGCCATCATTTCGAGCAGCAGCGTACTGCAAAACGAAAAGGCGAACGAAATTTTTCGCTCATGATTTCGTTGTGTCACTTTTGTATGGGATATTTCCTTCCGAAACTGCATACCAGGCTTAATGCTTGAAAGCGCACCAGTGGCAGCTTGCTGTGGTCTGCCAATAATGTCAATCTGCCAAACTAATAATCATTTTTAGTGTCCAGGCTACATCTTTCGAACTCTCAATGGCATAATTTTTCATACGAAATTGCAGATTGACCTAGAAAATATTTAGTGTGAAGGTTAAAAATGATTATTAGTAAGGCCCAATGTTGACCGCGTATGTAAGTAGTCGCACATACTTTAAGAAAATTGCGATGCAATAAACCACAGGATAGCACATCACCTTGTCTGAATCTTTCTCTAACATCAAAGGACCCGGAGGAGCGTTTTCAATCGTCAATCTGCAGGAATGGCAAAACTATAAATCGCTTTCGAAATAGAAAGTACAAAACGTTTGTTTCCGAAAACTTTTACTTTCGGAGAGGGAATACAGATTAGGGCCTCAGATATAAAAAGCTGATGGATCTAAGCTCGATGAACTAAGCAAATGTTGGAACAGTCATGGGAGCTCCGGAATTTTGAACTTGCCCACCTGCTATGTCATAAAATAATTTTAAAAACTGTGCGATAGGCAGAGCTCTCAATATTATTCTTGGAGCCTGGCAATTTTCCATGTATATTGGGCCAGAACAGTCTCCTGCTATTTTCGAATTTCTGCCCATTTGCAATACGCTTAATATAGATTATTATATATATATATTCATGCACCATCTTAGTTCTAGACTGTTCTATGGTAGCTGTAACTCCCATAGATCAGGGGAATCTTTTGGAAAACCCATGGATGTTCGACGGTCCATGATTATCAGGTCGAAAAAAATTCTGAAATTGCATAAGAGACATTCGTGTTGCATTTACTTCTACATATCTAGCAGATTTTCCAGAATTGAATTCCTCCGAAGATATACCCCTTCGCGTCTAAAAAAAGTTCACAAATTACTTTCCCGCTATAGCTACATCATCTCCTTTCGATGAGTTTGTGAAAATACCCGCAAGTCATGGGTAGGTACGGTTAAACTGCACAACTCACTTTCACTTTTTCCGACATTTTCGTGTATACTTAATAATGCATACGCTTTCAATGGCCAAATGGCGTTAACTCATTCCAAGGACTCGCTGACTAAACACAAACGCAGAAGCACTTTCGATTTCAATTTTCCACTGTTGACACCGAGAGGTTAATTGAATTTGCATATTGAAACCTCATCGGCTTCCTGCGGCATGATTAACCTGAAAACACAATTCATCGTCGCCATTAATGTCCCGGTTCCGCGGTGAATGCAACCATGCACTGGTCATCGCTGTTAGTTGTTCATTTCGTCTGTGGTTCTTCGGCGGCGGTTATTATAAATCCCAGACAACATTTAAATGACTACTTTGGGCAACTTCAACTGCTGCTGTCGGAAATATTGTATGCCACTCCGGTGGACCGGTGTTATGCTGTGATCACCGATGGCACCTACTATCCGCTGTTTGAAAGGTCGTTCTTCGAAAAGTCTCCGAAATTGCAGGTGAATTTCTTTCTCAGGATTTCCGACTTTGAGGATTTGCTGTCACCGAACTATCAGACTGTGAGGGTGTTGAAGGACATTCGGGCGCAGAATTGTGATCTGAATTTTGTTCTGCTGGCAAACGGGCTGCAGGTGAGGAGATTCATGATTTTTTTGGACGACTACAGAGTCTTGAATACACGCGCAAAGTATGTGCTGCTGCACGACCATAGAGTCCTGGCCCAGGATATGGTATACATCTGGAGGAATGTGCTGCAAAGTGTTTTCATAAGGTGGACATTCGCAGGTAGTGGTGGATCTGAGAGGTAAGGGTTTTGTGTTGAATAGTGTGAGCGCGGAAACGTCCTTGAGTTTATGTTTAGAATATTTAGTCTGTTGACGGTTCCCTATTCGAATATTCTCAATGGCATACTGTCAATGCAAGAGCTGTCCAAATGGAAACGTGATAAATTCGAAAAGAAGGTACACATATTCGCAGATAAGACAAGAGACTTTAAGGGTAAATTTGACCTTCGATGTAGAGGTTTTTAGCTAACCAAAGTCTGTGATTTACAGGAGCCCCTCTGAGGACAGTCGTTTTCGAACACATGCCTATGGTGGTAAAGTCGAAAAACGGCGAATATCACGGCTTGGAGGTGGAAATTATTCGTGCCTTGGGAAAAGCCTTAAACTTCAAGGCGAACTTCTATGAAACAAATGACGCTGATACGGAACAGTGGGGAAGGATCCTGCCAAATCGAAGCTACACTGGCCTTATTGGCGAAATGGTGAGTTGTGTGGGAAACGATTGCAAGCACAGGTTGGGCATTGGACATTTAATTAAGGAGGCATCTTCCATTATATCAAACAGCAGTTTAAAAGGAATTTCAGAAACAAAGGAGACTTTGTAACTACCTTTATTAAGAGACTGAACGCATACTTCCTCTTTCCTATACCATGGGTTTAAGACAGCTTTTACGTTTTTGTAGCTTACCAAAACTGTATCGTCTTCGGCGCAAATGTAAATACATTCGGCCTCACTAATAATCATTTTTAACCTTCACTATATTTTGTAGGTATTTCATGGAATTTCATATGGAAAATTTAGCCATTGTGAGTTATAAAAATTTACCTCGGACACTAAAAATGATTATTTGTATCGCGGAATGTCTAGCCTGGACACTATAACTCTGATTAATAGTATCGCGGCTCAGTAAATTAGAAGCAGACAACGACGTGTAATTCTATGCGTTTTTTCGACACGAATTTGCACCCGATTTTATACGTATTGTTTTAGTAGTTTTAAACGTACTTTTAAGACATTTTGTAACGAGTTTTTATAGCATTTTCCACCCTGATCCGAAATTATTATTTTAATGCGATCTTAAAAAAAATGTACATATTTTTTGGCGCGTTTTTAATAAAGTTTCATTTTTGACAGTTTCGATTAGTCAGTAGATAAGCATAGTAAACGAACAGATAATAAAGAAAAAATAATACAAAAGAGCATTGTTGCCAATTGTTATTTAGAACTGATTATACAGTTTCTCAACACGTTTTTCGAAGCAGTTTTTGACACATTTTTCGACGCGATTTTCTATGCGTTTTGAAAATAAAGTTTGTGAGATCGGAAATATATTATTGTAGTACAATCTCGAATTCTTCCCATCCAAATACTAAACATTTTACGAAATGTGTTCTTTAAAAACTAAGATGTACAAACTCCACACTCCATCCAAAATAATTAGAAGCTTTCTTTTAATATTCTAAGTCTTGAGAATCGAAGGGGTAGGTATATAAGCAGTGTACCTACATTTTAACTATCTCGTATTACTTAGGCGAATAAACTTTTACATTCCTACGATAAATCTGCGTTTGATGGTCAGTTTCATACAAGAAATTATGGCATAAAATAAAACAATTAACAATAATAAACTTTAGTCTGGCAGCTTACCAAAGACTCTACACTTTCCAAAACCCATTCACCAATAAACAAATACCGCGATAATAACAATCATTGTTAGCGTTCAGGATAAACTTTTCGAATGCACAATGGCAACAATTTCCATATAAAATTGAATATTGTGACCTACAAAATATTTAGTGTGGAGGTTAAAAAGGATTATTAGTAAAGCCCATATAGTTCCTAGAATATCGCTAACTGCAGGGTTAAATGTTAATGTTGAGAAACCCATGATCATCTCGGGCATTAGCTCGAAAAATCCTCCGTAAATGTCATTTTGAAGAGGAGTGTTGCCCAACCATTCAAAATGAAGGTATTGAATTTAGTAATAGGAGCGAATTTAAGTACACAAATTTGCATAAATATGTGTACAAAATTGAAAAGTATAGCTTTTTCGATTTATTTCTAATTTTTGATTTATTTCTAAACATTAAAAAATATATATTTCTGAGCATGTTCTTTCAATGCAATTTTGATTTTTCAATAAATTGCAAGTAACGAATGCATGCTTAGTTAAAGATATATTTGATATAAGTTTTTGATCTTTCGAAGACTTTCTTGAGAGTTGTCGCACAGAGAATAAAATATCTATGCACTCAAGTTTGGACGGTTTATACCTGAATACCTAGTTTTCCAAACAATGGTTGTTGTTAAGAAGCTGACTTTGCGGAAAACATAGATATAAGTAGTGGGTGTTCATGGAAGAGAGAACTTGACAGCTTTCTTGTAGAAAAGATGTGCGCTTTGTAATTTTCGGAATTTAGGTGTTTCGTTGCTTGGCATATTGAAATTCAAAGACGGAAGCGATATGTTCTTAAAACGCTTATGGATTCTTACGTACGATTTTAATTTGTACTAAAATGAAATGGCAGGCTATAATTTGTATTTTCAAAAATATTAACTTGCTAACGATTCAACTGTGATCTTAAGATCGTAAACCTATGGACAAAGGAAAAGTAATGAAAATTGTGTTCGATCGAACGATAGGGCATTGTTGATTTTTATATGATATTTGACAGTTCATATACAAATCAACATATTTTATTCATTTCCTATTTTGTGTTTTGTTTTTTACTTATAAAAAGTTTCAAAAAAGCTTTAAAAGCATATCTGTGTTTCAAATTCAATTGCAATTTATGGTTTCCTGGTTATGAAACTATTGACCTTGTTTTCCTCGAATACAAATTATAAAATTTGAATTCTGCGATGGGAAGGAATGTAATAGATTCCAAGAAAGTTGTCGCACTAGCAAGTGTGGAGTTCTAATTGTCTATTGGTACCGTTTCACAAATGCTGTACATTTTTACTAAAACTGGAAACCAGCTAATCGTCGACATTAGTGTTAGATTATTATAAAGGCCGTTTTATAATAATTAAACAGTTTATATAAATTTTCAAGTTATGTAGCTGAAATTGATGAAACAAATAAAAAAATTAATTGTTGGGAATTATAAATGTTCTTATTGCAACTACATTACAAACAGCAACTAAATTTTGTACAACTAAGGACGTTTTTTTTGTCTAGGCTGAATGTGTTTTTGATAGTTCAACTGTGTACATCATACGTCGAGATTGTCTTCGTTGTTATATTTAGCTTTTCACAGTAAGTATTTATAGTTTACGACGGCATATAGTGCTGCCAGCTGTTTTAAATGAAATTCCCCATCAAAGACCTTAAAATTCTTCTTTTTTTTCATTTTTAATGTTGGTATCACCCATTGAATTCCTACAATCAAAATATTGAGTAAACTTACTGCTTCTTACAAACCTTTAACCCAATTCCATTCCAATGCAAAAACTTAAATGCAGTTAGAATGAACACATGCATGTTGAATATGGCTCATTTTCCCATCGGTCATACGGTTAAATTGACACCTGCTACTTGCGAACGAGGAATGACGTGAGTGTTCCGTTTAAAATGGAATATTAAAGTTGAGTATTAACATTTTACTAGAGTTCGCCCAGTGGTAGAAATTCTACCATTATTGGAAAACAAATTACAGACAGCAAATCAAACAAATATGTTGTGGTTGAGGCAGTGAAAGTGATTCTTAACTTTGTGCCTTCGCCTATTTATACATAAAATCATATTTTAATTTTCTCACATTTCGTTCCAAAAGAGATGATTCCCCTTTTCCCCTTTCATCAAATTTTTGACTGAAATCACCCAAAAAAGGTGAATTCCTCACGAACTGGCAGCACTGGGCCCGAACTTGTCAAAAATCTAAAACCATAAAAGAGGGTTTTTCAATTAGCAACCATTTTTCCAACGAAACGTACGTAGTTGAAGAGCGGTTTTATTCATCCGTTATTATTCCGTCTACTAAATCCGAAATTCTGAAAGACTACCGAAAAATACTCGTACTATTGTCTCATTTCAAAACAGGAGGTCTATCGCTTAATTGTCTTTCTGAGGCACAAATACAATTTGCTATAAAAGCTATGGGCAAATTATTTTCGAGTTTAGAATGGGTGGTATGAATAAAACGTAGAAATTGTTTGCTTAAAATTGAGCTACCGTGAACCCAACTTTCATGTGGTTGAGTCACGGTAGCTCAATTTTTGTTCGCATTCCATAATATGGGAAAATAATTAATTTTTGTACAATTGATTTTGTTTTAAAAAAGAAACTTGTAACAGTATTTAACGCATATTTAAAATGTAGAAAAAAAAATAAAGAAAACTCTTTTGAAACGATACCCAACTTTTTTTGAAAACATCCTTAAATTTTTATAATTCTTTCAGATAAATCGTCAAGCCAATCTGGCTATCGGTGACCTCCATCTAAATGTGTTGTATTCCACCGTAATGGACATGAGCGCACCACACAGTCACGAGTGTTTGACATTTTTAACCCCTGAATCGTCAAAGGACAACTCGTGGAAGACTCTGATTTTACCCTTTAGGTAAGTTGCAAAAACCAGAAAACCTGTTATTTCTCATTTGAAATGATTTTCTCTAATTTTCAGCACTGACATGTGGGCATGCGTCTTAATTGCACAACTAGTAGTTGGAACTATATTCTATGCAATGTCATATATTCACTCTGAGAATATTGCTCGATATCCCAATGGGAAGCGGAACTTTTTCTCCATCTTAAGAAAACGGCAGGTTGCAGTCGATCCGAAGAAATTTCGTGATGTGAAGTTTCGAGCTTTTTTAAACAAGCGGTTGCCACGACTCAAAGCCACGGAATTGTTCGATGATTATTGCAATTGTATACTTTTGACGTACAGCATGTCGCTGAATGTGGCTCTGCCAAGAATGCCAAAGAACTGGCCACTTCGAGTGCTGACCGGATGGTATTGGATGTACTGCATCACGCTGATAGTATTCTACAGGGCGAGCTTTACCGCCATTTTAGCGAATCCAGCACCGAGGTAAGATATACCAATAATCAAATAAAGTGCCGCCGTTAATACTCCATCTTAAGTTTGTTCATTTGTTTTTCAATTTTACGAATTTTTACCAACTCCTACAAATATTTACGAATTTTTCCTCGATGCCGTTCCTTGACGCGAAAAATTCGAAATAGAGAGGGTTATCGAGAGAGCAAGATATTCGGTATCAGTCGAACATTCTCCGCAGCTTATACTCCGTCGAAGCATAAAATTACATTCGAGGTGTCCGTTTTCGGCAATAAAATGACGGTTTGATTTGACCTCCTCGTATGGTTTGTGTTGTTTTTTTTTTGTTGATTTATTTCGCACTGAAAACAGAAATAGTAGCAATAAATACAAAAAAATGCTTATATTTATTGCACTTCACTACCAATCGTAAATAAATTCCACGACTGACTGATATCGGAAAACGATTTTTTTGAAGTCGTCAAAAATGTCACTCAAATGCAAACTTGATCGCATTGCAACGCAAAACGCTGGAGTACGTTACATTTGTATCGGAACAAAGCTGCGAATTGCTGTTCGGAAGAATACCTCGCAGCAAAAATCATTCGAATCGTAAAGAATCGGAGAATTTCCCGTTTCTACGGATGCCTCGCTATGGCCGATTGCAGAAAATGTTGCGAGTTTATACGCAAGAAATTTCTTGGTGTAAGAAGGGAAAAACTATATCAGTTACCTGACTATTGACAGATGATTTGAAATTTGTTGTCACATTTGACATACGGGTCCAAGCGTTTTAATTTCCTGCATATTGTAGCGTGGAACCTAAAATGTAAACAACGCATTAGTTAACAAACAAGTTCCACTTCCAATTGGAGACTCGAATCTGTCAAATAAGTTGAGTTAAGTGAGCTAATTCTAAAACCATCGAGTTTCTTCGGGACGAACTGGAATTCACTAGAAAGTTCCCAATAAATGGCGGAGCGGATATAAAAGGGCAGATTCTAGAACAAGGAAGGACAGTTGACTTTTAAACAGAGTGATCGGTTGTGAAGATAAAGAAGTGTAAAGTATGTAGTGATTTAAGACGGATAAGAATTGTTTAAAGAAATATTGTTTTGAAGTGAATTATTAGAATAAATAGGGTTAAAAAAAAGTGATTTTATTAGAAAAGTTCGAAAGAATAGCGTTTCATCTTTTCGAATCCCAGCTCAGATGCAACAGTATTAATCAGACATGTTGACGGCTTTTCGAATCACTTTTTGAATTTTTTAATTGTTTTTCTGCCATTTTTCATAGATTACTACAAAAGCGGTTCCTAACTTTATCGTACAGAGAGTACAGCGTGTCTCTCTGAGAGAGAATTTCTCGCCACTACTGCCATTTTGACAGTATTTTCCATTCTTATTCTTACCTACTACAAATCTGTGGCAACAAAGAAAAACGGCATAAGTCATTTTAGCCACTTTTCAGGAGCGCAGGTTAAAGGTTTGATTTTCAATGTGGGGAAATTATCTAATATGCGTTTTTTCCTCATCCATAACACAGTAGCCATTAGAGTTATTTGAATGAAAACAAAAATTAAAAAATTGACATAGAATAGGGTACTGTGCATCCGATCGTAACATTAACTCAATTTTGACATAAGTGGACTTCTGCCGTTTTTCCTTGTTGCCACAGAAATATAAAGGAACAAACCAAATGTGTTCTAAAATGTGCCTGCTCAAATTTTATTGTTTATGGAGGAGATTTAAATGTGTTTGACAGCTCTAATTGCTTCATAGACGAAACAAAATAGGCTTTCGACTTTAAATTTAAGTAGTTCACAGTGGGCTTTATGAGCTTTCGTAAATTTAAAGTTCTTAAATTTGTTATTAGTACAGCGCAATGTCTTCGATGAAGCCTTTGTCTTCTCATTCCATTTCTGGCATAGGTGGTGTTGCCATCCGGAATTGTAATGACCGATGGGCCACTTAAGAAGGTGTTAGCTAAAAATAATTTCCTCTTAAATCATAACACATTTAATGCTATATTAAGAAATTTAAATGTTCTAGGGCCGTTTGCTGATACGACTCATAGCGAATTAAGTGCCACGTAAATTCTTATGTGACAGTTAATGCCCTAAAAACAGTAGCCTATAAGTATTTAAGTATCTTAGTTGCCAAAAACTACTTTAAATGCGTATCTGCAGTTTTTTTAACGTAAACAAATTTTTCGCACTTTCGAAAGAGAATTTTCCCGAATCCTACCCTAAATGCACTCGTAATACTTCTGCAAATGATTTTCTAAATACCTAGCTAGTACGTTAATCAAATCTTGTGAAGTGTGAGTCGCGTCACACTAAAAGAAACCCTCCATCATTGACGGACCATTTCGTCATCCTTTATGCAATATCCCAGATCGGTTTCGACAAATCCCTACCAATACCTATTCACTTTTGTTCTTTAAGCTTAGTACGCTGCTCGAGCTAAATTTTCGCTCCCATACAAAATTCTCTCCAAAATTTAGCTGAGCTAAACTTAAGCGGACCCATTTAGCTGAGTGGTAAGCAGCTCGAGCTAAATAATCAAACTCTTGATTCAGAATGTACTTCATGTGTCTGTCAAAATTTAGCGTGCCCATTTAATGGGTCGGCACATTTTCTCAAGCTAAATTGCGCCAGATCGTTGTGTATTTGTTGTTCTGCTGTGGAAAAGTATGCAAGGATGAGTTTTTTTAATTATTACATGGACGAGAAGTACCTAGAATCAGAAATAGTTCAAATAAGAGAGAATTCAATTTTTGAAGGAAGTTATTTCAAAGAACAGCTGTTTTCTGTGACACTTATCCACGGCGTACTCTATGTCAAAATTTAGTTAGGCCTTTAGTTGATGATTAGAGAGAAAAGTTGGAGACCAGATAAAATTTAGTTAAGCTCGAGCAGCGTTCACAAAATATAAATATGTAATAAATAAAATTTAAAATATATATATACCTATGGCGTTACTAAACACAATTTACAATTTAATTCGCATTTTTGAAGGTACATTCACTAATTAGTTTTATTTTAAGAATAACTATCGATACAATTGACGAGCTTGCTAAAAGTCACATCACCGTCAGTGTATGGGGCACAGAAAATAAGAAGTTCTTCGATGAAGCGTTCGATGTGGTCGCTCAAGAAATCGGCAAGAAACTGGAACTGGTCGATGACATTTATGGTGTTGTAAGTATGATTCAACTGTACTAATCAACATGTTTAGTGTTCAGCCCAAATTTTTCGTATTTAATTTATAAAGAAAAGATATTGGGCCTCACTAATAATCATTTTTACCCTTCACCTTATATATTTTGTATGGAAAATTTTGCCATTGTGGAAAAGTTAGCCTGGCCACTTAAAATGCTTATTATTATCGCGCATTGTGCACTAAAATTTATATATCTATTGACAGACTGATCGCATTGCAAAAGGCTGCTATGCCTACTACGACAATCAGTACTTTTTACGTCATCTCCGATTTTTGGGTAGTCAACAACGGGGTAATGAAGAAGTCCTGCACATAATGAAGGATTGTGTCGTTCATATGCCAATCTCTATTGGTATGGAAAAGAATTCACCTTTAAAGCCAAACGTTGACAAATATCTAAGTTGGATGAGAGAAGGAGGCAAGTAAAGTATACAAATCAAAGCAAGACATTTTTTAAACTTCCTTCCATTTAGGTCTCATAGAAAAATGGCTGAAAGATGCAACCAAAGATCTACCCTCGGAAGAAACTTCTCCCCAAGAAGCACTTATGAACTTGAAAAAGTTCTGGAGCTCTTTTGTGGCGCTAGCTTTTGGCTATTTCCTTAGTGTTGTGACAATCATCTGTGAGGTGGTGCACTTCAAATACATCGTAGAACGGCATCCATTGTATGATAAATATAATCCAAGGATGTATTACAATTTTCAAAGAAGATTCAAATAAACTCCTTAAAAATGAAAGGAGTTCTGCTGAGCTCCCCCCCTATTGAGCTCGAACTTTGGTACCTCGTACTTGTTTTTAACACTTTCTTATCAGTCGCGAAGCTTGAAGCACTGCATTTTGTAAGATTAAAAACTATGAGTAGATTTATATTTCCTGCTTTGTGCTGAATTTTCGTTTTGCTCTAAATAGGTAACTTAACTTTAAAGGAGCTGATTTTGCGATATTGCTGATCTTGGCAAGATAATTTTAGTTTGACTGTTAGTGGTGTTTAAACTGTTTTTTGTTTTTGTGAATACTTCAAATCATCTTCTTTTATACACTTACTTGAAAGAATCCACCTGCAAAACCATCTGACACGGTTTTAGTTGATTAAAACAAACTGTTTTTTCTTGATGTATCCTTCGGAACGGTAAAGCTTCAAATTACATTCGAGGTGTCCGTTTTCGGCAAAAAAATATTGAAATGATATGGCAGATTGACTTGACGTCCTCGTATTGTTTGTTGTTTTTTTTTTCGCTCGATCTTGTGCTGTAAACTCAAATTGAAGCAATAAATTAATAAAAATGCATTGATACATTGTATTTCTTTTTATTACTGAGATATATTAACACTTTCCACCAAATCGTAAATAAATTCCGCGACTGATTGTTGTCGGAGGTTTTCTGAAAACAATTCTTATAAAGCTGTCAATAATGACACTACAAACACACTCGATCGCACTGCAACGAAAAACTCTTGAGTACCAGAGTTCGGAAGCTGTTCGGAAGAATATCTATCTAAAAAGCAAATATTCTTCGAATTGTATAAAATCGGAGAATTTTCCCTTTCGACAGATACCTCGCTAGGGCCGAATGTATTTACAAGGTGGCGCAAAAGTAATCCTCCTATCAGAAAATGCTATAAATTTTGCGATTGGCCCCTAATGTCAGTTCTGTTTTGACATTTGTGTAGTGAACACATGCGAAATACACGTTAATAAACAATGTTACGCTACACTGCTTCAGAACGCGGAATATTGGTGACTATTTATTTTAGCAATAATCGGTCGGTGACTTTGGCACAACGTGAATTTCGTCGCAGATTTCCTAGCCGTCCAACGCCTTCTGGTGAAACAGTGCGACGTTTAGCCGCTCGCCTCGAAGCACAACACGAGATGCTGCCAGGCGTGGCAGACCCCGGAGTAGCCGTTCTGCAGAGAATATTGCTGCTGTAGCCGAAGATGTCATGGAAGCGCCGTCGACATCGACCAGACGACGTGCCACGCAAATGGGTATCAGTCGACGGTCTTTATACCGAATTTTGGTACAAGATTTGAAGATGTTTCCGTACAAAGTCCAGACGGTGCATCAGCTGTTAGCTGCTGACCGCCAATCGCGTCTAACATACGCTCAAGCCATCCTTAATCACCACCAAGAGGAAGATGATTTTTCATCAAAAATAATCATGAGTGATGAGGCCCATTTCCATCTTAGCGGGTACGTAAATAAGCAAAATTTACGCTTCTGGGGCACTGAAAATCCGCGTGTAACCCACGAAGAGCCATTACACCCCCTCAAAGTCACTGTATGGTGTGCTGTATTCGCTGGAGGAGTCATCGGACCTTTTTTCTTCGAAGACGTCGCGGGCCAAACGGTTACTGTGAATCGTGAGCGCTACAGAGCAATGATCAACGAGTTCTTTTTGCCGCAACTTGATGAATTGGGCGCTTAATTTTAGCTTTGCTGGAACAACTTGGCTTAACTAAAGAAATTATTAAGAATACATACCAAAGCCTCTACCGAAGAAGAATCCCAAGCAATTTGATTTAAATTGGAGCGCCCCTAGGAGCAAAAACAACATCGTTGTAATGAATTAATTATATATATATTTTTTATTTTTAAGTGTTCATTGTTTAGCGTTTTTTTCTTTATTTTATTTATTTGAATTAAAAACTATTGGGCAATAATTTATTTAATACAGTTAAAATTTTAAATTTGTCTACCAATTTGTTATAATTTCCTTTTAGCTTTTCTTTGTTTAAATGTTACACGTAAATATAATAGTTTTCATCTTTTGTTTTTCTTCGTTTGCAATTTTTTTTAGAATTATGATTAATATTTACATAACACTGTAAATTTATTTATTTTTTAGCTTAAGTTTTATTGTGTATTTGCATTTATATTTAATTTACATAATTTTTAATGATATGGTGTCTACCTATGAGCTATTATATAGGCAATATTATTTATATATGAAATTAGTATAAAAAAACATATAAAACATATCTGTTTTAAAAAAAAGAAGTATATTGTATCAATTTGCTACATATTTCCTTAAAACTTAATTATTATTATTGCAAACTGGCGGCAAGTATTTGTTGCGATTTTTATTTCGTGTAGGTAGCTGCTTTTTTTGTTTTCAATTGAAAAGTAAAAGGTTCAAAACATTCACAATGGAACAGAGAAACACTCATTCACCGGCTAGAACTTAAAACAGTCTTTTTCAAAAGCGAACTAAATAATAGGTATTCCATTATAAAATTAAGAAGCCCTTAAAGAATATTGTCAACTTACTAAAATTGATTTGCTATGAAAATGTTTTAATAATACGTAATAAGAATATAACAATATTATACTTATGCTGCATTTACACCATCACACATTCTTAACACTTATGATTAAAGGGATGGTAAATACTAAATAGCCGTGTGACTGAAAGGGACGGCATTACCTAACTCGCAAAAAAACGTGACACGTTTTTTGGTCGGCCATCTTGTTTACGTGATAGGAATTATGGGAAAGCTGTGCATGTAGACATTTTTATAGCGATGGTTTAGGAAATCTCGATTTCCTATAAAAAAAAAATGGCTTCCGGAAGAGATGAACAGATAATTATTTATTTATTTCGTATAACTGATTAAGGAATGGTTGTTTTAATTTACTGAAACTAATTACCACTCTCATTTCACATATTTTGAATCAGAAATAGAAATGATTTCAAGTGATTGCAGAAATGTTGTTCGTCGGAACTTGTGCTTGTTTCCATTTTACGTATCTATAGTTATGGGTAGAACATGCATGACACTCTAGGTGTCTGATTTGTGATCTCATTCTTACGCCTTTATTAACATTGATTGCGGGCAAACGGATCTCTCTGTCCCGTCTCGTGCAAAAATGCGCGTTCGTGATGGTGTAAATGCGGCATTATGCGTGAAAAAAATCTATTTCCGCACAAAGAAGTATCAAGAATAATATAAGACTAATAACAAGAAAGTGCACTAGGGATCGATTGGAAATTTTCGTATCATATTTTGGAATGCGCGTAAGGTTGTTTGCCCGATTTTAAAAGACAACTATAACAGCAGTAGCGTGAAGGAAAGGACGTTCTTTTGAAAACGAAGTCTATGTATTCTATGTATTGAGTTTATTTTTTCACACTTTTATTTGATAAAAACTGTTCAATTATGACAGGATAATCCGGACTTGGGCTACTGTCAAAAAGAAGAAGAAAACTCACTTAAGTTGCAATTTGTTAAGGAGGCTACTTTGCTACGGCGAATTCGTACACTTTCTGCGTAATTTGAAAGAAACGAGAGAGATATCGCTCCTTTTTTTAGCCCTACTACTCTACCCGTTCATTTTCGAATAACAATAAAATCAAAAGAACTTTCGTTCTCAGCAAAGCAAAGTAAACTACAACAACTACGTTCTACTTGACACTTCGAGAACTCAGAGTGGTTGTGATTGCGTGCTGAAAATCCTACTTTACTTTGCTTTACTGAGATCGAAGCTAAAAAAAAATGGCTAGTATAAGAAACTTCAAATATTTGGCATGTGATATTTTGTAGAATATTGTTAAATACTAATATTTTTTTTTTAAATATCCCACTTAATATTTGAAGTAACCACTTAGCATAACAAACTGCTATAACGAGAGTAGGAACAAAGTACAACAACTTTCAGTCATAGACGAGTTTTAGCTTTTCTGTTTGTTCCCTAACATTTTAATCATATGCATAATTTTTGTTTGTAAAGCAGTGTACAGGATTTTTTCCTTAAAATGAAAGGTTCCTATTCTTAAGATGGCTGAAGTTTTTACTTTCTCTATGTACCCAAAAGAACCGCATTCGACCGAAATCAAGTCAAGGTTCCGTTTTAAAAATACTTTACCCAACTGCAGGCGCATTTCTCGTTTTTAAAAGTTAACTAAGCTGCCCGGAACTTATTAAACTAAAGAAATTCATTTAAAAGCAAATCAAATAAGTTAAACTTTAAATGCAATAGCTACCTACTCCTTTTGGATCAACTGCCAAACTTGTCTACACATGTTCTATTATTGTAATGGGATTTCTTCACATCGAAAGACGTTTAGAAAGTTGAAACTCCCCTACTTTGACTAATATTTCCTTAGCCATATATCTTTTGTGCAGTTTGCGTTGGGCCCTCTTTTAAGGGTTTAACACATTATGTGGGCTTTTGGCCTCTTGTAAAGGTAGACAAAATCACACTTCAGTTTAGTTAAAAACTAAGTTCACTATGGTAACAACAATCAATTTTAAATTTAACCTCCAATCATAAACGCGTACGTTTCTTTACATTGCAGCCAATCAGTGTGTAAGTGCTGTACCAGAATGAAATCGTGTTTGCCTAAATGAATAAATTAATTTTGACAGGGCGACTTAAAACCGCCAAAGCGACTTTAGATTTAGTTCTGGTTGACTTGTGTCGTTGGTCAGTTTGACCTTAATGTACGAATTTCAGAGCCCTTTGGTAGGCCCCCGATTTGGAACCATCGTGTTAACCACTCGGGTTATGTTCAAGGATATGCAGATGACATAACTATTCTGATAGTATAGAGGTTAATTCGAAGGCGCAAACTCGGATAGTCTCCAGAGGGTTCTCAATCTTGTTGCTGAATGCTGCACAAAAGTTGACCTTGAAGTCAATCCCAAAAAAATCACTTTAATTGCTCACTAAGAGAAGAAAGCGAAAAAGACTCAGATCAGATATATACTATTCGGCGAAACAATAGAGTTCTCAAGGACGTAAAGTATCTAGGAATCACATGGGTTGAAAAACTTGAAAAACATGGAACTCTCTCCTTACTATGACTATCGACAAATCCAGGTCCTCACTATATGGACCAGCAAAAGTCTACTCGGACTTTGGGGGGGCTTAACCCCAAAATGACACTGCCGGTAGACAGCAACAACGAGAATTATTATCACGTATGCACGTTCCGTTTCGTAATAAAGGCCAACCCAGAGATCAGCTTAGGCTAAACTCAACAAAATACAGTGGGCCTTACGAATAATCATTTTTAACCTTCACACTAAATATTTTGTAGGTCACAATATGCAATTTTGTATGGAAAATTTCGCCATTTGTGAGTTCTAAAAATTAAGCTTTGACACTCAAAATGTTTATTAGTATCGCAGAGAGACTTGCTTGTATCTGTGCAACGGGCGCAATGAAACTGCACCGACAGCTGCACTTGAAGTTATTCTAAACATCCCACCACTTCAGCTAGAACCCATGAAAGAAGCTATGGCAAACGCGTATATCCTCATTACAGCAGATGAAATAAATTCCAACATAGCTCCTCCTAGCGCCTAGCGGATATCCCACAAGCATTCAGCAAACGAACGAACTTCTGGGAATGCATCTAACCGACAAGTGTCTACTACGACACAACTTCCGACTGAGAACAGTATAAAACTACATTTGGCAACGATTCACTTGTGTTGCGGATGCAAAACAAATGAAGGAGTTGCAGTTGGTTATTCGACAGGTCACAGGTTTGCTCACCGGGCTTTGTCATGTCAAAAACCAGCTGATGACACATGGACATGGACCTGCAGATTGCACAACGAGGGCGTAAAAATAGCAGACCAAATTATTAATTAATTTTGTAAATTATTAACTGTTTAACGAAAACACGTCAACGTTACCCAGGGCACTCATTTTCAGACAATAATCGTCGAAACGATAGACCTCTAAAAGTAGCACCTAGGTGCCAACGTTATGAGTTTGAGACCTTAATCCAGTTCATTTTCCACAAATGTACTGAAAGCTGACGATAGCGAAACAAATTCCGGCAGAATATAACTTCTTATGATCATCAAAGTTTTAAAAACGATGCCGTCCCGACGATTATTGTTATACGGAATCTGCCCCCAGCTAAATTCTACCTCTAAGCAACTGACATATTTGCCAGCTCATTCAAAGAATTAACCGCCTTTCTAATAAACTAAGTAATCATGGACGAGCTCTGAACGGATGATATCACAATAGGCCCATTTGTGGCTGCAGTGATCTGAGATGCAGCTACTTCCATATTCTAATATAATCTAATCCACTCGGTTTGTTGACGCCATTATGGAATTAGGTGGGCTTAAGCTAGTGTCTCGAATAGACGAAAATGAATTACGCCCAGTCAAGCAATTGAATTGAGCCACTTCTTCGACGGAAGACATAATGTAGATTCTTAGCTGAAGTGTGATATCTGTTCGAAAAAGTTTCAAAACGAAGGTCAGAATTGGAAGTCCGGAACTCTAACCAACCTCATTAACCAATTTTTGATCGTATTCAACAATTGGTTAGAGTGCACGTATGCAAACCGAATAAACTAAATATGCTGGCTACGGGTCAAAATGACTACGAGAATTATGCAATGTACATATTATATATTTTGAGCTGCAGACTTGTGCACATTGTTGACAGCAAAAACTTAATACTGACAGACCCTTAAGTTCTTTCATATGTATGTAGCTCAAGGGTACACATTGAGCAACCTACTTACGCGCATTATTAACTGCCAAGGTACTTTACCAACCTATATCTACAACCAGCTCCACGCAATCACAAACAAGCTTTCTGCTCTCTAATTACAGAATACCGTACATAGTTAACTAATTTATAAGAATACTTTCGTAACACTGAACTTGAACAGAGTGCTCAATAAGTTTTGAATTTTTTTCTTAAGCTACGCGCACATTTGGTTTCTTTTTGTTTGTTTGATTTTTTTTTTCAATCTATTTAATCCTATGAACATTTTGTTTGTTTTTGCATAAATTTAATTTAAACTTAATCTACCTTTGTAATGCTATAATAAATATAATTATGAAGGACAATATCTTTGTCGTTGTTCACTGGTTGTTGTATTGTGGGTGTATCACCTGTTGTTACTTCAAGCGCACGCACGACGACGGAAGAGATAGTTGGGCGACAACGCAGATGCGCTGAACTACATCTTATTCGGATGCCCAGATTTGACGCCTTTTATTGTGCTGTTGGTGGTGTGACTGATTTTGATGCCATCCTTGGTGGAATCGGTTTCGCCGTAATGGAGGCGAATTTTGTCCACGATGCGAATGGAACTGATGGTGCTGCTGATGTTGCTGTTGATGCTGGAGGGGTTGTTGCTTCCATGGTTTTCTTTTCGTGTGATTTGTCCATCTGTTTGGGACAAGATAGAAGAAAATGCACATGAGTAATATAATTGACTTCTAATTGACAGTTTAATGGAAGTACGATGAACTAAGCTGGTTTAATGACTTAAAAATTGCAACAGCAAAAGCTTTTTCACCTAAACAAGTATTGATTTTGTAATTTGTTAATGTCCGGTGGTGGTTGGGGGGATTACAGTTTGTAATTATCGCAAACATGCAGTGCCACAGGACTGTTTGTGGATATAGGCGGAGATTACTAAAATATTTATCGGATATCCTATGTCCGGCTATGTAAAATCGATTTGTCGCAGGAAGGGAGGTAGTGAGAAAGATGGCTTTACATTTTGTGGTTTAGTTAAGTATAGACTGGGGGATTAGGTTAGTTTAATGATTGCGGTAGTGAATAGGAACTAGTCGTAGCAATTAACTAATTTAAGTCTCAGTGTCGTCAGTTGAGATCTTCATCATGTGCTTCAGTGTTGTGGGCAGTTATGTAGTATATACTAGCATTGTAGTAGACGGTTCGAATTTGGTTTAGCGTCTAGCCCGGGCTGAGTGACTTTATTTTTCTGACAGATGGTCAGACTTAAGACAAACTTGTGGGGTTAGACAACATGTTTAGACTTTACTTTGGGATGATTTTCGACGCAGGTAACTTTAATTAATTTGTCAAAGTCGGCAAGGTTACCGCCGAATTCTTTGGAGAAGCATATCTAACTTTTTGAGAACTATGAGTAAATGCGCGATTGCAAGAAGGTGCAGGAGTCGTGCAAAATATTCCCAAAGGCGGTAGGACCTAATTGTGAAGATATTCTTGTCTAACATGCTCAATTAAAAGAAAATATCGCTTGTAGTTTCACCTCGTTTTATCGCTTTCAGGTGGAAATCAAATAACAAATGCCTCAGAAGCAGAACGTTTTGATGATGAAGAGACATGGCATGGTAAAGGACAAAGAAAATTGCTGACTTTTAAGATCAAACATGCTTAAATATATGCACACGTTCATTTTATCGACATCTGCAAAATATAAAGAGTTTTCCAATGAGCGGTGTTATTGTGAATGACCCGCTATTTCGGTAGCTGTCACTTTTGAAGCTTTTATTCTTTGACATTTGACAAGTAGAAACTACGCCATTACTAAAAATGGAACGATACACGCTTCAACAACGCATTGAAATTATTAAAATTCACTACAAAAATGGTGAAAATCTTGCAGTCACAGTTCGCAAAACTAAATCATTTTTTGGTCGTCGTGAAGCACCTTGTCGGACCGCAATACAGAAATTGGTGGAAAAATTCGAGCTGTTGGGACAAGTTAATGATGTGAAGAAGAAAACCCGTGCACATCGGTCTAGAACAACTGAGAATATTGCTGCTGTAGCCCAAAGTGTTGAAGAAAACCCATGTTTGTCCATTCCTCGTCGTTCTTTGGAATTGGGCATTCCACAAACGTCATTATACCGTATTTTGCATAAAGACTTGGGTATTAAGGCTTATAAAGTTCAGTTAAAACAAGAACTCATGCCGGCCGATTATCAATAGCCCAGCGTCGATTCAAAATCTCAAAGATAAAATTCTTGAGGCTATCGAGGACATAGGGCAGCCACTTTGCGATTTGATTATGGAAAATTGTGGCCATTTGGCTGATGTTGTTTTTCATTATTAACGGCATACCCTCCTCTTTAATTTGAAATAAACATTCGATCATTGATTTCAAAAAATGGCATTTTTCTTTGAATACCAAAATAACACCTCTTATTGGAAAAACCTTTATCATCACCAACAATTCACACTTCCCTCGCTTCAAACTTTAACCAATTTATAGCTGACAACAGCCTTTGCCTTTGGGTCATTCTTTTCTAGACCAAGTGGATAAACTTTACGGATATGGTTAATGCCTGAGTTCACAGCAACACAGAACTCACCAACATCACTTGTTTCGAGATCATATTGAACGAATAGAGACATATTCGTTCGAATTGACTATTAATTCGACTCTCAAAATAAGCGCCTATTTTTGCCGCAAAATTAAATCGATACAATTGAGTAATGCTTTCAGAGTTTGACAAAGAGTATCCTACGGATTCTACATCTCTCAGCGATTAGAAATGACTTCGATTTTGCAAACAGGAGCGATTTTCACTTGCTAATGGAATGACGTTGTAAAGTTTTTAAAATCATCGAAGCTAACTCTCCACATTCGCATAAATCGTAGCCACATCATAGAGCCAACTTAAAACTGCACTAGCTTTAGAAATCATCTCCGCTAATAGCTGTATTTTTTTAAAAGAGATCATCAGCCATCAAAAAACTTGGAACGATTGCCTACAGATTGATTCGAGCCCATCAAGTAGCTTGAATTGGTTTCGAAGACTCTACGGCGACACTTCTCGCACACTTCTGCATTGTAAGCATATGGCACCTATTGCTACTTAGCCTCTGGGCCTACCAAACGCGGAAAAATGCTTGGTAACCTGCACCGCGCAATTTTAAGCAACCCAATGTGTCTTCGCCGTTCAGTGTTATTAGCGTTATCTCCGTCGAACGTCTCCCCATCAAACACTACGAGTACCTCGTTACAAGCCATGATGAAACCATCCAGCGGGACAGCCCTCAAGAGCTGGTGTTCCAGGCAACTGTGACTTTATCGTATTTAGCAAGATCTTTAAGAATTGAAACCAGAATAAGATCTAACGGCCTTAAATGGTACATAAAGACCGAAATGATGTCTAGAAGGACACCATTAAGGCAATTTGGACTTCGTAAGCACCCTCGAACACGTTTTCTTTTAGAGTGCTTTCCCGCTTTTAAGATGTTGGCTGACTTTTTTCTGTGATATTAGGACATAGCCTAGGCGAATACTAGATGGCTGTTCCTACCATATAAAATCTTAAGGAATAATTTTTGTACGAGCACGTTATACAGTTTTTGACATAAACGCTGAAATGTCACTTTGAGCCGTCATTGTAAGGAACCTTATGTCGTTTTCCATTGGGCAAAAAGAAGCGTCCGGAATCGAAAAAATCACTTCTGAAACCGTTCCATTGGCACAAAAAATACTCTTCCGGTGATTCTGAGGAGAGAATTTCGCTTCTCGATTTGAAATCAGAATCCACTCAAGAAGCACTCACACAAGTGTAATTTACTTTTATACAAGTCAGCTGACAGCAGCCGTACATAATTTTTTCGCATTTCACCAATACTATTGTGGATTCTTTCAGAAGCTGTATTGTTGTTCCATTGGATTTAAGAATGAGTGGATCCCCGAGTCAATCCAATGGAAAACGACATTAATGTCGTGGATTCTGACTTCAAATCGAGAAGCGAATGGAACGGTTTCAGAAGTGATTTTTTCGATTCCAGATTCTCCCGGACGCTTCTTTTTGGCGAATGGAAAAGGACATAAAATAGCTGAAGACTGAAGACTGGAGACTTCGAAATCTTTTTAAGATTTTCAAAGTTTATCAGAATTCGACATCAGAATTACGCAGATTGTCCTTAATCATAAACACACGGACACGTCCCTCTCTTATATTAAAGAAAAATAGGATAATATTAAGGAAACTTTACGCTGTGTGAAAGAGGAAATCTTGTAAAATATTCAAAAGAATTTATATTGATGGCTAAAAAACGCAAATCAAACTGCAGTTGTTTTCTAGGGATAACCTAGAGAACTTCGTATAAGCGTAATCCAGCTAAAGCTAATGTGAAATTACGTTGACATTTTATGTCGTCATTTTATGTCGTCATTTTATATCGTCATTTTATGTAGCCTTTGAGCTTCTATTTCCGTAACTTTTTATACAGGATTAAGGCCACATACTGCTTTTATGGGTGATCATTTAGACACAACGCCTGGAGATATAACTTAATCGGTGTAATAAGGGAGTGGGTCAGCTTAAGCCAACACGCGATTAAATCGATATGCGTTATGCCCATTTCTCGACATAGACTGTGCTTTCGACAACACAGGTAATGCTTTGATTCAAAGAAATATAAATGAACCGACGAATGAATAACGGCTTCGTCAGGACCAACCACAGCATCTGTCACAGCCATAAAGGGCAGCCCGCTTGGAGGAGTACTCTCACCACTATTGTGGTCTTTGGTGATAGATAACCTACTACGTGAACTGAGTCACTCAGGTTTTAATATTGTAGGCTACGCCGATGACCTAGTCGTCGTCGTTAGGAGTAAAAACGTAAATGAAGTTACAATACTTATGCAAAATGCTCTTAAGATAGTGCTAGATTGGTGTCGTAAAGAGGACCTTTCTATTAACCCCAATAAGGCTATCATAGTTCCCTTTACTAGGAGAAGAAATTTGAATCTAAACCAAATTTCAATAAATGAAACACTCATCGAGTACTCCGATGAAGTCAAATACCTTGAAGTCGTCCTAGATAAACGACTGAACTGGAACTCCCACATAAACAATAAAATTACCAAAGCTACTAATGCTTTATGGGCCTGTCGTCGCATGTACGGTAGAACCTGCGGGATTACACCTAAAATCACAAACTGGATCTACACAGTCATGATCAGACCCATTATAACTTATGCTTCTATAATATGGTGGAAAAAAAAAACTATCCAAAAGAACACCATTGCAAAGCTGAACAAGTTAAAAGGCCTCGCATGCTTGGGAATTTCCGGTGCAATGCGAACTTGTCCTACACTCAGGGAAAAAAATGCAAACTAAGATGTTGAATAAACTTTATTAAGGAATATTCCTTTTCACGTTAAAACATAATTGATTTAAATACGCAATGTTATTTTAAATTAATTCAACGTAGTGAAACGTATTCACTTTTACATTTAAGCATGATTCCACGTCAAATCAAGGTGCATACGTGGTTAGATCAAATTAAAAATATATGAATTTAGAGTAGGGAAACCCTTTGAATAAATGTTATGCCACTTCGATTTAAAAATGTTCGTAGTCGATGCTAAATCATTCCGAAAAATATTTAAATCAAAGTGGGTTTCTTTGATTTTACGTTGTTTTTTCTCTGGGTGTACAGCTGCTATAAAAGCCTTAATAGGATTAACACCGCTCCACATACATATCCAAAAAGTGGCTATATGCAGCTCAGCAAATCTGGCACAAGGGGAAGGGATAATCTTTAGTGATTAGTGGACATGATCTTGACGGCAACTGACTGACTTCCAAAGACACTATGCTTCAACAAGTAATCTTCCACGGATAGCAAAAACCCACCAAACTGCCAAAACGGCCTAAAGTTGTATACGGATGGTTCCAAGATGGACTCGGGGGTTAGGAGCCGGTATACATGAACCAAATCGCAACGTCTCAATACCTATTGGGAAAAGCCCCAGTGTATTTCAGGCAGAGCTCCATGCCATCATGGAATGCGCGAACCTTATCTACTCCTCAGGGATCAAATGCGCAAACATCCATATCTTCACAGACAATCAAGCAGATATAAACGGCCTTACCTCACCAATAATTGTCTCAAAATCAGTCATGCACTGCTTCAATGCTCTTCAAACTCTTTGCTCTAGAAACAAAACTAAAATATGGTGGGTTCCCGGGCACGAGGGTATTGAAGGAAACGATAAAGCTGACGAACTGGCCATGAAAGGGTCAGGAATCCCGTTCAAAGGACCAGAACCGTTCTGCGCCTTTACTCAATCAGCAATAACTTCCACTGTCAATAGTTGGGAGCACAACATGTGTATCAAACAGTGGCATGAAATCCCAGGCCTCAGTCAGGCCAAAGGATAAATATTGCCATTCAAGAAAAATGCCAACAAAATTTTAAATCTACGAAGGCACGATATCAAAATTGTTTGGGCTACTTACAGGCCACCACGGTTTGCGATACGACCTACACAAACTTCACTTAGCCGACTCCCCGGAGTGCCGCCTATGTCTTGAAGAAGACGAAACAGCTGAGCACATCATGTGTGAATATCCAGCTCTAACTAGAATTAGAAGGAAAGTCGTCTTCCGGGAAATACTAAGTCCAGAAGAATGGAAGAAGTCCTCTGCTGGAAACATTACCAGCTACATTAGGGAGGTAGCTGCTAGCCTAAATACAATTTTCTGATAATCCCGGCACCATAGACTAACCAAACTAGACAGTCGACTGAGAGCAGAAACGGTACTTCTGCCTACAAGCTGCCTGTCCTGCAGCAAATTGCATAAGTATTCGTGCATGTACAAATCAAAGGAGCGCCATTGCTACCGCACGCATTCTTATTCAATTTGCTACAGGGACTTCATGTCATCCGGGCGGCCATTATTATGGTGAGAAATCAAGTGTGTGCGACTGTGTTCGGCATACTTTGTGCCCATTAGTTATGCGGTGATCACATCACAGTTTATTTTAAGAATTTTTAAAGTTTTTGAAATTGTTGGTATCAAATGGAATTCCTGTTATTATTTCGTTACAATGCCATATAAACTAATATAATAAATATTTGTCAATATCTAGCAGAAATCCATCTCATAATATTAATCAGGGAAGATTAACTAGCACGGTTTTTTCACTTTTGTTAATAGAGATTTTGTTTTTTTTTTTTGCATATTTTAAGAAAATAAACTTTTTCCCGTTGATTTTAATGCTTTAAATTTAGAAGCCATATTGGAAAAAAATATATTTTAACACACTTTAGCGAAAAGGTTTTTTTTTTGTATGTCGTGGGGAAAAATATTTCTTTTAGTTTTAGCATAATTTATAATCTGTAATTAGTACGTAAAATATATACTTGCACAATACTATATGCAATTTGTTAAATAAATTGAAAAAATTAGTTCGCCCTTTATTTTAGTCGTAACGATAAAAAAATGTTTTGATCACTCTTCGTATTCCAAAAACATAAATAGTGCACTTGTTTTTGTTAATTAATAATTAGGAAGGTTTATAAAAAAATCTGTGCACATTTCAAAATACATTGTTTTAAAATTTGTAAAAGAATTATGTGTATGGAAAACGAAATAAAGCTTGCGAATACCAACAATTAACAAAACAATTTGAATTCTTACGTTCGATTGAATACGCAAAATCTGAAATCGGAAATCAAAATGCTTATTTGCTTATTTTTGCATATTTTTTTGTTTTTAAAATAAGAATAGCATTTGCATTCTTACTGTTCCTAATTAAAATTATTCAACAATGTTCAGTGTTATTAAACTACAGAATTACCAATCATATATTGATTTTGTACAAATATGTTGTTAAACAAACGAATTTAAAAACATTCACCGCAATAGGAATTTATACAATATCCATTAACATTTACTAATATTCGCTTTAGTCTAGTGGAAGCTTGGGTTTAACTTGGAAGTTGTTGACTCATTTTTGGAACAACCCCCAACGATTTCATTTTTGCATTTTGCGGTCAAACATAGAATTCATACAAACAAAATTAAAAATAAACTGAAATTTGAATGGATGAACACCTTTTACTGCCGAAGATGGATGGAGGACAAACTAAGCTATCTAAATAACCATACTCAACATTTATTTTTTTTACTTTTATTGTTATAGAATCATTTACATTTTGTTTGTTAATGAAATTCTGCCACCCGACGGCCTTTAATACACGTATTCACAGACAGGAAAAAAAAGAGAGTGTGAGAGAGAGCTGTCATTCAAAATTTGCGGGTAAAATCGGTTGGGTGCAGTGAAAGTCGACTGTCTAGTTTGGTTAGTCTATGCCCGGCACCAGAGACAATACTGAGACCACCAACTCCGACCGATTTCCCGTTACTTAGCCTACAAGCTATATTTTTATGGGGTGGCAAATGCTAAGTGCGCTTGTATTGTTACATAGAAATTCGTATTGACAAATGTCACGTAACTTCAAAAATTCCAACTCACCAACACGCTCGCACCTTGCATATGCCACTTCCGCTGTGGGCAAAGTTGCTGACAGCGTTGATAGAATTTTATCCGTTAAATTTGAAATTATTCGTTACGTGTGCATAATATTTTTTTAAGGAATAAGTGGAGATTTTCTTAAAATAAATATGAAAAATAAACAATGCAGATTGTTTGAAGTAAAATAGAAATATATTCAGCAAATTTTCTTCAGTTTTCTAAGAAAAATTTACTCATGAAATCGAAGTTAATGATATTCAAAAGCGCAAAATACGCAACCATGTTTGTCATAATAAGTTTTTAGTACATAGAACATCTCATTTAGCTAGTTTTATGAACCAAAGAAATCAAATTCTTCGCCTTTTAACAACATATAATTACTAACCAATGGCATTCAGTAATGTAAAAATGTGGTATTCCCGAACTCTAGCACATTTCCCCACGGTTGTCGAGGTTGGCAGCATTTATTTTTGTATTTTTTGTATGTTTTTGCATGTCACACGGATTCTTAATTGACACAACACCGATAGGAAAACAAAATGGCGAATTTGAAAAAAAAACTGAGGGGCCCAGCGGCAAGAGGATTGTGAGTTGGGGGTCTCAGTATGATTTGTCTCTGCCCGGCACCATAGACCTTCTAGGTCAAAGTGCCTATTTTTCGCCTTGGCGAGTCAGAAGTTTAAAATAAATCGATCACCTTAAAAAGGTGATATTCTTTAACCCTTTCCGACCCACCTTACTCATTTGTGAGATGTGTTTTAAAAAATATATTTTAGACTTATAGTTGAACATTTCATTTAAAAGCCCAAAAACAGCGATCGTGTTATGTGTTCTCTTTGCTTCGCATAACTGTACATACAAGATTTTTTTTTTTATTTTTTCCGTTAATCCTATATTAAAAAAATACAAATAGCAAAGTTTCACCCTAATCGAGCAATGTTTTTGTATTTGGGTCTGAAAGGGTTAAATGTCCCATCATAAATCGCCCTTTTCTTTGTTTTGCTAAACATTACAAGCTGTCCAGAGAATTGTGAAAGAGAAAGAAAGATTTACATGTATACAAAAAGAAAATGAAACACTTAACACTATACACTTATACGATGTTAACACTTATACAAAAGAAATTAAAACGAACGCCCATACTTAGAGATTTTCCTTCGTTTCGCTTGAGGTCCATCAAAATCTGGATACGAAGAAGACGTCACTGAAATAGGACAAATCATTTGATGTAGACAAAAAAGAAAACACAGAAACAGTTCACAAAATAAAAGAAAGAAACATTCAAGAGTGCGTATAAATAATGCGTGCATGGTTTCATTTCATTAAATTTATCGTTTGTTATTGAAGAGAAGTTTTACAACCTACCCAAACCAGGATGTTTTCGCTTTGGCGCTCGCATCGGATGTTGAACTGTGTCCTGAGGAATATTCGAACGTTTCATGGTGCAGCTTCTTCCTCGGCAGTTTTTCAAACGATCCAGAGCGTCATGCATGTACGCTTTTTCCTCCATGGTCAGCGAGGATGCTCGATTGAGGGTTTCAAATGGATCTGCACGAAATGGCGGTTAAGTGGGTTTTTGGGAAAAAAATCAAAAGGGGCACCCCTGCTTACCAATTCTTAAATTATAGTATGTGATGAGTCCGGTGGTAAATTCGCAATACAGGTAATCGTGTGTAGCGTTTATTGTCCTTATACAGGAATAGGTGTTGTTATTGGCGTTCATGCAGAAGCAAAAAGGACAATCGTTCCACAGGGGGGCCGTTCGCCAATGGCTATTGTCGTGCGAGAAGCAATTCATTTTCTCCGAAAGGCATTCCTTTTCCAGGCGTGCCTTCTTTATGCGTTTACGTTCCTTTTTCCGCTGTCGCTCCTCTTTCAGCTTGCGACGTGCTTCACGGGCTAGTTCCTTTTCATCGGGCATGCTGAATAAGGACATGAAATAAAGTAATGAAATTCAATAAATATTAAATGAAGAGTAGGTATGTCGAATAGAATCGTAAGAATGTAAAATCCGAATTATTAGTAAAGCGTTAAAAACTAACTTCGATAGAGGAATATCTACATATGGCAAAATAGTAGTGAATAAGGCGTGGGTTATTATGGAGCCCTGTGGGTCCCCACTTTGAACAAATCTGACAAACTTTCGTAAAATGGTTGTTGTTAAATGCCGTTGCGTGAATAATTTAGAGATCTATTTTCATTAAAGTCAAAATTCGATGGAACAAAGGCAAAGGGTGTTAATTGCAATCAATGACTGATTTCCGAGGAGGTACGGGATTTGACTAAATGCAAGTAAGACTTTACTTTCGCGGCAGCTAGGTCATAAAACTGTCAAATAGAGACAGGAAGTTTATGTCTTTTTTTCCTCATCATTAAAACTGCCTAAGCCCTTTTTTTGACTTAAGGTAGTACACAAGAAAGTAAGCAAGTACTTTTTGTACACTTGAAAAAAGAACCACTCTCGGACTCTAAGCGTTTGCAATATAAATTTTCTGTTTCCACAGGGGGATACCATTCGTAGTCCAGATCGTTGTCATTTTTTAATTCGACGTTTCGATCTTTAAAAGGCAATTTGTGCCATCAAATAGCACAATCGTCTCGCACCACACACAAGTATCAAGCCACGTTCGGCAACTTTAATGCACTTGCCATCTATCAATATCATCGGTCAGTCGCTCCAAGCGGCAGTTGCGACCGAAAAGGCAACACGAGCTTGGGAATATAAATAGCACAGACCAGAGGTTTCCTTTTCCACATTCATCAGTATTGTTGGTCGTGGTCGCTCCCAAATAGCGGGAGCCAACGTTGCCGTTTGGCCCTATCTTTAAGCCTGAAGAACTCCACTGTTTTTAAAAAAAACCCTTTCAGTTTAAGTAAGATTTAATTTTTTATTGATCGAAAAGGTAAAAAAAACTTTCCGCTTTCGATATTTTGACGGTGGCGTGGAACCTAAAATGTAATCAATCCATTAGTTACCAAACAAGTTCCACTTCCAATTGGAAAGTGGAGTTAAGTTAGCTAATTCTAGAACCATCGAGTTTGTTCGGGACGAACCGAAATTCACTAGAAAGTTCCCGATAGATAGCGGAGCGGATATAAAAGGGCAGATTCGAGAACAAGGAGGGACAGTTGACTTTTAAACAGTGTGGTCGGTTGTGAATATAAAGAAGTTTAAAGTATGTAGTGATTGGTTTAAGTCGGATAAGAATTGTTTAAAGAAATATTGTTTTGAAGTGAATTACTAGAATAAATAAAATAAACGTTCAACAGAATAACGTTTTATCTTTTCGAATCGGATGTAACAATACCAACGTTGTGAAGTAAATAAGACAAATGTAAAGCTCTAAGGTGGAATCCTTTCTATCTTACGGCGATAGTCAATGGCGTTGTTCACTTCAATAATAATGTGGTGCAACACCAGGAGACATACACAAGAGTTAACATTTTTCTTTGCTTTAAACTTATATTTAAAATTATTCATTGCATACTTTTGGGTGCATAAATATTAAAAATCAAATGATGATAAGAGTAAAAATTACTCAATTAGTATAGCGAGTGTATTTGAACCACGTAATTCATGTTTACAGTAAAAGTTTGATAGCTTTTCCACACCAGTGGTTAAGGTTATAATTTTGAGGAATTGTTTTTTAGTCTTAACGAGACATTAGGAAATAAAAGTCCATTGGTTCTCAAAGGTGATATTTCGAGTTTTATTTCTTTCATACTCTGGTACTGCAAACCCCTTCTCTCTTCTGCTTTCCACCCATAGATACAGAGGAAACCTGCGCAGCCCTGACGATTTGGATGATAAGTTCGGTGATTAGAACTGCTGGGAAAATTTGGAAACCCCCACCTCTACATTTGGTCCAGTCGAGCCAGATTAAAGCTGCAAATTAGTGAATCCTTGCGAAATCCTCAGTCCAATATCCAAAGGTAGGTGTTGTGCATAGTGTTTTTTGAATAAATTATACATAATCGTAACTTGTGAGAAAAACTACTCGGCATAGTACAATATAATTTCAAACGTGATTTCTGAGCCTACAGAGTGTGTAGCGGGATACATTTATAGAAATTTCTTTGTTCGTTAGGTAAACGCCATAGTTAGGTAGATATAATCCGTTTTTTTTTTGTACAATCATTCGATGAAAAACGGTTCATCCCTTTCTTCGTGAACAGTTAGAAAGAAGTGAATTTCATTATTCCGTTGTTATATTTTACATTTACTTAAATTCTATTCGAGAATATTTCAAAGGGTTTTCTTCGAAACAATTTTTCGTGGTTTATTCTTCCTTGGAGATCGCAATTTTTATTTTCATTTGAGAATATGTCTCTCTCTTTGATGAATACTTTTTCAACGTTAGGCAATTAAATGAATTCATTAGAATATTTCGCGAAACTAAAACGGAAACACTTACTCAAGGGTCTTTAGAAGTTCGGAAAAATGAGATCGAGCATTTGTGGGACGATTTAAGGGCGATGTACATTAAGTGCCTACGAAATCCTGATAACGGTTTGGATGAAACAAAGCTCGTTGCGGTCCGTTGACAGCGCCTCGGTCGAAAGAGTTGTTTTAAAAATTGAAGCTTGTTAAAAATAATAAGACTGGATATTGAGACTTGTAATTCCACGATATCTGGCACTTATTTTATTAGAAGTAAATAAGTAATTGAAAAATTGGGTTCCCAAAAAATACCTTGTATACAAATAATATAAAAGGAACATTCTAAAAAATAAAATTTAAATACAGAGTAGGTATTAGTTATGATTTTTTTTTGTAGTAAATTTTTTGTTTTTTTATTAATAAATACTATATTTGTGTGGAAACGGCAGCGGTATCTTTCGTAAAAAAGGACCTTCACCAGCATACTCATATTGTGGAATGTGGCAAGAAACGGCAATGGAGTGATGCAACGTGCAGCTATGCATGTGTCACGGTGTAAGAAGCAACGTCTGCACTCAGATTTATACCTGCTTCTTTTTACTTGTTAAACTTTTTTTTTTATTTATGAAAATGTTTTCATTGTTTAGAAGCTTATAGATTTTATTTTTAGTTTGTTTGAAAAACCATCAGATTTTATGATCGCAATTCTGAGGAAACACAAGGTACATTAAAAAAGTAACCACCTTACAGTCCATTTTCTTTTCCAGCTGAACTTTCGATAATATTTGTTTTTCTTTATTAGTATTTTATGCACACACTGCCTTTTCTTGCCTTTAGAGTGAACATTGCAGAGAGTGAAAGCCAAGTGCCATGAAGAGTGGCATAGCGCGACACGCAACAGTGGAACAACAATAAAAATCATATTTAGGGCCGATTTTTCAATAGTCAGATAAATCGCCTGATTGCTAACTAACAATTAAATTTATTTCACTCTTTATCTGCTAGATATAAGCTTTGAGTTTTTCAATCAAAAAATAAGAGCTAGATAACTCTGTGGTTACAAGGCAAAACCTCTTAAGTCTGTTTTACTCATTTTTCAGGACAGCAGTTTAAAGTATTTTTACTCCATTGACTCTAGTGACTTAAGCTGTTGTTTTTTATGAAATTGTAGCCATTTTTTTAAAGATTAAAAGCTGAAAAAAAATTTACAAAATAGATTTGGGTACGCTGAATCTATTGGCATCAAAAATTCAATTTCGTCTTAAGTCGACTTAAGTGGTTTTGGCTTGTGACCACAGAACTATTCGATGGTTAAGTGGTGTGAGTGAGACAGTTTGATTGACAAGATTCAGTGATAAAGCATAGAAGATAGTCATGTTCAAAGCTTGACATTTATCACTAACCGTTATAGTTTCAGTGGCAAATATTTTAAATTTGCAATGGAAAACGCTATTATATTTGATAAAAAGCGAGAGAGGTCTGTTAATTTTACTTCTGCAGAAACGCGAGTGTTTATGAATATGGTGTTCAAGTTTCAAAAGACTAGAATAGAATAAAAAACTGATTTCGTTATGAACAAGGAAAAAGATGCTGCATGGAATAAAATTGCCGAATTGTTTAATGCTGCTAGCGGTGTGACCGCTAGAACTTCAAAAACTTTAAAGCTAAAATATGAAAGTATTAAAAAAATCGTCAAGAACTGTATAAAACGGGTGGCGGAGAAGCCAAAGAGAACACATTTTCAGCTGCAGAAGAAAAAGTACTGGCTATATGTACACGCGCGTTTTTTTGAGATTAGTTCTCAGCAAAGCAAAGTAAAGTAAGATTTTCAGCACACAAATTACAATAACTACTACGAGTCTCGAAGTGTCAAGTAGAACGTAGTTGTTGTAATTGCGTGCTGAAAATCCTTCTTTACTTTGCTTTGCTGAGAAGAAAGTTAAAAAAAAAACAGACCTATTGACGGCTTGGAGGCTCGGAACGACAGTGACTTAATAGAAGGTATAGTTTAAGTTATAAGTATACACATCCATATACTGCATCCGTAAAATGTCTTTCAGAATCTACAGTTGGTCATACCTGCTGAGAATGAAACGGATGAAGAGTATTTAGATGATCCGTTTTACAGTGAACAAAAAAATAGCAGTAAACAACTGTATCATAGATGGAACACATTGGTTTCTAAAATAAATAAGGGGGTGGACTTCATAAGAATCAAAATAATTCAATAAAAAAAATCATGTTCTTATCATGGAAAGTACGTACTGGCAAGTACCTTTTTGGAGCCTGAATCGTCGTTTGCATTTTAGGTCTCTTTCTCACTACTCTTTGTTTCCTTGTTGGGTTGAAGTAATTGTTTGCTAATTCCTCTTCTTCGATAATAATATCGTCAATAATGTCGAACAATTCCATTTCTACAATATGAACATATAATATCCCCAAACAAATCTTTGTAAAATAAAATTTTCAAATTTGACAGTTCGCTCACTTTAACTGGAGATTTGTATTTTATCCGTCTCAGAAACGGGCAGATAACTTTATGAGACAGTCAGCTGTTATATTCTTCGAATAGCTGCTATTCGACTGTTGAAAAATGTATTTGTGTCTTATCTGACAGTTAACCCCTATCTGATTGGCTATCTGACTATTGAAAAATCGGCCCTTAGTAGATAAGTACCCGTTTTATTATTTTACGTTTAATTTAAGTAAGTTTCTAATAAGAATTTGAGTCTAAAATGGTAGCTGCAACACCATTCGCCCCCCATTCGCCGTATTTCTGGAACCTCCTTTCCAGTGTCTTCTTGCTATACCGACTGGGATTTTTGTAGTTACCTCTCTAATTGCGTTTTCTTTTTACGATTTCTAGAGCCCTGGCTTTTTTTTATTTTTTTTTGTAATATGTTGTGACACCAGGTATGTTTTTTTTTTTTCGTTGCGAGCTCCGTCACGAACCACAAAATGTATATAGATTGGGTTTCCGAACACAAAAAAATGTTTAATTTGTTTCTGGTTCATAGTTCGCCCATTGAGACCCTTACGGAGAAACTCCATTCCGAAAAATGCCTTCACTGTTAAAGTTAAGTTACATTCCTGCTGCCACTCATGCTGCAATGCAATTCCCTTGCTGATATAAGGAAAAAAATCTACCAAATCAAGAACACACAGCAAACCGTCATCAGTCTGCTGGAAAAGTTAATGCTCGTCCTGACCACTTGAAATGACAAACCAACCGAGAAAATACATTTCTTTTTTGTTGGCGCAGTCAAATAACTAACCTCTCAATTTCCGGCTCACAATAGCACTCTGCTGGTCCCGAAAATTGAAACTTTTGCTGATGGAATGGGTCATTCGTTCTCGAATTGAAGCCAATGCCGCCCACCGGCTGCTGCAGGCGAGTGCTGCTCGTGTCGTCCTCCTCTGTAAATAGAGAAAACATTTAGCAACAAAATCTAACTCAAAGACGTGCAACTTTAGAGGCAATAAAACCGGGAAAAGGATCCTTTGAGCGATGCACATTCTACACTGTACCCACCATTAAAGTTGTTTGATATATCATTTGCACTTGGCGTTGAAGAGGCCACACTAATCTCAGTGGCCAGCGACGGACTTAATGTGGTCATCGTCTCGTCCTCATTCTTCGACAAAGTGACAGCGTCCACTTGTCCACTTGAGGACGAGGAAACAATTGGACTGACAGTTGTAACTGTTTGGTTCTGTGGCATCACCAAGTCCCCTTCGCCGACGGTCACTGTGGCGACAGTCGTACTCGTCGTGGTCATATTTGCCCTCTGTTCGAACGGCCGCCGACTATTGTACCGATGATGGCCTGGACCACGACGACGCGGTTGATTTCCATACGGACCCCGGTGCGACGTCTCCGGAATGTCATTACGATCCGTGGTGTGCGAGTGCAAGTAACCCATGTCAATGAGCTGTCTGTCCTCATTTTGATGGGGCGCTGGCTTCTTCGGTCTATTATGATGCTGTCTGTCGAATTTGCCACGCTTACCACTGCCACCATTGCCCTTGTTGGGCCGACGCACAAACGACTCATCCTCAGCCGTCGAGCTGATGATTAAATCATCAGCCTCAACATGGTGGTGATGCTGGTGCTGGTCGCCCCCAAAATTGTCTTCATCGAACTTAATGATGCCACCAGGCGCTGCTGTCATCGTCGGTTTGTTCTCTTTCATTTGCTTTTTGATGTCCTTGAGGTGATTTATCTTTTCCTTCAGAACTTTGATCAGCAAATCGATTTGGCCGCGTGATTTTCTCCACGTCTTTTCGTCGTCGTAAATCACATCGGAACAATTGACTTTGCCCGTTTCAGATTCGATGAAGCACTTCGCCCCCAGTCTGCTGGATTTGGGCGGCTTGCCACCACCGCCACTGCGCGTTAAGTTATTCGTATTCAGTTCGTGTTCGAGGAATTTCACTTCGAGCGTTTCCAGAGTGCTCTGGATCTCTTGAATAACTTTCGTTATTGGGTCACTGGGGGTGGTTTTGTTGGGAGTATCTCTTTTCTGTCGCGAGGATTTCATCTCGGCCCCATCAATGGGGGAATTTGTGTCACCGTGGAGATGAGATTCAATTAGCGATAGCGCATTTGATATGTCAAGCAGTTGCTCGATTTCCTCGGGGAAGTGGTCATGGTGGACCTCATTGAAAGCCGCACTCCCGCCAGTGTCACGTTTGTGCCGACGCGTATAGAACGCCTGGTTTCTGAAAGGCAAGAGAAGAGCAATTGAATATTCATTTTGGTGCGAGCTCAGGGTTTCTTTTCAAGGTTTACCTCTTGCGAAGTCGTGTTCCGAAGTAGTCCCGATTGGTTTTGATTTTTGTGTACACAACACCGTCGGGCGTGAAACAGGCGCAATTCCTTTTCGCCTGCTTTGGCATTTTATTCATCTCGGCTAGGTGGTGTTGGAGCTGTAACTAAATACAAAATGGAAATTTGTTACTGGTTTCATTGAAATGTGCAAAGGGGTATGGCATTCAACAAAAGCAATTAGAGTTGGCTGGCAGGGTGTGTAACCTTTTCAAAATTTGTCTGTAGCAGCTACTGTGCGTTTATTCAGAATGATTGACAGATTTGCTGCGAGTTACGTTGTAGATGCATGGCGGTTGTAAACTTTTGTCATTAACAAGTTTATAAATATCAAAAAGGAAGTTGATGCCAACTTTTAGGGGAAGTCGGAAGTGTATGTGACTTGATATAGATCAAGTCGGTTATTGAGTCTTTGAATGTAAGAGCGGAACTGTGATAAGCACAGGACTCATGAATAGATTGGTAGTATAAGAGACGTTCCATGGATTCTAGTTTCTCTTCGCCTTTTTAGGTTAATCTGCGGCATATAGCACAACGACAATTGCTACTTCTTTGACCCATAGTCAAACTTAATTTCATGCCATTAAGCTTGTAATGCTGACAGTTTGCAGCACTTATCTGTAAGTCAATCGCTGTAGGTGCTGTCTGACTACCAGTTATATTCATTGCTGGTAAATAGACTATAGTCGTGTTTTTTTTTTTTTAGCTTCGTTCTCAGCAAAGCAAAGTAAAGTACGATTTTCAGCACACAATTTACAATAACTACTGCGAGTCTCGAAGTGTCAAGTAGTGCGTAGTTATTGGAATTAAAAATAAAAAAAATAAAAATAAATAATTGGCGGAACAGGTCCGTATGGACCCAAGCCTAGCTTCTCACAACCATTCGTCTTGTGTGAGTTTTTTTTATTTTTGGGACGAATGGAAGGGATCTACAATTTTATGCCGAGTCCAAACGGCCAATTGAGAAGCTCTTTCATGACAGTTATACTCTCGGATGTTTGTCAGACGTTCGCGAGAGGTGGCGCAGCGAAAAAAACCTTAAGTTGGAATTTTGGTTTTTCTCGGGATTCGAACCTGGGACCCCTCGCTTAGTAGTCCAACACACTAACCACTAAGCCACTGCGCCGGAATTGCGTGCAGAAAATCCTTCTTTACTTTGCTTTGCTTTGCTAAAAAAAACAGGCCTTATGTAAAACGGTTTAAGCGGCTGTCTTAACAGCGAAGATTTCAAAGCTTTGATAAAACCACAATAATTTGTCCATACCCCTACGAAAATATTCGCTTTTTAAAGGTTTTGAGGCTTAAGCATGAGCAATGCAATGAAGGACAATGAACTCTGCTACTGAGGACTTATTGACCTTCATCAGGGAGGTCTCACGTCTCTTAGAATAACTTTTCCCCATTGATACAATAGATATTTCAGGTCGCAGTGTCAGCCATCAGGGCATGGGATTTAATTAAAAAAAAAGGAGAGGAACGTACTTGCTGTCAACAGACCTTTTCTTACAACATTTCTTCAATCCAAACGCACATCGGTCTCAGCAAAGTATGACCAGGAGGCGAGCTTCAAGTTGTGCCCCAGAATTCGATCTTCAACCAGACAAACACCTAGGGCCTGAGTATCAAGGGAACCAATGACCAATGAAGGTAGGTTATGAGCTTATGAAATTCTGGCCTTTCAGTCCAAGATCGGAAGGTGGACTATGTCATGGGTACATGACATACAGGCTCCCGCCAGCACTGTCCGCTCTCTTGTAGACTTACTGAACTGCTGAATCTTTATTTCAGACGAATGTTCAGATAATAAATTTATCTTAAAAAAGACATCTTACACGAACTCCATAAAATCGGAATACCGAGTCGCTGCGGTTGAAAATAAACACAATGGACTCTGGGCTTTCGGCTGTATAATTTAAAGGTAAAAGTAAAGGTGAAGTCAGAGCTTGCATTGTCGCCAAAAAGTCGTTAAAATCAGCTCTCATTTCATACAGCACAGTTAATTGTTAATATAAGCGAGGAAAAATTAAAGTGGGGTAAAAATTAAAGTGGGGTTTAAAGAAAATGTAAAGTTTATAAGCCGCTGTTTGTGTTTTCCTTGAGCAACATCAGTATGTCTTCAATGAAACCATTGTCGGGTACATTCTGAAGGGTTGTATAGAACTGTGCACAATGCCGTCATATTGTACCGAGGTCAAAATGGTTTTCATCACAAGAACTCCAAATAAGCCGTCGTCTTTCCTTCTTAAAACTCTAGAAATGATCTAGACCGAACAGTTGACTTAAATCAAGGAATTTACGATGACTGACTCTAAAAAATAGAGCGCGCTTCCAAAAAAATGTATATAGGATTGATAACCCAAGCTTTACATTGGCTAACCAATAGTTCGGGCTCCCTTTGTCAGCAGATCTGTCAAAATACTCATGCACCGCGACAACCCTAAGTAGTGAATCTACTAACGAACTATTTATTTTGTGCATAATTGTAAACTGTGCGAAATACGACACTTTATTCGCTTCAGTGAGTTCTGAATAATTTTCATGTATTTTATGATTTGTAGTCTCTTATACCGACGTAATTTAGCTAAAGTGATTTATAAATCAGGAAAGGCGTTTCCACCGAACTTTAACTGATTTTGTTTGACATTTTTGTCGACTTTGACATTAGGTGTCCAACACCATTGTTATTCTTTCTGTTTTTTTGCCATACCTGCAAAGAATAAAACAATTTTTCATTGCATGAATTTAATAAAAATATCAAAAATTCACCGAAACACGAACAAAATTAGAAAATTGAATTTGAAATAATTTTTTTGACAGTTTTTCTTTCTTTTTTGTTTGGTGAATAAAGTGCTGAAGTTAAGAACAGGTATGTTCGATTTTATTTTGAGTGGATTTGCGATGACAGATACGTAATTAAAATTTAAACACGTATAAATCACGTAATTATAAATCACGAAAATGTATGATAAATCACGTAATTTATGAGATGATTTAGCTAAATCACGTTGGTGGGAACATGATATTAGACCGACGACATCTTGTCTTTAGGGTCGCTCGACGAAAGCAGAGCTAGTCTTATTCAGTAAATTGATCAAGTTGCCTTCGGTTACTCCTCTCAAGCCTAAAACTCCAATAGAGTTTATTGACAGTGCCAAATATTTAAAACTGAGTTGAGACAGAAAACTTCGACGGAGTGTGGCTCTATACTAGGCAGCGGGTGGTGTTAATATCATTATTTTTTTTACGGAGCGTCTATGGACAGAAGTTCTAATTTAAACCCATAGACAAGACCACTATGTTTGACAGGCACACATCTCCAACCTCAGGTTACATTATTGACTTCATCTTTCTTTTCTAGACATTTTTAGTAAAGAAAAAGCGCTAGCAATTTATATAGCAATCAAGCAAACATTGGAGAGACCAAGTGACTCGCATAATTCTTCCAAACTGACAATCGACTTCGAGATATATTTCAATTATGACATAAAAAAACGATCTCAACGACATATCATTTTTAACCTTCACGTGAGGTTGAAGAAAGTTTGTTTTTTTTACAAGACTTAAATCTGAGTCTTTTCTTTCCCCTTAAAAGTAATTGTATTATAGTCCCAAGCCGAAATCAGATAGCCATGACAGTAAAGTTTGCCAGGTGGTTCGTGTCAAAGTATCACCTTAATAAGTGAGTGACAGATTAAAGATGTGTACGAACTTGTCAGTTTGTCAAATGCTATTCTGATAAAGAAACCTTTACGTTTTATACATCGAGTAATCTCCGAAATGGTTGGCAAGCGTAGTTCCTGGTTCCTCAAAAAAGATGGCGACTTGGGGTCATATTTGTTGTAGGAGTTTCTGTGTTCAGATTGTTGAAGGGGCAGCTTTTATATATCCAGAAGGCATAAGCTCTTTTTGGTGAACGAATTTCTCGATAGCTCTAGCTTCTTTTTGTATTTCTGTTTCCACAGAACTGGCTTTGACTTAGGAATGTTTTGTACCGCATGAAAAACCATTCAACAGCCTTTCCAGCATTTTTATGAAAAAGGACCAACCAAGGCTTAGCCCCAGCTATGCCTTTTTTGGACTGCCAATAGAATCCATTATATATAGCTGACCATCAAAGTTTCCCTCACACGGAAAGTGGGTCTTGAGTAGCAGCTATAGGGTTCATGGTCCAACATTAGTTAGTTTTATTGCAGAGGTAGCCCATTGGAGCCGGCACTCTTAGGACAGTATTCCCATTAAAAAGTTCTTTAGCTGTTCTTGTGTTCCGCCTTTAGGGCGAAGACCTGCAAAAGGGAAACTTCAGTGTCGACATTTCTAGTGCCCATAGAAGCATCCGTCTTTCGCTAAATAGAATCATTACAAGCGCTTGTGCTCAAGTGAAACATTTACAAGTTAATAACTCACATGGAACTTGCACTTGTGCTTCCGCCACCGTCCAGCATCGTTTACACATTTCCACTTCTGTCCGGGGCGGCAGTTCTCCAGCAAAGCCGGATCCGAGCACTCCGAATTCAATCGCATCATCTTCGTCATGTACGGAGCTAATGGCAAATGATTATCGAACTGATCCTGTTGTGTAGCATCCTCACTGCCCGTGTAATCACCGACACCCGTCGAACTCTCCACATCTCGGTCATCCTCAATGTCTGCATCGAAGTCATCTTCCTCATCTTCATCATCGTCATCCGTGAACCTATTGTCATCTAATTGCAAATTGAAACAAGTAAAAATAAAAATAAAATTACTCCCGTGCCAATAGCGCAACTCACCATCAATGTCATCGAAATCATCGTGCTCCTCGTGCGATTCCAAGTTAATATTGTCGTCAGTGCCACCACCTTCACTCGTCGCCACTCTACCGCTAAGATTCTTTGGTATGTCCTCCACTAAGGTACTATTAACTAGTTTCATGTTTAGCCTCTCTGTTTGTAGTCTAGCCTTGGACTCGGCTATCTGCTCTGGAGTCTCCCGCCGACCGGAACTCTCAATTAGGAACGTATCCGGCCACTGGTCACGTACGCTACGGTGCCTGCTAAGGAGCAGCGGCAAAATACTTTTACCATCCATGTGCGAGGGTGTCGGCACCCCGCCCATGTCGAGGAATGTTGGCGCCAAATCGATATTCAACACCACCTCATCCACTCTGCAGAGGAAAGAGTTGAGTGGGACAACCTAATTGGTTGCGGGTTAATACACTTACACAATGGACGGCTGAATGCCAGGCCCACGAATGAGGAACGGCACTCGGACATCAAACTCGAAGGGGAAGCTTTTGCCCTTAATCAGACCGAATTGTCCTAGATGATAGCCATGGTCTGAGGTGTAGATGATGTAGGTGTTGTCCAGTTCGCCTAGATCTTTTAGCTCGTTGTAGACACGTTCCACGGCCACATCGACGCTCTGCAGCGTTTGCAGTCGTTTCGTCATGAGGATGTTCGTGAATCGCTTGTGCACCGGCTCCATGGGTTGTGTGACCCGCAATATCCATTGTTTGTCCGGATTCGGAGCGTGGTCATACGATGGGGTACTGCAAAGACAGAGAGAGAGAGAGAGAGATAGGTGTAAGTTCTGTGATCAATTTCGAGTTACAGTCGGGGTTGCAACGAAGAGCACATACTCAGTGGATTGGACTAAATGTTGATAATAATTTTTATTTTGAGCTACGAATGGAACAGAAAGGATTAACTAGAAGCCCCGAGAACGAGGGCCCAATAATTTAATATTTTTACCAAAAGTTTCTCACAATTTCATCGTTTTCAAACCGACGAGATGTTGAATGTGCCGCGAGAGCCGTTCCAATTTATTTAAAAATAAAACTAGCGACAGAAATAGTGGATCCTTGTACTTTGTCGCACTCTTTTATTATCGGAATAAATGCGACACCAATAACCAAGATAATATAAGCCTCACTCTAATAAAAAAGTTTTGAACGATCAGTATTTTTTTTTTTTTAATAACTCTTCCATTTTAAGGTTTTGACTTAAATGTGCCTTAACAAAATTTGTAGGAAATTTTACTCTCTGCAATTGTCGTCTTAGCAAATTTTTGTCTACGGCTGATAGTTTTTGACTTATTTGAACAAAAAAAAAACGCCCGTTTCAAAACTTGCCAGACAATTACACTTGAAACCAACGTCGTCCAAAAAGGCAAATCTCGTGGCAAAAATGCTAAATTCGGTGTTTTATTTTTATTATTTTGTTTTTAATAGAAACATAAACGTAGCTTCAAAAGCAGCAAACAAAATAATTTTCTGCTGACTAGTTTGACTTATAGAGCTTTTCAAAGTTGGTCAATTTTGTTCTTGAGTAAAAAAAAAAACAGAAAAAACGAACTTCTTGATTTTCTATTTTGCAATTATGGCATATTAAACGAAAAATCTTAATTTACTTGACTTTGGTCTAGTTACTTCATATAAAGGTAATTTTAATTTAACTTAATAAAAAATTAGCTTATATATTATTAGCTAATAAAACAAAAAAACACATTTTTTAGCCCTTTTTTTGGTTTGAGTAGATCTTCAAAAAAATTCTCGCGAGTTCCCGCAAAAAATTGACCACGATAGTCGACCCTAACTATTTGTTAAACCATATTCAAAATTGTAGCTGCAACTAATTGCAATGTTCGGAGTAACTGTAATCTGCTTAAAATAAGTCGTATTCCCAGTGCTAACATTTTGGCCTTAAAAGCAAATTTCCTTGTGGAATACTTCAATTATTTTGTTAATTAAAAGAGCTGAGACCGTGAATTTATCTTCCTATATCAATTAAAAATAGTTTTATTATTCTGATGGTTTAAAATTCTATCCACTTCCACGCCCCTTTTTATATAAATGCCAATTGTTTTTTGTAATCCGCCCACTTTTACAACCCTTTTTGAATAAATTCCTCCTAAACCAAAAGGGTTTTTGAGGTATGCTGTAACTGAGTTCCTTCGAATTACTTATGTCGTTTTCCATTGGGACCACCAAAAATCTTTTTCAGATCTCAGATTCTATGTGGCTCATGGAACATGCAACGAAATTGATCTGCTTTTGTGACTGGATTAGTGCGTTATTTGACAACAATATCAGCTGCTCAAATTGCATTTGTTTTTGGTAAAATCAACCAAGGAAATCGGCTTGAAAAATGTTTCCTCTGTTATATTTACAAATGGAATAGTTTTGGTGATTCGTAGTTTCCAGATGATGAGGAAAACAATGAAGATAATAATTCCTCCAAAACGATGTCCATTGCTGTTTATGTATTTCTTTATTTTGGTTTTCACGAAACTTTGCACATTTTTTATAAAACAAACTTCTTTAAATGACGTAAAACAGCTGTGCTGTATTTGGCGTTGTATGTGTAAATCTGAAAAAATATCGAGATCTGCAAAAAGTGATCCGAATCAAAAAAAAGATTGTTTTTTTTTCCAATGGAACGCGAAAAGTGATTTAGATCAAAAAAAAGATTGATTTTTTGTCCCAATGGAAAACGACATTAAATTATTGTAAATCAATAATATGTTTTTTTTTAGCTTCGTTCTCAGCAAAGCAAAGTAAAGTAAGATTTTCAGCACGCAAATACAATAACTACTGCCAAGTGTCAAGTAGAGCGTAGTTGTTGTAATTGCGTGCTGAAAATCCTACTTTACTTTCTTTGCTGAGAACGAAGATAAAAAAAGGCCTATTGTTCTTCTTCTTAAAGTATACGTAAACATGGATTAACTTGCCAAAAAAAGGGATTAATCGATTTATTGCCTAAACATTAGAAAAAGGTATATACCCCATGACAATGGATATATCGATACTCAAATACATTCAAGGTTTCACAAAAACCACAAAATGAAGATTTATTCAGTATGCTTTATGATCAGATCCACCTGTTTCATCTTTCACGTTTGATCCCGAAAAGTTATTGCCAAGGGGGCCAATTCTGGTTCTGTGAAGGAATGAATCGATTAAATCCTTTTTACATTCGCTTTCATACACTGCTTTAATTTTTCGATTCACTCGGTAATAAAAATTGATTCTCGTTCACTAATTAAAACAATCGTGGTGAATTTAATATCGCACACTGTTTTAAATGATATCAGGTTCTCAATTTTCAATCCTTCACTAAAAACATTCACTTGAAAATGAGGACGTGAAAATAAAATGATTCATATTAAAATTTTTGAAGTTTGGTTTCAAATTTTCGTAGAACGGTAATCGAAATTGAAAAGGTGAAAACATTTTTATTTCACGGAACCAGAATCGACTCCCAGAACTAATAATGGCAATACATTTTTAAGATCTATAGTAATTGTTAAACGGGATGTATTATGTATTCTATTTTATTTTATAAATATATATTTTGTATTCTATTTGATTCTTTTTCATCTGTTCACTTTTTTCCTACACTGTTTCATATAAAATATATCCTCAAACGGTTTATGGGATATACTGATGCGTCACAAAGTTAAAAAAATACTGTTTAAATACTTGCTAAAAGCATTTAAAATTGGTTCGTTAATTTTATGTATCCCTCTTTTGTAAACAAATTTTTTTGGATCACCCTGTGGACAATTAAATAGCCGCAGATCTTTTTTTACAAGATTCGTAAAATTTTACATGTTTTTAAAGATTTTCTTTAATTCCTTTTTCAAAGAAAATCTTACTTCAGCCTAAGATTTAGAAACACCCTGTATAGCAATTTTCTTAACAAGTACTATTTTTATGTGCTTGGGGATTCGGCTTCAAGAAGAAAAAATTGTAGCGATATCTTCATGCGTTCAAAAGTTATGATTTTGCAACCAAAAAAATCATTTTGGACCACAGTGCGTCGTAGAAATTTATGGTAATTTGACAGCGTCTCTAAAATAAACATCCTAGAAGTGTAGCACACTTCCAGTAAACTTCAAAGTTCCATTTTCCATTAGATACGGCAACACTAAAGGCCCATTCACATGAGAGCGACCAACTACCTACGAACGAACGAATATTCGCAAATTTTGACAGTCCATTCACATGATACATTTTATTCGGTCGCAGATCCAATGACAGTCGCCGTCATTGTTTCTATTTTTTTTGAATGAAAAAAATTCGAAAATTGGAGGTGGCGACATTCTATTAAGCAGAAAAAGAATATTGTTGGCCTATTTGTGGTGGAAAAAAATTGAAAACACAGCAATTAATGCATGTACATCCGTACATGTACAAAAACTAATAACATTAATAAACAAATAAATTATATTGAGTCCATCCCATTTGAAGTATGTTACCTTTTTATCTGTTGATTCAGTCATATTTCTTTTATTTTTCATTCGGACTAAAACAAAACAACAACACAATATGAAATATGTACAAAAAAAAATGGCAATGACATTTCAAGTTTGAGGTTAAGTTCGAACGAATGTTTTATTCGCTAGTTTGTGGAACGCGAATTGAATGATGTGGATTGTGAATAAACTTTGACAATTCGCGCCAAGGGTGTATTCGTTCGCGGCACAAAGTTTGGAATTTGAAATTTCGTTATTTAAACTGTTTATTAACTTGTTTTCTTACATTTTGATGGGATAATTAATTATCCTCCTCTTGGAAAAGTAAAATATCCAATTTTCTGTTCATAAATGCATCAAAAGTGGTTTGTTCGCATTTCAGCAATTCGTTCGCTCGCTCTCATGTGAATACAGTCTACTCCGCTTATCTGAAACGGCAATTTGCCACAAATTTTATTTCACTTATGCGGTATTTTTACTTATACGGACTTCGGATAACTGAAAAATTGTTGTACTTAACCGAAGTTCGAAGTTTTGTTAGCAATTCAACAAAGAATTAGGGTATGTAGTAAAGCCGAAGGAAGGAGAATTAAAAACACAACTCAAATCGTGCTGTCAAAATTGACACACAATGAAGTTAGTGTCATAAGTTCAATGGACAAGTTCAGTTGACGAAATAAAAAATTTTACTAATGGGCGCGTTCAATAACTTTGTTTTAGTAATGCGGAGCTGAATTAGTATAATTTATTAATTTCTGACGTATTAGTTTGTTCAGTTAACCGGGTTTTTCAGTTAAACGGGTTTCAGTTAAGCGGAGCTATCCGTATGAATTTTTGAAAAAAATTCTGCGTGCTAAATTCGGTTATTCAATTAACCGATTTTTTCAGTAAAGCGAAGTTTAGATAAGCGGAGTCGACTGTAGTCCATAAGTACTCGAATGCCATTTGTCATCCATTCCATCATGTCCCTACAACAACCGGATAACCGCTACGACCTTTGACAGAATTGTGAACACGTTGGTGGTATGTGGTTCAGTGGCATGCCTAACGTCATTTAATCACCGTTTCACAAGCCATTGAATTCCACTTTATGTAATTAGGCAAATTGATCAATTAACTCAATAGACCGAGAGAGAGAAAGAGATATAGAATGAGTGCGGCCTCATCAAATTCTGATCCGTTGACAAATTGAGTAAATTGAGCTTTTGCGTTTAACGAGTTAATTCACAATTTAATCAAATTTTATTGTTGACATTAATTCACTTGACTGCCACAAATGGCGAATAGGACTTGTGAGGTGTGAATAGCAATCTAATTAGTATACCCATATATCCTTTGACCTGATTATTATTAAATGTACCGCAGTCAGTTATTTGATGTGAAATCAAATTTCTTGTCACAATTGAAATGAGAAAACGCTCGAAGCGACCCCACCTTCAATTGAAAATCAAATTTAATTAAGTAATGAAGTTTTCAGAGGGTATCAGTTTGATGAATAATTATTTACGAATCAGCAGCAGTTGCTGTTGTTTAAGAAACTTTTCCTGTCATGTTAAAATTTGACCTTTAGAATACCGCAACAAGTTTCGATTTCGTAACGAGAAGTTCAGTTCGAACAAAGTTCATATACATAATTATATGGCACACAGGTGTTGCGAACAGAATGGTGAGCGAGAATATTTACTTTGGATTTATTGATGTTGAGATATGCCTCAGGACAAACAGGGAGATGCAGTTCAGCTTTCCTGTTTTGTATTTACCACGTATCCAATAATAAAATATAGCAAAGACAGTTTTCAATGAACAGAACAGATTTATTTTGACATTTCTCATGATATTGACATAATACCCCCCACAGGTATATAGTAAAATTGAAAACTAAAGCGATCTGTAAGGTTTCTTACTTTTTAAGGAACTAGGCAAATTTTTAAACTCATAACCAAACAAAGAAAAAAAATAGAAGACGCTGTTCATAAACTAGATCGAGTTGAACTTGTACGTTAGTCAGAGTTCTGTTGAAGATGATACACAAGAGAAACTTGGAAGTGCAATATTTTTGAAGACAGAAGTAGAAATACGAAAAAAAAGGTCACCTCCTTAAAAGGGTACAAACTAACCCCCTTATTAGTAAAGGCTGCGTAAAAGTTATCAACTTGCTACGTCAGATTCATATTTGCAAAAATTCTTCTATTACCTAACGAACTTGTTTTTTGATTATTTGCTTATTAATGCGGCAGCGTCTGTTTTGCTTCAACGACGGAGAAAGTGTGAACTATTGACCGAAGATAATGGAATACAGAGATGTATAACTTTCCAGTGGAAAGGCGGCTGCCTACAAGCTGTTTTCCCGAAAAATTCATGAAGTCACGCACATATGCTCATTTCTTTTCTAGAATATGTGAGTTCATGAATTGGACTTTAATGCACGAATTCGCTATTCCGAAATGTGTATTTCACTTTTTTTTTTATTTTAATCGAAGCCTTAACAAAAACTAAACAAGTTCAACACCAAACAGAAAAAAATTGAACAGCGCGAAGCCTATAAAAGCAAAAGGAATGTTGGCCGGCCATTAGCAACATGCTTTTTTGTAGCTCACACGTATTCACAGACGGGGGTTGAAATTAAATAAACCAAAAATGTAAACAAATAGGTTTTGGGGGAATAGACGTACGAAAGATATCCATCTCTTTTATTCATTTATCTCTACTATTGACATTCTATAATTATTTAAATAGACTGTTGGTGAAATGTCAGTTGACGCCAACACAACTAGCGCTGTTGATTCAAAGCGAATAAAAAGTGTAACAAAGTGTAGATTTGCTAAGTAGAAATTGTTGCGGACTATTTACAATTACTAATAATGAACTGAAGCCCATAAAGCTACTATATTTCTGCTATACAATTTGTTTCCAATTTATTACGCTATTAGCCAAGAGCGCTGTTCTAATGTTCTAATGTTGAAACCAACACCAAGTTGGCTACTAGCAATATTTATAATAAGTCTATGGTGTGACCCATCCATTATTGAATACAAAAACCTCAGACAATACTTTCAAATAGAAATTAACGAAACTACACATCGGTATATTAATAACGTGTTTGACAGCAGTTGTCATGTTATAAGTAATAATCAAGAATTTTTTGTTCGTATTTTTTGCATATTTGATTGTTCTTTGTACAAAAATGTAGATGACATTTGACTTCGTGACAGAGCTAGTGCTTTTGTCTGACTCGACGTGTATTTGTCTCGCTAGTGCGTCTTTTAAAACATAAGTAAATCGCTAATACAGGCAGCCATTTGGTTTTAAATAAACTAGTTCCCCCAGTGGTAAAAATTCTAGCATTTTATGATTTTACTTACGAAGCTTATCTGTCAAAGACAGCTGATGTCGATTATATTTATATTTACTATTGCTCTAAGCAAATACTAATAGATTTCAGTGTTTTCCGTAATAGTTTATCAAAATCCTTATATTTTTAGACACAAGCCTCGTTTAGTAAAGCTACCCCGGAAAAATGTATATAAATAACAATTTCAGGAAAGCCACGTAGAGGATGTGTAAAGTTTTATGCGATGTTTAACTAAACAACATCGTAGAGGCGTCTTAAGAGAATCTAATAAATACGGCTGGAAGTGTTTAAGGCAGTGAAAGTGGCTCTTAACTATTTGCCTTCGCCTAATAAAATATAAACTGCTAACGCATAAGTAGGAGAACATTTTTGACTGACGTTTTGTGACGTTAGGCAACACCAATTTTCTCATTTATATGTAGTGGCATAAGCTTTGTCGCTTGCAGGTCCATTAACCCCAACCAACAAGGTCTTTCCGTGTCCAACGACTACTTAATCAAAACTACTGTTAATTACTAACGGTGGCAACTGTCAAGTGGAGAGTTGGCACTCCACGTGAAACATTCCAACCGGAAAATGTCACAACCCCATACGTGGTATTATACATGCGATGTATTGCTCACGTCTTATCGGTCTAAGCCTATTAACGATACGAGCACAGTAATGTTTACCGTTTACCCAAATCGCTTGTTCGCATCATTGACAGAAGAGTGCAACTTAAGCACTTCTATACTTCATTTCCCATTTAAATTCCCGACTTTAACCGCTAATACTTCAAATGGAAGTACCAGCGCCAGTCAACCCAACACTCCCTTTGTGTGTGTGTTGGATATCAGATGACTTCAGCAATACCCTGCGGGTTAAGTGGCACTCTCACCCGTAATTCCTTGCTCTTGCCATTCGTTATTGTTGCAGAAAGTTTGATACCGTTACCATGATGATGTATACATTACTGTGCAGTCCAAAGGCGAAATGAAAGAATTGACTTACCAATTTTATTGGAATGAGGTAACTCTTCAACTCGATGCATTGAAACCAATAAACTGATGGGAAAACAACGTTTTCCATGCATCCTGGGTGTAGGAGGAAATATATTTATTGGGAAGTATCCTTTTTAACCCCTGCATTTTTTTTAACCTCTGCATAACAAAGTGCGGAATACAAAGGAGGAAATTCAATTTCCACCATTGAACAGTTCTTTATGTTTGACTTCCACTTCAGACGGGGATTATTTTAAAAGGGTATAGCATAAGGACTGCACTCGACTACTTCCACAGTGTTCCATTTAGAAGTTTATAAGAACATCAATTAGTAATTTGAGTTCGAATGGAAATTATAAATGACTTGGCAAGAGTGTTTCCAAACCTTAAGTGCCGGATTAGCGGGCGAGTTTGATTGTTTTATTCGGATTTTTCAAATACGTTGCTAATTTGTCTGGTTATGATATGTTGTACTGAATTCTTTACAATTATTCAATCTTTTTGGTGGGAGTAACATTTCAGTAGAGTCACTTTGTCTCCTGCATTAAAAAGGCAAATATTTGCATTTCACTGAAATTACAAACAAGTTGTTGATAAAGAGTGTTATTTTAAGAGATTTCCTTTTCGAATTCTCAAAACTTTTCCCAGCGACAGCCAGTTTGACAGCTGAAAAGTGATTTGTGCTCATTTTGGTATGTCATTTCACCATATAAAGCAAGGCGCCATCTGCTCAAAAAACTGTTCGAAAGTTCGACTTTCCGATTGTGCTTTATTCGACAAAGCAGTTGATAAACTCTTTAAGCATACAACTGTCACCCGGAATGATACAGTAATAAATAAATAAATTTATGCCGATCTACTTGCGAAGCTCTTTCATGACAGTTGTACTCTTGGATGTTTGTCCGAGGAGGCCAACTCTGGTGAAAAACATTAAAATTGAATTTGTTAATGTAACAGCGCAGTTAGCTGTGAAAAATTCTTTGATGGATTACATTGCCTAACATGTCATCACCGAATTAAGCCCCCCAAACCAAAAAAAAAAAAAAAAAATTAAGTGCACGACTGGGTCGAACGAAACTTTCTCGTTCATCAAAAGTTTGCTTGGTTGTTTTCTTCTTTTATTAGGTAGGTATATGTAGGTAAAAAACTGGAAAACAATGCTAGATAGAATAAATAGGAGTGTTAAATAAAATTCACTTTTGGGTAGTCCATCTGATATGGCTGTATATATCAAATAACAATGTGAGTTTTTAAAAGTTGTAGCTCTCAGTAAAAGGGAAGTTCTGGGCACTCATTCCGTATGTCGATTATCACCAGACGATAGCGTTTCGACGATAGCTTTGCTTCACGTAACTTCAAAAATCGTCTATCGTCCAGACGATATCGTTTTGACGATTGAACATTTCCTTCACGGAACTCAATAATCGACAGACTACTATCGTGAAGACGATAGCGTTTGCGCGATAGCCAAAGAGGTATCGTCTAGCACTGTTTTGTGTATTTTGCAGACAATTGAAATCTTTTTCATGAATTTGAGTGTAATATTTTTTAATGATTCCAAATATATATGTGTTATATATGTGTTTCCTTCCAATTCATCCCACATTTTATTTATATGGTGCTTTCCTTGGACAGAATTGGGTTTGTAGCCCTTTGCCAAGTCCGGATGTGACTCCATATATTCAATCAAAATTGCCATTTGCTTCAGCGTAGCTGACCTTAATAAAAATATGTTATACATTTATATTATTAATCAAAAATTAACAAAGATTAACTAGGTATGTACTTACATTTTGCAATTTGAGAATCAAATAATTCGCCGGCACCAAAGACAAAAACCAAAATTGTTTAACAAATGTCATTTATGACAATTACGATGACGTCTAGTGCCTATTCCAACTACAGTTTGTGAGCTTCTGGGAGATACCGAAAGTTCTCAAACTTTGTGTGAAATAAACGACGGACGACACGATAGTAATGGAGTTACGTGAAGCAAATTAATGACGAGATCGTTGACTACTATCGCGCAAACGATTATCCTTCTCAGAGTTACGGAATGAGTGTCCTGGTTAGACAGTTATAAGTGCCTACTGTACTATTTTATAAGCTCTTACACTTTACAAGATTTTTGAGTACGAGGACAAGCGTAATCGGAGTTTCTGTTTTCTGATTTGTTAGGTAATGTTTTTATTTTGATTAGTAACGCTGGCATAAGGTGTCTACGATTGGAAGCAGGGTTCGTGATAGATCTATATCTTTACGTAGATGTATATTGTAAGAGTTCGGAGATTTGTTTTTAAATATGCGTTAGCAGTTATAAACTGAATATCCCAATTGACGTTTGTGGTGTGAAAATTAAGTGGGAGTTTCTGATTGCGGTTGGTATTATTTTAAGGTTCAAACTCAGTATGGTAAAAAAAAAGAAGTAGGTTATATTTGTTAAAAATAAGTTGTCCTTAGCTGTTATTGCATTTTTATTAGAAGTGCAAAATTGAGATTATTGCAAAAATATACCGTAGATATGTGAACACAAATCGGGATTTGTGAAGTAATTTTTGAGAAATAATTATTGATCTGATTTATTCGAATTTGTGAGAAAAACCAAGTACGGGATCTTATTTACAATACTTTTATTATCCTTAATAAGAATTTTGATCATCAATGTTTAGTTTGAAAAATAATATTGCTTAACTATTTAGCTGAAAACTGAGTACAAGTTATTGTTCGGGATGTAAGCATTGCTAGATTTTTAATTTTTTCTTTGAAATCGCAAATGGGGTTTTCGAGATATGAGCAGTTTTTAAAATTAGCGTTTTCGATGAATCCAATTGAAAATTAAGGACGCAATAATTTTTAAAACATCAATTTTACTCTAAGTTTGCATTTTGGTTAAAATCGTTACTGCTGTTTTCAGGTAAACTAAAGAAAACCAAATTCTGAAAAAAAAATGATTTTTTCCAAAAATCCATTTTATGATAATACAGAGAAAAATTGAGTTTACCATTAAGTTGGAAATGACCATATTACCTTAGAAATGAATTTTTGTTAAAATCGTATGCACCGTTTTCAAGAAATGTCGAAATTTCAAATATACCGTTATTCGATATTTTTTATCGGAAAACTGAGTATACAGTCGTGGAAATCTCACCTACTTAAGCTTAAATATAAATTTTGGTTGAAATCGTTGGAGCCGTTTTCGAACAAATCAAACTGGTATTAAAATTTTGTATGGGAAGTACGATTAATATTAAGGTTACCGTGCAAAATAAAAACCGCCCCGAACTGTAAGCCCCTAAACTGCAAATCCGAAGTTTGAACGAATTTGCGGTAGCCATTTAGGCTGTAGGCCTCAGGACATACAGATAGACAGACGGACAAAATTTTGCCACCCACTTTTTCAAGTTGGTCTATCATCGTAATGTCAGAATTGATTAACATGTCGAGTTCGAAATTTTGTACGAATAAAATATCTTTCTCTTACTACGTAGTGGACAAAGTTAAAAATACTGCGTACGCAACTGAATACAGTACACCACCCACTGAGCCATTGCGCCCACGTGAGAAGATAGGTTGTCTTAAAAACGTCTTAAACTCGCTACTTTTAAAAAAAAAAATCCTTCGCCTATTTAGTTTGACGTTTAATCAGCAGTTTTGGGGAACCACCTACTCAGCTTAGCTCAAATCACGGGGTTTGCACAACGAAACACCAAAGAGTGATGCAGCACTTGAAGGATTTCAAAACATATGTCCTCAATCAACAGTGAACAGGGCTTTTTATTTATTTAGAAGCTCAAAAAATTCTGCTCCAAATTTCGTCACAAAAGGTAATAAGAAGAATTTTTGAAAATTGGAACTAATTCAAGGGCCATTTCTGACTTCAGGCAGTTACATCTGTCAAACCAATAGTTTGAATGCAAACTGTCAGTCATTTGTGTTCACATTGCGATTTTACCGTGCCCAAACTCATAGATCCCTCGCACTATATTACACCCGACATATAATCGACCATCTGAGACCGCCGTTGTTTTTTTTTGCAATATGTATTGGCACCGCGCCGCATGAGTCCACTTTATGAACAATTTTGAGTCAAAGCCTTACAAGATCCGAATGATCATCGTTTGCATCAGAGTCTCGGTGTACGGCATATGAGCAAAATAAACTGGCATTGGATCCGCTGTTTTATCGAATAATTGTGCTCAATATCAATGACAATGTCAATAAGTAACGTTATCGAAACGCCCTGTTCCATTCCAAAAATTGGACAGTTTGGTGATGCTTGTGTAGTTATCGGTAGTTATCGGTGTATTCAGCTCAAATGTCCATGATTTTAGACTCTTTCGTTCCTTGACTTTATGACATGAATTTGGAAGAGATGTGGTTCAAGCTATAAATTGGCATCCAAGATCATGTGATTTGACGCCCCTTGATTATTTTCTTGGAGCTACGTACATGAAATCGAAAGTCTACACTTAAAAAGCAAAAACAATCGATGCATTGGACGTTATTTACATGTAGACCGACACACGGATGTACCTGATGTCGAATTGTAGACTGCAAGTGTTAGTTTTATAAGACAAGCATATTCTACCTTCCGAGTTCAAAGTTTTCTGGGGTTGTCGCGTAATTTAAAGCGGTTAAAATATAACCTAGGCTTCAAGCCTATCTGTTACTACAAAAACTTCCCGCAATTCGCCAGTGGCTAACAACATCACTGTTAAGGTCAAGTGGTTCAAAATATTAATCAACCCGACGACGACAATCATACTAGATCTGATGAGCTAAAAAAAAAAACAAAATAAATAAATGTGGACTTGTTACATTTCACAGCTTTAACTTTAAATTAACCTTTTTTTTTTAGAAAAAGAACGAAATTTAAATTTTAACTTTTTCGTTATTACATATTTAAAAAAAGATAATTTCCTTCGTACACAATTTTGAACTCGGCATGGTATGCAATTGAGCATATCTAGACGAATTCGACAAATTTGGTCTCGCAATTCCGTCCCTGCACTTGAGACCTGCAGCCCAAGGAGCTGGTCGGATTTGTTTTAAACTAGTTTTTTATTATTATTTTTTTTTTTTTTATATTTTGAACCATAGGCATTTTTTTTTAAATTTGTTTTCCCATAGTTTAAATAAAAACGGGCACACTGAAAAACTAATTTAATCCAAAATGCACACATAAATACGGGGACCATTCGTCCTCATTTTGCATATGAGGACAGTCCCCTTTTCCGCTAATGTGTTCTCTCTGATTTTTTTTTACTAAAAGAAAACGATATGTTGTCCTCTTTTTACTTAACTTACCTCTAAATGTCCTCTTTCTCTCCTACAGTATTTAGTTAGTTAGTTTAATTGACTATTTATTCATGAAAAAAAAGAAGAAGATTTGTTAACAATTTTGCATACTTAGTGTTATATACCATACTACGGCAACACTTGGCAAGCTGAGCTGAATGCACCCCCCACGGCTTCTGTCAAAGTAGAACGACAGATTCTGTCATCTTTTTTTGGCGGGGTCTAAAAGAACAACGTGCGATCTATCGATTTGGTGTCCAACTAATTTTTACAATAAAAATTGAATTATCCAATTAGGAATTATCTTTTATTCACAAATATAATACTTAGTCTATGTATGGTTTGGCTTAAGGCCGTCTACCAGATTCACATATAAATGTTCTGCTCCGTTAATTGGGCATATAAATTTAACAAATTTAATGTAGAATTAAAAGTTTTCTTCTATAATACGTTGTCGGTAGTGTAGTGCGCTGGTAATTAGCTGTATAATGGTTTCCAGCCTCGGTTACCATTTAAAATGCACAACAGTTCTTTAACCGTAAGTAAAAGCGCTCCAAAGGAACTGTACCGGAATTCTTTGATAATGGGGCATATAGCGATGAAATGGAACACGTCATCGCGTTCATGGGGTTACAGAGGTTACACAAAAGTGAAACCATCTTCAAGGCAAGATGCGAACTGTTAAATTTGAATTTTATACCGCATCGCCCAGAACTCTCCTACAGTATCTTCCGATAAGAAAGATGCTAGTCGGTACTTTCTCAAATCTTACAAAGCTCGAGTTAGGTGGTAATATTGATGTTTTGATTTTTAAAGACCGAGTAAATTCCTTTTATCAAACCTACAAATGTTGATAATAAAAATGTGGTTAAGCGTCCATAATGGTGACCGTAAGTATAATATATAATTGAAGATTTCGAAAGCTCCGTCCTTCGTTTTCCATTCCAATCGGTACTTTAGAAAACTGTTCGTATCTCGAATTTTTTAAATTCGGTTAAAGATGGTAGATATTGCTGATATCCTAAACAATACCTTGTACTCAGTTTTTAACTAAACTGTTGATGAGCAATTTATATTTGTTTCGACCTAATACTTCCTTTATAGATAATATTTCTGTCCTTTTTTCTTGCATATTAAAACACCATATTCTGCCATTTAATAAAGGGGCCGCCATCTAAATTTTTTTTTTCAACTAGTGCTTATTTCGCGAATGGTAACACTTAGCTCATGTATGATCTGACAGATAATTAGTTTTATCCTTCCGCTGAACGAATATGGTTGTGTATACGCTTGAACAATGTTGCAGAATGTGTGCGAAAATTGCGTACGGATTTTGGAAGAAGAGAAGCACCGTCAGCTCCGTATGTTCGTTATCTTGTGAAAAAAGTGAAAGAAACTGGCATCCTTATCGATAAACCAAAGCGTGAAAAGCCAAAAACAGTGCGTACATCCGAGAAAATTTAAATTTTGGTCCAGAGGCATAATTGGGCCATTTTTCTTCGAAAATGAGCAAGGAGTGGCCGTTACAGTCAATGGCGATCCTTATCGGGCCATGTTGAACCAATTTTTGTTCACAGAAATTGAAGAGGAGGATATTGGCAACATTAGGTTTCAACAGGACGGCGCTACGTGCCACACAGCCGAAGCTACACTCGATGTTTTGCGCCCTGTTTTTGAAGATCGCATTATCAGCCGCAGAGCTGATGTCGTTTGGCCACCGCGGAGCTGCGATTTGACACCGTTGGACTATTATTTGTGGGGTGCTGTAAAAGATAAGTGTTACGCCGACATGCCAGAGACAATTGACGCTTTAAAGGACAATATTCGTGAAGCCATTGGTGAAATACAGCTGCACACAATCGATAATGTGCTTAAAAATTGGACCGATCGTGTAGACTGGACCATGCAGTCCAGCCGAGGCAGCCATTTGAATGAAATTATTTTCCATTATTAACCGGAAGGATTGTACTTTCAAATAAAAAAGGAAATTTGAGAAAATATTCAGTAGTTTTTTTTTATAGCATTTTCAAAAAAAAAAGTTATTTGGCGGACCCTTTATTTACTGCCATATTAGATGAATAAGCTTGAAGCAAAAGTGAAAACTATTTGACACTATTCTTATATTTTCTGTACGGTTTAGTTTATTAAGTCTCGCTTCTGAGCTTATTACCTACCTACCTCATAAAAAAATTACAAATTCCTTTGGAATTAAAAACGAAGGCCAAGACTTGAGGTCCGTTTTAAAAACTTTTGCTAAGGAACTGTATTTTCATAGACTCTTATGGTTGGTTTTAGTAAAGGCACATTTTAGCTATTGGAGTGGGAAATTTTATATCAATCTGTAGACATCACTAACCGCGAAGATGCAAGCACCTGAATACTAACTGGTACTGCTATACTGTAGTATAGCTACAGACTAGTTGTTGTGACTTTTAAGACTTATCTTTGTAACCGTTAAGTCACAGATTATATAGATAATCGATAGAGTACTTTTGTGTAGTTAATATGTGAATATTTTTGGATGAAACGAAGCGGTTTTTCTAATTTTTACTCAAAGTAAGAAACTGTTTCCACCCGTCCCTTTCGTTGAAAATGACAATTTCATGATCACCAGGGATAGGATTTTGCTCACTTTGTCTTTTTTGTTGCGAAATCGTATGACCCTATAGACTTTAAAAAAACACGTTTGACGTCCTGATGGTGCCAAATTTAATTTTCATTTATTTCATAAAATGGTTTGTACATTAAGATATAATTTCTTTTAGTATTTAATTTGTGGTGTAAAAACAGAAATGATTTCATTAAATAACTTAAGACTAGTATACAGAAAATTTCTTAAAACTAAGCTGGGCAGATATAGATTTATGTATTTCATTTTGCCTTTTCTTACCTTATTGCCTTTTCCCAAATTTTTCCTCTTTTAAAGGCTTTTCAAAGTTACAGAAAAGAAGACTCAAATATACAAACAAAAATTAAATTTACTGGGCCAGGGCACACGGGAGCAATTTTACCCCCGGGTATGATCGGGTTATCTTTTACTTCACTTTTTTTAGTGGACCCAAAAGACCGTATATTTGAAAGCTTACAGAAAAGAGGCGATTTGAAGCTACAGCCTTTTCTAACAGTATCTAATTCATGCTTTTTAAAATTTAGAAAACACGATCGGAGAAGTCTTCCAGATTTTGGACAAAATCAAAGGCGACTTAGAAACGGTAAATGGAACAATCGCAAGAAATGTTTTGGATAAATTTAAATCCGTTTTCACTCCGAATACGGGACTTGAGACAGTGAAGGAAATAAATTGCGTTATGAAAGGCGTCGCAAACCGTGAGCTCCCTGAAAATATTGAAGTGGGTGATGTCGAGTGTTTCAAATGGGATCCACTCGTTCCTCCTGATGTAGAGAGATCTTTCAGCTCTTTTAAGGCGCTAATAAGGGACATTCGCAGGCGGTTATTACCTGCAAATTTAAAAAAAAACTTATGGTTGCCAAATGTTTCTATAATTAAGTTTTTTGTTGTTGTTTGTTTTCAATAAATGCTTTTTTGCCTATTTGAGTGTTTTATTTTGCCTATTTTTTATTTTTTAGGACAACAACATTTCATCCCTAATGATCACAATACCCTGAGCTACTCAAAATATAGTCTAATATACCGAAAAGTGATTCTAATTTTTTTTACAAAGTTCCAATTGCTTTAAAAAAAAAAACGATTGCAGTACCTATATAGGCAAAGTTAGTGAGGCTTTATACATTATATATTATAATAAATAATAGGTTAATTTTAAACGTAACAGGTCCATATTTATAGGACCCTAGGAATCATAGAAAAACATGAATGGTTCTTAGATATTTTCTAAGGACAGTTGTACCTGGACCGCATGTGTATTAGACATTTCCAAAGGCATGTGGAAAAAAATACTGAAGAAGTATTTTCGGTGATCTGACCTAAAAATCACTGTCAGTGATAGCTCTGAGCTCTGACAATGATATCCCATTTAAAACAAAAAAAAAAACATTTAAAATATCTACCCGATCAATCTTGCGCCGACCTTCCAGTAGCTAGTTTCTATTTAAAACTTCAGACGCGACCTTTAAAGTTCACGTTCAACTTGAACGACAACGGTATAGTTACACAAATACTTTATGCATATCAACGGCTCACCATTAAAACTTCCCCGACTCATATACAGGATCTAAAATTATCCATCCGTCTGCACACATTACTGTTGATAACAACCTCCAACCTAAAGAGAGACGAAAATAAAACTCCCCTCTACTATCATTCCAGCGCACTTGGCTGTTTTCTGTCGTCTCCTGTCAATTATTCTAAACACACACACACACGCTTCGAAGCCGTTAAATTATTCGATTGCGGCAGCAGAGAGTAATTCGCATTTTCAACATTAGCCCAATAAAATTGGATATAACTTGTGTAAACGTAAACAATTGTCAGCGACAACAATTATTTTAACCAACAAAAAAAAAAAGAAGGGAAAACAACAACAGACGGTTTATTTATGAGGGCATGTACAATATTTTACTGCCCATAATGCATAAATGAACGTACAACAACAGAGCAAGTATATTTGACAACCGAAAGCGAATCGAATACCTAATTTATATCGAAGGCAGCAGGTATTGGCAAAACATTTGGGGCGGCAGCGTTTTTCGGTTGCGTGCAATTCATCCATTAGTAGATCGGCTGCAGTTCATCTTTCCCTTTATTTTTCTCTCTTGCTCCATCAAGACAAATGAATAATTTACAATTGTTCACCTATCGACACTGCGACGAATGAGGATATTCAATGAGTTGAGGAGGAGCAGGAGGCGAAACTACTAAGCCAAATGCGGCACGATTTTAATGGGGGGGCCCAGCGGAAGGTCGTTCCACAGGCACAAAATAGTTTTTTGTTTACATTTCGTGTGCGCGGATATTGATTACCTTAATTTATTAATAAACACGAATATAAAGGCGGGCTGTCGACCCGTTTATTCATGATGTATCCGTGGCTTTAATGTTCTTCATGTCGAATTGGTATAGTACCAGGGGTGGAGGGAAATTTGAATATTAGAAGGACACAAAATGTTCGAAAAATTTTCGTGTAAAATTGGATTGTAGTGAAGGACTTCGTGATTCGATTTAGGGGAAAAATTAATTTTATAAATTATTGACTTAAAGTGATTGTAGTATAACGGTTTGAACATTTTTAAGGCTTTAAATGCGCCTGGCCACAATAATTAGGGACGTTCGTAAATAAGGAAGTAGGTCATGTGAACAAATTTTAATTTGAGGACGTAGAAAAATATATGAAGCCCCAAAATTGCTCTTGAGAGAAGGAAATAGGTTGTTCCTTTACTTAACGAATATTTGCTTGTACGAATTTTTACTCAGTGTCGTTCCGTAACTCGAAAAATTCGTAAAAGAGAGCGTCATCGAGAATCTTTTGGTTTGCCATTTGATAGTAGGGGTGTTTCTTTACTTTCAGATTTTAATAATTTTCAATCTTACTTACTAATTTTTTTACTAAATCATACGAATTTTTACTCACTGCCGTTCCTGAACTCGAAAAATTCGTAAAAGAGAACATCGAGAGAGCAAGCCATTACCCTCCTCCACTGAGAATCTTACGAATTTTTAATTAACAAAGTCTTACACTAAGGTAGAGGTGACGTCTTTATGACGTTAAGCGAAGTAATATTGTCAAATTAGACAAAAAATTTGAACCAAACCCTAACAATGAAAGAGATCTTCTATGAACTATGCCCATTCTTAGGCGGAGATTTTAATGGGAATTTCGTCGGTTCAAAGGTAAAACTCATTAACTAACAAAATAGACAAACGGAGATATTTTGATTTAAAGACAGTTCTGGGCCTCAAAATTCCAATTGTGCAGATATGAAGTTGATTTTTATTCTTTGCTTATTATTTACCTGTACGTAATTGATGTCATAGTTATTATGTGCAAAAAATAGTTAATTTAGGTGAATTTAAAAGAAATGCATTTAATGACTTTTACCTGTGTGGGGTTTCGAACAGTATTGTATTTAATGAGAAAACAAAATGTGTTTTTTTTAGGAATAATAGATTTATTTCAAATAAAAATAAGGAAAATGTAACATTTTTTCAACCAAAATTCTTTAATCTTCATATTCTGAACCACTCTCATTTTGATCAGGTTCAGGCAAGCGCTCTGCCTCTTTTAAACAATGGGTCGGAAGGCCCTTATACCACGGGACAAGTTCTTCTGGTATATGCCCTGCTTCGGCGAGTTTTACCAAATCCGTTTTTTTTTGTTTTGATATAGGTAACTCACCCTGGTAAGCGGGTGTAAGGACCACAGGAGATCTCCTTTTCCGACCTTTCCCCCAAACAGCTATCCTTTTATAGTTGGAACTGTGATCATACCTATATTGTACAATCCCGACAGAATCCTTTTCAAATTTCAACGACTTGATTTTTAGCCAAGAAACTTTGTTGCCATCTTGATCCTTTATGCGGTTCCTTATTGTTAATGAGGCTAATTTTTTCAGATCATAAAAATCACTGTATTTTAGAAGATGAACTTCGTATGGCTTTTTAATTTGACTTTTTCCTTTGGCACGGGTAGAACGCGCAGACCTAAATATTTCGACCCAGTCAGACATTTGAAAAGCAGTTCTATTTTTTTTTGCGCTTTCAATTGCAGAATGCATAGAATCGCACTCCATTTGCGAATGACCCGACTCTAAAAACTTTAGCTCTATTTTTTGTAAATGAGCTATATTTTCAACTGCATAGAGCAATATAGCTGCCACTTGCTGGTTTCTATTTTGTCCACCACAGGTGTCACAAAACAACGATATCTCCGTGATTGTTGTTGGCAAAGATTTTAAAAACTTGAACAATATTGAACCAATTTCATTGCTACCTCTCTTACCATGAAGTTCATTCCACGTAAAACAATGACCTTCCCCGTTTGCCAAATAAACTGTTAAATTGTAGACGCATATTTTTCGTGAATAATAGAAGAGAGACACACCAGAAAACGGTAGCTGCAGAACACTTTCTAAATCAAACGTCAATGTTAAAAATGAAGGCTCATTACTGGATCTTTCTTTATCTTTAGCCTTTTCTTCTTGACATTCAACTTTTCTTTTAATGTGGAGAGAATAGTTTAATTCCATCTCTTTTTTCTTCTCTGGGTCAGCTGTTTCATATTTGGAGCATGTAGAGCATTGGTCCTTTTTGGGCTTAAAAAATGAAAAATTATAATTGTCGCAAAATATTTTCCGGTATGTACATTCTTTAACAGCAACCTTTCCCTCGTTCATACATAGCTCTTTGTATAGATCATACATTTTAAGTATTGATAACTTACTTTCTAGGTATAGTTTTTTGCTTGATTGCCTAACATAATGTGATTCCATTACGGGAAAACTCTCAATGTGTTTTTTTATAAACTTAGAGTCTTCATCACTAGTCTTATTACCTGGCGTTTTTCTTCCACGAGAATCAAACCCACCAAAGCAGCCAGTACTACTTACATTTTTAACAGCGGTATTAATTGGTCCATTTGAAATACATAATGTTTTTTCAAAAAATTTTGCGCACACTCTGTGCTTTCGACCGTTATTTTCTAGGTAGTATGACTTTGATAAGCTCCGAGCACCGATATCAGTCCCTTTCTTTTTTCGGCGTTTGGGTTCCATGGTTATTACGTACTTAATAAGAAAATCCTTTTGTCGTTTATAGCACGTTAACGCCCAATAAGATTTGCAGATATCAATTCGATCTGCTTCTGTAAAATTGAGTGTACATTTGAACCTGCAATTTGTACAGTCAACTTGCTTGGGAGCTTTAGGTGCGCAAGTTTTCTTTCTGTTGGCATAAGCAATACATTTTGATCGTTTAGACTTCGTAATGTTTACTTTCCAATTTTCTGGATTTCTCTTTCTTCGTCGCGTCAAATTAGTAGCAGCTATATTCTGGTCCACATAGTCCGAGAAATCAGAAATCGAAAACGTAGATCTAGAAGGCGAAGGCTTAAAGTTTGGATCATTCTGCGTTGATACACTAAAGTCTTCCTCATCATCCGTTTCAATTGGATAGTCTACGAGTTTAATTGAGCTATTTGGAAGCTATAAAATCAAAACGATATAATATAAAATTAAAAAATATTCTTTTATGTATACACACGTTTTGAATTCGTCGTTTCAAACCGACAGCTTCTACAAATCCTCTAGGTTCGCTGTGGAGAACATTAGCCATAACACTTTGTGTGGAATTTATTTGCCTTGGGAAAACGTTTTTGCGCGATTTAATTTTAGGAACGATTTAGAAGTTTAACATTTGATTCACTTTGGCAGCTGACAAAAGAATGCACGCAAAATAGAAACTTTTCGCGAGAATAATGACGTTATAGCCGTTAGACGTTGAAATCTTAATAAGCGACAAACGAATGAGCGAGAAAAACAAAATATTATCATAAATAGTGACCGTTACGACCACTAGTTGTTGCATTGAAAAGAAAATAAGAAGATAATGATTTTTTCCTCTGAAGAGAAATTAAGTGCCTGCACTTAATGAGTATTACAATTTTGTAACTCCTGTAAAATTGAAAATTATGCCTCGCTAATTTTCCCAGTTATTATAACGTGAATAATTATTATATATTTTCCTAAAAAACTCATTTTTGCATATTTTGTACTTAATGAGTTTTACCTTTGAACCGACGATTTAAATGCCGAGGTAATTATTTACATTGAAACGCCAAGACAACAGGAGTTCGATTAGTGAAATCCATTATAGAGATTGTTATCAATACGGATTTATCATTTAAAGCAGTATGCTACGTTTTCCGAGCTCAGAAAAATGTAAACGAACGCGTAGTAACTATAAACTTCAAAGCTAAGTTCGCTTACATAAGTATTTTTTCGACTTCAAAAGAGAAGGACGAATATTTAGTTTGTTTTCCGAATTGGCAACACTTTCCCATCGACAGCCAATTTGACATGTGTATGCTGACAACTGATGTGTGTTCATTTTGGGTTGCCATTTTATAGTAGGGGTTTTTTTTTACTTTCAGATTTTAATAATTTTCAATAAATCTTACTAATTTTTTACTAAATCATAGGAATTTTTACTCACTGCCGTTCCTGAACTCGAAAAATTCGTAAAAAGCAAGATATTACACCTCCACTGAGTATGTTACGAATTGTAACTCAACAATTTTTTTTGTGGTAAAAATTGGAAAGCCTGTCAGTCACCGGACTGTTGACAGATGGTTTGACATTTGTTGTCCTGTTTGACATATACGCATGCATATGTTTTGATTTTTCGTGCGTATTCAAATTGTATCAATAAATATTTATTGAACGTTCTATTTGAGATTCAAGGAATGGCCAGCGCATTCGTGAAACTGTGTCGAGTTCTTCCTCTTTGCGAATGCTAGTAGTTTAATCACTCATTCCGTAACTGTTCAGACGATTATCGTCGAAATGATAGACCTCCAAAAGTAGCAACTAAGTTCTAAAATTACGACTTTGAGACCTTAATCCAATTCATTTTCCACAAATGTAATGAAAGCTGACGATAGTAAAACAAATTCGGGCAGAATATAACTTCTTAGGGTTATCAAAGTTTCAAAAACGATATCGTCCCGACGATTATTGTTATACGGAATTTGCCCCCTGTACAAACTCTTCCAGATAATCGGATTCATCAAAAAGAAGTTCCCATAATTCCGCATCAGAATTTGCTTATTTATTAACAATATTTGTTGATCTTTCATCGTTAGCATCAACAAATATTGTTAATAAATAAGCAAATTCTTCGCGTTTGTCAGACGTTTTAAAGACCCCTTTTTTTGAATTAGGTATCTGTCATTTTTCATAGATTATTACAAAAACGAGAGAATTTATCCCCACCACTGCCATTTTGACAGTCTTTTCCATTCTTACTAAAAATGTAAAGCAACAAACATAGTAAGTCCACTTACGATAAACCGCCCCAGCTGCTCAAAAAAACGCAGACCTCCAGTTTTGGGCAAAAAAAAAAACAATCATACAACAGCGATCAACTAATCTTCTGGCAAAATAGGAAAAAAAAAGCTGATTCATACCTAGGGCTGAATCCTGAGTATAGTAATCGATTTTACATTTCAAACAACCCTCGTCAGGTCCACATACTGCCCATTAGAATCCAATTACAGTCTTAACAATGAAATTTCAAAGACACGACATACCAAAAGTAACACACAAAAAAAAAATAGCTCTACAACCCAAACAACGCTTCCATCTACACCATCCCCTCCTATAACACGTCGAGCAAAAACCATTAACCTGTCCCACAATATCCCGCATAATCTCCTCTAAGCCCTGTATGAATTAATAATTTATACCAGGAATCATCGACAACAAAGGCTGCACCCAAATACGGGTTCGCCTGCTGCTGCTACCACCCCCCTTGGCGGCGAAAAGCGTACCTCACATGTCCGTAGGATATTATCCACTTCATTTGTTCAATATATCCATAGGAGGACTACTCCACCCGAAAAGTGACAACAACCCAGACCGATGACCGTGTAAATGATTCGCCGGAAAAGCCAATTCCTTTTAAATTACTTTTTGCCCTCAAGAAACCGAACAGGGATCCAAAAGCCAAGTAGCAATGTGCTTCGTCAGCCAACTCCGAGCCCACTCCCCGCTCCTTTGTATTGCAATTATTTTCATCTGATTAGCATTCGAATGGATAGTCGTTTGTACTAATTAGCCCGATAATGGACCAACGCTGCATACAGCCAGTGCTGGTTTCTGGGCTCGTGCCCATATGCGATGTTTTTGCGGCAACAGTGCAGACTCAGTCAGACAGCCAAATGGTTTTTAGCATAATTAATGTCACTTGGGAGGGGACCCTTATAGCTGAATCGGTTTCACCTTGTAAACATACTTTGCATATCCTCGACATATTCAGCTTGTTAACCGCCACGGCTGCGACAGAGGGAGGCGAACCCCAAATCGTTGGAAACACACTCAAGACAGAGTACACCCTGTGCCGCACAACCACCCACAAATATATATGAAAATTCGTTATCTTGTTCGGCATAATGGATCCAACAACAAGGATTTACTTTTTGCCCTGCTCCTCAAAATCGTTTTCGTAACATGTCATGTTTGGTTTTCATTTTGGTGCGCGGAGAAGTGGGTGTGTGCTACGGTGTGATTGAGGTAAGAAGGTGACACGGATGGGGTGGATTTGTTTTTGTATTGGTGCAAAATTATTTTTAGAAGCCGAAATTTGGTTTCGTCTTTGTCGAACAAAAAAAATGGTGGGTGGATGAGGGTATACAGAGACTCAGAATATAATTGAAAAGGATGTACCGAGGAGGCGAAAACTTTTTAAAGCAACATAATTGAAAAAGAAAACCATCAAAAGATAACTGAAAGAACATTAATGGGGTCATAAGCTGCGGCGTTGACAGAAGGACATAAACTGTCGGCACTTTTCCTCTGGAAATTTGTCTTTTTTTTTGTTTGGACTTTAGGGGGCGGCCATTATTGAAAGTGATGCTTCGAAGTCGGTGAATATTTAAGGAAGGATAATAATTGAGTTGCAAAGTCCCATGCTTGAATTATGAATTCTGGGAATAGGCGCCCAAGTTCATATATATAAATAAGTTAATAGAAGTTGTTAAGGCCGACCTTACTAACGGCCATATTATTCACTTCCTTTAATCCGGGTTAAAGGTTACACCCGGGTTTAAGTTTTAAACTAAACCCAAGTCCATCCTATTCAGTCGTTAAACCCGAACATAACTCCAATTTTTTAAACTTGACAGCGCTTAATCCGATGGGATTTAAACGCAACCCGGAGACCAGTTTAAGTACTTTAAATCGGGTTAAAACTAAAATTTCATAATACTGACATTTCTTTGCTCGCAGGTTGCGAGAAATAAGAAAAATGAAATAGAAAATAAAAAGCTACAAAAATATTGGATTTTATTCGTGAAATTGATGAAATTTTGATGTCTTCGTCAACAAAAGACGAATTTGTCGGAGAGCTGATGGTAAATCAACGGGGACGACGGGTCGTCGAAAATATTGAATGCACAATAAAACCAATACTTCTTCGTATCTCATTTTGCACCTAAATTCATTCTTTGTGGAGATTTAAATATAATTCTTTTGCATTCCTCAAAACTCAAAACTTTCAAAACTTCTATGAGCTCTTTTGGCCTTTCTTTTGTGAACTATAATGAGCCTACGCACTTCAAACCTAACTTTGTGCCCTCTTTGTTAGATGTGTTAATAGCTAGTGATCAAAGTCTTGTTAAATATTTTAGTCAATTATCCGTTCCAGTGTTTTCATATCACGATCTTATTTGTGCTACATTTGACTTACACGTAAATAAAAACTTAGTCCAGCCTATCCAGTATCGCGATTTCCGCAGTGTCAATGTTGAATGTATTTTTCGTGTTCGTCAATGGATTGGAATACATTTTTTGTTACTTCTGACGTTAATAAACAAACCGTATTCATGAACTCGGCTATCAATTACCTGTTTAACAAGCATTTTTCTATTAAACGCGTATTATTAAATCACAGAGCTGTCCCTGGCTCTCAAACCACATTAGAAGGAGAGATGTGTCATACTGTCGGTGGAAACGTTTTGGCTGTGCAGAAATGCTAAGAAATTTTAAAGCATTACGTAATCTCGTTACCAAACTCATAAGATCCGCAAAGCTTAATTATTATAGTAATAGATTTTATTCATGTTTCTTCTAAGTTTATATGGGATGAAGTTCGAAATTTTGGTTTGGGTAAGGATAATATTTCAATTTCAGACGACAATATCGATTTAGATAAGTTGAACCTAAGGTTCTCCCCACCCAGCCCGCCACAAGCCGAAGACCGCAGGATTGCTCAGCATGATAATGAAAATTTATTTTCACTCCCTGCGCTGCACAATGGGGAAAACGAATTTTCATTAGCTGCAGTTGATGAATACAACGTAGGAAACGCAGTTTTCTCTATTAAATGCAAGTCAGTCGGACTAGATAATGTTCATCCTGACTTTATAAAAATTCTGCTTCCGTTTTTACTTCCGTACATCACCCACTTATTCAACACCATTATCATGAATTCTACGTACCCAATTGCATGGAAAAAGTCTAAGACCATCCCGATTCCTAAAAAGGGCACAAACTCAGAGTATAGACCCATAGCCATACTTCCCTTTTTATCTAAAGTCTTTGAATATATCATCAGTAAACAATTAAAAAAAAATCTTAGAAGAAAAACAGCTCCTGCAGATGTGCAGCTGTGTCCAGACCGGAAACCTGACAGAAGTAACCCTCTTCAGTTTCTGACGATATAAGACAGTCAATTGATGCAAATTACACTTCCGTGATAACATTTCTAGACTTTTCCAAAGCTTTTGACTGTGTTAATCCAAATATTCCCTGTGATAAACTTCTGACATATTTTAACTTTTCTGACACTTCTAGCAAATTAATTTATTCACATATGACTAATCGCCTGCAAGCTGTTTCATGTAACCGCACATTGTCTTCGTTTCTTGCTATTAATAATGGTGTCCCACAAGGATCTATTCTTGGTGCATTACTGTTTTCTCTGTTCATCAATGACCTACCTTCCGTTTTATCTCACTGTCGATTTCATATATATGCATGAAATACATTCGCACATGTAGTTTAAAAGTGTCACAACTCAAAAATCTTCGTTTTTCAATAGAGTCGAAAAACCATTTTGCGACGATAGAAACTGTAAATTTACTATTTAACAAATATTTATAGAGGGGAATACACTAATAATCAACTTTACATAACAAAAAGTCTAAAAAAAAATATTTTTACCATGGAAATTCACGTTTTTTGAGTTATGACATTTTTTGTAATTTTTTCATTAAAAAAAAATGTACTATTTTGATTTCAGCCACTTTAGTAAATTTGTTTTTGAGTTGTAACGATTTTGATGTATTTATTGCTAAATAGTTAAATCAAGTTTTTTTCATGACTTTGGTTTTAGTTTAGAATTATAATTATAATTCTACGGACTATCTTAAACCAAAATAATCTGGGGAGTAGGGTGGCCAGGAAAGTTGTTCTATATTTTGGTCTTGTAACCAAGTCTTAATTATTACAGCTGTGTGAATTGGCGCATTGTCCTGCTGGAAAATGATTGGCAGTGGTCCGAAAATATCCTGGAACTGAGGTAGAGCCGTTTCCAGTACAATTTTGTAGTAAGGTGCTGTCATTCTGCAGTTCACAAAAACCAAATCGATCGTTTCATAATATGATATGGCGCCCCATACCATAACTCCTCCCTCGCGGCTGTGGTGACGGTCCAAAAACAATTTTTCTTTTCTTAAATCATGGTAGTAATAATTGTATTCGTCGGGCCCATCGAGGTTGAACTTCTTTTCATCAGAAAATATCACTTTCCGTCAATCGTTTCAATGACTGCTGCCATCAGTGTTCCAAGCCAGGTACGATCTTGAAAAACTAAGCCGCTGTTGTTTTCGCGCTTTGTTAAGTGGTGTTTTTTTTTTAGTTTCAGACGCTTCAGGTGTCCGGTACTCTTAATAACTCTGCTTTTGGTCATTCGGCTAACTTCTAGCCCAGCTTCGTGTCTAATCTTACTTAGAGAATGGGTTGAATTGGAAGCTTACCTTATAATTTGCCGTCTTTCTCGGCTTGAAAGTACAGTAGAAGTACGGGCTTTGTAATGTTTTCCGTAAAATAATGGATTTCTTAAAAAAAAACTGTTAACTACTTTTGGACTTCGCTCAAGTTTTTTAGCTATAGCGGGACTAGAGAGATTTTGCTCATGGTAAGCTTCTATTTAAGCAATTTCCGTTGCATTTTAAGATTTTTTTCTACCCAATTAAACTATTAAACTATTAAACAGATCATAAGCACAAGAAATAAACCGTTTATCACTACCGATAGCTTTCCGATGATCACGCTGCTAATTCTCGCTTACAATGAATAAGAAAGTTAGTTGAGGCTATTCTAATGTTACAAAAATAAAATGAATGCAAAGAAAACTAGCTCAAAAAGTCCCGTCAATTTAAAAAAAAAAAATGTTTAAAGCTCTCTTATTTTCAGAAACTCTAGCTCTTAGCTTGTCTTCCAAAACATATTTCCTTGAGTATACACATTAAAGAGCTCTCAAAACAGTCAGTTAAAAAAAAACAACATGTGAGGGTATCCAATTTTACGGACTGTATTGTTCCGCCTCTTGTAAAGATAAACAATGGAAAGCCATTGCTAATCCTCAAGAACCTCGTTAAATTTTCTGCCGAACAATCAGTTAGTGCTACGAATACAATGTAAAATGATGGCACCCAATATTCGTACAATCTACACCTAGTCACAGAAGACAAAGAAACAGACCAAGAACAAGAACCGAGATAATGAATGCTGTACGCAAGGTTTGCCTTAAACATTTAATAAAAATACCGGAAGACAGAAAATAAAACAGAGCTTCCCAATCGGCAGAGCCTTTCTTTGAACTCAGATATATACGACACCATGCTATAAGCACGATTGGGATTGAACTTATTTTTTGTTTAAATCTTTTTCTTTTGGCTGTTTTTTATCTGGTCTTTTGTTCCGCAGTAGGTTAGGTTAGGTTGAGAAGGGGTTGTGAGATCGTCATAAAAGACCAGGCACCAAGACGGGCCCATCGCCATCCCCAGGGAACCATTACGGTTGAAAACCTAAACCAAATCGCCCAAACAGTTAATTTCCCTGCAGAATTTAATTATTGTTCCAACACTGGTTGAGGAACCAACCTCCTCTAAGTTGTTTAAAGAAGTACCTGCCTAGGTGCTTCCTTCTACTCCGAGCAATTGCTCGAAGGTGGAAGATATCTTCCGTGACTTGTAGGTCCTCACAGTACCTGAATATATCCGTGTTAGCTAAGCCTAGGCAGTGTCCGAAGAGCATTCCTACCGTTAGTCTTAACTTTCTTCTACTGAGATTTAGTAATTCTTCAGATTTTTTCCTATTTAAGACGGGCCACATTGCCTTTGAGACTCTGTGTCCTTCTAGCTGTGACCATCAAGGTTTTCTCAAGGACAACCCTTCTACCAAGGGCCATAGGTGGTCTGATACCCTTAACCATTGTATTTAGTTGGAGCTCCGCTCCTTCCTTAGCCAGAACGTCGGCTTTCTCGTTACCTTCAATATCAGAATGCCCAGGTACCCAAACCAATCTGACATGGTTCTGCGAAAATAATGCATTAAGCATTGTGCGGCAATTCCTGACTATTTCAGATTTGGTAGTATATGATTCTAGCGCTTTAAGCGCAGCCTGGCTATCAATGTAGATGGCGATATTCTTATTGGATATCGATCTCATCTCAAGTACCTCCCCAGCTTTGAGTACGGCCAGAATCTCTGCCTGGAACACACTTGCATGTGTCCGGAAGTCTCAGGGCTGAAATGTAGGTCCAACTCGCTGGAGCATATGCCTGACCCCGTACCCTCACCGGTTTTGGAACCATCAGTATATATTGAGATCTCATTGTCACTCAAGACTAAGTGCCTATGCCAGTCCTGTCTGTCAGGGTACGACACTTCGTATGACGTGTCAAAATCTAGTGTACCAAGACTTTCATCGGCTTTCTCCGGGATATCAGAGAATGATTCCTTCAAAATAGTACTATGCCTTAAACCCCTGTTTTTAAGAAGCCCTAAATTAGTAAGCCGTAGCGAACTGTTACCAACATTTGATTGCATTTGTAAGTCCAGTGGTAAAAGGTGCAGGAACGCTTCCAGTGCAGCCGTTGGTGTGGTACCTAAAGCACCCGTAACGGCAATGCAGGCTGTTCTTTGTACCCTGGTCAACGTATCCCGTACATACTTCTTGTTCGTGGCCTTCCACCGAACAAGAGCCCCATGAGTAATTATGGGCCTTACTGCCATTGTGTATAGCCAATATAACATTGACGGCCTGAAGCCCCATTTCTTTCCTGCTCTCCTCTTACAGATGAACAGAGCATTATGAGCCTTACGGACTCTTTCCTGGACGTTAAGTTTCCAATTTAGTTTCCTGTCTACTATCGTACCAAGATATTTTGCGCTCTCCGAGAGGGAGAGCTCCACTCCTGCAAGTCTGGGCAGCTTAAAGGGTGGTATCTTGTGTTTTGTACTAAATAGTACGAGTTCCGTTTTCTCCGGGTTGACTCGTAGTCCATGCCCTTCGGCCCAAATCCTGAGCCTATTGAGGGCTGTTTCCATAAGTTCACTTGTCATATGTAGGAATTTTCCTTGGACAATGATAACTACGTCATCCGCGAAGGCGTGACGCTGAATCCTGCATTATTTAGTTCTTTAAGAATATCGTCTATGACCAGCACCCAGAACGGGGGGGATGACTCCTCCTTGTGGGGTGCCTCTAGTAACAGATTTTCTTATTGAACTATTTCCGAGGGTGGAATTGATATTTCTCGTCGAGAGCATTTCGCAATTGGTAATGTGTTGTTCGACATTGATTTTTTCCAAAGCGTTTTTGATTGCCTCTTTCCTGACATTATTAAAGGCCCCCTCAATGTCCAAAAAGGCAGATAGTGCAAATGTAGGATGTACTCTATTTTTCCTTCTACTTCGTGTAGAGCCGTCTCTACTGATTTACCTTTTAAATATGCATGCTGAGCATTACATAGAGTTCCGCTGCAACACTTGCTTCTTATATGAATGTCAATAAGCCTTGCAAGTGTCTTGAGGAGAAAAGACGACAGACTAATAGGTCTGAAGTCTTTCGCTAAAGTATGACTTGGTTTACCCGCTTTGGGTATGAAGACCACCCGTACTTCTCTCCACTCCCTGGATACATAGCCTAATCGCAGGCAGTGTATAAAGATATTACCGATCAAATCCGTAACTGTACTTGCAGCCCTTTGTAGCATAGCCGGCAGAATGCCATCCGGGCCAGGTGTTTTGAACGGACTTGATGACCAAATGCAGTTTCTTCCCGGTAATGATATTGCTATCAACCCTTTCGTCTACTCGTGCGCTAAAGTTAGGTTCCTTATGTATCGGAGCCATTGGTGCGCTACTTCCTGGAAAATGGGCTTCAACTAGTGATGCCAGAACCTCCTCGCTGCTTTCTGCCCACGAGCCGTTCGATTTCTTGATGAAGCTAGGAACGGCCGCGTCCTTTGCAAGCATTTTGCGGAGTCTGGAAGCCTCGCTAGTATCTGCAATCGCTTCACAGAAAAGCTTCCAAGATTTCCTTTTAGATAGCCTGATCAAGTTCTTAAACTCTTTCTCGCTTTTTATGTATAGATCCCAAGTTATGTCGTCCCCCACAACTTTGGACCTATTGTAGAAATGTCTAACTTCCCTTCTTTTGGAGCTTAACTCCAAGAGGCTGGGACCTCTTGGTTGGCTTTCTGAGCGGGCTAACTTTTTCATAAGCCATGTTCATAATTTTGCCTAAGTTATCCACTGCCTAGTATAAGTCTGATGAAGTGTCAAGACATGGTACCTCATTTCCTAACTGATGCCTAGTTATGGATTCGTACCTATTCCAATCAGCTTTCCTAGGGTTCCGATAGCTATTCGTAGCCTTAATGCGGAAGCTTATTTGAAAGCGAATCCACTTGTGATCCGATAGGGATGCCTCTTCTAAAACCCTCCATTTCCCCAGTATGTACTTTGAAATTTCTTGATAGAATGTTAGGTCTTTTATGAAAGAGGGCTGAAATTGTCCTGTCAAACATATGGTTCCCGAAAAGGTGCCTAAAAGTAATTATTATTTATTTATTTATTTATTTATTTATTTATTATACTTATCAATTAGTCTAATGGGCTCGGGAATTACCCATTCCCAAGCTATCGCTGGTAAGAGACTCAAACAAATTTCCATACGGTCTGTCAATCTACAAATTTGTTTTATTCCGAAAAAAACATATTTGGTTTCCGATTCGGCTAAAGGCGTGTTTGTTTTGAGCTTCGATCTCAGCAAAGCAAAGTAAAGCATGATTTTCAGCAGGCAATCCCAACAACTACTCTGAGTTCTCAAAGTGTCAAGTAGAATGTAGTTTTTTTTGTAATTGCCTGCTGAAAATCCTACTTTACTTTGCTTTGGGCAACCGACTGATGTGAGTCATGACGAACGACGTTAAATAAAAACTATAACGAGCTCGAAAACCTATCACGGACATTCCAAAGCAAAAGAAACAAAAAAAAAAATAGATACTCACGGAGACTCCAACATAAGACACCATCTCGGGTTCCATAATTTGGTGCATTACTCAACCCGAATCTGTCGAATGTGTAAACATTTGAAATTGATCGCGCCAATAGATGTTCATTGCTTATTGTCATTGCTGGCACTTCGCCCATATATCCCATGACATCTGTTTCAATGCCAATTCCAATTTGGAAAAGAAAATCTCCAGAAAATCACTGCACACACGACAAAATGATTTTTATTTGCTGTATCACTCTGTCCCGTGGCAACTTGAATAAACCTTCTTCTTGCAGGGAACTGTTTTTCATCTGCACTGGAAATTGATATACCTACCTGTACTTTATGGGTTTTAATTTTGGTTTTCCTTTGTGTGGATTTTGAATTCTTGAGATATGATGGTTCTTTCCTTCCTTCAAGTGGAAAATTAATTAAAAAGTCCGCAAAGGTTTAAGTTCGTTTTTATTGTGTATGAGGGGATATAATTCACTTAAAAAAAAAAACCGAATGTGTAAACTCCCTGTCAACGATTTTAATATAAGAAAGTTCAAGGAGCGAATTTCACAAGGGCTTTTCGTTTTCATAAATCCAAAGGTGAAGGTTATATAAGTTTAAAAAATTACCTTTCGATGAAGGTATACCTAAGTGGAAAAAAGGAGGAACCATCTCTCCTGCAATCAATTTCATTACCAAAATATAGAGACAGAGGACATGTTTATTGGAAAAAAATTTTTTTGCTACAATTTACTGTACTAGCATGGGCGTTTTTCCCTGTTTTTTTTTTTCAAATGACTACAGCTGCAGTCATTTGGTTAATTTAACTGTTGGATTTACGGAGGAAATCGGAATAAATGTCGTTGCTTTATAGGACCTAGACTGAGACTCTATTAAAAAAAAAATTCGCTTTTTCAAAAGATTATGGAGAAAGAAGTGCACATTTGTATTATGCAGAAGATTAGTCATACACTTTGGGATATGGTTAATTAACGAGAAACGCGGTTCTTTGATAACTCTGAATAAATTCAGCACATTGACAGTAAGCTGCACGGGATTAATTAATGTTCCCACATAGGTTCATTCACGTACCCGGTTTGAACTGAACCCAATCGATCGCAATCGCACACAGGTTATGCTATTGACGTTCTCATTTTTGACAGAGGCGATTTTTAGTTTGGATTTAGAACTTTAAGGTCTTCTGCGACTGCACTATAAAAAATATCTGGTAAACTAGACAACATTTGATTTGATTAATACTTTATTTCATACATACAATGAGTTGAGATTACAATTTTTGAATACTAGTTCATTAAAAAGTGGGTATGAAATAGTTACGAACAATCTTTTGTCAAAGGGACAAGAGTCGAAAGTACTAAACAGTTAACGTTAAACATTTAATAAAAAAAAAATTGTTGAAGGGGAATTACAAATAGAAAACATTAGCAGAAAAATAAATAAAAACCAATTATTTTACAATACAAAGAAAAGACGAAAAATATGCATTTTAACTAAGACACTAAATGAACAATATTAATTGGTAAAAAATCTATTTACGGCTGAGTAATGAAAAGAAAAATGACCAATTTTTAATACCTTTTAAATATACATTTTTAACCCTCTCACACCTAATGGAATCTGGAAGTGAATTAAACAAACGGGGAGCGGTGGCGAGGTAGAATCGTTCAAAATGTGCTCTATAAATTGTTGGACCGGTTACCAAATTTCTAGTATTAACCCGTAAATTATAATTTTCTATATTTCTTACACAGTAAAAACCCGAGTTTTCGAAGAATATTTTAAGGACTTTGTAGCAGTATAGATGCCTTAACGCAAGAATTTCCAGGTTTTTGAACAAATAAAAACTTGGAGATCTGCGATTTACTTTACATAACCTTCGTATTGCATGCTTTTGTTTTACAAGTAGTGGCTCCGTTTTATTAAAATATGCACCACCCCAACGAGAAATACCATATTGCAGTTTCGATTTGAAAAGACCATTATACAAAAGATCTGTGATTGATCGCGGACAGTATAAACTAAGATGATAGAGTTGTCTTACCACTTTATTGAGATACCCTTTAAGGAAAATTGTATGATTAATCCAACAAAGTTTGTTGTCTAATACAATAACCAAGTATTTAAAATTGTCAACACACTCGATCCTAAAACAATAATTACAACAAGATTTTAAATAATTGAAAGTTTTGGTGTTTTCGTTCATATTGTTTAAACACAAGCGTGTGCAACTTGGAGAGTGATAATAAAGCGGCAAATCCTCACAATGTTTCGTTTTATTATTAAAAATCATCAATTTAGTTTTGTCACTGATTATAAGTTTATGATTAAAGAACCATTTTCTCAGCAAATCGAGATCAAAATTCAGATCCACAATAACATTCAGCAGACTTGTGTTTGAATACGAAAGAGCAGTGTCACCGGCAAACGCTGTAATTTTGCCTAAGAAAGACTGAACAAACAATGAATTTACATATATCAAGAACAAAATAGGACCCAAAACTGAACCTTGTGGAACACCAAGATCAATGCTATTCGAAGTACTGTAGATATTTTGAATTTTAACTACTTGCCCTCGATTTTTCAAATAAGAAGCAAACCAATCATATATATTACCTCTAAATCCTATATGAAAAAGTTTGCCCAGTAATATTGAGTGATCCACCATGTCGAAAGCTTTAGTTATGTCAATAAACAAGGAAGCCGGTATTTCAGATAGATTAAAGCTATTGTACAACTCGCCAGTTAATTTTAACAGCGCTTTTTCGGTAGATCTTCCATTTCTGAAACCAAATAGGCAGTCGCTGAAGAAATGTGTTCTGTCTAGAAAAAATAACATTCTAGATTTAATACCTCTCTCGAATACTTTTGAAAAAGTCGATAACAAAGATATAGGACGATAATTATTTAAAACAGTTCTATCACCCTTTTTGTGGAGTGGCGTTACAACTGCCGTCTTTAAGCAGTTAGGAAAAACACCTACTTTTATTAAAAATAAAACATAAAACATCAGAAATTTGAAACGAAATCTTTTTTAACATAAAGCTTGAGACATTATCAGATGAAGTAGAATTCGATGTTTTAAGAGAACAAATTATTTTATGAATCTCTAGAGCAGTAAATGGTTCACAGAAGAAACTTACAGGTTGGCTCTCCATATTATTGGTACAAGGTGGCGCAAAAATAACCTTCCGATGTTTTTTGGCTGTAATTTAAAAAAAAAAAAGGAAAAACTTTGATTCTTCTGTGGACTATTTTTATTTGGTCTTTTAATTTTTTTTACATCAAGTCGAGAATATGATGTCATGTAAATGACCGCCGCCACAGTTGATTGTCATTTGAGCCCTTTTTATGGCATTTTCCATCACTTTGGCCAAAACTTCCGGCGATAGGTCCTCACATTCTTGACGGATATTGTCTTTAAGAGCTGCAAGAGTCTGAGGCTTGTTGACATAAACCCGCGACTTCAAAAAGCCCCACACAAATAAAGTTTGGAGCGGTCAAATCAGGCGATCTTGCGGGCTAGTGCATATCGCCAAAAACGACCCGGGAACACCGCTTTCAGAATATCGGTTGTGGCTCGCGCAGTGTGTGCCGTAGCTCCGTCCTGTTGGAACCACATGTCCTCCAGTCCTAAATCGTCCAATTGCGGTAGAAAAAAATCGGTAAGCATGGCCCTATAGCGCGCACCGTTCACTGTTGTCGTTTGACCAGCGGCGTTCTCGAAAAAAAAATGGCCGCGTCAACGGAGGCGATATTCTCGGCACAACGGGCGCTCCGGGGCCCGCCACTTTTGGCAACGTCTCGTGTTGTGCCAGTCTCTTCGAGGCGAGCGGCTAAACGTCGCACTGTTTCACCAGAAGGCGTTGGACGGCTAGGAAATCTGCGACGAAATTCACGTTGTGCCAAAGTCACCGACCGATTATTGCTCAAATAAATAGTCACCAATATTCCGCGTTCTGGAGCAGTGTAGCGTAACATTGTTTATTAACGTGTATTTCGCATGTGTTTACTACACAAATGGCAAAACAGAACTGACATTAGGGGGCAATCGCAAAATTTATAGCATTTTCTGATAGGAGGATTACTTTTGCGCCACCTTGTATATCGAGATTGGTATAGCAAAGCTTCTAGCAAATTATTGTTTTGTTGAATTAACTAAATTTACTAAATCGTAAGCAATATTTTTTTAAGTCGCTTGTCACAGTGTGTGGCGTATTTTGTAGCCTTAGGTTAGGTTAGGTTGAGTAGGGTTGTGAGATCGTCACAAAAGACCAATTCGTGGGTGAGTATTATGGCTTAGAGGTAGGCTTAATGGCTGTTAATATATTTGGTAGTTTACTTTGTATGTAGAACTGTTTATGATTGAGATTTCAGTAGGACTCATTGTAAGGTTGTTCTCGTGTCAACATAGAAGTCTCAAGTTGATTTAAATTATTAGCTACCTAAAAAAGAAACGTACAATTGTAGGTAGCTAATAATTTAAAAACAACTGAAGCCTTCTATAACAACTGAAGCTATTCTATAACATTCTTGATAACAATGTTCTCTTGTCATTTCGCGGTTGAAGTAGTTGACATACATGGAATGAATGCCAATCGCTCTCAGTGAGTGTTGGAGTCTGTAGAAATGGTATCAACGCATCAATGAAGTTTTATTACTTAACTTTTTATACAGTGATTATCAGTGCGCTCAGTAATTCAAAGAAGTGGCGATTCCGATCATTCCTTCTAGGAATATGGCTCCTTAGACCCTTTAAATTGAATTTCTCTCATGAAAACATGAGTGAATCTGTCCAACTTGCGTAGAGTAAATTTTTATCAAACTTTTCCGCTTTAGATATTTTGATAAATTGTTTCTTTTTTAAGCCCCCAAAAGGGGGGTCAACTAGCAACAAATTATATCGCTCTTCAAAATGGAAATCAATTGTAAGAACTTCTTCAAAGTTTATAATATTTGAATATCTGTGCAAATGGATCTTGGTACAACGTAAATGCGTCCGCTCGCTGTAGGTGAAAACATTGAAAGTCATACCAAATGACGGGTATTTAGAGGATTCTGTTAACGTTTTCAATCCTGACCATCCCCAATTGGGTGTTACACACGTTCCAATAACAAAAACCTAGATTAACGTTATCACTTATCCCCTTCAAAGCAGCTCAACTGAACACCTTCAATGGGACCCGTTCCCCATCTAATCACATTAAGCCAATGAATATTCGTCTCTGTTGAATTCCCAATATTTTAACCCCTTCCACAAACATTGAAAATAGATCCATACAATCACACAAATTGACAAAGGTAATGTCTAATGCGTATATGGCGTATCCCATTTCTATTCAATATGTCTTACTTATCGCGCCCGTATCCAATTGCAAATTCAATTCAATAAACCGCCCAAGGATCACGAAATCATCTTGTCAATTTGAATACATATCAGCAATCTTTTGAATGCCAGATTTCATTTGAATTCGGAATACTACTCATCTGTGTCAATAGTTGCGAACAATACAATTGCCTTTTATCTGCATCTACACACAGTGCTCGAGTACTTCTAACGACCTATTACATTCTTTATTGCCACAAGGCCTCTCGGCCAAGGACTTTCTTACTGTCCAAAATGAAATAAAAATCAATAAACCATTCCTCCCGCACAACAAACGCAATTACTCACGCGCCCTCTCCGAAATTAAGTAAGTGGGCCGAAATGGAGGCGAAAATGTTCCCCTTCGGGTGGACGGAATTCATTTTGCAACACAATCAATTTGTTGGCTCGCATAAATGTGCTTCTTAAATCAAATACACAACCAAGGACACCGAAGGATAAATCACATATCTTTCGCCGCACACAAAAAAAGTGACCCACAAAATTTCCGGCACCTCTCCAAAGCAATCTTCATCGTTGGCTGTCATTAAGGAACAATAAAACGATAATAACGATACAGGCAGATTTGGTTGAGCGGCGGGCTGTCGTTTTTTTTTTTTTTTTTAATTTACTCATCGAGGTTCGTGACCCCGGGTTGTCAAAAACCGGACGGCAAAAAAAGGTTAAACGACAACAAATTCTGAAACACCACCACCCACGCTATGTGCTTGGCCCTGAAGAGGCCGTAAACACGCAATTTCTCAGTTCATCCTTTCCAGGCCATCACATCAACTCATGCGCCAGCTGAAAAAAAAAGTCAACAACTTTGAAGGATTTTTATTATTATTATTTTTTTTTTGTTACGGAAATTCCTTGGTTTGGTCGATTGAACAGAAGGGATGGGTCCGGTTTTCTGACGGATAAATGCCGGCGAGTGATGTGTAGTAATGCAGAGGATTCTCGTAAATTGTTTGCCTTTTCCATGGCAGACTTTTGTGCCCCATTCAGAGAGGAAAAGAAAAAGGATTTGATTACTCAATTTGGTGAGTCAGTTGAGATACCGAAAAGACAGCTAGTGCCGGCAAAATAAGAACAAGAAGAGCAGCATAAATTTCCGAAGGGACGAACGTGATTAATGGACTCTTATGCATGGGATAGATTACATCGGTAATTTGGTTTGTAAACATTGCCTAATTGAGCATAAGTTGTCATTTTAATGGACGATTTAGGTCAAAAGGAACTGGCAGGGGTTGGGTATGGCACGTGCTTCATGTCACGCGATAATTTTTCTTATTTTTATTATCGTAGTGGTAGAACAATTTCGTAAATCAATCTGAGTTTTATGCATTGGGGAACACAACGAATCACATTAGGGACTCCTTAAATCCTTGATTCGGTAGTGGATCATTAGCCAGGACTGTATGTTTGACGTGCTCCTAAATTTATCGTGTGGCCACCGAAAAAAGTACAAACTGGATGAAATGACTCCAGGAAATTTTTGGAGGATTTCCCTTCTCGCTTGTATAGGTACCTGTGCATTTTTCCACAGCCACATAGTTTCTTTTTGACAGCTATCAAAAAATGTCAGATTTGGTTTTAGAAAGAGGTAAGATGGTCAGAGGGAAGCGGGGTTGAGAAGTAGAAAGGTTTAGTTTGTAGATGAAAGAGCCATAATAGTATTAGAAAAAACAAAGTTCCTTTTATTTTTGCAATTTTTGAAAATGTTCCTCAGAATCATTGCCATTGCCCGCTAGATGACAAGCAGCATGTCAAACTCCATATAAAAAAAAGTACATTTCACCATTTGCGCTAGAAGTCTAACACTTTTTGTGAAATGTCAATTTTTTTATATGGAGTTTGACATGCCGGTAGTCATCTAGCGGGCAATGGAACGCGAACGTCAAAAAATACACGTACACATTATTCCAGTAATAAATTTATTTCAACAAAATTTAGTAGATGCTGAATGAAATGTTACAGTGATCAAATAAATTAAATAATAGATGGTGTCAAAATTTCAGTTAGTATCGAACAATTTTGAAGGTGATTATAGCTGGAAACAAAAAAAAAACGGATTCTGGATAGAAAACGAATTAGCGACGTAGTCATTTTCAAAACAGCACGGACCAATGACTCTGCCGCCCCAAAATCCGCACAAAACAATAACTTTTTGTGGATGCATTCCAACCTCGTGTGGGTTTTTCGTCGTCCCATTTACAACCTACGCGAAGTTGGCACGCATTTTTTCTAGAATGAAAAACCTGAAATGCAGTTCGATAGACATTCCTTTGTAGTTGTTTGTAGTGAATTTTTTTTCGTTTGTAGTTTAACCGTTAGAAAGTTAGAAGCATTAAAAAAAAAATACCGCTCGCACTTCTGAGCTTTTGAAATGCAAACTAGCCAGTTGCATTCGAAATCGTTTGTAGCGAAATTCTTTATACAAGGACATTTGTGTTTACATCTATAACTCCGAATTTCCTATAGACAGAAATTATTTGAAATTACTGGTGCATAGAGCATATCCTAACTTAAATAACCGCATTTAAAATTTCTGAATTCACTCAAGCGTTACTTAATAAAACGCAATTAAACTCAAAAAATGCATCATTTTACGGTTGCATTCATTATATTGATTTCCCAACAACAACAAACCAACGGTAAACACATTTCCGCAAAGCATTCATGCGTGTCCATCGATATGAGTCATAATTTGTCGATTAGCAACAACAACCAATCAATAAAGTCCGATTTTTCTTATAGAAAACGACATAACTGTTTAGAAAGTTTTAGTTATACGAAAAGAGTACATTTGCATTAGAAGTAAGCATTTCTTTTTATAAATTTCTAAAAATAGCGAAAATTAGGATAAATCTCAAATGACAATTTTAGGGAGCCAGTGAAAAGTACGAGTAGCCAAATCAGAGATAAAAAGCCAGTGCTGGCAATACTGCTACTTGTGTATCAGCTGGCGGAACTCTCCACAAATTATTTTCCGCCGCCTTTTCACAGGCGTTTCGCTGTCCATTTGGAGACCACCGGAAAATTTCGTTTCAAAACAGCAGTGAAAGAGTTAATCCAGTACTTAACCCTAGAAAGATAATCTACGTCCACGAGACGTATGGCGCGGGACAATTGTGTGATAACTTTTAAATTCTAAACCGCAGCGCGTTGACTGTCTCAACTATATATAAAAAATTCATTAATTTATTTTTTTTGAATAGTATCTATATAATTAAATAAATTTATTATAAATAATAAGAAGTTCATATGTTTAATTAAATACACTAATTGGCGTATGAGACGTATGATTTTCTTTTACGCTCTTTATTTTATGATTATCTTTCTAGGGTTAAATGAAAAACAGTGAAATTTTATGTTTTTGTTTTGTAAATTTGAGATTTTTATAGATTTGTACATCAAAAAAAAAAATTTAGATCATACAAATTCGTATTGACAAAATTAACTTCAAAAAGTCCGGCTCATCAAACACACTCGTAAAAAATATGAGCCACTTCGGCTGGCAGTGTTCATAGAATTTTATTCGATTAATATGAAGTTGTTCGTTACGTGTAGATAGCATTTTTTTTGTTTGTGGGAATAAGTGAACATTTGTTGAAAATATTCATGAAAAATTAAAAATAAAAATTTTTTGAACAAATTTTCTTCATTATTTCTGAAAAATTCAAACACGACATCGAAGTTAATGATAATATTATACATCCGAGCTGGGATTCGAAAAGATAAAACGCTATTCTGTTGAACTTTTCTAATTAAATCTAAGGATGATTTAATTAGAAAAGCACTTTTACGAATTATTCCAATAATTCACTTCAAAACAATATTTCTTTAAAACATTTTTATCAGACTTAACCAATCACTTCATTCACTACATACCTAACACTTCTTTATCTTCACTACTGATAACTATCTCGAATTGTACCAATCACTGTTTAAATGTCAACTGTTCACTCCTTCTTCTCAAATCTGCTCTTTTATATCCGCTCCGCCATCTATCGGGATATTTCTAGTGAATTCCCTTTCGTCCCGAACAAACTCGATAGTTCTAGAATTAATTCACTCAACTCTCCACTTATTTGACAGATTCGAGTCTCCAATTGGAAGTGGAACTTGTTTGGTGACTAATGGTATGATAACATTTTAGGATCCACGCTATAATATCCAAAAGCGCAACAAAAAACCATGTTTGCCCTAATATGTTTCTGATAGTTCGCCTTTTAACAATATTATAATAACTAACCAATGTCATTTAGTAATGTTAAAATGTGGTATTCCCGAACTCTATCACATATTCCCGCGGTTGGCAGCATTTATTTTTGTATTTTTTTGCATGTCACAAGGATTTTAATTGACTTAACACCGATAGGAAAACAAAATGGCGGAAAAAGTTGAGGGGGGCCAGCGGCAAAAGGATTACGAGTTGGGGATGTCATATGATTTGTCTATGGTATTGGCTGCAGTGATCTCAGATTGAAGGGAAAAGCACCAATTTTGGCGCTTTTATAATGAAAAAGGGGAAAACGAGAGACAAACTTAAAAAGGGGAAAAATCGAAAATCTCTGCGAAAATTATATTGCTTAGAAGTAAAATTAGAATGTATTTTCATTACAAATTAATTTCAAAGTTTACTCAAAATGAAAAGTTCGTACTGAATAAATATGAAAGAAAATATCCCATCGAGCGTCTACCAAAGAATTTTTGTGTTTCTGTATGCATTCACTTGTTTTGCAATCGAGTTTAATAGAAAGAGAAATCATTTCAAATTCAAACTTTACGAATCTAATCCTTGTATGTTATTTATATATAGATTTATAAATATATTCTTGTTTTTATTTGTTTATTTTAAGCTGGTTAATAAAAACGACTTCCATTTTTTTTTTATACGAAAATAAATGCAAAATTTCACTCAGTGGAAAAATGGAGCATTTTTTCCAATTTAGGGGAAAACTCTTACCTATGTTCAAAAAAAAGTTGAACACTGATTGTGTGGAAGACGCCTTTCCTTACCAGTCCAACTCGCTGACAAAATATTCAACTGCGTACCGAAAGCATAACTAAAATTCGGGCTCACTGTAGTTCACTGCAGTGTATGTGCTGCTTAAAAGGAACGTGGCGTTGTTGGGGTGTCACATCTTCTGATGGATTTGTTTAACTACGTGTGAACTAAACCTATACTTATGAGGGCGATCCGTTCGTTCATAATTATATTGAACAGTTCTGTATTTTAGAAGTTGTTCATTTTTGTTCTGTATTTTAATTAAATTCTTAAAAAACAACAACGTAAACATTAAGAAAACCGAAATTCAATTTACAAAACGATAATGCTAACGTGCCCTAACTTACTGAACGAGCAAGTAATCTAGTACTAAAAAATGCGACCCATTTAAGTTTTTTAATGTTTTGTGCTGAAATTTGTTTCTTTTTCTATTGTTCATGATTTGGAATTCTAAAATATGGTCTGGAACAGCTTTCATGCAGCTTAAAACCTCATAATACCACGGCTTCTATGCAACTCTATCCAAGGCAATGTTCTGTGTATTTTATGATTTACCTTCCCTAAGTGTGTAGAATCCTTGATATGGATCCAATCTACTTGACAGATGTCATCTCCTACAGCACCTTCCAGGTGTGACTCATCACTACACTACACTAAAAGGCTCCCAACATAAGAGGCCATAAAATAGCCAATATAACTACAGCAGCTTCGACTATAAACATATCACGATGAATTCATGCATCCATCACTCTGCAAACGAATCCACTTTTCGATTACCTTATTCCCATCGCTCTGGGAGGATTTCAATGAAATCCTTTGTCCCATATTCCCGCACTCGAATCCGATTTCACGTAATCCAATTTCACATCAGACACACCCACACACAAACCTACTTACTGATGCGTTGTCACATTGAAGAACAAATGACTGTATTGCGGCGCCGAGTCCTCGGGTCCGTGCGGTGCCGGGAAGCTCATCGTCAACATCACAGGTTTTCTTTGGTTCTGCTGCTTTGACTGCCGCAAGAATGCTATAGAGTCGTTAGCTATTAGATCTGGATAATAGTCCTGCAAAGAATAGAAAGAAAAAAAAAAAAAAAACTCAAGTGTGATCATGTGTTCCGCTTCGGAGGACTGTCCCACATACCTTGGCATAGTCAAAGCCGTGCTTAATCTTCTGGCCGTTCATGTTGATGCTGTAGTTGTAGTATTTGGAGTTCATTATGAGACCGCCCCATTCCCGCCAGCCGGGCGGTATGTACGACCCATTGTACTTGTTCAAATATTTGCCAAAGTAGCCGGTGCGGTAGCCTGCATTCGAGAGATACGTGGCAAAGGACCTCGTCTCGTGCGTCGCCTGCCACTGGGGACTGGAGCAGTTGTCGTTGTTTGTGAACACCATATGATTATGCACGTACATGCCGGTTAGCAGGGACGAACGTGCCGGACAGCACATTGGCGTTGTGGTGTACGCATGTCGAAATTCGGCGCCACCGTCCCGCAACAGTCGCAACGTTCGGGGCATGAAATTCAATGAGCCCAACTCAACGTCTTGGTCATCGGTTAGGATGAGAATGATGTTGGGTTTGCGTTCACGCATCCCCGGTGTCATTGATGGGATCGAATTGAATGGAGCCGAGGCGTCCACACTGCTGGCAAGTGGAAGCGTCGGCAGACCACCCATACTGTGAGCTGGGTGTTGCTGGTTCAACTGGTGATGACGATGCTCGTGCTGACTGTGATGGGAGTTGGCAATTTTCTTAGCCCGTTGGCTGTTGCTGCTGTTTGATGATGTTGTGCGAGACTTTCTTCTCGCCGATGCTGTCGATGAGGATGCAAATGATGATGATGATGACTGGGAGGATGAAGCTGCTCGGACGGCTGGCGCGGGCACATTTTCTGCCGCCGACAGCAGATCCATAAGGTAGATGAGTGATACGATTGCAATCAATGCGAACCGGTGTGCTCGATATGACCACATAATTGCCGGAGTACTATGGATTTAGGAGTTGTCTCTCGCACTGGTGATGGTGTACACACTCCGATGGTTCCGCTGGGAGCTGATCGTAACCTTGGGGGGTCTTTTAGCTTAGATTGGTTTCCATGTTTGTTGGTTGCAGGCAGTTGATGGTAATCTGACGCATGAGCCGATGTGGCGGGATATCTGCAATGGAGAAGAGAGTGCCTTGGTTAGCAAAATGTGATTGAACTGGTGATGATCTTGAAGGCCTAATAGAGTTGGCAAGGGGTTTGTAACTTTTCAAATCAGTTGGAAATAATTTCTTGACTTGCCTTTGACTTCATTTGCTTGGCAGTTTTTCGTACCTTTTTATCAGACAAATCCAATGTCAGCTTTCATGGTCTTTTTCTTTCTCAAACAAAGTAAGAGATAAAACCAGGCTTCCCGTAAGGTTGTTATAGGAAACAACTGTTTTTTTTCTTAAACTTTGATGGATGTAGAGAGAGTAAATGAGGCCAAGGTCTAACCCATGCTGAATCCCTAAGGGCCGTTTGGTCATACGACTCTTAACGATTTAAGTTCTACTTAAATACTTATGGGCTACTGTTTTCAGGGCATAAACTGTCACATAAGACTTAATGTGGTACTTAAATTCGCTATGATTCGTGTCGGCAAACGGCCCTAAATGTTACCCAACGAAAACGTTGTTTCATGGGGACAAAAGCGGCCTCTTAAATACATTTACGTACCTGAAAGTGCATGTCGACGGAATAATAATGAATGTAAATACTGTTCCATTTTGAGGATAAAACGTTCCAAACTATTTTAAGCTACTTTATACAAAAGAAAAACAACATGATTGATGCTCATCACCTTTTCACGGCTTCATTTACGCCCAAAGCCTTGGTTAGGTTTATAACGGCCAGTTCAAGGACATCTGGCTCTAGATTATTGATAGAAATAGCAGGGTATTATTTCATCGATTTTGGTTTGTCAGCGTAAGCTCAAGTGTAAATATCATCGATCTATAAGCACTTATACAAGATTAACGAGTGGTTTACTCGATACTTAAAGAGCGAACGTATCTTTAGTTGTCCGGATTTGATGGAGTCATGCCAAAACATTACGCTAGCCATCTAGTGGCCAATCAAACACTGCCATTTATATTATTATTTTTTTTATAATTTCTGGTTAAATGTATTCTGCACAAAAATCTACTTAGGTAAAGTCGTCTAGAATGGTTTTGACTAGACGCAATAACTATATTGGTTTGTAAAAGGAATTTTTGCTATGTGAAAACCATAGACAAACTGTCAATTTGGTACTCAGCCATGAAGTTCTAAACTCGTTTCGTAGGCTACCATTCCATAAACCTAAAAAAAACTTTTCACGTGCCCAAACCAAGACATTAATACAAACCGAAGCACATCAAGTCGCCAAGTTGCCAGTCTTGAGTTGCGTTTGCATCGAGATTTGGATTCATTTCTCTTTATTTCGTATAAGTATCGAGATTTATCATACAAATTTTAATAAAAAAACAAAACTCTAAGACCAACCAGGTTTGAATGTAGAGTCCGATTTATGAAAACAGTCCTCACGGTTCGAGATGTCAAAAATGTAAAACAAACAGAACTGCATTTGACAGGAATGAAAAAGAAGACATCGAAAATGGCTCTCACTTTCTCTCATGAGTCATTCTGTCTTCTGTCAAAATATTTCTCCAGAGATAAATCTGAAAAATCTCCAGATTTTCTATTTTTTTTTTGTCAAAGAACAAAGAACAAAGAACAAAGAACAAAGAACCCAACTTTTGTAATTTTTTTTTTAACAAATTTTACGTACGACTTAAAAATAGAAACTTAAAATATGAAACGCGAACATGTAAGTTCGGTCTTCCGAAGGCAAAAGTGTGCGGTAAATAAATGCAAATAATGAAAATGCCAACTCATGATGAAGTTGTTTTTTTTATAAAATAAACAAACAGATGCGGTTTGTGCTTAATCCCGAAACAAATTTAAGGAAATATTCAAAAACAAACTATAACTTTTTTGCTAGTGAAACTAACATAAGCATTAGGATTTCTTTTGAAAGACTTGTTTTATAAACAAAAATAGTGCAAAGATATTAGAACGAACAATTTTCACTGCATTTTAAAATAACACATGTTCAATTTTAAATCATTTGGTAGTGGGCAAAACAGAACGAAGAATCTCTTAGTCACCTCATTCTTAAGTTTAAGTTACTAAGCGTTTCTTATACTACGTTTCCACCGGAGATTAACTACGAAATTTAGAAAAATGTCTGTAAGTCCCACATAAATCTTGGGATTTATCATAAAAAAGTTAATCTCGTGAAAAGGGAGATTTGAAATAAATCTCGATTATCAACCAGGTTTGCATGTACAGTCCGGTTTGTGAGCACACTTTCTACAGCTCGAGATGTCGAAATACAAAGCAAACAGAGCTGTACACCAAAACCCCGATTAGCGTCGTTAATTGGACCAGATAAACACGACGCAAATCGAAAAAAAAAAATGTATTTCATTTCATTGTGACCGACGAAAATTGAAATAAAAACAACGCAGCTTTGAAACAACAATAACTTTTAAATGACGAAACTTCGAAACGACGCAAAGCGAGGTTTTGCTGTATTTGAAATTGTGTCGTAATAAAAAAAACCGAATTTATTTCTGAGAGCATTCAATTTTTATTTCTTAATTTTAATTAATAAAACTGCGAAAAGTAAGTATTTATTCATATTTGGAACTCATGTTTTATTTCTTTAAACTTTTGAATTGGTTAACTATTTTCAATTATCACAATTTTGGGTTGTTCGATATGACAGTAGTTGACAACATCAGGTGAAACGTCAAATTTATTTTGTTTTTTTTCTGTGGAAACACCTCAGGATTTATTTGTAATCTCTTGCCCTAAATCTCTCGATAAGTGTCTGCTATTACGGTCGCAAAATGCAAAAGCATATTTTTGGGTAAAATGATTTACAAATAAAATTGAATTAAAAAAAAAGACCCAGCTTTCTCCCTAAACATTTTCTTCCTCCCAGATTTCCCCCTACACACTGGATATTTAAACTTCTTCAATTTCGATAATCAACCTGGTTTGCATATAGAGTCCGGTTTGTGAACATACCCTTTACAGCTCGAGATCGACAAAAACCTCAGAACAAACAGAGCTGCATTTGATATTATTGTCATTGCATGGCAAACAAAAACGATATGACGATTTCATTAATTTAGCAGGCAATATTTTAATCATTGTAAATGGTTGAACAGTGTTTGGGTATCGTGGGAATTTTCTTTTTTACAAAATTTCCGCGCAAAAAATATATGTAATTAGAAAAAAAAACAAGTGTAAATGCAATTTATTTAAAGAACCCTAATGCTCATAAGACACTTAATGGCCCCCCTACCCACCTTTCTGTTTATTAACAAGGCCCGCCAAGACGAAATGTGCTTCGTCATACATATAAAATAGTTCAATAACTTTAACATTTTTCTTTTTAAGAAATAAGCTCTTTCAGAACAAGTAAATAAATAAATTACTATCGACCTGTTTATACGACTTTCAAATGTCATCAAAACCAAAAGAAAAGAGAGGCAACCTAGATTTAGAAAGTACCATGAAGAACGTTTTGATTAAGGGGAAATATATTTAAACTAACCTAAGCCTTAAGCCTTTAAATAATAATTTATAATCTTTCATCCGATTTCACAAAGTTAAAAGCTTGTTTTACTTTTATTATTAAGGTTCACCCTGCATGCAGAAATTTCCCACAACTTTTTGATAATGAGAATATTATTTTGTTTAAGATTTTGGTAATATCATATACGAAATTGTCAATTTGTTGTTTAACACAATAAATTATGTTGAAAAATACCTGCGTGTAAAAATCCAATAGGACGCATATCATTTTCTTAGGCAACAGTGGTAAAAATCGCAACTCCTTAAGGGAAAAGTTATCCAATTCACATATTAACACTTCACTTGATGGTGAAACATATTCTGTAAAAGAACGAGTACGAAAATGGAAGGTTTTTTTTTTCGAAATTCGAAGTAAAACCTCCTAAAGGCTGGTAAATAAACTGCAAACTGCATTCACCCTTTATATTGTAAACTACAAGTGACATAAGCAGTAATGGCCGTTAAGTTGTCTAACTTAATGTGGACGGTGTTCAAAAAAGGGTTGCCATACCTGTTAAACAATAAAAAAGTATTTAAAACGCTATTTCTCGATAATCATTCATGCACTGCCAAGTTCCAAGTTTTGCTACATGATTACCGAGAAATAGCGTTTAAAATATTTTTTTTATTGTTTTACGGGTTCGGTAACCCTTTTTTGAACACCGTCCAAATGTTTGAAGAATGATTATATCGAACAACATGGAAAAACAGGGCCTGCCGCTTCTTTTGAAACCATGATATTGTTTTAAAAACCAGGCGCATAAAACGTGGAAGTGGCAACTTAAAAAGAATAAAACAATTAAATTAAAATAGTACTAGCTGTGCTTATGGAAGAAGGACATTCCCTACAGTGTGTGGACTAGGTTTGAAAAACCCTTGCTTTTTATTGGGAGAGAAGTATGTGCCTTCTTTTAGTAAATCGATTGTACCGATGGATACACGTGGAATACAGAATGGTCTTCTTAAATTTTTTTTTTTTAAACAGCAAGTGTGGTTAACCCACGACGATAATAAAGAACCAAGTTACTTGTGATCAAGTCGTGCGTATCAACCAATAAAATAACCTTCGAAGTGCTGACGTTCCTTGGGTCAAAAGAAAAGTTTCCATTCAGTATCTTCTACTCGGATGTGCAATTTCATTTCAGTGGCATTAGAATCAAAACTGAGGTCATTGCTTTGCAGTGAATTTTCCTCTCCTTCATAATTTCCCGCACTCATTAAAACCCACAAAGGGTTAACCAAAAGCGCACCTCAAAAGTATTCAACTCATAATGTGCCCAACTGCCTACCCCTATTCTGTAACTGCATCCACAGTGTGCACAGTGCACTGTGAACAGTACACCATGTATTTCGAGGGAACGCAAGGCCTCATTAAAGAACATGTTTCCAGTTGACACTCGATGTAAACCGCAAGCGAAGCAGCCACTCATTTCATGCAAAACAAATACCAAAGACCTGTAGCGTCACTTGTTTGCCTTTTCAGCAGCCATCCGCCTGCCCGTCTGCCTACTGCGACTTTTCAACAGATGGAAACCACAACGCTATTCACTTTCGCGGTAATCAAGCAGCAGCTTGCAATTCATGCTCTCGAATCACCTCGCAGCTGATAAGAAACGCATGCCCGCCCTGCTCACTGTCACTCTATCTGGGTGCATGTCATGCATTTCAAACACTTACCGCAGTTGACACTTGAGATATGAGGCGAACACGTTTGTGGCGGCTGACGTTTATATTCAGATTCACCACTCAGTGCATTTTATTTTTATTCCGATTTAAAGAGGCGATTATCTAACATCGGGTTGACCTTAAACTCTGGGGTGTCCTTGAAGAATGGAGCGGGCGATATGTGATGTGTGCAGGAAATGCCTTCACTTTTCACCCAGCATATCGACTTGACAACGACCTAAATCTATAGCCCGCCACATCGCCCGCACAAGATCAAGTATACTTCGATGTCGGGAATACCGAAAAGAGGACCAAAAATAAATCCCCATGCATCCTTCCTATATATGTACTTTCGCTGCATATGCACACATACATGCGTTCACATAGTTTGCCTCATTCGGTGCAGGATGTCGAGTTGAGTTGCTCTCATGCCTGTGCTCGATATGAGTATACGGAAGTAATCATTTTCTGGAATTTTCCAAATCAGGAAATGTTCCGAAAATCAAAATGTGCAAAGCCACTTCCCCCGACCCGACCCACAAAAATGCAATCTAACGACGACCCTTCAAATCCATCGGGCTTGTGCAATACAGTGGTGTGTGTGGCGATTTCAATTTGATCGGGATAATATGGAACCTACAGCTAAAAGGACATGTGGTCGGTTTAGAAGGGCTGTTATAATTTCCTAAGTAATTGGATTTTTTTTCTTTTATGGATTATATTTGTAGCAGATGGAGGTCTGGTAGTTCATTTTGTTGATGTAAACGGAGAATGAAATTGAATCATGTAGGATGTAAGTCAGCATGATGCTATTGAGACAGTAGCAGGAGTGAGGATGATGGATGAAGGAGTTATTTCAAAAATATTCCAAGGGCTTTAATGGATTTTATGAGTTGGTTGCAGTGGGGATTCACGCAGAAATTCAAACGGTGCATACAGGGTGGCGCAAAATGAATCATCCAATTTTGTTTTTGAATTACTTTTTTTACTAAATAAAAAAAAAATGATTTGAGTGATGGACCTTTATAATTTTTTCTGTTTAATGGAAAATACGATATCCGTCAAGTAGCTGCCGACAGTGTTAATACACTTTTGTGTCCGTGTTGCTTCGCAGCAATTCGCCAGCGAATAATCCTTCTAGCCAACGATAAATATCGAAATCCTTTTCCCAACTAGATCCTACGAAAAGAAAAAACGTAGGCGAACGTTTCTAGTGGAAATTCAATTTTATTTTCTGAAATAAGACAAACTAGATATAATTTTACCAGTACAATGGCAGACAACTTAAATTGGTCGGGACTATTCAAAGAAAAAAAAAAAAACTGCGAATCACGAACGGGGCAACCACTGCTGAACCAAATTGATTATCTAAAGTTTACAATTCTAGTTTTTTTTTATAAATTAGCTTATCCAAATATTCTACGTAAAATATACAAAAAAAAAAATACCTCAAAAACTGTCTCAAACTCAGCCTGGTATGACAGCTTTTCTTTTTTTGTTTTTGACAGAAAACTGATCAAAGGTTATTGGCCAACGAATTCGCCATTACTCAATAATGACAGAAACTGCCTGAAATCGCCAAACTTTAAACAGCGTTGCCATCGTGTTAACATCCCGACTCTGCTCGTTTATACATTTATAAATTGAGTGAAAATTCAAATAATAATTAATTCAAAAACGACGACTTCAACTTCATAACTAAACTAAACTAATTATAACAATAAACTGAAGCCAGACAATAATTTGGCTCGATGACAGTCCGTTTATCGCATTTTTCTTTATGACTTTTCACAAGATTTCCGGTGATACCTGTTCCTATCGAATATTCTCCTTAAGGGCTGCAATTGTCTGAGGCTTGATGGCATAAGCCCGCGACTTCAAGTAGCCCCAAAGAAAGAAGTCTGGGTTGGTTAAATAGGGCGATCTTGTTGGCCATGCCAAATCGTCAAAACGGGAGATTACGCGACCAGGAAACGCATCCTTTACAATATCCATTGTGTGTCGTGTTATGTGTGCGGTTGCTCCGTCTTGTTGCTACCACATGTTCACAAAATCCGGCATCAGCGTTCGCCAGTAACAGTGACCGTATTGCCGATGGCATCCTCAAAAAAAAAAATACGGCCCAATCACTTTTCCCGCGTGAACGCCAAACCACACAGTGGCTTTGAGTGGATGTAAATGCTCCTCGTGCATCACACGCGGATTTTCAGTGCCCCAGAAACGAAAATTTTTTTGTGTACGCTGAAAACCATCTCTCGGTTAAAGAGAGGTGGCTTTTGGTACCACGTGCATTGGAATTTTGAGGAACTTGTGCGAGAATTGTCCTTTGGACCCTGTCTTATGGAAAGAAATCCTACTGCGACAAAACTACCACGTCAACTTTCCTCAGGAAACGGAATGGCTTCGGCCAGACTCTGAGCCTGGGAAAGAATGCCATCGTGTATTCACGGATGGCTCCAAAACCGGACAGGGGTCTGGTTCTGGAGTCTTTGTGGAAAGTGAGAACATAACATTACACTACGCCTTAAGTAACCATGCGTCTGTCTTCCAAGCGGAGACTTACGCTATCCTTATGGCTATGCGCTGTATTGTGACAAACCAGGTGGAGGGCTAGAAGCATATGCGTTTGCAGTGATAGCCAAGCTGCATTAAAAGCGCTGCTAAACCTACTTACCTCGTCTAAGTTACAGCTCGAACTCAAGCTTTCTCTGAACTTGGTCGGAAGGCTTAACGCAGTGAATCTTGATTGGGTCCCGGGTCACACTGGTATCCAGCGAAATGAGATCGCTGATGAGCTTGCCTGACGGGGTTCAGAAGAAGCTTTCTCAGGACCTGAACCTGCGTTGGGTCTGCCTGCATCTGTGGTTAGGTCATTCATTGATGCTTGGGCTTCCCGTGAACACGAGTGTCGGTGGCGTGACTGTGCTGGGTGTAGGCAGACCAAACGACTGCGTCCGGACATCTGTAAAAGGAGGTCCGAGTCTTTCCTTCTGTCACTTAGGAGAATCGACTGCAGGGCGTCCTTTTGGGCCACCAAGCTTTTACCAAACACTTAAATGTGTTGGGCTTAAGCAGACGACGACAATACAGCGGAACACTTCCTCTGTAGCTATCCCGCCTTTGCTCGCATCAGGTGGCGGATCTTTGGGGCTGATGTGGTGAGTGCCGAACATCCAAGCTCTTCATCACTGAAGCTCCTTCTCATCTTTCTTCGAAAGACAGGAAAACTAAGTATAATAATGTAAGGTGTCTGTTTGGCAGAACAATGGACATGTAGTTGAGTTTGAGTGCTCCATCGGATAGTAACAACCTCCGACAAAAAAAAAAAAATGTTGTTTATTGACGTAACCGCTTAAGTGGAAATGCGCCTCATCACTCATGATGATTCGAAATTCACACCGCACCGACCGATTATTGGTCGAAAATCGAAAATCGACACAATTTTCCACGCTCTTGCAGAGTATAGCGGTCAATTGCTTGTCTGTTTTATACTATAGCTGTCTAGTTCAACAAATGTCAAATATGATTGACGTACGACGCCATTTGCAAAAATCTTCCGGTAGGGTGATTCATTTTGAGCCATCTCTACTTTAACCTCTAAAAACTCCGGACGTCTTGTCTTCATGTTTAATTTTTGAAGTAATACTTCTTTAGGCACGCTTGACTTGGGGGTAAGCTGGTGAATGCGTCACGAAAGCGTTACGGAAATTGCGAGCGGAATTTTAGAGGGAGATATAAGTTAGTGAGAGAAATACGTTTCGTTTCGAATATTACTGAGAAAACACATTTTCGTTCCATCTCTCTCTCAGCCAGTTACATTTGATTATCTAAGACACATCATAGAGTGCAGCAGTGATACCAGATCGGGGGATTTATCACTTTTTGCTGTATTTTCTCACTAATAATAAGTTAAAAGGGACAAAGGGATTTTTCAGAATTCATAGTACAAAAAGGAAGGGATTTTACCTTTTGGTCAAATTTTGTTCCTAATTGCTCATTTCATTAAGAATAAAAACATCATTCAACCTACGATCAAATTAAATATTTTCATGTTTAGAAAAAAATCATTCAAAATATCTAAATGCTTTCATTTTCTTATTTCTTATTTCCCTAAACTGTTTCATAAAATGACATATGTGTCTGTGAATGAATCACGAATATTATTTAAAATAATAAATTTATATTTATATTTAGGGATATTGAGAGTATAAGCGTGGAATAACCTGCCACTAAAGTCTGGTATCACTGCAGTGCACGCCTATTGTCTGTATCACACTGTAGGAGCAACAGAGAGAGGTGCGAGCACACAGTTTCTTTTCTTTCTCTCCTAGTCAGTTACGTTTCGTATATCTAAGACACGCCTATTGCAAGGTTGCCACTTTGGTAATTTTTAACAAATTTGGTAATTTTTTTTGCATATTGAGTTTTGCGAATGCGAACTCGATATCACCTCATTTAAATGCTACCTTATTGCTTCTGAGTGAACGCATTGCATTATTTGCATAGCTATGCTTCATCACCATCCATATAAAACTGTTTTATTGGCTATTCAAAAAATTACAGAATGCACTCATTTTCTTCTTTTGACAGATGGTAAACTTCGAAATAGTTTCTGTTCCTGTTTATAACTATATTGAGATATGGATAGGTTAATTAATCATATTATTCATATACAGACATGAAACTCTAATTTGTTAAGGGTTTGTTATAAGAAAATAGGTAGATGATCTCCCATGTCTTCTAGCAGCTGGTAATTTTGTGCAAAATCAAATAAAATAATTTTAGTTTTTTTTTGTAAGTGGCAACCGTGACCTATTGTCTGTATCATACTGTAGGAGCAAGAGAGAGCAGTGCGCGCGCCTATTTCCTTGCTTTCTTCCTCTCATAGCCAGTAAAATTAAACTAAACATGTATAAATATAGATGGAGCTAAAGAAGTTTTACTTCAGTCGTGTCAAAAGTACACTCTTTTTTTTCTGACAGCATGTTTACTTTTTTTCTGACAACGCCTTTGATCTTTTTCACCAGAAAATACTTTTTCGGCGGTGAGAGAGCTCTCAAAAGAGCTAGGAACGTGAAATTTTGTGCCCATATTAATTAGAACGCCTTTTTTCATTATCATGATAGTTAAAAAACTGTTGAACATTTACGCGCCTCTTTTTAATTAAGTTCCTCTCACTTTAAAGCCAAAAGAATTTTGGAAACATCCTGTAGATGGTTTTAAGACATATAAACGAGATTTAGTTAATTGTTATGGTCCTTATTGGACAAGGTATTCAAATAGTGATATTGCTCAGACAAATACGAACTAATCAAAAATCTATGCACGACTGTTGTTACCTTTGATGAGGAAAACAAATTTTATTGTTCGACATGCATTCTCTCTTACACTGATATATGGAAAAGTGTTTTACGAACCTAAATTAGAACAAACGGCTAAAAGGAGACTCATAGATTGGTGTGGTGTATTCAACAAAACAAAGGCAATGCAGGAAATATTTCCAACAGTTGTTTGGAAGTACGAGAAGGCAGGCACAACGACGACCGAAAAGTGCATTAGAGCAGTTAAGAAGAGTAGACCAATTGCTGCACAAATCGAACCGAGATACCTGATTTAGTTTATTTTTTTGACAGACGCAATCCAATTTAAGCCCGCCGCACGTCAATTTTGTAATTATTTTCCATAATTCCCGGAGGTAGGTCGGTGTAGACATGAACGCCAGACACAATTAGTCTCTTTCCAATATCTCAATTCACGAAACCTAGTTGACGATGCAAATTTTAGAACGCCGAACTGGAGTGCCCAGACCAATTCGTAAGATGCTATAAAATATTAAACCGAAGCAGATACAGTCATTCTAATACAATGCCATGGAAAACCGCATCTATCTCAGTGCAGACCGCATTGTGGGGGCACAATCCGCACCTCAATCTGACCCGAGACCCACAGCCAAAAACCAACGCATAAAGCCGTCAGCTATTGCTAAAGCTGGCAATAAATTCTAATGGCGTGTAAACTTTGGGTATAGCCTTAAATGCCATTCACAGACCCGGATGACCCGATGCAGTGAGCCCAAAAGAGGTCACACACAATATGCATTTATGCATTGTTATTGCACAACAGCGCACATCGCATATCGCACGCCAGATGAGCGCATGTTGTGCACTCAGTACACCCCCGTACCGTGGCTCCCCCGTCCGAAAGTATCACATACTCAGTTTGTATGAAGAAATCTTTTGTTGCTGCTGCCGGTGGTTTCATGAGAACTTTGCGCGAGCTATTGAAGATGATGTGTGGGATGTGAATGGGATGCGTCTTTTTTTTTTAAGGTTCGCATATACTGTCAGGCCATGATGAAAGTCTATTGTTGGTACGGTTGGGGTGTGTTTGCTGGAAGGAAAATGTTTTGCAAAATGAGGAAATGCTAAACGGTTCTTCTGCATCTGGATGGAGGCAGCAGAATTTGTCTTTTGTCTTGTTGAATAGAGTGCGCTAAGGGTGATGATGGAAATGGTTTTCTTTTTCATAGGTACTTGGTTTATTGGGGAGGTGTTATCAATTCAGTGTTAAAAATTGTGTCAGTTTATTCGACCGCATGATGTTGGTTGAACGAATTAAATTTTGGAAGTTAACCACCAGCAATAGCTATAGCCTCATGCCATGTTCCCACCAAACGAAGCCGCGAGGTTTCTCAAAACTGTTCCGAGGTTTTGCCATACATTTGAAACCCCTCTGAGCTCATCCGTCCGTGAGAGGTTATAAAACTGAACAAGCCTGCAGCGTGAACTTTGGTTTAGGTCTTCATTTGTGGAATTCAAAATATTAAATGACAAAATAATCGTTACAATCAAAAAAATAATAAAAGAAAAAAAGGATCTGAATCTGAATCAAAAAAAATTCGAAGGTATTATTTGCAAGAGATAAATTTATAATTTTTTTAAATGTAATTTGTTTTTATTAAAGACTAGCTGACCCGTGCTCGCCTTGCTTCGCCAGCGCATTTTATTTTAAATCACAATTGAGTCTGACTTCCTCTATCTCAATCTAATGCGCCACTCATATGTTATATATTTTCCATTTCAATTCAAAAAGGAGAGCAAACCCAAAAAACAACAAAAAGCACAAAAGATGCTTAAAAGAAATAAAGAAAAAGCACACAGCGACAGCATAAAAGGTACAGAGAGAGAAACAGATTTTGTAACACACACACACACAATTTCCTCCACTAAACGCTGGGAAAATCCAACGGTCTAGCTTCAATCGAACATTTTACTTTTTTGAATTGTATAAAATTGTTATAAAATTTATTGTTTATTGTTCAACTTCAGGATAACGTACAAAGATGATTTATATCTTAAAATCTTTGTACGTAACTGAAATTTCTTTGAAAAAAAATCCTATTTCATTTGTATGAGTCATTCCAAAACACGGAGCTAGAAGGCATTCGAGAATTAAAACTTTTCTTAGATGTCAGCTTAAATCTCCGCTTCCGGACAGCGGACAATGATAAAACATATCCTATCTTTTAATCTCGACAATTTTCAATGCAACTGTGAAAACCGGAATCAATTTCCTGCAGTAATTTTTTAATATATTCCGGGCAAACACCTTACGGCCGGAAAAAAAGTTACAGTTTTATTATAGTAATGAGCAAATCGGTATAAAAAAAAATTTTGGACGCTCGCGGAGGCTCTCATTGAACTTGAAAATTGACAGCTTATGACTTTTGAACTCACTTCAACTCGGTGGGAACGACTTACAAGATTTCGGTAAAAGTTCATCGAAACCTCGCGATTTCAGTTTGGTGGGAACATGGCTTTACCTTACCTCAATCTACCAGAGATATAGGCATACTTATATGTTATAATTCCATGCAGATTAGGAACTCTGTGAGGATTGGACATTGCTATATTTATTCACAGCAAAAGCGCGCATTTAAAAATCATGGGTCGACTAAAAAATATGCATTCGCTATAAAAATTGTCCACATTAATGAGAACAGGCCACACTGTAAATCAAGCCACCAATTTTTAAAATGTGTGTAAAAATATCATTCTACTTTCTACCAAACTTTTGAAGGTGTTTTTCCTTTTTTTTTGGTCTTGGGAGACGCTAGCCTATCGATCTTTAACAGGGTCCCAGATAAATGCTAGACTTTTGTAGGTTAGGAAACTCATCCACCACAAGACATCATAAAGGTTCCATTGCGATCTCTATGGAACCAGTTAAAATAAAGATGACGAAAGGAAGAACCTGAAGACTTTGCTGAAAAATTACTTTGACTTTCAGTCTGCCGGTCTTGAGGGCTGAAAAGTCTGTGTGAGTTGATAATTGTAAATAATCTTTACCAAACCATGCAATATAAATCGGGTAATGCCACCAGTAGTCAGTCCCTTAACTAATTTGTTTAGTTTGATTGGTCTTCAAAAATCCCTTGTTCAACTATTTAATCAAGTATGTATTTGGTGACTCTGAATGTTTGAAGGGCATAGATTGGAAAACAATAAGCTAATAAGCTACTTAATGCAAACTATTTACAAAATAAGTGAAGTAGGTATGATTTTGGAGCAGCCGCCCCAGTAGTCGGCCATTCAAGTATCCAGTAGTCACCCTAAATTTAATTTACACTTTTTTCATAGGAACAGGGGGGCTGACAACTGGAGAACGTTTAAAGGAACCGTGTCCTTCATATAGCCAGCCCCCATATTTCTCTAGTAAATACTGAAAAACAAGGAGAATTAATCGAAATTTTTGCGAGAATCAAGACACACTTAAATTTCCATTCATTTTGCATACTTGGTAATTGAAAAAAAAAAACAAATTACAAGTAATGTAGTCTTCAGTAGTCAGCCGGAGGGGGCTGAGCCTGGGATAATCAAAACAAAACAAAAAACGTTACATAAGGTCAGCACCCCTCTTAATTTTTAAGAAAACATATTTTTAACATTTTAAGTTCAAAATAAGAAAACTGTCAATAACGGTGCCAATGGTCTAAACGGATTAGTATTTGCATCACTTTCCCAAAAACACCTCTCCTAATTTTTTTTTGCAATACTGCTCGTTTTCTGCACTTATGAAAACTGTACTTATGAAATTTTTTACGAGCGAAGCAGCACCAGGATTGTTGCAAGTTTTTGGACAAGAAATGTTAGTCAACGGAAAGGGAGTGATATTTTCCGCTTGGAAGTAAGACCAACGGATTTACTATTGCGTTGTATTTTGTATTCCAGAGGCTGACTACTGGCTGGGGCTGAACTTACACGCCATCATCAGCCTATTCTAGTTACATTTATGAACGCAAACTACAGCTACCTGAATACGGCCGTTATGCATTGACAAACATTCAGAATTGTATATTTACACTGTAGGAGGATTTTTTTTTCGCTTTATTCGTGTCTGCCACGGAAAAAACAAAAAAGCGAAGTGTCAGTCATTTGCAAAATGGCTGCCGACCTCTGTTTTCTTAGTACCTAGTGGAGTAAGTTAGATTTATATAGATTGCTTGTGTTTAGACGCAATGCGGCTAAATGAGTAAACGATGAGTAGTCCAATAGATGGAGTTGCTAAATATATTACACAATTAAAGTCATAAATATTATAAAATCTTAATTCCCATTCCTTTCCAAGGCGAAATGATGAGTCTTGTGGCACCATCGGAATAATTTTTTTTGCTCTTGTACATTTCTAAATAGTACAAATTATGATGAAATGTTACTTTCATTTTCTCACCTGGCATTTTTCTGCAGCGCGACAACAAAGCAAAGACACACGCAAGTACTGCCAAACTTCAAATAATGAACTCGAAATTTGCAAGCATGCAGCATTTTTACATTTATGAAGTCGACATCTTATAGCTGTTAACGGGTAGATTGTATCTCTTAAAAGTCCTAAAAGTCCACTGTCAACCTTTCCATATTTGCTTTTTTTGCGTTTTAACGCGATCTTGACAAAAATTGGAAGAACATAAAGACAAAAGCAACTGACGAGGAAACTTGTTTAAAACTAGCTCCGGGCTGGATGGCATTGTGAAACTCAATCTCACTCTGGCAGTTACATTTTTCATAGCAGTTTTGGGAAAAAAATGATTTTATTTTAAAAATATTAGAAGCACGTTTCAAGTTTTAGGACCATTCTGAAAAAAAAGAGAGAAAAACTGTTTCGGTGAAACTGAAACGTGACAGAGCACGTGTCTGTCACATATCATAAAATGGGCTGTCATATTCGCAGGCCATGGCGGATGGGTTTATTATATTTAATTAAATAAATTAATATAATATTAATTTTGTATGGGAGGTACCAGAACTACTTGACCGACATAGCCCATTTTTAGTAACAACTTGATGACAATAGAAAGAAGTCCACTCACAAAATTTCCGTTGCCTACGTGGATTATTTTGGACGCTATCTTGTTTTCAACAGAGAGTCACATGGGTCTAATATTGATTTTGTATGGGAGGTACCCGAACTACTTGACCGACATAGCCCATTTTCAATACCAACCTAACGACGATAAAAAGAAGTCCTTTCACCAAATTTCATTCACCTAGGTTGATTCCTTTGGACACTATGGTGTTTTCAACCGACAGAGCGATACATGGGTCTAATATTAATTTTGTATGGGAGGTACCAGAACTACTTGACCGACATAGCCCATTTTCACAACCAATCTGACGGCGATAAAAAGAAGTCCTTTCACCAAATTTCACTCGGCTATGTCAATTCCTTTGGCCACTATCGTGCTTTCAACATACAAGCGGACAGACAGACAGACGGACATGGCTCCTTCTTGGTGTTACAAATGTAATGACAAAGTGAATATACCTTCCTGTGGAGGGTATAAAAAAAAAATAGTTGCCGCAAAAGGTCCGTAGGGAACATAGGCCTAGTTTCTCAAAACCATTTGTTTTGTGTGAGTTTTTAAATTTTGGGACGAATAGAAGGGATCTACAATTTTATGCACGATTCCAAATGGCTAATTGAGAAGCTCTTTCATGACAGCTATACTCTCGGATGTTTTTAAGATGTTCGCGAGAGTTGGCGCACTGAAAAAAAAAACTTAAAGTCGGAATTTGGGATTCGAACCTGTGCCCCTCGCTTAGTAGTCCAACCCACTAACCACTAAGCCACTGCGCCTGATGTAAACATTACTTGGTTCTTAAAGTTCTGCCCAAATCGAAAATAGGGTTTTTGAGATATGGGAATTTTCTAAAATTTGCGTTTTTGGTGATTCGAATTTCGCGACCCACTTTTTTGAGTTCCTCTGTCATCGTAATGTCAGAATTGATTAACATTAACATCTGGAGTTTGAAATTTTGTACGAATACAATATCTTTCTCTTACTATACGTATTCGAGAAAGTTAAAAATTATTCTGATGAATAAAATTAACTGGCTCCACAGTCAAAGTTTCAAAAACAGTCAACAGTTCACCATTTAGTGATCTGTTTATTGCAAAATCAAGCAAAACATCAGGATGAACCAACCTTTATGAAAGCTTCGTACGGCTTTAAGTTTGGAAACTTTAAACAGCTGTTAAAAACACCACCGTTCCTTAAGTACACAGAAAACACTTCTTTGTTGCTAGTACAAGCAGGCTTTATAATTTGCTCGTTGCTCTCTAAGGCAGCTGAATAATAGCTGGCAAGCAACCAGGTTTTTTTTTATATCCAAGTACCATTCAACCCATTCAAAGTGGAAGGAGTTTTTTTTATTGGATTGTTAAAGAAAATTCGATTAAATGGTTGCCACTTCAATGAATAATACGTGTTTTTTCAAACTTAAGACCGACTTGCCGCATCTGTAAAAGAGCACTATTAGTGACTGATTTCGTGGTCACGGCTGCGGTAAATTAACCCCTGAAAAGTATGTTTATTTGCAAAGAGGTGAATCAATGTTTTTTTCTATTTAAATTTACAAAGGGTAATAAAAAGTCCAACAAAAAAAAAACTCGACTACAAAAGGTGTATCCTAGGGCAAATAGAAAGCCTACGCCTTTCGTGTGCTATTTCTGACAATACACATCAGCTCTTTCAAACCTTTTTGTGAGGAAAAGTCTCTAACATCCCAAATAGACAAGCAGTAAGAAAACCCTACCCAAATGCGACATGCTTTGCATCATTTTTAAAATTAGTTGCAAAAATCTGCCCACAGCTCTCTCAAGCCTATTAAGCTGTTAGTTGAGTTCGTGATCCACCACAGACTGTAAACGCCATTCAAAGTTGAGTAAAGTATCGTCCGCAACAATCCTCTTGATCTTGCTTGATATATCGCCTTAACCAGCTAAGCCCTATGGCACCATTGAATTACAACTGTCAATATAAATGTATCTACTGTCAATTAAGTGGCAAGACCATCCGATATTCACCAGTAATCTGCAAAATTTACCATCCACGAGTTTAATATATTTCTTTTGAACCCGCCCCATTAATAGCTATCAGTGGATTCAAATCTTCTGCGCAATTCTCCGCACCCTCTTCCAGCGACCAACACATACACTCAACGATTTGCATTCAACAAAGTCACCGCAGCAATGCATTCGCATAAACTGCTTAACTGTAATAGGCGATAGGCCGCCCCCAACTCTGTCGCAGATGCAGTTCCCATAAATTCCAACAAAATCGACGACAATAACCATAAAATTTGTGTGCAAGTTCGATACTTAAATGAAATGTATCCATTCGAGCGATCCTTAAGTGGATTCTAGAATTCTTCGTCCATTGCGAACGCACTGCGATGCGTGTGGTAGAAACAAACAAAACAAAAACATCTACAAAAGAAAACATGACATCTTGCATCCGTTGGACAAGATCAGCCAAGTCAGCTATATTCAATCGCACGGAGTACTCATGCTACCGTCTGCCAAGTCATCAGTTCAGTTCTTGTGCAGAAATTGTCATTTGGAATCGTTTCGCTGGTTGTTTGTATTTGACGACAGACAGAAAAACAGTTTTTCTGAGTGGCGCTCTTCGTGAGATTATTGTGCGTGCAATTTCTTTGACGACATTGCAGTTTATTACTGGAAAATGTGCTTCATTAAGGTGGTAATGACATTGAGCCCGTGCTTTGTAATTTCTTGCGATCACATTCATTTCTAGGTATGCAGTTATGAAGGCTTTCAGATGGAGATAAAGTGTTAACGAACAAAACGTCAATACGAAGATGCAATACTCGTAATTGAGCTTGAAAATTCGAACTTCGAAAAGAAGCAAATTTACTTATCGATGCTAAAAGTTCCAAAATTATTAGATTGTAATGCATCATTATTGACATGGAATAAGACTTTTGCCGAGGCCAGCAGGTGATTGGTAAACTTTTATTTCGCGCCCGGCAATCGCAATATTGCAGCAAGTTCGAAAATTCGACAGGAAAATGATCGAATTTGAAATATGTACAGTTGGGAAAATTATTTGAAGACAAAAACAATGCCCATGCTATTTTTAACAGTCTATCTTTAAATTACATGTTGTGCACATCAACTAGTGAAAGCACCTTAGAACAGGTTTAATTTCGAACGACTTGTCATGTCAACACGATTTGACATTATTTACAGTGCTATCAACATTACTTGCTTTTTCTATACAAGATATAATAAAGTGGTAAAGTTTGTCTGTTTGTGGGTAGACATGTACCCGCATTACGTCGAAAAAGCTCACCCATACATAGGGCTAAGCACGGAATTACATTTTGTTCTGATTCATGCAACATTTGTTTTCCATGTCACTTTTGTCTTTCCGGTGGTGGTCAAGTGTCGCGTTGTTTTCGTTCGAAAACTCTAAAACTCATTGACATCTATCGATCTGAAATTGTTGCTCTTTTTGACTTTGGAATCGCATGTTGTTTGCCAAACATGTTCGCCGCTATGGCTGCCATAAAAATATTTGGACAAATTTCTATGGAAAAATCTTACTTCAGTAATTTTTTTATGTAAGAAAAGAAAAAAGAGCTGAATACAAAAATTATATCATATAGCAAAAGCAAGTGTGCAAAAAATGTTGAAGTTATTTTTCAAAAAGAAAATTATTTTCATCATTGCGAATGCAGACAAAATCTGAAGCGTAGATTTCTGGTTGTTAAAAGTCCGCAGCTAGGTTGAAAATCTGAAAAAAAGCAGAATAATCTTCACTTATGGCAACGCTGGCTGTGACAATAACTTCATTCAAGGCCGAATATATTGCAAAAATAAGTAGGTTCTTTAAAACAGAAGCTTGGTGCACAAAATATTAGATCTATTTGCAAGAAAGACAGCACAAGAAAAATCCATTCAAAAGCTCTGCAGTGGTGAATAATTTGGCAAAGAAAGTCAGGCAGTTTCCGTAGTGTAGTGGTTATCACGTGTGCTTCACACGCACAAGGTCCCCGGTTCGAACCCGGGCGGAAACAATCTTTTTTTTTGTACTGACTGTACTAAATGAGTATCAAAAGAAAGTGCGGCCCTCAGAAAGTGAATAAATTGACAGTGTTGTCAAAAGTCAGATTGACAGTTAATCCCCATAGTTTCTAAGACATTTCAACTACAGACCAAGTCTTTGTCACACAAGGAACAACTCTCGCCTGACTTATTCCATTTGCTGCAGATATAAACCTTGAGTTAAGTTTTACATTTGAGCGTTTGACAGCAAGAATTTATTGGTGTCGATCATCCTCGAGAAAACGTAAAAGCCCGTAAGAATGACAGGCTTTTATCTATTCTAGACTGGATGCAGAACTATCACAATAAAATTAGGGAGGCCAACTACACAAATGTGTGGATCTAATAGAATGTTTCGAAAGATCTCGCGAAACGTTACAAACGTTACGAAACGAAAAATACAAAAAAAAAGTTTAGCCCCGCTTAGTCGTAGAGGAATAAGACATCGCCTGATTGATGTTTAGAAGGCACCGGGTCTTCTTGGACTTGATCGAAGCTCAATGTCTTTGGACGTTTGAGGCCGATAGTCATGGTGACAGGTATAGGTAACATAAAATTCAGACAAGAATGTTTGTTAATAATTAATGGTACGTAAGAAAACGTTACCTAATCTTAACTTGGATCTTGGATTTGATGTCCTATTCACACACCGAGCCTAAAACACTCGAAAACATATTTCTGCTTTCAAAACATGTTATTTTATTCGTTTCCAAAGAAAACACCACGAAAACGACTTCCAATTGTTGGATTGTTGAAACAATCACAATATTCAGCAAATTCAGCAGAACAGCTGACCGAACAGAAGTCACAACTTACAACTTAAAATCATTTTTCACACTTAATCGATGGGCTAATATTATTATAAAATGCTCTGAATTATTTTATTTGTTAATTAATGCGATCGAAATTTGTACCTGTAAAAGTTTACAAAAGTTTCGACTAGTGTCTCACAGCTGATTGAAGCGTTTGAAACGTCAAACGAAAACTAGTTGGCGTTCGGCGTGAATGCATCGACGATTTTTCGACGAAAACCCGGTTTTCGGTGCGGTGTAAATATAAGTATAAGTTATTTTTCCCGTCTATGTATTTTTATAGAAAGACCAAAAAAAAAAGCATTCAAAAGTGCTTGCACCCAGAGCTGCTTTGTGCGATTAAAGTTACAATTTGGGAAATTTTTCAGAGTCTTTCTGCAGTTCTATTTCAAGAAAACATTTTACTATATACACTTATAAGTCAGTTGCAAGAACTGATCTTGAATTAGCCGACATAGGTTTAGATAAAATGAAAATAGCTGAGTGCATTACTCGGCTACTAGCAAGCCCAACAGCAGATTCGCATTTTGTTCGCTTTGTGTTTCCCGGAAGTAGATTTCGTTTGCCGACGAGTTCATCTAAGAATCACTGGCGATACACGTTTCGTTTCCAAGTTTTTGTTTGTTAAATTCGACAGTTTGTCGACATAGAAATGTATGGAATATGTTGCGCCACAGCTTCTCTCATGAATGTTTATGTGCCTACTGCAGATAGGCAATAAATTTGCAACAAATTAATGAAAGGACTCATGCTCACTAAAACTTCTCAAATTCAGCTTACATTAAAAGTTTTCACATTGGAAATAATTTTAAGCTAATTCACATTTGCAACAATATTTAAGATCTCAATTTTTATGTAGTTTCAGGGTTCAAGTTAAATGCGATAAGGGTTTAAGTTAAAATTATTAAAATTATCAACAATAAACAGCGTGGAAAGATTGAAACCAAATGTCATAATCTTATATTTCCTTTATTCGTGACACAATCGAGTATAGAGAAATTAACACTTCCTTGACACATTTTATTAAAAACTTAGCGAATATTCTGCAACACTAAAAACTATTTCTATCAGTGCCATCATAGAGCGTAGAGAGTAGTTTCCCATAACTTCTCCAAGGCACAGCCTAAGTGCTCCTAAGTCCTAATACAACGTCGATTAATGTGTACGCCGTATCGGATCTTTTTCTAGCGACTTTTTGAAATTCTTTACTCTCCAACGGTTACCCTGCTGACACTCACCCCTATCAAGGTATCCGTTCGGAAAAAATTCCGATACGAAAGTCAAATTTAATCGGAACTCAAATTGCGTTCGAAGTATCCGTTTCGGAACAAAATGAATAAACGCACATAAACGCGTTCATTTCACATTAAAATATTCCGCAGCAATAAGTTATCGGAGAGCTTCGGAGAAAATGTGCAGCGTAGCTGTCAAAAGTAAGTGGTATAACGCGGTTCCCCGCAATGCGACAAGGCGCTAATGTCATCGGAGAATTTTTCCGAAAGTTGTATCGGAACGGACACCTCGATTGGAATTTCTCCAATTTCGTACAAATCGGAGAAAATTCCGTTCCGAACGGATACTTCGATAGGGGTGACTAACTCCGAATTTTAAATGAATTATTCCTCAAAGAACTGCCTTTGACATCTCATATCCAGTGCTTGATGCCCCAGAGTAAGAATGTTTCTAACAAAAAAGACCAAGTCAGGATTCATTTCAATCTTGTGAAACCTTTTCTGATACCTCTTTTTCAAGTAAGGAAAATCCGGTCTATATAGCTTCCCTGCAAATATAGAAATCTAAATATTTCACGATGGTCAAAACACGAAAAACTAGCACTCAAGGGACTGACAGGCAGCGAAAACGATCAGAACTTAGCACGTAGTTTACATTAAGCCCTACCTACCTTGTTTAAATATATTGTCCACGAATGAAACGTAAACAAGCCATTGCGTTTAATGTTTCCTTAAGTCATCGTTAGAATAAGTACAATTACTACGTCAGAAGATCGTAAATTATGCAGATTAACTCTAAACTAGCGAGTCGTGTTCAATAAAAATTGTATTTTTTATTGGTATTTTTTAATTTAAATGCAATTAAGGCAATCGTTTCGTTGAGTTTTTGTTATTGAGCATGTTGTCATTCCAACAGCACATAGCTTACGTCCAGTCTTCGAGAAAGAGACGAAACATTTATATGCAAAACGAATTCTTTATTATAGCGATTTGAAAAATTACATGTTTTTTATTCGCAAGGCTTGGATGTTATAACTGATAATGGTATAGTGATGGCGCCATTTAGAAGAAGGCGGCAAGGTATTGGTAACAATTAGCCGAGCAGTCACAATTTGTTAGACAAGTATATTTATTTATGCGAAAGTTGCTATAAATATATTATAGTGTTGTAGATGATGATGTAACTAAATGGGAATTTCATTTTTATGCAAATTACCACGGTGTACACTTTTTTTTACACCCACAATACATAAGGGGAAAAGGTAACAATATTTATAGCTAGGAAAATCCATAGTTCAATAGTTCTTTTTTTTATGTAGATAGATAGATTAATAATAATATGAACAGACTCACTTAATAAACGCACCCTTCCTTTGCCCTTATGACAACATAACTTAGGTGCATGTTTGTAACTTCGGTAAAACAAAATATGTGGTAAATTATCTTCGGAAATGAACCTTTCATTTGGTCCATGTTCCATAAAAATGGGTTGTGTAATAACGCAGTACGAAAAATAGCGAGCAGTCATTAACACCAGGGGGCGCAAAGTTTGTTACCCGATGTTGTTTCGCTGTAATTTTTTCCCTGAATGAAAAACGCTGAAGCTGCTTTTCGATTTTTTTTATGTCGAGAAAATGATGCAGGCTAAGTCGTCGTCGCCAAACTTGATGATGTGATTCCGTACCGATTAAAGGCATTTTCAATCACTCCTGCCAGAACTTCTGGCCATAGGTCCTAGCCTTCTTAACGGATATTCTGGCTTAAAGAGTCTCAGGCTTGTTGGCACTGACTCCTGATATCAAAAATCCCCACACAAATATAAACAGGCGATCTTGCCGGCCGCGGTTAGCGCCCAATTTTATAAGGGAATAGCTCTTGAACGCATTCAGATAAATAAGATAATTTTTACGTAGACTGTTTTCTTCTACGTGAACTTGTCTTCCTTTGAAATATGAAAAAGAAGTTTTAATTTTATTTTTAAACAATTGAAGTTTCATAGAGGTTTTCGATTGTTCCCCTTTTTCTAAGCTTGTTCCTCGTTTTCTCCTTTTTCATTTACAAAGCGCCAAAATTAGAGCTTTTCCCCTCAATCTGGGATCACTGCTATGGTGTCCTCTGCGAAATCTTAGTAAAACGCAGCCAGAGCTGCGATATTCTTAGTAAAACGTTCGGCCAGACCTGGCAGCATCTTGCGTTGTCCTATAATCTTCTAGGCGAGCGGCAAAAGGTCATAGTTTCTGCCCAGTTGTTGTTGGACGACCGGGAAATCTGAGCCGAAATTCACGCTGCGCCCACACCACCGACGAATTGTTCCCCAAAAGAATCGAAAAAAAAATATTCTGCGTTCTTTAGGAGTACAGCGATTTATGTCTTGGTGACGAGTATTTTGTATTTGGTTATATCACAAATGTCAAAGTAGAATTGACATTTGCCGCCATTTGCAAAAACTAAAGTAGTATCTTCCGATGGCGTGATGACTTTTGCGCCCCCTAGAAGTACTACTCAAATGATAATTTGAGTTGAAATATAATTTCTCTTGATCCCTGACAATCCACGGCGATTTGTAGTTTGAGAGAACCAATCTTATGACATTTTGATTGGAAACGTCGAACTCAAGTTGTTATTTTCCTGAGTATTCCTACAAAATGAGAAGAATATTTTAGTTCTTAATAAAGAAATTCATTTTGTTACTATCTGTTTCAAAAAAAATAAATTCGTTCCGGCTTGTCCTGGTAACCATTGATCGAAAAATACAAAAAAAAGTAATCTCCCTTCTCCCAAGTAATTCAATGAAGAAGTGAGTTCTGAAAAAAACAGTGAATGTGTACGGTTGCGTTCAGCGCCTCTTTATAAATAATTCGTTTGAATACGGCTGTCAGCAACGCAGATATTTATCAAATGCATCATCAGACTCCTGTAGGAGACTGTCTGAACAGTTTAAGACTGACAGTCAATTTTAACAAAAAACGCATTGTGGTTGTCATTCTCTTTCGTTTTATTAAGTTGTTAGCGGCCTATATATGACGCATATCATAGACGCACGAAGCGGAGTGCGGAGTGCTTGGTTGACTTCCTGGCAGGGGAAAAACAGAAATGTATTTCCTAACGAATACTCATGGAAAATTCTAGCGATGAATTAAGAAAAAATACTTAAACGTGGAACTGTCACAATTCAACTGTTCTAACAGATAACTGTATGCGAAAAATTTGCTGTCAGATTTTAACTATTTATCATGTTTATAGAAGATCACTTTGATGACAAACACTTCTGCGAAACCGATTCATCCACCACAAGCAGGTAACTCAGTTTGCACTGACTTGTTGTCTTCTCATTATTCCGTTAATAATCCATGCGTGGGTGTTAATTAAGCGCCACTGCGCTCTGTTGTATACGTGCGCCTTCGTGGCAAATGTTTGCACTCTCAAATTCATGGTGTTTTTGCTTTTCGTTCACTTCGCAAGTAATTGCTTCAGTTGCTGATATTTGTTCCAAAGTATCCTTCAAAGTGCAACCTGGGCGCATCATGTACGATCAACTTCCAGCAACTTGTTCAAAAACTTGTTCGCCTCAAATAAAACTTTTCACCGTACTTTTCATCCGTATGGCGTGAACAATGTACATCTGACATGTGTGCGATTAGTTTATGCACAAGTTGCTCTTCCGGGTTAAACGAATGATTCCGATTCCCATTTTCCAATTGCGACCAAATTTGGCAGCACTTTTTTCGGTATGAGGTGCTACCAAACCGTACAGTTGACCCAATTCGATGGATTTCCAAAACAAATTACTGCACTGACTTGAAAATGCAAATAAACTCGTCTGCGGTTCATTAAGCAAGGTCCGCCTTTTCAAAAATAAACACAAGTTGTTTCATTTGGCGGGACACCCTGCCCGCCACTTGATTGGAAAACTCGTTAGCGGTTGTCTACAAGTCAAATTGTGTGAAGACCTAACTAACCATCAGTAAACTGATGCAGCTGCAAATTCTTTTTGTTTTGTTGTCTTTCACAAAAACAACATGTGCTGGAGTATGGCGGTGATTCTCAGGAGTTTGCTTAGTTTGTTAACGTATTTCGTCGTCAACTAATGGCCTAGGGGGTAACGTCTCCGTATTTGTCCAGACATATCGGGTTGCATCTATGCAGGCGGAATGTAGTTACAAATTTATCATTTAAAAGGTGAGACACGGACGATGGAAAGATGCGATTCTATTATGTTTTAGTGAATGCTTTTTATGTGGTTGGGGGTATATTGGAAATGTCAAATGGGTGGATGTTAGCAGGTGTCGAGAGTCGAGAGATTTTAATCAAACACAGAAATGTGCTAGAGATCTTGTACATTTTTTTGCGGAGTATTTGCAATTTTACAAACGCAAATGAGTTTCTAATTTTTGTGTAAGGTAGGTTCTTGAATTGGGGTCATCGCTGTAAGTCTTCAGTGAAATGCTGTAACCGCATACTGTAAGACATCGAACACTAACTTGTTGGACAACTAATGTGCAGCCATTCCGGAGTTTCACAAGGTTAGTTACGTACTAGTAATTGGCGTCTTTTTGTGAATGCAGAAAAACATTCCACTATTGCTGGTATTTGTACGTTTTTATGTTTTTTTTTGATTTTGACCTAGGAAATGGGCTGTGAACTTCGGAAACGAAAAAGAGGTACCAAACGTACAGTGAAAGCTTTGCTTTAAAAGATCCAGGCACCTTTAGATATATATGACATTTGAGTGTTTGCTTTCTATTTCTATTTTTACAATCATTTGCGAGCTAGATTTTTATGCAAAGGTGATCAGTGTCATAGTGGATCTGTCGAAGAGGTTTTCGGAGACCTCTGCGCTACGAAGGTCTTATTCAATCGCGGCGCACTGTAGTCCGAAATGACTTTTTTGGTTGTAAAAATCATAACTTTTGAAGATATAGCTACAATTTTATTTTTCTTAAAGGAAATTACCAAGCCTAAAAAAATAGTGATTTTTAAGAAAATTTCTTCACAAGGTGTTTTTAAATCTTAGGCTGAAGTAAGATTTTCTTTGAAATAGGCATTAACAGAGAACGAAATTAAAAAAAATCTTTAAAAACACGTAAAATTTTACGAATCTTGTAAAAAAATCTTGCGGCTATTTAATTGTTCACAGGGTGATCCAAACTATTTTTTTTACAACAGTGGATACAGAAAATTAAAAAAAAAAAAACTATTTTTAATATTTTTAGCAAGAATTTAAATAGTATTTTGTTCATTTTGTGTCACATCAGTATATTTGAGTGATATATTTTATATGAAACAATGTAGGAAAAAATTAACGTCCGGAAAAGAATCAAATAGAATACAAAATATATATTTATAAAATAAAATTGAATACATAATACAAGTTTTTGTACAATTACTATAGATTTTTATTTTCAGAAAAAATTCAGCCATCATTTTGAACATTTAATAGACTTATTAGTTCTGGGCAATAATTTTTTTTCCAGCTCTTTTTGGAATAAAACGTGTCGTGGAAACAAGTGGATCTAATGTTATAGCTAGCATATTGAATAAATCTTCATTTTGTCGTTTTCGTGAAACCTTGCATGATTTTGAGTATCGATATCGATTTATCCATTGTCATGGCTTATATACAAAGTTAACCATGTTTATGTATACTTTAAGAATAAAACCAATAATGATTTACAATAACTAACGTAACTCGAAGAAACTCAATTACATCATACCTCAAAAACCATTTTGGTTTATGAGGAATGTATTCAAAAGGAGTCGTTAGAGTGGGCGGATTAAGAAAATCAATTGGCATTTATGTAAAAAGGGGCGTGGACGTGGGTCCATTTTTTATCGATCAAAATACATAATAACAAAACTATTTTTAATTGATATAGGAAGATAAATTCACGCTCCCAGCTCTTTTAATTAACAAAATAATTGAAATATTCCATAAGGAAATTTGCTTTTAAGGCCAAAATGTGAGCACTGGGAACACGATTTTTTTTAAGCAAATTACAATTTCTCCGAACATTGCGATTTTTTTATAATTAAAAATGTATTTACTCGTACAGACTTATACAATAATATACAATATCTTCTTAGATATAAAAATTAGATAATAAAAAAAAAGAAGCTAACAATATTATAGATTATAATTATTTAAATCCAATAGGCAAAAGAAAGTAAAAAAAGAAAAAAGATAAACATTGAGCGAAGGATAAGGGAAGTAATTAATAAGAGAAGAAAGGGGATAAATTAATAACAAGATAACAATCATCATAACATTAATGTCTCCAAGTACTCCTTGAGCTTCCGTCCGAAAAGTGCTGTACAGCTAATCATCCTTAGATGTCGAGGAAGAGCGTTCCACAGACGTGTCGCATTTATAAAATATTGGCGCTCGGATACTAAAGATGTGTAATGCATTGGCACAATGTTCAAAAGGTAAGGCGGCTGACGTGATTGCAGTATATTGTTTAGCAATATTAAAGTTCTTAGTTTGAAAAGATTTCCAAGAGTAACGCCATATATTCATTTCAATAAGATCATCAAATTTCTTAACTCCTCAGGCTGGTTGTAAGTTCCCTCATCGTCCTTCTTCTCCTTTATTTCTCAGGTTTCCGTGAGTTGTGGTCTCAAAACGGCGCTCAATTGCGTTATTTGTGTCTTACCTTCTCAAATAGTTGCAGCTACAATTTTGCATATGGTTTAACAAATATTTAGGGGCAACTATTGTGGTCAATTTTCCGCGGGAACTCGCGAGAATTTTTGGAAAAAGCTGTTCGTTTTTTGTTTTATTTATTAAAAATATTAGATAATTTTTTTTATTTTATATTAATTAATTAATTAAATATTAATTTAATTTTGAATTCAAGAAAATTAAGATTTTTCGTTTAATATGCCATAATTGCAAAAAAGAAAATAAAGAAGTTTGTTTGTTTCTGTTTTTTTTTTTTACTCAAGAAAAAAATTGACCAACTTTGAAAAGCTCTGTAAATCAAACTAGTTAGCAGAAAATTATATTGTTTGCTGTTTTTGAAGCTCTATTTATATTTCTATCAGACCACAGTGCGGCAGTTAGAAGTTTCATTGATAAGTGCATCTATCCTTGTTCTCCTCGGTATAAATAGGAGGACGCTGACAACACCAGTTAATCCTATATGAAGAAAGCAATGAAACAAGTCGGTTCGTGAGTGGTCATATAACTTTATATACTGACGAGATACCATCAAAAAATATGCTTAAATCAACGTTCTTTTCACACTGCACTTGACGCACTTCTATGATGTTCATACAAGGTATGGAAGTTTTCTCTAAAACTACTACTGGTATAGTACAAAGGACTATGGTGCCATAATCTCTGATTAAAAGTCAAGTTGTACATCAACAGCCTTATTCATTGGATTACCTTAATCAACAGAGTAACAGTGCCTCCACTAACTCACATCAAATGAGTTAATTTGACACTAATCCTCTTGTCGAAAATTGTCTAATACATACTTCTAAATTTCAAGATGACATTAATTTGTTCTAAAGTCAGTATTGGCATATTTTTAGAGGTCTTTTCGGGGCAAATGCCTAAGAGACTTTCAAGCATATTCGGCTTAGAATGGGTTGAGTGAACCATTGAATATCTGCGCTGTCGTCCTGAATCTGCGAAGTTATTGAAAATTACATTTTGAGCGGATTTTCTTTGCTGAATCTATATTTATTTCCAAATTCACTTTTCGTATTTAAAACGGGGTTTATAATTTTTTAATCGCCTTTGGTTACTTATTTGATAACTTAAAATATTAAAATTATTTAAAAAAAATTATCCGCCATCTAATTTGATTTGGGGCACAACAGGGAAAACGAAAGTTAATTCACCGCTAAAGGCACCGATTACCCATTTAATTTTGTTGACTGTTGATTAAGCGTGAATTATAATTAAAAAAAACTTTATGAATAAGGTTTTCTGCAATTAAACCAAAATTAGCTCTAATTCAGCTTTAATTAATTCGTGTTTGCTGTTTTTCTTGATTTCAAAAGAGCCTTTGAGACAATAGATCGGAAAATATTATTGACAAAGCTGAGTAGCTATGGTGTAAGAGGGAAGGAACAAGACTAGTTTTCGTCCTATCTATGAAATTGAACACAAAAAACATCAGTCAATGGCGTTATGTCGAAGAGCACCAAAACAAGGCACAGAGTTCGTCAGGGACCGATTCTGGGGCCACTGCTATTTATCATCTACATAAATGACATTAAAGAAGTTTTTCGACAGTTTCGGGAAAGAATGCGGACGAATGTGAGAAACTTTTGCAAAAAGACCTAAACAGAGTTAACGAGTGGTTGAAAGCGAACAAACTAAAATTGAATGTAACAATATCGAAATGTATGGCCCTTAAACAAAACATCAGCCTCAACCTGGAGATCGATAGGGAACAAATAGAACAAGTCAATATAATTATATATCTAGGCATAGTTGTAGATGACAAACTAAAGTTTCAAATTAATAATTTAGTCAAAAATGAATTTCAAAAAAGGATGGATTCTTTAACAGCATAATAAGCAAGTTATCTGTAATGTGCGCTATTAATGTCTATAAAAGCAATCGCCTTACACCAATAACAACAATGCTTAATATGCTTCAATGGTTAAGCGTAAGGCAAAGAATTTTTGTCAATGTATTATGTTTTATTTTCAAAATTAAAAATAATCTTCTGCCTAAAAATTTAAGTAAATATTTGAGAATCCCAGCCATAAAACCTAAGAAGTAGAGAAGATTTCAGACTACCTAATTATATTGAAAATGTTTCTCAAAACAGTATTCTGTATAAAGGATGTGTCGTAGAACACACTTCCGCACAGAGCAAAAAGCGAAACAAATTTTATAATATTTAAAAGATATGTAAATGAATTCATAAAAATTTTTTACCCTCTATAAACTAATAGAATTAGAAAATTGTATATACCTACTTTGTTAAAACTAAATTTAAATAGCAGAGTTCTGCTAAAAAAAAAATAATAATCTAAGCTGCAAAAAAAATTAAATATTATGAATAAGGCTGCAAATATGGCAGTTTATAGTTAAGGGTCCGCCAAATAACTTCTTTTTTTTTTTTTTTGAAAATGCTATAAAAAAAAAATACTGAATATTTTCTCAAATTTCTTTTTTTATTTGAAAGTACAATCCTTCCGGTTAATAATGGAAAATAATTTCATTAAAATGGCTGCCTCGGCTGGCCATGCAGTAGTCTACACGATCGGTCCAATTTTTAAGCACATTATCGATTGTGTGCAGCTGTATTTCACCAATGGCTTCACGAATATTGTCCTTTAAAGCGTCAATTGTCTCTGGCATGTCAGCGTAACACTTATCTTTTACGGCACCCCACAAATAATAGTCCAACGGTGTCAAATCGCAGCTCCGCGGTGGCCAAACGACATCAGCTCTGCGGCTGATAATGCGATCTCCAAAAACAGGGCGCAAAACATCGAGTGTAGCTTCGGCTGTGTGGCACGTAGCGCCGTCCTGTTGAAACCTAATGTTGCCAATATCCTCCTCTTCAATTTCTGTGAACAAAAATTCGTTCAACATGGCCCGATAAGGATCGCCATTGACTGTAACGGCCACTCCTTGCTCATTTTCGAAGAAAAATGGCCCAATTATGCCTCTGGACCAAAATTTAAATTTTCTCGGGTGTACGCACTGTTTTTGGCTTTTCACGCTTTCGTTTATCGATGAGGATGCACAGTTTCTTTCACTTTTTTCACAAGATAACGAACATACGGAGCTGACGGTACTTCTCTTCTTCCAAAATCCGTACGCAATTTTCGCACACATTCTGCAACACTACCATAATTTTCAAAGTAATGTCGCAATATTTCCCAGCGTTGTTCAAGCGTATACACAACCATATTCGTTCAGCGGAAGGATAAAACTAATTATCTGTCAAATCAGACATGAGCTAGTGTTACCATTCGCGAAATAAGCACTAGTTGAGAAAAAAAAAGTTAGATGGCGGACCCTTTACTTCAGCAAAAATGTTTGCATACTTTGAGGACGATTCAAAGCAAGTACCTACCTCTGTAACAATAGCTGCACCTGTCACTTTGTCTGGTCTGTACCTTTTCAGCGGACTGTCGACGCAATAAAAGATAAGTGCACGAATTTCGAACTTGAGCGTTTCATCCAGTTCGTTCTCCAGAAATGTAACGAAAACTTACAAAATTCAAAAGGATATCGTGGAGGCGTTCATCGTCATATGTGATCTGTCTCCAGCAATTTAGGTTACAGGTATGCGAATTTGATTCACAGAGAGGACACACTTACTTACAGTTAACGCATCAGGCTTAAAACCTCATCACTATAGGAAAGCTACACAAAGATTACCGCGAAATACGCAGAATTCGCAGTATTTATCTATATCAAAGGCTGTTCTCAACAGTTGAAGCTTCCTTAGCAACTTCAACAACTTGAAAAATATTGCGTAAAAAACTAATCCTATGTCCTAAAGTCAAAAGATAACAGATTATGCGGGAAGTGCAGCTTTTGAAAGATGATCCTAATCACAGCCAATAATTAATCGGCTCGAATGCGGATTTTAAGAATCCCCTGACATTCATTCCAAACACTTTGTGGTTCTTGTGGAGTAACAGACTTTTAGACTTTTACTGCGCAGTTACTCCTGGGACGATTAAGAGGATTTGAATACATGCAACATCGCTTTTTAGACCCTCCGAACTTCGTTCACATTAACTATACAGGCAGTTCAAAAGTGGATTTCTGTGTTGTTAATAAGAGCGGTATGATTTTGTTTAAAAGAAAAAATGAGTTGACCCAACAGATCTGTTAATATAGAGTAAGTGCTGCAAATATGGCCCATGTTTGCAATATGGCCCACCACAATATTTCACAACAGGAAAAGCATACACATACCACTATGCATTCATTACATTCATTTTCGAACCGGTTGGTAGTCATTGAAACGTGTTCAGTCTGGCTCAACAGATGTATAGAGTAAAGCACGTGGCAGATTTTTCGTTATTATATTACAATTTTTGGGTAAGTTTTGCTAAGTGTTTTTTAATAAAATTTTTTGAAAATAGTTTAAAATTTTTATAACATTGTGTAGTGCTCAAATTGGAATATTATTATATGAAATCAAAATTATTGAATTCTTTATAAAGTGTGTGCTAATTAAAAAAATTGTGAAAAAGCCCGATGTTTGTAATATGGCCCACCATAGGTGTTCCAATTATGGCACAGTGGGCCATATTTAACACACTATTATGCAAAACAATAACATGATTGTTTAAGTTTTTTTTAAGAATAAATGGCTTCGAGCGCTGCAGAACCGGCAAAAATACGACAGGCGTGGAACAAAGATGATATGAGAGCAGAAGAGGATGGGGTTTTTGAAGGCATCAAAAGAATTTAAGGTGCCTAAAACAACCTTAAGGCGTTTGGTTGCACAAACAGAAAAGCCAGTGGAAGACTTGGTGTCTTCTAAGTTGGGCAGAAAACCCATCTTCCCTCTAGAGCTCGAGGACTCTTTGGTAGAATATGCGCTTTTGATGGAAGCAAAGTTGTTCGGTCTTACAAGAAAAGACATACGATCATTAGCATTTCAACTTGCTCTTAAAAACAATATACCGAACCCTTTCTCATTACAACAAGAAGCTGCAGGTAGAGTTTAGCTTCGGCTATTCCTTAAACGCCATCCATCACTGTCATTCCTTCAACCGACTGGGATGTCTATAGCTCGAGCTAAAGGATTTTCCAAGGAATATGTGGCTATTTTCTTCGACCTTCTAGAAGCAGAAATGAAAACCTACAACTTTTCTCCAAACAATGTATATAATGTCGATGAAACGGGACTTTCGCTTGTCCCAGCAAAAATGAAAAAAGTCTTAGCCATGAAAGGTCGAAAGCAGATAGGAGCACTCACTTCAGCTAAAAAAGGATCTCGTACAACCTCAATTTTATGTATGAGCGCTTGAGGATCGTTTGTGCCAACGATGTTTATCTTCCATAGGAAAAGAGACAATTCTGTTCTCATGAAAGGTGCACCGCCGGGATCAATTCATGCCAACCATCCCTCTGGATGGGTTCAAACCAATTTGTTTACAAGATGGTTCAAGCACTTTCTTGCAACGGTAAAATCTTCTGAGTCGTCTCTAGTATTGCTCATAATGGACGGACATGCCAGCCACACAAGGAACATCAAACTCATAGAATTGGCCAGAAATAATCATGTTCGTATTCTTTCCATTCCCCCGCACTCTAGTCATAAAATCCAACCTCTCGACAAAACATTCATGGGACCATTAAAAAAATAATTGACAGAGGAAATCAAGCGATGGGTTATAAACAACACGAGAGCTTTGACACATTTTGACATAATTGAGTTATTTGGAAGAGCATATTTGAAAACTAAGACAGGAGAAATAGCAGTTAACGGGTTTGCATCCTCTGGAATTTGTCCTTTTGATAGGCATATCTTCAAGGACCACGATTTCCTTGCAGCAGAGGAAGTTGATGAAGCTCTAACAAAAGTAAGCGATCTTGCTTCTCTCAATGTAGCTACTGCTCTAACTGATGAGCCTATGATAGTGCAACCAAATCCAGTTGAACCTCAATTGCCCTTTTCAGAACCTTGCTTTTCTTCTGATATAAATTTAATCTCTGAAACAACCCTCAGAACCTTCTACTTCTACTGGTATAAAATCATATTCGTATACATTTCCTCATGAAATTTCTCCTGTTCCTATCCGAGTTAAAAAGATTTCAAATCGAGGAAGAAAACCAGGAAAGGCAGAACTTATTTCTTCATCACCATACAAAGAGACTCTCGAAGAATCATTAAAAAAAAAAAAGGAACGAGAATTGAAGAAGCAAACGACTGGACATGGAAAAGAAATCAGAAAAGTTGAAAAAAAGGTAGATACAAATTCTAGATAGGTATTAAAATTAAATACTTTATTATTGTTAATTATTCCATAAGGTACTCAAGAACTTACATTTTGGGGACATAAAGCAAAGCAAAATTCTCCACAAAAAGAAAAACCAGCGTACAGAAGAATTTACTTCATCGGAAAGTGAAAACGAATTTGTTCCGGACGATTTATCAGACGAAAGCCCTGATCGAACTAATCAAGAAGATGCTAAATGCATTTATTGCTCTAGTCTGTTTTCTGAAGACAAGGGTGGAGAACAATGGGTTCAATGTTTTGTATGTACCATGTGGGCACATGAAGATTGTTCAGGAAACGAAAACAAAAATTTTCATTTGCGATTTTTGCTCTGCATAGTAAGTTGTATTAATTATGGACCACCCTGGTCCATATTTAACACAAGGTGGTCCATATTAGCAGTACTTTTTTTAAAAGCGTTGAAATTACTTTCTTTTGTTTTTTATTTATTTATTTTTCGTTAAGTTGTTTTTTATGTTTATGTGTTTGCAGACTGATAACAAAATAATTTATTTATCTATTAACAATAAAACAAAATGAATTAACGTAAAACTGGCTGTTTTATTTACAAAAAAAAATTAAGGGTGGGCCATATTTGGGACACTTACTCTAACTACACTTAGGTAGGTAGGTAGGAGTGGCGGTTTTATAAGAAAAACCCAAGTAGCACTATGTGCCGTTTTGTTACCACAACTCATTTGACCTGGTTGTTTAAGATTGTCGAAAAGGAGGGTTTAGATCCAGCTTGTGGAGTTCAGAAAGGTCATCAATTCTCTAATATTACTTTTGGAGACCTCCTCAAGGGAGTCGAAGAAGGGTTTACCCAGAGATCGCTGTCTAGCCTTAGCTAGTGCTGGACAGGCGCAAAGGTAGTGAGTGAGTGTTTCCTTTTCGGCTGCGTCATTACAGCTGCGGCAGTGTGTATTATATGGGATGCCTAATCTAATTGCGTGTTCCCCTATTGGCCAATGGCCCGTGGATATCGCTGTTATTCTGGCATAATAACTACACCTAACTTACGTGTGTCTTTGCAAAGCTTATGCAATCCTACTCTTTTAAGAAAATACACCCTTTGGGTAAGTCCAACTTCATGTTATATGTCAAAGCAGACCCGCCCAGCCCAGCTATGACCACTGCAATTTTTCGTCACTTTTCGTAACACCACGCCTGTAATTCAAATTGACACTAAATCTTTCCCGCAGCTCTAACCCACCAGATACCTGGCTTTTATTCGTTTTATCACCTGACAGCTGGTCTGCAATCACACACACTTCTCTTTCACAAGAAAAAAAAAGGCTGAAACACCACTAATGTGAAGTGACTCTCGCAACGACACAATGACATAAACGTCGCTGTAAACGATTCGTAATTTGTCATTGTCCGAGCAAAGCCCACACAAAAGGCCGGGGGCACTCTCTCTCTCTCTCGCAGTAGGCTTTTGCCCAAATGAATACCGTAGTGCAATCAATAACAACTCCATTAGGATATCACGAAAATTAATTGCCTTACATCCACGCACCCATATGGCGGACTGCGGAGACCCTACACATGCCACATCACTGCATCTGCATCGGCCAGCGAGCATTTCAATTCAACACACACGAAACTACCATAATTCGGAGTATAATCTACCGATTATGGTAAACCCCTTGTCCAGCGACAACGAATGCCTAATCCAATGTGAAGCCCACGCGCCGCTCCAGCAGCAGCAGATACACCGCATACGCGCAAGATTAATTAAACGTTAAAATCCAATCAATTTGGTGTGTGTCCGAAGAGGCTGGCGAACCTTTTCCAATCTAATCGTCCTCACTCTTTGTGCTCTGAACGATCGAAATGATGACGAATGGCAGGAAATGAGCACGCGAATGCAACGCCGCATGGCGTTGGCTTCATTCATGTTATTCGTACAGTAACAGCGGGTACTTGTATCTTATTACGATTCAAATTCAACACTAAGTGGTCATCATCGTGTAAACCTACGCTCTCGGTGGTAGTTTCTCCAACTCAGCGGCGACCCACACGCAGCACATTGTCAATGGAATTACTTCGACGAATGTATCTGGTAGATGCATGGCAGCGAATTGAGTTCGAAGCGTTTATCGCGTCTGGAAGACGTCTGTAGCTCGTCTAATTTCGCTGAAAAAATGCGGAATAAACGAGGCAGATGTACGACACACACACCTACAGGTGCCCTAGCCCACAGTGTGTAAACAGCGTGTGGGTGGATTTTAGGGTCTATTACAGTTCAGCACTTTAGTGCACACGCCCATTCATAGATCTTAAGCCCGTGATACTGTGGAAATAAAAATAACATAAATAGATAATTTGAGAGAGAGCGCTCAGTGTGTCGTCTGTCGTCTACGCGGAGGAAGGGTGCGTAGGCGGCTGAGGCCCATTGAGTATGTTGGAGTGGTCGGTGACGAGTGACGACGATTTGTTGATTGCGACTCTTATTGAGGATGCTTATGCCAGCATATTTGCAAAACGAGAAATTATGTTGCAGACACTTTGTGGATATTGGGCGTAGGTGCGAATAGTTGGCACTTGGCTGGATACGGATGCGGGATGTGTTAAACTTATTTAATTTGCATGAATGTTTGACCTGGAGTTTGTGGCTAGGAGTGGGTTGAGTGTTTTTTTATTTTTATCTTTATGAAAAGGGAAAGTTCTTGTTGAGTGAGAGATTGAGATTGACTGGTAGAATTTGCAGCATTTCGAGTGTCGAGTTTAATTTATGTGCTGCAAAGTCGACCCCTAAGGGTGTTTGGATGTTATTCGAATCCTAAGCTCTGGAAATTTGCAAGAGTTTTACCAATAGCAAAGAAATCAAATGCATCTTCTCCCGCTGATTTTAGACCGGTTAGCATTCTACCTTGTCTATCAAAGGTTTTTGAAAAGGTTATGGCAAAGCAGATAACGAGGCGCTTGTCGCTGAACAAATTGCTGTATGATCAGCAATCTGGTTTTAGAGCTAACCACAGTTGTGCTACGGCTATGGTTAACCTTTTTGAGGAATTAAGGCAGGAGTATGATAGGGGTTATGTTTCGTTGCTGTGTTTGCTAGACTTTTCTAAGGCTTTTGATAAAGTCAACCATAGAGTTCTGTGTTGGAAGCTCAAGAATCACTTTGGTTTCAGCGAAAGAGCAGTAAAATTGATCAGTAGTTTTCTCTCTGGTAGAACGCAAAGGGTCAATTCGGGTGAAAGTTTTTCACTGTTGAAAGAAATAAAGCAGGGAGTTCCTCAAGGCTCAATATTAGGTCCTATACTCTTCTGCATATTTATTAATGACCTTCCAACAGTCTGTAAACATACAACAGTACACCTTTATGCTGACGATGTTCAACTACATTTAGCGATGCCTCCTGGTAACCTAAATGAACTTGTTGTTCTCATCAATGAAGACTTAAACATATTACTACCTGGTCTCTAGCTAATGGGCTGCTTCTAAATCCATCTAAATCTCAAATAATACCCATTTCAAAAAATAATTTCAACCTTTGCCTCCTTCCAGATGTTTATTAAGGTAAACATAATTAACAAAATTAAAGCTGTTGACTCAGTTACTAGTCTAGGCTATATTATCAACCGCAATTTGTTTGGTTATAATCACACAAACGTGGTCGTGGGTCGTATCTATGGATGTCTGCGCAAATTGTGGATCGGTGCTTACTTTACCCCTCAGGAAACAAGACGAAAGTTGGTACTGTCTCTAGTCCTACCCCTCATAACATATGCTGAGGTGGTCAATAGCAGTCTTGATTCTTCATCCCAGCGAAAACTGCAAGTTGCCTTTAACGACGCAGTTAGTTTATTAGTTTATTTGACTTTTATTTTCATCTTTAATTCAATACAGTCTTCATAAAAAGAAAGAAATATATATATATATACTTAAGTCTATTATGGTTTGGCCTATGGCCGTCTACCAGATTGACAAAATAGCGTAAACTTTAAAAATCTTCATCAACTATACATTTTCTATAACGCAGTGCATTTGTACAGTAGTTGTAGAGTAAATCCCATCCTCGGTCTCCATTTAAAATTTGAATTGCTTCATCTATTTCCAAGGTATATGACTTAAAAAACCTTATTCGTATTTCTTTTAAGATTGGGCATACTGCAAGAAAGTGAAATACATCCTCTCGTATCTTCATATTACAAATATTACACAGGATAGGTAGTTCTGGGCGGTGTGGAATGAAGTTCAGGTTCAGTAGCTCTCCTCTGATTTTAAAAATTAAACTTATCTTCTCTACCATATTGTTGTTCAGAAAATATGTTTTTTCTGCTAGTTGATATTTCAGCTTACTGTAGTACGTCCTATACTGAGAGGACTGTGCAACTGTTACAAAGCGATCATACATATTTCGACCTACTTTTTCCAATAGGATGTTGAGTTGCGTTCTTAGATGTTCGGGTTGCTCATCGGGTGCTATACGTATGCTCATTCCACAGTCTGATGCAAGGCGTTCCCATTCTTGAAAGAAACTTGCTTTCTTTCGTAGTACACTCTTGAGTACAACTTTTGGCAGTCTGTCATCACTCATACCCATAACTTTTATTATTTACTCAAAATGTAATCTCAGTGTTTCAAAAACATAGGCGGTGCTCCAGTCTCCAGATGCAGCATGTAATTAGGTGTAGAACTTGGTAAGCGGAACATTCTCTTTAAGAAATACCGAAAAAACTTCTCAACTTCAACATAGGAACAGTACCTGCGATCCATACAGAAGAATTGAAGCTGCGGTTGTGCGAAAGAGTTTCTGCTTCGAGCTATCGTTTATACACTTATTATTGATGCAGCGTCCCCATACCGATGAGATTGCTCGTTTGGCTTCAGACAGTTTGGCCTCTAGATGCTTCTTCATATTCAAGTTTGAGGAAACTAAAATTCCAAGGTATTTATACTCCCGGACTACTTCCACCAATTCTCCTCGATACATCCACCTTTCACTTTGAGTATATCTGCCGCCGCCGCCTCTGAACACCATTACCTTCGACTTATTCAAGTTCACGCTTAGGTTCCAGTATTTGCAGTATGTGGAGAGCCTATTCATCATAAGTTGCAATCCATCTATAGTATCGGACAGAAAAACTAGGTCATCTGCATATTTGAGAACCGGAATTTTTTATACTGCCAAACTCGACTCCACCCTTTACCGCATCTGATATGTCATTAATGAACAGAATAAACAGTAGCGCACTCAAAATACATCCCTGCTTCACACCCATCGTTGTTGTAAATTCTTCAGAAATTGATTCTCCATCCCAAACATACGCCACATTATTTACATACATTGCTCTTAGGATGTTGATTATTTTCGTTGAAAAACCAATATTGTACAATTTGTAAAATAGAGCTTCGCGTGCAATAGTGTCGAAGGCCGCTCGAAAGTCGACGAAAAAGGCATATAGTTTTTTATGTTTTTGCTTATAGATCTCCGCTATATTAAGTAATGTGAACAATTGATCGACTGTTGAGTAGGTCTTTCTAAATCCGGCCTGAGACTCGTGCAAAACTTTTTTATCTTCAACCCAACAGGTAAGTCTGTTATATATAAGCGCAGCAAATAACTTCGCAGATGTATTTAGAAAAGAGATTCCTCTGTAGTTTGCAGGATCGACATAGTCACCTTTTTTGTGTAGTGGATAGATAATTGCTTTTTTAAAGCTTTGCGGAATGTTTGCGGATTCGAAAATTCTATTATATTCTGCAACGAGAGCCAACATAAATTCATCTGTGCAGTTTTTATAGAACTCGTATGGGATTCTGTCATCTCCGGGGGCCTTTCTGTTTTTAGCTTTATCAATGGCTTCTTTAACTTCTTCTATTGAAAATGGGTTATCTAGGAATTGATCTATAATCAATGGATCTGCATCGCAGTGCGTTACATCAATGGCGTACGCACATACCAATCTAATAAACGACCCTAAGTTCTTTTTCCAATTCGTAAACTATAAAAAAAAATCCGACGGTTACCCTCCTTCGCTCTCTTACGAAAACGTATCTTCCACCGACCCACATACCATTGCCAACTTTTTTGCCACATTTTTTAAGTTATCGTTTGCCGACGACTCCTTCGCACCGGATCCCTCCTACTTTGACCACCTACCTAACTTCTCTAGCGGTCCCTTTCTCTCTCAAATTGTTGACCCTTCCATTATTGAAAAAAAATTACAACTGCTTAATGACGAATTCCTACCCGGCCCAGATGGTCTTCCAGCCATTTTCCTTAAGAAGTGTTCTTCTAACCTCTCGCTCCCACTTTCGGCTCTCTTTCATCTTTCTCTCTCAAATGGAGAATTTCCCCAAATTTGGAAAACCTCGTTCATTACACCGATACACAAAAAAGGATCAAAAAATGAAATTACTAATTACCGCCCAATTGCCAAACTCTCGCATATACCCAAACTTTTTGAAAGTATTGTATATGAAGTCTTAAGTTTTCGGAGCAAGTCCCTTATTTCACCCTACCAACATGGCTTCCTGAAAGGTAGATCGACTACTACAAATCTCGTCGAATTTGTTTCATATGCCCTATCATCCCTAGAGAAAACCTTGAAAACCGATATTACAGCGTACGCTTTAGGTCGGTACATTCGTCCTCTTTCTTAGCAACATCTGGTGTCCCACAAGGCAGCCATTTAGGTCCCCTTCTCTTCATCCTAACGGTAAATGATCTTGAGAAGATCATCAAACACTCATCTCTCTCTCTCTACGCAGATGATGCTAAAATCTTCAAAACCATCTCTTCACCTCAAGACTCTTGCCTCCTTCAAGAAGACCCTGACAGTTTTTCGACCTGGTGTTTCAAAAACTGCTTAGAACTCAACATCAACAAATGCCAATTCATTACCCTATCACGCAAGCGCAACAAGTCAACCAATTTCTCTCGTTCATTCTCTTCGCGACCTTGGCATATTGTATGATAGGGAGCTAAATTTTCATTCGCATATTGACGAAATAATTTGTATGGCCAACTCATCACTCGGCTTTGTTAAACGTTGGTCTAAAGAATTCTCCGACCCTTACGTGACTAGATCTCTCTACATCTCTTTAGTTCGCCCCCTCCTTGAATACGCTAGTCAAGTGTGGTCTCCTTTTCATAGAGTTCATGTAGACAGAATTGAGAACGTCCAACGTCGTTTTCTTCGATTCGCCCTTCGAGGTCTGCCTTGGGACGATCCTTTTATCTTGCCACCCTATATTGACCGGCTCAATCTCATTAACCTGAATACCCTAGAGGAACGCAGAGACGCTGTAGACATTCTTTTCATTTTTCGTCTTTTCTCCGGCTCCGTCGACTGCGCCTCTCTTTACAACTCTATTTTCTTCAACACTAACCCCCGTAATTTACGTTGCCCTCGGCTCTTTTACCCACCACACCATCGTACCTCATATGGCTCCAATGAACCGATATCCCGTATGCTGCGAAAGGTAAATTCCAACCTTTCAGTTTTCGATTTTAACCGCAGCGCTGCCCACCTGAAACTCGATCTCCTTCACCACTCTCCTTATCTTTAAGTCTTTTCATGTCTTATTTTAAAGTGTCTTAGATTTAAGCTGTTACCTTAAGCCTAAATGTTAATTTTAGCTTGTATTAAGCCAAATATATGGGGGTATTGCCCCCACTAAAACTAAAACTACGTAGATATGACCATATTTCTGTGTTTGCTAGGGGTTTGCTTGGTTGTACTTTGAAACAATATATCAACGCCAGGAATTGTATGTTTTTGCACAAAATTATTAAAACTCAAAGTCCGTCTTACTTGTATAATCGACTTAATTTTACTCGCTCCTCTAGAACCATCAACGTCATTCCCTATCGTTACAATTACCTAAACGCATCACGTTTATTTTTTATCCATACTGTAAGGCTTTGGAACTCTTTGCCCTCTCGATTGAAGAATATTTCAAATCCAATCAATTTTAAAAGTGCAATCCTTCAACATTTCTCTAACTTATCCACTTAAATTCTTTCCCTCATTGTCCACTCCCTTTCTTTTTCTTTCTTTACTCTATCTCTCTATCCTATCTCAAACTTAGATTAAGATAAATATTGTTATTAGTTTTAAGTATTTCGAATTAGTATAACTCATGTGTAAATTGCTAAGTACTAAAAAAGATCATATCTTAATGTACAAACCATTTAATAAATGAATAAATGAAATGAAATGAAATGAATCAGAATAGGGTGTAGACAATTTGTTTGTTTTTATTGAAAATATACCAAGTAGGGTAGTTGAAAGCTCACTAACACTGTAGAGAGACTTGCTCGGAATGGTGACGTGGAATAAAGTCACAATAAAGTGCACGACTGGGTCGAATGAAACTTTCTCGTTCACCAAAAGTTTGGTTGGTGGTTTCATATTTTATTAGGCTTGAGAAGCGAAGCTAGATAAAATAATCGGTTTATAAAATACGCGAATAGTGTTAAATAAAATCCACTTTTGGGTAATTCATTTGATTTGACAGTACAGATCAAATATCAATGTGAGTTTTTATAAGTTGAAGCTCTCAGTAACAGACAATTATAGCAAGTTCTGGTTAGACAGTTGTAAGCGGCTACTGTACTATTTTCTAAGCTCTTACACTTTACACAAGATTTTTAAGTACAAGGCAAAGTGTAGCATAAGTTTCTGTTATTTAATCGGTTTTTATTTTTGACTGGAATAGATTAGTGACGCTGGTTTAAGGTGTCTATGATTGGAAGTGGATAGACCGATATATTTACATGTACGAATTATGAGATTTGTTTTTTTAATTTGCATATGAATATTCCGATGGGCGTGTATGGGGGTGCAAATGGAGTGGGAGCTTCTGATTGTGTAAGCTCCAAGTGGTTGGAGTGGTTGGATTAAGAAGTGGGTTATATATAAAGGGCGTCGGATAATTCACGAAAAATGTAATTTTGATTAGAAAGCCTAATTTTTTTATTGATTCATAGTTGAAGTTATGTTTGGAATAGCACATCGGATAAATGGCCGCCACGGCTTTGCTGGCAAGTACGTACCTACTCTTTTATTGAAATTTTCTATGACCCTCTCGCATAAATGTGAATTTCATAATACACCTCCCCATTTTCTCTTTCTAGGCGTTGGTGGTCGTGGGCTTGCTGGCATAGACCATTGACTTAAAAAAAAATCCAAAGAATGGCAGATGGCCAATTCTGATCGCAAAAACGGCCGATTACCCGATTAGAAAATGCCCAAAATCCGCACAGTAACGCGTTGTGGAATCATTATTTGTTTGTCAACAATTACTCGTGGGTTTTCTGAACCCCAAATGCGACAATTTAGACGATTCATTACGATGAAAATGCGCTTCATCACTGAAGATGATTTTGTACGACAAATGCGGACTGTAGCTGACAAACCTTCATTATTTTTAAAATATTGCTCAACAATGAAACTGCGTTGTTCTTGTATAGCGGTCCATTTTTACTAACCCTGAACTGTCAGCTGTCACATTGTTATCTTTTTTTCTGTTGGCATCACTGAACTATTAAATGGCGCGAAATTAAAATTTTGCGGGAATTATGGGACACCCTTTATTTGCTAAAAAGAAGTTCTTCTTAGTTGTAATTGCTTTTTTATTGGCAGTACGGTATTGAGTTTAAAAAAAATGTATACGAAGACAGACCGGGATTTGGGTAGTTATCACATCACATCACACTTTTATATAAAGAGGCAATGTTTGTTGGTAAGAGGTAATTTCCGGAACTACTGAACCGAAAATTCAAAAATTCTTTCACTAATAGAAAGCTACGGGATAGAGTATTGCGATATGCTATTTTATTTTTATTTTTTGATTTTCCATTTTTATTTTTTTTTTTTTTTATTTTTTGCACTAATTCGAGAAGCACTGCGAAGCAGCTTACGGGATAATTTATTATAATTGCATTTGTTATTTTTAATACTTCATTTCGGCAGTATAAAAGGACATCCAAAATGTTGTTTAATCAAAATTCCTTCGACAAGCAACTCGGTAGGATCTTCAAATACTCTAAGACGATTTGCCTAGGAGGTTCTTTTTAATTACTGACAAAGACTTTTTCTCAGTCTTCCTAAGAACTATCAATAACAGTGTCGCTTCTTTTGTAAACTTTAATAAAAATAAAATACGATTGTATTTTTAATAAATACCCAAGACATCTATTATTTCCCTGCCAGGAGAAATATATGGCTACAAATAAGAATTAAGAAAAGAGGAGTTCAAATTTAAAAAAAACGAGTGCGCTTTAGACCACACGACTGCAGTAAAACTTCTTTAGCTCCATCTATATAAACATGTTTAGTTTATACATATTAATATATCAATTTTCTTCAATAATTTACTGGCTATGCGAGGAAGAGAGAAAGAAAATGTGAGCGCGCGAATTAAAACACTTGGTTCTTACTTTTAAAATTAAACAATATTTATTTGGAACTATGTCCTTTATTATTGAAATACTTTTTACTAATTCTAAAAGGAGCTTAAGGCTACTATGTAGTTACAATAAGACTGTCGATAAATTCATCATACAGTCGTATTTATATACTTTTCTTATCTATCTACAAGGAGACCCAAGCGTACAATCGTCTTGCTTGATAATGAAGAAGAGATAATATTCCAACATTGTATACAAACGATATTATCTCTTTTACATATGTTATCATTGTAGCGTTGTGTGCAAGACTGTACTAGAGACTAAAGATATCATTGAATACAAATAATGTTATCTTTTTTCTCAATATGTTTTGCTATGGATACTTAACTCCCCCCCTTGTTAAACGAAATCGTCCCGATTTTTCGACGCTATTTTTAACATCTCTCTTTCATAAGTTTTGTTATATGCGTCAATCTTTTTTTGTTTTTGACGATCTGTTATACATTGTATAGTTTTTACCATTACGTACGTAAATGCTAGAATAACAATCAGTGTTACAATTGTGTATATAGTTGATAATATCGGTTTTTCTTCAAAAGGAATAATTAGTTTTTTTAAAGTATCTATGTTATCGAATTTGTACATTGTATCTTCTTTAATTATTTGGTCGATGTAAGACTCTGAATTATGATTTCTTAATATAACTTCTTTAATTTGCTTATGCATGTTTTTGTATATTTTATCATCTAGATTTATAGTATTTTCATAAGTAACTAAGTTTATACCATTAATTGTTTGATTATTTAGCTTATGCTTACCGCTTAATAACATAACACCGGATTCAATTTCTAAGTCGTAATCGTATTCTTGTTTAATGTTGCATATTTTTGTGGTGCTTATCTTGAGTGAGATGTAAATGCCTGTGCACATTATCATGTTCTATTCTGCGAGCAATTGCGAATGCGTGTTCTAGATCATTTATTGTAGCTGAATATAATGATCCTCTTGTAAAGTTGTCACTCATACCATCAATGAATATACGAACTGCGTCGTCGTTAGCATTTTTAATTAGTCTGTCGATTATATTCGGCGGATCACCTGACATAGTGATTTTTGATATTATTAAATTGAGATTTTTATTTATCTCGTCGTGGTATTCAGACAGTGTGCTTCTTTTTTGCGTGATGGCTTTCATCATGTCTTGTAGCACGTATAGAGGTTCTTGATTAGAGTACGTATAATCTAATCTGTTACGTATCGCCTCAAAATTAAAAATTGTGTTATAATTAGTTAACACATTCGCGGCTGCACCCTGTATTTTACTTTTCACTATAGTCAATGCTGCTGCGTACTTACTGTGTGTTTTGAGGTTTTTAATGCTGTCCATTAATCTGGATGCTTCTTCGCGCCACGACCGATAATTTGATTGATCGCCGTTGAAAATAGGTAGGCTTTTAAATGCGTCTAACTGTATTTCACTACCATCTGTATATGTGGTTCTTATTTCCTCTAGCACAGGTATGTTTGGTACTATGCCTAATCCAGATTTTACTTCATTTAGTTTTGTTTCTAAATTAGTGTTTATTTGATTTTGGTTAGTTATTATTGCTGCTAACCTTGCATTCTCTGTGCGTGTGTGCTCTAGGGTTTGTGTTACTGTGTTGCACCTGGTTTCTAAAGCTTCTAATCTTGCCATTAATACTGCGAGTTGTTCCATTTTGAACTCGTGTCTGTTGTCGTCGAATTTGTGTGTTTTTTTTTTTCACATATACACTTTCACTGAATTGCTTTGCTGCTTCGTACGAAGGAGCTATATTTGTACCTGCTATGCTAGGTAATTCTTGTAACCGGTAACGCGAGTGTTCTGTTTATACTAGATTTCACTACTTGTTCCCGAGGTCCGCTCGATTGAAGTTAAAAAGTATATTTAACCTCCTGGCAGGATCGCCAATTAAAACACTTGGTTCTTACTTTTAAAATTAAACAATATTTATTTGGAACTATGTCCTTTATTATTGAAATACTTTTTACTAATTCTAAAAGGAGCTTAAGGCTACTATGTAGTTACAATAAGACTGTCGATAAATTCATCATACAGTCGTATTTATATACTTTTCTTATCTATCTACAAGGAGACCCAAGCGTACAATCGTCTTGCTTGATAATGAAGAAGAGATAATATTCCAACATTGTATACAAACGATATTATCTCTTTTACATATGTTATCATTGTAGCGTTGTGTGCAAGACTGTACTAGAGACTAAAGATATCATTGAATACAAATAATGTTATCTTTTTTCTCAATATGTTTTGCTATGGATACTTAACTCGCGCTGCTTTCCTTTGCTCCTACAGTATGATACAGACAATAGGCCACGGTTGCCACTTACAAAAAAAACCCAAATTATTTTATTTGATTTTGCACAAAATTACCAGCTGCTAGAATACATGGGAGATCATCTACCTATTTTCTTATAACAAACCCTTAACAAATTAGAGTTTTATGTCTGTATATAAATAATATGATTAATTAACCTATCCATATCTCAATATAGTTATAAACAGAAACTGTTTCGAAGTTCACCATCTGTCAAAAAAAGAAAATGTGTGTGGATGGTGATGAAGCATATGCAAATAATGCAATGCGTTCACTCAGAAGCAGTAAGGTAGCATTTAAATGAGGTGATATCCAGTTCGCATTCTTGGTACATCTGCTCAGAAAGTAACCATAACCAAATAAAATTTACCAAATTACCGAACTCAAAAAGCAACAAAAAATTAAAAAAGTGGCAACCTTGCACTGTGTCTTAGATATACGAAACGTAACTGGCTTTGAGAGAAAGAGAGAAGGAAAAGAAACCTCTCTCTCTTGCTCCTACAGTGTGATACAGACAATAGGCACTGCGGTGATACAAGACTTTAGAGGCAGGTTATCCCACGGTTATACCCAATGAATCCCTTTTCTCCCTCGCCAAAATATTAAAAATCCCAAATTTATCTCACGAAATATTAAGTTAAAAAAACATTTCTTTTATTAAATTCTGTCCTTTTTATTATTAACAAATCGAGTTACATTATACATAAACTATGCAAGCTAACAAAAATAAATACATGTTAAGATACGTCTATATATAATACAAAAATAGAAATATATGTATCTTAGAAATCTTTAACACGTTACAAAAAAAGAATATAAAATTGCATTCGGCATTGAAATGAAAATAATATTCAACATAAAATAAATATCTTATGGATTATTTCAAATTTAGTCCCGGTTTCAAGTCTCATTATTCTTGATTATTCATACAAAAATAACATAGAAATTTGATTTGAGAATGAGGTATGGCGTTTTTGCATACATTCCAATGTTTACAAAATAAATAAATTTATTATGTTCAAAAATACTCGTGATTCATTCACAGATATGTCATTTTATGAAACAGTTTAGGGAAATAAAAAAAGAAAATGACAGCATTCAGATATGTTGAATGACTTTTTTCTAAACATGAAAATATTTAATTTGATCGTAGCATGAATAATTTTTATATTCTTAATGAAATGAGCAACTGGGAACACAATTTGACCAACAAGTAAAATCTTTTTGTTCTGAAAAATCCCTTTGTCCCTTTTACCTTATTATTAGTGAGAAAATCCCGCAAAAGGTGATCAGGTATCACTGCTGCACTCTATGATGTGTCTTAGATAATGAAATGTAACTGGCAGAGAGAAAGAGAGAACGAAAATGTGTGTTCGCATCTATCTCTCTTGCCTCTACAGTAATATTCGAAACGAAACGTCACTCTCTCTCTTTCTATCTTCACTAACTTATATCTCCCTCTCAACTTCCGCTCGCAATTTCCGTAACGCTTTCGTGACGCATTCACCAGCTTTTTTTGACGCGATTTTTCTCATGGTTTTTCTTTCCTTTTTGACATGATTTTCCGACCGATTTTAATGAAATTTTGTGGATATGCGACTGTGAAATTAATTTAAATTGATTTTTTTAATACAAGTGATCACAAAGATAAAAATAGTTTGATTTTGAATAAGAAATCCGTAACAAATATCATCAAAATTTATTTAACTTAAAATGTTAACGCCTAGCAAAGCAGGCGACGGTCAGCTAGTTTTTTAATAAATAAGTAATTGAAAAACAGATTTATTCGAACTGTTTCAGAAAAACTATGTATGTGATCCTAATTAGAACTATTTTAGTATCCTAAATATGCATTTTGATCAAAATCGTTAGAGCGTTTTTTTTTTTTAAATTATGCAGTCCAAACAGAAACAAATATTGCCATGTTTAGTTCGAAAAATACAACTACTTAACTATTAAGATAAAAACTGATTATAGTATATTGTTCGGGATGTAAGCATTACTTGGTTTTTAAAGGTTTTTCGAAATCGAAAATGGGGTTTTTGAGACATGAGCAGTTTTGAAAATTAGCGTTTTCGGTGATTCGAATTGAAAATTTAGGACGCAATAAATTTGAAAATATCAATTTTACTCAAAGTATGCATTTTGGTTAAAATCGTTTGTGCCGTTTTCAGGTAAACTGAAGAAATCAAAATTAAAAAAAAAAAATACTTTTTCCAAAAATTCATTGCACTATAATGTATAGAAAAATTGAGCTATTCAGTTATAAATGATCATATTACATTAGGAATTAATTTTTGTTACAATAGTATGGACCGTTTTCGAGATATGTCCAAATTTCAAAAGTACCATTTTTTTTAGCGAAAAACTGAGTATGCAGTCATATTAACCTTACCTACTTAAGCTCAAATATAAATTTTGGTTGAAATCCTTAGAGCCGTTTTCGAACAAATCAAATTGGTATGAAAATTTTATATCAGAAATAGTACCTACTATTAATATTGAGGTTTCCGTGCTAAAAAAAACGGCCCCGAACTGTAAGCCCCCAAACTCCAAACCCGAAGTTTGAACGAAATCCGGGTAACCATTTAGACGGACGGAATTTTGCCACCCACTTTTTTACGTTATAAGTACCGTTATTCGATTTTTTTTTTTTTTAGCGAAAAACTGAGTATGCAGTCATGCCAACCTCACTAACATAAGCTTAAATATCAATTTTCGTTGAAATCGTTAGAGCCGTTTACGAACAAATCAGACTGGTATATTTTTAAAATAAGGTCGGAGGAATTCACATTTGAAGCTTACATCCAACACCAAGGTTGAACCTATACCTCAACTCAGCTATAAACTCTCGCAATGGCATCACATCAGAAGTCAAGCGAAGTATTTAGCTTGGCAATCGTTGTTTTTTAGCCCAGAAAGTCTGTTCTGAAGTTGAGCCTTTTGCAGTAACACGTTCTAAGAGGAATGGGCACAAAACTTAAATGCTCGTTCCGGACGATTTATTCTTCTTGTGATTTTCGATCTCATTTGCTATAACGGGCAATCAATGAGGAGGCTTATCAAAGAACTTCTCAAGCTGTACATACAGCTACCTCGTCATAACTAGAAAAATGCGCTAAGTCCTCTCAAACGATTGCGGCAAGAATGGATCTCAAAACACTGGCCTGAAGAGTATTTGATTCAAGGACGGAGCAAGAACGCGGTAGAGACAAATATCGCCACAGGCGGCGCACGCCAGTTAAGTTGGACAGGCAGTCATCCAAAACCGCGATAAATGCGTCTTGAAGACCAACATCATCCAGAAGAACATCTTCTTAAAATATAAAAAAAAAACTTTATCTCCCTAAAACCTAAAAAGAATAATTCCACTAAAAAGCTGATCATAGATAACATCCCAATATGCAAGCATCCTATCATCACCATACATCATCTGACAGCTCAATTACGTCCAACAAATTGGTGAGATTTTTTGAAAACCTCCTGCGACTTGCAACTCTTACTGACTTGCAACTATGCACAGCCATAAGCACTTTCTGACTGACTACAAATTGCCTTGAAACTTTTTAATGTTACATCGTTCATATATACCACACTCGGTTCAAATGTGCGGCGATAAACTTAATGAAGATCTGCTGCCAAAAGCTGTGACGATGGTCTTTGTATATAGCCTCCATTTCGCCGCGGGGAAAAACCGACAATATTCGCAAAATTCTTACCACAGCCAAAGAGACTCTTTCCCATTGAGCTGCAGGACTCTCAAGATTTATGCGGTTATTTAGTGTGGATAATGTTCACCACCCCCTCCTACTGCGGTATGTCAAACACACACAAAGCACCCGAACGGAAGCCAAGTACAATTCACTTGTATATAAGTGCCCCTCAAACTTGTTAAGCTCACCTCTTTCGAACGTGTGTCCTCCTCTATGAGAAATTATCTGGGAATTTCGCCAGATTTACTGTTCTCTTTTTTTTTGTCGTCGTTGGAGTCCTTTCTTTGCACAAAAGGCCAACCGATGTTATCGGATTCTGAAACGAAGTAAAGGAGAAATATTAAATGGAAAGCCCTTTGTCAAATGGGTAGACTGTAGGAAATGTCGGCAATCAAAATATTTACGAAAGTCGTTATAAAAAAGAATTTCGCAAAACGAGTCTAAATGCAATTTCCATGCTGTCACGCAAGGCGTTGTTTTGTTTCGTTGCCGTAAATTAGTCGGAGCTGCGGTCAATTTGCAGTAAACTACAATTTTATGAGTGTATTTCTCTGGGAGCATAATAAAAACATTCGAATTGACACCGTTAGCACTGTTTGAGTGACAGACTGGCAGGTGGTTGGGTCGCACAGTATTTGTGCCTTTTGGCGCACCTTAGTGTGCACATTAGCTTTCAATTAAAATGCAGTCCGGTACCGGTACGGCATTGACGGGGAAATGGGCTGGTAAAACCGTTCACGGGGTTGTCTCTTGTCATCTTAATTTGCACACGCTGTTCGCCAAGTGGATATAATTACAAATAGTTGTTAGCTGTCAAGTGAATGCTCGTCGGAGATACTTGTCATTATCCATGGCTAAGAGGTTGTTGAAAATTCAATTAACAGTTGATAATTAAAAGTTGAGCTTGCGTAGTAGTCCTAGTATCACGTATACAAACAGATGTTGAACGCAGTTAATTATGGTCTCGGTAAATAAATATGGCAGCGGAATTAAAGTCTCACGGTGCGGTCTTGATTACACATGGGGAAGGCCGGCGTTTGGCTGACGAAATAAGCAACAGGAAAGGATGACTGAGTTTAGACACTGCGTGTAGAGGCTAATTCGGACTGATTTTGTATAAGCTCTCAAAGCTTATATAGCGGAGTCCGCTACTATTTTGTCCAGGGTTGAAAGGTATTTAAAACGGCGGTAGAATGTGAAATCTGAAACTTTGAAAAATATTTATACGACAAAGCTTTTGAAGTGACACCCATTAATGGCTCCTTGACTTAGTCTAACTTAATAGCAGCACAACTGATTGGGTTGGGCACAAGACGAATCTTAAACAACGTTCGAAGTTACATATGACACCGGTGACTGGACATTGATCATCTTCTGCTTCTTTGAAAGAAGACAGAAGACCACCGTGATGGGGTAAGGCATTAATCGGCTTTGAACAAAACCAAACTAACGGGACAGAAGGTTCTCGAAAGTAAGTCCGCGAGGGTTAAAAAATGAGTTCAGAGAAGTACAATGTAGCCTCAGTTTTCGTTAGCACATTAGTAGCGCACTTTGGACTTTGCATTCCTTTTCAAAACGCCCACTCCTATCCAGCGTTAAGAAAACTAGAATGTCCGAGCCAACGAATGGAAGGGATCTACAATTTTATGCCGAGTCCAAGCGGCCAATTGAGGAGCTCTTTCATGACAGTTATACTCTCAGATGTCAGACGTTCGCGAGAGGTGGCGCAGTGAAAATAAAGTGAACGACTTTCTCTTTCATCAAAAGTTTTTAATTAGGTAGGTAAAGATCTGAGAACCGATGCTAGATAAAAGAAACGGTGAATAGAATATATAGGAAAAGGAATATGTAGTGTTAAATAAAATTCACTTTTGGGTTATTCAGCTGATAGGCAGTACAAATATAAATAACAATGCGAGTTTTTATAAGTTGAAGCTGTCAGTAACAGGCAACTGTTCCAAGATGGTTAAAGAGTTAAAAGCGTCTACAGTACAATTTTATAAGTTCTTACACTTTACAAGGCAAAGTGTGGCAGTGGTTTCTGTTTTCAGGTCTGCTAATGCAATTTTTTTTTTTTTTTGACTGAAATATATTAGTAACGCTGGTTTAAGATGTCTATAATTGGAAGTAGGGTTCGTGTTAGCCCGAAATCTTTACATGCATATTGATGTAAGTTTTCAGAGATTTGTTTTTGAGTTTGCATTAGCAGTTCTAAACCGAATATGCCGATGGACGTGTGTGGGGGTGCAACTGAAGTGGGAGTTTCTGAATGTGTAAAGAAGTGGTTGCAATTATTTTAAGGTGCATATTCAACAAGTTTGAAAAAAAGGGAAATATTTGCTAAAATGAAGTTTTGCGTACCTTGCTGTTATAACATATCTATCGGAAGTGGGGAGATTATAACAGAAATATAGCATGATATGTGAAAATAGATCAGGAAATATAAATAATTAAAAAAAAAACTATTTTTTTCGAATATTTTGAGCAAAACTAAGTACGGGGTCTTATTTTGAATACTGATTTTATCTTAAATATGTATTTTGATCAAAAGCGTTAGAGCGGTTTTTGTAAAATTTGGCAGACATAACAGTATACCAAAAATTGCAATGTTTAGTTTGAAAAATACTATTGCTTAACTATTTAGCTGAAAACCCAGTACAAGTTCTTGTTCGGGATAGAAGCATTACTTGGTTTTTAAAGTTTTTTTTTTCGAAATCGAAAATGTGGTTTTCGAGATATGAGCAGTTTTAAAAATAAGCGTTTTTGGTTATTGGAATTGTAAAATAAGAACGCAATAATTTTGATAACATCAATTTTACTCTAAGTTTGCATTTTGGTCAAAATCGTTACTGCCGTTTTCAGGTAAACTGAAGAAAACAAAATTTTTAAAAAAATACTTTTTTCAAAAATCCATTTTACGATAATACAGAGAAAAACTGAGTTTGGCATTAAGTAAGAAATGACCATATTACCTTAGAAATTATTTATTTTTCTAATCGTATGGACCGTTTTCGAGATATGTCCAAATTTCAAAAGTACCATTATTCGATTTTTTTTTTTTTTTTAGCGGAAAACTGAGTATGCAGTCATATTAACCTCACCTACTTAAGCTCAAATATAAATGAAAAAATCAAACTGGTATGAAAATTTTATATCAGAAGTAGTACCTTCTATTTATATTGAGGTTTCCGTGCTAAAAAAAAACGGCCCCGAACTGTAAGCCCCCAAACTCCAAATCCGAAGTTTGAACGAAATCCGGGTAACCATTTAGAAGGACAGAATTTTGCCACCCACTGTTTATGTTCTACAACAAATCGATGGAGCTCTGAAACGGCCTTGTAACTAATGGAATCGCCGTCTTTTCAGATTTAAAAAAAGTTGTTTATTAACACAGACAAATGGGAATGACTAATAAAGCATAATTAATTCTACACTTATACATATTTGTCAAACCGTCATTTTATAAATTCTGAAGTGTTTGTTTAACAGAGTATTATACACGAATAACATTAACAGACAATAAATAGTAAATGTTATTGAAATAACATAGAATCAAAGTTGTTCGCATTTATTTTACGTTCTTTGTACTGCTACAAGATTGATCTTCTACTACAAGGTCTTCGGCATTCCGCTCCGTCACCATCAGGAATATTGTCAAAGACTTCTATTCTATATCGGATTTATTATTGATAAAGAAAGGTCAAATTGTGCTGCGCTTTGCCACCTCCAGTCTGAACCACTGTTTTTTTTTTCGTCTACGGCCATCTTTCTTATTTCTTTTTTGTATGCTTGGTAGACATTTTTTAGCGCTTCAATACTCCAGTGACGTGCAGACGCCGATTGGGACTTAAAGCCAGCGGTAATTCGTTCCCAAGTCGGTTCTTATTATTTCCAAGTTAATCCGACTGTTTTTTTTTTACTTTCTTTTGTTAATTTTTCTTCAAAGGTGCATTGAAGAAGGATGGAATGAAAATTTGGATTTTTCAATCTATCTGCAATCTTAAAACCAAAACAATATTCCAATTTCACCTTTGCGAACTGAAATGAAACTCATTTGAAGTTTATTTGACATTTAGCAATACAGAACAATTGGCCACTTTTCAAATTATGTTTATCTAAGCAAAGTGCAACTTCAATATTTTCTGACAAAATAAATTAAGTTGCACTTAGAACTTAAGGTAAACTTAAGTATGATACAGACTTAGAAACGGTATCAGCAACGCGTACTTCAAATATAATATGAATGAAAAACCAATATTAAAAATATGTACTTGGAATGCAAACGGACTTTTGCAAAAGCTCGACGAATTGGAAAAGCATATTGACATTTGCTTGATTTCTGAAACCCACGTAAAAGAGCGATATCACTTTTAAAAATACAAGGCTATAATGATTTCCACGCTTGTCACCCATCGGGAAACGCGAGAGGTGGATCATCATTGTTTATTAAAGACTGCATTGAACAATACGAAGACCTGAAGGTAGAGCTTGAAATTATGCACGATTCGAGTAAAAACCAGTCAGGGTACTCTTAGAATTTCATCTGTCTACTGTCAACCACGATCCGCGCTTGAAAAAATTGATTTTACTAACTTGCTTAAATCGCTCAAACCAAATTTCATTATTGGCGGCGATTTTAATACGATACACACGTACTGGGGTTCTAGATACATCGCGCGAAAAGGTAGAATGCTCTATGGGGCAGGTATGGAGTACAGTTGTGATTTCCACTTGACGGGAAAACCGACCTACTGGCCAACTGATACTTCAAAAATACCTGATCTGATTGATTTTTGCGTCGTGAAAGGAATATCTACCAACCACATTAAAGTTGAAGAGAGCTTTGATCTGTCATCTGATCATTCACCGGTTATTTTAACATTGACCGTAAAGCTAGTCAATAACCTAGAGCCAGCGAGATTAATTGGTAAAACAACTAATTGGGAAGACTTTACGAACGAAATTGAAGAGAGTGTTGAACTGAGCGTTCCACTCACGACACCTTATGAGCTTGAGGTTGAAGTTGATCGCTTCGTCGAGGTCGTTCAGCTCGCCTTCTAGAATAATACGCCTAACTCAAGAAAAACGCCGGCCAAATACGGTTTACGATATCCTCCCGGAATAAAAGAATTGGTCAACGAAAAAAGGGAGGCGCGTAAAAAATGGCAACGGAGTCGCGCTCCGCAACATAAAGCACATTTGAATTATTTGTGCAATTTGTTGAAGACAGCAATTAAGGATTTTAAAAATCGTGCGATAGGTTCTTACCTTGAAAGTTTAACAGCGAAAAAAGAATCCAATTATTCACTTTGGAAAGTTGTAAAACGCACCAAAAGTCCCAAAATCCCCGCGCCGCCAATAGAAATAAATCAAAATGAATGGGCAAGGGAAGATAAAGAAAAAGCGGACGTTTTTGCCGCCCATCTAGAAGAAACCTTTAAACCGTACGATGGTCAAGCGGCTCACGACAGCACCAATTAGGGTAGAGGGGGGATCCCCTTGACACCCTAACAGTCTATTAATTTTAGTTTTTTAACCAAAAGAGATATTGATATCTGTTCGCATTCATTTGAAGTGGAGGGCTATTTGTTATTATATTAAAAAGATTTAAAAAGATCCTTTTAAATTTTGCACATTTTTCCAACTTATGACTAAAAAACCAACTATGGATAAATTTTCGAAACCTCCCATCATAGGGGAGACTTCGTCAATATGTAGTGAGTTTTCGACATAGATTGCGAGGCTATGACAATGTTGTGTATTTGATCATATAAAATAGCAAAATAGGTAAATAAATGCAAATGCAACATATTTTTTTAATTAATGAAAAATTGTACTTTATTATTCATGAAAAAAATGCACTTAGCGAACATCTTTAGTTAGAAAAATTTATAGAAAAAATGTATTTGCTCTGTGCCCGAGAAGTGCCTGCTGGATGTTGAGGTGCCGGTAAAAGTAAAACGATGTCCTGCCTCAGAACCAATGATTTGTCCTCAATTAGAGGTTCAACAAAATATTTCGTGTTTCTCTGTCGTCGGAGAAACTTAACGACACACGCATAGTCGGTAACTTCAGTGACAAGTCCAACATAGTAGAAATCATTTTTATCGGTGAATTTTACCAACACAAACTTGTCTTCTGTGATGTTTAGTTTAGTTCCTATATCAAAAATTTCTGGAAGCTCCGTAGACTCTTCCGACAAATTTAGAGACCTATCAGAGACCGCTAGACTAAAAGCTTGACTTTCATTTGAAGAAGATGAATCAGAAGCCATTATTTTTCTGTAATTTGGCTTGTTGTTCTTTTTTCTCAAAAATGCTGATGCTTTTTTTTTTGTTGAGCCTTATGATTGTTTGTATTTCGCAGCTCTTCTATGCGTGTCTTTTCTGGCGAATCAGTGTAAATTCTTGATTTGCCTTGGTTTTTAAACACCACTTTTCTTTTGAAAACTCTCGGCAGTGGACGAATGTGGATGGAGCATGCTCTCTTGTGAAGCTATAGATGATAGTTGTTGTTGTTTCACGAAGTCCTGCGTTCTTATAGGTTGACCTTTTGAAGATGCTGAAGACATATCAAGCTGACAAGAGTTTGGTCCAGATACAGTGTGACTATCATCTACGGTTCCCTTTTGTGAAAAATCCGAATCAGGGAAAATCAAATTATTAAATGGAAAAATTCCAGTTGCAGAGAATCCTTTGGCGATATTGTCTGGTGAAAATGCTCTCATAAATGGAGTTTTTGTAAGACGAACAGTATCGGTATTATCGACTTTTATTCCCGGGTTATTTACCGAAAAGTGAACGTTTGCTTGCAAAACTGCTTAAAAGGCCGAAAAAAAGACACATCCAAAGGTTGTTATTTGTGCGATGTGTGTGGAGGAAAGAAGACAAATTCCATTATCACGGCAAAATAATATACTGTCTAGTCCACAATGGAAGGCATGGTTATCCATTAAAAGCAAAATTGGATCATCTTTCGAGCAGCGCGCGGGACTTTTTATATGGTCGAGAACATCAACAAATAGCTCGGCATTCATCCATCCATTTTTAGCTAGGAGCGGTAATGAATCCGAAGTGGATTCTTTGATAAAGTTTGGATTCATTCGTTTACGGGGGAACACGTAAGCTGGAATATGATTACCAGATGCATTTATGATTCCAATCATGGTAACCAAACTCCCACGTTCGGCCGAAGCAGCCTGTGAAACTGTTCGCTTTCCCTTTTCAGCAACGACCTATGATGCATAAAATTAAGTTTTTTCAAAGAAAAGAAACGGTTTAAAAACTTACTTTTGGAGCACTGAAGCACAGTGCTTATTCCAGTTTCATCTATGTTGTAAATTCGGTCAGAGGCGAAGTTATATTTCGCATAGACGTTCTTCAAATTATCGAAAAAAACGTCGACAGCTACTTTGGAGAATCCAAAAATACGTGCAATGCTAGTATTTTCCGGCTTGCGTAATTTTAAATCTTGGTTTCGATGCATGAAACATTTCAGCCAATCCATTCCCGCCTTTTGCTCCACGTCCCATTTGTCTGGCCGTTTTAAATTGTTTCGACGGAAATATTCAAACACAAATCTTCGTGCAATGTCATATGTAAGCCCGTGATGCAAATTAGAACACTTTTTAAAATATGTCGTTGATTCCTTTTCTTGTACCGATGTGAGTACTTGATTTGAGGAGAACTTATACTGATATTCCCTGGGAGAGCTAGAAATTTCCTGATGCTGTTTTTTGATTCTGGACAAAATTGTTGTCCTTTTCAAACCATATTTTTTGGCTGCACTTGACGGTGTTTCAACTTTTTGAATTATGTCAGATAAGGCCTTTTCCATATTTATCTCATCGATGGTTTTCTCGGGATATTTCCTTTTATAAAAGTTTGGCATTTTTAACATAAAAAAAAATTGATTTCAAGGAGTTAAAAGCAAGAGGGAGGGTTCGACACTTTACCGAAACCTCCCGTTTGCTAATGTCGAATCCTCCCTCCAGCACCGGAAAAAGTCATTAATATTACTAATTTTTGTTAAAAAATATAATAACAATTAAAGGTACCGTAAACAATTGCAAGTTTTTAAAAACCCCGCACAAATCGTGACAATATTTCGGAAGACACACACTATATATCACAAGCTTGTTGCGTCTATTCACTTCCACGTAATGAGTATTTTTTACACTGCAGTCGGGCTGGTTGGAGTAACGCTTTTTGCATAGGACGGGAGAGAACGATATTAAAGTGGCAACGAAACACTCGTGTGACGAATCCTCCCATGTGTCGAAGCCTCCCCCTTCTACCCTACTATCTGACGATTTTACACTCACAAATGCAACACTAAGGGAACTAAAACGTAAAATTGAATCTCTAAAACCTAAGAAAGCTCCGGGTTATGATTTGAGAAGTTCTCAAAGTTCTACCTAGAAAAGCATTAATTGAGCTTTTCCATATTATAAATGCTGCGCTCAGATTAAAACACGTGCCGAGCCAATGGAAAGTTTCAGAAGTCATTATGGTTTTAAAACCAGGAAAACCACCAAATCAAGTAACATCGTATAGACCAATTTCGCTTCTTCCAGTCATATCCAAAGTTTTCGAGAGGATATTACTAAGGCGTCTACAACCGGTTACAGAAGATAATAATCTTATCCCTGACCACCAGTTTCGGTTCAGAACCAAGCATTCGACGATTGAACAAGTGCGTAGAATTACTGACGTAATCGAGAAAGCATTTGAAGAAAAAAAGATATGCTCAAGCGTATTCCTTGACGTCTCACAAGCCTTTAATAAGGTGTGGCACGACGAGTTCTCCCCGTAAGCCTATATGATATTTTAGAACCAGATCTCGGGAATAGACTCTTCCGTGTTAGGCATGGAAACGAATACTCGGAGCTTAAAGAAACTTCGGCCGGCGTACCGCAAGGAAGCGTCCTGCTTTAATACAAGCAAGTGCTAAAGCCGGTGTGGACCTACGGTATACAACTTTGGGGTTGTACCAAGCGAACAAATGTCAATATTTTACAAAATGTTCAAAATAAAGTGATTAGAGAAATTGCCCAAGCTCCGTGGTATACTAGAAACGACAATATCCACAGGGATCTCGGAATTCCAACAATCGAAGCTGAAACTAGAAGCTTCGCGCGAAAGCATAGAAACCGACTAATCGGACAGATCAACAATACAGTCCGACAAATTTTGGATGAGAGTAATTTATTGCGCCGACTACAAAAAACGAAACCTTTCGACTTGGCAAGATAAGGATTAACCGCGTCCCAATTGCGGAACATGCAGGATCTTTCAGTGGAAAGTAACCTGTCAAAAGTTTTTTTATTTCGTGATAGAAAAATTTCTTGATAAGTTATATCATAGTTGCAGTATCTAACAATCTATCGAAGGATGGTGTTTTTAGTCAGTAAAAATCTGACACTACTATAAGCACGCCTCTTGCTATTTTCATAGTGTCATTGCAAGATTTTCACCTACCCTCGGGGAGAAAAAAGAAAAAGAAAATGGGCCTTAGTCTTCTCGGTGAAGTTCACATCCCTGGTCATACGTTTCTCACTTCAAAAAGTCCTGTGAGTTGCTCTTAAGCCATCGGGTCTAAGGCTCTTGACAGTTCTCTATACCGTCATGTAAGATGGGCTTTAATCTGTCAAACTTCCGCTTAATTCTATTGCAAGTTTAATTGAAACATTCTTCTCAATCAAAGAATTCACATAACGGTTGTGTTCCTTGATATATTCGCGGCCCTTAATAAATTGGAAATGCAATACTTGAAAGCAAAAGGCTGAAGATTTCTTCCGTATTGCAATAAGGATACTAAAGGCTACCTGTCGATAAGTTAAAGTCCCGTGAAGCTAACCAGTGAATATGGCTCTCAAAGAGCTTCTGACGTCCATAAAGGATATTGGGTTTAAAATCGAGCATAACCGCTGACAAGGTACTCTTATTCATTTTCGAAAATCGACTTTTTTAAACTCTTTTGAACACTCTCCAGTTCTAGAGTTCTTGAAAATACAACCCACTTCCTATGCCACTATCCAGGTCTTCAGCCCTCCCGGAACAAATTGCTTAGAAGATTCTTCTTCCATGACCTGAACGAGCATTCTAGCACACCCACCGACAACATTTTAAACTCCATCAAGTCCTCCGGATGGTTTGTACACAACAGCACCGTAAGAATCTAATCAATTACTACAGCACTTATATGGGTCAATACTGATGTGAGTGGACTACTCCCCGCCAGCCTACTAAACTTACCTAACCTTGAAGATTGTTGAAAATTATGTACTGCATTCTAGTCATAAAGGAGGGTAGCTACTCCAAATTGCATTCAATCATAAAAAAAAACAATATTTTGCGCAGCAGGTCCAGCGAGTTGTGACCGAAATTACTACAAGACCGACTTCGTCCTTGCTCTCACTACCAATCGCAGTTCAATAAAATTCGTGTGTTTGAAAATCACAATATTGTTGTCCTTACAGCTGACAAAGTCACCTGGAAACTGGAACCCCACCTGACATCTATACCCTCTCTGACCTAGAACTGCGCAAGAAATCGATTTCGCTCCTCATCCTCCCGAAGAAGACGGACAATTTACTAATCCCTTCGTGCGGGCAAAAGGCGGGACCAGAGATAGACATACCTATCTACTCCAGCAATTAAATTCAAACAGTACTGCAAAGGGAATTCGGAATTTCTGCATTCCACTTAAATAAGTGCGCATCTCCACCCGTTGCCGCACTCTGCTTGTGCTTCTGCTACTGTGCCTGCTCCGTCAAATGGCATACAAAGTTTCAACATTAACATTTTTCCGAATCCCAAAATGATTGCAATTTTAATCTTCTTTCGAAAAGGAAGAGAATGTTTCACATTTCGCACGACAACTTTTCTGCGCGGATGGGACACAACCAAATTCCCAATTCCCACACTGAACATTATGTTGGAGAATTTTGCGAATCATTCGCGCGGAATGCTCTAGCTCGCCGCTCATTCACATACCTACCGACGACGAGAGGAAAATAAATCCGCAACCGCACCGCACATCAATCGATAAATTGCAATCGAAAGACCAAAAAATCATTCCAATGGCATGGCGGTGGCATTGGCATATACAAAACTGTACTGTGTGTGCCCCAATTTCATTTACTGGTCGAGCCCCTTTTCACTCTTTTGCCTTTGTGCAGCGGTGCTGTTGCGGAGCAGAATCATGGTTGCCAAATTGGAATCGGCTTCCTCGACACTGAGAAGGATGCATCCGCAGCCGACACACGAAGAAATAAAAGCAAAAACTGTAATCGTTTGGATTTTTCCGGACATGAAAATTGGTTTTTTGCCAACTTTGAGAATGAGTTCTGAGTTGTCGGAGCGGGACAGCTGCACTTAACGAGAACGAAAGTAATCCGCTTGCATGCATCCGCTGCGGTTGATTGCCTGAAACTGTAATGCGAATATGATTGCGTTCTGTGTGACGCAGGACACACTGTGTGCTGTAATTGGGATTCATAGTGTAATCCTGCAACGAAGTTATTATCCGGGGCTTGAGACTTCGGTGTACGCCCACCTACTCTGTGCGACACTGGAATTGCATGCTAACGGCATTTGTAGCGCAGCCAGAGAGGCGAGGTATGCAACTTTGAATCGGCGACCAGAATGCCGGTTTAATTAAGTCGTTGAGGTTGACAAATTTGCCAAGTTCAGTTCATTGACACGGTTGCGAACACGAACGGTGCAAGATTTCAAGGAACAATGCCGAGGAAGTGGAATGTGCAATGCGACAGTTGCATAACTTCTCCGTTCTTGATGATGTAACAGAGCTGGTATCGCTGTTCATTAATTTTCCGTTGTTTGTCAGTGACAACCACATGGGAAGTTAGTTGTCCGAGAAATTTAGTTGACGAGGAGATCCAGTTATGCTTTGGATTTGAAACCGGAGGGGGAAGTGCTGGTGGATACGCACTTTGAAATGGGAACTCATCAGAGGTAAAATGTTCGACTGTTGTATTTGTTTCGTCATGCGGGACATCTTTGTTCGACGTGGTGTGACTGGCGCCAGAGTATGGACATAGTTAGGTATGCTATTTAGTCGTTATACGGTCAATGGTCTGAGAGGGGATGTCATTTTCCTGTCCCTAAATGTGTGTGGTATCAGTTCTCAGACGTCAGAGTAAGGTACATTAGCCAACTTGTCGTCTGCGACACCAGTTTTATGCGAAGCGATGCTGAAACTAAAAATTCCTACAACAAAACTGGGTAAAAAAAATAAACGCAGAACAGTGAGAATATTGAAGTTTAAAGGGAGAACTTACACTGGAGTAAGCCAACTTAAGCCAATTAGCGATTATTTTGAAATAGCGTCTCGCTGCCATAATAAGACTAGAGGCCTATTTCAATTGTTTACTGGAATAGGATAAAAAGATGAGCATGCTAAATCGGACCGCAAAAAGTCTCTGGAAAAAACCGCGTTGTGAATTCTATTTTAAAATTTATCGTTGGAAATTTATTGGTGGAAATTGCATTGAACCTAAATGCTTCGAATGAATAAGGATATAAGTTTTCGAGTACAAGCACTTGCCTTGTGTCTTGCAATCGATAAGTACTTCAAAAAGGTACATAGTATATGCTCGCGATCGCTCAAACGGCATCTGCTCTCTGAAAAAGCAAAATGGTGAATTTACAGATACCCCTGAGGAAACCTGTCACACTTCCCAGAATACATCCGCATGGATAAACCACTTGAACCGATGAGGCACCAGGATCTCACGGTATCAAAATCGGATTATAGACCATCCGGAAAAATATTTCAGCGAGACAGGGTGAAATGGGCGATCTCGTCCTTTAGCCCTTATAAAGCACCGGGAAACGATGGCATCTACCCCTGTCTATTACAACAGGGTATGGATCTATTGACTCCTCAACTTCAGATCCAGCCAATCTCTAGGCCATGTACAGCATCAAGCTGGACTAAGGTCAAGGTGGTTTTCATACCAAAGGCAGGTGGAAAATCCGAACAACTAGCGAAATCATATTGCCCCATCAGCCTTAGCTCCTTCCTCCTAAAAACCATGGAGAAAGTCCTCGACCAATACATAAGGGATCAGCTCCTTACAGATAACCCACGTCATGCGAGCCAGTTCGCATACCAAGCCGGTAAGTCTACCGAAACTGCCGTACACAGCCTTACACAGACGATTGAAAAAGGCCTGGCAGAAAAAGAAACGGCACTATGTGCCTTCATAGACATCCAGGGAGCGTTTGACAATACCTCCTTTGATCCCATAAGGAAAGCTATGATAAGGAAAGGCATAATCATAAAATGGGTTCTAAACATGTTAGAAATCAGAATCATTAATCTGGCGTATGGAGGCTCACAAAAGACTGTTAAGGCCACTAGGGGCTGTCCTCAAGGGGAAGTACTTTCCCCTCTTCTGTGGACTTTAGTCATAGATGAACTCCTAGACCACCTCACACAATCGGGGTACATAACACAAGGTTATGCAGATGATGTAGTAATCACTGTTAGGGGCAAGCATGATTCCACGATATCTGAGATCATGCAAAGGGCCCTAAACTTAACCTACAGATGGTGTCAGAACAAAGGATTGACCATAAGTCCCTCAAAAACAGTCATGATACCATTCTCAAGAAAGATAAAACTAGAACTGAAACCGATCAAGATGAATAATGAAGAACTTATCAGGAGAGGTAAAATACCTAGGAGTAATCCTAGACAAGACTCTTACCTGGAATTCACACCTTGATCAAGTCACCAAGAAGGCGACAAAGGCAATTTACATGTGCCATCGCCTTAACGGCAAAACCTGGGGCTTAAAGCCAAAAATGATCTATTGGTCATACAGCGCGATCATCTAGCCAATGATCACCTATGCAGCGTTATCATGGTGGCCAAAAATCTAACAAATAACGGCCCAACAAAAACTTAACAAGATACATATTTCTGTAAAGAAGGAAGCTGGTCTTGGTGCCCTTAGGCTCCCTGATATATCAAATCTTAAAGCAGGAAACCTCACAGGACACCTTCGGGTACTACAAATGCTTCAAGATGATCCTATGATCAGGTATCAGACACCATGCTTAAAAAGCTCCGCTTCTCCAGGAAATTTAAGATACTAATATATGATAGAAGTGCCTGGAGAACCAACCAATTTATAATAAGATCAGGATCACAAATCTGGTACACTGAAGGTTCAAAGATGGAAGATGACGCAACCGGTGCCGGGATCCATGGGCCTAGGTTCCAAAGAGCTATAGTACTGGGGAAATCACCAGACATCTTTCAAGCGGAGGTACACGCCATAGAGATATGTGTCCGAGAATGCCTACGTAGGTGCCCGCATTTACATCCTCTCAGACAGCCAAGCTGCTCTTAAGGCCTTAAGATCGTACTCGATCAGGTCAAAACTGATTTTAGAGGATTTGGCCAAGGACAACATCATCACTGTTGCCTGGATACCGGGTCATGAAGGATTTGAGGGAAATGAACGAGCGGATTGCCTAGCGAGAAGAGGCGCATCACGACTGCTCATTGGTCCTGGGCCCTACTTCGGGTTACCTTTGAGTTACGTACACTTAAAATTCAGGAAATGGGAAGATGACCACCTTGCCGAATACTGGACGGAATTCAAAGGACAGAGGCAGGCAAAAAGATTCATAAGCCCAGCTTGTAGTAAGACAAAAAAGTTACTTGAGCTAAACAAAGAAGATCTAAGGATACTAACGGGTTATCTTACTGGTCACTGGCCACTGAGATACCATCTCAAAAATATGGGACTTTGCGACGATGACTCCTGTCGACTCTGCGGAGAAGAGGAGGAAACAACGGATCACATACTCTGCGAATGCCCTGCTGTGGCCAGGGGCAGAGTGATCCATATGCAAAGGGCGTATTTAAGTCCTGCAGACATACGAAACATGGAACCAAGAAGGGTACTGAGGTTTATAAAGAGCCTCAACAGCTCCCTGGGTTAAATAAAAGAGGCCAACACAATAGATCTCTTCTGGTCGCAGTGTTCAGGGCCTATTCCTTGCAATACAATATAGGACGTATTATTAACAGTCAAAATAGGCGGCCCATGCCCACCGTCTCATTAATACAAGGTTGCCATCAAAAATAACAAAAAAATAAGGAAGAGTAGTATGGCGAACTTTTTAGTCGTTTTGGTGGTAAAGCGCCATCTATGACTAAAAGAAAAAAATCTGCCTGGTAAATTTTCAAAGGCAAGTTGTCAGCATCCTAGACTCGCCGCCCTAGCGGTGGATAGAAGGGACATTACAAATTCTAACTAAATTTTGCGGATTATTAAAACCCATCGCGTGATCGATGAGCTTGTTTTTACGAAGCTTCTATAGCACACTCAGGGCGTCACCAAGACAAGTCATATTATTTGGGGGAAATGTGTCATTTGGGTGGATTATTTTGGATAAGGTTGTGTCGCTGGGACTTATACAAGATTTTTGAAAGTATAAGTGAGCAGTATTATTCCTGCCTTGATTCCAATAAATATCAAATACCAACGATGGAATAACTCAAACAATTTCGGCAGCTGACATTTTTAAAGGAGCCTACTGTAGGGCAAAGGTAAAAAGACGCTGTCGCAGGTCCCTGCCATAGCCTTCGTTGTAGCAATTTACTGCATTGTAATACTCACAGAGCTGGACTGAGCCAACAACCTTTCCTCTTATCCACCAAGAGATCGTTGAAGTGCGTTGGCCCACAGTTCTGCTTCCAGCAGATAGTTTCACAGAATTGAAACAGTTACAGTCGGGTCATAGTGTCAATAAGTTACCTATACATTTAGTTAAGTCTAAATCAAGTTCATGGCAGATCTCCAAAGTGCAGAAGGCATCGGGTTAGGACAACGTAAGGTTCTAAGAAGGGACAGTTCATCTTAGAAGTGGTTTCCAAAGGCACAGACTACAATTAACCGCTGTACTATACAATAGAATCATAGATAAACATTTGACAGGGTAAGCTTAGCCGGATTTCAAAAAAGCCTTTTAATTTAGCCACAAAATTTCTAAGTAAACTTGAAAACAAAAGACCGGAATTGAAAAGTAAGAAGCTGCTTCTCAATATTTTCAAAAAAGGTTTTAAGAGCTCGGCTTGTGATGGGCCTTTGGTTTTGGTCTTTTGTATTCCAATGTCTTAATACCTCTAAAAAGCTTGTCATTCCCGGTTTATGAAAAAAATACTGAAAAGCAGGCCCGCTTAAAGACATAAGGCTTTACAAAAGCTCTTCATTGACAACATGAATATAAGGAGGCAAGAATGTAAGCCAAAAAAAAGGTTAAATGCTTTTAAAAATTAATCCCGACTTCTGAATAACGACTGAGAAGAAGGCCAACTTTTGAAATCATTTAGGAAGCTCCCCTTTCCCAACTTGACAGTAAACAATAATTGAAAGCAAGTCCCACTTTCAAAAGCAATAAATATTAGTGTTGACAGGTTGACATCTCTAGAGGCCTGCTTTGTCCACTTATGCGAAAAAAAAATACGTTTACATGTCGCGTTGAAAAATACCTCCAGCAGAACCATCTATTGACCACGACATTCTTCGTCACGCCTTGTTCCGTAATTTCCATTCCAATCTAACTTAAGAATATATATTTCCAATGTGACAGCTGTCTCCCAAATTAGATGCAGCATAAGCAGCGAACTTCCGCTTGTCACAATGCCGCTTGACGCAGTTGCATCAAATGATCGCAAATTATTCGCACGATTAAAATTTGAAACTTTTATGTTTCCTGTTTTAAATCAAAAAAAAAATAAAACTTCAGCCATAGCGTCACTGCGCGACACATCATTTACAATATTTTCGATGTAACACGCGAAATATGGGATACATCGTGCGATACAATTTCAGATCATTTGGCGCGCTATATATTTCCTATGCCTGCGTTTATTTTGTTTTTCCTCCAGCTGTCTGTCGAAAAAGCCAGTGTAAACTCTCAACACTAAATTGACTGTAAAACTATATAGAATATTCTACGATTGTATAAATAGAAATAAACTTCCAAGTGGAGAAAAGGAAGCACAAACACACAAGCGAATTTATTTTCAATTACAATTGCAGCGCATGTTGGGCAAGGAACAAAGTACACGCGAAAAACGGGACACTAAGCAGATATAGACTTCTTCGTAAATGCAAATTCGCTGCACTCGTAATCTCGGCAAGTGAAATGCGCGTCGACATGTTTCGAAATAGAATTCTATCTGCGAAAAGCGAAACGGGTGCAATCTCTTTAAGTAAAACATGAAATGCTGCTGCTAAATCTTTTGATTTAATATTAAACTAGATGCTGACAACTAAAAGCGGACGCTGGATGAAGATGGATGGAGCTAAGTGATTTGCTCGGACACAGACTGAAGCGTCAGTTCGACAGATGGTTATGAAAATATCGAAAGCGGGGCGTTTTTTTTTTTTTGTTTTCTTTTTCTCATCGTGCTTGCTAATTAATTAGTAAATGGGGGGATAAATGAAAACGAAATGAAAAGTAATGAGTGGCAGGCCAATTATATGAGTTTTGATAAAATTTGCCCGCAATCTGACGGCGATCACGGATTGAATGGAAATTCAAGTTCAAGGGCGAAAGCGACTTGAATCGATGTGCAATGGGGCAGGATTTTGAATGTAAACAGAATGGCGTACTCGTACTGTACGAGTACAGTTGCCATAATTTGAATTAAAAAGGCAGCGTCCTAATTATAGGACTTGTCGAAATAGTTACTGCGACATTAGGTATACAAAATTTAAGATGATGCCACTTAAAGTGACCGGTGCATTTATTCACTTCTACTTGGGAGTCTGAATAGCAAGACTTCAACTAACAAGCCTCTCCGAAAGTCTAAATCCACTTAGTACGCCCTATCAAGTGATCCCAGATTGAGGGGAAAAGCGCCAATCTGGGCGCTTTTCCAATGAAATAGGATGAAAAAGGGGAAAAAATAAAAAAATTCTTTGAAACTTAAATTGCTTAAAAGTAAAATTTAAACGAAATTCAATTACAAATAAATTTCAAAGTTTACTCTAAAGAAAACAGCCCATCGAACGTCTAGGTAAGAATTTTTGTGATAAATTTATTATGAATTTGTGAATTTATTTTTATTTCTTAGTGAAGATTTTATTTTATTTTAGGTTTTTTTTTAAGAATTAGCTAACTAATCCTTTCATAATATGTATATTTTTATGTTAACTCTTGTTAATAAGGCAGTTATAAAACGACAACATTGTTTTTAATTTGTTCCTATAAAAATAAAGGCAAATTTCACTTAGGGGGAAAAAAAAGGAGAACTTTTTTCGAATTAAGGGGAAAATTATTGCCTTTGCTGGTAAAAAAAAGGGGAAAACAGTTTTCATAGTCTGGGACCACTGGCTCTATCTAGGTATAGCCAACTTCTTCTAGTTCGGCGCCATCTTTGGCGAGTTTTCATCCAACTGAGGTGATCTTCACTGTTTGTTATTGGTTTATGTAGATGTTAGAGCCATTTTGGGACAACAGCTCATCATGGTATGTACATAATAAGGAGGCGAATGGCACTGAAGCTCAAGGCCAGCCAGTGAAGTTGAGGAAGCTGATGAATTTAACGAGTCTGAAATTGCCGAGAGGTCGTCATAGAACGTCCTCTACTTGGGAACTCACAAAGAATGTGGAACACTGTTCCATTCTCAATGCTGCCGCTGGTTGATGACAGTCTTAGAGCTCCTTAATGGCCAGAGGCCCGTTCTGATTGCCGTTCATCTCCCGACTCCTGCAACCGTGTTTTTCTAAGAGGTTCTCTTTTCGGACACCATCGTAAATTGGGCACATCTGCCTTGAAAAGACGCAATTCTTCAAATTATTCAAATTGGCCCATCTAGCCCTTGCCTTTAAAGTATAGTGCAAGAAGATTTCCCTCTTTACCTATAAAGCCTGAGGTTAAACTTCCATCGAAGATGAAAGATGATACAGAAAAAGCTGACAACAGATCGCCCATTCCTCTCTATGTTTCTATGGCCGAAAATCCAGACGGGAATAATTTCGAACCGATGATCCACCCGGCCCAGTGCCTTCCTGAAGTCCAAACCAAGCTTGGACGTGGTTGAAATGGAGAGCCATATTCGCGTCCAAATTTTTGACGAAGATATTTGGTGGATGCAAAAAGAGATGAGTATATTTAATTCTATTGAAAATAGGCACGAGCACTTCCATTTGTAAAGATGGGTATATCAAGTTCCGACCGCGAAGGAAATCGAAAATCTTCAGCGTTGGAATCGAAGACTTTAAGGACTCTAGATGTTCCCGCCATTACAGAGGTTCGTTGTGCAGTTTTTATTTTGTATTGTAGGGTCGATGTCGCTCGTACAGGTCGTAGGTATGGTTCTTCGTTGAATCGTCTTCTCTAAGGCCCCTAAAAGCTTACGGTTCCGAATATCTTACGAAGTTGTTTTTAGTTTAAACGGCTAAGGCTTTCTTCATCGGCTTTGAAAGGGTAAATGCTACCAGCAGAGACGATGTTTTTATGTTTAAAGGGTTTGTAAAGAATAAATAGAAATAAATAAAGCCTCTTGCATTGTCACAAGCATTCGTTTTTTTTTTATTTTTGAGACCAACGGAAGGGGCCCACAATTTGAAGCCGAGTCCCTGCGGTGGAATTGAAAAGCTTTTCCACAGTCATCAGACGTTCGGATGTATGTCAGCCGTTCGCAAGAGGTGGCAAAGTTACAAGTGAACCTTTAACCATAAATCGTGTTCATTCGGAAATGAGGCTCAAACTGATTCTGACACGAAAAGAAATCTGTCTGTTTGTTACCATTCCACGTTTAAACTTCTGAACCAGTCGTTATGTAATTTTGCAAAAGGAGTAATCTGGGTCCTGAAGAAGGACATAGGCATAGTATGGTCAAAATTGGACAAAGGAGTGTGGGACCCCCTTACCAGGAAAAAAAATTCAAAATCTTATATCGCGAAAACCACCGATCCTATTTTGAGTTCACATTTTTATATTTTTAGACAATCATTGGTATTGGCTGGTGAGTGTTTTTGAGAATCCGAGGGGGTGAATAAAGAAACAACATAACTCAATTGGATTAAGCTGAAATCTTCAATTTGAGAGGGCTTGTAAGACCTTTTCCTACTTGCTATATTTAAAAACAGCATTTCCGATTTCATTTTGAAATTTTGACATACATCGGATTTGGAATGGAGCTCGTAGACTTGCAACACAACAATGGCTTCCAATTGCCATGGAAGGGATTTGTGATTTAATTTCAAACCACAAAATGGTTTTTCAACGACTTCATCGAATATCTGGGTAACATTCTGGAGGCTTGTATATACGCTCTCGAAGAAATCTTCCATGATAGCTGCGGTGACCAGCCGTTCATTATAATTATGAGCAATTCTGTATTTGAAGGCGATGTTCAATATGAATTATTTTGTATACAAAAACATATAAATGTTCTGCGTTCTAGAAGTTGTTCATTAAATGTTTTAAAATATATCCTGGGATTCCTCAAAAAATTCAAGATTTAATTTTCGTATCTTTATTCTTTTTCCAAAACTAAATGGAGAGAGCGAGTGATAGTTCCACTTCTTCCTCCTACAATACTTTTTAGTGATGCCAAGTCACTTTTACAATTTGGTTATTACAGTTTAGTGTTTCACTTAAATTTGTAAAAACAATGGCGCAAAATCATAGTCGAATAAATTCCACTTTAAAATCTTTTTAGTACGTGACAATGTTCATATAAGTGTTTTGCTAATTATAGTCGACATAAAACAAACTTTATCGTTATTATCTGTTATTCAATTTAAAATCAGAAAAAGTACGTTTTATCACTTGGAATTGATTCTTAACTCTATCCCATCGTTCATTTCAATTGGAAAATTGAAATTTTTAACTTAATTAGGGATACTAATATTTTTTCTAGATCTCCAAATGGTTAAAGATTTTTCCTTTTAAGAAAATCAAAAGAATATATAAAATAAACCGAACAAATCTTTTTTAAGATTTTGATGATGAAGAGTCTTACTCTCGCTGGAACAGATTTGACAAAATAACTGTTCAGTTCCTGATCGAAAATCTGAATATTCAAGAGTGTATAACAAATCGCGGGCTTTCCAGTCCTGCCATTTTGGTGGTTGTAGCTACTATTAATTGTTTTTTTGCTGTCATTGTCATTTCATTAAAATTTGTTTAAAGAGAGTTCCCAAATTGTGTTTAGTTTCTCAAACTGTCAAAAATTTGCGTCGGGCCCGCTCTAAAGTTGGTATTAGTTGTAGGCAGTTTAAAAAGCGTTTTAATTATTCATTATAAAGTAAGCCTCCGGTTTTGAAGTTAAGAGTGATGTTACCTAATATGTACAAATCTCTCCAAAAAAAAACATTAAGAAAATCAAAATTCAATTAACAAAATGATAATCCTAAAGAAATATAACTTGCTGAACGAGCACAAGTAATCTACGTAGTACTAAAAAATGTGTTCCAAGGCTTTTTCTACCTGGCTATCGAATGAAAAAGAATTGAATAAATGAAAACTGTGTTGAAATGTTTGCATTTTTGTATTATTCATTATTTGGAATTCTAAAATATGGTCACCGTAACCCCAATAGTTTAATACTTAAATGCACTACTAAATTGCTCTCCTTAATTCCACAAATTCAGAGATCAATTCAAGCGTTTTCCCGAATTCCAAATGTACGCGAAAACTGAAGGTCGGCACTTCTTCAAAGTAAATATGTTTTATAAATTTACAAGAGCTTCTTCATAAGTCAAAATCCACTTAAGATTTTTATGCTTTATTACTTTATTTACGACTACCATCAATGACGCTCAGGCAAAAAAAAAAAACACAACACAACGACCAAGTCTCGTGACATATCCCACAGGAATGTCGTTCCCCAGCACGGCAGTGACCGTAGGGTTCAAAATAAAACAAAAGAACATCCTATAACCCCGACCACCTAATGCATTGTGGACACGCAAGCATGAATACACAACATCAGTCTAAAGCGGCCCATACACGTACAAAATGTGGCAACTTTTTGGCGGTTGTCTTATCTTTCATAACGCCAATTTAAAGCCCGTATGATACCACATTTTTCTCTCGTTTTTTTCCTAATTTTTATCATGTTGAAAAGTCAGCGGTGTGTAAAAGAGACTGAAAGTGTATTACGAAAGGGGTAGCAATTGTTTGCAAAGCAACCACAAATTTTCAAACGAATTTATTTTCAAAAAAATGTTGAAATGTCAAGAAAAAAAAAGCTGCCAGCAGCTGAAAAATGTAATTTGAATACAAAAATAACAAAAAACATTTTTTCTACAAAAAACAAAGCTGATTTTCGAAAATGCTTGTGTCACGCCCCTTTATTATTATTTTTGTTTATTTTATTTATTTTAATTTTAACTCTTATCTTAGTTTTAAATAATTTCAAAATGATTCCTTTAGGAATTTAATTGTACGTACAGATTACGCATTAAAGAAAGTCGTCTTCAATAAATAAATAATTTTCATGTTGCAACTTATTCTATAACCATTTTCCCAGTTTATTTGTCAATTCAGTGGTTGACTGAATCTTTGGTTACATTTTGTTTGTTTTCCGGGTCCGTTTGTTTAAGTACTTTTTTAATGTATTTATTTTCTAAAAAATATGTATTTAGCACAATAATGTCATAATTAAATGATGCAGGCGTTTTTAAAAACTGAAGAATAAAATCTTGTTTTTCTGAGACAATAAGCTGTTTTTTTTTTTAAATCGCAATCAAATTAAAGCCACAACAAACAAATTTCGTTACAAATGGACCCTTATCTCAATTTATTCAACAATTGTCGCAATCTTCTCAATATTCCCTCAATATTTCCTCCAGTGAGTACGCTTTATTTCAATCAAAGCTGTCATCGGATACAAATTTTGAAAATAATCTTCCTTCATCCTTTGCATTCATTATTTTGTTGGGGACCGTTACTCAATAGTCTGGCGTGTACAGTTAAACCCGGATAAGTGCCTCTCTCTTAATTGCCTAACCCGCATAATATGTACCTTTGAAAATAAAAATTCGGAGGATTTTTAATATAAAACTCATCTTATAAGTACCTTTCGCTTAACTACCTTTCCCGCTTAATTGCCTTTTATTTTGGATACTTTTACTGAAATTTACCTGAAAAAAAAATTCTTTTACGTACACATCATTGAAATCAGCTGAAAAAAAAACACAAAAGCTTTTTTTCCTTTAGCGCTTCCTTGTGTTTCATGCTTTCAAAATCAAAAATAAAAAAAGTAATAATCTTGATCTACTACAATGGTGGAGACTGACTGGGTAGCTGTAACTGTCAAAATTTAAACTGTCAATTGAAATCAGCTGCAAAAAAAAACACAAAAGCTTTTTTTCCTTTAGCGCTTCCTTGTGTTTCATGCTTTCAAAATCAAAAATAAAAAAAGTAATAATCTTGATCTACTACAATGGTGGAGACTGACTGGGTAGCTGTAACTGTCAAAATTTAAACTGTCAATGTAATTTTGTTTTGTTGCGAAGTTATGTTTATAAATTTAAAGATAAGTGCCTATGTGCACTTAAGCGGATTTTTTTTTATAACTGCCTAACCCGCATAAGATCGTATCAAAACGGGGCATTTAAGGTGAGGCACTTATCCGGGTTTTACTGTACCGTATTCTTTCTGTGAGTTGAAAAATGCTACCAAACCGACGGGACTTTTATTTGTATTTTTGTTCGCACAATATTGTACAGAAATTTGTTGTGTATAGCAGATACGTCAAAACTAATACCGACGAAGACGTTACAAAAAAGCTTGAACAAACGAAACTCCAGAAAATCATTGGTTTAATCTGATTAACCGCGCAAAATCAACGATCTTTTTCTCGGGTTAACTAACCAAACCACTGATTCTCTGGTTAATATTTACCTGAACAAACACATTTGATGGTTACCAGCTGGAATAACCGAAGATTAAATTTAACCAAGAATGAACAAACCGGGCCTTAGTATCTTGTATTTGATACCTAAGTGAAGGCTCTAAATGCGTATAACGCCAGTCTTAACAAATGCTGCTGTGACTTGGAATATTTTAAGGTTATGGCAAGGTGCCAACATAAGAAGTTTTGTTTAAAATTTGTGTCAACTTTTACTAAATTTCCACTGGAAGGAACATTTTAAATTTATCACAAATTGCCAATTTCGTTCTGAAAAATATTTGCGTTACGTAAATACAGATGCTAAGATTTAAAAGGGTTGGCGCAACGTGTATGGGTCCCTTTAAGCATTCGCTTATAATATGCCCTGCTCCGACAGCGTCAACAGCTAGCTATGTTCCTCCACCCCAAGAGTGAACCTTTCTTTTATAGAAAAATAAAATATTTTCACTACGTCAAGTGGACCAGCAGACGTGGGTATGCCAACACTTATGCGCCGTGTATGGGCCGCTTTAGACAGCCAGAACCTAACTCATTTGGCGCAATGAAAATGTCATTACTGTCCACATCCCTGAACACAGAGTAGCACACCCCAGACAAGGACTACGACATTCTTTAGGAGTTTATTTTTTTTGTATTATTTGTTTTCCGTATTCTTCCTTAATCGCGTGTCGTCGTCGTCGTGTCCCTGATGGTGTTGTCTCCTGCATTGCACTTGACGACAACACCACAATCCAAGTCGCTCACCTTGGACTAAATTCATATACCGCCCGACAGTAAAGGCGACGTCGTCTTAGCAAGAGGACACCACACGTAATACCAATCCATAGACGAAGATAGCGACAAGGTAACATATACAAAGCCAGTGAAACGAGAACATCATGCAGAAAGGAAGAATACCTGGTGCGCGATATATGAAATGATTCAGCCGTAAACGTAAAACGGAAGCTCCACGACACGAGGAGAGCCTTCTGACAACAGAATCATTGCAGATTGAATTTCAAGATAGCAAGACATCGCGCCAATCCAATTCACTATACCTGGGCTGCGCTGAAGCTATAAAAATTCTTCCCTCTGCAGCCGCACACACGCTACTCGCCTTCATGCTTGATGAGTCAAGCAGAGATGAGGCTGCGATAAGATGTTTCGTTTGGATAAATATCCATCCGCTTCGATGATGATGATGATGGAGTCTGGAGTGGAGCGAAGTGCAGCCGGGGGAGGGTCTTCATTCATGTTGGACGATTTTGAAGTGCGACGGTTAATTTTTTTTTTTTTGGGAAACAAAATCGTTTCACAAGGCCGTCTCGGGAGGCAGGTCCCGGGGAATCTGCAAGTCGGACACATGTACATGCGGCATTTGAGAATTGGGGATTCGTTTCACATTGGTTTTGTGTGACTGGATTAAGATGCTGCCGGTCGCCGCTAATGCTGATTGTGTTTGCTTTGTTGGGGAATTAGATGCGTCACATGTAATGAAACGGTCCACCATTGGCGGCGGCGCTAGGAATGTGCGGTATTAGTTTTTTATTGTGAAAGCAATCTCATATATCACTGCCACCTAAGCGAACGTGTGAAGGAATTGTGGGAATTGAATCAGATTAATGGAGTAGGAAGCGACCATAAATTACGCTTAGCTTTAGATGCATCTAAAAGAGGGACGAGTTGTTGAATGAGAAGTTGGATGTGCTTTAGGTTGTGAATAACCATTCATTGGGAGCTTATATAGGAGGAACCTCGGCGATTAACCCTCTTCAAAGGAGTTTTGTGGAGGATTATTTGGGGATACTTGGAAAACGAATCATGAATGAGCTGCGGTCTTTGCCCAGGCGGCATCGCAGATCTTTAAGCACACCATAGGTAAGTGTAAGGAAGTCAACCCAAGTAGAAATTTCAAATTTGTGACTATGAAGCAAATTTATTTTAAATTATAGTCACCGAACGGTATATTTGACCCTTTTTTTGTCGATAAAGCCACAGAAATGAAGATGGCAACTATATTTGACATATTTGTTACCACTACGCGTCTCAAATATACAAATGTCCTTTATTGTAACATTTTAGTAAATTTTGTGTCTATCAAATAACTGAAATGCGACAAAACTACCCACACAAAAACTGTTAAGTTACTTATTAATGTAACCGCTTAATAGCTACAGGAATACACCATACAGGGTCTGATTTATGACCAGGGAATATTACCATAATATTTTGGTTATTATTTGCACGCAATCTCCACATAATGTGAAACACACAGTGATGATGTACAATGACGTACAAGGCCATCTCGGAAATAAGATATCTTTTATGGATTAACTGGAGGACTGGGCTTTACTTAATAAAATTAGTCACACAGCTTTGTCCTTTGTCGATCTGCTAAAACGTCGGTCTCTAGAATTTAACTATTTACCAAAATGCAACAAGACACTACTCAAAACTGCAGCTACAGTAAAAAGAATACCAATGGGAACTGGACAGTATTGGCATAATGAACTTAAAAACTGTTTATTTAATTTATTCTGTGGACTCACTACATCTACCAGTGTTCAACTCAATTTCAATATCGATGGACTTCCAATTGAAAACAGCTCTAAAAAGGAATTGTGGCCAATTTACAACATGCACTTTTTAATGATGGCGTGTGCGGAGAATTATATGACATTGCTCATTAAGCGAAAAATATACAGGGTGGCATAGAAAAAAAAATTGTGAATGGTGAATAATAATGTTTTTAAAAAAGTCGATATACATAATATGTAGTTTCTGAAATGCCATCATGTTATATTTTTTTTTAATTCCTTTCCCAAAAATATTATTTCGCATTTTAAAAATTGGATTGAGAAATGCTTGCTTGCTTGTGCAAAATTCAACGAACTTTTATTTTAAATTTGCTTTGTATGCGACGATCTACTTTCCGACAATTCAAATGTATTCTATTTTAAATAAATAAACTGTAGAAGATTAAAATGCAAACAATTGCGGCCGTATTATTCACTCCGGGTGTAACCCAGGTTTAAGTTAATTTTACACCCGATCATTAATCCGCAATTTTTAAACCCGATAATTTAAATTATGTCCATTTTATTCACTGAAAAACACGCATTAAACCCGCTGGATTAAAAATGAATTTAAACGCGGATTTAAAACTTTAAACCGTTTTGATCCATTTTAAACCCACGTAATGCCAAATTTCACAAATAATGACATCTTTTTGTTGTTTGTCACTTGGAAATTGATTTCATTTGTTTTGGGCCCAGTTATATTTTAAGGTGTATTAATTATGCCGAAATTTCTATCGAATCATCGAATGTAGCCTCCAAAATGACTCTTTTTCAGCACGAAATATTTTCGAAAATATACCACATCGTAATCGTCGACGCATGCCCGCTTGTGCAATCGATATATTCGACGGCAAGGACGACATTAATTTACCATCAGCTGCTGTTTTATCAGCTCTTCGGCAAATTCGACTTCTGACGACGAAGACATCAACATTAATTTCGTCCATTTCACGAATGAAGTCCTTTTTTAGTTTCTTGACAATTTTTTTTCTATTCCCCTTTTCTACTTTTCTTATTTCTTGCGAGCGAAGGAATATTATGAAATTGAGTTTTAACCCGAGTTAAACCGGTCTCCGGGTTGCGTTTAAATCCAATCGGATTAAATGCTGTCAAGTTTAAAAAAAACTGGGTTTATGTTCGGGTTTAACGACTGAATATTATGGACTTGGGTTTAGTTTTTGGGTAAAACTCACTTAAACCTGGGTGTAACCCTTAACTTGAATTTAAGGGAGTGAATAATATGGCCGTTAGTGAGGTGTGAAAAGAATAGAATTTCGAAGTAAAAATAATCGGAATATAAAAGAATAGACGTGTTTTACAAAAGCTTATTCGAATTTTGATTATTCACATTGTAGCTATCAAAAATGTTAACAGTATTTAGCAAATAGCATTTACATAAATTTGTAACTGAAATATTTGCTAAAAATATCATGAATATCTCCTCGCATTTACATTTCTTACCCCAATTTTCCATTTTCAAGGAAATATTGCCATTTGGACTACAAAGTTTATATGATGTAACTCGTTATATTTATAACGTTTTGCCTTTAAAAACATACATACATATAATTGTATTTACAGTGGGTATTATGTCGCTTTTAAGAAAGTAGCCTGTTTGCGCTGCAGTGCCAAAAGTTAAAGGCGAACACATTTTAAAATTTTCAAAATCGTTTTTATTATTTTAACCAAATTTTTGATCCATGTTCTCTTACTCTAGAAATTATAAAATTCAATATAATGAATAAATTTAATATTATATTACTAAATAATAGAAGATGCTAAAAATCATAATATTTCCTTAATGTCTGCAGATGCACCCTGTGACCCTACCTAAAGAAATGCATATGGCAGACAAATGGCCTTTTTGGATTCTAAGAATTTGGGATGCATTATCAGATGAGATAATTACCCAATTCAAATTCGAAACTTGTTTTTTCTTAGATAAATAGATGAGATAATGCTTTTAATTTAGTTTTATATCCCTTGACATGACTTTCGAAGTCCCTGGAAAAATAAAAATTACATGGAAATCAAATTGAATATTGTAAATACTCAATATTTCTTGAGCGCGTGAGTTTTTGCCACTAAATATATTGATATTCGTGGTAAAACTGATTTTCGTTTGAATATTTAGCATTCGGAAACGAAGAAATGCAATTTAATTCAAATAATTTTTCCTGCACTAGGTAGGTACCATTTTTATGATTTTATGTTCGTTTAGGTATTTAGCACCCTCATTAAAGGGGGAAGGTTATATACGTGTACGTGTTTCTTTTTGGTATCAGTATTTTTATTTCATACTTTTTTATTTGTATGAACCAACTAACAAACAGGTGAAAGGAGATTTGACAGCTCACTAACAAGGCGGAAATTCGGTCACGTTTCGGTTACAAGTCATAACCAAATATACCATTATGTGTGTTTCCCAAAATAGTAATTTAATGAGCTAAAACTAACTCCCCACTTTGGTTACCGTTCCATCCTGTAATGGAAACAGTCCGCACTTTGAGAAACTATACACACTGTTACTGTTACGGAAACATTTCTAAATGTAGTAACAGCGCTAAAACTATAACCATCAATTTTTACTTGCGGGAATATTTTTGATCTCCATGCGGCTGTCATTTGCCTTCTACTTTGGTAAAGAAATATTATGCTGTTCCGAATTACAGAACCGATTCCGCGATGGGTTCCGTTAAAAAGCGTTTTTTATTCTGTGCGACTGTTTTCTGCGGTGATTGTTACCAAAAAAGACCTCGAAGCAGTCTGTATTTAGACGCCGACTCATGTCAAGGCAGGAGCTTCTGCTGTGATAAATTTGCAAGTAAACACCTTAAAACAATCCACATCAAGACTTAATTCAATACAAAGCCTTGGTATGTGAAGAATGCCCGACACCTGTGTCTTGCTGTCGAGCTTTTGCTCATTCTCGGAAAGGAACATTAATGTCTCTCCTCAGACCCATTGATTTGTTCCTCAACCCAGAAATTTTCACATTCCACAGTCTTTCGGGTGGTTATTAAGATAGCCTAGGTCTCGTTGTTAGCTAGATCTAGGCCAGCAGACTTTAGCCGATTCTTGTTATTGCTTCATTTGTAGCCGACTTTCAAGAGAAAGTCCATCACTTTTACTTGTTGTGGCGACGTAAGTCGTAGAACTCCGTCATACACTATGTTTCACAGTAGAGGTCCAAGTACAAAGCCTTGTGGAAACATTCGACAAACATCTGAGAGAGCTTCTCAATTAAGCCTTCTGGATTCGATATATAAAATTCTAGGTACCATCCGTGGTACAAGAAGTAAGACCAAGGATCCGCTGTAGTGACATTGCCCCAACTACTAATTTATTCTACAGTGACCGATAGCCCTATTTTTGCGTATCTCAAATCGAAATGGTCTTCCATACGCAAGGTTTATTGGTTTCCCTTGTGACGATCCCAAAATTAAATGAGCTATTGGCAAAAAGGGGCTATAAGCTCTAATATTAGCGTAGTTTTAGTGTGCATCACTTCCATGAAACGTGTCCTTGCGAAAAGTTTTTTTTTTCACTTTGGTGTTGTTAATTTGGAGCGCTGCCTGTGGCTTATTGTTGTTTGATATATCTGTGGCCACAAGTAATAACAGCTTAAGTCTGTTTTACTCATTGTTCAGGAGAGCAGTTTAAAGTTTTTTTTACTCCATTGACTCAAGTGACTTAAGCTGTTGTTTTTTTGAAATTGTGACCACTTTTTTAAAGATATAAAGCTGAAAAAAGTTTACAAAATAGATTTGGGTACGCTGAATTTAATGGCATCAAAATCTCAATTTCGTCTTAAGTCGACTTAAGCTGTTATTGCTTGTGGCCACAGATATATTAAAATCGCGTAATAGCCGCTCGAGGTACATTCTTCGTTAATCGCCAATTTGCAAGGAATAAGCGGTTCATAAACGTTATTTTTATGATAGACGCGTCTGCTTTGCGAACGTGTCCTTTAAGACTCTGTTAGTCAAACTTAAATCTAGTAGTGTGAAAGCTTCGACGACAGGTTGTCACTTCAATTATCGCCTCTTTAGAGAGGTCAATAACGATATTTTTATCGATTATTACTCTTGTGACAGAGCCCTGTGTATCTGCGGAACCTTGCTGGTCAGGGCCTTATTTAATAACGAGCGTTAGGATTCCCCTATTTACCATTAGCGACATGCCCAACGCTTTCAATACTTGTCGTTTTTGTATACTAAATGACAGTCTCGAAAAACGGGTCCATATAGCCTTGGTTAGTCCGGAGGTCTAGGTTAACCATATCAGCAGCACGACACTTGTCCAGAAGGAGGTCAACATTTTTGTCAGCTCTCAGCACTAGGTGGCAGCAGGTATTATACGCTTAATTAATACAAAGTCCTGCTTTTTATTTAAAAATATTTAAACATGGAAATCAAGGAAACAATACTTTCGCATGATTCGCTGAAAAATTTGACATTTTGTCTTTACAAAAATGTATTTGAATGTAGAGTGTAAAAAAAACGCAAGGCACTTGCGGCGGAATCTTAAATAGAAGACAACTTCATGACGAGTTTTCTATTACGATTACAGCCTTTAGATATATAAATTTGACGCGTTTTACCATTAAGAGTTTTACACCGATCATGCAGGCTATTTCGAAATATCCACGTTTACGGAAGATGAAAGCAGATCTTACTTATAGACATCGGCTCTCTAAACAGAAAGGATTAAGAAGAAGTCCCCAGAAAACTGATCACGTTGTGATTACTAGAAGGAAATAGATAACGGACTTTGCACTACCAAAACTAGAAACTAGATGGCAGCACAAAAGAAAGCTCATCAATGGCGAAATATTTCGGCGGCATTCTCAGTCCAAGTTATCTTGATTAATTGAAAAAAGTTTAAGAAAACACAGAAGAGGGAATGAAACGTTCCTCCTGATCAATAAGTGGACCGTCCGTCCCCATCTTAACTGGTTCAATCACCGTTGGAGCCATTGGGTTAATTCGCCATAAATTTAGGCTAGAACCTAACGATTTATGCAGAAACCGCAGAGATGACGACCTCTGCCCCAAAAACGATTCCTACGTACCAGATACCACATAATTAACAAGCTCTCATATACTTATCGAATCTCCTGCCCTGAAATATGATCACTGGTTCCCAAGACTGACAGTGTCTTGATGGGTTTTGGTTTGTTGCAAAATTGTCTTTGTCTCTTAACAGGGAGTGCGCCACTAAAGTTCACTTCCCTTACAACAGTTGCAGTTGCACTTTTTGTACATTTTGCCTTGCTAGCCTTGTCATTCCGAAGGACAAACTCACTTGGAGCATTTACCACAACTTAAGTCAACTCTCTCACGAGAAATCAATTCTCCATCACTACCGACAATCTTACCCTCAAATTAAACGGCTGTAATGAGGAGAAAAAAAATAAACAAATCCCACCAAATTGAGGCTAATTCTTTGGAATAATTTCCAGCTGTTCGCACACAAGAAGAAATCAGCGAACAAGCGAAGAAATCCCTTTAACGCTGATTTTTCCCAGAATCCTTTTTCTTTTACACCTGCCTTTGTTGGCCTGCAGTCTGCACCTGCTTTGTGTGTTGATAAACCCCAAGCATTCAACCATCAAACAAAACGACCAAATCCTCTGCCAAGCGCTGTCCTCTTTCGCACAAACGAGTCTGCGAATAAATATCTAAAAATATTCCAACCACTGCCACCCTTGGGCGCGCAGAGGCATTCCCCCTTTTTTGTTCGCTTCACGTCGGTCGGCAAATTAAATACATCAGCGAGGCAAACCGGAAAAAGGGAAAATATTCTCGTACTTACCCTTAACCCACCCAAGACCCAACGATGGCTTAAACGGCCGAGCCCAAGTGAAATTTGAATAAATGCAGACCGTCTGGTTTGTTGGCGCGTCTTTTATTCCACTCGTACCGAGGACGTGCTTCTCTGCCTGTCCATCAAGATATCATTTCAGATGCAATGTGCTTCCGATGGAAAGCAATTTCTTTAACTTGCCTTAAATAGTAAACTGGTTCCATTTGAGGAAAGGTAAGGAAGAAGTAGTCCGTTGAGGCGCTCTCTCTCTCACTCTGTCTCTCTCGACAATGCAAACACAAAGGTCCTTGCAATCAAAAATTCACACGTCAAAGCGAAACGGTTACTCTTTTTGGTTGTCCTGCTACTTTTTGTTTGGTTTTGCTTACAATGGTTGAGTGGCATACTTAATTTCTGGGCACTTGTCCTGTCGTGGACATACCTACATACGACCTAAGAAAAGTGAGTTCTTTTTGTGGTATACCTGGCGTGGCTGCCTTTCTCGTGTCCACTTCTGTATTCAGGTGGTTTTTTTGTGACTAGGTATACATGTTCTAAATTGAAATTCATACAAGACTGGGATGGAATGGGGGTTGGAACGAACTTTTGGCCGCTATACGGACGACGAGTCGGAACGAGGACAATTTCTCTTCATTTAGTGAATTTCAATTTGACCTTTTTTAGGCGCGTACTCCCAGAAGCCCTACATTTTGTGAACGTTTTACGTTACTTCTAATTACGTCAATCAGGCACAGAGTGTGGTTTATATTAAGGTTGCTCATTATAGCTTATTCAAATGAGGGTTTAGTTGGGTGATGTAATGAATACACCGGGACACGTGTCGGGTTGGGCGGGTTTCGGTTTATTTTGGGAAGTTTGTAGTGAAGGCAATGAGGGTTTGGATAGTTTTTGAGCATTTTATGCTATATAGAAACGCAAAAACTACCGCAGAAGAGGTTTATATGGGTGAAGTGGCAGAGCAAAGACCGACAGATCTGTGACCCATATTAAGAGGCGAATGACAGATGTTTGCTGCAGGCAACATAAAAGTCCAGTCACCTCCTACGGTCTCTTGTATTACGGATAGCAACTGACACAGGGAACTATCTAAATGAAAGAACTTTACAAAGTGCAAAGGTATAAGCAGCGCTTTTCCAAACGTGGGAATGAACAATGAAACGTCAGAGCGGACTAGAATCGAAGTCAGACTTTTACAGAACCTGCTTGCAGGTCATTATGGCCTGAGAGAAGTCATGCATAGACTTTCCTCGTGCGACCAGGTCTGACGAAAGCATGCTCGACAATTTCAAGGTACCATTTGTCTTGTCTATAAGAAAGGGGATCACCTCAACCGCACTCAGAGAAAAGTACTATAATTTCAATATGAATTCCCTTTGTTTTAATGTGTTTTTGCTACTAAAATTAGTTAATGCGATTTTTCCTATTATTAGTAAAGTTTAAAAACTATTGAAGTTCCCTTAGATAATAATTTGTTAATATAAAACCAATGGTGCATGAAATTAAAAAGTAATACGATGTCCTATTATTTTAACAGGTTCCCCTTTTGTGTATAAACTATTAAAACTATTTTTTTCCCACATTTATTTTAAAGGAGAAGTAATATTAACTCAGTGCGATAATGTTATTAAATCAATTCTGCGTATACTATATTTTTACTCGTTTTTGTTATAAAAGCAATAGTTCATATACTTAAATAAAATTCCAAAATCGATGCTTGTATTTGAAATTAAGCCCTTTTAAAAATAAATAAGTAAAAACAATTTTTCCGATTTTAGCTTTTATTCTAAACACATTTTCTTACAATAAATGATAAAAACTTATTTCTCTTAAGGGGTGGGCCATCTAGTGGTTTAATTTTAAATCATAGGTTATTTTGACACTGACAGCTGTTTCCCGCTAGAAATCTTGACAGAAAGTCAGTGGCATACCTCGCTGGGAAATATTGAAAACTTATTTCCAAAGTGAGTGCTGTGTAGCCCAACAGGGGGGGTTATTCCCAAATACGCGGCGAATCGCTTTTAATGGCGGACTCGAATTTTTGTATTTCCAAAAGCGATTCGCTTTCCATTCGGCCATATGGAAAGCGAAAGCACTTTTCAACGTAATTGTATCAGTGCATTGACAGCGATAGGTGTTTAGGTGGCGGATTGTTTGCGGACCTATTAAAAATGTAAATATTCAGTGGCTTAGTGTGTTGGACTACTAAGCGAGGGGTCCCAGATTCGAATTCCGAGAAAACCCAAATTCCAACCTAAGGTTTTTTTTCACTCGCGAACGTCTGACAAACATCCGAGAGTATAACTGTTATGAAAGAGCTTCTCAATTGGACGTTTGGACTCGGCATAAAATTGTAGATCCCTTCTATTCGTCCCAAAAATAAAAACTCACACAAGACGAATGGTTGTGGGGAGCTAGGCCTAGGGTCCCTACGGACCTGTTGCGCCAATTATTTATTTATTTTTATAATGTCTTATTAATTGAATTTATTATAATATTATATACTTTTTTCATAAAGGAGCCAAAAACATACTTCTGTACAACAATTTGCTTATTTGAACATTTATGTTCACATTTTCTTCTCTTCTTTCTTAATTTTCCGAATAGAAAATGGACAAATTGAATCCATTTGTTTTTTTTTTTTAATTTAACACAAAATCTAAAGCGTTCATAATAAATTTTTACAGAAGCACAAAAAAAAATTGTTTTGTCGGGAAACAGCTGTCAAATATTTGGAAAAATAAATTAAAGATTGGAAGTCAGAATGGAAATAACTGGAAAGCGCTGGGAAATATAATTTTCGTCCCGTTCGCATTTGCGAATAAGAAAAAGCGAACACGACGGAAATTAAGGTATAGCTTTTGATTCGATCCGCCGCACATTTGGGAATATCCCCCCTGTGCGTTTTTTGAAAAGAAGTTTTGGCCGAAATGAAACACTCACCGAGCCTGCTGTACGTAAATTTGTGCAAAAAGTTCGTGAGACTGTGAACAACATTCATGATCCCCGTGTGGCTGCTTTAGCCGAGAGTGTGGGACTCAACTCACGAACATGTAAATGAGGCTAGAAACAACGTTTCGGTCAACGGTGGGCGTTACAGAGGCATGTTAAGCGTCTTTTTTTTACTGCAATTGAAGACATGGATTTGGACGACCTCTGGTTCATGCATGATGGATTGGCTTGCCACACAGCCCGGTCCACTGGCAAAGTTACCAACTACAACTCTTTGAGTCCTATCCTTTCATCAGTGCTTTATAAATAATTGAGCAAAACTCCAAGAGGGCATCTGGTGTAGAAACCCTTTCCTAAATCCAAACTGAGCAGGACTAAGGAAATTTACTTTTACCAGGTAACTCAGCAATCTTAATGGCTTTTTCAAACACTTTAGTCCATGTGATTGCTTCATAATTTAAAACTACGTCAACATCATAGTTAAAGATATCGCGAAATGCTTCTTTTCGTTCCACAATATCTGCTTGCATTTCCGACCGAGGAAAAATTCATTGCACGACAGTAGAAATTTTGAATTGAAGCTTGTTGAGAATCCCAGAATAGTGTTGAGATTGAGACCTAAATTATCAACAAGGGCAAAAACCTGATTAAACCGTCATGTGATAGCTAAGGCACTACTTTTTTTGTTTCCTTACCGGAGCAGCGAGTATTCTCACTCTTTCGATCAAATGAGCTTTGCTAAGGTTCTTATTCCTTACAACGCTACAGTAGAATGGGGAGGAGGGCAGCTTAGTCTATTCGTAGATTTATGATGCTGTGTAGGTCCTACACCTATATTGTGATGTCATAGGGAGAAGTGTTTGTCCCGTACACAATCTTAATAAAAACTTAAAAAAAAAATAGGTCCGTAAGGACCCTAGGCCAAGCTTCTCATATAAACATTCGTTTTACGTGAGTTTTTAATTTTTGAGGCGAATTCTAAAATGGCTCTTTCATAATAGATGTTTTTTTCGGATGTTTGTCAGAAAAAATGGAAAAATGTAATTTCTGTTTTTCTGGGTATCGAATCTGGTACCGCTCGCTTAGGAGTCCAACAATTTAGCCACCAAGTCACTGAGTCTACCTTTGCGTAACTAGTTACGTCTATAAACGACGGAAAAAATGTGAAACTCTCTAAAAGTCACCAAAAACAAAATGAATATCAGCACAGGAAAGTCGTAGCGTTAAGGCACTCATCAGGTTAAGCGAAACAAGAAAATAATTAACTGAGCCTACTAAGAAATCATCGGCCAACTAAGGGAAATTTGATGAAACCTTTTGTCCTCGTGAACACGCCCCAACAGAAGCCTTTGTGACTCGAAAACGAAAACTTCAATTCGCACTCCAAAGTTGAACAATTTTCCAGCACAACAAAGAGTAGGTACTCGTATCACGTAGGTACACCTGCCAGTTTCGCGTTCAGCAAATAAGCCTGCTCCTACGACGACAATCAAGGAATCTCATTAAACGAATCAATTAGCTCTGCGCATATATATACCCGGCCAGATTCCACATGAAACTTAACCGGAAAATTAAACATTGTACGCACAGCGCCGAGCCCCTACACTCAGTCCCCCTTAAGGCACTTTGAACTCTCGACACACCCTGTTAACATCCCATAGGAAAGTGCATAAATTCCCATTCGAATGATGTGCCTTCTGCAGCTACCCAAGCACTCACGCTGATGTGTGCAGAGTTTTGACAGGTGATTATCCCACCAGAGTTGGAGGGGACAGACAGACAGTCAGGAGAATGTTATTCATCTTATCAACAGTCAGTCTTCTGACCTGAGCATTTAGAAAATTATTCATGCATTCAGGCAACTCCGCATCGAATGCATATCCTGTGTATATCCTGCACACGCAAGGATTGAGGTTGCATGCACGGCATTACAATTGGGCATTACATTGGGGATGTAGAGTTGTGTGCAAGTGTTTTAAAACTTTCTCTTATGGCTTTTGCATACCCCAAGTAGGGTGTTTATGTTAGATAGTCATGCAGAGGATGTGGTTCGCGATTTATGTATGGCGTGCGCGTCACCGAGTTTTGGGAACAGCAGCGGAAGGGTTACGGGTGGAATGGCGCCCGGTCGAAGGCAGTTCATCGTGTAATATTTGTCCCGGAATTGGCGAAGCTAAAATTGTTTGTTTGTCGAATGCGTGCACCAACTCGACCAAGGAATAAGATGAAAACCTTCATGGATTGCTGGAGTGATGCCAGATCGTGGGTGTCCCTTATTTTTCGACAATTTTTTTTTAACGCATATGTTCTTATTTTATTTATTTTATTATAAAACGCAACCAAAGAAAAAATTAGGTCATTTGGATCATGTTTACCCGTGCCGACTTCGATCGAAACATGTCAGTACAAGTTACACTGAAATAGTAGCACGTGCCTAAGGAAATTTTTAGTGCATTTTTAGTTTTTAAACGGTAAACTAGTTTTTTTTAATCGATTAAAGAAGTGACTGCAATTAAGAAGCAACACAAAAAGCATTTACTTAGTGGGAGATGTAAATCACCAAATAAAGGGTGCTAAATTACCGTCAAATCGACAAGTTCTTGCAGTTTTCTTTTTTAATATGCGGGAAGTTAAATTGACAGTTAGCGAAAGTGCAAATCATGTTATTCGCGAGTGTACTATTTTTTGGGAAAAGGCAAGAATCCCTACAAAATCACCACCCAACTCGGTGAAGAAGCTTATAAATTTGTATCAAGCTTGGAGAGAACTGCAAAAACATTCAAAGAAAACCCAGGAGGTACATAAACAACGAGAAGCTGATTTCCAGGACGATTTGGATAACATATTGGACATAGCTCATGCTGATGCTCTTCAAAAAATTAAAATAGAAGAGGACATAGACTTTTTACAGCGTCAGAGAGAGCCAGGACGACCGGGCTGCTTAGCGGGTGTTGATAAAAAAACAAGCTGAAAAGGAAGATAGGTTAAGACAAAGGCGATTAGGAGAAGAACAAAAACGTAGTAAGTACATGTAATCGACAATACCATCTACTTCTTCAGCGTCGTTGGAGGATTTAATTCCTGAAGAACAGGACATATTTACAAGCTCCGACGAAAGTAGCGAAGGTCTTCCTACTGCTCCTAAACCGTCATCTGAGGCAATCTCAAAACGAGGAAGGAAGGACTTTGTTACTCCAAAATTAGTCTCAGCCTTAGACAGATGTCAGTTGAGCATAAGAGACTCTGTTTATATACTTCAGGCTACAGTGGAGGCTCTAGGGCTTAACTTTGAGGATTTTCCAATTAATAAGTCATCGATTCAACGCGTGCGGACACGGATTAGAAAAGAAAGGGCAGAGAACATTAAAACCGATTTTCAAAATAATATTCCGGAGGTTGTTACTGTTCACTGGGATGGAAAATTGTTACCTGGCATGAATGTAAGGAGTGCTAAGGAAGAACGACTTCCTATTGTTATTACTTTTGGAGATGGGGAACAACTTCTATCCGTGCCAAAATTGGAAAATTCTTCTGGTAAAGAACAAGCTAATGCTGTTTCCAGAGCGATTAGAGAATGGAACTTGGATGATAAAGTTCAGATTATGTGTTGCGATACAACTGCATCTAACACAGGTCGCTTTAATGGAGCATGCGTGCTCTTGGAACAGGAATTAGGAAGAGAGTTAGTCCTTTTTGGTTGTCGGCATCATATGTATGAGCTCGTGCTTAAAAGTGTCTTCGAAACGAAGGTCCACCAAGTAACAATAAGTCCAGAAAAACCTATTTTTAAAAAGTTTCGAGATGAATGGAAAAATATTGACACTAACAATTTTCAAACCGGTGCTGACATTGTTCAAGAGAATTTTAATGACAACGAAATGACCGAAATTCTAAGTTTTTACTTTGGGGAGCTACGAAAACCATTTGTTAGAAATGACTACCGCGAACTTATTGAACTTTCAATAATATTCTTAGGAGGAGATGTCGATAAGCAACTAAAAATCAGGCCCCCAGGTGCAATGCATCAAGCGAGATGGATGGCAAGAGCAATTTATGCTTTAAAAATATTTTTGCTACGCTCGCAACTTAAATTGACAAAAAAAGATAGTGCCGGATTGAAAGAGGTCTGTGTTTTTATTGTGATGGTTTATGTTAAACCATGGTTGCAGTGCAGTTCGGCAGCAAAAGCACCCTTTCAAGACTTATGCTTTCTGAAAAAATTGAAAGATTATGAAAAAGTAGACGAGTCGATTTCGAAAGCAGCCTTTCACAAATTGTGTCAACATCTATATTATTTGACCGAAGAGGCTGTAGTTTTATCTTTATTTGATGATACTGTGGACTTAAACACAAAAGCAAAAATGGTGGCTAACTTTAATAAGGAAAGTCAATCGCATTATCTTAAAAGATACGTTCCATCGAAAGAAGAAATGTGCAATTCAATGCAAGGTTAGCTAATTTTGAATATTCATAATTGTTTTCTATTTATTAATGATTGAAAATGTTCTTTTATTTCATTTAGATAAAACGTTGGATGATTTTGTGTCGGCCAAGAGTCAACATTTATTTCCTCGCTTGAAAATAAATGAAAACTTTCTTCAAGAAAGGCCATCTTCGTGGGAGACCAATGTTTTCTATTTAGAAGCCAAAAGGATGGTTCTCTCCCTTAAAGTAGTGAACGATACAGCTGAAAGAGCTGTCAAGCTAATGCAGGATTTTCACGGACTTCTGACAGCTGAAGAAGAGCAAAAACAATTCCTTCTTCGTTGTGTGAAAGAGCACAGGAAGTTATATCCTGATTGCAAGAAAGAAGTTTTGAAGAGAAAGTATCCGCAATAATTTCTTTTTGTTACTAATTATTCTTATTTAAGTGTTTAGTATAGTTATTTAATAAAAAGTTGAAATTGAAATGAAATATTTGCAGGTAAAAAATGTTTTTTCTGAATTTTTCATACAGATTTTCAATTTTGACTTTGATGGCTAGTCGGCACGTGTTAACATCATCCCAGGAGCAAAATATTTTGCATCGAAGTTAGTATTGGCATTAAGAAAAAAAATGAAGGGTGTGCGTGAAAAAATTCTGATTTTTTTTTTTTAGCCCATATAAGGGACAGTGATCACCCATTTTGTGTTTCAAAATAAGCTAAAAGGGCGAAGAAACTAAGTTTTTATATATCTCCAGAAATGTCATTTCTGTTGGGTGAGTAATCCGAAGCATTAATTGAACACATCCACAATCCACATTGACACATTTACAGTTCACAACAAGATGGCTATCATTTTATGTTATTTCCCTTTTCTTCGTCTTTTCTTCTTTGGACTCTGTCACTTCTTATTCAACGATCTTTATAATAAAGTGTTTCTCTTTAAAATTAAACTGAATCGTTTCTTTTTCGTGCGCTACTCATTAATTTAAAATACTGAATCTGAAGAAAACCCATTTCAATATCGTGGGGGGTTTTATAACAAAGGCATAACAAAAATTTGTTTTTTTTAATCATAGTGTATAAGGAATTTCTGCTCTATGACATTTGCAAGTGTCAGTTTCATATAGATAACGGGTCAGGAACCATTGGACATCTCAATCAAGTTCCAGTGGATAGGCCACAAAATTAAAAAGGGCGATACTTTTATAACTAGGTCAACACACGCGGTTCAAATGAGCCGGTTAACGGAAGATAGATAGATCATTTTTTATTTCTTATAAATTCATAATAAATTAACAATAGTTCTTAAACTTAAATTAAATTATTACTATAAGTATATCAATAAGAAATATAAAGACATTCTGTATTTTTTGTATATTAAGTATAAAAAATAGTGTTGAATGCCACTTCAAATTTTTTTTTTTGATGGCGTAACCCTATTTAAAACAATTGCCAAAATCAAAATATTAGATTTAGCAAAACTGTACTAGAATAACTAATTTGTCTGATCAATTTACGTTGTTTCAAAAAAAAATTAATAGTTAACTACGAAGAAATAATAAATAATTAATATACAATTGAAAAGTTTTACTGAAATTAAAGTTAAACTTAAAAATGAAAAATTAAACCAGAATGTCAGAAATAAATGCTTCAAATTTAAAAGCCATGGTTTTATAAGTTTTAAGGCCATTCCAGGCCTTGTTATAGTCCTGATCGATGGTGGAAGTTTATTAAATAAACGAATGATGAAACTGTATACAAATTTTGTAATGCAGTAGCGCAGAATATTGGTTCAGATACTAAGTAAGAAAAGTTTCCACGTAAATTATAATTTGAAATTAATCGATAGTTGCGATTGCCAAATTATTACATTCTGATTGCGACCACATTCTCTGAAAGCTTGTCTTTTAGACATTCAGGTGCGTGATAAAAAATATTCGTTTCAAGATTATTTAGAGACGAGAAACTGTAAAACATTATTTTAGTTGGCAGAAGAGTGGGTTGACCGAGCGTAGGAAAGGCTCAAAAGTTACTCCGTTTTGGAGGATTCACGACAATTGGGCAAGAACTGGAATACAATATTCTAATCACCAGCTGAACGCGTCTAGGCGTAGTATAGCTGGTTCAGCAGGTTAGACCCCACTCTACCAAACTTAGGCACCTGTGGGCCCATTGTGATTCCAGAAAGTTTATAGTTCAAATCTGTAACAATCTTATTCCCTCATGCTATATCTGAAGCCCCACCGCTTGAACTTACTGCAGACTCTTGCTGTCATAAAAGTCCATAAATTCAAGCGCCAAGTTCTTCACCCCCATGAACAAGTCTGCGCCAGTTTATCGCCAATTCACTGCAATTTCACTAATTATTTCTGCCAGTCAACTTAGGAACCCCTGTTCGCTTATTAAACGCAATTTAAAAATGGTTACGTCCGCCCTCAACTCAAATTGCTCAATCATCAATACCCCTGTGTATATAGCGCCCTCCACCGCCACCAACTGGAACAACCCCAGGTGCCGGCCGCCTATGTGCCCCACCATCTTATGATAGCTCTTCGTAACAAGGACACTCTCGAGCATACAACAATAGAAAAGTGGGTAAAGTGGTTCACTTCACTTCGTTTCTATATGCAAATAAAATACAATTTATGCTCGTGCACTTTTGGTCTCCTTTGCGTTTTAATTTCGCGTATTATGTTGCCACTGCACACACTATAATGCTGTGCAACACACAGTTTAATGTGGGGGAAAACAATTGAGGTATGTCTACATTGCATTCTTCACTCCTTGCCAAGAGTTTGTGTACAGTGTGCACGGTGAGTCGGTGACGGTGCCCCTCGAAGAGGAAAAACCACACGAATAATTTTTTATTCCCACCCCTATCTGATATGGTTGGATTGGGTGGTAGCAGAGACACCTAGCGCCACACAGCACATCGGCCCAACTCATATTCAAATTAGTTCCCTTCCTCGCACAGATGTCACTTGAGTTCTGAGTTGATGTGGCTGTGTGGATACCTACGGGGAATATGGATAGTTATGTCGTCCCTGGAATTTATTGCATCGTTATGCGTCAGTGTTTTAATTTGGTTCGAGTCCTTGGAGCAGATGAGGCGACGGCGGTGGAGTGGACAGGGACAAAGACACTTTATTCAGTTCGTCTTCTCCTTTTTTTTTGTATTTTTCTCGAAAATTTTGTGCGAGTATGACGCACGCATTCCCATTAGGGAAACCTTTTATTTACTTCCTGAATATTCGAAGGAAACTTTACCGTTTCAGTCGTTCATGCGATATGAATACTAATCTAGGTCAGGTTCTATTTTTAGCACTCGCTTAATCAATTGAACAGTTTCCGTCCATTATTGTGGTGAAATGATGTCAGGGCATTGATAACAAAGTGACAGCGGCAAGCGGTGACATTTGGTAATGTCATTTGTCATGTGCCGAAATAGCTCAGTTGGGAGAGCGTTAGACTGAAGATCTAAAGGTCCCCGGTTCGATCCCGGGTTTCGGCAGTTTCTTTTTTTTTTTTTATTTTACAAAGGACTTGAGTGATTTTAGGGATCTGAATATGAAACAGTTATGTAAGTAGGTAATAGACAGCAAACCGTTGAGTCGTAAAACCAGCGCTGTTATATTTTTTTATATTTTTGGTGGGTCAAAAACCTTATTTATTTAGCTTAGTGTAAGCTAAAAAGTTAAAGTTATACCAAAGAATTAAATTAAATAATACCAAAGTTCTAAACTAGAGCTAAAAGTCAGGGATGGTAAAGAAAATCAAATTTAAGGGAGAGAGTGCCGAAAACAGTATATTTGAGTAAACTTTTCGCATCAAATGGAAGATTAGTTCGATAGAGATGTACGAGGTGCGCTGGATTGGTAAGTAGAAGAGACTGGAAGAACGTAGATCTGGACTGTTAGGATTAAAGGAAATAGAGTTGCAAACAGACAGTCGGTTTATGAATTGAATATCTTCTGCGTTCCTTCGTACCTTGAGGGTATTTAGGCTAACAAATTATGAAACGGGCTTATATAATATAATGGTTCCAAAATACACCCCGCCGAGCAAATCGAAAATAAAGGATGTTATATGCCCTCGATTCTGGATACAGGAACTCGATTAAAAGGAAACCAAGCTTGACTAACGTATTTGAAGATTTTACAAGCAAAAGTGATTGTAGCGGACATCTTGCGCCACTAAAGTTAACATAAACATAAACAGCCAGTAAAGAATTCTAAGATTCAATGACGACAAAAATAATATCAAGTGCTTAATAGCGCTTTAAAAGTAATAGCACTGAACGCTTACGGTAAGAACACTTCCCAATGAACGCACACTTTAAGAACACGTCCCCAAGGTAATGCTCAGTGGGCTAGTGTAAAAATCAAGAAAGAGGCATTGGGGACGTTCAGGTATTTAGTTTAGTAAGTCTGACAGCTCTCTCACTAGATGTATCTCGGTTTTGATTGGGGGGAATCGGTCATATGAGCAGCTGTTTCCGTTGACGTTTATGGAGGGGTAGTCGACGAATCTAGTTAAGAAAACCCTGACTGAGTACTAAGTTGACAGTTCGCATATGTGGCTGACGTAGGAAAAGTGACGTTCCCCACCAATCTAGTTTTTGCGTTCAGGTTGCATCTCATCCATACCAATCTAGTCGACTTAAGATAACTAGATTCTTAAATGCGGCCACTATCTTAAATCTTGACACCGAAACGTAGTTGGGGCCAGTGATGCCAGATTACAAGATATATCGTTTTTTTTTCAAGATGTTTGAGCTCCAAAATATGAACAAGACTTTTTACCTTGAATTCATCAAATTTCAAGATTTTTAATATCAATAATTTTCTAAAACTAACAAACTATTGAAGACAAAACATTTTCTATTAATTGCATTATCATTTGTATGATGTGAGTCGACCAGAGCCCATGCACAATTTCTATTTTTTAGTTTTTATCAACTCTACAGAAACATAAAATTCAACGGATTTGATATTTTATCAACTGATGATTTTTTGTTATTTATATTAATCATTTGAGTACTGCAACAGTTGAAAGGTCAATCTTTTCAAAACATTTGTTGCGATTTAATGAAGCGGTACCGAAATTCTACGTCATTTTAATTCATTATTCTTTAAATTTTTGAGCAATTAAATTAATTTATGACAAAAGTTTTTTTTTATCGATATTTATGTAATTTATCTATATATTAGTAGGTATAAAAATAAATTTAATTTTTTAAAGTTCTTAAAAATCGTATTTTATATTTCGTTATTTTTATATATCGAAAAAATCGTGAAAATAAAGATTTTTTATTGCAGAAAAACAAGATTTTCAGATTTTTTATCTGGCAACGCTGCTTGGGGCCAGCGATGGGACTTCTACCACTGCTTACACTTTCGAAAATTCTACCAACCTGAACTCGAAATTTACCACCTTTTCCTCATCGCTATTCGCTAATAATATTTTTGTTCTATCGTTCTATTAAATTGAAAATTTGTCCTATACCAACTCGCCTTACTTTTACCCATACACACTCAGCTATCAGAAAATAATAGAAAGTTTCACAACTGATGACATTCTGCCACAGTGGATTTTAATTCAAAATTTAAAAGATGGCATGGGAAAGTTTATATTCAAAAACCTTTCATCATACATTTACAATTTTATTGTTTGCCTCATAGTAGCGCAGCTGCTGAACGTAAATGTTCCCATCTAAGATTTTGAACCCCCGGAATTATTGGTAAAATATGCTTTAAAATATAAATTCAAAGACGGTTGCGATACGAGGTAATAATTTTGTTTGTTTTGAACGACAAAAGCGATTTTTAAAATTAACTCAAATTAATATTAAGAAATGATTGATTTATGTTTATTTATTTATTATTATTTTTTTTATTATTATTACTATTTAATTGGTATAAATTAATGAGTTATTTAGCATGGAAAATTTTGTTTTCTACCACCTTTTATTCGCTTCGCTTTTCTTAACTTCCATCACTGTTGGGGGCTAGTTGGCCACCTCCCATCCTATTTTCATAAAAGTGTTCATTGCAGTTCAATGTTCGTAAATTTAATAAATGAATATAGGAGTTAAAACAATTTAGTGTTAACCTCATTCAACTCAGTGATGTAGAGAGATCTAGTCACGTACGGATTTCAGAATTTCTTGGACCGATGTTTTACGAAACCAAGTGATTTGTTTGCTTCAAGAAGTATCCCATCAAAATTGCGAACGAGAATTAAACTCCCTGTCGCGTAATACGCCAAGGACGCGAATATATTCAACGAGAGATATCCGTGGAAAAGATACGAGTATATTCGAGGAGGAATTGTTGTAATTACGGGAGACATTTGAAAGCATTGCGGAGGGAACAATTATTTAGATCTTAGATAGTTGAAGTCATCTCGTGAGGAAATGCGTTTATAGAGAGAAAGTGCCAAGTGTCTCTTTCTAGATTGTCCGTTTTTACGATCAAACGATGTGGACTTAGATGACTGCCTTGAGGAATACCGGAGTTGGTCAAGAAAGGGGCTAGGCGATAGGACGGACCTGACGCTAACACTGCAAAAATAAAAATCCAAGCAAGAGAATATCCATTTCCGCATTAAGCCAACGGCAGAAAAATTTAAATGGGAAGCATTCCAGCCCACACACTGGCGGTTATTGAGTCGCGGGTCTTTGGGGTGTTAGGTCGCAACTTTATTAAAACCATCGTTTTTCTGCAAAAAAGTGATCAATTTTGTCAAATTCAAAAAATTTCTTACTGGATACGGAGCCACTTTGTAGGATTTCGTGGTTTTATGTACAACTGGTTGGAGTCCTATCTAAAGGATAGAACTCAAAGAGTTGTAGTAGGTAACTATGCGAGTGAACCGAAAACTATAAACTTAGGCATACCTCAGGGATCAGCCCTTGGTCCCATACTGTTCCTCATTTATTTCAACTCCTTATTTAGCCAACCGTTTAAAGGAATAGTTACAGCTTTTGCTGATGATCTTGGAATTGCTTACCGCTCTGATAGTCGTCTAAACTTAAGCACAGACATAGATCATGATGTTCACCTACTGGGATTGTGGTTTTCGGAACACCAACTAGTTATCAGCAATAAAACTAAATTAATGCACTTCAATTTTAATATACTAGAGTCCCTTAGCATTGAAATTATCTTTCAAGCAAACAATTGCGTAAGTCAAATGTGTCAAATTGTGTTTGTGCTAATGAAGTCACAAGGACATTGTTGCTTAGGCAGGCATCCTGTTGCACAAGCTGTTTTAAAATTGAAACAGTAAATCAGTTTAGATATTTAGGCATTACTTCAGACCAAAATATGAGTTGATCCAAACATATTTCGATTTTGAAACAATATTTACGATCTGCAGTACGAAGCTTTTATCCTCTTAAACAATTTTGCGACAAAAAAAACTATAAAAAAGAGTATATTTTGGAATATTTCAATCAAGACTGCAGTAGGGAATAAGTTGTTGGGGTGGGGCTTACCAAACAAAGATTGAGTCATTAATTGTTCTGCAAAAGTGTGCTATTAGAAAAGTATGTGGGGTCAATCGTTTAACTCCTTCTATAGATTTATTCAGGGCACTGAAAATTGTGCCACTTAAACATTTGTACGATTTCAAAGTCTCAAAATTATTTTTTTATGAGAAGTGGTTATTTACAGAGCCCTGTTTCCAACACTCGCGTTTTGCGAAGCAATTCAAGAAAAACTGTCGTTACTCCTCCCTTCCGTACTACTCTATGCAAAAACTTTTCCTCCTTTGTGTGGTGCAAATTATTTAATCAGCTAAGTTCTTAAAATATGTAAAAATGTGGCTTTTGGATTTGGATAGCGAGGAAATTAAAGTTTTGCTGCCCCATTTTATCTAAATATTTACCATAGATTTATTGTTCTAATTTTTGCTTTATTGTTCTAATTTTTATTTTATGTGCAAATATTCTTTTATATGATATTTATTTACGTTTTCTGTTTTCTTCTCTTTTTATTGCTAACTTATTGTAAATACTTATAGAAAATTCATTTTTGTATATTTAATTTATCATTTCACTCCACACTATTTTATATTGTATATTCATATATTTTTTATGAAGGGACTATTACTAATAGTATAGTGACAAATACTATTGTCACTATACCTATTCTCATTCTTATTTTATATATTGTTATGTAAGAATAAGTAAATACAGGTTTGTGGAAACTGTAAAGATTTTAAAGATCCATATGCCCTCTTATCTTTATATTTCTCCTTGGTAAGATCGCTTCTTGAGTATGCCGATGTCATTTGGAATCCCGCGTTTAATACTCTCTCCGATCGCATCGAAAGAATACAAAGACGTTTTACGAGACTAATATTCTTCAAAATGCGTTGGAATTTCCGCCCAGAATATTCAGCCAGATGCCAATTACTTGGAATTAAATCATTAAAATCGAGGCGAACTATTCATGACGTAATGTTTGTAAGAGATATATTAAGTTATAATATCAAATGTCCACCTCTTCTTTCAATGGTACCTATCTATGTACCTGCTAGATTACTAAGATCTAGAGATTTTCTTTTTCAAAACGCGCACAGAACTAAATATGGGAGTAACGAACCTTTATCTAGAGCAATTATATCTTTCAATGAAGCTTGCAGTAATATTGACTTATGTGTATCTAGAGATAAATTTAAGGCAATGCTTTTGGATATGTACTTTCTTTAATTCATTTTTATACCTCAAATATCTGTTAGCTTTAAGCGGCTTGTAGATTTAAATAAATAAATAAATAAATAAATAAATAAGAATGAATAATGAATAATAAATAAATAAAATAAATAATATTATTGCGCAAGATGAGCTGAGCAGAGAAAAAAAAATGGACAAGAAATCGAAACAATATATAATGACAGGAATTTTATATGTGGTGTAGGTATATTATTTAGTATACAATTAGATATACAGCCTTATCGTGAATTCCGAAGCAATATTGTTTTCCCCCGAATTTGTGTGTTCCCAGGAATAAAATCCGCCTATCGCCAATCTCCCTCGAATTCGATTTTCCTCGGAAATCGAAATGTCTCCTCGAAAAGAAAAATAGCTGATTTCGAAAATGTTCTGTCAATTATATTCGTTAAGAATCAAAGATTCAAATTTTATTTATTTTATTTTATAGCATTAAGAGTTGTCGGACAACTGAGTAATTGGATGAGATGGAATTTAAGCGACAACGTTCAATTAGAACGCTTAAGAGATTGTTCTAATCCGTTGAAAGTACCACAATCACTGTATGTAAACATGGTATCTCTTAATTTTGTAAGGAAATAATTACAATATCTCTGCTTTTAGGTTCCAAAAATATTACAGGGTTAACAACCTTCTTCGCCACAGCCTAAGAAATCCTTGAAATTTCACTCATAATTAAATTAATTAAACATGCTTTTGCTGAAGGCGGCTATCAAAAAGGAGTTGGAAAAGATAGTGACGTGGGCCTGGCGCAGCCAAGTTTTAGCGAACCCCTTTCATAGGTTTAAGCCATTTTTGAAACAATTCAAATATTGAATTGCTGTTTATTATTTGTTTTTGACATTCTATTGGCTTATTTTTTTTAGTTTTTGAGAAAATAATCAACCAACTTGTTGATAAATTAACCAACTAAATAACGGCGGAAATATCGGAGGAAAAATCCAAAAAAAATTCCGCCGAATTCTCATTTAGGATTGGTATTTTTTTCCAGGGAATTATTTTCCCTCATTCAACCATCATTCACGATGGGAGAGTATGGGGAAGTACGAACAAATCCGAGGGAATTTTTATTCACGATAAGGCTGATAGTAACTCATTAAAGCTAAATAGTGTTCATTCAATAGCGTCCGATGAATTTCTTTTATTATAGTGTAAAAAAAAATATGCGACTTGTTATATTTTTCTAAAATTTGCGACAGGGGAGAGTGGGATATCTTTGAACAATTTTTGCTTCCAAGTCTCATAAAAAGCTATGTTTTCGAATTTTTGATCTGTAACTTATTTTTTCTTTTAGAAATGGAACTCAGATTTAGTTTAAACGCATAATTCTATCCGTTTTATGTAGATTTAGAATTATTATTATTTTTTGAATGAAGCAAGTCCTTATGCACAATGGTGTGTTGTCACGAACAATTTAGCTTTAATAATTTGTTTGTACTGATAGATAAGGAAAACTTAGCTTAATATGGTTCTAAATGAACCTTCGCCTTCGAAAAATATTTTTCCCAAATAAAAAAGCTCAATAAAAACTTTGTATGTCTACTATTACAAAGAAAAAAAAAACAGAGTTGGAAATGAAGCATAAAAACACCCAACACGAGCTAGTTTCAAGCGATTACTGAAAAGATGTTTAAAGAAAACAATATTGCCAGGATAAAAATTAAGTTTACTTTTTATTTTTAGCTAACATCGACGCATTTTTGGATCAATCAACTTTAGTTAATAAGCAAAAGTTTACCACACCAGGTTTATCACGTGACGATGCATCCACGGAAGTTACTGCTTGGTGCGGATTTTCTGGGCCGACCGACGGCCAGAACTATTTTAACATAGATTTTCTTGCCCCGACAGAACGACAGGCTTACGTGCCACAGAGCAAACGCCACGATGGACATTCTACCTGACCGATTTGAGGGGATGTATAGGTATATGGTGACGTGACCTACATCGTTTGATTTGACCCCGCTAGACTAGGGTATACTGAAGTCGCAGGTCTATACCAAAAGTCAACATAACCAATGCCTGCACTCAAATTAAGCCGGAACTATGCGACTGGGTCACTAAAAATTGGATCACTCGGACCCGTTCCATATAAAACGGCAAGCAAGGGCCCTTCAAATAGAAAATGTCGTTTTATTTCATTTCAAAATCGAACCGTTCTTTTGAAAGACCAATCATAAGTTTCCAGATGAAAACTAACATGCGATACTCATCTATGCAAAGGCTTTTTTTTTAAACAATCACGACTATAGTACAGGCAAATCTTTCATGTATATGCATGGAATGGAGGAACGCCGTCACGTGGTCCACAAGAAACATCTACCCTCGGTCGAACTTACCATAGATTGTGAACCACCTTCACACAAGATTTGTCACAGAGCCCAGGCAAGTAAACACCTTCGTAATAGGAACAGCAATCGGCCACAGTTCACATACACAAAGTCGGCATCCAGGAATTTCCAATCAACCCCCAACTCCAGAAGGTCGGTGATTTATCCACTGCCACTAACTACCTACGTCCACACAAGCGTATAGAGAAAACGCATAACTGGTAATTAATCACCAACCCAAAAATACACAATTCCCTTCAATCAGCCTATAATTGTGTCAAGCGAATAAGAACGATCGCCAAACCGTGAAATGCGCGTGTAAACGCTTGATCTCCAAAGCGACTATTCGACGCACGCACCTTCCACCAGATCGACGACAATTAATTAAAGTCGCGTTGCGTAAATCCTAAAACTACACCCTACGTCTAGGCTGCGCGCTTCCGTCACGTAAATTCGTTTCGAACATCAACTCGGGCAGATATCTTTAAAGCGACACCGCTGGTGCGCACGCTCCACTCCAAAACTATTTATGTGGCACGACCGCCTTTCATGTTTTATCCAGGAAATCCGAATCGCATGACTGCAACATAGTAGGAGGGCATTCCCATTCCTGCGTCCTCCGATTCGAAGTCAATAAATTTCAACGACAATTATACGCTTCATCAAACGCTCTGCTCGCTGGAGTTGCAGTTGGTCTAAATTTATGCCCCAGTCACGGTGCAGTGGCGGCTGTCAGAAGCATCAATAAACCACTAACCTACGAGTTGCGATTGCGAAACAGACAGAGGATCGGTTTCAGCTGGTAATAAATTGACTTCGAGTCGACTATACATACTTGAGAACATCTGTTTGGCAAAATAGTTGTCATCTGGCTAAGCGTTGCGCTGACAGTCCACAAGTACAATGGTGTTCCGCCAAAGATCAGCGCTCGAGATAAAAATTGTTTATAAGAAAAAAAAAACCACTACAGATGACAGTGGAAGATCGGTTGCTGCCGTGGACCTGGACACCCTCTTCTTCAGTTTAAGTGCTCGTCACACTTTACTTTTACAGTTGTGTTAATGTTTTGTGATAATTGCTGACACATGACAGAACGACAAAATGGCGCGTTGTTAGTCGCTCTTCGTCTCTGAAGAAAGGCAGGCAATCTGTCCTTGTCGCAAAAAGAGCAGCGTCTGGCTGTTAGGGGGAAACTTCTGACTTTGCATCGGTTGCAGTCGATATTTTCAAGTCGGTTTTGACAGCCACCCGTAGTAATTAATGAAGATGGAGATGGTTGTGGTGTAAAGTTACATTGTCAGTGTCAGTGTAGGGATGCACAAAGGAAGACCAGACGAAACATGTGTTTTTCCCCAGACGACTGCTAGTTGTAATTAGCTGTAAATGTAGCTTGGAAGTGATTAATTGGAGTCATCCTGGAGGATGCTGCGAGTCTGCCAGACGAATCCGATAAGCCGAGAGTAATGGCTGTAATAAAATTGAGATTTTCCAGTTTAGATGTCGTCTGGCATTTCTTTGGCTTGTGTCACAGAAAATGATGGCTTTTATGGAAATTCCTACAGAGACAGAGTCGGTAATATTTTACTGTTGATTGAAGTTATTTAGGGGTACAGACTCAGGAATTGATTACTCGGAAACTGGTTTTGAGAATTGCGGTTTCTGTGTGGAGCTGAGCCTACTTTCCATACATTTTTAAGAGTAAAGGAACAAAGTGCTGGAATGTCCATGGAATGGCATTTTCCAATTTAATTAAAAACTTCTTAAGCGATCGTTGATCAGCGATAAAGTTAGCACGATCGGAAATTTTTCGTCTTCGGACCAGATTCCTTGAAGTTCTGGAATCACTTCACAAGTTCAATTATATAATTGAAAAACTGGGGCAGTTGGAAACTAATTTACTGATCGGTGAGCACCATCGATCGGTCCTATGTGTGTGTGGAAATGACGCAAGGTCACCTTTTTTACGAATGGAAGAATCTGGAATTTGAAAGCCGATTCCGAGGGGCTGAATAGAACCAATTGTAGCATCGGTATTGAAGTAAACATTTTTTTTTTCGGAGGTTAAACATGAGACTCCTTGCTCAGTAGTCCAGCAGTAGTGCAAAACGCCATTAATATCACCATCGGTCTGAGAGGATCAACAGCTAAGAAAAGTTTAAATGAACTAAGTTACAATGAAATGTAGGAGCCGGGTGCATATGGGAACAAGGCTTTGCCGAAGTCGCGCAAGCATGCAAACTAAAATCTGGCTTTAAAAATGTCTGTAAAGTCGATCGTGACATTTACTGATCTACAGGCAATCAGTGCGAGCCATTTGTAGAGACCAGCGCTTGTCGAAATTCTGTCCCAAGTTAAACAATTGTACCCAGGCCTGAAGAACGTATACTTGAAGCAATAACGGCGATCACAAAATTTAGTGATCTACAGACGATCAGTTAGTGTAGAAACCTAGGGATAGTTAGTCTCCTGTATAACCGCGACTGACATAATTTTTTCAAAGATTGCTAAGATCGTTGGTTATAAATATCTTGTGTAATAGTCTGTTTCGATCTACCATCGATCAGTGAGCCATATGTGGCGATCATTTGAATAGGAGACATCCCATCATTTCGGCCGCTATTTATTTTAATTCATAGCATAGAAAAATCGTTCGGGTAGAAATTACCCAGCTAGATCAGCTGAGGATCACTCATAAAAAATAAACCAGTTCCAAGAGCTATTGTTATATAACCAAACAAAATAAAAAAAATAAATCTTAAACGTTCTCACCGGACTCTGGTGATCGTGAAATTAACTGATCATTGCGCTTAGATTAAAGGAACATGGTGAAGTTATTGTACTTGCTTTCTGATGGGTGGAAATGAAATTATTTTCAAGCACGATCAGCACGAAAATGAACTGTAAGGTAGGTGGGGGTGTATTTCAAAGTCTCTTGACATCTCAAATGCCTACAGGCTTCCTGCTACCGCCAGGGTGTTTCAGATGTGGCTATTTGCTAACGGCAGGGCCTACCGTCAAATCAAATACATCTCCGAGGCGATTAATAGGCAGTCAAGCCTAACGTGCCATTCCTTATAACTTCAAATCAGTGTTAGGATGCGGGAATTTGTTTGATCCCGCATGATAAGTTCAAGGTTACCCTGATTTAGCTTCTAAAGTATGGCAAAGTTTATGGAAAAGAACCAGGCAAGGTGCACTTGTGGAATCAGTCCCGCTCTTAACAGTCAAGGCAAAAATCTCCTCAAAACTCCTATTCGAGGCCAACTTCGGAATGGACGAAGTAAACGAAATGTGTATCCAAACAAAATTTGTCAAACTACAGCAAGGAAAAAACAGTCCATCTTCTAAATAACAGCCGAAAAGATATCGTCAAAAAAATCGATCACCAATGGCCTTTATGAGCCCATGCAGTCAGAATGAGCATCCACACAACATACACTTCCGCCTCCAGTTGTAATGAAACAACCAAAACAGAAACTTTGCTAGGACAAGACGCCGATTTCTAGAAAAATCCTTCTTTGACTTCCATGAAGAGGTTTCGAGGATATAAAAACCTTCTTGAATTCGCCAGTTCTGATTTCTAGACTCTCGTTAACAAACTTAAACCATGAGTTGCGATAACAAAACGAAACTTAGTTTCTGATTACCACACCCACATAAGATCAGTGACGAAGTCAAAAAACGATCATGTAATGAAGGCAAGACCAAATTGGATCTGCATTCGAGCTTAGTATGGGGGCCGAATTGCTTCATCAGTGAGCGAGCAAAATGTGAAGAAATCTATTCTCGGGTCATATTACGTCATATCGGCGATTTGGCAGTTGTTGACTGATCATTTCGACCTTATAGTCCCAAAATATTTATCCTCTGAAGACGTGAGCTGTTATCCCCAGTCATTTAACTTCATACATGCCTGTCGCCGGTTGGAGAAGATCATATTTAGAAATCGGATCTCGAGATCTATGCGATCGATTGTTAAAATATTGAAAACAAATTTATTCCACCACTGATCTGGATCCAATCGTGAAATTTAGAATATAGAAATTTGCTGAAAGGCGTCTCATTCCCAAGTAGAAATTGATGGTTATAGTTTCTGCGCTGTTACTACATTTAGAAATGTTTCCGTAACAGTAACAGTGTGTATAGTTTCTCAAAGTGCGGACTGTTTCCATTACAGGATGGAACGGTAAACAAAGTGGGGAGTTACTTTTAGCTCATTAAATTACTATTTTGGGAAACGCACATAATGGTATATTTGGTTATGACTTGTAACCGAAACGTGACCGAATTTCCGCCTTGTTAGTGAGCTGTCAAATCTCCTTTCACCTGTTTGTTAGTTAGTTCATACAAATAAAAATATGAAATAAAATTACTGATACCAAAAAGAAACACGTACACGTATATAACCTTCCCCCTTTAATGAGGGTGCTAAATACCTAAACGAACATAAAATCATAAAAATGGTACCTACCTAGTGCAGGCAAAATTATTTGAATTAAATTGCATTTCTTCGTTTCCGAATGCTAAATATTCAAACGAAAATCAGTTTTACCACGAATATCAATATATTTAGTGGCAAAAACTCACGCGCTCAAGAAATATTGAGTATTTACAATATTCAATTTTATTTCCATGTAATTTTTATTTTTCCAGGGACTTCGAAAGTCATGTCAAGGGATATAAAACTAAATTAAAAGCATTATCTCATCTATTTATCTAAGAACAAAAAAGTTTCGAATTTGAATTGGGTAATTATCTCATCTGATAATGCATCCCAAATTCTTAGAATCCAAAAAGGCCATTTGTCTGCCATATGCATTTCTTTAGGTAGGGTCACAGGGTGCATCTGCAGACATTGAGGAAATATATTTTTTAGCGTCTTTTATTATTTAGTAATATAATATTAAAATTATTCATTCTATTGAATTTTATAATTTCTAGAGTAAGAGAACATAGATCAAAAGTTTGGTTAAAATAATAAAAACGATTTTGAAAATTTTAAAATGTGTTCGCCTTTAACTTTTGGCACTGCAGCGCAAACAGGCGACTTTCTTAAAAGCGACATAATACCTACTGTAAATACAATTATATGTATGTATGTTTTTAAAGGCAAAACGTTATAAATATAACGAGTTACATCACATAAACTTTGTAGTCCAAATGGCAATATTTCCTTGAAAATGGAAAATTGGGGTAAGAAATGTAAATGCGAGGAGATATTCATGATATTTTTAGTAAATATTTCAGTTACGAGTTTATGTAAATGCTATTTGCTAAATACTGTCAATATTTTTGATAGCTACAATGTGAATAATCAAAATTCGAATAAGCTTTGGTGCAACACGTCTATTCTTTTATATTCCGATTATTTTTAGTTTGAAATTCTATTCTTTTCACACCTCACTAACGGCCATATTATTCACTCCCTTAAATTCAAGTTAAAGGTTACACCCAGGTTTAAGTGAGTTTAACCCAAAAACTAAACCCAAGTCCATAATATTCAGTCGTTAAACCCGAACATAAACCCAGGTTTTTTTTAACTTGACAGCGTTTAATCCGATTGGATTTAAACGCAACCCGGAGACCGATTTAAGTACTTTAACTTGGGTTAAAACTCAATTTCATAATAGTGACATTTCTTCGCTCGCAAGAAATAAGAAAAGTAGAAAAGGGGAATAGAAAAAAAATTGTCAAGAAACTAAAAAAGGACTTCATTCGTGAAATGGACGATATTAATGTTGATGTCTTCGTCGTCAGAAGTCGAATTTGTCGAAGAGCTGATAAAACAGCAGCTGATGGTAAATTAACGTCGTCCTTGTCGTCGAATATATCGATTGCACAAGTGGGCTTTTGTCGACGCTTCCGATGTGGTATATTTTCGAAAATATTTCGTGCTGAAAAAGAGTCATTTTGGAGGCTACATTCGATGATTCGATAGAAATTTCGGCATAATTAATACACCTTAAAATATAACTGGGCCCAAAACAAATGAAATCAATTTCCAAGTGACAAACAAAAAAAATGTCATTATTTGTGAAATTTGGCATTACGTGGGTTTAAAATGGATCAAAACGGTTTAAAGTGTTTCAAATCCGCGTTTAAATTAATTTTTAATCCAGCTCGTTTAATGCGTGTTTTTCAGTGAATAAAATGGACATAGGTTTAAATTATCGGGTTTAAAAATTGCGGATTAATGATCGGGTGTAAAATAAACTTAAACCTGAGTTACACCCGAAGAGAATAATATGGCCGCAATTGTTTGCATTTTAATCTTCTACAGTTTATTTATTTAAAATAGAATACATTTTGTCGGAAAGTGAACGTCGCATACAAAGCAAATTTAAAATAAAAGTTCGTTGAATTTTGCACAAGCAAGCAAGCATTTCTCAATCCAATTTTTAAAATGCAGAATAATATTTTTGGGAAAGGAATTAAAAAAAATATAACATGATGGCATTTCAGAAACTACATATTATGTATATCGACTTTTTTAAAAACATTATTATTCACCATTCACAATTTTTTTTTATGCCACCCTGTATATTTTTCGCTTAATGAGCAATGTCATATAATTCTCCGCACACGCCATCATTAAAAAGTGCATGTTGTAAATTGGCCACAATTCCTTTTTAGAGCTGTTTTCAATTGGAAGTCCATCGATATTGAAATTGAGTTGAACACTGGTAGATGTAGTGAGTCCACAGAATAAATTAAATAAACAGTTTTTAAGTTCATTATGCCAATACTGTCCAGTTCCCATTGGTATTCTTTTTACTGTAGCTGCAGTTTTGAGTAGTGTCTTGTTGCATTTTGGTAAATAGTTAAATTCTAGAGACCGACGTTTTAGCAGATCGACAAAGGACAAAGCTGTGTGACTAATTTTATTAAGTAAAGCTTAGTCCTCCAGTTAATCCATAAAAGATATCTTATTTCCGAGATGACCTTGTACGTCATTGTACATCATCACTGTGTGTTTCACATTATGTGGAGATTGCGTGCAAATAATAACCAAAATATTATGGTAATATTCCCTGGTCATAAATCAGACCCTGTACGGTGTATTCCTGTAGCTATTAAGCGGTTACATTGTTAAGTAACTTAACAGTTTTTGTGTGGGTAGTTTTGTCGCATTTCAGTTATTTGATAGACACAAAATTTACTAAAATGTTACAATAAAGGACATTTGTATATTTGAGACGCGTAATGGTAACAAATATGTCAAATAGTTACCATCTTCATTTCTGTGAATTTATCGACACAAAAAAGGGTCAAATATACCGTTCGGTGACTATAATTTAAAATAAATTTGCTTCATAGTCACAAGTTTCTACTTGGCTTTCTATAAAATAAGAAATACTTTTGTCCGATCTTGTCGGCTGTTGATTTCAATCTGTTTATTCAACAATTCAACTTAATAAGATACATTAACTCAACTATTTTGTTAACTTAGCATTTCCGGGGAAAAGGAAGGCAAAAAGAAGTGCAAATTATGCTGTTGATTAGATTATTAATGTAAATACTTTGAAATAAATACTTGAATTTTCTGCAATTTAAATACTTGATCAACTGGCGTAAATTAATAGCAATGACCATGTACCTACTTGTGTAGGTTGTTGCCATTAACTTATGCAGTCCGACATTATTTTAAAGACTGCAATGCTTTATATTTAGATTATGAAATAGTTTCTAGTTGGATCTTGAACACTGATAGTGCTTAAACCTGATCCAGTACATGAGAAAAATAAAATCTGCCTTTAAGTTTAGCTATGAAAAGGGCACTAAGTCGGGCTTAGTCTTCCCCGTGCTAAGCCCCGCTTCCAATGCAATTGTTTAAAATATCACTTTGCGCCCAATTTATGACGTATGTCAAATTTCCCGTGAGTGGATGTTTTGCACTTTAAATATTCATCCCCAAGCTACTCAGCAAGTTTAACTACAAAAAAAGACCACAAAACACCGACCGAGTTGGAAGTCAAGGAGTTTGAATTTAAGAAAAGTCATTTTTGTTGTTCTGTCAATAGATTGACCTTCAGCAGATGGAATCATCAACTAAGGCAACGAGTGACAAAATTTGGACAAGTGCTTCAAGAATATAAAAACTGCCAAATTTTCGATACATTTACATTTTCAAAAACTCTTCAAAAGCAAACCAACTTTGCCGCAATATCCTCTACAAATATTCACGTCATAATCTCGCCGTCGTTACAACATAAATACCAGTACGTGCATGCATAATCGCGGCCAAACGTTACCTGGTCCAATGAACCGGCAAAACAATACGCGTGCAAACGATGAAAATGAGTTCGAAAATAGTTTCGGAAGTACACAGCTCATTGTTTAGCATTCAAATTTGGTATTTATGTAGATTGGAATTGTTCATGAACTTGGGATATTGTGTGTAGATTCGTGCAACCAAACTGTTTAAATAGGCAGCTTGAATTGGGTAGTAGGCATCAGTTCCATTGAACACGTCAATCAACTCGCAGCTGAAAAAAATGGCCAATAAAAGTCTCTTCCAGCTGTTTGCACTTGCTATTTCGGTAACGCTCTGCAATGCCTCACCGGTTAGATTAGAGAGATTACGAGCGTCGAAGTTGACATATTCGGCGCCATATCCCGCAGCTGGATTCAAACCGGACATCCCGTTTGATTTACCAACACAACCGGATGACTCGTACCTTCCACCAGTTCAGGAAACAGCTACAACTGAGGTCAGCGTTAAGGAAGAGGTCGTAGAAATTGCCACTGAGGGAAACAACGAGCAACTAGAAGAAGTAGCATCGGAGCCCACGACAAAAGTTCCAGCGACATCCGAAATTCAAACGGCAACAGAAATTCAAACGACAACAGAAATTCCAGCAACAACAATAACTGATATTAATGAAAGTATTCTTGCTCAAACTCCATATCCCCCAGCTGGCTTTCAGCCGGACATTCCGTTTGAATTTCCTGCTCAAGTAAAGCCAGACAAAGCGTACCTTCCGCCAGCTCAAAGCTCTGGTGTGCCAGCTCAAACATATGGAACGCCCGAGGTGATTGTCAAGGATGAAGTTGAAGAAGTCGGCAGCACTGAAGAAGTTGAATTTCCGGAGGTATCCCTACAACCAGCTGAATCAGAGAATGATATTGCCGACGAGGATGGAGAACACACACAATTTGAGTTTGACCTGCTCGAAGGTGAGGAAGATCTACTCAACCCCCATTCAGAGCGGATCGTCTTTACCAAGAGCAATGCTCGACAGACAGCCAAGCTAAGTTCGGCTAGACTGAAAGTTGCTCCGAAAGTCCACCTTGTGAATTATAACGGTCAACTGTATAGATTGTAATTTTAAATATTTTATAGGTGACTATTTATTTAATTAAATAAATTATTGTACTACATTGTTGTCTGAAGCTCTAAATTGAGTACTTTAGTGAGCTTTACAGTCTCAGAAAAGGAGCATGAGTAGCGACACGGACAGCTAAGTCCAATTGATTGTGGTGTCACTGAAGGTGCGCTTGACGCGATAATAATTGTAGTCCCAGCGAAATAATTGTAGTCCCAGCGAAACACAGCCCAGGGTTACCTCGTCTGTTGTATACTATGAGCATGGAGCTCGGCATTCATCAGTCGGTTTTGGGGCCGTACCAGCGTTGTCACAAAGAAAAAAATATTGAGGGTCTCAGAGAAAACTTTTCAAAAAAACATAAAAAAAACTTATAAGACAACAATGAATAAAGTGACAGGTACAAGACAAAAAATACGAAGTCGTATTATTATGTGGGGAACAAACGAAAATGAAACGTATGTCAGAATGAATGAATTCAGTGTCGCTTTCAATAAATGTGAACTTGTTTAATGTTTATGGAGGAAACACATTGCTAATTTTTGTGATGAAATGTGAAAGCGTACTTTTTAGAATATTTTGTAGGAATACAATAAATAAGATATGCGTGCCATTTCCTGTTGGCCCCGGGCCAAGGGCCAAATACCCCGATCGGGCACTGTGGCAACACTGGGCTCTACTCTGTATCTCGTTCCGAACGAAAATCGGACTTCGAGTTCCGAAAGTGGGATTAATATTATTTGTAATTATTTTTTTGCTTTTCGAAAGTTTTAGGCACCTAAAGGACTCACTTTCGGAACGAAACATAGAATAGGTCCCATGATCTTAGATATTTAGCTGGCCAGATCCTATTGCTGCCGACAATAAGTGGGTACTGCAAGTTATTGGAGCAACCTAACGATCCCTGGTTGTAGGGCTACTAATAATAATACAGGGTGGCGCACGAATCGTGCTACAAAAATAAAACGTAATAACTTTTTTTCTGTGTGAGTAATCGGCTTATTTTTATTTTTATTTTGTAGGTTACTATTTAGATTTATAAAAATGGATGCTTGGTATACGGAGAAAAGAATTTGGATAGTGCAACGGTACCATGCTTTGCAGTCCGTCATTTCCGTCCATAGGGAATTTAGGCGGGAGTTTGGCGGTAATCCCCCGAGTAGATGGACCATTATGAGGTTTGTAAACATGTTTGCCGAATCTGGAAGCATCGCACGAAGGCCGTACCATCGAGATGCCAATGTTCGGGTTCAGGATACAATCGCAGCAGTAGCATCTGCAATACAGGCCAATCCGAGCGTTTCGACCCGAAACTTATCGGGGCAAATTGGAGTTAGTAGACGGTCATTACAACGGATACTTCATGACGATTTAAACTTGTTTCCGTACAAAGTCCAAATTACTAGCAAGTTAAACCCTCAGGATTTGCCTGTTCGCCTGGAATTTTGCCAAAAAATGATATCAATGGCCGAAGAAGACAACACATTGATCAATTGTTTGTTCATGTCTGATGAGGCCCATTTTGATCTTAACGGCAATGTAAACAAGCAAAATTGCCGTATATGGAAAGAGTCTAATCCAGAAATGCTCCATGAGACGGAACTGCACCCAGAACGAGTCACTGTGTGGTGCGCAGTTTCATCAAGGTGTATTGTCGGGCCGTACTTCTTTGAAGAAAACGGTGTAACCGTTACTGTCAATGGGGACCGTTATTTAAAGATGTTGAAGGAGTTTTCTTACCCAGAACTGCGCCGAAGACGTATACCATTCAACAGCGTTTGGTTTCAGCAAGATGGAGCAACTGCACATATAGCCAGACCAGTTATGGCGGAGCTAAACAAAAAATTCGCAAACAAATTAATTTCTAGGAACTCCACTCTTCGCTGGCCCCCAAGGTCACCTGACCTGACTGCACCAGACTTCTTTTTATGGGGTTATGTCAAGCAAGAGGTGTATAAAACGAAGCCCAGGAATTTAACTGAATTAAAGCAGTCCATAACGACAATAATTGAGGCGATCCCAACTTCAACTCTTCAGGCCGCAATGAATAGTTTTTTGATCAGGTGCCGCATATGCGTGGGAGAGCGTGGAGGTCATTTGCGATCTATAATCTTTAAAAACAACTAACTATTTAAAATAAAATTTAATTTTCTAACCAATAAAAAAAAATAAATGAAATACATCGATTAAAAAAAAAGTTATTTGAATTTCTTATTGTAGCACAATTGGTGCGCCACCCTGTACTATGGATTATTTTGTTCGCCAATCTGTTCGAGGACTAATGGTGATCGTACACTGCCCGCGCAAATGTTTTCAATAAATTTGTTATATTTTTTATTTAACGCTTAAATTGAATAAACAAATCTTTAGCTTCGAGAACTTGTAAACAATCTTTTAGCAAACTTAAGTTCCTCGCTTAAGCAATGCGGTCTGATTTTAAACTGAATAGGATTGTGTTGAACGCGATATATACCCAATACAACTAGATACAACATTTCATTCCAATAACTCGTTTAACTTGTGATTTTGGCAAAAAATAAAAAAATAAAAATTCGTATGCTAAAGTTGGTCAACCGCATTAGGTGTGACTATTTAACGAACACACGATGATTCGTTGTTCACGAGACCAAGCATTGGAAGTTGAGCAACGCGTTGAACGCATTTCGAAGCTGATAGCTGCAGCAGTTTCTCGATGGGGTGTATATAGAGCTACGTAAGCTCAAACACTCTTGTTGAACAATGCGGTGAGCCGAGATCTACTATCATCTCCAATGATTTTTTTTACGGAGTCGCAGTCGTATATTATAGAGTTGTATGCGACGGTTTCTGAGTTCAACGTGTTGTACGACTGGCATAAGAGATCTACAAGAAAGCATATTTATCAATATTGTGACGATAATAGTTGTGGGGGGTAAGGTTCGGCAAAATTCATCAACAATGCGGGCCAATATACTGGATGAAGACAGTAGAAATAGGCTTTCGGAAAAAGCCGGCTAAATGACTCAAAAAACCGGTTAAGCGCACTTAAAACGTGCTCTTAAAACGTGCATTTACTTTAAGGATACAATCTTAAGTAGGACTTCTCTCCTGTTGTGGCTAGATTAAAACTCTACTTGTTAACTAGTTACCTGGACAAGTACCAGATACACAAAAAAGGATACACAAACCATGGACCCGCTACGCCTTCTCAGATTCATAAAAGACGGTCCTAAGAAAATTCTCCTTAGCGCATACTCCGTCGCAACCTCAAATCATATTCGCGGCATCCGTTTCCGGAAAAAATAATAATCGAAATGCGAAAACGCATTGATTTGAAGTCCTCACATTGTTTGGTGCTCATTTTTGTCTCGCTTGATCTTGCACTGTACTAACAAATTGAAGCAATAAATACAAAAAAAAACGCCGTATATTGTTTTACCTTTGCATTGCTCACTTTAATCAACAATTCACTCCAAATCGTAAATAAATTCCACGATTGATTGTTGTCGAAGGATATCGGAAATCAATTCTTATGAAGCTGTCAAAAATGTCACTCAAAAACAAACTGCAACACAAAACGTTCGGAAAAATACCTCCAAACTAAAATCCTCCGAAATGTTTTAATGCGGAGAATTTTCCATTCCGACGGATACCGAGAAACTGGACTGTGTAAAGTGCTCTTAAGTTGATATTCTTGCCAAGGCTAAGACTGAGCAAAGACCCCCAAACACGGTTCTTAATGGAATTGTTATGCGATCGATGGGGCTCTGGAAAGGGGCATGACAGCCTATCGAATGTATAAGCAGGAAGCACAATAGACCACAAAGTTCGCCATTATTGTTATTATTTTTAATAACTGTAAAAGAACCTGCGCTAAGTGGAAGAAACTGGCCGATGTATGTCGTTGTGCACCTAAAGATGCCAGAGTCTTCAAAGAGCAACTGAGTTCGAAACTCTCCACCATGCCACAATCAGTTAAGTCCCAGTGTCATAATTAAAAATGTAGCTGAAAGCATTGAAGGCTACCAACTTACCTAGAGAAAGACCCAAAGTATGATAAAGCACGCGTACACCGAAAAAAGAAAACAGATGATGCACACGACAAGACGCTATCAGCACCTAACCAGCAGCAGCAAGAGAAGAGTATCGAGGCAGAAGAGTACAAGGCGAAGAACAGCCGTAGCAGTCTTCAAAAATGTTCGGAGACTCCTACGATCAAAACAACCTAAGCCTGTATAGTGCAACAAAAAATAAAGTCAACCGACTAGTTCCTGGCTTGAAGACAGTTTCCAGTCACAAGGAATGGTGGATGTTTTCAGCAGCTAGTTAAATGGGCAAGTTCATGTGTTGTTAAAGGTTTTGCAATGAATGACCCGCTATTTCGGTAGCTGTCACTTTTGAAGATTTTATTCTTTGACATTTGACAAGTAGAAACTACGCCATTACTAAAAATGGAACGATACACACTTCAACAACGCATTGAAATTATTAAAATTCACTACAAAAATGGTGAAAATCTTGCAGTCACAGTTCGCAAAACTAAAGAATTTTTTGGTCGTCGAGAAGCACCTTGTCGGACCGCAATACAGAAATTGGTGGAAATAATCGAGCTGTTGGGACAAGTTAGTGATGTTGAGAAGCCTCTCCATCCTCCACGTGTGACTGTTTGGTGCGGTTTATCGTCCGGCGGGGTCATTGGACCTTACTTTTTCGAAAATGAGGTTGGATCAACAGTTACGGTGAATGGATTGCGCTATCGAGAGATGATTAATGATTTAATATGGTCGGAGTTGGATGGACAACGTTTAATTTCAACAAAACGGCGCTACATGCGACACAAGCAACGAAACCATTGATCTTTTACGGGAAAAGTTTCCGGACCGTGTTATCTCTCGAAGAGGTGATCACAATTGGCCACCGAGATCTTGTGATTTAACACCTTGCGACTTCTTCCTTTGGGGCCACGTGAAAGATAAGGTCTACGCCAACAGCCCAGCGTCGATTTAAGACCTCAAAGATAAAATTCGTGAGGCTATCGAGGACATAGGGCAGCCACTTTGCGATTTGGTTATGGAAAATTTCATGAAATGGATATGGTCCTGTATGCGTGCTCCCGGTGGCCATTTGGCTGATGTTGTTTTTCATTATCAACACTTGTCACTTTGACAATAGATTGTACGTTAAAATAAATAAATAAATAAATAAATAAAAAAATAAATAAATAAATTATTAACGGCATACATTCCTCTTTATTATAAAATAAACATCCGATCATTTATCTCAAGAAATGGCATTTACCAAAATAGCACCTCTTATTGGAAAACCCTTAGTACAAGAAGATAGTTCACGTCCATATCCGCCAGCATATTTAGAACAGGTTGGCTTATCGGCGGCTCCGAAGACTTGATTTCCTTACTTTAAAAAATCTTAAAATAGACTTTCACATTTCAAGCCCTACCTTCAAAGCGTCATGTCAGAAGGTAGCTCTTCCGAGCTATTCAATTCAATGCGCCAGATTTCGAAAAGGATTTTCGCAATTGAATATGAAACTTCTCAAATCCCGTTCTGATGCAGATAGTTGGAAGGATAGGTGTCCCTACGAAAAGCACTATCTTCAGTAGATCAGCCAAGCTGCTGGGGCAAACGCATAATCATGCAAATAGAACCTTTTGCGGCGATTGTAGATCAGCCAAAACCGGTTGACCTTAAAGTATAAAGTATACAAAATATAAAAAATAATAAACGGTGCCAAGTTGTCGACGCAGTCCAAAAGGACAAAAACACGTCTACTACATTAGCTCGGATGCATCGACCGAAGAGACAATACTGATACGCCAAGAGACGGCGTTTCAAAGCCAAAATGCTTGGTCCGGATAACTGAAAGCACCGTTCCAGGTATTTTAGAGGATGGAAGGCCGCAGGGTCGCAGGCAGGAACTCTTCGGAGTTCGGAACCCGTTTAGTGAGTAAACTACGAATAACTTTATAAGAGAAACCCATTTGACAGAGTAACCCCGAGCCAGGACAGATACAAATTCTTATTCGAAATTTATAAAGCTTGTCATAGAAAAAATTCTTTCTTTTATGGCGCCCTGTTTCGTTCATAAACGCGTGATGACCTCAAAATTGCTAATAACAAATTAAATTAAATTCCCTAGAGCTTTATTCTCATCCCAGATATAGCAGTAGGTACGACACACTCTCTCCTTTAAGCTTTTCATTTCTCATTTCGGATTTTCAATCTCTCAAGAATTTCCTTACATTTCCACATTATTTGCCAATTGTTATCACGTTTGTGCAATTTTCTTTATTCCATCGACAAACGAAAAGAAGCTCTCCACTTTATATACCATCCTTGGAGAAGTTTTTCCTAATTCGCGGAACGAACAAAAAAATTTCCTTCAAAGAAAAACTCTTCACCAGTCCCCTTCCTCCACAATAGACCCCATTCCACTCCGCACTCCAAGTGCATTAAATAATGAATAATGCAACAACCCAGGACAAGCACCAGGAATATGAAGGAACAGCAACCCAAAGACGACGAAGGCGAAACAAAAAAAAAAAAAGAAACCAACACGACAATGCAATTCGCGACAACGCCAAGCCATTGCGAACGACCTCTGGTAACATCGCAGCAACCTCTGCGCGTCTCCACGGTCCAGAAATGGGACGATTATTTACTTTTAATATGCAAGTCGTGACCGATTCTTGTTTTCGATGTACTCTGTATACTCTATACTGTGGTGCGCTTTCAGTTTTCTCTCCGCCACTCGAGGGGAGGGGAGACTTGAGCCAGACATGAAATCCTTAAAGGGACATACATCCCCATACACCAAAGAGAAAACCGGTCCAAATTGCACTTCTGCCGGTCATGATCATGTTGTTGATGGTAATGACAATGACGACACGGCAACAAAAATACAAAAAATGCTTCAACTGGCAAACAGTGGTTGATTGACCGTCGACATTCATCGATTCTGGTTCCAATCGAACGATTCGATCAGAAGTCGCAATCGACATTGTTTCCCTTCCATTCTCCGCGGCTGACTTCTGCAGCTGGAGTCAATTGCGCGCAATGCAATTGCAGCGCTACCCATCATCATTTCTGTTGAAACAAAAAGGGCACACAGGGCAGCCAACAAAAACCCATAACGAAGCGGGAAAATGTTCCTACATACCTTGGCAATGCACACACCACAGAAGAAAAGAAAAAAAAAACCATAAGAACGAGGAAAACTTGATTCGCATCTATATGTGCAAAGGAGGTGCATTCAGGGGGGTGGGTTGCTGTTGCATGCAATTTTTGAAAGTGCAGCGACATCGGATCGGCATTTTGTTAACAGAGCCTATTTGGTATCCTTTTTTTGGTTGTGTCTATCGTTGTCGCTCGGATGATGAAGAGTGTTGCTCATTATTTATTTGCAGACGGTTTTGCGGATTGTTTTGTTCGTTTAAAGTTTGAGAAATACAAAATCCAAAGTGGTTTTGCTGTTGAACACTTTTTTCGCCGACGAGAGCAGGCAGGGCTTTTGTTTTTATTTTATTTGTCTTACTTGCAGGCAGGAGTGCCAAACCGCCAACTGGCAACAGCCGAGAGAAAGCAAACACGGTAAGTGCATTATAGCCTAGTGCAGGTTTTTCATCAATTATGTGCAAAATAACGGAACGTGGTTTTTAGATGTTTATTATGGCTTCGGGGGCGATAAATTATTTTGTATAAGTAGTAGGTAGGTACTCACCTTACAAGCTGTTGTCTGTATGCGCGCTGCAAAAAGAGAGAAATGGAAACATTGAGGATGCTTTTATTTTTAATGGATTTATTTTTAAGATTTTTATAAAATCGTAGACAGTAGATTTTTTAAGAAATGCACGTTTTTAAAAGCTTTAAAGGGTTACAAGCTCATATTTAAGAACAAATTTCGCACCTAGCGCCATCTACATCTCAACTCCGCAACTGAAATCCAATAATCACCTTTTGAGGATAGTGTTAACTCAAACGAGTATTATGTTGAGTGTTAAATGTTAAAGTTTATCAAAGTTTAAGTTAGGCATTAAGGCTAGTACGGACCTGTTACGGAACGAAATTTTCCGGTGGTCTCCACATGGACAGCGAAACGTCTGCGAAAAGGTAGCGGAAAATAATTTGTGGAGAGTTCCATCAGTTGATACACAAGTAGCAGTGTTACCAGCACTGGCTATTTATATCTGATTTGGCTACTCGAGTTTTTCTCAGAATTGTCATTTGGGATTTATCCTAATTTACGCTATTCACTTTAAAGGTTGGCGATTTTTAGGCTCCTTAGGAATTTATTAAATGAATACTTCTATTGCAAACGTACTCTTTACGTATAACTAAAACTTTCTAATACTATGTTCCCACCAACGTAATTTAGCTAAAGTGATTTATAAATCACGAAAGGCGTCTGTCTCCACCGAACTTAAATTGATTTAGTTTGACATTTTTGTCGACTTTGACATTAGGTGACCAACACCAGATAGTTAGTTTTTTGTTGTTCTTTCTGTTTTTTTTTGCCATACCTGCCAAGAATAAAACAATTTTTCATTGCATGAATTTAATAAAAATATCAAAAACTCACCGAAACACGAACAAAAATAGAAAATTGAATGTGAAATAATTTGTTTGACAGTTTTTCTTTCTTTTTTGTTCGCTGAATAAAGTGCTGAAGTTAAGAACAGGTATGTTCGATTTTATTTTGTGTGGATTTGCGATGACAGATACGTAATTAAAATTTAAACACGTATAAATTACGTAATTATAAATCACGAAAATGTATGATAAATCACGTAATTTATGAGATGATCAAGTTGATTTACCTACATCACGTTGGTGGGAACATGGTATAAACAATTATGTAGTTTTCGATTGGGTATTTCAGATTTATGCTGTCAAATCGAATGGAATCCGAATTTTACTGGTTCTTTTGAGTTGTTCGCATAAACCATTTTTTTTTTCACTTGCACTGGAGATCCATTGCAATTGATTTTTACACATTTATACCAACAAATAGTTTAATATAAAAACTAGCTTTAAAAGGCGTTTCTTTTCTTTTAACATTTTTAACATTGAAAAATAGAAACTTGAAACGTCTCTCAATTATGAGTATGTGTTGTCTTTTTTTTTTTTTAAATTAATATTGTCGTCTTTAAAATCAATGTAATCAGAATAAGTGCGCCTAAAGAATTGCAAAAAAACTTGCACCTTTGATATTTGTATTTGGCTATTTTTGGCTCCAAGATTTTTAAAAAATTCCTCCATACCTCTTATAAAACATGATAACACTACAGTAAAAATGTCAAATTTTCGCAAGCAAATAATGTCGCCGACAATAAACGTGAGCGAAAAGAGAGTGGAAAATTTTACCAAGCAATCTACTTCCGCCATCATTTCGCAGCAGCTGCAAAACAAAAAGGTGAGCGAAATTGTTCGTTCATGATTTCGTTGTGTCATTTTTGTATGGGATTTTTCATTCCGGAACAGGTCCGTACTAGCCTTTAGTGAAATTTGGAAAAATCTATGGCTGAAGGAAGGAGGTAGGGACCAAATTTATATAATGAAATTCGCGCGAATTTTTTCAATTTTATTCTCTCAAATTCTCTGAAGCTAAAAGTCAATTTATTTTCCCAAACAACTTATTATTTTAACCTAAGAGAATAAAAAATCAAATTTCGCAAAGATATTCATCCAATTATGTGTGTATATATTCATAAAAGAATATAACCTGTCTTTATAGCTCCTACTCTATTTCACAAAATGTTTTCCAAACAAGAACACAAAATGAATTATTATATGGTAACACTTATTTCCCACATTAAATACCATAGACTACAACTCGAACGATAAGGGTTAATAGTGAGAAGGTAAGTGTCCAGTTGCAGAGCTGAGGTGTAGAGGCTAAGATCAGGGGATGAGTTGTCAGAAGATGAGATGCGCTGACCCCCAACAGACCAATCGCAAATTAACTTTACTTTGATATAAAATTTGTGTCTGGCAATGCTAACTTCTATCTACTTCAATTCTACAAGCTGATTCACTTTTGGGCACATTGAGGACGTTTAGCTTTCTAGTTTAGTAAGTCTGACAGCTGAAAGACTTTATGTATTTCAGTTTTTATTGGGCCAGAGTGGTAACGTGAATAGTTTTTTCAGTCGACGTTTTTTGAGGGATAGCCAATGTTGCCAATTTGGGGGTTTCCACCAAATTTAGTGTTTTTTTTTGGACGACGGGTAAATTTTTTAGGTGAAAATCAGCGGTTTTTTTTTAAATTCTATTTTAATTGCATTTTGTTGTAATATCCTTTTTGGTAACCTTTAAATGTTTTGAATCGATCAATCGTCCAAAGCAATATTTGATAATGCAAATTATTTGTGCTAATCGGCCTTACCATTAATAAACTTTAGTCTGGCAGTTTACGCTAATATTCCACATTTTCCAAAATACCGTTACTAATAAACAAATATTGTTGCCAGAATATCGTTAACTGTAGGGTTAAATGCTATTGTTGAGAAACCCATGTCTATCTCGGGCATTAGCTAAAAAAATCCTCCCTAAATGTCATTTTCAAAGGGAGTGCCCAAACACCAAAAATTCGGAGCGAATTTAAATACACTTTTGTTCAGCCTGAACGTTTACAATTATAAACTAATTTTAGTGAGTTGTAAATGTTTTCGGACTTTATTCGTTGGAATACAAATCGTTTTTAAGTTTAACAAAGACACATTTTTACAAATGCATGCACAAAATTGAAAAATATTGCATTTTTGTTTTATTTCTAAACGTATGAAGTATATATTTCGAATAATTTCATTAAATGAAATGTTTGGTATCTTTTTTAGCCGCTAGTGCTTGCTTTTTGATTGGTTTTCCCTTTTATAATAGTTTGCAAGTTACGAATGCATACGTATAGTAAAAAATAAATTTAATATAAGTTTAGGATACTTCCAAAACTTTCTTGAGAGTCGTCGAGAAGAGAATAAAATATCGGTCCACTTAAGATTGGACAGCTCATACCCGGCGGCTCAGGTAGGAGTTTGTTCCCAGAGAATGAGAATTTCTAATGAATCAGTGGTTGGTGTGAAAAGGTTGACTTCGCGGAAATATAGATACCAGAATTATTGTAAGTATTCAGCTAAATCCACGCGAAATAATAAATTTAGGAACTTCTGGAGGAATAACAGGTAGTATGTGCGAATTTACAGAATTCTGTTTGACACGCATGACAACTTTTGTGTAGGTTTATATTTTTCTGAATGAGTTTAACACTTTGTCGCTTTCTAAGTTTCCCGAATTAAGTAATATAAGCTATACAATTTTTAAAAGATCAAATTGCTATATAGTTTTACAAGCACTGCTTCGTTGCTTGGCAGAATTAAATTCAAAAACGGAAGCGGTATGTCCTTAAAACGCTTTTATTCTAAAATAAAATAGCTGGCTAATAATTCCTTTTTTCAAAAATATTCACTTGCTAACTAAATCAATTCGTGATTCATATATTCCTTTTCTTAGAATAAAATCCCCGTTCTGAAATAAAACATTGACCTTCTTTTTCACGAAAACAAATTATGAAATTTAAATTCTGCGATGCCAAAAAATGTAATAGACTCTAAGAAAGTTGTCGCACTAGCAAATGTGGAGGTCTAATTGTTAATTGATACCGTTTCTCTAATGTACATTTATACTAAAGCTGGCAACCAGCTAATCTTCGACATACGTGTTTGATTATTAGTAAGGCCGAATGTCTTTGAACTATTTTTGTTTACAAAACAAATTTTTGTTACAAAGTCTTTCAAAAAAAAAAAGGTAATGGCAGTTTCGGGAGTAGTTTCTTAAATATTTTTTCCGAATAAAAGCAGCAAAGTTATCTACAAACAACAGTTTCATCTGATTTGAGTAGGGGCTTTTCAAATCGCAACATGCGTTGGCAAAGTTACGTGTCCTCGTTTTAAATTCGAAATTCCTTTTTTTAAGTCGTACAAAAACCTGTTAAACATAATAATGACAAAAGTTGGGGATTTTTTTTTTTGGAAAAAATAGCCAAATTTTTATTTATCTGGGGGATTTTTATATTTATATGGGGGGGGCCGACAAATCTATTCCTAAAAATCCGGATCGTGTACTCAGTTGACATTCCCAATTGTCAAAAAAAAAAAATAATCTACGAGAATACAAAAACAATTCATGGTAACTTGTCAACCCGTTCGTTTACTTAAGTTCCGCCGATATTGTTGATATTGTTGATACTTAGAAAAACGGTGTCATTTCTGAAGATACTCTGCAAAATGTATCATTGGTTCGCATACAACAGTGTTATGATAGAAAACGCACTTATTTGGAAATAAATATTTTTGAAAAATTTGCAAAGGGCCTTTTCCAAATAAAAAAGCGCAAAATAGCAAAAAAAAATTTGAGCAAGCTTTCAAGAAAAGTGCCAAATTTGACTTTAGTCGCACAGCGATAACTCTGACCGCGAGAATACAAAAACAATTCAAGCTACATAGTCAACGCGTACGACCGTACGTATAACCTAGTCCAGACAAATCTAGTTGACGTTTTAAATGGTATCCGAACGTCCCCATTTTTGTGGCAGTGGTATTTCGCACGCGTTTTTTGTACTGACTTTGCCTAGCTTCGGGACACGGATACGTAACCTACTTAATGTAGAATACTAACCTACAAAGTTTAGAATTTTTTTCCCGAGCGATATCTCGCTTCGCTTCAATTTGAGGCATTACCGCTTTACCGGTTCATTATGTAGCCGTGTTCCAAACGACGGGCGAATAGCAACAGCCTTTTGGTCGAAAGTTTATCACTTTGTTCGAAAATTATAAATAAATAAATAAATTGTTAGGTACCTACAACCATTTTCCTGATTTCCGGAACTGGGTTTTCAATTTTTTTTAAATCCATTTCAATAGGTGGCGAGCAGTGAACTGGAAAAAAGTTTGTGAAAATAATTCTGTTCATGGGAGTCATGGTCGGCATCAACCTGCAAATTCGAAATAAACTATTTACACAATTATGAAGCAATAACATAAAATTGACCTAGTTGCCATAACCGTGTCTGTTTGTCGGATAATTTTGTCATCGAATTGGAAACAAATTTGATTTCCCTTCACTGCAAATCTATATCATTGTTTCTGCTTCTCTTAATCCTTTTGATGTTTTTATTGAACATCACCAAAGGAATAAACCAACATTTATAAGGAAACTAAAAAATAATCCACAAACCGGGTTGGATTTTGGTATCCAATTTGTTCTCCCCCCAAAATTAAATTTAAAAAATTAAACTAAAACCATTCCGATGGATTTTCATAAAATTCAAAACTTAAAATTCAGAGCTATAGTGATCAAATTTTGAAAAAGTGCGCACAGTAAAGTAAATTTGATTTGCTTTCCAACTTTGCTTTCTAAACATTAACTAAATTCCTAGCTAAATTTTGACGTAGATTACGCCGTGGATAAGTGTCACAGAAAACAGCTGTTCTTTGGAAAACCTTTTTAATTTAATTCTCTCTTATTTCAACGATTTCTTCTCTACCATTTAATAATTCAAATAAAACTCATTCTTGCATACTGTTCCGCAACAGAACAACAAATACACAACGATCTGTCACAATTTAGCACGGGCGCGCTAAATTTTGACAGACACATGAAGTACATTCTGAAACAAAAGTTTGATTATTTAGCTCGAGCTGCGTACCACTCAACTAAATGGGTTCGTTTAAATTTAGCTCAGCTAAATTTTGGAGAGAATTTTGTGTGGGAGCGAACATTTTCTTGTTGCTTGCTGATTGTGCTATTTTTCAGCTCAAAACAATTTACAAGGGCATAAACCCTTATTGTGTGCAGAAGATTCTACTTTGCTTTGCTCTACTGTTCTACGACTGGTGTCAGACATTGAAGCATGATTATTACAAGGACTAACATTGAAAATATAAAAGCAAAACTATAGCGATAATGCTATTAAAGGGAACGTTCACGAATTTTGTTTAGTAAGTCTAACAGATGGCTAAATTCATGTGTTTCAGTTTTTATTCGCCTCGGTAGGTGACATTAGCAGTGTTGTTGATGTCAATGTTTTCTAATATTAATGAGAATGCACAGTCAGCTGATGAAGAAAATTAAATCTGGATGTTAATTCTTGGTCGGAAGATAGACCGAAATCTTTTCAATAAAAAAACCAGCTCTTTGGAAAAAAAATAACTTAATACTGCATTTACAACATTTTGGTCGGCCATCTTGTTTACGTGGTAGTAATAATGGGAAAGCTCTGCACATTGATATTTTTATAGCGATGGCCCACGGAATTTCGCTTCCCCATAAAACAAAATAAATTCCTCAGAAGTGAAGAACGTACATTTTTTTTTATTAATTTCGTATAATTTATTAACGAATTTTTGGTTTAATTTACTGACACTAATTCAACTTTCATTTGACATATCTTAAATCAGAAATGGAAACGTTTTCAAGTGATCGCGGAAATGTTGGTCGTCGGAACCTGTGTTTATTTTCGATTTACATATCTGTAATTATGGGTAGTCCAACCATGACACTTTGGGTGTGTGATTTGTGATCCCAACTTCTAGCTCGAGCAGAGAAGGGCGGAGCAGGTAGCATTTTTTAAAGAGTTAAAAACTTTGTAAAGTCTAAGAAAACCCAACTAATTAACCAAATTGTTCTAATTGCCCAAATTGAAATTCGACACTGATTGACAGGCAGACAGACATGGGCGCTGGCGTAGCGAACAGAAAACAAACTTAATAGCACCTCTTATTCAAAAGCCGATAATAAAATTAACCTCATCATTAATTGGCACCTGGCGACAGCTATAATTGTGAAAGATAAGTCTGAACTACAAATACAAAAAAGCTTTCACTTCACGAACGTGAAGCACCACTGTGTGGTGAAAGTGAAGTGCATTAGGTTTCTACCTTGAGTACTTCATTCTTTAAATTAATTTTTATTAATTCACTATTTATACTTATATACTAGACAAAAACGATTAAATCTAATTTTAAACTTCATTCCTCTTAAAAGGATGTACGGTTGGTAAGTTTAAGTTGGAATTGAGAATGGAAGACAAGAAATAAAAAAAGTTTTTGCGCTCCGCGTGTCTTCCTCATAGCTCGACCTTGTAGTAAGCAACAAATCGGTTGAACTGGATGGAAAGACAACTAGCCATTAGGTAAACGATTTCTTGTCTGTCACACAGTTTACAATTTTTTCAGAGTAAGAGATTAGGGTTGGTGTGGAAATTTAAGAAAAATTAACGAATGTTTGCAAAATTTGTAGCAAAGCATGTAGGTTGTCGTTTAGAAAGATTTGTGGCATAGCAGGTTGTAGCAAGACTTTCAGCGAGGTTTACAGCGAAGGGTGGTTTGTAGTAAAGGCCACTTGTGTTGTTTTTAACAAGACCGGTAGATGGATTTGCAGCAAGCCTTGTAACATAGTTTGTGTTTTGCTACAATCCGATTTACAGGCGTTGCTACAAGGCGATACGGAATATTCCTAACAACGGTGTGAAAGAAGACCTGTACCAATGTTTAAAGCAAGATATGCAATGAGGTTTGCAGAGACGTTTGTAGTAAGGTGTTGTATACGCTTTGCCACAAAATATGTTTTGGGGACAAGGGTAAGGGTTGTAGTAAGTTCTGTAGTACAGTGAGTAGCATAGTGTGTGACAACCCAACAATTTTGTTTGCAGAAATGTGTAATTGCCAAATTTTTAATTAACAGAAAAGAGTAAAAAACCTGGAATAGGGTTTGTATTTGAAATGTACACAATTTGCTCTATCTTTAGACTTGAAGCAGAGCTAGCGGGATATGTAGCAGTTTGTTTAAAGATACGTGGAATGATTTGTAGCGCAGTTAGTTACGAATTATTTATAAAAGTTTGTTGCACAGATTGTATCAAGCTATGTAGTTGTAGCTAATAATTTGTAAAAGAGGTTACGATATGTTCCAAGTTTTGTAGCAATGCCTGTAGCAAGGCTTGTAGCAAGAAGAACTTGCTGCAAAGTGAATGTAGCAACATCGGTAGCAAGACGTTTTAACTCGTGTTCACCACAGCGTATTAGAATGCATAAAAGTAAGGTACTCCCGATAGAAAGGGGCACAGAGCGAAACTGGGTTGCAGCGCAAGCAATTGTGGCTGGATTCATCGTCAATATCATCCCTTCCAGCACATGAACAATGCGCTCACTTACATCAGACCCTGCAGGAAATCTTTCCCTCGGTAGGCTGGGTGTATAAATACCCACACTATAGACACTCATCTTCTTAAGGAAATGGTTGGGTTCCGCTTTAGAAAGTTGTGTGCCCAAACCCCTCCAGCCATTAGTGTTTCAGCGTCAAACTTGTTTGCTTATTAATTTTTTTCGGATAGTTCATATGCCAGTTCTCGAAATTCCTTCATTGAAATGCCAACCAAGCGCAATTCCATATCCCTAAGACACTTGGATAATTCTTTTTCTTGAGCCGCCGAAAAACCAGGTTTAAAATTTCCAACTTTTGTTACAACAAGTGGAAGGTTGGGGTCTAGATCTGTTTTTGTAGGAATCTTAGTAAAGTAGTTAAAGGAATTTTATAGGCAGGTGCAGCTTTGCAGCTCATTTTATTTTTTTGTAGCCTTTAACAGCTATATTCGCATATTATCTATATGCTAGTCTTTCGGACGTTGATAGAATAGAATAATATAAACAAATAACATGAGTAGAAAATGGGCACCCATGCCCATTGTGCCTCGTCCATTCTGCCCCTATATTTTATTCTACTTAGATCTCCAAAAATTTCTTTTCAACCTCAGAGAAAGAGAAATAATTGCATTTATATAAACTAGATTTACTAACTTTGATTGAATGGAAAAAAATTCAATTTCAAGCTGGCCTTCGTTTCAAAAAACAAACTTTATTTTGCTTCAAAATAACTTCCACACAATGAAAAACCTTTTTTTTGACACAATAGGCAGCACACATGCCACTTCTGTTCAATAAAGGGTTTTCCCCGATAAATTAAGCCAGACAGCTTACTTTCTCCCCCCCCCCTTCCCCACAACGGGGGGGCCATTTCACCCCGGGTGCCTGTTTTGTTTTGCCCCGGGTTCCACCTGTTTCCTTGAAGCAAGGTCTGCACCGTGGTCTGTAGCGAGCTTTTTAGCTACGCTTACAGCTAAATTTCAAACATGGGTTATTAACAATGAAATTAATTTTACAGATGTGAACAAAACGTGTAATTTTTTTTTACATTCGAATCCAACCGCTGATAAATGATATCCTATGCCACATAATGATGCTCCCTCGACAAAACGGACGCCGTGTGTAAAAAATTTAATAATTGATTGCCATCAGCCAACAGTAAAAATTAAAAAGAAAAAAAAAACCGAGCCAACCATAAAACGGATACCGCATAATGAATTCATCCACGAGAAACGTCTCGTAAATAAATTATTACACCAAATTATTAACGCTTCTTTGCACCGCACACATTCGTCCACCCCAACTCTTCCATACACATTTTACCTGTCATTCATTATATGAATAAAATGCCATCCCACACATGAGTTACACTCCAGTGAATACATCTTTTCAATTTGCCTGACAGAAATGTGTCAGATGACTACGCCGCACTATACAGTGCCGCTTCATGTTTACCTTGAAAATTTAACGATCTCGCACATTGAAGATAGTTTACAAAGAAGAGTAGTTCCCACAAATTAAATTGTATACACGTCCCACTATCAAAGGATAGTATTGCCTCTCATCAGGGAATGCACATCTGTCGGCTCGTTTTGTCTGTGCAATCTTTTGTTGAAGTGCCACAAGGTTCTGCACTCGTTGCGTATCTGTTAACACAATAAATCACTCGCACTTGATAAATCATGGAATCTGGATGGAGTCCACCACTCGTAAATTAAGTCGAAAACAAAACACCTTTTGAAGGCGTCAGACGTCAGACTGTGCCAAATCGTCGTAATGAGTATTCGCTGTTCTCTTTCTCATGCTCTGTGGTCAAGTAAGTACGTTTTAATTAGCGCACTTGTGCACGTTGGGCGAGTTAAATTTACTCCGGCCGCGCAGACCTTTTGTCTGCTGGTGTACTCAGCACACCAAACGTCAACGCACTTGCGGACGTTGACGAAAACAAAAATGACACATACTCGTGGTCGAAGTAAATAGAAATTCTTGTCGCTTTGATTTGAGTTGACCGGTGCTGCTAATCGACTCATAAAGCTCTTCAGCTTTTATAATGTTCGCTCACAAGTCTTTGTGCTTTGTGATTCAAGTGTCATGGCCGGCTTTGTCGGTTGATCGAATGACGGAATACTGAAATGACTCACAAGCTGACAGCCGCATGCGATGACACTTTTAAACACAATCGAAAAGTATTCCGAGAATTTATTCCGTTGATAGATATGTAGCAAGCGCACAACGTCAACGGGTCTGCCTGTCGTTCTGTGGAAAAGTGTATTTCGACATTTTTCACAGATGGGCGTGAGCTATAGTCCATTTAAATTCCCTATCGCAGGTACTATTGAAAAATGGATGACGTTTCGGTATGAATTTAATTATTTAATGGCCGAGTTAATGTTTTAATTGAGCACAGCATTGAGTGCTAGGCTATAAGCGAGCGTAGCTCGAATCCACTTTGTTTTTGTATGGTCATAAATGGGGGGCGCTTGATGAGTGTATTTTTATGCATTCACGCTTTTCATTTAGATACAGATGGATGCATACTTTGGGCAGTTATCCCGAATTAAGTTAAAATTTATGAAAGCGACTACACAATTCGGTTTTAATGGATTCGTGCGGAGCTTAATTTGTTTGGTTTTAGTGGCGCGCAGTTAAATCGTGTCGAGATTTTTAACATTTCAGGTTAATGAATGAGTTTTATGGGTGCATCATTAGAGAATGTTCATTATAACAATGTTTTATTCACAAGGTGTGTGGAGCACTTTTTTTCTCTTGCTAATGGGCGCTATCTTTGAAGTTGGAATGGTTTCAGTTCTACTAGGTGGGCCACGGGTTGTAGGGTATACTAAGGTTTTGTGCAGGATAATACGAAATTAAATGACGGACTTTAAACTTTGACAGTTGACAGTTTGTAATATTGAGACGCCATAAGTCCCATCGATCGCAAATAATAAATTATTAAGTGTTCCAGGGAAATTTAATGTTTTCGAATTTTGAAAGCCGGTCTTCAGATGCCTGTAAATTCCATTAGGGGTAATAGTGCACGTCCGTATTTGAAAGCTCGTCCATTTGAACCTGGATCTTGGCCAACATAAGCCACATTACCTAAGGCGGTGTGGTGTAAGAAATTATGTTTCGCAAAATTGTTTTGATTCTAAGCGTTGCCGTTGAAATCTTAAGGGCTTTTCCACTGTCACCGTCTCATTAATGACCTCAGTTTCAGTCAAGTTGACGGTTGAAGTCAGGGTTAGATCAGATATGTACTCATTCTGATAGGATTTAGGACTGCTAAAGCTGCTAGAGTTCGTTGTTTTGAAAAGAACTATGTATAGGTAGAGCTGCTATTTTCGTCGTGTTTAAAACTCGAACTTAAAAATTCGGTCAGTAAAAATGGTATCGCAATAATGTCGAAAAAAATCTTCTTCTTAGAACAGCAATCCAAACCAAGTCTTGAGGATCCAAAAAGACAGGGGAATATATTCTCCCCACCATAAACTCACGGGATCTGTAAATCCGACAGAGGGAAAATGTAAGTTAAGTTCCAAACCACCTCATATGGAGTTAAGAAAGTTGCAAATGTTGCGGAACTTGAGGCCTGAGATTGCCGAAAGAGCTTCGAAGAACGGCTTATTTAGTGGGCAGCCTCTATCTAAAGCCAGCCGTTTATTCAGAGAAGGTTCAACACTGTTTCAATTTTATAAGCGTTAGTTCTGTCTAGTCGTAAATCTAGCGACATTTGCATGTGATCGGGGTTAGGAGGTTTATAATTCGTGAGTTTCGCCCCCCTAGTATCTTACTTACTTAGGTGGCGCTACAGTCCGGGGTGGACCTGGGCCTCAACCAATACGCCTCTCCAGTTAGCCCGATCTTTGGCTAACTGCCTCCAGTTGCGCACTCCATGTTGGTTGAGGTCCCCTTCCACTTGCGCCACTTAAGGTGAGGTCTTCCTCTACTGCGTTGTCCCTCCGGGTTGGAATCGAAGACTTTTCGGGCCGGAGCGTTGGTGTCCATTCGCTCTACATTTCTCAGCCATCTTAGACGACGTATACGTACTTTTCTGACTAGGTCTATGTCGCTGTAAAGCTCATAGAGTTCGCTGTTTCATCCTCCAGAGCCCGTCAATGCAAACGGGACCAAAAATCACACGAAGAATTTTGCTTTCTAAACGACCAAGAGGCTCTTCATCCGACTTTGATAAGGTCCATGCTTCTGTACCATAAAGCACGACTGGGATGATGAGGGTCTCCCTAGTATTTCTCGACAAGGCCTTACTAATCAATTGCCTTCTTAGACCAAAGTGAAAGCACTTGGCAAGTGTGATTCTTCGCTTGATTCCTGAGGTGGTGTAATTTTCAGAGATAATAGCGGAGCCGAGGCAGACAAAATCCCGAACTACCTCAAAAGTTAAAGCTGTCTATCGTGACGTTCTGCCCGATTCGTCGATGTTGTTGGTCCCTCCTTGTTGACAGCGCATATACTTTGTTTTACCCTCATTCTAAACCCATTTTTGCCGCTTCTGTACTGATACTTGCAAACGCACCAGTGACAGCTCGTTGTGTTCTGTCAATGTCGTTGTCGTCAGCGTATGCAAGTAGTTGCACAGACTTCTGGAAAATTGTGCCTCTGGTGTTGGCTTGCGAGTTTCGCACAATATTCTCGAGAATTATATCGAAAAAGTCACATGACAACTCTTCACCTTGTCTTAATCCTTTTTTGACACCAAAGGTCTCGGTGAGATTGTTTCCGACCTTTATGAAGCAGCAAGCGTTCTCCATCGTCATTCTTCACAATCTGACAAGTTTGGCAGGGATGTCAAAACTAGACATGGCTCTGTATAGCTAGTCTCTATAAATGCTCTCATATGCGGCCTTAAAATCGATAAACAGGTGGTGGGTATCGACTTGGACTTTTTGGGTTCTCTCCAGGATCTGCCGTAGTGTGAATATTTGGTCGGTTGTGGACTTGCCGGGCCTAAAACCGCACTGATAGGTTACAATCAGTTCGTTGACATATGGTTTCAGGCGATCACACAGTACGGCAGAAAGGATCTTCTACGCGATGTTAAGGAGATGTATGCCTCTTTAGTTGGCGCATTTTAGAGGGTCTCTGTTGTTGTGGATCGGGCAAGCAGTGCTGAGGTTCCATTCAACAGGCATACTTTCTTCTAACCAAACACGAGTTGGTGTATGCACCTACCAAATCATCTCTCGCTGCCTTGCAAAGCTCGGCAGGTAAGCCATCTGGTCTGGCAGCCTTGTTCAGCTTGGATATTGCTATACTCTCTTCTCTTCTCTTTGCTAAATGAATCTATTAACCACATAGAATTACTAATGGAAATTGAAACGTATACTTATTTAAAACTTAACGTAAAGCACGATGATTATCGTTTTAACTTTTCTAAAACTAATTTTTTGGAACTTAATAACTTTTTTGAGAGCATCGACTGGTTCAATGAAATATATAACTTCAATTTAGATTGTATGTACAAACGCTTTGTTGAAATTTTGTGTGAGGGATTTGCTAGATTTGTTCCATTTTCTAAGAAAAGGGTTCTATCCAAGCCTCCTTGGTATAATAAACAATTAATTCGTTTTAAGAATTTGAAAAATAAAGCATTTAAGTTGTTTAAAAAGTCAAATAAACAAAACCATTATGATAATTTAAGCAAACTGCGTAGAGACTTCATAGGGCTTAGTAAATTTCTTCACAAAGGTTAAATCATGTCTATTGAATGCAACAGAATAGTAAATCGTTCTGGCAATATATAAATACTAAACGAAAATCAGTTGGAATTCCAAATATAACGCTTTATAAAAATATGGAATCGTCTAATGTTGAATATACCCTAGACTTTTTCGCGACCTTCTTTGAATCTGTCTACTCAAACAATAATTCTCATACCAATTCGAGAAGACAAATGAGTAATTGTGTCAATTCGAGAAGACAAATGAGTAATTGTGTCAACATTGGGTCAATTCACAAAGGCTTTGAACAAGTCCTCCTGGCTCTTCAATCTCTCAAGCCAAATCCAAATAGCGGTTTTGATGGTATACCTGCCTTTATACTAAAATACTGTTGTAATTCTCTTAGTACTCCTTTGCTGAATATCTTTAACCGTTTTATTTTCGAAGGCAATTTCTTAGAGGTTTAAAAGATGTCATTTTTGGTACCTATTCATAAGTCTGGTTCAAAAAATAATGTCGAGAACTATCGAGGTATTTGTAAACTGTCAGCGATTCCTGAACTTTTTGAAAGTATCGTTAAAAATAGGCTTGAGTTTTTGACGAAGGAATGTTTGTCGGAAGTTCAACATAGGTTCGTATCTGGACGGTCCACAGTTACAAACTTAGCTTTGTTGCAACTAATGCCAAACCAGACGACTACTAGGGACAAATCAAAACTAAGAAGAAGTCTTCAACGTTATAATTTTATTTGACGACTAACAGAGTTTAAGGTAATGTAATTCATTTTATGTGCTTCGGTAAATAACGATGGTACTTGATAAGTGTTGCTGAGTCATTAATTTATGTTAATTCAAATACTCTTCAACAAGCTTCTTTTTCTTCGTACATTCTTAATGAAATGGAGAACAGAAATCAACTTGATGTCATATACACCGACTTTAGTAAAGCTTTCGATTCCGTTCAGCATTTAATTCTTCTTGAAAAATTAGAATATTTTGGGTTTCATTCTGAAATTCTTCGACGGATCTAATTGGTCGCACTCAACGAGTAAGAATTGGAGCTTCCATATCTAGAATGATAAACTGTACCTCTGGCGTACCGCAAGGGAGTCATTTAGGCCCGTTACTTTTTATTATTTTTATTAATGATATTACTTCTGTTGTCAGAAATAGTCAGTGTTTACTGTACGCAGATGGCTTAAAACTTTTTTCAGCCATTAATCGCATAGAAGATTGTCATTTGATCCAATCGGATCTTAACAGTATTATTAAATGGTGCAACGCCAATGACTTGACACTCAACATAAGTAAGTGCAGCGCGATATCTTTTACCAGATCTTCGTCTCATATTGAGTTTAACTACTCAATTCACTCAACTCGTTTGAATAGAGTAGAGAAAATCAAGGACTTATGTCGTTTTCCATTGGTTTCACTCGGGGATCCACTCATTCTGAAATCCAATGGAACAACAAAAGATCTTCTGAAAGAATCCACAATAGTATTGGTGAAATGCCAAAAAATAATCTACGGCTGCTGTCAGCTGACTTGTATAAAATACATAAATTACACTTGTGTGAGTGCTTCTTGAGTGGATTCTGACTTCAAATCGAGAAGCGAAATTCTCTCCTCAGAATCACCAGAAGAGTATTTTTTTTTGCCAATGGAACGGTTTCAGAAGTGATTTTTTCGATTCCGGACGCTTCTTTTTGCCCAATGGCTTGACTCCTCATTTTCTTTCAAAGCCCGCACATTGAATATGTCGTTGCAAAAGCTAATTCAGTTGTTGGATTTATAAAACGAAACGGTTCGGACTTTAAAGATCCATTTGCTTTGTTGTCACTTTTCACTGGGTTAGTTCGATCGCTTCTTGAATATGCCGATATCATTTGGAATTCTGACTATTCTACCTATTCAGATCGACTCGAAAAAGTTCAGAGGCGTTTCACAAAATATATTTTTTATAAAATGCATTGGATCCCTTCGCCCAATTACAAAGCAAGATGTTCTTCTACTTGGAATTAAATCCCTGAAATCCCGAAGAGAGATTCATGATGTAATGTTTACTGTGACTTACTGTGCTACCAGATAAGATGCTCAACTCTGCTGTCGATGGTACCCATATATGCTCCATCTAGACCCTTAAGAATAAGGCATCTTTTGTTTCAGCAAAGTCACAGAGCTTATTATGGTCAAAACGAGCCTATATCTAGAGCCATACTTGCTTTCAACAGCGTTTATAGTGAGATGGATGTATCTGTATCTAGACACAGGTTTAAATCTTTATTGTTTTATATATTTATATTTTAAAGAAGAAAAAAAAAATAAAAAATAAAAACATTTTGTAGTTTTGTACGTCTGTTAGCTAGCTTATCATGCTTGTAAAGGGTTATTTTATAGCTGGTTTGGTTTTGGCAACACCGGTTTTGACAGCTGACGTGTGTTTAGTACCTTGTGTCACTGTCAAACAGCTTCAGTTTGGTTTGCAATTTAACCATGGATCGTCTTACAAATGAACAACGCTTGCAAATTATTGAATTTTACTATCAAAATTCGTGCTCGGTTCGAAATGTTCATCGCGCGCTGCTTCCATTTTATGATCGGCATTCTCGACCTTCTGAGCAGTCTATTCGGAAGATTGTGACCAAATTTCGCACCAAATTTACTTTGTTGGACATTAAACCACCAACACGTGTACGTACTGTGTGTAGTGAAGAAAATATTGCGGCCGTATCAGCTAGTGTGACAGAAGACCGCGAAATGTCGATTCGGCGCCGTTCCCAGCAGTTAGGCCTTTGTTACAGCACTACGTGGAAAATTTTGCGGAAGGATTTAGGCGTAAAGCCTTTTAAGATATAGCTGGTGAAAGAACTAAAGAAGTTCTTGACTTGCATGATATGTGGTTTCAACAAGACGGTGCCACATGCCACACAGCACGCGAAACAATGGCGCAATTGCGAGGCGAGTTTGGTGAACAGTTAATTTCACGTTTCGGGCCGGTCAATTGGCCGCCTAGATCGTGCGATTTGACACCATTAGATTATTTTTTGTGGGGGTATGCCAAGGCTAATGTGTATAGGGACAAGCCCGCTTCGATTGACGCACTGGAAGCCAACATCCATGCATTCATTCGTGAGATACCGGCCGATATGTGTGAAAGAGTATGCCAAAATTGGACTCAGCGGATGGGCTACCTGAGACGCAGCCGCGGTCAACATTTGCATGAAATTATCTTTAAACATTAAATTGCAAGGTTCAAACTATCGATTCAAATAAATATTTCATTCATTTTTTCGAATTTTTTGTGTTTTTTTTTTTTTAAAATCACCCTTTAGATGAAATTAAATTGAATAAATAAATAAATTTTGGTCAGGTGGACGGAAGTCTTGGCTTACATCGCCCAGATTGAATGGTTCATTCTGCCTGACAGCGGAATTTACATCGCCTTCGAAGTTTAACATTCTACAGAAATGGTTTTTCCATATCCTCAGCACCGACTGTGATTCCACTACAAGGTTTCCTTGTTCGGGACTTGTTGCCATGACATGTCCTTCTTACCCTTTGGTAAAACTTCCGAACATTCTTCCTGGAGTAACACCTCTCTATTTCCTCGATTGCGCGCTTCTCATGTGGTTTTTCCGGAGAGGCCGGTGTTATTTCCTCCTCTTTTGCTCGTAGAGCTCACGAGCCGCCCTCGTCCTTCTATGCAACGCCGCTTCGTAGGCATGTTGTTTTGCTGCAGGTGCTTGCCGGCTCTCTACATCGAACCAGGGGTTTCGGGGGGTGGCACATCAGTTTCGGCGTTTCTGATTGCTTCTTGGCATCGATGCCACTGGTCTTCAGCACTTACGTGTCGAAAGCTCAAGACTTCTTGCCTAAGTCTGCCGCTTACAATGAATCCACATCCAAATAGACGCTTCTTCTGCTCCCTGTAGCAATCTCCGTAGTAGATGTCACAGTTTTTCATCCTTCTTTTGTCCGGCCCATCCCACCGCACTTCGTGGATGGCGGTGATGTCTCCATTGTGTCAGTCTATAGGGCCTCCGCTAATTGTTCGGCTGCATGCGGTCTGTTCAGGGTTCGAACATTCCACGTGCAGATCCGAAAGTCGTTGTCCTCTTTTCGTTTTGCAGGGTCGTCAAAAGTAATTCCATCCTTATTAGAGGCTCTTGCTTGCTTCGTAATCAGTGGGTTTTTTTTTCCACCTAGTATTAGCCTCAGAAATATAATGCACGGAGATTACTCTCAGAAGTCTGCGCACCACCCACCTCTCTGATTGGCAAATCTTGCGCCCGCAAACTCATTTAATCCCAGTTCCTAAAAGTCTGAATAAAAATCGGTTATCAGTGGCCCTTTCGAATGCCGCTGGTAAAGATATCAGGGTTGTTATATATCTTTTGCTAAAAAAAGAATTGCCCATTTTCTCAGTGGAGTTCTACTCAATTTTTATGACCTCAAAGACCACAAATTTGAAGTATTACAAATCGTAAAACCAACCATAGGCCTCGCCTAACCCTCATTGGAATTGTCTTAGTCCCCACTTCGAGGCATTCACTTCACTCGTATTTGAAAAAATTGTCCTCCATCCCAGCCGGTTGTGTGACAAAAAATGTCCCTGCCTTTTGGATTTTGGATGGAGTATACCTACATATCAGTTTCGTAACATTGACTGGAAGCAATATCGAAAGCCCTCAGTTGAATGCCAATCATTTTCATCCATTAACTTTGCACTTTTCACGAACTGCACGTCCATCACAATCACGCCTGTGATATATCTAATCAAATGTCAATTCTTGTATGCATTCACTATTTGCTGTCTGTCATCCTCAATCGCTATCCCCTATCTCCGAAATGTCAAACAACAAACGGCAAACGCTCTCAGCGAGTCAATTGCAACAAAACACCTCCAAGGGGGCTACAGCGACAATGGATCAACCAGCCCCCCTACCCACTCCCCACCACAAACACATTCAATTTGTTTTGGAGTATAAACACAATCTAAAAGCGCCTTGCTGTGCGGAGCATTTGTATTGAAAGTACATTTTACAAAACAACGCGCACTAGATACACGAGATGTCAGAGTCGATAGACGTTAAATTGTGCACAAACGACAGCTGACTCTCTGACGTCCAAGTGTGTGAAGGCTTTTATCCCATCGAATATGCCAGCCAATGATTCGATCAGATATCACAGCGAATTGCGGTTGGAATAATTCCATTATTCGTAATAGCGGCAGCCCCCCTCCAGGAGGAAAGTGTTTGGAAGCGGTCGATCTGTTTTCCCACCTCAAGATGTGCACCGCATATACGAGATACAAATTTAGACGACTGCATTCGCTTCTTCTTGTTGTTTGTGAAAAAAAAGACATGAATCCTTTCGTCGAATGAAAGGAAAACGCAACTTTCACTGGTATTTTTTTTTTTAATGGATACCTCTTTCGATGCATCTGGCTCTGTTTATCCCGTGCAGATGACTTTCCTTTCCATTTCCATCATTTTGTGGGAAAAAGGAAAATCAACTGGAGAGCTTTTAAATCTATACCATCAGATATAGATGTGTGTGTAGATGTTGTGGGACATCCTCGGGCTATGTTTAATATAGAATACCCAAGGACCGTAAGAAAGTGCGCAGAGAATTTGTCAGGATGTCAGTAACTCAGGATATGCCCGTAGAGTTGTGTCTGTGTGTATGGGGACATTTTGTGAATTTTAATTTCCCTCCTGATGGGAGGAAAGCCATTGTCGGGTGTCCGCTCGAGGAAGGATAAATGTAACGAATTTTATAATAATTGTCGCCTTGCCTGAGAGTTTGTACTTTTGACGTCTGACAGACGGAAATGTAATTAATGTGAATGGAGTGGAAATGAATTTTAAACTGCGTTGCTGTTGGACTGACATTTAAGTGGCCTGCTGCAGAAGGGATGAAGTAAATCCTTGTAATGGCCACAGCTTTTCGAATGGCTCATGGAACGAGTTCTTGTGTTTATCTTTGGGGGAGCGGGCTATGGTTTATATTCTACATGGTACTCGTACATGTGTACGCAATGGACAGCCGGATAAGCAACAATTGGAACAGTCATGCGGTGCCGTAGGCTGGTACATTTGTTAATCCTCGGAGGATAATGTGTGCAGGAATATATAATATAATATGACACGTAGGACGAATTTGGTATGGAATTTAAAATAAACCTGGATAAAGGTTTTTTTTTTGCATTTTATCACATGATTTGGCGTAGGACTAGGAGTATTTAACTGAAGTGGAAGCTAAGTCTATTGAAGCGGGCGTGGCCTATAGTTTTAGCATGGAGATAATCCTCAAGTCACCAACTCGGCTCGGAGCCGGCATTCTGTAAGACGAAACGTTCAAAGTTTTCGTGTGTACGAACCATTTACTTCTGCAACTTAAAGCAAAACATTCATGTGTACGTTTAAACGTTTCCGCCTTACAGACCTGACCCCAACTATATAATGACGGCGGGACACTGACCCGAAAGAACATGACGTTTGCGACCTGACACAAGCTAACCATCATGGATCAAATTGCCTGAAAAGCACCGTTCGGGATTGTATCTCCCAAAAGCTAAAAAGGAAATGAAGATTTAGGCTACACTCAGTGATGCCAGACTTTTCAGACTGACGTTTATCAAAAATACTTTTTGCCGATGTCTACTATAAAAAACAACATAAAAATGCCATTTTTTTCCCCTTAAGCTTAAGCAAAATGATTACGAAATGGGTAATTACCCGCGATCTGGTATCACTGCCTACACTTACAATTGAAAAAATAGCATTGACTGTCACATTATTTGTAACTGTGGAGAAAACGTCGTAGATATCGAACCACAAAGCTTTAACAATTCATTTGCAATACTTTACTTGTCTTGGACAATCTTCTGAGCAATTTTTCTTACTTGTCCACCGAAACAAAAGCGACAGCTATTCACTAAAACCATTTAAAAGAACTGCAATTCGATTCTGACATTTAGTACCCCTTTGAGGCTACCGAGTGTATTTAGGATTACAGTTGCTTATTTAAGGATTGCAATTCCACTTAGTAACTTACTTATTCGGATTATTATAAACGTTAATATTCTCCGTACCGCATTTGTACGCATTCGGTCTACAAGTGCCAGCCTTCTTAAATGGGTTTTCCAATAAGAGGTGTTATTGTGAATGACCCGCTATTTCGGTAGCTGTCACTTTTGAAGCTTTTATTCTTTGGCATTTGACAATTAGAAACTACGCCATTACTAAAAATGGAACGATACACGCTTCAACAACGCAATGAAATTATTAAAATTCACTACAAAAATGGTGAAAATCTTGCAGTCACAGTTCGCAAAACTAAAGCATTTTTTGGTCGTCGAGAAGCATCTTGTCGGACCGAAATTCAGAAATTGGTGGAAATAGTCGAGCTGTTGGGACAAGTTAGTGATGTTGAGAAGCCTCTCCATCCTCCACGTGTGACTGTTTGGTGCGGTTTATCGCCCGGCGGGGTCATTGGACCTTACTTTTTCGCAAATGAGGTTGGATCAACAGTTACGGTGAATTGATTGCGCTATCGAGAGATGATTAATGATTTTATATGGTCGGAGTTGGATGGACAATGTTTAATTTCAACAAAACGGCGCTACGTGCGACACAAGCAACGAAACCATTGATCTTTTACGGGAAAAGTTTCCGGACCGTGTTATCTCTCGAAGAGGTGATCACATTGGCCACCGAGATCTTGTGATTTAACACCTTGCGACTTCTTCCTTTGGGGCCACGTGAAAGATAAGGTCTACGCCAACAGCCCAGCGTCGATTCAAGACCTCAAAGATAAAATTCGTGAGGCTATCGAGGACATAGGGCAGCCACTTTGCGATTTGGTTATGGAAAATTTCATGAAAAGGATATGGTCCTGTATGCGTGCTCCCGGTGGCCATTTGGCTGATGTTGTTTTTCATTATTAACGGCATACATTCCTCTTTATTATAAAATAAACATCCGATCATTTATCTCAAAAAATGACATTTTTCTTTGAATAACAAAATAACACCTCTTATTGGAAAACAAACCCTTCAGTTGAATCCTTTTTTCCAAAGCTCGTCAACGAAAACAAAACCGAACAATTAACGAAGAATCTCCCTCTGAAAGCGACCGAAAATACCTTCATTTGTTTTAGACAAAGTGCAAACTTCAGTTCCATAAAGCAGGACTGTCATTTTCAGGCTCTTTTTATGTTTAGATGTTTTAGACAAAGCACTACTACTTCAATAATTTTCAATGATACTAAAATAAAAATAGGTGATAAAAAGAAAATTAATTTCATTATAAAAAAAGCGTGGGGTGCTTTGATTGTTGTACATATATCAGTAGTATCTATTTATAAAAGGAGAGTTATTATAAAAATATAATAAAAACATTTTTTACGCATTTTTTAACAGTGAAATTAATTTTCTTTTTATCGCTTCATTTTTATTTTAGAATCATTGAAAATGATTCAAGTATATTGAGTTAGTAGACTGGCTGTTAAATAAAATATCAGTAATTAAAAATTATTTTCTGCTTTTTAGTTCAATTTGTGTTTTTTAGTTTTTTTAAACTATAATTTTTTTTTTTTTTATTTTTAGTATTATGGATACAATTATAATATTGTTCTTATGAGTAATGGACATTTATACGGTGAACCACGGTCAGCACGTTTCTCACCAATATATCGGAAAACGCACTTGGGAGAGCGGGTCACAGGGTGGGGGAACAGTTAAGTTTTGTATTGTCATCGATCTTTAATACGTATGCAAATTTTCAAATCAATTAGACGTCTTGAAGTGGGTAAAAATTCCGTTACATAGACACATACCTACATACAGTGCTGTCCAAAACTGAAGCACGAAAAGATGCCACTTTGGAAACAAGTAAAGAAAATTCAAAAAAACCTTCAATAACTTTTGTTTTAAAAACAATATATATCAGTCCTCAATATCTTAGAAACAATTTTCTTATAACCCTTAACTTATTTAAAATATATAAACATAAACTAGATTTTATTAAAAGCTAAGTGGACAAAACTAAAGCACATTTCAGAATTCATAAAAAAAAAAATAAGAAAACTATTTTCTACTAATAGTTGGTGGGGTTTCCATTATTTCTGATCGAGCAGCACATCGTCGAGGCATGGAGCCAATAAGCTTGTCAATAATGTGCGTAGGGATATTTCTCCAGGCAATTTGAGCCTGTTCGAGCAGCGAGTCTAAATTGGAGCATTTTGTACGATCAATTCTCTGATGTACAATTTCCCATAGATTCTCTATAGGATTGAGATCAGGTGATTGTGCTGGCCACTTCATAACTGTAATTTTGTTTTTATTAAGCCAATCCTTCACAAGATTTGCAGTATGTTTAGGATCGTTGTCATGTTGGAACAATTAACGATCCATCGCAACGGCATATTCTACTCCCCAGCATGACACTTTGCAGGATCTCCCGGTAGGCAAAACGATCCATTATTCCACTAATCTTATGAATCGGCCCGACTCCTTGACTGGAAAAACATCCCTAGACAATTATATTTCCTCCTCCGTGCTTAATTGTAGACTTTCTAAAACGTGGATTTAGTCGCTCCCCCTTTGGTCTCCGTACCATTCGAAATCCGTCAGATCCCTTTAAATTGAATTTGGATTCATCAGAGAAAAGCACTGTTCTCCATTTTGCCACAGTCCAGTTTAAACGTGCCTTTGCAAATTCAAGTCTTGCACGTCGATTAATTTGAGCAATAAATGGCTTTTTTACTGCTCAATATGACGAGAAGCCACCATCAACCACTCTTCGCCGAATCGTCCTGCTTGAGATCTCTAAACTTAATTCTTTTTGAATACACGTGGACGATATGAAGAGGTCCTTTTTTATTAATCTGATGCTCTTTTGTCTTCGCGACTGGTCGTTTTTCGGGGTCTACCACCATTGTGAACCGTTTGGACATTTCTCCGGTCGCGGAATCGAGAAATAATGCGAGAAATAACTGTATGGCTTACATCAAATTTATTGGCAATAAATGTAAAATATTCGCCGTCATTCAAATCGGACTCTATTTTTTGTTTCATTTGTTCGGAATACTTATTGCGCGCCATTTAATGTCTTTTTTTAAATAATTTCTAATATTCGATATGCAAAGCCGATGAAACAAAACTACTTGTTTTCGCTTTGCTTAAATCAAGCTTGAGAAAAAGAAACGGTGAATTCGTAGCATTTTGACAGTAAACGGTAACATCTCATCATCTTGTCTAAATGTAGAGTGCCACTTAGTTTTTAATGAAATTTTGTTTTTGTTTAATAAGAAAATTGTTTATAAGAAATTGAGGACTGATATATATTGTTTTGAAAAAAAAAAATAAAGCTAGAAAGCTATCGAAGGTTTTTTGAATTTTCTTTACTTTTTTCCAAAGTGACATCTTTTCGTGCTTTAGTTTTGGCCAACACTGTACATGCACACATACATGTCAAGCTAATAAAAGCGTATTAAAAAAAAAACATCGATTGGCAAGAGCTATTCTCCGTTGAATTTCTTCCTAGATGTTGTTGTCAGAATTTATAGCCGAGATAGACAAAGTCCACAACTACTTTAAATTGTGGTGTACCTTGTGTTTGACAGCATATACTTGACATATCCATTGTAAACCGCCGAACTCCTTATTGGCGCTTCCGTTCTTATTCTACCAGGCACAGCGCGCTGTGTTCTAACAATTGGGAAAGGTTTAGGCATTCACACAACATGACATGAAATAGAAACTTGTAAATGATCGTAATAAGACTAAGGGCCGTTTGCTGATAAGACTCTAAGTGCCACATAAACTCTTAAGTGACAGTTTACGCCCTGAAAAAAAAGTAGCCCATAAGTATTTAAGTAGAACTTAAATCGTTAAGAGTCGTGTGAGCAAACGGCCCTAATACCTCTGTATATTATAACGTAGTTATTTTTAACTCTGTGACGTGTGTGCACGGTAAAAGAGAAATTACGAAGTGCTTGAGGCGGAATCTTTAACACAAGGCAACGTCATAAGTCGTTTTATCTTTTAATTATGTTGCTTGGCTCGGGAAAGTAAAAATAAAACGAAAAAATAAATCCAAATGTTATAATCTTACAGAGAGAGAGAGAGACAAGCATTCATGGTCGCTGAGTGAATCATTTTAGACACATATACGAAATGTCAAATTAGTCTTGGAATTTTAACAAGATTTGCCGGCTAAACCTCCATAAACTTTAACAGAAAGTGAAAGAACTTTTCACCTCACCATACAAACTAATGTCGTTTTCAATTTAAATTTTTTGGAGAAAAAATCAATTTTTGAAGTGAAATCTTCTTTGGGCATTGGGCATTTTTGAGAAGGGATAAAACCTTTGAACTCGCCACACCAATGTTTCGTTAACAATGTACATACCCATACCAGTGTTCACGGTGCCAACCACTTTTGATGAAAAAATGCATAGCTTGAAAAAAAATATACCTTTTTCAATAATACATTGCCTAAATAATTTTTTTTAAGGCAATTTGGAACAATAAAACAAAAATTAAACACAAATATAAAAAAACAAACGAAAACAATTTTTATTTATATAACAAACAGCTTTTAAATTTGTTTCCAATTTCATTCCACTTACTGGAAGAGGACGCTGAAATTATCTTTAAAGAATAACAGATGGACCGAAAATGGACCGAGGTTGCATATAATTAATTTTTTTTGGTAAAGATTTTTTAAGAATGTTAAAAAATATTATGAAGTCAGTATGTTTAATCAAAAAACAAATTATAAACATATTTAAAATAAAAAAAGATGCCTCTTTGAAAAACAAGAAGCCTAAAAGCCTTATATCATGTTCCCACCATAAACTAACTATTAAATAGACTGACAGCTTCAGCCAAAAAAGAGAATTTGCCTACAAGCTGAATTTGACCTTGGATGTAGCCCAGTTTGAATTCATGTATTTGTGCCTATGTTAATCAAAGGGGACTCACTCATACTTGAAAAAAACCAGCCTACACTCTTCCGGTTCCTGTTTAAACCGCCATGTCGGTAGCCTGAGGTGGACTCTCATGCCAATATCAAGGGCTGTGTTGTAAACCATAGTTCTTCTTAGTTCCAGGTTGACATTTTTCGCCACTTTCTTATATAAATAGTTGTTCGATTTTCTTATAATTGAATAGAATTTAATGTTCAAATTACAGGATATAAAGAAAAGGAATAGTTTTTAAGTTATTTTATAATGAATTTCGGATAGATGGACATTATTTGTATGATATCGATATAAAAAAATTGTTGGCATGTTCGCCATAGAATTTCCTTTAAGTTTCGCAACCAATTTCTCCTTTCAAATTCCCATTTTTGTTTTAATGATCGATTTGGTGAAACTATTAACAATAGTATTAAACGAGACTGACAACTGACAAAAAAGTGTAAGAAAAATTACAAACAAAACATCAAGTAAAACAAATTCGTCAGTTTCCTAGAAAAAAAATTGTCAAGAAACAATAGTAAACGTGCAGTCATCATTTTGCAACTTTATTTTACTTTTCACATAAATAGTGACATTACTTTCTTTATGAATGAATGCCTACCAAAAACTTTTCAGTTGTTTGTTTTTTCTTATTAAAAACTAGCACTATTCATGTTCTTGGCTGAAGCAGTTGTTTTCAAATGGAATTATTTAAAATGTTCTAATAAATTTTAATTGTTTTTTTGTTGTTTTTCGTTTTAAATGGCATCTTCATGAAAGGATTATAACTCAAAAATCATATTTCAAATCATAATAATCGTAATCAATCCATTGCCGTTTTTTTATTGACATTCCCGGCGAAATATTTGCCAGCATAAAAAAGAGACAACACGAAGACATGTTTGAATAAGCTTCATGAGTGAACGTGTCAAGATGTGGTTGATTTATAAATAAAAAGAATTACTTGAGTTTGTCATTGAAACTTAATTTTGATTATTTTAGTGTGTTTTTTAATTTTGAGTATTTCACGAACATATTTGTTTCCCCAAAAATAACAAAACAAAACAGACACATTAATTGTAGGAACAAAAATATCTTCTTTTATTTCAACGAATGAATTTTTCACACTTTATTCCTTTACTTATTTACATTGATTAGAAAACAAATGTTATCGTGGTGCAATGAAACAACGAATTTAATAATAATATATACATTATTGAAGCTTGCACAATTTTAGAAGATACTGTATCTTTCTGTGTTAAGATTATTGCAAATAAATTAACTTGAAATTGAAATTGAAAATTGAAAAATTTAAACTCTCAGAACGCATCCATCAGCTGACAGCAACTCACGAAATACACTAAATCTCAGTCAGTGTTCTTAGCGCTATCTCTTTATTTTTCCCACGAAGCTTGTTCATTTTTCCCTTTTCACTAAACTCAAATTACCTCTATTTTTTGTATGAAAAAAACATGCTTTTAAAATTAAAATTTGTATTTTTCGGAAAGAAAATAACATTAAATTAATCTTCAGCATAAAAATCGCAGTTTGTTAACGTTATAATCATTATTTTTGGTACTGGAAATTGTTACTAAAGGCAAATCTCCTTTTTATGTACATTAAGCGCGTTGATATTAATGGTGAAATGTAGTTTGAATGTTTTCTTGTCAGATGGTTGATATTCCCACAATTTTGATGTTTTACGCATGTAAATTTTACCGAAAATTGAAATTCCCTCAAAAAGGTAGAGATGCCACAATGTAGGAACACTGCTGAGTGCCAGTACTTTTTTTGCTGCTTCACACGTATTCACCGACAGTAAAATAGCGAGCGGTGGGAGGGGCTTATATTGAAAAAAATCTGCGGGGTAAATCAGGGAGACGTAGGAAAGCTGTCAGTCTATTTAATAGTTAGTTTATGGTTCCCACCAACGTGATTTAGCTAAATCAACTTGTTTTAGCTAAATCAACTTGTTTTACACCACAAATTACGTGATATATCATACGTTTTCGTGATTATAATATTTACGTGATTTATACGTGTTTACATTTTAATTACGTATCTTTCATTGCAAATACACACAAAATAAAATCGAACATACACAAATAAAATCAAACACTCCTGTTATTAACTTCACCACTTTAATCAGCAAACAAAAAAAAACTGTCAAAAAAATTATTTCAAATTTTTAATTTTTGTGTGAGTTTTCGATATTTTTATTAAGTGCATACAATCAAAAATTGTTTTATTCTTGGCAGGTATGGCAAGAAAAAAAACACAGAAACAACGAACTATCTGGTCCGAAGCGAACGAATTTACGATATTGAAAGTTGGACACCTAATTTCAAAGTTGACAAATATGTCACACTAAAACACTTACGGCCATATTATTCACTCCCTATAATCCGGGTTAAAGGTTACACCCAGGTTTAAGTGAGTTTAACCCAAAAACTAAACCCAAGTCCATAATATTCACTCGTTAAACCCGAACATAAACCCAGTTTTTTTTAAACTTGACAGCGTTTAATCCGATTGGATTTAAACGCAACCCGGAGACCGGTTTAACTCGGGTTAAAACTCAATTTCATAATATTGACATTTCTTCGCTCGCAAGAAATAAGAAAAGTAGAAAAGGGGAATAGAAAAAAAATTGTCAAGAAACTAAAAAAGGACTTCATTCGTGAAATGGACGAAATTAATGTCTTCGTCGTCAGAAGTCGAATTTGTCGAAGAGCTGATAAAACAGCAGCTGATGGTAAATTAACGTCGTCCTTGTCGTCGAATATATCGATTGCACAAGCGGGCTTGCGTCGACGATTACGATGTGGTATATTTTCAAAAATATTTCGTGCTGAAAAAGAGTCATTTTGGAGGCTACATTCGACGATTCGATAGAAATTTCGGCATAATTAATACACCTTAAATTATAATTGGGCCCAAAACAATGAAATCAATTTCCAAGTGACAAACAAAAAAAAAATGTCATTATTTGTGAAATTTGACATTACTTTTTTTTATCGAGATTGCTTTTCATCAAAAAAATCAATCTGTTTTTTGATCTTAGATTTGCACATACTTTCATCTCTTTATTATTTTTATTTTTATTGTATTAAAATATTTCGAACTGCCTTATTATAAATGTGTAAAAATTAATTGAATTGAATTATTATTTTTTGCGGCCAACTCAATTCCCACAAGAACCAATAAAATTGTGATTTTATGTTCGATTTGGCAGCAGAAATCTGAAATTTCAAATTAAAATCTGAAAAGCCAAATCCAAAACGACATAAAACACATCAAGTCAGCCAGCTGTCGAACGTACTAACTGGATTCATAAACTGGGGACACTAGTGAAAACTTAAACCATAAAGCATCGCGCCAACAGATGACAGTTCAATCACAAAACTTCCTGTTTGAGGAAATAATTATTCCTCAGAAAATAAATTCCTCAGAATAAAAATTAAATGGATATGCAAACGTATTCCTCGACCAAATTGACGCCACGCATTTTATGGGATGAACCCTCTAAACATTAAAACAGTAAATAATGGGTGCAATAGGTCCGTACACCTATACTTACCTTTTTTATGTTCGGGTCGACCTACGATTGTTTGCCAAATCCTACCGCCTGTATAGAAGCTTTTTCGAATTTCAGTTATATTCTCGGACATATGTCAGAAGTTTGCAAAAGTTGACCGTGGACCGAACCTTAACCCCTTGCTCAGTTGTCCAGCACAATAACTACGGATCCAACATCAACCTTCGGATTTATGAACTCGCCTGACGTCAACATCGATTGTTCTAAGTTCTAAATATTTGAACAGCATACCACTCGACACACTCTGATTGACAGCAGCTGTACTATTTTCGAACACAATTCAACTAAAATGACAGTAGCCGCATGCACTCAACGTTGAGTAGTTAGTGGGTATCTTCAAGTGGCAATTAAACACGTAATCGGCAGCACTCGACGCAGTGACGGAAAGTGCATCAATAAATTTCTGTTAAACGATTTCATCGCAAAACAAAGTCATTCACTTGAACGCTCTTCACTTAACCGCATTTGCACTTTTAATTATGAGGCACAGACACCTTCAACGAACTTGGAATTGGTTGGATTGGAACAGTGAGAAACGTCATTCCCCTTATAAGGTGGCTGTCTATTTTTAGTGATTTTCTCACATCGACATATGTAGGTACGGTATTGCGAGTTTTTTCGTAAATGGTATAGGTGCTTTTTATTGGCTTCGGTACTTTTGATGAGTCGTTGCGTCGTGATCGTTGTTGCTGTCACCGCAGTACCACATCGCTGTACAAACAAAGCTGATACTATGTTTAAACGTCTGACAGGTCTTGAGTGAGCGTGAATGAGGATTACCCACTTTTCCCTACATTCAGATTTAAATCTAAAGCTGGTAATCTTTACAAGTGGATAATGACAGTGATTGCTACTGCTACTAAGCCCTACAACATATAATACACACACACATTGCCGACTGAGTAGTTCCCTTGTAAGGGATTATCACTTTTAATTGAAAGCCTGAAATTTGTGTGCTCGGCGAAGCAGATAATGGAAATTGAATTGGTTTTTATGCACGTGCGTCTGCAATAGATGCAAATATAGGTGCGGATTAAGGGATGTAGTGCAACGGTTTGAGAATGTAATTCAACAGTTCATAATGGTGTGCATTTTGATAAGCAGTGCGGGATAATAAATTGAATGCGGGATGAGTGCGTCAGCTTTCCAATGTTAAATGAAAATTCTGCGTTTAGTGTAAATTTGAATGGAATCCACTTCGAATTGGAGCGCGAATATAAATAAATGCTGCATACGGGCTTTAACAAGGCATCTATTGAATTTGTAGTTAGTTATCTTTGGTTGTTTCAGTTGACATACTTTACTGCGATTTAAAACCATTAAAAACCATTAAAACCCAGAGAGATGTGTACCTACTGTCAAATGTTGCGATAGTTCATACTTTGTGCATTTCTCTGAGCATGCAATTCTTAAACAAAATGATGTCAATGGCTCCTGCTTAAGTGGCTAATTCGTTGCTTTGATCAAATGGGCTGTCCACCCTTTGCATATCTCGGTACATATTTTAACTGGTCCAGCTTGCACACCTTAACCACTTTATTGATTGTGGTGAAATTATAGGCGCAGAGTTACCTTCCAACACGGATACGGACATAGTATACAGCGGGATTGAAGTTAATAAAGTTGTTTCTACTCGTTACTTCATTGAGCATATAAAGTAGCGAGTAGAAAACGATTGACTTGTGAATGCATTTCCATAAAAGGAATCACATTTTACGAAATGTTCTGGCTTCAAAGTAAGCATGAATTTTGCAAAAGCAACGAGTAGAAAACGATAGAGCTACAGAAAATTGTATTTTCTGAAATTTGAAATACTTGAAGATAGCTATTAAGTCAGCTAGTTTTAAGTTATTAAGGTTTTGCTGAGAGATGCTCGAATCAGACTACCATTGTCGGGTCTCTTTTCGTCTCTCGACCACTATAAATCTTACCCAGAGAGACTCTCTGGATTCCTCCAGAGTTCCTCCCTAGGTTCGATTCCTAGTGTTAACATTAGCATTTGTTTATGGGAGATCTTTTTCATTCATTGGGTCTCGAACCAATGATGTCCCAAGATGTCCCGGCCAGCCATTGCCGAACATTGCCACAGTGATTAATACTCGCTTGATCAATAAATTAACGAGTATGAATGCATTGTCATCTGAAGGTTATTTTCTAAATATCCATGAAGCAGCCATAAGTAAATACCAACGTTGAACCTGGACAAAATTATTTTTTATTAATTAATCTGCGAAACAAAGTCGGTAAAGTACCGAGTAGGAAATGGTGGTATGTCCTCTGGCAGCATAGCCCCTCAAATATGGTTACCTTTCAAGGCATGGAATATTAGATTGAAGGATGGAGCTTGCTCAAACCTTTATCTGGAAAGTTACCAAAAATTGGGTTACCTTTTGTTAATTGGACAGCCCCCTGATATGGCTCATAAATTGAAGCACTCGGTTTGATATTTGGTCATCTAATCTTGTATTTCACAATAACCCTGTATAAAACGCCTTCAAGTTCCTCCCTGCAATACCTTATTTTCTTCGCACTACGTTCCTATGTTTGAAGGTATATCCTTAAATAAAAATTGCATTCTTGGGCAAGAAACAAACGAAATCTATTTTCGAAATAACCACCTTCGCTGCTGCTTCGTCCTATTATTCTATTTGAGATGAAGACGAAATCTTCTAATGGTGTCGGTAAAATATTTTAGTACCATTTTGTTTCCCTGTGGACACTTGTTGTTTTTACTAAGGAATGATTGCTGCGAAAGCCCTCTTTGTCGTGATAAGTACTTAGCAAGTAGCTCGTTTTTTATCCAACTGCACTTATATGTTAAAAGAACATTCCGCATTGAAGTAAACTTGAATGGCTACCTTGCTTCCTATTCCCAGACCCCCAACGCTCAACTTAAACGAAATATGCGTCCTCTCAAAATGTACTCAAAATTTATTTCTTTTTTTCTCATTAAAAATACAGCGCCCTCCAGCGAACAAAATAAATATCGTTTAATCTTTTATTTTTCGAATCATTTCTACAGCTGTTATTAATTATAATTTGAAAAGCGTCATCATATTTTTAATGTCAGCAAGTGAAAAAAATTGTAGTGAGAAAAACTTACATGACAGACCTTTCAAGAAATGCCTTGACTTGCTCCCACTTTTTTAAACCACACATTAAATTGAAAACCGAAAACCCCCTCCCCCCCTTAACATTCAACAGCTTGTCAAATTGACACATACATTTTGACGTTCATTACGCTATTTAGCTAGGGAGCGTACCAATCCCAAAATTTTTACTTAAAACGATAATGACCGAGAAAACAAATATTATGCCCCATCTGTTGGAAATAGTATCATCAGCTGCTTCAAACTTATCATTGATCCATAAAAATTTTCTTAATGTCATCTGAATCGTAATCTTTTCATTGTCGTAATAAAATTGTCAAGATTTGTTCCCACAGCTTAATTTGAACGATATAAATTTTATTCATTAAGTGAAAGCACATAAATGTCACTTAGGATTCAGCACGTTTGACAGTCGCATGCCCCAAAGAAACAATTAAATGAAAACAGCTTGAGGGGGATAACACATTCACTCGTTTGGCATGAAAGAAAAACTTGCGAGAGAATAATTTTACTTCCTGGCTTCTGGGAATTTCCGTTCACAATAAAAATTTCAATGTTCTCTTAATTTGTTTTTAACTTGAACATTTGTATCTGCTTACAATTAACTTTAATTGTATTTTATGTAAAAAAAAATAATAAAGACAGACAGAAAATATATTCATTCCATATGGGGAATTTCAGACAATATAGGTAGACGAACGAGTCTTTAGTAACACAGCGTCGCGTCGCCATTCGTCCTGCTTCTCGCACAGCGGAGAATTAATTTTCGCTGAAAGACTGTAGACTTACTCTCACATAAAGGGGAATTCACATAATGCACTGGTGACTGACGTTTCACTCCCATGAAAAATGAAAAAAAAAAATACAGCTTCGGACGCAAGGACAATTTTGCTTCAGTTCTGCATGGGGAATGGAATGCTCGTGGCATTATGAAAATAAGCGCAATCAACGAGTTTGTGAGGACAAATGGAAATATCACTGACATTCAGAAATTGCGATAAATCTGTCACGACAAGTACTTCCGTCAAGCGACGCTGTATAAAAGAGTTTCATTGCATGTGGGGTCAGACGAAAATTAAGTTAAGAACTGTTGCAACTTAGCAGTGTCAAGGAATTGCTTACTACGGTCTGATAAAGTGAATATTTCGGAAGGCGAGCCTTATCCTACAGTCCGGACAAAGAGAACGGCATGCCGAAGGAATGAGTTGGGTAAGGAAAAGTGCATGAGGGAATTTACGAAAATTCGAAAGAACAACAAACTTGAAATCAGTCACAAAAACTTAAACTGGTCGCCTCGACAAGTAGTCCACTGAGGAAAAGACTCGACAGAAGATTTCGAAGCCAAACTATTTCAAATGCATTTAAAATCTTCGTTTCGTTAAGTAATTAAATACTTTTACCTTTCGGTAAGATTAGGCATCAGCTTACCAATGTCAATTGCCATAAAAAAAACCGTCGAATCCCGGTCAATATTTGTCTCAGTTTTGATTGGCTTAGATCGGTCACATGAACAGCTATTTCAGTTGACGTTTATGGAGGTGTAGCCGACGAATCAAGTCAAAAGATTCGTGCTAAGTTGACAGGTCGGTTATGTGACTGACGTAGGGAAAGCGACTATACCGATTAAGTTTTTGCTGTCATCTTACATCTAGTCCAGAGCAATATAGTCGACTTAAGATAAATAGATTTTTAAATGTGTACATTTATTTGCATTTCTGCGATATTTAGCCATGCGGGGAATATAATATGGTCGTTCGACAACGGTAGACGAATAGTACCGTTTGGAAATATTTCTTAAGTTAGTTCTTGGAAAATATTCCGGAACTAACTAAAGGCTTCACTTTCACTTGACTATATTCGGTGCAACCTCAACAAGATCTTGAAAAAATGAAATGCATCTTCAAAGGTTTTTTGAGTTCCGAATATTTGAAGACTGTCGATTGATCTTCGAAACCCAATAAAACTTCGCAGAGCACGGTTAAACTTTACTCAAGATCTTGATATTCGTTTCATAGATATCTATATCGATCTATCTGTTCCATACATATAATACAACTGTAGCCGTTATCATGTGTTAACGGTTGGCGTGAAAACTACTGCACAGATTTCAATGAAACTTTTTTTTAAATGTCCCATAGGATCTAGAATAGGACATAGGCTATTCCTTTCATTGCCATGTCTATATTTTTTTTTGAGCGTTTTTGACCAAAATGTGTTTCTTTTCTGACTTTACTGCCTTTTAGTCGCTTTTACTCAAACAATTCTTAATCGATGCGAACAAAAGAAAATACCAACAAGAGCCAACACTTCCATAATTATTTTAAGCCATCAATCAGCTTTCTGTGTCATCCAGAAGCTAAGCTACAACCCAAAATTTAACATGAAAAAACCAAATTTATTTTCTCAAATCGAAAATTATCAGCAACTTTTGTTCTTGATCGCTGTTCTGCTTTGGAGTGGATGGGTATCTGGCTCACATCGCACAGGAACATACATGTGAAGAAAAACTGAGTGAAACGAGTGTGGAAGTAATCAACAGCGTCAATGTTTTTCTGAGGAAATGCGCAGATGGCTGATGAGTGAAGACGATAGGTGAATTAACTTGTTTGATTTATTGTTAGTGTAAATAGTTTAAGGTTTGTGTTTTAGTGGTTGTTTTGATATTACCTACGTGAAGAAGTGAAGAGTTCGAGAAGTTGAATTGTATTACTTACGTATAATTGAACTGCAGAATATATAACAATATTATATGAGTAGTCGAGTAGAGTGAATGTGGCGCATAAGATTGAGAGGAAGCCACACTAAATTGTGAAATAAGTTAAAATACGCTGGCGCAGCAAAGCAAGGCGAGCATTGGTCAGTTAGTATATTATATATATAGTTGGCGCAACAGGTCCGTAGGGACCCTAGGCCTAGCTTCTCACAACCATTCGTCTTGTGTGATTTTTTTATTTTTGGGGCGAATGAAAGGGATCTACAATTTTATGCCGAGTCTAAACGGTCAATTGAGAAGCTCTTTTATGACAGTTATACTCTCGAATGTTTGTCAGACGTTCGCGAGAGGTGGCGCAGTGAAAAAAACCTTAAGTTGGAATTTGGGGTTTTTGGTATTCGAACCTGTGACCCCTTAGTAGTCCAAGACACTAACCACTAAGCCACTGCGCCGACATAGATGTCATAAATAAATATACGCGTACTTTCAGTGCTTTCACTTGTTCGTACCTACTCTTTCGCACTTTTATGTCCATGGAAATTCAGATGAAACATCGCACCCAACCGCTTGGAAAAAATGTAGTTCGGGAAAATTTTAAATATTTTGAAGTATATTTAATACTTGTCACCAAAGAACAAAATCTTTCATAGACATCAGGTCATACATTACAAGTTAAATAAAAAAATAGGAAAATACAAAGAAAACGTAGAGCAACAAATCAGAAATATTTATTATAAAAATTTAACTAATTTAATTGATATGTAACTAAATTTAGTAAATCCTCCTCATTTACCATTTTTAAAAATTATTAATTATAAAATATATCCCCTAAAAATTTATTTTATGACTGAACACTATATCAAGTATTTTTTACGGCGAAAATTGACAAGTTAAAGTCGATTTAATTTACGTAAGCATAATATGATAATCATTAAACCGTTAACCGAAGACGAACGACCATAGTTTGTACGAGATTGGTCTACTCTAAAAAATCTAGTGCAGGAACATTTATGCTGAGAAGGCTTAAAATGTTTGTTCAATCAATCTCTCCTATTAGGGTCCTGTGAACAAAAACAACTCTTGCCACAGTTCTCCTGACTTCCAATGACTCTAAGCTTATCAATTTTAACCTAGATATATGTTTTGAATAGCTTTGCGATGTGTTTGACGAAGAACTGATATCTGGTTCAAATAGCAGTGCTCCAATAATAGATTTATAAAAACGGATAAAATCAACAAAATATAGAGGCATCCACTGTGGTAATGAGGAAGCATATTACAAAAACTAAGCAAATTGTTGGCCGCAATTAACATTCCTGACAAACAGTTCCCTTTGGACTTAATTTTTAAATTTTGTCGTTGGAGTAGCTGCGAGAAATCTGCTGATTTGGCATAATAGTCCGACGGGGGTAGAGCTGACTGAGTTGTTATGAAGTTAAACGTATATATAAATATATCCGCCGATTACTTCTCAGCTTTAGGGAAGTGTAGGTTCTCAGTATAGTCACCTGTAAAAAGATTTCATCTTCATCGCGTCATGAAGACTTCGAAGGCAATACAACTCTCAGATAAAGCCAAAAACCACACCAATCCTACACGATAGAACGCATTCGTCAGTCTTAACATAAAATATCACCAGCTAGGACGGTTCTTAACCAACTGCCTTCAGTTGTGCGCTTAAAATTGGGTAAAGTCTTTTTTCCTCATGTGCTACCTTCAGCGAAGTCCGCTTTTACATCGATCAACTCTTCGGGTCGTAGCGATTATGTCAGTTCACACTTTTAGGTCTAAGCCGTCCGTCTTACTATGCGTAAATTTGCTTTCTTTTTGGCTAAAATGAACCCATCAAACTTTTTGATTCAAGAATGAAGTTGTTGGCAATGATGTAAGAAAATAGTTATGGGTAGTATATTATTCTAACGCCGAATATTTAATTCTTGAAAACCTAAAACCGAGCTCTACTTATAAAACTAATAGTTTAAGCAAGAACTTTTAGCTTATAGTTTTATAGAACCTCAAAATTCTTAGCTTAGCAAGCTTACCGCAAGGTACCGCAAAGTCCGTCTTTTAGCTTACAGTTTTATAGAACCTCAAAATTCTTAGCTTAGCAAGCTTACCGCAAGGTACTGCAAAGTCCGACTTTTAGCTTACAGTTTTATAGAACTTCAAAATTCTTAGCTTAGCAAGCTTACCGCAAGGTACCGCAAAGTCCGACTTTTAGCTTACAGTTTTATAGAACATCAAAATTCTTAGCTTAGCAAGCTTACCGCAAGGTACTGCAAAGTCCGACTTTTAGCTTACAGTTTTATAGAACTTCAAAATTCTTAGCTTAGCAAGCTTACCGCAAGGTACCGCAAAGTCCGACTTTTAGCTTACAGTTTTATAGAACCTCAAAATTCTTAGCTTAGCAAGCTTACCGCAAGGTACTGCAAAGTCCGACTTTTAGCTTACAGTTTTATAGAACTTCAAAATTCTTAGCTTAGCAAGCTTACCGCAAGGTACCGCAAAGTCCGACTTTTGCATACATATTTCCACTTAACAAAAAACAGCTTCCAATTTGCCTATTCTTCTCTTTCAAAGCTTGAAAATCTTTGCAAAGCCATAGTCAACACATGCGTACCAAGTGTTATACAAACTTTATCAACTAAATGCATCGATTTAACGAATTTGTTGAATAAAATATTTGAAAGTATTTATTTTTATTTTAAACTGAAAACGAAGAGCATTTTGATGTTTGTTAAAGTTTCTTGCACCTCAATTTAAAAATTGACGCCCTAAAACTGTATAAAGTTCCCCTTTTAGCGTTTGCCAATCCGGTTGCTCTAGTTTAGAAGGTATTTTGTAATCTTCTTAAATTTTCGAGAGACATTTTTGGAGAGATCTTTTCTAAACGCAGTTGCATTTCCACTTCAGCGAAGCAACGATTGGTAAGAGCTGATTGCATTCTTCAGGAAAATCCTGAAAAGTCATTCGAATTTCAAGTCGAGCCCACCCACCTTTTCATCGATGTCAAGGCCGCCTTTAAAAGCATTTATCGTCAAGAGCGACGTTTCATTAGGCGTTTTTTATATTGGCCACATAATCTATATAAATCATTGATCAGTTGAATCTAGTTCTATTGTTGTAACCCTAGAATATCAACGATCTATATAAAGGGTGGGCCATCTAGTGGTTTCTTTTTAATCATAGGTTATTTTGACACTGACAGCTGTTTCCCGCTCAAAATCTTGAGAGAAACAGTCAGTATATCATACCTCCGCGGAACGAAATGAGTCGCTTTACGCTGAAAATTGTTGGGAAATATTGACAACATATTTCCAAATTGAATGCTGTGTAGCTCAAACAGTGCGTTTTTTGACAACAAAAAGTGTGGGCCGAAATGAAGCACTAAAAAACGACAGAGGTACGATAGCCCTACTAAATGCGCCACTTCTTTTTTATGTAGGTGTACCAACTGCTAACCTCGTGGCTTCTTTAACCAAAAGTAAGGTGTGATGTCTTCAGTGAATGGGTACGGCACATAAAACAGAGCTGCGGGAACCAACAAAATATATTTGACAACATCCAAGTTAGCTATCAGACCCGCATACAGAGCTGTACGAACCTCTTGAACCAGAGACAAATCATACTGAGGAGACCCCCAACTCACAATCCTCTTGCCGCTGGCCCCCTCAATTTATTTTCAATTTCGCCATTTTGTTTTCCCATCGGTGTTATGTCAATTAAGAATCCGTTTGGCATGTAAAAACATACAAAAAATACAAAAATAAATGCTGCCAACCTCGGCAACCGTGGGGAAATGTGCTAGAGTTCGGGTATACCACATTTGTTCATTGCTGAATGCCATTGGTTAGTTATTATAAATTGTTAAAAGGCGAATAATTCGATTTTGTTGGTCAATAAAATTATCTGATGTTCTATATACTAGAAACTTATTAGGACAAACATACAAAACAAAAAATACAAAAATAAATGCTGCCAACCTCGGCAACCGTGGGGAAATGTGCTAGAGTTCGGGTATACCACATTTGTTCATTGCTGAATGCCATTGGTTAGTTATTATAAATTGTTAAAAGACGAATAATTCGATTTTGTTGGTCAATAAAATTATCTGATGTTCTATATACTAGAAACTTATTAGGACAAACATGGTGGCGTATTTTCCGCTTTTGACTTCGATTTCATGTGTAAATTTATTTTAGATAACTGAAGAAAATTGGCTCAAAATGTTTTTATTTTTTCCTTAAACCAATTTACGTTGTTCATTTTTTATTAATATTTTAAACACTTATTCCTAAAAAAAGAAACTATCCACTCAATAATTTCAAATTTAACGGATAAAATTCTATGAACGCTGTCAGCAACTTTGCCCACAGCGGAAGTGGCATATGCATGGTGCGAGTGTGTTGGTGAGTCGGAATTTTTGAAGTTAGGTGGCATTTGTCAATACAAATTTCTATGTAACAATAAAAGCGCACTTAGCATTTGCCACCCCTTAAAAAAATATATCTTGTACGCAAGTAACGGGAAATCGGCCGAAGTTGGTGGTCTCAGTATTGTCTCTGACTTGAACGACGTTGTGTTCCATAATTAATGGGAATGTTACATGAAAAGATTTAATTTTGTTCATTTTATTGCATTTTTAAAAAAGAAACTTGTATTTGGCGCACCCTGTATTGATCATGTGGGTAAAATAAAAAAACGCCTATTGGCAACTCAATTGTCCATGTATCAATGCCTTAGTTCCATCTAAGATCTTCATTTTATTTATTTAATTTATTTCAATTAATTTGTTTGTACATATTAAGACACAATCTTTTATAGTACTTAGTTAGCTTGCTTTAGGAATATTGAAATCTTGCGGGTCCACGTACAAAACTTCAAAATGATCAGTCAGTTTGCTTTACATAAAGTTTGGCATAAATTTGACATGTTGATCGCTCAATGAAACTCGATTAAAACAGTGACACCCTATAATCTACAAAAAAACTTTAGCTAGCAGAAGAAGAACTGTCACTCTTTGTCTCGTCTACGTATAGTCACTTTCACCGCGTTCCAATAAACTCCACCCGTCAACTCATTATGCAAAACAAACTATTCATATCCAAACAGGAACATGCAAATTATATTGCAACCACTTGAAGCGCACCAATTCCCCCAAAGTGATCGACGCAGTTCAATCACTTGCCCCCTATCTATCGATCTCGGACCAACAACCAGTTAATACTTCATTTGTTATTCAGCTCAAACAACTGTCAGTTCGACAGCCGCCAAGCATTTGGAATCAATCAGTTTACAACAATCCATACTGATTGATCCAGCCATCAGAGATCAGTTGAGATATTCCCCCCATTAACGTCACAAACTTATGGCCCGTCTGTAAGCAGGCAATTTACTGCAATTGCATCCAATCCCAGATCGATCCGATGACGTCTGATTAACAAAAAAGAAACCTATTTGCAGCAAATGCTAACGAAGCATAAATTTGAAAAAGCAATTTAAACTAACAAGGTCATCACATCCGCCCAGAGCTATACCATTGTGATGTTTGGGTCTCAAATTGATATTCCATATCTTTGCGTCGTCCTTAATTGAATTTCTGAGATGAATTATGATCAGGCAGCCGTTTCTCACTGTGTCCACTGCTCGATCGTCTAATTGAGCTTCCGTTTGATTGCCAGACGACCAACATCGGCCAGCCACCTCAACATGACAGTTGTTTTATGTGTTTCGCTGTCGGTCGGTTTATTTGTTTATGGACCATAAAAACAAAAACAAAATGAAATATCCGTACACTCTCCACAGCGAAGGTGTATGTAGTGATATGTCGTCAGTCGTATGGCAAGCGGCACGATCGGTGCTGAAACTTTGGTGAACAAGGAGAGGACGTCGACGCCGCCATCGACATCAGCATATCAGCGTGTTGGTCGTACTTGACTCCACTTAAAGAGACGCGCTGCATCTGTGTGTATGGGGATTTGTTTCTTTTCCATCTTGTTTACCTTTTTTGCAAAAGCTATACACGTTTTGGAAAGACATACTCATTAAAGGAAACTGGTTGTCTAAGGGACCCAAATAACTTGTTTTGACTTCTTTTTGTTTTTTTTTTTGGCTTGAGAATGTCTCAATGGAAATTCTGTAGTACCGTTCGGGGAGTGATGGCCAACAATGAAACCGTCAATGGTTGTAGAGTAGTTTGTTGTCTGCTCTGCGTTTCCAAACAAATCTCAAGAGGGTTACTGAAAACAACATATATATATACATAAACTGGTGTGTAGAGTGAAGTGTGTTTGGGTATTTGTCACGCTGATTACGATTGGTGACAGAACCGGCGGCCTATTTTAAATAGTTGACCCAGTTGAACTTGGAGTTGTTTTTAAAGGTGGTAAAGATGCACATACCTATATGAATATTTAAAAAATATTGTCCCGTCTTCTGACACCTATTTCCGATGTTTCCCTTCACGCCCACTTTCAAGAAGCTCCTTCAATTTGTGCCGCGCAAACACCAATCCAATTCTACTTCTATTTTTGGATCGAGTACCTAGAACACAATAATCAATATGTTACCCAAAAACACCCAGTCCTGGTTCCATTTTCCATTACCCCGCCGTGTGAAGTTCCTTCTTCCAATTGTGGTGGCATACAATCAACGAGCAAACACTCGACGCTTGTTGACATTTAAATATACCTACACCTTCCTACTCTTCGGGGTTCTCTAAACACACATATACCACCCTTTGGAGTCAGACTGAGCGGTGATGTTCTCTTCAAACAGCCAAATCGAACTGACCTTTCGTCTTTCGACAAAGTGTCACAACATTTACCGTTGCGAAAAAATGACAAGCCCTCAATTGAGCAATTGATGTTGGTATACACAGACACACTTTCGTCTGTAATTAATCGTCAGACAATGATGAATGCAATTTACAAATGCAAATCTCTATAGTTGACCTACATTCTGTGTCCGGCGCGCGCTGCGCATGTAACAATTAATATGCTAATAAGCGTATATTGTTTATTTTTCGTAAACAAAAGAGAAAAGAACTTGTGGCGCTGCGCTCAGTTCCATTTAACATTGTGTTGCATGCGAAATTGTAGTGGACGCACCGAGGTGTGTTGCTCTGATGGCCGGTGCTTGTATATTTAGATGGTGGCGCGATTCACATGCTGCGTGAAATTGTTTAGAAAATAGTTTCTTCGATTGCTGCGCTGATGTGTTGCGACTGGGCGTTGAAAGAACACATTTTGATGTTTCAACGTTCAATGCTAGAGCCGCCTTCATCGCGCCGAGTCCAAGTATCCACACCGCTTCCTCGTTGCCGAACCAACTTTGTTTGAGGGGATTCGTGTCATTTTTATTTATTTTAAGTTTCCATTCCCGAGGGGATCGTGCGCGAAGTCTCCGATCAAGACGATTGAAACACAAATAGAAACGCTTTGACGTTCCTTTCTATTTGTGGATAAGATGAAGAGATTAGCAATGCGCGCGGCATGGTGTCATTAAGCAAATAACACGAACGGGTTCACTGCACTTTTTCATTATCAATTAATAATCAGAAAATAAATAAATTGACAGCTAATGAGGGCTCATCTTGCGCCTATCTGAGGTCAGCGTTTGATTGTAGTAACACCATCAAGTGAAAGTAGATCAGTGCTGGCCTTCGAAATCAATAAAAATTCAAATACGTTTGTAATCGATGGTAATAGGCTCAAATCACACTCAACGCAGCTATACATAATGGGTTTTCTTAAATTTATTGATAGAAAATATTGATTCCCATCTCAAAAGGAGGGTAGTCGATGCTCAGCTCATCCCTCAACGATAAGTACTTCCTAGCTTTGGCGTTTCAATTTCGGGGATTTTAGTGCTTTGGGTTTTAATGAATTATATTTAAGCCTTGCACTTGTTATCTTAATGTGTAAGCTATCATAAATAAAGGACCAAGAAATACTGCAACAATAATTTGACTTTTACTCATGCTTAAAATGTAGCATACACTTACACTGTAAACCGCATTATAAGACTTCTATATTTTAGTAATTGATATACAAATTATAGTAAGAGCTTCAATAAAGCCCTCGTAACCGAAATATAAACAAGCGCATGCAAACATAGCAAAGCGCTTGAACCAGCTGAACGGGCTTACTATTAGAGCCGCTTTGCATCCGGAGTAAAGATCTGCGTGGAAGTTTTATGTGGTATGCGATTGGGCTTCTTCAGATTCGCTCTCAGATTTCATGAGTCTGATTAAAAATAAAAACGTCACTTGTTCTTCTCTTCTTTTTTTTTGTGACATTCCTGCGATTCGAATATGTGTAGATTTTGACACTTCCCAGCGTTTGAAACTCACTGGTTAATTTTTATATTAAAACATTCAAAATTTGCTCCCACATTGATTTGAAAACATTTGTGCGTAAATAATTAACAAAAACAAAAAAAAAAGATCCACCCGATGCAATTCGTTTCTTTGCAGTTGAAAAATGTCACCATAACATAAACAAACTCCACCAGATGTCATACCGAAACGCACTTGTTTTGGTAAATCTGAAGAAACTCTGTGAAAAAATTCAGATTCGCAAAAGTGTTCTGAAATCGGAAAAAGATTGCGTTTTTTTTCGTACCAATCGAACATAAAAAGTGACAAAAGTGGCAAATGAGAGTGCTCTGTGAGGGCCTAATCGAATACCACATTAAAATCAGTGGATAACAATTGGCACATGTACAAGGTGGGCCAAAAGAAGTCATCCGATGTTGTTTGGCTCTCATTTTTTTTTTTTCTAAATGAAAAACTTCGATTCTGTTTATTTGAACCTTTAGAATTTTATTGGTCAAGTCGAGAAGATGATCGGCCAAATTGGCAATCAAAACTGCCTCGTTTTGTGGCATTTTTCATCACTTCGGCGAGAACTTCGGGCGACAGATTCTCGCACTCGTGACGAAGGAGACGGCTTCTAGGGTCTCGGGCTTGTTCACGTATACGCGGGACTTCAAAAAACCCCACAAAAATACATCTGGAACGGTTAAATCGGGCGATCTTGCAGGCCAGTGCAAATTGCCAAAATGAGAGATGAGGCGTTCCGGGAATGCCGCCTTCAGAATATCGGTTGTGGCTCGCGCAAAGTGTGCCGTATACGGAAAGAAAATTATTTTCTACATAAAGAAATTTCGTTTCTTGAATCGAGGAAATTAAAAAATTAGCAAATTCTTCTTTGTTCGAATTTAATTTAATAGTATTTAAACACTAATTCTTGGATCTAGAAAATCATTATTACTGGTAAAAAAATATCATTTTACCGAACCGATCAAATATTTCTTGATTTAAGAAACGAATTTTATATAGAAAACTAAATGCTACCATAATTTAGATCGAATTTATGGTCTTTTATTTATTATATATTTTTTCCCAAAGAAAGAAGAGAGAAAGTCGATGAGTTGTTTGTTTCGATATACTGTTGCTGACGTTCAACTTACTTCTTTATCTACTTATATTAAGAAAATAGGGCCGAATATAAGAAACATCTTTCTTCTTATTATATAGAAACTTGACCAATTTTGTATGTGTTCGGTTGTTACCCATCAAGCAGAAACCAGACACGGACACAGCCATCCGATGTTTACTTTATTCACATTTCTTACTTATAAGCAGGGCCCGGATTTTCATGCTCTAAAAAACACTAAATATGCGCCTAAAATATGCACTAAAAACGACTAAATATTCCATAAAAAAATCCAAAATATGCCATAAAAAATCAAAAGCAAGCTGCAAAAATATTCGAAAAATGGTTTGATCAATGGAAACCCGTGAAAAAGATCTTTTACATTTATTTTCTTCTCATCGAAAACGCAAGTTCTTCAACATAGTTTTTTCTTATTGTATTTAGATTCGTTGGGTATACTTTCTTTTGTGTGCTTTTTTTAAACAAAATCTCTTAAATATGCGATGTTACGTTTTTCTAAAGGGGTGTCGGTAGCAATCACGTAAATCGACGAAAAATGTAGGTATTACCTGTGCTGGGTCTCCGACTCATCTGTGGTCAAAAGGTAAAACCGCTTAAGTCTGTTTTACTCATTGTTCAGGAGAGCAGTTTAAAGTTTTTGTACTTTAGTGACTTAAGCTGTTGTTTTGTTTTTGGGAATTGTTGCCACTTTTTTAAAGATATTAAGCTGAAAAAATTTACAAAATAGATTCGGGTACGCCGAATCTAATGGCATCAAAATCTCAATTTCGTCTAAAGTCGACTTAAGAGGTTTTGCCTTTTGACCACATGACATATTTTCGAAGAGTTTCAGTCACGGATGTGCTTTGTTTTGGCATTTTATCTTAATAAACACCATTTCATTGGTATCCGATCTACCTGCGTATAGATAGCCAGCTGTTTACGAATTGAAATTGAGGTGGAATACAGGATACTTGGAATTGTTTTTAGTGCTGCCAAGTTATCAATAACATTTTTTCCCCGATAAAAGATAACATTTTTAAGGTTCGTTTGCATTTCAGTGAAATCAATTTTTAAAGCGTTTAAAGTTTATTTTCTTGAAATATGCACGAAAAATATGCATTTACTGTTAAAATATGCTCAATAAAGCAAAATATGCATTTATACCAAAATATGCGCTAACAATTGAATGTCATTTTTAAGCAAATTTCTTAATTCAAAAAACTATGTGATTAATTTGCATCTAAGGCTGTCAAACAAAATATGCATTTGCATAGAAATCCGGGCCCTGCTTATAAGAAACAATTTCTTATATCGAGAAATAAATGGGGAATAAAAGAAAAGAATTTCTACTTTTACTTTTCGGCACCAAAATATTTTGCAGTGTGCGTAGACTGAGACATATGTGTTCGGTTGTACACCACCAAGCAGAAACCAGACACAGCCACATACATTTGATATCAAGGTATAATGGCCTTGGAAATGTTTACTTCATTAATGTTTACTAGAAAACAAATCTTGTATGCAGAAACTACGGTACAATACAAGAAGACAATTTACCGTTAGTACACACATAAAGTGTGCGTCTTTTATTTTCTGCATCCAAGAAAATACAGCTGCAGAGGTTGGTACAACACAGTGGATATCAAAAGTGGAAACACATTACAGAAATATTTGAATTTGGCTATTGACGTTCGCTTTATGTATATTTTTTCACATTACTAATGAAAATTTGGTGTTTAGCTTCAATTTTAGAAACTCACATTACCGATATTTCACATATCAAAGTGTCAACAGAAAGTGTCAAGTTTATGTGCTTGACACTACAAAGGTTACAAACGCGTTTCTAACAGAGCTACTTCATGTTTAAAGACAGCCTTACCTACTAATAGTGGTCAGCATTTATATCCGTCACCATTAACATATATTTTGACACTATAATCTTCGTAAGTAGGCAATGTTTATGTTTTTACCTAATTTACCGCCAATTTCGTACTCTAAAAACTTACCCTTACCTATATAGTTGACGCAGAGTGGAATCTTAAATGTATTCTTTCACCAAGTTTCCTAAATGCTTAAAAATGCTAAGACTGCTTAAAAATTAATGGCATATAAAAGGGTCCTGTTTCAAATCGTAGATTTTTTACACTGCAACAACATTTTAGAAAAAGTTTATTGATGCAACAGCAAAGTGCTTATGGTAAATTTTCGTATTTAAGAATTTCCTTCTTAAATCAAGAATAATTCTTCTGAATTCCAAAAATATATTCTTCATGTAAGAAAAATGTTCTTGGGGAGACAATTCGAATTCAAATATTTGTTTCTGGGAACAACAATAGTCGTGTTTTGTTGAGCTTCGTTCTCAGCAAAGCAAAGTAAAGTAGGATTTTCAGCACACAAATTACAATAACTACTGCGAGTCTCGTAGTGTCAAGTAGAGCGTAGTTGTTGTAATTGAACGAAGCTCAAAAAAACAGGCCTAATAATTGTTCTGGATTTTAAAAAAGTTGTTGGTATATGAAAGTAGTTCTTGATTTCAAGTCTCATTCTGCCTAAACGGACTCTTGGATCAAGCAAAATTCTGCATGATCATAGACCAAAGTTCTTGATATAAGAAATAATTTTTCAACGTGACATATCTCAATAAGCGATCAGTTTCTTGGATCAAGAAAACCTACGCACGATTTAGGAAAAATAATTCTTATCGGAAGAAAACAATTCTTGAGAATATTACAGAATTATTTTCTTAATTCAAGAACTATTTTCTAAGTTTTCCTTTTTTCTCTCATTCTTGATTCATTCACAGAAAATGTTAAAAAGAAGAAATAAATCGCTTGGACCATAGCCGTACTTTATTTTCTTGTTTTAAGAAACTTGTACTTCCAATTTAGAAGAAAAAGTTTTCCGTGTAGCTCCGTCCTGTTGGAACCACATGTCCTCCAGTCCTAATTCGTCCAATTGTGGCAGAAAAAACTCAGTTAACATGGCCCTATCCCGTCCACTGTTGTCGTTTGACCAGCGGCGTTCTCAAAAAAAAAAAAATGGCCTCGTCAACAGCGGCGATATTCTCGGCACAACGGGCGCTCCGGGGCCGGTCACTCTTGGCAACGTCTCGTGTGGTCCCATACTCTTCAAGGTTGATGGCCAAACGGCGCAGTGTTTGCGCAGTCGGTATCGGACGGCCGTGGAATCGGCGAGACGGAATTCGCGCTGCGCCAACACTACAGACGAATTGTTAGCCAAAAAAATAGCACCATTATTCCGCATTCTTGGGGAGTGTATCGCTCCATGACTGGTTCACTTGTATTCTACATCTGTCTAGTCCACAAATGCCAAAACAGATTTGGCATTGGCGGACATATGCAAAAATAAGAGCATCTTCCAATAGGGTGATTTCTTTTGTCCCACCTTGTTTTTCTAAAATGACAGAACTCAGAAAATTACGTTTTCCCGAAAAGACTGAAAACTGTTTTGATTTTATTTGATTTCGTTCTAGAACTGACAGGCGTAGAGTGATATAAGTGCCATCTGCAGGCATAATAATGAATCTACGTCAATAATACACTTTTGATAAATATGTTGGATGAAAGTTTAAAAAACTCAAATATTGAGTTTTTTTTAATTGTGTAACTTTTGAAATACATGTGCGAATTGTCAAATATGCAACCATATTTATTTAAATATCTGTTCCAGTTGCCACTTATTGAAATTTGAAAGTGCAGTTCATGAATAACTTTGGGGGCAGATTCTATATAACAATAATCGTCGGCACGATATAGTTTTTGAAACTTTGATAACCGTTAGAGGTTATATTCTGCCAGAATTTGTTTCATTATCGTCAGCTTTCATTACATTTGTGGAAAATTAACTGGATGAAGGTCTCAAAATCGAAATTTTGGCACTTAGTTGCTACTTTTGGAGGTATATCGTTTCGACGATAATCGTCTGAAAAATTAAGGAATGAGTGCCCTGGATATTTGTTAAAAGTGATTGAAATTATAAAAGAGTTCGTAAAAATTTCGCATTTTGTCATTCTCATCATTCTTAAGCACAGGAACATGTTCTTATTTTTTTCCTGTGTTCGATTGAGATTTTTCTTCCGAATGAATGAGACAATATGCTCTGTCCGAATTTTGTTTCAGTTATCTGAAAAAAATTACCATAGATTATACCTATCTAATTCTGTCAGTCCTTTTGTCTGCCTTCTTTTATAGCAAAACACACTTCATTACTGCCTTCAATTTAGTACAACAAGGCAATTCATTTAAATATACCACCATGCCACAAATAAATAATAATTGAAACACATAGCAACGTTGTCCTGTTAACTACACCATTTAATAAAATCTACATAATTCATTTTCAATGTTTCGAAATTATTCCGATTAATAATCATGTAGCGTTTGTATTTTTGTATAGTCAATTTGAGTGCAGTGCACGCTCTTTATTAACCAAGATAAATCGTTCAATTTCACCCAATCACTGTGTGGCGTTTTATTGTGTGATTCCAGTGCCACCTCAAGCGGAATTAAATTATAGTTATGCGAGCTACTGTTGTATTCATTTCAATAATGTTAATAACTTTCCTAACAACCTGATAATTTTGTCGCTAGAATATTTTACACCAATTAGAAGTGTTGCACCGCTGTGGCGTTCAATCTGAGGCGTAGATTTCCAATTATGCAAATGAACTTTAGAAATGCTCAGACAAAAATAAAAAAAATAAAAACCGAGTCTTTTATTAATGAAATCTAAAATAATTAATTCGAACTTTTATTTTTAGCAAACGCCAGCCAGCTTTATTGGATGCTGCACATGCAACGCAACACATTCCGGTTCCTTACTGTTGTTGGCTGGCTTGGCATATACATCATTCTATTATACACTCGACGCTGCAAAGCGCAACTAACACGGCGCGCGCAAGGCCTTTGCATTTTTCAACATGAGATTAATGATCGTTTGCTGTGTAAACAAACAGCGCGAATAGCGTGCATTTTTTGCGCGCCTTTCCTTGTCGATATACGCTATATAGGGTGTGGTGAGATGTGTTTGGTGAAAATTGATTGCATCAATCATGGTCTGACACAGCGTGATTTCAACGAATAGACTTTTCGACGAGTCATTTGTTGAGGTTAGGTATCTTATCTTAGTTGTATGCTACTTGAGGTGCGCGTGGTAATAGATTGGTATTCATAAATCTAGATAACGGTATTATAAGGACATAATTGTACATTACGCTTGGCGGCGTCACAGGAAATTTTATAGAAAACTGATGACGAATTTCGACATATGCTTCTTCGAGCACAATGGTTTTAAAAAAAATGCTTACGTATGTGTATTTGACAGCTAATGTCCGAGTAAACTGGTACAATCGCTAAACATGTGCTCTGGTAATGCATAACTTAAGATGTCGGATGTGCAGATGTTTGCACTCAGCGCAATAATTGGAAATCCTTGTTTTATAGTACGTAAGTTCCACACATGCAGTGCCAATTGCATGAAGCTTCGTGCTATTTCTATATAAGTTGTGCCGAAAAAGTGCTGACGCAAAACAGAAAGAAAAAAAATATTTTCAACTCATCTGTCATTACATCGATTCTACTTCAATTTTTGTTTGTAGTATAGTTCAGCTGCAATATTTCTAACGCTAACTGAATGCTTAGAAGTTGAACAGAGGTCGATGCATGCAGCAATTCGTTAGTTTTACTTAAGTAACGAATTAAAATCATTGATATGCACCAAATATTTGTTTTATGTTTATTTTTATTTTTTTTTCTGACAGCGAAAGAAGACAACGAACCACCACAAGCACAACTCGTGTTGCCACTAATATTTATCTTCTTACAGCAAACCAGTGATGCCAGATCGTTGGTAATTACCCATTTCGTGCACATTTTGCATTTCGAAATAAGCTAAAAGGGCGAATAAAGAGCATTTTTCTTCCTGAATAGTGCTTGGGGATTTATTTGAATTTGGCCCAGGCACTACGTGACGGATTTTTTTATTTTCTGTCATATAAATTTCACAAAATTCAGTGACTTTCTTACTTATTACCTACTTGCAACACAAATGCCAATAATTGTTGATGTGATTTTGTCATAATGCTTAGTTAGCCACTTAAACATATCCTTAGCTTCAGGCTTACGTTTTAAAACATTTTACGCAGAAAATCACTATCCGTCAGCCGGTTGATTCACAAATTTGAAAGACGTTAAGGATTTGATCAGATACAAGCTGAATGCTGCACATGACTCATGACTCATTCAGTAACTGAATTGTTCCTCGAACTGTGTTGCACCGTTTATGTAAAACCACATGTCTTAAGCTATGATTACTCATGTCACTTTCTATGTCAAATTTTGACGTAAACATTTGTCTTAAATTTGTCAATACGTGTGATCGCCTGTCAAGCGTCTATGATCAAGCGGACTATCGCAACGAACTCTCACGAAAGACTCAAGAGTGACCACCGAATGGCCGATTTTTCGTAACGTCAGTATGTCAAAATTTACCACAAAAATAACATGTGTAATCATAGCTTTACATTTTAAGCACAAAAAATAGATCATGTCACAATAGCGAGCGAGCATCATTAACTGTCATTACTGACAAGCCGCATTTTCACACAAGAACGGTCCGTGAATTCCTCCATCCCGAATTCCGCAGCAAACAGTGAAACAGCTGTGGATATGCATCTGTTTTTCGCAACAATCACTCGTGGATTTTCTGAAGCCCAAACTTGACATTTCATGAGATAAAAATGAGCTGATGTTCGAAATTTTAGAACTATGGTTAGCACTCCATTTGTAATAACACTGAACTGTCAGCTGTCACAATGTAATACTTTTTTATGCATTGGCAGAACTTTACAAAAGGCTTGGAATTAAAATTCTAATTCGGGAATGTTAAAACTCTTTTAAAAAATATGGTTGCATGCTGAAAATCAGGAAAAACGATTTATATATTGAACTCAGTGCGCTGACACTTAACAGACGCATGCGAAAGGAGTGTCATACAGTCCTAAAATTCAATGCTTTAGAAAAGTTTTTCTGAAATGCAGTATTGAGTTAGAAGCTGTACGGCTGTAGAAAGTTTATTAAACTAAATGGGTTCACGGAAATAAGAAATATAGGAACCTGCCAGACAGATACACTTCCATATATCTGTCATAAATTTAGAAGTACCTAGGTAGAATCAGGACACAAATATGCCAAACTGAGGAAGCATGCTGAGTCAAAAGAAAACATTATCAGAAGATATCGAAGCCGGTAACAAATAAACGAAACTGTCAGAGAAATATCAAGTGCTTCCCGGCGGCTGACAACAGTTTTGACATATGATACACGCGATCATATAAGCGAATCTGTCATAACGTTAAGACAGTGCGACCGTCTGTGGCAACTGTTTGACAGATAAAAATAGGGCTAAACCAATGTGAGGTATAAAAGGTGCAATCAGGCCTGTTTATCAATATTACGTCAAATTGAATACATTGAATATGTTTGATATGCATACAAAGCTATACCACTGCTTACAAAGTTAACTCAATTTCGAAACAATATAAAACGCGTATGGCCCTCTTAAGGTGCCACTGTTAAATCAGTGCTGTCTGATATCTCCACGAGAACAGTGCGTTCACTACCTTTGGAAAGGCTGACATTTTGCAAGCCTAACTGTCTACCGAATAAGCCTGCCTAACTTAAAGGGAACAAAAATCATATTAATCACGATACACTTAACGATCTTTCGTTCCCGTCCGTGGCATCACGTTTTCAAATTTGACCCAAGAAAACCTCTTGCACATAAACTGCTCTAGTCCATTATAAGGCCGCTTTCAATCCACCCGCTTGGTGTCGAGTGAAATCGGCTTAAATCAGTTTCTCTCCTATGAAAATGAAATATGAGCATCGACGCACGGCCCCATACACACAAGCACTAAATTTTAATTCAATTTTAATGCTGCACCACCACCATTCTCTGTGTACGTTTAATCCGTATCTACTGCACGACCGTCATCATCATCGCATTCGAATGCAAGAGAACTAGGTGTGTTCGGCGGGTAAATCCATGGCTGCGGACATTAAGCCTCTCTGCCATGTCATAACTTCTTGAAGTGACATTTCAATAAATGTGCATCTGCATGCGAAAACCAAGTCGGCGCACGTCTGTCGTTCATTTCGAAATAAGCGTAAGCATCTACGCCGCGCTGAACCGTCTGTCTGTCATTTTTATGCTCTACTCGTATGTTTTGCTTTATTTGGGCCAAATGCAATGCCGCTGCATCTGATTGGCATGATGCAGCTCCTTCCTGGTACAGTACACACACTCCTAATGAATTGAGGAAATTTTCCAGTCGATTTATCCTGATTTCAATCACACCCTTTGCTCCTCTCAACTGCCCGTTCAAATGGCCACTCTGCATGTAGACTAACTGTCAGCTTGAATTAATGTGAACAGACATAGTGGCAGCCGATTATAGAGAACGTTTCGGATGCATTCGAGTGATTTTTAAGTGCACACATGCACTAGTGCAGTAATGCCAAACATACAGAGGGAAGTGGAAGCAGCGAGAGGTGTGCCAAAGTTGTTAAGTGACAATGTACAAGGGATATTCGGATTGCACCTGGACCTACCACGGCGGCTGTTGATTTAGCTTAGGGTTTCTTTACAAAAAAATTAAAGTATCTAGTACCTACTCGTGGATGCATGAAGCGTGAAAAATCAACACGAAAATAATAATAATCAAAAAAAACTACATAACTAACTGGAACTGGGCAAGCAAATATCCGTATCCTGCCGAGCAAAGGGCGCCGCGACGTAGATACTTTCTATGTGTGTGGTGTGCTGTCGTGCATGTACTCCAGAGTTGGCATAATTGAAAAGCAGTCGTATAATGAAAACGCTACAGCGCTCCTATATTGATGTGTTGCGAGTCCGAGGGTATGTCCTTTGTGCTGCACTGTTGCATAGTCAAAGAGACTGCAATAGCGAAACTAAAATATACAACCTCGACTTCAGGTTATTTGCCCAGTTGGGGAGAATGTGTTTGTATCTTTCTTTAATTTCCAACTGTTGTTAGAGAAAGGATATTTTAATTAAAGTTACGTTACAGTTACACAACCGTAAGTGGTTAAGGCAGTCGTTGTTTTTGCTAGGAATGAGTTCCTCTTTTTGATGGTTAGTTGTGTGGAGCGACTTTTAGCAAAAATGATAAAACAACCGTGAGTTCGTGAACTGCTTTCTTTGAAATAAGAATTTGAGCAGCTCTCGAATCCCGAGAAGATATTAGGTAACCGGTTATGCATAATCGTCAGAGAGATTAAGTAGCTACAAGATGCTTAAAAGAATCATAGCAACGGAACAGACATACGCGGTATGGCCCCCAATGCGGGACAGGCTTTTAAAAATAGAATCAAGAATTGAGTTGAAAGAGGCTTTTTGGGACAGTAATTAAATAAATTTGTGTGTCAAAGTCAAAGCTGAGCTAGCAGTTCTCTTTAGTAAATAAAAAAAAAAACGAAGCCGAAATCACAACCAAACACACTAACCACTGCACCATGCCCTTCACATGAGCTACCTATATTTAGAGCTTCAAAATACTGTTTAGATCGAGGAATTTTTTGTTCTTTATTAAGTACATTTGGAGTTGGGCCTTGGATTACTAAACAAGGGCCAAGGGGTTCCAGGTTCAAACCCCAGGAAAATATTAAGTAGTTTATTCACTGCACCACTTTCAGCGAAAGTCAAGAGGTGGCCAAAATCAAAGAGAAAATGCTTCTTAACTAAGTTTCACGGCATAAAATTGTAGCTCCCTTTGAATCATTCAAAAAAAAAGTACGTAATGCAACTGTTGCGCAAAATTGATTGATTTATTCAAAATATGTTCGGATTCACAAAGAAGTTCCTTGTAAATTATTCTCTTAAAGAAAAAAATACGCATACGATAATTCTTAGAGACGTTTAGTTGAAGAAGACACATCTCTTTGACAAGTGTGCTTCAAAAACCAATCAGGCCATCAATTGAAAAAATTGAAAGTAAATACAGACACATTAGAAGGAGCTTTAAATGCTTTGGACGTATATCTACAGCAAGTTCATCAAGAACATCATTTTCGTATTTTTTATTTGATTTAGAATTGAATAAGTAAGTTAAACCGTCTAATTTCTGAAAAAGGCAGACCTTAAAAAATAAAAATAAATAGTTGGCGCAACAGGTCCGAAGGTACCCTAGGCCAAGCTTCTGACAACCATTCGTCTTGTGTGAGTTTTTATCTACAATTTTATGGCGAGTCCAAACGGCCATTTGAGAAGCTCTTTCATGACAGTTATACTCTTGGATATTTGTCAGACGTTCACGAGAGGTGGCGCAGTGAAAAAAACCTTAAGTTGTAATTTTGATTTTTTTTAGGATTCGAATCTGCGACCCCTCGCTAAGTAGTCGAACACACTAACCACTAAGCAACTGCGCCGACCAGGCAGACCTCATCGACAAATTAAAGAGTTTTAAAAACCCCTTTTTGGGCGCAGAAAAAATATTTTATGATAACATCAAAAAAACTGGACGGTATAAATTTATTTATATTGTATCATTTGAAAATAAAATAAAATAAATAAACATTAAAAAAACACTTAAAAATTTTTGATTTGAAGCTTTTGTTTTTCCAGCTCCAGCATTTCAATTTTTAACTTCAGTTTTGTTTTTCTATCACTTTCATTGTTCTCTTTCTTTTCTTGTAGAGTTTCAATTTTTCTTTTTTTCTTTTTTAAAATGTCATCCTTGTGTTCTTTGGCGATTTGAAGTTTCTATTTTTGAATAGTATTCTATATTATACATAGTTTTTTTAAATACCACCCAAAATATTTAAAAATCTGGTGTAATCTTGATTTATCAATTTTCAAGGGCCTTAATTGTAATCATTTTTAACGTTCACACCAAATATTTTGTTTTTCACAATGGGTAATTTTATTTGGAAAATTTTGCCATTGTAAGTTCGTAAAATCTAAGTGACACTAAATGAAACCTACAAATTTTGATTACATCCGCTTTAACTATTTTCGAGAATATTTTTGCTTAAAGAAAAAAAAAGTTTTCCCTTCTATGTGATTGAAAAAATGATCACCCTACTTATATGTCATGGCTTTTGTGTTATTTGTTAAGCTCCTGTAATGTTCTGAATTTGGGTAAAGTTTTGGTGTCAACGCGAAATAGAAAAAAAAATACTGGACAAACTGCAAATGCAAGGACATCTTTCTGTTCTAGTTTTGGAAGATCTAGTATTTATAAGAACAATATCACCAAGCTAACCAAAGCCTTAACTTTTAACCCTAGACTATACCTAAACTAATTTACAGCTGTCCTAATATTACCATAAACGATGGCTGTCATTCCTATTGTCATCTAAGTTGAAGGTTTGTTATAAGAGAACTGCCAGATTTCCTTGAACATTTCGGCACAAATCCTGGTTGCCAGCAACATATATGCAATTAAATACTCAAAATTACTATTAATCAAACGCTAATATCGACGATTAGTTAGCTGCCAGCTTAAGTAAAAATGTACAGCATTAGTGAAACGGTACCAATAAACAATTTGACCTCCACATTTGCTAGTGCTACAACTTTCTTAGCTTTCTATTACATTTGTTGTCATCGCAGAATTCTAATTTCATAATTTGTTTTTGTGAAAAACAAGGTCAATTGTTTATATCACAATGGAGGATTATAAAAAAAAATAATAAATTAAATTGGAATTATATTTGCCCAACAGATATCTTTCAAAGGTTTCTTAAAGCGTATTATAAGCAAAAACCAAAACAGAAAATAGGAAGTGCACAAAATATCAGCTGATCTGTCAAATATCATATGCAAACCAGTGATGCCCTATCGATCTATCGGACACAAATTTCGGTTCTTTTTATAGTACGCTTTCCTTTGTTTTTTAATACTTCACGATCGATTTATGAATGAATTTATGTCGTAATAAGATGTCTTTCAAATTATTCCATAACCGGAACACAGTTTATTAGGCTTATTATGCAAATCAAAGCTTATTAATCTAAAGACTGTGTTCACATGGGTGTTGACTCCTTTTGAGCCTCAGCCAGCTGGCCCTAGATGGCGCCACGAACACTATGTGGCTTTCCCACAACCACTACCCCGATTTGTTCCCCAAGGCACAAAGCGATGGTGCGAGCGATCATCGACCATAACATGACTAATACTACCCAGTCAGCCATCTTTTTTTGTTTTTTTTTTCTTTTCTTGTGACAAAAGGAATATATACAAGTGCGTTGTTCCACCAGGTGGACTTTTCTTTTTTGTTATCGTTCGAGCGTGTAGCAAGTTAATTTTGCCCAAATACACCAAACAAAAAAACGGATTTCGTGTGTTTTTTTTTTTTCATTTAAATTTCAACCGCAATACAAGTGGATTAAGAAACCCAAATTCAGCCACCAACAGATTGAATGGTGAGTATTTTTGAAAATTGAAATAATAGCCGGGTATTTCATTTTAAAATGAATTAAAAACTCACGTAGGAAGCCAAAAGCGTTTTAAGGACCTACCGCTTCCGTTTTTTAATTTCAATCTGTCAACGAAACAGTACTTGTAAAAGTATATACATAAGTGTAAAAATAAATACAATTTGATCTTTTAAAAATTGTATAGCTTATATTACTAAATTCGAGAAATTCAGAAACCGACAAAAAGTGAAATTCTCTCAGAAAAATATAAAGCCGTGGACATTTTTCTACACGAAAGCTATCCTGTTTTCTCCTCTGTGAATTCGCAGAAATACCACCTGTTACTCCTCCAGAAGTTGCTAAATTTATTATTTCGCGTGAATTTTGCTGAATGCTGACAACTTCTCATATCTATATTTTCCGCGATGACAACCAACTTGAGAGATTCTCGTTCTCGGGAAAGAAACTTATTTTTCAAAGAGGGTTTGATTGCAGCTAAAAATCGACCTGGGACGCCTAAGTTACTGACAATTGTAGGAAAAAAATAGGTATTTAGGCATGAGCTGTCCAATCTGAAGTGAATGGATATTTTAATTCTCTTTGCGACGACTCTCAAAAAATTCTTGGAGAGCTCAAATTTATTTTTTACTAATCGTTACAAGATAAAGCAAAGAAAAGCACTAACCATTTCATTTAATTAAAATATTCCAAATATATTTCAAGTAAATAAAACAGAAATGCAATGTTTTTCAATTTTGTGCATACATTTGTACGAATTTAAGCTTGCTATATAATTATAAACACTCAGGCTGAATAACAGCGTATTTAAATTTGCTCCTATTACGAAATTCCATACCGCCATTTTGAGTAGTTGGGCAACACTCCTCTTGAAAATGTCATTAACGGCCATATTATTCACTCCGGGTGTAACTCAGGTTTAAGTTTATTTTACACCCGATCATAAATCCGCAATTTTTAAAACCGATAATTTAAACCTATGTCCATATAATTCACTGAAAAACACGCATTAAAGCCGCTTGATTAAATATGGATTTAAAACACTTTAAACCGTTTTTAATCCGTTTAAAAACCCACGTAATGTCAAATTTCACAAATAATGACTTTTTTTTGTTTGTCACTTGGAAATTGATTTGATTTGTTTTGGGTGTATTTGTGTAAACTGCCAGACTAGTGTTGATTATTGGTAAGGCCGATTGTCTGAATATAATTGTCTGAAGGATCCAAGAAGGCCGTTCATTTGGTACAAAATATTGTACTGTACAAACTGACAGGTATTGTACAAACTGACAGGTTGTCACCTAAGAGTTTTCAAGTAGCTACTCTAATGTTGTAACATCAAGAAATTGTCTAATCTATACTTGTGCACTTTTCACGTTTAAAATACTCACCTAATCCGCCTGAATTTTACAGAAAAAAAAAAACAAACTTTGCCCTACATTTAGTTTTTAGTTCATCGCAACTGGCAAACTCTATTTAAAAAACGCAAACTATACTGCTTAAAGCTTAGTACTCTGCTCGTGCTAAATTTCCGCTTCCATACAAAATTCTCTCCAAAATTTAGCTGAGCTAAACTTAAGCGAACCCATTTAGCTGAGTGGTACGCAGTTCGAGCTAAATTATCAAAATTTTGTTTCAGAATGTACTTCATGTGTCTGTCAAAATTTAGCGTGCCCAATAACTAGGTACCCCGCACATTTTCGCAAGCTAAATTGTCGCAGATGGTTGTGTATTTGTTGTTCTGTTGCGGAAAAGTACGCAAGGATGAGCTTTTTTAATTATTAAATGGACGGGAAGTACCTAAGATCAGAAATAGTTGCAATAAGAGACAATTAAATTATTGAGGGAAATATTTTCAAAGAACAGCTGTTTTCTGTGACACTAATCCACGGCGTACTCTTTGTCAAGATTTAACTGGGACTTTAGCTGATATTGGGAAAGAAAATTCGGTCGCGTTGTTTTTCCTTCAATTCTTGCTTGACGTTGACGTTTAAAGTGGGCATAAGAGTATACAAGTATACAAACCTCTTAAAAATTTCCTAAAATCCAAACTAACCACTCAGCCCGGAACTATAGAAAAGTTCCATACTGATCTAAGGTACCTCGCAATATAAGAAATCTAAAACAAAATCGCAAGATAAGATATACCTAGGTAACTTATATCACGCGGAAACGCGCACACCCTTGAGTGACGCCCCAAGCAATGAACTTCAACTTGTTCCCAAAAATAAACCTTACATAACTGTTCAAAAGTTTTATCTCAGTCACACTGTACTTATCTGGCTTTCAACACGCATTACAAACAGCGACCTGCATCAATTTAATTTGACCTCTATTTGATATCTTATCTCGGCCGCATTACTTACGCTTAACCAGATTAGAAAGTCGGCTTAATCTGATAATTTATTGGCTGCTACCTTGAAGTGTTCTGATAATGCTTTCATCATAACTCTTATTGAGTTATATCTATGTACATACATATAACAAACCGGCCATTAATCCCTCCATAATGGTGGATGAACAATGATCGGACAGATTCCCTCCCTCGGCGATTATGATTCCAATCGTGTAAATATCTTTCAACACTTGTTTTAGTGTTGAATAGGACGTGTGTATGTTCGTTCGTTCGTTCTATTGACATGTTAGGTAGGCGTATTATCCAAATGTGTGGCGGCGAAGATACAACTCTGGGAGCAGGTGATAATTGCCACTTAATTGCACATTAATGACGGTGCTTGGTGTTTGTAAGTATATGTCAGTAGATGGCCTCCAACTCGCGTATCAGCTATCAGGGATTTTACGATAGTTTCGCGTGCGTAGGTCAGTGGCTTGACGGTTAACTTGTTCTCTTTGTTTTTCTTCCTTTTTCTCGGCCATTTGATTATGGGATAACATTTATGTATGGAAACGAATAGCTCGAAATTGGTACGCTAATTAAGTTTGAGATTGTGATTGTTAACAGTGGCAATTGATGGATGAGGTCTCCTGGGCGGTAGCACACTGCAAAAAAAATCGGGAACCAGAGATCGTCATAATGCAGGAGAATGACTTCTCAAACCGGTATAGAAAGTACGTCGTAGCAGACATTTTAGTAATGGGCCTCTGTCCGGGAAGACAATTTTTGTGAATATAATTGCTATCCTTTCAGATAGAAGTAGCTACTACGATATTGGCGGAACTTGACAACCAATCGCTGAGAATTACTGTCAAACTCTATTGCCACCAACTTTCCAGGGGTTCTATGTTTTGTCTGCGACCTGGTCCATCGTTCTGAAAGCTGAGCCACCTCCAAGCCAAAATCGTGAATTCAGTAATGTGCATATTGAAAATCTTGGCAAATATTATAAATCTGGTCACATATAAATCTATTCAACTTAGGAAGACTAATTTACCAAAATGAACTCACTGTTTCTTTAGTAGTTAAAACAAAATTTACAGAAGTTATCAAACGTCAGATAGCGCGGAGCATTTATTAATGTTAATAATTGAATCGCATATTAATGTTCATCAAGAAATGTCTTAAAATTATAAATTTTAGTATATATATGTTTGAGAACTTTCCGCCATTTTGTTTACCTTTTTTTAATTCTCAGTGTGCACAAGCGCACAGGCGAACTTTCTAGGACCGATTAAACTTAGCAATCGTCCAGTTTGTTCTTTTATTCGCACTACTGACAAACATGATGAAAAAGAAAATAGAAACGTTACTAGACGTCGTGTTGGTGAATGGTGACTACCTGGGCTGACATCACATTTAAATAGATGTGATAAATCATTTTCTCTCACATAGATGTATTTGAAAACAATTGCGGCTGCTCAAGTGCATAGCAACATACATACAAGGATATTTGGCAGCATTTACGGTTTCCTTCAATCTTCGAAGAAACAAAATTCGCCTTGCATGTATGTTTGACTATTATGCTTGATCGTTTCCTCCATCATGTTGACGTGCCCTTTCGCTTGTCATCACAAAATACTTTTTTTTTTTTTAATTTTGTAGTGTTGAACTATATCGGCTTCTTTGTCTTGATGATGGATGACTGACGCATGAGTGACAGCAAAATGACAGCTATACAAATTCCACATTGTTTGCAAATAATTGGATTGCGGCTTACCTGTCGTTTTTTCGAACCGCGAACAATTAACCACAGGCGCGGTTTACGTGATCCATTATATTCCCAAAATAAAATCAATAGCTTATTGATAGCTTTCTATACCAGCTTAGCTTAACAAAGTGAAATAATAATCACATAAACAGCGAAAAAGCTTTTTTCGCATTATTATGGAATAGGTAAGTACACACAAAGCAATCAAATACAAGGAAAAACATTCTATTTTAGATGGTAAAGGTGTATACGTATTGGAAGGCTGTTCAAATGTCAATGGGTACCATGAAAATAAGTTGAGTGGTTACAAGTGTTAATCCTCTTTTCAAAGCATGTTGACAAGGAAATGCTCAAATTGAGCAATGTAATTTGACAGTAAAATTTTTTTTTGCTTGCAGTAGCAAAAGCAAACTGACATCACCTCACTGGGGAAGTTGGCATTTCTATTGTATTCTTGACGTAGTAATGGTGACGTTACTGACCAATCTAGTTTTTACGCTGAGGCTATTATTATTATTATTATTCTATTAAATCCAAGACGATTAGAATAAATAATGTGCCCATTGACAAGAAACAAAAAATACTAGGTATACAAAATTTAAAAATGTCAAAACAAAAAGCGAAACTTCACGTGACAATACCGAGTTCTTTTTATTGCTGGCACTCAATCTTCTCTCCATAGCGAATCCCGATTTTATCTACACTGTTCATCTGTCAGAGGCGGCTAGGCAATGCGGATGGATCAGACAGCACTTTGACAGTTCACTTTTTAACGTTTGTTACATTTACTGTGGAAGTAGCAGATTCGACAAACGCGAACTGAGAAAAAAACTACTCATACCTATGACGCCAATCCAAATTCAGGAAATACGACAACGAGTTGCTGTCAGACTGAGTAAATCAGTTTAGAACGACTCCAGAGTTAAGCAAAGTTTAACTTTTAAAGGTTGGAACGAATTTTTTATTCATGGGTTTGACAATCGCGACTGTATTATTCGGATTGTGAAAAAACTGTGACAGTTTGCGGCAAGAATTTTTTATTCGCGAGGAAATTGTTTTAATAGGGTAGTTCGCGACAGCCTAAGTGTCAAATAAGAAAAATAAAAACAAAGTGACGGCTAAAAAACTTGTAATAAAAGAGAACAAATTCTATATGACTGTAGAATTATAATTACTGAAAACAGTATAAAACCATTGTAGAAGAGAAAAATTATGTTTACCAAATGTATTTGGTAAAAGCTGAGAAGTTAATGTGATGGGAATTGTGCGCTTTTTACAATAGGCTTGTTTTTTTGAGCTTCGTTCTCAGGAAAGCAAAGTAAAGTAGGATTTTCAGCACGCAATTACAACAACTACGCTCTACTTGACACTTCGAGACTCGCAGTAGTTATTGTAATTTGTGTGCTGAAAAACTTACTTTACTTTGCTTTGCTGAGAACGAAGCTCAAAAAAACACGCCTAATATTTGAACAAAATACTACTATGTTCATTATAAACCAGCTTTGTTATCCTGCAAGTTTTTTTTCACGTTTGAACCAAAATGATAGCCCATCTGTGAAAGCATGAGATTCGGAAACACTCTAAAAATCAGATTTTTTTTAGATTAGATGTTAGTTTAATAAAATATTCCTAATGCGTTTGTTGTAGAAGAAATAACAATTTTCAATTCATAAATACAGTTAAATTGATTTGTTCGCAATTCGCCTATTCGCGTTTCCCTCTCATGTGAATACCTAGTCCTTTACAAAGAGCCCCGTTTGTCGAACTGACAGCCAGCCAACAAAACAAAAAAAAAACGCATAGAATATGTTTTAATAGCCTTGTTTTTTTTAGCTTCGTTCTCAACAAAGCAAAGTAAAGTAGGATTTTCCGCACGCAATTACAACAACTACACTCTACTTGACACTTCGAGACTCGCAGTAGTTATTGTAAATTGTGTGCTGAAAATCCTACTTCACTTTGCTTTGCTGAGAACGAAGCTCAAAAAAACAGGCCTAATGTTTGGCATAACTTTTGCCTTTAAATAAAAATGTTTTGAAAAATGGAGTTAAATCAACAAAACTCTTGGGATATTCCTCTATGGTAAGACATACGTATATCTACGGTTGGGTCTACACTTTAGCCAATCGGACAACTTTCCATACATTTATCACGCGACTAGTTTTTCATATCAAGTTGTATGGACATGTAGTCGACAAATACTGTCGAGAAATTCTAGAAATCTAGTTTAACTCACTTGGCTATAAATAAAAACTTTCCCCACGAAAACTAACGATGACATTTAGTCTTAAAAATTGTGTTAAAAAAAAACTAAGCCAATTAAATTTATGAAAATAAAAGCAGAGCTAAAACAGCCGAAAGCAAAAGGATGCTAATGTGGGGTTCACTTCAGTGATGTCAAAATATTCATGTCCGGTGTCAGTGTAAAATAGAAGAGTGAAGCGACAAGTGAAAAACTTTTAGGGAAAAACAATTTTATACAGCTGGATCATTGTACCGCAGTTGGAACAGACGTCAATTTGACACATCCGAAATAACGACGTAAAAGATAACCTGAATCTTTATTTTAGGAGAGAGCAATCATTTAATTTAATGGGAGTTGCGAGTAATCCAGCTTAAGTAGATCTGCATTTGCCTTGACGGTTAAACCCGGATAAATGCACTCTAGATGGACTTAAAAATCCAGTGCTTCCATTTTCATTAAATTTATGTCACTTCATTGTTGTGCGGTGGATATTTTTTACACAAGGTGCTGTGATGCATACATGTGACACTGGGGACGTTCAAGTATCTAGTTTAGTAATTCTGACAGCTCTCTCACTAGATGTATCTCGGTTTTTATTGGGGGAAATCGGTCATATGAGCAGCTGTTTTCGTTGACGTTTATGGAGGAGTAGCCGACGAATCTAGTCAAGAAATTCGTGACTGAGTACTATGTTGACAGCTCACGTACCTGGCTGACATAGGAAAAGTGACGTTCCCGACCAATCTAGTTTTTGCGTTAATGTTACATCTCATCCAGACCAATCTAGTCAACTTAAGATAACTAGATTCTTGAATGCGGCCACTGAGAACTAATTCTTCACGTCTGTTTTAGGCATAAGACACCCTAAACTTTTTTTTTCTGCACAAGAAAATAGGTATAACTATAAATAATTCTATCATTCCATCACTTTGTATTTACTTGTCATTGTCACTTTAGTTGCAGTATTCCAGCAAGCCCCTCGCGCTAAATATGTTATTAACTCGTCCACACCATTCCTGCTCATTTATCAGCATGACATGAATAAATCGGGTTAAATCTAAACGGAAACTTATCTTTGCCACGTGCGCCTTATTACACAATTGCAAAGTCAGTTTATGTTGTTTGCAAAATGCGAACATCTCTTCGAGTAGAGTAAAAGTAAACACACGCGCAAGCGACAGCGAGTGGCACGGGTAGCACACACTAATAACTATTATCAAAATGTAAACAACAGCCACACAAACACAAACTACATAAAGTAGGTACCTGATGGACTATTCATACTTCTTCAAAATATGTTACTCACCAAAACTGTGTTTACATTCAAAATTCGGCTAAGAAATCTCACACACTGCGGGCCGCCGCGCGTTGTAAATCGGTATAAATCAAGCAAATATGAATGACTTTCGACGATTCGATTTGTGTATGTTTAATTAATGACTGGCTTGTGTCAAATGGATTTTGATTTATGAACTTATTTATGGATTCACTCGATTATTTATTATTTATTTATATTACTCCAACAGTGCAGTGCGCGCTATGGCAGCACAATAATTTTAATTAAAAATAAATTACACACTTTTACACGCATATGAAGCAGGCAAAATTTAAACAACAGCACAATCAATCACTGATAAACAATTCGTACAGCACACAGTTAGTCGTGCGTAGTGAAAGGATTGCCAGATGCAGAGCTACTCAGTGTAGCTTCTTGAAATTTCAGAACTGACCACTCTCTGACACAACATTAGCACTCTGTGTAATTGATCAGCTATTTCAGGGACCTACCTACTGATTTATTTTCATTTTCCAACGAACAATTTTGCACAAGAAACTAAAAGAGGACAAATCAAAACATTGCCGTGTTCTGTAGAACCGCACGCGTAATTACGAAGAAAAAACCGGTGTTCCGACGAACAAACTAGCAGACAGGCGAAAAATAAATAAACCGATGGTTTACGATTTTTTCCGTTTATCAAACATCAAGCACACGAACACAAGCAGAAATCAACACCAACTGACGGCACTAGAGAACTCGAGAATCGAAGTAGTCCGCTGCCGACGATTGACTGTCGCGAATGGAAATGCGGCACACGGTAACCACCACCAAAAATTTAGATGAGTTGAGTCTTGAGTGGATTCAATTGGGATTGGAACACGAATTTAAAATAACAGCGGGCGAGATGGTCAATTCTTCAGTCTTCTGCAAGGCCGAACCTCATACACCACAAACAAGCACACAGGTGGAGTAGCAGTAGCCTACCAGTTACCACAATCTAAACAATTGGCGAAAAGAACTTTCCAACAATAGTGCTAGTGTAGGATGTTTCGAAATGTATCGATAGTTAAATGAGAGGTTACGAAGAGTTAAGGAACGTCCTACCTCTGTTGTCACCGAATGCCGATTGCTCTTCCTCTGCTTTCTGCTAGATGGGAAAAGGCTGCCAAAGTTTGCATTCTTCGGTTTAAATGGAGTGCTCTCCTCAAAGCAGACACTCTATGTAACCGTAACGGCGGCAGACCACATGAGCAGCTAGTACTCGTCAACAGAACAATCTTTTTCTATTATCTGGTACAAATAAGAAATAACTCAAATAGTCAATTGAGTGGTACAGCGGAACACTCGGAATCGAAATAACATAGGGATACCATGTATTAAATTTATCTTCATTTATTAACACTGCTTTGAAGAAAATTGTCTTAACATAAAGATAAGGCCTAGTTTTTGTTTGGATAATGGGTATTAAAGTTAATAATTGTACTAGATCTAAGTAAGAATCTCAAAACTTTTTTCTCACGCAGTTGGTTGCCCGCAAATAATTTGATTTAGTTTAAGTTTGTTTTTTTTTTATAGATAATCAGGTTCCTCCTGAAAGATGCGCAATATTGGTTCGTTCGGGTATTTTTTTGCTAAGGTAAAATTATTAAAAACTTGCTAAGAAACTGTGCGAACGCGACCACGTATACTGAAAAAATTGAAAAAAATAAAAAAGTGTAAGAGAAGTTTTTTTTTAATTTGTTCGTAGTTTTCTACTCGCCGAATTTCGATTACTGAAAAATGAAAACTAAGTGGCAGCCCTAAGCCAATTCAATTTATGAAAATAAAGGCACAACTAAAACAGCCGAAAGCAAAAGGATGCTAATGTTGGGTTCACTTCAGTGATGTCAAAATATTCATGTACACCGGACATGTGTCAAATAGAAGAGTGAAGCGACAAGTGAAAAACTTTTAGGGAAAAACAATTTTATACAGCTGGATCATGGTACTGCAGTTGGAACAGACGTCAATTTGACACATCCGAAATAACGACGTAAAAGATAACCTGAACCTTTATTTTAGGAGAGAGCAATAATTTAATTTAATGGGAGTTGCGAGTAATCCAGCTTAAGTAGATCTGCATTTGCCTTGACGGTTAAACCCGAATAATTTCGCTAAACTGTGCGAACGCGACCACGTATACTGAGAAAATTGAAAAAAAAAAATAAAAAAATGTAAAAGAAGTTTTTTTCTTAATTTGTTCGTAATTTTCTACTCGCCGAATTTCGACTTACTGAAAAATGAAGACTAAGTGACAGCTCTAAAGTTTGACAAGTACAACTCTATTTATTTTCGTCTTCAAATATAGTCGTGTTTGTCTGAGCTTCGTTCTCAGCAAAGCACAGCAAAGTAAGATGTTCAGCACACAAATACTGCGAGTCTCGAAGTGTCACGTGAGCGTAGTTGTTGTAATTGCGTGCTGAAAATCCTGCTTTACTTTGCTTTGCTGAGAACGAAGCTCAAAATAACAGGGCTTATGTCGGTTGAAGAAGTTGTAATTGAATGTTCTCTTGTAACATATCAGCGCATTCAAAATGGTAAGTTTAATAGGTATTTAGCTTATAAAAAAATCAGTTCAAACTTAATCACCCCTATCGAGGTATTTGTTCGGAAAAAATTCCGATACGAAAGTTAAATCTGATCGGAAGTCAAATTGCGTTCGGAGTATCCGTTTCGGAAAAAAAATAAATGAAGCATATAAACGCGTTCATTTCGTGTGCAATAAGTTGTCGGGGAGCTTCGGAAAAAATGTGCAGCGTACGCTACATGTCATCGGATCCACAACAGGACTCTAATAGCGTAATTATTGAAACGATTGTCGTCGAAACGATTGAACAAAACGATATCGTTTTTAGTTTGCTTCATATAACATCATCGTCGGATCGTTCAATCGAATCGTTCATCGTTTTTATTATCAACAGTTTGAACATGACTGTAAAAAAAACTCTGACACCGAAAAAATTTAAAAATGTATGGCAATTATTTTTTTTCTTCTTCTTGAATTTGTTTATTTTTCTTCGTTGTCATTGATTGACATGGAATTTGGCTAAAATAGATAGCTTTGGTAGTAGAATTTTGTTGGTAAGGGGCTAGTTGTAAACAAAAAAAATGAATGCAATGATTGTTTGTTTTACTGATTGCATTAAAAATCTATGTATGGAATCAACAAATAAATGAAATTCATTTGATACCGCCAAATGTTAAGTGCGGGTTTTAAGTACACACGACCGTTTGTCATATGAAATTTTTCTTACCCTACATTCGGCGTAGTTATGATTTGACTTACCACAGAACCCACACGTTAATTTCTCTGTTGGCCTGTTACGAATGTGCCTTGTTTGAACCGTTCTATATTGATTGGAATTTGCGGACTTTGGTATGCAGACGCTGGAGGAGCATTAGCCGGTTGCCAATCTTGGGTCATTCCTAGGGAGCTGTGTATGTAAGGATTAGTGCTCAAGTGAAAATTGTTAGGCATAGCATTATTCGGATTTGTGGGGTTTTTGAAATGTTGCAGACGAAGGAGATTAGAAGTTTTTAACGCCGTATCTGCTAACGTCTGTAGTTTGTACCCACTGACCGTCAACATGAATTGACGCAACGCTGGATCTAATAACAATACTTTGAAACTGCAGATTACTGCATTTTTAAGTTCCTTTTTAAGAGCTACAGAGTCTGCGCTTGAGTAGCTGTCGTCAATTATATCCGTTGCCTTTCCTTGTAGTGTTGTAAGACGCCTGGCGAAAGCATGTATATCTTCTGTTGCAAGCTGATGCGACTGCTTTATTTCGGCAGTCACACTATCTAGTGTCCGTACAGTAAGATATGTGCTTTTGATCAGAGTCTCTAACTCCCGCACTGTGCTTACTTTGCTGCATCTAACCAATTCAAATGCATCACCAATTAATCTAGTTGACAACATTGCCACATAGATTGCTTCGCTCTCTGCGTCTATACACTTTAGACCTAAAGAACAAGCATTAACAAACTCATACACATTTCCCGATAGCTCTGGTGTTCTTGCCCCAGAAAATTTGGGAACAATTTGTGCAATTATTTTTGCAGTGCCGTCGTAACTCATTGTGATGGTCGTATTGGATGATTCCATGCAATGTACCGTGTCTGGTGTGAAACCAGAGTTTTCGAGTTGTAGGGCTACTAGTTGTTGCTTTTGCTTCCTCTTCTCGTTTTTCAGCAACTCTATTCGCGATATATACCCTAATTCTCGCCCACGGATAATTTCGGTCTCCCGTTGGTTTTGGTCCTGCTTTGATAGGGAAGCTCTAAGCTCGCTTTTCACTTTGGTGAGGTTGGACTGGAGTGCCACAATTTCCAAGTTTAATCTTGAAATTGTTTCCTCGGCCTCAGTGTTTACTTTTTCGGCTTCAATTTGGCTGCGGTCTAAACTAAATCGCACCCTTTTGGTGTTATCTAGTTCAGCTTTAAGCGCTTGGATTTCACTTTGGTGACTATCCTTTTGCCTTCTGACTGCTTCTAAATACTCAATTAGTATTGCGTCAGTAGTCTCAAGCCTCGTAAACTGTCCCCACTGCGAACTTAATTGCGTATAAATTAACGCATATACTGCCCTGCTTGTAATGGTCTTAAGTTCAGATAACAGAGCTTCGTTAACGTGTCTTATTTCTTGCCCTTGTTCTTTTATTTCTTTTTTAAGTTGATGAATTTCTTCTATCAACTGGGCTTTTGTGCACTCTCTTCTGTCCATAAACTTAAAACCAGAACAATTTATCCAGTGACCAAGCTGTAGCCGAAAATCAACGCTTTATTGAAATACTAATCTACTTAATTACCCCATCAAGGTTTAATGCAGTTTAAAAAAAAAAAAAAAAAACGTGACACTACCCCTAACCCGGACTATGGTAACACTGAAATTGAATAGCTCAAAGTACACTACACTCACCCGCGTGAGTCCTCTCTTCGTACAAAATCAACTCAACTTCCCCTTTTTCAATACAACTTCAGAGTGAAATATATTTTAAAGTGCATGCACTGTGTACATGCATCCTACAAGCTGCAATGTGGAAACAGGAGATGAACTATAAACTATAGGGTATTTAATTAATTTCTCACACTAAGATCTACCAGTTTTGAAATTCTGGTGTAATATAGTTTTTGTTGCAAATCAAAACTCCCTAATTTGATTTTTGCATCGGTTGTAGATATAAATTTATCTTTCTGTGGGTGACTCTTGAATGAATTTGCTATAAGAGTTCGGGTTGTTTTTGTTTTGTTTTATGGACAAGGGGATGCAATGGAATATAAACCTGTTTTATATTTGGCGGTCAAACTGTATGCGGTTCGTGAAATGGTATAGGTCCAGGCAAAGTATTCGCTTATGTAATACTGTACTTGGTTGGTGACCTTTATAGTCTATGGAACTAGAGAGTATTGAACTGAGTCTGAGATCAATGCAAGTACAGTGTGTTTACATTACTACTGCGTTGGTTCAAGAATTTGTGTGTTGTTCAGTGTTCACTAAACTGACACGATTTTGAAAGCGATAACTGTCAGAAATGATAAATATTTCGGTCGTTAGTTAATTGGGGCATTACGTTCGGATAAATAATTTGGTTGTGCTAAATAATCTGCAATAATCATCGGTCACCATCGACAGCTACAAAGTGGACTTAACAGCTTAGAGAAAGTTGAGCAGTTTTAAAACTAAATAGGGTAGAGTAGCCTAATTGCGGCCCTGCCCAGTGGCCGGCCACCTCTCGGAAAAGTCGTTATAAGGCCTGTTTTTTTGAGCTTCGTTCTCAGCAAAGCAAAGTAAAGTAGGATTTTCAGAACACAAATTACAATAACTACTGCGAGTCTCGAAGTGTCATGTAGAGCGTAGTTGTTGTAATTGCGTGCTGAAAATCCTACTTTACTTTGCTTTACTGAGAACGAAGCTCAAAAAAACACGACTATAATTAGTGAATTGTATATAGTTCTCTTTCGAAGTTTTTGGTCTTAAATTGTTTTCTTAAACTTTTCCATTAATGTGTCAAAATTCTTGTTGAGAGGCTCAGTCGCTCTCGAGAAATCAACTCTAATTTTACTTGTGCGCTGTCGGGGAAGGTTTTTGTATGAATTTACTGTCAAATCGTTAGTAAAATTGATGTCGGAATTAGTGTTTTTTTTTTTAATAATATAATTAATTTGTTTTCTTAACTTTTCTGTAATAAAACATTTAAATAACAAATATTATACAATTTTAGCCCTATCTGTAGTGGGTGGCCGAATATGGGACACGAGGTGGCCGGAAACAGGAAACAAGATCCGGCCACAGGAAAAAATACTTTTTTATACTAAAATCTAAATAAACAATTTTCTGATAAGAATAATTAATTTTTTCTTCATTTTACAGACGAAGAATTTAATTATTATTCGAAAATATTATTATTTGTTGTTACTGTGATATATTTTATGACGAAAAATCGTTAAGGGGCAGGCTACTAGCGACTCTACCCTACTTACTGGGCCTTACCAATAAACATTTTTAGTTTGGACTCTATATTTTAGTAGTTTACAGTTGGTATATTTTTATTTTGAGCTTCCGTAAATTTGATGTCGAGACTAAAATTATGGTTTATCATTTGACGTAAATTTCTTGTGTCTTGCATTAATCAGAACATTTTAATGTAGGCCTCTTCATACCTACTAATTTTTATTTCAAAAAAAGGACAATGAAAAATACTGCAAAGATCCTTAGTAAAGTCTGACAGAATCAGAGTTACAAGTTTGGGAGTTTCGCTACAGATTTAGGGCATTTGTTTTTTGGGTTGGGTACGAAAACTCCAAAACTAAAATCACCAAACTGAAATCCCCAAGTCAATATCCCCAAACCCAAAATCCCCAAATCCAAAATCCCCAATTCTTAGATGCACTCGAAATATTTGGAATCTATGTTTAAGGATTTTGTGATTGGGAATCTATGTTTAAGGATTTTATAAATTAAAATTGTAACTCATTTTTCAATTATATTCAAGATTAAAGGCGTGTTTTTTTGAGCTGCGTTCTCAGCAAAGCAAAGTAAAGTAAGATTTTAAGCACACTATTTAAAAAAAACTACTACGAGTCTCGAAGTGTCAAGTAGAGCGTAGTTGTTGTGTTGTTGCGTGCTGAAAATCCTACTTTACTTTGCTTTGCTGAGAATGAAGCTCAAAAAAACACGGCTAATATTACAACTTAAATTCAAAAAATATAACAAAACGGACTTCACGAAAGAAAAACCAACGAAAAATAAGAACTTCTGAACATAATGATATTTTAAGTGATTAAATTGTAAATATTCCGTTTTGCCGATATTCGGTCGTTTTGAAAATATTTTATCGGTATGTACAAGGTGGCGCAAAAGTAATCCTCCTATCAGAAAATGCTATAAATTTTGCGATTGGCCCCTAATGTCAGTTCTGTTTTGACATTTGTGTAGTGAACACATGCGAAATACACGTTAATAAACAATGTTACGCTACACTGCTCCAGAACGCGGAATATTGGTGACTATTTATTTGAGCAATAATCGGTCGGTGACTTTGGCACAACATGAATTTCGTCGCAGATTTCCTAGCCGTCCAACGCCTACTGGTGAAACACTGCGACGTTTAGCCGCTCGGTGGCGCTCCATTTACATGACATCATATTCTCGACTTGATGTAAAAAAAATTAACAGACCAAATAAAAATAATCCACAAGAAGAATCAAAGTTTTTAATTTTTTTTTTTTAAATTACAGCCAAAAAACATCGGAAGGTTATTTTTGCGCCACCTTGTACAATCATCGTCATCTACTGTGGGGATTTTGCATTTGCAAAACGTTTGGGGATTTTGTACTTGGGGATAGTCAATTCGGGTATTTTTCAAAAGGTGGGGATTTTGGGGTTTGGGGATTTTGCACTTGTGTATTATGTAGGTATCCCTTTTTTTTAAATACTGAAGGGAATTCTGGGGTGAGAAATTGTGTAAGTCAGTTTGTTTTTTAAATTATATTTTATTTGTATATCCTTTATTTCCCGAAAACGATATTTGCAAGTAAAAATTATTTGTTCTAATAAATAGATTTGGACTATTTTAGTTTAAGCTTAGTAGGTAGGTTCGCTGCTTGAGCTAAACTAAATCTGGTCTCCAACTTTTCTATCCAAACATCAGCTACAGTCTCTTGCTAAATTTTGACATACATAGAGTACGCCGTGGTACGTTCTTCAAAAATGTAAATCTCTCGTATTTCAACTATTTCTGATTTTAGGTACTTCTCGTCCATTTAATAAGGCTCATCCTTGCATACTTTTCCGCTACAGAACAACAAATTAGTTTGAGAAAATGTGCCGACACATTAAATGGGCACTCTGAATTTTGACAGACACGTGAAGTAAGTACATTCTCGAGCTGCGAACCACTCAGCTAAATGGGTTCGCTTAAGTTTAGCTCAGCTAAATTTTGGACAGAATTTTGAATGGGAACGAAAATTTAGCTCGAGCAGCGTACTAAGCATTAGGAAGCAAATTTTCAAAAATAATCGACAAAGAAAAAAGTTATAGATTTTGGTAATTTCTGTAAAACCTATGTTGTTCAGTTCTGTCCCTCTTAAAACGCCCCTCATCTGTAAGATTTATAAGAGTTTGCTAAATCTTACTGGAGGGTTTTAGAAAGAAAGCATACACATTTTAAGAATTATTTGACGCTTTTTATGCAGCCCAAAAATAAGCTTTTGCATTCGCAATACTGCATTTTCATATTGCGTACATTTAACATGTTTAAGAAAATACTGTAGAGTGTTAACAACGCATTAGTTACCAAACAAGTTCCGCTTCCAATTAGAGACTAAAAACTGTCAAAAAGGTGGAGTTAAGTGAGCTAAATCTGAGTTTGTTCGGGATTAACCGGAATTCACTAGAAACTTCCCGATAGATGGCGGAGCGGATATAAAAGAGCAGATTCGTGAACAAGGGGGGACAGTTGGCTTTTAAACAGTGATTGGTAAAGTTCGAAATAGTAATCGGTTGTGAAGATAAAGAAGTGCAAAGTATGTAGTGAATTAAGTAAGTCGGATAAGAATTGTTTAAAGAAATATTGTTTTGAAGCGAATTATTAGAATAAATAGTGTAATAAAAATGATTTTATTAGAAAAGTTCAAAAGACTAGGGTTTTATCTTTTCGAGTCCCAGCTCGGATGTAACAATACTAACAAAAAGTTGGGTTTTTTTTTGGGAAAAAATAGCCAATTCTGGGGGTTTTCCAGATATATGTCTGAGGGGAAATATTTTGAAGCGGCGCTGGATAGAATCTACTAAGATAATGGACAAGGACGCCCTTTAATAATATTTACCTTATTTTGTAAATTAAAATTACCAAAGCTAGGAACAAGATCGGTAGATAACCTACTATCATATTAATAACGTGGTTGGCGTAAACAACTTCCATTGCTCCTGCAGCTGCATGCGTTGTATATTGACTTTGCCCTACATCTACATTCAAATGCATTTACTCCCTACTTTTATCAACGAAATTGAATAAAACCATCAATTGAGTAGAGTAACCGCCGTACAATCTTTACTCGTTTAAAGTGTGTCTCTCAAAGTAGCTGCGCGACGCAGCGCCTGCCCTGCATACCAATACCCTGCTAAATGCACACGTCTGGCTGTCAATCAACTTCAATTCGCGACCATAAGTATTCTCCCCATGTGAACGCCTACGATGGCGCTGGACATTATGAGCCCACTCTGAATGAGTTCCCCAAAAAAAGTGTTGATAGCCCCCAGACAGGACTTAAACGGTTCTGCGCACGTATGGCATGTTGATCGTAGGGCAGGCGCTAGCTCTGGTCTTGAATTATTAATTTCGGTTGTAAATCTCATTAGCATGCCTGCGCATATGATCGGCATTCCGTATATAGCCTATGGCAGAGTGCTGCAACACCTGAGTACGAATAGGCGCATTCATCATCACACCTGATTGCGATTTATTTTGGTTCGGATTCGGTTCGGATAGTTGGTTGCTTTTTCTCGCTCATTCATCTGCTGAATGTGTATGTGGGTTGGCGATTATTTATGGGCATAATGCGATTGTTGAACTGCAGGCGATAGCCACCGCATATGCCTCTGGTGAATAGGCACACGATCAAATTAATGGATGCGATAGAGAGAGAAGGAGGGGTAGATGAATGGTTGAATGTTTATTGTTGATTGCGGAAAAGCAAAGACGATACGTTTATGAGGTCTTGGAATTAAACAATCAGGATGCAGCACCGGCACGCTGTATATGGTAGAGAGGTAATAAAGATAGAGTAATGACATTTGTAGGTATAGGTATAGGTACATGCTTTGGATAGTTTCAGAGAGATACTGTTACATCGGAGTTGGGATTCGAAAAGTAAAAATAACTTTTCTAATAAAACCATTTTTATTACGCTTTTATGAATTATTCTAATAATTCACTTCAAAACAATTTTTCTTTAAACAATTCTTATCCGACTTAAACCAATCACATAATTCACTGCATACTTTGCACTACTTTATTTTCACAACCGATTACTCTTTCGAACCTTACCAATCACTGCTTAAAAGTTAACTGTTATTTCCTTGTTCTCGAATCTGCCCTTTTATATCCGCTCCGCCATCTATCGGGATATTTCTAGTGAATCCCTGTTCGCCCCGAACAAACTTGATGGTTCTAAAATTAGCTCACTTAGCTCTCCACTTATTTGACAGATTCGAGCCTCAGTTACGTCTCAGACTCCACCCAAACCCGAAACCCGCCTATTCCCCTCACCTCACTTTGCCTAACGGCATCCACAAATTTCGTAGCGGGTTCCCACGTCATTTTGCTTATAGCAAAACTAGTCCCAAACGGATATGCCCCCTTTTCCCCTGCGCATGTGCAAATCATTAAATAAATAAATGGCATGCGCAGCCATTTTTGCGCACTCATCAATATTTTTTTCAACATTCATGTTTCATTGCACCCAATGAATCCAATTTATCCACTCGCAAAATAAATGTCCTATACATTAAATCGAAGATACATTTTGACATAAGAAACTGAGGAAAGAGCTTGTGTTGTATTTATTTGGATTTTTTAGGGGAACCACAGAGAATATTTGCGTGATAAATAAAATAAAGCTCATAAACAAAAAACCTTGCGGTGCTCGTGGAGGAAACACTAGCAGTGTTGAACTTGTATGACAAATCCCACTGCAAATAGGAATTTACTTGCTATACTATAGAAATTATTTCAGCTGCTGCAGCAATGATCATATTTTCTTCAAGTTTTCTTGTATCCATTCTTTTGAAATATTGTGATATCTTTGAAGTCTGAAATTTTTTAAATTTTAATTACGAGTTTAATTAAAATTACGTTTACTGACATCTGACATAAGCCATTTATGGTTTACGTTTATGAATTAAGCGACAATTTATCTTTGGTGTGGAGAAACGAAGTGGAAACTGGAGACGCTAAAATTTAGCCCGAATAGGATACTTGGCTTAAGCTCGAGCTAAATTTTCGCTCCCATACAAAATTCTCTCCAAACTTTAGCTGAGCTAAACTTAACCGACGTTCCCGACCAATCTAGTTTTTGCGTTCAGCCCAGTCCAGTCCATCTAGTCCAGACCAATCTAGTCGTCTGAAGATAACTAGATTTTTGAATGTTTTTAGTGCTTCCGCACTACTTAAGTTGTTTTGTAACACGATGAGAGTGACAATAACTCACTTTTGGCCAAATTCTTGTTATGTAAATGTCGGTTACGTTATTATTTGTTGTTTGTTCCTGGTTATCTAAAGTCCATGGTAAGTAAATGACGTCCATCTCTTTGAATTCATTAAGCACTTCTTTATTAATAAAGATAATAAAGATTTATTGAAAGAAATAAAGATATTAAAATAAACATCTCCCTCTCTCATTCACTTAGGTGAATGTGGAGTGGAGGCCACTCCACACCTCACCAATGGTGCCAACTTCGTAGATAATACAGGAAACAGACCCACTGTTGCTGTCAAACATTGAGCCAGCAGCCTTGGTGATCCATTTTTCATTTCAAATAATGAATTTAAATCGTTTTAAATTCTCGCTAAAAAAAGCTTTTCTCAATATACGAGTATCTTTCCTTTCCCGTCGATTTTAATTAAAGTTGGCGATCAAATGTCTACAAACTCCCCGTTCCAAGCGGACCTAGCTATGCAAACAATTAATCAACTCCCAGCTCCCATGGCATGCATATTAGAATCTAATTAAAAAATGAGATAGATGACCATTACTTGACTTGTGAACTAGTGCACATGAGCCTTCCTCTTCGGCCACGACAATAGGACGCCAATATTGTCTCGCAAAAGCCCGCGCACATTGTACGCGACTTAAGACTTAAGAGTAGAAATTGAATTTATTAATTAATCCTATAGGTTCCAATTCCATAACAATATGAATGAGACCTCCACTCCAACCCATCTTAACCAGTTAACGCAGTCCATTCACCAAGGCAATATCCGTCTGCAAGTATGTGCATCTTTGTGCTTCCTCAATCGATAGGACAGTTGCATAGCTTCGGTCCATCATGCAATTAACGATTCGCCTCACGCGCGTCTTGCGCGATCGAAGAAGAAATCACGCAACCGCACCAAGCACACAATCCACGACAAATCATCACCGAACAGGAAGAGAAAAACCAACAAGTAACCACTGCGCGTTGGTTAGATCGTTGGTCAAGGCGGTCTTTTTCAGCGCGCACGGCGATTCGGGAAAGTAATGTCCATTCTGGTGGCTTTAATGACTTTGTGTTTGCTGATCGTTGTTGGTGCATCTTGCATGTGCTTCCATAAATTCCCACCAACTATGTCAAATGGTCCGTACGAATGGCTGACCGCAAAGGTTCTTCCCTATAACCGTTGGCCTCATGCCGTGCGTGATTGTGTCTCGTCTGTCGGATGTCGGTGTCCCAGCACAAAATTAGAAGGAATCATCTTTCGTGGATGGAAGAGGTAGTCGAGAGATTCATTATCAGCTTCGGTGGCTAATAATGGTGTTCGGAGGCAGTTCCACATGAGTTTCTAATTGGAAAATGCTCAACATGGACGTTGAGGCATTTTAATGGCCTATAGGCTGGATGCTTTTCTAGCCGAGTCCCGCTGTTTTGTTTGATCGTTCGTGGTCATTGATGATTCATATCGCCGTTTCCAGTTTGGCTCTTATGAGAAACATCGCCATACGGCCGACGGCGGCGGTGGCTCAGCGCTCAGCCGGTGATGACGTTGAATTATTTATGGTTTTATGTAGCTTTCTAAAGATTCACATGGCTCATTCATCATTCATCAAGATCAAATGTGCCCGTCTAGCGGTTTTGTATCATATGAGTTGCGTGTAAGAATAATGAATTGAGGACAGAGTGTTTTATACGTATAATAATTGGGCGACATTGATTGAAGGTCTCATGGGTCTCAGTCAGAAGGAAGTTGCAAAGATTTATGATGCGGTAAAGCTCCATATACTAGACCTAGAACAATTGTGGGCCTATATAAGGAAGCATATGCTGCATATTTTTGAGGCATGATTGCCTTAGAACTGAAGAAGGGGCTAGCCTTTTAGCACTCTTGAAAATGACCACTTTACTCTTTTAAAGGGGATTATTATCTTTAAGCCCGTGTGACACTACTTTTTGTTTGCATTTTTTCTGCTTTTAAAATGAAACTAGAGCAGTACGAAAAATTAGAACGAAACTTTCCGATAATAGTGACTACGTACACACCAACTTTATTAATGTAGAAACGTCAAAAAAAAATGCATTAAAATGTATTCAAATCACATTTTTCAGCTTTTTTGACATTTCAACATTTTTCTTAAAATAAATTCGTTTGAAAATTTGTGGTTGCTTTGCAAACAATTGCTACCCCTCTCGTAATACACTTTCAGTCTCTTTTGCACACCGCTGACTTTTCAGCACCATAAAAATGAGGAAAACATGTGGTGTCATACGGGCTTTATAGTGATATAATTTGAACGAAACTTCAGGTTACTGCGTTTTATTCTTCACCGCTACTAATAAGGCTTTCAAACTAGCCCCAGTTCTTAGCTCACTATACCTCCTGTTGCAAACTTCAAGTCGATTCAGGTATCAGCGCCACCTAAGGGGAGTTATTTTTCTACTACATTTGGGTTATACATGAACTCACCAACACACACTAACAAAATGTCAGAATGAAATATTTGTTGTGTTAAATTTTTCGCTATGTGATCCGAAAATATACAATTATGCGTGCAAAATGTAAACTTAAATTGAAATATATTGATTCGGCCTATTAAAAACGTTCATATTTACTATAGTAACCTAAAAAAAAAGTAAGAACAGAAAACCAAATCTCACATATGGTGGCTAACACTATTAAAAAGGTACTCCAACGAATTTTATTGAAAATAGCTGTACCCGCCCGGCTTCGCACGTGCAAAATGTGGTTTCAGAACAATTGATGGAAAAAAATTTCAGAAAGAGCCTTCTGCAAAAGTGAGGGACTTGAACCCGTATTAAAAAACCTTCTGTAGACTGGGCCCACTCTGCCTTCATCTTCATGTCATTACACCTGCTCGTTGGACTAATCGGCAATTATTTAATATTCTTTGGACAATGAAAATAATTTTATAATGAAAATGAAAAAATATTTGCTGCATTACTTGCCCTGGAGCACGCTACATATAAGATATAACTGCCCGTTAAATTTAAATAAGATTAATAATTATAAAAATTTATTCTAGGGGATATATTTTATAATTATTATTAATTTTTAAAAAAGGGTAAATGAGAAGGATATACTAAATTTAGTTACATATAAATTAAATTAATTAAATTTTTAAATTAGTTTTTTTAATAATTTTATTTAATAATTAATTAATTTAAGTTATTTAATTATAATAATTTATATATAAGTAAATTTTATTTTATATTTAAATAAAATTATAAAAATAAGATTAATAATTATAAAAATTCTTGATTAATTCAACTCCCGCTTTTCTTAAAGTTTGTCATGCCAGAACAAACATTAATAGGAAATTGAATCCGCTTAAACTGAAATGGATAATTGCTGGGAATTATTTGTATTCGTGGCATAAAAACCGTATCCCCTTTACCAGACCCAGTTAAAATTAACGCCTCAATAACATTTTTCTGCAACGAAATCATTCTCAATCTGATTCCATTACAAATCTTAGGGGATTCAAATTGCAAAGCAACACAACTCCAACTTTTAATTCCAGGCCATGGACTGTAATTGTGTTTAAGAACTCGTCCGGGTAATTTACTGCCTCATCTTCATTGCAAATAGCATTTATAAACAGGTACGACGTATATCATCAGGAATTTTCCCTAATGTAATAATACGACGATTTGGTATCACTGATACCTATACCTATTTGACATTCCTTTAATACATATTTGACATTTCTTTTATGGCTTTTTTTTGTTCTTGACGCACCAAACAGCATAATGCCGCTGTCTGTCTCCCTCTCCGTCACTGGAGTAAAATAAGGTTAAAAGATTTTGTTTGATTTGACAATGAAGTGCTTATCCACTAACCCAGATGAAAATCGTAGAAATGTTTCAAATTTTGCCTATTTATTTAAAAACTTTTTAAGTTATTGAGTTAATGGACATCCTAAAAAGTTACCGCAGATGTCCTCTATAAGCTGCTGTTTACTATGTTTAAATGTATTTTCGAACGGAAAGCGTGACAAAGAAAAAAGCAAAACGAAACGAAAAAATAAATTACTCTTGTCCAATTTTTTCCTGAATTTATAGAGATATAGAGTTGAAACAAAGTAGAGATTGTAGGCCTAGGTATCCTCTATAGGCCTGTGAAAAATGGACCAGAATATACTGAGCAGTTTCTAAGATTTTTGCATTTAAATACATGCACTCAAATTCAATCTTAATCAAGGACAATTCTGAATTTCAGGACAATTCTGAATTTCAGGACAATCCTCCCGGATCTTCAATGAAAAACTCCATAAGATTTGATTTTCTCTTGTTACATTTTTGTTGTTTTCTAAAATAAATATGAATGGAAATGCCGTTTTTTCTTCAATGAAACATAGAAAGAGATCGAAAACGACATTGGAAGACTGTGCCACGGGTGTTGCCTTTGTGTGTGCAAACATCACAAACATGACAGCGCATCAACTTGACATCAAAGGCATAAACTAAGTATTAATACTTATGTGGTTCTCGATTGGGTGATCGCAGATCACTTTTTTTGCTCCAAGAGCAATTTTAATATTCGTTTGGTACAAACAAAACATTCTTTCTTAGATTTCAGAGCACTTTTGCGAATTTGGATTTTTTCAACTGTAAAGAAATGCATTGCATCGGGTGGATCTATTTTTGTTAATTATTTATGTATCTACAAATGTTTTGTAATCAATCTGGGTGCAAATACGAAAATGTAAACAAACTCCACTAGTTGTCAAACTCAAACGTATATTGCATTTTTCGTACTAAAAAAACATAAAAACCTAGTACCTGACCTAGTGCTAGTACCTAGAGGAAAAACCAGTGCTCTAAGAATGCCCAATCCAGAGATGAATGAATAAAAGAGATGGATATCTTTCGTAAGTCACTGTAGTACAAATGTCAAATTTTCGCAAGCAAAAAATGTCCCGGACAATAAACGTGAGCGAAAAGAGAGTGGAGAATTGTACCAAGCAATCTACTACAACTAGCCACTTTTCCGCCATCATTTCGCAGCAGCTGCGTACTGCAAAACGAAAAGGAGGCGAAATTTTTCGTTCATGATTTCGTTGGGTCATTTTTGTATCTGATTTTTTGTTTCGGATCATGCACCAACTAGCCTTAATTAGGTAATTAATGTAGCCAAATGCAGTAAACGTAGCGCTAACTGTCAAAATGTAGTTAGCGTTGTCAGACTCAACTGTCCAACTGACAAACTGACAAACCGCGGCAAACCGTGGATTTTTATTATATATTCTTAAAAGGCGAATAATTTGAATTGTTTAGTTAATAAAACTATATAAAGGAGATGTTCTGTATACTAGAAACTTATTATTACCAACATGGTTGCATTTGTCTGCTTTTGAATATCATTAACTTCGATTTCATGTGTAAATTTCCTTATATAACTGAAGAAAATTTGCTTTTTAGAGATAAGTTGGTATCCTCCTCTATCAGCATTTTCTCAGCACCAATTGTGAATCTGCTTCAGGTTTCCTTCTTTATCTCTACAGGATTCTGTAAGGGTCTTCGTTTGTTTGACCTTGGCTGTTGGCATAACTTTTACACACTCATTCTAGAGAAGCATCTTCGATCGTGCGCTACTCATGCATTTCTTATAGCGTGTTGGCATCACGGCCAGTTGCCTTTAGTGTTTGATGTGAGCTGCATAAGAGTCGTAGCGAGATCTCGGAATACGCTCATATAGTTGCGATCGGAACGAGGTTATATACTGACGATATAATTGACAGAATCATCTTGACAATTGGGTGTTTATCTCACAATAGCTGAAGCTATATAGGAAGCCCATGACGTGGAAGATGGATAGCTTTCTATAAAGGAACTTTCTAAATATACCTGCGAATACAGACCTTGAAATCAGAAAGAGAAATCCACTTTCACTTCCTTCAACCCAATCTAATCACTAAATGACATTGTGCCCCCGCGACTCAAAACTTTAGACAGCTGAGATGAAAATCGTGAATGCTTGGCTAATTTGCATTAGGCGGGTGGCGGGTACACTGTGAGCCACCCCTTAAACCTAATACCAACCATTAGTTGCACGCGCTGAAAAGTCCATAAATAATCATATCAATACGAGGAGAGCCGCTGTCTTGTAAAATAAATCATAAATAAATTTAATTCAATTAGAAATATATCAAATCCATTAACAAAGTCATAAATTTCGACTTTCATAATGCGCAGGAAGCAAGACACATCTGTTTAAGTAATCAGCCTATTGTTGGTTACAACTTCGTGATTGGTACTACACCAACCGCCTCCGCACAGTGTGCCTCGGTATAACGTCAGCGGTATTTTAAGTGATTTCTAAATCAGATTCCAATCACTTGTTAAACGCTTGATTAATTTATGACAACTCTGCAGGACTAGCTAGATCACTGGAGCCAGTGGTAGGTATGCAAATCGCAACGCCAGGCACAAGCGTGTGAAATTAAATCATTAGCCTGTGGTAGGTGGGTGGGGCGTATATGATTGTTTAAATAATTGTGATCGCGACAATTGTTTTGCAGCGAGCCGAAGTACGCTCTTTGGACTTATGCAAATTCAGCGTGCACTGTAATAATTTATTATTAATGCGGACGTGTGCTCGGTTTGCCTTTGTCATTCGCCGACATTGGTGTTAGTTATTAGATAAATTATGCAAATACGCTGTTAGCAATTACTACGGACTGAAATAGTTCACTTGGATCCGTAACTAAGCGTATTAAGCTCTAACATGGTTGTAATGATCTCCATTAAGTCGCAAAGCCGCAACAAACTTAATGATATGTGGACAGTAAAAGTTAAGTGCGGCCCTGCGTCTCGTAGAAGGTGACTATGAATGATGTGAACGTTTAGAACTTCATAGGGCGGCACTAATAATCGCTTTTGGTGTCCCTAATACATACTACATACTCACCAATGCGAGATTTTTTAATTAAAACTAGGAAACTGTTACGACTTTAGGGACTTTCCCTATGATACTGTTACATCCGGCTTGGATTCGAAAAGATACAACACTATTCTGTTAAACTTTCCTCACAAAATCACTTTTATTACACTTTTGTGGATTAAACTAATAATTCACTTATTAAGTACCAAAACAATATTACTTAAAACAATTCTTAAAGGATATTAACCAATCACTTAATTGACTGTATTACTTTACACTAACTTATCTTCACAACCGATTACTATTGAACTTTACCAATCACTGTTTAAAAGTCAACTGTCCCTCCTTGTTCTCGAATCTGCCCATTTATATCCGCTCCGCCATCTATCGGGATATTTCTAGTGAATTCCTGTTCATCCCGAAAAGTTTGTTCTGGTTCTAGAATTAGCTCACTTAACTCTCCACTTATTTGACAGATTTGAGTCTCCAATTGGAAGTGGAACTTGTTTGGTGACTAATGGCAAAGATGAGAGAATAGAAGAGATGGATATCTTTCGTACGTCTATCCCCCCAAAACCCATTTGTTTACATTGTTGTTTTTGTAATGTCAACCCCCGTCTGTGAATACGTGTGAGCTACAAAAAAGCATATTGGCCGGCCAACATTCATTTTGCTTTTATAGGCATCGCGCTATTCAATTCTTTTGTGTTTGGTGTTGAACTTGTTTAGTTTTTCTTAAGGCTTCGATTAAAATAAACAATAATAATGAAATACACATATCGGAATAGCGAATTCGTGCATTAAAGTCCAATTCATGAACTCACATATTCTAGAAAAGAAATGAGCATATGTGCGTTACTTCATGAATTTTTCAGGAAAACAGCTCGTCGGCAGCCGCCTTTCCACTGGAAAGTTATATATCTCTGTATTCAAATATCTTTGATCTCTGTATTCCATTATCTTTGCTAATGGGTTGTTTACATTTTCGGTTCCACGCTACAATACGTTGCATGTTGCATTCCGCCTCTGTCGGTTCGGGTCATGTACGATGTACATAGCTAAGACATGTGCTGTACACCTTCTGATAGACTTGCAAATGCTGTCCTTATATTGGAACATTTCTATTACCTCGATCGCACTAATTTTCTTTCGCAGAAGCAGAAGAAGATTTTAGAGACCTGTGAATGTATGCTGCAGATTGTTACGGGCATAATTTCTTTGCTTGTCAATAGAGTTGTGACATCCGAAGCGTAATTAACGACAAACCCAAGACACTACTCCATGGAACACTTAACCATAGATGTTTTCTAGTTTTAGGGCTTTCGAAAACCTCCAATTAATTTTTACCAACAATCTCGTTATTAGAGTGGCCAGAAACCCAAACCAATGTTAAACTATTTACACCAGTTTCGAAGTGGTATTCATAACTACAGAAACGTGTACCACTACTTTCGCTTACCCGTTTTTTTTGCAATACATCAGACAACTATTAGGATTTCAGACAGATGCATGCTTTGTACGCACAAAGGGAGACAGATGTTTCCCGTTTTCACCAAGTCCACTGGCAAGGTTTGGAACCGCAGGTAAAATTGTTAGCTATCAGAGGCAGTGCACTATGTATAGTTTTAAGCACTCCAAATAATGTCAACGATCTAGTCTTCGTGATAGTATTTTCGGTACCATCGCTTCAGTCAAATAAACTTCAATCCAAACATTCTTAATCGTAAGCCAACTTTCAGGCTTTCATCCCATAGTGCAAACCAGAGACAATACATTTCCCCACGGGTGCCCAGGTTGGCAGCATTTATTTTTGTATTTTTTGTACGTTTTTGCATTTCACACGGAAAATTGACATAATCAGGGCTATCGTGAACAAAATTCTCCCCGAAATATGTTCCATTTTTCAAAAATAGGTATTGGCAATCAATTTCGAAAAATGGAAAAAAATTCCCCCGGAATAAATTGGTATCGTGAACAAAAATTCCACACGGAATTTGATAGGACTCCCCCTGGAATATTTCCATTGTAAATTCGTAGGTAGAAATTCAAAATGTCAGCAGTTCCTATGGGAGTTTGAAGTCTTTTACGTTTTTTTTTTCTTTATTTGGTTGAATTGAACCGAAAATATAAAAGTGGCATATGATTGGTATTATGTACTTTAAACAATGGAGAGCAACAATTTTTAATCATAGACGTATTTTGTTTTAAGTCCTTTTTTCAAAGAACTGCAGGTGTGCACTCAGCTTGAGTTTTTTGGTTTTTTGATTTTCGTTGTTCATGTTTTTCTTACCTGCCTTGTTCTTCGGCTAGCAATCTAAATGCCAAGCTGTGCTTATTAGTGAATTCGTTTATAGCACTTCGCTAAATCGAATGCGAGTTTAATAAAATAAGGATAAATTAATATATAATAACATTAACACAATTTTTTATTTAAAGAAATATATTACCAAAATCTCCTAAAATATGAGGATTGAATTAATTGCGATTGACAACCGTCAACGCCTTCGAACATAACTTCGAAAATTCCGGGGGAAATAAATTCTGATGGCGATTCACGATACGAGGAATATTTTCCATGGAACAACAAATTTTCGGGGGTAATTTTTTTCCCTCTGAATTGCCGATAACCCTGATTACCGATAGGAAAACTAAATGGCGAATTTGAAAATAAATTGAGGGGACCAGCGGCAAGAGGATTGCGAGTTGGAGATCTCAGTATGATTTTTCTCTGGTGCAAACCAAATGAGTGGTCTTTATCATTGACGTCGACGTGTAAGCAACTTGCTGTCGACGGTTACTCCGAAATACTTAACCTCGCTGGCGAATGAAAAAGTGATGCCCTTTTACTATGGCTGCGTGTCAGTTTCCTACTAGTTTCAACACTACCTAACGCAGATAATATATCTGCACCACTCGTTTTTGTTTCGCTCTTGGGATCTCACTGAGTTTCTTTTAATGTGTGCACTACGAAAACGCATTCCAAAGCCACCATTTATCGATCAAATCATTTGCATGTTAAAAGAGCAAACGGTTGGAAAACATAAGCGAAAATAAAACGTGGCTACTTCATTCATATGAGCCTAACTGCAGCCACCTACATCGTTGAGTGGAATAAACAGAGTCAACTGTTAACACCTTTTTACCACCTGCAGTCTTCGCATCAACTGCTCCGAATTCGAGTACATCCTTGATATAGACCAGCACGTACTGTGCCAATGGAAAAGTTAAGCTTTAACTTTAACTGAACCTCCCGAACCACTGAAAAGTATGGCTGAATTCCAAAACGTCAAAAAAATGCACTTTGTGAATGTACATTGTATACTGCTTTTCTGATGCCACATTATGAATGCTTTTGAACTGCTTTGCATTTGTTATGCAATTGTTACTACAGATCAAAGTAAATTTGGCAAATTATTACAAAATATATTATTTTACTTACGACTCCGGCCGGATTTGAATTTTTGTATATGCAAAGCACTTTCCAACGTCATTTTGTGATTATATTGAAAGCGATAGGTGTCGGATTAGGCCACGGATTGCTGGCGGATTGTTTGCGGACCTAATAAATATGTGGTCGGATGGAAATACAAAAACTCAAATCCGTCATCAAAAGCGATCCCCCGTTTTGTTGGCGTTTCAAACTGAAATGTCAAATGTCATTTGCATCATAATCATTCACGATGCTCTATTTGCTTTTGTTTGCGCAGTTGATGATAGTAATCCCCTTGCGTTTAGAACGCTTGGGTAAGCTGTATTGCAGAAGTACTGCATTTTGGAATTCAGCTGTATGCTCCCAGGTGAACAAATACCCATATCCCAAACTCTCTTTTAAACTCGAGCGCCGCAAGACGAGCACGTTCAGCTAGTCCTTCATATAGATAACAATAACAAGCGTTTCATAAATACTGGAAGAGCATATTGTCAAAAGCAACTGCGTCGAAGACACTTTCTTTGCCAACCGCATCAGAAATTTTACAAATCTGCATTAAAACGCGATCAGTTAGGATCTGATAGTCATTCATTCATGCCGCATTCACAGTGACTTCTTAAAGCAAACCTTCCGCAGGTGCAATTCAACCAGTCTTTACAAACATGTCTGCAGAAAAGAGCTTAGGTTGTTCGGCGGCAAGTTACTACCGGGAGAGTGTGTAGTCATCTTTTGCCAGTGTTTGGAATAAAAACTACTTTCACCATTGACTAGGACGTCGTTTTATAACCCAGTGCCAGTTGAGCAGTGACGATTTGTTTTATTAGGATGCATTTCCTTAATAGTTTACTGGATATGTTTTATCAGCACCAGGAAACCTTTGGTTGCACCTGTAAATGGATGCACTGACAAAACTGGTAGGTTCGTCAATCACGGCGCGCTTTAATTATCGAAATTTATGTCCATACATAGGGAAATAGCTCGTTTCGGATTGCACCGCAAAAGATGATTCCTTTCCTTATTTCGGTTTATAGGATTATCAACGATTTTAGGGCCATACACACGTAGGTTACTACTTTAAAATGGTGAAATGCCAAAAAATAATCTACGGCGGCTGTCAGCTGACTTGTATTAAATACATAAATTATACTTGAGTGAGTGCTTCTTGAGTGGATTCTGACTTCAAATCGAGAAGCGACATTCTCTCCTCAGAATAACCAGAAGAGTATTTTCTGTGCCAATGGAACGGTTTCAGAAGTGATTTTTTTGATTCCGGACTCTCCCGGGCGCTTCTATTTGCCCAATGGAAAACGACATAAGTGTCGCTTTTTTTGCGATCGTTATTACAAAGTTTCCAGTTATCTTACGGTCATCTTAGGGGGAAGTTAAAGATTTCACTGTCACTATCAACTACCATCTTATTAGGATTCCACCCCTTCTGTTGCTATTGTAGCAGCTTCACTCATCAATCGTCGATTGGTCTCTGGTTCTTGGGTGGGTCCATAGCATTTCTGCGGTTAGGAAGAGGTGTTGTACGTCCACAGTGGCCCAAAAGCTGTTATTAATTCAAATTACTAAATTGAGAATATCTATTTTTTTATCAATATCGACATTATTACAAAAAAAATAGTTTAAAAAAACAAAAAACCCGACTGACTGACTATGACACTCCGAATCTAATGACACCTCACTATTCAAAATCGGTCAAGCCGTTTAGGCTACTCGGCGTCACGTAGGAACGTACACAGGATACGCGTGAAACACATAACCCACCCTGTGTCCAGTCGGGTAATAACAGGTCTATTCGCGTACTTTCCCGAGCCAAACACTACAAACCGTCAAAATCAAAAAGTTTACGAAAACTCTCTCAGAGAGCTGAAAATATAAGTGGATAGACTTGCGATGCTATTGTGAATAGATCGGAACGTAATCTATTTCACAGTTCAGTGTATTCCATATCTTGACATTTCTCACTGACATTTGTGTGACAATTCGGTTTTTTTTTTGTTTTTCTTTGAATTCAGATTTATATCTTTTTTGTTCAGCCTATGACACTCCGAGGAAGAATACGAATCTTATGACACCTCACTCTTCAAAGTCGTTTAGGCCACAGGGTGTCCGGATGGAACGTACATAGGATACGCGCGAAACACATAATCCTCTCTGTGTGCAGTCGGGTAAAAATGTGATTTATTTTTAGACTTATCTGATTCATCACAGCGCAGCTTAGTTGAAGCTTGTTTTTTTCTCAGTTGACTCAGGTGTTTTTTCTTCTTTGTATGAGGCCAGTATTTTTGTTAGAAATTTTGAAATCTTGGTATGGAGCCTTCAACTTGGGGTATGTAACAAGATATATAGAGGTGATGTCCTGTGGTCGGTTTTTAAAGTGTATTTTTAAGGATTTCCTAAGTCCCGTAGACTTTTAGTTGGGTTCCGGGTTCGTCCGAGTTTTTATTTGTGTGTCGTTTAAATGTGCGTGATGTGTATTTCGTATTTCCATCAAAAAATCCTGCTACTTTTCGTGCCTTCGGTTTACACATTTTTTTCGTTGTTTTACGACTTTCTTTTAATTCAATTTTTTTTGGCAAGAAGTGAACTAGTTGGTATGATGATAAGCTCTGGGAGTGTTGTTATTGAAGAACAGTTCAATTTCTTAAAAGAGGAATTTATTAAAATTACAAAAAGCACTGAAAATACCCAAATAGAAGTTGTAAAGAAAACACTCTCACATTTCAAAACTGATTTTAAGAGAAAATCGAGGAAACATTTGGTAAAGCTAATGGAAAATGGCTAAACAGTTCTATTGCATTCTATAGAGCACCAGATTCAGCAAATAAACGTGATCGTCAGGAAGTGAGCTTTGAGACTTCCTCCGAACAAACAAAAAGGCTCAAAACGCAAGACTTGAGAGGTTCGGTACCTCTTAATGTCCTCAATTATGCTACCCAAATGAGCTTAAAAACTTCCGGACAGATTCAAGCCTCCAAAAAGGAGAAGCTTTTATGACTAGAGAATATACTTTGGCAGTATTAGTCGCAGCGAAACTATCATAATATTCGATGACAGCACGGGGGACATAGTTTATAAACAAGCTTTTCACGTACCAGAAGCAGACGGTTCTCTGCTGTTTTCATAACCTGTTTAGTCCCCATTTGACTAATAAGTGGTGAACATATAATCTGTGCAAAACCCTCGTCCAGCATCCACGAATTATTGCAGGCCTTTAAAAATTTAATATATTAAAGAGTCAACTGAAGTTTCGAAAGCTGAAAAGGTCCGAGTGGATGCACAGATTGAAAACCTTCAAAAAACATCCGTAGTAATCGGTAACAGGTCTGTAAAAGTAGAAAATTCTTTAATTTTCGCCATGATTGATGGAAAAGTTTGTAATGCTTTAACTGAAACCACCTCAACCCATAAATGTTATTTATGTGGAGCAACTGCAATTGAACAAAATCGATGATATGATTACACGACCAGTAACAACAGAACACTTATCTTTTGGAATGTCTGTTTTACTTGGTTGGATACGAATGTTTGAATGCCTTCTGCATTTAGCATACAAACTACCCATTAAAAAATGACAAGCTCGCGAAAGAGACAGCAAATAAAGCCCAAATTCAAAGGGAATTTCGAAAACGATGTCGATTAATTGTCGATAAACCAAAACCACGATTTGGTAACACAAAAGACGGCAACACGGCAAGCCGTTTTTACCAAAACCTTGAAATAGACATTGAACTTATAAAAAAAAAATGCACACAATGGATTGTAGTTGCCAGTGGATATGAGACAGATTTTAGAAAAGTTCAGGCAATTTGCACATGACACAGAGAGATGCTTCGTCAGTAAATGTTCCTGGTATCATATGCCTGCAACTTTGCATAAATATTTTATTCATGGCCCAGTAATTATATCATCTGCACTGTTGCCGATCGGCCAACTTTCGGAGGAAGCGCAAGAAGCGCGAGTTAAGTATCCATAGCAAAACATATTGAGAAAAAAGATAACATTATTTGTATTCAATGATATCTTTAGTCTCTAGTACAGTCTTGCACACAACGCTACAATGATAACATATGTAAAAGAGATAATATCGTTTGTATACAATGTTGGAATATTATCTCTTCTTCATTATCAAGCAAGACGATTGTACGCTTGGGTCTCCTTGTAGATAGATAAGAAAAGTATATAAATACGACTGTATGATGAATTTATCGACAGTCTTATTGTAACTACATAGTAGCCTTAAGCTCCTTTTAGAATTAGTAAAAAGTATTTCAATAATAAAGGACATAGTTCCAAATAAATATTGTTTAATTTTAAAAGTAAGAACCAAGTGTTTTAATTGGCGATCCTGCCAGGAGGTTAAATATACTTTTTAACTTCAATCGAGCGGACCTCGGGAACAAGTAGTGAAATCTAGTATAAACAGAACACTCGCGTTACCGGTTACAAGAATTACCTAGCATAGCAGGTACAAATATAGCTCCTTCGTACGAAGCAGCAAAGCAATTCAGTGAAAGTGTATATGTGGAAAAAAAAACACACAAATTCGACGACAACAGACACGAGTTCAAAATGGAACAACTCGCAGTATTAATGGCAAGATTAGAAGCTTTAGAAACCAGGTGCAACACAGTAACACAAACCCTAGAGCACACACGCACAGAGAATGCAAGGTTAGCAGCAATAATAACTAACCAAAATCAAATAAACACTAATTTAGAAACAAAACTAAATGAAGTAAAATCTGGATTAGGCATAGTACCAAACATACCTGTGCTAGAGGAAATAAGAACCACATATACAGATGGTAGTGAAATACAGTTAGACGCATTTAAAAGCCTACCTATTTTCAACGGCGATCAATCAAATTATCGGTCGTGGCGCGAAGAAGCATCCAGATTAATGGACAGCATTAAAAACCTCAAAACACACAGTAAGTACGCAGCAGCATTGACTATAGTGAAAAGTAAAATACAGGGTGCAGCCGCGAATGTGTTAACTAATTATAACACAATTTTTAATTTTGAGGCGATACGTAACAGATTAGATTATACGTACTCTAATCAAGAACCTCTATACGTGCTACAAGACATGATGAAAGCCATCACGCAAAAAAGAAGCACACTGTCTGAATACCACGACGAGATAAATAAAAATCTCAATTTAATAATATCAAAAATCACTATGTCAGGTGATCCGCCGAATATAATCGACAGACTAATTAAAAATGCTAACGACGACGCAGTTCGTATATTCATTGATGGTATGAGTGACAACTTTACAAGAGGATCATTATATTCAGCTACAATAAATGATCTAGAACACGCATTCGCAATTGCTCGCAGAATAGAACATGATAATGTGCACAGGCATTTACATCTCACTCAAGATAAGCACCACAAAAATATGCCACATGAACACAGAAACGAAAGAAGACCAAATTATTCGAGCCAAACAACGAATTATCAACCCCAGAAGCAATACGATAATATGCAGCAACACAATCAAGGACCACGCCTAAACCCTTCCAAGAGAAATGACGGACCACAGCCGATGGAGATAAACTCGAGACAAATTGTACATGCACAGCGACAAAATTGGAATCAATACAAACCCGATGTATATAATCCACCAGCGAAACGTGAACACAGCGGGAGTTTCAACACACACAACAGACCGCAACGATCTTATCAGCAGAACTTCAAGCAGCAGAGAGTAAATAACTCCCGACAACAACGCAGAGACGATGTCAGCAGTACATATGCAGAAGCAGATGAAACGGAATGTATGGTAAATAATAACATAAGAATAGATCATTTAAACTAGTAGACGGGTTGCCCTGCTTAAATTTAACTAGTACTATTTCTAAGAAAATTTATAAAATTCTTATTGATACTGGTGCAACCCATAATTACATTAATAGAAAATGCGATTCTAGCGAAAAAATTAAAATTAAACCTATAAAAATAAAAACAATGCATGGTTATTCTATGGTAGATACAAAGAAAGTAGTTAGGATATTAAAGAAAAATATAACATTTTTTGAATTAGAGGATATTCAGTCTTTTGATATGATATTAGGATATGAAGGACTTAAAGTTCTAAACGCGGAAATAAATTTCAGTAATATGACTCTAACTACCATAAGCAGTGTCGAATCTATTCAGAAAATTAATTACATAATTGGGGAAAATAATATTTATAAAGCAGACATAGATAGACTGATGAAGATTAATAACAGCATAGGACCGTTACCCTTTACAGATACTATAGAAGCAAGCATTAGGACGACCAATGATAATCCGGTTTATGTTAAACAATATCCATATCCCATAGCAGATAACGAATTCGTAAACAAAGAAATACAGAAACTCTTACATGACAATATAATAGAAAAAAGCCATAGTCCTTATAACAGTCCCATATGGACAGTACCTAAAAAAGGTTTGGACGAAAAAGGAAAACCAAAACGGCGCATGGTTGTTGATTTCCAAAAACTTAACGCTCACACTGTAACAGACAGATACCCCATTCCGGATGTCAACATGACAATTCAAAATTTAGGTAAAGCCAAGTACTTTACAACGTTAGATTTGGAGTCAGGTTTCCACCAAATTAAAATCAAAACAGATGATAAAGAAAAAACAGCTTTTGCTATAAATGGCGCAAAATATCATTTTAAACGAATGCCTTTCGGGCTCAAAAATGCACCAAGCATATTTCAGAGATGCGTGGACGACATTTTGAGAGACTTTGTAGGTAAATTCGTACACGTTTACATTGATGACGTATTGATATATTCTTCATCTGAGGAAGAACATATACAGCACATAAGTCAAGTATTCGACGTACTCAATAAAGCCACATTAAAAATATCTGATGAGAAAAGTAAGTTTTTTCAAGAAGAAATAGAATACTTAGGTCACATAATCAGACATGGTAGAATCACTACGAACCCTGAGAAAATAGCAGCTATAGAAAATTTTCCAGTCCCACAAACGGTAAAGGATTTGAGAGGATTTTTAGGTCTTACAGGTTACTATCGTAAGTTTATAAAAGGATACGCAAGCATAGCCAAGCCCCTGACATTATATTTACGAGGAGATAACGGTAAAGTAAACAAAAAACAAAGTAAAAATATTAAGTTAAATCTGAATGATTCAGCATTAGAAGCGATTAGAATTTTAAAAAATTATTTGAAAGAACAAGTCGAACTTTTTCAACCGGATTATAGTAAACCATTCGAGCTTACTACAGATGCATCCAACATAGCTATTGGAGCCGTACTAAGTCAGAATAAGCAACCTATACACTTCTTGTCAAGAACACTGAGTAAGACAGAAGAGAACTATAGCACAAACGAGAAAGAGCTATTAGCGATCATATGGTCCTTACAAAAACTCAGAAACTACATATATGGTATAGCAGACTTAACCATATATACCGATCACCAGAGCCTTATATATTCTGTATCAGAAAAAAATCCCAACACAAAGCTGAAACGTTGGAAGGGAATCATTGAAGACTTTGGAGCAAAATTAGTTTATAAACCAGGAAACCTAAATCTTGTAGCTGACGCATTATCACGTCAACGCATAAATACTTCTACCATAGAAACAGCACATTCAGCTGAAAGTTCTTCTAATGATATAATAAAAACTGTGAATCAGCCTTTTAATGCATACACTGCACAGTTCGAACTTATTGAAGATATAACAAATAATATCGAAACACAAATCTATTTTAGTAACAAAATAAGACTCATAATAAAGTTTAAGGACAAAGACTCTTTACTAAGGCAGATGAAAGAAGTTATACAACCCCAAAAGATTGTAGCTTTGCATACGAAATTTGAAAACATATACAAATATGGTGAAAACATAAAAAAAGAATTCCCACTAGTAAGATTTATATTCACACCAAGAAAACTTCAAGACGTAACAAATTTGGAGGAACAACTAAAACTTGTAAGGGTAACTCACGAAAGAGCACACCGAGGGTTACGTAACAATATACAAGAAATCTCAGAGAAATATTACTGGCCCGATCTAAATAAACAAGCAAAGAGTTTCAACAAAAAATGCATAGCATGTCTATTTGGAAAATATGAAAGAAAACCTATCAGAGAACCTCTGAATAATTCAGAAATACCAACACATGTGGGAACACACATTCATATGGACATATACTTCAACGACAAGTATACTTTCCTTGTAACAGTAGATAAGTATTCTAAATATACAATCCTTCGGGAAATCGAAACTCGAAACAGACTGTACGACGTTATGGAAGAGGTCTTATCTAATTATTTCCCAAAATGTGAACGACTCATGACAGATAACGAGAAGGGATTCAAAACAGAAATGGTGAACCAAATGTGTTTGAAATACAACATAACTAAAGTAGAAACTCCAGTATACAGATCGACAGCGAACGGTCAGGTAGAACGTGTAAACGGTACAATAACTGAACTGTCTAGAATATTCACAATTCAGAATAAAACAAGACTTATCGAAGAAATATTTAGAACAGTGCGTGAATTAAATAATTCTATACACTCAGTTACCGGTTTGAAACCTAGAGACATTTTCTTTAATCAAAATAAATATAGCAATAGTGAAATTATAATAAATAAACTAAACTCAGCATCCAAAAAAGTGATCGAACGTCTAAATAAAGGAACTCGACACAGAGAATATAAAAAAGGAGATAAGATAATGGTAAGAATCACAGGTCTTAGAAAGAAATCTAACGCCAGATACATAACAAGAATAGTAGAAGAAGATAAAGGAGACACTGTAATCTCTAAAGAGGGAATAAAAATTCACAAGGATAACATAAAGAATTATCATTTTTTAGATGACGAAAATATTAATATTCCTAACATTACTAGGAATTGTACAGAGTCAAGAAGGGCAAGGAAACGTTCAAATAACTGAGTTACTAAACAAGAAGTTTATACTTACGCAAACAGATGACGTGTATTTATTCAAAGAACAAACTTATTTGTTACATGCCACCAACCTGACTTCGATATTTCAACCTTACGTAAATATCGTAACTAGTAACTATCAACCTACACAAGAAGAAAAAATTTGGTTAAGTAAAATTAAGAATTTAGCAGACCAATTACAAGAACATACTAGGCATACTAGATCAATTAACTTTTTAGGAACAGCTTTCAAATATGTGTTTGGTAATCCTGACCATTATGACTTAGTTAACATAGAAACGAGTATAAATAATCTCATAGAAAACAATAATAAACAAAAAACTATAAATTCTAGATTCGAACAAATTTTGCAACAATTCGAAGGTCAGAGCCTTAAAGAACATTTAGTAATAGAACAAGTGTACGAACAATTATTATTATTGACCAGAACAATTAATGCAGCAAAAAATAATGAATATTTATCAGAAAGCCTAGACTTAGATGACATTAAAAATATTATTCAACATGAAATAATTCAAGTACCCATAATAAATATACTTGAGTACTCTAAAATATTATTAGCTAGAACTGATGAATTCTTCATCACAATATATAAATATCCAGTTCTAATTAAATCATGTAAATTGTATAAAGTAACACCCTTAAATTCAAAACATGGAAAAATCATTACAGATAAAACAATTGCCTTATGTAACCAAACTTATTTAAGAACAAGAAATTGTCAAAATCATCTAAGTAAAAACATTTGTGAAATTAACTTTGAAGAAGAAAATTGTCTTATTCCACTTTTAAAGAATATAACTTCAAAATGCAACATTAAACAAGAATACGATTACGACTTAGAAATTGAATCCGGTGTTATGTTATTAAGCGGTAAGCATAAGCTAAATAATCAAACAATTAATGGTATAAACTTAGTTACTTATGAAAATACTATAAATCTAGATGATAAAATATACAAAAACATGCATAAGCAAATTAAAGAAGTTATATTAAGAAATCATAATTCAGAGTCTTACATCGACCAAATAATTAAAGAAGATACAATGTACAAATTCGATAACATAGATACTTTAAAAAAACTAATTATTCCTTTTGAAGAAAAACCGATATTATCAACTATATACACAATTGTAACACTGATTGTTATTCTAGCATTTACGTACGTAATGATAAAAACTATACAATGTATAACAGATCGTCAAAAACAAAAAAAGATTGACGCATATAACAAAACTTATGAAAGAGAGATGTTAAAAATAGCGTCGAAAAATCGGGACGATTTCGTTTAACAAGGGGGGGAGTTAAGTATCCATAGCAAAACATATTGAGAAAAAAGATAACATTATTTGTATTCAATGATATCTTTAGTCTCTAGTACAGTCTTGCACACAACGCTACAATGATAACATATGTAAAAGAGATAATATCGTTTGTATACAATGTTGGAATATTATCTCTTCTTCATTATCAAGCAAGACGATTGTACGCTTGGGTCTCCTTGTAGATAGATAAGAAAAGTATATAAATACGACTGTATGATGAATTTATCGACAGTCTTATTGTAACTACATAGTAGCCTTAAGCTCCTTTTAGAATTAGTAAAAAGTATTTCAATAATAAAGGACATAGTTCCAAATAAATATTGTTTAATTTTAAAAGTAAGAACCAAGTGTTTTAATTCGCGCAACAAAGATTTTAAAAATTTCCGCGAAAACTTCTGAACGAATGAAGATGTATTATTTAATTTCTTTTTACTGAGCTCCGATCCCATTATAATATCCAAGCAAAAATTGCATAAAAAAGAATTCCGGTCTTTTCCAAAAGAAACACTCAATTTGCTAAAACCCCCAAGTGTACAGGAATCAAACGCTCTTCTTGAGTCTGATGATAATACATAATGATTACAGTGAAGATAGTGCTGTTATCTAAGTATGTTTCTTTTTTTTTGTATTCAATGGTCAAATTTAATCTTATTGTTTTTTTTTTTTTTAATTTATGGCTTAGTAAGTATCTATGAACAAATTAAGAAATGGTTTCAATAATTTGTTTTTTTTCACGATAAAAGAGGGCGTAAAAGTGGGTGGGGAAGGTAAGTGTAGTTGTTGACAATTGGATCTTCAATGAGTCTTCTTAATGTTTTTAATATTGAAAAATGTGGGCATTTCAGAAAAATGGGCGTGTCGGGTGGGCGGGCTTAAAAATATGTTGGAACTGGTCCCAGAAGCTATCCTGAAAAATGTCAGGTTCTTAGCTGTAACCGCTGATTTGATACCAAATTTTAGAGCATTCTGCCCCACTGTGCGTCGTGCAGGGGCCCTACTCTGTATCTCGTTTCGAAAGTAACATATTTCGAGAATGAAGGTTTTGTACTCTCTTTTCGAAAGCTGAATGATATGTACCATTACTCCGACATTAGAATTCCGAAAGTATTACAGAGTACCAACTTAAAAGCAATTTCGAATAGGATTGACTTTCGGAACGAAATGGACACCCCTATTGCGAGTGTCAAATATCAATCAATTGACGATTGACAAATTTTTGGTATTGTGCAACTCATTTGATAGAATTCATGGTTATTGTGAATGAATTGACTGTTGTGAATGCGGCATGATATTTGACAGTTTGTCAAGAGCAGAAAATTGCATTTATTTACTTTTGTGTTTTGTGCAGCAGTTTGCTCCGCCTACAAATTTTTCCGTTCTTCCATTATTTATGTATTCGGATTTCTGTGTTCAGCTTTTAAATTGCTTGGATGTTGTTCCTCCGCTCCTCACGGTATTTGTGTTAACATCATGATCAACGTTTTCACAGCCGAGCTCTCGTCCTGTAGGATTTATGCAGGTGTTAATTTGAATTAACTGAACAAGAGCTTCCTCCATATCACTTAAATTATGCAAACGGGTGGCGCCAGCTGCTGTTGCAGTAATTTCAGTTTTATTTTTCATTTTAATTTTCGTTATTTTGCATTTCAAATGAAAAAAGTTTCTACTTTTGTTGCAAAATGATTTTTTTGATCAATTGAACCATCGCTCTACCTGTTTTTTTGTTGCTGGCAACTTTTGCCCTAAAACCAAAAATATTAACTAGCATACGTACGCTAAAATATAAAAAAAACTTATTTTATTTTGCAGCGTCTGTTCTTATCGAACTGACAAAACAATTGACATTTATCAAACAAATTGTTCTCAATTGACAATCACAATTCACTTTGACTCCATTCAAAATGGAAATTGAATACGAGTCGATGATAGTCAATCATTTAGTGACAATTAACAATCGCAATACCATCCACAACAATTTGTTGATAACCATCGTATATCGTTTAGTTTTTGACACTCGCAATAAGGGTGAGAGAGTAGGGCCCAAGGCCTCCGTTGCAGTTTGGGCAGTAAGCCATGTAGTTGTTTAGTATGTGGCACAAGCCCCAGCGGAGTTGTACCAGGGGTGGAATCGGCTAAGGTGATAGTTGATTGTCGCGTTTCTGATTGTCGTTTTTGATTATCAACTCTCCTTGCTCTGTGTAAAGCGATCACAAAAAAAATGAATATTGGCAGCACTTATGTCGTTTTCCATTGGGACCACCAAAAATCTTTTTCAGATCTCAGATTTTATGCGGTTCATGGAACATGCAACGAAATTGATCTTCTTTTGTGAATGGATTAGTGCGTTATTTGACAACAATATCAGCTGCTCGAATTGCATTTGTTTTTGGTAAAATCAACCATGGAAATCAGCTTGAAAAATGTTTCCTCCTTTGTAGATACAAATGGAGTAATTTCGGTGATTCGTAGTTTCCAGATGATGAGGAAGACAATGAAGATAATAATTCCTCCAAAACTATGTCCATTGCTGTTTATGTATTTCTTTATTTTGGTTTTCACGAAACCAGAGACAATACTGAGACCACCAACTCCGACCGATTTCCCGTTACTTAGCCTACAAGCTATATTTTTATGGGGTGGCAAATGCTAAGTGCGCTTGTATTGTTACATAGAAATTCGTATTGACAAATGTCACGTAACTTCAAAAATCCCGACTCACCAACTCGCTCGCACCTTGCATATGCCACTTCCGCTGTGGGCAAAGTTGCTGCCAGCGTTCATAGAATTTTATCCGTTAAATTTGAAATTATTCGTTACGTTTGGATAATATTTTCTTTCATGGGTAAGTGTACATTTGCTTAAAATATTAATGAAAAATGAACAATGTAGATTGGTTGAAGTAAAATGCACACATTTTGAGCAAATTTTCAGTTTTATTAACCAAAGAAATCAAATTATTCGCCTTTTAACAATATATAATTACTAACCAATGGCATTCAGTAATTAAAAAATGTGGTATTCCCGAACTCTAGCACATTTCCCCACGGTTGCCGAGTTGGCAGCATTTATTTTTGTATTTTTTGTATGTTTTTGCATGTCACACGGATTCTTAATTGACACAACACCGATAGGAAAACAAAATGGCGAATTTGAAAAAAACTGAGGGGCCCAGCGGCAAGAGGATTGTGAGTTGGGGTCTCAGTATCATTTGTCTCTGCACGAAACTTTGCACATCTGTTTTAAAACAAACTTCTTTAAATGACGTAAAACAGCTGTGCTGTATTTGTGGTAGTATGTGTAAATCTGAAAAAATATCGAGATTTGCAAAAAGTGATCCCAATCAAAAAAAAGATTGATTTTTTGTCCCAATGGAAAACGACATTAGAGTTTTGAACGTCACTTCCTTGCCGACGATGTCATTCCGAGCAGCCGATAGGCGCAATTATATTCGAAGTGTTTCCGTTGTGAAAATTTAATGGTGTTTTCGATTGAAGAAAAGAGTTACTCTTTCTATGAAAAGGTGTCTACCACTTTTACAAAAACGCTTCAACGAATTTCATTGAAAAGTGCAATTCTGAATTTCGGGGCAATTCTCTCGGATCTTCAATGAAAAACGGCATAAATTTTCAAATTTCCCTTTCTCAGTTTTGTATTTTAATTTATTTAACATATTCTTTTTTCACTAAGTATTTCATTTATTTGTAGTTAAAGCCGAGTTGCATATCAATGAAAATTATACAAATGTGTGAATGCGACACCTAAATAGATGTTACATGAAATTGATCGCAAAAAAGCAATTGTCAATTTGATAATCACCTTACGTGGACGTAAAGCGATGCATTTCATTGTCAATTCCGATTCGACCGGAGTTGTGCTGGTTGGTCGCGGGAGTTGTTTCTCCGGTGGCAATTGGTGTGGGTCTGCCGCCGAGCACATTTGCTTTATAGCTGGCGATCCAGTTGGTTACAAAGGTTGCGTAAATGTGCTTTTTAGCTTGAGTATACTCTTCTATATTGACGTTAGCTTGTTGTGTGAGATGGTCTAGTTCTTCAGCAACACTCGTCAACAGTCCACCCCTTCCCACAACCATTACTGCTTTCCCACTCATCAGCTCGGTACAACCTAGGGATAACTTACTTTCAAGAGACGATTTCAAGTCACTTCTGTACGTAATGCACCTTCAGAAGTAAAAAACACACACAGCAATCTCGTTTTAGTTCAATTTTATTTCATCCATCATAAATTATTGATTAAAAACACTCAACACGACAAAATCGCCTAAATATTAAGCTTTAGTAGATAGTATATCATTTTCGGAACGCTTCATCCTATTTCACATTAAGTTGTATACAAAACAAAAATTCAAATGAAAATTGGGACAGACCGCTTGCAGCCTGACCCTCTTCTAAATGTTCAAATAACCAAAATCATGCATCAAAGAGTTTCTGTCTGTCGTCTTGTCATAGAGCTAAGGTTTTTATTTTTAAAATACTTTTCCTTTTGCCTATAGCTGTCGCGATTCACATTTTCTTTTTCCTTAATAACTGTTCCTTATGTTTATTAATAATTGTACACCATTTACAACAGAAAAAAAAATCATTTTTTGAATTAGTATTAAGAGAAAAGAAAACCAAAAGAAATAATAAATGAGCAAAATAAGACATAAAACAAAAGAAAATGAGAAATTAAAAAAAGAAAAACATACCACTGACTGACCGACCACCTACATATTACACACATGCAACGACAAGTGGAACTTATCCAGGGAATGCTCGCTTACAATCCATCGTGGTGGAGAGATCCCTTTCTTCGTTCGACTCCTGTCCATGTCGAAATTTTCTTTTGAACGGTACGAATAGATCCTCCGAAGAAGAAGACTCCTCGGAAAGGTGCGAAGTGAAGGAGAAAGTTCGGTGCCTCGCATGTCGCATCCAAAAGACAATATATTTTATCCGCCTGTGTGTGAGTGTGTGTTTGATTATACGAAAACAACGAACGGAAGGCGTGAGTGCGTGCGCGAGCAATTTTCCACAAAGGTATCGAGGTCTTTTTTTTTTTTTTTTTTTTTTCTTATTATTTTTGAACTGAGGAAAGGTGAATTCAAATTTGGAAACTTGAAAATCCTCCCACGGCGTCCTACACAGCAGAGGAGCAAGCAAGAAGGAATCCTCGAGAAGAAAAATATGATTGCCATTCCAAAATCCAGAAATGTTAATTTTGTTTTCAAATCCTAGTGTATCCAGAGGAGGGTTCGAATCACGAGAGGGAGACGAGAAGAAAGCGCGCTATAGCGGCGACACAGCAAACAGCCGGAATGCATGCGCCTAGTGGAGTCAATGTGAGAAGCGAACAATCCTCCACGAGAGTGTACTATTATCCTATTATACTTATTCCGAAACACAAATCCTTATACAATTTTCTTTTTGGTAATCCTGTTGTGTGCGCACATCCAGGCTTTCCACGACACTTGTCTGTCCTTCCGTATACATATATGCAGAGAGGGAGAGAGCAGTGTTTGGGAAATATAAATTTCCTTTCCTGAGAGAGCTCCAGTGCGCCCACCACTCTTGCCGCCGCCGCACACACCATTCTTAATCCTTTTCCTCTTCCAAATTGCAAAAATCAAACTATCCAAATCCAAATATTAACTTTTTTTTTTTTTTTTTTGTTGTGAAAGAAAAAGAAAGAAAAATGTTAATTAAATGTTTCTTTGCAGAGTAAAAGTTTAAAAATGACATTTAGTGTTTATTTTGTTTTTGTATGAATAAAAGCTAAAATCTTTTAAATGCTTCGATAGTAGGTTAGATATAAGCGCGCGCATGTATATTCATTGGTCCTGCAATACACGGTTCGAGTTGGAAAACAAAACGCAAAGAAGGTGGTCAAATGTTCAAACAGTACACGGTATAGCGTTTGTTTTGTTTTTTAAACGTTACGAGGAATGTGTTTGTGGAAAGCGCGTAAAAACCGACCATCTCGGTTAGGGAGGAGTCTTAGTCTGTACCGAATGCATTTCTTGGGTATTAACATAAAAAAGTAAAACATCCACACGTTTTTGTGTGACTTAAACTTAAGAGAGAAAAAGAAAAGTTGGGGACGTTTGAAGGTAGTCGTTGTAATTAACGTTTATACATTAATTTTGCAGTAGGGTGGTTGTATGTGAATGTGTTTTGCTTTTGGATTGACTGATAAAAAAAATAAATTTTGCTTTCTTTTTGTTTAAATATATAAAGTTCTTTTGATATCTGATTGGTTAGGTGATTGATAGGTTTGCTTTTTTAAAAATTAGATCTCGAGTCTGAACGTGACCTTGAATATGATGTCCGGCGTACTGGCGAGTATGTGGGAGTGCCACGACGTCTTGGTCTCGGCGAGTATGAACGGGAGCGAGATCTGAAAACGGAGAAGAAACACAAGTATTAGGTGCTGTGCAATTGCACTTGAAATCGTGTTTGGCTTACCTATCACGGTAGTCGCCACCGCCACCACCACTGCCACCGCCGCCGCCACCACCGCCGCGTGGTCTTTCTTCGCCGCTGTCTTCTCGAACACGAATGTAAGATACTTCGCCCTGGAAAAAAAAAACGGAACAAATGTCACACAAATTAGTCGGGTAGTCAGGTGTCTCGGGAGGGGATCAAATAAAAAGTGCAAAAAAGGGAATCCTCTAGGCAGGCGTAAGAAAACTACCTGCGGAAGCGACAATAGCGCAAGCCTCAGAGTAGTGAGTGCAAGAAATATGGTGCAATGTTGGCGTCGGCTCACAAATAGTTGTGACTACTAAGGGCGTTCACTAAAACCTTACAAAACTAAAATGACTGCAAAGAACAGCCAATATAGGCACCACGGGTGCAATGACGTCATCCCCACCGGTTGCCTTCACTGTGCTCCTGCATCTTTTACCTCTTTACCTCCACACAAAAGATACCGCACTATGCTATAAAACTTAAGGGGCCCTACTCTGTATCTCGTTTCGAAAGTAACATATTTCGAGAATGAAGGTTTTGTACTCTTTATTTCGAAAGCCGAATGAATGTACTACTACTCCGATTTAGAATTCCGAAAGTATTACAGAGTACCAACTTGAAAACGGAACTGAAAGCTATTTCGAATAGGATTGACTTTGGGAACGAAATAGAGAGTAGGGCTCAAAGAGTCTCGGTGCTGGAGTGCAAGGCCGTACGGCCACATCAACATCCTGGACTCGCTAACAAACGTTTCCAACCGACAACATCACACCCTATGCCCCATCTACAAAAAAGGCGATCCTATGTATTGCAAGAACTATCGAGGCATATCCCTGCTTAATGTCGCATATAAGATCCCATCCAACGTACTGTGAGAACGTCTTAAACCATTGTGGCTTCCGGCCCGGCAGATCGACTTTAGACCAAATTTTCACACTAAGGCAAATCCTGGAAAAGACCAACGAATTTCAAGTCGAGCCACACCACCTATTCATCGACTTCAAAGCCGCGTATGATAGTATACATCGTCAGGAGCTCTGTATGGCGATGGCCGAATTCGGAATCCCGGCAAAACTGATTCAGTTGTGTCGTTTGACACTCAAAAACACGCAACGTGCAATTTGGAAGTACCTCCTCCGAACTATTCCAAACATGCACCGGATTTCGGCAATGGGACTTGTACTGGAACAGATAGTGCGCAGGGCAGGTGTCAACACGGAAGGCACTATCGTCAACAGATCCGTCCAGCTACTGGGGTATGCAGTAGGGTGGGTCGCTAATGTATGGGAAAAAATAAAAGTTGTTTGATCATATTCTAATAGTGATATTATGTTGTCTTAGATCTAATAAAATAATAAATGAGTATAAAAAACTAAATTAATTTTTACCTTCAGCCCGCGCATGCGATTCAAAGTTTCGGGAATCTTCGAAAAAACAGTGTTTGGGATAATCTTTATATTTCATTTAGAAAAAAATATATACTAATAGAAAATTAAAAAGTATTACATAAAACGCATGAATAAATTGAATTATCAGCATAGTTAAAAAATTTGATAATAGAAAATATTAATATAGTTAAAAAAAAAACAATTTATTATGATTAAACCGCAAAATCTCGTTTACTCTCAAATCGGGGCATAAGCTTTCTGGATGCAAGTTTCGCTTGTATAAGACCTTCTCTTGATTTTTTATCGCTTCCGTCACTATTTTAACAGAACGTTCGACTGCTTGAGTAGGACATGGTAGCTTTAAGTTTTCGTCGCCCTGAGACTCAACAACTTCGTTTATTTCTCGGTTAGTGATGTGTCGAAGAATTGGTGGATCGAAAAAGTTTATTTGCCAATCTATGAGATCAATATACCTATTAGCGTTAAAATTGATTTTCTGTACTTCAAACACACGAGGTAACTTTCCTGTATGAGGTGAATTTCGTGCTTTTAGTATCCTCCTGGCAGCGAGCTCCCTCACTGTTTTGTTATCATCAGACAACATAGACAGAAGCAAATTTTCAGGGTGAGCAAAATAGGCGTTACGTTGAATTACGGGATCAACGATTAGTTCAAATTCTGCTGATAGGTATCGAGAATTTTTAATTAATGTCCACAAATTCCTAGACCCATCCTTGCAAGTTGGATTTGTTTTTATTTGAAACCATACTGGAGCATATACTCTGGCACAATATTCAGCTAATATTTTCAATTCATTTGAAGGACTTGATGTGGAAATATATAGTCGCAATATTCTATTTACTTTTGTTAACCATCGGGCATGGGACATTTTTCCAGGGGACCTGTTAATCAAATCTTTAGAACATTTTCCAGAAATAACTGACATTGTTATTTCGTACAAGTATTTTTGATCTGTACTTAAATTTTCAAATTTAACTTCCAGAAGCTCGCTTTGTATTTTTTGATACTTTGCTATTGGTAATTTTTCGCAATTTTCTAATGATTTTCCAATAGGGCCAGCATGTGAGGAGGGGCCAGTTGTAACACCATCTAATTTGTTAAATATAGATGCCTCAAAGGCAATTCGTTTAAATGTAGCATGCAAATAATCCATTGCAAAGGACGTTGAAGCCTTTTTTCGAAGAGTCTAATCACGATGTTGAACTTTCCTGAGTTAGTGGCAGTACCATCACAACCAAGAGCCACCATTTCATCTAGTTTAATTTTTTGTGACAAAAGAAGGGTATTAATTGATTCTACAATACTTTTGGAAGTACCTTGAACTGGTGTGGCATAACCAATATAAATTGAATCAGGCTCCTTGATAACAGATATATGTTCCTCAATCACTGTTTGTCTGTACCTCTTGGCCCCTTTCTCTACAATATTTAGCGTCTTTTCGGCCATCAAAGTACAAAGCAGGTAAGTGAAGCTGCATTTGTTGTTTATATAACACGCTACGTTCTTTCTTCATTTCACGGCGTATTTTTGATTTATCGATCACTTTAATATCCGAAGATATATCGTGCAATACTGAAGAAACAATCGCAGCGGCTGCTCTGTCAGAAATACCGTAACGGTCGCAGGTTTTTGACAACATGGGAAAAGTTTTTGCAGACTTTGTGGTTTTCTTCCTTGGTTGTGATGAGGAAGGTAAATTTAGTCGATCAGGCGAAGAAATATTGCTTTCCGAATCACTCGAAGATGACACCAACTCCTGCTGTTCAGTATTATAATTGTCTTGATTTTTGTTAACATCCAAATTAGTTTTTTTTTGTCTTAGAGGCTCGCGACACCTTTTTTTGTAATTTAGTTGTAAGAATCTGGTCTATTCCACCAAGCCGCATCTTCCTTTCATGTCTTTGGTGAAGCAAAAACTCCTGATCTTCTTTTGGTACCTTGTTTTCTCTTGGACAACAAAAAAGTTGAATTTGTTTACATTTACATGAACAAATGTCGAAAAGAACTCTGCTTTGGTTTACAAAATCATTTTTCTGAGCAGAGGTTTGAAGATTTTATTAAATTTTTGCACTTGAAATGATAAGCCTTTAATAGCTGAATGACTCTTGTACGTGAAACCGTAGGAAGGGACGATTTTCTCCATATATCTTCTACTTTTTGGGACACAAGCTCAGCAATTTCTAAAAATGATGGTTCTTTGAAAGTATTTCTGGCAATTTTAAGTTGTAGTCTATTCCATTCATAACATTTCATGATATCTTCGTAGGTCGACAGAGCATTGTCCTTAATATCTCCTACACTCCCGAACGCACTTATAACTTTGCGTTCTAGTTTTCATACTGATTACCTACTTTCGAGAAAATAATATATAATAATAATGCGAACATTAAGCGCGTTCCACTCACAACTGTTCTAAATATTTGCTGCACACAAACTATACTAAAACAATTACTTTATTTGCACTATAATGTGACGTAAAACGCGCGGGACCAGCGACTAATACACACAATATTTTGTACGTTTGATTCAAACTTAGGGATCGATGCGCGGGCTGTTACACTGAAGATAAACGAAAAATATTTTAGAGGTTTGCAATTGACTTAATAAGACAACATATTTTCACTATTACAAATCGATTTGAGAAAATAAAATTTGTTGACCCACCCTAGTATGCAGACGATATTGACATCATCGGTCGCTCCCAGCGTGCCTTGATAGAGGCTTTTACGGCGACTGAAGAACTGGCGAAATTCGTTGGTCTTGTAGTAAATGAGGACAAGACTAAGTACATGCTATCAACAAACGAACAAACATCTGTCCACCGCCTAGGACAGAACGTCACTATTGATAGCAACAATTTCTTGGTAGTTAGGGAGTTTATCTACCTCGGAGTAAACATGGACTCCACAAATGACATCCTAGTGGAGATCCGGCGAAGAATTACCCTAGGAAACCGCTGCTACTTCGATTTGGCAAAACAACTGGGTTCAAACCTCCTAACTCGAAGGACAAAATGTATGCTCTACAGATCCCTTATCCTGCCAGTTCTGCTTTATGGCGCCGACTGCTGGACGATAAGCAGGAAGGGAGAGATGATACTGGGCTCCTTCGAAAGAAAAATTGATTTTTGGTCCTGTGTGCGAGGAGGGCGAATGGAGGAGAAGATACAACCGCGAACTCTATGAGCTGTATCAAGATGTGGATGTAGTCCAAAATGCCAAAATACGTCGACTACATTGACTCGGCCACATCGAGCGAATGGACAATAATGCTGCAGCTAAGAGGATCTTCGAATCCCAGCCGCCAGGTTCGAGACGACAAGGAAGACCGAACCTCCGTTTCAAAGACCAAGCCATCGCGGATGCCAGAGCGCTTGGTCTGGTTAACTGGAAGCAACGTGCCCGGGATCGCAGAGAATGGAAGGCTACAGTGTCTCAGGCAGAGACTCTTCACCGGTCGGGAGCCCATTAAGTAAAGTAAGTACATCACACCCCAACTTAATTTCCAAAAAGGCTACCAGGTAAGTTTCACGCGCTCAGTGGAAGAGGAACGAAGTAGTGCAGGGTTTGGACACGGCCCGATTTTGCCAGCGCCTTCCAGGCAACTAGGCCGTTACACAACGCCCAAACAAACCTTGTATACAGCCAAGCCGCCATCAAAACCATAAACTCGACTACCATAACCTCTGCTCTTGTGCAGATGTGGCGGAACGAGCTTGTCTGTCTGTGCGAACGGTACAGTGTCACACTGGGTACCAGTGGCATAGTAGGTGACGATCGTGCAGACGAGCTGGCCAGACAGGGGGTCAGATCTACACAGCTAGATCGCGCACCCACGTCAAACTCACTCACTTTTCCTGCAGAAAGCCAATCTCGAATGGAGTCCCCCTCCATTCGACATATCAAGAAAGATACGGCCTACATGCGATCAAAATAGAAGAAGGAAAATGGGTGCAGATTCCGTCGTTTTTGAAACTTTGATGACCATAAGAACTTAAATTCTGTACGAATTTGTTTCACTATTGTCAGCTTTTATTACATTTGTGGAAAATGAACTGGATTAAGGTCTCAAACTCGTAATTTTGGCACTTCGTTGCTACTTGTGGAGGTCTATCGTTTCGACGATAATCGTCTGAATAATTACGGAATGAGTGCCCTGCTAAAAAGAGCCCAGATATCGCCAGAGTCACGGCAATAACGACGGGGCATATGCCAGTTGGAGACCATGCGGCCAAAATTGGCATCCCACACAACCCTCGTTGCCGCAGTTGCGGGTATATAAATGAGAAAGAAACTCCCAACCATTTCCTCTGCAAATGTCCGGCTCTGAACCAACCTTTCTTCGACGACTTGAGTGACATTTCGCGTAAAGGGATATTCAATATAATCCATTTCCTCAACTCCACAGGTTGGCTATAGGTACCGAATGTATTACACTCACAGTCATCAAGTGTCGTGTTAACAGGAAGACACAGCACAGTGCTAAAGCTGAACCGCCACTTCTACCTACCTACCCTAAAGGTATTCAGTCTTTTGTAACAAATACAGTAGTGCCTCGATAATGTGAACTAATTAAAACAAGGCGTTTTCGGATTTTAGAGGGATTCACATTACTGGAACTTTTTTCCAGTACTTACTAAACTGATTGAAACGATTTTCGAATTTATTAAAAACAACACAAAATGATTTTTTAAAGCACAGTTTAGTGTCGTTTTCCATTGGGCAAAAAGAAGCGTCCGGGAGAGTCCGGAATCGAAAAAATCTCTTCTGAAACCGTTCCATTGGCGCAAAAAATACTCTTCTGGTGATTCTGAGAAGAGAAATTCGCTTCTGGATTTGAAGTCAGAATCCACTCAAGAAGCACTCACACAAATGTAATTTATGTATTTTATACAAGTCAGCTGACAGCCTCCGTAGATTATTCTTTGGCATTTCACCAATACTATTGTGGATTCTTTCAGAAAATCTTTTGTTGTTCCATTGGATTTCAGAATGAGTGGATCCCCGAGTGAAACCAATGGAAAACAACATAAATGTTTATTAATTTAGAAGAACACCGAAAATCGCACGCAAAACGAGCAAGAGAAACAAGAGAAATATAAAAACTTTTACAAAAAAATTCACATTTTAGAGGTTGAAAATTTCGGAAGTTCACATTATAGGACATGACAATGTAAAGTTTTGCCGATTCACATTTTAGAGAAATTCACATTATCGAGGGACTACTGTATCTCAATATTTACAATGAAAAATTTGAACTATTCTAGGAAATTCTGATTCCTATTCCTTTTTGTTTTAACAATTGGCTGTTGAAAACGGATCTATTTGTAGGTAATTAGATACGTAAAATGGCTGCCTAAAAACCTAAGACACTCCACTAAAGCTTGGTGCTTAATGAGACCAGATGGATCTGTTACCTAACCTATTCAATACCTTAACCAGTCAGTGCTATATAAAAAATTATCAAGGCAATTTCGACTTATGGCTGTCGATTGACCGGCAAAAGTTTGTCAAGAAAAAAGAATCCGAAGGAATACAAGTCAAAATAGTTGCGGAGATAATGGAAAACTGCATCATCCTTCACTTTTGCAGTGCCTAATCATGCCACCAATAATGTTGTTCAATTGGATGAGCGAATGCGAATCTTCTTCGAGTCAAATTTGGGCCGATTTGTTTGGAGATTCATATTGATTCATATTTATATTGAGCCATCTTTGCGAGGTGGCCCATCTTTCCTATTAAAAGGATTTAATAGCAGCCGTTAAGGATACTGACTTAACCTTATTACCGGACGTTTGAACGAGCAATTTGTCATGCAAATTGCCAATTTTACATCGTTCAATGCTTCAAACACTCATTAAAGTTTATGGCTGTCGACGAAGACGCCTATTTTTTTTTTTTTTGGGTGAAGTTATGTTAATGAGCAGTCTACACGCCTCCTTGATTACAAGTACTTCTGGCTGAAAGACGCTGACTGCGTTTGGGGAGACGGAAAGATGTGGAGATGTCTAAAACTGCTGAGAAAATGCCCACTCCCACTCCACAGTTCATTTTGGAACCATCTGTGAAGATAGGTATGTCGAATTCGTTTACGACCGCGTTCTTCTCCTATTCTGATCTAACAGAGAAGCTTTTGTGGAAGTTGAGTTCGGGTACAATGTAGTCCGCAGATATACGACCAATGCCGTCAGGAAGGGAAAGTAGGATGCCGGTGTGAGGCCTTTCGGACCAACATTTAGATTCCTTCAATTAAACTGCACTACGCGCTGCAATGTTTTTTATGTGCAGATCCACTGGGAAAAAATTGAGAATCACATTGAGCACCTCGGTCGGACTTGATCGTAGGGCTCCTGTAATTCCAATTCCAGCTGTTCTTTGGACTCTAATGCCGTCTGATCTAGAGGTTGGATTATACTACAGCCACTCACACTCAAACTTGACCATTTCATTTTCTATTTGTATCCCTGCCCTGAAATCGTCCTAGTTCATGTTTATGTGAAGCGCTTTCAATCAGTAGTTCTATTGTCTAATGCTGAATGAGAGGTTCATTAAAACCATATATTTGATAACCAGTTAACTTCCCCCATATTAGAAGAATCTACACCAGATCTAACCTTACTACATGATTACTTCGACGAACTTATCTTACTACTTGACAATTTGATACGAAGTGATAAAAACTGTCAAGAAGAAGAGTCCAAATCGACTCCTAACCCTTTTATGATAGATAGATGATCAGATCAATAAGAAAAAAGACAATACGCTTGTACTTGTCCATTTCTGTAGGAGACTGATGGCAAAGAACAAACTAATTGGCGAACTAATTGATTTTTTAGCTGGTTTGGTTTTGGCAACACCGGTTTTGACAGCTGACGTGTGTTTAGTACCTTGTGTCACTGTCAAACAGCTTCAGTTTGGTTTGCAATTTAACCATGGATCGTCTTACAAATGAACAACGCTTGCAAATTATTGAATTTTACTATCAAAATTCGTGCTCGGTTCGAAATGTTCATCGCGCGCTGCTTCCATTTTATGATCGGCATTCTCGACCTTCTGAGCAGTCTATTCGGAAGATTGTGACCAAATTTCGCACCAAATTTACTTTGTTGGACATTAAACCACCAACACGTTTACGTACTGTGCGTAGTGAAGAAAATATTGCGGCCGTATCAGCTAGTGTGACAGAAGACCGCGAAATGTCGATTCGGCGCCGTTCCCAGCAGTTAGGCCTTTGTTACAGCACTACGTGGAAAATTTTGCGGAAGGATTTGGGCGTAAAGCCTTTTAAGATACAGCTGGTGCAAGAACTAAAGCCAGCCGACCTACCACAACGCCGAATTTTTGGTGAATGGGCTCTTGGAAAGCTGGCCGAGGATCCGCTTTTTTATCGAAAAATTGTGTTCAGCGATGAGGCTCATTTTTGGTTGAATGGGTACGTAAATAAGCAAAATTGCCGCATTTGGAGTGAAGATCAGCCAGAAGCATTGCAACAGCTACCAATGCATCCCGAAAAAGCCACTGTTTGGTGCGGTTTATTGGCCGGCGGCATTATTGGGCCATATTTCTTCAAAGATGATGCGAATCGCAGCGTTACTGTCAATGGTGAACGCTACCAAGCGATGATAACAAACTTTTTTTTGCCCGAAATGGAAGTTCTTGACTTGCATGATATGTGGTTTCAACAAGACTGTGCCACATGCCACACAGCACGCGAAACAATGGCGCAATTGCGAGGCGAGTTTGGTGAACACTTAATTTCACGTTTCGGGCCGGTCAATTGGCCGCCTAGATCGTGCGATTTGACACCATTAGATTATTTTTTGTGGGGGTATGCCAAGGCTAATGTGTATAGGGACAAGCCCGCTTCGATTGACGCACTGGAAGCCAACATCCATGCATTCATTCGTGAGATACCGGCCGATATGTGTGAAAGAGTATGCCAAAATTGGACTCAGCGGATGAGCTACCTGAGACGCAGCCGCGGTCAACATTTGCATGAAATTATCTTTAAACATTAAATTGCAAGGTTCAAACTATCGATTCAAATAAATATTTCATTCATTTTTTCGAATTTTTTGTGTTTTTTTTTTTAAAAAAAGTTCTAAACCTCTTAAAAAATCACCCTTTATATTGACCGACTAATTCACGCCTGCATTAAGCTTATGCTCGAGTTCTATACATACAGATACATGAACCACCCCTCAGTAGCAGTAGTACGTAACAATTTAATTGCCAAGATAAAATAAGAAACAGACAAGCAAACAGAAAAACAAAAATCAACAATAGTTAATTGATAATGACATACACTCACCTCATGCGAACGGAATCTGGAATCGTCAAGTTTCTTGATGGCGTATTTCATGTCTTCGTGGCGTAAGAATTCCACAACGCCAGTGCCATCCTTGTATGTATCAGCGAAGCAGACATCGCCCGCTTCCCTCATGTGATCCTTAAGGTCTTGCCATGATCCGCTTGGCGGCAAACCTGTCACCATAACGCGGAACTGTGAACGTTTTGTGGGTGGACCACGACCGCCACCGCCTCCTCCACTACTACCGCCACCGCCACGGCCACCTTCACCACGGCTGCGGTCTCCACGTCCTCCACGGTAGCTACCGGGGCCGCCACCCCGGGGGAATTCCACTCGCAGACGATATCCATCATAGTCGTATCCATCGCGAGCCTTCACCGCATCCTCTGCATCTCTGTGGTGGCAAAAAATGCACAATTATTCCATTGAAGCACACTTAAGTTAATTAACAAAAAAAAAATTAAGCCATACAACTAAATACGCATATTAAGCACAAATCAAACAAAAGCCCTTACCTAGCGTCTTCGAACTCGACAAATGCAAATGGCGGACCACGCCGGTTTTTCAAGTCGACAAATGTTACTTTTCCGAATTTATGGAAAAGATCTTGTATGTCCTTGGTCCTTATGTCGGGTGGTAAATTCCCCACATAGATCCGGCATTCGTTTCTCGACATTTTCTCAATTTTGAATGTGGTTACTGTTCAGAGGGTATTAACTCAAAAATTAAGCAAACTTTTTATTTGCAAGTTTACGACGTTTTGTACGCAGAAGAAAACACGCCTTTTCCGCGGGAGAACAAACTTGATAATGCGAAAAAAAACTGTACTGCACTCGGCTACGTTAAGTTGGCAGAAAGAGATGGTAAAACTATTCAAAATTAATTAGGCAATGAATGCATAAGAGCGAAAGGAAGCACTATGTGGTGTGGAAAAGTCGACATTCCTTTTTTGTTTCTTTCATTTTTTCACCACAATGGAGTGTGTTCAAGAAGATGCATGGTAAAAAGTAATAAGTGATTGAGATTAAAAAACAAATTGATTTTTGTGGCAAATCGAACATGAAAAATAATCTCGATCAAAAAAATAATGTGGCATTCGAACGGCCTTCTCATAGCACTTCTTTTTCTCTAAGTGACTGCTTATATTCGATTAGACGTATTAATGTAGAAACATAAACAAAAATGCATTAAAAATGTATTCAAATGACATTTTTCAGCTACTGGCATTTTTTTTTTGACATTTCAAGATTATTTGATAACAAATTCGTTTAAAAATGTATGGTTTGCACACAGAAGAAAAATAATCAGACACATTTTATTCAGCCAGCTGTCAGATGTGCTATAAAATATACTTAAACGTTCCCAGTATCTCTGAATAGCGGTAGTATGTACATATGGACATAGGGGACGTTCGGATTTCTAGTACAAATCTAAAAATCATCTCGAAAAAAAAACAAATATACATATTAGGCGTGCCTTCCAAAAAAAAATTCAAATAAATAAATTCGAGCACCATCGTATTTCCTCAATTTTCACAATTTTTGTATGTTATTGACTTTTAAGACAGATTTTGCATTTATTCCTTGTCAACTTTGTACATTTGACATATTTATCAGTAGGTACTTGAATTGCCGGTTGAACTATAAGCTGTTTCGAACCAAGAGAGGAACTACTCGTCTCTCGTTATTTTGCGCTTTTTTCTGTCATTTTTGATGAGAAAGTGTATAGACTTTTGCGATAACAATTGAATTAAAACGATATAACGGTTCGACCCAAGTTCTGTGACCCCGCCGACTCCGCTAAAGAAATGTATGTATATCTCTGATATATATATCATACAATTTTCTCATGTGACATTTAATTTCGTATCGCAACAGCGAGAGAAGTTGTAGGTGTAAAAAATGACATTTCCAGACGAAAAGCAACAAAAAAAAAAGCACCTGTAAAATTAATCGAGCGATCGCTAACATCCAATTATAAGATGAAATAGACTAACTCCACGAGATATTTCCTCTCGTGATAATCATTATGATCTCCTGTGGAGTCTGTGTGTAAATAAAACTTGCTATTTCCCCACACCATACAGCGGCAACCCGCATAAGCCGCTGCATCCAAGCGCTTAAAAATAAAAAAATTCGAATCGATTGTTTTCTAACCATTGTTCCGAATGTCACTTTTCAAAGAGGAAAATGCAAAAGCAAGCAAAATAACAAGAAAAGCGTCACACAAAAGGGCTTTCCATTGCATAATTTGTTTATATTTCTTTAAAATAATACTACAATTGTCTCTTAAACTATTTGGCGCCACTTGTTATATATAGTTTACAAGCACTCCGAATTTAAAATGTAAAAACTCCCCATGCGACCGCCCCAAGGATCCAAATGGAATATATGATTTTCTTTGTTGATTGTGAATCGCGACTTATCGAGTGCTAGACCGCGGCGTGAAATTTTGCACAAATCTAGCAGCACACACTCAATTTCTGTGAAGCGGTGTTCCAAAGTTATAAATCCAAAATGAAATCGGCCTCCATACATAAATGCAAATGTGAATAAATTCTAAATCCAGTCTATGGACTTGTGAGTGGCGGGAGTTTTACAAAAAAAAAAGGAAAAAAAAAAAAAAATAACTCTTGGATTGCCGAAGACTTGCGAAAAAAAATCCTGTAATGGCCGGATACAGGTGTGTGAACTATTTCGATCTGTGCCGCCTGTGCACAGGCTCTTCCGATTCGAAAATGAATATCTTTTCCATTGAGGGAAAACGCAAGAATTTAAGCAAAAAAATCTCGGATTGTCTGACTGTGGAGGTGAGTACAGTTATTTTATCGAGGATGGTCCTGCAGTGTTGTGCCGGTGTATCTAGTTCTTATACGAAAAAGAGATTTGTCAATGTTTCTTATCGACTGCCTACCTATTGAAATATTACCTTTTGACGATGGTATACATTTTTACCCACATATATTTGTCATTTCTAAACGAAACGATGGCTGTGTAGATTCTCATTCCCGCCTACCATGGCAAAGAAGCCTTCTAACATCTAAATGCAAACTCATGCAAACAAACTAACCCTCCCCAAATTGGATATACCTACCTATCGTAAAGATAAAGTTGCTGATATATTTAAATCATCACCAAATATACGACTGAAAATATTAAAAACCCCCAGTATAGACTGGGACTGGCTACCACACCACAGTTTTTCGGAGCAATCGTCTGTCCAGTCATATGCAAATGACACCTTGATCTTGTATATAATTGGCAAACCTAAATGGGTGTATCTGTTTGTTTATTGGTAACATCCGTTTTACCCTTTCGTCATCGAACGCTCAGTGAAATGTTGTCTCCTATTTGCACAACTCGATGGTGGATTAAGGAATGGCCTGTCTTTTTGCTTCAGAATGAACATGATCTTATTTTTTTGACAACAACCTGCGGAACTGCAAGTAAAATGAACTCTTCACACACGCATAACCGAACTAAAAGCGACGACCTTAACATGATGCAAAGCAGATCAGATCAAAGAAATCAGTGACATCTACTACACGGTCTGCAGCGTCTATTTGAGTGCAAATTTGTTGTAAGCGTTTGGTCGTTTGGCCAATAAGTTATCGCTTTATGATCACTACCTTATCGTAGTCCATTTTCGACTGCGCAAATCCACAGCGGTGGAAAAATGCGGTACTAGTGTTGAAGAATTTGTCAGCCGTACTGGTGTGGTTTTACCACGATAACTGACGAAATACTTACCGAACGATAAATCCCGCAGCAAGCCCAAGAAGTCCAAAGCGATACCATCTATTAATCGATTTCAAGGCACCTGTGACAGCATCTATGGAAATGAACTATATAGAGGCATGTTTAACCGTGCATCGCTGCCAAACTCGTTCGTACGATGTGAATGACGACGAAGAGAGCTTGACCCTTGCATCAGTAACAACCTAATCGGGAAGTTTGACAGATTTAGGCAAGTCGATTCACTGTCGTGCTGCTTTTTTACATTCATAATTGAAAGAAGAAAGACGACTACGACATAGTTGGTCGTAGAACACAGCGCAGTGTCACCGGTGCGTATACCGACAGAAGTGGCTAAGTAGGATTCAGCGATTAGCGATGTTGAAGTCAAAAATGTGGTAGGTAGAAGGCTGATAAGTGCCCGTCATCACAGCTCACTTAGACAATCGATTGAAGTGGCCAATTCCTCGGACTTTGAGCTAAAGGCGAATCGACGAATGATGAGTTGGTACAATAACAAGAACAGCAAAGAACGATTTTTATATATTTTATCCATTTGATACCTAAATAAATTCTTATCCCAGAAACTCTTCAAAGTTGATAAGATCTTTTAGCTACAAAGAATCTTGAATTCGCTGTTCCTAAGAATTGTTCAGACGCAAAGTAAGTGAGGGGTAGATTCTCGCATTTATAACATGTAGTGGCGCGCTTTCCACTATTCAACCCATCAGCCAAGTGTTGACTTAATTTTACGCAGATTAAACGACATACCATATGATTTCGGAAGCTCACAACCCCACTGACAAATTTGTGCCTTTGATATCGGATTTGCTTCGTTCCATTCATTGCCCACTGTCCCAAGTTTGTGGCATCTTGTAACCTTTCACATTTTTCTAGAAGAATTTGAATTGCTTTGCGTTTGCCTTGGAAATAAATTAAATTGTCGATTAGGGCGACGATTTTATACACAACCACGCACCGTTTGATAGCCACTCTGAAAATGTGATGAATTGACTTTCGAAGGGATATCTGAAGCACCGTTTGAGGTTCTGCTTGCGGATTTATTTGCAATGTTAGCTTTGCACTTAATGGCGGAGCAGAGTAACCTTGCAGTTGGATGTTTGAAACAGATCACAGAATTCCGATTTCCAGAGTTGGCTTTACTGACACGGTACATGTAGATTTTAAAGTTCACTTTCAACGGAAAATGTGAACAATTGTCCACATTGTACACGAGTAAATGTGCCGGCTCTACATTTTTGAATCCCCATTCTTTTGTTTATTCTTAGCTAATATATTCCACTTCTTCCAACAGGTTGATGAAAAAGATCGTTTGCCAAAAGTGGTGTGCACCTCATGCCTACACACACTCGAATCAATTGTTGAGTTTCGCGACACCTGCTGCAATTCGCAAAATATGCTAAACAATTGCCTAGCGTCGGCCACCTTACAAAACGGGGGCAAAGTGTATATAAAAGATACTTTGAAAACGGGAGCGCCTGTCATCAGTAGGCCACAACCTAAAGAGAATCCGCTGGAAGCATTCGTACAAGGTCCTGACTTTCTAAGTTCAATAATACAAGCCGTTGGCATACAAGTAGGTTCAAATTGGCGTATTTAGCTGTATTCGGGTACTAATATGAGATTTTTCTTTTCATTTGACAGCAAAATGAAGAGCAACTTGATCCAAAACCACAAATTCTCCACCAGTACACATTGACACTCGACAAGGGAAGCATAAAGACTGATCAGATAGAGTACAAACTGGAAGAATGTCCAGTAGATCCAACACAACCGCAGCAGCAGCAGCAGCAGCAGCAGCAACAACATCAGCAGCAACAGCAACCGCTGCAGCAGATACAACTACAGATGCAGCAGCCGCAGCAACAACATTCCGAGAAACTATCGAAGCATAAGTGAGTTTTTTTCTTAAGAAATGTGTACCTCTTCTCTGAAAGTTGGATGTGTGCAACCGTCTGTGCCATCAGTTGTCCAAAGAGACGCTTATTACTTTCAAAAATCATTTTCTGTGTCGCTGTCGTTCTTAAAAAAAACTAGAAATGCGTCAGGAATACGAATCCTTAATTAAATTGCGAATATTGTGTTATTATGTACGCCAATTGTTTTCGTCAGTAGACTGCCTTAAGTGGTGTTGGTTGGGACCTTTTTGAATTCACAAGTCCATTCGTACGTATTGGTTTGGAAAACTGTTTCTGCTCTTTCCTTCTGACATCGGAGCCACCACGCTAAAGCTCAAAACCCGCCCCAACATCAGCTGTTGCTGCTTTTCTCAAATCGAATGTTAATACTTCTCTTCGCAAAGGCGAACCTATAACGCTTTAGCAGAACCTATTGCGCTTTAACAGAACCTATACCGCTTTAACAGCGCACTGAGCTGCGTGAAGATGAGTGACACTTCTTGTTCCGTTGTGCGGAGATGAAGAGCCGATCTGGGAATGTTTCCAGCTCTTCCCTGCTGTTATATGATAGAGGAGCATCACCTAAATGATCATGTTTTGCTGACGTTTAATTAGATGACAGATCAAGTTTACTTTTACATTTGGACGAGGCTATTGTCCACCCCTTGGACGAGCATACGGTCTGCGGAATAGTAGAAAGACATGACGCGAACAATCCGTTTTCCAAATTTGCAACGAATTACAGTGTAGGCTTTATTCTGGTGAGTTAACTCTGATGTTTTTCGTTTCTCTTTGTGGTCAGGGACAGTGTCTTGTTGACCTTGAACATACTCCGGTTTGGCCACAGCAACCATTCCAACTGCTATCTCATTTCCACTCTCCCGATAGACCTCTTGGAAGACGATTTTCAAAGACGTTTTCATCATCAAAGTCAGGAAACAGTCGCTCATGATCTGCGACTTCAGTTTTGTTGGTCCGGAAGATATCCTAGAAATGTAGAAAACTGCGGTCAAACTTCGTGCCTGCGTTGGCAGATCTTCCGGCGGCCAGGGGTCTTGTAAAGCTCTACTGAGCTCCACTAAACGCAGACATTTGAGAGCTGACTTTTACATTTCTTAGATATCTTGGGACGCTCTGTTTGATCTTATGCATTTATGGTTGCTTCTCTTCAACCCAAATTGAGATGCGTTCCTTGGCATTTTGGACAGCTGCACAATCGCCAGTTACGCCTATTAATTTTCTGAATATTCATGTTTGTTTGCAGTGCTCTGGAGGAGTTTCTTAAAATGAAGCCAAACATTCGTGTGACACCAATTAGGAAAAAAGATCCGGAACAACAGCAGCAACAGCAGCAACAACAGCAACAGCAGCAACAACAACAGCAGCTGCTGCAACAACAGCAACAACAACAACAACAGCAGCAGCAACAACAACAACAGCAGCAGCAACAAATACAACTGCAACAGATACAACAACAACATCAGCAGCAACAGCAGTTACAACAGCAGCAGCTGCACATACAGCAGACCACCGCGCAACAGTTCATAGCTCAGTTGCAACAACAACAGTTACAGCAGCAACAGCAACAGCAACAGCAGATAACAATCACACAAGACGCTGGTAGTCCAAAGAACAAGAAACCGAAATTCAATTTCGTCATCTCAACCCCACAAACGCAAATTCAGCAACAGCCACAGATTCAGCTGCAGCAGCAACATCCGAAGACAATTTCCCTACCAACGCTGACCCAGATGTCGCAACATCCCCAACTGCAGGACATGAAGATCCTCTCGCCCAACAAGTGCTACCTGCCGATAACGATAAAGGACGAGAACTCCGATCAGCAAATAGTCGCGCATATCGATGCGAAGAACTTTGTCCTTCCCACAACGTATCAGCTGCAAATGAAGGTGAGTTAGATAGAGTTCCCCAAGTGTCTTCTCATGCCACATAGAATTTTCAGTTACAGCCGCAGATTGCAACTGTCGATGGTCAACCGATCATGCAATTGACCCCCACATCCATTCCAGCAACGCTACAGTTGGCGCCACAAGGGCTCAGCAATACGGCGTTCCAAACTACCACAAATACCCATCAATTGGCGACCAATCAAATCTTAACAGGTACTAGTGGCATTGATGCGGCAACATCCACCAGCGATCCGGAAGATTTCATTCAGCCAAAGTATAGGATTACCACGCTGCGTGGTAGTAATTCCATTACAATGGCAAATTCGAATCAAACTCAACCGCGAACCCTTCAGACAGTTCAAGTTCAGAAGCCGCTACAGCAGCAGCAGCAACAGCAGCAACAACAGACGCAGCAGCATCAGCCGCAACAACAACAACAACAACAGCAGCAGCAGCAGCAGGTCGGTGGTATTACAGTTCAACGAATAAACCAACAGAATGTGGTAAAAGAAAAAGTGGCACCGACTCGTCTGCCAATGCTGAACAAGCAGAATGTCACAATCAGTCGAATATCCCACCAGCAACCACAGCCGCAGGCACAGTCGCAACCACTACAACAACAACAACAACAACAACAACAGCAAGCGCCACCGCAACAACAACAACAGCAGCAACCAATCATCACCCAAGTTGTGCAGATGGCCATTAAGAAGGAACCCATTCTAACTACGCAAACCGACAATGGCACCAATACATCATCCGACGGCGGAAGTCAAACTAGCGTCAGTACAACGCCCAAACTCGAATGCCCCACATGTGGCCGAGTGTTCAAGAAGAAGGAGCATCTAGCTCAACATGTGAAGCTGCACGCTGGCTTGCGACCGTTCAAATGCTCAGAGGAGGGATGCAACAAAGCATTCAGCCGAAAGGAACATCTCATGCGACATATCGTCTCACATACCGGCAAGAAGATGTTCAGCTGCGAAATGTGCCAGAAACTATTCTCGCGAAAGGATAATCTCAATAAGCACAAAAGGTTTGTTGCCCACCCTGCCATAAGTTGGGTATACGTTTTTAACTTTCCCATTTACAGAACTCATACAGATCAAGCTTGCTCAGCGAATTTCGTCTGCGAATTGTGCAATAAAAGCTTCGCCGTTAAAATGTACTACATCCAACACAAGCTGATGCACGAGAAGGACATAGAAGACTCAGTGGGGACTGCTCTAAAGGTTAGACTTTAAAGGTTATATCGCCAAAACAATCTTACTCAATTGCATGATCACGAGAGCCTCTCTGAAAAGGTGATGAATTGATTTTTGAACGGATATCTGAACGATCGTTTGAGGTTCTGCTTGCGCGTTTATTTTGCAATGTTAGTCTTGCACTAAACGACGGGGCAGAGTAACCTTGCGGTTCGATGTTTAAAACAGATCACAGATTTCTGATTTTCAGAGTGGCTATCGTTCAATAATTTTTCTTTTCTTAGTTATATATAAAAACAGTTCTGAACGAGACCGACGTACTTAACGGATGCTGGGTAGTGCCTTGAAAGTCGTGCGGAGACTCTGTCAGTTATATACACAAAGGGCGGTGGCATAAGCGATGACTGCCGCTCGAACGTGTAGGATTTGAAGATCCTTTTGGCTAAACCATCAATAATCAATCGTTCCATAGCTTTTGGGCTGCCTTCAAGTCTTGTAGAGTTCGCTGTCGTTTGGGTGATGAATTTTTCATTCAAATTGGACCAGAATCCGTTCTCTCGCTGTCCTACCTCAGGCATTTGTCGTACATTTAAGAGACATCGTTCTGGGTAGCAGAACAATTCCTTTGTGTATTGTGAATAAATTGGTGAGACTTCTTGACTTAGCCCTCTTCTCTGATTGGCTTCCTTGTCGTTGTCAGTGGTAAGTTCGAAAGCACGGTCGCAGAAATACTGCAATACGCCCTATCTGTTGTCCAGAGATGGTGTAATAAAGAAGGTCTTTCTGTTAATCCAAAGAAGACAACTATTGTCCCTTTTACAAAACGGAGAAAACTAGATATCCTTATTCGCCTTTCCATGTTTGGCGAATCCATTGAATTCTCCCGAGTAGTCAAATTCCTGGGACTTATCCTTTTATCGAACCAGCAGATTGAACGAACCGTGAACAGAGCCACCAGATCTTTATGGATCATCCGTCGAGTCTGCGGTAAGAACTGGGGCCTTAGACCTCGGATGATATTCTGGCTTTATTCCTATGTTACCTATGCCGCCGTGGCCTGGTGGACGAACACTAGCGAAGTCACCACAGTCAAAAAGCTAGACCGAGTTCAACGTTTAGCCGGAATCTGTATGACGGGATGTCTACGCTCCACTCCGACCATGGCACTCAATGTGATCCTAGGTCTAACTCCTCTTCTTCAGGGAGTTCATCTGTCATTGCTCGACACCATGGAGCCTTCAAGCCCATTCAGCATGCCCCTTGATGACATGCTTCCGAAATACGGCTTCCATACAAATTTCTCCATAATCATCCCCCTAGGGAAGACTGGGAAAAATACAAACCCATCCCATCACTACTATCTGGTACACAGACGGTTCTAAGATGGAGTCAGGGACTGGCTATGGAATCTACTGTGAGTGTCCCCAGTGAACTTATCTGTCAGCCTTGGGAAAAACTTATCAATATTTCAGGCTGAAGTCTTCGCAATCAACCATTGCGTTAGAATAAATCTAAATTCTAACACACGTGCAAAAACCATATTTATCTTTTCAGATAGCCAAGCAGCTCTTGACTCACCTGTCATAAAATCTAAACTTGTCTTAGAAACATTCACAACCATCTATGAACTTTCTAAGAAAAACCTTGTCATCCTCCACTGGATTCCAGCCCACAGAGGATTTGAGGGTAACGAATCAGCTGACTCACTGGCTAAAATCGGAGCAACCTCTCCACTTATTGGACCTGAACCCTTCTGCGGAGTCAGTAAAAATCATTTCAGGAACTATATAAAGAACCTATCTCGCACCAAATCTAACGAGATCTGGCACAGTTCAGCTGGGCAAAACTGCACCAGACAATTTTTCCCCAAATTCTGCTCCAGAAAATCACTCTTCCTTATTAATCTGGCCAGGAATAGCCTGAGAGTCCTAACAGGAATAATCAGCAGACATGGACTCGTGAAAAAACATCTCCACCGCATGGCTGTCTCACCAGATCCCATTTGCAGACTCTGTCTTGAGAGTGACGAATCCTCTCTTCACATACTAATAGAATGTCCGGCTCTTTGTCGTCTCAGAAAGAACATCCTAGGCGATGAAATTGTCCAGGAAGACTAGAATCTTCCCTGGGTCTGACATACACCCTCTGGAGTTAAAAGATGGTTCTAGGAATTGACCAGCGAACGCACAATAGGCTCCTCTAAGAAGCCGCTGTGCCAGAGCCCCTTGAAGGCTCTCCCGCTTCATAATCTAATCTAAACTGCTAAAACGTATCTACTATTTCCTGAGCTTTGGTTAACTTTTTTTTTCCATCAAATCAAGCAACCAATTGCTTGACATTCGTTTAAGACATTCGAATGTTATTGCGATTGTGGGACTCTTCTATTTCTTTGAGATGGGAGGCTGCTTCTTCCTACCCAGCATCATCTTTTCATACCGATTCAGTTCATGTTTCAACTTTTGTTATGTCTTTTTAACGGCTGTATACCTAAACCAATCACGCTCTCTGCTTTTAGGATGAATCAGAGGAAGTGAGCGACGTTAACATGTCAGGGGAAACGGATGAGCAAGAGGAAGATCAACAAGAACAACAGCAGGAGGAAGAAGAAGAACAACAACAGCAACAGCAACAACAACAGCATCAGCAGCAACATCAACACCAACAACAACAACATCAGCAACAACAGCAGATAGTACACCAGCAGCAAATAGTGCAGCAACATCAGCTACTTCAACAACCTCAACAACAAATTATGCAACTGCATTTACCGGTGGTGACAACGCACGACCTCTCCGGACAAACAATAACCATCACTCAATCAAACGATCCCAATCAATCGGCGACCCTAAAGGCGTTGGGCAGTCACGACACCACCGTGCTCAATCTGCCATCGAGTCTAGCAAACTACGTCTCACTCAATCCGGGACAGTTTGTCCAAGCGAACATCGGTGACATCATGGGCCACATCAAAATTGAAAAATAAACGATCGTCTGCTCAGAGAGTGAAGCCCGCGCATCTTGCCAACTGCATACATTTTTATTATCCAGCATTATATAGGTGTCTACATTCTTATATCTTTCACCCCTGAACACGTTCAAGAAGAGTCATCTGGTTTATGTTTTTTTTTCCCTCATGTTGTAAATAGTGTCACACAACCTAGCACGTAAGCCAAACAAAACAAACTCTCATAATACAAAATCTTAGATCTTCTTAAGTACATGTATTAAGAAACCGAGCACCCTCTGAACGATACATCAATTGTTGTTTCCTTTTTTAAATTTCGCATGATACTAGTCTTTCCATTTATGCTGTGTCTTTCGAAAGCCATGGCATACATTTCGTTTACAATGCAATCCAGAAAAACGGTAAAACTTTAGCTCTGGATCGCTTAAACGTAACCTTGTTTTTATTTAGTATCTACTGTATTTATTTTATCAATCCGACAGAAATATTCTAAAGCAGATTATAAGATATAAGATACCAATTGTACATTTATTTTATTTATTTAGTCAGTCGTCGTTTTCCTGTTGTGAATGTGTCGAAGTACGTTTTTCTTGTTTTGAACATTAGTAATTTTTCTACTCTAGCCACCAATGTAAGCAATTTCACAGAATCTTAAAAATAAACCTAAGGACATCAGTAAGCTAGCGTAAGGAAATGCAGAAGATAGTATAAGTACTATATTTTTTGTAATAAAGCATGATTATTGTATAGAAGAAAAAGAAATGGAACGTTAAACTGTTCAACATGTTTCTCCAGTGCGAATACGTTTTGGTTTGTAAAATTTTAACAAATAAATTGAATAAATTTAAGAAAATGCGAAAAAAAAACGCATGAGCGGCTTGTGATTCGAAATCCTCGGTGTGTTACAAGTTTCGAAGCTGAGTAACAGACGTTTTATAAGAGTTGCAGGTGCAGTGGCTCATTGGTCTGTGAAGTGGACTGCTGGGTCGGCATTCTGTAAGGCGAAACGTTTAAACGTTTTCGCGTGCACGAAGAAATTTGCTTGTGTAACATATGGCAAATCGAAAAATTTCTTCGAGTGCTTTTTGGTCCCGTGGTTCCGTTGACGGTGAATGGAGGAGGAGATTCAACGACGAACTGTACGGGCTGTACAGCGACATCGACCTAGTCAGAAGAGTGAAGTTCCAACGACCTTCATTTAGAGCGTATGGACATGAATGCTCCGGCCCGGAAGATCTTCGAATCCACACCCGAGGGAAGGCGCAGTAGTGGAAGACCGCGACTCAGGTGGCCCACGCAAGTGGAAGGGGACCTTAACCAACTTAGCGTGCAAAACTGGAGACAGCTAGCTAAAGATCGCGCTGGCTGGAGACGTTTGTTGGTTCAGGTCCAGGTCCACCCCGGACTGTAGCGCCACCTTAAGTAATCGTTCGAGAGTACAACTGGGGTGGAACCTAGTAACTTGATACAATCGAGTACAGTCAATACAATCGAGCTCTGGCAGCACCTAATTTGTTTCAATTGATTATTATACTTATAGAATTACAGAGTTGCGATTTTGCGAATTCAAACAGTTTCACTTTAGAACCGAGTTTCATATTAGGGCCCCTGCCCCTGCGCTGCAAGCGCGTTACAAAGCAAATCGATACAGAAGACGAAATCGTCTCGAGAGCTGGAGAAGAAGGGAGCGCGAGAAGCGCCTGCTCGGGGAACCAGAGAGTGGCTACGCAAGTGTATACAGCACAACACGGACAGTCCTTTTAGCTTACCCCAAAACGTTAGTCTCATTTTATTTGCCATCCTCTCAGAATATTTACCTTGCCGTGGCGGGGATGCTCAGTAAGTACCTTTTAATACCGGTTGGCGGTTGCAGTAGGGGCTTCCATAGTGTAAGGTCTCAGGGGGAGGGTTTTTCCAAAAGATAGTCAATCCAATTCTAGTGGTATAGTGACCGTTTATGCGAACAGTGCCCAAGGATGAAAGGCTGAGGTTTTTATTAGTCACTGACGAGCTTCTTTAGGTGCCTTCGCAGGGTCTGTTGTAGCCAAGTGCCTTTCCCCAGCACAACCGGCTATTTTGGGGCGGACCATTCTTCACCTGGTTACTTGTGGTTTACATGCACTTTTAAAACAATTAAACCAAACGAAAACATTTCGAAAAGGACAGTGACAACGAACCAAAACAAAAAACAGGAAACTGTCCGCTGTTGAATCGACGACGATACCAAAATTCGGTCGGATTCAGATTCAAGATCCAGCGAGGCTGTATCGACGCATGGTTGGCGTGGTGAGAACACCACCAGCGCAGTAAAATGAAAACAGATACGAGCTGCTAAGCACAAACTGGCCGCAGTCTTGGCGAAACTAGTTCCTGGGATCAAAAGTACACAGATTTGCTAAATGAGGAGGAAGCCAACCTAATACGGGTGCCTCTGAAGGCAGACGTAAGTTCAACCCTAGCAAGAAACCTCCTCTGAACAGGGTAGAACACGTACAGATTTCAACATCTGAAGTGCTTAGATTCTTAGACGAACAACCATCGGCCGAAGCTCCGGAACAGTCTTAAAGTTCACCTTTTACCCAATTTCAGCGGTCATTTCATTTTCTTTTCTGCAACTTCTGCAGAAGTCATTTGTAAAGATGCCCATACTTTGCAATGACCCAGTTATTACCCCGACGAGCATTCGGATTTGGTTTCAATCAAGAGATGTTAGGATCATTGGCCTTTTAGTGTCAATTGTGGGCCACAAACTACGCGTTATGATGCAACCGTGTGTTCTTCCATAGTTATTTTGCCAAATATAATGTGGCATTATCGTTGAATCTCTCAGCTGCGTTGAAAGCTAGAAATACTTGGTTTCAAAAACGATATCGTTTAGACGATCGTCGATATACGGAATCTGCTGTTACCTTTCGCTCCAACAAGTCCAAGAACCCAAAATAGAAGTATTATGTGATGGTTCATCGCCTTTAATGCACGAAGGCACCGACCAGAGATGAATGAATAAAAGAGATGGATATCTTTCGTACGTCTATCCCCCCAAAACCCATTTGTTTACATTGTTGTTTTTGTAATTTCAATCCCCGTCTGTGAATACATGTGAGCTACAAAAAAGTATGTTGCTAATGGCCGGCCAACATTCCTTTTGCTTTAATGGGCATCGCGCTTTTCAATTGTTTTGTGTTTGGTATTGAACTTGTTTGGTTTTTGTTAAGGTTTCGATTAAAATAAAAAAATAATGAAATACGCATTTCGGAGTAGCGAATTATTGCATTAAAGTTCAATTCATGAACTCACATATACTAGAAAAGATATGTGCATATTTGCGTGACTTCGTGAATTTTTCGGGAAAACAGCTTGTAGGCAGCCGCCTTTCCACTGGAATGTTATATATCTTTGTATTCCATTATCTTTGGTACAAAGTTCCGTGAAGACCAAAATAAAGAAATACATAAACAGCAATGGACATAGTTTTGGAGGAATTATTATCTTCATTGTTTTCCTCATCATCTGGAAACTACGAACCACCGAAATCACTCCATTTGTATCTACAACAGAGGAAACATTTTTCAAGCCGATTTCCATGGTTGATTTTACCAAAACCAAATGCAATTTGAACAGCTGATATTGTTGTCAAATAACGCACTATTCCATTTACAAAAGCAGATCAATATCATTGCATGCTCCATGAGCCGCATAAAATCTCAGATCTGAAAAAGATTTTTGGTGGTCCCAATGGAAAACGACATGAGATCTGAAAAAAATATCTGGTGGTCCTAATGGAAAACGACATTAGTCGTAAGTTATTTGACCTAATATATGAAGAGGCCGATTTACCTCAATCTATATTGCAATACCAACATTGAAATAGTCAAATAATTGAATAGGCTTGATTTTTAGCAAATTGAGTAAAATGCCCCAAGGCATACGATATTTGAAACCATTGCCCTAAATATGTACCTACATATGTATTGCGAATGACCAGGACGATCGAAATTATGTTGCAATGATTAGGACCAACACCCCCACGTTCGGTAGCCTTTTATGAAAAAGTACGTATACCCTAATGTGCGGAACTTTAGTAAAAGTTATGTGTTTGACAGATGTCTTTCAGTTATAAATCGCCCACGAACTTCAAATTACGATCGCTTTTAGAGGTGCACCCACATATAAATACTTTTCACGCATTTCTAATTTTGAATTTCACTTTTATATTGAAACGAACGAAATTAGAAATTGTGAACACATCACCACGACGATAATGATTTATGAACCTAAAAATAACAAGCTAATCATAATTTTGTATTGTAACATTTTATATCACAGAACCTGTCACAAACGTCGCAGACTATAGATAAATGACAGCTTCCTCCATTCGTGATAAGAACCAAATCTCACAATAAACGTTATTCATTTAGTGGGTGTCTCTCCGGTAATTTAACTCAGCAATGTCAATATGGCGGACCTTTTGCCCGATGACATTTTTCCCACGCTCTAGGTTGTTGTGAATCATTTAAATGTTTAAGGTATTTACTGAAATTCTGGAACAATATAATGTGACCCGAATGTCGTCAGTATATTAATATCTCTAACGCCTACTAAAGCGGATTTAGCATCTTTGGCTGGCACCACTTTAACACGAACTTATTACTCATTAGGTACAAAAATACGTTTTCCATTAATGAAGGAATTCGTGGCGGTCAATAAACGTCGGTGGGCTCTAATCTGCTTTGTCATTCACTTTACATGTGCACGGGTTTTGGAATCTCCAAACAAATACCGCCGCATGCATATTAAGCAGGAAATCCGTCCAAATGGTTACTATGCGATGTGAAATTCTTAAAGAAATAGCTTTTATAGCAAGCCTCAATATCTGTGACTCATAGTGGTGGGTGGTGTGAATATTTGCCAAATAAGTTCATTTAATATTTTGACGCCAGAATTGTGATGAAATCTTTTGTCGGAAGGCTGATTAGCTTTCACTGAGTAGTATGGAACGTTCATACGCGTGTGCACTGGACTTTGGACAAAACAATGGAACAATAGATTTGCCAAGTCTATAATTTTACCGGAAGACGTATTAGTCATTTCGAAAATGGTTCTACGCAGGATTGTGACTCTTAACAGCACATAATGCAAATATATGACGTCTCTGATGGTAATCATAATGGCGACGTTCGCATAGGTCTGGTTAGGTTAGGTTAGGAAAGGGTGTGTGGTGCGCCAGCATCATTTCAACTCGGACGCCATAATTGATTCCTTTCATACGATGAAGCGAACTCCAGAAAAATCGGGTGGTTAATTCATCTTTCTGACTGTTTAAATCAGTTGGTGCTCTTCCCGAATTTGAGTACATCCGATATTTCTGCTCCGGCCAATTCCGAGGGATTTTCAAAAAAAATTACCCCAGGGATCAGAGTCGTCGTTCCTGAAGAGCGCGCTTCTCCTCGGCTCCACAGCTTCTGCATAGGTAGTTCTTTCCACAGGGCTCGTGCAGTTTTGCAGTCTATTTTTGAGGAGCAGGTGTCATTGGCATACATTGTCTTCCCCGACAGAGTACAAGTCAAATGAGTTGATTTCTCGAGAGCGACTGAGCACTCGCAACAAGAATTTTGACACATTGAGGAAGAAGTTTAAGTTAACAATTTAACTACCAAAAACTTCGAAAGAAAACAACGACTTTTCTAAGAGGTGGCCGGCCGCAATTAGGCTACTCTACCCTATGTCTCGAAAGGGGTGCATAATTATAAAAAGAAAATGACGGTTTGGCAGATTTGACAGTACAAACTGGGCACATTCACGAATCTAGTTGTAGCGTTTTTCATTGAAGATCCGAGAGAATTGCCCCGAGATTCAGAATTGCTCTTTTCAATGAAATTCGAACATTTTTGTAATAGTGAGATTTGGTTTGCTACTTTCTTTTTTTTCTACAATAAATATGAATGTTTTAATAGGCCAAAGCAATAAATTTCAATTTCAGTTTACATTTTGCACGGATAACTGTATATTTTGGGATCACATAGAGCGAAAAATTTGTTTCTAATAACACAAAAAATATTTCAATCTGAAATTTTGCTATTGTGTGTTAGTGAGTTCAGGGCAATTCTCTAAAAATATCTCGGACACTTCTCCCGTGTTAAGAATTGACCTAGAAGTGCACTTCTGTTTTCAATCAAACATAGAATAAAGAAAGAGCACTTCTATATTTGCTTTTGTCATAGAAAGGGCAATTCTTTCCTTCAATCGAAAAAGCCATTAACTCGACTAGATTGGTGTGGATGAATTGTAAGCTAAACGCAAAAACTGGATTGGTCGGGAACGTCCCTATTTCAACGTCAGCCACATATGCGAACTGTCAACTTAGTACTCAGTACACGAATTTCTTGAATAGATTAGCCGGTTACCCCATAAACGTCAACTGAAACAGCTGCTCATATGACCGATTTCAGCCAATCAGAACCGAGATACATCTAGTCAGACAGCTGTCAGACTTTCTGAACTAGAAACTTGAATGTCCCCAATGTTTTACTACCGTTTGAACTTGCAACTTAAGGTTAGGTTAGGTTAGTTTGGGAGGACAGTTTTGCATCAGATGCAAATTTCACCCGGAAGCCATGAAAGCCCATTGTGAGTACCCTGTTTGTACATGTAAGCATATGTGGCTAACAAAACCACTTCGATCTGTTGAGGAATAGTTTTATGTCTGATAGAAGCACCCCCGGCAAGTCGTCCAAACTTTCGAAGAACTTTGCTCCCATACAGGATAAGCGGCGTTCCAGTAAAGCTGGGCAGTTTCATAGAAGATGTTCCACGGACTCTATTTCCTCTTCGTCTCTGCAGCTTCTGCAGGCGTCATTTGCAAAAAAAGTCTTAGCCTTGTTTCAAAATGCCCATGTTTCCTATAGTGCAGTGTCCGGTTAAAACCCCGACGAGCATCCGGATTTGACTTCTATTAAGGGCGACTAGGAACTTTGATCTTTTGGTGTCAATCACAGGCCACAGATTTCGGGTTATGACGCAACCAATGGTGTTGCTCCATTGTTCCTTAGCCAGTTGTGTTGTGATGCCGTCAATGAAAGTCTTAGCAGTGTTGAAAGGCGGTAGCACCTCTCCGTCCGCTAGTTGAGGGTTCATATCAGAGCCGTATCTGGCCAATTCGTCCGCTTTTTCGTTCCCTTCCACCCCAACGTGTCCAGGAACATAGCAGAGTAGAACTGAGTGATGGCGTATAGCACTGAGCGCCAAGAGGCAATCTGTAACACATTTCGCATTAACAAGTTTGGAGCCGTTATTTCCATTGCTGGTAGTCCTATCGATAAGATAGTCTGTGCTGCTTTCTTCACCGCATAGATCTCAGGTTGGAAGACACTGCAGTGATCAGTCAGTCGAAACGACTGGTTAATAGCAAGTCTTTCTGAGGATACACCGGCTCCTGTACCATTTTCTGTTTTTGAACCATCCGTGTAGACGGATATACCTTTAATGATGGTACTGGGTGAGTTCCAGTCCTGTCTTTTGGGTAAAGTGATTCTGAAATTTGTCCCGAAGTCATATCTTAGTTTCTCGTAATCAGTAATTGGCATGAGTCCCTTCGGATCAAAGATTTCAAGTATGCTTGAGTGTCCGCAGTAACCAGGCTTCCAAGTTTTGTTCTCTCTTAATCTGAGAGTAGCTTTGGCTCCCACGTTCTTAGTGAATAGCTCAAACTTAAGGTTTGTTCATTTACTTTTGTAGAACGAATGGAAAAGACTGTCAAAATGGCAGTGGTGGGGATAAATGATCTCTTAGAGAGAGAGAGAGCGAGAGACCCTCAGGAAAAATCTAGGGAGCTCTTTTGTAATGGTGATCAGTGTTCCGATTTTTTTTTATATAAGTCTTTCCCGTTTTTTAAAAAGCAACAGTATCAGTTTTCTCCTAAAAATTTGCCCTTTTTCCCCCAAGTAAAATATGCATTTATTTTGATACGAAAAAATTAGATAGACATATAAAATGAAATATTATTATAATTGCTTCGATATTATAGACATAATAGGCCTTTTATATTATGCTCACATGATCTGTATAGATCATTGATTTCCATGGTTTACAACAAAAGTTGGATCTTGTACTGTTGTTGTAAATCGTGGAAATCAATGATCTATACAGATCATGTGAGCATAATAAAAAAAGGCCTAATATCAAAGCAAGTTGAATGCATCTGGATACCCACAAATTCTTTTACGTGGATGTTTGATGGGCTCATTTCTTTTATATTTAATATGAAGATTTCACTTGAGTTAACTTCGAAATTTGTTAGTAATGAAAAAGCGTTTTGATTTTACTTCCAAGCAATTTGTTGCACTGAGATTTTCGATTTTTTCCTCTTTTTTTTAAAGATTGTCCCTCGTTTTCCGCTCAATCTGGGAACACTTGGTGGTGATATCTTGCTCTCTCGAAACCGCTCTCTTTTATGAATAGTTCGAGTTAAGGAAAGATGTTGCGCCATACTAATAACAAAATTTTAGTCTTGACTTTAAATTTACGCCAGCTCACAATTGCTAAAATACTTAGGTTTAGAGTCGAAACTTAAAATGTTTATTGGTTAGGTCCATTGAGTAATAGTTCGTTAGTGTCCGACATAAACTAACGGACATATTATTCACACCGGGTGTAACTCAGGTAAGCTAATTTTACACCCGTTCATTAATCCGCATTTTTTAAACCTGACAATTTATACCTATGTCCATATTATTCACTGAAAACCGTGCATTAAACCCGCTGGATTAAAAATGGATATAAATGCTGATTTAAAACACTTTAAACCGTTTTAAACCCACGTTATGTCAAACTTCACAAATAATGACATTTTTTTTGTTGTTTGTCACTTGGAGATTGATTTGAATTGTAGTGTGCCGATTTTTGTCTTTAGTGCAATAGTCGAATCATGGAATATAGCATCCGAAATGCCCGGAAATATTCGCGAAAATCAAACACATTGTAATCGTCGACGCATTCGATATTTTCGACGACCCGTCGTCCGTGTTGATTTACCATCAGCTCTCCGACAAATTCGTCTTTTGTTGACGAAGACATCAAAATTTCATCAATTTCACGAATAAAATCCAATATTTTTGTAGCTTCTTGGTACTTCATATCTTCTATTTCACTTTTCAGCTTTTCTTATTTCTCGCACCCTACGAGCGAAGAAATGTCAATATTATGAAATTGAATTTCAACCCGAGTTAAAGTACTTAAACTTGTCTCCGGATTGCGTTTAAATCCAATCGGAAAGTTTAAAAAATTGGGGTTATGTTCGGGTTTAACGACTGAATATTATGGACTTGGGTTTAGTTTGTGGTTTAAACTCACTTAAACCCGGATTAAAGAGAGTGAATAATATGACCGTTAGTTTATGGTGTCCGACAAGCGCCTGAACACGTCTTAAATTATAAGTTTTAAGTAGAAATGCAGTAGAAATGTTAAAACTCACCAAATTTCACTTGCAAACATTATAAAAACAACCATACCAATTTTCCTGTTAATTTTTACGATATAAACATTTAACTTGACGCTTTATTTAAACAAATTAATTTTGGCTAAACTAACAATTTTGTAAACGCTCTATAAATTTGTCGCAGTAAATTTAGTCACACGTGTTAAGTAATTAATAAAAATATAAATATAGCTTATACGATTTACGAAATTTACTCTTAAGAATTTAACAAGTTTTTTTTTATTCATAACTTAACAAGTCTAACTGATAAAAATACAATACAGTGTCGTTGTAATGTTGCATCTAAAAGCGACTTTACACACATAAATTGTTTTATTTAATACTCATTGTTGTTTCCTTAAAACTATTAACATAGTTTTTATAAAAAAATATTTCTTAATTTATTTTTTAGTAAAGTTCTGACGTCATAGTTGATGTTCAAACTCTCATAATGAATCTGGAACGTGTCTATTTGATTAAACTTTTAATCGAAATAAATTATTTAATAAATAAAATGAAGCTGCCGACAAATGAACGAAAATTTCAAACAAAATTTGAACACGGTACTGGATATGGGATGGGGGCGAAATGCAAAGAACATGATTTGATGAACGACAGGAAAACGAAAACAGGACTGAAAATGGGGAGGATACACATAGCTGGCATGCACACGGTTTGCCATTTAAATCTTTGGTTTTGTGTAAACATAAAACAAATAATATATAAAAAATTTCTTAATACTACTACGAGGCACTTCGTTCTAGTTAAAAAAATAAAATTGCCGAGAGCATAATATAGGTAAGCGAGGCAGAAGGCAACACGCGCGAAATACAAAAACCCAAATAATGTGATGATGTAGTACATATGCATGGCTGTTTGTTTGTTCTTGTTTCTTATTATGAAAATTGAAATGTTAACTGTTGTATTTTTTCAACATCACCCCAAACCTGAACGGAATTTATATCACTCAATTCGGAGTCGTGTTCGTAGAAGGTGATGAGATTTCTCGCCTGCTCGTCCGCTACGAAATAGGTGTAGATGCAGCCATTCGAGAAGGCGAATTCTAGGGCAAATCCTGGCCCTAAAATAGATGAAGATTCTGAGTTAAGCTCATATTGATATTTATTGGAGAATTTCAAAGGAATGTTGACGCTCAACCGACCATCAGAACCCGGCCAATCTTTGACTTGTTCTTCCATCCAATCGCCATTTTGTTTGCAGTTCTCAACGATGACATTGTCCGGAACGATTGTCTTGAAGTGGTAGATAATGTCCTGTGGATTTGGATCTGTGCCGTTGACGAAGTTTATCGAAAATCTGTAAAGAAAAAGAAAAATAGTGGATATTAGTATAGAGTACGTGATGTTTGCGAGTTTTGTTATTTTATTAAATACTAGCTGTACCCGCCCGGCTTCGCACGTGCAAAATGTAGTTTCAGAACAATTGATGGAAAAAAATTTCAGAAAGAGCCTTCTGCAATAGTGAGGGACTTGAACCCGTATTAAAAAACCTCCCGTAGACTGGGCCCACTCTGCCTTTATCTTCATGGCATTGCACATGCTCGTTGGACTGATCGGCATTAATTTAACAGTCTTTGGATAGTGAAAATAATTTTATAACTAACTTATTGACTGTCATGGCAATTAAAATTAACGCCTCAATAACGTTTTTCTGCAACGAAATCACTCTCAATCTGGTTCCATTACAAAACTTAGGGAATTCAAATTGCGAAGCAGTATAATGCGAACTCCAACTTTTAATTCCAGGCCATGGACTGTAATTCTATTTAAAAACTCGACCGGGTAATTTACTGCCTTATCTTGATTGCAAATAGCATTTATAAACAGGTACGGCGTATATCATCAGGAATTTTCCCTAATGTAATAATACCACGATCTGGTATCACTGATACCTATACCTATTTCACATTTCGTTTGTTTCTTCTTCTTCTTTTGTTCTTAACACACAAAAAAGCATACTGTCTGTCTCCCTCTCCGTCACTGGAGTAAAATAAGGTTAAAAGAGATGTCAAAATATTGCGCGGTTAGTATGTTTGATTTGAGAATGAAGTGCATATGTTCTCATGCAGGTGGAAATCGTAGAAATGTTTCAAATTTTGCCTATTTATTTAAAAACCTTTTAAGTTATCGAGTTATTGGATATCCTAAGTTGAACCTGCAGATGTCCCCTATAAGCTGCTGTTAACTATATTTAAATGCTCCCAGTATTTTCGAACGGAAAGCGTAACAAAGAAAAAAGCAAAACGAGAAGAAAAATAAATTACTCTTGTCCAATTTTTTCCGGAATTTACAGAGATATAGAGTTGAGACAAAGTAGATATTGTAGGCCTAGGCATCCTCTACAGCCCTGTGAAAAATGCCTCAGAATATACAGAGCAGTTTCTAAGATTTTTGCATTTAAATACATGCAGTCAAATTCAATCTTAGTCGAACAGAACTACACCAATTTTATTTATATGATCACGCACGCCCATTTTTACACGCGACGGGACAAAGAGATCCGTTTGTCCGCAGTCAGTGTGTAAGAATGAGATCACAAATCAGACGCATAAAGTGTCATGGATGTTCTTACCATAATTATAGATACGTAAAATGGAAATAAACACAAGTTCCGGCGACCAACATTTTTCAATCACTTTAAAACATTTCTAGCCCTGGCAGCTATTGCTAATTTTTTTTATGTAACAATCAAGTTATTATAATAATAATAACTTCTATTTCTGATTTAAACATGTGAAATGAGATTTTTAATTAGTGCCCGTAAACCAACAATTCATCAATCAGTTATACAAAATAAATAGTTGTCCTTTCATCATTTCCGTAAGCCATTTTGATTTATAGGAAAGCGAAATTTCCCAAGCCATCGCTATAAATATATCAACATGCTGTCCTCTCCCATAATTCCTAACCACGCAAACAAAATGGCCGACCAAAGTATGAGTCACATATTTCTGCGTGTTTGCCAATGTTGTCCCTTTCAGTCACACATCTATTTGGTTTTCCGCAATGGGCATCCCATTAATCTTCCGTGTTTGGAATGTGTGGTTATAAATAAATAATACTACAATATTTAAGAGAAACTAGAATTCTTCGATTTAGCCTCTCATTGATCTTATTTACACTGTGATTGTGCGAGACAGAGACAGCTGTGAAACGAAACATTACCTAAGATCTTATAAGTATGGTATTAATTGGTACATTTAAAAGCTCATCAGCATTTTTTTTTCATGAAATCGCTTCGTAGCTTAATAGTTTCAGCAGAGCTGAACACGCCAGGCATAAGAAAAAGAAATTTTTGTTTTTGTATTATTTTGGCCTTTCGACTTTGTACCGTAATTATCTAAAAGAAAACAACGAAATTGGTTGAAAATTATGGGCGGTAGAGGAAAACATACGCATTTTGCCACTTACTTCTATATACAAGGTATGGGCCAAAAGAAGTCATCCGATGTTGTTTGGCTCTCATTTTTTTTCTAAATGAAAAACTTTGATTATGTTTATTTGAACCTTTAGAATTTTATTGGTCAAGTCGAGAAGAGGGAAGATGATATCGGCCAAATGGGCGCCGTCACAATTGATTGCCATACGAACTCGTTTTATGGCATTTTTCATCACTTCGGCGAGAACTTCGGGCGACAGATTCTCGCACTCGTGTCGAATGTTGTCCTTGAGGGCTTCTAGGGTGTCGGGCTTGTTCACGTAAACACGGGACTTCAAACAAGCCCACAAAAAAAAGTCTGAAACTGTAAAATCGGGCGATCTTGCGGGCCAGCGCAAATCGCCAAAACGAGAGAACGGGAACGCCGCCTTCAGAATATCGGTTGTGACTCGCGCAGTGTGTGCCGTAGCTCCCTCCTGTTGGAACCACATGTCCTCCAGTCCAATTGCGGCAGAAAAAACTCGGTTAACATGGCCCTATAGCGCGCACCGTCCACTGTTGTCGTTTGACCAGCGGCGTTCTCGAAAAAAAAAATGGCCCGATGACTCCTCCAGCGTGAACAGCGCATCATGCAGTAACTTTGAGCAGGTGTAATGACTCCTCGCGCATTACTCGTGGATTTTCGGTGCCCCAGAAGCGATAGTTTTGCTTGATCATGTACCCGCTGAGGTGGAAATGAGCCTCATCGCTCATTATGATTTTGGTCGAAAAATCGTCCACTTCGTCCTCGAGATTGAGGATGGCTTGGGCGTGGGTTACACGCGTTTGGCGGTCGACAGGCAGCAGCTGATGCACGGACTGGACTTTGTACGGGAACATGCGCAAGTCTTTGACCGAAATTCGCCTTAGGGACTCATGGCTAATTGCGAGGCACGGCGTCTAGTCGATGTTTCCGGCTACAGCTCGACATCCTCGTCAACAGCGGCGATATTCTTGGCACAACGGGCGCTCCGGGGCCGGCCACTCTTGGCAACGTTTCGTGTGGTCCCATACTCTTCAAAGTTGGTCGCCAAACGGCGCAGTGTTTGTGCAGTCGGTGTCGGACGGCCGTGGAATCGGCGACGGAATTTGCGCTGCGCCAACACTACAGACGAATTGTTACGCAAAAAAATAGACACGATTATTCCGCGTTCTTAAGAAGTGTATCGCTCCATGGCTCTACATCTGTCTAGTCCACAAATGTCAAAACAGATTTGACATTAGCGGCCATTTGCAAAAATAAGAGCATCTTCCAATAGGGCGATCTCTTTTGGCCCACCTGTATATCGGATGCGCCATCTTATGTCGGTATGTGTTGAATATTAAAAAAAAAACAATTTCTCGTATTTTTATTTAATTTGGTCCTTTACAATTTATTTGGACAATTTTTTGAATACAACATCAATCAAGTGGTCGTCATTGACCAAAGCTGTATTTTTCATCACTTTTTCGAACATCTCGGCCGATATAGCGAAGATTTCGGCACGAATGTATGTATGCCTTAAGCTCGGCAATGGTGTATGCTTCTGCGTACGCTTTGGTCAAATAACCCCACAAAAATAACTCCGGAGGGGTCAAATCTGGTGGTCTGGATGGACAGTCAACAGTCAATGCCGCCATTTTTTAAAACAGCACACGTCAAGGGAATTCGCGTTGCATAAACTGCATTGTTTGATTTGCAGTGTGGTGTGGCGCACCGTTTTGCGGAAGCCAGTAACTGTTGAGATCTTTTTCACACATTTGTAGGCAGACATAATGATCCAACGTCCACCGATATCGACTACGGATTACGTTCAGACGGTGCTTGTTGGGAACGATATTTTCGACATGCATAAGTTGAATTAACACAGCCAACGACTATTTTCAATGTACAGCGTCTCTTTTTCGGCGTGTTGTTTCATTGTAAAGCGATTCATGGATTTTACTGAATTCACGTTTCAAAAAAATGTCTACTCAAGTCAATCGGTTGATAAATGTCAAGGTTATTCAATGTTTACATACATAAAAGATGGCGCACCCTGCAGATAATACCTCACAGGGTTTCCCGATTACAAAAGACGCCTAAGAAGTCGGCTCGTACGTCACAAAGGCAATAAAATATTTTCTTTTTATTGATTGACGTTACTGAAATTAAAAAAAAAAGCTTCCGCAAAATGCTAAAGGTTCTAACTCCCAAATGTGCGGTGGATCGCTTTTGATGGCGGATTTGAATTTTTGTATTTCCATTCGACCACATTTTTATTACGTCCGCAAACAATCGGTTAGCAATCCGTCACTTAAACACCTATCGCTTTCAATGCGATCATAAAATGACATTGGAAAGTGCTTTCGCTTAAACAAAAATTCAAATCCGCCGTCAAAAGCGATCCGACGCGCATTTGGGAATAACCACCCTGGCTCGGTGCAACCCAAGGCCCTATTCAAGCAGGCAAGTCAGTCAGTAGGATTGAGTTTAAGTGCGATTATAACCCTCCGAAAGGTCTTGCATTTTCTGGCCACCCTTTCCTCCTATCATGCGCTATCACAATGGGTCTTCAAGACAGCCACCTATCTGAGAGTCTGTACTAAAAGCAATCCAATAGAGGCTACGAACTTTCTTTTCGTCAAAGTGCGAAAAATATATAAAAAGGCCACAAAAAAATTATTATCTAACCTTGCAGTTCCATTACACATATCCGTGGATATCAACATTTTAGTAGCATACATATTGCTCGATTGTAATAATCATAGAGTACATTCTAGATTTTACGAACTCAAAATGGCGAAATTTTCCATATAAACGTTCCCAGTATAAAGTTGGAATGTAATCAATATTTAGGTGATTTTATGTGATTTCATCTTACAGGATAATGCGGGCTAAGCTCGTGTCAAAAATAAACGAAAATCAGCTTAAGTCAAATGCTTATCCTATTGTGTTTATCCCATACAATTTCGTTAAAATCACATTGCGGCTCAAGCTTAAGTTGTTCTATAATGAGGTTGAATTTATTACGCTTTAAATCGGTTACTGAACTATTACCTCACTCAACTCTTTACAGACGAATAGCTATAAAAAAACACTGACGCTCACAAATCCCTACGAGATAGGCTGGTTAATATCAGTATAATATTGCGGAACACAAAGCCCAACGGAGTATATAGTATAGTATCCCAAAACTTAAGCTTCACTTTGATTGAAATTCATTTATCATTTACCATTTCTAAAAATAAATTCGTCTTACCGAATCATCGCATCGTGTGGCTCACAATCACCATAGGCATATAAAAGGCAATTACGAATTCGTGTAAGGTGTGCAGATATAAGCCAACTTCAATGTGGCCTTGAACTTGGAAATGGTAGTGGAATTGGAGATCGAAATTTTGTTAATCATTGGATACTTATATCATCTTATGAAATACGAATTTTGTGGAATACTTTTAACTGCTACTCAGAGCCAAGATTAAAAATTTATGAATGTATTGAGTCATAGATTGAGGTCACTTTGACTATTAGGGACACTTCAAACTCATGTCAGTCAAACTCTAAAAATGTGGCTTATGCAGCAAAAATCATTAGATCAGTTTTATTTTATTTTAAAATGCATATACCAACCAACACGTTGATATGAACTAGACTTTTTGTAAAGATTCATACTCAAATCCGGTTGGTTCTAGTAGATAGACAGACCTCATATCTTTAGGTACTCTTAGGGCGAACTAGAGGATGTGGTTACATCGGAGCTTAAGAACCCATGAGATTCATACTAAATCTATGTGGCTCTAATATGAAAAGCTGTCTTTCAACAGGTATGCAATGGATGGTTCCCGTAACTGGACACAATGGACCCAAGGTGAAAAAAAATCTTGCTGAGCAACAGTCGTTTTATATGGCAAGAGAACTACGGAGTTTTCTACAAACGTCCAGAGCAGAGCATGAACTGTTAACAAAGAAGTCAAACACATCAGGGCCCAGATTCTGTAAGGTTGAAACGTGTTCGGGCGCACGATTGATTTTCTCAAAGTTACAGAAACAGAAGTGAATAGTTCCTGTACACGAAAACGTTTGAAATTTTCGCCTTACACAATGCCGACCCTGGTTTTTTGTTTCTCTATGAAACCAGAATGAGCAGTCAGAGTAAAAGACTGCACAGCTAATTTTGACAGATAACAATGGGGACCTTCGAAAACCTAGCGTTGGGTAGTCAACTTGGATTGTTGTTACATTCTCGCGTTTTTTTTTTTTTGAATTTTGATACTTCGAAATGTCAACTGAGCATGCAGGCAGGATTTTCTTGACTAGATTTATCGGCTACCCCATCATAAACGTCAACTGAAATAACTATTCCCGTGACCAATCTGGGCCAACTGTCAGTCTTACTAAACTAAATATAAATGGGAGTGCCCAAATAAAATTGCTTGTTGAACGAAAAATTTTGCTCTTCTTGTCGTTGCAGTGATACCAGGTTTTATAAGAGGTATGGAGAAAAATTTCAAAAATCTTAGCGCCAAAAATAGCCAAACACAAATACAAAGATCAATTGTGCAAAATTTTGCAATTCTTTAGGCACAATTATTCTGACTACATTGGTTTTAGAGACGACAATATTAAATTAAAAAAACAAACACAACAAATAGGTACTCATTATTGATAGACTTTTCTAGTTTCCATTTTCCAATGTTAAAAAAATAAACTCCTATGGAAACGAGTTTTAATATTAAATTATTTCGAAATGGGTTTGTATGAATGTGTGAAAATCAATTGAATGGATCTCCAGTGCCAGTGAAAAAAAGTGTTTTTTTTTTTTACAAGCAGCTCAATACGTAAAATAACCAATAAAATTCGGATTCAATTCAATTTGGCAGCAGAAATCTGAAATACCTTTATTTTATTTTCAAATGATACAATATAAATGAATTTATACCGTCCGGATAAACTGCATAATTGCTTAGAATGTTTTATTTATACGAAAAGAGTACGTTCGCAATAGAAGTATTCATTTAATAAATTCCAAAGCAGCCTTAAAATCGAAAAACTTTAAAGTGAAAGAGTAAATTAGGATAAATCCCAAATGAACATTTTAAGAAGCCAGTGATAAGTTCGAGTAGCCAAATCAGATATAAATAGCCGCTGCTGGTAACCAGAGACAATATTGAGACCACCAACTCCGACCGATTTCCCGTTACTTAGCCTACAAGCTATATTTTTATGGGGTGGCAAATGCTAAGTGCGCTTGTATTGTTACATAGAAATTCGTATTGACAAATGTCACCTAACTTCACAAATTCCGGCTCACCAACACACTCGCACCTTGCATATGCCACTTCTGCTGTGGCCAAAGTTGCTGTCAGCGTTCATAGAATTTTATCCGTTAAATTTGAAATTATTCGTTACGTGTGGATACTACTTTTTTTTAGGAATAAGTGAACATTTGCTTAAAATATTAAAAAAAAATCAACAGCGTAGATTGGTTGAAGGAAAAAAACAACATTTTACCAAATTTTCTTCAGTTATCTAAGAAAAATTTACATATGAAATCGAAGTTAAATATATGCAAAAGCAGAAAATACGCAACCATGTTTGTCATAAGTTTCTAGTATATAGAACATCTCCTTTAGATAGTTTTATTGACCAAAACAATCGAATTATTCGAATTTTAACAATATATAATAACTAACCAATGGCATTCAGCAATGAAAAAATGTGGTATTCCCGAACTCTAGCACATTTCCCCACGGTTGTCGAGGTTGGCAGCATTTATTTTTGTATTTTTTGTATGTTTTTGCATGTCTCACGGATTCTAAATTGACATAACACCGATGGGGAAACCAAATAGCGAATTTGAAAAAAAAACTGAGGGGCCCAGCGGCAAGAGGATTGTGAGTTGGGGGCCTCAGTATGATTTGTCTATGTTGCAAAGCATAGACATTGTTGGGGGTAGACATAGACAAATCATACTGAGACTCGCAATCCTCTTGCCGCTGGCCCCCTCAATTTTTTTTCAAATTCGCCATTTTGTTTTCCTATCGGTGTTATGTCAATTAAGAATCCATGTGACATGCAAAAAAATACAAAAAATCAATGCTGCCAACCTCGGCAACCATGGGGAAAACTAAGACAAACGAGTGAAAGCGAAAAGTTATCTGTTGCGCCCATAATTTGTATTCTACCAATACCAATCACAAAAAATAAATGCTACAAAAAGCAAGTTAATTTTGTATTACCTACGCACACATAATAAATAAATTAAATACAAATTAATTTTTGTTGGTTTGCCTAATCTGTAATGTTCTCCAAAACAAACACATGCGTGAGTCTGTATTTAATATTATATAACCCATTTTATCAATCTATTAAATTATCATTAGCACATTATTCACACACTCAATAGTTTTAATTGATTTATTAACTAATTCACTGAGCACACAGCATGGCACCCTACTTATTATATCATTTATATTAATGTGATAAACATTTTTCAGTTGATACACAAATATAGGTAAGTCATAGTTTTCACAATAAAATCAGACACACGCCGGCGTTTCGAGTTGGCGCTTTCATTAATAAAATCTCGAAACAAATGCAGTAGCTACCAGCGAACTTTAAAGTCACCGCAAACCAGTTTACTTGGTGCTTTGAAGATATTTGTCAGTGGTTTGGAATTTATTTTAAATAATTAAAAATTACTTAAAGCGGTATAAATAGGTTAAAAAGATGAAAAATCCCCTAACACGTATATTGGTTATAATCAGAGACGTTTATAAATACCTGCGCGCCTGTTAGTCTGACGTTCGTTTTGTAGGCGTTATTATTTGGCTAAAAAGTTGGGCTGTGGTAAGTGCAACAGTCAAAGAAAGATTATCGAAAGGTGGTCAAAGTTCGGCCCTTCAAATCAACTACTTTTTCCGGTCCGAAAAAGAATGAGCTACGAAGTGATTGCGTGTTGTTTAAATACCCCAAATTCTGGTTGGTGGACCTGAATGTTGTGACCGACGTACGGCGTTATGCTTTATTTTTCCAAGGTAGGCAGCGAGTACCGCTCTTGTCCATGTTGTCTTGCAGATTTGCTAAATATGTGAACGATGGGGCGAATGAGGTTAGTAATGCTGGAAGTGAACCCACATTCACTCAATTAGGAACCCATTGCTATGAAGGCTCCGGCATCAGCATCCTCTTCAGTGGTCACCCAGTCAACTATATAGGGGAAATATGTATCAGCCACTAACACTGATACAGATTAGATTCCGCTAAACTTATGGTTACTTTTATAGAAGGCGGTGCTTTGGACAATGCTCCGATCGAGGATCAACGGTTGCTTGAAGACAATGTCACTGTCCTCGGGACACTCGGCTACATCCCACACTACACGAAATGTAAAGGTAAAATCAAAGGTTATTCTCACTTAAATCCCGTTCAAATTAAACGCTCAATACAACTCAGTAGAACAGTCTATTTCTGAAAATAGTAGCACGGTTTGACTGACGTCTAAATAACTCTTGTATCACAAAAGGCGTTTTTCTTTTTTAGTTCAGAGCACAACCTGAACTGTTAAACAAAATAATTGAAGTGGCGGAGGAACCTTGTTGCTCTGGAACTGAAGGTTTACCAATTTAATAAACAACAATTAATAAATATTCAATTTATACATATACTTTATTACAAATGACAGCTATGTGCCATGTGTGTTTGATAAATACATCAGAACGATCTGAGTACGCTCAGTTCAGAGAGTGCTCATAATGCTCGAGCTCGGTTCAGAGCTTAGCTCTGAACTAAAAAAGAAAAACGCCTAAAGTAACTCTATAGCTCAGCAACTCATAGGCATGAATGGTGTAATTTTTTTCCGATTATGCCCTTGCCACACCACATTTCCCCCTTGCCTTTTCTAAATAACTGCAACAGTAAAAAATTCAAATAAATTTGTGTTTGCATGTCCCGCAATGTACGCTTAAGAGCTGATAAAAGTACAGTCGACAAAAACTACAAATAGCTTATTTCAAATCCACTTAAATTTGAAATCTAATGTCTGGAATGCCTACAACAGCTATAGCCGCATTCCAATCAATTAACCCCAGCCGCAAAAGATCAATATTCAACTTCACACTTGTGTATACCTATCTACGTTAAATATTTCGTCGATTGAATGTTTATTTATGCAAATGTACAAATGAGCGAGTATGTGATATCAAACGTTGACAATCTAAAGTCTAAATTGTATTAAAGCGATTTGTCGACAAGCGATTAGCGAGATCAAGCCACCCACGATTGGGCTTGATAGATGATAGACCATGATGTTTCTATTTAGTTGAATGTCAAATCATCTTGTCATGTGTATATTTATACTAACTCGTAGTAAGATAGCCTCTTCTATGTCGCTTCAAATAAAATAAAGGTTTTACGAAATATCTATAAATAGAAAAGTGAAGTCTTCTAAGACAAATTATGTCAGTTATATTCGCCAAGTTAGATATAGCATTTACGTAGTTGATCAACATTTGACACACAATCTACTAATGAGTGGTTCGATTGAAATTAACATTTTCATGTCGTACATTTCAAAGTCGTTGCAACCTGACACAAAAATACATATGCAACTATAATATAGGCAATTTTGTTCAGATCTTTATGAGTTTGAAATGGAAATCGGAGAAAACAGCAACAGGCTGTTGAACTTTGTACACGTGGATCTTATGAAGAAACACGAGTGTGCACTATTTTATACAAAATGTGATTTTCCAATAGGAACTTCGAAAACATGACATAAGCTGTAATATTTTCTACAATGTTTTTAATAAATATCAGGTCTTTTCCATTACTTTTAAATCTTAAGAATTTTTATTAAGTTCTACGAATTCTCACTCAATGCCGTTCGTTAACTCAAAAAATTCGTAAAAGAGAGCGTCATCGAGAGGGCCAGATATTACCCTTCCAGGCACCACTGAGAACCTTACGAATTTTTACACAAGAAGTTTCTTGGTGTAAAAATTGGAAAAACTGTCAGTCACCTAACAATTTACAGATGATTTAAAATTTGTTGTTCTATTTGGCCTACGAGTGCATGTTTTCGTTTCCTGCGTATTAAAATAGTATCACAGGTGGCAAAATAAAATGAAATGTTCTCATCAAGATTCTTGTCGAAAGTGGTGGCGAAATTCGTCCTCGCTGTAAGAAGGGACAGTCTCCCCCACGTCATTTTTAATGCAGTGTCACTTTTTTCTCTTCTCGAATGCTTGTAGTTCAATCAGTACAATTTCTTCCACACATTTGGATTTATCAAAAAGAAGTTTGATTAATTTGGAATCACTTCCATCGATATGTATATGAATCAACTACTTTTGTTAGTAAATTGGCAAATCCTTCGAGTTTATCAGAAATTTTAACGACTTTTCGTAATACTTTTTTGAATTTTTGAATTATGTATCATTTTTCATAAACTACTACAAAAACGTTCCCCAACTTTTTCGTAAGTGTCTCTCTTTGAGAGAGAATTTATCCCCACCACTGCTATTTTGACAGTCTATTTCATTCTTACTACAAAAGTGAAGGAACAAACCTTGCAACTTGTCATCATAGTTCTATTCGCGTACTTTCCCGAGCAACAAATTGTTGTGTGCATTTGATTTTTAAGACGGATATTGAATTGGTGTCTTGTCAACTTTGTACATTTGACAAATTTGTCTGTACTTACTCTTTCGATCAAAGAGAGAAACTGTTCGTTACTCGTTATTTTGCTATTTTTCGCTTTTTTTCTGACATTTTTGATGAGAACGTGTATAGACTTTGTGCGATTGCGATCGATTTAAGACGCGTACACAAAGGAACATCATGTTAATATATGTAATAAAAATCCGCTTTCAAATTTAGAATTTTTGAATACAAACGGAAATGGCTAATCTATAGGGTGATTTTTTAAGAGTTAAGTTTTTCAGGTTGGCAGCACTGGTTAGTAATGGCGTCCAAACGTCATCTGTCAAAGTGAAAAGTTTTCAGTATACTCTGCCATTTAATCATTTAAAGATTTACAAACAGCATTGCCGGAGAGAAATATTATTAGCGAGTACTGCAGCCAGAAAAGGGGAGTATTTTAAAAAAAATAGGAGTACAGACATTTTTTTTCTTTTTTTTTTTTGAAAATTAAATTTAAAGTGAATTAAATTTATTAATGTTAAATTACACTTTGCTGCAAGTGTAAGATATTTTAGGACTTTAAAAAAAAAATTGGAGTACGAATGTGAAAGGAGTACGGAGGCGTTGAAAGTAGTACAATACTCCTATGGGAGTACTTTCGGCAACACTGCTTACAAACGAGCAACGATAAAAATTATTGAAATTTATTATAAAAATTCGTGCTCTGTGAAAAATGTGCACCGTCTGTTACGACCATATTATGGTCGTCATAATCGACCTGGTGAATCCGTCAACGGCGACGACATCGAGCCATGATGCCCCAGTTGGCTGAGTTGAACTTGGTTGACATGTGACATCAAGACGGTGCCAAATGACACACAGCTCGTGAAACAATGGAAATGTTGAAGGATGAATTTGGTGAGCAGCTTATCTCTCGAAATGGCCCTGTTAGTTGGCCGCCACGATCATGCGATTTAACGCCTCTTGATTATTTCTGGTGGGGTTATGTAAACTCGTTAGTCTGTGTGGACAAGCCGAGCACGATTGAAGCCTTACAGGATAACTTAACACACTTAATTCGTGGAATACAGGATGAAATGCTTGTTTGAGCTTGTCTTACCCAACTGACAGTAGTTGTCAAATCTCTCAAATTTCTGTTAATTTTTTCATACAATGAACGAAAGCAAGAATGCAAAAGTTGGTCAAAATGAATGAATTTTTTTAAGTTTGTGGTTTAAAATGTGCTGTGCTCCTGTACTTTGAGGTTACATTGTATACAGGAATCCATGCAATGGGAATAAATTATATGGAATTTGACTTCTAACCAAAGTTAGCTTAAAAAAAACCGACCCAGAGCTATTGCGGATAAGTTGTAGCTCCTAAAGAGAGGTAGCAAGGCATTGTAAAAAGAAAAGTAAGAATTTAGAGGCAGTAAGTGGAGAATTTGTGTTAATTTTTGGACACTAAAAAAAAAAAACAATGCAGGCACATTATCGGATATACCTATTTTCGTTAATTTATAAACGTTCAAACTAGAAATCAATTTAGGCTCTAATTTCGTTGAATTAGTTTTAAGTTCAACTAGTAAAACAGTAAAAACAAAACCTAAATAACTTTCGAACGTATTCCATTTCCAATCACACGATTACGAACAAAAAAAAAAGAGCAATAAGGATTTTGTATTTGATTGTACGTGCGCACAAAATCTGAAATCTGAGAGCAGATCCTGAGAAGTCCAATCGAACACTGCATCAGTCTGTCAGAGCAGCAGAGCTGACAGATCACGTTTAGATCGAAAATTTCACAAGCGATATTTAAAAAGAAAATATTTTGCGCCTTGATAAAACAACAGAATACACTTATTTATTTAAAAAAAAAAAATCGAAATCATCAAATGCAAATGTTTAGGTGGTGTTTTATGTTTAAATAAAATTTTCAGATTGAACAAGCTTTTAGCGTGTTTCTGTTTTCTAAAATTCGCTTTGGCAAGATTTAATGCTAGCAAAGATATTTCTCGAGTTGCCTTTAATTTGTTGGTAGATTATTACTAAATGTGAATTCATTTAAGAAATTATACTTTTAATTGCATATGCAAAATAAGAATAGGTATATTCTATTTTAAAGACTTAAAAGAAAGAGAAACAAGTGAGTGACCATTACCACATCCAAAATTGGACGACCAACGTTAAATTAAATTTAAACTCACGACCAGCGTTGCCACTTCCAAAAAAGAGGAGCGCAGTAGATCACTAAAAAAAATGCAGTAGATTGTATCTTTCCGCAGTAGATTTTTTATTATACAAAAAACAAAGATAAATTGCTTAAAACTGTGTTAATAATCACATTAGTGTTTTTTTTTTTTTATTAACGTTCCATCAATTAAATTAAAATTTTGAAAATATTCTAAAAGCCCAGGAGAGTCTGAGGGTGTCCAAGAAAAAATGTGCAGTAGATTGGATTTAGTGGCAGTAGATTTATTATTTGCGAAAAGTGCAGTAGATCTACTGCTATTGCAGCAAAGCGGCAACGCTGCTCACGAAAAATCTAAAGGCTTTTTTTACGAACGCTTATAAACTTTTACTTAATTCTACCCTTGGTGAGAAAGCTTTTAAAAGAAAACGGCTTAGTGAGGCAACAAAAATTCAAAATAGTTACTGATCCAAAAATGGACCTCTGCCAAGAAGATGATTTTTTGGACAAAATCCGGATGAAGGTCCAAAAGAGTGTACTAACGCTCCAACTTTTCCACAATGCGAGGAATTGCCTCAAGACGAAATTCACATTGCGTATTTAAAACTGAGTCGATAATATTTTTCAATAATTTCCGCACGTTCGATAAGCGACTGAATATTTTGACAGCTTTTCGTTTCTATTCTTCATTTATTAATTTGCAAAGGTATACGCTCCCGCCCACCCATTCCAAGGCCTAGCAATTGCTATTACGCCCATGTTACCTAGAGTGTGTCACCCAAAACCGCTCATTATTTATCGCAATTAAGTACAAAACACAATTGCAAGAGATATTCCCCATCAAGGGATTCCCAAAGTCCATTATCACATCCTCGTTAGGTACCACGTTTTAGTCACAGAGCAAATAAAAAGCACCGCAGGTATGCATTGGATACTGCTTCCTGTTCAGATAATTAATCCAAGATCATTATTCTAAGTTTTGTGGTTTTTTTCTCAGTTTTCTTTCAAAAATGTGAACGTGATGTCTACTTAATGAAAATACTCACAGCGTCACAGCTATAGAAGCTATCGTACTTAATTTATTAAAAGGCGTACCTACAGTGACAGCCAACAGATGTATGCGTACAGTTTACTCATACGTAAGCAAATTTAAAAGACTAGAATTTATTTACAGAACGGAATTTGGTTTTGTGACCTCTTGGGGGAGACTATCGCTAAAGAAAACTGTGCAAAAACAAAAATCATTCATCCGAAGTGATTGGGAAGGCAAGTCCAAGTGACTCCTCTGCGGTTGTCAAAGTCGCAGCTATGCTTTTCGAATTATCTGCAGATGGCTTCTAATTAATCACACGACCTGCTTGTAAAAACTGGACATTGATTACAATGACGAACAGCAATTGATTATTTCAGTATTAGAAATTGATTAGATTGCAATGTGAAATGATAATAGAAATACAATCACAATCACAATGTGTGCAGTGTGCACATGAAAATACAGCATTTTCTTTGACTAGCGTGCTAATGTCTATCTGTAATTTAAAACTGAGTAGGAGTAACTTACCTAGCAATAAACCTGTCAATTTCGTTGTATACCTACATTTGAAAACAAACAAAATGTTAAATTTCGATTGGGGTTATAATTATTGAAGTCACGTTTTAGTAAAACGTCGTACATATTTTTGACATGACCGGTCGTGGCAGACGTCAACAATAATTGCTTCTTGCTAATTGAATGAATTGAAATGAGTATTCGACTGTCTCAAGCAGGCAAATGGGTATCACGAATATGAGCTGATTTACATTCTATGGGCGTTTTGACAGTAGCAAAGTGTTTTTCGGAGATTTCTCGAAATTGAATTGTGTGTATGAATTGGATGAACTTGTTAATACAATTTGGAATGCCATTACAGGCGGATATTGCATCAGCTAACCGTGATCCCAATAACAATTTTTAACATGAACTACTTGAGCACTTAATGTTAAGATACCTACATTCTTCGGAGGAATGATGAAATCCAACATCAGTTACTTGTCACAAATTTGTTATTTGTTATGTAATGTGAAGTGAGGAACAGAATGAAAAACAAATTGTAATGTTGTGTGGGACTGGGTTTGTGGTATTGAAAAGTGTATTAACCTTCAATTTATTTTGACGAGTTGACAAAATACCAGCTCTCATGTTTGATCTTGAAATTTTGATTAACCATCACGAATTTACGTAGTCTTAGTGAATAAACAGGATTACGGTTTATTGCTTTCACTCAACCAAGTGTAACTTATGTATTTTATATAAGTCTAAGCTGACAGCAGCCGTAGATTATTTTTTGGCATTTCACCAACAAAGGCTTCAATCAGAAGCAGTTTTCTTGTTCCATTACTTGGATTACAGAATGAGTGGCTCCCCGATTGAAACCAATGGAAAACGACATAATTGGCCGCATTCAAGAATCCAGTTATCTTAAGTCGACTAGATTGGTCTGCTTGAGATGCAACCTGAACGCAATTGGTCGGGAACGTCACTTTTCCTACGTCAGCCACATATGCGAACTGTCAACTTAGTACTCAGTCACGAATTTCTTGACGGGATTCGTCGGCTACTCCTCCATAAACGTCAACTGAAACATCTGCTCATATAACCGATTTCTCCCAATCAAAACCGAGATACATCTAGTGAGAGAGCTGTCAGACTTCCTAAACTAGATACTTGAACGTCCCCACCCCCATTCATCTCGCATTACCAAAGTAAGGATAAGCAAGCATGCATGGCAAAGCGAAACTATAAATAGTACATTCATTCATATGACACAATAGTTTTAATAAGAATTTAGGTTCTGCAGGATTTCATTGGTTCTCCTCTTAGATGACTATGCGGCATTTTTTCACACGAAATATGTTTTGTCTGAGATAAACTCGCCGACAAACGAATTTTTGAGGGGAACTCGATGCAAACGGAATGCGAATCGCCTCCTTGACTACGGAGCGGAAGGAGTATGACAAACTGTGACGTTTATTACGGAGATGTCGCTATGAAAGTTTCAGGTAGAATTAGCTGGGATTCATCAAAACCCTCGCAGAAGAACAAATTGCGAAGGAAGCTATATGCATATGGTAGGAATAAATCGTCCAGCTTTGGCCGGTTGGATGATTGACCATAAAAGTATCCACATTAAATGTTTGACGGAAATTACGTGGACTTTCATATATACATACAATACGGTGGGAAATGCACATTACAATATAAGCAAACAAAGATTTATTTAATATTACAAATGTGTGCCTAAGGTTGGTGAAATTTGAGACAATGTTTGGTTAGTCCTCTTATCGACAAAAATTGCGATATAAATTCAATACGCATTAGTCGTTGCGATAAGAAGAAGAGATAAAATTCAATTTACGTTGCAAGAAATTGATTTAAAAATGGGCACGTACATATTTCTACCTTCTACGTAATGGATAAGTTGTGTAGCTATGTTTATGAATTATGACTCATTTTTTCCGAAACGAAGGTAACCCTTTTCAATCATGCAGACTGTTCATTGGGTCGTAACGTAGCAATTGATTTTACTCAAGAGAAATGTCAAAATCGAATCATTTGCTACATTTCGTATGAATAAAACCCAATTTGAGTTAGTTACAACTTCTGACTTGTTCGAAAAGCGGCAGCACTGACCTTTTACTCAGATCGGTATGAATAAAACTTATCAGACAAAGCAAATGCTATTCAAATTCTGAGTTTGCTATTTAGTCGACTTAGACCTTTTGCTAAATATTTTGTACGCACATTTTTTACATAAAACAATCTACGTTTCGATATTTTGTTTATAAATAGTTAAATTAAGTTTCGTTCGTGCAGGAAAACCAAAATTTTTTTATTTTTTTATTTTTTTTTGAATTTTTTTTTTCACTTTTGATGATTTTCGCGCAAAAATTTGAAAATATATTCAAAATAAACAAACCACCGGAGACCGGACAGTTGTCACTTATCAAGTTTGACAGAAATTGTAAGGCAAGGACATGAACAGCGAAGAAAATGCTATGTTCGAATTTTCGAACTTACTTTAGCAAACTAGGTTTTTATTCATACCGATTCAAAGTATTTGCCCAGGGCTTTTACTTTGCTGAAACCTCTTACTCAAAGCAAATGATAGTTTTTATTCATACGACCCATTGCTTCCAGTTCTACAGGCCTACTCACATGAGAGCGAATTGCGAATAGGTGAATTGAAAACAAGTAAATTTAACTGTATTTATGTATTGAAAATTGCTATTTATTTTACCACAAAAGCATTATATTCTTTAAAAAAACTGTCTCAATAATTGATTTAAATTGTGAAATTTACAATTACAGCAATTTTTACGCGAAATTCTTACCGTGAACTGTCACACTTCAATCACAATCCACATAAAACAGTCGTAATCCGCAAACCCAGGAATGAAAAATGCATTCGAACTCAACCTGCTGTTTTAGTTGATGTTTTTGGTAGCCACCAAATCTAGTCAGGAATTTCCGACCACTTATCTGATATTTCGGTTGTATGCTTGACGTTCGAATACAAACCTACTTTGCTAAATCAAGTTCGAAAATTCGAACATATCATTTACTTCGATGAACGTGCTCATGCCTTGCAATTCCTGTCAAACCTGACCAGTAAACTTGATTTTTTTTTTCAATTTCTCTTAAGGGTCTACCGATTTTTGTGTTACAGTCGGTAAAAGTGAACGAAATTGAACAAAAGAACATTTTGCGCCTAGAAACATTATTTTAGTTCGTTTGATGTTTTATTTCAACTTCAGGTGCCGAGAATCGTAGCCGACCATCGGCTTGTTGGAAATATTTTTTGACACACTAGCCAATTAGTTAAAGCATAACTATGAATTACCGAAAGGTTTCCGAAATGTTAACCTTAAAGCCCGATTGTCCTTTATACCTTAGCAATGACTGTGTCTCACAATTTGAATCGAAAAGAAATATTTGCCAAATAGTCGACAGTCCACACTTCGCGTGACACGAAACAATTGCAGATTTTTCCATGAACCTCATAGGGATTAAGTTGGTTTTCCTGTACAAAAAGTTGACCTTTATTTATAAATAAAACATTGAATATGCACAATGCTTAGATTGTTTTATGTTGAAAATGTGCGTACAAAATATTTAGCAAAAGGTCCGAGTCAGCAAAATACCTAGCAGACTTAAAACTTCGTAGCAATTGCTACGTTTCATTCATACCATACCGATCTGAGTAATACTCTATTCACACTGAGGCGAAATCCGGGTTTCCGCGAAAACACTCGAAAACTTAATTGAAAACCCATACATATTTCAGTTTTCAAAACGAGTCGCTGTCCACTAAAAAAGACAACGATAACGACTTCCAATCGTTGGATTGTTAAAACCAGAGATGAATATATATATTTCGTACGTCTATCCTCCCAAAACCCATTTGTTTACATTGTTTTTGCCTGTAAATACGTGTGACTTAAAAACAAAAACATGTTGCTAATGGCCGACCACCATTCCTTTTGCTTTTATGGGCATCGCGCTGTTCAATTGTTTTGTCTTTCGTATGGAATTTGTTTTGTTTTTACACGGCTTCGCTTAAAATAAATAAAAATAGTGAAATAAACATTTCGGAATAGCGAATTCTTGCATTCAACTCTAATTTATGAACTCACATATACTAGAAAAAAATAACCCAACATGTGCGTGACTTCATAAAATTTTCAGGAAAACAGCTTGTAGGCAGCTGCCTTTCGACTGGAAAGTTGTATATCTCTGTATTTCACTATCTTTGGTTAAAACAAACACACATTTTGGATTTTGCAATTTTAAGAAAACTCAGCAGAACAGCTGACCGAACAGAAGTCACAACACAAAACTGAAAATCAATTGCCACACTTAATTGATGGGCTAATATTATTTTTAAATGTTCTGAATTAATTTTATTTGTTAATTAATGCGATCGAAATTTGTAACTAAATACCTAGTTTACTCAGAAGTTTCACGAGTCACCAGTGTCTGACAGCTGACTGAAACGTCAAACGAAAACTAATTGGTGTTCGGTGTAAATGCATCGACGAGTTTTAGGGTAAAAAAGGAAAGTGGTGCCGCTTTTCTAAAGTAAGTTGTTTGATAGTGAAGAACTAAAATACAGCAGGTCCGCGCCCGACCTACAAAAGTGCAGAGAATCACCTGCAGTACCTAATCTGTTTATATCGACAGCTAAAATTCTTCAAACGAACACACCAAATTTAAGCAGTGAATTTAAACACAACTATTCGGATTTTTGATCGTTACGTGTGTTTCTACAAAATCGTCAGCAAAGACAAATCATCATAGAGTACTGTCTCTGATCTTCAGCTTATCCGGAGCTGAAACTGAAACTACTTATGTCGGCTACCAATACGCAATTAGGTCCTCATTTTATCTACTTGTTTTACTGCATCCTCAAAAGATTAAGGTGCAAACACACAGCTTTGTGCGTCCCTCCCGGCCCTTCTTCGCACTGAAAAACAGTTGTCAAAACGTAACACAAGGAATAATTAAAGCCATTAATAAAAAGTTGTGAACTGCCCAGGCCTGCCGGCAAACTTACACACAAATACTGTTAGGTACGTCCACTTCAAAATTCTATTTAAATATCGGACATGTTACAACCTTGCTGTAAAAGCATCACCACTGTCAAGGCTCATCGACTATTGCGAAACACATCAATTAATTATTTTTGTACACACAACAAATTGCGGCGACCCATTGCCGAATGCTTTTGGCATTCTAGATACCCATACGAAACGATGTGATTTTGTTGTCTTCGTTGCGAAGATGATGTCATTGAAGGCAATCTGATGCCCTTTGCGCACCCCAAAAAAGACAGGCCCAAGTTTCCTATTGATTTTTTTTCCTAATTTTATGAATGGCATATATATTTCGTAGGCACTGTCAAAATCTTGTGCACATATGCACTAAAAGTATGCTTAGATTAAACATGGACTACACTACTTACTCATAGGCATCGTCCTTGACAAGTCCTTTTAGTAAAATTTTGTCTCCATCGCTGATGGTCTTTGGAACAATGGCTATTAACGGTCGAGACATTTTCAAATGCTGCAAAACTTCAGGCACTTATTTCAAATTTTCTTTTCACAATTATTCACCAAGTAATCGGTGTAACGCACAAGCAGTAACTGAAATCAGGAAACACTGAAGGCACACTTTTATATTGGATGCGATATCGGAACTCAGAAGGGACAACGACAAATGATTTGTTTTGAAAACCGTTGCTATGCTATTGCGAAAATGTAAATAAAATTCTTTTAGTTGCACTGTAGAATTTCCCCAGCGTCATTTCCCTTCCTTACTTCCAGGAACTGTTTCCCCTAAAACTCTTCGACGATCCCGCGAACAGTTACCGGCGAACTGGAAACTTTGTTAACCAAAATCCGTGTTATAAATTATTATAAAGACACAATTGCGTCACAAGCAAGAGTACGACACGACGGGCAGATTGGACGGTATCTGTCTAGTTCGGGATTAGTCACTAGCAATATACCGTTTTAAAGCTTCACACAGACCAGTTGTAGCCGGTTCCTATGAAGTTTGTTTCGTATTGGAATTTTGTCGGCGGCGTCGTGACAGTATATAGGTTGCAGCTACGTCTTGACCTAACCTAAGAAGTAATGATACTAAAAAGCAAAAGCGGGGAGGATTTTGTATTTTGCCCCAGCGAATGGAATGGAATGTTCCCCAATTTCTTGGTGAAAAAGAAATTGACAATAAAAGGGTTTCTTACAATTGAGCTGCACGGTGTGTTGCTGTCGGTAAGGTAACTCATATGGGTCTTTTGCAGTGTTTTTAGATCGTGGGATTTCTCCCTTTTTGCGGGAATTTTAATGTGTGAATCCCTTCTTGGGAATAAGAGAATACAAGAAAATTGTGGGAATTTCTTTCATAAATCTGACTAAAAGACAATCATATTTCAAACTATAAATAATGCTGAAGTTTCATCAAAATATCTCCGGACTTTTAAACGGTATATTTCGTCAGGATTTTCGTATTCATAAAAAAGAGCTCTCTTAATAGCTTTTTAGCAATTTGTCTTAGCAGCAGAAGTAATCATAATATTTATAAATAAAACTGCGACTACTAGATATTACACTAAATGTGAGTTTAACGTGACTTTCTTTCCATATAATAAAGAATTTACATTTAAAATTTAATATTTTTTTAACAAAAAAATATCAAGAAAATTTCAAAGGGAATTGGAGTGACAACGCTTAGTGAAAAATACAAAAAAAAATACGTTTTTGTTTTTCAGTTCAGAGCAGAATCTGAACTGTTATAGAAAAAGTTCGTGTATCTTTTGTAAGCTCATATACATCAGAGCTCCGAATTTCTGTTTCTTTTTTCGTTCAGATCATGATCAGAGCACGCTCTATTACCTCAGAATAAATTGCTCAGTCAATTCAAATCAAAGGCTGAGTAAAAAGCTGATTACCAGAGATGAATGAATAAAAGAGTTGGATATCTCCCGTACGTCTATCCCCCCAAAACCCATTTGTTTACATTGTTGTTTTTGTAGGTTCAACCCCAGTGTGTGAATACGTGTGAGCTATAAAAAAGAATGTGGCGAATGGCCGACCAACATTCCTTTTGCTTTTATGGGCATAGCGCTGTTTTGTGTTTGGTATTGAACTGTTTGGTTTTTGTTAAGGCTTCAATTAAAATAAAGAAAATAGTGAAACACACATTTCGGAATATTTAATTCTTGCGTTAAAGTCCAATTCATGAACTCACATACAGTAGAAAACAAATAAATATATGTGCGTGACTTCCTGAATTTTTCGGGAAAACAGCTTGTAGGCAGCCGCCTTTCCACTGGAAAGTTATACATCTCTGTATTCCATTATCTTTGACACTTACTGTCACATTTGACAGCGAAAAAAAAAAAGAATAAACAGAACCTTGTTGTTCTGCAACTGAAGGTTTATCAATTCAATAAATAACAATTAGTAAATATTAAATTTATACATATTTTTATTACAAATGATAGCTATGTGCTCAAGTGTGTTTCATAAATACATCAGAACGATCTGAGCACGCTCGGTTCAGTTATTTTGTTTATCTATCTAAAAGAGAAAAACGGCTAAAGAGCTGAAATTCTGGCTCTGTTGATTCGGTTATGGGGACGTTCAGATACCTAGTGATTGTTTAAAGTCAACTCAATTTATCTGGACTAGGTTTCCCAATTCCCAAAGCGTTAAATAGGTTCCTAACTTGAGTTATTCGACTGATGTCGAAATTTGGCCTTAGCCTAGCACAATTTTATGCTATTTTCCCTTTTTTATTTCGAAAAGGTGGTCCTCAACTTTTTTTTTAAAAATTATTATTTGCAAATAAGTACTTTAACCCTAGAAAGATAATCATAAAATAAAGAGCGTAAAAGAAAATCATACGTCTCATACGCCAATTAGTGTATTTAATTAAACATATGAACTTCTTATTATTTATAATAAATTTATTTAATTATATAGATACTATTCAAAAAAAATAAATTAATGAATTTTTTATATATAGTTGAGACAGTCAACGCGCTGCGGTTTAGAATTTAAAAGTTATCACACAATTGTCCCGCGCCATACGTCTCGTGGACGTAGATTATCTTTCTAGGGTTAAATGTAAAACACAAAAAAAAACAATCTTTTCAGATTTCAGAGCACTTTTGCGAATCTGGATTTTTTTCTCCCATTTGTTCAGATTTACCAAAACAAGTACGTTTGAGTTTGTCAGCTAGTGGAACTTGCTTACGTTTTCATAAACTGCAAGGAAATGCATTGCATCGGGAGGATCTATTTTTGTTAATTATTTATGTGCAAATGGTTAGAAATCAATTTGGGCGCAAAATTTGATTGTTTTAATATAAAATTTTACCAGTGAATGCAAAACGCTTCGAAAACTGTCGAAGGCTACATTTATTCGAACCGCACGAATATCAACACAAAAAAGAGCAAGTTACGTTGTTATGTTCGATAGACACACGAAATCTGAAATCTGAGAGCGAATCTGAAGAAGCCCAAGCGAAAACCACATAAATTTGTGTGTTAGATTTTTGAGCCCTACCGGCAGACTAGGTAAGTAATTAACTACCTAATTCAGATCCATTGCCTACCATATGAACACAGCCTTCCCGCATCCAATGAACTGTAATGTGGCATTTCATGACGTACTCGCATTAGCCAATAGGAAAACGACAAGTTCTTTAACTTGAGTGATGTGTCAATTGTGTTCTTTTTCACCGGTTGTCCGCTAGCACATAGGAAAAATCATTTTTCTTTTTATTGTTTAATAGGCATTAACAATAAGTTCATACACTATTTATAAATTAAACTCGCGCAAAGACATCCTAATCACCCAAAGTGATTGAAAGCCCATCGCAACCATTAAAATATTTACGCAATATTGCCTTATAAGAAAACTGCACTCCCACACTCGTGGAAAATAGAAGAAAAACATAAAATTTCTAAACTAAAACATAAATCAAAATGAAAACACAAATTTTGTTTGCACTGTTATTTGTATTTATTGCACATACATCTGGACTGAAGGAGGAGGATTGTGAAGGTAACTTCAATACGCTCGCAGCAGGAGAATGAGGTCTAACACGCCTTTTATTTATTTTGCAGTGTGTGTTAAGACTGTCCGGCGCTTTGCTGAATCTCTGACTGATGCCACCAAAAAGGACTTCAAATTGATTGAGGGAGAATTCAAGAAATTCTGCAAAACACAAAAGAACAAGGAACAACGATTTGTGAGTGCTTGTGTGACAATCAAACCTGTGCGCATTTTAATACTTGTAACTATTTCCAGTGCTACTATCTTGGGGGTTTGGAAGAGTCAGCCACAGGTATCCTTAATGAACTAACCAAGCCACTCAGTTGGTCAATGCCCGCCGAAAAGGTCTGTGAAAAGCTAAAAAAGATGGACGCACAGATCTGTGATCTGCGTTATGGTAACACAGTTGACATCGTCACCAATTGACACCCCAATTTCAACTAAATTTACCTCTTGTAGAGAAACAAATCGACTTGAATGCCGTCGACTTGAAGAAACTTAAAGTGCGTGACCTCAAGAAGATCCTCAGCGACTGGGATGAGAGCTGTGACGGTTGTCTGGAGAAGACCGACTTCATCAAGAGAATAGAGGAACTCAAACCCAAATATGTTCGCAATGAATTATAAAAATAAACTCACTATATGTTAAATTAGACAATTTCCATTGAGAATTTTTATTTCCATCGAGTATCCAACATTTCGTTACAAAAACTTTAAAAATAATCCATGCCCTCTAAAACGACTAGAGGGAAACACTTTTCCTTTCAAATTTTGTTCTAAATCGTAAGTTCAACTCGCTGAGCTTAGGAAATGCATACAAATAATAAACAAAGTACCAACTTTCTTTGTTCTTGTCAAATAAATATTATTTAATTAGTTTAACAGTACATAAATAGATTAACTTTGAATTATAAAAAAAAAGAAAGAAAATTCGAGCATTATTTGCTTAACGGCGGTACGGCTGCTTGTTGTAGCGTCCTCTGGAGCTCTCCTCAGAAAGGTTTACGTATTCGCTGTACACTACACACCAGCAGAACGTTAGAATCACTGAAACGATAAAACGAGATTTTGTTGTTAGATAAATGCAGTTTGGCTTTGGTTATCGTTGTGTTATGTTATGAGCGTATTGTCGGTTTCTGGTCGACCTACTTATTCCGGTTTCGTTTGGAGAGGTTGATGACCATCCGCGGAATGTCTGTGATTGTTTTATTTAGATAATATTATTGTTGATGTTGATTGTAAAGATAATTTGAATTTTGAATACAAACTGGAGCAGTCTTGGAAGATAAAGATTTACGAGTCACATTACAAAGCTATTAGCTAGCAAGAGTTGTGGGAGGGACTTTTGTGAAAATATTCGTAAGCTTTATTAGAATGACGTAACAATCATATTCCGCAGGATATTGAGCTGTTGCTGCATTTACTTCCTTCCGTATCACTTTTGCAGAAGGGTGCCGGATTGTTTTTCGCATTATAGGCACGCTCGAATTAACTCGTGCAAAAAATTTCGAGTGTCATATTTTAAAATAGCATCGTGGTTCCGTCGTTGCAATTTAAAACGACGATTATGTACTTTTAAGGACATTTGTCTTCATATGCTTATGCAATGTGCCCCTCAGCATTTAGACGCCCGTGCTTTCACTTTACTGCATTTAAAATTAGATCTTTCAAGACTCTTTTCATAGGATAGAAATACCTTCTGCTACAATTGCATGCGAGTTGCAAAAATGAAGGTATAAAATTGCGGCGGAGGTGTATTTCCTTCTGTCCCATCAGCTATTTACCTAACCCAGCAAATTAATGACATTTGAAAAGAGTACAGGATTGCTCCGTTGAGGTAAAGAAAACACTAGTCCGAACTTTGTATTATTCTACCTATCATGAGCCATTCTCAGACGGCATATTCTACTATTCGGGTACCTATATTGCGCACTATACAATTTACTTTCGCATAGCTTAAAGTCAGGTTCAAAGATGGAGCCAGGGACTGGATCTGACATTTATGGAGAGTGCCTAGCCAACTATTCAGTCGGACTTAGGCCTTGCCAAAAACACATCCACAGTATTGAAGTCCTTGCCACTGCGCTGGAATAAATCTAATCTTGGCAAAACTATACTCATTTTTTTAAAGCTTTGAAAGCTGCTTGGCTGTTGGCTCATCTGCCACAAAATCAAATCTTGTTTTGAAACAATAGGTACATGACCATCTAAAAACTTACTAAGAAAAAACCCGGTCATTCTAAATTCGATTTCAGCCCACAAGGGTTTTGCTGGCATCGAGACTGCTGACTAACATGCTAAAATCGGCGCAACAATACCATATATCGGACCTGAACGCTTCTGTGGTGCCAGCAAAAAACACTTCAGTAATAACATCAAAAGTTTGGCTCGTATCGAATCCAATAAAATCTGGCTTAAATCGCCGGGGCAAAAATGCACCAGACTTCCTCAAATTCTCTCCCAAAAAATCTTGTTTCCTCATTAATCTGGACAAAAACAACCTAAGAATCCTAACAGGAATAATTAGTGGACATTGCCTCATAAAAAAACATCTCCACCGCATTGGTGCCTCACTGGATTCTACATGCAGACTCCGTCTTTAGAGTGAAGAATCTTCTTTTCGCATACTCATGGAATGTCCGGCTCCTTTTTGTCTCAGAAATCACTCTTGGAGAGGAAACTATTACTCCAAAAAAATTTTACTAACATACCTGGGAATGCACCATAGGCTCCTTTTAAAAGAGGCTATACATTTGTCGATTGATTAGCAAATACACAAACTCAGGAACTTCTGTAAATACAAATTTTGTAAACGACTTAAGCTGTCAATTTCCAAAGCTGTTATCAGTTTTGATCGAAAAATGCTAAAAGAAAGGAGCGAGCTATATGGAATGCTAATTAAATTTCAGTTCCATACAAGCCCTGCGCTAAAATTGACGCCAATATAGCGCTCTTCGTACAAAGCGAATAAAAAGTTTAACAAAAATCCAACCATCTTGGAATTCTTCATAGAATTATAATATATTAGGTGTTAGTAGATTTGCTGAGTAGAACCATTGTATATAGAGACTAATGTTTATATACAATGGTAGAACTGTTGAAATTCAAATTGTTGCGGAATTATTTACAATAGATGTTGCACCGAAAATGTGGTATAGTTCAAACCATGAATAATAGATGAAACCAACAAAATTTTAATAAGAAATCGTATTAGGAGCATTATGAGCGTTCTCTGAACCGAGCGTACTCAGATCGTTCTGATGTAATTATGAAACACAGTTGAGCACATAGCTGTCATTTGTAATAAATATGTGTATAGGTATATTGAATATTTATTAATTTTTGTTTATTAAATTAGTTACATTCAGTTCCACAACAACAAGATTCGTCCGCCAATCCAATTATTTTGTTTATCCTGTTTTTTTTTTTTCTGTCAAAAGTGCCTGTAAGTATGTAATCAGCTTTATACTCAGCCTGCTTAGTCAATTTATTCTGAGCTCATAGAGCGTGCTCTGGTCATGCTCTGAGAGAAAAAAGAAACACAAATTCTTAGCTCTAGTTCAGAGAATGATCAGAGCGCGCTCTATGAGCTCAGAATAAATTGACTGAGCATATGTATATATTTATTAAAAATGTCAGCTACGTGCTCAAGTGTGTTTCATAAATACATCAGAACGATCTGAGCACGCTCGGCTCAGAGCGCGCTCATATTCTCGAGCTCGGTTCAGAGCTCAGCTCTGAACTAAAAAAGAAAAACGCCTATTGTAATGGGATAGCCATAAAATAATGTAGTTTTCCATTGGGACATTCGTGTTCCATTGGGAAAAAAATCAATCTTTTTTTTGATTCGGATCATCTTTTGCAGATCTCGATATTTTTTCAGATTTACACATACTACCTACCACAAATACTAAAACAAATGTGAAAACGCAAAATAATGAAATACATAAACAGCAATGGACATAGTTTTGAAGGAATTATTATCTTCATTGTCTTCCATTCGGAAACATTTTTCAAGCCGATTTCCATGGTTGATTTTACCAAAAACAAATGCAATTTGAACAGCTGACATTGCTGTCAAATAACGCACTAATCTATTTACAAAAGCAGATCAATTTCATTGCATGTTCCATGAGCCGCATAAAATCTAACATCTGAAAAAGATATTTGTTGGTCCCAATGGAAAACGATATTAGATCAAAAATAAGATTGATTTTTTGTCCCAATGTGAAACGACATTAATTGGCGTAATGCGAATTTTTGTCGCGGCAAAAACAAATTTCGTTGTCTGTCAATCTCCAACATTTAATCTTTCAAAGTTTCCATCCGAAGTCGTATGACAAATTGAAATTGCCAGTGGAAAAAATGTAATAAAAATAAAAACACTTGACTCACATTCAGTCCTAATTAGAGCATACGCCCATATACAGTTATATCTATACCCAACCAACCAACATACATCCGGCAAATTTCCGTGAATTTTTCATTAATTAAAAATGTTCGCACGCTTTTTGCAGCTGCTGTGCTATTTGACACCTTGGGCTCTGGGAGTATATACAAAACCGAACTTACCGACACACAGCAATCCGAATACGAGCCACAGCACACCGGTGACAACAAATCCGTCGATAAAGAACACCACCGCCGTATAGATAACTGACACGAGTAGGCCAATAGCAATCATTATTCCGAGCACAACCCATGGCATCATTAGGTAATGATTTCTCTAAACGTCGCAAAGTACAAAGAAGAATATTAATAACACCCGGGGGTGACTTGGTGTGGAACCCCAACAATGTGACCACATACCTTTATGACGCCGGCAATCATCAGGGTCGATATCAGAATTGTCATGCACAAATTAACTGCGAGGATGATTTTCACCACATTCGATGGCAGCCAATCGAACAGGATGGTTTTGAATTCCACGCGTGTAACGAAGATCACAATGATCGTCAAAATGGAAAGTATTATCGCTAACAGACCGGATATGATGGATCCCGTCCGAAGGGATGTGCACCGGCAGCATGAGTTCAAAAGTGGTTCAGCCATTTCTCAGCTGGGTGGGTTTATGATCGAACTGCAAAGAAGGACAACTATTAGAAGATGCTACTGACAGATAACTTAGAATTCTAACTGCATGTACGCTTTCATAACACACTCACGTCACTTTATATTGTATTGAATGCGAAATGCAGCTAAAATTAACAGCCCCTCGGATCATCGCCGCTGAATTTGTATTTCCATTTGGAAATATGCAAATTAAACTGCGCTGCCGTCAACACACACCATTGCAATGTGGCATTTTTTGTATCGTATCTTATCACCTATGCCACAGTGCAATTCAAGTTGTGTTCGTTTGGAGACGAGCACACTTTTGGCCTTGAATTTTAATCGCCAAAGTTGTTTAGCGAAAACGTTTATTTTTTGTTTTTAATTTAAAAAAAATGACGCATTGTGCTTGGCGAAATTTTAACACATTTTTAATTTTTATTTTCTTTTGCCTCAACGGATGTGAGCCATCATCGAATACCTCGAACATGGAAGTCGCGATGAAATCTCTGAAATCCCAGCAAAAATTTGATTTAAAAATGACGCAATTTTTGAAAATCAAAGAAGAAAAAAGAATAAGAACATTTTATCTGTGGGAGTCTGCGTCCAATACTCGTATATGTGCCAAACAAGCCTTGAACAGGCAAAACCGTCCGAGGAGACGAAATACCTACACACATAGCATTGATGCTGTTTGTATAGAAATATAATCTTGCTATGGCGTAGTGTAAACAAATTTTTTGGCGTGTGACGTCAGTTTGTGTTTAGTTTTCATCATAAATAACTAATAGAAATGTGGAGGAGAACTAGTGTAGAGGGTCAGTTTTTAAAATTCTAGTTCTTGAGTCTGACTAGGCGACGAAAAGATAAACGAGTTTATGGGTATTTATATAGCGCTGTCGTTTGCTGGAATGAGAACTAGGGAAGGCTATGCGATCAGTGAACTTCTGCAGGAAGGTTATTGATGGTCATAAGTGACTCATCAAACAAATCATATACAACCCAAAACCGATTATCTTTAACTACACATCCCGTAGGAGTGATATAGCAGGTTAATTGTAGATGCGTTAATTTGATCGTATAATAGAGGTTTTCGTATACTGACATTATGGCCGCGTTCCATTGATCGCTAGATGAGAAGTCGCACGTCAAATTCCATGTAAAAAAAACACGAGGAACTATATTTTTTCGGCTTCTTCAGATTTCGTGTTGATAATCGTACGATTGGAATATGTGTTGCCTTCGACACTTTTCTACGACATTGATTCATAAATAATTAGAGCAACAAAAGCATTCTGAGAAGCCCCATCGGATACCAGATAGATAATTTTGACTGACTTGGGACCTGGAGTAATTTTAAAAAGTTTTGTGACATTCTTCACTTCAAATATCCTATAGTGACTTTATAATCTTTTTAGGTGGTGGTTAGAATTAATTATTGACATTCTTTGACATCACAACAGCTCTAGTTGATCTATATATACGGGCAATACAAAACAACGCTACAAAATAGATTAAAAACAATAAAAATTAAAACGCCAATTCGAATTTGGGGTAAAGTTCAAACGAATTGTGTGTTCGCTGGTTTGTGGAACGCGGCAAGGGTGTTTTTTTCGCAGCAACATTTGGTACCATTCGGAATTTGGTTATTTGAACTTTTGTAAACATTTCGATTGATAAGTTATTTATCCTACATTTGGATTAGTAAAATTCGAAATGTTTTGTTTATAAACGGGTTGTTCAGGCATAATAATTAATTCTTTCGTTTCGCTGTCACATGAATAGACCTTTAAGGAAATGGTTAAACTTTCCTCAAGGGAACATTTCTCGGTCAACAGCAAATTTAGTGGCCAAAGACGAGATTAGTCTGGGCTAGATTTGAACGCAAAAGCTATATAAGTCGGTAACGCTACCTTTCATACGTCAGTCCCATATACGTACGAACTGAAAACTTAATATTCAGTCCAGAATTTCTTGACTATATTCTTTAGCTACCCCTCCATAGATGTCAGTTTATGCACACAATTGCTCTAGACCAATCAAAACTGAGATTCATTGAGTAAGACAGCTGTCAGACTGACTAGATCAGTATAAAAGGAGAAAATACGAATCGTTAATGCAATTCGATTTAAAGGTAAACGAGTTTGAATAAAGGACACAAAATTGAGTTTCCGGAGGACTAGTGGGTGTGTCGACAAAATTCGGAATAAAGTGAGTTAAAAAAAAAATTGTCTTATGGAAAATTAGTTACTTTTTAAATGAAAAGAAAAGCCAAATGTATTTTGTGCTCTGCGATAGTTGGTGTTCCTCTATTTGCGACGTTCGGATGCGTAGAACTTCAACTAGATATGTTTGCACTAGGTTTACGAACGTTTCAGCTTGACTTGTCAGGTGGGAGCAATGTTGCAAGTTACATAGTGCGCTTGAATTTAACAACTAAAATTAAGAGAACTCCCGAGAGTTGTTTGTTAGCAAATGTTATGCTGCTTTATCCATTAAATCCTAACAATTTTTCTTAATTTAGTTAGCAACTGAAACGGGACTATTTGTTATATCAAATGTCATCTGAGCATTAATAGAAGTAATAACTGAAGTTGTGTTTTACTTAGAGCATGCTTTTCTTGAGTATATTAGTTGTTAGCCGTCACTTTAACGGCAAATATATAAATGTGATCAATATTGACCAACTAAAAGAGAGATATCCGATCATGTGCGAGATTTACAGCTGTCAATGGGCATTTACAAAGTAAGAAAGGAAATACTGCCACAATCTTTGTATGGCGTATTTTATGGTGAATCGAGACCTTTCTTCTTTAAGAAGATGATGAATCACGGCCTCAAACCGCAATTCAATCCAACTAGCTCAGTCTCTAGTTGATTGTCTTTCTCCAAATATGAGCGCTACCTAAGATACGGATTTCTTGCGACGACCATTACGTTCTTCGGTAAAATCCTGCCATTAACTTTGCTTAAGTCATCGAAGGGTCAAACGGACGTCCAAAACATGAAGAACTTTACTTCTTCTGTCATATTAATGAATGTTTTAAACAGACACTGTTTAGGCAAGCATGCCTAAAGGAGTTAAGGATGAAAAAGGTGAGTAGACAAGTTCATATGTTCCATATAAGCATCACACTGAAGGTTTAGCTATGTCATTACCCTTTTCATGCCCTAAGTGAGGCTTGTATCACGAATATCAATAGCTTCACGGGTTGGCCATAAACATGTTATGTAAGCAGTCTTTCTTATGAAGCTATAGCTGACTCAGAATCCACATTCTTGCTCTCAACCGTAATCCGTACTAAATTGGACCACAACTCCAGGGCTGATTAACGATTAGAACACTAAGACTAACATTTTGTTAACCAATCGTGTAAATACACTATGTCCCCGGAGACGGGGTGCAGGTTCCGTATTCGAAAATATACTCTGTGAAAGTCGAGCACTACAAAGGTAAAGAAGACGTCTTTTCCAAAAAGACATCCCTAAGGAACTCTTCCACAAAGAATATAGTACATTAATTTTTTTTAAATACCTACTCTCGGTTCCGAATTGACATTTGATAAGTCCTTTTCGAAATTTGGAAGTGAGAGAATTTCTATGGATCACAGGAAGTAATAACCGCCTAAAAATAAAAACAAAAACAGGCGGTTTTGTTATGTATATAAGTTCAACTAAAAAAGCGTCACAAATGAGAGAGGTACATCAACAGTAAAATATGATATTTCGCCATTTAATCTCTACAAGCTGCTGTGCATATATTCACCCCAAATGACATCACTCTCGTTTGACATTCATGAACTCTCATAACCGACTGGATAACGTTGGCTTTCCGTGCCTATAAATTCACTGTCGCGCACAACTCGTGAATAAAAAAATATTTTCGCAATAAAATCGCTTGTAAACACATAAACCTTCTGGAAGAAACATCTCTCAAAACATTCCAAATGCCATTCTTCAAAACTGTCAAAATGTACAATTACAGCACCGAAAACAATTGGCCTCGCACAACCTTTCGGCAAAGTCGCATTAAGTGAGTAAAGACTCAATAAATCACCTGAATTTAATAGGTTTCTGAACCTCTGCTACACCTGGATGGAAGTGCCATATTTCACGTTATCCAACTTCCATTAGTTAGCGAAAATAATATTCATTACACCCACACCACATGTACCCACAAATAGCGACCAACAAATATCGAATTTAACCTCAAATCCAGCAGAGTTTAAGCGGTTTGAAAAAAAATAAAATAAATGAAAACAGCAATACGCAGAAATGTATAACGTATCTCTGATTTTCTATTTCACCCCACAGTTTTCAAGCAAAAAGAAAAAAAAAACCATCCTACGTACATACCCCTACCACATTGGCGCGGAGTTTATGTTTCAAAAGAAAAACATGTTACAGCATATGGCTGTGCCTTTATGCGCGCAATACCCACATGCAAAATTCCAAAAGAATTATAGCAACCATACATACGTCGGCCATGTATGCTATTACATCTTTCAAATCGGGATTACGCAATCAAACCCAATCCGATTGATAGATAGATCAGAGAGTGAACTCATACACTACACAGAGATTTTATCTGTGATTGCCTGTCGGTTGGGTCTGGAAACGCGGCGCAACGTTTTGAATTACCGTCCATAACCATACACAGCAGTTGCACTGAGCACTGAGGCTGTGTATAGCTTGCCCTTTGATTTGTAACCAATAAAAATTCAACGGACAATTAAAAATCATCAAAGATGGCGAAAGGAAGTTCTGTTCTGAGTGACGCGTCCACAGTTTGTAACGGTTTTTATACGGTTACAGGCAATAAAGCACCGCTAACGGGCAATTAACATATTTCCGCCCCAAATTCGGCGTAACGATTGGGCAAGTCGACTTCTTTAATTGCAATGAATAAAAATGTTCGCCTTAAAATTTGAAAAGAATGTAAAAGAAAATCTCGCCGACAGAGCCCCGCCCGCCAATATTTACGTATAAAGCAATCAATTTATTTTCGTTCCATTAGATGTTTAATTCACGTAACAATTGGGGCCACGTGTGTGCGTGTGTGGTGCAATTTTTAAGCGAAAAATAGAATAACTTTACATTATTATGGAAATGGGATTGAAAAAGGAGGCTGTGTAACGATAAGAAATATTTTAAAGTGCTGCGCAATTTCGAGATTGGAGGGCAAGCCGCCACGCCACGTCGCACCGCTTGCTGCGGTGTTTCAATAATACAGACGTCAGTTGTATGGGAAATTGCGTATGTGCAATGTGAGGATGTGCTGTGCTCAGGTCGCTTTGTTGTTTGTTTTGTTGGTCAGTCCTTCAGGAGATATTGCACTGCGGAAAATACCCTCAGATATGCAATTTTGATTAGATACCTATAACTTGAACTCAAAACTAGATTGGTCGGGAACGTCACTTTTTCACCGACAGCCACATATACGAACTGTCAAATTGGTACTCAGTTACGAATTTCTTGACTAGATTCATCGGCTACCCCTCCATAAACGTCAACTGAAACAGCTGCTCATATGACCGATTTCAGTCAATCAAACCCGCGAAACATCTAGTCTGACAGCTGTCAGACTTACTAAACTAGATACTTGACCGTCCCCAATGAGTCCGCATTAAAATAAGGCTGGGTGCACACACGACGAAGTGAAAGGGACGACATAGCAGACAGTTTAGCTGCTAGGTATTTATGGATTTATCTACCTCGCCATGAACTCTGATCAGGATATCACATCGGAAATCAATCAAAGAATTTCCCATTTTTTCGCTGTTTTATTGGTCCAAGAAGGCAATTGTTATTAAGCATTATTAAGAAGTATTAAAGGGGACTTTAAATAAGACCTCTCTTTGACATCAAAACACTGACATATGGCACAGACGTATTTATGAAGGCGAGTGAAGATTTCGTTGGTCACAATTTCACGCACAATTTTTCAAGTGATTTTCGGTCCTGTTTGCGCTGACGGGAGTTAGGGAAGGAGATTCAATAAAACAGCGAACTCTATGAGCCTTAGATCGACATCGATTAGGTCAGGGAACTGTAACTTCGTCGATTAAGATGAAAGATGTAGACTGAAGGGACACTAGTTCTTCGGAATTTCCCCCGTATTGATAAACAAAAGTGCACAAGCAAATTAGCTATAGTAGATGTCAGATAGCAAGCTACAACAATTTGACGCAACTGCTGAGCTAAGATAACTTTGAAGCAGTTTTTATTGAAAAGGTGGTTTAACCTACAGGAATAACTGAGTAGAGAAGGAGCACGCCTTAGGTGATCATCACAAGTGTGAACTACCAACTTCCAACAGGCAGACATCTAAGGACCGGGTTAACTGAAGGGACGTGTTTATTGAGGTCAAAGTCTACTCCGGATTTTAGCGCCATGGAAAGTATGTAAGTTATGGTACTCAGAATCGTTCGGAAAAACTGAGACCACTTTCTATGTCAACAAATATGTTTTCTACTTAATACTACTGCGACGACTTTGAATATCCAATCCTAAAAAAATGTATTTTCAATATTTTATCGCTTCCACATTCCTCTGCAAATGTTGATAGAATATTTTCTGCTATAAATTTAAATAAAACAAAAATTCATAATCGTTGAAAGTTTAATATTTACAACCGATTTCTGGATCTTTTATGAAACAAATTGCTGTGATCTTGATCTTGTGAGCAATGAAATTCGAAGTCAATTTAATTCAAATATTTGGACCAAATTAAAATATGTTTCAAAATGTTACAAACCAATAACATTAATTTATGACCAAAAGATTTTTTTTCGGAAAAACAAGATTTGCAGATTTTTCATCTGGGAACACCCTGGGACTCGGATTGGCATCAAATTGGCGGTATTCTGTTGCACCAGCTGTCTTAAAACGGTTGGTTCACATTTTTTAAAGTCATGTTTGCATATATGTATGATTATAAAAGGGGACATAGTTGAAAGGAAAAATATGCTGATGACGTTGTATTTTGTATTTTGTTGAAAATGTTTGATTATTTTTTTCTACTTTCTCTTACGTCACTATGGATATAGTGTTACCATACATTTCGGTTTCGGCAAACTGTAAAATTTTACAAAAGAAGCAAAGAATCATGCAAATGTCGTAGTTCAGTATGTCATTGATTTATGACATAAGTGATGTACGATTAGAAAGTAGTTATGTTCAAAACCACTAAATATTTCGTCGTATGGCAATTTAAACAAACTGCCAGGTGAACATCTGAAACAGTGACAAATTGGCAATACTTCTCGGTCGCTGTCATTAATTGTTGTTTATTAATGCAGGGATGTGGTTCGAAAACGAGATGAAGATATAACCAACGAAATGATAAAGAGAACAGGGAAAAAGAGAGCAATTCGATAGCCCCGTGCCAGCGTTGCCGAAAGTACTCCTATAGGAGTATTGTACTACTTTCAACACCTCCGTACACCCGCACTCTTCCTTTCACATTCGTACTACTATTTTTTTAATAGTCCTAAAATATCTTCCACTTGCAGCAAAGTGTAATTTCAACATTAATAAATTTAATTCACTTCAAATTTAATGCAAATTTGGCAGCACTTTTATCTTCAAAACTGTCGTCAACAAGGGAATTTCCTTCTTTGTTTTTGTTTTTTTTTTAAACAGATTTTTTTTTATGATTTTTGTTTAAATAAAAATAAAAATGTCTGTACTCCTATTTTTTTAAATACTCCCTTTTGTGACTGCAGCACTCCCTAAGAATATTTCTCTTCGGCAAAATACTAAGTGCATCTATGATATTTTGCAGTAGATGTATTTGAAGTTTCTTTAATAAAATAAATTAGCGATCGCTTTAGGTGTTATCCTAATTGCAATTTTAGCTTTGTTCTCAAGGTTTTTGGTTCTTTGCATGATCAACATTTAAAAAATAAAAGCACGATATGGGGTTCTGAATGTATACATAACTCAAAACTATACTAAGTGGACTTAGGTTTTTTTTTGGACGGGGCCATCGAATTGCAGTATTCCCTCACTCTAGTGCTTTACACTTCCCGTGTTCCTATTTAATGGGTCTGTTCCTTTACTTTTAAATTTTATGAATTTTTGCTAACTCTTACGCATTTTTACTTAATGCCGTTCCTTAACTCAAAAAAGAGAGAGCGTCATCAAGAGAGCAAAATATTACGCCTCCGGCCTCCACTGAGAATTTTACGAGTATATACTCAACAAATTTCTTGGTGTAAGAACTGGAAAAACTGTCATTATTGACAGATGATTTGAAATTTGTTGTCATATTTCGCATAAGCGTCAACCATCAACCTATAATGAAATACTTATATGCAATTCACAAATTCAGCTCATTGCATAAAGCTTCTTAAATATTTGATTGTTGTAAAACAAAAATGCGAGACTACTCAACGTTAAGTCAAAGCGCAAGGCTGACTTTTCCGTGTAAAAGGGTACAATTGCCTTTTCTGTACACAAAATGTCAAAACCTCGAGCGAAGTATCGTAATTCTGCCATAATCCTTGAAATGAGTTGGCAACCAAACATTTTATTTTCACAAAAAGGAAATACAAACATCAGCGACATCTATTCGACATGAGGCAAAATTAACTGAAACCTCAAGCTTTACTTGAGCAAAAGACAAGTCGTCCACATAGTGACCAATGCATCAATTTCGAATTCAACACATTCAACTTTAATGTAGGAAATTTCCAATTCTATGCAACTGACGCATTTGATCCGCGTGCACAATTGACATATTGGATGAAATAGATGAACTATTTTGGCTATATTAAAGATATTTGGTAGATTAGCTAGAAATGGATGGGTTGAATGGTTGTAGTCGTTGGAGGCATCATTGGGCTGTATCAACTCAGACCTTTTAGCTCATTCTGCAAAAGCATTTTCTGTCCTCTTGCAGTTAATGAAGAAGTTTGTTTGTATTTAATAGTTCTAAAATTTTCAAGTTTCGAATGGCTGAGGACTTTCACTGAAACCACAGGTTTATTTTAAACGAGATGATGCCCTCTTCTTTTAGGTCAACGACCGCAATAATTGGAAATACTCTCGCCTAAAAAAGCATTCGAAGCCTGTCAACAAACCATTTTCGTCAACTACAATAGTAACTTTCATTAAATTGTTAAAACCGCATCAGAGTGACGGAATCTCAACGCAAGAAATTACAGGAAATTGACCTCGGGAAGAGACAGTCATTTTCACAATAGTTACGTAAACGTACAAAAGCGAATATTTGTTCACCGCTGCTGGTGGGGTCTGATGTCTGAGCTCTGGGGTGACTAAAGTCGTATTTCAGGAAAAATTAACTTTGCATGTAAAAATACAAGCAGAGTGACATAATTGTGCAATTGTGTTTGTGGGCGCACAATTTCTGTTTGCTCACCAGATTTTTTTTTGTATTCTTAGTCATTACAATATTATGAGGTTAATACGAGCGAGGATGACCTATCGCTTAAAAACACATATTTTGATAATGAAAAAAAAAAAAAACTTACCAAATGAACTGATTACAACTCAAAATGTGTAAATCTTTACTCTTGGGCAAAATGTAAGAAATACGAACGGGAGAAATTAAGTTAACGAATTATTACTTTTTTGCTTGCATCAATCAAACTTGGAGCTTTCTGCATAGAAGACTTGAACTATCATCGCCTCTTAACGTTAGCTTCTCGGGGTGCTGCTTAACTTATATGCTTGCTTCCTCAAAAACAAATATTAAAAAATAATCAAAGTTTTCGCCTCAAGATGGAGGCAAGGTCTTCAATTATCAGGACCTTGAACTGGCTCGCTACCTAATAGTTTAGTGGTGGGCAACATTTACAAAATGGTCAATGGCATTACATTTGCTGGTGAGACGAAATGAATGTACTCGGACACCAGCTTGAAATAATTGACACGTCATTGGCTGCGTTCAGAACGTTAAGCTGCCTTAATCTGCCAGGTGACAGCTTATCATTGAACGACAATCTTCAGGCATTTTTACATATGTTTTCATTGAAGATTTACTTCCTGTTCTTACTTACGTTTATTTGTGGGCACACAGACCCGCACTTGACAAAACATACAAAAGCTCAATTTGATTGATGCGTATTATTTGGGGTATGTAATTTCATTCACGAAACTTAAATTTGTATTTATTGTTGTTTAACGTACAACACGGTGACATTTCCTGGTAGGCGGCCATAAGCCAAATCATAAAAGACTTAGTTAACTTAATTGTTTGTAAATACGAATAAACAGATTATAAAATTATATTAAATGTTAATAAAGTCACTATACTACTACCACTACAGTGACATTTGTTTGATTTCTTCAAAACTGCCTGCCTTTCTATTATGTACACACGAATTTTGCGTATAGATTTGTAGGTAAATCGAACTAAATCGAATCGAATCACAGTAACAACGCACTAAACGCACCCATTGAGCACTTGAACATATTCATGGCTATTCATAAAGTCATGCAATGTTTTCTTCATCTTCAGCTAATTTCATTGTCCGACGGTTTTAACTAACCGAAAATCAAAATAGCTGAAAGGTAATTATAAAAATAAATTGACAAATTCTGGAAGAGTAATAATGGTCGTGTTCCGTTCGTCGCTGATCACCAGCGACATCTTAAACTCCATTTATGCATCTAACAATTTTAACTATAGAGGGCTCTTGCACAAATAATGAGTCAAAGAAACACAAGAATACGATATTCAAATGATTCCTAGTTTTTTTTCGTAAAATTTGACAGCTTATCAGAACCGAAAAGCAAGCATCTTAGCCACGTCATTTTGTTACGCATATTTTTTTCTCTTTTAAATATTTTTTTAATATTATAGCATGCCAGTTTTTTCTCTTTTGAATAATAATGAACTAATATTCAAAAGTGTAAAAATATTATTTACATTATATGCCTCTGGTTACGTAAAACCTGTGATGCCAACTCGGCCATAATAATGCCTTTTAGAAATAATTGCGAAACTTGAGGCATTGGGGAATAATTTTTAGAAAAGAGCACAATTCTTTGCGAATTGTTTTTTACAATCAATTTATACAAAAAAAGTTTGAACGTAAATCTAGTACATTCTTTAATCAAAGTCGCATCAATTTTCAATAGCCCTGTTTTTTTGTGCTTCGTTCTCAACAAAGCAAAGTAAAGTAGGATTTTCAGCACGCAATTACAACAACTACGCTCACTTGACACTTCGAGACTCGCAGTAGTTGTGTGCTGGAAATCTTATTTTACTTTGCTTTGCTGAGAACGAAGCTCAAAAAAACACGCCTAATAACAATCGTACGTTGTGCTTATTTTCAAATTCTCTACTTTACTTACTCACCAAACCCAAACCTTGGATTAGAGAAATCAAAAAGGGTTTAGTTTCCTTATCGATCGACTAACATTCTGTTACCAAATTTTAATCACCTTGTAGGTTCATTGCACAAAATGCAAAATAATAATGTAGCGTGGAACCTAAAATGTAAACAATTTAATTATTCAAACAAGTTCCACTTTCAATTGGAGACTCGGATCTGTCAAATAAGTGGAGAATTAAGGGAGCTAATTCTAGAACCATCAAGTATGTTTGGAATGAACCGGAATTCACTAGAAAGTTCCCGATAGATGGCGGAGCGGATATAAAAGATCAGATTCGAGAACAAGGAGGGACAGTTGACTTCTAAACAGTGATTGATAAAGTTCGAGATAGTAATCGGTTGTGAAGATACAGAAGTGTACAGTATGTAGTGAATTAAGTGATTGGTTTAAGTCGGATAAGAATTGTTTAAAGAAATATTGTTTTAAATAGAATAAATAGTGTAATAAAAATGATTTTAATCGAAAAGTTCAACAGAATAGCGTTTTATCTTTTCTAATCCCAGCTCGGATGTAACAATAATAAACAAACTGCGTTAACGATAAAACTGTGACAACAAAGCAACATTTGAGTTGCATGATTCTGCTCGGACGAAACAGCACATGAAGAGTTATGTCGTTTTGATCAGGCACAATTTTTAGATTTCTTGGAATGTGTCTTTATTTTACTGAATCTTATGCTGTAAAGACAAATCGAAAATAGATTTCTTTCTGAAAGCTTCTGCATACTCAATTCAATTTCGCCAAAAATGGACTCATGACTTTTTGACCAAGCATCTATTTTGACCAAACCAATATGCATTAGCAAACATATTTTTGGCTACGCGGATTATTAGCTGCTAGATTTGAGGGAGAAAAATAAGAGGTGTCAGCGACCATGGCATGAAATAAACAAAAGTCTATTTGTGGTTGAATGCTTCTAAAAAAACTCGGTTTAAACTATATTTTCTCTTGGGAAATTTGCTAAAAATTCGCCCAATAAAACAAACAGTTTTTTTTTTTAAATAAAGTCTTTGTAAAGTGCTTTAAAAGGAAATATGGTTTAGTGATCGTATGCTTACAGTGTTGTTCATCATCCCCTACTCACGCATTTTTATAGCGGTAAATTGGGGCTGTTCAACTTTATTATTTTTTGAAAAGACCACTTTTTCACTGGAGCGGATATTAAATAGCTCTCCAAAAGGGATCACCAACAATGTCCTAATTCATACATATTGTAAAGGAATAGCCGCGTAGTTCATGCCTGTTTTTCTGAACTTTGAAAGTTGGTCCGAAACTAAGAAGGAACCAAAATCTCTATTAAAAAAGGAATACCACAGTGGTGGAGAAAGTGGAGAAAGTAAACCTACAAAAGAGAAACAGTGCCTCACGGAGTTGTTCAAAGCTGAACAAACTCTCTGAAAATTAATAAAGCTCGATCTTACAGCCGCTGATGGTAAATTGGTAAAATCCAAAGATATAGCTTCTATTGAATTTTATTCTTTTTCTGAATTGAAAACATTTTTAGGGTCTCTCCGCCTAATTTATTTCAAAGCTAGAAGCTAGAAGGCATCCGTGGTATTCTCCACTTCTAGACTGAGAATAACAATAAAAATTATTCCAATTTCTTAATCAAGACACTTTGCAATGCAACTGAAAAAAGAAAAGTACATTTCATATGCAGTAGTTTTTAAACCTCTTCCGGACAAATATCTTACAGTCTCCCAGATAAAAAGATACCGTTTTGAATGGGAGGGATCTACAATTTTATGCCGAGTCCAAACGGCTAATTGAGAAGCTCTTTCATGACAGCTTTACTCTCGGATGTACGTCAGACGTTCGCGAGAGGTGGCGCAGTGGAAAAATCATAAGTTGGATTTTGGGTTTTTTCGGGATTCCCCTCGCTTAGTAGCCCAACACACTAACCACTAAGCCACTGCACCTACGCCATTTTGGCCACAGCAAAAATGAAACATGCATCACAATCTATAGTAGGGAGCACAAAATGTTTCTTCAATCGTACAAGGAAAGGATTCACTGGTCTATACGCCTTTTTTAACTTTCGACTATTCCATACCTTCAAAAACAGTCCAGAGGAAACCGTTGAAATACCTCCTCTCAATAAGAAGCATCCGATAATAGGTTTGTTTGATATGGGCCCTAGTGCACACTAGTGCTCACTGGGTTGACCCTAATGCGTTCGATATATCACTGAACTCGCCCTGGTACTGAAAACCTGTGTTTGACACGACTTCTAGGGCACCCCAGTTGTGCCCTGAACTGACCCCAGTTAATTTGTCGCGACAGGAATTCAGTACTGAGTTTGCTGTTATTCATTCTCAAATTCATCAGCTATATTCCGAACGATTTTATCAACTAATTTCATTATTGCAACCTCAAATTCTGAACTGAGTTCACTCATTTTTAACAATAATCGGAAAAAAGTGTTGCCAAAAGATAAATATTTGTCAATGTCAAAAACTGACAGACTACGGGGCAAAATTTTGGGTTCGATAGGCCTGTTTTTTTGAGCTTCGTTCTTAGCAAAGCAAAGAAAAGTAGGATTTTCAGCACGCAATTACAACAACTACGCTCTACTTGACACTTCGAGACTCGCAGTAGTTATTGTAATTTGTGTGCTGAAAATCTTACTTTACTTTCCTTTGCTGAGAACTAAGCTAAAAAAAAAACACACCTGATATAGAAGCCGAATTTTCAGGGTTGTGCAGGGTTTTCGACAGGCGTCAAAATTAGCCGACACTTCTCAGTGCGCACTAGTGCTGCCACGTCAAACAAACCTCATAATGACAAGCAACCGAAAGTATAACTGTCATGAAAGAGCTTCTCGTTTGGACTCGTCATAAAATTGTAGATCCCTTCCATTCGTCACAAAAATTAAAAACTCACAAAAAACCAATGGTTACCACCGTAGCCACCGGTGTTGCTTTTTAAATTAAAAAGACTACCTAAGTATATGACGCAGAATACAGGTGAAGTAAGAAGTTGGAACGTATCGCTTGCCAGATGGACATATTGAGGAAGTGACTGCCTGTTTTCGAGCCCCAAACAAAAATTCTCTTGATGACAATAGAGATTTAAGTATCTATTTTAATATCTGCCTGTTTCTAAACCGATTCCGATTCTTCGTCAAATCTCCTCTCAACTTTCCATTTGTCAGTCTATTGTAATATCATTAAATTGAAAGTACCGCAACGCCGTAGAACCCCCAGAATTACAAACAAATGATTGACAGAGCACCACTCTGACCCATATGTCAACTCCATTCACTTTTAGATTAGCAAATCAACAAATCATGGACGCACATCGCTACAGTTTAAACATTTGTACGGACGACGCAACGCAATAATTCGACGACACTTGAGCCTGATTCTTCTCGCTCCGATTCTAAGGCGAGACAGCATACTAATGAAGAACCCCCATATATGTACACTATATACACCTTGAATGACAACAACAACGTTGCGTCGCGTAGTGGAGCCAGGCCAGCCGCAAGCACTGACCGACTTGTTTTCCTTTTTGTTACGCTAACTCTTTCTATGGACATTATAAAGTTGTTAGCTCTCTGCCAGAGTAGTGCACCCGAAGCCGAACTGTGTAGCTCTCACTTTCTATATGGTCAAGACATTTTAACCGGTTTATCGAAATGAGCAACAAGTGACCAGCACTAGAAGAATAAAATAAAATTCTAAAATAGGTATATCACAGATAAATCCGAAATAGAAGGCCCGTTTGATCTTAAACTTGTCGAAAATAGTGTAATAGTGTAGAACATAAAAATCGACTTGATTTATGGCAATCACCGGAAGATCGCAACCGCAGAAGCGCGCTAAATTCACTTGAAAGATACGTTTTCGGCTAAAAATAAACCACTCCTCGGTTAACCGTAGCGTATAAATATCAAGATCATCGAAAGTGTGTTCTTGACGGGGGACGACGACGCCGATGCCGACGCCTGTTGTTTTTCAGCGCAAGGAAGTCAAGGTCTTTGATAATTTATTTATGTTTTTGTACACACATCAGTAAGATTGGGGCAAACTTGCAAAAATACTGAAAACCATTCGCTTTCGCTTCAAAGATACAAAGTATCTCTTACAGATCTTCTGTTTGATGACCTAATTCTTGCGATGAAACAAGTCGCACTTGAACGTTTTTATTTTTAATTACAGATACACCTCACAGCAATATAAAATAAAATTACTTAACCAATTGTGTTTGATTACTTTTTATGGTGGGCACCGCTACTGTACGACAATTTGTCTTCCCTTGGGAATGAACTTGAAACCGAGTTAGGTAAGACAATTATTTCGAATGTCTAAGCTCGACAACAACGACGACAGTGTGCTGATGACGACGTGTATTTGTCTCAACAACAAAAATGTCTGAGAACGTATCGCGTGCGCGTATTATTTCTCGAGGTATATCGCGTCGGAGTACAGAAAAACAACTGAAAACTGCTTAGAAGCGCTCTGATGAATTACCACTGACGGCGACGCGACGGTAGACAAACTTTTTCTGCTGCTTTGGTAGAGAGATGAGATTTTTGTATCGCTCTGACTGTGGTTTGTGTTAACAGTCGTCCGGATTGGCGCGGCGGCGGCCCTCGCTATTTGTTTAGGTTAACCGCGATTAATATGTGTTGTACACCCGCTCGTTATGGAGCGAAGTTGATGCGTACTTAGGGAGTTTTGTTTCTGTTTTCTGTAGGAGATGGGAAAAACGAGCGACTATACTGATCGACGCGATCGCTGGCATCACTGTAGCGCACATTGAGATAACAGTGCAAAAGTCGCTAAGCTTTCGCATTGTGGGCAGATGTGTTATTTCAAAAATGATTTAACATTCTGCTTTTGCGAGCTTTAGTTCTCGTAATGGGTTATTGAAATTGTCGGCTGTAGGGGGTTGGATTTGCACATTCCAAGTGGGATGAATTGAAGTCTGTCAAAGTGACGTTTGAAAATAAATGAAATATCGCCCGAAAAGGTAGCATCTTATAAGAGTGTACAGAGAACCCAATTCTGTGGTTCTAATTCTTCTTTATCGAAGACGCAGTACGTGCACCCAAAAATGTACAGGGTGGGTCAAATACAAATTTCTTTTTAAAAATGCAAGAGAACGAACAAAATTAAATTTTTCCCATGTATTACGGCTTTATTAGTAAGAGCAAATATTCCCATTAATTATGGAACACAATGTCGTTCAAGTGGCTGCATCGGCTGGCTTCGCAGTAGCGCATTCTGTCACTCAAATTTTCCAAGACCTTGTTGATGGTTTCGGGCTGTAGCTTACGGATTGCGTTGTCTTAAGTGCTTGAATATTTTCCGGATTGTTGGCATAACATCGGTCCTTCACGGTTCCCCACAAAACAAAAGTCCAAAGGGGTCAAATCGCAGCTCTGAGCGGCCCGTTGACATCGCCAAGACGGCTGATAACACGATATGGAATTTGTCTGGCAACGCGCGCCATCCTGCATGAACCAGAGGTCGTCCAAGTCCATGTCTTCAATTTCAGTAAAAAGAAAAGTCGGTTAAGATGGTTCTGTAAAGCCCACCGTTGACCGAAACGTTGTTTCCAGCCTCATTTTCGAAGAAAAATGGTCCAATGATGCCACCACTCCACAATCCGCACCAAATTATAACCCTACCGTACCGTACGACGAAGGGGACCACAAGTGTTGTCCACTAGCATACCAGTCACCAGCACAAACTTGAGTAGTACTTGAGGTGATTGCTTCATCTCGGCCAAAACTTCTTTCGAAAAAAACGTCTTGTTTGGACACAGCACTCATTGTGGAAATAAGTTTTCCATATTTCCCAACGTTGTTCAAGCGTAAAGCGATTCATTTCGTTCCGCGGATGCATGTTACTGAATTTCTGTCAAGATTTCGAGCGGGAAACAGCTGTCAGTGTCGAAATAACTTACAATTTAAAAAGAAACATACAACCCTACCTCTACTTGATAATAATGCGAAAATGTTGAGAAAATTGCTGCGGATCAGTGTCTCCAATTTAACTATTTTCCAACTTAAAGCCAAATTGAATGGTTTATTTCTTAAAATTTAAGCCATGAGTTGATTTTTTTCGAAGAGTCGTATCAAAAATGTTTTATTTCTAACGGCCAATGAGTATAAATAAAAATTCCAAATAAGAAAATACTCTTTGAGTGTAACTTTTTATTATTTGTGTATTTTTATGTCTGTGTATTTTGTAACTTAAAAGTTACGATAGTAACACATTTTCACATTAATCAACACAGATATTTAAATATAAATAATTTCGTTCATACATTCCACGCTAATGGCACTGGCAACAGCATTCCTCTTCTATATTGACTGTCAAGATGTTATACCTGCATTTAGGTTGTTGAAATAGAGCAGCTGCGGTTCAATTAAATTCCAATAAGTAAAGTTCCAACAGTAAATTACAGTGCAATCTCTCTAATGCTGTCCATCGGTCAGACATTTATCCATTAAGAGCACTTTTCCAATTGAGACCTGCAAGACCTGCCGTTCTCAACAATTGGGTTAATTGCAAATTTCTGCAAACAAGCAGTGCAATTAACGAGGGATGTGTCACTATGACGTTTGCAACTATCAAAAGCGATAACGAGAATCAACGGAATTTATTTTTACAGCTCGCAAATAATGGACACAAAGTTTAGCCCCGAAAACTACCTGTCCGTAGTTATAAAAACAGTTTCATAATTTCAAGGGAATGATCATATTTACTGGAGCTTTTCATTTCAACCTGCCATGTTTGCCTTTAAACTTGTGACTTGTATGACCCGTGAGATTTCTTTTAGAAACACAATACACAATGGGATAGGATTGCGATGCCAATAACAATTGTTCATATAATTATATGTGGGTGAGATGAGGACCCTGACTTCGCATTGCTATTCAAAGGCTAGCTGGGTTTGAATGTAGCTATACACAATAGCTATGCTTTGAATTGGCCTTTTTGCGCCCATACATAATGGAGAGCAAATGCAAATGAAGTCCCAAACAAATAAGGAATCTCATTTCGAAATATTCAGGTAATGAATGGCACACCAAATAAGGGTCACGATGGGGGTGAATGTTCTTGTTCGTAGATAGGTTTTCTAAATAATGATGCGGAGAGCTGCACTTATGTGGTTTGTCAGATATTTCTAAGAGAAAGTTCCATAACTGACAGTCAACATACTGTAAATTGTCGAATCATGAAACTTTGAGCTGTAGACGCGCTCTAAAGAGGGTATATTTTGGAATTGTCCTATCATTTTAAAGGGCTCATCACTTTTACAAGTCAAATGATCGTCAAATGAACTCCGTCTTGGAGTCACAGTCAATTCAGGAATATAATGGCGAGCTCACTGGACAACTGCAAGTTCAGCATCCTCAATATTATTTAGAGCCAATAGGTTTAGTCCAGTGCGAAGCAGTCTCTCATTGTCTCAGGTTAGGCAAGGCCTGGTCAAATATATATGGAGTGAGGAGCCCCAACAACATTCACTTCACCTTCCTGGCAGCGTATAGAAACAAGCAGTCTGACTAATAGGGAACCCTTCACTAACATAAAATCTACAGACGCTGGCGAACTTAAAGGCGGGGACACCATACTCGTATATACGACAGACAACCAATCCACTTCCTGATAGCGCACTCTTGACAACCGCGAAACAAAAACTCTTTTGGAGAAGCAAACGTTGCAACTCTCCTCCTGGAAAAACGATTCTGGAGGATTACGATTTAAAAAACTGAAGTGGCAAGTGAACTTTCAAAGCGATGGTTGTATTAACTTTGAAACTTTGTACGGTAATAGATTATTAAACGGGTACTTCGTTTAAAAGGTTGACATATTTAATGCATGTACTTTTCTTACGGGTAATAGAGCTTCCAAACTAATTACTCAAGTGAAGTTTCTCTTTCAGGAGATTTTGATTTAACCTCAATTTCCCTTTTGCGGTGCAGTACTATTGAGGGTGGATCTCTCAATTTTTTTTGTCAGATCTCCTTCAAACCAAAGGGGAATTACGAGACCAACGAAAACGCAAGGGTTGCAAGATCAATCCTTGTTTTTTTAGTTTTAAGATTTGATTAATTTGAAATTTGATAACACACAAAATTATACGTAATACACGTAAATTGTTGCGGAAGACTGGGGAAGGGTATATTGATCAACGAGTTTTTGATACCGTAACTAAAGCTGTTTCCAATGTTTAAAAACAGGACACAATTTCAGCAAGACAGGGCTGCAAAACCAGCTAGAGTTTGAGTGGAGAAGCAGAGGCTAATTTGTATTAACAAATTAATCAGCAAAGTACGCCGAAATAATCTGGGCAGTGCTGCCAATTTACGGCAATTAAGATTTCACTTGCAGGGAAAATCTTTAATGCTAAATTAAAAAAAAATGAGAGAGAAAAATTGAGTTATCATTCGAATTCAATTAAAAGTAACCAAATTTGAAAAATCAAAAAAAAAAATGGAGGTACATTTCGTCAGAAAATTAATTCGAAATAAAGTGAATTAAGGTGTGAAACTTATTTTTTTTTCGTGCGAAAATTCATTAACTTTTTATTTAGCAGAAATGCAATGGGTCTCTAGCGGCCGTTTTAATGTCTTGGAAATTATGTTCAAGACATCAAATGGTAAATGGAACGCGATCAATATATTCAAAAAGTTGACTTCTTATAGCTTTTCCTTAAAAAAAAAAAATAGTTTTAAAACAGTTAGTAAATAACATTATTTACTCACTGTAACTCCAAACTAATTCACTTTTTTAAGAATCTACTGCGTATTTTTTTATTATTTCAGGTGGCAGTGCTGATTCCGGGCACCTCGGTTGTCGAAGCCAAACCCTATATCGTCCGACATTTTTTTATGGGTATACCCAGGGCCGGCTTTTGGGTTGGCCACCATACTGCATATCACGAATATTGAAAATCTTAATACTCGGTTGCAAAAGCAATGGACGGCATTCATTCAATGCTCCACTTATTCATTAAAAGGTTTGCTGGTGTAAGTGAATACTTCACGAACACTCGATCATCAGCATAAACTAAGTAGAAGGTGGCGCAAAAATAACCTTCCGATGTTTTTTGGCTGTAATTTAAAAAAAAAAAAAATGAAAAACTTTGATTCTTCTTGTGGATTATTTTTATTTGGTCTTTTAATTTTTTTTACATCAAGTCGAGAATATGATGTCATGTAAATGGCCGCCGCCACAGTTGATTGTCATTTGAGCCCTTTTTATGGCATTTTCCATCACTTTGGCCAAAACTTCCGGCGATAGGTCCTCACATTCTTGACGGATATTGTCTTTAAGAGCTGCAAGAGTCTGAGGCTTGTTGACATAAACCCGCGACTTCAAAAAGCCCCTAATCTAATCATTATTAATCATACATTTTATATTAGTACCTAACCGTTTTATTTTTTTTTGCTACAAAAAATAAAACACAGCTGAAAACATTTATACAAAAAAATAGCGAAAAATCTCAAACTGGAACTAAGAAAAACTATTGTTTACAACACAGCCCTACGGCCTACGCTCGATATTGAGGCTATCTGTTACCGACATCTGGTTTAAACCGGAAGAGTTTATGCAGATTTTTTTCTAGTATGAGTGAGCCCCCTTTGATTAACATAGTCACAAATACATAAATTCAAACTGGGCTACATCCAAGGTCAAATTCAGCTTGTAGGCAATTTCTCTTTTTTGGCTGAAGCTGTCAGTCTATTTCATACTTAGTTTATGATCATTCAGCCACTGATTTAAAATCCACAAAGGCATTCTCCATACCATACCGGTAGAGGAGTGATTTTGGACTGGATCTGGATCTAACCATCTTATACTGCGTCTACCTGATGGCATGGCCGGGTATTCCGGAATCGCTTGCTTCTTAGAGATTATAGTTCTTCAGCGATTACATTTTTAGTATTGAAGTTAAGATAAGTATATAGCTAGTATCGTTGTTCTGCCGCTTTTTTTGCTATCTTCCGTATAAATATCGCCCAAGAAAATCAATTAAAACAAGATCGATTCCTGGATCTTATGCAATTTTATTGGCTGCACATAAAAAAGGATATAAACGTAAATTCAAGAGTATATGTACTTTAATACTTACAAGTACAAAAACTATTAAACGGCTTAACGCAAAGACAAAATAATTTTGTTCAGAACCACACTCAATTTAACAAGTGCACGAGTGAATTCGTAAAAGAAAAAATGGCTAATGGCGGCGAATTGCAGTTTCTTCTTTAAAGAATGTGCTATTGCCTTTTTCATTAGATTTGAGAAACAAGGTTGTCAATCAGCTCGTCTCTTTTTCTCAGAAAGAGACGACAACCTTGTTCCTCATCCTCGGAATTTCAATAATTACAATATAATTCAGTGATGCTACTTTTCTTTTTTAACTACAAAAAAATAATAAAATCTTTTGTTTTCAAAAATATACAGCTCGATGACAATCGTTTAAAATACTTGACAAACATATTTTTGCTCCGCATATGAGTATTGAATTGGAAGTTCCTGCAAGGAGTATTCTCGTTGTCTTATTCTCTCTTTCAGACATCCGATCAGAGCTACGATTTATTGAAAAATTTAGTTTAACATATCCAAAATTGATACAAGCAAAATGTTTAGGTTGTCGACTGGATGGCGGCCAAAGAAAGTAAATGAGGCCGGAAATTCACAGTAACAAAGAGACGACCAATCAAAGATGGGGTCAGCAAGCTAAGTTTGCTTGTCGGCCAACTTTGAAGTGTGTTGCTTTAGTTAATTTTAAATTGATCTATGTCATGAGCGTCGAAAGTGCACTTATAGTTTTTAACGACTTTTTTTCGGTATATGCTCTAGAAGGCGTTTAACGCTAAGACGAGCGTCAACCAATATATTCTATAAACTGTCACTATAAAAGGTATCGTTTCCCGAGCATTTCGACTCGCGCTAAGTGTTTTGTGTTGTGCGAGTTTCCGGCGCTAGCCAACTATTTCCGTATAATTGAAATTGTCTCCTTACAGTGCAGTTCAATATAACTCCACAACTAACACGGCGACGTCAACCGTAAAGCCATGTATTGACGATTCTCTGGGAATAGGGAACCGCAAAATTGCACCACGCATAACTTTCTAAAGCAAGAGCCCTGGGACCGACCCTTGAGGTCCGCCACGAATTATTTCCTTCTCTTTCTTCCCTCAGTAGGTTCATAGTGAATATATATATTTGCAAAATAATGTTTCATGATTTTGGGAAGATATTCCTGTATTTTAAATTGGTAGAGAGACAGCTCATGCTTTCCTTTCAATTGCAAGAATTAAATAAGTTTTTTACGTCCAGGGGGTCAGTTCTGAAAATGTTTTCATCCATTCACCGCGATTTCGATTCTCGCTCTACGAAAATGTAAAACCAAACTTTGAAAATTTTCATTTGAATAATTTTTTTTCACATCCTCATTTTCAAGTGAATGTTTTTACTGAAAATTGAAAATTGAGAACCTAATATCGTACAACACAGTTTCACTAATTAAATGAGAGTCGCTTTTTAGTAAAGCTAAGATTAGACTGTATGCCAATTATGCATATGAATGCCAAAAGGCATAGGACCATATTAGCTGTCAAACGACCAAAATGTCAGGATTGTTAAGACTATATATTAGACTATATGACAAGCTACCAATATGGTCGTATTTGCCTTGATGATCAATTAAGGCATTTGTTATTTATTCCCAAATGCTGTAGTACAAAAAAGACAACGAAAATGAAAATTTATCGAAATTCCGCGAACTCAACTCACCGATGACAACAAAATATTTCTTGTTCCGTCAAAAATGCCAGCAATGCCATAACGAAATTTCAATAAAGTGCATATGGGCATATAAGGCTTTAAGCTGGCATTCATGCTTATTATCCGATTACACTATACGCTATTCCGGAATTTACATCTGTCAAATTCAGCCTGGTCATGCGGCATTTAGGTCATTAGATCATAGGAGATATGCCCATTAGATTATATGACCATATTTTGACAGAAGAACTGTCAGAAATTGGCATTTTATGACCACTTGGCCTGCAGTCTAATATCACTTTAACGAGTGAATCGAAAAAATGAAAGCAGTGTATGAAAGGGAATGTGAAAACGATTTATTCGATTCACTTTTTCACGAAACCAGAATTGATCCTCAGGGTTGTAGCAGCGCTGCCTTCCTTTCCAACACCTGCTCTCAATTGCGACATGGGCTATTACCGCCTTGTTTGCGTTTGCGGTCGATCTTGAATTCAGGAAGCCGTATTGGTGTTTCAAAAGTTCTCCTGCCTTTGCAATTGCTGAAAGGAGCATGTCCGGAGGAGTAGCTGCTCGGCATGGGGTACCTTACATTGTCTCGTGTTTCTTAGGCTATCTTCAAAAGATTGCCAGATCTGAAAATATTGTTATGTCTAACAATGTTCTGAAAAAAAGCGGTAAATGAGCTGACAATAGCGAACTACCTTACGTTACTAAATTGTCAGGTCACATGCTTGCCAGACATTTGGGACAAACTTTTCACTGACGGATCTGACAATATTGACAATCGTCTGCCTAAGGCAGACAATACAACGAAGGAATCATTTTGACAGCTTGTATTCGCGATCCAATTCCTTCGGTCACTTGAGAAATGTTATCACCACTGATAAAAGTTGAAACAAAAACCAAGTTAAAGAACGACAGCTTAGCTTTGACAACGAGTTCGGTCCTCCTCCTAATAATAGAATGAACTGTCTGTTTTAAAATGGCCACAGTCCACGGAGAGCGGTATTGACTTAACGTCGTTGCTTGTGTAGATCGTGTTAAAAATAATTGCACTCAGTTCTATATAATTCTGTAGTTGGCTTCAGAGTATATCTCAAAAGACCTCAGTCACAAGTCTTCCCCAAGTCCACAAAACATATGTTAACAGGTGCGGAGGTTTCAAGCTATATAGGAGGGGCTTTCGTGCCAGTGCGCACTTCAAAGAGAACCCAACAGATGGCCCACCTTTTGTATGCAGGTTTATTGGCAAAGCCACTGGACGTACGTTTCAAAATATAAATATCAGTAGAGTTTAGAGCAGCGTTACCAATTCAAAACAAATATGCGAAGTAGATTTGACCCAAAATTGAAGTAGATTCAAGAAAAGGAAAGTGGATTTCTAAATCGTTTTAACGATATATTTATTTCCATACTAGTTGTCCATACAAAAAACATATTATCCAAAAAACATTTTAAGATTTAACAATGAAACCTCTTTGACAGAAAATTTAAAGGAAAACAATAATAAACGTCAGAAAATTTTAATAAAGTTTGTGTTCAAAGTGAAGTTTGATGCAATTTATTCTTTTGACATGTGAATCTGGGCTTAAATCAGGGCTGTCAAACTCAAACTCTTTAAGTGCCAATTTTTTGTCTCAAACATGACAGCGGCCTATATAAAAAATAAAATGCGAAATATTTTACTATGAATTAGTAAGTTTATTTAAGAAAAAAAAATATTTTAATAGAGACGTAAGAAGTTAAAATATTATTTTGATGATCCAGAAACTTGACATAGAAACACACCATGTGCATTGCGACAGCAATTTAAATTAGAAGATTATCGAATTTGTGTCGCGAGCCGCATGTAATTGTCTCGGGGGCCGGTCATGACCCGCGGGCCGTATCTTTGACATGCTTGGCTTGAATAAAAGAGTGTAAAACATTTTTTAATATTTTTTTTATAATAATTTAAGGATTTTTTTATTAGTTTTATTACTGGAGCGGATTAAATAAGGATTTTCTAAATTGAAGTAGGTATAAAGAATTTAACAATAGTGCGAAGTAGGGAGCAGATTTTAATTTTTTTTTCCAAAATTGAAGTAAAACTACTTCAACAAAATTGAAGTAAAGTGGTATCGCTGGTTTAGAGCAGCGTTTGTCTGGAACATTTGGAATTGAACCATTTTCTCCGAGCCATTTCAAACAACTCTCAGCCACGTTAGTTAAATGAAAACGAGGAGGCGGAGTTTGATGCGAATTGCTGAAAAAAATAATTTAAAATTTATGGGTGTGTTCACTTGGTGAATCGTTCTAACCAGAGACAATACTGAGACCACCAACTTTGGCCGATTTCCCGTTACTTGCCTACAAGCTATATTTTTACGGGGTGGCAAATGCTAAGTGCGCTAGTATTGGTACATAGAAATTCGTATTGGTAAATGTCACGTTACTTCAAAAATTCCGGCTCACCAACACTCTCGCACCTTGCATATGCCACTTCCGCTGTGGGCAAAGTTGCTGACAGCGTTCATAGAATTTTTGTTCGTTAAATTTGAAATTATTCGTTACGTTTGGATAATATTTTCTTTCATGGGTAAGTGTACATTGGCTTAAAATATTAATGAAAAACTAACAATGTAGATTGGTTAAAGGAGAATAAAAACATTTTGAGCAAATTTTCTTAAGTTATGAAAGCAAAATTTACACATGAAATCGAAGTTAATGATATTCAAAAGCAGAAAATACGCAACCATGTTTGTCCTAATAAGTTTCTTGTATATAGAACATTTTCTTTAGATAATAGTACATATATAATAATTAACCAATGACATTCAGTAATGTAAAAATGTGGTATTCCCGAACTCTAGCACATTTCCCCAACGTTGGCAGCATTTATTTTTGTATTTTTTTGTATGTTTTTGCATATGGATATGGCACATGGATTCTTAATTGACATAACATCGATAGTAAAACAAAATGGCGAATTTTAAAAAAAATGAGGTGGCCAGCGGCAAGAGGATTGCGAGTTGGGGGTCTCAGTATGATTTGTCTATGGTTCTGACCAGCTATTGTTTTGTAAAGGCGCTCAGCCGATTATTTTCTAATTACTTGATTATTTTTATTTATTTTCTTAACCTCTTTTTCTAAGAGAATGATGTTTATGTTTTGAGACAAACGGGAGCCATTTCTCCCTGACTCGGAGCTGAAATACTTGAACCAAATTGCCCAATTGGGTACTTCAATACCACGCTGATTCGGAGTACATATAAGAACAGCTTTGAAAGAGACTACACACAGTTGCTTACCCTCGTGGACCTTCACCAGTAAAAACCACACAATAGGGCAGCACTTTAATCAGCAGCAAGATCGAAGAAAACTACATCCACCGTATTTCTTCAAATCCAATACACGTTCCTAAGGCCCATGGAACAGCTCGAAAAGGTACAAAGGTACTTGAATCACCTCGCTGTATTGATTTCTTTGATTTCAATGTAAAGTCGACTTTCTTTCTTCTCTTCAACGTTTTCATTAAACTCAACGCCTCTTATTACACCTACAAGACCGACAGCACGCCACCACCCCGCGCAACTCATTCTTTTGTCTACTGCCGTAACTACTTTGCATATAACGCTCTTTTTACTTATCCATTTCATTCTCCGCGCCCCACTTTTCCGATTTCTAAGTGGTACCCTGGCTCCTGTACTCGCTGCAAGGCATCTTCAGGCAATTTGGGGATGATGTTATGCAAATGCGTTTCCCAACATAGAAAATTCTTTATGAAGTTTCCATTTTTGGGCTTTGTTTTCCAGTCTTTTGATGTCTGGTGCGATATAAGTATATATAGGCAATGGCGCCTACTTCCCTGCAGAATAAAACACATCGGCTTTAAATTACGCTCCGTTGGAAAATCCTTGCGCGAAGATTTCAAGTCATTTTCGGATTGAACACACTCAAGACACATTTGCATAGACACACTCAAACACAATGTATGTGCGCGGCAAATGACAGTTCCGCCGCAGAATAACGCCGCGCCGTTAATTTAATGATGTAAATAAAATTATACTTGTTCTTCCGGTTATTTTTGTTTATGGTTTCTTTGCTTTTACCACAGCAGAAGGAATTTGGCTCTGGAGTCGGAGTTTTGGTTTTCAGTTGAACTGTGGCGGGAACTTTCTTAATACTTTAACATGATTTCGTTCATTAGGAGGTCGACGCTTGATTGTTGGGTAAGAACGCCCGCAAGGCGATGCGAATATACTGTTGTGGGTGGATTTGCGAGAGATTTTATCTAAAAGACATTATTTAAAGGATTTCGTATTAGAAGGGGATGCTGTCGCCATATAGCGAGGCGTTGTACAGCAAGGGCGGTTGTGTTTATAGATATACCCGTATGTGTCGGCTTTAATTTGATTTCAAGAGTCGATTCTTGGAAAAATTGAGTTTCAGCCGTAAGTTCTACTTCAGTAGGTACTCGTATCAGATCCAAGAAGATTCATCAACAGATTCGAATGGGTTTGTTAGTTTCATGTCTCACCATGGGACCATATATAAGGGTAATCACAATGGGCCTCAATGGCTTCTTGGTAAAATCTCATAGGATCTCATCAAATGCAAACTGCCATTCCAACCTATATATATATAGATTTCGAGAGATATTCGAATCAGACCACCATTGTCGGGTCTCTTTTCGTCTCTCTACCACTGTAAATCTTACTCAGAGAGACTCTCTGGATTTCTCCACAGTTCTTCTCTGGGCTTAATTCCTAGTGTTAGCGCTAGCATCTGTTTATGGGAGATCTGTTTCATCGACTGGGTCTCGACCCAATGATGTCCCAAAATCCTCATTCTTCTGCCAGCCAACGCTGGACATTGACACAGTATATGTGCCGCTGTCTCAGATTCCTCCAGGCATAGTCTACAGGTATCATCCTCTATAAGGCCCATTTTCCTTAAGTGATACCCGAAATTACAATGTCCTGTAGACAAAGCCACCACCTATTTCTATGTTCCTCGACTCATACTTAGAACCCTTCTTTGAGTGGAGCAGGTCGGCCACTTTATTGCCATTTTAGCTTGTCTACATTGTTCCACGGTTGACCATCTTCTCAGGTGTTCTGCCGTGATCCATTTGTGAATCAGCTGTTCTACCATTCCTCTGCCAATTAAAGAGAATGGTTCTGGTCCCAGCAACTTTTCAGTTGACCCCTGTTTTGCAAGGGAGTCCGCCTTTTCATTGCCTTCGATCCCTATGTGTCCCCTACCCAAGTCAGTGTTACTTCATTTTTAGATGAACACTTATTGAGTACACATTCCAGTGCCAATGCTGTTGTGATGTTTGTTTGTTCCATGCATCTGATCACCGCCTGATTGTCCAGTGCTATAAGGATATTTCTTCCTACCACCTGACACTCAAGCAAGTAGTCCAACGCATGAAGCAAAGCAATCATCTCAGCCTGGTATACTGAAGTGTATTTCCCGAGGCTAATGTGACGGGCAAGTTCCAGCTCTTCTGAATAGATACCGGCCCCCGCTCCGCCATCCATCATGGATCCATCCGTGACAATCACTATTTCAACATTTCTTTTTTCTGGAAGTAATCCGTTCTCAAACCGAGTTTTGTGATTTCTTTCCATAATACGCTTGTTATTCGATCCATAGGCATGTTCAGCTCCCTAATCTCGTTTTTGACAAGTTCCAGGATATTCCTATGTCCATAGATCGTACCACAATTGTGCCATTTCGCATCTCGATGCAGACGAAGTGCCGTTTGGGCCGCTGTTTTCTTAATAAATAAGTCCAGCGGTAATATCCCCATGATGACCTCCAATGCACATGTTGGGGTTGTACGTATTTTTTTTTTTTTTTTTTTTTTTTTTTTTTTTTTTTTTTTTTTTTTTTTTTTTTTTTTTTTTTAATTTTAATTTTAATTTTTAATAGTGTTTCATATATTCATACATTAAGATATACATCTTTTATAGTACTTAGTTATAATATTGAGCAGTTATATTTAAATATAAATAATAATTAAAGAAGAAAATAAAAATATATAACAAAGATATTAAATATGGAAATTTAAAGTAGGGAGGAGAAATGATGGAGGACAGCATTTTTAAAGCGTGTGGCATTAGAAATTGTTCTTATACTTAGTGGCAGAGAGTTCCACAATTTAATTGCGTGAATAAAAAATAAACGGGATGAATTAAGAGTCCGACAGCGTGATGGTATTAGGGCACATGTTCTGGGAGAACGAGCAAAATTTAGTTTTTCATACAAATACGATGGAGTCTGATATATTATAATCTTATGCAGGAAAATACAATTTCTTGCGTCGATGTAGTGTTTGAGCGAACATCCGAGTAATGTTTTTGAACACTGTGATACATGGTCATATCTCCGCAGGCCATAAATATATCTAACAGAGTCATTAAATGCGACTTGTAGCTTCCGTAGGGAGAGAGAATCAATATTACTGTAAACAGCTTCTGCATAATTAATAAGTGGCAAAATTAGGGTTGTAACAAGTTTTCGTCTAACATTAGTAGGAGTAAAACTTGCTGTTATCCAAAGCTTGCGAAGACAACCATATATTCGTCTGATAACGGTGTTAATATGGTCGTACCCTGACAACTTATGGTTAATAACGAATCCGAGGTTTGTTGCAGTTTCAACAATTGAGAGTTTATTGGAAGAGAGCATGACACCCTGGAAGGAGTTAAGGGCTATCATTTTGCTGGATATGGGAATAACCTGAGACTTTTTCGGATTTAGATGTAATCCATTAGTAACAGACCATAAGTTAATACTGGCAAGATCCTCATTTATATTATTTACTAATTCATCCCTATCATTAACTGGCTTTGATGAGTACAGTTGGACGTCATCTGCATAGAGGTGGATCGTGGAATGTTTGCAAACAGAAGGTAAGTCATTTATGAACAGACAGAAGAGAATTGGACCCAGGATTGACCCTTGTGGTACACCTAGTTTTACTGGCAGAAGAGCTGAAGAAGAATTGCAAGTTACCACTCTCTGAAATCGATCACTCAAATAACTTTTTATTAGATTTACTGCGCAGTTACCAAAACGAAACAAATTTTTCAGTTTCCAGCAAAGAATTTTATGGTTTACTTTGTCAAATGCCTTTGAAAAATCAAGTAGGCAAAGAAGCGTAACGTGTCCTTTATCAAAACACTGTCTTATATCTTCTAATATATTTACCATAGCCGTAGAGCAACTGTGTTTAGATCTGAAACCAGATTGTCCCTCATAGATAAGACTATTCAGCGATAGGTGTTGTAGAAGCTGTTTCTCTATCACTTTCTCAAAAACTTTCGACAAGCACGGCAAAATACTTATTGGTCTAAAATCAGCAGCAGATACCGGAGTGGACTTTTTGGCAACAGGTACGATTCGAGCAATTTTCCAGGATTTGGGAAAATAGGACGTTGTAATACAGTGGTTTAGGATGTGAGTTAAATGGCTTATAATAAAAGGCAGGATTTGCCTAATGAATCGTAAGGGTAACCCATCTTCCCCAACAGCACTTGATTTTATGGATGAGATATGGCCGATGACCTCGTTTTCAGTAACCGTTTCAATTTCAAAGCCACTTACCAAAGATTGACTAGAGTTCTCAGATAAATTAAAATTTAGATTCTCAGAACTATTTTCAAGAAAGAAATTATTCAGTTCATCAGGATCAATTTGACACTTGGAACTATATTTACTACTGGAAACACCTATTTGACGCAGATTAGTCCAAAGCTTTTTGGGGGAAAGCGATGTATTCAGCTTGGAGGCATAGTAGTTAATTTTGGCATTACGTATGACAGCAGTCGAATGGTTTCGCATATTTTTGTACGCAAGCCAATTGACATTTGACGGACTATGTTTCCATTTACTGTAAAGCCTGTTACGAGCCTTGATGGTATTGATTACTTCAGTTGTAAACCAAGGACAGCTTCTATTTCTGATGTTCACTGTTTTAGTTGGCACAAATTGATTATTCTCGCATATGAAGAGTTGAATCTGAGCACGATTGATGGTGGGACAGTCTGTGCAGAGTTGTTGTTGTTGGTGGCATTACGCCTTTTTGCACGAAATGCATGAACCAACTGTGGCTGATTGCAGTTTATAGTTTCACAAAGTTTATGAACTAATTGCGGCAAATTTTCGTTGGGAATTACAGGTACACCAAATAACACAGCATCACAGGCGACTTCTTTTCTCTCGAGCACATTTATTTGCTGACGAAGAGAGTGAATCTCAGAACTATGCATTTGAGCAGTAGCAGATGTGCTTTCTTCAATTTTATCAACGCGTGCGATTATGTTGGAAATCATATTGTTAAGACTATCAAAACGTTGAGCCCAGCTTTCCTTGACTTCTTCAATTTTGTTGAAAAATTCAATACGCATCTTATCCATCTCTTCAATAAACTTTTGTTGATTGGATGCTGAATGCTTGTTGAATTGCTCTTCCAAGATTTTGACAGTTACAGTTCCTTTGTCGTTGACTTGCAGTTTGGTTGAAGGTGAATGAGAGACCGTATGCAAAGAGAGTGCGTCTTTTTGTGTTTTATTGCGCGTAGATGGGCCTGCTGTCGATGACATTATTGGCATGTAAAAAACACTTTATCGGGTAGTGAAATAAACAATTATGCCAGCAATAATCAAATATACCAAGCACTGAAGTTAGTTGTGTGAATGAATTAAATTTTATTAAAAGCAGAGAAAGGAAGAGAAGAAATAACTTTAGATATTGTATTTAAGATGGAGCGACTAAAAAACACGTCTATTCTCTATGACACATTGCCATACATTGGACCTGTAATTCCTATACACGCTAAACGTTGAACCCTATCCAGGTGCTTCCTGACGGTTTTCTGAGAGGCTTTCGCCCACCATATAACCGAGGCGTACGTGATAATGGGTCTAGTTATCATCGTATACATCAAGTATGCTGACCTAGGCGAGAGTCCCCACCTCTGTCCACATACACGTTTGCATTGATGTAGTACCCTTTTTGCCTTCCGGACCTTCTCCTCAACATGGTAGTTCCAAGTAAGTCCAGTATCTAGATAGGCTCCCAGATACTTAACCTTCTTAGTCATTGTTAGTTCCGATCCGAAAAGTGTTAAGGGCCGAAATTCCAGATTTTTTCTCTTCCTAGTGAAGACTATTAGATCTGTTTTCCCCGCATTAATGGAGAGCCCTTATTCCAGACACCACCGCTCAACCACTCTCAGTGCGTTCCTCATGATATCTGCGGTGACGTCCATGAATTTGCCTCTGGCCATTATTGCTATGTCGTCGGCATATCCCACTGTGTGAATGCCCGTCGCCTCAAGTCTGTCGAGAAGAGAGTCCACAGTGATATTCCACAGTGTAGGTGAGAAAACACCTCCTTGTGGGCAACCTCTGCTAACCCTTCCTCTGAGTTTTGAGGTTCCCGTCTGAATATTAATCGCTCTTGTATTCAACATATTGCCCACCCATCTTACCACCAGTGAGTTAACCCTACGTTTTTCCGAGGCTTGTTTCAGTCTTTCAAAGCATATCTTATCGAAGGCACCTTCAATGTCATTTATAGTGGTCATCGCAATGCCCCCGGTATTTAGCTCTTCCTCCGCAACGCGTACTACTTGATGTAGCGCTGTTTCTATAGACATGCCTACCCTGTATGCATGCTGTCTACTATTTAAAGGATACGTCCTAAGCGCAGTACTCTCCATATAGTCCACCATCATCCTTTCCATTGTTTTTAACAGGAAGGATGTTAGGCTGACTGGTCTGAATGACTTTGCCTCGGTGTAGTCCTTTTTTCCCGGTTTTGGAAGGAAGACCACATTTGCTGCCCTCCATGTAATCGGGATATAGCCCATTGCTAGGCATGCAACGTATATATTCCTGAGCCTTGGTGCAATTACGTCTATACCCCATTGCATTAGACCTGGAAATATACCATCCGGCCCCGCAGTTTTGAAGGGTGCGAATGTTTCTATCGCACCCTTGACCGCTTGTGGTGTCACGATCCGTTCTGCTTCCGTCCTATCCATCCTGTTCGCTCCTTGTCTCCTTGGAGCCCAGGGCTGATCTGACCATTCCAACCTAACCAAAAAATGTATGCTAGAAAATCCTTTCGAAATGAAGGACTTGGGTAAAGACAAAAAATGAAGCTGAATCAGTAGACTGGTGACCACATCAAGCGATCAAGTTAAAGTATCAGTATACTTATGAATCCTATAGACAGCCAAGATCCCCTGATTGGGACACTCATAGCCTTGAACTCATGGATTCCAAGGCCTACTGCTGTAAAAACATTAGAGTTACTGCCAGCCTAGAGCTTGGATGTGAAAGTCTTGTTGCTATTTAATCCCGCCTATCATCAGACCTACGCAGAGAAAGAAAAATCAGGTAGGCGCTCAACCCCTTGGTGGAATAATAAACTCGTCAAACATCAGAATCGAGCATTCCCTCATAAGAAATAAATAAATTGCTGTGGGCTGCTTCCTTAGCATCGAAGGAGCTTTTGACAGCACCGAACATGTCCAAATAAACTGAAGCATTCACAGCACAGGCGTAGACATTACTATACATGTAACTGGGTAAATGCTTAACAGTAGAAATAAAGGGGGTTTCATTAAGGACTTTCAAATTTAATTTTTTTTAAATAAAATGCAAAATGCTTGAGATAGCCATAAAAAAAATATTTATTGGCTTGAATTACTATCAAAAAATTTATGAATGGAATTAGACTTCGTGCATATGTCGACGTCGATGCGTTGCACCCAACTTTCGATGACTCTGCCGCACATTTCGACCGATACGGCCGCTATTTCTCCTTTATTACTAGTTCTGAGCTCCTCTATCGTCGCCGGCTTGTTTGCATAGACCAAGGATTTAATTTAGCCCCATAAAAGTAAGCCTGAGAGGCGTTAAATCGCACGATCTCAGCGGCCAATAGATGAGTCCGTTTCTCGAGGTAACATACGTTCACCGAACTGGTCTTCAATAACTCGAATGTTGCACCCGCTGTGTGGCTTGTGGCACTGTCTTCTCGGAACCACATTTCACTGATGTACAATTCATGCAATTGCTCAAAAAAATAACTTCTCTGTAGCGAATACCATTTTAGGTAACGTGACATCGACGAAAAAAAAGAAAAGGGCCCAGTGACGCCCCGGCATTAAAACCGTACCAAACAGTGACTTTTTGCGGATGAAGTGCTGTTTCATGCAACACATGAGGGTTCTCAGCTCTCGAGCATATTCTGGCTCAAATTTTTTCACTAGACTATGAATTTATTGTCTACTGGGACGAGAATTACGGTCGAAAGTTCGCGTTAACCCTCTTAAAGTTGCGACTCGAAAATTCGGTAGTAAATTTTAATTTTTTCTTTATTTTTAATTATTTCTAAAAGTTATTCCTTCATGGACCTCACCATGATGAAAATATTGATTTTACTGAACATTTTGACACTGACAGTTCGGTAATCGTTTTAAGGGTGCGTTCATACTGAAAGTTTAAAGTTGTCAAGTCGATAATGAAAGACCCTTATAAACGCTACATTAGGCAGTGGCAGAATCAACGTCACGACTGCGAAAGGTTGCCCCTAAGGTGGCATGCTTTCCCCCCTGCTATGGTCAATCGCAGTAAATGTACTACTAAACATGCTTAGTAATGATGGTTTTTAGGTGCAAGGATACGCTAATGACATTGCGATTCTAATCAGAGGAAAATTCGAAGAAACATTTCGGATCTCCTATAGAGGGCACTTAACCTCGTTGCTGACTGGTGCCAAAAAAAAGTGGCTATTTCGTCTTCTCTATCGATCCCTCGAATACGTTTTTGTTTTTGGCGAGGAATACAGCAAAGCTGTAGGATGGGCCTATTGGAGATCTCATCATCTCTCTGTTTTTACGTCTGCTTGACATCACCTTCAGGAGTTCAGCTTCTTTAGGAATGGGCATAGTTTAGTTTAGTTTAGTTTAGTGAGCTTCTTTTTTGGCTTAATAGCCATTTCTTTCCATTATTACACATTAAAAATATATTAGAATTTGTTTACTTAAAATAATTCGTTTTCCAAGATCTGTAAGAAGACGAGGTATTGAAGAAGTGTGAGATGACATAGACCAAAAATAAAATTAAAAAAAATAAAAAAAGAGAATCAACTGTTACCCGGGCGTATACGTAACATTCTGGTATTAGCCCAAAAAGAAAATATAACCCGTAAGGAAATTAAAATGACAGATGGGCCGATGCAGGCGGTGAGCACGTTATGGTATCCAGCTGCTTCAGTGGGTGGGGGGTGTTCTTTGCCTTACCGATCCATCATGTAAATACCCTCCTTCTACAAAAAAAAATAATGTAACGTGCGTGAGATCAAAATGGATGCTGAATGGATTTTTGGTTGAATTCTAATCCTAAGCCCTGATCTTGTTGGCTTAGTTAGCCCTCCCTTCCAGAGTAGACCCGCTGTCCCTAGGATAGTAACGTCTACTCCCCAACAAGTTTACCCCTCTTCACATCACTGAACCGACCAAAAGCCTACGCAGGCAAAGTTGTGGGAATTAAACCCGCATCAGGGTATTCAATAAAACGGATTGAAATAATCCTAGTTAAACATTTTATTTTAACAACTTAATAAGATGATACTTAACAAATTTCAATCGCAGCAAGAACATAGTCGTATACGACACCAAAAAAATACTATTATATAAGGGGACTGAAAGAGACTTAGTTAACTTCTTGCTGATTTTCTTTCATTAACGAAATTCATTATCATATTTATATATATGCATATACTCATACATCAAATATGTTAGTACGGGTATATAGAAACGAGCGTATATATACCTCGAAACAAAAAAAATGATCCGGTTTGGAACGTGTCTTCTTTTTTTTTCTTTATCGTAATATTAACGAGGATTAAGTCTAAACTTACCAACCAAATTCCGCTCGATGAAGGGCCCGCCATCGAGGTGTTGTTTGACCTAGAAAAAAAACACATTCCTCTCCTCTCTACCGGTTCTTAAAATGGGGATACATATATCCTAGCAGCCAGTTAACACTACGGGATCCGCGTTAATATATAGGTATATGTATATATAGGTACAGAATATATTACTAAACTAAATTCACTATCGATAGTACGATGGGAATTAAAGGAAACTACAAATTACGCAAGAAAATTTAGACAAACTTAGTAATAAAAGAATATTATCTAAACTAGGCAATAAAATAAAACGAAAGAAACCGAGCCCCTATTCATTAGTAGGGGGTTTTTTTTTCTAATGAGCGAGAGGAAATGAAAATTAATAAACGGATAGTGTCTGAAATTGGAGCACTGATTTCGTTTTGTCGAGCGAAGAAGAGCTTCCCCTATCCTTTCGGTACTCTGGGTGGATTTCGAAGACTTCCATTCCGGATACGCGGGAAAGATTTCTGGCCAGGCCAGTGACACTCCGTTACCGCTATTCGCCGTCGCAATCCACAGAGGAATTTATCTCCACATTAGTCCCCTGCGAACATAATGTTCCACTTAGACACCGAATTTAAAAAAAAACGAGAGAAATCTTACCCAGGAGGTGGGGAGACGTTTTGTATTCTTTTTTTTTTTTTTTTTTTTTTTTTTTTTAGGATAATAAGGAGCCTGCAGGGATCCAAACACTGATCCACTGATCGCTGGCGGTGATAATAGGAGGTAGGAAATAATTCACCCGAGTTGACCGCACTCTAAAATGATATTTAATTGCCGCACAAATAAAAAAATTACCCGAGTAATCGAATTTACCGCACCTTGATTGTCTTGAGTTTAAGGTTTACTTTCTTCGAACGCGATTCGCAAGCACGTTGAAATCAAACGCTTTCTGTTTCTTTCTCCGAAGCACTCTTACTGGCACTTGCTCATATGTCAGCTCGGTGACGCGATCGAAAATAACCGGTGCATTTATGTATTTGCAAGTGAGACCACCTCGGACCATCGAACCGGTACATTCAGCATCATACCATTCGAAGGGGCATCGAAGCCATATTTAAAATAGACAATATGTACCGCTTTTGGGATTGTCAGTAGCTCTTTGATGTGTTTGGCCTGAGTTATGTACTCGCGGGTGTTAGACGGACAGTCTCGCATGCAAGAAAATGGATAAACAGGTTTTTTTTTTTCCTTTTTTCTTTCTCTTAGGTATTTTTTTTTTTTTTTTTTTTTATTTTATCATTATCTAGGGATGAGTTTTTGGGATGTGAATAACACTTAACGGTACAGATCAAATTACATTATTTTTAGCATATATCAAAACAGCAGTTTTAAAATTTGTTAGATTGTCAATTGTTCTTATATTGACAGGTAAATTGTTGAATAATTGAAGTCCAGCGTGAAGAATGTTTGCTCTAGCTCGCACCGTCCTTGTCCTTTGAATGTTGAACTCACTAATATTTCGAAGACTCTACGGTTTATTTCTTGCAGCTGGGATACTGGATCGAATATATTCTGGGCACATGTTGTTCTTAATTTTAAACACAAAGATCATTGACATCATATAAAGTCTTTGGTTAATTTAAAGAGTTTGACATCATTAGTACTGGTGTGTATCTATCACATTTCAAAATAATTCGCATTGCTTTATTCTGTAGTTTTTGTAGTCAACAATACACTTGAGCAATACTCAAAATGATGTTTTACTGTCACATTATACACTTTTATTGCACTGTCCCTTTGATAGATTTGATGGTATTTTTCTTAAAACACCCAATTTCTTATACAACTTTTTACAAACATACTCTATATGACACTTAAATGATAGTTTACTGTCAAGTAGGACACCTAAATACTTTATTGCCGACACTAATTCAATACGTTTACTATTGACTAAAATTGAAACTACTGCTTGGGGACAAGGACTGTTGAGCAACATACATTTAGTTTTGTTTGTATTTATGATAAGTTTGTTCATATTAATATTTATTAACCTTAAATCACTATTTAATTCGTTTACACATTGTTGCAAATCTTTTCCCGTAATGTATAGCAATCCATCGTCGGCAAAGAGTACCAATTTGCAGTGTTTTAGAACTTTCTACATGTCATTAATATATAAAATAAACAGTAGAACACCCGGTATTGTACCTTGAGGGACTCCATAGTTCACAATCATCGGGGAAGATACACAGTTGTTGGCAATAGTTCTCTGACTTATTTCACTAATAAACGACTTGAACCAATTTAGTTCCGTATTTCTAAGTCCATACTTTTCAAGTTTACACAACAATATTTTATGATTCACGGTTTCGAAAGCACGTTTCAAGTCCAAAAACACAGCAACTACACAATTTTGTTTGTCTATTTCACTTTTCCATTCGCTCATTACACGATTAATACATATTTCACATGAGTGATTTGATCTAAATCCTGATTGATTTGGACTTAAGATGCTACTATTATTTATATGCTCCTGTATTTGTGACATAACAATTTTTTCAATAATTTTTTCATACAAAGGCACAATATTTATGGGACGATAGTCACTACACTTAATTGAACCAGGGACTTTTTTTTTTTGGAAGTATGAATGATTCTTTCCAGGATTCTGGCATAGCTTCTTGTTAAAAGACATTTCCTTTATTTGGTTGTTTAAAAGACTTTCTTAGTTATGTTGGGATTAAGGGAATTTCGGCGACGACGTCGTCCGCATGTACATCATTTATATATATAGGGCTCTGCGTGATCAGAAACGATATTGTGTTCCCATTGTTTTCGGTTGGGGCGGTATTAGACAGTCCTTTAAACTTGGTGTCTGATGTAAATTGGGATCTTAATCTTTTGAGACATTGGTTTGCTGAACATCAATTAGTAATTAGCTCTAAAACTAAAATAATGTTCTTCAACTTATCTCACTCGGCCAAATTTGAAGCAAATGTGTTCTTCCACGCACCTGACTGTCAAAGATACAAACTGACTAACTGCAATTGCACGTCCGCTCTTTCCTCTCAAACTTACTGTAATAGTCTAATCTGCAGTGATAAATGCTTTTTAATTGAAGCAGTAGACAACTTTAAGTACTTGGGACTCAGCCTGGACTCTAGAATGAGTTTTTCGTTTCATACAGATATATTGAAAAAGTATTTGCGATGTTCACTTCGATATTTTTATTACTTGCGAAATATATGTTCTACTAAGCTCTTAAAGGTAATATATTACGGAATTTTCCATTCCAAGCTGAAATATGGAATTGCTTGTTGGGGAGGTGTGTACCTAAATAAAATACATCCGCTGCTAATATTGCAGAAATATGTTTTAAGACTTATATGTCGTAAACCTCGTAGACATCCTAGCTATCCTTTGTTCTGTGACCTGAATATTCTTCCTGTTCGTCATTTATATTGTTTCAAGGTATTAAAAACGTTTTTCATGAAGTCTGGTCATCGCAATTTTCGTCTCATTTCCACTCACAATTTACGTGTAAACGTCTCTAATATGTTATCTGTTCCCAATTTCCGCACCACTGCTTATCGTAATTTTTATTCTATTTTGTCTTATCGATTGTTTAATAAACTCCCGCAGTCTATCAGGGCATTATAAATACCTGGATCATTTATAAAGCAAATTAAAATTTGGCTCTTCCGATTTAACTATATTGGCTTAGAATCTATTATTTCTGATATTCTGGTTTAATTTAATTCTGGTAATTTTTAACTTTAGTTTAATTTTATATCAAATTTATAATATTTTTGTAAAATTTAAATTTTTCTTTTGTTATAGTATCTCTGAGTTCATATTGTATTTTGCATCTTGCCTCTGAATCTTTCGTTTATAATTAATGTTTTCTTTCGAACTCCTGATTTCATTTTGTTAGTTTTTCTTAAAGGGTCACCCCACCCAAAACTTTTATGTTGTTTAAGCCAATGATGTGGCATTCAACTCTATTTTTATTACACTTTGTATATAAAAGTAAAAAATGTCACTTATTTTCTTATATGTTCCTTATGATTATGAATACTGTAAAAATTATAAGTCATAAAACCTTCTTGTATATAGGAACCATAAGAAATAAATATTATCTATATCTATATCTATCTAATCTATTTTGGGCCAGGACCGCAGCGACGTAGTCTATGACATCGCTTAAGTTTAAATAGCTTTAACAATTAAGGCTTCCAATGCGTTATAACTCATCAATTGCAATGCAGATCTCAGTCGGTATTCGCTGCTACGGGTTTGCTTTTAAACCGCATTCAACAAGCACTGCAGACTGCAAGGACTGTTTTCAAGAAGTTTTGTATAAGGTGCGATGTATTTTGCACCCATTTTTCTTTAGGTTTATGGTTAGCAGCCATAGCTGCGGTGAAAGTACCCAACCCTGCGTAGTCCCGCATTGCACTGATTTTCTCAGTTTCAGCAGCTATGCTTTTAATTAATATCAATACGAAAGCCCCTTTACCATCTATGAAGGCTATCAATTCAAATTCCGTGGCGGTTAGTAATCTTTACTAATACAGGACTGCAGAGTTATTTCAACCAACTTGTTTTGAAAAGATTTCTGTTTGGATAATATCACAAATATGCAGGTCTATCAGTCTTTAATAGAAGAGACCATAAATGAGCTTTTAATGTAATCTAGGAGACTTTTCCAGTCTTGGGTATAAGAACCACTCTAAGCCTCATTCATAATTTTGAGAAATGCCATTCATGGTTTATTTAAAAACAAAAGTTAAAGCATCAAAGCCTTGAGAAAGACATACTAGAATAAAAAGCGATTTAACACTCATGAAAGCCTGCGTTCATCTTCTCCTTTAACCCTAAAAGGCTAATGTTCGTCGATTCGACGACGTCGCATTCTTCATTTTCCTGTCTCTTTTCAACGCGGGCACATAGTAACTTATGCTCAACAACTAACCCAGTCGCCGATGCGTTCTTGCGAAAGACGGTTGTGTCCGGCAGGTAAAAACAGTATTTCTATTTTCATTTATATTTTTAATTGCAATATTGGAATTTGTGGTCAACATCGAATTGACTTTTGCGCAAAGAAAAATTAGTTCCTTTATTTTTTTTTCTTATCACCTGTTATTATTAATTTTATATTGCCAAGGAAGGAATGTTTTTTTTTTCAGTTTTTTTAAATATTGTGAAGACATGTTCATTTTAGACTGAAAAATGCTGCGTTTTTTAAAAGACGGCTTAATAATAAAAAAATGAAGAATATACAAGTTTTTTATTTGGGAATACAATCCTAATGTTGCAGAACAAAAAAATAGAACCATATGTATTAAACAAAGCTTAACCCTTAAATGCCCAAGGAAACCGATTTTTATGAAAAAAAAAAATATATTATATATAAACGGGAGCAAAAACAACAACTCCGTTTTTAAATTTTTTTTTATTTTTTTGACGAAGTTATTAACAAAAAAGTGGTTGTATCTTTAAAGAAACACTGGGCATTAACCCCCCCACAGCTATTCGGAAAGAAAATTATAAAGAATGCATAGAATATTTTTTTGTTTATTAGATAAACTGGTAATTGTACATAATAAGGTATTATTGCACCGTTTTTGTTAATTAAAATATTTTTATATATGTATATACAGAAAATAATATTAAAAAAATATTTATGTTATTATTTAAAAAAAAAAATGAAATACAGAAACACATGCAACCAAGAATATCTTCAGTAAATGCAATCATTTTGTCAATTTAGATATATCTGTAACTAAAAAAAAGATTAGTAAAAAGTATAAGTTCACCTTACATTTAGAACAGTACATTATTGTTTGTCCTGAACAATTAGGAAACTTGCACCGTCCCTTTTTGTGGATAAGTGTCCAGTGGTCTGTCTTATCTAGCCGTATGTCTTTAGGAGGAGCATTGGATGAATTTGGCTTGGAACGTTTGTTTTGAATGAGTGATTCCAAAGATGTCGGCCGCCCACGTTTGTTAGGCTCCACAGAGCTAAACAGAACATCTGCAACTTCCAACTTAAAATCGATTAGCCTCAAGATATTCGATTAGAGGTCTTATAAGGTAAAGGCGGTCGCGATCGGGGTCATCTCATTTTCCGGCTCTAGTTTTGTCGTTATATTGCCGAATTTTTTCAAATTTGTTTCTCTTCATTTGATCTTGAACTACCGGTACGCAACGGTGTAATTTTTCGGTCCAAAAGTCTCTGGTGCTCGGAAGGTTAAAATATGTCATGTAAAATAAGATACCAATAAACTTTCGTAAATCGGACATAATAAACTGGAATGACTCGTTAACCCCCGCATAGATTCTGGTTTCGTCCACAATTCGTTGCTCCAAAGCTTCTGGAAACAAATATGACCAAACTTGATAGGGTGTTTCTAAAGTCTGCCCAACTTCTGGAATGGTAGTATCCCCTCCAAATCTCAATTGTTCCGCATTATAAACAAGATTCGCTTTCTTCCAGGTGACTTTTTCAAACTCCACGGACTTGGGGCTAATTTTTGTTTGGGAAAATTGTGAGGGAAATGGATTCCAAAAACTGTTTACTGATGGAATCGATGATACTGGATCCGGTATGGAATGACTTGGATCTGTATTGTCATTGTTTATCATACTAAGGAAACTATCGTTTATTGACATGCTTAAATCGAAGTCATCGACGTCACCATCCTCCGACGAACCATGCTCTTCACTACCCTCATTATTATCTTCACATAGCACTGAAATTTAGCTTACACCTACTGCTGATGTTGGTTCATAAAGCTCATCAACTTCATCATCCAAGTCATCAGTACTGTTAAAAGTAAAATCATGCAGCAATGCACTGACCTCTTCGTCAGTCATCTTCACACGGTCAATTTTAGTGAAAGCCATGCTCTAGGATCGATTAGGAAAAAACTTCGAATAAGAAAAAAAAAAAACCGAACAAGCACACCAAATACCTTATATAGAATTATTTTCCGTTTAAATCACAATTCAAAAATTCAAAAACAGTTTGCTGTTATGTCAACTTATATAAATATATACCTTTAAACTAGTCTAACTGCACTAATACACAACTAAAGCAACTAAATCACAAAATTAAGGAGCACAATCAACTAACTTGCACTTTGTAACCATACACAAATACTCTGAATACACATAAAATGAAGAAATGAACAAAACTCAACCAAAATCATGATATAGGCCGCAATGCCCAGCGTATCTTTAAAGATACAACCATTTACGGTATGTTTTCTTGGCTGGGTATGTCGTATTTGGTTGAAATAACTGTATTTTACTTCACAAAATATACGCTCACCGGGATATATTTTTTTTGATCCAGCAATGTTACCAACCTTAAAGTTATTAAATAAAAACAAGTATTTTTTTTCAAAATTTGTTTAAAATAAAAAAGTCTTAAATATTCCGTTATAAGTAATTCAATTTAAAAACTATGGGTCTATTTTTTTTACTGTGGATAGATTTTGAGTCAATAAAGCAAAAATGGTAAGCCACATGTAAATAAAGTCAAAACTAACGAAGAAATATTTTTTTAATGGTTGTATCTTTAAAGATACACTGGGCATTTAAGGCTTAAAAAAAACATATTTTAGTACAGATCTTCGAATCGACGAATGTTTAGCTTATTAGGCGCAGTCAGCAACATTAGCCTACTAGGGTTAAAATGAGCTCAATTCCAGGGCATGAGGTGTTTCTTGACTAAACTGTGTTAAATTTCGTCGTGTTTCTTTGAGTATTTTGGTTTAGAGACAATAAGCTGCATTATTTGTTTCAATACGTGGAAATAAAATCTACAGAAATTATGTACTTTTAATTTATTATAAGTAGTCCTTATGATGATGATCTTGTAACAGTTTTAATCCTTGGGTGTTCTTGTTCTTTTTAGTTTGTTTAGATGAGAAGAGCGACGAATAGGCTAGAACCGCCACTAAGCAGTTGCTACTTTTTAAAATCCAATTCCCTTTCCCAAATATTCCTCGTTCAAATTTTAACCATAGAAGGTACCATCACTTCCTGCTGAATAAAGACTTTTCACCTTTTTTTTAACCCATCAAGGGGGTAAGAACTCGCCCAATAAATTTATAAACACAAACCCGACTCCGATATTTATTTTCGATTTATTTCTGTCTTCCGATAGATTTCACCATCTTTGACTTTGCTCTATAGTCGATGTCGAAGAAAGAGTAATGGATGTTTTGGTCGCCAAATTTAATTTGAGGTACTGTGAATGTTTTTTTCTTAAAAAGGTTTAATAGATGTGTTCCCGAGACATTAAATAGCTATACCCAAGTTTTCTTTTTCCCAGTTCAGATCTTCAATTGCAGACCTAAGTTGCTCGTTTATTTGACTGTGTGCTGTAGTCTCATAGAGACTCTCTGTAGAGACTCAAAATAGGAAAGAAGTGTTATCGGTGAAACCAGTAATAGAAAAAATATTGTTCCTCGACTCAAGCAAGTCGTTGATGAAAAGAAATGGATTAGGGAAAAGTATTGACCCTTGAGGTCCTCCTTCACCTATAGCAAAGTATTTCACGTACTACAACTTGAATTGATCAGGCTAAAAAAAAGTGTTGCTTCCATCCGAAGAGTTGTTGTGGTGATGAGAGGCTCATCTTAGCCAGATACGCTAATATAATTTTGGGATGCCCAACTAAAGGGTGGTTAAGTTTTATGGGCCGATGTTGATTTTGAATAAAACGCAAATTATTTAGGAAATTATTGTCATTTCTTTTTATTATGATAATATTGGTATGGTTCAATTATGTATGGAACAAAATGTCGGCCAAATTGCACACCTCCATCCACTGGTCCAAATTTTCGATGACGCCGAGGCATAATTGAGGTTAATATGCCGTTAATATGCCGAATTATCTCATCCTTTAGCTCTTGATTGTTGCTGGCTTATCGAAGTTCACATTTTCTTTCAAATAACCCCAAAGAAAGAAGTCCAACGATGTCAAATCACATGATCTTGGCGGCCAATTGACATCGCCACCACGTGAGATAGCAGGGCCATTGAATTTGTCGCGCAAAAGAGCCATTGTTTCGTTAGCTGTGTGGCAAGCGGCACCGTCCTTGCCACAAACCACATATCTTCCAATTCGGGCCATAAAAAGTTCGTTATAATCTCACGATAGCGAACACCATTCACAGTAACTGCCTGACCGGCTTCATTTTGGAAAAAAATACGGCCCGATGATGTCGCCAGTCCATAAACCGCACCAAACAGTCACTCTTTGTGGGTGCATTTCTCTCCAAACATCAGCTAAAGTCCTAGCTAAATTTTGACATAGAGTATGCTGTGGATAAACGTCACAGAAAACAGCTGCTGTTCTTTGAAAAAAACTTCTTTCAAAAATTTAATTCTCTCTTATTTCAACTATTTCTGATTCTAGGCAGAAATGAAAGAATAAAAGAGATGTGTATCTTTCGTACGTCTATCACCTATCTATGTTTTTGTAATTTCAGCCCCCGTCTGTGAATACGTGTGAGCTACAAAAAAGCATGTTGCTAATGGTCGGCCAATATTCCTTTTGCTTTTACGGGCATCGCGTTGTTCAATTGTTTTGTGTTTGGTATTAAACTGGTTTGGTTTTTGTTAAGGCTTCGATTAAAATAAAAAAAAAATAGTGAAATACACATTTCGGAATAGCGAATTCGTTCATTAAAGTCCAATTCATGAACTCACAAATACTAGAAAAGAAATGAGCATATGTGCGTGACTTCATGAATTTTTCGGGAAAACAGCTTGTAGGCAGCCGCCTTTCCACTGGAAAGATATATATCTCTGTATTCCATTATCTTTGTTCTAGGTACTTCTCGTCCACGTAATAATTAAAAAAGCTCATCCTTGCATACTTTTCCGCAACAGAACAACAAATATACAACGATCTCACACAATTTAGCTTGAGAAAATGTGCCGACCCATTAAATGGCCACGCTAAATTTTGACAGACACATGAAGTACATGTTGAAATAAAAGTTTGATTATTTAGCTCGAGCTGCGTACCACTCAGCTAAATGGGTTCGCTAAGATTTAGCTCAGCTAAATTTTGGAGAGATTTTTGTATGGGAGCGAAAATTTAGCTCGAGCAGCGTACTAAGCTTAAGCCTGAATAACTTTAACACGTTGCTGGATTGTGTATCTTTCCATGGTTCAAATTGAGTTAGTCTGAAATTGAGAAATGTAAAATGAAATGCAGAAAAAAACTTGACGTTTAGGTGTGGCTCACATTCAACATCGGCCCTTAAAATTTAACCACCCTTTATATTCGCCATATTGTTCAATTATCTGGGTCCATAAGTGGGTTTCATTAGGTCAGTTTTTTTGAGCTTCGATCTCAACAAAGCATAGTAAAGTAGGACTTTCAGCACGCAATTAAAACAACTACGCTCTACTTGACACTTCGAGGGCTCACAGTAATTGTTGGAATTGCGTTCTGAAAATCCTACTTTACTTTGCTGAGATTGAAGCTAAAAAAAAACACGTCTATTGTTCAACAGGTGTTAAGTAGAACGACTGCTACTGCTATTATTTGGTAATATTTCTATTTGACCATTTCGGCAATTATTTACTTTTCGATTGCCTTGGATAGCATGGAAAGTAAAGCTATTGGACGGTAAATTTCTGGCAAGCATTTCCTTTAACTTATGGGTTGAAAACGAGCGGTCTTCCAAAAAGAGGGAACCGTTTTCAAATAAGTAGTACATATTGAGTTAATCCAATACTCATAAGTATAGGCTAAAGTTTGGTAAACAGGTTTTGAGTTATATAATGAGCTCGAATTCCATCTGGTGCTACTGCCCCTTACCAATGCAGCTTTCAGATAGATGTGTTGACTTGCTCGAGTTCGAAATTTTACATCTATCATTGATGATTGCACCCTCGCTATAGGTAGCAGCTCCAGTTGTCCACAGTCTAGAGCAGAAATATCTGCTAATGCTCTGCCCTCTTTCAATAAAGATGTTAATAAAGAGCAACTGGTGACGGTACAGAATACAAAGGTCATGTTGGAGCATGATTTGACGTCTTTAAGTGAACAGAGGTTTAAATTTCATAATCATCACTGTTGTGACAACCTGCTTGGGATCGTATATAAATTGAGTAAGGTGGTATCAACGATTCAAAATCTTTAGCTCATTTCGCTGCGTCGTTTGTTTTATAAAAATATGGTTGTATGTTGTTGGAGTAGAAAAGATTATTTACTTCGTAAGTCGGATGGTGAATCTTCATTCAATTCAATCAGATGTATTATTCTAACCAAATGTGTATCGCTTGGTAGCGCAGGAACTTTGTGGAACTGTCAGGCGATCTTTTGCCAATGTCGAGATCTCTAAGCAAATATGCAAAGACGGCACTTGCTTGCTTGATGCCTTTTTTATTTGTAGAGGTTGCATGGTTGCATCTGTAACATGGGTCCATGTCATCGACAAAGATTGACCGTTTCTAGCCAATAAGTCTTGGGCTGTTTGCTTCATTTTTTCCATTATCCCTACGCCACTATAAGGCCCTGCAATATTCGTCTCATCTTCTGTATTTATTAATGTAAAAATGTGGTTCCTTTTTTTTTCAATGTTTTTATTAAATCTTAATCACGTTAGTACAATATCTCATTGATTTTATTTAAATTATTTACAATTTATTATTACAACTGCAATCTAGTTAGAGTTAAAATTTTCTTTTCATATTCATAATTCTGTTCCTAATTCGAAAAAGACAATAAATATATATATATCTACTAAATTAAGTGACTCTTAGCAAATCAATATATATATATTTAATTTTATTTATCCATTTATTAAAATTTCAATTTATACTATATTTAATCAGTTGTTACAAATGTACAACAATTTAATTAAACTTCATAAATGAATATTTCATATTATTTACTTGATTTGTTATTTATTTATTATTTTACAAAATCATATAAATTTATTCAACATTGTCTTTTATACAATTAAATTATAACCAGTATTTTTCTGTTTCATTTTAATCAATTTAATCCTTGAGCGTATTTAAAGCTAAATCAACATATTTTTTTTTTATAAAAGAAAAGTTACGTTCTATAATCAATAGAAAATATATAAATGGCTACTTTGTTACGGCAGTAGATAGATATACGCGTCTCTTTCGGGACTAATGAGTATTCGAAGAGGAAATCAATTTGTCTTTGAATTAAATATAATGGGGGTCAAACTTAGTTTGTAAAGTATATTCTTTTTTTTTTTATTTATAAAATGTTGATAGGAACTAAATCATCGTCATTATTAACCTGTCTTAATTTTGTTTCATTTGAAAAATGCTAAAAGTAGTTTATAAATAAAATAAAAGAAATGAAAAAACAAAATTTTGCTTGAAGTTTTATTTATTTTTTTTTTTTATTCTTGTTTTTAATTATTGTTTTAGTAAACTAACAAATTTTTATTTTGTAATTTGCTTCTAAGAAGAATTGTATATTACAGACATCACAGCATTACAATGAAATAGAAATATTAACAACAGACTGAAAAACATTGCATGCGATGTATACAAAGAAAAACGAAAAAGGCTACTAAATAATACATTAATGTGCGAACTGTGTTATTATTTTTTTTTTACTTAAAAAATACGTGTGTACAATTTTGAAAAATGTACGAACTAATTATTGAATTGTGTAACAAACAAGTTTTTTTAGTTTTTTTTTTACGGTAGAACCTATTTATTTATTTTTTGTTATGAAAGAAATAATGAATTTGGTTAGGCGTTGGGGTGTGTCTTGCGAAAAATAGAGAACCAGAATGGCGAAGTAGTTGAAATCTTTTGACTAGAAATCTTTAGTACGATCTAAATTGTCTGTCAATTGCAGGTTCCTCATTAAAAGTTCGCAAACAGTTTGAGAGGAACAGGTTGTATTAAAAATTGGTTTGTTGCACTTTTACAAAAATTCCGATTCATCTGGCGAGGGAAAAGGGAATTATTTCAGCATTTTTCCATCGTCTGTATAAAATTGATGTTAATCCACCTTTATTTGTTCGACTTACTGGACTAAGTACACTGCAAGTAAGAATTTTAAGGAAAATGCTGCTCATAGGCCTTATATTGACCGTGATGCTCGGTCATCACACCACATGATGGTCGTCGCAAGCAAGCTGTAGTCTTTCTGTGTTTTAAACTAGACTGCGAGCAAAAACATGCCATAATGACAAACCTTTTGATAAATATGTATGAGTACTGAATTGGAAGGAGGACATAACTTTTAGAATAAACAAATTTTATCGATCATCATGCTCGTTGAGTTATCTAAGTCAGATTTACGCCAAAAGCAACTTTATTCATGTGTTTTCTCAGTGATACTCGTTGCAGAATTAGATTCTTCACATACTTCCAACTTAATTTTTACGTTAGTCGCATGTCCATCATGCTTTTTTGTGACTTCGAATTAAGTCTTCTGTTTAATTGTGCTCGGTGATCATATTTGCAAATAATTATGTTTTGTTTCTGCAATGCTTGTAGGGTTGTCGATTGAAAACCGCGATGTAACGAAATATAGCGCATCTGAAAATCATCATTATTGAAAAATGAATATGCTCGGTCATCATGCTCGCTGAGTTTTGTAAACCAGATTTTTTTTGTTGGCTGACACATGCAAAATTTGTAATGAGAAGATTGTCTACAGTACAATTGTCTGTACACAAAACTTATATTCTTATTCAGTATTAGATACGCATTTCGAAATATTATATAAGCCTCTTAGTAAATAACTTAAGGAATTGAGCTTGCAAAATGATATGGGTTCTTCTTCGAAATGAGCGAGATAGTATCTAGTTTCTACTATATTATTTTTTGTGCTCCAATTGGAAGATCTAAATTGGTCAAATAATCAAGCCTGCTCAGTCATCATGTTTGGGGAATTTTGATTGTACAATCCATTTTCTTTTGCTCTACTTGCACTGGATTTATGGTGGAAATTTTTTAAACAGGAAACAAATTGTAACTCTTATTACAAGCCATTGAAAAAACAATTGAAATATTATTCGGTTTGAAAGAGCAATAATTGGTTACTTCATTTGGACGGTCATCATGACTGCTGCTACGTATATTAAAATCAGAAAAGTTTTTAAAATTTTTTTTTATAAAGGAACCTATTAAACTCCACTCCAAGCCTGGGATAGCAACGCTTTTATTGGTCATACAAGTAACTACTTTGCTCGGTCATCATGCTCGGTGAAGACGTAATTGAAATTTTCACGTGATCTCCGTTTTCAGTACGATTATATCAAGTGTGGTTGACTTTAATTAATTCCAAGCTTTAAGCCAGTGATTGCCAAACGCGTCGCAAGTTATAAAACTGTTTTGACTTTTAACATCTGCAGCTGACAGCACCAACCCCTTTACTACTTGAACCTACTCGCCCGACATCAATGATGACACACCCCATTCCAATGTTAAAGCACAGAAGCATAAGCATTTTGTATTAAAGTTTAATTTGTTCATTTACTATTAATAACATTTATACTTTATCATGAAAAAAAAGGAATATGAATAATATTAACAGAAAAGAAATACATGCATAGGGTTACTCAAAACCTTTACTAAAAAAAATTGATTTTAAATACAATTTTGTTTCAGATCAACTGAAATATATATTTTTAACTTTTTCCCTTTTTAAGAGTCTTGTTTTTTTGTTTTTTGTTTTTTCCTACTTCAATCCGGTTTAATATACTTAATGTGGCCCGACTTTGGCACTAAATTTATAATATGTGGTTGGCGTTTTCTTGTTGTTTTGCTAGGTAAGACATTTTTTCTTTTTTCTTTCTGTTGTGTGTGTGTTTTTATAGTAAATTTTGGCATCATTTTTATACACATTCAGTCCCTAATTCTTTGAGCGGCTGCTTTAACTAAAAATAGAAATAAAGAAACAAAGACATAAATAATTAATTAATGTAATCAAATGTTGAAAAACAATATTAAAATCTAAAATAGTGCATTACAAAATAATACAGTTATTCTACCTTAGAGCTTACAAATTAAATTAGAAAAAATATTAACAATTTGTATAGAGATATTTTGAGGACAAAAATGGTGTGGAAAGAGTTTTGTTTAAAGATTTTTAAATTTGACGAACTTACAATGGAGAAATCATTCCTAGAAAATAATCTATTGTGACCTGCGAATAGAAATGATTATTAAAAAGACCCATCCTTAAAGACTTATAGATTTGACTGATAGCTTGAACCGCAATTTCTTTACTGGGATATTTTACTCTGCCCAAAGGCTAACGCATGTCACGCATCGATGGTTCATGGTTTGCAAAAATACTCCCAACGTTAAGCAATTTGTAAAATTTCCTTCAAAGAAGAGCACAGGAGAAATGACCCAGCAGAGCTCCCTGGTCAAACAAAAAGAAAGAAAATAAAATAAAAAGTTTACTTCGGTTTCGTTTCAGCAACAGAAACGATTCGCTTTGACACAAGCAATACGTCAGTTATGGAAAAATACAAACCGCTGACGACCCTTGGCTAGTAAATTGAAATTGACACCCTAAAAGCCTACACGGGATGCAAGTCAGTGGGCATTACAAATGGAGCAAAACATGGAAGTGGGGCTCGGTGTCGTATACGCAACCTTTTTACAATGTGTAATTGGCGGACGTTCATAGGGCTTTGATGTTCGCAGAGACACAGAGAACTACATAAGTGCGCTGCGGTGAGTGTATATACATGTTAATAGCATTTTCGAGATGGGAGCTGACAATTTTTGTGGGTTGTTATTGAAAGACATGAGCGGTAACTCAAAGTGAATGTCATTATCTGAGGAGAGAGAGAGAGCGTAGTTTGTGGTTCATTGAGTAGAACTTGGCTTTCAGTTCTGCTGTAGAATCAAAAGATCTTTACTTACTTGTTGTGTACCTGTGTCTTTAGGGAAAATGAAATTAAGTACGACTTTTAGATTATTCCCTATCCTGATAGAATCTAGAGTCGTTCTACAGCGAATATCATGTACATAACTCTGTTCACTTCCTTTAGATTTGATATATAAGCTGAAAAACCCGTTCCTTTTACCAGAAAAAAAAAAAGAATTAAAGAGAGATTCTAGGTGTCTCAAAAGTAAGAACGAATATATCGATTTTAATAGATAGCTACTTCTTTTTCATGAGAAAGTATTCATAGCTTTAAATTCCATTCCACTCTGCAGTCAAGAGTGCTGCCATACTTTTTATTTTAAAATTCCCAAGATAAAATCTCAAATCTCCCTTTCTTTCCACATCATCATTTTGTCGAACCGATTTTGTCCTTATTTTTTGCTTCGACTATGAAATATGAACTAAATGAGCGTGCTCATAGAGGATTACCCGCGCGTACTGTTTCATCACAAACGATACTCAATAAGAAAGCACAGATGTAGAGATATTGGGCCCTTTCAATAATCATTTTTAACCTGCCACTAAATACTTTATAGGTCACAATCGATAGTTTTAATGGGCCCTTCCAATAATCATTTTTAACCTGACACTAAATATTTTGTAGGTCACAATGGGTAGTTTTAATGGGCCCTTCCAATAATCATTTTTAACCTGTCACAAAATATTTTGTAGGTCACAATGGGTAGTTTTAATGGGCCCTTCCAATAATCATTTTTAACCTGCCACTAAATATTTTGTAGGCCACAATGGGTAGTTTTAATGGGCCCTTCCAATAATCATTTTTAACCTGCCACTAAATATTTTGTAGGTCACAATGGGTAGTTTTAATGGGCCCTTCCAATAATCATATTTAACCTGCACACTAAATATTTTGTAGGTCACAATGGGTAGTTTTAATGGGCCCTTCCAATAATCATTTTTAACCTGTCACAAAATATTTTGTAGGTCACAATGGGTAGTTTTAATGGGCCCTTTCAATAATCATTTTTAACCTGCCACTAAATATTTTGTAGGTCACAATGGGTAGTGTTAATGGGCCCTTCCAATAATCATATTTAACCTGCACACTAAATATTTTGTAGGTCACAATGGGTAGTGTTAATGGGCCCTTCCAATAATTATATTTAACCTGCACACTAAATATTTTGTAGGTCATAATGGGTAGTTTTAATGGACCCTTCCAATAATCATTTTTAACCTGCCACTAAATATTTTGTAGGTCACAATGGGTAGTTTTAATGGGCCCTTCCAATAATCATTTTTAACCTGTCACAAAATATTTTGTAGGTCACAATGGGTAGTTTTAATGGGCCCTTTCAATAATCATTTTTAACCTGCCACTAAATATTTTGTAGGTCACAATGGGTAGTGTTAATGGGCCCTTCCAATAATCATATTTAACCTGCACACTAAATATTTTGTAGGTCACAATGGGTAGTGTTAATGGGCCCTTCCAATAATTATATTTAACCTGCACACTAAATATTTTGTAGGTCATAATGGGTAGTTTTAATGGACCCTTCCAATAATCATTTTTAACCTGCCACTAAATATTTTGTAGGTCATAATGGGTAGTTTTAATGGACCCTTCCAATAATCATTTTTAACCTGCCACTAAATATTTTGTAGGTCACAATGGGTAGTTTTAATGGGCCCTTCCAATAATCATATTTAACCTGCACACTAAATATTTTGTAGGTCACAATGGGTAGTGTTAATGGGCCCTTCCAATAATTATATTTAACCTGCACACTAAATATTTTGTAGGTCATAATGGGTAGTTTTAATGGACCCTTCCAATAATCATTTTTAACCTGCCACTAAATATTTTGTAGGTCACAATGGGTAGTGTTAATGGGCCCTTCCAATAATTATATTTAACCTGCACACTAAATATTTTGTAGGTCATAATGGGTAGTTTTAATGGACCCTTCCAATAATCATTTTTAACCTGCCACTAAATATTTTGTAGGTCACAATGGGTAGTGTTAATGGGCCCTTCCAATAATTATATTTAACCTGCACACTAAATATTTTGTAGGTCATAATGGGTAGTTTTAATGGACCCTTCCAATAATCATTTTTAACCTGCCACTAAATATTTTGTAGGTCACAATGGGTAGTGTTAATGGGCCCTTCCAATAATCATATTTAACCTGCACACTAAATATTTTGTAGGTCACAATGGGTAGTTTTAATGGGCCCTTCCAATAATTATATTTAACCTGCACACTAAATATTTTGTAAGTCACAATGGGTAGTTTTATATGCAAAATTTCGCCATTGTGAGTTTGAAAGACTTATCCTGGACACTAAAAATGATTATTAGTTGCGACTTTATCATTGTATGAAATAAAAGAAAGAATACATTGCATATTAATAGCATTGCGGTGTATTTTTAGTATCGACTTTAAATATACGGAAGCTCACAATTGCTAATATAGCCATTTTGAACTACTAAAATTTCAATTCGAATAATAAACTAAATAAATAAAAAAAAATAAATGGTTGGCGCAACAGGTCCGTAGGGACCTTGGGCCTAGTTTCGCACAACCATTCGTCTTGTGAGTTTTTATTTTTGGGACGAATGGAAGGGATCTAGAATTTTATGCCGAGTCCAAACGGCCAGTTGAGAAGCTCTTTCATGACAGTTATACTCTCGGATGTTTGTCAGAAATTCGCGAGAGGTGGCGCAGTGAAAAAAACCTTAAGTTGGAATAATAAACTAGAAATGTTTATTGGTAAGGCTGAATGTTAATAGGCTTCACAACGAATTTGAGTTCTTATGAAATACATTTTTTTTTAGAATGCTGTCAAAGTTTGGTCGCTGAGTTTTCTTATTATTAGTCATTAGATGGCGCTAATGGTCCTACTACTGGAAAAAGCTCAACCAAGAGACCACCACTGAGCCCATTAGTGAAAGGCCCCGACAAAAAGAAGAAGAATGAAACAGACCGACCAGCTGTAACACATACAACAAACGACACGCAACGGAGTTATTCTCAGGTCCTGAAAGAGAAACCAGAAAAACAAAAAGAACGATATCAAGGAAATCCAAAAACGGTATTAAAACCCACCAAAACAAAGAAGAGACACAGGAAACCCAAACCAGAAGCAATCCTTATAAGACCGAACGGAAGCGATAAATACACCGACATCCTGAAAGAAATCCGGGAAAAAGCGAACCCAGATGAAACGGATACTATAATCAGAACGGTACGACAAACGAAATCCGGCGAACTACTTCTCGAACTTGATCCTAAGACGAAAGACAAAGAAGCCTTCGGGAAATCCCTAACAGAAATCCTAGGAAGTAGGGCAAAGGTCCGCAATCTGGAACAGAAGATAACGCTCGAGATCAGGGATTTAGATGAGCTGACCACGGCGGAGGAAGTCCAAAAAGCAATAAAAATGAAAATTTCCGACCCAACAACCGAGTTCCAGGTAGCGATCACCGGGAAGAACAAAAGCTCCCTAAAGATGGCCATAGTCCAAATAAACGTGAGAGCAGCCAACGAACTGCTTAAGTCCCTTCGGATAAAGATAGGATGGATTCAGTGCCGAGTCCGACGACGGGTGGAAGTCAAAAGATGCTTCAAATGTTTTAGCTACGGACACATGCAGGCAACCTGCAATGGCGCAGACAGGAAAGGCCAAGGTCTATGTTTCAATTGTGGAGAAAAGGGACATAAGAGAAACGACTGCCCAAACGCCCCAAAATGTTGTCTATGCGCAGATCGGAAACCCCCATCAACAGCTCTAGATCATATGCCGGGATCGGGCAAATGTCAAGTCTTCAGGGAAGCACTTGAAAAGGCGAAGAAGAGTGAGTTACAATAACCAGAATACTACAATGTAACCTCCACAGAAGTCAAACTGCTGACAATCTACTGGCCAAAATCAAAAGCGAGCTCCAAGCTGATGTAGTTATTGTCAGTGAACAATATAAAAACAAAGAAGGACCAAACTGGATTGTGGACACTTTAGGAACTGCTGCCATATGGATCCCAGACGCAAGTAAATTCCCCATAAAAAGCCAAGGAGCACAAAGAGGCTTTGCATGGGTGAAATGCGATGGACTCACATTAATCAGCACCTACCTCAGCCCAAACGATAGAATCGACGAGTTCCGACAAAAATTGGAAAACTTAGAGGACTTTATGTGTGACGTCGGAGGCGAAATCTTAGTCGCCGGAGATTTTAACGCCAGAGCCCAGGAGTGGGGAATGCCAACTACAGACTCACGAGGAAGGCAAATACTGGAAATGTCAGCGAGGCGCGGCCTCATCGTAGCAAACTCAGGAAACACGCCTACTTTTAGGAGACCTGGCTGCGAAGGCACCATCCCGGACGTAACCTTTGCCTCGGAACACACATTCGCGAGAACTCGAAACGGGAGGGTCATCGAGGACTACACGGGCAGCGACCATCAATACATCGTATTTGACTTAGATGGTTACCAACGAGCTCCAAATCGGAACCAAACACGAGCTCCGAGGTGGAACGTGAATAGACTAAACGAAGAGCTCCTCACTTCAGTGATAGAAGACGGAAAAGGGGCTGTACTTCAAGTGGAGGGATCGGCGGAAACAAAAGCTGAAGCCACGATGCAACTAATACGGCTCGCATGTGACGCCTCTATGCCACGAAAAAACGGCACCTATCGAAACAAGGACCCAGTGTACTGGTGGACGGAGAATATAGCGGCGCTACGCAGAAGATGCTTACATCTCAGACGCAAGGTCACTAGGGGAAGGAGAAGACATGCTGAGTCAACGGAGGAAGCTCTATTGGAATACAGAAGCAAAAGATCCGAGCTCAAGAAGGCCATCAATACGAGCAAAAAACAGAAGTGGGAGGATCTCCGTCGAGACATCAACAACGACCCCTGGGGGCTAGGCTACAGGATCGTTATGCGAAAACTTGGAGCCCAGACAGGAAATCCTGTTCTCGACGAAGAAAAGATGAAGGGTATTGTGGGCACGCTTTTCCCAACTCACCCCGTTAGGCCCCTCGACACCACATTGGTCCAACGTGAGGAAATACTACCCTTTAATGAAGAAGAGCTGTGTTCAGCAGTGAAAACCCTACAAAACAGAAGAGCCCCTGGACTTGACGGGATACCATCAGAAGCGCTAAAGGCGATCGCCAACTCATGCCCCCAACTACTACTGAATATGTTCAATAGTTGCCTGGAAGATGGAGTCTTCCCTAGAAATTGGAAGAAACAACGCCTAGTGCTAATTAGTAAAGGCAAAGGAGACCCAGATTCTGCATCAGCGTACAGACCTCTGTGTATGCTTGACACGCTAGGGAAACTCTTGGAGAAGATGTTGAGACCGCGACTTACAGCTGCAGTATACCGAGGAGGAGACCTCTCGGAAAGACAGTACGGCTTCAGAAAAGGTCGCTCTACTATTGGAGCGATCGAAGAAGTAGTAAGGGCCACCCAATCCGCCCAAAGGGGTAGTAACTACTCAAGGAAGATCGTACTGCTGGCAACTCTGGATGTCAGGAACGCCTTTAACTCAGCCAGGTGGAGTGACATGCTGAACGCGCTCGAGAACACTTTCAACATCCCAGCCTATCTCTTACGGATGGTTAAGGACTACCTCAGGGACCGGGAGCTGATCTACGAGACTACAGAAGGCCAAAGAAGAATGCAAGTAACCTCAGGAGCAGCCCAAGGATCAATTTTGGGGCCTGACCTCTGGAACATCTCGTATGATGGCATTCTTCGCATGGAGATGCCGCCGGACACCTTCCTGGTGGGGTATGCAGATGATATCGCCGCGGTCATAATGGCAAAAGACACTGAAAATGCGCAACTGAAGCTAAACCAAGTCATGCGACGAGTAACCTTTTGGATGGATGAACACGGTCTCGGCTTGGCTACAGGAAAAACCGAGATAGTGCTTCTAACGAAGAAAAGGATCCCGACTTCAATCGACTTCCAAATCGGCCAGGAGGTAATAAGAAGCAAAGACGCCGTGAAGTATCTGGGTGTGACCATCAACACCAAAATCACCTTCTGGCACCATATAAAGAATGCAGCGGAAAGAGCATCGAAAGTGACTGCGTCACTGAATAGGCTGATGGCAAATGTAGGTGGCCCAACGGCCAGCAAACGAAGGCTCCTGATGTCGATCACGCATGCCATTCTCCTTTACGGATGTGAGATCTGGGCAGATGCACTTCGAAAGGAAAAGTATAGAAAGCAGATGGCAGCTGTGCAGAGACGCGGAGCTCTACGTGTTGCAAGCGCATACCGAACCGTATCGGAGCCAGCCGTTCTTGCTGTCGCAGGGGTGACCCCAATAGACCTCTTAGCGGCAGAAAAGAAGTACGTCTACGACAAAAAGACGGAAGCTGGAGTAGAAAGGGCTACGGAAGAGGCCAAAGAGCTCACGAAACAGAAGTGGCAAGAACGCTGGAGCTCGGAAAACAGAGGACGATGGACAGCGAGGCTCATCAGGAACGTGGCTGAGTGGAATGACCGGAAACACGGTGAAGTTAACTATTACGTCACACAGTTACTCACCGGACACGGATACTTCAACGCCTTTCTCCACAAGATCGGGAAAACAAACAGTCCAGCTTGCCAGTACGGGGACTCCCAGGAAGACGACGCGCATCATACCTTCTTCGCCTGCAGCAGGTGGGAATCCAACAGAAGAGAACTGGAGACGAATATCGGTACCATCACTCCAGACAACATAACAGAAAAGATGCTGGCCAGCGAGCAGAACTGGAACAAGATCTGCGCCTACGTCCAACGCATTCTCAGAAGAAAGAAAAGAGAAGAAGAGCAATCCCGCGAAACAGAGTGAGCCCGAAAGGGCGTATGATTACAGCCCCCCTGAAGTAATGCGAACAGCGGTCCCAGGGGTCGGGTCAGAAACCGAAGGGAAGGAGGAGTTTTAGTCCGTAAACCTGTAAACCTTGTACAAACGCGCTGTACAAATGGGAGTCGGACACACGGGGATGGTCAACGCCAAAAAGACCTCCCTACGGTGCACAAAGCATTTCTCCTCCCCCCAATAGGAAAAAAAAAAAAAAAAAAAAAAAAAAAATGGTCCTACATAAAAAAGACAATACCAAAACCCCTAACTACAAGAGAATTATACATGTATAAATTTATATAAAAAACGATAATAGATGGCGCTACATGTCCAAGCAGTTCCCAAGGCGTAACTTCTCACAATCTCTCGTTCGTGTGATTTTTTACCGAAACAAATGGAAAGGGCTTACAATTTTAAGCCAAATCCGAATGGCTGCCTCAGGATAGTTATCAGACTTCAGCTGTGTCACAAATTAAACGTAAAATGGATTTTTTTTTAGGTTTAATTTGTGCTTTTCTGGGAATTATACCCCTGAGACCCCCGCTCCCCACAGCGTTCGCCCATAATAAAAGTAATATGCTTTTGTTTTTGTTTATATATTTTATGAGACAGTATGAATTTCATGAAGCATATTGCTGCTCATTCCAGTGACTAAGTTGAGTATAGAAAAAAAAAAACAAAAAAACAAACTACCCCTGTGAAAACATTGAAAATAATAATCGGGTAGCGAAAAATACAACCATATTCGGTTATTTTTTTATAGCCCAACATGATGTATAGAAATGTACTAGCGCATTATTGGCTACAGGCACTCTCCACGAATGTAATATGTCTTCAGACGAAATAAATTAAATGAAAAATTAATCCCCAGAGATGTGTGTATCGGTTGTCATTTTTCACGAAGCAACTTTTGAATATATTGAAAAATTCTCTCATGATTTTTGCAGAGCCAAATCCTGCTTCCAAATGAGTGAACTCATGTACATGTTGGTTGATGAAATAAAAATCTCCACCCATTGTAAGAGCCCTTGAAAGACAGCAACAAGAACGTTATTTCAATCTTTTCCTTTGGTCTGACTTTTGTGTCAATTTGGATAAGTTTCAAAAGTGGATGAACCTTCCCGGGGGATGATTTACCGGAAGATAGTTTGGATTGCTTTTGCAGAAAAGTTTTCGTTTCGTGTGCAAACTTTTTGTTTCGACTGTTCAAGTGCACACAATACGAGCTCATTATTTGGCCAGCTTAAAATGCGTGGATCCTTAATTTGCCTTGTCTGCTTTGTAGTGCCATCACATTAGCCGCATCGTGTTAACCACTGGTATGAATAATTTCGGGTACACCCGCACATTTGTCAAGCACAGCAATACAATAGTCGGTAATTCAAAACATAATTGAGCTCAAATTCTAGGCCAACATATAATAGGCCGTACATTGTCCACATTTAAGTACTATGCCGAAATTAGGCAAATAAATGCGGTAGGCCTGTGTGCATTTTACGCCTAATGTATAATTGGCTTAAACGTGGAAAATTCCGCGTTTGCCATTCAGGAATGGTAGCAGGCGGAGTGTGTATAGATTGGCTGTTGGCTGTTGGCATGTCCGCAACGTCACAAATTAACAAGATTTAATATTGCTGCACATTGTGTACACGAATAAGTTAATTAACTTTGTACGACATAATATTTCACACATGAAAAAAAGAGCGCGTATTATGCATCGATAAAAAGGAAGAATGACAGCCAATCTAGCGTTCATTGTTTGCAAATATGGAAATATTTATTTATTCTTTTGTTCACAGTTGGTAAATATTTGTGTAGGCGGTAGGGGATTTCTGTCCTATGTGGATGTTACATCCTGTATCCAGAGCGTGTGGTTGTGTTGCTGAAGTTACGTGTTTGGTTGGGTTGTGTTTGTGTCCGAGTTGAACAGTGTAAACGAAAAACAGTTGCAACTGCGTATATAACTTTCGATATTCAGGACTTCTGAAACAATTTCTGAACCCAAGTAGCCGGATCTCCGCAAAAGATGTTCGACATATGAGCGCCCTTAGTATAGTAAATCAACAAGACAAGTACCCGGTAAAGGCAAGTTCGTAAGAGTGTTGCTTAAAAACGTCAGTAAATCTTGCCGATGCCTCAGAACTGAACAGGACCTTCTTATCCCATTGCATATGCCTTTTTACTGAGTTTGACGAAGGAAGTGTGTCCACCGCTGGTATAAGTAAGGAGGGAGATTGTCCAGCAATTAACTTCAAAGACTAGCCGGACGAAACTGACGAGCTACATCATTTCAAGGAACATTTGGTAAATTTATGACGGCGCCGAAATGTAAAAGTCGCCAGATAGACGGCAATTAGCACGCTCATACTCAATCAGCCAAGCTTGGCATCTCCCATAGCACTTACAGCCGTAGATGCGCAAACTCAAATGAGAATGGAAGAGTATTTAAATTTTTTTGTGAGTGTCCATAGCGAAAACTGGACTCCGCGCACAAGGACAGCCGTTTGTTTATGACCTGTCGGCAATCTCAGGCATTAAATTCAGTAACTTCCTCTCAGTCGCACATTTTTTGAGCATCATTTTCAGTCTTCTGTTTGTTATAAGTCTCGTTGTAGCTCCAAAGTGACAATGTAAAGAACTCATCTTTTTTCTTTACAGACATCCGAAAACAGCCATTTAAACGAAGCAATTTTTAATGAACTTCACGCCCACAAGAGGGCGTTCACTTTATTTCAGCCAGATCGAGTCCCAATTATTCCAAAGTTGGTTTTTATAAAAAATGATATTGTACACGTGCAAAAATGTCTAGGCATGTACTGCATGCGACTGTCAATATAAAAAACGATTTTCTGAAACTAAGATGCTAAATTAAGCAGCCCATTTACTAGAATTAAAATTTAAAATATTTCAACCAAGGAATAGGATTTTTGAACATGAACCTATTACCCCATCTATTGGTCAAACAAGTGCAGACGAAGTAAGCTGAGCCCCTTTAACAAATAATGGAGCTGCCGAAAAAAACGATTTAGAATTGATTAAGCAACGACTTAAATCAAGTTTTTCGCAAACATATTCCAACATACGAAACGAACTCGAGGTTCGTTGCAGAACAAATCGGATCGGAAGTGTCGCTAGGTCTACTAAAATCACCCTCAAGAGGTGTATGCAACGACCAAATTTGAGAACCTAAGCCCGTCTTCCTAAAGGTCTCTAAAATGGGATAAATGTATACCAAGGCTCGCTAAAAGAGCTTTTTAAGTTCTTACAAAAAACTGTTGTCTTTGCAAAAATTGAAATGTTTCTTCAAACCTCAACAAAAAAAAAAAAAAAACCTTATCATCTTAAAAACAAATGTGCATATGAATAAGTTCAATTGAACTGTGTGTGTTGTTTAACCAAAGAAAATCAAATTGTTACATCAAAACTACAACAACATCGATATACTCACCGTTCGATTTGTTTGCTTAAAATAATTTCTTATCATCTGCGCTTAATAGGTTAATATAAAATTCTCGCAGCATGAAAATAAAAAAGAATTTACAAAATAAAGCTACTATGGTCATTGTTCTCAATGTTATTTTTCTTTTTCCATCAATATTAAGAAATTTTTCAGCAAATCAATGTGAGGAGAAAAATTGACTAACTTCGAGCAAAACAAAAATAAAACCCGTCAAGAATGAAGCTGGAAAACAGAAAATTGCTTGATGAAATTAAGAACTCAGCAATGAGTTCCATTCTAATCCTATAACAATGCTGGTCATGTTTGGTTTCTTTTGTTTTTAACATAAAATATTATTTATTTCCTAAAAATTACTATACACACAGGTCGTGCAGTGTTTTTCTTTTTACTCTTAAAAGTTAGGCAAAAAACCCTTATCTTAAGATTATGTAATTGGTATTCTTTGTAAAAATTCATATTCTTGTTTGTTTTTTTTTTTTTGTTTAGAAACAAAATGTTTCTGATTTTTGTTAATACTGCGCGAACAGTCTTCTCTGTGAACAGTGCAGCTAGAAAAAGTTTTCAAAAAAATAAGACTTTCAATACTTTTTGTTTTTTTTTTTATTTGTTCTACGGATCTAAAGATGTTGCGTGTTACGAAAAAAAATAATTTGTCTTTTTACATAATCATGGACTGGTAAAATGATAAATTTTCACTAAACTACTATCTTAGACTATACTTTGTTAAATTGAAAATTTCTTTTTAACTACAATTTTATGGACATTCTCTAGAATTTTACGTAATTAAAATCACTAGCGATATATGTGCTTACCTCTTCGTCCACTGTGCTAGCGAACATTCGGGCTGGCATGTTCTTCTCCAAGCTGAATTGATCCTCTGTGGTTTTTCTATACACAGGATTCTCAAAGTTCATTGAGGTTACCGCTCTTCTACTACAGTGGCGGTAGCCGACATAGAGGAACTGTAAAAGAAAATAAATAGATTGGTAAATTGAATGTGTCAGTTGTTGTGTGAAATGTCACATTTTCGAACTCGAATTTTTTTTACAATTATTAAAGAAAATAGATTCATCGGATTTTTGTGCAGATTTGGCATGTCTGTCTAAAATTATTGCTGATATTCTTTAATGTGCGAAAAACAACTTTAAGTTCGCAACGCTATTTTCGAATTAGAGTCACTGTTATTTCAATTAAGCTTTAACAACTTTAAACACTAAGTGCTTGTTCGAGTTCTGAAGTAGAATTGGCAACAAAATTGGCTTAACAGACTATAACTTTGATTGTTGATACCTGCCGGACTTTTCAATCATTTTCGAAAATATGGTTCATTATAAATGTACCAAACCTAACACTTTCAGATTTCATTGAAATTGATTTATTTTTAACAATAAAAACACATAGGGCAATACTAATAACAAATTTTACTCTCGCCTTTAAATTAACAGAAGCTTCACAATTGCAAAATTTATTTGAAAAATATAGCTATTTCGAATTAAAAATGTTTTTTTGGTAAGGCCCAAACCACAACTGACATCTACTGCACATGACTTCTGCTCTGACATACTATTTCTGAGATTTGTCTTACTTAATTGTGAATGAGCCTCATAGCTCATTCGGAGAATATAGAGTATGGAAACATTTTGTACACAAAATTGAGCTTTCTTATAATTAATTTGAGCCTTTGTCTGAAATGATTTTTAGGTTACAATAGCGGATTTTGAAATTTGTTTTATTGTGATTTAATCAAAATAAACTACAAATGATTATTTTGAATAGTAAGCAGATTTTGGGCAATAAGACAATCTACTCTTACTTACCCTGCATAAATAAAGATAATTAAGTTACACGAACTTGTCAGTAATGGCAAAATATTGAAAGAAATATTGTAGGAGCAAATACTTCCTAATATAGAATAAGAACTCCGACAAAACTGACACAAAGTTCTTAATTTAATAACGTATTCGACAGCAGTCGTCAGTGACTCAATTCGCTCGCACCAAGCAAATATTAATTCCAAATTCGAATATATAAATAGTTTCTAACAAACCATACTGTCATTTTGATTGAACAACTTACCACTCCGATAACAATACCAGCGCCTGATAGGCATGCGATCACAATAAGTGCGATATATCCAGAATCTGTTGACTGCGATGAAGTACTGGAACCATCTGACTGCGTTGTATTACTGGTGGGTCGAGTTCCAACTGTTTTATACAGAAAAAGAAAGAAAAATCAAAGAAAATGAATTAGCTGATGTAAAATCTTTAAATAAATGACTAAATGTCAACAACGAGTGACAACTACATTTCCCTATTACCACAACCCTATACCAGTTACCTTTTTTAGTTCCAACTTTATGTTCACAATTGAGAAATTTATATGAACAAAATGACTATTGTGAATTACATAAAGCAAATGCCATTTTCCGTTTAAATTTTAAAATTACGGCAGTCCGCAATTGCGAATATTTGAATATAAAGGCTGCATGAGTTTACAGTAGATCACAATAAATGTTTAATATGAAACATTCCGCAATTGTGAACTCCAAAAATGTAATCGGGACACTAAAAGAGACTATTTTACTAGTAAACCGAATATAGAAATTGACTAATTTTTAGTGCGCTGTGCCAACAACAATATTCCAGAATAAGTCTAACATATAATGACGAAATTGTCTATGAATAAATGTAGCTATTGTGACTTGCATTTAAAGGGATAAATATGAATATTAGTAAGGTGCTATGTGACACATAAATCGCTTACTTTTTTCGGATGCATTGACTACTTTTTAAATCGACATTTCATTTACTGAGGCTCACAAACTTAAGATTTGTTTTAGAAGAAGTTATTGTGAATTTCCTAATTCATGGCTTTAAAAGCAAAACTAAAAATGGCTACATCGAAGGCACTTACTGGTAGTAATTTTTTTAGCTTCACATTGAATTTATTGTAAGTCACAATAGCTTGTTTTAAATAAAATTCCGCTAATGTCAGTTCGGTAGATTTAAACTTGACCATGAAATTGGTTTGCACTGACAGATGTTCACTGTTCAGTCACACACAGCGATCTCGTAATTGCAGTTGGTAACATAATATGTAGTAAGCTGATGAATTTACATTATTCAGAATAGGGAATACAGTAAACCAATGTCATATGTCAAAATGGCAATTGCAACAATCATGTATGTTCTCAAGTGCATTCATTACCACAACCATTACCACCGCCACCAATAAAAAAATATATATATAAACAAAAATAAGAGCGACAAAAAAAGAAACGCCAAAAAGGCAAATCAATTGATAAATAAATCGAATTAAATAAAAATGAAATAATAAAGCATGAACATGCACAGGCACCCGTCAAAATTAATTCATGGGGAATGTCTTGTTTGTTGGCGATTTTCCATGTGCGAAAAAAAAACGAATAGAATGTGAAACAAATTAAAATACAAACTCAATCAGTTGACTCGATTTTATTGATTGTAATTCGTTGAAAATATGGGTTAATCACGGTTCGTTAAAGGCGGTAGTTTAAAAAGGATTTATTTGAGTTGAATGGGCTTTGATTTCTTTATCAGTTGTTGTTTAACATATCAAAGGATGTGGGCTTGATTTTTTTTTTTTGCTAACTAATTGGCGAGGTGTATTGTTTTTGAATTGTTGAGTGGGTGGCTTGTGATGAAATTCGCTTCAAGATGACGTCTATGAATAACTCAAAACTCATAGTTGCATCAACTGGCAGTGGGATATAATTCGATTAATAAATGCAAACTTGCTGTCGGGGGAATTTCATAGGTGGGGAAAAAAACCACTTACCACTAACGAATAACGAATTGAATTTCTGGAATTCGGCCAAGTAATTGAATTCCCAAATCAAACTCTAAAACAATTGCGGTAGTTTAACAAAAAGTAGGCACTAGTTTAGGTTTCATTCGAACTTATAAATGCAGCAGGCAAAGCGGATCATTTGCCACTCAGAATTGCGAATGAAAAAATCGATATTTTCAGCCACAAAAACTAAAAACAAAAAGTAACGAGTAGCGGTTAGTTGAATTTAATTTTATCTAGTGCATGGAAGAACTTAAGCCAATTGGGAACAGTTGTCGATGAGGGGTTATCTGTCAATACTAATATGGTGCGAACTTTCGAAATGAAAAATGTTGTACCTTTAAGCAAACTGAACTTCAATTTGAATTTCAATTTTTATCTGGAAAGATACTACTTAAATCTACAATTTTGACAATTTACTTGCTGAGGGTATTTTTTTTATTTTTTTTTTTTCAATATTTCGAATATAATTTCGATTCGTATGCTGAATTTGAAAGAGTATGGCAATCGGATAAAGCATTTACTACCGAAAAGATTCAGACATTTGACGTTTCGTAAACTTTGAGCTTAATGTATAAATTCTCCTGCATTATAATAATATTATTTCTTTCAATTATTAAAAATTTCCATTTGGGTACAGGGTTTAAAAGAAATACGAACCAATGAATAAATTGCATTAAAATCTCAGCCAAAGAGCTTGCAAAGTAACGAGTAGTTTCACTATTGACAGAATAGTGCCTCTGTAGTAGAAGAGTTCAGAGATGAATAGAAAAGTGCCTCTGTAGCAGAAGAGTGCAGAGCTTTTACAGTGCTGAACGAACCACTTTCCTGTGTAGGGAGTGAAGAATGTCATTTCTTGTCTTGTGGAAGTCAAGCAAACGGCTGTGCGAATTTTTTCTCATAGTCAAATGTATCGTTATATTTTGTTTCAAAATAAAGAGGCACGTTTTTGCGTTTTCTTAAACCAACCGTGTCTCTCTTTAAATTTATGAAATGCAGCACGCTTTTCCAGACTTCGCCTTTAGTCCTTGGCATGGAAATTTGTTTTGTGACAGTTGTCAACCTATTGAAACTTTCGCTCGCAGGAGCATCACCATATTGTTCTTCCTTATGTCATATTCGTAGACGTCATTTTGGTGAAACATCTCTAATTGCCCAAACTTAAAAGACAGCCCTCTCCCTGGACACCATTTACAACACACTACTGTGGGACCTCTTCATCTTCGAAGTCCTCTCAAAAAAATTGTCGTACAGTGTAATTTATTGCATTGTGCAAAATGTGTCACTTTTTGGTGGCAAACATTTGAATGAAATATCGCGGCAACCTTTACAATGAAAAACGTCTTCGTGGAAGTTTTTGTTTCCATTTTGATATCCCCCAACGGATTCTCTCCTTCAATCTGTCATGCATTTGACAGTTTTCAAGTTTATGGCAGAAAAACCAAACACCCCAATCACTTTTCTGTATATGTATCCGAGGCCGCCATCTGACACCAGCAAAATTTAATACAAAACACCATGACTTTGCGAATTTCATTAATTACGCCAACAAGAGCTCAAAAACTAATCATTACTATGGTATCTGTGCAGGAAATTAGATTATGGACGTTTGGGAATAGCTGTTCCGGCCGCAACCTGCCCCTATGCACGTCCAGTGCTATAATTCCCATAATAATTTCCTGAATGGAACTTTATCTGAATTTAAATTGCCTCCTTGTTCCCAGCGTCTTCATATTCAAGAAAATTTAAGCCTTTTCAGCACACTGCAAGAACGAAGTAGAACACATATCCGTGCATTCGAGGAGAGTAGCAAAAAAAAAAAAAACAAATAAGGAAAATATCAAATTAAGAAAACAGCGCCGTATGTTGGGATAAGTTTTCTCTCACTCATCGTCGTGTTCTTCCACTTCCGTTTGGATGATTTGTTATTTTTTGTGTTTTTCCTTATTTTTTTTTTTGTTTTTTTTTGGGGAAAATTCCACAGAGACTCGTATAGGCGGGGGAGCACTCTCCAAAGTTATAATTTACAACATCCCTTGTCGGGTGGCTGGAGGATTTTCTACGTCTACATCGCCTTGGCGCTGGCTTTCGTTTTGTTCATTTTTCTATCGCTCAAAGTTAAATTGCAGAGAGAAAACTTTCCACCATTATGGTTTGTACTTTTCCACTATGAAATCCTTTTGTAAATAGGGTGGGAGAGGGTATGCTGTTGGTCTTCTATACACGCGGCGGACGATGACTCCTTCTTGCACTAGATCTTCTAAGAATGTGTTTTCTTATTTTTGTTGGCTTTCTTTTATTTTAGATTTCTGTTTTTTTTCTTTTCTCTTTCTCTGTTTGTGTGTTTTGTTCGTCCTAGATGTTCCTTAATGCTTCTATTTTATGTCTTAAATTAAAAGCGATTTATGACCTTCACAGTACATCATAGTTAAGTTGGAATTATTTAGGTCTTACACAGATGACTCGTTGTGTTACATCGTGCATTCGCGCGTCGTAGTCTCTGTACTTTTGCTCATGGTTTATTGTTTTTATTTCTCCATTTAATATTCTAAAAAGTGTGCTTAGATTCAAATGAAGTGCGCGCTGTTTGTTTGCACAGGGTTTGAGGGTGTACTTAAGGTTAAGTAGATTTTTTTAATTTGTTTGCCTTTGCCGACTTGATTCTATCGCTTAGATATAGCAACACTGATTATTTGGCACAAAGCAACCCTTGGGCAACTTCATAGACCACCGTTGGTATGTTCATTAGAAATTATGTCTCGTCTTTTATGGACTACATCGTCGGCTTTCTTTCAAAAACTCGTAAGTCGAAAATGGCAAATTTTTGAGGAGGCGCAAAAAACCGATTAAAAAAATAAAAAAAAGAAACTGTTAAAGTTTTGTTGTTTAATAATATTTCATTTATTATTTGTAATATATTCTGAAAAACATTTTGTTATTAACTTTTGTGATATTTGCATGAAATCAAATTTAAAGACTTACGAGGTCTTAAAAAATTAATTTCAAACTTTTCATGGGACATACGAGGTTATTTTTGTTCACCAGGAACAATTTCAAGTAAGAAATAAGTTATCTGTTGGTGTTTTCATGGTTCAAATTGAAGCTTAGATCAGTTGAATAATAGAGAATCATAAAATTCGTGGTAGTCTTTGTGTAAAACAACCTTAAGTTGTTGCAAATGCAACCATTTTTCTTTTTTAATTTTTAGCATTTCATTGTATAGTTTTGGTATACAATTATTTAATACGCCCGCAAACTGCTTACTTCTTCTCTGTGGAAGATCTTTCCAGTCATCTTCGTGACTAAGTTTGTACTTAATATAACCGCTAGTTTGATATTGCAAGGCTCTCAAATCGGTTACTTGTGGATCACCAGTTTTTGTTCCAGGACGGATTGATCTATAGAAGTTACATACCGCATTGTAGTTCAGAAAAAAGTTGTAATTAAGGTATTTAACTGAATAGGGTTCTGGCAGTTTCCTTGCATGCTTGCATGCATTTATATATGAGCTAGGGAGATAAATATCTTGGTTTCTTAATTGCCTTTCAATGTTAGAATGCATTGAATCACACTCCATTTGTGTGTGACCTTTTTCCAGGTATTTTTGAGTGATTGTAATTTTACGAGTATACGCAAGGTTCACTAACGCATTGGAGAGAGTCATATTTCGGTTTTGGTAACCACAGCCATCGCTAAATATGATTATTTCATCACCTTCTTCAAACGGAACTTCTTTAGTTATAAAGCTGCAAATAGCTGACGTGAATTCATTTGCCGTCAACGCCCCTTGCGACTCATCCCATAAGTAGCAAAATCCTTTTCTTGTTTTTAGATCATAGATTGTAAAGTTGTGAACAGCCAACTTTGTTTTGTAATATAAAGCAGAGGCCTTCAAAGACGGAGCCAGTAGAACAGCTTGAAGATCCATGGTGTAGACGTGTTTCGCATACATCTTATCACTCTCCTTTTCACGTCGTGCAGCTTCTTTCATCTTTTGGTGACGTATGTAATCTTCTTCTAATACATTTCCCTCCTTACGTGCAATGCAGAGATCACATTGGTCTTTTTTGGGTTTGAACAAGCTAATATTCATCTCATTCATAACATCATCGAATACCTTAAACTTCACTTGCTGGATATTTTTTTCTGTGGAATACTTTTGGTATTCACGAAAAACGTTACATTTTGAGATCCACAGGGACTCCAAGTAAACTTTTGAAGATGACTGCCTGCAGTAATGGGACTCTACTTTTGGTAACGAATTGAGAAAGTCCTTTACTCCTGCGCGTGCGGTTAAGTTTATATTTCTTTTTTTGCTGGGAATGTTGAAAGTATTTTCGGAACTAGCATCAGGGTCATTTTCTACCTCCTTAGAACAAGTTTTTGCCCAATTGATTGCACTCCATTCATTGATACCGAGAGTGTGAAGGAACATTGTTTTACATACCCTAATTGCTTCTCCACCCCCAGGCATTTTGAGGTGGAAAAAAATAGTATTTTTCCTTCTGGACGTTACGTTCTTTTGGTTTTTTTTATCTTTAGGAGCGCTTAATTGTGTCAATAACTTAACTGTTACCTTTTTTTCTGCCCACGATAAGTCCCAAAAATTCTTGAAAATAGATTCCCTATCATGACTTGAAAACACACCGCATTTGATTTTTGAATTGATTTGACTATTTCGGCAGTTGCATCTTGGCCTTAACTCACGTTGAGACTTTTGAGCTCCATAATTCCATTTCTTTTCCCCATCGGAGCTCTCACTTTTTATAAGACCCTTATAAGGTAATCCTTTTTGCCTATAAAGTTGATTTTTTTTCTGCAACCAATTTTCCGGATTTGCCTTATTTTTCTTGGCCCTTTTCCTAGCAGAGTTGTCATTCGTATCACCATTAGAACTTGAAATTGGCACCGGAGAGTGTATCAAAGAAGAATTAGTTACATTATCCTCAAGAAGTTCAACAGGTTCTAGGATTTTTGCTTCATCATTTGCGTCACCACTTAAAACAAGTTCTGATTCAGTTACTGGGACCGAAATGATGACTTCATCTGTTACATTCGGAGAAACGTCCTGCGCAAAATTGTTAGATAGAATCAAGTTTAGTTGATCTTGCAATTCGACCTCGTTCACTGCAAAAACAAAATAGAAACAGCTACCAAAGTTCAAGTGAGTTTTTCAGTTTTTCAAACATACCGTCAACTGTTTCCAATGGGAATTGATTTAAATCGTATTTACGGCCATTTTCCTTAGCAACTTTTTCATTTTCAACATTGCTCGTGTTTTCTAACATTTTAAGTTATTTAATGTTTCCATTTTTACATAACTCTGATCTTAAATCGTGAATACTTACGTGAGAAATCAGTACCTAAAGCGGAATGCAGCATTTTCCAACCTCTACTGTTTTTTGCAACATTAAAAGGAAGCTTTCGCCTAGACATAATTTAAATTTCTTTTTAGATACACTGTTTTGGCAAAAGAAAATTCGTGAACACTTTTTTTTACACAGCTGCACAAAATTATTTTAAACCGTTATCAATGCTACTTTGTTTTGACTTTACTTGTTTTGCTGCTACTTTTCGCTTTAAAGACAACAGACATACGAGGTATTGAATATAAAGCGAGCTATAAACAAATATCAAAACCTCGTAAGAAGGACATACGAGTTTTTAAATGGAAATTTGAAGGCCGATAGACTTAGAAGGTTTTAAAACTGGTTGATAGAGGCAAAAGGAATTATGATGGAGTTACGAGGTATTGATATTTAAATTCAGCGATTTTTTTTCATCAGGATTGCAATTAAATGTCATTTTTCATAAAATTGGGACTTACGAGGTTTTGAAAGAAAGCCGACGTATATAGAAGGGCCGACATCTACAGCTGGTGCTTGCAAGGGATGAAACGGAATCAGATGGGAGGCAGTGTTGCATGAAGAGGTTATAATTGCGAGCATAAAAACAGCGTTTGCGTGTTTTCAAAGTTGAATGGTTTTTTAGATTTTTCTACAACACGAAACTTTACAACTACCTAGGGTAAGAGTGGATTTAAGTGGCATTTCCATAGGAAGATGATTAAGAACTTTAACTTGGTTAACTTCGCGTCAAGTATATACTCACGCAGATCTTCTCCATTCATTTGAAGAAGAAAAACTTGAGGCTTCTCACAAAGTGCTTTAAATGGAATGGAAATGACTAATATAATCTTCTAGGTTAAGGCAGCTTAGAGGAGCAAGCACATTTCAGTTTCAGAGAGATTGAAATGTTGCGGTATCTTGAGCACAGACCCTTTTAACTCATTCCACCAAAGTCCAGTGTTCACAATTCAATTATATAATGAAGTTTGTGAAGTTCAAGGTTATTGTGTCGAGTATGCTGAGCTACTCCTCAAACTGGTTTCATTTTATAAATAATAGATACTTGGCGCAACAGGTTCGTATAGAATTCCGAACCCAATCGGCTGAATTCAGAAGTTTTATCAGTTATACTATTGGATGTTATACAATTGGATGTTTGTCAAAGGTTCGTGGGAGTTGGCGCAGTGGTCAAAAACCCTGAGGTGTAATTTTGTGCTTCAACATTCAGTAGTCCAGTCGTTGTTAGGTATATGAAACACCCACGACTATCATATGGATTTTTTTATATTAAATTACGTGGTTGGAATTTTTCAATCCATCCTAATATTCTGCAGAAGAATTGAACTTTCATTAGATATTGGAAAGGCAATTAATGTTGGGTACAAGTAGGAGCAAATTTTGGAGCTGGGTTCGGTTGCTCCTCGACATAATATTGTCAATAAATATAGGACTTACTATCGTAATGTGAGGAAAATTTTCGGTGTGGCGGTAAATTTTATGGAAAATAATGTCATGAACACTTTCTTCTTTGAAGTAGTGTTTACTGGCGCTTTAAGTGCAATTCTCCACCACAGGCCTTAAAATTCCCTTTTTTCGCCATTCTTCTATGTGGCGTTGTATTCTGTTTAAAACGGAATATTAGAGTATTGACATTTTACTATTTTTTTATTTTCCCCACATTCTATGCTAAAAGAGGGAAGATTTCCATTTTCCCCTTTTATCAAATTTTGGATTAAAACCCTTGACAAAAAGGGAAATTTCCCACGAACTAGCAACACTGCTTTAAAGGAGACTTGAACTTTCAATTAGCAACGCAACTTATTCAAGTTTTTATAAGAAAAAGATAGCACGATGTTAATGTAAGAAACCTGGGTAAAGTGACGCGATTATGAATATGAAAATACGCCATAAGTATTTTGGAGATAAACTGAAGATTTTGAACAAGGATAACTCTTTGTTTCATCAAAAACGATAATTTCCTATTAATGTAAGAAAAATAGACAAAGTGGGGCAATGTGTCGTTTAAAATTACGTATATGACCATTTTAAATATGAACTTAAAACGTCAATTTTCCAACAAGAGATGGAAATTAGGTATTCGTCCTCTATAGGCACGGGATAGTGGACTTTGGTTCTCTCATCCGCATCATTTAATAATAAATATAGTACCCACGACCCCAATACATGGAAGAAAGTTAGTTCTAGTGGCGCAATTTTTTATACTAAAGACCGTCACAGACATCTCCAATATTACTTCAACATTTATAGGATGGGAAGAATTCGTAATTAAAAAATGGTAAATGTTTAAGGTACGTTGTACAAAAAGGAGAAAGAAGCTAGCTTTTATGAAAATTCTTCTAGACTAGTGGCTAGGGCCGCACATTGTGACGTCATTTGTGCGGAATTGGACAACAGACAAATGCGTTTTTATTCGACATAAAGATCCTCAGGGATCAGGGTAGTTTTCAGCAGATTTTGAGTGTTGTCTGTGTTGGCAAATGCATTTTTATTCGACATAAAGATCCTCAGCATAGGTTTCGGCAGATTTTCAGTGTGGTCTGTGTTGGCAAATGGTAATAAATTCAAACTTTTAGCCGAAATATGGTCAGCTGCTTGAACCTCATGAAAGACTCAAGGATGATTTTTGGAATTTGTACTGGCGACCCGTCTCAAATGGTTTAAAAAATTTGACAGTGTACCAAAATGCTTGTAAAAAGCAGTTATCTCCCGGAAAAACAAGCAGCGCTGGGCTCGTACTTAGAAAAGCTCAAAATTGGTTGAGTACAGCTACAATCATGTGCAATGCTTCTCACAGTTTGGGTACGACTCAGAACAGGAGCAAACGGGGATCGGTGCCATGAATGCAATTGCTGTGGTATCCATGAACGGCTACACATTCACGGAATTAAATCGATATCGTATATAAATAGAAAACAAGTTGCGTCACATATTAATCGCTCACGAATGACGTCATTCCGCCCCTGATCGGTTAGCCAGAGAAGCTTCTTCCGAATTTTACAAATTCCGCGTTGAGCGATATATTGTAGGAAGTCACAAAAGACTGGTTCGGGCAACTATTACTAAGAACCAAAAAGTAGTTCTTCCAAAAAAAACTTATTAAAAATAACTATAGCTACAGCAGTCTCCGCTTATAAGGGACTCAAAGGGACCGACAAAATTGGTTCATTATAGCTAAAGTGGCATGGCTGACCCACTGCAAGACTACAAAATTGAAGTAACTCTTTGTCGTGTCTGCATGAATTTAATAGATCAAAATCTAAAGTGGCGCAATTCTCCATATAAAACCACGTCATGTGGAAGTTCATTACAATTATTTCCAAATCCTCTCTGGTACTAACAAGCCGCGAATATGGAGTCACGAAAATGTATCCAATTAGCGCAACCACTTTTATAGAAAAACAATCTTCCTGGATTGTCAGTCGAAACCCAATTAAAACATCATCCCACAGCTGTCATTGATGCGATGCCATTTTCAACAAAAACGAAGCAAAACATCACGCACCACACGGCAGTGGCATCTTAGAAAAACGACCTCAAATGAAAATCCGACAACAATCCTTTAGACTTAACCGTATTCCCCGAAACCGCAATACATGCCTTCGTCAGAAATATGATTAATAATTCCACTTTAACGCAATCTTGTCATCAATTGCCAAACACGACAAAACGTTTGACTGCCGCACAACACTAACGTCAAACCTTTATATCCCGGAAATATATCTCTCCATAAAGTATATCCTCGGCTGAGTTATATTCGTAGGCGCACCAAATACAAAGGCCTTCCAAAATAAAAAGAAAAAACCTATCACATCCTCTCAAGCACTGGCACGTGAAACAAAAACGCAAACGCAAAAAGCAAATGCGAGACCCACAAAATATAGGAGGTTTTTCTTCTTATCCTTAATACGGCATTTAAACCCAACTCGAGTGAGAGACAAAAAGCAAACAGGCTACATCTCCCATAACCATTCCGGTGTGCGTCCCACATACATATATTTAACATGGGGAAACATAAAAAGATTATACGGCCATGCCAAATGCTCCTCGCAAAAGGATACTCGTATACGAATAATGGGCACATCCGTCGCATAGGAGAGGCGCCCTTCCACGTAGCCGGGTGCTTCTGATGGGTGCCCCCGATGTGAGTGCCACTTTGAATTTATCGAGAGGAAAATCGAAACAAATATTTTATTTTTGTTTTTTTAAAAATTCATCAAAACGACTCAAAGAGTTTCACTTTCAGTTTGTTGACGAGACGCAACGGCAGCGCCACCATCAGTATAAATGTAAAACTGTTGATTTGCAAAGTTCGGAAATCATAAAAACCGCTGAGCCGTAAATTCAGACAGCGAGCAAAACAGTCCCATCGGGCGGCCGGCGGCGGCGGCTCGGTTTGACGCTATGCCTTTTGGTTTTTTGTTGCTTTTTGCGAGGACACGATATGCCAAACAAATCGTTTCGGCTTAGTGATTCTATTGGATTACAAAACTCGGATACTCGTAAGTACAAGAGAATTTCTCGATAAGAATGACGACGGTTGGCAGCAAGTGGGTGGCTGAGATTGCGTACGGCTTTATATGGCTGTGACACTGATGGGATGAGATCAAAGAACAATTTAGAGGCAGTCGTGGAAGCCACTTAAGGCTGTACGTTGAAAATCAAAGAAAACTCTTTCATTGGATTGTAAAATGGTAATGAGAGTTACCAGCCAGCCATTCCGCAGCACAACCCTTTGCAGTGCTAAGCTACCACCACCAAACAACAACCAAGGGGATGATTTCAGTTAGATTTTCCCTACACAGCCGAAGCTAGTGTTTATTTGATTATCTGCGGAGGAAATTACATCTACACAAGCAGGCGCAGTCCCAGATAAAACAACGTAGAGTTTTCCAATTCTCGGCTAAGCGCTGAGATTTCCATGGAAATAGTGAGTACTCGAGGATAAATAAATAAAACACAAGCAATGCTCATCCGTCTCTCCGGGGGGACAAACTAATTTTTCTTTCAACAAGCCATGAAAGGGTTGCACACAGAAACAGGCAGCGGCGGGGAGTGTTGCCGATATTTGTTTCGTTCAATGGTTAAATTATACCGTCGCATTTAGGGCGATTTAATGGTTTCTTAAATGTTTGACTACTGGGTGGGGTGGTGCTGTTTTCAGTCGTCCAAAGTTAAGTGCCATTATAGGAACAGGTATTCCATCAAAGATTAGCAGTTGTTAATATTACCGAGAGGGATTTGAGTTTTATTACGGTTTCAGTCGTCTTTTATGGCACAATAAAGGGTGCGGCCGCAAATTTTCTTCACAGATTGACATAGCATAGACCACGACAGTTAGCGTTGAAGTCGGACTGCGGAAATTCTGGTTGACTTCGGCGTATCTGGCGTATGACCATCCCATCCCTACGGCACTACTGGAGAGAACGATTGCTGATGTGGAGAAGTCCAAAGCTGCACTGATCCTAGGATGTGATGCCAATGCACATCACACAGTATGGGGCAGCACCGACATCAATAAAAGAGGTGCGCTACTTTTTGATTACTCAATTAGCACTAAACTAATCATATGCAATACTGGGTGTGAACCCACATTTGTTACTAGTAACAGACAAGAGGCCCTAGACATCACGCTAGTCTCCGATACCATTTACTATGAGATCAGAGACTGGAAAGTATCTAGCATAAATTTGGCATAAACTGCCTCCCTCAAGTCCAACCCGCTTTTAGGAATTTCAAGAGAACGGATTGGAGCAAATATAGGTACAGTGTGGGATCCTCTGTAATTAATTGAAACCCTGTTCGCCCTACTAACACAATTGAATAAGATAATATGGTTGAAGAACTCACTAAAGCTCTCAACCGGGCTATGTCTTTCTCCTGTCCAATAAGCAAACCTAGAGGCAAGCCTAGACCACCGCGGTGGAATCAGGAGATTGTACATCTTCGTCAAAAATGTAGGCAGCTCTTCAATCAGGCCAAGCGATCCCGCGGAGCCTCTGACTGGACCTCGTATAAAGAAGCCCTCAAGTCCTATAAAACATTAGTTAGGAAAGCCCAACGGAACTGCTGGAGACTCTTCTGTGGAAGGATAGAAGAAATCTCTGAGGCCTCCAGGCTCAGAAAGATTCTCGCATCCACTCCTAAAGTAGCGAGCTACCTTAAGAGAGCTGATGGATCGTGGACCACCTCCAGTGCGGAATCTCTGGATCTACTACTGGATTATCACTTGCCTAATAGCTGTAATACTGCCTCGGTATCAACACGGTCTTCTGCAAAGCCGATAGCAAGCAGCTTTTCCAGTCTTATTACCAAGACTAAAATTCTTTGGGCCATAAAAAGCTTTAAGCCATTCAAATCTCCTGTCGGCGCAGTGGCTTAATGGTTAGTGTGTTGGACTACTAAGCGAGGGGTCCCAGGTTCGAATCCCGAGAAAAACCCAAATTCCAACTTAAGGTTTTTTCACTGCGCCACCTCTCGCGAACGTCTGACAAACATCCGAGAGTATAACTGTCATGAAAGAGCTTCTCAATTGGCCGTTTGGACTCGGCATAAAATTGTAGATCCCTTCCATTCGTCCCAAAACATAAAAACTCACACAAGACGAATGGTTGTGAGAAGCTAGGCTTGGGTCCATACGGACCTGTTGCGCCAATTATTTATTTTTTTTTTTTATTCAAATCTCCTGGACCTGATGGCATAATACCGGCCGAACTTCAGAGGAACTTTGACCTAATCCTTCCTTGGGTAACTGTAATATTTAAAAGTTGCCTGGATTTTGCTCATATTCCCAAGTTGTGGACGGAAGTTAATGTGGTTTTTATACCCAAGGCTGATAAAAGCTCACATGTAAACCCCAAAGATCTCAGACCCATTACCTTGTCATCATTTCTGCTAAAAACTGATAGACATCCATATACGCTGCAATGTCAAATCAAATCTTCTGTCAGCTTCTCAACACGCGTATAGCAAAGGAAAATCGGTTGAAACGGCTCTTCACTCACTTGTATCTGCAATTGAAAAATCTCTCGAATGCAAAGAATTCACATTGGTTGCTCTCCTGGATATTGAGGGAGCGTTTAACAACGTTGAAGCAGAGGCAATTCTCAGCGCACTGAAGGGCCTTGGAATTGAGAAATCGATCGGCGAATTTGTGAACCAGTTGCTGACCAACAGGTTCATCAACTCAAAACTGGGCGAGGCATCGGTTCGGAGGTCCGTCAGTAGGCGTACGCCTCAAGGGGGCGTAATCTCACCTCTTCTTTGGAACCTAGTGGTGAATGAACTACTACTAACACTGGAAGGGGAAGGGTGCAAGGTAATTGCCTATGCAGATGACGTTGCTATCGCTGTCTCAGGAAAACACCTTAACACGCTTAGAGATCTATTGCAGAACGCCCTCTCTAAGCTTTCCGAATGGACCAAAAAATGTGGTCAATCCTCAGGAAACTGAACTAGTCCTCTTTACAAGGAAATACAAAAATCCCCAATTTTGTACCCCCGAAACTAAATGGCACCCTCTTGATGCTCACTAACTCGGCTAGTTACCTGGGCCTCGTTTTAGACAGCAAACTGAGCTGGAAACCCAATATCCTGCGGAGGGTTCAGAAAGCCACCACGGCTCTGTACTGCTGTAAAAAAGCCATCGGAAGCAGATGGGGACTTGCACCTCGAATTACACATTGGATATATGTGTCTGTTGTCAGACCCATACTTACCTATGGAGTAACCGTCTGGTGGACTGCCCTTGAAAAGGCCACCTACTATAATCACCTTAGCCGTGTTCAAAGAACGGCATGCGTATGCATTAGTGGAGCCATCAGGACCACTCCAACAGCGGCCATGGACGTAATGTTCCACTAACTGCCGCTAGACATCTATTGCAAACAAGTGGCAGCAAACACAGCCACTCGAATAAAAGCAATTCGTTTGTGGACCAGTAGGCAAACTGGTCACTCGTCTATTCTTGATACATTAGAATTCATTCCAAAAGAAACCGATTACACCCTCCCTCAGCTTCAATTCGTTAAGAATTTCGAAACCTACATACCCTCCAGGCATGACTGGGAGAATGATGTAGTGCCTCGTAAGGAGTCTGTCTGCTTCTATAGACGGATCCAAGACCGAAACAGGAGTTGGAGGGGGCGTTTTCTCCTCTGATCTAAATTGCAAAATCTCATTCAGCCTTCCTAATCACTGTAGTGTATTCCAGGCGGAAATCATGGCGATCAAAGAGGCCTTATCGTGGCTTCGGTATAATGTAATATCTGTAAAGGATACCACCATCTTTACCGACAGTCAGGCCGCGATTAAATCCCTGGATTCTGACATCTTCAATTCGACAACTGCCCTCAATTGCCGATATCTCTTAACGAGATGGCGGAACAATTCAAAATTCACCTTATATGGGTGCAAGGTCATAGGGACATTCCAGGTAATTGTATGGCCGACGAACGCACTACTATGTCGACTCTACCGGAAAAGGAGAATCTCCACATGCCTTTTGCTACTTGTAAGTTACTTATAAAACAAAACGCATTAGGCGCCACAAATCTCAGGTAACTGAGAAAACGTGCCACACCTCGAGACAGATCTAGCCTTAACTGGATCTCAAGCACTCCAAGAATCTTATTTCACTTAAAAGACCCATGGTAGGCACTTTAGTAGGTGTCATCACGGGACACTGCATCATAGGGAGACATGCCCTCAGGTGGGGCCTCCCTTCAAATGATTTCTGCAGAAGCTGTAGGGACGAGGAGGAGGAGGAGACTATTCTTCACCTTCTTTGCACGTGCCCAGCACTGTCAGTCCGTAGAAAACTGTACCTCGGAGAATACTTCTTCGACAATCTCAGCGAAATTGCATATATAGGAATTAATTGCCTCCAACGCTTCATTCTGAGCTCCGGCTGGTTCAACGGGTAGTGTGGGAACATTGATCCTGTGGTATCACAATGGGCCTTCTTTGGCCTAAGTGAGGCTGCACCTGAGGCGGTCTGCCACTCTAACCTAACCTAACCTAACATAGCATAGACAGTTGGACTGCGATTTGGAAACTGCATCCCGAATAACTGTTACAAAAAAGTGACGGCACCTTTAAAAACCTTTTGACAGAGATTGTTCAGCCACTCATTTTATCAGCGACTTTGGAAAACAACTCCGCGTTGAACAGTTGTCCAAAACAACATGTATAAACGGAGTCATATGACAACACAGGACCTGGCATTGTTAATTTAACAGTAACAGTCCTCCGCTAGAGATATTGAAATGCCCGGGGTTTTTTCGATGCTTCGCCAACAATTCAGACATTTGAATGGCATAGCATACCTCTTGGAAGTCTGTAAGAGCAACATCGCTTGGCAATACCACTGTTTCCATCTCCTCTATAACCTCAATCTTATAATGAGAAGATGCAAACGTGATGCTAGGAGCTCTAAACATTTGAAACCTAATTTTTTATTTATTATTTTATTTATACCGCGCCAAAGGTTCCCAGAAAAAGCCAACCTGTTCAATTGCAATAGGCACAGGTGGCCTTCCTATACAAATTCAAGTAAATTCCTACAATTTGACAATTTGAATGTTAACTACGTGGTAACAATTAGGAAAATATTTTTGAAAAAAATGAGTCGCCAAAGTTAATTGCAAATGGGCTCTTTCCCAAAATGAGGCGAGCTTTTCGTTTTAGCAGCTATTTATAGGATTGAATTAATGACAGATTAGGGACCCTGTATAAGGCTTCAGGCCTTTGGAGAAAGTATAACTACAAAAGGCCAGTTTATTGGTTTCAAACCCCTGCATGTTTGATTTGTATTGTCCAATGAACTTCACCTGCTGCGGACCAGTTTTCGTTGGCCAATTAATAATGCGCACGTGTGCAGTGGGTTAGCATTTGTGTAAACAATCGTGTCTTCACAATGCGCCACTAGTTTTGAAAACTTTAAACGCACATAATAAAAGCCGCAAGTTATTTCGTGTGCGCAAAGATATTAATTTCGTCGAAATGACATCTTATGCGATTTTCGAATTAAATTCTCCTCTGTGTGCGGTGCGGAGTGACAGACTTAGAATTCTGCTAACGAGTTTTGAGATAAACAATATACCAATCCAACATCACATAAGAGCGTGCGCTATAAAATAATTTGCATACTAATAACATAAGGTGTGCGCACTCTTAAAAAACGTTAAGTGCTTGTTGGCGTTACTTCTGTCAGCATGTTATGTCTCAGTTAAGCTACCTGTATTTGATATTTAGACTTCAAAAACAAAAATTCACACTTTGGAAATACTTGCGCACATAAGAAAATATTGGAATGACTTATTTAGAGCACTATGTGCGTTTGATGTTTCCATACAAAACCACGATCTAGAATTCAGTTTTTAGACTTCAAAAACAAAAATTCACACTTTGGAAATACTTGCGCACATAAGAAAATATTGGAATGACTTATTTAGAGCACTATGTGCGTTTGATGTTTCCATACACAACCACGATCTGGAATTCAGTTTTTAGACTTCAAAAACAAAAATTCACACTTTGGAAATACTTGCGCACATAAGAAAATATTGGAATGACTTATTTAGAGCACTATGTGCGTTTGATGTTTCCATACACAACCACGATATGGAATTCAGTTTTTAGACTTCAAAAACAAAAATTCACACTTTGGAAATACTTGCGCACATAAGAAAATATTGGAATGACTTATTTAGAGCACTATGTGCGTTTGATGTTTCCATACAAAACCACGATCTAGAATTCAGTTTTTAGACTTCAAAAACAAAAATTCACACTTTGGAAATACTTGCGCACATAAGAAAATATTTGAATGACTTATTTAGATCACTATGTGCGTTTGCTGTTTCCATACAAAACCACGATCTAGAATTCAGTTTTTCAGTTGGGTTTTTAGTCCCAAAACGTTCATGCCAATGGAGAACACCAAATTCCCAGATTTCTAACAAAGAAAGAATTTATTACAATTTAGTCAGTCAAAAAAAGCGGAACGAAATTACATTCCAAGACGCACATCTGCGTCCTATTAATAAAGTTAATGCTACTCTGAGAGCCGCACATATTTGCAAAATAAACTGAACAATATAGTATGCCCCACAATAACCTAGCAATTAAAGAATGCCCGCAAGGTTTTTCCCCATTAACTGCAATCTTAATACCTCTTTTGACATAATTCAACATTAATAGCACCGCGTTTATAGCCCAACATTACGTTCATGGCGTGCCTCTAATTACTAGACCACAATACAAGGTGCCCGCTGCCCGGTGCCACATCAAAGCTTAAAGTGGGAATGGCGCCAAAATAAAAGAAAATGGACAATTTAATGAAGTCATCTATTAATACCTTTGCCGAAAAGAGACTATTCACGGAAACTCGCATTAAACGCCGTCACAACAAATGGTTAGCACTTATGTCAGCTTTGACTCGGCTCTTTGTTCACGATGGAAAATGTAATAGAATAATTTATCAACCGGTCGCAACGAATGACATGGATTTTCAACAGAAATACGCAGTCAGATATGAAAAGGCAAACGACATGACAAAGGTGCCAAATAGGTTGAGTAGTTCTGAACATATCAACGAGAGTGATACAAGAACATCGCACTGCCTTGTTTTCAATATGATTTGAAAGAAAAGGGCTCACTTTTGTAGAATTGCGTCAAAGGAGTTTGTTTTAGCCTCAAAGCATGCCTGCCCGCCAGGGATGTGTAGCTAGTTTGCTAGAATTTTTGAGTTTGCAGATTTTTTTTCGCTCCATTGTTTTAGGTGGGCGAGTATCTAAATTTATTTGTCTAAGGAAGATTGTATGTATATTAAGTAATAAATGACCGAATCGTTGTACAAATTTCGATATGTCAAATTAAGCAAATGAATAGGCTTTGAATTATTGAAATAATGTACTTACCATGGTTTGGTATTTACTTAAGCTACACACAGAACAGCAAAATGATATATACAAACATTAAATGTTCTTTTAAGGTTTGACATTTGACAGCTATATATTTTCTTGTTTGAATGTCAGACGAGTCAAATCAAATGTTGGTGTTTCTATTGATATATTGGATATTTTCAAAATATTAGCAACACAATAAGCATTGCTTACTTTCGACAGTCAAATACACTTGATATCTACTGTCAGATTTTGCAATTGACGTATAATAAATTTTAACGTTAGACTACACATGGAAGGTGCATAAGTTCAGCTTTCTACTTTAGTTTACGCAGTCTGATAAAACTACCCACTCTCTTGTTTGGGGTCGATTGTTTAAGTTATCACTTTTTCAATTGATTTCAAAGCGTCAAAGAATTTTGTGTAGACTGAACTTAAAATACAAGCCATGCCAGCTAATTATAATTTTTTTAAATACTTGCAGGAACATCTTTTGGAAAATAACTTGCAAAATGTCGAAATCTATTTATTTTAAAACCAAAATATGGCAACAATGTCAATTGTGTGGCAAACGCCACATTGTTTAACTACTCTCCTCCACATTGTTTAACTACTATCCTCCACATTGTTTAACTACTATCCTCCACATTGTTTAACTACTATCCTCCATATTGTTTAACTATTTCCTCACGAATACACTCAACTTCAATTTAAATATTGACATTTACATTGACATTAACAAAATGTTACTACAGATTTCCAAAAAAAATTGGACGGGGAAAAACAGTTGACTATCATATCTGACAGTTAATCAGCCATGGTTATGGCTCCCAACTCGATACTCTTTGGTGACGCTATTCAAGACCCTTGATATGTTTCTTTTTTAAACAGGTTTTAAGGAGTTGATTCATTCGGCGTTGTTAATTTCTTTAGAAAAAGTAATCCCTTCTCCTTGAACGATTTGTATGTCTCTGGCATAATTGTCATTTAATATTCTCAGTTCGTTACTTTTCAGGTTGCATCTATGAATAGTTTTTAGGCAGAAAGAAAACTGTATGAATATTTTATGACTCCAAGGGGTAAACATTTACTCGCTACTCGTATTCGCTGCTTTGGAGAATAGTTTTATGAAAATTTTCCGTCTCACGGTATGAAATTATCTGAACATATGGGAGGCAAGACTTGCTGCTCCTTTCTTTTAGTATCCTCCATCTTTAAACAAAAAGAAAACAAGTTTTTAACGTTCCCGCCATATTCGCACAGTTGGGATCTTCTTCAGGGCCTGGATAAGGCATTGCTTGCTACTCGTTGCTTTTCTTTTGCGAGAAGTCTAAATGGAGATCGGTTTATTTTTACGGCTAAAAACTAAATTCTACAGATTTTGGAAAGTTTAATAGTTAAATATGGCAACGATAAAAATGCCTAAGAAATGGGTGAGATATTACTCGCTACTAGTTTCTTTTTGTTAAGAATCAAATAAATAGTTGAAGCAACTTCCTGCCACAACCTTTCGTTTGTGTGAGTTTTGATTTTCGGAACGAATCCATTTCCATTTTAGAAAGAAGTACTTAGTAAGCTTAAAAATAGTATCTCCAAAAATTCGCTACTCGTTGCTTTTTAAATGCTCGAATTCCGAGGGTATTTCGTTAAATCTACTCAATTAAATATAAAAGCCATAAATGGTAAGCAATGTACTCGACACTCGTTACTTTTTGTATTTTAAATCATCCTGTCAACTGTCTACTCTAGAACTAACTCAAAACTTTCATGAAGGACATTTAAATAGGAGTATTTATCAGTGCTGTTGACCAAAACTAAACGAACACAAATACATTTGTCAACACAACTACTTATAAAACAAATCTAGGACGACCATGAATTCTCACCCTACTTTCCCACACAGAAATTTGACACTTGACATTTAGACAGAGAGTACAAGATGAGCGTGTGAATGTGAATACCATAGTGCAGCCTTTTACACAACCACTTTAGATAGAGTGGTGGTCCAATGTTTGAGTCATAAACACGCGCCATTTTTTGTACATTCTTCCATTTAGGACGTCGCTTGCGTTTCAAACTTCCTTTTGTCCTTGTTGGCTCATTAGATTCATTTTGATCTGGTGATGATGTTGGTGCTGTTCGTGAATGGTTCACATTCAATTCTTCCACGTCAAACGAGCCCAGATTTCCTTCTTTGTCATCGATTGGAACGATGTCATGGCCTTTGACAGGGAACACATTTTCGCCAGCGGCCAACAGTTCTAGGTTGGTCGATAATGCCGTCTCATCGACATTGACAATTGACTCTGTCGTTGATGGTGCTAACGAATGACTGCTAACACTCATAGAATCATGGACGGCTCCTGCACTTGCATCTTCATAATCGGTTTGTGATTGAATTTTTTTTCTAAAGCCATTCGATATTTGCGACGATGAGAACGAGAACGATTCATGAAGGAGGAAGTCTGAACGAGAATTGGCTATACTGTATTTTGTCGGCGACCTCCATTTATTTTTATGGATTTCTTCACAAATCGAAAACAAAAATCGACCAGGATATGTGTCGTATGCTGCTGGAGTGGCTGCTGTGACAGATAGTTCTTGAAAAATGTGTGTGTTGGTTGGATGTGTGGTGTTTTTTTATTTTGTTTGTGCGAAAGAATACGTGTACATTCAAGGATGAAATATGAAAGAATAAAGTTTTTGAAATGAGATTCGTTTTGTGTTATTTTTGTTGTAGTATAGATACGAACAAGAAGGATGGAAGACGGGAATAGGTAGTTGGGTGTGAGGAAACTCAAACGGAGAGCAGAGAAAATACAGAAAGGGAAACAACAGTAGGAATGGTTGGCTGATAGAAGCACGTGAAGCTTATTTGGCAAAATAAATTGGAAATTAAAGGAATTAGGTGTGCTAACACGTTCGATTTTTTTTTTTCAAATTTTGTCCGGAAATGTTGTCCAGTAAAATATACACTTTCTATGGCTAAGGATAAGCTTTCTGGTAAGCTTAAAAATGTGCAGTTTTCGGACCACAATATGTATTGACACTTTATGGTTTTGGCGAATGTTAAACGGTCACGTTTGAAATTTTATCTCGAATTGTAGAATTCTTATGAAGATATTTACTATGGCCATGATTGAGGTTTATAAATGTGAATCTGCAACGGAACGGCAGGGAATAGCCTTTAGAGAAAAAGATTACAATGGCTATCGGGGGAAGTTTGGTGCTGTCGAAGAGATGGTGACGTCGTTATTGTAAATTCGAAGTCGTGGCAAACAAAATGTCATATTTTTCTTGGTAATTCAGTTTCGCTGTAGTTATCAATTGTAAACAAATGATGCAGATGGAGGTTGTAGGAAATGATATTCGCTTTATTTTTGTCTTAAAACATTTTCCTCTAAAAAACACCAGAATCGAGATATGCAGAATTCGAAGATGGTAATATCGAATTTTCGAATTTATTCGAATATAAAGTATTTTGGTGGCTGAAACTTGTTATAGTGACCTCAAACCTATGTTTAGTAAGCCAGTAAAAATATATTTTTATTATTAATAAAATTGGTTACAGTGTGACCAAAATTTAAGTCGAATAAAATACCATTAAAAAATAATGGATAGATAACTTTGGCTCTCTATCTTCAGAGAAGAGATATTTAAATTTGAACACTCGAAAATCGTACATTCAACCATTTTCTTCCCTTTGGCTTTCGTGACTTTCCTTCGAAATTCAATAGAAAAATAAAAATCGAACGATTAGCGCACTTAATTTTTAAAAAATGGTCAAGACATGATTAGGTAATAGAAAATCGTGCATCAAGGTACTTCTTGATTACTATTATGTAAATGCTTTGAAAAACCCACCACCAAATAGTTATCTATTGATTATAATTACAAAAATAATAATTGAAGCAAAATTATAGAAAAATATTGAACTCATACCATTGGTGGATTTGTCATCCTCAATTGAGGTGGAATTTTTATCATTCGTCATTATAACATGAGGTAGTTTCGTCGTCGAAGTCTGCTTTGGTGATGAAGTTGTGATTGTGACTTTTTTTTAATTTTATTTTCAAAAAGCATTCAACAAATCAACAAAATTGTATATAAAAAAGAAAAAAACAAAAAAAACAAAACACACATGTTAAATAATATAAATAGTATTAACAAAAGTTTATTAAAAATAAATTTATTTGAGCAAAGTAAATAAATGAAATAAATAAAACGAATGAAAATAAAAATGTATGTGAGTTGAAATAAATTTTGCTGGCTGCCTTCCATTGTCGTTTGAACTTTAAAAAAAAGGTTATAACTTTTAAATAAACAAATTTAGTTAAAAAAAAAAGAACAAATAACAGAAATATAACAAAAGTGACAAAACCTATAGATCACCAATTATGATGTACTAAAATATCTGTAAAATATTCGAAGAGCTCAATATTGTTAAAAACACAAGTTCGATAGACACATACACCCAGAGAAAAAATCAACGTAAAATCAAAGAAAACCGCTTTGATTTAAATATTTTTCGGAATGATTTAGATCGAAATCAAAGTGGCATAACAATTAATTCAAAGGGTTTCCCTACTGTAAATGCACATATTTTTAATTTGCTCTAACCACGTAGGCACCTTGATTTGACGTGGAATCATGCTTAAATGTAAAAGTGAATACGTTTCACTTTGAATCTACGTTTTACTTAATTTAAAATTACATTGCGTATTTAAAACAAATATGTTTTAACGTGAAAAGGAATATTCTTTATTAAAGTTTATTCAACGTTAAATCAAATAGAACATATTACATTTTAGTTTGCATTTTTTCCCTGAGTGTATTTCACGTAACACAAAATAAAGGAGACACATTAATTCAGTATCCGTTACTATTATTTGCAGTGACACTGTTCGCTAAAAAACATATAGCAAAATGCAAAATTGTTCTCTACACCCACATTTTATCGAACAACTAGGTATTTCAGCAAGGCAACGTAGAGTAGACTTGCTTTTCTGATTTTTTGCCTCAAGGTATGCAAGCATTTGCGACAAAGTGGTAAAAAGTGTTATTTATATTGTTATATGCCTGACATCGTAATACCATTTTTATTTCGCATTTATTTTCATTCACGTTGTCACTCGCGCATTATTTTGCGAGAGATGGGAGAGCTATACGTTTGTCCTCAGTCGCCAATAAAGGTGCAAGAATTAGATTGAAAATCAGGGGCCCAACTCTCTTTTTCGTTCCAACCCGACTTCCGGTTGCTTTCCATTCCACTTTTCTTAAGGTTAAGGTACTGAGACAAATGTCAATTAAAACAGGCATAAGTAATGTCCAATTGTGTTATTAAACTCGATCGAAAATAAATAGCGCCGTACTAATAACAAATTTTAGTCTCGATTTTAAATTTACGAAAGCGAAATTTGTGTGGAAAATATATCCACTGTGAACTACTAAAATTTAGAGTCCAAATTAAAAATGTTTATTGGTAAGGCCCATATTCGCTTTCTTAATAGATCTTAAATTACATTTCGACAAAAAAAAAATAATTAGTTGACAGGTTCATGTACAATTTTATGCTTAGTTTTTCACAACCATTCGCCTGTGTTTGCATTTTTGGGACGAATGGAAAAAACTTAAGATGCCACTTCGGTTTTTCCGCAGGTCGACTCCTCTCTTATAACTCCAGCACACTACCCTCAGCGGGTACTACTACAATTTTTGTAAATAAGCCGTTTAATTTTAACGCTAGCCCAAAACTTATTGGACTATTTCTGCTTTCTTCTAGAACAATGTTTAAACTTTAGCCGCGAAGTGGGTTCTTGCTAAAATGCTTCCGCGATACTAGAAACCTTTTTTAGTGTTCAGGCAAAATTTTTCGATCTCACAAAATTGCCAATTGTGGACCTACAAAACATTTAGTGTGAAGGTTAAAAATGATTATTACGAAGGCCCCCACTGTTGTATTACATATGCATGAATTTGGTGTAGTGGCTTAATTTAGGTGCGAATAGTGTTGGGATATCAAGAAACCTATCCGAAGTTGTCGAGCATAAAATTTTGACATTTTTGGAGGAGCACTGTGAATTATCAGCTTCTGCGCGTCCTATTAAGTCGTGCTTTGTGACTTAAGGACTATCATGTGAGAACGAACTGCTGATTGACAAACTGCAAACAGTAGTACTTTATGTGAACAAACAAAATTATATTTTTAGTATTAATTGATCTGACAGTCGTTTAAAAAAAAAACTTTTTCTTAAAAATTAAAGAATGAAAACACTCCTACCGCGAACTGTCAGACTTTAATCGTAGTCCAAAAATTATAGTCGCTGTCTACAAAATCCACGAATGAAAATTTTTTTTGTACTTAACCTCAAACTATAATGGCATCCACGAAGTTTTAGAAATCATTCCAATTTGACGGACACCAGAATTGTTGAAGTAAAATTCAGTTTATTTAATTCGTAATTCGATTAAGAAAATGGAAATCATGAAGAAATATTGTAAGAAGCAAAAGCGACTGAAACAAATATTGTAATTGAGGCACTACGAACCCAGATTGTGTCAAAAAATTGACAGAATACATACTTTGGGTTCGTGTACAAGCTAAATTAATTGCAGTACTTCATAAAAAATTAAAAGCGCTGCTTTTCTACAATCAATTTGATCCCAATACAATAAAAACGACAGATTTGATATTTTGTTACTCTTTTGAATCGGATTTATGATTTGTGGTACTTTTCTCGAGGTAAATTGTTGCGAAATTCTAACAAGGAATGTTTGAAAATAACCGTAATAAGATAAAGCAGGATTCTGTAAAAGTTTATAGTACATAAACAAAAATAAAAGTAATAACCCTCCCGATTCTCGTTTGTCGTTAAAACGACTCGTGTTTTGTGTCGTGGTAAACTCTATCTTTTCCTTTTCTATTCGTTTCTGTCATAAAAATTACTACTACAACAACTCCTTTAGCAACAAAGTAAACCGTAAGTCGTTTACGACTAAAAAGCCAGCCCTATCAAACGACAATGGATATCGTACTTGCCAAGTGTTAATCGCATTCGAAAATTAAATAAATTGTTATCGTTGTCAGTTTGACATTGAAATAAACCATCAGATTAATGTTATTTAATTGTAGCTTGGCAAATAAACAAAAATACAAATATGAATATATAGTAGAACAAAAAAATGAAAAACTATATTTCAACTTACGGTCTTCGACACACATCAGTCTATCGTCCATTAATTTAAGGCCCGTTGGACAGGCACAGGATATGCGCGGACTGCGATCATTTATCCGTGGCGCTGGTAGGCATAAATGCGAGCAATGTCCATTCACCGACTGACAGTGATTGATGCCATCGGGCTGTCGGTATGGGTGGTACACATGAACAGTCATTGGATGTTGCAACTGTGTAAGGAGTAAACAAAAACATTTTTCTCTTTTTCATTTTTCGAATTTTATTGTTGACACATGTCCTGGCATATACGAGTATACCATCGAAAGTATATATAAATATTTATTGAAGCAAAATTGTGACAAATTGTTTTAATTAAAGACAGCACAGAGAGTTGACCAGCTATATACGAGTACTCACCATATGAAGGGCAGTAATCGCCTCGACACCATGGCCATTGAATTTATTCGCCTTGAATACAGTCTGTTTGTCCCAATCGGTCCAGTAGACCCAGTCTTCGAAGGTTGTTATCGAGAAGGGATGTCTTAAATACTCAGCTGAATACAGAATCTGACGACGTTTCGTTCCATCGTAGTTGGCCGATGAAATGACATTCAATTTGGCGTCCACCCAGTAGAGGCGCTTACGCACCAAATCCAATGTCAGCCCATTTGGCCATTTTACATCGAAACTAACAATTGTCTTACGATGTGTGCCATCCATGCCGGAGCGTTCGATGCGCGGACTTTTGCCCCAGTCTGTCCAATACATCCAGCTGGCGGGTGAAACAATTTGGGCAATATCACAAATCAATTCAAGTGTTCGAACCGAGTTCAGAGAGTATAGGTACTCACCCATCAATTGGATCCAATGCAATCGAACGTGGTATTTCCAGTTCATCCTTGATAAGTACCATACCCATATTGCCGTCGAAATTTGTCAACTCAATGGTGCATTTGAGCGTGTCCGTGAAGTATATATGATTATAAATCCAATCAACGGCTAACCCATCGGCTGTCACTGAATGATCCTTTAGTACCACGGTCTTGTCATTACCTTCATCGATTGGTGCTCTGTGCAAGGGAAGAAACACACACACACACACAGAAACGTGTGTATTTGGTGGGAAAATTCAATTGAAATTAGCGTGAGAATTGGCGTGAGTAAACCTCTTGAACACCTACTTGTATATCCTCTGGGTGGTTACATCACTCCAGAAAATCATTCCGGTACGGAAGACAAAGTCCAATGCTGTCGCTGATTTTGTGTCATTCACTATCGATGTCATTTCCATGTGATCTAGGGCAATTTTACGGATATCATGACGCCTGGCAAAGAGTAATGACGCATGTCCTTCGGTGGCCTTACATCGAGTGTGGTTTCTAGGATCTCTCATGTAGCCCGTTTCGCATTCGCATTTGAAACCGCCAATCTCATTGATACAGATGTGGGAACACGCTCCAGGATCGTCGCATTCATTTATTTCTTCACATGAATTTTCATCGACGAGCTTGTACCTGATGGTGAACGAGAAGGGTAACACGATTAGTTGACATTTGAAGATTTTGTATTTATGATAGAGAGGCAATGGTAAAGGGTATTATGATTTAAATGGAAACCATATATTCTGACAAGTGTCACGAGTATTCCGGGTGAAACATTGCGATGATACCTAAAATTTTTGTTTCAAGATTCTTGCAGAGGAGCAGAATTTTGTGTGCAGGCGGAGTAATCAACAATTAAGTTATTACAAATAACGGAAACATAGCATCGATAGCCCTGATGTATTTGCGCACACACAAAAGTGGCTTACAACATTTGCGCACACAAGCTATAATAAAAGTATAATGGATTAAATTGTGCGCAGAACTGGAATGCGGGGTTTTCGCTTGTTTATGGGGTTATAGACAAGTAGAATGAGTAAAAATTACTGCGGTTGTGGACTTTAATCGAAGACTACTGCGTTTATGTGCGCAATTGGAAAACTAGCCTTTTCGCACACATATTGTGCGCGATACAAAAGTCCTAATTCGGTGACTTTCATTGCTAAATCCTATATTGAAATGGTGTCAGCCTGTGGTGTGCGATTCGAAGCGCACACACTTGAGCTGTTTGCAAGTATTGCAGTTTTCTACATGGCTGTATGGGAGCTAACTTGTTTCATTGGCAGCAGTTGTGTATGGTATTTTTAATTAATTTTACTTAAGGGGACAGCATTTTATGTTCGCAGAAAATTTCACAAGTGCGCACATTTATTACGGCACGTTTTTTATACAAAGCGATATCAGTACTACTAAATTCATATTCCTGGCTCTTATTTCTCAATGTAATTTTCGTAGCGCACATTATCAACCAAATGTTGGATGTGCGCAAGCATTCTAAGGCCTGGTGTCGAATTATAGCACTCATGGGTGAGCTATAAATATGAATAATGAGTGATTTATCGGTATACAATATTTATAAAGAGAAACGCCATTTTGAACAGTAGTTTTGTCAAAACGGGCAATGTAGACTATGCCGCATAACTTGAAATCCACTTCCAGTCTAATAAAGTCCGTAACAATTGGATAGCCTCACATATTGTTTTTTTTTTTTTGAACTAGCTGTTTTGAGAGCTCTTTAATCTGTACCCAAGGAAATATGCATTGGGAGGCAAGCTAAGAGCTAGAGTTTCTGAGATTAAGAGAGCTTTCAACATTTTTTTTTTAAAGTTAACGGGACTCTTTGAGTTAGTTTTGTGTGCATTCATTTTAAGATGCATTTTTTATTTTTGTAACATTAGAATTGCCTCAAACTAACTTTCGTATTCATTGTAGTCGAGAATTAGCAGCGTGATCATCGGAAAGCTATCGGGAGTGATAAACGCTTTATTTATTGTATTTATGATCTGTTTAATAGTTTAATTGGGTAGAAAAAAAATCGTTAAATGCAACGGAAATTGCTAAAATAGAGGTTTACCATTAGCAAAATCTCCCTAATCGCGCTATAGCTAGAAAACTTGATCGATGTCCAAAAGTAGTTAACAGCTATTTAAAAAATCCATTATTTTACGGAAAACATTACAAAGCCCGTACTTCTACTGTACTTTCAAAAACGGCATATTTATAAGGTTAGCTTCCAATTCAACCCATTCTCTAAGTAAGATTAGACACGAAGCTGGGCTAGAAGTTAGCCGAATGACCATAAATAGAGTTATTAAGAGTACCGGACACCTGAAGCGTCTGAAACTAAAAAAAAACACCACTTAACAGAGCGCGAAAACAACCGCGGCTTAGTTTTGCAAGATCGTACATCGTTTGGAACACTGATGGTAGGAGTCACTCAAACGATTGGCGGAAAGTGATATTTTCTGATGAAAAGAAGTTCAACCTCGATGGGCCCGACGAATACAACTTTTACTACCTACCATGTTTAAATAAAAGAAAAATTATTTTTGAACCGTCACCACAGCCGCGAGGGAGTAGTTAAGGTATGGGGCGCCATATAATATTATGGAACGATCGATTTGGTTTTTGTGAACTGCAGAATGACAGCACCTTACTACAAAATTGTACTGAAAACGGCTCAACCTCAGTTCCAGGATATTTTCGGACCACTGCCAATCATTTTCCAGCAGGACAATGCGCCAATTTACACAGCTGGAATAATTAAGACTTGGTTACAAGACCAAAATATAGAACAACTTTCCACAACAACAACCCTACTCCCCAGATTTTAATACCATCGAAAATGTGTGGGGTTGGTTGACACGAAAGGTGAAAGTGGGAAGCCGTATACCAACAAAGAAGAAGATATCAAAGTGTCCTGGGCCAGTATTTCTCTTGATTTTTAAAATCATTCTATGATTATTTAAAAGACCGCATTTTCAAAGGTATTCAAAATAAGGGAGGTTGTACAAAGTACTAAAATAATTGCGTAAGCTATAGTAAATAAATATAAATGCTTAAAAAAAAATATTTGTATTTCATTTTAACTAAAAAAAAATAAGGTACTATTCTAATGTTACAAAAACAAAATTGCATTTTAGTGAATCAAAACGAAATAATCTCAGAACATTCCGTTAGCTTTTCGAAACTATTTGAAACTTTTCTTAGTCTAAAGAACTCAGTCCTAGCTTTCAACCCAATATACAATTAAATATTTAATATCAAAAAGGTACAAGAAACAGTTAATTTAAAAATAAATTACGTGTCATTTGGAATCCGTGTGACGCGGAATTAATTTTCCTCCGCACCGTTTCTATTCGAAGAGCGTATTTTAAGAATCCTACATTCTCTCTAGAGTTAGGAATACTGGTTTATCCTGCTTCTATCTGTAACTAACATTTGACTCATCTGCAGCCATAGAAAAACCTAAATTATGGCTACCAAGTCAAGCATCGCTTATAGCGGACAATAAAAAATGTCCTGTCATTAACATAATCATCGCTAGTATCGTCTCTGTTGGACGCGATTTTAATACAATTATATTTTACTGACAAAAATCACACCCACCTCGTTAACACTGTCAAATACACTCTTCCCATTTAAATAAGTTTCAATAAATTCGTTTAACAGCACTTACCCATCAAGACAGTCGCATCTGTAGCCAACAGGTTCATCGACACATTTATGGGCACATTCGTTGTCCGTGCTGCACTCATTGACGCCACATTTTCCCGCTGGCTCATCCTCGCCATCGGGGCAATCCTTTTTCTGGTCGCACACTTGTGACAATGAAATGCATATCCCGCCTCCGCAATCGAATTGACTTGTTTTATTGCATACGGCTTGATTAAGATCTGTGGCACCTTTGAATCGAAAAGAAAAACGACAGATTGTAGATATAGATATCGGCAAACGTCAAGCGATGGTTTACTTTAAGGGACCAATACCACCCTCAGTGGAATTGCATCTATTGGTGCCCCCTAGTCTATAGGTATTCTTAACTTTGTGCGCGTATTTACTACACACACCCCACGCTTACCACATATCAATTCGTCGCTTTTGTCCTGGCAATCTGCTTCACCGTTGCACATCAAATGTCCAGCAATACAGCTACGATCCGCACACTGAAATTGGTCCACACGACATGTGACATTTAAGCAATTCGATTGAATTTCATCGTCGCCATCTGGACAGTCCCGTTCGCCGTCACACACCCAGCTAAGGTGTAAGCAGGTTATGCGATCCTTGCACCGGTACTCGTTAAATACACATGGCGAGATTTGTGTGACATTCTTGCAGTTCTGCAAATGGAAGAGAATATAAAACGAATGAATGAATTATTTTTGTGAGTGTTGTCTCTCGGGATGCAAAAGCGGATTACGAACGAAAAGGTAGTACACGGTTGAATAAGGGACCGAATTTTGAACACTTCCATATACCAGGTGTGTGGAATGGGAATTTATTTGGCTTCGTGTTCTGCACCGATTCGAACCTCCTGAGGCTTTGACAAGTGTGCACAAACTAGGAGTAGGGAACAGACCTTCCAGCAAAATGACAAACTCACTTTTGGGTATTACAATGGGAAGAGGGCGGGCTATGTATCCGACGAGATTGAGCTTATTTATAGCTAAGGGACAACAAGGGATAGACATGATAAGATGGTTTTATGAGAAAGGAAAACATTTTTATAGATCTGGGTTATATTTTTACCAGTGAATGTTACAGTGTAATGTGGCCAACGAATTTGTGGACTCACGAATTTGTGTATTGGCGCCCAACGATGAAAACCAAATAGAAATTCTGCAAAAGAAATGCATGGATCTAGGCGGAGAACGTTACCTCAGTAACTGCAAACAAGTCATTTGACTACAGTCCATATTTGTTCACTTTGTAACAATGAAGTTTAGATAGCCTATGAAGGCTTAGAGGTTCTCATTTCAAAAATGTTGTTGACTGAAGCTTAAAAAAATGCAAGACAGACTCTTCAAAAAATAATTTTATCAACTGGCGCCCAGAGTAACCCCCTCTGTACTGTCGTAAGTCTCATCAAGAAGACACGTGGTTGTACCAATAACAATAAACTGGAGATATGTATTTTTCTTTTAATTCCGTTTGATGCCATTGCTGTTTTTTTTTTCAAATAAACGCCATACGAAGAAGAACCATTTTTTTAACTGGCGCCCAACGATGAGGAAAACTATTTTCATAATTGGCAAACTGTAGAACAAATTGGTAAAAGAAGGTATATTAACTTCGCCAATGAACAAACTTGTTGGTACCACTTGACTGAAATGAATAACATTTCACCTAAGCATAGGCTATCGCAAGTAGAGTTCTCTGTCCTAGTCCACTGCTCAGCCACTTACCACAGCATGTACGTAAGTGCCTATTCCGAATACTTCTACAAAATTTTGATAACTTTATTTGACACACCTTGAAGCAAAATGGCTGGGCACTAAAGTCTTATACCAAAAACAAAAACATAAAAAAGGCAATTCAGACAAAGAGTCAATCAGCAAAAATGGCGCCCCATTTGAGGACTGTTTCCATTTCGTCCTACGCTCAAATCCTCTGAGTACTCAGACTAATTCAAATGAAGACTCCTATTTCTAATGAGTGGCGCGATAAATGTCTATAGCGAGCTCTAAGGACAGAGCCATAAAGTAAGATAACATGTCACTCACCAAGAGGTCCTTGAAATTACAGTCCACTTAGCAATTATGCAAAGATGTACGAATTTCGAACAAGGGATTGCTTCGACCTATGAGCTACAACATGTCTTCCATGCCGGAAGAAATTTCTGGCATATTTCACAAATGTAGAAATCAAATGTTCAGTCACCCATTTGCAAAAGGTTTACCCATCGGCTCATTATTCACGTTGCCACCTACGACGTAGATTCTATTATGTCAAACATTGAATTCGAAATTACACCCAGCCGGCAGTGACTATAAGTACGGTAGCAGTCCCAGTGAGTTGGGTGTTAGCGCCCCCTTTACGACACCCATTTTGAAGGGGCCAACACGAAACAGATAAACCAAGGCAGACACCCGAATTAATCCCTAAACTATGCGTCAATATTTCAGGCCACATGTCATGCACGCACCATCGGTATGAATAGTAAAATGTTTAATAGCTGGAACCCTTCACCCTAAACAGACGTTAAACAAACATCCAATACCTCCAAGTATCTATTACTAAATAAATAAAATCAGTTTTCAAATGAGAAACTAGAAAGGCAAAGATAAACTTTCATTTTGCCAAAGCCCTCCTGTCATAAAGGCGACAAGGACAATGTGTTCTAATACTTTTGTCTTTACGATAATGGGGTGCAGGATTAAATTAAAGGTAGCATCGCTCTCCGTCTCGCTTCAAAGAAGGACGCGACAGAAAGTACAATAAAACAATTTATCCATGAGCACTCGACGGTTTTGACACCTATCAGCACATGGTGTATTAAACCCTTCGTTGTTGCACTCTCATTATACTTTGCATGCCCATGGGGTTTGACAAGTTCAATATAATGCGAAAAAGTAAACAAGGTGAAAGAAGGTCACAAAAAGGACACTGAAAAGGGTTACTAAATAATAGAATTCAATTAAAGCTAATGAGGGGATTTTTGTTGTTGTTGTTTGCCGTCGTTATTGTTGTTGTTCGCCTTTGTGCAAACGACTACATTGGATTTAATGAGAGCTGACTTTTTTAATGCTCAAAGGTAGTTGAGGTGATAAGATATTGATTGGGATTGATTGAAGGACAAAAGGGTGAATCAATTGGTATGTGAGAGGGAAAGCCGACTAAAATGCTGACTGGCGCCCAATGAGGGCAAGGGGTGACTTTTGTGCGGTTAGTCCGATGAGTGGGTGGTGTTATTTTAAATCTGAAGAGGAACTAACTTCGATTGTAAGCCGGTCTTAAGCTTTTTGGCCACTTACGTTGGGAGCCAATTCAAATTTGATAGAATTATTGATTGACGACGACCCGTTCACAAACTTGGTGAGGGTTTTAATCTTTAAGGACTCAATATCGCAATAATGATGACAAAAAAGTATGCTCACCGACACAATAAAGAGGCTGGATTAGAATTTATTATTTTCCCATAGTCATCACCGTAAAAGCCTTCATTTTCTTCTATAACTGGCGCCCAGTGAAGGGCCAAAGTGAATGGGACACTAGGGAACGAAGCAAGAACAATACAGCTCCTAGGGTTTAATAGTACCAACGCTTTATTGCAAAATGATTGCATTTCCAAGCGAATAAGATTGATTTATAGTTTTCACAAGTGTTACAAATAAAAAAAAACGAACGCACAACGCATAAACAATGATTCACCGGAAATATCCTGAATGGCGTCCAAAGTAGGGCGCAAAGGTAAAGTAAAAATCATAGATAAATGAGTCGGTACGGCGGTTAAAGACATTGATAGGAATTCCACCCAAAGGGGACCAAAAGTTTTGAAGTACAAAAATCGTAAAGCTTATATTACCTGTAGAACGGTGACTATAGGAGGTAATAGGACGTGGCTCAGTCTGTACTAATTGGACATCAGGCGAATTTAGGATGAACTAAATAGTCGTCTTGGGAGCGTTTCAATAAGTACACGTGAATTTGTAAGAGCAATTCCAATGGGGAAATAAAGAAATAAACGATATTACATTTATTGGCGCCCAATGTAGGACCAGACTGACTTGCACACTTAAGTCGCGCTCAAAGCCACACAAATGTCAGGACCTAGAAATCATATAACGAAGCACTGTTTGAAGTGCGATTATACGATTTCCAATGTATATTTATCACAGTAAAGCCAAATGGCGCCCAACGCAGAGCCCACCTGAATGTTACAAAATTTATAATCCAAAAAGCAGGTACACCCGCAACAAGAAGGAAAATGCGTTTTTCATTACTAATTAGAATTCAACCCTACGCAAGATACACCTAAGTGGATTCCCTAAAACGGCAACCGTCCAAAACGGGAAAGGCGCACCTATAAGCTTCAATGGCGCCCAGAAATGTTTGCGAATGGGTGTTCATTTTGCACTTAAATTGTTGTGAGTTGCAGTCTATTGGAAGAATGATTTCGGTCCGCTAAACGGGCTTCCTTATACTGGTGGCAATGAAATCTCGGATGTCAAGTGTAACAAGAGGTGATATGATGATCATTCGTTATCTGTCTTGTAAGGGGCTCATATTATGTCCCATTTCGAGGAATAATTATCATAAATTTTATCGGACATACTTAAGGAATGGGCGTACGTCAGCGACTATTTTTTTTATGCCCAACCATGTGCAGATTTGATAAAAATTAGTGAACTATGTTTACACATGAACCCCCATGTAAAGACAGGCATGATTTGCGACCAACGTAGGCGCATACATAGTAAGGCGAAAGGAGTCAAAAGTCCAGCCGATATAACAATAATATAACATGGGAATAATGAGGACTTTTATCCATAGAAGTGAATGGCGCCCAACGTGGGACTATACTAATACACAGGAAACTTACAGTGCCAGAAGCATTACATTACCCAACCACGAAGCGTCATCTGAAACGCGAATACAACAAAGTCCCAAATTGGTAATTACTTCACTGGGTGGCGCCCAACACAGGATCCGAACTTGACAAAATGCCAGCTATCCGGAAGGTCAAAAAACCATATTATCAAAACATCGCGTCATTTGGCGATGCAGTCATATGTGGAAGACCATGACAAATTAATGAGTCGTCGCGCTTCTGCTTCAAATGGGGACCATGCAAGGTCCCAACCGGAGACACATCGCACTGATAAAAAATTCCACATTCCGCCCGCCTCAAACCACAGCAAGGTCCGACTAAAATTGCTGCCTTAAGTGGCGCCCAACTGAATTCCCCCTCTGAAATACGCATATCTGTAACAAGTAAATATGTAAAACGCATGCAATGCGCACAACGTCGACTTATTACTACTCCACTGACCCAATTCAATTGGAAAGCTAATTTATTCGCACAAAACTTCATTTAAAATTCAATGGATTATATGCTGTAAAACACATGCCATTCCTGCAGCACCATTCTCGACGTCAAAACACAATCCCATTCACCCAACATTCTCCACTTACCAGTTCATCTGAGCCATCCGGACAATCAATATCCCCGTCACAATGCCATCTCTTTGATATGCATGTACCATCCGCACATGCATAGTCAGTTTTATCATTGCATTGAATATTTGGACAAGACTTCTCGTCACTGAAATCTCCGCAATCATCATCACGATCGCACATCCAACGCTTCTGAATGCAGCGTCCATTTCCACATGTGAACTCGTCCGTTCGACATGTTTGATCTAGAAAAAATTTTACAAAAATTGCATAAATATAAAATTGAAGTTTCTTGATGACAAAAATGTGTCCATATGTACACCGTGTGACTACAGGCAAATAATGATGAACATGCTGTGTTAGTGTGGCCAAGAGAAGCCATGAAAAATTAAAGCCATCTACAAACATACGCTAAGTACTCATACTAGGAACTTGAACAAAAAAAAAAAAAACAAAACAAAAAAAGGCGGAATTTTCCATCACGTATATATATCATTCATCATGACAGCCAGCAGCTCGCTTCATGCATCACACACACGCAAACACACATGCAAACACAAAGCAAACCTTATCCAATATTGTACTACAAAAGCTTCTGGCTGTGTTACTACAAAAACAATAATAAAAAAAAAAAAGGAAAACAAACGACACACAGGATGCATGGTGGCTGGTGGGGGCGCGTTCGTCAATGGCGTACACAAACTCACCTACGTCCCACATCACACACATGGTTTTACGTCTTACCACGATGTTATATTCATTTGCACTCAGAATAAAACATTCCGTATCCATTGTTAAGATTAGAAAAAGCAAAACAACAGACGGCAAAGAAAAACGAAAGAAAAAAAATGTACCCCGACTTTGGAAGCTTTCTCCAACACACTCGTCCTGTCAACTTACTCTACTTGAATACATTTGCATAAAATTGTGTGTCCTCGACTTTTTTTCCTTCCTTACAATAGGAGCAGGCAATGAAAATTAAAAATAATTTAATTCGTATAATTTGTTAACCTAATTGGAACACGTAGGAATTAAATTAAATTCTTAATAAAATGCTGCAAGCGCGAATGCAGCCCATGTGGCTTATTATTATTGCCAAAGGACTGAGATGTGATGTTTTTAATTATTTAAAAAAAACAACAGCAAAGACTGCGTAAACATAGCTTGGTAAAAATTAATGAAAACGGTTTTCGAGCAAATTGGGTAACATTTTCCCGGCAGGCTAAGTGAATCAAAACCAACTTCATTATGTTGAACATGTGTCATTCGGTATAAAGTGGTTTCTTCACTTAGGCAGCAGGTGGGCATACGTGCCTAATTCGGCACATTAGGAGCGTGAGTACTGTTTGTTGAGAGTTAACAGCAGTCATATACGCGCCATGCCATTAGTGGCAGTCACGATTCGTGGTGAGGATCCGATGACATTTGCTCGATGTTGAAATTTTGTTTATGACACCTCACTAATCAGAGAAATGATGGGAGTGCTGTTGCGCGGTGGTAGAAGTCATGTGACTTTCCATATGAATTCGTAAGTATATAAGTTGACAAATCAATTGACAGATCATAGTATTGTTTTTGTGGTGCTCGCGCCTTTTTCTTACGAATATTAAATGGAATAGTCGCGGTGGAAAGTTTAAACAACACTCACTTAACTCTTACATTTAAGACGTCATATGAGTGCGTTCAGACGCTTGGGTTTGCAATTTTTGACAGGTGATGTCATATTATTTTATCGTGTAAAGTGAACTTTAGACAGGCACACCTACATTTTGCAAATATTGGAAAAGTGTGCTCTTGACCTTGAATTTGACGTTTAAATTTACTTCAAAATCTTGCTGAAGAATGCTAGAAGTAGAATCTAAATGTCATGTGCGCTCTGTTTCGGAAACAATTTTGAATCGTATGATAAATCAAACCAAAAGTCTAGACATACAACAACAGAAGCACTCCACCACAAATAATACTTGCATACCTGTAGGATGATTCGGTGACAAATACAAATTTATTTCCAAATGCAAATCTTAAAGTAATATTAATGCACAAATAATGCCGAAATTTCCCTTTCCAGCAAAAACAATCCCCATTTTATTAAACGAAATTAAAGCTTCAATTTGTCCTCTGCCTTGCTGTCACACAAGTGCTATGTCATTGACAGTCAATAATTTATTAATAACAAAATTTAATTATATCAAAGCTTACTTTTTCAACATTCAATTAAATGAAAACCATAGTAAATTTATTGGAAAACAATTTTTGTTATTAAATATAATTTGTGTGGTCATTTCTTTCGAGTGTTTTTACTTTCGCGAAACTACAATAAATAAATGTGACCACATTGACAATTGCCTTAATTTATTTATGCCAACCATTCATTAATTAAATGCACTGACCCATGTAAACCAGCCAAAAAAAAAAAAGGCAGAAGCAGCCCAGAAAGGTCGCCACAACAACTGAAAGGCAAACAAAGTAACAAATATTTAAATTTTCTGTTGCTTTTGACACTTTGCTGGCAATGGCGACACTGTATAACTAAATATACACAACAAATACAAAAAATAAAATTACTTTACTCGTAGCAATCGTATTAAACGTCTACACTTTATTGAGGAGACAGTTCGGTCTGAGACTTACAATTATGTCAAAATGTCAGTTACAGAATTGAAAGCAACGAGAACAAGTCAGTGCGAGTGAGTGAAGTATACAGATGTATTTCGAAATTAAATATAAAACGTTTTGCGGTCGTGTCAAATTGGAAATAAATTATCGAGATGAATTTTTGAATTTTAAACTGCTAAGATGAAGGTTGACATAATTCAAGTATCGGAATGAAAAGCTACCGAAAATAGCGGTAAACGGATGGAATTTGCAAAAATGTAAAACGTTGGAAATTAGTGTTTGCCAATGAGGTTATCAAGTTTCAAGCAATTTAACAAACATAAAGGTACTTGGTGTAAAATTTTGAGGATGATTATTTATTTAATCATTAAGAAACGAAAGCATAAATAATTGAGATAGTTATTGGATTATCTCGCCTTCGTAGTTTTACTTCTTGAAGTCTTCACAGCGACTTATAATTCCTTTAAGTCTACTGAATTTGTAAGAAGGCGTAACAACATTATTCAACATAATTTTGGTCCCGTTCGTGTATAAAATTGGCTTTAGACTTATATATACATGCATGTCAAATCACAACTAACTTGGAAAAGTAATTGAATTCCTTACATCTATTATGTAATTTTAGCCACGTATTTCAAACTCTAAAGCCATTGAAATGGGTCATTTCGGTTCTGCATTATTAAGCCGCAAAACCAGTGATCCCGGATTAAGGGGAAAAGAGACAATTTTTTAAAAAATCTCTGTGATACGTGAATTGTTTAAGAATTCCTATATTTTCTTACGAACAAATTTCAAAGAGTGGAGACGCTCAAGTATATAGTTTAGTAAGTCTGACAGCTCTCTCACTAGATGTATCTCGGTTTTTTATTGGGGGAAACCGGTCATATGAGCAGCTGTTTCGATTGACGTTTATGGAGGGGTAGCCGACGAATCAAGTCAAGGAATTCGTGACTGAGTACTAAGTTGACAGTTCGCGTATGTGGATGACGTAGGAAAAGTGACGTTCCCGACCAATCTAGCTTTTGCGTTCAGGTTACAACCCATCCAGTTACATCTAGTCGACTTAAGATAACTAGATTTTTGAATGCGGCCAATGAATTGTTCATATTAAACATGAAAGAAAACAGCCCATCGAACGTTTACGTAAGATTTTTTTTATGGAAAAAGGAAATTATTGCATAATATGTATATTTTTAAGTTGTATGATCATTGTTAGTAAAAACGGTTACATTTTTTAATAAAAACAAGTGCAAATTCACTTAGGGGAAGAAAAGGGGACTTTTTTTTTCAAATATAGGGAAAACTAATGCTTCTGCTGACAAAAAAAAGGGAAATTAGTCTTCAAAGTCTTGGAACACTGCGCAAAACCTTTCTTAGAATGATATTTTATTATACACGAAGCCTATATGAAACAAAGTTACGTATCAAATGGAACTCCATGGCGCCCTTTTGGAGGTGTCACTTCAAGGTCTGTTTTAAGCTATTCCGAGTTCATTCGTCTAACTTTCTAACTAATCTAACTTTCGGATATTTTTTTTTAAATTAAGCCAAATAGATAGATTTAAATTTATTTGTGCATTTTATAAATTCATTACAAAAGAAGTTTACAAAATAAAATAAATCATATTAGTTTGCATGGCATTGCCGTCTGCCTGATTGGCAATACATTTAGCCAAATATTTACATATATTTGAAGCATTTACTTTTATTTTCTCGATATTTAACTCTTATTTAGTAGAGGGATAAAGAAGAAAATTATTACCAGAACAGGCCCGTAATTTCTTACAGACATTTTTGGCCGAACCTTAGTGTGACATTTGACAGACCTGCTTGAGTAAAACATTTGTTGCTGCAACAGATCGATTGGTATCCTAGGACTATATTTTTCAACCATTTGCTTATATGCGTTTTCACTTTTGCGACAAATTGGGACTAGGCAAGGCTAGATTAAAGTGGATGCCAGCTAACGCCATAACAATTAGATAATGCAGTACAGAAGAAGGTCCCCTGTGACACCATTTGGGTCGTATACGTAGTTCTCCCCAGAAAATACATTTTGGGCTTGAAATGACGCCTTGAAGTGTACTTTTCTAAGTCGGATGTTTTTTGTAAAAAAAACCGAACATCAGAATAAAGCAGTCTTCTCAGGACACCTTTATCCTCGGGTATTTATCATGCAAGAGCCAGCTTAGTAAACAAATTTAATTAACTTAAAAAAATATTAAGATTTAACATGATTTTAGATCTGAGGGCGCATTCATCACTTGTCTTGAATGCTCCTAACTATTTCATTAAACTTAAAGGGTCATATTGAAAGTTTGTTTTAAGAATTTTACTCAAAATGCTAGTTTTAAGTTCCTACATGAACTACAGTTTAAATTAAAATTAAAATTAAATAGACAAAACCTTAATTTGTATTATTTTGGGTGTTTTATGGGGGTCGAGTCTAGGATCCTTAGCTCTGTGGTCACACAATAACCACAATAAGCCCCTACTCCAACAAATGACACTTATCGTGTAGGAAAAGCCGTTTAGATCTTGTGCTGGTGGTGCAAATTGTTTGATTTCGTTGATCTAAATTTTAATGAATGCGTATTAGACCTACCGGATAGCACCTATGCGGAAACTTTCTTACTGAACACGTCAAAAATCCTTAAGTCGGCCAAAAGAGAAAACTCCCTCAGTAGCCGCATTGGGAGCGATTTCATATGGTCAGGCAGGCTCATTGACCTTTTAAAGACAGCACATCATTCAGCACCGTCATATGGAATAAGTTATGATTGCGTGCTCAATGGCTGGTAAAATATACTGGATTTCATGAAGGCATTAACAAGGAACCATGAACCATTTCTCTGGGTAATGCTATCCCTTCTATTAAATTGGTGTGATTTTACCGTCGTTTCCCTTCATAAAAGGCGAGCGGTACGCGCTTAAGTGCCAACCATATATTCCCATGAAAATTAATGTGAGTTTTCAGAAGGCGCGACGGCATTTTTGGAAATTTGTCAACAATTTTAATGGCAATCTTGTCGGCGTACATATCCGTTATAATATTTCATATTTAAGAAGCCTCCTATATACGTAAGTTATTATCCCCCCAACGATAAAGCGTATTAAGCGCAACGGGGTATAAACGCTACCAACAACTGGAGTGAAAAATGAGCGAATCTGCCATTCACAATGGATTTTTGTCTTTTTTTTTTTGTTGCTGTGTTTTTAATCCTAGCCAGATTAAAACTTAGCACATTACACATTTATGCGCGCTCGGCGTATCTGTAGCTGTATCTGTATTTGTACCAGTTTGCTGTCTATATATTCCACGATGGTCTGCAATAATTTAAGGTGGAACGTACCCTAATTTAAAATTTACCAGCTCATGCCATTGAAACGAGAAATTGGCAGGTGTGGTAGTTATGATTAAATCGGTTGAAAATTACCCTTCAGCATATATACAGATCCACATATACCTACCTTTCCTATCCCGCATATTCTCACAATGCAATGGGCGTGAGGCGGAACGAAAAAAAGGAGCACGAGAAGTAACTTCCAATGAATGGATTTTCATCACTTTTGGTACGTGTACGAGGAGCTTCAGCCCGCATGATTGCGAAAAGGATCTTTTAGACAGTGAAATCTAAAATAGCTTCTTTGCGAAGTGTGTGTTTTGTGTGTGTGTGTGTGTAGGCGTCAGCAAAAGAAATGACTGATGGAATTAGTTCGCAGCACAGAAAGGGAAAGACTCTCGGTCGTCTGACAAATTTCCAAAGGTTGATGAGTTCCTGTTTGAAAATATCAAAGGACTCTTCAGACTTTCTCACTAGCACTATTAACGTGATTAAGTGTCAGCCTTTGTGAGAATCTATTCAAATAACTTTTCATTATATCACTTACCGTCAGTTCTGCACACACGTCGTGTGTTTGTGTTTGAAACGTCACATGTATTCTCATTGAACATCCTTTGCATTCCCCCAAAGGCTTTTCTCGCTTTGCCGCATATGGGTTGGGTATCTACTCCTTTCGCCGACAATGGGATGTGTGACTGTATTCTCTGATTCTGATTCACATTTCATGTCTGCGTATACGTTATTTATTTTAAGGATTCGACTATACAGCCGCCGGATTACTTTGATGTCGATGACGAAAAGCCAATTCATCTTCATCTGCATTCCAATGGGATTGAAGGTATTATTTCGAAAGAAATAACGACTTATCACTGCTGCATCTCTATCAATAGTATTGTCAGGGCGAATTTTAGGACGCAAAAAAAGAAAAAGATTTATGCGCCCAAAGTGGAGCGAGAAAGTGCCTTCATTCAGTAGTGGATTTTGTCGTAGCATGCGCGTCCTTATAAGCAGTTGTAAAGTAAACATTATCACAAGCACTCATTTCCACTTGAATGATAAACAAGTTCACCGTAGGGTTGGCATGCAAAAGGATTTCACACGAATTTGCTTTTATTCCGCCATTTCTGGATTTGTCAGTCCTGCACTTCTTTTATAAGCAGGAAGATGGCTTTGCCTTTAGGTATGGGATGGCATCCTGCCAAGCCGAAACGATATGAATAATGTGGTAGAATGGTGAGATTGTCACCGGAAGGTAATAGCCCTTTATGGGCAGAGCTATTCATGGGACTTGGCCTTTATAATGTGAGCGGATGTGATTTTCGGCTGGAAAAGGTTGTTTACCCTTATGTGCTTAATCGAAGTGACAGATCGGCGGTACATGTTAATTTGTAAATTCAACCTATGCGTGTATTCCCGTCAGTGCACGCAAGGTAAAATGTCTTTACTTTCGTGTTGAAACATTTGCCGTGGTTTATTTGTTCACACCCTGTGGAGAGCTTACTCAATATATGTACTTGATTCTTATTTATCCTTGATGAATATAGTTTGTTTACCATTTTGGGAAAAGCTGACAATTCCTGCACTAGTTAGAGTTTGAAAGTGGTTCCATGTGTATTTCTCCAAACCGTGCTGAAAGTTTTAATATGTTCGAAATTTTTTTTCGAACTTCGAATTAAAATAAAACTGTTCTAAACGAGGATGAAAAATATTTCCTATAACCCATATTCCATATAATATAAGTAATATAACGTTTCAAGTATGTTCGAAAAATTTGTGTACCATCTTCGAACGCAATTTATTGTGACTTCTGGTTGGCCTAGAGGAAAATTTATATCTACATACAGAAATATGGTCCAGACCAAGATTGGAAAATATTGCATGTTCTTGTTACAGTCGAGATATCTTATTTATATAAATTATAAAAGGTGTCAAATATTTCGAACTTAAAAATCGGTCGAAATTTGTAGGAAACCATTATTTTAGAATACTCTGTTCTTTATATAAGTTTGTGGAGAATTGTTTTCAAAAAAAAAACCAAACTCGGACTCGCTATAGAGTCCCAATTCAAACAAACGTCTCAAATTTTGCGAACTTCGAAAATTTACTGAAGAATATATGGTGGGTTTTAATTTTCGAAAAACTCTCCTCTACTAAAAGCCAACATTCGATATATGCGATTCGGGTAAAAGTGGCGGGTTTTCCGAACTTCGAAAATTTTCGAAATTGACAGAAAAGTTTGCTGTATGTATGAGAATCAGCAAAAGAAATGACTGATGGAATTAATTCACATCACAAGAGAGAAAGAGACTCTGTCGCCTGACAAACTTTAAATTGTTCCTGTTTAAAAATATTAAATTTTCGAAATTGAGAGAATAACAACTGTTCTTGTTCTTAACTAGCGTTTCCTATAACATTATTTTGAAAAAAAAAAAACGAGCCAAAGTAGAAATATATCCAATTCAGTGAAGGTGTCATTTCCATTTCCCCCATTTCAGATTCTGACTACAAAATTATAAGTCGATGTAAACATAGAGTAGTGGGGCATCTAGAACAGGCGTAATGATCGATGCAAACCGCATTTCGAAGTAGAGGCCATTTCCTTTTTGAAATTTATAAAAAGTTAGCATTTTGAGAAAGTGGCTACCTACATTGCTAGATGAAGTCATTTAAACGATCTCAACTTGTTCCAGCCTCTGAATGCCATTAAACCGTCGATAACCACACAGACTCTGTTAAAATCCGTCAAAATAGAAAGTTAATGCCTTCCGCGATTTCGAATATGTATATTTTTGATGTCCGTTTCTCTTCCACTCGTTATTTATCTAAACAATAAGCGGCCACAAATGGGATTGAGTTTCTGTTTATAATTTCATCTGACAGACCAAAGTTATTCGCATTCAAAAAGTCTGTGTGCGAAAACGCTCATTCATTTGTATAAATTTCTCGAAAAGTCGTTTTGATTCATCCCCATGAATCCATATATAGACAACATCATCCAAGACAGTCCACTATTTTCGAAATGTCAAACTGACAGCCCCTTACATCCAGCCAACTTGCGAATGACAGCAATCATTGCGATACAAACAAATAACAATATCGTCGTCATCACATATACAAAGGAAAACATTTTTCACCATCTAATTGCATACCCTTTGCTATAGTTGCTTATGTGTGCTTGACAAACACATTCAACCACATCTACCAACAGCTGTTTCGAAAGAAAATAAAAGCCAACACGACAACTTTTAACTGAAAAACTTTTTCCCTCTCACAGACACAAGTCGTTCGAAGAAATAAATCTTTTTTTTTTGTTTTAACTTTTTTCTTCGGGATTTTTTTTTTTTACCGCCAACAAATAAGGAGCTTAAACAGAATCCTTGCGAAATTTCATCCCATGTAGTTCATTTAATACGTGAAAAATTCCCCAATGACAGGTTTCCTTAAATTTTTGAAAGTTGCCCGCCCTGCTTCGTCTCATCATTTGCATTATTTGCGCGACAAGTCCCGCCCCATACTCCTCTCGGCAAGTGTCATTTCACGAAGATACGAATATTTTTTATTTTCGAATATAAGGAAAATCTCACTAAAACTTTTGCGCAAAACTTCTGCACGTTTTGTTGGCCGTGGACAGACTCTCGGTGTATATTGAAAAATCGAAACCATGCTAATAGACGCAGAGATACAAATATTCTGCCCCAGCCACTCTCCTCGATTGGGTAAAGTACGTTTCTACATCGGTGATAGTTCCTTGCTGCAGTACATACACTCAATAATAGGTTATCACACAAAATGGGGGATATTTCGGGATAGTTTTCCGAGGAAAACTTTTGCCCAAGTGCAAAGAGTCACAACGAAAAGTTCACATCAATTATGGAACATTGTCACCAGAACTGACATGTGGAGTGGAAGTTCTCTCGAAGAACATTTCCCGTGTCTGGCTCTGGATGCGTTGAAGCCTTCTGGTGGAATCATAAATAAAAGTTGCGCCATATGTGTGTGCTCTGTGTTGTGATGGAAAACTGCTGAATTATGGCCCCGATGTACGTCAAATGTAAACGAATATTGGGGAGTATTATTTTCCCATAAAGAGGATAGAAAGTTGCGTGTATCTATACAAAACGGGTGTTCAAAGTTCGAAAGGCAATTTTGAAATGTTTGAAACTTGAATTTAGAACTTTTACATGCGGATATGATTCCGTTAAAGAAAAGGTTCTCACAGTCACGGTCTACTTGGCTGTGTGACGGCAGCATATGCAACAAAGACGTAAAAAATCTTAGAGGATAAGTTATTCTGAAATTGGGTTCGGTATAATTTCATCATTTCTATCGGAATCCATTTATTTTTATTCCATACAATTTCGGCCCCAAAAATTATCGTAAAAGAAGGCAAGATATACCTATTTCCATTTATTAATAAGCAAAAAAGAAAAGAAAAAATTAAACGATTTCATTTCTGTGGTGGTGAAGGCACGAAAAAACAAAAAGGCGAAATCGTAGGGACTCACAAAAATGACATTGCGAGTATATAATACTCGTACCTTTTTCTGAAAGCACACCTTTCTGTTACATTCGCCTGCCGCACTCGCAGCCGAACCCGAACCCGCACCCTCCTGTGTCCTTTTAACGATCGAAAATGAGTGAATCTGTCGCCTTAGATTTTTCCTTATGCCCGAAATGATAACATAGGTTCAAAGAGTCGGCAAAACTTTGAGACGCCAAAGCAACAGAAAAGAAACTGTGAGCTAATTTAAATTTCAAAAAGGGATATATTCTCCAGGTTTTTGACACACATAATAACATAATCTGTAAAGAAAATTGCAAAAAGAGGTGACAACACACTATACGCTGTAGGTCTGTGTAAGATGTTCTCTGAATAATTTATACCTGATTCTTTATGCATGACTTTTGGGTGTAGGAACATGTTTGTCTGTGGAAGCGATGAAATCCTCCCTCCTGCATATTTATTGGTGGACCGAAATATAGGGGACAATATATTTTCTTTTCTTTTTTTTTTTGGATTGCGTATGACTGTTGTGACCCTCTGGACATGGTTTGTGCTGTTGGTAGTGCTAATGACATTTCGGTTATTGTTGTTACTACCTTGTGCAGATGTGTCCTATTTGGGAATCCATTTTCTTATTTGACTTCTTTATGGGGCCACAAAGCGGAGACGTGGTCGTTTTATGTAAGTATTTGAAGAGATATTGAAATCATTGCTTTTTTGCAATCAAAATCAGGATAAACCGCACTCAGAAAAGCGGTTCGATCTTATAACAAGATGATCTGGAATCTATCAATCGGTGACATCGAGGTTGCCCGTTTTAAAGAACGTGACAAAATGTTATAATTATTTCTGTGAGGGGATTTTAACTGAAATTCACGAGGCGACAAGTGTGGAACGAATGAAAATTAACATTTCTACGCGCCTGCCTGAACTGCCTCTTATTTTTCGAAGAGAGCTCGTCAACTAAATTAACGAGCTAGTTCAGCGGGGAATTTTTAGCTCCGATTCATCAGCTCACAGCGACGACATGTGGAACTACTAAACATATCGAAGTTTCTGGCCGAAATTCCTCCTATTCGTCGCAAACAGCTCGCACTTGGGCTGGAACTAAGTGAACTTAATGAACGAATTAGTTCAGCGGGAAAATTTTAGCTGAAATTCACCAGCTCACAGCGATGACATGTGGAACATATCGATGCTTCTGGTCGAAATTCCTCATATTCTTCACAAACAGCTCGCACTTGGGCTTGAACTAAGTGAACTTAATGAACGAATTAGTTCAGCGGGAAAATTTTAGCTGAAATTCACCAGCTCACAGCGACGACATGTGGAACATATCGATGCTTCTGGTCGAAATTCCTCATATTCTTCACAAACAGCTCGCACTTGGGCTTGAACTAAGTGAACTTAATGAACGAATTAGTTCAGCGGGGAAATTTTAGCTGAAATTCACCAGCTCACAGCGATGACATGTGGAACTACTAAACATATCGAAGTTTCTGGCCGAAATTCCTCATATTCTTCGCACACAGCTCGCACTTGGGCTTGAACTAAGTGAACTTAATGAACGAATTAGTTCAGCGGGGAAATTTTAAGTGAAATCTGCAAAGACATGTGAAACGAATAAATATTTATACGTTTCTGTTAAAGGTTCATTAAAATTTTTATATTTTGCTTGGTACATCTGTCAAAAAACTTGCTTTGACAGTTGTTCGCCTTGAAATATGCGCTAATTCTATTCACATACATACTGTATACGATTGTGATTGAAATGTGGAACTTTGTCTGTCATACCAGCAATGACAATGGCACTTCGAAGGAAAGAAAGAAATTTTGTAACTGTCACAAAAAACATCGACAATAATCTTCTTTTGACATATTTGACAGGCCAACTACTTCCGAACATTCAAGCTCAAAGTGGTGTGCATCTTCTTACAAGTTAAGCAATTTGCAAAAACTGTCAAAGTCAACTGTTTGGGTGGACAAATGTAAGTCAAGTTTGCATAAGTTTTCACTGCTTTCGGCTAAGATCTGCTGACATGTTCAAATAAACCACATTCAGATGACAGCTAAAGCACTATGTGATTCTACTCAAAACAACAAAAAAAGGAAGCTTTTACAACAATCCAAGCTAAAACCAAGTCCAATAATTTTGTAAATAAATAGCTCTCTTGTGAGCGTCCTCTCTGTGACCCTGACCACTGACAAGCTAACAAATAAATGAATGAGTAGAAAATTAATCATACCGTCACTGAAACTTTGCAGCTGGTCAAAATAGTCAAACAAAGAACACGAACATTTAAAACCAATCCCATCACCAGTCACCCGAAACTTTTATATATATCCGTTTACCTACCTTCACCAAACTCTAAAAAAAAAAGCAGATAACATACAAGCTGAAATAAATTTGAGTCAACAACATTTTGCTATTCAAAGTAAAAACGATTAATTACAACAAAATAAAGCGAATCTAAAATAGATTGTACAACAAATCTCCAGCGTCATTGACAAGTAGCAGTGATTTAGAGCAGTGTGAAGAAGTGCAAGAAAAAAAAAATAAAACAAAGTGAAGCTCTACTAATTAAAAGCGAAAGATAGAAGACAAGAAATAAGCGAACGAAAAAGATCTCCTTACTGCAGGTCGCCTCATCGGATCCATCGGAACAATCTTTACTTTGGTCACACATCCACGCCAATGGGATGCATTCGCCTTCACCTGATTTGCACGCAAACTGATCCGGTGAACAGGACTTGGATTCTGAAAATGAAAGAAATGTTGGCACGGAATAAATAGTCATTCTCGCAATGTAAGTGACACTAACTACTATAACTTCATCACTGTGACGACATGTGAAGTTTGAATTTTCTAACTACAGGTTTCCAAAATGTATATAAATAAATTGGAAAGTTATTCATTATAGTGATTTGGAAGGATTTTCGTGACATTTATTCCCACAGTACCACTCTTGAACTTTTAAAGGGTCCTTCCTCCTTAGTTTCCAAGAAGGTAGGTGGGTGTTGAAAATGTAACGCAATGAGAAAAAGTCTTACCCGCATTCTGATTTCACTTCACTTCATATTGAAGGTGTTCTTCAAGATAAAAGGATTCTTAGTATTGAATTGTGATGCTGACACATCGTTATATGGTGTGTCAAGTTTTATAAAACAATTCCCAATAACTTAGCAAAAAACGAATGTTTACTTGACTTCAATTGACTGGAAAAATTCTTGGAATAATTTATTGCTATCAACATTTTTTTTTGTTCTGTTCGAGTGACTTATTGCGGTATCAGACGAGTGTATAAAGTGTTAAAGGGCTTCGAAGTTTTCCTGTGACATTGGTACACAGATTTAGGCGAAAGTTCAAGTGGCGCTTTATTGTATACATAATTGCGCCAACTTTTCGTTATATTTCTTCAGAAAGACGATCATCTTTCTATTTTTTTTGTAATATACTTAGTTATTTCTAAAAAAATATCGACATTTTTTAAACTTAATTGTAAAATCTTTTTGTTTGACAGGAAGCTCGGTTTTGTTTGTAATCTTTGACGTTTTGCACGAATCTGCTTACACACTTGACAGCAATGGATCGACAGTATGTGAATTATATTTTGTCAATAACTACTGACGTCAGAAAAGAATACGACTTACGTTTTAGGAGTTTCAATTAGATGGTGCATTCCGATCATTTTTAAAAGGTATGTTCGATTATATTTCCTTTCATTTGGAGCAAATTTAACGAACAAACAAAATATGCACGAGCAAAAGTGTGAGCGAGGTGGAGAGTTACCATTTGTCTTCTGTGAAATGTTGGAAACATCCTTTTATTTGCCCATTTTCCTTGATTAAATCATGGTAAAAGATCTATCACTTGATAGACAGTCGCACCAATGATCTGTCAAACGTTAGCATTTTTTTTAGTTAAAAATGACATATATGTATTTTCAGCAGACTTTCGTACATATACTTCTTGCATAAATTTTGAATACAACTCCAATGAATGTTCTAGATATTAAACTCTTTCCAACTAACCTCCAGAACAGAGGCAATACTGAGACCACCAACTTCGGCCGATTTCCCGTTACTTATAAGGCCACAAGCTATATTTTTATGAGGTGGCAAATGCTAAGTGCGCTAGTATTGTTACATATAAATTCGTATTGGCAAATGTCACGTCACTTCAAAAATTACCGCTCACCAACATACTCGCACCTTGCATATGCCACTTCCGCTGTGGGCAAAGTTGCTGACAGCGTTCATAAAATCGTATCCGTTAAATTTGAAATTATTCGTTAAGAGTGGATAGTTTCTTTTTTTTAGGAATAAGTGTACATTTGCTTAAAATATTAATGAAAAATGAACAATGTAGATTGGTTGAATGAAAATAAATATATTTTGATTAAATTTTCTTCAGTTTTTCAAAGAAAAATTTACACATGAAGTCGAAGTTAATGATATTCAAAAGCGGAGAGCAGAGATCGTGGAGCACGAGTTTCACGTTGCAAAATTTAAAACACTGTGCTGGACATTACCTTCTCAATGCTTTGCTAAACCAATTAAATTGTTGTTGGAGTAAGTTTTGCTAAAAGCCAAGAAATATGCGCACCGACGCGAAGTGAAGCAAGGTGTTGATGAGCTCACTGCGACCGTTTGGATTCTTTCATTGAGCAATGTATTTTATGTATGATTAGATCAGTGGCTAGAAAATGAATCAAAGAATAGATTTTCGCCTTAAATAGTCAACATTTCGTCGCAGTACAGCAAATGAAAAAAATCAATAACCCTCTATTATTATTTTTTCAAATTTGGTTTATTTTCAACTAAAGTCATCAACAACGCGTTGCCACTTTTTCAAGTTGATCAACTTGGTCTAAAAGTCTGCTTAAAAATTGTATAAATTAACTAACTCTGTATATGACACAAAGGTCTCTTCAACTGCTGAATCAATTATCAATTGAATTAGTTGATCAACGAGTGTACGATGATATTGATCCATGAAATGAGTTGATCAACGACGACTTATGGGTCTACTTAACAGTGGAATGAATCTTCTAACTTTCCAAAGATATTTAACAATTTAATGATTTGATCAACTAGATGTACGACATATAAGACTCTTAAGCAAATAATTCAATTGATCAAAAACGGGTAAGCGGCTATTCATGATTTGAATGAATTGACCAACTAGGTGTTCGACGCAAGAGTCCCTTCATCAATTGAAAGAGTTGATCAACGAGTGTACGAGGATATTGATCCATGAAATGAGTTGATCAACGACGGCTTATGGGTCTATTTAACAGTGGAATGAGTTGATCTTCTAACTTTCCAAAGATATTTAACAATTAAATGATTTGATCAACTAGATGTACGACATATAAGACTCTTAAGCAAATAATTCAATTGATCAAAAACGGGTAAGCGGCTATTCATGATTTGAATGAATTGACCAACTAGGTGTTCGACGCAAGAGTCCCTTCATCAATTGAAAGAGTTGATCAACGAGTGTACGAAGCTAATCTTCCATAAAATAAGTCGATCAACGACGACTTACAAGTCTGTTAAACAAGGGAATGAATTGATGTCTAAGGTGTATTTAATGAATTGATCAACTAAATGTACGACTGACGAATGTTTTCAATAGTTGAAAAAGTTGATCCCCTAACATGTTTTTCAAGGTATGACGAACGCATTTTTTTAATTAAATGAATGAGTTAATCAACAGTACGAGTCTATTTAATTATTTAATAAGTTGATCAATACAAGACACGCAGGCGCAACGTACCGACTTTAATACATAACAAATCGTTGGTACAAATAAATTATCTTTCGAAATTGATAATTGGCCACGAAAGTCATGTCATTTAACGCAACTGAAATAGTTTGAAATAGAATGTACAAGGTGGGCCAAACGAGATGACCCAATTGGAAGATGCTCTTATATTTGCAAATGGCCGCCTATGTCAAATCTCTTTTGACATTTGTGGACTAGACAGATGTAGAATACAAGTGAACAAGCCATGGAGCAATACACTCCCCAAGAACGCGGAATAATCGTGTCTATTTTTTTGCGTAACAATTCGTCTGTAGTGTTGGCGCGAACTCCGTCTCGCCAGCCGTCTGACACCGACTGCGCAAACACTGCGCCGTTTGGCCACCAACCTTTAAGAGTATGGGGCCACACGAGACGCTGCCAAGAGTGGCCGTCCCCGGAGCGCCCGTTGTGCCGAAAATATCGCCGCTATTGACGAGGATGTCGAGCTGTCGCCATTTTTTTTCGAGAACGCCGCTGGTCAAACGACAACAGTGGACGGTGCGCGCTATAGGGCCGTGTCAACATAGTTTTTTCTACCGCAATTGGACGAACTAGGACTGGAGGACATGCGGTTCCAACAGGACGGAGCTACGGCACACTGCGCGAGCCACTACCGATATTGTGAAGGCGGCGTTCCCGGGTCGCCTCATCTCTCGTTTTGGCGATTTGCACTGGCCCGCAAGATCGCCCGATTTAACCGTTTCAGAATTTTTTTTGTGGGGATTTTTGAAGTTCCGTGTTTACGTGAACAAGCCCGAGACCCTAGAAGCCCTCAAGGACAACATTCAACACGAGTGCGAGAATCTGTCGCCCGAAGTTCTCGCCGAAGTTATGAAAAATGCCATAAAACGAGCCCATACAATTGTGACGGCGCCCATTTGGCCGATATTATCTTCTCGACTTGACCAATAAAATTCTAAAGGTTCAACTAAACATAATCAAAAAACAGAACAGAAACAGAAGAAGTTTTTCATTTAGAAAAAAAAAAAAATGAGAGCCAAACAACACCGGATGACTTCCTTTGGCCCACCTTGTACATCGATGCCGACAATCAACACTGTCAACGTGTCACTCAAAGACGCTCTGTGGCACGTAGCCGCGCTATCTCCTTAACGCCTTTAAAGACATAGTAAGCCACGAAAGGATCTCTCAACTAATAATTTCACTAATGTCTTCTGTAGGACCCTCATATATCTTCGGTTACGCGGCATAAGCCCCAAAATGATTTGTGCGTTACCCACAATCAAATGATTCAGCTACTTTATGAAGCAGTATTTGGCTCGGTTACTAAATACAATTAAAACTATATCCACCCGGCTACAATTTGACACCACCCTTGTAATAACCAATTTTGCAAAGTGTAACCGCGCATTAGAAAACTTCCACCATCCCGACCAATTGACAAACAAAGCCAGATGTTGCCTAACGTCCTCGTCCTTACCAAATTCTACTATAAAAACAACAAAAATTCGATAATTCCTATTTAAGTAACACTGTCATCGTCGTCGGTGCCTCTATTATGAAACTTTCGCTTTCAATCGTATTTATAAAACCCACCGTTGTTATACTAGTTACGAGTGCTGCGTAAAGTGCGCCTGTGGTCTGGTATCTGGTTGTTCTCTCTATTATCTTTCCAAATCATTACGTTCTATGTCAACTGCGATAATGTAATTTCAGAAGCTCTTAGCACCTCCCCACACCCAATAAGCGTTAGCTAATTATATTTCTAAAAATATAAACACAGAGAAAGAACTCAAACTCCGCCGCCCGCCACGGGCAGGAATTGCTTTCATATCACCAGGAAGGCACATTCAAGGACAACAACGGTGTCGTTATGATTTGTGTCATTTACTTAATGCGATCGAAATTTAATAACATAGCTCCATTCTATTTATGAGACCTGAGTTGAGCGGGTTTTCAATTTTTTTTTTTTTTTTTATAAAAATAATAATCCGGAAGAAGTTGGATTATTTGTATGTATATAGGAGTACGAGAGCGAAAAGTGAACAGTTTCCGTTTTTCGAGATGATTTTGTGTTACCCCAAGACCGTTTTCGGTTTCGACATCGAGGGAATATCACAGTAGGTATGTACAAGACAACACAGTTTGACTAAACGTATACGAGTATATAAGGAACGTCCGCCCTTTACACCGGAAATCGCCTTAATGGCTTTAAAGTATACAATTGATGTGTTATTTATGTATAAGTAGGAGGTAGTGTAGAGATGGTATTCAGTTTCTTAAAAGTATAAAACCTTTTGCTCCTGAGTGTGTACAACTAAGAATCACTTGAGAGGAGGGATCCTTAAAATGATTCCTCTTTAAGAAGCATGCATCAGTAGTTTTATCGTATGTATTGAATTTAAGCTGGTTAGGTGCATGCAAAGTAGGGGCTTATTTTGAGTAGTTTTTCTACAAAGAGGATGTGTTTGTGTAATTTCCTAAGGATAACGTTTTGAGGAAGTGATAATTAAACTGCTGCCGGTTATGGTGTTGGGAGACATAGATATTGTTCTCATGTATACGGAGTGAGATGGGTGGTTTAATCACTGACAGCTGTCAAAAACATGCTGATTTAGATGCTGTGAATAGTATTTACGAGAGTCATGTCTGTTTGATATGGAGGATAATGCGTCATCACGAAACAGATAACACAGGATGTTAATGATTGTGAATTACAGCTCCAGAAAGTATGCAACCGTTTTCATTACCTTTAACCTATTCGTTTAAATGTGAATGGCTTTTTGGGTTTGCATGTCTTCTATGAAGCTAAGGCTGAGGTACACGTGATGAGGGATAATTATGTCGAAGGGATCAAATCAGTTCTTCAATAAGGTCGGAAGGGTAGTAGTTATACCCTTGGACTTTTAGACTCTATTTATATAAGGTAGATATGTGCAAATACCTAACTGAATAAAACACAATTAAAGGATCACTAATAAAAAAGATGCATACACACACGTATGTATATTTTATAATGCAAACTCGTATTATTTTATAATTCTTTTGAAGTGATAACTTCTTTAGGCGCGTTGGGCATTTTTGATATGGGATAAAATCACTGAAGTCGCGACACCAATGTTGCGTTACCAACGTTGCGACACCAGTGTTCGTGAAATTGGAACAGAAGTTGAGAGGGTATTAGAGTCATTGTATATAGACAAATGTTAATGAGTAGATAGATGTACCAACTACAGACTATAACGAAACAGCGCCACCTAGCAGCAGATAACAGCCCTATCATACCTCAAAGAGAACAACAGACGCCATTAATGGTGTCACCGGAAAATTACCTTCTCACTATAGCGTTTGGGTTGTAGTCTATGGTATTAAATGTGGATAATAAGTGTTACTATATTACAAGACATTTTGTGTTATTGTTTTGGGAACCATTTTGTGAAATTAGAGTAGGAGCTACAAACGCAGTTATATTCACTTATGAATGGATGGATGAATATCTTTGCGGAATCTGTTTTTGAAGTAATACTTCTTTAGGCACACTTGACTTACGGAAACTGTGAGCGGAAGTTGAGAGGGAGATATAAGTTAGTGAGATAAAAAGAGAGAGAAGTACGTTTCGTTTCGAATATTACTGTAGAGGCAAGAGATATAGATGCGAGCACACATTTTCGTTCTCTCAGCCAGGTACGTTTCATTATCTAAGACACATCATACAGTGCAGCAGTGATACCAGATCGGGGGATTTATCACTTTTTGCGGGATTTTCTCACAAATAATAAGCTAAAAGGGACAAAGGGATTTTTCAGAATTCATAGTAAAAAAAGAAAGGGATTTTACCATTTCGTAAAATTTTGCTTCTTATTGCTCATTTCATTAAGAATAAAAAAATTATTCAACCTGCGATCAAATTAAATGTTTTCATATTTAGAAAAAAGTCATTCAAAATATCAAAATGCTTTAATTTTCTTTTTTTTTATTTCCCTAAACTGTTTCATAAAATGACATATGTGTCTGTGGATGAATCACAATTATTTTTTTTTTTAAATAATAAATTTATTTATTCTGTAAATATTTTGAGTATAGCCTGCCTCTTAAGTCTGGTATCACTGCAGTGCACGCCATTATCTGTATCACACTGTAGGAGCAACAGAGACAGGTGCGAGCACACATTTTCTTTTCATTCTCTCATAGCCAGTTACGTTTCGTATATCGTAAATCTACGCCTATTGCAAGGTTGCCACTTTGGTAATTTTTAACAAATTTGGTAATTTTTTTTTGCTTATTGAGTTTTGGTAATTTTTATCTAGTTATGGTAAATTTTTGAGCAGATGTACCAAGAATGCGAACTCGATATCACCTCATTTAATGCTGCCTTATTGCTTCTGAGTGAACGCATTGCATTATTTGCATAGCTATGCTTCATCACCATCCAGATAAAACTGTTTTATTCGCTATTAAAAAAATTACAGAATGCACTCATTTTCTTCTTTTGACAGATGGTGAACTTCAAAATAGTTTCAGTTCCTGTTTATAAATACAGGATAGGTTAATTAATCATATTATTTTATAAATAAATAAATAATTGGCGCAACAGGTCCGTATGGACCCAAGCCTAGCTTCTCACAACCATTCGTCTTGTGTGAGTTTTTATTTTTGGGACGAATGGAAGGGATCTACAATTTTATGCCGAGTCCAAACGGCCAATTGAGAAGCTCTTTCATGACAGTTATACTCTCGGATGTTTGTCAGACGTTCGCGAGAGGTGGCGCAGCGAAAAAAACCTTAAGTTGGAATTTGGGTTTTTCTCGGGATTCGAACCTGGACCCCTCGCTTAGTAGTCTAACACACTAACCACTAAGCCACTGCGCCATTATTTTATATTTTTCATATATAGATATGAAACTAGAATTTGTTAAGGGTTCGTTATAGGAAAATAGGTAGATGATCTCCCATGTCTTCTAGCAGCTGGTAATTTTGTGCAAAATAAAATAAAATAATTTGATTTTTTTTTGTAAGTGGCAACTGTGACCTATTGTCTGTTTCATACTGTAGGAGCAAGAGAGAGCAGTGCGCGCGCCTATTTCCTTGCTCTCTTCCTCTCATAGCCAGTAAATTATTGAAGAAAATTGATATACAGTCGACTCCGCTTATCTAAACGTCGCTTTACTGAAAAAATCGGTTAATTGAATAACCGAATTTAGCACGCAGCATTTTTTTTCAAAAATTCATACGAATAGCTCCGCTTAACTGAAACCCGCTTAACTGAAAAACCCGGTTAACTGAACAAACTAATACGTCAGAAATTAATAAATTATACTAATTCAGCTCCGCATTACTAAAACAAAGTTATTGAACGCGCCCATTAGTAAAATGCGGAACAAACCTCGTCTTTGTCTGTCCTCCTTCTTTATTCCTTTAAAAGTGAAGTTAGCCTCGGCTACTTCGTTTTTTCTCATCACTTTAAAACTAGAGGGCACAACTAGGTGGCGCAACTCGAGCTACAGATATTGAGTGTGTTCATCAAGTGTCGGGCGTTGTGGTTACATTATATTCTTATAATAATGTATATTCCCATGTTGGATATAAAATTAACATAGGAATGGCCATCGATATAAACTCTGGTTCCGTTCTTTGAAAATTCAGTTTCTCCGAAGAAAAAAAAGCCGCTTAGGCGTTATGAGAGTCATGACTTTATTGGCTCGCGGTTTCATTATTTGCAATGCAAAAATTACATTTAGTCTTTTAAACTTCTAAGTGCCGTCTAGACAGACATACACGCTCACGATCCACGCCCCCGAAATAACTGCAGCTGCTCTATTGTGTAGATGACGCGCGAAGACGGAAGACAGCTAACATCATGAGTTTAAAGTTGTCAAATTTTGAACATTGACGTGCAATTTTTACACAAAGTAAAGTAGAAATAAATCACTAAAATTATATATTGCTGCACGTAGTGGAACTCAAATTTACCATTCGAGGCTAAAAAAAAGAATATCACACGCAAAACGTTGTGCACGAAAATAAGAGTAAAATTGTCCACCTAGAAATTTAGTACATTTTCCTCATCTTCAGCTTTTGTTGTGGATCAACGTTGTGTCAAAAGAAAATTAGAACGACATTTTCCCTTTATTATTTAATCGAAGAATTCGAACTTTTCGTTAAATAAATTCAACGAATCAAAACTAAAAATGCTATTACAATCGCGTATGTAAATATGACCCAAAGGCAATCTACTACAAAGCAATTAATTTAGTGATATTTACAACAAATGCCGCAGTCATCTATACACAAGCGGAAACAAATTTAACACATCCCAAAATGTTCGTGAAAGAAATTTGTCAAAATTAATACACCTTTCACATGATATGACTCTGATTTTCGATGTTAACACCCAAGTTTCCCTTCCTAACATGGACATGAAACGTCATCAACAATGCATATAGGTACATCTTATATGCATTGCACTAAGCATCTGTCAACTGTCATATGTGTAGACAGCAGATTGACTTTAAATATCAGATACATATGATATTTTAATCTGCTATATATTTGTATATCAAGTCAGTGTGCTTGGTTAAAATTCTGTGTGTCGTGTTTAAGATTGTGACCTACTTAGATAAGCTTTATTAAAATTAGTATAAGAACTCTTTAGGCATAGCCAATCCATTGCTATCTCAATATACCTACTGCCACAATCATTTAGCGTAGAAACGTGATAAAATTATTGAAAGACAACAGAAAGACTGATTAGAATTTTCTCTCGGTAGCTACCTGGCTAATAGATTCCAATTCATTGCCTCCGAAATTTACTCACTAAACTATATCTCTTGGAATATAAATTCATAGCTATAATGGATGTTAATAAATGAAGCCGACGTTGACAGAATTAATGAACAATCGAGTGAAATATTTTAGCGTCAACTTCAAAGCCCTTCACAATGGGGCTGTGTTAAATTTGTGTCCCTGCAATCTTAAGTGGAAGTCTTATTTATCAAGAATATTTTTGTACAAAAAAATAAATAAAGTAGCGGTTATACATGACAGCCGGAAGTTACTGTCAAAGGTTTTTATTTCTAAATGCAATGCAAGGATTGCCATTAAGCAATATTTTTTTTATCGAGTTTGTTAAAAAATTTAAGAGATATGAGGACTCTTATTGTTATACTTTTGGAATGAATATGAATGCCGCAAACTATTCCTGAACTACCCCATTGGCCATTGATATATCAAATGCGGTTTGTGGGACCCAATTCAAGAGTGTGTTGAACTGTGCACACGATAAAATGTGTACACTCTCGTCTTTAGACTCTGCAAACGCAAGGGTTAATTTTGTTTATAGATTCACTTTATTTCAGAGCTTTAATTTAAAAGCTATGACTGTAGAAAAATAATCACAATTGACGACAAAAAAGGGTGAACGAGTGACCCAATAAAAAAGAAAAGGAAAGACAGTCCGCTGTTCTAATAACAAATTTTAGTCTCAACTTTAAATTTAGGGAAGCTCACAATTGCCAAATTTGTATGGAAAATATAGCCACTGTGAACTACTAAAATTTAGAGTCGAAACTAAAAATGTTTAATGGTAAGCCGCAGAGTAACAAAACATTGATAAAAAGCCTTGTGAAAATTTACTTGCTAGTAAGAATTATCTACCAATGAACATTTTTGGTTTCGACTTTAAATTTAAGGAGTTCACAATGGACCTTACTAATAATCGTTTCTAACCTTCACACTAAATATTTTGTAGGTCAGAATATGCAATTTTGTGTGGAAAATTTCTCCATTGTGAATTCGAAAAATTTAGCCTGGACACTAAAAAAGATTATTAATATATAATAATATATCGCGGAATGGCTATATTTTCCATACAAATTTCGCAATTGTAAGTTTCGTAAATTTAATGTCGACACTTAAACTTATTATTAGTACGGCACCAACGAAAAATGCACGCTTCTAGAGTCGGGCAGCTAGTCAAGCAAGTCGTGGATCTTCTGATCGAAGCTCATCGCTTTTTGTCACATGAAAGGCGTTAATCGAGGTGGCATATCTTTGTATATTTTTCAAGGCTCTCCATTCCATAAAAAAGACATTAAACTTTGGCATGTAAAAAAATGGTTTACCACACGTTATTATGTGTCTTCTGGAATACTTCATAGTTCTTGAAAAGGTTGCTCAAAATCCACATAACAAAATATTTACGTACCAAGGGCAGTCTTAACATAACAAAAGATTTATGAACCAAGGGCAGTCGTAAGATAAAGCCCACTGGCTTTTAAGAGCCACTATTTAGAATCTATTGTGAGAAAAGCTTTCAAAGTTGGATTGGACATGAACGATTAGAAGACGGACAAAGAAGCAGCATTGGTCTTGGCAGACCCTTTATAAAGACGGCTTTTAATTAGCACTTGCTTGGCGGCCTTTCGCATTTGACAAAAATGACCCTCGTCATCACAGCTCACAGGAAACAAACGACCACGATGCGTTTGTTGAAATTTATTCACTTTTCCTGCAACTACGTAACTAGAAACAATAAAATTCGGATATGGCACGATTTTGTATGGAAATTCGCGCCACTTTAGCTTACAATTTTCCTATAATCTTCACTCTCGTTTATACGCAATCAAGGAGCCAAAGTCTGGTTGAATTCATGGTATTCCTGGGGATTGTAACGCAGTCAAATGTAAAATAGGTAAGCGCTAAGAAAATAGGTATCTACGTCACAGCCACGGGGTTGAATTAGGAGCGTGCATTTTTTTTATTTTTCTGGGCTCAAAACAAAATCATCAACACTCTTCAGGGCACTTTAAAATACCCTTACTTGCTTATAAGTTTATCCAGTGATTTACGTAACTCTGTCTGTATCAAAGGTGGTTAAGAGAAGGTTTCCCTTGAATTGGCTGCGAGTTGAATCCTCAAAGCAGTATAAGACGAGACTGTTAAGATCAAAGGCCACATAAAAGAGTACTCAGAGAAGCAAACAAAAAATGTAAACTGGGAAAACATGGGGCGAAACTGAAGCCATCTCTAAGGAAATAACTTGATGGAGAAGTTTAAAAAAGGCTTTTACTTCTGTGGATGGACGGACAAGAAAAACCGCGCCTGGGATGGATCGTCTAGAAACTCCTTAGAATATAAGTGGCTCAGGTTTGGTAGGTGGAACAATTCCAAGTATCTTCTGAAAGAAAACCAGTACGAATAAGAAGCCACATGTCAACTTAAAGCAGCTCCTTGAAAGAAATTAATAGAAATGAATAGAACAGAACAAGAAATATTTTTGATTGCAATTTTGGCCGCTTGTTCTGTTCTATTCATTAGTTAATTCAACGAAGTTCAAATACCTGACTACGATTTCGTGGATAGTGTGTTGAACTACTGATCGAGGGATCACAGATTTGATCCCCGGAAAAACACTCTTGAGACCTCAAAGTTTTTTTGCACTGCCCCACGTTTCGCGATAAACTGAAGAATTTATTTATTTTTTAATCCGCTCTCTGCCATTTTTGTAAGTCGTAATTTTTGCTTAGGCGAAGGGGCTCGTTGGACAATTCAACTTTAAAGCTTCGCTTAAGACAAAAAAAAACCCCCCCATTGATCCCCAGTTGAAATCACGATTTAGCGCAGCGAAATGAAAAATAATAATCCACACAAGGACCTGACCTTTTGAGGAAAAATTTCAAGCACCATTTCCCATTAAGCACATTCCTTGTCATTTTGAAAAAAATAAATTCCACCGACCTACGCCTGAACTTGCATACTCCTTACACAATGCCTCCGAAAAATTACGCCATTAACTCATTAAAAGTAACTTCGTCATCCCTCCAGATGATGACTTTCATTAAAGGCCGGTCATGTCCAAAGTCACTTTATTTCCTGTCACTTGTCGTGACAGTCTCCCAGGTACAAGGAAACATTCCACATCCTTTATTTCCATTCCTCTACAACGCATGTGAATTGCACTGTACACAGTAGGTATACATCCGCAGGACTACTTGTCTCTCGCAACTACCAGCCCTTGCCCAACCCATAAAGCAAAAAAGTAATTCGCCATTTCGTCTCAAATTAAATTTAAATTAAAATCCACCACCAACTGACTGGGTTCCTGGTCACCCAGTCGCGTGACAGTGGCGTTTCTTTACCCTCGCAGCGCTTTTGGTATTAAATTCCGAACAACTCTGTGTATCTTCGTCCGGATATTATATTAAAATAATCCCAAACAATTTCGGTTAATTTTGCAATAAACAAGATCCTTGCGCTCCTCTTGTGCTCCCGCCCGAAAACAAAAATACTACACATGCCCCTGCCAAGTGGTCCGTATAGTTGTATCAAGTTTCTTGCACAAGACACTATGGTGTACAGGGGCTAACAAGGATGTGCGTCACAGACAATTTGGCAGCGCTTTCGTTTCGGTGCTCTAGTGTCACTGTCAGTTGGCCACCCTCGATGACAGAACTGAACATTTTAATCGTTGCATGCCGCAAGGCGCGCACACGAATTTCAATACTTCACCCTGGTCTATTAAGGAATATTAAGGAATGTATGCGCTCGCCCCAGTCACCACTAGAAATGGTACCGTCAATTAACTAAGCACATATTTTCATAAATATTTAATTACTTTTCAAAGTATTCTAATTTCATTCCAAGCGCGAAACACTGCTGCCGCTGATCACGGAACAGCGCCAGATGATGGTGAATTTCGGACCAATAAAACAAATCTTCGACAGCGCTCCTCCGCAATGATGGTTTATTTATATCCTTAACGATGGTTTTATTTTTCTTTGTGTGTTTCCTTCGCTGCTATTATTTATCTCACAGCGAAAGGCATTTAATTTTTAATGTCCTTTTTACCTACACAGACGGAGGAGTGTGAGGCGTTTCAGCAGCTCAGGCTAAGTAGCAAATTAAGAGCTCCCATTTCCAGCGCCAGCCAGCGCTGCCACCCTTCTTTCGAAAACAATTTCGAGTGTTTATTATTAGCATGCAGACCCATCCACTGGTGATGGTGGTGGTGGTGGGCGGCAATTCAGAAGTTTAGACAGCGACAGGCTGACTTGCGGTGGCGATGTGCGGAGCCTGAGATTAACAATGGGCTCCCTCATTGTGTGCCTCGTTATACATGCGTTCGTGATAACCGCATATGCGTGTTCGTGTTGGTCCACACACTCATGTGTTGGAATGGGGCGGTTGTAATTAAGAAATTATCATATTCTCAAAACAGAATTCGAGTTGAGAATATTATTTTTATGCTGATGTTGTGATAAAGTCGTAGTCGACCTTTTTAAGTTTGAGAAGTCATTTGGGAACGGGCTATAGGCTTCGGGGATAAGAGAGAACTCGAGATAATGGCATTAGCGGCGTAAATAGCTTTAGATAAGTTCGCAGATGTACGATATGTGGAATCGCGATGTGTGTGTGTGTGTTTTGTGGTTGTGACTTAATTGGGAAAATATTTACCCTGAACACTGGATGTGAGAATTGGTTTACCGGCGTGACGTGACACCGAACCTGCTGCATTGAATTTAAATCTTGCATGTGTGCTCTCGCTTGTTATAATCTCATTTGACGTATGGTTTATGTTTATGAAGGTACCTACCTGCGAGATGGGCCAAATTAAGTCTTATAGATACTCAATCGTAATTGTACGGATGAGTTGTTTTTAATGGGGTCGACGACAGTGACGGCGACTGGCGTGTAAATCGAAAACAGGTTGTTGTTCTTTTTGAGGGCACAGTGAATGACGTGACAGGTTATACGGGGTTGGTTGTATTGTATTTTGCGTGATGTGGCTTTTGACAATTATTTTCAGTAACCCTTATGAAGTCGGTTGGTTTAGGTTTGAAAATTGTGTTCAACTCTTATAAGACCCAGTGAAGTCTTATCGTGAAAGAACATTGTTAAGAATCGGCTGTGAAGTTCAAAATAGTTATTATTTCAATCGAAGTACAAGTTGTTGTTCCCTGTAACGATGCAACAAATGGAAATTCGGCAATAAATTAACCAACAGAAATTGGAGCATCTTCTCAATTAAAAGCTAACAATTTTGTTATGTTCCTTTAATTGAAAAGAACATAGTTCGGTTTCGTTGCTTTAGTAAAAATGTGGCTAGCGAACGATTTAAAAGACATGAAAGCCAACTATTTGTGTAACTCCATACCGAAGTGATTTTGAAAAGCTAAATGTCATTTTGACATGAGATTTTGAATTTTTATTGTCACCTTAAGTGCATTCACAGATTTGTAATAGGCTCCATTTTGCATCTTATTCTTATGTTCCCTATCTAAGTAGTTTTTGACATTGAATCCAATAAACTTATTAGCGAAAAACAAGTGGCCTTTAAACTTAATCGAGGTTGTGCCGATGCCTTATTACACTTAGATTTTTATATCTCAAATGCCCTATCGTCTCGAAACAACGTTACTATACTATCACTAGATTTCGAAAAAGCCTTTGACAAAATAGGTATTCATCTAATTCTAAACAAATTAAAAAATGGTATATTGGCCCCAAAGTGTTCGGTTACATAAAAGCTTTTCTATCAAACAGAAGTTTTTCGGTTAATGTAAACAATCATTTCTGTGAAACACTTCCACTTCATAATGGTATCCCTCAAGGATCCCCTTTGTCGGTGGTTCTTTTCATTATTGCTGTTGATGAAATAAGTACTATTATCTCGAAATACAAACTACTGGACCATTGCAGCTACGCAGATGATTTTTTCATCATGTGGAAGCTTAATGATCTGGAAAGAACCAAAACTAACCTATCGGAACTACTTAAAGATATTTTAAAATGGGCCTCGAGAGCCGGCGCTAAACTCTCATTAGAAAAATGTAAGACACTGCATGTTTGTCGTAAAGTAGCTTGCCCACAACTAATTTTAAGCTTAAACAATGTTAGTTTGCAAAATGTTAACAACTAAAACATTTTAGGGGTTACGTTTAATAATAGATACAACTGGAAACCACATTGTATAGACATTAAAAAGAGCCTAGCTTAACATTATAAATTACTAAGCTTGTAAAAGATTAAACATACATATAAACACTCTCTGTAATATTACTAGAGCTTTAGTTTTAAGCCAAATTGACTATGGACTTTTCATTTATGGCAAGTGTCCTAAGACAACACTCAACCTCTTAAAATCAAACTATCATCAAGCAGCCAGGAGGAGTATCAATGCATATCGGACTACCAGAATAACAAATATAATGGCAGAAGCAGGACTTCCAACCTTAGAAGAACGCCAAGCAGAATGCTTCATTAAACTCCTTGCTAAACTCTCCTTCTCCTACAATTCAATCATTGATAAAGATATCTCTTCTGCTATCCGATCAAAAACAACTAGGCGTCTTCCATCAACCATAGCTCGAACAATATGCACCGCAAAAGAATTTGGCCTTCCCATCAAACGTAGAAAACACCACTTCCCATCTTATCCACCATGGTGCATTAAAGAATCATCGGTCCTACTATCCCTGTCGGAATATAACAAATCCAAAACAGACAGAAATATCTACAAGGCAAATTTTCTTCAGACAATCAGTTCGCTTAAGGCTAAAGGATGGAACCCTATATTTACAGACGGTTCTAAATCAACACACACTACATCCTTTGCAGTCACATTAGAAAGTGGATCACTTTTAAAAGCCGGACTTTTACCTCGCAGTGCATCAATTTTTACTGCAGAGGCACTTGCTTTACTTGAAGCAGTCAAAACCATGGCTAAACTCCGTGGAAAGGCCATAATATGCACGGACAGCCTATCAACGCTCAAGGCCACTTTAAACCCAAACCACAACACCGGACTCATAAACCACATTAGGGATATCCCTACAAAATACCCGAACAAAATAAAACTGATGTGGATCCCAAGCCACATGGGGATACAAGGGAATGAACTTGCTGATAAAGCCGCAAAATATGCCAATAATGCCCCTCTTCTCACCTTTAATATAATATCGAAACTTGATCTACAAAAACAAATCACGCAACAGATTAATATGCTCCGAATCTGTAGTCGGCAAAATTACGAAAACCACAAAAGTCAACACCAGCCGGTCCATCCCGATCTACCCGACATCAACCTTTAAGGAAATGAACTCCAACTTCGCCCGTCTTAGCTTGGGTCATACTATTGCAACGCAGCAACACATCCTAAAGGAAAAAAATCCCACCCATCTGCACAGTCTGCAACAACAGTATTGATATTGAACATATTATCGGAAATACTCCTTGCCGTATCTCCAGATCATTTAAGTCCCTCTTGTCAGAAAATCAGTCAGTCCACACTTTTCTAAATACAATCAATCACGACAATGTAATAAAAGTTTACAACTTCCTCCGTAGAGAGAACTTAATTATATAAAATTTTCTTTTTGTTACTTTCTTATAATTTAACTCTTGATTAGAGCTGAAAGCCTCTGTAGCTAGTGCTCTTTCTTTTTACATTTGAATTAGTTAAAAAATTATTTTTATGCTAATAAATAATAACAATAATAATAATAATAATAGTTTTTGACATTGTTACATCAGCAAAACTTTAATCTGGCAATGCCAGCGTAAAAGAAACAGAAGGCTGTATGCAGAAACTGGATCTCTTCAAATGAATTAAACAAACCGTAGTTCATTCGATGTTTTTTATATCAAAAACAAATAGGTATTAGGTACTTTAATTGTCCACAGAAGGGCATCACTGGCGTCGTAATAGCAAAACCTTTGGATAGATTCTAGTTCTCGAATTTAAACTGTCAGTTTTATAATAATTAATACAAAACTTTTTTTCTTACTGAATTCGGTTGAAAACTATCGACTATTTTGCATAATTTGCATTTCCAAACTGATTTGCATAACGCTTGTAGAAAATGTAATAAAAGTCCTTCATTTTGACAGTTCATAATACAGTCTAAAACAGTGTTAAAGATGTCAAACTAATAAATGTCAAAAAAAAGAATATATAATTTCATCAAATGACAAACACAATGCGAACACGTGCGACTTATTTTGTATTTGTTTTATTTTTATTCTCACTGCAAATGGTGATGACTGAAAATGATAAATGGCAGGCAACCAAAAATACAAAATAAAATATACAGCGTATGCACTGTGGCGAAAAAAGATGATTAAATGTCAAACTAAATTCTGTAATACAAACCGAGCTGTCAAGGGGAATTTGTGGCTTTAGTTGAAGATTTATTTTGAAATTGAAATTAAAATTATCCTAATTTTGTCCCTTAATGAAAGGGCAGTGTATGTTTCAGTGATTTTTTTATTCGCTGTTTTGTGGAACGCACTGCATTGTAAATGTGGGAATTAAATCTGACAGCGAATTTTAATTCTCATCCTATTAACAATGTTTAAGAAAATAATACTACAATTTAAATTAAATATTTAACATTTGTTTAACGTATATTTGCAATGTCGTCCAGACATATTTGAATGCGGGAAAATAAATTTTACAAAATAATTGTGTCTTGCTCATGATTGCGCTCGTGACAATTTCTGATGACAATTTACATTCGAATTTAATGGAATAGATAGTACAAAATACTTCGGTTGGAGTTATAGCTTAGTCCAACCATAACATGGCTTTTGCACCTTTATACTTCTTGAATTTTGCTTTGGGTATACATATACAGCGCAAAATGTAAAATATTTCATTTAATTTGCAGTATTGTTTTCTTAAACATTGATAATACGATGAAATTCAATATTCGATAAATTCTGGAAATTTATCAATTCCAAAAACAAATGTCATGGTTTCCCAGCCTCACTATCTTTTGGGGGATATCTTGCTGATTCTTCCGATACTATTTGTAATAACTTTGGGTGTTTTTTTCATCAGTTTTATTTCGGACCATGGCTCGTTTTGATTATATCTTGATGGATCCTGTACTAATCTTTCTAATAATATGGAATTTTGTAAGGACAATCGGCTTTAGTGTTAATCACACTAAATATTTTGTAGGTCACAATAGGGCTTTTTTATTATGCTCACATGATCTGTATAGACCATTGATTTTCACGGTTTACAACAACAGTACAAGATCCAACTTTTGTTGTAGACCATGGAAATCAATTATCTATACAGATCATGTGAGCATAATAAAACAGGCCTTATATGCAATTTTGGATTTTAAATTTCGCCATTGCGGGTACGAAAAAAATTAGCATGGTCACTAAAAATTATCATTAGTACCGCGGAATGTTTTTTAAACTTTACCGTCTTCGGATTGTATCCTAAATCTTCGTCCAGATTGTGTTCCTTCTATGTTTCTTCAAAACTGTGCGTTTCCTTTACATGAAATCTTATGCCATATCTTTCATTTATCTTCATTTATCGGTTTGGAAAACTTCTTTTATAGTTTCCATTTTTAAGTCTGGTAGGAGAAATAAAATTGAAGACCTAGAGGTATATGTAAGCAATCTTCTATTCCAAAATTGTTTGACTTATTAGTTACCGAAAGATTACATTTTTTCTTTAATTCCCTTGTTTTTAATAATCAGCATGGCTTTGTTAAAAAGAGGTAACCAGTCTTTAAGTGTTAATTTCTGAAATCAGTAAAGGTAACCAGGTTGATGCCATCTGTACTGATTTTAGCAAAACTTTTGATCGAGTTAACCATAAATTGTTGCTATACAAACTTACACGACTGGGTTCTCCAGTCTTCTTTTTAAATTGGGGTTCCTCCTTCCTCTCGGATGGACTCCAAAATTTTCAGTTTCGTGGTCATATTTCGAAAAATATATGGAGTCCCCCAAGGAAGTCATATTGGACCACTATTCTTTATACTATTTGTGAATGACATCGTTAAATTTTTACCTGAATGCTTTTTGTTGATATTTGCGAATGACTTTAAGATTTATATGCCGGGAAAAGATAATCGTCCTTTCCACCTGTTAAATTCGCATCTTCAAAATTTTCATCGGTGCTGCTCTAAAGGCAGTCTCTCTTTAAACATTTCTAAGTCTTCTGTCATAGCTTTTTCTCGCTGTAAGTCTCCTGTCATGTTTACCTATTCATGGATGGTGTAATCATTTCCCGTGTTTATGTAATCAAAAATTTGTGTGTTTTTTTAGATCATCATCAATAACTTATCATGCTGAGTCCATCAGAAAAAAGGCATGCAGAACATGGGGTATGTTAAGACGATATGCTGATGTTTATGTTCTCAAGACCTTGTAAGGTCTATAATAGAATGTGCCTCCATTGTGTGGTGTCCGTATTCTAGAGTTTATATAACTAAAATTAAATCTATACAAAAAATATTTCTAAGCATCGCTCTGTCAGGACTTCCATGGCTCGATCTTAGCAACTTACTTCCTTATTTATCTAATTAAATTAGCGTCATTGATGGTTAGGAGAACGGGGGCCAGAGTGGTCTTTATTCGTTTGGTTCAAATAGGAGAAATTGATGCAACGGACATCCATAGTCTTCTCAATATTAACGTTCCTTCATTCGACCTACGTAAGTCCCGATTTTTTTAGAATAGGCCACTCTCATACAAAGCACGGCCTTTCTTCGTGAGTTAATAGTTTAATGTCAGCATATAAAATATAATGCAATTGTCGTTTAAATCGATTTTAATGCTGTATAAAAAAAAATTACTTGAGAATGTACAATCATAAATAGTTGTTCGCTTTACGTTTACTGTGTATCATATTAATGTTACTTGAAATACCGATATATTGTTGCTTTATGTCTATAAAAGATTTTTGTTCTTTGGTGACAAACAAATTACAACGCACTAAAGAGGTTTCTAAACGTTCTTATTAGAATAGAGTAGGCAGGATATTGCGATGCCCATTCGTTTAAATATACGTTATTAACATTGGGAAGGAAAGGGAGTATTATACAATGCATTCCACATTCGAGTTGTACGTCTTATAAACTGCCAGCACAAGGGAACCGCCGAGAGTCGAGCCGCACCTTAATGGCGGACAGGCCTTTTCATTCGTCTGCATGTTACTGCGGTCGGATCCTCAAAGGATAGTGATAATTAACTTGCTGTGTTTGGGCGATATAATATAATGCGAGACGAGGCTAAGCTCAATAGCGTGCGATTGCCTCTCGTAGCAATGCGTCTTGCAACAGAACATACAAACGTTTTCACAGTTGTCCTCTTGTCAACACTGCGCACACATTCATATGGTAAGGGCCGATTTACAGAGGAAAACTTTCGTTTCCATAGTAACTCTCATATTACTCATGGTGTGACCCATTGGTACAGTAGTTGGACCACAAAACATGATTTATCTGCACACGAAGGTGCAGCAATTCCACAATCGAGATATTCACTTTCAAAGGAAACACACAGACACATAACTGCACAGCTGAGTTTAAACTATGCACTCGCCATCAACGACGGAATATCAGATTGCGCTCTTCGTATATCTGCTGGTGACCAATTACATCGCAGTAATGCAGTTTATGCGAGCAGCATTACCTTCAGTGCATATACCTAAATTCGGCATCTCTATGTGTGATTCTTTCACATAGCAAACAATTATTGGGCGACTTTGGGAGCAAAACGAATTTATGTAGCCCTATGTTGCAGGCCGTTCCATTCGTTTAAAGTTTACCCATCGATGCGGGGGTGGGAGAATCAATTTCCAAAACTGCAAATTTACCGACGCACGCTCCACCATCACCAGTCGTCGACAATACCAATCGATTTGCGAATTTATACGCGTATATGAGGTAATTTGATTTTTACGAGCTCTGCCAACCCAATATTGAAAACAGAAAGCACCAATAAAATCAACTTTAGAGCGGTGTTGGATCGGAGATAAAGGGCTCACATGAGCAAGGCCCGATGGCCGAGCATAAAATAGTTCAAGGATATACTTTTATGACCGATATACTCAAGCGTGTGTATTTCTTTTTTTTTACAGTGAAAGAAAGGAATAACATTGCGCAGCGATGATGATATCCCCACGTGTCGCATCAAAGGAGGTAAAAATAAACTAAAACTTTAGAGCCTTATCGAAGCGATTTAATGAACAAGCATTATGTATGTATGGACTTGACCTGGTCGACCGAGAGCCAAATAATCTCTTACGATAATTGACTACGACATAAAGCTCCATCCCTGACCTTCATAATTATGTTCATAGGTATACCCTACCCGTCTGTGTTTACCCTCGCATTAGGCAATTAACTGAGAATTCCTCATGCATAATTGACTGTCATGATTAGACCCAATTTAATATGTATATCCAGTAATATGTTGACAAATTGATTCCGAAGGATAAGGGTAAGGGTTCGTTTGAGAACAATAAATATTTACCGTCGATTTATTTTGACTTCCCGGTTGGTTGTTTTTTTTTTTTTTTTGTTTTTGTCACAATATTTGAGTGACATCTTTTAACACAGCGTTGAAATAAACCAGAATCTCTAATGGTAGTGTAAACATGCATTAGCTGCCACCTCTGTTTTATGTGTCAAAAAAACAACATTGTGCTGCCAATATCAATCGGCATCAAGATTAAGTAAGTGTAGGTATGTAATATCAAAAGGAGGTAGGTACCTTTCTCCATGTTTTTTTTTTAGACAACTGACAGTTGATGAACAAGAGGAAAATAAAAAACCAGTGAAGCAGAACAGGAGTCTTCTTAGTGTAAAATTTTTGTTGGTGTACGTCAATTCGGTTTGATAGGTAATTTTTAGTTCTTTCGGTTTTGACACTTCTCAAAATCTTCTGACAGTTGGACTGATGCGGGTTTTTGACAACTACTTCCGCAAATGTTTTTAATTACATGTCTGCGAAAGTTCAGTTTATCTGTAGGTATATATTTTTTTATAGTCGCCATTAATATGTGGCAAAACACAATTTCAATCACGATAATATTGAGGTTTGAACTTATAGAATTCTTGACGGGTAGCTGACAATGAGAATATATAAAGGTCGCTTTAGTCCTTCAGATGGTCTCAATGTCAATGTTCTGAATGACATTTGCAGAACTTTGACTGATAACTTTTTGATGCAAGTGCCAATATATAGGAGAAATGTTTTAATATTCCATATATTGTTCGATTTTGACAGCTCAGTTATTGTGCTGCATAATGAAGAAACTTTTATTCCAACAAACAATCTCAATTTTCGGGAATTGATTTTTAAAACTTTTAGAGATAATCGATGGTACGGGTAAATAGGTGAAGTGTCAGAGAACAGTTTCAACATTCTGAATAACAATTGCACAGTTTTGACGAATGAGTGATGCTGCCAATAGGAAATTATAGAAAATCGTGGATATAAATTTAAAAAGTATGTTCATATATAAATTACCGAAGTGTAAACGTTTTTGACGGGAGTCATTCCCCCGAAATGAATTCGAAATAAAAACAGCAACACTATTGCACAGGTAGTGTAAAAATACGCTTCTAAAGAGCTCAATTTTTTGTTACTTATGTGCGTATGACGCAAGAAATTTAAAAGCGCAAGTGGCGCAATTTATAGTATGATAGTACGCCATATGAATAAATAAATTAAAATTAAGACATCCAAACGTTTTAAACTTACGTAAAGGAATTGGAGCAACAAGAACCGTTTGCGCCAAGTCTTAATTTGTCTACTAAGCCGGATGAATTGAAAAATGCAGTTAAGTCTTTTGGGTAAAGTGGCAGTTGTGTCTTCCTGCTAAAGGTAGGTATTATAGGTTTTATCCTTTTCTTTTTAGAGAAAACAGGGCATCGTGCTCTAATTGTAGGCATCCCAGGGCCAAAACTTACTTTTCACAACCATTAGGTTCAAAAGTTTTAATTTTTGGGACGAAAGAACCGAGTCCGAACGGCAGAATAAAGTAGCTTCATTAGGACAGTTCTCGGATGTTCGTCAGGCTTATGCAAAAAGTTTTATTTTTTGAAGGCTGTTTTTTCCAGGAATCGAAACCGAGACCCCTCCCTCGGTAGTCCAGCATAATAACCACTGAGCCGACGTCTTTGACAAAATAAAAAAATAAATAGTTGGCGCAAAAGGTCCATAGGGAGCCTAGGCCTAGCTTCTCACAACCATTCGTTTTGTATGAGATTTTAATTTTTAGGACCATTGCCGAGTCCAAAAGGCTAACTGAGAAGCTCTTTCATGACAGTTATACTCTCGGATGTTTGTCCGACGTTCGCGGGCGGTGGCGACAAAGCTACATATAAAAAGATGGAAGAAAGATGCTTACAGGGAATAGTAAGCTATCCAGTTCAGCTTAAAGCTTAACACCTCAATGGTAGGGTGGACAGAATGTGTGTGCGTTGCTCGATGATGTTTAAAATGACGCGCGTTTGAATGAAAGTGATATTGGGGATGATAGCAAATGGAACATGATAACAAAACGTTTGTGCAGGGCTGAAAGATGAGAGTGGAGTGGATCATGCTTGAAATGGGACCTGGGAGTATTTTTCAGAGGTTGAAAAGATCCAGAAGTTCCGTAAAAACTGATCTGTAGAAGATGCATGCAAATAGAAAATGGAACGGAGTGTATCTGAATTCAGAAAATCTGTGGATGAAATTGGACTGAGGCCTGTGTTTGTCAATGGATTATTGTGAAGTATTGAACGCACTGAAAAAGCTGTTTTCAACATTGCATTGCAGCAAAATCAGCCCCCTGGCAAATACATTTAAGGTTGAAAAAGGCTTATGATGCTGTACCAAGTCGGTAAACAATAAACCCTATGAATTAAGTTATTCTTAAGAGATAATCTGTCATCTTTTTCAGCTAGATAAATATAATCAACCAAACAAAAAAAGTATTGACAATTTTTTTTTAAAGAAAATATTTACGCGTTTATCATGCTTATAGATATTAGATGCAAAATGGTGTATGAATATGAGGTACGTATCATCACAAAGCATCACAAAATGATCCCAAAACTATGCTTGATGGCATATATAAAATATCAATCATTTCTTACCACAATTGGCCTCATCGCTAAAATCACGGCAATCGGGTTCAAGATCGCACACCCAATCTTTGGGTATACATTGTTCGCCGTTTTTGCAGGCGATCTCATATTCGAAGCATTTATGGACTTTGAAGTAGTTTTAGAGGTACATTTTTTTTTTTAACTAAAATCAATTGTATATAATATAAGGAAAAATAACTTACTGCAATAACTGAAATCCTCATCGGAGCCATCACTGCAATCATTCTCTTGATCGCACCTCCACATTTTTGGGATGCAGTTACCATTCTTACATCTGAACTGATCAGTTCCGCAGCTTTGTTCTGAAAATGGATAAAGAGAAATTCACATCAATATTTGTTCAGTTTTTAAAGTAAATTTATTTATTTATAAACTTCTGTTGAAACTCATCAAGAGTGGAATGGAATTAATGTGCATGGATCTGAAGACCTATAGCGACATCTGTTGAGAAATGAGAAGAATTAAAAAAATTACTTGATAAACATCTGCAGTAGAATCAACGATTGGAGAAGGGCCAAATCGAAACTCAATGTATAGAGTGAACATAGGCTTTAATCTAAGTATCGAAACAACATTAAAGCGAACAAGCTCAGGTTATAGCAGTGAAAACCGCATTCAAATCCATTCAGCTATTCTCGAGACTAGCGCAGTCGTCATGAAGAAAGACGAGCGATTCTGCTGGTTTAAGCTTAGGGTAAATACTATGTGGCAGCTCGTAGTACAGACACAACCCCCTGCCAAACAATGAGTAGTATAAGTATTTATGCCTTTGTTTCAGCTGTCACTTTGACTGTTGAAATTTTTCTTACTTTTTTATATATAGCCTGTTACGCCAAACGCGCTCTGTTTAATGTTTTTTTAATTAAATACTTTTGTTAATAAATACTTCATAAAACGCAATCGAGGAAACTTATATCAACTTTGTGGGTAACAGCACAACTGTAAAAATAACAGCGCCATCTATTGGAATTTAATCGAATCACTCTCTAAACACTGTTAAATTTTCAGCAAAATACGTCGAGCAGTCTATACGTGACACATGCAAGTTTAAATGGTTTTTATTCTGAAAAGTGTTGAGGACAAATAATAGAGAAGTAGGGGAATATTGCAAGTAAGTTTTAAAAATTCTCTTCTGCTGAGCTAAGACGAAGCTTATCGTTCAAATATTACGAATTTTAAAATTTCAGCTGCCATGAGTGTCGATAAATAGTGTTTTATTTTATTTTGTATAGTATGTGCCACACCTCTTTGTCGAATCCCGCCCACACTATGTTAAATGCCTCCAATAGATAATATACGTTTTAATTATCCAAAGACATGCCATTACTAATAATCTTTTTTAACCTTCACACTAAATATATTGCAGGTCACAATAATGCAACTTTGTTTGGAAAATGTTGCCATTGTGAGTTCGAAAAATTGAACGTGGACCCTAAGAACGATAACTAGTATCACGGATAGTGTTTTAAATAACTCTGTCGTATGGCAGGTGCCGGGAAAGGTGCATATTCCACAGCGTCCTACAAAACGTGCGTTCATTGCGATGACAATTAACAACAGAAGACAGGGTCATACAACCTGTGGTGTGAGAACTGCCGAAGAATAAAGTTTACTATAAAAGAAAGCATTCAAATTTACTACGGCTAACATTTCCATTTAGCCAATTCCTAAAACACTGTAACTCAGCTGAAACCAGATATTCGGTGTGTGTGTTATAAGCAATCTCTATCCTCGACGTGCACAATATTCCCGTTGTGATCGTAACTCACCACTTCAAAAGTTATTACGGTAGCAATTCTACACAATACAGTTGACCGTCTCTTCGAAGCCTACAATTTGTAAACTTGCAAATAAATTACTTAATCGTACATCCAGGCATATCCTTCCTAAAAATATAATTCACTTAAATCCCCCCAGTATCATTGTCACACAATACAAAACAAAATGGGATAGACGACAAAAAAAAAACTAACAACATAATATGTACTTATTTTCCGACGAGCTATACCTCAAGCAATAAATTTCTTTTCCTAAATTGGTGAACGACAGAGCGACCCGAACTATACACTCAACTCATACTGTATATGGGGAAGCACATTACTTTCAGATTTCATGGGCGAAATAAACTTTCACCACCACCGCCACCACCGAGTTACATTGGACAAAGCTTGCGCACGAACTAAGTTATGTATTCATGAATAGTTTTGGTCACATCGCGGTAGTAGATACGTTTTATCCCTGCTTTCTCATATAAACGACGAACAAAAACAGAAAAGCGCTTTATATTACTTTAGAACTCATGGCAGAAAATGGGATATAAATTTGAATCGCATTTTATGCAAACACAAACAGCCACTTAAGTTGGTACACGTTTAATTTAGGCTAAATGTTAGAAAGTCTAAAATTGGATTATATTTGCACTGTAATTGCTTTAGCGGAGTGGGGACTTCTTTATAGCTTGTTTTTCGTCACCCAAGTCAGTCATTTACGAAAACAAAATAAATCAAAGACTGTAAACCATTTTATTGAGGCGCCACAAAGTGGTTCGCCACACCCACTTTTTGATCAATGTATCAACGGTATTTAAAGAAAATAGCCACCACTGTTAAATATTTGCTGAACATCTGCAGGAGCTTCAAAGGCAGTCTATTGAGTCTTATAACCGTCGAAAATGTCACTAAAAATGTGTCAGATACGGGGCAGTTTTATAAACCTACATAATAGGGGAGAGTGGGGCACCTTTGAATGTGGAGTACCTTTGAACATCACTAATAAAACCTTATTTAAAAAATATTTGACAGCGTAAACTAAATTTTTATCTTAGCAATATTGTGGTCTTTAAACGTCAACGGCTTTTTGTCATCGTTTCAGTAGTCGCTTGAAACTAGCTCGTGTTAAATGTTTCTATGCTGCAGTTCCAACTTTTTTTTTTTTTCTTTGTAAGAGTATACAAATTTTTTGGTGAGCTTTTTTATATGTGAAAAATATTTTTCCAAGGCGAATTTTCATTTAGAGCCATATTAAGATAAGTTTTTCTTATATATGAGTACAAACATATTACTAAAGCTAAATTGTTCGTGACAAAACACATTGGGGCAGGTTTGAAGAAAATGGTTGGGGCAGTTTTGAACATGTTCGAAATAATGGCTTTTGCTTTTGCCTTCTCTAAAATTCAGTTAGGTAAATGAGGCTACTCCTCGTTTATGTAAAAACTTGTTTGTTTCGTTATATTTATACGTATATAAACAAAGTTATCGGTGAATTCTAGTTTGTGTAAATATTTTAAGTTTTTTTTTGTTTATCTTATATGTTCGTACCTTATTTATGAATTTCAGTTTATTTATGTTAAGTTTTTTTGTCTCTAATTTAAAAATCAAAACTAATTCATATTTTAAATAAAGTGTAAAGTCATATTTCTGGTTAGTATTTAATTATATAAACTGTCGCTCAAAGGTGCCCAAGCCTGGACTTGCTTCATTCAAAAAATAATAATTAATCGAAATCTTCATAAAACGGATAGAATTATGCTTTTTAAGTAAAGCTGATTTCCATTTCTAAAAGAAAAAAGAGGTTACAGATCAAAAATTCGGAAACATACGATTTTATGAGACTTGGAAGCAAAAGTGTGCAAAAGGTTCCCCACTCTACCCTATCTACTAATGTCATGCTGCATGACTCATGCATTTGAACTTCAGGAAGTTACACAGAGTAGTTAAATGTCACCAAGGATTTCAGGCGAAAATCTCCCAAAACTACGACGTTTAGTTAACACTTTAAACAATGTCACCAATATTTCTCAAAGATTAAATCGGGTTACTGCAAGCAAGCTCTGGTAAATTACTATTATTGTGACGTAACTCAACCATAAGACAAATCCCAGAACAGAGAACGTACACGGAAAGAATTGAAAATCACCAATTGCAAATTTTTGAGTTGCAATTCACGAATTATATCTTTGTCGCAAATTACAACGATTTTTTCTTGGATCGATATAAAAATTCGTAATTCGACATTGAAAACGGCGTAGAATACAAAATTCTGCTTGTTGAATTTTGCGATTAGAAGTATTAATTCGAGCTTCTTTTATTTGTAGTGATTTGCGATATTGTTTGGCGCAATTTACCACTTCAATGGGTCAATTTCTCAAGCACTACTTCACAATCGCAATTTGCAAAAAGTATTTGCTGATTTACAAACACTGAGTGATGAATCAATGAAATCTTATAATGATTTAACACATGTAAATTGAAAACGTAAAATGACGTAGAGAAATCGTGAATTACAAAATATTTTTTTTGTAAATTCCATGGAATTAACTACCCGATGTGTGGAATTTTTGTGCGCACAGACAGCCGACAAAAACGAAACGTCATAGCATGTCCATGGTCCATGTAAAGAAATCCTTTTAAGTCCTTTCATTTTCTGCATGGACAGCTCCAACCATGCGCATTTGGCTTCATTAGAGTCAGACAGTCGGTATTCAATCTTTGTTTAAGGCAGTTCGTGTCGAGTCAAAGTTATTTATAAGTATAACTCATTCGTAGTGATAGTGAGTGTACTAACCAACAAATTGTAAAGAATTTTGGAATATTTCTTGTAAGTACATATTGAATAATACAAAAAACTGAAGTAGGTATATAAATTCGTATTTTTTTTCAGAAGCTGCATCTCACTATAAGAAAGAAGTATAAATTGGAATGGATTCTAAAATATGTAATCGAAAACGATTGCAAAGGTTCGTATTAATGGCAAGTTATTTTAGATAATTTGTTTGTATTTTAAATTTCAGCATAGACCAAAAAACCACCCCAGACAAATCCCGTTCTCTCCGGACGATATGGCGCCGTATGCTTTTCATGGATATCAGGAGGAAACAAATTATAAATGTGACTTTAAATATGTATTCGAAAATAACCTAAATAATTAAACTACGAATTTTGATTTGTAAATCAGAAGATATAAGTTGCAAATTGAGAATAAAGTTTTCTAATTTCACGATAAAACAATTTCAATTTAATACGGTGATGCCTCAAATCACTACTCAAGAATCGTAAATTGCAAAATATGAAATGCAAATTGATAAGAAAAAGATTCAATTTACCATTACGAATTCGTAAATTGCAACTACTGAAGTGGTAAATCTACCCCTTTTGTTCGCAAATCAACACTTTTGAGTTGCAATTCAAGACTAAAGGGTTGTAATTTGTTAAGGGAGGAAATCGGAATCTACAACACAAAAGTGGTAATTTACGAATTATTTTTGCAATTCACAATCCATAGCAATAGCAAATTAATAACTATTTGTGGCAAATTGCGACTGGTTATTGCAATATTTATTCCTCATTTGATCGCATCATTGACAATAAAAAGTAGCGATTCGCGACTTTTGAGGGTCAATATCTTCACTTCGTACAATTTATAGAATTGCGAATAAAAAGTCGTGAATTAGTAAATCCTGAGCTAAGCTCTAAAACTAGACAAACTTTTCGTGATTCTGCGCTCATTTTTCTTGATTTGATCTTAACATTTTTTCCGTGTAGCACCCACAGTCGATATTTTGGGCCTTATCAATAAGCATTTTTAGTTTCGACTCAAAATTTTAACAGGTCACAGTGGAAATATTTTCCTAGCAAATTCCGCAATTGTGAGCTTCCATAAATTTAAAGTCGAAGTGTCCAAATTTGTACAGCGCATTCAGGCTAAATTTTTCGAAATCAAAATGTCATAATTTTCCATACAAATTTGCATATTGTGACCTAGAAAATATTTAGTGTGAAGGTTAAAAAATATTATTAAAACTCGAGTTTTACGTAAACTCGAATTTAGCTCAAAATCGATAGTAATATATGATCGAGCTACTTCTAACAACGACAAATACTTGGTTGTGGTCGGGCCTTATCTAAGTTCCATTTAAATTTGACAATCAAACGTTTCAAAATGAATTTTAAAAAAATTTTAGACGATTTAGATATTAGCTGTTTTTTATTATCAGCGTGATCTGATCCCGATCAGATCACGAAAATAAAACAAGACGGATCATTGAAAAGTTTAATTTTTGAGTTGTGGCAACAGCTGCTTTCAAAAACAAAACAGATTATACAGGGTATTACAAACTTCACATTGCCACCAGCCATATTGCAAATATTCTGCTCAACGTGACGTCACACAAGGCACATGTCATATGGCTTGCAATGTCGGGGGTGTTACCATATTTGAATCAAATTTTAATAATTTTTGTTTTCTATATTTTTTAGAAACAAATTTAGTATTTTATGTTCAAATATGCAACACATGAACAATATTTTGCTGCTAGCACATCCGTTTATCTTTGCATATTAAGGTGTGTCCAGACCAGCGAAACATTTCAGATATGTTTCAGAAGCAAATCGGACACATTTCATACACATTTATAAGTGATTTCTGATATTTAGTTATTAAATGTTTATGAAATATTTCAATTTAATTTTTCTAGTCCAACTAGAAGAAAATAATGTGGTAGGGTTATTAGCAGCGAGTAAAGTTTATATTTTTGTAATTTTGGTCTCGGGAATCACGTGATACACGATTTAATTCAAATATTCGTATTAAATGAATCACTTTCTCATTAGGTATTCCAAGCTTTTCTTGACATTTTTATTTTATTTAAAAAAATAAATAATAATCAAAAAACAACGCTCACTTTCTGCTGTTAAACTTGTAATACAAAAATGATTTCCCATCACGATTGGGAAACTGTGAAACATTTCATTAATTTTTCAATTAATTTTTTGTGTCCAGATCCAAACCAGCAAAACATTTGATAAAAATTGTTTTGTTTAATAAATATTTTAGAAATATTTATAAAACATTTTGTTTATCAAAGAAAATAACACGGAATACGGATGGGGATTTAATTCGTGCGTGAAAAAATCAATTGATATTTTGTTTTTCATTTTTTTGTCTGGCAACGTGATTAGGTAGCTATCGTTTACAGACACACCAACATTTAAAAATGAAACAAGCCATCTAGTGGGAAATAGTAGAAATAATTTTCAGATCATGATTCGTGATCTCGATGAGAAGCAGGATCATGTGCTGTTGTTGTAAGTGCATGTAAATCGATGATCTATATGGATCATAGCTGATAATAAAAAACAGCTATTATTAATGATGCAGAAAATAATAGAGCACGAAAAACCCGTTTCGATGCACTGGAATCTACAGCGATATAGAATTTAAGAAAAACTATAGGTAAGTATAGAAGTTTGAAAGCATACACTTCATATAAATAAGTCGTTCGAAAAGATTTGACAAGGAAGCTTTGCTTTAGATAACGCATTGAATTGAAGATGACATCAGAGCTACCGGTAACAGAGGATCACCTGTTCCACCACTTTCTATGGTTTTGCTAACCTTGCGGCAACTTGCAAAAGGAAGCTATTGTTATAGATCAAATCGATTCAGGTAATTTTCAGTTTAATTTCGAATTGGATATGTGGATGCTATTGTGCTTAGCCTTTCCTCTTCACAGCTGATATACACGGAGTAATTAAGCAAAAACTCCCAGAATTTGTTTATTTCCGGGAAACAAATGAGGGTATCAGGGAAGTCAAAAGGGTATTTTTTCATAAATTCGAGTTTCCTCAATGTCTGGGTGCTATAGACTGCACTCAAATTAAAATTAAAAATCCGGATGGGGAAGGCACCAGTGTCGGAAAGGATTTTACGCTCTAAATGTTCAAGTTTTATTTGATTCTAATAGCAAAATAATGGATATTGTTGCACGTTGAAGAGGAAGTGCGCATGATTCACGAATTTTCAACTCGTCAAGCATTAAAAGAAGACTAGAGGAGATGAATCGCATGCGAGGAATTATACTTGGCAATGGCGGATACAAACAAAGCACAATAATGATGCCACCATTTTTGGACAAGGGACTAGCTTAACTGCATCCGAACAATCTTATCAACGACATCATATTCTTGCAGAGGAGTAGTTGAAAGAACATTTTGACAGTTGAAAAACTGCTTCAGGTGTTGCTTTAACGGATTCCAATGCAATTCAAACACAGCAAAGAATTCAATAGTTGCGATTGCAGTGCTATGGAATATAGCCAAGACTCAAAACGATTTCCTATTTGTAGATGCACCTCAACTACGTAAGTAAATTGAAACAATGAATTATAAAATTCACTTATCTACATTTTGTCATGCATTTGTTTTGCTAGATCTTGACGACGGCCCGCGGGCCATGACCGGCCACCGAGACAATTACCTGCGGCTCCCGACACCGGCAGTCACTTAAATTTGTCCGAAGAAAAACACAGAGGAGCAAGACAATTGAGAACAAATTTCTTTACCGCACATTTTTCCAACAATAACTGCATTAAAAATATTATCTTTGTATTAAATACTATAATTCATTTTATGTTATTAATTTATGTGTTACATTTTTACAATTCACTTCACATTATTCAAGATTGGTTAAAATAAATCTTTTCTTTTCATTACATTCTCAATTTGCAAACTTGGAGTGCGCAACTGGAGGCAGTTAGCCAAAGATCGCGTTAACTGGAGAGGCGTATTGGTTGAGGCCCAGGTCCACCCCGGATTGTAGCGCCACCTAAGTAAGGAAGTCAAATTCAAATTCGATCAAATTTCAAATTGCTTGAAAACTTATGAGTTCCATTTGTTTTATATTAATTTGTTTTTGCATTTCGAACAACTCATTTTGCGTTGCCATTTCTATTTCGATTTGCTACAGCATTTTCTGCAAAACATCCTTTCCAGTAATTGTAACCTTTTTCTTCGATGCTGTTAGTTTAGCTTGTTTCGGCGTCAAATCAGCTGTTGGATTTTGCTCTTCAATCAAAAGAGCATCGCCGTCGAAATCTTCTAGCAAGAATTCTTTGATCGAATATCCTAAACCAGGCATGTCAAAGAAATTCTGGAGAGTGCCGAAGTCTTCCATTATCATCCACTGTGCCTTTAATTTAGAAATTGGCAAATCCTCACCATTTCAGTGGCAATTATTTTCCACGAATCATTCATTGCAGTGTTGTTGGCTTTGGAATCCACAAAGACGACATAAGAAGCGATGATATCTTTAAGATATTCTTTTTCCTCTATTGCCCTGTTTCGCTCCCTTTCACGTTTCTAAATATAATTGATAAAATAAATATGCTGAAAGTGAAATTTATAAATTAGCTTACCACATTCGAATTTGCCATTTCAAATCAAAAATCAAATTTGTAATTGGTTGCTCTGTTAAAATCAATAACTCACAATAACAAGTGACTGATTATGAGTCACAATGGTAATCATTGAATTCGAATTTTGTAAAAGTTGATTTATTACTACGAAACCTTAAAAGTACGCCTAGCTACAAGTAACAAAATTCGACTTTAGAAGAGATTTTACGGATTTTTAAGGTCCATTGACTTTATAGCTGCTGCTACCCGCCTATTATTCTTGTTAAATTTGCAAATTCACGATGTGCAAATTTCCCGTAGAAATTTATCTTTTGTTTTATGCAAAACAATTAGCTAAAGTTTAAATATGATAATCAGTACGGCCCTAAGACTGTAGGCATACCTTTTGGTTACAGATGTTTGTTTTAAAAACTTGTAATTTAGGTCACAGTAGTTAATATTACATAGAAAAGTTCACCATTGTGACTTTGTTTTAATTGGAAAAAACAAGGATATGAATAGTACTGCAATTGGGCATTTTTAAGGCTCACTAGAATCGGACTTTTCAGGAAGATCAATAGGCCTGTTTTTTTGAGCTTCGTTCTAAGCAAAGCAAAGTAAAGTAGGATTTTCAGCACGCAATTACAACAACTACGCTCTACTTGACACTTCGAGACTCGCAGTAGTTATTGTAATTTGTGTGCTGAAAATCTTACTTTACTTTGCTTTGCTGAGAACGAAGCTCAAAAAAACACGCCTAATATTGATTTGCATAGGAAAAGTACTTAACAATTTATCTGGTGGTATTCACAATGAACCTCATTAGTCAAAGAGTCGCAGAGAGACGCGTCTTTAAACGAAATCACCTCCGTAAAATGAAACAGATAATAGCTAGAACAACCTGCCCATGATCGCAGAAGATGGAAAGCTACTTTGGCCCAGACAGGAATTCTTCACGGCTCGGGAGACCGATTTTTAAGTCAGCATTTAGGAGGATGAATTCTTTAAGTTGGGCTTTCGACCGCAAGATGAGATTACGACTGAGCTGTAGTAGAATTAAGTGTTTTTTATTTCTGGCATGCCTCAAGGAAGCCACCTATGGCCTCCCTTTCTTCTCGTTTTATTCAATGAGATCGTTGAAGATGTTAACTTCTTCCTTGTCTCTAAATGAATCCTTAAAAACTAGCCACTGTCCATCTGCACATTTACACAAAATTTTGCCCATGGCGAGGGTTGTGTTAATTAAAAATATATATATATACTCAAAACACGTCATAGATATGCAACTACAACTTAGACTTGAATTGAAATGAAATGCAAAACTTCAAAAGAGAGAATTTCAACTAAAATGACAGCTGTAAGAAATACTTAAAACAACCGACGCCTGATTCGTCAAAGGACCAAAATGCCAATGAATAGAAACACTGAATATAGAAATTAAAGTATCCAAAGTATGTGCCCTCCTCCGGCGCCGTTTATGCCAGCAGCATGCCACTCAGGCAGCTCCTACATATCTTCATGCAGCTGAACTCGTCAAGTAGGTATACTGCCGCATGCAGAAAAATGGTTCAAAACATTGCAAAATGGTCGTCTACAAGTAGCTATATACATATTGCTCTCTTGAGGGAATCACTTCAACAAAAGAAAGAACTGAAGAGAAACTTCAGATAACCCGTCAGCGAAAAATGCTGTCATTGATTTTTTCTGATCCCCCACCCCCGCACACAGAAACCGCAACTAAAAGGGGGGCTTATCGAATAAGCAAACTTCTTCATATATTTGTCAAAGTGTTTGTTGCTGTTGTTTTCCTACGGCGAGGAAACTGCAGAGAAATAGAAAAAGAAAAACCGACAATCCAACTATTTCTAAAACACTGACAAGGAGCACATTTCCATTCTATTTCAAGATGGGCGCCACCATAGCACAACAGCAGCAGCACCAAGGGCATCTCATGTTAAAGTTAATGGGAAATTTAAGTTGGATAAAGCTTTTCGGTGCATCCGCCCACCGACTTCATGCATATTATTCACACCGCACACCCCTCGTTGGAGCGCAGCGCTCTCAAGCGCTGGCTTATAGCATTGTGCTTGTACACCTCCATGTCATGTATTTATACGAATAAATGGAAAACATGTATGCGTTAGGTAAATACCCATCTACCGACGTGATCTGAATCGTAGTTAGCCAAAAAGATACTTTATATTGTAACCGGAAAGGCAGTGCGATAGGGAGACATATCTGGTGTATCCGAATGTATCTGCAAGTAGCTGGGTGGGTGGATGTTGTATCGTGTGTGTACTCCTTCCCATCATAAACGATTCCGCACATGGTTGAAGGATCTGCTCCTGACTGGATATGAGACTGGAATTAAATTTGCTTTAATGACTGTTCGATTCTGTTTATTTCGCCTGTTTGAATGTGCCAGTCGTGTCGGCGGCGGTGCCGGTCAATGGTGTGTGCGGGGAGTGGCGAAAAAAGTATACGATATGAAAATAAAAACACCAAAACACATCCCTTCGTGTGTTTGTATGCAGAAAGTTTCATTATTCTGCGTTATGTAGTCATTTCGTTCCAGAACTCACATAGCTATATCACCCGGTGGTGAGTATATATCTGTCGGCAAGGTATCCTTCTCCCCCAGTAATGAGATTACGTGAAGTATAGAAGCACAAAGGTCTTTTGTACAATCACGCACCACTCGCGTTTTACTGTAATAAAAACGAGCCAACGAAAGAAGTATGTCGGAGAGAACATTTAACGCGTACCAACGGAAACAACAATAAATTATAATTTTCTTTCTTTTCGCTCATGATGGCGATGATTATGATGGAAGAGCGTGCACACCCTCGCCGCAACCATCACCTAGACGAGATGATGTGGCTCCACAAGGTGAAGCGACCAACTTCTGCAAATTGGTCCTGCAATTATTCTGTATGTGGTGAAGCGGGCGGTGTTATACTCGCAGCTGTCGCTTACAATGTAGTGACAGATCCTCTCTTCGTCGTCGGCGGTGTTTTTCGTTGACGTTTCTCCTTCTTCTTGGTGGACAGTCATGTACTGGTGTGGTGGCGGTCTCCTTAATTGAGACTGAATAGGGGTGACACATTTATGTGGTTTGTTTTTATGTTGATTATATTTTGTGTGTATGGCGCTTATATTTATGTCATGTTGCAGTGATATTTCTTCACTATATGAAAGAGAGACTGCGAGTTATGACTGGATGAGGACAAACGACAATTACTGAACGAATTGCAGATGACACTGGATGGTAGAGCGTGTTGATTTCCAGAATAATTGAATTCAGTTTTTAGCTGTGCGGTTTGTGAGTCATCGTCGGTCGTCTTTCAGCTTTGCTATATTTTGCGGTGTGTATGCTTGAAGGTTTTTTTCAGTTTACTGATTTCTTACAAGTTACAAGTCCACCGATGCCCTTCAACTATATATACAAGTGATGCTTGTGGTGAAATGAGTTCTCTTGGATTTCATTTCACTTTTGATGGAAAGTTTTCGTCCTTTTGCTAAATCATTGTGTGTTTAGGACAAAAGATACCCACATGTAGAGCACGTTCGACCCTGGAACGTCTTTCAGCAGTTCGACACTTTGTTCAAATTGGTACTTGCCTTTTTTATAGAACGACATCTGAAATCACTGCCTTCTAGGTACTTGTAACATTCAATATTGACATCACCCCACATCTGCAGCCTAGAAGTTCAGCCTGTTATTTACATAATTTTTGTGTTGCTGTCTGAATGGTGTTGGAAACGCATCATCCATCTGCAAAACTGTTGATTTCACACATTTACCCATTCTTTAGTAAACTACGACGAAATGCCGCTAACCATTTAGAATATTCCCTCGAATGTGATACTTCCCCAAAAAGTTTGTTATTTGCCGAGAATACATCCCATCAAAGCCAGACACTTGCTTTTTCCGGAAATTCTCTGCAAAACTTTCTTTTGCCCCGAAAACATTTTCTTAATTGGCGTAGTCAAAAAAGCTTCATTCCGCTGGGAGCCGTTGAACTTCATTGAATCAGATTTTCAAAAATAGTTGACCATGCAATGCATGTAGGTCTCTTTGTAAAATTGCGCCTGAAACCATGCAACATAAATACGCAGTTTACTGGACGGAAATGAGAGCCGATGTAGTTTGAAAAGGCAGAGCCATGTCACTTTAGAATTGTGTCCAAAGTAGGTAATTTATTTTTTGAGAGAACTGAAGGTTTAGTGATGATTAATTGTTTATATCCCAAGGGTAACCGTTTGCTACGGCTCCATTTGACGATTGAATCTCTCATGAACACCATTTTTGGTGGTTCTCGAACCTATGTAAGAAATCAGCGGCATTCAGCAGAAAAGATTGCAACCGATTGGCTAGACAACTTAGTCTGCTAGGTAACAGTGGATTGGTCTGCTTTTCCTCGACTTAAACATAAAAGCCTTTCTTGCTCAGTAGCCCACCCCATATTCCCTTCCTGTTACCCCGCATTGAGACAAATTGAAACCAATCCGGCCGTCGAATAAAGCAAATAAAACATGGCCCAAGCAAACTCATCGTGACCTTCTGTGTCTCCCAGAATTAACCCACACACTTATCAACAGTGTTTTCGGTAAACAACACCAGGCCACCAAGGGAATGGCCCACATCAAGTCGTTTCTGTTAATGGAATTCTCTAGCACAAAGCAAAGCAAAAAAAAAATAGAAGAAAACTTGATGATCCAATCTTGTGGAGTGCTTCGCCATATCCACAAAAAAATAATTCAATACCAAATCAATGACCTTTCCAAATTGAACAACTACTACTCCGTATAAACACCTACGCATTCATCACACAAACGGACAAAGTAGGACCCCACGCTCCCGACCAAATATTGTGCGATGCCAATTGAATGTCCTTCATGCAGAGTGACAATAAAAATCCATGCCTCCACAGGCAAAAACAACAATCGAAATTAATTTCGTATCCTGTGCGTGTATCCTTCGATTTACGACAAATCGAACAAACAGCCATACCACAGTGCAAATGTTTAGCAAAACAAAAACCTATACAATATTTGGCAATCGATCACAAGGACCACGTGCAGCAACTGATTTATTGCGGCTCACACTGCGTGGTCTGTTTACCTTTCGTCCCCCATCCATCTCCCGCCTCGAATTCCACTTCCAGCTAAAGTTTGTCATAAATCAAAGACCCCTACCTGTCAACTTGCACTCGAATTCAATTCATCGCTTGCGACGAGACGTCTTGTCTCCTGAGCTGTTGTTTGTCCAATTCGAAAGTCAGTTTCATGTTTCCATTATATCTTCGAAAGCAAATTAAATTGCACTCACAATTAATATCGATTACACGAATAACAACGATTTATGGATGCGATGTAATTAAAATACATAATATAATAAAAAAAAAAAAAAAACAACCCCTATGGGGGGTGCGGATGCCAAATCTCAACGGAGCCATATACAGAAGAACCATTCATAGTCCAAGGACGAGCATTTTAAATGCAAAAGCCATCAGCGAGAGAAACTTGCTCCCGAAACGCGTACGCTTTCAATTAGAATTCAATTAAAGAAATAAGCCAGATACTTTACTCTCTCTCTGAAGAATTTGCAATTATAATTACTTTCTGTGTGAGTGTTTGCCGTATAATAGTGTGTATTTGTCGCTGCCTCAGCTTAGAGAGAGAGAGAGAGAGAGAGCGAGTAAACGAAAGCGGCCAGATGCAAAGTATTTCATTAAACTTTTCAATTTCAATGCCTCACTCGGATGTCGACTGTCGGATGTCGGATGTACGCGCCGCGGCACAGCAAGACCATATCGGATAAGGGCCAACCAACAAATGGATTTTCGAAAAACTTTTCCGCATAAAAGAAGAAAATGTCAGGCCATGTATCTCATTTCACGCAACATTAGATGCGAAACAATATCGACGTGCAAACTAAGATGTGCGTTGGCGTCCCGCCCGTTTTGCCAGCCATGACTAGGAGAAAACTTATATTCAGCGCTGCTATGCGACAATGATGACGCTACCAAAAGATGGTATAATTGATTTTTAAACATGGCCTTGTGTGAACAAAATTGAAATTGAATGGAATACCGTATTTCTTGAATCGAGTTGACATAGTCAGAGAGCAAACTGTGTGCACACTTTGACGAGGTTTTTGCTGCGAGAGATTTCCGTACTAATTGCTTTTAGCTCTGATTTTGGTAAGTTATTTGCACAGCAGTTTGAAAAAGAGTACCTCTATTGACTGTAGAGTGACGGTGTCCTGGGTTAGTGGTGACATAGTATAGCAATTGTTTTAATATAAACAAAATATTCTAAGAAGTGGAATCTGCTATGCTTCGCTGACGAATGATCTCTTTGAACGAGCTTCTGATGATCAAACTTCAACAAACAGAAACAAGCAAAAGGCGGATGAGAAATATGGCGCGCAGATGTCTAGGTGACCTCCACTAACTTGGACACTCTCAAAATTCTATAGTATTTAATAAAGAAACCTTTTATAATGAACTCCTAAATAATGGACTCCATATCGTCGCCTGGATAAAATATTGTCGTAAGTGCAAAATTGAGGTTTTGAGTTTTTAATGCAGTTTTCTTATTTGAATTTTTATCTACCTAACAGTGAATTCGGTTTTTTTTTATATCTGTCTTAGTTTCCAAGATAATCAGCTTGCATTTTGTGGTATGTGCAGATTTACTAACCGTTTGAGTCATTACTTGTCGTATAAGCACATACAACACAATTTTCGATACAAAAGCGGTTCTGCCTCTGTTCGGTAAACGTTTGTCGTATGTCTTATAAGAACAAACACAGACGGGTGTAATTTTAGTATTCAGTCGCAGTCAAGATGTCACAGACGTCGGATAAGTCCTCTGCGCCGAGATTATCGGAGGAACTCATAAACATAAATAACTCAAACAAAAAAAAAACATAATATCTTAGTCTTTAGCGGTTTGGCCGAAGGCCGTCTACCAGACTGACATTTTAAACATTTGTAACAATATGTATACCTATTTTTTATACCTAATTTAACAAAATAATTTAAAAATTTTCAGCAATTATACAGTTTCGATAACGTAGGGCAATAGTTGTATATCTATATAATGCGTCCCAACCTCTGTCGCCGTTGAATATGCTTATCATTTCATTCAACTCAAGTGTACGTACTCCAAAGATATTTAAACGAATTTCTGTTAGAATGGGGCATACTGCTACGAAGTGAAATACATCCTCACGTTCTTTCCGGTTACATATGGAACACAGTATAGGAAGTTCTGGGCGATGTGGAATGTAATTAAGAGGTATAAGTTCCCCCCTTATTCTAAAGATAGTGGTTATCATATCGATGGATGCGCCATCCAAGAAATAAGTTTTGTCCCGTGGATAGTAGCTCAGTCTGCTATAGTATGACCTGTGTTGAGATGCCAGTGCTTCACTTTCAAATTGGTCATATAATCTTTGACCTGTTTTCTTCAGTAGGGTATTAAACCTAATCTTAAGAGATACTAACTGCTCATTGTGCGCAACAGATAGATTGTACTCGCAAGCAGAGGCCAGCCTTTCCCACTCTTGCACGCAAATTCCCTTGGTCGATATCATGTGCGATAAAACTATTTTTGGTAATCTGTGATCACTCATTGCCATAACTCTTATCACATAATCCAGGTGGAGTTTGAGTGTGTCCAAGAACAGGGGGGCTATACCTGTCACCAAATGGAGCTTGTAGATAGGCGAACTGCTCGGCAGTCTGAGTGTCCTTCTTATGAAATAACGAAGAAACTTTTCTACCTCTTCATATGGTCGGTATCCCCATACTTGCGCTCCATAAAGAACGATGGAAGATGCAGTTGCGCGGAATATTTTCTGCTTCGCGTTGTGCGATATGTTTTTATTGTTGATGCATCTTCCCCAAACTGCACCGACTGCACGCTTTGCTTCCGCTAATTTCGATGTTAAGTGCCTCTTCATGTTTAGGTTTGATGCAATCAAAACACCTAAGTATTTATATTCGCGCACAACTTCAATTGGCTCACCCTGATACGTCCATTTTTCCCTTTGACAGTACCTCCCACCGCCATCCCTGAAAATCATCATCTTCGACTTTGCTAGGTTAAGAGACAAGTTCCAGGTTTTGCAATAGATTTCTAGTTTGTTTATCATCAGCTGCGCACCTTCTATAGTATCTGCTAGGAGAGCCATATCATCCGCAAATAACAGCGCAGGAATGCGTGTTCCGCTTATCTCTATTCCTCCTTTAATAGCGTCTATTATGTCGTTAATATATAAGATGAACAGCAACGTGCTAAGAATACATCCCTGTTTTACACCCATAGTCGTTCGGAACTCCTCAGATAAGTGATTCCCATCCCAGATGAACGCCGTATTACTGTCGTACATAGCCCTCAAAACGTTAATGACTTTAGTTGAAAGTCCAATTTTGTACAGTTTGTAAAAGAGGGCTTCACGTGGTATGGTATCAAATGCTGCTCTGAAGTCTACGAAAAATACATATAGTTTTTTGCGCCTCTTTTTGTAGGTCTCAGCTATATTCACAAGCGAAAATATTTGGTCAATAGTTGAATATTTAGATCTAAACCCTGCTTGAAATTCATGCAGTATTTTTTCGTTTTCAACCCAAGTTGTCAGAACAGCTGCAAATAGCTTAGCTGACGCATTCAGGAAAGATATTCCCCTATAATTAGCCGGGTCCTCGTAGTCTCCCTTTTTGTATAACGGGTATATTATCGCTTTTCGAAAGCTCTCTGGAACGTCCGCCGTTTCGAAGATCCGATTGAATTCTGATTTAAGTGCTGTTAGAAATTCAGGGGTACAGTTCTTGTAGAATTCAAAGGGCACGCGATCTTCTCCCGGTGCTTTATTCATCTTTGCATTTGAAATAGCACTTTGCACTTCATCCAAAGTAATAGGTGCATCCAGGAATTCAACTATAATCAAAGGGGCTGCGTACTGAAACGATGCAGAGACTTGCGGTGTGTTGAGGAGCTGAGTGAAATGGCATTGGAGCATATTTGCTTGCAGGCCTGGGGCGATAACATTTCTCTTTCCATTTATGACCTTCACGGCCTTCCAGAACTCTGCTGATGATTTCGCTTTATTAATAATGTCTACGTTTTGCTGATTGTATGCTTGTTTTTTCGAAAGACAGAGATGCTTAAAGTACTTATTAGCCAAGGCGTACAGAAGTTTGAATGAAGTGGAATTACTTGACCGCAGTAATCTCAGATATGCAAAAGAAGTGTCTCTGGCTCGCATGCATTCCCTATCAAACCATTTTTGTTTCCTATCTCTACGAATTTCTCCTATTAAATTTCTTTTTGGTGCGGCTCTTTTTATGATCTCCGTTAGTAGTTCAGTACTGAGAGGGGTACTAGATTCGCTCAATAAACTGAGCTCCGCATTTAGATTTTGTTGGTACAATTCTCGAAATTCGTCTTTCCATATCAGCTTTGGTAACAGTCCTAGTTGCGCAGGGTTCATCGGGCTAGAGGGAGATGAAATCTTAAAAGATATTTCAAGAGGCATGTGATCTGAGAATGTTTTCATTGCCACTCTAAACTCGCTGAGCATGGAAATACAAGATCCAGGTAGAAAACAATAGTCGATGACTGAGCATGCTGCGCCGCGTAGAAAAGTATATTCGCCAAGTGGGTCACCATCGCAACTCCCATTCAGTATTCGGCAATCAAAAGCATCTGCTAGTTCGAGGATTCTGTCACCTTTATTATCTCTGGTCTCATCTTTTGAATTACGAAGTACTTTTAAATATGCTGAGTCGAACCCACTAGAAAAATTATTTTGCGTTAATCCGATTCTTCCATTGAAGTCGCCGATTAACATTAAGTCTGCTGATCCCAATGCGTTTAATAGATCTCTTGCTTTATCACAGTCGCGCTGCCAATGACTACAATTAAGATATATTGGGACTATCTGGAAGCTTTTAGCGTCCATTTTAAGTTCCATCACAGTAGCTTCTTCCACTTGTTTGAATATTATGTTTACTCCTTTTAGCTGCTTCCTGTATCCAAATAATTCGCCTCCACTTGCTCTTCCATACAAATTGTTTTTTACCGCAGGTTTACTTTTTAATTCATATTGCGAAAAAATGTTCATAAAATTAAATTTTGTATAATCTACTACATGTGTTTCAAAAAGTAAAAATATATCGAATTCATGTATATAATTGAAAAAATCTGCAAATAATATCTTATTATTTAGCCCAGCTACATTATAACTTAAAACTTTAATTGCTGGGTGTTTTTCGGTGTTCTGGTAGACGGGTACTAATCAATTAGATGTCGCATGAGAACGTGCCCTTGGGTTTCCACCCGACATGTGTACCGCGGTTGACTTTTTGACAGCTCCTTTTGGCGTTTGCTGTTTGACAGTTCTTGATGACATTGGCGTATCGGTGTTGTTTTTTTGCATTTCTTGTAATAAATTTACTAAAGATGTTGGTAATTCTCCAAATGTTTGTTTTATTACATCCAGGCCTTCCTTATTGCCACTTCTCAGTCCGTCGGATACATCCCAGTAAAACATTTTCCCATCCACGTAAAGTTTATCATCATTTAGAGTTATTTTTATTGACGGTCGTAACTCGCGAAGAACTTTCATGACCGCAACCAATTTAGCCCTCCTGTGACGAACATTTTGCGGCAAATCCTTGCGGATACTAACTTTTGTCCCTTTTAGCTTATTAGCATTACGGAGCACACTTATTGCACTGTAGCGAGATTTCATTTTCACAATAACCGTTGCGCTATTTGAATCTTGGCCACGCACTTTGTACGCGTCTTCGATATCGGAGGAACTCTATGCGTTAGTACTAAAGTGTTTTTCAATAAGAGCGCTACAAAAGTTTTTTTCAATTAAACAAAAACGGTTTTGGATATCAATGAAATTCTTTATTCCTGTGAAAGTACGTTCGATGCCATTATGTATGGAACTCGATTTCTTTTGCATGGCCACCACGGGCACGCTTGCAGAAGTCCAGACGCTGAACCCAATTTTCGACGGTTTTCAAGCATAAATCGGCCGATACTGCTGCAATTTCACGTTCGAAATTCGTACGAAGTTCATCAATCGTCGCTGGCTTGTTGGCATAGACCATAGACTTGACGTAGCCCCACTGGAAATAATCTAACGGCGTCAAATCGCACGACCGAGGCGGCCAAACGACTGGACCATTTCGTGAGATAACACGTTCTCCAAACTTGGATTCCAATAAATTGATTGTGACAGTCGCTGTGGGGCTTGTGGCGCCGTCCTGTTGGAACCACATGGCCTCCAAGTCCATATCATCCAATTGGGGCCAAAAATATTCGGTTATCATTGAACGGTAGCGATTCCCATTCACAGTAACGTGCCGGTCTTGATCATCACAGAAGAAGTACGGCCCAATGACGCCGCCGGCCCATAAACCACACCAAACCGTAATTTTTCGCGATGCAATGATGACTCATGGAGTACGTGTGGATTGCTGCCTGACCAATACCGCATATTTTGTTTATTGACGAAGCCATTCAGCGAGAAATGAGCCTCATCGCTGAAGATGATTTTTCGATGAAAATCCGAATCATTTTCAAGTTGTTGCTCAGCCCAATTCACGAACATACGACGCTTCTGGTGGTCAAGCGGCTTCAGTTCTTGCGTCAATTTAATCTTGTAAGGATGTAGGCCAAGATCTTTTCGCAAAATTCGCCTCAACGGCTTCACAGAGATGCCCAACGTTTGAGAACGACGTGTGAGAGACACATTTGGGCTTTATTCAACTGAAGCCTCAGCGGCAGCAATATTCTCGACACTACGGGCACTTCTTTGTCTCACTGGCACGGGAACATTTTGTACTATGCCTGTGGATTGAAATTTGTCCACTAGACGCTCAATTGTTGATCTGCTAGGACGATTATGACGACCATAAATTGGACGTAGCGCTCTTAACGTTGAGGCCACTGACTCCGAATTTCGGTAGTAAATTTTAATAATTTCGACTCGTTGTTGGCTCGTATATCTTTCCATCATGAAATGGCAAACCTCACTGAAAAGAAATGTCAAAAGAGCGGCAAGAAATTCGGCGTCGTTTGCTGTCCCTGTCGCTCTACTTTTGTAGCGTCCCTGTTGAAAAACCCTTTATATGATAATGCATAAAACACATAGACAATAGTGTTTTTAATGTTTTTATTTAATTTTTTAGTATGCACAGCGAAATTTTAGGGGATGAATTACTTGATCCTGATCCAGGTGCGAGTTTCCAGCCCAGTGACCATGACTTTTCACCAGATGATGAATACGACGATCCCACCTACGAATTGCCAACAGACAATAGAAACGCGGCACTAAGAACTTTTTATGAGGCTGCAAAAAAAAAAATGATTTTGTCCACTCCATCTGCTAATCAAGACGAATACCGTAAACTACCATCGAATTATAGCAGCTTATGTAAGTTTCTTAATGCTGATACTTAATACTGGGTTTTCATATTAATTTGGTTTTGATAGCGTGTACAAAACCGAATAGTGCTTTCATTTTGTCGTGTTCAATAGACTTTAATCGTTTTGAACTTGTTAATTCTTTGTCGTATGTGTTATAATTTTGTCGTATGTGTTTGGGTGACAAATAGATTTGGTGAAATCGTCACATACGACAACGGCATTTTGGGGAACATTGACTCTAATTTCTTTCTTAATTAAAATATTCATCTGATTTTAATGTTATTCAGTTAAGAACTGTCTTCTGCATAAGTCATTTAAATTTTAAGAAAATCTACCGCACAGTTTTTGAGAAAAAATATTTTGAACTTTGATTGCGTTTTCCCAAAAGTAGTCAAATGTAACATACGACAATATTTTATCCAGGCGACCATATGACAAATCGTATTAGCAATTTGAACGAACGGGCAAAAAGCTTCCATCATTCGCTGAACAAGACGGTGCAGAAGATGGTATCCAGGAGAATAAATAAGCAGGGACAATAATGAGTGAAAACATACGAAGTAAATATACACAAGAACTAACAATTAGCAAAAAATAATTATATGGCAAAAAAGGTTGATCAAAAAGTAATGTGGAGAACAATAAAATCTCTTGTGGTAAGAGAAGAAAAAAGTGAAATAAAAAAAAATTGTCACAGATTGAAAATTATAACAAATAAAAAAGTTATTGCAAATATGCTAAAAAAATTTTTCATTCCTCAAGTTCCTCAAGTGTAAACGAAATTAGCAATAATATTCCATTTAAACTCTATGCCAATCGAATAGAAAATATTAACGAGTGCAGTTTTCGATTTGAATCAATAGAAATCAACGAGCTAAAAGAAACGATGAAGAGTATGAATAATAAAAAAGATTGCAACCTTTTGTCAGTTAAAATGCTGTTAAGCGTATTCGAAGTTGTTGGGCCAATCTTTCTTCAGATCATTAATGAATCACTTCGTTCTGGAATTTTTTCCTGACTGCTGGAAAGAAGCTACAGTGGTGCCTATCGAAAACGTAAGAAACACTGATAAACCGGTAGAATTTCGCCCAGTTAATGACCGAAAGCTAAATTTTCGAAAAATTGGTTTTTAAACTATTAACCTGATATATTGAAACCAATCAGAACATCAGTCTGGTTTCAGACGACAGCACAGTTGCGAGTCGCTCTTAAATCTTGTGGTAACACAATGGAAAACAGACGTGCATGATAAAAAGGTAGAAGTGGTAATATTCTTGGACCGGCAGAGGGCGTTTGAAACTATATCCAGACCAATCCTCATTGATAAACTGAAGAACAATGGAATAGAAGGAGTTGAGCTGAACTGGTTTGCAAGTTACTTGACAAATAGACAACAGAGAACGCGAGTGGCAGAGCATATCTCAGAGTCGTTGACAGTAGAACTAGGAGTTCCACAAGGGATAGTTCTTGGAACGTCACTGTTCCTTATATATATTAATGATATAGGAAGGGTTCTTCAGTTCTCTGAAATCAGGCTGTTTGCTGACGATGCACTTATTTTTGTATCTGGTTTTTCGGTGGATGAATGCATTGATCAAATTAATGCCGATTTAGAAAATATAACAAATTATTTAAAAATTAATAAATTAAGACTTAATACTAATAAAACTAAAGCTGTGATCATAAATGTAGAATCAAATAAACAAATTTGTATTGATAATGTTATAATAGAGCAAGTAAATGAAATTAAATACGTAGGTGTGATAATTGATAAACAGTTAAAATTTGATAAGCATTTAAGCGAAACTTGTAGAAAAATTGCTCAAAAAATTGGATTTTTTAAACGAATAATGCAAAAATTATCAAAAAATACTTCGTTAAAGATTTATAATGTCATGATGAAACCGCATTTCGAATATTGCTCAACAATTGTATTCCTAAGTCAAAATAAATTTAAAGAAAGATTACAAAAACTGCAAAATAGGGGAATGAGATGTATTTCAATGTGCAATATATTAACTCCCGCCAGGCTAATGATTGACACTTTAAAATGGTTAACAATAAACCAAAGAATATTAATGAATGTACTTTTATTTGTATTCAAAATGAAGAATAGCCACACGGCAAAGTATTTAACAAATCAATTAGTTTTCGTGGCAGATGTTCAACCATATAATCTGAGAAGCATAGGTGATTTTAGACTTGGTTTTTTTTAGAAATAATACATCTCAGAATATTTTATTATATTATGGATTGAAATTATTTAATGGTCTACCAAATGAATTAAAGATTGAACGCAATATTTAAAAGTTTAAAAGAATGTTAGTTTCTTTTATTAAATAAAGCTATAATTAAGTTATTAACTAGTTATTTACCTTTTAAGAACAAATGTACTAAATTTTGTGAAAATAGCTCAAGCTAAATAAATCAATCTATCTATCTAAAATTCGAGCTAACTAAAACGGCGTTTTGGTTCAACCACATGCCGATCTCGTGTTGTAGCGCCATCTACGTACGCAAGTAAGTAGTAGAGGAATTATTTTTATGGTAGAAAAATAATAAACTGGTCGGTTATAGGAAGCATTTAAGAATAACGACAAACACTTTACCTACTACATAAATTAATTCACTTCGAACATCGGCAATTTCACTCTCGTTTTAGCGACTTGTTTAACAAATGTAACTCCTCTCCTTCAATCACTGCTAGAAATGAACTTCAGCGTTCCGTAGTTCCAAACATTTGTGATGCCCACATCAGAGAACAAAATATTTGAACGACCACCGAGATGTTAAAAGACATCAACCACTGATAGTCCCCTCTGTTGTTTCTGTCGAAAATCCAGCTGGCAACGAAAATGAACCAGTTATCCCAGATTGAGGGGCAAAGCGTCAATTTTGGCGTATTTTGAATGAAAAATAGGAAAACGAGGGACAAGGGGGGTAAAAAAAATCTCAGTGAAACGTGAATTAATTAAAAATACAAATAAAACGTTTTTTCATTAATAAACAATTTCAGAGAATGAATTGTTCCTATTAAACATAAAAGAAAACATCCAATCGAACGTCTACGTCAGAATTTTTGTGTATCTGGATGCATTCACTCTTTTTAATAATGCCTAATAAAAAAGGAAATAATTGTATGATGTGTATTTTTTGATGTCGGCGCAGTGGCTTAGTGGTTAGTGTGTTGGACTACTAAGCGAGGGGTCCCAGGTTCGAATCCCGAGAAAAACCCAAATTCCAACTTAAGGTTTTTTCACTGCGCCACCTCTCGCGAACGTCTGACAAACATCCGAGAGTATAACTGTCATGAAAGAGCTTCTCAATTGGCCGTTTGGACTCGACATAAAATTGTAGATCCCTTCCATTCGTCCCAAAAAAAATAAAAACTGACACAAGACGAATGGTTGTGAGAAGCTAGGCTTGGGTCCATACGGACCTGTTGCGCCAATTATTTATTTATTTATTTTATTTTTTATATGCTTATTTTAAACTAGTTAATACATTTTTTATTTCTTTTTTCGTATGAAAACAAGTGCAAACTTCACAAAAATAGGAGTTTTTTTTTTTGGAATTTGAATGCTTTTGTTGGTAAAAAAAGGGGAATAAAGTCTTGAACACCTTTTGTAAAATGCCTTTTCTGGATTTTAACAATTCTTTTTAATTGACTTCAATTCATTCAATTCATATTGCAAATTAAACTAAATTCCAAACAATCCATTAAATAAATAATAATAAATAATAATAATAAAAAAAAATATATAAAGGGTGGGCCATCTAGTGGTTTATTTTTAAATCATAGGATATTTTGACACTGACAGTTGTTTCCCGCTCGACAGAAAGTCAGTATACCTCCGCGGAACGAAATGAGTCGCTTTAAGATTGAACAATTATTGGAAAAATTATTTCCAAAGTGAGTGCTGTGTAGCTCAAAAAATGTGCGTTTTTTCAAAAGAAATTTTGACGGAAATGAAGCACCCACCGCGCCTGCTGTACGCAAGTTTGTGCAAAAAGTTCGTGGTATGCTAGTAGATAACACTCATGGCCCTCGTCGTCGTACGAAAATGCTGATGCTGTAGCCGAAAGTGTGAGACTCCATTCACGAACATCATTGGACCATTTTTCTTGGAAAATGAGGCTGGGAATAACGTTTCGGTCAAAACGGTTGGCTTTTGACTTTTTTTTTTACTGAAATTGAAGACATGGATTTGGACGATCTCTGGTTCATGCAGGATTGCGCGCCCTGCCACACAGCCCATGCCACAATCGATCTTTTGCGCACCAAATTCCCAAACTATCAGCCGTCTTGACTCGGAGTTGCGATTTGACCTCTTTTTTTTTGTGGGGAACCGCGAAGGACCGATATTATGCCAAGAATCCGGAAACGATAAAGAACTTAAGGCCAATTTGATCCAAGCCCGAAACCATCAACAAGGTCTTGAAAAATTGGAGTGACAGAATGCGCTACTGCGAAGCCAGCCGAGGCAGCCACTAGAACGATGATAATTAATGGGAATGTTTTCTCTTACTCATAAGGTCATAAAACATGGAAAAAATTTAATTTTGATCATTTTACTGCATTTTTAAAAAGAAGCTTGTATTTGGCCCTCCCTGTACAGCAATAGACAGAAACAATAATTAAAAAGTAATACTAATTAGGTAGTATGACTGAGTTTTTAAGCGATTATATGCTGATATCTAATATGAAAGGATTTCACAATTACTTTCTTTAATTGTCTACAAAGACTTTAAGTTTTAAATTTATCTTCAAACGTTGTCGCAAAGTTGAGCATAAAATAAGTCACACAGTTCGGAAGAGTTGTAACTTCGATATAAGCTAGATATTTGAATTGTTCCAACGACAAGACAGTCAGTCTTCGAGGTGAGGTAGTCGATGGTAAATTTCCTTTTATTAAACATTTGTCTTAGCTGCTCAGAGTAACTTGGTATGAATCAGCCTGAATGTATGCAATAATTTCTGTTAAAGTGGTATAAACTGGTATAATCCGGTATTTTGGTTTGGTCCTGAAATATAAAACCATGGCCCAGCTTAAAAGACTGAACTAAGGAACTTCCTCACGACTGTTATACCTAGTTGAAGATTTATTGGATGAATGTTAAAGGAGCACTGCAAAAAACAGTCCAATTTACCTTTTAGGATTGAGTCTGAGACCGTTCATTTAGTTGACCAGAAAACTTAAGCGGCTAGTTCGCGCTCAAATAAGTTCTTGGTGTCAATCCCAAATGTTTAAGTTAAAGTATAGTTGTTTAAATTGAAATTGCGTGAAAAATGGTTATTCAAACATTCCTAACGATAGGCAATAATTTTGCTAATCTGACAATAATAAAACTCCTTTAAGCTGAGTCTAAAGTGACCAGATCATCTCCCCTCAGCTCTATGCTTCACTGACCCTGTTCTACGAAACTGATAAGATATCGTTATATGTACAGTCGTTCAATAATCTAAACAGGAATTGACTTACAATAGAATTATATAAGTATAGACCGATATGGCTGGAAATGCATAAGTATATTGGTGACCCAGTCCTGAATATTTTCGTCATATTATCGATCTTATGCCGACCTTTGTATTCAAACATTGGACGGCGGCTGTGAAACGTTGTCGGAAGAATTTTATTCGATCCCGAATAAAAAGGCAAACAAAAATTGCAAAAATGTAAAATTTCAATAAAAACCACCTGAAAAAGAACGTCAATAACAAAAAGTTCCAAGAACCCAACATTAACCCGAACCAAATCAAAGCGACAGACCCAATAGTTCCACCGAAAGGTGATATCCTTTCTCATTCCGCACTGTGCATTTGCCTGTAATTGACTAAGTCGTTTGCCCATTGTTTCATTTAGAACGTCCTCTTGACAACATGCCGGTTGATTGACATGTTACGATTCATTCAGTAGGAAAATCAACAGAGCATTATCCGAATTGTGCTTATCCGGTAGATATCATCGCCCATTCTCCTTGGAATAAAGGACATTCAAATACAAAGTACCTTATGCCATGACATCGTTCAGTATACGAGTACATTCCCCCGCAGGTGTTTACCTCGCACCCATATCATCAACCAGCGATATATTTTTACTTGAACGGCCAGTACAAAGGTGCACACAGGATGTTCTTTGCCTTATTTCTTTGAATTGGTTTATTGAATTGAGACGACATGGAACATGGTGCACTCCTTCTCCATCGAATTCCACAAATTGTTGCCTATTTACATGCTTGACAAATAATATCCTTCATTTGCAGGGTTTCCCATTAAGTTATGCCCACTGTGTGAGTGCACAATTGTTGTTCTGATTAAACCAAGCCGTTTGTTCGAATTAAAATTGCCAACAATCGGTGTCCCAGAACCGAATGAAGTCAAAGTGAGCCATGCAACACTAAAAAACTAACAATTTTTGCAGTCGACATTTTTATTCACAGCTTAAGTAACCCGGTTCGACCCCTGATTTTTCACCACCGCTACAGAAAGGATTTACTTTTTCGCAGCCCAGCACACTCAAGTTTTTTTCCTGCTGTGAACATGAACCACTCAAACTCTTGTCGGGCTTTTTTTTTAAGTATTTATGGAGTTCGATTAGCATTTGAATTCGCATTCATACACCATCCCGGAAGTACCAACAAAATAATATTCATCCGGAAATTCCTTACGAAACGATGTGTGTAAACATTTTATGCAAAATGAGTATACCAACTACAAGCGAATTTTTCCATCAGGATATAGAATGGAAATGGCAAGGAGCAGGAAAAAATCGGTTTTTGTTTGAAGCTATTACTTTCGGAATTATGAGAAATATGTAGGAGTACACATATTTTTATAACAAAATACATATGTACTGCTATATGATGTACCTAGGTATCGGATGCATATGCATATTACAACTGTATTTCCAGTGACACAGATTTCAGGTCGATATAAGCCTTGTTCAGCGCGACGACGACGTCAAAAGTACGAACGCAACGGTGCAAATGAGTGAAAACTGTCGCAGCAAATTAAGGGGGGGCGTAAGTGTCAAAATGAAAGACCGTTTTTTTTTGTCAATATGTAAGGCAGTTTGGAAATATGTACAAGTCACATTTTACTATTTTTTATTTGAAGGCATATTTTTGAGAAAAAAAGCGGACCCACTGACAAATGGTGTCACTGACGTTTATAGTTGGGTCATTAAATAACTCTGAAAATTACTTGTTTGAAAAAAAAAATGCCCCTTTTCCATTGACCATCCAACGAACAAATTAACTCTTAGGTTGCAGTTTGACACTACAGTGGACGTCCATAATAACGAAAATCAAGTGTAACGAGTTGCGATTTATAACGAACGCTTATTCGATTTTCATTCACGGTTGAAAATCATGGCGTTAAATTTAATATTTTTGGGGTTGTATACATTTAATAAATTTAATATTTTGCATATACTCAAATTAAACGATTCATAAAAGATTTATTAATTTTAAATATTGTCTGCTATTGCAAAATATGTCTGAAACATTAAATTTTAATATAGATAGAGATGGTTTTCAATTTAACACTTATTTATATTGAAAAATATTATTTTAATAGAGTAATCGCGGCCCTCCCCAGCGGCCGGCCACCTCTCAGAAAAGTCGTTATAATTTGTGAATTGTATATACCTTGTTCTCTTTCAAAGTTTTTGGTCTGAAATTGTTTTCTTAAACTGCTCCATTAATGTGTCAAAATTCTTGTTGCGAGGCCCAGTCGCTCTCAAGAAATCAACTCATTTGACTTGTGCTCTGTCGGGGAAGGTTTGTGTGTAAATTTACTGTCAAAACGTTGGTGAAATTGCTGTCGGAATTAGTTTTTTTTGTGAACATTTTGTAGGTAATTGTTTTCAAATGTTTTTTTTTATTTATTTTTAATAATTGAAATATTTTTTTTTTCTCAACTTTTCTGTAATAAAACATTTAACTAAAAAAATATTAAACAAGTTAAGCGCTTTATTCACTGGGTGGCCGAAGATGGGACAAGAGGTGGCCGGAAACAGGAAACAAGGGGCCGGTCAGTGGAAAAAAATACTTTTTTTAAATAAAATCTAAATAAACAATTTTCTGATAAGAATAATTAATTTTTTCTTCACTTTCAGACGATAATTTATTTTAAGAATTATTCAAAAATATTAATATTTGTTGTTACCGTGTTAAATTTTATGACGAAAAATCCTAAGGGGCCGGCTACTAGCGACTCTACCCTACAGACCCGGTTAGATTGTACAAAAATACATACTAGATTTTAATCTTTAGAGATTAAAGTTCAGAAAACTCGTATTAAAATGAGAATTTTAATGAAACAATTATTAAATTTCAATATAAATATATTACAGAAAAAGTTTATGAAATTGGAAATACTGAAAACTAATTTTTCTTGTATTGCATTGACCTGTAATACTGCGGATGTATTAAAAAATACCCCCATATATATATCTGTCATCGGGCCGAATATTCCGGTTATAGTTATAGTTAGTTATAGTTTAGTTTGAAGTTATCGAAGTCGAATTTTAAAGTGCATTAATTATTATTGTATTTTCACTGAAATTATTAATATGAGTAACGAGCAACGAGTCGGTAAGATGACACTATTGACAACGCTGGTTTAAAGATTGTGGCGAATTCAGTCACTTTCTGTCATTATTTAGCAATGGCGAATTCGTTAGCTCTCGCTTTCAAAAAGGCTCGCCAATAACCTTTGTTCAGTTCAATCAATCAAAAATAATAGAACAATCTGTCGTATCGTTTGAGTTCATGCCAGTTTTGAGGTACAACATATAAATTTACGTAAAGCATTTGAAGAAGCTAAAGATTTTATATTAAAATTTGAATTTCGATATTCCCCTTGTAAGTTGTTTTTGTGGGTAGTTCCAAATGTTCCAAATACTTGTACATATTTCCAAGTTTGTATTCATTTACAGAAAATAAAACTGAATTCCCTGAGGGCAGATTCCGTCGGGACGATATCGTTTTTGAAACTTTGATGACCATATGAAGTTATATTCTGTCCGAATTTGTTTCACTATTGTCAGCTTTCGTTACATTTGCGGAAAATGAACTGGATTAAGGTCTCATACTCGTAATTTTGGCACTTAGTTGCTACTCTGGAGGTCTATCGTTTCGACGATAAGCGTCTGAAAAATTACGGAATGAATGCCCTGTTGAGACGTTCGGCTACACCGTTTATTTCGTTCGTAAGATTTCATTTTGAAGAGTCATTTATTCGCTGTTTGTCGTTGGTGAGTCGGATTATTTCGTGTCGAATTGCCGTAAAGCAACAATCTCCATACAGCAAATGGTGCCCACGATTCGCTATCCGATATCACGAACGTAAATAAAAATTTGATTAATAAACACATTTTCAATGACTTCTTTCTTAAAAGAAAGTATAAAAAATCGATCGATACAACGCACTTGCTCGATATAGTGAATGGGCCCTACTAATAATCATTTTTAACCTTCAAACTAAATATTTTTTAGGTCACAATATACAATTTTTAATGGAAAATTTCGTCACTCTGAGTTTAAAAATATCCTCTACACTAAAAATGATTATAAGAGTCGCTCAATGACATCAAACATTATATCTGTGGCAATAAGACAGAGTAGCTTATATCAAAAAAAAGTGTTTTTGAAATAGTCGCATTCTTATTTTTAAAAAAATGTTAGCCCCAATCATAAAATATTAAGTAAACCTCTTATTTTACAATTGGGGCTAACGTTTTATTAAAAATAATCATAATTTACAATTTTAGACAAAAATGCGATTATTTCAAAAGCACTTTTTTTACATAAGCTACTCTGTCTTATTGCCCCGGATATTATTCGTTATACTGGTCGTCCACTGAAAACAGCATTGCCAGACGGTCAAAATATTTCTCCAAATAAATCGGAAAAATGTATTGTCATTAGTTTTTTGTAACATGTTTTATGTACGACTTAAAAAAAGTAATTTTGAATTGAAATGCGAACATGTAAGTTTGGTTTTCCAAATGCAAAAGTGTGCGGTATATATTATAAATAAATCATTTTGAAACCATCTTGTTTACACAGCCCTTATGCAAGTTTTATGAAATTGCTGTTGATACAATTTAAAAATGAGGTTGACGCTTTAGTCTGAAAGCTGTTACAAAAAATTATAACTTTTTCCTAACGAACGAAACTGGCTTTTTTGAAGGACTTGTTTTTTATTTGTGGACAGAACAGAATGACGAACCTCTACGCTATCTAATGCTTAAGTTTAAATTTCTGAGCGTTTCTTTCTTCAGAAGCAAATTTTAAGGTTATGAAAATTATTTTAACCAAATACTCGTATGCCTAAATAAATTAGAAAAAATCCCAGATTTCCTCCTAAACAATTTCTCGACGTCGACCAAAAAAAAAAAACCCTAAATATGGCAACCCTTACTGGTTATGACATGTCGCTACATCTAGCGGTCAGTGGCACGCGAGCAATACCGAATTAGGAACAATTAAGAGAGCCCAGAAAATAAACGGATCAGAAGACAACGACTTTTCTAGGTCCAATACGCTATTCTATCCTTTGCCATCTCATACTGCTATCTGTTGGGACAACTGAACTTCAAGCTGACTCATCTATTTTCGATGGCAACAGCTTCAATCTCAAGTACCTACATCAATTTGGGACATCATCCTGGACACAAAATGTTCCTTAATAAATTGAATGCCTATTTAAATATTATAGAGTTTAATGCAAAGACAGTTCGCAGATGAATGAAATGGACAGGCATGACTTGACTGCAAATGATAGGGGTCACCTTTTCAGTGCAATTGAAAAAAAATTGTAAACGTTTTGCATGAAAATTGTAACGTTATCGCAAATCATCCACGCACAATTGCTCATGGACATTTTATCCACATTGAATTGCTGGAAAGAAAAAGTTAGGCCCTAACCACATTGGATGTGTGATTGGTGAGTACTTCTTTGGTGTCAAGTTGAGTTGTTCTGTAGATGAGTTGGGCCCGTAAACAGAGGCTCCAATTGTTTGTTAACTCGCTGACGACACCGCCAAAGAACAGTAGTCTTGAATGCAGAAGGCCATAAAGTTAGATCATGGTCACCGACCTGCAAAGTTGTTTTGTAAGACTATCCGCCGAAGAAAGTGGAAAATTATTAACAAAATAAATAAATAGTTGCAGCGACAAGTCCATATAGGACCCTGGGCCTAGCTTCCCGTCAAAGATTAAGTTCAAGAGATGTCTGGTGCCATAAACTGAAAAAGTGGGTTGATGATAGTTCCCCTTCACGAGGAACCACTTTTAAAACTTGAAATCAGTGGCACAGTGCTTAGAGTGGTGAACTGAACTACTGCTGAAAGGATTTTAGGTTCAACCCCCAATAAAACAGAAATTGCGGCAGCTAAGTAACAAAGAGGGTAATAGTTTTTAAACTTGAAATCAGTGGTTAGAGTGCTGGACCAATAAGCGAAGTGGAACAGGTTCAACCCCCAAAAAATCTGAAGTTGCGACACCAAGTAGCAAAGTGCGGTAATGTGTACCTTTACAAGAAATCACTTTTAAAACTTGAAATCAGTGGATTAGTAGTTAGAGGGATGGACTACTGAGTCCCAGGTTCAACCCCCAAGAAGTTACAAATTTCTCCAGCGCCACCTCTCGCGAACATCTGACAACTATCTGAAAGTGTTAGTGTCATCAGAAAACTTCTTAATTCAGCGCTTGGATCCAGAATAGAATTGTAGGTCCTTTCCGTTCGCTCCAAGAATTAAAACTCACACAAACGAATGATCAGTAACAAATGTATTTTCCAACAACAATCGGGGTAACACAAGACAACAAGTCTGACATGAACTTGTTGAATCTGTCAACATGTGGTGATAATCCCAGCATTGGACTTGTAGCTTGGTGGTACCAAATTCAGCTACACTTGAAAATCTTCACTTGCCAACAAGACAACAAGTACTTGTGGTGATGAGTTATAGCCTCCTGTTACTGGCAAACGAGTACTACCCGTGACTAAACTCCTGAAAGTGCTTTTCACCAAATTATCTGCCTTAGACATTAGACAAGCTTGACAAGTACTTGTTAAATCTGTCAACAAGAGGTGCTAGGCCCAGCATTAAACTTTGGAAAATTCAGCTGGACTTGTAAAAATTGACAAAAATATAATTATGAATCCCTGACAGTCAAGCGAGTACATGTGCTTCAAGTCCTGCCAGCGCCTTACACCAAATCTCTTGCCTTCTGGCATACAACATACGCAAGTATAAAATATTTTCACCAAACTGTTGGCCAGTTTCCAAACCACAAGCATTTTGAGCGAAATTCAATTACACGCTTATTGAGTGACACTATAACTAAATCCCGCATCAATCCCTCATAATCAAGAGCGACTGATTGCGGTCGTTTTGATCCCGCTCTTGTGTGCCCCAGATACGAGCAGCACCCAAAAAAAAAACCCACAAGGGAATACCAAAAACATTCGTTCTTCCGCCTACAGCCTACACTTGAACTATACCCATGACCTTAAAACAGAAAAAAACGCACACATACACACACACAAACTTCCTTCTCGTAGTTTTAGTTTTAGTCCTTCTCGGCGTCGTCATCATGGCATGGTGGATGGTGGATTGTGTGGAATTGAATTTGCCTTCAATTTTGCCGACAAAGGAACGGAATGCTTGGCATCAAAATTCACTTTTCTGCACTGTTTATTGACAAACGAATTCCGCAAAGTTTTGTTTGTGTGTGTGTGTGTGTGTGCGTGTATTAGCCGGAAATCCACCATAGAGAAGACGGAGCAAAAGTGTGTGGAGATGGGTCCCTGGCCCACAAGGTGTTTACAAAAATACGCGCAAAAATAATATTTCCCCATTCATCTCTGTTCGAATATTTAAAACAACACGGCCATGTTTTGACAGGAATACGTGGATATAGAGGGCTGTGTGCAAGGACGAGAATTCCATTTTAAGTTCTCGCAGCGATGTTACCGCTTTGCATGTAAATCATGTCGGAGACAGCAATTCTAAGGGATTTTGACAAGCATCACACACAAAAGCGTTAGACACGATGTAATAGGTTCCAGTACAAGTTGTATCCCCGTGTCGGTCGCTCCTTGAGTGTGGGCGGGCCAATATCATATTCCATCCACGGCTGGGCCATGACAAAAAGTTGAATTTCTGTTCTCTCCCCCAACGTTTGAGTTTCAGCACAGGTGCCATGTACCCATAGCTATCTTGCTGCCGATGATAAACTGGTGCAAGAAAACGACAAGAAAGGATACTCTGTGGAGAATTTTAATGCTGGCAATAAATCAGGTTGCTAGTGGCACCACATCAAAGGGTTGTGCCTGGATGGGGAGGGTTCCGGCGCCGTTCTTATAGTTTTCGGTGCGAAGTTCATAAGACCCAAGTGTAAAGTGGGGAAATGAGTAATTGTGTGCACAAGTGAGAGTATAGTCAGACGCTATGATATACACTTTCATGAATAACATACTAGTTGTGCATATTGGGCCAACTAAGCGAAGATAAAGTGGCACAAGGCGAGCGCTCAAAAAATATATCCACACACCACACACACATACTGAGCGTGTGTTCTTGAGATTTAATCAGCAATCAAATCGAGAGAGTGGTACAGCTACGCTTTTGTGGTGCGCGCGAGAAAATATATCCCTCCCAAGTGGCATATTTTTTACGAGTTTTATCGGTTTTTTTTTTTCGTCCTTTAGTACCTAGGTGGCAGACAGATGACATAAATTTCGGTGTTCCACTGGGTGAAATTTGATTCTGTCTGCGGGACGGAGCGCGTACCAAAAAAAAAAAGCTGAGTCTCCTTTATGGGGTTTTTTAAAAAGGAGTCAATGCAATAAATTTGCCTGCGGAACGCCAATGAATAATGAGGCACTTTCCTACACAATTAGGGGCCAGACATAGGTGGGTCTTTGATTTGGATTGTGACCGACTTTGCGGTCGGCTGGTTGTGGTTGCGTTTCGGTGGCAAGCGCTTTCAATTTCGCTTGGAAGGTTTTTATTTCACTGAGATTTGATTCGTTGTCATTTGTGTTTACCGTTAATCAATCGGGGAAAACAAAAAAAAAAGTTTTAACGCGCAATTGAATTAAAAGGTTCGCCCCCGATCGATTCTGATTTCCCCATCTTTACCCGCAATCTATTCATCGAAGACTCGTCGAATTCAAGGATATAAAAACAGTCATGAATCAGCAGAGTGCGTCTTCAAATTTCCTCGAGTACCTATCCTCGGGCGCATGCTGGCACACACGTGTCTGACCACTTCACATTAGCAACACACACGCACAGGATACTGCATACCCGCCATGATACTCGTACCGCATACTCGTACACAGCATGGATTCCATAAATTCCCAGCACACATGCACAGCACAGCGTTTGTTTTCATTTGGAGTATCCCCATCTATATCTTTATTATTCCATTTCGGCTGCTGGTCAAAAATAACGGCCGGAATTTCTCATGCAAATCCTTATTTTAGAATGGATTTACCTCAATCCACATTGGGGTCGCAATTCTATCCACATATGCAAACACAAACGGATCGCTTCTTGTGGGATAACGCACCGTATAATCCGTCTTTGGCTTTGTGGTTATTTTTGTTTTGTCATTAAGCAGCGGACAGAAAAGAAACACACAAAAAACAAAAACAGCATTTGTATTGTATCCTATTTGTTGACCACTGCCCGTTTCAGTTTCGTTTATCGATTTATGTTTTACGTCTGTCATATATTTTCATTTGCTATCGCATAGCAGGTATGGAATGGTGAGCACACCACAAAAGTTGATTATGCTATGGCCAGAGAGAACAACGATACGATAGAACTTGTGTACCGAAAACTTTCATTTCCATTGTGATAGTTGGCCCCGTGGGACATTTTCGGAAAGTACCTATCTTTGACATTCTTTGGCAAAAATTTCTTATGATATCACAACTTGTTTGTTTTCGAACGAACTCTTTGTGGATGGTTTTGAAATGGGTTCGTTTGGGGGCAACAGAGATGTTGTTTTTATTTTGCGATAGTCGTAAACGATTTTAATTGGAATTAATATGAAGTAATTTAATGGATTTATTTTATGCGAAATGACCTGGGAAAATTCGACATTATAGATTGTGTTCAATTGGATGTGAACTCAAAATGTAACCATGGGGTACGAAAGTAGTTACCCCGATGTGATTTAAAATATGTATAACCACATCAAATGGATGTGGGCGTCTAATTTCCGACTATTAACAAGGGTGCACATTTTTATTTTACACTACTTTGTTACAAAAAAAACATACTAGTGTAACATTAGTTGCATATCGATAGCCCAAATTCTAATCTGGCATAGCTCGAGAGCAAATTTGTTCATACAAAGAAAAAAGTATGAACGAACATAAAATTCGAAAATTCGAGACGGAAAATAGAACCCCCGCGGTCGTATCTGCTTTCAGTTATAAAACTTGGAGCCATGAACCACGACATATATTTGTTTTCCGTAAGTTTTACCTATATTTCAAATGTCAGCATCCTGGGTCGCTGAATTTGTGAGTTATTTCAGAAGATTGCCTATGGAAAATTGTTATTTTTAATTACTTTATTTATCGACGGATTCAAATATTTACGAAGTGGAAAAAAATGGTTTTAATATCCAGATTGAAGTTGGTGTCGCATTTCTCGGATTGAATTTTCTATATCATCCCTCGATGAGAAGTATTAATATTTTTTGTATGTTTTAAGTTTCTTCTTTAAAATTAAAAAAAAAAATAATATATCAAGTTACAAATAAATTTTACAGCGCATATGGCAGTTTTTCACTTCACACGTTTTTGAAGTATAAAATTAAAAATATAAATTCAAATTTAAATATGAAATGAAATAATTTGTTTTTATTTAGATAGTAAAAAAAATATAAAATTCAACTTTTACAGCCCGAATCTGGCACAAAATCCTCACCAGGTGAGGTGAAATTGATTTTGTGAGCTTTTCGTATTCTGTGATCTATGATACCATCAAAGGAATATGTATTCATGGCAGGGGACTTACAGCGAGAAAAAGTTATGACAGAATACTTAGAAATGTTTAAAGAGAGACTGCTTTTGGGGCGCCACAGATGAAATTTCTGAAGATGTGAGTTCAACAGGTGGAAAGGACGATTATCTTTCCCCGGCATATAAATCTTAAAGTCTTTCGCAAACATCAACAAAAAGCATTCAGGTATAAATTTAACAATGTCATTAAAAAATAATAAAGGGTCCGCCAACTTTTTTTTTCAACTAGTGCTTATTTCGCGAATGGTAACACTGGCTCATGTCTGATTTGACAGATAATTAGTTTTATCCTTCCGCTGAACGAATATGGTTGTGTATACGCTTGAACAACGCTGGGAAATATTGCGACATTACTTTGAAAATCATGGTAATGTTGCAGAATGTGTGCGAAAATTGCGTACGGATTTTGGAAGAAGAGAAGCACCGTCAGCTCCGTATGTTCGTTATCTTGTGAAAAAAGGGAAAGAAACTGGCATCCTCATCGATAAACCAAAGTACACCCGAGAAAATTGAAATTCAGAGGCACAATTGGGCCATTTTTCTTCGAAAATGAACAAGGAGTGGCCGTTACAGTCAATGGCGATCGTTATCGGGCCATTTTGAACGGATTTTTGTTCACAAAAATTGAAGAGGAGGATATTGGCAACATATGGTTTCAACAGGACGGCGCTACGTGCCACACAGCCGAAGCTACACTCGATGTTTTGCGCCCTGTTTTTGAAGATCGCATTATCAGCCGCAGAGCTGATGTCGTTTGGCCACCGCGGAGCTGCGATTTGACACCGTTGGACTATTATTTGTGGGGTGCCGTAAAAGATAAGTGTTACGCCGACATGCCAGAGACAATTGACGCTTTAAAGGACAATATTCGTGAAGCCATTGGTGAAATACAGCTGCACACAATCGATAATGTGCTTAAAAATTGGACCGGTCGTGTAGGCTACTGCATGGCCAGCCGAGGCAGCCATTTGAATGAAATTATTTTCCATTATTAACCGGAAAAGAGACCTGTAGAGACGAACAAGGAAACCTTATGGTAGAGTCACAGTCGGTGCTGAGGATATGGAAAAACCATTTCTGCAAACTGTTAAACGGCGAAGACGACCCAAATTCCGCTGTCAGGCAGAACGAACCATTCAACTTAGACGTTGAAAGCCAAGACTTCCGTCCACCCGACCAAAACGAAGTGAGGATAGCAATATCCAAGCTTAAGACCAACAAAGCTGCTGGACCAGATGGCTTGACTGCCGAGCTTTTAAAGGCAGCGGGAGATGACTTGGTAGAGAGCATACACCAACTCGTCTCCAAGATTTGGTCGGAGGAAAGTATGCCTGATGAATGGAACCTCAGCATCGTTTGCCCGATCCACAAGAAAGGAGACCCTCTAAACTGCGCCAACTATAGGGGTATCAGTCTTCTTAACATCGCATACAAGATCCTGTCTGCCATACTGTGTGAACGCCTGAAACCTTTTGTCAACGATCTGGTTGGTCCCTACCAGTGCGGTTTTAGGCCCGGTAAGTCCACAACCGACCAAATATTCACACTACGGCAGATCCTGGAGAAAACCCAAGAAGTACAGATCGATACTCACCATCTTTTTATCGATTTTAAGGCCGCATACGACAGCATATATAGAGACGAGCTGTATAGAGCTATGTCTAGTTTTGACATCCCTGCCAAACTCGTCCGATTTTGCAGAATGACGATGGAGAATGCTCGCTGCTCCATAAAGGTCGGAAACAATCTCACCGAGACCTTTGATGTCAAAAAAGGATTTAGACAAGGTGACGCGCTGTCGTGTGACTTCTTCAACATCATTCTTGAGAAGATTGTGCGAAACTCGCAAGCCAACACCAGAGGCACAATCTTCCAGAAGTCTGTGCAACTACTTGCATACGCTGATGACATCGACATCATTGGCAGAACACAGCCAGCTGTCACTGGTGCGTTTGCAAGTATCAGTACAGAAGCGGCAAAAATGGGCTTAGTGGTGAATGAGGGCAAAACAAAATATATGCTGTCAATAAGAAGGGAAACACAACATCGACGAATCGGTCAGAACGTCACGACAGACAGCTATAATTTTGAGGTAGTTAGGGATTTTGTCTACCTCGGCTCCGCTATAAATTCTGACAACGACATCACATCAGAAATCAATCGAAGAATTACACTTGCCAACCGCGGTTTCTTTGGCCTAAGAAGGCAATTGAGAAGTAAGGCCTTGTCAAGAACCACTAAGGAGACTCTATATAAGACCCTCATCATCCCAGTCCTACTCTATGGCGCAGAAACATGGACGCTATCAAAGGCGGATGAAGATCTCCTTGGTCGTTTTGAACGCAAAATTCTTCGATTGATTTTCGGTCCCGTTTGCGTTGACGGGCTTTGGAGGAGGAGATTTAACAGCGAACTCTACGAGCTGTACAGCGACATCGACCTGGTCAGAAAAGTACGCATCAGTCGACTAAGATGGCTAGGACATGTAGAGCGAATGGACACCAACGCTCCGGGCCGAAGAGTCTTCGATTCAAACCCGGAGGGACAACGCAGTAGAGGAAGACCTCGCCTTAGGTGGCGCGCGCAAGTGGAAGGGGACCTCAACCAACTTGGAGTGCGCAACTGGAGGCAGTTAGCCAAAGATCGCGCTTACTGGAGAGGCGTATTGGTTGAGGCCCAGGTCCACCCCGGACTGTAGCGCCACCTAAGTAAGTAAGTAAGTATTAACCGGAAGGATCGTACTTTCAAATAAAAAAAGGAATTTGAGAAAATATTCAGTGGTTTTTTTTTATAGCATTTTGAAAAAAAAAGAAGTTATTTGGCGGACCCTTTATAAAGAGTAGTGGTCCAATATGGCTTCCTTGGGGGACGCCAGAGGTTACCGATATATTTTTCGAAGTAACTTCACGTTTTGGAGTCTATCCGAGAGAAAGGAGGAAACCCAATTTAAAAAGAAGACTGGAAAACCCAGCCTTGTAAGTTTATGTAGCAACAATTTATGGTTAACTCGATCAAAAGCTTTGCTTTTCAGTTAGATGACATCAACCTGGTTACCTTTACTAATTTCAAAAATAACGAAATTCGTGAATACTAAAAGGTAAGTAACAGTTGACCTCTTTTTAACAAAGCCATGCTGATTATTACAAACAAGGGAATTACGGTAAAAATTTAATCTTTCGGTAACTAGGGAGTCAAACAATTTTGGAATAGAAGATTGCTTGCATATACCTCTATAGTTTTCAACTTTATTTCTCCTACCAGACTTAAAAATGGGAACTATAAAAGAAATTTTCCAAACAGATGGGAATGTGCTAGTACCTAAAGATAGATTAAAAATATGGCATAAAATTGTATGTAAAGGAAACGCCCAGTTTCTGAGACACATAGAAGGAACCCCATCTGGACCAGGGTTTAGGCTAGAATCCAAGGACGCTAAAGTTTTGAAAACATTGCCTTCAGAAAATTCCATATTATCATAGTATAGGAACCATCAAGATAATCCAAAAATTGCTCATCAATCAACGAGTCATGGTTTGAATAAACTGATTGGAAAAAACATGCAAAGTTATTAGAAATAGTATGGGAAGAATCAGCAAGATGTCCCTCAAAAGAGAGTGAGGCTGGAAAACCATCACTTTGGAATTGAAAAATTTCCAAAATTTATCGGGCCTAGAACTAATACTCTTCTGTATTTCATTAACATACATAAAGTACGCATTGTAGAGAGACGTTTTCAACTCAGACTTAAGCCTTCTTAATACCAAGTAGTCCTCATCCGCCAGACTACAACGCCATTTTCTATAAGCCCGATTTTTTAATGTGTTTAGGTTACGAGTTTTTCGTTGTCCCAGGGGCATGAATTAACCTCATTTTTTATACGAACAACAGGCAAATATTTCAAAATAACTTGGTTAATAACTTCATAAAATTTGGAGCAAATGTCATTAATATCAAAAGACAGATAAGGACCCCAGTCATAGTTATTAAGCTCAACACAAATATCACTACAATTAGCATTTTTGAAATCAAATCTGATGGATTCACAAATGAAAATCGAAATTGAAATTCAATTTACAAAAAAAGATTTAAAGAAGGGTGATATGAGTCTTCCGGAACTAGAGGAGTGAGACTCCTGGACACAAGAGTTTCGTCGCTTTTGTTGGTAAAGAAGAGATTCAAAGTACGATCCATGATATTTTTAATGTGATTCACCTGGAGTAGACCAAGTGAGTGCAGCGTATCAACAATCAAAGCACCACTTGCGGATAAAGAGTTGGCAGGGGTTAGATATGTGCAGTCCCCAAATCACCAGATGTCCATTGAATATTGGGTTGAATAAAATCACCAAAGATGTAAATTGTATCCGTTGGAGATAAAAGGTTCACAATGAAACGAATGGCGTCAATATACAACATCTAATTTCGCACTAGGTGGAATATAGATACAGACGATGTATATTTTAGAGGTAAATTTCAGGTCAAAATGGCTGCAGCAAATTTCGATGTCGTTATAATCACTGAGATCAACTTCTATTGCCTTAAAGTCGTGATGAATTGCTATAAGTGCACCGCCAAGCCGCTTGTGAACACTATTTGCCGATGATCTATCCAGCCAGTCTCTGTTATCACAATTATGTCATAAGAACAACTACAAGGTGGCGCAAAAGTAATCCTCCTATCAGAAAATGCTATAAATTTTGCGATTGGCCCCTAAATTCAGTTCTGCTTTGACATTTGTGTAGTAAACACATGCGAAATACACGTTAATAAACAATGTTACGCTACACTGCTCCAGAACGCGGAATATTGGTGACTATTTATTTGAGCAATAATCGGTCGGTGACTTTGGCACAACATGAATTTCGTCGCAGATTTCCTAGCCGTCCAACGCCTACTGGTGAAACACTGCGACGTTTAGCCGCTCGCCTCGAAGAGACTGGCACAACACGAGACGTTGCCAAGAGTAGCGGGCCCCGGAGCGCCCGTTGTGCCGAGAATATCGCCTCTGTTGACGCGGCCATTTTTTTTTCGAGAACGCCGCTGGTCAAACGACAACAGTGAACGGTGCGCGCTATAGGGCCATGTTTATCGATTTTTTTCTACCGCAATTGGACGATTTAGGACTGGAGGACATGTGGTTCCAACAGGACGGAGCTACGGCACACACTGCGCGAGCCACAACCGATATTCTGAAAGCGGTGTTCCCGGGTCGTTTTTGGCGATTTGCACTAGCCCGCAAGATCGCCTGATTTGACCGCTCCAGACTTCTTTTTGTGGGGCTTTTTGAAGTCGCGGGTTTATGTCAACAAGCCTGCGTGCATGCTTCTCAATAAATGTCTAGAAATTCGAAGTAACATTCTGTACATTCTGATTCGTACATTCTGCGAGTTATAGTTTTTTCTGACAACAACTAACTATTTTGGATTTAATTTCAATAGCAGGTTTTCGCTTTTATGCACTTTTACGGTAGAATCATTGCGTGGCAATGCCACCATTTTCTTGAACTTCTGTTTGGAAAACACCGTTTAGACTTTCGATTTTTTGAAGTGAACCTTCGTGTTGGCTATAATTAGAATTACGAATTGAAATGAAGGAGACAGTAGACAGGTCGTTTTGTAGGAATTCCAAAGTTCCGATGACACGAAAAATGGGCAGGAAACGGAAGGGGCAGCGTCTGATACTATTTTCAGTTGAAAACCATAGTAACTTGTTTTCCAAAGACCCCCAAGGATATCGTTTCACCTTTCAATAAATTTATACATCGAAGTTTTTAGAGGTTTAATTTTCAACTATTTTTTTTTAATAATTTAATTTAATTGATAAAATCGTCCTCCTTTGTTATGGAATATCAAAATCATTCTCGTTCATTTAAATTGCACCCATATTCCGAAATACTTGGACCACATTGAGAGCGTAATTTCTGTCATTGCATTTGGATAATGGAAATTGTGTCAATAGACGAAAACGAACCCCACTTTGATGGACAGGTGTATGCAACACATTCCGACAAATTGCACCGATTTCAATTAAATCTTGCACATAAATGCAATGGTATCATGTATTTAGAGCCATCTATTGCTCTCCATGTTATCGTATATTGAGAAATGTTTAAAATGCCCCCGAGCCAATGCAAATGCATATATACAACCTTACATATAGGCCCCCGAATTGCGGTCCTGTTCGCTGCCAAATTTGCTATGGTTCAACAGGAAAACCATCCACACAGGAGCTGTACCTGAACAATTATATCATTTGTGTGGTCACTCTTCCTGTAAGCCACATATCCCTTTCTTGACACAAATCCTGATTGCATTGTGCCTCCAAACTGTACAATGTTCCGTCCGCATGCTAGCCGACCGAACTATGGTTATGTTTAATTAACCACACCTACTTCTGACGCAATCTGTGGGTGAACTATGTTTGCTCGGTCCCTCATTATCCCAATGCTTACATACGTTTCGTGATTAGCCACTAATAGGTATCATTTATTAATCGATATATCTGCACATGGATACCTATGCCGAAGCCGGCTTCACCCACAGTAAAGTAAAGGGCCGCTCTCTGGGGTAAAGCGAAAGCCAGACAATGCCATCGATTATCCCGACTCCCGTGCCACCGTCGCCATTGCCGATGCAGTTGCAGTTGCCAAGTGGGCGAGCACGATAGTGTTGAGTTAGCACAAACGTCTACCCGGAATTAGCATATTCATGCCGGACAATGTATCCGCTTTTAAATGGTTTAGATGGCAAAGTTTATGGACTGGCATTTAACAAAACTGGAATATCTTCTGCACTGTGTGTGGCTAGGAAGCTTATGATAACCTAACCGCAAACAGAAGGAGGGGCACACTTGAACTAACTGAAGAAATTAATTAACTCGATGCAGCAACAAATTGAAGAAATAGGTGTTGCCACGTATATGTACCTATCCGATACGCACCGGGCTGCAGGCTTTGCCTGCGGTTCTTCTTCTTCTTCGTTCTGAAATGCAATTTAGCAGGAAACTTCTTTTTTTTTTTCATTTTTAATGAAAGTTGTTGTGAACTGTAAACCCCATGCGCATAATGTGCACTGGTCAGGCTTTCTTTGAAAAGGGTGGGCAGGATATGCTTGAATATGTAAATTTAATAACACACTCGTCCGTTGGACTTTTAGGGAGTGGTGTCATTGATTTTTGCCATGCATTCATCTCTGTATTCATTTTCCGTATATATACAGTCCTGATACGTATATCACTCTCACTCAGCCCCAACCCAGGGAGATATATTTTTAATTTAGCCTTTACACTGGACCATCAGACCGTCAGGGCACAACAGTAGGCAATGCGTATGTATGTTGTTTGCATTTGGAAAGAATAACGTTTATCCTCATGTAGGTATACACAGCGGGCCCGTAGGTCTAAGCCAAGTATCCACAATAAAGTAAAATATTTGCTCCTGCTGCAGAAGTTTATAAATGGAAAATGCTTTTGGCGAAATTCTGCAACCTTCTACTGGGGAATCCTTTGAACTTAACTACCTTAAGAGATAAATAATTTATCCAGATCCACCAACAACAATATAAAAAGGATATTTCTGATTTTGCTCCTCGTTTGGTTTTTCTGTTTACTTTGCTACGGCTACGCAGCGCGAGAAAAGGTAGTCGTCTTTACACTCGTTTTACCTGATGGAGTTGTTTCATTTTTTCACACACTCACGGATGGAATGGGGTTTCTACATCAACGATTACAAACGGTTTCAGGCAATCCTTTGAACTTTGAACCTGGAAATTTGCCGAAATTATGTGTCAGAGATGGAATCATCGACGCAGACAATGCGACTGAAAACAAAACATCATCAGCAAATTAATTTAGAGATATGAAACGCATGTTTTATGTGTTGATAAGGTGTAGATGTATAGAGCCTATGGGAAAATGGCGTTTGTAGTCCTCAGGCAACTTTAAATCGGCAGGCCTAACAGAACTCCAGCATTTTGTGGAATCAAACTCTCTCAAATCAATTTCTTTTTGGCACAGGCGAATGAGCTTTATTCAGTTGGTCAATAGTCTTACGATTTGGTAATGTGGAGTGGAGTTACCCCGGAATTCATTAGGAATTGGCTGGCGTACATTTTTATGCCTTTCGGTATCGCTTAGGAATGACTAATCATTTTATATTTATATAGTTTTATTTTAAACGTTTCAAATAATACCATGATTTTTTTTGCATAACTATTAGTTTGCACTATATATTTTTTCTAATTGTCGTAGGTAGTTGCCAATCATAGCATTGTTTACCTATAATCAGTGCCGTAGCCAGGATTTTGTTTCCGGGAGGGCTTGCTTCCAAATATTACAAGGAGTTCTTTAAAAAAAAATGTTTTCAATTCATCGACTTTTAGTTTTTTAAATCGTATCTACTTAAACCAACATACTTAAATGATTTTTGTACACTCTTTGTTCAAAGCAGTAGACGTCTTGATTTTCAGCTTTCTCCATTACGTAGTAAGGTAAAGATATTGTATTCGTACAAAATGCCGAACTCGAGATGTTAATCAATTCTAATATTACGATGATAGAGCAACTCAAAAAAGTGGGTGACAAAATTCTGACCGTCTGTCTGTATGTCTGTCCCGACACCTACAGCATAAACGGCTACACGGATTTCGTTGAAACTTCGGATTTGGGGTTCGGGCCGTTTTTTTTTTGCACGTTAACCTCAGTATAACTGGTAGTTCCCATATAAAATTTTCATACCAGTTTGATTTGTTCGAAAACGGCTCTAACGATTTCAGCCAAAATTGATATTTAAACTTAAGTAGGTGAGGTTAACATGACTGCATACTAAGTTTTCCGCTGAAAAATCGAATAACAGTACTTTTGAAATTCGGGCATACCTACCTATCCCGAAAACGGTCCATACGATTGTAACAAAAATTAATTTCTAATGTAATATGGTCATTTCTAACTTAATGGCAAACTCAATTTTTCTCCGTATTATTGTAAAATCAATTTTTGAAAAAAAAATCATTTTTTTAAAAATGTTGTTTTCTTTAGTTTACTTGAAAACGGCAACATCGATTTCGACCAAAATGCAAACTTAGAGTAAAATTGATGTCTTCAAAATGATTGCGTCCTTAATTTTCATTTCCAATCGCACCGAAAACGCTAATTTTTAAAACTGCCCATATCTTGAAAACCCCATTTTCGATTTCAAAAAAAAAACTTTAACTTAACTTGTACTCGGTTTTCAGCTAAATAGTTAAGCAATAGTATTTTTCAAACTAAGCATTGCAATATTTGGTACTGTTTTGTTTGTCAAATTTTACAAAAACCACTCTAACGATTTTAATCAAAATTCATAGTAATGATAAAATCAGTATTCGATCCCGTACTTCAAAGAGGTTTCTACATTTGAACGCGTTGTTTGTTTCAATGCAGTTCTTGGAGGCCTTAATTCAACTTCAATTAAGTCCTCGGCAAGTTGGGATGCGCATTGAAAAGCCTCTCAGAAAAAAAGTCGCCATTTTCTCTGATGTTCTCAAGAGAATTCAGAACTTCTTTTGTGAGGTCGCCATTTTCTCTGATGTTCTTAAGAGAATTCAGAACTTCTTTTGTGAGGTCGATTGCAGCAAAGAGGTCTACAAAAGTTTTAGTTTTTTTTTGTTTTCAGCCCCTGACTATGTGTCTGCCTATAATAACTTACGTTAGCTGAAAGCCACTCAATTTACGTTTATTTTCGAACTTATTTGTCAGAACCGCACTGTAATCCATTTGGATTTCAGACACCTCCAATAAATTGTGTATCTGTTTTGGGATATCTCGTCATTTTTCTTCACTCGCTTTTTGTTAATTCACATTAAATATTGAACAGGTCTGTTGATGCCATATGGCAACATGTATATTTATATCGTCCATTCTCTGCCTCCGAGTTTATTTTGTTGATTTGCTTTTAAAATTCATTTCCTAAATCTGTTCAATTATTAGAGACAAAAATACTGGCTGATGGTTGACGTCCTTCTGCTTTTAGTACTCTTGCAAGAAAGGTCTATTGAAGGACTCAAATTCTTTCATCGAAAGACTGTTTTTATGATTTATGTTTTACATTAACAATTTTCAAATTCATTATCGAATTTAATAAAATTAAAAAAATAAAGTAAACAGCTAAGCTCCGTCTATTCGTTTTGGCAAAATGTTGATTTTGCTCCTTTTTTTCTGTTGCCAAAAAGCATCCGACTTGTGAAAAGGTGCTTTTGTGGCTTAATTTCTGATTTTACTAAAGTTAATCTTTTTTACCTTATTGAGCTCTTAAAATGTAAAAAAAAATTTAAATTCAGAATATTTTGAATAATTTCGAAGAATTAGATATGTATATTAGATTTTCATTTTTTTTTGTATAGGTATGGTTATTATTATTATAAATAGGTATATTAAACAAATTGTAACAAACTTTTAACTTGGTTTTCAGACTGATACAATTTGTACCGATTTTGCTAAGGCATTCGACAAAGTAAATCATAGATTTCTGATCTAAAAATTGTAAAAGTAATATCTGTTTAAACTTACAAAAACAAAGAATTACCGAAAGGGTTAATCAACTGTGTTCTGATTTTGTGGCATTCATCACCACGACACGCAATCGTTGGAATTCAGTTCCCTTGTAAAAGTATCAGGAATTGTGTTCCACCTAGTTAGATATCGTCAGCGGAAAGTAAAATTCGTCTATATGCATTTTTTTTTAAAGAGGAAACAAGTTAATGACGGAGGTTTGTTGATCTGTGGGCGCTCTTTCTCAATCTGAAATTAGTTTTGGTATATCTCTTTTGTTTCATCAGATATTTCTTAACCATTTTGTTCTAAGGGCCAATTTGTTCGACTAAATTTATTCCAAATCGTTTACAAGTCATTTTTTTATACATTTTCAAGTTTCAATAAGAAAAATTCCAAAATAGTCTAAACCCAATTTGCGATATCACTTAGACCAATTGGACAATATGTAATCGTGCATATGATTCGTTAGGGCATTTTTGTTCTAAGCGGCAAAGAATTCTCATTTGGTCTATCTCATGCTTAAATGCTCTGCCTAAAATAACAAAAACATCAATAGAAGGTTTGGTTTCTAAGGAAAAGAAAGAGGACATCGCATCAATGTAGTTAGATGCCTATTGGAAATGTCCAGTTTTATAAAACAGTTCTTAAAAAAGAATTAAGGGAGAAGTGCTTGCTATCAGTGAGATGACTAAATTTTCTTTTTTCTGAAAACATGGCAGGTATGTTGACCAAAAGTCATCGGTTGTGTTTTTTTTTCTTTTTTTAGTTTTATTGTTTTTTGTTATTAAAAAAATACTAATTACGTACTTATTTAACGATTTTGTTATTTGCTTCGATGTTCGCACCGCTCGGAAACAGTAAGAAAGTTTGTTGTGATGCTCTCATGCGAAAAATGAAAGAGACAGCAGACAAATCGTTTGACAGTAATTCAAGAGTTCCGATGCAACGACAGGAAGCATGCGTCTGTTTTTTTTTTTAAGTTGAACAGTCGTAACTTGTTTTATAAAGACCCCAAAGGATATCTTTTCCTTTCCAATGGACATCTAAGTTACCAAGTTTTTTTTAGCGGTAACTAATTTTTTTTAAAATTGTGTTGATAAAATCGTAATCCTTTTTCATGTAATATCAAAATCACTACTAAACGTTTACAAAAAAAAGTTCATAAATAAATTAAAATTATTGCATCAATTTAATATGTGACAATACATATTTTTAGAATTTTGATGAAAGCAAAACTCCCATTTAATGACTTGAAGCTATACTTAAATAATTCCTGGTAATCAGAAATAAGTCGTAAAGCTAAAGGCTGGTCAAGGATTTAGTAAAGTCGCACGAAAGGTCTAGATCTAAAAATCAATTTAAAACTCACTGTATTAACATAAAATTCGTGGTTAATAATTTCAGTAATATATTTGGATTGCAATACAAAAAAAAAAACATTGTCGCAACAGGCCTATGCCATAAGACCGAACGCCTTACTTCTCAAAACCATTTGTATGTAATTCATTTTTGGGACGAATTGTGGGGTGCAACAGGACTCCAGGCGTAGCTTCTTAAAACCACCACACTGAAAGGGACCTACAATATTGTGCCGAATTTGAACGCAGAATAAATATGTCTGAATGTTTTTGAGGCATTCGCAAATGTTGGGGTCGAAAACTGAAAGGTTCAATTTGAATATATTTTTTCAATGCTACGCTTTTTCTATATTAGAGACTCATACGGAAAAAAATTATGAATAGGGGGTAAGCGCCTTTTTAAAGGCTTTCTGCAAACGAGTTTGAATTGCAGCTATACAAATTAAACTTACGGACAGTAATAACGTCGGCAATGGAGGAAATTTCGATTAAAAACTTTCGTCGTCATAGAAATGAACTTATTGCAATACGCTCCGAAGTTCGAGAAAATCTTTTACTTACAAGATTCAATTAAGATTTTAAAAGGAATAAGAACAAAATTGAAGGCGCAGTGGTTAGTGTGTTGGACTACTAAGCGAGGGGTTCCAGGTTCGAATCCCGAAAAAAAAACCAAATTTCCACTGTGCCACCTCTGGTGAACGTGTAACAAACATCCGAGATTATAACTGTCTGACTGAAAGAGCTTCTCCAATTGGCCGTTTAGACTCAGAATAAAATTGTAGATCCCTTCCATTCGTCCCAAAAAAACTCACACAAAACGAATGGTTGCGACTTCTCACTGTAGGCCTAGGGTCCATACGGACCTGTTGGGCCAACAACTTCTTTTTGATTTAAGCGAGCTACAAGCTGTAATATCGGATAGTAAGACAATGGACCGACCCGAAATATTTTTATTGAAAACACGCTTGCTTTTAATATCTTTTGTCTGTTGTTTTATTTCGTGGCGTCATTTTTTCCACTAGTACAACCATATTAAAAACGAAAATAAGATGCCAAAAAGTATAAAGAAAAATTAAGAGATATAAAAGAGAGTGAAGGTGGTTCAGGCTAGAAATGGTCCGCAGTTCTTTAAGGTACTACCAATGTCAACAATTTAGTTATTTTTAAAAAATGTTCGCAATCTAACTCCGGTGCTAAAAATATATTCTAAAAATCGTCATCTCTCATAAGAAGATTATTTTGTGTGGCCTACTCATAAAGAAGAACCCAGCTAAAACGCAAACAATTCGCTATCATTTTGCCTCTTACGAGCCACACAAACGTTCAGAAATAAATACCTACGAAATATATACCAATGCCTAAGCGGATTAATCTTTCGAATAGCTGCCAGACAAATTGGAATATTGGCTTCCTTTGGGAATAGCTATTTACTTCACAGGTCGGTTGTATGAATACGAACCCGGTCCATAATGCTTGCATAACAAATCAAGTTCATTAACCATTACACTTTCAATTATTTTCCACAACAGTATATCACTGATTATGATCTACATAATAATTTATTCATAAACATAAAATGGCCTTCCTTCGAAAATATTCTGAATACGCAGAGGCCAAGTGAGAATTGTATACCCTTATCAGATGTGACTAAAATAAAATCCTAAGTACACTGTAATAGAAACAATTCAACCCGAAGTACTATAGACTTGCTTGCGATGGACAAAATCAAGTTGTTGAAAACAAAATTCCCCACATCACAGCTTATCAATATAAAAATACTCGCAAAGTTTATATATACAGAAAAAGAATCAACCGCTTGATTAAATATGTATTTCTGTTATTGAATGAAATTCGAGCAAAAAGCAAACGGCCATTATAAGAAAGCTATTATCAGTTCGAATAAGGCAAAACAAATCGTTGACCTGACTGGTTAAACGAAGCCATAAAAACACTATAAGTGTGGTTTTATTTTTTCTCAAAGAAAATGTAAACAACTGTCACGAAGGAGCGAACATGTAAGCAGAACTTCTGCACTATTGAATTTCAAATGGGCTATGGGCTACGATAAGGGTAGTCGTGCGAAAACTCTCGCATGTAGAAAGTTGATTTATTTCATTAAAAATTATTTGTTGGTTAGGCTTTTTTTCAAACCTCATTTGTTAGGAAGGGTTGGGTCTGGGTATGGATGTGAACGATAAAAATAAAATTAAGAACATATGCCTGGTCCCGTGCGAGATATCTTGTGCGTGTTTTTTTTAAACAAATTTATAAAAGTGCTCTGAGGTATTCTCGTTCCTGACCCACGATATTTTAAGATTGATTTGTTGTGAGGGACACAAAAGGGATTTTTGCATTAGAAATGATAAATGTGTACTAAATAAAGCCCAACCGCCAATATTACCGCACTAGTAAAATAGTTGTACCTATCTTAGGTACAAAATAAAATGAAGTACATCCTGATTCGAAATGTTTAGCATCACATAATGAACGGCGCAAACTAATGGAGCCACAACTAAATCAAATATAATCACGTGGAACTAAACATCTCCTCCATTCGAATCGTAGTTTGTTTTATTTGCGATTAAATTTATCAACAGATTTATTTTTCGTTAATTTTAATCGTTTGTAACAAAACAATGCGGAAATCGATCTACGGAAATTCGCCTTTCATTTGGCCAATGTTTTATAAAAAAAAAACGGTTTCGAAATAACACTGTATTCGGTACGACAAAAAAAATACTTCCAACCTTTATTAATTTATAATTCTGAAAAGCTTTCGTGACTTTTATTTTTACAAGTCGACTGTATTTATAAAGAAAAGTTGCAAATCTGCGGTGATCTTATTGACTGTGAGAGGTCTTATGGTGTAGTCAAAAACTGACAGCTGAAAATAGTTATTTGAAAGACACTATGTTGTTTTAGAAGTACAGTTTTAAAATAAAATAAAACAGACACAAATCGTGGTAATGAGCAAAACATTGGCTTAAATGGAAAGATCATTTAGCCTTCCGCTCTAGAAGTCCAAGTTTTGAATAGTCTTATTAGCAGATGGAGCCGTGTGGCGTAAGTCAACTCAGGAAATGCCTAACGTAAATGTGTGTAAAGTGGAAAAGTAAATAAAAGGAGGTCAAATCAGAAAGTGTCACCAATTCGAAATACAAACAATAGAAACAAACACACTTTGTCTTTGAGATATTAAATTAAATTTAAATATATCCAGCTGTTACAAGCTTGGAAAAAATTAAAATTAAAACTGTGAGCTTTCATATTCATCATATAAATAAAATTGGTGTAGTTCTGTTCGACTAAGATTGAATTTGACTGCATGTTTTTAAATGCAAAAATCTTAGAAACAGCTCAGTATATTCTGGTGTATTTTTCACAGGCCTATAGAGGATACTTAAGCCTACAATATCTATTTTGTCTCAACTCTATATCTCTATAAATTCCGGAAAAAATTGTACAGGAGTAATTTATTTCTTCGTTTCGTTTTGCTTTTTTCTTTGTCACGCTTTCCGTTCGAAAATACTGGGAGCATTTAAATATAGTAAATACCAGCTTATAGAGGACATTTGCGGGTACAACTTAGGATATCCAATAACTCGATAACTTAAAAGGCTTTTTAAATAAATAGGAAAAATTTGAAACATTTCTACGATTTTCACCTGCATGAGTAGATATGCACTTCATTCTCAAATCAAACAAACTCCAGTGACGGAGAGGGAGACAGTCAGAGGCAGCATGCTGTTTGGTGTGTTAAGAACAAAAGAAGCCGTAAAAGAAATGTTAAATATGTGGAAAGGAATGTCAAATAGGTATAGGTATCAGTGATACCATATCGTGGTATTATTACATTAGGGAAAATTCCCGATGATACACGTCGTATCTGTATATAAATGCTATTTGCAATCAAGATGAGGCAGTCGAGTTCGGTCGAGTTTTTAAATAGAATTACAGTCCATGGCATGGAATTAAAAGTTGGAGTTCCAATTATGCTGCTTCGCAATTTGAATCCCCTAAGCTTTGTAATGGAACCAGATTGAGAGTGATTTCGTTGCAGAAAAACGTTATTGAGGCGTTAATTTTAACTGTCATGACAATCAATAAGTTAGTTATAAAATTATTTTCACTATCCAAAGAATATTAAATTATTGCCGATCAGTCCAACGAGCATGTGCAATGCCATGAAGATAAAGGCAGATTGGGCCCAGTCTACGGGAGATTTTTCGTATGGGTTCAAGTCCCTCACTTTTGCAGAAGGCTCTTTCTGAAATTTTTTTCCATCAATTGTTCTGAAACCACATTTTGCACGTGCGTAGCCGGGCGGGTACAGCTAGTGTATATAAAGGGTGATTTTTTAGCTGGTTTGGTTTTGGCAACACCGGTTTTGACAGCTGACGTGTGTTTAGTACCTTGTGTCACTGTAAAACAGCTTCAGTTTGGTTTGCAATTTAACCATGGATCGTCTTACAAATGAACAACGCTTGCAAATTATTGAATTTTACTATCAAAATTCGTGCTCGGTTCGAAATGTTCATCGCGCGCTGCTTCCATTTTATGATCGGCATTCTCGACCTTCTGAGCAGTCTATTCGGAAGATTGTGACCAAATTTCGCACCAAATTTACTTTGTTGGACATTAAACCACCAACACGTTTACGTACTGTGCGTAGTGAAGAAAATATTGCGGCCGTATCAGCTAGTGTGACAGAAGACCGCGAAATGTCGATTCGGCGCCGTTCCCAGCAGTTAGGGCTTTGTTACAGCACTACGTGGAAAATTTTGCGGAAGGATTTGGGCGTAAAGCCTTTTAAGATACAGCTGGTGCAAGAACTAAAGCCAGCCGACCTACCACAACGCCGAATTTTTGGTGAATAGGCTCTTGGAAAGCTGGCCGAGGATCCGCTTTTTTATCGAAAAATTGTGTTCAGCGATGAGGCTCATTTTTGGTTGAATGGGTACGTAAATAAGCAAAATTGCCGCATTTGGAGTGAAGATCAGCCAGAAGCATTGCAACAGCTACCAATGCATCCCGAAAAAGCCACTGTTTGGTGCGGTTTATGGGCCGGCGGCATTATTGGGCCATATTTCTTCAAAGATGATGCGAATCGCAGCGTTACTGTCAATGGTGAACGCTACCGAGCGATGATAACAAACTTTTTTTTGCCCGAAATGGAAGTTCTTGACTTGCATGATATGTGGTTTCAACAAGACGGTGCCACATGCCACACAGCACGCGAAACAATGGCGCAATTGCGAGGCGAGTTTGGTGAACAGTTAATTTCACGTTTCGGGCCGGTCAATTGGCCGCCTAGATCGTGCGATTTGACACCATTAGATTATTTTTTGTGGGGGTATGCCAAGGCTAATGTGTATAGGGACAAGCCCGCTTCGATTGACGCACTGGAAGCCAACATCCATGCATTCATTCGTGAGATACCGGCCGATATGTGTGAAAGAGTATGCCAAAATTGGACTCAGCGGATGGGCTACCTGAGACGCAGCCGCGGTCAACATTTGCATGAAATTATCTTTAAACATTAAATTGCAAGGTTCAAACTATCGATTCAAATAAATATTTCATTCATTTTTTCGAATTTTTTGTGTTTTTTTTTTAAAAGAAGTTCTAAACCTCTTAAAAAATCACCCTTTATAAGAGCAAACAGGAAAAACAGAAATACATGCTTATAGCAAGAGGCAGCTAAAGTAACTTTATTATCTTTCTTCTAAGTCATGTAAAAACAAGATATTTTGTAAAAATGTAATATTCATTTTGGGAAGCACTGTATATTGCTATAATCAATCGTACCAACTGCATTTTATACTCGTCTTGTCATCTTTGACTTTAACTTTCAGTTAATAAATATCTTCCCTTTTTTTGATCTGGCTGAACACTTTTTTATATATCTTTTGATTAGACGCGCCGGCAAATTGTTCGCAGAAATCAAATAGGGTAGGGTCGCCTAATTTCGAACACTCCCAGTAGTCGAACAATTTTTGCAAAAAGCTGTGTAAACTGTATATATTTAAGATTTTCAACTCCTATAAACGCAAAATGCTACATTGTGGTATATTATTTTTAACGTTTCAAAATTGAAGTTTAAATTGGGTCTTCAGGAATTGCGTTTGAATGCGAGTTCAGCAGTATAAAAAAACTGTCGCGAGTGTCAGAGGAAAGTATGCTTTTTTATTTGAAAATGTTGAAAAAATGTTTATTTTCAATTGCTCGTTTTATTAGTTTATATCTATTTTATGTATTTTTTTTTTAAGTTTTTAACTGAAAATTTAATAATATTATTATTTTTTGACCGCTAGTGTTAATTTATGTACAAATTTAATTTAATTTTTAATTGTTTTAGAATCCTATTTATTTATTTCCTTTTAAGTTGTTTTGTTACTGTTGTTAATGTTTTAAATAAAAACAAAAATATGAATTCTTCTTATTTTCTAAATTGAAAATATACACGAAAACTAGCGTTCGAAGTAAGGAAACTTTATGTTCGGGTTTAGAAAGCTAGTGTTCGACTACTTGGGAATAATGCTGTTTTTTAGTTTTTATTTTTTTTTTTTATAAACAAACAATAACAACTACAGGGAAAAACTTAAAATTATTTTAAAATCTTTGAGTTATGGCAGCTCATTAATTTTTCGTGGCATATTACATTCAACGGTTCTCTCACACTAAGTGATTATTTAACAATGAACCACTAGTGTTCGACTACTGGAGACGTGACTACAAACGATATTTCTATTTTGTTGTTTTTATTGCTATTTTGTAAATTTCTCGATTATTTTTTTAATATTTTGTACAACCTCGAACATTCAAAATTGCATTCAAATTCTACTTTTTAAAGAATTATACAAATTTTTCAGAGGCGACTTTGATTGCGACAGTCAGTTCCTCACATACTTTCATACTGCTTGCGTCCTTCATTAATTTGACGGGTCAGTCATCTCCAAACATTTTCAATTATGTTGAGATCGTGTGTATATGGTGGCGACGCACGGTCACGGCGATTAAAGTTACAACTACTCAGGCGATGTAAATCGGAGCATTAAATTGTTGGAAAACTCTGTGGAGATGTTCAAACATTTTTTTTTATAGCGGCAAAAGCGGATTGCAGAAGAGCTTAGTATGAAACTGCCGTCATTTAATTGTACACTCGTTCCGTAACTTTTGAGACGATTATCGCCGAAACGGTAGACCAGCAAAACTAGCAACTCAGTTATGAAATTACAAGTTTGAGAGCTTAATCGAGTTCATTTTCCACAAATATAATGAAAGCTGACGTTTGTCAACAAAATTCGAGCAGATTATGATTTATTTTGGTGATCAAAGTTTCAAAAACGATATCGTTCAGACGATTGTTGATGTAGGCAATCTTCCCCCAGTTTAACGGCACGAAATTTGTAGTACGAAATGTACCCTTACACCATTTACTACTCCTTCTCCTTGCCGCGATTAATGACGGCTCAGAAAGAATTTGTTTTTTTTGGAGATCGTGCATCATGGCCATTCAAAAATTCGTCCAAATACACAATTTTTCGCAAATATAAAGCTGAGCTGAGCACGAGCGAATTTCAAGCGATGTTGCTTTCTTGCGGTGTTTTATTTTTTTTTGTTGTAAATTTTTTATTTCAAGTATTTGAAATGACTCGACAAACCGCGGCTAATTCTTTGATTTTGTTCGTTGGAATGAGTGGAATTTGATGCCATTCTAATTTATTTTTCGTCTTTCCTGCTGTGACAAAGCTATCTTGGTCCGTCGTTATTGTTTTGTTTTCTATATGGGGCGGGATCTTTTAAATAATTTCGAATTGGATGATCACTTCGTCCATTTTTTCTCGCAATATTAAGCAATAAAATATCTTCAGATTGCTAGGCGTCAATTTTTTATCAACAGTTAACATTTTTTTTTAACTTATATGCGCTTTAAATGAAAAGCTATCCCTTGTTACGGCCTAAAATTTGCAATTATATCAAATTCGTGAAAGAGGTAATCAAATACATCAACCAATAACAAAAAAAAATCTTTAACTGTCTGCCATACTAAGCACGTATTTCTATATTTTTCCATTGAGAACTAAATAGTCTCTCTGATGAATGCAATTGTTTTGTGATTAAGAAACTACGATTAAAATGTATGAACAATAAATTGATGCGTCTAAACAAGTGAACCGTACTGTATATAAATTTGTACTCTGGTCCTGTTCTCAAATTTCAATGAGCTCAGTAGTTCGATTTACAATAATTAAAATTACGCATCCTTACTATAATAAAATTGTAACTTTTTTTCCGGTCGCTGTTTGACCAGAATAGATTAAAAAAGTACTGCACGAAATTGATTCCTGTTTTCACAGTTGCATTGAAAATTGCCGGGAATAAAAGATAGCATATGTTTTATCATTGTCCGCTGTCTGGGAGCGGAGATCTAAGAAAAGTTGTAATTCTCGAATGTCTTCTAGCTCCTATAGCTTTGGAATGACTCACCCAAATGAAAAAGGATCCTTTAAAAATAAAGTTCAATTACGTACAAAGATTTTAATATATAAATCATCTTTGTACGTTATCCTGAAGTTGAACAATAAACATTAAACTATAAATTTTATACAATTCAAAAAAGTAAAATGTTCGATTGAAGATCGTTGGAGATCTCTCTGTACCTTTTGTGCTGCTGCTGTGTGATTTTGCTTTATTTCTTTTATGCATCATTTGTGCTTTTTGTTGTTTTTTTGTTTTTGCTCTCCTTTTTAAATTGCACTGAAAAAATGAGTATATGACATAATGAGTACGAGGACACGAGGAGTCGAGCAGAGCGAATGTATCCCTTGAGATTGAGAGGGAGTCGCACTCAATTGTGATTTAAAATGCTCAAGGCGAGCACGGACCAGCTAGTTTTAAATAAAATCAGGTAAGCCAACTGCATGACAGATATTTCAAAGGCGACAACAAAACAATGTAACACAGCGCCAGCAGATATGCAACGATTATGTTTCCACATTTAATTTGAGATAACATTTAATTTCGTCGTTGCGTTCTTTAATCTTCTTTTATTTTAAGAAAGGAAAAGTGTATATCCACTCAATCATTAAATGTCCAAGTTTATATAATTCTACAGTAAAAGTTCAATAGCTTTCCCACACAACTTGCTCTGTCCTTGCCACACATGTTTCACAAAAGTGTGTTACGGAACAAGTCAAAATAATTCCAATCGTGTGAAAATTAAAACGACTAATCTTTCTCGCTGATTGCTTTCAACTCAAACTGGCCATTTGCAATCGAAATGTTAAAGTTGCAGAACAACCATTGAAAATGGAATTGCAACTCGGTACAGTTTGACTCGAAACTAAGCTCGACTTGTGCATGATATGACACTGACCGCATGCACTTTTCTTTCTTTCTCGAATATGAAGTAAGAGAAAAATATTTTATTCTAATCAAATCTGACATTACGATGATAGATGAAAAAAATGGGTCACGCCATTCGTCCGTCTGTCCGTATGTTCCTAAGGTCTACAGCCAAAACGGCTACCCTGATTTGGTTCGGATTTGGTTTGATCTATTTCAGTCAAAAAAAAAAACATCCCCTAACAGAAACCCCTACTACGCTTTTACTCAAACTAAAAAATCTTGTAACTGTAAGAGCTTATAAAATAGTACAGTAGCCGCTTTTAACGCCTTAACGAGAACATGCGACAATTGCCTGTTACTGAGAGGTTCACTTGTCATTTGATATGTACTGCCATGTCAGGTGAATAACCGAAAAGTGGATTTTATTTAACACTATTACTATATTTTATAAACTGCTTCTTTTACCTAGCATCGATTCTCAGGTTTTTACCTACCTACCAAATAAAATAAGAAAACAACCAACCAAACTTTTGATTAACGAGAAAGTTTCGTTCGACCCAGTCGTGCACTTTATTTTTGGTGCATTAAAAGTTATTTATCATCCATCCAATAAATTACACTCACGCATATGCGGTTTTGAAGATTGAGCTCCTGCAGAATTCAATGAAAAATGTACAAATTTCTCACCTGTCAACAAAATTACAGTCGACTCCTCTTAATTGAGACTTTTTTGGCATAATATTTTTTTCACTAAAGCGGTATTTTTTCTTAAGCGAATTTGGAATAATTAAATAAATACCGGAGTCGACTGTATATTTGTTAAAACTTTCCGGCAGTTTATAAATAAGAATAGCATAAGCAACCACCAATTTCTTACCATTAACAATCCCGTTTAACTGCCGATGGATACTAATTTTAAAATAAATTCATCAATGACTTGCCTGGCGAAGTGGCTTAGTCAGTTAGTGTGTTAAACTACAAAGCGGGGGGTGCCAGGTTCGATTGCCGACAAAAAACCGAAATTCCATCTCAAAGATTTTTAACTCTCGCGAACGTCTGACAAACATCCGACAGTATAACTGTCATGAAAGAGCTTCTCAATTAGCCGGTTGGAATCGTCATAAAGTGCCTACGGGCATATTGGCTCTTCCGCTAAGTTTTTTTTTTTTTTGACAGCCCTAATCTGTCCTTGTTTTTTTTTTTATAATGCAATTAACGTATAAACAAGATCTCCTTGAATTTATAAAAGTTTTGACATTTAAAAGCGATCACAAGTCACTGAATAATACTATAAACAGCAAACTTTTAATTAGTCCAAAACAGACCAAGTTCCCTCAATTTTAATTTTCAATTTCTTCGAACTTAGCGATTGTTTTATTTTTGGTAGAACAATAAACGCGCGCATTTATGGGTTTCCCCTTATAAATATTTAATACTGCTTTTAACTTTTACCTTTATTTATGATTCGTATAAGAAACTTTTTGTGTGCTCCTTGTTGTTGCGAGCTTTCTAATAATACCAACGAGATAAAAAGAAAAAAGTTAAACAATTCCCACCGCCCACCAATAAAAGCATCCGCGCGTACGTAGGTACCAACCATCTAAAATAAAAAAAAAAAACTCATAACTTATGTCAATATATATTTAATAGTTTAATCTACTTTCAGGACATCAGTGTAAGTCTATTGGTATCAATCTTTAGTAATTCCCATGTTCTCCTTCTTTTGTACTTTTTACTGCCGCCTCAACTGTATTGACTTCGCTATATTACTGACAAGAAATATTTTAAGAGCTTAAGCTGGGGGGTACACTGACTGTGCAGTAGAGAACATGCTCTCCCCATTGTGCCAATGATTTATTGTCAACTAAAATATCAGAGCTTGATTGATCAGAGCTGTATATTCTCATGAAAAATTCCGCATCTAAGAATTCTGGAATTCCTTTGGGAGAGTGATGGGATACTCGTATGTTATGTATCACAGACGTTTTTTTTTATGTTCCTACTAAATCTCAGAAGGAAATTTACTAAACTTATTTGTTAAATTTTACAACTGAAATTATTTCCGCAAAAAAGTGGTGCCAATTCGAAAAATAGAACCCTAAGAAGAGATCATCTTTATTGTTTCTAATCTCCGACTGGTGTTTTAAAAAGCTATGGCGGGGCTTCTGGTGAAAAAGAGCCAACCAAAATGGGCATGAATGAGCTGTCATCTGTCAAGCTGGTTGTCACTGGACAAAGTGCTGCCAATTCAAAGAACAAACATCTAAAAAAAATAAACAGGAGATAGTTTGTTCCGTTCAATTTGCATCGGTATCCCGTGCCTCCCTCTGTTTTTAATGTCGGCATTGGGTACAGTGGTGCCAGACTTTAGAAGCAGGTTACCCCACGGTTATACCCAAAAAATCCCTTTTATCCCTCGCGAAAATATAAAAAAATCCCACATTTATCCCACGAAATATTTAATTAAAAAAAAAAAAAACAAATACAATGAACATTAACTATGCAAGCTAACAAAAATAAATACATATTAAGGTACGTTTGTATATACTAATACAAAAATAGAAATGTAGTATCTTATACATTTTTAAAACGTTACAAAAAGGAAAATAATATTCAACATAAAATAAATACCTTATGAATTATTTGAAAATGACTGGTATGCAAAAAACTTTATCTCGGTTTTAAGTCTCATTATTCTTGATTTCTCATACAAAAATGACACAGATATGTCAGTTTATGAAACCCTTTTTAGGGAAAAAAAAAAGAAGAAAATGAACGCATTCAGATAATTTGAATGAGTTTTTTTTCTAAACATGAAAATATTTAATTTGATCGTAGGTTGACTAACTTTTTTATTCTTAATGAAATTAGCAATTAGGAACAGAAATTGACCAAAAAGTAAAATCCATTTTTTTGTACTATGAGGTTTGAAAAATCCCTTTGTCCCTTTTAGCTTTTTTTAAGCGAGAAAAATCCGCAAAAAGGGATAAATCCCTCGATCTGGCATCACTGATTGGGTAGTTACTTTGCACCAAATTTTAGAAGTATGAATTGTATAAAAGAAAACCAGGAACTTAAGTAGAACAAAATAATTAATTAAAAAAAAAATTATTTGCTTCTCAAAATATTATTGTTAATATTTACAGAGAGAGAGAGATCTTCTGTAATACGAATAAGTGACAAACAATTGACAGTTCAACAAAACTGCATCTGTAACTGAATCGATTTCATGTGAAAATGTTTATATTACCCAACAATGAAATAAACCAGGGAAAAGTCGCAAATGTCACGAGGGAATAATTGCCGAGTAACCAGTCTATCAGATTAGTACTTTCCTTGAATATTCATGACGTCTCTGCTCGATTATAAAATTTTCATACGAGAAACAAAAAAAAAACAACCCACAGCCAAGTATCGCTTAAGCAATTTCCTTAAATTCAAATATGATGCCAAAATAGTGAAGAGTTGTAAATATTAAACCATGGTAATCAAGTTGAAACTACCAAATGTCAGAATTTACTGGTTTGCACAGAGCAATGTCATTTAGTGCACGACTGAAGCTTTCATTATAAATGGCTGAACGACAGTAAAGTTTATGATTACTAGTGTATAAAGCTGAACGGGGAGCGATGTGGGAACGCGTAAAATTAATAATAAACTAGGATCCACAAAGGACGATAGGTAATTTGGTTGGAGTTTAGTCAGATCTGATAATATACGTGTGGAAAACGCGCCTCATTTACTGTGCATATGCGATGGCGTTATACGTAAGTGTTATCACTTATGGCCCATAGTCCTGTGACAGATGTCCCCACTGATAGATTAATTGTCAGCGCAAAGGAAAATTATACATTTACAAGGTGATTTTATCAAGTTTTGTTGATTTTGAAACGTGTCAGGCGGCAACAAGGGGGTCATTAGGAAGTGTTTGTAGCAATAGCAAAACGTTAAAAGCCTCGTGTATTCGCTTTAGATTCATAAATATTAACTGGGGCGATAAATGCTAATAAGTGACACAAACAAAAAATAAGCCGGTCTTTTCGATTAGGATTTTTTTTTTTTAAATTAAGTTGAAGCAACAAAATGGCATTTGGAATGTAAGCGCTTGCCAGGAAAACACTTACAAGTACTAAAGTACTAGAAAGCATATAAATCCGAGCTATCATACCTGATGTTCGATAAAGCCGAAGAAGTCTATAAGCTAAAGCTCAAAAATAGCTCTGAAGACTAATTATGATAAGAAGCCTTTCTGATCCCGACTATTGAAGGGGAAGCAATATTGCAATCATGACTTTAAGCGCACTTTTAGAAAGACTGAACATTTAAAAAAAGTTGGAAGCTTAGAAGGTCTTTGCAACCTGTAATACCTTGCGGGGTTGTAAATTGTCACATCCAAGGCTTTTTAACCATAAAAAATCAGGCTTACAACACTACATAGGCGTTCAAAATTTGCTAAAGGATTTACAGAAAAATATCTTATAAGCGACCTGAAGAAGCCGATCAAATTAACGCACTTTAGAAGGTAATTCGCAAAAAAATGAATCTTCCGCTTTTGAGATCCGGATAAATTTTGTAAGCATTTTTTTCTTAAATTATTCACATATCTGGCGGGAATTCATCAACCTACCAACAGCTTTCTCTACTTTCGGGTTTTTCGGTTTTCCGGATTTCGGTTTTCCCGTTTCCGACTCCCATTTTTTATATCTCGAAACCAATAACCCTTTTTTTGTTTTTTTTTTTTTTGTTAATTGAGAATTTAAAATTGAATCCCCTACAATAGTCCACCGTTTCGTTTCTGTTGTAACCAGCCAAGCTACCTGAGATCAGAAATTGTAAAATGGATTGCAAGGTTGACTTTTTGGCAGAACTCCTATTGAAACTTTTTAAGCCTTCTAGGCAAGTGCAGGCAGGTGTTGAAAACTACAAGTCAATTCAAGGGACGGAGATAAAATTTCTTGGCACTTTTAGAAAAGTGAAATGCATGTGCAAAAAAATTAAAGTTTTTTAAAGGCTTGGTAGAAACTGCCCTCAAAAGACTCAGTTTCTTTGAAGCGAGCATAAATCTTCATTGCGCGAGGTAGTAATCCCCAAAGAAGCTAAACCACCAAAAGATCTTATAGACATATATCGCTTATACCAATTATGATAAATGTTTTTTTTTTTAAATTAGTACTGAAAAGGCTCACCTTAGTCATATCAAAAAAATAAAACTAGCTCCGAATTATCGGTTCGGTATTTATAATCTACGATATACCAAGTATAGTAGCATCAACCCAGGTTGACCCCGGACTGTAGCGCCACCTAAGTAAGTAGCATCAACTTATAAAAGCTATGGTGAAAAGCAATTATGTTCAGATCTATTTTTCTAAATTGCTCAAGCCTTTGACAAGCTTTGGTATAAGGTCTTTGAGTAAAAGGTGACGCAAAAGTTTTTACAAGAACTTCTTTGGCTGTAACTTGTTTTATTGAATGAAAACCTTTGGTTCTGATTTTGGTCAATCTTTATTCGAAGTCTTAAATTTGTGTTAATTCAGTCGAGAAATTGATATTGGTTTAGTGACTGCCGCCAGAATTGATGACAATTTGGTCGGTTCAGGCGATTTTCTATCACTTTTGCTAGAACTTCCGACGATTGATCCTAGCATTCTTGATGTATGTTCTTTTTGAGGGTTTAAAGAGTCTGGGGCTTGTTGACATAGACTCGAAACTTGAAAAAAACTCCACAAATAGAAGTATGGACCGACTGGGCGACCCGGAAATGCAATATTCGGATGTTTCTCACGCAGTATGCGCCGTTGCTCCATTCTGTTGGAACCAATACCAATTCATGCAATTGAGAAAGAAGAAAGTCGTTGAGCATGGCTATGTAGCACTCGCCATCCACAGTGGGGCTCTGTGGCAGCATGTTGTCCCGTTGTCCCGTTACTCTCCTTCACGCTGCGGACTTTCAGTATAAATTGCATAGAGATTTGCATGAACCGATAAAATAAACCTTTACTTAAATTATGAAAAAAGGCTAAAAATATACTTGGCTAAGGCCTGTTCAACTAAAATGTCTTAAGCGTTTTTTGAAATAGTAGTTACGAATGTCTACTTAATGTTTTTGTGTTGTCAACGAATGCATTTGTTTATTATTGATCATTTTCAACTAACAAAAATTGAAAGACTCTGAAATATTCAATTACAGAACTTACAACAATCAACCACTGAAAATTCAAATAGATCTTCTTATACCCTACAAGGCTTTTATTTAAAAAGGTTCGAGCACGGGTTGTGGCTTCGCTTCATGAGGGGATGTTTTTCAATTAAGCGGCATAGCGAATAAGTTGATGGTTTGGAGAATAGGCGTCTCCAATTCCCCACTCGGATATGTGTAGAAATATATTCAAACTTCGGTAAAAGGTGCCCATCAAAAGCTTTTAGTAAATTCACCAAACTGAATTCTTAGAAGTTTGTTTATATCCCAAACACGTTTCTGTAGGTGAATATGTTTTAGGGAAAATAAGTGGATAACAAATTTGCCTCAATATAGCTATGCACAGGCACTCGTCAGGATTCAGGCGGGTTTCTCGGAATTCAAATTTCAGATATACCTACTGCTACTCGTATACCGCTTCCATTGAAATTATTTTCAGGTACAAATTGTTGTGAGAAATATCTAATATAAGGGTTTAAAGTGAGAATTCTTAAATCAGTTAGACACTTGAGGGATACAGACTATATTGGTGAAAAAAGCTGGATTTCGATTTACTTGCTTAGAAGAAGCAGTTGAATTTTTACTGGGGCAGTTGTACTCACTACAGTCCCGTAGAATCCGTCGCATACAGTGAGTTCCTTTTTTTTTCAGAAAAAAATTATAATTTGAATGTTTTTTGCCGATTCTTCCTTTTTTTCGGTATCGAAACACCCACAAAAAGGGACAATTTTGACAACTGACAGCCGATGACAGATTCTCTCGTTCTCTCAATATTTCCATCAATGAAAGCCCTTTCTTTCCCGTTGTGTTGTCAACGGTTGCAACGTGCAACTGTCAGAAAAGTAGAAAGTATAAACCTACTTTATCTACCTTCCGTAAAGTGTATGTATTCCAACAACCTGTCAGTCGAGCACGTTGTCGCAACGTATGAGATGTATTCTATGTTGAGTAGGATGCATTAAGTTAGAGATGTAAGCATTTGCACAGTCATTAAGTTTTTATCGATGTCGAAAACGGCGTTTTCCGAGATATGATCTATTTTCGAAATAATCGTTCAACATTTCGAAATTTCGGTCAAAATCATTGGTCCCGTTTTTATGTATCTAAATTGTAGAAACCCTAATTTTCAAACAAATGAAACAACCCTGGACCACCTCCTTTCACTTGCGATGGTATCAGGATCTGTTTAAACTTGCAATAAGCAGTCTAGGAGCTATTTGGCTTGGTGCTGAGTTTGAGGTTTTTGCAGGGGAAAATAACCAACATAGACCAAGAGGTGGTACTGTATTTCCAGCCGAACTGTCTTGCAGTCAGCAGACCAAGCAATCTATTACTCCGGGCTTACAAGGTAGTGAAGCTGCAAAAGTAAAGAGGTCTTTGTAGATGCGCGCTCACTGCGATCAATCTTGCTCCTACATCAGTCAGATTTGGACTTCCCCTTGCAAGACCAATAAGCTCGACCATAAAGTCAACTTGTCTCTCAAAATAATTTGTTTTCAACTTAATTTAATTTTGGGGCAAAACCTCCATTAATTTGCAAGCGATGACAAAAGCTAAACGAAGCTAAGTCTCTGGTTAAAATCTAGAGCTTATAAGGGAACTTGAAGCTATGCTTAAGAAGATCGAATTTTAGGGAGCGGGTGCTGCGGCTGAAGACGAAAATAGTGAGGTCTAAATTGACCTTCCGCAGCATATGTGAGATTGCTTCGTTAGAGCCATAGATTCATACGAGGGGCGAAAGGTCGGAAAATAGAAGAGACGGGTGCAACGTAGACTACAAGTGATTGTTATATGAAAATTAAGTCGTAAAGAGCCGTGCAATGAAGGAGCTTATAAGAGGACACATTATATGAAGAGAATACCTGCTGCCTCCCTGTGTTGCGCAAGGGTGATATTTATAGAAACAAGTTAGATACGGTCGCGATTGGAATGATTCAAAAAAAGACCATACACGAAGAGCAAATCGAAGAAATAAATATATTGTATGCTCTCGATTCTGGATACATGCTTGCTTTAATAATTAATCATTTCATCGATATGAGAATGAAACTCCCTGCCCTAAAGCAATGCCAAGGTCGCGAATAAATTGAACGAGAGATGTATAGGTTGACCGTATGAAGTCATTTCGAGGAGGCGACTTGTTGGACTTACGTGAGAAGGTAATAGATTGAAATTTGTAGGCATTGAGCTGACATAGGCCGTTTTTCTATTCGTGTTGTGAAGAGAGGGTTTTAAAAATTTGGTATCGTCAACATATAAAGAGAGTGCTGAGTGGTGAATGACCCTTTCAAGATCATTAACTATGTATTAGGATAAAGATGAGGGCACCAAAGTGACTACCTTGTGGAACCCCAGAGCTGGACGAAAAATGGGCCGATAGAATGGATCTGAAGTGAACACTGTAAATAAGGGTTTTCAATGAAGATATCCATTTTAGCGCAATGGGTTCGAAGCCAATAAAATATTTTATAACGTTTATTTTTAATCTTATTTCGTTTCTTTATTTATTTATTTATTGGTTTTATGTACATTCTGTTTCATTTGGTCTAAATTATGTTCTAGTTTATGGTAAATCTGTTCAAAAGGGGTTCGTTGCAGTTGTAATAACGTCCACTTCTTTACCGCTTTCTACGGCAAATATTTCTACGACAGAGTGGCCAGAGAGTGTAGAAGATGTGTATTTAACGAGTTAAATGGCCGTTGATCCACCTAAGAAAGCCGTGCTGGTAAAAATAAAATAAATAATTGGCGTAACAGGTCCGTATGGACCCAAGCCTAGCTTCTCACAACCATTCGTCTTGTGTGAGTTTTTATTTTTGGGACGAATGGAAGGGATCTACAATTTTATGCCGAGTCCAAACGGCCAATTGAGAAGCTCTTTCATGACAGTTATACTCTCGGATGTTTGTCAGACGTTCGCGAGAGGTGGCGCAGTGAACAAAACCTTAAGTTGGAATTTGGGTTTTTCTCGGGATTCGAACCTGGGACCCCTCGCTTAGTAGTCCAACACACTAACCACTAAGCCACTGCGCCGACAAGCCGTGCTGGTATGAGGGGAAATAAAACGAGTAAAAGTGTTATCATTGCAGACAAGTCATGCAAAAATGGTTTTGTATGGGAAGTACCAGGTACCGGAACTACTTGACCGACATAGCCCATTTTCAATACCAACCTGACGACAACAAAAAGAAGAAGGGTATAAAAACTTGCACTGCAAGCTTAAGGCCTCATACAAAGTAGTTACTTTCAAAGGCTTTGGGACTATTTCACATACAGCTATGGGCGATTATTCGTAACTTTGCCCTTAAATCTCTTTTTGTGTATCGATGTAATGAAAGGTGACTTGCACATCCGATAGGAGTTCACCATGAAAAATGAATTGAAGAAGGCAAACGAGCATCTTGGAGACTCTTTTGTGGTTGACTCGCAAAACCTTTCAAGGCCTCAAGGCTACGAAAGATCCCGTCAACAAACCAATCTACATGAATGGGTCTTGGGGGAACCCCTTAAATATGAAATTCCACAATCAACCCACGCCTTTTGACACACTTCCACCGGAAACCATTTAAATCAAGCAAAATCCAACGCCTTATACCTACGTCAGTTTTTCCACTGCCACAGTGCAATCTTCCCCACAAAATATGTCAAGTGCGATAAACAGCCAACGATAAACTCAATTTATTGTTTGAAAATTCATCGCACTTCAACAATTTGTAGTAGGGCATAATTTGTAAACTTTACTTTTCGACACAAACAAGTACTCCCTAATTATAGCTCAGTTGGAATGCATTTGCCAGCCTCTCTCTCTCTCTCTGGAACAGCATCATCATCATCCAACTTTCTCGTAATTATGTAAATTTACTTAAAAAAAAAATCCCAAACATTATCCATGCTTCACATCCTTAATGACTCGCAAAACTGAAAACTATATCTCCTATAGGAAGCAGAAGCTCATCAAATGCGAAAATGCGAATGCTGCCCCTTGTCAAAGAAAGCAACAAAAGTACGTTTATTGCCGAAAACCTAACGAACCACTTAAGCGCCATCAACTTCCTAACTATAGCCCGTTATTTAATTACTCTCTCAGTGCAGAGGGATTTCATATACAAATGCAAATACAAATAAGACAGTAAAACTCTGCCGAACTATATACAAAAGAAAAACATCCTTTCTCGCTACTATAAGCGATAACAACTTTTACAAACATTCTGCGCAACACTTAACACTCGGTATATTTATAAACTAAACACACTAGTAACCGAGTCAAGTTGTTTCGATTCGAGTGCGAGTGCGAGTGTCGTCGTGTACACACGATAAGGCAACCGGACCATCAGGCATCGTCATCTCACCAGTTGTTACTACTTGGTAGTGTATATGCAAAACTGTCTAAACTTGTTCGCCCCAAAGGTATCCGCACAAAAGTATATCTTTTCTAAAGAAAATTAACCATCACTAGTGGATGTACAATATAATATAGAGAACAAAACGGGACACAAAATGAAAAAAGGATACAAAATACTGCACAGTTTGTGTTTCATTTTCAGTATTTGTGATTCATTTAAGACTTTTATCCGTTTTCATTTGCAACAGTCGTTGTCGTTGTCGGTGTCGTTTTCGTTGTCGTCGGTGCGGTGGAGCGTGGGGGGGCTGCTGCTATCCACAACTCTCCAATGGAATAGAATTTTTGTTATTGTAGTCGTTGTAAAACCGCACAATTCTGGAGAATATTTTGTTGGCGTCCTTCGTTGAGATAAGGACTTTAAATCTGCTTGCAGATTACCACTGGGTGTACTGGAAGAATTTTAATTGGAAATCTTTTGTCCTTTTTACCGAGCCAAAGAGAGTATTTTGCCCTAAATCCCATTCGTACCGCACAACATATATATACACACTCGACTCTGTCAACTCGACAACACTCTCTGTGGCTCTGTGCCTCTGCAAGTGTGCATGTGTGTGTTTAAGGTAGTAGAGGTAGATTTTTAAAACTTAATTACGCTACTGTCGTAATAGTTCTCTATCGTTTTAAAGACCTCGCTCGTCTCCTCTTATCCTGTGCTGAATGCAAATTTAAAAGGGCGGTTTTCTTGCTGTAGTAGGTAGCTACCTATAAATACGCGGCGCCCTGTCCGAATCGCGATACCACATTTTACAAAAACTATTAACTATAGCCATTCAGATATTCCGAAATTCGGTTCGATTCGATTCGGAGCCGCAATTTCGTTTGTCCAGTCTCGACCATTTGTGATCGTAAAAATGTGGTTTTACGTGAGCACCACATAGATGTCCCAAAAATTACACAAAAATGCAGCAAGCCGTAGAGACTGTAGATTAACACGAGACCGCAATCACGTCAAAGCCGCTGCCGGCTGTGTGTATTTAGTTTTCCCCCGGCAACCATTGTCCGTAGGTATTTTCGGTCACGTGGTTAAATATCGAACTGCGAGTCGAAAAATGTTGGCATACGAGTGTACAATTTTGCCTGTGTGCTGCGGCTCGGTAATAGATGATAGGCAATCAATATGAAACGCCAGATGCCCGACGGGAAACGTGGGCGCAAATGAAAATGTCATTTATCCACCAGCGAGCAAGAGGTCATTTAATGAATATCCGATAGGAGGATAAAATTAGAAAAACGTTTTCCTGCCACGTAGTCGCCATGCTAATGGGGCGGAATATGTTGCCATTTGTTTCGCATTGAAGAACGACCCATAGCAGACTAACACACGTGCGAGTTTGTCTTATTTTCTGGTAGGAAACGACTCGGCGAGGACCAGGACGGAGGACATCATGCGACAATTATTAAGAGATGACAACACGAGAGCAATTCTTTATGGAAATACTTGTCGAAACAATCTGTTCTAATTTAATTTACTCGAATTAAATGCTTCCCCATCAGGGAGAGTGGAAATTCAATTAGTTGCAAGCACTCGCCTTTTAATATGATATATGTGGAGCAGCCCCACCAACTTAGATGATTGGGGTGTTAGCGTAGACACTCTTTATCTCTTGACAAGGACATGGTGCATGACAGTCAGATAAAGAATGAAAAAAAAAAGAATTGCTTGTAAAACGCAACAAAGCGTAAATTCAGTTGCAAAAATTCACACAGGAGGACCAGTACATCGCATCCCAGCTCTATTAAGATTGATGTGTTACTTGCAACGGGTTGGGGTACGCTGTACTCACGTCGTGAGTTTGAAACAAAAACATTCACTGCATCGAATTTTTTTTCTTGTTAAGCTACAACAAAAAGTTCCACAAACTTTGCGTTTTTTATTCGCAACACATAAAAAACAAATGCAATAAGAGGACATACAGGACTTTATGCATGCAGAACGTGTAGATTTTCGCTTTTTGGCATTACAACTCCCGCACAAAAGTACATTGGATGGCTGATATAGGAACGTGGTACGGTCAGTAAAACTTCCATAAAGCAGATTAGTTGATTCCCTGGCCTTTTTTTTTTGTTTTGTTGGAGTCGTACATAAGGGAATGAATAACAAACAGGGACAGAAGAGAAGTTGCTTTTTGCAGCCAAATGCAAATGGCCACCTGTCAGGCTGGGGAAAAAAAATCAAATGGTGAGGCAAAAGGGAAGGTTGAGTGGAATATATACAGCATTCACATCGAGTGTTATTAAATTTATTTCGCAGAAATTTGAACGGAAGAGTAAGCTACAGTTTACAGAAAGGATATGAATACGCCTGGCGTTTGTACAGCCAATATTGGAACAGGCTGAGATGACGGAAATTGTTACATGAATATATAGCAATACGGTAACATTGCAACAGTGTTGTTAGCACTTTCTTTTTATTTTCCACTTTTCAGCATACTCAAATTTCCTTTAAAAAAAATCTTACTTTAAATGGAAAATTTCTATTATGCGGAATGAAAATCACATTTAATTAGCCTCCAGTTTGCAGTTAGTTAACATTGCAATTTTTTTTTTTGGTAAAAGAAAACTTTGCTAAATCCGATTTAGGAATCTCTTTTTTATGAACATTTACAGTCGTATTTATTTTATTTCCCTACGACGCTTCTAAAATGTTGTTTAGTTCAACACCGCGTAAGAATTTAGGCAGCTTCTTTGTGGCTTTTCTGAAATTGTGATTTATAAACATTTTTCCGCGGTAACTTTCCTAAACGAGGTTTATGTATAAATACTTAAAAATGTCGATAAACTATGTTACAGGAAACACTAAAATCGATTAGGGGAGAGGGGGGTACCTTTTGCACCCTTTTTGCTTCCAAGTCTCATAAAAACCTATGTTTTCGAATTTTTGATCTGTAACTTCTATTTTCTTTTAGAAATGGAACTCAGCTTTAGTTTAAGCGCATAATTCTATCCGTTTTATGAAGTTTTCGATTAATTATTATTTTTTGAATGAAGCAAGTCCATATGTTCAAAGGTGCCCCGCCTGTGAGCCAGTTTTGAACTAGGCTTGGGCACCTTTGAGCGACAGTTTATATAATTAAATACTAACCAGAAATATGACTTTACACTTTATTTAAAATATGAATTAGTTTTGATTTTTAAATTAGAGACAAAAAATCTTAACATAAATAAACTGAAATTCATAAATAAGGTACGAACATATAAGATAAACAAAAAAAAACTTAAAATATTTACACAAACTAGAATTCACCGATAACTTTGTTTACATACATATAAATATAACGAAACAAACAAGTTTTTACATAAACGAGGAGTAGCATCATTTACCTAACTGAATTTTAGAGAAGTCAAAAGCAAAAGTCATCATTTTGAACATGTTCAAAACTGCCCCAACCATTTTGTTCAAACCTGCCCCAATGTGTTTTTTTTTCACGAACAATTTAGCTTTAGTAATATGTTTGTACTAATATATAAGAAAACCTTATCTTAATATGGTTCTAAGTGAACCTTCGCCTTCGAAAAATATTTTTTACAAATATAGAAGCTCACCAACAAATTTGTATACTCTTACAAAGAAAAAAAATAGTTGGAAATGCAGCATAAAAACATTCAAGCGACTACTGAAAAGATGACCGAAAGCCGTTGACGTTGAAAGAAAACAATATGACAGGAAAAAAATTCAAATTCAAATATTTTTTTAATAAGATTTTATTAGTGCAGTTCAAAGGTACCCCACGTTCAAATGTGCCCCACTCTCCCCTACTTTTTGCAACTGAAACTGACATAAGCTGTTATTGACAGATGTATTTTTATTTTATTTTATTTTATTTTATTTTCAAAGGATACAATATAAATGAATTTATACCGTCCGGATTTTAAGCCGGGGAACTATGCCCATACAGTTCAAACGGATACAATGGAAAGCAAAAAACAAAAAATTAAAAATAATACGTATTGCCAAATACAAGAAATCAATTAAAATTACCTCATTTCTGCCCCAATATCTTATGGCTCCCATAACCTGAAGTTCTATAGGTATCCAACCACCTCTTTTATTTCCATGTAGATCAGAGCACACAATATCGATTAATGTACACATATTTGTTTTGTTGAATCGATATTTCTTTCGAAAATATTTTTCTCTGAGGTACATGGGTTTGAACCTGGCTTTATATATTTTGCGCCTTCTAGGAATATGGAACTCGCGAAAGGAGTTAATCCTATTTATATCGTTAACAAGAGCAGCAGAGCCAAGGGACATTTTTAAATACGCTTATTTAAACATTTATTTAAACATTTAGCAGAATGAAAACACAAAAATGACATTTTTTGTCAGCAAAGACTACGCAAGCCTTACGCAGTCTCTTAATGCAAATTTTGGCGTTTAAGTTACGCAGGCCTAAAGCAACGTTGCTTAAGTTCGTAAAATCTTTATAAATCGCATTTTCTTGCGTAAGGGCATTTTAGAGGGTGCGTAAAGTTAAGCAGACCCTACGGTGGGTTTATAAATAATAAAATTTCATCAAAAATTGATGGCTTGAATGTTTTTTCGTCAGAATTCCGACGTTAAGATGTTTTTTTTTTTCGCACGGAAGGTTTTCTCGGACGTCGAAAATCCAAAAAAATATAAAGATAGAAATAACAAGATGTAGGATGACTGCTCGGTGTCAGTACGAGTATTTTATTAAACCTCCCGCCAGCGTGACCTTTGTGCGACTAAAGTTGCAATTTGGCACTTTTTTCGAGAGCCTGCCACAAATTTTTGCTATTTTGGCCGCGTTTTTAGTTATAACGGGTGATTTTTTAAGAGATTTAGAACTTTTTAAAAAAAAAAACACAAAAAATTCGAAAAATTTAGAAGGCTCTTCAAACATTTTTCAAATGCTGTTATTTCGAAATAAAAACCTTTTAAATGTAACGCAGTTGCCTATCATAACGCACTATTGTAGTGTTTAGCGAACCAATACTTGTTAAATATCGTTCGAAAATTCTAAATAGGCAATACTGCTACAGATATGACACTCCTTGTTCTCATTTGCGCTTTTTCTTATTAGTTTTCAAAATCCTGCAACGGTCACACTCAGCCTTATCGTGAATTCCGAGGGAATATTGCTTTCCCCCGAATTTGTGTGTTCCCAGGAATAAAATCGCCAATCTCCCTCGAATTCAATTTCCCTCGGAAACCGAAATGTCTCCTCGAAAAGAAAAATAGCTGATTTCGAAAAAGTTCTGTCAATTATATTTGGTTAGAATCAAAGATTAAAATTTCATTTCGGTGAAACAAATATTTAAAAAATAATTGCTGAGGAATTGGATGAAATGGAATTTAAGCGACAACGTTCAATTAGAACGCTTGAGAGATTGTTCAATCCGTTGGTATCTCTTAATTTTGTAGGGAAATAATTACAAAACCTCTGCTTTTAGGTTCCAAAAATATTACAGAGTTAACAAACTTCTTCGCCACAGCATAAGAAATCTTTTTGAATTGCACCAATAACTAAATTAAGCGCATGCTTGCGCTTTCGTGCAGAAGGCGGCTAACAAAAAGGAGTTGGAAGAGATAGCGATGTGGTCCTGACACAATCAAGTTTTAGCGAAGTCCTTTCACAGGTTTAAGCCATTTTCCAAATAATTAAAACATTGAATTGCTGTTTATTAGTTGTTTTTGACATTTAATTTTTAATGTTTGAGAAATTAATCAACCATCTTGTCTTGCTTATCATAAATTCTCCAACTAAATAATGGCTTGGCTAAAAATGGGGAAAATCCAACAAAAATTCCCCCGAATTCTCATTTACGATAGGTACTTTTTTCCGGGGAATTATTTTCCCTCATTCACGATTGGAGTATGGGGAAGTACGAAGAATTCCGAGGGAATTTTTCTTCACGATAAGGCTGACTGCCTCCCGCAATTTAAAATTGTTTTTTTTTTCACACTTATTCACAGATAGGAATTAAGAAAGGTTTTTTTTTTTTAAATTTGCGGAGGGGAATAGGGTAGGTGCGCGGGAGCTGACGGTCTATTAAAAACTATGCTTTTAATTTTATTGTTCAATTTTTTTTAATTGGATTTTTATATTTCAAGCACATAGGGCCTAACTAATAATCATTTTTAACTTTCACAGTAAATATATTCTAGGTCCCAATGTGTAATTTTAAGGAAAATTTCGCCATTGTGAGTTCAAAAAATTTAGCCTTGACATTAAAGATAATTATTAATATGACGGATAATATTTTAAAAACTGTAAACAAAAATTTGTAAACGTTTACCCAGGCCTATTTGTGATTTATTTTGGAAATTAAAAAAAAACACTAAGATTACCTCGATATTTTATCAACAATGGAAAGTCTTGCAAAGTGTCTTACCTGAAAAGAAATAGAATAAAATGAATTATTAGTAAAACAAAATCAAAGCACATCCAACTTCTAAAGACTTCCGCACACGGTGCAAGACAAAAAGCGACAAAACACGCTGCAAATATTTGTCGTAAACATGTCGGTGAAGAAGGTTTTATAAATAGTGAAACAAAATTGAGAAACCTCGCCCAATATTTTTAATTATAGGTACATGTTGTTTATTTATTTATTTATCTTCCAAGCCGTGAAGACTACATACTTGCTCATCATCATCATTATATTAATACATGAATATTCAAAGTTTCCGCACACTTTTTTTAGTATTTTATTTATTATGAACAAGTAAAATGAAATTCGAAAGGTACTGTGCCAAAGATGTGCCCAAACAAAACAACGTGGGTCGCCATTGAGGGTGGTGGTAAAAATAAGTTAAAACTGTTCCATACAAAATGCTTATCAGTTAATTGAACGCATTTTGGTGGCATTCAATTCGTTGCCGCTAAATTACCATAGTAACCTATTCAAATACAAATCATCTTAGATTAGAACCTATTTTCGAGGGAATACAATTTACATACCCCTAAAAGTAAGCAACGGTATAATTTTAATTCAGGAGCATATATCTGCGAGGTGTTGGACAACTGCTTTCGTTTCAATGGGGATACTATGGAAACGAACATTTTGCGACTTTATTTATTGATTACTCTAAATTTTTACAGTGACGTATTAAAATGCTAATCATGAGTAAGACGTTATTTCGAAGGGGCGTATTTTTTGATATCTAGATGTCGCTTTTTCACTTATAAAAAAACAACATAAATAACGAAAATTGTGGTACGTTTTTTAGTAGTACACACTTATTCAAACGAGACTAGTTTTCTTATACATAATTCACTTTCACTATTTTAATGACAGAAACAAATAAAAAAATTGTTTAGTCCAGACACTAACCCATTATTTATCAACCGCGCATAAGTTTTAAAAATGTATTTTTACAGCATCATTCATTAGATTCCCTAAATAAATTGAATATCAGTATCGCCACTAACTCAAGTGAGTTAATTTGACTTTAATCTTCTTGCCGAAAATGTTTATTTATAAAAATAATTTTGCCATAGACTAGCTTATCTATTAATTATGCAAAACTACTCTGCAAATCTGGCAGCACTCGTGCAACTTTTGGGTATGGACATCTGACATTAGTTAAAACAAAATGGAAAATGTTTGAGCGCTGCGACAGCCCGCTTGATAGAAAAAATTGTACGTCATAATGACGTGGACATGTCACAATTTGAAATGAAAAGTGGCATGTGACCTGTGCGGGCCGTCATTTAAATACGACTTCGAAGGCTTGATTTTTCTTGATTTGTAAGACTATTTTCCATAACTAATGCATTGGTCGGTTGAGTTTAATTTTTGCTCAATTAAAGAATGCTTGATTAAAATAAACGAAAAATATTTGTTGCTTTGTTTAAGAACAATAAGTTGGTCGCTTCGGTCAAGCTTGACTCTTGCAGAAGTTCTTTGAGGTCTTATTATTGATATTTTTGTTTTTCTTTTTTCAATTAAGTGACGTGTAGTCTTTAGACGATGAACATCCGGCGAGACGCTTTTGGTCTCAACTTTTTGCTATAAGCCTTTTCAAAGACGTAAACAGGCACTTGCCATTGTTCAAATGTTAGTTTAGAATTCAGAGTAACTCCAAAGCGTTTAGCACTGGATCTTGTAGGATACAAACAAATATTGGTTATTTTGGCTTGAAGGTTGTTAATTTGTTTTTAGTGATGAAAGGCATCAGTTAAATATTGCTAAGCCCAGGCGGTTATGTACCCCAGGCGGTTATATTACCAAGATACTTATTTTTAAAAGGAAAAATAAAAAGTCTCTATAAATGGAAAATCCAGTCCTCCGCTGTTTTAAAGAAAAAATATTTATACAGGGTGGCGCACGAATCGTGCTACAAAAATAAAACGTAATAACTTTTTTTCTGTGTGAGTAATCGGCTTATTTTTTTTTTATTTTGTAGGTTACTATTTAGATTTATAAAAATGGATGCTTGGGATACGGAGAAAAGAATTTTGATAGTGCAACGGTACCATGCTTTGCAGTCCGTCATTTCCGTCCAAAGGGAATTTAGGCGGGAGTTTGGCGGTTATCCCCCGAGTAGATGGACCATTATGAGGTTTGTAAACATGTTTGCCGAATCTGGAAGCATCGCACGAAGGCCGTACCATCGAGATGCCAATGTTCGGGTTCAGGATACAATCGCAGCAGTAGCATCTGCAATACAGGCCAATCCGAGCGTTTCGACCCGAAACTTATCGGGGCAAATTGGAGTAAGTAGACGGTCATTACAACGGATACTTCATGACGATTTAAACTTGTTTCCGTACAAAGTCCAAATTACTAGCAAGTTAAACCCTCAGGATTTGCCTGTTCTTCTTTGAAGAAAACGGTGTAACCGTTACTGTCAATGGGGACCGTTGTTTAAAGATGTTGAAGGAGTTTTTTTACCCATAACTGCGCCGAAGATGTATACCATTCAACAGCGTTTGGTTTCAGCAAGATGGAGCAACTGCACATATAGCCAGACCAGTTATGGCGGAGCTAAACAAAAAATTCCCAAACAAATTAATTTCTAGGAACTCCACTCTTCGCTGGCCCCCAAGGTCACCTGACCTGACTGTACCAGACTTCTTTTTATGGGGTTATGTCAAGCGAGAGGTGTATAAAACGAAGCCCAGGAATTTAACTGAATTAAAGCAGTCCATAACGACAATAATTGAGGCGATCCCAACTTCAACTCTTCAGGCCGCAATGAATAGTTTTTTGATCAGGTGCCATTTGCGATCTATAATCTTTAAAAACAACTAACTATTTAAAATAAAATTTAATTTTCTAACCAATAAAAGAAAAATAAATGAAATACATCGATTAAAAAAAAAGTTATTTGAATTTCTTATTGTAGCACAATTGGTGCGCCACCCTGTATATATATAAAAAAAATGACAAAGGTCGTTAATACCGACTAAATTACTTCAATTCGAGTTAATGTTGATAAGCAAAGAGGCTGATGGGCGCTTTTTCGAGTTTCTACAAAGTCTACCATGGATTTACCGGGGGTCTTCTTTGTTGCATCTCTAATACCGACTAAATTACTTCAATTCGAGTTAATGTTGATAAGCAAAGAGGCTGATGGTCGCTTTTTCGAGTTTCTACAACCGCCATAAGGGCTATGACCTAGAATCGTTTAAATACGCTATGGAAAGCGCTACACGAAAGCGTTTGCAAAATATTCCATGACGAAAACACTTAACCCAACCAATATGAATTAATCAAACTTAATTTGATTACATTTTTTGTTTGACAGTCATTTTTTGTGAGTTTATATTTGACAGTCATGGGTAGTGGTCAAAAAGTGTTTTTTTTTTTTCTATTGCGTACTTAAGGCAACACAAACGTCATAAATATATGGACAATACGCGAAGAAATTTTTTTTTAAATTAATGTTTCAACTCGTTCGGTCCATACCGAAGTTTGTTATTGAGCATTCTCCACGACTGTTAAATAGGAGCTCCGAACAAAATTACATGTACGCAACCAGTATTTATTTTTTTGTTATAGTCCCATGCTGATGGCTCACACTGCGACCTGAAAGATCTGTTGTATCAATGGGGAAATGTTTTTCTAAGAGACGTGTGGCCTCCGTGATGAAGGCCAATAAGTCCTCAGTAGCAGAGTTCATTAGATCTGCTGGTGTACGAGTCTCTCTATTAAAGAAACGTTTTGAAACGAAAATGATAAGTCAAATGTCGGACTAAAATTTCAACAATTTAAGCCCGCTGTGAAACATAATTTTTAACAAGTTTGGATAAATAAATCTGTCCCGGACCACATAAATCCGTCAAACTAAACGTTTAAACAGGTTTTTGAGTGGCTCTGCCTGCACACATTGATTTGCCTCCCTCGAATGTGGTTAGTCACATTACAATTACAAAGCTTTCTGATGATTCAACTAATTAATGCATCGAACTATAAGTGGTCAGCGGTTTACGCTTGAGTTCTTTGCTATCGTTTGGCAATTAGTGTTTCCCCTCGTCATATCGTTTTTATTTTTATTTTTAGTGATTTTCAAACGCTTCAAAAGCTGGTTACGTCAGAGAAGGGCTTCGGAGTTTCCAAAATAATTAACTCACATCGGCACCCTAATCTCTGTGCCTACAGCTATAATTCATGGGGATTTATCGAAATCGATACAGCTGCCTCTAAATCATTGCACTACAACGCATCGGTTGCGCCGAAAAGCGTCACCTCCCAGAAGCTAACCGCCCAAAAAAACAACCCCACTGAACTATTAGCCAGTAACTACCGCCCACAACTCCACTAATATGTGTGTGTGTGTGTGGGTCCGTTAAACTTTTAATTCAATCTCATAAAGTGTTTCCCTAGGCAAACTTACTACATAAATTGCGCGCACAGGATTTCCCAAAGCTGGGTGTATTTTTTTTTTTGTAACGCTGCGCAAAAAGTAAATCCGCACAAAAAAAAAAGAAGGATTATACATATTTGCTTTCAATTTGCTCCTTTTTTTGGTCGATTGTACCATCAGCCAATATGACGTTCGCTACATTTCCGTATCGCCCTTTATTGCACCCCTGAGTCTAAATTGAAGTAAATAATATTTTTTAGCGCATTGTTCACTATCCTTTGATCAGGATTCCATTCGCAAAAGTTTATCGGTTGGAGCTGACCCTAAAAAGACTACATTATGTTCACATAAAAAGCAATAGGCTAGCTTGTGTGTGTGTGTGAGTAAACACAAATAGATCCCAGCGAATGCAATCAAGTATCCTGTCCCTGTGCATAGTAGTTCACATGGAATACAATTTTAAAGTCACTTTGTTCGATGACAGAAGAGATTTTTTCAACATTGACAGGGAGAACTACGAGTATGCATGTGTGTTTTCGTGAGAGTGTGCATGGCAAATTTCATCTTTCAATAACTTTTCTTGAACATTTTTTATTTAGCATAGGTCCTTTGTTCGATTGTAACGATAGTTGGGCATTTTGTTGGCTGCGGGCGATTCGTTATTTATCAGGGAAAAATTATTTTAAATTGATGTAAGGCTGGGTGCACACCAGTGCAATAGTGCACTCCAATTACTCATTGGACTCTTTGTTTCGTTTTTGTTTTTTTTTTGTTTTTTGTCCAAAAGGAGAACTGTTTGATCGGCGATCGATCTTCAAATCGATTTGACATGAAAGATCTTTTTTCTGCATAAACAGAACCAAGCATAGAAATGTTGTGTGAACAAGAACTTACGCTCGGCTCTCGACAAAAGATACTCCGTAAGATAGGTATGTTCATTGTTCGGTTTCAAAAGTAAGACTATATAAAACTCATACAGCGATACAGTTCTGGTGACAATTTTATTTCATTATATGGTTTGGACTATTAAGTGGGAAGTACAATTATCATTCAAATGGCCGCCTCGGGAAGATTCACAGTATGCGGTTCTTTTGAGCTAATTTTTAATCAATTTTTCGCACATCGGCGAGATCGAGATCTAATTTGAGTAATGTCGGTCTATAGAGTTCGGAAATGATTCGGGTAAACACGGTCTTTTGCATAGCCCCACAGACAAAAATCTAACGGTGTCAAATCACATGATCTTGGTAGCCAATTGACGTAGCCAAAACGTGAAATTACACGACCAGGAAGCTTTCCACACACTAAAGCCATAATTGGTCGTTTTTGGTGGCTTGTTGCCCCGTCTTGTAGTAAACTTAAATAACGGCAAACATTCAACAATATTATGACACTTGAAATGACAGCTGAGTCTGATAGGTGTCAAATACCAGCGCTACCAACTTGAAAACACGAAATGAATGACCCTATATATTGAATCAAAAAAAAAAAAAGTATCAGGCTACCTTTTAAAAAATTAGTGTAATGGATAAATCGGCGCGAAGACCTTTAAAGAAAGCTGTATACTATCTCCGGTATGACTGGTCATTCAGGGCCGTAGCGAATTAAGTGCCACATAAACTCTTATGTGACAGTTTATGCCCTAAAAAAGGAGCCTATAAGTATTTAAGTAGAACTTAAATCGTTAAGAGTCGTATGAGCAAACGGCCCTCAGTGGTTCATTTAACTTTCATCTCCTATAAAACCGATCTAAGCCAAATGCGAGCAAATGTGTGATTTTAATGGGTGTATATAATTCACATAATATTTCGACAATTAAGACTGACAGACGCTTGATGTAGCAAATTTTTAGAGTTATGATGCTGGATCTTAAAAAATGCAGTAGAAGTCGGTTATACCGACGGTGAAGGGACCGAGGAAATAAGGTCGTTATAACCGGCGGTCGCTATATCCGACTGCCTTCCACAAATATATACATATATAATGAAACTAAGCAAATGAAAGGAAAGCGGACGTTATAAGCGACTTCCACTGTACCTACAGTGTTGCCAGATTTTATAAGAGGTATGGAGCCAAATTTAAAAAATCTTCGAGTCAAAAATAAATGTCCAAAAACTATATGAAAATGGATTGGGCTCATTCACAATTAACTGTTGAGAAAGTTTAAGTTACACAAAAGGAGGATATTCGCAATAGAAGTATGGATTTTTTTTATAGATTCCTAAGAAGCCAAAAAATCAGCGAACTATAAACTTTAGTAGCCTAAATTGGAATAAATCCCAAATGACAACTTTATAAAAAGTTCGAGTAGCCGAATCAGCGATAAATAGCCAGTGCAGCCAGCCAGGTCGTTGTTATTATTGTCGGTAATCTGAGACCGCGTTATAAAGCTCTCAACGTGATATCTCTCGATAGATCTGGTACTGGTCTTTGGGTCATAGGGGTTCTTTGATTTTCATCAGGAAAGGTTGTACCTATTGTCGTGTATTGACACTTAAATTACGTAATATCAGCTAGACCTGTGTTGCTTTGTAGCGGCTTTTTATAGCTAAACTAATGGCTGTATTTAATTCACTCTTGTGCATAAGTCGTCAGACTTGCAGCAGGATATTGAACGTATGAGTATCACGCACCAGAAAAGCTATGTGTGTGTATTATTCAAAACACTTGGCTCTTTTCGCAGTGTACTTACTAGTTTTTTTTAGATATACGGCTGTAGCCAAGGTGTAGTGTATATACTGCAAGCATGTGATAGATTCGTGCTTAAGAGGGGAAAAGCAAGGCTATCTCTGTCTTGCCCTAAAAAGAGAAATCAAAAACTATTTAGACCAATTTAATACGATAATGTAACACATTGTGAAGCTGGCCGATAAGCAAACTTAGCTTACCGGCCCCTTCTTTTGATCGCGATCTCGTTTCTTTTTCTTTTGCGAATTTCATATCTCATCAAATTTGTCGCTTTCGAATTTTTTAGGGGACTGCAAACAAAAAAGATCCTGGAGGGTGGAATTTTCCGATTTTCTAGTCTAAATACAGCTTCAAGTGGCCATGACCAGAGACCCTTAAGTTGTCTCCACGCTACGAGAGGCCTTATTATCGGGCAAAAAGGTTTAGATGAAACTTCAGTTTTATTTGCAGCACCTACGGCTTTAAAGACTGCACTAGTTGGACGTTACATTCTTTGACATTGTTTCATACTTGATGGAATAGGTCTATAGTTGTAGCTTCCGTGAGTTTAACCCACCGATTGTACCCTTTGACTTGTTAAGCCGACTTAGCTGTAAGTAGTATTCGACTACAAATTTTCGGTATATACTATATAAGCGGAGACGTCCAACCAAAGCTGACCAAAACTATCATAATAACCAATTTTTAAAAACCTCTGTCGCTAACTCTCCGATTGTTACCATATATTAAGCTTTAAAGGTTCAGAAAGTGATGAAAAAGTTCAGTCTTCTTCTACGCAAAGACTCTATATACCAATGAATCTTAAAAACCTTCGAATACGAAAGACTTTCGCGTCTCACTTAAAACCAGTTTAAAAAATTGAAAGCCATTATTGCGGAGTAAAATAAAAGCTGCATATTATAAAATAAAACGCCCAAATCTGGAATGCCGCTTTTCAGTTTTAGACAACAAATAACATTTTATCGGACTCTAAATTAGGGGAAGCCAATAAATTGAGAGCTTGAGATCAAAGCTGATTTTACTTGTCAAATCTCAGAAAATATCGACTAATGGGTTTAGTTTTGCTGGTTTTCTAGGTATACCTAGAAACCTTTAGCCGGCCCAAAAGGTGCTGATCTTCAATTGGGATTGTCCAGGGATGTTTGTATAGGTGTCGTGGGTTTCTAGGTACTTAGAAACGTTTAGACGGCCCAAAAGGTGCTGAACTTCTGAATGATCAAGCTTTGCTTCTTGCTGGGGAAAACTTTGCCTAACCTTCAAATGGAGATCGTTTTCTACCTTGCGCTTAAAGCTGGCTAGATTCAGTGATTAAAAAAAGATTCAAAGTCTACGAATGGAGTGGAGGAAACTAGATGATACTTGAATAATCTTGGAATCACTAAATTAAATAAATAAGCTGAGGAAAGCATTGAACAACATCGTTTGAGCCAAGGAAAAACCTCAAAAAACCAGTGATGCTAACGCACCATTAGCAACTAAATATCGATGCATACTTTGCCTATGGCATGAAAGCAATCGAGCATTCTGGCTGGATCAGTTACTCCAATGAAACCCCTTAGACAAAAATAAACACTCCCACAAGCTCATTTGTTGAAACGAAACCGCATTTAGCCACACTCGACTCGTTATAATAAAGAAACACCAAACGCTCTCCACTGTCCTCACCCACATACCCATAATTGCAAATGGCAACTTAGTCCAATCACTTGTAAAGGTTTTAGCCGAAAATGCTTCACGTAATTTCGTTACCAAGGTATCACGCTCCTGCCGCAGCATAAATAAATCCTGGACGAACGTGTTCTACGAAAATTTGGTCAACAATTATTTCAGTCAGTCTGTCAGTCAGCACCCAGCAGCATGTCCTGTATCCAAATGAGTGTTACTCCCCTAAGATACATGTTAGAACTGCAAATTGGTTCTGGCTTCGTTTCGATTCGAACCAAAGACACGTCCACATTCATCCACGTATCACAATATCGATTATTTTTACCATAATCTCCGCAGTGTAAATCCTTACATTGGCCAGGCATAAGGAATGTCCTTAACTAACGTTATGTCTATATGTATATAATGTAAGTAACAGTGGAATAGTCGAAAATTTATGCCGACGCTGCGCTGCCGAATTGCCAATCATCAATTGGTCTCGAAGGACACCATTTGTCGAGTCAATATAACAACGAGGCCCATCTGAAACGCATCATAATAATAGCGGTAAGGGAGGGGCCGGCCAACACTTTTTGGTTACAATTTTCAGCAAAACAAAACGACAAAAGAGCCAATTTAACTCTCAAAACGATTCGACAACAATGACAGGCACAGCCGTCGTCCTGTGAATACGAATGACAATTGGAATTGTTTTTTTTTTTTGCATTTGTTTGGGATTTTTGTAGATGTTGGTAGCAACTAACATCTCCCAGAGGTCCTGTGACTGTCAATGAACATTTCCATTTGACAGTTACATATTATATTCGTCAAATTGCGTGAAGCCATTACGGGAGACAAATTGGATTGAATTGAAGATAATTCATCACACAATGACAAATGAGCGAGGTTTTCCCTTCGAGACAATTGTCCTTTACTTAGCAACAAGGTTAAGGCGGAATGCGATTGAAATGTCAAGTAGAGTAGTCCTTATGGCGATGCTTTAGTGTAATATGCTCAAAAATACATTGAACGTCGGTAGATGATGTGACAAACGTCATGATGGTGACAACTAAAGTACAGACTTACGAATCAATTCAGAGTTGATCTGGGGAGGGAGTCGATCAACTGTCTATCAAACAGATGTCAAATGTTTTTGCATTTTAAGTTATCTTGTCTTAGGTGAGTGTGAATAGCACTGAACGGTGGTTGCGGGTCAACGAAACGAATACCGTAGGGGATATCTGCCAAATTATGTCAGTCTGAGGAAGTGACAATGACAGCATGAAATAGAAATTCAAATTCGGACTCCAAATAGGCAGAGCACCTTTCTAGGCAGTTCCAATGTCCCATGGCACTCTTTAAGAAATCAAAAAAAAAAAAACTTTGATGCTAGACTAAGTGGGTAGTGGGGATGAATTTATTATTTGATGAAAAATGTACAGTTGTCCATCATAAAATTTTTAAAATTAACTCGAGAGAATCTTTTCCAAGACTGCTGTCAAAAAAACGGTTTATCTCACCTGGAGGCGCCATATTTTTTTAAACTTTTTCACACTAAACATTTGCGATCGATCGTATATTTGCAGCGACATCTAGGAGTGGAATTTAAAGCCATATTGTGAATATTGGTGTCATCAAATCATTCACGCGACAACTGAACAACATATCATAGTTAAGACTTATAATTTTTATCAAGAAAAAGGGGGATCAGAAAGAGCTTGGCTCTCGGTGTTATAGATAGGTAAGCTTCACGAGTATACCTTTTCCCAATACTGGGGTGGGTTGCACGATCTGTGTAGGTCTTTTCTATAATCCTACTTCCACTAGTGATATATTTGGCTTTTCTTTTAGTAAACGTCCCGCAGTCATCTTGTTATTGTGGTCGCCCAGTTTTCATATCTTGAGCCTATAATTTTTTTTTAGAGTTATAGTCATTTCTGTCTGTCAGATGTTTGCGAGAGACATCCGAGAGTATAACTGTCATGAAATAAACGATTGGACTCGCCATAAAATTGTAGATCCCTTCACACAACACGAATGTTTCGGGTCCCTTACGGACCTTTATTAATTTATTTTACAGACAATTGGCGGTCATTCACATAGAATGTATTTTACCATTTCTGGCTCTATAAAGGCCCAGGCTGCACTTGTAAGTGGATCGCTTCTGTCATTTTTGTGAAGATGCTTGTTGAGAGGACGGCAGTTAAGATTTTTGTTTCACTTAAGCTTATGGAGAGTATTTAAAGGTCGTATTCCTTATAAGTTTGGTCCATTGTATCGAATAATAGCTATAGAGTTAACTAATAAAACCTTTCATTAGCTTTAAATCCGTCGCGACCTGAAGAACTCAGAATAAAATTACTTTAAACTGGGTAACTTTCTGGCTTGATAGTAAATTTGTTTGTAACAAGTAACAAGCTCAGTCTGTCTAAAAATATACTAACGATGGACCAGGCAACGAGAAAGCGGACGAATTAGCAAGACTAGGTTCGGCAGCTGTATCAGGACAAGCTGATCCCTCTGTGAACATTCCGGCTTTTCGCAATCCAGTTTGAAGCAGGAGGAAAGGCCAAACGAGAGGCGAACGCTAAATGGACTGTACTAAAAACTTGTCATACCACAAGAATGCTATGGCCAACTTTCAACGAAGCCCGAACCGAGAGTCTCATGCGGAAAGATAGAAAATCTCTTTCTACCCTCGTAGGAATTATAACTGGGCCATAACACTCTACGGTATCAGATGAAGAAACTACACTTGACGGAACAAGAACTTTGCAGAGGTTGCTGTGATGAGGAAGCACTTGAGGACACAACCCACTTCCTATGTCACTGCCCAGGTCCCCAACACTATAGGCACAGATTCCTAGGAAATACTTCTTCAACGACCTAGACGAGTTTTCAAGCACACACATAGACAGGATAAAAAGCTTTATCAAATCCACAGGATAGGGTTGCCAGATGAAAAAATACGAAAAGAGGGACATCGTGAGTTTTCTTGGGGGGACAAGTGTTCAAAAAGTGGGACAAACTTTTTTTTTACCAAAGTAAATTTTGGTTTCAAAAGAGAGAGAACAACTTTAGCACGTGAAGTGAGATGTAGTTCGTGAGTGGATGCATTTAGCTTGCACTTCAAATGGATGTGTTCACAGAGAATCTTGTTATTGTTATTTATTTAATTTTGACTTAATAAGGGGGACAGTGGTTTGTATTAGGGGGAACAAACAGTTTTTTTTTTTTGTATGAAAAAGGGGTACTGTCCCCCCTAAAAGGGGACGCCTGGCATCCCTACCACAGGATGGTTTGTATGCAACAGCACAGTGAGTACTTAATCACAGGTATTTATTTATAGACAGGGTTTTTATGGGTAAGGGACAACCTTTTTTCCACAGTGCGTCAATATTGACCTGAGTGTGACACGGAGTACTCCACGCCAACCCACATACCTAACCTAACCTAACGATGGACCTTTTCAGATTTGGTCTTAATTATTCGCTGAAGCAGAGTTTGACCTAAATTGAGATATCGCTGCGAGGCCCACTAATTGTCGGTTAAGTGGATAGAGTCGTTGCTTTTGAACCAAAAGGTTCATATATGAGTCCCGGCGGGACTCAATTATATCAGAGTTTCTCCACCACTACCCCAAGAGAGACTAAAAGGAGCTTGGTCTGATTCCAATACCGCGGTCTGTCCCGACTCCCAACACCAATTGGTCTCTTTGAACTAACCTGAATCTAATACTGTCTGGATAATTTGTACTATAAAAAGTTGACTTGAATCGAACAGTTGCATGCGGTTTGAGTGTTTGGTCAAGGTGAAAGTAATTGACTGGGGCAATCTTCTTGGTCTAGGTTATGATCCAAGAGTTTATTTAAAGCTACAACTGGACATTCAGAATATCGCACCAGCTTATGGAGTTGACTAACCGCAAATTTATTTATCCAGAAAGGAGGAATCTCCAATAGGTAATGGTGTGCCAGCGTGACAGCGGCTTTGGACCCGTTTTCTTCTCACTTATGTAAGCGAACTACAGATTTTTCGCCGATAGATATCCAGTTTTTGGCATAATAATAATGCATTTCTAAAGCCAAGCATTCAAATGATCCGCTTGGTCTCCAATGACAAGAAGTTGTGGAATGTGGAATTCATCGCTAAGTCAGGGCAGTCAGCTGTATGCTGGAAGCTTTTGAGAAAAAATTCCGTCTTTTAACTTTCATAGTAAAGTACAAAGCGCAGCTTTAGATGGGCAGGAGTAATGCAAGACCTCATCCCTGGATATAGCAGAAATGGACGAAAAACCTCTATTAGGCTTATAGAGTCGCGACCCTAACGCGCCAAAGACTCAGCTGTATTACAATCGAGGGTTGTACAAGAATACAAGAAAGACTAGGGTGATATATCAAATTTCATCTGGGTGCCAGACGTGAAGGATAATGTAAGTAAAAGATCAAAAATGTGTACATATCTGGCCATTGCATCTGTTAGAACTTCGCCAAGTAGCTTTAGTTCAAAAGGTTGATAATAATACCATGAGTAAAACGAGCCTCCGTTGGACCAATCTCGAGACTTTCACGCAAGGAGGTAAAAACTTTTGATCGGGTTAAAACGCAACTGAGATTGACTGGTGCTCTTTTAAGTTGGTCTTACTGCACAACGATAACTGCGGAGGACGTAGGGACGCTAAAAAGACAGAATCCACCGCCCCAACCTATGCGACTGTGCAGCCCTTAGGGGCATCTGAAGCAGAGATTATTTCTAACCACTTCTTTGATAAAATAGAGGGTCAGGACAACATAGAGCTTAAGACACTCCTAGGGTTCATACAAAGACCTGCGTGGTTGGAAAAGGTTGAACGTAGTTTTTCAATTCTGAGTTTCCTTGAACTCAAACTGTCCAACTGCGAGCTGTGACCATCGCCACTACAAGCCACCGATATACCTATTTAGGAACCTCCCCAACAAGTCCATATAACAACTTAGGGTCAGCTCGCTAAACCAAAAGTTTGAGTTTGTTTTTGTTCGAGAGAAACAAAAAAAAATTGTATGCTTTATACGACTGCCTGAATTGAGAAAACTTCAGTCCTCTAGGGAGATGTTGGACTTTCGCAAGGCTGGCTGGGACAGTTGACAAAAAAAAAGGTAAAAATAAAAATTGGTTTAGCTACTTAGTCAAAAGTCAAAAGGTAAAGTTAAAAATTGAAGCGATGTAGCATAAAATCCATTTTCCACTGTCTGCCGAAAAACTTGTTCATCTTCTTTTGGTTCATCACGATACGTGATCAAATGCGTGCCAAAAGGACCGCTGGACAATTTGTTTGAAAAAAAAACTCTTTCAAAATATTCTCAGGGAAGTATTTTCGCCTCCATTCGACCATATGGAATTGAATTTCCCATCCAGTTACAGCAATGCCAAGATGGAACGTCTTAAAATACTCAAATGTGATCTAATTAAAAACCTAAACAACACTCAAAGGAAAATAAAAGACAAACAATAACAAAGCGAGTTAATATACCTGCTGTTGACGGGAACATGGTCCTTATTTTACTTGTGGTCCTCGCGATGAGTATTCCATTTAAAAACAGCATCCACCATACAAAACACTGGAATCCTTCCATTTTGCCAGTAGATCAAACAAGGGACTCCCGAACAAGTTTGTAATAATGAAAAGAATTTCTATCAAGTGCGTCGGCTGTTAATAAGAATCTCCTCTCGAAATCATCCACTTGACATTGAAATGATATGGATGGAAAAAAAGACAAATGAAAAGGACACCACTGACACGAGGTTTTCAATCGAAAAAATTCACAAAAACCGTATCACTAACGAAACACCAAATTCGGAAAGGAAAACAAAAATATTTCCACTAGGCCAGCAGCAGAGCGCATCAATCGAAGAGGATTTTTTTCCCAAACATTTCCCACTTTTTGAGACAACAAAAAGGAAGAGCAACTTTTCGTCTTCTTCTTTTTTTTACACTCCGCACGAACGTACCATAAATACAAAGCTTCGCGGACGGATGTAACAAACAGAAAGGAAAACAAAAAAACACGAACGAGAAAATCTAACGCACAGAGCAGGAGCTTTCGCCGCGATTAGAAATGAGAGAAAAGGACGAAATTGACAGAACCGATTAGAAAAAATTCTCGATACAACGATGAAAAACAAGTGGGAATTTTTTTTTCGACAATATGTTCACAAAATCACAAGGAATTGCACATAATTTCCACAGCGTAAGAATGTCACATGAACTATTTTGCGAAAACACACAACAATTTCGATGCGACAAAGTGTATCTGTGTGTATGAGGTCCACTATCTGTGGTGAGTTCTGAGTGTCAACTGTGCCTGAGAAGTGTTTACGTCCGAATTAATATAACGTTGGCAGATAACTGAAGCTGTGGCATCTGAGATTCGTCGTAAAGAACACCGTGCACGATGTGTGGTAGAGGACTTGCTCTCTTGTTCTCGCGGCTGGACCAGTTTTGGTCTTATCTCGTTTTGGGAACAACTACAATCTGCGCAGAGTGTTGTGAGTGACATGAAAAAACTTTTCGAGGTGGGGCGGGGGAGGTGGTGAACTTTTGAAAGTTCGATTCGAGGCAACTGCGCACTTCCACCCGATGAGCACATTCCAATGCTATAAAGGGAGAAAATCCTTTCTGATGCTGGAAGCGAGCGAAGAGCTGTAGCAAATTGGCATGTCGGGTTAAGCCCTATACTTAGTGGAAGGACACTTTTCTTTTTTGGAACTCCGTATATACGCCGTATGTGCAGCGGAAAGAAATTAAGGATATGAGTTATGGGGATGGTGATTAGGGAAGCTTTTTAACCGAAATTTCAATTTGAAAAATTGAAGAGGGATAAACCCGAGTCGATGGGTTATTTTATTTGCCACTTTTGGGAATAACAACCGTATAGGGCAGATATCCGAGGAGGCTTGTATTTTATGGCCCACGCCGAATGGCGTTACTTACAGTCGGCCGGAGATAAATTGAGAATGTCTTTAAAGCTGACCGCAGACTACAATTGGACTTTGCTCAACTTATTGCCAAGTGCGGGCTCGCTCTTGAGGGTTGCCGCTTGTGGGTTGCATGACAGCCATTAAAGTTGATAAATTGAGGGCGATGTTAATTGGAGTCCCGTGTGGTAGAGTGCATGAAATGGCATAGCTAGAGGAACTGAACTGTGCAACATCTTCAATAACATCATGTTTCACTACTCCAACTAGGAGTCAGCGACAAAAACCGACGCTAAGGTGGACGGATCCTTCATATGTCATGGTACTCAATCGTCTCAACCGACAATTCGTGATGGAATTTGTTTGTATAGTTTGTACACTTGTAATTCACAGATATTGTGATTAGAATCTTCGGTGAGGTTGACATAAACTACGAAAAGAAAAAAAAATGTGGAGCTTTTGTAGCCGCTTTGTGTAGATCCCATGCAAGTTGATTGCGTCATTATGTCCTAGGATTGTGACTGACTGGAATATAATCTCAAAACCTGCCCTAGTCATATACTGGGAACGTAACGTACTGCATACCTTCTGGGGCATTGCAAAATGAAAAGTAACCACTAAACAGAATTCAAACTGTTCTCCAATCCACCCATTAACAAGGCTTATTCTCTGCCGATATTTTTTACCACATCCGAAGTGTGCGCAGTGGGTCGGAAACCAGCATGCTTGACTACTAAATGAGTTTAGGATACTTTGAGCCGTTTTGCCTCTAAAAAAACGACTGGCAATCATAGGAGAGTGTGGCTGTCTTCTGGATCGGGACGTCTAATTTGCTAAAAAATGTAAGGTTCCTATCATTCGTCACAAGAAATAAAGCCTACACAAACGAATGGCTGTCAGAAGGTAGCTCTTCCGCTTATATTTTGCTTATTTATATTTTAGAAGGCTATCAAACTATCTATATAAAATTTAAGAAGAGCTGGGTCACACAACTTCGTACCTGCAGAAGAAGAAGAACGCTTTAGATTGATTTTACATTTTTTTCGGTTTCTAAACCTGTAAAAATCCCTACCAAGCTCCGAACAAGAAGGGATGTAAAGACCTTGCTTCAGAAATCTACAACTGAGAATTCGTACTTGTCGAACGAAAGCGGCAATGGAAGCCAATTCTCTAATGGAACCTTTACCCATGCAGTATGCGTAAAAATTTAGAAAGCTTTAGACAAAAAACCCTCTTTCAAGCCGAATTTGCATGTACGTTTCGACATCTCAGCTTTAGAGATCGAATCAAGGCACTATGCAAGTTATAAGCTGAAACTTCCGAAGGCTTGAATTGCATTCTAGAGGTAGGTTTGCGAACACAATAAGCCCACAAACTTCTCAGTAGTTTGGTAGGTGTCTTGAAAAAACGAGACTTAACCAAAGCTGACTGACTTACACTGGGAAAGTACCGTATGTAACGAAATGTTCCCCTTTGCATGCATGGTTGCAACTGCATGAAAAAAGCACTTGCTACAGAACGGTATACAAAACTATTTTTAATCAATCAAACATTTCACACTAGCCCTTCGCAGGAACTTTTAGAAATATCCAGCCTCTTAAACTCTGTGTCAGTTTAGAGACGACTTAATTTTATAGACCTATACAGATATTCCCCCCGAGTCCTTCTAAGTATAGTACGTAAATTCTTTGAGGTGGTGTGTGCAGCGTATTTAGTTTGTGGAAAATGACCCGTCTCCGAGGAACAGCAGAGTGGCCTCGCGTCCCCCTGAAACCACCGATCTGACTTGCAGTATTATTGAAAAACGAAAGATTTCATTTCAAGCAATAACGGGAATCGATGAGTTAAAATAAAACAACAGCGTTACCGCTGAAATTTTTTCAAAAAGAGTTGTACAAAGGGGCCGCCACATAAAATACTAATAGAGGAAAAAAAAACATTTATTTATAACAAAAATAAACAAATGTGTTCAGAACAAAAAATGTTATTTTTTTTTGCATTCTTGTTCGTTCAATAAAGAATAAAATCTAAATTTAAGTGGAAAAGGGACCATTTTGATAATTTTTTAAGGGTCGCGGGTCTTGAGCTAAAAAGTCCCGCCTTGTTTAGTCTTAATTGAAGTGATCCTTTTGACAGTTTCAAGAAGTGTAGGTACAGTCCGATTTGCGTCTGTCCTGGATAGGGCCACCATTGAGCATGAAAATCGACTGTGTTGGGCTGCCATTGCCGTCCACTAATCCTTAAAGTTAAAGTCAGAGTGTTTCTCATAGACTAACCAAACTAGACAGTCGCCTGAGAGCAGAAACGGTACTCCTGCCTACAAGCTGCCTGTCCTGCAGCAAATTACATAAGTATTCGTGCCTGTACAAATTGCAGCCGCACACATACTTATACAATTTGCTGCAGGGACTTCATGTCATTCGGGCGGCCATTATTATGTTGGGAAATAAAGTGTGTGCGACTGTGTTCGGCATACTTTGAGCAAATTATTTATGCGGTGTTCACATCACAGTTTATTTTAAGAAGTGTTTGAAATTGTTTGAAATTGTTGGTATCAAATGGAATTCCTGTTATAATTTCGTTACAATGCCAAATAAATTAATATAATAATAATTTGTCAATATCTAGCAGAAATCCATCTCATAATATTAATCTGGGAAAAATGAACTACCACGGTTTTTTCACTTTTGTTAAAAGAGATTTTGTAACTCCATTTTTTTTTGTATATTTTAAGAAATTCACTTTTCCCCGTTGATTTTAATGCTTTAAATTTCGAAGCCAAATTGAAAAAAAAAATATATTTTAACAGTTTAGCGAAAACGTTTTTTTTTTGTATGTCGTGGGGAAAAATATTTTTTTTAGTTTTAGCATAATTTATAATTTGTAATTAGTATGTAAAATGTATACTTGCACAATAATTGTTAAATTGAAACAATTATTTCGCCCTTTATTATCCTCGTAACAATAAAAAAATGTTTTTATCACTTTTCGTATTCCAAAAACAAAAAACAAATTGTTTTTGTTAATTAATAATTAGGAAGGTTTTTAAAAAAATCTGTGCACATTTCAAAATACATTGTTTTAAAATTTGTAAAAGAATTATGTGTATAGAAAACGAAATAAAGCTTACCAAAGAATACCAACAATTAACAAAACAATTTCAATTCTTACGTTCGATTGAATACGCAAAATCTGAAATCGGAAATCAAAATGCACTTAAATACAACATTATATTAGGCGTGTTTTTTTTGAGCTTCGTTTTCAGCAAAGCAAAGTATATTAAGATTTTCAGCACACAATTACAACAACTACTGCGAGTCTCGAAGTGTCAAGTAGAGCGTAGTTGTTTTAATTGCGTACTGAAAATCCGACTTACTTTGCTCTGCTGAGAACGAAGCTCAAAAAAACAGGTCTATTGTCTTTTTGTTAGGAGTTAAACTTTTTTTTTGCTTTCTGATATTCATATTTTTTGTTTTTAAAATAAGAATAGCATTTGTATTCCTACTGTTCCTAATTAACATTATTCAACAATGTTCAGTGTTATTAAACTACAGAATGACGAGTCATATATTGGTTTTGTACAAATATGGTGTTAAATAAACGAATTTGAAAACATTCACCCTAATAGAAATTTATACAACATTCATGAACATTTACTAAAATTCGCTTTTGTCTAGTGGAAGCTTGGGTTTAACTTGCAAGTTGTTGACTCATTTTTGGAACAACCCCCGAGGAATTCATTTTTGCATTTTGCTGTCAAACATAGAATTCATACAAACAAAATTAAAAATAAACTGAAATGTGAATGAATGAACTGGCGAAGATGGATAGAGGACGAATTAAGCTATCTAAAAAACCATACTCAACATTTACTTTTTTTACATTTATTGTTATAGATTCATTTACAAATTGTTTATTATTGAAGTAGTGCTACCCGGCGGCCTTTAATACACGTATTCACAGACAGAAAAAAAAAACAGAGCGCGAGAGAGGGCTGTCATTCAAAATTAGCGGGGAAAATCGGGTGGTGGTGCAGTGAAAGTCGACTGTCTATGGTGTTTCCTCTAATCATTCAGGTCCGGATATACTATACATACACCCAACCAAACAAAATAAAAAAGAAATGTGAAGACAACTTGGCCGAATCGGCACAGCAAAGCGATTTGATTTGAAAAGAAATTGTTGAAAATATGGTTGAACATATTTGCAGAAGGCTGGTGTAGGGGAGAGCGGGGCTAGAAGTGACATTTTCGACAAAATTCCTTTCAATTATAAATGCGTCTACGTCTTGCAAATGAGTGAGCCAAACCTATTTTAAAACAAACAGCAATATTTAAGCTACAAAATTTACCAAAAATATTTTAATAAAGTCGGCTCAAAAGATGTCAGAATATTGGCTTTTGGGTTCTCACAACTTATTCCTGCATCGGGTTAAATTGTAACAATGATTCAAAAAAAACTTGTGTCATCTGTTTTTAAGAAAGTCTATTAAATAAAAATATAAATAAATATAAATATAAATAAAACTGATAATTAAATTAAATCGCAATTCACTTAAAAAAGAAACTAACATCTTTACCTTCAGACGGTTTTTGATGTGGTCCTGTCTACCTTTCTGGCTAAGTTTGCATTTTGTTCCTCAAGAAATCTCGTTTCTCTCGATAATCGGTTAAAACGGCTGATTTTCTTACTCCCCGCGAAACACTTCTCTTTCTACCTTTGAGTAAGACCTTGCATCCTCTGGGACTAATGATGCATTATGCACTAGTCCCGCCATGAAATTTAACACAAAGAACGCACTATAAAATAAAATAAAAATCGGAATCCGCACAAAGCTCATATAGTACGCAAAATTCACCAAAATATAAACGCCTAGCTACAAAAAAAACAACCGACACTGTGTTTCTTGAGTGTGAATAACCATTCCCCAAAAATACAAACAAAAACAAGGGCTACAAATCATCCAACTATCCGGACCTCACACTGTACGGCTCCAACTGACGAAGAATACAAAAATTTGAAGTAGACAAGTCGTTCGCTTTGAAGAAGACAAAAATGTTTTCTCTTAGTTTGAAGGGAATTCCTGAATTTTTTAAATGTTACAACTTTGGCCTGTTAATTTTAACCCCGTCTTCCCCTACTTTCGATTAAGACAGTAGCGAACATTTCGTCTTTCTTGATTTAAAATTAAAACTATGTAGGTTAAATCTAACATCGGGTACAGAGAAATGGTTGCAAAATAACAGTAGGTACGCCGAATTTTGTTTTGCGCGTGACATCACAATCCCCATTATGTCGAATACATTCAATATTGACAATGGCTTGAGTCGTTTTAATTTTCGACCTTAACAAACCAAAAATGTATCCCGTGATTTCGATATCATCGGATTTTGTGACATGCTTCCCGTTCGAGAGCAAAAATGGAGACGAACTTATACAAAAATATAAATTAAGCCTTTATGGAGAAAGCCAGTCTCCCTTCTTTATTTTTTTTATTTGTAACCTCCTAAAGTTTTAAAGACTTGAGTGAAATTTATTACAGTCCTCAAAAAAAAAATGTATAGAATAATGACAAAACTCCTTTGTCTTAATTTAGTCTTATAAAAGTGAAATGAATCTGAAGAATATTTATGTTTTAACTCTGTAAAATAAAATAAGCAAATTGTTGGCACAACAGTTCCGTAAGGCTAATGACCCCATAGGCCTATCTTCTCACAACGGAAGCGATCTACAATTTTATGCCGAGTCTAAATGGCCCATTGAAGCTATTTCATGAAAGTTATACACTCGGATGTTTGTCAGACGTTCCCGAGAGGTGGCGCAGTGGAAAAATAACCTTAAAATGGAATGGAAATGGAAGTTTGGGTTTTTTTCGGTTTTTCCCCTCTTAGTAGTTCAACACCCTAACCACTAAGCCAATTAGCTCTACACTATATATGTTAACCCATGTCTGGCGCTACAGACTTTTTTAGCTCGACGTACCGTTCACACTTTTGGCGAGTCAAAAATTTAAAAACACTGCATATATTAATGTGTAGATTTTTCTTTATCAAATTCATTCTTGGTGTATTGTTAAAAATAACTTAAAAAATAAAATTGGCTTTCAAGAACCCTGAAAGGGGCATCCAGCTATTTTATTTATTTTTTGCTAGCACTGCTGTAGTAATTGGCAGTCCGCGATACTAATAATCATTTTTAGTGTCCGGGCTAAATTTTTCGAACTCACAATGCGAAATTTTCCATATAACATGGAATATTGTGTCCTAGAAAATATTTAGTGTGACGGTTGAAAATTATTATTAGTGAGGCCCATTGTGTTTTTTCATTTATAAACAATTTTTTTCTAATAATTCGTCCTCCTCTTTGTGTCATCCTGAGCCCTAGTGTACTATAATAATTTTTAATCTTCTCCCACATTTTTTTAAGTCACTATGGATAATTTTATGGGGGAAATATCTTCATTGTGAGTTTGTAAAATTTAACCTGAACAATAAAAATCAGAAGTACCGCCCTCTGTGAATACTTGTGACTAGTTACAAATTTTAGTTTCGAATTTCAATTTACGGAAGCTCACAACTGCGAAAGCCACTGTGAACTACTTAAACTTAGAGTCGAAACTATAAATGTTTATTGGTGTGGACCAGTATTAATGTCCTTCGCGCTGGGCTTACTCAAACTCACAAATGTACAATACAAAATGAACTATTGTGACCCACAGTAAAATGTAGGCGGCCTGTTGCATCGAGATGAGATCCGACCAACCAACAAAATGCTACACTCGATCTTATTCGTTAAATAAATATATACAATGTACGGGTAATATTTGCCTAAAACGAAAATTAGCGTTAATTTGTCAGAAAGTTCAACTGCACAAGTTCACAATTGCGATTAGATGAATAACATCAATATTTCTATTACTACTTGGTGAATTTTTGTTTCGAAACACCACATCGTATAATGCAACTGGAACGGAAACATCAAAGCAAAAACTGATTGTCTATCCTTGATTAGAAACAAGACCTAAAATCATCTTAACCCCGCTTATCAAGGGTTAGGTTTGGTTTTCCATTAAGTTTTCTCCTCTTTTTGTTGTTCGCATCTTGAAGCGCATTTAAGCATTCAGTTTTATTTATTTATTTTTTGCAAGGCAATACCATATAATTTCACAAATGATTACGACGCCTGGTAGCCTCATTGTTTTTGTTTAGATTCAGCTGCTTTCCGACTGATATCGACTTCTTTGTGACACAACATTTGCAGTTTAAAAAAAGAAAAGTACGCACAACACTATCAATTGCGTCTCTTACTCAATCGCGACTTTAACTTGATGTAAACTTGAGAGGAATTCGAATTTTTAAATTACTACGCGTGCTGGGAAATCGTTTTGTTTGTTAAGAGTTTGAGTTAAGTTATCGTGCCAGGTTTAATTTTAAGAAGATTTCCATATAAAACGATCTACTGTGACCTACAATATATTTATAGTGAAGGGCATGTTTGTCAATATTAGCTAAATATTATGTGCAGATTGTCCAAAAGGTATAACTAACTTGCTTTAAGGCTTCCGAAGGTAACCTGAGAGTTTTAAATCAATTCTGAAAAATTCAAATACACCGCGGTACCTAAAATTTAACCCTGGGACTACAATAAACGGAGTTAGGTTGGGAGGGCAGTTTTGCAGCCGATGCAAATTTCACCCGGAAGCCGTGAAGGCCCATTGTGAGTAATAAACGGAGTCAAGTTAGGTTTGATTATATTTCCTAGGGTCTACGAAATTTAAAGTGGCGATTCAAGACAGTATTATTGCTAGTGTCTATGTTAAGCCTTGCTAGCACATCATTTTGTACAAAACGTTTGTTATTATGAGTTTGATTTTTGTTTGGGTTAAGGTAAAATATAAAACTGTTTATGTGTATGCAGTCACACGAATCTACCTACACTGCCCGTACAAGTGTAACCTATTGTTTTCAAAAACTTTTCTTATAATTTTCGTAATAAAAACTACTTTGCTTTTATTAACATTTGTTTTAGCTACCTCTTTTTACAGTGTCCGGGATAATAACTAATTTTTGTCTCGACTTTAAATTTACGGAAGCTCACAATTGCGAAATTTGTATGGAAAATATAGCCACCGTGAACTAAAAGGAGTTTTAATAATGTACGATAACTGGTTTGATGATGGGTTTCTCCTTTTATACCAATTCCACTCGAATGCAAGTAATTTATTTTTGGAATTATGAGGGATGCGTTCATAGACTGTTAATTGTGGCAGGACCCCAACTATTGTACAGCAAGTTTCGCCGATTCGACTGATCAAAATGCCAGAAGACTTGCCTACAATTACTTTTCAATCCCCTTGAATCATTGGCGGGGACTTACATTTTATGTTACGTTGTGAATATTCTGAAAAGACTCACCCAACGTCGATAACAACGTAGATACTCACATAATTAGACTCCGAATGCCCAAATTGGCTCACAGAACAGCCATGTGTCTACAACATGTAACCAAGTTCAAATGCAATTGAAGACCAGTGGCAGTGCAGGTAGGATGCTAAAAGAATGTGCTCCAATTCACAAATAATGAACAGCCAGGAACTCATGGCGCGATGACCAGTGTACCGACTAAATTTTACGAACTCACAATAGCGAAATTTTCCCTATAAAACTTCCCATTGTGACCTACAAATTATTTAGTGTAAAGGCTAAAAATGCTCACAATCACAAAATTTGTTTGGAAAAAATAGCCACTGTGAACTATTTAAATTTAATGGTGAAACTAAAAAAGTTTTGTTGGCAAAGCCTATCGACTTTAAGGTTGCCTTTGATAAAACGTATACAGAATTTGCGAATCTATTTTAGAGAGACTAACAGGCAGATAAATACTTTACCAAAAGCTGCACCCTCACGAAGAAAACTTTAAATAAAATGTCGTCGCGCAACTGAAGTCATCTGGCATCTAGTTTTTGCTTGGTTTGTCTGGAGTGTGTGAAATCAAAAGCTAAGTTCACAAGAGTTGGCGGCCACATAAAAAAAAAGACTTCAGATGTAATTTTAGTTTTTCCATGGATCAAACTTGCACCCCTCGAGCGTAACTGGACCATCAAAATAATAAGAGACATTTAACAAAGGATCTGGACATCAAGATCTGTACAAGAAAACGAAAAACTAGAGAAGAAAAAACAAACCACCGAGAAGTCCGACCCACGGACGCCTTCAAATTTGACAAGTATTTTATAAGCGAACCCACGATTTTTTTTATTTCTAATATACAACTTTCTTTTGATTGAACGGAGACCTTTGTGCCCTCAAAACTAACTATTTGACTACCGCATGAATTCAGTGAATGAACACAATGCCGGAAGGTGATAAATTGTCGATACAAATAAACTTTCAGTAGATACACAAATCTTGGCTAATTATGACCGATTTCAATGCACAAACACTAATTCTCTGAAAGATCAAACAGCTTTTGTCGCAAAATACGATTGCGGTCTTTCTGTTAAGAAATAGGGGAAGAATTTAATTAACTTTAAATATGCAAAGCAATAATCACAAAAGAACGATCTCTGTGCAGAATTTAGTTCCCTCGGGTAAAAGCGAAAAAGTTATACCGCAGACGGTAGAAGGATGGAAGGGGAAATTTGTTAAAAATCCAAGTTTAACTCCCAAAATTCTTGGGCTTAAAATGAGAAAAATATGCTGACAACCCGAATATCTATAGGATGGTTCACAGGCTCCTTACTGAACCGTAAAAAAAAATTTTAGTTTAAAAAACAAAAAAACCCGACTGACTGTAAAAAAAAAAAGAATTTAAAATATATGAACACGTTCAAGTACCTATACCTTACTAATTGACAATCGGAGACTATATACCTACACAGCCTAACAAATATATGAGTATTGAGTACCCTCCGACTGTCCAATAGTAAGGTATAGGTACTTGAATGTGTCCTGTTCATATATTTAAAAATTTTTTTTTTTACAGTCAGTCGGGTTTTTTGGTTTTTTAAACTAAATTTTTTTTTTATTTTTATCTTTTTAGCCTATTACACTCCGAATCTAATGACACCTCACTATTCAAAATCGGTCAAGCCGTTTAGGCTACACGGCGTCACGTAAGAACGTACATAGGATACGCGCGAAACACATAACCCTACCTGTGTCCAGTCGGGTAATAATAGGTCTATTCGCGTACTTTCCCGAGCCAAACACTACAAATCCTTCAAACTCAACAAATTTACCAAAACTCTCTCAGAGAGCTGAAAATATACGCCATAGTACGTGGATAGACTTCGCGCTACTTTGAGCAACTTTCATCTTTGACATCGAATCCATATCACAAATAAATATATAACTTACCTTTTTGCAATATATGAAACGTTCTAGGACAATATTCGACCACCACCGAATTTTCTTTATTTTTACAGATTTTATTGTTCTGTACAATTCATTTTTAAGCCGGATTCTGTCAATTTGATTCTTGACAGCTTTGTGCATTTGACATATTTATCAGTACTTGCCGGTTGAAATTCTCGAGCCAAAAGAGGAACCACTCGTTACTCGTTACTTTGCTAATTTTCTCTTTTTTCTGTCATTTTTGATAAATACTTGTATAGACTTCATGTGATTCCGATCGATTTATATCGATTGCGTTCGATTTAAACCGCGTACGCGAACGAACCAAATGTATCTATTTAGACTGTCTAAACTTAAACCTAACACTCAGCATAATATTCGTTTGATGGCAACACTATCCACCAAAAATAAATGATAAATGCGATTTTTGGCTGTCAGTTGCGATGTTGAGTTGAAATGTGGATGCCGCTAGGTGCGAAACTTGGCTGGGTATGAGTTGCGATGCTATTGTGAATAGATCAGAACGTAATTTATATCACAGTTCAGTGTATTCCATATCTTGACATTTCTCACTGACATTTGTGTGACAATTGTTTTTTTTTCGTTTTTCTTTAAATTTAGATTTATATCTTTTTTTGTTTAGCCTATGATACTCCGGGGAAGAATACGAATCTTATTACACCTCACTCTTCAAAATCGGTCAAGTCGTTTAGGCCACAGGGTGTCCCGATGGAAGGTACATATGATACGCGCGAAACACATAACCCTCTCTGTGTGCAGTCGGGTAAAAAAGTACAGGAAACAAAAAAAAGCGGCTACAATTAAGCAAGAGTTTAAAAATAAACCCCTGACGTTGGTAAGTGAAACTTATTTATCAAAAATGAACCCGTAAAGTTTTCAAGTTATCAAAATAATTGAGCCATACTAAAGTGTTAATTTTATTCATATTAAAGAATTTAAATTAATGTACTTTAAAAAAGAATCATTAAAAAAACTGTGTATTTTTTTTTTTTTTTTGACTTCTTCCTAGAACTCAAAATTTTTAGTTTTGTCAAAATACTTGCCATGGTTTTAAATTGTATTCAAAATATTAATCCGCCAATTTATTTAAAATATTCAATGTAAAAAAAGAAAATGTGAAGCCGGGTGGGTAATTTTTAATAATTTCTGGTGGGAATTTTTTTTGATATCACTCAGTTAACACTGTTTTTTTTTATTATAGGAAATGTATAGCCGCAATTTTGCAATTTTACCAAATTCAATGTTCGGCATCGGAATTTGTTACAACCATCGAAATTTGTATGGAGATCCCCGCATCTTTTGTTTAATTACATCGATATCATATTTCCTATTAATTTTAAAACATTTTGCTATTTTTTGCCTTCTTTGGATTGCCCTCGAAAAACAGAGTAAACAAAATCAACGTCAACAAAAATACAAACAAAACCAAATGTGTTAGGGTTTTTTATTCAAAAAGCAATTAAATATTTCATTATCAAATAATAGGCACTACACATTATTTCGGGGTTATGCCAGCAGATAATAAATATTTGTCGCACTGTAGTATTTTTATTTTACTAAACATGTTGCTACAATTTACGTTATTTTCACCAGAATTAAGGAGTTTTTTTTTCAGTCATGTCAAAGTGGAAAAAATAATAAAACACCTCTCAACACTCGCAAGACTCCATAACTTTCATTACGTTATAGCGCCTTACAAAAATGCACGTCTAAGAAAATAGAAAGAGAAACAGAAAGAAAGAGAAAGAAAAGAAAAAAACTTGTATTCCTTCCATTAGTGGGACAACACTCGAAGTGGATTTCAAGGTGATGCGTCGTTAATCTATTCATTTCTAACAGATATATACCAGCAAACAAAATAAACACGTCCATATGGATCCAAGGGAAAGATACGTTATTACTATAATTTAGTTGAGTGCTCTTGCATATGTGCAATAGACCAAGAGTGTCACAAATATTCCATCTGGCTTTGCAATAAAACATAATGCATGTGCTTTGCTATCTAAAAAGCTTATGGCGTAAACCGTAGGGCTGTATCAACAATTGATTTAGATTTAAAAGCTTCAGGTCCCTGCAGGGATGAACTACATTATACTCATTATTTACTTAGGCCTCGGAGATAACAGCATGCAGCGATATGTATGCAAATTTGTTTGCCAGCTATCGTTCCAGGGGGTTGGTATTTGAAAGACCTTGAACCCAAGAGCAGTGTGTTGGAAAAAGGTAGCGATTAAAGTGCAATTCTCACTTGTGGGACTCGCGCATTATTGTCAATTTCTGTGCCGCAAAATGCCATCATTACGCAGTTTTTTTCTTTTGTTGGTAATAGTTTTTTTTTTTTTTTAAGTTATCATTATATATACTCATTAGGTTGGGAGGGGTTGCAATTAAGTAGAGAGATATGGAGATTTCGTTTTAGCAAATGAAATATTTGAGCGAAACCGTACATAGTTTTATTGAATTTTAGAAAATATTGTAACTTTCTCAGCTAAGATCCTCTATTACATTTCTTCACCTCAAAAACATTGCTTTACTATCGCGAATGTCGGGCGGGTTTTGACGGGCATGCCTGTGGTTTGTTTGAAGCTTCTTGATTAGTGAGATGATCATGTCTGTCCAAAGCTGGTTTTACGATCAACTCCAGATTAGTGGGTTAAATTTGTGGTGGGTATGTCGGAAGAGTTTGACGATCACACTGGGTACTCATTCCGTTACTTTTCAGACGATTATCGTCGAACTACAAGTTTGAGAGCTTAATCCAGTTAATTTTCCACAAATTTAATGAAAGCTGCGTTTGTCAAAATAATTCGAGCAGAATAGAACTTATTTTAATAATCAAAGTTTTAAAAACGCTATCATACGGAATCTGCCCCCTGGAGGTTTGTTTCACCTGCCATATGGGATAGTATTAACACTCAAGTAAGTTGTCATCGCAACTTATACAAGTACAAAGAATAGCTTTTTTTCCTGACGAGCTACAATGATTGGCGTAATTTAAGTAATCTCGTCATGTGCGCTCAGGCGAAAATATTGCCGCAGGTGGCGAAAGTTTGGAGAGTGGAATTGCAAGTTTATGGAACCTTTTTTCTTAGAAAATTAAGGCAGGTTACAAATTATAAACAAATAGTTGACGCTATAGGTCGGTACTTAGACGATCCTGTACAACTTAATTATTTGGGACGTTCACTCTCATGTCAAGCCCAATGAGGAGATTTATACTCTCGGGTGTTTTTTAGACATTCGCAGGAGGTGGACCAGTGGTATTTCTTCGGATATTTCTGTTTAACTAAGCATCGAACCTGAGAACCCTCGCTCGGTAGTCTAGCAGACTAAACACTGGTCCATTTTTAACCTTTGCAACAAAATTAGTTTCAGGTCAGAATGAGTAACTTTATATACGGAAAATTTCGCCCGCGAAAAGTTTAATTGACTGCGAAGTCGTGATTTTTATAAACACAACACATTGATGTTATGTTATCCTCTTTTTTTCTATTCAAAACAAAAGTTGATCGTGTTTTGTCCGGTATCGAACATGAGAGAAGTCAGTAGTCACAATCTAAGCTTTCTAACTTAAGAACTGCTTTTGCGACTATCCTACATCTGACGGGACCACGTCTGCATAGCGATATTTTACAAAACATAAAATAAAGATAGCCTGAAGAAGGCAGCAATCCCTGCCGAAACGTCGGGAAAATATTAATGAACTAATATAGTTTCATTCAAACGCCTATGACCAAAAAAAGCCGACGGAAATAACCATTTCCACAAATCACATATAAATATCCAATTGGTCAAGAACTCTATCTGCAACAAAACATATCAGCGTGGAAAGATATTAAGGTTCTTCTTGATAAGGCATCGAGAACCTAAATATCTTCGTTTATAAATTTGGCTACTTTTCAGAGTTTTTGGTAAAGTAAAACGAAACGAAAACAACTTCCATTTCTATTAAACAAAAACGAAAGATGTACAAACGAAAGCATGTTCAATGCAAATTCTTTCGTTTTCCCTTTTCTTGCGCAAACGTTCAGGAAGTAGTGCAGCTTAAGAACTTTAGACATTTTTCAAACGCATTATATGAATAAGGTACACTTATCTCCCTTTTTTCGTTCTATAAATCGTTGTTACCCTTTCCAGGAAACGAAAATTTCTTTCGTTTTCGGAATTATAATGAAAACAAGAAAATAAAAACGAAAATCTGAATGGATAGCTTTCATTTTATGGTCTGCTTTTATTTTCTCAGATGCATTGAAAGGAGAAACGTTCGAATGCAGGTTTTCGTCTTACAAAATCTCATCCCGAAAATTCCGATTCTTTAAGGGTAGATAACTCGACCTTACAAACAAAATTCCGTTTCAATCAATAGAAAAATAAATAGTTGGCGCAACAGGTCCGCAGGGACCTTCTAACAACCATTCGTTTTGTGTTAGTTTTTAATTTTCAATTTTATGCCGAATCCAAATGGCTAATTGAGAAGCTCTTTCATTAAACTTATTCTCTCTGATGTTTGTCAGACGTTCGCAAGGTAGTAGCGCAGTGGAAAAAAATACACCGACTTCCCGCCTTCGTTAGTCACTTAGCTTTCAAAGCAACCGTTTTGAAATAAGACCGTGGCGTAAAATGCAAAAATGAGGGAAGAAACGCCTTGATTTCTATAAAGGTGATCCTGAAAAAATGTGTGCTATGCATTAAACTAAAAGCTCCATTCATTAGCACCAATTGCCTGCCCACTTTTCGCAAATCTCCAATCTCACCGTGTCCTTCGAATACCTTTTCGGTAAAGAATTAAGCTCCATTCCTGTCAACCCACAAATGCAGTCTCAACTTAACAGCACATACATTTGCAGAATTAACTGCAATGTCTTCGTCCCTAAATCACGTGCTCACATCCATAATCCCTAATGGCAAACTGAACGAAAACCGAAATCCCTCCTGCCGCAGCTCCTCGCTCGATATGCACATATCTCGAGTTAGTTTTTAAAAATTTAATCCTGGATCTGCATTCATGTGTCTGTTGACATTATCCGACGTAGAGTTTCGCCCCCCCCCCCCCCCACCCTTTTTTATGAATGGTATCTGTGGATATGGTGGTAACCGCAATGTTAGAGATCTCAAATCCAAAGGTGATGTTGAGATTCTCGTGGTTCACAAATATTTCACATTATAGATAAACTTTCCATCAGGGATATAGCACCAAACGTGCCATCTCCTTCAACTTCAACCTTTTCTGTGTGTGCGGTGATATTGACCAAACAAAACTTAAGCGCACACACTTGTGCAGTGTACCTCCTAGAGATAGGTTTTGGAGGAGTAATCTTCGCTATGAGTGTGATGACTTGATTTAGTCCCTGGGCCCCCTCCCCAAACACTATACTGCTACACATGTCCTACAGAATGTCGCTCAAGAGCAGTACACTATAGCACACAATGGATTTATCATTCGCTAAAATAATTTGATAAAAGGAACACGTAAAGGGGGATGATATTTTGACATTGACAAAGGGCTCGTATGTAACTTCGAGTATGTGGCCGATTGTGGGGCGAGAGCTTTGCGCGTTAGCTGAAAAGAACCAGTGGAGAGACAAAAAAGAATCGAAAAAATGTCTTAGAACATTTTTCTTTGGCTCCTTGAGATTCCTTTGTCGGGGTACATGGCGAGGAATCGCTTCGGGAGGTTGCCTCTTCTTTTCTGCAGTGCAGGAGTATGCCATACCCGCTCATTTTTGGTTTATTTTATTCGAAAGAGATACTATTCGTATATATACTTGAAGTTGTTTTGTTTATTTATTGCTGGGATTAAACTAGTTTCCAATGGAACGGCGAGGGAGTGGGAGACCGAGACAGCGCTACAAGCACAGCAGGATGTTCAAATCAAGTTATTCCGTTGCGTTAAGTTTATTAAAAAAAGTTAAAAATAGCAGTGCTTTTGTGTTTTGGGTGGTTGGGGGAGGGGGGTTTATTAGGGAATTCGACTTGGTTTCAAGTGGCACCATGGTTGAGCTGGTAACTCGCTCTTGGTCCTTGCATTGCATTGGGAATGCGGCAAAGAGCATCCGAAACAGGGTTTAAATTAGCTATTTGTTAAATCTCGGTAGTTAGTGCGCTTTAGCAAAGCAGTTTATCTTCACTCGAGGCGAATTGATTGGGTGTTTGGTTTAGGGGAATCTCATTCAAATTCAGTGGCAAATTCAGTGGCAAAGTCCCAACGAGATTGTAGTTGAAATCGCAACCAAGGGAGGGCTAAAAATTTTGTGACTGAGGAACAAGGAAGAAAGTTGTAAATTATCACAAAATTGCTGATAATATTATTTCACTTCTAAAGCCTTTTTTTACGAAATTAATGTTTTTGTTGAGTTCAAAATTTGTTGAGAGAACATATCAGCGACTAGAAGTGGTTGGTCACTGTACTTAGTCGAGTTCTATAAGTGAAGTGAATTCTGCAGAGTGAACCGGTTCAATTTACATCATTTGTTATTGGTGCCCGAGTGTATGCAATGAAAATGTAATATTGCGAAAAATACCCCTGAAACTATGTGGGTGTGTCTTTTACATTTTTATCATCCAATTCGTTTTCAAATTGAAATTTAAAGAACATTATTATTATATTGCGGGACAAACTTGTAAGGCTAACTTCTGTCTGTCATATTTGTATGCATTTGCATTTGTGCCGTGACATTTTATTTTACAATAAGCCGTCAAGTGAAAGTGATTCTTCACTTTAAAGCGATGAATGATTTGATTTCGGAAGTCAAATGTTAGCTTCAAAATAAAAATAAAAAGAACTCGGGCTATCGATAAGTACATTTCTACAGAGGCGGAAACTACACAATGTTGAACTTTATTTACTGAATGACTTTTACGAGATGAACATCTCTCCTCGGAGAAAAATGTATCCCAATTCGAATCTGTACTTGCACGACTGGTTACAGTAAGTGATTTCTGTTGATATACTACATGTACTGAATGCACTACATTACATAAATATAGCTCGGGTTTTTATTAAATTTCGGTCACTAAAACTTTTTAGAGAGCATTCGTCAGTTATTTAAGAATTGGAATTTACATAGTGTCGAAAACAATGTTCCCTCATTTTCATTTTTATTAATTTATTTGTCACCAAAGAACAAAAAAAAATCCTACAATGTTAAAAATATTTAAAGTTACATAAATTTGATACAAAGTAAACGTAAAGCAAACAACTGTGACTGTACATTCTCAAGTAATTTTCATTTTATAGAGGAAACTGGCAAATTAAAATCGATTTAAACGACAATTGCATTATATTTTATATGCTGATATTAAACTATTAACTCACGAAGAAAGGCCGTGCTTTGTATGAGAGTGGCCTATTCTAAAAAATCGGAACTTACGTAGGTCGAATGAAGGAACGTTAATATTGAGAAGACTATTGATGTCCGTTGTATCAATTTCTCCTATTTGAACCAAACGAATAAAGACCACTCTGGCCCCCGTTCTCCTAACCATCAATGACGCTAATTTAATTAGATAAATAAGGAAGGAAGTTGCTAAGATCGAGCCATGGAAGTCCTGACAGAGCGATGCTTAAAAATATTTTGTGTATTAAATCTATATTAGTTATATAAACTCTAGAATACGGACACCACACAATGGAGGCACATTCTATTGTAGACCTTACAAGGTCTTGAGAACATAAACCTCCGAAACCTCATAAGCGTATCGCCTTAACAACCCCCATGTTCTGCATGCCTTGTTTATGATGGACTTCAACATGATAAGTAAATGATGATGATCTAAAAAAACACCCAAATCTTTGATTACATATTCACGGGGAATGACTATACCATCAAGGAATAGGTATACATGACAGGGGATTTACAGCGAGAAAAAGCTATGACAGAAGACTTAGAAATGTTTAAAGAGAGACTGCCTTTAGAGCAGCACCGATGAAATTTTTGAAGATGTGAATTTAACAGGTGTTATTTCCCGGCATATAATCTTAAAGCCATCCACAAACATCAACAAAAAGCATTCAGGTAAAAATTTAGCGATGTCATTCACAAATAGTATAAAGAATAGTGGTCCAATGTGACTTCCTTGGGGGACTACATATATTTTTCGAAATATGACCACGAAACTTAAAATTGTGGAGTCCATCCGAGAGGAAGGAGGAACCCCAATTTAAAAAGAAGACTGGAGAACCCAGTCGTGTAAGTTTGTATAGCAACAATTTATGGTTAACTCGATCAAAAGTTTTGCTAAAATCAGTACAGATGGCATCAACCTGGTTACCTTTACTGATTTCAGAAATTAACACTTAAAGACTGGTTACAGTTGACGTCTTTTTAACAAAGCCATGCTGATTATTAAAACAGGGGAATTAAGGTAAAAATTTAATCTTTAATGTAACTAATGAGTCAAACAATTTTGGAATAGAAGATTGCTTACATATACCTCTATTTTATTTCTCCTACCAGACTTAAAAATGGAAACTATAAAAGAAGTTTTCCAGACCGATACGTGAAGATAAATAAAATATTTGGTATAAAATTGCATGTAAAGGAAACGTACAGTTTTTAAGAAACATAGAAGGAACCCAATCTGGACGAAGATTTAGGATACAATCCGAAGACGGTAAAGTTTAAAAAACATTCCGCGGTACTAATGATCATTTTTAGTGACCATTGACCATGCTAATTTTTTCGAACCCGCAATGGCGAAATTTAAAATCCAAAATTGCATATAAGGCCTGTTTTATTATGCTCACATGATCTGTATAGATAATTGATTTCCATGGTCAACAACAAAAGTTGGATCTTGTACTGTTGTTGTAAACCGTGAAAATAAATGGTCTATTCAGATCATGTGAGCATAAAAAAAAACCCTATTGTGACGTAAAAAATATTTAGTGTGGAGTTTAAAAATGATTAACACTAAAGCCGATTGTCCTTACAAAATGCCATATTTTTAAAAAGAGTATTATGGGAACCATCAAGATATAATCAAAAAATTGCTGACCTATCAACGAGCCATAGTTCGAAAAAACTGATGAAAAACACGCAAAATTATTACAAATAGTATCGGAAGAATCAGCAAGATGTCCTTCAAAAGAGAGTGAGGCTGGAAAATCATCACTTTTGTTTTTGGAATGGATACATTTCCAAAACTTGTCGGGCCTGGAAATAAAACTTAGCTGTATTTAATTTTCATAATAAGATACGCATGGTAGAGTGACGTTGTCAACCCAGTTTTAAGCCTTCTAAATATAAAGTAGTCCTCATCCGCCAGACTACAACGCCATTTTCTATAAGCTCGATTTTTTCGAGGTACGAGTGAAATATTTATTTAAATCAATTAAATAAATATTTAATTCTCTTTAGTTTACTTGAAAACGGCAACATCGATTTCGACCAAAATGCAAGAGTTAAATTGATGTCTTCAAAATTATTGCGTCCTTAATTTTCAATTCGAATCAACAAAAACGCTAATTTTTAAACCGCTCATATCTCGAAGATCCCATTTTCGATTTCGATAAACTTTTAAAACCAAGCAATGCTTACATCCCGAACAATAGCTTGTACTCGGTTTGCAACTAAACAGTTAAGCGAGAGTACATGGTACTGTTTTGTCTGCCAAATTTTACAAAAACCGCTCCAACGATTTTGATCAAAATGCTTATTAAGGATAATAAAAGTATTCTAAATAAAATCCCGTACTTAGTTTTTCTCAAAAAATTCGCAAAAAATCAGGTTTTTTAATTATTTATATTTCCCGATCTATTTTCACATATCTATGCCAATGTAATACAATCTACGTACGCAAAACTTAATTTTAGCAAATATTTCCCTTTTTTTCAAACTTTTTGAATATGCAGCTTAAAACCACTTCCTTTGGCAATCAAAAAACTCCCACTTCAACGTGTGTGGGGGACACGTCCATCGGCAAATTCGGTTCATAACTGCTAATGCAAACTCAAAAACAAATCTCTGAAAACTTACATAAACATCTATGGAAAGATATCGGTCTAACACGAACCCTGTTTCCAATCATGAACACCTTAAACTAACGTTACTCATATATTTCAGTCAAAAATAAAAATATGCATCAGCAGATCAGAAAACTGAAACCACTGCCACACTTTATAAGTAAAAACTTATAGAATAGTACTGTAGACACTTCTAACTCATTAACCATATAACTTGGAACAATTGCCTGTGGCAGCTTCAACTTATAAAAACTCATTTTTATTTATATCTATGTACTGCCTGTCAGATGAATAACCTAAAAGAACGCTAAATATTCCTTGTCCTATTCACCGTTTCTTTTATCTAGCATCGGTTCGCAGATCTTTACCTACCCAATTAATAAAATAAGAAAACAACCAGCCAAACTTTTGATGAACGAGAAAGTTTCGTTCGACCCAGTCGTACACTTATATTTAATATCTGTTCCTAGTAACGTTCGTAGAGGGAGTTCCACAATTCCTTTTTCATATCACTTCCCAATGAAATGAAATTTCACGAATTTCAAGTAGAACAAGAGTTTGCCAGATAAAAATAACTCAGTATTGGTTCACTTCGTACGCTTTTAAGGGCTGATACTGAAATATAAGTTCATTGTTGTTTGTTGTATGTTACTTTCAAAAAATTAACAAAACAGAATTAGTAAGGATACTTCAAGCGTTTTTTTTTTTTAAATAAATATACACAGTTTAATGACACAAAATCTGCAACGCGAGTCTCTGAAATATAAGGCGATGTCTCGCTCGCCTCGGAAAATAAAGGATTTTATGAAAAATCTGACCGACTTTAGGAAAACGCTAATTTTAAAACCGCTCTCATCTATACGCTGCGAACAAATATACGTGTCCACATATACGTATACGTTCGCATGTGTTACTGATCTTTAAACGAATATTATTAATTATTATTTATTGTTTAATATTATTATATTAAAACATAGAAATGTCGGTATCTTTGACTTAACGCCTATCGAATCGTATCTCGAAAACGGTTCCAGCTATTTTTATAAACTGTTTTTTATAACTCGCGTTTCGAAAGAGGTAACGTATCAAACACTGGATACAGATCAAGTTTGTTTCGTTGGCTGAATTTTTCTTAATTTACATTAAATTGAATTTTTTGGCTATCAATTAGAGAGGAAACATTTTCAATATATTTTTTTATATTTGTACCTCTTGTTTTTTTAGATCCACCCGTGTGGAGGTAGCTTCCGTAATTAAAGAGCTAAAATTATTAAAATTCAAATTCAACAGTCGCCGTGAATTATGAACCAACAAGAGCAATTCGCATTTCGTTCGCTACGAGTACGCGGAAGAAGATTTCGCGTTCATAGGCAAGTTCACCCGAGAATCACAGACGGTTAGTGCAAATTTTTTTACTACGAATGAAATAAAAGATTATATGCGAACTTCTAAGACAATATGATACAAAAATTGAAGGAATTTTTCTTGACCCATCAGCAGATCTCAGAGGAGAGCCAACACCACCGTCTGGTGGACTGGTCTAGGATACTTTCAATTATGTATGACTTAAGCGAGTGAAAATATAGAAAACTGCAGAACTTAGATCCAGTTTCAACGAATAGAGGAGCGAATCTTCTGATACCATAGAGGACGATAAGAGACCGCAAGGTTCTGCAAGGATACCCAAAGACCCGTACGTCCCCGATCGTATATCCCGAGGATTTACAGCAGATGGTCATAATCCAGTCATGAATCCAATTGAAACCCACTGAATATAAATATAAATATCCATAAATTTCTATACACTTCACTTTTACCTGACACCAGTGTGCTCACTTCACTCTGCAATAATTAGCTGATCAATTTGTGAATCAAGAACCACTGCTGGCTTCAACATTTGCATGACTCAGGTTCCGCTGAGGACCGCAAAGGAGTTTTTTTTCGCTTTTCCTGTTCACTGCCCAAAATAGCATGCAAATCAGCGCACATAATGCATACGCAGAAAAGCCAAACGATAATTACATTGATGAATGAGTGCAGGGATTTCATTTGTTTACAAATGGCTATCCATTCACATCCACCACTGAACAAAACGAAACAAAAAGTGTACTCCTGTAATGGATGGATCCAATTTAGAGTTCGATTATGTTTTCCACATGCAGAGCAGCGCCAACTTATCTTCCAAACAACTGAATACCACTGAAGCAACACCACCACCACCAGCAGCAGTAGCAGCGGCAGCACTCCCAATGGGAATATAAAACAGAATTCCGCATCAAATTCCAAACACAAACCGCATTAGTTTCATGTACACGCTTTTGCCCCGATAGTATATATTTTTTTTTTCCATTCCTTCTCAAGACACAATTGGTACGGGCGCAACTGCCGCCCATAAGACAGAGAAGAAGAAAAATACACTCACAAACCAAACCGCAAACTTGTTAAGCAGATTAGAAATCCAGAACACACTGCGAATATGGTCGAGGAGCCCTCCCTCCACACACCATCCACACCATCTACAATACAATTACTTGAGAAACAAAGAAAACAAACTTTCCAATTGACCCCAATAGAACAAGAAGAACCAATTTTATCGAAAAGTCCTTGTTGTTCACCCTGTTATAGATACGAGAGTATTGCGAACGGACGAGTATCTCTCGTTCCGCAGCAACCCATCAGGATTTCGTCTTTCGCTTTTCCGTCTGGCTATTAACGCCGAAAGGGCGCACTGCTGTTGTGTTGACCTGCCCCACTGACGACCCACACAGTGAAAATGGCTCATGACCTCTCTATATCGGCTGAAGTAGAACTACACTATCGACGAGTTCCATTGCAAATGTTTACAGGAGAGCTTGTCGTTTTTTATGAAATTTTTAAATTACTCCCATACTCTCACAAGAGGACGACCAGGAGAAGAAAAAAGAAGCAAAAAACATGTAAATACGAAAACCGGAGATGCAGACACAAAGGGTCGTTTTCCTTTCTGTTATGTCCCGCATTTGTTATCGTAAGGGATTAGAGCAGGATACGTCACTTTGTGCATTTGTCATCAAAGATATTTTTTGTTCGCTGCATCAATCATCTGCATCTCTTCGCAAATATACAAAGACACAGTCTGATATAGAAATTGTGCCAGAATTTGCTACAATTAAAGAGTGAACTATGGAACAATGGTGGTTGGCTTTAAAACAACGTTACACCTACACTGCCATAAAAATAGAAGAATAAAAAAAATATAAACGCACGTCCCGAATACTGTTGGGAGAGAGTTGCCAAGGAGAAGAAAAAAAAATTATGCAAATGCAATCCATTGACACGTGTTCTGCATTAAGGAGGGTGAGCCATGAGCCTGCGACTTTTTCACTCTCTAACAAGTGAATTGTCCTTGAAGGTGACTTCTTGTCTGCTTGTGCGTTATATAAGTGCGGCTATATACATACAGTTGCATCTGCTTTTTATTATTTTGTATAGGTACTCGTGCCAGTTGCACTGTTGTAATTGTGATGCGAAGCAGTCTTGCTCAGGATACTATAGCAATTCTTGGGGAAGCAGCAAAAGGATACTCATTTGATGATTGAATATAATATGTAGGGCGAAAGAAAGGAAGCTGTCTTTAAGGTTGCTCGCATATTTCGTTTACAAATTTTATGATTCAAGAGGGCAAGAGGAGAGGACACTCTAAGGATTGTTGTAGTAGGTACGAAATTCCTGGTCGTTCTTCGGGGTGTGTGATATATATTTTCGTGGCAAAATTGCTCTTCCTTTAAGCAAACAAGGTAAACCAATCGGAGGGAAGGGGGGGCATAGGCTTGCACATTATTTTCTAAAAATGATCATTACATTGGTAGGCGACCATCCAAAGTTTCCGTGCTCATTTTTTGGAATTCATGAAAAACATGGAATGAAACTAAAATCATTTGAAAGGGACTCTGCCGTAGAAACAAACAAATCGGGGGTATATGTGGCCATCACGGCTGGTAAAAGTCAGTTAAGTGAAAGCACTTTGGTGGCATTCAATTTGTCGCAGTCATATTATCAAAGAAACGTACCTATTCATCTTAGATTAGAACCTTTTTTTTCCAGGGAATGCAATTTTCTATAGGTGAACGGCTTCTTATGTGGTGCACAACATGCTTATGCAAAAGGCGAATCTGTGGAAGCACCTCTACACGAGGTCACTAGAACCATGTCCTTAAACCTCAAACAATTTACGTTGGCATTCTTTCTAGGCATAGAATGTGCTTTGAGCAACCTGAACACGGAAATCAATGCATCCTCACTTGGGGAGCTCGGTTTGGCCTACTACCTGACTAACTGGGTTAAAGAAATGCTTAACAGCAGAATCATTAACAGCAGCTCTCTTCATAAATCGGTTAACCGGGGAAAGCCACAAGTGGGAGTTTTACCTCCTCTCCTATGGAACATATCTATAAACACACTCTAAAAAAAAAACAACTTACCAACAAGACCATTAAGGAGGTCTGGAAAATATCTTCGCACCATTAGTGAAGTTATGGAAGCGCTATCAGAACTAACGAAGCGGACGGAGAGCAATTGGTCAACACGAACAAGACCGAACTCATCCTGTTCGCACCAGAAGGTATAAGGTATACCAAAATTGGAGTCACCAAAATTAAAGGGCATTCGTCTAGGTCGCCCACCCGAAGCCAAATGGCAGCGGGTATCATATTCAACCCCAAATTAAACTGGAATGTTCCTTTTCCAGTTTAATTTGGGGTTGAAGGAGGAAAAAGTAAAAAAAAAAATGAATAAGTAAACGCTTTTGACGCCTGCACAAAAGCTTTTGCGAAGAAGTGGGGCTTATACAACCGAACTTATATGGATGTACACCACGATTTCAAGACCAATTCTGACCTATGGCTCGGTCGTTTGGCAGGAGGCGGTGAACACTAAATCATTCCTCAAGAATTTGAACAAGGTACAAAGGATTTGGGATAGGAGAGGGTTCCCTAAAATCTCTCTCACAACAAGGCCTAGAAACGCTGCTGAACCTACCACCTATCGAGCTGTTTACTATGAAAACATCGGAGCATAAGGGGCTCTCAGACTAAGAGGGAACAAAACTAGGAAACCCGAATCATTCGATCACTCACGTATACTTGCCATCCATGATAAGAGCGGACTTATGCCACTCACAGGACTAAAAAAAAAGTACGACTTCGACAGTAAATTTAAAGTCTGATACGGGGGTGTCCCGAGCACTGTCGGAAATGGTATACACATCTTCCCAGACGGCTCAAAGACAGAGAATACAACGGGACCTGGAGTCTTCTTGGAAGGGCTAGGCATCCAGGCAGTCATACCGACTGGCAAACCGCCGCAGCGTTTTTCAGACAGAGATCTATACGCGGTTAAGAAAGCTGCTTAAACTTTATTAGCGAGGGAATTGTCGGAAATTTCTCTCCGCGTCAATAGCCAAGCAGCACCTAAAGCGATCGAAACCAATCTGGTAAGTTCAAAATCTGTAAGTCATTGCCTTTCGACATTAAGAGCGATAAACCATCACTCAGGGCCGTCTATCGACTCATAGCGAATTTAAGTGCCACATAAACTCTTATGTGACAGTTAATGCCCTGAAAAAAGTAGCCCATAAGTATTTAAGTAGAACTTAAATCGTTAACGGCCATAATATTCACTCCCTTTAATCGAGGTTAAACGTTACACCCGGTTTTAAGTGAGTTTAACCCAAAAACTAAACCCAAGTCCATAATATTCACTTGTTAAACCCGAATATAAACCCAGTTTTTTAAACTTGACAGCGTTTAATCCGATTGGATTTAAACGCAATCCGGAGACCGGTTTAAGTACTTTAACTCGGGTTAAAACTCAATTTCATAATATTGACATTTCTTCGCTCGCAAGAAATGAGAAAAGTAGAAAAGGGGAAGAGAAGAAAATTGTCAAGAAACTAAAAAAGGACATCATTCGTGAAATGGACGAAATTAATGTTGATGTCTTCGTCGTCAGGAGACGAATTTGTCGAAGAGCTGATGAAACAGCAGCTGATGGTAAATCAACGTCGTTTTTGTCGTCGAATATATCGAATGCACAAGCGGGCTTGCGTCGACGATTACGATGTGGTATATCTTCTGAAATATTTCGTGCTGAAAAAAGAGTAATTTTGGAGGCTACATTCGATGATTCGATAAAATTTCGGCATAATTAATACACCTTAAAATATCACTGGGCCCAAAACAAATGAAATCAATTTCCAAGTGAAAAAAAATGTCATTATTTGTGAAATTTGACATTACGTGGGTTTAAAACGGATTAAAAACGGTTTAAAGTGTTTTAAATCCGCATTTAAATCCATTTTTAATCCAGCCGGTTTAATGCGTGCTTTTCAGTGAATAATATGGACACAGGTTTAAATAAATAATTGGCGGAACAGGTCCGTATGGACCCAAGCCTAGCTTTTCACAACCATTCGTCTTGTGTGAGTTTTTTTATTTTTTGGGACGAATGGAAGGGATCTACAATTTTATGCCGAGTCCAAACGGCCAATTGAGAAGCTCTTTCATGATAGTTATACTCTCGGATGTTTGTCAGACGTTCGCGATAGGTGGCGCAGCGAAAAAAACCTTAAGTTGAAATTTGGGTTTTTCTCGGGATTCGAACCTGGGACCCCTCGCTTAGTAGTCCAACACACTAACCACTAAGCGGATTAATGATCGGGTGTAAAATTAACTTAAGCCTGAGTTACACCCGGAGTGAATAATATGGCCGGTTAGAGTCGTATGAACAAACGGCCCTCAGTGCTGCTATTCTGGCTTCCTGGACATTTTTGTGTGAAAGGGAACGAGGCAGCGGATAAACTGGTTAGATGTGGCTCTGAAATGGACAAACTATTAGCTGACAAACAGCTTTCAACGCAGCTAAGAGCTTCATTGATTTAAACTTGGCAAGAGAACGATGGCACGAAACTTACGGTTGCATTATAACTCGTAGTTTGTGGCCCACAATTGACACTAAAAAGTCAAAGATCCTAACATCTCTTGATAGAAATAAAAAGTTGTATAATTGACTGGTGGAAAATCGAAGATATCCATACGCAGATATCTACTTTAAAAAAAAAAATAGAAAGATCAAGAAATTAAATGCTCGCCTGGATCCATAACAGGAGCCTGAATGAATGGATTAAAGTGGCCGCAAAAATAAGAATCTCATATTCAGACATGTTGTATCCAAAATTCACAACCTAAGCAGCACTGCATTCGAAAAAAATCAAACGGTCCCAGATGGATGCTTTTATTTTAAACTTAGGAAAAAAATTAATTCAAACATTGAATTGGAGAAACTTTTGGGAATGAGGTTAGATTCCCTGAGAATCGAAGGCGTCTACCATCGCTCCTTCACAATCGGCAAAAGGAAGACAACTTTTTCTCTTTATGGTTATAAAGCCATGATTTCATTTTCAACAGGTCATTTACACATTTTGGGAGCGATTCTACACCCCGAGAAAATAAATAAATTTCGCAGCGTATATCAGAAAAAGATGACTTTGACCTCTCTGCATGAAAGACCCAAAAGTCAATTCCATTTAACCACAATTTCAAATTTCTTAAACGCTTTTATCGTAATGATAACAATGACTTACCTCTAAATCTGCATCCCGGTATCAATTCGTCACTATGGTCTGTGCAATCAGACTCCCCGTCGCATACGAAACGTATAGGTATGCATGCTCCGTTTGTACATTCGAATTGCTTGTCTTCGCATTTGGCTAGACTTTGAGCTAAAAATAAAAATAACAAAAACCGCCATTATAATGAATTCATACTCAAATTAGGTTTTATGTACATTTACATGTGATTTACATTTACAATATTACTTCGTAGCCACTTTAACAGTCAAAATACAAAAAAAAAATCAGAGAAACTCAAACTTCGTAGAAGTCGAATGAAAAATTGGAAATGGAAAATTTTTATATTTTCCCCCCTGACAAATTTATTTCAATGTAGCCTTTGATCGATTTAAATTTTTGAAGAATGTGAAACAACAAGTAGACTGAAAATATATTCCCTGAGTTGGAATTCATTGGGGTTTCAATTTAACGAGTGTATTTGAACTTTATCATTCTATGGCTGTCGTTGCATTTACAACTAGACTTTTCAACAAAATGTTAGTGGAAAAAGAAACGCTAAGCTATAGCTGTAGCATAAAGATTAAGCCCGTATGACACTACATTTTTCCTCATTTTTATCATGTTGAAAAGTCAGCGGTGTGTAAAAGACACTGAGAGTGTTGAATTACGAAAGGGGTGCAATTGTTTGCAAAGCAACTAAAAATTTTCCAACGAATTTATTTTCAAAAAATGTTGAAATGTCAAAAAAAGCTGCCAGCAGCTGAAAAATGTAATTTGATAACATTTTTAATGCATTTTTTTTTACGTTTCTACATTAATAAAGTTGGTGTGTATGCGCTCACTCCTATCGGGAATTTTCGTTCTAATTTTTCGTACTGCTCTAGTTTCATTTTAAAAGCAGAAAAAATGTAAATGTCATTCGGGCTTTAGTAAGATTTTAGCTCCCATACAATATTCTCTTCAAAATTTACCTGAGTTAAATTTATTTGCACTCCTTTGCTGAAAGGTACGCAGCTCGAGCTAAAAAATCAAACTTTTGTTACAGAATGTACTCCATCTGTCAAAATTTAGCGTGCCCATTTATTGGGACGGCACATTTTCTCAAGCTAAATTTTGACAGATCGTTAAGTTCTGTTGTCTCTTGTATTTTTGTATTTTGCGGAGAAGTAAGCAAGGATGAGTTTTTTTTTATTAAATACCTCGACGATAGGTACTCATAGAGCGGGAATGGCTTAAGTCAGAGTTAAATTTTTGACGTAAGTAATTTTCAAAGAACAGTTTTTTTCTGTGATGTCAAAATTTAGCCAGGATTTTAGCTAATGTTTGGCGAAACACAATGACATATGGCTTTGTTTATACAGTGAACACTTATTTTTTATTAAATGGTATATATTTCAGATTTCAATCTACAAATGTAGATAGATACTTTTGAATATCTGTCAAAATGTTGCCATTTGACAAATGTATCAGCATATGCCAGATGATAATGCGAATGCTCGGAATTTTAGTCAGTTAGGTAAGTCAAGCACTCCTTTCTCTCGTGGTTGATACAGAATGATGACATTAAGAATTTTTCAATTGACATTAACTAATCAGTTGACATTACGAGTTGCATCCACGCTCCGTTGCAAATGCTCGCAGTTAACAAAATTAACAAACAACTATTCTTACAACTATAGTTTTAGGAGAAACTGTCATCATAAGAGATTTAAGTTATGTTACTTTTCGTTATGAACATAGTTTTTTTTCGTACTCAAACACGACTGTCCTATAAAATGTCAGCCAAATTGCCAACACGTTGAAAAGTTACCCAACAGACAATTATTGCCATTAACATTTAGCTCCTTGGAACATGGCCCGCTAGTTGGCAATTCAAGTTGACAATTCAATTTGACAATTTAATTTGACAACCCAATTCATTTGTAAACGTTTGAAAAAAAAACTTGACGGCCTAATTAACTAGTATACCCGAACGTCCCTATTGACGTTAACGAAGGGTTACCTAGCCCAGGTGACATTTGTATACGTCAAAGTTTCGCTGTAATCCAAACTATTTTGTCGAATTTAAATTGTTGCTAGAAATCAGTATATTTTAGAGAAAGTGTGACAAGATTTTGGTTTCAGTTAGACCCACCAAACTAAAAATAAAAATTCGCTTATTCTCTGAGCTATTTAACATTGACGTTGCATTGTCCACCTATATACTACTGTTGCGACCAATTTTGAAATACGAATGTTTTCGTTTGTCGTGCGAGGCTTTTGCAGTCTATTCTTCTTCTTGTGCTTCATCTAGTAGATACAGATGTTTTCAGAACCTTAGATCTATTGACAGTACTGCATACGTGCGGATCTCTGGAGGAGGTCAGATGTGCAGTTACAAGAGCTTTAGATTATTTCGTTTGCGATTAACCACACCCAAAAGCAACGATAATTAAAACAAAAAAGAACCCTGTTTATTTTTCAATTCTCAAGAGTCTATAAAAAATATCCCCCGGTTTTGAATCGTACCTTCTTGAATATCATTCTCTCTGTGTAACATTTGGTTTTTCATATTCGCCTGTCCGTCAGGTTTAACTTTGACACATTGTAAAAAGTCGTGTTTTCCATTTGCCAACATTTCAGCTGACATGTGGGTTCGCGAACTCAAGACGAACTTTGAATTTTTAGGTGACAGGGGAATAAGGAATATAATATTGGGAACTTTATATTCTAACAGAATCATGAAGCTGTGACGTGTATTTTGCTTATACTTATTTACAACAAATTTTAGATTTTTTCTCCGATTTGCAAACTTTAACTACATTCAGACGTTTGCATTTCCTTTCTCCGCGATTGTTTCGCGAGTCGCCGACGATTCTCCTATCAACACTTGCTGAGATTTCAATAATTTCAAACGATACATATGCCGACTGCAGTTCTCATTAGATGAACTCGCCAGTGAACATAATCTTCTTCGGGGAATCGAGTGCGAAACAAAAGCGAACACTCAGAAAAGAAAAAGATTTATAAGCGAATAGTTTTAAGATTTTTAAAACACTTTAAGTTCTTGCTGCAAATATGTTTTTTCATAACAAGAACTCGTTCAAGAATCAAGTATTCTGCGTAAGAATAATGTACCTACTCTCCACAACTATTTTCTTAAATCGTTGCCAAAAATTTCATTCTTAAATCAAAACTTTTTATATTCGGGTTCATTTTAATCAATGAAAATTGTTGGCGTCGCAACGTTTTTTTTTTCTAATTGAATGTAGGGTTGTCACAATATATAAATATCAGCTAGACGCTTTTGAAAATGCATGGACGATTTCAAATTCGGCGGAGGAAATCATTACATATCTAAAGACTCCCACTCTTCAATTCAAATTCAAGTCCACCGATTATACAATCAATTAAATTGAAAGGCAAATTCTCAACCCACTTCGTCACACTGAATTAAAGCGTAAACTTCCATTTCCACAGCAAGACAAAAATCGATCCAAATTTCCATTGTTTTCCTACATCCTCCAGAGAATAGGACCGTAAAATATGCCCAATACAATCTTGATGTGTTACTATTACTATATCACTCGTATATATATTTTTTTTTATTGATTCTCATGCTATCTGATATCGTTCTGTTTCTAATTCCCATATCAATATATATTCTGCACTGACCCCAATGTATATTCATTTGATTTGGTGTCGAGACATGATGTCGAATTCTTCCCGCGCCATTTAGCACAAATTAATTGGGAAGAATCACTGAATATACATGCCCCGTCCCATCGTTCGTCGACTACTAATGAAATAATAAGATTATACGAAACTCAGTGAACATCTTGTGTGGCCCGTTGTCATTGGAAAGGGGTTAGCTACAGCTTCAGCAGCAGCACCGAACCGACGGTACCTAATAAATATATTTCATGAAAATGTAGTAGAATCTGGTGCAGATTCGGTTATTGCTTTTACAAGAAGTATGAATCGGGAGCAAAGAAGCACAAGTTAAACGAGGGCAGGGAATGTGTTTCCTTCCGAGATAATTGCGCGGATGTGCAATGAAACGAGTGTTCATAGATAAATGTCAGTAATTTATTATGGGCGTCTTTTTTTTTTGCTCCCCATTATTTTATGCAAAAGGCAGCTCTTTGGGGAAATTTTTATAAATTTCACCTTGCAATCGATGGAAGCATAATAAATTCGCATTATTGGGAAGTTAATTTGAATTTGAAGATTGCATGTCAAATATGACAGATTGATAGGTTTGATCGCCTGTGCTTTAAATATGTTTTAAAATAAGCGAAAATATGAGGATTAGTTTGATTTAGAAATTGTAATGAAAAGTGATTGTACGAAAATCCTTGCGCACTTTCATTAAAACATCACTTAAGCCAGCTTATTAGAGTCCTGATCATATATATTACCATAAAGTATAAAACCATGACTATGCAAAACTTTATAGCACTGGAACAGTAGGTTGTTAGCAATTTGCGCTATCCAGGGTAAACAGAAATGTTTTTCGCTGTCATTATGATTGTACGGCATGTATTCGTAAGCTACCTACATTCTGACAGTAGAAGATTACGCAATTATAGAACAACATCATGGAGAGCAAAATTGTATTTATCTTCGCTTAATTTTAAATCTAGCAGCGAACTAGACATAAAATGGCACACAAAGAAAAATTTCATTGAAATGAAAGATTTTTCTCTGGATCTGTCAAAAGTTATTTGTTAAAGCTTAGTACGTTGCTCGATCTAAATGTTAGCTGCCGTACAAAATTCTCTACAAAATTTAGCTGAGCTTAATTTAAGCAAATTCTATTAGCTGATTGGTACGCAGCTCGAGCTAAAAAATCTAACTGTCAAAATTTAGCCTGCCCATTTAATCGGGCACATTTTCCCAAGCTAAATTTTGACAGATCATTGCCTTCTGTTGTTTTGTTGCATTTTCTTATTGCAGAGAAGCAAGCAAGGATGAGTTTATTTAATAAATACCTCGACGGGGAGTACTTAGAATCTGAAAGGGTTGAAATCGGAGGTGAATTTTTGAAGTAACCTATTTTCCAGGAATAGCTGTTTTCTGTGTCACTTATCCACGGCGTGTTTTATGTCATAATTTAGCTAGGACTTTAACTAATGTTTGGATAGACAAGTTTGAGAGCAGCTAAAATTTAGTTTAGCAGTTTAGTAAGCTTAAAAATTCAGTCCAATAATGCGGATTTAAAATTTAAGGAGACATTTTTGTACAGTCCGATTTGTTGTTGGTTATTTTAAATGTGAAATGCACCCTACTATGCACGGAAATACTTTGCTTAATTAAATCTTGGAAGAAATATTGTTTTGGAACCGAATTTAAGTGACGGCAAGAACTGCTTTATTAGCGAAATCAGAACGTCAATTCTTACATTTAGACACATTAGGAAATTAAAGCTTGTTTACCCATAAAAAGTGAAAATAAATGTGGTTCCGTTAATTTGTGTCGCCTGCAAGCGTTTAAGCAGTCGTCTTCATCTGTCAGATGAAAAAATGCTTGAAGCGAATAAGGTCTAGAAAGCTGAAGTTCGAAACATAAGTAGATCTTATGGGAATAAATAAAATAAATAATTGGCGCAACAGGTCCGTATGGACCCAAGCCTAGCTTCTCACAACCATTCGTCTTGTGTGAGTTTTTATTTTTTGGGACGAATGGAAGGGGTCTACAATTTTATGCCGAGTCCAAACGGCCAATTGAGAAGCTCTTTCATGACAGTTATACTCTCGGATGTTTGTCAGACGTTCGCGATAGGTGGCGCAGTGAAAAAACCTTAAGTTGGAATTTGGGTTTTTCTTACGGGAATAGGTGCAGGAATATGTTTTGGGCTTAACATTTTATTACCTGCCACTTCACTTCACCACCATTATTTTTAAAAGTCAAAATCCCTACTGCAAAACACGTCTGGTGGCAAAAGATTAACAAAACAGACAAAAGAGAACGAGTTTAGGTAATGCGCTATTTATTGCGGTTCGATAAAGGGAATTTATTACATGGTCTGCAGAGCGTTTGGATATCCCAGCTTATCCACGTTGTGGTTGGTTATAAAGTATGACGCAAACGGATTAGGTTGGAAAAAAAAACAACAACTGGTAAGACATTTATTTATTACTTTCCATTTGTTTTGTTTACTTTGCAGCGCTGAACACCTCATTATAGTTTTAAAAGATAAATGTAAATAAAATCGGATACTTTCCCAATAAATGAGCATTGTATTCATTTATTTTCTCTGAGCGATCTGTCACCTGTCAAACAATTGCACAGTGGGTATCCGAAAAAAAAAACACAATAATCACGCTGCCAGCGTGCACGTGGTTTGCCTCTCTGTTTACTTTTTTTATTTCTGACTGAACATTATATTGACTGTCTGATTCGACCGCTCAATTCAAAAGAATTAATTTTTCCCATCATGAGCATTTATGTAAATTCAATGTAGTTGTGATGGCAATTACAACGTCAGTAAAACTCAAACAACGAGGTACTCGCTGGGGCACCAATTATTGCTAATTGTCAGCAGAATAATTCTAACAAATCAGTTTTATTACAGACCATTGGGTATGGCAATTTAAAATTTTATTCATAACTAGTTGCTCATCAAAACAATGGATGTTGCAAAACGATGACTCTGTACAAATACGTTGAATAATATTGTTTGATACGTTGTTAATTAAATGTTGGAGTACGTTCATTTCAACTAGAACATACATGGTTAAAGTGTCATCGGGTACTTATTCGTACCTTTGTAAATAGAGATCATGCTGAAAACTAAATCGAAATGCATAGAATAAGAGATTTAAATCACACACGAGACGGCGAATCCTTTTCGTCGATGTCAAATTGAAAATATTTATTTTCTATGGAATGAGAGTAGGTCACGAACACGATTAGTGTGGCGGGAAATTCAATATCGCTTTGGCATTTAATTAAAATCAAGGACTGCTTGAGCTGGTGTCTCCTTTTCAGTAGGATGCAAATATAGCAGCGTGTCATTATAAGCTTGAAGAAGTGATATTCATGTTTTATTTCGTTTGACCACACAATATTGGCACACGTTTATGACTTTGTAAAATGGATCCAAGGAAATAACTTCACGGGTAATAACTTCACATGGGAAACAACTTGACATCGAGTGGGAAATAATTTCAGTTATTTTATCAGAAATTATCGGTAAGGTACGTCTACATTAAGCTATAGCTTCATAGAAGGGCCTTGTGATAAAGAAAAGTTTCCCAAAAAAATTGTATTTTTGTTTATTGGTTACACTAAGACGACAACAAGAGTTTGTAAAAGTACCACCCAGAGAGGAAATAAAAGTTATTGCACCTACTTTGTCCCTACATTAGCGCGAGTAGTTTGATGTACAACGATTGATTTAAAAAAAAACATCATTGAATGGAAAGTTCTCAAAATAGGGGTTCCACAAGGTTCTGTACTAGGTCCGATTGTCTTTCTTAAATACACACGCTCGCCTTTTACACTTAAATTAAGGGTGTTCACACTGATTTTCCGGATGTGCTGTAAGCTTTGCCTTTGGATTGAGAATATCACTTAAGGTCTTTTTTTAAAATATTGCTAACATTATAATTTTAAGTTCATCGTATCTTCTTGATTGTAATTTGTTGTGTGCATTTTTACTCTCACTCGTTTTTTGGTTTTTTAATTTTTTTTTTTATGTAGTGGGATTGCAGCAGCTGTTTTTAGTGAATCTGCGAAAATACTCTTTTGTATACTCATATTGAAAATATGACAAAATTAGATGCTTTAAGATGATTAAAAATATTTAAAGAAAAAATGTTGTCTATGAAAAGCGTCATGAGTAAGAGTAAGCTTTCACATAGACAATCAGAATCATGAGAGTGGTTTCCGGAATAGACTTCCTTATTGCCAAAATAGTAATTAAACACAGTGGAAACTTCAAAACGTTCAGAAATATTCGCATTATTATTGTTAGAGACTACGACAGGTATAGTTTTGTTCAAAATGTCGGCAAATCAAAAGATTCGAACTTGGGTGTTGGAATCATATCGGTCTGATTCTTTTTCTCCTGTTTTTTTATGGTTGAACTGCAGTTGATTTCTGGTCAAAACAAAACAATTTGTTAAGCTTAGTACGCTGCTTAAGCTGACGATGCAGATAGGTGTCACAGAACGAGTCTTTTTAATGTGTCTTTAAAAACAACGAAATTTACGGGCCTTTCACCAATGTTTGCAAATATTATGAGTGTTTTATTTTACAGGTGTCGTTCATAATAATAATGAACAATTTGGTATTTGAAGACGACATTTATTATGAATCTATATATGTATATATAAAACAAAGCTTAATTCGTAAGACCGCCCACAACTCGAGAACGGATCGTCCGATTTGAGTTATTTTTTTGAAACTACATACGGCGAGGAAATTGGAACATTTTGAAAAGGAAAAATACGTAATACAGACGAATCCCTCTAAGTAGAATTTCCACGGGAGATAAAAATTAGTTCGAGTTAGAGGGCTTTTTTGAAAAATTTGAGTTACAGTGATTTACTATATTTTTTTTGCCAATTTATTTAAGGTAAAAAAATAGGAAAGTAGGTAAATTTTGAACAAAATTAGTTATTTTTAATTGGGATTTTTGCAATTAAATTTTTTTTTCTTTGTTGCCATCACTCTAACTAGAATAGCATTTAATTTTTTAAGCATTTTTATGCACAGTATGTATGTACAAGTACATATCTAAATGCATATTCATACGGTATGTAGAAACACAACGTATCTTCGCGACGCAACACTTGTGGGAGGGAGATATATTTTTTTGATTTTGTTTTCTTCAGACAAAAAATTCGACTTAGAGGAATATTGTAATAAGTTAAGAACCAAAAGAATATGTTCGAGTTAGAGGGATTTTCGACTTAGAGGATGACTTTTCTATGCAAAATTGAAGAGAATGCAAAAATTGGGTCGAAAAATTCGAGTTAGAGGGAAATTCGAGTTAAAGGAGGTTCGAGTTAGAGGGATTCGACTGTATGTAGTTGATTTTCCATGCATTTTATACGCGGAAATTATTTTTTTTTTTTTTTAATTTTGAACGTAATATACAGTGAGATCGTATTTGTCAAAAGTTCTGCCAGAATTTGATAATTTCGGATATTTGCTTTAATTATTTGTGCTAATTTAAAATGGGATTTTTCAGTAATTCGTGAAACATTGACCATTTATTTTTGATATATCCAATATGTAAATATTATTTGCGGCAACAACAAATTGTTTTGTATGTAACTTCGAGTTAAAGAACGCTGTTTCTCGACACATATGGCAGCTAAAATTCTGCACTGTCCAGCCGAAGCACTTTGCGAAATGTGAGCGGAACTTTACATACAAATTTCAGATATGGAGTTTGTGGGCCTACAGCTACAGTTCCGGCTCGTTTTTTTGTTCGCGGTAATTATTAATGGTACTTCCCATATATTATGTTCATACCAGTTTGATTTGTTCGAAAACGGCTCTAACGATTTTGAACCAAAATTGTTTTTCGAGATTAATTTGACGCGGTTAACATGACTGCATAGTCTGTTTTTTTTTTTTTTTTTACCGTACAATGGATTTTCCAAATAAATATTTTTTTTTTTAATTTCGTTTTCTTTAGTTTACCCGAAAACGACAATAGCACTTTTGACCAAAATACGTACTTAGCGTAAAATTGATGTTCTCAAATTGATTGCGTCTTTAATTTTCATTTCGAAACACCGAAAAGCCAATTTTAGAAACTGTTCATATCTCGAAAACCCGATTTTCGAATTGGATAAAATATTAAAAACCAAGTAGAGCTTACATCCCAAACAATATCTAATACTCAGTTTTCAGCTTGGTAAGCTATAGTATTTTTCAAAGTAAATATTTTGTATTTGTTCCTGACTTGCCTGCATAATTTTGCTAAAACCGTTCTGAGGAATTTGATCAAAATATATTTTAAAGATAATATAAGCATTCTTAATACGATCCCGTACTTAATTTTTCGCAAAATATAATACTAATATTACTGGAAATATCAAATGAATAAGCCAAAAGTGGAATTTTATCGTATCGCTTCTGAGATTTTTACCTACCTACGTAATAAAATAAGAAAACAACCAACCAAACTTTTGAAGAACGAGGAATTTTCGTGCGACCCAGTCGTGCACTTTATTTAAGAGTGCTTACAAATTTAAGTCCGAAAAAAGGAAAGAGCTGAAATTTTGTATGGCTATCAGATTAGAAAATTAGCAAATGATCCAAATTTCACCAATTGCATTACAGTTGTTGAAAAATCTGCGAATAATGGGTTCATTTGTGTAGTTAAAAATAAAATATCGGCCGACTACCTTCAAAACATTAACAGCCGTGTTTATTTGATTCCCTTACGACGGGTCTATGATGTCTAAGATTTACGTGGCTTTCCTGGAATTTTTATTTTTAAACATATTTACTTCCGCAGTAACTTAACTGAACAAAGTTTTTGTCTAAATAGGTAAGAATTTTGAAAAACTATTACCGAAATCACTGAAATGTATTACTTTTTGCTCTGAAACAGACATCAGCTGTTTTTGACAGATAAGCTTCATGAAGAAAATCACTTTTTTAATAATAAAAAGCCAAATTATCTGGAATAATTCCGATATTTCCATAGCCACAAACTATAACCGCTAAAGTCGACTTTAGACGAAATTGAGATTTTGATGTCATTAGATTCAGCGTACTCAAATCTATTTGGTAAAATTTTTTCAGCTTTATATCTTTAAAAAAGTGGCCACAATTTCAAAGAAACCATAACAGCTTAAGTCACTAGAGTCAATAGAGTCATTTGTAATTTCACGTGTTTGTCAAAAACTTTAAACTGCTCTCCTGAAAAATGAGTAAAACAAACTTTGGCGGTTTTTCCTTGTGAGCACAGATTTTTTCAGAGGGACTGATGAAATATCAATCTACAATTATTTAATTGTGTTCCAATATCCAATTATTTCTCGTCCATCTCCACCAACAAATTAAAGGCCAAGAAGAAAACTTCCTTCGGCCTTTGAACATTGAAATGCACGTTTGTAACGGCTGATTACTCCTGAAGCATTTAGAAATGGATTATATCGTAGTTTAATTGAAATATTTTTGTTTTTTTATTTCTTGAAATAAAAGATTTTAACTTGGAAACTTCTGTAGCGTTGTAAAATACCTCTCCCCCTTATCTCAGCAAGTAGAGCTGCTTGAAAGATCTTGAAAGAGGTACTTACAATTTGCAATAAGCTGGACAAAGACATTTGGAATTCCTACTTAAGCTGTCACTTTTAATTCTGATTGTCATCATTAATTCCTTTCATTTTACTGAATAGTTTACGACGTGCGATAAGCCCTTCCAGTGCTTCTTAACAAAATTACAATAGCTCGCTGTTTGCAGACGCATAAACCCAAACGAAACCTTATAATCAGCACTTTAGGCGACGGACATATTCGCATGCACTGATGGAGAAGTAGGGCTCGCCGCATGATTCAACTAATGGTTACATTTTGTCCCTAGCTCTACTGACTTGCAAAATCAAAGCAAACCACTCACGTTAATTATAGGCGCACACAAAGAGACAACACAAGTGAGGATGCCCAGCCCGCATTATGTTGATAAGAAATATTTTATTTTATTTTCTTTTTTTGTGTGAAATTTCCTCCTTGACCTGCATTGCTTTGGCAATGCTATCCACTTTTGTAAATGAGTTTGCTATAGTCACTGGATGTAGGACAGTTTAATCAATCACTAAATTATTAGCTGTAATCCTCAAATGTCAAAATATTGTGCTGGCATTTGTTACAACTCCTTGACAATACAACTGACCTCTTTGTATCATTTACTTGGAATGGTAAAAACCGACAACCGAGTCATACGGAGTTTTAATGGAATATTATGGTCATTATTATAGTTTTATGCAGGAACCCTTATAGCTGCGGCAATGTGTGAATACAAAAATAAACATTTGGGGTATGATGACACTTTGGTTCACGGTTCATGTTTTGATTTATTGGCAATGGTAGCGCACCACAAATACGCGTATACTAGGAATAGGAGCCAGGGGCGGATCTGAGCGGAGTTTTAGTAAGTCATTCGTTTTTCAAATGAATCGAAAAAAGTTGCGTATCACCTCAGTTAGTAAATGATTCTATATTTTGGTTTTTTAGCTGCTATTTGCAATTATGGATTTGCATAGTTGGAGAACGCGGCAAAGCAAACAGCCTATTTGTTCTGTAGCCTCAAAATATCCTCTTGTTGATGGTTTTCCTTTTTTTTTAGTGTCGTAAGTATATCCTTCGTCTGGATCACAAGTGAGTTTTTATCAATATTTCACTCTCTGAGTAGATATTTTTTATACATGTTGTGTGTAATTGCAGAAGCGTTTTGAAATTGTTTATTCAAAATTAACCCTAGCTGAGAGATTCTGTATTTTGACATTTTGAGCCATACAGAACCCGGTGGACAACAACAATCAGTCTGTTTGCAAGACGACAAACTCTCCCTCGTAAAAGGTAGGTAAGTTATAAATATTAAATTTATTGAAAAAGTGAGTGGCAAGTCGTCCAAAAGTCAAAGTCGACCATGCCTATCAAGAGCGAAGACTAGCTGAAGACCAATGGAAACTCATGACGATCAATTTTTGACGGTATGCTGAAGGCAAATGACACAGACAGCTGACTGCCTTCAAGGTGTTGAAAATAGTTAAATGCGGCAAGAAATCTTGGATTGGTTGACGAATTTCGTCGTTAACACAAGTTCATCGATCGAAGAAACGCTGCCGCTGCATCGAGGACAAGTGTGTTCCTATAGTCCGCGCAAGAGCTTTGTAGAGCTTTGTAGAGTCTGCAAAAGCAGTGCAGAAGCGACTGCCAGTGGTGAAATCAACACAAGTAAGGCGACAATTAGCTATCTCTTATAGTTTTAGTGAAATCAAAGCAAATTTGTACCCTTGTACTTCAGTATACACTTACAAATGACAAGACCCGAACATGTACTGTCGCTAGAACTCTTTACACAGTCTACACTTCGAACTGGTTAGCAATGCCGACTATGTGGAATGTGGCCTTACTTGGTGCTGAGAGCCCAACTCCCATCAAAAGCACCTCCTCCAGTTATGAACTCCAAGTCGATTGAGATGTCCTTCTACTTGAGCGCGAGTTCTTCTTCCGGGTTTAAATCAGAGACTCAAGGTGCGTTATATTATCCTTGTGATAGCCAACCTAGTCGACTGGTGCAAAGTTTTCTGACCTGATCGATTTCAGTGCGCAGCTCGTAGAGTTCGGTGCTAAATCTCCAATAGCCTTCATTGGCCATGGAAACAGCGGTTGGCAGGTGTAGCTCTTCATTTGATTTCTTCTGTGGTGTCATTTTCAGAGTTAATACCGCAGCAGAGATAGACAAAGTCCATAACTTAAAGGTATGTCTGACTGTCGTGATGTTCTATCCGATTCGTCCAAGTTGTGTGTCCTTTTTTGCTCACAGAATATATTCTGTTTTGCCCACAGTCACCTCTAAGGCCATTTTTGCTGCTTCTGTACTTCTATACTTCCAAGTGCGGCTGTTACAACCCGTTGTGCTTTGCCAGACTTTCGGAAAAATGTGACCTTGTCGTTGGCTTGTCAGTTTCGTTCAATTTTCGCAAAAAAAATGTCACATCGCGTAACCTTCTCCTTTTCAGAAACTAAACAGGCCTCTGTAAGATTGTTTTCGAGCTTCAGAAATTAGCCCGCATTGTCCAGCGTTATTCTGGCCAATTTGACAAGCTTCACAGATGTGTCAAAACAAGTCATGACTCTCTATAGCTCGCCTCTAAAGAAGCCCCTTAAAATCGATAAAAAAAAATCATAAGTATCGCTTTGAACCAACTGAGTTTTCTCCATGATTCTCCGTCGACTTTCTGGGCATCAAATCGGACTGGTAACGATCAATCAAGTCGTCGACGAATGGTGCCAGGCGTTCCCACGCAGTTCAGCGGACATAATCTTGTATGTGTAGTAGGTGCAGTTCAAAAAGAAAGTGTCTCCTTTTCTTGTGGATCAGGCAAACGATAACTAGCTCTCATTTATAAAAATAGAAATTGATAAAAAAAATGAAATCTCCACCGCGAGGGAGAACTAGAAAAATTAGAGCTTCCAAAATTCCAAAAGGTTCAAAAATGTATTAATACATTGACGTCTGTAAAATACGATCAAAGCTATGTCCAGAATATGACGCAAGCCGGATCCAAATGATTGAAGTTTGACAGAATTGTTGCCCAAGGTGGAAGGTGCTAATATGCCAGCATATAAAATATTGCATACAAAGTTAACAATTGTGACCTGCAAAATGTTGAAGGTGAAGGTGAAAAATGATAAGTAAGAAATTCGTGGGATAAGGCGCCCCTTTCAAACGGCCTCCCAAGGCGACTGTCCCTCCCTAAAGCCGACACTGTCTCGCAGTTCAATTTTTCGCATCGCACTCTCTCCCACTCTAATTAAAAAAAAAAAAATAACACGATACCCAAAAGCGGATAACTCATTAATGTCTCGGAATGGTAAACAATAAACAAATGTCACGTCATCATCGGAACTTGCTACCAAATAAATCGTACACGTAATTGCACCGTACAAACTGTGGTGAATGATTCACGTACCCACAATCAAATTTGATACACTGCAGAGTGCTGACTGCACTAAGTTGACTGTGTGTGTGTCCTAATCGCTCTCTTAAGCAACCCACTGACACAAGCACAACACACAATGCACAAACACTCTTCCTCTTAAGTCGACTGTCGACAGCTTAATTATTAAGAGACAAATTCGCATGACTTTCTCTTACCCGATCGACAACTTCGGAGTACAGACAGAAGCAAGTCTCTTCAATGACGAAGGGCGGCAAGATTTCAAATTGATAATGCTCGCAGTTCGCAGTGCCCATGGCTTCCTTCTGCATGAACTCGGATACGATTGGCCTACTAATTGCGTTTGTAACAGTGACTTCTCAGCACCCACCAAATTGGCTAATTCGAACTTTATATATTCAGCGCGAAACCTCCACTATGCCAACTAAGCCATTTATCGGCAAAACTAACACACTAGTCGTCTAACGAATGTCGGAAAAGCAAACAAACAACTTAATTGATAATGATTCACATGATTTCCGTTTATCGCAGATAAACTTTTGTACCTACCCGTACCCAACTAGCGCAGCGTTTTTGGAAAGTCATTGCAGAAACAGCTTTTGACAGCAACCGGTAAAAACACGATAAAAACAATAAAAAAAAAAGAAGATGTAAACTCCACGTAAGACGAAGAGCATGGATAAAGACGAACGCAAATAACCTGTGTACAAGTACAACACGTTAAAAGGGCCAAAACCAGTTCAAACAAATTTATCTATATACGATATACACAACAAGTTTGTATGTACCCACCTGCATATAAATGCCGGCCAAAAAGTGAAGCCATGTACAAGAAGCAAGCCAAAAATGTTGACAGCATTATATCGTACCGCTGGTTGTTCTTATGTAAATTATGTTGTCGAGGTGATAAGCGTCGCGTTTATCTGACGTTAGGAAGGTAGATGTACCTATCGGGGTTTAGACATTGCAGTCGAACTGACGTAACACAGATGTAGGTGAGTGTGATTACAAAATTGGGATGAAGAGGAAAAAACCATGAGAGTTCATTGATTTGTTTGCGGTGTAACCAGTTGCTGACCTTCAAAATTATATTTGGAACCATGACCAGCACGCCCCTTCTTTTGAAAAAGGGGCCCGCAGTGACGAGCCGCCGCCGATTGAATTTATTTTTAAACTAAATTTATTCAGCTCGAATGCATTTGTGAATGTGGTCGCGGACAATTTGTGGAGATGAAAATCGCTACAATGTATGTAATTGGTTTCTTTTTTCTTCCGCTAAGTGGTCACTGTCGAGCCGTTAAAATAAATAAAGATGGTTACATTTTTTTCGAACATTGGAAGCTGCAATGCAATTAGATCGAGTCTTCTTATATCGTTCTGTCAAATGAGGACTAGCTGTGCATGGTAACAAAACGGATGTGACATTTCACATGAATTTGTATTTGATCATAGACCAATTGACAGTTTGTAAGTGGCATTGGTCTTTTATTTTCCAAAATAAGACCGAAGGTCGCTATTTATTTTTTTTTTCCGAAAATATGCACGACATTGATCCGGAGAATATGTGCCTCCGGTTGGATAATGTTACATGCCATATACCCATACAACCATTGTCTAATTGACGACACGATTTACCTAAAACAATGCATCACAAATTGACAAGCACCATCGTTTGATTTGACACCTGATGTCGATTACTTCTTGTATGACTATGCAAAAGCACTTGTATACATGCACCAAACAGACGAATCTAGGGAGGGCGTAAAAGCATTAGTGTACGTGGTTTGAATCGAACGCAATCGATGAATACCGATTGCACAAAATCGATGCATGTTCTCATCAAGAATGATACAAAATAGAATATAAATATTTCCCCTAAGAATTCAGTTAATTTTTTCTGACATGTAAAAGCTGTCATTTATAAAAATTTGACAGATAGGTAAGAAAAAAAATGCCCAGTTTGACAGATTTTTAGTAGTTGGATCCAAAAAAAATTTAGTCAGAATCGGACTCGGTCTCGGATAAATATAAATAAAAAACTGTTCCCCGAAGAACAAGTTTTGATTCCAACATGGCGGCGCTATTCCGCAAAAAATTAAGCGAAACAGAAACATTACCTGACCACTTGTTTGCTGGAAAATCAATTTCGAAACGCAAGATGAACCGATTAAACGCCATTATATTATTATACAATTTTAACCGAAGGCATCAAACAAAATTATCAGAATTTTGGACCATCTTCACAGTTAATTCAATTATAAGAAGAACAACCCTTCATGATTTTCAAGTCTGCTGCTGCATTTGACACTGATGCAGCAAGAAGTGTAAACTTAGTAAACAAGCATTTTTAACGTCCCCAATGACTTTCACAAATAGCGGATTGCATATGGATTCAATTGGAGATTCAGAAATATCATACTTTGACAATTGAAAAGCAGAACTAGTTCCGATAATCTCGGCAGCTTTGAAGCCCTTTACACTCGTCTTTCTAAAAGGTAGCGTTTAAAGAAAAGTCTTCTAGTCTCGACATTCAGCGAAGCGGTGCTCTTTCCTACAAACATAGGTTTTAAAATTTGCCAATTTAGTGATTAAAGAAAAAAAAATTGTTTTTGGACTTTCTACTTTGGAGTCATGCAAATAAGTTTTTTAAACTTCCTGGCAATGCGCGAGCGTCCCCACGATTCAAGCTCTACACCAGAGACCAATTTCATATACAAAGTTTCCATAGAAACCTCTCTATTAAAACAAAAATATTTCCTGTCCACTTGGCATGGTTCAAAAGGGCTTTATTTTTATTTCATTTTACACTACTCATCAAAATAGGTTCGTTGTTCTGTCAACAACTATGAACATCGACCTACGCAATCTTGGAACGTATTTTAATTAGGAACCCATTATGTTGATGACAGGACTTCGAAAGGCAATTCTGAGCAACTTGCATAGATTGTATTGTTCTCCAGATGGAATGTAAATTCATTCATTAGAATATTAATAGTCGTCCCTTACTGTGGATAGTTCAACACGAAAGGAGGTCATCATAACATGACAATAGGTTGCGAAAACCACAATAACCTCTAAACATGTCTCGACCTACTCCCCAATTGAATCTGCGAACTTACAATTGTGTTTATTATGGAATTAATTAAAAAAAATACCATTCACGGTTTGTCCCCTTTCTCACAGCCTTGACCGAACGACGACTAAAGAATTTCGATGTTTACCTACTTGGATTTGTTTATTGCACATTTACCCACTAGATATTCAATAAGAAAAAAAACAAAAACACTGCGACTGCAATATTTTTGGCGAAATTAATTATAATAAACAAAACCTCGCACAAAATAAAATTGACACTGTCAACAGCAACACTGGTGGTGCAAAGTCTATCTAAAAAAGATGTTCTCTTTGGTTTTTTTGTTTTCGTTATTTATTTATTTTTATTTTTTTTAAATTTCTTTACGTACTGCTAAAAATAAATTCGAAGAATTTTCGTCGCTCATTGCGGAAATACCTAAGATAAAAACAAAACAAAAATAAAAAAAAAAAAATTTATTTACGATATCGCCATTATGTAAACATTAGTTTAATTTTTTTTTATTTTGTTGATCGTTGTTTTTCTTTGACTTAGGCAAGCAGTCAAAGAAAAACAACGATGGATATAGGTTTGTTTGCATGTACGCTTTGCTTTTTGAATTTTTTTTTTCTCTTTTTGTGTTCGCTACCAGAATGTATGGGTGCCTCGACTCGATGGAAGGAAGGAAATTATCACGCCACTTTAAATATAGGTAGATAGATATTATTTTTATCGCAAATGAGATAATGAACTATAATGTACTGTTTTATTTCACGGTCACAATTAAGTCACATGGCGCTTAATGTTTTTTTTTTTTTTGTTAATAGAATTCTAAGTATGCAAACCTTTGTAGCCTTGATATGTTCGTTTTGATAGATGGTACGATTTGAACACGTCAATCGTTCAGCGTTTTTCATCTTCCGTCTTTATTCCTTGGGAAATTTTGTGTTTGTCCTTTCTATTCGGCGGGGTTTTCGTTCGTCTATGGTCCTTGTTGTTGAGTTAACATTGGGTAATAGAATGTAGCCCTGATTCGATTGCCCACAGTTTACTCTGTTGTGATCAAACTCTAGGACTTTCCTCGGGGGTAGCGTGGTGATAGAAAGTAGGTAGTAAGTGATTTTGATGGCATTTTGTCAGCACTGGGTCTCTTGAAACAATTTTGGCTGTCTCTTGTATACATATATAATAGCATTCAACATCGAACTCTCTAATAGTAGTAGTAGTAGTAGTAGCTTCTGCAGTTTCTTAGCATTGAAAAGTTACTTCGAGCTAAATGGTTCATTTTTTTTTTAGCTGAATTTATATTTTTACTTGGTATGCGCCATTCTATACCAGCGGATATTTTTTTACCATTTTTTTTAAGCGGATATTTTCTTAGCATCCGCTGGTATAGAATGGCGCATTTGTAAAAATAGAAATTCAGCTAAAAAAAATGAACCATTTGCCTCGAAGTAACGTTTCACTAGATGAAAATATCAGTGAACTGCATACTCTAAAAGTTAACACAAATAATGTCCAGGCACATTCAACAGCAATCAATACCATTGGTCAATAGCAGCAATGTGATAATTACCTGCAGAACAAGTGAATTTCTACAAGCGTTACACATTTTTGTGACACAGAGTTGCAAGTCCGATACTGATCTTATCAGCACTTGGAGGGAAATTCCATAGGCACTTATACGACTCGTTACATAATATTATAGAAACAAAGCAACCAAACTCTGGTAAAAACTGAAAAATGTTTTTTTTTAAGCTAAATAAAATATTGATCTATCTATCAATTCCCAGATCTTTGATGTCAAAAAAAAATACAAAACACAAGGGTGTCACGCGACTACTTTAACTTAATTCTCAAAGAAATTGTGAGAAACTCACGAACCATATAGAGTTTAAGAATTTTCAGAAGGCTTTTCCATTGCCCAGTACGAGCTCTCCCTTCCTGCACCCCTCATTAAGCAGAACTGGCGGGATAAGGTTTTGTAAAGCATACTTTTCGCCTTTCGATTTAGAAGCTTTGAAGCCAATTGATTTACCCACCCGAAGAAGCAACAGTTTGCTAGGGTAATTCTTCGCCGGTCACTTTAAAAAATAAAGCTTTCTGATAGTACTCGGTAATAGTTTTTGTATAACATCGGCTCTTCTACTGCATTTCTTCTACTGCATTTGAAAATGAAATCTCTTCAGAAATCGAACGGATAATAGCTCTTTCTAGTTGGTTAGCTAGTTCGCGGTCCTCTTTCAAACAATTTAGGCGACTGTATGAGAGACCTTAAAAGTAGCAGTTCTATCCTACAGATCTGACTCGTTGAGTCTTTCAAATGCGAATGAAGTTGTCCCTGATGGACGTTTCGAACGAAAAATTCTTCACAAAATATTAATTCTTCCGTTTGTGTTGGCGGGTACCGATAAGAGGATTCAACTGTAGAGCGCCAGCGACTTGCGGAATCATAAAAAAAAACAGTTCTAACGATTTCAACCAAAATTGATCTTTGAACTTAAGTAGGAGAGGTTAAAATGACGCTAAAAATCAAATCGGTACTTTTGAAATATTAGCATATCTCGAAAACGGTCATTGGAACAAAAATACATTCATAAGGAATCAATTTAATAGCAAACTCCGTTTTTCTCTATATTTCCGGATTTTTTAAAAAAAATAAGATATTTTTTTTTTTAATTTCGTTTTCTTTAGTTTACCCGAACGCGGCAATAACTATTTTGACCAAAGTGAGTACTTAGATTAAAATTGATGTCTTCAAAATTGTTTCGGTCTTAATTTTCAATTCAAATCACCGATTTGAATTTATTTTAGAAACTGCTCATATCTCGAAAACCGCATTTTCAACCATAATTATATTAATACGTGAACATCAAAAAGTTTCGGTACACTTTTCAAGTATTTATTATGAAATGGGGAGAATGAAACTTATACCATTCGAAAGATACTGTGCCATAGATGTGCACAAACTAAAAATCGTGGATATATGTCGCCATTAAGGCTGGTAAAATTAAGTTATGAATTCCCCATACAAAACAGGTAATTGACAGGATTTTGGCGACATTCAATTTGTCGCCGCCGTAGTACCATATTCAAAAATAAATCATCTTAGATTAGAACCTGTTTCCAATGGAGCAACTCATTTAGGTTTTTTTTTTTTGATATCTAGATGTCGCTCTTTTCGTTAATAGAAAAAAACATAAATAACAAAAATAATAATTGTGGTTCGTTTTTTAGTATAACATTTTACATATTTATAAAAGCAATGGTCGATTTTCGATCACACACGATACTAGTTTAGATAGAACTTTAAAAAGCAAGTTATGCTGACACCCTGAACAATATATTATGCTTAGATTTTAAAATAAATATGTAAAATAGTTAAGCAATCGAATTTTTCAAACTAAATATTTGAAAATTTGTTATTGTTTTGTCAGCATAATTTTACAAAAACCGCTCTAACGATTTTGACCAAAATACATAACTGAGATACCATCAGTATACTAAATAAAATCCCGTACTTAGTTTTTCTCAAAAAATTCAAACAAATCCGTTTTCCTATTTCTCAAATTCTCGAACAAGAACCTGTGAAAATTGTTTGTTACGAAATATCAGATGAATAAGCCAAAAGTGGAATTTTTTCAACACTATTCTATAATATAATAAAATATAAAAAAAAACAACCAACCAAACTTTAGCTGAACAAGAAAGTTTTGTGTGACCGAGTCGTGCACTTTGTTTTTATAAAGTACATTTTATAATAGTGCAATGAAGTTTGTATTCAAGTTTTCTTTGTTTTTTTGATAAAAACATTTATTAAATGTAACAAAGAATTGAATAACTGAAAATTGTATTGAACTTCGTTTCTTTTTCTATAGAACATTAGGAATTAAAACAAAAATTAAAAATCTCAGGGCCGTTTGCTTATACGACTCTTAACGATTTAAGTTCTACTTAAATACTTATGGGCTACTTTTTTCAGGGCATAAACTGTCACATAAGAGTTTATGTGGCACTTAAGTTCGCTATGAGTCGTATCAGCAAACGGCCCTTAGTAAATAATTGTGCCAGTGCTTTCAGATAAGTTATTCCATATTTATGGCCAGAAATGTCCGATCACTAAAAATTATGCCGATTTGCTGTTTTCCAGAAATCGCATATTCCAATTTCCCTAAGAATTTTACTACTCTACTTTACAGTGGTTTTCAGACATTGTGACTTCTTATTCCTCTGGATCGGGCCATAAGGAAAATTGGGTAAAGTCCGACGCCCCTCACTTACCTGAATGCGGATCTTCTTAAATGATTTACGAGTCACGATCGACAGTTTTTTAGTCCCCATCCTTGACATTAAAATTGATGATCATCTCACTGTTGCCGCATCGCAAGTAAGATATTTGACCGCATTTTTACAAACAGATTAAAATATTCTGAATTCAATGACCATTCAAGGAATTTATTAGACATAAGTGAGTCCATTTTGTCCGAATTCCGTTGCATTTTGTTTGCTTTCGCAAATAAACTGCCATTCTACGCATTTCAAGTTGTGGATCCGCCCAACTGATCTCGGAAATTGCTCACACAACGCCCCATATCGATCGAACCAAATCGCCATTGAACAAAATTACACTATTAATAATAGAAACTGACAGAAGCGACATTGAAGAACCAATATCCGCTCAACCAAAATAGACGCGTCAGAATCGAGTCAGCACTCCGAACAAACATGAAAAATATGATTGCACTTATGAGTTCATGCTGCATCTGCTTATATGCGCATGCAAATGCATTTATTCAGACAATGGCAACACTCTAACGTGCATTTCTCACATGACCAAAGACCAACCTCCAATTCGCTCTGTGAAACGGCGAATACTGTTTTCGTTTTTCTCATCCCCAATCCCAATGACACATTTATTTATTTTCGCGTAAAGAAATAAATCAAAAGCCACCAGAAAATAGATAAACTTTTGCGCAGTTCTAATGAATTTCTTTAGTTTCCTATCTCGCGCGCCACCATTCACCTACACCTGTCAATGTCAAGAAATCGAAATAGCCGCGTAATTTACGTGTCATCGGGCTCACACCGTGGCAAAAACCTGCCTTATCACAATCGGGCCTCTTTATACTCTATGCCATAAAAGTGGACTGTTTAAATTGCCGATGAATATACATCGACACCTCTCTCGTTCTTATTCGTATATCGCATATATTATCAATGAAAACAATCCAATCTGTTGGAGTTTTGATATAAAAACAACGTAATTGATGATCAATTGTCAGTCTACACACATCATCGCATAAAGAGACAGCCAGGGAGAGAGGGTAGAACAAAAAAAAGAGCAACCAACAACCACTTCTGGCAATAATAAAATTACATGAATTGATATTGATAGTTTACCACGCCACAGCAGCCACACTGTGGAGTACGAGTTGTTTAGCTGTACGAGTATCGATATCGATGTCGCTGCAATCATTCATCGAAGTTGTAAATTGAACAAACAACTGGGCAAAAAAAAAAACTAAAGAGGCAAAAAAAGTGTGCTTTAATGATTTCTGATGGACAAATTGATTGGCACACTCAACTGGCATGGCGATGGCGCGGTTTCCAATCTAGATACGCTTTTACTACGTTGTAGAACTTTACTTTACTTTGGCAATAACTTAAATTTAACGAAGTATTATTGAAGATAAAATAATTGATCCAATTAATGTGTCCATTATCGAGTAAATATAGGCTACAAGTTCATGACACCTAATGGAATACTGCGCCGCAGTTAAATGTCCTCTGGTGCGAGCGAAATGTCTTGAGAATTGATTACAAACAGATTGGCGCGTTAAAATTGTTGACATATTTTTTTATGGGTTCCGAAAGAGTGCGAAATTCTCCATGCAATGTGACCTACAATGATGCCTAATATAAGCTTACAGCTCTTTCTGTTGAAATATTGCTCGGCAACACGTAGCTTGAGTGCGGGGTCAGTGGTTAGAGTGGTAGACTACTGAAGGAGGGGGCAACACGTAGCTTAAGCTTGAGTGCGGGGTCATTGGTTAGAGTGGTAAACTACTGGACGAGGGGTCTCAGATTTGATTCAAGAAAAATTAGAGTTTTATCATAAGGTTTCTTTCAACCCAGCCACCTCTGGCGAAAGTCTGGCAAACATCCGAGAATATAAGTGTCTTGGCTCCGGTTTTTCAGCTACCTTTTAGCTTCTTCTGCGTATTACCTACAGAAGGTGAGGCGGTGCTGCTGCACCTCTTAGCCCCGGGTGTCGGACCAGAACCACGCTTAGCTTTGTGTTCTTCGGACTGCTTCCTTGCCTCGTCAGGTGTAAAGCCCTTTTCGAGGTAGCAAAGAGGGTCGTCCTTACCACCAGGCTGCACGGCGCGGCGGTGGCATCGGTAGGCATAGGCGCCCTGTAATTATAGATGCTGCAGGTTGTTTAGGTTCAGGTTCAGATTTGGTAGTATTTTGACTGTTGCTTGGTTGCACTTGCCAAACACTGCTTCCTCGTCTTGTTCCATTCTGACAGCTTAAAAAGTTATCGCAGAGCCTTTGCTCCACCTAAGTAACCAATCAAGATAGGGTTCATTTCTTTTTTTTGTTTCTCGGTTTCATATCCCACAAGTAACGCGGAAAAGGGTCGTCCTCCACGACAGAGCCCCGTATAACGTGGTAAGGCCAAAGTTACTTCTTGAGGTGGCCCGATATCAAAGAGGCTCCGTGATTATATAGTCGGTTGTCCCTGACAGCAACCCGTGTCCGATAAGCACGGGTCGCATGACTCTCTCGGATTAGGGGTGCCAGACTTAGTTCACCAACTCTCATCGCCTTTCGACCAAAGAAACTCCACCAGGAACCGGCATATCTACATTGAAGTACTTCGATGGCTGGTAGTGTTGATCCTGTCAATAGCCTCAAGTGAGTTAGCTTAAGCCCCCGCACACGACGTCAGGGTGACGTCATTCGTCAAGGTTTCTACATCGTCTTACGAAGCTTCAAAAAAGAGCTCTTAGAGCAATCGTGGCTTTCCAGATCTTAGGCCAGATCCAACTCTTGCTGTCTCGCCACGTTTTCAATGCTCCCTTCATTTGGTAAAGCGATTTGTATTTAATATAACTTCTTGTTTAAAGTTTCCACAACTTTAGCTATACAGAGTTTTAGATGTTTTTGTTGTCAAGGAAGTATCACGCCCCGATTACCAATTCCTCCCATATCTTTCAAGGTACCTCATACATATATCATATACATTCGCAACCATGACTGCAACAGGTGCTGAGATTTTGTTGATTTTGCTGTACCAAGGGTATCTTCTTCTGCGTTATTGTTGAATGAGGGGTGACAGACCTTTCTTTCTTTCTTTGAAACCACAAGTGGATACTCTCAAAAGCTATGACGTCTGGGGTAAAGGGTAAATTGAAAGATAGCATTAACAAGACTGAATTTAGCCGTATGAAGTCTCTGATAGACAAATAGATACGGTCCTATAGGGTCACCAAGAAAGCGAGTCTTAGCTTTGTCGGAGTCTCATACGGGGCCGCAAATTATTGTACAAGACAAGGAGACACCAACCAAAACCTAAGCTTTTGTAAAATAGGACGTTAAAATCGCTTTTAATACGGGAAATTCGGGTACTTATTTTGATTTGTTTATATCGACATATCGGACTTTTTTTTTTAAATCTCCTCTTCCTCCTCGTCCTTATAAGGTGCTTTTCGGAAAGACTACTTTTCCATGTGTGCATATGCTACACAGGTTTCAACGTTCAACGTGCTGTTCTGCCGGAGTTAGCGACAACAATATCGTATTACGAAATTGACCAGCCGACTGACATGCAAAAGCATGCGATTTTACGCCACTTGATTATCTCTTGCTGTGACGTAGTAGGTCGCTTGTAAGGCCCATATGTCGACAAATCAACATCAATTTTGAAGCCAAAATTATTCGACTATATTCAATTCAATTTAATTCAATTTATTGTTAAATATTCGCAATAAATTGAACAAATTTATAAACATTTTATCTCCCGAATACATATACTAAAAGAGGACACCTTATGCCATTTAAACAATAAAAAAAAAACGTCTAAGTCAAAAGATTTGGTAATTTTATACCTGTTTTCCTCTTTTTAAACAAAGGCCCCCTTTAGCTGCCCGGCACAAACCATAAGAGCGAAGAGCCATTGTCAACATAAACCCAAAGCCGCTACGATTAATTTTCCGCCATAACCTGAAAGAGCTTTATTTACATTTTTCTGTTTTCTATAGCTTGTTAGTGCTGGTTATGCCGTTGTGGTTCAGCAAAACGATTTTCTAACCATTACGGTAATCATGTGCCTAACTATATACACATTCTTCATGTTTAAACAACAAAGAACAAATTGTGTTTGCATTACACCGAAGACAGATGATGGAGAAACTCTGAAAAAGACCGAGTCTTCTCATGTACACCCATACCACTCACAATTTGATTGTGGAATATATCAAAAACCGAATGAAAGCCTCTTGCAATTTGAGTTCATTTGTGACAACCTTGCACCTTGTGATTTTAAAACGTAAAGCTAATTTGTTGCTTTTATAATTAACAAGAAAGGTAACCTGATACTTTATGAGTTGTTGCTGCTCATTATTGCATTTTTTGTATGTTTACCCTCTTGTAACTGCAGCAGAAAAATGTTACCAAATGTCCACCTCAGTGCAAACACAAGTAATTTAATTGCCAAATGGCAAAGCAACATAATAAAAACCTTAAAGTGCTAAGTCCACAGTAAACACATCATAAAAATGGTCACCAAATATTGGCCCCACTTTGTTTATTTTTGTGATTATTTTACCGCCCAAGTGAATATGCTGGACTACAACAACTATGTACTTTGATTCGTTTGAAATTGGTTTCAGTGAAAGTGTGAAAGTAAATTTATTTTTTTTATTTTAACTGCCTCTCATAGGTACGTACAATTACCTATTCTTTTGAATGAAATGCACTGACCTTTTAATAAACAGTTTTTTTTTTTTTAATTGGTACGCATGCTGAGAGATTTAAGATCTTTGTCCGATAGAATTTTCTTTCGTATTTGAAGGAAATCGAGAATTTCACTGAGAATTAAAATGATAAAAGTGGGTGCATTCTGTGATACTGTCCTTGGAAGTTCTGCACAAAGAAAGGTTAAAACAAAAAGAAAAAAACAAGTAAAAGTGTTATCATGTTATGTTAGGCTTTGATACCCTCCACTGCATACAAGTCATGCAAAATTGGTTTTGTATGGGAGGTACCAGAACTACTTGACCGACATAGCCCAATTTAAATATCAACCTGACGACGAAAAAAGTAAGTCCTCTCACAAAATTTCACTTTCTTAGGTAGATTCATTTCGACGCTATCGTGTTTTCAACATGTGCTTTCTAATACTGGTTTTGTATGGTATGTACCAGAACTACTTGAGCGACTTTTCTTTTTATCGTCGTCAGGTTGGTATCGAAAATATAGCCCATTTTCAAGTCCTTTCACCAAATTTCATTCGCCTATGTCCACGGACAGACGGACAGACGGACAGACGGACAGACAGACGGACATGGCTAAATCGATTCAGAATGTGATCCTGATTCAGAATATTTATACTCTATGAGGTCTCCGGTGGCTTCTTCTTGGCGTTACAAATGTAATGACAAAGTGAATATACCTTCCCGTGGAGGGTATAAAAAAAACCAATCGCGAACGTGACGTGTAAATGCCGATTTTAAGTTTGAGAACCTCAGCATGAGAAAAAGTATTGTTTTGAGCTGTGCGCTGTTAAATTCTCCTCCACTACTCATTACAACAATGAAGACGTTCAAGTATCTAGTTTAGTTAGTCTGACAGCTGTCTGACTAGATGTATCTCGGTTCTGATTGGCTGAAATAGGTCATATGAACAGCTGTTTCAGTTGACGTTTATGGAGGGGTAGCCGACGAATCTAGTCAAGAAATTCGTGACTGAGTACTAAGATGACAGTTCGCGTGCGTGCCTGACGTAGAAAAAGTGACGTTAACGACCAATCTAGTTTTTGGGTTCAGGTTAAATCTTATACCGATCTAGATTCTTGAATGTTCCGAATAAAACTGTATTGTATATTTGAAATAAAACCACGCAGTTAACTCTTTATAATTTATTGAATTCGAATCTCAGCAGCTAAGGGAAGAACAAGTTTTCTTGTTGGAGGTTAAAGCAAAAAATAGAACACGCAGCATGGAACCATGACTTAAATGTCACATTCAAATAAGGTAAGGAAGTGTTTGTAAATCTGTAAATTTAAGGTGCTCACACAATGGGTACCTTATGTTATCGAAATATATAACAAACTGATTCAAGCGAAAGGTTATGAGAAGCTAGGCCGACATGTACCATTTGGCAGCACTCCACAATTTCTTTACTCGCACACTTTCGTAAACTCATTTTTGACAGATCAAAAGTTCGATTCGCTTCATAAACGAATAAAATAGTTGTTAAAATTTACACTCTTAAAATAAGTACGCAGATAAGCTCGAACGAGTTCAAATTTTAGTTTTTAATTTTTATCTTTTTGAAGCTAAAATCTGACCCAAATTTCGACATATCTAAGAGAAATTTGTTTGTAATGTGCCACAGAAAACAGCTGTTCTTTGAAAATAAACACTAGTCAAGCTTATTTTCTTTACTCATCCTCATTATTTAATAACTTCACAGAAACTCTTCGTCAATTCTTGCCTCAAATATTGCCAATATTCGCAGTGAAAAAAGAACAGAATCTGTCAAAATTTGCAAAAGCCAAGAGTGTAGTTAGGGAAAGTTCTCAGATGAGGATATAGCCAATTTATGACTACATTAATTTTTCCGTTTAGCCGCGACGCCACGAATTATCAAAAACTAAGCAGAGAAAACGCCGCGAACCTTTAACTAGAGTTGTCAACTTTGGCAGCTACATTCCGTGGAGTTTGAAACAAAAATTTGGTTTGTAAGATGAATTATGGCTGAATTATGGACAGAATTAAGAATGGGTGCTAATTTATGAAACTAAACTTGCGAACTACAATTCATTTTATATGAAAAACTTTACAAAAACGAAAAGTCAAATTTGTATTCCACTTTCCTTAATGGTTGATTTACATAGGCAGGTTAGGTTAGATTGGGAGGGCAGTTTTGCAGCCGATGCAAATTTCACCCGGAAGCCGTGAAGGCCCATTGTGAGTACCCTGTTTGTACATGTAAGGACATGTGGCTAACAAAACCACTTTGATCTGTTTAGGAATAGTTTTATGTCTGATAGAGGTATCCCCGCCAAGTCTTCCAAACTTTCGAAGAACCTTGCTCCCATACAGAATGAGCGGCGTTCCTGTAAAGCTGGGCAGTGGCATAGAAGATGTTCCATCGACTCTATTTCCTCTTCGTCTCTGCAGCTTCTGCAGAAGTCATTTGCAAAAAGTCCCAGCCTTTTAGCCATGTTTCCTATGCATAGGCAAAGTAGATGTCACTTTTAGTGACACTTTTTAAATATTTACGAAACAACTGCTTGCGACAAATAATACTTTCTGTAATCTACGATGCTGATTAAAACCTGTTGACCGAAAGATTTAAATATGAACAAGTTTACTAGCAGAACTTTTTCGGCTGATACTATTGTTCTCAAACTTTAAATTAGCTTCAGCGCGAAGAAAGAAGTAAACACCTTTATTAGCAAAACGTTTTTGGTTCATTTCTACCGTTGTTCTCAAACTTTAAACTGGCACTCGTTTCTTCGCCTCTATTTAAAGAATGCCTTTGTATATTTAATATATTGTTGCATCGCATTTTGTAAACTATTTTCACCAAAAGAAAGAGTATTTTTAAGGGGGTCTCACTGTAGAATCACTGCAATAATTCCAACCAAGACCAAATTCAATACAACCGAATATAACTTATGGACCTTGAAAATAGCTAAATCAAATTAACTAAAACTTAATTTCTTCTTTTTTTCTTATATTGATTAAAAGTCCCAAAAGACAGCACAAGAACTTCATTGTGACACATAAAATAAGCCTACTCGTTCCCGCTGTAAGAAATACACTCCACAACTTGTCGACAGTGCATCGAAGCCGAAAAGCAACGTTTCCCCGCTTCATCACAGAGGCGTGTTGGCATAATCAAAAATGTTTTAAACGCTAGACTGAATTTGAATTTAATTTCGAGTGCATTCGAACGTTTTTAGTCTTACATAATGAATGGCATACCTATACTTTGAGAGATTTTTATGTTGACTTCGTGTTTTATACACGTTGAAAAGTAATTCCGCACAGAATTCGTTTGGATTAATTGAATGAAGAGTCGGATGGGTCAACTGGTTTAATGATGGGAATTGATTGCAATTACCGTCCGAAGCAAATAGCGTATCCTACTAATTAAAGTGTATTTGTGTGTCAGATGGAATTAACTAAATAAAGCCGGCTGACACTTTTGCTGAAAGACGCACGATTTTGCAAATACAGATACAGAGTTGAACAAAGTTTGAGTTTATTGCTTTAGTTTCGATCTGTTTTGAATGCGATTTTATTTGTTTAATACCTACCATTTAAAATACAAAATGGCTGCTTTATATTTGGCCTTAAAAAAACATAAAAATTAATATTTTAATAGTTATCATTGGTTCGCCATGGATTAGATATAGTACATAATAAAATTGAAGTATTATTCACTCGGACTAAGCATTTTAAACTTCATTTATAAGCCTGCTGCCCGATAAACAACTTCGATTTAAAGCCGCACTCCGACGGTGGGTTTATGTGGATTTCAAAGTTTAAATCGGTTTCCTAACCGAAATTTGAAATTTCCGTAAATACTTCGGGCTCCACAAAGATGTGTGTAGAAGCCCATACTTGTGCAATTTGTTTTTGACGTTGATTTTTGATTTGTTCAAATCGCTGCTAGCCAACAGCGAATTCAACTATCGGTCGCTATCGGAGAATTTGCGGTTTTTCACTAAATTGAGGTCATCTTCATTCTCTTACTTTATTTTGACTAAATGACTTTGTCGTAGACTATTTAAATTTTTATAAACTTTTATAAACGCAAAATAAGCCCGACGCCTAAAAAATAATTGAAATGCTTCGAAACGGTCTGCCCTATAAGAATTACGGAACAAAACGCGTCAAATGCGCCGATTCGTACATTAAGTTTTTTTTTAGTACCTTCTAAAAAAAGATTTTTTTAATATTTAACCACGTAAGCCGATCAAATATTTTGTAGGCTATTTAAAATTTGTTGGCCTCGGACACGACTGTTTGAGTCTGATTTATTTTCATGTCTTAAAAGCGCTTTACCTTGCATTTTGACCGACTGAATAATACGGAAGTTAAACGTTCGCATACGCAATTAGCGATATAATCTCTGAAGGCTGCACTTTAAGTTCATTGAATAAAATGGTCTAATAATAGACTGCTGTTTAGTAGTTACTTTAAGACACAAAACATGTAATCGCTTGATTAGCATTTAACAAGAAAAGAAAAAATATCAACACTGTTGGGTTTTTTTCGTCTAATAGTGTATATTGATCGCTCTTATTAATAAGGTTTGATTAAGTCGGTATATTTATTAGTGCTCGGAAATGGGTTTAGTCTAAAAATGAACGCTCAATCTCCTGCTTAAAAACGACCCAAGGTTTGTCGATCAATGGACGGCGTTTCTACAGCGAGGTGCAAAAGTCACTTTCTGTTTAAAAAAAAAAAAAACTATGTAATCACTGCATGTTTTTCTGTTTTTTTTTTTTTTGTTTGGCTATAAGCCACAAGTAAAATGAAAATTCAACCGAACAAATGGGAACATGTGAAAAAGAGATTTTTTTTACATATACCTACTCGGCTCGCATGGAGAATATTTTTCACAAATGTTTCGATTGGAGATGTATCCAGTGAAATTTTTACAATATTTTCGTATGAGCCAGGAGCAATTCAATTTCATTTTAAGGACATTATATAAAACATTGCAATACAAACCACTAAAAAATAATTACGAAAAAAACAACGAAAAGAAGTTCTGACACATGGAAAAGTGGTTTGTTTTTGTGGAGCTGTATGAGAAGTTTATCGGAAAAAGTTGTTTGTTCTGAAAAATGAATAAATTCTGTTTTGGAAAATTTAAAGATCATTTTTTTATTTTTTTTTTTTTTAGAAACTAATTATAATTCATAAGCAACATTTTAATACCAAGATTGAGTTCAACCATTGACTTTAAGTGGTCAAAAAAAGCAAAAGAACATTTTTATTATTGCGTTGTATGTATGGCTATAAATATAGCCTTAGAGGGGCAACTATGAAACAAACTTGGGCTGTTTATAAACATAAACAGAAACACGGAATATCAAAATCCAGTGTTGCACATACATCTATAAAAGTTTTTATCATTTTACAAATGCATAACAGCAAACGGTTGTAAAAACAGATTTTCCATGCTTACTAAGAATTGCCTTTTGAAAAAAAAAGAGTACCAGCTTTTTTTATACGGCAATTGAATAGGTTTAAAATTATCAACATTGTTTCGCGCCTGAAAAAAACTGTCGAGAATTGTTGAAGGATAATAAATTCGTATTTTCTTGAGAGGTGGTACCGAGTACCTTTATTAAATTTGTAACGTCCTCGTATTATATTTCACTTTAAAAGTCGGATTTACCAAACGGTCCCACTGAAGTCCAAAGTCACATTGTCTTAAGTTATTGGCATAAGATGCCTGTTAAGTTATAACTTCAGAGTGTCCCAAGAAATCCTGTTACCTGCTGCTGACTTATAGATAGTTGCATACATTTAGTACTTTACGAAGCGAAGGGATTGGTAGAATGATTTTGCATCGTCTTTTACCTTCAGTTTTCGCCCAATAGTAAATTGGGGAGCAGGTCCAAATTCTGCTTCGCAAAAAGTCTTCTCAGACAAAAATACTGCCCTTTTTAGTTCTGCTTTACAAAATTCGGCTTTTCAAATTTAAAGCAAGCAAATTCTGTTTTTTTCCAACAAAAAATAAATAATAAAAATTTGATATTGAAAAACAATTTTAAATTATTTATAAAAAAAAATTAAAAATTAGTAGTAATAAAAATTTTAATTCCAAAAAAAAAGAAATAGTTAAAAACTTTAAAATTAAAAACAATATCTATTGAAAATAAATACTTAACAAAATTAAATCAAAAAAAAATTAAGCATTTAAAAAAAACGGGACTGAAAAAATACAAATCAAAAAAAAGAAAATATTGTCTATATCTCTGCTTTTCAAAATTCTGCAAACAATAAAAAAAGGTTTGGAAAATTTAAAAAGCGCTCGCTTTTGAACATTTTCCAAACTTGTATTTATTGTTTGCAGAATAATGAAAACCAGAATTTTGTAAAAAGAATTTTGACCCACCCCTTGAGTTTGATCGAAACACCTCAAAATAGTCATTAAAAAAGTCATCAAAGAAGTTAAAGTAAAAAGTGTAACAGCACTCGCCGATTTTCCGAACTTCTCAGAATGACAGCTCTATCTTATACTTATTCTTAAAATAAGATAAATAAATGTGCAATTATAAAGCCTTAAGCAATATTCAAGCAACTATCCATCTCCCACACCAATAGAGAGAAATACCCACCGACAATTTACGTTACCGCCATCTGTGTGTGATGTTCATCAACTGTTTACCATTTTTTCTTTTCTCAAAAAATTTAATTTCAGCCAAATATTTGCAAGTTATTTTAAAACTTTCACCAATTCGATCGAAAAAAACTGCATCCTTTAGCGCGCCATTGTTCAAATTTGATATCCATAACCAAATCCAATTTAAAAAACTACTTAAGCTTCCAAAGTTTGTGTATTCGAATAATGAAGAGACTCGCTCTTGTGCATGCTACGGAGAGTGTGCAATATTTAAACTTCGTTAAAATACATTTAGTTAATAAATCAATAATTATTAGTCCTAAATAAGTCCAGCATGCCAACGTAAAATGCCCCCAAAAGAAACCGCACAGCAGAGCTGAACGTCGGATCCCAAAGGAAAACCTCCAGAAGCTGCTTGACCATAACAAAAATCTGAGGCCAACCAACTATCCAGTCTCGACTATAATGCTGCTGCTACTGCACATCACTTAATCATGTTCTCTGTCGGTTATTGTTTACGGGGTTGTATACGGTAGTGGTATTTTGTGTTTAGTGAAGCAGTTTTTTTTTTTATCATGGCTAACCACCCGAAGCCAACCCCTAAGTATCAAACCATTCGAGTAGGTCCTTGTTGGGTGAGAAGATGAGTGGAGTGTACGCTATTGGATGGATGATGCGATATGATAGTGTGTGTACAACGAAAGTACTATTGACCACTATATTGTGTAGCAGCAAAAGAATGGATAGAGATGGTTCATACTCTTGAAAAAAGAATAAACACATGTAATGGATATGGAACACTGAACACAATGCCTGTGATAAATACATTTAAGGGTATTTCTGTTTTATTTTTTCTTTTGCCATAACGGAATCAGTGAACGAGTGCTTACCACCCCATATGTACAGTATCTACATTGAGGATGGTATTAAATGAGGGCGCTGTATTAATGTTTAATCAGGAACGATAGTAAAAACGAAGACTCTTCGACTTTTAACCACTAATTAGGGTTTGTTTATATAAGGTAATGAAACAATTTGTCTGCTAACAGTCCTAACTTCAGACGGTAGGTGTGCTAGAGGAGGTTTTGGCAATAATTCATACTTGACGCTGTACAGCCTGCTGGGAAGTGTCGGGAAGAAGTGCCGATGCTTATCACGTATTGAGGCTTCTGCAATACGCCCTTTTTCAATATGTAAATAAACAGATATTCTGCGCAGCATGTCCATGTCCATATAATATTTAGAAGCTAACTTCACAGCTGTAGTTTTGGCCAGTATTTGAGCGGCTGAATTTAGAAGCCTTATCTACTTTTATATGCATGTCAGGCGTTCAAAGCATGCTGTACTGGTAAAAAAAGAGGGATAAAAAAGTAACGAGTAGCGAGTGATTGTTCTCCCGGTTCCTGCTCGATGTGGTTTGAAGAAATCAATCAGACTTTATTTGCATAAACTGTCAAATTAAAATAGACGACCATAACGAGCTCTTTGTTTCTATATTAAAGCCGAATAATTGCCGTCGTCGACCAAAAGAAACGAATCAAAGCCTAGTGTCACAAGTTTAACAATCTATAATCTAGTACTTAGTTGCTCTTAACTGACCCAAGTGGCTTACTTGATTGCTTTTCATGGCATAGAACAAATTCTGTTGCTTAAATTGCGGTAAAAATGCTACGAAAAGATCGCAGCGGCTAAAAACCACTCGATTGTATCAATTATTGTACTAGATGAAATATTAGGAGAAGTTTACATTAAAGCTTACTAACTTCCTTCGATAACGTCGTGACCAGTGAAGAAAGTTCAACTAAATACTAGCACTATACATGAATCTTTATTTTTTCCCTATGATTTACAGTGGAATCTCCCATTGTGGATAGCTCTTTTAGGGGGACACATCCATAAGACTGAAAACATTTTACGTGTGGCTTATGTTTCCGCCTGCGAATTTTTTTACATTTCCTTAGACTTGACTAAAAACCGATAGATGTATTTGACACATATTGTTTTATTCACTTCCGTACAATTGACAAATACCCTTAACTGCTTAAAAAAAAAACAAAAATAGTCGGCGCAGCAGTACCGTAGGGTCCCAAGGCCCAGCTTCTAGCGACCATTCGTTTTGTGTGCGTTTATAATTTTTGGGACGAATGGAAGGAAGCTACAATTTTATGCCGAGTCTAAATAAAATGATTATAAGTTTAAAAGAAAAGGTTTCCAGGCCGACGACCAATCCATAGAATGCATCGTGTTCGTTGCGGTGACAACGTACGTCCACGTTAAAGTAGACGTATTTATTAACGCAACGTCCAAATAAATCCATCGCATATCCGTTGCAAAAATATTTTTTTCAGAATACATAAATCCGTAGACAGCACGTTTTTTGATTGAACTGTCATTTCGACAAATGGATGTCATTTTTGACAGCAAGTTTTCGGATTTAACTGCCTTTGACATTTCAAAGTTTCGTACAATGGGTGCGCTTCATCTCATTCACTCAGTGACTCGCCATATTTCCACTAATAAATGTCATTCTCCCAATTCAACAAATAATTTATGCAAACTGTCAGCGAATGGCCAAATTTAACAAATGTAGACAGAAAACTCACTTTATCCGTCGGTCTTAGCCGGCATTTGCGTTGCTTATGGCATTATATCCATCTGTCAGTTAAAAACGTTGCCGCAACGGACACGCAGTTTTTTGCACGGTTACCAGATTTGAAAAAGAGAAAGGTGGAATTTTATACAGTCCACGACGGATATAAAAAACCTTTTTAAATCTAAAAAAAAAAATCTTTCTTATAAGCAAAGTGTTCTTATATGAGCGTTTCTTATATCCGTCGTGGACTGTATATTTCTAGGGGGCACAATTTTTGGGGGGCCAAAACCTTAAACGAATATAAAAATGATCTCAGTTTTTTTTTTTTTGTTTTAGATTTAAAAAACAAAAATAGCGAAATATTTTCAAATATTTTATTTAATAAATTCAAAGGTGGACGTATGGTTCCCCTAATTTCATGGGTTAGGTCACCGTCCGCCTATACGGGTGCTTCCATTGTACACATAATTTTCTTTAACATTCGAGTTCATCCATCATTAGCCTTGTTATTTGCTGTCATTTTTGTTATCGAATTCAAAATATCAGATCGTTCAGGCTGAATACCGGTCCATTGTAGCTGATTCCAAGCGGATATTTGTTTTTCTACGTATTATTTTACCATTAACCCTTTTGTTGTGTTTATTATTTTTGCGTATTTTGCTTTCTTCATCTCGCTATAAATCATCGTTCTGTCAAAGGTGTTTACAATTTACATGCAAATTCATACGTAGATATTCTCGTTTGTCTCCTCTTTCTGTGTTTCGCTAGTTTAGCACTTTTTGTTTTTTTTTTTGCGCGATTCCAAAGAGAGTTATTAAAATACAAGTGAATTTTTATCTGTTTCAGTTACACTTGCCAAACATACCCAAAACTGCCAACACAAATAAAGACCGTTTCGTATATTTGTTTACAGGGCAATTGTAATCACTGCCGAAACCATATAACCCCTCAGCAAAGTACATGACTGATTTTAATTCTCTTATCTTTGTGTAATGTGTGTGTACATAAAACTCCTGGTATTAATTTTTGAATGAATAGGAATGAGTAACGAACGATACTTTGGTATTTTTTTTTTTTTGTGAAACAATACGAGATTGTAGATTGAGAAAATGAAGACGATCTCGTTTTACTAAGCTGTAAAGAATAAGAACTGCAGCCTTGATTTTATCATCACTGTCAAGGTTATCTGTCCACTAAAGGCGGAAGCAAAAACTCGTTTCAGTGCATATAAACGGAGGTATATATTTTTCATGTCCTGTGCCTTTTTGGATTTTTATTTCAGAAATAACTGGTTCGAATATGGATGACAATTTGCGGTCTTTTTGTAAAACAGATAAAAAGCGACTAAATTGACTTAAGAATCAATAGCAAAGGCAAGAAAATATGAAATAAATAAATAAATAACCTTCTGCGGTCCTAGCAGAAGCAATAATCAATAAGTGTTGCTTTGTTGCAAATTTTGTATCAAAAAAGACAGTGCCAACTACCAGATGTCAGCGCGATATGAAAAAAATAATACTCGGAACAGACCATAGGAACGGAGCAATCGTAATTCGAATAGTATTAATTTGCAGTGGAGTAATCCAGCTTAAGGCACTGAATGATTTTATTGAAATTATTATGTTTCAATCCCAATAGAAGTAATAGAAAAGTTCATTGTTTATTTAACTTAATTGTCCTCTAGCTTAAGCCAATATGAATTCATTAAGTTGACCCTCAGCTGAAGGATGATATTAGAAAATTATGTGAGCTTAAGCTAGTGTCAAAAATGCGCCTAAGGTGCAGATAGACACCTGAAATTCGCCCAATTTTGGCACAGTAGCTCACGACATATAATTTCAATGCAATCGCATTTTGGCTTCGGCTGACTTACGCCCACTTATTGTTAGTATCTGAGAATATGAAATCAAACATTGCTTATGGATTTAAACTAAATTATGTCAACGATTGTCCCAAATGTCAACGACTGTCCCAAAAGCAACTTAAAACACATTCTTCTGTCAATGTTCAATCATAATTGGATTTTGTGCACTTAAAGTGATCACAGCATAAACTTCCAATGCAATTGCACGTTGGCTTAAGCCGGATTACGCTTCCCCATTAAATGACATCTCTCATGATGACTATTCCAAAAGTGTGTGCTTCAACGTAACAAACAAAGTTTTACCAGTTGATAGGTGATGAAATAATAAAAGTTATAGCAGTTCGCTAATAATAAAAATTACCGTCATCATTCTACTACCAAACAAACACTCATCAAAGTAAGTAGGTACGTATCTCAATTAAGCCGATGCGGCATAACAAAGGAAAAATAAAGTGTAAATGTGAATCGAGTATACGCACATTCATACCCCAGTTCTCGGGAACCAAAAATAGGTGCCAGTGACAAATTTCTTCTCTCATAGTTCAGTGGCAAGATTTCAACAGGGTTGGTTGGCTTGTCAATGTATTGACTTGAGCGTCTATTGGAATCCACACACACAAAACCTGAAGTGGGAAAATAAAGTTTACCTTCAATCTGTCATAACGCCTTTGGGAATATGAATGATGGATTATCTTTGGTCGAGTGGAGGTATTATATATTGTGTTGTTGTGCCATTTATGGCGAGAATCAGTTTATATTTTGTTCAAAGATAGGACTAAATAGTGCTGCCCAGAATATATGTTGCTACTGATGAAGATGGCAGCAAATTGGTCACTGGAAATTCACAAATTGTCTTTGAAAACTACACAAGTAAAAATTAGAACTATATACGCAAAGTACAACCTACAAAGGACTCACGTGCGAGATAGGCGTATGATCAGTACCTAAAACGACGAAATATAACACAAGTATTCCCCAACCGCGCGATTTTAAATTTCAGACAATAGTATAAAGCAAAAATAAATTCTTTTCAAGTTATATTAAAATTTTTTTTTCAATTGGAATCACTTCATCATGTAAACGCGGTAATTTTGACGCAGTTTATTCGTTTGACAAATTGATAGCAAGTCGACCGTATTTTGTACACATTTGCATAAGTTTTATATATCGATCAGTTAAAGTCTACAAAACATAAACTAATGCCACAACTATATAAGATCAACCATATTTGAACGTAATCCAGCTTAAGCCAATGCGCATTCGCATTAAGATTGTATATCGCCACCATAATATGATTAGACGTTCTTTTTAAGCATTTCACAGAACTTAACTGCATTTCTATTAATTGTTGACGCTAGCATAAGCTAACATAAGTAATCCTGCTTTAAATGAACCAGTTTGACACAGTTCTGTGTTTGGGTAGGTTTCGTTTTCTGCAAATTATTTTACGTTGCAAGTGAAACCTTGGATATTGAGTAAAACTATTCATTACTAGTATCTTGAAATATGTAATCAAACATAGCTTATGGGTAAATTAAAATATGCCGCCTTAAGCTTTGATGTCAAAAACTGTTAAAAAATACTTTAAATACACTCTTCTGTCAAGGTTAAACTACAAAAGGATTATGTGCACTATAAGTGATCACAGCATAAAACTGCAAGTGATACCTTGAGTAATGTTATAGAATTTGGTGTGGAATATCCGCCTTACAGTTCGTATACGAGCTCCTTGGATCCTAAGTTTTTCCATCCGGTAGCTCATAACTAAAGCCCACTTTAAAGTGAATTTTTTAACGCAGGCGATCTGTGATTTGCTTGTCCAATTTTTAATTGTCCTTGAGCCTGATTGGTGCTATACGAACATATTCCTTAGAGACCCTGTCTAGAGGGAGAACTTTAAGCATTAAATGAACAAAGGGGCGGTTTGAAATGTTTTGAGGGCACCTCAATTACACATGCACGTTAACTGAGTATTTTCAAGAGCTTTTAAATTACGGCTTCTACCTATAACCTAGAGTGAGTCAAGTTACGGCGTTATATTTGTCTCAACTTCTATTTATCTTCAGTCACTGATATTTGGAGCTATAATAAATCGACTTGATCTTCTTTTTAGTACGATTAGTTAAATTTTTTCGAGTTGACTTTAAGCCCGCAATAGAGAACGAATTTTTGAATATCAAACAGTTTTTGACGAGATTTTTTCAAATCAAGTAAGGCGACGTTTTCATGTTGGAAAATCGTACTAGATTTTATTGAAGTGGAAGTAGCACTCCTCCTGGAAAAGTTTCCCGATGCGAAAGCTTGTCGACAGAGCTAAAGGTAACTTATGCCCTATTGAGCCTGCTTGGAATTCAGATGATCGAGCCCTTGACTCTGAGGAGTCGTTCCATTGAAATTTTAGACTAGAAAACAATCTGAATGCACAGACTTCCTTTTTGGTAGAAAGAGCGATAGTGCAGCGAGGTAGATAGAAGTGACTTTTTGTACACCTCTCGGGAACTACGAGACTATAACACTTTGTATCTGCCTGAGGTTGTTGCTTGACCTTCCTAAGTATCAGCGGCAAATTTTGACACTGGCGTTTTATCTTTTCAAAGCCACTAGTGACAGTCGTACGAAAAGGAGAATGAGCATTTATATACAGATTCAGTTATTCTACTCCAGATTGAGCCGTGAGAATTTTAGTGGGTACAGAGGCTCGGAGGTTCACAGATGTTCAGCTATAATACGCCACAGTAAGAACAACTTAAAGTCTCGACTTTAAATTTATGAAGGCCCACAGTTGCGAAATTTTTATGGAAAATATATCCACTGTGAATTACCAATTAGAGTCGAAACTAAAAATGTTTATTGGTAAGGCCCATTGTGTATTTCAGATCAGCTGTTCAAAGACGGTCTTGCTGACTTTGAATGGCATCAAGTCCACAGCATTTATGGCTTTGTTTTAAGGTCAAAGCGTTGTTTGCTTACTTCAGGATGGTGGTCTGTCACCCTCTTCCATTTTTGTAAAAGGACAATTGCCTTTTCTAACAAGTTCTGTTTAACAGAATCTGACCGACAACGACTGATCCATTGATTAAAACCTGCTCATTTCATGACGAAACTGATGTCTTGAGAAGCCAAATTTATCCTCGTTTCTACGCAACTTTGTGACCTGCAAAAGCAGAACTTAGACTGATTCCAACGAATACACAAACCTTCATCGTCAATTGTAATTATATTACGCATCGAAACTGTCTCTTCCGAGTCACTACACACAGCAACAACCACCAATGTCCATATTATAGCGCCATACCCAATATAGCACCAACGTCAAGGGTGAAATTTTCCAAATTAGAAAAACCTAAATTTAGAAAAAACTCTGACGCACAACAGTGTCGTCGTCGTCGTTTGGAGGCTCAAAAACGCAAAACAAACTCTTCGCATTATTTGATTTGCCAAAGCGTATCAGACTTTTGACAATGCTCTCGCAGCACGGCTACACCTACACACAAGCCTTTCCAAGTTAACGCTATAATCGATTTCATATTTAAATCAACAACCCAACAAACGTCAAACAAATATTTTTTTACAAACATTTATTGTATCGCCCATTATTGCTGTGTGGGTGTCTTTGTCTAAACAATGACATAAAATCATCTACAGCAAGTCGAGAACTAACCCATTTGGAATGAAGATGATACTCGAAAGAATCAGCACAATGAAAGGCAAGCGCCATGGAAATGGGAATGTAGCTAGGACTGGGACTGGAACCATTTGTGTATAGGGTGTGAACAAAGTGTATAGGCATGGAGAGCCATCAAGAGCCAACCAGTCGATATCGTCAATCATCCATTTATTTCGGATTTCACAAGGGTGTACGGGTCTACGTGGTGTTGACAGGCGAATCAACCCTTATATCGTATCGACACGACAAAGCGCCCGATGTGACGATGATAATGGACATTAATATGTCATAGCGATTTAACTTTTCAAGTGCTAAAACATTAGCCAAAGATACAAATAAAATCAATTTGCATTACACTAAACAAGGGACACGAAATCCACAACTGTAGTTATGAATTGTTTTCTTTTTTCAATACGCCATGCCTCGCGGCCGTCTTTCGTTTCATAAAGATTACACAAACTTTTTATTCTGTTGGGTTCTTTGACGGCTCAAGTTGGTAGACGACTGGCACACTTGACACTCGAGTTGATCCGCATTTGAGAACGTGTAGAAACGATTAAAAATGTAATAAAAATTAATTGAGCTGCATCAGGCGGAGTGGGGGGTAGCTGGGTAGGTATACCAGACACACGGGTGATTCATTTTCGTTTCCAATTGCATTTGGAAAGAAGAAGAAATGGGCCACAAAAAAGAACATGCGTTTTAAATTATTTAATTTGCATTTAGGTTACCGCTACGAGTGCGAACATAACATGGGTTCACCGGTTATGCAAACAGTAAAAAACGAAAAAAAAAAGTGCTGACGCGCAATCATGAAATGGCGCTTTAGCCACCTCGTCCATTAGACCTGGTGTAATAGAAATTTGACGCGAAAAATATGGAAATTTAAACGGTTAAGGGAGGTGGAAACTGGAAACTGCCACGCGGCAATACCCCGTAGTATGGGTGAAAGAGCGAGCAAGGCCACGAGCAAGAATGTCGAATAATAGATATGCTGACAGTGTGGAATTTGACAAGCACTTTGCAGAGTTGTATTATGATTCTCTGTTTTTTTTACAGTTGGTGGTAGTTCGTTTCAAAACTGAAAAATTGCCACTGAGCTTGAACGTCAAATTAGCAAGTGGTCTGTGGTGACAGTTGGAGTGCATTTCAAGATTAACTATTTAACTAGTTTAACATCGATTGATGTTTATTGAGTTATTTGTTTGTATTCTCTGACTAATGTCAGATATAAAATTCACTGACACGTAGGGGTTTACATTTGAGGGTTCAACAGCAGCAACTCATAAAACAAACCAAGGATGCATGCGTTGACAGCCGTTACCAGCAACCGCAGTCTTGTCTGTATTTAACTTAGTTAACTTCCCCGCCTTGGAACTGTCACAACTGTCAATGGCGTAGTTGAAATCCAAACAATGGCGGAATTTGGATTGCACTCCAGATTTGCAAAAAGCAAATGAAAACTATGAGTTGACTTACTAGGCCAAGAGTCAGTAATAGACATCCACCAGGCAAGTGCTTTATCTAGTACTTTGAGCATGTGGCATTTTGTAGAAAATACCATTTGATTTTTTAATTAATAATTGTCTGATTGTGTTCCGTAAAATGGCAGAGCATTTTTCTTTAGACTCAACTGATTTCCCCACAAGAGTTGGATTGGCTCAAACAAAACTCCAACAAACAAAAAAAAAAAAACTGCCCACAAACAAATGGCGCTACCTTCTACATCTACCAGCCGCTTTCATTGTAATAAATCATTTATCGATTCGAACATCAACACCTGGGGCACTTCAAATTCCAACACATTTGTAAAGTACGATCATATAGACCAGACTGTCACTTCTACACAACAATAAATTTCCCCATACTGATTAACCTGCGATTTTATTCGATAACAAGCACTAAGATTTGATACTAATCCATTTGTCATAGTCGCTCCATTCGATATAATTAGATCTATTTTTATTTGCGGAAGAGATTTCTCAGGCTTTTATAACCTAATGACAGCAATTTTGTGGAACTTCTCCGTGCAGTTGATTTATTGGGTTTTTGTGTTCAGATAGGGAATTATCTATTTTTGCACGTGAAAGGGATTTCGCGAAAACCATTACCATTACATTAGCTAGCATTTAAATTGACGTTGTATTTGAGGGTAAGTATGGGTTTATATTCAAAATTTGGGCAGACGTTTATCCATCCGTTTAATTAGAGACGCCTAATTATCATATCATCAATGGCAATGACTTTGAAGAAGGTTCATTACTATTGTAACGTGCAGGAAATAAGTTGAGTTACATTGAACTTTAATCGATTGTGGTAAATCCAACTGAATTCAGTCGATGACCGTTTAAATTTCTTTGAATTGAATAATATCAGTCGAGGTCTAGTTTAAAGATATGTCAGTCATCAGAGTGATAAAGTCGATAACCCTTTGATGAGCATGCTTTCTATACCTGTGACTGTAAAAGCAAAGCCAGTTATCGCGCTGCCTCATTTTGACATGATTTGAGTTCTCTTCAAATGCCTAAAATTAATGTTGAAAGTCACGCCCTCTCTGTCAAGTAGATGCCAAGATTTCGTTTCCAAAGATTTTGTAAATTAGTAATCTACTACTTTTAAAAATGTTCGCACATCTCTTTATTTAAAAAAATTGCAGTCAATTATTTTTTCACAAGTGACACAATAACAAACGTCAGAAAGTAGCCAACAACTTTTAAGAAATCAACAAATATCTGTCCTCACGAAGAATATTATCTTCCATAACTTCTCTCATCTGTGGACGTCAAAAAGATAGTAAGGCCGATGTAAACGCCGCCTTTAGGAAAAAATGTTCTCAATCTGCCAAACCGACGTTTGTATTTACGAACAAAGCCATAATTCCTTGCCAAGTTAGTGTTTGCATCGCAATGAGAAAACTTTTCCCATTTTCTTTCAAATTTCACTAATTCGATAGCATAAGACAGCAATACATTCGAACAGCAACATCTTCTCCACATCTCTTCGAAATAAAATGTCGAATAAGCCTCAAGTCAATATAAATAAATGGGATGTTGGCGTTTATCGGTTTAAACGTCACTTATTTCAATTGGCAGCTTGCTCAAACTCTCGCGCTTTAGTCCATTTTCATACATTAATTTGTAGCTCGCTAATTTACCGTCATTAGTAACAGTCATTGGCAATATTCTAAAGACTATAGTCTCCTCAAGTCTACTAGATTTTTCAAGCATAGAATTTCCCTAAATGCAAACACTAGACTGTTTATTAGCTTCTCTTTAATTACGTCAACCATACAATAAAGAATAGGTGCTTCGTCCCAAAGAAAAACGTTCGCCTAGATCTGACGTTTATGGATGGGTAGTACCATCCATAAACGTCAACTGAACGACCTTTTCACATGGTCAACCAAGTATAATAGGAATTCAGACACCATGTCATCCAGCTGTCACATTTAGTTGGCAAGAGTTCTAAACGTCTCCAGTCAAGCTCAAAAGAAGTGGCAATGGACACTCACACTAATTTTAGTGGATACCTGCTGAGCTGGCATACGCCACAAGACACATATTCCAAAGAGAAAAAATGTGTGCCTTCGATTATAGTTTCCGTCACAAGTGCTTTGCATTGTCGCTTACCCTACGCAGATAAGTCAGAAACAATAAAACTTATGTCAGTAAGTAAGTTAAAATGCGTCGATTACCTGTCAAGTTTTGAAACAAAAGACATCACCCAAATGTCATATTATCTTGTAGTTCTTTGATTTTTTTGTTGCTTTTCATGTCAAATTCGCAAAAGTTGTTTCTGCAAACGTCTAGTTGTGAATTGATGACATATTTATATAACTTTCTGACAGATGAGAGATAAGCTGCAATGCCTTCATTGCATTGATGCCTCAATGAAAATCAGCACGTCAACCTTTATTGTAAACAAAATCTATATCTCACCAACAAGATGAAAGTTTGACAATGCGGGCTATTCACACAATGTATGATGCACATTGTAATGAGATAATTGAATATTTTCTGTCAAAATATCAGCAGCTCTATTACGATATAAATAGTAACAGGAAGCAGTAGCTCCTCCACTCCAACGCAACGGTTGAGTAGTTTTGCAAGCTAGTTGCAGCAGCGGCAGCTTATCGGGATCATTAGTCGCGAAATCTACTTCATCGAGAATGTTGTCGTCACTAATGCAGTTGACGTGTTTAAGTACTTTCTGGTGAGCAACGCAACGTTTGCAAATTTTGTTGTAGGTGAAGTTGCACACCTAGCGCGCCCACACTACGACGTGTGTTTGGAATCAGTTTCGGAGTTTAATCACTGGATCTTGTGTAAGTGCATTACACTGTAATGTCGTTACCGGCAGGAAGATAGAGGAGAAAATAGTTACAGCGTCTCTCCTTACGGTATAATGCTCGAAGGGATTCCGTTACTTATTTATTTATTATTTTTTTTTCTTAAAAGAAAATCAAAAGTATCTGCTAAAGTTTTACTTTTCTGCGTTCTACCTTAATTCAGTTTGGGAAAACTTTTAGGTTTCAAGCAGTTTTCCAGATTGCCGGCATACGGCGTCGCTTATATACCATATCCTGATGGAGATTTAATGAAATATGCTATGCTATTTCGGTCTTAAGCCCAGCTACATAAATAGTATTGTCATCCATTTAACAGTGGAAACATAATTTAATTATGTCCCACGGAAAGGCAGACTCACAAAACCAGAGAGAAAGTTGTAATCCCAAAACAAGCTCTGCTAAATGTACATCTGATCCCTCTGTGTCTGATTTTTGTGTGTGTAAACAACGTTCCGATTTGTTGCGAATGTATCAAAGTGTTGATAATCATGGCACACGTCGTATTCCGTATAGTTATTCTAGGTCTTGTTGTTTGTAACAATTTATTACACATATACACAAGCCCCCGACGAGGACAAAATGCCGAGCTGATGGGTGGGCGGCAGCGTCAGCGGCGGTGTTAAATTATTCCGCCCCGAACTGGGGATGAAACACCCTTCATTGAATATCCGTATACACTTCATTATGGATGCGATTTACACGGGGATACAAACAAAAAATAAAACACAAACAGGAGTGACACGAACAAAACAGAAGGCAGAAGCCGAATGTCAAATAGAATTTCGGGACAACAAACCCCCGTGGGACATGGAAATTCCCACAAATGCACTACAAAATTCATCGAGTGTAGACGAGACGACGACGAGATGCTGTGCCGGTGTGTTGAGTGCTCGTTGACACTTTTGTGTGCTAAATACTGGAAGAACAGTAGCGCAGTAGCCCCACTCAAAGTGCTTACGGAAGTGTTTTCTTAAAAGGTGTGGGATATTACTTAGGCCTTTGAAGTGCCCTGAAGCACACTCATACACAGTGTAGACGGTAATTCGAAACAGTGACAATAAATTATGAAGGGTGGTTTAGCCATCAGACACGATTGAGATGGAGTACGCATATTAGCCACCAGGAATCAGGAATAGAATAACAGGATGAGATGGTCATGTAGCAAAAAGCGCGTATGGTGTTTGTATAGGGTGACCATTTGGCGAATATACATTTAACAATCTGTGGTGTTAATTGGGCACGTAGGTAATACATTATGTATACGTGTGGTTGTTATACATGTTCGATCAGAAACGCTATTGGCTAGTGAGTTTTAAAGAAGCCGTAAATATAGCAGGAGTATATGCTGATGCAAAATGAGCCGTCTCAACAGTCGATAGATGGCGCGTTATTTTCAAAAAATCTAAACACAAGATTTGAAATGTCGAGAGTAAGTGTTAGAAATTTTAACAAACTTTAATTATTGCCATAAGACAGGGACAACCAAGGACACTGCTTTAAAATCAATCCCACAGACTTTCCTAAAGTTTTACTAGTTTTGACAGGTTTTGTATCGATACAGCAACGAAATAATATCTGTGGCAACAAGGAAAAACAGCATAAGTCGACTTATGTCAAAATTGAGTTATTGTTGCGATCGGATCCACAGTACCCTGTTCTATATGTAAAATTTGTTTCATTCAAATATCTCTTATGGTTGCTGTGTTATGGATCAGGAAAAAACGCATTTGTCATTTACCCACAATGAAAGTCAAACCTTTTAACTGCGCTCCTGAAAAATGACTAAAAATGACGTATGTTGTTTTTCCTTGTTGCCACAGATATACTTTGATTTAAATTAGCCCAACAAATTTTGCATAAATTAAGGACTGTCAAATGTACCTTCACTTGTATCACGCGTATACCGATGACTTAAGTGGCCTGATCAAAATGTTCTATTCCCACCGTGAGAATTTTTTTCTTTTTGTGATATTCCAACCCGAAATTCTTTTGCCACTCAATTATTGTTAAAATCAGTCATTTTCTATCTGAATTTTGTGTGACGTTCAGCATAGTCAGCCATTTTGTTCGTGAGAAAGAATTTTTGACGTTTTGCAACATTTTGTTAGTTTAGTGAGTATATAGTCTCTACATACAATGGTTTAGATCATAATACATTCATGAGAAAAATACGAAATACAAAAATTTCAAACCCGCAGCTGTGCGTACAAGATTTGTTAAAGTGTCAAATTTGGACAAAAAAAAAAAGATGTGCTCTGAACCGAATTTATAAAGAATGGTTTTATTTAATATTGAGTTTACTTCGAAGCTGTTATCTATTCATCAGAATACGCATTAACTATAGCGGTAGCTCTACATGACGCAGTGGCTTAGTGGTTAGTGTGTTGGTCCCAAATTCGTATCCCGAAAAAGCCCAAATTCCAAGTTAAGGTCTTTTTCACTGCGCCACCTTCCGCGACCGTCTGACAAACATCCGAGAGTATAACTCTCATGAAAGAGCTTCTCAATTGGCCGTTTGGACTCGGCATAAAATTGTAGATCCCTTCCATTCGTCCCAAAAATAAAAACTGACATAAGACGAATGGTTGTGGGAATCTAGGCCTAGGGTCCCTACGGACCTGTTGCTCCAACTATTTATTTATTATTTATTTTTAGCTCTACTCGACGATCCTCACACAATATGGCGATCAAAGTTTTAATTCATGTCAGGCGTTCATTGTTGGGACTCGGCAAAGCGACTCTTTTAACAATATATTCCGACAAATTTATACTCATACTGATGGCAATGTTCTTTGTGACGGAACGTCTATAGATTGCTTACAAAATTAAACGAAAGGCGGGATATTTTCTAGGTACCTCTAGTACAATTTTACATTTACTTGCACCAATCGAAAGACATTCTGTCATGCAAAATAAATGCCAAAAGTAATACTTTAGATTGCTCTATATAAAACATTTCATGACATATACAGCGTTTTGACAATTAAAGCGAAATAAAAGAAAAATAACCGAAGAAAGTTGAACTGGAAGTAGTAGCAATAAGCGTGCTTTTTGAGCTGCGATATCAGCAAAGCAAAGTAAAGTAGAATTTTCAGCACACAATAACAACAACTCCTGTGAGTCTCGAAGTGTCAAGTAGAGCATAGTTGTTGTAATTGCGTGCTGAAAATCCGACTTTATTTTGCTTTGCTGAGAAGCTCAAAAAATAAGCCTAATGTAGGCTCGAATATCTATAAAATTATTGGGCGTGTAAAAACAATCTAATACCAAGACTCAAGTTGCAACAAATTTGTATTTTTCTACCTATCTGACATTTGATAACTAAGTAGTAAACTCCGTATTAATACAATACCACTTTACATATAGTGGCGTTCTTTATATCCATAAGGTCATAATACTACAGTTACCACGCATATTGATGAAATAAACATGCGAGTCGTACTTATGTGTATCAACTTTACCGTCTTAATTCTATTAAATTCCATACCGACAATCGCTACCAGACAGAGAGATTTCAAAACATTTATATTGAATACACAAACGCAAAAGTACGTATAAACCCAACCTGTTCCAACGTAGACACGTCATTCAGTTTAATAATGTTTACCCTCCCTATTGACATTAGCAGAAAATTAACAGATTACCAACCGAATTCCATGACGGGACAAGGAATCACGACTGCTACCATCACTTTGCACTTCGAAGCGTTTGCAAGATAATAACTGGTGTAAAATAAAATGATTTAATAACAAGAATTTTAGTATTTATGCCAGTGGCAATTACAGACCGTGCTTTTGTTTTGAACTCCCGTACGTCATTGGATTTATTTGAATTGAATCTTTCATTTGAGCTTTTTTAAATTCGCCTTTCTTGCTGCCAGTAAGTTGCAGAGCTTTCTGAATGGAACGCCGTTTTGCATAAAGTCTCGTTTATGTTTCTGACATATCGCTACGCTCAAGAAGTGGATATACCTACTTGGTTGCAACTAGTATTTTTAATTCAACCTTCGACGGACATGTTCTTTAAGAACTGAGGTAACTACATCTTTAGAATGCAAATATGTAGATACTGCATTTGGTGTTTAGCAGTAAATCTAGCATAACAAGTTGTTTTGTATTAAATTCTTGTTTATCTAAAAAGTGGTTTCAGATGTAGGTACTTGAGTAAGAGTGACACATATTACAATACCGATCTATACGGAACTGCTTTACTTACATGCAACGAAGAAATCACACCATTTCTTTTATTCTGATAGCGCAGTGGTTGATGTCCTGTCCATTTGATGGTTCAAATTTTTAGTTATGGAAAAAATGTAATTTGAATTTATTCCTCAACTTAAATTTTGTGGATACTTTTTGTGTAGTGGGGTTCAAATTTAACTCGAACTCCATACTGCTCGGCTGCTGGTTTGCTTCTTTTTAGCTTCGGAGGCATTTATGTAGCGGGGTTTAATTTTAGCGCAAACAGCGTACCGATCTGTCAATATTTAGCTTGATACGCCTGACCAGGCTAAATTTTGACAGATCAGAAAAAGATACAGATTTAAGTTTGGTTTGCATTAACAAATGGAGCGAATATTTTGGCATATACCCGAATAAAATAGTTGTTTACACTTTTTTAGGACAAATCAAGCAGCCACTAGTAATTTCGCGGAGAAAGGTCATATGGTATAGGTTTGCTTACTTAAAGTTCGAAGTTCTATGTGCTGAATTTATTTGATTCAAAGAATTTCTCCAGCAAGTACAAAGTTATGAGTTCAATTGCATGGAACAGTAAAAGTGACTTTACTGACCGTTTTAAATTTTAAGAGCTAGTCTTTTAACGAGTTTAAGACTCGTTTGAATGGAGTAATAGAATAATTGAAGTGGTGTGACCAGAATTCAGCGAGTTTCACTTTGTTACTTTAAGGTATTTGTATACTCTTACAAACGACGATATTTATCTTATAACAAACCTAAACAAGGCAACATTTTTTAATTTGTTCTATGTCAATACAAATTTCTATGGCCGCTTGTTATTGGGTTAATTAGTTTTAATTAGTTGTATTCATTTGCCTCTAATTCAACTCTGGTCACACTAAATAGATTTTCTTGTTATTTGGTTAAAATTCATAGTTCTTTTATTTATATACACATTAACGTTATTTTTCAAAATAGTAATTCTGACAGAATTATTTTCCCCCAAGTGACTTAATTCTTAATGGCGGTCTTAATGCTTATGCTTTTAATCTCCGATGGGTTAGCTACATCCTTTTTCTTTAGAGTTATCGCAAGTTTTATTGAGAAATGTTGAGATCGTTAATTCAACTGAAACATTCGGAGCTTTGATTAATGTCGTTTTCCATTGGGACCACCAAAAATCTTTTTTAGATCTCAGATTTTATGCGACTCATGGAACATGCACTGAAATTGATCTGCTTTTGCAAATGAATTAGTGCGTTATTTGACAGCAAAATCAGCTGTTCAAATTGCATTTGCTTTTGGTAAAATCAACCATGGAAATCGGCTTGAAAATTATTTCCTCTGTTGTAGCTACAAATAGAGTAGTTTTGGTGATTCGTAGTTTCCAGATGATGAGGAAGACAATGAAGATAATAATTCCTCCAAAATGATGTCCATTATGATGGTTTTGCTTTCTTAAATAAAATGAAATTATTTTCTAGACAGTTAACTTGTAAACGAACAAAATATTCGTTTGTTGGTGACAAAAAATGAGAAATAATTAAAAATTAAGGATAATTTTAATAAATATATAATTTAATAAAAATTGTACTAGAGTGATGGCTATTTTAATCATTAAAGACTCAGTTTTTTTTTAGATTAGATGCTGGACTCATTTAAAAATTTGGTAAAGAAAATAGTAATTTTCAATTCATAATTACTATTAAATTGATTTGTTCGCAATTCGCGCTCATGTGAATAGTCCTTTAGTGTAACATTAACGGGTTGTGTTATTGAGCGTTGCAACATTATCCGGGTTCGGTGCCTACGATTGTGCTCTTAGGGGTGCGGGGAAGTTAATTCACGGGCAATAAATTCGCATGGGAAACAACTTCACCTCGCTGTGTCAAAAGTAAATTAGAGAAAGCTGCTTGGTTTGGGGATAGATATTATATCACGTTAACCTGTCTCCTAGTTCAGTGAGGATAGTGAAGAGGTATTGCTGCATAAAAGCTGAAAACAATTATGAGAAACAAGTTGGCCCTTACTAATAATCATTTTTAACTCACATACTAAATATTTTGAAGGTCACAATGGGTAATTTTTTATGGAAAATGTCGCCATTGTGAGTTCGTAAAATTGAGTCGGGACACTAAATGTGTTTATTAGTATCGCGGATTGAATCAGCAATGTTTGTTTGTGAACACATTTGGAATAAAACGCCACTTTCGTTCGAATTTGAGTTCATGCTGATTTTCGAAATTTCAATTCCGGCGAATTCTTTTTCGATTTTTCTTTCTCTGTATGTGACAACTAGCAATTCAAAGAAATATACCTATAATTAGATAAGTGACATAAAGCGAATACAAAATACGAATTAAGGTCACCGAAAATTCGAAATGCGCACTCCAATTCAAATTCGAACGAAGTTATTCCATCATGGGGGCTGTTCATCATTTTTCTTTTTTACACTGGCATTTTGTTCAACTTGGTAATTTTTCTATCGCCACACAAAAGTGACAAAAGAAATATGTAGTTTTCCAAACTTTTATGCTAGACTTACCAATTCCGAGCGGAGTTCCCACTTTTCCGGATATATTTAAGAACTTCACCTCCATGAATCCTTTACCGACACCAAATGGCACTACACTCGATTTAGCTAAGGGGGACACCGTTCTTTGTGCCGGCGGCGATGTATCCGCAGTGGCTTGAGTCCGAAACGAGTTGATTTTCTCCAAAAGCGCCGATCCATTAAAACTTAACAACGAATTAACATTACTAACTAGCGACTGTGGCGGGGCGGCCGTTGCTGGGCCGGCAGCAGTTGCAGATTGGCTGTCAGCCGTACATAGCTTACTAATGCTCAGGATAAATGTGATGTATAGGAAGTTGGATGAGGTAAAACTAAAGCTTATTAGCTGCTGAACTTTACTTTGGTAATTTGTACTACTGCTAAAGAATTTACTAATTTTCGGTGGCTCGGTTAGGGTTGCCATTGCTACTGGATCTGATTATTATTGTCTGTCACTTGTTGTTTTATTTTAATTTTTATTTTTATTTTGTATTCTTATTACGCACAACTAGATGCAAATTATATGCAAATGCCAATAGAGAAAATTTCAAAATACTCTCCCCACTTGGATATGGTGAACGAGGTGAGCTAACACTCGCAATAAAACATCCGATTCGTTACGACCAATGAAAATACGAACACGTGCTTGTTTTCTGAAGCTTTACGACGACAATATGTCTATGTATTCACCTCTAGACGAAAGGTGGATTGTTAAAGATATTCCAACAACAAGAATTTGCACACACAAAAAAAAAACTCTTTACAAAAAAACCGCTTTACTCTTTCGTTCGAAATTGTAGCTGGTGCGATCACTTTTGCTTGCGCGAATTCTCTTCGAAATTCCTCTGAAAGATACACACACACGCCGAAGCAGGAAAAAATGAAGACACAAATATGCTTACGAACACACTATGTTACGTATAGATCTTAAATACCTAGCTTAGCGCTAAATTATCACAAACAATCACAAGAACACCGATGATATTGTATAATGTAGAACTGAACTCGCGCCACTCGAAAATCAAACTGAGAAGTTAACCGAAAACTTTGAATTCTTTTCGAAATTCCTAAAACGCCAATTAGCGCATTCAAATACCGGCTCGTACGGCTACAAAACAACAAATAATAATGACAATTTCCTAACGGTCAACCGGTTAGACGTACATATGAACTATGAGTGAAAATCCCGAAAAGTAATAGTGTAGCCGCTTGCTGTCATAAATCCCGCACACAGAGCATAAGAAAAACGTCCAACTCCCTTCACGTTCGTATCGTATTTGAGGCGACGACTACACCGCAGCAGTTGATATTTGCACACACTATACACCCAAGAACTGGGGAAGGGGAGTTGGACAAGCGACAAAATCTATTTTGTTTTGCTGTATGTTTTTTTTTTATTTTGTATTGTTGTTTCGCTTTATTCTCTCGGTCTCGGTATGCCTTCTTCCACCCAATTTCGTCGCCCTCGATATTGAAATCGAGTAGTTAACGTACACGCGGTGAGCAGGGCAAATAGCGATGTAAATAGAGAACGATAAATGCAAGTGCACCAAATTTAACACCAACTCTAGAGGAACCTCGAGTACTGACAGATGTCACAATCACAATTTTTGACTGTTCTTCGACAATGGGAATCGGCGATATTACACACGACACCTTTCTAAATTCAATGAGGAAGCTTTACTGGCAATCGCCTGCTACAAGCCCACAAGCATCCCATTGAAAGAGTTGACTGTGACGCTGTGTCGGGTGGTGGTGCCTTGGTTTCGGTGCTCATAAAAGCGCAAAAGAGATAAATAATACACGAAAAGGCAGAATAAAAGCGAAAAGTATATCCAAATCGAAAGACGCTAATGCAAAGGTATGTGGCGAGTGGCGGTACTGCGGCGCGATGACAAAATACAGAAATAAAATAACAAGCCAAATGAGAATGCTTATTTTGTTTTTACATATATAATATGACCTGATAAATACACTGGGCTCCTGCTCTTCTGTGACTCGATGCTAAGTCAAAGAAGAGTCAGATGAAACGAAATGGGCAACAGTGACAGTGGCATGACAGTGGTTACAATTCGAGCCGAGTATTCATTGGTGCATTGCTGCTGGTGGGCTTTTACAAAAAAAAAAAAGAACAGAGACACGATATAACAAAACAACAACGAAGATGACGACAACAACTTGCCTCAGAGAAATGATACAAGATAATATACCAGTACGGTCAGTGACGATTTTATGGAGCCACTTAAAATAAATGCTACGTTATGTGCTACGGCAATGGTCTGGTTGACAAGCAAGCATTGCATTCAATGGGGCGTTCAAGTAGTCTAGTTTAGTAAGTCTGACAGCTGTCTCACTTGATGTATCTCAGTTTTCATTGGCTTAAATCGGTCATATGAACAGCTGTTTCAGTTGACGTTTATGGTGGAGTAGTTTTCAAATCGAGTCAAAAAATTCGTGACTGAGTATCTAGTTGATAGTTTGCATATGTGACTGAAAAAGGATAAGTGACGTTCCCGACCAATCAAGCTTTTGCGTTCAGGTTACATCTAGTCCAACAAAAATCGGCCAATTTTGAATTCTACACAAAACGTGTTTTTATACTTTCATATCTTCGTTGGTACTGCATTTCATCAGAAAAAAATACATCTGTCAGTTTTGGCAGTCTATTACTTTTAACTACAAATATTCCGTTTTTTGTAAGTCTATCTCTCATTTTTTACTTCACCTGTGACTTTTTGACATTCTTTTCAGTTCACACTATAAAAGTAAGGAAACGGTCAACAATTTAACTAAAATTTTATAAATGGAATGTTGGCGCGACAGGTTCTTTTATAGAACATAATCCCCTCAACAATTTGTTTTGTGCAAGTATTCAGTTTTGTATAGATACATTATATAAAAATCCCGGAAAATATTTGGAATACTTATCTAAGAAAATTTGGCACTTTATAATTTAAGAAGCAGAATATCCTTGCTTGGTTCATTCAATTCGAAGCAGCCAAACAATGCCTTCCGACTGGCTGCCAATAACTATTGTCTTTGATTTTTCAATTGCTTCGAATAACTGCTAACATTATTGGAACGTATTAGGTATAGAAATGGTTTAAGGACATCGTTGCACGATATTTTAAGTATTGACTTTATATGATATCTGTGAATATGTACAAAATGACAGATAATCTCCCTATACTCTCTTTTTGCAGTATTTTTGGACCAATTTTGGATAAATGCTACTATTCTCTCAGAGCGAGTGAAATATCTCGCAGCGAATGAAATGAAATTATTGTAGTGAATACGAAAACAAATTGAAATTTGAACAATTTTAAAGCAATCTGTCAGTAAAATAACCCAAAGAAATTTCTTACATTGTTATTTTAAAAGTAGTTTGCTTATGCTGCGAGTTTCACTTCAAGCAGCATGAACTGTCAGTTGTAGCCTGTACGCTCACTCAATATGCATTTCCCATGATGTGCAATTGTTTATATTGTTAACCTACGAATTTCAAGATCAAAATTAAGATCTACAGAGATGTTCTGACTGACACATCTGACGTACGTTCAATCATTCATTGTATCAGTTGCGATTATCATGAAAGAATCGACAGAATCATCATTTACTTTGTTTGAAGCATGCATACAGCACATTCATGAGCAATCATTTTCGCGAGTTATCAGTATATTGAGGGTCAATTAATTTTAGGCGGCATTGCATCTACAAAGGAAATGAAGACCCGCATTTTTTCACATTATGTATCGCAATCTGCAAATACACACCCTTAGTAATAAAATATTACTTTTCTTTGGCCAAGAAGCAGCGCAATAATAACGAGTATGTTATCGTTTCTTTTCTTTGCGAAAGAATATAAAAAAAAAAGCAATTTTAAGACAAATCTGTGTTAGTCACTTGTTGCAATTGATTCTTAAAATATATTTTGACAGCTACTGCAAACGATCATTTGGAGCTACGTTTCTGTTGTAGCAATCTAGACCAACTAAACCTAAACTAGAAATCCGAACGTCCTCTTTATATGAACAAAAAGGAATTATATATTTTTTATAAAGTTATTACGCTAAGTGGGCACATTGAGAAATATAGTCTTAAGTCGACTAGATTTCTCTGTTGGACTAGACCTGAACGCAAAACCTAGATTAGTCGTTAATGCCGCTTTTACTGTACGTCAAGCGAACAATCGAAATTGTTTCAACTTAATAGGTATCTCTCTGTTTCGAAGTTCTTGATTAGATTGTGGGCTATCCGTTCATAAATGTCAACCGGCCAAGTTTTTAAAGGCCATTTATTGGAACTGAAAAACATCACATCAGCAGACTTACTAAAATAGAGAGATCGTCCACAGTGCCTTACCCTAAATTTTAATACGTTGGTGGAAAAACTTTGCATTGCATTTTAATAACTAAATAAGTACATCTTTTGTTTCATGCGATAGGAAGCTGCGTGCTCTTCTGTTATGACAGCTGGTGCCAATAGTATTATCTTAAATAGCGGTGCAAACAGGGTGTTAGTATCTTAGCTTGTGCTTGGTTTTCCTAAACGAATGGAAACCTAATGAGCGGTAAAGACTATGCAAGAATTACACCAAACCAGTCCTTGACACATGAAAACGTTCCAAATAATACTAAATGCGCCCTTAGCTTTACAAAGTAGCTGACTTCGTGTTACATCCTATGGATGAATAACTTAATTTCACAAAACCAGTCAACTTAATTTAGAGATATCAACAAGAATACGTAAAATATTTAACGTAGTCCTAAATGAATAGAATGTTCATTAAGATTGATGTAATTTTAATTATACCGAATATACATACGCATATGCAAGCAAGTATAATTATTCAAAAACAGATTAGCTAAGGAATTTCAAAGTCCGAATCATATACGAATACACAATTTCCAACTATTCATGCCATTAGGTGGTTGGAAATTTGTAGTTATACCAGATTTACCAGGAATAAGTTATCCGTTATCGTCTCATACGTATACCTTAAGCAGGAAACTGCATCATAGGGAAATTTTTAGCAAACGTATTATCGTAAAGTGCATCTGCTCAGAATCGGAATTTCTACAGCACAGAACATGTTCTACATGAATGGTGATGTATGAATGAAGTGCAACAGACTGCTTGACGTATTTGCATGCATTTTCAGTAAGAACAATGATGTTGTTTTTTTTTATTGAGATTTTGATTTGTAGTGTTGTTATTGTAGCTATTGCTATCAGGAATAAACACCCACGTGCGTAAAGAGTATTTTCCTTATAGGGTTTTTTTTTAGCAGGAAGCGAAGTGGGTGGTAAATTGCGTCCTACTTCAGATAAGTCATTCATAAATAAATAAAAAAAAATAATTGACAGAAACCGGAAAGACCAAACGGCTAATTCTAGAGCAGGAATATTTTAAAAGCATTCATAATCAACTGCACTTGCAATGACCGGGCCGCTAAAATTGACCGAAAACAGGAAAATATTTCAAAGCACCGTGATGGGCAGTTTATTTATAATTTCTTGCTTTTTGCCATTTTATATAAATGTTGAAGGGAAATATTAAATGCATGCAATTTTGAGCGGGAACTTTTCAAGTGCTCTCAGAGTGGTGCGGTTTTGAGTGGTGCAAACTTTTGTCTGTTGTACCGAAACTATAGCAAAATAATAGTTAAGGGGAGTAGCTCAACATTTTTCATAATGAAACATAGGTATTTTTGATTCTCTATAAAAGTATTAGACAATTATAAATAATAAGGTTTTTGAAAAAGCTATTCGAATATTTATCACATTTCCTAACATTGCCAACTGTTTTTTTTTTAATAATTATTAATATTTAATTGAATGTATTGTCATATATATGTACTTAGTGTTATAATTCTTCGTTATTTAATTTAATTTCTTGTAAATTAAAGGTAAAATGGTTTCTTTTAATTTAATTTATTATTAGTATTAAAAAATGTGCTTTAAAAAAAAATAATTAAATATGTAATCAGTTAAAGCAAATCGAGTTAAAATTTAATTTTTGAGAAAAAAAGGATATTTAACAAAAAATATACTTGAAACATATTTACAGCTGGTACCTACATTTCTATCACTGATCAATGTTAGGAACTCGATGCCCTAACACAAGAAAGAACAAATGCTGCATAATTAATGTCCTTAGAATGAAATTGAATTGCTCCTGGCTCGTACGAAAATATTGGAAACATTTTTTAGACATTAAACAAGTTTGCAGGAAAATATTTGACGGCAATAAACGTCAAATGTCAAATAATATATTTTTATAGTAACTCAAAGCAGACAATAGTGTTTCGGGAAGCCCATCCTTTCACAGATGGGCTATCTTTTGGTTCAACCGTCAAAAAAACTTGTAGGATAACAAAGCCGGTTTGTAATGGCCAGAGTATTGTTTTGTTCTAATATTGTTAAAAAGCGCTCAGTTCCCATTACTTTAACTTCTCGCCGTTTACCTAATACATTTGATAAACATCATTCTTCAATTCTACAATGGTTTTATTCTGTCTTTTTGCACTTTATTACAAACTTTACAGTATTTTCTTAACGCAATTATGCTACAGCCATATAAATTCTGTTTTATTTTCTTAAATTTAGCTGTCACTTGGTTTTTATTCTTTTATTATATGACGCTGATGCTGTCGCGAACTATCCTATTGAATGAACGAAGAAAGTAATAACATTAACGATATTTACGTTCGATGTACTTCACTGTCTCTTTGCTTTTAAATAGCAAGAGGCATTGTTGGAAAAGAAAAATACACAATACACGACACAAGTGCTTTTCTAGCTCCGAGCTTGTTACAGTACAAGAAATGTCTTTGGTACAATATTATTCATACATTTCACTGATGACAGGGTGTAAATTTGAACATTAAAACAATCAATAATTCAAATGTTGAAATCCTACTTCTTCGATTAATAAGAAGGTCAATAATATTTGTAGTCCTTGTTTAAGAAAAAACAAAGCTTAGATACTTACCTACTTGATAGTTGTTGAATCCAACTGTGCGCGATACCGATATTTAAGCATAAGCGCGTAATTTTTGGTGCATATTTGGCAAGGCAATAAATCTCTGTCAGCAGCCCAGTGCCACATTTCACTGCAAATGTATATCTAAGAAAAAAGAAATTTCTTTTTTGAAATCGAATTGAGTACGTTCATACAATTGTATAAGAATACCAAACTAAAAATAAATCAGGCATAGTGTGTTCGTGCTGGAAAAAACATTCCAGAATTAAAGGATTGTGGGGTGCTCCTCGGCACTATTTATTTTTTTTTTTTTCTTAATAATTAATATAGAAATTGAAGATGTTCTGACACCGATTTGAGCAGAATCTATGCAATAGAAATTATATCAGCCTTATTTATTAGAATTTGCTAAACGCGCCTAAACACCTGTATAGTTATGCAGTGTATAAGGATTTATACAGCCTTTATACACCCTCCCAAAAATTCTTATTTATAAAACATTTTCCCATGCATACTTGTTATACAGGGCTTGCGTCAAAAAAGGTACTGAAAAGGGAAAATCTATTACATATATCTGTCCGAAAAGATGAAAAAACATAGCAGCTTGTGAGAAAAGCAAATTCAAATACAAATAGGAATAAAAAAAATGGAAAAGTAAAAAGAAAAAGTTGGGAATTATGGGCCTCGTATGATATGGTAGTCTTGTGCAAATTAAACCAAATTGAAAAACAATTCAAAACTTCCCATATTTCTTATCGAGGATACTTTTAGAATTGAAAAAAAAATCGATACATCTATCCGATTTCTTTTTGATTTAGTTTAAAATAAAATGTGACAAGTTTTTTCAGTCAAAATGACATTTCGATACTATTCCACCTCTATACAAGCACTAAACAACCTCCAAGCGCGTTTAGCTTATACAAGCTTTATACAACGTTGAATAATTTAATAATTAAGGGTGCATAACTTTATATACTCTTTATACTACTTTTATAAATAAGGCGGTATTACATGTATATCTTTGTCAGAAGTAAAACCGCTTGCTTACTACTTTTATATTTAAGCCTAGTATGCTGTTCCAGGAAAGCTAAAATTAAGCGCCTCTCCAATGTTTCTCTCCACCACTTCGCTTAATGTTCGCTTTATTTTGACAGTGTAAGTTCTGTCAACAAAAAAAAAAAAAAAACTGTGGTGGTAAAGCTGATTGACTTTGTTCTGTTTCTTTATTTGTACTTCTACAGCTCCCTCCTCAAAAACCTCTTCCATTACTCCTCGTTAAATCATTCTATTTCTAAAAGAAATTAAATTAACAACAACGAATTTCTAACCATTCTCCATACTTTTAATTTGCTTGCGTTTGAAATTTTGTCGCGAATACCGATATTTTCCCTGATCTATCAAAATTTAGTGGAAAAAGGTATTTTGCATTAATACGCTTACTTAAATTCTGTAGAAATTTTTCGTACAGTGGCTAACAAATTTACCTTGAAATGCGAACAGCTTGGCTTAACTGCTTTGCTCAATTTTATCTTTGGAGACATTTTGGTATGGGACCTTAATTTAAGCGCGAGCAGCATACAAGGCTTTAGGATATATTTAGAACTTAAAAGACTTAGTTGGGCTTAGATGAAACCTGATTCAAAAGTAATATTGTTCCATATATGGAATTCGAAAGTCTTTGACCTCATTGACTTCCTCGTGTAGGTATACTTCCGTTGTGTGCTTGTTCCATTCATTGTCCGATACATTGAGTGGATTTTTGATTATTAATTTTTATATTCTCTTCCTGGGGATAACTTAACGAGTGTTCTTTGTATGGTACTCTCGATTTTCAACTTACCATCTAAAGCAATTTACTCGCTCCAGTTCCCAATAACAACTGAAGATTATCGATGTTAGGTTATGTTTTAAGCGCAATGAGGTACATCAGCTAATAAAAACTCGTTTTCTCTACAAACAACAATTTATGTGGTATTCGATTCGGTTTCTTCAGATTTGCCTCAGATTTTGTTTAATCGAACATAAAAACGTCACTTGCTCTTTGATATTCGTGCGATTGGAATAAGAATAGCCATCGACACTTTTCTACACGTTTTCTAATTCTGGTTAATTTTTTTCGAAATTTACGCCCAGAATGAGAATGAATAATTTACAAAATTAAATCCACCCCATGCAATGCGTTTCTTTGGAGTCCAACAATTTCACGAAAACGTAAACAACTCCACTACGTAGACCTAGAGAGTACCCAATCGACTACGAAATTAGTCAATGCCTTGAATATTGTTGTCAAATATGCATTCGCACAACTTCCTTGAGGTTTTTTTTTTAACTTTTTACACGGGGTGTTTACAACGGTCGCTATTTACCCTCGAACTGTCAAAGTTCTGTCAAAAACTTTATTTTTGTACCTATGCAAATTTAGATGCATAGTGTGATTGTTTACAAAAGATAAGGCTCTGATTATAAATGTCAAAGGCTTTATCCCCTTGCCTAAAGGAACACTTTCCCTTCTCTTACTTCACAGTGCGCTTTCGAATGTCAAATATATATTTATTTATTAAACTCGAAATTCAAGTGCGCTTTGCCATATACAGACTTTAAGGCCGACATGACATGCGCATAGAATAAACTGCGTATATTATTATTGTTATTATAATTTATTAGCAGGTAATTAAAATTGCATGTTAATACTAATTTGAATGATTTTAATGAAACTGCTTATAAAACCTGCCGAAATTTACAAATCCCGCCGCCTATACCTCAGTGCGTTTCCATATTTGTACATTTTTATGTGAAATTGAGCCTCTGTCTAGCAGATACCTACATTTTTGTGTTCGCCAACGAACTGAAGTTATGTTTAGTAATGCTGTGCCTATGGAACATTTCGAAACCCTTGGAAATTTGTGATATATTCAGGTTCCGTGACTATCAAGAGCGATAAAATATTCACTTCAACTGTCGAATTTTATCACGAAACACAAAGCTTGCGGTTATAAAGTAATAAAACAAAAAATTTAAATGACTTGAAATCAAAAAGTAAGAAATAATATATAAAAATAAAGTAAAAAAGATTTTTTTTGTAGAGGGGCCCAAAAATCTCCAATATTCAAAAGCAAAAGCTTGTACAATTCATAGCTGCTAATTTGGAATTTGCCAGAGGCCAACATGAAGGCGTCAACGCCAACATAAAAAACAAGGCTAATTGGGAAAAGCTCGCTTGTAAACTCAATTCGATGGACACTAGCAATAAAACTGTGCCTTTGAATCCGTAATATGTTTCGCTAATCGTTTTCTTCATCCAAAATTAGTGAAATGCTAAACATTTTTAAAAACAACGATAGGTACAACTAACTGAAAAATTTTGACAGCCCTGGGAAATCTTTCCAAAATTCCGATGAAATAAAAAGTTACTAGAATACTTTTCACATATAGTTAGAGAACTCCAATATTTTCCAGATGTTTGTTCCTAAGTTTTCGATGCGAAAAGTTATCGCAAGAGTTATAGAACATGGGCACTGTATTGCTATACAACCCTACGAAACGCTGGCTGAATGCGTTTTACCAAAAAATGAATGTATTAGAAAAGTCGGTGAATTTTATTTACATAAAGTCATTTCGTATTTTACCAACCTATTGGTCTGCTCTTCTTATTTCTAAAAATAAGTCCGACACGGCGACACCAATGAACACAAGAAGTGTATACGGGCCATCCCACTCACTTCAACTCTAAAATGCATGGCGCTATTGAAAGAAACAGTTTGACTTTTCAATGCAACAACTTTTCTGGCATAAAAGCTGCTGCTCATCCATCAATTTGAGCAATCAATTATGAAAATTGTGGACCTATCTTAATTTTCTCACTAAAACGTTGTTGTCAAACAGTGTCGAATATAAAATGATATCTGTGTTAACCACAAACGTAAAATGCTCCCTTCTGTCAGGAATTGACAGAATCATTTGTATAAAAACTCATCACCTGAATCGTCGTGATTGTTATTTATATTTATTTTGACATTTGACGCATCATTTCCTTATGTACGACCCCAAAAAAATTTGTTTTCTTGAACCTATGAAGCAGACGCTGACTGTGACTTTAATTCACCTTCTGCTACTCTTCAGTTCTTTCACTTCGTTGGTCGCCTTAAGCACCACATGGTGGTGGTTTGGCATAAAAGACGAGGCATCCAGGCAGGCACACGTGAACAGACAACAGAGCGCAAAGATACGTACGTGGATGCTGCCCTTATGTGTACGCTCTGTGCTGTTCACTTTATCGTCATCATCATCGTCATTGTCGCCGTCGTCATCAACATCAGAATCATCAGAGGGCCAAAAGGAGATATCGTTTGCTTTTATCTTTTGGATACGTAATCGTTCCTGACTGGTACTACCGGTGTAGTGGTGTTGGTTTCGGTGGCACTAAGGGGATGCTGATGATGGAAACTATGATAACAGATATGGAATATGGTAACACATCGAAAAGCCACTACTGGGACCGAATATGACCATAAAATGACACAAACACAAAATCGCCATCGAAGATAGCGCCTATACTAACGCCGAAGATGCGGACAGACGTTACCTAAAGAAGCTACAAAACCAAAGCATTGACCCGCCCGTGCGTTGTTGGTGTTGTCATTTCGGGTAAAACAGTTGAAAAGGCATTTTTCCCGCCTTCCAGAAGATGGATGAAGTTGGAGTTTTACGAACTCTGTGGTGGGGAGCACTTCGATTCGATAAAACAATACATGTGTGCGATGACTCGGTGGGAATTTCAGCAAATACACCCGATATACGTGTATGGAGCTGGTTATTATGTGCGAGATAGTGTAAAATGTTATTTTATGGGATTTATAACGATACATAACTGCTGGATGGAGTGATAAATTAAATACTAAGTCGTTAAGGCAAAGCACAGCGATAATAATTCATTTTTCTTGGATGGAAAACCTTTAAATGTGTAGAAATGAATATAACAGGGAAATCCAAACAACAAGCATTACAATTCCAAAGAACCAGTGACGCTGACGTTCCCCCAAGCAAGTGACGGAAAACAAATCTGAGTAGGTTTACAATTTGAAATCAATTGTTTTGTTATTCACTTGTTTTTGTATCGATTTCACTTTCAGTTTTATTTATTGAGAAAACGTCAGCATGGCTTGCTTTGTACGACGGTGTAGTACACACAGAAGTTGATATTTGACACTTGCTTCTTGTCACGGTTTAGGTATGCACTCGATATCGATATCATGGAACATCAGACTGTCATGTCAAAAACCTCAGAATTACAACATTAATTCAATCGAATTCTGACACTATATTCTTATGTAGTACTTTTGATGTGTCAATCTTCTGTCGCAGGTAATTCAAGTAGTGATTCTTATCTACCTTTGCAGTAAAAAGATGTCAGGTTCGTTACAAGTAATTGTGCGCAATGTGATTGCAGTTATTTAGTTCCATTAAGCAAATGACGCAAAAGTAACGTCAATGAAGTACGTATAACTGCGAAGTAAGTATACTTGGTATTTACTCGGGTATAAATTCTAGAAATTACAGCAGAAAATACGAAACGAAAGAAAACGTAAGAAATTTATGCAGGAAGACATTAGTTTCCTCTTCCACGAAGCCAATCTTTGCAAACAAATGACTGTCGCTACTCCTTAAGGCACAGTGTTATAATCGAGGAGCAGTTATTTTTGTTCAAAGGACTTTAAGTAAAACCGCGAGCTTATTACCGAAATTGCCCCATTCGTGGTTATTGTAATGAAATGAACTCTTAAAAAAACTTTGTCGGTAATCAGCATTTCTTTTAACAGAACCTTTTTGAGCCATGCCGCTTTTTTTTATGTTTTTGTTTTGAGTTTTTAACTTTGTTTTTCGTCCCCTTTTTGACAAGATTTGGACTAGATTTGTAACGTGTTTTTTTACTAAATTTCCTTCAAGTTTGATGTATTTTTTCATCATTTGTTGGAAGCGTGTTTGGACTGGTTTTTCAATACTTTTTAATAAATTAATAATTTAATAATTTTTTTTCGACGAGCTTTTAAAGCGTTTTTGATATATTTTTCGACGTGATATATTTCGCGTTTCTAGATAATTTCGGATCCGTTCATATTAAACTATTAATTGAGGAACTTTATTCACAGCAGTCGATCTTAAAAACAAAGTTCAAAGCCATACCAAGGGAACATTGTAGTAGATTTGCAGTCGGTGGTAAAAAATGAAAAGAGACAGTTCTCCAGTCTTTTAAACGAGAATGAAGACAAAGATACCTGCCCCTGTCAGGTAGTATGAGCAAATTAACAAAATATAAATAAAGAAATGAAAGAGCCGTTGATCTGACAATAACTAAAGAGGCATAAAACTCCTTCACGTTGCATACAATTGCGATTGTCATCTACCGGTCATTATTAGTGAGATTTTAAGCCGTAAAAGTTCATCATTAACTGTAATTTCAAACAATGGCCGATCTTTAACAAGATCCTGCAAATTCAAATCGACATCCATCACGTCTTCATCGATTTAAATGCTCGTTAGCTACCTTATATGGAGAAGAGCTAACCGTAGCCTCTCCATTGGGGCCCAAAAAAAAACGCGTATGCACCTTTCAACATCATGACAGCTAATTACTGCCAACACACTTTTAGAAGAGCACTGCTATAGGTTGATTGCTAAATAAATTATTTATAATATCACAAACACTTGAAATGAATGCACGTCAGACAACCCGATTAAGGCCTCAAGTACTCATTCCAAGCATCATTTTCGCAAGCGTCAGTCGAAAACTTAAAATCCAACTCACCAATATTTGGTTCATCAAATTACCAAAGCACCCAACCCCCTTAAATTCATAGATACTCAGCTCGAGTGTCAAAAGCTATAACAAAAGGTGCACTCGAAAGCTTATCGTTCAGAAATGCCCCCACAAACTATAAAGAGAGAGTCCACACACATGAGTGGAAATATGACAGAGAATATACGAATTATTAATGACATTCGATGTCAACAGCAAACCTTGGAACGCCTAATCAACTGGATAAGTCCACACAATAAAACAACACCCCGCCCCAATCATACACAGCCGTGCTACCCGGACTGTAGTGCATATAATTGTCAGCATCGATGGAAAATTTCGTCGAAATAAATAATAAAAAATGGGAGTCGACCGTTGAGGGAAGCAAAACACATCATGAAATCTCTATTAATCATTGGAAGTTCATTTATCAAGTGTTCGTCCTGGCAGGACAATGGGCAGCAGCCGATTCGCCAGTAAAAGAATTGATTTAACATTGGTTTTAAAGTTGTAGGTACGAGTTCGCTGGCAAGATAAATATTCAATGAACTGTCAGATTTGGCAGCGTTCGTGAGTCTACACAAAAGTGCTTTTGAAGCATTTAGGGCGGGTTGTGATCTGGTGTTTCTAAAATGCAAAACAATTGAAAAACACGACTTATAGATTATAAGACAATAGATCTTTTAGGTGAATCAGGAGTTTTCCAAACAAATTCTGTGTAGCCCATGATTTCTATGTTATACTGAGGTTAGAAACAAATTGTTTGTTTCAGATCGACTCACTGAAACTACCGAATATCAGGTGTGCTTTCCAAGCTCAACTTTTTCTACTAACTACAGTTCTTCCAGTTATAGTGATCTGAAACAACTATTGGAAAACAAATTCCACGCATTCCATCTCTGCACAAACTTCCCAACGAACAAAAATCAGGCGAATATTTTGTGTTTAAGGTAGTGAAAGTGTTTCTTTACCATTTACATTTAAATGCTTTTGGCAACTTTTGTTTCTAATGTCAGAATTAAAATCCACTGACATCCGAGCGAGCGGATTCAACAGCTAAAACTTCTGAGGGAAGCGACTTTATATACATTGACAGTAGTTGGCTGCTAAACCAAGACGAACCAACTGTCAACACTTTGGTTAAAATAGGCGAAATTTCACATACACCCCAGCTGCCAGCCGTCAAATTATTGATGATCGCTACAAAAAGAGTTGCCAATTTAAAAAAGAAACCGCCCATAAAACATGATTGGAAGTAAGTAATCAGAAATAAGTTACGGCTAATGTACAAAAAAAAAACGAAAGAAAAGAAAGTGTGGTATAAAATGTCAACTCATGGAAAATGGCGTTTGGAGGAGTTGGAAAAGCTTCCCTCAAATTTGATTGAAGAGCAAGTCGGACTCCTTTAAACTGCGTACCCGAATATTCAGTTCCATTATTTCGCGCGATTATGATGACAACACTGTATCCTCCAAAGATATGGAGAAGCTTGCAAAACAACAGTTCAATAAACTTCAGCGCTCTCAAAAGCTACTGAATCATTTATGGATGCTGTTGCGGTTGTCAAAGCAATTCAAGGTAATGAATTTGTCAAATAGTTGTATTTCGTGTTTGCGTGCTGTGCTGCACATCAACCAACAGGGGCACAATTTACCAAAAGTCTGCCTAACTATACATGCTGATGACATCGATATCATTGGCAGAACCCAGCGAGCTGTCACCGTCGCGTTTTAAATTATTATAACAAAAGCGGCAAAAATGGGTTTAGTTGTAATTGAGAACAAAAGAAAATATGTGCTGCCTACAAAAAGGACAAACAACGTCGACGAATCGAACAGAACGTCAAGATTGACAACTAGAGGTGGTTAGGGTCTATGTCTACCTCGGCCCCGCTATTGATACTGAAAGTGACACTACAGCGAAAATCAAGCAAAGCACACCTTTCCTCTGTGGCCTAAAAAGGCAATTGTTTATTAGGTACTTGTAAAGAAACAATTAGGAGACTCTACATAAGATCCTTATAACAGTTCAACTTTGTGTCACAGCAAAGGAGGATGACGATTTTCTTGGGCGCTTCGAATTGAAATTAGAAAATTCGAATGATTCCAATGAACGCCAACGAGTCTTGGATTGCAACCAGCGGGCATCGCAGTAGATAAAGACCAAAGGCCTTCGGTAGCGCGCGCAAATTGAAGGGGTCCTAAACCTCGAGGGCGCAACTGGCCGTATTGTTTGAGGCCCAGGTCCATACCCGGAAGGTAGCGCTACCTACCTAAGTAAGGAAGCAATCAACTGAAGTACTGTGCTGTTGATTGTTTAGTAACTCCTTGTTATCTATTGTCGCTTTTTATTTTTCTGGTTTGCATTTTAGATTCACAACTTCTTTTGGCGCATTTGGTAATCTGTTCCTATACGTTTGCCTTTTGTGTTTTCTTTTTAATTGCAGTGTATCGGCAGCGGCAGTGTAGCTGTAGTCGGTTGCAGTTCTATAGGTACATACCAAAGGTGCCATTCAGACAACTTGATAAAATATTTAAATATAAGAGAACTCAATATTATGTTTCCTTTAACAAGCTTTATCAAAAGGGCTTCGCGTTGTATTGTAATTGAACGAAAAGAAATATTTTTGAAGTAATACTTCTTTAGGCACGCTTGACTTGGGGGTTAAGCGGTGAATGCGTCACGAATGCGTTACGGAAATTGCGAGCGGAAGTTGAGAGGTATTAGTTAGTGAAGATAGAAAGAGAGAGAGTTACGTATCGTTTCGTATATTACTGTAGAGGCAAGAGAGAGAGAGAGAGATGCGAGCACATATTTTCGTGCTCTCTTTCTCTCATAGCCAGTTACGTTTCGTTGTCTAAGCATACAGTGCACGCAGTGATACCAGATCAGGGTATTTATCTCTTTTAGCGGGATTTTCTCACTGATAATAATAGCTAAAAGGGACAAGGGGATTTTTCAAACCTCATAGTACAAAAAGAAAGGGATTTTACTTTTTGGTCAAATTTTGTTCCTAATTGCTCATTTCATTAAGAATAAAGAAATTATTCAACCTACGATCGAATTAAATAGTTTCATGTTTAGATAAACGTCATTCAAAATATCTGAATGCTTTTATTTGCTTTCTTTTATTTCCCTAAACGGTTTCATAAAATGATTCTGTGAATGAATCACGAGTACAGTGGAAGTCGCTTATAACGACCTCGCTTATAAGGACCGGTCGCTTATAACGTCCACTTTCCTTTTATTTGGCTAGTTTCATTATATATATATTTGTAAAAGGCAGTCGGATACAGCGACCGCCGGTTATAACGACCTTATTTCCTCTGTCCCTTCACCGTCGTTATAACCAACTTCTACTGTATTTTAAATAAATAATAAATTTATTTATTTTGTAAACATTAGAATGTATGCAAAAAAAAAGCCTTACCTCATTCTCAAATCAAGTTTCTGTGTCATTTTTGTATTAAAAATTAAAAACAATGAGATTTGAAACCGATATAAAGTTTCAAATAATTCATAAAATATTTATTTTATGTTGAATATTATTTTAATTTTAATGCCGAATGCAATTTTATGTTACTTTTTGTATTACGAGTATATACAAACGTATCTTAAGATGTATTCATTTTTGTTAGCTTGCATAGTTAATGTATAATGTAACTTGTATTAGTTAATAATAAAAAAGACAGAATTTAATAAAGGAAATGTTTTCTTATCTTAATAGTTCGTGGGATAAATGTGGGATTTTTTATATTTTGGTGAGGAATAAAAGGGATTTTTTGGGCATAACTGTGGGATAACCTGCCTCTAAAGTCTGGTATCACTGCAGTGCAGGTCTATTGTCTGTATCACACTGTAGGAAACTAAATATACCTGCAATTTGTCGATATTCAAAAATTTAGAGAAGAATAAATAAATAGTGTATTTTTAATTTTTGAAAAATTATCCTCTACTGTAAGGTAAGCACATTCGATATATATAAATGTGATTCGCGTGAAAGTGACAGGTTTTTTGTACATCCGAAATTGAAATAAAAACAATTGCAATGGTTATTGTGTTCTTAAATTACGGTTTGAAAAATATTCTTTTGCGAAAAACGAGCCACAGTAGAGATATGCTTAATACTTCCTTTTGAAGGAATTTCAAATTCTAAATACAAAGTTATAAGTCCATGTAAATACTGAGTATACTGTGCATCTAGAACAGAGGTGATGATCGATGCAATCCGCTTTTCAAAATAGAGGCCATTTGCATTTTTAAAACAGAATCCCCAAAAGGCATCGTAAAAGAATGTCGTCTTTCTTATTTTGTATTTTTGCGCATTTTGACAAAAGTGATTACTTACGTTGGTAGGGAAAGTAATTTAAACTATCTTTATTCGTTCCAGCCTTGCCATACTATTTGACCATCGATAACCACATGAACTATGTTTGAATCTGCCAAAATTCAGTACTTTAAAAATAGAACGTTGATGCTTTACGCGATTTCGGATATATTTTTGATTTCCTTTTCTTTTCAACTCGATATTTATCTACACAACAAACTGCCACAAAATGGGTTGAGTTTCTTTTTATAGTTTTATCCAACAGACCAAAATTATTCGCATTCGAAAAATCTGTGTGGGAAAATGCTTCAATGTCACTCGTTTGTATAAATATTCTCAAAAAAAAACCTTGAATCGCTAAGATACTGTGTACTTGGTACAATTCCTCCAATCCAATCTACATTGGACTCTTACATCGCGTGTTAAAAGAAGACATAGATATAGCACTTCTAAATTAGATTGCTTTTTTAATAGAAAGACAATTATTTCCTTTAGTGGAATAAGTCATAAGGCAGACAGCCAAATGTCGAGATCACTAAAACAGTGTTTTTCAATTGACGTTCATGGGGGGGAAAGCTGTCAAATCTAGTCGAAAATTTCGTGGCTGGTTAAACTAATGAAACTTTTCTACGCGTTTTCCATTCACTGGTTTAACTTTAAATTAAAACATTTGTACATAAATGATTAACAAAAAGATCCACCGGATGCAATGCGTTTCTTTGCAGTGGAAAAATTTCCCGAAAATCTAAACAAACTCCACCAGTTTTGAAAACACAAACGCACTTGCATTGGTAAATCTGAAACAACTATCAGAAAAAATACAGATTCTGAAAAAAAATTCTATTTGTCGTAACAATCGAACATCAAAAATGACCAGAGCAAAAAATGTCTTCTATCGAAAACCACATAAGTTGACATTACGCATGTGTGACTGACGTTGGAAAAGTGACGTTACATAAAAGCCCGTATGACACTACATTTTTCTATAAATTTCGCCATTTTTATCGCATTAAATCACGTTTAAAAGTTAGATATGTGTAAAAGAGACTTAAAATGTATTACGAAAGCGGTTGAAATTGGGGACGTTCAAGAATCTAGTTATCTTAAGTCGACTAGATTGGTCTGGATAAGATGTAACCTGAACGCGAAACCTAGATTGGTCGGGAACGTCTATGTAGTATAAAACGGGTATAACAATGTTCAATCATCAACTCCTTCCTTTCACTTTGTAATCGCTGTTTAATAACAATAAAGCTGTTGCTTAAAAGAAGAAAAATAATTCAAGCATTTTGGCTAAATTAAAACTCCCAGATGTGAGCATTTTGTAGTTCTGTTTGTTTATACCGAATGAGGTGCCGAATTTCGTATAAGAATTGTTCAATAGTTAATAGAGTGTTTCGCGAAGACGTAAAAAAAATCTTGTATTATAATAAAGCCGATTTATAATAGGCAGAGTAGTATCGCGCAATTCTCTTCTTCTTGTCTTTTACCTAATACATTTAATAAACACCATTTCTTAATTCTAGAATGTTTTAATCATGTTTTTTGCACTTGATTATAAACTTTTCAATATTTTTTTAACATAATGTAGCGTGGAACCTAAAATGTAAACAATCCATTACTCACCAAACAAGTTCCACTTCCAATTGGAGACTCGAATCTGTCGAATAAGTGAAGAATTAAGGGAGCTAATTCTAGAACCATCGAGTTTGTTCGGGACGAACGGTAATTCACTAGAAAGTTCCCGATAGATGGCGGAGCGGATATAAAAGCGCAGATTCGAGAACAAGGAGGGACAGTTAAGTTTTAAACAGTGATTGGTAACGTTCGAAATAGTAATCGGTTGTGAAGATAAAGAAGTGTATGCAGTGAATTAAGTGATTGGTTTAAGTCGGATAAGAATTGTTTTGTTTTTTCCTGTCACTTGGTTTCTTCTTATACTTATTTGCCACTGATGTTGTCGTGACTTAACCTATTGTGCATGGGTTGCATATCATTTATTTAAAACTAGAGTTCGCCCAGTGGTAAAAATTCTACCACTGAATTGACCTGTCTTTGAAACAACATATTGGAAAACAAATTACACACAGCGCTGCATCTCTTCGCAACCATAAAAACTAATCAAGCGAATATGTTGCGTTTAAGGCAGAAAAAGTGGTTCTTAACTTATTCCCTTCGCCTATTTATATATAAAATGATCTATTGACCTTTAAAATGCCCGTGATTTATATGAAAATTTACTTTAACCTGAACTGGTTCCTAAAACTCGTCAGTGTAAATATGCTGTAACACCAAGAAAACTTGTTATCCATATGACACGTGTAAAAATAAATCCGTACCTACCCTACTTTTGTTAAAATGGAAATAAATAAATTTCAAATCAGACAATAAGGTGACTTTGACGTTCTCACATAAATCATCACCGTCGGATCGACAGGGATGATAAAGTCGTTGAAGCAGTAGTCGACACATTAAGGTGCAGATTTGACATTTTGAAGATGTCATATCTGAGTTTCCGCCAAAGGCCTTTAAATAGTAGGTATTTGTACATTTTGTGACATCGCTCCTCAACCTCAATGTGACACTTGCGCTGACAGCAAGTAAGTAAAATAATTTATACCAACGTTAACTGTATAGGTATACGCCATAAAATACCGTTTTTGCTTGATGGGCGATATAAATCAGTTTTTTTTTTTTTTGTTTTAAACCGCTGCAATGTACCTCCAACAAAACCCAATCAAATGAAAACCCGATATCGTTTACCTGCATTTTTTGAAGTGAAAAAGCGTTAAAATTTTTTTACTGATGTCATCCATTAAGCAGTTTATTGCCGAATAGTTTATTGAATTGAATTGATCCAGGTTATTAAATTGATACTCGAAATGTTGTTACAACAAAAAAAATCGTGGTTACAGTCACAATTTAGTATTCACCTATCCCAACCCAATTTATTTTACCTACGGTTTTATACGTCTCGGATGGAGATTACCATCCTTTCGACCGTAAATAAACTGTTCCAGATGCATGCAGTATCTCTCACTAAGCAAATAAAAATAGTTTGCAAACTGAGAGAAGCTTAAGCTTCTCCATTTCACCAGGGTTCAGTGTTCAGTCATACAAGGACAGTGTGTGCGTGTACTATACCTACTCTACTTCCTGTGAGAGTTTGCCATGCGGGACCAACATTTTTGGCCCGATTCTTCCTCCACCCCTAACGAACTGCGAAACGATGCAAAGTACAATAAAACAATTTGCCAATTTTAACGAACGAACTGTGAACCTGCAAACCCATATGAAATATGCCCACGAATTTGGATTTGATCCCGAAATTCGCCAGCTAGGAGGAATGCCATCCATATGCGAGTACACTTATAGCTAGCCAGAGCCACACATGTCCTTGTCCGTGTCTAGTAAACAAATAAACAATTTATATGCTATACTGGAAAAGGAGTGACTATGCTGCATTGCCGGGTCCGTGTTGGTTGACTGGCCTCATCCTGCAGACGGATATTTGGTCTTTGTCGTATTTTTTTTTTTGTGTGTATTCACCCAAACAAAGGGAAAGAAATTGTCCAAAGGTTCGTTCTGTTACATTACAGCAGCCCTAGCAGTCATCTCATGGTGGAAGGCCATGTGCTAACCAGTTGTGCTTAAGTCGGACTGAGTTGAGGACGTGGTGTGGTGGTGGTGGGGCGAACTCCTTGGTCTAAAATGTGGCGCTTTAGGGTATAGGATGTATAGGAACAGGAATTCAGCTTCAATACTTTCAAGGATATTCGCTATTTGGTGTCTTTTTTTCTTTGTTTATTTTTTTTTTTCCTTTTTCGGTTTTATTTGCACTTTTTTTTATCTTTCGTTTTCGGTTCGTTGATTTTCTTTTTGCATTCTCCAGGCGGACCTGTGACTAGGGTAAATGTATTCCACCCCGCGACCCCACTCCATGCAAGGGATGTGTGTATGTGTGCTTGCTTAAAGTCGAATTATAACGAAAGTCGTAATCGCATCATATTTTTGTCCCAGTGCGTACGTAAATCGAGTTCCTCCACTGGGGGATGGAAATAATAGCCCATTAAATATTATAATAATGCCAGCAAGAAGGGTTTATTGTGCGGTCTTGTTGAGGGTATGATTCAATGCGTTCCGCGAAAAGAGATTTATATAGTACTCGATACTTGGGCTGGGAATGGGAATGCGAATGCGAAAGGCAAGGATTTCAATTCGATGAATCTGATGTGATGATGAGTTGTGTTCGCTCTGCTGGAAACGCTTCCATATTTGTACATATTTCATCGTGTACATGGTCGTGTATCTTATGGTTTTGAAGGTTAATCTAGTCATAGAGAGGGGGCTAGGTAGGCATGCACAAGCACATATGTATAGATCTAGTGTACGCAAATTGATTTATTCTCTCAAGTCATTAAACGACAATTTGTGGATGTGCTGTGCATTTGAAGAGCCCGTTAGCGTAAGCGGATCATACTTTGCAAGGTATATCTGATCCGTTTGTCGAATTTTTCCAAGTCATTGAAATTTATTTTGTTTATTGTAATCGGATTGATAATGTCCTCTTCTTTGTGACCGATTTGACAAATACATTTGATATAGATTGTTTACAGGACATACATACTTCTGCAAAACCACCGCTAGGTATATCCTTATGCTTATATATATTACCTATGCAGTAGTAAGGATCTTTTTAACATCACACTTTAAAAAATTGTGCCAAACTTGCAAGACAGAGGCATGGCACAAGATGGCGCAAAAGTTGTAACCCGATCTTCCTTGGATGTAGTTTTTTTATGATTGTAAAATTTGGATGGCTTTTGGATTATGTTTATTTAATATTTGTACTGTATTGTATTATTTTTATTTAGTTTAACTATTTAAATTTATAAAGTGTAATTTTAAATATTTTATTTTTCAAGTTAATACCTCGCTTTAACAAATTCTATTACATTTTTTTTAAATACATTTAATTTGCTTTGATTTTTGAAATGAAAACTTCTTGAGCATTTTTTAGATGGGATAAAACCATTGAACACCAATGTTCCGACACCAGTGCTCGCGTTGCCAACCACTTTTGACGAAAAAAGTGGAACAATAAATCAAAAATTAAATACAAATAAGCAAATGAACAAAAACAATGTTTGATACAACAAACAGCTTTCAAATTTGTCGGAATAGCGAATTCTTGCATTAAAGTCCAATTCATGAACTCACATATACTTACTAGAAAAGCAATAAGCATATGTGCGTGACTTCATGAATTTTTCGGGAAAACAGCTTGTAGGCAGCCGCCTTTCCACTGGAAAGCTATATATCTCTGTATTCCAATGTCTTTGATCTCTGTATTCCATTATCTTTGGTTTGAAGGTGGAAACACATTTTTTAAGACCGAGATTACATATAATTTTTTTTGGCAAAGAATATTTAAAAAATTAAAAAGTCAGTATTTATGTTAAATCAAAAAAAAAACTGAAAACATATTTAAAAAGCCTTAGTTAGAATTTTTTTTGTAGAAGTAGTTTATAATAATGAATAAAAAAAAAACACTTCATTTAAAATTATTGCTACATCCGGGCTTTTCTAAGAAAATCATTTTTTTAAATACATTTACAATTCTAATAATTCACTTCAACAATATTTCTTCAAACAATTCTTTTCCGACTTAAATCAATCACTTAATTCACTGCATACACTTCTTTATCTTCACAACCGATTACTATCTCGAACTTTACCAATCACTGTTTAAAAGTCAACTGTTGTTCTCAAATCTGCCCTTTTTTATCCACTCCGCCATCTATCGGGAAATTTTTAGTGAATTCCTGTTCGTCCCGAACACACTCGATGGTTATAGAATTAACTCACTTAACTCTCCACTTAGTTGACATATTCCATGCTCCAATTGGAAGTGCAACTTGTTTGGTGACTAATGGGTTGTTTACATTTTATATTCCACGCTACATTATTTCCTAATCAATAAAATAAAATATTATATAATTTATAAAAAATTTGGAAGCCTTAGGTCGGTTATATTTCTTAGCGCATTTGGTTTTAGATCCCTAATAAATTAACATAATCAAGTAAATAATTTGGCATTAAATTGTTAATTATCTTATATACAAACACAAGAACATTCATAATTACTCTTTGCTTCACAGATAGCCACTTTATCGAATTTAACATACATATAACGAATTGACATGTATCAAATGTACCTTAGCAAACATCTCATTGCCTTATTTTGATATTTTTGCAGTCTTAAAATCTTACTCTCCTTACATAAAAAGGAATCAGTGGAACAGTACTTAAAATGTAGTTTTACAATAACATTATTTATAGGTACCTATATTAATTGCACTGATATTCGAAATTGAAATTTTTTTTTACGAATATAATCAATGTGGTTACCGAACAGTACCTTTTGGTCTAAAGCTTAGTAAGCTGCTCGAGCTAAATTTTCGCTCCCATACAAAATTCTCTACAAAATTTAGCCGAGCTAATCTTAAGCGAACCCATTTAGCTGAGCAGTACCCAGCTCGAGCTAAATAATCAAACTTATTTCAGAATGTACTTCATGTGTCTGTCAAAATTTAGAGTGCCCATTTAATGGGTTGGCAAATTTTCTCAAGCTAAATTGTAACAGATCGTTGCGTATTTATTCTTCTGTTGCGGAAACGTATACACGGATGAGCTTTTTTAATTATTACAGGTACTTCTCACCTAGAATCAGAAATAGTTGAAATAAGAGAGAATAAAATTTTTGAAGAAAGTTTTTTAAAGAACAGCTGTTTTCTGTGGCACTTATCCACGGCGTATTCTATGTCAAAATATAGTTAGGACTTTAGCTGATGTTTAAAGAGAAAAATTAGAGACCAGATAAAATTTAGTTTAGCTCGACAAGCGTACTAAGCTTTAACAAAAAAAAATTAAGTTATTTGCAATTATTATATTTTTTGTACAAGTCTTCGTACCAAATATAACACTTTTAATCTCAGTTTTATCTTTTTTCAGGGCAATTTTTTTTATATTTTGCCATATTCATACTTTCGTTTAAAAATACCATTTTTTATATTTATTTCGAATGGCAGTGTAGTTTCTCCAGTCGATTTTCGCAACACTTAATAACGTTTTCGAATATTTGTAAATTTTCTGCCTCTTCAGATTATTCAAAGAATTGTTGAACCACTCATTTCCACCAGATTTTATTACTTTATCGGTTATAAATACAGAAAAACTTTTATTCACTCTTTTTAAAAAATCATCAGCCAAACAACTTGTGTCGTAAATTTAATAAATTCGTTTCTAAAACTTTTCCAACAATGTTTTTCTGTATTTAAAGTAAGGAAACGCATTCTCTTATTTTAAATTTCAATTTCAATTATAATCGTTTCGTGGTCACTTAGTTTAAGTTCTCTTGCTATGTATGTCCGTATTAACTGATTTCTTTTTGAAACAATGTCTTAAATTTTTGCCCAATAGGATGACCATTCGGGACCGATTTATATCATTTTCCGGCCAACTTCCTCGCATTCTTCACGGATACTCCCTTTACATAGACTCGTGACTATAAAAAAAAAACCAAACAAAAATAAGTCAAGAAGTCTGAAATGGTTAAATCAGGCTATCTTTTCAGCCCAGTGTAAACTGAAACACATACAAGAGTCAAACGGACTTACCAATAATCAACTTTAGTCTGGAAGCTTACGTTAAGAATCCAAACTTTCAGAAATCCCTTTACAAATAAAAAAATATAGTTGCCAGAATATCGCTAGCTGTAGGGTCATATGTAAATGTTGTGAAAGCCATGTTAATCGCGGGAATTATAGCTAAGCAAATCCTCCCTTAATGTCATTTTGAAGAGGATTGTTGCCCAACTATCCAAAATTACGGTGTAGTATTTCGTAAAAGGAGCGAATTTAAATATAGGGTATTTAACGCTATGCCTGAGCGTTTATAATTATTATAAATGAATTTTAGTAAATTGTATATTTTTTGTGATTTTATTCGTTGGAATAAAACAAATTTGGTTTTTAAGTCTAGCAAATACAAATTTGTACAAAATGTGTATACGAAACTCGCCGAGAATGCGAATCTCCAATGAAACAATGATCGGTGTGAAAAGTTCCGCGTAAAATAAAGATAAATATAAATAGAACTGTCAGCATTCAGCAAAATGCACGCGAAATATCAAATTTAGGAACTTATGTAGTGTACATAATTCATAGAGGACATAACAGCTTTTGGTAGCAAAATGTCCACGGCCTTATATTTTTCTGCAAGAATTTAAGATGTTGGTGATTTCTAAGTTTACCGAATTAAAAATAATAAGCTATACAATTCTAACAATGTATTTCCGCACTGTTTCGTTGCTTAAGCCCGTATGACACTAAATTTTTTTTTTTTGCATTTTTTCAGCTTTTAAAATGAAACAAGAGCAGAATGAAAAATTTGAACGAAAATTCCCGATAGGAAGAAGTGCGTACTCACCAACCTTATTAATGTAGAAACGTCAAAAAATGCATTAAAAATGTAGTGTCACACGCGCATTACCTACTTACGTAGCGCTTATCTGTTGCTTGGCAAGTTCAAAGACGTAAGCGATAGGTTCTGAGAACGATTATGGCTTCCTACTTCAGATTTTAATTTATACTTAAATGAATTGGCAGGCTTTTACTCTTGTTTTCAAAAATATTCAGTTGCTAACGATTCGATTGTGATCTTTAGACCACCAATAATATTTAATTTGCACCATCGCCTAAATCGAATATATCAAGGCTTTCAAAAAAACCGTGCTTCGTTAACGCAAATATTCACCCATAAATCAATCGTGAAGTATTAGAAAACAAAAGAAGACGTACTATAAAAGGTACCAAAAATTTGATTCGATCGAACGGTAGGGCATTACTGATTTGCATTTGATATTTGACAGATCAGCTGATATTTTGTGCATTTCCAATTTTGTGTTTTGTTTCGAATACATTCCAATACCGGCTCAGACTCTGGCCGAAGTCAGTCCTTAACGACTCCATTTGCATTAAGGGCCCCACCCATAGAATCCGTTGCATCCGTTGTGGCAACGTATCCGACTAACAGGTAGATAGAATACACAGCACCTTATGGAAGCTGACCCATAAGCACGCGCCGGATAAAGTAGATTTACTTTCTCCTTTTCTCTCAGTTGCATGTTGCAATGTTGCATCCGTTGATGGCAGTGTGACCATTTTTCATTCATTTTCATTTTTTGTTAGTTTTTTTTGGGATTTTAGCAGGTTTTGATTTCAAAAAAATATTTAGCAAGATTTTTACCAATAAAAAAAGAACTTGCTGAACTTTGCATGATTTCAAATATTGTATTGGTCACACTGGTTGAAGGTTCTGTCAGCAAGAGAGGCAGCACTTTCATTAGTGGAAATATTAGGTTTGTTGGACGTGGGCCCTGGGTTAACTCTAATGTGTTCGATATAGAACTGAACTCGCCCTGGTGACTTCTAGGGCACCCTAGTTGTGTCCTAAACTGACCCAAGTTAATTTGTCTGGGCAAGAATTCAGTACTGAGTTTCGCTGACATTCATTTTCAAACTCATCATCTATAATGCAAAGACCTCTATTAACTATTTGCATTATTGCACGCACAAGTTCAGAATTGAGTTCACTCATTTTTAACAATCAACCGAAAAAAGTGTTATCTTCTTCATAGAAAAGAAGATAGAAATTTTTCAATATCAAATACATTTGCAACATTTTGCGTTCGATGATATAGTAGCCGAGTTTTCGGAGCTTTGCAGGGTTTTTGACAGGCGTGAAATTTTGCTGACACTTCTCAGTGCGCGCTAGTGCTAGCCAAGTCAAAAAAAACCTATTGAGAGTGTAGTATCTAGTAACACTATAGCAAAATGTCAAATGAAATAAATACAGAAAAATAAAATATATTCTCACTTGATCGACAGACACAGAACAGAGCAGGCGTATAATTTTACAGAGAGCATGTGAGAAACTGTCATTGACTGTAACCAGATTTCTTATATCGTGGGATTTCTTCCTTTTTCGATGTCCAAAAAGCTTTCCATGGAACAAGTAAAAAGCTGGAAAAATATACAAACTATAAATTTTCATCAAAATTGGTATCCATACATTTCACCATGATTATTAAGACACTGAATGACATAAAAAGAGGTTATGTAAATCGCATTTTGGCAAGATTTTCTAGTACAAAAAAGTTTTCATTATAATATTAACAAACTGTGATTTTTATACCAAAGATTGTTTAATGCGATTTTATTTCGGTAAAAAATTAATTTTACTTTTAAGAGCAAGATTTTTTCACAAAACAGTACCTATCAAGGTAATATTTTAAGAAGAAACTTGAATGCGGTGAATAGGGAAATATTATTACGTTTCCTGGGAAATATGAGGACAGAGTACTTAAAACACTGGCTGTCACCGTATGCGACGGATTCTATGGGACTGCTCGTGCTCGTTCTGTCAAATACATCAATTTTGTCGGATCCGTCGACGCGACGCAACGAATTCTATAGGCCTGATCCTTCGGACCGCATGTCCATGGAACCAGTCTCGTAGGATATGTGTCGGATAAGATCATACGAGATTCCAGTATGATTGATACTAAAAGCCACCCCGCGGTATCAAGTAAATTAAGCAAAGCATCTAAAGCAGAGGCAGGCGTACATATTCGGACACGCTCCCGTGAAGCCGAGACAGAAAGGCCGTTCTTTCGAGTTTAGTGTAGAAGGCAGTCACATACTTCCGCGAAGGCCTTATCAACCAAACAAACCATGCATAAGCTTGAAAAGGTCTTATCACAGCCGTATAGACCCAAAGGACCTTTTTTGGAGAAATGCATCATTTTTATAAAAAAAAAACATCTCTACACTTCCAGAAAACTGAGAGCTCTTCGACTTTACATGTTTCACCCAAAGAAGTTTCTTTTCCAAGATCACTTCCTCTTTATTTTCCATATTTCATTTCATCGATAGCTGCGATAGTGATGCATTTTAGCAGAAGAAGAAAACCAACTTCCGTTTTCGAAGGATTGACCGGAAGCCCTTTCGACAAAGTCCGAGGCTAGCACAGACCGTCCGCAGGCATAATCCGACAAAAATTATAGCGCAGAGACAATACTGAGACCACCAGCTTCGGCCGATTTCCCGTTACTTGCCTACAAGCTATATTTTTATGGGGTGGCAAATGCTAAGTGCGCTAGTATTAGGCGTGTTTTTTGAACTTCGATCTCAGCAAAGCAAAGTAAAGTAGGATTTTCAGCACGTTAATACAACAACTACGTTCTATTTGACACTTGGAGAACTCAGAGTAGTTGTTGTGATTGCGTATATAACCAATAGCATTCAGTAATGTAAAAATGTGGTGTTCCCGAACACTAGCACATTTCCCCACGGTTGTCAAAGTTGGCAGCATTTAATTTTTGTATTTTTTATATGTTTTTTCATGTTACATGGATTCTTAATTGACATAACACGTCTAGAAAAACAAAATGGCGAATTTTAAAAAAAAATTAGGGGGCCAGCGGCAAGAGGATTGCGAGTTGACTCTGCCGTAGACGTTTGAACTAATGAGGATATGCAGCAGGCGGTCAACTTCGACCATGCACCATAGCAGTGGGAAAACGCCACTTCGCAGAAAGACCCTGTTAACCCGTTTAATACGGCAAAACGTTTTTTTTCGAGGGAAAATGGATTTCATTTTAAATTTCGCTATCTAAATCAATTGGGACTCATATTTTTTAAGGTAAGATGTTAGATTATTAAAATATAATGTTTTTTTTTGTAGTAGAAAAAACAATTTTCAATAATTCACAAAGACCGTATGACACTAATATTTTTCTGCATTTTTTCAGCTTGACTGCACTTCTTTCACAAAGTGAAATAATAACACTGATATGGTAATACCACAATCGCCATTTTGAGAGGGACTGTTTTACCACCACTGGCTCACAATCAAACGTCAGATAAAGTTAAACATTTCACGTCGCTGAAGCGGCATTGTTCTTTTTGTAATTAAATTAATTCTTCACAGTTTATTTTTGTTTCAAATTCTTGATAAAATGTCTGGTTTCGGTTTGCCGTCAACGACGCCTTCTACCGGTGGCTTTCCTTTTGGTGCACCCTCCCTACTGCAAACAGCCACTGCAGCAGCAAATCCGCAACAGACTGGGTTCGGTTTTGGCGGTGTTAAACCAGCAGCATCAGAGGCACCTGCATTTGGTACTGGCACAATGGCCCAACCTGTTGCTGCAGCAGGAGGTGTAGGTTTTACTTTTGGCACTCCTGCGATAACTACAGCACCAGCTGCCGCAAGCACTTCGTTCGCATTTGGAACTACGACTGCCGCTCCTACAGCAGCAGTTGCTCCTACAACGGGTTCCAGTTTCAGCTTCGGCAACCTGGCGGCAACTACATCTACTCCAGCAGCAGGAGGTACAGCAGCTCCAACATTTAGCTTTGGCAATCCAAATACAAATGCTCCCGCTGTAACTAGCTCTGCGGCTCCAGCACTATCCTTCGGTGCAGCTCCTGCTTCAAATAATGCTGCGCCAACGGGAGGCAACACTTTCTCGTTTGCCAAACCAGCGACAACGACATCGGCCAGTTTGAATTTTGGAACGACGACAACTGCGGCAACTTCTTTTACTGGATTCAATTCGACTACTGGTGGCGGAGGAATTGTCGGCATCGGCGGTGGCACTGGCGGTATGTTTGGACCGAAGCCAACGTTCAACACGCTGAACACTGCTCTGCCGGCCATATCGACGGCGGCAGCTCCAGCACCGTTCGTTGGACTCGGTGGTTTGGATGTAACGTCATCACAGCCAAAGCCCGGTGAATCAAAGCAGGACAATGTCAAAGTTAAAGAGACACAAGTGCCAGAAGAAATCGCCAAAACCGTCGAAGTTCTCAAGACGCACATAAAAAATCAGAAAAGCATGAGTTCCGACATCGGTCGAGCATCCACCAGCAAGCTGTCCAACGTCTCCAGTGAGATCTTGTCCCTCCAATGGTCTCTGCAGGAGATTTCCAACACCGTTGAGGCGAACTACAACCAGATCAAATTACTACGCAAGGAAACCTCGCGAGTCATGCAAAGCGTCGAAATGGCTCAACGGACGCAAGACACCCCAGCTGGTCTGCAGTTTGAAAACTCGGCTCCTTTCCAGTTCTTTCAAAATCTCGTCCACAAATACGAAACCGACTTGATCAACTTTCGCCACCAGATAGCACTCACCGAAAAGCACATGCGCTCGCTAACAACACCACAAGCCGTCTCCCCCGATGACCTAAAGCGCGGATTCAAGCAAATCAACGAGAGTTTCGTTTCGCTCGCTGGCCGCCTAAACGAACTCCATCAGAAAGTCGAAGTGCACAAGGAACAGTTTCTCAATCTGAGGAAATACCGCCTTCGTGATTCGGCAAATGTATTCGCCAAGTTGGACAGCGTCGAACCCAACCTCAACACATCGAAAATCACGTCGGGTCCGACGCCCTTTTCAAACATCGGCGGCATAGGCACCCTCGGCAAGTCGATGTCCAGTATGGGTAGCTCTGCACCTGGACAAACGGGCAATTCTTAAAAGCTAAACACCAATCAATTGTAAAAATTCATTTATGTGAATAAACAAAACAAATGTTTTTTTTTCCAGTAACTGTTCTTTTATTATTGTTTTGTGGCGCTGGCGCATGGAAACTAAAATCATCATACAATCTTTACAAACAACAGCTCCGCTCATGGCTAGCGCTATGTCCTAAGTGGGGTTACGGGAAGTCACTGCAGCGATTTTTCTTTAAGATTAATAAAATTCAAACGCAAATGGAGAAGTTGTTGATGTGAGGCGTCTGTGTCTGAGTGGTTTACTTCTTAACAACTTGAATAACATCCTCGTCGTGCATGATATGACCGATGCCAACTCGTTGCGGCGAGTATTTCGTCGAAGTGCCCCACACCAAGGCGTACTTGAACTGGGCTGCGAGCGTTCGATGAATCGAATGGCAAACGTGTTCTACGCTTACTCCCTGCAAAGAGAAATCCGAAAATACTTTGTTAATTTTGTGTTGCAAATGAATGCAGTCGCTACACTCTGAGTCATTTAACTAACAGTGCGTCAAATGCCCATCAACTAGCCGCCTGAAGTTCGTTGACTTTGCAAAGACATTCGACTACGCGACGTTTGATGCTGCCTTTGTTACTTTGCAATAGTAGAAGCCTCTCGTTTTTGTTAGATATCCAGGCAAGTGCAGAGAAAGTGGACAATGGTCTCCTTCTCCACCTCGTCCATAGTTTTCTAAAAAAAATCGGTTGAATGTACGTCAAGCTTGCCTATAAGAGAGTGTCCACTGGCCAGTGACATCGATTGTGGCGCTAGATTGCAGTATCCATCAGACAGAGTAAACAACACCCTTGGAATTGCGCCTATAATTCGACTCCATTTTACTTTTCACCATTTATCGCATCGTAATAGACGAAGGGGATCCTAATCAAACTACTAGGCTAACAAAGCTGCTGTTCATTAATGAAATTTTAATATTCACCTTTCTTAAAATAAGACCATCGTCAAAGTCTGGCGGAGCACCGGGCTTCTTTGTGTACACCCGAATCAGCTGCAATGCCTCCCACAAGGCCTCCAGCAAGTAGTCCAAATTCAAATGCATATTACAACTGACAACAATTGAGTTGGGTTCACGGGCCAACCGATCGACTTCTTCGATTGAAATTTGATCGATCTTATTGTAGACGTACAAACAAGGCAAATACACACGATTTGCGGTGACAACATCGATGAATTCATCTTCGGTACAATCCTCACGAAAGAGCACTTCTGCGTTGAAAATCTTAAACGAATGTAGAATGGTTTGCACCATTTTCTCATTGCATCGTGACAACGAGCATGTTGCATTGAAACTCAAACCACCGCCTTTCTTCACTTTGTAGTAGATGTTGGGCTTGCGTTTGTTCAATCGAATCCCCACAGACTCCAATTCGCGTTCCAACAGATCACGATGGACATTTGGTTTTGTGGCGTCCAACATCATTACCACCAAATCTGCGGTACGTGCCACAGCAATGACTTGTCTACCACGTCCTTTGCCCTAAAATAGCAAGGAAACAAATTGAGTATGGATATACAGGAGGAAATTATGTGATCATTTCTTACCTGAGCAGCGCCTTCAATAATACCAGGCAAATCGAGAAGTTGTATATTAGCTCCTTTATATTCAATAACACCGGGAATACAGGTGAGTGTTGTAAACTCGTAATTAGCCGCCTCCGATTCTGTCTTTGTCAACGTAGAGAGCAATGTCGACTTACCCACCGAGGGGAAGCCGATAAGAGCCACACGAGCATCGCCGCTCTTTAGTACATCGAAGCCATCACCTTTTTCGCCCTTTTTGGATGGTTCCAGTAATTGCGATCGGTATTTGGCTAATTTTGCTTTCAATAAACCCAAATGGTATTCAGTCGCTGTAGAACGAACAGTAAAAGCAGCATTACTTTAAGAGTTAACCTAAATTGCGAGATGTACTTGCCTTTGTTTTTCTGGGTACGAGCGATTTCCTTTTCGATTTCTGAGATCTTCTCTAGAATGCCCATTTTGCCGAGGTTCTATAGTAACGGGTATTTATTTATTTAATATGCAAATACATTAATAAAAGTTGATACTAAAAAGATTGTTCGGTCGAAATGCTTGTAAGGTGAAGAAAACGCCGTATGCTGACAGCACAAATGAAATTGACAGATTGGCACTTTTTTGACAGTTCAGTAACTGGATTTCAGTTGTCAAATATAGGTGAAAGGATTCAGAGAGAGATTTATGATATAAAGGGATTCACAGGGTGCTTTTCTTGCGTTTCTCTATTTAGGACTTAGAATTCCATTCGATACTTTTTAATCAAGGATCCTAACAAGGAAAAACTTAAAATCTGTTTTTAATTCTGTCTTAAATTCGTAACAATGGTTGTTATGGTCACTTAGAACCTGGAAATATAAAATATAAATAAAATAATCCCTGAAGTTACCCTGTCACTGTCACTGTGTCGTCCGAGATGTTATGTGTTTTGGGTGTAAAATGTCATCGTCTCGTCTCATCTCTCATCGTCGTTGTCGAGTCTCGATGGTGGTTCTCGTTCTGTTCGTCAAAGATTTGTTCCCAATTGACCCCTGTAAGGCGAACACAGATTGTTGCCCCGACTAAGTGAGTTTTGGGATAATTCAGAGAAAGGGAAAGAAAATAAGAGGAAAATCTCTCAATAAAATATAGCGGCAAAGAATGCGGTTCTCACACCAAAAACAATTCACCGTATGTGGGGCATTTTTGGCAGCAAGTCACACCACCAACTAGCCTCAACAATCAAAAATACACTGCAAGTTATTCGGACAGTCACTACCAGAGGCACACAGTCAGTGCCATACAGTTTTATATTTTTTTTATCAAGTGAAGGGAAAATAAGTCTTTTTTTACTTACTTTTTTACCTTTTGCGAATAAGAAGGCAGTGGTGAACAATTTCGTATGGACTTAGGATTCTGGCAAAACTTTTCGGGGTAAGTGGTATTTATAGGAAATAGTGTGTAGAGGTGATTTTAAGTAATCTTGTGTTAATAGGCGACGTACATCCCGAATCCTAAAATTGGCGGTCAACGATAAAGTCGTGACCGCCCCGTTTTTTTATTAAAACGCCACCAAGGCGTACAGATCGGTATCGGAAATAAAGGATTCATAAAGAGGATTTTGGCATCAACCTCTGAACACGGTGCTCAGACTCAGTTGGTGTAGGGGTGACCTTGAGCACCCATATCCCTTGAAACGAGCTCGGCTGCACCCAGTCTACAAAAAGAAATCCAAAAGGAAAGCAAAAAGGAAGGGAAAGGAGGGATTTGTATTGATTAATATATTAAGAAAATCAACTTGGGTATAATTGCAAAACTGTGATATAATCAAAATAGATATTTCGCGCCATAAAAAAAAAGGGGGGGTTGCCATATAGTTAAATTCCGTAATCGTGATCATCTCTGTGTTTTTCTTGTTTTTTTTTTTGTACCTAGTTTTAAGTTATTTCTGGCGTGGATAGGCTTAGGTTTTTTTTCTGTTGTTGGTCTTGTAATAGGTTTCTTTTCACCACCCCTGTGTATCTTCTTGGGCTGCGATATTTCGCCACAAAAAAAAAAAAACTTAGATATAGCTTGCTGTCTTTACTAAGTAGGTAACCAAACCAAGGTTATATATATATTTTTTTTACAGTCGAGGGCGGTGAGATTTAACCTAATATAAATTAATAAGTATTTATTTTTGTTCATTCCTTTTTTTGTTGCATAGTTTTTTTTTAATTACATCGTTCCGTTTCCTTAGTTGTTATTACGTTAGTTTTTTGTTTCCTTTGTGGTTTAAACATGAGTTGAATAAAAATTTGTGAATTCACGCCATATGATGAAAAATTGATGTTTTGGAATATTATTTAATATGGTGATCGTTAAGATCATCATGAATTGCTGAGGCGGTATTTCAGGGGGTGCGATGGGGTGGTCTAAGCCCATTCGGCAGGGATGGTCTGAGGCTTAAGCAACATCTACATCATCGGGGAAGCTTGAAAATTCCGCCAACGAGCTTTAAGGTCGGGAGGGCAAGGCAATCGCTGCATTATCATCAGCAGCGCCCTATAGTGTGGTGGATGTCCGTCCGAATTATAGTAAGTATTTTTTTTTTGGCATGTTTTATGTTTTTGTAGTTTAGGTCCGGGTGAGTGTGAGGGCTAGAACCGCCCCATTTCCGGCGAGTTATGCCGAGCATCGCAAGCATGCCACATCCCTCGCACTCAGCTATCTCTCTCCCTTTCTATTTCCTTTTCCGCTTCTTAATTCCAACATTCCGTCCACATCCATCAACCTGTCATTTTCATATTTCCAATATCCTATCCCCTCCAATTGTCTCCTATAGACGTACAGTACATGGTAAATATTAGGTTTGAACCCTTATGTGTTCTATATAGCACTGAACTCGCCCCGCTGCTGAAGACCTGTGTTTGACATGACTTCTAGGGCACTCTATATGCGCCCTGATTTGACACCAGTTAATTTGTCGGAGCAAGAATTCAGTGCTGAGTTTCGCTGTCAGTTCAATAGCTGTCATTAATTTTCAAACTCATCATATATAGGCCGGATTTTTTGAGCTTCGGAGCAAAGCAAAGTAAAGTAGGATTTTCAGCACGCAGTTACAACAACTACGCTCTACTTGTCACTTCAAGACTCGCAGTAGTTATTGTAATTTGTGTGCTGACAATTGCTTTGCTGCGAACGAAGCTAAAAAAAAACGCCTTATATTGCAAACACTTTTATCGACTATTTGCATTATTGCAAGCACAAGATCAGAATTCACTGAAAATCAGACAGACGTGAAAATTAGCTGACACTTGTCAGTGCGCACCAGTGGGCACTTGTGCTAGTCATGTCAAACAAACCTACTGTTTCTTTAGACGTCTCGTATTCTTTCTCTCTCTCTTTGACTGAAGTTTTTTACTTCCTCACCGCACACCCAGACAAAATATCCTTGTTTGTCAAATTTAGAAACGTCCAGTTTACAAACAATGACAGTTGTTTTTGAAAAAAAACATTAAATACTGTTTAATTTGTTTCTAATATTTCAGGGAAAACAAGCCATGTTTAACAACGAGCGTGTTTTCTATATGTGTGTTAAGACAATGAGACCGGTTTTATTAGATTTAAGGGCAGGGCACGATAGGAACTATACTAACTATGTATGCGAAACCGATTGCAATGCAGACTAAATTCTACTCACAATGGCGCAATTTTCCATATAAGATTACCCATTACTTATTTAGTTTCAAGACTAAAAATTATCACTTTTATCTTAAATATGATTACATATAAGTATCGCGCACTGAGTGTGTGGGCCTTACTAATAATCATTTTTAACCTCCACATTAAATATTTTGTATAGTCAATTTTGTACGGAAAATTTCGCCATTGTGAGTTCGAAATATTTAGCCTAGACACTAAAAATGATTATTGGTATAGCGGTATGTGTTTTAATAATAGCCATTTTTAGTTCGGACTAAGTTATCACAGTAGTTATATTTTCTATTAATAGGTTGACTTTAAAACAAATTATTAGTAGGGCGCTATATGTTTAGGAAGTTATTGACAAGAATATTTGTATTGCCATTGTGAGTTTTCCGATCAACCGAATCCAAAACTTTAGAATAAAAACGAGCAAATTTTTATTTACGTCTCACATTTTGTACATCAGCGTTTTATAATGTTAAATATTGTTACGAAAATAAACTTATTTTGTTTTTCTTGTTTCTTTAATTCACATTACTCATATGTATTTTGTCAATTTGCCATTTGTGCTTAATTCATTTTTTTTTCGTGAAGCTATTTAGTATATGCTCCGTCTGCGGTATTGCCCATAAATTCAGTCCAACTTTGCTTTTCGATATCGTCTAGTTCCGAACAAACTTCACCCTTTTCCAATGAGCGGCATGTGCATGTCAATGTTATTCGTGTAATAACAATTTGTGATTCATATCTGGGTACAGTTGGTGTTAGGCTGCTTATACTCCTACCACTGAGACATTGCTTCAAAAATTGTTTCTCTAAAACGCTCAGATTCTCGGGTGTGTAACCTGTATAATAGAAATGTCAAATAAACATGTATATCGAAAGTAAACTAGAACCAACTTCGGTAGGCGCTGATTTTTTCCTCCATACAGTTCCAGTCTTGTGGTAGGAAGAGCGGTGGGTAAGTCTCTGATTCTCTGATGTTTAGCAGAAAGGCATAGTCTAGGGAACTCCTTGTATTGTTCAGTGATTTGAGAAGAGCTCCACTCGAAGATATTGAGGCAAGATATAGTGCATCATCTTTATCCTCGCTGCCATCATCTCGTTGACGTCGTTGGCGGTTATTCTCAGAAATGTGGCCATATTTTTGTCTCTCTTTAAGAACGTCCTGCTCTTCTTTTTCGACCTCCAAGTCCCAGAGACTAAGTGGTTCTTCTTTTTCCAAACTGTTTTGCGAAACACTTGGAACAGTGTCGTTAGAATTTTCCTCTATGCTTATGAAATCACTACGCACATCTCTATTGCCTGGATACTTGGTTCTAAGTCGGATCGGACGCTCGTTGGTTGTACCTTCGTTATCGTTGTATATCTCCTGGTATTCCTCTTGACTGTGCGGAGATTCCACTTCGTACTCTTTCTGAAATTGATTGTTCGGTATGTTGAATCATTAAAATTGATTTGGTTGACACAGCGCTGACAGCACCTTTCACTATTTGACATATACACCCCAATCGGGAATAATATTTCCCACGGAATGTTTTCAATTCAGCAATCTCATTTACATTGCTGACAAGTGAAACATTTCCATAGGAATTTGTTCATGATACCCCTAATAATCTCAAGTCAGCTTAAGCAGGATTACTCTCATGCACTTATATAATATGGTTCATTCTTAAGTTAAAACACGGCAAGTCAGTCTTATTGATTGATACAGACTTTTACTCACAACTATTTTTAACCTTCCACTTAAATAAATCAGTAGATATGTCAAAATAAATAGTTTTGTATTTGAAAATTCCGCCATTTCGAGCTTGTAATTTCCTTAATTTTTAGTATAAAGAATCAGCCTTATACATAATCTATTTTCAGCTTATATATTTTCTGGATGCAATTTTTGTAACTTAAATATGCAATTTTTTATAGAAAATTTCACCATTTTGAGGTTATACAATTAAAATGATTATTGAACGATTTAACTCACAAAGGCGGAATTTTCCATTTAAAATGAGTCATAATTTATTGTCTACAAACAATTTAAGGTAAGGAAGTTGTTAGTGGGCCCCTGTACCAATCAATTGAATTTTGAGTTAAGGTTGAACCATAATATGTAAATAATTCCCACATTCAGCAGCAAACTTAATCAAGTACTTACAAAATCGCGGCCTTGATTGCTTGGATATGGCAAATATTGGAAACTTCTTCCGTTACCGTATGACGGCATACCATCCGGTTTATCCTCCAATGAACTTTTCATTTTGACAAATTGTTTCGGTTTGTGCGTCTTTATTTTAGCCTCTACTCCCTTCGGTACTTCAGGTTCCTTAGTTGTTTGTTCAGCTACCTGCTGATCTCTATTATTCATTAATTTATTCAACATTTTTGGATGCCTGAGCGGCGACTTTGATATCTCCTTTATTAGTTGAGGAGTTTGAGTCCGATTGAGGTGCAGTTCCAAGTCATCTGAAAAGTAATGTAATTTCATTACAGTACATGAAAGCTGGCAAAGACATAAGTATTACCTGTGCTAAATATGACAGCACCAGGTGGTTCAATATGTCTGGCAATTGCGTACAATTTTACGACAGTTGATTCGTTGTAACGAAGAATACATGTATCAGCTCTAGCTTGAAGAATTATATCGCTGCCTGTAATGATTAAAACGAAAACGATGGTTCAGTTATTTATCTATTTGTGTAAATTTTGTCATAGAAAACATCATTTAATGACAACTAGATGCGCAGTGTCAGAATTATTTAGATCCAGATCAATCCGTACACATAGTAGGATACTAATAATCTCACGATATAATAATCTATGGTGAAATTTTCTATATAATATCACCCGTTGTGACGTGTAAAATATTTAGTTTGAAAGTTAAGAATGATTATTAGTAAGGCCTAAAAAGTCATAAAAGATAAACGAATAGATAAATCGAAAAACACTCATTCGAAAAATATCCACAAGAAATTTGATTTTGGTAAAATTTAAATAAAAATGTCAAACGGAACAAGAATTATTATTTATCTGAAGAAAAGTAAAATTTTTGCTTGAAGAGTGATCAAACTTTTCAATGATCTTGCCTCTCGCAGAGAAACTTTATTTTACTTTCAATTTTGGCAATTTGATTTAACAAATTTGCCTGACAAATGCACAAGAATAGAAAATTGATTAAAAGCAAAAAAAATTAAAAAAGCGAACAAAAGTGGATGGAGTTCCCCAATAAACGTCAATAGAACTAAATGCAAGTTTTCTTTCATTGGCGCTACAGCTCTAGCAAGCCAATCTTCTGTGTAAACCCTGGGCAATAAATACATAGTTGCTCAGAAAATATTCTATTTTTCATTATATGACATTTTTCTATATATGATTTTTCAAATCACACTAATATCTGCTTGACAGTATTGAAACAACGGTTCTTGCAGTGGCAGTTCTAAGAAAACGTCATATGCTTTATATGTGAAAAGTCAGGACCAGCCTCTTCCTGACGTCTTCAGATAAAATTGGAAGTAATATAATATCATGTTATGTGTGGACAGATTTGTAGGTATATTAAAAATGTCTGGCCTCATTTTTTGACGTTTGTGAATGTGTCACTCGTAAGAAATTGAAAGTTTTTTTTTCGAAATAATGTTGTAATTGCGTGCGGAAAATCCTACTTTACTTTGCTTTGCTGAGAACGAAGCTCAAAAAAACAAGGCTAATGTAAACAAACTCCACTAGTTGTCAAACTCAAACGTACTTGTATTAGACGTGTTTTTTTGAGCTTCGTTCTCAGCAAAGCAAAGTAAAGTAGGATTTTCAGCACGCAATTACAACAACTACGCTCTACTTGACACTTGGAGACTCGCAGTAGTTATTGTAATTGTGTGCTGAAAATTTTAATATACTTTGCTTTGCTGAGAACGAAGCTCAAAAAAACACGTCTATTGATAAATCTGAAGCAAATCTGAGAAAAAGTGCTCTGTAATCTGAAAAAGATTGCTCTTTCAGTACCAAACGAACATTAAAATTGCTCTGAGAGAAAAAAAAGTGCTTTGGGGGCGCCCAATCGAATACCACATTAATATCGCTTAACGTGTATGAGTGCGTTCAGACCATCGAATTTGTTACGTTTTATATGTCAGAAAACAAATCATATCTTGTAGACAGGGCTTTAAAACTTCTATTTCTACTTGCCTGGAATAAACTCATAGGCATCCTTGGCATCATACTTATTCCTGCACTGCGTCTGCCAGTGCAGAAAAAAGTCTCCCCCGAAAGTTTGAGATATTGACATTCCACCTAGCAGACTACTAGCTCCTCCAGAATCAGTCATCATTGTATCCAACAGCGATTTTCCCGTTCTTCCATCCAAAATAGTCGTCTGCGAATAATAGTAAACTGGAAAGCCCGGTCCAGTATTGTACTTCACCATAAAATCTGTGACATTATCGTGATTAAAGTGTCCCGGAACAATAGCACTGACACTTTCACTTGCTGGAAATGTATAGTTCCACAACATCGAAAAATTACGTCCGTCAAATGCAAAGATTGTCGAATTGAATGATGATACGACGATGTCATCCACAGAGTCACCTGTTACGTCAGTTAAAATAGCCGGAACCATAAAACCCGATGTATTTTTTCTATATAACGGTATGAATTGTTTTTCGCTGGTAAATTGCATAAGATTCAGAAGACGTATCGAATAAACGCCGCCTGGTGTATTCTGGCCGCCAGTGATTATCATCAGTACTTCAGTGCCGTCCTGCTGGGTGACAATTTGAATTGGAACGAAAGCTTCCTCTCTGAACGGTGTCGGGATTACTCGGATTACCTTTCCGGTTTTACCGGAGATTAACTTAATATGACCCGATCTGGAAGTTTCTCGTTCTTCTACGTGAACTGCAAGAATCTCTGGTACTTCGTCGCCATCTAAATCGCGAACAGAATTAATTGTATACAGGTCGATAACAATCGGGGAGTTGGTTTCAATTTCGATCTCCTTAAAGTCCCAGATTTTGTTGCCATTGCGACCGTTTATTGCAAAAATCATCTGAAAATAAAACCGGTTGAATATTGTTTGAAATCGCTGAAAATTTAGTTTTCTTACTCCCAACCGTCCGGATGCAATGCAATCGGTAAAACCGTCTTTATCGATATCTACCGTACAGTAGAGGGAAAACACATTACCAATGCTCCAAGTTTGCCATAGAAGTTTGCCATTGACGCCATCTAGAGCAATGACCCCTCCTTCACAGGGTACATCCTCATTTGTGCCTTGTTGGACTGATTTGCACTTGGGCAAGGCGATCTCATCGTATTGTATGTTGTCGTCTGTCAAAGAGAAAACAATAATTGTTTGATTTGCAGTTCTAATCATAAGATTAACAGTTATAGGTACGGTGACCATCCGTTCATTATAATAATGAACAGTTCTGTATTTGAAAACGATGTTCATTACGAATTATTTTGTGTACAAAAACATATAAATATTCTGTATTTTAGAAGTTTGTTCTGTATGTCTTTTAAATTCTTAAAAACAATAACGTAAACATTAAGAAAACCAAATTTCAATGAACAAAATGCTTACGTGCCCTTACGTGCTGAACGAGCAAACTAATCTAGTACGAAAAAATGGGTACTATTTGATTTTTTTTTACCACATGAAGAGTTGAATAGTTAAATATTGGGTTTAAATCTGTTTCTTTTTTTATTGTTCATTATTTGAAATTCTAAAGTATGGTCACGGTGACCAGTGTTTAGGTATTGGACAAAGCGATTCAGAGCGATCTGATTTAATTTTGAAACGCATTTAAACACTTTCTGACTTACTTAAGTCTGTTACACTTTTCGTCGAACTATCTACTACAATTTTTAAAATCTATTTCGTCGAACTACTACAATTTTTACAAACTAATTTCTTTTTCACAACAACTAATCTCAGTTGTCGAAGTGTCAAGTAGAACGTAGTTGTTGTAATTACGTGCTGAAAATCCTACTTTACTTTGCTTTGCTGAGATCAAGGCTCAAAAAAAACACGCCTATAGAAAGAGCACTCCTAGATTTGTTTTGTTTTTCAGAGAAAGGGCGATTCTTTTCTTCGATCGAAAACGCCGTAAATGCCAACTTCATACCTATTCAGTTACAAAATTCTTACCTTCATTTGTCACCTAGACGTCCATAAACGTCAAATAAAAAAAAAACTGGTCCCGTGATGTACATTACCCCATAAAACTTGAAACACATTAAGTCAGCCAGTTGTCTGTTGGACTTCCTAGACCAGATTCTGCAACGTTTCCATGTCAAAATATGCTGCGTTCAAACTTTTATATCAGACTATTCGGTAAATTTATTCTGAGCTCATAGAACGCGCTCTGACCATGCACTCAACGAAAAAATAAACACAAATTCAGAGGTCCGATGTGCCAGTGGTAAAACACTCTTTTGACAGTTCAGGATCTGCTCTGAGTTTAAAAATAAACACGCTTTTATGCCGGGCCACACATTCCACGCGCGCAACAAGCTACAAAGTTTCCGGAAAACCCGTTGCATTTTATAATTAAACGTCAATATTAAAAGTATGCACAATAAAAACAAAGCAACATTTGAACGATTCTTATTACTGTTCCCAAAGGAAACTTCCATTGAAAGTAACCACAATATACACACAAATTACGCAGTTTCTACTAGCACTCAAAAGGTCAACGTTGTCAAAGGATATATATGTTCCTAACACCTACGCATTTCTGAAAACCAAAAACCAAAAAACAAATATTTATTCACTCACCCACTCCATAGCCGAATATGATGTCCTTTACATCGTCGCCATTCAAATCGGCCTTCCTAATCGGACTCTCGCTGTTTATCCGCGGAAAAGTGCGGCTCCACACCTTCTGTACACTTATCTGAGTGCACGGCACAAACTCTGTGCCCATACTGTCACCATACGCGCCTGATGAGGGCATACTCAAGCCGGGCTCCTTCTTCAGCCATATTTTGATTTTTTGCAAGGGAATCGGAAACATTGTTAGAATCAGGGCCGCCAACATAATCAGGCCAATTAATATCGTTAGAGCAGCCAGGCCATAGCAAAACGGTTCACAGCACTTCCAGCATTTTCGATGTTTCTTCATAATCGGCGGGAGTGCAGTCTGCGACTTTCCACCATTTTTTCGTCGCGGTGCCATCAGGGGGCGTTTCAGGCCTTTCTCTTCGTTGATCTAAAAAGCCAAATGCAAAATGCAAAAATAGAAATTAGTTTGTTCTCAAGCTCAAATAATAATTCACATACTTTTGCCGAGCGAGCGTCTTTGATAAAGACATCATCTTCGATTTCGTCGCTTATGTCTTCTTCGATGCTGTCCCGAATCGCAATTCTATCCGACGGAACATATGGCCGCATTTTGATCATGTTAACTAAGTTACTGGAAGAATTTTGAGCTTAAAAATCACGCACTTCCGCTGGGGGGGGCTATCAATTATTTAAAAGTATTTTTCTTTCGTTAAAAAGTCGATTTTTCGCGCACTAAACCTAAACAACTATCCCAAAATGAATCCGAACGGATGAAAGCAATATGTCAGTTTTTTTTTCTTTTGTCGAATACTGACGGCAACGAAAAATCAATATTTAATTCATAATACATTTGACGCGTGGTCCAGGGACATGCGCAGAAATTTAGGGGTGCACGTGGTGAATTGTTTATATTTTCTATCGCTCGGCTGTTGGGGGTAAACTTGTTACGTTTCATTGTTAATGTTTTACTGGGGGTGGGTTCGAGTGAGGGCGGCTGGTTGCACCTATTGTTTTACAACAAAAAAAAACAAACCACCACCTTGCGAGAGTAACTCCACAAATATGTGTATGAATGGATCTGTTGCTACAGTTTATTCAAAAAGAAACTTTTTGTGGTTTGACAGGAATAATAATTGTTTACGTGCAATTGCATATGCAGCGGTATATGTAATGAGGCCAAACGTTGCCAGTTGAGTGGTTAAATGTTTTGGCTGGTTGTGGGCTCCAGGGCATGTCAATACGAATTAATTAATTAACTAATTGTACTCTGATTCGGCCTAGTCTTTTCACCACAGTAAGATAATATTTCTATCAAACTATCTCGAAACATATACTTGTGCACAGCTCTGCTATTAATTCGGCTAAAAAGCTTTTCTACAACTCTATCGGTTTATTAAGATTGACTTTATTGATTTCGTTTTTGAAAGAAATGCATCTTTTTATGGGAAAGATGTTGATGCTGATCCAACGCAAAAATATCAGCAACATTTTCACAAATGTCCATTTAAAAGAAATGATTAATATTACTAAATTTGTATGTTCCTAGATATTTTCAGTAGTCAACCCACGGACTGCTGTACATTAAAAGCTTGGCGCAGTTTAAACGACGACCGTACAGTGCCACCAAAAATTTTATTAAGTGGACTGAAGCTTATGTCAGAAAAGGGTACATACAAAGTAGGCTAGTACTCAGCATCTGGTAAGCTAAGATTTGACAGCTGCATCATAATTAAATGGTTGGCGCAACAGGTCCTTAGGGACCCTAGACCCAGCTTCTCAAAACCATTCGGTTTTGGGACGAATGGAAGGGATCTACAATTTTATGCCGAGTCCAAACAGCCAATTGAGAAGCTCTTTCATGACAGTTATACTCTTGGATGTTTATCAGACGCGAGAGATGGCGCAGTGAAAAAAGCCTTTAGTTGGAATTTGTTTTTTTTTTTCGGGAAAGGACCTCTCGCTTAGTAGTCCAACACACTAAACACTAAGGCACTGGGCAGAGAAAATATTGCCATGCGGGCAAGTCTCTTTTGACACCTGTCATGAGCAGCATTGTTTTCGGCCTTCAGTAACGCAAAGACTAGCTTGTATCGGCACCACCAGTGCGATGAGGACAACTCCAACCACAGGTCGTGAGGCTATCCTCAATCGGCTGCTGCTAGACATTTTTAAACAATCCTCAGCCACCTTTAGTGCCATGACAATAAGCCAATTTAAACTGGAAACTGAACGAAAAGGGTCATTCGTCGATTCTACAGAAATATTTTGGTTATGTAGCCATCACGGACTACATTACGCCTTACTTAGAGTTCACAAGACCTTTCTCTAGCGCCTATCCCAGCAGGGAAAAATGGAGAGACGGACTCGTACCTTACCTATCCGTTTTCACGGACGGATCTAAAACGTGGGGTGGGTATATCAAAATTCGTAACCCTCTCCGACCACAGCAATGTCTTTCAAGAGCTGGAGCTGGCAGTGACAACAGCAGCCCGTGAGTCTGCGGTAAGGGCTATACCACCTGAAGGTATTGCCTTCTTTATCGACAGCCAGGCAGCATTAAATAAATCAACTGCGAAGAAATAAAATCGAAGCTTGTGAAATGCTGTCGCGAAGAACTCAGAGGGTTCTTGGTACTCAGCATAAGGTATTGCTCTGATTTCTGGCACATGAAAACATTCCAGGCAACGAGAAAGTGGACGAATTAGCTATACTAAGTTTGGCAGCTGTATCAGAACAAACTGATCCCTCTGTGAGTATCCCGCATTGCTCACTCAATCTTGAGGCAGGGAGAAAGGCCACAAGAGAGGCGAAAGCAGATGGACAACACTAGAAACTTGTCACACCACAAAAATGCTATGGCCAATAAAGCCAGAGCCGAAAGTCTCATTCGAAATGATAGAAAATCTCTTTCCACCCTAGTAGGAATCATAACGGGGCACAACACTCTGAGGTATCACATGAAGAAAATACGCATGACGGAAGAAGAACTTTGTAGAGGCTGCGGTGATGAAGAAGCTCTTGAGGATACAACCCACTTCCTATGTCACTGTTCAGGACTCCAACACAACAGGCACAGATTCCTAGGGAGACACTTTTTCCACGACCTAGACGAGCCTTCCAGCTCACCTTTAGACAGGATAAAGAGCTTTATCAAGCACAGTGAGTACTTAATCAGAGTGACTTATAGACAGTGTTCTTATGGGTAAAAAACAACCTTTTGTCGACAGCGCCCTCTGTACCGTCGAAGATTTTTGTTTTTTTTTTTGTCAACCGCAATATATAAGCTATTTTAACTAAGCTTTTAAGCGCAGTATATTGTCGGACATTTTGCAAAGATTCGACCTTACCAATAATAAACTTTAATTTGAAGGCGACTTACGCAAAGACTCAACACTTTCCAAAATCCCTTTACTAATAAACAAATATAGTTGGCAGAATTTAAAAATAAAATATTTTGTTTATAGTTGCTAAAGTTTTGCTAACTTTAGGGTATTCGAAGTTTGATGAATTCAATGTTGAGCCATTTTATTTCACGTATTTGCTGAAAATCCTACTTTACTTTGCTTTGCTGAGAAAAAAGCTCAAAAAAACAGACAGTATCAATTGAACGATTTTATTGTTGAATAAACAAAGTTTTTATTATATCCATTAAAACAAAGCCAAACTTCACTTTTGTGAAATTGACAAAACTTATGCAAACAAACATTCTGTTGAAATGAAAATTTTTGTTTGCAGATTTGATAAATTTTATTGAATTAATAACACAAGTAGTGTTGAATTGAAAAAAATAAAATTTAAACAGGGTTATCATTTCAATGCAATGCTTCTGATGGCAGCATTTATTATATGACACGCGATGTAAAGTAGTTCATTGATGTGCATAAAAATTCCCTAAAAAGCGAGTTCAACAATTTAAAAGTAAATAAATCCGTTTATGGATGAGGACAGGGAAAATGGAAAACATGTAAACAACCCCTTAGATTGTTTAATATTAATTTTATTGTCTTAAATTAAATAGATCAAATTTGACATTTTAACCGAAACTGAAAGACGCAACTGTAAATATTGAAGGAAATGACTACATCTACATCGTTGTCGCTGTTTAAGGTCGTATAGCTGATCTTTTTATTTTCAAGTAAGATAAAGTCATTCTATCTTAAAAGTAATAGCCTTTTTTAATTTTTTTTATTTTATATATGAGAATTTTGATGTTTTTTACGTTGTTTAGTAAAAATAATGCAACGTAATAATAAATAATTAATAAATCTTATTGCTAAACTTATTTGATTTACGTATCATTTATAAATACCGAACGCTATTCACATAGCAATTAATTTGTTGAATCAACAAATTAAAATTATGGAACTGAGATAATAATTCTATACTGGTTTCGCTTGTGGTCGAAACTCTACCATACCTTTTTTAAGTAAGGAGTACTTAAAAACGTACTATAATATGCGATATTTAAGTTGGTGTATTTTTTACAAAGCGACATCTAGATACAGATAAAATACGGCGCTTTTAAAATAAGTCTTACTCATGATTTACACTTAAATAGTTCACTATACAAAATTTAGAGCAAAACATTTTTGTCGAAAAACATTTTCCATGGTATCATCATTGAAAGAAAATTATACATTTGCTAAGTTTTAGGGGTAGGTAAATTGCATTTCTGGGTTCTAATCTAAGATAATTTTTATTCACATACGTAACTATGGTAATATGGGGGCGACAATAATTGAATGTCACCAAAATGCTTTCATTTAACTTAGAAGCATTTTGTATGGAGAAATGTTAACTTAATTTTACCAGCCATAATGGCGATATAGGTATATACGATTTTTTGTTTGTGCACATCTATGGCACAATACCTTTCGAATGATATAAGTTTCATTCTCCTCATTTCATAATAAATACTTAAAAAGTGTACGGAAACTTTTGCTGTTCACATATTAATGTAATGATAAATAGCAATCTCTATATATATATAAAACAAAATGTAAATGACATCATGATGCTGCTTTGCAAAATGTTCATTAATGCAAACTATTGGCATCACTTTCAACGTCAAGTGTTCATTATTGCAAAGTTGATCAAACTGATGTGCAAACATAACGAAAAAAAGCATCGCACAAATACCTGATGCGCTGTTGATTCGCCGGCAAAAAAAAAATAAATAAACACTTTTATCAATAGATATATGTATATGCTTTTGACAGAAAAATTAATTAATTTTTGTTGAATTCTTTATTTAAATTATTCTATAGAAAATTCTTAAGTATTAAGGGTATTCATTTAAACGTGTAAAAGCCTCCTAAATTGTGTAAACTGCAGAAATTTACTACCTCGTAAACGAACTGTCAGATTTTGTATGGAGAATAGTTTACGCAGACCTCATAATTTTCCGCGACGATTTAGGCTCGGTAATCAACCGCGGAAAGTTGCGCAAATCACAAATGTCAAACGTTGCAAGACAGTCGTCTGTTGTTTGTTTGTTTCTAGAGTTTTTTTAATACTTCTAATATAAATAACTCGTTTACTGCCGATTTCTCCAAGAAATAAATAATTTTTTTTCTTTTCGCTTAGGTACTTTCGGAGTTTCGGTATAATTTGGAAATACTTTCAACAGCCGAGTTTGACAACCGACAGTCGATTTACGCGATTCACGCAATGATATTTCCGAGGGGTGTTCACTTAAAGCACCGCAGAAATTTATAAATATAAAAGAATTTAGAATCGAAATCGATACAGCCAACAACGAATGAAAACGGGGTTTCTCTACTGTTCGCAGAATCTTCCATTATATTTTTTTGTTGCTGAATGGACGGCCAACTTATTTCACTTGTTAGGCAACAGATAAGGTTTATGGTTTTCATAAAGATGTTGTATGATCAGAAAGGATCCGACAACTGACCATGCCGTTGCACAATTTCCAAAGCGCAATCTACAATCATTTCTTTTAAAAGAATATCCAACGCGACTAGCATAAGAAGGTGTCCAAAAACGATTTATTGATATTCGCAAATCCTAAAAACATGGTTTGGTTTTCATTTAGGAAAGTTAAACATTAGTGGACTTACATCGAAGGAGGAGCAGCACATTCTAAAATGATTTTGAAATACATCGTCTGGATATTCTTCTAGAGCTTTGAAATAATCTCTAATTTTAGGAATTTTCATTCTTTTAAATTTGCCTATTAAAGTCCGTACGTGTTTCGACCGATTTCTTCTTGCTTCACACCTATTAAAAATAAGTTTATCGTCTTTACGAACATAGATATCGAAACTTTTACTAGCAAAACTTCCATCTTTTAAAATTTTTGATGTAAACAATGCGTTCTAAAACTCAAACGTTATATTCAATCAGCATAAACTGTGCATCGTATCAGCATCGCAAAAAATCAGTGAGAGTGATGCCACATCACTGCGCAAATGTTTGACGTTTCTGAATTTACACGCAATTTTGTTTCGCTATCACACGTTTTGAATGAATTTGAACGACATTTAATGCTTTTTCTCTTTTGCTACTTTTGAAATTGTTATAAGGTAATTCGAAGTGGGGGAATTTTTTGTGATATGGATAGGCAATTAGACCTAATATTCACGACTGATGGGGTAAACATGAACAGTTAGCACGAATAGACGCGTTTTTCAATCGTCCAGCTAAAGTGAGCTAATACGGTGTGCTAATCGAAAAATAATCTAAATACTTGTCATAAAACCTAAGTCACAGTGGTTATAAACCATTGGCCGGTTACTGTGTAACGAAAAACTTTAATTATCCGCTTAAAAAGACTAATTTGTTTCTCGGTCCATAATTCGTTTATTGCTTCTGTCGATATTTTATTTTGTTTTTTGCACTACCACCACGCAAAAGCAGTTCTCTCGGTCATCACAATGTCTGCTCCGAACCTCCGCTCAAGTGCAATCTCTTCAAAAGGCTTACCATCAACGCCTACACAACCCGCACAATCATTCTCACCCGCAGCAAAACAACCGAATACTGACACTGCCCCCCTTACCGTCAAAGTCTTAGATGAGCACCTTACAAAGCAGGCTGCAATATTGCGACTTGGGTTCGTCGAAGAAATCTCCAAAATGCAAAATGAGTTTCTTCTTAAGATCGAGGAAATTAAATCAACTTGGAGTCAGCGTTTTAACGAAATGCACAGCTTAATCACCAGCATAGTTGAGCGCATCGATCTACATGAAAATACCACCAACACAACCATACAATTGTATAATGCAGAAATTGTAGCTCTTAAACGGCGATGTGATGCTCTGGAAAGGAAGGAAGTAGCATGTGACGCAGTGCTCTTTGGAGTGCCAGCCCTCCCAAATGAGAACATCAAAAACTTATTTAACCGACTCTGCCACACCATCGACTGTAAGCCGCCTCTCTTGCTAAATGCATTTCGCACAAAAATGCGCAACAACAATAACACTGCAACATCTCCTATTGTGCTAAAGTTCAGCAACCCACAAGAGAGAAACGCCGTTCTGATGTCTGCAGCGAATTACCGCAAACAACACAAAACCGAATTACGTCTCCATGATCTAGGCATGGAATCGGATAACACCTGTTATCTCAACGAAAGTCTAACGAGACATACTCGATTTCTCTTGAACAGCGCTCTGGGTCTCAAGCAAAACATCTGTTTGCTGTGCACACTAAATATGGATGTATGTATGTTAAGAAGTCGGCGAATGAAAAAAGCTTTCTAATTGAAAGCTCCGATGATCTGGCCACTGCAGCTGCGGATACATCAATGATTGTTTATTTTTATTTTTACGTAAGCCTTTTCACGCACTGTTATTTTATTTTATTGTCTTTATTCTACCCAAACCCATTTCTTACTTCTCCTCTCTAGTCGAATTGCACTTTTGTACATTTTTCTTTTTTCAATGGATGACACAAGGTTAGGTAACCAAAACAGTGTGAATGTAAATTCCACATATGCTATGGTGAATGTTATCTCCAAGAGATTTGATGGTCTTAAAGTATGTTATTTAAATGCGCGTAGTCTAAATGTCAACAAATTAGATTATCCAAATTACTTGTTTTCTTGTTCCTGCGTTGATGTTATTTGTGTAAGTGAAACCTGGTTTGTCCCGGTGGTATCTGATTTGTACTATAAAATTTCAGAATTACGAAATATTCGGGAACGATAGAATTACTGATACAAGGGGTGGGGGGTAGCAATATTTTGTAAATCAAATTTAAAGTGCGAAATTATCACCAAGTCTATTGGCAATGGAATTGAATATATCATAATCGAAATTCGGGATTGCAACACCAAATGTATGATTTTGTGTGCATACAGTAACAATAGAAGCTGCTCCCCATTGCCGTTCTTCTCGGTTATCTCTGAATACTGTGTATTCTATCAGCACATAATTATCTGTGGTGATTTCAATACTAACTTATTGATAAATGACTCGCTGGCCTCTCAAATGAATGATTTAGTTTCTTCAGTAGGAATGCAAATAATGAATTACCCAGTCTTCTTGATCTAATCATTGTTTCTAATCCGTCTCTTGTTTTACTATGTGACCAGTTATCGTTTGATGTTTCTGACCATGATTTGCTTTTCTGTACTTATGATGTGAACTTGTCCAAAACCGCACTCGCTTATACTTTTACATTTAAAGATTTCAATTCCATAGACTTAAATGCCTTACAAATTGCTACTTATTCCGCCCCCTGGGAGCAATGTCGTCTGAAGACCGATCCAAATGAAAAAGTAATGCTCTTCTAACAAAATTGTTTGATCATTGTGTACCAACGAAAATAGTAAAAATCCAAAACAGAGCATGTCCCTGGTTTACGCCTGAAGTAATCAGTTCTATTAAAAGAAGGAACAAATTGTTTAGTAAATGGAAGCGCAGGCCATCGAATGGAAACTGGTCCTTATTTAAAACTGCACGTAACCACGCAACTCTCGTTGTTCGAACTTCCAAGAAAAATTATTTTACTTCTAAACTAAATACATCCCTCCCTGCAAAGAAACTCTGGAGTAATTTACGTAAAATTGGTGTTTCCAGTGGCTCCAACTTCAAATGCGTTCTTGATCCTGATGAACTAAATCGTACCTTCCTAGGGGATGATTCCAGTTCTAATGACTTCGATTTCAATCAGAATGAGAACACTGCGCACACGCTGCCAGGACTGGAAGGCTTCGTAGTAACCACTGAAAACGAAATTGTTCAACACGTTGCATCTATTAAGTCTGATTCAATTGGTGAAGACGGCCTACCAATACGCTTCATAAAACTCATCCTGCCGCAAATTACCTCCCACCTCACTCATGTAATAAACTGGTGCATAATAACATCAACTTTTCCTCAGGTCTGGAAAAGTGCAAGAGTCTTGCCTATCGCAAAGAAAGCTAATCCAACATCTACTTCCGACTATAGACCGGTCAGCATTCTACCTTGCTTATCTAAGGTTTTCGAGAAAATAATTGCTAAACAAATCACAACGCACCTGTCCATCCATAAGTTATTGAGTCCTCAACAGTCAGGTTTTAGAGCTAACCACAGCTGTTCCACAGCCATGGTCAATTTACTCGAAGAAATACGACAAGATTTCGATAGGGACTACGTTTCATTTCTTTGTTTGCTTGATTTCTCGAAGGCCTTTGATAAAGTAAATCACAAAATTCTGTGTTGGAAGCTTAAGAACAATTTCGGCTTCAGTGATGGGGCTGTGAAATTGATAAACAGTTTTCTGTCGGACAGGTCGCAAAGGGTCATTTCTGGTGAAAGTTGTTCGTCCCTAATGAAAATCAAGCAAGGTGTACCCCAGGGCTCAATATTGAGACCGATTCTTTTCTGCACATTTATTAATGTCCTACCATCCGTGTGCAATCATGCTACAGTACATTTGTATGCAGACGACGTTCAGTTACATCTAGCAAAACCATACCCCAACCTCAATGAACTAGCTTCTCTCATCAATGATGATCTGAAGCGCATCTACACCTGGTCAGTTGCGAATGGTTTAATTTTAAATCCTGCGAAATCTCAGGTAATCCCTATATCCCACAAAAAATTTAACCTTAATCTTCTACCTGATTTATATCTAAATAGTAATAAAATCAAAGCTGTAGAATCATCCACTATTCTGGGATATTCAATTAATCGTAATCTGTCTGGTTACAATCACACCAACGTAGTCATTGGTCGTATCTACGGATGCCTTGGCAGGTTATGGCTTAGTGCTTATTTCACTCCACTGGAAACACGACGTAAATTGGTAACAACTCTAATCCTGCCCCTCATAATGTATGCTGGAGTTGTGTATTGTAGTCTAGATTCGTTATCCCGGCATAAATTGAATGTAGCCTTCAATGACGCGGTGCGTTACATCTACGGTATTCGTAGATACGATCATATATCAGCACACACTAGGAGTTTGCTAGGTTGTGACTTGCATCAGTATATCAACGCCAGAAACTGTATCTTTTTACATAATTTAATAATAAATCAAAGTCCGTCTTATTTGTATAACAGGCTTAAATTTACTCGGTCGTCACGAACCATCAGCCTAATACCATACCGCTGCTATTTTCTCAATTCTTCGCGTTTATTTTACATTCACACTGTGAGACTATGGAATTCGTTACCCCCACATATAAGAGCTATATCCAATCACTCCAATTTTAAAAGTGCAATTCTCCTATATTTTTCCACTCATCAACATTAAATCCCAATTGTATCTCCTATCTATATCTCCCCAGCTTAGTTTTAAGAAATTGTCTGTATACTAGTCTTAAGTTATTTAATGTAATCATTTTCTGTTTTTTACACTAAGTACTAAAAAAGATCATATCTTAATGTACAAACCATTTTATGAAATAAATGAAATAATTGAAACGAAATGATCTCATTATCTCCTCTGTCTCACCTTGTCCCCTTTCTCTTTCTACTATTGATAACTTGCATCCCTCTCTTCTTCTTTCATTTTTCCACAACTCTCCACCTCAATCCAGTTCTTCCGCAGTCGCCTCCTCTTAGGACTCTCACAAAGCTAACTTTCAAAAAATAATGCCCATCTCAGTAAATGCTCTTTCGATTTTTCCAACCTTTCCCTGAATGACGCTCTTTCCATGTTTTACAGAGAATTATTTACCTCTATTTCTCTCTACGTTCCCAGTTCTCGTCATAAAACTTCATCCGCATCGCCCCCGTGGTATAATAGAAGACTCCGTTCCTTAAGAAACAAAAGAAACAAGTTATGGGCAGTTTTTCTTCGCATCGGTTCTTCTTCTGACTATTCCAACTATTTCGGTCCAACTATCTTAATTTTACCCAGCTTTATAACTCTCTCTACCAACGCTATCTAAATGATGCGCATACCAATCCAATAAACGACCCTAAGTCCTTTTTTAAATTCGTAAACTATAAAAAAAAAAATCCGACGGCTACCCTCCTTCTCTCTCTTATGAAAATATCTCATCCACCGACCCACATACCATTGCCTACAACTACAAATCTCGTGGAATTTGTATCCTTTGCCCTATCAGCATTAGAGAGTGGCAACGAAGTCGACGTTATTGCAACTGATTTCAGTAAGGCGTTTGATAAAATATCTCATCAACTAATACTCTTTAAACTGTCTGCCCTTGGCTTTCAACCTATATTGATAAAATGGATATCTTCCTACCTGGATAATCGCTATTATAGCGTTCGTTTTAGGTCCGCACTTTCTTCCTCCTTTTTAGCAACATCTGGTGTCCCACAAGGCAGCCATTTAGGTCCCCTTCTCTTTATCCTTACAGTTAATGATCTCGAGAAGGTCATTAAACACTCGTCTCTCTCTGGATATCTTCCTACCTTGATAATCGCTATTATAGCGTTCGTTTTAGGTCCGCACTTTCTTCCTCCTTTTTAGCAACATCTGGTGTCCCACAAGGCAGCCATTTAGGTCCCCTTCTCTTTATCCTTACAGTTAATGATCTCGAGAAGGTCATTAAACACTCGTCTCTCTCTGGATATCTTCCTACCTTGATAATCGCTATTATAGCGTTCGTTTTAGGTCCGCACTTTCTTCCTCCTTTTTAGCAACATCTGGTGTCCCACAAGGCAGCCATTTAGGTCCCCTTCTCTTTATCCTTACAGTTAATGATCTCGAGAAGGTCATTAAACACTCGTCTCTCTCTGGATATCTTCCTACCTTGATAATCGCTATTATAGCGTTCGTTTTAGGTCCGCACTTTATTCCTCCTTTTTAGCAACATCTGGTGTCCCACAAGGCAGCCATTTAGGTCCCCTTCTCTTTATCCTTACAGATCTCGAGAAGGTCATTAAACACTCGTCTCTCTCTCTACGCAGATGATACTAAATTCTTCAAAATCATCCCATCACCTCAAGACTCCTATCTCCTTCAACAAGACCTTGATCGTTTTTCGACCTGGTGCCTTAAAAATCGCTTAGAGCTTAACATCACCAAATGCCAATCCATTACCCTATCGCGAAAGCGCAACAAGCCCCATCGCCGACTCTACCTTCTCCACGGTCAACCAATTTCTCTCGGTCAGTCTCTTCGTGACCTTGGCATATTGTACGACATGGAGCTAAATTTTCGTTCGCATATTGAGGAAATAATCTTAAAGGCCAACGCATCACTCGGCTTTGTTAAACGGTGGTCTAAAGAATTCTCCGACCCGTACGTGACCAAATCTCTTTACGTCTCATTTGTTCGCCCCCTGCTCGAATACGCTAGCCAAGTATGGAATCCCTTTCAACGTGTCCATATAGACAGAATCGAGAGCATCCAACGTCGTTTTCTTCGATTTGCTCTTCGGGACTATCTTGGAGCGATCCCCTAATCTTACCTCCCTATAAAGACCGTCTCAAACTTATTAACCTCAATACCCTTGAGGAACGCAGGGACGTAGCAGACATTTTCTTCATTCACCGTCTGCTCTCAGGCTTCATTGACTGTACGTCTCTTTACAACTCTATCTCCTTCAACACTAACCCTCGGAATCTTCGTTGTCCTCGTCTCTTCTATTTACCAATTCACCGCACCTCATATGGCTCAAACGAACCAATCTCCCGAATGCTGCGGAAGGTTAATTCAAACCATACTGTTTTTGACTTCAACCGCAGTAGTTCCTCCCTTAAAACTGACCTCCTTCACCTTCCTTAGCTTTAAGTTCGAATTAGACCTAGTTTTAGTTTTAATTTAGATTAAGTCATTGTAATAAAGGGTGATTTTTTAAGAGGTTTAGAACTTTTTTTAAAAAAAAAACACAAAAAATTCGAAAAAATGAATGAAATATTTATTTGAATCGATAGTTTGAACCTTGCAATTTAATGTTTAAAGATAATTTCATGCAAATGTTGATCGCGGCTGCGTCTCAGGTAGCCCATCCGCTGAGTCCAATTTTGGCATACTCTTTCACACATATCACGAATGAATGCATGGATGTTGGCTTCCAGTGCGTCAATCAATTTAGCTTGTAATAAGCCAAATAAATGGGGGTTTTGCCCCCACCAAAATTAAAAAAATTAGTGAGTCGAATTATTCGCGTAAATCAAGTTAGTTGTCCAAACACTCGCCTACGTACGATTAAGCTCGGCGAATTAATTCATTCGCCTAGAAATCAAAGCCTACTTAAATAATAATAAACGAAAGTGACAGCACCAAAACGTCAATTCGAACATTTATGGCAACACAAAAAGAATTCAAAATAAAAAAAATTGTGCGCCTTCAAAAATCATCAGCAATATTAATCTATTTTTTGAAGACAACAATACGGAGCATTAGATATGTGTAGATTGGGACGAAGTAAAAGGGACAATTCCAATACTCTAGATTCTAGAGCTTCCAAACCGTCTGTAAGTACCTAAATACATTAAGCACTGAAGTAATTTAGTGGACTTCTTTTAGATTTGTGTCCAACTTTCGTTTAACCAAAGAAGCATTCGTGTATATTTTGGACCAAATAAAAGACAAATGCATATCTATGCACACTTCTTGAATCCTTCCTATTATAAAGTTCGTTCTTATTTTCATTTTACAGCAAAATTATCCCAATATTCTTTGTTGGCTTTTTTTGACGCTCCAAATTTATGGATTTTGTGGTAATAATATTTAAAAAAAAATGTTGATTCCTCGCATTATAATGATTCCAACTGATGTCCTATTCGAATTTAAACGTCTTCAACTCACTATTCGTTTTCGCCGTTACCATTAATAAGTCGCAAGGACAATCTTTTCAAATGTGCAGTATAAAAGCGATGGATAAAAACGAACCAAGAATGTAAACTTCAAAAAACATTGCAATAAATGTTTTTAACTTTGTTTTATATATAAATTACTAGCTGACCCGTGCTCGCCTTGCTTCGCCAGCGCATTTTAATTTAAATCACAATTGAGTCTGACTCCCTCTCAATCTTATCCGCCTACTACTCGACTACCAGTTCAATTTAAAAAGGAGAGGAGAAACAAAAAACAACAAAAAGCACAAAAGATGCAAAAAAGAAGTACGACAGAGTGCGACAGCACAAAAGGTACAGAGAGAGAAACTGATTTTGTCGCACACATACACAAAATACACAAAAAAAAAAAAACCCTGGGAAAATCCAACGATCTAGCGTCAATCGCACATTTTACTTTTTTGAATTGTATAAAATTTATAGTTTATTGTTTGTGGTTCAACTTCAGGATAGCGTACAAAGATGATTTATATCTTAAAATCTTTGTATTAATTGAACTTTATTTGGATGAGTCATTCCAAAGCTAGGAGCTAGAAGGCATATCAGCTTAATCTCGACAATTTTCAATGCAACTGTGAAAACCGGAAACAATTTCGTGCAGTACTTTTTTAATCTATTCCGCGCAAACACCTTACGGCCGGAAAAAAAGTTACAGTTTTATTATAGTAAGGATTACACAGTTTCAAGTCGAGTAAGAAGTTGCGGGCACAGCTAGTCAAACAATAAATCAAACAAATCTATTCACCTTAAACACCAATTTAAGAAATTGAAATTCAACAAACTAAGTGCCTAATACAATTCAACTTCTTTAACTCTTCATTTCTTCACGTAGGTTATATAAAAAAAAAAACACTAAAACAAAAACCTTAAACTAAATTTGTTTTTACACCAATAATAAATCAAACAAATTAATTCACCTACATCGTCTTCACTTCTTGAATTCTTCAATTCTTTACTGTAGGTATTAAGGTAGATAATTTATCACACCCACAAAAAACAAAAACCTTAAACTCAATATATATTTACACCATCATCGCACGCCATCAGCCATCTGCGCATTTCCTCAGAAAAACATTGTAGCTGTTGATTACATCCACACTCACCATGCGTACTTCTTTTTCGTTTCACTTTCGGAAAAAACTTCACGCAGTGTTTTTTGACATATGTATATGCTTGTGCGATGTGCACCAGCCAGCCACCCCAAAGCAGAACAGCGATCAAGAACAACGGTTGCTGATAATTTACGATTTGAGAAAATAAATTTAGTTTTTCCATATTAGTTTTTGTGTTGTAGCTCAGCTTCTAGATGACACAGAAAGCTGATTGATGGCTTAAAATAATTATGGAAGTGTTGGTATTTTGTTTTGCTTGCATTGATTAAGAATTGTTTGAGTAAAAGCAAAACACAAGAAAAAACACATTTTGATCAAAAACGCTCCCAAACAATAGGCATGGCAATGAAAGGAATAGCCTATGTCCTTCTCAGGATCTTAAGGGACATTTCGAAAAAAGTTTCATCGAAATCTGTGCAGTAGTTTTCACGCCAACCGTTAACACATGAAAACGGCTACAGTTTTATTATATATATAGATTGTAAAAAGTTTTGCCCGGCGGGGGTTCAGCTTGTATTCTTACAGATTCCACAAAAGACAACAACTGTAGTACTGACAGATTATTTCTGAAATAACAACAACATTTGCTGTTCATTTAACAAACAATTTTGATGGTATTAACAATTGTTTTTTTTATTAATATTACAAAAAGATAAAGGTAAAATTGATAAATTTCTTCGCAAAATCATCAGCATTTTGTTAAATTTAACAAAATATGTTCATACGAACAAATAAACAATTTTTTAACAACAAAAGTTTTAACACAAGATAAAACTTTTTAAAATTATGTAAATTTTATAGAAACATTTTGTTGGACGTATATTGACATATAAAATTGTTGAATCAAGCATCATTTTTTCAAATATACTGGGGTTTTATTTTCAGTGTAGGCTATTCCTATTCTGATCTGACAGCCGATATCAACTAAGACTTAGCAATATTAAGACACTGGTTCAGTTAACATAAGTTAGTTATTAGCAATAAAAGTAAAATAATGTCTTTTAGCACATCTGCTCTGAACTTACAACTTGCAATTTTCACCTTTCATAGTTCGCACTGCAACCAAATTTTAAGTATGACCCTCGTTCTGAAATTACATATACCTAATACCAACATAATTTTCTCACCGAATTGCTTTGTTATTGGACATGTACATGACCGTATATCAACGATCATTTAAACGATATTGTTTTTGAGACTTTGATCTACAAAATAAGTCATATTCTGCTCGAATTTTTATGACAAACGTCAGCTTTCATTATATTTGTGGAAGATTTGACAGTAGATTAAGTTGGAGCTCTCATACTACTTCCCTAAGGAACTACCTGCAAAAAACAACTAAAATTTTGTACCATTTGAGGCTATATTGTTCGAGAAACAGTCTATTGTGGTCTGGTTCAATCCAAACTACAGGCTGACTTGCTGGGGCGGCACACACAAAAATAAAATGCAACTTCTGTTGGTAATTCAAAAGCATTTGCTGAGAATTATCTGGCAACGCAATGAACACAGTTTTTCTCTCTCTTTTTATGCATTCTTATGTACTACCCTTAAAAAATATTTCCTCTTACAAAGTCTTAAAAGTATTTTTCTTAAGAAGCGGGTCTTTGTCTCTTAGGAATCTTGCTTACGCACAATACTCACTCACAATGGAATGAATAAATCTGATCTAAAAAATAATTTTCGCCTTTCCGATGATTGTATGGAAAAATTAAAATCGTTAAAAAAAAACACTTTTCGTCAAAAAGTATTTTTGTCCTTCGAGTTGGGAGATTAGAACTCATTTGTTTTGTCAAACTGAAGTTGCAGCGACTTCTAAGATACATTTTGGCCAAGACGATGGACATATGTTTGTTAGCTGAAAAATTGCTTAATGAATTGCGTATTTAAGTACCCCAAAGAAGTACAACATTTCAATTTATTCTTGATGTGGAATATTAGTTGGCTCAGTGGTTAGTGTGACCACTTTCGCTTAGATTTGATCCCCGGAAAACACAAATTGTTTCTTAAGGTCTGAGAAAGCGTTTCAAATGCAGCCGTTCGGTGTAAAATTCGTTCCACAAATAAAACCGATACAAATTTTTGAGACTACTCATCGAAATCTGTTTTAAGATGAACAGGAAAAAATTCGCTATAGTTTTTTTTTTTATCGACATAGACCGCGCTTTCGAAAACGGAACTTTTGACAGCATGTGCAGCTCTTATAGGAAGCATAGGTCTTCTGACACTTTTATCATCTAAATCAACAACAACAACGACGATTGTATGGAAAACTTAAAACCGTGGACACTCCAGCTTCACATAGATGGTAACTTGAGCAGCAATCTGTTAAAGCAATCTTTTATTGATCTGTGGGAGAAATTGCAACTGAATATTAATGACATTCAGCTGTTTCTTCTTAAGATTGTTCCTGAACTTCTTCATGTCTAAAACTGTGCAGCACAAACAATTCGAACTGAGGCCCGTATATCATCAGCTTAGAAGGCTGGAAGTACAGGCATTCACAAAAATACTTTTTATATCCACTTAATATGTGGTATTGCATATATGTGTATGTGCATCTCTAATTGAAGAGCTCTATACTGACTTTGTTTTCTCAAACGAAAAACTTTTCACTATAATTTTAGCATAATACAAAATTTTGAATTTTATTTCAAAAGTTCGTTCGCGACTTTGAAATTAAAACACGCCAAAGACCCCCACTGATCTGGGTTCAAAAAGGCAACCTCCGTTGAGCTCAATTCTTGTTTACAAGTGTGAAATGTGCCCCCACCCACGTGTGATCGTATATTACGCTCAATACTCGTACACGGCGATATATTGCTTCACCTTGAACTGGCTGCAGTCCTTGCACGTGTACGTATGTCATTTAACTCGATTTCATAGTAAAGGCAAACAACATCAAGTACCTAATACCTTGCCTTTCGAGAAACAGGTATGGCAACAACCGCCCAACCGCAACGTGCACGCCTCAGTCAAATAAATATGAAGAAATGAAATTTAAAAATAAAATATCTCCATCGTTTTAAACAACCACTTGGAATATAATGCAACCGCCTCCCTTATCCTTGCGCCGTACTTAAGCAAATAAAAATCATATGCACCCACAAATACTGTAGTTTTTTATTTGTTTGCACTATAGGACCTTGAATTTTGCAGTAAGGTTAGGCTGGGTGGTTAAGATAAAAAACAACCACTGCACACCGCCAATTGAAAAGTTTACACTTTGCAGAAGATACTTATCGTCATCATCGTCGTCGTGTAGGAGTATCACTTAACCTCAGCTTTGAATCTATTGATAGTGAATCAAATCCGGTTTTTCTTTTTGTTCTTCAGTGCAGGAACATAATTTTAATGTAATGTTGAAAGTTCATTTTCCTTCAATTGAAAATTGTAAGGCCACACAGTGTGAGAAGTTTCAATGAAATTTTATCCTTTTTTCACGACTATTCACGGCAAGGTAAATTTTAAGTGATTTCGCAGTCGGAAATCTAGACTACTTGGATTTATTTTTTTTAATAAGTTTAAGAGTATGATTTTCCAGTTCTGGATTGATCAGTTTTTTTTTTTTATTAAAAATGGGAAAATGTTATATGCAGGTGAGAGACTTTAAACATAGGTAGGTTTTATTTTATTTTTAATTTGAGGGTCGTGATGAGTTTTGAGACAGAAAGGTCAAATGGTGAATTTTGGATCACTATTCAGGGTCGCGAATGTGAGAGTGATAAATTGAATTGACTTAATTTTACCAACTACTTTGCAGTTTGGCAAAAAAGAAATTATTTACTCTACAAGTACGAAATGGTTCATTAAAAGTCAGGGCTTTCAGCACTTTGCAATTTGAAAGACCTTTGCAAAATATGGAAGTTTCACCAATCAAAAAAAAGAACAGTTTCAATTGTCAAATGGCGAATTTGTTAAGCAAAACATTTCTGCATTTGGTCGTGTCCACATTCCAACTCTGAACATAGATAGTACTGTTCAGAGTTTAAAACGATTCGGCTTGCACGTTTGCGTTACTTGACGTTGTTAGGTATTAGGTTTTTGTCAGCTCAATAGCTCTAGATCAAAACATAACTCGCGCAGAAGTAACTAAGTTCAAATGAGGTATTTGATGTAGAAGCAGCCTTGACATTTGTCATATTTTTGTTTAATACTTTTTAGAAGACAGTTTTTCTGTCAGCTTCAGCAACACAGTCACGAAAGAACACTCCGTTCGGATGGCCTTAGTTTAACAAAAAAAATATAACGCAGAAGTATTACAATGGAGGCTTTCAAGTATCTAGTTTAGTAAGTCTGACAGTTGGCTGACGTAATATGTCTCATTTTCGATTGAACTAGATCAGTCACATGAACGGTTTTTTCAGTCGACGTCTGTGTCTGTATGAATCTTGACAATCAAGAATTTCGTGACTGAGCACTAAGTTGACAGTTCGTATATGTGACTGACTTATAAAAAGTGGCGTTACCGACTAATCTAGTTTTTGCGTTCAGAATACAAGTAGTCCAGACCATTCTAGTTGACTTAAATTAACTAGATTTTTTAATGTACCCAATTACTTTTCTCGTTTTCAAAAAGATTTAATTAATTTTCTAGCGGCCTTGCTAATAATCAAACACTAATGTCGACGATTAGCTGGTTGCCAGTTTTAGTAAAATTGTACAGCATTAGTTAAACGGTACCAATAAACAATTAGACCTCCACATCTGCTAGTGCAACAACTTTCTAAGAATCTATTATATTTCTTGTCATCGCAGAATTATTCAATTTTAATAATTTGTTTTCGTGAAAATCAAGGTCAATGGTTTATTTCACAACGAGGATTTTATTCTAAAAAAAGGAATATATAAATTAATAATAAATTAATTTGCCCAACTGAGCGATCTTGCGGGCCAGTGCGGGCCAGTGCAAATCTCCAACACGAGAAATGAGGCGACCCGGGAACGCCGCCCTCAGAATATCGGTTGTGGCTCGCGCAGTGTGTGCCGTAGCTCCGTCCTGTTGGAACCACATGTCCTCCAGTCCTAATTCGTCCAATTGCGGCAAAAAAAAAACTCAGTTAACATGGCCCTATAGCGCGCACCGTCCACTGTTGTCGTTTGACCAGTGGCGCTCTCGAAAAAAAATGGCCCGATGACTCCTCCAGCGTTAACAGCGCACCATGCAGTAACTTTGAGCGAGTGTAATGGCTCCTCGTGCATTACTCGTGAATTTTCGGTGCCCCAGAAGCGATAGTTTTGCTTGTTCACGTACCCGCTGAGGTGGAAATGAGCCTCATCGCTCATTATGATTTTGGTCGAAAAATCGTCCACTTCGTCCTCGAGATTGAGGATGGCTTGGGCGTAGGTTACACGCGTTTGGCGGTCGACAGGCAGCAGCTGATGCACGCACTGGACTTTGTACGGGAACATGCGCTAGTCTTTAACCAAAATTCGCCGGCTGATGGCTATTTGCGAGGCACGGTGTCTGGTCGATGTTTCTGGCGACAGCTCGACATCCTCGTCAACACAACGGGCGCTCCGGGGCTGGCCACTCTTGGTAACGTCTCGTGTGGTCCCATACTCTTCAAGGTTGGTGGCCAAACGGCGCAGTATTTGCGCAGTCGGTGGCGGACGGCCGTGGAATCGGCGAGACGGAATTCGCTCTGCGCCATTCAGAAGAATTGTTACGCAAAAAATTAGACACGATTATTCCGCGTTCTTGGGAGTGTATCGCTCCATGGCTTGTTCACATCTGTCTAGTCCACAAATGTCAAAACAGATTTGACATTGGCGGCCATTCGCAAAAATAAGAGCATCTTCCAATAGGGTGATCTCTTTTGGCCCACCTTGTATAAGCAAAAAACAAAACACAAAATAAGAAATGCACAAAATATACACTAATCTGTCAAATATCATAGGCAAATCAGTACTGTCCTATCGTCCGATCGGACACAATTTTAGGTACTTTTTCTAGTACGCTTTCCTTTGTTTTCTAATACTTCAGATTGATTTCTGAGCGAATTTATATCGTAATAACATCTCTTTAAAATTATTCAATCAACGGAACACAGTTTATTAGAATGCTGATGTAGGCTGATGATGCAAATCAAAGCTTATGATAGTCTAAAGATCACATTTGAATTATTATCAAGTAAATATTTTTGAAAGAAATAATAGCCTGCTAATTGATTTCCGTTTGAATTACAATTTGCAAAGTAAATACATGTATCGAAATGTGAAAATAAATATAATTTGATCTTTTAAAAATTGAAAGCCGCGGACATTTTTCTATAGGAAAGCTGTCATGTGCACTCCTCTATGAATTCACACCAGATAAAACAGAATTCTGTATTATCTTGAATTCGCGCATACTACCTGGTAGTCCTCCAGAAGTTTCTAAATTTACTATTGCGCGTGGATTTTGCTGAATGCTAACAATTCTTGTTCCTATATTTTCCGCAGAGTAAACCTTTTCGCACCAACCATTTTTAAAGAGGGTTTAGTTGCAGCCGAATATCTACCTGAGCCGCCTAAGGTACTCAGAATTGTTGAAAAAAATAGCTATTCAGGTATGAGCTGTCCAATCTTTAGTGAACACATATTAGCGATATTCTGGCAACTATATTTGTTTATTGGTAAATGGATTTTGGAAAGTCTGGAGTCTTTTGCGTAAACTGCCAGACTAAAGTTGATTATTGGTAAGGCCGTATTTGTTGTATTCACGAAACCGGTGAATGCTTTGCATATAATTGATAAAGTTTGACTTAGTATCCTGCACGCGCTAAATTTTACCTCCCATACAAAAATGTCTAATAATAATAATAATTGGCGGAACAGGTCCGTATGGACCCAAGCCTAGCTTCTCACAACCATTCGTCTTGTGTGAGTTTTTATTTTTGGGACGAATGGAAGGGATCTACAATTTTATGCCGAGTCCAAACGGCCAATTGAGAAGCTCTTTCATGACAGTTATACTCTCGGATGTTTGTCAGACGTTCGCGAGAGGTGGCGCAGCGAAAAAAACCTTAAGTTGGAATTTGGGTTTTTCTCGGGATTCGAACCTGGGACCCCTCGCTTAGTAGTCCAACACACTAACCACTAAGCCACTGCGCCACTATACAAAAATGTCTACAAAGATAAAATTTAGCAAGGCAGTTTGGCAAAGCAGTATCCTAATCGCTCGCTAAATTCTTAACTTTATTGTAGATGCTCCGATGACAAGTCTCCACTCATTTAGCTCGCGAAATAAATGCCCGGTACGTTAAATCGAAGATAAATTTTGACAGAAGAAAAAGTTTGTGTGATTATTATGGATTTTTTTGGAGGAAACCACAGAGAACGTTAGCGTGATTAATAAAAGAAAACGCAAGACCAAAATACAAAATAATTATTTAGCGACGATCTTTAATGTGGAGAATCGAAGTGGAGACGCTAAAATTTACCGCGAGCAGGATACAAGCTCAAAGTGCAAATTGTATTTGATTGGTAAAATGAATTAAATAATACAATTCTTTTTTAACTGCTGTCACTTTGCAGTACCAATTACTTGGTGAAATGAATTTCTTTAAAATAAATTTAAAAACAGCAAAAACATAAGAAAAAATGTTCGTTGAAATGGAGCCGTGTTGTTCAGCGTTGCCATGGTAACTCATTTCTCTTTGATGGGAAGCCTTTTCCATCAGATAAATTTATTTAATACGAAATGTTCATGTTAAGTAAACAAAATTCATTACACCAAGAATTTGAACTTTTATTTTTTGTGGTTTACTAAACACAAAATTACACAGACGATTTCGAAGAACTTAAAAGCATTGGTAAATTACTCTAAAGAGTTAATTGATTCAATCAGAAAACAAATTAAATTTTTGTGCGACAAAAGTAGTTTTATGCTGCACTTACAACATCACATATTCCTAAAAGGGAAGATTAAAGGGATGCCCAATACTAAATATCCTTCTGACTGAAAGAGACAGCACCACCCAACACGCAAAAATAAGTGACATGTATTTTGGTCGGCCATCTTGTTTACGTGGTAGGAATTATGGCAATGTTCAGCATTTTGATATTTTTATAGCGATAGCTTAACGAAATTTCGCTTTCCTAAAAAACAAAATGGCTTCCGGAAAATTATTTATTTACCTCGTATAACTGATTAATGCATTTTTGGTTTTGGCATTAATCACCACTCTCATTTCACATATTTTAGAGCAGAAAGATAAATGTTTTCAAGTGATTGCAGAAATGTTGGTCGCCGGAGCATGTGTTTATTTGCCCTTTACGTGTCTATAATTATGGGTAGACACTTGAGGCATCTGATTTGTGATCTCGTTCTTACGCCTTTATAAGCATTGACGAATCACTCTGTTCCGTGTCGTGCAAAAATGCTCGAGCGTGATGTTGTAAATAATGCAGTAAGTTCACTTCCTAAAAAAATAAATTAAATTAAATGTTTTGTTTTTAATTTTATTTAATTTGGGTAATTATCCATTATAAAAAGTTGTTAAAATATATAATTTACAACATCGCCCAAACTAAAATGAGCCCACAGTTGCATTTTCTGATTTTTTGGCCGATTTTTAATTTGGGAGCTTTTGGCGATTTTTTCACATACATTCTTAGGTGGCATTATGGGCCCATTCCAAGAGAACTAGTTATTAGGCCTGCTTTTTTTTTGGGCTTCGATCTCAGCAAAGCAAAGTAAAATACTATTTTCAGCACGCAATTACAACGAATGCGTTCTACTTAACACTTCGAGGGCTCAGATTAGTTGTTGTGATTTCTGAAAATCCTACTTTACTTCGCTTTGCTGAGATCTTAGCCTAAAAAAACACGCCTATTGTAATCGGAAACTAAAATAAAAAAAAAGAAACACTTTTCGTCAAAAAGTACTTTTATCCTTCGAGTTGGGTGATTTGAACTCATTTGTTTTGTCAAACTGAAGTTGCAGCGATTTCTAAGATACATTTTGGCCAAGACGATGGACATATGTTTGTTAGCTGAAAATTTTCTTAATGAATTGCGTATTTAAGTACCCCAAAGAAGTACAACATTTCAATTTATTCTTGATGTGGAATATTAGTTGGCTCAGTGGTTACTGTGACCACTTTCGCTTAGATTTGATCCCCGGAAAACACAAATTGTTTCTTAAGGTCTGAGAAAGCGTTTCAAATGCAGCCGTTCGGTGTAAAATTCGTTCCACAAATAAAACCGATACAAATTTTTCGAGACTACTCATCGAAATCTGTTTTAAGATGAACTGGAAAAAATTCGCTATAGTTTTTTTTTTATCGACATAGATCGCGTTTTCGAAAACGGAACTTTTGACAGCATGTGCAGCTCTTATAGGAAGCATAGGTCTTCTGACACTTTTATCATCTAAATCAACCACAAGTTCATTTTAGAGTTACATTATACAGAATATACTGAAAGATCAAAAGATTCTGACCGAAACGTTGGATGGTGCAATCTATTTTGATAAATTTGGCAGCGAAAGTGGAAGGTAGAATTTGAGCAGCATCGGAAACTTTTTTCCTCGAGTGGGGTTTTTCCCTTGCGTCTCGGCCTTGAGAAATAATATTATTTGACATATCGGGCCGTCGCCGTGTAAACGTACTCGTATATTTTCAAAAGTCGAGCTGCTTATTTAATCAAAGCAAGAACAAATCGCTAAGTACAGGGTGGCGCACGAATCGTGCTACAAAAATAAAACGTAATAACTTTTTTTCTGTGTGAGTAATCGGCATATTTTTTTTTTATTTTGTAGGTTACTATTTAGATTTATAAAAATGGATGCTTGGGATACGGAGAAAAGAATTTGGATAGTGCAACGGTACCATGCCTTGCAGTCCGTCATTTCCGTCCAAAGGGAATTTAGGCGGGAGTTTGGCGGTAATCCCCCGAGTAGATGGACCATTATGAGGTTTGTAAACATGTTTGCCGAATCTGGAAGCATCGCACGAAGGCCGTACCATCGAGATGCCAATGTTCGGGTTCAGGATACAATCGCAGCAGTAGCATCTGCAATACAGGCCAATCCGAGCGTTTCGACCCGAAACTTATCGGGGCAAATTGGAGTTAGTAGACGGTCATTACAACGGATACTTCATGACGATTTAAACTTGTTTCCGTACAAAGTCCAAATTACTAGCAAGTTAAACCCTCAGGATTTGCCTGTTCGCCTGGAATTTTGCCAAAAAATGATATCAATGGCCGAAGAAGACAACACATTGATCAATTGTTTGTTCATGTCTGATGAGGCCCATTTTGATCTTAACGGCAATGTAAACAAGCAAAATTGCCGTATATGGAAAGAGTCTAATCCAGAAATGCTCTATGAGACGGAACTGCACCCAGAACGAGTCACTGTGTGGTGCGCAGTTTCATCAAGGTGTATTGTCGGGCCGTACTTCTTTGAAGAAAACGGTGTAACCGTTACTGTCAATGGGGACCGTTATTTAAAGATGTTGAAGGAGTTTTTTTACCCAGAACTGCGCCGAAGACGTATACCATTCAACAGCGTTTGGTTTCAGCAAGATGGAGCAACTGCACATATAGCCAGACCAGTTATGGCGGAGCTAAAAAAAAATTCGCAAACAAATTAATTTCTAGGAACCCCACTCTTCGCTGGCCCCCAAGGTCACCTGACCTGACTGCACCAGACTTCTTTTTATGGGGTTATGTCAAGCAAGAGGTGTATAAAACGAAGCCCAGGAATTTAACTGAATTAAAGCAGTCCATAACGACAATAATTGAGGCGATCCCAACTTCAACTCTTCAGGCCGCAATGAATAGTTTTTTGATCAGGTGCCGCATATGCGTGGGAGAGCGTGGAGGTCATTTGCGATCTATAATCTTTAAAAACAACTAAGTATTTAAAATAAAATTTAATTTTCTAACCAATAAAAAAAAATAAATGAAATACATCGATTAAAAAAAAAGTTATTTGAATTTCTTATTGTAGCACAATTGGTGCGCCACCCTGTATATGAAATGAGGAACTAGTACCCTAAACGCTACAAAAGGACATCAAAAACGATCAATAACACTCTTATAGTGTCTTCGCTTTGTAGATCATAAATGGATACCAAGTTGTATTTTACTCCTCAGCGATGTGGGTACATCAGCTAGTGATCCTCAACCAGCTCAAGCAAACTTTTCTCTAAATACACATCAAATTTCTATTTTTTTTCAAGCAATCTAAAGTTTTGTGTGTTTGTAGGATGTTATATCCTTTCATTATGAAATGTGATTTACTAGCAAATTCATTGGCGTACTCATACGCCACCGATAACCAAAAACCAAAGTCTGCATAAAAACATTAACGAGTCCTTAAAACCTTTAACTTACCTTAAATTCGAAGTAATAATCTTATTTGTTTGGGCCCCCAAATCCACTCCTGTATAAATTTGCCTTTTACCCAAAAAAAAAAAAGAAAAATTAAGATGGTAAGAACATAAAAGCGAAGAACTTTTTTTGTAACTTAATTTCATTTTAGCAATCTTTGAAGTAGCAATCATGGTGTGCGATTGACGCAACAAATTTGTTGAATCAGAAGCCAGGTGGGGAACAAAATCTAAATATAAAACAGGATGCACCACATTGTTGCATAGTCGAGATTCATAACAGCAAATATAAAGCCCTTAGTAGTGTAATAGCATAAAGTGTAAATGACGCCTTTGATGCATCTAGCAACATATACACTTTGCCCAGCATAAATTAAATCTCTTGTGCTATACTACTTGACTGCAGCAACTTACACAAGCAGCTGTTCTTGAGATTTTTTTTTTGTTCTCAAGGACTTTAATTTTCAATCGTTTGTCGTTAGGGAAGATGTTCGTTGATTATTCCTCTCTCTTGCGGCAACCTGTACTTCTTGCAAAGTATCTGTATAAGAACACAGAGATGCTCCATGGAATAGTGTACTCAGATTTGAAGCGATAGAATGTTCTAGCTGTACCTCGTCTTAACACAGTGTTGTTGAGAAATTACGTTGCAGACATTTAATAGAAGCGGAGAAGAGGGGAAGCAAGTCATGCTTAAACGAATAACTCTTAGAGTGAAAGTTTTAAGAATAAAATTATTAATAAAAGTGTTCGATCTGACACCAATTTATTTTTGTATGTATGTGACGGGTGCGCCATCTTTTAACTCGATTTCGATTTCCATATACGAGGTATTTTTATTTTGATTTGGTCCGTTACAATTTATTTGAACTAGTTTTTGAATACAACATCAGTCAAGTTGCAAGTCATCAAGTTTTCGACCATATCGGTCGGTATAGTTATGATTTTGGCACAAATGATTGTTTTCAGCTCGTCAATGGTCGAGGCTTGCTTGTGTACACTTTGCTTTTCAAATAACCCCACAAAAAGAAGTCCAGAAAGAACTGGAGATCTGTGTGGCCAGTCAATGCCGCCATTTTTGGACAGCAAACGTCCAGGTAATTTCCTTTGCAAAAGGTGTATTGTTTGATTTACAGTGCGGCTTCAACCAGTTCATTGGAACGTCAATGCCCAATAACGATCTTCCACTGTTCCGTGCTTAACGAAATTCGATACAAAACGACAAATAGTGTTGTCAGACGGTGCTTGTTGTCCACAATATTTTCGACGAAATGCACACGTTCAGTTAAAACAACTGAAGGACTATTTTCAATGTACAGCATCACTTTTTCGGTGTGAAACGATTTTCCTTTCACATTCCCATTTTTACCCGACTGCACACAGAGAGGGTTGTGTGTTTCGCGCGTATCCTATGCACGTTCCATCGGGACACCCTGTGGCCGAAACGGCTTGACCGATTTTTAATAGTGAGCTGTTATTTCATTCGTATTCTTCCGCGGAGTGTCATAGGCTAAAAAGATAAAAATAAAAAAAAAGTTGGTTTAAAAAACCAAAAAACCCAACTGACTGTAAAAAGAAGAATTAAAAAAAAAACCTCAGTTTCCTAGAATAAATTGAATTGGGAAGCAACAATAATAAAAGTAAATCATATATATTTTATATTACTTTCAACAAAAATTATGGAATTATTTTCATTTATAAAATGTCTACCAAAAACTTTTCAGTTGTGTTTTTTTTTCTGTAGCAAAAAAAAAAACGCTTAAGCCCGTATGACACTACATTTTTTGCATTTTTTCTGCTTTTAAATTAAAACTAGAACGAAAAGTCCCGATTGGAGTGAGTGCGAAATACCAACTTTATAAATGTAGAAACGTAAAAAAAAATACGTTATTCAGCTGTTGGCAGCTTTTTGTTTGACATTACAAGATTAGTTAACAACAAATTCGTTTGAAAATTTGTGGTTGATTTGCAGACAATGGTCGCATTCAAAAATCTAGTTATCTTAAGTCGACTAGATTGGTCTGGATGAGATGCAACCTGAACGCAAAAACTAGATTGGTCGGGAACGTCACTTTTTCTACGTCAGCCACATATGCGAACTGTCAACTTCGTACTTAGTCACGAATTTCCTGACAAGATTCTTCGGCTATCCCTCCATAAACGTCAACTGAAACAGCTGCTCATATGACCGATTTCCCCAATCAAAACCGAGATGCATCTGGTGAGAGAGCTGTCAGACTTACTAAACTAGATACTTGAACGTCCACAACTGCTACCCCTTTCGTACTACACTTTCAGTCACTCTTACACAGCGCTGACTTTTCAACATGATAAAAATGAGGAAAATATGTAGTGTCATACGGGCTTTACTAATATACAAGGTGGGCCAAAAGAGATCACTCAATTGGAAGATACTCTTATTTTTGCCAATGTCAAATCTGTTTTGGCATTTGTAGAATAGACAGATGAAGAATACAAGTGAACAAGCCATGGAGCGATACACTCCCCAACAACGCGGAATAATGGTGTCTAACTTTTTGCGTAACAATTCGTCTGTAGTGTTGGCGCAGCGCGAATTCCGTCTCGCCGATTCCACGGCCGTCCGACACCGACTGCGCAAACACTGCGCTGTTTGGCTACCAATCTTGAAGAGTATGGGACCACACGAGACGTTACCAAGAGTGGCCGGCCCCGGAGCGCCCGTTGTGTTGACGAGGATATCGGCTGTCGCCAGAAACATCGACCAGACACCGTGCCACGCAATTAGCCATCAGCCGCCGAATTTTTGTCAAAGACTAGCGCATGTTCCCGTACAAAGTCCAGTGCGTGCATCAGCTGCCTGTCGACCGCCAAACGCATGTAACCTACGCCCAAGCCATCCTCAATCTCGAGGACGAAGTAGACGATTTTTCGAACAAAATCATAATGAGCGATGAGGCTCATTTCCACCTTGCGGGCGTTTTGCACTGGCCCGCAAGATCGCCCGATTTAACCGTTCCAGTCTTTTTTTTGTCGGTTTTTTTGAGTCCCGTGTTTACGTGAACAAGCCCGAGACCCTAGAAGCCCTCAAGGACAACATTCGACACGAGTGCGAGAATCTGTCGCTGATGAAAAATGCCATAAAACGAACCCCTGTGGCAATCAATTGTGACGGCGCTCATTTGACCGATATCATCTTCTCGACTTGACCAATAAAATTCTAAAGGTTCAAATAAACAGAATCGAAGGTTTTCATTTAGAAAAAAAAATGAGAGCCAAACAACATCGGATGAATTCTTTTGGCCCACCTTGCACAATGTCTGATTACAAATAATGTGAATTCATATGAAACTTTAAAAAACTTTAACCAGCTATACTTGAATGCGTGACATGTTTTGCTGATATTTCGCTCTCAGCCGGAGAAAAAAATACAAGTGTCAAACTTCACAGAAATGACAGTCCATATCATATCTATAGCATGATATGAGCTGAGCACTAAACATTATAAAGAATGAAATTTTTTATAGCATACTATTTGTGGCCTCCACGGGCAATTTTCATAGTATGATATTATATTGCATGCTATAAAATCGTGCAGACGCCGGGTTAAATACCGACGCAAAGATGGCGCACCCTGTATGTATTTTCGCTTTCTTCTGTTACAGTACATGCTTTAAAATGTACAATGTTTATTGAATGTTCGCATTTAATTATTGCAACTACAGTTCAATTGCCAATTTAAACGGCCCAAGGTCTAAAATTACGGTTCGGCCGTATGTGACAAGTAAAATCACGAAAAAAGTTACCTTCAACCTTAACTCGCAAAATGGTAATATAAATTATTCTGCTTCTTTTATTTTTGCTTCTACTGTTTCCAATACTGTGAGACATATTTTTCTGTCCTCGTGCAAAATTCTGAGTGCTGATTGAACGTTTATAATGTCTGCCCCTTTTCAAATTTTGCCGCAAGAGACACGGTTGTGAGACATGACATACTTTTTTTATTTTATCAACCATTGCCCAAAGTTCTTCAAATTGCACCCACCATGAACAATATGCTACCATGAGGAAAACCTAGATCATGCTATAAGTAACAACAATAGAGCTGGAAGAGGAGTTTCACCATAACTGATCGAACATACCTACAGGAAAAGTATCAACGGAACACTTTAGTGAAACGAGAAGAAAATTTAAAAAAAAAAATCCGCAGTGAAATATTAATAAATCGATTTATCAACTTGTACTACCCTGATCTTATTTTTTTGGCATTTGGCGATTACTTGACATTTCAATTGACAGCTTATAATTATTGACAACAAACAATGAAAGGTTTAATGGGCAAGTTGCATTGAAAAATTTTATAGTACATCTAAATTCGATTTAACATTAGTAACATATTTGATCACAACACTCAGTCTAGCGGCAGTTAAAATAAATAGTTGCGGCGAGAGGTTCATAAAGGAGCATAGAACCGCCCAAACTATCAAAGCCAGCTGAAAGAAACAAGGACGTCTACAAGTTGGCTGCAATTTTGGTGGATGGGAAAGTATATATGGCTATTTGCAATGTTTAATTAAATGGCACCTAACAGCTTTGACAGTTTTTTGGAGAAACGGTTCAGCGTCGATAGGCAAATTAAAAGTTTTCGAGAGAGGGTTTTATTTCAGTATTGGGGGGAAATAATTTCATTGGGGATTATACACATTTTTGTGGAACAAAAATTAAAACATTAATTTATAGCTAAGCGTTTTCCAATAGGGATGTGTCAATGTTTATCATTCAGTATAACTGATGCCAAATTGAATAGTTTCACGATTGATCCAAATGATAATACTTTATTATCAAAATTAATGTTTGTCAGCGCATATATAGCGCGTGTTGCGGCTGACCCGTAGGCCCTTCAAAGTCAACTCTCCAACGTTTGGTTCGAGACAACCAGGTCGGTAAACAACCAGACAAAAATTGTACCGTGCCACCGTGTGTAGCCGCAGTGGACATTTCAAAGGTCGATGTTATGTTCTATACATAATGGCATTCATTGATCTTTAAAATAAAGATAGAATTTCGTTCCATTTCAACATCGGTCCGCCTTTATTGGAAAATGCTTTTAAATAGTGTCAGAGGAAAGGTAATTTCAACTATCCGAACTATTGTTCGAATGTAACAAAATCGATTACGAAAAAAATCGTAATGTAATATCTAAGAAAAACACATAAAATTTGTTTTCTAATTTACTAGGTAGAGAAATGTCGAGAAATACAAAAATAGGAGTACAATTTGTCTTTAGGGAATACCGGAGTACGGCTTTCGAAAAAGGAAAAATTTTAAAAGGATAGCCTTCCAATACGTTTCATTAAACTTATTTTACCTCAAATTATCTCTCATCTCAAGCATGTGATTAACTGGTGCATAACAACATCGACTTTTCCTCAGTTCTGGAAAATTGCAAGAGTGCTGCCAATTGCAAAGAAAACTAATCCATCTTCTCCTGCTGACTTTAGGCCAGTTAGTATTCTTCCATGTCTGTCAAAGGCATTTGAGAAAATTATGGCTAAGCAGATAACGAAGCATTTAACACTCAATAGGCTGCTGTATGCTCAGCAATCAGGTTTCAGGGCTAAGGCAACTATCAGGCAAGACTACGATAGGGGCTATGTTTCGTTGCTTTGCTTGTTAAACTTCTCGAAGGCATTTGATAATGTAAATCATAAAATCCTGTGTTGGAAGCTTAAGAATAATTTTGGTTTCAGTGAAAGGGCAGTGAAATTAATTTATAGTTTTCTTTCTGGCAGATCGCAAAGGGTTTTCTCTGGTGAACGTCTTCCATTTTCAGAAGACATTAAGCAGGGAGTGCCTCAAGGTTCAATATTAGGACCGATACTCTTCTGCATGTTCATAAATGACCTCCCATCAGTATGTAAATATGCTTCTGTACATTTATATGCTGATGCTGTCCAATTACACCTAGCGAAACCCTTTAGCAACCTAAATGAACTTGTCCTTTGTTTAAACGAAGAGCTACGATATATTCACACTTGGTCAATAGCGAATGGGTTACGACTTAATCCATCAAAAGCCCAAGTAATCCCCATTTCCAAAAGTATTTTTAATTTGTGTCTTTTACCTGATATATATCTGAGTAACAATAAAATTAAAGCTGTCGAGTCAGTCACTAGTCTTGGCTACACAATTAATCGAAACTTGTCCGGTTATAATCATACAAACGTGATCATTGGTCGTATTTACGGATGTCTACGCAAATTACGGATTAGTGCTTATTTTACTCCACAGGAAACGCGACGAAAGCTGGTATTGGCATTAATCATACCACTCATAACATATGCTGAGGTGGTCTACAGCAGTCTAGATTCATTATCCCAACATAAACTTCAAGTTGCCTTCAACGACGCAGTGCGTTATGTTTACGGCGTTCGTAGATATGACCATATCTCTGTGTTTGCTAGGGGTTTAATTGGTTGCACCCTGCAAAAATATATCAACGCCAGGAATTGTATCTTTTTACATAAAATTATAAATACTCAATGTCCGTCTTATTTGTATAACAGACTTCATTTCACTCGCTCCTCAAGAACTATCAGCCTTATTCCCTCCCGTTGTAACTACCTTAATTCTTCACTTTTATTTTTCATATATACTGTCAGACTTTGGAACTCTTTACCCTCTCAAATTAAAAATATTTCAAATCCCTCATATTTTAAAATCCTACAACATTTTTCCAACCCATCCCACCAAATCTGAGCCCTCATTATAACATCACTCCATAACCTCAACCTCTCATCTCTTAGATTAAGATCTATTTTGTAATTAGATTTAAGAATTTTCAATTTTCCTGAAGCAAACCTACTAAGTACTATTAAAGATTATATCTTAATGTATAAACCAATTAATTGAAATAAATGAAATGAAATGAAAAAAAAAAAAGGAGTGCAATATTCCTATTGTAGTACTTTTGGCAGCGCTGGGCCCTTCGCGTATGTACATCCACAGAACTTGTTGCTCTTTTGTATGTAGTTTTTGGCCAGTCATTTATGGTGTTATTTTATGGATGGACCGGCGACCCATCGGATATTTCGAATATTTACCAGTGGGAAACTACGCCCATGGAGTTTGGCAAACCGTTTTCTTTATCATACCAAAGTAGCATCGATTTCCAATGGTGTGGTGATCCACCCCCGGTTTAACGCTAGCTTTTTATTCGTCAAGTTTGGCACGTAATTTCTTAACTTTAATATCTTAAAGTTGCATCTATTAACACCGACGTTTTGAAATTTGATACAGATTAGTACAAGACTGACGAAGGCACATGATGGCGCTTTTCCCCTCCAAAATAGAAACTGGCCGGAGATTTTTAGCTGAACCTTATTTTTGTGTGATCCGAATTCGGCCATCGGCCATCGACATAGAGCTATCATCTGCTGACGCTGTCACTTGGAAGTCGATGAAAAGCTACTGAGAACCGCTTTAAAATTTGATGGTAAATCTAAGGTGACGTCCATTTTGTTTTTAGTCATTTGTCTATAAAATATCCTCTTCTTTACGGGGTCATGAAATTGGTTATTCATTGACTTGATTTGATCTTCTACTTTCGACATCATGCTAGTTTAGAAGCTGCGCTTCGTGTTCGTTCGTATTCATGCAATCGTACCTTCACAGTCACTGAGTAGAAAGGACCAATGTCTTATGTCGATCTCAATACGTTATTGATATGGTTGGCTGTGGTTTGATTGTAGATGGTCAAGTTTCAAACAGTCCTTTCAAACTTTGTACACGTCGCAAATGCGGTAAACTTGACACTGCCTGAATACAATATGTGGTTCATGTATTCATGTACTAAAGGTTTGCCAAATCTTACAGACTCTCGGTGTCAGCTTTGATTCTTTGTGTTGCAACCTTGAATTCGTTTCTATTCAATATCTAACATCTTGCAAGGTCTTTTTAAATGAAAGAGTTGTCGAATTAGAGAGAAAATCTAAGGACGGCAAAGAAAAAGTGGTACCTACTCTGACGGAGGATGGAATTCGCGAGGATGTAGATAGGAACTGATATTACTTAAAAAGCTGTGACATTAGCTTGTTTTAGCTTTCAAACATCATATTGCCTTTAAATTTAAGGTAATAGGTTAGGTGAAGAAAGCGCGAATTATATACCTGAAGTGCTTTCCGAATAAATCAAGAAAAATCGAGCCTTAGGCGCTGTGGGAAGTGAAAACTCGGTGGTCATAAACCAGGATCAAAAGTCGAAGAACTAAATACGAACATTAGTTGTCCTCACGGCGAAAGATGTCATTATTAAACCACTGCATAACAAAAGCCCTTAAACTTAATTTTTGCAAGGTTCCTGTAACCGTAAGGAAGCTATTGGGGTGCCTTGTGACGGCGCTGATTACACAGTTTTTGTGTACTGACAATAAGCAGTCGGATCTGCTTAAGCCCGATGATGATTGGTAGAAGAAGAACAATGCCAAATTTAAGACCAGCAGCGCTATATTATTCGATATCTGGTGCTAGGCAGTCGAGCTTCATCTTCTTCGAGGAGACACAACTCAAACTAAGTCTTAACGACATGACAGTTATAGACGAACCGGTTATCGGTCGAATCACTCCGAAAAGGCCTTTATAATCAGCAAAAAACGACCGTCCCTTAAAAAAGCTCAACCAAAGTGGAAAGTCTAGAGACAGCCAAGTGGTTGGCGAGCTTCAAGGTGCCTTAAAAGTCTGATTCAGCAATCGCCTGGCCTCTCTGTAGATGTGCAAAAGAAGAAGTCTAATCGTGAGCACAAGGATAACACCAAAGTGCTGCAAAATCCAGAGAGATTGCTTTTAAAGTATTAGAGGACCAGCTTCCGCTTGAAGTGAGACCGCGGAGCAACGGAATTGACAATGAATGTTCACCGACCCAATAATAAATGTAGTCCCGCATTGGGTGTATTTTTTAGTTTTATATCTAAGGTTCAGAATATAAGCCCAAACTCAGTCGTGACTCCATTTTATTTGGAGGTCATACCTGGCCCAGAAGAAGAACGGCAGACACCCATTTAAATGCACAGATAAAATTCGAATGCTGATTCTAAGAGGAAATAACTTTTATTGCGATACCATATCTTCGACGGGCACCTTAGACTCATTGTCAGTTTTATCCATCGCTTACGGGTTGAGTTGTTAACGTTTCTACATTGTGTAGCCTCTTTCCTTCCCTTGGTCTTCCTAATATCATTCGAGCGCAGTTTTGGAGTGTTCACCTACTCCGTCACCCACTTTTCTTTCTTGCGGGGCCCTAATAACACAGTCTTAAAGCTCCTCATTCATCAGCACAGATTAAGATCGTGAACTGCGGCCTTTAGAGAGCTTCAATACATTGAATTTATTACGAAAAGCAATAAAACCAAATTTAACGCTTCAAATGTCAAGCTTCAGCTCTTGTACTGCAGTCCTTCTATCGAGATCACCAAACCTAAATGATGAGAAAGTTTAAAAATTTAAGCAACAATGCGAACCACCATTTTGCTGCAGTAGGGCGAAAATCGTTGGCAAGTTATTTTTAAATTTTTAGCGCATTCCCATCGTAATAATGCCCTAATTACGTCACATAATCCACACATGACATTGCAGTCTATACCCTGACATTTCTTTTCAAACTAACCTCCTTATTATTGGTACTTGAAAAAGAACTTGTGCTAGAACACAAAAGTTACACAGTGTCCCGCGAATGTATATATATAGGTAGATGCATGGCAATTGTGGGGCGAATATAGCTAACGATGTGATGACGGGTGACATTATCTCTGGGGAGCACCATCTCACACATAGGCAGCACCTTGTTAAACTATTCTCAGCGCTATTGATTGAAATTTGAAGAGGTCCTCGTGTGGGACATGAGAAAAGATTCTACACAACTTGATCCAAGAACGTCGTCGTCAATCTTTTTTCTTTAGTTTTTTGACTTTTTTTTCTGCTGTTTGTTGAAACGTCAAAAGCTTAATGTCCTTTAAATACAAACAATTTCTTGCGGTTTTTTTGCATCTTGAAGGATGAATATATTATCGGGTATTAATCAGCGCCATCGATTAAATTATGAGTAGCGCGACGGCGCAAGATTGCAATGAAGGCTTTCATTCTTATAAGCTTCGCTATGTAAATCTAAGGGTTGTTATATATATGGTTGCGGCAATGAAACCCGGGGGGATAGAATAACCTACTTTGCCGATTCAGCAGCAGAGACGGTTTATTTAATTTCAGCTTTAGGTTTGGTAATGAAAACGGCGACAAGAAGTAGATCCGGGGATATCAACTTCAAACAACACTAGTTGATGTTGACTAGCGCCATCTTGTCGTACCTGTCATCAACCTTCGCCCTTAATCACGCAATACGCCCACCACTGTACTAGGTGCATTCGGGAACGCGGTTTATATCGAACGGAAGCGATGTGTATCGATCGCCATCGCACACAAAGTCCATACACGTTCTCATCGAAAATGACAGAAAAATAGAAAATTAGCAAAATAACGAGTAACGAACAGTTCCGCTCAGAGAATCTCAACCGGCAAGTACTGATAAATATATCAAATGCACAAAGTTGAAAAGAAACAAAATCAAAATCTGTCTTATGCCGATTTCATAATGTCGCGTTGAAGCGCGCGTGCGTTAACAGATTATGTACAAACAAAGCGTTCATATGCTGCCACACAAAATACAACTTCAGGCGTTGGATCAACTTTAGATCGTAAATATCGTAAAGTTCAACGCGACGCCTGAGTAGACCTACTCCCACGAGCGTTTGACAACTTTAGAATTTTGAACTGTTCGATTTGAGGTCATAGAATGTGCCGTTGATAGTTCACAGAACTACTAATGTTTATCACACACATGTTTTAAAAAGCAATATGAGGTTTTTTTAATGCAAATTAATTAATTTAGTGTGTGGAAATAATGAATACCTTTTTTTGGTGGAGCTAATACTTATTTCTTTAGGTTTTCTTGTAAAAAATAATTTAATCCTTTGGTCTTGTTTCTATGTTTAGGTTGTTCTTTATATTATTGTTCTGTTATATACGATTTTTTTATCTATTTTGGACAATCATTTTTTAATTCTTGCACAAAAATTACAGCTACAAGAAAAAAGAGAGTCGACTTGATATTTGAATTCTGCTCTCTATTTGTTAGTTTAAACAAAACCCAACTTTTAATCTGTCATATTCTACTCTCTCAACGCGCATTCACTTCAAAGCAGCATTTCGTTTTACAAAATTGTTGCTCGCGTGCTTCTGCATTTAAAATCGTAAAGTTTCGAGCGTTCAACGCTGCATTTTGAATTCGGCATTAAAAATCAATTGCTCACAAAAATTAAATTTCTGAACATAAAGAAAATTTGACGGTGATGAATGTTCTCCCAGAATGTTTTATATATTGCAAAAAGGTAAGTTATATATTTATTTGTGATATGGATAAGATGTCAAAGGTGTAAGTGGCTCAAAGTAGCTCGAAGACTATCCACATACTTTGGGGTATATTTTCAGCTCTCTGAGAAAATTTCGCTCAATTTTTTGAGCTTTACAAATAACCATTTTTAGTTTCGACTTTATTTTAGTATTTCAAAATACATAGCTATATTTTCAATACAATTTTTGCAATTTTGTAAGCCTCCGTAAATTTAAATTCGAGATTAAAATTTTTTATTATTATTTTTTTGGCTCGGGAAAGTACGCGAACAGACCTACTGACACGCTACAGAAATTCTTATAACACCAGTCTCCAAGGTCACGAGTCTTTGACTGCACCTGTGTGAGTTAAAACAGAATAGATGTGCTTTCTCCCTCTGTACATGGAATGAAGCTGCCTTGACTTTTCTGAGGTTGAATCGAAGACTCGGATTATTTTTAGTAATAGTGTCTATTTCCTTTACATGTCTTAATCATCTCTACGACTTTCTTCTCTGACGATTGGATGTCGCTGATATCCACATATTTTAAAATCATAGAACACAGTAGGTTGAAGGCGGTTCGTCTAATCTCGTAATGCACTGTCAAGTTTAAGGTTTTGTGGTGACGATCGTTTGAAAACCAGAACATACTACTAACATTAGATGGCGCTCTCAAGCCGGGGTCGGGTATGGACTTTAACAACAATCACCGCAAGCCAGCAAATATTCTCCTTCTTCCTATTGTCACACTTCTTGTTACAGTTCTTCGCTGTAGAGGTGTATTATATATCCGTATTCGAGCCATGGCTAAGACTGGGAGTGATTGGAGTCGATATTGATTGTTTAGAACATAAGGATTTCCAGAACACTGTAGGCTTGTCTTGCATAATTGATATGATTCGCGGTGTGTTGTTCCAGAGCCTGCCATGCCCACCAATACATAGTTAGACGAAGCCACGTTGTGCTCGATGAAGTGGCATAACTGGCCCCACAGTTAAGAGATTAAAATAAGGTCCGCATGGGCACACTGTAGGCATTTTTCTTTTTTATAGTTCTGAACCGAGAGTGCTCAGATCGTTCTGATGTTTTTATAGGCGTTTTTCTTTTTTAGTTCAGAGCTGAGCTCTGAACCGAGCTCGAGCATTATGAGCGCGCTCTGAGCCGAGCGTGCTCAGATCGTTCTGATGTATTTATGAAACACACTTGAGCACGTATCTGACATTTTTAATTAATAAATGTATAATTTGAATATTTATTAATTTTTATTTATTAAATTGGTTAACCTTCAGTTCCAGAACAACAAGGTTCGTCCGCCAATTCAACTATTTTGTTTATCCTGTTTTATTTCCTTTCAAATGTGACTGTTAGTGTGTAATCAGATTTTCACTCAGCCTGCTCAGTCAATTTATTCTGAGCTCATAGAGCGCGCTCTGATCATGCTCTGAACGAAAAAAATAAACAAAAATTCTGGGCTCTGATGTGTCTGAGCTAAAAAAGTGACACGAACTTTTTGTATAACAGTTCAGGTTCCGCTCTGAACTAAAAAAGAAAAACGCCTCATAAAGTCTGACAGTTGCGTCAAGAATATTTCAATTCGCGGAAACAGTTCTTACTAGTTTTTGTTTAATCAGAGTGTAAGTAAGAAAAATTAAGTCTTTTTATAAATAACACTCAGAACAAAATACAAATAAAATTTATTTAATTTACATTAGAATAACTGGCTGGACCCAGTAAAACTCCGTTTGCTTCTAATATCAACTGTCAGACGTTGGCACACCAACGCAACCTAGCGGATTATGCGAACAATACAAATAAATCAATTTTCGGGAATTTCTTTTTCGCTGAGTACACTGCTCGAGCTGAACTAAATTTTAGCTGCTCTCCAACTTTTCTCTCCAAAGATTAGGTAAAATCCTAGCTAAATTTTGACACAGAGTACACCGTGGATAAGTATCACAGAAAACAGCTTTGAAAAAACTTCCTTCAACAATTTAATTCTCTCTATTAACTTCTGATTCTAGGTACTTCTCGTCCATGTAATAATTAAAAAAGCTCATACTTGCATACTTTTCTGCAACAGAACAACAAATACACAACGATCTGTCACAATTTAGCTATAGAAAATACGCCGACCCATTAAACGGCCACGCTTAATTTTGACAGACACATGAAGTACATTCTGAAATAAAAGTTTGATTATTTAACTCTAACTGCGTACCACTCAGCTAAATGGGATCGCTTAAATTTAGCTCAGCTAAATTTTGGAAAGAATTTTGTGTTGGAGCGAAAATTTGGAAAGAATTTTGTGTTGGAGCGAAAATTTAGCTCGAATATGAACAAATAAAAAAAAAAGAACATGAAAACTGGCCCAGCTGCTTTCGAGTTATAACGTCATAGGATTTCACCCCGAGGGAAACTAGCTTATGTATTTAATAGATATGACCAAATTAAATATTGTAAATTGTTCCTACAGAGTATTTTGCGAAGCCATCCCTTTCGCAATTGCGCTTTCTATTTTCAGTGTTGCCATTCTGACCGGATTCCGGTCATATCTGACCGAAATCTCTTCCCTCTGACCGGAGAAAATTTTGAAATCCGGTTAGACAGGATTTTTAACCGAAACGAAAATATTCCTTAACCGGAAACCCTTTTTTTGACCTGAATGATAATATTGTTCTATGACTAGTCAAAAAGGACAGATTTCTATAATTTGAATGACATCTGGCCACACTTAACGAACACAGTCACAATTTCATACAGCAACCAATTTATTGTGAATAATCCTAGAATACAGGGGCTCCTCGCGGCAGTTTCATTTGAATGCTCCCACCAAGTGTGGCTAAGGGTGTGCATTCAAATAAGACGGAAGTGATGACCATTTAGAATATTTTGCAATTTCGGTTTTGGTTTTACCAAATTCAAACGCCGAAGTGGAGTGGAACGTTCCTTTTTCTGCAAAACGTTGTGATGCAAAGCTTTTCAAGGAATTGTTTGTTTATTTTTTTTGTTGTTTTATTAGCTTTAATTAAGATTAGTTTAGAAATATAAAAAACACTATATGCATATAATATAATAACATTTTTTGTATTAATTTTTAGTTAAAATATATAACTATATTCCATTTTTGACCGGACTTTTGGTCAAAAATTCTTATTTTATCTTTTGACCGGACTTTCTGGCCGAATTTAAAAAAATAAAAATCGGTCATTCGATCAGATTTGACCGGATTCATTATTTTTTGTGGCAACACTGTCTATTTTACTTGAACGTCAAAACAAATTTGTAGGAAAACAAACTAAATTTGATATGGCGGAAGATATTTTGTAATCGTTTGATATTTAAAAGTTTATAATAAAGTGCGAAATACAACATAAATTTTTGCAGAATTAAAATTTAGTGTTTGTTTAAATTGTTGGAAAAGTTAAGTAGTTACATTAAAAGATTGTGTACAATAATAATAAAGTTATACTTTTAACGCTTTTAACAAACCCTAATGTGGTATTCGATTGGGCTTCTCAGAGCACTTTCTTTGTTCTAGATCACTTTTTTTGTTGGAATAGCAATCGTTTTCCAATTTCAGCGCACTTTAACGAATTTTGGGAACAAAATTCAAATCTATTTCTATCTCCAGGCACAGAAAATTTCGATTGATTTTCTACAAGGTTTTCAGATGTCGCTTTGTTTTCTTTTCTCATTTGACACTGACTTTGTCGCGAACTATGCCCTTTTGACGTAAATAGTTAAAAATAGCAAACGTTTTTGCTGTCAATCAGCAAATTCAATAAAAAACAATGGTCGCGTTCAATTGACCGCTAGACATCAAGCTCATAATCGCAAAATTTAGAAAGGACCGCTATACGTCTAGCGCTAGCAGAACAAAATTGACATTTAGATTTATGAATGTTTTTTTTTTTAATAAAAAAGCCGCATTTTTTTTAAGAAAATATGATTTTACCCATGAATTAATTTTATTGACGAACTGCACCAACGTTTTTGTCTGATATTCCGAAATTTGTTACCTTGAAATTTAGTTAACAGGTAATTTTGCTCTAGATTTTCCTAAGCGGGAAATTTCACAATTTATGCTGGAGTTACAGCGCAAATGATAGTAATCTAACGGTCAAAGGAACGCAAGAAAACTTTCTAATTTTAATAATTTTTTTTTCTTGCGTCATGAAATGAAAATGTCAAAATTAAGAAATAATTGGCTTGGGACACATTCGTTCTTTATGTTCTTGTTTTAAGAAACATCTACTTCCAGTTTAGAAGATATTTTTGTCCGTGTTATATGTTTATAGCTTCGAGTCTTTAAAGTCTCCAGATCTTAGCATAATTTCAACCGAGATTTAACTTACTTTACTCAATCCTTTCATTAATAAAAACTATTTAAAATTGATCTTTGCTTTTGCCAAAGATCTATAAACGGTGGATTGAGCCTTAAGAAGTCTTTCAGTAGAAAGGTTTTATAGATATCCTTGCTTTTATATTAACCTGATGTCAGCATTTGAATACCAATCAGGACTACTTTTGCTGAACCAGAAACCCCTAACCGCTGAGGTTACACTTGTCTCACTAAGCTCCATTGGGCTGTGTCTGACTTGTCCGCACCAAACGAATCAACTCCGCCAGTAACCTTGGCAAATCAAGTACTTGTTCAATGTGGCCATCACGTTTTTACTTGCTTCTCAAAAAAATGTTGTCCCATATCGAGAGATCTGGGTTCCGCCACAGCATGCAACCTCATCGTCTATATCTTGTAAGTTAGTCTGGCGTTTTACAGATATGTGTGTGAGAGGTAATTGATTGACATTTGTATTTCTTATAAATATCCTTCCCCTTGCCATGTATTCCACCCATACGAATGTATTTGTGTCAATGGCTTTGATTTATCACACATATTTTGATCACATCGACCAGTTTAGTGCATCGAATCTGTATCTATTGTAGTTGCGCCGTTATTAGTCAAAGAGCATAACTCACTCAGACATGATATGTGTCTGTGTTCACATTTGAAAAAGCGAAATTAAAAGCTTTCATCAACAGAATAAACACACACATGCATAATTCACTGCAGAACAACTGCATACAGTGTATCTATTTAAGATTACAACGAATTTACATCCGTTGCAGTTTAAAAAGTACGTTCATTCGGATTAGTTCGTTAGGATGTGTCAACGCGTTCACACGGGAACCATCGCCATCTCTGCCATAGGGATGAAACACAACTAAATTATATTCTCAACAGTTTTCTTTTTGAATTTGAATTGTGAATGATTTGGCTGAAAGAATAAATAAATACGATTTGAAATATTATAACAATTGCAAGAGTGGTGTTTCCCCATTGGAAACTCGTGTATTTAGTGCACAATTTTAAAGGGTGAACAAAATCAAAAAAAAAATTAAATAAAATCAAATGATGTATAAAAAATTTTGTGATTGTGCAAACAGTTGCTGATTTATGAGCTGACGAAAATTGGATAATAATATTAGATAAATCAAAATTTATTTGAATGCCTTCGGTGAGTAAATATAACAGAACTGTAATTGTGACTGTACAAGACATAACATTTTAAATTTTAAATCAGGTTAAGTGAGTATATTTTGATTGTCGTTGAAAAGGCTGTCTATTTCGCGGAAGCGAATTAGGAAACATTCCGCGATACTAATAATCTTATTAAGTGTCCAGGCTAAATTTTTCGAACTCACAATGAGTAAATTTTCCATACAAAATTGCATATTGTGACCTACAAAATGTTTAGTGTGAAGGTTAAAAATGATTATTAGTAAAGCTCAGTAACAAAAAACGGGTTACCAGTTATAAATCAGCTGAATGTTAAATACAAATCGTATAACGATTGGAAGATTATGTCCTCCTCCTTTCGATCGAATCGAGTTAACCCTCAAATTAAGTGCAGACAGAAATTCGCATGAAATTTTTGCAAAATGTACAGTAGCTAACGTACACAAATTTAATGAAATTATACAATTCTATACCCGAAATATTCTCAATTTTTGAAAAATAGATATTGGTTATGTATTTTGAAAAAAGAAAAAAAATTCCCTGCAAAAAATTGGTATTGTAGACAAAATTCCGCCCGAAATTTTACCGTATTCCCTCGGGAATAATTTCCTTCGGGTCTTACCAATAAACATTTTAAGTTTCGACTCTAAATTTAAGTAGTTCACAGTGGCTATATTTTCCATACAAATTTCGCAATTGTGAGCCTCTGTAAATTTAAAGTCCAGGTTAAAATTTACTTCGTAAATAAAATTATGGTTGAAATTCAAAACCTAAGCAGTTTGGATGGCAATAAGTAGTCTAAAGTCTAAAAAAAAGTAGACAATAAGTACTTTGTTGCTGGTAAATTTGATTATTTTGAATCTGAAAAGTGAAATAAGAAGTTGCATAGGTTTGTAGTATTCCAATAGAAAGAGAAAGTGGAGCGTATGCATAGTGCAAGTATTCTTTTTTATTGCAAGTTTTTCAAGTACCTACCTAATAAAATAAAAATAACGGTCTCTGAACTGAAATAAGCAAAAACATATAAAAAAAGATGATTACTATAGCGTCTGTGGCAATTTAGTAGGATTGCAGTTAGGTATTTCTAAAATTTCTTCGAAATAATCGTTGTTCATTTTGTTCTTGCATGTCTTGTTTCTCGACTAGCAATCTAAATGCTAAAGGTTAGTACGCTGCTCAAGCCAAACTAAATATTATCTCCTCTCCGACTTTTCTCTCCAAACATTAAATAAATTACCAACTAAATTTTGAAATAGCGCACGCCATGAATAACGGCCATATTATTCACTCCTTGTGTAAATCTGGTTTAAGTTAATTCTACACCCGACAATTTAATCCGATTTATTTTTTAACCCTAACAACTTAAATCTCTATCCATATTATTCGCAAAAAAACATGCTGGATTAATGATGGATTTAAACGCGTACTTAAAACAGATTAAACCGATTTTAACCCGTTTTAAACATACGAAATGTCTATTTTCACAAAAAATTGCATTTTTTTTGTGTTGTTGGTCACTTTTAAATTGATTTGATTTGTGCCCAGTTTAATTTTGAGATTCATTAATTATGCCGAAATATATAAATATCGACTATATTCGACGAAGAGGGCGACCGACGTTGATTTACCAACTGCTCTTTCATCAGCTCTCCGACAAATTCGTCTCCAGAAGATATTAAAATTTCATACATTTCACGAATGAAGTCTATTTTTTTATTTTCTTTTTAATTTTTCTACTTTTGAGCGAAGGAATGTCAATATTATGAAAATGAGTTTTAACCCGAGTTAAAGTACTTAAATAGGTGCCCGGAGTGCAGTTGCTTACTTCTCCGCAATAAAAAAAACGCAACAGAACAACAGAAAACAACAATCTGTCAAAATTTAGCTTGAGAAAATGTGCCGCCGCTTTAAATTGGCAAGCTAAATTTTGACAATAGATTCTGAAACAAAAGTTTGATTTTTCGCTTAAATTTAGTTCAGCTAAATTTTGAAGAGAATTTTGTGTGGGAGCTAAAATTTAGCTTGGGCAGCGTATCACGCCTAAGCTTGGCATATAAATATTGTGTCAGTTGCTATATCACATCACGAAATTGAACACAAGTTTAAAAAAATACGAATAAATTAATAAAATAAACACACTTTATTTAAAGAAAAATTTACCAAAATGTCCCAAATACCAGTTTGTATTAAAATTTAATTAATTGCGATTTGCCTTCGATTTCAATTCCGGGGAAATAAATTCCGATGGAGACTCACGAAGTGAGGAATATTTTTCAGGGAATAGATATAGGGAAATATTTTTCCCCCGGAATCGCCGATTAAAAAAGGAAAGGAAATTATAATTTTGTTTGACAGATAAAACTGTACGCTTTTGATTTTGAAAATGGCACTCGCACAGTACTCCGTTGCGAGTATGTTCAATTAGTTATGAAGCGCTCTCCATTTTTTGAATGTTAAAAAACAAACATAATGATTCGGAGTAAAGATTTTATTGGCGGAACAAGTCAAATTGTCGTTCGAACATGGTAATAATAATAAAAAGGAACAATAAAAATTACAACTTTGGGATTTATGTCGTCTGTCGGCGGGAGTAGATCTTAACTCATTGATTCATCAGTGAGGCGTTGTCTATATACCACAAGATTTCATTAACGAACTTGTGTTCCATTGGTGCCAATATCTTTCATTTAATATCCGCAAATACTAAATTTTCTACAAGCATGTGTGCATGAGAATATATGAGCTGTTGTTTGAAAATGGTGCAATAAAATGGTTTCCTTTTATATTTGCGATCGGTTTCCCCAATTGTCCATTTGATATCATTTAGTTCAATTAACCCGAAATTTTATAGAAACGTCAATGCAATAAAAAAACTGAGTGATATAGACTCGTATTATTAAAGGATTAACACAGCAGTTACGTCAAATTTCTGTATGCTGCCTGACGTCTGCTAACGAACTATATTAAGCGAATATTTTTGCTTCTTCATATGTTCTTAACTTAAGTTTTTATCTTTCTTACTGTGTAAGGGAGAAAGATTGTTTTCGTACACAATTTTGAGCTTCCAATGATAATTAATTCTGACATTACGGTCAAATAGGAAAAAGTGAGTTTCACAATTCTGTTCTACACGTCGGCCGCTAATGTATACAGCCTTAGTGGCGACAGATATTGTTTAATCTTCAATTTAAAGTTTGTGGGCTTACATTTCATTAATGGTACATTCCATTTATAGAAAATAAGCTTTCTTGTTTTTTTCGTAATTGCTCTAAAGATTTGAATCAAAAGTGATATTTGAGTTGAGGTCGACATGCTTAAGACGAAATCGTACGAAGTTTTTTGTTTAAAATACGAATAACGGTACTTTAAAGAAATTTATTTTTCTCGAAAACCGTACACATGATTTCAACGAAAACTCAAGTAGATACCTATTATTTCGATAGAAATTTTTTTTAATCTGGTTTTCTAGCCTTGTTTACATGAAAACGGACGTTTGACCGAAATGTATGCTTGGAGTGAAATTAATGTTTTTAAGATGAATGTGACCTCTGTTTTCCATTCGAATCACCGAAAATGGTACTTTTAATACTGCCCATATCTCGACAACCCCATTTTCGATTCGAATAAAAGTTCAAATGGTTTGTAATGCTTATATCCTTGTACGCAGTTTTTAGCGAAGTGTGCGCTTTATTGAACATATATGATACAATTATTTTTTACAATAGGCCTGTTTTTTTTACCTTCGAGTTGTACCTTTAGTTGTACTACACCTTTTTAGAAACTCGGATATAATTTTATTCTCTTTATATTTGGTGGCAACGTCATTCACCCCATTGATTGAGGGGAACAAGCTGAAAAAGGGGAAACAATCGAAAATGTCTGTGAAACTTAAATTGCTTGGAAGTTAAATTAAAACGCATTTTTATTAGACACAAACGTCTACCCAGAATGAAAATTTCATACTAAATATGAAAGAAAATAGCCCATCGAACGTCTACGTAAAAATGTTCACTCATTTTTATAATTATGTTTAATAGAAAAGGAAATCACTGTATAATTTGTATATTTTTATGTTTATCTTAAGCTTGTCAATGAATTTAAATCAAAAATTTCATTTGGGGAAAAAAAGGGGAACTTTTTCCAAAATTTATGCGAAAATGTGTGCTTTTACTCATAAAAAAAAATAAGAAAACAGTCTTCAAACTCTGGTAACACTGAACAGTTAATTTAATGCTCTCGGTTTGTACGTGGTGTACTTCATTTAAAGAGTATTCATTTGTTCATTCTTTTAGTTTATGTGAATTATAAAGCAAATGTCCTTCTTCAAATGGGATATTTTTCTCAAAGACTGAAAATTCATCATTATTCAAATTCTGTTACCAATTTGTGTTCTCTCTTTCAAAAAAGAGCCTCAAAATGTTAACCAAAATGCATACTCAAAAATTAAGGCGGCTCTACACTTCGGGTGAATCACTGCCTCAACTCAGAAGCATCTCGCCACGAATGCGGTATAGTCAATCGCGTTCACCTATTGAACGTGAAAGTTTCGTGCGACCATGAATTATATTGTAACAAATCCTTAGCGCTTAAGCTTAGTATCCTACTCGCGCTAAATTTTAGCGTCCCTAGTTTCCACTTCGATTCTCCACACCAGAGATAAATGCTCGCTAAATAATTATTTTATATTTTGGTTTTGCGTTTTTTTATTTATCACGCTAACGTTCTCTGCGGTTTGCTCCGAAAAATCCATAATAATCACAACACAAACTTTTCCCTCCTTTTTCTTCTGTCAACATTTATCTTCGATTTAATGTACCGGACATTTATTTCGCCAGATAAATGAGTGGAGACTTGTCATCGGCCCATCTATATGAAGTTAAGAATTTAGCGAGCGAACAGGATACTGTTTTGCTAAACTGCCGCGCTAAATTTTATCTTTGTAGACAATTCTGTATGGGAGATAAAATTTAGCGCGAGCAGGATACTTAGCTTTAAGAGAAATTTTGTGAAGGAACCTTTCGGATTTCTAGTTGAGTAAGTCTGACAGCTGACTGAGTTGATGTGTTTCTCTTTAAATTGGCCTAAATTGGTCACTTGAATAGGTTTTTCAATTGACGTTTATGGATGGGTAGCCGACAAATCTAGTCAAGAGAATTGGCACATTCAAGAATGTAGTTATGTTAAGTCGACTAGATTGGTCTGGATAAGATGTAATCTGAACGCAAAAACTCGATTGGTCGGGAACGTCTCTTTTACTACATCAGCCACATATGCCAACTGCCAACTTAGTACTTAGTCACGAAGTTCTTGACTAGATTCGTTGGCTACACCTCCATAAACGTCAACTGAAGCAGCTTCTCATATGACCGATTTCAGCCAATCAAAACCGAGATACATCTAGTCACACAGCTCTCAGGCTTACTAAACTAGATACTTGAACGTCCTCAATCCCGATCCCGCCTACATACTTAGGTGACATTTCAAAGTGTCAAAATTCGAAAAAAAAAGTCCGCGAGAATACGAAAACAACTAGTCAACGTGTTCGTTTACCTAGTTCAGACAAATCTAGTTGAAGTTTTACTTTAACTAGGTACCCAAACGTCCCCAATAATTTAACTATTCACTGTACAAAAAGTGTTTGAGTTAAAAAAAAATCTCGAGACATCTTTTTACAAAATTGAAAACCATACCAAAACAATTTCTTTATGCCTTTGACTTCCTCACAGTCACAAGTATGTAACACGGCTACGTTTATTCAAAGTATGAGCAATCAAATCTGCATAAAATGTACAATTAGATCATTATGTACAACAGCTTGTAAATTGAATGAAAAAAAAAAAACTACCATTCCAATCATTCTCCCAAAGTAGGAAGAAAACACTCCACCACTAATAACTCGTAAAGACTAATTTAAATGAATTAAGTTGCACTGATGTCACGCGTTTCACAGTTTAGTTGTCAAACTAAGACAAACTTAATCTCGCATAAGCGTACTGTTTGTGAACAGTGCCTAATAGAAGCTGTCGAGATTGAAAAATTACTTTACAAAAGGTAGATCAACTCCAAGTAGGCATGCAATAACATACTCACGTTTGCTATAAGCAATTGCTCATTTTTCTGAATAGTAAAGTGAACTCTTGGCGCAATTACCCCCGGCAAATTCAATTGATCAAGAAAGACCATCAACTTGAAACTTGCATACTGACGCGCACCGCACGTGCCCCTATCAAAATTGTATTTACTTGATTATCACTTCGCATAAATCGCAGTTGGTTTGCATTTTGCGCTTGAGGCAGAAAATTTGTCAAATCCCGATGAATTGATTAATTCATTAAATGAAATAGTTCCCAAAACTTACAACAAAGCACTTAAAGTGAATCAACCATGTACAACCGCACTGGCACCTATTCCATGAGGGACGTATTTCTCGTAGAGGTTTCCTCGAAAGCAAAAGTGAAATCCAGTTTAAAGTTAATTCGCTTTGTTTTACCCAACTAACTATCAACAGAATTGGTTCTGTTTAAATCCTTTAAGCAATCGGATAAAAATAGCAGCGGATGCAACTCTTTTTTTACAAGAAATCTGACAAACAATTGCAACAGAATTGCTGACTCTAGTCTTTGTTGTCGAATGCTGAAGACTATGGTTGGAGGATTGTCCTTCCTTCCCTCTGAGACAATCAAAGTCGGTTTCATTATGCATATTTTTTCCGCTCAAAACATCCCCCTTTTTTCTCTTGGGCTTTTGCAAGTTCATCAGGTTTGTGTGTTGGCATTTAATATTACCTAAGTGGTTTGTGGTTACATATATGTATATGGAAAAAAATTGTGTCAAAGGCACAATAAAAAAAATTATTTTGTAAAATTTTTTACCAGAGTGTAGTCCTTGAAATAGTTTTCCAAAGCGAGTTCTTTGACTAAAGGCCGCATTGATGTATCATATCATATAGAAAATGAATTAAAATGACCCACATATTCAGTTGTTAAAAGTTCGTTGTCTTACTGTTGATTTTCAAAAGTTTGTTTTCGTTTTGTTGTTGAATGTGTTTAGAATATAATGCCAACAGGAAGTAAAGGTGATTTACAAAGGATATGGGAACATGAGTCTAGATTTATCTTCATTAAAACATACAATTAAAAAGTGCGAACGTCAGTTTAAAGTAGGATGAACTGAACTAATTTCGTAAGTGGTTTTACAAAGTAAGTAAACCTTGTTTTTCATAGACTTTTTACGCGGGTATCGTGCGTTCTGTTAAATAATAATGAGAGAAGAAAGAACATTCCAAATTTTTTCCCCGGAGATAATGTTTTTCCTTTTTACTACTTACTTGAATAAAGACATAAAAATTTGTGTGATTGGGCATAGTAATAAACTAACTATTAAATAGACTGACAGCTTCAGCCAAAAAGGATAAATTGCCTACAAGCTGAATTTGACATTGGATGTAGCCCAGTTTGAATTCATGTATTTGTGTCTATGTTAATCAAAGGGGACTCACTCATACTTGAAAAAAAAACCAGCCTACACTCTTCCGGTTTAAACCGGATGTCGGCATGTCGGTAGCCTGAGGTGGACTCTCATTTCAATATCAAGGGCTGTGTTGTAAACCATAGTTTTTCTTAGTTCCAGGTTAACATTTTTCTCTATTATTTTTATATAAATATTTGTTAGATTTGATTTGATAGATGAATGTTCAAATTACAGGATATAAAGAAAAGGAATATTTTTTAAGTTATTTTATAATGAATTTTGGATAGATAGACATAATTTTTATGATATCGATATAAAAAAATTGTTCGCATATTCGCCATAGAATTTCCTTTAAGTTTCGCAATCAATTTCTCCTTTCACATTCCCATTTTTGATCGATTTGGTGAAACTATTAACAACAGTATTAAACGAGACTGACAACTGCACTGTCACTTAAAAAAGTGTAAGAAAAATTACAAACAAAACATCAAGTAAAAAAAATTCGTCAGTTTCCTAGAAAAAGAAAAATTGCGAAGAAACAATAATAAATGTGCAGTCATCGTTTTGCAACTTTATTTTACTTTTCGCATAAATAGTGGCGTTATTTTCATTCATAAAATGCATACCCAAAACTTTTCAGTTGCGTTTTTATTAAAAACTAGCACTATTCATATTCTTGGCTGAAGCAGTTGTTTTTAAATGGAACTATTTAAAATGTTCTAATAAATTTTAATTGTTTTTTGTTGTTTTCCGCTATTAAATGGAATCTTCATGAAAAGATTATAACTCAGAAATCATATTTCAAATCATAATAATCGTAATCAACCCATTGCCGTTTTTTTATTGGCATTCCCGGCGAAATATTTGCTAGCATAAAAAAAGAGACAACACGAAGACATGTTTGAATAAGCTTCATGAGTGAACGTGTCAAGATGTGGTTGATTTATAAATAAAAAGAATTACTTGAGTTTGTCATTGAAACTTAATTTTGATTATTTTAGTGTGTTTCTTAATTTTGAGTATTTCACTAACATTTTTTTTCCTCAAAAACAACAAACCAAAACAGACACATTAATTGTAGGAACAGAAATATCTTCTTTTATTTCAACGAATGAATTTTTCAAACTTATTCCTTTATTTATTTATGTTGATTACATTCGTTTTAATTTTGTAGAATAGAATACAAATGTTATCGAATTTAAACTCTCAGAACGCATCCATCAGCTGACAGCAACTCACGAAATACACTAAATCTCAGTCAGTGTTCCTAGCACTCTCTCTTTATTTTTCCCACGAAACGTGTTTATTTTTTCCCTTTTTACAAAACTCAAATTACCTCTATTTTTTAATGAAAAAAACAATTTGTATTTTTCGGAAAGAAAATAACATTAAATTAATCTTCAGTATAAAAATCGCAGTTTACTAACATTATAATCATTATTTTTGGTACTGGAAATTGGTACTAAAGGCAAATCTCCTTTTTATGTACATTTAGTGGGTTGCTATTCATGGTGAAATGTAGTTTGAATGTTTTCGTGTCAGATTGTTGATATTCCCACAATTTGGAAGTTTTACGAATGGAAATTTTACCGAAAATTGAAATTCCCACAAAAAGGTAGAGATGCCACAATGTAGGAACACTGCTGAGTCTCAGTATTTTTTTTGCTGCTTCACACGTATTCACCGACAGTAAAATAGCGAGCGGTGGGAGGGTCTTATATTGAAAAAAATCTGCGGGGTAAATCGGGGAGACGTAGGAAAGCTGTCAGTCTATTTAATAGTTAGTATATGGCATAGTATTGGCTTAACTAAAAACATCTGTCAACTCCGAACAGTTGTGCCAACTCAAATATAAAATCTCTTAACTTAACGCCCTCTACTTGCTGTCTATCGCTTCAAGCTCACTAAATGAATTATAATACATTTTTTTTTGGAAAATATTCAGATACCTTTAAAATTTTAAAATTATTATTATATATCAGAAATTCATAACAAAAAGTTTTTAAATAAACTAAATGTACCTAATAACAGCAATCACCGATCCCAAATCAGCTGAAATTAAATTTATGAATATGTGTAGGATATTTGATTTTATATTTATATTCAGGTCTGTAATTTGCAGAGAAATCTTAAATTAAAATCTTCGTAAAAATTATACAGTGGACGTCCATTATAACGAATATCTGATGTAGCGAATTTACGATAAAACGATATACGATTCAATTTAACATCAACAAAAAAAACGTTTGAATGAACATATTTTGTAATGACTTAATTTTTTTTAAACATAATATAAAATATCGATCGATATAACGAACGCCAAACGTCGTCAATCAAATTCAATAAGAAGGAAACTAATTTGGATAGTTAAAAGTTAAAAGTGGTAATTTAGTTCGTCTATAAAATTCGGAATAAAGTAAATTAAAGAGTGAAATTATATTTTTACATGGATGGAACTGTATGTCATTTTCGTTTGGCTGGCGTTTTAGCGGTCATTTTAACATTATAGGGTATTTGCGTACTAAATGTCACACACGCATCAATTGTTTATCTTTTAAACATTTTTGTTTTGTCTTCAGTCTGCTTAAGTTTTAACTGTCAATAATGGGGACGTTAACGAATCTAGTCTGGCATCTGACTGACTTGATTTGTCTCAGTTTTTATTGGTATAGATCGATAAACAGCATTTCATGACTGAGTCCTTAGTTGTCGTAACTGGCCAATTGCGTTCAGGGTCGCATCTAGCCGACTAGAACTTTGAATGTGTTCATATAGAGAACATTCAAATTTCTAGTTTAGTAAGTCTGACAGCTGACTGACTAGATGTATTTAATTTTGTATTGGCGCAGAGTGGTCATGTGAATAATTTCTTCAGTTGCCGTTTATGGTGTTGCCATACTGAGTTGGCATTGCGAAGAGTCAAATTTAAAATAAACAGATTGGCAGCTGCAGAGTTCTGAAACTTCGAAAAAAAAAAAACAAAAAAGCCGGTAAGAGAAAAGGGAATTAAGAATTTTCGCACGATATTTAACAACCGTTAGCTCGCATAACACTATTAAAGTGTTGTAATAGGCAACCGTGATACTTTTTCAACGTACTTATTTGGAAATAACAATTTTTGACAGAGTCCAGACAAATCTCTTTCTCGTTTACATTAACTAGGTAAAAGAACGTCTCCATTTTGAAAACTGTCATCTGCCATTTGCTCGTGATATGACTGTAAAAATATTGAAGAACTATTTGTTTGAAAAAGAAACAAATTGCGAGCTTCACTTTTTGTCAATCATTCGATACAGTAACATATATTTGCTTATTGGAAGATATTCTTCCCTGCCCAACTACAATTAGTAATTGCTATACAACCAAATTCTGATCCAGTATGGACCTTCGGGCCCCCAATTGTGTGCATGACCATGCCAAACGAATTTATAAAAAATGCAGGTCTTTCAAAAGTAATTTCAAAGGAACATTGTCAATGCAACTTTGTACATACCCAACGCTAATTTAATGTGATGGACAATAAAAGCCAAGTGAAGAGATTTTATTATCGCTACCTACAACTCGGTTTTTGAAGCAGTTATTTTTCACGAGGAAAGTTCGTTTTGACATTAGGCCTGTTTTTTTGAGCAAAGTAAAGTAGGATTTTCAGCACGCAATTACAACAACTACGCTCTACTTGACACTTCGAGACTCGCAGTTGTATTGTAATTTTGAAATCGTACTTTACTTTGCTGAGAACGAAGCTCAAAAAAACACGCCTATTATGAAGTGAAAAATGTGTATGAAAAATTAGATTTCATGTGAACGGCGTACAAGGCTTAATTGTTGTAGTAATGTGAACAAGCATGTACAAATGTAAAAAAAAAACATTATGCGCTTTGGGGAAACATTTAAAAATTATTTTTCAAGCAGTTCGCATTTCGTTAGCTTTTAATTCAGCAGAAGAGTATTGCGTTCGCCCCCAAGATCATCTAAGAAATCTAGGCAATATGTCTGTTCTCGTGTGAAATATTCCCGGTGTCGATATAAGTAACGCCGGCGATCAGTTATTGGAACCCTTTCGGAAGTATAAAATGCGACGATTTGATTTTGTTGGTCTTTTGTTTTTTTTATAATATTATTTCTGGTGCTGATATTGTAAATTATAGGTCACAAGTCACACATATAAAGGGTGGGCCATGTAGTGGTTTCTTTTTAAATCATATGTTATTTTGACACTGACAGCTGTTTCCCGCACGAAATCTTGACAGAAAGTCAGTATCATACATCCGCGGAACAAAATCAGTCGCTTTACGCTTCAACAACGTTGGGAAATATTGAAAACTTATTTCCAAAGTGAGTGCTGTGTAGCTCAAAGAGTACGTCTTTTGAAAATAAATTTTAACCGAAATAAAGCACCCACCGCGCCTGCTGTACGGAAGTTTTTGCAAAAAGTTCGTTAGACTGGTCTGCTAGTTGGCAACACTCATGGTCAACCAATGCAACCACAGAGAGTGACAGTTTGGTGCGGATTGTGGAATGGTGACATCATTGGAACACTTTTCATCGGAAATGAACCTGTAACAACGTTTCGTTTTATTGCATTTTTAAAAAGAAACTTGTATTTGGCCCGCCCTGTATAAGTCAATGTTTCCTGGGCTAAGTTTTACATTTGCAAATAGCAGAGGGGAACACATTAATGCTGCATTTACACAATCGCACGTCCCTGACACGCAAGATTAAATATGTATGTCCAATCCTAAATAGCTGTCTGATCTAGAGGGACAGCACTATACCCAACATGCAAAAAAAACGTCGGCCATATTGTTTTCGTGGTAAGAATTATGGGAAAGCTATGCATGAGAATGCTTTTATTCCGACGGCTTTACTAAATTTCGCTATCCTATAAAACAAAAAGGGCTTCCGGAAGTAATGAATGGACAATTATTTATTTATATCGTATTGGTAACTGATCGTTGAATTGTTTTTTCAAGTGATTGCAGAAATGTTGGTTGCAGGAACTTGTTTTTGTTTCCGTTTTACAACGGATGTTTTAAATGCAGTATAAATATACACCTTACCCTATTATTGTTTTTACTATTGTACTATACCAGCTTCGACTTAAATTCATTATTAATGAGCATCGAATTAATTTCTTTTTCAGTGATGGATCCTTGGCTTTTCCTTTTAGTTATAATTTCAGCATGTCAACAAAAATTCACATCCGCAGAGTATCAGTAAGTTTTGTCATTTGCAAAACCATTTTCGTTGTATATACAGGCAATATTTTTGTTTCTAGGCAAAGTTTAGCTTTTACGGACATCCTGCCAGAGGACACGAAGCGTTATGACAAAATGCGACCGCCCAAAAAAGATGGGGCACCCACGATAGTCTACTTTCATGTCACCGTCATGGGCCTGGATTCAATTGATGAGAACTCCATGACCTATGTTGCCGATGTGTTCTTCGCCCAAACATGGAAGGATCATCGACTGCGACTTCCCGAGAACATGACTACCGAATACCGTTTGCTCGAGGTGGACTGGCTAAAGAACATGTGGCGGCCCGATTCGTTTTTCAAAAATGCTAAATCTGTCACCTTCCAGACAATGACTATTCCTAATCATTACATGTGGTTGTATAGAGATAAAACAATATTGTATATGGTCAAGTTGACTCTGAAACTATCCTGCATTATGAACTTTGCCATTTATCCCCATGACACACAGGAGTGCAAGTTGCAGATGGAGAGTTGTAAGTTATTTTCTCATCTTCACCGTAAATAGTTTGTGGAAAATCATTTCAATTTCAGTATCACATACAACGGACGATATGATATTCCAATGGGATCCGACAACTCCGTTGGTTGTCGACGAGAACATTGAATTGCCGCAAGTGGCGCTGATACGCAACGAGACGGCGGACTGTACGCAGGTCTATTCAACTGGAAATTTCACCTGTTTAGAGGTGGTGTTTACGCTTAAACGTCGATTAGTTTACTACGTCTTCAATACGTATATTCCCACATGTATGATTGTCATTATGTCCTGGGTGTCCTTCTGGATCAAACCAGAAGCAGCACCGGCTCGTGTTACTTTGGGTGTCACTTCATTGTTGACACTGTCAACGCAACATGCGAAATCGCAATCATCACTACCGCCAGTGTCATATTTGAAAGCTGTGGATGCGTTCATGTCGGTGTGTACTGTGTTCGTGTTTATGGCTCTTATGGAATACTGTTTGATAAATATAGTGCTGAGTGACACACCAATACCAAAACCTATAGCCTATCCACCGAAACCAGTGCCAGAGGCGGCAGCACCTAAAAAGGAGGAACCGCCGCCACGTCCAAAGGATGAAAAGATCGAAAAAATCGAAAAGATCTTCGACGAGATGACTAAGCGAAAGGTGAGTTTAAAATGTTATTTGATTTCATATCAGGCATTAAATATGTGCATAACTGCACGTACATGGACTCTTCTTAAAAGTGACGATTATTGTTGCGTGAGTATAGTTCTTATAATAGTGAAAAGAAATACGAAGTTGGCCGCAGATAACATTAGGAGAATGAGACCACACATGTTAATTGGTTATGGAATTCAGTGAGAAATCAAAAAAATGTTGTTTAGTTATTGGTCAACAAAATGGCAGCGTTCCTTTAACCGCTAGATGACTAGAACATTTGGCATTGGCCGCGATCCACTGCCCGCTAAACGTCTAACACAAAATATCCCAGATGGAGGAAGAACAGTAGCGCCAGAGGCAAATTCATATTTGACAATAATTATTTTCACACTACAATAAAATGATACAACAGCCCTGTTTTTTTGAGTTTCGTTCTTAGCAAAGCAAGTAGGATTTTCCGCACGCAACAACTACGCTCACTTGACACTTCGAGACTCGCAGTAGCTGTGTGCTGAAAATCTTACTTAATTTTGCTTTGCTGAGAACGAAGCTCAAAAAAACAAGGCTATTATTATAAATACAATTTTTCAATGGCTATTTTACTCTTTTTATTAACAATTTTGTCATAATTACACTTGCTCGGCTTCGTATTTATTTTTATTTTGTAAACGTTTGAAGATTTCCTTGACAGGTGGAATTTTTTTCTTTGTTTTTTCTCTCAATGCAGCGGGTAGTTTTGCGCTAGATTGAGAAATTTCCCTGAAAGCAATATTTCACAAAAGTGCTAGACGTCTAGCGCAAATGGTGAAATGTCATTTTTTTTATATGGAGTTTGACATGCCGCTAGTCATCTAGCAGGCAGTGGAACGCGGCCATTTGGTTTGAATAATTCTATACACCGAATTTCATTGAAGAACTCTATCACTATATTTGTTTGATTTTCAATTTTGTTTTTACTTTTAAGTAGGTAAGTTTGATTGACAGTTTTTCTTTTCCTTTGCCTCAATTAATTAGGTAATTTTTAGATATTTTCAGATGTATTTATCTTTGTGCTCACTCCTAAATTTACTCGTTTTCGAAGAATCCAAAGGAACATGAGGAACTGTGTTCATTCAGCTCAATTGTTATAAGGCTCGTTCTAAACTCAAGCTTACAAATTTGACAGCAGCTGGCTTGCGTGATCTGTCAAAATTGAACATCTCAGCTAAAATTTATGAAAGTGAAGCCGTCAAATCTAGTCAGAAATTTATCGACTTGGGTCTTGGTTGGCATAACGATTGAATGCTTGACGTAAAAGTGGCATTTACAACCAACCCAATTGTTGCGTTCTGGGGCAATCTAGTCGACTTAAGATGGCTGGGTTTTGAATGTACACAGTGAAAACAACAGTTGTTACTTTGTTAATGCAGTGAGTAATAACAAATTTGAAAAATCTGAACGACATCAAGGCAATTTGTTCGTATTCCGAAGATGGGAATTTACTGACCGCCATTTTTTTTCTTTAACATGAAAGGAGGGGTTAGTTATAAGTGCAAATGTAATGCGCAGTTTTCATGAAACTTTTAATGGGACTGATTGAAATTGTTCGTTAATTTAAATAGAATTTTCTTCTTTTATTAGACGCTACTACTTTACTTATTTTTCGCGAAGCAGACGGTCGCGGTTTCGGACAAAGTTTTGCCGATTTCTTGCAGTTGGCTTACCTTCTATAGATTTTGTTTCGATTGCCAGAATCTTCGATTCCATTGAGTTGATTTTGTTGGTCAGAATCTTCTTCCCGCTCCCATGCGCTTACCTTTTTCTGAGTTTTCCGCAGATTCTTTTCATTAGGCCACTCTTCAAATTTAGCCCCAACGAAAATGGTCTGCATCGATGCTTGCTATTCGAATTGTGTGCACCCTGTAATTGTTGATGCATTCCTCAACAATTCATTTTGCGTTTCGGGCGTCTATACTTTAGCAGTTTGAGTATAATTAGAAATCGATTGATCGGTATTTACCTTTTATCGTTTCGCGAGGCCAGCACTGTTTCTATCAAGGAGGTTTCTATCTTTGGACTTCAGCAAAGTCCCGAGTACTGTTTCGACATCGCACATCCGGGCAGACGTCACAGCCACCGCCTATATGCGGTAGGGGAGTGTAGACCTAGACTTATTTTTCTGAACGTAGATTCAATGCAAATTAAAGACAGGCATACGACATTCTTTTAGTTATTTGAATTCTACCAATTCTACCATTTTGTATCATTTCAGTCGGTTACCGCACGTCGCATTCCTCGTCCCGATACATCAGACGGCCCTTGGATTCCACGTCAAGAGAGTCGCATAATCCTGACTCCAACTATAGCTCCTCCCCCACCACCGCCGCCACCACCAGAAAAGCCCAAACTAACACCCCAACAAGAACGTCTCAAGCGCGCCATCTATATCGATCGCACTTCACGGGTACTATTTCCAGCACTATTCGCTTCACTCAACATAATCTATTGGATAGTATTCTTCGAATATTTGTAAGAACAAAAATAAAATAATTTAATTTAAATAACTGTAGCAATTAAGTTTTTCGATAAACGAACCGACAAACAAAAAACTCAACCATACACAAAAGTTGTACAAAGTTAATTAAATATTTTATGCTAAAAACAAAAATAATTAATAAAACAAAGTTACGTAAAATTAAAAAAAAATATATAATACATCTTTGTATTTTAAGCAAATAATTTATATAAAAATAGTCAATTCAATTCATTGTTAAAATAAAAGAACAAAACAAAAGAAACCTTTTCTCTTTTATTTTCATTTAAAGAGAAATATACAAGTTATGTATGTATGACTGTTATTTGTGATGTATTGTTAGTTACTAATACCGATACCGAGAAAATGGAAAAGTTTAAAATTAAAAACAGAAGTTATTGTTAAAGCCGTAGATGCTCGTCCTTTAAATACAAATAAAATAAAAGTAAACAAACAAAAGTGTCGACAATGAAAAACAAAATGTTTATTTATGACATGTAAATATATATCAGCTTCTTTCAACTGCACAAAGCGAAGAATAAAATAAAATTATCGTAAATAAAATAAATATATAAGCAGACTATTTTATTTATGTAAGCATTTTTCTACACGAATCATCAAAGTTGGACTTCGTTTAGATTTATTATTGGTGCAATGGTGCTAGAAGGTGTTCTCTGCTTAATCGAGTGATACTATTCCTCTTCACTGAACTGAGTATTTATAAGTGTAAAAAATTGATACGAAGTTGTAATCAACTGTAAGGAGAAAACGGTTTATAATGAGTTAAATTGGTAGACTCTAAAAAGCATAATCATTCCTACAGTTTTGAAAGATTCCATTGAAACGATGAAGAAATTGAAGGCTGTCAAAACAACTGGCTTATTGGCTCGGGCTATAACCAAAGGCAGCATCTTCCTGTACGTTTTGTTTCCTAGATACCATCGGTGAGTGAAAATCGCATCAGATAACGCATGGCTCTGCAAACAATTATAAAATTGTCGCATTCGAAATTTACTTGGTGGTATATTGACAAGAGCAGACCTTTTCCAGTAAATTTGTCGCAAAGTAACAAATAAAATAGACATGAACTAGAGATGATACTAAAAATGCAAAAAACTTCAACATGTCCAAAATTTCCGTACCGATAGTAATTTGGAGTGCAATCAGACAAATAACTCCGCAAGAAGCAACGTAGTTTGTCAGAATTGCGGCGCTGAATACCTCATTGATCTTGGAGCCCAAGCTGAAAGCAGAGAAAAAAATTTGTGTTAAACAACTGACAACTCAATTGTTGGTTAAGCTTAGTAGGAGAAAATCCTAGCCGTTCTTCACTTTTCTGCCCAAACATTAGCTAAAATTCTAGCGAAATGTTGACATAGACATTGACACTGTGGATACGTGTCACAGAAAGCATTCTTTGAAAATAGTTTCGCTTTGCTTTCATTTTTTTTTATTTCAGATTCTAAGTACTCCGCGTCAATGTATTATTTAAACAATCTAATCCTTGCTTACTTTTTCGCAGCACAAAAACAGAACACAGCGATGTGTCAAAATTTAGCTTGGGAAAATATGCCGAACCAATGAAAATAATTAAAATGACTGCACATTTATTATTGGTTCTTCACAATTTGTTTTCTAGGAAACTGACGACTTTTTTTACTTGATTTTTTGTTTGTAATTTTTCTTACACTTTTTTAAGTGACAGTACAGTTGTCAGTCTCGTTTAATACTGTTGTTAATACTTTCACCAAATCGATCATTACAAAAAAATGGGAATGTGAAAGGAGAAATTGATTGCGAAACTTAAAGGAAATTCAATGGCGAACATGTGAACAATTTTTTTATATCGATATCATAAAAATAATGTCTATCTATCCAAAATTCATTATAAAATGACTTAAAAAAATAATCCTTTTTTTATATTCTGCAATTTCAACATTAATTTCTACTCAATTATGAGAAAATCAAACAACAATTTATATAAAAAAGTAGCGAAAAATGTCAGCCTGGAACCCAGAAAAACTATGGTTTACAACACAGCCATCGATATTGAAATGAAAGTCCACCTCAGGCTACCGACATGGCGGTTTAAACCGGAACCGGAAGAGTGTAGGCTGGTTTTTTTCAAGTATGAGTGAGTCCCCTTTGATTAACATAAGCACAAATACATGAATGCAAACTAGGCTACATCCAAGGTTAAATTCAGCTTGTAGGCAATTTCTCTTTTTTGGGTGAAGCTGTCAGTCTATTTAATAGTGAGTTTATGGTCAGAATCCACTCAAGAAGCACTCACACAAATGTAATTCATGTAAATTATACAAGTCAGCTGACAGCCGCCGTAGATTATTTTTTGGCATTTCACCAAACTTTTGTGGGTTCAATCAGAAGCAGTTTTGTTGTTCCATTTGATCACAGATTGAGTAGATCTCCGAGTGAAACCAATGGAAAACGACATTAGTAAGGCCCACTGCGTATCATAACCACGAATCAGAATTTTCATCTCAAATGAACAGATAACGAAATTGATCTCTTTTTTGTAATTGTTTGGCACTTGACAGATTCATCAGATTTCTTTTAAACATATTAGGTTTGTTCCTTTACTTTTGTAGTAAGAATGGAAAAGACTGTCAAAATTGCAGAGATGGGAATAAATTCTCTCTCAGGGAGAAAGAAAGACAACTGCGAAAAAGTTAGGGAACGCTTTTGTAGTAGCAATCTACGAAAAATGACAGATCCATAATTCAGAAGTAAGGAAACAGACCTAGTAATTCTGCGTTTCGGAATAAAAGATGTTCATTGTTAAAGTCTTAATACGGATTGAAGCTGGCTGAAATAAAGTCAATCTTATTTTAGTTGACGTTGGTTACTCCGCCAAACCTATATTCAAGTATTTCTCTATTGACATTTCACTTAAAGATAATGGAATACAGAGATATATAACTTTCCAGTGGAAAGGCGGCTACCTAGAAGCTGTTTTCCCGAAAAATTCATGAAGTCACGCACATATGCTCATTTCTTTTCTAGGATATGTGAGTTCATGAATTGGACTTTAATGCAAGAATTCGCTATTCCGAAATATATATTTCATTATTTTTTTTACTTTAATCGAAGCGTTAACAAAAACCAAACAAGTTTAACAGCAAACACAAAACAATTGAACATCGCGATGCCTATAAAAGCAAAAGGAATGTTGGCCGGCCATTAGCAACATCCTTTTTCGTAGCTCACACGTATTCACAGATGGGGGTTGAAATTACAAAAACAACAATGTAAACAAATGGGTTTTGGGGGGATAGACGTACGAAATATATCCATCTCTTTTATTCTTCATCTCTGCTTCCGACATTTGACGTTGTAAAGGTGAAGTTAATATTTAATCTAGTTTTTGCGTTCACGATAAAATTTAGAAAAATATCTATATTTTGAACAAACTGTATTAACTTATGAAGTATTCCATTGGGCGCTCTAGGTCACTTTCTATGTTTGTTTAGTACGAAAAAAAAACAATATTTTTCAGTTGTCAAAGCACTTTTGCTAATCTGGATTTTTTTCAGATTTAAAAATATCATCAAAAAAATAAGAGCAATTGACGTTTTTATATTCGATTAGCCACACGAAATCTGAAATCTGATAGCAAATCTGAAGAAGCCTTCGATTGGGCTTCCACATAAATATGTAGTATGATTTAGACCGTTGCTATTAATTTGGGTGAGCATACATTTTTTTTTCTTTGCTAATTTTTTGAAAGAAGGCAAATTCTAAACTTTTATTAACATTTTTTTTGGGAATATAAAATCTCGCTATCGTAAGTTTGTAAAGTGGAAAATCGTAAATAAAATTGATTATTTTGAACCACGAAATAAATCAGCACATATAACAATGAAAATGTAATGAATGTCACCACATTACATGATACTGTGCGATTTCAGTGTTGATTTTGATTGATTTGTCGAAAATGTATTACTCATATTAAACATTCGCCTTAGATATTTTTAAGACTACAATAGAAAGATAATTCTTTTGGAAAAATTTGTGTTTGTAAAATGTATTTCTCTGTGTAACCGAGGAAACGCTCCATCAGCTCCAAATTTATTGAAACCGTACAAGTTCCGCATATGTAGTACTTGCTTCCAAAATATACTGTGGCTCTCAAACTGTGCCAGTGTTGCCAGGTTGAAAAACCACATTTTTTAAATATTAAAAAAAATAAAAACATAGAAAATGCTGCCGGCAATATGCGACTATCTCAGAGATGGTAACACCTACAGCAGCAATTTGTTCATCCCTAGAAAGAGAGACATAGACGCTTCATTTGAGGGTAAAACATGGCCGTGGCTCTCAAACTGTGCCAGTGTTGCCAGGTTGGAACTGCACTATTAAAGCACTTACATTTTCTGACAACCATTTAAATTCTCAACCTCGTGATTATAACTGCTCGATTTAAGGATTGTGTGCGGATATTTCATACCTACCTTAAAATATTTCCATGATGTTGAATGAATCGTTTTAATTCGCGAACATCTTCGTCTGTCCCGTTGGGCTCATAATTCGAAATCCACTTCTTCAAATAGTCAAAGTGCATGCAAATGAAGTGAACCAGCGATACAAGTAAAAGATCGGCACCCATAAAAAAACACGAAAAGAAATATCCAGTCATCGCCTGATAAACGTATGCCAAGGGAAAAATTAACGGTTGAGTTGCATCAAAGGGATAATACACTATGAATGGAAATCGCATCTTAAAATCACCGCCGTAGATAATATACTCAAATGTTGACTGAGCAACGGGGAACAAGTTAAACATTGTTGTGGTGGAGAGGTCGTAGATCGTAAGTAATTTTAAATATAACTCGATTTTTTTATAATATTCTGCCAAGCGGTACTCTGAGATTTGCTTATCAGTCCTTGGAAAGATTTTCTCCATTTCAATGACGGCTTCATGAAGAAGAAATCGTTTATTCCAAATCGCCATCATTTTGAGCGACCCATTTGTAATAAATCCAAAGTAGCATCCGTATGCTGTCAATTCGACGCGATTCGAAAATGTATCAAGCCATAAAACGGCGGTCATGAAAATAATATGATAAACCTGGTTTGTCAGAGCTATGACAAATTTTAGCTTTTCCATAAATGGTTTCGTCTCATCCGGGTGGGTTTTAAACAGACGCAAGCCGATTAGCCCATATATACCCAATGGAATCTTGGTAAAGTCGCTGAGTTGAAGTGGCCTTTTGAATTGTTTCATTGTTCAAGGTATACTAAAAACCAAAGAAATGCAGTGATGCTTTTATAGAAAAATCGTGTGTCGCAAAATAAAGTTGGTATAGTCATAGCACTGCGGTTTTGTGGTTGCAATTGTGTAGTTATATAATTGCTACAAAAGGATACTATTTACAAATACATACTGTTATTCGATTTGTGCTTCCCATACAACTTTCTAACTGCGCATATAACAAGAACGATTCTATTCACAGAAGGAGTCTCTGAGTCTGATATTGTCATGCAAAGCGAAGGAAGTTTTGTGGTCGGGTCTACATAATTTCGTATTAATGTCACTAGAAAGCTATATACTTATGTATTGTATAATTTCGTGGGAAAATATGTGACGACTGCCACACCTTAACCTTTGTGCATGGACCTTAAAACTTCAATGTGGGAAAGCGAGGTAAACAATGAGCAAAACAAGCCTTAAAAACATAGTTGAGCCAATGCGCTTATGCTTACGGATATAAAATTAAAGACTTAAAGCTAATTTCTGAAAACTTGTGCACTGAACTCAGATTACTTTTCGTTTTTCGAAATTAAAATTGTTATCATAATATTGCATTCTTTTACATAATTCAATAGCCTTCGTCGAAAGATCACTGGGTATTGTGAATGTATCGCAATCGCTGTTACATTTTATTTAAATAAAAAATGATCTTAATATGTTCCCTATTCACGTTTTCGAATTACTCAATCATCCTATGTTGGTTTTTTCAATCATTTCACAAGCCCTGTATGTATTGCCAGCTTAAAACGCAGCACAATAGAGACTTGTCCAAAGACAAGATGTATCAAATCAACTGGATTTATCTTGACTTCAAAATAGCCCTAAATATGGAAACTGTGTTGGTCGTCAAAATCACTAGGTCAGATATATAACAATCGAACGCTTAGTCCTCAAATTTGGAACTAATATTCGTCGGCTATCTCTCCATAAACTATAATTGGAAAAAAACACTTCCCATTAAATCAATCTAGTCCACTCCATACCACTGCATTTGTCAGACTTAGTAAAATATAGTTTGGAACGACCCCGCGATCGTAATATGAACCCCGCTTGAATGTAAACGTGCCTGTGTGCAATATGTCCTACAAAGTTTCAACTGCCAACGTACTCACAACAATACCTTACGTTTTCCTTACCTGCGCTTTCTGCCATCTACCTGTGAAAACATGCAAAACATTTTAAAATTCAGTTATCACACTTATTTCCAAAAACTCAATCAAATATATTATGTTATAGACTGCAGTACATGTGAGCAGTTACTTTAAATAACACATAAAAATATAAAAGCTAGAGATATTCTCACACATCATTATTATTATTCATCAACAAACTGCCTTCGTCTGACAAATGCCCATTCAAGATGGCCGCTCTTTGTGCAAAAAAACCACCAAACTACACTAGTGCCACATGTGTCAGAATTTGACAAATAAGCACAGCATAACCTTCCTTTTCCAAGTAGTTTCTGTGCGGTGTACACGTGTTTTTAAAAATGGCACCCGTCGAAAAAGCTAAAAAATCAGCCAAAAGTGGCAAAAAAGTCAACAAACACCCAATAAATTCCTACTTGGGTGGTGGAGTTATGCGATACTCAAAAAGCCAGGTAAAAAATAATGAAATTTGACAGGAAAGACTCAATTCCAAATGTGCACGTCTACGGACGAAAATTATAAAAGTTGTTTCATTGTGGTTGCAGTTTTCCAATAAGCATTTCGATTTCACTCGAATCCATCGATTGCACTTTGTTTTTGTGTTTCTCTTGTGGAAATCTACTGAAATGTGATGTGTTTATGAAAAATCGCTTTCTCCACAGATGTACAAGCGCCGTGCCCAATGGCGATTGAAATCTACCAAGCGTCCAGTGGTTAAGAAGGTGAAAATCCCAATCAAGAAAGTCAAGAAGATCGGGGGACCCAAGAACGGAGGTGAACGTGTTGTTTACACCAAGAAGCCAAAGGCCAACTATCCAACAAAAGCTGTTGTAAAGAAGCGCCCAGCTCGTGGTGTTTTCAGCAAGCATGTTCGCAACACTCGTAAGAACATGAAACCCGGACGTGTGTTGATTCTGTTGGCTGGACGTCATCAAGGCAAACGTGTTGTATTGCTGAAGGTCTTGGAATCTGGACTTTTGTTGGTTACCGGACCATTCGGTATCAACTCGTGCCCTCTGCGTCGCGTTTCCCAGCGCTATGTGATTGGATGCCAAACTCGCGTTGAATTGGGCGAACTTAAAGTACCAGAGCACATCAACGATACGTATTTCAGACGTATGAAGGTCAAGAAGGAGAAGAAGTCGGGCGAGGGTGACATCTTTGCACCCAAGAAGGAGAAATACGTTCCAACTGAACAGCGCAAGAAGGACCAGAAGGAGGTTGATGGCATCGTCTTGAAGGCACTGAAAGCCAACAAGGACGGCAAGTTCATCAAGAAGTATTTGCAAAGCATGTTCAGCCTGCGCTCCACACAATACCCCCATCGTATGAAGTTCTAAGATGCAAAGAGTCGGAATGCGTTTCGATTTTTTTTTACTAAATAAACAAATGAAAAATGTAGTAATGTTATTTTTTATTTTAATTTTTTCAGTTGAGCTATTTGAAAAGTGCAGTTTGTACGTGGGGCTGCTTATTTAAATATTCACTTCGCAATTAAATTTACATCTCTAGTGTGTCTTTTTTAGCCAACAACTTTAATGCAGAAATTGATAATTACACAAAACGAGGCGTATATGCAGGGTTAGAACTTAGTAGACCTCAGTGGGTACATACTATTTGGACAGTTTCGTCGCGAGTCACAATACGAAGACCTATTCCTTGATGGGACGGCTTAGTTGACATTTTGCAGAGAAAAGTCAGTCAAAGTCTGGTTCCGCTTGCACTGATATTTTGGTATGATCTTTTCATTCCCATTAGCATATAGGTTAGTCATACAATTGTGAATCGTATTTAGTTACACCACTTAGTAGCAGAAGAGTTTACGAGTTAAGAGCAATAGTCTCCATTTTGGAAACGTGTACAGCCACAAAATGTTTTTTTTTTAGGTGATAATCAGTTTGAAAGTCGCTTCCTACGTCAAAAAATGCCGATTTGACTGCATTTAACAATCACAAAGTGGCTGTCAACTAATATCTTCGGGGGGATTCCATCATTGGATAGCTAACGGTCGCCGATTTGGTTAAGGCTACTTGACATCCGCATGTGAGCGCTATCGTACATCTTTTTAAAATAATTGAACCAGGCAGCTGCTTCATTCTATAGTGCCTATATTCGGGGGTCGAGCTGTGAGCCTCCCAGAAATAGTGCATATCGTATCGGCTACCAGGCATCCCATGATTATATCCGTATAGGTGACAATAAAGCGCATCTAAAGACAAGAAGGTGTCTTACCTTGCTAAGAGTATCATCCAAAGACTATTTTCAGTAAAATAGAAGGAATACCTACGCAATAGTCTCCTCGCTCAATAAGTTGGAAGACTTTTACGATAGAAACAAAAGCCGGAGGTTTTAAAAGTTTAGAATCATGAAAGGACATCGACCATTCAATAGAGAAGGGTTTGGCTGATACTGTAGAACATTACTAATTTCAAGTCGACGCCAAAGAACGCTATCAATTCAGTTTTCGATTATTGATCTTAAATTTTTCTTTTTGTTTTTGTTTTAGTTGGCATAATCATTCGTCGTGCATTAACTACATACAATTTTTATTTTTGAAGTGAAAAGAATTTGAATTTGTATTTTGTTATTTCAAATTAATGCTAAAACGAATTAAGTTGGTTTATTGATTTGTAATAAAGCAAATGTCTGGCACCATTAAATTTAAATGCTCTTATTAGAATAGAATATTATAAAGTAATGTTATTTTTCTATTATATTATATCCTGTAGGGAATTCCGTAAGCTTTTCTCATTGTTATTTGCCAGTCGGTGGTCGTATCTTATTTAGTTTTGTGTACGGAAATAATCCCATCTGGAAAGATTTTGGCCTGGGTGGGTAGATTTTCGTAGGGTACTACCGGTTATTTCCGTTACAACATCATGCAAAACAACTACACACACCATGGCCAAACCACAAATTTGCAAAATATTTAACTTATGCGGTAAAATTCAAATATCACCAGAACAAAGTACCTATAAATTCATATTTAAGAGCAAGAGTTTAATTGACTCCATTGCTGGAATCAAAAAGTTTACTTCTTTACTAATTTATTGCTAAATAAGCAGAAAATGCAAACGAAATCAAATAGGTAGGTAGTCAGTTACTAACTTGGATTTGAACGATTTGACAACATCAGTCCGCCCACACCCAAAGATAATGGAATACAGAGATATATATCTTTCCAGTGGAAGGGCGGCTGCCTACAAGCTGTTTTCCCGAAAAATTCATGAAGTCACGCACATATGCTCATTTCTTTTCTAGTATATGTGAGTTCATGAATTGGACTTTAATGCAAGAATTCGCTATTCCGAAATGTGTATTTCACTATTTTTTTTTATTTCAATCGAAGCTTTAACAAAAACTAAACAAGTTCAGCACCAAACACAAAACAATTGAACAGCGCGATGCCTATAAAAGCAAAAGTAATGTTGGCCGGCCATTAGCAACATGCTTTTTTGTAGCACACATGTATTCACAGGCGGGGGTTGAAATTACAAAAACAACAATGTAAACAAATGGGTTTTGGGGGGATAGACGTACGAAAGATATCCATCTCTTTTATTCATTCATCTCTGCCCACACCAAAGATAATGGAATACAGAGATATATATCTTTCCAGTGGAAAGGCGGCTGCCTACAAGCTGTTTTCCCGAAAAATTCATGAAGTCACGCAAAAATGCTCAGTTCTTTTCTAGGATATGTGAGTTCATGAATTGAACTTTAATGCAATAATTCGCTAATCCGAAATGCGTATTTCATTATTTTTTTCATTTTAATCGAATCCTTAACAAAAACCAAACAAGTTCAATACCAAACACAAAACAATTGAACAGCGCGATGCCCATAAAAGAAAAAGGAATGTCCGGCCGGCCATTAGCAAAATGTTTTTTTGTAGCTCACACGTATTCACAGACGGGGGTTTGAAATTACAAAAACAACTATGTAAATTTTCATAAATTTTACGGGAAAACAGCTTGTAGGCAGCCGCCTTTCCACTGGAAAGATATATATCTCTGTATTCCATTATCTTTGCTTTTGGCATTCCATTGGGAACAAAAATCAATCTTTTTTTTTGATTCGAATCACTTTTTGCAGATCTCGATATTTTTTTCAGATTTACACATACCTACTACCACAAATATAGCACAGCTGTTTTATGTCATTCAAAGAAGTTTGTTTTAAAACAAATGTGCAAAGTTTCGGTTTTGGAGGAATTATTGTCTTAAATTAACGGCTAATAACATAATAACATCATTCAATTATTCATTTTTAAATTCAGCTGGCGTGTAAGCAAGAGCCGTACTTGTTTGTTGAAATTGATATTTTTTATGGCCGAAACGTCATCAAAAAAGGGATGACCTAGCGCACTGCACCTGGTTCTGGCTAGGGCCGGAGACTCACAAAGAAGATAGAACACTGTTCACTCTTGTTTGTGTCAACGGCTAGTATATCCTCCTCGGAAGAGGTCCCTAAAAGGGATTCTTCCATTTTTGTTTAAGTTTCTGTTCATTTTAATTTTGGTCCCACCTCAAACTAATGGATCACAAAAGTCGATCCCGGCATAGCTGACTTACCGAGATAGGGCTGTTATTACAACCGACCTTGCCTGAGCGTCGGAGGGAGCTCGTTCGCGACTGGATTTACCCCTAGCCTTACATACTTGGGTCTACGGTTTGCTACCTGCTCACACCACCACTGGAATTAGGTTGGATTTAAAGGTTTACTCCTACCTTAAACTAATGCATCACGCCAAACGATTGAGACGTCTGTGTAAATTCTTGGCTGACACTAACCATGTGGCCGGTAGCCCTTTTCAGGCGGGCGCCCACGTGAATGACTAAAGAATGAGGTTTTGTTTCCAGCCCCCCACGGCGCTACTTTGACACATAAAAGACTCTGTAAGTTTTGAGATTTGAGATATATGGTGTGCCTGCTGTATTTAAAAAAATCTCAAAACTTACTGCGTCCTTTTGGACCTCATGGACTCACCCAACATTAGCATCCATCATCGATATATTTAAATAAAATCCAAACACATTTCACCACCATCTCCGTTATGAACAATTGTATGTTTATTTATTTTTTATTCATCTTTTTGTTGATTTATTTGTTTCGTCTTAATTATAAATTAAAATAATTTGAAAAAAAAAAAAAAAAACACATAAAATTTATGAAATTATAATAAAATTATCTAGAAGCTGCTTTATTATAAAAAAAAAATACAATTTTAATTGGCAATGACATCATTATTAAGGTGTAATTTTAATTCATTCTCATCTCGTTGTTATTCAACTGAGAATGGGGGCATAATAAGTGGAAGCGGACAGTACCAAGTCGTATATTCTAGTGAAACAATTCGAAAGCATTTCTAATTTTTGTTTGTTTTATATTTATATTCCTCTCAAGTAACTTTGTTTTGTTTTTGTTTTTATTTCAATTTCTAAAAATTTCAACTAATTTCATTTTTATTTTCATTTCCATAACGTTATATTTACAAAATAATAGACAGTAATAAAATTAAACGACAATTTAACTTATTTAAAAAAAAAAAATATAGTAATAATAATATTTTGTTTATGAATAATGCTCATAATTTATAATGTACGTAATAAATGTGTCTCGCGAATAAAAGAAAAAATACTTTTTGTCCGTTTTTTTTCAGCTTTTCATTTTTACTGCACTGTTTTTAATTTGCTGATATTTTTTTTGCTCAAAGATATAGAGATAGAAAAAAGAGTGAGATAGTTATATAGAATTGTTTGCATTGTAGTTAAATAGCAGCAGCAAGGGGGCATAAATATGATTCTATTTTTTATTTTGTATATCTAGACTACTATTCGCATTTTACAGAATTTTGAAATAACATATGAATCATCCCTCACTTCCTCTTCTTTTTTTTTTTGTAACACTTTACGATGGACTTTAGCTTGGAACACAAGGCCACTAGCAACTGACATAGGTTTGACCACGAAGTGGCAACAATGTAAAATTTTAGAAATACATATGTGTTATGTAAAGTAAAGGGGGCTCTGAAAATACTTTTGTGCCACACACTTACTGGGCCGATAATCTACTTTTATTTTTATGCAACGACTTTCTGTTTGTTTTTGTTGCCAGTGTGGAGAGTCAAAGAAAAGCTCCAGACAAGGGACTTTTAGCGCAACACGACAAATCTAACGAGTGTCTGCTGAATTTTTCCTCAACTTGTGATAAGATTAGCATTGGACTTGTTGTAAATCTGTGTAAAATTGTAGATATTGATTTTTGTACTTACAGTACTCGTAGTGTTTTGTTTTAGGATCGGTAATACTACGCGAGGAAACATTTTACATTGACTCGGCTTTATAAGTTTTAAATTTTTAGTCTCTCCTTTATGAATATTTTCAGATTGGTCAAGCAGGTTATCAGTCTGTATCGAAGGAGTTTTAATGACACAATTAAGAACTTTGCATTCGGCGATATAAGCGGAACCAGGAAGATTGAAGGTGGCCGGGGTATATAGAGCTTGCGACCAATGCTTCGGCTTCGCAGGAATCGTCCACTCCACTCCAGAGGAACCATGCAGTACATATGACCCGAATTAAAGTGGTACGCACAGTTAGAATGCACAACTGGAGGCATGACAAATGGATTACGCTTGCTGGTTCGGTTATGGAAGTTGATATTCGAATTTAGGTAAATTTTGTCGTCTTTTGAAAGGCACATTCGTTTGTCTGCCGGATCTCTTTTCAAGATGAGACAGTAAGGACAGACTTGTAGATGTTTCATGAATGTTGTTTCAATTGGTATTTGAATAGAATGAGCGCAAACGAAGAGAAACTTCAACGAGCGTAACATAGATAAACGTGGTCAAGTTAAACGTGGGTCATCATAATTCCCCAAAATCACCTAAGCGTTGTATTTAGGACCCATTCTAATAAAGAAACCTGGGGCAGATTACGTATAAACAATTATTAACCGCGGCCCTACTCTCTATTTCGTTGCGAAAGTCAATCCTATTCGAAATTGCTTTTAAGTTGGTACTCTGTAATACTTTCGGAATTCTAAATCGGAGTAGTAGTACATTCCATTCGGCTTTTGAAGTAGAGAGTACAAAAAGCAGATTTTCGAAAAATGTTACTTTCGAAACGAGATACAGAGAAGAGGCCCCTGATCGAAACCCAAATTGCGTTCGAAGAATCCGTTTCGGAAGAAAATAAATGAAACTTATAAACACGTTCATTTCACATTAAAATATTCCGCAGCAATTAGTTGACGGAGCTTCGGAAAAAATGTGTAGTGTAGCTGTCAAAAGTAAGTGGTATAATGTGGTTTCACGCAATACGCTATATGTATTCGGAGAAAATCCCGTTCCGAACGAATACCTCGATATATTTTTGTGAAAAATGAATGTGATTAAGCTCCCAAACTGACTTGTAATTTGTGCACTTAGTTACTAGTTTTAGAGGTCTATCGCTTCGACGATAATCGTCGGAAAAGTTACGTTATTAGGGTCCTGTAAACCTAACTAAGCTTAACATACGTTTGTTGTTGAGAAGCTAAGATTGCTAAGAGTAATATTTGAAAATGAAAGGTGGAAACAAACGGACATTTTCCGCAAAAGAACTTGATGTCAAATTTTGTCCAATTGGTATGAAATATAAAAATCTTTGCGGATTGGTCGGCACTTTTCGATGAACGTCCATCATCACTGTCACAAGAGTCACGGGTGTAGGATGTTTAAGAACAATGCCAGAAATCGGAAATATTGCTTTCTTCCGAATGATCAGGGCCAATCACAATACAGTTAGAGAAGAGATATCATTGACAAGTTTTCGTGAATCCGTGAAACCTTTGATCTTCAGTCTAGTTGATTCCACTCTTGCTAAGGAATCCTTAGCCGTAAATAGTTGTGATGTGAAAATGTTTGGCAAGTACTTCACCATCAACAAAGGAGAGTAATATAATAAATTTTGCCGTGTTAAACGAATGGGTTTTTGGCCAACTAAATCGGTCAGGAACAGCCTTAAAAACAGAATTATTATATGATAACCGGCACGAACTGCAACCAGTCAACAGTAGAGTTGGAATGTCACTAACTTGCTGTATTCGGTGTGACATAATTGGACAATCCAATGCCACACCTCTCTCAACCTGCATACACGCTTAAACACCCGAATTAAAAGATAAAATAAAACTTGTGTGTCAATTTTTTTGTTCGCATTATCATCTAGAAAAGTTTATTTATCTCCGCTTGTGTAAGAACTAGTAACCTGCTTAAAATCGCATTTGTTGCACTCTAACCTCAACAAAATGCCTGAACGCCGAGGAATACCTTCTCGTTGCATAGTAACTCGATTGTGTTCCTTGTTTTAGTCGTTTCTGTGTTTGTTTTTAGTTTTAATTTTTAAAAATTTGTTTCTTTCAAATGTAACTTGGCAATAATAGTTACATTTTTTATCATTTTTCTTTGTAAACAATTTTTTTTTCAATTTATTTAAGGTTTTCTTTTTGTTTGCACATAATGAATAAGTTTTCTTTGCTGGTTTTCGTTTTGTTTAATGCACGCGATCAAGATACATATACAGACTACATATCACCCATTTGGAGATCTTGTTTTTTTTTTTTTGTTATACACAACATCTAGCAACAAAAATAACAACAATATCTATACAATTTAGTTTAATTTAGTTTGTTTTTCTGGTTTTCTATTTTTATTCACCTACTCTTAGGTTTATCCGAAAATCATCCATTTTGCATTTCGTTGCTGCTTTTCTTTTTCTTCTTCTTCTGGGTATTTTGTTGGTAGACATTTATGTGTTTCTTTTTTAGATGTTTTATTTATGATTTATGTTTTTGTTTTCTTCGATATTAGTGTTCCATTAAAGCGGCTGTGGAAAGGGAAGAGACGATTAGGATTCGGTAGACGATTGGATGTGGAAAAAAAACTTACGTGACGGAGTCCGGCATGTTGTGGTTTCATTGGGTGTGAAGTTGAGGAAATCCCAAATCAATATTGTATCATCGTGGGAACTGCTTACAATTTGGAATTCATCAAATTGTAAACGGAATACCCGACCAGTGTGCTCCTTAAGAAAATGTGATTTTTATACGATTATTCATTTTGTAGTTCCAGAGTTGAAAAAATATGATAGTTTGTAGAGTTTACGTGTGACTAATTGAATTAGGATTGTTTCCGGATGAAACAACAGTAGGATAAGCCAAACAGTGTAGAGATAGACTCTAGATTGTGCCAGTAGGACAACTGAACATCGCTGGAAAAATAATATTGACCGTGTTTGGTGATCTTTTGAAGTTTTATTGAAGAAAATAAACAGCACAATGAATCTTAGCAGTGTGAATGATCTTGGAGAAAACTCATGAGTCCCAGAGACCGACACAAACCATTTCTTTATCAACTTCAATAGTAAGAATCTTTACGAACGATTAGAGTACCAACAGATTATTGTAGCTAATAACTTTAAACGAAGGATATACGACACATATGATGGCTCCAAGGAATATGCCGTCACACGATGGTTTCCACAGGGGTCAGCATTAGTTCCACTCGGCTGGTGAGATACCTAACCTGCATTTATACCACTAAATCAGAACTAGTCAGGAATTGCCGCGCAGTGTTTAAGGCATTATGGTTGCAGAACCGTATCAGATTGTGTTGCCATTGCGATATTAAGGGAAACGAAAAAGGCGACGTTCTGGCTAAGGAAGGAGCGGAGCTCCCACTTAATACAATGATTGAAGGTATCAGACCACCTATGGCCTGAAGAATTGAGGAATCTCAATAGAAGAACAGTAGGAATACTCTCTGGACACTGCCCCTTAAAGAAGCATGCCATGAGACTAGGCTTATCTAATACGGACATATGCAGGTACTGTGAGGACCTACAAGTTACGGAAGATATCTCCCACCTTCTATGCGAGTTTCAAGCAATTGCTCGGACCAGAAGGAAGCACCTAGGCAGGTACTTCTTTAACAACTTAGAAGATGTTGGTTCCTCAAACAATATTGGAACAATAATTAGATTCTGTAGGGAAATTCACTGTTTGGGCGATTTGGTTTAGGTTTTTAACCGTAATGGTTCCCTGGGGATGGCGATGGACCCATCTTGTTGCGTGGTCTTTTGTGACGATCTCACAACCCCACTCAACCTAACCTAACCTAACCTGCCTTTACCAGAAGAGGCTACAATCGTGGTATTTGCGGATTATAAAACAGAGGCGGTGCTAATCAGTAGAAGCAAATCAGCAAAAGAAGAGTAAAACAATTTGACTTGCCACAGGAGACCAACAGATTAAATCGAAGTACTCCATTTAATAGGCATCATGATTCTGCAGATGAACTTTTGTAAAGAACATCACTGAAGCTTGTTAGTACCAACGCGCATACTGTGAACATGTGAGGGAGTATTTAGAAACCGCAGGAAATTCCTATCGCCTTTAAGAGGAAGAAGGCTAGAATAACTTCAGATTCTAAAGGGAAATTCAATTCATTTCGTGGGAGAGTCTGAAAGGGATTGCCTTTTGGTCTATTGTACGCCCTGGTTACGCCTAAAAGAGGTTTATTCCCTCATAAGAGTTCCCCTCCCACCATAATTCCTTTCGGAATCATTTTAGAGGTTTTTGTACTCTTGTTTCGGAAGCACTTGTTGGCGGAAGCACTCTTTCTTCTCCAGTTTCTTTTAAGAATTTAAGGATGAGAGCTACGGTGATAGCATCATCAGATAGTTGGTACTTGCACATGTACTTCAGTTTTTTGTTGGTCAGTGCGCCACTTGATCCCAGCACATGCGATTTCACTGGACTCATCACAGAATCAACAAAGAGCTTCTTCAGGTATATAATGCCCGGTAGGATACCGAGGTTATTTTTGTTCATGCCGATGCAAGTTTGGAATCTTTTCCGGTTGTATTGCCCCAGAAGTTTCTTCGCCTGCCTCATGCCCTTACTGTTATGCCAGGTTCTTGCCGTGTTTTCTTTCTCTCGTTTTTTTCATAAATTCTTCTTTCCCAATTACGCAGAATGATTCAGGACCTATAAAAGTTTCTGATGCTCCCCTTCTTGCTAGGAAATCGGTCTTTTCATACCCACGTGACCAGGCACCCAGCAGAGGGTTATTTTGTTTCTCCTACCCAGTTCACTAAGTTTTTGTAGGCATTCCCACACAAGTTTAGATTTTATGATGTAGGAATTAAGTGCCATAATAGCAACCTCGATGTCTGACATTATAGTTACATAACAGTTGGTTTTGTTACTGTCAAGGTTAATTTGGACACATCTGTCTATGGCATAGATTTCAGCCTGGATGATTCTGGTACCTTTGCCCATTGGTTCAGCATATTTGGTTCTAGGCCTGAATACTCCCGCTCCAGTTCCCTATCAGTTCTCGACCATTGTTGTGTGAATTCATTACTCCAGTTCTTCTTATTAGCGAGTTTAGTAAAAAAAAGTTATTTTGGATATCAAATCTTTTGATAATATCGTCTCTAGGAAAGGCCAATAATGGTTGTTTTTTGAGTAGTGCATCAAACCGTCTCAATTTCTTTTTATTTCATTCTTAAAATCGTTTTACTTGCACATTCCTCAAACACGAGGTGCAAAGGAGTCAGTTCCAATAGCAGTTCCATAGCTGCAGTTGGGCAAGTTCTCATGGCCCCTGTATTACATACACATGTCAGTCTTTGCACTTTATTGAGTGTCTTCATTGTCATCCATCCTCGCTCCATACGTCATCATTGGTCTCACAATGGCAATATACATCCATCTGCGGATGGTCGGGCTACATTCCCAGCATTTTGCTGCTAGGCTCCGACAAATCATTAAAGTCCGCATTGCTTTCGTTGCCATCTCTTCTGTGGGTTTTTTCCAGACGAGTTTGCTGTCTAGGTTTAGTCCCAGATATTTAACTGGTGCCAGTATTGTACCCGACAACCTTATCGGCCTCAGCCGTTCAAGTTTTCGTTACCTGGTACTATAGTTGTTTTTGCCGGATTTTGACTAAGCCCATCATTCCCAGTCCCCTTTGTATAATGTCATGACATGACTTTGTCATCATCATCAGCTTGTGCTATGCTGGACAGCTTCGATTCTCAGAATATGTACCTGATGTAAGGTAACCAGACCTGGTGGGCATAATCGAGCAGTGGTCTTACAAACGTCGTATAAAGGAATATAGTGACGTGGGGGTTAGAGAAATCCTTCGACCAGCGTTTAACAAAGCCGAGTGCAGAGTTAGCTCTGCTAATAATGTTGTCGATGTGAGGACGAAAGTTAAGTTGAGCGTCGCAGATTATGCCAAGATCACGAATTGATGAAACTGTGTAGACACACGTTAAGCTCTAAACGATTCGGTTGACACCAGGTGTAGAAGTGGTTAAGGTCAGTTTGTAGTAGAGAGAGTCAGCACTGTAAGGTATTTCTTTAGAGAACCTCATATCATCTACGTAAATATATAGGTAAGAGAGTAAAATGACACGTACTACATCGTTTATTGTCAAATTAAAGATCAAATGTCCGAGATGACTACCCTTTGGTACAGAGGATGCAATGTCTGGCTTAGAAACGGAAAATCCAAAAAGGACAATATACTTGCGATCTTCTTAATAAGACTTAATCCATGAAGTAAATCGCGGTGGAAAACCAATCGCTTTAAGTTTGAGTATGACTTTGTGAGAGATCTTGTAGAACGCTTTGCTGAAATCGGTAGCCATAACATCCACTTCCTTACCATGTTCCAAGGCACATAAATGTCTCTTACACATTTTCGTAAATTCCGATTGCACTTGGTATAGTAGCAGTCTTAAGCATATGTCGCTGACACATTCACCCCTATCGAGGTATCCGTTGGGAACGGAATTTTCTCCGAATTGTACGAAATCGGATAATTTCCATTCGAGATATACATTCCGATACGATTTTCGGAAAAATTCTCCGATGACATGTAGCGCATATTGTCGCATTGCGTGCAACCGCGTTTTACCACTTACTTTTGACAGCCACGCTGCGCATTTTTTCCGAAGCTCTCCGGCAGCTTATTGCTGCGGAATATTCTAATGTGAAATGAACGCGTTTATATGCTTCATTTATTTTGTTCCGAAACAGATACTTCCGTTAGTCCCCTTAAGATTTGACTTTAGTATCGGGCATTTTTTCGGAACGGATACCTCAATAGGAGTAATTTATTTGTTGTATCCTGAACTAGAAGGATGGTTTGTGGTGTAAGCGTTTTAGGCTGAACTATTTAACTGATCAAAATATGCTGAGTGGAAATTGTATTTCTATTAAAGTATGTACTGCTAAAGTATATATATATAAAAATAAAATTTGAGGGTGGCCGGACATATTCAAAGAAGGCGTACTTCTTTTCAATAACAAACGTATCCCATTTCCAAGTATTATTACTTCAATTTACATTGCACTTGTAGACATAAGGGACCTGAACCCAGCTGCATGCTAAGCAGGGGCATACAAACTGACTGCAACAGGTTGACGTTCCCATAAGTTAAGCCCACACAAATAGATGGAAATCATGTAGAAATTGTAATACAAAAGCACGTCTCGCTACAGTCATCACCAGTTATTGACCCACCACCAACCAGGTGTTTCACCCTTAACATCATACACCAAAATGTTCATGTAGCTCTGTTGGACTGCGATGCATTAAATACAAATTGATGTCATTTCACACAATTAAATAACATCTGGTTGGCGGAGCCAGTTAATTGCTAAACAAACCAAGAAACCCGCTTTTGAGACTTCTGACAAAACACCAAACAATGACTCACACATCACACGGCCATAATGGGGAGGGGTGAGATCAATGAACTACGTTCAAGAACATTTAGTCGACGAAACACATTGTTTCTCCTCATTTGCTTAATTTACCTCGTCGTTGTCGTACGTCCTAACCTGAAGAAATAATAAAACCAACTGTTGTGACAGCAACAAATTAAAACTTACCACCAAAGTGTTAAGGCAAAGTGCATTCGATTGAGCGCGCGGATCTAATGCAGCAACCAGATCCCACACTTTGATTTTACCATCGTAGGCACCACTCACGATTCGCTTCGAATCGAATCGTATGCAACGAACTAATTCTTCATGTCCTTCGAGGACACGCAGGCAAGCTCCGCACTCAATGTCCCATAATCTGCAATCAGAAACAACATAAGCATATTTTCGACTTGATCGTTTTTAAGCAATCAGTATCTACCTTATGGAATTGTCTGAGCTACCGCTGACAACCAAACGATCCCGGTACTGTAAGCACGCAATGCCGCGCTTGTGACCGTTCAGTGTGCGTACAAACTCACAGCTTGATGTGGACCAAACCTTAATGGTTCGATCGCCACTGGCCGACACAATGTACTTCTCATCAAAGTCGACAACATTGACGGCTGCTCGGTGACCGACCAGGACTCGGCGCAGGGTTATTTCGCTCGGCGATGTCATATCCCAGACGGCAATGGATCGATCCTTGGAACAGGTCACCATCATTCCATTGTTGAAACGCAAATGTAGTACTGCCTCGCAGTGATGAATCAGAGTGTTGACCATTTCGCCCGTGTTGACGTCCCAGACGCGAACTGTGGAATCGCTCGAACCGCTGATTATGACTTTGTCATCGTACTGCAGACACAGAACAGATCCTGTGTGTCCAGTTAGAGTCTAAACAAGAAAAAAGAAGACAATCATCAGTTTGATTGGAGTCACTCACAAGGTGCCAACTCTTACCTTAACACACTGCAGATCCGTTCTGTCCCAGATTTTGATCGTATTATCCCGAAGACCAGAGACAATTTTAACATCGTCATACTGTAAGCAATAGACACCTTTTGAATTCTCTGATCGACAGTTTATTCTGCGCAGCATGTGACGTCCAGTTCTCCAGTTGTTTTCTATGCTTTCAATGTCCTAAAAAAAAAACTCTTATGAGATGGAATCCTTGCAGCTGGGCGGTGCAACATTTACATTCATGATCTTGGGGAACAATTCGCGGTAGAACGAGTGTGGCCGATGCGTTGAGCCTGGGCGTGGTTTGAAGAGATACTGTATCCAGCCACGTCTTTCCGCCAAACCACGCCACAGCGAGTCCGTTCGGACCTTGCGTTCGATCAGCTTCTTCCATAGCATACCCTCGGAGAGAACACGTAGCCATTCTTTGCACACCAGTTCGGCGGCCTTTAGTGAATCTGCGTCGAGGTATGACAGGATGTTTTCTGCTATGTGATCTAAACCCTTTTCTGCAAATAAAAAAAAAAATGGCTTTGATTAGTACGCGTTCAATGCAGCAGGAAAAACCGCTGAAACATAATGTTCCAGACCACCTATGCTTATGATCCAACCAGTCCACCGTACAGATGACACTTTTCTGAGCTCCATTTGCTACATGTCAAGCTACTGGAGACATACTTCTAGATCACTACAACTTAGTGCAAGGGGCACTTGAATATTAAAACATTTTACTAACTTTTAATTATAAATTAATAAAGAAATAGGTGGCGTATCGTTACCCCTCAGACCGAACTTCGTTGATGCCTTTCTCAAGAATAAAAGGGAGCACACAATTGATGATATTCGAAACGGGGCAGGAAGTAAAACAAATTTGTTAAACAAATCCAATAATAACAAATAACAATATGGCTGATAGTAATGAGAGTCGCAAATAAAAACGCATATGATAGGTAAGGTATCGCCACGAAAATGCATCATCGCCGCAATCTTATCTTCTTGATATTTCCAATCGGTGTTCGTAGTTTCAATGGCGTCATGTTAATTATATCGACATTTGAGGTTGTCCTTGTCACATTTTGACGCTTTTTTCTCAATAACTTTGTCGAAATCGCACTATTTTTATCGATAAGTCCACTAGAGTAGAGTTTTAAACAACTTTTTTTTAACGATTCCTACATGTCAACCCCACCAAGGTTATGAAAAATGGCTGCATTCAGCTGTGTAATCAATTTCAACAACTTGGCTAAATTCCAAAACGCAGTACTTCTTCATTACTTCTTAACCAAGCGTTCCAAAACGCCAGCTGATTACTATGATGCCATGCATACATTTCCAAAACACATTAACTGAGCAAACAAGTGCAAACAGACGCATCGATAATGTTTATGGTACAAAGCAGTTCAGTTTGAACCGCTAAATAAAATAAATCCATCGCCGAAGTCGTGAGTAAAATAATGTATTTTGTAATAATTTGCCAAGTTTACTTTGATTTGCACTAACAAATGCAGTGTGCTTTTATCATGAGAATTTTGTTGACGTTTTGGAATTCAGCCATTATGCTGAGCTCTGAACTAAGAAAGAAAAACGCCTTATATCGCAATAATGGAGCCCAGTCTGACAAATTCATCTCCCGCTGCTTTGAATAATTCAGCCATTCGACTCAAGTTTCGATACATCACTTCCCAACATTGTCTTGGGCGGATAAAAGGGGTAAAAGTATCAACTACCTACCATCAATAAGGTTAAACGTTATCATTTTGCTTGATAGCTGGTGTCGGCTGTCTATATCTGACCGTGTACGATGGTGTAGACGTTCATCTTTTACTAATAATAAATAATATTCAACATGAAGAAAGTAGCTCTCACAGAGGATAGGCTTATGTCGTTTTCCATTGGGCAAAAAGAAGCGTCCGGGATAGTCGGGAATCGAAAAAATCACTTCTGAAACCGTTCCATTGGCACAAAAAATACCCTTCTGGAGATTCTGAAAAGAGAATTTCGCTTCTCGATTTGAAGTCAAAATCCACTCAAGAAGCGCTCGCACAAGTGTAATTGAGCATTTTATACAAGTCAGCTGACAGCCGCCGTAAATTTTTTTTGTGTCATTTCACCAATACTTTTGTGGGTTCAATCAGAAGCAGTTTGCTTGTTCCATTGGATCACAGAATGAGTGGATCCCCGAGTGAAACCAATGGAAAACGACATTTGTGTCTTTTGTGCGCCTCGGTAAACCTAATTTTGTTTTCTAACATGCTTAAAATGTAAAAATAAATAATAATACTACGTTTCGATGGCTACACATTTTCCAACTATATAAATACCAATATTAAAGAAAACAAAATGAGATTTCAATGTTTAATCTGGAATCTGAGATCAAATCTGACAAATAACAAAACGACATGAGAAAGAAAACTAAGAGTGCACAAAGGACTAAAACATTTCAAAATTTGATGGTGAAATCCGGTTTCTGTCCAAGATACTGAAGGCGTGCGACGACCAAACATAAAAATGCCCAAGCATTTTAAGGCTAACTCCAGTCACAAATCGTACTAGTGGATGCCACTCGGTTTCATCCATCGCATGCTCTTTCCTGGATAGTGTTAGTTTCAACAAACTCTATTAGTTGTTCAGATTTATGTCCGGACAATAATAAAATACATGTATACACAATGAAATTGAATGACAGTCGAGTCGGTTGCGTTCGTATCACAATATAGTCAACTTAAGACTTTCGAATGCGTTCAATATAAGATATAACGAGGTATGCACTTCAAAATACTCGTATTTTACTCATAGGGCACTCAATTTATAAAATGACAATTCAAAAGAAATCAGGTGATATATAAAATTTACACTCACACAAGTTCCCATCAAAAATGACTCATTGCAATCTGGGTATACTCGACATGAAATGACTTGCTTCGTCGCCATTGCCGAGAAAATTTTATTAATTTGCGCGAATATATGCCCAGGGTCGTAGATTGTAGGACTTTCATTCCATCATATAGTTTGTTGGCCGACGAATAAAGCCATAAAACCAAAATGACTCATTCCAAAAGACACTGAACCGAGAAACAACCAACTTCTTCTGTTCGTCTGCAGTTATTGAGCTAAAAACGAGATAAATGCTGTTTCATGGAGGCCATAGATGGCGACCCCCAAGACCTGTGATAAAGACAGAATCACTTGTTCCACATGGATTGCAAAAGAATTATATGACGCCTTCGATTTGAATTTCGAATAAAACTTTTGAAATTTTTCCACAACACAAGTGTGTGTGTGGGTTTGTGTGTGCTGCATTGCAGTGTTGTCACTGTGGGGACACAAAATCGATACGGAATATGGTTTAGTTTTGAAACTCTAAATTCCTGTATGTAATAAGTCACATGGTTGCAAAAATTATGCTACATTGGGTCGATTATGAACCAACAAAAGGGATAATGCGATGGCATTAGGCAATACCGACACGACACCCATCATCAGTCTCATTTTTGTAGGAAAATACGACACAGTGATGGAATACTTTCCAACACAGCGATTCATCAGCACCAAGAGGAAAAAAAGTCGAACCAGTAAAGGTTGTGTTATATGAGACAAAGAAACCCCAAGTCCCCAATGCAGGTAAGAGAAAAAGTTTACTTGTCACAAAAGCGGCAAATTCTCGAGAAGATTGTAATGATGATGATGATGATGATGATGGAGTAGATAGCTATAATGGCAGTGACGCAGTTTAAATCACTTGAAGAAGAATAAGAAAGCAAGACTGAAGGGGACAGAGGAAACCAGACCACATTCACGTTGCTTGGTGGGTTTGTTCAGTTCAATTTAGTGCGCCTTTGTGAGCGATATGGAGATACGCGAAGAGGACATGCAAATCAGGCGGTTTTTAACAACAATTTTAAAACAAAGTTCCCATTTCGCCGATTTTGCACATGGCCAGAGATCTCAACAGCAAAAATGAATTTGTACATGAACCACCTGGAAATGACCCACGTTTTCCGTCAAGACCTTCGACGTGCCTACGACAAGCACACCTGCACACACACATTAGAGACAGAGATATATGAGCAATTGATGGCTGTTGCGTTGCGTACTTGAAGTGCGTTTCTTGTTCGAGCTTCCTTCCTTGTACAGTCAAACGGGAAACAAATACTGTGTGAACTGTGAACAATAAGCGAAATATTTATAAAGAGACGTGTGTGTAAATGACTTCTTAATTGCATATAGCCACCCAAAGCACGGCAAAGCAACAAAAACAATAAAAGCCGACTATACTTGTATGATTGTGTGTAAACATTAAGCAATGCGTAGTTCAGTTCGATTAAATTGGAAAGCATGATTAACGGTTTACTGTGCGGGGGGTTGGTTAGGTAGGTTATCTTTTTAACCGTATCCAGCGCAAAACCAAATTGGCAATGAAAATTTATAATGGACTGACAAAATTTCGCCTTCTTTTTTAGAGGTGATTGCTGCTCATTATCTTTTGAGGGCACACATACTCAACGGTCTGGCAAAGATATTGTTTTAGATTCACAGTTAGTTAGTGGTATAAAATACGCCAGAATGATGGGGGCAATGATTTGCATTTCGTTTTTCTTGTCTTCTTAGTACTTTCCTTTTGTGTATCATTTTGTAGAAAGTCAAGCAATCGGTTTGTTCCTCATGTCTGGATTTAAGTGCTTGAATTGCTTGCTTTGCTGAATTTGCATTTTTCAATGTTCTAAATGGTAATTGTTTTGTATTTAAATGACATCGAAAGTTGCTAGTATAAAGGTGGTCAGGCCACAATGAAAAGGGACATGCGTTTTTCACACAACCAATATAATTATATTCGTTGTTCAATTCATTTGTCAAGATCACTAAGAATTAACGAATTAAACTCCGAAGTTGAATCTTTGAAAGATTAAAACAATAGAGATCGCTCTAATAACTAATCGAACCATTAAGTTTTGCATTTTTTTCTTAAACCCACATAACAACACTGTAAACATGACTGATCAAAGACTTCAGCGAACAGGCCTATAAATTTACTATCATCTTGACCGCATGTACTTCTCGGCCTCTTCCAAGTCCGCCATTTTGTTACCAGAGTGTTTGAAGTTGACAAGCAGCCAGGGTAGTTGCCGAAGGGTAGCTTTCTATCATATAAAATGTTATTGTTACTGCCTTCTACAAATAAATTGAATGAAGACAAAGCTTCGAATGTGAAAGAGCAATTTATTTGGGCAACCGACATTATGAGGAAACGACTAAGGTGCCAATTTTACACAGGAGTGAACAAAATACTCACTAAAGAATGGTATGTAGGAAAAAATGTTTGTCTGTTAGGATTCGTTAACTGTCAAAGTTAAATCAACTGAAGTTAATGTTTATATCCAACGTTGAAGGCTCACAATTTTTTTGATTGATTAAACAGAGCCAATAATTGAGAGAAGGATATTCAGTATCGAAGAGCTTTTGAAAAGCCAAAATAATTATATTGTACAACGGTCATTCACATTCTTAATAGTGGGGACGTTCAAGTATCTAGTTTAGTAAGTCTGGCAGCTCTCTCACTAGATGTATCTCGGTTTTGATTGGATCGGTCATATGAGCAGATGTTTTAGTTGACATTTATGGAGGGGTAGCCGACGAATCTAGTCAAGAAATTCGTGCCTAAGTACTAAGTTGACAGTTCGCATATGTGGCTGACGTAGGAAAAGTCACGTTCCCGACCAATTTAGTTTTTGCGTTCAGGTTACATTTCATCCAGACCAATCTCGTCGACTTAAGATAACTAGATTCTTAAATGCGGCCAGTGTTTGAAGTTTCATCAATGTACAAAACACGAGTAGCACGCCCGATTCGATATAAGAATATTCCAATCTAGTACAATTCAAGCGATAACTCTAGCAGTAACAGGTTTAACTTGGCGTCTGGTTCTCTTGTTTTTATTTGATATTGTTTCTAAAATATGTAGCTCATGTCTTGCTAGAAATTTGAACAAAACTTGTACATGTTTAATGTCATGTTTCACATTTTGAAGAGTTATTCTTCTTGGTTTAGCTGCTTTCTAAATTAGCTAAAATTAACACATTGAGTGTGCTGTCGATAAGTGTAGCATAAAAAGCTGTTTTTTGAAAACAACTTCGCTGCGATTTTTTGGTACTCCGAGGACTTCTCTTTGAACAATTTCAGATGCTAGGTTCTCCTCGTCGAGATGCTCATCCATTCTTACTTTTCCACGGCACAAAAACACAACAGAATACAACGATCCGTCAATATTTAGCTTCATAAAATATGGCGAACCATTAAATGTGCGCGCTAAATTTGACAGATAGGTAGGTACATAAAGCATATATCATTTTTGGTTTTTTACTTTTGTCGTGGAAAAGACTGTCAAAATGGCAGTGGTATGAATAAATTATCTCACTTACGAAAAAGTTAGGGAACGCTTCTGCAGTAATTTATGAAAACAAGTAGTACGAAAAGTCGGTCAAATATCTGATTAACTCGAAGAATTTGCTAATTTACTAACAAAATTAAGTTGATTCATCTACCTATTGATGAAATTGATTCGGAATTAATCGAACTTCTTTTTGATGAATACGAGTATGTGGAAGAGTTTTACTTCATTCAATTATTAATATTAAAAAAAAAAAAACAAAGGAAAAACTTACTAGGCAATAGTGATATAAAATCCCTCTGCAGCATCGGTTTCAAGTACGCATTTATGTGACCATGTTGATAATGACACATTCGTGACAGCAACTGCTCAACAAAATCAACTTGATCAGCTTCGTTCCATTGTGAGAAGTATGTTAAGCAGGTGTCACGTTCCGTTTGAAAAGATGGCGATGACTCTTTCTTGCGGACAGGATCATATAGCATTGTGGATATAAACTATAAAAGAAAGAGAAAAACAAAATTTTATTTAATTAAATGAACAAGCACACACCAGTTTTTCACAAATGATTAATGAGTGCGCACGTTCACCTACAACAAACCTATGCGTTACTTCCTCTTAGTGGGCTTTTATCTTTTACGCAATAGTGAAAGTTTGCTTGGTTATCGTTATTATTTGCGCACTGCTTTATTATACCGGAAAGAGATTTTCAAGTGATATACTTCCACTCCACTTCCAGTATTATACCTACTGCTATAATACGTGTGCACATAATTCGCTAGATTTTTTATTGTTGATAATGTGAATTGTGAGCCGTCTGATGGCCGTATGCCGTTCGGAATGGCAATGAGTGAAAGAAAACTGGCAAATTAAGTGGTTTTGTATGATTAAGAATTTAAATTATGGCAAACTGTGCATTGAATGCATTTTTACGAGCTCTTTTGGATGAATAGTTGAAAAATTTGCGTTGGCAAATAAAAAAAAGATATAAATACTATAGTCTATTGTTTGCATTGCAAACACCATCAGCTGGTATGAAATACTGTAGTTATTTGGTGGTCTAATCAATGCTGCCAACAGATACTCAATTTGTTAAATGGATGTTGAAAGACATTGTATAAATACGACTCTTTGACGTGTCATGTATAGCGTGCTGGGTCATCCCTACCGCTCTTGATGCAGCGGTGTTCGACCTGAGCACTGGAAATAGGTATATTCAGTTTTTGTTATACAGTATTAAAGTCATGCATAAAAACAGTTTAATGCTGTCGCAAGGGTTACAACTCTACTTAAGTAGACTTTTTTTAAAGTGACAGTTATCAGTTTTACATTTCCTTGTTCGACATGAAATTTCAGGGATTTTCTTTGGTTTTTGATAGCCACGAAAGTACAGTGATCGCGCACTAGGGAGGATCACATAGGGCAAAGTTTTTGACAACATGTCAAATTTGTTAAAGCTGTCAAACAGCGTAAGCAAATTAGGCACATTCAAAAAACCTACTAATCTTAAGTCGACTAAATTGTTCTGGACTATATTTAGCTTAAACACAAAAACTACATTGGTCGGTAACGACGCTTTTCTAGGACCTAGGAAACTTTCAACTTAGTACGCAGTCACGAAATTCTTGAGTAGTTTCGTCGGCTATCCCTCTAAGTGATCGATCGAGGCCAATCAAAACTGAGACACATTAAATTTTTTCCTTTACTTTTGTAGTCAATATGGCATGGTGGGGATAAGAGAGACGCTTACGAAAAATTAGGGAACGCTTTGGTAGTAATCTACGAAAAATGGCAGCTATACTCTATTAAAAAATTCCAAAAAGTGGTACGAAAAGTCGATAAAATATCTGATAAACGCGGAGAATTTGTTTCTATTAACAATATTAGTTGATTCGTCTAGCGATGAAAGTTATTCAGAGTATTTGGATGAGTTTATACTGACTGAACTACAAGCATTCGAGACGAGGAAAAAGTGACACTCATAAACGAATGCGCCGCAAAAAAAATCTTAAGGAGAAATTCAATAGATATTTATTTTGCCACCTATTGATACCATTTTAATACGCAGAAAATCGAAACATATTCAAATAATCTGTCAATAGTAAAGTGACTGACAGCTTTATCCAATTCTTACACCAAGAAATTTGTTGAGTAAAACTCAGTGGAGTGGTAATACCTTGCTCTCTCGATGACACTCTTACGAATTTTTCGAGTTAACAAAGGCATTGAGAATAAATTCGTATAATTTATAAGTAAAGGAAAACCCCTGTCAAGTCAGCCCGCTGTCAGACTTAAGGCTAGTACGGAACTGTTCCGGAACGAAATTTTCCGGTGGTCTCCAAATGGACAGCGAAACGTCTGCGAAAAGGCAGCGGAAAATAATTTGTGGAGAGTTCCATCAGCTGATACACAAGTAACAGTGTTATCATCACTGGCTATTTATATCAGATTTGGCTACTCGAACTGATCACTGCCTTCTTAAAATTGTCACTTGGGATTTACCCTAATTTACGCTATTCACTTTAAAGTTTGGCGAATTTTAGGCTCCTTAGGAATTCATTAAATGAATACTTCAATTGCGAACGTACTCTTTTCGTATAACTAAAACTTTCTAAACAATTATGTAGTTTTCGATTGAGTATTTCAGATTTCTGCTGCCAAATCGAATTGAATCCGAATTCTATTTATTCTTTTATGTATTGAGTTGCCCGCAAAAAACACTTTTTTTCACTTGCACTGGAGATCAATTGCAATTGATTTTCACATATTATACCAACCCATTTCGAAATAATTTAATATAAAAACTTGTTTCCATAGACTTTCTTGTCTTTTAACATTGAAAAATGGAAACTAGAAAAGTCTCTCAATTTTGAGTATTGTTTTTTTTTTAATTTAATATTATCGTCTTTAAAATCAATGTAATCAGAATAAGTGTGCCTAAAGAATTTTCAAAAAATGAGTCCATATCTCTTATAAAACCTGGTAACATTGCAGTACAAATGTATAATTTTCGCAAGCAAACAATGTTCCGGACAATAAACGTGAGCGAAAAGAGAGTGGAGAATTGTACCAAGCAATCTACTACAATTACCCACTTTTCCACCATCATTTCGCAGCAGCTTCGTACTGCACAACGAAAAGGAGAGCAAAATTTTTCGTTCATGATTTCGTTGTCATTTTTGTATGGGATCTTTCGTTCCGGAACAGGTCCGCACCAGAATTGCCATATTGCGCGATATATCGCAAAACGGGCGGTATTTTTGTCGGTGTATTTTGCGGTGTAAAATTAGAATTTGCGATATCTCTTATTTATTGCGATGTTATTTTTGTTTCATTAATCATTAAATCAAAATTAAATACTAATTCAATTAAATTCTTCCCATTTGAAAACACTGAATACAACCATTATTGCTTTATAAAAAATATATGCTAAATGCACTCATTTGCCGTTCAATTTAATTCAATCGCAAAATAAAACTGTTTATGCTTTTTCATTGTTCTAACGATTTCTTACGGTGTTTTCTATTTGCATTTTGAAATACTAATACTATAATTTGTTCCTTTTTCTTTGTTATTGTTTTCTGTTACCTAACCAAAAAAATTAAAAATCAAGTGAAAATCAAGTTTGATGTGTTATTTTTTTAATTTTAAGCATTTGCAACTTTTGCGATAACTTTTTTGTAATTTGGCGTTTTTTTTGCGAAAAAAAATTACTAAAAATTGCGATATAAGCTCTTTCAATTCAATTAAGAAAGTACATAGCAGAAACCTAGACATTTTTATTGAAAAACAACCACTTATGTTAAAGTACCTACCTCACTAAAAGTAACTATGTCAAATAGTTTTAGTCTAGTGTGCAAAGTGAAAATGTTAAGAGTTGACATTCAAACTACTCTTATGAAATTTGCTTTGATGACTTTTGCTATAGTGATAAGCACACGGACTAGTTTAGTTGGTTTTTAAATATGATTTTCACTGTAAATATGAAGGTTTTTTATTTATTTACATTTACCGTCAGTAAATCACGTTACCCAGCTGTCAGGTTGATGCTGTTGTTGTTTTTACATACATAGTAATTTGTCAAAACATCATTCACATTAAAGAAAACTAACATTGTTAGTAATAGAAACCAACTACATATGTTTTTATTTACTTTCGATTGTTTGTACAAAAGCTAACTGCGTGTACCTACCTACGTAACTTACCTACACACTTCAATTATGAAACCACTTCTGAACAATTTTGTATAATTTGTTCCGCCTGTGAATAGTGATGGCTTATTAGCCAATAGATCTACCGAGCCAATCATAAGTAGGTAGGTATATTTCTTTTCTTTGAGTCGTTATTCGGTATTATTCAAAGGCGGTATACACAAAAGGTGTCACTTTAAGAGATTTTGAAGATCAGCACATCCGCTCAATGTCATTTTCTTTTGGTTTGTATAATTGCTTTGAAAACTGCCAGAGTGTAGGTATGTAATTAGACAAGACACGAATTATACAATTGCAATGTATATGTCACTTTACATGGACCATTGAACCAACGATTAGTTAGGTTAGGTGCAAATCAAACGAAACTGTTGAATAGTTCACAGATTAATAGTAAAATGACAGCCATTTGCTTTATTTGTTGTTTCTTAATTAATATGTATATTAGTTAAATGTGGAACACGTGAATATAGGACTAACTTATATATAACGTTATTTTGTTTAAAGGTCATTTGTCAATCATTCAATATCTAGCATTAACCGAAAATGTAGAGAAAATTCTGACAGCCGACCTCCTTATCTTATTGGAAACTATAATACTTTTTTTTGTTACTGTTTCTTAAGACAAACCAGAGTTGCACGTGTTTTCATTTTACAATAACATCCGCTCAACCCTATTCGGAGGAAAAAACGTGCAGTTAGAGTTTATCTTTCCTTTCGTGCTATAAAAATAAATTTAAATTTCGATTTCTAAAATAAAATCCATTCTGTATTGTCAGAATGTGTCAGCTGACATTTTTCGCACGGAATGTGAAAAGCTAACTGTTTGGCTTTTATCTACGTAGATATTTCGAATATCTGTATACTCGTATGTAGTAATTAATTCAAAAGAAATTGAATAGGTATCCCTCGATATTATGCTAATATCGAATTAATATAAGCGATTTCGGTTGTGAGTATGTTCTACCAAATTTTGTGTATGATCGACAGAAGTTGTGAAATTAATTAGATATTATTAGCATAGCATAGAGAGGTAGTTGCCATTAGAGTTCAAAATTATTTTTCGTTTAGTAATTTAGCAGCAAAATCTTAAATTAAAAACCAACATGCACGAATTCTGTATTTTCTGTCTCTTCGATTAGTTTTCTTATCTTCTCTTAACTTGACGATTAAATGCACGTACAGTACATTACAAGGTGTTGCAAAATGTATCACCCTATCGGAAGATGTTATAATTTTTGTTCATATTTGACATTTGTAAAATAGACAGCTAGACAAGCAATAGAGCGCTATACTTCGCAAGAGCGAGGAGTCGCGTAATCTCGCGGTTTGGCATGGCCAGCAACATCGCCCGATTTAACCATCCCAGACTTCTTTCTTTGAGGCTACGTGGAAGTCGCGTGTTTATGCCAACAACCATCCCAGACTTCGTTCTTTGGGACTACTTGAAGTCACGTGTTTATGCCAACAAGCCTCAGACAATCGCTGGATAATATTCCAAAGGAATGCTAACAGTTAGCACCGGAAATCTTGCGGATGTCATGGAAAGTGCGAAAGCGAAAAATGTAAAGGTCCAAATTAAGATTTTTATCACTCAAAATAATTTTTTTCTACTTATTTTTAATTAATTTTTAATTAGTCTTCTATTTGTAATTTAAGTTTAAAGTTGATTTTGTTTTTAATAATTAGTAATATTTATAAGAAAAAATACCTACATTGATTTAATATTTAAATTTAATTAGTAATATTTATAAGAAAAAATACCTACATTGTCATTTCTTTTTTGGAATTTTAATTTATGGAACTAATGTAAAGCTTTTTCAGGACACTAGGTACCTTCAGATTTTTGGCAGACGTACGCGAGTGGAAAAAAACTTTAACATTTGATTGGTCAATTTTCCGGGGATCGAATCGTCGGTTAAGCACATTAATCCCAAAGCCACTTTTTTATTATATATTTTTTTGTATTAAAATAACTTAATATTGATAAATAAGTGAAATGAAATGAAATGTATGTTTGTTCCCTTTTTATTTCGCGACTAATTTCATAAGTCAAATCCATGAACTGGAACTTACGATTTATTTATAAAATAATAGGAAAGTCTTCATAGGTATGTAGTGTAAAAATACCTAAACTTAAAATGATGTCTTTGTAGGTACTTCTTAAAATATATATTGTTTTTTTTAGGTATTCGATTTCAGAATAGGTACCTACGTATACTAAACCTGAAGTGAAAGTAGTAAAAATATTTTGTGGTAAGAAGTATAGGCGCATAATTGTTTGTTAGAAATCAACAGCCTTATTATAATAAAGTTATGCCCCCTTTAAAATGCCTCTAAACGCAAAAACCTTATTTATAAAAATTATTCAACGAACGGAAAAATCTGTTTTTCTGCACAAAACACAAAAGTAAAAAAAAGCTATTTTCAGCTCTTGACAAACTGTCAAATATCATGCCGCATTCACAACTGTCAATTTATTCACTATAACCATACATTTTATCAAATGAGTTACACAATACCAAAAATTATTTTGATTAACAAATTTGTCAATCGCCAATTGACTGATATTTGACACCCGCAATAGGGGTCGACATAAAAAAAAATTAGATAGAGGTATCCATCCAGGTTTTTCAATTTTAAAGATTTTATAAGTATCCTCGATAAGAACTATGGGCAGATATGAGATATTTTGAATTGTTTTAAAAATTTGGTTTAATTTGCACAAGACTACCATATCATAAGAGGCCTAAAATTCCCAACTATTTCTTTTTACTTTTTCATTTTGTAATTCCTATTTGCATTTCTCACAAGTTTTTTCTGCCAAGTTTTTTTTTTCATCTTTTCGGAGAGATAGGTAAATGTAATAGATTTCTCCTTTTCAGTACCTTTTTTGATGCAAGCCCTGTATACCAGTGTTGCTATTCTCATCGGATTCCGGTCACATCTGACCGAAATCTATTTCCTCTGACTGGAGAAAATTATGAAATCCGCTCAGACCGGATTTTTAACCGAAACGAAAAAAATTCTTCAACCGGAAAACCCTTTTCTGACCTGAAAGATAATATAGTTTTATGACTATTGGCCATACTAAACGAACACACTCACAATTTCATACAGAAACCAATTTATTGTGGATAATCGTAGAATACAGGGGCTCCTCGCGGTGGGAGGGTGTATATTAATACTTATAGACTGCATAACTTAACTATATCGGTGTTAAGGTGCGTTCAGTAAATTCTAATAAATAAGGCTGCAAGTGTTCATAAATTGTGACATAAAAGCAAAACAAATGTCTTTAACAAAATGTGGAAAAAAAATTCCTTCACAAACCGTATGAAAAACGTCGTTAAACAGTCAGAGTTTATGTTGAAGTTTAGGCAAAACAATTTCTGCTCTAAAAGCTCTAGCCAACGAATAACAACATCACGTTGTTAGAGAGAATGAACCATTTTGCTTTGGTGTTCCTATCGAACTAACCAGCAATAGTTAGCAGAGCACAACGAGCCAAATTTTTTCAAACAAAGTTTTCCTAAAAAATTGCTTACTAAAATACCTACTAAACGTTTTGTGAGTTCAGGCTTTTGTAAGTTTAGTTTGTCTTTTTTTTTATTTATTTGGTTGATAGATAAAAGCTTAGAAGCGATATTTTATTCTGACAAAGACAAATATGTAACAATATCCAATACGAAGTTCACAACAAACATTTGATCCGTTTAAGCTGTAGCCTGTAGGTTTACTTTTAGATTTGTATTTTAGATCTTATTCAAAACAAAAAGAGATAACGAAGGTATTAGTTCCTTCAGAAGGTGTTTGTACTGGGTTGACTTTAACATCTTCTTGGTAACACGGTCAACTTCGATGATATCCTGTTCCAAAGCGGAAACAACTGGAACTTAGTTATACCGACGTTAACGCTCCTCTTCTTGAAGCTCAATGGAGGTACCACGTACTTGCGAATGTCGCAGACATCCGATCAAATGGGTAACATAACCAGCAATCTTGTTTCTGAGTGGCTTAGTTGAGATAATTGCTTCCTCCTCGCAGATCCTCATAAGTACTAGATAGATGACGAGGCGACCCATTTCTTGAGTAGATCATCGTCAGCATTGCTTAAAAACAAACTAGTTTGATATTTTGTAGGAACAAAAAGTAGGTATTTCGTATTATAAAGGGTGATTTTTTAGCTGGTTTGGTTTTGGCAACACCGGTTATGACAGCTGACGTGTGTTTAGTACCTTGTGTCACTGTCAAACAGCTTCAGTTTGGTTTGCAATTTAACCATGGATCGTCTTACAAATGAACAACGCTTGCAAATTATTGAATTTTACTATCAAAATTCGTGCTCGGTTCGAAATGTTCATCGCGCGCTGCTTCCATTTTATGATCGGCATTCTCGACCTTCTGAGCAGTCTATTCGGAAGATTGTGACCAAATTTCGCACCAAATTTACTTTGTTGGACATTAAACCACCAACACGTTTACGTACTGTGCGTAGTGAAGAAAATATTGCGGCCGTATCAGCTAGTGTGACAGAAGACCGCGAAATGTCGATTCGGCGCCGTTCCCAGCAGTTAGGCCTTTGTTACAGCACTACGTGGAAAATTTTGCGGAAGGATTTGGGCGTAAAGCCTTTTAAGATACAGCTGGTGCAAGAACTAAAGCCAGCCGACCTACCACAACGCCGAATTTTTGGTGAATGGGCTCTTGGAAAGCTGGCCGAGGATCCGCTTTTTTATCGAAAAATTGTGTTCAGCGATGAGGCTCATTTTTGGTTGAATGGGTACGTAAATAAGCAAAATTGCCGCATTTGGAGTGAAGATCAGCCAGAAGCATTGCAACAGCTACCAATGCATCCCGAAAAAGCCACTGTTTGGTGCGGTTTATGGGCCGGCGGCATTATTGGGCCATATTTCTTCAAAGATGATGCGAATCGCAGCGTTACTGTCAATGGTGAACGCTACCGAGCGATGATAACAAACTTTTTTTTGCCCGAAATGGAAGTTCTTGACTTGCATGATATGTGGTTTCAACAAGACGGTGCCACATGCCACACAGCACGCGAAACAATGGCGCAATTGCGAGGCGAGTTTGGTGAACAGTTAATTTCACGTTTCGGGCCGGTCAATTGGCCGCCTAGATCGTGCGATTTGACACCATTAGATTATTTTTTGTGGGGGTATGCCAAGGCTAATGTGTATAGGGACAAGCCCGCTTCGATTGACGCACTGGAAGCCAACATCCATGCATTCATTCGTGAGATACCGGCCGATATGTGTGAAAGAGTATGCCAAAATTGGACTCAGCGGATGGGCTACCTGAGACGCAGCCGCGGTCAACATTTGCATGAAATTATCTTTAAACATTAAATTGCAAGGTTCAAACTATCGATTCAAATAAATATTTCATTCATTTTTTCGAATTTTTTGTGTTTTTTTTTTTAAAAAAGTTCTAAACCTCTTAAAAAATCACCCTTTACCTACCTAGGTCAAATTTGTGTATGCTACCTGACTTTCAATTGCAAAGCTAACTATCAATGCGAGAGGAAATTGCGAATAGGTAGGCCTATTGCGAACAAATACCAAAAAATCATTGCATATCATATTTATGTGGTTTTCGATTGGGCTTCTACAGATTCGCTGTCAGATTTCAGATTTCGTGTTTCTAATCGAACATAAAAACGTCACTTGCTCTTTTTTGTGTTGATATTAGTACGGTTCGAATATGTGTACTGTGTAGCCTTCGACACTTTTCTAAGCATTTTGCATTCACTGCTTAAATTTTGTATTAAAACATTCTAAATTTGCGCCCAGATTGATTTCTTAACATTTGAAAATAAATAATTAACAAAAATAGAGCCACCCGATGCAATGCTTTTCTTTGCAGTTGAAAAATTTCACGAAAACGTAAAGAAACTCCACTAGTTGTCGAACTCGAACGTACTTGTATTGGTAAATCTGAACAAAATCTGAGAAAAAATCCAGATTCGCAAAAGTGCTCTGAAATCTGAAAAAGATTGTTTTTTTTTTGTACCAAACCAACATAAAAAGTGCTCTGAGAGCGCCAAATCGAATACCACATTAGTGTTCAGTTTAGCTTAGATTTTACGAACTCACAAAGGCGAACTTTTTCGAAAACTGACCTACAAAATATTTAATGAGAAAAATGATTATGAATAGTAGAGCTCATTATATTTCATTAATCTAACATATAATTTAAAAAAAATCTTAAATCTTAATTGAATTAAGTAGCAAAATTTTAAATTACATCAATTTTCCGGCAAATTGAATATTCTTGCCACGAACTGTCACCAGTGTTGCCCGAGAGAAATATTATAAGGTAATACTGCAGCCAAAAATGGGGAGAATTTTGAAAAAAAATAGTAGTACAGACATTTGTTAGCCTTTAAAAATGAATGTGGGTACACATAGGTATTCAGTTTATATATAAAAAATCTGTCTTATGGCAGATAGATTTTTGATTTCTCGTGTCTATCTTTTTTGTAAGACGCAAGTGTAAGGCCTTTTTTATTTTGCTCATATGATCTGTATAGATCACTGATTTCCGTGAAAATCAATGATCTATACAGATCATGTGAGCATAATAAAAAACGGCAATTTTAGGTTAAAAAAATAGGAATACAAATGTGAAATGAGGAGTACGGAGGTGTTGAAAGTAGTATAATACTCCTATGGGAGTACATTCGACTTCTGTCACACTTTAATCAGAAAATCAAAACAAATGCACTCATTGCACAATTTCAAATCAGCTGTTAAATGTACGATGACTGACAGCTTTTTCAATTCTTACACCAAGAAATTTGTTGAGTAAAAATTCGTAAGATTCTCAGTGGAGGGGTAATATCATGCTCTCTGAATGACGCTCTCTTTTACGAATTTTTCGAGTTAAGGTAAAAAAATTTAGTAAAAATTCGTAAGAATTAGTAAAAATTCGCAAGATTTAAAAAAGGTAAAGGAACAGACCTATGTAGTGGCCAAATTCGAGACAACTGGTTCAGTCAATGTTGCCACTTCAAAAAAAGCGAAGCAGTAGGTCATTAAAAGAATGCAGTAGATTTGATCTTTCCGCAGGAGATTTATTACTATGCAAGCAACAAAGTTCAATTGCTTAAAACTATATTAACAATCACTTTAATGTTTTTTATAAACGTTCCATCAATTAAATTTAAGTTTTGAAAACGCTCTAAACGCCCAGGAGAGTCTGAGGGTGTCCATGTCCAGCAGCCTTTGCTGGCATTATTCATTTTCTTACAAAAAATTACATTTTCAAGAGTTAACTTGGTTTCGTAGTTTATTTTTTACTTGGCTTACAATCGAAAACATTCACGTACTTTACAGCGGTTATTTTTATGCATTATGCATACGGTGACATATAAATGTTTTATATTTTAGAAGTTGTTCATTATTTGCTCTGTATTTCTTTTAAATCCTTAAAACCAATAACGTAAACATTAAGAAAATCAAATTTCAATGAACAAAATGCTTACGTGCCCTCACTTGCTGAACAAACAAACTAATCTCGTACTAAAAAATGAATACTATTTGAGTTTTTTTTAACGAAATGATGAATTGTATAGTTAAATATTGTGTTTAAATATGCTTCTTTTTCTATTGTTCATTATTTGGAATTCTAAAGTATGGTCACCGTAATTATGCATGACAGCTGTCCAAGAGAAGGTTTATGAAACAAAAAAATCCAGTGGATTGGATTTAGTGGCAGCAAATTTATATTTTTTTGCGAAAAGTACAGTAGTTCTACTGCTATTGCAAAGTGGCACCGCTATTCAGTACTCAGCAACACCCGTACATCAAAAGAGCGTCAGATCGGGCGAGAACGTTACCAGCATCCGTTAAAGTGTACAGGCACTCATTCCGTAATTTTTCAGACGATTATCGTCGAAACGATAGACCTCCAAAAGTAGCAACTAAGTGCCAAAACAACGAGTTTAAAACCTTAATCCAATTCATTCTCCACAAATGTAATAAAAGCTGAAGAAAGTGAAACAAATTCGGCCAGAATATAACTGCTTATGGTCATCGAAGTTTCTAACACGATATCGTCCCGAAGATTATTGTTATCCGGAATCTGCCCCCAGGAGAACCCGAGGCAGTCAATTCCTTCCCGTGGACAAAAATTCGGCCTTTCCCAGACTTTACCTTGGGTCTTGGGCCCACATCCGTACAGTATTCAACTGACTCAAGAGCTTAAATTTAATGACCACAGACATCACCGTTTGTTTACTAACTACGCTGATTTGGAAGAAGCCCCAATTTTGGCCGAAAAATAATATTTTGCGACGAGATACATTTTCGGATGAGTGACATGTTAAGAAGCCACGTTGCCTTATATGAGACGGCGGCAACCCATACTAGGTTCACAACTCACAAGGTCCGCAAAAAGTTATTTTGGTGCAGATTTTGGAATGCACGGCGGCGGTGTCATTGGTCCTTAATTATTAATGGCAGGTAAGACCATCACCACCAAAAGCGCGGGCTACACAACGATGGTTACATGTCAATTCCTTTTATCTTAAATTGAACAATATCAAACATGTGGTGAGGTTTCCTGAAGTTTCAAGTATATGCAAATAGGCCGCAAACGATCGATGCTCTTAAAGCCAACATAACAAATGTCATCGCTCAAATTCAGCCGCCTCTTTGTGACAGTCATAGGGATCACTCGGATTTGTGCCAGCGTAAAACTGAAATAGGTAGGTACCTACATGGGCCCTTAAATAAAAATAAAAAACAAATTATTACTTTATTTCAACACCCTTTATAAACCTCTTTTCCATTTACCCTTTCTCGGTAAATACATATTTAATTTTTGATATTGGCCGGTACCAACTTAGGTAGTTTTAATTCACCTTATTAAAATGCAACAGCTGACCGTTAGTAAACAAATACGTACCAAACAAATATTATTAACAATTTTGGATTAATCAGTCAGACATAGGCTATTTATTTTAACATGACTAATCCAAGAATAACCTATATGCCTCTTTCACCCCTTCGATGCACGTTCCGCCATCACCAAAATTTTCTCATCTTTTGTCGGCCGAAGCAGAACTTTCTTTTCGGGAATTCTCAAAAATGGGACAAGCATAGGTCTAATAAAACAGACAAGAGTTCTCAGTTGTCATTCTCATATGAAAACCTACCATACCAAAATTTGAAGCCCGTGGCCCTACGCCTCCCACTCCCACCTGAGTGTATCGGTCTAAGCTGAATACTACCTACTATATTTTTGTGTAGAAAAGGTATATTATATTTATTTATTTTCTTGTTCATTAGTATGAAATAGCTTCCCTCTAACCGATCAGTAGTATTATTCTGTCTCGTGTGTCCACCACAAAATAATTTATTTGCCTTCCATTACATAAAAATAAAAATCACCTAGCGCAAAGTAAGTCCCCCAAATTACTAAATAAATCTTAAAAAGAAAATTACGAAACATTTTAGAAAGTTAAGCGATGCATTAAATAATCTTTTAAACGCGGCAAAATAAAATTTGGAAATTCATGAACATGCACTGAGTTCACGAGAAAAAAAAATAAAAAGCAAATGGTTGTGCAAAAGCAAATACTTACGGGCTGTGAATTTGAATTGGTTTCATCCATTATTTTGTCAGTCTCCATTTTCATCATTTTCTCCCCACCTTTCAGGTTAAGATCTACTTTTCTTTTTGTTCCGCTGCTACTCCCGCGAAATTATATTTTCTCCTTTACTCAGAGGCACTCAGCCACCAAACACCTCAGTCAAAAACAGCGCCTTCTTTGTCTCGTACGCGATTTAATCCGATATCCGAGTTTTCTATTCTATTACTTTTCGACTTCTCTTTCTCACACACTCACACACACGCGCGCGTCACACGATTGACACTTCACACGTACTCGCCAGTCGCCACTCTGTACTCTACACGAAATGACTTTATCTTTCTCCCTCACTCTTATTCCATTGAAACAACCATTTTTCTTCGTATTTTTAAAAAAGAATTGCAATCATGAATGAAAGAAAAAAATAATTGTCCACCGCCCTTTAGAATAGAAAAAAATATGTTTTTTGATCGAAAAAATTATCACCAATAATTATTTTCAACAAAGTGTACCGAGGAAATAATGGAAATTTCTCCACCGTTCCTCCTAGCCAATGGATCTTACTCCACGGCCACGACACAATGGGCAGGATTTCTGCTTTCTAATTTTTGTTTTTTCACAAAATTTCCACCGAACACACAAATTTTTATTCTAATTTTCTTGCAACACTGCACTGTGGTAACATGTTTTCATTTATAACTTAAGACTAGGGAATAATAAATTAAATATTACGAACGAAATTAGAATGAGAAAAAACGAAATCCTTTTCTGCGTGCGGAAAAGTTTTAATGGGAATATTCCACTCCCATTCGACACTGCGAAAACTGGAGTGTAGTTTGAAAAGAACGATATTTTCGACTTGAACCTCACAACGCGACGGCTACTCTTTGTCTGTGTAGTAATACGATGTGTAAAATACGTGAACGGCGAAGTCGAACGAACAACGGAATTGAGTGTGATTTGAAAAAACGTCGTCTTCGACTTGTGTGCGTAATTTAAGTGAAATAAAAGATGTACTTTTGTAGAAAAGAATATGTCGTCACGTTTGAAAGAGTAGAATGGCAATATGATTAGGTAGTTGGCTTGACGGACGCGGAAAAGATGACGTGACGCACACCATCAAACGGAAAGGAAATTTTTAGGTTCATCGTTTAGCATTTCAGAAAAATTTGGGAAATTTTAATTTTTTAGCAGTTGGTAGCGAAAAATATTGACCCCAAATGCTTGTTTTTCAATGTGACCAGTGTAGAATTATTCCAAAATTGGAATAAAAACCTGAAAGAATAGTTAGGTAAGGTGATATTTGTCTGCCAATTTAAATAAATAGATAAATTGGCCCGCGTGTTAAATAATTTTCTGACGCTATAAGTGCTGAAAAAAAGCTGTCTAATATTCTGACGATATCTTTTGCATGGGATTTGCTAGTGTTAAAGTGGAAATGAAAAATGAAAGCCGTGTGACAATTGCACTAAATTAATCGGGGTAGGTATTCACGTTTCACGATCCGAAACAACAAAATATACTGACTAAAATTTCGCTACACTGTTGCACTTCATCTATACCCTGACCCCATTTGTTAACGAAAAATAGAACAGAGTAAAGTGTAGCCTTGTCAATTCGCTAAATTATTAATTCCTGTGCGTAGCTATCGGAAAATAATAAAGAGAAAGCATAAAAATTGTTAGCGCCTCCGAAGTGAAAATCCAGTCAATAAATGGACAGAAAAAGAAGACTTTATACTCTCCAATATCTAAAATATTTTTTCTTCGCCTTAATTAGGTACATTTTTCAGTTTAAAAAAAAAAATAAAAGTTTTTTTAGAAAAAAATGTCGATTGCCAGTTTTATAAGAGATGAAAAAAAGTGTGTTCACGACAAAAAATAAAATTTCTCAATTAAGTATGTTACGGCGAATCGTGAGTACCACTAATATTGAGTATTTTATTTTCAAAACGTCTTTCTCCGGAAGCAGGATAATTTCGGCGGCACAAAATTTCCGTCCGTAGGGACCCTACTCCATGCTTTTTACAACTATATGCGTTTTGTGTGAGTTTTTTCGTTTTTGGAAGGAATGGAAGGGATCTACAATTTTTTTTGCCGAGTCCAAACGGCTAATTGAGAAGCTCTTTCATGACAGTTATACTCTCAGATGTTGACATTCGCGAGAGGTGACGCAGTTTAAAAAAAAACTTTAAGATAGAATTTAGGTTTTTTTTCTGGAATCGCTCCTTTTTTATTTCTCTGGGTAGGATAGATAGGATAGCACTGAAGATGCGACTTGTACTGCGTACATAAGTATTGAATTGACAACTCCGGCAAGAAGTGGCCGCATTAAAGAATCTATTTATCTTAAGTCGACTAGATTGATCTGGATGAGATGTAACCTGAACGCAAAAACTAGATTGGTCGGGAACGTCAGTTTTCCTACGTCAGCACATATGCGAACTGTCAACGTAGTACTCAGTCACGAATTTCTTGACTAGATTTGTCGGCTACCCCTCCATAAACGTCAACTGCAACATCTGCTCATATGACATATTTCCTCAATCAAAACCGAGATACATCTAGTGAGAGAGCTGTCAGACTTACTAAACTAGATACTTGAACGTCCCCTGTCACTTACCTTGTTCCCTTATTTCCGTCTGTCAGCTATAACCAAACCAACTAGCCCAAACAAATTTCTTGGGTTAATATTTGCTGGTTTTTTTAAGGAGTGGAAATGTTTTGTTCTCGCTTTGTGGCTCTATTCTGCCTCGTACTCTTAAAATATTACGAAAGAAACAAATTATTATCCGGAAGTCATTTTGTTTTGTATGAAAGCGAAATTCCGTAAGCCGAGTAGAAATACCTAGCAGTTTTGCAGTTTTTTTTTCATTGTCTAGTAATGGCATTTAGAGCAGCCCCAGTCCCACACAGCCTTTTTGATATTTTTATTGAAAGAAAAACTATCAATATTAATATTGTTTTTTCACACCTGACTACTTTTTCTTGTCGCAGAGTGTACATGTCGCTCTGTTATAAACCTGACACAATTCAATAAAAATCTAGCTACAAATGCTAAAATGTAACTCAATTGTATAATCTTTTCTTATCAGTAAAATAATTTAGTTCGTTGGGGGATCCGGCATCTGTGTAGGACAAACATGATCAAACGTACATTTGTAACAAGTATGGCGACCTTAGCATCGGCAGATTTGAAAAGCTTTGCCACAGATGGAAAGAAAATCCTTGGAGCAGCCCTTAACTACATGTAAGAATTGCATCTGCTCAGTAAGAAATGACTCAATGATAATAAACTTTCGACCACAGGGACGTAGTTCGAGATCGAGGTGTTGCTGTACCAAAAGCTCCGTTGCTGTTCTTGAAGCCAACATCATCGTACATCCAGGCGGGAGAAAACATTGTTGTAAGTGCCGGATTTATCACCCCTTCCAACCGAATTTATTTGTTCTTTCGTTTCTGTTTCTATAAGATTTGCAATTGTTGTTATTGCAGATCCCTAAGGTGTTTACAAAAGTTGCACACGAAGTTGAATTGGGAGTCATCGTCAAGAAAACCTGTAAAAATGTGTCTAAGGAAGATGCCATGAACTATGTGGGTGGTTACTGTTTGGCACTAGATCTAACCGCTCAATGTGAATTGGTGAGATCAGTATTATTTATTTTCCTTTGAAAAATTGTTCTTAAAACAATATGAGTTGCAGGGCGTTGCTCGTGGAAACGGTCATCCGTGGAGTTTGGGTAAAGGTTTTGATACATCTACTCCCGTCTCACCGCTGATTCCGTTAACAGCTGTAAAAGATCCACATGACTTGGCATTGTGGTTAAAAGTCAATGGCGAAACACGACAACAAGGCAATACATCGGACTTAATATTCAAAATTCCCGATCTAATCGCGCACGCATCCAAATACATGACACTGGAGGCAAATGACTTAATACTCACGGGAACACCAGACGGTGCATCACCAATAACTGGTGGCGATGTCATTGAATGTGGTCTCGGCGACTTGGTCAAACTGAAATTCAATGTTATCGATGAATAAATTCAATAAAAATAATGAGTTTGAAAGAAAATAATCAATAATACTTTATTTTTTATTCCTTAGATGACACAAGTATAGTCTTTTGTTCCTTTAGCTTGTATATGCTATCCATAATGTTGTTCATTTGTCTCTGGATATTGGCTGCTTCAATAATTAAATCGAGGGAGTTTTGAAACTTCTCTTTGGTTACTTGCAAAGGTCTGGGCACAAGGACTCCGAACCATCGGATGGGATCAATAAAGCCGGAATTTTTGTCGATGGGATATCGTTTCAGTTGAAAGTCTGTGTTGGTAAATGCACTTTCAGATTTGACTTCTTCAACTCGAACCAAAGCGCTAAAATTTGGAGTATCTTCGGTAGGAAGTTGTGATACTCCCACAGATTGCGGTCCCTGTACGTAGCGAGCCTTTGCACAATTTATTCTCCCTTCGGTTGTGACCTTTTCAATGTTTATTTTACATTGGACTAATTGTTCGACTAAATTGAGAAGCTCCAGGTATAAGTCATCGAGAAACTCATGTACTTGCTTCAATTCTAGAGATTTGTAGTCATCTCTAGTTAGTTTTTGAGACATTTTTCGATATTAATTCCGCGTTTTATTTAAAATATTTGTAAACTCGCCTTTTGTATCATATGACTATCACTGATGTGAAGGTTGACAGATGACTTGTTAAACTTTATCGTTGGGTAGGTTCAGTAGGTTTCATTCGTGAGTTCGAAGTCTTATTTGTCAAATTAAATATTAAACCCTAGTAGGCTGCTGTTTCGGAACGAAAAATCCCATACAAAAGTAACAAAACGAAATTATGAACGTAAAATGTCCTCCTTTCCGTTTGCGCTACTGATAAGTGGGTAATTGTAGTAGATTGCTTGGTACAATTTACACTCTATTTTTGCACAAATTATTTTTCTCTGCCTTTTCCCAGAACATTTGGAGACCGGAATAAAAGCAGCGTATACTGGGCTTAAAACTTTGTGAACATTTCTATGCAGCGCCTTCAGTTGAGTTGTTCCACAAAGTAGGTATATTGTGTTGCGTAGTATTGTTTTTCGTATCTTCTCCTATCTTGGAGAAAATAAAAAATGCCTATTGCTACAAATTATTTGTAAACATTTGTTAATTTAACTAGAAAATAAAATGTTAAAATTAGTGATAGTACTGAAAGCGGTACAATCCCCACATAGTACATTTGCTTGTAATTGGAGGAGTCACCGAACACACTTCTTTGATGTTGGGGTCCCCTCAAAATCAAAGACAAATTTCTGTCAAAACATTTTGCCAAGTAAAATAAAATTCTTAAGAAAAAAATGTCTTTTGGCCAAAAACTACAGCAGTTAACCAAAAGAAAGTCATTTAAATATGGGTTGCCATTCCTGATTTGTGTTGTCGGTGGATCGTTTGGATTAAAGGAATTCACTCAGATCAGGTAAGAGGCAGTCAATTTCGGTATAACTATAATTCTCATTCGGCATCTAAATCTAATCGCAATAGGTACCAGTACTCTAAAAAACAGCTAGTGAATCCCGACGAAATGAAGAAATTTGGCGTCGCAATGAAACAACCAAAAGAAGTTACAATTGATACGGAATATGAAAAAATAAAAGCAATGGATATAGATAATTGGGAGAACAAACGCGGTCCTAGGCCATGGGAAGAAGGGGTGACGAACTAAAACTGGAATTATGTAATACGTATGACTGTTTTAAAATCTAGTTGATGCAATCATTTTTTTAAATAAACTAGTTGCTCTATTTCACATGTATTTATGATATTATTTAAAAAATCGTTAAATTGCAGAAAATTAAAATAAATTTGTGATAAGAAGAGTTGTAAACAAAGAACTGTCAGCATCAGTATATTTGTAACTGCACCCAAGTTCACACTGAAAACAAAAATGGTACTGCCATAAGTAAATAAATATGTTAAACGAAGTTCTCGTATATATGAATAACCACCCAAGTTTCCTTTTTGCATTGACTTATTATATAGGTATGGACTGCTAGTAGAGAACTTCGCGTTGGTTCCAACATAAGCGCTAGCTCCCGTGGTTCGGAGCGGAATAAATTGGAAACTCACATCCACACTCACCACGAGCGCTAGTTATGTTGGCGTCATTTTCTGGACAGAGGTTGTATGGAAGTGACATTTCTCTAGCAGTCTATATAATAAGTCAATGCCTTTTTGTAACGTTTCATTATTTATGCAATTTTTGGCATATTGTTGAGAGTGAGATCACTTTTTTCTGGGGCCATTGCTTATAAAGGCATAAGAATGAAATTGCATACCATTCATCATAGACATAAACTTGCTATGGACAACTTACTATGGACAAATTTTCATAACTGATTTTAAAATGGAGAACTTTAGGATACTTGTATAGGACAATTTTCTTCAAAATTAAGTTAGGTATGCAGTCTTTTTGACTTTGCCAATCCATGATCCCCTTAGGTAAATATATCATCAGAGGCATTACGGACTCAACTTTGGCAGACTTTCAGTTAGGTACCTAATTGACAAATTTTTCTCTTTCGCACAAAGATTATGTTCAGAATGCCTCTTATTTTCTCATTCAAATTCGTAATGCATTTGTTAAGAAAATGTGAAACAAATGGAGGATTACAAAAAAATGTAAGGTCCAGCAGCAAGAGGATTGCAAATTGTGAATCTCAAAATACCCCCGGTGCCTGAGTAATGTTTAATTTAATAGGTATTTTAATAAACAAATTGAACATGAATTTAAAATATTAATACTTGGCAGTGCTGTAAGTAAACTCATTACTTCTCTCTTCTAAAACAACATGCGAAATAGAGACAGCTATTTGTTAAGCTTTGTTCTAGCGCCAAAAATAGGTATTTTCAGTATTTTCCCCTTTTATCATTTTCGTCTAACGATTTTTACCACGTAAACGTCAAAACAAGAAAAAAATTTGACGGATTTTAGTTTGGGACTTGCGTATCTTTTCCTGGCGTTGGGAGAGTTTTTTTCACCTTACACTTTTTACCATCGAATTATTTATTATTTTTCGCCCAGTGGTATAAATAAATTTTCAAAATAACATCCACAAGTGATATGACACCAAAACTCAAATTCGCCGAAGGTATGTCCATCTCGAAAATAATTTTATATATTTTCAAGCCAATACCCAAGTTTTATGTATACTTCCTATGTGTATGTCCTGTCCACCATCACTCCACCCTATTTAATTTGCAGGCGAAAAAGTGCTATGTTTTCATGGTCCACTCATATATGAAGCGAAGGCTCTCAAGAGCACAATAACAAAAGATAAGCAAGTGAAATATTACATACACTACGCCGGTTGGAACAAAAAGTAAGTTATCAATGCTGAACACCTGTTTGCGTTAAGTAATTTTGTTTTCGTTTTTCTATATTTTGTTTGTTGTTTATGCTTGAACTTGTTTAGTTGGGATGAATGGGTACCCGAGAACCGAGTTTTGAAATATAACGAAGCAAATGTACAGAGGCAAAAGGAGGTATCCAAGCAGCATTCATCATCGGCCGGAAGGAATAAAAAAGGTAATAATCAATAAACTAATAACGGAATATAGGTACCAAGTTAATTAAATTGCCGTCGGTTTTTTTAAGTCTTTCAGTAAGGTAGTGATGTGAAGTTTAATGTTCTCCTTGTCACAAAGTCACCGTTTACATAATACCTTTTATCAACATTAAATAGGCTCGCAATTAGGACATTACACTTTTGCCTCCATTTAATAAAAATATGAGTGTCAAAGGACTTTCGTTATAGTATAGGTAGAGGCTCATATCTTGCAACAACTACACATTTAAAAAAGAGATAAAAAGACTAAGATTAGCTAAAAATTATTAGACTTTGAAAATTTATCAAATAGGTATCCAATTGGGAATTTTAAAACGGACAAAGCCATCTGTGAATGGACTTCTGATTTTGGAAATCATTGTCGATAGTTGCTGTAAATTCGGAACCATAATGGAATCTTTTAACGAAGAGGGCCAATGGATAGGGCTGAACACGTGCTTGAACCTGCAAACGGTTCCAGTTAGCCAGACTCATAGAACCTAGCCCAATGGATTGGCTCTCTGCTTTAGAATCGCAGAATCTGAGACGGAGTTTTGATCTCGCTGCGGTCTACACCATAGGTAGAAAAAATAAGCGAACCTGCAGAAAACTATTTACTTTATTTAACCGGTTGTAGCATGTCGATATAGACCCTGCTGCAGCATAGAGCCTGAGTCCTGCGATCCTTTAACTGTTAAGTCCTAGTGCCTGCATTGTGTCTTTATAAATGTTTTGAAGTTAAGATGAGTTATTGGAAGCCGAAAAGCAATCTGTTTTAGCTGGCGGTATGCAGTGTACTTCTGTGTACCTGGGTGATTCGTTGAAGTCAGGATCATCAACTTTTTGAGTTCCTTCTGCATTAAAAACATAAATGGAAACGTGATAGAAAAACATTCGATCTGATAGACGCAATCGAAGTTTATCAGAAGTTTGATTGAGAGCTGAGTGTTAGTCAAATAGCGGTACTTCTAAATTTCTTTGTCATTTCAGTTTATGCTTTTGAAAAGGGCCAATTGAACTGTTTTATCATATCTTTTCAGCAACACCAAAGGGGAAAAAAAGTGACGTCGGTGCCGTCGGTGGTACTGGTACTGGTGGCAGTACACCAAAAGATGGCAGTGAATCCAGAGCCTCAACGCCATCGAAAGAAATATCCACTCCATTGGCGGCACCATCCACATCTGGCCGTGGACGATCAAAATCATATGCCGCTGCAGCAGCAGCCGCTGCAACCGTTGTGGCCTCAACACCTAATGCAAGTACCAACATCACTACTAGCACCACCCCCACCCCAACCACTAGTACACCTGCCACTCCTGCCACATCTACCATTGTTGCGTCTTCATCGACTGATTCCTCCAAAGATGATCCACACAAGAAGAAGCGCGGTCGCATCGATTTATCCGTCGAAATGGAGGAGCAGTTCCTCTCAAAGGTGGAAGTGAAAATCAAAATTCCCGATGAGCTCAAACCCTGCCTGGTGGACGATTGGGACGCAGTGACACGCCAACAAAAATTAATCGACGTACCTGCAAAAATCACTGTCCAAGACATAATGGACGCGTACATCGCATTTAAAAAAGCATCCAAATCGACAAATCCCTCCAAGGAGATTGCAATTAATGACGTGGCCAACGGCCTAATCGAGTACTTTAACGTGATGCTCGGATCTCAGTTACTATACAAATTCGAAAGACCTCAATACTCTGAAGTGCTTAAGCAGCACAAGGACGTGGCCATGTCTAAATTGTATGGAGCATTCCATTTGTTGCGATTGTTCGTGCGGCTCGGGTCGATGTTGGCCTTTACAGCGCTCGATGAGAAATCGTTGCAAACATTGTTGGGCCATCTGAATGACTTCCTCAAGTTTTTGGTTAAAAACAGTGCCACTTACTTCAGTATGTCTAGTTTTATCAATGTCAGCCCAGAGTATCACCGGAACACGCAGTAGAGACGAGATATGTATGTTTTGTCCGGTGGTATAATGCTGCCGTGTTAGGGTTACATGCATCAGAAGGGTGAGACGTCAAGCGTTGTGTTGGTTTTTAGCTGGCGATGTTGAAAATTGAACACAAAATTCGATCTTGATGTCGCGCGCACACTGCGCTTTGTATTTGTGTGGTAATTTTACTTGGTGTGGCGTCAGAACGTGCATGTGACTGCGTTTTCCCTTTCATTTCTCTGGTATACATCAATCGTATATAAAATGTGTTTTTTTTTTAGATTTTCTTCATAATTTTAAGGACTTTACAAAGATACAAATCACAATTTAAAAAAATAAAGATTTTTATGTTAGAGGAACGTATTTTCCACCACGGTTGTGTTTCATTCACGAAGTAGTTCAATAGAAGTGTGTAGATTCACCGAATTTTCGATTAGCTTCCAGCTAATGCTCTGTTACTTCATAGGCTTACTTCTCTTTGTGAGGTAGTATATACCTACTTGTTTACTCTAACCTCCAATAATTTGGCAAAGCAACAGAGCATTTCGAATCGTAGTAGAAATTTGTTTGCAAGGAGCTTAGCAGTTTTCAGTTCAAGTTGCTTTCTGGCTCCTTTGCCGTACCTTGATTCAAGAAAAATATGAAAAGAAACCAAACAAAAATTTGCTTTAATTTACAGTCAACGTGCGGTATAAATTTATTAACACAATAGGGAAATATTCGACAAACAAAACTGACTCATTCATCATCACTACTGCTACTACTTGATGGAAAGAACTCCTTATAATCCTTTGGTTTGGCTTTGAGCATTTGTTCGTGCTCGATATATTCGTTTTGAACCTTCAACACCTCTTCGCTACTCGTGCACTCACAGTATTTGTCCAACAATGTTTGATTTAGTTCTATGAACGAGTGTCCCCATGAGAATTTGCACATATACCAATGGGCCTCTTGTTTGAATCCAGTTATGTACAAAGTAGCAGCAATTGCTTCCACACAACTGAGCTTACATGGTTTACCATAATTAATGGGATTGGCAGCAACTAGAAAAGGTAACAATCTCGGATGTGGACTTCTCATTCTATTGAAAGGAGTTTCATCCAGCTTTGCCCACGAACAGTCCACAACAGCTACGCCACTTGTGGCTACAATATCTTTATCTAGGGGGCTGACACAATTCACACCCACTGGAGTTAAAACTAATCCGGGGAACTTTTGACCCAAACGTAAGTTATCAATCAATCCCAAGCGAGAAAGTTTTCTGCCCGAACATTTTTTTGGATCACAGTGGTTGAGATCCCACATGGCAACAGGGAATGCTGGTGGATCTCCATGTTTGTTGATGTTTTGTCGCGAGGAGCCCGCCGAGGAAGATGAAGATGAATCGTCGCTGTCACTGCTGCTACTACTGTTGGTGCTATGTTCGGTGAGTTCATTTGCTTGTTGGGCAAATTTACGTTCACAGTTCCCGTTGGTTTTCACATTGCGAAAATGACCGCCAGCCTTGCGACCTTTAAAATTCTTTCTGCCACTCATTATTGTTGGTTTTTATTTTAGGAAGCTCCGAGAGGTACCTAAAATAAATAAGAATTTAATAATGGTATAATTTCATAAATTATTTGACATTTTGGGTTATGTTTTGTTATTGGTTATATGAGTTTGGGCTGTGTTCGTTAGATTATACAAACTGTTAATGAAGTTTTGTTAACAAATGTCGGCAAGGTAGATTGTAGTACTTTGTTATTGGATAGGCAAATTAAAAAAAAAAACAGTTTGGTTAGCTACCGCACACAATGTAGGTAACAATAGGCACATTGTAAACATTTTTGTTGTTCACAAGCCTACGCCAAGGGCGATATATAAAATGAAAATGGTTTTTCGTTCTAAAAAAACTAACACCTCCAGCTTTAGATGTCTCGTCTTATCGAAGTGGCTATTCGCACCAGAGACATATCATCGAAGATAATGGAATACAGAGATATATAACTTTCCAGTGGAAAAGCGGCTGCCTACAAACTGTTTTCCAAAGATAATGGAATACAGAGATATATAACTTTCCAGTGGAAAGGCGGCTGCCTACAAGCTGTTTTCCCGCAAAATTCTTATAAGTATATGTGAGTTAATGAATTGGATTTTATGGCAAGAATTCGGTATTTTCTAAGGTGTATTTCAGTATTTTTTTCACTTTAATCAAAACCTCCACAAAAATCTAACAAGTTCAATATGAAATTCAAAACAATGGAACAACACGATGCCCATAAAAGCAAAAGGAATGTTGGCCGGCCAATAGCAACATGCTTTTTTGTAGCTCACACGTATTCACAGACGGGGGTTGAAATTACAAAAACAACAATGTAAACAAATGGGTTTTGGGGGGATATACGTACGAAAGATATCCATATCTTTTATTCATTCATCTCTGCATATCATACTGAGACCACCAACACTGACTACGGAGTGGTCACGATTTGGTGCGCTGGTATTATTATGTAGAAATTCGTATTGACAAAATGTCATGTAATTTAAAAAATTCTCACCAACACACTCGCAAAAAATAGGAATCACTTCCGCTGTGGGCAAAGTTGATGGCAGTGTTCATTGAATTTTATCCGTTAAATTTGAAATTATTCTTTACGTGTTGACAGTATTTTTTTTAGGAATAAGTGTACATTTGCTAAAAATATTTACGAAAAATGAACAATAGGCCTGTTTTTTTAAGCTTCGATCTCAGCAAAGCAAAGTAAAGTAGGATTTTCAGCACGTAAATACAAGGTGGCGCAAAAATAACCTTCCGATGTTTTTTGGCTGTAATTTAAAAAAAAATGAAAAACTTTGATTCTTCTTGTGGATTATTTTTATTTGGTCTTTTAATTTTTTTTACATCAAGTCGAGAATATGATGTCATGTAAATGGCTGCCGCCACAGTTGATTGTCATTTGAGCCCTTTTTATGGCATTTTCCATCACTGTGGCCAAAACTTCCGGCGATAGGTCCTCACATTCTTGAGGGATATTGTCTTTAAGAGCTGCAAGAGTCTGAGGCTTGTTGACATAGAGTCGATATTCTCGGCACAACGGGCGCTCCGGGGCCCGCCACTCTTGGCAACGTCTCGTGTTGTGCCAGTCTCTTCGAGGCGAGCGGCTAAACGTCGCAGTGTTTCACCAGTAGGCGTTGGACGGCTAGGAAATCTGCGACGAAATTCACGTTGTGCCAAAGTCACCGACCGATTATTGCTCAAATAAATAGTCACCAATATTCCGCGTTCTGGAGCAGTGTAGCGTAACATTGTTTATTAAAGTGTATTTCGCATGTGTTAACTACACAAATGTCAAAACAGAACTGACATTAGGGGCCAATCGCAAAATTATAGCATTTTCTGATAGGAGGATTACTTTTGCGCCACCTTGTACAAGTAGAGAGTAGTTGTTGTAATTGCGTGCTGAAAATCCTAATTTACTTTGCTTTGCTGAGATCGAAGCTCAAAAAAACATGCCTAATATAGATTGGTTGAGGGAAAATAAAAACATTCTGAACAATTTTTCTTCAGTTATTTAAGAAAAATTTACGCATGAAATCGATGTTAATGATATCAAAAAGCGGATAGTACAAAACCAATGTCCTAATATGTTTCTTGTATGTAGAACATCTTCATAAATAGGTAGTTTTACTAACCAAACAAATCAAATTATTCGCCTTTTAACAATGGTATTCCCGAACTCTATCACATTTCCCCACTGTTTGTCCCGGTTGGCATCATTTTTATGTTTTGCATGTCACACGGATTCTTAATTGATATAACACCGATAGGAAAACAAAATGGCGAATTTGAAAAAAATAATTGAAGGGGCCAGCGGCAAGAGAATTGCGAGTTGGGGGTCTCAAAATGATTTGTCTCTGATTCGCACGTTATTTTTATACTGAAAGACGTTTGTCTGGCTTCGGGACATTCTTATTTCGCTTGGTTTTTTTTTTTATTTTTTTTTGAGGGTTTGAAGAGATTCCTGACAGGTGTATCTTGATCGTCACTCCCGTTTAACGGTCAGTACCTACCTAAATGTTTTCTTTCTAAATTATAAGTATACCGACTTCGGCTCTACTACAAAGATCCTTTATTTCGTCTTTGAGGGCTTCAATTCGATCTTTGGAAGTTTATTCTACCTTCTGTTAAAACTTTTCAACCCTATTTCTTATATGGTCTCAACGAAGGCTTCACGTATTTACTGTCTTATCATTGGAATATATATATTATGCGCTATATTATATAGTTTCTTTTCTCTTCGGCTGAAATGTTCCATAAGATTTTGGAACAGAGCCGAAGTTGGTAATAACAAATTCTGTTTTGTTTTTTTTAGCAGTCATGAGAGCTCTGAAGTTGTGGTTCATTTTCTGTTGAGAACATAATCAGAGCCCACTCTTAGTTTAAATTAATTTTAACAAGTAGTCAGCCTCATGTCGTTTTTCATTGGTTTGACTCGGGGATTCAATCGTTTTAAAATCCAATGGAACAAGAAAACAGCTTCTAGTTGAATCCACAAATATGTTGGTGATATGTCACAACATAGTCTTCGGCTGCTACCCGCTGGCTTGTATAAATTACCAGGGGCGCAAAATTAGTCATCCATTTTGAATTACTTTTTAACTAAATAAAAAAAATTATAAGATCTTCCGATAGGGTGATTAATTGCAACCTCGTATATAAATTACACTTTTGTAGGTGCTTCTTGAGTGGATTCTGACTTCAAGTCGAGAATGGAAATTCTTCTCTCAGAATCACCAGAAGAGTATTTTTGCCAATGGCAGTTTAAGAACTCATTTTTTTCTAATCCGGTCTCTTCCGGACGTTTCTTTTTGCCGAAAGGAAAACGATATCAGGAAAAATCTGAGCACATCAAATTCAACAGCTAATCATATGGTCGGGAACATGAATGCGGGAACAGAAACAAATAAAGCGTATCAACAAATACAGCTAGCATCGTATTTTTCTTTTTATAATTATATAGCAGGTACTGCTCGAATGTGTTTTATAAATAAATCAGATCGCTGTGAAGGTGTCCGATTCAGAACTTGGTTGGAGTGGGTGTGCTCCAGCTCTGTTGTTCAGTGGTCTGCCCAGAACGAAAAAAGATCTTCCTGTAAACATCCTTTTTGTCGTCTTTTGTCAATGGGGACGTTCAAGAGTACACAATTGACGTTCTTTTTATGTCAGTTCGACACAAGCGATGCCAAAAAAATAACGCCAATATAACTAGCGCTCTTGGTTCAAGGCGAATAAAAAGTGTAACAAAATGCCAACCATCTTGGATTTCTCCATAGAATAAGACATAGTATAACAAAGAGACCTACGAGTATATATGCCGAAGACAAATTCTTTTAAAGCGGGCTAATTAAGAAGTTTATTACAATTTTAATTTTGAGTTTTCTTTCAAATCAAGACGTATTTATTTTTTGTTCAACAATTAAAAGCGACTTATTTTTCATATATAAGGCGTGTTTTTTTGAGCTTCGTTCTCAGCAAAGCAAAGTAAAGTAGGATTTTCAGCACACAATTTACAATAACGACTGCGAGTCTCGAAGTGTCAAGTAGAGCGTAGTTGTTGTAATTGCGTGCTTAAAATCCTACTTTACTTTGCTTTGCTGAGAACGAAGCTCAAAAAAACAGGCCTAATATAGGTTCTTGAATGTGCCAAGTGTACTTTCTGAACGCAGATAAAATCTAGTTACGAACTCCACGACGGAGTACTTTGTTTACATTTCTATTCTGCCCAATATCTACTGGCCGTTCCTATCAATTATTTTAGGGCGTAGTCTGCGCTTACAAATTGACTGCCAGGGTCGTCACGTGAAAGTATTTGGGCATATACCTCATACCTCACAGAAAATTGAGAGCTCGCTGAGGCGATTAACAAATTTTTTGCTACAGGACTATTAGTATGTGTTTTGTAATTAAAGCTTGCCCTGGCTCAGTATAAAAATAGCTATCCTGGGTATACCACGAGGAAGTGATGTCACAAACTTATCTCAGAATAATCAATTTTCTTTCAGTATTTGCCGTATTGAAAGTAGACCAATGTGCTATGTACTTATCGAAGTTCGTATTTTGCAACGAGGCCAAAACGATGCCCCTAAGATTTATTGACATTTTCGCTTAAATAGTTTACTATGCTTTCGCTTGTCTATTTTCAAGGTATAACCCGAACAATATACTGAACACCTTAACCCATTTTCTGCAAATGTTTTTTTTTGCCTCAACCATTGATACATATCTAAATCTAAATCTAAATCGAAATCTATCCACAACAATGCAGTTTTAAAATTAGCACCAGATGACCATTACCTTGAGTTTGTTACCACCAACCCTGTGTGCACACTTCAGGTTTGTCCTTGCCAATTTGTTTTCTGTTTTTCTGCTTACACTTAACTTGACACTTTTATTTTTAGTCGCAATAAAAAAGCATCACGGCATCCACATTGCATTAGCGACGCCATCTCTTTGCGTCTCTACTCGTACTATACAGCAATAGCCATGGGAAGTTTTTCTAATTGCCTGTGCAAGTGCAGTATCCTTCATTAAACAAGACAGCGCCACTTTGAGTTCTTCCAAAATTGGTATCTAGTAGACAAGTTCAATTGATATTCATAACGATTTGTGGCAGCGCAGCGCATATCCATTTAATCCCCCCTAGGCGTCCACCTTGACCGCTCACTAAAGTCATCGTTGCGCATAAATGTACAGCCCCACAAACAATAATTTTTCCAATTAATATCGTCGAGAAAATCACAAAAACAAAAACTGAATGAAAAAAAAAGCACAAAAAAAGAGTAAACAGTCTAAGAAAACTCAAACGATAACCTTTCCTCTGAGCCTCATATTCATTCATCCACCAATGGCTATATGCAGCTGCTGGCGGTGTTGCCCCCAGCCTGCCAACCGTCAACTCATTGCTGTGCTACCACAATTGATTCAGACACACCGAACCTTATTGGAATCACGCTTATTTTCACCGTATATGGGAAGAGTTTTTCCAACCAGATCTCCGATCTTATGTACTGTGGCGTAGATGGCGGCTTGGCCATATGTTCACCCCATAGTGGAGCTTGCTGTTTTAGGAGTTAATTCATCGATTCTAGAACATGCACTTTACCTTGTGGTGTTGTCGTTGTCGTTGCCGTTAATGTAGCCTTTGAGTCCGTTGCAATATGATAAATGATATTTTGTTGGAGTAGAGTGGCCATGTGTGATCACCGCGTTGTCCTTGGAAGAAGTGGGTTTGTCCTTATTCTCTTTCTTACAGATTGGGAAATTAGTTCTCACATTGTGAACATTTTGTATTGGCATGTGTATGCGCCTTGAAGCCGTCATGACGAAATTTTAATATGAACTATTTTCGACATACGCTCACTCAATTTCTAAATATACTTTGAATTGAAAATTGGGAAAAAATAAAACATTTGTCTTTCGAAATGCGAACGGTCGAGAACGGAAACGCGCAGGAATATTTCAACGCCCAATAATGTTTGCTTACGTAAATCGAGTTTTTGATTGTAAGATGAATATAGAAGGTATTTGAACAATGGATTTGTATAAATGCAGAGTGAGGGTGGATGTGGCATTTGAAGAACGCTAGATCGATCAATGTGTTGTCTCCTTACAGCTCACTTTTGATTAAGAATTTAATTGACAACGTAAGTCGAAAGTGCATCATCTCAGTGCTGGGTCAATACTTGCTAAAGAGTATCAAGTTCAACAGCAAATACAACGGAAGGAGGGTAACAAACAAGGGTGTGGCATTATTTTTACTAATAGAACGTTTATAGCCTGGCAACTACCAAATGCAATTAGTTAATTGTCGTTTGCATTTGTTCGCCAACACTTGTAACTAGATCTGGGACATAGCTGTGTCTTTGTCATGAGTTGGGTTGGAATCTGTTCTCGAAGTTCCATTCCTTGCATTACATGAGAAACGATAATGTTAATTAAATTTTACTGCTTTTACTCAATTTTTGTATGTTTCATTGAAAATAGTGCACTTCCAGGTCAATTCTTAACACGACAGAAGTGTTCCGCAATATTTTTAAAGAATCGCCCTGAACTCACCAACATACAGTAGCAAAATGTCAGATTGAAATGTTCGTTGTGTGTTAGAAACAAACCTTGGGCTATGTGATCAGAAAATATGCAATTATAAGTGGAAACTGTAAACTTAAATTGAAATATATCGATTTGGCCAATTAAAACATTCACATTTACCGTGGATAACAAAAAAAAAAGTAGCAATAGAAAACCAATTCTTACATTGGTGTCCACCACTTTTACAAAACCGTTCCAACAAATTTCGGGGCAATTCTCTTGGATCTTCAATGAAAAACGCCATAAGTCTGACTCAGACAGCTGACTGGCTAGATGTATTTCATTCTTCATTGGTCACGTGAATAGTTTTTCTCTTTTATGAAGGGGAAGCCGATAGGAAAATCCTGCCTGCATACTCAGTTGGCATTTCGAAGGGTCAAAGTTAAAATAAACAAAATGGCCGCTCGCCGCTGCAGAGTTCTAAAAACAGGTGTCATTTCTGAAGGTACTCCGTTAATTAAAAATTTTCTCACGATATTTAACAACCATTAAGCTCAGATTAGACTGTATGCCAATTATATACAAGGTGGCGCAAAAGTAATCCTCCTATCAGAAAATGCTATAAATTTTGCGATTGGCCCCTAATGTCAGTTCTGTTTTGACATTTGTGTAGTAAACACATGCGAAATACACGTTAATAAACAATGTTACGCTACACTGCTCCAGAACGCGGAATATTGGTGACTATTTATTTGAGCAATAATCGGTCGGTGACTTTGGCACAACGTGAATTTCGTCGCAGATTTCCTAGCAGTCCAACGCCTACTGGTGAAACACTGTGACGTTTAGCCGCTCGCCTCGAAGAGACTGGCACAACACGAGACGTTGCCAAGAGTGGCGGGCCCCGGAGCGCCCGTTGTGCCGAGAATATCGCCTCCGTTGACGCGGCCATTTTTTTTTCGAGAACGCCGCTGGTCAAACGACAACAGTGAACGGTGCACGCTAAAGGGCCATGATTACCGATTTTTTCTACCGCAATTGGACGATTTAGGACTGGAGGACATGTGGTTCCAACAGGACTGAGCTACGGCACACACTGCGCGAGCCACAACCGATATTCTGAAAGCGGTGTTCCCGGGTCGTTTTTGGCGATTTGCACTAGCCCGCAAGATCACCTGATTTGACCGCTCCAGACTTCTTTTTGTGGGGCTTTTTGAAGTCGTGGGTTTATGTCAACAAGCCTCAGACTCTTGCAGCTCTCCGTCAAGAATGTGAGGACCTATCGCCGGAAGTTTTGGCCAAAGTGATGGAAAATGCCATAAAAAAGGTCTCAAATGACAATCAACAGTGGCCGCCGCCATTTACATGACATCATATTCTCGACTTGATGTAAAAAAAATTAAAAGACCAAACAAAAATAATCCACAAGAAGAATCAAAGTTTTTCATTTTTTTTTTAAATTACAGCCAAAAAACATCGGAAGGTTATTTTTGCGCCACCTTGTATATGAATGCCAACAGGCAAATGACCAGATTAGCTGTCAATTGACCAAAATATCAGGATTATCGAAACTGTGTATTAGACAATATGACCAAAACTACCAATATGGACATATTTGCTTTGACGGTCATTTAAGGCATTTGATATTTATTACCAAATGTTGTAAATGGCGTCGTACGCCAATCATGACATTTGTAAACTAGACAGCTGCAGTATAGAACAGACAACCAATGGAGCGCTATACTCCGCGTTTCTTGGTCACGTTATCTCCAGTTTTGGCGATTTGGCATGGTCAGCAAGATCACCCGATTTAACCGACTTCTTTCTTTGGGAATAAAGACCCCCACCTTAGGAGGCGCGCACAATTGGAGGGCGTATTCAACCAACTTGGAGTGCGTAACTGGACGGACCGAGCTGGTTGGAGGGGCTTGTAGGTTGAGGCCGTGGTCCACTTCGGACTGTAAGCGCCTCAAAAATTATGTAAGTCCATTAGCATTTTACGAAAATTATATGTTCATTTAATTTCTGTTTTAGCTCTTGGACATTTATACAAGGTCAAAGAGAAGCCATGTAACAAATATTCTTAAGAACTTAATCTAAAAATCGCTCCCACATAATTAATTTATTATCAATTCTGTTGCTTATTTTATTGTTTATTTTTAGTTTTTAGTTTCAGAATTTAGAGCTTTGTATCATTTTGCTGGGAGCAAGCAGTTACCGTTTATGTATTAATATGTCAATTTGGCATCACTGAACGAGTATCGTTGTTTGTTTTTTTTGAACGAAAAATACGAAGTTGCTGCAAGTTTCACTTTTTGTATTATCCAATATCATTATTTTCTATTATTATCAATAAAATTATACTTAACTCAAAATGTAGTGTCTGTTTCTTTTCATAAAAAATCATAATTATGAGAGTCACCAACTAACTATACGACCGAACAAATATTTACAAGTTTTGACAGTCCATTTATATGATACATTGTATTTGGACGGTGGTACCCGCAATCCAATGATTATTCACAATTTACAAGCAGATTGCAATGGCATTTCGTTAAGTTCGAGGTTAAGTTCGAACGAATTTTTTATTCGCTAGTTTGTGGAACGCGTGGTGGATTGTGAACTAAAGAACTATTCACATGAGAGCGAATTGCGAACACGGAATATTCGTAGCCTCTGACACTTGATTCAAATGAACAATTTTTTAGGCTTAGGTACCCGCGACTCAGTTTTCTTTTTAAAGGTTAAGTTAGAACGAATTTTTCATTCGTTGGCTTGTGGATCGCGACTCAATTATGTGGATTGTCAATAAAATGTTTAATTCGTGGTAAAATTGCTGTAATTGTAAATTTCGCTATTTAAATTAATTAAGAATCAGTTTTTTAAGATTAGACGTTAGATTAAATAAATATGATTTGAATTGATTAGTTCGCAATTCGTCTATTCGCGCTGTCGTGAATAGTTCTTAACTGATACAATTCGCGGCAAAATGGGGTAAGCTCAAAATTTCGTTAATTAAGTAAACTCTTCCTGAACATGTTTTTTTGAAACAAATCGAATAAGTATCCTACAATCAATCAATATGTCTCTCTCCTACCGCTTTACCTTAGAATAGTTATCTAGCTCTTATTTTATCATTGAAAAACTCAAAGCCTATGTCTAGCAGATAAAGAGTGAAATAAATTTAATTGTTAGTTAGCAATCAGGTGATTTATCTGACAATTAGGAGATCTCGGATTATACTCTAATATCAGCTATCCTCTACCTATCTATTCTGAACCGACACCAATAAAAAACACACATAATTACCATGATCGAATTTAAGGTTATATACATAACAAATCCAATTGGGATGAGCTGAGTATGATATTTATCATTCCATATGTGTTTTCGGAAGAATGCTAGGTGGCTGTAACGGACAAGCAATTAAACGCATCCATAATTATCAGGGTTGCAAAAAGGCAACAGCCAAAGTACTCAAAAACTGTGCACCAGAACTTTCACTTGTTGAAACGTATTTGGTAGTCGTCAAAAAACTGCAATAGCTTTTTATATTATAATAATTTATTCAAACGATTAATCAAATCATTGGTGGCTAATAAACCCAATTACCGACATCCATAAAATATGTAGTTTCCTCAAAGTATAGCCCGTCGAATAAAATTAGTTGCTATAGCCTACAGTTCCAACTTATTTTCACTGACAACTAACATATCGTTCATTCGAACTGCATTTTCCATGTCTACTTAACAAGTGTAGTAACCTCTCAGATGACCAACGAACAACACCGCACTCAATGACGTTTAAATCAAGTAATCACAGAAGCATCCAACACCATCAGGCGCATATGGATTTGAATTCCTTTATGGCAGAAATACTTGCATCACCCAAAATTCCAAATAAGGCGAGTTAAACATAACACACCGATGAATACAGATTCAGATGTGTATTGCCCTTATTTTTCATTGTGTCTTACTGAATGACTAAGCTCATTGGATTTCGTACACAGAAATGTGACGTCGAGGTGATTCGGTGTTATCAGCTTTCGCTAAATGACGTGTCCGATAAAGAGAACACTGATTTGTGGTGCGAACAATTTAAGAGTGTGTGAGGCATGACTGTCGAACGATGGGAATGACATTTTGATGAATGTTTGACTTGAATTTAGAGCAGTCGATTTTATAACAATCAAACGGTTCAAACTTTATTTATTCGAGATTACCGAAATCCTCTATGACTATGATTGAATTTCCCTGAACTTGATTCAATTGTGATGCGTCCCAACGTGCGTTTTCACGCTCACCAAGGCGCCTATACTTCCCGCAAAGGTGAGGCTAGGTCGTTGCACATTATTTTGGCAATGCTAACCTCATATGCTTTTGACTCTGTATAGGTACCAATAACTTTTGGGCACAAGTCGAATGAAAGGAAGTCGGAATGAAAATTTCAATTTTATGGTAGCGAAATTAATAATCGGACATTTGACGCTCCCAAAATAAGTTCATACACACCTGTGTTATACGAATTACGAAAACAATGCAACAAAACATGTTAAGCAAAGATTTTTCATGAAGGGCACATCAGGAGTTTTTGACAGATTAGCTCAGAAGATAAGTAAAAACATTTTACATAAACCTAACAAAAGGAACAATTATCTGGCACGATTCCAATATTTCTCTCGAGGGGCTGATGAAATGTCAACTTGCAATTATAAATCTATGTGTGTTCCTTTATCCAATTATTATTTCTCCAATTCCACCAACCACCACCAAATCTAACACCTGGCCATAGGTAGACTTATTCACACGCATCCTAAAATATTCTCTACGAGCAACAAGGCTAAAGCAGAAGAAATAATATCACAAACTAAACGAATTTTTCGCGTTTAAATAAGGTATTGTTTAAGTTCGTTAAATCTTTATAAATCACATTTCCCTGCGTAAGGGCATTTTAGAGGGTGATGTTATGCAGACTTTACGCTGGGTTTATAAATAAGGCTGATTATGTGTGTAATCACTTTTAAAACACTGCTTCATATTTAAAAACTCGAATACTGTGTTCGTCAAGTCTCACTTCGCATCCCTTTCTGGTAGCACTCTCACATTTCTAAAGTTGAACTGTTTTAAGCAGAGACAATACTGATACCACCAACTTCGGCCGATTTCCCGTTACTTGCCTACAAGCATCGAATTATTCACCTTTTAACAATTTATAATAACTAACCAATGGCATTCAGTAATGTAAAAATGTGGTACTCCGGAACTCTATCACATTTCCCCACGTTTGCCGAGGTTGGCAGCATTTATTTTTGTATTTTTTGTATGTTTTTGCATGTCACACGGATTCTTAATTGACATAACACCGATAGAAAAACAAAATGGCGAATTTGAAAATAAATTGAGGGGGCCAGCGGCTAGAGGATTGTGAGTTGGGGGCCTCAGTAGGATTGGTCTATGGTTTTAAGATTCGATTTGGCAGCACCTTTTTGGTATGCAAGTACATGTCGCAGAATACTATACTTCACGTCGGTCGTTTGTATAGCATGTTTCGTCGTCTTGTTGGAGCCACAGATTGTATATTTCGATTTTGTCGAGCTCTGACCAAAAAGAATTGCTTGACATCGCTCTATACCTGAAGACTAATGCCTAATTCAGCTGATCAGCGCCGAATTTCTGTATGTTCTTCGATATTGGCAGATACGGCGGATAATTTTTTTTTATTTCGCACCAATCTCTCTTGTTGGTGACCTAAAGTTCTAAAGATGTATAGCAGATTTTTACCTTAAATCAACTGTATAAAAGCGATAAAACTGTTGAAGTGATGCACAAAATCAAATACTAGCGCTGTAAACAAACGTAGTACATTAACCGGAAATTTTAGATTCACTCAATTCAATTTTGGAAAACAAAATAAAATACCGTGCATACAAATCAACTGTCAGATGTTGAAACCCCAACGCCACCTATCGTAAAACGTGAATAAATTGATTTTCCGAAATTTTCTTTCTGCCTTAACCTGAAATAAGTACAATACGAACAAAACAAAAAAGAATCATGAAAATCAGTGTTTATCGAAGGAATTTTATATTAGAAATACTCAGGAAACACCGAGAGTCTACTTTGTGCCACTTAAAGCAAAACTGACAGTCCTGAACAAATATTTCACATAGATTTATGACCCTTGCGTTCGTTACCATTTATTATTATAGTTTAGAATTAAAATGTCAAACACATTGCGCCGTACCAATAACAAATTTTAGTCTCGACTTTAAATTTATGGAAGCTCACAATTGTATTGTATTTGTATGGAAAATATGACCACTGTGAACTACTAAAATTTAGAGTCGAAACTATAACTGTTTGGTAGTTGGTATTGGCCCTTAGCAATAAAGCATTTTAGATACCATTGTTGCAAAAACAACAACACTTAGGCCCGGTTTGTTCAATTTCAGTTATATTTAATCATCGGTTATTCCAGCTGATAACCATCGCATGTGTTTGTTCACAAAAAGATTAACCAGAGTATTAGCGGTTTGGTTAGTTAGCCCGAGAAAAGGAGAACCAGTCGATTTTGCTCGGTTACTGAGATTTAACCAATGCTTTTCTGGAATTTCGTTTAATCAGGGCTTTGTGTTTAGTTCGATTACTGAAAATAAATACATTAATAAAATAGGTACCTTAACAAATTGCTTATCAAAAAACAGACCCGGAAAAAAAATAATGTTGGTAACCATAGAAATGGAACGATTTGTCGCAAATCTATGGTTTGCTGATCGAATTGAAAAATCGTTTTCCATTGGTTTCATTTGGGGATCCACTCATTCTGAAATCCAATGGAACAGCAAAACAGATTCTTAAAGAAGACACAATAGTATTGGTGAAATGCCAAAAAATAATCTACGGCGGCTACAGCTGACTTGTATAAAATACATAAATTACATTTGTGTGAGTGCTTCTGGAGTGGATTCCGACTTTAAGTTAGGATATAGTTCGATTCAAATCCAATTAGTTGAATATGAATTTACTATCTGTCAAATCATACAAATTTTTGTAAATTCAGCTCCCATGAACGACAGTTTAACGCTGGCCACTGGTGAAACAATAAAATTAAGTCACAACTGCTAGCAGAAGTTGACTGTTGCTGTCAACCTCCGCAAATATATATGTTTTAAATCCTTGAACTTAAAAAGCTTCAGCCACGTTTCGATATAATCGGATATAATCGTTCCAAAGCAGTTTGTTCTGTAGCAAAATAAGGTTGGGAAAAGTGATGTGCTCGCAATTATCAAGATATGCATACATTCGAAGTTAGCCTAGAGTTTTGTCCAATGAAGTTATTCGACTGCTGCAGCAACTGTGATGCAACATTGCCAATTTGCTTGAGTATCTTATTTGACGAAGTACACATAGTTGCAGAATTACAGCAAAAAAGGTTTTGAAAAAAAAAAGGATGGAAAATGTTTCCACCACTTTCTTGAAGCTTAGATAGAATTAGACAGTTTATTGTTAATTTAAAGTGATGCCAAATAAAGATAATTAACAAGTAATGTAAACTAATATACATATTAATACGTGTTAAAAGCAAACAAAAATAACAATCTTATTTCAACCAAATAGTCTCCAAAGCTGAACAGAATAAGTGATTTACTTGAACGAAATCATTCATACGTTCATCTCTTCAAAAGTTGTCTGGAACCCAAAAACAATGTGAAACATTTTTCTCCAAAATTGCATTCCTATAGCGGACACAATTCGCATCAAGTTATCAATTACACAGCAAACGTTTATTTTTCTGTGTCAATTTGATTTCCTAAGCCCAAAGTATTATTAGAAATTTTTGCCAATATATACATGTTCTCTAAATTGTTGAACTTTTTTAATTTTATTTTTGCATCACATTATACACCAACATGCATACGATTTTTGAAAATACCCACCCAGATCCATCTGTAGCTGAGTTTTTAATTCGGAATTCATCGAAAAAAAAAAGAAAAACTATTATTAGCCACCGATACAAAACATCTTTCCACATTTGTGTGAAAATCTCATTCTCATTGAAGCCTTTAAAAAATAAATATACTGGGAAACTCAAAATAAATCGGGAAATTTTTGCTCTCCAAAAAAACGTTCATCTGGCCTACACATCCAAGCACCCCACACAAGTGCACATCGAGGAAGAACAACATAATTGCCCCCCAACAGGTAAGATGAGAAGTGTAAGGATCCCTGCACACATCATTTTACAAGGCATGCTCAAATATTGACCAACAACACTATACACAGCAGCACATCAGTCGATCCAATAAAGAGAGAAAAAAACGCATAACAAACTTTGCTTTATAGCCAGAAGAAGAATATCACATCGCTGGCTGCTGACTCTACTATGCTCTCCATGTAGATACATTTGCACAGATACTCGCACAGCCATATAAATCCACTGTGTTTCCTCTCTGTCTCTCTCAGCCAAAAACTCAACCAACCAAACAACCGCCAATATCTTTGGCGGCAACCAAATACACCAAATACATCAAATACGAATCCAACAGATACAAAAAAAAAAAATCAAGAATACGAAACAGAAAAAAAAAACAAAAAGGAAAAAAAAACACCTAGAGCGTCTGAAAAGCAAATCGCTTCAACTGTTTTCGTAAAAGTTTTCAGTTGAACATCACAATCCGTTCAAGTCGCGGATATCTCTGAAATAAAAAGTTTTTTTTTGATAGTAAGTAGTATTAGTAACCAATTTTAAAGGAGTTAATAATACTGTTGATAGTTTAAGTGTTATCAACAATAAAACAAAAGTGTGGATTCTGGTGATGAAAAGAAAATACAAAAGTTCTAAAAAAGGAATTTAAATAATTATAATAAAAAAAATAACTTCAGAAATTCCATTCTGATTATACTGTGCATGATTCAAATAACCGTCAAATTCGTACCAAATTAAACCCCTCCCTCCCTTGCTCTGTGTGCGCGGATGTTGTGGTGAATATGTTGAAACTTATTTTTAGTCAATTTGCAACTATCTATAAACAATTATATAACTCTAGCTCACCGATCATTTGAATGTACATATTTAGTTTTCTTTTTATAATTTTCGAATTTCCATTCAACTGTCATTTGATCCAGCGCGGAGTGGTTTCTGCAAACCTAAACAAACGAAAACCACAAAATTTGCCGCTAGACAGTATTATTGATAGTAGTCTGATATTATGGTTCAAAAACCTCAGAGACTGCTGCACTGCTATTACATCTACAGATGACATAATTCTTTATTTGCATTCATGCAACAACTGTTTGACATTTCAAATGTCACATATCGATGGGTGAGCAAGAAGACAAGAAAAAAAGTGAAAATATGCAGAATAGAGAGCGAAATTCGTTTCGCCATGAACATAAAATGAATTCACTCTCTAGATTCTAGAACCTTGCTACAACTAAAAATATCTTTATTTCGAAAGTCGAAATTACGACGGGCGTTTTATACCGAAATTCGATATGTCTCCTCTGAGTGTGTGTATAATTATTTTGTTCTTGCAATCGTTTGCTCGATTGGGAAATTGTATTTTTGATTCTTTTCTCTCTCGCAAGAGTCCAAACAAGACTACCACCCACCCACCCCTAGCGCATAGATCACTTTTCATTTCATCTTCCTTCTTGGTCTATTTGCTCGAAGCTACGCGGAGAGGGTGTCGAATTCAAAACAATAAAAAAAAGTGAGAAAACTTTTCGGCTCAAAGTTTATTTTTAGCCGCTCCGGGAGGTGAATCCTCCATCCGCATGCGTAGGAAATAAGAATTCTTCGCGTCTAGGTATCTTCTGTGGCGTATACATAATTATTATCTTACATTTCTCTTCCACTATTAATATTTGTTCTGCGTCAGAAGATTATCTAACTTTAGAGAACTCTTTACAGAAAATGCATTTACATGTCAGCAAATGACAGACAATTTTTTTTTGTTTTATTATTATTTTATATATGGGTCAAGATATTGAGCTTAAGTAAGGTTTTTTCTGTTGTTGCCTTCGCTTTTCTTTTGTCATTTTTATTCACAAAACAGACGCAGAGTATACTTGGCACTATTCGATCATGCTGTTATATATTGTTGTTTTTTTAACTCTGTTTTGTCGAAAATTGTTTACAAAATATGCGATGAATTGTGAGTGCGAATGTATCCACACTTGTGGAGTATGTACTTTACGAAGTGACATACTTGGTAGCAGCAGGAATGTGAATACCAGCAATATAATGAAGACAGCAAAAAAGTGCAAAATTTGCATAACGAGAAGAGAGGTAGAGAATTTGTTTACTTTGCCGAAATTCAGTAAGGGGGGAAGTTAATTTTTTAGGTATTACAACTTTTGAGGTTCGTTATGCGGAAGAGTAGGTTGCGCACTTGTCCAGTGGTTGAAATTTGTTACCTTCATCTAATAATAATCAGTGATTTGAGCAGTTAGTTAGATCCTATTTCTATTTGACACAACTAACTGCTTTTAGTCAGTGCGGTACATGCGCATATAAAACCGCCAATAAGCGCAGTTGACGTTTCGCAAGCATTTCTTTAAACTTATACTATTGATAGAAGTTTGAGTTGGTTAGCAGCTCCAATCTTGGTGTAGATTATATCCCATAGCCGGGTTCAATGTTCCAGTTGGAGACTGGTTGGCTAGATTTATTTCTCTTGTAATCGAAATAAGCAATGGCAGAAAGACTTAGGCGATGGTGTAGGGAAACAACTTCACATGGGAAATAACTTCACCTCGAGTGGGATATAATTCCACTCTTTTTATGTGAAGGAAATAACTTCACCTCGAGTGGGATATAATTCCACTCTTTTTATGTGAAGTTATTTCCCACTGAAAGTGAGCAAATAATTTCACCTAACATGCGACGACATATCTAAGCCCACAATTCATAAACAGTGTAAAATGTTTGGGGGCATGCTGTCCCCCTGCAACTCACCTGCTTGGGAATACTGTTCGGGGGTGGGAGTTTGGATATGTGCAAACTTGTTATTCATAATGTTAATATAGATTTACTAAAATCCTTATAAATAATTCGATTTGGTTTTTGTTTTCCAAGGTGGGAAATAATTTCAGAAAACTTGTGGTGAACTAATTGTTATTTCCTATGTGAAGTTATTGCCCGTGAAGTTATTTCCCTGTACCATTTTTTTCACTGGAATTTTACGCACAAAGTTTAGCAAACATGTTTAGATTTTGATCCGTTGGAGAATACGATAATCTGCTTGACGATAGTTATGGAATCAACTGTCGTCATAGTTTAAACAAAGCAAGATATTGCTGACGGACTCGTGTCAACGTCACGTTGTTGGTGTGTAGTCTCCTACTTTTTTCAAACAAAATAAAGTAAAGAAAATGCGAAGGTACGTTCTAGTTTATATCTTTCTGGGAATACATATACTGGCTTACTTGGGTGGTGCCACAAAAAACCTCTAAAATTGGTACGGTCCTTGGCTAACTCAGTTTAAGTCGAATGAGCAATGCTTTGCATACATCGTACATACATAAAGTGAATTAGGGACCATAAAGATTTTGCATCCATATTTTCTGTTTCGTAGACTTTAGTACTCTATTATAAATTATAGTGCCTTTAGGAAACTTTAAAATTATCCTTGCGCTTCTGGCGAGGCAGTTCCACAATCTTATCGCACCTTATAATAATGTTGTGAAAAATTTACTAAACGGTTAGACGGAAATAACGTCAAATTATCGATTTTATTTGACGTTTATTGTTAGCTAACTGCTTTACGACAATTTTTGTTGTAATAGAAAATGCCCAATAAAAGCAAGCAGATTGAAAATAAAGTTTCTGTAACCTTGTCAATAATTGCTGCCATGAGTTCAAGCAAAACTACTCTAGTACAATTTTTACCAAACTGAATGTTGTACGCCTCTGATGGTTATATAAGACATAAACACCGCACTTTTTACAGTTCGATCGACAATGCGGCATAACCTTTTAAAGTTCTTGTGTTAATTGTTAAAAATTACAGCTGCCATTGAAAAAATTCCCAACGACTCAGCGATGTATTTCTTTTTCGACTTTCAATAACCTTAAACAGGTATTCAACGTCCTGCTGAGACTCAATTGGTTGTTGCCAATTAACCTTGCGATCCTAAATAGCATTGAAACTCCTTGAAAACACAAAAGTTAATGATATCCAAAGTCATCATCACTTTCTCGATGCTGGCAAATGCATTGGAAACTGCGTCAGATTACTTTCTTACATCTTGCTCACTTTCTTTTGACCTTTTTACAGATTGTGAAACATAAAAATAAAAATAAAAGCTTGAAAATGTAACCTTTTAAAATCACCCAGACAAAGAAAGTGTTAGGAGAAGATCGCACTTAGTTTTAGCAATCGATTCCTTGAAAACAATTAATTTATGTTCACTCGGAGGCATTGGGTCAATTAAAATGCGTAATTATAGACTTGTTTACAGATATTTAACTGCACGTTTTAGCCTTGATTTAGAGAACTTGTACTGCTGCCAGCAATTATTTTGTTGGCGCTAAAACATCAAACAAATTCTGGCCACTACATTCGATGTCTTTGAACATTGAGCTACATTTCACTGTTGCTGATGTTTAGACAAGCTGTATCGATTTAAATCAATGTAACATTACGCATAGCTGACAGTCTTCTAAGCTCGATAGCATTCCGACTTTCGCATTATTTGTTTCGAATGATTATGAAATAAACAAACTAAAAAGCTGCATATTTAAACAAAATGATTAAATAATGTCGAGTTTAATCAGGTTGTTTGTCATAAAACTAAACAAATAAATAGTTAACGCAATAGGTCCGTAAGGGACCTTTGGCCTAGCTTCTCAGAACCGTAACCACAATTTCCTGTGAACATTTCTGGTATAAATGGATGGGATCTAAAATTTTATGCCGAGTCCAAATTGAGAAGCCCTTTCATGAGAGCTATACTCTCGGATATTTGTCAGACGTTCGAGAGAGGTGACGCAGTGGAATAAACCTTAAGACGTAGTTTGGGAAACGAACCTGCGAACCCTTGCTTAGTATAGTCCAACACACAAATCATTGCGCATACTGGTTTTTTCATCATTTAGAGAGAAAAAGGAGTAACTTGTTCAAGATATATGTAAATACAAGAATTAAGAAAATAAAACGAAGACATAATTCCATTGCCTACATTACCGACATTATGCAGAAAAATTCGTGAATATCTATATTTTCTTCCGGATTACAAACGTAAATTACTGGCAAAATAAAACATGCACTTCCAAACGATTGCACTAATCTAGTACAATTTGACGAGAATATTATTTAACTCAATGTGTAAAAGATTTTATTATACAAATAAAAATCGTCTCAGTTTCTTTAGGTTATATAGATTGTTAACAACTTTCATTTTCGTTTCAAGCTAAAGAATGTTCAGATCAACCATAAATTGTAAAAGGCTAGTTCCCTTTTAAGCCAATATTTTTTGTTCAAGTCCGACAGAAAATGGTTAATTGCTCACATAAACTAATTAAAAGCCAGTTTCCAAATATGGAAATCCCAATCATTCTAATAAGATTGGCTGCTTTAATTGCTTCATAAAAATTAATAAATTGAATTGAATGCTACATAATATTTGTTGCTTCTTCTAATTTGTTACATTTTTCTTATTGTTTTCCAATTAAACTAAAAAGCTTTAAATTTATTTGCAATTCAGCAATTCAATGCTTAATAAGAAAAATAGAAGAAAATTGTCTATATCAATGGAATACCGAGATAAATAAAAATATGAATCCTTTTGTCACCGCCATGTTACTTAAAAGGTAGCATTCTCTACGTTTCTGTCATTTGAACATGTGCTAAGAATATTTAATTGAATTTATATTCTGTATATAACTTGTCTGTTTGGCTTGGTTCTCCCACGAGTTGACATTCTTTTTGCTAAGACCGAATCTTTGCTTTACAATTCATGTCACATTCGTTAATACTCGTACTTGCCGGCATACATTTCTTCAGATAGTGTTATGCGTGATCTATTTGAACGTCGAAGTCAAGTAAATTAAAATGTTACAGTTGTTGTGTTTTTTTATTGCGTATTGTATGGAACGAAATCCGCTACACGAGTATTGTTTTTTTTTTAGGTATATTGTATGATGCATTGACGAAAATTGGGTTTAATGAACTAGAACATAATTCAATTGACCTTCAGAGCGTGAGTCAGTGTTGTGTGATAAAAAAAAATGTGTGCGCGAACATTTAGATTTGTGGTTTTTATCTTGAATTTTGGTTTAGAAAATGATTAAAATACAAGCAATCCAATGGAAATTTGCATGATTACATGGAGTTTTGTATGATCTGTCAAAAATCACAAACTCGATAGTTTAAACGCACTCGAAGAACTCATGTCATTCAAATTCAAACGACTTTTTGACATTAGAAATGCGACTATTCTATTTGAGAAGTCATGCAGAAACGGTGTATGCTTACGGTAACCATACGTCGCGTATTACCCGGGACAATCCCGTATTTCAATAGCCTTTTTTTTATAAATACGGGACATTCCAATACGAATTTTTGTGTTATTTTTGACCATTGGTGTGCTGTTATGTATTTTCACATTTTTTTTGCTCTTAAAAATATGTTTACCGTATGTATTGTATACCTATCTTTATCGCGGGAGGTCAAAGCGGGGAACGGTGTGAACAACAATAACAAAGAACTCTATGATCTGTCAATATTCAAATTTATGAGGCGAATAAGATGACTAAATATGGCTCATGTAAATGCATTTGATTTGACGAGGACGTAAAAAGAAATTGATTTTTGACAAGTTTGTGGCTTTCAGAGATTTCTGTCATTAGCTCGAATTCTAAAATATTTCATGTTAGATAGATGCAGAGTTGCTAGTTCGGGCTCCTGCTAACTGTTGTTGTCAGTACACAATACATGCCACTCTTCTGCTTATGTTACGTTCATTTCTGACATAATTAAAGAATCTGATTCTGATATTATGTCAGGAATGTACATAACGTTCTGATAGTATCTAAGTGGTATAAATTAGTAAAAACTGTTGTGTGTCTCGGGTCTTAGTTCGTCAGAGTTGCCATTTATAACCTTTACTTTAGGTAGGGTCACCTAACTTTTCAATATTTTCAAAACCTTTATAGATATTGTTATATAACAAATTTGTGACTTCGTATGCCCATTTGTTGTATATGTATTTCACTTTATTTCGGATTGTTGCAATTTTCAGAAACTCTCGTAATCCCCAACATTGTTCACTTTGAGCGAGCAAGCGATTTTGACTAATAACACAAAAAATGTGTCTGACAGGTCGGATAATTCACTTTTACCATTCCTACATTCGAATTCAGCATGAAGGTTATTCCGCAACAGTGGATCTCAATTTCTCTTTTTACATAATTTATCTCAACGTTTATACGAATTTCTCCAGAAGCTGTTATGCAAATGAACAAATTAGAATAAAATACCAAAAATTAAGACAAAGTAAATTATGTACACAAACGAAAGTAAGAATTCCAATTGTGCAAATGCAAACATTTTAAGCAAATTCCACATCACAATTCCATTAACACTGTAAACTATCAATCAACTCCTTTATAAGCAATGAGTGCATTTGCTAATTACCTATTCATCAACTAATTACTCTGTTAATCTTTATCCAAATGCAGTTTCTTCGAGTAAACAGAGCATTACAAAAACACAACAAACATGGATGCCATTAAGAAGAAGATGCAAGCGATGAAAATCGACAAAGATGGAGCATTGGAACGTGCCTTAGTCTGCGAACAACAAGCACGCGATGCCAACACTCGTGCCGAAAAGGTAAACACACATTATAGACATATCAAAAACGATTCTATGCAATTAATTAGCAAATGCCAATGATAATAATAATTATATCTGTTCTTGTATCATTTAATTAACTAACAGGCCGAAGAAGAGGCTCGCCAACTCCAAAAGAAGATCCAAACCGTTGAAAATGAATTGGATCAGACCCAAGAAGCTTTGATGCAAGTCACAGGCAAATTGGAAGAAAAGAACAAGGCTCTACAGAATGTGAGTACCTACAGACAGTTGTCTATATGTTTATCTAATAGTTGGTTAAAATGTTGTTTACAAAGACAAAAAAAAAAAGAACTCAGAGATAAAATTTAGATAAGAAATTTGAAATTTTTTTTTTTTTTATAAAAGTGATAGCTTAGTAAGAGAAATTATGTAGGATTGGGAAATAATTGGGCGATATTAGTGAGTTAATATAAAAAAATAATATTAAATGACAGTTGAACTTAGTAATTCATGTTTATAAACTGTCATGGGTATTTTAATTACGATCGGTTGCAGGGAATCACCCATTTGGTATGCCAATCACGTGTATTGCAGTGATATTGTCATTTTATCTTAGTTTTGAGATGATATTTCCTGAATACTCGATATTTAGTTTTATTTTTATTATTTTCTGATAGTGCACGTGTTTTTATCTTTACCGATTTTTCCAACTTTTCATGATCAATGGTTTATAAATTCTACGGGGTTTGCATCACCTATTTATAAATCAATAAATAAAAAAATTAACAAAGCTCCGAAAATAATTCATAAAAGGATTTCGTTAAAATACCTATGAAGTGGTGGTATGTGACTGGTATCTCTTATACCATTGCCCCTTTTCGAAGGTGATTCAACGCAAATTATTTGAAGGTTATAGGGGAAACTGGAGTCCGAGTTATTTGGATTTTGCATGCGAAACAAAACCAAACTCCGTCACATAGTACTCGATTAAGACTCGACACTGCAAATGTTTCTAGAGCCTTAAATGCTGGATCTGTAGTTACTATTCGCTCTAAAAATATAACTCAGGCGAATGGTTGCCAGTATCCGGGTCTTGAGTCCTATTTCTTTGCTTGTGTACTGGCTTATATGCTTAGAGTTTACAAGCTTTAGCATAATCAGTTTTGTTTGGTTTGTTCTTGCTTCATGAACGATTTGGTTGACATATTGCCTCATGATTTCAAAAATTTAAAAACTTCCAGAAACGATCAATGAATAAAAAGAAACTAAGGATGTCACTTGCGGGGTAATACGACGGATCAAGTCTTATTCAGCTTTGACAACAATGCGAATGTAATGTTTCAAATGAATACCCTTTGTATTAGAATCCCTTTAGACTTTCTGTAGAAATTACTCTAAAAGTTTATAAATAAAATGAATCGATATCAATGGAAAATGTTTTTATGTTTTGACACATAACTTAATACGAAACATGAAATATCATATCTATATTATGATTTTTCTCAACTAAATTAAGGGAATAAAGCGAAGAAATAAAAGTCTCAATTACTATCAATAAACTCCGCTTTTCCCTTCCCAAATAAATGTCAGTTTCATTGCTGATAAAGTCAAAACTGAAATGGCTCACTATACCTTCTGTAATTCTTTATAGATGTGCTTCCTTATTAAAAACCTTAACTAACAATTGTCAATCGAATTGAAACAAAACGCACTATAGAAAATAGCACTTTGGTAGCACTTTTTTATCTTTTTCAAGAACTGAACGAAAGAGAATAAACGAATGAATGAAAAGTGATTTCATTGAAAGTTTAGCAAGCGAAATAAATAATTACGTATACGCAATGTATAACAGAAATACAAAATTTTAATATCTAAAGCAGTAAATAAACAAACCGTTGCTTAATTGAAACTTCACTTTCACTAATATCCATTTTTATGGGAATTCTTAGTACCAACCAATAAAAACTCCCACTAAGCCACACAGAAAAATGTAAAATAAAATATTTCGTTTTAGTAAAAAAATCAGCATCCGTCGTCTGTCCTCCTGAGTACTCTTTTATAAACTTAGGAACTTACTAATGGGTACGAATAGTACTCAATGCCAACATGCCATTAGTGTGGGCGAAAAATATTACGCATTAATTAATATTTTGTTAATGCGATGTAAAGTGATGGAGAAATGCCAAAATATAAACCGTATTTGCGTCATGTTTGTGTCGACTTTAACGCTATAATCCAACGCATGAAAATAATTCATTTGTAATAGCACTTCCTCATTGCCTGATGGAATTAGTTATTTTACAACTAATATAGTTAATAGTAAACATGAATGGATTCTGGCAATTATTTTAAGCTCAGCATCAGTTATACTAATTTCAGGTAGTTAAATGTCATTTACTGTTTCACTTTAAACAAATCGCTACGTAACCTAAAAAAAACTGATGGCGCTGATGTTTTGTATCTTCTTTTATTTAAAGAATAATGTAATTGATTTAATTGTCTGTCTAGCCTAAAGGCACTTATAAAATAAATACGAAAAAAGTGATATTGCGATTCATATTCTATTTTCTAATCGAATGGAATATCAAACGTTCAGTGAACAGACAAAAATGCTGAATTTGTTCACCCACAGAACCGTTTTCGAACTTGAAATCTGCACCTTTATTTAACAAATATGTCTTCATATTTTTACAAAAAAAAATATCTCACTCATTCACTATATTTCGATCCATCACCTCATTCCACCTCATAATATTTTTCCTCCACAATGTGTCACTGAAAAATGCGTAAAATTTCCATACGAAATTCGTCATAAATTCAATATATAAACATTGACTAAGTCAATTCATAAAAAAATGATCCCAATACTTATATAAATCGGTGTTATAACATATCACACAATATAAAAAGTCCCATTAAAAATAGACTTCACAACATCCAAGGGGTAATCTATATGCCAGACATTCCTTTCTAAATGCAAGGAATCCGTACCATAGTAACACTGACCCACATTCCACTGTCGTTTTTTTTTCATATGTTTCAAATTCTTAAACATTATAATAAAAATACAGGTGTTTCTCATAGAATAACAGTTTTCCAAAAAAAAAAAACAGAAGAAAAAAAAATTTTCAAATACTTTGTCAAACATATTTCCCAAATTTCAGTGTTTAATTTCGGTGAATGATAAGCTTCCTCTTCTATTGGAAGAACCATTATCTCATCATTAATTAAGACGGGGGAAAAAAATCCGTTCAAGGAAAACGCCCAAAAAAATAAAACGAAGAAAAAGCTGATCGTCCCTCTGCAAATGGATTCTATTTATACCCTAGAGCGAAAGAGAACTGAATGCTTTCTTATTCGTTTCTTAGAAGTTGCTAGACGATCATCGCCAAATACGGCGGATCGCACACACACAAATTCGCTTCAAGTTTTGAATATGATACCTAAACATTGGAAAATTCTTTGCGCATGCGTTTTTCTGCCCCACTCCCCCGCTTTAGAGTAGAAGGGGTTGGAAAACATTCCGCATACCGTAGTTCTTGTATCCGCGTGTGAAAATTCTTCAATTTCAAATCAATTCGATTCGGTGTTACTTAAAATTTTCAAAATTTCTGGGCTGGATGCACAGAAATACCTTGTGGAATGTGTTTCGCCAATTAATTGTGGAACCTTATACCAAGTGGACTTCCGGTTTGCAGATTAATGTTTCTTTGCATTATTTGCAAATTATGTTTGCAGACATTGAAAATAGATACCATGAGTAATGGATCATGGCCAAGATGATGGTAGATGGATGACTATGTTGTTGCTGCTGCTGACTTCACGCAATAATAAGAAATTATTCAATACTCAACATTGGAATGAATGAATAGTCATCCATAAGAACCCCTATGTGTGCGAGTAGGATACAACGATTTGTACACGATTCTAAAATAAATACGTGTGTGTGTGTTCATTACCACATGAAGGAAATATCTGAAAATTTGTTGTGTATTCTCATTTATCTAGAACATTGAAGTCGGCGAGTCGAGTTTTTGTTTAAGATATTTTTTTTTCGTTTTTCCATTCGCTCCTTTCCTCTTTTCACCTTCTTTTCGATTTTCTTTATTTTAAATTAAAACTAAAAGAACACAAATCAAGCAATGCTTTGTTAAAACCAACAACGGGATAGAGTATACTGTCAAGAAGGTGTAATAGACGATCGCGTGCAAGTTTCAACTGTGTGAATTCGTTGAATTACAAGGAAAATCGTATAGACGTTTCGGCAGTTCTCTTAAACGTAATATGATTGAAAAAATTCCCCAACCAATAACCAATACCGATGAAGATAATTCAAATAGACTTGTGAGAAAATTGTGTAAACAAAAAAGTTGTAATAACAGCTGCAGCACAAGCTCAAATAGTTTAAATAATAGAACGCCAAAACAAAAGCTGAATGTAAAGTCAAGAGACGACCGGCGTTTACAAGTGGATACAAACAATAACAATAATAATTGTCAAACCATACCAACTAGTGTCACAAATTCTAGTCAAAATCATAAGTCGGTGAAATCCATTACGAATAGCAACGTAAATGTAAATTCTCGTCGCCGGCGTAACCAACAGGAAATACGTCAATTAAAACGTGCACACCGCCATCTACTAACAAGTAGTGGTGTGGCCGCACAACAGCAACAACAAAAACCAAGTGTACCAACAGCGTCGCAACAAAACTGCACCTCACCACATAAACGTCAAAAAAAGAAAAAGACAAAACGAAAAACTGACAGCAGTGGAAGCAGTCATCACGAACAGCAGCTGCGCCAGCAGAACACTCATCCACAACGTAACTGCAAATCTTCGTCGACTCGCAATAAAAACAATAAAAGTGGCAATATTACAACAAATAACTGCACCAGTAATAAAAATAATCGAAAGCAGGAGCGATTTTGCGATGATTCAGTCACAATTGTGTCGGTGATTTCTTCTCAGTGGTGTTCAATCGAGGAACGTTTAAATTTGTTAGATAAACTTTTATATTGTGATGAATACGACTGCAACGACGACGATAATTACTCAACATTCAGCTACTCTGACGACGACGACGACGACTTGGATATCATAATGAGTGATCACAGTGGCAGCGGGCAAATGCCCATGAAGCGTCGTGGTCATCAGCATCATCCCCGATTCTCGGGACAGCGACGTTCCAATGTTCCAGTTGAGGAGATTTTGGCCGCCCTTCGTCGCGGTGACAGTGTTGGTGAACTGTCAAATTTATCAACAACCACAGCTGATTCGACATTCAACACTGGATCGACTTCCACCCTGACCACCAATAGTGCGGACGACGAGGGGAGGTGTCTATCACCGGCCGACCTACCATATGACAACTATGAAGCAACGATAACCGATTTGAATAGACGAAATTGTGATGATAGCTGTGTAAATGATGTAAATATTAAGAAAACGTCCCTAGACTTGCCCTTGCTGCAGCATGCAACGGTGGAGGTTCCCACTGCCAACAGCAGTCCGACACCAACCGATGAGAGTAGTCTCTTGGATGACGCAGTCAAGACACCAAGTAGTAGTAATAGTTCTAAGCAGAAATCTCCCAAGAAAGAGAAGAATCGCTCCGACAAAAAGAAGAAAAAGTCAAAGACAAAGAATTCCACAGAGGATACGAACGGTGCAACAAACTCGGAACGCGCTGAAGGCGACGGCGCTGTATCAGCGGTGGCGGGTAATGATCATTCTCCAGAAAACATTTTGGACGATGACTCAGCCGAATGGGCGAAATTGCGCTGCACCAGCGAGCGTACAGAAGTCGTTGCCGAGCGAGAGATTCGTCGCCACAAGAACCGTTGTGCTGACTATCCTGGACTAGCATTTGGCAGGTCCATATTCAGCTCCGACACAATGATGAAATTCAATATCATTCGCAATGAGCTGCATAACATCATGAACACACAACTGAAGCGGGTAAAACTCAAATGAAATATCTCAATCCTAAAGTTTACTTAATTGTTCTTTTTTCTTCTTTTTGCACGAACATTTTTATTTCGTTTCTTTTGAAAGCGGAGAGAAAGCAGCTATGGAAAGAATCCACAAAATCCAATTCCACTGTATACTACACTAAACTGACCTCGATTTTGTTCCGAAATTCACACAGAAAATGCTCTGCCGTTCGCATTGTTTCACTTGTTTTTGCAAATACTTGCTATTTATAGAGATTCTCTAATGTGCGCAAAATTGTTGTCGGTACTTGTCGATTCGTTTCTGTTTCATTTATCTTTTCGCACCGCACACGGTTGTGGTGGCACTTTACCTAATTATCATCGTAACAATGAAAAGTGAATCTTATAGCGTACTTATTCCGTCGTTTGCGCTTTCCTTGATTGACAACAATACGTATTTGGGCAAGCAATTTCCATACATCTATGCATTGTGGATTAATTGAAATGGGCTTGCGTAATTGCTAAACAATTTTTGGCAGTCTCTTCTGTGCATGAAAGAAACCAAGTAAATATTGCTCACTGGAACGAGAGAGAGATATAGATGTGAAGTCGGCGTGTTGGGCTACGTTCCGCATGAATTAATTATCTTTGCTTCTGTTTTCAGTTATCTGCGGAGATTAGCATTTCTTATTTACTTGTTGGATGACCTTTCTTCTACAGAGTTGTGCTTGAGTTTTTCTACTTCGTTTTGAAATTCGTTGCTAAACTTAGCAGATTTTGTCACTGCGAGTGGTAGTTTTGTATTTGTTTTCTCTATTTTTGAAATATGCCGACTAAAGCGGCCTTATTGATTCTGAAACAAATAAAGAATTAGTTTGCGAAACAGGTCCGTATAGGACGTTAGGCCCAGCTCTCTTTTAGGTTCGTAAATGTTTCAAACAACCTATTTCAATATGACAACAGAAATAGAATCAAATGTACTGACTTTTGTTCTTGATAGCCTAACAATCACTAAGCTATGGTGCATTAGCTTTGTATACCCGTTTGTTTGTTCATTTTATTTATTGACTGACTTCTACTTAAGCTTTCAGATTGGCATCACAGTTGATGATTTATACGTGACTTCCCGCTCAATTGCATTGTTTAAAATATTCAATCTCGATTACGCATTTCACTAGTTCAACGATGCGATTTTTCGATACCAGTTTTGGCTCCCTATGTGTATGTTGCCTCTGCAATGCTTTTTCTGTTCCTGATATATTTCTATGAACATTGTTAATTAAATAAACCTAGGTCAACTTGGAGTTATCAATTCGAACATGGATGTACCTGGAAAATATTTGTATTTTGTGTTTTATGCTTACCAGCATTGCCCTCGATCGGCCAAGTCATAGTTTAGCCCATAGGCACAGTGCTGCCGATAGTCATCTGGAGATCTGCTCGGTGATTGAATCGTGTGTACCAAGAACTAATCTGACTTCCACTAGCTACACTTATTGTAAACCTGCTTCCAATTGTGCACATCACCTAAACCTCACACCATTTGCCACTTAAAAGGAACAAACCTACCTTCTCATTTGCAACAGAAAAGAAAAATATTTTTATGGGCATACTGGCGGATGTCTCGGTTGTGTCACTGACAGCGTAAGCGTATTTGCTTCAAGAAACAAAATTTGAACAAAGTCGAGTTAGCTCAAAATAGGATTCAGCCATCGCAGAGTCTTATAGACAACATTCTGCGACAACGGTTATCTGCCACACAGCGTATGATTTTTTTCATTAGCTTCGCACATCACGAAAGCTGGGATTTATGGTCATGATCGTAAATATTCTCTGATCTGATGGTCAGTAAGATATCTTGTTAGTGACCCAATAACTCCAAATAAGGAGAAGCATTTTATGTTTTGCAATTTTTTCTTCTACAAGTCGCCTGTTTTTCTTCAGCCTTATTTTCGATTTTTGTTTCCATCTAAGATCTTGCTAAGTGTGCAGTTCACCTCTATTCTTCGTTGTTTCGATGTTTGCCTGGGTAGTTTCTTCTTCTGTACTTCAATTACAAGCTTATAGGTATTTAGATGAATTTTAATTTCGCCACCGCGTCAAACTGTCCAGCATTTTGCATTTCTACTTCGGATAGAAACGAGTCGTCTAATCTTCTATCTCTTAAAATGATTATTAGATACCTAGTACCGTGCAGGAATAATAACTTTCCTCGATAGGTGACCCCCCAGCATACAAACCCATTTGAGTAAATGCCAAATGATTTAAAAGCACAACAGACTCAACAAACTCTTTTTCACAGCAAAATAAAATCACCTGTAGGTACCTACCAATTTTAGTAACTGTTGCTATTCGTTCTTAATCTACTTCGTAACAACCCGTATAGCGAAATGGATGATCTAATTATTCAAATGCATATTTGCCAATCCATATAAACAACTTCTCTATAAAAACGTTTCAAAAATCGTTCCCCTTCAACCGGAAATAAATAGCCCATCCATAATCCACCTGTGCAACCAAACACAAAAACTACCCACTTGCCTTCAACCAACGAAAACCCTTTCAACCAACTTACTTTTTGAACCCTTCCTCGCTCAACTCATGAATCAAACAAACTCTCAAACTCAATCAACTCAGCCTACAATCCCGCATCAAGTGTTTGCGTTTCTGCCAGCCTGCGGCGGGCGCAGAAAAAAGACAAAAAAATAATCGCAGCCTTGTTCGTTGGCACGCGACATGAATTGAAAACAATCTCGCTTCGGCTTCCCCTAACAGCCTCTTTCATTGTGAAAAAAAACTCGCATTCATCTGTTCAAACAAAATTTTCTGGAATGTTGAATTTGAATAACATGGTGAATAATCTCAAACTCAATTGGTTGCCGATGACGACAACTGCTCCACAAGTTTTTGCGATGAACAAACAACATCTACCATGTATTCATCTCTCTCTACCCACCACCTGTATGACTGGATAAAATATACTCTGCCCAAATGATTCATTTTCAACACACACTCACAGCAACCCCCAAACCAACACCCAACATCTGCCGCCATTTTAAGCAAAAAGCAGTTAAAGTAGTTCGACTACGTGTGTAGTTTTTATTTTTTCGAGAACTAAAAAGAAACTACACACCAAACCAATCTCTTTCTCCCTCTTCAACTGCCAATTGAGTGGTTTGGTTTGGCTCGTTAAAAGGAGAATCGCATCTCACCAAATTCAGCTTTGTCGATTCCACCACCAAGTTTGGTATTAAAACCGATCGCTGAATTAATGAGTTTGCTTCATTTTTCTGAACGAAGTGAATCGTGAAACAGTGAAATCATCAGCTTCACTGGCCGGTCGACTCACTTATAATTTGTAACAGACAGAGACAACTACTATTGCAAGCCACTCGACAAATTGTCACCCATTTGGCGCACAAAACAGAGATGACACTTTAATTCCCGGCAGATAGAGTCCACCGTTCGAATCCAACTCAAGTCAGACAGAGAAACCGAATTCATTTTAAAGGCGAGGCCCCTTTTTTGGTCGAACGAAAAAAAGCATAATTTTTCTACTGCCCGTTGCGTGTGCCTGTGTGTTAAACGTCTCGTTTTCCTCGATTTCAGTGTGCATAGAGTAATAACTTGGCTACGGTTAAATAATTTGTTGCTAAGAAAATTCCTCAATTAGTGTTATTAATAAATTGTTTTCGTACAAATTCGTGTTATAGTTTAATCAAATTTCCAATAAAAACCGGTGAATTTCGTTTTGTCCTGCTGTCATACATATTCTACATTCCAGTTTTTTTTTCTTTGGCTCTCCTTTTTTCTTTTGCTCTCTGTCGTCATCGTTCGGGGTGCTTAGTATAATAATATATATAATTGTACAAGTAGAAATAATCAAAAATCTACAAAAAAAGAAAGTGCTAAAGTTCGTTTTGTGCTAAACGTGAATAAATTTCGTAAATCCATTCCAAACTTCCAATCTCGTATATATATTTTTTTACACAACCTGTCAAAAATGACCACCAACATTCCACAAGGTACACTCTTGGATGTACTCAAGAAGAAAATGCGTCAGACCAAAGAAGAAATGGAAAAGTATAAAGATGAATGCGAGGAATATCATAAAAGGTTACAACTCGAGGTTGTTCGGCGTGAAGAAGTAAGTTTTTCTTCTTTTATTTATCCAAAGAGCGAAAAAAAATCAATTTCGGTCTAGGTTTATGCGTAGGGGGACTATACTCGGTAAAAAAGAAAGTACTAAATTCAATAGACTAGAGTACCACCACAAATTTGATGACTCCAAGGGGCGGTCTCCATTAGTCGTTTTGTCTTTCTTTCATTTTTGTTTTTGTGCTTGCTTGTCGATCGATTTGCGGATATTTGCGGATTTCTTTTCGGTGAAGGCAAGCATGATGATAAGATCAAAGTTGTTTTTTCCCCTCGCATTGCTCACTTTGCACACCTTACCCGTTCATTTTTACCATACAATTTTCGGCCGAAAGAAGTTGTGCACGGAGTGAAAGGGTCAACAAACGAAAGATGATCAGCCGCAGCAACAGCAGCAGCGATCGGTTCTCGGTAGAGTGGTTTGAGTGGAGTTTGTTCGTCAGCAAACCTGGCGCATGCACAGTTTAAAATCTTTTGTTAGAGTTATGCTAATTTTTTTTTACCATTTTCTAGCTCCTCCAATTAAATGCTTCTAACTTCATGTCTAGTATTAACATCATCATTGAGTTTTCGGACAGCACAAAATGGAGATGAGTGATGAATGTTCTTTCCCATACGGCTAAGCGCCGGTATGGAACGAAAAGTACCATGATTAATGCAGTTTTTCAGTGATAACAGTATAATAATAAGCTCTGTATGGGAATGTTCTTTCCCATACGGCTAAGCGCCGGTATGGAACGAAAAGTACCATGATTAATGCAGTTTTTCAGTGATAACAGTATAATAATAAGCTCTGTTTACACCAGTTCTCTTCTACACTCTAAAAACAACTAGTACTAATCAACTTAACTTGTCGTTCCAATTTTGCTATGTACGATTTTGAAGGTACGATGCGAAAATTTGTATTTGTCAGATTTTTAACGCTATTCATAGGTACCTAGGTAGATATGTATTTTGCGGATAAATCGTATCAATAAACGTTGCTCGCAATTTTCCAATCGGTTACACAGAAGTTACAACCAATTTGTGTAATTTACCAAACGTTTGCCAGTTTCCTGACTTGTGCAAATCCCGTGAATAAACGAGTTGTTTAATACATGGTCTGATTGGAACTTTGGATAAGAAATTAAGTGTAAAGTTTTCTCCATTACTTTCGGAATGTTTTCTAGTTAAAACATAATACATATCATGAACTGTCACTTTGGCAAACGTATTTTGAAAAGGTTTCTAAAACTGTTGGTGTAAGTACAAAAAGACTTCTTATCTGACAGATGTGACAACATTTTGTCTATACGTGGAAATCGTTTTCCAACGAATTTCTGTTAAGTGTTGCACTCGTGAAACTATCTAATCTAACCTAAAATATGCTTAAGGTGACCGTACAAGCAACTTGGACTAAATCCTACTACTACTATTTCTTAATAACTATTTCAGTATTTGGCAGGCCATTCGTAATCAATCTTGTACATATTCTCCATTAATGATTTTATGTTATTTGTCGTCCACCAATTTTCTAGTGAAATCGTCGCTAAGAGTGCGAGTGCTTCCGCCCTTTTCTTGCGTCACTTTAAATGAATTGTTGACCAGCACGGACAAAAAATGAGCAAACGTTGATAACACAAATAATTTGACATCTACACTCCATTAGCCAACATAGAAATTCAATGAATCACGCTGTTACATTACTATATACCAGCGCATGCTAAAATTCAACCTCCACAGACAGTACAAAGTGCACAATTTCGCCAAACAAAATTAATGAACGCTTAATTATTATTCATTCGGCAAATGTATAATTTTGGAGAAACTATGGCTACCTAGGAACCTAACTTGATTTTCAATTTTTTACACATCGTCCTGATCTATTGGGTTTTGTTTGTTAACAACAACCTCCTACAGTTGAAAGTTTTATAATTCCCTTCTGATGCCAATCACTCGAGCATATTTTGAGTGGAATGCAAAATTGCCACTTTCAGCTGGAGAATTATGCAAATTTGAATCGTTTGTTCTCTTCTAGTTCCACGTTGATTGATTCCATTTTCTATTCTATCATTCTCTTTCCATTTCAGTTTTCTATAGGTACTTGCTCTCTATTCCCCGTCACAATTTATGACAAAAAAAAAATGCATTCTCCACACTTTTAGCGTTCATGGTCAGTGAGCAGCTTCAAATTTAAACCATCAACCTTTCAATTTAGTTTTTCCATTTTTTTTTGTTGAACACAATTTGTTGTTGTTAATAATTTGTTGGTTGATTTAACATTATGTGTGTTCCAAATAAGGTGTGACTAACCGAAAGAGAGCAGAGCACATACCAAATTCTTATGTGTGGTCTGTGAAGCAGAGCGCACCCCCGAGCATTCAATTTTATGCGAGTCAGAGCAAACACCGCTCACATTTTTCACATAACATAACAACAGGGTTTTTGGTTGTTTTATTGGACGCCGATGACGTAATTTTTGCCGTTTGCCATAGGTATCATTCAAATACGAGTGTCTGCTATTTTCTCTTGAAACAGGTCTATCGCTGTTTCGTTTTGTGATAAGTTAATGGCTTTCTAATATTTTGTTTGCCGGTTGGAAACTCGAAAGAACTCATAACTCGGCGTGAAGAGAGCTTTGATAAGAGCATACCATACCAAGTCACCTACCTACATACGTGTATTCGTGTTGTTTGAATGAAAGAATTTTTTTTTTCTTTTTGGCAAACAAAAATTAGTCAATTGCACTCGAAAAAGTGAGAACGACATAAATATGGAGTCCGGAAGTTTATGTTTATATATTTGTTTGCTGGGTGATTATTCAAACACGAAATTCCCTCTTGTGTGCCGGTCCGTGGGTTTATTCTTGGAAATGTCCTCATTGGTATAGCAATGAGCCTTATCAAATTTCACTAAAGGAATGTGTGAATAATCGCAAATAAATAAATACGAGGAGGACTATTTTGTGTGTCTGTGGTTGTTTTGCAATTTCAATGAAACCACTATCACAGAGAGTTTTACCAAATTTAAACAACACTGGTAATGGACTCGTATTGATTTTATCGGCTTCCAAAAATGAAGAAAACTTTCATTCATCTGAATATTGTTTTGAGTCATTCATTCCATTAATCGTGCGTCATTGCGACTTTGTAATGGATTTCAGTGTTTCCTTTTCTTAATAGGTAGGTACCTACTTATTTCTATTATTCAAAGTTAGTTCTCTTACTTTTACTATGAAGGTAAAGGAACATTTTTCAGCAAGTAACTTCACCCCAAAATACTCTCCAGGAGTAAATTGTCTTATGTATTTATGCAGAATTGTATTTAACTGAAGCGATAATAAGGTAACCATAATATTTAATGGCAGCAACCCAGCTTAAGCTAATGTTCGATTATAATATTACATGTTAATTGCATGTCGTGTATTTTATTGCGCCCCTTTTAAGCGTTTAACAGAATTCAAGTGGGTTTTCTACAGTTTCTGACGCTTCTTGCTTCTTCACACCTGTGACAGTTTGTTTTATATCAATGGTAATTTAAGTTTTCCTAATAATTCGACGGCATTTTCGCAATACTTTCGTTCTGTTGTAGCTTGTTTAAAATAACTAGTGTGTTTAACTTGCCAATCTTTCATGTTTCATTCATTAATGAACATTTTGTAGTTTTAATCACCCCTATTCCGGCTGTCTTTTGCTTTGAACAACTCGTACATATGTCATTTCGCTTTTAAGTAAGAGAATTTTTTGAGATTTAACCAATTCGAAATGAATCCATTCACAAACTAATGGAACACACTAGCTCTAAACGAATATCCGCCAAATAAATCGAAAAGTTAAGTTCCAGACTGTAATAATATGACCATTGACCACATTTCGACCAAAATGTAATTTGTATCACTTGAATACGTCGGGTCATCCATTTTTTTTCTTGTAGCTTCTCATTCTAAAGCTACGTTTACACATGCCGAAACAAATATGATGTAAACATTTGTCCTAAATTTGTCACTACGTGTGATCACCTGTCAAGCGTCTGGGTCACGCAGTGCACTCTTACGCAAGACACACGAGTGACTACCGAATAGCCGCTTTTTGTGACGTAAGCATGTCAAATTCTTCCACAAAAAATGACACGTGGAATCGTAGCTTAAGAGCTATCTTTCTTGAACAAATCGTGTTGGTTCAAAAAAAAAACCTGATTATCATTATCTTTTTCCATCCTCATTCCATTTCCTTGCAACATTCTTTAAATAAAATTGCTTACTCCTGTTAACTTTCTTGATAAATTTTTATTCTTAAATCTACTGAACTCCTTCCTATTTGGAAATATTGTTGTTATGATCCTATCTACAAAAAAAAAATCCTCCTTTATTTATGGTTAAACAAATCCTTTCAATATCCTTACGAGTGCCCATACAAAAAATATTCAATAAGCAATTCTCTACAACTCTCTTATTTTTATAATTTTTATAATGGGTACTCAACCTCAATATGCCATCCCTGAAATAAAAGTTTCCTTACACCTAACCTACTTTCCTTTAAACACATTTCGCCCTGTATTAGTTTATGTATTCTAGTTTATATTGTGGTTACATTTTAGACAAAAATAAGCAAAAGCTAAAAATATGACATCCCTGAACTGCTGCATAAACAACGGATAAAACACAAGATGGTAGCAATTTATAGGATGAGTTAATATCAACACAAATAGTAGTTTACATGCAGTTTAGACAATGCACAGTCTTATAGTCTACAAACTATTTAGGGTGAAGGTTAAAAATGATTATTAGTAAGACTCAAAATTACTTACGACCAAAACTAGTTTAGCTGGTTTTTAAGTTTAAACAGAGATTTTAAAAATAAGTTTTAATATAGAGCCATAGTTTAGATATACAGATTTTGGGGAAACATATTTTTTTAGCTAGTTCGTCCATCTTTGAGTTCTTTTTGTGTAGGCAACAAAATTTCCAACAATAAAACTTACGTAAAGCAAATAAAAAACAAGTATTTTGTGGGAGCAATTTGTTATTTTTTTGTATTTTTGTTTTTCCTAAATAACAGGCCGAATCTGAAGTTGCTGCATTAAACCGTCGCATTCAGTTGCTCGAAGAAGACTTGGAGCGTTCTGAGGAACGTCTTGGATCAGCCACAGCTAAACTTTCGGAAGCATCCCAAGCTGCTGATGAAAGTGAACGGTTAGTACCCCTTCATAACGAATGGTTTGAAGGATTTTTTTTTATTTTATGTTATTCATATACAGTATTTATATTTCCGAGAGGTAAATGGGTTGAAATTTGTGGGTGTAGCCAACTAGGGCACGAATTATTTAAAAATATTTTTATCAACCGCTCTAGGATACGAAAGGCCCTAGAAAATCGTACAAATATGGAGGACGACAGAGTAGCTATATTGGAAGCACAATTATCCCAAGCAAAATTAATTGCCGAGGAAGCCGACAAGAAATACGAAGAGGTATAATCTGAATACATAATACTATTTTCTGGTATTGTGCTGAGTTAGTGATAGGGTTTGTAGGGACATTAGGGCTTATGTTAGGGTTTTGTAGGGCTTTTATTTTACAGCCCACCGGACGGACGAGTTCAGGATTTATAGAATTATATTTAAGAAAATACAAGATTTTATCACAAACAATGTCACTAAGAAACGAATATTTTCTTCCAAAAAAAAAAAAACAAAAACAAAACACACATATTATGATGCGCTGGAAATGTGACAACTATCAAATCAAACCTGCGACTGTTTCGATATGACGCAATGATGAACCTGATTTCTGATGACAACAGTGCCCGCAAGATCCTTGAAAATCGTTCACTCGCCGATGAAGAGCGTATGGATGCCCTCGAGAATCAGTTGAAAGAAGCCCGCTTCCTTGCTGAAGAAGCCGACAAGAAATACGATGAGGTGCAACAACCTTCTAAAATAACTTGATGTGTTTTATTGTTTGTGGATAACTAACGTTTTGCTATGCGCTTGCAAAAACAATCTTTAAAATCAACATCAAAAATCTTGACAAAATCAAATGAACAATTTTTTTTGAGACAAAAAAAATATTAAAAAAAAAAAACAAAAAATAACTCTCACAAAAATACAGCACATAAATGTGTTTATTTACCAAAATACCAAATGATGGATTCACTACGTATATGTACATCAATATATTTATACTAACAATATCATGGATGCTCGCATCTAATTGCATGATTCAAAGAAGATGAAAAGAAGCAAATACAAGTTTGTTCCTCCTCCAACAAACATCCAGCTAAAGGAGAGGAACTTTTTTTTTGGAAAATCGATGCAATTTCGCAGCTAAAATATAACTAAACGAAACAACATTGAGAACATTTTTCCTTCCTGACAAAATGAGATCGACGATCAACATTGCAGCTACGCGGGGAACGGTTATTCTCCTATAAATCGAGCGAAATGTCAGACAAACAATTTTTTAAGAACAAAAGTAAACTCATTCTAAATATTGTTGTTTTTTTTTACAAACTAAATTTTAAACTAAATTTTAAACTCTTGACGAAATGCCTATGTTTATGAGTATAATGAATTTGTGTTTTAAAAAGTAACGGCTACATACAGAATTATTATAAATTCGTTTTTATTTTTTCGTTCAGTTTTTTTTTTTTCATTCTTGTATGAGATTTGTTATAAACTATTCAAAGTTATTGATGATTTTTTTTTATGCTAGATTAGATTTTAACTTATAAAAACTAAAGCAATTGATTAAATGAATTATACAATCTATAAAAAAAAATATTATTGCAATAAAAATATATTTTCTGTTCACAAAAAATGACAAAAAGGGTTTTCGTCGTCGTCTTCGATGTTGTAGGTTGGATAATTTCTTTGGTTTCAGATGATTTTGTGATGGTTTCAGCGGTTCGATGATTGCTTGATGGAGATTCACTAATTTCAGATTTATTTTTAATGCGAATAAAGGACGTAGGACTGTTAAATTATTTGAAAGAGCTGCGTAAGAATATGGACAGTGTGAAATGGTGGGAAACTTCAGCATGATTGTCACCGAATTAAAATACTATAAAAGCTCCAGAATAGCATCAGCATTATTATAGAACAGATTTATGAATAAGATTACAATCGAGCATAAGAAGTTTTTTACTAGGACCTGCTGAGCATAAAATTTGTCTATTCCTATCGCAAAGTCAAATATTATTTTGAAGTTGGCACTAACACGAATATTTTTTTTTTTACAACTGTACGAGTGCGAGTTTGTCTAGTTGCGTTTTTAGTTTTACCGTTCAATACCTATAATCTTTAAACTATGTTATTTGTATGAAAGGCACATAAAGTATATTTTCAAATGCAGTTAGATCTGCGTAGTTCCGTAACTCATTCAGTATTTTGGTTTGAGAGTTCAAAACGCCGTTAATAACATCGGCTAGTCTCATTTATGCTGCAAAGCATTGTCATTTAATATTTAACTAAATGTACGATTTCTTGGTTACAAACAGCGATTTTGACTTATTTGGCAGAGTTGATAACTGGCATGGATGAATGAAAGCAACAATAGATCCAAATGTGATATGGTTTTTTTTCCTGCTTCTCAACAAGCTCTTCCATCAAACTAGTTTTTAGTTTTTCGAAAGCGAGTGTGTTTGCTAACGCCTAGCAGACCATTGCAAAATGCACTAGTTCTCTAAAACGCATGAGGACAATAGATCAAAGTTAAGCAAATACCTACATACTGCTACTTTGTTTTGTCGCCCGAAAATGACTTTCTTCACATTTACAAAAATTAAAAGGTTCATTATGTAGTATCATTTCTAAAAAAGATTGACGACAATTCCATTCCTTTTAAGACACTCCGTTTGTTTTTGACGTTCGTGCGACCTACTTTAGAGAAAAATCAGAACAATGCCATAAATATAGAGCGCGCCGTAGAGCTCTTATTAACAATTTATTAACAATCTGTTCGCCTTTGGCGAAGTGAACGTATTTTCTTAATGGATTGCAATTTTTTGTTTTGACCCGTTTTGGCACCAGTGACTACTTTTTCTGCGCTCTCATTTGCTCACTCACAACGAGTGTACGCGATTTGTCGGAATGTATTTCGAAACGAACTTTGTTTCATTCCTTGGTCTCAGCAATCCACTAGTCCAGCGATAAATGATAAAGAAGTTCTTTTTCTTTACTACCTTTTGCGTGCTTCTGACAAACGAGAAAATGACGGTCCGAGATAATGACCTGAACGTAGGTCAAGCAAAGGAACTCATTCCATATTAATTTATTTCGGTTTTAATTGAATTTAATATCGAATGTTCATCCCCGATCTTCGGTTTTTGATATAATCCTAGAGGCAGATCAGAAATAATTTTTAGGTTACAAATCAAATAAAAAAGGACTTGTTCGCTGGTACTATAACAATTGAACGCATTTTTATGACACTATCACATTTCCCATCTGTGAAATAGGTTGGAAAAAATAAGTAGATTGCCCAGAAGAGTGTAACAGCTTGCCAAAAAGTTTAGTAGACAAAGAAAAAAACCTAAGCGTACATGATTTTTTAAAATTAATTAATAAAATAAACTGAGACAAAAATGTATGTTCTAGATTTTAACACTCCACGATAGTTGTAGTCAACAGGTGATATCTCATCTTTTTGTGAATAACAAATGTACAGACCTAGCACATGATAGCTGAAAAAGCTAAAAAAGAACATAATACGAAAAATATAACCCGAATCGCATGTGGTATATGGCAAATACTGTAAATGTAGTAGAATTGTAGTAGATCTGATACATACTTTGTAGAAAATTCCCAGAGCTCCGGTGTACACACAAAGTATAGCCAACGTAGGAGCTAGTTAATACAATATGTCAATTTTTTGCTGAGTGGATAGTTGATGAAAGCTGAAAGGGTTAAATTCAACTATTTAGTTGTCTATATTAACGAACATTTTTAAAGTTTCATGCGGATGAAGTGTCCGCCGTTAAATCCTTTTCAAAACACGTTTTACTAAAACAATTTTGTCATTTAAAGAGAGGCGATTTCGTGACAAAATCCAAAACACTCCTTAGGTTACTCTCAAGCATACGAAGCTATTGATTAGTGATCAATCTGATTGGCGGTCAGAAACTATTTAGTCAGTGGTTAATTACTCCTGCTTAGCTCCTAAGGAACTCAGTATCACAATATATAATGAAATTAATTAGATAAGGGACAGTTCTACCCATCCCAAATTCCTCTTTTTGGTCAGCGCCACAATGCTATAAAGTGACCGGTTGATCCCACATTAACGAAACAAGTCTGAAACGAAATGCAAGTCACGTGCCCCCTATCATAGTCATCACTGTCAATGTCGAAAACAATTGCTTATTGTTTTGAGTTGATAGGTACTTGTGTTTAGATTTACATGAATGATGTCGGTAAGGTAGTTCGATATCTGAAATTCTATGTGCTACAAAAAATTTAGCAGTGATTAAAAGTGTTTCTAATGATGACATAGAGATTTTATCGCTATAAATTTTTTTGTTTACAGGGAAATACTCAGCTGAAGCATTTGCACGTTCAATTTACAAATGCTGTCTGATTTGTCTATAAAAATCAGGATGTAGATCACTTGTGACACGTTGTTATTCTGGACGATATAGTTTTCGTATTCCACTCCCACTAAAGTCATTAGAACAACGCAGTTTTGTAATTATACGTTAAAGCATTAACGCAAGACTTCATGCGCGTTTTAATTACGTAAATGCTCTTTGCGTCGACGATGTAGTTCTAACTCTATTTCCGCAACGATTAGCCCCTAATAAGAACTCAATACGTAAACGTATCTACTCAATCTACTTATCTTCAGTACATATTACCCTTTTTAAGATTTCGAATGATAACTTCAAATACGTAATTTCCAGTATTATAGGCATCATCCATCAAATTGTGTTACGGTGCAGATTACGGCCTTTTTTCTTCGGCTATACTAGGAATTGATATTGTGAATCTATTCAGGTGTTGGAAATGTTCAAAGCAACCAAACCTTTACATAATTCTCATAAAAATAACTATAATGTCGATAGAGATACTATATGCTTATCAATACACCAGTTTCTTAATTTGATAAAATAAAATCATCCTATAGTGTTGCTCTTCTACCACAGGTAAAATAATAGCAAAAAAAAACCCTACTCATCGATTTGTATTCTTGAACGTGTTCGTTTCCTTATAATATGGTCATGCATTTCGATTTAGTTTTTCTAAGTATTACACAATCGCCCGATAAAAGAACTCTGAGTAAAGCTGTATATACATATTTATACTTTATTATAGGAAAGTCGATTTTTTAATCAGTTGATAGGAATTAATTAACGTAGGCGTGACAAGACAGTAAATTAACTAAGCTAAGTAGGCACACAACAAAAGTTTTCTTTTTCTGTCTGTCTGTACATAGAAAACTATGTCCGAGCAGTAAAAAGTACTCGACCACACTTGTCTCGTGTGACAACACGATTAAATTAAAATATTTGAAGGAACAATTAAGACAATTTAAAAGTTGCTCTATGAATTCATTGCCAAACCGTTGGTAGCGCCTCAAATTAGTGGAAAATGTTTTAATTGATTTCAAATTCTGTAGCACTTGGGAGGGTGAATCCAAAATGATTTCACTTTTATGGAAAAATTATAGGTTAGTTAATTGAAGACTCATATGAGGGCTTGTGTGTGGGTCTGCGATTGTTTTATCGTAGAGACAATTATGTAATAACTGACTGACAAGCCAACTAGTGTATGGCTGCATATATGGTGATACTAGTTATAGATTCTATTCCATGCGCTCTCTCTCTCTGGAAGTACCTGACTGAATGGTTACTCACGTTTATGCTCTGGTGAATTTGTGACCTTCTCTCCGTAAAGCGTTTGTGTTACATAAAGAAAAGTAAAATTTGTGTCTAATATCCGCCGGAATAGAGGAAGGTCATTAGAGATAGGCTTTTTTTAGGTTAGATTCTCATACCGGATGACAGTTTTATAAATCATGAAATAAGTACATAGTTTTAAATGGCATTCTGCGATTGCGTGAGCTTTCCGCAATTACTTCCGGTAAATACGAATATTTGTGGGCTTGCTTTTAATCAAATGGACTTAGGCTGTCATATCAGATGACAGCTTGAAGCTAACTTCTATCATTAACGTGTCTGTCGATAACTTTGATGAACAGTGTGGTATAGGTTACCTCCTTGCTTTTAAAGCCAATCCGCGCAACGTCCTGAAGAACACATTTAAAATGATTAGCAAAAATGAACTATCTGAATGTGCACCACAAACTGCACTATGATATGTCAAATTTGGTGTCAAAAACTCAAAATAATAGCAGGAAAATAAATTATTTTCATACGTAATGCGACATGGAAGATTTGAAGGAATCAGAAATTTAGGTGGGGGAAATATAAAAAGTTTATATTAAATCACAGGAATACGTTTGTTTAGTGCTGTAGATGTTGTATTATTATGTCAGTGCTATCAGAATCAGATGACTTGAGGAGTACAATTTTTTTTTTATAAGAGGGTACTTCATGTCTGCAAAAAGACTTAAACTAGTTGATAGCGGCATATATTATATCAAGTATTGAAAGAAATGTAAATAAATATGTAAAACCCCGTAGTTTATGAAAACTTCATGGAAAAAAGTCGGACTGGATTGCTTACGCAGTTACACCGAGTATTCTCCATTATATGCTCGGATTTTTCAATGAAAATTTTAAAATCAAACAACTTGCTCAGAAACGGAAATATGTCCTTCAAGTGCAAACCGATCTAAACGAGATGGTCTTCAAATATGATTAGAGGGCGCTGTTTAAAATAGAATGAACGACAATGTGTTAAGCAATATACATTTTTACGCTCTACACCAAACCTGCTTTGATTAAGGTTTTTTTTAGGTGTAAACAAACAAACATTCATTTTATGAAGTGATACGACTGACGTATTTTGTTTCGTGGCAAAAAATTGGAAAGCCCAACAAAATATATGACTCTCAGTCAGAAATATATAGTTTTATTAGAAATACTTCTTTTCCAGCATATGGAAACTTATGGATTGCATAAATTAGGCTCTACAAATATCGAGCAGGGTAAAACAGCTTTTTGTATTCGTAGAGTAAGATTTGTAATTTTTTGATTGCAGCAAAATGGCAATCAGTAAAACAGTAAAAAAACTATTTTTCTTGATAGCTCTATGTATTCCTTTTTTGTTGTAATGGAAAAAGTAGTCTGACGATTGATAATTCGTTACTTTTTACTCGCGAGACTACGCAAAAAAGGTATTAGTTATAGCAAAACTTTTAAAACATGTATAAAGATTGATGTAAAGGAAGGCTTTAAAAACTACCACAAGCAGTTGCTGAAAGTGTGATGTAATTGTCATATTTCCCCTTGTCATACGTCACTCGTTTATCCAAAAAAGAACATCAGGAAAATGCTGCAAAACTGTCATACTTCCACTCGTTCACGTGTGAATTCAAACTTGGCTCGTTTCTGACACTACGCTAAGGTAGGGATTGTAAAGCCAGTTCGAAACAAATGCGCACTTTAAAAAAGACACCAAAAATAGTACTTGATCAACTATAAAAATGTTATCTATAGGTCTACTCAGAGTGGGAACTTTTATTATAGTAAGCTGCGGTTCATCAAATCCATGTCACTTATCCACTTATGCATTTTTTATCAAGCAAGGGAACAAATTCAAACGCTCTATTATGTATATAGTACCAAAGGTCAAACAATTATGTAAATTTGACATTCATCTAATAAATTTTGTATTATCAGTGAATCGAAAACCATCAAGCAATCAACGTTCTCCGATCACAATCGGCTTGAATCATCGAAGTTATCCAAGCATTCTCGTAGTCATCGAAAAAGGAAGAATGTTCTTAATGTCAAGCGGTAACATTTATTGATTTACATAATATAGAAACTAAGTTAATTCTATTCCAACAAAAAAAAAATACTAACCTCAGCAAAATGAATTGCTTTTTGTTTGATTTCCGTGTGTTTGCGTGTTCACAAGCCATGCTAATGGTAAACAACTATAAAATCAAATTATATTCTAAAATATACTATCATTTCTTAAAAAAATTACCAAAGGTTGCCCGTAAATTGGCTATGGTTGAAGCCGATCTTGAGCGTGCTGAGGAACGTGCAGAGTTGGGAGAAAAGTATGTTTTTCAACGACGTATGCTGTTATGTGTGTTTCTGTTTATTGTTTTATATTTAAGTTTTTTTTTTATTTAAAATAACTAACACCCTTTTTACAGCCACTATATAAATAATACCAATTTTAGTAATACAACAAAACAGTGTTCAAAGTTTAGCTAGATAGAATGAAAGCTATATTCAGCGCATGCTAACGATAGTTTTTCCCACTCCTAATGACATCCCAAACAAATATTAATGTTAACTATTTTTTTTTTCTTTCCCATCCAACAAAAAATCAATTTGTTGAAATATCTGCGCTTGTTGTTGTGTTTTTGATGTGTTATGCTAACTAAAAACAAAAATAAATTCGCAAATAAAAAAAATACCTATGCTCAACCAAAACAAAAGGTTGCAAGAAAATTAGTCCTCATGGAACAGGATTTGGAGCGTTCCGAGGAGAAAGCTGAGCTTGGCGAAAGGTTTGTTTGTTTTATGCATTTTTTTTACTAACTATTAGCTGATTTTTGTTCTTGCACAGAGATTAAAAAATAAAAGTTTTGTTTATCTATAGAAAAAATAACTAAAATGGTGTAAACTAAAAAAAAAAAAAACTTTGTAGCTGCAAAAGGTCTAGTGGAATTTTAAATAGAGTCAGTGCCATCTCTACGTACAAAATAATCGACAGATATGTATAAATATTTTGTGAAAGACATAACACAAATGGCGCCAAACGTCGAACTTCAATATTTGTTTGTTCTCTTTATAAATCGCTTAAATATTAAGTAATAAATGTTAAATTGGACCTTCATTCTTTTCTGTCGTTTCTACACGAATAGTTGCAAAATAAAAAAATCAGATTTATCGACCTTTGGCGAAAGCTAAGAAATACTGATTTTCTACAAATGTAATAGATTGTGTAACACAAAGTTACAAGTCTAACGATTGCCTTGCATCACCCGTTGCTCAATTTTAAGTGTGGAGCTTGTTGTTAAAGTGCTGTGAACAGTTACTTACATTGTTTGTGTTCTTTGGAGTGTCAACTGCTTTGACCACTAAATTGGTTCTTGTCTGTGTTATACCATTAAAAGACGAACGCGACGACCCATTAGATTAGAGCAGCAAAAAATCGTGTCTATTTCAATGACCACAAACGAGTCTATTGTTTAATATGTAGCCAACGATGCCGTCGTTTTAAACACTACAATTATTGCTGAACTTCGATAAAAGTTCATACCTGTGAATCGAATATGCATAAACAATGTGATTTTATTCGGGCTAGTTTGAGCAGAATTCGAGCACTGATGTATCGTCTGACATCACTGACAGCCACTTCAACCTAACCTATCGTCTGACGTGAGTGTTAATAAGAATGTGGGCTACGCTTTGAAACAAAGTTGGCTACTAATCCTATGCATTATTGTCGCAAAACGTCAGTACAAACATCAGTCAGATTGTGTGGTATTTTTGTGGCACAAACCATAGTGCAGAAACCCCCTTAACAATTGTCAAATTAAATGATTGTATATTTTTGGCAGCAACGTCAGACATATTTTTTTATAGAAATATACAAAATTCCCAATAATAAGAATAGGAACGCCGAAATATTTAGTCACAAATTGCTGAACTTAGTACTAAGGTGGCAATTCAACTGTATTGCCGACATACTAAAAGTAACATTATACCATCCAATATATTGGCCGCAATCAAGAATCTAGTTATATTAAGTCGACTAGATTGGTCTGGATAAGATGTAACCTGAACGCAAAAACTAGATTGATCGGGAACGTAACTTTTTCTACGTCAGCCACATATGCGAACTGTCAACTTCGTACTTAGTCATGAATTTCTTGACTAGATTCGTCGGCTATCCCTCCATAAACGTCTACTGAGACAGCTGCTCATATGACCGATTTCCCCCAATCAAAACCGAGATAGATCTAGTCAGAGAGCTGTCAGATTTACTAAAGTAGATACTTGGACGTCCCTATTGTTTCTACATTCAGTGGAAATCTTGTCAAGGCAAAATTTATTCCACCAAGTTTTAAACGGTTGTACATACGAATCGATAGAGGGAATTGACTGGCTCTAGTTTTGGCACTGTAAACAAAAAAACTAGTTCGTAAAACGTTTTATCCATGTATGTTAATGGACGTAAGGAACAAGTTACGTGCACGTACCTCGATTTCCGTTGGAAATATGCCGTCATCGCCAGTAAAAGTGATGACAATATATAACGTGCGTGTCTATTTAGTTTCTTGATATATACAACAGATGGCGCATCAATCACGATGCCTTTTAAAATACTGCATACTAAGACTTAAATGAAAAATAATTTTAACACCACAACAGCAAATTGCAGCTACAATTAAACGCTTCTGTTGAAAAAAAAACCTCCTCAAATTTACAAATATTTTCCAAATTCTTATATCAATTTGTATTACCTTTTATCACAGCAAAATCGTGGAACTTGAAGAAGAACTCCGCGTTGTGGGTAACAACTTGAAATCCCTCGAAGTCTCAGAAGAGAAGGTCAGTACTAATTTACTCATATTATCGTACAAAATATTTATATATAATCAAATGAAAAACTTTACTTTATATATTTTTATAAAAAAAAAAAACAATCGTTAAAACCCCACATAAATGCAAATCAAAAACCTACGCACATCATCGTAATATAGGCCAACCAACGTGAAGAGGAATACAAGAACCAAATTAAGACCTTGAACACTCGTCTAAAGGAGGTATTTAAAAGAAACAAAAATGGTGTCCACAAAACGACAGTTGTAACCGTTGGATCTAGAAAAGGATTTCTTTTTAGCGCAAAGACAATATATACAAAATATTTAAACAAACCCAAAACCAGCGTGACGATGTGCTTTTGATTTGCTCCTAATTTATTTGTTGTGTGAAGATTTTCTCTCTCTGTTTTTATCACTGTCTGTCTCACACACAATGCCCCAACGGCACCAGAGTTTCTAACTATTTCTTTTATATATTTGGTTTCTCTCTTTTGATTGCGTGTGTGAAAAGCGTTAATGACCGCAAACAAACGTACTTTTTCAAAAGGAATGTAAGAAAGAAAAAAGAAACTCCTCTTCAACATTTTTAACAGGAGAAATACAAATTGTATATTTCACGACAAGAAATATCATTATTTGTTTTGCTAACTAACTCAAAATATATATTTGTATAATATATATCCAAACAAAAACTATGTATGAAATATCTACCGACATTTTATTTAATATTTTAGTTTTTGTTTTTATTTTTATTATTATTTTTACTAAAACTCACATAATATTTTTTAATTATTTATTTTTGTTTCTTTTTCATATGTTTGGCTGATAATATTTTTTTCATAAAACTAATGCACGCGCTTTAAATGATGTTGTGTGATTTTATTTTAATCCCGTTGTTGTTTTAATATTTTTTTTAACAATTACACAAACATGCAAAATATATTTATCTACGAAAATTGGATTGCAAAAAAAAAAAAAACACAAACTAGGCGACTCAAAAGGAAGAGACTTTCGAAGTTCAAATCAGATTATTGGATCAACAACTTAAAGAGGTATTATTCGGAAACATAAATTGTGATACTGGGCATGGATACAATTGTTCTCGTACACACTTAGTCATTTTTTGTTTTTTCTCGGATCATATATAAGTCATATCTTCTTTCTCTGACTGTCGCTATCTATTGTATTGAAAAGTGGTTGGTAATTGTTTAAGTACTTTACTTAGTGTTGATCTGTTATTGACTAGTTTTCCCAAAGAATTTTGTAAGGTGTTGGTTTGAAAAATCAGTATATGGCTGGCTGTTTCACTGCTTCAGGTGTATGCTTCTTGGCCAGTTGCAAATTATCTATTCTATACTGTGTAAATTCGAATTGCTGGCTGTGTGCCTTTAAACAAACTGAATCAATTTGTTGAATATGCGAGTGCTATGTACATTATAGGCAACGATAAGTCTGATCAGTATTGATACATGCCAAGAAAGAATTAAACGGAACCACGGTATTTCAGCTTCTTGCAAAATGAATTTAGTAAAATTCGTTAAAATTAAAAACCACTTGGAAAAATGTAAGCCTTCTTGCATCAAAAGGATATGATATGATATACGAAAGCTAGTACGAAGAAATCTCACTGAAAAATTACAATTTTAGTTGATTAGGGTTGTTAGCAAACTATTCCATTGAGCCAGTTAAGTTTTACGTTTTACTATGCTGACGACTATAACACTCGAAATAAATCCAAAATTAAATTTAGCGTATCAGGCTCGCATCATTTGGTTTAAGAATTCAGCCTCACAATCGATCGCTGCGTTACTTGCAACTCTGGTATAAAGAGCCTAAGTTAGAAGCTTAAAAGTATTGCAAGTGTCTACTGCATTTGTTTACAAGTGTTATTAACTCTTGCATTGGACTTTTGTGTTACAGAAATATGGATTCACTTCTAGTATTTGTGGTAATTTATCGCCCCACAAAAAACACTTTGAAACTAACCAAAAACCTCGTGCAAATCATATATACGATATCGAGTTTCTTTAATGAAAAAACAATACTTGGCATTTTAAAATCAAGTAAACGAGAATTGTAGCTTCAAAACCGTGGGGGTAATATTTGTCCTTTACTCCACTGCACCTTCAATTTCGAAATGTAACGTCAGAACCTTTATAAAGTTGTTTTTGCAAAATACTTCTCCGGAATTCTAAAATTCATTTCAACTGATAATGGAAAATATGTTAAAATGACTGCTCGCTGGATTCAATTTAAACAGGGTCTAACTCTTCACATAAAATGACTACTTTGGATAAGTTTGTGTCAAAAGTGAACGGAATGCATTTATGTTCATGGTTCTTCCTCAATCATCGTTTCAATGCGTACACTGAAAACACTGGCGGACCTTCAAGTAGTGTAGAAAGTCTAACAGCTGTCTGACTTGGTGTATCTCAGTTTTGATTAGCTTAGATCGTTCATATGAACAGCTAATTATTTGACTTTTATGGAGAAATTCGCGACTTAATACTAATGTCATTTTCCATTGGTTTCACTCGGGGATGCACCCACCCTGTAATCCAATGGAGCAAGAAAACGGCTTCTGATTGAATCCACAAAAGTATTGGTGAAACAGTAAATCGACGGCTGCTGTCAGCTGACTTGTATAAAATACATAAATTACATTTGTGTGAGCGCTTCTTGATTGGATTCAGACTTCAAATCGAGAAGCGAAATTCGATTCTCAAAATCACCAGAAGAACATTTTCTGTGCCAATGGAACGGTTTCAGAAGTGATTCTTCGATTCCGGACTCTCCCCACGTTTTTTTTTGACCAATGGAAAACGACATAAGTTGACAGTTCGCATATATGTGGCTAAAATAGGAAAAGTAACGTTTCCGAGCAATCTAGTTTTTGCGTTCAGGTAACATCTAGTCCAGACCAATCTAGTCGACTTAAGATAACTAAATTTTTTAATATGCCCACTGACAGTTAACCAAACTGACACCAGGGATGTTACGAGTTAGATTTATTGCTTCACATTCTTTTACACGATACTTTTCACAACAACACAGTTTGATAGTTCGCATTTATAGAACAATTGTTTTTACGTTGTATTTTTATTTAACCCAACACAAGTAGCATAACTCCATTAACATTTCGTTGAGCAAAATATTATGCAATACAAAATTCTTGCACAAATCGTTATTCTCAATTTTCTTTAGTTGTTTTTTTCTTTCTATAATTTTTAAGTAGTATACATAAAATCTCAGCTTCTATACAAATTGTTAACGCTTAATCTATCTTGCTTGTTTTGTTCTATTTGTCATTAAGTATTTCTATATATTTTGTCACAATTTCTTTTTGATGAAAACGAGCAAAAATAAAAATATCGTCGAGGCCTAAACAAATATAGACTGATGTGTATTATGGTTAAAAATAAACGCAGTAAAATTGAAAACAACTTTTTGTGCATTAATTGCAAATGTTTTCTGAAATTAAAAGTAATTTCAATTGAGTAAAAAAGTAACTTTTGCACTTCTTAAATAATTCATTATATTGATTTTTCTTTGCATAATTTACTTTGTGTTAATGTTGTTTTGATTTTATTCAAGTTTCCGTTCGGTAGAAATTTTATAAAACAAGCCATAAAATTGGCAACAAACATTGATTGGTTTTATTTCTATATTCTTGTATTTTATCCGTGATATTGTTGTATAATACTGTTCGTTATATATATTGTTTAGGCCTCCGCATATCGTAAAGAAGCTGAGGAGCATATCTTAGAATTTAAGAAAACCTTAGCAGCAGTAAGTCTTACGATTTTCGAAAGGTTTCAATTTAATTTGTTGGTTTATTTATTATTTAGTAGTCTTTTGTGTAGCGCTGCTGTAATACACACAATTTAATAAATTGTTTAATTTTTGATGATTTATTTGTTGTTGTCTAATTTTAGGTAAAACATTTTTATTTTATTTTTAAGAAGCGCTACGCTTCTAAGTGTAGTGTTGTCATCCCTTTATTTCGTCTGGTATTTTATTTGTTTCATTCTCATTTTTGTCATCAACATAATTTGTTCTTACTAACACATCTATGAACATTAAACATATTTATATATTTTTTTCAAAGCAATTTAACGCTGGGTTTGGTAGCTTTTGAAAACGGCTTTTTCTCAGTCCAACTGTTGTGCGGTGGCAAGTCAATTGATATTTAATTCTCATAAAGTTGACCTGTCACATCACGTTGTCATAATTTTTGCCAACTTTTATTCAAATTGATACTTATACGTTATTTTTATTTTTAAATAAAACCAGGCCGAAGCCCGTGCTGAATTCGCCGAACGTTCCGTTCAGAAATTGCAGAAGGAAGTCGACAGGCTCGAAGGTATGTCTTTCAGTTACATTGTTGAGTTGATTGCATAAACTATTGAATAGATGTAACAACATTTTAAGTCAAAATTATATTTTACTATAAGAGGGAAAAATTTTCTTTTTATTATTATAGTTGTTACATGTTTTTGTTTTGTTATTGATATTGTAAAACAAAAACATTTACCAACAAATGAACATTAATTATTACGCCCTAACAATGATAACGATAAAATTTACTATCCCCGTTTGTTCTTTGTTTATTAATTTATTTGTTTTATTTTTTTCATTTATTTTTATGTTTTAATTTTTGTGTGGATTTGCATTATTGTTGTTTGCGACTAAAAAAAAACAAAAAATCAAACAAAACTCACTTCTGTTGTGTGCGTTTATATGATGCTGCGCTTTTAACACTTAAACCAAACCAAACAAATATTACCCTCACTGCCTAAATTAGATGATTTAATGAACGAGCGTGAGAAAAATAAATTGCTGCAAGAAGAAATGGAAGCCACTCTGCATGACATTCAAAATATGTAATACACACATCCCTAATTTTAATGTTACACGACAAAAAAAAAGAAGAGAAAAACAAAAACAAATATTCAGAGATAAAACGAAAATGCTTCACCAATTAGTACCGCGCAACCGCAGAAGGAGGATCCTAACTGTTATAATATATATGTGTTTTTTTTCTATTATCATAATTTAAACAATGCATAAACAAATTTATTTCTTAGATACAAACAAAAACGAATTACTACATAGTGACGACAATATTTCTATCATAATGTTTCTTGAATGTGTTGTGTATCTTTTTATTTTAATGTGTTTTTTTTTTATAAATTTAGTATTTGTTTTCGTAATGACATACCATCTAATTGTAAAATTGTGTATTTGTTTATTGATTCTATTAATATTTATTATGATCAACAAGAAAAGACATAAAAAAGACACAAAACGACATAAAAACGAAAACGTTTTCTTTAAGGCAAACAAAATGTAAAGACGATATTCCCATTTGTATTTAACTATAAATGACTTAACAATTCATTCCAATTCAAATTGAAATTCCGCTACGTGTTTTTTTTATCTTCTATATAATTAAATAAATGTTTTATTTATATACGTATATATTTTTTTCCTTTAAAAGCTATTTACACTGCAAAAACTAAGATGCGAGAAATTTTTATTTAATGTTGTTGTTTTTCTGGTATTATTATACAAAACAAAACTGTGCTTACGCGGAAAGAAAAAGAAAGATATATATTTTTTTTATTTTCAAGTATTTAAAGACAACATCTTTATATTTAAAGAAAACCATTTTTGTTTAGTAATTTAAGCATAGCAATACATACACAACTATTTTTTTTTCTTTGTTTTCTATTATTTGAAACGTAGAATGGAAACACGTTTTGCATTTAACTCATTAAAGAAATAAACAAAAAAAAATACTGCCCACAGTAAGAGTGCATAGGTTTCTCTTTTAATTTTACTAAAACATTTTTCAAATCTAGTTAACGATTTCTTCAATAAAAAAGTGCCTTAGTACCTATTTTTTTTTAAAACTAAAAATTTAGGCAAACACCGGAAGTTTATAAGAGCATTACACTATTTTGTTTCTTTAAGAGAAATTAGGTTAGGAAAACATGAAACATGAAGACATTAAAGGAATAGTTCTCAAACAAACAAACAATCGTGTGTTGCGTGTTCTTATTTCGTTTCTTGACTAACCCCAGGTTCTCCCTAAAAATAGTTTCAAACGGGCTGAGAAAAAAATATATTTATCCATTTCTTTTAAAATAAACTGATTTTAGTACTTTTTAGCTTACACAATCCTTTCTTTTTGTTTTTATTTTTTTAAATATAAAAATATGGCCTACTACTACCACTGTCAACCTTTCTGCCTAATTATGCTGCTTTATGTTTTATTTGCAAACCAAATAACAACCCTATAAATAAAAATAATAACAAAACGGTAGATGAGCTTATAATAGAGAAGGAGAAGTTCGCAATTATCGGCGACAGTTTAGATCTAGCCTTCGTTGACCTTATTCCCGGAGTCCCAATATGCTACAATGAACGCCACCCGAAGCCACCAACGCCAAAAGAAGTCACACCAACTGCCGAAGAAGTCGCTGCGGCTGAAGCCGCAGCAACAGCTGCCGCCGAAGCTGAATCTGCCGCTGCAGCAGCTGCAGAAAGTGCAGCAGCAAGTGAAGAAGGTGGCGCTGCTCCAACCGAAGCAGCTGCCGATGTGCCTCCAGAGCCAGTTAAGGAACCAACTCCTCCACCACCACCACCACCACCATTTGAGTATGCCATTGACTTGCCACCAGAGGGTGCTGAGGTGCCATATGTAAAGAATTTCGATGCCGTCGCAGCCGCAGAAGCCGAAGCAGCCGCCATTGCTGCAGCTGAAGCTGAAGTGGCAGCTGTAGCGGCAGCTGAGGCGGCAGCAACGGCAGCAGCTGAAGCGGCCGCTGCAGCACCACCAGTTGATGGTGCTCCACCAGCAGAAGGTGCTCCCGCTGCAGCAGCACCTGCTGAAGGCGCTCCTCCAGCAGCTGAAGGAGCGCCTGCAGAGGGTGCGCCAGCTCCAGCACCACCAACCGAAGGTGCACCACCAGCTGAGGGTGCTCCAGCGCCACCAGCAGCTGATGCAGCACCGGCACCAGCAGCCGAGGCGCCACCAGCAGAAGCAGCCCCACCTGCACCAGAAGCCGCACCAGCACCAGCTGACGCACCAGCTTCATAAATAATAGGATAGCAAGAATTCGATTTTTCTTTTTTTTTACACATATATTATAAATATTCACCAAGACGTTCATCAAACCAGTAACTGTGCTCATAAGAAGTTTTTAAATAAAATGGAGTGATTCCAAACAAAAGTCAAATATTGAAACGTGATGGGACAAAGCCTCATCTACTGCCTGCAACTATCTCATAAAAAAAGACTCATCGAATCTATTTGCGACAACTCTCCAGTGACTAACATTTCCTACTTTTTCTCACATTAAAAATCTTGACACGGGACCATTTGAAGTATCTTTTGAAAGCGAAACATCTGAATTAATCTGGCAAATAAGTTTCAAGTGATAGCTAGGATGAAGGTTTCACTTTCAAACGATACTTTCATTTTCTTCTTCTTTTCACTGCTTTTTTGTTAATCTATACTTTATTTCTTTTGCACTTTACAATTCATTAAAAAAATCTTCTTCTTCTTTATTTAGCTTACATTTATTTATTTGCTTGCCTAACGCTTTTTATTTTCGCTTTTGCTTTAATATTTCGTCGATACACTCTTCTACGACAATATAATCAATAAATTTGAAACAAACAAACAAAAAAAAAAACCCAAATGACGAATTAGATGATACGATTGTCGAAAAGGAAAAATTCGCTCTGATAGGAGACAGCCTTGAGCTGGCATTCCTTGACTTGATACCCGGACTTGAACCATTCTATACGCCCCGAAATCCGAAACCACCAACTCCGAAAATGCCAACACCACCACCCGCACCTACGCCACCACCAGAGCCCGAAGTTCCAGAAGGCGGTGAACCCGCACCCGGTGAGGGTGAGGGTGAGGCACCCAAAGAGGGAGAGGCAGCACCTGAAGGTGCTGCTGGCGAGGCTGCCCCAGATGCAGTACCAAGTCCACCGAAACCGGTGACACCATCACCGCCACCGCCACCACCACCATTTGAATATTCAATTGATTTGCCACCAGAGGGCGCTGAAGTCCCATATGTTAAGAATTATGAACCCCCACCACCGCAACCAGAAGGTGCCGAAGTACCACCAGCAGAGGGCGCAGCTCCACCAGTTGAGGGCGCAGCTCCGCCGGCCGAAGGTGCTCCAGCACCAGCAGAGGGTGCTCCCGCACCTGCACCCGCAGAGGGTGCCCCCGCACCAGCAGCTGCTGCTCCACCAGCCGAGGGAGCTCCACCCGCTGTCGCACCACCGGCAGAAGGTGCAACACCAGCACCTGCACCCGCTGAAGCAGCTCCAGAAGCTGCTCCTGCTGCACCAGCCGAGGCAGCTACTCCAGCTGCATCTGCTGATGCTGCACCTGCAGAAGCAGCTCCTGCAGCCGCTTCAGATGCTGCCCCCCCAGCGCCAGCTGAATCAGCCCCCGCTTAAAGCGCCACAGTCAAACAACTGGGTTTCATTAGCTTGCATGAGTCAGCCTATAGATCACCGCCAATCAAACATTTACAGTCAGTGCATATTCGAAAAAAATAAAAAAAAAAAGTTTTTATTTCAAACATTTTTAAGCATAAAAACCGCATTTCATTTTCTTTTTACATTTAACTTTTTTACTTTAACTGAGTTTCAATTAACAAAGCAAAAGAGTAATAAGACGAACAGCACGCCTTTCACAAAACAACAAGTGCGTTGCAAAAGCAAACAAGTCTAATCAAACTAACCGCTAGATTAACGCAAGGTAATTATTATTTTTATTTCCCTTTGATTTACCAAATTGCCAGATTTATAAGACAGAAGCAGTCTTTATCCTTAAATCGCTTAAGATGTGGTTGGGATCTCGTAAAGTGATAAGCAATAGTCGGATTTAATTACATGGAAAGCTCTAGTGATTCTAGTCGGTCCTGCATTTGCTATTGTCACTATTGTTAGTCGCTTATCATTTTGAAAGATTCCATCCCTGTTTCTTGTGTGAATTCAGAAACGTTATGATGAGTTTTACCATAGAAATGGCATCACTTCTGTTAGGTTAAATATTATGTTCCTCGCAAAGCAAAAAATAGCAGTGGAATCTTTTGTGAGGCCACAAAATTACAACTCATTCTCAAAGTTTTAAAAGTGATGCCAGGTTTTTGAATTGCTACGCTTGATTTACCTGCTCTATCTGGCAATTTCCCTCAGTTATGTTTCGTTTTTTTAGATTCTAGATTATTACTGTTTATTTTGTTATTATTTCCCCTTATTTATCATTTCGTTTTTATTTTTTCTTTTAATTTACAAACAAAAACCTTATAGACGACCTCGTCTTGGAGAAGGAAAGGTACAAGGATATTGGAGACGATCTCGATACCGCCTTTGTCGAGCTTATCCTCAAGGAATAAAGCGTACACCAGCGATGTCAGCGCCAATAATGGTCACTTCATTATTTACGTTATATTTCAAATGTTGTATTTCCAGTGTATCTTGAACAAAATGTTTAACTCAAAAAAAATTATTCTACGCAAACAACAAACAATAATAATCCTTTAAATATAATATCCATTGATGTTTTTATTTTTCGTTTTTAGTTCTCCTTTTTTATTTTCAATAAAGTTCATATATCAGTAAATAGAAATGTAGTTGTGTGTTTTAATTGTTTTCAAAATAATGTAATTATGTGCTTATTCTTACAGAGGAAGTCAGTAAAGGTAAAGAAAAGTACAAGACAATTGCACAAGAATTGGACTCCACATATGCTGACATGAATGCTTACTAACTCATTTAAAACAAAATACCATTAACGCATTCTATCGCAAACACATGAAAGAATACTAACAATAAAACTGCCGGTTAGGATGAACAACAAGCAAAGTCATACGATTAAAATCAATTAACTTTAAGTGCATTTTATTAACAAATCATTTGTATAAATAGAATTGTAATAACAACAAATTAATATTTTCATTTAATTTATATACTAATTAAATCTATATGTATGTAGGTACACTAAGAAATAAATTTATGAAATTGCCATCCACAAATTTGATAAATTTTAAATATGATAAGGCAACCATTGTTCAGGGTGTGTTCTGAACGCTAATGTGTTGGACATAATGTCAAAATTTAATTTTTCAAATATGCGGTGAATTTAAAAATTTAAGTTGAGAAATGGTAGTCTTACAATAAAGCTGACAAAAATAGTTTGGTCCTCAAAAATATGCGGCAGTATTACCTATTCACTGCATTACCTATTAGTACACGCATTGAAATGTAAATCCCACCCAATGCTGTCACTTAGAATTTATAAAAAAAAATGAGATAGGTGGAAGGAAACGCCATGGTACATTGGGATTGGGCACATTCAAGAATCTAGTTATCTTATGTTGAGTTGATTGGTTTGGATAAGATGTAACCTGAAAGCAAAAACTAGATTAGTCGGGAACGTCACTTTTTCTACATCAGCCACATATGCGAACTGTCCGTTAGTACTAACGGGTGATTTTTTAAGCGTAGTTTTTTTAAACACTCAAATCTGCATTAAATATTCAAAATTATTATTGTAATCGATAAATAGGCCTTTGCCATTTACGTTTTAAACTGAACTTCATGTAAATGTTGTCCGCGGCTCCGTTTTAAATGCACCATTCGGAAGGTCCTATTTTGCGTCACTTTTTCGAGCATTTCGGCCTGTATTCCACGAATTACGCGTGTTATGTTATCCTGTAAGGATAACCCCACAAGAAACATTCAAGAGGCGTTAAATTGCATGATCTTGGCGGCCAACTCACAAGGCCATTTCGAAAGATAAGCTGCTCATCAAATTCATCCTTCAACATTTCCATTGTTTCACGAGCTGTGTGGCATGTGGTACCGTCCTGATGAAACCACATGTCAACCAAGTTCAACTCGGCCAACTGGGGTAAAAAAAATTCGCGTATCATGTCTCGATATCGTTCGCCGTTGACGGATTCACCAGGTCGATTATGACGACCATAGTATGGTCTTAACATACTGTGCACATTTTTCACAGAGCACGAATTTTTATAATAAATTTCAATAATTTGCAATCGTTTCTCGTTTGTAATTCTTTCCATGATTAAATGGCAGAGTATACTGAAAACTTTTCACTTTGATAGATGACGTTTGGACGCATCACTAACCAGTGCTGACAACCTGAAAAACTTAACTCTTAAAAAATCATCCTTTAGTAAACAGTCATGAATTTCTTGAAGACAATCGTCGGCTATCCTCCATAACTGTCACCTGAAACAGCTGCTCATATGACCGATTGCAGCCAATCAAAAACCGAGATGCATATAGTCAGACAGCTGTTAGATTTACTAAACTAGATTTGAACGTCCCAATTCTAAAAATGTGGTAGATTTTAAGTTTTTCTGCAACTCTCTCTTTGAAATATATAATTAAATAATTCAAATTACAGCCGTTATGAACTTCGAAAACACGATAATACGTGTGAAGGTGAGCATGAGGGGATGAAAATGTTGATGGCTACACAGAATAATAAAGAACCTGTTTATATAACTTATATTGGGATTATAAATTACAAAGAATATAGAGAGGAAATAGGTAGCTATAGCAGAAACCCAAAAAATGATAGAAATTATAAATCTCAATCTTCCCGATTGAGGTACTAGTGTCAAACATAAAAATCGAAGAAGTTAATGAAAAAGGACAGTGAAATGTTCACAATGACATACGGTAGAGACATGTTTCTGTTTCAGTAGAAAATTGTTCGATTCAGAGCGAAGTTGTCAGTTAAACATGTGATTCGTACTTTTTTTGACCAGGTCAATGTCGCTTGTAAAGTTCGCGTGAAATCTTTTCAAAATCACTTCACCATAAACGAATCCGGTAATCACACGAAGAACTTTGCCTAAAAGTGTACATACTTTGATTCTACGCTATAGAGCAATACTGATATAAAGACAATTAAGTGTTTAATATAGTCTTCTGGGTATAACTTGATAAGGCCTTACCATTCCATTTGCCTATGAGGCCAAAGAAACAGTGATTGGCAAGCGTAATTCCTCGATTTGTATATGATTAAATGTCACTTTCAGATTTCAAAGCAAATCGTAGCTACCTCATAGTTACAACTAAATAATTTTGTTTCAAACTTTTATTAGAGATCTTCTTTCTGTATATTCTTTTCCATTTTAAATGGCTTGTCAAAGAAAAAAACTATCACGTCGACCCGAAAATGGAATGAAATTTTAGTCATTTTTGACGATCAGTAATAGATAATAATTTAACGCCAGTAAAACACGACCTCCTTTTTCAGCTCCCCACTTTAAAATCAATCATGCCACCATAATGTTATAGAAAACAACTTATACCTAATAAATGGCACAGCTTGCAACAACCATCATCATTCAATACAACCAAAAATACACCATTTTTCATTTAATTCAAATTACCCACAAATTGATCTCATTGCACCCGCAGCTTATTTTAGTGACATCAAACATGCACTGATCCAATTGAAAAATATTCATCCCACCAATCAATTGAATCAAATAAATAAATTTTCTAACGCATATATGTTTATTGTAATTATTAAAAGTAAGTATTATTTTTAAAAAAAATTGTTCAGAGTGTTGCAATAAATTTGTGTTGATGTGTGTGTTAAATAAATCTATAGCCCTTTGTAACCCACAAAAAAAACATGTAATAATAAATCGGTTCATTAGTACGCGACAAGTGATGGCATTTACAATGAATAAAATTAATTGAATTGGCCTTGTAGAGATAAACAAAAGAAAAATTGAAAATGTTTATTTATAGCTTCCTTGACCATAATATGCTTTAAATTTTCATTGCATTTTTAGTTTTATTTTTCTTTTCTTAAAGGAATTTGTAAAAAGCAAGAGAAATTATCTCACAAAAAATGTATGTACTTGATTATTACAAATATGATATATTTTCAATAAATTATTTATTTTACGAATTTAACATTCACTTGTATGACTTTCTGTTTTAGTGTGTGTGATCCTACGAACTGAATGGGTAAGCTTTTTCAACCTCTGCTGATGGGTTAGTTCCATAGTTACATAAATGAGGAACTTTTTATCCAGTTTTCGTTCAAAATCTACAGCAAATTTGACGAGCTCTTAAATTTGTTTGACTGTGAATGTCTATAAAAGTGAAAATAAAAAAAAACGTAAGGTGGCTGTTTACCAAATTGATACAACTTCCCGTTTTAAATCACTGCTTAAATACGCGAATTTAATTTTTGCAGTAGGAATATGCTTACAAATCCAGTGCGATGCGGTGCCAGACAGCAGAAAATACCATCACCTTTTTCTAGCTGAATATTTAAGAAATTACGAACCTACCAAAAAATAGAGTATAGCTTAGACACGCGCCCCTATATTACTAATGTCGTTTTCCATTGGTCAAAAAGAAGCGTCCCGGAGAGTCCGGAATCGAAAAATTCACTTCTGAAACCGTTCCATTGGCACAAAAAATACTCTTCTGGTGATTCTGAGAAGAGAATTTCGCTTCTCGATTTGAAGTCATAATCCACTCAAGAAGCACTCACACAAATGTAATTTATGTATTTTATACAAGTCAGCTGACAGCCGCCGTAGATTATTTTTTGGCATTTCACCAATACTTTTGTGGGTTTAACCAGAAGCAGTTTCGTTGTTCGATTGGATCACAGAATGAGTGGATCCCCGAGTGAAACCAATGGAAAACGACATAATAGGTACCAAAGATTCTTCTTCGATTGGTTTGACAGTTATTTTTAACGAAACTATTGGACCAGAAAAAAATAGATATAGGTCGCTCCAGCGCTCGATTGGACAATTGTATCTGGTTTTCCATTGGGACAACAAATAAATCTTTTTTTGATCTAAATCACTTTTTGCAGATCTCGATATTTTTTTAGATTTATTTTATTTTTATTTACTTTGCACAGCTGTTTTATGTCATTTTATAAAGTTTGTTTTAAAACGAATGCGCAAAGTTTCGTGAAAACCAAAACAAAGAAATGCATAAATGGATATAATGTTGGAGGAATTATTATCTTCTTCGTCTTCCTCGTCATCTGAAGACTACGAATCACCGAAACTACTCCATTTGTATCTACAACAGGCGAAACATTTTTCAAGTCGATATCCATATTTGTGATTTTTCTAAGAACGAATTTAATTTGAACAATGCACAGATAATGCGGTTCTTTGACAATAATGATGGCGAAATTTGAAGAAATACAGCATTTTTACATTATGACCTCGACCTACTATGCACTACTGTCCAGTCCACCAGGGGCAAGTCCGCGAGCACTGCGACAATTGTCGCGATGAAAAATGACAATTGGGAAATTATATAATTTCCCTCTTTCTGTAACAGAACACAACAAGTGTCAAGACACACTTGTCGAACTGTGGTTCAATGAGGGCAAGTGATCTGAATATTGTCAAAAACTGACAAGTGCATTTTTAATGTAATACCTAAGCAGAAAACAATTAGTGAAATGCAATAGTATATAGTTAAAAATGTAGCAACAGAGTTTACCGATGCAAAGGCACCTGGAACTGTATTGGAACAGCTAGGAGAATCTATCAAAATCAAAAAATGGCATTTAGGCTTTTTGCCAGGCTGTCTATATCCTTCCACTTTGTATGTACATTTATTTTCTTTTGTTAGGACACCAAATAGGATTTCTTTTTCTTCTGTTATTTTTGTTAAAATAGCACTTTTTCGTCTTCCGTGATGTTTGCCATCTTCACATATGAAACACTTGTCGAAGAATGCCGACAAGTCAAGGGAATTTAATTCTTTTGACAAGTGCAACGGTTTACGTTCTGTTACAGAATTGATTTGTACTTGTCGGACAAGCATAAGTGCACAAGTGAATTTAGACTTGTCGACTTGTTGTGTTACAGGCCCCAGGAGAGGCCCCGAACCTAAGCTGACCGGGTCACAATAATAAAATCGAAAATTTATTTCTTATCAAAATAGATACAAGAGAATGACATTCGCTTGAAATTTGTTCAAGTTCTCTTATTTGCTTGTGAGAACGTACAAATAAACAAGCGAAAAGGGACCTTCAAGTATCTATCAGCTGTCTGACTAGATGTATCTCGGTTTTGATTGGGTGAAATCGGTCATATGAGCAGCTGTTTCAGCTGAGTACTAAGTTGACACTTCGCATATCTGGCTGACGTAGAAAAAGTGATGTTCATTATTTCTTATGCAGACCAATCTAGTCGACTTAATTAGATTCTTGAACGTGCCAGTTGACTCTGTCGACTAGCTTACAAATAAATATTTTTAGTTCCGACTCTAAATTTTAGTAGTTCACAGTGGCTTTCATACAAATTTCGCAGTTTTGAGCTTCGTAAATTTAATCTCGACTTTTAATTTACGAATCTCAAATTAAAATTAAATTTAAATTTGTTTGTCAACCATTTTCTTAATGTTTAATTCTGGTCCACAGACAAAGGATTCTGAACCAGCCCTAGCTAGTTTGTCTGCATGTTTGATCGCATTGATTTCCGCTTGAAAAACCGTGGGAGACATTCCCATGGGTATCGCGACTTTGGTGCTGGGTCCAAAGACACCAGCTCCAACTCCGGAATCGATTGTTGATCCGTCGGTGTGCCATACTAAGCTTTTCGGGTTCAGTTTCGGAACACCATTGGCCCAACTAGCGCGTTCAATTAGCTCTACCTCGTATAATTTACCGAGTCATGCTATTACTTCCTTGAATATTTCTTAATAAATACAAACAAATTAACACTTTAGGGAGCCAACATTTCATTAAAAATTATGTTACTAAGTTATTAATCAGCTCTCAGGCAAAAATCAAGCTTCATAAAATCTTGAACATGCAAAGTTGTTAAATAAATTCTTCAGAAAGAATAGTGTAGTTGACTGGAATACTGCACTGAAGGTCAAAAATAGCATAAAGCGGCATTGCCAATTATATCTTGGTTCATTTGTATATCCAAGTTCTCCTTTCAATTCAGTTACAGAAAATTGTCTCTCAGGTGCCAATGAATTCATATCAACATCAAGGTGAAGAATATGAATTCCCTGCAGAAGGATTAAGATTTGCAAAGAGGGAAGTGGTATAGGTGTGTGTAGTTCCATTGTCTTTCTTCAAAGCAAGAAAGTTTTAATACGAGTCGAGTTCGTAATTTACATTCCTGAGGTTTTGGTTTCATTTTTTTTTATAGGAAATGGGAGTTTTACATATAAGAAATTGTAATTGTTCCGATATTTGTTGAACATTTTTATTTAGTTAGTTATATGGGTTTAAAACTGTCGGAAAGAATTAAGTAGGTACTTCAATTTTATGAGTAACAACAAGTGACAAAAAAAATTTAACTTTTATAGATGACTTAGCAAATTCTGAACCGCAACCTTTCCGTTGTGGAAAGAAAAGTATGAAGTATTTAAAAAATATCTTCAACAATAGATATACGTTGAACTACATAGGTGGTCAAGAGAAAATGGTTACGAAAGCCGAAAGTTATCCGATCAGACAATGGGGGTAAATACAGAGCTGGTAGACTATAAAATTAAGGGCGTTGATTTCCATTACACGTTGGTCTGTTTCTTTGCTTTTAAATTTTCTTAATTTTTTCTAACTCTTACGAATTTTTACTCAATGCCGTTCCTTAACTAGAAAAACTTGTGAAAAAAGATCAGCTTCGAGAGAGCAAGATATTACCCCTGCACCGGGAATATTAATAATTTGTACTAGGGTCAAAGGGGGTAATTGTAAACGATTTTGCATTTTGTTTTTTTTTCTAAATTTATAGTGTTTCATCCACTTTAACGATGCGATATTGGAAATTGGTGTTGGTTGAACTTACAATTAAATTTTTTCATCTTTTATAAAAAAATAATTGTAAGTGTGTAAGTTTATTAGTTTTTGTAAGAATTCGTGATTACATTTACCCCCGATTTTTTTAGGAGAAAGAGAAAAATTGGTTAAATGAAAGCAAGGAACTCAGTCTCTTAACGCTGTTGAATAAAAACATTTGGGGTAAAAGTGTACTAAATCAAAATAAAAACATTTAATGAAGAAAAGAAATAGAAAATGCAATGTTTACAATTACCCCAAACAAAAATTAATAAGAAACAAAATTTAGAGTTAGTTGTTTAAAAATATTTTATTCCAACGTTTTACTTGAATATGAATGACACAAAGATTTTTTAATTATGAAATGAAAAACATAATTCTTAAAAATTTAATTTTAAGCATTACAATTCAAAAACTGGAACTTTTGCATTAAACTCTACAGTAATCTACCCTTCGAGAACAGTTTTTATTGGATCTGGCAACAATCGAAGAACTTGGTTAATAGAAACGAAACTTTTATCGCCTTCGACAACTTCAAACGGCCAATAACTTTTATATTTGTTTACAAAGAATAAAAAAAAACATCACGTGCATTAACACTTATATTTAACATAATTATAAATAAAACAGTTACTTACTTTGAGCACTTATTTTATATTTTAAAATAATTTTACTTAACACCAAAAAACCTGAAAACACAGAAAAATGAATAAATCACGAAAACGATCAAACTGCGACTAACCAATTAACAGATTGCGTCTGGCAAGTGTCAGCATAACGGGAATATATCGTATTTTCAAATAATGGCATGGCATGCCGGATTTTGGAGAATTAAGTGTGTTTACAATTATCCCTGTTCACAATTACCCCCCTTGACCCTAAACAAATTTCTTGTAGTAAGAGTTTGAAAAGCTGTCAGTCACCTGAAAATTGACATATTATTTGAAATTTGTTGTCCTATTTGGCACACCCGTGTATATGTTTTGTTTTCATGCGTATTAACTGCCTTAACACAATGGGCCTTACCAATAGACATTTTTAGTTCCGACTCTAAATTTTAGTAGTTCAGAGCTTCAGTCGAGACTAAAATTTGTTATTAGTACGGCGCAATGACGTCGCTGTAGTAGTGGTATGCAGTGGTAGTGCAAACTCACAAATTATGAGGCGCGATACGTCAAATTTAAACAAACTGTTGTGCTTTATTTTTTTTTAATTTTATAAAATGGATGAAAAAAGTTCAATGAAATCTGTTTTTCATTTACCAACTCTATAAGTAAAAATAAATAAAAGTTCGAGTACATTAAACCAGGTAAATATATTTCAAATTATCGCCACTGAACAAATATCCGAAAATTATTTCGATTGATTTTGTGAACGTCACGCACAGGGCTGTCGTTTCAAGACAAAAAACAGCAGCCTACTAGTCGACAAAAAGCAGTACGAAGCAGTACCTATACCGTATATGGTGTAGCTACGTATGGAGCTACTAATCAACGTTAAAATTAAAACACTTAGGGCCGGTCTGTTCACAGCTGGTAAAATCCTTGGTTAGGTTACCATAGATTTAGTTTAACCGATGATTACAAATCAGTGATAACCAATGAGTGTTTGTTCACCGCTTTTTAACTTCGGTCACCAAACCATAGTTTTGTGACAAATCGTTCCATTTTTTCAAGTTCATTTGTAAATTCAGTTATTAGCCCAATATATGGTTAATTTTTTTTTCTGGCTTCGTGTGTTTTTATCTAGGTAATTTATTAATGAATATATTTTCACTGTTTAGTAGGTACATAAATGTCAAAATCAAATGATACAGGAATAAAATCTTGTTGAATCAGAACAACAACCAATAAAGATTGTTAACCCATTAGGCGTTTTTCTTTTTTAGTTCAGAGCTCTGAACCGAGCTCGAGCATTATGAGCGCTCTCTGAACCGAGCGTACTCAGATCGTTCTGATGTAATTATGAAACACACTTGAGCACATAGCTGTCATTTGTAATAAATATGTGTATAAATTGAATATTTATTAATTGTTGTTTATTAAATTGGTTAACATTCAGTTCCAGAGCAACAAGGTTCGTCCGCCATTTCAATTATTTTGTTTATCCTTTTTTTTTTCTGTCAAATGTGACTGCAAGTGTGTAATCAGCTTTTCACTCAGCCTAATCAGTCAATTTATTCTGAGAAACACAAATTCTGAGCTCTGATAGATCTGAGCTATATAAGGAAACACGAACTTTTTGTATAACAGTTCAGGTTGTGCTCTGAACTAAAAAAGAAAAACGCCTATTATTGGGCCTCATCTCAATTTCGTCTAAGAACGTCGCAATCATTTTCTCATTCTCTCAATATTTCCTCAATTTATGAGAGCCGTCAAAGGACAAAAATGTTGAAAGTTATCTAAATTCATCCGGCTGAAGTTGGGAACCTGTATATAAGTTTATTTATTTTATTATTTGTATTTTTTTCGCACAAGATTGTTCGCATTATTCTACAAAAAGTTGTTGTATAGCAGACACGTCAAAACTTATACCTACGAAGTCCTTACAAAATCTTAAAAAAACAAAATTTTTAGAAAATCAGTGCAAAAAAAGTATTTCAAAATTCGTTATTTATAATTAATTAAAGAAGTTACGTTTTACGATACATTTTTAATAAATTTTGTAAAATAAAGATAAGATTTTGTAAAAATAAATATAGACTACACTTTAAGGGTGCGTCTGTAGTTCAGATGCTTGAATTTCATAATAATATCTTTGAACATTTTAAGAACAAAAAGCGCATATTTTAAAAAAGCAGTATTTTAAGTAGCTGTGCAGCACAGCAGTACAAGGATTCGCGCAACAAAAGTTAAGAGTTGGCCAATAAGAACTACAGCGGAACAACCCATTTGGTTTAGGTTGTTACTGCCAAACCAATGAGTTTAGATAGGCCCTATTGCTTTGGTTATAAAAATTGTATCAACAGTTTTTAGAAACAGCTTCGTCAGCCTACAAACCCCATCTATACAAAGTTTGAAGCAAATCCGTCCACTTCAGTCCTTTGGCCTGCAGTGGCTGAATACATATGAACTAAATACCAAGATCCACTTTGGAAGCTCGACTCTCATTGTAATATCGTACTTAAATAATATCTCTGGATCGAATTTTTAACCAAAAAATATATTTTTATCTTACAAAATTTTCAAGAGAGGTTACTACATAATTTAAAGAAAGGAGCAAACGAGAAGAAAACCATAAAAGATTTAAAATAAACAACAGAAAATACATCGCGGTTGTCATTCCCTCTGTCATATTCAATAATTTACGGCCAGCGATCTATTAGTGACGCCTGCGGTAAGAGATTGGGCACATCGAGAAACATAGCTATAACATTGCTAAGTCGACTTGATTCGTCTGGATTAAAAATACCTTAGACGAAAAAAATTTTACCATATAAACGTCACAAACTGTCAACTCAGTAACGAATTTCTTGACTAGAATTGTCGGCTATCATAGCCGTCAATTTAAAAAAACTCTTCATGATACCAATCCAAGCCAATCAAAACTGAGATACATCAAGTCAGGCAGCTGTCAGACTTACTTAACTAGAAAATTGAGAGTAATTTTTTAACAGAGTAGCACCGACAATATCAGTGTCAAATTAGAAGAAGAAAACCCAAGTGACAGCTAAAAATTTGTAGGTTACCTACTTGGGTATTCTTCTTCTAATTTGATACTGATATTGTTGGGGGCTACTCTGTTAAACAATGACGTTCAATGACAGCTAAAACTTTAAAGGTTAGGTAGGCAAACAACTGCGATTTTGTATGACTCGAAATACAAAGTGACAGCTAAAAATTTGTAGGCAAACAACTGCGATTTTATATTTCGAGTCATTCAAAATCGCATTTCTTTGCCTACCTAACCTACAAATTTTTAGCTGTCACTTGGTCTTACTAGCGTTGAAAAATTGTTCATAAAAGTCCAAAATGCCAGAAAAAAATATTGCAGAACAAGAATTGTTTAATTTTTTAAACAAGAGAATACAAACTGAATACAAAAAAAAATGAGTTTCTTTTCTTAGACATTGTTTGACGTTAAACAGAAATCATTTAAGTATGTGCAGAATACGGGCTTTGCGAAATGCCCCATTAATGACTTAATAAAGTGTACAGAAAAATAAATATGTCTTTGCAAGTGCAGTTTATACGGAGTATTGACTATTAGTGCTCCAATTTTAAAACAATCCCTTATAGGAGTCTAGCGATAGATTAATGGTGTAACTAGTTCGAACTAGTTGCAATTCCAAGTTGTTGATCTCAATCGATAACTTCGCAGCTATTTTCCAACGGAACAAGTCAGGGACGGCTGCCGAATTCCTCGCTTTAAACTTATTTACAATATTTGATCTAAAACTATAATCTGGTCAATGTCCTCAACGCCGACAGAGGTCATCTATTATTGCCACCCAATTATTTACTAAAAAGTTCAATTGCATTTCACCAAACAGATGGTGCTCCTATTACTTATAAATTACTTTTCTAAAACACTGAAATCCAACTGCTTAGAATGTATAAAAACTTCTCAAAACACAATTTGTTTACAACACCTGTGGTTAACGCTGCACACCCTTCAAAAAATCTTCACGTAATAAGATATATATATAACTGAAGTGTGAAGGTGTACCAGCAACTACTGTTGAAAATTCCAGTCTATAAATACAGACGATAATTTGTTTTAAAAAATATCAGGTTACATCTTTCAGAAAATAACCCCCCCCAAAGAAATATGCTTAACCGATAATGATTTGAAAAAAGATTTAGAAACCAAAATTTATCCGGCGAAATAAAATACAAAAAAATATAAAACTAAAACTAAATAATTTAACTTGTATGCAGGTTAATTCCAAAAATACAATAAATACAAAACACAATCCCCACTGTGGAATATTTTTAGACCGAACTCTCTCCATATTTCCCATTCATTTTTGGAACAAGAATCGACACCACATTTATCCTTCGAAATGCAAAGTCTCAATGATGGAAACATCAGATTTGCCGCACAAAACTCTACTTCAAATCGATAAAATATTTGATTTTTGGCCTAAAGAAAGTCCATTTCACATTTCATATCGGTTTGAAGATCATAACAAAAGTATTCAAAATCGCAGAAAGAAAAAAAAAATTGTATTTCAAAAATGTTCTCCTATGACCCTCGATGGAAAATTGGGAAATGCTTTCAATTTGTTTTCAAAACCAGGGGAAAGATGCTATTTTTAAAAAGCCCACACGATCACATAGCAGATCACCCCACACGTCCATACAATGGACTTCTTAGTTTTCCTCTCACTCTCTTCAAATACAAAAAAAAAGAATGAGTTTGAAAATTTGCGCAATAAAAGTTTGGGGGAATTTTATTTCAGTTATTTCTTTTTTCTCTCAGAAAAGAAGGGAAATTTTCACCGTGTAGTGAGGCAAAAAATCAAAAAAAAAAAAAAACTCTTTTCGCCAGCCTGTAATTGTGTGCTATAGTGAATAAGAATATAGAACGAAGCAATTTTTTTCACACACTAAATACCGTGTGTGTTGAAATTATGTGGGGCTGATAGGATAAAAAAAGTTGGTCCACATCAGTGTTCTCGGGTTTTTGCTAGCGTATAGTGTGTTCCAAAGCGCTAAGGTTGGTTTTCCATATATACACGAAGGATAATTTTCAAAATCATATTTTCTTTTCCTTACAATATAAAATCTTTTTCTGCAAAACAACAAAAAAAAAAGTACAACAAAATCTTTTCCTAAACCAAAAATGAAGTTAACATTTTTAGAGCCTGAGTGTGACCGAAAAAATTGTGTTCTTTCTCCCTGCAAGAAAAAGGATATTTGATATGCATAGTTGTAATATGTATACGGGAAAAAGTGATAATGTAGTGCAGTGTGCGTGAGTGGGGTGGTTGGAGTTTGTGCAACAATACATTTCATATCAAAGGATACCAACAGAAATATCTATATAAAAAGGATTACCTATTGCATAAAGTCTAAAAATTAGATTCAAGTCCTGGATAATAAAAGCACAACGCTAAGATCTCCTTATTCAATCTTATGCAATCGTGTGTGGGATACGTTTTCTTTTCCTGTAGAAAACAATACATACATGTAGTTTTGTTTTTTTCTTCTTTAGATCGTACTTATAAGGAATTTGTAACTGAATCGCTTGTAAAACATTTCAAATTCAAACTCAGCCACACATACGAAAGTACTATCCTATTCACAGAGACACGAAATTTTATCATATACTCCAACCACTACACGCACATCACACACCGATCACCTGCATCATCTGAGTGCCTGAAAGTATATCCAACTATACACTAGATGTGTGTATAGAGGTATTTTTGTTTTGATTTCTTTTCTCTTGGCTTGAATACGATCCAACTTTTGTTGGACATGTATTCGCATATTTGTATATCTATTAAGTAAAGCAAACAAAAAAATCTATTTTTAAATGCTTAGAAAAGCGATTTTCAAACTTAAAAACCGTTTCCAAGGAAAATGTCACAAGTGGACTATTTTCTGTATTTTTTCAAAAAACCTACTCATTAAAAAAACAGTATATGAGCTACAAATGCATCTCAGGAAGTGCCAAATTATTCTAATTCGAAAAGCTAAATGGGGATCACCTCGTCACAGGCCCGACATTTTTCCTCGTTTCGAACACTCACGATGGGCGTATCTCAAAGTGAATTTGGGATAAATTTAGAATATTGTGTAGGTGCAATTTGTTAGGAGTTAACAAAATAAGTTTAGTTATATGTAAAACTCAAAACACCTCTGGCAAGCAATCCAGAAATACTTCTAGAAGTGACATCATAGATGACTGCGGGGGATGCACGCACACAGGGGGAAATTCGAAAAAGAATTTGCGATTTTTTCGTAGATTTTCGACAAAAATAACAAAATTTATGATTTTTGGTGTTGCTTTTGTTGGAGATTTTCACTTTTCATCTAGAATTTCACTTGTTGGCCAACAACAAATTTCAAATGAATATATTTTATTTTTATCAATGAAGAATTTATTTTATTAATGTTTTTTAAATTGAGTCTGATATATTTTAGGTGGAGGCTGTTTAGTATCTAGTTCAACAACAAGTGAAATTAGTCTGCCGAGAGCAGCTTCCAACAGTTGTTAAGGTTTTTAATGAATGGGTTCAAGGTCTTGTTTAACTTTTACCAAATGTTGGGGTTTTCATTACAACAATTTTACTATTTCAATGTTAATGCTTAGGGAACAGCCCAAGGATTAGTGTAATCCAGGCCTAAGTCGAAATGAATATTTTATTTTGCTTTCGTCAACCTCAAAAAGGGATCAGAGGTCTGAGGTGGTTTCATTCTCACTTTGAAAACACTACTAACACATCACAACTACGAACATTAGAACAATTCAAATGTGTAAACTGTATATGTAAACAACAGTAGTTCAGAACCAACCGTGAGGAACTATTTTTCATTTAATTGTTGTTAAACGTTCCAGCGGGTATTTCTTTAAGATAGTGGAAGCCAAGGCAATGCATTTAGGTCGTATTTGCTGCTTCCATATATATAGATCTCTAGGTCACAAAAGGTGGATCACAAATAACAGTCATGCTATACACACGAAGCTTGTCACGCATAGTGTAGGTAACATTAGGCAGTTTAACCTTAAAGCTAAGTATCCTGCTCGCGCTAAATTTTATCTCCCATACAAAAATGTCTACAAAGATAAAATTTAGCGAGGCAGTTTAGCAAAGCAGTATCCTGTTCGCTCGCTAAATTCTTAGCTTCATATAGATGGGCCGATGACAAGTCTCCACTCGTTTAGCTCGCGAAATAAATGTCCGGTACATTAAATCGAAGATAAATTTTGACAGGAGAAAAAGAAGGAAAGAGTTTGTGTTGTGTTAACTTTGGATTTTGTTCTGTAGGAAGCCGAAGAAAACATTTGCATGATAAATTAAGAAAAAGCTAAATCAACAATTCCTTTTCATGCGATGAAAAAACGAAAAAAAAAACTTGCGGGGCTTGTGAAGAAAACACAAATATGGAGATTGCAAAATAATTCTAATGCAAATAGGGTTTCACCCGACACGAAGGAACTGCAATGAACATAATATGGTTTTTGTCCCATCTATATCATGTTTGATAATTTAGCGACCATTTATCTTTGGTGTGGATAATCGAAGTGGAGACTAGGGACGCTAAAATTTATCGCGAGCAGGATACTAAGCTTCAGAGCCACAATTTCCACAAAAAATGAAAAAAAAAAAAATTAAAAAAAATACGGTTTATATTGGACCCTAATTTGAATTAGTTTTCAGTTTTGGGCCGAATTAAAAAACTTTCATTTTGATCCAAATTTCAGCGCCGGAATTAAGAAGCTTTCTCAAAAAAGCCACAACGATAAATATGGTTTCTGTGGTTTTTAGGTTCCTCAGACTTTATAAAACGCACATCTTCATTGAAAAGCTGTATTTGACGTTTATGGTGAACGTTTGACGTTTTATTCAACGTGTCACATTTCTCAATGACTTTTTCAGAAGATTTCTTTCGATGCATTTTCTTTTCATTGCTGCCGCTGACTGACTATTTTTGGAAGGATAAGATTGCGGCATTTCGGTTTTCTGCCAAACTCAGCTCAACCCTCCAAACAAGACTTTAGCCAGTAGTTTCATAACCCAAAGTAACAACTCAAACAGCAAAAAATCTTTCAACCAACAATAATTTTTCCGGTTAGCTTACTCAGGTTTACAATCTTTATTGTTTGATTTTCGTTAAGTTATATCTGAGAATACCTACCATTTTTTGCAAATGCAAAGCGCTTACGATTTTACGAACTCACAAAATTTTCCATATAAAACTTACCATTGTGACCTACAAAATATTAAGAGTGAAGGTTAAAAATGATTAAATGATTAAAAATTTAAATTGGCTTTGAAAACTTTGTGGTTAATGATGATCCCGTAATTCTCTTTCAGTATGAATCGCAGTGAGAGAATATTATTCATTCGCCCTGCGAAAATTATGACACTTTGTCTACAATGATCCTACACCCCAAATGTACGGGAACAAACCAATTGCTTCAATTAACGTTGGGCTCTTTCGAATGAGAGTCAGCATCAAATGAAATTCATTCCATGATATATTTATATAAGCAAAGCAACAAAAAGCAACTGACTGATATAATTCAGCGAAATTTTTCCCACTTAAGACTTAAACTAAGATCCTTTTTAAATAATACATCCCTAAATATTTTATAATAGTTCATAAAAAATATTATTCGTAGCAATTCTTGAATTAAGCTGTCAGTTTGGCAGTTGAAATTCGTACTTTGAGGTTAAGTGAAAGGTAGTTGAAAGCGACTTTTTGTAGTTATTAATTTAGTACTCTAGGCTTAGTGGCTCAGTTGTAAATGTGCTGAACTACTCAGCGAGCTGTCAAGTTCGATGCCTGAAAAGCGTACAAAATTTGATCTAAAGGTTTTTTCCACTGCTCCACCTCTTGCAAACGTCTAGCAAATATCCGAGAGTTAAGCTGTCATGAAATAGCTTCTCAATTAGCCTTTCGCACTCGGTATAAAATTGTAGGATCCTTCGATTCGTCCTAAAAAAATAAAAACTTATACAAAACGAATGGGTACACGAATTTACTATTTATTTTTTTATTTATTACTGAACTTTGAACTGCAGTTTCACTACTGCAAGTCCATTAAAAATATAGTAAAATTCCTACTCTTACCTTTACAGGGTGGGCCAAATTAAATTTCGCATTCTACTACTACTTTTAGCTTGTAAGCATTTGGGCGGTTTTGGATTGAAGAAAAAATTGCAGGTTCCGTTTAAAGAGCAAACGTAGAAATGCCCTTTTTTTGTGCTTTGCATGTTTCATCAATAGGGCTAACAAAATTTCTCTTGTGAAAAACGGAGAGCAATATATAAATTATCCTGAGGTTAATATTTTAGCGTTTCGCTTGGGATTCGGTGTAGCGTTTAAGAAAAACTAAAAAAATTAACTTCAATTTATTAACTTAAACTTAGAGATTTCTCTGTTTTGCAATTGAATTTTGGTTACCTTTTCCTTCCATGTCGGAAGATTTGCCCAAAAAAATAGTTTAGCGCAATTGACAAACAACCTTAGAAAGAAAAACTAGTACGAAGTTTTTTTTATTGAAAACAAGTGTGCGCATTGTCAAATATTATTGCGCCATGTTATATGAAAACATTAAATCAAATCAAAATGAAGTGTTCAGATGTTATCGGCATTCTTCTCTGATTCAAATAATTTAAACCTTCATATAGACTGTCGAAACCCAATTAAAAGTAGCAAGACAAACCAAATATTGTTTATAAAAAGACATGCACTTCTGTCTACTGGTGTTGCAAAAGTCCTCTAAAGCAATTCAGCAAATTCTAATTTTTTGGCGGCAATTTTCTAGATCGTCAATAAAAAAAGTCATCAATAAAATGTGATCTATTGAAAATGTCAAATACAGTAAGAAGTATGATTTGTAACAGAGTTTGTTGACATTTCGTCTGAATAACTGATTGATATTTTTTATTAGAACATACATATTATTACAAAATAAATTGAAATTTATCGACATGTACTAGATGGCATAGCGTGAAATGATTTTGTCGTGTCAGTTGTCATTTATTGGTCAATAAAAAACGAACAATATGTTTAATTCTATGCATTTTAAGATCAGTAGTAAACTAAGGAACGGCCATCAATTTGAATAAACATTGTTTGTACCTATAGTTGCCTTCTAGACGGACAGATTTTGTAATTAAAGTCATAATTAAAACTCATACATAAGTAAGAATTTGCATGCTGAGCTCCTTGGTGAAAAGAGAAAACAAATGTCAGCCAGGTCTGTGAACCCTTTTGTCGGTGGTGGAACTCTCTGTCATATCTGTTACGAAAATGCTACAGGTATGTTATAAGAGAGGCAACATTTGGTAACAAAAAAATCAAAATTAAATTGCACAAAACTGCGAAATTCATTTTACACAACCCAATTAAGAAGCCGTTACTCAAAAGAATGAATTTTTAGATGAAATATTAAAACTATATCGGGCAATAGACCTGCAGCTGCGTTTAGGTCACTTTATGATGGGTCTGTTTTGGTTACTTATCTGTGGCCGAAACTTCTGGTTTAAGAAAAGATTTGTTGATAAAATTGCAAACATGTTAAATATTTTGAATTTGTATCTTACCATTTGTATTCTTTTTCACTTGCAGAGTTCCTTCATTTTCATTTCGTTGCCAAGCTAAACAAAAAACACATTCACCATGGACGCCATCAAGAAGAAGATGCAAGCGATGAAGCTTGAGAAGGATAACGCCATTGATAAGGCCGATACCTGTGAAAACCAAGCTAAGGATGCCAATTCCCGTGCTGATAAACTGAATGAGGAAGTCCGTGACTTGGAAAAGAAATTGGTCCAAGTTGATGTTGATTTGGTCACATCTAAGGATGCCTTAGAGAAGGCCAATCACGAATTGGAGGAGAAGGAGAAATTGTTGACCTCCACCGAATCCGAAGTTGCCACTTTGAATCGTAAGGTGCAACAGATTGAGGAAGATTTGGAGAAATCTGAAGAACGCTCAACCAGTGCTCAACAGAAATTGTTGGAAGCCACCCAGGCTGCTGATGAGAACAACCGGTAAGAGTTTTAAATATTTTCACTTCTTGTAATTTGTACTTATAATTGTCTTGTCTCCGGACAGTATGTGCAAAGTATTGGAGAACCGTTCCCAACAAGATGAAGAACGTATGGATCAATTGACCAACCAATTGAAGGAAGCCCGTATGTTGGCTGAAGATGCTGATACCAAGTCCGATGAAGTTTCCCGCAAGTTGGCCTTCGTTGAAGATGAACTTGAAGTCGCTGAAGATCGTGTCCGTTCCGGAGAGTCAAAGATCATGGAACTTGAAGAAGAATTGAAGGTGAAATAATTAGAAAAATAAATCCCCCCCATCATCTTATTACAACCAAAATTTTATAGGTCGTCGGTAACTCCTTGAAATCCTTGGAAGTATCCGAGGAGAAGGCCAACCAGAGAGTGGAGGAATTCAAGCGTGAAATGAAGACCTTGACTGTCAAATTGAAGGAAGCCGAACAACGTGCTGAGCACGCTGAGAAGCAAGTGAAGAGGCTCCAGAAGGAAGTCGACAGGCTAGAAGGTAATGTTTCTGGTTTTAAGTTTATCAAATTCATTCGTAAAATGATGAAAGCATATCTATCAATCATTGAAAATATTCAAAAAATCAAATTTCGACCGTATATACGCTTCAACTAACCAATTTTAAGTGAAAGGGATGTCAACAAGAATCGAATACCAATTTTTTTACTTAATTTAATATTACTTTTCTAATTTAGGTCTAACTGTATAATAAATGCTATGCTTTTAATATAATGATGCTTTTTGCAGACCGTCTCTTCCACGAAAAAGAAAAATACAAAGCGATCTGCGATGATTTGGATTCAACATTTGCTGAACTTACCGGATATTAAAAAAAAAATAATAATAATCAACTTAAAACAATTTACAAAACACTACACACATTTTTGAAACAAATCAAATCAAATCTATCACTTTTTCAAGTCCAAATGCACCGCATTCAGTTTGCCTACTATTGAGCAAATTTTCAGACCAATTTTTGCTATAGTTTCGTACCAATCGCCACGCAAAAACCGGTTTTACGCTTACTCGTATTATGTACAATGGTTTATTTTCGGATAAATCAAAATTGTAGTAGAAGTTTCACAAAGTAACCCCATCACTGATCGTTTACGCAATTTTATGAAGTATTCTTACCAATATTTTAGTAAATTGTGTACACTGCCCTGTAGATGATATTTTTATAGCACGCATTCACGTTACAATTTTTTATTCGATCTTCATGTCAAATTTCTTTTTGGGTCTGTTTTGGAATGAATTGTAGGAGTTTAGCATTCTTATGGAAACAAATTCAATTCGACCTGAAACAATTCTAAGTGTTACATTACCAGTGATTTATGTCAAATTGATCGACCGTTTTGACAACCTTTTTAACATTCTTAGCATTGACAATAGTTAACACAATGAAATTAGCTGAGCAGGTCTGAAATGATTGACATTTGTCAATTAAAAATTCTTTCAGGTAAACACTTAGTTCGATTTCATTCTAAATGAACAATAATTTTTTTGTAGTTTTTCCAAGCAAACTTATAACCGTAATATTTCTTAGTTCTGAGAGAGAAAGGGAGGGAGATAATAAAAAACTACATAAATACATGAAGTTCAACATTCGTGGAAGCTATTGCTATTTTATGTATTACATAAAAATGTTAACAATTTTGTCAATGCGGTGTTGAAATAGACGGCTTTAATCTATTTCAAACTTAACGGGAGCAGAAGAGGCTTAACAAAGTTGAAAGTTGTTATATAAATTATTTTCGTCAAATGGCATGAATTTGACAAGACAATCAACATTATACAATGACACAATTTTTAAGTGTGTAAAATGAAACACCATCTATAAGCTTGTTTAATTTTTGACACTCATCGAAATGTCACAGTCACATGGCTATGATGTAATTTCTGAACAACCTGTTTTCAACTTTGACCCATTTGATACTAAGAAATTTGCTGAAGTGCCCTCGATAAAAATTGCAATGAGTATGCATCCCCAGAAACGCCACCCATTGTACAAAATATCCCTAGTTTTCATACAATTTTCTACCGATCCGCACACAATATGTACAGAAATAGTATACAAACACAAACACTGTATAATAAAACAGAAGAAAAGAAAACTTACGCGCCAGATATACATAATTACTAATCACGCCGATCGTCTTCGTTGTTTTGGTGCAACTTTCAAATATATATGTATCGTATATCTCTGTCAAACGAAGCCCGCCCGAAGTTTTCTTTTATTTTTGATCAAAAAGGAAAACGTATACATATTTGTATATATTTTTAATAAATTTAAAAAAAAAAATCACAACCGTAACATGTAATATAAAAGGTGATTTTTCTATAATTTTTTTTAATTTTGTATTTTATGTGTTTTTCATTGTAAATTTCACTCAATCAAATCCTTCGAAATTGTTTATGTGACAGCAAACACACGATGTGCATAATAGTGTTTTCTATCGAATCCTTACTTTTTTTATAAACAATGTGTACCCACCGTTTTGTCGCACAGTGTAAAGTTTTTGAATTCACAGCGTTATTTTTAATTTTCCCTTTTTGTTACTCGTTAAAGTTTTGACAATATCCAAGCAATACCCCGAATTTGTATCACAAAAAAACTTGTATGTTTGTGTATCATAACGACTGCAATTACTTTTGTTCTGTTAACAGTGTTTTTTTGGAAGCATTTTTTTAATATCAGTTTCTTTCCTTCACAGACGAATTGGGCATCAACAAAGACAGATACAAGAGTCTTGCCGACGAAATGGACTCCACATTCGCCGAATTGGCTGGTTATTAAACCTTTTAAAAATCCCCTCCAAAACGAATACAAGCAGTTGCGCATATTATTACTTTAAAAAACAAAAACATCACAACAATGCTTCCTTCATTAATAATAATAACATCTGTTTTTTATTTATATATAAAATAAATATTATATGATTGTTTATTTGTTAAACACAAAACAAAATGGTGAACATCCCTCAATGCATGCAAAGAAACGGAAAAAAATGGAACCAAAGATATACTCACAACATTTTTGAATATCTGCCACAAGCAAATGTGCATTATAAAAAATCTCTCTCTATTTACATCTCTATAATATAAATAATTTTTTTTTTTGATATAATTTCGAAAGTAAAATCATTATGATAATCATTTAAACAAATATTTTATTTATTTATTATTTTGTTTATTAATTTATTTGTTTGTGCAAAAGCCTTTTAGGAGAAACTGAAGTAAAAAAAAGAACAAAATAATAATATGCTTGGTTTGCTTTAATGAAATGTTGTTTGTTGATAGAATTGCAGCAGGTGAACTAATTTAGGTTCTTTACCACTGGAAGAAGGCATCTGTCTAGCGGAGTGCAATGCAAATGTCATTCTACGGTGGATTGGGGACTATGATTGTTCGAATCGAAGGTCTAATGTTTTATGCGATTGGAGTTTCTTCTCTTTGCTGATTTGTTTGATAGAGCTATAATAAGTGAGGACGTTCGAAATTCTAGTCCACTTACGTCTGCCAGCTGGCTACGGAATCCGTCAAACACAGTGCTTGATAAACGTGATGTTTCTGATCTTTCATTGTCAAAGATTGATTACATGAATATTTTGTTTCAGTTGAACTTTATGGAGGGGTAGCCTACAAATCTAGTCAGAAGTTTCTCTACTGACTATTGAGTACTTAGTGACATATCCATTGTACGCTGACATAAAAGTAAAAGTATAGTAGTAGAACAATTCATAATGAAAGCGAACGAAGTAATCAATAAAACATGACCAATTTGTATTCATTTACAAATAGAAAATTCGGCATTTTACTATTCTATCAGAAGAATTAATTTATCCATCAAAATATATATAGAAAACAAATTTAAAAAGAGTTTATAACGAAATTAGGAGTTTTAAACTTTTTGTAGCGAGCAAAAGGGACGCTTAAAAGTTCAAAAATCTAGTATAATAAGTCTGACAGCTGGTTGACTTATGTCGTTTTCCATTGGTTTCACTCGGGGATCCACTCATTCTGAAATCCAATGGAACAACAAAACAGCTTCTGAAAGAATCCACAATAGTATTGGTTAAATGCCAAAAAATAATCTACGGCTGCTGTCAGCTGACTTGTATAAAATACATAAATTACACTTGTGTGAGTGCTTCTTGAGTGGATTCTGACTTCAAATCGAGCAGCGAAATTCTCTTCTCAGAATCACCAGAAGAGTATTTTCTGTGCCAATGGAACGGTTTCAGAAGTGATTTTTTCGATTCCGAAATCTCCCGGACGCTTCTTTTTGCCCAATGGAAAACGACATTAATGTCGCTCAGTTTAGATTGGCTTATATCGGTCACAGTTTCTTCAGTTGACATTCATGGTGGGGTAGCCGATGAATCTAGTCAAGAATTTCGTGACTGAGTGTTAAGTTGACGTTTCAGAAAAAAATATTTTACCGACCAAATTTATTTTGGGTTCAGATGTACATCTAGTCGACTTAAGATAATTAGATATTTGAATATGCCCAAAAACACACTTGTAGCGAAAGCGAAATGTCAAAGTTTATTCACAATCCGCAACTTTAAAACGTGCTCCACAACCAGGGAAATGCCATTGCAAATTGTTTATGAACATTAATTGGATTCGCGGGTACCTGTGACCAAATAAAATGTAGCCTTTGAATGGACTATAAAACTTTCGAATATTTATGCTCATTCGTTGCTATTTGGTCGCTCTAAAATGAACAATCCCTAAAAGTGACATAAGCCACCAAGCAATTTTTTTTTTGGCGTTCTGAAGAAATCTATTACAAGCAAGTCTACTCGATTTGAGGCGAATAGGCCCGCCCACTCCTTTAGTTATGTTAACAAGTTGAGAAGCAACGTGGCTGAATGTGGCTTCTTTATTTACGAACAAAAACACTGGGAAACTAGTACGTTCAATTGAAAAAGAACACTTTGCATTAAATTTTCCACAACGAGTGTCCTTAATGCTCATAATTATGATTAGGCTTATATATGTATTTTTTTTGAAAAAAAAATTATGAAAGTTTAAAAATTTCTTTAATAACTTTTCAGACAGTAGAAACATCATTGAAAATTAGGCAAATTCGTATTTTGTTCACTTTGAATCCTCCGGAAGAAGATTTCCTTCACCTGACAACAGGCGTTTTTCTAGCTCAGAGCAGAACCTGAACTGTTATGCAAAAAGTTCGTGTTTCTTTTTAGCTCAGACTTGTGTTTATTTAGCTCAGAATTTGTGTTTATTTTTTTCGTTCGGAGCATGATCAGAGCTCAGAATAAATTGACTGAGTGAAAAGCTGATTACACACTCACAGTCACATTTGACAGAAAAAAAAACAGGATAAAACAAAATAATTGAAATGGCGGACGAACCTTGTTGCTCTGGAAGTGAAGGTTAACCAATTTAATAAATAACAATTAGTACATTTTCAATTTATACATATAGGTACATTATTACAAATGACAGCTCTGTGCTCAAGTGTGTTTCATAAGAGCACATTCTACTCTGGCTAGTAAACATAACCCTTGTTATCCTAAAAAGTTTGAACCAAAATGATAGGCCATCTGTGAAAACATGCATAGTCTTCGCCGAACACTATCCGAGGCAAATATATTTCATGGCAAATTGTACTAAAAAATCGAGCTGAAAGGGAAGAATGTGCGAAGCATGCTTTACAGCTTTAAATAGATATTTCTCATCTTCATCAATCACATTTTGTTTTCACTTTTCTTATTAATTATTCGCCTTTGCAACTTTAAACATACTTTTACGAATTTTTACTCAATGCCGTTCCTTAACTCGAAAAATTCGTAAAAGAGAGCGCAAGTAACTACCCCTCCACTGAGAATCTTACGAATTTTTACTCAACAAATTTCTTGGTGTTAAAATTGAGAAAGCTGTCAGTCACCTTACAATTAACAGCTGATTTGAAATTTGTTGTCCTAATTGGCATACGTATCCATATGTTTCATTTCCTGCGTAGTAAAATGGTATCAACAGGCGGCAAAATAAAATTGAATGTTTCTCTCGAGATTCTTGTCGACAGTAGCGACGAAATTCTTTTTCGCTTTTTTCTCTTCTCGAATGCTTGTAGTTCAATCAGTTCAAATATTCCACATACTTGGATTCATCAAAATGATTCTTCGATTGATTCCGAATAACTAATATTGGACTAAACTAGCAAATTCTTCGAGCTTATCAGAAATTTTAACGACTTTTTGTGCCGTTTTACTACAAAAGCAAAGGAACAAACCTATAGTAAAAATTTAAAAAGCTGTCAGTCACTTGATTTGAAATTTGTTGTACTATTTGTTACCAACAGGTGGCAAAGTAAATATCGATTAAATGTCCTTCTCAAGATTATTTTCGCTGGCCATTCGTTGATCAGTGTCGGTTTTTCGTCTTCTCAAATGCTTATAGTTCAGTCAGTACAAACTCTTCCACATACTCGGATTCATAATGAGTTTTCTGTACCACTTTTTGGAACTTTGAATTAGGTATCTGTTATTTTTCATAGATTACTACAAAAGCGTTCACAATTTTTTTCGTAAGTCTTTCTGTCTCTGAGAGAATTTACACCCACTTTTTCTTTTCAATTCTTACTACAAAAGTAAAGGACATTTTAGATTTTAGTTCTTCGCCTGAACCACAATGTCGTTTGCGTTTTTGACGTTTATTTTCACCATAAACTGACTTTTACTTACTTCATTCCGAATTTTAACGACGAACTTTAGGTTCGTTCGGGTAAATAAGAGAGAAATCCATTTTTTAATTTTTTTGTAATTTTCTACTCACCGAATTTCGATTTACTGAAAAATGAAAACTGACGACTATGTGACAGCTCAAAAGTTGGAAAGTAAAACTCTATTTATTTTCGTGTTCAACGATGTCGGAGGAAGAAGTTTTCAGATTTATTTATGTCGTTTTCCATTGGTTTCACTCGGGGATCCACTCATTCTGAAATCCAATGGAACAACAAAACAGCTTCTGAAAGAATCCATAATAGTATTGGTTAAATGCCAAAAAATAATCTACGGCTGCTGTCAGCTGACTTGTATAAATTACATTTGTTTGAGTGCTTCTTGAGTAGATTCTGACTTCAAATCGAGAAGCGAAATTCTCTTCTCAGAATCACCAGAAGAGTGTTTTTTGTGCCAATGGAACGGTTTCAGAAGTGATTTTTTCGATTCCGGACTCTCCCGGACGCTTCTTTTTGCCCAATGGAAAACGACATTACTTTCAATCGAATTACTTTGACTGTACGTTTTTTATCTCCTTATTTCACAAACTACCGGGTAATTTTCCGCTTGATTGAGAACTTTTCAATAAAGCGAATTTAAATCATTTGTACTAGAGATCTTGCGCAAATGGTTTAATGCAGTTTAAATGTAGTTGGCATGACGCTGGTTACCTAGTGGTCAATGGAAACGGACATTTATAAAATTTGACAGCCGTTTATCCGTTATAACAAATTAATCTAGAGAACGTTTAGTTGAAAATTATTTTGCCACCCTTTGTGGCTCATCTGACCAGCAAATTCGGATCTGCACCAAATTCGACGAAAGTGTTCAAAGATGTTGGGGGAAAAGACCACCGGTGTAACAAATTTTCTAAGTTGCGATTAATCAACATTAATTGCGGACCAAACCATCGTGGGAATTCGAAACTTAAAACCAATTGCTAATCAAAACATTTGTCAAATTCGGCATATAAAATTTTAGTATAAATAAAATTAAATAAATAAATAAATTACACAAATATTTCACACTAACAATTAAACTGGGCATTCAATGACTATATCGAAGAACCACCTCTCTCTGGCATATATCTCAATCCAGTCGCAAGTCCCTTGCTATTTTCCTAATTCTATTATCCAAGGTCTTGTCTTCATATTCACATATGAAATGATGCCTTGAAGTGCACTCCTGTCCGTAATAAAAGTATGAATGCTTCGCTGGGTTGTAGGACAACCGCAAACATCTGCCCTGTCCCTTAATCTCCATCGTATTATTCAATATCTGGTCCGATTCCGCGTCAGTGCTATTCACACTCGACGCATTATCATTCTCGTGCTGCAAATTGTTCGCGATCGTAGTCAAATTCATATTGGGATTAACCGGTTTCGCCGAGTTGGCCCAAATCCATAACAAGCCCGGATTAAGGCCACCTAACCAAAAGTCTCGACCCCTATGGGTTTGTTGATTCAGCAAATATGCTACCAGTTCCTCATTCTCTGAGACCTTCTCGAACTCTGCCAAATAAGCATTCAGCGACTTGCAGGCACTATTAGCTGTTTTCCAATTGACCTGCTGATCACTGTTGATGTGAAAACAATTGTCACTGATGCGAGTGAAATTTGCAGGGCACGGATCTCGAACTATACCGACAAAGACACAATATAAAAGTGAATGTGGCGTAAACCGCAAAGAAATTATTGTACAATACCTTCTTTCTGGTTGTTGCCGGCCATCAGATAGTAGATCAATTGCTCAGTTCTTCGCACGCGACTTTCTAAGTAATCCACACGATAAACGAGTTTCTCGATCGCACCCAACAGATACAGGTCATTCTCGGACACAGCACGGATATGCGCTTGCGGATGTACCGGATGATTGATGGGCTGCTGCTGCTGCTGTTGATGCTGTATGATATTGTGGCCGCCGCCAAACCCAGGCGGCAAACCATTCTGTCTATGTGGGGGATTGACTACCTTGACTGGCGGTCGCATATGTGGCTCAAGTTCCATAGCTTCCCCGATCCGTTTCGTGATGTAGATGTTGTTCGTTGGAATGTACCTGGGGTAGTTTTGCTCGCCCATAACATTGATCAGCGATCCATGACTCATCATGCTCGGATTCATAAAGCCCTTTCCAGTGCGAGAACCATTGCCTTGGCTAAAAATGTTCAAACAGTCATGAGAAACAATGAAAACGAAATTTCTCTTTCATCCAAAACACGCATATACCTCACGGTGTACTCCTCAAGAAACCTTGACCATACCAAATGCTGGTCGCAACGCCCCTTGGTAGTTGCATTATCGTATTTGTGTACGGATACATTGCATAATGACGGTTTAGTCAAATTAACACACATTAACACACAGGCACCAAATAAGAACATTTTCGATACAATTTTCGGTTTCATTTTCAGTCATACAGCGAACATGAATCGAACAGACTTGTAAAGGAAGTTAAGACCCGGAACAACGCACTCAAGACTGAACAGATGAAATAGTATTTTCGAACTGAATCTTTGAGCGACGGCATGAGCGTCAATCGTATTGCTATACAGTGTGTGTAGGTAACTTTCTCTGGCGACGACAACATCGGGCTGTGCTGTCGCAACGAAATGATCGGAAAAGAGTTTTTTTTTTTTGTTGCTTTTGTTTATATTCGTCAACCGATGACGGTTAAGTATGCGGGGTAAGCACAGTGGGCTCTACCAGAGATATAGGTGCGAATTTAGTTGAAGATATAATTTTGGTAATTTGAATTTGGTAGTTTAAGTGGAGGGATATAAACCCGATACCGCACCCCGAATTTGGACAGATTTAAAAACTGGCCTACGCCTGGCAACTTTGTCAATTTTACAGTGCATTGCAGTGAAGATCTTCCCAACCCATTTCAATGCTTTTGACAGCTAAACAATAGCTTCATGCAAGTATAGACTTTCGTCATTGGACTTACAATACACTTTCGTCTTTGATATTCCCAAGATATTTTAGGAACGTGTACTCTATAGAACTTTTACTGTTTTTGGTATCAAATGTTAAGTACCACATCTTCTTGACCTACATAGCATTTAATTTATTCTAATGGAAACTTTTATTCCTTCTGGGTCATCGCATTAGCGATTATGATAAAGGCACGATCGAACCGCCATTTAAAAGTGTAAGCCGTTGCTTATACAACAGCAGTGCCCCACAAAGACACGCTCCATTGGTAGGGAGGATATAAGTTCTGTTACTTGTTAAATCTTTAAATAAAACGCAAAAATCTAAACATTAAACACCTTTATTTTGCATATAAAATAGTTTTATATTTTTATTTATTTATTTATTTAGCGGATTATCCACCATTAAAAAAAAAATAACTGAAATATTATAAAATAGTTATACCCGTAAGTCTCGTTCTCTACAGTCGACATTTCGAACAACCAACTGCCACACACTGTCCCTCTTGACAACGGGAGTGGCCCAACACCAACGTCAACGGCGGTGAACTTCGGGTTGTTACAGGTTTAAGAAAGTAAGTAAGTATATCGTTATAGGATCCACTTCTGTTATAGTTTTTAAATGCGTCAACGACTTGGTCACCGACAAATGCTAAAGAGTATAACCGAATGCTTTTTAGTTAATTTCGTATACTCCACCATCTATATAGACTCAATTCTCTTTTTCTTTTTCGGAATATTGCCATTTACAACGGACCTATTTAGATCTCTAAATATCTGAATTAGAAAAATACTAGTACTTTAGCTTAAGTACTTTTCTTTCCTATAGGTTGTGCTGAAACCAAGCATAAGCAGTTGCAGTGCGAACTTGACATAAAGAGGCGTAAGTTGAAAATACTGCTCCCAGTAGTTTTCGCATACCTAGCTGTTTTCGCCTATAACTTTCCATTAAAAACATGATAAGGGTAGCTGCGGACCAGGAAAGTCAACGAACAAATGCACACAGAGCTGGACAAACAAAAATGATTTGATCTTATCACTATAAAAATAAAATAAATAGTTGTCGCAACTGGTCTGTAGGGACCTAGGACTTGCTTCTCACAACCATTCATCTTGTGTGAGTTTTTATTTTTGGGACGAATGGAACGAATCTACAATTGTATGCCGAGTCCAAACGGCCAATTGATAAGCTCTTTAATGACAGTGAAAAAAAACCTTAAGTTGGAACTTGGTTTTTTTCGGGATTCGAACCTGGGACCCCTCGCTTAGTAGTCCAACACACTAACCACTTAGCCACTGCGCCGATCTTATTACTACCAGTTTAAAAAAAAAAGTATTCTTACATTTAGTTCGAATTTTATTGACGAAATTCATCAGCACTTTTGTCTACTTTGAATTGAATTCAATTGACAGCAATCGACTAGATTGGTCTGGACTAGATGTCCCCTGAACGCAAGTACTAGATTTGTAACGTAACACTTATTTTCTTAAGTCAGCCACATGTACGAGCTGTCAACTTAATACTCAGCCACAAAATCCATGACTACATTGACACACATTCTCGTACAAATCTGTCTTTTTTGTATTTCTTTCTATACCGACATTTCTTGCTTGGTCCCACTGTCGTTGCCAGATTTCAGTTTGTTGTGGCATTTACTCCCGCACGCGAATCAATTAACGCTAAAAGTGGCCTCCAATTTTTGGACAAAGTTTACATGGTGGGTTTTTTTCACGGGTGTGATTCATCACAGATAATACTAAATCAAATTTCTCTGAAGGCACAATTTTGTAACTATTTTGAACATAATTAAAATATACAAAAAATGGTTGAAAACAAAATGCAAAACTTATATTAAATGGGTTACCGAAACTTTTAATTTGCGGTTTATTTAAATGAGTGACTACTTAACAAAACTCTTAGAGCGGTCAATTAGAAGAGGTTTTCTTTGGATGTAGTCCTACATCAGAGTTAAATGGAAGAGGTATATTTTGTCCATGTACTGTACAAATGTAACTAATTAAACAGTGCCTATTGAAATTTGTAACTGCAAAGTTTATCCTCTTAAATTTTGTAAACTGTCTAGAATTATCAAAGTCAAAAATTCCAGTGCAAGAAGACAGACAGCTTTACCTTGAGTAACTTTTACACATACTTGCATATATTGAATCAAAATAAAGTCGATTTAAGTACAATCAAATAAAACAAAATGTTTCTGTTAAAACAAAAAATAAGAAGTGATTTTTTCAAAACGTCTGTATTAAAAACCACAACTACATTCTTTTGGCATAAGTATTGGTGCCACTTATTGGCATAAGTATTGTAATTGATCGTGGCCCGGTGGTAATGTGTTCGCTTGTTAAATTAAATTTAAGGCGTTTTAAAGAAAGCTTCAAAACTAACCGCGATACTAATAATCATTTTAAGTGTCCAGGCTAAATGTTTCGAGCTCACAATTGCGAAATTGTCCATATAAAATTATAAAATATAAAATATTTAATGTGAAGGTTAAGAATGATTATTAGTAAGACTCAAAGAATTTTAAATTTTCCGTAATAAAGCTCCAAATATAAGCCCGGCGAATTTATTTCAGAAACCATTTATTTGTACTGCATTTACAAAATCACGCATGCACATTTTAGCACGAGACTGGACAGAGAGATCCGTTTGTCCGCAATCAATGTCGTAAGAATGAGATCACAAAGTGTTATGGATGTTTTACCTATAACTATAGATACGGAAAACGGAAATAAGCACAAGTTCCGGAGACCAATATTTCTGCAATCATTTAAAATCATTTCTATTTCTGATTTCAAAAAAAATATATATTTATATAATGAGAGTTGTAATTGGTGTCAGTAAATTAACAACAATTCATTAATCAGTTATACGAAATAAATAAATAATTGTTCGTTCATCACTTCCGGTAGCCATTTTCGTAAGCCATCGCTATAGAAATATCAATATGCAAAGCTTTCCCATAATTTCTACCACGTAAACCAAATATGGCCGACCCAAATTACGCGTCACGCATTTTTGCGTGTTAAGTTATGCTGTCTCTTTCAGACAGATGGCTATTTATATTTAGTATTGAGCGTTAATCTTCCGTGTTAGGATAGTGTGGAGTTGTAAGCAGTACCTATTACTTTTTTAGTCGAGTCGAATAAAACAATAAATAAATAGTTGGGCGCTGGACCGTAGACCTAGATTATCATTTTCGGATGTAAGGGTCCTACAATTGCTGTTTTTTTGTTATTTTCCCACCGCCATCTCTCACGAACTTCTGACAATTAGCCGTTTGGACTCGGAATAAAATTGTAGATCCCTTTCAATCGTCCCAAAAATGAGGAACTCCCCAAAACGAATGGTTATCAGAACAATTAGTGTTTCTATATTTTGACATTTTGTCAATCGACTTTCTTCCAAAAGAAATTCGGCACATTTATTTTTTGTTAATCTGTAGTACACAAATTTAAAACGACGTACCTACACGGATATGAAAACAAAATGGCGAATTCGAAAAATAGAAAAATAAAGGGTATCTAATCTGAGTATGATTGGGCTATTCATCGAGGACGTAGTTTGGGTATATGCCAAGAGGCGTTGCTTGTGCTGGAGTACTAATCAACTGTGCAAATAAAAAGTGGAAGAGTAACGGTGAGCTTATCCAAGTTTTTAAAGAATACAAATACCTAAGGTATGAAAAGATGGCCAAGTCAAAAATTGCTATTAACGTGGCTTGGAGAAAATGTTTGAGCAACAGATTTGTGCAGCATAATACTCGTAGCAAGTGGTTTACATTCTTCAAGTGCGCAATTGGAACTGGGTATGGGTTTTGTTATAGATCTGGAGGATTTATCAACCAGTTGGAAGCCAGAGTTGTACCAATTTATTCCTCAGGTGGCCAGAGGAATTGGTGAATAAGGCAACAGGGTCACTCGACAGATCAATTTTTAGCAAGAAAAAACTACTTACGTGCTGAGCACGCCACTGACGAAGAGGTAACATTATTTAAGTTACTTGGAAAGCTCCTGAAATTAATAAACATACCTCACAGTCACAGGGATGATTTACCGTTAATTTGTAGTATGTGCAATCTGGAAGAAAGGCTAGTGTCCAATACTGCGAGAAACGAAAATGTCTATTCTTTAAAGTGACGTCTTATTAAGAATCAAGTTATAGGGGAAGACGTTCAAGTATCTAGTTTAGTTAGTCGGTTTTGAGTGGCTGAAATCTGTCATATGAGCAGCTGTTTCAGTTGACGTTTCTGGAGGGAAGCCGACGAATCTAGTCAAGAAATTCGTGACTGAGTATTAAGTTGACTGTTCGCAAATGTGCCTCACGTGGAAAAAGTGTCGTTGAAGACCAATCTATTGTAGAATTTTAGCTGTCATGAGTGTATAGAAATAGCTTTTTCAATGCTCTAAAACTCGAGATTATGTTTAAATAATGTACTGTTGCCGCTAATAATAAATATTTGCATTCTGGAGATAGTGCAATTGTAATATATGATAAAACTTATCTAGTAAGTAATTTTCGTGAACAAAATCTTCGAAATTATCGTTCAGAACTCAGAATTTGTGTTTCTTTTTTCTCTCAGAGCATACTCAGAGCGATCTCTATGAGCACAGAATAAATTGACTGGGCAGGCTGAGTATAAAGCACATTTGACAGAAAAAAAATCACGATAAACAAAATAATTGAAATGGCGGACGAACCTTGTTGTTCTGGAACTGAAGGTTAACCAATTTAATTAATTACAAATAATAAATATTCAAATTATACATATATTTATTAAAAATGACAGCTATTTGCTCAAGTGTGTTGCATAAATACATCAGAACGATCTGAGTACGCTCGGTTCAGAGCGCTCTCATAATGCTCGAGCTCGGTTCAGAGCTCAGCTCTGAACTAAAAAAGAAAAACGCCTATAGTGGAAAAATGTTATTTATTGCTTCTCATTGACCTGCTCCTGTAATCTCCTTGGTTGGTTGGTTCCTGCTGAAAGACTGACTTTTGTTATACAATACTCAGAACCTTCTCGGTCTTTCGTTAGTATATATAGTCGCTCAATACATCGACAGCAGAGTTGCAATACTCGTGCAGTTCGACACAATCTCACTGTATATTACGATTAAAATTAAAAAAAAAATTATCAAAATCAACTTTTACGAATTGTCCAATTCGTATGTACGTATGTACGGTCGGAGAGTCCAATCTATCGTAGTACGACTGAAAATGCGCATTGCTCACATGACGAATTATTGAGGTGGTAATGGAATACAGAGATATATATCTTTCCAGTGGAAGGGCAGCTGCCTACAAGCTGTTTTCCCGAAAAATTCATGAAGTCACGCACATATGCTCATTTCTTTTCTAGTATATGTGAGTTCATGAATTGAACTTTAATGCAAGAATTCGCTATTCCGAAATGTGTATTTCACTATTTTTTTTATTTCAATCGAAGCCTTAACAAAAACTAAACAAGTTCAGCACAAAATACAAAACAATTGAAAGCGCGATGCCTATAAAAGCAAAAGTAATGTTGGCCGGCCATTAGCAACATGCTTTTTTGTAGCTCACATGTATTCACAGACGGGGGTTGAAATTACAAAAACAACAATGTAAACAAATGGGTTTTGGTGGGATAGACGTACGAAAGATATCCATCTCTTTTATTCATTCATCTCTGCAAAATACTATGCACTCCTTAAATTTTTATTAGTGATAACGCCTTTAAGGATTTTATTACCTTTATTCTTATGTCAAAACTGGGTCTTATCTTTATTGTTGGACATTCCCACCGTCCACTTCGGACACTTAAAAATTGGGCAATTATAGATAATCTGTAATAAAAATTATATAGCTAGTTACCTGTTAGAGAAAGCGAAGTTGTTGTTTCTACATCGAATTCTCCGTAATTGTAACAAAATGTATAACTACCGGCAATTATTGAAATAATTATGTATACTGAATATACTGGCTGCATAAAAAATGGTTCTAAGATGGCAAATATAAAAATGTTTGCCATTTCTCTACCTATACAAAAAAATTTCGTAGAAATACATTAATAAAATTCAAATACCTCTCTTTATTATGTACCGCTGAAAATGTGATAAGGTTAATCAGTGTTAAAATTGAGTAAATGTTACCCAAGAAACGAAATAAGTAGAAAGTGCTAGAATGCTTTGAGTTACAAAAACGCGCAGTTATTTTTATTACATATAACAAAAATCTACCAGCTATATTAAACTGTACTTGTTGCAATAAACCAAAATTTATAGAGTTCTATAATAGAAAAATTAAAAATATTAAAATTAAATAAAATCGAAGAGATTTCCCTCTCTCAATTTTAGGAAAAATAATATTTTACAAGCAATATTCGATTTTTAATACTGATTAGGTAACGACTTTGCAAATTGCTCAAAACCAATAAAATGGACATAGGTTGCCTTATTTATAAACGTATTATAGGGAGTGTATAAAGTTATGCACTCTTTAAAATGTCTCTAAACGCAAAAACCTTATTTATAAAAAGGAAGTTTTCTACGAACGACGACGATATACAAAATGCTTTAATATTTTTTGCTAAAGCTCGGTCCATACTGAATTGGACATAAATCTTTTATAGAGTTTTATTTCACACGTTTAAAGAATCCCCCAAGCATAGAAATTTGGGGAAAGCTACGGCTTTTATTCACACAACCCAAAAGAAACAAATCGCTGGTTGTTTGATATTTTCGTAGCTACCCAAATATTATGAGCCGTATTTTCCCTTTCCCATTCCCTTACGACGACTCTACGATGTTGTTTAACATTTAAACATTAACATTAAACATTTTGAAACATTAACGCAGCCTCTTTCAGGACAGTGAAATTGTAATTTATGAACATTTTTTCTAAACGAGGTTTGTGCCTAGGTAAGAATTTAGAAAAACTATTACAGAAAACACTGAAATCTATTAGTTTTTCCTCTGAAACCGACTAAGCTGTTTCTGTTGCTAAAATTTGTGAGTAAAATCATTTTATATAACAAAAAGTAAAAGTATCTGGCACAATTCCGAAATGATTGGTGGGACTGCTGAAATATTAACCTTATCATATACCTACCTATGTGTGTTCCTATATCCAATTATTCCTCGTGTAATTCCACCAACCATTAACAAATCTAATGCCCGGCCGTAGGTAGACATATTCACATTTCACACACATGACGCATCTTAAAACATTCCCTCCAGCAATAAAATTGAAGCATAAGAAATAATATCAGAAACACACGATTATTTGATATTTTTTTTATTAAAATATTATATTTTATTGTATTTGCAAACGAAATTGGTTGGGTGTTAATTTACACAACGTGCGAAATAAATTCACAAATGGAATTTACTTTCATTGTTTACAATTCGATAAATGACATTTTTACTGCAAAAACATATTTACGTAAGCTCTACGCGGCAAAATTTCGCGTTTAAATTACGCAGCTCTGAAGTAACGTTTGCTTAAGTTCGAAAAATCTTTATAAATCACATTTTTCTGCGTAAGGGCATTTTAAAGGTTGCTTAAAGTTAAGCAGACTCTACGCTGGGTTTATAAATAAGGCTGTATATATAACCTTATATTTTACAAAATTAACCCTAATCGTGTAGGTAATCCTAAAACTTAAAACAAATAATTAATTTATCGCAATATACATTTGGTGGTACTAACATAAAATCTACTCCAATTCCGCAGCAAAGAAGCAGCCATTTTGTTGTGCACACATTTCATCTACTACAATCTAGTGTCTTTGAGGAGGCCTTCTTGCATGCAAATAGAATTGCCATTTTTCATACGTCAGTATGGCCAGTGCATAAAAAACTTCATCGTGCAGCAATTATTTGGGGGGAAAAACATATTGTTCCGAAAGTGAACCAACAACTTATTAATTTTTCATTATCAATTATTATGTTTTACACAGCAATTTTACCCCTAAGCGCCGAAGAAAATACTAAACAACCCTTCACGTGTGTTTAAACAGAAGCAATACCTCATCAACCATTCAAATTGCAGGTAAGTAAATATCAATTTTCCGCAAGAGCTCTAGAAGTGACACCGAAAATTGTCATTCCAATCCCAACTCCGGTTAGAAGCGAGAAAGAAGAGTTTTTTTTTTTCTTTTTTTTTCTCCTTTTTGTGCTAATTATCTGGAAGAAAATCTTATTTTTGTTCTCATTTAGGTAGAAATGTGTTTTATTGCGGTTATAACTCCAGGTAAAGGATTTGCATGTCCAGAATTCCAGAATTTGTGTTTTATCATTCGTTTGCATTACGTCTTCCAGAACGCTGGTGTATCGTGTTCGTCTGTCACAGTGCGTGCAACTCGCGGAATTTCACATTCAATCAGTGTTTAGTTACTTTTGTTTGTTTTTTTTTTTGTCAAGTTAAAGGTGAATTTCGGAGGACCTATTAATAAAAATCTTAAATTTTGCTACTTAAGTGTCTGCCATAGCTGATATATGTTGGGATGGCAGTTCGGCAGTGGTAATAAGTGTTTGATTTGCGAACGAGTTTTATGTAATTGAACGTGAAATACAACAAAATAGAGAATATATAAGGTAATTTATTTAAAAGTGTACCATTTTGTTTGTTTATGTGGGGAGGGTAACCGCGGCGCGATTAGAATTGTGGTTGTTTTCTTGTGGTAAATACTTGAGTTTTATAGGCAAGTCAGTTCCAATGCCGGTAGTAAGTTGTTTCTTATCTCGATGAAGCTAAAACCAGGTCAATGTATATTTACCTTACGGCCCAAGGGGGACCAAAATGTTCTCAACAAGTTTCCCCAGCTGGGACAAGATCGTATTCCGGTTTCGTGCACATAACTGGTTGAGGACCATTCGTCTTCCTTGTTCTGCTTTTATTCTTGGGGTGGATTCAAAGATTCCTTCGGTCAAGGTGCTAATATGTTCTCACAGGGGATGAAATCGAACCTGTCTGACTAGATCGAAGTTGCTGTTTATTATGTGTTATCTTTATCTAGCATCTTGTGAACTTTTGATCATGAAAAATAGGGAGAAAAGCGCCCAAATCGTACACCTTTGATGGTTGGTTCATTCCAGCATCCTGCAGCTGAATCCTAAACCCGCCACAATATGTAGTCCTGTTTCGTTAGGGTATGTGTTTGTGGGGTGAAATAGCCACTGGTATCCTAATGGCAAATGGATGAAATTCGCCGGATTTTATTGAAAAATAACTCGAATACCTATTAAATTGAGGCCTCGCCTCATTGGTGCAATTACATTGATCAACATCTGAAGCACCATCCTTCGGTTCGCTTCATTTAAAATTCGCAAGCGGTGCTATCGAAATGACTCAGCGCTAAACCGAAAAGGGAGTTTTCATTCAACTAGACTTGTAGGAATTTTCAAACCGACCCCGTCATGAATTCATTGATCGGATGCTTTTGTTAACTAAGCGCTCTATCAACAGAAGAACATTACACAAATTGAATGTATCCTTGAACAAAGCAGAACGCCCTTTGTGCCCATTCAATCTATTACCTATACCGTGAAGCTGAATTTCTACATACTTTCTCCACGGTTAGGTTTAGTTAATTGGATTTTAGAAAGACTTTGTACAAATTAATTGGACGTGTGTGGACATAGCCATATCATACATGAAGTTTCGATCGTTTGACAAGATTCTCGCATTTTCTAGTTGGAGTTAAACAGTTGTAACTTCTCGGTGGTCGGAATAGAGCATTGAATTACTCTACTATTCGAACTATTCGCTTAACCTTGGCGTTCTAGTTAGAATAAGTGTAATTTACAGCGTAATTTTGTAACCTTTGCTGGGATCGATCGATTGAGATACGCCTCCACGCATCATGCCACACTTTAACCTTCTAGCTGTGTCATACTACAAAAAACATCCTGCTTTGTGATTCAGTGTAGTGTTCCGCGAGTGTGTATTACTTGTTTCGCCGTACCTTTCATTTACTTTAAAGAAATGCCCCCGAATACCATCGCACTGTTCCTATTCGTTGTTTCGCCTACTGTCAACGGAATTAAATTGACTTCGCCTTTGATCATGAACAACCGCTTAAAGATTTGAATACAATCCAACTAATTGAAAGGAGCTTTCAGTGATTCAGTCGTGCCCTTTAATTCATAAGCCCCAGTATGATTTTTACTAGATTGAGGTTAGGTTTTCTTGCCGATCTTACCGGATCCTTAGGCAGTGCGCGAACTGGGAAAGTACATGCAACTTATGTTCTTTCCGAGTTTGCGCACTGCCTAAGGATCCTTTCTTAGAAGCTGGACTATCATTATCTTCTTCGACTATGCAGGGATGGGAAGTGTGGCTCAAGTTACACTGGCCTGTTTTTCTTTACCAATTTGCTAGTAATATGACTTATTATATGACTCGTTTATAGCTGTAGAAAATTGTTACTTCCATCCTGTAAGGTCTTCCTCATCCGAATTAAAGACGTAGCTTCTAAGACTGCGTATTTAGAGCCTTCAGGTAGTTCCACACGTTATGCTTTACTTATCGCATCTTCATTTGATACAGGGGATGATGGTTTGTCGATCTGTGTACATATGACCCCAGAGAACCACGTACTGGGTCATTCGTGTACACATTCAGCACAGGGCACTCATGGTTTTGAATAAGGGCATGCAGTAATATTCTGATTGTTTTTACTCTACAAAGGATGGCCCCGTAATTTATAAAAACCTAGCGATCCTTGAATTTTATGCTCTACCTCAGCAATGGTGGTGGTTTTCGAACAGCTGCAGCTCTATATCAGGCAATCGAGTTCCGAAAGTAAAGAAGTCTTCTCTTAAAACGGAGAAAGATGAAAAACATGTTTCATGCGTTGCTTGTCTATCAGTTGATTTTGTGGCGGATCATGTGCACAAACACGATGCCTCCTTTCGCCGTAATCAGTGAGATCGCCTAGTATCTGTTTCCGATAAGATGTACCAGTCCTTCGTTGCAATTGAAACCCCGCATAAATGTCGCAAGTCGAATGGCTTCAACCATTGTATTTTCCCCCTAAGGTCAAAGAGACAGCGACAGACAAGTTGTTTGAAATCTTACGTCCTTGTCAGAGTATATTGGAGAGCCGAGGTAGAAAATGTCTAAAAATGCCCAAATGTATAAGCAGAATTGGTTATGAAAACGCGTATTTCTAGAGAAACTATACCGAATCATCACCCAGCAGCTTTAAAATTAATCAATAACCGAGATTAACTAAATATCCAACTAACCACCTTTCCAATTTTCTTGTCTTTTGCAGTTTTTTCCAATTCTACGCGTTGCGTAAATCGAAAGCCATCATCGTGAAGTGTTTTCCCTAATTATGGCAATAAAGGTCCAATTTGAAATTGGACATTCTTCAACGGTGAAAAGCAAACGCACTCCCGAAGGCTTCACTCATGACTGGGAGTTATACGTTCAGGGAGTGAACAAAGCTGACATAAGTTCGTTTGTCGACAGAGTTGTATTTAACTTGCATGATTCCTTCCCCAAGCCCAAGAGATGTAAGTTCAAGCTAAGATTCATTTACGAGACGGTGCATTATAATTTATATAAAATTCTTCTCTTGCAGCATTCAAGGAACCACCGTATGTGCTAAAAGAATCCGGTTACGCTGGTTTCGTCCTAGCTATAGACATTTATTTTCGCAATCGAGACGAACCGAAGCGGGTAACATTCAGCTACGACTTGGATCTGCAACATGAGGGTCCGCCATTGCATCGTAGTGAGGTAAAGAAGTTTATTTTTGACGCTCCATCGGAAGATTTCCGACAGAAACTACTGAAAGGGGGTGGTGTCGCTGTATCGGGAGTTGTTGGCGGTGCCATTACTTCTGACGAAAGGAGCCTTGATATGAGCATCCCCGATAGCCGCAGTCAAATGGTTGGCAAACCGAAATTGAGTACTGACGCCAGCGGCACGTCCACATCGTCGTCATCGTCGAAGAAACACAAGCAGCGACCAGACGACAGCAAGACGAATACGTTTACGAATCTTTTTGGAACACCAATCAATAAAACTGCACCGAAATTCTCTCCGGATCCAAAGACGAAGACAGCGAACGGTGGCACAGGTGCACCCATCGCTGCGGCGGTTGCAAACAGTAAGAGTGGCGGTGGTAAAGATAAGACAAACTCCGGCGGTAATGCCACCTCAGCTGCAACAACTACGTCTGGACCTCTCGCCGGAGGTGGCAAGGAGAAAGACAAGAGCGAAAAAAAAGACAAGCACAAGCAGCTGTCAAGTCCGCACAAGGAGAAGGCTCACGACGACAAGGAAAGCAAGAAAAAGTCGGACGGCAAGCACGAAAAACGAGAGGAGAAGAAGAAAGACAAAAAAGACAAGGACAAGGATCGCGAGAGAAACAAGGACAAAGCCTCAAAGAGATCACTGAGTCCGAAGACTGCAGCAGCGCCCAGTCCCAAGCGGCCAAGTCCTCTGCGATCCTCCTCTGCGGCCAGCAGAGACGACTCCAGTGCTACTGTGAAATCATCCAGCAAGTCGTCGGAGAGCGACAAGCGGGCGAGTGGTTCCTCCAGCAGCAAGAAGTCAAAAAAGGAGAAAAAGTCGCACGACAAAGATCGCGAGCATAAGGACAAACATCGAGCCGAGCCGAAGGAGAGTATTCCCGCGGTTGCCGCGGCTCCCACAGTGCCCGCGGTGATTCCTGTGGCAGCGGCAGCTCCCGCTACGACTCAGCCGCCATCCCAGTCGTCTTCAAAAGTACCGAATCCCACAGTTGCCTCAAAATCTGATCTCAGCAGTCGCAATCAGAAAGCCTCAGAAAAGGAGTCGAAAAAATCGGACTCCACCACGAAGACCACTGACAAAGACGGCACAACTCTGGCGAGTGACAAGAAATCCTCCACAGACAAGGATAAAAAGTCACATAAACATAGAAAGAAAGACAAAAACAAAGAAAAAGAGAAGGAGAAGGACAAAGATCAGCCATCAAAGAAGTCCACTGTCAGCAAGGAAAAGAAGGACAAAAAAGATAAGGCTGCCAAAAATGAAGTGCCGTCTGGCACGACCGCTGCAAGCTCAAAGAAAGTGGCTGCCGCCACTGAAATGCCAGCGGAGGCTCACACAGCAAGTACGAGCACAAAATCGGCCCCGAGCGTCTCCTCCTCGAAAGCCAGCAAACAAAGCAGCAATGCATCAACGGTGCCTTCGACAAACAGCAATAGCAACAACAATACCATCACAATGGGATCATCAGCATCAGCAAGTGGCCTTTCAAGCGCTGTAAACGACCTCAGCGATGTGGACAGTCTGAATTCGGAGAGTCTGCACGCAACATCGAACTCCAATTCCGAGAAAAACATACCCATACAGAACTCGGATAGCTCGAATAGCAGTATTCCCGATCTACCAGCCGCCAAGAACTTGACTCTGTTCCAAGCGCCGGCGAATCCCCAACCAACTCCTCCCCCCTCGACTACGTCGACACCATCCTCCACGCCCTCTTCACTGTCGTCGGCAGGGATTCAAGAACCCCCACGGCCGGTGCCCCTTTCCGACAAGAAAGATCACAAAACCCATCGCGGTGCAGACAAATCCAAAGCCGAAAAGCAGGACAAGAAACGCCGAAGAAACTCGACCGCCGTAAACACATTCGTCGAGCCGCCACTAAAGCAAATCAAAAAGGACTTTAACGCGAAAACCGCTCGCGAGAAATCTCAATCACCACTGCTGCGTGCAGAAGACAAACAGACTTTCCTACCTCCGCCGGCGACAACATCCACGCTGCCGGCACAAAACACCCCAGTGACCGCTCTCAACTTGGAATACCTCTCCGAACTGCAGGAGCTCCATCAAAAGATCATGACCCTACAGGACAACGAGGAGTTGCAGCAAGTCGTCGAGATGATTGCCGCCACCGGGCGCTACGAAATCACCAGTAAAACGTTTGACTTCGATCTGTGTAAGTTGGACCGCAACACGGTGCAGAGGCTGCAAGATTTCTTCTCCACCTCTGTGTCGTGACATAAAATCAGAATGTAGTAACCGCAGGCATTGTGTACGAGTTGAAAAGGAGCGCCGCGCCGCATTTGTTTTGTTCACTCTTCCCGCTCCGAATCCTTCTCTCGCTCTCTCTCTCTCTCTCTCTCTCTTGTCCAAATTCACAACACAAAACTCGCGTGTGTACAAAGGTACAAAGAGAAATCAATGAAAAATCTCCGTGCTATTTATTAACATTTTTTTCTTTTCTTTTATTTGCGGAATGATATGAACAAAACCTTTTAACGTAATAGTGACACACAGTGTGTAGTATGTAAAGCATTTGTACATAGAACTAAACAAACAGATTAATCACATATTCTATATATTTTATCATAATTATACATACAACTGCGAAAACATAGACTTGTAAATAGACAAAACCAACATAAAATAAAAAGTATAAATCAAAATTAAATATTTACTAGAAATGTACTATATCAACTGTACTAAGAGAAATCAACACACGTGAATAGTACTCGTATATTGTAGTCGCCACGTCCGTCCGCTAATTACAAACGTTAATCGAATATTGTTAAGAAGTAACAAGAGACGACGCTGTACATAGACAGGGCTGGGTCCGGCTACCGTATTATGATTTGGTGCAAAATTTGCTCGTGAATTTTATTTAACTCAGTTCTTAGGGACGTCTTCTGGTACTAGGATTCAAGTTCAGATCTCTCTACTTCGGAGAGTGCTTTTTAAGTTGTTCTATTCACATTATAATGGATGTTGTCCTTTACTCTGTTTGAGGTGGCTGCTTAAACTGATCTCCAGCTCATTCGGTGCCTTCTAACTCGCTATATACGGGCCCAATTATAAATGCAAGCTTTGCAAAGCAAACGCACCGCACAAATGGGAGTTCTCTGCTTATCATTGATGCCAATTGATGCATTTGTGAACTCTCTGCTTAGCACCTAAATCGCGCAATATTGCTTTTATGAATGGCCTCTACCATGAGGCTTCCATGCGAAGGACTATCATTGGGGTTATATCCCTTGATCTCTATACAGGCCGAGTGAATTCGTTCTCAAACGAAAAAATGGAAGGACGAAATGATCAGGGGACAGTTAGAAATGACTACGCATATGCATGTGTATTAGAAAGAGCAAGTGTTCATAATTGTCTCGTGAAAAAAAAATAGCATAAGAACTACTTAAGTGTCTTCCTCCACAAGGAGTACGCTTTCGATTACACCGGACACAAATCGACAGCAGGAGCTATCATAAATTTAAGATACAACTAGAATATTTATCGGATCCATGGTGGAAAGTGGAATAACTACTTTCTTCACTGGCGAAGCGCCGGTGTCTGGAACGGCAGTCAAGACTACCCCCACGTGTACTGTCTCCTCTTTGTGGTCACTAGTTACGTTAGTTGACGCCTTGGTTCAGCCCGAACTGCAGAGCCTTCTGAGAAGAAAAAGTCATCGATAGTCTTCCAGACAATTTATGAGGATTATGCTACAATGCCATTGGGTTTGGTAAGCAGAGCTTGGTTGGAGTGTCTGACAAGCATTCGAGAGCATACCGATCGTGAGACGTCACCCCAATTTGAATTTTCTTCCATTCATATTAGAAGTAAAAACGGCAGGAAACAAATAGTTGCACTCAGTATTGCAGCCTGAAGTACGCATTATTGTCGCGGTTATGGTGTCCTTTACTTTTACCATGTCACTGACTAAGTCTGTTGGAACGTAACACAGGCTGTTACCGAAATCTGTTTCACATTTCTCAAGTATAATGCTAAGAGAGTCAAATGACATTCTCATTCCGCGCTACCAATATTGACTCATTGAATTTCTGTCGTCAAAATAAAGTCAAGATGACGTATGATGATATCGTTTTTGAAATTTTGATAACCAAAGTAAGTTATTTTCTGACCGGTTTTTTTTTTTGTAATTATCATCAGTTTTCATCACATTTGGGTAGGATGAAGTTTTCAAACTCGTAATTTGGCACTAGCTGCTGGTTTTGGAGGTCTATCGTTTAGACGGCAGTCTTCTGAAAAGTTATGTGGTTTTCGATTGGGCTTCTTCAGATTCGCTCTCAGATTTCAGATTTCGTGTGTCTTATCGAACATAAATACGTGACTTGCTCTTTTTTGTGTTGATATTAGTGCGGTTCGAATATGTGTACTGTGTAGCGTTTGACACTTTTCTAAGCATTTTGCATTCACTGCTTAAATTTTGTATTAAAACATTCTAAATTTGCGCCCAGATTGATTTCTTAGCATTTGTCCATAAATAATTAACAAAAATAGAGCAGTTGAAAAATTTTACGAAAACGTAACCTAGTTGTCAAACTCAAACGTACTTGTATTGGTCTGAGAAAAAAATCCAGATTCGCAAAAATGGTCTGAAATCTGGAAGAGATTGCTTTTTTCGTACCAAGCGAACATAAAAAAGTGCTCTGAGAGCGCCCAATCGAATACCACATTGCATGGCCCAAGGCAAAACATCAATGCGCTGACAGCTGCGTTCACATATTTGTGTGTTTTTCAATACACATTTTCCGCCGTGCAATTTTTAGCGTTCATCGCGTTAAGGCTCGAAAGTGGTCAAGTAGTTTAATCATCCGCACTTTGCGTGCTTAAGCGTTGGCACCGACTTATGACTGACTTGCATCATTCGCTTATCGTTGAGATAGACAAAGTCCCTTACTCCCTCCTAGTTCGACATTTGGTTATGGCCGAACTCCGACTCATCTAAGTGCAGCCTAAATTACAATACTCAGTTAGGTCGTTCGCGCGTTTGACTAGAGCCCAGGGAATTGATGTTATGAACTACAAAATCTTAAGGAATAAGGTTAGAAATTAAATTTTGATACACCATTGTTCAGTTCTCAGAATACAATTTTCGGTCACCACTGAAATAAAAGTTTGAACTTACGTTTTCGCCACAGGTCGCTTTTCAAATCACCGTAATTTATGGCGTTTTTCATTGAAGATCCGAGAGAATTGCTCTTGTCAATAAAACGCCAGACTTCTTTGTTGATGGCGGTACATTTCTATAGATAATTTGCTATAAAAATAATATATTCCTCGTTTTAAGCGAAAAGGACCACAATTATTGTAAATTTTATTTTCGACCAATGTTTCAAAAACCCTCTCTATTTTTATGATTGAGTTAGCAAACTAAAAGTTCGCACTCCAGTATTCGGAAGCCAAATGTCTGGAAACGCTCAAGTCTAGAACAAAAATCTAAACTTGTACATTTTCAAGTAGCTTAAGCAAGTGGACAAAGTATGGGATGGGTGCTAGCGTAAGCGCTCACATAAATGCTGGTACAATATTACATTTAATAACAATTTATTTTTTAGTAAAAATACCGTTGCATAATGCAAAAATTAGTAAAAAAAAAAATTATAAAAATATTAACAAACAAAAACTCTAGCTGCCTTTTGCATGAGATATAATTATATAGCATAAAATAAGCAACATACATATTACAAACAAAATTATTATAATATAATAATAAAACAACCATGGAAAACACCACTAATAAGAAAAGTTCGCTTTTTATCTGCAATATTATACAATATATATATACACATATATACATTAATACAAATAAATATATTTATAAAAAGTTACATGTATTTTAAGGAACAAACAAATATAATAAAAAAAAACTAAAACTAAATGAAAAGTCAACCAAATATAAATTCTTATTAAGAATTAAGAATAATATACAAGAATGAAGAAAATAATAAACAAATAAACATTGCGAACCATCGTAGGCATTATATTCTCTAAGTTTTAGTGCACAAGTCTTAAAATTAACAAAAATAAGGTAAATAAATACGTTTTAAATATTTATTTCTTCTTACTAAAATGCGAAAAAAGAAAAACAAAATTATACATAGGTATATAAAACAAGTAACGGAAGCCTTCAAATTGATTTAATATTCATTCTTTTGAAGCTTAAATTTATTATTATTATAAATTAAGGTATTCACCACATCACATTAGTTTGTTATTCTGTAATTTTAAACTCTATTGAGAGCTATAAATAAAAATATAAACAAATATTCGAATGAGTTTATTTCTCCTTTAAATACCATTTAATATAAGGCTTGCCGATTCCGGGTTATAAGTAAGATTTTTTGAGTAAAATGTAGGCATTTGAATAAATTGTCCAATGTTGCCTTAAATGAAGTAACTCGATTTATGCAAATATCTACATTTTTTTAACCCTAGTGTAAGGTGAACAACTCACTGGTATCATGAAAGCTCTGGGGCCCTATTCTGTATCTCGTTTCGAAAGTAACATTTTTCGAAAATGAACTTTTTGTACTCTCTATTTCGAAAGCCGAATGAAATATACTATACTACTTCGATTCAGAATTCCGAAAGTATTACAGAGGACCAACTTAAAAACGCAACGGAAAGCAATTTGTAATAGGATTGACTTTTGGAACTATTAGATTTATTCTTTATGAATAGAAAGATGAGTATACAATGTAGTCTCTACAATGTTTCAGGAATAACTTAGAAAAAATAAAATTAATTTTCCTATATAATAAAAGCTAAAACTACTTGATCAATAAATCTCAAGTAACTTTTGTATTTCTACTGTAACAGGAACGAAATAGAGATTAGGGCCACTGACTCACAGTAGTTGTTGTAATTGCGTGCTGAAGAACCAGCGTTGCCAGAAATATTTGAACCGTCTGGCAACGCTGTGAAGAACCTACTTTGCTTTGCTGAGAGCGAATCTAAAAAAACACGCCTATTGTCGATAACCGGTCGGAAAACTGTTTCTATCGATAGTCGACTTTAACTGATCGATTGGTTTTGGAACTACGAGTCAAGATTAACTTTTGCCGATTCGCAATCTTTCGATAAGATCGATTGGCTGTTGTAGTGTAGGGGCAGGTGTTCGTCTAATCCCTTGTCCTATCCCGCACCGTGAAAGAGGTGTCGAACGCTGTGCCTCGAATCGGAAATTAGCTTCTGTGGTCACTCATAGAACAGGTCCCATATTCTTTCGATATATATCCAAGTCAGAGATCATAAGTCATACTGAGACCCGCAACTCGCAATCCTCTTGCCGCTAGCCCCCTCAATTTATTTTCAAATTTGCTATTTTGTTTTGCTATCGGTGTTAGTCAATTAAGAATCCGTTTGACATGCAAAAACATCAAAAAAATACAAAAATAAATGCTGCCAACCTCGGCAACCGTGCGGAAATGTGCTAGAGTTCGGGAATACCACATTTTTACATTACTGAATGCCATTGCTTAGTAATTATATATTGTTAAAAGGCGAATAATTCGGTTTTGTTAGTTAATAAAACTTATAAATAAGAAACACATTAAGACAAACACGGTTATGTATTTACCTCTTTTCGATATCATTAAGACCGATTTCATGTGTACATTTTTCTTAAATAACTGATAAAGGTTTGGTCCTAAGGTTTTTATTTTATAAAATAACTAGCTGTACCCGCCCGGCTTCGCCCGTGCAGAATGTGGTTTCAGAATAATTGATGGAAACATTTTTTTTATGAATTTGCTGTCTTGTAGGGCACACAATTTTTTTTTTTGATAATCGCTCAAAGAAAAATCATCGATAGACATTGCAGAGGTATAACGCGAGGGAGCGGTCTGCAATAGTGAGGGAATTGAACCCGTATTAAAAAACATCCCAAAGACTGAGTCCACTTTGCCTTCATGGCATTGCACCTGGTTGTTGGACTAATCAGCAACAATTTAATATTCTTTGGACAATGAAAATGAAAGAAAATAATTATGTAATAGGTTTCAACTCACTTTTTTTTAATGTAACGCTTCTTTGTACACTATATTAGAAGTTTTGTTTGTATCGGCTGAGATAGTGATATTTCCTGCATTATTTACCCTGGAGCACGCTACATAATTATATATAACTGCCGTTGAATTCAACTCCCACTTTTCTTAAAGTTTGACCCTGTGATTTATTGATTGTCATAGCAGAACAAACATTAATAGGAAATTAAATCCGTTTAAACTGAAATGGATAATTGCTGGGAATTATTTGTATTCTTGGTATAAATACCGTATCTCCTTTACCACACCCAGTTAAAATTAACGCATCTATAACATTTTTCTGTAACGAAATCACTCACATTCTGGTACCATTCAAATTGCGAAGCAACATAATGGAAACTCCAACTTTTAATTCAATTTTATGAGCAGAAAGTCCATTGGCTGTAATGCTATTTAAAAACTTCACCGGGTAATTTACTGCCTCATCTTGATTGCCAATAACATTTATAAATAGTACGACGTGTATCACCAGGAATTTTCCCTTATATAAATCCCCTGATGTAATTCCACGATCTGGTATCACTGGTACCTATACCTATTTGATATTTATTTCTAGACACTTTATTTTGTAAGCAAAACAGGACAAACAAAGCTTTCCTACATATTTGCAATTTTTTTTCTTAGCAAACCACACAGCGTACTGCCTCTGTCTGTCTCCCTCTCCGTCACAGGACTAAAATAAGGTTAAAAGAGATGTCAATATAATATTGCGCAGTTAGTATGTTTGATTTGAGAATGAATTACATATCTAATCACTCATGTGAAATTCGCAGAAATGTTTCAAATTTTGCCTTTTTATTTAAAAACCTTTTAAGTTATCGAGTTATTGGATATCCTAAGTTGTACCTGCAGATGTCCTATTTAAGCTGGTATTTACTATACTTAAATGCTCCCAGTATTTTCGAACGGAAAGCGTGACAAAGAAAAAAGCAGAACGAAACGAAAAAATAAATTACTCTTGTCCATTTTTTTCCGGAATTTATAGAGATATAAAGTTGAAACAAAGTAGAGATTGTAGGCCAAGGTATCCTCTATAGGCTTGTGAAAATTTTTTTTTATATGATACTATCCACACGCAACGAATAATTTCAAATTTAACGGGTAAAATTCTATGAACACTGCCAGCAGCTTTCCCACAGCGGAAGTGGCTCATATTTTTTGCGAATGTGTTGGTGATTCAGAATTTTTGAAGTTACGTGACAGTAGTCAACAGAGACAATACTGAGACCACCAACTTCGGCCGATTTCCCGTTACTTGCCTACAAGCTATATTTTTATTGGGTGGCAAATGCAAAGTGCGCTGGTTTTGTTACATAGAAATTCGTATTGACAAATGTCACGCAACTTCAAAAATTCCGGCTCACCAACACACTCGCAACTTGCACTTGCACTTCCGTTGTGGGCAAAGTTGCTGACAGCGTTCATAGAATTTTATCCGTTAAATATGAAATTATTCGTTATGTGTGGATAATATTTTTTTTAGGAATATGTGTTCATTTGCTTAAGATATTAATAAAAAATGAAAAACGTAAATCGATTGAAGGAAAATAAAACATTTTGAGCAAATTTTGTTCAGTTATCTAAGAAAAATTAATACATGAAATCGAATTTAAAGATAGTCAAAAGCAGAAAATACGCAACCGTGTTTGTCCTAATAAGTTTCTAGTATATAGAACATCTCCATTAGATAGTTTTACTGACCACCAAAATCTAATTATTCGCCTTTTAACAATTTGTAATAACTAACCAATGGCATTCTGTAATGAAAAAATGTGGTATTCCCGAATTCTAGCACATTTCCCCACGGCTGCCGAGGTGGGCAGCATTTATTTTTGTATTTTTTGTATGTTTTTGCATGTCACACAGATTCTAAATTGACATAACACCGATGGGAAAACAAAATGGCGAATTTGAAAATAAATTGAGGGGGCCAGCGGCAAGAGGATTGTGAGTTGGGGGTCTCAGTATGATTTGTCTATGGTAGGCAATACGAATTTCTATGTAACAAAACAAGCGCACCAAATCGTGACCACTCCGTAAAACTAAAGCTTGTATGCTAAGTAACGGGGAATCGTCCGGAGTTGATGATCTTAGTATTGTCTCTAACCCAAGTGACAGCTATGGTTGACGACGGGGGTAATGGTGGATTTTTATATCCGGAGGAGGAAAACGGCCTTTTGGTTTTCATCTACTTCGGCGGGCAGACGCGTCTGTACGGAACGCGAAAATCCACAAACATTCAACCCTATCGAGGTATCCGTTCGGAAAAAATTCCGATACGAAAGTCAAATCTGATCGGAATTTAAATTGCGTTCGAAGTATCAGTTTCGGAATAAAATAAATGAAGCATATAAACGCGTTCATTTCACATTAAAATAATCAGCAGCAATAAGTTGTCGGAGAGCTTTGGTAAAAATGCGCAGCGTAGCTGTCAAAAGTAAGTGGTATAACCAAAAAGCGGTTCCTCGCAATGCGACAAGGTGCACTACATGTCATCGGAGAACTTTCCCGAAAGTTGTATCGGAACGGATATCGGATTGGAATTTATCCGATTCCGTACAAATCGGAGAAAATTCCGTTCCGAACGAATACGTCGATAGGATAGTGTCCGGCCAATTACTTTTCTCAGAAATCGCGACACGTGAGGCGTTCGTCGCGAGTGAGTTCATTGTTAAACCCAAAATAAATAAATCCAAGAAACAAGTCAGAAAAGAAATTAGAGGGCATAAGGAGTGAAACATGGGAAAAAACCTTTCAAAATCTTTGCCAGTGACCGATTCCGGATAGCATAGCCGTTTTCATAGGTGTAACTAAGAGCCGTCTGTTCAAGTGTTTAAAAGTGCGGTGCGCTGTGTACTTTCTATCCCCTTGGGCACACGTAAAATAGAAAAAAAGGAGAATTACGACCCCCCTTTCCCCTCAACGAGTGAAAAAGTTCGTTAAGAAAATGAAGTGAAAAACATGTTTCCAATAAAAAATAAAAATTTATGTAAGGGCCAAAGGTTTTTAGAGACAAAAACGACTACTAAAAATGAGTGTGAATGCAGGTGTTGCTGACGATTATATGAATGCCGTTTTCCATTGGTTTCACTCGGGGATCAACTCATTCCGAAATCCAATGGAACAACAAAAGAGCTTCTGAAAGGATCCACAATAGTATCGGTGAAATGCCAAAAAATAATCTACGGCTGCTGTCTGTCGCCTGACTTGTATAAAATACATAAATTACATTTGTTTGAGTGCTTCTTGAGTGGATTCTGACTTCAAATCGAGAAGCGAAATTCTCTTCTCAGAATCACCAGAAGAGTATTTTTTGTGCCAATGGAACGGTTTCAGATGTAATTTTTTCGATTCCGGACTCTCCCGGACGCTTCTTTTTGCCCAATGGAAAACGACATGAATGTCAATTGACAATCGCAAAAGGGTCCATAAACAGACACAGTTCTCAGAGCCAAAGCTATAGCTCTAGCTCAGAATATTTTGAATAACAAAAGAAGCAAATAAAGCATAACATCAAGTAATAGGTTATCAGTTGTTCTTGTTACACGTTATTAAAAAATGAAATTGGGTAAATCTAGTCAAGAATTACATAACTGAGACTATGTGACCGAAGAATCGGCTCCCTGAAGTAAAACCTTTCAACTGAATCGAATTAAGTCCAAATGATGCCGAAAGTTCTCCAATAATTTGCCGGCTCAGGTCTGGAAACTTCTTCCCTCAATATGCTACTGCTTTCAAAGAATACGACATTTTATTTATATACCGATAATATCTTTATTTTTCATACATTAATAATTACAATTCGTTTCATTATTTCCTTTGAACAGACTTAGTAAAATTTTTAAATTTCCCATAACTAATTGTAAATTTTTGTTTTATTTTGCTTTTCAAAAAATCTTTTTTTTTATCAATAAAAAATAGTTTTAAAAGTAAACCGAGTACAAAAAGAGTATTTTAAATGTTAAGTAAACAACAAATCACACAGAGTAAGTATATCATAACTTCTACTATACTTATAATGTAAAATATTAATAAAAAATGTTGTAAAAATATTGAACAAAGTTTGAGTATATATAAAAACAGAAAACAAACAAAAATAAAACTGTAAAAACAATGTCTCCGAAACCATGCGAAAGATTATTGGAAACAAAAAATCACTAATCGAGACTAAAGTTACACTTATTCTTAAATATTTATTTGCTTTTTTTTTGTATATTTCTTTTTTCCTTCTTTCGATAACAATTAAACTTAAAATACATATTTTGTGTAATATCCATGTGTTTTCTTACAATTTGCTTTTAAGTGTAGATGATTTTTTTTTTTTAAATCGTTTATATTTAGATACAATTGTTGTGTTTTATTAGAATACTTGTAGGTACATCTATAATTTACGGCAAACATGTTTTTATTTTCATTTGGAACACACAATAATACTGCTATTTGCGTATAATTTAAATTTGATTTATATTTGTTTTTTTTATAATAATTTTTGGTTTTTGTTTGAAATTAGATTTCGATTTATTTTTTGGTTTGACTATGTGCGGATGAGTGAGTAAAAATAATTTAATGGAAGCATTTAAATTTGTTCCATTTACATGATGTATTTAGTTTAATTTACAATAAGTAGGTTTCGTTTCTCTAAAATATAAATCTGTAACAAATGGCAGAGGCAGGCGGTATCATAAGTGAGTGAACAGAGAGAGATCTTTGAATTGTATTCATGAATATAAGTACGAGGCTTTTTAAAAACCGTAGAAAACGCACGTATTTCGATCTATAGGATTATTTAGGGGTCAAGAATGGATGCAAAGGTACTCAAAGTGTGTCAAACGCTTCAAGGCCACTATACATCCGATACGTTAGGTCCTTTGTGCTTCCACATAAAACAGAGTCGGTCACATCGGCTACTTTCAATATTGGAGGAATTTGCTTATTTTGTTGATAACCGTTTCAGCAGTATCAAAATATTCCTTGAAGAAGTACTCTCCAAGAGTTGCTTTCTAATCGAGGATAGCTGCGGGCTACATACCAAGTGAAAATATTGTGGTGTGGAATGTAGCGTGGAACCTAAAATGGTGAAGTGTAAACAACCATTTAGTCACCAAAAAAGTTCCACTTCCAATTGGAGACTAGAATCTGTCAAATAAGTGGAGACTTAAGTGATCCAATTCTAGAATCAGTGAGTTTGTTCGGAACGAACCGGAGTAAACTAGAAACTTCTCGATAGATGGCAAAGCGGATATAAAAGGCAGATTTGAGAACAAGGACGGACAGTTTATTTTTAAACAGTGATTGGTAAAGTTCGAAATAGTAATCGGTTGTGAAGATAAATAAGTGTAAAGTAATACAGTGAATTAAGTGATTGGTTTAAATCGTATAAATGTAACAATAATAAGAATCAACATTTCGCGAGGTATGTGCCTACATCATTTTAGTTTATTTGTATCTTGTTTTGTTTTTTGATTATAAGCTATACACCTAAGTTTGTTTAATTAATAGTATGACTGATGACAAGAAAAAATATACAGCCTCGCAGTATTTTACTGCAGCTTTCGTTGAGACTGTTACGGGTTGAGTAATTGAGCATTGGACTATTTTGCAGCATAATTTTTTAACTGCAGAATTCGAAGCAAAATGTGTTATGCAAAAAAGGAAACTTTGACCGCAGTGACAAGAGCTACCCGTGAGTCGGTGATAAAGGTAATACCTCCGGATGGTATCACCTTCTTTATCGACAGCCAGGCAGCTATAAAAGCCTTTACTGCCATAGTAATAAAATCGAGATTGTGAAGGGCTGTCGCGAAGAGCTCAAATTACTGTGCTGGGTACCTGGACATGAGGTCATTCCAGGCAATGCGAAAGCGGATGAACTAGTACGACAAGGTTCGGCTAATGCTTTAGAACAAACATGCCTCTCTGTGTGTATCTCGCTCTGTACACTAAAGCTACAAACGAGGAAGATGACCACAGAGGAGACAAATGCCTGATGGATATCCATGGATGGTTGCGCTTACACAAGAAATCTATCCTTTTGTAAATCCTACGCTTGTAGGTATCATATCGGAACAAAACGCCCTGCGATATCATCAGAATAAAACAGCTAAGACACTACAACTCATAACCTCACATCCTATCACACTATCGATCAGGTCTAAGCGATCAGGTAATGAGCCAAACTAACACTTCTGCTGTACTCCCACTTTCTTCTCCTCACCCAGAATCACGCATTTCTAGATCTCCAGGTCTGAAGAGGTCCCCTACCAAGAAACCAAACACATATTACAGAAGAAATTCTAAGTCATGACGAACCCCCAGAAGAAGGATCCGCCTACTCTGAAGAGGAGCCTGAATCTCCGGATTGCTCAAAAGGACGACGATCGGTGAGTGTGAGTTTTAATCCAATGGAAACATTAGCGGAGCTAGACAAACTTCAGTCTCATGTAGAGAAAGTGATGCGGCGGGAGCCCACCTGATCTCAACAAAAGAGGACATGGAATTAAACAAAAACTTCAAATTATTATACACAAATGAAGACAACCTCATTTTTCCACATGAGAAACCTGGTCCTTCAAGACCGAGGCCTGCCACCCCGAAACCTCTCCCCAAGTCCAACACTCCTCCCTTTGTAGCTCTTACCGAAGCCAACTTCCTCTCGCAATTGTCGGTGAGAATTTCTGACAGTGAACTGTTCAAGTTCTTCTCAAGAACTGGTTTCACAATGGCGAGATCCTTGTTGGGAGAGTTATTAGACAAGTTGAATGCTACTGCAAACGACCAAGAATACTTGATAAAAGAGAAGTCATACGCGTGGAAGGAATGTACTCCGAAAGGCTGCTGAGTTCATTCGAGCTTATGCAAGAACCTCTGAAACGCATGGAGACAGCTCTGATTTCCTCTCAAGACCAACACTTAACCATCTGTCATGCCTTCACAGCCATTTAATTCATGTAGAAATTGTTGAAATATACATCTTGATTTGGCAGCACTACGTATTGCAATACTCAATTGTTGAACGCAGCCTTTTACTTCTTCCCGAATGTTCGCTGCGAGAACAACGTTTTATCTATTTTCTTTTTTTAATACCTTTTCAAGTTTTACGTCTAAATAAAATCAACTTATTTTATACTTATCACCATAATAAAACTCGCGTTTCATTTTATAAATCAACAGAAATATATATATATACAATGATAATCGCATATATAGTTTCAAAAGAAGCAATTCCAGCCAAATCCAGAAGGTAGTTGAACTCATGGAACAAAACCCAGACATAGCCAAAGGGTTAGTACGATTTGGAGCTTCAATAAAATCCAACAAAGAATATTGGGATAATTTCGCTGTTAAAATAAGAAGGGTGCGCTGGACAACTTTATAATAGGAAGGATTGAAGAAGTGCGCATAGATATCAATTTGTCTTTTATTTGAGTTAATGAGGAAGTGTTGGTTTCACAGAAACCTTTAAGTTAAGGGGCTTGACATTGTCATGCTCCAAAAAATAGCCAAGATATGGCCATAAATCAAAAAATCTACTATAAGTTTCGACGTAGCTCTTATTTTCCAATGCAAAACTGAGCTAACACGAAATGTTATAGTATTTTTCACCACAAAAGTGACATGATTCCAGAGTAATACCGACGCAATCCAAAATGACTCTAATAACCGAATTAAATTTTATTGTATTAAATTAAAAACCTGCGCAAAAAAGCGACATTTCGAAATCCTCCCTTCAAATATTCAAAACAGCTACAAAACGAAATTTGTTTAGTTCTTCGTATGCAATACAGCGATAAAACAAAATATCTCTCCCTTTCTCCTTAAATTTGTGTACGCTAAAGAGCGACAAGTGGCAATAATTTTTTTTTTTTTTTCATCGAAGCGATATGTCAAAATTTGGCGGGATTTTTCATTATTCCAAGAGCTATTTTCTGAAAGTGTTGTGAAATATTTTGTGAGTTGGTCATGATAACAATATAAAATTAATAATATGGAAAATATTCGTGGTTTAGCTATTTTGGAAAGGGTAAGAAATGTTAAAATTTTGAAAGTCTTATTTTTTAGTGTGCAAATTCAAGATCAATATAACATTTTGTAAAAAATGTTAACAAGGTACCTTCTTGCCACTTTTTTGCTCTATGGGTTTATTTTTTGAATACTACAGTTAAAATTATTTTTTAGGAGTCTGAAAATTGTATTAATCATCAAACAGGAAGAATTAAGTCAGTTGGGTGAAATTATAGACATTTCCAATTTGGCGACTTATGGCCTAGGCCCGGCAATATTCGAAGTAGAAAAGAATGAAAAGAGTGTTTGTTTTAATTTAATAGCTTTATCTATTTGGAATGTGCATGATGCATGATTGTTGATGAATTGGAGGTACAGTTGGAAGGTGAGATTGCCGCTTTTGAGGCTGAGAATGAAGATAAGGCTGAGAATGGAGATAAGGCTAAGAATGGAGATGAGGCCGTTTTTGTTGAACGTCATTCTACTTTCGAAGAAGTTCTCCAGGTTGATGAACGAAACATTGAAGAAGAAATAGGAGTGCATTGGGTCTTATCTGAACAAAATCTTTCACCTTTATCAGTATTATATTTATTTATTTATTTATTTATTATAAGGTTATTACAAATTACAAGGTAATAGAGCTAAAGAGCCTAGCTGCGGAGACTATTGGCTTATTCTTAAGGTCAACGACAAAGGTCTAACAAGAAAGAGTGCCCGAAACACACTTAACTGGACACGAAAAATTAACAAATTGAAACGAAATTCGGGGGAGAGCTATAAAGCCGAAAGAACGGGACGGGTTTTTCCAGCCAGATCTGTGCAATAATAGTTGTTCTTATAAATGCACTTTCAATTTTACTGACATCCAATGGGAACACATTTTAAAAAGTTATTGGAACTTGGGGGACGCATCGAAGCAAAGGAAGCTTATCAATAACAGTGTCCAGGAAGTCAAGTCAAAATACCGATACACAAGAGAAGGCTCGACACGAAAAACAAACTTGTCATTTCATTTCCTTCAGGATGGTGAACGTATTACTCTGCCAGACTTTCTTTTGTAACACATTTAACATAAGCGCCAAGGTTATCGAAACAGCTCGATGTAAATTTAAGAATTATGTTGGTCAACCTGACCTGAGACGCAAACACGCGAACCATCCATCATTATCAGTAGAGATTCAGGAGGGGATAAAACGACACATAAACAGCTTTGAACGCATAGAATCCCATTATCTTAGACAACAGACAAAGAGAGAGTACATTGATGGCAGTTTGAATATAAGCTCAATGTACTGAATGTACAAGGAAAGTGCATTAATGATGGGATAGAATGCGCAAAACAACACGCATACGAAAAAATGTTCAACTTGTAAACATGTTTAAAATTAAAGTATGTTTAGTGGACGCACTCAGCCTCTTTGGCTCGGGCAGCGCCATCTACCTATTCCCCTTGTAAGTAAAATATAAGAAATCAGAGCCAACTTCGGTTCGAACAAAAACGAAGTAGCTGTGGCTAACTTTCATATTGAATATATACCTAAGGCGAACTGGACACAGATCCGACCATCTTGTTATAAATTTTTAATAAAATAAAAATCCAATCGCTGTTACAAACTATAACTTCAATATTGTTTTTTTTCAATCGAAAAAGGATCAATGCATTCAATGTTTTCAATTTGAAAACTCATCTGAAGAAGGAAAAGTACTTCTGCAAGAAAAACACGCGAGACATAAAAATGAAAAAAAACTGTCCAGAAAGGAAAAAAGAAGCAGACAAGAAGATGTGTGAAACGGACGAAAAAGCGAAAGTGATTTGCATGGATTTGCAAGCCGTTATTTTTGTGCCATGTGGCGATGTTTCATCATTTTTCTATAAAAGGAGACTGCTTTGCTTCAACTTCACCATATCATCAACACCCGGATTTGAACTCCCTGAGGTAAACCCAGACAACGATGCATACTACGAGTATGAATCCGAGAAGCCAACCACACTTTATGTAAAATAGATCTAATACACAATCATTGTATACCGTTGGGCCCCTGTTGTTGAGCCAACACATATAAATATTAATTATTCACCATCTTTTGTTACCAAGTTTAGGTCAAATTGTATATACAAAAAGTTCAATAAAAGCAAATGCAAATGTCAACTTAACCATATTCGAGCTGTATTTAAAAAGAAGGCTTTTGTTATTTGTGGCATGAGGGCATAGCACACAGACGGTCCGATGAAATTGGTGCAAGTCTTAAAATCTACGTTAGTCTATGCTCTGAAAAACGAGTAGAAAACATAGTACTTTGGTCGGATAACTGCTCTGGACAAAAAATAAAAATAAATACATTTTATCTCTTTTTATACAATTAGTTCCAATCTACAATGTCAAATCAATAACGCAAAAGTTTTTAATAGTCGGACACACACAAAATGAAGGTGATAACATGCATTCATTAATTGAAAAAAAAAACCAAGGCAAAATGTTTAAAATCAGGACCAACTTTTACGTGCGACCAACTTATGCCTATCATACAGCTAGGAAAAAAATCTAAACCTTTCTATAAAGTTCACCAACTACAAACCAACGAAATATTTGAATTAAAGGACTGCGCGAAAACAGGACAAAATTTCCAAAAAAAACCTTGATGGGGAAAAGGTTGTATGGGCTGACATCAAGGTTATCATGGTTGAAAAGCAAAGTCCAGCCATAGTTAAATATACGATTTCGTTTGCTGATAAAAACTTCAAGGCTTTTAAAGTCGCGGCTGAACAGAGGTTTATAAGTTTAAATCCAGTTTATCCTAATGGTCCACCCAAAATACCAATAGCGAAGAAAAAAGATTTGATGGACTTATGCGAACAAAATTGTATAACAGCTTGCCATCACCAATTTTTCATAAACTTGGAAAGTGAAGAAGCAGGAAGTCCTAAATTAAGTGTTATTAGAAAGAGAAGATCTGGAGCTTAAAATAACATTTAATCATTTAAAACATACTCTAAAAATCCTTATTTTTTTCATACTCGTTTCCTTTAAAAATGTAGATATATTTCGAGTTATGTCCTTCTTGCACAAGAATAATTGTTTAAAACAACAAGGGACATTTTGAATTATTGCTCTTTTACACTAAAAGTTTGCATTCATTTTGTAAATTAACTAAAAAACGTTAATTATTTATTTGATTTGACTGAAAAAAAATGTAAATTTTTGATAAAAATTAAAGGATTATTTATTTCTTTTTGTAGTAAAGTTTAAACATTTGAAGTTTTTTTTTCTTATGTTAAGTTACAGGCAAAAATTTGTTTTACATTTTTTTGAGTCGCGTTTTCTCGAATCGCCATTTTTTTACTTATCGCTCTTTTGCACTGGAGGTGCGATATGACCTTCGATTAGCAAAAAATGTCGTTCAAAAAAGTGTAACGAAGAAAGCTCGGAGCTTTTTTGTTGTATTTCAAATTTCCAGAAGCAAAAAAGAGATTGATAAACTGATAGAAATTTTAATTTTGATTTTTTTTAAATTTTATTTTTTTTGCCTATCAATACCGACATTAAAAAAAAATCAACTAAATTGGTTGAAAATTACGGGCGATAGAGGGAAACATACACTTTTTGTCACTTTGTTTTATATATACAGAGAAGAGAAAAGAATAGGTAGAGATAGAGATAGAGATAGAGAAGAGATTACAAAAGAAAAATTGTCTGGGATAATTCGGGTTAACCCTTAAATGCACAATTTTTCAAAAATTGAAAACAAAAATATTTCTCATTTTCTCGTCAAAAATTATTTTAAACAATGAAAAATTGTTAAAATGTGATTGTTCCATACATGGCACACCATGCATTAATCACGTTTGAAATTAAAAAGAAACATATCTCAAATTTGAGTATCCTTTGAGTATTCTAACGGGACCAAAATATAAATAGCATCGTTGTATTAATATAATGTGCCATATGTGGTACTCGATGCGATTACATCAATTTTTTGTTTGTATGCCAATATACCGGCAAAAAACAGGTTTGTGCCAGATATGGGCCACTATGCATTGAAGGGTTAATCACCCTTATTGCGAAGATCAACTATCAATTAATAATTGAAATTTATTAATCAATTATAATAAATGGTATTGTGACTGTCAACTGTCAATTGTTACGTTGTGAATTTTTTTCAAAAATATATTGTGAATGAAAAAAAATCGGAATTGCGAACAACAATTTTCATCGCTTTTCTCGTCAGTTGTCAATTTTTCTTTCAATCATAAATTTGCAGTCGATGAGTTCGTGCTACCTGAAGAAATAACTAAAAAATGTGAGTTTCGATTTAAATAAGTGATAAATTTTTAATTTTTAATTTCCAAAGGTCTCAAAAAGTAGTGAGTAACAAAAGACAGTTATGCAGATTAGTCCAGGGATTTTGTTTCAAAGCTGTAGCAAATACAAAGTGGGAACAAATTGGTTTAGCGCTGAATAGCCTAGGGCCTCCAGAATGAACTTCAGAAAAGTGGCAGAGAGTATGGATCGATCTAAAATGCAAGATAAAAAAGAAGAAAACAGAAAACACCACCACTGGTGATGGCCCAAACAGGCTTCACCATTTCAGCGATTTAGAAGAAGTTGTTAGCTTGTTAGGACTGAATGCATGCGTCAATCCACCTGGAAAAGAATTTGACTTTGAGTTTGAAAACGATATGTCAACTGCAGATGCCTTAAATGAACAATCTATCGATCAGATTCACCCGGTTCCAGTTGAAGGTGTTTAGCAACAGAAGAAAAAAACTCCTCGGAAGGAAAAGCTTCAGGAAGATCGTATATCTAGAAAAACAAATAAAGTATCACGAAAATATGCTAAATATTTAATGATTTTTTTGCACGTTCCTAAAAAAAAAAACAAACTTCTGTCAGACGCACATTCTTATTCACAATAATAGAAATATTTTCAAGGCATTCACAAACAACATCACAATATTTTATCAATTCATTTTCGCAATAACGATTTTTATTTGAATTGATAAATTCTATCAACCGTCAATCGATTGATGTTAATCTTCGCAATAAGGGTGAAATATGTACCATCAAGATTTATCTTACACGACTGGTTTTCTGCATTTGTTTCGTGCTGTTCTTGACACCAGTACGAATTTTCTTTTTAAATCGCCCAAGTACTATGATCTTTCTCATTTCAAACAAGAAAACTGCCCGAGATTACTCACTTATACCACCGATTGCCTTAGAACTACAAAATGATTAAAATATGTATGGATGCATGTGTAACTGTTGATGAGTATTTTCTTTCAGATAAAATTAAATCTACTTAGAATATTTTATATGACTTGTCTTTTTATTTTATTTTTTTGTTTTTTGTAAACGCCTTTCGTTACGTTTGTCTTTGGTTTTGCGCTATTGGTAAGTAGTAAACCTAAGTAAATCAACATATATTTGATGTATACAATTTAATATATCGTTTGTATGTACCTTCCATTTTAGGTTGAGTACAGTAAATTAAATGCTTTCCTGTCTGTCTACATATTGCAAATATTGTTTTCTAACTTACGATTGTTATTTTATTTTTAAATAAATGCAAGAGAACAAAATACAAGACGAGATAGAGTACGAGTACATTTCACATACACTAATATTGCTACTTTGGCTTTGTACATCTTAATTTTTAGATATTCAGTTTCTCTTTCAATGTTCTCTGATTTAACTTTCTTTTTTTGTTAATAATAAATTATGTACCTATATGCAATTTTTGTTTTCTTTTCAATGTTTAAATATTGGTAATACACGTTGTGTCAGACAATTGTTTCGTTAAAATATATTTTTGCTCTTAACGAAAACACATTTACATTCGAGTTTGTCTTGTTTTGGTATTTGTTTTTGTATTTGTTGACGTGGCATTTTGGTTCTGTTTCAATTCGTTTAACTTGAAATTTGTTAAATTGAGAAATTAAATATGTTAGATTTAGATTGTTAGTTATTTTTGGTTTTGTTTCCTAAGAACTAATGTGGGGGTGCTCATGGGGTAAAAGATACACTTTCGCTGTTAATTTAAATATTTATATAGATTCTGCTGTTTTTTTTTTCTTAAAACATCTTTTACATATACACTGATGAACGTACTTACATTTTGCTGCTTTAAATGTGTTTTTGAACACAGACGTTGGGTTTCTTTAAATATATTAAAATACTTCGCTGGAAAATATTTGAAATATTTAAAGAAAGTGCGACAAATCTCATTCGTTTATTTCCTCTTCCGAGGATGAGCTGGCTGGAATTGTGGAGAACCATGGCTCGCGGGTATTGTTTTTGACAGTTCTAAAAAGAAAAGTGGAATATTTTTAAATAAATAATATTTAATATAATTGAATGGTGCAATGGTGCAACTTCTTCTGATAAAGACGGAACTAGAGCGCCAGTGCTATTTTTGTTAATAACCTTTGAAATACTCTCATTTCATTTCATTTATTTATTTATAATGCATGATGATAAGCTATATTCAGCGAAAAAAAGCTACAAAGGTAGACGAGTAATTCAATAATACTAAGTAATTACAATATCAAAATTAAAACCACATTCCGTAGAGTAAAATAAGATTAATTTTAAATTGAGAGATGTTTTCTTAAATCATTTTTAAATCTTCTTGTGTCGTTAATTCTTCTAATAAGACAGACAGTGAGGTTGTCGTGGTATTAGAATGTTTGAAGAGAGGTTAAGTTGCGGAACTGCATTAAGCTGTTGAACGTCATGTTAAGAAGTCGTGTAGAAAAGTTCTCGATGTACCGTTCTCTCCTTTTGAGGTGCCACAAGTCGAGTCAAGGATTCGAAAGTTAGAAAAGCTCCGGGGGACGACCGCATTCCCTTCGAGTTCTATAAAAACTGCACCAATGAATTTGTTGAAGCACTCACTGCGGAATTTAACTTTACATTTTTGAAACAGCGGATGTTCCTGGTAGCTTTAAAAGAGCAATTATTTTCCCTTTGCATAAAAAAGATAACTATGATGATCCGAGAAACTACCGGGGCATAAATAAATTAGCTAAGCTATTCGGAACCATTTTGTTTAATAGGCTCATTCAGTGGGTGTCGGATAAGAAAATTCTTCATGAATTCCAAGCGGGTTTTAGGAAGAAATACTCAACAATAGATCAAATATTTTCAATTATTAACATCGCTGAAATATATAAAACCCAACACAAGAAACTCTATGCCTTCTTTGTTGATTTCCGCGCAGCTTTTGACTCAATTCCATCTCCAATAATCTCTAATAAAGTCATCAACACCTTAAGAGCCATGCATGACAGTAATGTAGCATACGTCTGGGATGGAGAATTTATTTCTGATTAGTTTGGAACATCAATGGGGATGGAAATATGTTGCATACTGAGCGCGCTTCTGTTTATCCTATTGTGAATGACATAACGGACTCTGTCAAAGGAGGTATTGAACTGAATGAAGAAAAGTAATCCTCCTATCAGAAAATGCTATAAATTTTGCGATTGGCCCCTAATGTCAGTTCTGTTTTGACATTTGTGTAGTGAACACATGCGAAATACACGTTAATAAACAATGTTACGCTACAACGCGGAATATTGGTGACTATTTATTTGAGCAATAAACGGTCGGTGACTTTGGCACAACGTGAATTTCGTCGCAGATTTCCTAGCCGTCCAACGCCTACTGGTGAAACACCGCGACGTTTAGCCGCTCGCCTCGAAGAGACTGGCACAACACGAGATGCTGCCAGGCGTGGCAGACCCCGGAGTAGCCGTTCTGTGCTGTTTTCGCTGCAGGAGTCATCGGACCTTTTTTCTTCGAAGACGTCGCGGGCCAAACGGTTACTGTGAATGGTGAGCGCTACAGAGCAATGATCAACGAGTTCTTTTTGCCGCAACTTGATGAATTGGGATTGGAAAACATGTGGTTCCAACGGCACACACTGCACGTGCCACAACCGATATGCTGAAGGATGCATTTCCCGGGCGCCTAATCTCCCGTTTTGGCGATTTGCACTGGCCAGCAAGATCGCCTGATTTGACCGCTCCAGACTTCTTTTTGTGGGGCTTTTTGAAGTCGCGGGTTTATGTCAACAAGCCTCAGACTCTTCCAGCTCTTAAAGACAATATCCGTCAAGTGATGGAAAATGCCATAAAAAGGGCTCAAATGACAATCAACTGTGGCGGCGGCCATTTACATGACATCATATTCTCGACTTGATGTAAAAAAAATTAAAAGACCAAAGTTTTTCATTTTTTTTTAAATTACAGCCAAAAAACATCGGAAGGTTATTTTTGCGCCACCTTGTACCTGGTCTAATGTATGCAGACGACATCGTCTTCCTCTCTGATTCCAACAACGGGAAACTGAGCTTTAACCTTCAATTTGGAGTCGCTGTATTAATAATAAGAGCATATCCCACAGCTCTGAACAGAAAATATTTTCTGCAACAGCTAAATCGATTATGTTATATGGAGCCCAAGTATGGGGTTATTACCCCTTTGAGGAAGTAGAAAAGTTTCATCGATACTTCTTGAAAAGAATTTTCCATCTACCTAACAATACGCCTAATTATATGTTGCATTTGGAAACTGGCTACATTTTGAGCATATAGTTAAAGTAATGGAGATGGAATCAGCCAGACTGCCGAAACTAGTCCTCAATTACATAATTTCGAGAAAAGGTCTTTATTTTCAAAATTGGGAACGTTTAGCATCTGAATGCGGTTTTAATCTTGGATTAACCCTGCGGATGAGGCTACATTCGTAAGATCTAAATTTAACGCACTATTGTTATCAATCGGACGTGTTAGATACGAGAGATACGTAAACGATACTCGAAGTTCCCAACATAGAACATACTACTCGCAACTGAAATGCGATCTCCTAGATACAACATACTTCGTAAACAGCTACTCAACCGACAAAATAAGCCTACTATTGAAAGTAAGAGGTGAACTGATCACACTGAATTTTATTCCGCATCGTCCAGAGTTGCCAATCATTTGCGATTTGTGTAACAGCAGAACGAGAGAGGATGTTTTACACTTTATAGCGAAACGCCCTATTTTCAAAGAATACCGACTGAGATACTTTTGTTGCTGGATGAGGCGACAACACTGAGCAATTTAAATGGAAATATTGGGTGGAATGCGTTGTATAACTACACTACAAAGGCGCTATTGTATAGAAAATGTATTATGGAAGAATGTTTTTAAGAATTTGGAAATGTCAATAATCTTGTAATTAATTTTTTCTAAAGAACTGTTAAATTCTCTATGTGTTAAAATTTGTATGATGTACTAGGTATATGTAATTAAGCAAATATTTTATGTAGGTATCCTTAATGTCAATCTGGTAGACGGTCAATAATGACCAAACCTAAAAAAAACTTGAAAACTATATCATATCGTATCAACCTACCTTTTCCTATGAAATAAAAGTCCTTAATAACTAAATAACTAACTAAGTCGTGTAGAGAAGTGTGATACGCTATCGTACCTTCTTAGTCCAAAGATATACCGAACGGTGTTGTTGAAAGCGGCCTGCAGTTTTCTGTTACTTTCGAAGCAAACACTTCGCAAGCGTATATTAGGCCTATTTTATTATGCTCACATGATCTGTATAGATCATTAATTTCCATGGTTTACAACAAAAGTTGGATCTTGTACTGTTGTTGTAAGCCGTGGAAATCAATGATCTATACAGATCGTGTGAGCATAATAAAAAAGGCCTATTAATGTTGGTATGACCAGCGTTTTGGACAACATGAGACGTATTTTCAAATGAGTGAAGGCTTTGGTTGCCCATAAAGATGGAAGAGCAGCGTAGGTCTTACCGGTCGCAACATTTATGTGGTGATGCCAGGTCAGTTTACGATTAAATAACATACCAAGATTTTTGGCCGTTTCAACATATCCAATAGAAGAATTATCTAAAATTATGGGAAAGTACGATAAGTTCAATGAATTTCATGAGATGACTTTGATTTCGCAGGGTTTAACAGGAGATCATTCGTTTCAGACCAGCGCACAATGTTTTCAAGATCCAGACAGCACCGTGCTCAATAAGACCGAGGTCAGAACTCACGTACAACTGCACATCATCAGCATACATCTGAACCTTACTATGGTTGGTGATTGATGGCGGATCGTTAACATACAGCGAGGATAGCAGTGGACCCAAAATGGAACCCTGTGGGACACCATTTAGCGTCGAAATGACATCCGATTGAACGTCACCAACTTGAACAATTTGTTTTCTACCTGAAAGGTAAATTTGACTGCACCTTTCGAAAAATAAAATAGCTGACTGAGCGGAGTTTTTATGAGCCACAGTGTCAAACGCCTTAGAAAAGTCTAGTAATTCTAAAAACGTTATACGTTATCATCGTCCATGCTTCGCCGTAAATTTTCGATGACGTTCACTAGAGAGGTTATACGACTGTGACCATTTTTAGAACCAGCTTGTTGTGCTGTCATCAAATTGCTGGTGTCGAGGAAAAGGCTCATTTGCTTTTGTAATACTCTCTCGAACGCTTTCGATAAGAAGGGTAAATTCATCACGTTTTGCGTTTTTTTGGTATAGGTACAACTTTAGCCATTTTCCACTGTGATGGGTATACGCCTGATGTTAAGACCGAATTCAAAATATGGGTAAATGGTTGCAATATGAGCTTCAAAAATTTGCGGTTTATATCGTCGAACCCGTCTGCAGAGGACTTAATAGAGAGCAGACTTTCAACGACTTCAGCACAATCGACATTTCGAAAACCGAATGAAGGTAATATGGGTTCAGATTGCATGTGGGAATCACTTACTGAGCTCAGGACATTAGAAGTTGAAGATGCGAATTGCCGATTGAGTTCATTGCAATCGACATTTTCAAAGCGATTCAACTTTGGCTTGGCGATGCCTACGAAGAATACTCCACAGTTTACGGCTACCGAGGAAGGGGTTTGGGTTGTTTCGATTATACTTCGATTTTGAGTTACTAATTTCCAACGTACAAACATCAAAAGAGGTCAGAAAACTCCAAGGTTTCAAAGATCGGACACTCTAGAAAGCTTAAATTCGCAGCAGTTCTGGTCTATGACCCAACCAGGGGCAGACGAACATCAGCACATCGCTGGCATTGCAGTGACAGACAGACAGATAGACAGAATTTTTAAATCAATTTCGTCTCTCTTGAGAAGAAAATTTCCCTACAAACTCATTACTTACGGATTCTTTTTCGGATTCGTCGGCAGTGTGTGTGATATCCTATAGTAGGCTTGTTCCTGCTCCTCCTTGTCGTCCATCTTTCGCTGCAGCGTCATTGTTTCCTGCGGCGAATCGACAATTTCTTCGTCCAAATAATACTTGGAACTGTGAGCAATCTTGCAGTTCTCACATTCACTCAGGTAGTCATCGTCCAAGCTGGTGTCGTTGGGCAAGAAGTGCTCTTTTGGATTCAAGCAATTTTTCGATGTCGTACAGACCGGCAGTGGTTTTTCGCTATCAAGCGGCTTGGGATTGCTGCACGACGCTGACGCTGTACCCGGTACAGTGGCTGCGGTGGTATTTGTTGCGGCAGTCGCCACTGCCGCCTCAATCTTCTTTGCTACCGAGCGCAGTGTCTTCGGCAGGGTTGTGCATTTGTTGCCTTGAGATGCGGCGGCTATTTTGTGATTGGGGCTCTGCGGTTGGGACTTCATTCGAGGTGTGTTTGACTCATCAGTCACTGGTATGCTTATTACCGATGGTACTTTACTGACCACACTGGCTATTGTGCTGTTGAGCGACATCTTGCCCGATGTATGCTTGGGTAGAGTGTATGTCACATGATTGTTCTGCAGCGGATAGAAGGTTGATGAGTTGATCTTGCCCAAGCTCTGAGATTTTTCTGTGCTGAGCTGACCGGAGATGGGAAGTGTCAGTGCCGGTGGAGTATTCTTGTCCTCCTTTCGTGGAAGGGATTTTGTGAATTGGGACTTCTGATGCGAAATGGTTGGAATTTGATTGACAGCATCGCCTCCGGTATGATGGGGGGATTTCTGCAATAATAACTGGGCGGCTGCCGAAGCACTGGGCGATTTGAGATTCGTTTGACTTTTATACATTTTCGGTGGTAATGCTGGATTCGCCTCGTGATAGTTGAGAGGCACAGTATTCAGATTCCCAGTGGAGTAGAGCGATGTACTCTCGGGTAGGAGTTTCTGTGAGCTGGTGGCTTTGCCACTGCTGCTAGTGATTTTTCCCTTGTGCGAGGATAATTGCAGCTTGTCGTCACCGCCTCCTCCTGCACCTCCGTATGACTGCAAGATGGTGTGAGTCTCAAATGTGGGTGTCTCGGTTTTGAAATCGCCGACTTGCTTTGATATCGTGGCGATCTTTGTATCGTGCTGACAATACGGATTCGACGACTGGTGACCAACGTTGCCGCCCCTCTTCATGGTTCCGCTTCCATTCGATGTCTGCTCGTTAGCGGAGCCTTGATTTGACTGCTTTGACGAAGCCGTTGGGGTGCCAGGTGGCTTACATTTTGTGCCGAAACTTGAACGATTTGTGACCAACTTTGTGCTCAGAGCCGACAGAAAGACATTATTGGTTTGAGAGTTGTTAATTTGGTTTGTGCCCATATAGGACATGGGCACATGTTGCACTGGGCACTGACAAGTTGGTTTCTTGCTGTTGCTGCTGCTACCGTTGTTGTTACCTCCGCTGTTTAGCGAAGATGATTTTGAAGAGGCAGCCGATGACGAGGACATCGGCTTCGGAATCTGTTGTGCTGTATGTCCCAGGGGATCGACTACGGCAAAGTATCGCGGTATTGTTCGGTGGTAACGCCGTGACGACGATGGCGTTTTGTTGGCAGACTTGAGCGATGACGTTTGTGCTGCAACAGTTTCACTGCTGGTAATCGTGCTTATTTCTTGAATTCTGCCGTTACACTCGGCTGTCGAATACTGTGGTGATGTTAGTTGTTCGGCTTTGTTGGCCATTGGCCCCGGATCGCTTCGTTCGCTTGTGATCGCTTGGAAGGTTACGCCTGTGCTTGCATTGCTGACGTAGTGAATCATCTCCTGGGTGGGATGTTGCTTCTGAATGCGACGATTCGAGCTGTTCAAATGACAGTTCTTGTAGGTGCATTCAGTAATTTGAATGCAGTTTGTTTGCTGTAGCGATTGTGACTGTTGATGTTGCAATTGTTGTTGCTGTTGTTGTTGTTGCAGTTGTTGCTGCTGCTGCTGCTGTTGTTGCTGGTGTTGTTGCTGCTGCTGCTGCTGCTGCTGATGTTGCTGTTGCTGAAGATGAAGCTGCTGCTGCTGTTGTTGTTGAGTGCGCTGTTGAAATTGTATGTGTTGTTGTGCTTGCTGATAGTGCTGCTGATGTGTGGCACTATGAATGGCTGCATTACTAGGCAGCGGCGGAGCTGTCGTTTGGACACAAATCGAGTTGTTAGGCATATGTAGGCGATTATTGTTGGCAGCAGCAGCGACTGCAGCTACCTCCCCTAGACTGCTTAACGCAGACGAACAGTTCGATGGGGTTTGAGTTGAGCACGGTTGATTGACTGATGTTATGCAGCTGCAAAAAAGAGTCGAGTTAGTGAAAAATGTATGTAAATGTTTTTTTCGGTCAACATACCTATATGGCGGCTGGTGGCTTTCGCCAGTTGCAATTGTTGTTAGGTTGCCACCACTGTTGATGTTAATATTTATCAAATTGGTAGTACTTTGGGTTATGCTTTGTTGGTGATGCTGCGCCTGCTGAGGTTGTATTTGGGCTACTGCAGTTTGTGAGGGATGTTGCTGTTGTGGCTGAGCCAGCTGGCCACGACGTACAACATCACTTGATATATCAACCGGATTGATACCCACTGGCAGCGATCGATGAGTGGTGGTGGCAACACTTACGGTGCACTGGGCACTCAATGCCTCTGCTTGTGATATAGCTACTGCCTCCTCGTAGGGAGGTGGTGCTTCGCCTCGCGGAAAATATCCACTTGGTGGCTTCCACAAGGGATAGTGTGCTGATGCTCCGCCATACGAATAGTCCATGCCACTGAGATTGCCTTCCATATAGCCCATATTGCCAGCAATGTAACTGCAAATAAAGAGTTTAGCATATTAATAAGAAAATCTATGATGAAGACAAAGGGAGTAATGAGAATAGATGGAAATTCTTAAACACTCTCCGCAGAATTTCTTAATCTCACCAGAAGATGCCGTTGATTGTACAAAAAAAAAGAAAATGCAGAGACGATTAACCAAAACCCAAGTACTGCGAATATATCTGTAATTTGTCGAACAGGTGGAGATGAATATAAACACGAGCGGCTCTCATATAAACAGATTTAAACATTCAAAACCTACTATATTCCTATACTCTCCTACAATTGGATATGTCCAGGAAAACATCTGCAGTTCAAATCATTAGGTCATTTCTTCTCCTTACGGATAAGGGCGGGATAATTGGGGGGCTGTGACCGCTGTGCCAGGTCTCTCACCGATAATAGGTAGAAAAGTAAAAAGATGAATAATGTGTTTCGCCATTTTTCAAAACGACCCCCTAACCCCTTTTATGGGATTACTTATAAATTTTCTCCAAAGATATCTTCTTAGGATCAGGTGACTATGAAGAAAGCTGAGTGAAGGTTTGAGGCCGTTTGCTCATACGACTATTAACGACTTAAATACTTATGAGCTACTTTTTTCAGGGCATAAACTGTCACATAAAAGTTTATGTGGCACTTATCGGCAAACCGCCTGAAATGTTAGCATTTATGTTCTTCAACTTGTGGGTTTAATAATCTCCTCTGAAATGGCTCGTACCGAGTGCCAATGTGTGTAGTCGTTGACTCTTGGCGATTTTGTTTCTCATTCAGAGTTGAGCATTTGAATAAAGCTCTGAACCGAGCGTGCTCAGAGCCATCACATTTCAGCACTATCTGTCTGAAAACGCCATCATTTACATACTTTCTATTTAATGGGTCGTATGAATAAAACGTAGCAATTGCTTTTACTCAAGAGAAATGTCGAAATCGAAGCATTTGCTACATTTCGTATGAATAAAAACCAATTTGAGTTATGTCGTTTTCCATTGGGACCAGCAAAAATCTTTTTCAGATCTCAGATTTTATGCGGCTCATGGGACATGCAACAAAATTGATCTGCTTTTGTGAATGGATTAGTGCGTTATTTGACAACAATATCAGCTGCTAAAATTGCATTTGTTTTTGGTAAAATCAACCATGGAAATCGGCTTGAAAAATGTTTCCTCTGTTGTAGATCAAAGATAATGGAATACAGAGATATATATCTTTCCAGTGGAAAGGCGGCTACCTACAAGCTTTTTTCCCGAAAAATTCATGAAGTCACGCCCATATGCTCATTTCTTTTCTAGTATATGTGAGTTCCTGAATTGGACTTTAATGCAAGAATTCGCTATTCCGAAATGTGTATTTCACTATTTTTTTATTTTAATCGAAGCGTTAACAAAAACCAAACAAGTTTAATACCAAACACAAAACAATTGAACAACGCATGCCCATAAAAGCAAAAGGAATATTGGCCGGCCATTAGCAACATGCTTTTTTGTAGCTCACACGTATTCACAGACGGGGGTTGAAATTACAAAAAGAACAATGTAAAAAATTGGGTTTTGGGGGGATAGACGTACGAAAGATATCCATCTCTTTTATTCTTTCATCTCTGTTGTAGATACAAATGGAGTAGTTTCGGTGATTCGTAGTTTCCAGATGATGAGGAAAACAATGAAGATAATAATTCCTCCAAAACTATGTCCATTGTTGTTCATATATTTCTTTATTTTGGTTTTCACGGAACTTTACACATCTGTTTTAAAACAAACTTCTTTTAATGACGTAAAGCAGCTGTGCTCTATTTGTGGTAGTATGTGTAAATCTGAAAAAATATCGAGATTTGCAAAAAGTGATCCGAATCAAAAAAAAGATTGATTTTTTTTCCCAATGGAACGCCGAAAGTGATTTAGATCAAAAAAGATTGATTTTTTGTCCCAATGGAAAACGACATTAGTTCCAACTTATGACATGTTCGAAAAACGGCGGCACTGACATTTTACTCAAATCTGTATGAATAAAACTTATCAGATAAAGCAAATGCTTTTCAAATTCTGAGTCTGCTATTTAGTTGACTCAGACCTTTTGCTAAATATTTGTACGCACATTTTTCACATAAAACAATCTACGCATTGTGAGTTTTCGATGTTTTGTTTATAAGTACATAGTTAAATTAAGTTTTGTTTGTGCAGGAAAATCAAACAAAACATTGATGCGATAGGTTTTCACATTATACCTGTTTTACCTCTTGTTGTTAACGTTCGTGCAAATAAAAAGCAGAATAAACAAAGAAGAATTGGTGACGATAATAACTTCAAGCAATTGTTTCGTTTTACGCGTAAAAATGTTGACATTTTGGCTAATACTTCTTTTAAATTATAATTTTGAGAAGCGTGGTGGTGCTCTTTCAAATGTCCAGAAAATGAATTATTCTCTAACATATTTAGGAGATCCGGGCTTTCAGGTAAATATTCCAATATTCATTGTTTCATTAACTAATTGGTATGTGAAAATAGTTCAACAAGCCGATAATTGGATACATTTTCCAGCAACTGAGGAAGAAATAAAACATCCTTTCTTTTTTATTTATTTGTTTTCACTTTTTCTTTTGAATTTTTTTTCACTTTTGATAATTTTCGCACAAAAATTTGAAAATAAATTCAAAATCAACAAACCACCAGAGGCCGGACAGTTGTCACTTATGTAGTTTTCCATTGGAACAACAAATTAATCTTTTTTTTATCTAATTCACTTTTCGTGTTCCATTGGGAAAGAAAACAATTTTTTTTTTTGATTCGGGTCACTTTTTGCAAATCTCGATATTTTTATCTTATAAATTTCAGTTAACACAAGAACTCAAGCCGGCCGATCATCAACAACGTCGTGCCTTTGCTGATTGGGTCATTGAAATGCATGAAAATGATCCGGAATTCTATCGAAAAATCATCTTGACTGATGAGGCCCATTTCCACCTCGGTGGCTAAGTCAACAAGTAAAATTGTGGCATCTGGGGCTCGGAAAACCCAAGTCTACGCCAACAGCCCAGCATCGATTCAAGACCTCAAAGATAAAATTGGTGAGGCTATCGAGGACATAGGGCAGCCACTTTGCGATTTGGTTATGGAAAATTTCATGAAAAGGATATAGTCCTGTATGCGTGCTCATGGTGGCCATTTGGCGGATGTTGTTTTTCATTATTAACGGCAAACCTTCCTCTTTATTATGAAATAAACATACGATCATTTATCTCAAAAAATGACATTTTTCTTTGAATTCAAAAATAACACCTCCTATTGGAAAACCCTTTACATAAACAGCAATGGACATAGTTTTGGAGGAATTATTATCTTCATTGCCTTCCTCATCATCTGAAAATTACGAATCAGCAAAACTACTCCATTTGTGTCTACAACAGAGGAAACATTTTTCAAGCCGATTTCCACAGTTGATTTTACCAAAAATAAATGCAATTTGAACAGCTGATATTGTTGTCAAATAACGCACTAATCCATTTACAAAAGCAGATCAATTTCGTTGCATATTCCATGAGCCGCATAAAATCTGAGATCTGAAAAAGATTTTTGGTGGTCCAAATGGAAAACGACATTACTCAAAGCAAATGCTAGTTTTTATTCATACGAACCAATCTTCAAAGTTTTTTTTTTATTATTTGGAAGGTGTATCCGATAAAATTAATAATCAACAAAAATAGATACGAAGCAAATAGTTTCAAGCCTGTTGTACGACTTTACTACAAGGTAGTACAAAAGTCATCATTCTATCGGAAGATGGTATAATTTTTGTCAATACTACTTTGACATTTGTCAAGTAAACAGGCATTGGGCACATTTAAGAATCTAGTTATCTTAAGTCGACTAGATTTAACCTGAACGCAAAAATTAGATTAATCGGGAACGTCACTTTTTCTACGTCACCACATGTCAGTACTATACATGATTCAATTACTACAGATTACGCAATGCGCATGTTCTCCATTTTGTGTAGTTAGCTGTCAAATGAACGTGACGTCATTTGGGCGAAAAATTTGTTTAGTTCGTTCTGTTTGGGTTGAATTCAGTAGTCGATTGCCCTTATTGCTCCAAATAATATTAAAAAAATAATTAAATATTAACATTTATTGAAATGGTGTTTGTTCTGTGTTTGAGTGTAACACCAATACAGAAAAAAAATCATTGTACACCAGGGGCCCTACTATGAAACTCGATTCTAAAGGGAAACTGTTCGAATTCGCAAAATCGCAACTCTGTAATTCTATAAGTACCTAAGTTATGAAAGCGAAATTTGAACAGCTCTAGTACTGCCAACTCGTTTTGTCGTTTTCTCGGTACAAATTTAGTACTACGTTTTCCGAAAGTTCATGTCAAATTCGTTCGAATTCGCAAATAATCATTCTACATCAAAAATCAAATGCGCTTGCGAGAGGGTCGATTTTAGAAGTTTTTTTTTTCTCAGAATGTAAGTAAATTAATTTTATAAATTAATAATTCATGAATATTTCATAAACATAGTAATATGTAAAATGTTTGTTTTTTTTTTTGTTGACCCAGGGAATCATCTAAAAGTCCAAACACGAAAGTGTCACAGTTTGAAATAATATATATGTCCCGGCATCCAGATTTATCCAAGGGGTGTTTAAAAACAGCCGAAGCTAAACAAAAATCCAAGTATTTATGGTATTTGACCAAAGATTTGAATGCTCCATTTTGTTAGATTTATCTCTAATCCGTCTTCGTTCAACTTGTTGAATTTTTTTCCGGATTTCCTTCAGACTCCAACCAAATTTGGACACTGTCCATGTTTATTTTTTATTATTTAATTGTTTCACGAACAATTTTTTGGGATATACTAAGCATAATGTGAGACTCGTTTGTGTTATGTCAAACATAATGCGAGAATCGTTCGAAAATCGCAAATTTGTTGGAAAATAGTTTGGCATTACCGGCATTCGATTCTACTTTCATAGAGAGTACTATTTGAAAGTAGAGTCGCAAATATCTTTCGAATAGAATCGTAGAATCGAGTTTCATAGTAGGGCCCCAGCTTTCATAGCTTCCTAAAGGAAAAAACTGTGCTTAAGTAATGGGTACTATTCTGTAGACGAAAAGATTCACTAAACCCAAAAACTGCAAGAGTTTACAATCTGCATTTCCTAAAAGAGGACTGCAAATAATATAGAACACGAAATGGGTAAGTTTAAGCTCTTAGAGCTCCAAAACAGCATTCTTGATAGAATGACCGGTATGATGACAAACATGCGTGTAATTGGAAAAAAATTGTATGCTTCCATTTCAAAAAGGTAAACGTTCGTATTCATTGTATGGTATTTACTATATATTAATTTTAATCAAGGTATTGTTCAATCGAATACTGTATTGCAATTGTTGCAGAAAGATCTCTCAGTGCATCTTGGGTTCAAATACATTTTAACGTATCGTTTGAATCAAGATGCACTTGAGAACTTTTTCGGAGTTATGGGAGCAAAGGCTGGCCTTCATGACCATCTCGATCGGCAGGAGTCTAAGGATAGGTTGAGAATGTGAATCATTTCCATGGATTAATCACCTTAGTGAACGAGGCCATCAAAAACATCGGAAGAAATGATGGCCACTATGATTTCGTTGGAAAATATTTTAAATGCGGTCAATGGCGATGGTTTGGACCATAGACAAATCATACTATTGTATTGTATTGTCTCTGGTTTGGACATCAGATCAAATTACCTGCAAAATGGGATAGAACTTTTCGATAAATCCGCGATTAGTTGCCATATTAATGTGAAAAAAAAAACTTGAAAATTGAACCGTGAAATTTATGAAAATAAAAACTCAAAAAAGCGGAAATATAAAAAAAAACATAAACTGAACCAAATTTGTTTTATTAATTTATTTATTTTTAAGTCATAGTTTCTCCACATTTCTAACACTACACCAGTTTGCGCATATAGTTGTTAGCATCACATTGTTTTGGAGGTATTTCTACTACAACTCTACTCAACTTTATATGTATAATATTATGAATGCAAATGCAAATCATTTGTATTTCACTATACATTAGAAATTAAACATAATTCGTAATTGATAGTTTGCATTTTTTTAAAATTCCTTAACTTTGTAAACAAAAATAAGAAACAACACAACTTAAAACTATGAAAAAATGGAAAAAAAAATATCATCTTGTTTCAGCCCTATTATGGAAACATAGGGCTGATACGCTTTTTGAATCATAACAAAACTTTAACAAAATACTTATCGCATCATTACGAATAAAACAAATTAAACATGTTCAGCGAATCCATTTATAATTAACACAACACAAATGAAAACAAAACTCCACTGGCTAATACCCGCACCATTATCTCTACATGTCAAAATGCATTTTGCGCCCAAATGAAGTAGGTGAGCAGAACGACAAAACTGAACATCACCATTGCGCTATCTCGTAGTATTTGTATCATGAGTACCATACAAGCTCTGATCAAACAATGACATCAACATAACTAGCGCTATTGGTTCAACGCAAATAAAAAGTGTAACAAAATGCCAACCATCATGTATTTTTCCATATAATTCTAGAGACTGCTTTTGGATGATAAAAGATTTGCTAAGTAAAACGGTTCAAATTCAAATTGTTGCGGGATGTTTTACAATAGATGTCGCATCGAAAATGTGGTACAGTAAAACCAGGATAAGTACGTCCCGCTTAAGTACCTAATTCGGTTTAGTGCCCTCTATTTGCCAATTTTATTGGCAAATTTGCTCAGGTTACACTCGTTTAAGTGCAATCAAAACGCACACAATTCCATCGCAGCGAACTTCGTTACTGCAAACAATTAAGTAAAAATACTAAAGAAAGTAACAATTAGTTTTCTAATTAAATTTAAAAAAAAAATCTCTAGAAAATCACCTCACAACCTTCTGGATTCGGATGTCAGACTCCTTTGCGTTCTTAATCGGGTTCGTTTAACTGCCTCTACCGCTTAAGCACCCAAAGAAAGTTATCCGGGGTTTTCTGTAGTTCAAATTGTTAATATAATAATAAATGTAACCCACAAAATTTGAACAAAAAAAAATGCATTACAAGCATTTATTGTCCCATAAATTGCACAATTTTCGTATATTGATTGCGAATGAGTTTTTTTTTTAGTTGTTTTACATTTTGTTTTAATACCCTCCACAGGAAGGTATATTCACTTTGTCATTACATTTGTAACGCCAAGAAAAAGTCACCACAGACCTCATAAAGTATATATATACTGAATCTGGATCTCATTATGAATCGACTTAGCCATGTCCGTCTGTCTGTCTGTTGAAAGTACGATAGCGTCCAAAGGAATCAACCTAGGCGAATGAAGTCTGGTGGAAGCACTTCTTTTTATCGTCGTCAGGTTGGTATTGAAAATGGGCTATGTCGGTCAAGTAGTTCTGGTACCTTCCATACAAAACCAATTTTGCATATCTTGTATGCTGTGGAGGGTATCAAAGCATCGGCCAGGCCGATGATAACATCTTTACTTGTTTTTTTTTTTTTTTTGTTGAATATTAGGCAATACCATTTTTGCATATATTTCAATCAGCAAAGTTCACGGACTGTTTTAGAAATTTTGGACAGATTTATAACTCTGGAAGATGTACCTACTGGAGGCTCTAAACCATCTGAACGATGGAAAGGCTAAATTCTCGCATGGAATTCGCTCCGAATTTAACAGATATAGGACAGTATTTAATAAACGTACTTCCGTGTTCAACTTATAAGACGAAATGTATTATAAGCTTTTTATGACTTCAATGAATTTTTAAATTCCTCATACTAATAATAAAGCCCATAGAACGTACTTTATCTCTGCTTCCTATAATTTGTTTCCAATTTATTCCGCTCTGAACCAAGAGCGCTAGCGCAAAAGTTTGAACCAACTCTTAGTTGGCTACTAACAGTCGATATATAACAAGTCTATGTAAAAAGATACAAACTACACGTTAACAAGATATGAATCGCTGTATACTCCTATCCTAAAGAGCGCGGAATAGACGTTTCGATTTTTTTATTGCGGAATAATTTGTCGGTAGCGTTGGAGCAATGTGAATTTCGGCCGACACCTACTGGATAAACAATATTACGTTCAGGCGTTCGCCTAGAAAAGTGTGGGTCTAGCCGGCCCCGAAACACCCGTTCTACTCAATTACTTGATAAAAGAAGTCTAGATTCCGAAAAAGCGATCTAGATTCCAATAAGACTACTTCCGTTGTGTCAATCGTTAGTTTTCTCCCATTAAAATATTCCAGGATGTGATTGATCTTTCACGAGAAATTTCTAAATTGAGAAAAATATATTGCTGACGAATTAATTAAGTGTATGGTCTGGGACTAAGAGCGCTTACTCATACGACTCTCAACGATTTCAGTTCTACTTAAATACTTATTGGCAGGGCATAAACGGTCACATAAGCGTTTATGTGGCACTTAGTTCGATATGAGTCGAATCAGCAAACGGCCCTAAGTAATTTAGTTTTCCACTATTCAGTGAACTTTCAAAGCTTATTTGGTGGATACTTTTGTACCTGAGGTGAGCAAATATATCCGGGCATGTACCTAGTACTGCGCCCATCTCTTAAAATTTCCACTTGGAATAGACCCGTTAACTTTTTTCGTCAACATGTGCATTGTTAGCTAATGAATAGAAGCCAGTTTGGTTTCAGCTGGCAGTCAATTAACATGGAGTGGGGTCCTAAAGAAAACAGAATCGCGAGCGGAAAGAGTGCTGGCCAAATCCTAAATTTGCTAAAACTTCTCGGAATATCGAGAATGCTCGCTTATCGAACTATTGGTCGATTCAGTGAATTGTTCGAAGTGGAGGACAGGACAAGAGGTGGTCGCCCACGTGTCGCACGTACGAGTGCGGTAGTAAAAGCTGTGCGTGAACGTATTCGTAGAAATCCCCTTCGGATGCAGAAGATAATGCCCAGGGAATTGAATATATCCGCCAGATCGATATCTAGGCTAGTTCGGGGTGATCTTCAAATGAAAGCGCGACCAACAGGCCATCTTTAAACTCCTCAAATAAAAAAAATTAGGGCGGAAAGATGCAAGAGACTCTTGCTGTGGCACGCGAACAATGGACATGAAAACATTCTTTTTACGGATGAAAACATTTTTACCATGGAAGAAGTTTTTTAACAAACAAAATGATAGAGTTTATGCTTTGTCAGCGAAAAAAGTAATTCCAAGGGTTCAGCGTGGCCATCATCCCGCTTCCGTAATGGTTTGGTGGCGGGTCTCTCACCAAGGTGTCACATCTCTCCATTACTGTGAAAATGGTGTCAAAACAGGTACAAAAGTCTATCAGCAAGATATGCTAGAGGGTGTTGTAAAGACGCTAACAAATACTCTATTTGATGAAGGAAGATGGGTCTTTCCGGTGTATAAAGCCAAAACCACGCAAGAGTGGCTCAGGGTCAATATTCCTGCTTTTATAGCCGCAGAGGATTGGCCGTCGGGAAGTGCAGATCTGAACCCATTGGATTATAGTATATAGTCAGAATTGGAGAGCAAAGCTTGCCAAACACCCCACAGAAATTTTGTGGAGCCTAAAAAAATTGTTGACCGTGGCAGCGTCAACGATGTCCATGGAAAGAGTACGTGCCGCAATGGCCAACACATTTGAAAGCTTGTGTTAAGGCAAAAGGTGGTCATTTCAAGTGATGTATTTATTTTTTCCAATTACCAATATTATTATCTAATAAATGCAGAAAAAAACAATTCAAAATGTTTACTCGTTTTTTTTATGCCGCTTTATATTTGTAACAGAATTTATGGCTGGACTAGGTAATGTCCAAGACACGTTCGCCTCAATTCGACTGCAAAATATCTAGCAAAATTATCAAACAAGGTAAGGAACAACTTTGGACAGTGGTAGAACCTTGTCAGTGCACAGCCTTTTAAGAAATAATGCAAAAAGCATTCTTTATTGGCAGACACCTGCAGATTTTGCAACGATTTGCAAGCCCAGAAAAATATTACACACGGATGCGAAGCAATATCTCGCAACTAAAGAAAGTTTCTAAGGCGAATGTGTTTTTTTCACAGCAACGTGAAAATTGTTTCCCTAGCAATCGCCATGGGCCCTTTTCGTGCCTAGTAACACATACCCACTTGTGTATATCTCAATATCAGATAACATAGATAAATACCTTCCCTAGGAGCTAGCGGTATATTCATTAATTTTAACAGTATAAGAAAATGTCTCTGAACGAAGAAACATTTTTAAGACACTCTTTAGAATTCAGTGGTTTATTGGACCTACTTACAGAATGTACCTACTGATGACGTTTTCACTACACATATTCTAACTAGATATAAAGACCAAAGTGTGTGTATGAGCGCAAATACAGCACGTTAAAGTCTAAATTCCTAGTGGGCGCAGTTTATATTAAAGGTGTTTTATAAATTGAATTGAAAATTTGAAAATACGTTTTATGTCCTATTCGCTTTGTATTGCAGTTCGTACAGTTTTTGGCTCGAAAACTGAAAATAACTCACGTATTGAATAAATACAGAAAAGATTGAAAATTACATGTCAAATTAAAATTAAAAATGAACATTTTTCATTTACAAAAGGAAGACTTGGAAACAACATGTTAAACCTTTGTAACTTATGAAGTTATGTTTCTGTGTTACATTGAAAGTCTCGCGTGGTTGTGATTGTTAACGTTTAGTTAAATGTTTAATATGAATAAATAGGGTATTTCTTAACAGAGCGTGAGTTTTAGATGAGCCTGAGAGCAAGGATTCAGTAACAAGCCAAACGCCTTGGACTGATAAAAATATACCAACAACTACCTATTTTATATGTTAATTTTGTAAGTACGTCATCTGGCAGAACCCAGAACGATTTGATATTTCATGATTAGGAAAAAATTGTTCTTGCCCTTTTTTGAAAAAATCGGAATATTTTATTTATTTCCCTTAACGGACTATTTTCTTTACCTGCGTTGGGATTTTATTCAATCAATTTTATGAGACTACCATATAGCTACTTTATCTTTCGCTTGAATTTCATATTATAAGTACTTACCCAATACTTCCAACAATGCTCCGTTGATCTTCTGCATTCTGTCGACTCTCCCTAGCCCGTATCTTCCTTTGCCGCAATCGATTCACCAAAAAGAACAACAATGACAATGACAAAGTGGCAGTTATGCCACTGGCCACAAGTCATATTCCAAAATCGGTGCTCCCATCAGTGAATTGATCATCCAAGCAGATTACCTCGCAGCAATTGTTTCCATTTCCAACTGTTTGAAATGATTTGCACTTTGTAAACGCTTCGCACAAAACCATTTTGCATGCCTTCGGGAGACCACTATCGCAAATGCACAAACGACAAGAATCTGGTCCAGGCATATAGTGCATACCACTATCGTATATCTTCCCATTAAAATCACGGCAATTTCCTCCTGATACCTGGCTTGAACTAGCTGCGAGGGCGTCTGTAAAAACAATAACAATTAAATAAAACCCATTTATACGAAAAAATAATACACATTTTTCCTCTCGTCCAATTTGAATAGACAATAGACAAATCCAACAACAATAAAAACGAAAGAGAATACAAAAAAATAGGAAAAGAGGTCAGTGGTTTTGCACCCTGTTCTATATCAATATTTCGCAACATGTCGCTAACTAAACCATTTAAATAGCTTAATTATTCTGACTAGTTAAGTAAACAGCCTTGCAATAATCTGGTAAATGGTTGTCCAGGTTTTTTCTTCATTTCTTTAGAAATCAATTTCAGTATTGTGATACAAATTTGGGCCAAGGAAAACAGGAGGAAGAGAGTAAAGCAGGACACATCAATTGCACTGAAAAATTTTCACATCGCCCCGAAATTTACCTCGAATATTTTTAATAAAAAACAACACTAGCACAATGAATTTATTCATTTTGTAAATGTCCATTTGTTTGGGGACAATTTACACTAATTTTTGAGCAAATTTTATGAATTTCACTATGGGAAAACGCGACGAGAAAAGCAGTTGTTGAGAATTTTTCCACTGCTCGCACTGAATTGTCACTTTTTCTCATTTTCTTTTTTGGTCATAAAACACGAGAGAGAAGGACGAAAATGGTGAGCGATAGATAAGGGCGAGGGAGAGCAATTTCAGAATTCTTATTGTCAAGAGAAGGTGGAAACACAGTGATATGTGGCAGATGGGGCATGAAAAAGAAATTAGTCCGAAATCTTCGAATAGTACCTAGGTACTTATAAATATTTCGAAATATTATATTTATTTAATTTTCCGCTGAACTAATAACAAATAAAATAAGAACGCTCTGAACTGCTAAAATTTAGAGTCCAAACTAAATATATTTATTGGTGAGGGCCTTTATGTATACCTACATAATTTGTTCGCTTTTTTTTCATATTGGATTACAAAAATGTTCGATCGAAAAATGGGCATTTGTTAGATTAGAGAAAAGTTAGATTGGCTTTTCAATAGTTAAAGCTTTGTTTACAACAAGAGCGTAAACTTAAATGTCATATTTTTCTCAAAGCGGACGAATCTTCTCACCCCCATATAAAATAACCAAAAGGATGCACATAACGTTCGCTTTCAAATATCAATGAAATAAGTTTCAAATTCCTATTATACAGTTTTTTTGTACGATTGCATCCGTAAAAGAAATTCAAAACCCCTTTGCCTTCTGTAATTGTTTCGATAACTGGTGAACTATATACTTACTTAGTTGTAATAGAGTTGAGCCTTTGAATATATTTTTTAACTCCTTTCAAATATAAAACCAAAACTATTGTTACATTTAGGCTAAGATTCGAAAAGATACAAAAACATCGTTACATCGGATCGTGAATACCCCTACTATTCGGTTTAACTTTTATAATAAAATCACTTTTATTACACTTTTATGGATTATTCTAATAATTCACTTATTAAGTACCAAAACAATATTACTTAAAACAATTCTTAAATGATTTCAATCAATCACTTAATTCATCTTATTCCTTTACACTTATGTATCTTCACAACCGATTACTCTTTCGAACTTTACCAATCACTGTTTAAAAATTAACTGTCTCTCCCTGTTCTCAAACCTGCATATTTATATCCGCCTCGCCATCTACCAGAAACTACTAGGTATCCCCCCAAAACCCATTTGTTTACATTGTTGTTTTTTTAATTTCAACCCCCGTCTGTGAATACGTGTGAGCTACAAAAAAGCATGTTGCTAATGGCCGGCCAATATTCCTTTTGCTTTTATGGGCATCGCGTTCTTCAATTGTTTTGCATTTGGTATTAAATTTGTTTGGTTTTTGTAAACGCTTCGATTAAAATAAAAAAAAAAAATAGTGAAATACACATTTCGGAATAGCGAATTCTTGCATTAAAGTCCAATTCATGAACTCACATATACTCATTTCAAAAGAAATGAGCATATGGGCGTGACTTCATGAATTTTTACAGCTTGTAGGCAGCAAAGATAATAGAATACAGAGATATATATCTTTCCAGCGGAAAAGCGGCTGCCTACAAGCTGTTTTCCCGAAAAATTCATGAAGTCACGCACATATGCTCATTTCTTTTCTAGGATATGTGAGTTCATGATTTGAACTTTAATGCAAGAATTCGCTATTCCGAAATGTTGTTTCATTTTTTTTTTTCATTTTAATCGAAGCGTTAACAAAAACCAAACAAGTTTAATACCAAACACAAAACAATTGAACAACGCGATGCCCATAAAAGCAAAAGGAATATTCGCCGGCCATTAGCAACATGCTTTTTTGTACCTCACACGTATTCACAGACGGGGGTTGAAATTACAAAAACAACAATGTAAACAAATGGGTTTTGAGGGGATAGACGTACGAAAGATATCCATCTCTTTTATTCTTTCATCTCTGGTAGGCAGCCGCCTTACCACTGGAAAGTTATATATCTCTGTATTCCATTATCTTTGGTTTACAATTCAACATTTTAAGTTCCACGATACATTCCACACCGCATTATGTTTCGGATAATTGACGGCGATCGACCTTTACCATTCTCAGATGAACTCGCCAACAAACGATCGTTTTTTTCTGTAAAGGCAGAGTCCCTTCCATCATTTAAAAGCATTGCAGATAAATTTAAAAAATGTTCATATTCCACCCCGCTACATTTGCAAATATGTACATATATCTAATTTGGATGCTCATTTTCTCAGCCTCTCCTTATTCGCATGCAGTTCTTATGCTGAATCGTTCCTTAAACAGTATCCTTAAACAGTATCCGAGACATCAACCATAATAGGAAATATGCATCGCCTGGAAACCTGCTGGCTTACAGAAGAACTTGTTACCTACTTACATTTTTCTGTTATAAAATGAGTTTTTTTCTTATATTAAAAGTATATAATTATACAATTTTTCACAATAACTTCTTGATTTTTCATAGAAAAACATACCAGCTGTCAAAATCTATAGCAACCTACCGATGCGAAAATTCACAGCCAGGGGTTAGACTCCATTCGTCAATTAGGCTAAAGTCTCATGTTTTGGTATCTATGTCCGTGTTGAAATCGAGATTATTAATAAAAGATAAGCGTAGTGAAAGGAGTTCAGTAGTCCAGTCCAGACAAACTGAGTTTACTGTTTTGAATAAATCGTCTGCACAGTTTCAACACCTACAACAATTAGGAGGCCAAATTTGGGGGTGTGTATTTTATTTCCATAGAAAAACTATACTACAATGTTATTTAATTTTGTTTTCCAAAATACCATCCAAATACTTTTAAATAACAAAAAAAATCCTTAAACAAATACATACAGTACATTGCAAATCTAGAAACTACGCTCCAAAATGCTACACTGGGGGTCACTGAGGAATGATTACAAATGGTGAATGCAACAATCACAGAATTACTATCTAAATTACGCAATAGATACTAGAAATCCACACAACGCATTTCTCAAAAACAAATAAATAAAACTGAAAATAATTTTCTCTAAAAAAAAAACTGCTCATTTCATCTCTAGATCCATTTGTTGTCCTTCTCACCACCAATAAGTGGCTGGGTTTCGTCCACTTCCTCTTGTTCATCAGCTGGAACATAGCAGTCAACCTGATTCGTTTTGATAGTTCCATTACGCGGGTAAGCCCGGTGGCAATTTCGGGCGAAAATTGATGGAAAATACTGTCGATAACTGAGATAAGATATACATAAGCCGAGCAATGACCCGACTACGACGTCCTGCCAATGATGATGATAGTCACAGGTGCGGCTTATCGCCACCTCAGCGGCAACAATAAGTGGTGCGATTGAGACACACATTCGCCAAGCGTGACCACGACCTCGCTCATTGAAGATATGCAACTTGGCGGCCAAATATAATGACATAAATCCGAAAGCCGCAAAGGCCACTAAAATAAAAATACACATTAGTACTGTTTCTACAAGCTCCTCGCCTTACTTACTTGAAGAGTGGCCGCTGGGAAAGCTTTTCCTTCCCTCGTTCACCACCATTACGTCGCCAGTGCAGTCATCATCGAAGAAACTATTGTTCGTCAGGCGATCAGGGTAGCACCGATAGAAGAAATCTGGTCGAGGTCGTCCAACGCTGATCTTAACGAGACTCGTCAAAAAGCCAGTAAGACCGACTGAGAGCGTAAACGCCAAGTTCGCCTGAGCAAAATCTTTGCCATCGCGATGTAGTAAGTAGCTGAAGATATTTAGCAGTAAAGGGCCAAAAAGAACAGCAATACCAATGTTTGCAGGCGAAACATAATCCACGGACATTGGATTCTTGTACAGCCATGCTTCCTCGGGGTGAATTATTCGTTTGAATGGTGTTGTTAGCTCCAATACTCTGTAATTAGAGGGACATTTTGGGTGTGTTAAGTGATTGCGTCTGTCTAACTCATTAATGTTCAACCAACTTGTTTCGGATATAAATACATTAACTACTGACGTAGTTGCTAACATGATAGAGATTAATAATGAATGTGCTCTAGAGATTGGTTAACAACCGCACTATTGACACATGGGTCCGGTACATGTTTACTTATCGTCTTGACAACTTTCGAGAGTAATTTTTGTTGGTAGGTACTATCATCGATTATTTCTACTTTACGGCGGTAGCAAATGTGCTTGTTCATTGCTAGATTATAAGTGGGAAAAGATTGTTAGGCGCAACTTTTCGTATCATTTGCAATGCTAATGGATCGCTTTGTGCGCTAAGTACACAAGGCGCTTCGCTAATTAGCGCATTAAAATTAAATTGAATAGATCGTTGCATTGTGGATGTGCAATTCAATGTTTTTCTAAACAAAATTTCCGCATGTGAAGTCGAATTGGGATGGTTTGCGTGGTCGGAAAATGGCCTTACGCAACGATGTTGATTTACGCCAAGCATCTTCATAACTTGAATCGTTCAGTGGCAAGGACAAGCTTAACAGAAGACTGCCAACAGGTTACACCATTGATGTATATTTAGCACGTGATCACGGGAAGTGTCCCACATAAATTATGCCTCAAGCAGAAGACTAACTTCTTACAAATAAATGAATCTTGTTTTTTTGACGACGGACTTTATGCGCTATACAACACACCGGCTCGACTAAAAGCAGCAGACCTTAACTTACATAGGTGGCACGCGAAATTGGAGAACGACCTCAGCCAACTTGATGTGATTAAGGACATTATTGTTTGTGGCCGTGCGGAACTTCGCGTCTTTCGAAACTTCTCGCCTTCCTAAGCCAATAAAAAATCGGTCGAGAGAGCAATTAGCTCAGAGTACCAAACTTATGGCGTTTCTCATTAGGCCAGTTTTTTTGAGCTTCGATCTCAGCAAAGCAAAGTAAAGTTGGATTTTCAGTACGCAGCTACAACAACTACACTCTACTTGGCACCTCGAGGACTCACAGTAGTTGTTGTAATTGCGTGCTGAAAATCCTACTTTACTTTACTTTGCTGAGAACGAAGCTCAAAAAACACGCCTATTGAAGATCTGAGCGAATTGCCCCGAAATTCAGAATTACTCTTTTCAATGACATTCGTTGGAGCTATTTTGAAATAGTTGTAGCCACCATAGAATTGATATGTTTGATTTGGGTTATCGTTACTACTTCTTATTTGTTTTCTATAGTAGAACTGAAGATTTTTGTGTACCAAATCGAAACGATTCAATTAAAGTTTACATTTTGCACGCTTAGTTTCATTTTTTGTTTGGGATCTCAAAACGTACAATTTATTTCTAACAACAACAATGCACATTTCAATCTGACATATTGCTAGTGTCTGTTGCAATTCTTTAAAAATATTCCGGACACTTCTGTCGCGTTTAGAATTGACCTGGATGTATGTGCACTTTCCTTTTCAATGAAACTTGGAAAATACTTAGGTTAGGTTAATGGGTGGCTGCGGCAGACCAAGCCCCGCAGCACCCCACTTAGGTCCATGTGGACCTATTGCGATGCCCTTGATGAGGGTTAGCCCATGTTGCTCAGTATGGTATTGACTTCCCCACGGTTTCTCGACCTTATCCAGCCATCCTGATGCATTTATGAACCTGCAGATAAAGAGACATCCGAAAGTTCATGAATGTCATGGAAGTAGTGTCTACCATGTGTTCTATTCCTCAAGTGACAAAGACTTGGGCGTTGACAGAGGAAGTGAGGTATCCTCGTGTACCTCCACGTCTCAGCAACCCCTACATATGTCGTCATTCTTGAGTTTCAATTTCATTGTGTGGTTTCTTAGGAAGTTCCTTTCTGTTTATACAACGATGTTCTATCAAACCGCTAGTCCTACTTGGATTGTAGTGATATTTCGCAGGTAGTTAATTCTTTCCACCTGTTATTGGCTTTCATGCGGATCTTATTTTCCGCGCTCTCTCTCTCTCTCTCTCTGAGATTACAGAGTTGTGGTTTGAAATTTGATCGCACGATCTGGATCCATAGCAGATCCATTCCTTGCCAGTTCGTCTCATTGCCGGTTTTGTTCCTGTGCCCAGGGATCCAGCATAAACGCGTGGTGTGCTGCGAGCAGAGAACCTTAAGCTCTTCGCGGCAGCGGCGAACTAGCTTCCTTATTATTTCAATAGCAGACACTGCTTTCAAAGCCGCCTGGCTGTCATTGAATATGGTAATATCATCATTTGGTATTTCTAACATTGACGCCATATGGGCAGCTCGGCGATTGCCAGAGCCTCCGCCTGAAAGACTCTACTATGGTCAGGTAGTCTGATCGAGTGATGTATGTTCAAATGGAAAACACTTACAGAACACTTCTAAATTTGATCTTTCAATAGAAAGTCCTTTCTTTTCTTCAATCGAAAACGCCATAAGTGTTCGTCAACAGAGCAGCAATCCACCTACGACCATCACAAAAGTCGTCGATTGCCTCTTTCACTTAGAACCGATACCAGGCCGTACTTAAAACGGTGAACAACTGAACCATTGAGGTAGGTAAAGGCTGTAAAAATCGTCAATAAATGTTGTCATTGCCATTGATGACTCTGCTCTTGTCTTCCTTCACCTTTGAACTGATTATTTTGAACAAAAGATTATTTTAAATTGCAGTCTGCGCTGATGAAGGTCACCAAAAGTTGATTCTATTTCTGTTTAAACGAAGATTATATATATTTACCAATTGTGCATCTGTTTACTTTGTACTTTCTCCGGTTATATAATTTATAATTGTTATTGAGGTTAAGATCATTCAAATGTGTCGTTAAGTAATGAGAAACATCACCGGTGTCGTTGTCAACTGATATTCCAATCGAATTTTAATTTGTGAGTGTCAAATTCTAGAAGGAAGCTCACTGATTGCGAGAAGTTTTTTTTTTGTTTTTTTAATCTTTCTTCATGTCGCTATGAGATAACTTTTTGTCTCTTGCAACCATCTCCTTGAACCATCTTTTGCATCAGTGCATTGTTCATGGAAACCAAATTTGCTCCAGTTTCAAGTCCCTGAAACTGAAAGGGATATTTGCCACCTTTCACACCACTTGACATTGTTAGCAACATCAGAGATCGTAAGGACGGTACTATTATATGGGGCAATTCAGAAGAAAAGTGTCTTGTTCTTAAGCAGTGCTTTTTGACCGACACAGAAAGTAGAATTCGGTGCTAAGCTTGCTGCACTTATCTGGGCAAGAATGAGGCAAGTGCCCGGATAGCAGATTACAACTCGAATGCGAAATTACGAAAAACAGAATACAACCAGTAGGCATAAAAGAAAATTTGTCTTCTGCTCTTAAGTCTCGAAAAATAGTCTAAGATTGTTAAGTCCTGCCGGGAAGAAGAGCATGGGGATCGGAGTATGAACGTTATCTCTGGTGGGTCGAATTTATAGAAAGAGTACCACCTATTCAAGAAAAGGTATTCATTTTCGAACACCCGCGGTCAATTAACTGCTATATAACCAGCGACAAGTAACACAAATGTCGTGGGTTTAAAATGTCGCTAGTGATTACACGGTAAATGCAGCTCGACCCATCTATATCACGAAAACTGTCGGAAATGCAAGTCTACAACCGGAAAATATTTACAGGTCTAGTAATTCAAATGAATTTCACACAATGGTGTACAGAATACAGAATACGACACATTTTCTCTGCAACTGCAAAAGTCGTTGCCCGCTGCAATGTATCGTAATCTTTTGGAAATTTTCAATGGGTCGAGAAGTATTACCCTGCACCACAAAATTGTGGCTCAAAATAGATCTGCAAAGGCCCAAGTTTAAGGAGAGTGATTCTTTTTTATAACTAAACCAATGTAAGCAAGGCAAGCCTACCAACACACGTACGTACGTCGAATCACATCAAATAGTTCGAGAAGTTATCACTTTTGATGTTGAATCTTGTGTTGAGAATCTGTATGGTCACGTCTAATGATCGTTCGGCTGATCCTCGCAGTTTGCTAGCAAGTGCTGCAGTGCCAAAGCGTTAGACATGAATATTCATCAAATTCGGGGAACTACTGGAGTACGTGTTTCTATTTGGTTGTGAAGATACAATTAAACTGCTTCCACAAACCATACTAGTTCAAAAGGAACTAGCTGTCGCTGAGATATTTAACCAGCTAAAGTACGTGTTTTTAGGGGTCGTACCCGAACAAATAAACACAAACAAAATAATGAAATTAGCCACGATAAACAAAATTATAGACCGTTCTTGCAATCCATCGAGCAAATATGCGATAAAAAGTTTGCCAGTCGATAGATGCAGTAGCTGCGGAAGCTATGCACATTTGATTGTTCTTTGCAAGCATAAAACCGCGCAAATGGAATAAAAAAAAGGATTCAGGTTCGTCTCCAAGTCAAAATTTACGCAGCGGAACAGGAATCTCTGACATAAAAAACAATCTCAGGGACTTTGAATTGCTTTCTCTTTCCTTAAGATGGTATCAAGCGGTTCGCTCTATTTGGAACCGCAACGTAACGTTTAGTTCTTGTTATCAGTTTATTTATCGTTGCCGTGATTTAAAAAAAATATAACGTCATGATGTGAAATTCGACGACGAAAGGAATACAGATTTTAAGCGGTCCATAACAAAAGGTAGATTTTGTTACAAATCAAAATAATTGGCGTCACTGTACGAAAATGGTTGACCTTTCATTGAAAGCTCAAGTCACTGATCTATCTGACCGGAATGCGAAAACATTATGGTTCGTCATGTCGCAATGACGATCTTACAATGATTTGTCATTTTTTTTATCAGATTAGTTCTCTCTTTGACACCATATCTTTAGAGATATCATAATCAGGGAATACCGTCCGCTCAGCGTAGAGTTTAATAAACCAGTAAAGATACACTGAGATGTTAATTAAATGACACATTCACATGCATGCCAAAGTAAGGTATTATCTATAAAATACTCGTTGATCAAAATAAAGCTCTGATTCATACCAATTAACTACTTCCTTATTTACAAGCTTAGTTTACGGCGGTTTTTTTTAACACTTTAGTTGTTTGTTATCCTCAACTTTACATGGCAAAAAACACATAAAACCAAACCCGATAACATTTATAATTATTTAGTTAATTAGGTACTCACACAATACTGACAAACAGCATCACCCGGATAGCGACTTCCGCGAATAAGTTAAAGGCCCGAGATTTGTTACATCCTGGATTGACTACACCAGCGTTGCTCATTTGCGATATAGAGGAAGTCTGTCTCTGTACATCGTTTGGTCTCATCATGGTTTCAGCTGAATTAATTGAAGTTTTCTTTCCGTATTCAGAGCGACGATCATCAATAAATACAGGCTCGTTGGTTAGACTATCGACAGAACTTTCACTTAGCGTTTGCTGGCGACGATGTGTCATGAAGCACTGGTGCTCTTCTGAACCTGACGACGAATTACTCGAGAAAACAGCCGACTGTCTGCTATAAGTAGAGTCCTCCCCAGAGTGTTTTTCCTGATACAAAATATAACAAAAATATAAAGATAAGAATAATCAGGGATAAATTTGAGCGAGAGTGTGTTAAATGGTTAAAACACAGTGACGAAGCTTTTATTTATTCATGTAACACAACTGCACACTGGTACTAGGCAAGGGCAAGAGAAATTATATTTTTTTTCTTTTTTGTAATCTCTAGTGATTTCAGTTATTCTTTTGTTGGGTAATTATCGATATTTACTTTGGAGAGAGTTGATTTTTTGTTGTTATTCCTTTGACCTCCCGCTGGGAGTTGAACTACGGCTGCTTTAGTAGCTGTCATCGTGTTTCGATGCCGTACTTTGACATTTTGGTGCAATGGACTAGAAGGCAAAGGCAGCATTATAAAAACACCCCTCAAGGTTAAATTACCGTTTGAATAAACACAACAAAACAAACACCACTGAATTGTACAACCGCTCCACTGTGTGTCCCCGAAGCGGGTCAATCAATTTGAACCGTTTAAACTTTCGCAACTATCAGCAGGTGGATAGAAGGCAGAAGACTACGATGACACGAAAAGAACATGAGAAAACTTAGCTAGAGTTGTGTCATCAAAGCGAGTATAACTGGAACTGCCACTGTATTGACTGAAAGTAGGTAGGTACTTGTACTTGTACACACTGTCGTTGCTTAGATAAGTGATAGATATTTTTTTAGATTTCATTTTGAAATTGAATTCACTGTAGGGGGAGCAAGTGCTAATAGGCCAGGTAACGGTTAATCAATAAAAACATCTGACTTTGTTTTGTGCGAAAGAGGAGACATGCTGTCGTCTATTGATAAAGAACTGTCATGTTCGTTTCGCGTTTCATTGACCGCTAAATGACTAGCAACACGTCGATCAAATAAATGTCAAGTGTTTTTTGTACAAAAATATCGTCATCTCCATTAGAGCTACAGTTTTTCCCTATTGTGTTTGTGATTGATGTCATTTATATGTTCTGCTAAAGTTTTACTAGAACTAGTAGGTACCCATTAAGTTAATAATAATTGATCTACTACGAGAAGTACCGCACTATTAAAACTAGGAACTAAAGTATCGTTGAAAGTAGGTAGGCACTTTCGAAGCAAAAAATATTAAATCCTCAGTTTAAATCTAGTACAGCGTAGATTTTCACTGTTGAACCCAACTTCACGTCACTTCAAACATGAGCACTAGTCCTGATGTTTCCTATAGGAATCTCGATCTGGTGTTGTAAACAATGGAAATTAAAGTTTCTGATCTTAATAAATCGTAGAAACAAAAAACAAAATTAAAATAAAAGAAGTTTAGTGAGTACATATGCGCTTTTCGCGTGAACAACTTTGTTCTTAGTTTTCAAAGAAAGAATAGCATGCTTTCCAACTTTTGCTAGCAATAGGGACCTTCAAGCAGATATCTAGTTTAATAAGTCGGCCAGCTGACTGAATTCATGTGTCTCTGTTTTGAATGGGTTTGATCGGTCACTTGAACAGTATTTTCAGTTAACGTTTATGGAGGGTTAGCCGACGAATGTAGTCATCGACTGACCGAGTACTAATGTCAAAGATAATGGAATACAGAGATGGATAACTTTCCAGTGGAAAGGCGGCTGCCTACAAGCTGTTTTCCCGAAAAATTCATGAAGTCACGCACATATGCTCATTTCTTTTCTAGTATATATGAGTTCATGAATTGAACTTTAATGCAATAATTCGTTACTCCGAAATGCGTATTTCATTATTTTTCTTATATTAATCGAAGCCTTAACAAAAACTAAACAAGTTCAACACCAAACACAAATCAATTAAACAGCGCGATGCCTATAAAAGCAAAAGGAATGTTGGCCGGCCATTAGCAACATGCTTTTTTGTAGCTCACACGTATTCACAGACGGGGGTTGAAATTTAAAAAAAACAACAATGTAAACAAATGGGTTTTGGAGGGATAGACGTACGAAAGATATCTATCTCTTTTATTCATTCATCTCTGACTAATGTCGTTTTCCATTGGGACCACCAAAAATCTTTTTCTGATCTCAGATTTTATGCGGGTCATGGAACATGCAATGAAATTGATCTGCTTTTGTAAATAGATTAGTGCGTTATTTGACAACAATATCAACTGTTCAAATTGCATTTGTTTTTGGTAAAATCAACCATGGAAATCGGCTTGAAAAATGTTTCCTCTGTTGTAGATACAAATGGAGTAGTTTTGGTGATTCGTAGTTTCCAGATGATGAGGAAAACAATGAAGCCAATAATTCCTCCAAAACTATGTCCATTGCTGTTTATATATTTCTTTATTTTGGTTTTCACGGAACTTTGCACATTTGTTTTAAACCAAACTTCTTTAAATGACGTAAGACAGCTGTGCTGTATTTGTGGTAGTATGTGTAAATCTGAAAAAATATCGAGATCTGCAAAAAGTGATCCGAATCAAAAAAAAAAGATTGATTTTTTTCCCATTAGAACGCGAAAAGTGATTTAGATAAAAAAAAAGATTGATTCATGATCAATGGAAAACGACATAAGTTCACAGTTCGTACATGTGGCTGACGTTTAAAAAGTGACGTTATCGACCAATCAAGTTTTGGTGTTCAGGGTACCCCGAACGGAATAGGAACTCGAACATTTTTTATACAGTGAATTGCCTTTTTTTGATTGCAAAGAATTATTACACTATAATTATTCAAAAAATAGTAGTGTTATATTAACGTTAGAATATCATAATGTTAGATTTTAACAAAATAATATCCCGTGTTTCCGTTTTGCCTATATTAGTTTTGCAAAGAAATCAACGCGATACATACTAACAACTAGTGTCGCCATCTATCTAAATAAATTGCAAACACATACCTATACAATCTTATGTAGGGACGTCATGTCAATCAGGCATAGAATTCATTTAAACAAAATTAAAAAACAAAAATAAATGTGAATGGATGAACACCTTTTACTGGCGAAGATGGATAGAGAACAAGTTAAGCTATCTAAAAAACTTTACTCAACATTTACTTTTCTTACATTTATTGTTAGAGAAACATTACAAATTGTTTGTTATTGAAATAGGGCCACCCGGCGCCATTAATACACGTATTCACAGACAGGAAAAGAAGAGCGCGCGAGAGAGGGCTGTGATTCAAAATTTACGGGGAAAATCGGTAGGTGATTGAAATCGACTGTCTAGTTTGATTAGTCTATGCACTTGGCTTGCCATTTGACAACAGGGCATACAGGTATTCTGCAAGCAGTAGTTCTCACAATTTTCTGTTCCTGTGCCTGTGGCTGTGTTTTCCTCATCTTCATTGTTTGTCTCCATACATTTCCATACGAGAGTAAACAAAACTGTTAAATGGAGAGAGACACATTTACAATCAAAAAGTTAGCAAAAATGATACCTCTTGCCGGAAATTCAATCGACAATTGGTTCTAACTTAAGATAGTTGTGTGACTATCTATTATGGTACCTAACTTAAGTCTTCGAAAGTTAAAACCAATTTTCAGTAAAACGTAGGTATGTATATTGAAATTGAAATTTCTGTTTGTCACATTTACAGGCTTTAATGATTATTAAGTAACTGCATTTGAATGATTTCAGTCTATACAATCACGACGCATTAGTTTGTCTTTTGTTCTTGCTAATATGTCCTTCGGCGCAAACGGGATCATACAGTTTCCGACACCACCTGGCGAGAATCTGAATTTTTGGCAAAATGGTTTCACCATTAAATAAGCAATTAATAATTTTATTTCCATTACCTACCTAACTAATTAATTTAGCTATATGAAAAGTGAACATCCAAAAAGCCCTCTTTTCAGCAACAAAGTGCGCCGGCGCATTCCAGTTTGCCGAAAAGCTCTTCCTCAAATCACGTTAAAGAAAATACTTTATTAAAAGCTTTGCCCATCCAATTCCCACCATACCACTGTACAGCACACAGCACACTAGCGGTGCCATTCAATAGCGGACTAAAAATACATCGCAGTCTCTACTCCAAATTCAATTCAACCACCACAGCAAAAATGGCTTGGCATTATTCGTTTAATTTTCAATTTCATTCCATTGCCAACGATGACATTCGTTCAGTCGCCATTTTGGGTTGAAGTAATTGGAAAATAGAAGCGACTGGCGACTCCTGTGTTTTCGATCAAAAATACAAAAAATCATCAAATTTTGCAATCCGAGTTGTTTTGTGTGGAAAAGAAAAACGATTTTTCGCATTAGACCGCCTGTAACACAATAAAAACTAAAACGTCAGCAGTGTTTTCGCGAAACAAAACCAAACGAAAATTTGTGAACTACAGTGGAATTCCATCTAGCTGTGCACCCCCCATCAATTTACGGCGATTGTGCTTGTTTTATTTTTCTTTTATTCAGTCTGGCGCTACCAGGCGTGTAAATAAACACAGCACGGTAAGCATCGCTGGACAAACCTAAAAAAATTTCCGAGCAAAGAAGTCGCGCGAATTCTGTGAATTTGTTCGGCCATCATCTTGGTTTGACAGACACAGCTGCATCTTCTAGTTTGTCGCATTTTTACCCGCTCTGCAGGCTATAAATCATAAGCCCGCCACCGATATTCTTGTTTTATTTATCAATTCAGAACCTACCGCTAAACAATTGGTCGGAAATAAGAGCCAGCAACATGGGCGAAATTAAATCAGTGAAAGTGGACAATTGGGGAGTGTTTTTCCTCCAGAAATTGCAGAATTTCTTTAACAAGACCGACTACTGTGATCTAACGCTTCAGTTTAGAGACAATTCACAGCTGAAAGTTCATCGTTTAGTGTTGAGTGCCTGTACAGATTTTTTCAATGTCTTGGAACAGACTTGCGAATTGATTGACGATGCACTGGTCATGCCGATCGAATTGCAAGCCGATGTGGTGGTTCCCATTGTCAACTTTATGTACACTGGGACACTTGAATTCGAGCTGAAAATGTATAACAAGCTGTTAAATACGGCAAGAGAAATGAATATGACTGTTCTATTAAAACTGCTCGAAGCGCATAAACGGACAATGGAGACTACCAAAATGGGACCACATAGGGTAAGTCAAAGAGTGCATCTTTAGATCTTGCAATAATCCTTGCATTTACATTTCAGTCTGGCAGTCCCAGGACAAAGAGAGCCACCGCCAGCTCACCTCAGATTGCAAAGGTGACCTCATCGCCTCAGACTGTCAGTTCAACGCAGCAGACACAGCGTAGTCTACTGTCTATCAGTAATCCAGGTACACCCGTTCGCCGTCGGTATACCACCATAAAACAAATGACGTTTAGGGAAAACCTGCAAAAGATAGCACCTGTGGTGCATAGGGGACCAACACGATTTGAAGCGATGGATCCCAACAATGCCGCTGAGGCATATGAGCCGTCGTTCGATTCGATGTCATACGAGAGTAGGCCCCTCAAAGAGGAACCGGAAGACTACGACGAGTTGCAATCTCTGCCCGTCAAACAGCGGTCTTCGCCATTCGAACAGTTGCGTAAGGGCTACCACAACAACAAGCGACCAGCTGTTACGACACTCACCTCACCACCAGCGAAAAAGCCAAACATCGAGGATGTCAAGGAGTTCTCCGAACAACAGCGGATGCGGAAACAAATTGCCGCTGAATACGGTGACGATGCTGAGTACGATGGCGTTATGGATGACGATATCCACAATGATGATGACGATGACGAGCCATCAGCAAATCCACAGTCTGTTAAGAAGCAAACACAACAGCAAAAGGAAAAACAGTTACAACCCCAGGCGTCAATTATCATCAAGCAATCGCCAAACGAGAAGCCAACAATTGTGGTTAAGGACAATTCAAACTCGAAGATGGACCATGCAAAAATTATCAGCGAAGTGCTGCGTCAGTATCCCCATTTGGTGAAAAGCAACAAGAATATCAAGTTAAAGATAATGCCTAACGTCGGTGGGCAACCACAGAAAATAACTGTAAGGAAGGAGGACTTGGAACAAAATAGAGCAGCTGTAGCAGCACACCAGCATCAGACCAAGCCGACAAGGATAGCTACGAATCCAAAACAGGCATCCCTAACCAAGGTTGAAGCACAGACATCAGCGTCTGTAACGTCAGTGGAAACTGTCGTTGCAGCTGCCACAGCTGCCAGTAATGTGACCACGAATACCGCCTGCTTACCTACACCGAAGCGGAGAATCGATAGCAAAACTATGCATGCACTAATTGCTCAGGGTGCTGCAAATACTACAGGTAAGTGGTGGTAATGTTCCAAATATGGATTTTAGGAAGTCAACTTTCCTCTTGTAAATGCCGACCTAGGTTTAGTCGCCCGATGAACTTCGAAGTAATTTTCAGGGGGGCTTTCCTATACACAGGCAGTACGAACCGTAAATTGAAGCATCTATGGTTCAATTTAGTAAATCCGCGGATAAACTCTCAATAACGCGATGTGGAGTGTAATTATGTACGATACTGCTGGCAGAGCAATCATATATCTCCTGTCATTCTCTTTGACCTTTGTAGTAGCTGCTGTTTCTTTTGTTCTTTCAGCGAGCCACTACGCATAGTGGCAGCTTGAAATTAACACCCTTACTGTTTTGGAGGTATCCTCATTTTCTCGTCAGCTTATCAACTTTCTCATAATCGAAAGTCTTGGTACCCACACAGTCTAGCTTAGCTTTGGCTACAAAATCCAACGAGCATTGTGCGACGGCTCCTAACTATTTGAAAAATAATGTTTGTGGTTTCCAGTGCTTCGAGCGCTGGCATCTGTCAACATCACCAGCATAACAGTCTTGAATGTTGTTTGCATTTTATTGTCTCTTTCAGGTCCATGGCTTTGTCTCCGCTGCGGCGTCAACGGCCGCCCCATCAGTATCCCCTCGTACCGTGGATTCCGTCGCCATTTGATCAACACTCACAAGGAATCGATTGATCCCGCTCTCTGCGAACACTGCGGTTGGCATTCGTCAAGCAATCGCGTTCTCGGTCATCACATGCTTGTCGAACACAAAATCCCCTCAGCACAATACAAATTCCCCAAATGTGAACATTGCACTCAAATCTGTATAGACGAACAAGACTTGGACAACCATATCGATAAAGTTCATCCCGATGAACACAAGCAGCAGTGCATCTACTGCAACAAGGTTTTCATAAAAGAGATGCAGCTCTACAACCACATGAAGACGTTCCACAGGAAAATCGCTCGCGAAGACAATGTAATCGATTTCTCCGAAGACGAACTGGGCGACTTCGATGAAGATTTGACTCCGCAGGCGACAACATCAACGGTTGACAAGAAAATCAAAATCATCTCGGACATCAGCTTGCCCAGTACGATACTGAAATTGGAAGAAATCCCAGGAGCTGCTGTTGACGAAGACTACGCCAATGACAGTGGACCAAAATTCGTCAATGCCGATGGCAACGAAATGCTTCTTACAGCCGAACAGAGAGAAGAGATCATGTCACAGCTGGATCAGGATCATGATGGTGGTGTGGTTATGGTATTGAACGAGTCGGCATTCCCACCCGGCGGCGAATCAGTCGTTGTTGGCGAAGAAACAAAGATAGATTCAACAGAAAATGCCGATGTCTTCAGTGACCATCATATTTATAGTGATTTTCCAGCCGATGGGGAAGGTGAAGCTGAATTTGCCACAGGGCACGATACGTCCGCCGAGGAGAGTGCACTGGATGTCAACAAAGGAGAAGAGCAAGAAGAAATCGAAGAGGAAGTGGCGCCGGACCAGGAAGAATCTGGACCTGAAGAGCGAATGGATGATGATCATATGGAGTGGGCTCAGAATTTGATTTCAGCGCATGATGCGGACGACGATGAGCATGACGACGAGGATGAGCATATGGATGATGAAGAAATCGAAGCGGAAGAAGCAACCGCAAAGAGGACAATTGCAAAGGTCAGCAGTGCAGCAGACGATGACGAAGACAAGGTGAGTCGCTTTGTGCCATTGCTCATATTTATTTTTTTGCGGGATGGTAGTCCATTACCTCAGTTAGGACATCGACGCAAACCGTGATAAATTGGTACTAGTTCTTTGAGGAGGAGTAACCGAAATATTTCGGCAGCCATTACCTTCATTGCATCTTCATAATTTGAATTTTTGTGTTTTTGTAGGTATCTTCATCAAAATCACCAACAGATAGCCCAAAAGATGAAGCAAAGGATCCCAAAAAGGAAGATGACATCAGTTTGAAACTGAAAATGTTGACTGGCGACTGGTCCGACGATGAAATCGAAGACGACGAAGACGATGGCGAGGAGAACGAGACCACAAGTTCCAAACTGGAGACCAATGCAGAACTAGCAGCAACTCTAGCTACTGATGATACCACTGATGAGACGACCATAGAAAAGCCTTCCTCAGAAGGTGGCGAAAAGGAAAAAGAGACCATAATTAAGAAGGAAGCCGAATCAACACCACCGCCTGACGACGACCCCGCAGTAGAGGAGGAGATATCTCAGTCCACACAATCTGAGGCAGCAGCAGAAGAAGAACAAGAAGCCAATCCTAAGGAGGCAGAAGAGGATTTGTCCGATGAAAATCTCACCAAGGCGAAACTGCCGGAAAGCAAAACTTCTGAAACCGAAACTAAAGCGGATGATACAGAAAAAGAAATACTAAAGTCCTCCCCTGCAACAGAAGACACCAAGCCAAGGCGGACATCAGCCAAAGAAGAGGCTGTCAAGTTGGAAGTCAAGAAAGAAAATAACTCGGACGACCCCATTGCAGAGGAACCCATTGAATCCACCACATCACCGAAGAAAAGTGACGATGATCATCTTGCCGATGCAGAACCAGAAAAGGATGAAACACAAACAAAAGTCGATAGCAGTAGCGACAAAGAAGACACTGTCACATCGACGAAGGAGGACTACGTCAAAACGGTCGACAAGGTGAAGAGTTTAATTAGTGAATGGGCCGACGACGATGACGACAACTAAAGGTGTCTTCGTTTCTTCATTGTTAAGTCTGCCCTTACCGATGATATGCAACACTTACATTTACATTTGAGAGTACAGTTTAAGAAAATTTTAAAAGAAAGTCCTTGTTTATATTGTCTTTCGATTTAGACGTGACGCAGCGTCGTTTCTGTTAAACACTTCAAAAGAGCATACACGTTATGTGTCTAGGTTAATATGCGACGTTATGAAGCAACTTCATATTATTGTCCCAAAAATCAAATTTAGAGATACACAGTAGTTTTTCATTTTAATTAACAAACCCCATACAAATTTATATATAATATACTTACATACCCCCATGCACGCTGATTCCTGCGAGCATCATGTGCGTGATCGATATTTATGTATCTACTCATGAGATCAGATGCACGTTAAGTTAATCTCTGTCAAAAAAAAACTCGATTAGTTACATACAAATGGAAAATTCTATGTACAATAGTTGTTGTCTTTTATTCAGCATCGTGGAGAGTAACTAGTGCTCAAGAGTGTAACAGTGTAAGTAATTGTTTGCTTGCAACGTTTTGTCATGCGAGTGCCATTTGTGTTGTTTTCATGTTGGTCAAGCGGGAACATTTTCGTGCAATTTAAAATGAATTTGTGTCTTCTAAACTTTCTTGTTAGTAGCAATGTTGATGTTTTAAACAATGAAAAGGATCTTCCCTTGAACTAAACCAGTCCGACACCACAGTAATGATTCCCCCCTGTAATCTCAGACAGGCGATTGGAAACAAAACGCGGCAAATTAAAGATGGAGCAAGCTCGACTCCTGGAAACTGTGGCCAATCTACAACAAAGAGAAATCGGAAAAAATCCTCCTGAACAAGAAATCACTGTCCTCAATTGTAGGCATTAACACCGGACATAATACACTGAAATACCATACCAAGAAAATGGGAATCAGTATAGATGACCTGTGTGAGGACACCCCACACTTTCTTTGTCACTGCCCAGCACTCGTCACATAAGAAATAAAATCCTTGGTAGTTACTTCTTCGAGGATTTAGAAGAACTTTCAGACAGGCCCATTAAGGACCTACTTAAATTTGTAAATAAAAATTTAGGTAGGTTTTTCATAGGTTTCCAGTGTATGGGGGTCATAAATCTTGATCTAAGTGTGGCACGTACAGGTTTCTCTTGTCCTGCCTACCCACTAACCGAACCTTACCTCCTACCACAGTAGTTGCGTCGGTAACACTAGCGTGAGTAAACGTAAGGTTCCCTGGGGGAATGACCAACTTGTCAAACTCAGGAAGAAGGTAAGAAAACTCTTTGATCGAGCCAAACAAACTAAAACTTTGAACTGAGTAGATCAAAAAGAGGCTGTAAAGACAGTTGCAGCAAGAATCCACAAAGTTCTAGGAAAATATCAGACCTACTGTGTAGGATTGCCAAAGAAAGCTGATGGAACCTATACGACGAAAACCTTACTTCAGGTTCACTTCCTAGGTTCGTGTTTACGTCACACTACCAGGTGGATATTGCCATTTATGTCGTTTTTCATTGGTTTTACTCAGGGATCCACTCACTCTGTGATTCAATGGAACAACGAAACTGCTTCCGATTGAACCCACAACAGTGTTGGTGAAATGCCAAAAAATAATCTACGGCGGCTGTCAGCTGACATGCCTAACGCACTGCTACATGTTTTAGAATGGTGTACTTATGGAGGGTCAACCATTAACCCTACGAAAACCATACTTGTGCTTTTTACAACACAAAGGCGATTAATCTTGACCCCATGACATTAAAAGGCAGTACTTTAAGCTAGTCCAATGAAGTCAAATATCTCGGAATTATCCTACATAAGAAGCTTCTCTTGAACTCACACGTCAGGTCTGACACAGAACGTGCCACTAGAGCCATGTGGGCCAGTGGGCGCCTGCCTGTGCGGCAGAACTTGGGGTCTAAGTCCGGTTTTGGTACAATGCATGTACATCATGATGGTAAGACGTTCGCGACAATTGTATAGTGGCTGAACAGCAAAAAGGCCCATAAGCTACAAAGAATTGCTTGTCTCGGTATCACAGGTGCAATGTGCACCTGCCCAACAACTGCTCTCACCTTTACACATCTTCGTTAGGAAGGTAGCAGCTAGATATAACTTAAAACAAGTTGACCGAGTAGGAAACCTGGAAATACTTAACTCAATCCCAAATATTGATATGTTCTGATCCACCTCTGATATACTATGGTTAGGAAGGTATATATATGGCGCCGTTCAGAATGTTCCGATGGTTTTCCGAAACTAGACACAAAAAGTCTGGGTTTGTCCATTGACGGATCAAAAATTACGTCTGGAGTAGTTGCTGGCGTCTTTAGAACCAATACCAATTTCTCAATACCTATGGGAACGTATCCCACAGTATTTCAGGCTGAAGCCCATGCCATTGAGATCTGCGCAGCTTTAAACTAAAAAATAAGAATTAAAGGCGCCAAAATATAGTTACCACCGGAGCTGAGATTCGAAAAGATAAAACGCTATTCTGTTGAACTTTTCTAATAAAATCATTTTTAATACACTTTTAAAAATTATTCTAATAATCCACAACAATATTTCTTATCCTATTTAAACCAATCACTTATGTGGTTTTCGATTGGGTTTCTTCAGATTTGCTCTCAGATTTCAGATTTCGTGTGCCTAATCGAACATAAAAACGTCACTCCTTTTTGTGTTGATATTAGTGCGGTTCGAATATGTGTAGCCTTCGACACTTTTCTAAGCATTTTGCATTTACTGCTTAAATTTTGTATTAAAACATTCTAAATTTGCGCCCAGATTGATTTCTTAATATTTGTACATAAATAATTACCACAAATAGATCTACCCGATGCAATACATTTCTTTGCAGTTGAAAAATTTCACGAGAACGTAAACACACTCCACTACTTGTCAAACTCAAACCAATTTGTATTAATAAATCTGAAGCAAATCTGAAAAAAAATCATGATTCGCAAAAGTGCTCTGAAATTTGGAAAAGATTGTTTTTTTTTTTTTGTACCAAACGAACATAAAAAGTGCTCTGAGAGCAAAAAAAAATGCTCTGAGCGCGCCCAATCGAATGCCCCATTAATTCATACTTAACATTTCTTTATCTTTACAACCGATTCGAACTTCACCAATCACTATTTAAAAGGCAACTTTTTTTTCAAATTTGGCCTTTTATATCCACTCCGCCATCTATCGGGAAATTTCTAGTGAATTCTAGTGAAAGCTAATGGACCAAAGATAATGGAATACAGAGATCAAAGATAATGGAATACAGAGATATATAACTTTCCAGTGGAAAGGTGGCTGCCTACAAGCTGTTTTCCCGAAAAATTCATGAAGTCACGCACATATGCTCATATCTTTTCTAGTATATGTGAGTTCATGAATTGGACTTTAATGCAAGAATTCGCTATTCCAAAATGTGTATTTCACTATTTTCTTTATTTTAATCGAAGATTTAACAAAAACTAAAAAGGTTCAACACCAAACACAAAACAATTGAACAGCGCGATGCCTATAAATGCAAAGGTAATGTTGGCCGGCCATTAGCAGCATGCTTTTTTTAGCTCACACTTATTCACAGACGGGGGTTTATATTACAAAAACAACAATGTAAACAAATGGGTTTTGGGGGGATAGACGTACGAAAGATATCCATCTCTTTTATTCTTTCATCTCTGACAGAGATATATAACTTTCCAGTGGAAAGGCGGCTGCCTACAAGCTGTTTTCCCATAAAATTCATGAAGTCACGCACATATGCTCATTTCTCTTCTAGTATATGTGAGTTCATGAATTGGATTTTAATGAAAGAATTCGCTATTCCAAAATGTGTATTTCACTATTCTTTTTATTTAAATCGAATCCTTACCAAAAACCAAACAAGTTGAATACCAAACACAAAACAATTGAATAGCGCGATGCCCATAAAAGCAAAAGGAATGTTGGCCGGCCATTAGCAACATGCGTTTTTGTAGCTCACACGTATTCACAGACGGGGGTTGAAATTACAAAAACAACAATGTAAACCAGAGACAAATGATACTGAGACCCCCAACTCACAATCCTCTTGCCGCTGGGCCCCTCAGTTTGTTTTCAAATTCGCCATTTGGTTTTCCTATCGGTGTTGTGTCAATTAAGAATCCGTGTGACATGCAAAAACATACAAAAAATACAAAAATAAATGCTGCCAACCTCGGCAACCGTGGGGAAATGTGCTAGAGTTCGGGAATACCACATTTTTACATTACTGAATGCCATTGGTTAGTAATTATATATTGTTAAAAGGCGAATAATTTGATTTCTTTGGTTAATAAAACTAGCTAAATGAGATGTTATATATTCAAGAAACTTATTATGACAAATATGGTTACGTATTTTCTGCTTTTGAATATCATTAACTTCGATTTCATGTGTAAATTTTTCTTAGATAACTTAAGAAAATTTGCTCAAAATGTTTGCATTTTCCTTCAATCAATCTACATTGTTCATTTTTCATTAATATTTTAAGCAAATGTACACTTACCCATGAAAGAAAATATTATCCGAACGTAACGAATAATTTCAAATTTAAGGGATAAAATTCTACGAACGCTGGCAGCAACTTTGCCCACAGCGGAAGTGGCATATGCAAGGTGCGAGCGTGTTGGTGAGTCGGAATTTTTGAAGTTACGTGACATTTGTCAATACGAATTTCTATGTATCAATACAAGCGCACTTAGCATTTGCCACCCCATAAAAATATAGCTTGTAGGCTAAGTAACGGGAAATCGGTCGGAGTTGGTGGTCTCAGTATTGTCTCTGATGTAAACAAATGGGTTTTGGGGGGATAGACGTACGAAAGATATCCTTCTCTTTTATTCATTCATCTCTGTAATGGGCAAAGATAATGGAATACAGAGATATATATCTTTCCAGTGGAAAGGCGGATGCCTACAAGCTGTTTTCCCGAAAAATTCATGAAGTCACGCACATATGCTTATTTCTTTTCTAGTATATGTGAGTTCATGAATTGAACTTTACTGCAAGAATTTGCTATTCCGAAATGTATATTTCACTATTTTTTTTATTTTAATCGAAGCGTTAACAAAAACTAAACAAGTGTAATACCAAACACAAAACAATTGAATAACGCGATGCCCATAAAAGCTAATGCTAATGGGCAGAGATGAAAGAATAAAAGAGATGGATATCTTTCGTACGTCTATCCCCCCAAAACCCATTTGTTTACACTGTTGTTTTTGTAATTTCAACCCCCGTCTGTGAATACATGTGAGGTACAAAAAAGCATATTGCTAATGGCCGGCCAATATTCCTTTTGCTTTTATGGGCATAGCGCTGTTCATTTGTTTTGTGTTTGGTATTGAAATTGTTTGGTTTTTAATAAGGCTTCGATTAAAATAAAAAAAATAATGAAATACGCATTTCGGAGTAGCGAATTATTGCATTCAAGTTCAATTCATGAACTACATACACTAGAAAAGAAATGAGCATGTGTGCGTGACTTCATGAATTTTTCGGGAAAACAGCTTGTGGGCAGCCGCCTTTCCACTGGAAAGTTATCCATCTCTGTATTCCATTATCTTTGGCTAATGGGTTGCTTACATTTAGGGTTCCACGTTGGATACCGCATAATTTGGCAATCGCCCACTAAAATGCCTGTGACGATTGGTGAAAAGAAATTTAAAAAATATTTATCGCGATGCTTAAAAAGATATCCAAAAAAATAATGACAAGTAACGAATAATTGATCTATGCATATGGACCCAAAACTAAACAACAATTAGCAAAGTGGTGCGCGCACGAAGCAAATGGACGCCTGTTTATTTTTTGGAATAATTGGACGTGTCGCCATTAGAGCAACGTTTAACGGTCAAGTCCAAATGGCACAAGACCATATGTTTGGCAGACGTATTCAATAACCAATCAAAGAAGTCGAATCATTCTCCACACTGCACCATGCTCTCACATCGGCTAATGCATCGAATTGATGGTTCGTCTTCCGTAGCCCTGATGTGGCACCAAAGAATTTATTTTTATTCCCACAGATCAAATATTAAATGCTAGGATAACGTTTTTCGACAGCTTAAGAAGCGGTTGAAGCATTAAAACCACAGAGTGGAAAGTTCAAACAAAGCGAACAGTATTGATCTTCATGGAAAATATTTTGAACGTACAAAAAATACGAACAGGAATAGATTTTCAGCAAATTTAAAAAATGGCTCCTGATGTTAACTCTATGACTGCTGAGTGAATCAGTTAATCCTTAAAAACATGAATATTAGAACTTTATATTATTGCGAAAAAAAAGAAATGATCAAAACCACTTTATTTTAACTTGAATATTTATTGGTACTCAAAGATCCTTCTTGATTGAGATGCTAAACTGCAATGTTCCATTTGGATATCAATATCCTTTCTCTGTACCCCTATCCTCGTCATTACTCTATATTTGTTTCGTTCACAATGACTTGTCTCGTTCCAGCGCTACAATATGGTTATCAGGCCCGTGGAGTGGTCAGTTCTTTAATTCTATAATTTACCAACTCCTGAGACCTCGAAGAAGCTTTTGCCAAAGGTGAGTACCTTTGTGGTGGTCTAAAATAAAGCTTGAAGAATTGAAATTGATGTATCTGCTTTGAGTTCCCAGAAAAAAAGGCAGTATTTTATCTTAGAAACTGTTGTATTTGACACAATTTTTCAGCTTAGTTTACTATATAGATACCTATTAACATTTAATTAATAACTATCACCTATATTTGGTTGTCGTCTTTCTATCAAAGACCATATGGCAGTCTCCACTCAGTTTCATCAGTCATCACCTAAACAAAATTAAATACCACGAGAAAAGATTAAAGCAGATTAGAGCCGTCCAAACTGAATATATTTTTTAAATCTACCAATAAAGTAGTTAATCAACGTCATAACTGAAAATCCAACGGTCACAGCTAAAAACTGAGCTAGTCCAGCGAATCGCCTGCCTGGCTTCTGATGCCAGTTAGCCTTTTCACGAGGCATCACCTCACACACAGTCACATAAAACAGAGTACCCCCAGCTAACGCTTGGATGATGGGCAATGCAGTGTTTGACCAATTAGATGGAACAACAACAATGGCCATGCCAACACTTATGCCTAGCACTGAGCCCAATGAAAACGTGCTAATAGCAAGCAGCTGCGATCGAAAAGTTGCGCCTGAATTCGAACGAAATTCAAGTCCCAAACAGAATCCCATCACGAATTTATGACACGCAACTGCACCGAACAAAAGGAGTGCCTGCAAAGAGACCAGTCTCACTTTTGGTAGTCTGAGAGCTGCGAAATTCTTCTTACCTCTGAACTCGAACTTTGGACACCTATTGTAAGCCCTTCGACGAACGAGTGCAGCGAGAGAGCTACGAGTAGGCCCAAAGTTCCAGACATACTCTGCGAGCATGGTTGTCGATGGCTTGTATGGCAAATGCGTTCGTTCGCTTGACGAACAACTGTTTCACAATTTTGTTGCAAATCTCCTGGGTCGCTGGAACCACTAAAATGTGAGAACGAAATTTGAATCAGTTAATTTTTGCTGTTGTTCGTCAAACTTACTTTGACCGTATAAGCGGCTCAGATTCACCGTTAGATCCGTAATTATTGTGACTATGTTGATGATGATTATGCTGGTGGGCAATTTCGGGCGTTGTTTCGTTATGGGAATGCTGAATGGCTTCACCGAAAAAATAATGAATGAACTCGTCGATAAAGTACACTATAAAGAATCCTCCGCAGAAGTATACCTCCGCATTGTTGGGCATCAGCTTGCGCACCTATGATATAATTTTTAGAATTTTAACTGACAACGGAATCTATCAAATTCATTCTTACATCGGGAAGCATATGAACCAGCGCAGTGGCTAGCAAAATGCCAGCTCCAAAGCACAGCATCAACGAGATGGTCAAAGGGAAACGCCTACGATTTCTATCCGATATTGCTGCGGGCAAAATACCTGATAAGAAGCTTCCCAGACCCAAGGCCGCCATGGCGATGATTTTAGCGCCATACCCATTGTCCGAAGAGCCTTGAGGCAGACCTGTGAAGTTCATAATCTAATGAGGAAAATTTTATGTTTCAATTGATTCATTGAGAAACTGACTTACTTTTGTAGTACTTGCTATTTCGATGAAATCTTCAAGTCACACATTAGAACAGTTGAAGATCGCTCGCAAGACCTAGTTAGATAATTGTATTTGGTTTGGATGCGACATAGTGATAAGATTAGGAATAGGAAGACTATATGATAAGGGTGGGTGGTTCAAATCTGATGGATTAGTCCGTTTGATATGCTAATTTATGTAATGGGACACAAGAGCTTGTTTTGGGCTTTGTTAATTTATCTGCAATCAATTTCTTAGGCCTTTGTATTTGTTAAGACTGAGTCATGCTCATATTTTTGTTTACTTATGGCCTGGTTACGGTAACAGCTTTGGAAAATTAGCTAAACAAAATCCGTTCGTGTATATTCACAATACAATTGTACTAGAGTATAAACCAGAGATGAATGAATAAAAGAGATGGATATCTTTCGTACGTCTATCCCCCCAAAAACCATTTGTTTACATTGTTGTTTTTGTAATTTCAACCCCCGTCTGTAAATACGTGCGAGCTACAAAAAAACATGTTGCTAATGGCCGGCCAACATTCCTTTTGCTTTTATAGGCATCGCGCTGTTCAATTGTTTTGTGTTTGGTGTTGAACTTTTTTTAGTTTTTGTTAAGGCTTCGATTAAAATAAAAAAAATAGTGAAATACACATTTCGGAATAGCGAATTCTTGCATTAAAGTCCAATTCATGAACTCACATATTCTAGAAAAGAAATGAGCATTTTTGCGTGACTTCATGCATTTTTCGGGAGAACAGCTTGTAGGCAGCCGCCTTTCCACTGGAAAATTATATATCTCTGTATTCCATTATCTTTACCATGAACCATCTATGCTTAAGAGGACGCTCGACAAATACGAAGAACATTTTTCGTCAAAATGAACAGAACATTAAAAAGCAACTCCTATTTGAAAGCTTTTGTAAATTTCCAACTGCCGTCCAACTCTCTATCTCTTTTTACTATAGGCGTGTTTTTTTTAAACACCTATCTCAGCAAAGTAAAGTAAAGAAGATGAATGGGCAAAAAAGAAAAACGTTGCAGTCACATTTGGGCTTGAGTGGTATTAACAGGTATAAATTGTTGTGGATGTCGACTTTAATTCTGCAGTTTACTACCAATTTCCACGCACATCAGCAGAAAGGTTCAAGCAGCTGTTCATAAGCTGCTCTCAAGTCACTTCCAATTGGGATAAATATGTGAATCTTAAAAATGTCAATTATACGATGTACATAATTGGTGTAATGTTGTGCTTCACTTTGATTTTATGAGATAAGTGCTTAAAAAAAACACTTCTTATGTTCGCTTTTCTCGTAGGTAACCTACTTGTTGCTTGCTTCCACGTAAAAATCTATTCCAATTTATTTGAAAGCACATCACTATTTGTCTTTATTTTTATTTTATTTGTCAAAATCGTTAGTTGGTTTGGTAGGTAGACGACGACGACTTATACGACTAGCAGATCAGAGACAAATCTCTGTAGCAGATCGTCTCATACGTTTCACGCATATTTGCTACCCTGTCCGGTTATTGTTTTTCTGTCTCTGTTTTTGTTTAGTTTTATAATTCAATCTAATAGATGCGTCTGGAATATTAATTGCTATTTGACAATTTTTGGCAAATGTTGTTAAGTGTAACAATTCCCCTCCAGTATAGCAAAATATACGCATTTGTTCATCAGAATACAAACTAATTTGTTGGTGCTCCTTCGAAAAGCAATGAGTTCATCAATTTCCACGAAAGTTCTGCAATCACCAAGTAGCAATAAAAATGAAATATACATATACAGGTTGCCACCTGTTGAACGTCGAGCCCTCTGCTCCATTTTGGATGAATTCGATTTGTGGTCCGAATTGGCTATCCATATGGGATATTCGAAAGCAGACTTGCAGGTAATTTGTACATATTAACATATAATGCGCACTAATTCAATTTTAATTTTGCTTTAGGAAGTAAAAAGGGCTGCCGTGGGAAACTCGCCTTCTGATGAGCTGCTCAACATGTGGGGTGATTTAAACCACACGGTCACTGAACTTTTCATCCTCTTATACAGGTATGTATAATGCACTCCATCAACTGACCAAACCAGTTAAAAACAGCAAGAAAATTCATCGAATTACAACGTTATTATTTACTTAGTTGGAAGGAAGTTAGTTCAGTGCGTATAGGCTTTCGTAAAACGTAATGAGTGATAATAGTAGCATGGTCAGTCGTTAAAAGTAAATCTTACGTTTGCGAACTGTATTTAGCAGAAGCCTCATAACCAGTTCGAACAATTTTAATCGTTGGCAAAAGTGACAAACATCTTGGAAACTTGTTTTCTGGTGCAGTAATTGCGTCTTGCACTTCTGCGTTGGGTATAACATGATTAGAAATCCCTCTGCGTATGCTTGACTCGCGCCTCATTCGACATATTGGTAAACGGTGTTAATATGTTGCGATAGTTTTCATATTAAATTTGGCTGGAGCAGGTTTGCGGCCTCGTTGTGATAGCTTGCCTCGAGGCGCGCTCTAAATTTGTATAATTTTGATAAAATTATATAGGTTTATAATTTTCCAACAGTTAAGTAAGATTGCTTCCTGCGAATAGCCAGTATCTGTTCAAGTCTTGGGCAATAAATCCTAACAAAGTAGCTGTTCACGAGTTATCAGCCATGAAGGTCATAATAGGGTAGGTAGTAAGTTCGTCTCTGGTATCCGAAAATACGTCCTCCGAACGCTTGCTAACTGCAGTTAGCAAACAAAAACTAAAAGCCTTTCTAACAAAGCACTGGACTTTCCAAAAGCACTTTAACGTGTGACGAATACAGAATCAACGTACGAGACAAACCCAGCAACAGCAACGCTATCTTAGCTTAAGACTAGTGCAGGCGGATTCGTTCAGAATCAGCATCATCAACAAGAGGGGCTTGCATTATTTTGAATGCAATATTCTCACTTGTAAGACGCCCGAGTAACGATTTAGACGTTAAATCTGCCTCCTAGTCATCACAACTATCACGACTGTCACTGTGTGGTGCCAGTAGCCGTTTGAAACAGTTTATTCGGCAATCTCGTTTACGAAATCTTTTTTATAGACTTTTCTCTGCTTTAGTATTCGCCTATATTTTTAAGTTTCCCCGCCAATATTTTAAATTTACATCCTCCCGAATGTTTCCTCAACAACCTAAACCTTCTTTAACTGAATGCTACTACGATGCACTTGCCATTTTGCATTCTTTACACTCAAATGCATCGACATTGTACTTAGGTGGTTACCTAAAAATCTAGACTCAAATCCTTTAACAGTAGTCATACACATTAGGCTCATACCACGATGACTGTGCACAAAAACAATTAAAATATGACATCAGAAACTGATTAGCGGTTACATGATTCTCCCTCAGAATGCAACAATACACAGCCATGGACGCAATCAAATCATTTGTTGACCACGACTACCACATACTGATTAAAATGGGTCAGCCCGACCTGAGTGATCTTTTGCGCAAGTCCAAATCCGAGAAAATTCTCAACTGCAACTCCTCGTCTGGTGTGAGTAATTCAAACAACGAGACCACAACCTCGGAGAGTTACGCATCGACCAGTGACGATAGCAAATCAACAACAAACGGCTTACATCTGCGTAATGTCAACGAGTACGCAAGCACAATACCACAGATTGACTACAAGGAGTTGTTACAGGCCACCAGCAACTGGAGCAAGATACATATTTTGGGCAAAGGCGGTTTCGGTACAGTTTTCCAAGGATTCTGGAAGGAAACACCTGTAGCTATCAAGCGAATCACTTACCACGGCCCTGAGGGCGGCGATAAAGTTCAAATACAACAAAGTCTCAACGAACTGAAACATCTGAACTCGTGTCGACATGACAACATTCTGCCACTCTACGGTTACAGCATAAATGGAGCTGAGCCATGCTTGGTGTATCAGTTGATGACTGGTGGCTCCCTAGAGCAACGTTTAAATTCAAAGGAGGATGAACCACTCACATGGAATCAGCGCTTGAACATTGCCTCTGGAACAGCTAGGTGGGTGTTGAATGATCGATGTTGTATTACTTTGTTTTATCTATGATCCCTTATGTTTTGCAGAGGTCTTCAGTATCTTCATACATTCCGCGAGAAGCCACTTATTCATGGCGACATAAAGCCGGCTAATATCCTACTTGATCCCTGCAAACAGCCGAAAATCGGTGACTTCGGCTTGGCACGTGAAGGTCCAAATGCTTTGAATTCGTCTATGGAAGTTTCCAGAGTCTACGGAACGAAGCCTTATTTGCCGTTGGAATTCCTAGGCTACAAATCGTTGAGTACAAAAGTGGACACGTTCAGCTTTGGTGTGGTTCTCTTGGAGATGTTTACCGGCTTACGCGCTTACGATAGATCACGTGCGCATCCTCTCTTAACCAGACATATTTTAGCGGTTTGTGCGGTAAACGATAGATTGGACGATCTAATTGACAAGAACTTGCGCGTTAATGGGGACGTTGAGGAAATATGCAAGCGGGTAATAAATTTGGGACGAGCGTGCATTGCCGAGAAGGCCGACCACAGACCAGAAATGGTTATGGTTCTGCGACAATTGGGCACTCCCGCAAGTACAGGACCACCCCCACAGAACTAATCATCACATACCGAATACGTTTTATAAGAACAATAAGTGTTAAACGTTTTATACTGAAGGCATATACATATATTATACATACATTATTAAGTTAACAGTTTTTTTTCTTATACAACATTATAAAATATTTTTCGCTTGCCTGGGAAGGTCACTAAGCAACAAAAAATGTATCTAACACGCAGAGTGATTGAAAGAAACACTGGTGTGAGTTATAAATCACTAATATGGCCGACAGTTCGTCGTAAGTATTTGTGACGTCTTTTTCAATACGATAATCGTCGGGCAGGTAAATTATCTGAACAATACGCGGCCACTATTTTCGTCCAAGAAAACTTCCAACACCATCAGTTTCGCTCTACACATCATTTAGATATTCAAAGTGCCTGTTGACCTACTTTTACACAGAAATAAATTACATTTTCTTTAAAAATCGGTTTTAAAGAAAAAAGTTGGGTTAGGGTCGTATACCTGTAGAAAATAGATCAAAAAAAAGATTAATTTTTTGTCCCAATGGAAAACCACAAAAGTCCACCTCATAAACAAAGTATAAAATAATTCGACCTCTAAGCCCCGCTTTAATCCCTTCTCCGTGCAACTTCTCTAGTGTCAATATCCCCAGCTCTTATCTCCGTAACATAGATCCAATGTACCTCCCATTGACAAGCTCACCAAAAAATTCGCTGATTCTGCTGATGACGGCCGTTCCGTTCTCTCTCGAATACCATATTAAAGTCAAGACACACAACATTTGGTACCATAGTTAATACGATATACCGGCGCAGTGGCTTAGTGGTTAGTGTGTTGGACTACTAAGCGAGGGGTCCCAGGTTCGAATCCCGAGAAATGTGCAGAAATTTTGGTCGCAGCCAGAATGCAGTGCTGCAAGTAAAACAGATGTGCAGAAAATTAATTGATATGCATTGCATCGGCTAATATGGCTTCTGTCATTCACCGACTAAGCAGCTGAAGTGTTTGCAACCAAAACAGAAACAAACACGATCAGCAAATGTCAAAAGCCGATGATGCCAAATTCTTGAAATGTTTTTTTTTTTTTTTTCGCTCGCGAGAGTCGAACGAGTGCAGACGTGTTTGCTCAGTGCCTATTTCGAGTTGATACGTAATACCTAATATTTTATTTTTTGTGTTAAAACTGAGTATTGATGGGGGATAACAATCGCCCGCATCTATTGGTACCAAAGGTACCCTCTGATAATCAATCTTTCTATGAGAAAATTAAACTTCCGTCCCATTTATTAAGTGAAATGGATAAAAAAAAAATAATTGAAACAGTTACTAGTGACTGGAACTCAGACGACGCTGACACAGCTAACGATGGTAGTGGGAAAGAGATGGATATAGATCCAAATTCAGTATTGAGTGGTGTGAGTGCAACAAATTACAGTAGTGGCAGACAGAGTCTGCCTCTGAGTAACTGCGTCTTAATCGGGCACGCGCATAATATTCCAACTGTTGCTGGACAAACTAAATCCCAGCTGGGCACAGAAAAAGTTCTTGATAACCTGCTTTCAAAAGATAAGGACAAGTTTACTGCAGTGATGGTCCGAAAAAGACGCCAGCACGAACCGATTGTGGTGACAAAAAGAGTGGCAAGGGAAGTCGTCAACACACACAACCGCTTTCACCCTTTGGCTGAAACGGATGAAGAAATTAACCAAGCGAGCCCAAGTGGCACAAACCTCAACATCAACCAAGCGAGTTCAAATGGCATAAAAACCAACAGTGGTGGAAGTGGCAACAATCCTGGAAGCTTCACCAATAACATAAGAAGTAGCGACAACGACAGTCATACAAACTCTAGCGGAATACCATCATCCAGCTCTGAGCCCTGGTGTCCTCCCATCTTCACAAAAGGAGTCTCGGCTAAAACTATTATGGACTTTATGAGTAAGAGTAACTACAATTTAAGTAATGTAAAATTTATCGCTAATGGTTTTGGTAAATTAAAAATTATTGTAAAGGATGTGGAATTACATAGCCTCTTCATAAAAAAGTTTAAAGAGCACGGCATAGATGCCTATTCTTTCACTCCTAAACAGGTTAAAAAATATAACACCATTCTTAAGGGTATCTCTAGCGATTTTTTACCCGCAGAGGTACAAAAAGAAATTCTAACTTTGGACCCCTCGTTGAAGGTCACTGTAAAAAAATTTGAGACCAAATGGTCTAAATTAAATGAAATCCCACTCGACCTATTTCTATGTGTCGCGGAGGATAGGGAAAGTTTTATTAAACTCAAACAGTTCAAATCTCTCCTGAGACACCGAATTACATGGGATTCCATTAGAAACTCGGGCACCAAACAGTGCTACCGGTGCCAAAGATTCGGCCATATGGCTAACTACTGTAGCTTCGCTGTAAGATGCGTTAAATGTCTTAAAGACCATGACACTGGAGCGTGTCAACTTAGTCAAAAAACAGAAACATCAGTGGCATCTTGTGTCAATTATCAATCGGAGGGTCACCCCGCGAGTTTCAGAGGCTGCCCAAACAGAGTTGCGTTCCTTAAAAAAAAAAAGAAGCTTTAGCTGAAGCTAAAAACAACAGACCCCCATTTCACGGCCCAATCGCAAACTTGGCCAACAGCTACCAAGAAAACGGCTTGTCTTTCGCGGACACCGTGAGAGGACACAAAAGAGATACTAACTTTCAAGAAACCCCCTCTTTCCCTCCTGAACTTCCTAAAAATGACATTTCAGATTTTATGAACGAATCTAATAGGCTATTTGGCTTGCCGATAACTAGCCTAATTTCAAAAATCAGAGGCTTCTGGCCTAATTATAAAAAAATGAATGAATCCCAAAAACCAGGTGCTTACCTGTGCTTTATTGCATCTCTCTCCCCCTCTTCAACATGAATCTGAACTTTATCAGCTCCAACGTTAACTCCCTATCCAAAGAAAAACAAATTGAAATTGATCTCTTATTAAAAGATATATCTCCAACTGCGATCTTATTGCAAGAAACTCGCCTTTCAAAAAACTGCAGTAAATGCCGTTTTAATAATAAATACGATATAATTAGAAATAATGAGGGTCGAGGAACAGGAATTCTAGTGCAGAATGCTATTCGGTTTGACCAAAAACATTTCTCTAATAATTTAATATCTGCAACTATAGCTTCAATCCCCCTAAATTCACAACTAACTGCCAGAACCTTAGCACTTGTTTCAATCTATGTTCCCTGTAATGCCGGTTCCATGTTGCCTTCCGCACTAGACAGCCTACTCACTTCTTTACAATCCTTTGACTATGTAATAATTGGCGGAGACTTCAACTCTAGACATCCCCTTTGGGGCGACTCAGTTACAAATCAAAATGGCTCTATACTAACCAATTGGTTCCAAGACAACCATTTTCTTGATCTAGACATTGTAGCGGCTCAAGGCCCAACTCGGCCCAGCTCAGGCTCTCATATCGATTTTTACATTATCTCTTCTAACCTCAGATGCGGCAACAACATAGCATGTTTAACTTTAGATTTAATATCGGATCACTTTTCTGTCTTTATGAATATCAAAATTAAACAAAATTTTCCGTTCCCAAACTTGTCTCAGCCTTCAGTGAGTTTTAAAAACACCAATTGGTAGGCTTTCAATCGCTCGCTTTGCTCTAAACTCTCAAGCATAGAAATTCCTACGAACAGAAATTTGTCAAACCCTGAAATAGATAGTATTATTGAGGCGCTTACTGCAGCAATAACCGCTTGTATGGATATTCACAGCAAGAAAACTTCTTTGCGGGAAAACTGGTTTAACATTACACAAACAACTCTAAAGCTATTAAAAACTCGGAAAGCCTGGAAACAAAAATTAAAAAGAATTTTCCACCACTATGGAGATCGCATTAACCAGCCCTATACTGAGTTATTTGCTCGCATAAACTGCCTCAGTAAAATTATTAAAGATAAGATCCGATTAGAACTAAACGAGGAATTCAGAAAGAAATTAAGCAGCCTAAAACCCTCCTCAAATGTCTTTAAAGTGATCGACCAAATCACTGGACGAAAAAGGAACTCGAGCACAACAAATGATGTCCTATTGCTTGGTGACAGGAGTTTCATCTCCCCAGCTGAAAAAACTGAAGCGTTTGGGTCCTTCTACACTGATTTGTACTCACTCAAAATTCCACAAACCTACCCTGAATCTTCTCTGGAAGTATGGAACGAAAATCTTCAAATCTGTAATTTGTCATCCTCGAATAGATCTGATGATACCAATGATGAACGTTTTGCCTCCATAAGCTGTGTGGTGTCTACTATATCTTCACTGAACAATAAAAAATCCGCTGGTCCAGACAAAATTTCTAATTTCATCTTGCGAAAAGCAAAAGTTACAATAGCCAAATTTCTAACACCAGTATTGAATAATTGCCTTAATAACTGCTATTTCCCAAAAAAATGGAAAGAAGCTAAACTAATCCCGATAAAAAAAAACAACACTCCCAATACAATAGACAGTTACCGACCTATTTCTCTTCTATCCAATTTAGGAAAAATTCTTGAAAAAATAATTCTTTCAAAAATGCTTAGTTTCTTCGATCAATCTAACCCAATACAAGCCCAACAATTTGGATTTAAACAGGGACACTCCACTGAGCATGCTCTTCTTTATTTCCAGGACAAAATCTTAAACAACTTAAGGAAAAAAAATTGTACTGTTGCTTGTGCCTTGGATTTAAGGAAAGCATTCGATTCTGTCTGGCATATGGGCCTAATCTTCAAACTGAACCAGCTAAACCTACCATCATTTATTATTAAGTTAATACTAAACTTCCTTTCCGACCGCAGTCTTGCGGTGCACTTTGAAAATGAAATCTCCTCCCCCATCACTATCAATGCAGGCGTCCCCCAAGGCTCAATTCTTGGCCCCCTCCTCTTTAACCTCTATCTGTACGACTTTCCAACTAACCATTCTAGGTCTGAACCATTATATTTAGCCCCAGTGAAAGACCACATGTAGCCCTAAATGCAATTTCATCGCACCTAAACGTTGTAATTCCTTATTACGAAAAATGGGGAATTGCCTTGAATCAGAGTAAATGTCAGCTGATCTGTTTCCGTAATGCCTCTGGCAGAGGTCATCACCTTGCGGTAAGAGAGAGTCGTTACCATATTGGGCAACCGAATCCCATTAAAAAAATCCATTAAATACCTAGGTATCAATTTTCACGAAAGACTCAAAATGAATCCGCATACAAGAAAAGCCTTGAGCAATAGCAGAGCTGCGGCTGCGAAGCTCAAAACATTACTTAATTCTAGGCATGTTGAAAACAGAACTAAGCTTCTTATGTATAAAACGCTAATCCGACCCCTTATTACCTATGGTTTTCTTACATGGTTCCAAATCACCCCTAATGTTGTACTTGAACTCCACAGATTTGAACGGTATATTATTAGGAAGTGTATAAATAAAAGACGTAGGCCATCCGGTAAATGGTACAGCAATAAGATAATTTACGAAAACTCTCGTATCTGTCCTCTGCTTGACTATCTAATTCTCCTGGCCAAAAAAAGAATATCGGCATTACAAAATCATGACAACCCTATCCTCCGCAACATATATGCTAATAATATCAACTGGCCAATTGACGGCAGATACTATATGTCGCCGATCAGTATCTCCAATGAGGGCTCCAACGTTTTCTTTCAAATCCCTGACAGTGACCACCTGCTCACTTCCCCTTTTTATAATAAGCAACTACACAACACCTACAGAGGCTAAGCAATTCATTTCCTACCCCTAGCACAAAAAAAAGTAAATAAAAACAAAAAAAAAAAATAATTCCCGAAATACATGTACAAGTAAATTAGTCACTAAGTATTAATAAATTACAACTAAAGCCGACCAACCATTATAGAAATGTAACTAGTACCTTACTATATCTAAGTAGATAGCTATGTCTAGGATATAAGTTCTCAACTCTACTGTGAAAACTGTATAACAATGAATTACCAATAATAAGACTGTAACTACTTATAGCCTGTTAAAATTAAGTAATGAACACAAAAACATATTTGCTACAGTAAAACCAAAATGATACATTCATAAAGCCTGTAAAAAACTTATAATAATAATCAACCATACAATAATGGAGACCAAATCTCATAGAATCCGCAAAGGTGATGACTTTTCACAAAAAAGTCAAGTATACAAGTGGACCCTATTGTACTTTAGCTTATCTGGGTTCTCCCCCATTCCACTCGCTCACTGACAGTGATTCTCATTTCCTAACATCTTCCTCTCTTTCTATCCATCTTTCAATTGTTATAGGTTAAGCTTCAAAGTGACATCGTCTTGTTGAGTGGACGTAAAAACAATAAAACGAAAAGACTCAGTCTTAAAAACATTAATGTACTTTAAAATAAAAACTAATCAAATACCTAATTTGTATAGCCTGACCAATTCTTAGTCGGCAAAATAATTTTTAGCGACTCTGTTATATATAGAATTAAGAACTAAAAGTGTATAAAAGAAACAAAATCTCAATAAACATACATACATACATACAAATTCTTGAAATTGCAATTTATTTTCTTTTGTGTTGTGGTACGCTTGAATTTTGCAGCAAATTTAGAAATAGAGACAGTGCTGCGGTGAGTGCGTGTGCCTATATCCATATAAAAATGTGTATTCTAATATTGCTGCGCAGTGAATTCTGCACATGTGTTTTGGGCATCAATTTTCCACGACTACCATGCGATGGGCCGATCTTGATGATAATACCCACCTAGGCTTTATTTATGCCACCACTGAATAGGAAATCTTGTTCACCGATCGGCTGTTGGCTGCTGGCCTTTATCAATTTACGCTTGAATGGCCTGAGGAGCCAGGTAGAACGTAGAACCGCAGATCATACAATAGCTGACCCATAAGCAAAGGAACAAATGAAAGAAGGAACAGAACAGATAGGAAACTTAATTGGAAAATGAACGTTAATGAAAGAGTAAAAAAAAGCCGCAAACGCTTTTTACGCATGTAACCGAATCTTCGGCAAAAGGTGGGGACCAAACCCTAAAATAATTCTGTGGATGTATACGGCTATTTTGCGTCCAATACTCACGTACGGAAGCTTAGTCTGGTGGCAAGCCAAAAACAAAGCATCTCAATCTCAAACTGATGACCAAAATACAAAGACTAGCGAGTATAGGTACAACCAGCGCAATAAGGACAACACCTACGGCTGGAATGGAGGCAATCCTCAATCTGACACCGTTAGACCTATACATGCAAGAATCTGCAGCCAAAAGTGCCCTTAGCATTTGCCAATCCAAAAGCTGGAAACCCTACAAAATGCGACACGCACAGATTCTGAATAATTACGTGGGAGATGCTGTCCTTCTGACTACTTGTCTCCCTATCTTGATTTCGATAAAACATTCTCTTGCTATTTACCCAGTGGACAAGAATAGAACAAAAATGAACAGACAAAAATGAAATCGATATCCATCTATGCTGGAATTTTCTCTGAAGAATTGAATATACATCACTCGATCAGACTACCTGACCATAGTAGTGGCTTTCAGGCGGAGGTTCAGGCAATCGCCGAAGCTGCCCATATGGCGTCAATGTTAGAAATACCAAATGAAGATATTACCATATTCAATGACAGCCGGGCGTTTATAAAAGCAGTGTCTGCTATTGAAATAAGGTCAGAGCTAGTTCGTCGCTGCCGCGAAGAGCTTAAGGTTCTCTGCTCGCAGCACATTAAGCCACCACTCTGTAATTTCAGAGAGAGAGAGAGAGAGAGAGAGAGAGAGCGGAAAATAAGATCTTTGCAGGTTCATAAACGCATCGGGATGGCTGGACAAGGTCGAGTAACCGTGGGGGAGTCAATACCATAGTCAGCAACATCGGCTAATCCTCATCAAGGGCATCACAAAGGGTCCACATGAACCTAAGTGGGGTGCTGCGGGGCTTGCTCTGCCGCACCCACCCATAAACCTATCCTAAGTAGGAACAGTTCTTATAGTCTTAAGAGCAAACCTCATAAACAAAACTTAAGTTTATAAAAAGGATTGAAAAAATAGTTGTTAGGTATATATTTCAGTCGTCAACAACTTCGTATATTAACTGATTTTCCTGCAGCTTTCCATACAGATGTGGATACTTCTTAATGTCGGATTCGTTCAAATTTCTCAAATTATAAAACAATTGGAATATCTGAAATCGAAACAGGAATACGCGACTTCCCTTAAAAATCGACAGATCAATTTCATACCAATTTGAATAAATTATGTTCAACAACCAATTTCGATCGATCATTGATTGCAACCGTTCGCAGGCGTTCTTCCGCCTCCGATATGTATGACGGCCCCCAAATTTCGTAACGTTTCATTCTGCGCTTGCGGAGCCTGTCCACGTCATCCTTGGAAAAAATGTGATTTTTCGAAGACTTTTGAACTGGTTGCACAAATTTATCCTGTTTCTGCTTTAGCGCCAAACGTATTTTCTTAGCGACTTGTTCGCGGCGCTTACTCGCAGCTGTATCAGAATAAACGGATGCTTGATTTTGTAAATCAAAGAAGGGGCAGTATTTATTAAATTCACCGCCACTTGCCGGCGGCATAATTCGCCGAAAGTCACCCAAGTGACTTTCCTCCCATGCGATCTGTTGCGTCAAGGGACTAAGAGTTTTCAACTCTTCATGTTGTCTGTTAAAAATAAAGTTTCATTAAAAGCGTTAAATGTATATTTTGGTGCGCACTTACCTCCGGCCAGTCTCACATTCAGTTTGCTTTTGCAACAATCGCCTCCTCGCCCGCTTGCGATCTTCTTGCATGATTTGGTGCTTATCCGCCAATACAGTGCCGACCAATGTCAGCGTGTCTCGTATCAGAGCTTGCTTGACTTGAAAGTCGACTGACTGATTGGTGTGAAAACTAGGCGAGTGATTGACCTCCAGGATGTACGGCTTCAATTTAGAATCGACAAGAATGTCAAAACCAAGAATTTCGAAGCAAGCCTGAATCTTGTCGTGCATCGGGAAACACGCGTGGTAATTGTGTCTCAACATCGGCCAAGCGCTTAGGATCGTCTTAATAATGATGTCGTCGATATTTTGCCAAAGTTTCGTTACATCGTGTCCTTTGCTGGCTAGGAGCTTGTTTATCGTTTTGAAATTCCGTTTGCTGCCCATTTCTTCGCACTTGGAGAACTCTGTGCTGTGCTTGTTGACCGCATAATTTGTCAGATGCATGAATAGGTCTGTTGTATTGCTAGGGCTTGGTTCTATGTATCTGTTTGTGGCAAATCTAGCCAGACCTTCGTTGTAAACAAATATCCGCAGAGGATCAACCGATGTGATGAGGGTATAAACGCGGAGGTCAAACTTATAACCGTCAATGAGAAGGGGCTGCAAAATGGCGAAATCTATTGGATGTTCGGTTTAATACTACCATACAAAAGACATACTTTGTTGATGTACAATTGACAGATCATTCGTTCACTGGGGTTGATGCTGCTGAGATCGTTTGTCAGCCAAATTCCACGACCCTGAGCGCAATGGTCAGGCTTGAGAATGAAGGTTTTTTGCTTACGTTTTCTGCTGTACGCAATGGCTGCTCCTAAACTAAGGTAAAATAAAATATATTCGGCCCTAACGAGGTATCCGTCGGAACGGAAAATTCTCCGAATTTATATGAGTCGGATGATTTTTGCTTCGAGGTATTCTTCCGAACAGCTAGGTAGGTATTCGGAGCATTGTTCCGATACAAATGTAGCGCACTCCAGCGTTTTGCGTTGCAGTGCGATCAAGTTTGTTTTTGTTTGACATTTTTGACAGCTTAATATTAAGAAGACCCTCCGACCACCATCGCGGAATATTTTTATAATTTGCAGTGAAGTGTAGTAAATGTAACGGACGCTTTTGTCGAGTTCAGCATTAACCTGGAACCTGGAAGTGCACTTGATTTGCTCTTTTCATAGAAAGGGCAATTGCAATTCTTCTGTTTAAAAACGCCATAATTGAAAACAACAAAAAAATAAAAAAATATAGCAACGCATTTTTTTGTATTTATTGCTTCAATTTTTGTTTTCAGTGAAAGATCAAGCAAAGAAACAAGCACCAAACAATACGAGGGCGCCAAACGCGCTATTACATTGCAATTTCTTTTTTTTGTTTTTGAAAATGGACACCTCGGATGTAATTTGAGGCTACGACAGAGTATGCCCTGCTGAGAATTTTCCGTTTCGTTCCGATAACTCGCTATGACCGACTGATTACTTTTATACTTTTATGAAGAATATACAGCTTATTTCAGAAAATTGTGATCCTTTGAGCACTTTCGGAAGCCATATCTATCGATAGCAAATTTAAATGTCTATCAATATTCTATTTTATCGAACACCTACTTAAGCGAAGTCAAGTTCAGTTGACGAATTCTCAATAAAAAAATATTCAGGGTGACATTTATAATACCTAAAACTATGTATTTTGTTTTGTATACTTTTAGTATGATTCAAAATTCTCCTAGTTACCTCTCTCTGAAAGTGAATGGCGCTGAAAGTCGTTTACTAGATCGGTGTGTTTTCTTGTTTTATTTATTTATCTTCAGATTTACTTTGCTATTCAATAAAACGCGGCCAATATCATGATAACATCATCAGAAAAGGTGGGAACATGAATTGCTGCTGTCAATTCACTGCTAATGTCGTTTTCCATTGGTTTCAATCGGGGATCCAATTATTCTGTAATCCACCAAGAAATCTGCTTCACAAAAGTACCTATTGGTAAAATGTCAAAAAAAAATCTACGGCTGCTGACTTGTAGTAATTACATTAATGCTGTGGTAATGGGGACGTTCAAGTATCTTGTTTAGTAAGTCTGACAGCTCTCTCACTTGATGTATCTCGGTTGTGATTGGAGGAATTCGGTCATATGAGCAGATGTTTCAGTTGACGTTTTTTGAGGGGTAGCCGACGAATCTAGTCAAGAAATTCGTGACTGAGTACTAAGTTGACAGTTCGCATATGTGGCAGATGTAGAAAAAGTGACGTTCCCTACCAATCTAGTTTTTGCGTTCAGGTTACATTTCATCCAGACCAATCTAGTTGAATTTAGATAACTAGATTCTTGACTGCGGCCAAGAAGTTAAAGTAGTTTATATCAATTTTTGTTATTTTTCAGTATGAACAAAACAAATTTATCTTATGGTTTTTAAATCTATTGTATTAAATACACCAAATAAACATAAGTTATGTTTTCTATAAATTTAATAGTTTTTAATGGGTGTAGAGTGATAGGACGTGGACAAAAGGATCTAAGTAAAAAACTCGATTTAGGCTTTAACTTTACCTTATTGCCACAGAATTATTCTGACTTCAAATCGAGAAGTAGCATTTTTTTTTATGCCAATGGAAAACATATATATCTATTGTGAATCACGGAAGTATCGTTAAGATTCTACTTCACTTAATAAGATAGATGTTTAGTAAAACAGACATATTCCATAATTAATACGAAATTATACGATATTAAGAAACTAGAATACGATATTTATGGGGAAAAAAAATATTCTAAGGCAAATGCATAACATACATTAATTAAGGAAGGTAAGATAATCATATTATTAAAAAAATGTAACTAGTACAAAACTAGTACTTGCTTAAAAAAAAACAAATTAAAATCAGAGTTGAATGAATAAAAGAGATGGATATCTTTCGTACGTCTATCCCCCCAAATCCATTTGTTTACATTGTTGTTTTTGTAATTTCAACCCCCGTCTGCGGATACGTGTGAGCTACAAAAAAGCATGTTGCTAATGGCCGGCCAACATTCCTTTAGCTTTTATAGGCATCGCGCTGTTCAATTGTTTTGTGTTTGGTGTTGAACTTTTTTAGTTTTTGTTAAGGCTTCGATTAAAATGAAAAAAATAGTGAAATATACATTTCGGAATAGCGAATTCTTGCAGTAAAGTTCAATTCATGAACTCACATATCCTAGAAAAGAAATGAGCATATGTGCGTGACTTCATGAATTTTTCGGGTTGAAATTACAAAAACAACAATGTAAACAAATGGGTTTTGGGGGGATAAACGTACGAAAGATATCCATCTCTTTTATTCATTCATCTCAAGACAACAGCTTGTAGGCAGCCGCCTTTCCACTGGAAAGTTATATATCTCTGTATTCCATTATCTTTGATAAAAATGGTCTAAAAGTTTCAATAACAAACAAAAACCTAATTTTTACTTACTCGGCAGGAAAGACCCATGTCTTCGGGAAGATATCATACTCTTTTGGATACAACTTGAGCATTCTGTTGAGATTTCTTGACAGGAGATCTTTTCGACAGATCTCAATCATTCCAGGAAAATGATTAATTTGCTGAAACCGTTTCATATTTTTGTAGATTTCTGTTCCGGGGATTGAATCTGTCCACAAGATGTTCCACAGTTTCATATCCTTCACCAGTTTGAATCCCAGTGACTTGGACACATTCGGAATGACAGAGTATTTTGTGTTCGTGACACAAATGCTTTCCTTTGTCCTTAAAACATGTGTCAGTATTGCATATGAAACAGTAAGGACGATATCAAAAATCTATAGTTAAGTAAGCCTGACTGCTGACTGCTGCCTGTTTGTATTACCCTAGATTGGTCACATCAACAGTTTTTTCAGCGGACTTTTAAGCGTAGCCGACAATTCAAGAATTTCGTAACTGAGTACGTTTTTTTTTATATGTGGCTGACATTGAAAAATTGACGTTGCGGACCAATCTTATTTATGCTAAATCTGGTCTATACCAATCTATAGTCGACTTAAGATAAGTAGATTTTTGAATGTGCCTAATATTGTACTAAATACCTTTTGATGTTATCCTTTCTCTTGAATGCAACAGTCTGCTGATTTTCAACTTGTTTCAGATTATCGGGTTCGGGACATTTAAAATGGAAACAACAGTCATTCAATGTTATTATTCCGCTGCCATATCGTGGCATCTGCTCAACTGGAATCTTCATTAATTTTTCGGCATCATTTGTGCGGCTTTCACATTCAGTTCTGTCAGAGTTCTTCAGTGTAGACGATTCTTTTCTACACGTCCGTCTTAACGATTGAATGCGTTCTAGAATTTTGTTGCTCCTTAGATTCATGATACAATTTTGAAGCAAATTTTGTATAAACGATGGTATATACAATTTGGAAATGTGTCTGCAGCTGTTTATATTACGAGTGGTTTTCGAATTATTTGTTTTTGATTGAACGATGAAACAATACTTAATAAATATTATTCAGACAGTGTTTGATAATATTTGGTAAGGTAAACAAAATTCGTTTATTCGAATATGCAGCTTCCTACTCCTGGTGCTGCACCTATCGATCAGACTCAATCAACAATCCGCTCCAGCCGCCTTGAAAAATGTGAATATGGAATTTCTGGAAAGGCTGTCAGTTTCGCTTTAAATAATTTTTCACAACTTCTCTGCATTTTGAGTTCTTAACTAAATAAAACCACTTATAAAGATGAATTAATAAACTGGATGTTGAATGTCCTGTCTGCGATTGTTTTGATGGCAGTCAGTTGGTGTTATAATTGGTAATACCTTCCCCTTCTCCACATGCTAGGTTGTTGTAATTAATTGAGTTTTAAACATTAGGTCTGTTCGTTTCTTTGATATTTTACTGGTTTTAAGTTTTACTAACTCTTACCGAAGTTTCACGAATTTTTACTCGATGCCGTTCGAAAAATTCGTAGAAGGGAGCGCAATCGAGAACAAGATATTACCGCTCCAGGGTCCAGGCTTCACTGAGAATTGCGAGTTTTTACTCAATAAATTTCTTGGTGTAAGAATTGGAAAAGCTGGCAGTCACCTGACTAGACTATTGACAGATCATATGAAATTTATTGCCCTATTTGGCATACGAAATATGAAATTTGTTGCCCTGTTTTTCAATGTCCTGCATAGTTAAAAAGGTGGCAACGGGCAGCAGAATTAAATTTAATGTTCTCCTCAAGAAGGGACAATCTCCTGCATGTAATTTGTATTTTATTACTACATTCGGATTTCTAGATTAGTACGTCTCACAATTTTTTGTTTCACTTTTCGTTGGCGTAGATTAATCGCATAATTAAAAGTTAACAGATGGTTGGCCGACCAATCTAGTTCAGAAAATTCTGCTTGACTTCTCAGTTGTGTAAATATATGCACAATAATGAATGTGTACGCGTGTACATGAAGAGTGACATTAGAAACAACAATCTGAAACGGTACCCTAGTTGACAATTCAAGTTGTCAATTTTTTAGGCGTTCGTATACCGAGTTCAGACAAATCTAGTTGACTTTCTAAAGTAATTTGGTATTCGAACGTCTGCATTTACAATTTGCCATGTACGATACCCTTGTAATTAGAATCAGTTCAAAATGAGGTTCGGCGCCGTTTGTTTTCTAAATGATAGGGAATGCCACGACAAGTCATTTAGGAACAACTAGGAGTATTGGACTAAGCAATAACAAGTCCCCGATCTGATACATCATAACAGCACATGTAACTCTTTCAATATGAAGGCAATGTTTTTGTATAGAGCATGAATCAAGGCAGAATTTGATAGAATTCCTCGTCAGGGGCCCTACTCTGCATCTCGTTTCGAAAGTAACATTTTTTGAAAATTAACGTTTTGTACTCTCTATTTCGAAAGCTGAATGAAATGTAAATACTACTCCGATTTAGAATTCCGAAAGTATAACAGAGTACCAACTTAAAAGCAATTTCGAATAGGATTGACTTTTGGAACGAAATAGAGAGTAGGGCCCCAGGACTCAGGAGCTCTATATGCCAATAATTCTGGATCCCGGCAAAACTGAACGCCCTACAACTTGTGAGTACAGCTTGTGGGGGAAGCACTTGCTATGTTATCAGAATGTGCCCTACGAGCTCTTTTCACAGTTAATTTAACTAACACTAGTTGTTGTTAGTAGTTGTTGCTCTCATGACATGTAGCTTTACTGAAACAAATTTTCTTTAAAACAAACCCTTTACTTCCAGGAGACAACAAAACCAAATGTAAATAAATGTAGTAAATTGAATCATTTTTTTAACAAGGCATTTTATTCATTTAATATTTTTTTTTCTTTCTTTCTCATTTTGTTTTCATTTTCTTTTTTTGTTTTAAGTATATTACTATTAAAATTTTTTACAAGATCTTTTTTATTTGCTTACAGTTTAATTATGAGTTCGATATTGTTTTTTTTTTTTTATGTTTTTATATTTTAAACAGGAATTTAAAATAAAAAAAAATAATATATATATATATATTATAATACACACACACAAAAAGTTGTTACAAGTTAAAAAAAAAACGATAAAGCTAAACACTGGAAGGAAGAATAATACAAATTGTATGTAAAATAATAATAATCGTACTGAGTATAAGATCACTGCAAGACATTGGAGTTCCAGGAAATAGGAAACATATCAGTAAGTCAATTGACATTGATTTAGAGCTGTGGACTATTTGCCCTTTACTAAATATTCAGCTCAACATTTTATTGAATCAAATTGTTCACATTTTGGCTAGAGAAACTTGTTTGTTTGGTTAAATGGCGCCCAAAGTCCCACTTCTGTTGTAAAAGTTTCCCAAATACAGTCAAACTGGTTGTACAAAAGTAAGTAACCGAGATCACTCAGAAGACAGTTTCATATGATACAAAATGTAAGATGAAATGGAATTGTGGTTAAGCGTCACTAGATATAGATTATACAATTTTTTGAAGAAATGGCGAATAATTTGTTATGCGTCATACCTCTATTTTGAGTAACGATAAAGAAGGCAAATGAAAAAAAACTTGTATTTTATAACAGCGTTAAAAACTGTGTTAAATTTTTACTTAAACAATTGCATTTAAATATAAACAACAAAAAACTGCAGACGCCTATGACTGGTGAAGCTTAAACAATTGTTAAACATACATATAAACAAAGTTCCATGCCACGTTTTCATATAACGATACATGTGCCACAAATTGATGTATATTTGCAATTTTCAATTAACTTTATACAGGTAGATAGTTTGGCATGCAGGTGTAGGACTCTTCTTTTCATTTAAAAAAATTGAAAATGAATGGCTGCGACGAGGTCAAGGATCATCATTATCATAATAAATATCATAATAAAACCTTTTTTCTAAGGTAACCAGAATGTTTTTCAATAATGAAGCGGAGGGCAATGCACAATGGAGTCTTGTTGGGGCCTTCAAAACAATCATTACATTACACATAGATATGCAACAAAGTAATAATATTGTCACAACCATGAATGCGGCATAGCTTGATCATTTTGATCAAGGAGAATGATGGACTCGCGCTGAGCGCCTCTTTAACAAATAGACACACAAATTATTTTTCTCTTTATTTACCGGAACAAAACGTAGACGTGCATGTCAAAACGCATTTTCTTATTTTTGCTAACTAAATATGAGGCAGATGACGCCTTTGTGTGTCCATGTCAACCTAGAGACGCTTCAGACAAATATTAGAAACGTTAAAGTAGCTCATTTAGTAAGTTTGACAGCTGACTGTCTTGAAGTGTCATGTCCTTTTCTATTGGGATTTACAGACTTTGCTCTCAGATTTCAGATTTATCGTGCCCAATGAAACATGAAATTGAGATCACTCTGTTTTTGCATTAGTGTTGGTGCGTGATTTAAAAGTCAGCTGTTCCTAAATTGTAATTTGTGTTTATAAAAACCTATATTTATGTTGATATCAATATTGCAGCGGCTAAATGTAAATTTTTCTCTATTTTTCACAGACTTGTCGTCTAAAAACGTAATTTGACAAATGTCAAATGTTTTGGTGTTAGTGAAAGAAGTGTAAATCTTGCAAAATCCGTGATATCGAGATTCGCAAAATAGAAAAAAAAATGTTTTTTTTTGCGGCTAATGGAACTTGAAATCTGACAGCCAGCTGATTTCGAGACCAGAAAAACTAGTCTAGAATTTCTTGACTGAGTACTAAGTTGACAGTTAAGTCTGATTTGGAAAACGTTGCGTTACCGATCAATCTAGTTTTTACATCTAGTCCAGGCCAACTTAGTCTATTGAATTTGCCCGGCATCTCTCAAACTTTAGATTGACATTGACCTTCTTGACGACTTGTTTCTTCGTCTCTATTACATTAGTGGAATTGATTTGTATATTTTATATATATATAGATCTCGAATGCCAGAAAATTTAATGTACTACAAAAAATACAAATTAAATACCCAGAGTTAGAAAACACTGAGATCATCCAAGTGATTGCATCAGCACTAATAAAAACAGTCTATACAATTAGCAGCAACGCATGCCTGGATGGAGGACTTAAAGTGTCAAAGCTTGTCAGGAAAAAAAAATAGTTTTTACACGACTTTTAACAACTGCACTTTAATTTGAAAGGAAATTAATCAAAACCCATATGGGTTCTCTCCAAACAATGTTCATGTGTGTATATGTTCGAAATAAACGCATGCAATACCTCAAAAGGAACTCTCTTTCAACTGTGCCCGACTACCGCTAGATTTCTATTGCACTCCAATGTCAAACTGTGAGTAGAAAACTAGAAAAATAAACAAACTAAATCCTGTTTGCATTTGTTTTGTGTGATTGCTATCATTTCTTTGTTTTTTTTTTGTATTATCAAGGGATATATATATATATAATTTATTCTTGTTTTGTTTTTATTTAATTTTATTTATAAATAACTTAGTTAAAATCTATAATGATTTTACCGTTTTTTTTTGTTGTTGTTGTTTGTTTTACTTGATTTGTTTTTATGTTAACATTTAAAAAGAGTCCTGGTTGCTTTGTTTTACTTATATATTTGTTTATATCTGTCCATTCTCGGATTCACACAACTTGTTTGTTTTTCTTTTTAGCTTATTCATTTAAATTGTAATTTATTATTTATTCTAAGGTATTTTTGTTTTGTATATATGAATATACATATAGATGCATGCTTACTTTCGACCACACATCAAAACGCTCACAAAATGTACATTTGTTTCGAGTTGTAGTATTGTTTTTATTTTTCTTAGAGAGGGCTTTTTTGTGGTGGTGTGTGTAGATTAGCACTATAATGTTTTTGTTTTTTTTGAAGTCTTAAGTAAAATTAATCACGGGTATCAATTGGTTTATATACACACACACATTATTATAATAATTGTTTTATGTATATAACTCTATGTAATCGGAGACTTTCAACCGGTGAACGATTTACTTCCATATATATATTTTTTTTAATTTTTTGTAGTTATTCGTTTTTTTTTTTTTGTATTTTTATTTTTATATATGTATAAACAAACAAATGACTAAAACTCGGTTCATCATTTGACTCTCGATTGCAGTTTGTAGCTCTAACTGATTATCTCACAATGCAACGGGTGTATGGGTATTTTTTTCATGCTGGCGGTGGTGGAGTTGTTTTTTGTTTTACTTGTCGAAATGATGTTTCAACATTTGAACTTGACCATTGGGATTGGTTTGGAAGACAGACATTTGTCACAGCACCATTCTGCGTAGACTTCCTTAATTAATAACTGGAATGCGGTTTCCGTCATGCCACTACATGTCCTAAAAAAAAAGTTTGAAAATATATTATTTAGAAACGAAAATGAATAAAGTGGGTTAGGAATGAATAACCATTTGATGAGGTGAGTTTAAAGAAAGAAAAACAAAAGACGTTAGGTAGATGATGGCTATTTTTGATAAGAAGGATGTGTGGTGGGTCTATAACAGCAAGAGTAGGAACGAGATGACCTAATGCTCCTAACTTTACTACGGTCTGAAGTTGCCTACAGTTGTGCGCGCTAAGGTGACAGCTGAAGTGAGGTCAAAGGACGCTTATCAAACATGGAACATTAAAAAAACCAGAGGTACTTGTCGACCTGAATAGGAAGCGATCCTTCTAGAGTAAAAATATATCTGAGAACATTTGAACAAATGGAAACAATAAGAAATCGGCTAGAGGCAGCTACCGAAGAAACTAAATATTAAATCAGTAGTAGATCCAAAAATACCCAGTCAATTTTTAAAACCGTGAGGAATATGTTAGGTTGAAGTGGCTGTCGACACACTTAGACCATTATAAGGTCCCTTGTGATACCATAAATGTAAAAAATCATTTGAGAATACGCCAAACTTTATTGCATGCCTGCCTATAAGATAGTGTCCTTCGAGGGCACCCACTGTAGCGCTGATATGCTTCCTATCGAGGGCGATCAAATTTGTAGAACATTGTCCACAATGCAACGGGTGTAGGGTTTGTTCTTTCGAATTCGGCCAATGTTTTATTTCACGCGGATTTTATTCTAAAAAAAAAAGGAATACATACATTGCAAATAAATTTTACCAACAGGTTATTTTTCAGACTTTTCCAAGCTTATTACAATTTATAAGCAAAGAACAAACCGCAAAATAGGAAATGCACAAAATACCAGCTGATCTGTCAAATATCATATGCAAATCAGTAATGCCCTCTCGTTCGATTGGACACAATTTTCGGTACTTTTTATAGTACGTCTTGCTCTGTTTTCTAATACTTCGCGATTGATTTATCGGTGAAATTATTCAATAAATGGAACACAGTCTTGATTTATTAGTAGACTGATGATGAAAATCAAAACTTATTGGTGGTCTAACGACCACAATCGCTAGTGAATGTTTTTGAAAATAGAAATAAAAGCCTGCTAATTCATTTCAGTATATATTCAAATCTCACATACGAAGCCATAAGCCATATACTAACCAAACTAGACGGTCAAAAGAGAGCAGAAATGGTACATTTGAATACAAGCTGCCTGTCCTGCCTATGATTTCCTAAGTGCCTGCAGAAATCAAAGGATCGCCATTGCTGCTGCATATGTAGAAAATCCTATGCAGGAACTTGATGTCCATCGGGCGGCCATTTTCTGGTGGGATTTCAAGAGGGATTTGTGACCTTCAAGGGCCCAACCCATAGAATCCGTCGCATCCGTTGCGACAACGTATTTCACTGACGGGTAGATAGAATACACAGCACATTAAGGTGCCTGTCCATTTGAGAGTAAAAATGCTGCGAGCAGATCTCAAGCAGCTTTCGAGAGCAAACTCGCAAGTGTCAAAAATAGAATTCATTTGTTCGTTGATGGATACAGAACAAGTTACAAGATATTTAAAGAAACCATAATTTTAATTAATTTTTTTTACATTTATTGTTATAAATTGTTTGTTATTGAAATAGTTCCACCCGGCGGCCATTAATACACGTATTCACAGACGGGAAAAAAAGAGCGCGCGAGAGAAGATTTTCGTACAAAATTTGCGGGGGAAATCGGGTAGGTGCACGGAAGCTGACTGTCGTGTTTGGTTAGTCCATGCCATAAGCGTTTTAAGAACCTGTCGCTTTCGTCTTTCGGTCTACTAATAATCTCAAACACTAATTGAAATAATTACCGATCAATTTCGCTATTACCCGCTGCTTCAAAAATATTTGAAAAGGCAGGTTAAGGCAGAGTTTTGAGATACCTCAATAAAATTAAGTTTTTCAGCTCGATGCAGTTTGGCTATAGGGTTGGGTTAACTACTGAAGACGCTCTTCTGGAATTTTGTTCTCTTATACAGAAAGGACTGGATGATAAAAAAAAAATCATGTGCTGGGCTCTTTGTAGATATCACCAAAACCTTTGACATGGTTGACCACAATTTTCTCCTAAAAAAATTGTTTAATGTAGGTTTTCGTGGATCCATTAATGATTGGTTTGTCTTCTTCTTGAAGGACAGAAAACAAAAAATTAAAATCGGGACTAGCCTACGCATTTCCAAGGTAATCAACCTTGGCGTTCCTCAAGGGTACGTTCTTGGGCCAATTTTGTTTCTGAAGCACTAACCATTTCATTTAATCAAAATATTCGAAATATAGGTATAGGTATATTTCAAGTGTTAAGAAATAAAACAGAAATGCAATATTTTTCAATTTTGAACATACATTTGTACAAATTTGTCTCTGCTAAACTTAACACGTTCGCGGACACATGATTTTCGGTTGGGAACGCTAGAATGACACACACATATCTCCGACATTTTTAGAGATATTTTATGTTTTGTAAAAAGATAAAAATGATTCCGCAGGTCACAGTGAAGTGAAAATTGGACTCCGGTAGGACAAATAATGCTGGTGTATGGACATATAATGTATTTCTAGTCGGGGTATCCCGTCTTGTCATAGCAGACCTAAAATTCTTTGACGGCATATGCCGTCATGACCCGTTACTTTCCTTAACCGTTGACGGCATATGCCGTCTTGTCCGCGAACGTGTTAAAAACCACTTGCATTGTTGTTTTTCAACGAATAAAGTCAGAAAACATTTACAATTTACTAAAATTAGTTTACAATTGTAAACGTTCAGGCTGAACAGAAGTGTATTAAAATTCGCTCCTATTTGAAAATTTCATACCGCATTTTTGGTGGTTGGGCAACACTCCTCTTGAAAATGACATTTAGGGAGGATTTCTTTAGCTAATGCCCCGGATAAACATGGATTTCTGAACATTAACATTTAACCCAACAGTAAGCGATATACTGGCAACTTTATTTGTTTATTGGTGAAGGGATTTTGGAAAGTTCGGAATCTTTGCGTAACCTGCTTGACTAAAGTTGATTGTTCGTAAGGCCGTTTGAATTTGCCGAGCAACGAAAAAGAGCTACGTAAGTAAGCAACGAAACAATGCTTACAAAAGTATAGAGAAGTGTGAAACTAAATTTTCAAAAATTGTATAATTTATATTACTTAATTCGAAAAACTTAGAAACCGACGAAATCTGAAAGTCTTGCAGAAAAATATAAAGCCGTGGACGTTGGACATGTTTTCTCCCCTATGAATTCGTACATTCTACCTGTTAATCCTCCAGAAGTTCCTAAATTTGTTATTTCCTAAGTGCTGTCAAAGTCAAACTTTTAACAACAACCACTATTTGATTGGAGATTCTCATTCTTGGCGAACACACATTCGCAATTTACTAAAATTCATTTATAATTATGAACGCTCAGACTGAACAACAGGATTTTTAATTTCGCTCCTATTACGAAAGTTTTTAATACCGTCATTTTGGATGGTTGGGCAATAATCCTCCTAAAAATGACATTAATGTGGTATTCGATAGTATTCTTCAGATTCGCTCGCATGGCTTTTTCGATTGAAGAAACGAATTGCCCTTTCTATGAAGAGAGCAAATCTAGAATGCTCTTTCGATGTATTCTATGTTTCATTGAAAAAAAGTGCACTTCCAGGTAAATTCTCAACACAGCAGAAGGGTCCGGAATTGCCCTGAACTCACCAACACAAACTATCAAAATGTCAGATTGAAATTTTTGTTGTGTTATTAAGGCTAGTACGGAACTGTTCCGGAACGAAATTTGCCGGTGGTCTCCAAATGGACAGCGAAACGTCTGCGAAAAGGCAGCGGACGTTTACGTTTTAAAGACAACTTCATGTAAATGCTGTCCGCGGTTCCGTTTTAAATGTTCCTTTCGGAAGGTCCCATTTTGCGTCACTTTTTCGAGCATTTCGGCCGTATTCCACGAATTACGCGTGTTATGTTATCCTGTAAGGCTTCAATCGTGTTCAGCTTGTCCACATAGACTAACGACTTTACATAACCCCACAAGAAATAGTCAAGGGGCGTTAAATCGCATGATCTTAGCGGCCAACTCATAGGGCCATTTCGAGATATAAGCTGCTCACCAAATTCATCCTTCAACATTTCCATTGTTTCACGAGGTGTGTGGCATGTGTCACCGTCTTGATGAAACCACATGTCAACCAAGTTCAACTCAGCCAACTGGGACAAACAAAAGTCGCGTATCATGTGTCGATATCGTTCGCCGTTAACGGATTCACCAGGTCGATTATGACGAGCACGAGAGAGCACGAATTTTTATAATAAATTTCAATAATTTGCAATCGTTGCTCGTTTGTAAGTATTTCAATGATTAAATGGCAGAGTGTACAGAAAACTTTTCACTTTGACAGATGACGTTTGGACGCCAACCTGAAAAACTTAACTCTTAAAAAATCACCCTTTATTTGGGGTTTGGCTATTTCTGGCTCCAAGATTTTTGAAATTTTTGAAATTTTCTTCCATACCTCTTATAAAACCTGGCAGTAGTACAAGTGTCAAATTTTCGCAAGCAAATAATGTCCCGGACACTAAACGTGAACGAAAAAAGAGTGGAGAATTGTACCAAGGAATCTACTACAGCTTGCCACTTCTCCGCCATCACTTCGCAGCAGCTGCGTACTGCAAAACGAAAAGCAGAGCGACATTTTTCGTTCATGATTTCTTTGTGTCATTTTGGGATTATTCGTTTCGGAACAGGTCCGTTCTGGCCTTTAGGAACAATATTTTTGCTATGTGATCCGAAAATATACAATTAACCGTGCAAAATGTAAACTGAAATTGAAATATACTGATTTGGCCTATTAAAACATCAGATCTCAGATTTCGTGTTTCTAATCGAACAGGGTCAACTGCTCCTTTTTTTTTGTTGATATTCTTGCGATTGGAATATGTGTAGCTTTCAACACTTTTCTAATTCACTGCTCAAATTTTATATTAAATCGTTCGAAATTTGCTCCCCGATGGATGGATGAAAACATTTGCACATAAATAATTAACAAAAATAGATCCACCCGATGAAAGGTCTTTCTTTGCAGTTGAAAAAATTGACAAAAACGTAAACAAACCCCACTAGTTGTCAAACTCAAACGTACTTGAATTGGTAAATCTGAAGCAAATCTAAAAAAAAATCCAGATTCAGTTCATCAAAAGTTTGTTTGGTTGTTTTCTTACTTTATTAGGTAGATATATGTAGGCAAAACACTGAAAAACAATGATAGATAAAAGAAACAGTGCATAGATAGAATATAGGAAAAGGAATAGTGTTAAATAAAATTCACTTTCGGGTAGTTCATCTGATATGGCTGTACATATCAAATAACAATGTGAGTTTTTAAAAGTTAAAGCTCCCAGTAAAAAAGAATTGTCGCAAGTTCTGGTTAGAGAGTTATAAGTGCCTACTGTTCCTATTTTATAAGCTTTTACACTTTACAAGAGTTTTGTGTACGAGGACAAGTTTCTGTTTTCTGATCTGTTACAAACATGAGTATTTTGATTACTAACGCTGGTATAAGGTGTCTATGATTGGAAGCAGGGTTCGTGATAGATCTATATCTTTACATATTCATCTAATATTGTAAGTATTTGGAGATTTGTTTTTGAGCATGCGTTTGCAGTTATAAACTGAATATCCCAATATTGACGTGAGTGGTGTGAAAATGAAGTGGCAGTTTCTGATTGCGGCTGGTATTATTTTAAGGTGCATATTCAATATGGTTAAATAAAGAGTGGGTTATATTTGTTAAAAATAAGGTTTGCCTAGCTGTTGTAGCATTTTTATTAGAAGTGGAAAATTGAGATTATTACAAAAATAAACCGTAGATATGTGAATACAAATCGGGATTTGTGAAGTAATTTTTGAGAAATAATTATTAATCTGATTTATTTGAATTTTTTTGGGAAAAACTAACTGCGGGGTCTTATTAAGAATACTTTTATTATCCTAAATAAGCATTTTGATCAAAATCGTCAGAGCGGTTTTTGTAAAATTTGGCAGACAAAACAGTACCAAATATTGGAATGTTTTGTTTGAAAAATACGATTGATGTATAATTGGGATCACTATTACTCTTGCAATCACATATAGTAACACAAGAATATTATACAACAACATATGCCTGCTGGTCTCACTCTTTGATTGTCTTTCTACTCCAGTCAGTTGCAATTCTTAGCTTAAAGAATAAACTTAAACTTATTCCTAAGTAAGCAAGCACGTCTTTAAATAGAAATACAACAAATATTGCTTATTAAATAGATAATAGAAAACCGAGTACAAGTTATTATTCGGGATGTAAACATTACTAGGTTTTTAAAGTTTTTTTTTTTTTTTTTTTGAAATCGAAAATGGGGTTTTGGAGATATGAGCAGTTTTGAAAATGAGCGTTTTCGGTGATTCGAATTGAAAATTATGGACGCAATAATTTTGAAAACATAAATTTTACTCTAAATTTGCATTTTGGTCGAAATCGTTGTTGCCTTTTTCAAGTAAACTAAGGAAAACTAAATTTTTAAAAAATGACTTTTTCCAAAAATTCATTTTACGATAATACAGATACAAACAGAGTTTGACCTGAGAATGACCTTAGAAATGAACTTTTGTTACAATCGTATGAACCGTTTTCGAGATATGTCCAAGTTTCAAAAGTACCGTTATTTGATTTTTTAGCGGGAAACTGAATATTCCGTCGTGGTAACCTCACCTATGCTTAAATATCAATCTTGGGAAAATTTAATATGGGAAGTACCATTAATATTGAGGTTACCGTGCAAAAAAAAAAAAAACGGCCCCGAAATGTTATAAATAAAATAAAATTTAGAGTCGAAACTACAAATGTTTATTGGTAAGGCCCAATATCTTTCTCTTACTACGTAATGGAGAAAGTTGAAAAGTGCTCTGAGAGGGCCCAATCGAATACCATAACGCAGGATTTATTTAGCTTATTTCTTAGATAAAGATAGCTTTCTCAACATTAACATTTGATACTACAGTTAGCGATATTCTGGCAACTTTTAAATGATTTGAAAAATTACCATCAACCATTGAAATGCTCTGTCTCTCTCATGGCAACTTCTTCTCGTTGTATACAAATAGCCGTTTTTCTCAAGGAGTTGAGCGCATTTTCGATAATTACATCCGCATTCGGAGTCCTTGGAGAAAATTTAGCTGGTTCGTTGCGGACTTATCGCTATCCCCGATTGGTGGGGCAGGGAAAACAAAGAGACGAACATTTTTCGTACCGTTGACTGACTCTTTGGCTGTGTGCGCAAAGAAAGCCTGAACCAACTTCAAAAACTATCAACTGAACAGAATTTTATCCTAATTAATCCTTTTGCTTAGGGTTTAAAATAGAGTCGGGCGGCAGAACGTAGAATAGTATCCGTTCGAAGGTAAATACCGGATTTTCGATAATGTGGAGTCTTTGCGTAAGCTGCCAGACCAAAGTTGATTTATCAATAATCATTCGGCCTGATTATTGATTTATCAATCAATCAATAATCAGGCCGAATGAAATTAAAAGGGAGTGTAGCTTTCTACGCATTCAACCGAATTTTCTGCAGAAGGAGGGCCAAGCCCCAAAAATAATTTGTGGAAATATACGGCTGTCGTGCGCGCAATATTCACAAATGGCAACATAGTCTGGTGGCAAGCCATGCGCAAGTCATCAAATCGAAAGTTAATGACTAAAATACAACCAGGTAACCAATCAAAAAGGACAACGCCTCAATTTGCTACCGATAGACCTATACAAGGAAGAATTTGGTGCCGAAGAAGCACCTTAAGGCAAACTATTTAAAACATATTCGAAATCATATAAACTGAGGCACGCTCAGATTCTGGATAAGTACGAGTGGAATGCTGTCACCTCTGACTAGATGTCTCCAAATCTGGCCCTTGATATACCATTCGCTTGCTGTTTCGCTAGCTGGTAAGAATGGAACAAAAATGAACGTACAAGAAGGAAATCATTATCGATCGAAGACGGGGACTGTGAAACCGATGCGGATATTCTCCGAGGATTCAAATATATACCGCCCATTCAGACTTCCAGAACACAATTGGCGAAGCCAATGCTGGCAGCAATACCGATCGATGAATTAGCATTTTTCATTTTTATTGACAGTAAGTAAGATCGCGCGAAGAGCTTAAGGTTCCCAGTTGCAGAATACCACGCATCTCTACTGGGTTAGGTTAGGTTAGTGGGCGGGTGAGGAGTCATGTGATGCCCGTCGGGCGGAAATGTTCATCCCTTACTATGTAGTAACCTATTCTCTTAGGGCCTTACTAATAATCATTTTTAACCTACACACTCAATATTTTGTAGGTCCCAATATGCAATTTTGTATGGAAAATTTCACCATTGTGAGTTGGAAAAATCAAGCCTAGACACCAAAAATCATTATTAGTATCGCGGTTAGTCTTGTAATTACTGTGTCGTTGAATATCTCTGCTGGGTTGCTGGACACAGGTCCAAACCGACAATGAGATGGCTGAACAGGTCAGAAATATGAATCTGTATGCGATCAACATCGAGCGCTTAAGGCGATCAAACCATCAATCTGTGGTCTCAGGCAGAGAGTGGAAAATAATATTAGCATGAACGCCCACATCAGATTGAAAGATCTGCGAAATATCGCGGAAGCTATGGCTAGAACATAATAAAAGTAGGATTAATAAGTGTACGCGGTTCGACGGAACGTCGCTTTATGGCACAATATAATTGTGTATCAAAGACGACGATACATGTAGACGCTGTGGAGATGAAGAGGTAGACGAGGACACACCTCATTTGCTCTGTGATTGCCCAAGTCTCTGTCACTTGAGGAACAGAACACTTGGAAGTTACTCCTGCCATGACATACCGGAACTTTCTGATACCTAACTTTCCTATCCGTACAGGTTGGCTGATGTGAAGGATGCAAGCATAAAAACACAAATTCATCGCCAGCAACAACGGATAACCTCGGACAAGGGCATCACAATGGATCCACATGCACCTAAGTGGGGTATAGCAGGTCCCGCTCTGCTCTACCTACCCAATAACCGAACCTGTCCTAAGCGCTAGGATTAAAGCCCAGGTTCGACCCGAAATGTAGCGCCGCCTAAGTAAGTCCTTAGGTCTAGTGTTGAGGGAGACACTGGGCCCGCAAACATAAACTTTTCCTTCTGTCACTTGACCCACTCTTATGGCCTCGCTTGGGTCCCAATCAGGACTTTGACGCGTCCCGGCTCTGCTATATGATGCAACAGCATGGCCCTTGTTGAAAGCGGTTGAAAGCCCATCGAAACGCTTTGAGGGAAAGAATCTTTGGGTGGAATTTGTCCCAGTTTGTATCCAAGGAATGAAGAAGCTCCACTACTTGTTTTACAGCGAAGTCGACGCACAATTTAGGAGCCAACTTGGTGTGAGTAACTGTAGACAGTTAGGTAAGAACTGAGCTGACAAATTAAATCAAGTTAAGGTTAATGTCGCCAGCCATAAACTAAACCATCGGGCGATGGAGTGCGACAGTACTTAACCAAACTCAAATCAATGCAGCATTTTTAAGACGCGCGGGGCTTAAGGAAGCTTAACAAAAGTTATTGAAAGAGACTCTTAAGGTACTATAACATGAAAAGTGTCCTCACAAAACGTGTGTTCCATATTTAGCTATCAGATAACTTGGGGACAACAAGGCAGTACGACTAAATGTTGGTTGTTGGTAGCGACGTTTCTTCATATTTGTAGAAAGCATTCAAAGCAACAACCAACCAAAAACTATAACGTACAAGTAGTGCATGTTTTGCACCATCACCCAATGCGGATGTGAAAAGGTTTCGTTCATAAATACATTTACTAGTAAGGAAAACATAAAATGCGAACCAACTTACCTATGAAAGAAGAAGTTACAACCGGATTCACAGAATAGAGCTTCGTCGTTGTCGTTGACCTCCTTGTGACACAGGCCACACGGGTAGATAGGTGGAGCATTCGGATTTTGTGGATTGAAGACCATCGGCGTACCGGGCGGATACATTTTGCCCGCACTCACTGGCATCGGTTTGGGGCCGAACATTGAATTCGGGCCCATTGCATTGGGTGGTGGACCGTTGACGGGACTGCCGGGCATACCGCCCGGTCCGCCCATGTGTCCCATGTGCATCAGATGGTGATTGGGTCCGCCCGGACCCATATGCGGTGACATATGTGGTGGCATGTTCGGCATATTCGGGTTCATCATACCGGGCGGAGGTCCTGGCGGTCCACCACCGCCCGGTGGACCACCGCTCATTCCGCCTGATTGGTGCATAGGAACATTTGGGTGATTCATTGGATTCATTCCGCCGCCGCCGCCAACACCGCCACTTAAAGGACTAGCACGATGACCATGGCCGCCCATTCCGCTTACATTTACAACGCCGCCATTACCACCAGGGCCGCCGCCGCCGCCTCCTCCTCCTCCCCCTCCACCACCACCTCCGCCACCCGCATTCATACTGTTCGCCTGAGTCATCAGCGGAGCGGATTGCTGCATTCCCGCACTTGTGTGGCAACCCGCCGCTGACATTTGATTCATTTGATGTGGCGGCATTGGACCGCTCGCTGAGGATGTAGGCATTGCACCGTTATGGACGTTCATACGTGAGGAAGGATGATTTGGGGGTGGACCACCCCCACCGCCGCCACCTGCACCACCACCACCACCTCCACCTCCGCCGCCACCATTGTTGCCCGGCTGCATGTGACTGTGATTCGCTGGACCATTCCCCAGGGGGCTGTGCATCGGTGGACCCATTTGACCGTTGTTCATATGAGGTGGTTGATTTGGACCATTATGACCGCCTGCACCCAGAGGACTGCCCATCGTATTGCCCATGGGCGACCCCATGGGTATTGAGTTCATTGGACTGCCAATGGGACCGCCACTCATGGGGCTGCCTATCGATCGGGGTCCGTTGGGTCCCATCGACGCGTTCATTCCTATGTGAGAGTTATTCGGTCCGCCCATTGGTGACATCCCGCCCATTGGGCCCATCGGTGATATGCTCGGGCCCATACTACTCATCGGGCTCATTCCGCCCATGGACGCACCGGGTGGCATTCCACTGCCGTCTCGCAGTCCCATCGGACTGCCCATGCCACCGCCCCGATTTCCCATATGAGGTGGCATCGGACCGCCGCATTGCATTCCCGGACCTCCCGGTCCCATCGGTCCACCCGGGCCCATGAGCCCACCCATCGGACTGCCCATGCCCAGCGGACTCATGCCCCGCATTGACGGACCGCCCATATGATGATGCGGGTGATGCGGATGCATGTGTGGATTCATCGCGCTGAAATGATTCATCGCCATGTGACTCATCGGCGAGGGACTGTTCATGGGCGGGCTGTCGTCGAAGGGGTTCGATGCTACGATTGTGTCGCCAAAGCCGCTCATTGGCGGCGGTGGCAGCAGGTCCTGCGGCGTGGGCGGGGGCTGTGAGAGCATTGCATTCGCTGCGTTCGCCGCATTGGCGTTCGATGTTTTCCGCCGTTTCTTCGGATTGCTCGGCGCCGATATGATGTTGAGCGTCTCTGTGGGTGGCGGTGGCTTGAAGTCGGGCGGGCATATTCCTGGCCCCGGCAGTCGATATGGAGCCATTCCGAGATTGTGTGTCATTATAATTAAATTGGGCTTAATTTACTATTTCCTACGATGGCTGTTCACTGCAACAGTTGAATATCTGTCTCCTTCGTGCGTGCTCCTCACGATTATTGCTGTTCCAGTTGGGTGTGTTGTTGGTACTGGACTTTGTCAATTTTTTTTTGATTTTTTTCTTCTAAATTTAGCTAATTATAGTTGTATTAAGTAAACTGTAGCTGAATACTTTTTCTTTTTATATTATGATTGTTTTGTTGTTGACTTTCCGTGCTCCCGCTGCGTTCCTTGTTTTTGTCATGCAGTTGCGCTTATCTGTTGTGATTTGGCTTGCTGGCGAAAGAAATTCGACCCGCTCTCAACCAGATCCGTAACAGCTGCAGGCTGAAATCGAGAACAAAATAATAAAGTTAATGTAGCTGGGTAATCTGCTAAAGGATAATTGCAAATTTGGAAATTCATATTCGAAAAAGGAATACGCAATCAAAGTTAAGCGAAAAATGTGTTCAATTGAGTGCGCAAAGTGAGCTCCAAGTCTGCTATTGCACTTCCCTGCAGCAGATGTCTGTGATTTTTTAACCTCCTATTAATAGTTAGCTAGCAATAATTGCCCAAAGAAGGCTTTGAGAAGGCTACACCGTGCGAAGCGAAACCAAAGGTTTCATGTCATCTGCGTAAAACTGATGCTATTTACCAAAACCTTTCCGACCTTCAAGCCGCCGCAGAACAGTAACCAAGGAGACTTTTTCTATCTTCCAGTACCAGGTAAATAAGAGTTAACCAAGACCCGAAACTTAACTGGACTGCTAGCAAAACCTTTGGCAAACTGGAGGCAATAGGTAGTTTCTAACTGTTGGAGATTCACTGTGTTGCAGGCCTACAACCGGCCTAGAAGTATATTATAAAAGCACTCCATTCAAGCACCACTGGTAGCCCTCTCCATGTAAGAAATCTTTTAAGTAAAAGAGCCGTGTCATCTGGGCCTCCTATCATAGTAATAGAGAAGGAACATTGTCGCTAGCTAGGTGCGTCTTGCATTGGCAATCATCCCTTTAATTAGTCACGCTAAAGGTAACATTTTTCATCACTGTCTCTTAGTGACCATCTCAAGGTGAAGACACATCAAACAAAAAGAACGCAGTACTTGAGGCCCAGGTCCACCCTGGACTGTAGCGCCACCTAAGTAGGCACTTAGAATTTGTTCTAAGACTGCAAGGATGGTTGCAATCCATTGGCAAGTTAGAATGAACACTGTCAAGCTAGGCCTCCTCTTTAGCACACTGCCGCAGGTGCAAAAACTATTAGGAAGTGAACACCCTGACTCACTTTCCTTGTGAATGCCTGGCACTAGCTAGTGCACACTCAGCTGACCATTTTTCGACGACCTATCAGACTTCCGTAACAAAAACGTGTGCAACCTTAACTAAACTCCATAGGATGGATTTGAGACACTGACCGTCAGGCTAGGGCCCGCAAATTGTGCTGTTAGGAGAGGTTCTTTCTATCGACTGACTACGCTTCTCTTAAATGTCATTTCTCAATCCGCATAGGCCCCTTAAAAGCAAAAGTACTATACGATGCTAATACGCATGTCGAAATGTGACGAATCGCTTATTGTAACCAGCAGGTTGATCTCGGTAGGCGTCGCAAAATAGGCCGCAAATGGGATAGTCTGCAAATGGGATAGCCGCCGGTTTGACAGCGTGCGTCGCATTACAAATGCGAGAAAATCTGGTAAGCTTGGTGTTACCAGTGTCATAACTGCCAAGTCACAGCAATTGCGTTTAATTTAAATTCCAGTGCTGTTCACCGAATACTGGTTTCGTCCCTCCGAAGGATGAATAAAGCTTTTGCTAGGACATAATTATTATGACCTATTGAAACATTTTTTGGAATGCCTGAATGTGACTGAGAGAAGAGGCTCCGCTTACGGGTATGTTCACAAGAATAACGAAAACATGTTCCTTTCTATGCACACTAATAAGAGCTCAGCTAGTTTATTTGTACTGCATGTAGGTACGTAGCTTCAATTCCAGGATATAACTATCTAAATGTTTGTGATAAGGCTGACGTATTGAACATAGCTATCAGTATCTAGCTAGATCCACACCAATATAGTGGAGAAAACGTCGCATAAGATGGGCGAATGTAAGAGCAAAGTCCGTAAATCACAGATAAGCAGTGCAGGGTCGAAACGGATATGGCGAATAGTGTTTGTGTTGTAGTCAACAATTGTGTTTCAAAAGTGAGAACTTTCAATGCTCATGTTGATGGTTATTGAAGATCGGTATTCAAGCCAAGTGCAACTTTGACATAGCGAAAGACATAGCACAGTGTCAATTGCAATGTTGATCAATATGAATGGATGAGGAAGATAGCAATCCTAGGATTGTATGTCGTCCCAAGTCCCTTGAACTAAACTGCGGACCGATAGATATAATGAAGAACTTTCCAAGTGGTAGGTACGAAACCATTTCAAGTGAAATCATCAACAGCACATTGTGACCAAAGGCTTGTTTTTTGTCATGTAATGAAAATGCAGTGGGGCCCTTCCGGTTGGGGACCAGAGTAGCCACCAACAATTGGCTCATTAAGTATGCACTACCCGCCCAACAAGTATCTAGGAGAAATCAATTAGACCGCAACTTTTATTTATTGGCTATCTGACAAAAATATCCTCATCTCGTCTGCATTCCACAAAGTTTCTATTCAAGATCTACCTGCCTACACCACCGGTGTGACAAGAAGACAACAGCTTTGCTTGACGTTGGCACGCCAGTCCCCCTAGCTCCACTGTGATCGCATTTTCCGAATGTTTTATCAATCGCATTCCACTCCGAACAGAACACCCGGTGCATCACACACTAATCAACCGATTTTCCAAATCATTTTCACCGCGAACCTTAAAATTTCCGAGGCACACTACCATCTTCATCCTCTTTGGTACAAATAAAAAAAAAAAAAAAAGTAAAAAGTAATTCACATCACAAACCACAGGAGAACGCGAGATGGCGCAATATTGGTCGCAGATGTCAGAGTAGGATGCACACAATAAGAAATCAAAAAGGAAAAAAAAAAACCTCAAGGAATAAGGTAGCACAGGGAATTTAATTTCAGTTTTTTTTAGCTTTTTACCTTAACATTATTGGTGATGTTTTTTTTCAACGATTAAACCGACACAATTGGGTGCGATAATTAATCCTCTAAAAAACTGCTGCGTGCATTTTTCGTTGATTGGTTTGCTTTTGGGTGAATTCTTCTTAGCTTTGAGTTATACTCTTGGTTTTTTTTTTCTTTACTTTGCATGTGTATTTTTATTGACCATTTGTCAAAGTATCTGTTTCGTTACCGTCGTCGTCGCGATTTAATTGTCACTGCTTGCAATAAACACTTTGATTTTTCACCTTAATTTGAGTAAATTCACGAAGCGGTAGACGCAGAGATGTTTAGTTGAATATTTGTTACGAGTTTTACTTCGGATTTGAGGTAAATTGGCGATTATTTACCGAATATTATAGTCAATAATTTTCTATTCACTTAAGTAGTTCTTGTACACAACACACGCCATTCATAATTTTAGTTAGCACAGTGAACACGGGTTGTTACTGTGCCGCTAGTCGGTGTTAGAGAGAAATGGGGTAACGTTGAGCTCAGGGATGGCTGTGTGGAATGCGGATGTTATTTTTTTTTTGTGTTTTTTGATTAAACAAAAATTAAATTATCTCCGAATCTTTGGAAAAGTGAATTGTTGGGAAGATTTTATTACAAAAAGAGTTTACCGAAATCACATTTAATGGTTTGAATATGCAGCACTCCTATTTATTACTTGCAGCTGCTGTCACAAACACTTACCTACCGATTTGAAAATTCCGCATTCCTTTTCAAAAATAGGTGCGCCATTTTTCTAACTGTTTTAGTCATCACAGTGGGGACTAGGAGTAGGCACTAATCATATGTCGTTTTCCATTGGGACCACCAAAATCTACTTCAGATCTCAGATTTTATGCGGCTCATGGAACATGCAATGAAATTGATCTGTTTTTGTAAATGGATTAGTGCGTTATTTGACAGCAATATCAGCTGTTCAAATTGCATTTGTTTTTCGTAAAATCAACCATGAATCGGCTTGAAAAAGTTTCCTCTGTTGTAGCTACAAATTGAGTAGTTTTGGTGATTCGTAGTTTCCAGATGATGAGGAAGACAATGAAGATAATAATTCCTCCATTACTATGTCCATTGCTGTCTATGTATTTCTTTATTTTGGTTTTCACGAAACTTTGCACATTTGTTTTAAAACAAACTTCTTTAAATGACGTAAAACAGCTGTACTGTATTAGTGGTAGTATGTGTAAATCTGAAAAAAAATATCGAGATCTGCAATAAGTGATCCGAATCAAAAAAAAGATTGATTTTTTTTCCACATTTAACACGAAAAGTGATTTAAATCGAAAAAAAAGATTGATTATTTGTGTCCTAATTATAAACGACAATAGACAAATCATATAGAAATCCCCAATTCGGAATCCTCTTGCCGCCTCAAATTTGCATTCGTGTGACATGCAAAAACATACAAAATATACAAACAAAAAAATGCGGCCAAACTTCGGTGATAGAGTTCGAGAGGATCTCATTTTATTTTAACATTACTGAATGCTATTGGTTAATTATAACTTTTTTTTAAAAGGTGATTAATTTGGGTTGTTTTTTTAAATAAAGCTATTTAAAGGCGATGTTCTATGTTTGATTTCATGCGAACATTTTTCTTAAATAACTGCAAACAGCGAAGTGGCTCATAGCTTTTGCAAGTGCATTGGTGAGCCGGAATTTTCGAAGTTACGGGACATTTTTGTTAATACAAATTTCTATGTAACAATACTAGCCCAGCTAATATGTGAAACTCCGTAAAAATATAGCTTGAAGGCAAGTAACAAAAAACCGGCCGACTTTGGTGGTCTCAGTATGGTTTGTCTATGGTTGGTACATCTCCTCAGATCTTCGCTAACCTAGCCTTATTATTTAGTTGCGAGTACATAAAGCAATTGGACATTTTCCCACCAGATTTTTCATTGTATGTAGTTCGTGAATAAACAGAGAAAGATTAACAACAGTAGTATACACAATACACATCTCCTATTCGTTTGACGCGTCAGAATTAATTCAATAGAACTCGGGCAATGTATGGTCCTGAACGAGGATGGACCTAAAATATGAGAATTATAAGGTAGGTACCTACCAGAGATGAATAAATAAAAGAGATGGATATCTTTCGTACGTCTATCCCCCCAAAACCCATTTGTTTACATTGTTGTTTTTGTAATTTCAACCCCCGTCTGTGAATACGTGCGAGCTACAAAAAAGCATGTTTTGTGTTTGGTATTAAACTTGTTTGGTTTTTGTTAAGGCTTCGATTAAAATAAAAAAAAAATATTGAAATACACATTTCGGAATAGCGAGTTCTTTTATTAAAGTCCAATTCATGAACTCACATATCCTAGAAAAGAAATGAGCATATGTGCGTGACTTCATGGATTTTACGGGAAAACAGCTTGTAGGAAAGTTATATATCTCTGTATTCTATTATCTTTGTGCGTGACTTCATGAATTTTACAGGAAAAATATACACTGGAAAGTTATTTATCTTTGTATTCCATTATCTTTGGTAGGAACTCTATTTAGGTAAATCATAGTTGAAAACTTTAAACCATAAACTAAATATTAAATAGACTGTTAAATAAAATTCTCTCTTGAATTTTCTATCTGTCAATACATGTGAATAAGCAAAAAAAAAAATTGTAAGTGGCGGGTTGTGGAGTAAATAAAAATAACAGATTGAACTGTCAGGTACTATGTGCAAGTGTATGTGTGCGGCTAATTTACTTTAACATGGCACAAATCCTTTCCCACATAGTAACACAGAGAACACCTTGTAGACAATTTTTCTTAAGTTGGTTGCCTGAGAGGACGGTCTATTCAATATTTAGTTTATGGTTTAAGTTGCATTTACAACATCACGCACGCCGTTTTTGCACGAAACGGGTCAGAGAGATCCCTTTGTCTGCAGTCAATGCTAATAAAGGCGTAAGAATGAGATCACAAATCAGATGCCCAAAGTGTCACGGATGTTCTAGCCATTGTAGATAAATGTATCACGGCAATAAACACAAGTTCCGGCAATCAACATCTCTGCAATCACTTGAAAACGTTTCTAATTTCCGATTTAAAACATTTAAAATTATAGTCGTAATTAATCCAACCAACCAAATAAATCAATTATAAGAAATAAATAAATAATTGTCCGTTCATCACTGCCGGCAGCTGTTTTGTTTTAAGAAATTTCGTAAGCCATCGCTTTAAAAATATCAACTTGCTGAACTTATCATAATTCCTACCAAGTAATCAAGATGGCCGACCACAATACGTGTCACGTATTTGTGTGTGTTAGGTAGTGCTGTCCCTTTCATCCGACGGCTCTTTAATCTTCCGTGTTAAGAATGTCCTATGTTCCGAATCCACTTTTATGCTCAAGGGTAAAATACTATTTAATTGAGTAATGACAACAAGTCAATCATTATCTTATTGTTTACGTAGATATGTTATAAACTCATTTTTAATGTATAGCAATCATCATATGACTAGATGATGTTTATTTTTTTTTTATTTTACATCTTGCCAAATTTTTATTGACTAAACTTATTTACGAGAAAAGAGCAGTAAAACTATGCCAACATAAGATTACTAAGATTACATAAGATGACATTTTATTACACAAATCTTTTATGATCATAGCACATAAATATTTATAAACATAGGTAACTAAGTCAACAAAGTTCCCAATTCATTGATTATGATTTAACCTGCATCTCCATTTTTGTGTCGTTCAAGGAGTAATCTTCTGTGTCGACGGCTTTGTACTTTATAAACGGCTGAATAATTGACGATAAAAGCTTCGGATCAAGCTTTTTACTGTCGGGGAATACGTAGCTTAACGGTATTGCGACAAGCCACACAATCATTGAACCAAAGAAACTGTACCAATTGAAGGACATATCAAAAATTGAGAAGCCTTCGTCTTTCTGAACGGCGATCACTTCTTGATGATTTTGAGTAAATCTGTAATTGTAGGTATAGATAATTGTGACCTTATTCTGACAGAACATTATCGGACATCTTACATTGAACTATGGAGAGTAGAGTTAAATCGATCGCAACCATCAACTCTAGTTGGCAGGGGTGTATACACAATATGCCCTGATTCCATTCTACTTTGACCTCCCGTTACGATGAATAACATCACAACCATACTGGTTATAAATGCAATAAATGCAGCCTAAAATAATGTTTGAGCGGTAAATTCTTCAATTGATTTGTGTGTAATGTTTACCTTTCCATTAGCCTTGGGCACCAACATTCCCAGCATGAAAACTCCGAACGTGGCGCCTTGCGATGTGCCAGTGATTGTGATGACCATTTGGAGAATAGACTTAAAGTTCTCCACTACAAATCCACCAAGGATGCTGAAGATTCCGGAGAAAAGCACAAACGCCTTCATTATGAGATTCGCTTTCCTTTCTGTGTGATTTATAAACGGCTTAATATAGTCGAAATAGACGAGGCCCGCTAGTGAGTTCATATTTGCCGACATTGTGCTCAAAGCAGCACTAAAAACGCATGATATGAAAATACCAGGCAAGCCCTTCCAACCGCCGACGATGTCCTGCACGAAGAACGGCATCATTTTGTCAGGCTTTGCAACCATCTGAAAAGGCGACACATTTAGGCAAAGCCATATTAGCAAACATGTGCGGTTGGACTTACCTTTGTTGCAAGTGGGTCACAATCGTGGTAGAAGGCGTACATAATAATTCCAGTGAAACAGTTGAATAACATGATGATCGTGAAGCCAAATCCAAAAATAATCATAGATCTACATAATCGAAAGTTGGCGGTTGTCATTAATTTATGCCAGAATCATATCTGTACCGTCAACTTACTTTTTAGCATGGTTGAGGGACGGCAGCGCGACGATTCTTTGAACGCAACTTTGATTAAGTCCTACATGTCCTGCCCACATGCATATACCTCCGAGGAAACAATTCCAAAGTGTAGCACGTGCTCTTGGATCGAATTCTAAGCTGCAAAATTGATTTTTTTTGTTTTATTATAGAGACAATTAACTGCGAATGGTTATCCTTATCATACTTGATATCAAGGCGACCACCTTTCTGTGCATTATCAATAACCTTGTCTAATCCTCCAACTCTAAAAATTCCAATCACTCCAACAATAATAACAGACGCAAGCATGATGGAGGCTTGTATAACATCGGTCCAAACGACAGCTTTAATGCCACCCTGTTGATTACAGTGGTAAGTTTTACAGTTTTCAAAAGGTGAAAGCAATTTTAAGGTATAACCTAGCGTTATGTTGGCTACTTAGGGTTGTGAAAGGACTAGACTCACTAGAGAAAGAAGTGAAATGCGGAATGTATGTATTGCAGCGCAAAACCAAGACCGCGAGGCAACAGTTTCGAGTTAGAAAAAGGCAGGGGAAGAAGATCCTCCCTGATCCAGATCTATAATAGTCTCACTGTCACTATTGGAACAACTTGCGGAGGTTTATGAAAAACCCAAATCACTGGCAGAGTGAGAACCTATTCACTGACGCTCAAGCGATAGAAGTTGTGTTTAAAAAGCATTAAAAACAGGCATCATGTAGAGACAGATTGATAGTGTAAGAACAGTTCAATGAAGACCCAGTTCCATCACAAATTATGAAAGCGCTCAGTTTACCTAAACAACAACAAGACCACTGATTCTTATGGTTAAAAGTCCGATAAAAACAGAGTGCAGATTCCAGAAATGGTGTCGAAAAGTCGTTCAAATATTTGTTATGTCAAATAGGACGCATACGCATGCGTTTTAAGCCACGTCAAACTTTTTTCAAATCGGCTCAGAATTTTAGGCAGCTTACAATCTTCAAAGTGAGATTGATGTGAGCAAGAACAAATCTGTTTTCAGAAATGGACTCTACGGTCGCAAGCAAACTAAGCTCTGGTCTAGTTCAACTTACCAACATTGTATAAAACATGCAAATTAAGCACACGACAGTATTTATAAGATGAATATTGATGCCCGTTACTGTAAATAGATAATCGAATTGAAGTCACAATCAATTTGTGTCAATTTTGATCTATGATGTTTTTAACATTACCTTGTGAAAACGCTAAAGATGGGATGAAGTTAATAATTGGCAGAAAGAGGATAACTACCACAATAAATGTCAGTGTAACAACTTGGCGGGAAGCTTTATTGAACCGCAATTCCAGATACTGTAAATAAAAATAATTATATTAGTCAAATAAAAAAACAAAAAAAAAATATATATAGAAACAGCAAACATCACAAGCAATTTTGACAACAGGAACAACTTTAGCAGTAGAAGTCGTTATCATTAGACCAAATTGCATCTTAAAGGTCTGCAAATTTCCGAGAGTAAAACTGTCATGACAGAGCTGCTCAACTAGCCATTTGGATTCTGCACAAAATTGTAGATCCCTTCCATTCGTCGTTGTGAGGAGCTAGTCCTAGGCGATTGTTTAGACAATAACGTTGTCAATAGCAGAAATAAATATCCAAGGGTCCAATACCCAATTCCGCAAGAGAGAGTTTTTCGCACTCACTGCCCATGTGCACCAATTGCAGTTCAAGCGAATCCGTAACGTGCTGTAGGTTTGAATCGTTTTTTGTCAACCAAGAGAGCCGAATTCTGTTTGACTGATTTTTTTGTTTAATTATGTACTGTTTTTTCAAAGTAAAAATTAAAGTTTTTGTAAGGAAATACTATAGTCGACAAAATCGGTATTTAAAAAAAAAGTCATACTCATTAGAACTGATAAGTCTATAAGTCTCCACTAGCACAGGTTAAATGAGTAAATTTGACTTTAATCTTCTTGTCGGAAACGTGTTTTAAAAAAAAAAAAGTAACCATGGAGTAACTAATCTATTATGTAAGCAAAATTACACTGTAAACTTGGCAGCACTCGCACACTTTAGTGCGACTTTTGTGGACATCTGACATTAGTTAAAATAAATATCGAAAACGTATGCGCATGGTTGTTAAATATCCTGCCTAGATTTAAAATTTGCAGAGTAGCTTCAGAAATGACACCTTTTTCTTTCACCGGCCCTTTTTTGCACACTGCCACACTGTTTATTTCACATTCGACTCTTGGAAATGTTAACTCAGTATGCAGGCATTTAGTCACGTGATCACTATAGGCCAATGAAAACTGAAATACATCAAGTCGGTCAGCTGTCAGACTCACTGAATTGGAATCTGAAAGTCTCCAATGTAGGGATTACAAGTTTTCGTGCCAATTGTACTGTTCATAGTTTATTTCATTCTCAGTTATAAACAGGCAGATGAAAGTGTATGAGAGTATAAATGAAGTTTAGGTGTCTACAAGCTATATTTTTACGAAGTGGTCGCTATTTGGTGCACTTGTATTCTTACATATAGAAATTCGTATTGACTAATGTCACGTAACTTCAAAAAGTCTGAGTCATCTTTATCAGTTATTTAAGAAAAATGTACACCTGGAATAGGTCTTAATGATATCGAAAAGAGGTAAATACATAACCGTGTTTGTCCTAATGTGTTTCTTATTTATAAAACATCTCCTGTAGATAGTTTTACTAACTAACAATATCGAATTATTCGCCTTTTAACAATACATAATTACTAACCAATGGCATTCAGTAATGTAAAAATGTGGTATTCCCGAACTCTAGCACATTTCCGCACGGTTGCCAAGGTTGGCAACATTTATTTTTGTATTTTTTGGATGTTTTTGCATGTCACACGGATTCTTAATTGACTAACACCGATAGAAAAACAAAATAGCGAATTTGAAAAAAAAAATTGAGGGGGCTAGCGGCAAGAGGATTGCGAGTTTTGGGGTCTCAGATCTCAGTATGATTCAAGTAAACTAAACTAAATTTTTTTTTCTAAATACATTGTATGGTAATTTAGAGAAAAACTGAATTTGATGTCAAGTTAAAAATGTCCATACTACCGTAAGAATGAATAGCAATAGCTGTTTATTATTATCAGCTCGATCTGATCCGGATTAGATCACGAAAATAAAACAAGACGGATCATTGAAAAGTTAAATTTTTGAGTTGTGGCAACAGTTGTTTTCAAAAACAAAACAGATAGTACAGGGTATTACAAACTTCACATTGCCAACAGACATATTGCAAATATTCTGCTCAATGTGACGTCACACAAGGCACATGTCATTTAGCTTGCAATGTCAGTGGTGTTATTTGAATCAAATTTAAATAATTTTTTTTCCATATTTTCTGGAAACAAATTTAGTATTTTGTGTTCAAATATGCAACACATGAACAATATTTTGCTGCTAGCACTTCCGTTTATCTTGGCATATTAAGGTGTGCCCAGACCAGCGAAACATTTCCGAAATGTTTCTGAAGCAAATCGAACACATTTCATACACATTTATAAAAGATTTATGAAATTTGTTTATTGAATGTTTTTAAAATATTTTAATTTTATTCTTCAAGTCAAACAAGAAGAAAATAATGTGTTAGGGTTATTAGCAGCGAGTAAAGTTTATATTTTTGTAAATGTGACACACGGTTTAATTCAAATAATAGTGTATAAATGAATCACTTTCTCATTAAGTACTCCAAGCCTTTCTTGGCATTCTTATTTTATTTAAAAAAAAATAATAATCGAAAAACAGCGCTCACTTTCTGCAGTTAAACTTGTAAAACAAAAATTATTTTCCATCACGATTGGGAAACTGTGAGATATTTCAAAAATTTCACTAAGCTGAAATATCAATTTTGTATGAAATCGTCAGATCGTCAATATGTTTCTTGCTTAATTGTTTTATCATCAGCTGTGCCCGCAACTTCGTACGCGGCGTGAAACTGTGTAATGCCTAGTAAAAAAGATAGTAACAGTTAAGTTTCAATACATTAAAACAAAGCGATAAACCTTTTCAATGTTAAACAATAAATCGAACAAATCAGTTCACCTAAAAACCAATTTAAGAAATTTATATTCAACAACGTAAGTAATAAACTTCAACTTCTTGAACTCTTCACGTAGGTAATATTAAAACTAAAACAAAAACCTTAAATTAAATTTGTATTTACACCAATAATAAATCAAACAAATTAATTCAAATCTATCGTCTTCATTTCTCGAATTCTTCGATTCTTTACTGTAGGCATCAAAGTAGGTAATATCACAACCACAAAAAAAAAACCTTAAACTCATCAGCCTTATTTATAAACGTATTATAAGGAGTGTATAAAGTTATGCACCCTTTATAATGTTTCTATACGCAAAAAAACTTATTTATAAAAATTATTCATCGTTGTATAGAGCTTGTATAAACTAAACGCGCTTGGAGGTTGTTTAGTGGCTGTATAGAGGTAGAATAGTATCGAAATGTCATTTTGACTCAAACAAATTTGTCACATTTTATAAGTAATTGGATAGATGTATGGAGGTTTTCTTTTCAATTTTAAAGATTCTGCAAGTATCCTCGATAAGAAATATAGGCAGATATGAGATGTTTTGTTTTAAAAATTTGGTTTAATTTGCACAAGACTACCATTTCATAGGAGTCCCAAGTTTTTCTTTTTACTTTTCCATTTTTTAATTTCTATTTGAATTTGCATTGCTTATAAGCTATGTTTTATGTTTTTTTTCATCTTTTCGGACAGATATATGTAATAGATTTCTCCTTTTCAGTACATTTTTAGACGCAAGCCCTGTATAACTAGTACTAGTATGCAGCGGTAAATGTTTTATAAATAAGAATTTTTGGGAGGGTGTATAAAGGCTGTTTAAATACTTATACAGGTGTTTAGGCGCGTTTAGAAAATTCTAATAAATAAGGCTGAATATATATTTACACCATCATTGCCGCTGTTGATTACATCCACACTCACCTCGCATACTTCTCTTTCGTTTCACTTCACGCAGTTTTTCTTGACATGTATGTGCTTGTGCGATGTGCGCCAGCCACCCACCCACCCCAAAGCAGAACAGCGATCAAAAACAACGGTTGCTGATAATTTTCGATTTGAGAAAATAAATTTAGTTTTTTTCATGTTAGATTTTGGGTTGTAGTTCAGCTTCTAGTTTCCATAGATTGATGGCTTAAAATAATTATGGAAGTGTTGGCTGTTGTTTGTATTTTGTTTTGTTTGCATTGATTAAGAATTGTTCGAGTAAAAACGATTAAAAGGTAGTAAAGTTAGAAAAAACACATTTCGAACAAATACGCTTTCAAAAATTAAAGGAATAGCCTATGTCCTTCTCAGCATCTTAAGGGACATTTCAAAAGAGGTTCATCGAAATTTGTGCAGTCGTTTTCACGCCAACCGTTAACACATGGAAACGGCTACAGTTTTATTATATGTATAGAATAGATATAGATTGAGAGTGCAAGACCGCTTGATATCTTTTCACCATAGATGGCGCAACAAAAACATTATGCACAAACAAAAAAATTTAAACAGAAAAACAGATCAAATATTCAATGCTGGATGAGTAAAATAATTTAAATCACAATACCAACATTTTTTGTAAGAGATCGGTTTATTTTAATTAGAAATTGCGATACTAATAACACTTTTTTAGTGTCCAGGCTAAATTTTTCGAAGTGATGAAATTTTCCATAAGAAGTTGCATATTGTGACCTACAAAATGTTTAGTGTGGAGGTTATAAATGATTACTTAAGGCCCAAAGTCATCTCTTACGAGTGGTTTTGTAAGGTCCAACATTTTTCTTACTCCTATCTTTTTCCATTCAGCCACATATCCAAACTGTCAACTTAGTGCCCAGTCACGAATTTCTTGTCGACTAAACGTCGACTGAAAAACGTGTTCATGAGACCAATCTAGGACAATAAAAGCTGAGACACAACACGTCAGCCAGCTGCCCAGACTTACTAAAGCAGTTTATTGAAATAAAGTCTTGAACCATTGTTTCTAGGAAAGCTAAAGTTAGGCATCGTTCCTCTGTTTCTCTCCACCACTTTGGTAAATATTCGCTTAATTTTCAAAGTTCAAAGTTCTGCAGAAATCAAACGAAAGCGGGTTATTTCGATCCTATTTTACTTGTTTTTCCTACATTACGGTCCTAATCCATTTGACCTGTCACGCGAACAGAGTTCTAGGTTATAAAATAAGTTGCAAAGATTTTAAGGACCAAAAATCCCTCTTTCTTTTCTTCTTTTCACATTAGAATAATAATAATTTTCTCTCAAAATACGATGAAATTTCAGCCAGATGACAATTGCGTAGGTTAGAGTTCTTAAAATCGAGGCGCACCATTCTTATCTATAACATTAGATGCACTATCCTTCTTTCGATTGTGCTCTTATTTTTTTGTTAAATAAACCTTATCTAGAGTCTGCAGTAATATTGATTTAAGTTCATCTCAAGATAAATTTAAGCTCGGCACCAATTCTACACTCAAATCTACTTTTTCACAATCACAAACTAGACAATTTGGGCAACTTACCTCATAGCAATTTGAAATGTGGTTGTTATAAAACACCGGTATGATCATATAGCACAATATGGGTATCACCAGTATCATTGAAACCACAATAAATCCAAATGTAACACCAAAAGTATACATTTCCGCCGGTATGGTCATAATCGATAATGCCGACATCTGACTGTAAGTATAGAGTCCACTTGCTTGACATCCTTTCCATGGCAAATTTGCAACAACATTTCCTTACCTCGCAACTAACGATATTGCAATCGGCCAAGTTTTCATTCGTTTACCGCCCATCAGATACTCATCGGTGGTATCATCGCCACCCGCGAAAAATCCGAAATATATTCCAATCGCTGCAGATATGCCCAACATAAACACAAAAACCGTATAGTCTAAAGATCCGAAGGTGACGTTTGCAAGCGCGTCCACTTGATCAGTTATGTTATCCGCCATATTCAAGTTTGGGTGTCTGTCACTTGAGAGGAATTGTCCTAGCGGTTTTTCAAAAAATAAAGTCTGGCCCAATTATTCTATGTGATGCCAACATTGGCCAAGCTGTACAACCGGAATGAAAAGATGTAGGGTAATTGCGGGAGGGATGCCGCACCTATCCAAAATCAAATTAATAGTGGATGTCACGAGTCTTTTTTTTCTTTGTTTTGTTCAATACATATTGAAACAGAAAAGAGAGCAAACAAAAATTTATATTTTTTAAGTGGAGGGGTGATATTGCAGTTTTTTTTGTTTTACCTTCTCCTATATACACCAAATGTGGAAATTTTTCAGTATAATGCAAATAATCGGGGCGAAAGCAAACAAAACCTATTTTGTTGCCAGTAAGTATTTTATGTGATTGAGTATGCTTGTTGGAAGTGTTTCACGTGATTTTGCACGCTTTTTTTTTTTTAACTGTTTTGATAGGGTGCGGCATCTTTCCCTTAACCCAGGGAGAGATTAAGGAAAACAACTTTTTACAGTTCAAGGAGGGCTTATACAAGGTGGCGCAAAAGTAGTCCTCCTATCAGAAAATGCTATAAATTTTGCGATTGGCCCCTAATGTCAGTTCTGTTTTGACATTTGTGTAGTAAACACATGCGAAATACACGTTAATAAACAATGTTACGCTACGCTGCTCCAGAACGCGGAATATTGGTGACTATTTATTTGAGCAATAATCGGTCGGTGACTTTGGCACAACGTGAATTTCGTCGCAGATTTCCTAGCCGTCCAACGCCTACTGGTGAAACACTGCGACGTTTAGCCGCTCGCCTCGAAGAGACTGGCACAACACGAGACGTTGCCAAGAGTGGCGGGCCCCGGAGCACCCGTTGTGCCGAGAATATCGCCTCTGTTGACGCGGCCATTTTTTTTTCGAGAACGCCGCTGGTCAAATGACAACAGTGAACGGTGCGCGCTATAGGGCCATGTTTACCGATTTTTTTCTACCGCAATTGGACGATTTAGGACTGGAGGACATGTGGTTCCAACAGGACGGAGCTACGGCACACACTGCGCGAGCCACAACCGATATTCTGAAAGCGGTGTTCCCGGGTCGTTTTTGGCGATTTGCACTAGCCCGCAAGATCGCCTGATTTGACCGCTCCAGACTTCTTTTTGTGGGGCTTTTTGAAGTCGCGGGTTTATGTCAACAAGCCTCAGACTCTTGCAGCTCTTAAAGACAATATTCGTCATGAATGTGAGGACCTATCGCCGGAAGTTTTGGCCAAAGTGATGGAAAATGCCATAAAAAGGGCTCAAATGACAATCAACTGTGGCGGCGGCCATTTACATGACATCATATTCTCGACTTGATTTACAAAAAATTAAAAGACTAAATATTATAATCCACAAGAAGAATCAAAGTTTTTCATTTTTTTTTTAAATTACAGCCAAAAAACATCAGAAGGTTATTTTTGCGCCACCTTGTATAAACAAATCTTTGGCATGCCAATGGGTAACCCATTCTCGCCCACAATTGCTGATCTGGTAATGGATCACTTATTGGATGAATACTTTAAAATGACATCCAAGACTAAATTCATCGCAAAATATGTCGACGATATATTTGTTGCCATTGACCAACAGGACATTGACTGTATGCTGGGTTGCTTAATGGATTGCATGCAAAAATCCAATTCGCTGTTGAGATGGAGAAAAATAGTTGCATGGCGTTTTTGGATGTTCTATTTCGTCGCGACCAACATCAGCTTTCATTCAACTGGCATCAAAAAAATACGGCATCTGGAAGACTCATCAACTTTAAGTCTAACCAAGCAAAGCACATCATCACAAACACTGCTTCAAATCTTGTCCATAAGGTTTTTACGATGAGTGACGAGAAGTTCCATATTACGACTGAACAAAAAGTCGTAAAAATCTTCAAGGACAATAATTATTTCATACGAAATATAATCCTTAATCATAAACGCAAGGTTCCACGCGATAAAGGAACAGAAGGCACAGTGCCTGTTTACAGAAGTGTTGTCTATGTTCCCAGACTCGCCGAGAACTTCAAACAAATGATCAGCAGCAGTTCTAAAGACCTTCACATAGCGTTTAAGTCGAATCAGACTCTGGCATCTTTGTTCTCCAAGCTTAAGCCCACAACTGATAAGCAAAAACCGACGTAGTGTACAAAATCAACTGCATGGGTAACACTAATGAAAGCTGTAACCTTTGCTACATCGGTACAATAAAACAGTTCCTGTCCCAAGGAATGTCCAATCAGCGGTCGGACGGGGAAAAACGGCACTGGCCATTTTAACGAACCATAAGCCAGACTTTGACAATGCTCGAAACGGTATACATTTGAGACGCTACACATAATAAATAACAAGAACAACATGAACCGGAAACAGGACATCCAAAATATATCTGATATATATAGCTCCCATTAGTTGATAGAAAAACCTAACATTAGACTAAACTTCCATTGAAGTGTTACACTTAAAGTGGGTTAATTTTCTGTCTATCAATTTATGTTTTATACGTTGTGCTAAATTTTATAGTATTGTTCTTTGGTTAAGCAGTTTGACTTTTTTAAATATTGCAAGTTTCACGTTTATGCCTTTGAATAATTTATGTTTCCCAATAAAGATACCCTGAAGAAGGCAGCAATCCCTGCCGAAACGTCGGGAAAAAATCAATGAACTAATATAGTTTCATTCAATTCAAAAAGCCGATGGAAATAACCATTTCCACAAATCACACGTAAAACATATAGTCAGACATACTAAACTGCACTGTAATGATTCATTTGTATAGTTTTACTCGAACCGTCAATTTTTGAATAGGAGGATAATTAAATATCCCATCAAAATGTATTAAGAAAACAAGTAAATAAACAGTTTAAATAACGAAATTTCAAATTCCAAACTTTTTGCCGCGAACGAATACACCCTTGGTGCGAATTGTCAAAGTTTATTCACAATCCACATAATTCAATTCGAGTTCCACAAGCTAGCGAATAAAACATTCGTTCGAACTTAACCTCAAACTGGAAATGTCATTGGCATTTTTTTTGTACATATTTCATATTGTCGTGTTGTTTTGTTTTGGTCGGAATGAAAAATAAAAGAAATATGACTGAATCAACAGATAAAAAGGTAACATACTTCAAATGGGAAGGACTTAATATAATTTATTTGTTTATTGCTGTTATTAGTTTTGTTTAATTAGTTTCTGTACATGTACGGATGTACATTGCTGTGTTTTAAATTTTGTTCCACCACAAACAGGTCAACGATATTTTATTTTTTTGCTTAATAAAATGTCGCTACCTCCAATTGTCGAGTTGTTTTATTTAAAAAGTAGAAACAAATGACGGCGACTGTCATTGGATTCGCGGGTATCTGCGACCGAATAAAATGTATCATGTGAATGCAATGTCAAAATTTGCGAATATTCATTCGTTCGTAGGTAGTTGGTCGCTCAATGGTCCTTTAGTTCGCATTGGCGAATTTCGCCGCGAAGTTTACTATTTCAGACACTATGATAGAAATGACGTGTAGTTTAAGAATATCATCACATCTGCCGAGGTAGCGTTCATTCGATTGCTTTGAATATGTACAAAGTAAAACATATTCGCAACTTAAATGTATATCTGTCATTAAACGAATCACAAGACTTCCAAACTAACCACAAATTTATAAAAGCACCCAGGCAGCAAGGCTTGGGAAACGGGAGTGTGCCAAACGGAACGGTATATTAATCATTTGAGAGAGCATTTCTTAATGAACTCGATTTAACGATTGCATTTGTTTATTTAATTGGTAATTAACTTTTAGCTCCCAATTTTTACACTATTCAATTGAATCCACAATTATTTTGGAATACACGAAGTCGTTTAAGCTCATTTACATTCTTTTGCCCTTTTATTTTGAATTCATTACATTCATTCGCAATATTTTGTCAAATATTGGTTATCTTTTAATACAAAATGAATATAGATTGAACCAATCGAATGCAAATTTGACTTTTGCCTTAAAATATAATTGCATTCTTTTACAAACCAAATGTGTCAAAAAGACAAAGGTATCGATTGAGAACGCGAAAACGGAACGGAACAGATTCCACAATACTCTACAATACTCGTTGATGATATGTGCAGCTATGTGTAATGCACAGCATAGGTATATAGTTTCAAACGTGTGTTTGATTCTGTGATCTGCAGGGCAAATCTTAGTTTCTCTTCTGGTTAGACACTCGGTTATATTACTCAATTATTGCATGATTATAGTTCTTTTATTTTGCTTTTTATTATTCTGTTCATATCGTCATTGCTATAAGATTCTGTTGCTTAAAAAAAAAAGTGAAATTTTGGTCGATTTTCCATTGGGACCACCAAAAATCTTTTTCAGATCTTATGCGGCTCATGGAACATGCAATGAAATTGATCTGATAGTGCATTATTTGACAGCAATAGCAGCTGTTCAAATTGCATTTGTTTTTCGTAAAATCAACCATGAAAATCGACTTGAAAAATGTTTCCTCTGTTGTAGCTACTAATGGAGTAGTTTTGGTGATTCGTAGTTTCCAGGTGATGAGGAAGACAATGAAGATAATAATTCCCCCAAAACTATGTCCATTGCTGTTTATGTATTTCTTTATTTTGATCTTGCCACAATTTTATTGACTAAACTTATTTACGAGATAAGATCAGTAAAACTGTGCCAACATAAGATTACTATGAAATATTATTACACAAATATTTTATGATCATAGCACATAAATATTAATAAACATAACTAAGTAAACAAATTTCCCTATTCATTGTGAATGATTATTTAATCCCAAAGATCACTTTCATTTTATCTGCACCTTCAATTTTGTGTCGTTCAAGGAGTACTCTTCCGTGTCAACGGCTCTGTACTTTATAAACGGCTGAATAATTGGCGATAAAAGCTTCGGATCAAGCTTTTTACTGTCGGGGAATACGTAGCTTAACGGTATTGCGACAAGCCACACGATTGTTGAACCAACGAAACTGTACCAATGGAAGGACATATCAAAAATTGAAAAGCCTTTGTCTTTCTGAACAGCATTCACTTCTTGATGATTTTGACTAAATCTGTAATTGTAGATATAGATAATTGTGACCTTATTCTGACAGAACTTTATCGGACATCTTACATTGAACTATGGAGAGTAGAGTTAAATCGATCGCAACCATCAACTCTAGTTGGCAGGGGTGTATACACAATATGCCCTGATTCCATTCTACTTTGACCTCCCATTATGATGAATAACATCACAACCATACTGGTTATAAGTGCAACTAATGCAGCCTAAAAAATTGGTTGGAAGGTAAATTCTTCAATTGATTTGTGTGTAATGTTTACCTTTCCATTAGCCTTGGGCACCAACATTCCCAGCATGAAAACTCCAAACGTGGCGCCTTGCGATATGCCACTGATGGTGATGACCATTTGGAGAATAGATTTAAAGTTCTCCACCACAAAGCCACCAAGGATGCTGAAGACTCCGGTGCAAACCACAAACGCCTTCATTATGAGATTCGCTTTCCTTTCTGTGTGATTTATATACGGCTTAATATAGTCGAAATAGACGAGGCCCGCTAGTGAGTTCATATTTGCCGACATTGTGCTCAAAGCAGCACTGAAAACGCATGATATGAAAATACCAGGCAAGCCCTTCCAACGGCCGACGATGTCCTGCACGAAGAACGGCATCATTTTGTCAGGCTTTGCAACCATCTGAAAAAGGCGACACATTTAGGCAAAGCCATATTAGCAAACCTGTGCGGTTGGACTTACCTTTGTTGCAAGTGGGTCACAATCGTGATAGAAGGCGTACATAATAATTCCAGTGAAACAATTGAAAAACATGATGATCAAGAAGCCAAATCCAAAAATAACCAAAGATCTACATAATCGAAAATTGGCGGTTGTCATTAATCTATGCCAGAATCATATCTGTACTGTCAACTTACTTTCTAGCATGGTTAAGAGACGGAAGCGCCACGATCCTTTGAACGCAACTTTGATTAAGTCCTACATATCCTGTCCATATGCATAGACCTCCGAGGAAACAGTTCCAAAGTGTAGCACGTGCTCTTGGATCGAATTCTAAGCTGCAAAAATTGGTTTTTGGTTGGTTTTATTATAGAGACAATGAACTGCGAATGGTTATCCTTATCATACTTGATATCAAGGCGACCACCTTTCTGTGCATTATCAATAACCTTGTCTAATCCTCCAACTCTAAAAATTCCAATCACTCCAACAATAACAACAGACGCAAGCATGATGGAGGCTTGTATAACATCGGTCCAAACGACAGCTTTAATGCCACCCTGTTGATTACAGTGGTAAGTTTTACAGTTTTCAAAAGGTGAAAGCAATTTTAAGGTATAACCTAGCGTTATGTTGGCTACTTAGGGTTGTGAAAGGACTAGACTCACTAGAGAAAGAAGTGAAATGCGGAATGTATGTATTGCAGCGCAAAACCAAGACCGCGAGGCAACAGTTTCGAGTTAGAAAAAGGCAGGGGAAGAAGATCCTCCCTGATCCAGATCTATAATAGTCTCACTGTCACTATTGGAACAACTTGCGGAGGTTTATGAAAAACCCAAATCACTGGCAGAGTGAGAACCTATTCACTGACGCTCAAGCGATAGAAGTTGTGTTTAAAAAGCATTAAAAACAGGCATCATGTAGGGACAGAGTGATAGTGTAAGAACAGTTCAATGAAGACCCAGTTCCATCACCCATTATGAAAGCGCTTAGTTTAGCTAAACAACAACAAGACCACTGATTCTTATGGTTAAGAGTCCGATAAAAACAGAGCGCAGATTCCAGAAATGGTGCCGAAAAGTCGTTCAAATATTTGTTATGTCAAATAGGTCGCATATATGCATGCGTTTTAAGCCACGTCAAACTTTTTACAAATCGGCTCAAAATTTTAGGCAGCTTACAAACTTTAAAGTGAGATTGATGTGAGCAACTTGTTAGCAAGAACAAATCTGTTTGCAGAAATGGACCCTAGGGTCGCAGCAAACTAAACTCTGGTCTAGTTCAACTTACCAACATTGTATAAAAGATGCAAATTAAGCACACGACAGTATTTATAAGATGAATATTGATGCCCGTTACTGTAAATAGATAATCGAATTGAAGTCACAATCAATTTGTGTCAATTTTGATCTATGATATTTTTAAAATTACCTTGTGAAAATGCTAAAGCTGGGATGAAGATAAAAACTGGCAGAACGAGGTAAATTACCACAAGAAATGTCATTGTAACAACTTGGCGGGAAGCTTTATTGAACCGCAATTCCAGGTACTGTAAATAAAAATGATTATATTATTCAAACAAAAATACAAAAAAAAAAATATATATATAGAAACAGCAAACATCACAAGCAACTTTGACAACAGGAACAACTTTAGCAGGAGAAGTCCAAATTGCTCCTTAAGGTTTTTTTTACTGCGCAACCTCTTGCGAAGGTCTTACAAACGTCCGAGAGTATAACTGCCATGACAGAGCTCCTCAACCAGAGACAAACGATACTGAGACCCCCAACTCACAATCCTCTTGCCGCTGGGCCCCTCAGTTTTTTTTCAAATTCCCCATTTTGTTTTCCCATCAGTGTTGTGTCAATTAAGAATCCGTGTGACATGCAAAAACATACAAAAAATACAAAAATAAATGCTGCCAACCTCGACAACCGTGCGGAAATGTGCTAGATTTCGGGAATACCACATTTTCACATTACTGAATGCCATTGGTTAGTAATTATATATTTTTAAAAGGCGAATAATTTGATTTCTTTAGTTAATAAAACTAGCTAAATGAGATGTTCTGTATACTAAAAACTTATTATGACAAACATGGTTGCGTATTTTGCGCTTTTGAATATCATTAACTTCGATTTCATGCGTAAATTTTTCTTACAAAACTGAAGAAAATTTGCTCAATATATTTCGATTTTACTTCAAACAATCTGCATTGTTCATTGTTCTTATATATTTTAAGCAAATCTCCACTTATTCCTTAAAAAAATTATTATGCACACGTAACGAATAATTTCCAATTTAACGGATAAAATTCTATGAACGCTGTCAGCAACTTTGCCCACAGCGGAAGTGGCATATGCAAGGTGCGAGTGTTTTGGTGAGTCGGAATTTTTGAAGTTACGTGACATTTGTCAATACGAATTTCTATGTAACAATACAAGCGCACTTAGCATTTGCCACCCCATAAAAATATAGCTTGTAGGCTAAGTAACGGGAAATCGGTCGGAGTTGGTGGTCTCAGTATTGTCTCTGTCCTCAACCACCCATTTGGACTTGGCACAAAATTTTAGATCCCTTCCACTCTTCTTGTCGGAGCTATTAGCTAAATCTATTATTTTAGAGAAATTACTTTGAAAATTGTCAGAACTGGCGCACTTTAGTGCGACTTTTGTGGACATCTGGCATTAGTTAAAAAAAGATGGTAAACGTATGAGCATGGAGGATATTTACCTGACAAAATTCAAAATTTGTAGAGTAGCTTCAGAAATGACACCTTTTTCTCTTTTACCGGACCTTTTTTGGACGTTGCATAACTCTGCAGCGGCCACTTTCTTTTCACATTTGACTCTTGGAAATGTTAGCTCAGTATCATAAACTAAGTATTAAATATATGTGATTTGTGGTAATGGTTATTTCCGTCGGCTTAAATAGACCGTCAGCTCAGCCAACTTAAGAGAATTTGCCTACAAGCTGTTTTCCGTGTTACTATGTGGGAAAGTATGTGTGCCATGTTAAAGTAAATTAGCCGCCCGCATATACTTGCATATAACAGTTCGTTCAGTTTTTTTCTTTTATTAACCTCCCGCCTTTAAGATTTTTTTTTTGCGCTTCACATGCATTCACAAATAGGCAATGAGAGAATTTTATTTTCGAAATTTGCGGGGGGAGCTGACGGTCTATTTGATACTAAGTTTATGATCAGTATGCAGGCAGTTATTCACATGACCACTATATGCCAATAAAAACTGAAATACATCAAGTCAGTCAGCTGTCAGACTCACTGAAATAGGAATCTGACAGTCTCCAATGTAGGGATTACAAGTTTTCGTACCAAATGTACTGTTCATAGTTTTTTTTTTTTTTTTTCATTCTCAGTTATAAAGAGGCCGATGAAAGTGTATGAGAGTATAAATGAAGTGTAGGTGTAATCGCGTAAGCTGGTTATTTTTAGGTGTATGTTGAGAAGAGCTGAAGTGAATGATAGTAAGTTGATAAAACTAAGTTTTGCGTGTTTGTTATTGTATTTGAGGTATTGAAATAAAGCAAAATATACCGTATGTGAACACAGGTCGGGATTTGGGTAGTGACTCTTAAGAAATATTTCGAATACTCTTATTTACAATTCTTTCGTTATCCTAGACAGGCATTTCGATCAAAATTATAAGAGCGGTTTTTGCAGAAAAAATAGTACCTAACAAATATTGCAATGTTTAGTTCGAAAAATACTATTGCTTAACTTTTTAAAAACTGAATACAAGAATTAGTTGGTTTTCTCAAAATAGAAAAGGGGACTTTCGGGAGATGAAAAATTTAAAAAAATATCGTTTTCGGTGTTTCGAATAGAAAATGAAGGTCGCAATTTTACTCCAAGTTTGCATTTTGGTCGAAATCGTTTTGCGCTTTTTCAAGTAAACTAAAAAAAACTTTTTTTTTTTTTTAAATACATTGTATGGTAATTTACAGAAAAACTGAGTTTGATGTCAAAATAAAAATGTCCATACCTTAGGAATGAATTTTGTCACAATCGTAAGCACTGTTTTTGAGATAAAGCCCAACATTTTTCTTACTTCTATCTTTTTCAATTGTGTTCACATGTTTATTCAGTCATTCTTATAGAGGAGAGCACATTTAAAAACCTTGTTATCTTAAGTTGACTAGATTGGTTTCGACTAGATTGGCTTGGACTAGATGTATTCTTAAAGCAAAAACTTAATTGGTCGGTAAGGTACATTTTCCTACGTCAGCCACACATACCAACTGTCAACTAGTGCCTAGTCACTAATTTCTTGAGTGGATTTGTCGGTAAACGTCGACTAAAAAATGTGTTCACGCGACCAATCTAGGACAATAAAAGCTGAATCACAACACGTCAGCCAGCTGCCCAGACTTACTAAAGCAGATTATTGAAATAAAGTCTTGAATAATTGTTTCTAGGAAAGCTAAAGTTAGGCATCGTTCCTCTGTTTCTCTCCACCACTTTGGTAAACATTCGCTTAAACGAAAGCGGGTTATTTCGATCCTATTTTACTTGTTTTCCTACATTACGGTCCTAATGCATTTGACCTGTCACGCGAACAGAGTTCTAGGTTATAAAATAAGTTGCAAAGATTTTAAGGACCCAAAAGCCCTCTTATCTGTTCATATCAATTTGGTAAGCGGCTGATAATTTCCTTCTCAAAATACGATGCAATTTGAGCCAGATGACAATTGCGTTGATTAAAGTTCTTAAAATCGAGGCGCACTATTCGCGATATATAGTGTTTTTTTTTTAGAGATATACTGCTTACCCTTCTTTCGACTGTGCTCTTATTTATCTGTTAGATCAGTGAGAATAAAATATGCACAGAACTAAATGCGGGTGTTATGAAGCCTTATCTAGAGTCTGCAGTAATAATGATTTTATAGTTTATATCAAGCTAAGTATAAACTTGGCACGAATTTAACATTTAAATCTACGTTTTCACAATCACAAATTAGACAATTTATGCAACTTACCTCATAGCAATTTGAAATGTTGTTGTTATAAAACACCGGTATAATGACATAGCACAATATGGGTATCACCAGTATCACTGAAACCACAGTAAATCCAAATGTAATACCAAAAGTATACATTTCCGCCGGTATAGTCATAATCGATATTCCCGACAGCTGACTGTAAGTATAGAGTCCACTTGCTTGACATCCTTTCCATGGCAAATTTGCAACAACATTTCCTTACCTCGCAACTAACGATATTGCAATCGGCCAAGTTTTCATTCGTTTACCGCCCATCAGATACTCATCGGTGGTATCATCGCCACCCGCGAAAAATCCGAAATATATTCCAATTGCTGCAGATATGCCCAACATAAACACAAAAACTGTATAGTCTAAAGGTCCGAAGATGAAAACCTTGGCAAGCGTGTCCACTTGATCAGTTATGTTACCCGCCATATTCGACTTTGGGTGTCACTTGTGAGGAATTGTCCTCGTGTTTTCTCAAAAAATAAAATCTGCTCCAACTATTCTATGAGATGCCAACATTGGCCAAGCTGTACAGACGGAATGAAAAGAAGTACACACCTTTTGCAGAATTAAATAAGATTACAGAATTTTGGAAAATAAGAAAAGTCATGGTACTTATGCAAAGAGATTACGCTAGTTATCTAAAAAGTGCCTTCTTCATGATTTGGACGTCAAAGTGCCTGTCATAAAAGTGTATGTGTACCTTATAATCGTATACACATAAATCGATAAACATTTCAAGATTTGGCATTTTACGTTTGTTAACTGAGGAAACACAATTTAAGTTGGCGAAATAGACAGGGCGCCAGAGAATTAAGGTTTTCAGGAGACAAAATCTAGGTATTAGGTTACTTTTGCGAACTTAAGAAATGTCAGTCAGTAATCATTGATTTTTTTTTATATAGAAATATCTATACTTGTGTTAGAAAATTTCTGAAATCACTGGCTGAATCACTCTCGCAAACTGGCCACCGGATTCGTCGTAGCGCCAGACTTAGTAAAAGAGTTTTGCAAAGTGACTTTCCTATGGGGCGAAGCGTTTCCTTACTTCAATATTCATAGAACATCATCAGATAATCAAACTCTCCACCGAACTAATCATATGGCACTTCATCATGGTATACATATACATGTCAGAGTTTCGAACTTTAAACGTTCATTTGTACATATTTCATATTGTGGTGTTGTTTTGTTTTGGTCGGAATGAAAAATAAAAGAAATATGACTGAATCAACAGATAAAAAGGTAACATACTTCAAATGGGAAGGACTTAATATAATTTATTTGTTTATTGCTGTTATTAGTTTTGTTTAATTAGTTTCTGTACATTTACGGATGTACATTGCTGTGTTTTAAATTTTGTTCCACCACAAACAGGTCAACAATATTTTATTTTTTTGCTTAATAAAATGTCGCTACCTCCAATTGTCGAGTTTTTTTATTTAAAAAGTAGAAATAAATGACGGCGAATGTCATTGGATTCGCGGGTATCTGCGACCCAATAAAATGTATCATGTGAATGCAATGTCAAAATTTGCGAATATTCGTTCGTTCGTAGGTAGTTGGTCGCTCAATGGTCCTTTAGTTCGCATTGGCGAATTTCGCCGCGAAGTTTACTATTTCAGACACTATGATAGAAATGACGTGTAGTTTAAGAATATCATCACATCTGCCGAGGTAGCGTTCATTCGATTGCTTTGAATATGTACAAAGTAAAACATATTCGCAACTTAAATGTATATCTGTCATTAAACGAATCACAAGACTTCCAAACTTTCCACAAATTTATGAAAGCACCCAGGCGGCAAGGCTTGAGAAACGGGAGTGTGCCAAACGGAACGGTATATGAATCATTTGAGAGAGCATTGCTTAATGAACTCGATTTAACGATTGCATTTGTTTATTTAATTGGTAATTAACTTTTAGCTCCCAATTTTTACACTATTCAATTGAATCCACAATTATTTTGGAATACATGAAGTCGTTTAAGCTCATTTACATTCTTTTGCCCTTTTATTTTGAATTCATTACATTCATTCGCAATATTTTGTCAAATATTGGTTATCTTTTAATACAAAATGAATATAGATTGAACCAATCGAATGCAAATTTGACTTTTGCCTTAAAATATAATTGCATTCTTTTACAAACCAAATGTGTCAAAAAGACAAAGGTATCGATTGAGAACGCGAAAGCGGAACGGAACAGATTCCACAATACTCTACAATACTCGTTGATGATATGTGCAGCTATGTGTAATGCACAGCATAGGTATATAGTTTCAAACGTGTGTTTGATTCTGTGATCTGCAGGGCAAATCTTAGTTTCTCTTCTTGTTAGACACTCGGTTATATTACTCAATTATTGCATGATTATAGTTCTTTTATTTTGCTTTTTATTATTCTGTTCATATCGTCATTGCTATAAGATTCTGTTGCGTAAAAAAAATGTGAAATTTACATTTAAATTTGTCTCTGTCAGCTGGACTTCTGACACCTAGTCCACAGTGCATACAACCATTGACTTCCCTAAAAATCGTTATAAAACTTCAAAATTTCCCATAAATATCTGGTTACTAGGCACTTAAAAAAATTGTTGCCATTTTTATATTCAGGTGTAAATAACACCGAGACTAGCAAAAACCGACTTCCATCCGGGCCGCAAACAGAAAAGAAAAAAGAAAACAAGACGTTACTCTGTTCTGTCATGCTTGCTGCAACATTTTTGTACCAAGTCACTTCGGTATATAAAAAGTAAAACAATCTGCAATAATCTCCATCCCTTATCATTGTTTGACATTGCAAACATCGTAACTTAAAAATAAACTCTTTACGATTTATTTAAGCGCGAAGATTGCAAAAGCATCATTTTAAATAGTATATACTCGTAACTATTGCAATATTATATTATATTATTCGGAATGGATGACTACCTACCGAGGAGGGCCATTGATTTTGACAGTTCATTGAACATTTTGTGTACAAACGTTTTTTATAAACTCCTTATCCCTTCACTGAGCCCACTTTCCAGTTCGTCAGACTCAGAATATGTAAACAACAACAATTGAAAAGTCATTTCACTATGTTTCTCCTCAGACCCGTGAATGAACACAGAAAAAAAATATCATTAACAACTTCAAAGACATTTCATTGTCACGGTCTCCTTCAGGTCCAAAAACTAATTATGGTGCGCTTTAGAGTCTCAATTAAGAAATCTAATAATAGATGGGTGTAAACTAAAAACGTACAAAAAATTACCAACTAATGAAAAAGTAGGCTATAAAAACACCAATCATCTTGTACAAATAAAAAATCAACGTCAATGATTGATTTCAAAACAGACATGTCACTCATTTTGACATACATTTCCTACCGTACCGTGACCATCTCCAGTCCAGAAGAGTAGAAAAATTCCATCAAAGAAGCCAACCTCATATTTTTGCACCATCGACAGCGGTTTAGGCTAAGTGTGGTGTGAACAATGTACTTTGTAGAGCGTAACAATGGAGTAAAAAAGATGCCAAAATCAGATAAAATTCCCCATACAATTAACTAACTGAAACGCATTCAAGCCACCGACGGATTGTATAAAAGATGAGGACTACCAACGTATGTGTAGTTTTGTGCGTACAATGCTGTGTGCATTGCATAAGCGTGCAACTCTCTTTAGCTTAATAACCTGATTAACGTTCAATGCTCAAATGAACTGTGCTGATCACGTTTCGTCTTCATCGTCTTGCAATGGCGTATTTTCCCATGCTACTGGATGGACAATTTGACGCGGAACATGACGATCATGATGTTCGCAAAACCTGTTGGCTTTCAAATTAATAACATTGTGTTGACCACTTTAGTATAGACGTACACAGTGATTGAAGACATTTTGTGATATAATGCGGCTGGTGGTATACGGATTTGCGTGTGAACTTTTACGCATTTGCACAAAGTCAAGTCAATACAGCACATCAAATGCAATGGTGTTGACGTGCCGTTGGAAAATGCGCAGTTTCACTTTCAGTTTTGATCAGAGCCGTGTGAACTTGAACCGGGTCGCCGATATATGGCGGCTATTTTAAGTCAAGCACCTTTGCACGCTGCAATTGCAATCTAATTTATTCGATGATCCGTATTATGCTGACACATGCAATACACATTGATGTACACTCACATAGCGCAGTTCAATCGAAACAACTTTTCAAAAAGCGCAAAATGTAACTGGCAGCCAACACAAGAAACAAATCGAACCTAAATGCAGACGCTGCGCTCGAGTGAAGACGATTGTAAACTTGTTGAATTGGAAATAATAATGGGTATCTTCCATGGTGAGTGAAGTGTGACAGTGTGCAGAGAAAATAAATTAACATTCAACTCACTCCTACACTAAATTGATGGTAGAATGACATATTATTTGACATATCTACCGGCAAAAAGTAAAATGAAAGTGACATAAGTTTGTAAAGGACAAAAAACGATTCAACAATGGACTGTTGTTTGCTATACTTAATTGAAGGTAAAGGCCGCGTTCCATTTAGCGCGAACTGACAAGCGAGATGTCAAATTCCATATTAATTGAAATTGGACACATTCAAGAATCTTGTTACCTTAAGTCGACTAGATTGGTTTGGATGAGATGTAACCTGAACACAAAAACCAGATTGCTCGGCAACGTCACTTTTTCTACGTCAGCCACATATGCGAACTCCGAATGAGGGAGTGTAAAATTGAGCTGTCAATGCAATCAAGTAAACAAATTTAAAAAGTGGAAATAGCGCCTTTTTATAATCTCATGGGAAATAAGTTTATTCTTAAAACTAAACAAATGTAAGTCCAACCGAAATTTTTCTTTCAGTTGCGCTAGAGATCTAGCAGGCAGTACTCCATATTTACTAGAAGTCTTAATTGTGTAAAATGTCTGCAGTTTTGCAAATATTTAAAAACGTTCAATTAGTTGAACATGCACTTGAGTTAAGAGTAAACAAAAGCATTTATTCGCCTATCTTGCGAACATCCGTATCATTTATGCACTGTCAACAATTAGGTCCGAAATCAAGTCGCCCCTATTAATAAACAAATATGCAAATGACATATCTGCTGAGGAACGAGTTGATAACTTTTACGCATTGTTTACTAACACGAGGTTATATTCCACGGATGTGGTATTCGATTGAGTTTTTTTTTCAGATTCGGTGTCGGATTTAAGATTTCGTGTGTGCTCAAAATTTTTTTTTTTTTGATATTCGTGCGATTGTTAATGGAATATATGTAACCTTCAACACTTTTCAAATTTTCAAATCATTTGCCATTCACTATGGTTAAATTTTATATTCAAGTACCTATTCGAAATTTACTCCCAGATTTATTTCTAAACATTTATACATAAATAATTTACAAAAATAGATCCACCTGATGCTGCGTTTCTTTGCAGTTGAAAAATTTCACGAAAACGTAAACAAACTCCACTAGTTGTCAAACTCAAACGTACTTGTATAGGTAAATATGAAGCAACCCTGAGATGCAGATTCGCAAAAAGAGTTTTGAGATCGGAAAAAGATTGCTTCTTTTCGATCCAATCGAAAATAAAAAGTGACCTAGAGAAAAAAAGTGAAAAACAATTAACCTAACCACAAATGCTAGAGAGAAAATTGGTGCGAATCACAATAGAATTTGCATAAGTATAGCAATACAATACACCAAAAGCTGACTGTTCGATCTTCCTAATTTTCCAATGCAACGAAATTCCAAAACTTGTCGCATTATTTATCGCCAACACTGTACAAAGGTCCCGACAGATGGAACATTCTCTTTTCTTTATATTTTACTTAGATAGCTCGTCATTGTCGTCACCACGAGCCGGGCAGGCTTTAAAGACGGCGTAAATAAATGTGTTTGTGCATGATATCATGCATGTACGCACTTTGCAGACGATGGGCTATGAAAAGTGAAAGGAATTTCTCATGGACTCACGGATGATGGGAAACTACAATACTATACATTACACGAGGAGATGGAAACCGCACTGGTTAAATGGGAAAGTGGGAACTGGGAACGCATTTTCTCAGAGAATGATGATGATTCGGATAGACACTGAAATTGGGACTTATGTAAGTCACAAGAGCGGATTTTCTGCATAAATTTCGCAGATGCTTTATTTGGACAATTTAAATGATTTGGTGTTATTATGGAGGTAATTACTTTGATTGGCTGACATGGGAAACGATTTCATTTTCATCAATGTAAACGTAGGTAATTTAGTTTATTGTTGGTGTTAACCTTTTTCTAAATGTGGGGATACTTTAAAAGCACATTGTAAACAATTATGAGAAAAGCGGAAGACTGTTATCAAATAATATAAAAAGGTTTACTACCTAAGCATACGTTTAGTACAGGCCAGTCGATTCGTCTAAAAACGGGCTATATGACTTTTTTTAATTTGAGCGAGCGTCGTAATTAAATGCTTCTGCAGAATAATAGCAATTTAACTAATGTTTTATTTATATTTTAATAGATATGATTTAAAAATTGCTTTAAACGCATTTTAACCTTGACAGACGAAGAGTGTAATAACTTCAGTCCTTCAGTCTGCATTTGATTCTGCATTCATGGTTTAAGGAAACTTGAATGTGATGTTTTACTATATTAATAATGTCAATGTCATCCGGGTATGCAAGTAACTGCAGAGACTTGTTGCGCCACTGGTGTTGGCTTGCGAGATGTCCATAATTTGTCTTTTCTTGAGTATGATGTTGAAGAAGTCAGATAACACTGCATGACTTTGTCTTTATCCTGTTTTGGCAGCAAACATTTTGGTAAATTTGTTTTCGAACTTTATAGAGAACGTTGCGGTTTTGACAAGGATGTCAAAAATAGACATGAATAAAAGGTTGTTCATGTATTATGTAGATTGTGAAACAATGTAACAATTTGCGGCAAGCATTTATATTTTCCTTTTTGTTTGCACAATATTGTATGAAAAGTTTTTGTGTAGCAGATGCGTTAAAAGGAATACCTACCTATACGTTCTCGTTAAAAAATCCTAAACAAATGAGATTCTACAGTATCATTGGTTAAATCTCATTAACCGTGCAAAATCGGCTGGTTATCGATTTCTCTGGTTAACTAACCAAACCAATGATTCTCTGATTAATATTTTTCTAAACAAACACATTCGATGGTTACCAGCTGGAATAACTGATGATTAAAGACAGCCAACATTGAACAAACCGGCCCTTTAACTTATCAAAATTACACTGCAAACAACTCGTCAAAACCTGTGTTCTTCTCTTGCACCCATCGACGGAGGAACTGTTTTTGTTCTTCTTCGGCTGTAAAAAGCCCATGACAGCTTTTTCGGTTGAATCATTAACTGATTTAAGCAAAAGCACCCTTTCCTTGGCTTCCAAAAATACAGCATTTCTCTCCCACATAGATGGACTTTCTTAAAAAAAGATTTTCAGCCGGGAAACTAAGACCCTACTTTTGGCCGACACAAAATTATCCAACTTTTTATCGAAACAAATGAAGTAGAAAAAAACATTTTTATAAAGAAGATATTCTTTTTTTGGGAAAACAACAAATTAAAAAACCATATGTATCGAACTGCACATTTCTTATTTCCATGGAACATATCATTTAAAGAAAAAAGGTTTCAAATTAGCCACCATCTTCGTTTTAGCTTTAACAGCCCAACTACACTGCGACCACAGTTTAACATAGTCATCATAATTAACACAAGCATCATTTAAACCAACTCCGTACTTTTTCAATTTAAATTGCAAACAAAGCAAGATTATTTTTAAGGCGTAAATAGTTTTTCCACTTCCAATTGGAGACTCGAATCTGTCAAATAAGTGGAGCTAATTCTAGAACCATCGAGTTTGTTGGGGACGAACCGAATTCACTAGAAATTTAGCGATAGATGGCGGAGCCATTGACTTATTATAAATATGGACTGCTAGTAGACAACTTCGCGTTGGTTCCAACATAAGGGCTAGCTCTCGTGGTTCGGAGCGGAATAAATTGGAAACTCACATCTGACGTTTCCATTTCGTTGCAGATAGTTTTGCATAAGACTGTGTTACTGCGATTAATTGAATAAAGATTTAAAATTAAAAAAAATGAAGTTTTGTATAATTGGTTGCAATTTGCAATATGATTGATATGATGAATTAAATTCTCATGTACTTGAATGTGATATTCTTGAAAATCATAAGTATTTATTGATCTATATTACATCATATTTCTAAAATGAATAATGAAAAACAACATAAAGAACTAATTCGCAATAAATATACGAAAATTGTGCAATTTATGGGACAATGAAAAACGATTTTTTATTCAAATTTTGTTGGCTCCATCTATTATTAATAATAATTATTTAAACTAGCACAATTTCGAGACGACATCTATTGTAAACAATGCCGCAACAATTTGAATTTCAACCGTTTCACTTGGCAAATCCACTCCCGCCCAATAGGTGGGTCTAGCATTCTATCGATAAATCCAAGATGGTTGTCATTTTGTTTCACTTATTTTCCGCATAGAACAACGAGCGCTAGTTATGTTGGCGTCATTTTCTGGGCAGAGGTTGTATGGAAGTGACATTTCACTAGCAGTCCATAATATATAATAAGTCAATGGGCGGAGCAGACTTTGTATCTGATTTGAGAACAAGGAGTGGACAGTTGATTTTAAACAGTGATTGGTAAAGTTCGATATAGTAATCGGTTGTGAAGATAAAGAAGTGTAAAGGAATACAGTGAATTAAGTGATTGGTTGTCGTTCAAGAATTGTTTTAAATAATATTGTTTTGGTACTTAATAAGTGGTTTATTAGAATAATCCACAAAAGTGTAATAAAAAAATATTTTATTAGAAAAGTCAAACAGAATAGTATTTTATCGTTTTGAATCCCAACCTGGATGTAACAATACACTCTCGAATCACAAGTACCTATTAAATAGACCGTCAGATCAGACAACTTAAGTAAAATTGTCTAGAAGCTGTTTTCCATGTTACTATGTTAAAGTAAATTAGTAACCTTACAGTTTGTTCTTTCCTTTTATTACACCTCTCATAAAGATTTTTTTTGCTACATCACATGTATTCACAGATTCGTAACCTATGAGAGAATTTAGTTTTGAAAATCCACGGGGGGAATCGGCTAGGTACGCGGGCGCTGATAGTCTATTTAGTACTTAGCATAGACAAATCATACTAGTATTGTCTCTGGTACTTAGTTTATGATTTGCACTTTCATTTACAGTTAGGGTCATGTCTCCAGTTATCGAACATTAAGTGGTTCCTTGTAAAATAATCACTAACTGTTGGAGAACAGTTAAATGTAATAATTAATTACAATTAATGAGCTGCCCTAACTCAAACATTTTAAAATAAAGTTAAGTTTTTCCCTCTAATTGTTATTGTTTTTTTATAAAAAAATAAAAACTAAAACCCGAACATAAAGTTTCCTTACTTCGAACGCTAGATTTCGGGTATATTTTAAATTAAGAAAATGAAAAGAAATCATATTGTTGTTTTTATTTAAAACATAGAAAAACAGCAACAAAAGAACTTAAAAGGAATTAAATAAATAGAATTCACAAACAATTAATAATTAAATTTGTACATTAATTAACACTAGTGTTCGAATAGGAACCTCGAAAAAGTTTGGTTCCCTATAATCGAACGGTTAAAAAAAAATAATAATATTATTAACTTTTCAGTTAAAAACTTTACCAAAGTCATAAAATGCTGCCAACCTCGACAACCGTGGAGAAATGTGCTAGAATTCGGGAATACCACCTTTTCACATTACTGAATGCCATTGGTTAGTAATTATATACTGTTAAAAGGCGAATAATTTGATTTCTTTAGTTAATAAAACTAGCTAAATGAGATATTCTATATACTAAAAACTTATTATGACAAACATGGTTGCGTATTTTGCGCTTTTGAATATCATTAACTTCGATTTCATGCGTAAATTTTTCTTAGAAAACTGAAGAAAATTTGCTCAATATATTTCTATTTTACTTCAAACAATCTGCATTGTTTATTTTTCATATATATTTTAAGAAAATCTCCACTTATTCCTTAAACAAATATGATTCACACGTAACGAATAGTTACAAATTTAACGGATAAAATACTATGAACGCTGTCAGCAACTTTGCCCACAGCGGAAGTGGCATATGCAAGGTGCGAGCGTGTTGGTGAGTCGGAATTTTTGAAGTTACGTGACGTTTGTCAATACGAATTTCTATGTAACAATACAAGCGTACTTAGCATTTGCCACCCCATAAAAATATAGCTTGTAGGCTAAGTAACGGGAAATCGGTCGGAGTTGGTGGTCTCAGTATTGTCTCTGGTAAATACTTTTGTGTTACTTCTTCATTGATGTGACAGAGTATTTTACCGATTGAAAAAAGTGTGTTCAGTGTTCAAAGACTGAAAATGCAATATTAAGTTAGTTCCGTCACGGCATACGATATTTTTCATAACTTGGCTGGACTTGTCAATTAAATTCGGCAGGGGTAGGAGTGCTCCAAATGCCTTAATTTTTTGTCTGTGTTTGGTTTATGATTGAACAAATAAAACATATTAAAAAAAATAAGGGACACCCTATTTCTATATCTCTAATTGCTATAAGCATTAATAAATAAAAAAGTGTCGGTGTGCAGTCGTTGTTGCTTGGAATAGCCAAGCAAATATGTGGAGTCGTTGGGTTTTAATTTCCGGGTGAGTGCATATTTGGCTGGTAGAGAACTTACCAGGCCAAATAACTGTACAGGTAGGGGCAATAATCTAGTTCCGCCATTAATTTCGTTGAAGAATCTGTTAATGTGTTCAGTATATCAAAAAGTTTCTTGTTTCGAAATTTCAAGAAGACTAATGCCACTTATGGGTCTACTTTTGTGTGATAAACTGAAAACGATCCACTGCTAGGTGTAAAGTCAAGATGCCGTGCGTATCATCTATAATAGTGCGTAAAAATACAAATTGGTACAAATAAACCAATATCTGCTGTCATAAACAGACGAGGTTGTTGTAAGAGCTCAAAAGATTTGTTGCCCATTTAAAGCTATTGACCTCTGGTATAGCCAAGCAAAGACGGCCTGGGGGCAGATTCCGTATAACAATAATCGTTGAGACGATATCGTTTTTGAAACTTTGATGACCATAAGAAGTTATATTCTGCCCGAATTTCTTTCACTATCGTCAGTTTTCATTACATTTGTGGATAATGAATTGGATTAAGGTCTTAAACTCACAATTTTGGCAGTTAGTGGCTACTTTTGGTACGTCTATCGTTTCGACGATAATGGTCTGAAAAATTATGGAATGAAGGTCCTGATGATCAAGCGAAGTGATAACCCATATCTAGGGGTTTGCGACGAGTCTGATTAGAAATACGAATATTTTTGGGCAAAATCGTAGTATTTGGTAACAGTCTCCAAACAGAAGGTCTAATACAAGAGCCATAGAGACGGCTCAATTTCTAGCTTTAGATATCGTCATTAAGGGTTAAGCTAACATCGTATACCCTAAGTTACTGATAAATAAATTTAAATAGTTAGCGCAAAAGGTTCGTGTACCCTAAAATCCTAGTTTCCCACTTTTATTCGTCTAAATTGAGAAACTCTTTCATGACATTAATGTTTGTCAGACGTGGCGCATCGCGAGATGTGGCGCAGTGGAAAAAACCTAATAACGTTCTGTCTTAAAACGTGTCTTGAAAGATCTTCAATAGCTTACGTAATTCCAAATAGACTTATTGAGACAGTTATTGCTCATAATTTCTTCCGGGTCAATACTCTTACTTATGGTTTTCGGATGGAAAAGCTAACAAAAAAGTCTCAACTTATAAGTACCAAGTTGAATGGAGGGACATTAATTCAAATATAACAATTATAAGTCTTCTTGCAGTCCTACTCTTGAGTCACATAAGCCGATATATTTGTGACCACACAGATATATCGACATCAACTTAACTATGCATAATCACTGTTTCACATTATGTCACAATTTGTAGTGCAATCCCAATTAAGCGCAACGAAGCTCCTCACCACCATCCCACTGTAGGTAATGAATTTCCGGGTTAATCAGCCTTAACACAATCGCATTACACAAAGTACTATTCAGTGCTCACGCCAAAATGCCCCATTGTAATCCAGTTGATTTTTTTGCACAAACTGTCCATTACCCGACGTTATACAACACGCCGCATGAAGGCGACACCACAATTGCTGGAATAATAAATTTTCTGTCAAAATAAAATCCCAATTATTTACGGTGACAAAATTTGCGATTTTTTTTATTATTTTCTTGATTTTTTTTTTGTTGTTTGTTTGTTCATTTACATAAAAAAAGTTAAACACTTAGAACTAGAATTAAAATAAAAAAAAAAAAACTATTTACAATCTGAGAATACATAAGATGAAGGAAGACAGATAGAGTCTTGGAGGAGGTACGGAAGATCGAAATGATTCATTTGCATAAATCACAGAGAAATAAATTCTGGGAAAAGGTACCAGTGACATTATACATACATGAGAACTCAGCATCAAAAACTACAGTAATAATAATAATAATTAAAAAAAATAACAATAATATTTGTAAAATAAACAACTAGAGGGAATAAAATCGTTACTTGGCATCAGACGCGTGAATCCGTGTGTATCTATGTTTCTTCATTCGATAATCCAACAATAAAAAAAAAAGCGTTTAGTAGTCTCCTTTTGACATTGATCATGATCAGAGACCAATTCCACCAGGAGCGTTCGCGTTCTAGTGGATTTGGTGTAATTTTTCGTTTTTATGTTCGAGTTTCGGTTTTTGGCAGCAGTCAAGAGATATTTTTTTTGTTTGTGTCTGTTAAGTGTATCCTCTTAGAAGGGAGCACCGTAACTTCCACTTGGCCTGGATGGAGCACCATATGATGATGATGGTCCGCTTGGGTATCCGCCACCACCACCACCGCCAGCCTGGGAGCTGGTCTGTGCGAACTGGGCTACTTGAATGGCTTGTCGGACGCCTTCCAAATCGATGCCAACAACACGACCGCCACCTCCGAATCCAGGAGCACCATATTGGGACGATGGTGGCCCGTATGATCCAGATGGTGGGCCGTATGAGCCGGATGGAGCACCACCACCGAATCCACCACCACCACCGCCGCCGCCGCCGCCACCTCCAGATTTGCTCTCCTCATTGAGGAGAATTTGTCGCACTTGTTCGAGCAGCTGAGGATCGACGTTTTGTCCTTCGGATGTTTGGAAGCCTCCGCTGACGGCTTGATATCCACCGCCGCCGCCGCCGCCTCCACTGCTAAATCCACCACCGAATCCACCACCACCGCCACCCAGCGAAAATCCGCCACCACCACCGCCGCCACCACGCGGGTAATTATATCCTGACGGTGGTTCTGCGGTCGCCAGTACTGCCAGAGCAGATACCAAAAACTGAAAGGGGAAATATTTTCGTTAGAAAACAAATATCCTCAAGAAACTGTGGTGAATTGTGCATAGCAGCAGTATACTTACCACAGAGAAGGAGTTCATTGTTTTTGACGGGGAAAAAGAAAAAATTAAAGTAAAATTTAGTTGCTTTCGGATAGGGAGCCAACGATTGAATGCATCTCAAAAAGCACAGCTATGGCCTCTTTATAGTCCGCTTTGGCCCATTCCATCAAGTCGAGAGATATTAACCAATTCGAGAGTCACCAGCAAAACATAACACACACAAAAAACGAAAAGAGAAACATATGCGGATGCCCACCACTGCCATCATCATCATCATCATCGTCATCCACAAAAACCACGGAGCCACGAAGAGGAGCGGCGGCGGCGCGGTGGGAAGGCCAACCAGCAGTAGCATCATCTTCATCCAAGACGGGCTGAAGATGGCCGCCACACAGAGGCCGAGGTACCACCGACCAAAAACCAACTGCAATTTATATATGCCCTCTCTCTCTCTCTCGCTCTGTCTCTCCGTAAATGTCTATTATTAAACGCTGCTGCAAAATTCACATGAACAAACAATTGCAGCGGCGACATGAAATTTCGGCCAAAGACCGTTGGTAGTCACGGTGCGATTTTTGGCGGAATTTCGATTCGTTTGGCAAACTTTCGTTAGCTCTACACCGTTGGCCCCTCACGTAAACTGGATGATAATGATGATTATATCAAACCCGTTCGGCAATTATCGAAGCAGAAGACATCGAGGAATCTAAATGACATCTCTGTGCGGTTGCTATTGCGATGCATGTAAATTGTACAATGCCCACGCTCTGAGGACAGAGGCGAGCGACACGGGTCAGTAAATTTAACCAACCAAATGTATTCAGCCGGAGATGGTGCTTAAGCTTGGCCTGTGGACACAGGTGGCTAATGTATCGATTTACATATTTCCTTCTTTGCAAAATGACGTCTCTGGGCCCTTTTTCGATAACATCGATGTGTTCCCTCGTTAACAACATTATTGATCGTTTTCCTTCATATTTTTTGTACTTGACTCATATTAAATGGAGTACAAGTGGGTATAGTGCGAAGCTCCCCTTAACCCTCATTACCATGAGATGTGTTTTTCTACGTCTTTGCAGATTATATTAGGCGCAATTGTCCAAACGGGTTTCACAAGCGAGTCATTGAGAGTTTTGTTTTGTAATACTCGTACGGTTGTTACATATGAAGGTACTTGGAGTGCATATAAAGTGTGCGTTGCGAACGTACGCCGCGAAGTGCAATACGAGAGTTTAATTGAGATTTCGCCTATAGATTGTGGTTGCGAGTAATGCTTCTTGGATTTTAAACTGTTTTCTTTTTCCTTTTCTTTTTTAGTGATTGGCCATGATAATGGTAATAGATATTCATCTTTACAGGCGCAATGGACACACTTTGTAGAGGTGGATTTCGGTGAGGGTTTCGGAGTTTATGCCATTTTGAGTGGCGATGATTAAAATAGGTATATAAACTGAAGGGTACCTATACACAGCCTACGATGGGAAGGTATTTTCATCGCAATGGTTGACCTTCAATTTTGCGCACTTTATGGCACGATAAGTGCTGTTTATGAATGAGGTTAAACGCTTGAATTGGTCAGTGGAACAAGTGAGTGAGTTGTTTTCAGGGTCCTACACTGTTGTTAACATAAGAGTTTTAAACGGCAATCTTAGCTTTAACAGCTGTTGGAATAACGTAAGCCGATCGATTTTGTGTAATTTTTGTGAAGATATAAAAGAGGTACAACATTCCAAGCTGAAGTGTCAGAATTGACGTTTTTTTTTCATTCCATCACATATATTTATACATCTGCACTGTTATTCATATAGAAATATATTATAAAGGAAATGGCGATTGTCTGGTGCCTTTTATGACAGTCAGTTGTCATGCTGTTTGCAGAAAATCGACGCCCTCTTGTTTTCGGAAGATAATACAAATTACATCTCATACCCATAGAGTATAACACTTATGTCCTCAAAAAAATGTAATTCACACATTTGGACTCGGTCTCTAGTTGTAGATCTCTTCCGTTGGTCCGATCAATACTAGAACTGACGTCTAATTGAAATTCCCTGTCAATTTGACAAAGGAAACTTACACATAGATCTCTGTTTGTTTAGTTATGCCATGTTCCCAACCAAACAAAACCGCAAGGTTTCGTAATTTTTTTCTAAGCCTGCGAGGTTTTGCCATACATTTGTGAGGTGTTGAAACCTATTTGAAACCCCTCTGAGTTCATCCGTCCGTGAGAGGTTGTCAAACCGAACATGCCTACATCGTGAACTTTGGTTTATTTTGTGTTCATTTGTGGATGCCAAAATATTAAACGCCAAAACAATTGTGACAGTCAAAGAAATAATACAAAAGAAAAGAATCTGAATCAAAAAAGAGGTAAGTTATATTTTTAAAAGAAACGCTTCAATTATTTTATTTTATTTTATTTTATTTATTTATTTTTTCAAAAATTATTTTTAGTAATTTCTCTTTCCAACACTATTATTTTGCGTCAACAAACAGCTGTTTTGACAGCTTATGGCTTTTGAATTCACTTCAACTCGATGGGAACGACTTACAAGGTTTCGGTAAAAGTTCATCGAAAGTTTCAGTTTGGTGGGATCATGGCATTAGAAATAAAGATTTCTTCGAATTGACAGATAGCGGTCAAGTTATTGACAAATAGCTGTCAAATCTGTCAACAAAGTAAATATTTACTCCATTTTTTGGTACAATGACGCATTTAAGAATACCTAACTGTATAGAAACCACCCGATATTTTATCCACGAACTGTTCTATTGATTACCCAGCGTAACTGTCATTTAAGCATTACCTATATATAATGATCTGTTATACCAGACGTTGAAAGGGTTTTGGCGACATTCAATTTGTCGCTGACATATTACCATAGTATTCAAATATAAATTATATTAGATTAGAACCTGTTTCCAATGGAGCAGCTCATTTACGTATTTTTCCGATATCCAGATGTCACTCTTTTCGTTAACAAAAAAAAAACATAAATAACGAAAACAATCCGGGTACGTTTTTTAGTATTACATTTTATATACTTATAAAAGGAATGAAGTACGAGTACCTAACCACAAGGTTAGGTACTCGTACTTCTGTTTTTGATGTTTGCTGTCTAATTTACTTCTCAATTATTACGCGGGTTACTGTTTTAGAGTTGCAAATTCATTTGCTTGATTTTATTGTTGACATTCTTCAACATTCCAATCCAATAGCTTAGCGCTTTATGTTGCATTGGGACAATCACGCACGCAATTTTTTGCACGAGATGGGAGAAAGAGATTCATCTGTACGCAGTCAATGCTTCTAGGTACACGTGAAAGAATGAGATCGAAAAGCAGACGTTTTGAGTGTCATACACGCTCTACATTATAATGATATTTACATGTAAAACAAAAGCAAACACGAGTTCCGATGAACAAATGTTTGTAGTCACTTAAAAGCTATTTCATTATTGATTGAAAACATGTCATATGAAACTGAAAGTGTTAATAAGTTTAAAAAAATTAAACCAACTATACATTAATAAACTAATTGAAATAAAGAAATTATCATCCATTCACCATGTTCGCAAACATTTTTATTTTCTTGGAAAGCGAAATTACGTAGGCCGTCCCAATAAAAATATATAAATAAATATAAACAAGATGGCTGACCAAAATTACGTGATATTTTGTAATCAGGTACAACGAGACATTTCGAATTTTGCTTCGCGGTAATATTCCGTGCTACGATTGCTTGACATTGTAAATGTAAAGAAAATTCTTCTTAAAAAAAGTTGCATGCAAGTGCATAAATATTTTGCTTAGCTTTTCATACTTTTATAAAAATATTCTATGTAAATATCATTTTTGCAAATGATATGAGCGAGTAACGGAAACCTAAACTGAACTTACTATAGAACAGACAATAGACGAATAGAAATGTCATGATACAGTAAGTGGTGTACCTGTGCAAAAAAAGCAATAGTTTGCGTAACAGGTACGTATGGCATAAAGACCATAGGGTAGCTTCCAAAAACATTCGTTTTGTGTGAGTTTTTTTTTTCATGGCTCTACTTTTCATTTTCCTACTCTTTACTTAGAGCCACTGAAGGGCACATGACATTGAATCTATTTTATCCAGAGGACGGATGTGTCAATGATAAAGCTTAGTACACTGCTCGAGATTAACTATAGCTCCCATACAAAATATACAAAATGCTCTCCAAAATTTAGGTTGGCTAAATTTGAGCGAATACTTTTAGCCGAGTGGTACGCAGCTCGAGCTACAAAATTAAACTTTTGTTTCAGTACGTCCTTCATGTATGTATGTCAAAATTTAGCTTGCCCATTTGATGGGTCGGCACAGTTTCTCTAGCTAAATTTTGACAGATCGTTGCCTTCTGTTGCGGAAAAGTACTCAAGGATGAGCTTTTTAATAATTACATGGTCCAGAAGTTGAAATAAGCGAGAGTTGAATTTTTGAAGAAACTTTTTTCGAAGGATCAGCTTTTTACTATGACACTTTTCCAAAAATTTTGCTAGGATTTTAGCTAATGTTTGGATAGAAAAGTTGAAGGGCAACTAAAAGTTTGTTTAGCTCGAGCAGCGTACTAAAATTAAAGTTTTCTGTGGAAGACAGTTGATTACGTTGCCACAACTGACTCGACGCATTGTATCGGTTGGACCTGTCAGATAGCTATAATTGTCAGGTGGGGTCTTACCAATAAACATTTTTAGTTTCGACTTAATTTTGGTTGGTAGTTCACAGTGGCTATATTTTCCAAACAAATTTCGCAACTGTTATCTTCCGTAAAAGTATTAAAGTCATAACTTAATTATTAATTAACACAATGCGCCGTATTGTGTTTATCATTTAATAGAAATTTTAAATTTAGTCATTGTGCACTAAACATTATAGTTTTATGCTTAAGTCGAATTTTGTTTAATTTTTTGTTTCATTGGTTTGTCATATTTTTGACAGTGGTAAGCTCTACCAACATAAACAAAATTATTTTAGACACAGGTTGATCTACTGATACTGACCAAAGGGTCTCCAATTTAACCAAGCACACAAATTACACCAACTCTCTCAAAAGTCTAAAAAAAACTTTCCGACATACAGCTTGCGCTAGAAGTTTTTTAATTTAACTTTCCATCTAATAGGTGTTCCTAGCGTGGATGCATAAGCTCAGTTGTTAGTTTGCCCAACTACTGAGCGAGTGGTCTTACGTTTGATCACCAGAAAAAAAAAGACAAATTATATCTACGGTGACCATTTAAAAGAGGGTACTTTTTTTAAAGTAATATTACAGTCCAAAATCGGCGCAGTGGCTTAGTGGTTAGTGTGTTGGACTACTAAGCGAGGGGTCCCAGGTTCGAATCCCGAGAAAACCCAAATTCCAACTTAAGGTTTTTTTCACTGTGTCACCTCTCGCGAACGTCTGACAAACATCCGAGAGTACAACTGTCATGGAACAGCTTCTCATTTGGCCATTTGCACTCGGCATAAAATTGTAGATCCCTTCCATTCGTCCCAAAAATAAAAACTCACACAAGAAGAATGGTTGTGGGAAGCTAAGGCTTAGGGTGCCCACGGATCTGTTTATTATCACAATTTTTATTATTACAATTTGTAGGTTTTATAAAGGGAGTTGACTTGGTTTTTGAAAATCAATATATCAAGAATTCAAGATTTCCGTCTAACTTCAGCTTACCTACTCACAATCTCGCATATTTCTTATGGTAGAAAAATGGTCTTTGCGAACAAAGAGGACATTTGTAGGCCAGTCTAGTGAAAAGAGGACAATGTATTGTTTTCTTTTAACAAGAAATCATCTCGAAAAGGGGACGAATAGTCACCGTAACTATATAAGCCACCTCTCGCTAACGTCTGACAAGCATTCGAGAGTACAGCTATCAAGAAGGAACATCTCAATTAGCCGTTCGGACTCGGCATAAGGTTAAAAAGGTCACTTCGACTCGTTTTAAAAATAAAAACTCTGCCAAAACGGATGGCTGTCGGTAGCTAGGCCTAGGGTACACGAACCTGTTGCGCCAACTATATATTTTCTTATAGGTACGTATTCCTATCACTAAATCTTAATTGGGATGTTGCCCTTGAAAATGTTACCGCGTTAGATGTTCTGCAATAAATTCCTATTGACTGCCCTAAGACCACTACTGTAAAATCAGAACTAACAAATGATGTTCAAGTCAAACAAAATCGATCTAAAACATAAAACGCAGAACGCACGCTGGCATAAAGCTTGACAACTGTTTCTGCGAAAATGACGCTCACAACCAAACACCAATCGTAACGAATCGTTTTAATGACAAATACAGCCTTGGACTATATCACTGGTTGTAGACCGTAGACGTACCATTGCGTACTACAACACCATAATTAGTAAACAAATTCATGGTCATCTACTGCAATTACTAACCGACATAGAATGGAAAAAGAGTCTCTTCAACACACCTTATACCGGTGTGAGATGTGTAATCTGTCCATAAATCACACAGGCCCTCCCAACATGCAGCCAAAGCGAAATATTAACAAAAGGGAAATGACAACATAAAATATGAAGTGCTAACTCTAATTGCCACCCATTTAATTATTTTGTTTTGAAAAAAAAGAGAAGAAAAACCCTAATGCATTTGACATGCAAATACAAAAACAATTATCATAAATTTATTTCAAAGCTGCTGCTGGATGATGCAGTGCCTGCCATTGCATCGTGATGAGCATTTTCCATCCCGAAAAGGCAATCGCACGGAGGAGGAAGTGAAGGCGCTGATGACGACGGGCCATACACGTAACACAGCGCTTCCTCTCGAGGGTATTTTCCTAAAAAGTGCTTGAGATACTCGTCGTACAGCCAACTGGCATATAGATATTTTTATGCCATTTTCGTGTGTACTTATCTTAGCTTGCACTGCAGTGACCATCTCACGAAGTGGTAAGGCAAGTTACTGCTCCGGTATTGGAGGTGATGCGCTGGTGCTGCTACTGCTGTTGGATGACTTTTACTTTCCCCAATCGTCATTCCATTCACGATGCGCGGTGTCATCTTTAGAGAAAAAATAAACTCTGCGCGTTCTTCTTCGATTTGCGCGAATGCATTTACTCGTAGCTTTGGCGATTTGTATCTTTGCATGCTTCTGTGGCGAGGCTTTCGCAGGGACCCACATAGCCCACAACAATCAAGAAATTATAAAACCAACCGGTATGGCAGGAGGACTGCGCCGGCTCACCACAAATCACCATGGGAATTTCGCATTTGTACAGCGCACATTGTGTCAGCTTGTGTGGCGCTCGCATGGTGGGAGAGGCTGTCTCTTTTTTGCCTACAATTTCTTAGTACATCCAAACTATTGCGGAAAATGGTTAATTTCTATTCCTGCATTATCATTATATCATTAGAGATTAATGCAATCAAATGTGAGAAGGTATTCGTTTTGTCCCCATTATTATGCCAGCTCTTTTTGGGGAATCTCAGCGTTTCTTTTTGACTTCCATATGCAGTCGTCTGAATGGAGTTTCTTTTTTGCGCACTACGTAATTATTGCGGTTATTATCTTAATGATGTGGCTCTTCTTCGTCTACGATGTCTAGTCGAACGAAAAGTCGATTGGGTAACGGCTTCCCATCATAAAAGGATTGTATGTTAATTATGCGCATAGCAGGCCTAAGTCCGAAGTCTGGCTTACAATAAACCTACATTACGTACTATAATGGCAACACTGAGGAAAGGAAAGGAAAGGGAATGAAAATGGTACTCACTGGCGCGGTCCAAGACGGGAAAGTGATTTATTTATTGCTGGGAAGGTATTAAGGCGTAACACTGCACCAGTCTTGGTCTCGTCGCCAAAGGAAGTTCACACATGATGTGAGAGAAGGGGCGAACTTGTTTGAATACAATGGGACGTCTCCAATGATTTATAATGGACATGTTGAACGGGATTTTTTTTATCGCGATTTTTGTTGTAAAATTCTTGAAAGTGTTGTACGGACAGACAGTAGATTTGACGATCTGACGATCGATTTCATATCGGTATTTCACGTGAGGCCAAAATCGGAATGTAAATGGGCTTCCTTGGGAAAAATATGACATAGACTATTCGAACATCGGCATCATTTTCATTTACACGTGAATGGATATTTGGCGTTTTTGATGCGTTTCTTAGAGCGATTTTTAGGACGTGTTATTAGGCTTTTTTGAAACATTTTTTTCCACGCGTTTTTTTCAAACGTTTTTCACGCTTTGACTCGTTGATTTGATAGTGATTTTATAGCAAATTTTTTCACTAATTTTTGAATGCGTTTTTTCGCACGTGCCTTCTTTTACGCCTTAAAGCGACTTCATAAGTGATTTTTACACGTTTTTGGAAGCATTTTTTTACGCTTTAGTAGGCCTTCTTTGTCTCAAGAATATAATGTACCCCCGACACCTGGTGAACGCACTCGATATCTGTAGCTCAAGTTGCGCCACCTAGTTGTCGCCTCTTGTTTTAAGTGATGAGAAAAAACGAAGAAGCCGTGGCTAACTTCACTTTTAAAAAAATAAAGAAGAAGGGCAGACAGACACGAGGTTTGTTCCGCCATTAAAAAAGAATTATAAAATAAAAGGAGTTTACAACTCATTATTTATTTTTTTGATGCTTTTTCTGGAGCATTTTTTCAAGCGTTCATTTTTTTAAGCGTTTCTTCACGACTTTTTTAGAGCGTTTTTTATGCATTCATTTTTTTGAACCGATTTCATATGCGTTTTTTTCACGCGGTTTTAGAAAATTTTTTGACTATTTTGCACGCATATTTTGAGGCGTTTTTGACGTGTTTTTTTTTTGGAGTTTTTAGGCGTTTTTTGACGCATCTTTTCACACTTTTACTTAGGCGCGTTTTTCATACGTTTTTTTAGTCTTTTTAATGCGTTTTTTAACCATGAATTAAATCTCCTACATACTTCGCAGGCACTTATAAAAATTGCTTAGACATTTTTCAGAATAAAGTTTAAAAAACAAAAGCTATTCCATATCAAAAAATAGGTATTTAAAATAAAGTTATAAAAAAAAACTATTCAATATGAAAAAATGTATAATGCCACAAGCAAAATTCCGCAGCCATTCCATTTCCTTAATAAGATATAACAAGCTTGGGCATAGAAACTGCTGCCGATTACCCGGAAATTGATTTTCGACTTTGTCATTTCTAGCACGAAGAAGAAGCACCGGATTCCGGGATCTTAAATTGCGGACACCTTTCCATTCGATTTCATTGGCAAGAAACAATGTTGCAGCTGTAATCTTGCTAAGAAATCGACAACAGCTTGGCAAACGATTCAAGTTTAAGGCATACCCACAAATGGCTTTTCACCAATTCACCATCCCACGGCCAGGCGGCACTCACGTTTGAACTGGCATTCGGTTCTTCCTCAAGTAGGACACGTGACAGCTTTAATTATAGGTACGCTTAAAGTCAATCGCTGCGCCCTTGTGATGATATAATTTATTTTGTTCAATAATAAACAAACATTACATCAGTTGTACACATTCCTGGAATTTATGGTTAGACAATAGCCAATGCCGCTCCAAGTTATTATCGTGTCCGAAGAAATCGCGCTTTCTGAATAGATTGTTGCAGTACACGTACAATATTGTTTTGGCGGCGCAAAGATTTACCGCGATCACAGCGCTGGCGCACAGTATTAACTTGTCTGCCTCGTCTTGGTGGCCATTAGCAAAGGCATTTCCGAGTTGTCTCTTCCATCTCTCCACCGACTGCGCCATAATCATGAGACGAAGATATATTACCCATCCGGTGTCGTTTTTGCTGTTGGTAATGATAACCCGCTGAGGGCGACGTTTTATTTTCACTTTGCTTCACATGACTTCGTAATTGTTGTTAGGTTCAGAAGGTGCAGGTCTGCGCCGGAACAGACAACACAGATCTATGCCTCGGCGATGGCCGTCGGAATCGGAAACGTTATGCACTCTGTTTGGCTGGCTAGTTAAAACAAAAGAAACACGACCCAGAGGATGCGACAGGAAGCTGGCGATCTTCAGTTGCGGGCGGAGACTTTCCACTCTCGGGTCTCAGCAGTTTGTGATCTTTTTTTTTCTGTTGAATTTCGTATTAAAGTTCAATTGGGTGGCAGTAACTTTCGTTTTAGTACCAGCATTGTGGATTATGTGGTCGTTGTCGCATTAAAACTTTGTTTATAGCTTGCAGCGGTGTGCCGTGGGGTTTGTGAAATAATTTCTTATGTTGGCAATGATTGAATGGCACTATTAAGGTTATGGTTTGTTTGTTTTCATATTAAAGGTGATTGACGATCTGTCATTGTTACATTGCAACTAATGAATCGTGATTATAAATTTCCACGATAAGGGGGCCCTCCAGAATCACTAAAGCGAGAGTGAAACTGTGAAACAAATATAATTAATTTCGAATTTTATTTCCGCTTTCGAAGAAGAGTTTATGCAGGCACTGTTCGTGTTCATGCTACCCGATTGATTGAAATGGAATCTTATACTTTGTGTTTACGAAACCTCTGTCAAATTGCTCCGTGTAAAATAATTAAGTTGCTTCTAACAATCGTTTTTTTTTTCAATGTCATTAACTTTAATTTCATGTGAAAATTTTTATTTAATAATGAAGAAAATTTGCGCAAACTTATTCCTAAAAAAAATATTATCCACACGTAACGAACTATTTCAAATTAAACAGATAAAATTCTATGAACGCTGCCGGCAACATTGCCCAAAGCGGAAGTGACATATGCAAGGTGCGAGTGTGTTGGTGAGCCGGAAGTTTTGAAGTTACGTGACATTTTCTTTGTGACAACCCCATAAAAATATAGCTTGCAGGCAAGTACAGTCTACTCCATTCACTTATGCGGTATTTTCCCTTATACGGACTTCGGATAACTGAAAAATTGTTGTACTTAACCAAAGTTCGAAGTTTGTTAGCAATTCAACGAAGAATTAGGGTATGTAGTAAAGCCGAAGGAAGGAGAATTAAAAACACAACTTAAATCGTGCTGTCAAAATTGACACACAATGAAGTTAGAGTCATAAGTTCAATGGATAAGTTCAGTTGACGAAATAAAAAAATTTACTAATGGGCGCGTTCAATAACTTTGTTTTAGTAATGCGGAGCTGAATTAGTATAATTTATTAATTTCTGACGTATTAGTTTGTTCAGTTAACCGGGTTTTTCAGTTAAGCGGGTTTCAGTTAAGCGGGTTTCAGTTAAGCGGAGCTATTCGTATGAATTTTTGAAAAAAATGCTGCGTGCTAAATTCGGTTATTCAATTAACCGATTTTTTCAGTAAAGCGAAGTTTAGATAAGCGGAGTCGACTGTAACGGAAAATCGGCCGAAATTGGTGGTCTCAGTATGATTTGTCTATGATAGGGATCATAGGTATATAGAACTCTAACGATCGGGTACAAGCTTTTCTGAAAATGTTTTCGTACCATTATTATGAAATAATGTTCTTTGTTGATAATATTTTTAAGTAATTTCGTTCCGAAATAAGGACTGCCTAACTAATTAATCAAATTAAATTAAAAAAAAAGTAATTTTATGTGCAGCTGTGCACATGCACATATCAATATAGAACAGCGATCTGTCAAAAATTTCTTGAGAAAATGGGGACGTTTGGATTTCTAGGCTATTAAGACTGGCAGCTGACTGACTTGAGGTATTTCAGTTTTTATTGTGCTAGATTGGTCAGGTCAATAGTGTTTTCCAGTTGACGTTTATAGAGGGGTAACTACCAATTTAATGTGGTTTTTCATAGGGACAAAAAATCCATCTTTTTATACCCTCCACAGGAAGGTATATTCACTTTGTCATTACATTTGTAATGCCAAGAAGGAGTCACCAGAGACCTCATAAAGTATAATATATATTCTGAATCAGGATCACATTCTGAACCGATTTAGCCATGTCCGTCTGTCTGTCTGTCCGTCTGTCGGTTGAAAACACGATAGCGTCCATAGGAATCAATCTAGGCGAATGAAGTTTGCTGAAAGGACTTCTTTTTTATAGTCGTCAGGTTGGTATTGAAAATGGGCTATGCCGGTCAAGTAGTTCGGGTCCCATACAAAATCAATATTAGACCCATGTGTCTCACTGTCTGTTGAAATTTTGTTCGTCAAAACAAATCGACCTAGGCAAGTGAAATTTTGTGAGAGGACTTACTTTTGTTGTCGTCAGGTTTATATTAAATTTGGACTATGTCGGTCAAGTGGTTCTGGTACCTCCCATACAAAACCAGTTTTGCATGACTTGTGTGCAGTGGAGGGCATCAAAGCATCGGCCAGGCCGATGATAACACTTTTACTTGTTTTAAACCACTTTTCATGTTCCATTGGACAAAAAAAAATAATCTTTTTTCGATTCGGATCACTTTTTGCAGATCTCGATATTTTTATCATTTGAACAGCCGTTTCATGTCAGCTTAAGATGTTTGACTCAAAACAAATGCGCAAATAGCCCTGGATATTATTTTGGAAGAATTATTACCTTCATTGTCTTCCTCATCATCTGGAAATCACCGAAAACACAGGGGAAACATTTTTCAAGTCGATATCCATAGTTGATTTTTCCAAAAACAAATGCTTTGTACAGCTGATATTGCTTTCAAAATACGCACTAATCCATTTACAAAAGTAGATCAATTTCATTGCATGTTCCATGAGCCGCGTTGAATCTGAGATCTGAAAAAAAATATCTGGTGGTCCCAATGGAAAACAACGTAAGTCAAAAAAAAATCATGCCCGAATACTTGACATTTGGAAGTGTCAAAATTCAAAATCAACCGCGAGAATATAAAAACAAATTAAGCTGACTAATCAACTCGTTCGTATACCTAGTCCAGACAAATCTAGTTGATGTTTTACGTGAACAAGGTATTTGAACATCCACAATGTGCCGAACCATTAACTGGGCCTGCTAAATCTTGACAGATACATAAAGAAGCATACCTATTTCTGTAGCTTTTTTAATTAAAGTGACAAACAGATGGCAACTAAACGCTGGCTTGCGCGAATTCTCAATGCATGTAATCTTAAGGCGTCTTGATTGATTCGGCAAAATGTACTGTGAATGTGGCTAGAAGACCATTAACGCAACAACATAGACTGCTCGGTTGCATGACTCCCCAACGTCAGCCACATATATAATACGTCAACTAAGTGCTCAGTCACGAAATAATTATTGACTAGATTTGTATTCAAAAAAAACTGTTCACTTGACGAATTTAGGCCATAAAAAACTGAAACTCATGAGGTCAGCTATCTGTCAGAGTTATTGGCCTAGATTTTTGAATGTTCCCAATTTCTGCTTTGCTGTAAGTCAACACCCGTAGGGCAAATCAACTGCTGTCAAGTCATAAACTCATGTTTACTCAATTTCTAAAGCTTTGACGCGTTTAAGTGGATACTTATATCTTAAATATATATAAATCTATTTGCAGGTGTACAAAAGGACTTACACGTGAGCTTCATACCGTTACCATTATAATGATACTAGAAGCTTAATCTCTTTTGGGTTTTGGGTAATAACGGCTTGGCGCAACAGATCCGCAGGAACCCTAGCTTCTCACAACTATTCGTATTGTGAGAGTTTAATTTTTGTGACTAAGGGAAGGGATCTACAGTTTTAAATCAAGTCCAAACGGCCAATTGAGAAGCTCTTTCATGACAGTTATACTTTCGGATGTTTCTCATAGACGTTGGCGAGAGGTGGCGCAGTGAAGAAAAACCTTAATTTGGAATTTGGGTTTTTTTTTTTAAACCTATTGTCTAAATGTTTAGCGACACGTCAAATTCTCTTTAAATTGACATTGAATCATTTGCATGAGAGTTTTATGAATAAATAGATGTCAAATTATTGTTATGGGTTTGAAGAAACATTATCCATCTAGGGCCAGTGGAATGGAGGCATCATGCCACATCCATTATTAATTATCGAAAGCATTAATAAGAAATCATGGATTTCCTTGATGATCTTTTCATGGGCACCCATTTTGTAGTGATTGATGAACACCTTAAGTTAGTAGTGATGTCAATTGTATTTGCGTTAATGGACATTTGGCAAAGCTGATTTAGCATCATCAATGTAGTGATGTATTTCTGAATTTGTTGTGCATGAATACGATATAATTGGGAAGAAAAAAAGTGAAATTAACATAGACTAGACATTTTCACCGTCACAACAGAGCCAATGGGATTTTGACAATTGCTACAGTGGTGTTCAAAAACTTGATATGTAACTTTTGAAAATTTTAAATGACAAATATGGATTATAGCAGAACTTGTGAATAAGAGATTTTTCCGTCTTATTATTTTAACTACGTTCATTGCCATAGCTGAAATGTATACACAAAATCTTTTACAATTTGAAAAATTTCTATTAAAACCAGGGTAAAATGGCAAAATAAATACAGTTTTGTACAACATACTTCATTTTGTAAAACTAAAAACAAATGAGAGGATTTAAAAAAAAAAGCAAAATTGTTATATTAAGTATTGTCAAATAGAACAAAGGTATAAATGTGCGCAGGCGCCTTCCCTAAAAATTTATATTTTCTTAAATCTTTGCTCAAACCGTTCCCATACTTTGAAGTAATGTGTACTAATACTAAAAACAGAATATAAAGGTGAAATACTATAACAAAACTGTTTGGATTGAGTAACATTTTTCCCAAACACGACAGAACATGTATAATCTATGTGTAGTTCTCTTGTGATTGTTGACAGTTTCTCTTGTTTAAACGATTAAATGAAACTGAAATCAAAAACGAAAAATCAAAGCTTTAATCAGTATAAATTGTTGCATAAAATTATTCGATAACTTTCTTTCAGATAAGAGCACAATTTTCTAATAATCACAACCTTATTCTGACGGAAAGTTTTGATCGATCCGGTGTAGGCATTAGTATGCATTCGCAAATAAATGCATTATGAAACGCTATGAGTATTCAGAGGGTTTTACTGCATTTGATGCTTTAAACAAGGATCCTTAAGTGGCAATTCTTCCGGCACTGCATTATCGCTTTTTACAAAAGATCTAACTATCGGTGACAGCAGGCGAGGATCAAGCTTCTGATCTGAAGGAATAATATAGCTCAGTGGTATAGCCATACTCCACACTAATAGAACACCCAAAATGCTATACCAATAAAAGGAGATATTGAAAATGGAAAACTCTGCATCGCCAGCTTCTTCGACCGCTTTAAATATATCCCGCCTGCAAAAACAGTTTATTTGAAAATAATCAAATAAAGTTTTAAGAGAGTGTTCTTACCTTTGACTCGAAGAAGTGGCGTTTATATTATCCTCGCAACCATGAGTCCAAAGTGGCAACGGCTCGTAAGATAGTTCGCCTGCTCGCATTTTCGCTTGGGCCCCAGAAACAATGAACAACATTGTGATCATGCTGGTTACAAGACTGATTAAAGCCACCTAATGATAGATGCAAATATTAAATGGTTGGTGGCAGCGATATGGTCTTGTGGTTTTTAACCTTTCCATGAACCCTTGGCACCAACATTCCAAGTGTGAAAACCCCAAACACGGTACCATGGGTAATGCCACTTATTGTGACGACCACTTGCATGATCGATGTAAACTGTTCGACAACAAACCCCCCAAGAGCGCAATATACTCCAATTACAAGCACACACGCCTTCATAAAGAGATTGGCCTTCCGTTCGGTGTGCTTCACAAATGGCTTGACATAGTCAAAGTAGAATATACCCGACAAAGAGTTTAGGTTCGCTGAAATGGTACTAAACGAAAGGCAACATTATGAGAAGTGTGTATAGAACTCGGAAAAAAAACTTACCTCAGGGACGCACTGAACACGCATGACATGAAGACTCCTGGCATGCCCTTCCAATCGCCAACTACGTCTTGAACGAAGAATGGCATCATTTTTTCAGCCTTCTCTACGACCTGGAAAAGGAAACGAAAAAAGGTCAAGTGTAAGTAACTTGCGTGTATATTTTACACTGTACAGTATTGCTTACAACTATGCCTCTGATCCATTGACAGCTGGGTATTAACACTAATACGTCAAAATAATATCAAACTCAATTTAAAGAACACACACAAATTTCCGCTACAGCTCTTAATTTTATTATCAGTGTCTAGTTGTCAAAAAAACGCAGGGCTTTATTTAGCCAAGTCTTTTTAACATTGGCGTCGTATTACCTTTTGAACTGTCAAATATTGTTGTTTAAACAACTGCTATCGATTTTAATTTGTTTTTCATGAAAACACAACCTAATTGGAATTTGGGCTATATCGAAATGTCAAAAATAAACGAATCAATCTACTATACAAAAAAAAACTAGACGAAACGAAAATTATTTAAATCATATACGAGAGTGAAAAGATGACTCAACTAAATAGAATTGATTCGGAAAAGGATTGTGAAGAAAGATTGCATTAAATATAAAAACGAAAAGAAGACTTAAATTTATTAGGTTCGTTCGCGTACGCGGTTTAAATCGAACGCAATCGTCAGAAAAAGAGAAAATTAGCAAAACAACGTGTCACGAATGGTTCCTCTCTAGGATCGAAATAGATCAGAGAATTTTAACAGGCAAGTACTGATAAATATGTCAAAAGCACAAAGTTGTCAAGAAATGAATTCAAAATCCGACTTAAAAATAAATTGCACAGAACAATAAAATCTGTAAAAATAAAGAAAATTCGGTGGTGGTCGAATGTTGTCCTAGAACGTTTCATATGTTGTAAATAGGTGAGATATATATTTATTTGTGATACGGTTTAGATGTCAAAGATGAAAGTTGCTCAAAGTAGCTCGAGCACGTAATTTGGCGTATATGTATTTTCAGCTCTCTGAGAGAGTTTTCTCAATTTTTTGAGTTTGACAGATTTGTAGTGTTTGCCTCGAGAAAGTACGCGAATAGACTTATTTTATTACAACAACAACAACTTTGACAACAGAAACACTTTTAGCAGCAAAAGTCCTATTCATTGCATCGAAATCACCGACGGCTACTTGGAGAATGGTGAGAAAAAACAAACAAACCTATCTCATTACAGTAAAAAAGATAGATAGTAGAGATAGAATATTCAATAAAACAGTTCAGGGTGATATTTGTGCTAAATTGGTATAAACTGGTATCAGTTGTTGTGTCTCTACTTTTAGTTTGATACATCGATCTCCTAGTTCCTGATAGCTGAAAGCAAATCGCACTGAAAGCAGATTTATGAACACATTTACTTGAAAGGTATCAACATGAACTTCAGCTGTCAGTTCAATGCTGCTTTAGATATATACCTATTTTGAATCTTCGAAGAGAGTGTTCTTGTTGTAGTTGCATGCTAAAGATTCTACTTTACTTTGTTGCACTGGAAAAAAAATTCAATAAAACAGACCATTTGTGTGTTGATTTTTGTCAATTTCATTAGAATTTGTTGATAAAAAAAAAATACCTAAACAAATTTTTTTTATAAATCTCGTCTGTGAAAATATGCCAAAACTAGTTAAACACCACTGCCAAGTTTTTTTCCATACCTAATGAGTCCAGGTATTATTTGACTTTAATGACAGAATCGATTTAAAAACCTAAATTACTGATACCTAAGAAGTGTATTACCTTTTTGGCCACGGGGTCACAGTCATGATATTTGGCAAACATAACTACTCCGGTAAAGCAGTTTAACATCACAATAATTAAGAACCCAACTGCAAAATAATAGAGCGATCTACAGAGAAAAGAAAGATATAAATAATGAAAAGCATATAGCGGGATTTTAATACAAATACAATGTGAAGTTATCACACAATCTATACACTGAATGACTGCGCGCCAACTTGGTTATTGATAGTTATCTTCAGTCGACTAGATTGGTATGGACTAGATGTAACCTGAACGCAAAAACTAGATTGTAACGTCACGTTTCCTACGTCAATCACCTATGCGAACTGTCAACTTAGTACTCACTCAGGCATTTTTTGACTAGATTCGTCGGCTAATCCTCCATAAACGTCAACTGAAACAGCTGTTCATATAACAGATCCAACCCAATCAAAACTGAGATACATCAAGTCAGACAGCTGTCAGACTTACTATTACTGCCTTAGAACTTGAACATCCCATTGCTTTAAAAATATACTTACTTCCTGGCATGAGCGAGCGATGGTAGAGCTACAATTCTCTGTACACAACTTTGGTTAAATCCAACATAACTACCCCACATGCAAAAGCCTCCCAAGAAACAATTCCAAATGGTTGTACGCGTTTCCAGATCAAGTTGAAGGCTGCAAGAGAGTGATTGGTATTTTTTTTTTGTTTGAGTAGATCAGCTGTTTTCACTAACTTGACATGAAGACGGCCTCCCTCGCTTGCATGGTCAATAACTTGGCTCATTCCACCAGCTCGACTAACTCCCATTACTGCAATCAAAATCGATGAGCCAACCATAATTGCTCCTTGTACAACATCTGTCCAAACGACTGCTTTGATGCCACCCTACAAATCAAGAATTTGACATATTACGTAAAAAATATTTTATTAATTGCTCCATTTTAACATTTAACCTGCCAAACTGTCACAATTACTTACAAGCATCGTATAAAATACGCATATTGAGCACACTATCGCATTAATGACATGAATATTGACACTGGTAACTGGTTTCAAAGAGGGGAAACAAAAATTTAACGTGTAAAATGTAAAGCTCATATTAAAAAGAAATTACCTTGGGAAAATGCCATAGATGGAATGAATATAAACACAGGCAAATATAGAAATACGGTCGCAATAAACGTCACAGTGATTAGCTGACGGGTCGCTTTATTAAATCTTCTCTGTAAGTACTGCAAATAAGAGTAGTAAATAACATGCACCCTACAGAGTTATAATATGTTAAGTAAGTTTCTTACACCGAGGTCTTCTATTCAATGCTATTATGAAATTATTTGCTTTGACAGATAGCGGTTATTGTAATATTTAGAATCTAACACTGACAGTGCGTATACTAAAATAGATTTTGTAGCTCTGACGTTTTTTGTTTTGTGTGAAATAAATGAATGAGGACTGAAGTCAGCTATAAGCATGTTTAAGAATGATCCATCTGGTTATAGCTGATTCTTCAGGAGAAAAATTTGTCGGAGAGCTAATGAAATAGCCACATATGGTTTATCTTCGACTCACTTTTGAGATCACTGCTGCTCTTGTCGTTGTCATCGTCGCCGTCACCTTCATTTTACATTTATTGACAATTACTTTCGGCATAACAAATGAATATAAAAATGAAACTGCTCAAACAACAAATCAAAAAGTGTCAAACAACAAAAAGCAAATGTATTTTTTTTTTAATTTGACATTGAAACGGGCTAAAATCGGTTTAAACTGTTTTCAGTCCGGGTGCATCTTTAATCCAGCGGGTTTAATGCCACTTTTTGAGTGAATGTTATGACTATAGATTTAAATTTTCGGCCTTTAAAAATGCAGAGGGTATAAAATTACCTTAAAACTGATTCATACCAGGAGTGAATAGTATGAATGTGAATAAGTTTGGAGGCGATCTCATTTAGCTCAAGAGTTAGAAAATCTTTAAGAAAAAAGTCCCAGTTTGAAAGGATAGAACTTGTGCATTAATCCGATAATTGTTTTTTGAACTTAAAACGTATACATTTTGTTAAACTTTTAAGTAAAACTTATACGCAGATCCTTATTATGGGATAACTGTTTCCAAATAACTTTAATATCTTGTATTAACAGCTATGGAACATACAATTTTAAGAGTATAGTATTGCAAAAAAAATTATCGTATTATCTCAACAATAATAAATTTCAGTCTCGACGTTAAATTAACGGAAGTTCACAATTGCAAACTCCATTGGGAGTTCTTTAAATTTAACTTGAGCTGTTTAAGTACAATTTACATTTTCCATACGAACTTCTGCATATTTAAAGTCAGGTAATTTATTATTAATACGCAAATTTTGTTTTTTTAAATCTTAACTCTAAATACATTGTAGGTCTTATTTATATGTTTGTATAGAAAATTTCGCAAATGTAATTATGAGTATCGCGCATTGAGACCTTCTTTATCACGGGTCTTCAACAGACATTCAAGGCAGCTTAATTCGAAATTGACATATAGAAGCTGATCTATAAATATAAAACTAATGTCGTTTTCCATTGGGACAAAAAATCAATCTTTTTTTGATTCGGATCACTTTTTGCAGATCTGTTTTACGTCATTTAAAGAAGTTTGTTTTAAAACAAATGTGCAAAGTTCCGTGAAAACCCAAATAAAGAAATATATAAACAGCAATGGACATAGTTTTGGAGGAAATATTATCTTCATTGTCTTCCTCATCATCTGGAAACTACGAATAACCAAAACTACTCCATTTGTATCTACAACAGAGGAAAACATTACAAAGCCCGTACTGCTAATGTACTTTCACGCCGAGAAAAACTGCAAATTATAAGGTTAACTTCCAATTTAACCTACTCTCTAAGTTAAATTAGGCACGAAGCTGGGCTATAAGTTAGCCGAATGACCATAAGTAGAGTTATTAAGAGTGCCGGACACCTGAAGCGGCTGAAACTAAAAAAAAAAACACCACTTAACAAAGCGCGAAAACAACAGCGGTTTGCTTTTGCAAGATCGTACATGGCTTGGAACACTGATGGTAACAGTCACTCAAACGATTGGCGGAAAGTGATATTTTCTGATGAAAAGAAGTTCAACCTCGATGAGCCCGACGAATACAACTATTACTACCATGATTTAAGAAAAGAAAAATTGTTTTTGGACCGTCACCACAGCCGCGGGGGAGGAGTCATGGTATGGGGCGCCATATCATATTATGGAACGATAGATTTGGTTTTTGTGAACTGCAGAATGACACCACCTTACTGCAGGATATTTTCGGACCACTGCCAATCATTTTCCAGCAGGACAATGCGCCAATCCAGACAGCTGGAATAATTAAGACTTGGTTACAAGACCAAAATATAGAACAACTTTTCTAGCCACCCTACTCCCCAGATTTGAATATCATCGAAAATGTGTGGGCTTGGTTGACACGCAAGATGTCTGAAAGTGTGAAGCATTTTACCAACAAAGAACACCTTATTGAAGGTATCAAAGTGGCCTGGGCCAGTATTTCCCTTGATCTTTTAAAATTCATTGTATGATTCTTTAAAAGACCACATTTTTTAAGTAATTCAAAGAAAGGGAGGTTGTACAAAGTACTAAAATAACTGTGTAAGCTATAATAAATAAATAAAAATACTTTTCTTTAAAAAAAACAAGTTATTTGGTTTTCATTTTAACTAAAAAAAAACAAGGTGATGCTATCCTATTTATTTATGCATTTTAGTGAATCAAAACGAAATAATCTCAGAAAATTCCGTTAGCTTTTCGAAACTATTTGAAACTTTTCTTAGTCTAAAGACCTCAGTCCTACCTTTCAACTCAATATACAATAACGTATGTAATATCAAAAAGGTACAAAAAAATACTTAATTTAAAAATAAATTATGTGTGAGGCTATTCATATGTTACGGACTGTATTTGTGTTGATTTGGCATTATTTGGCAATACTAAAAACTTTAAATTAATACTAACTGGTAACACTGATTTGTGTCAAATATGACAAATGAACTTCCTTTTCCTTTTATACAAGGTGGCGCAAAAGTAATCCTCCTATCAGAAAATGCTATAAATTTTGCGATTGGCCCCTAATGTCAGTTCTGTTTTGACATTTGTACGAAATACACGTTAATAAACAATGTTACGCTACACTGCTCCAGAACGCGGAATATTGGTGACTATTTATTTGAGCAATAATCGGTCGGTGACTTTGGCACAACGTGAATTTCGTCGCAGATTTCCTAGCCGTCCAACGCCTACTGGTGAAACACTGCGACGTTTAGCCGCTCGCCTCGAAGAGACTGGCACAACACGAGATGCTGCCAGGCGTGGCAGACCCCGGAGTAGCCGTTCTGCAGAGAATATTGCTGCTGTAGCCGAAGATGTCATGGAAGCGCCGTCGACATCGATCAGACGACGTGCCACGCAAATGGGTATCAGATTTGAAGATGTTTCCGTACAAAGTCCAGACGGTGCATCAGCTGTTAGCTGCTGACCGCCAATCGCGTCTAACATACGCTCAAGCCATCCTTAATCACCACCAAGAGGAAGATGATTTTTCATCAAAAATAATCATTAGTGATGCGGCCCATTTCCATCTTAGCGGGTACGTAAATAAGCAAAATTTACGCTTCTGGGGCACTGAAAATCCGCGTGTAACCCACGAAGAGCCATTACACTCGCTCAAAGTCACTGTATGGTGTACTGTTTTCGATGGAGGAGTCATCGGACCTTTTTTCTTCGAAGACGTCGCGGGCCAAACGGTTACTGTGAATGGTGAGCGCTACAGAGCAATGATCAACGAGTTCTTTTTGCCGCAACTTGATGAATTGGGATTGGAAAACATGTGGTTCCAACAGGACGGTGCAACGGCACACACTGCACGTGCCACAACCGATATGCTGAAGGATGCATTTCCCGGGCGCCTAATCTCCCGTTTTGGCGATTTGCACTGGCCAGCAAGATCGCCAGATTTGACCGCTCCAGACTTCTTTTTGTGGGGCTTTTTGAAGTCTCGGGTTTATGTCAACAAGCCTCAGACTCTTGCAGCTCTTAAAGACAATATCCGTCATGAATGTGAGGACCTATCGCCGGAAGTTTTGGCCAAAGTGATGGAAAATGCCATAAAAAGGGCTCAAGTGGCGGCGGCCATTTACATGACATCATATTCTCGACTTCATGTAAAAAAAATTAAAAGACTAAATATTATAATCCACAAGAAGAATCAAAGTTTTTCATTTTTTTTTAAATTACAGCCAAAAAACATAGGAAGGTTATTTTTGCGCCACCTTGTAGTTTACATAAATCGAAACGTGTGATATTTTACTTGAAATCTTTTCCAGAAATATCTGCGACATCCAATAGTTTGTTTTTTTTTCTCACACGAGAACAACAAAAAAACAACTTTATGCGGACAATTTATGGAATTCAATACTAGCCATATCCTCCTCCATTGCAAAAAGGTATTGGCGTCACTACACTTGTACATCCGTAAGTATTAAGGTAGAGTCTCAAAAAAAAAAAAGAAGATCTAATACTAAACCAAGGAAATCAAATATAATATGCTCTCAATAAAAAAGGGAACGGGGCAACATTTCATTATTGTGACATCATACTGAAGAAGCTGTATAAGCTCATCATCAGTAAAAGCTGAATGTGAATGTTGCATAACTGAATTCGAGCTAGATAAGAGCCTATTTAGCCTTTTTCTTTTCTTGTAGAAGCTTTTGGCCAACATAATCTTGCCCGCCTAAAGAACTATCGCTCAAATATTTTTATTTCTTTACACCAAGATGAACACCTCAACAATTCAGTATTGGCGTGTTTTTTTGAGCATCTATCTCAGCAAAGTAAAGTAAAGTAAAATCTTAAGCGTACAATTACAAACAATTGCATCGTACATTGACATTTATCCCAAGTGGAAGTGGCTTCACTTGCATTCGTCAAAATAACTTTACTTTGCTGAGATAGATGCTAAAAAAAACACGTCTAATAATGATCGCCAGCAAAGTGCCATGCACTTTCCACCACTCTACTGTACTCACCTCGTAGCAATTTGATATATCGTTATTGTAAAACACCGGGATGATCATATAGCACAAAAAAGGCACCACCAGCAGCATCGAGATGACCGTGAACACATAATTTATGCCAAAACTATAAATTTCTGCTGGTATTGCCATTATCGCTAGCCCAGATAATTGACTGCAAATATTTTCTAGATGCATTCCACGCACACAGCTTGATAATAATTGTTACATTGTTCTTACCTTGCAACCAACGATATGGCAATTGGCAGAGTTTTCATACGCTTCCCACCCAAAAGGTACTCGTCCGTGGTATTGCCGCCAATTGAAAAGAATCCAAAATACACACCAATACCCGCGGATACGAGCAACATTACTACGAAAACTACATAGTCCGCCACTCCGAAGGTGAACATCGTCGCCGCGGCATAAACTGCATCGGTTATGTTAACTGCCATTTGTCCGTGCGCACTCACTTAATATCCTTCAGTACTAAAATTTAAACACAACTAAATGTTCGCTTGGGTTAAATGCGACCAAACAGCTAGTAACCTGTCTCAATTTTACACTTGGCATCTAATTAGCACTAAATCATGCGAGAAGATGTGTAACCTTATCTAAATCGCATTTCAAATAAGTCCTAAAAAGGTTCATTTTAATTTACGATCTAGTCGCGTTTCTAAGTGCGCGATAAGGTTGAGGAGATCTATATAGTAAAACAATCAGCAAATTATGTTGCCAATTCTTTTGCTGTTTATTGAAGTGACTTGATAAAAATATAGACCTGGAATGTATTTCAGATGGCAGTCAGATACGGGTCGCCTTAGCTACTTGTGACTGTTAACTTTTTGTATAAAAGACGCTCAGGAAAAGTAGTACTTAGGTAATGCGGCAGAAACTGTTTCACAAATTTAATACGGGAAATAACTATTTTTGACCAATAAAAGAACAAATTCTCAGATTTTGGACATCGTCTCAAAACAGGATGCCTGATAAGAACACGCCATCCAAGTGAGCACTCTCAGTTCGTCAGGCAATATGAAATCAACAACAGCTGTAGCAGTTTATTTCCGGTTAACATAACTCCACAAATGTGTCTTCAATGAACACGGGTTTGTACATCTGCGGTAGGTGTGAAATTCACGAACAAAATAGTTTAAACCCAACATCCTAAAATGAAGAAAGCCACCATGGCTCTTCAGGGCCCAGCCCGTAGAATCCGTTGCATACGTCGCGTCGACGGATCCGTCAATATTGAACATAGACTAACCAAACTAGATGGTCAAATGAGAGCAGAAATGGTACATTTGCCAACAAGCTGCCTGTCCTGCCTATGATTTCCTAAGTGCCTGTACAAATCAAAGGATCACCATTTCGAAAATTCTATGCCGAGATTTGATGTCCATCGGGCGGCCATTTTCTGGTGGGATTTCAAGTGGGGGCGACTGAGTTCGGCATATTTTGTGCCCATTAGTTACATGGCGTTCACATCACAGTTGAGTTTGAGACTTTAAAAGTTTATGATATTATTAGTATCAAATTGAGTTCCTGTTATAATATAATAATCATTTGTCAATATCTAGCAGAAATCCATTTCACAATATTGATCAGAGAAAAATGAGTGTTAGGTTTTTTGCACTTTTGTTAAAAGAGAATTTTGTAACTTTCAGCATTTTTTTTTTGTATATTTCAAGGAAATTACACTTTTGTTTAAAAAAATTCGCGTATATCGCCCTTTAATTATGTGAAATACTCGGAACAGTAAAAAAATGTTTTGATTACTTTTTCGTATTCCAAAAGTACAAAGAGGTGCACTCTTGTTTTTGATAATTAATAATTTAGAGAGACTTATAAAAAAATTCAAAATACATTGTTATAAAATAAATATAAATCATGTGTATAAAACACGAAATAAAGCGTGCGAATACCAACAATTAACAAAACAGTTTGGAATTTTACGTTCAATTGAATACGCGAAATCTGAAATCGGAAATCAAATGGCAGGTTCCACTTGAATACCACATTATATTGTCTTTTTGTTCGGAGTTTAATCACATTTTTCATCAATTTGCTTTCCGATATTAACATATATATATTTTTTTTAATTTTTACTGTTCCTAAGTCACAATATTCAACACTGTTCAGAATTCCCAATAACATTTTGATTTTGTACAAATATGGTGTTAAATAAACGAATATGAAAACATCCACTATGCCTAATAAAAATTAATTCAATGTTCATGTATATTTTCTTGAAACTATGCACGATTCGAGTAAAAAACAGTCAGCGTACTCTTAGAATTGCATCTATCTACTGTCCACCACGGTCCGCGCTTGAAAATAGTGATTATACTAACTTGCTTAAATCGCTCAAACCAAATTTCATTATAGGCGGCGATTTAAATGCGAAACACACGTTCTAGATACATCTCGCGAAAAGGTACACCCAAACAAATTTGTCGTAGAAATGTTGAAAACTGCTGTTAAATCGACGACCCGATATCCAATGGGGGTCAATTCCCGCTCCGTGATACTGTGAAATGAAAAGAGTTTTCACAAGTTCACTGTTTCAATTCAATTCAAATCAATTTAATTTCTTTGCAATAATCTTAACACAGGAAGATACAGTATCTAAGTTGTGCAAGCTTCAATAATGTGTATATTATATGTTGAACTAGTATGGTTTCTGGAGGCAGTTTTATTGTATCCTCACAACCAAATAGAAACACGTCGATTTAGTAGAACGAATAGTTATGAAGATAGTTTTATTAAAAAGTAAAATAGACATTAGAAACTCTAGGTTACTATAATAATAATAATTTTCTAAGTAAATACTTGAACTCCAACATTCACACTGAATTCGATTCTCGATCTATGAAAAAATTAAAACAAATGTCTGAATTTTTTCATACGATAAGTTTTTTTATCACAGCAATTTCATTTGTGAAGAAGTGTGAAAACGTGATGGATACAAAAAATAAACGGGGACAAAGTGCTTCAGAAACCAAAAAAAAAAAATATTAAATAGACTTTCTTGAGAACAATAACAAGTAAGTAACCTTTAATTAACATAAATATTATAGTCTACGTTGCAAATTTTTTAAACTTAAAAAAAATGGTTTTAACAAATTTACAACAGCTGACGATGCTCATACCCGTGATAATGGTGGAAGGAACCTCTTTATTTCTAGGAAAAAAGAACACATAACTTTAATTGAAAACCAAACAACAAATTGATAAATCACCTTTGTTCAATACGACGCCTATTGTTAATAATTACTCGTATGATTATTCCCGACATTATAATTATAAAATATATAAAATAAAAACTCAACAAACAAACAAACTGATCCATTGTCGTTTTCCATTGGAAAAAAATCAATCTTTTTTTTGATTCTGATCACTTTTTGCATATCTCAATATTTTTTTCAGATTAACACTAATACAGCAGCGCTGTTTCACGTCATTTAAAGAAGTTTGTTTTAAAACAAATGGGCAAAGTTTTGTGAAAACGAAAATAAAGTAATACACAAACAGCAATGGACATAGTTTTAGAGGAATTATTATCTACCCGCTACATAAAATGGGTAACTATAGTCCTGTTTTTTTTTAGCTTCGTTCTCAGCAAAGCAAAGTAAAGTAGAATTTTCAGCAACAACTACGCTCTACTTTGCACTTCGAGACTCGCAGCAGTTATTGTAATTTGTGTGCTGAAAATCTTACTTTACTTTGCTTTACTGAGAACGAAGCTCAAAAAAACACATCTTATGATAATCCTACAAATTACAGAGGCATATCTTTTCTAAATACTTCGACTAAATTGTGCGCTGCTCTTATATTTAATAGACTTACCGATTGGATAGAGAATAGAAAAGTTTTGCAAGAATTTCAAGCAGGGTTTAGAAGAAACTACTCGACTGTAGATCAAATATTTGCACTGATTAATATTGCAGAGATATATAAACAGAAAGATAAACATAAACAGAAACAGTAAATGCTTTTTTTGTTGATTTTCGGGCGGCTTTTGATACCATAGCTCGTGAAGCACTGTTTTATAAACTGTTCAAAATCGGGATTTCATCTAAAATATTCAACATTTTAAGAGCGATGTATGGAAATAATGTGGCGTGCGTATGGGATGGCGAGTCGGTTTCTGACGAATATACAACAACAATGGATGTGAAACAAGGATGTATCCTAAGTGCGCTACTGTTTATTCTGTTCATCAACGACATAACCGAAGCTACAAAAGGTGGAATCGAGCTTGACGCGGATGATATAGTTTTCCTTTCTGAAACAGTGGACGGTTTGCATTTAATGATGAACAGGCTTAGTGATTACTGCAAGCTATGGAACCTGAACAAGTCAAAGGTAATGGTGTTCAGAAGCAGCGACGGCGGCTATAGTCAAATAGAGTGGTGGAATTGTCAAAGTGAAGTAGTGGAAGTTGTTCGTGAGTTTAAATACTTAGAAGTTTTGATATCATCAAAGAAGCTAAATTATGTGTAGCTAAACGAGCAATTTCTTCGGTATGGGAGCGCTGCATTAAGAATAGATACATAATACATAGTTCAAAAGAAAAGCTTTTCCGGTCAACTGCAGCATCAATTATTTCATATGCAACGCAAGTGTGGGGATATTGTCCCTTTAATGAAGTTGAGAAGTTCTTTCGGTATTTCTTGAAGAGGATATTCCTTCTGCCAAGTAATACTCCAAATTACATGCTGCACTTAGAGACTGGTTCACCGCCTATGCTCCTTGAAACATTAAGATTACACTTTGACTAGGTACATAAAAAGTTATGTCGTTGAGCGAAGACAGACTGCCGAAATTGTACTCAAAAGTGTATTAAAGAATATATCAAGTTTCTTTCAAGAGTGGCAACGTCTTTCATCAGACTGTGGAGGAAATTTATACGTTGCACCCAATGTAGATTATGAATCGCTAAAGACCCAACTCAACAGTTTACTTGAAGGTGTGGGTCGGAACATGTATACAAAGTTTGTTAACGATGCGCGGTCTTCGCAATATAGGATGTACTATAAACGGCTAAATTACGACCTACAGACGAAAACGTACTTTCTAAACTGCAATTCAACAGAGATGATAAGCACAATTTTTAAACTCAGAGGGGAGGTATTAAATCTGTACTAAATCTGAACTTCATTCCACACCGTCCAGAATTACCTATATTGTGCGATCTTTGTAATATGAAGACGCGAGAAGATTTATTCCACTTCCTGGCAATGTGCCCAATTTTGGTTTTTCGAATCGCGTGTTTTAGAAATAGATGAAGCTATTTGTATTTTAAATGGAGATCGTGGCTGGAATTTACTCTAAAACTTTTGCCTTAAGGCACTTCGCTATAGGGAATGTATAGTTGAGGAAATTTTTTAAACTTAATGTACTCATCCGTAATCGTAATCCAAGTAATACATGATATACCTAGATATGCTAATTATTGCCAATCTGGTAGACGGCCATAGGCCAAACCAATATAGACTAAGAATTTACTTAAACATGTAATAATAAAAAAAAGTCATATACAACTATAACTAACTACTAACTTATCTTCATTGTCTTCCTCATCATCTTGAAACAGCGAATCACCAAAAGTACTCCATTTGTATCTACAACAGAGGAAACATTTTTCAAGCCGATTTCCATGGTTGATTTTACCAAAACCAAATGTAATTTGAACAGCTGATATTGTTGTCTAATAAGGCACTAATCCATTTACAAAAGTAGATCAGTTTCACTGAATGTTCCATGAGCCGCATAAAATCTGAGATCTGAAAAAGATTTTTGGTGGTCCCAATGGAAAACGACAAGAATGAAAAAAACAAGCGCACAAATGACAGATAGGTGACAGCATTTATCATTTAGTGCATTTTAGTATACATTTCGAAAACTGTTTATCATGATGAGTTCGAGAATCGCATTAGGTGATTTTATCGTGAAGAGATAAAATGAAAAGCTGCTGTGAAAACTGAAATGGTAAATTATTTATCATTTCACAGTATCACAGAACGGGAATTGACCCCATGGTTGTACTTTCCAAAACCAAATTATGAAAATGAGAGCATTTTTTGTAGATTTTACAACAACAAAAATGCTAAATAAAACAGCATTCGTTGTTGAATGTACAGCAAACGTTATGTTACAACGTTTACAATACAATACAGTACAATACTTATGTGTATAAACTATGGATTTTGATTGTATTATTCACAACATCTTCCCGTCAAAATGCAATTTCTGTTGTAAAATGTAGAACTCGATTTCTAGAAACGATTACCCTTTGCTTTCATTTTTACACGATTTTTTTTCTGTAAAATCGATGCTCCAAAATAAAAAACATACACCGAATAATTTGAAATTCTATTAATTAAAGTAATCAATATTAATGAATCTATAAATGGCATAATTACATTATGTTTGGTTATAAAAAAAAAATTGAAACAAACTTTTGTCCTATCAATTAATTTATTTGAGTGAATAGGTGGACATGTAAAAATATTAATGTTTAAAATAATATAATCATAAAGTATATTTATTAAATTAACCACTTCAAAAACTTCCATGTCCCATTGTAATGTTTTTTTTTTCGGTAGTCGCGTTTCCTATGACAGGATTATTCTGAAGTATATCCTTATTTAAATTATTGGCTTCCACACCCTGAACGTTTTCAGATAAAAAAAAGCAAATCAGCTGTCATATTCACAATTCAATGTAGTATAACTATCAACTGAAAATTCTTGGAGATTTGAATGCATATGTTGTGCATTTTACAAGTTGTACGTACTTCCTACAGCTTTTCGTACGTACATTTTGCATGTCGGTTGTAGATTTGCCCAATTGATACATGTACATAACAACAAAAATTGACAACGCGCTGTCAATTTTACAATAAGATATTGCGATGAATTTAACAATTTTATTGATGAATTGAAAGCAAACGCTGTTAAAGTTACAATTAATTGTGAATATGAACGCATTTGCTGTTAAATACAAAAATATACAACTTATTGTAAATTTGACTGCCACATGTTATAAAATTTGCAGTGGACATTTTTTTGTGTGTAGAATGCTCTATGGGGCAGGTATGGAGTACAGTTATGATTTGTACTCGACGGGCAAACAGACCTACTGGCCAACTTCAAAAATACCTGATCTGATAAATTTTTTCAACCACATTAAAGTTGAAGAGTGCGTTGATCTGTCATCTGATCATTCACCGGTTATTTTAACATTGAGCGTAAAACTAGTCAATAACCTAGAGCCAGCGAGATTAACTAGTAAAACAACTAATTGGGAAGACTTTACGAACGAAATTGAAGAGAATGTTGAACTGAGCGTTCCACTTACGACACCTTATGTACTTGAGGTTGATCGCTTCGTTGAGGTCGTTCAGCTCGCCTCCTGGAATAAAACGCCTAACCCAAGAAGAACGCCGGCCAAATACGTTGTACGATATCCTCCTGAAATATAAGAATTGGTCAACGAAAAAAGGAAGGCGCGTAAAAAACTGCAACAGAGTCGCGCTCCGCAATATAAAGCACATTTGAATTATTTGTGCAATTTGTTGAAGACAGCTATTAAGGATTTTAAAAATCGTGCGATAGGTTCTTACCTTGAAAGTTTAACAGCAAAAAAAGTTTCCAATTATTTACTTTGGAATTCTGTAAAAGGCACCAAAAGGCCCAAAATCCCCGCGCCGCCAATAAAAACAAATCAAAATGAATGGGCAAGCGAAGAAAAAGAAAAAGCGGACGTTTTTGCCGCCCGTCTTGAAGAAACCGTACGATGGTCAAGCGGCTCATGACAATACCAATAGTGGGAAGGAATTACTATCTGACGTTTTTACACTCACAAATGCAACGCTAAGCGAACTAAAACGTGAAATCGAATCTCGAAAACCTAAGAAAGGTCCGGGTTATGATTTGATCAATGGAGAAGGTCTACCTAGAAAAGCATTAATTAAGCTTCTATATATTATAAATGCTGCGCTCAGATTAAAACACGTGCCGAGCCAATGGAAAGTTGCGGAAGTCATTATGGTTTTAAAACCAGGAAAACCGCCAAATGAAGTAAAATCGTATAGACCGATTTCGCTTCTTCCAGTCATATCCAAAGTATTCGAGAGGATATTCTTAAGACGTCTACAACCGGTTATAGAAGATAATAATCTTATCCCTTACTACCAGTTTGGGTTCAGAACCAAGCATTCGACGATTGACCAAGTGCATAGAATTACTGTATTTGAAGAAAAAAAGATATGCTCAAGCGTATTCCTTGACGTCTCACAAGCCTTTGATAAGGTGTGGCACGACACGGCTTAAAATTTAAATTACGACAAGTTCTCCCCGTAAGCCTATATGATATTTTAGAACAGACTCTTCCGTGTTAGGCATGGAAACGAATATTCGGAGCTCAAAGAAATTTCTGCCGGCGTTCCGCAAGCAAGCGTCCTTGGGCCGCTTCTCTATCTGTTATATACTCGCGATATACAAGGTGGGTCAAAAGAAGTCATCCGATGTTGTTTGGCTCTCATTTATTTTCTAAATGAAAAACTTCGATTCAGTTTTTTGATTATGTTTATTTGAACCTTTAGAATTTTATTGGTCAAGTCGAGAAGATGATATCGGCCAAATGGGCGCCGTCACAATTGATTGCCATACAAGCTCGTTTTATGGCATTTTTCCTCACTTCGGCGAGAACCTTCGGGCGACAGATTCTCGCACTCATGTCGAATGTTGTCCATGAGGGCTTCTAGGGTCTCGGGCTTGTTCACGTAAACACGGGACTTCAAAAAAAAAGTCTGGAACGGTTAAATCGGGCGATCTTGCGGGCCAGTGCAAATCGCCAAAACGAGAGATCGAGGCGACCCGGGAACGCCGCCTTCAGAGTATCGGTTGTGGCTCGCGCAGTGTGTGCCGTATCTCCGTCCTGTTTTAATCACATGTCCTCCAGTCATAATTCGTCCAATTGCGGCAAAAAAAACTCGGTTAAAATGGCCTTATAGCGCGCACCGTCCACTGTTGTTGTTTGACCAGCGGCGTTCTCGAAAAAAATGGCCCGATGACTCCTCCAGCGTGAACCGCGCACCATGCAGTAACTTTGAGCGGGTGTAATGGCACCTCGTGCATTACTCGTGGATTTTCGGTGCCCCAGAAGCGTTAGTTTTGCTTGTTCACGTACCCGCTGAGGTGGAAAATGAGCCTCATCGCTCATTATGATTTTGGTCGAAAAATCGTCCACTTCGTTCTCGAGATTGAGGATGGCTTGGACAGGCAGAAGCTGATGAACGGACTGGACTTTGTACGGGAACATGCGCAAGTCTTTGACCAAAATTCGCCTTAGGGACGACCGCCTGATGGCTAATTGCGAGGCACGGCGTCTGGTCGATGTTTCCGGCGACAGCTCGACATCTTCGTCAACAGCGGCGATATTATTGGCACAACGAGCACTCCGGGGCCGGCCACTCTTGGTAACGTCTCGTGTGGTCCCATACTCTTCAAGGTTGGTGGCCAAAAGGCGCAGTGTTTGCGCAGTCGGTGTCGGACGGCCGTGAATTCGGCGACGGAATTCGCACTGCGCCAACACTACAGACGAATTGTCATGCAAAAAAATATACACGATTATTCCGCGTTTATGGGGAGTGTATCGCTCCATGGCTTGTTCGCTTGTATTCTACATCTGTCTAGTCCACAAATGTCATTGGCGGCCATTTGCAAAACTAAGAGCATCTCCCAATCGGGTGATCTCTTTTGGCCCACCTTGTACCAAGAGAAGATGGCACTACCCTTGCTACGTTCGCCGACGACACCGCTATTTTTGCAGTAGATAATACGATCGAAGAAACGACTCCAAAACTGCAAACCGCACTGAATAAAGTCAATGAATGGACGAGGGACTGACGGATCGCCCACAACGAAACTAATGCGACGGATTCTATGGGTTGGGCCCTTTAGGGCACTTCAGCCTCAGATCACATATTGGCTGTCAATAGACGTATTCACGTATGTCTAAACGTCTAATGACACTGCGCTTGAAAAAAAAAACATCCACTACAAATAGTACAGTCATCATCAAACGATTTCTGCAGAAACTGCATGGACGAAAAGGAGACTGCATATTTTTACCTTTTCTGAATTCCCACCTTGGCCTAAGTTTTGCTGCACAAACTCTGGCCAGCCACCCTTACCTAACCTATGTGTAGATATATTTATTTTATACACATCTTGAGTAAGGATGGTATTTTGTATCTTACAATAAATATAAGTCGCATAGAGATGTTATTTTTAAATCTGTATATTTGTTCTCTAAAATTATTTAAAGAATTTTAAAACTTTATAAAATTTAATAATAAGGTTGCTATAAAATTCACCCGAAAAATATATCTCTTTTGGTCTTCATTTGATAAGAGTTAGAGTGTGAGAACGGCAAAAGAAAACAAAAAAAAATAAGTACTCCTAAGGAAACAACAGAAGAGAACAACGATATAAAAAACAATTTTAGAAGAACATGAACACAATCACAAGTAAATAAACAGGATTACAGAACATTTATTAACATTAACAGATTTGGGCTCGAGAGGTCTCAGATTCGATCCCCGGAAAAAAATATTATATCTGTTGCGGATTTGTTGTAAAGTTGGAATAATGTGAACGTAGCCTTATTCTTCTTCCTTTTCCTTTAATTTTGTTGTGTCCATTCGCCTTACGAGCGAAAGTAATTTAATTTGGCTCATTTGCCATAGAAAAAAAGCGAGTAAAACTGCGGTAATTTATAATAAAATATTGTATTAAATGTAAAAAACTACTTTCTTTAGAAATAAACAACAAGGTTTCGTTTAGTTAAATCGCACTACTTCCAGTTGCCGGTCGCGTCATTATCTTAGTTTTTTTGCCGCAAACGTATGATAAACCTTCGAGAATATAACTGTCAAGAAAGAGCTTCTCAACTCAGCCGTTCTGACTCGGCATAAAATTATAGTTCGCTTCAATTCGTACCAGAAATAAAAACTTACACAAAATGAATGCTTGTGAGAAGCCCGGACCTGTTGCGCCAAATGTGTATTTATTTTCTTAAATTAATTTAACATTAAAAACACTTTTTCAGATTCAGAGCAGCTCTCTAAATCAGCTGGCTGTCAGGTTTCATGTTCCATTGGCCGCAATTTGGTCAGAGCAATTTTGCGAATCTCGATATTTAAAATTTGTCAAAAGTTTTTAGATGACGAGTCTGTGAGAAATAGAGAAAAAATTGCATTTGAGCGCTGCAATGGAAAGCAATGGATTTTTATAATCACAAATTAGAATTTAAGATCAGCTGACTTTTAAATCGTGCACCAACATAAATGCAAAAAAAAGTGATGCCATTTCATATTCCATTCACGGAAACCTGAAATCTGAGAGCAAAATCTGAAAATCACATTGAAAAATGATTTGGACGAACATAAGTTATATAGGACTGGTCCAAGTACTGAACACCAGCATGACAATGTACACATGACTATAAACATGCACTCTTAACCAACAATTTGACAGAAAACAATTTTACAAAAAAAAAATAAAGAAAGGTTTAAGGTTATAAGTGACTGCCCTTACTGAATCAAAAACTTTTTTAATGTCGAGAAGAATCATAAAAGAGCGAATCGCAAACTAGAAGGTATGAATTTATTTTGACATTTCAATGACACTTCTCTTGGTTCACGAAACTCCGCCATCAGTTTCTAGTAGCAATTTGTAATTTGAGGTTATGTATGAATGAATTTTTTATTTTCGGATCTCAGATATATTGAGCTCAAATTTGCATGCTGTTCCTGTTAAGTCTTGTCAAAATCGTGCAAAAAAAGAAAAATTCCCAACGCTATTTCTTGTCACTTATGGGAGCTAATACTTGATAATATCAAGAGATACATGACTGCGATTGAATTGGAAAAAGGCTGCATGTACTTTAGAACCACGCCTATCGAATGAAACAAATTTTGCGCTGCGCCCATTAAAAAAAAATGTTGCTGTTGCTGCATGTTGCTGCACCCTGTACTTGAACAAACCACGCATTGCATCACAGTCCTGTAGATAGGATGATGATGGTGCTGAGACCCCTTCATTAGTAGTCCATTCCATCACACTACCAACTCATAAATCGAATCCCCTTAGCACCCTTTGGTGCTAGATGTCAGACTGGCTAAACTTGTTAGTTGAACGTCCCCAAGAATTGCATGAGCGCAAGAGTGTTATTCATGAGCAAAGGCGGGGGACACACTAAATGGAAATGTCGCAATTTAGTGACAGCTGTTTAATTCTGTTACGAGGAGTATCGAAGAAGAAGTGTTGTCCCAAGTCAAGCTTCATGGTTATAAGACTCTGCTACTGGCTGGATGTGCGTCTATGATTAAAAGAGGCTGTGCTACGAACATGCATGATCCAAAATCCATGCAAATCACTGGGACAACTAATGAGTTTGACAGCGACACTTTTTGGTTCCTATTTTGCCTGCTCCTTAATCTCTTATAAATTAGAACATATTGCATAAGATTGCCATTAAAGTAATATAGATGTTCATTGGCAATTTGGTTGGATGATTTCTTCACACCTCATTTGTAACGAATCACATTGCTCTTCGTATGCTGGATCATAAAGCGGCTTTAAACGTACTATAACAATTTTGGCAGTTATCTGAATTCTAAAAATTTACGGGCAAATAAAAAGATAACAACGCGTCTGGGCGTCATAAGTACCTACTTACTTGGTTGAATGTGGTACAAATATTTGCCTACAGTGTATTTCATTAAAATATTAAAACGCCACCAAAATAAACCCCGGCTTATGCAAAGTAAATAGATGCTTGCTTTTTGACGAGCAATGGCACTGGATGACATTGTAGGTTTGTTGTAGAAATCATTGTTAGACAGACAGGTCCAAGAACGTTTCTAAATACAATCGATACTAGTTAAGCGCGAAACAAACGATGTTGGTAAATGGTACTGCTGCTGTTGGTGGATATTTCACCTTTGGCACGACAGACTATGTGCTATTTGTGCTTATGTTGTGTTTATCCACGGCCATTGGTATATATTTCGGGTTCTTTGGCAAAGGTGCAAATACTGCGGATGAATACCTGATGGGTGGCAAACGGATGAAAACTTTGCCAATCGCAATATCATTAGTGGCAAGGTACATAATTAGTGTTAACAAAACTTAAAAGATTTGTATAGACCTACATTGGTAAGAGCGAATTTTGGTTAGGTCAAAAAAAAAAAAAATTCATCCGAATTATTTTAAGCATACGCCCTAGTGTCGTCTCTTGCTGATCCAGTGACCAGTTAATAATGTTGACGTTCAACCTACTTCCTTCTGATTCTGTGTAAGGATAGTCTGAGACGGTTCATCAGATTTTAATGTCATTTTATTTTTTCCCACTGAAAGAGCTTGAGTTCTTATTTTTTTTTAACAAACAGTAGGAACTGCATCTCCGATTATCTAATTTTAGCTTGTATTCCGCATTCATGCCGGTCAAACTAAGGAAATACTTCTATCTTTTTAATTTTAACGCAATTTTTCCGCAATGTCATGTGTCATGTTGAATCTCGCATGTTCTCTTCCAATGGGATTTATTCTTTCCACTTGCATTACTGCTCATTACTCCCAAGTGCGCTTTTTCATCAATTATTAGGTCTTACAAGCCGCATCCACATCAGAGTGGCGTTTGTTGTAAAGTGTTGTAAACTGGTATATTCGTTTGATGTCTCGACATTTCGTTTGATCCTAGTACCCGTCAGCTGAAAGCATTCCATCAACACATCTCTAGCAGAGAAATATGAGCATGAATTATATGGACATTTCACTTAGCAGTAAGAAATTTTCTGCTGCACAGTCAATTCTAACTGGGATAAATATGTACCTACCTAGTGTGCATTTCAGAAGTGTCAGAAGAGTGTAGTTGTTGTAACTTCATATCATAGCCTCGTATACGAGGACTCTTTATTTGTTAATTCTTATATTATTTATATATTTTATACCTTCAAGAAAGTCCCTCCTGCATACTTAGTTGAATTTTAAATTGTCAAAATTCAAAATAAAGTACTTACTTGGTTTATGTAAAACGTACCGTAACGTACAACCGGTTTATTTTGAATTTTGACAATTTAAAATGTCAACTAAGTATGCAGGAGGGACTTTCTTGACTAGATTTGGCGGCTGCCCCTCCATAAACGTCAACTGGTAAAACTATTCACGTGACCAATATAGCCCAATAAAAACTGTCAGTTGTCAGACTTACTTAGCTAGAAATCCGAATGTGCCCATTGCTTTACTGAAAAAAAATGAATATCGTATACCATCTCTGGTACTGTTACCAAAACATAGACAAAAAATATGTTTATTCTTAAATTGACAAAGGTATAAAATATATAAATAATATAAAAATTAACAAATAAAGAGGCCTCGTATACGAGGCAAAGCACCCCACAACAATTTTTTTTATGTGAGTCGATTTCGTAATTGCAATTTCTTCCTCGAAGTTTAGGAAATCAGCCTCAACTTTCAAATGAAAGAATCGTCAAAATTCTACGCGTTTCAAATGTAATCTACTGACAGCGAAATTTGCTCTCAAAAAGCGTGAAGTACACGGAAATCGTAAAGCGCACAAGCTGAACAAAGTATTGCGACTTAGTGAGTTACAATACTTTGTTTTGCGTCAATCTTACAGCGATATATTTTTAAAGTGGCAAATGCTAGGTGGGTTGGTATTGTTACATAAAAATTCGTATTGACAAATGTCACGTAACTTTACAAATTCCGACTCACAAACACACTCGCACCTAGCATATGCCACTTGCGCTGTGGGCAACGTTGCTGTCACCGTTCACAGAATTGTATCCGTTAAATTTTGTATTTTTTTATAGGAATAAGTGTACATTTGCTTAAAATACTTATGAAAAATGCAAATAGTAACCTGATATTTCAGCCTGTTTTTGGCTGTGTTTCGTTTAACGCTAGAGTCTTGGGTGTGTTTATGTTTCGTTTTTATGAAAGAAATAAATGCACTGCCAAAAAATTTTGAAGCCCTTTAGCATTTACATCGAATTCTGTCGGTGAACGTCGCCTATCTGTCATATCTATTTGGTTTTCTACTTTCGTTTTTTATCAATCGAATTTCAACAGCCGTCTTTTTCTATTCTAAAACTTCCCACTCAAATTGAAATTGAACTATTAGTGCTAAGACAATAGCGCAAATCGTTAAATGTCAAATTTTTTATAATGAAATGAAGCAACAGTTTCTCTGTAATGAATAACTCATAATAGACCCCGAAAGCCTCATGTTACCTTCCTTCAAATCATTATTCTACAAAACATTTGCGAAAGACCAACAGATTGGGTATACATACATTTAACTAATTTTCAACTTCTTTCCAGTCAACTATCTGGTATCTCAATAATGGCAATACCGGCCGAAATATACAGCTTCGGGATATCACACGTATTTGGAGTGATTGCCATATTCGTATGTGTGCCCATTTTGTGTTTTATAACTATTCCAGTATTTTACAAGAACAGCATATCCAATTGCTATGAGGTAAGTGGAAGAGTTTTAAAAGCCTCTCACGTTTATTTAACTTCAGCTATTTTCTTGCAGTATTTGGAAATGAGGTTCAATAAGAAAATTCGTCGTCTAGTGACTGCACTTTTTGTAATTACCGTTTACATGATGATGCCGGTGTTTATCTTCATTCCCGCTCTGGCATTTTCACAGGGTAAGATTTGAAACTATTTATATTACCAATTAAACCTTAGTTAAAAGTATGCTTAAGTATTAATAAGCAAATGGGTTTTCATTGGGCCTTTACTATGCACCATAATCAGTTTTAATGTTCACTTTAAATTTAACAAGACGCAACTATATACATATAATTAAAAATGATCGTAATTACGAGGTCATACTACGGAAAGTGAACACTAACAACTGGTATTAGTGCCGCACAATGAAATTAAGCGTACATTTTGACAAGTGCTAGAGTTTAGGCGCTGAATAAACTCTGACGAGTGTGAATATCAAAACAAATTTATCTTTATCTTGCAGTAACCGGTGCGGATATTAATGTAATCAATGCAGTAGTCTGCTTCATTTGCGTGTTTTACACAATGTTGGTAAGAACCTCTTAACCTTCTGTGAAAATGTGTTTGTTTAAACAATTAATTAGGGCGGTATTAAGGCTGTAGTCTGGACGGATGTAGTTCAGGGACTAATCATGCTGATATCAGTGACTCTAGTTGCAATAATGGGCACTTATCACGTCGGTGGTTTGGGAAACATTTTCGAGTATGCCGCCGAAGGTGGCCGCATTCAACTAAAGTGTGTATTTAAAAAAATCCTATTAACGAGATATAATTCAACCTCTCTTTTAGCACACAACTTGATCTGTCAACTCGGGTGACGCTGTGGAACACGTTCTTCGGAGGCATTGTTATGTGGACCGGCTACGTTGGTCTAAATCAGAGTTGTGTTCAACGGATTGTTGCACTGCCATCTCTGAGTCATGCAAGAAGGTAAACTAGGAAAATATCTCCAGTCAAGGTATTCGACGGATGATTTTATTTGCAGAGCGCTGGTTATGTTTGGCGTTGGCTTTCTGGTGATATCGTTATTGAACTGCTTCACCGGTGTCATTCTTTTCGCCAGGTACCATGATTGTGATCCTGTCAAAGCTGGAGTATGAACAAAAATTATTGATGATTTGCGGCAAAGAGTTTGTATTACTTGGTTCTTGATTTTAGGTCGTTGACAAACCGGACAAACTAATGCCATTCTTTGTGCAGGATATTGTCGGCCATTTAAAGGGAATGCCTGGTGTATTTATTTCCGCAGTCTTTAGTGCTGCCCTGAGGTAACTTTTATTAAATTCCATAAAAACAGCTGTCGCTAATTTTGTTGATTGCAGCACAATGTCAGCTAATTTAAACTCACTATCGGGTATATTCTACTATGACTATGTCAAACCGTTCATCAATCACACCGAACGCAAGGCAAATCTTATAATGCGAGCATTTGTCCTTGTGACTGGATTCTACTGCGTATTTGCAGGGCTTTTTGTTGGAAGATTCAAGTCCATACTGCAACTTATTGTGACAATTAGCGGCATGACTCATGGTGCTATATTTGGGATATTCACTCTGGGAATGCTCGTGCCCAAGGCACATGGTAGAGCTGGCTTTTATGGTGTACTTTTTAGTATGGCAACGCTGGTATGGATTATTTTGGGAACACAGAGTAAATTCCGTTCAGGAGAGCTAAAGTATGATCCACTTCCAACGCGTGTTGATGGATGCGATGCTTTTAATATCACTGTGCCGATTTCGCAGTAAGTTACACTTTCATTTTTAACTGCGTTGTTTAAGGGTCACCTTTCCTGAGCTTATGTGTTATCTATTCCTATGTCAGTTTGTCATATATGCCACAAATTTTAATATATAAAAGAACTAATTAAAAATACAATACAATTTGAATACTCGAGGCCAACACATCCATTTTGCTTGCACGTAATTTTAGTGAAATGTCTTGGCGTTTCTATCATAATTCGCATGGTTTCACAGTAATCTCTTTGTTTTAGAACTTCGCCCCTTCATGTTGCAATACTGTGTTTTGGAACTAAGCCATTGTCTATGGGGAAATAGTTTGCAAAGTTAATTCTGTGCAATGGATATTCCACGGCTGTAAAATAGCTCTTATGATCCGATTTTGTCACAGATTATATATATATCGCCCTTTTTATTTTTTTCTCTTATCGTCAACAGTTTTCTAAATACAACACAACAAACAATCAGCAATGACAGCTTTTCATTCTTTACCATCTCTTTCCATTGGTACAAAGTTATCGGTGCAGCCTGCGTATGGATTTTAGCGATACCACTGAGTTACCTAATATCACCAGGTGACAAGAAGAAACTGAATCCAAAATTACTGACGCCATTAGTACAAAGATTTCTGTATTCCGAATATCACCCACCCGAAGAGGTTCCTCTCAAGGACAAACCTGCTACATTCGACGCACCATCTTAACATAATTTGATTTTCTGTTTTACTTTTCAAAATCTTTATTTATCACAGTTGTGTAGGTATAAGTATTAAAAATACAACATGAAACATAAACTTAAGGATAAAATCCATTCTCGATTTTTGGAAATTATGTAAAATTATTTAAATTCGATTGGATGCTCTCAGACACTTTTTTAGCTCTCAGAGCAATTTTTATATTCAAAAAAATGAAATCTTTTTCAGATTTCAGAGCACTTGTGCGAATCTGGATTTTTTCTCAGAACTGCTTCAGATTTACCAATAAAAGTACTTTTGATTTTGACAACTAGTGGAGTTTGTTTACGTTTTTAGTGAAATTTTTCAGCTGCAAAGAAATGCATTGCATCGGGCGGGGTGATCTATTTTTGTTAATTATTTATGTACAAATGTTTAGAAAACAATTTGGGTGCAAATTTAGAATGTTTTAATATAAAGTTTAATTAGTGAATGCAACACGCTTAGAAAAGTGTCGAAGGCTACACATATTCGAACCGCACGAATATCAACACAAAAAAGAGCAAGTGACGTTTTTATGTTCGAAGACCAACAATTTCAAAAACTTTAAAAATTCTTAAAATGAACTGTGCCGTGAACACCGCATAACTAATATACCGAACATAGTCGCCCACACTTGATTTCCCACCATAAGAATGACATAAAGTCCCTGCATAAGATTGTATAAGTATGCGTGCGGCAGCAATGGCGCTCCTTTGATTTGTACAGGAGTTTGGCTTGGACTGTGTTAAATCATGTACACTCCCAAGAAAAAGAGTCAGAACAAGAGCATTCAATGGTTGACGTCAAAAACCAAAATTTCATCTTGAGGTTTTTTTTCTCTGTGCCACCTCTCGCGAAAATATCTGACAAACATCCAAGAACATAAATGCCATGAAAGAGCTTCTCAATTGTCCGTTTGGACTCGGCATAAACTTGTAGATCCCTTCCACACAAAACGAATGGTTGTGAGAAGCTTAGGCGACAACTATTTATTTATTTATTTTAGTAAATCTGAGAGATAAATACACTTATTAAAAATAGGTTCATTTGCTTACGCGGTTTAAATCAAACGCATTCGATATAAATCGATCGCAATCGCACAAAAATAAAAACGTTCTCATCAAAAATGACAGAACAAGAGAAAATAACGAGTAACGAGCAGTTCCAGCTCAGAGAATTTCAACCGATAAGTACTGTTGATAAACATGTCAAAACAAAGTTGACTGACAAGCAACAAATTCAAAATCCGTCTCAATAATCAATTGAGAAAGGTGACGGACACTACTGTCTTGTTGAGAATTGACCTGGAAGTTCGTTTTTTTTCAAAGAAACAAAGTAAACATCATTTTCCATTGGGTAAAAAGAAGCGTCCGGGAGAGTTCGGAATCAGTTTTAGCTTTTCGTTTTGAAGCCAGGACCAGTGGAAGACAACAGAAAGAGCACTTGAAGATTTATTTACTTTATAGAAAGGGCAATTGTTTTCTTTAATCAAAAATGCCATAAAAACACGTTATATATTTATTTGTTATAAGGATTACTTGTCAAAGATGTGAGTGGCTCAAGGTAATTCGAAGTCTATCCACGTACTTTGGACGGAGCATATTTTCAGCTCTCTGAGAGTTTCGGTTCAGTTCAGTTTAACAGATTTTTAGTGGTTGGTTATATATAAAGCCTATTTATAATTCTCTAATTTGGTAGCCAACCCTACAAACTATAAGGAGAACTGCCACGTGTCCTGAGACTTTCCAAAATCTCTTTATCATTGTGAAACACTTAGGGTCGTTTGCTGATACGACTCATAGCGAATTTAAGTGCCACTTAAACTCTTACATGACAGTTTATGCCCTGAAAAAAGAAGTATTTAAGTAGAACTTAAATCGTTAAGCTAAGTATCCTGTCCGCGCTAAATTTTATCTCCCATACAAAAAAGTCTACAAATATAAAATTTAGCAAAGCAGTATCCTATTCGCACGCTAAATTCTTAACTTCATATAGATGGGCCATTAAATCGAAGATAAATTTTGACATAAAAAAGGAGGAAACAATTTGTGTTGTGTTTACTTTGGATTTTTTTCAGAGGAAACCGCAGAAAACACTTGTGCGATAAAAAAAACATAAAAAAAATACAGGGCTTGTGGAGGAACAATGCAAATAGGGATTTACCCGACACGAAGGAACGTTACGTCTTCTGCTTGCTATTATAGAACTTATTTGAACTGCTGCAGCAATGATAATATCTAATTCAATTTTGCTAATATTCACTGTTTTAGAACGATTCAAACAATGCATTGTCTTTGAAGTTTGAAATTCGAAAATTGTATGTACGTGAATAATTAAAATAACGTTTACTGTCATGATCAAATGGTTTTTGTCCCATCTATATGATGTTTAATAATTTAGCGAGCATTTATCTTTGGTGTGGAGAAATGAAGTGGAGACTAGGGACCCTAGAATTTAGCGTGAGCAGGATACTAGGCTTTAAGAATCGTATAAGCAAACGCCCCTTATCTATTATTACCCAAAAGATACTCGAGGCCAAATGAAAGCATAAGTCCTTCTGACAAATTCGCTATTGTGATAGAATTTGTGTAATATAAATAAATATTTCAGTATCTCGCAAAACCATATCTTAAAGCATAGTATCCGGCTCGCGCTAAATTTTATCTCCCATACAAAAATGTCTACAAAGCGAAGCAGTTTAGCAAAATTCTTAACTTCGTATAGATGGGCCGATGACAAGCCTAGACTCATTTAGCTCGCGAAATAAATGTCTGGTACATTAAACCGAAGATAAATGTTGACAAAAGAAAAAGGAGAAAAAAGTTTGTGTTGTGATTATTATGGATTTTTCGGAGGAAACCGCAGAGAACGTTAGCGTCATAAATTAAAAAAAACGCAAAACCAAAATACAAAGCGACCATTTATCTTTGGTGTGGAAAATCGAAGTGGAGACTAGGGACGCTAAAATTTAGCGCGAGCAGGATACTAATATTTATGCGCAAAACTCGAGCAAATATTCTCTACGTTTTCCTGCAAACAACACAAACCTGTACCTCTTGTTTTTTATTTCAAAATGTATCTTCAATTTAATATATCGGACATTTGTTTCGCGAGCTAAACGAGTAGAGACTTTTTATCAGCCCATCTATGAATGTTAAGAATTTAGCGTGCGGACAATATACTCCTTTGCTAAACTGACTCGTTAAATTTGATCTTTGTTGACATTCTTGTATGGGAGTTGGGCGATCAAATTTAGAGCGAGCAAGATACTAGGCGTAGAATACTATGTAGACCTAAATAAATTGTTCTTAAATAAAGAATTTGCCTATTAAAATCGTACTATTTATAGTACAAACTGGATATTTATAACAATTCGCAGCTAATCTAGAACGTCAATTACGACGTGCAATCTTGCATCTTTCTCAAATTGAATCTTGTAAGTCTTTATACCTACAAGTCAAATGGAATTGTGTTCAATTTGTTTTTTTTTTTTCTGATTTTAGGATGGTAATAGTCGCTATATCAAGTGCGAAATTTGTCCGATTTTGTGCACTAATACACAAAAGAAACACCCTGTAATATCCTACAGACCTACACCAGCGACTCATGTTATAACAAGCGAGACACCATTCACTCGATTTACAGTGTAGTCCGTATTTGGTAAAACATTTTTGTTTGCTGTTGCAGACGCCATCAAGAAAAATATGCATAACTTCCTCTTTTGTTTTATTTTCAAAAATCCATAACTCATAAATTTATATATTTTTATATACAACAAAGAAAAATTATTGTTATATAATAGTAATAACTATGTATGGCGCTGTTGCATTTTATTTTGTTTTTCTTGTTCCTTGTGATGATGTAAAAATATATATACACATACTATTATAATAATTAAAAATGTCCTCAATATTTCGCTTCAATAATTATTAACAATTGAGAGGTTGTACTAATTTTGTGTGTGTCTTGTATTTTTCGAAAACGAATCTTTCGTTTCACTAAAAATATGTTTTACATAATATAGATTTCATTTATATTCATTAATCATTATATTGTTGTTAAATTTAGTATCAAATGTTGATTGTATCTGAATTCTTATATCATTTTTATTTATATTTAGTATTATATACTTACGATTCAAACGTTATTATAAATTATTTATAATTATTATTCTAAAAAAAAAGACTCAGTTAAGTGTGGTTGGTGGTGGGGTATGTGTTGCATTACTGTGACAGAGGAAATAGATGTGGGTGTGTGTGATTTTGGAGCTTTTCCTTTTATTTTATACTTTAACAATTATAATTTTTTATTTTTGTTCTATTAGAATACAAGATTTTTTTAAAGTAATTCTATGAAATACATTTATTTGTGCTTTTCTCATAACATTTTTGTTGTTTTGGGAGACAATTATTTTTTTTTTCTTTTGGAAGTAGAAATATATTTAAACGGCAGTCGTTTACGACTACATATTTCCGTTGTACAAAGAGAATGCTGTGACAGTTTACAATTTCATTAAAGATTTTATTAACTACTTTGATTTTGTAATACGCAAACCTAGTAAGTTTCCAAAAAAAAAAATAAACAGAAGATTGTCAGTCAGTTTACTTACGATCAGCATTGTTAGTACAGAGATGACAGCGGTCAGACAGAACTGCTAACGCAATTTGAATTTAAATTTTTGTATTTACAAATGGGTTCGGTTTCCTGCGTTTTATATAAGATTTAAAATAAATTTTCAAGTGCAGAACTGGGTTTTTCAATCTTGAACAATGCTTTCAAATAAAAACTACCATTTGATTTGACGGTGATTTACATTCATTATAAAGGATGACGCGCACATTCGATTATTTGTTAGCAAAGAATTTTGTTTAAATAGCCCATACTTCTTAAACTACACCAGAATTCGTGCTAAATGTCGCTAAAACTTTTGGCGGAAATACAGGAAACGGACAATCAAAATCTGCTAGTTGAGCTCGAGGCATTTGCTGCGTGTCATTCGACTTCTTTTTGCAATTATGTGCAAATCCCAATCCCATTAGTTATTTTGCTCTTTCGATCTGACCACAACTTTAGAGAACTTTATGTAGGTTATGTACAAGTAGTGCTTCAAATGATCAAACCCGAAAAAAAAACAGACTTTGTCCGTTCCTTCTTATTGCTGCCGGGGCGCTACTTCCTGCAACTTTCGAGTCGCAAACAAACTCACTAACAACAATTTATCATGACCACTTTAAAGCAGTGCAAATTATAACTATCATCTAATGCTGCTTCTGTGAGATTTTTATACGCGTGCAAAATGTAAATTCGTTAGTGAGTTCTCCTAACCAGACTTTAAAATCGACAGAGAAGTGAAAAATTTCTTTCTTACCGATGGACTGAAATGTGAAAATGTGTCAAATACTCCAACTTCTTGTTAAGAGAATATTAACAAGTAAATTTAGAAGGAATAAATAAACAGATCGTCTCATTGGCAAACAAACTAAAAGTGACGGAAGGTTAATTAACATGAAGTTTATTAGTAACCCTGTTGCTGAACTGATGCACTTTCGAGTACACTTAGCAAAACGGAGGTATAAATCGTTGTTTTTACAGCGTTAGTTTGTGCGACGACCAAAAAGCGCATATGATTCTGTGAAGTATCAGACACAATGCTTAGAAATATCCTCTTCTTCAAAAAGTATAAGATTCTCTTCACATATGTGATCATGAAATTGGAGAGGACGAATGAATGAATTCGTATTAGCAGGATAACAAATGTGATGTGCTAAACCGACGGTTCCATGACGGAAAATGATGCATGATGCTGCCGGTGCTGGAGTCTAGAGGCAGGACTCTGGGAAAATTACCCACCATCAACAATGAGATGCGTATTCCAAGTTGCTTAAAGACGCACTAATTTTATATTCAAAACAAATTGCGTCACGTATTGCTAGTTCAATTTGCAACTTGTGCAATTTGGCCCTAAGTCATTAAATGCGCGGATTTTATGGCGATAAAGGTCACATTCCGCCTGCTCATTGCTCGTGAAGTCTTCTTTGGGGTTAATTTGAGTCCAAATACAGTCTCAAAGCATACAATGAAAAGATTGTAACCTTGCTGGATTCTGGACCAAATCCCGAGGTCAGTGACGAAACGATTTGAATGCCTTCTTTTAGCACAATATAAAAAAAATCGGAGACCAGAGGAGATATAAAACACAGAGCCCAGAAACGAAGTATATAGTAGGTCGTAGCACCTTTCTGTCTTGAAAAAAAAAACAGAGCAATAGGCCAATGGAGCTCTCCTGGTCAATGGAAGTGTTACAACAAAATACGAAAGAACGGTTTTGATAAAACCACTAGGTCCTTCTCGGACTGTAGCTCCAAAGTTAAATGAAATTAAAATAGTCACTGTACTAAGCTAACCGAAAGAAAAAGGGCGACTAGAGATACGTGTCAATAACGCCGCTTCATAGTTGACAGACTCTCGTATATTGTGGAAATCTTAAAACCTATAACAACCTTTGACGAGCTTCGTATACAGAAACTCATAGCACTTTCTTCAAAAAAAATGTTCCATTAGTGAACGACTCCAGTCCAGAGCAGGTCCATAAACACCGAAACAACAAGTAAAGAGTAATTTTTCAATAGCGACATGTTGAAATGCTCCTGTTGGACATCACTTGATTTTTCGCGCACAGGTCGTACATGACTACATAAGAACATGCTCATCCCACCCATCAAATTCTCTCCTGCAAACTAACCATGGTAATGCAAAAGTTATTTTAAACATAACGCACTTTCGAAGACTATCGAATGAAGGCACAACTACACCTATTCTGTCAGATGCTGTTGATGGATTGGGCAGAACTGTTTAACTAGACTTTCTCTTTGCCTTTCGTCTACTGTTATTTGTTACTACTCGTATTTGACGATTTCTTCAACAGCTATTTGTTAGATATGTTCTTTACGGTTTCTCTTTTGTTTAAACTTATAAACTACAATAGTAGCTATACTAAGAATTAAAAATTTGTTTTATTGGTAAAATTGTTACTTTGTGTGGTTTATTATTATTTTTTTTTTGTTGTTTTTACAAATTTCTTTTTTTTCTAGTTTTTCCTTTTTTTTTTTTTTGTTATTTTCTGTGTTTTTCTTTTTGGATAATCGAATAAAAATGCAGGTCGATGTGAAAAATTCAACTGTATTGGATATTGAGAGGTGGTTTGGTGGTGTTTTGTTAATTTTTACTACTACTATTAAGTTTTGTTTGTATTAAATTGTTTTGATTTAAATTTCTTTTAAGTCTAATGTTAGTCAACCAATTATTATATAAAAAAACAAACATTGTGAATTCTCTTTAACAAATTTCTTTCATTCTTTTTTTTTTTATACCCAGAAATATTGCTTTTTTAAAGAAGTTTTACTTTGCTTTTCAAATAATATATATTTTATATATATATATGTATTTATATAAAAAAAGTCAGTGTATATTTAAAAAAAAAATACATTAACAAAATATTATTTAATTTGTTTTTGTTTGTTTTAATTACAATATTGCGGCGTCGCTCCTTCGTTATTGGCGGTAATTGGCGGCGATGCAATTTTTGGTTCACCTGCAAATGAAAAACATCGAAAGGTCAGTGTGAGTCGGTTGTCAAATTATTAAAGTTTTGTAATTGAACGAGTCTGGTGCGTTTGCAGGTATCAGTACAGAAACGGCAAAACGAGGTTCAGTGGAGAATGAGGGCAAAATAAAATACCTAGTACTGCCATAAATTCTATTACACAATTATCAGCGCCCATCTCTTCAAATTTCTTAACTTTTTTCCTTAACATGTTAACTAATGAATAGAAGCCGGTTTGGTTTCAGCTTGCAGTCAATTAAAATGGAGTGGGGTGCTAAAGAAAACAGACTCGCGGTTTAGCGTTGCATTAGAGTGGAAAGAGTGCTGGCCAAATCTTCAATTTGCTAAAACTTTTCGGAATACTGAGAATGTTCGTTTATCGAACTATTGCTCGATTCAGTGAATTGTCGGAAGGGGAGGACAGGCCAAGAGGTGGTCGCACGTACGAGTGCAGTAGTAAAAGCTGTGCGTGAACGTATTCGAACAAATCCCCTTCGGAAGCAGAAGATCATGTCCAGGAAATTGAATATATCCGCCAGATCGATGTCTAGGCTAGTTCGGGGTGATCTTCACATGAAAGCCTATCGTCGATCAACAGGCCATTCTTTAACTCCTCAACTAAAAAAAATTAGGGCGGAGAGATGCAAGAGACTTTCGAACAATGGGCATGAAAACATTATTTTTACGGATGAAAAACATTTTACCATGGAAGAAATTTTTAACAAACAAAATGATAGAGTTTATGCCTTGTCATCAAAGGAAGCGAAAAAAGTAATTCCAAGGGTTCAGCGTGGCCATCATCCCGCTTCCGTAATGGTTTGGTGGCGGGTCTCTCACCAAGGTGTCACATCTCTCCACTACTGTGAAAATGGTTTCAAAACAGGTACAAAAGTCTATCAGCAACATATGCTAGAGGGTGTTGTAAAGAAACTAACAAATACTCTATTTGATGAAGGAAGATGGGTCTTCCCGGTGTATAAAGCCAAAACCACGCAGGAGTGGCTCAGGGTCAACATTCCTGCTTTTATAGTCGCAGAGAATTGGCCGTCGGGAAGTCAGATCTGAACCCATTGGATTATAGTACATAGTCAGAATTGGAGAGCAAGGCTTGTCAAACACCCCACAGACATTTTTTAGAGTATAAAAAAATCGTTGACCGTGGCAGCGTAAACGATGTCCATGGAAAGAGTACTTGCCGAAATGGCCAACACATTTGAGAGCTTGTGTTAAAGCAAAAGGAGGTCATTTCGAGTGATGTATTTTTTTTTTTTAATTACCATTATTTTTAATAAATGCAGAAAAAAACAATTCAAAATGTTTACTCGTTTTTTTTTTTATGCCGCTTTATATTTGTAACAGAATTTATGGCTGGACTAGGTATATGCTGCCAACAAGAAGAGACACACAATATCGACGAATCGGACAGAACGTCACGATAGATAGCTATAACTTTGTGTTAGATAGATACTTTGTCTACCTCGGCTCTGACATTACCTCAGAAATCAAGCGAAGAATCACACTTGCCAGCCGCTGTTACTTTGCCCTGAAAAGGCAATTGATAAGTGAGCCTTTGTCGAGAAACTATAAGACTCTATAAAAGCCCCTTATCATCTCAGTCCTGTTGAATGGTGCGGAAGCATGGACGTTATCAAAGGCAGATGAATAATATCTCCTTGGTCGCTTCGAGTGATCTTCGGTCGCGTTTGCGTTACGGGCCGTGGAGGAGGAGATTTAACAGCGCACTCTACGAGCTGTACAGCGACATGGATCTGGTCAGAAATGTACGCATCAGTCGTCTGATGATGACTGGGACGTGTAGAGCGAATGGAAACCGACGCTCTGGCCCGAAGAGTCTTCGATTCCAACCCGGAGGAATAACGCAGTAGAGGAAGACCTATTGGAAGTGAGCAACAGTAGGCAATTAGCGAAAGATTGCTCTAACTGGAGAGGAGTATTGGTTGAGGCCTATGTATTTAGGTCCACCCCGGACTGTAGCCCCACCTAAATAAGTAACGAGTAAATAAGGATGTTTAAGAAAAATGCTGTTTGTTCTGAGTTATCAAAGTGCAACAGGGGGAGGAAGTACATCTAAGAAGGACTGGAGGAGATACACTGATCAATCAGGCGTTGCCTGATATTATTAAGTTTTAGTTCCGGTTTATGTTCGCAGAATTCAAGAGTGCATTTGAATGCTCAACTATTGAAAGTATACGGAGAGCTATTCTCCGATGAGAAAATCCCCAAAACTATTTGCTATTATAAAGGAGTCTGTGGTAAAAACCACCCGAAGGTATTACCTTCTTTATCGCCAGCCAGGCAGCAATAAAAGCAACTGTAATCAAAGAAAAGCTTGTGAAATGATGTCCCCCATGGCCATCAGAATGGGTCAGTATTGAGTACTCCTCGCCAACCCACAAACCTAACCTAACCTAAAAAGGAGTGCTACAATAACCCAAGGCGTTTTGATATACACAATATACAGAAATAACAAAAAATGGAAAGTTTATTACTATCATTCTTCAGCTATAAATTATAAGAACTCAATGTAAACAAAATAACACCTTTGATCTGAATAAACTACAAACAAACAAACAGCTTTCTGACTGTTTCGGAGTGCAACAGGGGATATTCTTTCGCTTGTACTAGTGACAGACGATGCGCTAATTTTAACCGTGGGGGCATTCAAAAGACATGGGATCCAATGGAAAGCGTCTGCCAAGTAATTTGGATTTTGACGATGACATTCTGGAAAGTTCCATCAACGGGTTAGACGAACATGTGTCGATCACTGTGGGTAAATGCAGTCAGTCGATCTAACGCAAAAAAACGAAAATAATGCACACATCTATCTCAGTTTGTGCTGACGCTGGTATGGAGGAAAAGGTCGTTTTTAGAAAGTCTATTCAGTTCCATGAAACAAATTCCATCATAAGGTATTTTTCTACAGCGCCACCTCTCACGGACCTCTGACAAATATTCAAGAATATTGTATTGCTGTCACGAAAGAGCTTCTCAATAAGCCGTTTGAACTCGGCATAAAATTGTAGATCCCTTCCATCCGTCCTAAAAATTACAAACTCACACAAAACGAATGGTTGTGGGAAGCTAGGCCTACGGACCTGTTGCGCCAACTATTTATGTTTTATTTATTATTCAGTTCATTCTGCATGTTAGTTGGAGTTCCTTTGCAACAATCAAAGAAATTTGTGTATCTCGGGCTCTTGCTCACGAGGGATACTAAAAGCAATGCTAAGTTTTTCTTTGTTAATCTGGATCAATGAGACAGAGAACCTTACATTGTATAAAACCTAAGCTTTTGTACGGTATTTAGTTAGGCATTTGTTCCTTATGTATATTCACAAAATTGGAGTGTTGGCCGAAAAAATAGTTGATCCAAAACGGAATTTGTTCTTTGTGTTGCTGGGGTGATTTTGTGGAGAGAGAAACACGAGTCAATCAATGTCGAGCAGCCACCTCGATTTGGTCACGTTACAACGCATTATCCTAACTCAGATTCTATAAAATCTGTGTTACCACAGGCTAGATCAAGTCCGACACCTCTCTTCTACCCAGGTCGCTGGTGATTTTAAAGGCCGCACTTAAGAATCGTACACCTACTACCTCTAGAGTGTGCAGACGGGATAGTTGAAAATGAATGAACGAGTAATGAAATCGTTCCAGACATAAGCGCATTATTCTGAACATGTCACCAACTTAGGATGTCGATCTGTTTAACAAGTTGCCAAATTTGGTGTCAGTTTATGGCGGAACGCAGCAGAAAAAAGTAAAAAAAAACTCGCACTGCCGTTGGAATCATCTGTCACCGCCACATTTTACCAAGCGCTTAGTTAAAATCTAGCGTGGAATTTGCACGAACATCATAAGAAAGTTACAGGCTTTTATGAACGCGAAATATCCTACATTCGTTTGGTGCAAATCATATTCAACCAAATATTGTGTCGTTGAACGAGTCAAAAGCTGTTAGATGAGTTTAAATGACGCTGGATTTGTCGCACACTAAGGAAGCTAAATGACAATACGTTGAAGCTGTCCTTCGAATGGATTTGTAAGGGAAAACTGCCTGTTTAAGGACCAAATGATGAAGTTAGCAATCTTAGCAGTAAAACAGACCTAAAGGAAAACTTAACCACCATTGAAATATCTTACTGAGACCCAGAAATATGAAAAAAAAAGTTCATGAGATTGTTTAAGCAATCTGCAACTATTCTAACTAGATTTTGTTGGCCAAACAAAATATAAATGTCGACTGATCGAACGAATTCTCTTTCGATTTTGATAGCATATGATAAAACCTGAAAGTCACAAGAATTAAAAAGAAACCACGAAATTTGTGTGATGGATTACAAAGCAGGTGACCTATGGTTTTAAGAATCAATAACGTCTGTTAAAATATACCTAACTACTCTCGACTGTGTATCACAATGCTGTCCACAAAAGCTTCTTATTTCAGCCATTCTAAATTTATTGGCCAATGTTGGTTGAAGTCCTGGGTCGGCATTGTATAAGGCGAAACTTTCAAACGTAGCACGAACGATTTACTCCTCATTCGTGCAAGCGAAAACCTTTCTGACCCCTGTTTTATCACAAGTCGTATTGAATAAGCAGATTATAGCCTGATAACTCTCTAAAAATATAAAGTTCACGTAGTCCCAGCGTTTAATACCTTCGCACAGATTAAATGTCATTATTAGGACTTTTCTTATTATGTTTATATTATTCATAAAGGATCATCTATTTCGATGGTTCTGATCAACAGTCGGCACTTGTACTACTGTTGTAAAAGTAAATGATGTAAATAGATCATGTGGGTGGGTGAAATAGAAAACGCCTATTGTCGAGCTGTCGCCGGAAACATCGACCAGACGCCGTGCCTCGCAATTAGCCATCAGCCGGTCGTCCCTAAGGCGAATTTTGGTCAAAAACTTGCGCATGTTCGCGTACAAAGTCCAGTCCGTGCATCAGCTGCTGCCTGTCCAAGCCATCCTCAATCTCGAGGACGAAGTGGACGATTTTTCGACCAAAATCATAATGAGCGATGAGGCTCATTTTCCACCTCAGCGGGTACGTGAACAAGCAAAACTAACGCTTCTGGGGCACCGAAAATCCACGAGTAATGCACGAGGAGCCATTACACCCGCTCAAAGTTACTGCATGGTGCGCTGTTCACGCTGGAGGAGTCATCGGGCCATTTTTTCCACAACGCCGCTGGTCAAGCAACAACAGTGGACGGTGCGCGCTATAGGGCCATTTTAACCGAATTTTTTTTTTGCCGCAATTGGACGAATTATGACTGGAGGACATGTGGTTCCAACAGGACGGAGCAACGGTACACACTGCGCGAGCCACAACCGATATTCTGAAGGCGGCGTTCCCGGGTCGCCTCGATCTCTCGTTTTGGCGATTTGCACTGGCCCGCAAGATCGCCCGATTTGACCGCTCCAGACTTTTTTTTTAAGTCCCGTGTTTACGTGAACAAGCCCGAGACCCTAGAAGCCCTCATGGACAACATTCGACACGAGTGCGAGAATCTGTCACCCAAAGTTCTCGCCGAAGTGATGAAAAATTCCATAAAACGAGCCCGTATGGCAATCAATTGTCACGGCGCCCATTTGGCCGATATCGTCTTCTCGACTTGACCAAAAAAATTCTAAAGGTTCAAATAAACATAATCAAAAAACAGAATCGAAGTTTTTTATTTAGAAAAAAATGAGAGCCAAACAACAACTTCGGATGACTTATTTTGGCCCACCTTGTATTAGATCAATTATCTAGCTTCAACATTCCCGTGAACCTTTAGTGCAATCAACGACAGAGTGGTGTAGTGTATCACTTGTTAACACAAAAATCATGGCGCGCCTAGACCCCAACATTGAGAACAAATGTCCAAACTGCAACTGACGCCCGACGTACAACACCATTTTCAACTCTCCAGCAAAACCAACCGCATTAAGACCAGAAATGCTATCGACCAACCCAACTGAAGTGGCACAATTCCTCGGACTTAGAATTGGAGACGAATCGACGAATGATGAGTGAAGATGCTACAACAAAAACAACAACCGTTTATGCCCTACACCTGAGCGGTTTGTGGAAGTACCATCAGCCAGATGTTGTTATGTAAATATTTATGCACGTGAGGAGTAACTCTGCAACAGATGTATTTTCCGAAGCCACCAGAAGACTCGCGGGAATATGGAACAAGCAAAATGCTCCCTAAAGATGGTTAAAAGAATTTCGATAGGTGGGGTAGTTTGTGATATTGAAAACAAACAAATTCTATCTAAAGTTGAAGCGGTCGGCACTTTGTGTCGTCCTCACTCTCTCAACGCAAATACCAAATAACAACTTGGTATTCGGAAACGAATCTTTATTTCCACACCGAAAATTATGTTTGAAAGTGTTTTTGTTTTATTTTGTATTCTTCTTGTGTTCAACGTCTACCTCTATATGTGGACAAGATTTTTTTTTTGGAAAGCGTGTTTCCTTACACAGAAAAAGGTACATTGAAGCCTACACAAACAGATAGCTGCAAGCGTTTAATACGTTTGCTAAAGATCAACGCCAGCCGATTAAAAATAAACTGACAGCGGCCAACGACGAACTCGGTTTAGGTTTGTAACGCTCAAACTGCGTAAGTTTGCAGTGTTACCTTAAGGATCATAAATCGGGTGACAAATTCACATTCGAATGGGACAGAAACACAAATTCAAACATTCCAAAATTACACAAAAAAAAAAAGCGTTTAGGTCGAAGTCGTTGTCGGCAAAATTTCGCCCTTGTGATGAACAGTTTACTTAAAAAGAAAAATACAAAGCCAAATAAAGAAACTGCAACTGGTTTAAGGCTCAAAATAGCGATAAATCCCTTCAGAAGTTTGGAGACTGTTACCTCTTACAAAGCACAAACTATTCCTAGCTGCAAATAAGGAATTACACAATCGAAACGTGAATGAATAAGTATCATCACTGAGCTTTGTTTGACAATGTAATAAAACGAAATAGAGTCTTACAACCAATCAATTCTTACGGAAAAATTTATAAACATTTGCTACAACCCAGTTCATACCACATTCAAAACTCTCTCACCTATAAATACACCACAAGTGCCTCCCCAAATTCATTCAAAAACAAACTTTCCCCCAAAATTGATAGTCAATTCGTTTCGAAATACTATGTACCTTAACCAAATGGTCGTCCCAATCCTTGACGATGTTAACAGAGTTGTGCTCGCCTCCCGAGAAGACTCACGTGAATCCTGCAAAGATGAACGAAAGGCAACAGATAATCTTCACTGGACGGCTTCTGAAGACAGTCAATATGTACAAGAAAAAATTCAGCTCACTCGAATGAATAGTAGGCAAAAACTACGCAAGGAAAGTGTAGCAGCAATCTCTGAATGTGACAACAAAGCACCATGCTCGGGTGAAAGAATGTCAATCCTCACAACTAGCTGACTAAGAAAACAAATACCAATCGTCCATAACACAACACACAGAGCAATTTATTGACAAAAAAAAAATAAATAAATGTTTTACTTACAGAAATCATTACTTTCGGCTTTGTGTTCATTGCCCGCTACTGATACTGGCGGGGCTGGTGGTGGGGTTGCTGGGGTTACTTCAGAGATCGCATTTACCTCTGAATTTTTAGCATCAACATTATTTGCAACTGAGTTTTCCTCTGGTTTGCTGTCCACTACTGCGTTTTTGACTTCCTCCACTGGTTTGACAACTTCGGCGACAACTGCCGAACTTTCCTGTTGCTCAGCAACAGCTTTGTCTGATTTGTTCTCATGCGTATTTTCTGTTGCGTTTTGCGCACTCTCGGCTACGGGTTCTGGGGCGACTGGAGTTTCTTCCTTGCTGATGCCGTCCACTTCCATTGGTTCAGGTTTTTCATCCTGTTTCGCTGGAGCAGGTTCTTTTTCTTCGGCAGCGGATGCAGTTGCGTTCACCTCTGATTCGGCATCAATGGCTTTTTCTTCTGTTTTGGCCGCATCAACGGCCAAACTTACGTCGTCTTCTTTTACGGATTCCGGCTCCGAGAAAATCTTTTCAGGAGTTGTCTGCAAACAAAAATAAAAAGAAAACACTTGTGTTAGGTACAGTGGCAATTGTGGGAGAAAAACGTACTTTTGTTTCTCCTTCGGCGGTGGTATCTAGTTTCCTTCCTTTGCCACGTCTAGGGGTTCCCGATGTGGCGCGTGCCTTCTTTGTAGGTGGTGGAGTGTCAACTACTTTTGATCTTGATGGGGTACCTCGTGTACTGGAGCGTGTCTTGCGACCGCCTTCAATTTCCAATGTGCCACCCATAGCTTTGACAAGCTCTTCGCTTTCGCGTTGGGCACGTTCAACTGCTGATACCCGTTTGGAGGGCGTGCGTTTGACCTGGAAAGGGAACAAATGTTTATAAACTTTAGATTGTGTATAGTATAGTAAGATCTGAGCTACAATCGAACGACTTTACCAGCGCCAAAGCAAATAATATAAAGAGACTATCCCAGGAGAATAAAAAAGAAGATGAGGGGTTGGTCAAATGTTATTTAATTCTGAGAGTAACTGACAGGCTAAGGTTGGGTTGAGTCAGGTTGTGAGATCGTCTCGATTATGATAATGGACTTTTAGCCATTATTTCATTTTTAACGTTCTGTCTAGTCTAAGGGCCCATCTTGATCTCCAACGAGATTCAGTGACTTCCATTCGTTTCAAAAACTTGAACCGCAATGGCTACAACGAATTTTTTTATTGTTAGCCTGTTGCACACATTCTTACATTCTATTTTGGGTTAGGTAGAATGGCAAATATTGAATCGAAGTAGACTACACTTACAGACATTAGGTTAGCAAATAAAAACTTGGCAGATACGGAATCGCCGGTGAGGCTTCAATAGAGGACATAAAAAAAGGGCTAACCCGCCGCTCCTATGTTGGAGGATTGTCTTAACTCCACAATCAAGTATACCTACAATTTTTTATAGTAAACCTTCGTAAATCTACGAACATTTCCAAAACTTTTTAATAAATTTTAAACACCTGAATTTATTTTTATTTCAGAGCGTGAAGTATTCGGGAGCCTTGTTTCTCGTTTACATTTTTCCCTTTATTGAGAAAAATATGTTCTTGCACACATTGTTTGGCAGTTCCATGTGTTTAGTCCTGCTACGCAGTCTATTTATGATTCCAATAGATGCCCTGTCTAAAGGGGTAGTTATTTCACTCCATATTTCATCGTTCGGTGTTTTTATGACTCACGTTTTAGAATTTGACAAAAAGAGCGGGAAAATATTTACGTGACGCCTTCAATAATGTATTGCACTCTTACAGACTGTCCTTATATGCTCCAATAAACAAAAGCTTGACATGAGTAAATTGAAAGATGTAATCTAATGCTTTTAACAACGTTCCAGACTGTACTGCAATACAAATAAAAGAGCATCACAGAAAACTTTCAAATTGAATTTGTGTAACTGTCAACATTATGACGTCAAGGTTCTCAAACCCTGCCAGCCCCCTGGCGGTGTGTCTAGAAATGTACAAACTAACTGACATTAGTCATGTCTTTTTTAAAATATTAACAAACCTACACACAAATTAATAAAACTTATTCGATAGAAGCAAACAAAACAAGAAAAAGAACAAAAAAAAATCCACGAATGAAAGAGAAGAAAAAATTCGATTCATGTGCTAATATGACAATCAAAAGGAAAAAACGAAACACGTTTGTTATGTGTTCCGAGTGTGAGTAAGCAGCACTTTGTTGTGTGTACCCTTTCTATTCGTACATCGCGCGACGACGACGAGATAGAGAAGATATGCCTTTTGTTGGTCGTCGTTAAAGAACGAATCCTAACCAATGATTTTCCATTTCCATTTCGCCGTGGCAGAACTAATTATGAAATCAATGTGATTTTTGGGAAACTAACACCTAAAAGAAGGCAAAAACGATAGAAAACAACAGGACAAGACAGCAGCATCATGTTCTCATGAACAGATATACACATAAATGTATATCTGTTGAAATTCACCCCCGCTGTCTCTTGCCGACGCCGCTCTAACACCATAATCTTCGATAAGAAATACAGAGGGGTACAAGCGGCGGTGTGCCGTGTGCGGCTTCAAGAGCCTCTCTCTACATTCATTTCGTGCACACTTCAGAGCAAAACACAACGAGAAAACCCAAAGCACACATTTACAGCATTATTTCTCGAAAATTTGCTGCCCTCTTGGCGGCTCGCTGGTTGCTGTTGCCGCCGCCGCCGCTTTCCGATAGGTACCAAGCGGCAAATGAGGAAACGATATTTTCATGCATATTGTAAAGCTACACCGATGCCACCACTATCATAATTTTTTCGTTTGATTTTTTTTATGGCGCTTCCATTGCATAAACCCTCGCAGCAACACGCAACAATTTTTTTTCTTTTTTTTGTCGTTTTGTTCGTTATTTCCATTACTCGTTCACTTCACTTTATTCTTCCGCTCAAATGAAAGGAAAAAAAAAAACTTGGAAAAACGGCGCAATGGTGGAACGGCGATGAAAAATGCGAGTACTGAGTAGGGAATGGCGATTAAAAAGTGAAATTCTAGGCGGAAATTGGGCGACTTTTCGAATACTTACGGGTGTAACTGGTTTATTTTCGACTTCTAGGACCTGTGGGGCTACCGCTGACGACTCAAGGTTCACCTCGTCTTGTTGTTGTGGTTTATTATCACCGCTGCTTCCAGTGTCAGACATTTTTCACAAAGTATGTTTAGATTTTCCAATTGGGAGATAGTTACGCGCTTGGCAATTTTAATTTCGCTAAATCACCGTGATGTGTGATGACTTGTGATCACACTAGTGGATTTTTTAGATGGCGGGGATTAATTTCTTTATTTTTATTTTTTTTTCGCGCTCACACACTGCCGTTGGCACACACAAAGATTTTGCTGCTGTCGCTGGTGTGATGATGAGATACTTTTTTAAACGATTGCTGTTGCCTATACTGAAGTTGCTATAAAATCTCAAGTACGTATGCTTGCCTTTGCCTTCGTTCTACGGGGTTTTCACTACTTGTGTGTTGTGTGTTTTTTGAGTATGGAAAATTTTCAAATGGCGGGCATTTTTTTCGTGTTGCCTTGTTGTTGTTGTTGCTGTTAGGTTGGCAGTAGCGCACCAAGCTCCTGTGATTCGCAGTTGAATAGATAGATGGCGGTCGACAAACAGTCGCAAGGGTGTGTTTGCCTTCACAAAAATTGTAAGTTCTTTTAAATAGATACCTATCTCCTAGGTGTAACAGAATTTAAAGATTTGTAATACCTATATATCTCTGGCTTAAAAGTACCTATCTTAAATTTACCACAAATTTTACTGCTGTATTAAATATAAGTTAGTTGTGCTTTCGAAAAGGTTATTGGGGACTTTCATCTAGTTTAGTAAGTCTGACAGCTCTCTGTCTAGATCTATCTCTGTTTTGATTGGGGGAAATCGGTCATATGAGCATCTGCTTCAGTTGACGTTTATGGAGGGGTAGCCGACGAATCTAGTCAGGTTACATCTCATCCAGACCAATCTAGTCGACTATATGACTAGATTCTTTAATGCGGCCATTGTTTCTATGAGTAGGTATTTTATTTTGACAACAGAAAATGACACACGGAAACACGTTTCAACATCTTCGACTTACCAATCCTATATGACACTTTCTATAGTTTAGAAATTGAATTTATAACAAGTCAAAAAGTTAAATTTATTGTCAGTTTAAAATACTTATATAGTTTTCAATACGTTATCGTTATCTCAAATTCATAAAATAACAGCGATTAGGACGACATTTGATTCGAAATCCGCTAGCAGAACTTAACTGAACAAGCAATTTTTCGAACCTGAAAGAAAAGGGACTAGTATATATTCTATATGACAAGTGAAACGTATTCTTCTCCTAGATCTCTTTTTATGTTCGATTCATTTTTGGAATCTATAGCAATTTGTTTTGAATCTAGATTTTTTTTATAATTATTGGCAATCAGTAGATCGATAATTCAAACAAAATTTATTTCTATCGTCCACTGCATATGCCAACATGTAATTTGCTCTAGATAAAACCATGAATTAACAAAACAGACAACTCAGAAAGTTCCGTTCGTAAGGTTTTTAATCACCTGTGGATTTTTCTGAAATGTCAAAGCAAACTCAACTATTTTGTTTACTGTAGAAGTAAGTTTCATTTGTATGGACAGAATTAGGTGAAAATCTAAATTGGAAATTATTTAATAGTCTGCAACACTGTACAATACCACATTTGCGAAGTACATCCGTTCTATGTTGGTGCATAACTGAACTAAATAATAGTTCAAGAACTGGTTTATTTTAAAAGAACTCCAAGTAACTAGTTGATTATTTACTTTTCTTTATATTTTGACATATTTGTAGCACATGTGAGAAATCTGACAGTCGTCTCATTTATTCACGGACTTTCAATTGTTGGCTTTTCGTGGATTAAACAATTTCTGTAAATAATGTCCGATTTTGATTATAACTACTCTTCGGATGATGAACCGGTATCGAAAGACCATAAGAAACTTCTTCAAGCAGTGGGCAACCTAAGCAAAGTGCAACATATCAAAAAAGTCGCACGCAAAGAGCCGTCAATTACCCAAAATGAGTTCGACTTGATAAAGCCCCGTATAGAAGGGCCTAAAACTTTACCAACCTCAAGCTCCGTAAGGGTTGTGGATTTAGTGAAGACACTGAAAGGAACAAGTCAACATTTAAACGTCGGTAAGGAACTAAAAAATGTGCAAAGCTCAAGCAAAGTTCTGTCCAAACCACTGGAAAAACCCGAAGCAGAACGTGTTATACGCACCATCAATTATGAAAAGACCAAAAAAGAATTAGAACGATGGGATGCTGTGGTAGCGAAATTTCAATCGGCCGAAACGCAAACATTTCCTTTGGACTCGGAGACTGTTTACATAAATACAGGTAGGTTCAAGAAACCCCTGCAACTATCACTTAAATCCGAGTTGCAAATAGCTGTGGAGGAGGCGGAGGCAAAGTTGCGCGCATTGAAGGGTGAGAAGAAATATGTAGAAGCGGAGAATGATGAACAAATGGAGAAAATGTTACTGACAAAGGAAGAGATCAAGAAGCGTCGTCAAGAACTGCTGTACCTTAAGATGCGTCAATCACAGAAATCGGCAAAACTTCGTCTGCAAAACAAAATTAAATCGAAGAAGTATCACAGATTGCTGAAGCAACATAAGCTCAAAGAGCAACTGAAGGACTTTGAAAATTTGCAAAAGCATGACCCTGAGGCAGCTTTAGAGAAGTTGAAAGGACTGGAGAAGAACAGAATTTTGGAGCGCGCCAATTTGAGACACAAAAACACTGGAACTTGGGCCAAAAACAATCTGGTCAAGGCAAAATACAACCGAGATGTTCAGAAGGACCTGTCGGAGCAGCTGGCTTTGAGTCGGCAGTTGACTGAAAAGAAAGACGCGTCTGAGGGTGAAGAAGACGAAAAGTCGGATGACGACGCCAATATGGACCTGGGAAATGAATCGAATCCGTGGATGCAAGCAAACGGCAAGAAGCGTGAGGAGCAGCCGGTCAATACCACTGAAGGTGGTTACCGAAAGTACTGGACGCAACGCAATGAGAACGAGGAAAAGTTAAAGAAGCATCAGGCTATGCTCGCTGAAGACTCTGGTGTGGAGGAGGACGAGAAGGAGGAGCTCGACGAGGAGAAACCTAAAGATTCGGCCAGCCTACCCAAAACGAAAAAGAACAAGAAACGTAATAAGAAGAAGGCACCCAACACTCCAGTGATAGAAAACGGTTGGATCGTCGAAGATGTAAAGGAGATGGACACAGACGCGAACATGCAGACTATCGAAAACCTGTTCGATAAAGCCGAAGACAACGTCGCCAAGAGGCTTACAAAGCAGCAATTGCAAATCAAGAAGGATCTCAGTAAAAGGACAAAGAAGAATCCAAAGGAGGCAGCACCACGTCGGGAGAAAAACGAGCTTAAGAACTTGGAGAACCTGAAATTCAAGAACATATCAGCACGCATCGATATCGACGAACAACTTCTTGAAACGGCAGCCGGCTCCCAGCCAGTTCTTCCAACTGCCACTCCCAAATCCACTATTCTTTCATCAAATGACACCATAAAGCACGACAACTACGCAGACGTGAAGCCGAAAACACTAAAGACGTCCCTCGCTGAGATCACAAACGCAGAGGAAGACCTTGACTATGAAAACGAAGAAGACGGCATCGAAATCAATAGGCAAGCGACTATAAACGACGCTTTCGAAGATGACGACATTGTCGCTGAATTCAGTAAGGAGAAGACTGCCGAAGAAAAAAAAGCACTGGCTGAGCAGATAACACTGTCGATGCCTGGTTGGGGCTCCTGGGCGGGAACGGGCATCTCGCCAAAGCCAAACAATAAGTTGGTTCTGCAATTTGGAAAAGGTGAGGACAACAAACTGGCAACTGATAACGATGCCAACAAAAGTCGAGTACGCATCAACGAAGTGGTAAACAAAAAAATGCGCGAACATTTGGTATCCGATGTTCCATTCCCATTCACTTCAGTTCAGGACTACGAGGCGAGTATAAGAGCACCGGTTGGCAGAAGTTTTGTTCCAGAGACAGCGTTTCGTATGCTGACGAAACCAGCAGTTATCACGAGGAGGGGACACATTATCAAACCAATGGATGAAAGTGAACTACTTCGGCCTGCTAAGCGACCACGGTCGGTCGTCGAGAAGAGAATCTTGTATGATGCGCAAGTGGCTGCGAAATAAAGGAAACAAAAATGTGATCAAGGTTTTTCATTTCATGTGGATCATGTGCTCACTAGCTTAATGTTCGATTTTACTCCAACAAATTGATTGAATTACCATTAGGATGGTTTTATGATTGACTGAAACATGAAACAAACATTTCCCCATCGTTGGCGAGATAGTTGCAGAGTTGCCCACATCAAAGCTGACCCTTTTGCAAAAATTAAAAATATCACAACCATAGCGATTTGTATACGAAAATCTACATAACACTTACGCAGATCTTGATCGAGCAGTCATTGGTTAACTATTTGTTGGTTAAGTCGCTTAAGATTGTGACGAATATTGACAAAAGTCCACTTGATCCATTGTAATTGTCATTTATGTTCCAATAAAATGGCAAATTGGTTTCAGCCGCTGGATTATTTCCAACTAGTATGGTTTCCCTCATGTATTTTTAAAGATTTTACTTCCGAACCAGTCTTAATAAATTCTTCGTGAAGATTTTTTGACAATTTCGAAAGATTTTTGTTTTAAGCAACACAGTTTACTAAGTGATTTCGTTTGCATGTAGTTTTATGAAATATATTCTGCTCGCAAGAATATCCATCAATTCCTACCAATGGCTATTTCGTGACAAATGGTTGATGAATGGAAATGGAAGTATCGATATCGAGTGCACATCGTTAATCAAACCAACCAAGCAATTCAGCTTAAACTTTCATTAAAGACGATTTCTTTCGCAGACGATTTCAGTGGACCCCTGGTGATATATAAAACGTGTAAAAGTGATTAAATCGTGGCGGGTATCGATTAAACAATAGCTAGTGACTCGTCAAATCGAAAGGTGAAGCAAATGCGAACGTAGGTAGAGGAAGCTTAAGCAAATCGCGGAATATTATGAAAATATACGGGAATGGGGTTGTGCTAGTAAGAAGAATATGCTAAATATGGAGAATTTTTAATATTTGAACGGACTAGTTGATCTTTGGTCACAGCATAAAGAATTGCTTTCAACTTTTTTAAACTGTGCTTAACAAAGTGAGAAGTTTTCATTATTAGTTCGTAGCCACCACTTCAAAATACTTAAAATATTTTTTTCTGAAACATGTGTATGTCCACGAACAGACCTAAGCAAATGTTCGGAGTAAAATCTATTACATTCTCAATGTAAGTGTCACTGTCATATGAGTGACAAGTACACTCAAAACCGCATCAGCAACAGCCACAAGAAGCACATTTTCCAAGTTTGTTTCTATTTAAAAAATGACGAAAGTTAGTTTAGAACAAATAAAATCTATCGGACAGGTACTCAACAACAAGGAGCGCCCATTAAAGGAAAGATTTCGTGCGTTATTTACATTGAAAAATCTCGGTGGAGAAGAATCTGTAGCAGAAATAAGCCGCTGTTTTGAAGATGATTCAGCTTTGCTAAAGCATGAGCTTGCATATTGCCTGGGGCAGATGCAAGATACGTCCGCAATTGATGTACTAACAGGGGTGCTCGAGGATGTCAGTCAAGAACCAATGGTTCGTCATGAAGCTGGTAAGTAAATCAAAGTTTACGAAAATCATCATTTTTCTGACAATATTTTTGCTTTAGCTGAAGCTTTGGGAGCGATAGGCGCTGCAGAAGTAATACCGGTACTTGAAAAATACAAGAACGACAAAGTTGTCGAAGTTGCCGAAACGTGCGCCATCGCTTTGGATCGAGTTAATTGGCTTAAAAATGCCAACACAGTGGAAGATCAAAATCCATACCATTCTGTTGATCCGTCACCGCCAATTGAAAATAAACTTGCCGTTGATGAGCTGAAGAAAATCTACTTAAATACAGAACAGTCGCTCTTCGATAGATATCGGGCAATGTTTAGTTTGAGGAATCTTCGAACGGAGGAAAGTGTACTGGCCTTGACTGAAGGCCTGAAAGACGACAGTGCACTGTTCCGACATGAGGTGGCTTTCGTACTGGGTCAGTTACAGGAACCATGTAGTATTCCTTATTTAAAGGAGAATCTGGAAGATACAAATGAAAATGAAATGGTACGACATGAGTGCGCCGAAGCTTTGGGTGCAATTGCAACAGAGGAATGTACGAATATTCTTAACAATTATTTGAACGACGATAAGCGGGTCGTTAAGGAGAGTTGTGTCATTGCTCTAGATATGTGTGAGTACGAGAAAAGTCCGGAGTTTCAATATGCTGATGGGTTAATCAACAGCACAAAGTAGAAATATATACCGATACAAATATAATTTTAACTGGAAAAGTATAGCAATAGAATTTTTTTTGTTGCCCCCCTAACGGACCAAAGTGCATTTGTCAGAAGGTGGAAAAATCATCATCACTTCTGGTCTGTTGTAATCGCTGCAATGATGGATTGACAAAAGCCGAGTTGGAATGTGGGTCTTGAGATAAAGAATTCGCCGAGGTGAAAAAAACTCGTATAGGAAAAATATAAATGCTAATTTTATTTTGTTTATATATGTAAATGCAATAATGAGAGCCCAACTATTCTTCGGCGTCGGCAAACCTCTCCTCGTTGATATTCAAATCTTGCAAATTTCCCTCAACATTCTCATCGAATTCCATATAATCACTGTCCGAATCAGAAACACTATCTTCCGAGTCAGGATGCAAAGCTTGGCAGTCTATCATTGCCTGGTAGATGGCTTCAACAGTATTTGGATCACTTGGTATAAACCAAAGTTCAGTCATCTCTTCAGTGTCCGACTCAAAATCACTTGCATCACCATTCAATTGTTCAGCAAGCAGTTCTTCATCGTCATTTACGCCATCGCCATAGACTCCTTCCCACACCAGCTTGTGATCTATCATGACGTAAATGCTTTTAACGGGACTGTTAGCAATTCCATGGACACTTATCTGCTTCCATTGGATAGAAAGTCCTTCAGGTCTATCCATGGGCATCCATTCCAAGGAACTACATGTGTAGAAAGGTTATTTTTCAACTTGATTTTATGATGATAAATGCGTGAGATAATTACTCTTGGTTAACGTATAATGTCCCGAGTCCTACGACCTTTAAACCAATTCTCAATCGCGTGTTGTTTGAGGTGTATACTAAACCGGCATCGGGGACACCAATATGTCGTATTAAAACCATTTTTAGACTAAAAAGTTTACAGTTAAACGAATAAAAGTCCAGCGAATAGATTTGAGATGTGTTGACCAGACCTTTTATACGAACACAAAAATATATGTATTTCAAATGTAAAATATGTTTTCGCAAATATTTGCGCTTTTTACACTAAACAAAAAAGAAATTCTTCAAAGGGGTAGTGTGAGGGGGCATGGAATGTACTGTTCAGGGCTGATGACAGCCATTCCGGTATATTTCCACAGTGTTCATGTGGTAAGTTATTTTCCCACATGAATTATGTAAGGACTGTTTCGTTTATAATAAAATGTGTCCTCCGATCTGAATAAGTATGCATATGAAGAACGGTACCTTTATTAAATCTGTCTATTGGCGATATTTTGTAGGAACATTTAGGAACAGATTCCCGAATCTGACAAAAAATGTATAAAAAGAAAACTGAAAACATAAATAATTGCAATAAATAACAAAGGCACAAAACTAATTATAGTCGTGTTTTTTTGAGCTTCGTTCTCAGCAAAGCAAAGTAAAGTAAGATTTTCAGCACACAACTACTGCGAGTCTCGAAGTATCAAGTGAGCGTAGTTCAAAGCAGAGATGAATGAATAAAAGAGATGGATATCTTTCGTACGTTTATCCCTCCAAAACCCATTTGTTTACATTAGGCGTGTTTTTTTGAGCTTCGTTCTCAGCAAAGCAGAGTAAAGTAGGATTTTCAGCACACAATTTACAATAACTACTGCGAGTCTCGAAGTGTCAAGTAGCGCGTAGTTGTTGTAATTGCGTGCTAAAAATCCTACTTTACTTTGCTTTGCTGAGAACGAAGCTAAAAAAAACAAGGCTAATAACTACTGCGAGTCTCGAAGTGTCAAGTAGAGCGTAGTTGTTGTAATTGCGTGCTGAAAATCCTACTTTACTTTGCTTTGCTGAGAACGAAGCTAAAAAAACAGGACTAATATAAAAAATCGTTTTCATACGCGAAAAATGAATAATTCGGTTACAAAAGCAATCCTTCCATCGATAAACACTTCGTAACCGCCAGCTGTGTGTCATACACATTGGTATTAGCGAAAGTATGTGTAAATCGTAGAAAAAAATCGAGATTTCTGAAAAGTGCCTAAGGTAAAAAAAAAAATAATTTTTTTGGCAAATCGAAAATGAAAAGCAGCCTCGTTAAAAAAAATTGATTTTTTCATTATTCTTTTTGCCAAATCGTAAACGACATTAGAAATCCAAACTTTCGGGAAATTTTTAAAATGAAAATGCACTCCAGATCCACAACTCCGAAATAGTGTAATTAAGGTTTTGATTTTATTTATGAGAGAATTAGTTATTTTCATAATACCAACCAACTTTCTACTCACAAAATGTAGATATTGCATTTGTATTTGAGAAATTATTTCCAAAATCTGCTTAACCCTTAAATGCCCAGTGTATCTTTAAAGATACAACCATTAAAATAATTATTTCTTCGTTTGTTTTTACTTTATTTACTTGTTGCTTACTATAGTCGTGTTTTTTTGAGCTTCGTTCTCAGTAAAGCAAAGTAAAGTAGGATTTTCAGCACGCAATTACAACAACTACGCTGTACTTGACACTTCGAGACTCGCAGTAGTTATTGTAATTTGTGCTCTGAAAATCCTACTTTACTTTGCTTTGCTGAGAACGAAGCTCAAAAAAACAGGGCTTATTTTAGCTTTATTAATTAAAAATGTATCCACTGTAAAAAAAATTGACCCATAACTTTTAAATTAAGCTTACTTTTTATGAAATATTTGCCTTTTTGAATTTTTAGCAAATTTAAAGAAAAAAACACATTTTTTTATTTTTTAATACTGAAGAATGTGACACTGCTGGATAAGAAAAAATATATTCTAATGAACGCATATATTAGCCTTGTTTTTTTGCGCTTCGTTCTCAGCAAAGCAAAGTAAAGTAGGATTTTTAATACGCAATTACAACAACTTCGCTCACTTGACACTTCGAGACTCGCAGTAGATGTATGCTTAAAATCTTACTTTACTTTGCTTTGTTGAGAACGAAGCTCAAAAAAACTCGCCTATTATGAAATAAAATACAGATATTTTAACAAAATGCGATATACCTACTGTGGGGGGTTAATGCCCAGTGTATCTTTAAAGATACAACCACTTTTTTGATAATAACTTCTTGAAAAAAAAAATATGTTTTTTTTAAACAGCGGATTTGTTGTTCTTGTGTCCATTTACATATAAAATATTTTTTTCAACAAAATCGGTTTCATTGGGCATTTAAGGGTTAAAATCACAATCAGCTCCATTTCCATTGTGGTAGCAGCTTTATGAAATATCCACCAGTTTCGACACCAGATGGCGCAAGATAACGATAATTAACTTTTTGACATTTTCTTTTGATACGTTCTTTATCCTGAACTTCATTTTGTGTATATTGTTTTTTGAGGTGCTTAGCTGGTTAGGCCGGGCTTTGTCGATGCGGATCGTTCTTAATTAAAATCCTGTGTTCTTTTATTCAATCAACACATCGGCTGCCAAGTAAATATATAAACAATGGATATTATAATTGCAAATGTAACTCACATAGAGTTTAAAATCGAAAAAGACCTCAATGGACAATTTGGTGCGCTTCCTCTTCCATTTCCTGGAATGGACAGTAAGTCTTCTCAAATAGTTACACTCCCACAAACTGCTAACAGAATCCTATTCTATTTTTCAGAATCTACAGCAGCCGTTTGTCAATTTTTCAACTGTATCGATGGGTCCATGTGTGATAAAGGTGTCGCCTGCCCATTCCGTCATGTGCGTGGTGACCGAACAGTTGTGTGCAAACATTGGCTACGTGGTTTGTGTAAGAAGGGAGATCAATGCGAATTTCTACACGAGTACGATATGACGAAAATGCCCGAGTGCTACTTCTATTCTCGTTTTAATGCGTGCCACAACAAGGAATGCCCCTTCCTGCACATTGACCCTGAAAGCAAACTAAAAGACTGTCCGTGGTATGACAGGGGGTTTTGCCGGCACGGTCCTCATTGCCGTCACAGACATGTTCGAAGGGTACTGTGTATGAACTATTTGGCTGGGTTCTGTCCAGATGGATCAGCATGCAAGTACATGCACCCAAGATTTGAGCTTCCTGCGCCTCCGGAAATACCGAAAGACCAAATGATTAAGCGTCTGCCTACGTGCCATTACTGCGGGGAACTGGGCCACAAAGCGTCTGGCTGTCCGAAAATGCCACCAGAGCAGCGGGAAGTCACCATTCGCCAGGAGGAGGCGCGATTTCGTTCTCTCACCTATTACAAACAAATGGGCAACCACCATCATTATCACCACCAGCCTCATCATCAACAGCAGCAACAAAACCCGAACCTTGTAAATACATCGCCATCCGAAGACAACCCAGAGGGTCTAAAGCAGGATTCGCCACAGAAACCCATTCCAAGGCCACTGGAGGAGATCACATGCTACAAGTGCGGCCACAAGGGGCATTACGCTAACAAGTGCCCCAAGGGCCACCTCGCCTTCTTGTCGAACCAACACAGTCACAAGAAGAAAGAGAACATTTAACAAAGCGCACATCATACTTATGACTCCGTTAAAGTATAGGCTTAGAGATAACCGTATAACGAAACAGTTTGCAACCATAGTCTCCAGTTATGTTAATTTTCATTTCGTATAATTAAAGAGAAATTATCTAAATACATCAGCGTTTTGAGTTTGAAACGCGTCGTCGTCAACAACGACCGTCCCTCTCCATCGCATCATCTAATAGCTCGTAAGCTGGTCGGTAAGTAACCTCGCCTGTGACAGGATCTTCTATTCTTAGGTGTGGATTCTGGTGCGTGTTCGTAGTGTCACCCAGCGACGTGTAGCCCTTGTCGTACAGCGAGCAGTATGGTACCTTTTTCTCAAGAAGGTAGGTCCAAATGTCTTGACACGACCAGTCCAGTATGGGATTCACACGTAGTAAAGGCGGCCAACCAGGATCTGTTTGCTGTAGATGAACGTCTTAGTGATCCAAATATTAATAAGATTCCTTGAACTCACCTGCATTGGCTTCATTTTGGCTCCATGGGGATCTGTTCTTCTCAGTCCCATTACAACAGCTTTCAACTTGGGCTTCTCAGAGCAGATTTTCTCCAAAATGGGTTTAATGCTACCCTGTTGCTGTATCATATCCACTTTATATGATTTCTTACATTGTGCCACGAAGTCTTCCACCTCCTGGAACGGACTCTTTGGTTGAATATATAGGACTGGTATCACAGAGTTCCTCAAATGCTCCTGCTGTTCCAAGTACTCACTTAGCAGGTCCAGTACAACAGTACAGTCTTTGCCGCCGTTAAACGAGACAAACACTTCGTCTGGAGAGTAGTTTTGAAAAATGTTGTCGAACAACTGCTTCAAGTACATTCTGGGTCACTTAAGATAAGTCATTATCACGTCTACTTACCTCGAACACTTGATTTGTTTTTGCCAACGTCGAACTACTTATGGGTCGTGCACTGCCGTTGGCTTTTCCTGTGTTCTTAAGGTTTGTCATCGTTGGAAAAATTATTTGTTTGGTTGATCTTGTGTAGAGCCCTGTTGCGATGGGGAAATAAAGTTACTTGGCTGGAGATTTTAACAAAAAAATCGGGTTATACTGTTATGAGAGTTTCCAAAGCTAAGAAAACTTGTACGAAGTAAGCGAAAGTGGGACATTAAATGCTATTAGGTAAAAGATGACGACAGATTTTATATTTTTCTAGTGACTGTCACTTTGGATCAGCTGCCTGTGCCTGCTAGTCTCCAAAATAAATAAACCGAAAATGTCGTTACGTGACGTTTGCCTAAGCTGAGTTCAGGAAAATAGTCAGTCTAAAGTGCTGCCAATCCACGAGGTTTGTGTAATTGATTTGGACTTTTCTTGTTGTCGTTTATTAGTATTATTGCCCTTGGTCATAATTATAAGAATTAATTTGAGATTCGTCCCTCTTTTTAGACATTCTACTGTCGTTTTCCGTTGGGCAAAAAGAAGCGTTCGGGAGAGTCCGGAATCGGAAAAATCACTTCTGAAACCGTTCCATTGGTACAAAAGATACTCTTCTGGTGATTCTGAGAAGAGAATTTCGCTTCTCGATTTGAAGTCAGAATCCACTCAAGAAGCACTCACACAAGTGTAATTTATGTATTTTATACAAGTCAGCTGACAGCCGCCGTAGGTTATTTTTTGGCATTTCACCAATCCTTTATGGGGATTCAATCAGAAGCGGTTTTCTTGTTCCATTGGATTACACAATGATCCTCGAGTGAAACCAATGGAAAGGAACATACGTTAGAACCCACAACATACCTACCAGGAAGGTAAAAAGAAATAATTAGCAGAGTACGTACAACCGCCCACGAACTCAGAAATGTGAGATTAGAAAATATGACCGAAAAAAAGATAGAGAAAATACATACTGTTGTAACTTTAATATATTAAATTATAATGTAACTCTTATACAATGTTAATGTAACTTGCCCATTCATTTGGTTGTTATTACTAATGTCAAGGTTAATGCCGTTTTCCATTGGGACCACCAAAAACCTTTTTCAGATCTCAGATTTTATGCGACTCATGGAACATGCAACGAAATTGATCTCCTTTTGTGAATGCTATGTATGGATGTATGTATGTATTTATTAGACTTTATAGATTACATTAATATTTTGATTTTACATAAATTAATTATTTTTATTAAGCCGACTTTGAATTGGTCTGGCTGTAACAGTACTATTTACTTATTTCTAATTAAATTAACGAGAGAATTAAATTATAAACTTCGCAGTTACATAAAAGAAAAAACATGTTTGCTCAATCGAAACATGCCACCTTTTGTGAATGGATTAGTGCGTTATTTGACAACAATATCAGCTGCTCAAATTGCATTTGTTTTTGGTAAAATCAACCATGGAAATCGGCTTGAAAAATGTTTCCTCTGTTGTAGATACAAATGAAGTAGTTTGAAGATGATGAGGAAAACAATGAAGATAATAATTCCTCCAAAACTATGTTCATTGCTGTTTAAAATTTTCTTTATTTTGCTTCTCACGGAACTTTGAACAATTGTTTTAAAACAAACTTCTTTAAATGACGTAAAACAGCTGTGCTATAATTGTGGTAGTATGTGTAAATCTGTAAAAATATCGAGATTTGCAAAAAGTGATCCGAATCAAAAAAAAAAGATTGATTTTTTTCCCAATGGAACGCGAAAAGTGATTTAGATCAAAAAAAAGATTGATTTTTTGTCCCAATGGAAAACGACATAAGTTAACAATTTAACTACGAAAAACTTCGAAAGACAACTATAACAATTCACTAATTACAACGACTTTTCTAAGAGGTGGCCTGCCACTGGGGATGGCCGCAATTAGACTACTCTACCCTATATATATATGTATATATAATGAAACTAACCAAATGCACTGAAAGTGGACTTTATAAGCGACTGGTCGTTATAAGCGAGGTCGTAATAAGGCACTCCTCAAAAAAGATGTACATCACAATCTTACAAATGACAACTACAAATGCAAACTGTTAAAGCAGCTTGGTAGGAAAAGAATCACGGGAACAAGCTGGATTTAGCGTGAACGTAGTTATGGTTTCAGTTCAAATGATCAACTACATGCAGTAAAGGTAATAACTAATAAAATCAATCAAAAACAATCAGCTATTACCAAAAAGCCGCCGACACTGGAAATACATAACGTAAGCAATGCAAATATCGCCATCTTCTTAACACATATACGAAAAGGCTACCAAATGCCTGTGGCTAGTACCTAAGAGAGGGATAGGCAAGTGGTTGCCCTCAAAAACCTGAAATGGGGTAAAAAGTATATAAACATCGACGAGGCATATTTATTTGGTTGTTCCTTGGGCGTCAGATTCTTAGTTTAGATGGACTTGGTTTTCTCACAACTTTGTTAGCTTTGCATTGTTTTTACGTCCAGCGGTAGTTAAATTTTGATTGAGCAGAAAGGAAAAAAAATGCGTATTGAACACAAATTGCGCTATCAAAAATAATTCTCGCATTGGAAAGAAGCCTCGTTTCACAAAAACTACAGAAGGTAGTACCCAGACTGTAAGCCGCTTTTTTGGTTACTAATTTAAGTAAGAGGTGGTTGGGTGTTGTGTGAATAGGGATGGGCATCTGATTGGCATCAACTTGGCGATGTCCAGTGTCGCAACTATCTCACACTCACCAATTGTGCTTATTTTACCTCCCCGTGGTCACCACCGGGTACTGGTCTATGTCCACCCGGACTTGACTTGCTAAACTTATAAGCGCGAGTGTTGAACACGAAGAAAATAGCAACACTATAATGCTCTGTCGGATTGACTGTCTGCTCGAGTCTCAGAAGTCTAACATGAGCCCCTCAGAAAGAGGACGTACGGCGGATGAATTTACATAGCTGAATCAACGGTGGCGTCAACAGTCAACATGGCAGATACCTCAATGGGCTACTCTGACGTATTTGGAGCTGAGGTCATTGAGGATTTTCAACACTAGTCAGGGTGTTGAAATAGAGATGGTGGCGGAAGAGCCCTTAATGGGTCAACGGCAGCTCTCACATCCCCGCAGTGGGTTACTGACTCCGGAATATTCCGGCTCCTTTTGTCCAAGGGGTCGCAAAAAGGGCCTGGTCCTCCAGGTTGGGGGTTGTACGCCGGGGTAACTGCCCGACTACGTAAAAATGACATAGTTGCGAAGCATCAACAAGCCTCGGATACGGATGATCTTACTGTTGACGAACCTGGCAAACGATTAAAGGACAACGAATTTCGGATCTGTACGTGGAATGTTAGGTCCCTTAACAGACCGCGTGCAGCCGAACAATTAGCGGAAGCCCTGAACCACTATAAAGCAGATCTAACCGCCATCCAAGAAGTGCGATGGGATGGCCCGGGCAAAAAGAGGATGAAAAACTGCGATATTTATTACGGCGACTGCTATCGGCAACAAAAACAGCGCTTATTCGGATGTGGATTCGTCGTTGGCGCCAGACTTAGGCAAGAAGTCTTAAGTTTCAACTATGTAAACGAGCGCATCACGACAATCCGCATCAAGGCTAAATTCGGCAACATTAGCTTAATATGCGCGCACGCCCCCACGGAGGAGAAAGACGACGACACCAAAGAAAGGTTCTACGAGCTCTTGGACCACACTTACGAGCAATGCCCTAGCTATGACATTAAAATTGTCTTAGGCGATTTTAACGCCAAGCTAGGAAGAGAGGGCATCTTTGGTAGTACTGTCGGAAAGTACAGCCTACACGACACCACCTCCGACAACGGATTTAGGCTGATCGATTTCGCGGCGGGGCGAAATGTTGTCATAGCCAGCACACGGTTCCCGCATCTCGATATTCACAAAGGCACATGGAGATCTCCTGATCAATCAACCGTCAACCAGATTGACCACGTTGCGATCGACGCAAGGCACTCCTCCAGTATTATGGATGTCCGAACGTTCCGAGCGGCCAACATTGACTCGGACCACTACCTTGTTGTAGCCAAGGTACGACTCCGGATATCCCGAACGCCGCCAAGACAAGTAAATACTGTGAGGAAGTTTGACGTCGGACGGCTACAATCGCAAGAGATCACCAGATCCTTTTCCGATCGAGTCTCTCTCAATCTCTCAAGAGGTCCTATGCAGCCAGCATCAAGTATTGAAGACCAGTGGCAACATTGCCAAAAAGCCATCAGAGACGCCGCCTCTGATGTGCTGGGTTTCACCCGACCACCACAACGAAACCCCTGGTTCGACGACGAGTGCCGGCAAGCACATGCAGCGAAGCAAGAGGCATACAAAGCGGCGCTGCAAAGGAGGACAAGAGCTGCTCGTGAGCTCTACGTGCAGAAGAGAAGAGACGAACACCGGCTTCTAAGGAGAAAAAAGAAAGAGCATGAGAAGCGCGCGATCGAGGAAATAGAGAGATGTTACAACAGGAATGAGGTTCGGAAGTTCTACCAGAGGGTAAAAAGAACCTCACAAGGCTACAGAACCCGAACCGAAGCCTGCAAGGACGAACAAGGGAACATCGTAGTAGAATCGCAGTCGATGCTGAGGATATGGAAGAACTACTTCTGCAGACTGTTTAACGGCGATGACGACTTACATTCCGCTGTCAGGCAGAATGAACCGTTCAACCTGGACGATGAGGATCAACAATACCGTCCACCCGACTTGGACGAGGTTAAGATAGCTATATCTAAACTGAAGTCCAACAAAGCCGCTGGAGCAGATGGCCTAGCCGCCGAGCTGTTCAAAGCGGCAGGCGATGACTTGGTTAGGAGCATGCACCAACTCATCTGTAAAATATGGTCGGAGGAAAGTATGCCCGATGAATGGAACCTCAGCATTGTTTGCCCGATCCTCAAGAAAGGAGACCCTCTGAACTGCGCCAATTACAGAGGTATCAGTCTTCTAAACATTGCCTACAAGATCTTATCTGCCGTTTTGTGTGAACGCCTGAAGCCTTTCGTAAACAACCTGATTGGTCCATATCAGTGTGGCTTCAGGCCAGGAAAGTCCACTATAGACCAAATATTCACACTGCGGCAGATCTTGGAGAAAACCCAGGAACTTCAAATCGATACCCACCACCTTTTCATCGACTTTAAGGCCGCCTATGACAGCATTTATAGGGACGAACTATACAGAGCAATGTCTAGTTTTGGCATCCCTGCCAAACTCGTTCGTTTGTGCAGGATGACGATGGAGAATGCACGCTGCTCCATCAAGGTCGGTAAAGAACTTACCGAGACCTTCGATGTCAAAAAAGGATTTAGACAAGGCGATGCGCTGTCATGTGACTTCTTCAACATCGTTCTTGAAAGAATAGTGCAAAACTCAAACGCCAACACCAGAGGCACTATCTTTCAAAAGTCCGTCCAATTACTCGCATACGCCGATGACATTGACATAATTGGCAGAACGCAGCGTGATGTTAATGGCGCGTTTGTGAGTATTGAGACTGAGGCGGCGAAGATGGGTTTGGCGGTTAATGAAGGCAAGACGAAGTATATGCTGTCAACTAAAAAGGACACCCAACACCGACGGCTCGGACAGAACGTCGCAATAGACAGATATAACTTTGAGGTGGTTAAGGACTTTGTCTACCTAGGCTCCGCTATGAACTCAGACAACGACACCAGCGCTGAGGTTAAACGTAGAATTACTCTTGCCAATCGCTGTTTCTTTGGGCTAAGAAGGCAATTGAGTAGCAAAGCCCTCTCCCGAACAACTAGAGTGACCCTTTATAAGACCCTTATCATCCCAGTTCTGCTATATGGCGCAGAGGCATGGACGCTATCAAAAGCGGATGAGGTAACTCTCGGTTGTTTCGAGAGAAAAATTCTTCGTGTTATTTTTGGTCCCGTCTGCATTGACGGTGAATGGAGAAGGAGATTTAACGACGAACTGTACGGGCTGTACAGCGACATCGACCTAGTCAGAAGAGTGAAGGTCCAACGACTGAGGTGGCTGGGTCATGTAGAGCGAATGGACACGAATGCTCCGGCCCGGAAGATCTTCGAATCCATACCCGAGGGAAGGCGCAGTAGAGGAAGACCGCGACTCAGGTGGCGCACGCAAGTGGAAGGGGACCTTAACCAACTTAGCGTGCGAAACTGGAGACAGCTAGCTAAAGATCGCGCTGGCTGGAGACGCTTGTTGGTTGAGGCCCAGGTCCACCCCGGACTGTAGCGCCACCTTAAGTAAGTAAGTAAGTAATTTAAGTAAGAATTCTTGTGTAGTGTACGTCAAAGGGGCACGTTTAAATTGCATCAACCGACTGGCAGCTTATCCTTCCAATTTTAACAACTACGCTGTAGTAGTTCTCCGAATAAAACTATCAGCACAACTAATTTTGTTTAGACCACGCATGCGAGGACAGTAACGAAGGAAATTCAGAGTACAACTAGGTACTGGTACAAAATACAAACATTTATTAGAAAAATTATATTTAAACAGTTTTTACGTAACAGCTACAAAAATCAAGCCCTGTACTGCTTCCATTCTGATCGGACGTCTTCCTGTGGATGTACCCAACCAATGGGGATATGAGAGCCACTGGGGTCGTCTTCCATCACCAAATACGAATCCCAAATGCAACTAGCGTGAAGGACTGAGAATAGAACACATTATTCGAATAAAATTGACTGACGTTCTTACCGTCTCTCGGTTAAAGCCTTCGAGCCAACATTTCGATCAACTTCTGGATTACCGCCAAACAGAACTTCATCCCACTGGGCTTCGTCTCGAACGAGTCTTTTATTTTCGGCGATAATTGCGCCTTCAGCTGTTTTCCAAGCATGCGCTACTGGATCAAGCGCATCACTGAGTTTGCAAGATTCTCCCCCACCTTTAAGTTGGTGAAGTGCTTCGAGTGATATTAAGGTTTCAATATACCTGTTGGCTGTTTGAAGTTCTTTTTTCTGCACATATGTTAGAGGCCGTTGTACTGGAGGAGCTGGCCTAGGGGGGCGATCACATTCTCGTTTTCTGATAGCCCTTTTCTGCTGTTTCACTAGTTTTAGTCGCGCTGAGCGACGTGCATGTCTTTTTTTTGTTCGTTGAATTTGATAAAGTATTTTCTCAACTGGACAAGATTCAATGGCAGCTAACGATTTCTCCAGACGTTGCTTGCAGTCGTCAATATAAGAAGTTTCGCTTTCCAAATTGTCTCGGGTTAGATTATCGCGGTGAGTTTGCAGTTGTTTTAGATTGTTTCTGATTAGTTGTATTTTCGATTTTACTTGTGAGATCTTCATCGTGGAATTATGTTTATAAATATGTAGGTACTTATTAATGAAAAAGAGCGTATATTTAGTAAGTTAAAGTATAGAAAACGTGAGCAAAACAGGATAAGCTACTAGTCTTTGACTAGTTGCAGTTTGGCTTCTTCGAGAACTTGGGAAGCTGTTGCGTATTCTTTTGTCTCTTTGAGTTCGTCTTCGCTCTTAAGGAATTCATTGAGTTCCTCAAATGCTTTGCCTAACCTATTTATTGGCAATACCGATCAGACCAAGAGCTAATTAATAGGAACATTCAACTTACCGCCTTTGACAATCTGGAATGATCATTAGCGCCTCGGCCATAACTTCATCTTGTTTTCTTAAAACATATTCATCGGCACCCTCGTTTTTTAACTTTTCGATACGATTTCTTTGTGCGACGGCTTCCTTTTCGTACACTACCTTCTCCTTGGTCAATCGCTTGACAACACCCGTTTTAATAGTCAGCTGTCTGATGCGTGGATCTGCCATTAGACTAGTTGAATTCGATTTTATTTCATGTATTTTGTATAAAATGATATAACAAATGCGATAGACTTACATTTCGGTCGAAGGATAATCAATAAATGCGACTTGAGGTGATCAGAATTTCCTTGTACACGCAGAGGAGGCAGCAGCCGGGAATGAGTCACATTACGGCACGGTCCGGCAAATTAGTTTTCTTGTACAGCGGCGTTCAGTTTTTTATTTATTTATTTGACAGATTTAAACACTGTTGGGTTATGTTACGTTATTTGCCATGTGATGCCAAACATTTTTAAAACCTGCCCCTAAAAATATCAGGTGCATTGGAAAAAAAACAGAAGTTCGGCGTGCTTGATGCAACTGGTCTTGTGTCATTGCGAAAGTGCGAAAGTGCAACTTTTATTCGCACTACAACAACTGACTAATGTCGTATTCGATTTGGCAAAAAGATCAATTTTTTTGAGAAAAAATCTTTATTTGAAAATATACGCCAAGTACGTGGATAGACTTCGAGCTACTTTGAGAAACTTTCATCTTTAAAATCTAAACCATATCACAAATAAATATATAACTTACCTTTTTGCAACATATGAACCGGTCTAGAACAACATTCGACCACCACCGAATTTTCTTTATTTTGACAGATTTTTCTGTGCAATTAGGTAATTTTTAAGACGGATTTTGAATTTGTTTCTTGACAACTTTGTGCATTTGACATATTTATCTGTACTTGCCGGTTGAAATTCTCTGAGCTGTTTCGAGCCAAGCCAGGAACCAATTGTTACTCGTTATTTTTCTAATTTTCTCTTTTTCTGTCATTTTTGTGTGATTGCGATCGATTTATATCGATTGCGTTCGATTCAAACCGCGTACCCGAACGAACCTATTATTTCGAAATGCGTTATTATAAATGCGTAACAATCAATTGAAATGGATTTCCAGTGCAAGTGAAAAAAGACAAATTTTTGCGGCCAACGCAATTCACACAATAACTAAGAAAATTAGGATTTTATGTTCAATTTGGCAGCAGAATGTGAAATCTCAGATCAAAATCTGAAAAGCCAAATCGAAAACGACTTAAAATTTCGCTGGAACTTTTGTAGCTATCGGAAAAAAATAAAGAGAATGGAAAACAAACAGAAAAAGAGGTTTTCGTGATATTAGACTACATTCTAGAACCAGAAAAATTCGAGGTTAATATAAGACAGTTTCAGAAAAGGTTAAAAGTTATTCAGAACATATTGTCAATTGTCAAACTGGATCTGTCATTTGTTTCAGTTTTGCAAGAGTTAAAGTGTGTTCACAATACCTAATAAAAAATAAATAAAATTTCGCAATTTTACTAGGTCTATTACACCAAATCGTGAATACCCTATTATGAAATAAATAATGACACGAAGTTGTAATCGTACTGTGAAAGTACTTCCTACCATTTGTTGTGACGAAATTTATTCAGGTATTTCAGAAGTAACTCCAATAGCAATATTTCATACCTAGCTTGTTATCTGTCAATTTTCATAGAAAGAATAAACGATAGTATGTAATAAAATGTAGGGGTCGGGTCGGTGATGTTGCTTTAAAAAAATACTACTTTTTTCTGTTAAGTAAATATATGTAGTACGATAAAGTATAGGTAACAATAAGTTGGTGGCGTTGACCTTTTTAATAAACAGTGTGCTTCAAGCAAATTGTTTTGCGCTGTTTTCCTCAACAAAAGCCTGCAGATGGCAGATTGCGTTGTTGCATATAGTTTAAGGTACCTTTACAAATAAGCCACTTTCAATATTTTTTATTCATTTGTAGCGAATTCTGAATTGAGGACAAACAGATATGCGTACATTTTGATATTACAATCGTATGGATCGATCTTCACTCGAGCATTATCCCGCTTTTAGAGTTAAATGACTGAATAGCAAAAAGTATGCAAATAGCAAGTGGCGCCCTATTAAAAATATACCGCTTGGTTTTTTTTTTATATCGTATATTAGTTTTTGTAGCATTCGAAATAAGTTATTTGATTTCTTTTAGTTTATTTTTTTTACATAAGAAATCTATATTTCGACCTAATGCACTCATTACAATATTTGCCACGGTAGATGTTAAATTATCTTTAGAATTCCTAGGTACATTCAAATTTCTGAATGAATTGTCTGATGTTGACTTTATCATGAAGCTGTAATTCTTGAGTTAAAAAAATTCTTTTTGTTATAACATAATAGGCAAGCAGCTGTCCAATACTTCATAATTCCAATGAGCACATTCAAAAATTTAGTTATCTTAAATCGACTAGATTGGTCTGGAATGGATGTAACCTGAACGCAAAAACTAGATTGGCCGGTAACGTAATTTTTTTCTACGTAAAGCTTAATACACTGCTCGAGCTAAATTTTCGCCCCCATACAAAATTCTCTTCAAAATTTTAGCTGAGCTAAACTCAAGCGAACTAATAATAGCTGAGTGCTACGCAGTTCAAGCTAAATAATCAAATTTTTGTTTCAGAATCTGCTTCATGTGTCTGTCAAAATTTAGCGTGCCATATCGTAGTGTATTTGTTGTTCTGTTACGGAAAAGTATGCAAAGAAAGATGAGCTTTTTTAATTATGACATGAACGAGAAGTACCTAGAATCAGAAATAGTTGAAATAAAAGAGAATTACGTTTTTTAAGGAAGTTTTTTCAAAGAACAGCTGTTTTCTGTGACATTTATCCACGGCGTACTCCATGTCAAAAGTTTTAATGATTTGTTTCGTCGGCTTCCCCACCATAAACGTCAAGTGCAAGAGCTGTTCATGTGACCGATATAGACCAATCACTGTGACACATCAAGTCAGCCAGCTGCCAGACTTAATAAACTAGGTACTTGAACGTCCCCACTGTCAATTCGTTTTCTGTCTTTTCGCTGTTTAATTATTGATGTGATTTTGCGCTTGTACTGAGGGAAATATGACATTTGACCAATAATACTTGAACTTACCTAATAAATCAATTAGCAACAAAAGATTGAGCTCCGAAAGTCTTAAATACGAACGAATTTGTTATATTATTACTTACCTATTACTTCCAAACCTTAATTTTCGTTAATTTTTTCCGATTTCGTGAGCAGAATTAACTACAAAAATAAGCGGTGTAAATGGGTCTTATTTCCTTCACGTTATTGATCTTGTTCATGCAAACAAGATCAATATTCCTTTTCAACAAATGCCTTTTTTGCAAATGATGTACTTTTGTAGTCGATATCTTGAGACTCAAAAGCCTTGTAAACCCACACAACACAAACGTTGATGTCTTTTCGTGCGTTTAAATAAAAGACAAATTATTGTAGTTAAGCCTTTTTATTGGTAAATGTTTTTCTCGATTCTCGTCGGAATTGCCGAATTAGATGCCTTTCACTTTTGCAATTCTCGTTCTGCAATAGTACAAGTTTTACTTAGATATTGCAGCAAGTGTTCTTTTATTTTATTTTAAAGTGAAGAATTGAATTCTTGTTTTTCTGTTTTTATAATCTAGGATAGAATACATATTTTATATGAGAATAGCTTTTACATATACTCGTATTTTGTTTCCATGCGTGGAACTAAATGTAATATAATTCTTTGTTTTTTTTTTTGTATCAATTATATATTTTTTTGTTTTGTTTAAATTCGTAAAAACAAATTCCATAATCAGTACTTAAAGTTAACAAAACTTACAAATTGCACTCAATTTAAGGACGATGTGTAGTGGTATGATTTAGGAATAATAACAACGATTAAATAAATACTATGAGATTCGATGAACGAGTAAATAGAAAATGAAGGGTAAATGAAGGAAGAAACTTTATATAAAACAAGTAACTTATAAAGCAATTCAGTAAATATATGTTAAATGAATGATAAGAAATAACAGTGATGATGATGGACTAGCGGGGTATTTCATGAATTCGATTGACTGTTGATAGTAAGTTTAAACTATCAGCGCCATCTGTTGGTAATCTGATGAATATGAGTATGGGTAAAATATGTGATGATTATTAAACTGTGTGCTTGGTTTCCTACGAAATGACTTACGATGACGATACAGATAGAGATATATATAGTATATAATGAAATTCAAGCACATTATTATGACTAAATGTGTAATAATATTAATTATCATTGCTGAATCTGTGTTTGATGTTTTGCTTCTACTCCGTTTGTCAGCTGGTGTTGTAGGTGTACCAATAAAATCGGCATTCATAATTTTTTTCATATAATGGTGGCCATCTTTAAGTTCATGATTTTGCAATGGTTCTATTGGAATTTCAACAAGACGACGATGGCGACGACAAATGGGCTTTAGACCTGTTGCTGATGGTAATGATGAATATTTGAGGGTTGTTTGGGTGGAGCTCACATCAAAGGCTACAACGATGACTTGCTGATGACAGTTAGAATCATGTTTGTTATCCATATGAAGTATATTTTTATAAGTAATAAGTGTAATGTTGTTGTTGTTAATCTGATGGCACTCTAGTTATTTCTTCTTTTGTGCCTTCTCGGCGGCTTTTGTTACTTTGCCCGAAGTGGTCTCCTTAAAGTTGACAGACTTAATTACACCAACAGCGACGGTTTGTCGCATATCGCGTACGGCAAAGCGTCCCAGCGGCGGAAACTCTTGGAAACTCTCAACGCAAAGTGGTTTAGTTGGTACTAGATTAATAATGGCCGCGTCACCGGATTTAATCGACTTTGGATCGGTCTCAGTTGTTTTGCCGGTACGACGATCACATTTCTCTTTGATTTCGGCAAATTTGCATGCAATATGAGCAGTGTGACAATCAAGAACGGGTGTGTAACCGTTAGCGATTTGTCCTGGATGATTGAGGACAATAACCTGCAACACAAGAGGTGAATTTAAAAAAGTGTGCAAATCGGTGGCGAATACGTAACATTGTTTTAGTAAATATAAATTCAAACAATATGCATCTGAATATGCAAATGTGTAATGTAAGGTTATCCGGTAGTTTTTAGTTTGAAATTTTGATAATGGGGATAAAGTCATACTTAAACTAAAAACCAGAAATATTAACGTATACTTTGTTCCAGCTGAACACAGTCATCTTGTAAAAAGTTTGGAACGAGGCCAGTGGGCTGTCAAATGGCAACGTTTTTCAGCCATCCGATAGCTCAGAATGGGCACATTGAAGAATCTATCTTAAGTCGACTAGATTGGTCTGGATAAGATGTAACCGGAACGCAAAAACTAGATTGCTCGGGAACGTCACTATTTCTACGTCAGCTAAATATGCGAACTGTCAACTAAGCACTCGGTCACAAATTTCTTGATTAGATTCTCGCCTACCCCTCCATAAATGTCAAGTGAAGGAGCTGTTTATGTGACCGATTTCAGCTAATCAAAATCGAGATACATCTAGTCAGACTTACTATTAGAACTAGATAGGTACTTAAACGTCCCCAAAGTTATCTTCAACTTGGAGGTAGAAATTGTAATGATCAAACCAACAAGTGTTTTGTTTATTTTGAAATGCTCGGACTAACAAACCAACCCTGGTTATTTTGTAGAAAAGTAGAAGCGTACAATTCTCTATACAAAGTGTCAAAAGTGCGCACTACTGTTCACACTGTAAACATTACATTCGGATTAATAATATGTTCTCAACCTCGCGCGTGTTTTTGTACTATATAGATTGAGAAATTTGTCTTTAAGGGAAATTTAGATTTTCTAGACTCTCGAGGTCTAGCAAATAATTAAATGTCAATCTTGTAGTTTGACAAGCTGCCTGTCATTTAGCTATCAATAGAATGCAGCTAGCGCCGCTCTCTCTACTGCGGCGATAATTTTTAAAAGTGTTTTTAGATGACGTTTTATAACTGAGATACTAAAATAGTCCATGTCGTATGAAGATGTCAAAGATGTTTGTTTTTAATCAATATAAATAATTCCGAAAATAAGAAAAAACTCACCTGAGCAGTAAAGTCAGCTGCACCTCTTGGTGGACAATTCTTGGAATCGCCAGCTACATAACCACGACGCAACTCCTTAACTGAGACGTTCTTAACGTTAAAGCCCACATTATCACCTGGCAATGCCTCGGACAAAGCCTCGTGATGCATTTCAACAGACTTGACTTCAGTTACCAAGTTAACTGGGGCAAAATTGACCACCATTCCTAATAGAAAAATGCGCAAAAATTAGAATCACTAACAAATTTCTAAACAAATCAAAAATGTTACCTGGTTTCAAAAGACCAGTCTCGACACGACCCACTGGTACTGTGCCAATACCGCCGATTTTGTAAACATCCTGCAGAGGTAAACGCAATGGCTTATCGGTTGGTCGCTGAGGTGGCAAAATAGCATCCAATGCATCAATCAAAGTTTTACCCTCAACTTTGCCCTCCTTACGTTCAACGGTCCATCCCTTGAACCAGGGCATTTTGTCAGATGGTTCCAACATATTATCACCATGCCAGCCAGAGATTGGCACAAATGCAACCGCTGCAGGGTTGTAGCCGATTTTCTTAATATACGACGACACTTCTTTCTTGATCTCCTCATACCTGGGCTCACTGTAGCCAGGCTCGGTGGAGTCCATCTTATTCACACCTACAATCAGTTGCTTGACACCCAAGGTAAAGGCCAACAGAGCGTGTTCCCTAGTTTGACCATTCTTCGAGATGCCAGCCTCAAACTCACCAGTACCAGCAGCGACAATAAGTACAGCGCAATCGGCTTGCGAAGTACCAGTGATCATGTTCTTAATGAAATCACGATGTCCGGGCGCATCGATAATCGTCACATAGTACTTGGCTGTTTCAAACTTCCACAGAGCAATATCAATGGTGATACCACGTTCTCGCTCGGCTTTCAGTTTGTCCAAAACCCAGGCGTACTTGAAGGAACCCTTGCCCATCTCTTGAGCTTCCTTTTCGAATTTCTCGATGGTTCTCTTGTCGATGCCACCGCACTTGTAGATCAAATGACCAGTGGTTGTAGATTTACCAGAATCTACGTGGCCAATTACCACAATGTTAATATGAACCTTCTCTTTTCCCATGCTGTTTTTTTTTTTTGAAGATTTAGTACTCTCAAAAAAAGTCAACAAATCAAATAAAGAAAATTAAATAAAAGACTTGCGGTTTGTTTTAGGCCGAAACTAATTCAATTCAGAGCACGATTTTGTTTGTGTCCTGGTGTCTTTTATTTGCTGTTTGTCTTCAAAAGTACTCTCAAAAAAGATTCTGAAACGAAAATCAAAACATAAAATAATGAAATCATTCATTCGATATTGGCATCCATTAGAGGGACCGAAAACATTGATTTTTATTTACAATGAAGACCTTTTTATGTACAGCTGATTGTACTTGTGTTTTTCTGCATGATGGTCTTAAATAAAAGCGGCAGATAAAAAGAAAACCGCGATACTAATAATCATTTTTAGTGTCCAGGCTAAATTTTTCGAACTTTCACAATGGCATAATTTTCCATACAAAATTGCACATTATGACCTAGAAAATATTTAGTATGAAGGTTAAAAATGATTATTAGTAAGCCCCAAAGGGTATTAAAAATTTTAAATATTGACGCCAAAATCAAATGGAAGTTTGAAGCGTTTTATCATCAACAGTCTAAGAAAACCATCAGAAGATAAAACAGTTTGGCAGAAAGAGTGTCCATAAATAAACATTAAAAAAATAATAACAAAGATGGTTTGATATAAAATTCAAACTAATAAAAATATTTTTCAACAGAAGTGCAAAGCCACTGGAGGAGGCTAATTGTAAAAGTATTTGTCCCACTTAAAAAAATTTATTTCAAATCGTTTTAGTTATAAGGAGATTATTAGTTCCAAACAAAACGCCTTGAATGGTATAAAAATTTATTTAAAACCAATGATAAATCATTACAGTACAGTACAGTTTGAGTTAAGTCCAAAATTGAGTTTTTTCAGACACCAACAGTTTTGTTTTTAAAGGTTAGGTTCGTTTTCATGAAAATTATAGAAAACTGAACTTTAAAAAATATTGCCGTAAGTAAAAATCTCTGTTATACGTCATTATTAAAGAATATTTTCATAAACCTTTATGTGCGAAGAACAGTTAATATTTTAATTAACATGCATATCTGGTAAGCCCAAAAACTTTAAATGCAAAGCTGACCATATCAAAAATAATATTTTAACAAAGCAGAAAAAGCAATACAAATCCATATGGGTACACATACATAGCTAGTGTTAAATAAACGTGTTCCTGCCATATGCAACTATAAGAGCTTTGTAAATAAAGGGTATTCCAATAAGAGGTGTTATTTTGGTATTCAAAGAAAAATGCCATTTTTTTGAGATAAAAGATCGGATGTTTATTTCATAATAAAGAGGAAGGTATGCCGTTAATAATGAAAAACAACATCAGCCAAATGGCCACCACGAGCGCGCATACAGGACCATATCCTTTTCATGAAATTTTCCATAATCAAATCGGAAAGTGGCTGCCCTATGTCCTCGACAGCCTCACGAATTTTATCTTTGAGGTCCTTATCTTTTACGTGGCCCCAAAGGAAGAAGTCACAAGATGTTAAATCACAAGATCTCGGTGGCCAATTGTGATCACCCCTTCAAGAGATAACACGGTCGGGAAACTTTTCCCGTAAAAGATCAATGGTTTCGTTGCTTGTGTTTTTCACTATTTTTGTAGTGAATTTTAATAATTTCAATGCTTTGTTGAAGCGTGTATCGTTCCATTTTTAGTAATGGCGTATGTCAAAGAATAAACGCTTCAAAAGTGGCAGCTACCGAAATAGCGGGTCATTCACAATAACACCTCTTATTGGAAAACCCTTTTTAGCAAATTTGATTCGCATTATTTAATTGGGATCTAAAATTTTATGCCGAGTCCAAACTGCCAACTGAGAAGCTCTTTCATGACAGTTATACTCTCAGATGTTTGTCAGACATTTGTGAGAGGTCGTGCAGTAAAAAAATTTTGAGGTGGAATTTGTGTTTTTTCGGGATTAGAACCTGGGACTGGGACTCCTCTCTTATTGGTTCAACACACTAACCACTAAGCCACTGCACCGACATTTACATTTTAGCACAACTATTATACATCTTTCCCAAGAAGAGAGATGATTAAAACGTAAAATAATTACTTGTTTCGAATCAAGCTGATTATTTGTAATGAATTTGAAACTGCCTTATTGAGTTTTGGTTTCGAGAGAGTTTTTATTAGATTGAATGCTCAATTCACAATAGGCGTGTTTTTTTGAGCTTTGATCTCAGCAAAGCAAAGTAAAGTAACAGCAAACAAATTACAATAACTACAGCGAGTCTCGAAGTGTCAAGTAAAGCGTTGTTAGTGTAATTGCGTACTGAAAATCCTACTTTACTTTGGTTATCTTAAATAATCTGATGCATAAAATAATTAATTAATTAAAACAAACTTGCTTGTAAGCTTAGCCTAGGGTACCTACATGAGTCTGTTGCGCTAAATATTTTATTTATCTAGCTATACAAGCTAGTTGTTCATACTTTTATATTCAAATAACAAAAAATAAAAGAAAACGCTTATGTCGTTTTCCATTGGGACAAAAAATCAATCTTTTTTTTGATCTAAATCACTTTTGGCGTTCCATTGGGAAACAAAATCAATCTTTTTTTTGATTCGGATAACTTTTTGCAAATCTCGATATTTTTTCAGATTTACACATACTACCACAAAACAGCACAGCTGATTTACGTCGTTTAAAGAAGTTTGTTTTAAAACAGATGTGCAAAGTTCCGTGAAAACCAAAATAAAGGAATACATTAACAGCAATGGACATAGTATTGGAGGAATTATTATCCTCATTGTCTTCCTCAACATCTGGAAACTACGAATCACCAAAACTACTCCATTTGTAGCTACAGCAGAGGAAATATTTTTCAAGCCGATTTCCGTGGTTGATTTTACCAAAAACAAATGCAATTTGAACAGCTGATATTGTTGTCAAATAACGCACTAATCCATTCACAAAAGCAGATCAATTTCGTTGCATGTTCCATGAGCCGCATAAAATCTGAGATCTGAAAAAGATTTTTGGTGGTCCCAATGGAAAACGACATTTGATCATGGTAGGAACTCCAAAACTGAAGTGACGGATGGATTCACTAAAAAGTCATTGGATGTATTCGATCATCATTAGAAAGAAAGAAAAAAACTAGTCGCATCTCGCATAACTCATGATGAATAAAATAGCTATAAGGAAGTACATTCAATGGGATGAAGTTAAAAAGAAATACGTCGATTGATTTCAATTTCACCGAAGATTTACCTCCCGCGATATAAGTATTAGTGGGATTGATCGATACATGGAAGATACCTGTAGGCTTTTTATTTTAGTTTATGGGTCAATAAGTGAAGAAATTGTAATTTGTTTTCTTTTTCACAAAAAACATTACAGAATTTTTTTAAATCTCTCTTTGTAGCTTTGCTCCATTTCAATAGATGACGCTCTTTTGATTACGCGTAACTATGGAAATAAATCTCTTCGGACAAGATGTCGGTCTTTTGTTTACATTTTTCTGTGGAAACGAACTTCTTTTGAAAAAATTTCGGTATTTTGTTTACGTTACTATGGAAATTTAAACTTGACGGCGGCATGTGCTTCTTTGCTAATCCGCTGTAAAACAGTAGCGGCTATGCTGTTTTGGAACATATTCTTTTGCATATTCTGAAGTATGTATATGAAAATGACATTTCACTAGCAGTCCATATTTAGTATGTCTTTGATTGAGTGCGTGCGTTCCAAATTCCAATCTGTAACGTATCAACGATAAATCAGCTCTTCGACTGCTTTTATTATTGTTAATACACACATAGAAAACACGTTAGTTGTCAAACTGAAAACTAGCAAACTGTATAGTTTTAACTCATCGACGAACGCATGGCTTCTATCATAAAATATTAGAAAAAGTACAACAGTTTTTATTCGATTATTTGAGCAAATAACTTAATTCAGTTTCACATATAACCGTGTTTTGTTTGTGTGTGCAGTTAATGTCGGAGAAAGGGGCAACCATATTAATCATATGGTTAAGAAACCGAACGCACTCCTGAACTATGTAGGTACGCAATAAGAAGTTAGAATTGAGATGCCTCAACCTGTGATATCTGTGAATCTAAAAAAATATCCAAAAGGAGTGTTGTTAGTGCAGTCCCTTCTTCTTCTTCATTAACAAAGTTAGACTGGAAATAGTTCCAAACATTTGACTGGAAAATAAATACACTTTTGTGGAGCGGACATGCTTCACAGGTATAAGTCACATAAGTCGACTCTCTTATAAGAACTAAAATTAGATAACTACTTATCCGAAAATAAATCAAAATCATTTTAACTAACAAGATATTTGACGTGGAACTCAATTTTCCATATACAACTTTTTTAGCGCGAAATGTTCCAAATGAAAGTTATTTTAAAACCACAATAAAAGAAAACGTTGCCAATTTTTCTAAGGCAGGCCGCACATTTCGTACGAATTTGTACGTAAACGTGTGAACACTGGGTATACGAATTGTGTGCGCATATTAAAAACGATCAACAAGTGTTTAAAAGTCCCAACAAGTTCTGATTGTTTACGGATGTCGGATGCTTACCACGCACGTATACGTACGACTTAGTCGCACCTATTTTGTGCGCTCCCATATTACTTGGGCGGTCGGTATTGATCGTGCTTTTCCGCATCAGCCAAATTCGTATGAAAACACGTCCAATATATGGACGGCCTTAAACGATTTCACTTGCCTCTTATAATTTTGCCTTTGATAATTTAACATAAAATTTATTTGTAAAAAGGCATTTGAAGAAATTTAATCGAACTGAAGTCCTTATGACACTACATCTTTGTGTATTTTTTTTCTCATTTTTATCACATTAAACCATGTAGAAAAGTCAGTTGCCTGTAAATGAGAAGCAAAGCTTATTATGAATGGGGTAGCAATTGTTTGCAAAGCAACCACAAATTTTCAAACAAACTTATTTTTAAATAACGTTGAAATGTCAAAAAGAAAGCTGCCAACAATTGAAAAAAGTAAAAAACACTTTGCCTGAGTTAGCCTTTTTGAAGACGATCGTCGTTGGAACTATTCACCTCAAAAAATAACTTAATTTGAATTCATTGTCAATATACATTTTTATTGCTATTTCTACATTAATTAGGTTTATGTGTACGCTCTTACTCCTATGGGAAGTTCTCTTTCTAATTTTTCGTACTGCTCTTGTTTAATTTTAAAAGAATGAAAACAAAAACAAATAAAAAAAAATTTGACAAGCAAAGTCAACTCATGTCTCAAGTCAACTTGCTTGATCTATTGTGATTAATGTAAGCCAACAAGTTTGGCGGATTCTGTTGTTCAGTGTAGGTACCAATAACAAACAAATAATTTGTTTGAAGGATTACATTTAAACTTATGTCGTTTTCCATTGGGGCCACCAAAAATCTTTTTCAGATCTCAGATTTTATGCGGCTTATGGAACATGCAACGAAATTGATCTGCTTTAGTGAATGGATTAGTGCGTTATTTGACAATATCAGCTGTTCAAATTGCATTTGTTTTTGGCAAAATCAACCATGGAAATCGGCTTGAAAAATGTTTCCTCTGTTGTAGATACAAATGGAGTAGTTTAGGTGATTCGTAGTTTCCAGATGATGAGGAAAACAATGAAGATAATAATTCCTCCAAAACTATGTCCATTGCTGTTAATGTATTTCTTTATTTTGGTTTTCACGAAACTTTGCTCATTTGTTTTAAAACAAACTTCTTTAAATGACGTAAAACAGCTGTGCTGTTTTGTGGTAGTATGTATAAATCTGAAAAAATATCGAGATCTGCAAAAAGTGATCCGAATCAAAAAAAAGATTGATTTTTTTCCCAATGGAACGCGAAAAGTGATTTAGATCAAAAAAAAGATTGATTTTTTGTCCCAATGGAAAACGACATTAGTATCTCTGCATAGTTAGGTTCGTTCGTGTGCTTTCAGCATAGAAAAATGAAAAACGTCAAATATCAAAAATCGAGAGAGAAATCTCTCAATTTCAAAAGAAGTATCTGAACGGTTTTCTTACAAAAAGTTTAAGAAATGTCATTTTGACATTATCGTAATATGCAGCATCTACAAAATATGTTGGAATTGAACTTTTTATAAGCTAAATACATATTAAACTTAACATTTTCAATGCGCTGATATATGTTAGTTTAATTACAACTTCTTCCTCCGACGTCGTTGACGACGAACATAAATAGAGTTTTACCTGTCCAACTTTTGAGCTGTCACATAGTTGTCAGGTTTCATTTTTCGAGTAGAAAATTACGAAAAAATGAAATGGATTTCTCTCTCATTTTTTCAAATTTTCTCAGTACGTGTTCGCATTCGCCCAGTTTCTTAGCAAATTTTTAATAATTTTACCTTTGCAAAAAAGTACCCGATCGAACCTATTATTTTCACGAAAACCTCAAAAAAAAAAATTCAACTTTGATTTTATACAGGATATTGGAAATTGAATTTTACTTGAAAAATATAGAATCGTACTAAAAAGTTGTAGTTAAACTTCCATTTTTAACAATATCGTAATCTTATTGGGTCTTACCAATAAACATTTTCAGTTTCGACTTTAAATTTATGTAGTTCACGATGTTTTTTGCAAATTTCGCTTCCGTATATTTAAAGTCCAGACTTAAATTTATTATTTATTAGTATGGCGAATTGTGTTGAATGCAGTTAATTTGATTAAATATTAGTGAAACCTTTTTTTAAATTTAGTTTCCAAAGACAAAATAATAATACAGGGTGCCATTTTTATTTTATTTATTGGAGCATTAACTGCAGGAAGACAAACAATAAATAAGTAATACCTTCTGTTGTTCTGGATCAAAGGTGAGAACTTAGTTCACATTAAAGAGAGGTTTTATACCACCCATAATACTATCGGATATCAGTTTCTTACCAATAAGTGGGAAATAATTACACTAGTGATTTTCGGGAGTTGTTTCCTTATATTAAAATAAACGTTTTTGCAAACATTCGATTAATTTTTTGATTCGGAGAACATTTCAACTCATTGATATTCTTTTTCTCATCCCTAAATCACGGAATCAAAAACGAAGACCGGTATCGTTTTTCCTACTTTCGCAATTGATATTGGGCCATCATTTTTTGCTTAACCCATGACCAGGCGCGATTCAAGCGAGTTTGTGGGACGTTATGTAACGATTATGTGCAGTTATAAATCAAACAACTATAGCCAATTCTCCGGCAAAAGATTGTCTCCTCGGCTAAAATCATTGCCACATATATTCAAGACTTGCTGACTGTTTTATTAGGAGAACAAAAAATGGACAGCAATAATACGCTATTAAATGTTTGCTTTCTTAATAAATTTAAAATAGCTTAACTACTGTGCGTTCAAGAAAACCGCTGTTCTATAGACATTAGCAAACGGTGTGATTAAACTCGTCATTTGAAAAACGTGTGCATAACCTCAATAATAAGTCAATCGATATTCAAATGTTTGTTCCAATAGCTATACAACTTCGAAGCACTTCCAAGTAAAACGTCAATATTCAACAAAAATATAACGTTCCTATTAAGTACCTCATAGCCCAACTTGAACTCGTCTAGTCAGACAATTTTATTACCGCTATAATCACACGTCTCTTAAAGTGTCTACTTAGTAATTCGCACGGCCAAATCAATAGTGAGAGTTGAGGTTAATTTCACCACGATATACATTTATTGCGTGATATAAATACCTAGGCACGATTAAGGCATTAAGCATTTTTTCTTTAATTTTTCAATAGTTTTCCCCAAATTATTTTTACTTTAGGTACTTAAAGAGATCACACTTCTGTATATGTATATGAGGAATGGATTTACTGTACACATTCGATACACATTATGTATGCAGTATGTAGAACACCCTCACAAAATATTGTAAATTGCAAAAAAAAACTCCCACCGACAGTCTTATGAACCTTTGAAAATCTAACAACTTTTCTTAAGAAAAAAAGAAAAACATGTCTACCAACCTTGTAAAATGCAATAAATTGCATTTATTTTAAATGCAGTGAAAAATATTTTGTATTCACAAATTTGCAACAGACAAACTCGTCAAGGAAAACCCGCACAAGACAGAAGACACTTTTTCGTGTGACAAAAATCAATCCAACCCAGACGACCGACGTTCTTATTCATTTGCCATGGCTACTCGTAGTTGTTGTATGTAGATGTAGAGGGGAAACCATTTTTTTATACATATTTTTGTTGAGGTAGGGATAGGGATTATTGGAATTTAGAAAATGGAAAATAATAAAATGGATACCTATCCTTGCGAGCAGAGCATTGAAAAATCAATACCGAGATGGATGCCAGGACATAGTTGGACAAGAAAATCAATGCTTTTACTTTTACTTACGAATGGTTTTCTAATGCATGAGCGAATTACATAAATGCCAATGGAATACTTCCGGGTAGGAAAAGAAAATGCGGAAACTGCAAAAATCAAAATCACATGAATTGTGCTTTTTTCAAAAATACATCGCGTAGTTTCATAACCGTTTACTTACTCTGTGCAATGGATTTTTTTGTTCTTCTTTCGAAAAAAAAGTAGTCATTAGATAAGCGAACACACTAATTAGCAAAGTAATGGTGGCCCTTCACTTAGATGCGAATTCCATCGAAAACAAAACCTGTTCCAACAAAAGTTTGGAATGAAATCCTTGCAAATTGCAACGGCGAAGGGAAAATCCTGCAGAATATTAAGTATCACACCGGCCGGCCGGCTTTTAATGAATTGATTTTCCCGATGAGAGAACTTTGTGGGATTTTCCAACACAGATTTGCAGAAAAAATTTGGACAAAAATAACTAACCGTTATAATGGAGCGAATTATTTGAATTTTTATTTTGTTAACTTTTCAACTGGATGATTGATTTTGCCATAGAATATTTAAGGATTTTCACGTAAGTAATAAAATTTTCTGCCACTCACCTCAAGCACAAAAGACGGAAAGGCCGATTTTCACTACAGGGCAGATGCACATGCGCTGGAGTCAATAGTCAGCTATACAGCGCAATTACTCGAGAGTGTGCACTAGAACCAGTGCCAATATGTTGCAAATCGCAGTCACCGGCATGTCCCCATAGTCGCACGAGACGAGATGGATGGGAAAACTCTGTTATTTTTTTGTTGCAGTCTGCCTTTGCCTGTGTATATATAGATGCGAGAAGAAATGCGCGAATTTTCATGAAAACCCGAATCGCACTCTCTCACCCCTTTATTTGCACGTTGACAAAAGTACTGCTCCCCATTTTCTAATTGAACGAGAACTCGTTGGTACACAATGGAGACAGATAGAAGGTAGCTAGTGCATTCAGGCTTAGTTTCCGTTTACCACATGTATTTGTAGTGTTCTCAGTGCATGCGATTTGGTGGACACAGGGTGCATTTCATTGCAATGCATGATGTACGGTTAAAAAAAGCCTAACAACAAAAATAAACTGCCGATCGAATCTATTTTAGAATTTCTCTAACACTTGGTGACTGTAATGCAGAAATTTAAATAGTTTTGTAGTATAAAATAAGTCAGTAAATAAAAAGATTGGAAAGTGATGCCATTTGTTTGCATAAGACTGAATAGTGATGCACTCTAATTAGAGACTTAAAAACAGAGCGCAGATAAACAAACCTACGTGAATTGAAGTATCAAAGAAGGAAGTTCTTGTACGATGCCTAGTCTGTTATTTGAGTGTAAGGGAGAGAATAATTCTGTACAAAAGTCACAGTTATGTTGCATGGGGTAGGTCATTTGGTCAGGTGCAAGGAAGAAATTTTCTTATCGCGCTGGCCAAAGGTGTGTTGATCAGAGGAATAACCAGCACACAATCTGGCGTTGAGTTTGTACAAAATCTCAAAAAAAATAAAACGTGGGGCTCACAATGAGCTGAAATGGAAATGCGTTAAGGAAATTGTAATGATTGAAATAAAATTAAGTCTTCGTTATTTGTAATATTTTATGAATTAGTTAAAACTTGTACATTGTTCGTTGGCTTGTTTCAAAATGGAATATTGCTGCCGATGCTTTCCGAAGACTGGGATCAGATTCTGTAAAGCGAAAACGTTGAAACGTTTTCGTGCAAACGGAAACGTTTCGTCTTACAGAATGCCGACCCTGGTTCCACCGTATGCGGAAGCCACTGGTGTTAGTTTAAAAATTGAAATAAAATTATAGAAGAATGCCTCCCATTGGATGCCCCCTTCTAATGAAGTGATGTGTCCATCTGGTGGCGAAGTTTAATGTGGTTTGCGGTTGGGTGCACCTTTTTTTGCTCTCAGAGCAATTTTTATGTTCGGTTGTTACAAACAAGAAATCTTTTTCAGATTTCAGAGCACTTTTGCGAATCTTCATTTTTTCTCATGTGGTTTTCAATTGGGCTTCTTCAGATTCGCTCTTAGATTTCAAAATTTAGAAAACGACATAAAGGAACATAAAAACGTCGCACTTGCTCTTTTTTGTGTTGATATTAGTGCAGCCTTCGACACTTTTCTAAGCATTTTGCATTCACTGCTTAAATTTTGTATCAAAACATTCTAAATTTGCACCCAGATTGATTTTTTAACATTTGTATATAAATAACTAAAAAAAAATAGAGCCATCCGATGTAATGCGTTTCTTTGCAGTTGAAAAATTTCACGAAAACGTAAACAAACTCCACTAGTTGTCAAACTCAAACGTACTTCTATTGGTAAATTTGAAGCAAATCTGAGAAAAAATCCAGATTCGCAAAAGTGCTCTGAAATCTGAAAGAAATGGTCTTTTTTTTATACCAAACGAACATAAAAAGTCCTCTGAGAGCGCCCAATCGAACACCACATTATTTTGCCCATAGGAGGTGTTTTCATCTTGTGGCTATTTTTTTAAGTGTTTAGACAGAAAAGATTAGCTTTCTTTGCCATGAGTCACTTTTTATGTTCGATTATCATAAAAAATAAGCAATCTAAAACAAATTTGCAGGTAAACAACGCTGTTCAGATGTTCAATGACATCCTTACAGTAACCTCACCTAATGAGTTTGTATCTGAAGAAGACATCTTATTTTTTTTACGAAATTTAAAAACAAAAAAAACGGGAGGGATGGACAATATAAGAAATGTTTACCTAAAGGAATTGCCGAAGATAGGAATCAGATATCTGGCTTTTGTTTTAAACGCATCCCTTAAAATGCAATATTTTTCCGATTCCTGGAAAGTGGCTAAAGTTGTGGCGATTCCTAAAGCTGGGAAACCACTTGACAACCCAGAAAGCTATAGACCAATAAGCTTACTCAGCGGTTAAAGCAAACCTTATGAAAGAATTGATGTTGTTCATACAAGAAAATAAAATGAGCAATTTGGGTTTAGGCGCCATCATCAGGCGCCATGAGATGTACCATCAAGTACTAAGAATATGCAATTATATTAAAAGAAACAGGAGACTAGGTAATTCAACGGGAATGATTCTACTTGATATTGAGAAAGCGATTGATTCAGTGTGGCATAATGATCTCATCTATAAAATTATCAATTTTAGTTTTTCCCATATCTATGCAGAACTGTCCAAAGTTTCTTGTCAAATCGTTCCTTTAAAGTGTATGTCAATAGTAGTGTTTCGAGTAGCATTAGTTTCCATTTCGGAGTCCCTCAAGGTTCTGTTCTTGGACAAATTTTGTTGATCTATATACATCTGATTTCCCAAATCTACCGGAGTGTGAGGCCGCAATATATGCAGATGATACTGCAATTTTTTCGTCACATCAATTCGGCCGAGACGAATTTAAAAAGATACTTAAATCCTGTATCCCTTCATTAACAGAAAATCACTATTACCAAACGAAAACAAAATCATTATTTACAGAGTTGTCTTCCAATCAATTTTTCTATATGGTTGTCAAGTCTGGGGTAGTTGTGCTGAATGTCATATCAAAAAATTGCAATTTTCGCAAAATAAATTACATAAAATGATGATCTTTTCTGGCATCATATAACTTCAGACCTACATATTAGGGCAAATGTTGAAATGATCTTCGACAGAATACGAAAACTCACACCGATACGTTCAAAATAAGATGTGATCTTCCGGATAATCATCTGATAAATGAACGAAATGCGGTATACCATGTGCTAAACTAATTCAATGTTATTTATTTTTTTAGCTGTAAGACGCTCTTTATCTTTTATATATGTGTATATATCTTCTTCTGTTTTTTTGTGTGAATTTGAGGTCTTTTTTTCGTTGCTTCCTCAAAATAAAATATTTATTTCCAAAAATTAATATCTCAATATAGCTTAAATTAATTGTTCAGTAGTAAGATTATTTATATCGTATCTCTGTGATTGTAAATTGTTGCGGCAACAATCAAATGTAATATTAAACGTAATAAAAATATCTGTAATTTTTGGATTAGAGAGCGCTCTTTCGAATGCCGATTTAATTTTAGAGTTGACCGAGACTTACAAACATAAGAGGGTTTGTATTGGACAGTTAGTGGAGTTTGTTGTCGTGAAATTGTTGAATCGTTAAATAAACACACTGCATCGAATAGATTAGTTTTTGTTATATATGAATGTTTAGAAATCAATTTGAAAGCGCATTTCATTGAAAATATAAAACTTACGCCGTGAATCATAGGAATTTATTTTCGATTGAACATGCGAAATCTTAGAAGCCCAATCCCACATTAGGTCTGTTCCTATACTTTCTGTGTTAAATATCCAGGCCTAGGTTAGGTTAGTGTAGCAGGCCGCCTCAAGTGCAGCCTCACTTAGACTAAAGTAGACCCATTGTGATACCACAGGATTAGTGTTCCCATACTACCCGTTGAACCAGCCGGAGCTAAGATTCAGGGCTATTGTGAACAAAATTCATTCCGAAATATTTTCCATTATTAAAAGTTTGTGTATAGGTTTGTTGTACCCCAATAGAAAAATAAACTGGGGCGTATTACAGAACAGCAATTATTTGTAAATTCCACCATTCAAGCATTTTACTTTCCAATTTTATTTCGAAATGTGTAATAAAACAAACTAGCTCAAATTATCGAAAACATATCGGAGATGGTGATTACTTTATTGTAAAAGAAGCTTTGCAAGCTTCTAGAGAAGGAACTGCATGCTGCCGTACCTCCAACGCAATAGAATTTAAGTGGCACTAAATGTTTCAACATCCCTTTATTGACCCTGTAGAATATTACAACTATTATCAAACTCTTGAGCCAGTAGTAACTGCAAATGAAGTGGGAGTTTGTGATTTTATTAGGAAGTGGTTGCAATTATTTTAAGGTGCATATTCAACAAGGTTGAAAAAAGGATAACATTTGCTAAAATGGAGTTCTGTGTAGCTGTTATTGCATTTTTATCGGAAGTCGGAAGATTATAACAAAAATATAGCATACGAGCCCAATCTAACACAAATTGATTTTGATTTTTTTTTCTTAATATTATCCATGAACATGTGTTCTTTACAATGTTTGTTGCCACAAATTTCAACTGTTAACCCATTTTTTTCTTTGCAAAATAGTTGACCTAAGCTGGATAATGTCTCTCTCTCTTGACATTTACCGTTTATTGTTGCGTTATTTAAGTGCGGATGTCTCAAGTCAGGCATTCACTGATTGCAGTCGCAATCAAAGTTCACTATGGCGCGTGGCAAGTGTTTATCGGAAGACATACGTAATTTAATAATAAAAGCGTACAAAAAAAAACGTTTCGGCATATAACATCGCAAAAAATTTGGAAATATCGAGGTCTTCAGTTCGAAACATTATTAATTTATTCAAGAAGACTGGAAATGTGAACCAACTGAAGAAAACTGGAAGACCATCAATTGCTAACGATCGTAACAGAAGGGCTTTAAGAAAAATTCTGAAGAAAGATCGTCGTGCTACAACGGCAAATATCACCATAGAGTGGAAAAATGTGATTAAAAAGCAAGTTTCAAGAGACACCTGCATTCCAGAAATGAAGGAAATCGAATACAAATTGCATACAGCAATTTTTATCCAAATTGGTTTTTGTTTTATCAACTTAGAAAATTGTTTCTTCTTAAAAACCGTCATTTAGGCAAAAGAAAAACCACTTTTAACTCCTTTGCAAAAAAAGAAACGCTTAAGGTGAACTCGTGATGATCAAAACTGGACGCTAAAGCAATGGAGGAGTGTAATATGGAGCGATGAGTCTCGATTCGAACTTTGTGTTGGAGACTCACGATCAAGAGTTTTAAGAACGCCAGCTGAAGCATTTCACCCAGACTGCTTTAGACGAAAAAACTAAATTTACCGCTTCAGTAATGGTATGGGGATGTATGTCAGCTCAAGGAGTAGGTGACCTTCGCTTCATCGATGGTACTGTGAATGCCAGTAGGTATCAAGACATCCTAGAGCACCAACTTTTACCTTCGATTCCGAGGCTGCAAACAGAAGATGGCAGTTTTACATTTCAGCAAGATGGCGCATCATGTCATACTTACTTACTTACTTATGTTGGCTCAACTAGAGCGTGGTGCTCCTAGGCCTTGCTCAATATACCCCTCCAGCTGGCTCGATCTCTAGCCTGCCGTCTCCAATTTCGCACTCCAAGTTGTCGGAGGTCTCCCTCTACCTGGTCGCTCCATCGAAGATGAGGTCTACCTTGGCTTCTGACTCCCTCTGGTTTGGCGTTGAAGACTTTTCGCGCTGGAGCGTTGATGTCCATTCGCTCAACATGACCCAGCCATGTTAGTCGTTGAATTCGAATTTTCCTGACTAAGCTGTCATACAGCCAAGCAAAATATGAGCTGGCTTCGAGAACACACCATTCCAGTTCTAACGTGGCCTCTAAATAGCCCGGACCTGTCTCCAATTGAGACTTTGTGGGGAAAAATGAAAAAAGAATTAAGAACAAATCCGGCTAAAAACTTGAATGAATTGAAGGAAAAGATCCAAGAAGTTTGGAATGGCATAACTCCTGAATACTGCCTTAATTTTGTGGAAACTCTTCCAAGTCGAATTACAGCCGTTATTAAAAACAAGGTGACGTCACTGAGTGGTAAAAGACAGTTATTTTTGTATTAGGCCAACTTTTTTGCGTCGATAAAAGAGTGGGTCAACTATTTTGCGTTATATGAGTAACAATAATTTCGTTTATTTAATTATGAAATGAACTGTTATTATTTTATAAAGAATTATTTTTAAATGTATATGTCTAACACTTTCACAATAACGAAATAAATTTTGAGTTTGTTTGTTTACTTTGGAGTGCCAATCTTTTTTTCCGAATTTCGTAAGACGGAAAGTAAACGGGCCAACTATTTTGCGTTTGGGTTAGATATTTGAAAATAGATCAGGAAATATAAATAATTAAAAAAACTGATTTCTCGATTTTTTTAAGAACGGGGTCTTATTTCGAATACTGATTTTATCTTTAGTATGTATTTTGATCAAAATCGTTAGAGAGGTTTTTGTAAAATTTAGCAGACAAAACAGTACCAAACATTGTTATGTTTAGTTTAAAAAATACTATTGCCTAACTATTTAGCTGAAAACTGAGTAGAAGTTATTGTTCGGGATGTAAGCATTACTTGTTTTTTTTTTAAGTTTTTTTTTTAAATCGAAAATGAGGCTTTCGAGTTTTGAGCAGTTTTAAAAACTATCGTTTTCGTTGATTCGAATTAAAAATTAAGGACGCAATAATTTTGAAAACATCAATTTTACTCTAAACTTTTTGGTTCAGGTAAACTAAAGAAAACTAAATTTTCAAATATTGACTTTTTTCAAAAGTCCATTTTACGATAATACAGATAAAAACTGTTTGGCATTAAGTTAGAAACGAACATATTACCTTAGAAATTAACTTTTGTTACAATCGTATGAACCGTTTTCGAGATATTTCAAAACTACCGTTATTCGATTTAAAAAAAATTAAATACCGATGGAGATTCACGAGGTACGAGGAATACATATTTTTCAGGGCACAGAAAATAATCAGGGAGAATTTGTTTCCCTCGGAATGCGAGAGAATTCTCTCACCACTCTGCAAAAATAACCAAACACTCTGAAACACAAACTTGCAAAAGTTGTAGGCGACACAGTTTGTACGCTTGGTTCCATTGAACAAACTAGTTGTTTATTTTCTTTGTTGCATTTTTTTTATTGCAAAAAAGACACAAAAATTAAATAAAATATATAGTCAGTTACAAAACCGGCTTGGACGATTTAACAACCATCTGTCAACTATAACCACCCACCGAAGAAATTTCTTGCATTTTAATGTAGGAAATGTGCTTTGTTCTTCGACTAAAATTCGAATCCATTATCGTAGGAGAGCAGACCTATTACTGCGTACGGAATTTCGTTACTGTTTAAGAATGAAGCGTTCTAATGACCGTTTAACGACGGGGTACAGTTTTTAAATCTGTTTAATCGAAAAACATTAGACACCTGTCTAAGAAAAGTAGAGCAGAGCAAGGTCAAATAGATAACTGCACAATAAATAAAAGAGTTCCAATCATATTATTGTGAAAAGATGAAGAAAAAAATTTATATAACTGATAATAGTCGATAATTGCCTATTTTTAAAAACATGCCGACAATCGGCTGACGATAGTCGTACCTATTTACTGTACGAATCAAGGTACTTCTCTTCTTAGCCTCAAATCTGAATTCAAAATTATCGATTAGTTGTTAGTAAGTTGTCAAAGCCACAACCACAACATTCGAGTAAGGAATGATTGACATAATATGAATAAAAGAGAATAAACGATTTGGCTTCTTCAGATTTGCTCTCAGATTTCAGATTGCAATTCAGAAGTCAATTGCTTTTTTTGTGTTGATATTCGTGCGGTTTCGAATATGTGTAGCCTTCGACACTTTTCTAAGCGTTTTGCTTTCACTGGTTAAATTTTATTTTAAAACATTCGAAATTTGATTTCTAAACATTATTAAATAAATAATTAACAAAAATAGATCCTCTCGATGCAATGCATTTCTTTGCAGTTGAAAATTTTCAAGAAAACGGAAACAAACTCCACTAGTTGTCAAACTCAAACGTATTTTTATTGGTAAATCTGAAGCAAATCTGAGAAAAAAATCCAGATTCGCAAAAGTTCTCTGAAATCTAGAAAAAATTGAATTTTTTGGTACATAATGAACATAAAAATTGCTATTAGAGCAAAAAAAGTCCTCTGAGAGCACCCAATCGAATACCACATTAGGGAGCTATTCTCCACAGCTTTAAATATTCTGTATTCCTCATAAAAAGACTCTCGAAATATTACGGCTTTGGCTAAAGAATAAAACAGCTTTACAAAAGACACGAAAATGATTTACTTAGCCAGAAATTCAAATATCTTTATTTAAAGATTTCCTTTAAACAAAATGTCAGTAAAAACTCTGTAGACTTCCCAAAAGAAAATGTTAGGGGTAGATAGAACCTCAATTCATGCAAAAATCTCGTATGAATGTCTTTTGATGCCATAAATCATGACCGAAAGAGAAAATCTCAAACCGCATCGGGTGGCGACAGTTGAAGTAGATGCGACGAGTTGGTTGATTTTTATACATTCATGGTGTGCTTCATGCGATTAAAGAACAGACAACTCTGTAAAAAAAACTAGAAATGCCATGATATTTTGCTTTTATTTACAAAAAATAAAAACATAACAAGTCCTATCTTTCTATGCCACTTAACGCTAAATAAATTAACTTAATTTACTTCCATTCACTCTCCGAATCGTACTCCACCCAATCTAAACTGTCCGCATCCAGATCCCTCGATTGCAAGTACATATTGAACTGTTCGGGAATAGACATAAACTTGCGAATTTTCATCCGAAATTGTTTCCACGTCCACTGGTCGAAGTTCTTTCGATCGTTTACCATAGCCTTGTAGTTCAACTGATAATTGTCGATGAAATAACTTAGAAGGGATGTCACACCTTTGGGTAATCTGAAAATAACCACAAACCAATTGGAGACTGAGTAGGTACATTTTCACAAATTTTTTACCTCAATTTGGGTTCTCTAAACTCTTTTGCTTCCTTTTCTAATATATCGGCGACAAACCCTTTACGCCGTGGTCTACGAACTGGAGCCTCCTCCTCAACGTCCTCTTCGACAAATCCATTAACAATTTTGACAATCTTCAAACGTTCCTGCTTGAAATTAGGCAAGGGAATGCTTTTGTTGGGATCAGTCGCCAAACCCATATCATAGTAGTTTTTGTTCGGAAGTTTTCTATCTTCCCAATATTGCTTTACTTCTGGACTGAAAGAGGTAATTCAGAGGCAATTTGCAAGGATTTGAAGTCAGGTTTACTTACCATTTAATTTTGCCAGTGTTTGAGCGAGATTTGTTCAAACGTTTTCTATTGACGTTGAAGCGATAACGCTTCTTGATGTGATTCTTACGAATTTTCATTATATTTTATGTGAATTTAACAAAGTTTTAAATATATTTGCGAGGAGTTTACAAAATTTGTTTCGCACGTGTTTTTGTTATTAGTGGAGGATTGAGGTATAATAAGATGACGTTTGATTATGCAGTCTTCACATTAAATTAAACGAAATGGAAATGGATCAAATATGGTACATGGCAAAAAAAGAGTAATATTATAAAAAGCGGTACGTACCCTATCAAAAACGCATACTTCCTACTTTTCCAAAACAAAGCAGTATTTTTTTGTTGGTGAAGTTTAGTACCTACGCTGCTCGAGCTAAATTTTAGCTCCCATATAAAATTCCCTCCCCAATTTAGCTTACCTAAATGTAAGCGAGTCCCTGTAGCTGTAGTACGTAGCTCGAGCCAAAGATAATAGAATACAGAGATATATAACTTTCCAGTGGAAAGGCGGCTGCCTACAACAGAGATGAAAGAATAAAAGAGATGGATATCTTTCGTACGTCTATCCCCCCAAAACCCATTTGTTTACATTGTTGTTTTTGTAATTACAACCCCCGTCTGTGAATACGTGTGAGCTACAAAAAAGCATGTTGCTAATGGCCGGCCAACATTCCTTTTGCTTTTATGGGCATCGCGCTGTTCAATTGTTTTGTGTTAAGTATTGAACTTATTTGGTTTTTGTTGAGGGTTCGATTAAAATAAAAAAAATAGTGAAATACAATTATCGGAATAGCGAATTCTTGCATTAAAGTCCAATTCATGAACTAACATATACTAGAAAAGAAATGAGCATAATATGTGCGTGACTTCATGAATTTTTCGGGAAAACAGCTTGTAGGCAGCCGCCCTTCCACTGGAAAGCTATATATCTCTGTATTCCATTATCTTTGGCCTACAAGCTGTTTTCCCGTAAAATTCATGAAGTCACGCATATATGCTCATTTCTTTTCTAGTATATGTGAGTTCATGAATTGGACTTTAATGCACGAATTCACTATTCCGAAATGTATATTTCACTATTTTTCTTATTTTAATCGAAGCGTTAAGAAAAACCAAACAAGTTTAATTTCAAACACAAAACAATTGAACAGCGCGATGCCCATAAAACCAAAAGGAATGTTGGCCAGCCATTAGCAACATGCTTTTTTGTACCTCACACGTATTCACAGACGGGGGTTGAAATTACAAAAACAACAATGTAAACAAATGGGTTTTGGAGGGATCCATCTCTTTTATTCATTCATCTCTGGCTCGAGCTAAACAATCAAACTTTTGTTTCAGAATGTACTTAATATATCTGTTAAAATTTAGGGTGCCCATTTAATAGGTCGACACCATTGACTTATTATATCTGTGGTCACAAGGCAAAACAGCTAAAGTCTGTTTTACTCATTGTTCAGGAGAGCATTTTAAAGTTTTTTTTACTCCATTGACAGTGACGTAAGCTGTTTTTTTTTTTTTAAATTGTGGCCACATTTTTAAAGATATAAAGCTGAAAAAAAATTTACGAAATAGATTTGAGTACGCTGAATCTAATGGCATCAAAATCTCAATTTCGTCTAAAGTCGACTTTAGCGGTTATGGTTTGTGACCACAGATATATGGACTAGTGAAATGTCACTTCCATACAACCTCTGCCCAGAAAATGACGCCAACATAACTAGCGCTCGTAGTTTTATGCGAAAAATAAGTGAAACAAAAGGACAACCATTTTGGATTTCTCCATAATATGCTAAAGCCACCTATTGGCCGTGAGTGGATTTGCCAAGTGAAACGGTTGAAATTCAAATTGTTGCGGCATTGTTCACAATAGATGTCATCTCGAAATTGTGCTAGTTTCAATAACTAATAATAGATGGAACCAACAAATTTGAATAAAAAATCGTTTTTCATTGTCCCATAAATTGCACAAAATTTCGTATATTTATTGTGAATTAGTCCTTTATGTTGTTTTTCATTATTAATTTTAGAAATATGATGTAAAAACACTTTAGCGAATATTTCAAATACATTTCTCATCAATAAATACTTATGTTTTTCAAGACTAGCCCTGTTTTTTTGAGCTTCGTTCTCAGCAAAGCAAAGTAAAGTAGGATTTTCCGCACGCAATTACAACAACTACGCTCTACTTGACACTTCGAGACTCGCAGTAGTTGTGTGCTGAAAATCCTACTTCACTTTGCGTTGCTGAGAACGAAGCTCAAAAAAACACGCCTACTATCACATTCAAGAACATGCGAATTTAATTCATCATATCAGAGAAACTTGAATCATATTGCAAATTGCAACCATTTATAGAGCATTTAAATTTTTATTTTTAAATCTTTATTCAATTAATCGTAATAAGAAAGTCTTATGCAAAACTATCTGAAACGTCAGATATGAGTTTCCAATTTATTCCGCTCCGAACCACGAGATCTAGTGCTTATATGTTGGAACCAACGCGAAGTTGTTTACTAGCAGTCCATATAATTATCAGAGATGAAAGAATAAAAGAGATGGATATCTTTCGTACGTTTATCCCCCCAAAACCCATTTGTTTACATTGTTGTTTTTGTAATTTCAACCCCCGTCTGTGAATCCGTGTGAGCTACAAAAAAGCATGTTGCTAATGGACGGCCAATATTCCTTTTGCTTTTATGGGCAACGCGTTGTTCCATTGTTTTGTGTTTGGTATTAAACTTGTTTGGTTTTTGTTATCGCTTCGATTAAAATAAAAAAAATAGTGAAATATACATTTAGAAATAGCGAGTTCTTGCATTAAAGTTCAATTCATGAACTCACATATACTAGAAAAGAAATGAGCATATGTGCGTGAATTCATGAATTTTACGGGAAAACAGCCTGTAGGCAGCCGCCTTTCCACTGGAAAGATATATATCTCTGTATTCCATTATCTTTGATAATTATAATAGGTAGTCAATGGTCGGCACTATCTCGAGCTAAATTTTGACAGATGGTTGTGTTCTGTTCTTCTGTTGCGTAAAGTATGCAAGGATGAGTTTATTTTAATAATTAGATGGACCAGAAGTACCTAGATTCTGAAATAAGAGAGAATTCAATTCAAAATAATTCAGCCTTTGTTGAAAATATCACAAAAGTTTTTAATTTCTTTGATTTTTCATTTCAGCAACTCTCAGATGCAAACCCACAATTGTGAAACCCAATGGAAATGAAACACAAGTGCATGTTGTTTTTGTGTGTAAACGTCAGTTTTGTTTTAATAAGCCCATTCATTTCATTTTCTTTTAAAGCAAGCAAACAGAAGAAGATATTAAAAATGCGCGATACTGAGATTTTGGATCCCAGAAACCTTGTTAAAAACAGAGAAGTACTTTACCGCCTCATAATAGGGTAAGTCTGGAGTTCAATTAGTCCTCCGCTGACTATAAACCCTCTCTTTGCAGACAACTTATGTACGATGGCTTGGAAAAATTTGCCAAGGAACTCTCGCTCCTGGTCAAAGCCGACGAATGTTCTCCCACAGAACAATTACTCCACATCATGATAGCTGGCATGCAAGCGACATCCAACACTAAGGAGAGCAGTAACATTTACGATGATGTTTTACCTGGCATTGATCTCGAATTCGAACCCGAAGGGAATTCACTTGCACCTGAGCCGGCATCATACGAAACTGCCTATGTCACGTCCCACAAGCAGTCGTGCCGTGCAGGTGCATTTAGTCATGATGGTCAATTGGTGGCAACTGGCAGTGTTGATGCTAGTATTAAGATTCTCGATGTTGATCGTATGTTGGCAAAATCTGCGCCCGAAGACTTGGAACCCGGACGAGAACAGCAAGGGCATCCAGTCATTCGAACATTGTACGATCACACCGATGAGGTGTCATGCTTGGAATTCCATCCAAAGGAGCATATTTTGGCTTCTGGATCGCGGGATTGCACCGTAAAGTTGTTCGACATTGCTAAGCCATCGGTGAAGAAAGCGCACAAGGTCTTTACTGATTGTGAACCCGTTAACAGTTTGTCATTCCATCCAACTGGTGATTACATTGTCGTGGGCACAGAACATCATGTCCTTAGGGTGTTCGATGTCCATACGGGGCAGTGCTTTGTGAGTGCTATTCCCTCACAGCAGCATAAGGCAGGAATTTCATGCGTAAAGTACGCCCCAACTGCGAAGTTCTATGCCAGTGGCAGTATTGATGGCAGCATAAAACTGTGGGATGGGGTGAGTGGACGTTGCATCAACACCCTAGCGGAAGCACATTCCGGAGCTGAAATTTGTTCTCTGCAGTTTACTAGAAACGGAAAGGTTGGTTAGGTCTGCATTTTAGTATAGCATATAGTGAACTGTTTTCGTTTCTATTTTAGTACTTATTGTCATCTGGAAAAGACTCCATTGTACATCTCTGGGAATTATGCACCAGTCGTAGTATCCAAACCTATACCGGAGCTGGAACAACTGGTAAACAAGAGCACAACACCCAGGGAATTTTTAATCATACAGAAGACTATGTAATGTTCCCTGATGAGGCCACAACTTCGTTATGCTCGTGGAATTCTAGAAATGCCGGCCGACTGAACCTAATGTCGCTTGGGCACAATGGGCCAGTACGTTTTATCACACACTCACCGAATTCACCAGCGTTTTTGACATGTTCCGATGACTATCGTGCAAGATTCTGGTACAGACGGACTTCCAATCAATAAACTTAATATTTATGTATTTGTATTCAATTAAAATTTGATCAAAATAAGGCTGTTTTGAGAATTATTTCTCAGCGGGTGACAGTAGGCAGAGTTGGTTTGAAAAAGCCACCGAATGGCATATCTCTTCCCAAAGATGTAGTTTGAGATATCTGTTAGCGAAAATGGACAGCAGTTTTCAATTATTTCATTTGCTGTTTCTTGAGATTGGCTCTAATTTAAACATGTAGCATTCAAGTAAACATGCGAATACCTTACCACTAGAACCGCGCTGTGGACAACCGTCTTTGACTCCATGACCTAAGGCGTTCCACCAGAAAAAGAGGAGTGCAAACCTGAGAGCGGTACGCGTGATAGAACCCGCAAAAATTACGCTAGCCCAATATCTATAAAAAAGGAGAGCCCATGCCTGTCAATCGAGAGCTGAGTACTGTCAGTGATGTCAATGAAATCCGCTTACGCAACTAGGTTATTGTACAGACTTGCAAAAAATTGTGGCTAGTGAGCTTTGCTAAATGTTCTTAATTATGCTAGCTGTGTTTTTTTGAGCTTCGTTCTCAGCAAAGCAAAGTAAAGTAAGATTTTCAGCACACAAATCGCAATAACTACTGCGAGTCTCGAAGTATCAAGTAGAGCGTAGTTGTTGTAATTGCATGCTGAAAATCCTACTTTAATTTTCTTTGCTGACAACGAAGCTCAAAAAAACAGGCTTGATGTTGGAGAAATAACATGACAGCGCACCGCCTTATCTAAATCCTTATTTTACATGAAAGGTCTCGGGAAGAGAGATTCCAAATTGGTATCTATGCGGGACATTAAACGGTATGCAGGTGTGCTTCTAAATTCCCAACACTTGAAATATTCTTTCAATTGCCTCGATCGCGCGTATCTTCTGCTTTCTTTTTGTGCCTGAGAAACTGACATTATTCAATTTTCTTTTGCCACTTAATGTTAGCAGCTCGTCCCGTACTTCCCTCCAGACAAGCCGGCACTCTTCTTCAAACTAAGCGTTTCTTGGTAGTGGTCGATTTTATGGCTTTTTGGTATCAATATTACTAGTGCTACGTACATACTTGATAATGGGTGCATAAGGCTTCTAAGTAGTAGTAGGATTCCAGCCGTTTAATGCTAAACCTCCACACAGCAATATTCATTTAAAAATACATCTGCTACATCGGCCACAACAAGGCAATGGCCCAAGTATACAAGTATTGGCAGCTCGGAGTTAAGGAAATTGTGTGCTAGCAGTAACTTCATCATAAGATTAATTTAGATATGCTTCCTGCGAGGACAATTGCTTATAATATTTTAAATATTTTGTCGAGGATGCCGTAGAAACCTATGATGACATCATACTTTTTCTCTGTGGGAGAAAGCGAATTCAGCAGAGACAAATGATACTGTCTCTGGAATTCAGTCTTGATGCGCATTGTCATAAAACATTCGTACCGTGTTAAGGGTTCGAACCAGAGACAATATCATTTGTCTCTGGTTCGAACATTCCACCTACTTCACCATTTTGAAGGTTAAACATGAAATAAATCGTTTTCCTAAGTTCCTCTTACCAATGAGGAAAAAGACAATTGCAGTTTGTTTTGTTAAAATGAAATCGAAACGGAGTGAGACTGTGTTGAGTGTCGGAACAATTCAGTATAATTGGAAATGATGCTGAGATGCTGAGCTTGCGAATATACTAAAGAGTAATATTAAAAATCAAATACCTAGTAACGAAGACCGACCTGGGGTGGGATTTTGTAAGATGAAAACGTTCATGGGTTATCGTTCAAATGAATGTTTTGCTTCATGTAACTTCGAAAACGAAAGGAAATTTCATTTGCGCGATAGCAAAAATGCGAATGCTATTTCATCGACGTTTTCGTTTTCTTTACTTCATGTAACTCAAAAAACGAAGGACATTTTCGTTTCATGCGAAACGAATACAGCGAGTGCTATTGCGCTTTGAAAGCCATTAATTAAAAATATAATTGGGGCATAATTTCCGTTTTTAAAATGGGAAATAATTTCATTATGGATATTTTTTTATGCCAATTGTGGGCCCTTATATTTCATTTTTACTTCTGCGGCCTTATTTCCTGGTGTCTTGTATCGCGGAGCCGCGATGGGCCCTTATGGTGCCTATTGGCGTCAGTCATACGTCTTTCTTACCTAATCTTAACTTGATTCAAATGTGTACCAAATTCCCACTGTGCTACATATATTATTTGACAACTGAACACTTTTGGACGTTCGACAAATAATCTGTGGTAAGGTCACGTATCTGCACAATCGGCCTTCAGTCTGCGCTTACCCGTATTTATTCTTCCGTAACTAAACGATTCAAATAAAAACAACATAGTTTTCAATAAAAAAACTCAATTTAATACGTTATAAATGAAAAATCCTTATAAATAAATGGTTTACAAAAAAAAAAAAAAAAAACAAAGTCATGTTTGCGATAAATTAATACATAATAATAATAATGATATAGTATCCAATATAATAATAATAATATTAATTAACTTACAAGATTTAAGTATTGTTTCTTTAAATTATTTCAATTTTGATTTAAGGATTCAATTAAAAAAAAAGAAAAAAACTTAATAAGGAAAAAACGACTCGATTTTATCCAATTGAAAACATTTTAATATATTTCATTCAACATTTTTGAAAACATATTTCATACACTTTGTATTTTATATTTGCATGTGGAAAATCTCAATGAATACACAATTGAATAAACTTAAATGAAAAATAATACACATACATACATAAGATTGCTTAAAATTGTTCACTGGAAGTCCATTAGCATTTTGTTGTTATAACGTTTGAGGAATATATTGTTCTCTCTGGCGATTTTATTAAACCATAATTTACTAAACCGTTTAAAGTACTTTTTCTTTTAAATATGATAACTAAAACTAAGTTTAAAAAGTAAGTCTTATTTTGTTTTATCATTTATTTTTTTTTGTCGCTGCTTCATAATTATACAAAACAACTAATATCTGTATACGAAAAATAATATGATGAATCAATTCTGTTTCTAGACAATACAACAATAACTAATTGCACATTAAGAAGGTCCGATAAACAAAACTTAAAAATTCAATTCAAAAGGGAAATATACATGAGTATTGGGAAAAATATTACTATGTACATTTTGATGTAACTTTAAAAGTTTGAATTAGGATCTAATTTCGATAACTTATAAAGAGGGGCTCATTTGTTAACGATATCAAATTTAAGTTAGACTTAAATCAAAAACCAATTGAGGAGTGTTTTCCCTTTCTTTTTGCTAGTTTATTTTTTTTTGTATACATGTGAGAAAAAAATTAGAAAATTAAAAATAAATTAAATCACAAAAGAATAATATTTTTGTTTACATTTTTCGTGTTGCCATTTGTCATAGTTTTAACTTAAATTGAGTTCAAATAATATTTTAAATTATGAAAAAAGAAAATCATTAAGCTTAGAATATATTAAGTAAATTAATTTCAATCACTGGCTTTTAAATCCATATTTTGTTTTATCAAATAAATAAAGATATTGCTGCTGATACGAAATAGGCCAAACTTAATAATAGATTGCTAGTAAATTAAATACTGAATGGAGAAGACTTTTATTTATTTAAATATGTGGTTAAATTTAAGAACCATACTAATATATGTAAGGCACTTCGGAGCTTGATCTATTTGTGTTTAGGCAAAATGTACAAATTATACTGATCTATTATTATTCTTCGAATAGTATACGAATATGTACAATTAATGTTAAATTAAATGCCAAATGTGTAACAGTCATAATTTCAATATCGATAGTCTTTACGGATATACTTGCTTGCATAAGTCTATGTTTCAAATTATTCGGTGAAGGTGGAAATAAGGGTTTCATTCTTAAATTAGTCTCAAAAGTAGTTCCGGGCTTTTAGTCTACAAGTTGTGAAATTTTGTTTAAATAAAGTGTGCTTATTATTGAACGCAACATAAGACCAAACAGCACATAGACAACTGACAGGCAATAACTCTTTTCACCTACAAATATAAACTGGATGTCAGTTCAGTGAGTACGCGTTGACTATTTGTGGCATTAGCTGAACGTAAGGGAATAGAAATCCAGTTGACGTCGAGTATAACGAATGATATGTTTGATGTCATTCATTATATTGAGTGGGCACCATTCGCCATATAGAGATACTCGCAAATTCGCTATTGTTATAATAGACGTCTGTATTTTGACAGTTCGATGGAAAAGCGCTTTGACATGTTGTTTAAGCTGTCCATGCATACAAGTTATGATTGCTTTCAGAACTTGCGGCTGAATATAAAGGTTGTTATTTGATCTGTGCTACTGACTGATGGTTATTGTTGAGTTTTAAGTTTAAATGGACGGGAAGTTATGCAGTGCTTATGCATTTTTTGCGTGAATACGTAGGCAAAATTTCTATTTGGCTACAATCAGAAAAGGACACCCAGCGGCAATTTTTTTGTTTTTGCAAAAGCTCCTTTAATCTCCATGAGCTCATTATTACACTAATTCAGCTTAAGCCAATGTGCGATTGCATTATGTCGTTGTAAATTTTAAAGGCTGCATATCTAAAGCTTAATACCAAACTGATTAATAACGGGGCTGGTTTTTTTGAGCTTCTATCTCAGCAAAACAAAGTAAAGTAGGATTTTAAGCATGCAATTACAACAACTAAGCTATATTTGACACTTCGAGGACACAGTAGTTGTTGTAATTGCGTGCTGAAAATCCTACTTTACAAAGCTCAGAAAACACTCCTAATATAGGCCTCAACATTCAAACATTTTCGAGTGCAGGAACGATTTGCTTCTGTAACATGGAGCAACTCATTCATTCACTCGAAAACTTTCAAAACTTTTCGCTTTATAACGTCGGCATGTCCCTGTTTTATCTGCAGCCCAGCTTGCAGTGAATCGTTCAGAATTTCTGCACATATCTTTTGGGCATCATAAGTAAGGGAAACATTTGATAGAAATGTATGGAGATTGGCCGGTTAGTTACAATAGGTATGTAAAAAGATGGCGGCCAACGATAAGTTGAAGTCTAAGCAACATTTTTTGTTAAAAAAATATTTAAATTTGGGGCAAATTTATTAGCACTTTTCCGGAATTTTCAAAATATTTTTGACACATTTGAATATCAGAATTTAAATGAATATGTCAGCTAAAATCGACTTATCGGCTCCCACAGAACCAAAATTGACACAACATAGTTAAAGGAATTTATAGGACGGATACTTAACGTTGCAATATAAAATTCGAATCAATGAGAAAAGTGAAATGAACATGTCAGCACTAGTGACGATGTTTGGTAAACTATTGCGCAGTTCCAAAGTCTGATGAAACAACTTAAATGTGAAAGAGAATGGTAAGCTTTATCTGACAGATTAAATTCTTCAAACAATCGCACCTTAAGCATACGCAGCGCAAAATCAATTACCAGTTGTTTGACCTTGCTTCTGCTTTCCGAGCTCTAAACTGACGACCTAAAGAGTTCTCAAACTACTCGGTTTAATAGAAATTTAGAGCAGAAAACGTCTGCTGTCTAAGGGCCGTCTGCTAATACGTCTCATTGCGATTTATTCTCTACATCAACTTTTATGTCATAAGAAAAGCACATACGCATTTATCTAGAACTTAAATTAGACCGTAATACGGGAAGTTAGCCTTTAATAACCATTACAAAAATGTCTGGTAGCACTTAAAAGTTCAAATACTTTATCAACACAATTGATATTTAGGCGTTTTTCTTTAAGAGTATAGCCCGAACTGTCAAAAAATAGTTGTGTTTCCTTTTTAGTTCAGAAATATGTTTAATTACCAGTTGTTTATGCTTTCCGAACTATAAACTGACGACCTAAAGAGTTCTCAAACTACCCGGTTTAATAGAAATTTAGAGCCGAAAACGTCTGCTGTCTAAGGGCCGTTTGCTAATACGTCTCATTGCGATTTATGCTCTACATAAACTTTTATGCCATAAGAAAAACACATACACATTTATCTAGAACGTAAATTAGACCGTAATGCAGGAGGTAAGCCATTAATAACCATTTTTTTCTGTCAAATGTGACTGTAAGTGTGTAATCAGCTTTTAACTCAGCTCAGTCAATTTATTCTCAGCTCATAGAACGCGCTCTGAAAGAGAAAAGAAACACAAATTCTGAGCACTGATGTGTCTGATCTAAAAAAGAAACACGAACTTTTAGTATAACAGTGCAGGTTCTGCTCTGAACTAAAAATAGAAAAACGCCTATGGTGTATTGTTGTAGTCATTTGCAGACATTGCTCAAATGTGTTTCGTTAAAAATAGAGACCACTCTCAACCTCAGCATTCTCTGTTCTGAGATTTGGGCTTGTTCAACGTGCTCGAGTTCTGTTCAATTGCTATACTTTGAACGAAAAAAAAAACGCCAATTGTATCCGCCGATAAATATAAGTTAACAGATTCTCTTCTCACACTTGGAGAGGAGTAGGACAATATGGACGCCTTTTTTTGCCGAATGGAAAACGACAGTAGGGTTCCCACTGCTTAACAAAACCCAACATTTTTTGTTATAGCATTTAACTTAGTAATATCCAATAATAATTATCGTTGTAACAAATATACTACTCTGTTAGTTTGGGTTATTTGTTTGGGTTATTTCTTAAACAATAAAAACTATAAACACACTTTGTTCATCTGCTCAGATATTGGACCGTGTGACGAATTGTGTTGCTCACTATACTTGTTGATTGAGTTTTATCAAAACAATATCATATTGATACATTTTCTGCCGATGGAATATCGCCCAGTTCCACAATCGAAAAACATTGTTAAATGCCTTCTCTCCATTTACGTTTTCATCATTTTGTCAATAAATGCACAACGGACGGACGATTTGTCAATAAATACATTGCTTTTACTTTTATTCAATATATAACCTAAGTTCCAAAATAAAAACAAAAGAAAATTGTAAGGAACCGAAAAGAGTAAAAATTAAAACAAAAAAGGTAACAGAAGATTATTATTAAATTCAGTATATGCAAAACTTTGTAAATACAGTGATGCAGCTACCATTTCAAATCGTTGAGAGTATTTAAGTTTAAGTTAGTATTGTTGCGCTTTTTTCGTTTGTGCGATTTGTTACTTTAAAAAAAAATAGTTGTTCACGAAAAAGAATAAATTTGTACTGCCTTAAAAAGTATTATAAATATTTATGTGTAAAAAAAATGTACTGAAACACAACGAATATGTAGAAATTCATTTTGTATATATTTTTTTTGTTTTATGTATTTTCTGAGTTGACAACCATCTTTCGTTTCGGTCCTAAATAATCGAGGAAACCACCCGCGCGCAGGTGCGGTCCCTTTACTAAGGCATTTAGCACCACTGAGTTGAGTTGTTAGTGTTTTTGTTTCTTTTTTATATGATAAATAGTTCCTATAATCAGTTGTAATATAAAATACTCAAAAATAGGATAATACATGTACAAAACTTAATGCTACAAATAGATAACCTTAAAAAAATTAAGAAAGAAATTGTATTGTAACAAAATTGCATTTTTTATATATATATAAAGATTCATTGGGATCTCGGAAAGAATATATATATCCATTATTTTCTTTGCTCACATCATATGTGCGCAGTTATTTTTTGTTTTTTAATGTAAAGCTAAAGGCAGTCGTAATAATAAATATTATGTAAAATGTAATATACATCTTTGCTGACATTCGTGTGTTTGAAAATACTGTTTTACGCTTTTGCTGCCAGGACGGAATTAGAAATATTATTCTTGAGAAGAAAAACTAAGAAACAAAAAAAAAAAAAAAAAACAAAGTCTTAAATAAGAAATTGGCGCCCAACGCTTACTTGACTTCCTCCTGAGTGGTGATAATACCTCCGTCGTGAGATCCAAGAGGCGGCGGTGAAGGCGACGAATCATGAGCATGATGACGAATGGCATGAAGATCGTTTTTCAGTTTGATCAACGGCGGTGGCGGTGGTGGTGCTGGATGTTGCGATGTTGCGGACATACTACCATCTGGGGTGGCGGAATTTGACTCGCCAGCTGGTGGACTGTTCTGATCGATTTGATGGAACAAATGCTGTATCTCGCCGGCGGCGGCAGCAGTTATTAAGTAATTCAGCGGATGATAGCCCACATCCTTGGGAACGAAGCCCTCGTGTGTCATTTTCATGTGATTCTTCATTTTGTCGGGACGCGAGAACTCCTTGCCGCACACGGGGCATGGGAACACTTTGCGATGTTTGCCCTCGTGGTAGAGGAAGGCATGCCTCTGAAAGCTGTACTTGTTCTTGAAGGTTTTTTGGACGTTCTCCTTTGCGCATTCGGTGCACTGATAGACACCTTCGGTTATGCTCGCATAGCGAAACAGATCCAGTCCACGGACGGACATTTCCGTCAAGTGCTCGGCCTGATCGTCGATCGACGATTGCGCTTTGCGGCGAATTCGTCGCCTCTGTACGGGACGCTGGTTGCGTGGCGTCACTGGTGGAGATTCGTCTGGCCCCTGTGCCTGCTGTGTCCCATTGTCGTTTGGAGTTGTGGGCGAGGGTATAAGATCAATTATCGTAGCACCTTCTGTTTCAGACTTATCCATTTGAGCATTATTGTTTGGTTGGGGGGATGATGGCGCATCCACTGGCATCACATTTTCGTCGTTGTTTGGTTCGGTCTTGAGCAGATATTCCGTTTTGACAATCGGATTTGTGGCCATGTGCAAAAGAAACTGATGGTGGAGATTATTCGACGAGGGTGGCTGAATCGTGTTGGAATCATTGCTCGACTGTTGTCGCTCTGACGATGGCTGATTGTTTGCTGGCTCGGCAGATGATGAGTTATTGTTTTTATTGCTATTGTTGTTATTTGAGAGGGAATCACTACGTAGTTGTTGGTGCAGCAGGGATGCAGTTGAGCTGCTGTTGAGATTGTGTTGGTGATTGGCTTGGGCCATTGGATGTACACGTATTTTCAGTCCCAGCGCTGTTGGCAAATGAGTGGCAGGATCTAGAATATCTGGAATTTGTGTTAGTGCTGATCCTAGCGGGCGCTTCTGGGACGGCGTTACTGCTGATGGTGGAGGTATTTGTATAACTTGTGCGGCATTTGAGACTTGTTGTGATGGGGTTTGCGGTGCTGACTGAGTTATTGCGCTTGGGGTTGATGTAAATGACAGAGATGCGCATGATGTTGGTAGTGGTGGTGGCGGCGGAGGCTTATTGACACCAAAAAGTCTTTGTGACAACTCGGGCGAGTTATTGAGGTGAACTGAAAATAAAGATTTCGATCTATTAGTATAAGGCGTTTCTCATTCAAGAGCGTTTTTGTTTGAAGCATGCTTTACGAATTAACTAACTGATATCCAAGGAAATGTCGCACTTCATCGTCGAATAAAATTTCTATCATTCACAACACCAATTCGCTGGCGAGGAACTTCGATTTGTGTGAATGGGGAAGGAAGACATATGATAGACGTCTTTCGAAGTTGTCTCAACCATTTACTTCTCTTGTGTACAAAATTTCGTAGAAACTATTGTTTCCTTCATAAAAAGGACTTACCATTTTGTACCCACTAGGTGAGTTTTCGAATTGTTACAAATAAATTGACGTTTATGTGTTTCCGCCTTGCGAAAGAAAAATTCCAAAAACTTGTTGGTTAAAACCGTTCCCGCACCTTTTAGTACCTAGTTACCACATTGAATTTAACTGAAAAAAGGACATGAACAGGCCCATTGTCGGAAGCATAGGCTTTCAGTGTGTGCACGACAGCTGACTATATTCGCAAGTAAATGGAAAGTTGTATTGTTTCCAAAACGACAGGAAATATGTGGGGAAGTTTGAATATTCTCTCTCAGACAGGGCCACTTACGAAAAAGTTAGGGAACGCTTTTGTAGTGCCTAATCTATGAAAAACGGCAGAAACATACACATTTGAAACTCGATGAATATCTTCATTCAACAATTTAGTTGATTTGGAATTTACCGAACTTCTTTTTCATGAGTCCGAGTATGTAGAAGAGTTTGTACCAACTACAAGAGAAGAGTAAAAAGCGACACTCCATTCAAAATTACGTGGAGATTGTCCCGCTTCTAACAGTGAAAAGGAATTTCGTCGCCACTTTTGAAAAGAATCTTAAGCAGAACTTTTAATTTTAATTTGGGGTCTATTGACACCATTTTTGCCAAATAGGAAAACAAGTTTGAAATCATCTGTCAATCTGTCAGGTCAGGACTGAGAGCTTTTCCAATTCTTACACCAAGAAATTCCTTGAGTAAAAATGCGTTATATTCTCAGTGGATTTTACTCTCTCGACGACGCTCTCTTTTACGAATTTTTCGAGTTAAGGAACGGCATTGAGTAAAAATTCATAAAATTTTAAAGCAAAGGAACTGATCTAATGAGAACGTTCGGATTTTTAGTTAAAGTTAAGATTAGACTGTATGCCAATTATGCATATGAATGCCAACAGGCAAATTACCAGATTAGCTGACAAATGACCAAAATGTCAGGAATATCAAAACTGTATATTAGACTATATGACCAAAACTATTAATATCGTCATATTTGCCTTGACGGCCATATAATGCATTTGTTGTTGATTACCAAATGTAGAGTACAAAAAAGACAACGAAAATGAAAATAAATCGCAATTCCGCGAACTCAAACAACGATGACAACAAAATAATTCTTGTTCCGTCAAAAATGCCAGCAATGCCATAAGGAAATTTCAATAATGTGCATATGGGCATTCGTTCATATTGTCCGATTACACAATATGCTATTTGGGCATTTTTATCTGTCAAATTCAGCATGGTCATATGTGGCATTTAGGTCATTAGAACATATTAGATATGCCCATTACATTGTATGACCATATTTTGACAGGAGAACTGTCAGAAATTGGCATTTTATGACGACTTGGCACACAGTCTAATCTCACCTTTAGTAAGTCTGACGGCATTGAAGATAACGGAGGGGTAGCCGACCAATCTAGTCAAGAAAATCCGAACTGACTACTTACACTCAGTTGACATTTCAAATTTCAGATAGGCGCAGTTATAAGTACTCGTTGTTAGTTCAATTAACAAACATTTGATAGGCTTTGCCAGTAAAAACAGAGGAACATTAAACTGCCTTACAACGTTAACAGAGTTGTGTAACTTTTTTTTGTAACCGTATTAACCGAGCGAATATGTAGCAACTTCAATAAAGATTATCAGACGAACAACTTGCGATCGTCCAAACTGGAGACCGAGATAGACAACTGTGCAATCGGAATCAGCAGAACAACACGTATCTACATTTGTTCGAAAATAGATGACGCTACACGTTGACTTTGACATTTGTTGAGAAAAACCGGCAGCTGGAATTAGGAAGCGTTAGGTTAGCCAATTGCATTTGATTTCCTTGTAGTGCCATTGGATTTGGGTAATTTTAAAATAAAAGTCGGTTTCATTATAATTTTGTTGCACAACCTTAATGCGGATGGCGATGGGCCCGCTATGTTGTCTGGCCTTTTGTGACAATCTCACAACCCCACTCAACCTAACCTAAACTAATGCACCGACACTTTTTAACGGAACGCATTTGACTGTGAAGAATTTCAAATCAAATGCTATTCAAGCACTTATTCAGTACGATTTGACATTCGTATTTAGGCGTCTTATGTCGTTTTCCATTGGTTTCACTCGGGGATCCACTCATTCTGAAATCCAATGGAACAACAAAACAGCTTCTGAAACAATCCACAATAGTATTGGTGAAATGCGAAAAAATTATCTACGGCTGCTGTCAGTTGGCTTGTATAAAATACATAAAATTACACTTGTGTGAGTGCTTCTTGAGTGGATTCTGACTTCAAATCGAGAAGCGAAATTCTCTCCTCAGAATCACCAGAAGAGTATTTTTTGTGCCAATGGAACGGTTTCAGAAGTGATTTTTTCGATTCCGGACTCTCCCGGACGCTTCTTTTTGCCCAATGGAAAACGACATTAAATTACCATGCGTCTCGCTTTTGCTATGACAATGACAATGCATAAGTCGCAAGGACATTCGTTGTATGTTTGAGCCTTTTTTTATTATGCTCACATGATCTTTATAGATCATTGATATCCACACTTTACAACAACAGTACGAGATCCAACTTTTGTCATGTGAACATAATAAAAAAGGGCTTTTGCATGAATCTTGAATTCCCATGGTCAGTTGCATGTGGCTTGCTGACGTGTCGTTAAACATCCCGCTTTTTTAGGTGTACGCGCCCGAGAATTGAACGAAAAATTAAATGTAACATAAAGCAATTCAATAAACAAGCGACACGTCAATCATTGCGGTTTGATTGAAATTGTTATACTTCAGTTTAACGTTTGTATAAGAAACTCAAATTGACAACGAATTTGGGCGGAACGAGGTTCACCGCGTATACTGCATAAAAATACGAATCTACTGACTAAATAACTACACAAACAATTAAAAATTGGGATCCATGCACGAAATTCTTTATCTAGCTTAAGATCCATTAACGAGTTATGTTCTTCCTTCCTTGTACATCTAATATGGTTGGTAATACATAGGAGTTAAATATACATATATTCAAATTTCAATAAAAGAAAACTATGATATATATTTTTTTCAATTCTTTGTTTATTACGTTTTTTTTTTTATATTATTTTGTGATAATAGAAAATAAAATAAAGGAATAGATTCCGAAAGAAAAAAACATCTTCAAGTTAAACACTAATTACATGTTTGTTTCTTTTTTGTTGTGAAAAATAAACAAATTCAGATAAGTTATTATTACTCATTACCCCAGTTTTTACATGCACACATTAGATGCGTGCAGCAAAAATATTTGAAACAGTATCCAAAAGTTTTTCTTTTTATAAACGAATTTTTACAGAAAACTATTGTGTTCTCCAACCTAAAAGTTATTAACAAACGAAGTAATAATAATTAAAAACAAGTGTGTCTCGTGTATTTTGCATTAAGTTTAATTTTTTTTTCTTCCAAAATAAATGTTTGTTTTTTTTTTGTATATTTCTTACAATTAAAAACCATCCAACACAAAAAAATAATAATAACATAATTATTATTAAATATACATATATAAATCAAATATTGCAGTACAGGTAATAAAAATAAAAACAAATTTTACATTAAACTAAAAACAAAAATAAAAAATAATAATAATAAAACAAAAGAAATATTATAAACGAGGGGGTGCTTCTATTAGAAATTAATACAATAAGTATAGAAATGATTGTTTATTCATTTGATTTGTTGTTGTGTTTATTTATAGTTTATTTCTTTTATATTTATATATATATATATTAAATTAGTTTATTGATTTAATTAAATTATACGATTTCATGTATGTTATGTTTACAATTCTAACTAAATTATACATATAGGTGTAGTTGGTATATATTTATATATAATAACTTATGAAATAATGATCCCTTAGATGTAAAAAAAAAAGAAAATTATATATATAAAATGCTAATAACACATTAATATTTTTTTTCGTTTTTTTTTTTTTTGTTGGTTAAAGTAACGGTTTTTAGTTTTAGTTTGATATAGTTGTTGCGGCGATTTCATTTTATATTTAAACTATTATGATTATTTTGTTGAAGAAAGTTAACATTTGAATGCATTATGTTTATGTGTGTGATCGGTGTATATAGTTTTGTTAGTGTTTGTTTTGTAAATAAAATAAAACTAGAAATGACATATTTAATGGTGAGGAATATGGTATGGGTATGGTGGGTGTAGGGACGTGTGTTTAGTTTGTGGAATATAACAACTAATTTATATTTTTCGCGTTTTGTTCAGGGAGGAAAGTAGGGAAATAACTAAAAACTAAAATTGCACTAGCTACCACTATACAAAAAATAGTATGCAACATTTATCAGTAATTTGTTTGTTGATTTATACATCACGAATGACGAATTTTTGTTTCTTACAATTTTAGAAAATTAATTTAATTATTATTAAATATTTTTTTTTTTTTTGAACGACAGTATAATTTTTGTGATTAGATATTTACATAGATACGTTGACGAGCAGCACGAGAAAGACGATACAAAAACATCCGAACTATTTAAAAGGATAATTTAGATTGTAATAGATTCTAAGAGCAGAGTGGGGAGCTTAGCTGATCATATAAAGTTATAGCGCTTGTAGAGTTACTATAAGAATTTGCAAAGTGATTGTGCCCACAACGGATGCTTTTCAGAAGTCAATTAAAATTCGAACTCCTAAGGTAGAGCCCTAGCAGTACCGCAACCTGTTGTTTCCAATGCCAACTTGAATTCATTAGGCGGTCCATATGCTTCTAACTTAAGTTGATGAGCTTTTTCAATTCTGCAGAGTTCGCATTTATAACGACCATTTCATATGTCTGACGACGATCAATGTTAACCACAACAATCTATAGTCAATAAAGCTCACATTGAACTTAGTTTCGCAGAGCGATTAAAGCTGTTTAATAATAAGTTGGCTCGCAACGATCCATGCTGGTTACAAAGACAAATTTGGATCGCAACGATCACAGGTTCTGTCAACTGTCAATGATCTTCACAAAGATAAATGTTGCTCGCAATGATGAATTTATTCACAAAGATCGACTGACTAACTGATTGATCGAAATTGAAGGCGTATTCACTAGCTTGAGTATCAATTTTCAGAAACACTTAGAGGTATTTAATAAATGTGAGCGAGAAACAACCCTGCTTCACTTCTATAAATGGTGTGGAATGAAATAATCATGATTCTAACTCTTAACAGGACTGAATGGAAAATAATGATCAGCTAAATCAATTCAAATATCTCTTAGATTTGAGTTCACCAAAGAGCCAATAGTATTTCGTTAAAAACGCGATACTCGACATAAGTTCAGTAAGTCGTTTAAAGAATGAAGTCTTCTCGTTAGGAATTGGTAAATCGGTGATTCGTTGCATGTATTTTTCACATTTAAATAACATTTGTAGGTACCTGAATAAACCCTTAAGTCATCGTAGAAACTATTGACTAATAGAAGTGGCTTTTCGCAAACATCATTGTGTTCTGCTGCATGCTACAAAACCTCATTTCAAAAGCAAACACAGACACACACTGACAGTGGTGGAAAGACTAAAAACTGTAAGCAATTTTCCGAAGTAATATTTCTCTCTTCTTTATGCTTCGAGTTGTTCACTAACCGAATTATTTTAATGGCATACAGTTACAAATTAAGTTGTATTACGACTAACTGACGATCCACGGAATTGGTTTTGGGGGTTTAGATGAATCGGTTGGTCTATAGAAGGAATAATTACAAATTTGAATATTTTAAAACGGTGACTGTACAGGCATGGAAGCCGAAACTTTATATAACAAATAGATTATATTCTAGCTACATGTCTGCGGTTTTCTTTTATTATCCGAACTCTCATAAACAAATGTTGAATTTAAACAAGTTGCTATGGATTAACTTCTCAGTTACATATGCTTCAAACCACAGAAGAGGTTAAATTGAACTTTAAAGCATCAATTGTCAATACCACCAGTTATTTATAAATCTAAAAACAGTTTCTGATGCGACATACGCATCGTGTACCACAAATGACAACGGGTGATTGCCTGCTCCCCACTGGGGAGCAAACCTACGCGATTTGGGCCATAAACAAACAAGAGGAGGTCTCAATTTTGAGGCACTGTGAAATCGGAAAGCAAATTATATGACTTCGACTATCATCTGAATAATATATTAATCAAATTAATGTTGACACTGACTTATTTCATTTAAATGTTCGGGGTGGACTCTGTGGCACTCAAAATCAGTGAGGATGGAGGCTCAAATAAATTAAACAGTATCTAATCAGGTTTGGAATGTTTTCCAATCACTAAAACATTGCATCAAATAATAGACAGTTTAGTGTATGTGTTAAAAGATCCAAGAAAAATAAAACTCAAAAAAAAGTGGCGATGAAGGAAACGAATCCGCAGCTCACCTTCCTTTTCCCAGTGCTTACAACTCGCTGTCTTCAAACGTAACCTCACTCAAAGCTTATACTGTTTCACTTAAAAAAAACAACCAAAATCTATCGTTAACATATAAAAAAAATGTGCAAAATAATAGAAATTTAATTGAAAAAGAACTGCCTAAATAAGTCAGTAAATTTTATTGCAAATGTTATACTTTAAAAAATAATAAAAAAAAAAAAGATTTATAAACAACTTTCATAAGGCCTCTTTGAGAATACATTTTTTTTTGTTTCGTAAGAAAATAGATTTTTTTTTGTTTTGTTTTAATTTCTTTGTTGAAAAATAAGTGCACTTGCTTATTGTTAATTTATTATTAGCTTGGTTTTAATTCGATTTCGCTAAGTTTTATATATTGTTATTTATTATTGTATGTTGTTTTCACTTTTAAATTATTGTAATTTTTTCTTTGGCGAAATTTTAAGCCTCCGATATACATATGTATATATCCATATATAAAATATATTCTTATTGTATATGTATGTATAATTTTATAGTTAATTTATTAACAATTTGTTATTGTAAAAAGACAAATAAAGTCGGAAGATGTAACGTTCCAAACTTTACTCCCCTTTTCGTTTTTTTTTTGTTTGCTGAAGAAAAATTAAAAAATAAAAATAAATTATATATTAACAACAAAAGGAAAAATGAAACAAATAAGAACAACACAGTTAGGTTAGCTTTCTCTTTGCGTACACACATTGCGATTGAGTGAAACTTCCGTGTCCCAATATGTGCGCAAACACAAAAAAACAAGAAAACTCTTCTTGATTGTTTGTTAAAAGAAAAAAAAATTGCACAACGGACATTTTATAGTTACATACAAAAAGATAATAATTAAAAAAATTGATTTTTTTTTAAATATGCTTTGCAATTTAAACTTTAAAGAAGAATTAAAAAAAAAGAAAAACAGATAACAACATTAAATATTAAAGGATACATTTTAGGTCGATTTTATCGACGTATATATTTTTCTTGTTTTATTCTTTTTTTGTTTTGCAAGTTTTATTTCAAAGGGTCAACGGTTGTTGTTTTTGTTTACTTGTTTTTTTTTTTTTTTTATTTGTAATGCAGTACTATTAATTATTATTATTAACTATACCTATGTACGAAACAAGAATTACTACTAAAGATTTCTTTTTTTTTTTGTTTTGTAATTAATTTACTTAGAAAAATTGTGGAATATTTTGGAAGCCTTTATAAGGTTGAGATATATATTTAATGTTTTTTTTTTAATTATTTTGTTGTCTGCTTGTAAACTTTTGATTGTTTCGACGGTGTTGATCAGCCGGAGACGATCTATATAGTAAAGCCTTCATGTATATATAAATATATATTTGTTAAATTACCTCATAAATAAAGAAGAAACTAAGAAGAAGAAAAACATTTGAAGAATTTTCTCTTTCTTTCTTTTATTTTCAGTGGGTTGGTGGTACTGTTACAGGTGTTGCTGTTGTTTGGCTTAGTAAATCTGTCTGCTGTGTGGGTTGTATTGTAACGGCTGCCGATGATGATGCGGAGGATGATGAGGATGACGAGTTGTTAATTGTCGTAGCGCCACCGCCGCTGCCTGCTGTTGTTACGAGTGCCGTTGTTGGATTCTCGATTTTATGGATTATCTTAACGTGTGCAGTCATATTGTCTTTTCGTGTGAACTCCTTAAAACAAAACGGACACGGATAGACCTTGACATTACGCTTGTGCGACGTCACATAATGCCGACAGAAATTACTAATGTGAGTGTAGACACGGGAGCACACTTTGCATCGGTAGGTGTGCTCACCCTCTTTGGTACAAAAATCCCTGACAGATCCTTCCGAGTCATCTATAACATATTTAGCGGTTCGATTACTTGCAATTTGGGGTTCAACTTTAATGCTATCATTACTATTATTTCCCGTGCCGGAGGAGCTCATTGAATCACCGCATCCGCCACCAGATCCTTTCGTCTTTGATATGCTTATATTGTTGCCACCGCCCGGGGACGATGTTATACTTAGATTGCTACTGTTGCCGCCTGGCGTTGTCGCCGCTGACGTCAGAGTGTTACCTGCGATGGTGAGGGTGGTTTTTAGCTTCACTGGGGTTTGATTTCCAGTTATAAAATTGCTTGTGAACATGTCGATGAAGTCGTTGTTGTTTAGCGGCTAAAAGAGAAGATTAAATAATGAATAGTTCAACTATGGCCGGGGGGAATTGTTGTCGCATGCGGGTGTGCTTGTGCTCAAGAGATGTTATGGTGTAACTGGATATTGAGAATTGAGCCATTTTTGCCTCTTATTTTCTAAAACTTTTATCTCAAACTAGATTTAAAAACTTAACCTCTCTAGCGAAAACATTTTTTTTTTTACAGCGCATTCTTTCAGTAAACCTATTTTTAGCGACAAGGTTTCCAAGAGATCTAAGATGATGAACGTCAAGTACAGAGTAGGTAAAAGCAACCCGATGATCGTCATGAGGATCATGCCAAAGTTAAGAAAACGTTTTGAGCCTACTTCGACATAATGCTAATGTATGTATGTTCGACGATCATTTGTGAGCAGCATGCCGAACTAAATTAACAAGTTTACCTCGATCTAATACAGATATCTTTGTTTGAAGTTTATTTAGCTCTTATTCTGTAATTGTTTTGTACGTTTGCTAAGCACTTACTTAAAAGTCAAATAACTATCAAAAATGTTTATTTATATGGTTAAGGCATTCGCGTTGTATAATATAGTCTTCCAAGCGGAGGTTCTGGCAATCACGGAAGCGGATCGTAGGGCGTCAATATTGACAATACCTCGTAGCGATATTACCATCTTCATTGACAGTCAGGCGGCTATAAAAGCAGTTTCTGCTAATGAAATAAAATCCAAATTAGTATTAGCTTAAGGTTCTTTACTCGCAGCTCACCACGAATCTATGCTGGGTACGTGGACACAGTCCAGTGGCGAAATTTTCAATACAAAATTGCATATTGTGACTTACAAAATATTTAGTGTGAAGGTTAAAAATGATTCTTAGTAAGGCCCAGTGACAAAACCGTCATTGAAATGCTAGATGAACTGGCGAGAGAGGGATACGTAGGTTAGGTTAGGTTAGGTTGGGAGGGCAGTTTTGCAGCCGATGCAAATTTCACCCGGAAGCCGTGAAGGCCCATTGTGAGTACCCTGTTTGTACATGTAAGGACATGTGGCTAACAAAACCACTTCTATCTGTTTTGGAATAGTTTTATGTCTGATAGAGGTACCCCCACCAAGTCTTCCAAACTTTCAAAGAACCTTGCTCCCATACAGGATGAGCGGCGTTCCTGTAAAGCTGGGCAGTGGCATAGAAGATGTTCCACCGACTCTATTTCCTCTTCGTCTCTGCAGCTTCTGCAGAAGTCATTTGCAAAAAGTCCTAGCCTTTTAGCCATGTTTCCTATGGTGCAGTGTCCGGTTAAAACCCCGACGAGTATCCGGATCTGACTTCTATTAAGGGAGACCAGGAACTTTGATCTTTTGGTGTCAATCACAGGCCACAGACTTCGGGTTATGACGCAACCGATGGTGTTGCTCCATTGTTCCTTAGCCAGTTGTGCGGTGACGCCTTCAATAAAAGTCTTAGCAGTCTTGAAAGGCGGTAGCACCTCTCCGTCCGCTAGTTGAGGGTTCATATCAGAGCCGTATCTGGTCAATTCGTCCGCTTTTTCGTTCCCTTCCACCCCAACGTGTTCCGGAACCCAGCAGAGTAGAACTGAGTGATGACGAATAGCCCTGAGCGCCAAGAGGCAATCTGAAACACATTTCGCATTAACAAGGTTAGAGCCGATAGCTTTAAGTGCCGCTTGACTGTCCACACACATGGTTATTTCCATTGCTGTTAGTCCCATCGATAAGATAGTCTGTGCTGCTTTCTTAACCGCATAGATTTCAGCTTGAAAGACACTACAGTGATCAGTCAGTCGAAACGACTGGCTAATAGCAAGTCTTTCTGAGAATACGCCAGCTCCTGTACCATTTTCTGTTTTTGAACCATCCGTATAGACGGATATACCTTTAATGATGGTACTGGGTGAGTTCCAGTCCTGTCTTTTGGGTATTCTGAAATTTTTCTCGAAGTCATATCTGGGTTTCTCGTAATCGGTGAGTGGCATGAGGCCCTTGCGATCAAAGATTTCAAGTATGCTTGAGTGTCCGCAGTAACCAGGCTTCCAAGTTTTGTTCTCTCTTAATCTGAGAGCGGCTTTGGCTGCCACGTTCTTAGTGAATAGCTCAATGGGTAGCAGGTTCAATAGCGTTTCCAGACCTAGTTGTGGTGTGGATTTAATTGCGCCTGTTATACCCAAAAACAAGCAATTGTCTGCACCTTGTTCAGGTTCCTAAGATAGGATTTGGTCTTTACCGCCACCCCCCAAATGAACCGTAGGTAAGAATGGGTCTAACAATCGCGGTGTACAGCCAGTGCACAATGTTCGGTTGTAAGCCTCAGTTTTTCCTAAAGGTTTTTCTACATGCATAAAAGGCATTAACTCCTTTCTTTATTCTTTCTTCAGTATTCCGTTTCCAGTTCAGTTTGGAGGTGAATACCACACCCAGGTACTTTGCCTGAGGGATATGTAATGAATATTGATTTAAGTTGATCGAGCCACCACTTTCCGATCTCGGAGAGCGTGTGGAGAACAAAATTCGAATGAAAACCAACAACAGGTGGGAAGAAATCACGACATGTAAAATATCACCGAAACTTCGGCGGTAACAGGAGCCGAACTAACAAACAGTATGACAGGTCATCGCAATGAAACTAAATTTTAAAGATGACTACAGATGTAGAGGCTGCGGAAACGAAGAGGTCCACGAGGACACACCTCACTTCCGTTACCATTGGCCGAGTCTCTGCGCCGTACTAATAACAAATTTTAGTCTCGACTTTAAATTTCCGGAAGCTAACAATTGCAAAATTTAAATTTGTATAGAAAATATTGCCAATGTGAACTACCAAAATTTAGAGTCGAAACTAAAAATGTTTATTGGTAGCCATTTGAGGAACAGAACACTTGGATGTATTACTTTCATGACTTACTAGAACTCTCTGATGTCAACCTGTCTGATCTTTATAGGTTTTTGAGGACATCGGGATGACTATATAGCGTCTATTAACCACAAGGGAGAGGGGATGAAGAACACTGATGCAAAACCAACGTTCGACCCCAAAAACGGCATCAGAATGGGTCCACAAGGACCTAAGTAGGGTGGCGCAGGGTTCTCTCCGCTTTACCTAACCTAACCACTTGCAATTTAACCAATGCAAACCTAAACACCTTACGATCATTAGTGAATATCATGCCAACATAACCTAAATATTGGAATCAAGTATTTGCTACTCGTACCACCACTACTTGCTTTAACTGGAACGTAAACATGATCAGTAAAGAAAGTTCTCCTAATTTTTTAAATTGCAAAGCCTCTTATAGATCGCCATCGAAACGATGTAGACAGTAGGAATGAGAAGTTCAACATGTTAGAAGTAGGATGCGCCTACGTCGATCCGGTAAGGAATGGGCTTTAAGAGATGATGATATAGTCGATATGAATGCTCAGTTGCTTTTAGAATAAATCATTTCAACGGCTATTGTCCTAAAAGTTTGAACGACCTCTTAACGTCGTTATTTAGAGGTTTTTTTTATTATTCATTGGAATCCGTTTATTCCAGATGGAAGAAGAGCAGTTCGACTTGGAAATATATGTTCAGTACAGGAGCCTTATTGTTCCAAGCAGCACACAATGACGTGTAGGTGTGATACAGGCCTTAAACCAAAACAAGTATACTTGGAACAAGGGCCTCGGGAATGGAGAATTCCGTCTTTATAATGTTGTCTCTCCGCAAGTGGTGGGTAGACTGCTTCGATCTTTGCCCGTTGATTAACCTACTTAAACGACTGCGTCCGGGTATCTGCGTCTTTCCTTATGTCTCTTATGAGAATCGACTGCAGACTGCTTGTGGGCGTCCTTTCGGGCCCCCAAGCTTTTGCCAAACACTTAAATGTGTTGGGCTTGAGCGCCACCACCATCTGCCCTGCTTGTGGAGAGGACGACGATGCACCGGAACACTTCCTCTGCAGCTGTGCCACCTTTGTTAGCATCAGGTGGCGGATCTTTGGGGCGGATGTGGTGAGTGCCGAACATCTGAACTCTTCATCACTGAAGCCTCTTCTCAACTTTCTTCGAAAGACGAGAAAACTAAGTACAATGAAGTAAGGTGTCTGTTTGGCAATGTACAATGGACCTGTAGTTGTGTCTGAGTGCTCCATAGGATAGTAACAACCTCCGACAAAAAGAAACCTACTTAAATTTAACTATTAAACTATTAGTTTTTCTTCCGAAATTGTGTTTGCCTGTGACAGTAGACGCAGGCTTGTGCTCGAGATTCTCATCTGCCGAGCGTAAAGGACGCTGAAACCTAACAGACCAAACTTGTATATGCAATTATACATATACAATTGGAACTGCGGAAATACACTTGGATTAAAAAAATAAAAATGTTTTGGCGGTCCTTCGAGCCGGATAATCCGCCAAACCTACTGACCCATATAAAGCTATTGTTTAGTAAAAACACTATGACAGTAGTACGCTTATCGTTGCCATATACGTTTAAAAGATGGGAGACCAAGCGGCGCTATAATTTAAAACACCCGCACACATGCGAACGATACCCACCAAATCAATACATACCTTAACGTCCTGCTGACTCAAACCGTTTTGTTTCAATTTCGGACGTTTCGACAACTTTGGTTTCGACTTGACAATCGGCGTCAGCTTTGGAATAGCGCCCATTGTATTAAGTATTGTCACAGTGCCGGGCACTGCACCAGGACCTATTATCGCTCCACCCTTAGCAGCGGCGGCCGCAGCCATCGCCAATTGTTGCTGGTGTTTTTGCTGAGCCAACAACAATGCCTGTTGCTGTTGCTGCTGATGGTGCTGAGCGGTGGCGACGGCGGAGGCTTCTTGTGAATTAGGCGAACTTGTTGGATCGTATTTAAACTCAACAGGTTCATCGTATTCATCAAGCATCAGCTGTGGTTCCATATACGACGCGTCCATTTGATCATCGCAGTCACTGTCGTTGGGATCTACAAACAAAAGGACAAAGGACACCGGGGACAAGGGCAACGGGAATAAGGGAGAGAGAGAGAGAGAGGAAAAAATTGCATTTATTCATAGTTTCCTATTGTGGCATTTATATAATATTTAATAAAATTATATTAAGCAATTTATCGGAAAAGCTATAGGGATTTTAAAGCCATTTTTTGTTTCTTGTTTTTCTTTTACACATACAACACAGAAATTCTTCTCTTTCGTTATATAAAAAAAAATGTTTTAAATTGAATTAGTTTAATTTTTTTGCTCTTTCAGATTGCATAGTTATTTTTGTGATTAAAAAAATATAAAAAAAAATAAAAAAAAACTGAACCTAAATGTTGGTTTGGTTGGTTTTTATGGTACCCCTATTGAAGCACACACATTTTTTCACGTCGGCCAAAAATCCCTATGCTCATCCCGATTGAATATAAAGAGTAACGTTTTCTTGTTTTTATTTTCATTTTCTTTCTCATTTGTATTTTCATTTAATGTTTTCCAATTGCAATAGATTCAAGGATTTTCTATTTTTTTTTTCTTTTTTTTAATCGTTAATGTTATGTAAGAGAAACAAATTATTCAAATAATTTACTTTTTAATAGAAAAAAAGAAAGAAAACAAAAAAAAAAGGGAAAAAACGCAACACCTTAGATTTGCTGAATTGCTGAATATAATTGAGGGGAAAACTCACCTGCCGACGGAAAAAAAGAATTACACGCGCGATTTGCTTTTCAGTCTTTTATTTTTGTTTTATGAAATAAACACGACAGGCCACAATAAATATGTAACTTATTCACAACACTTGAAAGGATATAATAAACATGACTAAACTTTTGTTTTTGAGAGAAAGAGAGAGAGAGAGAGTAAACGCACAAAATCCCTTTTAGCTTTTCCGATAGATGGTTTTATTTTTTTTTGTTCAAAAATTGTCTAAAAACATTAACCTAACATAATATTGTTATTTTGAGATGAGTTTCTTTTTTTGTTTGTTTGCTGGTTGTTTTTATATTATTGTTGGTGCAAAAATGGTGATTTTATTGCAAAGATGCTGTTAATTATTTATTCTTTGTTTTATGAAGTGATTGTTAAAGATTGCATCAATGTCGACACGAAATGCAGTTGTTTCTATTTTTTGCAGGTGTAATGAAACATTTACTTTTAAAAATGAAACACCGAACTTTTGTAATGGATTCGACAGTTAGTTAATGATGTTCTTTTCATTGCTTTTAATATTCATTCTCGGGATTTTACAAATAATATAAACTTATCGAATGAAGAGCGAAAAATGCATTTGGAACAAAACTCACCGGAAGTACTATTGTCATTGTCATTGTTTACTCTGTCTTTGGACTGTGATTTGTGTTTCTTAGACCGGCCATCCCTTGAGTCCGTGCAGTCCTATTGGAAGCAATTGGAAAAGCATTCGAAAGTTAGAATTTTGAAATATACTGGGAAAAGAAGTAGGAGCTAAATGTGTGCGGTGAAGCAACTTACGTTATTGTCCTGATCATTATCACAGGATTCGCGCTGATTGTCATCGGAACCTTCGTTGCCTGAGTATGCATCGGCGGTCATTTTAGCTTCATGTTTTGGCGAATCCTGGAATGGAAAATAAATTGGGGCTTTAAAAGGGCTACCTTGAGCGAGATTATACCCCCAGATAATGGTTCATACTGAAGTGAAGTAAACATTCCAAACACATATTGACCCCAAGTGCAACTCACTTGAAGTTGGACATCGAAATTTCTTAAATTTTTGAATTGTTAACGAAAATGGTAGGTGGAAACGTTTAGTTTCACTTGCATGGAGGTTAAACAGGGCTAACAGCTCATTTGCTACGATGAATCACTGATACGAGGGTAAAGTCAGTATTTGTAAAAATTGAGCTTTTGTGTCGACCTTTGGAATGCAAACAGTTTTGGAAAAAATGGGAAGGCGTATAGATAAATATAAAGCGCGTACTTATGAGCCAACTTTTATTAATACTGGGCAAAGTGTCAAATATAGACAAAAGTTCACTAAAGGATATGAATAAAATGGACCTGCCACCCCTGCTGTTGCTTTAAAGATTGCACTAGCTCCATCACGATATGTGTGTTGCACCTTTTTTTATTTAATTCTTAGAGGATGCGATCGTATTCCAAATCTTTTTGAGCCAGAAAGTGTTTCAAAATCAGTGAGATCGTATTTTGTGTTGCCTGAAATTTAGAATCAAACTGATATTCGACAATCTTCTTTAATTCCACTGATAACCTTGAACTAATAACTACTCTTCAAAGGGCAAGGTTTTTGCAGAGCAGAAGAGCTTGAGCACGTTTAAATTTTGCCGAAGACTCCTTATTCGCCCGCAGACATTCCAAATGCATCGAACATAATTCTAAAAAAGTATAACTGCTACCTTTCGCATGGGGAATAGATATCCCTCTCATTCACTAAATATATAACCAAAATCGTCTTAAAGCAGTTGCAACTCGTTTATCCGAAAGCCAAATGAAATGAAAACCCCTTGCTCACCTGCATCATACCATCCCTATCGTACTCATCAAAATCATTGCCGGTGCCATTGGAACTGCCCGATAACTTTCGAGGCCGTCCACGTTTTCTCTTCGGCATCGATGATAACGCTGTGCCCAGTAACGATTGTTGATTGTTGTTCATGTTCAACATGCTCTGTGCTTTAGTACGCTGCTGCACCAGATATGGTTGAATGCGATGCAATTGCGGTGGTGGTGGTGTAGGGGCTGCCCCACTTGGCTTATCATCATTCACTTCCGTCAGACCCTTTATTCGTAGACTCTCGGCAACGCGTAAAAACGCCGTCAGGCGTTCTTGATCAACTGAAACTTCACCGCGATACATGAAGTCGAGTAGACTCTTCATATCTGAGTAGGGGACATCTTTCAATATGACAATTGGATGTTTCTCCGGATGATTGACGAAGAGTGCGTTAAAGTACGGACTGCAGGCTGACAAAACCATCTAGAAATAAAAGCGAATGTCATATATGTTGTGCGATTCTAAATTTGAAATGATGGCAAGTCCAATGGTACACTTACTTTGTGAGCCTTCAAGTATTGTCCTTCCACGGCCAGCGTGACATCGGTGAAGGTTTCAGCGTGTAGTAGTTGATCGAAAACTGAGAGAAGGTTACTCTGATGGTTATTCCATCGTAAGCAGAATCTTTGGGAAGCCATTTTGTTTGCCTTTTTTTTTATAATTTCTTAACTTTGCAATTGCCTTTTAACTTAGTTAAGTATATATTCACGTACTTAATCTTTTGTTAATAATGTTTTAGTTGGCATATATTTTAAATAGAATACTCAAAACTTTACATATGTTACAAAATTGTTCATAATTTAAATAACTTATTGCTTTCACGTTACAAAATCGTATTAATTGTTGTTTTGATTATTGTTTCTGAAAAGAAAATAAAGTTTTAATTTAGTGAAAAATTTAGTACAATATCGATTTATATAGAATCGCCGACATGAAGTCAGTATTACATCGCTCGATCGAATTAAGATCACGCAAACTTAGTATTTCAAGATGATTGCCGTCAACTGGTTAAAAGTCGATGATTTTGCTCCTTTCAAACTGATTTGTCATCCTCCTAGTCCTAACAAGATAAAACGAACAACTACTATTTAGATTATGGTTTCAAAAGACAGGTTAGGTTGAAATAGGCCAACAAAATAAAGCTGGTTTTCTAAATATGTAGAGAAATTGTTTATTTGTTTGTATGTGGGCCTGGATTCTTAACGCAGATAGAATATAGGTCTCAATGGAACAACGTTTAGGTTTTTCTTTTATTGCAATCTGTCAAAGATATACGAATTTAACATTTTCTAAAAGATGGCATCATAAGTTCAACAAAAAAAACAACAGTCTCAGTTTTGATCGACCTAGATCGGTCACATGAACAGCTTTTTCAGTTGACGTTTATGGATGGATATCTAGTGAAGAATTTCATACTAAGTTGACAGTTTGTTTATGTGTTTCCGAAAAGTGACATTACCGACCAATCTAGTTTTTGCGTTCAGGATACATCTAGTCGAGACCAATCTGGTCGACCTAAGATCACTTAGATTTTTGAACGCGTCCAATCTTATGGCCAGCTGTCAGAGTAAGCTGTGTTCACAATTTTATTCAGTCGATGTATTCATAGCTTAAGGAGGGGTTCTGTTCACACCTGATCGAAAAAGACACGAAACGCTCTTATATCTCGCAGCCGAAAAAGGAATATGAACTCATTTTTGACAGTTGTGAACTAAAAATGAAAATCTCTCGTAGTAACATTTGTTGAAATTAAGCTTTGTGCGATTGCAGTGCCATCGTGTGGTAATGGCTATTACACGAAAAGATGTTTATTTGAAGCAAGGGTATCGGCAGTTTTTGACACCGGCTTATGCCCCAAAGCATACAAGATTTATGCTAGCGTCATTAACTGAACGAGTTCTTCGATTATTTTTTATTTGGCAAGGATTCCTACAACTTACAATGGATTATGAAGACCTTACCCTATAGCGCAGGTGCGTTTGGGAGATAGAAATAAAAAATACGCTAATAAATAAATCATTCCAAATATATCTTTAACAAACTAGAGTCCAAATGAACTGAACCGGGCGTAAGTGTCATCTAAAACCACACAAATCTTACGGTCAAAACTGTATTAAGAAAGTGTTACTAGACAATGCTATCTAATCTACTGATTATTATTCGTAAAGTAGGTACCTACCGATGCAAAAAAAATTATAAAAATCTCATTACTTTCTTATCGTACAGCTGTTTTTAAAGTTTTATCAAATTTTAATGTTCCAAACAACTGTGATTTGTAAGACGTTTTATATATGCAAATACCTACTAAAGACATAAAATTAACGATCGTTTTTTTTTCAGTGAAACTTAATGGAAACGTACCGCACAGAAATAAAAACCAAGAGCCCTGAACTTACAGACTTCTCTGTTGTAAAGGCGATGGCAGAAGTTGCTGTTGAAAATTTTAGTGCGAAAAAATGTCATCAATGCACGACGAGGTTGCACCCATAAAAATAACCGCGTAGGAGTGAAATTTCATAGGTGTACCTATTGGGGGCAAATAGAAGAATGTATAGAAAAATTGTCAACTTCAGCTGGACCTCCTTTACCTGACCTTTACCTATCATCTACAGCATTTTCATTAACTGCGTCATTGATAGGTTTCAAAGGGCTGTTGGGATGGTGTACATTAAAATAATCCAATTGGCTATTATGGGCACTTCGGTGTAGAGATACTGTCCGCTTAGAGAGAGGGCACACAAAATGGGCCTTTACCGTAAATGAGTTGTAGGTCACAATAGTAAACATTCCGGCATTGGGAGTTCGAAGATGTCCGACACCCGTTGGAAATGAAAAGCCTTGTCTTTCACAAAAAGAAAATGGTTGCCTTTTACAAATAAAACAAATAACTAACCATGGCATCAACTGATAATATCGGTGTAAGAGAAAATTGTTTCATTTGCTTTGGGTCGTCTTGAAACCAAGTATAGTTTAATCTTAGGTTATTATACACACTCTCCGATTATTGCTATCGTACAAACGCACACATAACATTCGCTCTTGTGCCCCTCAACATTTAAAATTGGTATAGGTCTGTTACCGTTCTCTCTGAAAGGCAAAACTAGTAAAAAGTTGTCAAGAAACCTGAGGAACTTTTAGTTTTGAAATCGTTAATACGCTACAGGGATGTAGTTCAGTACGTATGTCAGGATTTGTCAGTCTTAATAAGATCGATTGCGGAAACAATTTGTGTGCTAAAATTTAAAGGTTAGAATATTCAGTTTAAGCGGAACGAAATCTCAAATTAATCTCTCCGCGGAGTTGACAAATGCTTGCTAAATTTTGACAGTGTGTATAGACTGCTGTGGAAAATACAAAAATGGCATAAAACAGATTCACGTTCCAAGTTAGATGCCTACGAGTATCTAAGTCTGACAGCTGTCTGACTAGATGTACCTCGGTTTTGACTAGCTGAAATCGGTTATATGAGCAGCTGTTTCAGTTGACGTTTATGGAGAGGTACTGAGTACTAAGTTGACAGACAAGACCAAACTTGTCGACTTAAGATAACTAGATTATTTAATGCGCCCAATAACAACATCATCGCTTATCCATCCGACTTGCTCAAATGTGTTTTTTTTTAAACTGAAAAAGCTACACTTGGCTTTAGAGCATGCTCAACTTGCTCGAGCTCTGTTCAGTAAAAAGCCCATTGCAAAACTCTGGGATAATCGATTACAATGATACATAGACCATTCAGAAAATATATATTCAGCCTTCAGCTACTCCTCCAGAAACATCTCCGTGTAGACCATTAAAGGCACATGCCTCGACTCCGTCTACTGAGCAATGGTGTCAAACTTTTGAAAAACAAATTTACCCAAAAATCACCTGTTTCCCAATCGGACTGACGAAAGACCTGATAAACTTCTATAGAGGGAAAAAATGCCACTAAAAGCAGATAATAAATAAAACACACATTCGAAACGTCATCCAAACTTCACCCTTCCCCTTCGCCAAAGTTTAACATTATTTGTAACAATTTATTATAATTTCTTGTTTTCTTTTATTCTCGCCATCTCACTCTGCCGTATTCAAAGAAAAAAAAAAAAAACTAAAACATCTCAATGTTACGTCGAAAAACACCAACAGGTGGTCTCCATTCGTATAGGTGCATAGTTCGGGTTCGGCTACACATCAATGTCGTCTAAGCGGCCGTCTCTCTAACAGCAATGTGTTTATGGTTGTGTGCTAGTAAGTATAGAGAGTGGTTTTTCATCATAAAAGCGTAGAACCACAGAATGTCGCAATAAACACTCAAATTGTTCCACACAAAATGCAATTGTATTCCGAACAGAGTGCTGGCGGGGGGACAGACGATGGGGCATGAAGTAATCTAATGAACCTGTCATCATTTGAAAGAGTATACCCCCTAAGAGAGATAAGCTAGATGGTGGTGGAGGCTTAAGAGAACTAAAAGCTTCGATATGGATCGAAGAGAAACTATTTTTTTTCCGCTATATTCAAGACAATAATTAATTGTTATTACAACAAGTGCACAAGTGTTTTCAGATATAAGCAACAAAAGGCAGAATACTACGACGCAACACCCACACCCACACAAATGAAATTAGAGAGAATTTAAAAGTGTAAACAACCACCCCTGCTCGAGATTGTGGCTTAGGAAAGGAGAAGCAGATTCGGTAAGCACACAACTCCCACATCAAAAAGTTGGATTGTAATAAAAGTAAAAACGTGTTTTCTGTTTGAAATTTCCTGGAAGGAGGGAATTTTTTAACTACTACCCATACCCAGTCATGGAAATACCCACAGCGAGTGTGAAAATTACACATTCTCTCATGACTTCTGATCTATTGATCGTTCTCGTGCGTGCTTTGGGGATCGAATGACAAATCGCACAGAATTCTAAAACGCTTTCGTGGTATTCCTCTTCCTCCTATTTTTAAACTTTTTTTTTTGTTTCTTGCTCGTTGTTGCTGATCGTTTCCTAATAGTTTGCTCTCCTCCCAAGATTAGGTAGGATGAGGAGTATTTATTTTAGGACATCGAGTAGAGAAATTCCTTTTTAGCCAAAAGCGATAACACTACAAAAACAAATCCACTGCGAGAATGACGAAGCGTAAAGAACAGAAAAAAAAAACCCGAAACAACAAGGAGCGAGCCAGCAGTATCCATCCACCACCAAAACCGACCGAGAGAAGGGTGTGCTTAAGGAAAAAAAAAACGGAAATGACAAAAACAACAAAATTAGTGGGTAAGTGTTTTTTGTGTCTCTTCTCTTTTTCTATACATATCGCGCGCACCCCAAGCAGAAAGAGATGGAAACCCCCTCCCCAACCAGAAGAGGATAGAGGATTCTTCAAAGCAAACGACGACGACTACGATCCTTTCCCTCCGATGGTGATCGTGCCAACATTCCTCCATATAGCTACAGCATGAAATATATGCATGCACATAGAGCTCGATCCCTATATATTTTCCCCCCAAAAGCGTTTTTTTTTTTCATCGTTTATTTTTGCTCCCTCTCCCTCACGGACACCAAAAAGACGAACAAAAAAATGAAGAAAAGTTTCGTTTTATATTTTGTTGTTGCCGACTGTGTGTACTTATTCTGTGCGGTGTTGTTGCTCGTTTTTACTGCCCTCTTATCGGGGACATTTACACACATACAATCCGAATAAGAAAATAAATAAAAATCCACTTGCACGACAAACACAAACACATGGATCACACAATACCGTGTCTGATAGGATTTAAGGCGAAAAAAAAACAATTACACAATAAGTAGATTCCTTAGAAAGTGTGATTGATAAAAAATTCCAAAGAATTATATTTCACTTCAAAGTACACTCGACAACGATCACCAACAGCAAAAGGGAGATCAAATAAAAAAAAAATGGGAACAAATACGATCCCCCTCCCAGTAGAAAGGAGGAATTATTAATTTGCCAGATCATCAAAAATCTCACTTTATCTCTTCCTGGGCAGTGTTCTCTAGAATACGCCCTTTTTGTGGATTTCTTTAGCTTTTTTTTTGCAGCACTACGACCGGGACACCCTTAACACTACAACTGATCGGTCAGTTGAAAAATCAAAATAATAATCACCGTTTTTCGCTCCCCTAATCACAAAAAAAAAATATATGTATAATTCTACTCCATTTTGTTTTTATTTTTTTCGTTACACTTCCATCGTCGTCGTCCATCCACACACGGCACGACACGTCCTAGAGAGACCAAAGTATAGATCACTTGTGATCGCGCAAAACTTCGTAGAACAAAATGTACACACGACACGATGTGGACTGCGGTGGATTGTGGAGAAGCGCGCGCCAAGCAACGAGAGGGAGGACAGAGTACAAAAAATAAATGGAAATAAGGAATCTAACTCCCCAAACCTAATGGGCTCTACAACTCTCCACTAACTAACACTTGTCTATTTTACAGCCCCTTGATAGCTGGTTGAATTTGAGCCGTCCACATCGTCGTCGTCGCCGTCGTTGGCTCTTCTTATGGCGGAATGTTGTGGAGTATCCCCCCTCCTTGCGGTGAGTACACCATACAGTTCACGACAGCCTGGCAAGCAATTCTTCTATTCGGGTAGAATATCCCCCCACGAATACTAATGTAAAACCGGATTCGAATAATCATTATTGTTCTCCAACCTCTACATTGCTATAGCGTGAAGGTGCAGAGGCAGTGGGCTGACGTGTGTGTAAGCATGGAGCGGAGAAAGTGCGGTGTGGTTTGCTCACTCGCTCTGAGCTGAGGAGAGCAAAAGCTCCAAAGTAAAATAGGACGAATAGATGGGGAACTGCCAGGTGGAGCGTGTTTTTGAAGTTTGACAGCTGACAGTTTTCTGGCATTGTCTGCTTTTGGTTGGCGCTGAATAACTAAATTTTACAAATACTTAATTTGCATGTTACATTCGATAAGCTTGTCACATTTCTCTTAAACTAATATTATGTTGCTAACTGCTTTGTTTTTTTAATTTTAATTGAACATTTAAACGTCCAGCTTGGTTAGATTTGTCTGTGCGTAAGAACTGGATTGATCGGTAACGTCACTTTTACTAAGCCAAATGTATCGGAATCGAAAGTCAACTGAGTTCCGACTTCCGAGTCAAAATTTGACACAATCCAAATAACAGCTGAGTACAGACTGTAGAAATCTGGCAGTTACCACTCTGACTCTGAACTTCAACTGGAAGATGGAAGAACTATACAGGTGATCAACCTGGGAAAATAAAAAAAAGCATGTATGTATATCACATGTACTGTCAAACAAGTGTTTCCATTGTGCACGAAATTGAAAAACATTTCGCATTACTGACAGATTGAAATGTCAACTAAGCCCTAAGTTAAGACTAGACCGTGTGGAAACGCGACTCACTGGAATGCTATGCAACTGTCAGACCGAGAATAGAAAGAAAATGGTTAAATGTCAACACGAAACCAAAAAAAAAAGCACTGATTAGGTACAATACATTTGTAAGTTCAATCAAGCCAAGAAAATTGGTCTGAATAACTTCATTCAACGTGTAGATCACAGATGATTGTCAAGGTGTATAGCTTGTAAGTGTAATATCAAATTCCATTACAAAATCTAAACAGAACCATTCTCTCCATTCCATTCTCTGGAAAAACACAAAACAAATCACCACTTAGTACAGCTTAATGACAGCAGCAAGAATACTGCAGTCAATAATGGTCTTTCGGCAAAGAAGTGGGGTTTGGCTATTACAATTCTGCGGTAAGTGTGCAACTCTAGCCTCCTGACAAATTTGCAATTAAAACATCGATAAATCCCGTATGACACTACATTTTATTGCAGTTTTTCTGCTTTTAAAATGAAACTAGAGCAGTACGAAAAATCCCGATAGGAGTGAGTACACACCAACTTTATAAATGTAGAAACTTAAAAAAAATGCATTAAAAATGTATTCAAATGACATTTTTCAACTGCTGGCAGCTTTCTTTTGACATTTCAAGATTAATTGATATCAAATTCGTTTGAAAAATTGTGGTTGCTTTTGGAAACAATTGCTACCCGTTTCGTAATACACTTTTACACACCGCTGACTTTTCAACATTTTAAATATGAGGACAAAATTTAGTGTCATACTTAAACTTTTAAATGAATCGGTTTTCAACATGAAAACTGACAGAAATCATAGGCAACTTGCGGGATAACAGTAGTAAAGTTAAATTTAGTCCAACCATACTGAGTGACATACCTAACACTTCGCTTCAACACTAAGCGAAATTCGTAATCAAGTCAAAAAATTGACACATACGAAAATTAACTTCATCAAAAGCCAAAAAGAGCATTATCGTGCAACGAATCTGGACTAGCTACGAAACTAAACTACACAATTACTGAATTAAACAAATAAAGAAAACAATACACGGGGCGCTGTTTTTCTAGTTCGACGCTGTCATGTTAGGTGAGTCCGAATTTACAGACAGTCGCATTACCGCTTCGTCGGAATTATGTGAAAAGTTCATGCCAAACTATGCCCTCTGATTTGACATAAATATAGGTAGCTTCTTTTTTTTGTTTCTGGTGTCAACGTTCTAAAACTTACTTCAAACAGAAATTCTACACCTGGCAGTGCTGTAAATCAAGAGAGTCTCCATTTCTTATGGAGGATTCTCTCTATTTGACCGCCCTTCCTTTCCCCTCGGCAGCATTTCCAAAACAACTGTGAGATCACACATGAAATGAGAGTGAGAATTTTTTCTCATTTGTTTTGGACAGAGATTTCTCAGCGATCATCTCTACACTTTTATCGGCACTCATACAAACGTGAAACGTCGCTCTGCTCCCAAAAGCTACATCATTTGTGGAACTGTTCCCCCCCCTCCACCCCTTCCCTTTGCAACCGCTTCAGTGAACTTTTCTCTCTCTGGCTATTGGGTTGTGCATTTGGCTCGGTTGTGGTTATGTTGGTGATCCATTTGGACAAATTCAAAAGGCTCCCGCTCTACACATCGTGGAGACTTACACACATGCAGGTACATAGCACCATGAACTGTAGAGAATCACCGAGTCGTGTCTTGCCTGTTTGCCTTGCCCTATTGCGTGTTCTTTTTTTCGTATCCCCCCTGGCAGCACTCCGCCGCCGGCGCATACACAAACTCCAACAATCATCTTGTTTGCTGTGTCTCCTCCTTTGCACGTTCACGCTGCTGAGCTGTGGTGTTCGCTACTCTATAATTTCGACGTTGCCTCTTGCCTACGTGGTAAAGGAATTTTATTTTTCTTCTCATCACGGGACATGTATATGGATATGGGGGTACCACAACCACACACAAACACCATCACACAAACGACATGGAAAATGGGCACACACCGACGAGTGTTGTGGAACGATCATGAGTACGACGCGACGACGAAGGAGGGCGGAATGGATGAATCGCGTGGACTACGTTACCGAGGGAAGTGCGGAGTGATGCCAAGAGAAGGAAAAAGGCAAAGGCGATTAGGTACACCGAAATAAAATAAAAACCGATTGGATTATGGAGTGGAGATTCGTCGTTTTTTTTTTCTTTTTCGTTGAAGGCAACTTACTGAAATGACATAGAAAAGACGAACAGGCACACACAAAAACAACAACATTTACGGCGGCACACTAAGGTGGGGCACCTGGTGGGGATATACATGCTATGAATACCTTACAAAGGGAAAACTGTAAAATTGCCTCCACATTGAGGTTTCCCTCCCCCTGGACGCCAGCGTTCCGCTCCTCTTCTATACATTTCCTTCGTTGAATGGATTTCCATTTTTTTTTTTTTTGAAAAATGTTGCAACATGCAATGTGAGTGATCGTGGAAAAGTTTAAATGCTGCCGAGGGTTGTGCTGTAGGAAATATCATGTGAATCAACAGGTTGATGTGGTGACCCAACCACCACACAAGAGGGGGGGACACACAAACGCGACACGCCGAGAGGGGACCAGTAGAGCTTTGTAAAGTGTGTGTTGTGGAAATGTCCACTAAAAAGGGTGTGGATGATGATATAGTGGAAATAATATTATTTTTTTTTCGTTGTTTCTCTCCACGTTTTTTTTTGTTCCTTTTCTCGAACGTTCATCGAATTATAAACCCCCTTTTACAGTGGAAGAGGAAACAATATAAACAGGGCGTCTCTTTTTCACTGGCATGGTGGAGAGTCCACTAGCGCTGTTACTGCGCAGCACACAAGGGGTACAAAAATACGGCCAGGAAAAATCACAGCTTTCTCCCTATGGGTATACGAGCTACCGCTGTGTATAGATCGGTTTTTGTGCGACTGTGTGCGCTCGCGCGATATAAGGGCAATAAATAGTTCGCATCCTCTTTTCTATTCGACTTTTATGCTTGACTGATAGAGCGAAAAGGATAGGGGGAGAAGCGGCCTGAGGGTGCCACAGAAGGTGGTGGCGGAAGAGGAGTTTCTAATAGAAAACACTCACATGTATCTGAGTTTGAATTAGAAACAAAATTAGACGAGGCTTTGTTGTTGTGAATACGTATGGAAGTGGGTAGGTATGGGATGGGTGGATTTTTGTTTCGTTTCTACTGGACATCATGGCTTTAGCAATCAATTCTGGTTTTTCCTTGTGCCTCACCCTTTTGTTGGTTTGGGGGAAATTCGAAATACAGATGCGGGATTGAGAATGACTTGCAGTCGAGGATGTCCACTCTACCTAACTTACTGAGTAGGCTTATAGACAAGGAGGCTAGGGTTTAATTCTGAATTGGCATTATAGAGTTCGACTTTGGCACTAAGTTCAATAAACTTTCTATTGTGGATCTTAAACGAGAAGTGACGTAACGAAATCGACAGTAATAATGACGGTCAATACAGATCCAAATATGATGCCTTTCCAGCAATGGGTAAGTAGTGTTCAGACATTTTTCTACTAGTTGAGGCTTACATAAAATGGAAATCATAATCCAAGTGACAGATGACAGTTGGAAGGAACACGAATAGGTATATTTGTATTTATAACTCAGTTAGTTGAGTTCTGCTTAAGAAACTTAAGCGAATTCGGACAACTGTATTCTGCAAAAAAGTGACATAGGTACCTACCTAATAAAAATGACAGTAGAAGATGCAACAAAAACAGATCCTGACGAGTTATTAAGCAATATGCGCTTTATAGAATATTCAGTTCAGTTTAGCAGCTGTCAGTTTGAACGATTACACAAAAATACGGTCTTAATTTAAGTTATCAACTCAAGAATAAGTTCAACTTGTATCTGTTGAAATAAGAACAATTATGCTTGTCATACTATGACGTTTTTCATTTAATAAACTTTTTCTTATTTAAACTTCTGATCAAAACCACGTTGTATTTTCTTTTAATTGTTGCTTTTACAACGGAATCGACTGCGTACAATATTTGAATTTAAACAAACAAGGAGTAGGTACCGGTATTTTGTAAGAAAGTGACAACACAAATTACAACAATAACGTTTATATGACAGGTGTAATATTAGGCCTGTTTTTTTGAGCTTCGTTCTCAGCAAAGCAAAGTAAAGTAGGATTTTCAGCACGCAATTACAACAACTACGCTCTCCTTGACACTTCGAGACTCGCAGTAGTTATTGTAATTTGTGTGCTGAAAATCTTACTTTACTTTGCTTTGCTGAGAACGAAGCTCAAAAAACACGCCTATTATATATGTAATATACCTACCAGCAATAGAGATATATAGTATTTTATATATATGTATATACATTACAGTGTGCCGCTATCGTTCTACTGAAAGTGACAGCTATCAGTTCGAAAAAGTACCTAATAGCAAACACTTACTTTTGTTATTTGTTGGCAACAATATTCAAAAGCAAATAGAATTGCGAAATAAAAATGGATTCTTATTAAAATAATGCAAAATTGCAAAAGAATTGTCATCGACGTTAAAAAGTCCTCTAGCGATATCTCTGGTTTCATTCCTTTGAAGGCAAAACGTAATACTAATGACATTTCACTTCAATACTTCAATTGTTTCTTTGTTGCTAGGCACATTCAAAAATCTAGTTATCTTAAGTTGACTACATTGGTCTGGACTAGATGTAACCTGAACGCAAAAACTAGATTGGTCGCGAACGCCACTTTTCCCACGTCAGCCACATATGCGAACTGTCAACTTAGTACTCAGTCACGAGTTTCTTGACTAGATTCGTTGACTACACCTCCATAAACGTCAACTGAGCTGTATCAAAACTGAGATACATCAAGTCAGCCAGCTGTGAGACTTACTAAACTAGATCCTTGAACGTGCCCACTGTTACTGTCACCGGCTTGCTGCTGAAAATTATAGGTTCGATCAAGTCTCGCGACTTAAAATTTGACAGCAGTTCACAACTGAGAAATTCGTTCGTAAAATAAAACTCTGACAATAGTTTTATTTTACGAACGAATTTCTGAATCACTTTGCATTCAAAGCCAAAACTGAAAATGGTTACTTGGAAGCCCCAATGTCTCGTCTAAGGCAAGAACTCATTCTAATGATGGGGACAAGCTGCCGCATAATGATTCATAAACTGGTCTTTCGTAACCATGATTCAGTACGCTTTTTCGGATGGATCTATACATCTACAGTTCTCAGTGAATAAATGACCAGTAAATATATCGAGTGATAAGGAAAAGAAGAATTTAAAATTACATTACGTTATCATATCCAATGTCAGCAGCTTAAATGAAAGATGAAGCTTAAAATCGAAAGCTTTTTGAAGTACCTACCAGTAACTGCGTGAAGCAACACTGCACGATTGGCTGATTGGTGCAACTAGTTCTTTTGTGTTCAATCAATTAAGACCTATTTGTCATTTGGTAAACGTCACGGATCTTCATACGTCAATGTCAAAGACTGAACAGTAGTTAGACACAGAGATGTCGAAATGCCACTTTTGAACAAACTCATTTGGAAAGCAGATACCGATCAATTATTCATTTGTATGTAGTTCAAGAAAAGAAGCAGCAACAACTGTCAAAATGTTGTTGAGCTGCCACAAGTGTAGTTGGAAGCAGAGTTTGAAATGACACCTTAAGCCAAAACTGGGCATTTGGTACGTTTGCCTCGGTGGACATATCGTATGTTTTGCCCAGTTTACGAACGCACTAGTTGTATTTTTCAACATTGAGCTGTCATACGAATAGTTGGAAGCAGGGATGACCAAAATGTCTCTTTTAATTAGAAACTGCATATGCTATAATTGCTGCGACGGATATGCAAGGAAAAGGTTTGTTTAACTGTCATAAAAACTAAATAATATACATTTTCCCTCCACAATTCACATGTTTTCTATAGGTGCGGTTTTACCGTGTTGTATTGCGTTTTAAGGACATAGCTGCCAGTCGTGTAGTATTATTTCAGTCTAAATTGACAAGAAAATAATTTTCCGAGTACCTACCTACAATTTGTTGACTGACACATGCTTGCTCTAGTACATTTTCTAATTTGATTGGGCACATTCTAGAATCTAGTTATCTTAAGTCGACTAGATTGGTCAGGATAAGATGTAACCTGAACGCAAATACTAGATTTGTCGGGAACGTCACTTTTTCTACGTCATCCCCTTATGAGAACTATCAACTTAGTACTCAGTCACGAATTTCTTGACTAGATTCGACGGCTACCCCTCCATGAACGTCAACTGAAACAGCTGCTCATACAATCGATTTCACCCAATCAAAACCGAGATAGATCTAGTCATAGAGCTGTCAGACTTACTAAACTAGATACTTGAACGCGTCCCCATTCTCAGTCAGATCAGGATTAGTGTTTATACTTCCAAAATGACTCTTATTGACGGCACTGACTGGGTATATATACTTATGTCGATAAGGACTGATGACGCACAAGCTTTGCTAGTGGATACCAACTGAGTCAGATGTGCCATTTCCACAGCAGGATGGATGAATAAGTTTTTATTAGAGAGTACAGACGAGTAGTGCGCCATAAGTTAAAGAAAACAAGTTTTAATGTGGGGTTTGGTACCTGGGGTGTATTTAAAAATAGCTATATCTCTAGGTGTTGGTAGATGATTCAATAGCTTAAAACACAGCTTAGCAATGGGTTGGCGTTTGGTAAAGCGTAGCACGCAAGTTTCCCTGCTTTCAGTTTCCAAACATCATACATTCTTTTGTTAACCTATAGTCTTGGGAGCTTGATACAGGTCTACAGTCAACTTGCCTGGTGATGCATGTGCTGAAACTTATAAAAGCAACCCAGCGGTCTTTTAAGATCGACTCAGATTGAATCACTTTGCATACGTGTCGATCTGTCCCCTACTTCAAACGTCGGCAATGTAGCTATACAAACGGCAGACGGGAAGTTCACATCACATCGGGTGTCTTCAGTCACCAAAACATTTCGCCATCTATATAAATATACCTAAGGGTTGCAATAGTTTCAAACCTAACCTCTACCACACCAGACCTCAATTTAGGCAAACTTCCATATTTAAATTGACTTCAGTGACCTACATTTACGCCTGCAATGCACATGTGTGTATATCAATATAAATCGAACTCATATCGCATTCCTGAGAAGGCAATCCGACCCGCATCAGAGACGATACTGGGGACTCAATTACGATTTACATTCGTTTGTAAATCTTAATTTGAGTCCCCAATAGAAAATCGAAAATGACTAAGCAGCTATCATGCGTCATCTGAGTCCGATCGCGGATTCTACACAGCAGTAGGTAGTTCAACTCGTTAGCACTATTCGGGATCAACAACTTTGACATTAGATTTGACATTTTGCTTTCAACTTTCTCACTCGATGTTGCGTTCTCTTGCGGCGCAAAAAAACAGCTCTTACGTAAACCCTGTTTTATTCTCCTTTATCTCATCCCTTTCAGGGGTCTCAACCTACAGCCACACAGAAAAAAGCTCCACGAATCATGTCTAACCTAGCAACAAAAAACAATACAAAAAAAAAAAAAAATAACGAAAACGATCCTCAAAGCTCTTGTCGCCCCCGATGTTTAGCTTTTCCTCTCTATTCTACCTTCCTTTCTCCCACCTCTCAATATGACTCGTCTGTTTGTATTGTATGTATTTTGTATATCCCGTTAACCGCCACGTTAAATACCATTTCATTTCCTTCTCCCGCGTGTCACTATGAATACAAAGAACAAATAAAATTACATAAAAAAAATTAAAAGAACTTGTTCGCCTTAGTATTGTTCTAGGTTCCTATCTATCTGTATAGAGTCCACACACTTGTTCAATGTACATGGCATCGCAACTTTGAAAAAGGCACTCACAGCGAAAAATTGACTCGCACTTCTCTGTCTGTCTCTATCTGATGGGGATACATTTCCATTGGTTTTTTGTTGCTGCCTTTTTTGCTTTCCTAGCTCTAGCTGGTCTCCTTGGTGTCGTGTGGAAAATCCTCTTTTATAGGATTAAAAATCCAACAACAACCAGCATGAGAAAATGAGCTTAAGGCGACCCAACATCACACATAGAAAGGGGTTGTCTCCTCCACTCCTTTCCTTGCCACCTACTTTGTTGTTGTTTTTTTTTCTGTTCATTTTATGCAGGAAACAAACTTGTTAATTAAATTATGGACAACGAGGAGGAATAAAAAAAAAAAAAAAAAACGTGTGTGCGTCCAGAAATAAATCCTTTTCTTTCTCTATGCAGAGAAAAAACACATAAAAAGGGCAAAAGTTCATTAAACACACTAATGTAGTGTGTCCAAGCTCCGAGTCCATAATTTTTTGTATTTCTTCTTCTTATGAATCGTTTTTTTTTTTTATTTATTTAACATAATTTGGTCAGTGACCTTTTATATGTTGTTCTACTTTACAACAAAATTATGTTTTGTGTGAGAGGACAGTGAAGAAATTGAGGAGCAGCCCATCACAGCGCGGAGGCCGGAGGGAAAGAAGACGAATCAGAAATTCACAAGAGATGTCACTCTCTTTTTAACATTCATTCTTCATTTTCGATAATAACACACACACGACACAATTTCTACTGCTGTAAATTTTTGGAGCAAATTCCATGGCGCATTTCTTTTCTTTTTTATTCGTTTTTCTTTCAACAGGTAAAAGGAAGAATCAACAACAACAACAATAATAAAATAAATAAGTTATACATAAGGTAGTGTTAACAGTTATCTCATAATTGAAATTCAAATAAAAAAGAAAAAGAAAAAAAGAAGCGAACTCACATTTACGATCGTTTCTCTCGTTAGATCTCTCTTGTTCTGAGAAAGTATAAAATATGTTATCTTTGGAGGGAGAAGCTTTTTCGTGATAGTGTTGCCAGTAGTTGATAGGTAGATAGCAAAAAGTGTGATTAGTTAGATATTGAATCTATGAATAGTTATAAAAAAAAAACACATAAAAAGGGCAATCTATGAATAGTTATAAGTTTGGGGGAAATCGACAGCTCAAGAGAATGACAATAATTTCACTAGCAAAAGCGATGAAAGGGATTTTGTTGCTTATTAGATTGGTCAGTGATTGACAACCTTTGGAATTTGTTCATCAAGCTGGAAAATGCGATAGCGATGAGTTCCTAAACTTTTTTACCTACGTTCCTTACAAATGTGTAATAGATTATCACTTACTTGTTTTATTCGAAATGCGTTTTAAACAAACTGGCAATGCACCTTCAAAATGATCTTATATTACAACCGCAGCAGAAAACGCGTTTCCCACGAAAAACAGCGACCCAAGCACCTATTCACAGTCAAGCTTAGGTAAAACTATCCATAAACAGTCGCTACAAAAGAGCGATTTATACAGAATATAAAAACTAAGCGTCGATGTCAAGTGCAGCAAATTGTGTTGCTACCACTTTTCTATCTATAGATACCGAACGGTCCTCTTCTTTTTTTGGTGCAAGAATTCGCTAAACGTCAAATTAATTTCACTGCGTGAATAGTTTCTCTTACCGGAAAATAAATAACCAAAATACGTACTAGAAGGCTTTGAAGCACAAACAAATATATTTTATCTTAATGTGTTCAATTGCACCTTCGTTTCGTGTTGTCTTCAATGAACTAAGTTACAGAATTTAAGCAGAACAATTTAAGTTATTTTTTATAAACGTAACACGGAAACATCCTAGTACAATATCAATGTCATAATCATAATTTTTACTCAGTGCTTTCAACTTGTGGTTAAAATTGCCCATAAAAAACATCAGAGAAAATACAAATGTATCAAAGTTACAAAATGACTGTTAAATTTTTGTAAAATTAAGAGGTGACGAAAAACGTTAAGAAACTTGGCCATAGTCGAACAACCCAAATTATATTATCGTCGTACAGAGTAGTTAATTCTTTAATTACACCGCAGGCATTATAATTAATATTAAACCAATTAAATATTTGAAAATTTTTACTGTTATTTGACAGTATTCAACCATTAAAGCCCGTATGACACTACATTTTTTCTCATTTTTATCATGTTGAAAAGTCAGTGGTGTGTAAAAGAGACACAGCCTTATTTATAAACGTAATATAAAGAGTGTATAAAGTTATGAACCCTTTATAATGCCTCTATATACGCAAAAACCTTATTTATAAAAATTATTCAACGTTGTATAGAGCTTGTATAAGCTAAACGCGCTTGGAGGTTGTTTAGTGCCTGTATAGAGGTGGAATAGTATCGATATGTCATTTTGACTGAAAAAAATTGTCACATTTTATTTTAAATGCAAAATGTAATTTGAATACATTTGTAATGCATTTTTTTACGTTTTTACATAAAGTTCGTGTGTACTCACTCCCATAGGGAATTTCTGTTTCAATTTTTCGTATAACGCTCTAGTTTCATTTTAAAAGCAGAAAAAATTTAGTGTCACGGGCTTTACTAGTTTGAATGAAATTCTTTGTAATAAATTGTTATTGTACTGGAAGAAGCATTAAAAAAATTATTTGACTGTGCAAGTGTGGGTAGAAAAAATTATTTTATATGTACATAGATTTATAAGTAGGAATTCATACCTATAAATATCCTAAAGCATTAATAAATATGATTATTACAATTTTGACAAGTTCATAAACACAATAACTCACAGAAAAACTTTATATAAACACTGTGGACAGCGTTTAATGGGCAAAATAAATCCCTAGCAAATTACAATTAAAATGTTGAAAATGAACACAATGTAATTAAATGCCAGTTAGCATCTACTACAGCGACTTGATAACTTTATTTGTAGTTCGTTAAGAACATTTGCAATTGAATTGCGCGTCTAAATGCATTCGATCAAAGGAGAAAACTAAATTAAAACAAAAAAATCTAGTCCAGAATTACTCAACTGAGCACATGAGTGACATTGTGATTGGGTAAATTTTTGACTGCGATCTGAGTTGACATTTTTTATTCATACACCTTTAACGAAGTGAAAGCGATGCTATTCAAGAATCTAGTTTTTGCATTCAGGGAAATCTAGTCCAGGAAAACCCGATGTACCAAAAGACTATTCGACTTTATTTGCCTATATTATGTTTTCTGCTAAATATTTCCAAATGTTTTTAAACTCAAGTTAAGCTAACATTTATTCCATACAGCCTACTTATCTACAAAGCAACTGACGTGTAGAAAGACTAATCTACAAGTTTTCATTCGTGTGTGTACATAAACATCTTTTTCAGACATAAAGTCGAGGACCTGATTGAAATTAAATCTCCATAAATAAATTATCATGTAATTTAGGTTTTAAGCAGACGAGGAGTTTGGTTGTGAAATGTCCATTTATCTAATACCATGTTCCCACCAACGTGATTTAGCTAAATCAACTTGATTTAGCTAAATCATCTCATAAATTACGTGATTTATCATACATTTTCGTGATTTATAATTACGTGATTTATACGTGTTTAAATTTTAATTACGTATCTGTCATCGCAAATCCACACAAAATAAAATCGAACATACCTGTTCTTAAATTCAGCACTTTATTCAGCAAACAAAAAAGAAAGAAAAACTGTCAAAAAAATTATTTCAAATTCAATTTTCTAATTTTGTTCGTGTTTCGGCGAGTTTTTGATATTTTTATTAAATTCATGCAATGAAAAATTGTTTTATTCTTGGCAGGTATGGCAAAAAAACAGAAAGAATAACAATGGTGTTGGACACCTAATGTCAAAGTCGACAAAAATGTCAAACTAAATCACTTAAAGTTCGGTGGAGACGCCTTTCGTGATTTATAAATCACTTCGGCTAAATCACGTTGGTGGGAACATGGTATTAAAAGCCTTATAAATTGATCTCTAAAGCGTCGTGTCAGCTGTAGGAGTAGGTAAATCTGACTTAATTTCTGACCCAATCCTAAATTGTTGACGTTTTCTTTGTTCTTTAGGATTATTTTCATTTAGAAATTGAATATTTTAACGAGGAGTAATGGAAGAGGTTTTTGAGCTGTAGAAGTACAAACCAAGAGACAGAACAAAGTCAATTAGCTTTACCAAGACTTTTTTTTTTTTTTGACGGAATTTTACACTGTCAAAATTAAGCGAACATTAAGCGAAGTGCTGGAGAGAAACATTGGAGGCGCTTAATTTAAGCTTTCCTGGAACAGCATACTAGGCTTTAGGATAAAAACATTCCATTTAGCACCCAAAATTAATCACATTCTATTTCAAATTCAAAATGCCAGTAAAATAAGTAGGCTGCAATTATTTACTGTAATTAACAGATAATTGTAGGCCAAGTAAACATGTCGCTGAATTTTAACTCTGACATTTGTAACAAAAGGCTGTCTCAGATTGCAAAAAGTAACTGAATGAAATGAAGCAATCTTTGTTCCTTTAGCTGAAATTTTTGTTTTTGACATAGGATTAGGATCCACAATAGCCCTGTTTTTTTTACCTTCGTTCTCAGCACGCAATTACAACAACTACGATCACTTGACACTTCGAGACTCGCAGTAGCTGTGTGCTGAAAATCTTACTTTACTTTGCTTTGCTGAGAACGAAGCTCAAAAAAACACGCCTCATATTGTCAGAACTTTAACGGTGGATAATAATTTACGTCATTTGACACACGGAAGTAGGTATAAGTAACGTAGGTTTAAATCTTAATCTAAATTGAAATTAAAACTGTCATCACACATTTTAATTAATTCACCATTTTCAATGTTCATCTTATTATTTGACAGCTGTGAGATTGTAAACTTCAAACAACAAACAATTTTGTTAGCACTTCTTATCGAATTGATTGTTTATGTGTAACTTCACCAATGATGACTAACTTTGCTTTCTACGTATGAGCTATCATTTTCCATAAGCACCCTCTATGAAAACACGAACAAAAAAAAAACCTCTTAACCCACTACGACTCCGTTCTTCAACCTGTTGCATTAGAAACCCAAGGTTGGCAATACCACATCTGTCATTTGAATGAAAAGCTTTAATTACTCCCCTCCACCAACTGAATATACACAGCGGAGCTTTCACTCCCTCGAAAAAAAAGACTACGCGATCAAACTACAAAATTCAAAATGTCACTCTAACCATCTCTTTCGAATTGTTTTATTCTCGAAAGTCGAAATGTAAAACGTAAAAGCGGAAGGAAATAACTCTGCTGCATGAAGAATAAAAAAAGCTGCAACGGAAGGAAAAATTACCAACGGTACAAGGAAAGTCATTTCAAAACTGAATGAGTGATGACAGCAAAGTCACACTTCATCATCGCATCACAGTCATTTCTCTTTATTGTTTTTTTTTTTTTTTCGGTTTTCGCTGCCTGACGCTGAGAGTTTTTGAGTTTCATAAATTAGCTTTGTGTGTGCTGGCAAGTAATGCGCCCGTGGCATATTTCTCTTTGCAACACATGACATCCTATCACAACGCAATGTTGAGAAATCGAACGATGACAAAACCACAGCTGCAGAAAATAAACGCAGAGTATACAAAAAAAAAAAAAAAAAACTGCGCTTCGCCAAATAGGAAAAGCGGTAAATGACAGTAGGTAGTCTCCCACTGCCGGTTGAAGGATATTTTAATTAAATTTACCCTTCCAAGTGACATAGTTCTTATGTTTGCATAATTTCTAAATCCCTCCACCCTTGGTAGGGGTTGGGCACCGCCAATAATAATACTATTATTATTTTTTTTTTGCGGTCGTCTCGGCTGTCCCTGTGTCGTCGATTCTTATAAACCCTTTTTCTGTATATTTTTGCCACACTTACCTGTTAGATCCAAATGCATTGTTCTGCTGTTTTTTTTTTTTTTTTGTTGCTTGAGTGTAATCCGTTTTGTTGCTGCAGTTGAAGGGTTCTTCACGTAATCCTTGAGGTTCCTGTTTTCCAATTAGATTCGAAAATGAGAAAATTTTGTTCAGGTCCGAAAGGTGTATGTACTTTTGAAAAATTGTTTAGATCACTACCGGGGGATGGGGGTTGTTTTTTCACACTGTTCACTTTCTATTTCCTCTTGTTAACAATTTTCTTGACTTTTTCTGCTTGTTTTATACGTATCAACACATTTTCTTGTATATTTTCCTCTCCACTTCACTGCGATAAACAATCACGATCATTTATCTCGCATTTGGATGAATTTACTTTAGCGGAACGCGATTAATATTTTTTTCCTACTTCATTTGCACGCGAGGGTAGGTTGAGATTGATTTTAATTTTTTTTTCTTTTATTTTAAATTGAAAATAGGAAAATTAAATAAATTGGTACATGTGTAACATAAAAAAAAAATCGAAACGAAAATGAAATCAAAAAACAAACCACCGCACTAGCGGCGGGCAACCTCGAAACTGAACTGAGTGATTCGTAGGGATACCAAATGTAACTATCTATCGGTGCGCGCTGCGGTGGGACTAGTGTGTTGGGCTATGGATCTGAAGAACTGGCTAACTGACTGAGTGCGGTTGACTTCGGTTTCGGTGTGGCTGTGCGCGCCTCCCTCTCTATCACTACCGTGTGCAACTGTTGCTTGAGTGAATGTGAATGTGAATACGGGTGCATGCATGAGAAGGAGAACTATTTGCTTGCGATTGCGATAGCCTTTTTCTTCCGTTGAATGTGTGCGCGCGTTTGGCTACTACTACCACTGTGGCTACGCAGGAAAAATGCTATTAAGGCGAAAAATTGTTGGAAACGTACACGCGAAAGACGCCTACCCTTGGGTTAATATTTTTTTAAAGTGTTTTGAATTGTCCTATCTTTTGGTGTATGGATACGAAATGCCACACAAACAGATCATGTACAGTTATGGGGTGTTTGGGGTGGTATGAGTTAACTTGTTGCTGCTACAGTGTATGTTGCTGGGGCCCTCGCAACGGTCACGGTGGTGGCTGTTAGATTGGCTACGGTGGTGTGTGTTTGTGACTTCTTTTTGGAGACTGCCAGTGCCAGCAAAGCCACGATCGAGTAGGTTTTTTTTGTTTTTCTTTTGGCGTTTTCCGTCGATGTTGAGAAAATGAAAATGTTGAAATATTCTCCCTTGTAAGTGGGTTGTTCGTTGAGTTGGATTGAGTTTGTTTGTGGGTTGTCGCGCGGCAGAGATAGGGGGAAAGCACAAGTGGAATGAGATTTTTTTTTATTAATACGAACGAAGGCGAAGACCGAAGACGCGACGACGACGTCGACGACTACCTACCCTTTTAGGAGAGCGTACGTACTAGCGTTGCCAGCTGCCAGGTTACGGGTCTTGGGGTTTGGGGAACTTCTAGCAATAACTTCGAAAGTTTTTTTTTTATAAATTAGTTACGTACATTGGAAAATCTTTTGAAATGTTGTAAACTTAATAATTATTGCACCTACCCATTATTTTTCTCCATTTATCGGCAAGGTTTTCTTTTTGCCTGGGTTAAAGCGTAGCAGCTGCTCGAGCTAAACTAAATTTTATCTGGTCTCCAACTTTTCTCTCCAAGCATCAGCTTAAGTCCTAGCTAAATTTTGACATAGAGTACTATGTGGATAAGTGTCGCAGAAAACAGCTGTTCTCTGAAAAAACTTCCTTCAAAAATTTAATTCTCTCTTATTTCAACTATTTCTGATTCTAGGTGCTTCGCGTCCATGTAATAATTAAAAAAGCTCATCCTTCCATACTTTCTCGCAACAGAACAACAAATACACAACGATCTCTCACAATTTAGCTTCATAAAATTGTTCCGACCCACTAATGGGAACGCTAAATTTTGACAGACACATGATGCTCGAGATGCGTACCACTCAGCTAAATGGGTTCGCTTAAGTTTAGTTTAGTTAGATTTTGGAGAGAATTTTGTATGGGAGCGAAAATTTAGTTAGAGCAGCGAACTAAGCTTAAGGATGTAAAAAGTCAAGTCAAGTCGTTCGTTTCTCCTAGTGGCAAAAATACGGTAAAATTTGTAAATACTTGAAAGGGAAAAGTTTCCCTATGAAAATTAAGCCAATGAAAACGCATTATATCAACGAGCTGTCAGACTTAGTAAGGTACAGCGCTGTTAATTCAAGAATGTTGTGATCTTTAATCGACTTAATTTGTTGGGACTAGATTTAAACTGAACGCAAAAACTAGATTGGTCGGGAACGTCACTTTTCCTACTAACGAACTGTCAACTTAATACTCAGTCACGAATTTCTTGACTAGAACCCCTATGCTACCCCTTCATAGACGTCAACTCAAACAGCTGTTCATTTGACCGATCTAAGCCAATCAAAACTGAGATACTTCAAATCAGCCAACTGTCAGAATTACTCGATACTTGAACTTACCCATTCTCTTGTTAAACGTCAAAAAGCTGTCAAAAATGTTTATTTATAGGATTTATGCTTATTCGCTCGATAAAAAAGTGTTTTAACCTATTTAACTGCTATTTTGTTTTTATTAATAGCATTGCTATGTTGAATGTACACAATCTTTCCCCATAGTCACGCTTAGAAGGTTATTGCTTAGGGTTTATGACTATTTTTCTCATCCTTCTCATACAGTCGAACCTATGAAAACGTAATGATTTTTTAAACCGTTTTTTATGCGACAGAATACTGGGCAATACAAGGCAATGGCCAACTTATTTTATCCTAATCGCTTTACTTTTCGTAGACGTTTTTCGAAACGACATACTTCCAAACTCTACCAACTTAGGACTGACGTTAAGAGGTTCAATCTATGCAAATTTTGTAAAATCTCTGCCGATAGTCAAGCAAATTTCAAAAAGATCAGAGGGAATCGCACACCAAAGACGCTGAAAAAAAGTGGATATAAGCCTGGTACACTTGATTTTGACAAATCCTACAATGTATTGTATCCTGACAGGGAGGTTTGGTGGGTATAGGAACTAAGTTTTGAAGCAAAATGTGATTTCATTACATACTGATGGTTTCAAAACTAGTGAGGGTACGGGGTCTGGTATATACTAGAGCGAGTTGAAACTGCCGTCCATAGGCAGTGTGTTTAAGGCAGAGGTTCTAGGTTAAGATCCCCTATTGCCCTGGGGGATGATTCCGTATATCAACGATCGTTTTTGAAACTTTGATCACCAAAATAAGTCATATTGTGCTCGAATGTTTTTGACAAACGTCAGCTTTCATTAATATTGCAAAATTAACTGGATTAAGCTCTTAAACTTGGTTGCTAGTTTTGGAGGTCTATCGTTTCGACGATAATCGTCTGAAAAGTTACGGAATGAAGACCCTGGCTTAAAGGATTGCTTTTGAAAAAAAAAAAAATATGTAATAAAACCGCTTTAAGTTGGTCACAAAGTTCCAAGGGCATTTTTGCCCGTTTTAAATCAGAGGAAGTCTGCAGAATTAATCAATCTCAGCAAAATCAAAGTTCAGACTTACGATAGAAATACTCTCTGAGCAATGAGACTAAGCAAATACGGGAACATGCAAGTACTGTGAGTAGGTACCTTCAAGTCACAGAGGACATCTACCACCTTCTCTGTGAATGTCAAGCAATTCCTCGAAGGAGAAGGATGCACCTCGGCTGGTACTTCTTTAATAACTAAGAGGTTCCACAAACAACTGGGGAAATTGGTTTCTCAAACAAAATTGATACCATACTTAAATTCTGTAGGAAAATTAAGTGATTTTGAGCGAACTGGTTTAAGTGTAACCCGTAATTGGCCCAGTTTTTGTGACGATCTCATATTCGTACTCAACCTGAGCTTACCGTACCTTAAGCGACGGAACATGATCCATTTTTGACCAGACCACTGAGTCGTACCCTTTGAAAATGCACAAACAATTGACTGTCTCAATTCCATTTCCATAAACTGTAAGGTCGATTTCTGCGGAATTCAAATTTATAGGTTACTTTGAAAACACCTCCAACGTCGGTACACGCCGAATCGAAATATCATATAGATTTCGAGATATTTTCAAATCAGACCACCATTGTCGGGACTCTTTTCGACTTTCGAAATGTCATATACCCACAACTCTTCCAATAATTTTCCTAGCGCCCCAAATGAAATCTCACCTGGCAACGCTTTAACTCTCCGATTCCTCCAGCTAACTGTATGCCGTTCCACTAAATCGGTTTGTTCATCGCGATCCATTTGCACTTAACCATTAGCCCCATACACCAACACCAGCAAGCAAACGACAGTGTATGCGGATTAGTTTTAACTCCTCCATGGGGAAATAAGGGCAGGCAGGAAAAAAAAAACCACAGAACGAAACATGAGAAGCTTGCAATTGCACTGCGCTTGCACCCCTTAGCGATGACAAATTTAAGCAAACAATCCAATTCAGGATTTCGTCACCGGAGTTGAAATACAGACAGGAATTCAAGAGATTAAAATGAAAAATAAAAAACTTTTCCTCTTCGTTAGATTGTTTTTAAATCGAGGGGGAGAAAAAGCTCCCACGCTCTATAGATACAATAACATCATTCTCGCTCGCATCTCACGGATATGTTTCGTAATATCAACGGCCTCCGCACGATCATCGTCATCCGCTCCTAGAAAAGTCGACAATGATGGAAAAAAAATGATGTCACGCTCAGGCGTCTCTCACCCTCGCCTCCTCCATCAGAGCGACATGAACACACCCATCTATCAGTTTTTCGTTGCTAAATCCTAAAACGCAAAAGCTACTGATACAATACTTGGTATTGGTATTTTCCAGAACAAATCTAGACAAAAAATAGCAATCTCTCTGAGAGGATATCTCTAACCTTAAGCCACGGTGTGTTTTCACAGAATCTCCGCCAACTTGAAGGAAGCTAAAAAGAAACAACAAACAAGTAATGTACATATCTAGAAGAACAATAGATAAATCGGCGACAAAACGAACGAAAATAACAACAAAGTTTGTGTAGGGACTATAGGACGGCGGCGGCGGAACAGCGAGGAGGAGACAACCACCCGACCATTGGCAAAAGGCCCCAGTGGAGGCGGAAGAGAAGAGAATTCTATGTAGGTATATAGAAGACGAGGGAAAAAAAAATTAGAAACTAATACTACAATCGCTGATTTCGAAACGAAACTACAACGACGAGACGACGATGAAATTGGAATGGGGTTTTCCTTGATGGTTTCCTAGTTTTTCGCCTCGTTGATGGGCTGGCTGCTTTGCGCGCTGTGCTTGGCTTGGTCGAAACAACAACCAACAGCCAAGTGTTGGCTAAGCTCTCTGGTGGGCCTCAAATGTTACACACGACGACTGTGTGGCACAGCCTGTAGGTAGTGACTTTTTAGGTTGAATTTTCAAGGGGCTCTAGCTGTATTATATTCAACTATTATAATTACGTGTTTTTTTTTTTTTTCTTCTACTACTTCTTCGTCGTCGTCGACGGTGCGGTTACATCTCCACAACGACACGATGTTCCTCCTCCGTTGTATATCTATGTAATGGGTGGAAGGGGGGGTGGGGAGTAAAAAAATGTGTTTTCTGTGCCTTTTCCAGATTCTTCAGCGTGAAAAGGTACGACCGTTCGACTATCTGAGTATATGTAGGCATTAAGTTAACGGGAATTGAGTGTATTTACGGATTTTCTTTTTCGCTTTCCAAAAGATGATGCTGACGATCAACATAACAGAGTTGATCTTCTTGTAAAATGATGGAACTGCGAGAAATGGAAACTTATAGATTCCTCTACACTTTGAGTTGCCTTGCTGCGATCAAGGTGGGTTGAAGGGAATAGCTTTCGACACACGCGTATACCTCTACTGCGTATACATGCTAATTGTGTATCTATTTGAAAACTCAAAGGTTGGCCACGTTTAATGAGTTGGTCACGTATAGGTAGTCTGCGATCCCTGATGCCGTATGCCGTATGCGGCACAAAGGGTTTCTTATAGGCTGACGAGTTTTTCAATGGCAACTTGACCTTAGTTTGTTACACAGTAGATATATATATACCTAGACGAATTTGGTGCGACCGGAAGCGGTGGTAAACTTTCGAAAAATTCAACAGAGGTTCAAGGAAACATCGGTAGGTGTAGGTACAAATGTGTCGATTAAGCAAACCCTTCTATTTCTTGATTTACAAAACACTTTTAGAGCTTTTTTTTATTACCAACTTCAGTACCCAGGTAGGTATACCTAATCTGATGCTTGACGGAGATCTAATTAAAAGAGATTTGTAGGTAGTTAAAATATCAGGCTTAAGATGGTTTAGATCCGAGAGAACTGTATAGAACAGAGTGGATTTCTTATACTTCGTAGGCACTTACTTTGATTCAGATAGGCTATCCTTAAACCCAATTAAGAAATTTTTCTCGCATTAATCTGTCAAAATCTTCAATTTCGAACGAAAATAATGCACGTAAATGAGAATTCCTTCTCGAATAAGTTCGTAAATTTGGAGTGGCCTCTGCGATGGAGTGCACTTTAAACAAGATACAGTAGAATCTCGGAAACATGAACTGTTCTATATTATTTTTATAATATTAAATGTTTTCATGCACCTTCGGCTATACGTTGTTGGTTAATTAAATTTGTATATACATACTTGAAAAGATGAACGATAACTGTTTTATATATGTTCAGCTTTCTGAGATTCTACTGTAAACTTATTATGTAACCAGTGGGAAGAATGGAAACTCCTAAAAGTAAATGAAAGGTCAGACGTCTTTACAAAAAAACATAAAAACGTAAATTTCTCCATGAAAAATTTATTAGCAGATTTTGGTTCGGCTTTTCAAAGCATTTGAAAATATAAATTGTGGAAAATCTTATCCGCGATCAGCGATGCACTTCTTGAGGTTATCTATGAAGTTAGCATCCACTCCTTTCGACATTCGTCGTTGACTTTTCGGTGAATCGCTTCCTTCAGTTCTTCCAGTGTTCGGGGCTTGTGCTCGTAAAAACATTCGTTGAGGTGACTCTACAAAAAGAACAATGAAAAAGCTTCACCACTCATTGATGAGTTTCTTGCTCCAAAAGTGCTTCCATCTCACGAGCGAAGGTCAGGCATTGTGCGTAGACCCCAGGCAGTGTGGCCAATTTAGCATATTTCCTGCTAAATTTAGCAGGATTATTTTATTTTTAGCCTCTTTTTTGTCAAATCATTTTTTTTTTAGCATGATGTCATGCTGCAACAGGAAAAACTAGAAGGATTTTGGTTTAGCCAAATTATGAATTAAAGTAATAAAATAGAATCAAAGCAGACGAACCTTAGTGTGAACAAGCCATTACAATTCTCATTTGATAGTGAACACTGAACACAGCCATTATATAATAATAACTAGTTTCGCTTGTACCTTTTAAAATGTGGTATTCTATTGGGCGCTCTCAGGACCCCGATTCTCAAATTCCGTATAGCATAATTCCTATACGAGCAAATCCGCCTGAATTTTTCGCACAAAAATTGGTATTAGCAAAGCGGTACGGTTTCTTCCAGCTATGTGAAAGTTATATATTATAAAATCACATTTTAATATTCCTAATTATCTGTTCGATGCTAACTTTAATAACTCATACTCCGCCGGTGGAGTTGCAGTTGTTTACCGAAGTGATTTGATTTGCTATGTAAATGGGATTACTTTGAAAAGTGCGGATTTGCTTTGTGTTGATTTTACAACTCTTGGTATAGAATATTCTTTTGTTTGTGTGTATAGGCAGCATAAATGTGCCGTTTCTGTGTTGTTAAATGAGGTTTATGACTTCTTAGGAAGCATTAACTCGAAGAATATGCCTCTTTTAGGTGATTTCAATATTGATATTTCAGCTGATTCTGCCGCTGCGGATGACTTAGTGTCTACTTTATCTGCTTTTGGTTTTTATTCTATGTTATCTGATCCAACTCGTGTAACCGAATCGTCCAGTACTTGCATAGATCACTTTGCGTTTGCATAAAAATAACACATTCGATATTAAGACAGCAATATACGACTTGAGATTAACTGATCATTCTTTAATTTGTATTCAGTTTGAGCACTTAACTAAAATGCAAAATTCTGTATCTTTTTCCGAGTCTAAAACTGTTGATTATTCTGCCCTGAGATCTGCTTTAACATTTGAATTCTGGGATGAAGTTTACGATGAAAGTGATCCGACAATTGTATTTGATTTATTTCTACATAAATTACAGGCTCATATTTCGAACTGCAGCAGATTTGTCATTGTCAATTTCAAAAAGTTTAAGCGCCTTAAACCTTGGATGTCACTGCCACTTTTTGATAAAATAAAAAAGAAAAACCGTCTCCGTGCCTCGGTCAGCAAGCACCCCAATAACATAAGGCTAAGAAACTATTATCTTCGCTTATGCAGTGAATTGAAAACCGATGTACCCAAATGCAAAGATGATTATTACGCGCGTAGGCTGGCTGACAATCTGGGGAATATTAAAAAGGAATGGAGGCTTGTTAATGAAATTTTGAATCGAAATGCGTCAGAAGTTGAACTTAAAATTAATAAAGACAACAAAATTATTTCAAGTCCGATCGATGTAGCTAATACTAATTTAATGAGTATTTCTCAAAAATTCCCAACGCTTTTCAGCCGATAACTCACTTACCCCTGATGACGTCATTCGGCATGATGTTTTTAGTCGGAATAGTTTCAGTTTTTTTGATTTTTCTGCATTCGAAATTCATAAATTGATTATGTCGCTTAAATCCACAAATTCATCTTCGCATGATTTGATTCCAAGTTATATACTCAAAAAAATTTCATTTTTAATTGCAGATGTTTTACGTAACATTTTTAATCTAAGTGTTAGGAAGGGTTTGTTTCCAAATTCCTTATCCCATTACTTAAAAAAGGTGATTCTTTGGGTTTAAACTATAGACCAATTTCTCTTCTCTCAGTCTTTTCTAAGGTTTTTGAAAGGAGTATGAAGAAAAGGATAATGACATTTCTAAATAGATCTGAATTCTTCAGTGATCTTCAGTTCGGTTTTAGAAATGGTAAATCCACAGAAGATGCCTTATTAAAATTCTGTGGTGAAGTTTATAAATCTATTAATGAGTCGAATATTCCTGCTGCTTTGTTCATTGATATAACAAAAGCTTTCGATATGGTTGACCATGAGTTATTGTTAACAAAACTTTTTAAAGCTGGTGGGGATTTGTTAACGATTGGTTCTGTTCCTACTTAAATATTCGTAACCAAAGAACCAGGATCAAAACATCTCGAGATGCTATTTAACGATGGGTATTCCTCAGGGTTCTGTTTTGGGTCCTATATTATTTTTGATATTCGTCAATTCTTTGTTTTCTCAACCTTTTAAAGGTACTTTAACCGCTTTTGCCGATGATACTGCTCTTTCCTATTCCAATAAAAATTATTTTGAAACGGTTACTAATATGAATTACGACCTAGAAATTCTACGTCACTGGTTTAGGCTTCACAAGCTAGTTATAAGCATTTAAACAAAGTTTATGTTCTTTAATTTACTGGGGGTGCTTCCTGAAGGCCTCTCCCTAACTTATCATGCTCCGTGCTGCTCAAGGTTCCAACTATTCTCGTAAGGATTAAGATCTGATGTACATTGTACCAATGGCTGTTTTGAAATTGAACGTGTTGACCATTTTAAATACCTAAGTGTTACCCTAGATAAACAACTAAGTTGGATTCAACATACTTGTAATTTAAAACTTTATCTTAACAAAGTTGTCCGACAGATCTACCACCTTATTCTTTACTGCCCTCAATCAATTTTAAAACTTGCTTACAGTGGCCTAGTGCAGTCTAAGATTCAGCATTCTTTAATGATTAACCCGCACAAAAAAATGTATTTGTTTTTTTTTAAAATGTATGGTACATTCGTCACTTATTCTTTTGAATAACAGAATAAGCCCTACTATTTCAATAAAATATTTCTTATTGCCATTAATAGATAATTTTTTTTTTGATACTCATGGAGCCATTAAACAATTACTCAATATTGTTAGCCTTAAGTTATATTTTAATTGAAATAAAGTTTGTATAAAAAAAAAATATTCACATCTCGAATGAGGTAGAATTTTAGAGCACGTCAAGTAAACCATTGTAACAGGTTGTAAAAAAAATTGGTTGGGAATTGTCGTTATCGATTGACAAAAAAAAAATTATTAATGTATGTATGTTTAATGAACATTCATGTGTTTTGGCAATGGCAACTTTGGGCGATATGAGCTCCGCATTTGTTCGATTGGCAATGAATCAGTTAGGCTAAATCGAAATATACGGGACAATTCGAGAGTTCCCAGACTGCTTTTAACGAATGACACTATTTCCAAACATACAATGGGAAGGGATATAATTCAGTAAGTGCTTCCACTTAAATTGTTTGATTTACTTTAATTTGACTCTTATTTTCTTACACAAAAATCAAAAAACAAACCGTTCTTTGAGTGTCAAACTCAGAATTACGTTTGCGAAACGCAATCCGCATTGAAAAGGCAGACGAGTACAATTCGAAGAGAAATTCTCGTATACGGATTTCGAGAATTGCAAATTTCAGTTTTTCGCATCGCATCGGAAATTTTGACAGATAAACGTACCTATATGAGAATTTTTGAGGATTGGGGTCCAGAGAACTTGTTTTATCCTCAGAGAAATTTTTATGTTCGTTTGGTACAAAAACAAGCAATCTTTTTCAGATTTCAAAGCACTTGCGAATCTGTATTTTTTCTCAGATTTGCTTCAGATTTACCAATACCTACAAGTACGTTCGAGTTTGACAGCTAGTTGAGTTTGTTTACGTTTTCGTGAAATTTTTCAACTGCAAAGAAATGCATTGTATCTATTTTTGTTCATGTACAATATTGTTTAGAAATCAATCTGGGCGCAAATTTAGAATATTTTAATATAAAATTTAACCAGTGAATGCAAAACGCTTAGAAAAGTGTCGAAGGCTACACATATTCGGATATCAACACAAAAAAGAGCAAGTGACGTTTTTATGTTCGATTAGACACGCGAAATCTGAAGAAGCCCAATTGAAAACCACATACTTATGTAATACTGAAAAACATAAAACATCCACAATTTTCGATATTCATGTTGTTTTTTTTTTGTAAACTAAAAACATTTACATATCGAAAGAATGCGTCCCTTTGAAAATAAAATTTGCTCATGATTTTTTTTTACATTTAAATTCAGCGCTGTTATTTGTGTTATTTTCCATAGTAACATAGTGGTTGTCAAATTTTATTCCTTCAAAAATAGGTTCTAATTTATGATGATATATATTTGAATAGGTTGCTATGGCAATATGGCGGCTACAAATTTAATGTCAACAAATGATTTGATTTATAAGCATTTTGTAAGGGCAATTCTTAACTTAATTTTACCAGCCTTAATGGCGCCATATACCCACAATTTTTTGTTTGCTCACGTCTATGGCTCAGTACCTTTCGAATGATATAAGTTTTATTTCCTAATTTCACAATAAATACTTAAAAAGTGTATGGAAACTTTTGATGTTCACGTATGATATATAATTTAATTCAACGAACAAAGACTGAACTTAATTGAATTAAAATATTTATTTTTGTAATACATAGTAAGCGTCACGAAGTGATTTTTATTTATGATATTTTTGTGAAATTTATATGTTATTTTTCCCGAAAAACAGCTTTTTTTGTTAATTTTTTGGGCTTTTTAGCAGGTTTTGAATTCAAAAACATATTTAGCATGATTTTTAAATTTGTTTATACAAAAAAAACATGCTATACTGCTGAACGTAGCATGATTTAAAATATTGAATTGGTTACACTGACCCGAGGCTGCAACTGTTACACAGTGGGGTGGAAATTTAGCTCCAGATGCAAAATACACCTTACGGAACGATTCAGATACACAGTGCATTTCTTGTGCAGGTTTTGGGCACTTGACCTTGACAGTATCCTGTAAAATATTATTACCCAGTTGCGGGCATCTGCGTTTAAATATATAAAAAAAACAGAAACCATTCCGAAATTTTGCTTTCCCTAAAAAAAATATATAAGCTTCCTCTAGATGTCTGTGGGGTGTTTGGCAAGCCTCTCCAATTCTGACTATATACTACAATTCGAAGGGTTCAGATCTGGACTTCCCGACGGCCAAACCTCTGCGGCTATAAAAGCAGGAATATTGACCCTGAGCCACTCTTGCGTGGTTTTGGCTTTATACGCCGGAGCAGAGTCTTGTTGAAAGACCCATCTTCATCAAATAGAGTATTTGTTAGCGTCTTTACAACACCCTCTAGCATATCTTGCTGATAGACTTTTGTACCTGTTTTGACACCATTTTCACAGTAATGGAGAGATGTGACACCTTGATGAGAGACCCGCCACCAAACCATTACGGAAGCTGAACCCTTGGAATTACTTTTTTCGCTTCCTTTGATGACAAGGCTCTATCATTTTGTTTGTTAAAAACTTCTTCCATGGTAAAATGTTTTTCATCCGTAAAAAGAATGTTTTCATGCCGATTGTTTGAAAGTCTCTTGCATCTCTCCGCCCTAATTTTTTTTATTTGAAGAGTTAAAAAATGGCTTGTTGATCAACCATAGGCTTTCATGTGAAGATCACCCCGAACTAGACATCGATCTAGCGGATGTGTTCAATTGCCTGGACATGATCTTCTGCTTCCGAATGGGATTTCTTCGAATACGTTCACGCACAGGGCCCTACTCTGTATTTCGACTCGAAAGTCAAAATTATTCGAAAGTGGTTTTCGAATCGAATTTTAATTGGCACTATGTACCACTTTCGAAACGAATAAAAATGCTACCAAATCCATATTTGCAACTTTCGGATTTTTGTTTTCGAGACTCGCGATACTTATATGAGAATTGTCAAAAAACATCTGTAAAGCAGCTTGAATTAAATATTGACCATCGATTTAACAACTTTCCACAAAAAACATAAATTTATAATGAGCTCAGTAGCAATGTTGTTGGATGGAGAGTTCAATAACGAAGAACGAATCGAAAGGAGAAAGGAAAATCTTTACTTTGCTTTGCTGAGAACGAAGCTAAAAAAAACAAGCCTAATGTCAGCATTGCAGAAATTTGTAGTGCTACTGAAAATATATTGTGTCCAAAACAAATTAGCTAAATATCATAAAAAAAGATTACAAGATATTTTAAACAAAATAAAAAGTAAATTAATATATTTTATCGCATTTTATCACATAAGAAACTTTAAAAAAAATACCGCCGACAAGATATTCCATTTAACAAAATAAAATTGGCTTTGTCTAGTGCGTACGTTCTTGTAAGACTCCCTGAAAATGATAAATTAAACATAAAACTTTATACCTTTTGTGTTATCACTGATAAATTGAAGAAAATACTTACATTTTATGAAAAACACAACTTTTCCGAAGAAAATAGCCAACGAATAAAAAATCCGAAAATCGAACGAGTTGCTAAGTGCCGAAATTCCGATTTGCGAGAACAAAAAAAAAATGCCCATGGATATTCGGAAAATTAATTCCGAATTTCGAATAACTGATTGCCAATGTTTCGATTCCGAATGATTTCAACTTTCGAGTCGAAATAGAGTAGGGCCCCAGCTTTTACTGCCGCACTCGTACGTGCGACCACCTCTTGGCCTGTCCTCCACTTCCGAAAATTCACTGAATCGACCAATAGTTCGATAAACGAACATTCTCAGTATTCCGAAAAGTTTTAGCAAATTGAAGATTTGGCCAGCACTCTTTCCACTCTAATGCAACGCTATAACCGCAATTCTGTTTTCTTTAGCACCCCACTCCATGTTAATTGACTGCAATCTGAAACCAAACTGGCTTCTATTCATTAGTTAACAATGCACATGTTAAGGAAAAAAAGTTAACGGGTCTTTTCCAAGTGGAAATTTTAAGAGACGGGCGCTGATAATTGTGTAACCGAATTTATGGCAGTACTAGGTTAAATTTGACTTAAACTAGGTAACAAATGATAGTGAATAATTAATAAATGTGTTGGCTCAACAACAGCGACCCAACGGCATACAATGTTTGTTTTCTTAAATCTGTTTTACATAAATTGTGACTGTCTTCTCGGATTCATACTCGAAGTATGCATCGTTGTCTGGGTTGCCCTCAGGGTGTTCAAGTCCGGTTGTTGATGTTCTTGTGGTTTTGAGGTGGTTGGTCACCTTGGTATTATCCTCGATGATGGGTTGCCTCGGTCGATTCGTAGAAGGGCAGGGCTGTCCTGTCTGTGTCGCTTGGGAATAACTTCTCCTTAACCCTAGAAAGATAATCATAAAATAAAGAGCGTAAAAGATAATCAGACGTATGAATGCGCCAATTAGTGTATTTGATTAAACATATGAATTTCTTATTATTTATAATTAATTTATTTAATTATATAGATACTATTAAAAAAAAAAATTAATAATTTTTTTATATATAGTTGAGACAGTCAACGCGCTGCGGTTTAGAATTTAAAAGTTATCACACAATTGTCCCGCGCCATACGTCTCGTGGACGTGGATTATCTTTCTAGGGTTAAGCAGAGCTAGTACATGAAGGTACCTCCAGACCCTCACTGCTCCATGAAGCGAAGTTGTTAGAAATCCATAACCTACATTTGTTTATTAAATTTCAATGGCATTTTGGGCGGTTGAGCGTGCTTTAGAGGGGTGACGTGAAATAAGGTCAAACGAAATAGGGACAAATTCAAAATTTGACATTATTTCGCCTTCAAACTTTGGAACTTGGCCTTATTTCGTTTGGCTTTATTTCACGCCACCCTTTACTGCGACTGGTAATTGCAGGTTTCGCTACCCAACCATACTTACGTACCTATTTCGTTTTTGACTATACCCGACCTGCTCCAATTGTAAATAAATGATGTGCAAGTGTGTACCTACATGTAAATACATATGTTCAATAAAATGTTTACAATATATAGGTAATTGCTCACCGCCTCCGTCACATCTAATCATCGTATCTGCCCTCACCTTCGATTTTCATTCATAAAATTCACTCTGTGCACTCGCCGATTGTGTGTAGAAAAACGAAACACAGCCGTGCACAAACGAAACAAAAACAAACCTGCCACAACTATCTGTTAATACCACCAAACGTCACCATACACTACTATCAATATCCCATATAAATAAAAAAAAAAACAACAAAATATCCCAACTAGATATTGAGAGACACAAATAAAAACAATGTCAGCTACAATACTAATCAAGATCACACAAACAAAAAAATGGGAAAAAAAATACCGAACAAAATTTGATGTTTGCAACCTGTGTCACTGCTAATTGTGTGTATCTGTATCTATTCACTTGACTATCTGTCTATGGCGGCAGTCGGCACTGCGGCTGGTAAAACAAAAATACACACCATCAAGGAGGTAGAGGGAGAAAGAAACAACGATCGTCGATCGTCGAGCCCCAAAACAAAACCTGAAGTAGGTATCTTTTCTTATTCATTCGTAGGTATGTAGTCATCTAAAAGAGATCCGACAAACGTGCATATTACCGTACGAAATACCGTATATTGTTTGTGTTTTCTCCTCGCTCCGGTGTCCGGAACATGTACGATGTACCCACATTGTGTTGTAGTTCTACCCGTGAGCCGTGATAAAGCTTTTCACACCAACTGCAGTAGCAGCCAGCATTTTGTTGTCTCTTCTGTATTCTGCGGCTTCCACCTTTCTTCGGAACGTTTGTTGCTGTTTTCATTTCCATTTCCAGCCATTCCCGCAATGAGGTTACTGCCAGCTAGCAGTTTTTTTTTTTTTTTTGTTTTCTTTCATTTCGTGGATAAAAACAGCACGAATCGAATGAAAAGCAAAAATGTAATCGTAATCGCAATTTGTCGTCTATCTGTTGCATGCGGATGGCGATGGAAATGGATTCTACCTCAGTACGTCTGTCTATCTGTCTGCATCTCGATAAAAATGTAATCACAACAATTTCTCTTTGCTTTCCCCCACACGCCCTGTCAGATTCTGGCCGGTTTAGTGTAGTAGGTGCTTTTCTTTCTCAATTGCTGGTGTGGTCACTAAAAACTGGAATTCAACTTGCAGACTGTCCGTACTTACCTGTACCTGGAAATTGAGTTTGGCGCAGTCATTGATACTGATACTGAGCGAATACACTTTCAGCGGTAAATGGTATGTGAAATGGATTTTGGATTGTTGGCTAGAGGCTGCCACCACTTCCAGCCGGATGACCTTGAGCGTGTTGTAGCCACAAACATACAATAGATAGCTACATACAGTTGTAAATGTATTTATTCATGAGATTGTTTACAAACGGCCAAAGCAAGTGCAAATTCAAACAAACACCATCGTCTTTAGCTGATGGAGGAAACAAAAAAATGAGAAAAAAGAAGGCAACCAAGCAGTAGCAGCAGCAGCATCATCAGCGCGTTTCTTGATTTCTGGGAATGACTTTGGTCGCGTGAGAGAGGAAAATATTCGAGGTGAATGTTGATGTTTGAATGGAAAACTCTTGACGTATTTGTAGCAAATTGTGTGATAGACACATTATTTCCCATCGGGCCAGCGCCAATCTAAAGACAATTAACACTTCTGACCATCAACTGGTGGTTGTCGATCTAGAGATTGTGTAAAACGCGGAGTGACGTTTCGGCAATTGTTGCTGGTTTGTTTAAACTGTCGAAAGAAATTATTATTACACCATATTGGGTGGGTGGGTCCCAGTAACGTGCGTCACGGCACACTTAAACCAGCAAACTATATAAGTGCAATATAGGTAGGTACTTTACTTACGTCTTAAACAAATTACGCTCCCAATCGAAACCACACAGGTCTATAGGTATTTTTTTTACATTATAATAAGAATCTTAGCGTTTTAAAGCAGGCGACGAACCCCGTAACCACAGCACTTTTGATTTTGGAAAAACTTAGGTTAGGTTCGGGTGGTACGACTTGTTAGGTGAGATTTCTTCGTAATGGATTTCCCCTATTGCTTGTGCCTCTCTGGGATCATATCTGTCAAAGCCTTAAACCTGACCTGTAGATGCATTTCGCTCAAGATGGAAAAATAGTTTCCTCATACCCATATAAAGGTTAGGTAGCCTGTCTTTTAAGACACTCTTAGACAAAGACCAAAGTTGTAGGCCTTTTGTGATCATCACATGAGTGAGAGAAAGGGAAGGTGGCCTGGGCAAGCTGCAATGTTAGACCAAACACAGTAATGTTATTTGTCGAAATAGTTTTTCGTCGGTTTTTATGGCCATAACGTTTGAATGGTGGTTGGGTGTTGTGTGAATAGGGATGGGCATCTGATTGGCATCAACTTGGCGATGTCCAGTGTCGCAACTATCTCACACTCACCAATTGTGCTTATTTTACCTCCCCGTGGTCACCACCGGGTACTGGTCTATGTCCACCCGGACTTGACTTGCTAAACTTATAAGCGCGAGTGTTGAACACGAAGAAAATAGCAACACTATAATGCTCTGTCGGATTGACTGTCTGCTCGAGTCTCAGAAGTCTAACATGAGCCCCTCAGAAAGAGGACGTACGGCGGATGAATTTACATAGCTGAATCAACGGTGGCGTCAACAGTCAACATGGCAGATACCTCAATGGGCTACTCTGACGTATTTGGAGCTGAGGTCATTGAGGATTTTCAACACTAGTCAGGGTGTTGAAATAGAGATGGTGGCGGAAGAGCCCTTAATGGGTCAACGGCAGCTCTCACATCCCCGCAGTGACTCCGGAATATTCCGGCTCCTTTTGTCCAAGGGGTCGCAAAAAGGGCCTGGTCCTCCAGGTTGGGGGTTGTACGCCGGGGTAACTGCCCGACTACGTAAAAATGACATAGTTGCGAAGCATCAACAAGCCTCGGATACGGATGATCTTACTGTTGACGAACCTGGCAAACGATTAAAGGACAACGAATTTCGGATCTGTACGTGGAATGTTAGGTCCCTTAACAGACCGCGTGCAGCCGAACAATTAGCGGAAGCCCTGAACCACTATAAAGCAGATCTAACCGCCATCCAAGAAGTGCGATGGGATGGCCCGGGCAAAAAGAGGATGAAAAACTGCGATATTTATTACGGCGACTGCTATCGGCAACAAAAACAGCGCTTATTCGGATGTGGATTCGTCGTTGGCGCCAGACTTAGGCAAGAAGTCTTAAGTTTCAACTATGTAAACGAGCGCATCACGACAATCCGCATCAAGGCTAAATTCGGCAACATTAGCTTAATATGCGCGCACGCCCCCACGGAGGAGAAAGACGACGACACCAAAGAAAGGTTCTACGAGCTCTTGGACCACACTTACGAGCAATGCCCTAGCTATGACATTAAAATTGTCTTAGGCGATTTTAACGCCAAGCTAGGAAGAGAGGGCATCTTTGGTAGTACTGTCGGAAAGTACAGCCTACACGACACCACCTCCGACAACGGATTTAGGCTGATCGATTTCGCGGCGGGGCGAAATGTTGTCATAGCCAGCACACGGTTCCCGCATCTCGATATTCACAAAGGCACATGGAGATCTCCTGATCAATCAACCGTCAACCAGATTGACCACGTTGCGATCGACGCAAGGCACTCCTCCAGTATTATGGATGTCCGAACGTTCCGAGCGGCCAACATTGACTCGGACCACTACCTTGTTGTAGCCAAGGTACGACTCCGGATATCCCGAACGCCGCCAAGACAAGTAAATACTGTGAGGAAGTTTGACGTCGGACGGCTACAATCGCAAGAGATCACCAGATCCTTTTCCGATCGAGTCTCTCTCAATCTCTCAAGAGGTCCTATGCAGCCAGCATCAAGTATTGAAGACCAGTGGCAACATTGCCAAAAAGCCATCAGAGACGCCGCCTCTGATGTGCTGGGTTTCACCCGACCACCACAACGAAACCCCTGGTTCGACGACGAGTGCCGGCAAGCACATGCAGCGAAGCAAGAGGCATACAAAGCGGCGCTGCAAAGGAGGACAAGAGCTGCTCGTGAGCTCTACGTGCAGAAGAGAAGAGACGAACACCGGCTTCTAAGGAGAAAAAAGAAAGAGCATGAGAAGCGCGCGATCGAGGAAATAGAGAGATGTTACAACAGGAATGAGGTTCGGAAGTTCTACCAGAGGGTAAAAAGAACCTCACAAGGCTACAGAACCCGAACCGAAGCCTGCAAGGACGAACAAGGGAACATCGTAGTAGAATCGCAGTCGATGCTGAGGATATGGAAGAACTACTTCTGCAGACTGTTTAACGGCGATGACGACTTACATTCCGCTGTCAGGCAGAATGAACCGTTCAACCTGGACGATGAGGATCAACAATACCGTCCACCCGACTTGGACGAGGTTAAGATAGCTATATCTAAACTGAAGTCCAACAAAGCCGCTGGAGCAGATGGCCTAGCCGCCGAGCTGTTCAAAGCGGCAGGCGATGACTTGGTTAGGAGCATGCACCAACTCATCTGTAAAATATGGTCGGAGGAAAGTATGCCCGATGAATGGAACCTCAGCATTGTTTGCCCGATCCTCAAGAAAGGAGACCCTCTGAACTGCGCCAATTACAGAGGTATCAGTCTTCTAAACATTGCCTACAAGATCTTATCTGCCGTTTTGTGTGAACGCCTGAAGCCTTTCGTAAACAACCTGATTGGTCCATATCAGTGTGGCTTCAGGCCAGGAAAGTCCACTATAGACCAAATATTCACACTGCGGCAGATCTTGGAGAAAACCCAGGAACTTCAAATCGATACCCACCACCTTTTCATCGACTTTAAGGCCGCCTATGACAGCATTTATAGGGACGAACTATACAGAGCAATGTCTAGTTTTGGCATCCCTGCCAAACTCGTCCGTTTGTGCAGGATGACGATGGAGAATGCACGCTGCTCCATCAAGGTCGGTAAAGAACTTACCGAGACCTTCGATGTCAAAAAAGGATTTAGACAAGGCGATGCGCTCTCATGTGACTTCTTCAACATCGTTCTTGAAAGAATAGTGCAAAACTCAAACGCCAACACCAGAGGCACTATCTTTCAAAAGTCCGTCCAATTACTCGCATACGCCGATGACATTGACATAATTGGCAGAACGCAGCGTGATGTTAATGGCGCGTTTGTGAGTATTGAGACTGAGGCGGCGAAGATGGGTTTGGCGGTTAATGAAGGCAAGACGAAGTATATGCTGTCAACTAAAAAGGACACCCAACACCGACGGCTCGGACAGAACGTCGCAATAGACAGATATAACTTTGAGGTGGTTAAGGACTTTGTCTACCTAGGCTCCGCTATGAACTCAGACAACGACACCAGCGCTGAGGTTAAACGTAGAATTACTCTTGCCAATCGCTGTTTCTTTGGGCTAAGAAGGCAATTGAGTAGCAAAGCCCTCTCCCGAACAACTAGAGTGACCCTTTATAAGACCCTTATCATCCCAGTTCTGCTATATGGCGCAGAGGCATGGACGCTATCAAAAGCGGATGAGGTAACTCTCGGTTGTTTCGAGAGAAAAATTCTTCGTGTTATTTTTGGTCCCGTCTGCATTGACGGTGAATGGAGAAGGAGATTTAACGACGAACTGTACGGGCTGTACAGCGACATCGACCTAGTCAGAAGAGTGAAGGTCCAACGACTGAGGTGGCTGGGTCATGTAGAGCGAATGGACACGAATGCTCCGGCCCGGAAGATCTTCGAATCCATACCCGAGGGAAGGCGCAGTAGAGGAAGACCGCGACTCAGGTGGCGCACGCAAGTGGAAGGGGACCTTAACCAACTTAGCGTGCGAAACTGGAGACAGCTAGCTAAAGATCGCGCTGGCTGGAGACGCTTGTTGGTTGAGGCCCAGGTCCACCCCGGACTGTAGCGCCACCTTAAGTAAGTAAGTAAGTAACGTTTGAATAGAAAAACATAACGGAAAAACCATTTCCACAAAAACTATATAAACTCCAAATTGGTCAGACTTGGTGATGCGTATATATACAAACTTCACCTGAAGGGTAAACAAGGCAGTCAAGCCTCTGACCTGACATCATGTCTGAATAAAGTTACGATCACACATATGCCACTTTTCATATCAAATTTTGACATGTCGACGTCATTATGACGTAAACATTTGTCCAACATTTGTCGCTACGTCTGATCGCCTGTCAAGCACGAAACACACACGAGTGACCACCGAATGACCGAATTTTGTGACGTCAGCTTGTCAAAATTTGCCACGAAAAATGACACGTGTAATCGTAGCATAAGGACCTTGGCCTAGCTTAACAGAAACATCGCACTTAAAAAATTGCAAAACTACGATAGTTCAATTAATACGCCACCTCTCGGTTGCCATTAACAATGCTGACTTCGTGGTTGCTATAAACCAATATAAGCTGTGACACCATATCTAACATGGCTACAGCAGCCTAAACATAGATATACGGAAAATATTATTAAGTTAGCTAACGTAATCGTACCTTTCTACAGAGGTGCTAAAACTTACTAAAAGGGCTGATGCGCAAAAATCGGCCTCTCAAAAGATTTTTAATATACCCATACACAGAGCTGTCAGAACCTCATTCGAGAGGTTGTGAACGTAATTGGGAACTTGAATTGTCGCGAAAAAGTATTTATATACCTATAAAGAGCCAACCTTTGAGGATATTAAATCCTCTTGTAAGCTTTTTGTGAGTATTGAGACAGACTGAAGTGGCGAAGATGGGTTTGGCGGTTAATGAGGTAAGACGAAGTATATGCTGTCAACTAAAAAGGACACCCAACACCCAACGGCTCGGACAGAACGTCACAATAGACAGATATAACTTTGAGGTGGTTAAGGACTTTGTCTATTTAGGCTCCGCTATGAACTCAGACAATGGCACCAGCGCTGAGATAAAACGTAGAATAACTCTTGCCAATCGCTGTTTCTTTGGGCTAAGAAGGCAATTGAGTAGCAAAGCCCTCTCTCGAACAACTAAAGTGACCCTTTATAAGACCCTAATCGTCCCAGTCCTGCTATATGACGCAGAGGTATGAACTTTATCAAAAGCGGATGATGTAACTCTAGGTTGTTTCGAGAGAAAAATTCTTCGAGTGATTTTTGGTCCCGTCTGCATTGATGGTGAATGGAGGAGGAGATTCAACGACGAACTGTACGGGCTGTACAGCGACATCGGCCTAGTCAGAAGAGTAAAGGTCCAACGACTGAGGTGGCTGGGTCATGTAGAGCGTATGGACACGATTGCTCCGGCCCGGAAGATCTTCGAATCCACACCCGAGGGAAGGCGCAGTAGAGGAAGACCGCGACTGAAAGGCACCGTTTTTTTTTTTCTAACTAATAAGCAATAAAAACGATAAACAAACATGCAAAAGTTGGGCAAAAGAGAGCCACAAGGAGAATAAAAAATATTTTCGTTCCATAAAAAACCTGCAAATAGCTAGTAGCTCAAGAAATTTCTTTGGTCTCGGGTTTAGCTGACAAATGGTTGTCAAATCGGTCAAACGCTATTTTGTGACTGACTTTTTATTTGATTTTATTTATATTTTTTATATTAAAATAAGCGATTTTTTTAATTTCTGCAATAAAAGCAATTAAACACTTGTTCTTAAATAAAAATTTACTATTTTGTTCTACTATGATATTTAAATATTCCCGCCTAGGAAAAAAAAAAAAAAATTTTCAATTTGTGGTTCAACGCGTTCCTTTTCTTTTTGATTATTTTTTTATTTCGGTGAGCGATTTCTCTCGCAATGAAGTAAATGTGACATATTTCCAATATTGAACAGACCTAAATATAATCGTCTATCTTTAGGTCTGTTCAGTACACAACACAAAACTGTCGAAGCCACATTTCAGTTGTAATACAGAAACGACACGGTTGTTCAATTTTTATTTGTTTAGTTTAGAACGCTGCTTAAGCTAAACTAAATTTTAGCTGTTTTCCAATTTTCCTCTCCAAATATTACCTAAGATTCTAGCTTAATAGAGTGCTTTGTGGACAAGAGTCACAGAAAAAAAACTGTGTTCTTTGTAAATAACTTACTTTAAAAATTCCCTTCCCTCTGATTTCAACCTTTTCCGATTTTAGTTGCTACTCCTTGTTGAGGAAACTCATTTGTTCACTTTTCCGCAACAAATAACGGAATAGAAATCAATGATCTGTCAAAATTCAGCTTGAGAAAACGTGCAGATCCATTAAATGGAAGTGCTAAATTCTGACAGATACATGAAGTACATTTTGAAACAAAAGTTTGAATTTAGCTGAACTAAATTTTGGAGAGGATTTTGTATGGGAGCTTAAATTTACCTCGATCAGCATACTAAGCTTAAGCTTGTACACCTGCGTCAACAACTCTTTGTGAAGACAGTTTTGCTGCCAAATGTTTGTCAGATTTATAAACGAGGGTTTGAGCTGTGAAAAAAAAAACCTTAAAATGTCTTTCTCCGCAAGTCAGTCCTAAGACGCCTCGCTCAGCTGCATTGTTTGTTTCGCTCGTCCATACATAACCTCTTAAACCTAAATTCTGCGTTTTTTGAAGATACCTATGTAGGAGTTGACAATATATGGACTTGAGATAGATAGATTGAAGGTCGTTGTGTAGAGGCTGATTAATTTCTCAACCTTAATAAATTCTGAAACAACAATTAATCGCCTGAACGCGGCGAAATAATATTTGTATTTCTCTGACAGTTGCGAAATCGCAGGCAGCCAATAAGGAAGTGGGTAAGGAAATAAAATCGCATTCAAAAAACGAGTGAACATGGCACTTGTCCTCCACTTACTGTGCCACATTCTTCCACCTATTCACTTCCATTTGCTGCGACGACCTTCTAACAGCACATGTGTGCAAAAATAAGAACAATAAATGCAAACAAATAAAAATACACGCGAAAATGTAATAATAATAATAATCCATTGTTGGCCTAGAAGGGTTGCTCACATTGCAAGTTCCCCTATATACTAAACCGTGCGCGCCATCAGTCATTTGAATAACTCGCTTGTCACTTTGATTCCACATTTGGCTATATCCATGCAGATGTCAGTGCATACTCTGTGCACCTTTGTATACCGCTGCTCCAATTTAGCTCACCTGAAAGGGTCAAGCAGCAACAACAATGCAAACAACATCAGCTCCAAGAAAAGGTGTCACATCATCAGAAAGTATTTCATATTTCAGTCATTCTGCAATGAGTCGACCACACCAGGGCGAAAGGGGGTTTCCGACGACCTACATACGACTAATACAACCAAGTGCAAGTACCAGTGACAGCCAAGCAAGCGAAAACTGCCAAAACAGCAAATAATACAAAACCAACAGAAACTTCCTCAAAAGGCATTAAATGTTGGTGTACATTTGGGCAAACTATTTGCAGCGCCATAAAGTGCGAGTGTAGTCTGTCAATTTGGAGAACACCGTTTAGGTACTTAAACTGCACATTGCGATGATGTCACTGAGAACTGCTGTCACAATGAATCGGGGCGGCCTTCTTTAGGTTCCTATTAAATTGGCATTTATTCACTAATGTCATTTTGATTCGCACATACTTCTATCGAATTTGTAATCGAATTCGTATGCGAAAAGAATTGGCCGGATGATGCAAACCAAACGTCAAATTCCGAAGAAGGAGCAACTCGGCGATTAATAGGTGTTCAGCTACCCATAGCGGCGCCACTAAATTGCAATCAATTTGGAAAATTCCTTTAAATTAATTTTAATTTATCCCTTAACTGACTGGCAATGACGACTACAACCAACGACGACTGCTTGTTGGCAGTCCTGCGGGTCAACGCAAATGCATGCATAATTTGAATCTAAGGACAAGGAGCGTAATTCATGCGTCTGCTGTCGTACACTTTTGACAGTTCTTCTTTTTTTGTTCTATTGATATTTTTGTGCTGGAGTGTAAGTGTTTTGTCGTTGGGGTGGATATTTGACTATTTGAGGGCCTGGATGAGGGTAGGATCGATAAAACTCATCGTCGTCGTAGGCAATATGTGTGCCCATTTATTTTTGATAAGGGAACAAACTGATGGTGGGCTCAAGGTTCAAATTTATCATTCGTTGTTTAATGGAGAGCACACATTTCGAAATCCTTGGTTTCCTTTGTGAATAGGTATACATATCGTGGCTGACGGAATTGTTTGAAAATGCCTATTATCGGCGGTTTTGGATGTGTGTGTGTGTTATATGATTTTGCCTAAGTAGTAGATCAATTACTTTACTTGTCGTTGATTAGTTGGAATTTTATTTTTGTTCAAAAATAAGCAAGTACGTAATAAAATATATTTGCGTTTTGTCATATTCTTATTAATTCTTTCGCGTTGGGCCTAAGCCTCGAGTGAATACCTAATAACTAATTTAGAATACGTAATAAGCCGAGTATTTTAATCTATTGTAGGTACCAGGGTCTCAAATCTGTCCAACAAAGGTGTAAGAGATACCTAGTTGGATATATTTACTATTCTTTAACTAAATAAGTAAATAGTTGGCATAAAGTTTCTCCATTATTTTCTGGCTAAAAAAAAGGCGCCAACAAATTCTATGACATTAACAATTGAGTGAGCTTTTGCAAGACGTTAATAAGTAGTCTCTGATATCTTTCAGATCTTGGCGAAAAAAAGGCGCCAACAAATTCTATGACATTAACAATTGAGTGAGCTTTTGCAAGACGTTAATAAGTAGTCTCTGATATCTTTCAGATCTTGGCGAAAAATGGGTCCAGATAACATCAACCTAAAAATGTGACTTGTTTCTCAATTGAACCCAAAACTAATCTATCAGAATATCACCACATTAGCCACTGAGACTGAACCACCGCGACTGTTAATCCTCATATCATACCGTAATTTCTTCAATTAGGTGTGTACCTAGGTGTGGGTACTTCTTCATATTTTTACAGATTGCAGTGACTTTTGTCGAGTTTTCTAAATGTAGGATGCCCGGTTTCCCACATACTCGAGTGTTTTTAGATTCACAACAAATCTTACGTAGACGGTTGATGGGTTGTTTTCTTTCATGTTTAATATGAACAATTCAAGTTGGCGCTTTTTCCCTCAATCTGGGATCACTGAGGATGCCATTGTGGACGTTTGGATACCTAGTTAACTGGACAACTTGAATTGTTTTTGTATTCTCGCCGTCAGCGTTACCGTGGAAATTGACACTGTTTTTATTTGGAAAAGTCAGTTCGCATATTTAAAAAAAATTGTCATTTCCAAATAAGTACATTTCAAATTTAATACGGTTGCCTATATTACAACACAACACTATTTTAGTGTTTTGCGAACTAATAGTTGTTAAATATCATGCGAAAATTCTAAAATTGCAGAGTAGCTTCAGAAATGAAACCCTTTTCTCTCACCGGAGCTTTTTTGAACTTTTTAGAATTCCACAGCGGCCACTCTGTTTATTTTTAATTTGACTTTTCGAAATGTCAACTGAGTATGCATATGCAGGATTTTCTTTTTCATAGACGTCAACTGGAAAAACTATTCACGTGACCACTCTGGGCCAATTAGAACTCAAATAGATCTAGTCAGTCAGTTTTCAGACTTACTAAACTAGGAATCCAAACGTCCCCATTGTTACTTGTATCGTTGGACATATTGTCAAGTAATTTATTTATTGGCACTTGAAGCAGAGAAACGGATATCTCTCTCCCTCTAATCTCGGGCAAACAAATGCGTGTAAATGTCCTATAAGCCTTTTATTCTTTCATTTTCAATTTCGATTTTTTAATGTTCAGCCCACTTCTAAACTAAATTTCATGAAGTGACATATCACTATTTGTATTTTAAAATGATAATGCCACTACTCATTTTTAATTATAGCATTGTTATATTACCTATGTAGGTATATAAGAATTAATTATATTGAAATCTATATATATATATAACACCTTCGGGGCGAAACTCGATGACGTTATAACTTGATAACCGCTGGGCCGATTTTCGTGACTCTCTTTTGTTTTGTTCGTATTTCTTTATTTCATTTTACATTTCCCATACAAAATTCTATCCAAAATTTAGCCGAGCTAAATTTAAGCGAATCGCTTTAAGCGAATGGTACGCAGCTCGAGCTTAATAATCAAATTTTTGTTTCAGAATGAACTTCATGTATCTGTCAAAATTGAACATGCCCAGTTAATGGGTTGGCACATTTTCTCAAGCTAAATTCGGACAGATCGTTGTGTTCTGTTGCTTTTTTTGTGTTGCGGAAAAGTAAGCAAATATGCGCTTTTTAAATGAAAACCTCGACGAAGAGTACCTAGAGTCTAAAATGGTTAAAGAAAGAGATAATTGAACATTTGAAGGAATTTTTTAAGTGTCACTTATCTACATCGTACTCTATGCCAAAATTTAGCAAGGATGTTAGCTTATGTTTGGAGAGAAAAGTTGGAGAGCAGCTAAAATTAAGTTTAGCTCGAGCAGCGTACTAAGCTTGAGGAAAAAGAAAGAAAGAAATTTCCGGAAAGTTGATTTATTGGGTTTTCGCATTTTCCGCTAGGTGGCTTTGAACTAAACGTCAACGGGCACGACAGAATTGCCATCTGGCGACCAACTGTTGCGAGCAGAACGGAGTAATGCCGGGTCCAGCTATTTAAGAATAATATTAATAATCTTTTTAGGTTAGATTTTCGTAAGAGCAGAACAGGCAAGATTTTCTTTAGCGCCATTTATTTCTTATAATATATTAAGTCCTCAGAACCAAGAAAAAGCTTCGCTTGCATAAAATTCGAAGGCATTGGGAGAATTTTACGTTTTGAGTTTTTTCATGGAAAAAACTGTTTGTAGTCCTTGTCCCAGTGGCACAAATTTATATTTTGACTAATTTCACTACAAACAGTTAAGGCAAACAAACAAATAAACCCACTTCTTCACCTTCTTTATGCAGATAAATAGAAGGAAACATTTTTCGATCAAAACCAACAACATTCGTAAGCGTTGCCAGTATTTTGTTTCGTCACGATCAACCGAGTAAAATCATCAACAAAACACAAGGGCGAGCGAACATTATAAACCAACGGCAATGTGGCGATTGAAGTAAATGAAACCACATAACAGAGGCGAACATTGTATTTCGAAGTGAGCTAAATTTCTGCTAGTGGCTTATCAACTTGCTAAGGCGACCCTCTGATCCTGGCGCTCCCAGGTGGCTGGATACATTTTATGCTTTTCTAATAAATTAAATAATGCTACTAGCAGAAGATTTCACCGGCTTAAAATTTCCCTGAAGAAAGTATTCTTTATAATTCCGAACGCAGAAAAATTACTTATTTAAAATCCACCAACTTACGGTTAAAAACTATTAAGTGATGTTGTTACTATAGCTCGTACAGAGTTAGTTGATTAAAAATTACCGAGTCAACTTGTTGGCGGAAACTCGGTTAAAAATAACCGATTTATCGATTTCTATCCTAAATTTTCTCGGCCGTAAAACCCAAAATAAATCTGATTGGTTAATATTAGCTCTAGAAATTGAGTGTTGCTTTTAGCAGTATGCATTTAACATTTTTATCTCGCCAGTTTTTAACAGCGAATACTCGTTTTTTTTTAACAGAGACTTATATTTTTCCGAGCGAAAATCGCACTTAGTTGGGGCCACTTTTTGAGCGTGCGCAAAGTGCGGGGCAATCATTATGTGTTCCGCGGTTTCGTTTTCTCCAACAAACAACTGGCACTCTGGAGAGTCGGAGAGATTCATATTGTTTATTTAAATATTATGGCAAAGTGACCTGTAGGCCATCCAACTAGATTTCTTATATCACGCATGCTTCGATTAAAGGTTAAAGAGCTGGACAGATTTTTTTGTTGCAAGTTTAAGCGCTTTCTCGTTTCCCGTAATATCAAATGCAGTGTTCCTTGTATTCTTTTACAGCTTTAACACAAAAAAAAACGGACTCCATTGCCTTCATAGTCGCTGAGTTGTCAGAACACACATTTGTGATTTTATAGCACAGTTTCTGGCCTCTAAATAGCAGCAACCAGGTACCTCAACTTAAAAAAAAAACACTTCATTCACTGTATTTGTATTCTGTATGATTCTTTGAAATCCTTTGAAACTTTTTCGAATAATCTTCCTTAAGAACTCTTTTTTTTTTTCGATCTAACCTCTTTGCTGTAAGGCCTACGTTCAGTCTGTATTGGGTGTAAAACGCCTTCGCTAATGAAAAATCTACACTTTAATTGTGTGGAACGGTTTAAAAATTAAATCATTTTCAGTGTCCAGTATCCAGCTTAAGTTTCAAAAGCCCACTAAGGCGATTTTTTTATGTAAAAAGAGCGATAGTGATATTCAAAAAAGTGAAAGCTTGAAATGATTATTAGTAGCAACCATTGAATGGGTCCTTTGTAAAATATCAAAGGCCCGTAAAATGCATGTTATCATCAGTAATTTTTTTTAATAACCCAATATTGTTTTCTATTCAAAAGAATTCCTTTCGCCGCTGCGGACGGCTTTATAAATCTGACGAATCATCCCAGCGATACCTCAACGAAGGATTCCAATTTCGGCAAGAAAAAAAATCAGATGACATCGTAAAATTCCAGCGATTTCTCTAAAGTACGGAACTTAAAGAAAAAATTTCATATTTAACAGGATAACAAATAAAATATTAAACTACAACCTGCCGTCTTGAAAATGTCAGTCGATCTAAACTGATTCAAGTTTCACTGGACTTCAATGGCATAATTCTTGAAAGAAGACAAATGATATTCTAAACAAACAAGCAATTGTCACAGAGTGATGGTTTCTTATTACTGTTATTTGTATGCAGTATGCCAATACAAAAAAAATCGTCTTCGTGACAAGCACGGCTGAAATTAATTGAATACCTTGTTCGGTATTTTTTTTTTGTCGGCATACCTTTAAGTATTCAAACATATTTCGACATTCTCTCAATAAAAATGCTGCCAATATTGAATTTACCACAGCCAGTAACACCTAACAGTTAAATGCGTCGGGCGATGTGATAAGCAAACACAGGCATCAACAGAACAGGACATAAATACAAGACTTTAAATCAAAATGTCACCCATAGAGCGCTTATCTCTGGGTGTTATCTACACCTCTAACGGTTATGAGGCTTATCCACACGCACAGTGACAATCAATTCAATATGAAAGGATACGAGGGGCGTTAGGAGTCGAAAACTAATCTCCTTCATATCTTATATTGGGTCATTTACATAAAATTAAGTAGTCCTTGTCGTACACAGACTTTCAGCCACTAAACGATTCATAATTCCAATAAAAATAAAATCTCGTGTCAAGATGGCAGAATTTGAATTTCAAATGCCATCGTTATGGTTGTCTTTTTTGAATGCATTGTGTTTTGAAAGCAAGTCGGCTTCGGCTTGTCGTATCTCCTTGAGATTCATGGCACACTATACCTACTGACGCGGAGTTAAATGTTATCGGTGAGTCACATCTTATCAGGTTTTTTTTTCTCTCTCTCTCTCTCTCTCTCTCTCTCTGTGTTTTGTTTGCTTAGCCAGGACAAAAATGTTTTATTTTCTCTCTGTTCACATCAAAAATATGGAGATTACATATCGCAGAGTATTATAATGGTGAACCTCAAATGAAACAGCAAAATGTATACAGATAAGGAATTATTTACATAGCCATTTTGAATTAAGCGTATTTGAGGGAGCAGCGCAGGACGAATTCGTGTACATTCCATATATTATGTATAAAACATCGCTAATCAGCAACGTGGGGTCAATAGAGAGCTGTTTTGACTTTTTCTTGTGGGCGTTCACACGATATTTGTTTGCTTTGGGGAATATATATTTTTTCTATAATTTTATTGAGGAGTTTTCAATTTCACAGGGACATGGTCGAAAGTCTACGAACTCTTGGTAATTATGAATGTGGCCTCGTAAGATTTGAATGTTTACAGCGTGAAAGAAACTTTTAATTCGATTCTCAAATAATAGGAGTCGCGACTTTTTTCAGGTAAATCGTTCCCGATATAAAATGAATGCGAAGTAGTAGGTTCATTATTCACGCACGCGATTCAAACCGAACACAATCGATGTAAATCGTTCGCTATGGCACACATTCTCATCAAAAATGTTCAAATCAAAGAAGTCATTACAACCATGCCCTAAGTGTCAACTGACAACTTTACAATTGTCTCTCCGCCTGTCGAAACGAAAAATGTGAAAACCTTGTTTTTTTTCATTCTCTTTCGTAAACCGTAAGGCAAGGTAGTCCAAAGCTAAGATTAGACTGTATGCCAATTATGCACATGAATGCCAACAGGTAAATGACTAGATTAGCTGTCAAATGATTATTGTCAGGATTATCAAAACTGTATATTAAACTATATGACCAAAATTACCAATATGGTCATATTTGCCTCGATTGTCATTTAAGGCATTTGTTATTTATTACCAAGTGTTGTAGTACAAAAAAGACAACGAAAATGAAAATAAATCGCAATTCCGCGAACTCAAACACCGATGACAACATAATAATTCTTTTTTCCGTCAAAAATGCCAGCAATGCCATAACGAAATTTCAATAAAGTGCATATGGGGCTTTATGCTGTCATTCGTGCTTATTGTCCGATTACACTATATGCTATTTGGGCATTTTTATCTGTCAAGGTCCTTAGAGCATATGAGATAATATGCCCATTACATTGTATGACCATATTTTGTCAGAAGAACTGTCAGAAATTGGCATTGACCTGGCATACAGTCTAATCTCACCTTAAGTAAATTAATCAGGAAATAACAAAGAAGTCATTCGTTTTTCGTAACGAAAAATGACAGAAAAAGAGAATATTAGCGAAATAACGAGTAACGAGACGAACAGTTCCTCTCTTGGCTTGAAACAACTCAAAGCATTTCAACCGGCAAGTACCGATATATATGTCAAATGCACAGCTGACAAGAAACAAATTCAAAATTCGTCTTTAAATTCAACTGTACACAGAAAAATTTGTGAAAATAAAGAAAAATACGAGCTCCCACAATCGCTTTTGTTTTGTCAATCACACAAAATATTTTGTTTCTGACATTTCACTATTATTTTTGTTATCTTTCACTTTTTTTTGCTCAATTTTTGACACTTCTTTAGAAAAGATATTAGTGGCTGGAACTGGAACTTTTGAGTAGGTTTTCTTTGAGAGTTTCGAGCAATTTTTCGAGTTTTACATATTTTTAGTGCTTGGCTCGGGAAAGTAGGCGAATAAACCAAGTATACATTCAAGTGAACAACGATTGAATGTATTTCCAGACAAATTGAATGTAAATATATTTAAAAAAGGAATCAAAAGATATTTAGTCGGCAAACAATTTACTTATCCCACGATACATGACCAAGGTAGGTATGCAAAACAAACATTTGCTTATTTTTACATACTTCAAGATGCCCAAATTTGTTCACAATTGCTCCGATGCGTCCACTGTATTGACAGGGAAAACAAATTGATCACAGGGGCAGAGCAAACTACATACAAAGTATGAAGGAATTTGTTTTCGCATGCAAAATTCACAAATTATTCCGCCTCCGCGACGTATTCCTTGTTCATGGATTCGATATTTCGACCGCTGGTTAGAGATGTGCGAAGACAAAAGTATCAAACCTTTTCCTATAAATAAATAACTGATTGCGAGAAAAAGAGATGAAACACGAGAAGAACGCGGCTGAGTCGATTTAAAGATGTTTGCGGTTACTATTTCCTGTAGATCAAATTTCAATTATGTACTTATTTGAAGCAACATTGTTTACAATTAAAGATAACAGGGGTATTTTAAAGTTTGATCTAGAATTCTTTAAGTACATGGGCAAACAAAACCAATTAGGATAGAAAGTAGTAGACAGTAGAAGTCATTATAGGCAGATATTTTACAGTCAACGTCAAAAGGAATGACATATAACCATCATTATGGGCGTATTGTAAAATCTGCCCAGCCATAGGCAAGTTCCACTTACAAGGGAAAATCTAATTTATAAACATTTTACGAACTTGATTCATATGAGCAACTTTATACCGTAAAAAAAAATTCATTTTTCAAATGTCATTTCCATGTTTGTATATTTAAAGCTGATACTAAAACTGTACAGTTGAATAAAAATGACATTTAGTTCCTGGTATTTTGTAAATGTCAGTGACATGAAAGAAGTCAAGAATACTGGATTCAACTGCTTAAAGCTTGGGAGTAAAGATTTCGGGAGCAACATTAGGTGTGTTTTTTGAACTTCTTTTCAGAAAAGTAAAGTAAATTAGAGTTTTCTGGCACGCAATTATAGGCGTGTTTTTTTAACTTCGTTCTCAGCAAAGCAAAGTAAAGTAAGATTTTCAGCACACAACTACTGCGAGTCTCGAAGTGTCAAGTGAGCGTAGTTGTTGTAATTGCGTGCTGAAAATCCTACTTTACTTTGCTTTGCTGAGAACGAACCAAAAAAAAAATAGAGCTTATATCAACTACGCTCTACTTGAAACTTTGAGGACGCCCTCTATGTATTCATTCCCAACAAGAGCCACCTGTAAGTAAATGTTTATTTCTGAACACCAGTGGAAAACATTCTAGACATTCCTGCGTAATTTGACTTTCGACAAGCTGTCAAATTTTATAATAAAAACAAAGGTAAATGCCAATGTTGGAGTTTCTTTTTCATGACATTTTTCAGTTTCCTCAACTTATAAATTTTGCCAATCATATTGCTGCGGGAGCATTACAAGATACATTAAAAAATGAATGTCCATCCCCCATATAAATTAACAAATGTGCACAAGTAAGCTAATAGACGTCAAAAAGCATACAAAAATGTTGACGTAACTGCAGACTAACCAGTTGATAACTATTACACAGCTTTTATTAATACGGCAGCATACGTTTTAGAAGTTTAAAAATTATTTGGAAAATGGCATTTCGAGATCTGTTTCCAGAAGCAACCCAGTACAAATGTAAGCTCCCAACATGCGTATTATTCCTAGGGATTTCACAGTTTGTCATGAGTGGACATGTTGCCCATAATATTTATATTGCATTGGTATATATTTGCATGTTCTTAAAAAAACATATTTTTATTTTTCCTGTTTTTCTATAAGTAAAAATTAAAAATATGGTGAGAATGTATTGCTGTCAACAGAAAATCGACAAAGTGAGTGTCGATGTTTTCAATATACATATTTTATATGACTTCTCCCCCCGAAGTTGTTCCTTTTGTCAAAGTTAAAAAGTTTATTGACAAACAGGAAAGTTCAAAAGCTCCTTCTAGAAGAATAAATGAGAATGTAAACGGGTATATGGAGATTCTGACAGCTGACAATTTGCAGGTATACTTGCCATAAGAATTATTAAAAAATTATGAATATTAATTTTTTTTTTCATAAATGAAGATTAGGCACTTCGTATCGGTCAGGTAAATAATGTAATATAATAGTAGGATATTTTATATTTGCGAAATAATGGCTGAAGTCTGTGCTGCTCGAGATAAACTAAATTCAAGTTGCTCTCTAACTTTTCTCTTTAAACATTAGCGCGCTAGATTTTGACAGTTACATGAGGTATGTACATTCTGAAACAAAAATGTGATTTTGTAGCTAGATCTGCGTACCACTCGGCTAAGGGGATTCGTTTAAATTCAACTAAACAAATTTGAACTACCTACCTCGCCAGTCAGCAGTGTCCTAGAGCTTTATGCATTTCTTATGAAGTGTTAAAATAGAAAATATTTTGCCCAGCTATATTTAGCTCTGCAATGATTTGACTATAAAACTATAAAACTAGCTTTTATTACAATTTATATTTACAAAGCACTTTGGTGGTCGTTAGTTTAAATTATTCCCGCACTTATTTTTCTTTAATGCCAAATTCTAGTCATATCTTTTGTTTTATTTCCCAAATGAATACAAAATAACTGTCTATTTTAAAGAATTTATACAAAAAACTGCAGGCTGACTGATTATGTACTTATTTGCAATATTGTACATAATATGTATAAATAAATGTTGCCTACGATTCATCATCATAGGTAAAAAAACAGTTACGTCAAGTTCGTGAATGCTTGCTAACTGACGTCTGTTAAATTATTACTTTGTTTATTAATACGGGCGTAGTTTGCGTAGTCTGACAGCAGGCAGCCGCCGCGTCAAATGACTGATCCTCGGTTGATCACGTTAAAATTTTTTTCTTCAGTTGACGTTTATGGCGGGTTACCCGACAAAAATCTAGTCACACATATTTCGACTGACATTTTCGGTACCGACGAATCTAGTATTTTATATGTTGCGGGGAAATCTAGTCCAGCCAAATTAAGTCGATTTTAAGCGATTAGGGTTTTGAATGTAACTCTTTTGTTCGCTTTCAAGAATAGAATGTCAACAGCCGATGTCGATTGAAGTATCAAAAATATAGTCTTTTCTGTTATAGTTTTTATCAAATATTTGTATAATTGTAGTGTATACCTTGCTGCCAAAATAAACAACATCTGTACATATTTGTGGGCAGATATTTTTAAAAGGAAGGATTTACGATTTTTCGTTTCTCAAAGATTTGGAATAATAAGAAGGAAGTAGATCTAACTAAAACTTTAAGCAAACTTTTCGGCTCAACAGTTTCATCCTTGGACAATGAATTTATCTTTGACAGTGTTTAAATCAAATGAAAGTAGTCTGAGCTGATAGAATTCGTTTTTTCCAACAGTTTGGTGAGATTAGTAATTGCTCTCAGAGAAATATTTTATGTACAGTGGCACTTTCCTGATCTTAAGAAAACGAAAAAACGCAGTAGCACCCCAGCGGTAAGGACTTGGACCAATTCTCTTCAATTTCATGACAAATTCCGGCATATTTCTCAACACTGCACACAAGGACTAGTCAATAAAGAAGAGTGTCCTCAAAGAAAATAGTCAAAAAGTTAAGCGTTGAAAAATATAATTGCTGGACGGAAGTAACATCGCAGTAGGTATTAACGTCAAGTTGACAGTCGGCTACAGACTGCTAAAGCATACCAGATCCACAACACAGTTTTCAGACTTACAAGCTGTGCCTTCAAATGAGACTCGAAAGACCACACTGCATTTATAAGCCTAAGAATATACATATCTTCGAAATCCCTATCCTTGCAGCTATTGGCAATATGTATAATTAACAGCTACGTCATCCCTTGCAATAAATTCCAATATTCATCTAATACACTCGAGCACCATGAACAGTCCAATTTAAATTGGAAAATCCTCAACCCTGTGTACATTATGCGCAACGCACCCTCATGTGTGGGTCTGGGTGGTTTATTTTTAAATTCGAGCAATCCCAACTGAATACAATTCTTTATTCTTAACAGCGCATGGGGGTTGAATGACAAATCGCATTAAGGGGTCAAACAAAAAAAAAACAAATTAGATCTCTTAGGGGATGGAAATCCCTTAAAGAAGGAAATCCTTCAATCGGCTCTAATTTAAATTAAAGCGGGGGTAACGAACTCCCGGATTTCCAAACATATGCCCAAGTATGCTGGTAGGCTGTTGTCCTAATAGATTATTAGACTGTGTCCTCGTACACATAAGCGTGCATACAGCACACCCAGACCCACACACAGCTTCCCACATTATAATGTCGGGAATGACGTTGTGCCCAGTGTATACAAAGTCAATTGAGGATACCCTGTGCATCCGTCAGATTGATCTTCCTTTTGTACGATCGCTATAGAGGAAATTCCACAATACATATACTCGCTGGTATGAGTGTAAGATCTCGCTGTATTCCCTTCGGGTACATGTATTGTGTATGGTATAGCTATTGTGTGTGCATTGCTTTGCTGTCGACGATGTTGATTTCTAAAGTCGTCTCCGGGGTGATGAGTTCAATGACCGATTTTCTAAAGAAATTAAAGACTCCTTTCAATTCCTTTCGGTTCCTTTTCTCCTTTTTTTCGTTTTGTATTATTACGTTACACGTTATTCCTGGCTGCATGTAGATACTCTGTTTGTATTCGTCTTTTGTCACTTCCCCCGCAGCACCCAGGCAAGTGGTGATTTGGCTACCCCGTCAGCAGTCACACCTAGTTATGATGCTGCATGCGTCTGCAAAATAACATCCAACGCTACGTGACACTTTTCAGTGGGGCTATTTAAATATTTGCCTTTTGAGTTTTCTGCATTAGTGCGGGAAACCTATGGGAAAACACACTTTCTTTTCGACTCTTTCGAGGCGCACCATTAACCCAAGTGAAATAATGGACAAACTGTCAAACTCTACGCTTTCATTTTGTACTTATATTTTGTAGTTGTGGTGATCTCTGTCACTTTTTGATGATTGTGTAAAAAAAAAACGAACAAGAAACTGTCAGTTTGTTTGTCAAAGTGCTCGTATAGATGATTGCATCGTTGTGGCTTGTTACTCAAGAAAGAGATCAGAACGTATGACCAGCGGTGTCGCCTTCGACCTTTAACTTGATTATACATTTCATCCGCGCAGCCACAGCAGCGGCCGAGTGCAATGACAGTGTAATTGAAATGTCACACGAGGAACTGACATTGTTCTGGGCAGCACAAATAATGTGTGCCATCGTGTGTATTGTGTTACGTAAAGCGTGCACATTCGCTGGTGCAGTATTAGCAAGGTTTTCTCTTTTCTTTTCTTTTTTTGTCATAATGCATGTCGACTTCGAGTTATATGTTTTGTGTTTTGTTGGTTTTGCTTATGTTTTGGTGTTGGCAAAATGTCGAGCTGAGTATAAGAAATGTTTAAGGTTTCGAAGGTCTTTCGTGAAATTTTATGACATGCATTATGTTTATGCTTATTGGTGCACGACGTTTTGGAGAAGCAATGCCCTTGGAGATTTTAAAGCACCGCCAAAAATGTAATAGGCAACGGCAATGTAATAAACACAGTTCTTATTACATTTTGCTGTGAAATACTGCGCTGTGGCGAGTTTTCCAACATGGCATTGGGCACATTCGGGAGTCCGGTTGTCATAAGTAGATTTGTCGGAACTAGACTTTCTAGGAACGTCACACTTTTAAGAATAGGTAGGTATAGCATGGAAAGATTATTTTTGACATTCAATAAGTCGCAGTTCCATTGCACAGATGATAGAGGGCTTTGGCGTTTCATAAATAGAAATGCTGTCTTTAAAATGTTTCACGTCTTGCTTCTAATCTGTCTGAGGTGGAGCAATCTATTTAAACGTCAGCTCTTTTTCACTGTAAAAATTAGCGTTGGTGTTACATACTTGCTTTATTTAACAGACCACTGGGGACGTTCAAGAATCTAGTTAAGTAAATCTGACAGCTGGCTGACTTGGTGTGTCTCAGTTTTGATTGGCCTAAATCGGCTACATGAATATTTTGTTCAGTTAACAGTTATGGAGAGATAGCCGATGGGGACGTTTAGTAGAAAGTCTGACAGCTGTCTGACTAGATGTATCTCGCTTTTGATTGGCTAAAATCGGTCATATATGAGCTGCTGTTTCAGTTGAAGTTTAAGGAGGGGCAGTCGACGAATCTAGTCCAGAAATTCGTGACTGAGTACTAAGTTGACAGTTCGCATATGTGGGTAACGTAGAAAAAGTGACGTTCCCGACTAATCTAGTTTTTGCGTTCAGGTTACATCTTATCCAGATCAATCTAATCAACTTAAGATAACTAGATTCGACTTAAGAATTTCGTGGCGGAGTACTAAGTTGACAGCTCGTATATGCGGGTGACGTAGGAAAAGTGACGTTACCGACCAACATAGTTTTTCCGGTCATCTAGTCCAGACCAATCTAGTGGACTTTAAATATTTAAAATAGATTTGATCGAATGTGTTAATTTTTTTTCAAAACGGCTGTCACCACAAATTTGGCCGTTCCACTGACCGCTAGATGATTAGTGGCATTTTACCATTTACGATTGCTAAAGCAAAACTAAGCGCTTGATGAAGAAAGAAGTCGGGAAGAAACAAAATACACAATTCGATTCGATTAAAGGTTGGTTGGTTAAAAAATTCAATATAACATGAACTAAGTGTTTTATGTTCTGTTGGGAAATAAGTTTATTTTTGAAGTTAAAAGACATGTAAAGCAAAACTATAGTTTTAACGGTCGTTGATCCTTTTATGTCTAACGTTCAATGGAACGTCTTTATTTACGAATTGAACTGACAGCTGTTTCTCTATCACTCTAGCGAGTACCTCCTATAGAGATTAATTTATAAACATTTCTTTAAGCTAAATTTATATAGAAGCTGTCGAGATTTAGCAAAATATATTTGACTAGTTGACTATGCATCCAATAATGGCCGATCGGATTGCCAAAAAATTACGCCAACATAAATATGTAGCGCTCTTGGTTCAAAGCGAATAAAATGTGTAAAAAAATGGCAACCATCTTGGATTTCTCCATAGAATGCTGCAGACATCTATTGAGTGTTACTAGATTTGCTAAGTAAAACCGTTCAAAATGTTGTGGAATGTTTTACGATTGATGTCGCATCGAAAATGTGTTTGTTCAAGTTGTTAATAATGGATGGCACCAAAACAATTTGAATAAAAAATCATATTGTAATGCAATTATTGCCCTTAAATTGCACAATTTTCGTAGGTATATTGATGCCGGATGTGTGTTTTCTGTTGTTACTTTGGTGATTGAAATATTTATATGCAAAGTGGTATCACCAAAGTGTTGTGGATAGTTTTAAAAAAATTCAAATGATATTTTGGATAGATTCATAACTCTGTAGGATGTACTTTGATGCTCCAAATCATCTGATCGATAGAAAGGCTGCAGGATCTCCCTTTGAATTTTACAAATATGGGACAGGAGAGCTTTGGAATAAACCTACCCTGTTCAACTTATAAGATCAAATGTATTTTAAGCATTTTTGTCTTCAATGTGTTTTAAAAAAAATATTTTTAAATTCCTCATACTAATAATGAAGCACGTAAAACCTTCTTTATTTCTGCTTCTTATAATTTGTTTCCAATTTATTCCAAGAGCTCTAGCGCTAATTTTTAAACAAAATGCGAAGTTGGCTACAAACAGTCCATGTATAAAAAAAGGCTATGGTGACAAACTGTCATGCCATGTGGGAAGTGTACTCGTCAGCGTCTTCTCAAGGGAGTGTTCGTAAAATGTATGAAATAAGAAACATAGTCGTGAAAGCTTTTCCCACAAATTTGTATGTTTTAGGGATCTTTCAAACTGATGTGGGTTATCGGTCAGAAAAATTCAAATTAGGTTTAAATTGTTTCAACCGATTGGATGTTATGATATTTAAACGCTTTAAAGGTGTTTACATGTTTTAAACGCGGCCTAAAATAGACCGAGTGAAAATGGTATCACACTTTCTCCAAAAATGGCAGCCTTTTTAGAATCTAAGATGGCTACGCACATTTTTCGTTGATAAGGACGAGCCTATTGAAATCGATCTCGTAAGCTAAAATTGACTCGATTACCCGCCCGTCTTGATTTAAAAGGTTACACTACTTGGTGTTGGTGTTCAAATAAGAATTTAAATGTGCGCATACTCTTGTCACTTCGATTATCATAAATTCTAAAGGACTTTACTACTTCCTAGAGGAAGAGAAGCGTCTTCACATCAATCCTGTTGCTTCCATCCACCAACAGCTTGGTTTTAATATCGTTGCGTCCTTTTTTTCCCCGTCCAAAAGATAGGTAGGCACCTACCTACTTCACGTTCTTAAAAGGCTCCGCCAAAGTTATAGAGAATTGCATTCTCTCATTCTCCGCGTTATATAGTTTCGAGGAGCAGCAAGGAATTCCAATGAAACAAATAGGGACCTAACCGGCTCCCCAGCACAAACACAGCACGAGTTTTGTTTGCTCTTCAATGTTGACTTGACTGGTGTGTTCAGTTTCAAACTGAACACTGCCTTTCTGTGTTTAAATGCGATGTTCCTGCATGACAAAAGCAGTTCAGTTCAACGACCCAAACACACACGCACACGTTGGCCCCACAAATGTATATAACCACCACCAGGAGTCAGTTGAGTCTGCAGTGTTGTTCCACAAGTTGCATTTCAATACGTAAATCCGCTTCGTGAAGACAACAATAACAATGAAACAGCGTCCCGTCCGCATCGCCCTCAAGGAGGTTGCATTGCGCACCGTCATTCTTATAAAGAACACACTCGCTCTCTTCCTGAAGGGCTGCAAATGAAAAGTCACAGCAATTTAAAATTAGAAGGAGGCACAAAGAAGGATAACTTGACTTTTCATATCCTAACGAATCGAGTCTAAATATAGATTGGGCAGCGTCTGTGCCTTGTACGATCAGCGGTTTGCCACTTTGGATTCGTTGCGAGACTTTTTGTTCGTTTTACCCCCTTCACGTTGGGTGTGTGTGTGTGTGGGAAGAAGGGGGCAAAGAAAGGCACACAAGAAGGATGCACATGCATCCTTTTTTCCATTTTTAGAAATCCGTCCTTTTGCGTCCTCCCTCCTTGGAGCCGCCACCACGTTGATATGGCATGATCGCGCGGCATGTGTTATTTTATATTTTTGTATCTTCTCGTACCCTTTCGCTTTATCCTCGATCGGGTGAGGCGCGATGACGCGTTTCATCTTTCATCCTCGAGTACAGAAATCTCTTCGTCCTCCCTCGGCGGAGCGGCGTGTCGTCCAGATCACTTCGACAGCGGCATGGCGGTCGGGGCAAGGGCACTCCAACGACGTGTTGCAGGAGTGCTTCGCTATTGTGCCACCACACCGTTGCGCGGACAGTTTATTTGTTTTCTTTGATTTTTATTTATTTTTTATTCATTCTCCTTATGTGTACAACGGGGGAGCTCGAGATCCCATCTCCTTGCAATGCGAAAGGAAACAAATTTTTAACGTTCGGGAGGATATTTATAATGCCGGAGGAAGAAGTCTGCTTTGAGATGACTTAACATATTTTTTATTTCACCTCATCAGGGAACGTGAACGAAAAACACAATTTCAAGGGAAAAGGATTGTGAATTAGAGAAGGAGGAGGAGGAGGAAGAGATACATGAGTAAATAAATGATTTTCATTTAGGCATCCCGTATCCCTATCCCTGTGCGCGGGCAGGTAATTTGGATGGATATGAAACTGGTTACACGGGTTCATGCAAGGAGTCAACATTTCAAACCTGTTTCATTTTAGTTGCGTCGATTCGATACCCTTCTTCTCCACACGAATGATGATGTCCTTTTTGGAGAAGCATTGCATATCGAAAAATGTATATGTAAACAGAGAGTGCAGACTGTAGATCTATAATATGTACATACGTAGGAGGATGCAGGCGGACATGGAGCCGAGATTTTTTTTAATGGATTTTCTTTGTTGGATGTTGGATCCTTTGTTTGGGCGGACGCGTCACATAGCTGTTGCTTGTGCTGTACAGAAGTAAGAATGTAGTAGTTGTTTTTTTTTTTATCGGAAAGGATATTCACTTTTTTGTTTTCCTGCAGGATATTTTATATGCTTTTGGAATACTGTGCGGACTGTACGCGGTTGGATGGTTGGATTTTGCAGGGAAGTTTGGAGTGGTCTTCAAGTGGCCGATGCCCACCAGTTTTACTAAAAAATAATGATCTACCATGATAGGTACTACCTGTGTGGGAGGTCGCTGAAAAGGTGTTGAGAACTCTTTTTAAGTGTGCTTAAAGAAATGATTGCTTTGATGATTGCAAGTCGTCAAAAGTTTCTTTAAAACTTTAGAGTTTTGTCTGTTACTAGGATAAAAGCGTTCACGTCCTGTCGTTATTAGGTACTTTACACCAGGTGGGACGAATAAGGCAGTGTTGTTGATGAACTGCTTATTAGGATCGCGGTTTATATCTTATGCAGGTTGGTATCATGGATGCGCGCAACCACTGCGTTGGTGTCTAAGAAGGAGCTCTCATCACGGATTGATAAAAGTGTCAATCCTTAAATAGGTTCCTATATCACTCAGAGTCTAAGGCTTTAAAAAACAGACACATCCAATCCTTGGTAGAGGGAAATGGACTTAGGCAGATAGGCCTTAAAACGTTCGGATAGCTAGTTCTTGTAGAACGTCAACTAGATTTTACTGGGCTAGGCTACGAACGGGTTGACAAGTTAACCTCGAGATGTTTTTGTAATCTCGCGGTTTATTTTAAATTTTGACAGGATGTAGGCGAAACCTTTGTGGCTAAGTTGCTCAAACTCAAATACCTATTCCTAATTAAAATCAAGTTTTTGTTTTTTTTTTTTACAAAAAAGTAAAAACTGAAAAACAACCTAATTCCCGAGTAATCGAACACTTGTTCCTAAAGCTGAACATAAGCAGCCTTATTTATTAGAATTTGCTAAACGCGCCTAAACACCTGTATAGTTATGCAGTGTATAAGTATTTATACTCCCTCCCAAAAATTCTTATATATTATAAAACATTTTCCCATGCATACTAGTTATACAGGGCTTGCGTCAAAAAAGGTACTAAAAAGGAGAAATCTATTACATATATCTGTCCGAAAAGTTGAAAAAAACATAGCAGCTTATGAGAAATGCAAATTCAAATACAAATAGGAATAAAAAAATGGAAAAGTAAAAAGAAAAAGTTGGGAATTATGGGCCTCCTATGATTTGGTAGTCTTGTGCAAATTAAACCAAATTGGAAAACAATTCAAAACTTCTCGTATCTACCCATATTTCTTATGGAGGATACTTTTAGAATCTTTAAAATTGAAAAAAGACCTCGATACATCTATCCAAATTCTTTTTGATTTAATTTAAAATCAAATGTGACAATTTTTTTCAGTCAAAATGACATTTCGATACTATTCCACCTCTATACATGCACTAAACAACCTCCAAGCGCGTTTAGCTTATAAATACAAGCTTTATACAACGTTGAATATTTTTTATAAATAAGGTTTTTGCGTATAGAGGCATTATAAAGGGTGCATAACTTTATACACTCCGTATAATACGTTTAAAAATAAGGCTGAAGTTGTTTGATTTCGAGGACAATATTTCGCTTATAGACTAAACTTGAAATAGCTATAGTAAAATGCTTTTTTATAAGTCTTTTTTCATTTTGAATGATCAAAACATTTATATATATATTTTTTGTTTTTATTCAATTTTATTAAACACAAAATAAACCTTTAAGAAAAAGTTATAAATGCAATAAATCACAGAATTCATAATAACAGAAAATATAAATCCCAAGAGACTCATTGGTTTCTATATATTGAAATGATTTACAGTCGCAATTTGAATGTGAAGGTCAAGGTTCGGTGTATAAGTTTCCTTGATCCGAATACTGAGAAAAAGGTGTTCGTTCGAATATTGGCCCCAAAGATTTTGTTCTTTTTATTGATAGAAGAGCGTAAGAATCATAGACATAGGTACTAAATATGGACTGCTAGTAGCCAACTTCACGCATGTTCCAAAACTACAGAGCGCTACGGTTTTACAGCGGAAAACAAAGTAAACTTAATACGACCAAGTTAACTGTCATTCTGAAATTATTCGAAATTCGGTAGTGTTTGCAAATATTCAAAAACAAATGTGCAAATGTTAAAAAAAAAAGATACTTTAAATATTTTAAAATGAAGTGTTGTGTTGTGGGTTGTGATTCCCATTATAGGCAACTAGGCAGTAGGCACATCAAAAGAAATAGTCTCATTTCACAAGTAAGCCTAGGTCGGTTTATGCAATATGAAAATATTACATAATGTTAACTAATACCTTTTTATATGGTACAAATCTAATAAATATGTTGTACCAGTATTCCACAGAAGCTTTGGCGCTGCAATCGCTCAATAATGAAAACTGGTTTTTGCCCTTAATGGATTTCGACGGAGCTTTAATTTTTTATCGGTGTTTCTTCAAATCAAAAGCTATATTTAAACGAAAGTAATTGATGTGATAAACAAAACAACAGTAAAATTTTTGCTGTTTGTTTGGACCAGCGAAAACGAAAGTCTAGACTTTTTGGCATATCTGTTATTTGTTGGGGATGTTGTCAAAGAAAATAGTTTGTATTTTGGACTTGTTGCCATATTTAATTTGTTTCTCCCCGATAAATATCTAAGATATTTTACCAGTACATTCAGCTGCTATATATAAATGGCTAGATTATGAAGCGGGGGGGCCATCGAGGGGCTCGGGCACTGCGGCTTCTTATCTTAAAAGAGTCTATTGTGTAGGTGCATAAAACATAGATAAATATTCAGTTGAAAGATGCAGACGCTACTCCTATATTATGTTTTGTACTTAACTGCAAACTCTAAATTGTGCTTGTGTTTGTAGACAAATGATAAAAGGGTTGAAAAGACAACCATTGCCTTAAAAATACAACCATCACCACCGCCAATAATGATCTCTGAAATAGTCAGATTTAGTGAGCTAAAAGAAAAATTTGGCCAAAAAGCAAAGAAAACGTGCAAACTCACATCATATAGCAACAATAATTCGAAAATAAATGTCGATGACAGTGACACTTATAGAGAAATCACTGATGAGCTAACGAAAATGAAGGTGCAATGGCAATCATATGAAAATGGGTAGAATCAGAGGTCTACACTTTTCGTGTGATGAACACGATATTGTTGAAGACTTGCGTAGTAAAAAATTCAAATTTTTGGAAGCCAAAAACCAACTCCACTTCGAAGAAGAACCAACTCAATATCCCGATGCCAAGCTTTCGGGCATACGCAAAGCTACTGTAAAAGAGATTTCGCGTACGTTAAATGTGCAGGAAAACACCCAACAAATAGCTGTCCACAAAAAAAGGAAGCGAAAATAAAATGCATCAACTGTCATGGAAATCACCCAGCAAATTATAGAGGCTGTCCGGTAGCAAAAGAATTTGAAGAAAAGATAAAGAGAGGTACTGCCAAATTCCAACAGTACTCTCTCAAAAATAGAAACAAGCAGCAGGTAAATGTTGAAAACACTAAAGTAGACAAAATACCAATTGCGGCTGAAACACATACGGCAGTTGTAAATACCAAATCGTATTCCGAAATAGTGAAAAATACACGTAAAAAAAGAATAACAATCAGTGAAGGAAATGCTTTCTACTATAATTCAAAGATTGGATAATCAAGATAAAGTAATTAAGCAAAGAAGTTTCCAAAAGAAAAAATGAAAATAATTATTATGATTAGAAATCTGAAAGTCGCAACCTGGAATGCAAATGGTTTACACCAACACGTTTCTGAATTTCAGGTATTTTTATGCAATGAAGACATTGATGTCTGCCTGATTTCATTTGAAATAATTTGTCGATCTTCCTAGGATTGGTCATGATTAAGGAGTTGTTTTTAGTGCGGTTAGAGTCCCACACTACTTGGGTTTCTAATCCCATTGTGTCTTCCGAGATTTTCACCTTCAATAACAAAAAAAAAATTGTTTTAAAACATTTTTAATATTTTTAATTTGTAAGAAATTCACACAAAATAAACAAAAACCAAAATCGAACGACGAACAATAATCGAATGAATGAATGAAAAAAAATCTCAACGAAAGTTTTTTTATAAGGAATAAAATTAAAAAGGCTCAAAGCTCTCAGTAATTTAATTCTCGATTTGGTATGAGTAGCGACACCTATTAGGATACTGGTACTACTGGATTGGCGCTACTATAGGAATGTATATACATAGCAAATACATATTTCAGAATATTTCGTGAAGGAAAGCTAATTAACGATTGGATTGCTGCTATAAAAGTAGTTAATGATTTAAAAAATGGGACAATAAGTTAACAAATGTATTGCTATTTTCGTTTTATATTTAAAAATAATAAAAATAAGAGAATTAATTTGAAATCACTCTTTGCAGCTTTGCATCTTTTGAAAAAATGACTCTTTTTTGTTTACATGTTCCTATGGAAATGAATCTCTTCACACAAGATGTCGCTCTTTTCTTTACATGTTTCTATGGAAACGAACTTTTTTTTGAAAAAATTTCGCTCATTTGTTTACGTTGCTATGGCAATTTAAACTTGACGGTGGCATGTGCTTCTTTGCTATTCCGCTGTAAAACAGTAGCGCCTGTGTGTTTTGGAACATATTTTCTCGCAGAAGTAGCTATATAAAAATGACATTTCACTAGCAGTCCTCCATACCATATATAATAAGTCAAAGTTAAAAATTGTTTAATTTCTTATAATATTTACAACCTGAGCGAGGAAAAAACTATTTTGATGAAGTTGCCTCCCTTCAAACGCAGAAGTACTAATATTACTACTGAAAAATGTACGGAGAAGAAGTCCTTCTTTTCCACAGGAAAAGGATAGGCGCTTGGGAAAATACTCAGTTATACCTTTTGTATATGAGAATACGTGAAGTACTCATCTCTTTCTAACATATTGAAAAAAGTACTGCCTTGAACCTGTGTTTCTACGTAAAGGGAAGTACTTTGTTCCTACGAAAAAAGAAGTACTAAAGAAGTACTTCGTTCCTACGAATAAGGAAGTAATAAAGAAGTATATCGTACCTACGTAAAGGGAAGTACTTCAGAAGTACCTTGCTCCTGCGTAAAAGGAAGTACTTCGTTCTTACGTAAAGGGAGTTACTTTACAAGTACCTTGCTGCTGCGTAAAAGGAAGTACTAAAGAAGTACTTTGTTTCTATATAACAGGAAGTATACTAAAGATGTACTTCTATATTCGAACACCAGTGTTCGAATAGAAAACTCGTAAAAAAAAAGTTTCATATGTTCGAACACTAAAAATAAATGAACTAAAATAGACATTATATAAAGAAAAAAACTTTTAAAGATACGTATTTACGTAAGTTTTTATCAAAAATATGCAGTTTCTCACGACACCCGCAACAGTTTTTTTTTCTACCGAAACCGATATAGGCCACACTCCTTGAAGTCTCAAAACAAACTGCCATTTCTTTTGACGTTGACATTGATTGAACTAGTTGACAGTAGGCCTGTTTTTTTTTAGCAAAGTAAAGTAAAGTAGGATTTTCAGCAGGCAATTACAACAACTACGTTCTACTTGACACTTTGAGAACTCATAGTAGTTGTTGTGATAGCGTGGTGAAAATTCTACTTTACTTTGCTTTGCTGAGATCGAAGTGTCTCAGGGTTGAGGAAAATAACCTATTTAGAATTTCTCATTTGCAGAAAATTTGAAAATATGAGATAAAACATATTTTAAACGGTTTTTATCAAAAACTATTAGACTACTGGGAGTGTTCGAATTTAGGCGACTCTACCCCACTTCGAAATGTCAACCGTGTACCGATGCAGGCAGGGTTTTCTTGACTTGATTTGTTGGCTACCCCGCCATAAACGTCAACTGAAAAAAAATATTCACGTGACCTGAAATACCTACAACAAGTCGTTCAGCTGTCGGACTTTCTAAACTCAACTCCCCACTGTAAACAAAAACGCGTTCCTGTAGAACTGGGTTCCAATTGTGTCATCCGTGAACGATAATTATGTAAGGTTTTTTTTTCGTTTCGCATGTAATATCAAATTAATTCCGTCAACGTACCAAATTTTTAAATTTATTTATTTAAATTTATCGTCATAAAAGACCATCCAGGCTCCAAGAACAGCAACGGAAAGTGATTGAACATTTGGTTTTTCCTTTCGACTTTTGTACAATACTGCGTATAGTTGTGTTTTCCACAAACGATATATATTTTTATACAAAGTATAGGTACCTACATAATTAAAAATAAGGTAAGAAATAAAGATCAACATGAAGAAATATCCCGTGGTAACCCGAACCTGTATTGCATAGGGTAATGTTAGGCTAAAGATTGGTTCTTCCAATGTCTGTATGGTTAACCTTTAAGCAACGGTTACATACGCCAATTTTCATGTCACATTTGACGTGTCGACGTTATTTGTCTTAAATTTCTCACGAAGTGTGATCGCCTGTCAAGCGCCTGTTCACGCGGGCTATCGCAGCGCACTCTCACGAAAGACACGAGTGGAAACCGAATGGCCGAATTTTATCGTGGGCATTTGCTACAAAAAAAAAACACGTGTAATCGTAGCCTTATGATTGGAAGCTTCAAATTTAGAGTTCGCTTTTGGAAGAAACTCGGACATGTACTGGCAAAGTGGAGAATTGTCGTTTCCACTCCCTACTCTATTCAAGCTAATAGGTTCTTGTTGCATAGATGCCTGATGTAAGGTCCACCTTTGCTAACGCTGATATGAAGTCTTCCGAAAGAGATCAAATACTTCTCATATTTTTTTTAACAATAAGCCCCAACTCAAAAATATTTCAAGACTGGTAAGACTTTAGAGCGTTTGACCAGTGATCAGTGGCGTATTTAGGACATGATAAACTTCTACAAAACACCTACAGCAGCAGAAAGAATAAGACATTGAAAAACATTCACCCCTTCGACATTTTATTGTAGACCGCTGTCGAGGACTATTGAGTAAATAAATTCGTGTTCTTTTGTCAATTTTAACAGATAACCCGGCAAAGAAAACACTTTGTCAAAAAATCAAGAATGTAGCAACTGATTGCCTGAATTGCTACGGTTTTTAGTTTTCACAGCTTATGGAAACCGAATTAGTTTACAACTAACCCAAAAGCTGGAGAACTGCCCATTGAAAAATGTTAACATCCACATAGAACGTTCTTTTGGGCCTTTATTGCTGATCCTCGAAGCTTGTTAAACTTTGTTCTGCTGGCTAGACATCAGATACGAGAAATATTAATCCATTAAATGCCAGTTAAAAATTGGGTTTATGACTCTGTCAAATTTACATTCAGTTGGAAAAGGTAAGGAAAAACTACGACGATTCTGAACCCAAAAAAAAAAATATGTCTTTTTGAAATAATTTAATTTTGGAGTTTGCAGCGTCACAATAAAATCAAAATAATCTCCTATAATTTGCTGACATTGGGTCGTTTGAATAAAACGTAGCAATTGCTTTTACTCAGGAGAAATGTAAAAATCGAAGCATTTGCTACATTTCGTATGAATAAAAACGAATTTGAGTTAATTCCAACTTTTGACATGTTCGAAAAGCGGCGGCACTGACCTTTTACTAAGATCGGTATAAATCAAACTTATCAGACAAAGCAAATCCTATGAAAATTCTGAGTCTACTATTTAGTTGACTCAGACCTTTTGCTAAATATTTTGTACGCACATTTTTTATATAAAACAATCCACGCATTGTGAGTTTTAGATGTTTTTTTTTATAAATAGTTAAATGAAGATTTGTTCGTGCAGGAAAACCAAACAAAACATGGATGCGATAAGTTTTTTTTTTAACGTTTTAATATTTGGAGTTTGAAATTTGATAAGCCAAATCTTTCCTACAGCTTCTATGGCCTGGACAAACACCAACTCATTTTGATCACTCTTGGGAGTAGACGTGGTAGATGGAAGTTCCCCATCGTCTGCTAATATTCATAAGAGTCAATTCAAAATCGAATATAGATGCACTTATGCTTACCGTAAAGCTTTTATTTATTTATTTTCACTTATTCTTTTGAATTTTTTTTCACTTTTGCTAATGTTCGCGCAAAAAATTGAAAAAAAATTCAAAATAAACAAACCACCGGAGAACGGACAGTTGTCACTTGTCAAGTTTGACAGAAATTGCAAGGCAAGGACATGTACAGAGATGAATGAATAAAAGAGATGGATATCTTTCGTACGTTTGTCCCCCCAAAACCCATTTGTTTACATTGTTGTTTTTGTGATTTCAACCCCCGTCTGTGAATACATGTGAGCTACAAAAAAACATGTTGCTAATGGCCGGCCAACATTCATTTTGCTTTTATGGTCATCGCGCTGTTCAATTGTTTTGTGTTTGGTATTGAACTTGTTTGGTTTTTGTTAAGGATTCGATTAAAATAAAAAAAATAATGAAATACGCATTTCGGATTAGCGAATTATTGCATTAAAGTTCAATTCATGAACTCACATATACTACAAAAGAAATGAGCATGGGTGCGTGACTTCATGAATTTTACGGGAAAACAGCTTGTAGGCAGCCGCCTTTCCACTGGAAAGTTATATATCTCTGTATTCCATTATCTTTGGACATGTACAGCGAAGTAAATGCTATGTTCGAATTTTCGAACTTACTTTAGCAAAATAGGTTTTTATTTATAAGCATTTGCTAAGGTATTTTACTTTGCTAAAACCTTTTACTCAAAGCAAATGCTAGGTTTTATTCATACGACCCACTATGGGTAAAAACGAAAATTTCATCTGTCAGAAAATACTATCCTGTTGACTAATTTTTTAAGTGTCGGACACTGAATGTCAGTTGATTTAAAGCGTTAACTTATAGACATCTTTATTTAAAGAGTTTAGTAAAAGTATCATGTCATCGCTTGCACATATGTAAGAAGAATACCCAAAGAAAAATATCAACCGCAGTGAACACTGAACTTCAATGAAAATGCCATTATTGAACTAGAAACCATTCATCCCCATTTTGCTTCATAGAAATCCTTATTGATGCATGTGTCACCACCTGAAAAATTCAGTCACAAACCCATTTTCATCTAATGTTCTTGTGTTCGAATACTCGTTTTAGGTCGAACGCAAGTGATAAAAATCTATTATCGGAATCGCACAAGGTCTATAACACGCGTTCTCATCGAAGATAGGGGAAACTAGAATTTTTGTTGGTAAAATTATTACAAGCAAGACAGCAGCTCTCAAGGTAACTTTGAATAAATCTTTCGCTTTCTCATATTATTATTGTACTGATACTTTTAAGTTGTAAATGCTGACTTTTATTTATTAAAAGCATTTACAATTAAATGGCCAGTACAGCACAAGAAACTTCTCTTAAAAACAAATAGATTTAGATAGAACTGTGGAGACATTCGGATTTCTAGTTCAGTAGGTTAGGTTAGGTTAGGTTGAGTGGGGGGGGAGTTCAGTAAGTCTGACAGCTGCCTGACTTGTTGTATTTCACTTGGCCCAGATTGGTAACGTGAATAGTTTTTTTTTTAAAGTTGACGTTTATGGAGGGGTAGCCGACAAATGTATAGTGAAACAAAATCCTGCCTGCGTGCTTGTAGTTGACATTTGGAAGTGTCAAAAGTAAAAATAAACCGGGAGAATACAAAAACAAAACAATTTAAACTTATAAGTTAACGCATTCGTATACCAAGTCAAGAGAAATCTTTAGGTAGTTGGTGAACATAAACCAGGTATCCACAAAGATGTTACAAACAAAAAAACGATCTGTCAGTGCAATTTCAGTTTATTTAAAAGTGCACACACATTAATTGAAAAAGAAACAATAGTGTAGGCGAAGTTCTACGTTAAGACCTGTAAAATGTTTATTTTTTTTTTTTCTAGGAAATACAATTTCGCAGCAAAACGAAATCGAAACCTAAAGTCATTTCAATTTTTTCATCTGGTCCTCTAGCGGAGCCTTTATTCATCTTGCGGCTGACTTAGATTTATATTTTTGAAATCTGAATTTTTTTGCAGATTCACCTTGGTAAATGGACTTTTTTTTAAATCGACGGCTTACTTGAATACTGGGACAGGCCATCCTAACCTAAAGAAAGTCACTCTCAAAATTGAAATAAAAAGTTTTTCCACATCTCCTTTCACTGCCAAAATAAAAAAAAATATTCAAAATTATACCTACTCTTTCTTAATGATTTACATCAGCACACAGATTGTACGATAACCCAAGTATTTTCCTCTTTATTCCTGTATGTCCTTTTTCACCGATTTCCATTTTCAATCACACGTCCTCACAGTGGTAGCTTCTCACATTTTTCAAGACATTAACCGCAATAATTGCATTTCCTCTGGATGTCCAGCTACCTTTTTTCCGATTCACAGCCGCACACTCACTGCAGAGGTCTTGCGTAAAGTGCTGTTTCCATTGAATGATCGCGCAACAGGGGAAAAATCCTTTTTTCTTCCAAGAATCACAGGGAAAAAAGCAACAAAGCAGAACGTATATATTCCATTGCGCTACTATCATCATCCAAAGCGGTTACATGTTGCCTTCTTGTACAAGGAAATGACCCACAAGATAGAATACGAGAATGAGGAGTACATCAGTCAGCGAGTTGAACGAACCCGCTCCGAATCAATCCCCGAGACTTCCACTCTCTGCGGCTATAGCAATAGCAGCAACACCGCACTACCGTATGGATAGGAGCTGTTATTCTTCTTGCCCTTATCTGTCATAGGAGATCACCGTGCGATGCACTTAAGTTACAATTTTTACGAGTACGCGATGATTATTTTACGAGTTGTGCCCACGTTTGAGCGCAGTAGATATTTATATCCCTTTCTTTTGAACTCTAAAATCGAAACAAGGTAAGGGCTCTTAGCCCCACACACACCGTCCGTGTAGGTAAGTGCTCTTTATATTTTCGGCTGACCATTAAACAAGGAAATTTTTGAACAACACATTGTTCCGTGCAGCGCACAATCCGAAAGGTACTCGTAATGAAAATCCAAGTTTTAATATTTTGTAAGAGAAGAAAAAACCAACAACCGAATTACGTCTCCACACAGAAACAGCCGCGTAACCATGAAAAGGACAAAATGCAACTTCGCTCTGTGGGGCCAAAAGGTTACTCTTCGTTTAAGGAACATGCACAGTTTGTAGCAGGAGAAGACGGTGGCGAGGTTCATATGCATTCATGTCGGGTATCATTACAACAGCTCTATGGGAACGCACAATCTCAGACTGTACACAATGATGACACTGCGGCACACTCGTCATCCAGTTGGATGGAAATTGGGATTTTTTATGACATTTTGTGGTCAAGCGATGACGACGTGTTGAGCAATGCAATCAAATTGGAAATGTTATTGCATTTGTTGTGTTTGCCGTTGGGGCAGATGTATGCGATTTTGGACACACAAAATTGAAGCTAGATGGGCTGCATGATTGAAAACTTTCTGAGGATGGTCTCTGTGATATTTCAAATACTCAATTCTACTAATCGATCTCAGTAAACTGCGATTTGTCTGACTAATATTTATTATTTCCTTTACTAATTGCACTGAATCCTTATACTTGAAGGACGATCTTATAACTGAACCAACTTTTCTTGTTGGCACCCGTATTACTAACACTAAGTGGGCACATTTAAGAATTTAGTTACATTAAGTCGACTAGATTGGATAAGATGTAACCTGAACGCAAAATCTAAATTGGTCGGGGACGTCACTTTTTCTACGTCTGCCACATATCCGAACTGTCAACTTAGTACTTAGTAACGAATCTCTCGACTAGAATCGTCAGCTACCCCACTATAATCGTCAACTGAAACAGCTGCTCATATGACCAATTTCAGCCAATGAAAACTCAGATTCATCTGTCAGACTTACTAAACTAGATACTTGAACATCGCCCGTGTAAGTCATCAAAACATAAAAAGCAGACACGTCCAATAACGTAAATATTATCTGACGTTTCTCATTTTACTAAAATCCTCTATACCATTGGTCGCGTTTCATTAACCGTTGGATAATTGGTGCGACGTGGGAGTGTCGTGTCAAACCCCATTTAACACATTTACGTTTTATCATTTGCGCTGGAGCACTAGCTTTAGCACAAATTGTTGTCGCGTGCCATTGACCACTAGGCATCAATCACATAAATAATATCCGAGATGAAGAAGCGCCTGCTAGACATTTTAGAGTCAGCTGAACAAATTTTTTTTTTTTTTTGACAGTTCTTTCTTTTTTACATCCAAGTCCGGATATCACATCAAACGAGAAACAAAATAATATGACTTTAAACGGATTGTGACAAGGGACAAAAAAGACCAATGGCTTCGCATGAGTGTGATTGTGCTTTTAAGCATTATCCGGGTTCGACAGTACTTTGAAAATATACTTAGAAAATATAAGATGTGGTAGATTAAACATTTGAAGAAGAGAAAATTGTCTGAACTCACCCTTCGGCTTGTAAATTGAATAAATTGTAAACGCAGCCAAAAAAAGAAAACGAAAACCAACTTTAGTCCAGTGTCGGCCATGTTAGAAAACAAAAAGAAAAAATGTGACAGCAAATTACGTAAATAAAAGTAAAGGTTTACAATTTCTTAGAGAAAACTCCAGTTTTATTTCGCAGAATTTATTCCGAATTTTGTTGCAGAACTCCATTGCAACATTTATTCAATGGTGCTAGTTTATTAGCGATCGACGTCGCTCTGCCATTTATGCGATTTCATATCACGTGTCAAAAATTACAAATCCTATTGTCTGAAATTTTAAATTTCAGAAAGAGACAACTAGTGAGGGTCTCTTTCTTGCGTCACACAAGCATGTTAAAGTAGGTATGACAAATGTAAACAGGGTTAATGGACGAAAATAATGTATGCTTTTTTGACATAAGAATTGCGGCTACATTCCATTTTAGAAGTAATATGGAAATTCACTTTTTTATCGATCTTATGATACCGTCATTTCTCGTTTACTTTTACTTTTCGTCATATAGTGGTGGAAGTAGAGACCATGGTAATAATAAAAAACGCCTTGATCTGTCAATTGACTTCAAAAGTCATGACAAGTTCATATAATGTTGACATGAAAGTGGCGTTAATTTACATACACAGGGTTTCACTACTTTGATGTGCATAGGTAGGGAGGTACGTTGCGGCAGAACGTGTGGCAGTTGTGAGCGATTTCATACCTAAAATCCTCTGTACTGGAACTAAAATTTCTAGAGGGTAAACGATTGGAAATGCAAGTGATGCAAGTGATGCTTGAATCGGAATACGTTAAGTCGTACGCCTTCTTGAATGTTTTTGTTTAAAAGACAGCGATGAAGACGTGGAATCGTGTATAATTTTCCACCCAATGTAATAATTAGTCAGTTGTGCTTATGCGTTTTGACACAACGCTGGTTAGTGTCAAGACGTAAGCAAAAATAATACAAGTCTCTAATTCACTCGTACGTTTTGAATGCGATTTTTATTTTAAAGTGTAACGTGTAAGGCTTCGGAAAACCAAATTCACCTGCGTTTAAAATTTCTTCGCACTACATTACCGTCCCCATCACATTATACCTCACTTTAATTCTCTGCATTTGTATTTCATACGCACTTCTTATTTAAACTACACTCACACTGAAATCCTGTTCAGTATATAACGAACAAAGTACCCACAACCCACTTAATCAAAAATGGAGAAAAAATGATTAAATGATCATCGCATTGAATCCTTTTTGTAGGATAGCTTCACGACCCAAATGATCCTTTTTTATATTCAAGGATATTTCAGGTGTATACCTGTATTAAATACAAAAACACCAAACTTGCTCAACCAGTTAGTCCTGTGTGAAGATTTATGAAAAATAAAAACAAATCAAACCACTGGAACGGGTTATTTGTAGATATAAGTTTATCATCAAGGATACTGAATACACGGCCAAGGCGAGGCAGCAAACTGTGGGAAACTTTGTTAAGAAATTAAATTGGAAAGGAAACAACACAAAAAAAAAGAAGACAAAAACCTGTTGAAGCGAGAGAAAGTCAGAAAGATTGCTATACACAGGTGTTCGTGTGAATGATTAAGGATACAAAAATTGAATTTGTAATTGGATTGAGATTGTTTAGAGTCACAGTAATTGCTGGGGGAAACTTTTTTTACCTATATAAGAAGGGTGGTGAATTGTTTTGTTTTGTTTGTTACATGTAACAGTTAGTTGGGCAGCGATTGATGTTTATTTAAACTAGAGGACAATTATTATATCGCCAGTGATTGGGTATGAACGTTTATTACACGTAGGGAACGGGGTCAGACAAAGTTAAAGTATTATTGGGCTATTTATTTAGGCAACAAAAACTTCTAAAAGATTGTGCTTTTAATATTTGCTTGGTGTTGGAAAAGCCAAAGTCAGAGTTGAAATCGTGTTTTTTTCTTTATATCGAAGGATCATCATAAAAAAAAATACAACAGGTCCGTAGGGACTGTAGGCTTAGCTTGTCACAACCATTCGTCAAGTGTGAGTTTTTATTTTTTGGGACGAATGGAAGGGATCTACAATTTTATGCCGGGTCCAAACGCGTAATTGAGCAGCTCTTTCAGGACAGTTATACCTTTGGATGTTTCTCAGATGTTCGCGAGAGGTGACGCAGTAGAAAAAAACCTTGAAACCTTATTTTAGGGAATTGAACCTGGGACCCCTCACTTTGTAGTTCAACACACTAACCACTGAGTCACTGCGCCCACTCGTAAGTACAGAGTTTTAAAAACAAATCTTTTCAATTTTACATGCGATTTGATGTACACCCTTACATTTGATATTTCCACCATTTGACTTGATTCCCCCAGGCCCGAGCTTCGAAATTCGAAACAAAAAACTTATTGTGCCTAATTATTATTATTATTTTTTAAATAAGTCAATTTTGACGTTGAAATTCAAAATGGTCAAAGTTTATTTTGCGATTTGCACCTGATTTGAATTTTATACGAAAATCCCAAACAGTTAGGAGAGATTCCATCGCACCGAAGAAGACACTTGAAGAGACACTTCGAAGAAAATCCAAACACCAAACCAACGAAATTCGATGAAGAAACACGGTTTTTGTGATATCTGATTCGATTATTAGTGGAACTTCTCGCCGTTTCAATGCAATGAACAATTTGAATGTAACTTTTTCCTTTTTGCGGAAATTATTAACAATAGACGAAATTGAGATTCGAAATACGGCAACAAGTTTTGTCGGAAAATGCAAAGCACACGTATCAGAAGACTTGACAGAAGAGTTAATCCATCTGAAACATTGTCCAGGAAGACAACTTTTAAAGCAGGCCTTTTACTATTGAGTTTCCTGAATGCAATTCTTTCGCAATACGATTTTTTTCAAATATTTGTGTTCTGCGTGTATTTTGAACCAACCTGTCACTGTAGTAAGTAATGAACTCTCCGTTAGGGCCATTGCAAGAATACAACATTTTCATCGCTCGAGCTCTTCACAAGATCGTGTTTCAGGACGCAAATATTTTATCGAAGGACCTTTAATGATGAAACTAGATTTCGGTGTTATTATAAGTAGCTTAACTGCCCAGAAAATTAGAAGAGTTCGTATATAAAATCGAAAATTTAGTGGAGGACAAAAAACAACGCCAATAACAATTTTTGTTATATTATTATATGAAAGAAAATGTTTTTATGCGCTTAACAAATATATATAAAGTGACACTTATTTATGACAAAAAATTGTGATTCTCGTTCCATACAGGTTACTCAAAAACATTAACATTTTATGTTTTAAACCTCTTTTGACTTTAAATAAAAAAAAAAATGTCTACATTCAAATTATTCAATGATATTCATATATCATTATTATACTCGTATTATAACGCTTTTTTATTTTTTCAGTATACGTACATGGGTCCGGCATTTTTCCGCCCCGGTCTCTCGTCGGACCTGGCTACGTACAAGGTGGCGCAAAATTAATCGCCGTTTGGAAATATGTTAGAATTTTTGCGAATGGCGTCCTACGTCAATCATATTTGACATTTGTGAACTAGGCAGCTGCTGTATAAAACAGACACGCAATGGAGCGCTAAACTTCGCAACAGCGTGGAATTATTGTGCCGATTTTTTGACCTACAATCGGTCGGTGGTGTTAGCGCAGCGTAAATTTCGAATAAGCGATTACGTCAATAAGCAAAATCTTCGTTTCTGGGGCATTGAAAATCCGCGTGATATTATTCGACAGGAATACGAACAGTTATCACCGGAAATTTTGCGGAAAGTCATGGAAAATGCGATAAAACGGGCACAAATGTGTATCAACACTGGCTGCAGCCACTTGACGGATATCATCTTTTCTACTTAACAGAACAAATTTAAAAGGTCCAAATAAAGATTTCCATCACTGAAAATCATTTTTTTTATTAAGTAAAAAAATGATTTAAAAACAAAATTGGATGACTTATTTTGCGCCTCCCTGTATAATACGTATATTTTATGTTATATGTTTATTTAAGGGAAAAACAAATGCTTTTGCTCAATTAAAAAATTGGAAAATAGTCATTAAAGTCACAAAGAATCCAGATAAATAGATTCAGAGTAGATATGTTCCTAGGCCTACCTTCTATATAAATGTTTTTTTTTTTTTTATTAAATTAGATTGGCACTGACTTTGACATTTACTTTTGAAACTCATTAAAAGAAGAACTAACTTTTTCGTTGACATAAACTAACAGCCCTATTATGGCTATCAAATATCAAACCGATATTTGATAATAATTGATGCGTATCAATAAAATGAACGAATCGGTATTATGGTTATCAATCTATCAAAATTTTTGATGAATTGTGAATTGTATTAGATTTAAGATCTATTGGGAATAGTTTTATTGGTAAACTTGGTATTACGGTTGTCAAAATTTCTATCAACCACACATTTCTTGAGCGGTTCAAAATTTCTATTGACATCTAATCATCGGTCGGTCTTATCTGCGTGGATGGTGACAAGGGCAAAGAAACCAATTTATGATAAGCCTGAGAGCCCGGCTTAGATCTTTGCAAAAAGCATGCCAAATCTCTAAATTTGATTTCTATGTTCCTTCTTATTGCTTGACAGTAATGGAACCAGCAGCCGTAAAGTTGACCAAAACGCTAAAACTGTCTTTTATGACACTCTGAAGCGCTACCTCATAGTCAGTCATCATAGTCAAAGCATGTCAAATTTATTATGTTTTTATGTATGTATGTGAACATAGTTGAGTAACTCTTCTTTGACTTCTTATTCAAGAGGACAAATAAGAATGGAAATACCTGTGTATATATATAAATCATTACATTCAAATCGACTCCCGCGCCGGCCGCGACCCTCCCCCTTTGGATAAGTTGCCTTATTGAAGTATTCAACATATATAACCAGTAGTTGGTTAAAACATCCAATAGGCACCACAGAAAATGTCCCATCCGCCAGAAAGTTACGGTCTGCCCGTGGAATATTCTCTTCTTCCTCCATTAATTTGCTAATCTTCACTGACGAAAATATACAAAAGGAAGTCTTTCTTCCTCAATGCAGGCTTTAAAAAAGTTGTATTGCTCATTTTTGTGTAAAGCTCCACCGAAATTATTTCAAAAATGCTCCCTTTGGAAAGCTTCAACAACCTCTAGAGCAGATTTTAGCGAGGTAATAAAAACTTTTGCTGTTAAATTTTACAATGTTCTTTTTGTCTTGTTCAAATCCAAAATTTTTGTTTCGCTTTGTTTGCTACAATTAAAAAAGCCAGCGTGCAAATCCGAAAAAAAGTTTAATAAGATCAAGAACTTACTTGGAACAAATCGTCTGGAACGTATTGCGAATGCCACTCAACGCATTCACATCGCTTAAGACACGTCCTGCATCAATACACTCTGTCTTAATAGAATTTAACGCTTTTAGTTCTTTATAGAGATCCTCATTATCAGGATGGTTATGATCCACAAAATTGACTGGCTTTGAACATACACTATTGACAATTTCAACTTTTGCCTTGCAATTTTGGTTATAGCATACGTAATATTGCTTATTGCGAATTTTTGTTGTTTTTCACTTTTTACATATAATAATTGATTATTCTTTCTCTTTCCACTAATTATTTCGAACTACATTGTTTTTTTTTTACACGACCGAACGAACTTGTCAACAAGAACACTAGTTACCAATTTGATTACCTATGCGATTTTAAGTGACGATGGGTACGACAAATTGTTATAGTTAAACGGTTTAAAAAAAAAAAAATCGAGTTTGAAAAACAAAAACTAACTTAAGAATTATGATTTTAAGGAAAATGAAATAACTCCTAACAACATTGAGTGTTATAGCTCCTAATTAGGTTTTATTTCATTCACATGATTTTAGGATTTATTTCATGATGAAATAATTCCTAACACTAAAACATGCAATAAGTCCCAACATTGATGTAAATACCCCTAATATTTAGGAGTTCTATCATATGTAATAACTCCTAACTTTGTATGTAAAATTTTAGGATTTATTTAATTTTTTTTTGTTAGGAGTAAATATGTTAGGAGTAATTGCATAGAGCCCACTTTAAAGTTTGGCGATTTTTAGGCTCCTTAGGAATTTATTAAATGAATACTACTATTGCGAACGTACTCTTTTCGAACTAAAACTTTCTAAACAATTATGTAGCTTTCGTTTGAGTATTTCCGATTTCTGTTGCCAAATCGAATTGAATCCGAATTCTATTTATTCTTTTGCGTATTGAGTTACTCGCAAAAAACACTTTTTTTCTTGCACTAGACATCCATTGATTTTCACACATTTATACAAACCCATTTCGAAATAAAACTCGTCATAATGGGAACTCCAACTTTTAATTCCAGGCCATGGACTGTAATTCTATTTAAAAACTCGACCGGGTAATTTACTGCCTCATCTTGATTGCAAATAGCATTTATAAACAGGTACGATGTATATCATCAGGAATTTTCCCTAATGTAATAATACCACGACCTGGTATCACTGATACCTATACCTATTTGACATTCCTTTCCTACATATTTGACATTTCTTTTATGGCTTTTTTTGTTCTTAACACACCAAACAGCATACTGCCTCTGCCTGTCTCCCTCTCCGTCACAGGAGTAAAATAAGGTTAAAAGAGATGTCAAAATACTGCGCGGTTAGTATGTTTGATTTGAGAATGAAGTGCATATCTACTCATGCAGATGAAAATCATAGAAATGTTTCAAATTTTGCCTATTTATTTAAAAACCTTTTAAGTTATCGAGTTATTGGATATCCTAAGTTGTACCTGCAGATGTCCTCTAAAAGCTGCTGTTAACTATATTTAAATGCTCCCAGTATTTTGGTACGGAAAGCGTGACAAAGAAAAAAGAAAAATGAAACGAGAAAATAAATTACTCTTGTCCAATTTTTTACGGAATTTATAGAGGTATAGAGTTGAGACAAAGCAGATATTGTAGGCCTAGGTATCCTCTTTAGGCCTGTGAAAAATGCACCAGAATATACTGAGCAGTTTCTAAGATTTTTGCATTTAAATACATGCAGTCAAATTCAATCTTAATCGAACAGAACTACACCAATTTTATTTATATGATTTTTAACATTGAAAAATTTAAACTAGAAAAGTCTCTCAATTATGAGTAGTGTTGTGTAGTTTTTTTTTTTAAATATAATATTGTCGTCTTTAAAAACAATGTAATCAGAACAATTGTGCCTAAAGAATTGCAAAAAATGTGCACTTTTTCCGCAATACCAATAATCATTTTTAGTGTCCAGGCTAAATTTTTCGAACTCACATTGTCGAAATTTTCCATAAAAAATTGCATATTTTGACGTACCAAATATTTAGTGTGGAGGTTAAAAATGATTATTAGTAAGGCTGTCTGTGTTTGGCTATTTTTGGCTCCAAGATTTTTGAAATTTTCCTACATATCTCTTCTGCGAAATGTCAAATTTTCGCAAGCAAATAATGTCCCGGACGTGAGCGAAAAGAGAGTGGATAATTGTACCAAGCAATCTACTACAAATATCCACTTTTCCGACATCATTTAGCAGCAGCTGCGTACTGCACAACGAAAAGGAGAGCGAAATTTTTCGTTCATGATTTCGTCGTGTCATTTTTGTATGGGATTTTTCGCTTCGAATGATGTCCGTACCAGCCTTAAGAAAGGACAGTCGCCTCCACTTAATTTTTAATACCGTGTTTTAATCTTCTTGAATGCTTGTGGTTCAATCAGTACTTACAAACTCTTCCATATACATACTCGGATTTATGAAGAAGAAGTTCGATTAATTCTGAATCACTTTCATCGCTATGTAGATGAATCAACTAATTTTGTTCGTAAATTAGCAAATTCTTCGAGTTTATACGATATTTTAACAACTTTATTTTTGTACCACTTTATTTAATTTTTGAATTATGCATCCGTCATTTTCATAGATTACTAAAGGGTCCGCCAGCTAACTTTTTTTTTCAACTAGTGCTTATTTCGCGAATGGTAACACTTAGCTCATGTCTTATTTGACAGGTAATTAGTTTTATCCTTCCGCTGAACGAATATGGTTGTGTATACGCTTGAACAACGCTGGGAAATATTGCGACATTACTTTGAAAATCATGGTAATGTTGCAGAATGTGTGCGAAAATTGCGTACGGATTTTGGAAGAAGAGAAGCACCGTCAGCTCCGTATGTTCGTTATCTTGTGAAAAAAGTGAAAGAATCTGGCATCCTCATCGATAAACCAAAGCGTGAAAAGCCAAAAACAGTGCGTACACCCGAGAAAATTGAAATTTTGGTCCAGAGGCATAATTGCGCCATTTTTCTTCGAAAATTAGCAAGGAGTGGCCGTTACAGTCTATGGCGATAGTTATCGGGCCATGTTGAACGAATTTTTGTTCACAAAAATTGAAGAGGAGGATATTGGCAACATTTGGTTTCAACAGGACGGCGCTACGTGCCACACAGCCGAAGCTACACTCGATGTTTTGCGCCCTGTTTTTGAAGATCGCATTATCAGCCGCAGAGCTGATGTCGTTTGGCCACCGCGGAGCTGCGATTTGACACCGTTAGACTATTATTTGTGGGGTACCGTAAAAGATAAGTGTTACGCCGACATACCAAGGACAATTGACGCTTTAAAGGGCAATATTCGTGAAGCCATTGGTGAAATACAGCTACACACAATCGATAATGTGCTTACAAATTGGACCGATCGTGTAGGCTACTGCATGGCCAGCCGAGGCAGCCATTTGAATGAAATTATTTTCCATTATTAACCGGAAGGATTGTACTTTAAAATAAAAAAAGAAATTTGAGAAAATAATCAGTAGTTTTTTTTTTATAGAATTTTCAAAAAAAAAAAAGTTCTTTGGCGGACCCTTTACAAAAGCGTTCCCTAACTATTTCGTTAGTGTCACTCTCTCTGTGAAAGAATATATCCCCACCACTGCCAGGTTTCTTCCCACAATTTATTCTAGGAAATTGTTTCTGTTATTTTTCTTGCATTTTTTTTTAAAGCGACAGTACAGTTTTTCAGTTTTGTTTAATGTTGTTGTTAATTGTTTAACAAATTGACCAGTCGAAAGAGAAATCGCTTTCGAATATCGAACTAAAAATAAAAAATATATAAATAGGAATGTGAAAGGAAAAATAGGTCGCGAAATTTAAAGACAATTTTATGACGAATATGCGAACAATTTTTTGATATCGATATCATCCAAAATTTGTTATGGAATGACTTATTAAAAATATTCAAATTCTTTGCATCGTATTTGAACATTCTTTCAACTATTTCGCATGTTTGTTTTAAGCATTTTCTATGAAATAATTTTTGATTAATGAATTCGCGGTGTTTAGAACTGATTTCAATTGTCTTAGCTGTTAGTCTATTAAATACTTAGTTTATGGTATTTACTTCTGCATCTCATAAAGAGTAGAACAAACACATTCTTTGATCAAAAGAGAACACAGCGATAAGGACATTATTAACCATATTGGTTATTCGGTATACGCACCGGTTATTTATAAAATTGAATTTTTATTTAACTTAAGACTAGATAAGCGTTTTTCAATTATAATAACTGGCTAAAAATTACGGTAAAATATTTGTACATACCTCAATCAGCGATAACTCCACGAGAAGACACAAACGTGACGTCGGTAGGGGCTAACTTCCATCTAAACCATCTAAAGCCTTTATTTGCATTACCCCTGCTCAACAATGCGCTACGTTTAATATTCGTCCGGACAAACTGTAGACTGACTCCCCGGGCCCCGGGCCCCGTGCCCATGTAATAACGCGACGCGACATTTCGTCCGTATCCACTCAACGTAACGCACACAAAATGCAAATTTTACTTGCAAAAGAATAATAAAAATAATCACTTACCGCCGCAGTCACATCGAACTATGGGTGTGTTGTCATTCGCAAATGTATGAGCAGAAACACAAAGCAACAAAAAAGAAACCTCTTTGTCCTCATTTGCGCAAGTCAACCCCCTACCGATCGTCGTCCCATGGAGCGACCACAATCATCAAGCGCAGTCCAAGATTCAAGTGGTCGTTTCGAAAGGAGCTCACGTCGCCGCTCGCCACCCTAATCAAGTACAACACATAGCCATAGCCAACCATCGGCAGCAAAATATACACCAGAGGGTAGCGAAGCGATGCTTGCCGAGGGGATCGGGGTCGGGGCCTGATGATAATAGCGACGGACAGAGCAAGTAAATCTCTTTTGCGTGACGCTATTCCGCAAAGTCTCGTCGTGTTGCGCCCTCCCTTAAGTGGCGTCGCTGTTGATATGAGTATGAGTATGTGCTTATGTAGCAATTTCGGGACAGCAAATATCCTGTCTCTGCGAGTGAACCCCTTTACACAGCTCCCCTTGCGAAACAAACCCAGCACTTGGAAGTTGGAATGCCATAAAATAACAAAGAAAAAGGGGAGAAGATTGATCGTATTTTTAGCATTGAAGAGGATAACCGAACCTGTACCTAAACTGCGCGAGGATCGCTCGCAAGAGGATGTCGATTGTCGATTCTTTGGAGTCAACAAAACACTTGAACAAAACAACTGCCGCAAAGGGGGAATGTTGTGGATTCTGTTGCTTTTATTGCTTCGTCCTTGTGTGAGATATTAAAAAATAAATTTTGTGTGGTTTTGGGGATCAAATCAGAGAGAGAGAGAGAGAGAGATCAGCAGCGCAAACAGGAAAAAGAACCGCCAAGGAAGGGGAATAAAAAAATTCTGATTAATTGTGACAGGAGATTTAAATTTTTTAACAGTCATCATCGTGGCGTCGCGTCGCTTGTGAGTCGTTTTGTATAATGCTTTTGAATTTTAATCACGTTCAGGATCTTCCACATACATATGTGATATATGTATGTGCGTATTTATGGATATGCCGAGGGGATACATTTGGGATTGGGATACCTACCAGAAAAGGACAAAAAAGATCTTAAGCTCACGCTCAATAAGATCTGTTGAATATATGCGCTCAAGGACTCATGTGGGTCCGGTTTGAAATGCTGTCGTCACATCATCAATATCTGATGCGTTCCAGGTAAATCTGAATGGAATGTTCAAGGTTTTCTCTGTCGGAAGTGCGATACAGCAACGACCAAACATTTTTATTTAACTGGAACCAAGTGTAGGAAGGTGCGATGAGTAAGTTTGTATATTTCTTTCTGCAATTTTGTCAGTAATCCATAAAGGTCCTCTTGCCATCAAGTTTAATTGTTTAAAGATGTAGGTATGGCGAATCAGCTCGTTGTCGTTATTGATAATTTTCGTTGGAAAGCAATATTGGAAGCGGCCAGAAAAAACAAGCCTCTCTGTCGTCAGCCAGCTCAATATTTACTCATGATTCGGTATTTTGTCATTCAACATCTATTTCTCAAATTGGTAAGTAATTTCAAATTGATACAGTAATTGAAAGCCTTTCAATATTTTAAAACCAGACTTACCGATGAGTTGGATATTTTGATCCGACCTGCCACCGCCTACGACGCAATTATGGAAGGTATAGCCAAGAGAGGCTTCTTTTTTTGATCGAATGCTATTCTCCTCGGGAATCGATGAAAACCGAAGTGAATAATGCTCTATGGGTAACTGTTCCCGATCGGAGAATCTGTTTAAATACCTACAAACTAAATAATAAGGAATCTGAAGCTTAAAAAGCGGGGCTGGATATTACGAGACTGAAACCAACTCTAAACAAGCGGAAAATGGATGACGGCGAAGAGTAGCAGCACGAGACCATTTTTTTTTTTTATAAAAAAAGAATTCGAAGTTTTGAAGTTGGCTCTCGTTCCCTTTCCAACCAAGCAGAAAACCAAGCAGAAAACTAACAAGTCTGATATTAGCCTTGATTTTTTGAGCTTCGTTCTCAGCAAAGCAAAGTAAAGTAGGATTTTCCACACGCAATTACAACAACTTCGCTCTACTTGACACTTCGAGACTCGCAGTAGTTATTGTAAATTGTGTGCTGAAAATCCTACTTCACTTTGCTTTGCTGAGAACGAAGCTCAAAAAAACAGGCCTATTGTTCGTTACTTCTAAGGTCGTTACCAGTGGTTTATTTTTTGTTTTCAACATCTAGCCTCGAGTTGGTTACCGAGCAACCTACAGCTTCGGATAGAGATGGACATTTATTACGTTCGCTATAGATAGCAGAGGCAGCGCCTTTTGTAGTGTGGATTTTCATACGTGGCAGACTTACGAAGGTATGAAGTCTTGAGCTATCGTTAGTCTTTTAGGATAATCCGCACGTAGGCTAAATTCACCAACATAACGCGGGTATGTGCTCATTATCCTATAAAGAAGGTGGTACCAAGGACTATTTCTACAAACTTCTCGATAAGTATGACAAAACATTCCCGACGATTTTAACCCCAGAAACGGCAAGGAAGACATCTTTTGCAGTACAGTAGTACGGCTAGAAATAACTAGACTAATATCGCTTTAGATTACGGTTTCCTCAACCCATCTCAATACAGTCAAGAACCTGCAGATGGATGTGTTAGATTAATTCTGGATACTCCCACGAAACCGTTGGATGGACGAAAATTGCCGGCAAACAAATGCTGAAAAACAATTATGTAGCGAACAACTGACTGACTGGAAAGCACTTCGAGGAAAAGGGGTGGCAAGAGCATCGGCTTCTCAATAGGAGGAAGCAAGAAAAGAAGTAATGTTTTATTATTAAAACGTATATACTTTAAAACGTTTTATTCAAAAAAACGTGGTAAGAAGACGGAAATTTTTTGTTAATAAAACGATAAATAAAACCAATAAACATTTTTACTATCGACTTTAAATTTAAGTAGTTCACCGTGGCTATATTTTCCATAAAATTTTCGCAATGAGCTCCCGTAAATTTAAAGTTGAGACTAAAATTGGTTATTAGTACGGCACATAGAGACGAGCAAGGGAACCTTGGAGTAGAATTGCAGTCTGCTGGGCAGTTAAAAGTCGAAGGTAAACGAATTTCTGCTGTCGAGCTGAGTGAACCAATCAACATGAATGATGAAAAGCGCAATGAATTGAGGACAGCAATATCTCAACTCAAGTCCAAGGGCTGCATGACCAGATGATCTACCGACAGGACTATTGAATGGTCGACTTGTTGGTGGAGAGGATCCTATATCAACTCATCTTCAAAGTTTGGAATAGGAAGGAAGTCAGCTTGATGTTTGAACGAAGCTCCAGTACTTGTCAACGAATGCTGGTATAGCGCGGTTTTGGGAGTAATAAGACCGCAGTTGCAGTTCACAGATACTGATCGATGCACAATAACAATTCATTGATTTTCTGACACGATAGCGTTTAAAGGGACAATACAGGGGGCCTTACTAATAATAAATTTTAATCTTCGCACGTAATATATTATATACGTCACAATTTGTAGTTTTATAAGCAATCACCAGTGTGACCTCAGAAAGTTTAACCTGAACATTTATGTCGTTTTCCATTGGGCAAAAAGAAGCGTCCGGAAGAGTCCGGAGCGAAAAAATCACTTCTGAAACCGTTCCATTGGCACAAAAAATACTCTTCTGGTGATTCTGAGAAGAGAATTTCGCTTCTCGATTTGAAGTCAGAATCCACTCAAGAAGCACTCACACAAATGTAATTTATGTATTTTATGCAAGTCAGCTGACAGCAGCCGTAGATTATTTTTTGGCATTTCACCAATACTATTGTGGATTGAATGTATATCAAAGCAGAGTGCGATCTTTTACGTCGTATAAGAAAATCTGTACAATTCTCCACTCTCTTTTCGCTTGCGAAAATTTGACATCTGTACTGCAGTGTTACCTACCATTTTTTATAAGAGGATGGAGCCAAATTTCAAAAATCTTTGAGCCAAAAATTGCTAAACACAAATACAAAGATCAAAGGTGCACATTTTTTTTGCAATTCTTAAGGCACACGTATTCTGTTTACATTGTTTTTAAAGACGACAATATTAAACTAAGAAAAAAAAACACAAAAAGTTTCTTAAATTCGGATTTAATTCGATTTGGCAGCAGAAATCTGAAATACTATCTGGCAAACAGATCAATCTTTTTGAGAAGAAATCAATTTTTTTTTTGATCTCAGATCACTTTTGAGAAATCTCAAATTTTACACATACTTTCACTAACACCAATGTTTATGACACACAGCTGGCGGTTACGAATTGTTTATCGTTGGAGGGATTGCTTTTTGAAATTAATTATTAGTTTTTAGAGTATGGAAACGATTTTTTATATTAAATTATTTCGAAATGAGTTATTATAAATGTGTTAAAAATCAATTCAAATGGATTTGCAGTGCAAGTGAAAAAAATATAATATATTTTGCGGCCAACTCGTGTGTATACCAATAAAATTCGGATTTTATGTTCGATTTGGCAGCAGAAATCTGAAATCCCAGATCAAAATCTGAAAAGCCAAAGTGAAAACGACATAAGTTATACGAAACGAGTACGTTCGCAAAAGAAGTAGACATTTAATAAATTCCTAAGGAGCCTAAGTACTGCTAAGCTTTAAAGTGAATAGTGTATAATTAGGATAAATCCCAAATGAAAATTCAAAGGAGGCAGTGAAAAGTTCGAGTATCCAAATCAGAGATAAATCGCGAGTGATGGTAACACTGCTAATTGTGTATTAGCTGATGGAACTCTCTACAAATTATTTTCCGCTGCTTTTTCGCAGTCCATTTGGAGACCACCGGAAAATTTCCTTCCGGAACAGGTGCTTACTAGGCTTAAGGAATGACAAATTTCATACAAAAGTGACAACGAAATCACGAACGAAAAATTTCGCTCTCCTTTTCGTTTTGCATTACATTGCTGAAATTATGGCGAAAATTGGGTAATTGTGCTTGGTACAATTCTTTACGCTCTTTTCGCACACGAAATTGTCCGGGGAAATTTTACATTTTATATGTTGGATTTGCGTGATAAAAAAAAAAAAAGTCTTTCCTTGCGATGAAAAACCAAAAAACGTACTGGGCTTGTTGAGGAACTACCAGCAATATGGAACTTGCAGGAAAAATCTATCTGCAAATAGGGATTTACGCGACAGGACGGAAAGTGTCGTCTTCTACGCAGTTCACGTGAAATGCAATTCTTCATACAAATTTTTCACCGCGAAATGTCAAAATGAACTTTATGTTTGAGAATTTTATTAGCTGTTCGAGTGAAAAATAGGGTAGAGTAGCCTAATTGCGACCCTCCCTAGTGGCCGGCCACCTCTCAGAAAAGTCGTTGTAATTAGTGAATTGTTATAGTTTTCTTTCGAAGTTTTTGGTAGTTAAATTGTTTTCTTAAACTTCTCCCTCAATGTGTCAAAATTCTTGTTGCTAGTGCTCAGTCGCTCTCGAGTAATCAACTCATTTGACTTGTGATTTTTGTGTGAATTTACTGTCAAATCCTTAGTGTGATTGCTGTCGGAATTAGTGTTTTTTTTGTGAAAATTATGTGGGTAATTGTTTTCAAATGTTGTTTTTTTACTTTAATTTTTTTTTATTTATTTTTAATAATATAAATAATTTGTTTTCTTAACTTTTCTGTTATAAATCATTTAAATGACAAATATTAAACAATTTAAGTCCTATCTTTACTGGGTGGACGAATATGGGACACGAGGTGGCCGGAAACAGGAAACAAGGGGCCGGCCACAGGAAAAAAATACTATTTTTTACTAAAATCTAAATAAAAAATGTTCTGATAAGAATAATTAATTTTTTCTTCCTTTTACAGACGAAGAATTTAATAAAGAATAATTTATTTTAAGAATTATTCGAAAATATTAATATTTGTTATTACTGTGATATATTTTATGACGAAAAATCCTTAAGGGGCCGGCCACTAGCGACTCTACCCTATATCTGCTTCAAAAACTGGTTGTAAGTTACGATAGTAAAATCTCTCCAAATCTATTTCACTTGGCTTTTTCGTATAAAGTTGGGTGTACAAGAAATTGGTGGCAAGGATGACTTTTTTGATAAGCAGTGTGCCTCGAGTAAATTGTTCCACACAATTTTGCTCAACAAAAGCCAAAAGATTTGGGACTTCGTTGTATTAAAATATGCCACTTCTAATGTTGCAGCTCACGCGCATCTCTTTTTAAGTAATTCCATACATTGACAGTAAACGAATATTTATTTTACATTCGTATTAAATGTAACTCAACGATTCCGATACTGATAGAAAAGGGGAATAGAAAATAAAAAAAATTACAAAGAAAGAAGTTGATGCCTTCTTCGTCAAATTTGACATTACGTGCGTTTAAAACGGGTTGAAACCAGCAATTAAAGCCTCTTTAATAAATCGGGTTTAATGCATGATTTTGAGTGAATATTGGGATATTGATTTAAATAATGTGGCCGTAAGCGATGCAAAATGTTGTTGCTATATACGAGTAGATCTTGTTTGTCGTTGAGTCGTTTCCTACAAAACCCATCAATACGAACGGAACCAAATATCTTATGAAAAGTTTGTCCCTCGAAACGGCCAATGATATCTTCACACGCTTTTGAGACAGTCTATGACCTGTATCCTTAAAGAAGGTCTTTTAACATTAAGTTTTTGTTGGCTTCATTTTCACTAGAAAGTTGCCTTCTCAGCCCAAAGAAACTGCGATTGGCAGGAGTTTATCTTTGGTTGATTTCTGATCAAACGTCGCTTTTAGATGTTATAGCAGAGCCGAGGATGATAGATGACATTTACTGACTCAAAATTGTTGTCCTATTGTGATATTATGTCCGATTCGTCGATGTTGGGTGTCCCTCGTTAACGCGCTTAAGCGTCAACTAGCTTATGTCGCTTCCATTTCTATTTTTGCTAACGCGCACCAGTGACGTCTCTCTGTGGTCTATCAACAATGTCAAAATAACCCGCACCAGCAAATGGTTGAACAGAATTTTGAAAGGTCATGTCTTTTGTATTGGCCTGAGAGTTTCGCACCATTATATCAGGTTTATGTTAAAGAAGTCGCTTGACAGCGCGGGTCGAATAAATCCTTCTTTGAAATCAAAGGTTTCTTGATGCATCAGCGAGCTTTCGCTATCTTCATTCGTACGCAGAGGGATGAGTTTCTCGGCCAAAACAACATATCGTTCTGTATAGAACAGCCACATTTATAAGCCCAGCGTAGAGTCTGCAAAAAATGTGATTTATAAAGATTTTACGAATCTTAGCAACGCTACTTAAGTGCTGCGTAATTTAAACTTGAAAATTTTAAAATAAATATGGGTATTCACTTAAACGCGTAAAAGCCTCTTCAACTGCGTAAACTGCAGAAATTTACGACTTTCAGATTTTGTATGAAGAACAGTTTACGCAGACCTCATAACTTTCCGCGACGAATTAGGCTCGAAATTCAACCGCGGAAAGTTGCGCAAATCACAAATGTCAAACTTTGACAGGCAGTCATCTGTTTGTTTGTTTCTAGAGTTTTTTTATACTTCCAATAGAAATAACTCGTTTACTGCCGATTTCTCCGAGAATTTAATAAGTTTTTTCTTTTCGCTTACTTTCGGAATTTTGATAATTTGTAAATAATTTCAACATCTGATTTTGACAACCGACTTGACAGTAGATTTACACAATATTTCCGAGGGGTGTTCACTTAAAGCATCGCAGAAATTTATGAATTTTCCAGCTGCACAAAATTATGATATTAAGTGAATACCCTTAATATGTTTTTGCTGCAAATGTCATTTGGTCGTGTACGAGTTGTAAACAAAACCAAAAAGTGGAACTTATTTCGTTAATAAATGCAATTATAAAAATGAATTATATGTAATAAATAAAAAAATATCAAATTATTGTGTGCTTGCGATATTTATTTGTTCTGCTTCAGTTTTGGTGATTTTGGGGAATGTTTTAGTACCTATAGCCAAGTAAATATTTGATTTGGTGGTGGTTGGTGGAAATGGACGAAGAATAATTGGAACATATGGTTTTAGGTTGATATTTCATTGTTTCCTCAAGAGAAATTTCGGGATTATGCCAGATAATATGACTTTTTATTGTGTAAAATGATTTTACTTACGAAGCTAATCTGTCAAAAACAGCTGATGTCGGTTTCAGAGAAAAAAGTAATAGATTTTTCTGTAATAGTTTATGGAAATTCTTACCTATTAAGACGTAAACCTTGTTTAGTAAATGTAACGCGGAAAAATGTATATAAATAACAATTTCAGGAAAGCTTAGAAAATGGAATTGTTATAAATAAACTTGTTTCCGTGATGTTCAACTAAACAACATCGTAGCCAAATTGCTTATTCTCTCAAGATGCAGTCATAACTGGCTTGGATATCGATGAATATGCGGTGAGTATATCGATTTGGACCTTATCGTATTTTTCCAGGGTCCATCTAGTGTTCAAATTTGATCGGGGGCAGACCTTAAACCATACCAATAGAGGTCAATCAGGTGGGTTACAAAGGGCGTTTCCACATCATTTTGACAGATAGCGTCGTGTTCGAGATGTTAAGGAGATCTATGCAGACACCTCTGTGCTTCCCGATTCCATTCATCAGGCATATTTTCCTTTGACTATTCATAGAAACGATAACGACAGTTGGGACAAACTTTCCCAAGTCATCTCCGGCTGATATAACATGCTTGGCGATTAAACAGTCAGACCCGCAGCCGCCTTTTGGGGTTTTAGCGGATGGAAGTTTTGTCTATAATCGGCTAAATTCAATAGTTCTCTATATTGCCAACAGAGGGATGCTGTACTCTTCGAGTAGAGTCTGCATAATTTTAACTTTACCATATATTCCCACTAATGCTTACCTTTGTTATCTCTATACATGCTTCAGCGAGGTATTTTTTACCCTGACTGACTCTGAATCTGTCTTTATAGCTTTTGATAAAACTTCATCCCGAAGTTCGAATCCTTCAAACTTGTTCGATCGAGTGCTGATTGTGTTGTTTCCGTGTCTTTCTAATGTCCGTCTTGTGTCTATATTTCTCATTTCTTTCCATTGCTACTCCAAATTGTGCCTCAAACCAGAGATTTTGAGGTCTTGATCTTCTAATATTCATTACGTCAGTCGAACATTTATTGATGGCAGTTTTACACTGATCTTCTGCGCGAGGACTGACGAATGACATCGGAGCCCCTCATACTATCTTAGCGGGACTCCAAATAAGTCTACTTATGTGGATCCGCATATATATCCGTCAACCATTAGCTAGACATAAGCAACTTAAACTTTTTTGTTTTAAATTCAAGCACAAGTCTAATTGGCAAGGCTTCCAATGAAGGCTTAACGAAAGTTGTTTGTCCTTAGTATTCAGCAAGTATACATTCTCAGCTCTTCACAAGGAGTAAGTTATTAACCGCACTCAAATGAGTCTCAAGCCTTGCCCAGTTTCACAGCTTATAAATGAAATAAGTTGAACTTAACCTTTCACTTTAACGCAAGCATCATCTATCATCGTAGCGCACAGTAGCCATGAATCACCTTAAATACGAATAAAAAAAGCCACACAACCTGTGTGTAAGCTTCACCCTTGGAGACTACACGTCCATTTGCATGTATATGGAGATATTTCTTCCACCACTCTAAAGGTGGATCTTGCATGGATACTCGAAACATTCCAAAGCTAAAATAGAGAAAAAAAAAAAATAATAAAACCCACCTAACTCGTGTTAATTTACATAAATTAAGTTTCTCTCCCTCTCTAGCCTTTTCCTATACCCAATCAACAGGAGTTAACAAAAATTTTGTAAACATCGTGTCGATGTCCATAAGTCATCCGAGAATTTTGTTTACCCAAAAGTCGAAAACCAGCGCTGTGAAGGGCCCACCTAAAGAGGTTTCTTCATAGATGCGGGCATCTCCCTCTCGAACAATAAACCCCTCTGTGCTCTGGCCCGTGTTCAGCCAAAGCTAAGCTTGCGCCTGTGTCTGTGGCTGTGTATCTATAAAATTCCTTTTCTATTACTTAACCTCGATTTGTGTTTTTTTTTTCTTTCATTTTTTTATTAGGTATTATTTATCTATCCTCTTGCGGTGGTAGAGTGGAAAGCTTTTTTTTTGTTAGAGCGGCTTATGCGAGATTGCATGTCAAGTTACATATCGTGAGAGGGGCTGAGGCCACAGAAGGCTATAGAGCGACGGGGTCCATCTGAGTCCATCGCAGAAGGCTAACATGTTAGTTCGTTCCCACTGCTTTTGAAATTGTAGCTAAAACGATTCAAATGGCGTTTGTAATAGATGGAAGCGTATATCTATGGCCAGAGAGGGTTCGTCCATGTAAGACCGCGAGTAGGTTCACGATCACTCATACAATCATCAGACTGAGGGGGGAGGGGGAGGTCGACAAAACCACCAGTGTTAGATTTTCTGTTTTGTTAGCTTTGCCCAGAGCAGCCATCCATCCATCCATCTGTATAGTGGATCTTTGGAGGTTTCCAAATCGGGCCGAGATGATACACCGCGCGGAGATGACAACGTCGTCAGCGGTATAGTGGCGTACCTGACGCGTTTGTACCTGTTGCTTCTATACTTGTGAAATTAAACAACAGAGGTGTTGGTTGTGTTGTTTCTTCCTCCTCCTCTTTGCGTTTGCTTTTTTCCTTTTGCTTTCGACTTCTTCGACTCGTATTTCGTAAGCTTCTCTATCTGGTTTAGAGTCGGTTCGAGTAGCGCTAGAGAGAGGAAGCGAGATCTCCGCCACCACCTGCTACGTGTGTGAACTTTGGCAGAGACTGCTCGTATATATGTTGCCAGAGCAAGGATTAGAAATAGACACGGCAACTTGCAGCCGCAGCGGGGTATTGTGAGGTTGGGGCCAGTGTTTGTGTGTGTGAATATTTGAAATCTTTGACTTTGAACTGATCAGTTGGTATTTGTGCGACTGTGGGTTTTGTATTGTTAGAATTTCACAATAGCGGCGCAGCATACACGCAGAGTATTCTCGGAGGGTTGTGATTGTGCGAGATAATGATATGTGATGTATCACTTCTTCGGACATGCTATATCCAGCTGCTTGGGGAGATACTGGATTTTCTTGAAGGCTGCCTACTACTTTTGTATTTTTATTTTTTTCCGTCCATATATGCATCTAAAGAAGGCGAATGACGTTTTGGGGTTTTTTTTTCTTCTCATTATTAGAGTGTTTACGGGAAATAAAGATTGATCATGGTCATTGAGTTAATTCCCGGCTGTCATTCGAGGTGGAAAATGAAAATATAATTAAATTATAGTAGAGTGGTGCGTTTTGTTTTTTAAGTTTTAAATATAAGGCCTTGGTAATGACAAGGCGCACTGATTTCGTTTTTCAATACAAAAAGAAAGAGTCACAAGGTTGGGCAAACTAAATCAGAACTTTGCGTTGTTGCTTGATGCGAAATGAAATGACAGTGATTATAGCGAACTACTTGTCGAACGATGACCCGAATTGGGTTTGTTTTATTTGTTTGACATTCGAAATCTCCTACGCTTCATCAGAAGCTTAAACAGTAGGAAGAATAACTATACCTGTATAGATTCATGTGGTATCAAAAGAGACCTTATAACAGTCAAAGTGTGTCGGCTATAGACGACAGCCATTTCAACCTAACCTAACCTTGACAGGAGGGTCCAGGCAGACTCTCGAAGATGTCGGCAGTTGCGTTAAAGAAACAGATTTTTTGAACAAATTTAGGCTTTTTGTACAATTTTTTACAGGAAGATTTTCGTTTCCATCGTCGAAGAGTTGCCTTTTATTTCATAGGTGGAAAGTTAGGAGACCCACGATGAGGTCTCAGGTTCAATCACCGGAAAGACACAAATACATTACAAAGTTGTTGTTTTTTCACTGTGCTACCTCTGGCGAATGTTTGACAAACATCCAAGAGTCTTCAACTGCCATGGAAGAGCTTCTCAATTAGCCGTTTCGACTAATTTCGGCATCAAATTATAGGTCCCTCCCAGTCGTCACAAAATACGAATCGCTGTGAGAGGCTAGGCCTGGGTACACGAAACTGTTGCGCCAAATATTTATTTCTTATAGTTTTGGTGTTAAAAAACCACCATCCAACTAAGGATTTTCTTGACACTACTAGTTTGACCTGAGGACATTCTAGATCCAATTTGTGGAGTTCAAGTTATGAGCTCTAAAATTTACTATTCTCCGAGACTTTTTCAGGGGAGTCCATAAAGGGGCTTTCTAAATATCGATGCCTGGTCCTATATAGCAAGTACCGAAGAGGCTCTTAGGCAATGAACGGGAGTTAATTTTTCTGTTGCCGCAGTGCAACTGCTGCAGTGTGCATATTTTTATAATTCCGGCAGCATTACTGTACTGCATTGTCCGCTTACCATTACCATTACCATGTTAATCGCTGTTATTCTGGCGCTATCTTTTCGCGTTTTACTTAGAAGGTGGTTTGCCACGTCTATCTGGATATGACACAATTCACCCGCCACATGCACCTGAGTGGCCTTTAATAGAAATTCTGATGAGATTTTCGCCCTGACCGCTCTGAGCGAAATGAAGACTAAAACAGTGGGCGATAGGGCCAGCTCGTCAGTATGTTCATTTCTATAAAAGTTGCAATGCCCAGGAAGTCAAACCAGGGTAACATTGAGCTGATCAAGCGAGGGCAGTTCATTTAATTTAGAGGTTATGCTCTGCCTGAGGACGCATCCTTGACGGCAGCTTAACTGTCTATCTGTGAATTTGTCTATCTTGTCTATTTGTTCCTAATAAGTCAGTGCGACTTGCCATTTTAATCTTGTAGGAAATTTTACTTTCAAATATGTTTTGGAATATTTTGGGAGAATTGTAACCCGATGAGGGTTCTACGACTTCTGAAAGACCAGCTTTTCTAAGTCGTATCGCTTCATTTGCTTTGATGTTTGCAAAAAATGCAGTAGGGCTGTTCGGGCTGTCTTAAAATATATAAGGTTCCTGCAGAGCTTACTTAGGTGACACTGTAGTCCAAGGTGAATCTGAACTTCAACGAAAACGCCTCTCAAGTTAGAGCGATTTTTGGCTAACTGCTTCCAGTTTCGCACGCAGAGCTGGTTGAGATCCAGTTCCAATTGTGCGCGCCATCTATAAGGCCCTCTGATTTGGAATCGAAGACTCTTTGGACCAGAGCGTTGGTGTCCGTTCGCTCTACATGTCTTATCCATTTTAGACGACTGATGCCCTAGACAAATCTGAAAAACCCCTAGATTTAGCTATTTTCTAAAAAAAAACGATCCTTTTTAGAGAGAACAATAGCCTTGTTTTTTTAGCTTCGTTCTAAGCAAAGCAATGTAAAGTAGGATTTTCCGCACGCAATTAAAACAACTACTCTCTACTTGACACTTCGAGACTCGCAGTAGTTATTGTAAATTGTGTGCTGAAAATCCTACTTCACTTTGCTTTGCTTAGAACCAAGCTCAAAAAAGCAGGCCTGATATAATAAGTTCAACACAATACCAAAAAAAAAACACCCAGAAGTCCCTCCGTCGGTGAAAAAAACCCCTAGTTCAAGGGGGAAAAACCACCAAACGCACCAGTGACAGCTCTCTGTGTTCGGCCAATGGTGACGTTGAAGAATCTAGTTCACGGAGTCTGGCAGACAGCTGGCTCACTTGATGTGTCTCGGTTTTGGTTGGCTCAATTGGACAAGTGAAGTTTTTTTGTCAGTTTATGGAGGGGTAACCGACAAATCTAGTCAAGAATATGTGGCAGACGTAGAAAAAACTAAGCCAGCGACCAACACATCCCTTCGGTACTATGCTTTCATAGCTCTCTCTTTATAAACAAAAAAAAGTTGTATTGCTGCATTTACACCATCACACATTCCTATTACGGAAGAGTTAAGGGATGGCCAATACTAAATAGCCGTTTGACTAAAAGGGACAGCATTACCTAACACGCAAAAATACGTGACACGTATTTTGGTCGGCCATCTTGTTTAAGTGGTAGGATATATGAATCACAAGATATTTTTATGGCGTAGCTTACTAAATTTCGATTTCCTATAAACGGACAATTATTTATTTATTTCGTACAACTGATTGATGAATTATTGGTTTAATTTGCTGACACTAATTACCGCTCTCATTTCACATGTTTTGAATCAGACATAGAAATGTTTTCAAGTGATTGCAGAAATGTTAATCGCCGGAACTTGTGTTTATTTCTGTTGTAGGTACATATTTATAGTAATGGGTAGAAGATCCACGACGCTGTAGGGGTCTGATTTGTGATCTTACTCCTTTATTACCATTGACACGGGACAAACAGATCTCACTGTCCCGTCTGCCATTTCGTGAGCGATGGTTTTAATGCAGTACTGAAAAAAATATGATTTTGAGAAAAGAAACGGACATTTTTTTTTTTATTTTACATGTTTGACTCTTTGTTATTTCGAATATTTTCTTCACTTCCTGAAAAGAAACGGGTTTAAATTGAACTATTTTTCTCTATTTTCTTTATTCAAACAGACAATCAGTTGGAGTTTTTCCCTTTTAAGTCTCTAAATTCAATAGAACTAGGTATCTGAATTGGTGGGCTTTCTTTTATCACTCAAGTGGCGCTTAGGCCCTAGTTATAGCCATACCTAAATCGAAACCGTAAAAATGTTCTTTTGCTTTTTTTGACCACTTAAACCTAATGGCTGAACGCAATTTTAGCCTGGTTGGTTTAGAAAAAAAATGATCTTTAAATTTTCTAGAAAAATAATTTATTAAACTTAAATTTAAACAAAAGAAATAAATCATTCCACAGAAATATTTCATTTCCATACTGTTCCATCTGTCACGATTTTTTTGATGGATCAGTGGTGGTTGATTTGTTGAAATTGTTTTCGTAGGGAAAGTTTTTTTCTTACAGAATTTTGCCGTGAAAAAAACTCATTTTCGTACTGTTCCAACTTTTTCGGTTGCATTAACTGAGGTCTGATGCCTAAGTTCACACGCGATGTGTGTGGTTCACTTCCTGTCAGGGAAAAACAAAAAAAAAAAAACTTTCCCAAGGAGCTATAGACTGAGAATTGGCTGTCAGAGTTCCAATGTTGCTGTTGTTCTTAATATCTAACACGGTTTCCAATCGACTGGTCTGTTTCCAAAAGCTTTTCCAAACAGTAATTTAAATTTATCTGAATATAAATAAAAGGTTCGTTCGGTTACTTTTTTGAAAAGGTAAAATTATTAAAAATTTGCTAAGAAACTGTGCGAATGCGACCACGCACTGAGAAAATTGCAAAAAAATGAGAGAGAAATCAATTACCCCTCTTTTCATTTTTTCGTAATTTTCTACTCGCCGAAATTCGACTTACTGAAAAATGAAAAACTGCTAACTATGTGACAGCTCAAAAGTTTGGCAAGTAAAACTCTATTTATTTTCGTCTTCAACGATGTCGGAGGAAGAAGTTGTAATTGAATGTTCTTCTAAAACATATCAGCGCATTCAAAATGTAAAGTTAAATAGGTATTTAGCTTATAAAAAATTCAATTCCAAATTATTTCGTAGATGCTGCATTTAACGATGATGTCAAAATGACGTTTCTTAAACTTTTTGTAAGAAAACCAGTCAGGTACTTCTCTTGTAATAGAGAGATTTCTCTCTCGATTTCTGATATTTGACGTTTTTCATTTTTCTATGTTGAAAGTACACGAACGAACCTAAGACATCAAGTTATTTCTTCCCTTATATATACGGTTTTTTCAACGCTTTCCTAGACCTCTTCAGATATTTATTCGTTTTGTACAACTTTTCGAATTGATTTCCTCACCGCAGGCCTAATTATATTCGGAAATTTCCCCTTCGCTGACGCAACAGCAGTTGTCACCTACGTAGATCCCCGCAAGCTCAACCCTTTCACTGTAAAATTTAAAAAAATGCAATTGAATGAAACTGAATTGCGTTTAGAAATCCCCAATAGGTTCGTCAAGTTCGAATAGCCCCACAACTCCAAACAGCACAAACAGAAATTTCCCAATCATATATGCATGGCACAGCCTTACCCAAAGGGCTCACCTTTCAGGTGTAACGTGTAACACACATTTTCCAATCGCAGTCAAACCAGTTTACACATTAGTCGTTGGCCACATACTCGTACACATTATATTGTTGTGTTGTACTGTTGGATGTGCGGTATCTGATGGTATAGAGAGGATCACTTAGCATATCTAGGTCGATTGGATACCAGGCAACCTATGATTATTAATTGTTGATTAAAGTTAATTCAGAATCCGAATTATGCGGCATCGCATGTTATAAACAATGCATTTTCGATCGAGGGGAATCTTTAGGATTACGAATACGATTTAGGCGTTATGTACATTTTCAATAAGTCAACTGGAAAGATATGCCGAACCTATTCATATTCAAAACAAAATTATATGCTTGCATAATTTGTTCATGGATTGTAAAAGTTATAGGAATGGAAGGAGGAATATGCGTTAGGTTGCGTCGAAACAGTTGTTATGAGAAGAAATGGCCGCATTAAGTTAGTGCGAGTCTATTGTGAATCAAATTCCGCTCCTACGCAAGAGTAAACAAAAGATGAAATGATTTTGTTTTTGGTTCAAATCTGTGCACTTTTTACTATGAAATCTTTGACTTTTGAGAAGTAGCAATTGAACGTTTATTCTAAGTTCAGCACGAAAATGGCAGTGCGCTTTTTGAATAAATAGCATTTTTTTGTCATGTGGTGATTATTCGTTAAGATGCATTTATTTGTTTGGTTTATATTTAACAAACCTTCCCCAAGAAATGCAGGCCATGACAGTGGAAACCGCATCCAAATCCGTTGGGTGATTTTCGAGATAAGCGTGCGATCAACGATGTCTGGGGAGTTGCGCTATGAAAAACGAGAGATGAAATTGTAAATTGTGAAGTTTTGACGTTTGTCGAAAACTTGCTGCGCCGTAATGTAGGGTGCAGAGTATTTGACACGTTTTCATACTATTGTTAAAATCATAGAAATTCTAAGTTTGTTCTTTATGGTTTTATGCTAAAAACTTATAATGAAATCACGGCGAATAAGTATTTATAGTAATAGAGACAACTGATTAGACGTTTAGATTTTGTATCCATTTTCCTGCAAGGCTCCTTCAAAGAAGGAGAATTTTGACAACTTCATAAGGAGGTTTTGACATATGTCGCCTTAAATATTTTATTTTGTAGTATATTGAACTTTTCTCGTCTATATACTATATGCTGTATGACCCCAACATAGTAGTTTCTTATCTCCAAATTTGACAACTACATATAATCATTTTGATTCGGAGATATAATTTCGGCATCCAAATCCTATGTTTCTTGAAGTTTCGGGATAAGCTCTTCTTCCTCGCTAGATACAACAACTTAGTCGGATTCACCGCATAAGCTTATTTCGGTTTCATCAGATGAGGATTGGTCCAATATGCGCTTCACGTAAACTGATTTGGGGCGTTTACGGTCTTTTAATTTCATAACTTTGGCAACCTTTTCAGCTGTTAAAGTTTTTATTCTCTCCTTCTCAGAAGTGTCTGTATAAACTTTAGACGTAGCAGCATTAGCTCAATTTTTTTTTTCGGCGCAACTTTGGAACGGGTCGAAGCTGTTCCGGTGTCAAATAGAGTGGGTTCACGTAAGTCGAGGGTGAATTAATTGGACTGTCATTGTTTGAAAATTGCACCATATCAATATACTCTGTACTACTTGCCGATTGATCAGCTTCGACGATGTTATCTGCAACCCCTCGCAAGTGTGATCTGTTTATAGTTGCTTCCTGTTAAGCATCTACGTTTGTTTTATGTATTCGACAGGTTGTCAAATGCTCCTACATCAGTACCGGCAAATTCTCCCTTTTGATAGCATAATATAAAATTAAAAAATGTTCTTGAAAAACATCAAATACAATCGAAACAACTAAATACATGGACTCCTTACAAGTCACATGCAAGGTTTTTAAATTCCGGACTTAATATTAAAGCCAGTAAAAAACTTACATGCATTAACTTACCTTGAAAGTTATATACAAAGAAGGGAAATTACAAAAATTGAACAACTCACAACAAACGCAAGCCTATCACTGAAAGAACACGTGTCACGTGTCAACGAACGAACGTAATACTCAGAGACAAATGATACTGAGACCCCCAACTCACAATCCTCTTGCAGCTGGGCCACTCAGTTTTTTTTCAAATTCGCCATTTTGTTTTCCTATCGGTGTTGTGTCAATTAAGAATCCGTGTGACATGCAAAAACAAACAAAAAATACAAAAATAAATGCTGCCAACCTCGACAACCGCGGGGAAATGTGCTAGAATTCGGGAATACCACATTTTCACATTACTGAATGCCATTGGTTAGTAATTATATATTGTTAAAAGGCGAATAATTGGATTTCTTTAGTTAATAAAACTAGCTAAATGAGATTTTCTATATACTAAAAACTTATTATGACAAACATGGTTGAGTATTTTGCGCTTTTGAATGTCATTAACTTCGATTTCATGCGTAAATTCTTAGAAAACTGAAGAAAATTTGCTCAATATATTTCTATTTTACTTCGAACAATCTGCTTTGTTTATTTTTCATATATATTTTAAGAAAATCTCCACTTATTCCTTAAAAAAATATTATGCTCACGTAACGTATTTCGGTTGGATAACATTTTGTCAGTATTGTTGTCATTTGACAGTCGTAGAGGTGGTCGCAAACGATTTCTAATTACAATTTGTGAATACGCGTAGGAAATAAATTGAAAGACCGGGTGTAAATCCTATGCCGAGCAAGTCAACCATTCAGCTTGACTGCAAAATAAAGTATGGACTGGGCGACATTTAAGATTGACACCTCCTTGTACCAGAAGAGAAAACTAGCATATTTTCCCCTAAAAAATCAGATTGCGACAACAGTCGCAAGAAAATGACAAGAACCGGCCGAATAATGTCAAAAAGTGGTAATATTGACTGAGCCCCAAGTTGCTCTAAATTGCCACTTTAGATTTCTTCTTATGGCCCAATTCGCTAATTGCGATAAAATTAGGCCCCCATACAAAATTAAGCCGCACAGAACGGAGTTGAAGCTAAATTTAAAAAAAAAATTACAGAAAACGTAAGCTACCGGGGAAATGCAAAATAGGTTAGGCCACAAATTATTTTTGACAAATCAAGTGGATTGGGTGTGAATTAAGTGGACAGAACGTAACTTAGTAAAAGAAAAAAACAAGTAAAATAGCGCCAAGATCAACCAAATGGATAATGCACTAGTTTGTGTTTGTTCAATTTCCCGCCAAACTTTCAACTGTCAAAACTAAGCGAACATTTAGCAAGGCGGTTAAGAGAAACATTGAAGTGGCGCTGAGTTTAAGCTTTTCTAGAACAGTGCACTAGGGTTATGGGGTAACTTGAGGGCAAAGGTGCAGAAAAAAAACCAACAACAAAAAAGAATTGCTGAAATTAAATTCAGAGATCTGCGACATTTTATGAAAAAATGTGCAAAAAAGAGCAATAGCCAATATTCATTGGGCTAGAACACCCAGCACCTCTACGTACGCCCATTCGAGTGCCTTGAGGTAAACTCTGTACCAAAATATGGAATTCAACTGAGAGCGAGGCATTTAAGTTTGATCAACGAAATATTTATTATAAAACTGTTCAAATTTTTAAGTTAATAACTAACTATAAAAAAAAACACTCTGAAATAATAAATTGAATATTGAGGCTCATTCCGAGGAAACTTTTAAAGTCTTAACCTGATTCCTGATGTACCTGATACATATTTACGTTAAAAAACATGTTTCAAATACCCACTAGCAAGAACGAGAAATGGCCAAAAATATCTGAAAAAAATTTAAAACTTCTGAAAAAGCCTTAAAAAAAATGTTGTACGAGTATATAATTTTTAAAGGCAACTCTATTTCTGAATTTCATTATCTGGAAGTTGTAAGACCTTGAAAAAAAGTCAACGTAAGGCTGGTAGCATTTGCACAACAAAATCATGTTGGGATTTTAGGTCTAATGGTTCTAAAAAGTTGTCGTTGGCTGTCAAACTTGCCATGTCAATGTGTTTCTTGCACACATTTTATTTATCAATATAGTTTGTAAGTGACTGTAATTTACTTATTCCATTTGTTAATTCTGTTGGCGACTGCAATTGGGACATTTTTCCAACTAGCGCAAAATTACTTGCTAGATTGTCTAAAATGGGAGATAAAAATTCAGCTGTTTTGGAAATTTGGAAAATCAAACAAAAGTGGTAGTGAGGTTTGTCAATAAAAATATTTTTTCATCGGATTTATTTCGCAAAAGAAACGTTAAAAAAGACAAACAGCGCTGCCAAAAGTACTACAATAGGAGTATTATACTCCTTTTTCGTCGACCGTACTCCCATACTATCTAAAGACAAATCTTACTCCTATTTAAATATTTTCACTTGCCTTGTATACGTAGCAAATTGCAAAACAAGTTTTGTTATGTGTTCAATTTTTTTTTATATTCGCGGTGAACAAACTCCTATGTATCCTTAAAGTTTTCCTTTTACTGTCACTATTTAAAGGCTTTTTCAATGAGGATGGGTCGATGTTGAAATGGAATAAGGTGTGAGGTAATAATAAAATTTTTTGAAAGTATGTAAAGAATACAAAGCAATTAATAATTTTCCGCCGCGGTTTCTCAGGGTAACAAGGATCCTGGGGACCAACTTTTTGGCTGATTATTTACCGATTGTCTCGAACTCTGCCATCAAAAGTTGAAGAGTCGACTTTGAAGGGCCACCACATCTGCAATAAAATGGATGCAAACACGCTCAAAGTATGCGCTGATGAACACTAATTTTTTTAATAAAATTTTATCATTTGGAAGTGCTGATAAATTGTGTAACTTCCCATTGTGAGATGACATTACTTACTAGTTATAAACACCAGACTAGATAAACGCCACCAAAACAGCATGGCCGTCACATGTTACCAACTTCGACCCGTTCCAATTGGAAAATTTTGTTCTGTACTCCCGGTACTCCCCAAAAAAAGTTCACTTATAATCCGCAACAAATTTATGAAATGGCAGCCCTGAAACCAAATGTCATTTCTGTTCTACTACATCTGGGATATTATTTGCTAGACACGTAGCTGCCCGTGGAAATCGGCCATTTAACTGTATAGATAGAGGGCACATTCAAAAATCTAGTTATCTCAAGTCGACCATATTGGTATTAACTAGATGCAACCTGAACGGCAAAAAGGAGGTAATGCCACTTTTCCTACGTCAGCCACATATGCGAACTGTCAATTTAGTACTAAACATGTTGACGTCATTATGATGTAAAGATTTTTCGCTGTCCCAGCGATTACCGATTTTTTTGTGACGTCAGCATGTCAAAATTTGTCACGAAAAATGACACGTTTCTTGACTAGATTCGTCGGCTACCCTTCCATAAACATCTACTGAAACAGCTGCTCATATGACCGATCTAAGCCGATCAAAACTGAGATGAATCAAGTCAGACAATTGTCAGTAAACTTTGTGCTCTGTTTTCTAAACGCTTTGAAATTAACCAAAAAATATTTATGACAATTAGGATGACATCTTGTAGCTTTTCTTACTTAAGATTGCGTGTGCTTCTAAAAGATGCCTAATGTTGAAGGGACCTACAAAGCTACAATGTTCTGCCGCTGTACGTCTAAACTGATAACCTCCTATCAATTGAATACGATACGAATAAGTTAGTCGGGATATTTACATTAAAATAATTACCGCCATCACGAAAAAAAAATGTTTGTAAATTCGAATGTTTTGAATTATTTATCGATAGGCCGCTTAACTGATTTCTAAGCCTCGCCGTCGTCAGCAAGTATATATTGTTCCCTTGAAAGTTGAATGTAGCCAACAGCCTATCTATACATCTAGGCATGTGTCAGTGAGAGAGAAAATTAAAAATTCATTAAGGGCGACTCTCGTCGTCACCTCCTTTTGCGGAAGTTAGCTAAAATGTCCATTAGAATCGCCTCATGTATTATGTAGGATAAGGATTAAGGCGAACAAAGACGTGTTCCTCGCTCCTCCCATTCTATTCAATTCCATTCTGTGTATTGACTTCAGGAAGTGAAGAGTTGTAATGATTTGCGCGTGTTACACGTGAGCTGTGCCACGACGAAGGCTCTGGCTCACCTCAAACTCTCTCCCATCTAAGGTTTGAATTTCTATTTTTTTTTTTTTTTTTCTATTATTTTTCTTTTTTTACTTCTTTTGTTGTCTTCTTCCTGGCTTTGCGAGGTGCCTCTCTGGATGGGTGTGTATGTGTGTGTGTGTTTGTATGGGAATGTTTGAAGGGCTTCGAAAGGTGTTTAACCTTTCGTATATATGTGCAGAGTTGGTTTATTTTTTTCTCTCCTTTCCCACTGATGGACTATAAATTTCCATCTTTCGAACGGAACACATTGTTTGCTTTGAATAATTGTTTATGATATATATGGATGGAGGAATTTATCTTTCTTTAAACACAGAGGCGACAATACACAGCTAAAGGATGTGAAATGACAACATTTTCGTGGGGCCATTAACCGTGGCTGATCTAACAGAAACAGAAATTGAGAAGGTGACTTCAAAGATAAAGGTATGCGTATGACCTCTCCAGTCCTGACTTCAAGCAGACTATTACGCGCAATTGTCCACGCTGTGGTGGAGTTAAATTTGAATGAGGGGTAGTAAATAAATTAACTTTCCCAGATATGTTTATATTAAATACATGCGACTACCTTTTTCAGATTGTTAAACAACGATCGCGCAACAAATGGAAAAACACACCACACCTCACTTCAGAGGGGTAGCTTAGCTTTCTTTCTGTCATTGTCATTCTCTCATTGTCAGTTGTATCCTGTCATAAATATTGTGAGCACTTATTTTTTCGCTAAAAGTGACGGTAAAAGTGGGCATATTTTTGCGGATTTGTGGGCTTCCCGAGAGTAGGTTCTTATGCTGAAAATGTCGTTAGTCTAAATAAAATGGTCTTTCATATTTGGGGTAAGAGCTAAATATGTTTTAACCTTTTGAATGTGGTGTAGGTTTCTCTATAAAAATTGAATCATCCAACTGATGGCAAATAAAAAAGTTGTTTCTTTGGCGCATGACATTTGCATTTCTGTCTAAATTCGTCTGCATTCTAGATGACAGGAATTATCTGGCCAAACCTGCCAGATTAAAGATATGCAGTGTACCATCCCAGCGCAGTTCGTTGTCAGATTATTATTATTGACGCAGGTAGAAGAAATATCAAATCCGATTTTGTTATGACCGATGACTGTAAATGCCTTTGACTGGCAATCACCAAAGCCCATACATCAAATGGGTTCGGAACAAATTAGGAGAATTGGAATTTGGGGGTATTGTCACCTGTTGGTTGGGGTGACGGAAGAGTGTTTCCTGTGTTTCCAGGTGCATGACAATGCAGTATATAGCCAGTGCGTAGGTGGGAATATTCGGTGGAAAGTTGATGGGTGTCTGCTTTTCGTGCGGAATGCATTTCGGATATGTTTTCTTTGGGGAGAAAGTTTTTATATTCTTTTGTTAGAGATGTGTGACAGATCGATATCAGAAGCAACAGGTTTTTTTTTTTATCTACGGTCAGTGTATTTCAACATATAGCTTATGGATTTTCGGTGCTAGAAATGTGTTGTTTTGTGGAGAGATCATCGGAATGTACTTTTAAAACTGACCTGATTTATTGAGTGATATAGTTTTTCGAATTAAGACTTCGTAGGCCATATGGATGCCTACATTTTGTGCTTTAGTTCTAAGGAAGTGTCCCGTGCCTGAATATTACCCAAAGGGGGCCACTCATGAAAGTTGACTTCCTCGTGGAAGACATACCCAAGGTGAAAAGACGAACAAAACGAGCTTCAGGTTTGACAAATCTGTCAAATAAGGGCTACTCGAAGAGTGATGGTCTGTGAGCGTCTTGTGGTAAACTTGTCCAGCTTGGTAGCTTTACTCAAAACTGCTTCCTATCAATGTTCCGGCAAACCATTATGTTTATCCGACGGTGTATGCCATTCGCCTATATTAAGTGGACCTGCAATTTCTCAACAACTTTTGACCTCATCGCTCTCAGGAGAAGATCTGGAGCTTACCTTATGAGCCTTTTAAATATCGACTTAGATGTAGTTGTCTTGTAAGAAAAGCAAAGGCGCTTTCGAACTGTAAACTGTTCGGATTCAGCGTTCGGATAGATTTAAGCTCTTTACGTCGGGAGTAGATTGATTTGGCAGTATAGTGGGTGCATATTTACAAGTTTCATGCAGACAGTGGATGGTTATCAATTATGAGGGAGATCTGCAATTTTAAAGTTTAGGCTTGGAAAACTAACTCTGGCTATAATGGTAAACCAAAGTTGATGTACGCAGCTTTCATAGACGAGGCAGCGTGATTGGAAGGGGTCTGACCTCAACCAGAACGGAGAGAAGATGATAAACTTTTCCTGTGCAAATGGGCATGTCCATTGTTAATACATCGGCTCGGGTTGCTGGCTGATAATGCGAGAAAAGATCTACATGGCTTGGAGCGCGCAGTATTTATCACAGAAAAAACGAAAGGCTTTATAAAGTTTCGATTTACTGAAGAGACTCGGCTTTTCGAAACCGGTACACGTTGGCGCAAAAGAACTTGTATAAATTGTATAAATAGGCTTTTAAGGCAGCTAAAGACCGCAGTCTTGACAGGAGCTTGACAAATAGTAAGACCGTTATTATAGATCTCTAAGCGAAGCCAGGCTGTTCAAAACAAAATAGTCCATTATCATTAAAAGCTTCAAAACATCTTTCGTCTAGATGGAGCGAACACTTTTGTTGTCCATTGAGAATGACAGATCCACCTCTTTTAACAGGGCGAAAAATAGTCCGACGTTTTAGACGAAGTCACTTTTGGGATTAATTCGCTAAAAGCTGGGAAATCTGTGTCCTTCCAGAAAATGCTAAAGGAAGAGAGTCTTAAATGGCTTTCACCCGGCGATTGGCTAACTGGGGTGATTCGGATTGTGACAGGAGATATACAATATGAATAATCCAATTATGGAGGTATGTCACTTTGAAGTCTTCCCTGAAAAGCTGTTGGAAATGCGCTATCAAAATATGCTCAAGGGACGGTAGTATAGTATGACCAATAAGAATGGTACTTGAGATGGCTTGGGAGTATGCCCCATTTGCAGTAGTGTGCGCAGAATTTGGGGGGTATGAGACTTATTTTTTTATAATGAAATACTTGTCAATGACATCCATAAAAGAATTGTGCACAGCTATCTGAGCTGTTGGGCTAGAACACCCATCCCTGCGTACGCCACTGCCCATTCGAATCCCTTCTCTGCAAACTCTGCACTAAAATATGAAATTTAACTGAGAGCGAGGCATTTAATTCTTTAATACGCAAACTGTAAACGTGGTGTTTTGATAAACGGCGTTTATTAACAAGTAATAGTCTGATTTAACCTCACACGTAGCTTGCCGCTTCTATTTTTGTCAATCCTTGGATTTTGTCCCCCTATTGTTCAAGGAGCTTGTTAATATTCTTCATTAAACCAGAATTTGCGTTAGAATCCCTCTGTGAGACTATACAGGAACAGGTCTTGTTTAAACTTGCGTCATATTGTCAGGTGATCGAAAGAAATTAGGGTCGGCATTCTGCAAGGCGAAACGTTCAAGCGTTTTCGTTTGCACGAACTACATACTTACTTCTGTAATTAAAAGCACTTGCTCACGAAAACGTCTCAACGTTTTCGCCTTACAAAATCCGACCCCAGATTGTCGAGGTCTTGTGGTGGTGATCTGTAATATTCGAATTATCTGGTGTTCTCAATCTGAACATCCTAGCACTGGAAGAAGCAGTAAACCTCCGCAACACATCCCTGATGATTATTGTAATTCTTCCCAAAGTTGTTACATATTTTTCCCGGCAACCTGAAATTCAATTAGGAAAGGGCTTGTGATGGTCTTTTGAATTTGAAGTCATCAAAGAGTTTTGACTGCTAGCACTACTTATCCCCTGTACTTCGTGGCCGGAAAAGAAACATGCCCCCAAGGTAAATCGTCCCCCAAAGCCGACTTTTCTAAACGCACATGCATCCGACTACAAACACTTCAACCTTCCTCCTAACTGTGCACCTGCCCATTAGTTTCCCAAACATTATAATGACCCCACAGAGAAAACGATTTTTGTAAATAAGCTAAACCCAACCACCGTTAATATCTGGCTCACAGCACAGCGGCAAATCGGCCGACAGTCTCTGAACAGAACAGAAAGTATCTCACCAAAGCTAGGATTTGAATTGATAATCACGACGACCCTGATTTCCTACACACGTTTCACTTTACCGCCCATCATCAGCGTGAATCTTTAATCACACAAAGCAAAGCGAACGAAATTCGAACTCCCTGCAGTCATCAAAATACACTCCCTCCTCCGTGTTGCCATAGTTAGAGAGAATAACATAAGTGGAGAAAAAGTCGCGCATCGATCAGACAGATATAGATTTCCCGAAAAGCTTCTTCTTTGCGGTTTTTCTTGTATTTGTCTTTTCTTTTCTTTTCTTTTCATTTCTTTTCCTTTCATCGATCATTTCATTACTGTCGTTTGTTTGGGTGTAGCCGCTCGAGAGAGATTTTTATTTCATGCGCTCGTCATCATCTTTTGCTTCTTATCCGTCCGCCTCCACTTTCCTGGCAAAGCCAGTACTCCGTTTTCCAATACCATTCCAAGCGAACTTTCCTTAAACAGAATGTATTTGTTTAAACGCGAGCGCGCGCTCTTCTTAACTTAGCTCAACTTCTCGACTTCTCGTGTATTCACACAGTGCGACCTGTTGGAAGTCAGATTCACTGTACTGCGATTGGGACGGGATGTAAGGCACGCAACAGAGACGGGGGAATAGTTATAAACATTGCGACGTAATCGCCTGGCGTGCCTCGTGTGCGAGATGGGTAAAAAAGGGTTCTTGAACTTAAAAGGGGTCACCTCGCGAACACACACAAGCGGCACGAAGCCGAAGAGATACCTGCGTCTATAGTACCGCGCCTGTTACAAAGTGACTGCGACTAGCTGGTCGGTTGGCTGGCGGTTGCTTACCTTGTGCTTCATCTCTGCACAGCCACCGCGCACTCCACCATTAGGCTGGTCTATTCTTCGTACGGCAAGTTTCTAATTTTTCTTTTTGCTCAGTCCTCTTTGCGTTCCTTTTCTAATATAATTTATTTTCTTCAATGCGGCGAGTGTATCTAGGTTTTGTTTGAATTTCAAAGGAGGACGAAGTCGACCGAGAAGCACAAAACAAAAAGACCGTACAGCCGAAGAAATTTATTATCTAGGCAGCCTAGGGTGTTGTAAAGTGGTTAAAGCTATAAATGAGCCTCCGTGTCGAAGATCACATAGAAACAACAAAAAAAAACATAACAAAGCGGCTGCTTGTTGTTTTGCTTGAGGATTGCCCTCAAAAAAAAAGAAAAACCTAACGATCGCAGAAGGTATGGGTAGCTTGTGTTTGTTTGAAGCTTTTCTTAGAAATTTTAGAAACGATTTTCAGGTTTTTTGGTTACAGTCAACGATGACTTAAGGGATGGTCAGTGGATTGGGTTGTTCTATCTGCTGTTGCAATGGCAACCGGGCTTAGGTTCTGAGAATGTCGATCAAAAAATGCTGACAGTGGTTGAGATCATGAATGGAATTCTTCGGTATTTGAAAAGAGAAGGTCTAAAAACAGTATTTATTCTGTTTGGACAACGGTCCTCCTTCTTTTCCTAAACCTTTCCATAAATCAATTCCCTGTTAGACAATCCTCTATACCCTGGACTCGATTTAATACGACCGGTGACAATTATAAACATGGCTAAGGGCCCAGTTTAGTTTAGTTTTTTTAAGGGACAGTACAGAGTTTCCTGACGGTATCGAATTAAATAGCTTTATATGTTTATTGCGGATCTCTATACAGGTGGGCCACCCTTACTCTATTGGAACCGATTATTTTAAAGCAACATAATACTGAGGCCGGCAGTCACTTAGAAAGCTGGCATTATCCTTCTACATTCACAAGGCACATGGAGCTTAAATCAAACTTACGAACCAATATAGACCCTTCTCCTAGCACGTAAGCTTTATAAAGCCTCATTCTAAACAGGCATATTTGCTAAACAATCATGTGAGAAACAACTGGGACAAACAACGACTCAACATCAAAGCGCCAAAAATCCTTGGGAAAGCGGTTTTTGTTTTAAAAAATGGAACGGTTCACTCCAGGCCGTCCATTCTCACGTCTTTCAGCGATGAATCGTTCCTAAAGTTCGACTAGTAATACATAATGGAGATTCACAAAAATATTGTTGATTTTTTCATCGCACCAGAAAAGTGGAACGAGAACCCTTGGCTCACCTCCAATTTATCTCGATTATTGTTGGAATATTGGTCACGTTAAGCTGATAGCGTTTGAAGATAAGAAAATCGTTTGTCTTAATAAAAAAAATTCCAAGCAAATTAAGCAAGCAAATTAAGGGAGCCGGCGAATGGGTCGAGGTTTTTGTCAGGGATGGTATCCCAAGCCGGCCAAAGACTGCCAGCCAAGAACTGTAAGGAGGATGATATGCTCAGGATTATTGGAATCAGCAACCTATAGCTTGATGGTAAATCGCCGAGCTTAAAGAAAAAGAGGGGTGATAGATGCACTTCTATAGTGATCAATCAAGAACCTGCTTCTTTGGCAAAGACAGAATGTTTTTTTGGGTGGAATTTTGTGGTCTCAAAACGGCGCTCAATTGTGTTATTTGTGTCTTTTCCTCGTACGGGAAATACAACAACTTAAACCAACCAACCTAATAGTTGCCGGTTAAGTCTACGAAGACCTATGTCAGGTTTGGAGATGGACTTTTGCAATTAAAATCATCCCTTCGGACTTGATGAGTTTATGAGGACCACGTTAGTTGAGGTTTATCAACCTTATTTCAGCGAAAACGCTACAGCTACAGAGGGCTAACCTCAACCACGTCCTCCTCCTTTAAGGCATTTTTTCTGTACGGAAGATGCGGATCCTTTGAAGCCTTTGATGTTGGGGGCTCAATGTATGTACTCAAGACATAAATACTCTACCCAGCATGTTCTAGACAAAGGTGCACCTAAATCCAGCATATGAGTAGTCATTGACACAGATTGACAGTCAAATTTGAAACTTCTTTCCTGACCGTCAAAGCACTCTTGATGCAAAACCCTCAGCGGAACTGTTCTCTGTCAGGAAGGAAAACTTCGCCTTAATACTTATGGCGATTGCATTAATACCAACATTTGGAATCTACCTTTCAGGCGGCGTTAGAAGCTCAAATGGATCAATGGCGATATGCAGAAATATATAAGCCATATGGCACACTATTTGCTGCTCTCGTGGGACAGTGTTTATTGGCAGCTACTTTAACCTTACCTAACCTCAACTTCTCATACATACAAAAATAAACTTTTTAAGTAAGGGTTTTTAATTGGTGAACCCTTTCAGCTGAAGGTCTGTTTATTAGCAGATTGTGCTATCAAACTGCTATTCTGGGCTATACTCAAGCTGCCATCCATTTTGTGATCAATTGAAATAAACTTCTCTTAGGAAAAAAAGGCCGAATAGCGTCAGCCGTGAACGAGTAATTCGTGACGGAAATTGTTGTAGTTTTGGATGCGAAGTCGATTCAACGCAGTTCAAAATGCACGGATCAACCGTCAGAATGATTGCACGATATCAATGAAACTTTAATTGCAAACTCCTCGAAAATGGCGCCCAACATCGAAAGATGTCAGTAGTTTGGTAAGCAATCTGACAGTTAATACCCGTCTTTATTAGAATAAACTGCGTCCAGCCAACTGTCACTGAACTGACATTTATGTTCGAGGTGTTTCCCAATCCATAGCTTTAACTAACGACCTTTGAACAGTATTTCAAACATAAAACGCAGAAGCGGTTGAGAGAGATTACTACGCAACATCCCAACATAAACCAAATACAGCCGACCTTAGGCTATAAAATTGATTGTCTTCATCAGCTTGGATATATCTCTATAGATATTTATTCTTTTTTTTTTTCTAAAACTATTCCCATCCATCTCTTAATATGCTACATCCTCCGCATAAGCCAACACAATACACAAAACAAAAACAACAAAAAACAGAAACAAAGCTCCTCATGGTCATAATGCCATTTACGGCTAAAGCCTGACAACATCCGAAGGCGGATGCACACCTCGTGCAGTTAATAATACCAAAGGAGAGCCAATTTAAAAGGCTAACAGATTCATATAGCGTAGACCACCATATAGACAAGCGACAAACTTTTCGGCTACAACTATTCACGTGCCTATAGGTGTACACACAACACACGTACAAACTTCATTTCGTATTCGACAGATATTACGCAATTTGTGCTCTCTGTCTTGCTTCCTCGGTTCTTCTGGCGGTGGTGGTGGGCATCAATTATCAGTGCTTGCACCTTGTTCTATGATTCGCGCGCTCCAAAGCTTACTTTGTTTGTGTGTGTTTTTTTTTCTCAAGCTTGTAGCGTACAGGGTTGGGTAAAGGCAGTCACAGCAACAAGTGGTCGTGTAAGGTTTGTAAAGGTGGAAGGAGGCATTGTGTGCTCTAGGCAGGGAAGTGTGGCTCACCTATTTTGTAAGAGTAACTTTAGTACAAATATGTGTATAAGAACCCGTTTCAGTTTGGTCTACATTTCAATAAAAACTGTTGGCGCTGTGGACATAGTTGCGGTATGCTGTATGCAAGGCTTTCACACGGGATGGTAACTTGGATTAAGATTAAGATTAAGGGACCCACCAGGCTGCTTTATCTGTGACTTAAGTGCCATATGATGGGTTATATGTCAATGTGAATTATAATTCTGAAAGGTGCTATATACATGTGGACCAAGCAGCCTTGAACACACACGGCTGGACTGGACTAGAATTTATGAACGCGTGTGTAGGTTTTGTGCTCCACATTCAAGAGTGGCATGCAAATACAAAAGAAGCCAGTGGTATTTGTTTATCCTGAGTCAAAGCTTACCCAAGGTAATGTGAACAATTTTGAAAGAAAATAAGAAAAAAAAAGCGGATGTGACGCATCATCGCCTACTGGCACTTAAGACTCGACTATCAAACAAGTTAGCTGAGTATCAAGCTAATAGAAGTTGTGGATACTCATTTGCGGCACTGAGGGCCAATGCTGCCAGCTTTTATGAGAGGTATGGGTCAAATTTGAAAATCTTGCAGCCAAAAATTGTCACTCTCAGATATGAAGAAGAAAAATACGCATTTTTTTGAAATTCTTTAGTGAAATTGTTTTTTGAAGACTACAATGTTGAATTAAAAAAAAACACAAACTCGCAATTGAGAGACTTTCCTAGTTTCCATTTTTAAATGTTACACTTAGTTCGCTGCTCGAGCTAAATTGTAGCTCCCATACAAAATTCTCTCCAAAATTTAGCTGAGCTAAACTTAAGCGAACCCGTTTAGCCGAATGGTACGCAGCTCGAGCTAAATAATCAAACTTTTATTCTGAATGTACTTCATGTCAAAATTTAGGGTGCCCATTTTATGGGTCGGCACATTTTCTCAAGCTAAATTGTAACAGATCGTTGTGTTTTTTTTTCTGTTGCGGAAAAGTATGCAAGGAAGAGCTTTTTTAATTATTACGTGGACGAGAAGTACCTAGAATCAGAAATAGTTGAAATAAGATGGAGTTCTATTTTTGAAGGAAGTTTTTTTCAAAGAACAGCTGTTTTCTGGGACACTTATCCACGGCGTACTCCATGTCAAATCTTAGGCGAGAAAAGTTGGAGACTAGATAAAATTTAGTTTAGCTCGAGCAGCGTACTACGCTTTAGAACGCTGCTCGATTTAGCTCCCGTACAAAATTCTCTACAAAATTTAGCTGACCTAATTTTAAGCGATTCGCTTAAGCCGAGTGGTACGCAGCTTGAGTAAAAAAATCAAACTTTTGTTTCCGAATGTACTTCACGTATCTGTCAAAATTTACAGTGAAGCGTAGTATGCTGCTCGAGCTAAACTAAATCTGGTCTCCAACTTTTCTCTCCAAACATCAGCTTAAGTCCTAGCTAAGTTTTGACATAAAGACCGCTGTGGAGAAATGTCAGAAAAAACAGCTGTTCTTTGAAAATAACTTCCTTCAACAATTTAATTTACTTGAGCAAAAATTTTAATTTTATAACTAACAAGTAGGTATGGACACAAATGAAATTGAAGAAGACTTCATAATTTGTGCAGCTGCGCAAGTTATTGCAATAGCTGCAATGAAGCAAAAACACTACTTCTTTTCGTGTAAATCCCTACGTAAAATAAAGAAAAACACCTCATTCGCACGAGTAAATCCACATATTGCCCACAGAAATTTGCGGACTACTACTATGAGTCTGGAAGAATAATAGAAGGCGAATGGGGAAAGCAAGTTTTATCAGGTGCCGAGCTCTGTTCTTTCCAATCTGTACCTGGAAGACCCAACGAATCTGGGAAACTTTTAAGAAACAAAATCAAAGATTTTGTTAATTCTCCTGTTGGTGCTATTCCTTCCTAAGGGAGGTTGTGAGGGGCCGTTCGTATCTTCCCTCCGCATTTGGATAAGGTCCGTTACCGTCTGCGTTAGGGAAGCCACATTTTTCACAATACAATTTTTTTTGATCGTTTTGCTGTATTCTTAAACAACAAAAAGACAAAAATTATATAAGTAGGTAATTATAACATAAAGTTCAGATAATATAAACACAAATATGTGTAGCTGGAGCCTGGTGTACTTGAAGTAGCATCTTGTTGAACTTCTACATCTTCAAGTAAATGCTTATCAGAAACTGATGCGTTCGTAAATGGACTAGAAACAGATGGAAAAGTTAAATAAATGAATTATATTTATATTGCATAGTTACGTTTACTTTCTTTTGCTAGATGCCGGCGTGAGGAATGATACCACGCAGACAATTCCCAATCAACAGTATCCTCAGAAAGGTGTTCGTCATTATCTTCGGAAAATTCTTTTGCGGCACTCCCTGACTTCTCCAATTTTTTGCCGGTTTTATGATAGCGATGACTGTCCCGTAAAAATTTCCATTGTGCTTTACAGTCTTCAACTATAAAAAAAACACTTGTGTTATGTGCTTTTTAAGAGGTAGAACTTACCTGTTTTTTCCTATTGCTTCAGATATAGCTCTCCAATCAGCGTTAACTGCGTCCAAGTTGCTATGGTACGTGTCTGCAAGGCTCAATATCGATGGATGTTGCTCCACAAGCATCGCCAACATTTTCTTCGCCTCGACACTAAAAATCGTTTTATGTTTTCGTTTTTTTTTATTGAATTCCAAGGACTTCTCTTCTATTTCAAAGGACTCTAAAAGCTCTAAATACTCCTCGTCCATATATTCATTAAAATCAAACATATTTTAAATACAAACAAATAACAGCAGAGCGATCTGTCAAAATTTAGGTGGAGAAAATGTACCGACCCATTAAATGGGCTCGATAAATTTTGACAGATACATGAAGGACATTCTGAAACAAAAGTTTGATTATTAAGCTCGAGCTGCGTACCACTCAGCTAAATGGGTTCGCTTAAGTTTAGCTCAGCTAAAGTTTGGAGAGAATTTTGTATGGAAGCGAAAATTTAGCTCGAGCAGCATACTAAGCTTGACAATTTAATGGATCGTCACATTTTCTCAAGGTTAATTGTGACAGATCGTTGTGTTCTTTGTTCTGTTGTTCTTTTGCGGAAAAGTATGCAAGGATGAGTCAAACATATCTTGTGAGATGATTTCACTGCTGTGAGTCTGTTCAATAACTGTATAAAAAAATAATTTGGCTCATTCACAATTTACTGTTTAGAAACTTTTAGTTATACGAAAATAGTATGTATGTGTGCATTTTTTATAAATTCCTAAAGAGCATAAAAATCGGCAAACTTTCAAGTGAATTTCCTAGATTGCGATAAATCCCAATTATATATTTTAAGGAGCCAGTGAAAAGTTCGTAGCTACTCGGCAATAAATAGCCAATGCTGGCAATGCTTTGTGGTTTTAATAATAGCTGCGCCGGAAGCTACACATTCAACAAACTGGCATACACCCATCTTTACCGAGGTTATACCTGAAGTAAGATCATTTCATCAACAGTAGTAAAAGCATTTACGAATATTGCAAGCACTGACGTCTAAATCTTGTAATAGAACTTCCTCACTTAGGTGGCGCTACAGTCCGAGGTGGTCTTGGGAATCAACCAATTTTTTTAATTTTCATACTTGAAGAGTTTAAGCCCCAATGAAACTAAATTTTTTCCTCATTTTTTCATGTTGAAAAGTTAGCGGTGTGTAAAAGAGACGGTAAGTGTATAACGAAAGGGGTAGCAATCGTTTGCAAAGCAACCACAAATTTTCAAACGAATTTATTACCAAATAATCTTGAAATGTCAAAAGATACATTTTAAATTGCATTTTTTTTTTTTGACGTTACTACATTTATAAAGCTAGTGTGTAAGCACTCACTCCTATCGGGAATTTTCGTTCAAATTTTTCGTACTGCTCTAGTTTCATTTTAAAAGCAGAAAAAATGCAAAAATGTGTCATGGACTGGGATTGTCTCGGTAGCAGGGTTGCCACCCAAATTTAGGGTTTTTTTTTTAGCCGTCGAGGGAAATCTGGGGGGAGAAATTGTTTATATGATATTTGTGGAAATTGTTTAGGCGGAAATCTGAGGTTTTTAAAAACTCTATTCTATTTATTTCTGTCCACAACCAAATGATTCAAAATTGATCATGATAATCGGGGATGAAATAAATGTGTGTAATTTTAAAATGCTGTTTAATAACAATCGATCGATCCTCCAAGGCTATATATGCAGTGAAAACGATTTGTTTGTCCAAAGATATTGGACTTTGTTTACAAAACAAGTCTTTCAAAAAAAAAAAAAAAAAAAGATAACCCCATTTTTATTCGGAAGAAGTAATAGTTAGTTTCTTGTAATAGTTCCTCAAATATTTTTTCAGATTTAAGCACCAACCTCGTCTCTAAATTTTATTAACAACAATTTCATCAAAGTTGCATGTTACTCTTTTAGTAATAGAAACAAATTATTTATCTCACGAAGCGTTGAAAGTGTTCCTGTTGGGAAAACTGCAAAAGTTATGGGACGGATTGATTTTCCATTTTTCAAAGTGACGTCCCCTACCCCTATTTTAGGGATACTTATTTTAATTGCTTACAATTTCGCTATGCTACAGAGAATAGAAAATTGGGTTCATTTTATAAATAGGAGCTGTTTATTTAAGCCTATCTGAGGGGGCAATACCCTTAAGGGGATAGCATTTCTTTAGTCGGCTTTATTCGAAGGTTTAGTAATAGTAATAGTTCTCTGCAATGCGTATGATGGAACATGTATTCCCAAATTCCAGCACTTAAACATTGGATGGTCACCTAAACGTTTTTATGTCCAAGTATAAACAGTTTGACTTGGGTAAGTTCAAATTTGTAATTTCTGCCTCTATAGTATTTTTTTACCAAAGTAGACCGATTTCGAAGCATATTCACAGGTCATAGTTACCATTGTACTGAATTCAGTACTATTTCACTGCTTTCCGGAGTACGTAAGTTTCAGTATTGAATATTTATAATTGCTAGATTTAATAAAATTACCAGGTTTTGCTAAAATATTTATTTTTAATGTTTGGGTTTGGGCTTATACTCTCCAAAAATTTAGTACTCTTTTGTAGGTTTCAGTACCTTTTTTTAAATTTCAGTACAATTGAAAAAAGCCCTTTTTTAACAATTGTACCTGTTGATAGTATACTCTGCATAAGTCTTCATAAAAATGCATAAAATACGTTCTGTAAAAGGACTTATTTCATCGTTGTCAGGTTGGTATTGAAAATGGGCTATGTCGGTCAAGTAGTTCTGGTACCTCCCATACAAAACCAATATTAGAAAACACATGCTGAAAAAACGATAGCATCGAAAAGAATCTACATAGACAAGTGAAATTTTCTGAGAGGACTTACTTTTATCGTATTCAGGTTGGTGTTAAAGTAATCTATGTGCTAAAGAAAAGTCTTTAAGATGTCTGATAAACAAGAAGAGGAAAAAATTCCCCTGGGAATCCCTCACCCTGCGTACGCCACTTTGTATGTATATGCCAAATAGGAAAAGAAATTTCAAATCATCTGTCAAAAATAGTCAGGTGTCTGACAGCTTTTTCAAGAACAAGAAATTTGTTTATTCTTAGTGGAGAACGGCTTGCTTTCTCGATGTCACTCTCTTTTGGAGTTAAGAAACGAATAAAATGAGTAAAAAATTGTAAAATTTTAAAGCAAAGGATAAAACCCAAATACTCTTATAGACATTGAGTTAATTTACACTCATTGAGGACGCTCTAAAAATTACTTTATTGAGTAAGACAGCTGGGTTGACTTAGGTTGAAAACACACCGGATCAAACAAAACGTTTTTGATTCGATAGTCCAAAAACGTTTTTTATTTGAACACACGCCAAGCGAAACAGAATGTAACAAAACAAAACGTTTTGTTTTGGTGTACGTTGAAATAAAAAAAAATTGAATTTTCGACTTGCTTTTAGTATTGTTCAACATGTGGTCGGACTCAGACGATCAAGTTGTGACAATCTTTTACATGGACTCAAAATTTTGATTTGCAAAAAACAGCAGGTCAGCTAACAGCAACGAAACATGTTTTTCGGTTTTGTTTTGGTTTTTATGTTTCATTTCATTTGGTATGTATTGCGCCATAAGTATAGGCAGTTATCGTCAACGAAGCTGGTTCGAAACAGTTTTGTTGCATTCAGTGTGTGTTGCTCGTATTCAATGGCATATATTTTCGACAACCACCACCAAAGCACTTCAAAACAAAAACGTGTGTTTTCTTCCGATTGCTTTGGTGTGTGTTGTTTCGTAAGAAACAATGTTTTCTTGTTTCACGAAACAAAAAAAACACGTTTTGCTTTATCTGGTGTGTTTTCGGCCTTAATAGGTCTATTCGCTTGCTTTCCCCAGCCAAGCACTAAAACATCTGTCAAATTTAAAAAAAATTGAGCGAAACTCTCTCAGAGAGCTGGAATTATACGCCAAAGTAAATGGATAGACTTCGACTACAGCCGAATTTTCTTTATTTCCACAGATTTTATTATTTTTGATTTTGAATTTGTTTGTGCATTTGACATATTTATCAGTACTTGAAGACTGAAATTCTCTGAGCCTGAGCTGTTTCGAGCCAAGAGAGGAACTGCTCGTTACTCGTTGTTTTGCTAATTTTCTTTTTTTTTCTCTCATTTTTGATGAGAAAATAAATAGAATTTGTATGTTTTCAGTTTTGAGTTTTGAATCAAGAATTTGACAGAAGAAGTTGACAGTTCGTATGTGCGGCTGACGTAGCGTAAGTGACATTACCGAGCGATGTAGGTTTCTGTGTTCAAACTTCATCTATTTACGACCAATCTAGTCGACTTAAGATAACTAAATTTTTGACTGTTGGTAAACATTTTGACACACCCGCCGATGACAGTTGAATTACAAGACATACTGACGCTGTATGTGAAATTATTCTGCAACAAATGCAACGTATTTTATGAGACCGTTGCCTCTTTTGAATACATTAACGTTGACGCATCCGTCAACGCACTGGACACGACGGATTCTATGAAATGGTCCTTAACTAAAGCGTCCAGTGACACCCAATGTATACCTAGAGCGATAACAGAACCCATCTTTAAAATCGCTCCAGCCTGACCTCACTTTCGTCATGTATAGTTTCTTTAAAAACCTTGTAGACCTCCCACAAACCAAATGGGAACACCAACTCTTTACACACACCCAAATTGTCCCACGAATAACCGCACATTGATAGTAAAACTCCTGCTGGTGAAAAATTGGCCAACCATTTCGATTTTGTGTTGCTGACATGTATCCGCTCTATGGTCTATGGTAATTGGGTGTAGTTAGCTGGGAAATGTTTGCTTCTACAACTCCCCCCACAGAACCCTTTGTCCAGCCATGAGAAAAGTGGAAAAATCACTAAACCACGAAGTGATTTTCCATTTCCATTCACAGCAACAGGGTTGACAACCCTCACCCAATTTCGATTTCCCACCGATTTTCATATTTTTCATCCACTCCGCTACCGGAAAGTAGAGCTACACACATCTACCTATGTCGTCCACGCTTCAGCAGCTCGCCGACGACAACAACCACCACCACCACCATCATCATTATTATGATCACATCACATGGATGAAATAAAGTAGCGCTAGCGATCTGCCAAGCCAAGGTGCTCGTACAAAATCTATCTGCGGCACTACTATGCAAGCCCATGTGTGTGGCAAGCATATCTCCTTTGCTACGGTGTAGTTACACGCCCGTTTCTACAAAGCTCGTCCCGTTCCGATGACGTTGACGGTGTGGGCTTCCACAATAGCTACACTGTTGTTGCATGCATTTGGGAAAAAAAAAGTGCGAGGGCGATACTCGAATGGAGAGAAACAGAAAGGCAAACGATCTGGAAAATTGTGTGGGTACCAGCATTTTTAATTCCATCGCTCGTCGGCTCGTCGCTTGGTTCTCCTTTTTTGGGGTGATTCCAATTTATATAAGTTGCACACTCAAGTTCAATAGGCGGGCGAATTGTTTCTAGATACGCGCTCAATGGATGGATATGGATCCCTTTTCAGGGTGCACCCTCGCCCTGCAAGAAAAGAGTTTCTCTTTTCCGTATGTTTTCAATCGCCATCCGTTCCGCGCGGTTAGTTATATATGACTTTTGCATTTCTCTGAATTGCTTCCTCTAGGAGAAGTTAGGTATCTATCGGTAGTGTTATCGAGTTCGAGTTTACTTTGAAAGTGATTTGGGGTAAATAGCCTGATGTTCATCCCTCGGTCCTATGCCTTTGCCGTTGAACCGCACTGACCCCACCAGCTCACCCCTGGTCACAGTGGCATTCATTGTCCACTTCCTGTGTTGCACATTATTATAGGGTGTGCAACACGTGAAAGATAGGACAGAAGAACCGGAAATTAGATGCAAATTTTATGTGGGATTCAAAAAATGGAAATGTCCTTTCCATTCATTACCCATTTGGATTATACACACTGAGGTTCTGTTTCGCGTGTATGTGACGTTTGCCCTTTTCGTTTTACTCGTCGAATGGGACGAGTTAATAAAGGACTTTTCTTTTCTTTCGTAATAATAAGGGCCGAGGGCCTTTAAGAAGGATGCACCGCGCCGGCCGCTCCGTTGATTAATGCAATTTAATTTGTGCATTTTATGGTTGTGTGTGTCTTTAATTGTCGGGTTCATCACTTGAAGGTCGGCTGAGCATTGAAAATTTAAATTCAAATTGGACAGTTATTTGATCACTTGATGATTGTCTTTGTCCGTTATAAAGGAGAGCCATTTCTAAGGGATGGGTGTTCTTTTTAAAATGATAAGATTGGGTGTGTTATGTTTTTCAGACTGTTCTTCTTTATCAATGGAGAACAACTGTCAAAGGTTGGTTATGTTTTGGGTTCAATGATGACACTTTCAGTTGACTTTAAAGTCAAATCACGGCGGAAAGGCTAACAACTGCAGCACCACTTTTCAGTTATGGGCATTTATTTCCAAATCATAGCTCGATTCGATACTAGAGGGCGCTTCTACGAAAAGTCGCTGTGCAGGGCTGCTTCAAATTTCGATGGCCATGCTTTGTCTCAAACGATGTGCGTCAAAATGAGAAGTTAGTCAACTTGCGCGAATGCAAAAACGATGACAGAATGCGAAACTGAGTATTGTGGCTTACTGATTCCGATATATACTAGTTTGACAGCTCGACGCATTCCATTTTGGGCTGCATTCCAGTTTTAACTACTTTACCTAAAACTGCATTTACATGCATGCACGCGCATTTCCGCAATAGACGGGACAGAGAAATCCGTTTGGCCGCAGTCAATGCTAATGAGATCACAAATCAGGCGCCTAGTGTCATGGATCTTCTACCCATAGTTATAAATATGTAAACAGGAAATAAACACAAGTTCCGGCGACCAATTGTTCTGCAATCACTGGAAAACGTTTCTATTTCTGATCTAAAACATGTCAAATGAGAGAGGTAATTTGTGTCAGTAAATTAAACCAACAATTCATCAATCAATTATAAGAAATAAATAAATAATTGTCCATTCATCACTTCCGGATTAAGCCATTTTTTTTTCATAGGAAAGTGAAATATCGTACGCCTTCGCTAACAAAATATCAACGTGCTCAACTTTTCCAAAAATTCCTACCACGTAAACAAGATGGACGACTAAACTACTTGTCACCACGGTTGCCTTTTTAGTGACTTTGTCGCTATATCTAGTGGAATTTTCAAAAGTTTAGTGACAAAAATTAATTTTTTGTCACTAACAAATTTTAGTATTCGGGTTTGACACTTGCAAATTGCAATATTCAATTTGATTTTTGCGTGTTGTTTATTGTTTTGTTGTTATTTTTTTTAAGTATTTAAACATTGCAAGTTTTTGATTTGTTGTTCAAAATAAAAATGTTGTTAAAATTGAATTTTATTTTTTTCATTTGTAGGTAGTGAACATTTTTTTTTCTAGTTATTTTTTTATTAAATTTTACCATATCTGGTGGATTTCTAGGTTCGAGTTAGTGACTTTTTTTTTAAGTTAACGGCAACCCTGCTTGTCACGTATTTTTGCATGTTAGGTAATGCTCTCCCTTTCAGTCAGTCGGCTTTTTAGTATTGGGCATCCCGATCTTCCCTGTCAAGAATGTGTGGTGTTGTAAAAGCAGCAAGAAGGAACAGCGATGGTTAATTTAGTAACATTTTGGAACCTGGGACAGCTTTTGTTAGTAATGTCGTTTAGTGACTCATATGTGTCAAGAAGGGAACAGCAAAACCAACCACTCTAGTAACAAACACACATTAAATCTCAACTCGAATTAACTTTCACTTCATTCGAAATGCACAATTTGACTCTCAATTGCGTATTTGCCTGCTAAAGATATCACCTAGTTGAACTGTCACAACTGTCAATGCTGTAGTTAATTTGGTTAAAAATGGCGGAAATTGCAAAGTCACGCTAGTACGACCATTAAACTGATGAAGAGCTGTCTGTAACTTGACGTTTTCGTGATATATTTTGCACTTCTTTTGGGCGACGCCGGTGTAGAAACAATTTAATTGTCTTAAGCTTTAGACAGCAGGGTCTAAGATTTCAATACTTTGACTATCGATAAATGTTGAAAAAATGCTTGATTTAAAGGCACTAGTTTTTGCAGTAAATTTTCTGAAAATTTATAATTATTTATTTAAGAAAATAGGCTCAAAAGCTTTAGTTGGTTGCTTGTTTTTTACGAAAAATTAATTGAAAATTAGAATTTTGTAGAAAGAAAGAAATGTTTAGTTACTAAGTTAATAAATATTAATTTGAAGCAAAGTATTAAATTCGGAGAGTGGTTTCTTGTGATGATTTCTTAACAAGAAACTATGGGGAACTGGGCCGCTTTTTTGCTTTTTTTAATAGCAAACTATTCTTTGGGGGCGACACTCATTTCTTTCTAAAAATGGGTAGGTAAACAAACAAAATGGTGGTAATGGTAATGAAGAATGTTGCTTTTTATGATTTTTCGGTAAATTTCAAATCGCTCAAGCTTCTTTGCAGAAGCTTTTCGAAAATAAATTCTGTGTACAGGAAACTTTAATCGATTAAAATGCTCCACAGGTTTGTGGTACGTAGCCCCGGTTGTCCTATGCGAAGTACAAGTGGACCGGATCAGGGTTTAATTTCAGGTCAATTAAAGCTCTGATTACTTGAGAAAGTAGCAGTAGCTCTTTTATGGTTTTCAATAAATAAAATTAGGATACCCTTTTACAGAGCGCGCCGAACTATAACCCACGGTAGATGCAAAGGATACTCAAAACCGCGTATGCGTTTTAAGAACTCCTAATTCTGTATTTTGCAATGGACCTTATTGTTATTTTACTCCGGTGATTCCCCAACTCCAGTCATAAGTTTATTTTTTGCGACCTCGTCAAGACAAGTAGCCTGGTTTATAATATTTCAAAGCGCGGTTTAGGTGTGGCAATAAACCATAGTCAAAATTGCTCCGTTATTTATGTAATTACTACTGGGCAGAGTGTTTTATATTTTAATTCATAAAAATAATAGACTTTGTCAAATTTCGGCCCTGAAACATACTTTTTGGTTTCTTTTAGACTTTGCCAAATTTCGGCCCGGAAACATACTTTTGGTTTCTTTTTTTTAAATAAAACACCAAATTTGAATAACTGGACAAAGGCATCCAGATCCAGTTTATTTTTTTGCTACAAATAAGCAAGTGGCAGAATATTGGAGACGTGTTTACTATATCCAGCCTTGTAAGGTTTGTAGAAAAGAAATCCGACTGTATACCGACCTATATCTAATATTAAAATTGGGTAATCTTTATTTGCAGTTTTCAATCTTAAGCGACTTGAATCACACATCTAAAGAGAAGCTTCTGGTTGTCTACAAAGTCACAGAATTGGCAGAAGCCTTACATTCGCCAAAATAAAAATCTTTTAGGAAGACTGGCATTCCCAGAGACACTATTCAACACCACATTCACAGACACCTTTGGGAGGTTTTTGCCAAAAGGGAACCCTTGTACTGCACTGTTATTGAAAAGGAGTCGAAACTGGTAAAATTTCTTAGGAGCTTTGGGGTGTCCTTCATAATCTAGGATATCTTCTTACCAAAGTCCAAAATATTTAAAAAGAAACTTCTGTGATTGAAATCTCAAAATTCGGAAATGTATTAACATAGTTAAAGATAATTAAAGAAAAGTCAAGAAATATTGCGACTTTCGAATGTATTCCAGCTCCGGTTTATATCACGGAAAAATCTTTTCCAACGCCATAACGAGTTGTTTCTCTCTTTTTCATGAGCAGCTCTCTTTCGCTTCATTTCTTAAACTTTTTGCATCGAAATTGTCAGATATAACACTAGTTTGGTTTAATTATTTTCATTAAAAGTTTTAACATTCGTAAAGTTCCTACGTAAATAATTCAATTTATTTATTTCTGTCACTTAATCACAAGAATTAGTTTTAACTTTTTTTTTAAGTTTTAATAGCTCACAGAATCATTTCCTGTCATAATGGTCCAGTTCAGAGCACCGGTAGACGGACAAATTTCTAGATCTTCGTTTATTGTAGGTAAAAAAAAATAAAAAATAAAACTGTTATGTAAGCTTCTAGCTACTTGAATGGCGTACCCCATAGGTCTGTTTTCTATTGCCCATTGCTCCTAAATAAATTTAAATAAATAAAACCAAAAGGTAGATCTAAAGCTAAAGCATTAAGTTTTAATGAAATATTATCAAACAAAGGGGGTCGTAGTTTTGTGCCAAAACAATAGAACACTTAAATGAACAAACAAATGATTGAAGAGAATTCCGAGTCTTTGTAACACAAACATGGGTGGACATTCAAATGTTGCTAAGCAGAGCATGTCATTGCATTCTCGCATTAGATGCCTTAATACTTCGTATTGTCCGTGGACAACCGGGTAATAAAAAAGTAAAGCGAAAATAAAAAGAAAACGAGCAACCATCAAAGAAAAAAAATAAACTCGTATAAAATCCTTTAAGAATTTAATTTGAAAGTATTTTGGCATGTTACCCTGATTTCCAGAAAACGCAAAGCTGCGTCAGAGATGAATGAATAAAAGAGATTGATATCTCTTGTTTACCCATTTGTTTACATTATTGTTTTTGTAATTTCAACCCCCGTCTGTCAATACGAGTGACCTACAAAAAAGCATGTTGCCGGTCAAATTTCCTTTTGCTTTTATGGGCATCGCGCTGCTCAATTGTTTTGTGTTTGGTATTGAACTTATTTGGTTTTTGTTGAGGCTTCGATTAAAATAAAAAAAATAGTGAAAAACATATATCGGAATGTCGAATTCTTGCTTTAAAGTCCAATTCATGAACGAACATATACTAGAAAAGAAATGAGCATATGTGCGTGATTTCATGAATTTTACGGGAAAACAGCTTGTGGGCAGCCACCTTTCCACTGGAAAGTTATATATCTCTGTATTCCATTATCTTTGGCTGCGTTTTTTATCAGTCGAAATCTTCTAATGAATTCACCTCTCTGATCGCTTCAAAAAAATATTTTTTTCTTTCAAATATTTCTCGGTTATAAAAATTCCCTATATAGAAATCTACAATTTCTTCATCTTTGTTTTTTGATTTTAATATTTGAGGTTTTCCTATTTGATGTTTGGGCACTATTATCCAGCCCAGCGTTGCCACAATGTGCCCGATCGGGCCATTTGGCCCTCTGTTTTTTATCTTGGCCCTTGTGTCCTAGGCAGAAATGACCCGCATATTTTTTCAATTGTATTCCTTACAAAATATTTAAGGGCCGTTTGCTGATACGACTCATGGCGAATTTAAGTGCCACATAAACTATTTTTTGACAGTTTATGCCTTGAAAAAAGTAGCCCATAAGTATTTAAGGAGAACTTAAATCGTTAAGAGTCGTATGAGCAAACGGCCCTAAAAAATCACGATTTCTTATTTATTTCATCACAAAAATTAGCAATAACCAAGTTTACATATTGAAATTGAAAGCGACACTGAATTCATTCATTCTGCCTGACGTTTCATTTTCGTTTGTTCCTGTCATGATAATTCAACTTTGTATTTTTTGTCTTGTACCTGCCACTTTATATTTGTGTTGCCCTAAGCTTTTTAATTTTTTTTTTGCAAAGTTTTCTCTGAAGGGTTGTGGCCCGCACTTTTTGGAAATGGCCCTCAATATTATTTTCTTTGTGGCAACGCTGATCCAGCCTTTCTAAAAGGGATAAATATTTTATAGTTTATCCATGGATAGATGAATAAGGGTCGTCCTGCAACACAAAATCTATGGAATAGTACTAAACAGTGGATAAATGAATAAATACTGGTGTCAAATGACTTAAGTGCAAGTGGCCCTAACTCACCTTTCCGTATATAATAAGCAAACTGTGGGGGCGACCTTTCATGTTTTTTTTCTATATTTAAACTCATTGCTTAAAATCGGCATATGGGGTCGGCTATTTTGGCAATAGATAGGCAAACTTCCTTGTAAACTTTGATTTGTCATTTTTCCGCCTCGGTTAAAAAGCTCTTCCTCGACCCAAAGACGACAGAGTATGGCAAAGATAACGATTAAATTATAAATGAAAGTTCTACTCAAGTGGCGCAAGAATGTTGTACTTGTAATTTTGAACGAGTGCTAACATGAAATGGAAAAAATCATATAACGCTTCGTTTCCAGAACTTGCAATTTGCCACAGACCAAGAACAATATAGGTACCTACCTAGTCGCACAAAGATAAAGTTCAAAAATATCGTTATTTTATCATTCCGCTTTCGATAATTACAGGGTGTCACATTCAAGTGGCGGGGAGTGTTTTATTTAGGTTAGTATGCAGTTTGCCCCGTTGTGCAATTCGTTAAACATATTCAACAGGTCCTGCGCTTTTCTTTAGAAAGAAACCCTCCAAGAGGGTACCGCACCCAACTTATTCATTATTACATCCCCAATAATGTATCACTTCCGGTTTGGAACGAATACAAACAGGCAGGATCTAGGTAAGCAGTTTTCCTCCCAAAAATAACTAATCACCACTGAAATGTAAACATCACATTAAAAGGAAATAAAACGAGACGAATTGTTCAACCATCATCTTTCAATGCTACTGTCAACCCGAAGCGACAGAGAGGTTAATTATCGCCGGCCAATAGGCCACTGGAGATGGAGACACATTAAAATTCGAATTTCATTCGATATGCACCCCGATAATCGTCCACAACGTCCTCTGCCGACGTCGTAGTTGCCCGTTGGTACGACTTTCTAAAACGATTCAAAATCCGTTATAAGTTCACTGTTTCGCTGTGTTCGTTCTCTCTCTGTCTCTCTTTTTCACTCACCATTTCGCTCGCTCGAAAGGGGTATAATAATAAGATCAATGTCCCCATTTTAATCGCTTCATGACAACGACCACAACGACGACGACGGCTACGTTTTATTATAATCCTTTGAACCACGAAGGAAATGTGGAAAGGAAAATCTCCAAAGAAACCACCACCGCGACTTTCATGTAATAAGTGAAAAAGATGGAGAGGAAGAGTACTGAGCGCCAAGAAAACAAGAGTAAATACAACACAAAACGAAACTGTATAGTGTAACGCGATAAAAACCCCAAGAAATCAAAAGAAAGGGGAAACTTTACATTTACATCGTCTTGTGTTGTTTGCTTTCCTTTGTACACCAATAAAAAAAAAACACATCAAATAAAATAAAGTGGAGACTTACAACACACTCACACAACCGTGCACCACAAAACAAGATGCGCGACAGGAAAATTTAAAATCCTTCTCCTTCCCTTATAAAGAGGGCAGCGCGCAACAGTAACAACCGACTTTTCCCCATTTTTAGAGATTTTTCTTTCCGTTTTTTTTTTCCCCGGGAATAGCAATCATCATCAAGCCGCTTCCTTGTTGCGCATGTGGCGTGTCGGTATGCCAGCGCACACAAAGCATAGCTACACACAGAGCTATACATGCACGCCTATGTGTAAATAACCCCATTGCATGCATCACGAGGCGGACGGTAAAGATGACGATGACGACGACGAAGACGACGATTTCTTCCGCAGCCCTTTTCAGTGTGTAACGAATGTAGTCTCTCCTAGACTCGACGATCTCGATCCAGCACCAAAATGAGACGACGACGACGCACGATCTCTCCGAACTCCGAAGCCCAGCAGCAACCAGCAACCCGTCCACATGCGCGAGAGAATGTGTTTCATCCCAGTCCACACGCGTGGACGCAATTTTTAGGTCGTTGAACTTTGGATCACAACAATTGAGGGGTTAGATTTTCCTGTGCGGATGGCCACGTTTTCCACATAGATACACGGACACACAGGCATAGTTCTAGAAAGCGCCCGACTTTAGAGGAATCCAATCGCCAGAGTGCTGACTGATAGCATCTCGGTTGATTGTGTGCTGCTGTTAATGGGGAATATACATCATGCATCGCATGACGGGGCGAGGCGAGATATGAAATTACAATTTTCCGGGAAAGATATCATATGAAGCATGCGTCTGGAAGGATATTTTTCAGCTCTTATCTTATCTTGTTTGGTTAGCACGTGTAATTATGATCGTTATGGCGGGGGATGTTTCTGTTTTCGTTGGCGGTATTGTGGAACGCTTGTAGGTATGATCGATTGGACATGGTCACATAAATTGTTGGCGACAATGGCGCCTTTAAATAAATTTGCTGCGGAGTTCGAGGAACACGAAGAGACATATACAAATGCCTTGAAAGATAGGACGAGGACAATGACCTTCTCTAATTGATTTCAGAGTTTTACCTGGTTATAGGTGTAGGTATGTAGGTATGTCAAAACGCGACCAGTGAATGGAGTCAAATCAGGTAGGGTGATGGCACCAGTAGTCAGCCCTTTTACTTTTTTTTTGAGTTTGATTGGCCCTTAAAAATCCATTCTTCAAGTAATTAATCTAGTATTTGGTTCTTCTGAATGTTTGAAGTCTGTAGATTCGAAAATACTAAGCTTGTTACGTATATGAGCTACCTAATGCGAACTAGTTAGAAAATAAGTGAAAAGGGTATGATTTGAGAGTAGTCAGCCCCCTCAGCTCCAGTAGTCGGCCGCACCAGTATCCAGTAGTCAGCCCCAATTGTCATTTCTACATTTTCATCGTTTTAACAACAAATAATATTAAGTTAAGAAGCTTTTCCATATTTAATAACAAAGTCATGAATTCAATAGTAAAAAAACGAAAGGAACATTTTATTTCAGTCATATGGGTACAGTTATATTTGCCTCGAAATTGCATTATTTGAACTGGTATTCTTATTAAATACTTTTTAAGTACTACAAAAAAAAAAAAAAAAAACATAAATACATACATGTGTTTTAACACAGAAACATAATAAATAAACAATGAATTCATAAAAAAAATTAATATAAAGCGGTTATTAAAAAAAACGTGTTTTAATCACATTCTTCGTTACAATGTTCACAGTAAAATCTTTCATTTACTACATCCTCAAAATATTCTCCAGCAAAAGGTGTGCATTTTAAATGAAACCACTTTGTACACGAGTCACAGCCAATATTTTTTAAGTCGTTGTCCTCAACATCGGAAATCAGCTCCTCATCGCAATTAGAGCATCTGATTTTGAAGATTCTTTTTTTCGTCTGTCTAGCCCTTCTGGTCGGTTTCTTGTTTTCGGCTTCCAACCGCTTTTCCAACCGATTTCGTTTCCTAAGTTCAATATCTTCAGCTTTTTTTACTTTTTCTTGTGCTTTTTTATTGAAAAATTCTTTCCATGCCAAGGATGAAATACTGCAAGGTGGTTTGGCGCTAGCAGATTTGGCTGATTTTGGAAACAATTCTGGATAGTAAAGGTGTTTTTGGAAAGCAGGGCTGGCTGAACCGGAAGTAGATGGTTTGCATTGGACTATATTTAATTTCAGAAGTTTAAAGATTACAAATTTAAGCTGTTAAACATATAAGATAGGTATACAAACCAATTGGTTTTTCATGTCCAACATTTTTCAACATTTCATCAATAACCGAAAATGAATTAGATGATCGCCGCGATGATTGCGCTAAGAAAAAACAAAAACAATTTGATTAAAATCAAAATACAATATGCAATGCTCCTACCAATCGGTGTTGGCAGGACTTCTTCTGCCTTCTCCAAAACTTCAAAAATCGATTCATCTGCCAACTCGGGTATAGGTGTTGATTTGGATAAAATTTCTTCTGCGTTTTGTAAAACTTCGAGGATGGATTCTTCTAATTCATCACTTGTGGATGTTCGTGGCGGCATTGAAATAATAACGTCTGAAGGCAGTCTTTGCAGTTCTCCTGTTTCATCTATAATGTATGTTCCTGTTATTGTTTCGTTGGGGGCAGGTTCACCCACTCGTAGATGTGTTTTCTCTAGCTTTTCAATTACATCCATAACTGTATCGAAATCAATATTTTTTTGGAGTAGCTCATCTTTAACGATATTCAAAACTTTTTTTGTTTCATAGAAACTGGACTCCGATAGCGTTAAGATTTGTTCTTTTTGATGTTTTTCTACTTCGTTCTGAACACATTTTGAATAATCAACGGCATTTGGATTAAAGGGGTATATGCCACACTTCCGAAATGCATTTTGGATTGTTTGTGTTCTATCCCATCCATCTAACACAAATTTCAAAACTTCACAAAAGGTCACTTTGGTAACACTTTTGCCAGCGTTACCCGTTATATTCTGCCAGCTATGTACAGTATTTTTGTAGTCAGTCTTGAGGCCCTTAAAGACGCCCACATCGGCTGGTTGGGTTATATGAGTGGTATTTGGGAGAAGTGCATATAAAATGATCCCATTATTGCGACAAAAATCGCTAAGCTCCATCGTCAAGTGTGACTTGTGACCATCGACCAGTAATAACACTGGCCTTTTGATATTACGTTTATTCACCCAGTCATTAAAACTATTGGCTATGTATTCGAAAAATGTTTCTGAACGCATCCATCCACTTTCTGATCTCCCTAGTACCCATTCATCTGGCATGCTCTTAACTACGGCTAGAGGAGGGCGCACATAGGGAAATACAACCATAGGTGGCAATGTTTGCCCATCAGCACTAAAAAGCAACAGTACAGTGATTGTCTCCTTGTCGTTTCCACAACTGACCTTATAAAGGTTTTTCCAACCCCTCGGAGCCAAAACAACACCTGCTTTTGGTGATAGACAGAAAGACGTTTCATCCCCATTAAAAATTCTGGATGAATCTTCCAAAATATCTACTGCATTTATTTCCTCCAAATGTTCCTTTAACTCTCGGAACCACTTTCTTATTGATTCTTCAGTGACGATAGCTCGTCCTTTTGAAAGTCCCTCAGCCGATCTAAGAGACAGTTCCGGATGGCGCTTAAGAAACCCGTAATACCAATTTTTACCTGGTAGGCAATTTTTGAATGGTGTCTTTCTTTTGTCGTCCTGTATAATTTTTTGAACCGTATTTAAGAGGTCCGTCGGTTTTTGTGGAAATCCGCATTTCGCCAGATTTATCAGCCAATTTGTCAGGGTTTGTTCTTCAACTGTACTCAGGACGGTCTCGGGTCCCATTTTTCTAGGCTTTTCGACAACTCTGCCATGTATGCGGTCTTGAAGAGTGCCTCTAGGGACCCCGAACTCACGACTAGCTTTTCTAATTGACCACTTATTTGTTCGGATGTTATTTAAGGCTTCAGCTAGTGCCTCTTCAGAGTATTGATGAATAGGACGTTTATTTTTTTGAATGGAAATATCCATTTTGAAAAATACCTGAATTAAATACATTTTGAAATTTTAACCAACACAAATTTTAGATTATTAACATACGGCTGAGCTTAGAAAACTTGTCTTTTATAGTCAGCCACCCATTTCTTTATTATGTGGACAGGGGGCTGACTACTGGAAAGCAAAGAGAATTTTTAGATTTTTTTGCGAGAATTAAGAGAGAATTAAATTTCCATTCATTTTGCATACTCAGCTATAAAAAAAATTAATTATGGTAGTCTTCAGTAGTCAGCCGGGGGGGGCTGAGCCTAGGATAATCATACAAATAATGTCTCATAAGGTCAGCCCCCCTTTTAATTATTTAACAAAAAATAATTTTAACATTTTAAGTTAAGAAACAAGATAAATAAATTGTAAGTATCATAATAATAATCATAAAATGCACTTACCTTCAGTATATTCGTTATTATATCACTTTTACAAATTCACTTCCACTATTTTTTTTTTTGGTAAACCACTCGTATCCTGCACTTACGAAAACTGTACGCAGACTAATATTTTTTACGCAAGAAGTGGCACCTGGATTGTGCCAATTTTTTGCACACAGAGAGAAGAACTGTTAGCCAAGAGAGTGATTTTTTTTGTTTGGAAGTAAGCCAAAGGCATTTACTACTGCGCTGTACATTGTATGTCGGGGGCTGACTACTGGAGGGGGCTGAACTTACGTGCAATCACCCTATTTATAGCAACGATTTGTTTGATGTTTTTGTGAACAAACTTTAAGGTTATGGTGAAGACTCTTACTTACTTACTTTGTAAGCCTTTAATTGACCTAGATTGACCACATGTCCAGATTTGTTGTTATAAATACCTACTTGCGTTGTATAGTTTGCTAAGTCTGACAGATGGCGGAACTAGTGTCGCGTCTGAGTGTTAATCGGACAATTGATTTAAGTTTACGTTTTACGCGGAGTCAGCGACAAATCTTTACTTCGATTGTGTCAAATTTTGTCTATGAACTCAGTTGACATTTCTATTTTTGAGCATTTGACGTAATAAGTTAACATTTCTGTGTATCAAAAGGTTCGCGTACGCGGTTAAAATAGAACACAATCGAAATAAATCGATCGCAAGCGCACAAAGTTTTTTCAAATTCTCATCAAAATGACAGAAAAAAAAATTAGAAAAGAAAAACAGGTAACGAGCGGGGGATTTCAATTAAAAATTTAATAAAAGGGACGAAAAGTGGGGAAAATAAAAAAATAATAAAATGTCAATTCTTAACTATATAATATTCCGTTTTGAACGGAACCCAACCTTTTTGCGCATGACACACATACGACAGAATGGAAAATGAGACGAAATGTGGGGAAAATAAAAAAATAATAAAATTGTCAATTCTTAACTATATAATATTCCGTTTTGAACGGAACCCAACCTTTTTGCGCTTGACACACATACGACTGAACGGAAAATGAGCCATATTCAATATGCACATGCTCATTCTAACTGTTTTTGAGTTTTTGCATCTGAACTTCGGCGAAAAATTTTTTACAAATATTCTTAATATTAACATCGAAAGGAACCTTTGGGGAATGACGAAAAATGGGAAAAAACTGGAACCACCTTCGTTGGAGTATATTTTCTGCTCTCTGAGAGAATTTCGTTCAATTTTTTGAGCTTGTAAAATGAAATATTTTGTGAAATTGTGAACAAATATTTCTGGGAGCTATTACCTACGTTTTCTTTAAATATTTTATTTCAAAGTTTTTGAAAAAAAAATGCTATATTGTGAGAATTCTCCAACACTCCTGCACAAACGGTCGAGTTTGACATTCCGCGATACCAATAATCATTTTTAGTGTCCAGGCTAAATTTTTCGAACTCACAATGGCGAAATTTTCCATACAAAATTCCATATTGTGACGTACCAAATATTTAGTGTGGAGGTTAAAAATGATTATTAGTAAGGCCGATTGTTTTGTAAAAATTCAATCGTAGGCAGCTTTGAAATCGATAAAAAGACATTGTGTATCGATCTGGAAAGCTGGAGTGGAGGAGTTGGTCGATGGCCGACTTTCCTGACCCAAAATCCCAATGATATCGGACTATATATAGAAGAAGGTTTTAGATGCTCACACTGCAAAGCCGACAAAACCTTAGGCGTGACATTTGGTCGTATGAATAAAAAAACTAGCTAGCAAATTGAGCAAAGTAAAAACCCTTAGCAATAGCTTTGAATCGGTATAAATAAAACCTACTCTGCTAAAGTAGGTTCGAAAATTCGAACATAGCGTTTACTTTGCTGTACGTGTGCTTGCCTTGCAGTTCCTGTCAAACCTGACCAGTAAATTTGAATTACTTTTGTGAAAATTCAAAATTGAATTGAAAAAAATTAAATTCAGGAATAGGAATTGAAATATGATTTTTGTTTGCCAAATGGGTTGTTGATGTTTTATTTCTTCTTCAGATGCCGGGAATTGTATCCGATCATATCTCTGTTGGAAATATTTGTTGAGAACAATTAATTAAAGAAGAATAATGATGATGGGTCCATACGGACCTGTTCCGCCAATTATTTATTTTTTAATGAAATGAATTACCGAGGGGTTTTTGAACGGTCAACCTAAAAGTCCGGATCACAGAATCACTTGTAAGGTATATAGGAGCTTACAAGTGATTCTGTCCAAACATTATCATCTGAAAGAAATATTAGCTAAATAATCCGCAGTCCATACTTCGCATGACACGAAACAATTGCTGATTTTTTCATAGGTAGGTATTTTGTTGGGTTCCCTGTACAAACAGAATTTAACTTATCTATTTATAAACAAAACACTGAAATTTCACAATGCTTATATTGTTTTATCTTTAAGCTGTGCGTGAAATTGTTTTAGCAAAAGAAAAGGACTTGGATATTCGTAGCAATTGCTACGTTTTATCCATATCGGTCTGAGTAGAAGGTAAGCGGCGCCTCTTTTCGAACATGTCAAAAGTTTGTTTTCAAACGAAACGTAGCAAATGCTTCAATTTTGACATTACGCATGATTGTCACATTTAACCTCTTTTGGAACATAAAAGTTTTTATTCAAAACGAAATGTAGCAAATGCTTCAAATTTTGACATTTCGCTTGATTCAAAGCAATTGCTACATTTTATTCATACCATAAAATACCAAACACTATTTTTCATAGCAAGAGGTCGAATCGTTGTGAAAACTATAAAAAAGTCAACGCTATTTTGGCGTTTATAAGCAGAAAACTACACATTTTATCTACTTTATACTATTCCCAGAGTGGAATACTTAATTCTTTCATCAAAAGCAAAGTATTTTAAAAAGAGTTTTAATAACGAAATATCAAGATCCCAAATGTTTGCCAAGAAAAAAACACACTTCACCCTTGTCACAGTTTATTCATAGTCCACAAACCAGCGAATAATTCGAACAAAATTCATTCGAACTTAACCCCAAAGTTGAAATGTCACTGCAATAGAGTGTTTCGTGAAGCCCATCCTTTCACAGATGGGCTATATTTTTGTGTCAAACGTCAAAATAACATGTAGGAAACAAAGCCGATTTGTAATGGCCAGAATAGTATTTTGTTTAAATATTGCTTAAAAGCGCACAATTCCTATTACTTTAACTTCTCGTATTTTTATGATTTTATTCTGTGTTTTGCCCTTTATTATAAACTTTTCAGTAATTTTTTAACATAAATATGACATTTAAAATCTGCTTTGTTTTCATACAGGTTTTTTAGCTGTCACTTGGTTTTTTCTTCTTCTTATTTGACACTGACGTTGGCGCGAACTACCCTATTCGGCTGCACAAGGTATTAGAAACGTGAGAAATAAAACGTAGATACAAATAAAATGGAGATCATGTGAATGAACTGTCAAAACTTTTGAATATTCGTTCCTTTGTAGGTATTTGGGATTGGGTGCAGATTTATAATTTATCAATAATTTGTTATTCGTGGGTTGTATGGATTGCGACTTTATTATGTGGATTGTGAATAAAGAGTGACATGAATTTTCTATTCGCGGTAAAATGGCTGTAATTGTAAATTTCGCTATTTAAATCGATTAAGACTCAGTTTTTTTTAGATGTTAGATTAACAAAATAGAATGTTTCTTTCGATAGAACAAATAGCAATTTTCAATTCATAAATGTAGTTAAATTAATTTGTTCGCAATTCGCTCTCATGTGAACAGTCTTTTGAAAAAAGCTTTCATGTGCATGAAGTGCCAGAAACTACAAATATTCGCTTGTTCGCAGTTCGCTCTCACGTGAATAGTCCTTAAGAGAGCATGAAACCTTGTTACTGCAGAGTATTAGGAAAACCTAATAAACTAATTATCTTCCAACACGCTTGAATACACCTGCAAAGATCCCCTTGCATCCTTCCACCTATGCCTGTCCTTCATGGTTTTATTTCCTCATAAACAAATTAACGATCAGTTCGAAATCGTTTACCATGAAACTTAAAACTGTGTACATTATTATTTATCGTGCGTGTCCATGTAGAAAATTAATATCCAAACCAAATAAAAAGACAATCAAAGGAAAAGTGGGGGAAAGATGCCAGTTCATTCAACTCGTTGCAGTCACAAGTTAAGTACTCTAAATTCGTTTGGATTGAAATTGTATTGTGTTCCCTGCAACTTGCAGTGTTCACCCCATAAATGCAGTCAATTTACATCCTGTTCATGGAACAGTAACCAAACCGACAGGATGCGCCTATATCGACAATTGTTCAACTTAAATGCGCCTCGCTTTAGGGAAGAAACACAGAAATAGAATCCCTCCAGTCTGTAGGGTTGATATTTGATAATGATTCCTCACCTCACGATGCTTGTTGCATTTCCTTAGCTGCCAACTCGGCCGTGATATACCTACCCACCAAATGTATGACTGCAATTCAACATTGTGTCTTCTTTCGAAATCATATCCTGACACCTGATTCTGGAGTTGTGAATAACAAAGCAAAATAAATACAAAAAAAAAATAAACCTTCACAATGGCAACCGAGGGTGAAAACACAAAAACCCCGAAGACGTTGACAACGGACAAAAGGGCCCAAGGAATGTAAAGTGAGCTCATCACTCAATATGCAGCCAACACCGCAAGGAAAAAAGAAACACGTGAAAAGTCACGAAAAGGATCCTCTCATTGTTCGACAGGTAACAAAAGGACTCACGATGGTGCGACGTACGAGTGTCAGTTACCCGCTTCAGGCACAGGGGTTGTTGTTATTTGTTAATTGCCAATTCTCAGGGGTGGATTTTGAATTGAAATCCGCGCGCTACAGGTTGAATCTTAATTGTAACCCTTGTCGGAATGAGGGAATGGGGATGACAAGGCAACATTACAACATAAACAGGAAACTCAGGTGTGCGCAACCTGTTACCCAGTCCACTTGAATGACGTACTGTTGCGCATTTAGGGACGCAGTCGCTTTTGATATCGTTGAAGTGACTTAAGAACTTTTAGAGGGTTACAGTTATTAATTTCGATTTTTCCCGTTAATAGGGAAGTTTTCTCGTTCCTCGTTCTGGGGGTGATTTTCGGCATAATAAATTAGACGATTCCTGCAACAAAGAGTGGTAGAAGACTCAGAAGATGATACAGACAGGACTGTATTTGTGAGAGGGCTGCATTTTATGAATATTTGAGGAGCTAAAGGACGAGTGCCCTTTCTTTTGTGTAGATTTTTGTAACCGTCGTTTTTAAGGGTCGGTTGAAATAATTGCAGCCGGAGAATAATTACAAATTCAACTCAACCAACAATGAGTACAAGCAGGCGATGATAAGACGCAATAAAAATGTAACACACAGTTTCGACTATTTGAAATTATACACAATAGCTAAAAAGATTTTATTCAAGCTTCGTTACTTTAAAATCGAAGTCGAAAAGGGTTTCTTAAATGTACTCGGGTACATTTAACACTTTTTCTTCGAAGATCTGAACTCAATATTCGACATAAAAGTAAAAAAAAAGTTATAGTCTTATAAAAATTGCTTGATCTTTTTTCACTTGTTAAAAAAGTCATTTTGTCAAAAGTGCCCCATGTTACGGGAGACCTGCGACTATATGAGGACCACATGAAGTACGTGTTACACTGGGCACTCATTCCGTAACTTCTCAGGCGATTATCGTCGAAGCGATATACCTCCAAAGCTAAGTGCCAAAACTAAGTGCTAAAATAACAAGTTTAAGGGCTTAATCCAGTTCATTTTCTACAAATATAATGAAAGCAGACGTTTGTCAAAAAAATTAGAGCTGAATATGACTTATTTTGGTGATCAAAATTTCAAAAACAATATCGTTTAGCGGATCGTTCAAATAATAAAATTACGCTTCTTTATTTTTTGTCTCTTATGCCGTAAACAAATTGAAAATGACAGAGTCAAATTTGGACGGAGTCTACAACTATTAGCGCATGGAGTTTCACAATTGTGAAATTTGTGTGGAAAATATTGCTATTGTGAATTTCCAAAATTAAAAGTTGAAACTAATTGTGGTTACTAAGGCAATATACTTCTAAAAAGAAATTTCTTTTGACAGTTACAACTGTAGTGAATGCCTCCGGCCCAAGACACTACTTTTAGACTGAACCCTCTTGAAAATATTTGGAGATTTATAGGTTAACTACCGCGGCGGAAGGTCACTAACGGCCATAATATTCACTCCGGGTGTAACTTAGGCTTAAGTTAATTTTACACCCGATCATTAATCCGCAATTTTTAAACCCGATAAACCTATGTCCATATTATTCACCAAAAAACACGCATTAAACCCGCTGGATTAAAAATGGATTTAAATGCGAATTTAAAACACTTTAAACCGTTTTTAATCCGTTTTAAACCGACGTAATGTCAAATTTCACAAATAATGACTTTTTGTTTTGTTGTTTGTCACTAGGAAATTGATTTCATTTGTTTTGCGCCCAGTTATATATTAAGGTGTATTAATTATGCCGACATTTCTATCGACACATCGAGTGTAGCACGAAATATTTTCGAAAATATACCACATCGTAATCGTCGACGCAAGCCCGCTTGTGCAATCGATATATTCGACGACAAGGACGACGTTAATTTACCATCAGCTGCTGTTTCATCAGCCCTTCGACAAATTCGTCTTCTGACGATGAAGGCATCAACATTAATTTCGTCCATTTCACGAATGGATAGTATCTTGCAATTTTTTTTTTCTATTCCCCTTTTCTTATTTCTTGCTAGCGAAGAAATGTCAATATTATGAAATTGAGTTTTAACCCGAGTTAAAGTACTTAAACCGGTCTCCGGATTGCGTTTAAATCCAATCGGATTAAACGCTGTCAAGTTTAAAAAACTGGGTTTATGTTTGGGTTTAACGAGTGAATATTTTGGACTTGGGTTTAGTTTTTGGGTTGAACTCACTTAAACCCGGGATGTAAACTTTAACCCGGATTTAAGGGAGTGAATAATATGGCCGTTACAATCGCATTCAAAGAAAAAAGCTAATAATGCTTATTATACGCAGAATTCCGGACCCGGAGTGATTGTGATGGCAGCCAAAGAAAACTCGAAAACAGAAATGAAACAGTAAAAGGTCATAATCGGGGAAAGCCGTGGGGGTACATTCATTGCATCGGAGATGTCAGGAGCGATGTATGCGATGCTTTACGATATTGTAGTTCTAAAAAAGACTTCTTGTTTTTAAAAGTCTTTGCTAAAAGTGCGCTTAAAGTAGTTTCACTGCATGGAATGTGTCACGCCACCTACTCCGAAACCATTTGAATAGACCTTGGAAAATTTTCCAAATGTAGGTACTTGTTAAGCTCAATCGGGTGACAACTTTTGCGCTAGCTTTTACAAAAGGTGACAACTTTTGAGATACTTTTTGTACAGGGTAGCGCAAAAGTTGTCACCCAATGCTCTTTGGCTCTAATTTCTTTTATGAATAAAAAACGTCCATTCAGCTTTTAGATTATTTTTAATTGATGTTTTCAATTTTCTGTCTATTAAGTCGAGAAAATTTGATAAGTAGTAGCCGGCAGAACTGATAGCCCCTCGAACCCGATCAATTGCATTTTCAATTACTCTTGCCAGAACGGCTTAAAAAGTCGGAGGCTTCTTGGCATAGACTTGTGACTTCAAAAAAAAACCCACAAACAGAAGTCTGGAACGCTTAAATCAGGCGGCGATCGCGAAATCGCCAAAATAAGGTCAACAGCCAGCAGCATATGAACTATCTGCACCTTGGAAGGGAACGTCTTCAAGTCTTCCACCAAAATTCTCTTTACAAAATACACCCGAATGAAGACCATTTGCATGGCACGTCGACTGCTCGATACTCAGGACATTTACAGCCACAGCTGCGATATTCTTATAGCAAAGAGGCTGCTCCGAGGCCGACAAGACCTGGCAGCATCTCGTGTTGTGTCATACTCTTCTAGGGCTCCGCGAAGTAAGACCCCAGGAAATAAGGCTCCAAAAGTACAAATAAAATATGGGCTCAAAATTGGGATGAATTTTTCATAATGACATTTTCTATATCCCCTTCTTAAAGTCGAAATCAGGCCCATTGAAATGAAATAAGGCCCCAAAATATAATGAAATAGGTTTTCATATAGAAACCATGCCCTATTTTTAAGATGGAAATTAGGCCCGAATTAACTGAGGCTTATACATAGTGGTTTAGTGGTTAGTGTGTTGGACTACTAAGCGAGGGGTCCCAGGTTCGAATCCCGAGAAAACCCAAATTCCAACTTAAGGTTTTTTTCACTGCGAACGTCTGACAAACATCCAAGAGTATAACTGTCATGAAAGAGCTTCTCAATTGGGCGTTTGGACTCGGCATGTGAGAAGCTACCTACGGAACTGTTGCGTTAATTATTATACATTTTATTAATGGTTTTTAACTTCTGCTTGCGGAGAGGAGGACGACACAGCGGAACACTTCCTCTGTAGCTGTCCCGCCTTTGCTCGCATCAGGTGGCGGATCTTTGGGGCTGATGTGGTGAGTGCCGAACATCTAAGCTCTTCTTCACTGAAGCTCCTTCTCATCTTTTTTCGAAAGACAGGAAAACTAAGTACATTAATGTAAGGTGTCTGTTTGACAGTACCTGTAGTTGTGTCTGAGTGCTCCATCGGATAGTAACAACCTCCGACAAAAAAAAAAATGGTTTTTAACGCTCAATTTTTTCAGTTATTCTAGTACTCGCTTACTTCACTGTAAAGCGTAATATCCTGCTCGCGCTAAATTTTACCGTCTCAAGTCTCCACTTCGTTTCCCCACACCAAAGATAAATGGTCGCTAAAGTTCATGGCAGTAAATGTAACTTTAACTTTACGCATAATTAGGATTTTGAAATTCAGACTTCAAATAGCTACATTGCAATATTTGAATATCTCCAAAACAATGGACACAAGAAAAGTTGAAGAAGATATATTATTATTGCTGCAGCAGCTTAAATAATTTCTGTAGTAGAAGTAGAAGACGACGTTCCTTCGTGTCGGGTAAAACCCTATTTGCATTGGAATTTTTCTGCAATTTAAATATTTCTGACAGCTCCACAAGCCCCGCAAGTTTTGTTTTTTTTTTTCATCACATGAAATGAAATTTATGGGTTTTGCGTTTTCTTTTGTTTATCACGGAAATGTTTTCTTCGGCTTCCTCTAAACACAAAATCCAAAGTAAATACAACACAAACTTTTTCCTCCGATTTGTATGTCAAAATTTATCTTCGATTTAATGTACCGAATATTTATTTCGCGAGCTAAATGAGTGGAGACTTTTCGTTGGCCCATCTAAATGAAGTTAAGAATTTAGCGGACGAACAGGATACTGCTTTGCTAAATTTTATCCTTGTAGACATTTTTGTATGGGATATCAAATTTAGCGCGGGCAGGATTCTAAGCTTAAAATGTAAATATCGAGCTAAAATTCGCACGATGAGTTGATTTATTCTGGTACTCGTTGATGGTTTTCAACGCGAGGCTTACAATTTAAAAAATCGCTCAATTTGTTCAATCTTTTACTCGCTAACATTAATTTAAAATGAAAGCCTCTTCAGCGCTATTATTCAGTTATTCAATTACACAATTTTTTCAGCCATTAATAATGTTGAGGTCTTTATTCATTGGGGTCCTATTGGAAAAGTGAAACAAGGCACCGAAATGTGAAATTATTAGACAATTTCTGTTGTTGCTGTTTAGTATGCGCATATTTGGGCCTTATTTCATTTTTGCTTTGGAGTCTTATTTCCTGGGGCCTTATTTCGCTAAAACCTCTTCTAGGCGACCGGTTAGCCGCCATAGTAGGTATTTGGTGTCTGGGCGACAGGAACATCGGCGCCGAAATTCACAATGGGTCAACACTATTCGACTTTTCCTCGTTCTTTAGGAGCACAGCGATTCATGTCTTGTTGAAGTGTATTTTGAACTTGTTTAAGCGTAGTATGCTGCTCGAGCTAAACTAAATTTTATCTGGTCTCCAACTTTTCTCTCCAAACATCAGCTAAAGTACTAGCTAAATTTTGACATACAGCACGCCGTGGATAAGTGTCACCGAAAGCAGCTGTTCTTTGGCAAAACTTCTTTCAAAAATTAAATTCTCTCTATTTCTGGTTCCAGGTACTTCTCGTCCATGTAATAATTAAAAAACCTCATCCTTGCATACTTTTCCGCAACAGAAAAACAAATACACAACGATCTGCCACAATTTAGCTTGAAAAAATGTGCCGACCCATTAAATGGGCACGCGTAATTTTGACAGACACATGAAGTACATTCTGAAACAAAAGTTTGATTATTTAGCTCGAGGTGCGTACCGCTCAGCTAAATGGGTTCGCTTAAGTTTAGCTCGAGCAGCGTACTAAGCTTTACTTCACAAATATCCAAGTGGAATTGACTTTTGCCGCCATTTGCAAAAATTATATCATCTTCCGATATGGCGATGTGGCACACAAATCTGCAAAATCCTTTTCATAACAGTCGTCATCGCTAACTATCCCCAATGTCAACTATTTCTTCATTTATTTGACGCCCTCAAGGCTCCAACACTCGCTGTGCCACCCCTGGAAAGCCCACACAGCGATTCTTTACTCGTTCCACCATCCCAAACAAACAACTGCATGCAGCCAAAGTTAACATTCAGTTTTGTCGCTTTCTAGGTCAATACATCCACATTTTCATTTTGTTTTCATTTCTGCCATCCATATCTTTTGCACTTGTGATTTGCATCAGCAACAACCAACAACAAGCAACCAGCCATTCAGCATAATATCAGCTGGGGAGCCAGCTCGCAGCAACTCACCAGAAAGCAGTAGGCACTACTAGCACACCTTCTTGTGCTTCTTCTTTTTCTATTCGCGACCATATGACAGCGGGCATAATGAACTTGTAGCGGGCAGCAGACCAACCAAACTAGCTGGCGAGTGCCTGCACTTAAGCCACTAAGCCTGAGCTCCATTCGCGTTATGCAACCTGTGAACAAACTGCGAAATGAATGCGCGCGTTAATCCAGTGCTGATATTTTTGAATCTGTGTCTGTGCACGATGGAGAAAAACAAATCTCACAAATAAAAGTCACTCTCAGGAGCATGATCGATGGTCATTGAATGCCACAGTGGTATTTGGTATAGGGTAGGCCCGTGGTGTGGTGCTGTGCTGGTGCGGTGGTACTCCTCTGCTGTATCTTTCGCTTTTTGTTTGCGCAATTTCGTGAGATTGCGCTCACTTCTCGGTAGGAGTTTGAATTTGGACATTCGAGGTACTTTACATTTACTACTGCTGCCACTTGTACATTTCGTCGATGCTGATGTTGTCCTCGCGTGATGTGAAATGTGTGGTAAGAGAGCTTTTGACCTTGAACTGAAACTAATGTTCCACATCAAGATCTTGGAGTTTGAGCGCAGGCAGCAGGTAATCATCGAAGCTCAGCGAACAGCAGAAAAACAAGTGCTCGGCGGTGTACGCTGTGCGCAACGCGTTTACTTGCTCGCTTTTTTCGTTTTCATCATTAGATTGCAATTTCTGTGGAGTGACTTTAATGGGAGCAAGGAACATTTGTTCGGGGTGTTGCGAAATACGGCTTGGCCTGCCTTGAAGGTAGGCCAAAGGCTGTAGACATCATGGTTTGAGGTTTTGAGTAGCCAGCCGATCGACCAGCACACGGTCACCCACTTTAAGAAATCATTTAAAAAAATCGTTTACTCCTTGAATGGAGTAGGTGTATGCATTTTGGAGCGATGCGTTACATGAGCAGTTTTGGGAAAGTACTGCTTCTGGTTAGCTGACAAACGGAAAACCAAAGCTTAGAACCTTAAAGCTATTGTGACAACGGGTTTCGATGCGGATGTAAGCTTATCAAACAGCGGATTACTTCAGGAAAATGTTGTCTTCCTTTGATCACTTTTTGTAAGCCGCTGTAATTTAAAAGTTGCTTTTATAATACACCGACGTCCCAGCACCAAGCGGTCTAAAATCAAAAGTCACATACCTACAAAATAATGTCTGTGCCAGTAGTAAATTTACCATGCAATATATTTACCAAGAAAATACAGCTTTGGCTAGTTCGACTCAAAGCCTGAAGTTAAGAACTGCACAATCTTTATAAATTGAACAATTCGACGATCGCATTGACTTGTTGTTCTATACAGCGTTGCCACAACGAAAACAATTTTGAGGATCATTCTGAGGGCCATTTCCAAAAAGGGCGGGCCTCTACCTTAGGGAAAACTTTTCAAAAAAAAATTTAAAAAGCTATAAGGCAACATAAATATAAAGTCAAGACAAAAAATAGTAAGTTGAATTATTATGTCGGGAACAAACGAAAATGAAACGTCAGCCAGAATGAATGAATTCATTGTCGCTTTCAATACGTGAACTTGGTTATTGCTAATTTTTGTGATGAAATAAATTAGAAAGCGTGTTTTTTTTTAAATATTTTGCAAGGAATACAAAAAATAATATATGCGGCCCATTGCCTGTTGGCCCCGTGCCAAGGACCAAAATGAAAAACAGAGGAACAAATGGCGGGCACATTATGGCAACCAGAGACAAATCATACTGAGACCCCCAACTCACAATCCTCTTGCCGCTGGCCTCCTCAATTTATTTTCAAATTCGCCATTTTGTTTTCCCATCGGTGTTATGTCAATTAAGAATCCGTGTGACATGCAAAAACATACAAAAAATACAAAAATAAATGCTGCCAACCTCGGCAACCGTGGGGAAATGTGCTGGAATTCGGGAATACCAAATTTTTTCATTACTGAATGCCATTGGTTAGTTATTATAAATTGTTAAAAGGCGAATAATTCGATTTTGTTGGTCAATAAAACTATCTAATGGAGATGTTCTATATACTAGAAACTTATTAGGACAAACATGTTTGAGTATTTTCTGGTTTTGAATATCTTTATCTTCGATTTCATGTGTACATTTTACTTAGATAACTAAAGAAAATTTGGTCAAAATGTTGTTATTTTCCTTCAACCAATCTACGTTGTTCAGTTTTCTTTAATATTTTAAGCAAATGTTCACAAAAAAAAGTATTATCCACACGTAACGAATAATTTCAAATTTAACGGATAACATTTTATGAACGCTGTCAGCAACTTTGCCCACAGCGGAAGTGGCATATGCAAGGTGCGAGTGTGTTGGTGAGCCAGAATTTTTAAAGTTACGTGACATTTGTCAATACGAATTTCTATGTAACAATACTAGCATTTGCCACCCCATAAAAATATAGCTTGTAGGCAAGTAACGGTAAATCGGCCGAAGTTGTTGGTCTCAGTATTGTCTCTGGTGGCAACTCTGGTTCTATACCTTACATATTCGTCGCCATTTATTTACTGTGAACGACAACGAGTGTAACAGAACTTGAGTGGTCTTTTGTTCAGATTTGACATTAGCTTAAGTTCATATAACTCGATTGTGGTTAACGCTTCAAAACTTTATGTCAGTGGCTACTAAGACTTTTGCAATATTTCAATGACTAGGTAGGTACTCTGTTAGCTTTTTCAATATCAATTTGTTTCCACGTGACACAAAGTAATAACTATGGATGACTATAGTTGCTCCCATTAAAAATTATGTACAGGGTCTTTCAACGGGAAGTGCCATTTGAAATCAATACCAAAACAATCAGGGAAAGTACGGTAGTAAGTCTGTTCCTTTACTTTTAAATCTTACCAATTTTTACTAATTCTTACGAATTTGTACTCAATGCTGTTCCTTAACTCGAAAAATTCGTAAAAGAGAGCCCGCGATACTAATAATCATTTTTGGTGTCCAGGCTAAATGGTGAAATTTTCCATACAAAAATTCATACTGTGACCTACAAAATATTTATTGTTCAAAATGATTATTAGTAAGGCCCAGGGTCATCGAGAGAGCAAGATATTACCCCTCCACTGAGAATCTTACGAATTTTTACTTAGCAAATTTCTTGGTGTAAGAATTGAAAAAGCTGTCAGTCACCTCACAATTGACAGCTGATTTCAAATTTGTTGTCCTATTTGACATATGAGTGCATTTGTTTTGATTTCTTGCGTATTAAAATTGTATCAACAGGCGGGAAAATGAAATTGAATGATCTCCTAAGATGCTTTATGAAAGTGGCGATGAAATTCTTCCTCACTGAAAGGATTCAGAAAGGATAATCTCATCCATGTAATTTTTAATGCCGTGTCGCTTTTTCCTCTTCTTGAATGCATATAGTTCAATCAATACAAACTCTTCCATATACTCCGATTCATGAAGAAGTAGTTCGATTAATTCCGGGTCACTTTCATCGCGAGGTAGATGAATCAACTTATTTTTTTTTTCGTAAATTTTTTGTACCAATTTTTTGAAATTTTGAATTATGCTTCTGTCATTTTCATGGATTACTACAAAAGCGTTCCCCACCACTGCCATTTTGACAGTCTTTTCCATTCATACTACAAAAGTAAAGGAACAGACCTATTCGTGTTCGTGGTCAGCTTACTTTTTGAGAACTGGACTTTATAACCATGTACGCCAAGATATTTGTGCAAAATCCAAAATTGGTCGCATTCAGTGACACACACTCTCAGACATTAGACGAGTTTAAGTCTTCACGTCAATATCCTGCCAAGATGTGAAAATCAATAAAGCTGTGAACAAAGGCGGTTAGGCCAAGAGCAGTACAAACTTCGCAACACGTTTGCACGATATTTACGCCGTTGTAAGTTTGCATTCTTTTAATAGCGTGTTGTCCGACTGTGTGTATATATCCATACTTTATAAGTATAGTAAATACAGTATGTCAAATCAATTTGATGTTGTAATGAAATTAATGTTATGTAATGTTCATATTGAATTATTGAACTATATATAAGAGTTTATGAAAATAAACTAAACTAGCTTATAGCTTTTACTTAACAAAAGTCGTCGCAATAATAGTTCAATGTTGACAGTTTAATAATTCTCCAATATTTTAAATGACAACTCGTGTTGTCATTTCTTCTTTTTATCTCTGTAGTTTTTAACAACGACTACTCGTTTTTTTCAACAGAGTCTAAGTTAAATTTAACTCATTTTCTTAACAGTTTAGTCCGGTGCTCGAGCTAAATCTTAGCTCGCATACACAATTCTCTCCAAAATTCAGCTGAGCTAAATTTAAGCAGGTCGTTTTATCCGATTGGTACGCTCAAGCTAAAAAGTCAAAATTTAGCCTTCCTATTTAATAGGTCGGCACATTTTCTCAAGCTAAATTTTGACAGATCGTTGTATTGTCGTTGCGGAAAAGTATGCAACGATGAGCTTTTTTAATGACTACCTCATGTGGAGTACCTTAGAATCTGAAATGTTTGAAATTGGAGCGATTTGCATTTTTGAAGAAAATTCCTTTAAAGAACAGCTGTTTTTTTCTGACACTTATCTACTGCGTGTCAAATAGGATTTTAACTAATGTTTGGAAAACAGCTAAAATGTAATTTAGCTGTAATTGATTTGCTGCATTGATAAGCTTTATGCAGCAAAAATTTACACTTTTTGATATGTTCGTTCGGGTAATTTTTTGCAAACGTAAAATTATTAAAAATTTGTTATGAAACTGTGCGAATACGACCACGTACTGAGAAAATTGGAAAAAAATGAGAGAGAAATCAATTACCCCTCTTTTAATTATAATTTTCTAATAAATTTTCTACTCGCCGAAATTCGACTTACTGAAAAATGAAAAACTGCTAACTATGTGACAGTTCAAAAGTTTGACAAGTAAAACTCTATGTATTTTCGTCTTCAACGCTGTCGGAGGAAGAAATTGTAATTGAATTTTCTTCTAGAACATATTAGTGCATTCAAAATGTAAAGTTTAATAGGTATTTAGCTTATAAAAAATTCAATTCCAACTTATTTTGTAGATGCTGCATTTTACGATAAAGTCAAAATGACATTTCTTAAACTTTTTGAAAGAAAACCGGTTAGCTACTTTTCTTGAAATGGAGAGATTTCTCTCTCGATTTCTGATATTTGACGTTTTTCATTTGTCTATGCCGAAAGTACACGAACGGACCTAATGTAACACAATAAAAACAAATCAACAATTATTTAAATTAAGCAGGGGCGCGTGGCGCAGTGGCTTAGTGGTTAGTGTGTTGGACTACTAAGCGAGGGGTCCCAGGTTCGAATCCCGAGAAAAACCCAAATTCCAACTTAAGGTTTTTTTCGCTGCGCCACCTCTCGCGAACGTCTGACAAACATCCGAGAGTATAACTGTCATGAAAGAGCTTCTCAATTGGCCGTTTGGACTCGGCATAAAATTGTAGATCCCTTCCATTCGTCCCAAAAATAAAAACTCACACAAGACGAATGGTTGTGAGAAGCTAGGCTTGGGTCCATACGGACCTGTTGCGCCAATTATTTATTTATTTATTTTTAGGGGCGCGTTCACAAGTTATGCTATTACTGTGATCATACCTCAATTCACTGTATTTCTTTGGTATTTGCACAGGCTATTTATACCTATTAAAGGAGCATGAGTTCCAAGCTAACCCGCGCCACCTTCTAGAGTATTCAACTGTCAGCTCCCTCCGTGCCCGAGAAAATATTTAAACAGCGACAAACAGAATCCTAAAATGACTTCGTGGCTGGAGGTTGTCTTCGTATAAATGTAATGCAGATAGAAGCCACGACATTTTTGAATGCTACCAAAAATAATGTATAATGTATTAAAAATAATTTCTTGTCGTTATAAATATTTAAAAAAAATAAGTACACTACAAAAGACGTGTGTAATTTTTTCACCCTTGTCACATAATTGTGACAAATAGCTTTTTGAAGCACAATTCCGATTCGCTTGAATCGGCTTGTTTGCGCGAGTAAATGTTATGCACCCTAACCACAACTATAGGAAATATGTACTTTTGAATGAGTTTCGCGAATTCTCGAGTGTAAAATTCGCTTGCACTGGAGCCGCAGCCTTAATACTTCTCAGTTATTGTGTTATTTCAGTAAAACTTGCTTGTCACAAGTGACACAATTGAAAACGTCAAAATTGGCTCCGCAACGCTTAAGAATTTACCCCCCTTTGAAGAAATAAAATGTCAGCACCCTAATGTCAAGTACGTCAGTTGTTGTTCTCGTTCTCTACGAATGTATGGTCTAAGAAACGGTTTGCCCCCGCTTAGTTTAAGTCCAAAAGCATTTGCAAGTTTTTGCCAAATTCGAATATCTAGCATTAACCCAATGTTGCGTTGCAGCCAAAATTTAGGTGGCTACACGACACACATCCCTGTAATTTGAACTGTCTAAGAAATATGTGAGCCATTGTAATTGTTCACAGCAATCTCTCCAAGGCCTGATCAGCAAAGCGCCTGCAGCCCGACCCTGAGTTCCATAGCCCCTATGATTACACTATTGCACAAGGGGAAAACTACCGCTGACTGGCAATGCCATGCATGCAAGTGTCGCCATGCTTTTTTGTTTGGTACTGCAATTCGTGCTGTTATTTTGTTTTTCTCTTTGCCAATGCAAGCATGTCAAAAAAAGAACTATCTAGCCTTTGAGTTTCGATTCAATGGCTTGTGGCCTCTTGTACTCATTGATTGCGTTTACGAGCACCACCACCAGTTGTTTTGCTCGGGTTTTTCTCCATTTCCATTCTTCGTTTCATTGACGGGCTGGCTTGAAAACGACAGACACTGTGCGCAGAATGCATCCACCACAGCCGCGAGCGACGGAACATATGATCTGAATTGGGTTATAAACATAAGTATCTATATCTACTCCGACCGACTATAAATAATAACATCAACGATACGATACGAATACGTTTCGCGAAACCTGTCTTTTAAGCGTGATTCCGATCCGTGTTGCTGTTGTTGTCGTCTTGTGGACTTGTGGTTGCCATTGCCAGTTGTCACTGCTCTTTTCGCTAGCATTGCGATGTCTTCTTCTATTCGCCGGCGGCGCACGATTCGACAATGTCAGTCGGTCTTCTGTGACGTAGTTGATTGTCAAGCTTTGTAGTATTATTTTTGTTTTGTACTTTATTTTGTTGGTATTGTCTGTTTATTGGTTAAATTAACTCTTTTTTTTATGAGTCAGCGGGTATTACGTGTTTCGAAATAGTTTTTAGGTTACTCATGCACGCGCTGTGTGTCGTGCGGAGATGGTTGCTGCCGATGAGAGCTGAAGTGCGGTCCGATGACACGAATGATGGAGATGCTGTTGATTGGGGGTACAGGTTGACGTATGGACAGTAATTCCAATTTGATAAGCTTTGTGATGATTTGGAGCCGATTTTTGTTATACACGAGGGCTTAGTTGAGGTCGGCCGTGGTAAATGGAGCAACAGTAGCGACAGCGACGAAGAGAGTTAGAATTAAGGATTTGGAAAGTTTGTTTCTTTTTAGTTTGTTCGCGATGTTGTTTGTTGTTGTTACTGATCTTGGAAGTACCGAGAAGTATGCCATTATACTTAGATGGGTTGTATGAAATTCACTCGCAGTATTTTTTTCATATTAATTGTCAGGAGAGGGCAAGTTATTTTGTTGCAAAAACTTTTGAAACGTTCATTGTGCAGGGTATAGGTACCTATTGCCAATTTGTATGACTGGATATGGGCGATGTTCACAACAAGTGTAGGTTAGGTACTAAGTCTAGGCACCCGTCGTATGTCTGACGTTTATGGAGATTGAACTAAAGGGTTTTCCAATGAGAGGTGTTATTGTGAATGACTCGCTATTTCGGTAGCTGTCACATTTGAAGCTTTTATTCTTTGACATTTGAAAAGTAGAAACTACGCCATTACTAAAAATGGAACGATACACGCTTCAACAACGCATTGAAATTATTAAAATTCACTACAAAAATGGTGAAAATCTTGCAGTCACAGTTCGCAAAACTAAAGCATTTTTTGGTCGTCGTGAAGCACCTTGTCGGACCGCAATACAGAAATTGGTGGAAAAATTCGAGCTGTTGGGACAAGATAGTGATGTGAAGAATAAAACCCGTACACGTCTCTCAAGAACAACAGAGAATATTGCTGCTGTAGCCCAAAGTGTTGAAGAAAACCCAGGTTTGTCCATTCCTCGTCGTTCTTTGGAATTGCGCATTCCACAAACGTCATTACACCGTATTTTGCATAAAGACTTGGGTCTTAAGTCTTATAAAGTTCAGTTAACACAAGAACTCAAGCCGGCCGATCATCAACAACGTCGTGTCTTTGCTGATTGGGTCCTTGAAATGCATGAAAATGATGACCGTGTGATCTTGTGGTTTAACACTTTGCGACTTCTTCCTTTGGGGCCACGTGAAAGATAAGGTCTACGCCAACAGCCCAGCGTCGATTCAAGACCTCAAAGATAAAATTCGTGAGGCTATCGAGGACAGCCACTTTGCGATTTGGTTATGGAAAATTTCATGAAAAGGATATGGTCCTGTATGCGTGCTCGTGGTGGCCATTTGGCTGATGTTGTTTTTCATTATTAACGGCATACCTTCCTCTTTATTATGAAATAAACATCCGATCATTTATCTCAAAAAATGTTTTTTTTTAAATACCAAAATAACACCTCTTAATGGAAAACCCTTTAGTTGGAACGTGCAGCAAACTAGTTTAGTAAGTCTGACAGCTGGCTGACCGACTGATGTGTCTCAGTTTTGATTGGCCTATAGGTCGGTCACGTGGGCAGCTTTTTCAGTTGACGTTAATTGAGGGGACGAATCTATATAGTCACTTCGCATAGATAAGTGGCTGACGTAGGAAAAGTGACGTTACCGACCAATCCAGTTTTTTCGTTCTGGTTACATCTAATCGACTTAAGGTAACTAGATCATAGAAATTGCCCAGTCCTAAGTTGACATTTCGTTTGTATGGCTGACGTTCTAAAAACGACGTTTGTTTTGAATCTGCCTAGCTCCTAGAATAAGCGCTGAATTAACCCGTCGGTTGAAGGATAATACCGTTATTTGGTATTCTATCGAGTCTAGCTTTTATTCGATACTAAGCGAGCAAGAATCACTTTAGTAATTCTAGTAATGGTGTCTTTACTGCTGTAAATTAGTCCGAGGAGGAAGGATATGTTCAGGAACTGAGTAAAATATTAGTGTATGCAATATGAGATGGCAATATCGTTATTCAGAATAGACAAACCTACAAACTCTTGTAGGTAAAATAAACAAAAAGCAAAACAAAAGTAAATATTTCAAGTCAAATGAAAAATATGTCAAAACCAGAGGGAGGGGCTTGTAACGACTGCTTTAAGTGTCTGGTTAAAGATAATGGGCACGTTCAATGCGTTAGGCCTTACATAAGGACTTTTATACTGAACATCTACTTCGTAAAAAACAAATCAAACGACGAATGCTCAATAAATCAGTTCAGAGTGACATTTGTGATCAATTGGTATGTATAAACTAGTACATTTTGACTAAGCAATATCCTATTCGCTGAAAATAAATAAAGAGTTTATTAGCAGTCACCATAGAAAGATGGTTATAGGAACTGATACTTTCAAGTCGAAAAAATACCTACCTACAGGTTAAGTGAGTGAATAACGAAAGTGTAAAGTACAACTTTACATGGCTTTACTGAAAAAGTTTTCTTTCAAACAGGCCTTAAATCAACTGTGTCTGATGGGCCTATACGTTTGCGAATATTGGCAAGTTTCGTGTGTGTGACGTATCGTGCGTTCGATTGAACAAACTTCACAATTTTGTACTTAATTAATACTTTTTTCCTGTACTGAACCACGGCTATTTACGTTAGAAAAATAGAAAGATTATTCTTAAGAGCTGACGGTATTTGCTCTGTAGCTTGGTGCAGTAGGTATATTATTTCATTCTATGCATGCCACTTGTCACTGTCAAAGGAGAAATACCTGCATTTAACAGCTTCAGCAGTTAGCACGCGTGACAATGCGAAAATAGCAAGCTCATCTCAAAGACCGCACTTTGGTACATAGTTCAGATGTAGTTTCTCTTTCCTTTCCATTTGTATGCCTATATACCGAAATCTGTTCCCATTTTCCATATCGATCACGGTAAATTTCCATTGAATGCCTCCTTTTGTTTCTATAATGACAACCTTGATTCAAAAGCTTTTGTAACCCAGTTCCATCCCATCTAAGACACAAGCCACGTCCAAAATGCAAACAAAAAAGAAGGTTGTATAAGTATATCTTGCTACAAATAAAGCCCTGCCGAATGTAATTTATTGCAACCAATTTACATTTTTCTCCATTCATCTTTAAATCCAACGAAAATCAAAAACCAAGCCTACATGATTTTTCCTCACGCCCATGACCATGATTTGAGACCCCCTGTCCCTCGCTGGAAATAGGTGAAATAGATGAAAGAAAACACATCGCATTCCGAAAAAAAAATACATATATATATTTCCCCCATAATTTTCTTTCTTTTCATAGAATGGATAACGGTTAAGCGGACATTGTCTGGTCAATGAAACCGTTCATTTGAAGGTCTAAAGAAAGAAAAAGCGTGTCCGCGCAGCATACCTACTTGTGTCTTGTTCGCCATGTATAGGTTCATGCTCCGGTACTCTTGTTCCCATCCAGACACCAAGCATGTCATCGTAATTGTCATAATCATCGACATTATTCTTAAGTTCATTAGATCTCACAAGATTTTGAAGTTTCTTTTGAACAGGGATTCGCTGGATTGTCAGTACGATTTGAATCTAAAATTTGACTCGCCACGAGTTGTTACATTTGGGTTATTTGTGGTATGAACTCAGGTTGATGAACTGTGCGGTTAGCTATATCGACAGATGATCTTATAATCTATAATATTAAGTGTCAAGACACTTCAATAAATGTATGTATGCTGCAATTTGGCTATATTCTGGCCGCAAGGATAGCTGCTTTTCGTACTGTTACAACACATTACCACACATGTTGACATTTGCTTTTATGTACTAGCGATTTGTTGATTGCTAGATGATTAGCGGTGTGTCAAACTCAATATAAATAAAATTTACTTATTATCATTTGCACTGGAGCTCTAGTACAAATTAAGAAATATTTCTTGCAGGAAGATTTGTCAAGCTAGCAAAAAATTCTAGTAAAAAAGGGAGAACAAATTAATCTGTCAATACAAAAAAGTGGTGGTGAAGTTCGTCGATAAAATTCGGAATAAAATGAATTAAAGACTGAAAGTATATTTGTTCATGGAAAAATCGCTTATTTGTTTAGTTAAAAGAAACGTTTATAAAATCAAATATAATTATTGTTTTTCTGGCGCTAGAGGTCCAGCGGTCGTTCTCATACCACGCGGATATTATGTACTAGACGTCTAGCGGCGATGGAAACGCGGCCATTCGAAGCGAAAAATTAAAGAAGTCTTGAATTTTGTGATAGTTTTCTAATAAACATTAGAAAAAAAAGTTGAGGATACCGTTTTTAAGTAGTTCTAAACAATTCTGCATGTCAAAAAAACAAAGATCACAAATGACCGTGCTGGTTTTTAGAGCTAAATGATTATAGTATTTAATAGATATGTATTCGGTGATTGCGTTTCCGTTATAGGCGTGTTTTATTGAACATCTACCTCTGTAAAATAAAACGTCCTTTAGCTTTAACACACAATTACAAAAAACTGCCTACAACCAAGTCTACTTGACACTTTCAAGATTCACAGTTTACAAATGACTTGATTTGACAGCAGCAGCTTGTGTAACACCTTTTTGATGGTGGGTTCATAACTATGGTATAGTTTACTGTGAAAAGGGAATATTTGGGCAACACTTCCGTGATATTGAAAAATCAAGGGAAACAGGTCCAAAATGATTTTAACAACTATGCGACCCGGGTTTATTTAATTTATTTTCACTGATTGTCAACATTAAGCAAGGTGGTGAAGCTTTTTATAGGAGTTTGGTTTAAGCATCGCATGGGAGTCATCGGCATAACTATCCGGACACACATTAGTCCGCAAGTTAACTCAAAATGTCAGTTTTTACTTCGATTTCCGTGCAAATTGCGCCCTAGTGTTTCTACGAATCAATATGCATGTTTCCGAGCACACATTCAATACCCCATCTAGGCAGTAATAAGTATGATCTACTTTATTACAAGTGCCACGGCATGCAAAAGTAAACAAACATTGAACATATTCGCAAGAGCGGTATTATGACAATGTATATCAAAATAAACATCCGCTGTCAGATCGCCTGTGACGGTATATAGACAACGTTAACGACGGCAATGCGATAGCGCATATTATGACGATGGAGTTGAACAACCCTAAACGAGAGCACGGACTATTAGACACACCAAAAGCTACTACCATACACATCATTACAGCTTCGATATTAAAAAAAAAAAGAAAAAAGTAATAGACGATGGAAAAAAGAAGCTCGGCAAGCTTCAACTTTGTGCTGACCGGCATACAATTTGCCTTATGAGAAGATTAATGTGGTATTTGCTTGGGCTTCCTCACAGATTCGCTCTCAGATTTCGTGGTCCGAAATTATAATCAAACATTATAACGTCACTTGCTCTTTTTTTTACATTTTTCTAAGCCTTTTTCATTCACTGCTTAAATTTCTAATCATTTAAATAGTTAACAAAAATAGATCCACCCAATGTAATGAGTTTCTTTGCTGTTAAAAAAGTTTCACGAAAACGTAAACAAGCTCCAATAGTTGTCAAACTTAAACGCACTTGTATTAGTAAATTTGAAGCAACTCTGAGAAAAAAATCCAGATCCGCAAAAGTCCTCTGAAATCAAATCAAACATAAAAAGTGGCCTACCTAGAGCAAAAAAAGTGATCTGAGAGCGCCCAATCGAACACCATATAACTGATAGTTTCGTCTTAGTCTCCTTTACTTTTTATGACTCATAAGGTCTGAATCTGAATGTTACAACTCAGATGCATCTGTAGGCAAAAAGTTTATATTTATTCAGCATAAATACCACCGTATTAATAAATAATGCGTACAAGAGTTATCAACTCGTTACTCAGTAAAGATTGGGCACATTCAAAAATTTAGTTTTCTTAAGTCGACTAGATTGATCTGGGTGAGATGTAACATAAAAGCAAAAACTAGGTTGGTCGGGAACGTCACTTTTCCTACGTCAGCCACATATGCGAACTATCGACTTAGTACTCAGTCACGAATTTTTTGAATAGATTCGTCGGCTACCACTCCATAAACTTCAACATTTGCTCTTATGACCGAGTTCGACCAATCAAAACCGAGATACATCTAGTCAGACAGCATTCAGACTTACTTAACTAGATACTTGAACGTTCCCATTAGTAACGTCAAGTTTTTGTACGCTATCTGACGTCTATAAGATAACTTGATAAATATCGTTTTTCAACTCCACAATGCTTTCATCCAGTTTTTTGTTTACTATTATTAACTGTTCAGTAAATTTTTAACTGAATTATGCTGTAGCCATATAAAATCGGGTTTGTTATCTTTCAAGTTTTTTCGTTGTTTTTAAGGTTCCGTACCCAAAGAGGAAAAAACCAAACCTTATTAGTTTCGCTACAATGTCTGTCCGTCTGCCTGTTGCTAGGTCTATCTCAGAAACTAATTGAAGTAGAAGGCTGAAATTTCCAAACAACATCCGGTAAAACCTCTAGTTAAACGCCAAATGGTAGCGATAAATCGACTGGTTTTACAGTAATTAGTAATTTGGTCAAAAAAATATTTCCATTTACACAAAGAACTGTTTAAGCTACTACCATACACATTTTAATATTTTTCAAGATATTTACAAAAATCACACTATAAAATACGCTCCTTTTAACCATTTTCCTTCGTTAATGGTGTGTTCTCTTAATCGTTTACAATCGGAACTTTTCCAATGGATACTCATTCTCATGCACACATTTTTTTGTGCACAAACATGCTGTCGGCTTTATTTATTAGAGAGAGCGTGTTCTTTACTCTTAGTACGGAACCTTCGGTGTGCGAGTGACACTCCCACTTGGCCGTTTTCTTTTGTTTTTTTCTTATTTGACACTGAAGTTGTCGGGAACTACCCTATTGCATTTATAAAGCTAATAAAACTGTCACTGTCCTACTTCCTGTCATGCTACTACAAGCTACTGTCAAACATTGTAGAGTTTACCTGTCCTAAGAAAACTTCTCAATTTAGCAGTTGTTGCGCATAACAGTGTGGGTCACTTCTATTCGATTAAAGTTTCAAGCAGCTGGTGCCGTATACCGTAAATCTAATCAGGGTAAAATGCCAAACTAAAATTAGCACAAATCAGCTGTCTGCTGTCAAATTGATTGTCCCACAGTAAAGTGTTGCTATTCGAAAAACAATATAAATGCCAAAAAATATCCCTTAGAACTCATATGAACGAGTGGTTGTGGACAGCTAGGCCTGCGGTTCTTTATAAACCTTTTCTTTATTGTTCGCCAGACTCTTCGGACTTTTTTTTAAACTGGGAGGCTTATTTTCGTTCCTTTTTCTTTTGACTCGCTACTCTTTGCTCGATAATTTGCAGGGCTCCAATAAAGAATCTCAGCAGGAAGCCCCGATTAGGTACTGTCTGCATCCATGTTTTGAACGGTCAGGTCTGACAGAACTTCTACAAACAGACGGAAAGCCTTCATACAGTTTCTTGTTTCATTTCCTCCAGACCTGGCTTAATACCTACAACAATCTACGACCTTATTACGAAGAATCAAATTATTATTACAAACTATGAATGCAGCACCCTATATGAATTCAGCTTAGGGTATGAAACCGCCATGCCACACAGATTCTCAGTTAGTCGTCTCTCTGTGCCAATGGCCATGGCTTCAACATTAACTTGCGCAATCTACCTATATACGCCATGGCAGATTATAGTCATCGGCAGCGGATCATAGGGGTTTGTGTTCGCCACGGCGCGCGGATCGCGGTCGCAAAGTCCTCCATAATAAGCACAGTTGCACAGATGTTTGTACATAGGCTGCTAGCAAACTATGTGCATATCTATACTCAGGCTATCCAAACCATTCATCCGTTTGCGTAGTCGGAGTTTTCAAGTAGAGAACGAGTGCGGGCGCCGTAAAAGTGTGTCTGCCTTATTTAGGCCAAAAGAGGAAACTTCAGTCCGTGGATATTGTCTATATATTTCTCCTTGGCTCTTACGCAACCGCACACAGTGTGTGCTATACAATGTATCTGAATGATGGGTGCTGGATTGCTATTCTCAGATTTTTGTAGACACACCATGTGGAGATAGAGATGGGGGATCGAGCAACACCCATTTTCATCATTCATATGCGGGGACAACAGAGAACTTGTTTAGTGGGTTGGTTGTTTGTGCTCTCTGAATGACATTTGATTAGAGAAATGTGTTAGATTCGGTTTTTTATCTTCCGTTTTTAGAGCAAAAGCAGCGTTCAATTTGACATAAATTTGTGACAGGGACACTGACATTCGCCTCAAATGTGTTCTCAAACACCATAAGCATTATGAAGTCATTAAAAGATATTACGGGCCGAAATAAGAAAAGGAATGTTGCCAGCTTAAGCCTAATGAAGGGAGAGAGAGAGAGAGAGCGAGAATTATTATCGCAAACACATGAGCGGTTATTAATGACTGCTAATGGCCTTTTAGTGTGCGTGCGGTGCGGTTTGAGCAACAGATGAGGGTAACATTCGAAATCGATTACAACTTTAATTATCCTTAATTTGTTTTGAATTTTACCAGAATTTGAATTTTACGAGACGATGGAGGTATATATCGAACTCTTGAAAGAAGAACCAACTCTGGATAATTGATTATCTTAGGGGTATCAACGGGGCGGATAATTGTCATCAGGCTATAATTAGATTTTGTATTGCTCGGAATGATCCTGCACACTGAGGTGGAACCGAACTAATCAATTACCTTCTTCTAATGGTCAACGTTTTTGGTTGGGCGTCTATAGCTGTGGATGCGCGCGCCGGAATCAGTCATTGACTCACTTCTAATGCAGAGGCTTCGTGAGATATACGACTAGGTACTCTTCGGTGATACAAATTGCTGGAATTATCGCCCGGTCGGTCGTGTGCCATACAGTCATTTATACTTTGAATAGTTTGAGAGCCACTTGAAATAAGAAGACATGGCAAATCACATTTTTACTGTTGATCATTTTTTTACAAAATTTAAGTATGCAAACGCTGATAGATGACCGGCCCCATACATTGAAATGACGGAAAAAGTTGTCATCTAGTACTAGCCCAGTGATGCCAATCCGAATCAAAGTTTTTATGCCCGAAGAAAATTATGCCTTTTCCAAACAAATTATGCCTTTTGTTAAAAAAAAAATGAAAATTGGATATTTTACAAACGCACTGCAAATAACCTACAATGTGATTAGAATTTGATAACATAATGTTGATCGATAGGTAATTAAACCTTTTTTGACGTCTGTAACACAAGGTTTGGGTCTATTGAGTAAGTCAAGTAGAGAATTGGTTAATAAGCAAGACGCAGATTTGTAAATGAAAATTAATGATGCGACTTTGATCAACGAATGTACCAGTTTTCCAAATTCAATCTGCATCAGCCGTATTTATTAGAATTTGCTAAACGCGCCTAAACACCTGTATAGTTATGCAGTGTATAAGTATTTATACAGCCTGTATACACCCTCCCAAAAATTCTTATATATAAAACATTTTCCCATACATACTAGTTATACAGGGCTTGCGTCAAAAAAGGTACTGAAAAGGAGAAATCTATTACATATATCTGTCCGAAAAGTTGAAAAAAACATAGCAGCTTGTGAGAAATGCAAATTCAAATACAAATAGGAATAAAAAAATGGAAAAGTAAAAAGAAAAAGTTGGGAATTATGGGCCTCCTATGATTTGGTAGTCTTGTGCAAATTAAACAAAATTGGAAAACAATTCAAAACTTCTCGTATCTACCCATATTTGTTATGGAGGATACTTTTAGAATCTTTAAAATTGAAAAAAAGACCTCGATACATCTATCCAAATTCTTTTTGATTTAATTTAAAATCAAATGTGACAATTTTTTTCAGTCAAAATGACATTTCGATACTATTCCACCTCTATACAAGCACTAAACAACCTCCGAGCGCGTTTAGCTTATACAAGCTCTATAATTTTTATAAATAAGGTTTTTGCGTATAGAAAGCATTTTTTTCTCAAAATTATTCGTCAATGCCCCAATCATCGGAATTATGCTTCGTTGGCATCACTGACCTTGACAGTTTTCCAAATTCCAATAGAGCAAGAGCACATTCAATGGTGGAAATATTGAGAGAGAAAGAGAGAGAGAAGAAACTCTTATGGACGTTATTGTGGATTTGGAATATGCCCGTCATTTTGAGAGAGCACTTTTTCATATCTGTGAACTGTCACAGTTGTACAAGTTTACCCTGTCTCGCCAACCCATTTGCATAAGTTGATCTAACTTATATGAGCTGGGGGTCAATTCTGGTTCTGTGAAAGGGTAAATCGAATAAATCGTTTTCCAATATCAGGTTCTCAATTTTCAATCTTACACTAAAAACATTCACTTAAAAATGAGGACGTGAAAACAAATTATTCATATGAAAATTTTTGAAGTTTGGTTTCACATTTTGTAAAACGAGAATCAAAATCGCAGTGAAAGGGTGAAAACATTTTCATTTAACTTTTTCACGGAACCAGAATTGACCCCCTGTTAAGAAAAACGACATTATAGTCTAACGAGTCATTTTTAAGGTCAGGTTTTTTCTTTTCCTTATTTTGTTTTGCCATTGACGTTAAAGATGTATACGAACTTCTGGTTTACTATCTCTATGCTGACCATCCGTTCATTATAGTAGTGAACAGTTCTGTATTTGAAGACGACATATAAAAAAATGTTCTGTATTTTAAAATTTGTTCATTAATTGTTTGTATTTTATTTAAGTTCTTAAAAACAAAAACGTTAACATTAATAGAATCAAAATTCAATTATAAAGTACCATCATTTTCTGAATACAAGTAATCACAAAAAATTTGTACTAAAATTTAATTTTATTTTTATAAAGTGTATACCTTTTCATCAAATAAATAAATTGTGAAATATTGTGTTTTAAATTTTGTCTGTATTATTATTTGGGATTTAAAAATATGGTCACCGTAACTATCTCTGACAGCCGTATGTATCTATCTGTATCTGTCACATATTTGGTAGGGCTAGAGTGATTATGTGAGCAGTTTTTCAAATTCACGATGGCTAGCCGACCAATATAGTTAAGAAAACTCTGCCTGAATACTTAGTTAACATTTCGAATTATAAATAAATAGATATGATCTAAGCTCTCGTTGAATAACAAAATTTATAAAAGTTGAATAAATTTGACAGAAAAACCAGGAGAACATTTCACAGCCCAACAACGCTAGGGAGTTGTGTTGTTTCAAAAATGTTGTTATTTTAAGTCAACTAGATTTGTCTCGACTAGATGTATTCCGAACGCAAGAACTGTATTGATCGTTAACGTCAATTCTCCCACGTCAGCCGCGTATTCTAACTGTCAACTTAGAACAAAAGAAATACTTTTGGCATTATATTATTGAAAATCTTCAAGTTACGCATTTTTCGTCAAAAGTGGTAGGCAACGCGAACATTGGTGGCACAACCAAAGATAAATAATACAGAGATAAAAGATAATGGAATACAGAGATACATAACATTCCAGTGGAAAGGCGGCTGCTTACAAGCTGTTTTCCCGAAAAATTAACGAAGTCAGGAACATAAGTTCATTTCTTTTCTAGTATATGTGAGTTCATGAATTGGACTTTAATGCAAGAATTCGCTATCCCAAAATGCGAATTTCACTATTTTTTTTACTTTAATCGAAGCCTTAACAAAGACCAAACAAGTTCAATACCAAACACAAAACAGTTGAACAGCGCGATGTCAATAAAAGCACAAGAAATGTTGGCCGGCCATTAGTAACATAATTTTTTGTAGTTCACACGTATTTACAGACGGGGGTTAAAATTACAAAAAAAAAACAATGTAAACAAATGGGTTTTGGGGGTATAGACGTACGAAAAATATCTATCTCTTTAATTCACTCATCTCTGGTGGGAAAATTGGTGTCGCGAGCTTAATGTTTTTTTCCCATCTCAAAAATGCCCAACGCGCCTAAAGAAGTTTTCACTTTTCAAGTTACGCATTTTTTCGTTAAAAGTGGTTGGCAACGCGAACACTGGTGTCGGAATCGGAACATTGGCGAGTTCAATGCTTTTTTTCCGTCTCCAAAAAGCACAACGCGCCTAAAGAATTCCACCCGTCGACCAAAACAAAAAAAAAACCTTCTCTATGCGGGAAAACCTACAAATTGGTAACTCTGCATATCAAGTCTGTCAGACTTAATTAACTAAATTATTGAACGTCCCCATTAATTTTACTTTAAAGAAAGTGTGACAATTATGAAGTATGCAGTTTTTTTAAAACTTATGCCACGCCATTTGCTTGTTGTTTGCTTTGACAGTTAAATGAGGTATGTATTCCTTTTCTCTTTGACATTGCCGGGCGAAAAGTGTAATCGATAACAGAGAAGATAGGTTTATAATACTTAAAATGCTATACTGCTGAAAGTGAATCGAGTGAATTGATGACTCGCATAGGCCAGAATATTTTGTGCCGGTCAATTAAATTTGGTTAAATCATCAAATAATTTTTATTACTAGTGGTAACCTACCTTTCAACTCTCCATTTAGAACGAGAAGACCGTAATGAGATCTATACCTATGTAATGCAAAAGGAGAAAGTTTATATACCTACGCCTATAAGGAAAATGCCGCTCGGCTTCAACCAAGCATTTTTATGCTGCACAAAGATTTCCCAACCTGATGCTCTTGGCATTTTTGTTGCTTTTACGATTCCATTTGCCACTAATATAACTTGTTTCTAATTTATCGTAACCTTTTCCGTGTGTGTTTTACCCAATTTTGGGGCTTTTTTCCATCTCCGTATACAAAAGTCCCTGAGAAAAGCTGTATTGTTGACGATGAGACTGGTTTCTGCGTTCGTCCCAAAAACAAGCGTAATAAAAATAAAACCGTTACACCAGATGCAATCCCAAACTAAAACATCAACGAACAAAGCCACAGCGAAACGTCGAGAGCAAGAAAATTTGTTGATTGGTTGTGTGGGGCCAGGGGCTCCAAAAATTAAGTCAATCCTTTCCCCCGAAAAGGTACCATACAAACAACAGTTATTGTAACAAAATTCAGTCCAACAGCAGCCGACGACGTAGAAGATAAAACAACAGTCATCTCGGTTCATATGGTCAGTGCCAGTGTGTGTGGGGTTAAGCTGTCTTCCTGCTCTGCGCGCTGTTACAGTGATGCTGATGATTATTCAAAACGATGACAAAATCGCCAGATATAATTATGGGTACCACCACACAATCAGTGGACGAAAGCCTGTTGACCAGCGCAGCGCCGGAGAATGAGTTCGGTGGTTATACTTGAATGCCTGAACGCCTGCAAACCGCGCGTAGACAGTGGGCGTATTGTTATTTTCGTGTGACGACATTATGATCAACAACGCAATCGTGTGCGCCAACGGCCGATTGGCGGCATGCGGGGGGGGTACCAACGGAATTATCGCAGAAGGTATCTCCGAAATGTAAATTCATTCAGGAACAGCTCGTTTGGTAAATTTATACAGTACGGGGGCGCCGATCGCTTACCCGGATCGATGAAAACGAATTTAGGAAAGTGCATTAGAGAGAGGCGCGTTCACCAAATGTGGGTCAGATTCAGATGTGTGAAGGTATTTTCTAAATGTCTCTGGGTTTATAGTTGGTAAATATGAACTGGTTGTTAACAAGATGCCCAAAGAAAGTAGAAGAATGCCATCAACTGGAACTTGGTTAAATGGAGGTGGCTATAAGAGGTCCTAAAGGAAGAGAGTCTGAGAATCGCCAGTCTGGTCGTGAAATAATTCCGTTTCCCATAGAAATAAACTGCGTATGTCGCAATTGCATTGTGCAGAGGTGATTAAAGAGGTGTTCATCTTTTTTTTTAAATTGCAGCAAGGTTAGGAACCTTTTCCCTTTGACAATCTTGATTATTTAGCAATAGTAGAAAGGGTTTGCACGACACCACTGGTCGAAGCAAATATTGGCTGGATTATTTTTAAGCGTTATTGTTAGCGTCATTTAAGGTTGCTTTTTTAATTAGCTTTGGAATGCTTCTTGAGCTTTTCACCCACCTGCTGACATTTTTTTGTTAATGTTGTTTTAAGTTTTTTTTTTTTAAGTGTTGATCTGTTGCATGACAGAGCAAGTCATTTGGGGAAAAAATGTCAAGTTCATGAACACACTGTTGGCACTGTGTGATGATGAGCTACGATACTACTTTACTTCAATTAAAAATCTGCTCCCTACTTCGCACTATTGTTAAACGGCCTTACCAATGATCAACTTCAGTCTGGCAATTTACGCAAAGACTCCACACTTTCCTAAATCCCTTTACCAATAAACAAATATAGTTGCCAGAATATTTATTATTATTATTTATTTATTATTATTTATTTGCATTATTCTTGACTTAACAAACTTTGTATTTACTTAATCTACCATAACAATATTAAGTACAAGAATAGGTAGTGACATTTGTATTTGTGTAGTAACAGATAGTGATAATGTCATTTCAGAAAAAATATCGCTCATTGTAGGGTTAAATGTTAATGTTGAGAAACCCATGTTTATCTCGGGCATTAGCTAAATAAAACCTCCCTAAAGTTTAGTACGCTGTTCGAGCTAAATTTTCGCTCCCATAAAAAATTCTCTCCAAAATTTAGCTGAGCTAAATTTAAGCGAATGCATTTACCTGAGTGGTACGTAGCTCGAGCGTGCCCAAATTTAGCGTGCCCATTTAATGGGTCGGCACATTTTCTCAAGCTAAATTGTGACAGATCGTTCTGCATTTGTTGTTCTGTTGCGGAAAAGTATGCAAAGATGAGCTTTTTTGGATTTGGATGGATGTTTGGATTGAAAAGTTGGAGATCAGATAGAATTTAGTTTAGCTCGATCAGCGTACTACGCTTAAATTTCGTTTCCAAGAGGAGTGTTGCCCAATCACCAAAAATGGCGGCATGGAATTTCGTAATAGGAGCGAATTTAAATACACTGTTCAGCCTGAACGTTTACAATTATAAACTTATTTTAGTAAATTGTAAATGTTTTCTGACTTTATTCGTTGGAATACAACAATGCAAGTGGTGATTAAGATTAGCAAACACAAATTTGTATAAATGTATGCACAAAATTGGAAAATATTGCATTTTTGTTTTATTCCTAAACACTTGAAATATATATTTCGAATATTTTGATTTAATGTAATAGTGAGTGATTTCCTCTGCTTTATTTTGATTAACCGCTAGTGCTTGCTTTTTGATTGGCTTTCCTTTTCTAATAGTTTGCCAGTAACGAATGCTTATAGTAAAAAATAAATTTGATTTAAGTTTGGGATCCTTCCAAGACTTTGTTGAGAGTCTTGAGAGTCACAAAGAGAATAAAATATCTGTTCACTTAAGATTGGACAGGTCATACCTTAATTTCTGCTTTTTTGTACAATTCTGAGTACTTTTGGCGGCTCAGGTAGATATTTGGCTGCAACCAAACCGTCTTTGAAAAAGAAGTTTGTTCCCCGAGAATGGGAATCTCTCATGTTGGTGTGAAAAGGTTGACTTCGCGGGAAATATAGATATAAGAATTGTCAGCATTCAGCTAAATCTAGGCGAATTAATAAATTAAGGAATTTCTGGAGGACTAATGTGCGAATTCAAGATATACAGAATTATGTTTTATTTGGTGTGAATTCATAGAGGAGTACACATGACAGCTTTCCTGTAGAAAAATGTCCACGGCTTTCAATTTTAAAAGGTCAAATTACATTTATTTTCACATTTCCATATATTTACTTTTGTAATTAGATACCTACTGTTTCGTTGGTGGGTAAATTTTAATTCAAACGGAAATGAATTAGCAGGCTATTATTTCTTTCAAAAATATTCACTTGATAATAATTCAAATGTGATTTGTAGACTGTCAATAAGCATTGATTTGCATCATCAGCCTACAAATAAAGAAAGAGATCTTATTACGACATAAATTCACTCAGAAATCAATCTCGAAAGGAAAGCGTACTATAAAAAGTACCAAAAATTGTGTCCGATCGAACGATAGGGCAATACTGATTTGCATATGATATTTGACGGATCAGCGGATATTTTGTGAATTTCTTATTTCGTGTTTTGTTTTTGAAGTAATACTTCTTAGGCACGCTTGACTTGGGGGGTAAACTGGTGAATGCGTCCCGAAAGCGTTACGGAAATTGCGAGCGGAAGTTGAGCGGGAGATATAAGTTAGTGAAGATAGATTGAGAGAGAGTTACGTTTCGTTTCGTATATTACTGTAGAGGCAAGAGAGAGAGAGATGCCAGCACACATTTTCGTTCTCTCTTTCTATCAGCCAGTTACGTTTCGTTATCTAAAACACAGCATACAGTGCAGCAGTGATACCAGGTCGGGGGATTTATTTATATCTTTTTGCGGGATGTTCTCAATAATAATATGTTAAAAGGGTTTTTTTTTTTGGTCAAATTTTGTTCCTAATTGCTTGTTTCATTAAGAATAAAAAAATTATTCAACCTACGTTCAAATTAAATATTTTCATGGTTAGAAAAAAGTCATTCAAAATATCTAAATGCTTTCATTTTCTTTTTTTTTATTTCCCTAAACTGTTTCATAAAATGACATATGTGTCTTTGAATGAATCACGAGTATTTTTTAAAATAATAAATTTATTTATTTTGTAAACATAAAAGGGATATTTTTAGTATAACCGTGGGATAACCTGCCTCTAAAGTTTGGTATCACTGCAGTGCAGGCGTATTGTCTGTATCGCACTGTAGGAGCAGCAGAGAGAGGTGCGACCACACAGTTTCTTTTCTTTCTCTCATAGCCAGTTACGTTTCGTATATCTAAGACACAGTGCACACCTATTGCAAGGTTGCGACTTTGCTTTTTGAGTTTTGGTAAATTGTTAATTTTTATCTGGTTATGGTAAATTTTTGAGCTGATGAGCCAAGAATGCGAACTCGATATCACCTCATTTAAATGCTACCTTTCTGCTTCTAAGTGAACGCATTGCATTATTTGCATATGCTTCATCACCATCCGTATAAAACTATTTTATTCGCTATTCAAAAAATTACAGAATGCACTCATTTTCTTCTTTTGACAGATGGTGAACTTCGAAATAGTTTTTGTTTCTGTTTATAACTATATTGAGATATGGATAGGTTATTTAATCATATTATTTATATACAGACATGAAACTCTAATTTGTTAGAAGAAAATAGGTAGATGATCTCCCATGTCTTCTAGCAGCTGGTAATTTTGTGCAAAATCAAATAAAATAATTTGAGTTTTTTTTGTAAGTAGCAACCGTGGCCTATTGTCTGTATCATACTGTAGGAGTAAGCGAGAGCAGTGGGCGCGCCCATTTTCTTGCTCTCGTACCCATTAAATTATTGAAGGAAATTGATATATTAATATGTATTAACTAAACATGTATATCTATATAGATGGAGCTAAAGAAGTAGAAGAAGTGAAGAAGAAAGCACACTCGTTTTTTTGCTTATAACAAGCTTCAAAAAGCCTTTGAAAGATATCTGTTGGGCAAATTAATTTGCAACTTATATATTCTTTTTTTTTAGAATAAATTTTTCGTTGTGAAATAAGCCATTGACCTTGTTTTTCACGGAAACAAATTATGAAATTTGAATTCTGCGATGACAAAAAATGTACCTAATAGTTTCTAAGAATGTTGTCGCACTGGCAAATGTGGAGGTCTAATTGTTTATTGGAACCGTTTCACTAATGCTGTACATTTTTACTAAAGCTGGCAACCAGCTAATCATCGACATCAGAGTTTGATTATTAGTAAGGCCGAAATTATTTTTAATTCGATTCAATTTTAATAGAAAAAAAGCCTTAAATCTGCTTCCAAAACCAAAAAATTATTAAAAAAAATGTTTTACAATAAATAAATAAATGAATACAATGAATTACATCAAACTTTACTTTAAACACAAAATTTATTACAATTTTCTGACGTTTCAAACTTCAAACTTCACTTTAAACACAAAATTTATTACAATTTTCTGACGTTTATTATTGTTTTCCTTTGAATTTTCTGTCAAAAAGGTGATACGTTTGGTTTGGTATTGGTGTACAGTCAGCGAAAGTCTGAGCTGTTTGGATGGAAAAACTTACGTTCCACGATACGGAGTGTAGGGAAATTCTCAACCAACGAATGGGGTTTGGGTAAGGCGATTTTCCGGACGGTTTGTGTACGACGACTTTAATAAAAACTTAAAAAAAAAGACGAGAGTGCTTCCGCCAATTCGGTTGTACAACTTTTAACAGCATTAGTGCTTTATTGTTCTTTATATACATTTTTAATTGGTATAATTTAACTGGATAGGCCAAGAGAAAATATGGCCAATGTTTTACAATTGGAGGTAAATTTAAATTGCAATTACCTTTGAGTACAAGTCATATGAAAAGCAAAACATGGTTTAGATATTTATAAAGCAGTTGAAGATTTTATAATTTTTATATTACTATGCATAGTGCCACAACAACATTGGTTCTGTCTGTTGCGAAAAGTTTAGCCAAATACGCGAAAGAATACCTTTTATAAACGCGATGAAGAGATATTTTGAAGTAATCAAGAATGTCAATACAGATTGGTAGGCAAAATTATAATTTAAAAAACAAAAAAATAATTTACGAATGGTCGTTATATATTGAAATAAAAATTCAACTATTTATACTTTAATCTTAATATTATGGTATGTATTAACCTACATACCTAATTGAAATTCTAATTTTTGTTTCTCAATCTATGTTCCTACCTACAACTATGAATTTTGAGACTTTTATGTAATAATTTAAATATAAAAATCAAATAATATTTGATAAAAAACACTGTGTTATCATAAAATGAACTGATGTAACCTTGCAACTACACAACCAAAAATAATATCAAAAAAATATTGTTAGATCTTAAAACGATTTTTAGATTACTATTATGCAATGCATATATTTCCAAAACGCATTGTGAACGTATCAACTGCGCAAACAAAAGCAAACAGAGCATCGTGAATTATTGTGATGCAAATAAAATTTGACATTTCAGTTTGAACCGCCAAATAAAATGGATTCATCGCCGGAGTCGTATGTAATAATTTAATTTAACTTTGATTTGCAGTAACAAATCAGTACAGTATAAAAGCATTCAGAACCTGGCATCAGAAAAGCAGTGAGCATTCATAATGCATATTTTCTTGACGTTTTGTAATTCAGCCTATATAACAACTAACCAATAGCATTCAGTAATTTGAAAATGTTATATTCCCTAACTCTGTAGCATTCCCCTTATGGTTGGCAGCATTTTCTTTTACTTTTTTTATGTTTTTGGACGTCTTACGGATTGTTCATATCATTAGGTGAAACGTCAAATTAATTTTGTTTTTTTTTTCTTTGTGGAGACACCTCAGGATTTTTTTTGTAATCTCTTGTCCTAAATTTCGCGATTAGTGTCCGGTGCTCACGTACTATGACCATAATAGTACGTTTGACGTTTCACCTAATGATATGAACTACTGTCGAATCGAACAACCCACAATTGTGATAATTGAAAAAAGTTAACCAATTCAAAAGGTTAAAGTGATAAAACAAGAGTTCCGATTATAAATAAATACTTACTTCTCGCAGTTGATTGTAGATTAAAAATTGAATGTTCTCAGAAACAAATTCGTTCTTTGTTTATGACACAATTTCAAATACAGCTCTGCTAGCTTTGTAATTTTGACATCTCGAGCTGTCGAAAGTGTGTTCACAAACCGGACTGTACATGCAAACCTGGTTGATAATCGAGATTTATTTCTAATCTCCCTTTTCACGAGATTAACTTTTGTATGATAAATCCCGAGATTTATGCAGGATTTACAGAAATCTTTCTAAATCTCGCAGTTAATCTCCTGTGGAAACGAAGTATAATAATCATTTTCTTTAGTGTCCAGGCTAAATTTTTCAAATTCACAAAATTGTACATTGTGACCTAAAAAATATTTAGTGTGAAGGTTAAGAATGATTATTAGTAAGGCCCATTATCATATCCACTTGTATTTAACCTTCTCCGCAACAGAATATGACGAATCCTCAAAATATGAAACATAAAACCGCACAAGGCACAATGCACAACCTAACCTACACAGAGAGAAACACCTATACCACTTTGGAGCGTTAAAATCCTTGACTCATTCGAAATTCTCTCATAGCCCCCGCCGCATGTAATTAATGCATTGTGCTTGGAATAATAACAAACAAATAAAATAACCGCCACGCATACATGGACGCGGCAGAAGAAGCGCAACAAGCACCACACCTCTTCCCTTTGGCACACTTCCGAGAATTATTGCAATCAGATTGGAAGAAATAAAAATCCGCAATATTCAATCCATGATCGTCGCGTCTCATCCAACCGCGTCCCCCTAAACGTACAGCAATGCATGAACGGTACCATGGGCCAGACGCAGCGTCGTCGGAGGATGAGGAGGCGTGCGTCGGCAATGTTGACTTGGATTCTGTTTGTTTTCTTTTTCATATGAGTGCTAGTGGAAGCAACTAAGCAAGGATCCAAAACGTTCCGATTGCGATGGCCAAAAGGAGACGTACAACTGTTGAAATCAGGTTAAACACGATAACGCGTCGTCCCCTTGAACGCTATAGCAGCGCAGCGGTCCAAAAGGAAATTTTCAACTTTTCACAGAGAACGTTGCAACAGGATTTGGTGTTGTGAAAGGAGTCGTCGCTCGTCGCGTCATCGTCTTCGTCCGCATCGTTTGTATGCAATGTTAATGCGCGATAATGTTTTCCACGATTGAGTGGTTTTTGGGTCAAGCGAAAAATGAGATTTACAAAGATAAAGGAATTTAAATCAAGTTACATCTGCCCCACAGAAGATGCGGGACGACGGCATGTAGTACTGCGGTGGTTATGGTTTAAGAAAGCTTGTCACTCCTTATTGAGAAGATGTTGTACTAAGGGAACAAGCTGATTGATTTAACAGTGATCTCATAAATTGAAAAGTCATTGTTGAGTGGTTTGAGTTCATGCCAGAAGAAGTAGGATTACATCTTTGAAAGGAAGTACCGTTATATACAGAAGTCTCTACGAATATAAAGTCTATTTTTTAGGTCCGCCTGAACTGTAGCGCCATCGAAAATAAAGTAAGCCTTAATTTTGTACCTACTTACGAAATGAAAGTCTTACAAAATTTGTGTTAGAATGAAGCATCTTATGCAAAACTAAAAAGAGGGACATTTTCGAAGAAATCCGCACTTTTAATACTTTGCAGCACTCTTGCAGTCAAGTGACATCGAACACACCAATTTATTTTGCAGGCCTTTTGATTTGACAAAAGCCAATGGCCGCATTCAAGAATCTAGTTATCTTAAGTCGACTAGATTGGTCTGGGTGAGATGTAACCTGAACGCAAAAACTAGACTGGCCAGGAACGTCACTTTTCCTACTTCAGCCATGTACGCGAACTCTCAACTTAGTACTCAGTCACGAATTTCTTGACCAGATTCGTCGGCCCTCCATAAACGTCAACTGAAACAGCTGCTTTTTCGTGAACTCCATCCTTTCACAGATGATCTATCTTTTTGGTTAAAACGTCAACAAAATTATAGGTTAAAAACAAGGATAAAAAAGGGTTTTGTTCAAATATATTGTTAGAAAGCGCACAATTTCGATAACTTTGACATTTCAGCTTGTACCAAATACGTTTAAAAACATCCTTTTTAATTCAATAATGTTTTTATCATGTCTTTTGCACTTTATTATAAACTTTTCAGCAAGTTTTTAACATAATTATGCTGCAGCCATATAAAAAATCTGTTTTGTTTACCTTAAAGTTTTTTAGCTGTCACTTGTTTTTTTTCTACTTATTTGACACTGACGTTGTTCCCTATAGGGCCGTATATCTGAATGGATGGATTTCGGGATGGTGTAGTTGATCATTTTCGTTTTATTGAGCTTAAGAGTCACTTACTTAGCACTACTAGCTACAAAGATAGAACAAGGCATTTCCCCTCCATAAAAAAAGACATTTTTTTGGGCTAATCGCTTATAGCTGACAGATGGTTTCAAATGTTAGTTTTATGACTGACTTTTTATTTGATTTCGTTTGTATTTTGTTATTTTTGTTAGCAATAATAAGCGAGAAGGAGAAGAAGCAACGTTTTTAGTTCCTACAGCAGAAGGAACTATACCATTGCTCTTAAATATGAAATTGTAATTTATTCTAATGGTATTGGCATATTCACGATTTTCGGCTAAGAAACATTCACATATTGCAGGTCCAACGCGTTCCTATACTTTTTGATTATTTTCCATTATGTTAATCGAGTTCTCTTAAAATGTGACATTCTTGTCAATATTGGCCCAGAAACTGTGCGAACAGACCTACTGAGGACGTTGAAGAATACACTTTCATAAGTCTGACAGCTGGCTGACTTGGTGTGTTTCGCAGTTTTGATTGGACTAGATTGATCATATATGACAGTTATTTTTTTTAGTCAGCGGTTAATGGCGGCCGACGGATCTAGTCAAGAATTTCGTAAATGAGTACTACGTTGACCGTTTGTATACGAGGCTGACGTATTAAAAGTAACGTTACCGAACAACTAAGTTTTTGCGTTCAGGGTACTACTACATACAGTACTCCAGATCAATCTATCCGACTTAAGATAACTAGATTTTTGACTAATAAAAATGTCTCCTAGATAGACGGACGAGTTGATTTAAGCTATAAAATTTTAGTGATTTTTGTAATTCATTTGCAGGTGAGTGTCATCTTCTCTCGATACACCTCTCTTCTTTTTTTACAACTGTATTTTTATAATTCTGAGCAAAATTTAGCTGAGCTTAATTTAAGCTACTCCCTTTAGTCGAATGGCACGCAGCTCGAGTTAAAAAATCAAAATGTTGTTTCAGAATGTAGGTACATGAAGTCAAAATTAATCGTGTCGATTTAATGGGTCGGCGCATTTTCTCAAGCTAAATTGTGACAGATCGCTGTGTTCTGTTGCAAGGATAAGCTTTTATAATTATTACATGGACGAGAAGTCCAGAATCTGAAATAGTTGAAATAAGAGAGAATTGAATTTTTTAAGGAAGTTTTTTCAATACAGCTGTTTTTCTGCTACACTTATCCGCAGCGTACTTTATGTCAAAATTTAGTTAGGATTTTGGCTAATGTTTGGAGAGCAGATAAAATTTTGTATAGCTCGAGCAGCGTACTAAGTTTAAGAACAAAAAACAAAAACTGACAATTGCTTTTGCTATTTTATTGCTTTTAAAATGAGCGCATGTCATTGACATTCAGTAACAGCCCCTTTGTCACAGACTGACACAATACAATACTAATGCATGACATTTCCTCGAAGCGACTTTCTTTATTTTGATCACTCAATGACCAATGACTTCTGATTCTGATGTCCTAATTTGCATTAGTTCGTGTCCTCTTCCATTAACACGAAGTACCGACGAACAACTGTTGCCATATGGCACTACTGCACTCCACAACCTTCCCAAGAACAAAAGTCACGTGGTGAAGATGTGTGTGAATGGAGACCTATTTTGTAAAAACAAAACTAACGGTTAAACTGCATTAATATCAAGCATTTCCTTTTTCGCATTCAAATGTCAGGAATGCATGTATGCGAGTTGTACAACGAGACGAGTACGTATTTTTGTTCTTCTTCATTAAGCACAGTGCACACTGCACACCTTTCGGATTATTTTTATTCTGCTTCGTCTTCTCCGTGGATCGTCCATGCCGAGGGAACACATTACAATGTTTGCTGTTTATGCCAACAAAGGCGTACATTACATAGTACACTACACTAGTAAACCACGTCGCGTCGGTACATTGTAGCCAGTTCCGCCTTACATAAGTCTGCCTCTTATTTACAAAACATATACGTAAAGGGACAAAGTCAGCGGTATACCTATACGCATCGGCTTTTGGGGCCAAGTAATCAAGCCACACTTGGCTCCCCTCAACCACTGACAGGAGGGAGGAGCACGCAATTGGATAGCAGCTCCTCTTTGTCTACCTGACCAAGACCAGAAGAAGCACCCCATCGCAAACACGGAACTGATTTTTTCCCTATTTCTCCTGATCTCTACTACAGTCTACCTAAGTATGCCTTAGTGTATTATAAAAAGAAAGTCAGTCAGAGAGTCGCGCATAACCTAGTAGATGGGAATCCTAATCCATTCGGTGGCGGGTCGGCTATACGTATAGTGACTGGAGAGTAGTTTGTTTCCTTCATTTCTTCCCTATACCGTTTGAGCTGTGTGTCTATTTATCTGTTCCCAACGTGAGCAGAGGTTCAATGTTCTTTCCACTTGACCAATTGAATTTTTGTTGTTGGACCTATCGCCTATCGGTGGCGACGGCGAGTCCACTATGCCTCCTCATTTGACAGTTAGGTATCACTCACATTCACATCACATTCAGTGTGACGATGATGATGGCTGACAGATTATTACGTAACAAACGCACAGTGGCGTTGGTCTTATAAAATAGTAAAAGTGACTAAAGAAATCAGGGGTAACAGGTTATAATTGTATTTAACGTTGTTCAATGACGCAGATACCGGTGTCAAACTGGCGCATTTTAAACGGACATCAAACACCATTTGTGCGGATACATTTTCGTATTATTATCAGTGACTTTTATTCTATAAATTTATAGAATGGGAGAACTTTTCCAACTTATTCCTATGAATGAGAACGGCTTAGTTACATCGACTACTTTCAATCACTCTGTTCCATTTTTGTCCAAAGTAAATTGTTTGAGAAGTTAAAGCGTTCCGAGCATTCGTTTCAAAATCAAGCACAGTCAAAATAGTTGATACAATATCCCCACGAGAAACAAAACTTGTGTTGGCTTTGCAATTTTTCTCTTTGAACAGCTTTAACAAAGAATTTGTCTGTATCGTCCATGTAAGACGTAAGTAGGTATACCTGATAAATAAATATGTACTTCGTTATTTCTGTGACCAATGGGAAAGTTAAAAACTCTTTAAGCCCGTATGACACTTCATTTTTTGTTTTGCATTTTTTCAGCTTTTAAATTGAAACTAGAGAAATTAGAACGAAAAATCCCGATAGGAATGAGTGCGTACACATCAACTTTATTAATGTAGAAACGTCAGAAAAATGCATTACAGATGTATTCAAATCACATTTTTCAGCTTTTTTTTTTTGACATTTCAAGAATATTTGATAACAAATTCGTTTGAAAATTTGTGGTTGCTTTGCAAACAATTGCTACCCCTTTCGTAATACACTTTCAGTCTCTTTTACACACCGCTGACTTTTCAACATGATAAAAATGAGGAAAAAAATGTAGTGTCATACGGGCATTATTAGGTTTGCCATCTGGCAGCTGACTGACGTAATGTGTCTGAGTTTTTGCTGTTCTAGATTTAAACAGTTTTTTAGTTGACGTTCATGGGGGAAGTGTACCTCTAAAAATTTTCAGAAAGAGTAAAAAAAGGATCCGAGACGAAAGAGAGGAGTCCCATTGCGATCTTAATATATATTACCTATATATAGTAATTCAAATTCAGGTAAAAACAAGTTCTTTTGAAATTAACTAAATAGGCTAAACAATTTTGATGAGTCCGGAGCAAAAACGTTCTACCTTTTTTAAAGGAGTCAAAATGACTCTAAAGCTTCCCGAAGGTAACGCTGCTTGGGAGTAGCGCGTAGCCGACAATGGGAACTTTCGTATTTCTAGTTTAGTAAGTCTATGACAGCCGAATGTCTTGATGTATTTCTGTTTTTATTGACCTAGGTTTGCCACGTGAATTCGCGTTTATGGAAGGGTAGCCGCCAAATCCAATCAAGAAAATCTGACAGTATGTGTAAATTCAGTAACGCGTCACTGGCATCATGATGCTCATAATGCTTTGCAAAATGTTCATTAATGGAAATATTGGCATCACTTTCAACGTCAAGTGTTCATTATTGCAAAGTTGATGAAACTGATGCGCAAATATAACGAAAAAAAAAAATTTAACAGAAATACCTGATGTGCTGTTGATTCCCCGGCAAAAAAGTAAGAAAAATGTCTGAAGAGAAAAAAAGTAAGTATAATTAAACATTATTATCCATAGATACACATGTTCGTGCCAGAAAAATTAATAAAGTTTGTTTGATGTAAAAAGTTCGTTCTAAAACTCAAACGTCATATTCAATCAGCATTGCATCAGCATAAACTGTGCATCGCATCAGCATCGCAAATAAGCAGTGATGCCGCATCATGTTTGACGTTTCTGAATTTACACTATGTACGATGTAGAACTGACATTATATTCGTATTTTTTTTTTTAAATATATGCTCAAAGCGACATAACGTATCACACAACAGTTTCCTCGAAATGTGTATCAAACATTTTTGTGATACCCATGTTTAAATATCCGGTTCAAGTTGGTTATAATTAGTGAACGTCTTTCTTGCCAGATTGATTACAATTTTTTTTTAGTTTTCGGATGTCTTCTGGTGGTTTTCTTGACGTAACTTTTAAGCGCTTTTATGTTTGTTTTTTTTTGTGGAATTTCGCGGCATTTTTAAAGCGATTTTTGAGCTTTTTTCGACATGTTTTCGTGACGTATTTTACTCAGTTTTGCAAGGTATGCTCGAGGCGTCTTTCAATGCATGTTTTTTACCGCCTTTGGGATTCAACAGAAGAGAATGCCCTACAATAAAACTCGATTTTACTATTGATTCTATTCGAAAGATATTTGCGATTCTAATTTCAAAGAGTACTCTCTATGAAGGTAGAATCCGGTAATGCCAAACTATTTGCCAAAAAAAAAAGCGATTTTCGAACGATTCTCGCATGTTATGACATAATCCAATCGAGTCTCACATTATGCTATCCCAAAAAATTGTTCGTGATACAATTAAAGAATAATAAATAAACATGGACAGTGTCGCAATTTGGATGGAGTCTGAAGGAAATCCGGAAAAAAATCAACAAGTTGAACGAAGGCGGATTAGAGATAAATCTATCATTCAAATCGTTGGTCAAATAAGTCCATGAATGTTTGGATTTTTGTCTAGCTTCGGCTGTTTTTAAATACCCCTTGAATAAATCTGTTATACATATTACTATGTTTATGAAATATTCATGAATTATTAATTTATAAAATTTAATTACTTATTTTTGATATAGAATGATTATTTGCGAATTCGAACGAATTTGACATTAACTTTCGGAAAAGGTAGTACCAAATTTGTACCAAAAAAAAAACAAAAAACAATTGGCAGTCTGGTGCTGTTCGAATTTCGCTTCCATAACTTACTTATAGAATTACAGATTTCCGATTTTGCGAATTCGAACAGTTTCACTTTTGAATCGAGTTTCATAGTACGGCCCCTGTCGATATGCAAATCCATTATTCAAGAATTCAATTTCACGTTACCATTGCTGTTACAAGAAAGCATACAGGTACCAACTTTGGCCACTTGCCGCAAACTTCGAAGCCACTGTCCAACTGGGCATCTGATATCTAAACTCTACTTAGTACAGACGTGAACGCCATACACGTGTGAACTGTGGAGTACATGTGTTTCTGCTGGTCTTTTCTAACACCATACGTGCCCATCCCCGTCATTCATCATCATTCACCATCCGTCGATGTATCCATCCTACTTCTTGTATGTGGAAATATTATCTAGACATTTTGTATGTAACATATGTGCACCTTTGGGTTTATCGTTTATTCCTCCTTCCTTGTTTTTTTTATGGCTTTTCTTTCGCTCCGCAATAGGAAACCCAAACCACGAGTGGAATGAAACGGGCGGCGGCAACAGAATCTAAACTAGAAAGTTACTTCTCTTTTTTTTTCCTCTCTCGAATTAAACTTTTGTGTGAGCCTTTCGTCATCAAGCCGATAGGAATAGAGGAACCCATTTAAAGGTTTTTGTACTCTGATTGCTCTGAAAAGGGAACACCTGAGGGCAACAACTACCGGCTGGGGGGAAGGTATGAAATCAAAATGTGTGTTCCTAGGATACAGAAAAAAAAACGAAGAAGACAGAAATATATAGAAAATCCAAGAAAAAGAGTTCGAGGAGGTGAATAACCCTGACATGTGTAGCGATTAGAAATCCTAGACGTGTAACCAATTTATGAGAAGTTTTCAAAATGAAATTAGATTCATGGGCGCGAATGTGATTGTGGGAATACCCTCGGAGTCGGACACTCTAATGGTGCATTGGGACGAAAGACGTAGATACCTGTTTTTGTTTGTTTGTTTTTTTTTTTATTACAAGCGATGTGAGATTTGGGACTTAATTCTTTATAGACACAATTATGATTTTTTTTTGTTTCGTTTGGGGGATTGATTTTCCCGCCTTTTTTTGGAGGGAACACAAGTAACTCCCTTTTGGAAACACTGTGTGCATAACTGATCTGAAAGAAGAGAGGAATATCCCATTGTGGGGAGCGACATTAAATTGAAAGGATAAATATCTGTAGTAAGGGTGTTGACCTCAACGCACAGTGCAATGTCCTCTCGTGATCTTTTTGAACCTGAGTAGATTCCTTTGCGTGGATCAGGTAATTTGAGCAGGTATGTGTTTGTTGTGACTAATGATACCATTTGTTATGGCGTACCACGGAACCTTGATGTTCGGTGTAACAAAATAACTTTATATATTGCACAAACAATTGGCTTGTTTAAAATGTTTCATTCCAAGCTTTCTGAAGTGGAGTCCGTCGTATATAGGTCTACAAAAAAGTAGTGGGTCAAATGATCTTGAAACGAATTGCTAGCAAGATTCTTTTAAAACAACGCGACGGCAAAACGAATATTTGGATTAAGTAACTTTTCGCCATAACCTATATATAAAGCGAGCATTCGCAATTTTTCACTTACTCATAGTACTATATGAATTTATAGGAGTCAAAAGGAATTGCTTTCGGTCAGTATTTAGATCGTGCTCGGGTATTGATTCAGTTCGGAAAAAAGAGGGGTGATTTTAACATCGTGGCAGGCCCACCTTATAGGGTATTTGATTTGGCTTGTTCAGATTCGCTCTCACATTTCCTGTGTCTAATCGAACATGAAAACGTCACTTGCTCTTTTTTTTTTTGAGATAATATGTGCGATTTTCTAAGCGTTTTCCATTCAGCGGATTAATTTTACATTAAAAATTTCCAAATTTGCGTCCAGATTGATTTATAAACATTTGTTTATAAATAATTAACAAAATTAGATCCACCCGATGTTATGCGTTTCTTTGCAGTTGCCAAGGTTTCACGAAAACGTAAACAAACTCCAATAGTTGTCAAACTCTGAAGCAACTCTAAGAAAAAATCTATATTCGCAAAAGTGCTCTGTAATCGGAAAAAGATTGCTTTTTTCGTAGGTACCAAATACCAATCGAACAGAAAAAGTGACCTAGAGCCAGAAAGAGTGCTCTGAGAGCGACCAATCGAATACCTACCACATTAGAGTGCCATCGGAAATTATAGCCCTTTAATGCCCCGCGTGGGTAAGGTGGCATTCATTTGATGATTGACATCGATTTGCTGTTATGTGGAGATTGTGTAGACAAATGCTGACATCAGAGAAACCAGCTCCGTCATTGATAATCATAAGTTTGTTCAACAACCGGTGATCATTAAAAGATAGGTATATCTTCGAGTGGCAGCAACGGCTACAATTGAAACAGTAGAATTAAGAAAACAAAACATTCTCACAACAGTGCACATATTACGGCTATTACTCTCAAAACTCTAGTCGTCTGAAGTCGAAGAGGAGACTTTGTCTAGAACAGACATCTAATGAACATTAGAATTACATTGGCCGATAAAGTGACGTTTACAATGGAAATGTCAACTAAATATGTACTTTGTGAAAAAAACTGTTCACGGGATTATTCTCGACTAATAAATCAGTGGCCACAAGCCATAACCGCTTAAGTCGACTTAAGACGAAATTGAGATTTTGATGCCATTAGATTCAGCGTATCCAAATCCATTTTGTAAATCTTTTTTCAGCTTTATATCTTTAAAAACGTGGCCACAATTTTAAAAAAAAAACTGCTTAAGTCACAAGAGTCAATGGAGTAAAAAAACTTTAAACTGCTCTCCTGAACAATGAGCAAAACAAACTTAAGCGGTTTTGCCTTGTGACCACAGAAATATGCACACATGCGAAGGCTACCTGTTGTCATATTTAGTAAGCAAGAGAAGAGTGTTGAAGTGCCCATTGTGTAAACATCCCGTAAACGTCACTTTGAAATAATAAGAAAAGAACCAAATGACAGCCAAAAAACTTGTAGAAAAACAAAGCATATCTTATTTTAGGCCTGTTTTTTTAGCTTTAGCAAAGTAAAGTAGGATTTTCAGCACGCCATAACAACAACTATGCTCTACTTGACAATTCGAGACTCGCAGTGTAGTTGTTGTAATCGCGTGCTGAAAATCTTACTTTAGGTACTTTGCTTTGCTGACTCACTTTCTCATTAGGTATTCCAAGCTTTTCAGGACATTTTTATTTTATTTACAAAAAAAAAATCAAAAAAAAAAGCTCACTTTCTGCAGGGAGACTTGTAAAACAAATATTATTTCCTATCACGATTGGGAAACTGTGAAACATTTCATAAATGTTTTTTTTGGTGTCATACGGGCTTTAATAAATGTTTTAGAAATATTTATGAAACATGTAGGTATTTAATTGGGTATTGTGTTTGGGAGGTCTGGGCTCTTATCGCGTAAGCAAAAAACGATAGAACGATATCGTCTCGCCGATGCTTCTACTTCATGTAACAACGAAAAAACGATAATCGTTGAAACGATTGGACGATCATCGTTTCTTGTTGCTTCACGTTACTTATTCAAATGTCAAATACTATCGTCGAAACGATTCGATTGAACGATGGCTATTTTGCAATCGTGTCGTCGTTTTTGGTGTATTTTTTTCAGTTTTAATTAGGTCTGAGAGAAGCATAAAAAAATAGTTAAAGGAAGACAAACTTATGTTCTTTGAAGGCGACTCGTCCTATCCAAATTGTAAAAGAATTCAATCTTTGAAAAAAATAAATAAATGGTAATTGCACTTTTTTGGAATATCAAATGAATTTCATTTATTCAATCATCACAATCATTGCATTAATTTTTTTTTTTTACAACTAGCCCCTTACCAATTTCATGTCAATCAATGGCCGCATTCAAGAATCTAGTCATCTTAAGTCGACTAGATTGGTCTGGATGCGATGTAACCTGAACGCAAAAACTAGATTGGTCGGGAACGTCACTTTTCCTACGTCATCCACATACACGAACTGTCAACTTAGTACTCAGTCACGAATTCATTGACTTGATTCGTCGACTACCCCTCCATAAACGTCAACTGAAACAGCTGCTCGCATAACCGATTCCGACCAATCAAAACCGAGATTCACTTAGTGAGAGAGCTGTCAGACTTAGTAAAATAGATACTTGAACGTCCACAATGACAACGAAGAAAAATAAACAAATTGAAGAAGAAAAAAAAAAAACAATTTCCATACATTTTTAAATTTGTTCGGTGTCAGAGTTTGTTTACAGTCATGTTCAAACTGTTGAAAATAAAAACGATGAACGATTCGATTGAACGATCCGACGATGATGTTATATGAAGCAAACTAAAAATCGTCACAATAATTACGCGATTAGAGCCCTGGACATACCTTTATAGAACAAAAAATATATATATCGGAATACGGACAAGGAGTTTATTCGAATGCGAAAAAATCAATTGATTTTTTGTGCTGCATTTTTTATTCTGGCAATGCGATTTTGTGGCTATGGTTTACAGGCACATCAACATTCAAGAATAAAAGATGCAATGCAGCCGGAAATAGTGGAAAATATTTTCAGATCATGATCTCGATGAAAAGCAGGATCACATGTTGTTTTTATAAGTGCATGCAAATCGTTGATCTATATGGATCATAGCTGACAACATAGACAAATCATATTGAGACCCCCAACTCACAATCCTCTTGCCGCTGGCCCCCTCAATTTATTTTCAAATTCGCCATTTTGTTTTCCCATCGGTGTTATGTCAATTTAGAATCCGTGTGATATGCAAAAACATACAAAAATAAATGCTGCCAACCTCGGCAACCGTGGGGAAATGTGCTAGAGTTCGGGAATACCACATTTTTTCATTGCTGAATGCCATTGGTTAGTTATTATATCGATGGCCCCGTGCAAGAACATACTAACTACTGGCGCTATTTTTTAGTAGGCGTTTGAAGTTTTGGGAATAAAAAATTAGCGATCGCTTTAGGTGTTATCCTAATTGCAATTTTACCTCTGTTTTCAAGGTTTTTAATTCTTTGCATGAAAAAAAATTAAATCAATGCACAATATGCGGATTCTGAATGTATACATAACTCAAAACTATACTAAGTGCACTTAGGTTGTTTTTGCACGGGGCCATCGATATATTGTTAAAAGGCGAATAATTTGATTTGTTTAGTTAAAAAGACTATCTAAAGGAGATGTTGTATATACTAGAAACTTATTAGGATAAACATTGTTGCGTATTTTCCGCTTTTGAATATCATTAACTTCGATTTCATGTGTAAAATTTTCTTAGGTAACTGAAGGAAATTTGCTCAAAATGTTGTTATTTTCCTTCAACCAATTTACGTTGTTCATTTTTCTTTAATATTTTAAGCTAATGTTCACTTATTCCTAAAAAATATTATTATCCACACATAACTAATAATTTCAAATTTAACGGATAAAATTCTATGAACATCCGCAACTTTGCCCACAGCGAAAGTGGCATATGCAAGGTGCGAGTGTGTTGGTGAGTCGGAATTTTTGAAGTTAGGTGACATTTGCCAATACGAACTTCTATGTAACAATACAAGCGCACTTAGCATATAAAAATATAGCTTGTAGGCAAGTAACGGGAAATCGGCCGAAGTTGGTGGTCTCAGTTTTGTCTCTGGCTGATAATAAAAAAGGGATAAAATTCCAACCATCTTGGATTTGTCCATAGAATGTTATGTGGTTTTCGATTGGGCTTCTTCAGATTTGCTCTCTGATTTCAGATGTCGTTTGTCTAATCGAACATAAAAACGTCACTTGCTCTTTTTTGTCTTGATATTCGTGCGGTTCAAATACGTGTAGCCTTCGACACTTTTCTAAGCGTTTTGCATTCACTGGTGAAACTGCATATTAAAACATTCTAAATTTGCGTCCAGATTGATTTCTAAACATTTGTACATAAATAATTAACAAAAATAGATCCACCCGATGCAATGCGTTTCCTTGCCGTTGACAAATTTCACGAAAACGTAAACAAACTCCACTAGTTGTCAAACTCAAACGTTCTTGTATTGGTAAATCTGAAGCAAATCTGATAAAAAATCCAGATTCGCAAAAGTGCTCTAAAATCTATTTTCATACGAGTGCACATTCCCATTAGGCGTTTTTCTTTTTTATGCCGAATTCACAATGACGCGCGCGTGCGTTGACAGATTATGTAGAAAAATGCCACACAAAATACAACTTCAGGCGTTGGATCTACTTTAGATCGTAAATATCGTAAAGTTGAACGCAACGCCTGAGTAGACTCTCACGCGCATTGGACAACTTTAGAATTTTGAATTGTTCGATTTGAGGTCATAGAATGTGCCGTTGATAGTTGCAGTGGCACAGAACCACTAATGTTTATCACACACATGTTTTAAAAAGCAATATGATGGTTTTTTTAATGCAAATTAATTAATTTAGTGTGTGGAAATAACGAATACCTTTTTTTGGTGGGGCTAATACTTATTTCTTAAGATTTTCTTGTAAAAAAAAATTTAATTATTGGTCTTATTTCTATGTTAAGGTTGTTCTTTTTATTATTATATTGTTATATATAATTGTTTACCTATTTTGGAGAACCCTTTTTTAATTCTTGCAAAAATATTACAGCTACAATAAAAAAGAGAGTAGACTTGATATTCTGCTATCTATTTGTGTACATTAGTTAAAACCAAACCGAACTTTTAAACTCTCTCAACGCGCATTCGCTTCAAAGCAGCATTTCGTTTTAAAAAATTGTTGCTCGCCTTGGCATTTAAAATCGTAGTTTCGATAAAGCGTGTCAAAGCGCGCAGATGCACGCGCGCGTTCAACGCGACTTTCTCCAGCGTTTATGTAATGTTGTCGTCGACCGTCGAGAGTCCTGTATGTGTCTATGCCGCTTTTGCTGTTTGCTGCGCTGACGTCGGTGTTGTTGACTGTCATTCCCCTTTATAACAGTTTGGTTGCTGGTATTGCAAATCGGTTGATGGTCGCTTAACCATCCGATGGGCTGGGGTGGAAACATATAACTTGATACAATCGAGTTCAGTCGATACAATCGAGCTCTGGCAGCATTTAATTTGTCTCAAGTTACGTGCTTCCACCCCTGTTTTTATTCAGCTGTTGACTGAATCGGCATTCCGCCTTTTTTGAGGATGTATAAGGTGTAGTGTGCGCTGTGCAGTACCTTTCGCAGCCGTCAAGCATGCAACGCCCAACACATTCGATTTCTTATTCATTTTGTAGCGCGTGCTTATTCCGGCCTGGCCGTTGTAAATAAAACGCGCTGTCCTCACAACTTTGCTGTTCCAAGCTGCTGCAAATTTGAATGATTTGGGGTTCAATTCAGGGGCCCTACTCTGTATCTCGTTTCGACGGTAACATTTTTGGAAAATTAACGTTTTGTTAAAATTTTGGAATTCCGAAAGTATTACAGAGTACCAACTTAAAAGCAATGTCGAATAGGATTGACTTTCGGAACGAAATAGAGATAGGACCCCAGAGTGAGAAAACATTTAATTTGCCCGCCGCTGAAAATGAAAATTAGAGACAAAGAAGAAACACTTCAAATTTTATAGTCAGTTTTAAGAAGAAATCTTTATTTCTGGATTTCAATCCGACATTGCTAGATTTTCGAATCATATAATAGGTTTTATAATTATTAAACGAGTGACGTTCTTATGTACGAATTTGGGGTGTACTATATACAATAATGAGGGAGGCTTCTTGCCGCGAGCAATAATTACTAAATATCTTATAATATGAAGCTAAAATCTACCGCCGGTTTTAGGCCACAGGATCTGAAGAATATTGTCGCACTGATATGAGTTCAAACTGTTACGTGCCGCTGACGTGAGTTGAGGATATGCTATGGAAGCTGTGACATTCCACCGACATGGCTGCATCAAATCACCAATTCGTTCCAATGGAATGGAACCAGAGCCGAAACTCGTTTGAAGAACGAAGAATTCGCAGTGCATGGAGCCTGAAGGCCCATCCAACTCGCACAATCCACTCCAAAGCCTGCGTTCTAAAACCTTGATACGGTAAATTCGAATACATCTAACCATACATGAAATGTATGCTTTAATTCATCAAGTCCTATTTCTAAATATAGATATAACGGATATACAGTATGTACAACTTACAGCTAAGTTCATTTTGCCGGTTCGAACTATTAATATATGCAAATGTGTGTCGTCTGTCCGAACTGCTAAATCTATGCAAAAGTTTTAGAGGCTTTAGAAGCAGCTTTCAGAGGGAATTATAAATCCTATTCAGTGACTTGTGTGGTATTGCAAACCCTATTGCTATCACATTTGGTTTGGCCGTATCATTATCGAGCCATGAGCTCTACTGTCCTGCAGATTGGCTGCTACCGCGTTTATTAAGCGTGTTGTCTGCTGGAATGGCGACTGTGCCGATGGGACAACTGTTGTTGTGGGAATCGTGGTGCCCATGAGTTCCCAGTTGTTGTCACGCTGTACCAGCTTGTAGGGTGGTCCGCCGGTCGCTGACGTCGCAGCAATGGGAAGCTAATGTTGGGAGAAAATTAGAAACCATAGGTGGCACGCGTTATTCGGAATAACTCACGGGAATATTGAATCGATGCACAAACGGTGCAGATAACCGCAACGGTCTGAGGAAAGTGTTTGGGGGAAGCTTCAACATTTCCGGACTTTTATACGTCAACAAGTCAGGCGTTGCGGATGTGTTGGTGGTGGTGGCTATTGAAGGACTTCCACCTTTCTGCTGTTGGACTGTCGCTGTTGTTGCTGATGATGATGATGATGATGCTGATGTCGATGATGATGATAGTATTGCTGTCGACACAAGCGCCTGTGATGATGTTGACACCCCTGAGGGTAAGGATACTGGCGTTTGGTTGGTTGATTGGCATGCCGGCCGAAACACTGCGCTGTGGAATGGCACAAAGCCCTGGAATTGGATGAAAGTAGCAGGATTTAATATTTTGTCAAACATTCGACAGATTGAAGGCGGTTTACTCACTGGTGTCGAACAAGTTGCCTTCGAATGTGCTGTCGTGGTGACAGTTGAGCCGGCGAAAATACTAGGGGGTCCGGAAATTGAAGTTCCTGGACCTTGCTGATCGGGATTGGAAGCTTGTCTGAATTGCTTGCACTCCTCTTTGTGTCGCAACCAGTCCAAACGTTGACAATTCACTTCGCAATATGCAGTGTTCCAGCAGCAGTAGCTGTTTGCTTCGCGGCCGCAATTCATGCACCAAAGCTTCTTTTTGATCTGCTCGACGGCGTGTATTCTTTCGACTTCGCACTGTCTGCGCGTTTCGGCAATGATGCGTGTTCGTTCCGCTTCCATGCTGTTTCTCATTGCACAGATCATTCGGTCTGTGCTAACTTTGATTTCGTACAGTTGCTTCTCGTAAGCGCATGTTTTTGCCTCCAGTTCCAGTTGCAGTGCGGCAACCTTGGCCTGAAGGACAGCATCAGATGCCATATCGCTGATGGTGTCTTGCATGACAGAGATGAAGAAGTCCGTTATCTGAAAGGGAAGACAAGCAAAGTCAATTTATTGAACGACTGGAAACTTCTAGGCAAATGTGCCCAGTTCACGGGTCCCAAACCCAACTTACCTTGTGTGCATTTGCAACGAGCGTCCTAGTAACGGGTCCAGCGTCGGAATTATAACCTAAATTACCATCCGAACGCAGTGCGCCCTTGGGTCGATATGACAATTTCGGCATTCCGCATACTAGACTGTCTGTAATTGCTGCTGCCAAACTCGGCGTAACGATTCCCGATAGAATGTGCCCTTCGGCTTCCCGATTGCTGTCATTCACTTCTGAAGTTGTGGCCTCCGGTATGGTAGACGCTGGCTTTTCTGTTGACACAGGTGTCTTATCCGCGGATAGTTGCAACGGAGACAGCGTATTCAAAGACGTAATGTAGCCTGTTCCAGTGATGACTGCTGAGCCAGCTAGCGAATGGAATGCAGACGAGTTGAGATACTCTCTGAATGAATCAATCGATTCCTGTATCGATGGTGTGTATTGCAGTGCAGCACTCGACGACGGCTGGAGGTTCGGACAAGAGGTAGTGGTGACATAACTATTGCTGACTACAGGCGTCGAAGTGTAGGTTTGTGCTGTACTCAATGTTGGAATCGTTGTGGTTGTGGTCACCTTGGCCAGGTTTTGATTGTGATTGGCTACCTTGGAGACTGCCGTAAGCGGTTGGATAGGTACAGCATTGTTCTGGCTATCGACCGGTATGTACACCATACTGTTTTTGGTCAGAGAACGCTTAACGTCTGGTGGCAGCATGACAGTTGCCGCATTGGGACCTTTGTTGGGAAACGATTTGCGGGCTCTTGCATTGGGTTTCTTTGGCTGTGCTGTACTCGAGACAGGTCCTGTGTTTGATGGAATAAATGGGGCGAAACAGCTCTTGGCTGGTTGCAACGATTCGAGGCTGCGTACAACGATGCGCTGTATCATCGTGTCTCCTAGTATAGTGGTCTGTTCCGCGGTTCTTGTGCTGGATTGACTTACGGGGACCGCAGACATCGCCGAGTTTTCTTGCGATGGTACTGAGGTTAGGGACGAGTCGTCATCGGATATGGTTTCTTGTTTTACTAGATCTGGGTCGACATCGAGATCAATTGCCGATGGAGCGGAGCCTTCGGTAGCATTTTTTGAGCATGCAGTTGTTGAAGCTGTTTTCGAACCTGTGGTTGTTGTAGCTAGAGGATCAACAGCTTTGCCGGCGGCTGACGATGACTCTTCGATAAGAATTTCTTCGGTCTCGGGATTCTCCAGCTTTATGTCTTCGAATGGAATCAATCCTTTGGGATGGGTGAGCCGGTGTTTGATGAGAGTACTGGGTTTTGGTTTCGAGGACGATTGAGCTCTGGTAGGAGGATTAGTCGACTTGGGTTTGGGCGTCGGTGTTGAGGGAGCAGGAGGTTTTGGTGGTGAGGGGATGGGTTTTGGCATAGATGCGACTGGTTTTGGAAGTATTGCCACAGGTTTTGGCAGTATTGGGACAAGTTTGGGCGAAGTTCGGACTGGTTTTGGGGGAGGCGCCGGCAAAGGTATTGGCTTTGGAGGCGGAGCTGGCAAAGGTATTGCCTTGGTTTGTTTTGGCGTTAATTTTGGTTGCTCTGCGGGAGTGTCAGTCTTCTCGTCGCCCTTGGGCTCGGTTTCATTGTCTTCCGAGGCAAAGTATGTCGTTATACCGGATTGCTTCTTGGAGATTTTCCTTATTGTAACGCCCTGTCGAATTTGCATAAATTTCGCCATCGCATGACCCGATTCAGCGGCCTCCTTGCTCATCTGCGAGGTCGAAGCTGCGTCGGGTTTCGGCTGCAGTTGTTTTGCCGTTTGTTGTGCTTCTTGTGGTTGTTTTGCTGGCTGCGGCTGCTTTGATTGTTCTGGCTGTTTCGACTGTTGCTGTTGCCCTTGTGGCGACTTCTTTTGTATTTCGCTTGGCGCCGCCGCCTGAAATACCGGCACAGGCGATGGTAGTGCAAGCTGTCCGGTAGAACCCCTATCGCCGGAACGAGAACACCGCGTACGCTTAGCCGGGACTATTCCCTCTTTTGCATCCTCGATTTTAACCTCCTGCTTTGGAGGCGATGATGATGCCGCCAAGTTGTGGCGCAGGGTGTACTCCACCGTAGCATTGGCATCTTCGGAGCTCTTCGACTTTTTGACGCCTGACGACACCAACATTACATCTGACTTTCTCTTCAGAATCACAGAGTTGATCTTGGATGAATTACTTTCATCCTTGTTGGGTGGTTTGGCAACAACCTCGTAATTCATCGCCACAGTCTTAAGTACCGTCTGTGGCTTTGCCTGCGTTCCCTGTCCATCGTTAGACGCTTCCCTTGTCTTCTTGACCTCACTCAATGGCGATGCCTTTAAAATCTCACCAGAAACTCGCGTGTTCCTTTGGTTCTTTTCCGCTTCCAGCATCGAGTGATCAGAATCAGTACCAGAATCGGGTTTCTTTATAATCGACAAGTTGTTGTCGGCGGTTTTGACAATTTTATATGTCAGTGGGGGTTTTTGCAGAGCGTGCTGCCGCTTTATGTACTCAGTGACGCCTGGCATCATCTGTTCTAGCTGCCCTGCCTCGTTATTCGGATCATATTGCGTCCTTGCCGGTGCGAAATTGAACGCGCCCACCTTTGCTTTGATCTTTTGTATATGCACATTGACTTCTTTGATGCAGCCGGCAATGCTCGGTCGAAAGGCGCGTTTACCCGAGTGCGGATTCGGATCGACTTCCGAGTACAAGAAACAATCTTTCACCGGCACAAATGATCTGTCGTGTGCGCCGAAGAATCGTACATTTACCAGGGAGTTGGGACCTTGTCCCATCCCTTTGGCTGGCCAATAGGGAAAACCTTTCAGTTTCGCCCACAATAGGATGTGCGGTTTTAGGCACACGTCCACAAACCAATCTTTACGTGTATTCGCATTGAGGTAGCACTCGGAACAGGTTTCTATTTCGGCTGCTTCTTGGCGACACACTTTTAGCAAGGTTTTCGCCACCAAGCCGTCTTTGCTGCTATAAGCTGTGAATATGAGTTGCATTCTTAATCAAGTTTTTAAGTGACTAGTTGACAATAGACAGATATTTACCAGCGTAAGCAATGGACACGTTATGTTGAATCCATTTGGTCTCTAAAACAAATTCTTCCGTACACCTGAATGCTTTCCTTTCAATTTTGTCTTGTATCGAGTTGAGCGTGACTGGATTCACTACGTACCTCGCATATAGGGGACATTCAGTTGCATTCGGAACGTCAAGCAATTTCTCGTGCTGCAAATAAAGTGGAAATGGTTTAGTAAATTGGGATTGCACTAGCGTATCGTGTATGTGAAGAAGTGAAAAGGGATAGATTCCACATGCAGTGGAAGGTTTCTTAAAACATAAAACAAAACGCCCGCATAAATCTGTACATAAATTATTCGGCATAGACCTCGGCTTCAAATACAGGCGAACCTGAGTAATTGGAATCTAATGCGACACTTGATTCAGTCTCTCTTATTGAGGCATTTTAGTTACCCAGTTTCTCGCCTAGCAAATATTTGTTTCTCTTAAGGAGGCACGTGTAAGGAAAGGAAAACCGAACTGCAAACAAATAAAAGTTTTTCGGGCAAGCACATGCAGAAATTTTGTAGCGAAAAACACGAGTCTGTCTCAGTCAGAGGTTAAAATTATTAAATTTGCAAGTCTTTTCCAATAACAGCGGGTTATTTACAAAGTATTAGCGACAAAAGTTGCATTTAGCGAGTTGGTTAAAAAAAACTAGGGTGCGCCAGAATTAGGCCCACTAATCAGGTCTCACTTACACAGGTTGGATGTGTAATAAAGCTTTTTTGTATACCTCACGAGTGCGCATGCAGTTTTTGTTCACTTCTACAGCACTAGTGAAAAGGTTAGAGACATCTATACTCATATGAGAACGAACTGCCAATAGGCGAACGGCGTACAAACCAATTTTAGTATACAAGCGAACAGCAAGACGCCATTTTAAGTACATAGCTTTTTTTCAAACAACACAATTTTTCCCGCGAATTAAAACATTTGACATTCCGTCCACACCCACAAACTAGCGAGTGAAAAATATGTTTGTTCTTAACCTCAAACTATAAATAGCTTGTAGAAAAAGAAACTGAAATTCGTGAAATGCGGCAACCAACAAAACTGTAAATGGCAAGGCGAATATTGTTCCTCATACGAAGTATAGAGAAGATAGATAATGGAAAAGGAAAAAAGAACACCAGCATTTATGTGGTGAACCGCCCACGAATTTTAATGTGCCTTTGTTTACTTTCTGTTGTGTTCGCGACCTGCTTGTTCTGTTGTAGACGGCCCTTCTCTACCATGTCATGCTGTCGTCATTATTCAAGGGGCTTAAAATTTGTCTGCGTCATGGACCACGTGAAATCTCTTTTACTTTGTTCCCATCGTAAATTAGTTTAGACTTTTCTTCTTTAAATTATAATAACAACGGGAATGGTTGCAACTCGCTGAGGGCTATGGGATAAATCTGGATCTGGAGAATAACGGACTTTGCAAATGCCAACTGTATGAACTCATCTCAAAGGTGGGCGAAGGTGAAAGATTATGTCGTTTTCCATTGGGCAAAAAGAAGCGTCCGAGATAGTCCGGAATCGACAAAATCACTTCTGAAACCGTTCCATTGGCATAAAAAATACTCTTCTGGTGATTCTGAGAGAATTTCGCTTCTCGATTTGAAGTCCGAATCCAATCAAGAAGCACTCACACAAGTGTAATTTTATGTATTTTATACAAGCCAACTGACAGCAGCCGTAGATATTTTTTTTCGCATTTCACCAATACTTTTGTGGATTCTTTCAGAAGCTGTTTTGTTGTTCCATTAGATTTCGGAATGAGTGGATCCCCGAGTGAAACCAATGGAAAACGACATTAGTAAACCTGGAGCAAGCTTTGGCATCACTGCAAAGAATGCTCTATAGCCGCCTAAATCATAACCTAACCTACTTCCGAAACGAACACAGCATTCAGGAAATAGAACAAATTTTCAAGTTGCGGGGAGAACTTCTGAAGTTAAACTATATTCCACACAGAGAAGACCTACCGGTGCTGTACGAAACTTTCGTAGCCTACTGTACTCTAATATATTTTCTGTCAAGTCAATTCAGCTAGCATCACTCTCTTTGAAATGAATAAACATTGTACACCAAGCAAAAAGAAGCCAGAATAAAATCGACTGCGAGCAACAGAGGACGTGTGGTTTTATTCCTTTTTTTCAATTCTTTAAGCCGGGACATAAATAGTTATTTATATTATACAATGGACGCCACACAGTTTTAACCATTCCTCCAGGCAATGAGGGAGTTGATACCCCAACCTCAATCAGCTGCTGCCACTGCAACGACCGTAATCGCCGCAAATTTCAACGATTTTAATGCTGAGCTAGAAAACTTCGAAGAAAATATCGAGAGGTTCAATGATTATTGCGCTTTAAAAAGTGTTGCCGACGAGGACCTTCAGGACGTTCTTAAATTCAATCGGTCCTAACCCAACCTAAGTAAGTGTTACTAGCCCCGAAATCAATTGATGAGTCGACCTATAAGGACATTTTGAGGGCCCTGCATGTTCACATTGCGTAAATAAACTTGCGGGTCAGCATCGTCTCCTCTATAGGGCACAATACTCAAACAAAAATTTGCTAAAAAGAAGGTAGCTGCCTTACAAAAGCTTGCCGTTGACTGTAAGTTGAATTGTGCATGCATTGTGCATCTGTTTCCGATTTGTTCAAATTTATAAGAGGTATCAAAGACACTAACATTAGGGAACAGTTGTGAGAGGACGATTTATTATTCAGCGACATCGTACAAAAAGCTTAAGCAGCAGAGACGGCGAAACTAAACGCTCATGAGGTAGCTCGATGCCCTTTCAGCACTGTCAATCCATCGCACATGTTGATTAATCGGATTTCAACATCCAGACATCATGCAGACACTAAGAAGCCACTCGTAGGCCGGGCATGTTCACGTGGAAGAAGTGCTTCACAAGGCAGAGAGTCCAGTTTTCGTTTGGACTTCATGGAAACATCTGTGCATCGGATGTGGCAAAAATAATCATGCGTCTTCAGAGTGCCAGAGTTGCCTTCTCACAAGCTTAGTGTTCCTCGTATCGTTAGCAAGGACATGATGTGTCAAAAGTGTGCATTTCAACTCAAGTTAAAAATAAGAATGCTACGACAACCTCAGGCCAGTCGACGTCCAGAAACACATATCAAATCTGATAGATTTTCAAGATTTCCAGTCACCGTCAACTTTTGATCAATACCGGCTAAACAAGGTGACAATAACCGATTTATTTGCTACAGACATAGCCACAAAGGAAATGACATTGAAATTTCCATTGCAAAAAGAAAAGGTAAGATTTGAAGTAGACTCTGGATCCGGTTACAAATTGCTCCCCAACAACAAGTTCAAACACTTGAAGTGTTGATTTAGATGAGTTGAACCTTCGGTTCTCTACACCCATTATAACACAAGCCGCAGACCGTAGGATTGCTCAGCATGATAATGAAAATTTATTTCCTTTCGCTGCGCTGCACAATAGGGAAAACGAATTTGTATTGGCAGCAGTTGATGAATACAACGTAGGAAACGCAGTCTTCTCCATTAAATGCAAGTTCGTCGGACTAGATAATGTTCATCCTGACTTTATAAAAATCCTTCTTCCGTAAAAACTTCGAATATCTCTCGAAATCTATATAATAATACTTCCGTACATCACCCATTTATTCAAAACCATTATCATGATTTCTACGTACCCAAATGCATGGAAAACAGTCTAATACCATGTTCCCACCAACGTGATTTAGCCGAAAAGGCGTCTCCACCGAACTTTAAGTGATTTAGTTTGACATTTTCGTCGACTTTGACATTAGGTGTCCAACACCATTGTTATTCTTTCTGTTTTTTTGCCATACCTGCCAAGAATAAAACAATTTTTCATTGCATGAATTTAATAAAAATATCAAAAACTCACCGAAACACGAACAAAATTAGAAAATTGAATTTGAAATAAATTTTTTGACAGTTTTTCTTTCTTTTTTGTTTGCTGAATAAAGTGCTGAAGTTAAGAACAGGTATGTTCGATTTTATTTTGTGTGGATTTGCGATGACAGATACGTAATTAAAATTTAAACACGTATAAATCACGTAATTATAGATCACGAAAATGTATGATAAATCACGTCATTTAGGAGATGATTTAGCTAAATCAAGTTGATTTAGCTAAATCACGTTGGTGGGAACATGGTATAAGATCATTCCAATTCCTAAAAGGGCAGAATATAGACCCATAGCCATACATCCTTTCTTATATAAGGCCTTTGAATCAATCATCAGCAAACAAATAAAAAAATCTTAAACGATTAAAGGTCTGGACACAGCTGCACATCTGCATGACGATATATGAGAGGCAATTGATGCAAATTATACATCTGTGCTAACATTACTTGACTTTTCCAAGGCATTTGACTGTGTTAATCCAAATAGTTTCTCTAATAACCTTCTGACATATTTTAACTTTTCTGACACTTCTAGCAAATTAATTTATTCATATATGACTGCAAGCTGTTTAATGTTAGAGTAAATTGTCTTCATTTTCTCTTATAAATAACTAGCTGTACCCGCCCGGCTTCGCCCGTGCAAAATGTGGTTTCAGATAACAATTGATTGAAACAATTTTTTTAAAAATTTGCTGTCTTGTAGCCGACACAATTTTGTTTGATAATCACTAAAAAAAAATCATCGATAGACATTGCAGAGGTATAACGCGAGGGAGCGGTCTGCAATAGTGAGGGACTTGAGCCCGTATTAAAAAACCTCCCAAAGACTGAGTCCACTCTGCCTTCATCTGCATGGCATTGCACCTGGTCGTTGGACTAATCGGCAGTAATTTAATATTCTTTGGACAATGAAAATAAAAGAAAATAATCTTATAATTATAATATTTAACTCACTTTTTTATTTATGTAACGCTTCTTTGTATACTTTATTTGTTTTGTTTGTATTAGCTAAGATAGTGATATTTGCTGCATTACATCTACCTTACAACCGCCTGTGCCTGAATCAATTCTTGCTTAATTAAAATCCCTTTTTTAATAAAGTTTGACCCTGTGACTTATTTATTGTCATGGAAGAACAAACATTAATAGGAAATTGAATCCGTTTAAACTGAAATGGATAACTGCTGGGAATTATTTGTATTCGTGGTATAAATACCGTATCTCCTTTACCACACCCAGTTAAAATTAACGCATCTTTAACGTATTTCTGCAACGAAATCAGTCTCAATCTGGTTGCATTACAAAGCTTGCGGGATTCAAATTGCGAAGCAACATAATGGGAACTTCAACTTTTAATTTAATTCTGTGAGCAAAAAGGCCATGGGCTGTAATGCTATTTAGAAACTCCACCGGGTAATTTACTGCCTCATCTTGATTGCAAATAGCATTTATAAACAGTACGACGTGTATCACCAGGAATTTTCCCTAATATAAATCCCCTAATGTAATAATACCACGATCTGGTATCACTGGTACCTATACCTATTTGACATTTATTTCTAGACACTTTAGGCGTTTTTCATTATGAGCGCGCTCTGAAGCGAGCGTACTCAGATCGTTCTGATGTATTTATGAAACACACTTGATTTTTAATAAATATATGTATTAATTGAATATTTATTAATTGTTGTTTATTAAATTGGTTAACCTTCAGTTCCAGTGCAACTAGGTTCGTCCGCAATTTCAATTATTTTGTTTACCCTGTTTTTTTTTTCTGTCAAATGTGACTGCGAGTGTGTATTCAGCTTTTTACTCAGCCTGCTCAGTCAATTTATTCTGAGCTCATAGAGCGCGCTCTGGTTATGCTCTGAACGAAAAAAGAAACACAAATTCTGAGCTCTGATGTATCTGAGCTAAAAAAGAAACACGAACATTTTGTATAACAGTTCAGGTTTTGCTCTGAACTAAAAAAGAAAAACGCCTTTTATTTTGTAAGCAAAACAGAGGCAACAAACCTTTTCTTTTCTTTGTTTTTTTTTTCTTAGCAAACCACACAGCGTACTGGCTCTGTCTGTCTCCCTCTCCGTCACAGGAGTAAATAGAGTTAAAACAAATGTCAATATAATATTGCGCAGTTAGTATGTTTGATTTCAGAATGAATTGCATGTGAAAATCGTAGAAATGTTTCAAATTTTGCCTTTTTATTTAAAAACCTTTTAAGTTATTGAGTTATTGGATATCCTAAGTTGTACCTGCAGATGTCCTTTATAAGCTGGTATTTACTATACTTAAATGCTCCCAGTATTTTCGAATGGAAAGCGTGACAAAGAAAGAGGCAAAACAAAACGAAAAAAAAATAAATAACTCTTGTCCAATTTTTTCCGGAATTCATAGAAATATAGAGTTGAAACAAAGTAGAGATTGTAGGCCTAGGTATCCTCTATAGGCCTGTGAAAAATGCACCAGCATATATTGAACAGTTTCTAAGATTTTTGCATTTAAAGACATGCAGTCAAATTCAATCTTAGTCGACAGAACTGCACCAATTTTATTTATATAATGATGGTGTCCGTCAACGATCTATACTTGGTCCATTACTGTTTTCTCTGTTCATTAATGACCTAACTTCCGTCTTATCTCACTGTCGATTTCATATAATATGATGATGATGTCCAACTGTACCTTTGTTTTCCTATTGGCATGGTTGAGGACGCTATATCAAAAGTAAACGAAGATCAATGTTCTATTTTCGAATGGTCCACACTTAATGGGCTTAAACTTAATCCTGACAAAACGAAAGCTATTCCAATCTCCAAACGTCAACAGCATTTCCCTCACTTTGCTCTTTTTAAACTCTTGTCAGGTCGAATATGTCAGCTATGTAACGCATCTGGGGATTATCTTCAACAATAAATTAACATGGGATGCCCACATTAACTCTTTTATAAATAAATTCTACGCCGTTTGCTCATACGACTCAACGAATTAAGTTCTACTTAAATACTTATGGGCTACTTTTTGTAAGCCATAAACTGTCACATACGAGTTTATGTCTCACTTAATTCGCTATGAGTCGTATCAGCAAACGGCCCTAAGAGGACTATTGATTACAGGAACAATTTTACCCCCACAAGTTAAACTAAAACTGGTTAAAGCATTAATAATCCCCATAATATCATAAGGCTGTGAGCTGTTTGCGGACCTTGATTCCGTCTCATTTCGAAAACTCGTCAACTTCTTGGATGTAGCGTGGATGTTTTTTTTTTTTTTCAAGTATCGGTGCGGTTCATTACTTTTTAAACTTATCCACAAGAAAGAACCAAACTATTTATTTAATAAAATTAATTTATGCTCGTCTAACCGATATAACTGTGGTCACAAGGAAAAACCGCTAAAGTCTGTTTTACTTATTGTTCAGGAGAGCAGTTTAAAGTTTTTTGACTCTAGTGACTTAAGCTGTTGTTTTTTTTTGATATTGTGGCCACATTTTAAAAGATATAAAGCTGAAAAAAAAATTACAAAATAGATTTGAGTACGCTGAATCTAATGGCATCAAAATCTTAATTTCGTCCAAGGCGACTTTAGCGGTTATGGTTTGTGGCCACAGATATAGTATTGTACACCTGCTTAACATCGTGCAGGCAATTTTTCATTTATGCTGTCAAACTGTGGACCAATCTACCCAATCATGTGAAGTCTAAAATTGAACACAGAATATTCCTTACGGTCTGCCTTGAACATCTTCCCAACTTGGACTGATTTTCCTTTTTCGTCTTTTTTTTTTTAACTTTTTACTTGTCCTTGGTTGCGCATATATCTAATGTTTAATTGTTTAAGTTCAAATTTAGTTTTTATTTCATTAGCCCTGTTTTTTTGAGGTTCGATCTCAGCAAAACACAGTATTTTCAGCACGCAATTACAACAACTACGCTCACTTGACACTTCGAGACTCGCAATAGTTATTGTAATTTGTGTGCTGAAGATCTTACTTTACTTTGCTTTGCTGAGAACGAAGCTCAAAAAAACACGCAAATTGTAAATTAAATGTTCTTTTATTGTTTACTATTATTTACATAATTAGTATAATTACTTAAAAAAAAAAATAAATAAATAAATAATTGGCGCAACAGGCCCGTATGGACCCTAGGCATAGCTTCTCAGAGTTTTTATTTTTGGGACAAATGGAAGGGATCTACAATTTTATGCCGAGTCCAAACGGCCAATTGAGAAGCTCTTTCATGGCAGTAATACCCTCGGATGTTTGTCAGACGCTCGCGAGAGGTGGCGCAGTGAAAAAAAACCCTAAGTTGGAATTTGGGTTTTAATTACTTCACACATTGTATTATCATATGTGATACGAATTATAAGTCTATCTTGATGTACAGCGTTTCATAACAATAAATATCAAAATTACGTCTCAGAAAGCGACGATGGAATAAGAATAAACGGAGTCAAAGTAAACAACATAAGATACACAGATGATGCCGTAATAATAGCAAACAACATAAACGAACTAACGAAGTGGCTATTCGCACGACGTTAGGGACAGGGCTCAGGTCGACGGCTGTGTATTTAGTCTAAGAGACGTGTAACCTCCCTGATGAAGGCCAATAAGTCCTCAGTAGCAGAGTTCATTAGATCTGCTGGTGTACGAGTCTCTCTATTAAACCAACGTTTTCTTAACCAATGAAAAGCCGGGCATTCACAGAAGATGAGTTCAGAGGATTCGACATCCTCCACACAGAATCTACATTCTATATCCGGACAAAGGTTCATTTTGTTTAGGTGGTATCTTAAGCCACAGTGGCCTATGAGGAAGCCCACTAGCTTTCTTATGTTGTCCTCACTTGAGTCTAAGGATTTTCTTGTAGGAGTAGGGCTTGAATAAACGCTTGGATTGTCTTAGACCAGGGACATTTTCCCACTGGTAAAGACGAAGTTGTTGTTCCCATTCGTTAGTCTTAGCCCAGTAGCCCAATTGACTCTGCACTAAGGTTCTGGTTCATAGAGAACGATTTTGGAACCGAACTAAGTAACATGATGAATAAGCAACAACTACGGGCTTCGAATAAACACAGTAAAAACAAAGTTTATTGTTCTAAGTCGGACACAACAATTGCAGAACTTCGAATTAAAAATTAACAATACAAACATAGAAAGAGTTGACTCCATTAAATACTTAGGAACGATAATTAATAAGAACGCAAACCCTGGTAGAGAAATACAGTGCAGGATAAAACAAGCGAGGACAGTATTTTGCAGACTTGTGCAAAATGGTGGTTCTTGAGCTAGCTAGCGAATTTTACACACTTTTCTTAAGCAAATCACATCACAGCGCACGCAACGGGGGAAGTTTTGCCAGAGGTGCCAAAACTAGACATGGCTGTATATAACGCTGGCGTGTGCGTTCTTAAAATTGATATTCAGATGCTGGGTATCGATATAGGTCTCTTGGGGTGTCCCAGTATCAGTGAAGTACTTGGTCCATTTGCCCCATCAGTTTCTCGACAAACGGATTCAGACGTGGGAACACAGTTTGGCAGACATAGCCCTGCATGCAGCGGGTCTCCTCTCTAGTGAATGGGGCTGTGGCGTCGACGATTAGACTGTTGAACGAACCTTTCATAATGAGAATAAATTCAATCGTTACCATCGTCAACCTTCTACCTTCACTCGCAGCTCAATCTTGTAGCAGTCGCACCGATGTGGCGCGGCCATTTTGTTTCTCCAGCGGGTTTTTAAGTCACACGGCTTAGATAAATCGTTCTTCTTGTTGGTGGCCTTCTCGACGTGCGGAAGTGGCATTTGGTGTAGTTTGTAGTAAAAGTTAGTTCGAAGTCTAAATGAATAAAGTGAATTTTATGAAGAACAATCTCTAAAGGGCAAACGATGCTTTGGTTGTATTCTACAGGTAGCCTTTTCTCGAACGAATGTTGGAGATCAGTTGGTGTTTGGGTATCCGTCTTAAATAGTTCGGCGGTCACTTTGTCCAATTCAGTATCCTTGTTGGACTTGACTTGTTTGGACAAGTGGAGGGAAATCTTGACTTTGATCATCGATTTTGAATGGTTCGGTCTGCCTGGCAGGGTGATTAAGGTCGTCTGCGTCACCCAACAGTCTGTAGATATGTTCGAACTCACAACGGCATAATTTTCCATACAAAATTGCATATTGTGACCTAGGAAATATTTAGTGTGAGGGTTAAATTATGATTATTATAAGGCCCATGGTTTTTCCATATCGTTAACACCGACTGCGATTCTACTAACTAACTTGTCAAGGCAACACTGTTTGGGTCGTGTTGCCTTGGCGAGTTTTTCTGGTTGAACTTCTTGGAGTAGCAAGCACGCCGCTTCTGAAAAGCTGATTTTTTTCCTGCTCCCTTACACGTATAGCTCTCGAAGCGTTTTCGTGCTTAGCGTGGAATTGTGAGCGTGATGCTTTATTGCATGTCCTTACTAACGCTCTTTAGGAAACTCACGAGCTATGTGAGTTTTGCTTTAGACTCTGTTTCTCGCCTTAGTTTTGTTTCAAAGGCAGTTTATGTTGCAGTTTTAGATTTTGATTTTTTTCAGAATCTGGTGGTTTTCACCGAAAATGGAAAATTCACAAGTTCACGAACACGAAAAACTAGTCATCTGCTAGACTGAGATATCGCATGTGTTTTTTTTACACCAGGCAAAGGCGTAGCTATGAGTGCACAAAAGTTTTAAATTGATGCAAAGAACTAAGGACAGCGTAACATGTAGACGGCGTCTAGTCTCAAAAGTCGTGAATCAGCAATTCCGAAAATAGACGTTTTTATTTGGTCTGCCAGAGTCATCATTGCCGCTACTTGGTTTTTCTGTTGAGCATTGGCGATGGAGAACTTCGAAACGCAAATATTATTGGCCATAGTGCCATAGCAATTGCCTAGAAATCTTTTTTTGGTTGTAAAGCGAACAACTCTACCACGTGAATTTCATTTTTTACCTATGAATAAAGCATGCGATTCAGTTGGCATGAAAAGACGTTCAACTATTGTTCACACGGACAGTGTTGATTCAATTTCAACAGATTTATCTAATTTACAAGAATGGCCACGCAGAATTAATAGGAGATAGGTTCCTTTCAATCAATTGAATCAAAATATACAAAGATACAGTACAAAGAACTGATACTCAATCCATTTTCGCAAGCAGACATTTTAATATGAGTTTCTACCTACCCATTAAGCAGACGAAAGTATACCCAAACCAACGGAAAATCTATTCACAAGACTAGATAAAATTAAAATTACACGTTAAACAAATCAAAATGCATACCAATGGGTGGTGCGGGAGAAAAACTAAATCAGAAACGTTTATTTGATCCTGATAATGAACCACTTTCCATATTTTGCATAACACTCAAGAAATTGCCCTATCAACCAGAGTACAATCGCTTGATGATGATGGCACTTTTTTTTTATCAAATGAGCACAAAACGAACAAATAAAAACAAAAAAAAATATATCTTAAGCCGATTCACTCGATTTACTCATTTCGACGACGACGTAAAGGTTGTCAGTTGTCACTTGTCAGTTTGAATTCGCCGCAAAATGTTTTAAACAACACCTATACATGCGAGCTGATAATACGTATTTGACTGGATAGAGAGACGGGGAGAATTGTGTAATTCGATACATTTGTCTCAGTTGCTCTCGCAAAGGCAATTCTCGTTTGTGGGTACACAGAAGACAGAAACAGAGGCCGGCGGAAACGAACCGGATTGTGTTTGGCCTTTTCCTTCTCTTTATCGACATGAACTGCGAAGCAAGAAAATGAAACAAAAGCGAAGGATAAAATTCTTAAAAGGGGAAAAAAAATGGCCGTTGGTATATTAATTGATCTCAACGCCAAATGCCATCGCATTCGCATGTGGTGTTTTCTCTAATTTTAGCAGCGCATGTACTAATGGCGTTGTTATTCCTACTTCAGCAATGCTGTTGTGTAGGTTGCATGAAATGGGGCTGTACAAAGCGTATATCACAAACATTCACATGGGTAAACATATCCAGATTTGCGAAAGAGTAATAAATGCTGCTTAGAGAGGGGCGCTGACAGAAATGCTTACGGCTTCTGCGCATTATTTACATAAAAGTATATAGGAGACGCCTTAAATGTCCCGATTCTGTATTGCGTATGTCTCTCTACGGTAGAAGACTACGTACGTATTTGACCCACGTCTGTGTGGATGTGGAAAATCTGCCACAAACCACAAGGGTACCTTGCAATTCTGTCGAATCTCACTCTGAAATGAAACGGACCATCCGAAATCTAAATAGGTACTTTCATCTGAGGCTATAAGAAAAGTTCAGTCTGTTTTCGTTTATTTAAAAACTCTCGTGTATCTATTATAAAGGTCGCGGATGTAGGATGCTCAAACGGAACCTCCGTAGCTCTACCGCCAAAGATTCTAAATCATCAGGAGGGTGCCATTGGGAATTGGCCTCAGTTCAGTCTAACATATGACCTTTGAAACGCTTACAACCGGCTGAATTGGCAAGTCTCAGCAAACGAATCTGATTCCTTAGGCCTTCAAATGAGGCTGCTTATGGAAAACAGATAGTGGCTACGAGATATTGACCAAATGTAGCAATTATTTGTACAGTCGACCAAAGTAGCCACGAGGACACTGACACTGAAACATTTTCAGCTGCCTGTGAAAGCCTCTACAGAACGCTGGTCTATTTAATTCCTTATGCAGTTTTAAAAAGTCCAATAGCGCCTGCATTGTAAAAAAAGTAAAGAAGTAAGTGCCGAGGACCAGTGAGAGCGTAGAATAGATGGCGCCACCGATGTACTAGGTTTCATTAGACGACCACAACGAAACTCCTGGTTCGACGAAGAGTACCGAAAGGCACATGCAGTGGAAAACGAGTCCTGCCAACAATGTTGCAGACGAGGACGGAGAGCTGCCTGCGAGCTCTATTAACAAAGAAGAAAGGATCAATTGAAGGTGCTACTGCAGGGGAAATGTTCGAAAGTTCTACCAAAAGGTAAAATGATTCACCCAACTATACAAGGCCCGAACAGAAGCTTACAGAGATGAAAATGGCAACACGGTAGTAGATTTACAGTCGGTGCCGAGGATTTGGAAAGAACACTTCTGCAGAATGTTTAACGGTCAACCAAGCGCTGTCAGGCAGAATGACGCATTCAGTCTGGACGATGATGGCCAACAATTCCGTTCACCGAAATACAAGAAGTGAGGATATCGATATCCAAGCTAAGGACCAACAAATCCGTGGAGGCGGATAGCCTACCGGCCGAGAACTTTAAAGCAGATGAGTCGGTAAGGAGCATACACCAACTCATCTGTAAAATCTGGTCGGACGAAAGCATGACCGACGAATGGAACCTCAGCTTCGTATGCGCCATCCACAAGAAAAGGATATGCTCCATCTACAGAGGAATAATTCTGGCAAATAAGATCTTGTCGGTTGTTATGTGTGAACGTCTATAAGCTTCCGCCAACAACCTGATCGGCCAGGGGCAGATTCCGTATAACAATAATCGTCGGGACGACATCGTTTTTGAAACCTTGATGACAATAAGAAGTTGTATTTTGCCCGAATTTGTTTCACTATCGTCAGCTTTCATTACGTTTGTGGGAAATGAGCTGGATTAAGGTCTTAAACTCGTAATTTTGGCACTTAGTTGCTACTTTTGGAGGTCTACCGTTTCGACGATAATCGTCTGAAAAATTACGGAATGAGTGCCCAGGAAAGTTGACCATCGACCAAAATTCCACACTCGCACAGATCTTAGAAAAAAGCCAGCAATTACAAATCGATACACACCTTTTTATCGACTTTAAAGTGGCCTATGAGCTTTGATAGCGTATATAGGAACGAGCTATACAAAGCAATGTCACGTTTCCACATTCCTGTCAAACTCGTTCGTCTGTGCAGGATGACGATGGAGAAATCCCGCTGCTCCGTCAAAATAGGCAAAAATACCACCAATCGCTTTGATGTCGAAAAAGATTTGAGACAACTTCTATAACATAATCCTTGCAGCAATTAACGAACATACAAGCCAACATCAGAGGTACTTCAAAAGTCACTTTAGCGGCTTGCATGATGCTGACGAGTCTAATTTTTATTGATGAAGAGAAAACTTAACGACGACTTTATGGGCTATACAGCGACGCTGACCTGGTCAAAAAGCTGAGGATTTGACATAAGCAGCAGACTTTGGTAAAGTATTTTCCTTTTAATGCGATAGGAAACATCTACAGAAGATCCGCGTCACGGCTAAATACGCCAACATTAGTTTGTTTGGCGCTCACATAACCATAGAGAAAACAAATGATACTGCCAAAGGTTGTTTCTAGGAGCTCCTGGACTAAACAAATGAACAATGTAGTTCCAAGCATGCACCATAATTCGGAAAGCATGTGCGCCAGTATGCGAATCCTTTGATTTGGTTAGGGACCAAATAATGCGCAGAACAAGTGTCAGCACCAATGGCACCATCTTCGACAGATATATCCAGCTTCTTGTAGCAAAAGTCCTTTAGTTTAGCCAAACAAATGAGCAGTAGTTTTATTAATTTATGGTTTAATACACGAGAAACAATTACGTGGTTTGAGATGTAATTTAAGTACAAAAGCAAAGAAAGTTGACGACGAATGTCAAACATGAACGTTGCGTTCAAACTTTAACGAGGACAGTTTCGTTAAAAGTAGATAATCGCGTTCACAGCGCAGGTGCGTTTGAATATATTATCACTTCTGTGGTATGCGGATAATTTGGGTATGGGCCTTGGAAAAAGCATTCATCGCAACTGAAGAATTTCAAAATAAACGAGGTTAATCACTGTACAAGTATTTGCTATTAACAAACAGCCAACTATCTACCGTCTAGGACTTAACGTAGCTATTGGACAGCAACAGGATCGTGATAGTCAGGAGTTCATCTACCACAAACGAGAAACGACACCCTAATGTAGATAGCCCTACTTCGGTTTGGCAAAACAGATGGGCTCAAAACTAAATAAGAAAACAAAGATGTCCGCTCTATAGAAAACATAACCCTTCATTTATTCTGTCAGTTTTGCTGGTGGCGCTCAGTGCTGAATGATAAGCAGGAAGAGCGTTGGATGATACGCTATCTTGGACCGATCATGCAACTGTCACAATCGGAAAAGTTTACAATGGTCTCCGTTTGTTATGGCTAACCCAAAACTCTGTGCCTATTAAAACCAAGATACTACTTGTTAAGACACTACTCTTGCCTACATTGTTGTATGGGTGTGAAGTCTTTTGTAATGTTGACTACAATACTCGACGAAAATTAAATGTTATCTATAATAACTTAGCAAGGTACGTTTTTAACAAACGATATCATGACCATATATCTAGCTATTCTAATCAGATAATGAATCTTAGTTTTGATAACCTTATTAAGTTTAGGTCATTAATTCTACTGCATGGAATTATGCAAACTCGACAGCCCGAGTATCTATACAGCAGACTAAATTTTGCCACCTCACAAAGAACAGCTGTTCTGATACAGCCCAGATTTAATTGCCTACAATCTGAACGTACATTTTTCGTCCACGCCACTCGCTTATGGAACTCATTACCCACGGCACTCAGGAGAGTCACAAGCGCAAACAAATTAAAAACTAATCTTTTTAAACACTTGGCCAGTGATACACAATAAACTTAAAATAATGTCAATCTATAGTCAGTTCATGTAGGTACTTTGTAAAATGTTCCCTCCATCTAAACCTAAAAATAAATTGTACTTCTTAGCTCTAAATTTTCTAATTCTTAATTTTTTTTTATGACTTGAATTATATCTTAAGCCTTTCACAAATTATGAGATATTGTAATCTTACTGTGAAACTATTTCTTTAAAATAAAATAAAATAAAAATAAAATAAAAAAAAATGTTACTTTTTATCAGTTCAGCCACGTCTAGCTTTAGTTTTTTGTAAGTTTTTCCTCATTAAGCACACCATCGAAGAGGCATCAATAAAAGTTGGGTTAGGTTCAAAGTTTCCTGTTGGTAAAGCTGCACTTGCACCAATATTTGATTTGAATTTTGTAATAATGCATAGAGTTCAATCAATTCTTTGTATTTACCCACACAAGCAATAGTGCCAACTCACACCCCTCCTAGTATTTGGCCAATATTTCTGTCTCTTTCGGTTTACATTATGGTGCGTGGTTCTCAATCACTCTCTGACGTTTCAAAAAAATCAATGATTCTGCCCGGGTGTATATACATATTTGAAACGCGAGCATATTTTTCCAGCTCCTGTGAATTGCATATACGTAAAATTCATTTAACTCCACATTCGAAAGGAAGAATTGCGCAGATGTCATTCTATAACCGCAGTTCAAAAAAAAAAGAATGACATCATCACGTACAAGGGCACACAGTCAGTGGTGTGCTTTCCATTAACATCATCTGTTGCCATCTGCTCTATTGCTTTGAAATGTGTATATTCAGGAAGCTCTTCCGAGGTACGATTTCAATAAATGCATCTTTTAGGACAACTCACATGTGTGTCATTCACTAAAACCCATTGTTTAGTGGGAGTAAATAGCAAGAGAAATAGGAACGTGTTCATTTGCTGTGTTTTGCCGTTAATATCTCTAAAGTGCTTTAGCAGCGCCGTAAACAAATGAGTCACTGTATTTATTTTAAAATGTATTGCTGCCCGCAGCATGCATAGTGGCTGAGGCAATTTTTGTGCAAAGATTTCTTTGTTTCGCCGAAACCGGCTATGAGGCACCATATGTGCTTCTGCAAAATCGTTTCAACACGAACTTTTTTCGCGTAAGTACGGATTGTGTATGTGGCCAGCAACTCTGTCTGAAAGCTTCTCGAATTAAACGTTAATTTGGTCTACCTCCACGACCATGGAATTATTTATTTATTTATTTGCATCAAAACTGTGCACAAGGAGATCACAAGATTGCAATGCGCTAAGGCTCTATGATTAAACTCGAATCGAAACAATTAAGCATAGCTGGTTGTTTTGTTAGAATAGCCGAATAGGGGGAGGACACCATTTATGATATTCTAGGGGGGGGGGGCACAATTTTTTCTATGATATTCTAGTTCACTATGAAATCACGATACCAAAATGGTACTCACCAAAATGGGACTAACAAAAATTGAAAGGGATTCGTCCTAATCTTCCAGCCGGAGCCAAGTGTATGTTTGTTGTATCACGACAATTGGAACTAAATTGAGTAAGTCCAATCATGTTGCCCGGAATCACAAACAATGGCGCGTACACGTAGTACGAGGTCTAATATCAATACACTTAGGAAAACACTTGGAGTGGAAACAGTGCATAAAAGCCAATCGAATTGGTAAAATAGTGAATCTTAAACACAAATTGTACTGTTTACTGAACTTAGCATTTAAACACTTACCCCCTTGACTTGTTTCATTCGTTTTAAAGCAAACATCAGCAGCTGATTCAGCATATCAGTAGACAAGACGTCCTTTTTCGCCCTGAAATAAACAAAACCAGTTAAAAAGTCAGTCAAAGAACCGGCGTTTTGAAAAAAAAAAAACAAATCTTCTCTATACTTTTTCGATCCGGTAATACAGTTATCCAAGTTGATGCATTCGGGACAAGTCCATGTGCGATCCATCTTTGTCGACGTGCTCACTTTAATGCACTTGTAATGATACGATCTGGGACACTTTGAGCACGGTATAAGACCGGCGCACTTTCTGCATTTCCAGCAGAAGCTGTCTGCTCCTTTCTGAGGGAGGAACACAAAATATACCGTACCCATAGGACCAACTAAATTGCAGTAGGTACTCACCTTAGGTGGGGGCTGCCAACAGTCGTCTTTGTTTTCCATCGGATCCGTTTTATTGCTATCGTTTAGAGACTGCTCGCCGTCGGATGCGTCACTCAGCACTTCCTCGACCGCTTGTTCGTGATTAACACGATTTAGGAATTTCATTTGTTTCTCAACAAAATCAGTATTCTGGGAGCGCATGTTCTCGCGCTTGCTATTGAGCTTCTCATCGGAAGGCCACTTCTGCGGTACGCTGCTGTTCATCATAGGTGCGGTGCGTACGCTTGTCTTTGAACAGCTCTTACTTCGGGCACGACAAATTCGAAAGTTCTCCCTTTCACCGTCGTTAGCACTAATCGAGTCCTCGGATTTCAACGGAAGTTTTCGAGTTTTTCGCGAACGATCCTTTTCGTTGACAAACTCTGCAAGCACTTTGGATTCCGTGAATGACTTTTGCAGAGCCAGAAACTCTCGATTGCCCCTGTTGGATGGTGTACTACTACGCGGCTGATCGTCCTTACTCAGGGTAATTGATTTATTTTCCTCTGTGGGAGAATGGACTTCCTCTTTTAGCGATACTGTTGAATTGTGTCGGCTGGTTGCAAGAGCAGGCTTAGTCGTAATAGGCTGGCCGTTTTTATTTACTAACGTTAAAAGTATCACCTTATTAGACTGAGGCACTGTCACCGCCGCAATGGTAGCCGCAGCAGGCTTTGCTAGTTCTGGAGCTCTTAATGGATTTGCGTTTGGTGGCACGATTGACGGAGTAAACTGTTTTACTGATTTGTCAGAAATGTCCTCGTCGTCGTCCAAATTCTCATCAGCTTCATCGTAGCTGATCTCATCATAGTCGGAACCTTCGTCCATAGCTTGGTCTACGGGTTTGCTGTTAATATTTGCCTCATTGGAAGGGATAATCGTTGCTGGCGCAGCAACAGGACCAGGTGCAGAAGTAGCAGCTGGTTGTGAGTTATCAGTTCCGGCCCGCTGTGCTCCATTCTCGATGGGCGTAACTTTTGGTTTTGGTACCCAAAACTCCTCATCGTCATCGATTTCGTCGTCGTCGTCATCGTCAGCTACGATATCCTCATATTCGGGTTGGGGTATGGAATCATCTGTATCCATTGAGTCCTGGTATGACGACATTTTTGGGTGAGAATTATTCTGCAATATGCAATAGTTTGGTTGGACAAGACATTACAGACACACACACACGCTACATATCTAGAGAAAGAGGAATGTTTTCAACAAGAGCCTGGAAATGATTCAACTATAGGTAATGGAAAACTTTGGGCGCCCCTTTGAGTATTTTCGAAACGACATTGTCACCACATATTTTAGCTGTTCCGAGAAAGAACTATGTCCTCGTTTTCATTAGCGCGTGAAAGAAATTACTAGATGGACTAAAGACAGTTTCAACTAGCTGCTTAAACGGCTCGCCACAGACTACTCAATCATTTATCGGATATAGTTGCTTAGATACAGACATTAATCGCCACAACATAAACTGGCTATTATATTCTAATAGAAATAAATGGAATATTTGCCACGACGAGTCCAGGCGGGTGGCAGACAAATTACGAAAATACTCTGAACCTATTTGCAACAACAGAGCCAATTAATTTTAAATTGAAACTCTTTCCTTAGGAAGATCGAATCATACTCTAATATCAGCCGTCATTTCTATCGATCGTCATCGTGGAATTTAGAATTCAACATGTCACACTCCCAAAAGAACTCTCCCCCTGCTGAAGACCGCTCGAATTCAACCGATTCGCCTTGACACCTTGTATACAGAGCGAGACATGTATTAAACTCAAGTCTGCAGCACTAACCTCTAGATGTTCTATAGGTACCACCATGGCAGATGCTTTATAAAACTTAATGAAATTATTAACCGACATCCAATGAAGGAAACTCCTCAGTACATTTATCAGAGTCATCACTTTTCCAAAACTCCCTTAGCCATAGAACAAGTCAACTTTAAGACTCGGTTGGTTTACAATTACCCTTATCGGGAATAATATTTCCCACGGAATGTTTTCAATTCAGCAATCTGATTTACATTGCTGACAATGGAAACATTTCCATCGGACTTTGTTCCCGATACCTCTGAACAACTTTAAAGCCGAGCTAAGACCTACCAGCAATCGGATCAAAAGTTATAGGTCAGCCTTTCCCAAGAGAAGTATTTAAACAACAAAAAGGAAGAACTTTTTCTTTGAAATTCTCCTGCCTTTGGTCGTATTTAGCTACAGGTCTACAGGCCAACAAAATAGTTTGAATAAAAGATTGTTGCATCCAACTGCCGGGTACGCGTCGGCGTTTTCCAGCAGCTCCTCGTGGAGTGCGAGAGCTACAAAGCTTTAGGTAAACGTAAACAGTGCCATAGGAGACGATAAGAGAAGTATGTACCCATGACACGGTACTTTGTGGAAACGTAGTCTGTTCTCGGAGAAATTCGAAAAGACATCGTAGGGAGTGGTACATAATCGTTTTTGGCGCAAGTCAATACCAATGTATCATGCAATCAGCATTTTACTATGTAAAAGGTTCGCCACAAATGGTTGGACATTCTTCCCAACTGAAACAACATACTTGCGGTGAGGTGCGAATCAAAAAATCGATTTTTAAAACAGCATGTATTTAAAATTGTACACACCCAACGAATGAAATCGTTTTGCATTTCGCAACTGTGAATAATGGAATTTGGAATTTTCGTAGAGCTGCACTTTCATCATCGGCCGATAACCGTATCTGGTGCGATTTCCCAAATCACGTTTCATTGAGTGTTTAACCTAATTTTGCTTAATATAGTCAATTTCTAGGTACATATGCGAGCGGTAGAAGCGCAAAACATGTGTCAGAAATTCGTGTGAATTCTGAAGGTATTCTAAACACCAATCGAATTAAGATTCATTAAGAAGTGAAAACGAAGTCTGTTCGCTCTGTGGGTTGAGTCCATTTTAGCAATAAATGACAAACGCTCGGCAGACTTTGATATTTTACTTATTGCATTATGTTCATTATTTTTGCTTTTTGCTTTCGACAGTACGTATAGTCGTCTCGTTTCTTCGTACTTCTTGGACAAGCAGAGTTACATAAAAGCACATGAACGCGAAGCATGAAACTAAATTGGGAAAGGGGATAGCGTTTTGTCCCAACAATGCGATTAGGTGACACTCTGATCTTTGGTCATGGAGAACTATGTATGCACTGCCACCTACAAATATACAAAAGGTTAGAAATTGTTGCAGAATTACGTGAATTTCAGGATTGAAAAGTATCTTACGATGTACAGAACTGTGGTGTAGACATATACATAGCCGTATGCAAGGAGGGCCTCTTCCCTTTGGCGTAATTGGGCGCAAATCTACTTACATTTCAGGCGGAACATATTTACGGAAATTTCTTTCCAAATACACCCAGGAGTACGCCTGCACTTGGTCGTAATGAATCGGAATGCAATGCTTTCGTTTGATATTTTATTTTGGGTGTATGACTTCTGTTTGCCTGGTAGACTGCGAACGTAAGTTGAATCTAGTGCGTCTCTGCATCGCTTATTTTCTTTATTCGGTTATCACAACCTCGCATATTTTTAGCTAACAATCAACGAGAAAAAATTTAAATGAAAAACTCGATTATTACCTTGCTGGGAGTGATGAGAGATGGTGGCCTGGCTTCCTTTGGTGGGGATCTATACTTTTCTTGCACGACTTTCAGTGGGGTATGTATTTTCACTTGCGCATCGGATAGCGATTTACATCGAATATAATCGGAAAAGTACACTTTTCCGGGTTTCCCTCGCTATGGTGTTTTCTCGTTAAGGGAAAATTACACTATTTTCTCGTTTTCCAACGAATATATATGCTTGCAATTCAACTTTTGTTGGTTTTGCGACGACTGCTTGTTGTGTTTCGTCGTGGATTTATCGAAGTAGAGTAATGAAATGTTGGTCTCTTTTGCTTCTATTCGCCTTGCCAGTTGCCACTTGGGTATAGTTTCGCAGATCTCAATAAACTAGGTACGAATACAAACGCGCATGGAAATTCGCCGCTGTTGAACCGTACCGAAATGCCGATAAAATAAAACACTGGTGTGTGCTGTTGTGTATTGTGTTCCTGCCGTCGGATTTCGCTTTGAACGTTTGCGAATGAAGAGGCAAGCAAACGTCAAAATTGACGCGGCGAATTTGCAGAAGTTTGTTTTTTACTTATTAGTTGGTTCTCTCTGTAGGTATTTAATAAACACAAACATGCTCAGTAACTACTCTACCTCTAATTAAAAGAAAATTCTTTTGTGATAAATTTGTGCAGATGATTTCTTTAGAGTTTTGTACTTTGTTTTCCACGGTTAACTGGAGGATTGAGCTGCTGATAAATTGGGATCGCGATTTCTATTTAAAAACTTACTTTTTGTTTTCTTCGTTTGTAGGCTTTAACGCAGCAGTCACATGGGTTCCGTATATAATTTTAGTTAAAGCACCACCTAAGACCGAACCTGCTCAAAAGTGAATTGACGATTGGAATGGTCGAGTTGAGTGACGACTTAATGGATTAAAAAAAAACGGTTTATTAGGAACCTAAAATCTAAATACCTATTTGGTAGTACCTTCAATGGGAATGGATCAAAATTCGAATCTGAGGGCCAGCATGTCCCAACGGGGGAGGAATCTCCCAATTTCAAGAAAAGTACGCATATGACTTAAAAAAGAAATGAAGAAGCTTTCAATAACGGCCATATGAATGATTCCAGTTTTTTTTTACAATCTTACAGTCTCATGTTCAACGCAGGAAACTCAAAAATGGCAAGCTTTTTTGGAAGGCGCCACCTTTTGCAAATGTTTGACAAACATTCGAGAGCATAAATGTCCTGAGAAAAAAGGTTTTCAATTCAGCCGTTCGGATATGGGATTAGTTAGTCATCCCACAAATATAAAAAAAAACAAATGGTTCTTAGAAACTAGGCTTAAGGTCCTATTTGTATTTATTGCGCCCTCTATTTTTTTCAAAATGACGCTAACGTTTCAAAATCCTAAGTGCCTTGATTCATGTTTTGTTGGATTTCCGCTTTGTTTAAAGTTGATATTTGATTTTTTTTGATTATAACTCAATCAATTTCACAGAGTCAAGTAGAGGCAATCACAGATTCTGCTTTTTCGGCAGCTTTAAATTGAAATTTTATGAAATTCCTGAATACGAAGAAAAAAAAAATAAAAAGTTGTAGGTAGCTAGGCCTAGCTTTTCACAACCATTCGTTTTCTGTGTTTATCATTTTTGGGACGAATGGAAGAGATCTAAAATTGAATGCCGAATCCAAACGGCTAATTGAAAAGCTCTTTCATGACAGTTATACTCTCCTATGTTTGTCAGACATTCGCGAGAGGTGGCGCAGTGAAAAAAAAACATTACAACGAAATTTGTGTTTTTTTGTTTTAGAAATAAAACCTGCGACCCATCGTTAAGCTACTGCGGAGAAGGAATTGCTTAACCAGGCTCAAGGCTGGAAATTCTGTCGTTTTCTGTCTTCATATAGAAAATTGTCTGGACATTCATTGAGAAATATCCGTGCCGAGTTCGTAACGTTTCGTTTACTTCTCCACACGTTTAAGTTTGACGACTATTGGTAATTTTAGAAAGTCCAGGGGCCCTACTCTGTATCTCGTTTCGAAAGTAACATTTTTAGAAAATGAACGTTTCGTACTCTCTATTTCGAAAGCTGAATGAAATGTACTATTACTCCCATTTAGAATTCCGAAAGGTATTACAGAGTACCAACTTAAGGCGTTTTTCTTTTTTAGTTCAGAGCACAACCTGAACTGTTATACAAAAAGTTCGTGTTTCTTTTTTAGCTCAGATACATCAGAGCTCAGATTTGTGTTTCTTTTTTCGATCTGAGCATTATCAGAGCGCGCTCGATGAGCTCAGAATAAATTGACTGAGCATGCTGAGTAAAAAGCTGAATACACACTCACAGTCACATTTGACAGAAAACAAAATAAATGAAATGGTGGACAAACTTTGTTGTTCTGGAACTAAAGGATAACCAATTTAAGAAACAACAATTAATAAATATTCAATTTATACATATATTTATTAAAAATGACAGCTATTTGCTCAAGTGTGTTTCATAAATACATCAGAACAATCTGAGCACGCTCGGCTCAGAGCGCGCTCATAATGCTCGAGCTCGGTTCAGAGCTCAGCTCTGAACTAAAAAAGAAAAACGCCTTTAAAAGCAATTTCGAATAGAATTGACTTTCGGAACGAAATAGAGAGTAGTGTCTCAGGCTGACATTTTAAATGAACATATTTTATGTCATCCAGGACCCAAACCCATACAATCCGTCGTGCCTGCCGTTGCGACAACTTATTTACTTGGGTACGGATAAAGAAAACTTGCTTTGTCACAACCAATATGATTTCTGTTGCAGGATTTCAATTAATATAAATCGTGAAATTAGAGGAATCTCTGTTGCAGATTGAAGTTTCGTGGAATTATTGACACGATCTACATATGCATAAATAAACCAAATCCTTCACATATGCCTCTTCTGAGGGTGAAGCGGGTTGATTCCTATCAAAATACTTTTGTTCCCTTAATCCGTGTGTCATTTTATTTAACGAAGTCTGAGTCATTGACTAACTTCCGAGCCGGCAACATCGTTCGCCAACCGGTTTGCTTTCGCTCGTCTTTTCGTTGGTACCTACTCTCCCGTTATCTCGATAGCAAAATATAACAAAAAACTGTTTTTTTCACTATCGCCTCTTGTCTTTCTTGACCCGTTAGTGTATGATACATACAATTCGGATAGTGAAACGAATTTTAAAGATTGCCCTTGGGCCAGTCGCGCAATCGGGAAATCGATTTAGCGGACCCGACACAGATCCGTTAACCGAACCGAAAGCTAAAAAAAGAAAAGAGCCTAATTACACTGGCATTGTTTTTGTTAATCCAATTCAGAAAAATTCAACTTCACCCAACCCTAAATTTATTGTAATCTCCTCGGGAAGTGAGGAAAAATCCCTCTCCTCCTACAGAGTGTTTTTGCTACAAAGCTGTAGATGGAATAAGCACAGCTTACGAGCAGATTAAACAACTCCGTGATGGTAATCTCCTGATTCTGGCCAAATCACAGTGTTGCAACAAGTCGGCTGCAACAGAGACTATTCCGTCAACTGGCAGAGTGAAACGAAATGCCGGTTTCTTAAGCCAAGTTACAAAACCTTTATTTGATATAAATTCATTAAGTTAATTCAAAATTAATATAAATTTACTTACATAGTCTCTTTACAATAACTAGATATTAAAATATATAATATAAAGGCGCGCTCGATCAGCGCCTCGTGGAAAAGAAGAGGTAAAAGTCAAACTCCAAGACTATACCTAACCTCATTACAAATGACGTTTAAATACCTTACCGCTTGCGGCGATATCTGTTCGTCAATAGGAGGAACTAATTCTTAGGGTGCATCCGCACCTGCCTCCACATTTCCCCCCGGTAGTTCCTCCGGTGGACTGCTATCTTTTAGGGCTGCTACGTCAAGGACTGCCAGTTTGACTACGGGTCTTTCATAGACCCCATTCCGTGTTTGGATAAAGGCACTTCGCACTTGCCCGTCCTTCGATAGCTGCACTCGAACTACTCGCCCTTTAGGCCAGTAGTTTCTGGGACTATTTGGGTCCACAACCAGGACGATGTCGCCAACTTCCACTGGTTTCACGGGTGCAAACCATTTTGCGCGTCGAGTAAGCGTAGGCAGATATTCTGCCACCCAGCGCTTCCAGAAACGGTCCGCAAACTGCTGTGAGATAAGCCAATTTTTTCGATGTACTTTGAAGTCATCGTTGAACTCCACCAGCGGCTTCGATCCATCACCAGAGCCCAGCAAAAAATGGTTTGGCGTGAGAGCTTCCGGGTTGTTCACATCTACAGGTATATATGTCAATGGCCGCGAGTTCAAAATATTCTCCACTTCTATAAGCATACTTCGCAGTAGTTCATCGCTCGGATTTCGTGTTAGTGTTGTTGCATACAGGACGGTCTTTATTGATCGCACTAATCGCTCCCAACTGCCGCCCATATGCGGGGAGCTTGGTGGTATGAACTTCCATTTAGTGTTCGTTGTCGTAAAGGCTTCTATTAATTTTTCTTTTTGGATGGTTTTGGCGGCTTCTCGCAGCTCCCGTTCCGCCCCGTGAAAATTTGTCCCATTGTCGCTGTGAAATTCGATAGGGGTTCCTCGCCTTGCCATGAAGTTTCGAAGACACAAAATACAGGAGTCTGCATTAAGGGTATGAGCTACCTCTATGTGGACGGCCCTCGTAGTAAGGCATGTTAGCAAAACCCCCCAGCGTTTTTCCGTTCTACGGCCTACACTGACTGTCATGGGACCAAAATAATCGACTCCGACGTAGGAAAATGGTCGACAAAATGACGCAAGTCGCGCAGGAGGCAACTGTGCCATGATTGGTGGTCGTGGTTGGGCTCGGTTGTTCTTACATCTTTGACATGCCTTCTTAACAGCCTTTAAGGCAGAGCGCAATTGGGTGATATAGAACTTACAGCGTATAACGTTCACGACCGTTTCGTCATTTTGATGTTTATATCGATGATGAAAGTCGTTGATGATGTGTGATGTAATTGGGTGAGTTCGGGGTAGAATAATGGGCGACTTCAAATCCGTGCTCACATCCCTAGCAAATTGGATCCTTCCACGGGCTCTAATTATTCCATTTTCGTCCAGAAATGGGCATAAGTTAAATAGGTGGCTGCCTCTCTCTACGTAACGTTCCGCTCCTAAGTCTGCGACTTCTTCTGCATACACCTTGCCTTGAACGTCTTTTACTAGGGCAATTTCAGCCGCCCGGAGTTCTTCGCATGACAAGGGGCCAGTCAACCGAAATCCTTTGATCCTTTTAGTGCTCGTATTATGCAAGAAACGAAGAACGTAAGCAGTGCTCCGAAGCAACTTCGTCCAGCTGCTGATTTCATTGAAACGGAAAATATTATCTTGGCCGGAAGCATGAGCACCCACGAATTGTGTTTTCAACTCTTCAAGCGTAGAACCTACAACCATCTCCTGTGGCCAGCTTCCCTGGGAGGCTCTTAGAAATGCTGGTCCATTGAACCACCTGCTAGTGGACCTAAATTCTGGGAGCCTTTGCCATTTTGTGGCCTCATCAGCAACGTTCATCTTACTGGGTATCCATCGCCAGTCCATGATGTCTGTGATCTCCAGGATTTCGCTAACTCGAAAGGCCACATACTGTCGATACCTTCGGTGGTCAGATCTAAGCCAGCTTAGGACAGTTTTGGAATCTGACCAGAAGTATCGTCGACTGATCGTGATCCCGTGCGAATCTACGAGACACTTTGCAAATCGCGCGCCAAGGAGAGCAGCCTGCAACTCTAAGCGTGGGATTGACAGCGATTTGAGGGGTGCCACTCGGGTTTTTGCTCCCATCAGACTTACGTCCACAACTTCATGATATGAGTTTCGTATGTACGCTACTGCTGCGAAACCATTTTCGCTGGCGTCGACAAACATGTGCAGCTGTATTTCGGATCCCCAGCCTGAAGTCACGTAACATCGAGGAATTTTTACAGCCTCCACATTAAATAGGTGTTTCGCCCATTTTAGCCATTTCTTGTGTTCCTCATCTCCTATTTCTTGATCCCATTCAGTTCCAGAGCGCCAAATTTCCTGCAGGAGAATCTTAATGTACATGAGAAAGCAGGCTATCAGCCCCAACGGATCAAAGATTGTCATCAAAACCCTTAGGACTTCGCGCTTAGTAGGGCGCCGTAGGCCGGAAATTATTTCTATTTGCTTTGGATTAGTGGTGAGTTTGAACGTAAGGCAGTCCGAGGAGGTGCACCACCACATCCCAAGCACCTTTTCTGTCCCTAGTTCGACGTTTGCATTTAAATTCATTTGCTCTGTTGGCTCAGTTTTAAGCGCTCTTAAAACTGTGGGCGAATTGGAAACCCAATTTCTGATATGAAAGCCGCCCTGCTTATGTACGTAGCGAATCTCCTGAGCTAGTTTAATCGCTTCTTCCTCCGTAGCCACGCTGTCCATTAAGTCATCCACGTAGCGATTCTCCTTGATCGATCGGACAGCCCTCGGAAATTCAGCGGAGAAGTGCTCAGCGTTTATATTTTTGACAAACTGAGCAGTACACGGGGAACACGTAGCCCCGAAAGTCATAACCGTCATTATATATGTTTCGGGTTTTCCTTCCTCATTGCGCCCCCACAGGAATCGCTGGTAATGTTGGTCCTCTTTTCGTATCCCGATTTGGTGAAACATTTCCATGATATCTCCGCAGATCGCTGTCTTGTGCTGTCTAAATTTATAGATAACCGACGTTAGAGGCGTGAGTTGGTCAGGGCCTTTCAGAAGTACCGAATTAAGCGAAGTTCCATGTATTGCAGCCGCCGCGTCCCAAACGATTCTGATCTTTCCTGGTTTGTTCGGATTCTGGACTGGAAAAATTGGTAGGTACCAGGACTTACACCTGTTCTCGATGATCTCATTCGGTGCAAGCCTTCGAGCGTAGCCCTTTCTAACATATTCTGCGATTTTGTCATTTAGCTTGTCGGCTAATCCTTGGTCCCGTTCCATTCTTTTCTGAAGACACACTAGTCGTTTTTTGGCCATGGGGTAGCTGTCTGGCAGTTGAATGTCATCGAACCTCCAGAGTAGCGTCGTCTCGAATCGTCCGTTTTTACGAACCGTACGTTTGGTCAATAACTCTAAGGCTCGAGTATCGTCCTGGGATATTATAATTTGCTGAGAATTAAATGTACCGAAATTATCATCGCAAATGAAATCCTTTAATAAACGACGCAAGTCTAGGTCGTTACATTCACAGAAATGGAAACTATGAGCTTTATCATTGCTCCTGTGCGTACTTCCTCCTTCCAAACAGTTCCCGTGAACGACCCATCCTAAGCGAGTTTTAGTCGCAACAGGTTCGTGCCGACCCCCTTCTTTGGCCCGTAGCGGAAGCCCTAGTTGAGCGTTGTTCACGCCTATAAGCAACCTTGGAATAGCCTGATTGTAGGCGTCGATTGAGAGCCCTTTGAGATGCTCAAACTTCCTTCGCAACTCGCACGGATTTAGTGTTTGAGCCGGTAGGCGGAGGTTTTCCACTGTGTGAACATCTGAAAGTGGGAACTTCTCTGCATTCTCGCCTGTGCCAGATATTTGCAGGTCGATCAATTCGGACCGACTCTCGTATCGCGAGGTATCTCCAGTCCACTTGAGACACAGAGGTCGTCGCGTTCCTCGTACTGCATCGCAATTTCTTTATCCAACAACGTAACGGACGAGCCATCATCCAAAAACGCGTAGGCTCTTATTTTAGCTGCTTTTCCATAAAGAAAGACGGGTATAATCCGAAACAGGACGGTATCAGTCTTGGTGCTTTGTATACCGCAGCGGTTTCCCGAGTGCACCCCGACAGTTCCAGCGTTCGGTTGGCACGAGGTCGAATCCCTTTGGTCGTTGTGGAGGAGTGGGTGATGTTTCAGAACACAACCATTCTTTCCACAAACAGATTCTGAATGGCACCTGTAGGGCAGATGCCTTTTTAAGCATCTACGGCAAAGTTGATGCTTCCTTACTTCGTCCCATCTGGCGGTGCGGCTTAGTTGTTGAAACTGCTTACAGCACGCTGCTGAAACACAGTTGCCACTACAAATGCAGCACTCGGTTTTATTGGGTTGTCCGCTCTCCTTATAGTGAGCATTAACGATCCCTCTGTCTTTCCATTTTTTACTTCGCTGCTTCCTTTCCTCGGCCAATGTAGACGGAGTCGGTAGGATAACTCCGTTGGCAGCTTCAGCCATTTTGTACACCCACGTACTGAAGTGCACGAGCGTACACACGGGCAGTGTTTGTTTGTGAATAGCCCAGTTGAGCCGCAGAGAAGGCGGAAGCTTCTCCACGAGTTCTTGCATCAGCATTGGATTGTTAAGGTGATCTACTAGTCCGGATGCTTCCACAGTAGCGCATAGGTTTTGAACCGCTATAGCGAAGGTGACGATGGTCTCAAATTTGTCTGCCTTCGGGGAGGGCGTAGTATTAATTGCGCGAAGTAGGGTATTGATAACTAGCTCCGGTCGTCCGTACAGCATCCTCAATGTATCGATCACTCGTCGAACACAGTTTGGTTGAATTATGAGACTTCTTACTGCTTCTAGTGCATCGCCTTTTAGAGCTTTATGAAGCCGAAAAAGGTTTTCCTCATCGATAAATCCACACAGTTCAGTACTCCGATTGAAGGTTGCAATGAAGAGCGGCCACTCCGCCGGATTTCCGTCGAAGGTCGGCAGGTCGCGGGACATCAGGTGCCGTGCAGCTAAATGGTTTTTAGTTAAGGGATTATTTGCGGCCTCATTCTGACTTGAAGACTGTGGCACGGGCTGTGACACTTGCATGTTAGGCTGCGGATAATCTTGGTCAATTGGTAGTGGCGGCGGAAACCGCTCCGGCTGTTGAATAGCAGGTTTCGAGGGCACGAAGGGTGCTCGTTTAGGGTCGAGCTGTAGTACTCCAGCGCCACTGTGCTGTTTGGCGTATTGAGTAGCTTGCGGTACGAAGCGCGAGCAAGACGGCTGTTGATCTGTAGACAATGATGGCGGCAGCACGGTACCGCGCTCCGTGGAACTGTTTTGGGGCTGAGAAGAGCGCGACACAAAGGCTGATTGGTATGCACCAACATCTGTTGTGGAGTGCAGACATTTCCACTCAGATATACCGGCAATCCAATTGCCCACGTCGGTCTTTGATACTGTTGCGGTTTCTTCCTCTTGGGGGTTTTCATCATCGTCTTCTGAGGAATCCACAGCTTGACTTAACAGTCGATATTTTTTGTGTAGATATTCGGCATCCCTTTCCTTCCTTTGTTGAAGTGCCTCTTTTTCCCGAATTTCCCTCAGCGCCTTTTCCTCCTCTATTTTCTGCAGCTCAATTTGCAGTCGCTTAGCTGAAGACCCTTTAGATGACCTTGAACTGGTTGATCCTTTGGACCTTGCTGGAAGATTACGTATCCCAGCATCCTTCGTTACAGTGGTAGATCCGACGTTTGCGACAGGGGCTAAGGGGCCGAAAGGAGTGAGAACGTTGGTGGTACTTTGTGCGGTCGACGAAGACGTGTCACCAATCGGCGGCAGAAAGGGTAAACCGATTAAATCCTTAGCCGAGGTTAGCACATTGGAGTTCGGAGCTAAGGGGGCAGTGTATATGGTGGCCGGCACAGAGCCTGTCACAGCACTTTGGACAGCGGTTGAAGGTAGGTGCCACTTGGTAGGATTTTCACTGGTTGTTGTGATTTGTAGATTTTTACACATGGCGGTAACTTCGGTCGCCTGCTCCGAGGAACGTGGAAAAGTTACCGCGCTCGGAACGAGCAGTGCCGCATTGGATCCGGATGGTAGTTGCAGTTTATTAGGATCAGTCGAAATGGCCACAACGGGCAGGTTTTTACGTGGGGCAGCGACATGGGGAACGACCTGCGAAGTAATTGTGACTGCGCTAGTTGTGCACGAAGCAGTGTTAGCAGTTAGATGGGGTCGCGATTGTTGGTTATGCGTATTGGCTTTGATATCGGAGAATCTCACAGCAGATACGGTATCCGTTCCTGAAAGGTTATCTAAACACTTACTCTTACCTGCGCACATCTTGCATAAATACGTCGCATGTTGAATATAGCTGTCTACCCCAGCACAGACAAAGTGGTTCCAGGCATCGCACTGATCACATTGGACCATATTTCCAGCAGAGTCCGGCTCGTCGCAGCTACAGCAGTTGTAATCCTCATTCCGCGGATGGGGTGGCTTTTTTGCTGGAGATCTTGGTGTTTTGCTGGATTCGCCGAAAGGTTGCGGCGTTTTTACCCTCTTCGGTGCCATTTGGTTTAATAGTTAGTGATTTATTATGTTTTGTAAGATGTTGCAACAAGTCGGCTGCAACAGAGACTATTCCGTCAACTGGCAGAGTGAAACGAAATGCCGGTTTCTTAAGCCAAGTTACAAAACCTTTATTTGATATAAATTCATTAAGTTAATTCAAAATTAATATAAATTTACTTACATAGTCTCTTTACAATAACTAGATATTAAAATATATAATATAAAGGCGCGCTCGATCAGCGCCTCGTGGAAAAGAAGAGGTAAAAGTCAAACTCCAAGACTATACCTAACCTCATTACAAATGACGTTTAAATACCTTACCGCTTGCGGCGATATCTGTTCGTCAATAGGAGGAACTAATTCTTAGTTCTTAATATATTTGTATCAAAAAAAGTCCTATCCAACCTCTGCCCCATCGTTGTATTACTAGATACACAATTAAACTCATCCAAAGGCACGGTTTACGCGCCATATTTAATAAACGTAACCGAAAACGAAATTATAAACCCAATGCAATGAAACCACAAGGAGTCACCGAACCAACCAGGAACCTCCCGCATCCTGATTGGATCGACCCTCGGTCAGCGGAGTCGCAACGTTAATTCAACCAACAAAAAATCTTCCACCGATAACTTCGCATAACAAAGTTCTAAACCATCACTATTATTTAAAATTCTTCAATGGAACCTTAATGGTTATTTTAATAATATTCACGAGCCAAAATTAAAAATAAATTACCATAAACCTTCCGTAATAACACTTTAATGTCGTTTTCCATTGGGACAAAAAATCAATCTTTTTTTTGATTCGGATCACTTTTCGCAGATCTCGATATTTTTTCAGATTTACACATACTACCACAAATACAGCACAGCTGTTGTACGTCATTTAAAGAAGTGTGTTTTAAAACAAATGTGCAAAGTTTCGTGAAAACCAAAATAAAAAAAATACATAAACAGCAATGGACATAGTTTTGGAGGAATTATTGTCTTCATTGTCCTCCTCATCATCTGGAAACTACGAATCACCAAAACTACACCATTTGTATCTACAACAGAGGAAACATTTTTCAAGCCGATTTCCATGGTTGATTTTACCAAAAACAAATGAAATTTGAACAGCTGATATTGTTGTCAAATAACGCACTAATCCATTTACAAAAGCAGATCAATTTCATTGCATGTTCCATGAGCCGCATAAAATCCGAGATCTGAAAAAGATTTTTGCTGTTCCCAATGGAAAACGACATTAGTATCCTGCTCGCGCTAAATTTTAGCGCCACTAGTCTCCCTTCGATTCTCCACACCAAAGATAAATGGTCGCTAAATATTTGTTTTGTGTTTTGGTTTTGCGTTTTTTTTTTATTTATCACGCTAACGTTCTCTGCGGTTTCCTCCGAAAAATCCATAATAATCACAACACAAATTTGTCCTCCTTTTTCTTCTGTCAACATTTATCTTCGATTTAATGTACCGGACATTTATTTCGCGAGCTAAATGAGTGGAGACTTGTCATCGGCCCATCTATATGAAGTTAGGAATTTAGCGAGCGCACAGGATACTGCTTTGCTAAACTGCCTTGCTAAATTTTATCTTTGTAGACATTTTTGTATGGGAGATTAAATTTAGCGCGAGCAGGATACTTAGCTTAACACACTAATCCATTTACAAAAGCAGATCAATTTCATTGCATGTTTCATGGGCCGCATAAAATCTGAGATCAAGTATCCTGCTCGCGCTAAATTTTATCTCCCATACAAAAAAATCTACAAAGATAAAATTTAGAGAGGCAGTTTAGCAAAGCAGTATCCTTTTCGAACGCTAAATTCGATGAAAAGTCTCCACTCATTTAGCTCGCGAAATAAATGTCCGATACATTAAATCGAAGATAAATTTTGACATAAGAAAAGGAGGAAACAATTTGCGTTGTGTTTACTTTGGATTTTTTTCAGAGGAAAACGCAGAAAACATATGTGCGATAAATAAAAGAGAACGCAAAACCAAAAATTCCGTTTCATGCGATAAAAAATTGCAGGGCTTGTGGAGGAACAATGCAAATAGGGATTTGCCCGACACGACGGCCCGCCTCGCACTTAAAATGTCCCCAATAACGGACGATGCAAAAAGAATAAAAAAAAACGGAAAGACACCCAAATATCCATCCAGAATCTACATCCACTAGAGCTTGCAAAAAATATAGGTCCCCCACCTTTATTAAAACCAATGACCCTCCCTGGTTACTACCCCAGGTCGCCATAAACACAAAGCTCTACAAAACTATTGCACTCATGGGATGTACTATTCACTGACGAATCCAAAAGCGAAGTCGGGACTGGCTGTGTAATAGACGGCGAAGTGATACTTGCGAAAAAATACCAAACTATTTGACCGTATTCTCCACCGAAGCCTTGGCTATATATAAAGCTACAGAACTTGTAAAAATGTCCCGAAAAAATACCGTGATCTGTACCGACAGCTTCTCTACCTTGTACGCTTTACAGAATGTAAGAAACCACTCTGGTATCATTAACAAAATTCGTGATAACCTCATCAAGAAAAAAATGAAATTAATTGTCCTCTGGGTCCCTGGAAACTCGGGTATAAAAGGGAACGAACTTGCAAACAGCGCAGCTCGTGATGTAGCTGCAGAACCAAACACCACATCGTATCCTCCAATCAAAAACGACTTTAACAAACTTATCAACTCACATTATGAGCAGAGACGTAAACTAGTGTGGAACCAATACTCGCACCTATACTCCAACCTTAACCCGAATGGGCGCCAGGCAACATACCGAACTAAAACAGCAACTCAAATGAACAGATTCTTTCTGAGGCTTCGGCTTGGACACACACAATTCTCACACAACTGCTTGCTCAACAAGGAAAACTCACCCAATTGCAACCTCTGCCAATCCGGTCGTATCTTAACAACTAAACACTTCATTTTTGAATGTTAGCATCTATTTTAAATATAAGTAGAGTTTATAAATTAGTAAGAGAAACTAACACAGTAATATAACATTTAATCCAAATTGACGGTTGGGTGTGAGGGGAAACCAAAACCTGGCTAATTGACCTTCCTTTGGCCACATTAGTCCTAGTCGTGGGTCTCTCGCTCCCGATCGTCCCCAAACTATCACTATATTATAAAAAGATCAACCGAAAGCCCTGTAGCTAGTTCTGTAAATTTGATTTGTATTAATATTGTAAATCAATTTTACTTATTAATAAATAATAATAATATTTTGTAAAGTAACCGCTAAACATAACATGTTCCGTGTTCGGCCGCATACCAAACATAAAATATTTTAGGATCAAATTTGCTCTGACCATGGGTCTCTTCAGCCAGTGTGGTTAGGATGTCGTTAAGCGTCTCCTTAATGCAAGTTACTCCAAAGATATGTCCCGAGCCCTAAGAAATTGCGATTGACGAAAGCGGTTCTCCGTTGAATCTCTGGCCTTTCCGACTCCATATTTTGAATACTTCCATTGACCTGTGTAGGTTCCTTAGCTCTGTATTGAGGTATAGTTTGGAGTGTGCGAAGGAGACACACGGTTTGTCAGGCACTATAAATACCAAGTAGATTTACTAGGTTATCTCTGTAGTGCAGTCAACTACCATGGTTACTCCTTTTGGTGAATCTGTTTACTTTAGAAATTGTTGTCACCAACAGCAGTGGTATATGAAACCCCGACTTTTCACCCTTTTCAGAGTTTGGGTTTAAGCTCTCGTGCTTACAGTTACAACTATGTTAGGCACTCGTAGGTGGCACTCGAATCGCGGTGTGTCCTGTAATTTATTTTATTTCGTACCTAAATACTCGTAGGTCATAAATGACTGTCTTTGTTCTACCACCTAGCTCGCTCAAATTGGCTTTGTGCATTTCAGTGATTCCATTTCCATTCCCACGCCTACTACGCGCAAATTTTTTTTGTTGGTGGCTGTACAAAGATAAGCAAATATATTTTTTTTTAAAGTTTAGGCTGAAAAAAAACAGATGTACAGACTTTCTGTCAATTTAGTACCTAGTTTGCTTTTAGTTTCAGGAAAATTCAGAAACGAAACTTTCATTGTTCTCCTTCTTCTTTTACACTTACGCCACTTATGCTATAATCCACATTCGTATCAAGATTGAATATAAATGCTTCTTTCCTTCTGGGTCGTGTTAATAAAGCAAGGCTAGTTTAAATCGGATGCTTTACTCATCGGAAAAGCCAGACTCCGAACCTCCACTTCTGCGAACAAGCTACGAGGGTGGTCCCAAAAGTCGGTTATTCACTAACAATGAAAACCAAAAAAATTAGAAACAAATTATCTCCCTTTAGCTCGATACATTTTTCCCAACGACGTTCAATAGCTTCAATAACTTCGATATTATAGTGGGAATTGTCGAGCCATCAATGCGCAGACTTCACCGCTTCATTGTTGGCAAATCTTTTACCACAGACATTTTTTTTTTTAATTTAGAAACAAAAAATATCCCACAATAAAATCGGGCAAAGATTGTGCATGAGGTATCAATTTGAGCTTTAATTCATTAATTTTGGCCATCGCACTGACGGATGTGTGCACTTTTGTGCAGTCTTGATGAAACAAAATCTTGTTTTTCACCAAATGCTGGCATTTTTTCTTGATTTCATCACTCAAACGCTGCAGTAAGTTCGCATAATACTCACCGTTAATTTTTATTTCTTTTTGAAGATATTCAATCAAAATTATCTCACGCCCATCCCAAAAAACTTACGCCATCACTTTGCGTGCAGATGGAACTGGCTTCGCCTTCCTTGGAGCCTACTCTCCTCTTTCAATTCTTTGTTTCGATTGTTCCCTCGTCTCGGGTATCAAGTAGTGAACCCATGTTTCATCCATGGTTATAAATCGACGCAAAAACGCGCCCTTATTCCTGTGAAACTTCAATAAACACTCGATTGAAAGATTCTTACGACGTTGTTTTTGTTCCATTGTGAGCAATCGCGACTCCCATCTTGCGCACAGCTTTCTCATGTCCAAATTCTTAGTCAACATGCGATGTATAGAACTTTTTGCATTGCCTACGATGTCTGCTAGCTCGCGCACTTTCAGTCGACAGTCATCCAATACCATTTTGTGTATTTTTTTTTTACCATTTCTGGCGTAGTCACCTCATTTGGTCGACCACTGCCAGGTTCGTTTTGACAGCTCAAGCGTCCTCGTTTAAACTTTGCTACCCAATATTTACCTGTTGCAAACGAAGGAACAGACATCTGGGGGAGAATCTAACTCCACTTGGATATTGGTTAAGGCCTTTCAAATGAAAGTATTGTGGCTGAATTCCAAAACGTCAAAAAAAATGCGCATTGTTAATGCACACTGCTTTTCTGATGCAAGGTTAGGTTACGAATGCTTTTGCGCTGCTTTGCATTTTTTATGCATTTATTACAGCAAACCATAGTAAAATTGGCAAATTATTACAAAATATTATTATTTTACTTACGATTCCATCCATCAATCAATTTTATTTGGCGTTTCAAACTGAAATGTCAAATTTCATTTGCATCATAATCATTACCGATGTTCTGTTTGCTTTTGTTTGCGCAGTTGATGCGTTCACAATGCCTTTTGGAAAAGTATGCATTGCATCCTAGTAATCCGTATGCGTTTTGGAACGCTTGATTAAGCAGTAATGCAGAAGTACTGCGTTTTGGAATTCAGCCTGTATTACATAACGATGATCAATGTTTTCCATAGTTACAAATTCACTGCAACACATATTAAACAGCTTAGCATAATCAAACTTCAAATTTGAGCTTTATGAAGTTGTTACTTCTTTCCATAGCCATTCTTTTCAAAAAAAAACCGCCATCTATCCGTCAGGCTGGGTACTTTTGGGACCACCCTCGTATACGAAACAAAAACAAATTCACTCCGTCAGTTTTTACTCGTTTACAGATGACGAGGTTCGACCCCCGTTATGTCGAGAGGATTTATAGGCCTTTTGAGTAGGGATTAGTCCACCTAAAGTCAATGTAGAATTGCAATTGTGTCACAGCCCATAGTAACACAAATGACATATTTCAAACGTTTGACTGATTTTAGGGGGTTGGCCTAACTTCTTTCACACTAGTTTTAGCGAACATTACTATTTTACTGTCGAACCTTAAGGCATATACGGAGAAATTAACCTTTCGTGATATGTTATACTTAATTCCTGTTGGCAAGTTTCAGTTAGGTATAAAGTATGCCGACTCATTCAAGTACCCGCATTGAAAACTGGGATCGAATTCATCCGTAAACGAGCTAGAAGTTCACTGAATCAAGTTGGTTATTTCACGAATTTCGCCACGAAATGTACTTTCCGATGGTACTTCGGAACATACTTACCTCAAGCAGATCAATCTGACGTCCACGGATGAGACGAATCGAGCTCTGCATCGACACGAATTCTTACAACAATTCGAAAGCAAGCAACAATAAACACAAATACCTTCAATAAATACTATAATTTGGAGCATTTTGTTTAATAAAAACGAAAAAGTAATATAACTAGTGAAAAATAAAGTGACAACTCAAAAATGTGGCGTGATTGATGAAAGAAAGAAAATTTCAATTTTAAAGCGTGCGTCATTAATTGAAGCTTGTAACATTTATGTTGGCTAAACCAAAGGTTTCTGTTCTTTTTCTTTTGACAACAAAAAAAGTATGGAACTTGAGTCAATAAACACGAATTTGTTTTTCTCTGAACGTACATCGCTACCACACATCTCTGTTGTCGGCAAAATGTGTTTAAAATTGTTGAACAATATTAACAATTATTTTGCTGGTACATATATTTACTTTAATTACATTTTAAACAAAAATTTTAATCTTGTTCTGGCTCTAGCTCCGCCCGGCTCTTGGCCGCTTCTATGCACTTGGTCAGAATGTCTTTGAATCTCGCTGCTGGTTCTGTAGTTCGAAAACGTACGCTGAGCCTTTCAACTGCGGGTGTTTCTTCGGCAAAATTCATGGTGGCCCATATGAAACTTCGCTGATTGCTGCCAATGAAGCTGAATGAGAAATCCGCACCGATAGCATGGTTGAGTACGAGCTTGTGAATTTGTTCGCGACGCATTATCATGCGGTATGTGCCTTTGGTTTTGTGTTGCAGGATTTTTAATTCGCCAACGCCTGTGGAGGAAAGTTTTATTGTACGTCAATTTTAATTAGTTAGAGTATATGTGCATTTGTACTCCCGAAATAACATCAGCGATACCCAAGTTCATTACAACCAATCAAAAATGCTCCTTCCTACAATATACTTCAAAAACGCTAGCTTCACGTTTGAAAAACGTATTCCTAGTACTACTATCGGTTGCAACCGGTACTTTGAAATATTGAAAATGATAAAATCAATAATTGACAATCCGGACAAGAACACTTTTATAAAAGACAGCCCTACATATTCAAGAATACTACAGTTCTGTTTTAAAAACCATAGCGAGAACTTAAAGTAGTTCTTATACCTGGCACAGGTAGACCCTCAGGTAAAGGAGTAGAAACAGCCCTTCGTCATGTCGCCAAAACGGTTGAGAAATCACACCAGGCCAAGGTATACACTGTTATGTTTTTGTTTACTTGTCCGAGTATTTTCTTAGCTCTCCAGCCGCATTTATACGAGCATTAAAATGCACGAATTAGTATTATTCTGAGCTCAAGTGTCGCATTGCATTACATTGTGCATGTAGCTTGATCCTTGTCAATGTTGATTCATAGTTATTAGTAATGCGCCCTGTGATATACACACGACCCGTGTGTAACATGATCCTCAACACAAAATGAAATAGAAACAAATGACATAATGTGTCATGTACTCGCTTTGTTAACATTTGCTCTTGTTGATCAATTGCTATTACGTGTTAGCTTGCATATCAATGTACACAACAACACTCTGTGTCAACTTGCCTGCCTTCTACAATGTCAAACGCCGTCATGGTCATGTCTGCTCATATCAAAGACAACAACTGTCTACCCCAATTCAACTTCAAGGTGACATTTCATAACCGGGAGCAGAACAAAACCCACATTTACTAACGATTCTCATGTATGGTACACAAATGGATCAAAAACAGATGAGTAGGTTTTGATAAGTTGCAGCTGGAGTATACGTTGTTACTGTAAAAACGTCCATCGACTCAAGCATGGACAAATGTTACTCCGTATTTAAAGCGCTAATCTTTGCAATAGGACTATGACTCAGAGGAAATTTAAAAAAAAATCCATAACAAATAAGATAAGTCCCTTTGACAGGGAAGCTGAGCTCTCAACTCTACAAAAGCTACGACGTGGCGTCAAAATTAATATGGGATTACCTACACACATCGCTAGCCAGCACAAACAAAGTACATCTCATTTGGGCGCCCTGACACAGTGGACAACCAATCACAACCTTATTTCGGCCCTGAAACCACCTCGCAACATAAGCAGATGCATCCTGGATCTACAGGACGACATAAAGAACCTTACACAACAACCACACTTCAACTCAGAAGTGTAAAATGTTGGCAAAAACCACATTCACCAGAGCTTTGTCTCAAACGCGATCGCCAATTGCAGGGCGAACGTGGTGCTTGGCGGCAGACCTCCACCCACTGCCTCCGTAGAGAAGCTACTCCCCAGACCAACTAGAACTACTTTGGCCCAACTTCGCTCGGGCTTTTGTCACCTATTGAACGACTTACATGGCACGCCTCGATCCTAACATTGAAGATAAATGTCCACAATGCAATGTAGGCCCACATGATGTACAACACACATTTAACTGTCCGGCCAAGCCAACCACTCTAACACCACAAATGCCTTGGACCCATCCAACCGAAGTGGCCCAATTCCTAGGACTCCAAATGAACGACGAACCGACAAATGACGCTGCTACAACAACAACAACACAGCGGACACTCTGGCAGTGAATTAGCAGAATTACTATAGCTAGAAAAAGGTCAGCATCGACCTTCATTTCCAATCAGCACTGCAAAATGCTGTATCAAAGGCTGAAGAACAGGGCCAACCATTACTGGACTCAAACTGAAGGTAACATACAAGCCAAAAAATGCCAAATATCTTCCACACAAGATCAAAACAACTTCTCCAACTAACTAGGTGTCAGAGGGTTCGAAAAACACCTCTTTTCTCATGTCCAGTACTCAATAAAAGAGGTATTAAAAAGCATATCCGATATGCATTACAAAAGAACACAGGTTTTCATTGAATTGCTTTATGATAGGTACATTTTTCGATCTATTGTCAAGTGCGTACAAAGCGGGATGTTTGCCGACACGTGAGCAAGCCACATACAATTGACCATGGGAATTCAAGATTAATGCCACAAACATATAGCGATTGTTCTAATGCATCGAACACACTTCGTTCAATTACGCAAATGTTGGACAGAAAAGAACCAAAAAAGAGAACAAAATATTCCCTTTCCATAAAAAAAAAAAACTGCAAATTGTAGCCCATGAAATTTATTTGGGCTAGTCGTTTACATAAACTAACTATTAAATAGACTGACAGATTTCCTACGTCTCCCCGATTTACCCCGCAGATTTTTTTCAATATAAGCCCCTCCCACCGCTCGCTATTTTACTGTCTGTGAATACGTGTGAAGCAGCAAAAAAATACTGACACTCGGCAGTGTTCCTACATTGTGGCATCTCTACCCTTTTGTGGTAATTTCAATTTTGGTAAATTTCCATGTGTAAAACATCAAAATTGTGGGAATATCAACAATCTGACAAGAAAACATTCAAACTACATTTCACCATGAATATCAACGTACTAAATATACATAAAAAGGAGATTTGGCTTTAGCAACAATTTCCAGTACCAAAAATAATGATTATAATGTTAGCAAACTGCGATTTTTATACTGAAGATTAATTTAATGTTATTTTCTTTTCGAACAATACAAATTTTACTTTTAGAAGCATGTTTTTTTCATACAATAATAGAGGTATAATTTGAGTTTAGTGAAAAGGGAAAAATGAACACGCTTCATGGGAAAAATAATCAAAGATATAATGGAATACGGAGATATATAACTTTCCAGTGGAAAGGCGGCTGCTTACAAGCTGTTTTCCCGTAAAATTCATTAAGTCACGCACATATGCTCATTTCTTTTCTAGAATATGTGAGTTCATGAATTGAACTTTAATGAACTTTAATAATTCGCTACTCCGAAATGCGTACGTCACTACTTTTTTTTATTTTAAACGAATCCTTAACAAAAACCAAACAAGTTCAATACGAAACACAAAACAATTGAGCAGCGCGATGCCCATAAAAGCAAAAGGAATGTTGGCCGGCCATTAACAACATGCTTTTTTGTAGCTCACACGTATTCACAGACGGGCGTTGAAATTACAAAAACAACAATGTAAACAAATGGGTTTCGGGAGGATAGACGTACGAAAGATATCCATCTCTCTTATTCATTCATCTCTGGCTTAAATTCGTTGTTTTATTGCACCACGGTAACATTTGTTTTCTATTCTACAAAATTTAAATGTAATCAATATAAATAAATAAGGGAATAAGTGTGAAAAATTCATTCGTTGAAATAAAAAAAGATATTTTTGTTCCTACAATTAATGTGTCTGTTTTGGATTGTTGTTTTTGTGGAAAAAATATGTTAGTGAAATACTCAAAATTAAGAAACACACCAAAATAATCAAAATTAAGTTTCAATGACCAACTCAAGTATTCTTTTTATTTATAAATCAACCACATCTTGACACGTTCACTCATGAAGCTTATTCAAACATGTCTCCGTGTTGTCTCTTTTTTATGCTAGCAAATATTTCGCCGGCAATGTCAATAGAAAAACGGCAATGGATTGATTACGATTATTATGATTTGAAATATTATTTTTGAGTTATAATCTTCTCATGAAGATTCCATTTAATAGCGGAAAACAACAAAAAAAAAACAATTAAAATTTATTAGAACATTTTAAATAATTCCATTTGAAAACATCTGCTTCAGCCAAGATAATGAATAGTGGTAGTTTGCAATAAAAAAAAACACGACTGAAAAGTTTTTGGTAGACATTTTATGAATGAAAATAATGTCCATATTTATGTGAAAAGTAAAATAAAGTTGCAAAATGATGACTGCACATTTATTATTGTTTCTTCACAATTTTTTTTCTAGGAACCTGACGAATTTGTTTTACTTGATGTTTTGTTTGTAATTTTTCTTACACTTTTTTAAGTGACAGGCAGTTGTCAGTTTCGTTTAATATTAGCCGTGTTTTTTTGAACATCATTCTCAGCAAAGGAAAGTAAAGTAGGGTTTTCAGCACGCAATAACAACAACTACGCTTTACTTGACACTTCGAGACTCGCAGTAGTTATTGTAAATTGTGTGCTGAAAATCTTACTTTACTTTACTTTGCTGAGATCGAAGCTAAAAAAAACACGGCTATTGTTGTTAATAGTTTCACCAAATCGATCATTAAAACAAAAATGGGAATGCGAAAGGAGAAATTGGTTGCAAAACTTAAAGGAAATTCTATGGCGAACATGCGAACAATTTTTTTATACCAAAATTCATTATAAAATAACTTTTCTATTCCTTTTCTTTATATCCTGTAATTTGAACATTAATTTCTATTCAATTATAAGAAAATCGAACAACCATTTATTTAAAAAGTAGCGAAAAATGTCAGCCTGGAACTCAGAAAAACTATGGTTTACAACACAGCCCTCGATATTGAAATGAAAGTCCACCTCAGGCGGCTACCGACATGGCGGTTTAAACCGGAACCGGAAGAGTGTAGGCTGGTTTTTTTCAAGTATGAGTGAGTCCCCTTTGATTAGCATAGGCACAAATACATGAATTCAAACTGGGCTACATCCAAGGTCAAATTCAGCTTGTAGGCAATTTCTCTTTTTTGGCTGAAGCTGTCAGTCTATTTAATAGTTAGTTTATGCTAAAGACACTCATCGACAACAAGTTGTGATATCGGAAGTACTCATCAGATTTGTCGCAGTTAAAGCAGATAGCGCTTCCATTATTCCGAGCGGAGATACTACCGACCCGATGAAAATATGAGACTAAAGAAAAACAAACTCACCTCTCTCCTTCCACTCCTTGGTCAGATTATCGTGTCTGAAAAGCGTTGCACGCTCGCCAAACAACTTCTCCTCGTCCTCCTCGCCGGTGGACAGCGAGATCTCAGCTGGCAATGGAATAATTGGCTCAAAGTGTGGATCGTGTTCGGCGGCGCTTTCATTGTCGGCCGACTCGTTTTGTGTGTCGTTGTTTGTATTGCTGGTGTTCTTAAAACTGCTAAACGCATTGGTGTGCGTTAGGCCAATAAAACCTCCTGGCGGTGCTGCCTTCCGACTTGCATCCTCCGTCAACTTTGCAGAATCCGTTTGCTTGGCCAACGCTCCGAACGATAGATCCGCACCGCTCTCGGCAAACAGAGATTGTTTTCCCAAGCCGAATCCCGTCAATGGGACGGCGGCTGGTCGAGCTTCTGTTTTCGCAGCAACACCGGTCGCATCGGGTTTCGCGCCAAACAAGCTGCTGCCGAATGTGAATTTTGACGAGGAGTCCGGTGGCATATGTCCGCTAAATATGGATTCACCGGTGCCACCAAATAGGGTCTTGGAGACGTTCGCGTCTGTGGTGCTTGCTGGTGTTGCTGTTGCTGCGCCAAAAACAGATGTACCGCCAAAGATCGATTTGGGTTTGTCCGTGGTGGCCACAGGTGGTACTGTTGTTGCGGTTGTACCGCCACCAAAAATGGAGGGCTTGCCAAACATAGGTTTGCCTATAAATTAACAAATTTGTAAGACCAAACTACGCGAAGCATTGCACTTACCAATTGCGGCGCCGCTGAATAGATTAGGTCCCGTGGCTCCGCCAAATAAGAAACCACCTTCTGCGACAGCTGGCTTCTCCTCCTGCTTCGTGGTGCTGTTTAGTGCCTGTTTGAATGAGAATGTCGCGGCTGAAGTCTTATTCGCAGGCAGAATGCTGGTGTTGCCAAAAATACTGTTGTTCGCGGATGATACTACTGCTGCGGGGGATGTGGCTGGCTTGGCGGGACTTGGTTCTTCTATCAACTTGCTCGGCTTGAGAATAGATCGATTCAGCTTTGGTGTTGTCGACACAGTTGACATATCCAGTGGAAGGGGATCTTCTACCGCCTTCAAATTTGGCGGATAATCGGGAAAAACAAACTTATCCGGATCGCATCCCCGACATCCCGAGCATGCGACCAGCGGGTCCACACCGAAGAAACTGTATGGTAGTAGCAGCTTATCGGCGAGCTTCTTATCTTCAGCAGAAATGTTCGCAACTTCCTTAGACAGCGGCTGACTGGGTGTGGTTTCAGCCTCTACAATCGGCTCCGATTTGCCGTCGAGGCAATCTTTGATCGCCTTCATGAAGCCATCGGCCACCTCTTTGTTCTTCAGTCGCAGACAGAACTGACCCAACTCCATTTCGCCTTCGCTGTAGTCATTCACGGCGAACAGCCAGGATTTGTCGTCTTTGTTCTTGTACACCACATCCTCGTTGAGCACGTGATTCAGGCAGATTTTCAAGACCTGCTCGCGCCGCATCACTACACGCAGCTTCTTTGTCTCCTTGTGGCGTAGAATTTTCAAATCGCCCAGGCCGCGCTCCTTCCATTCGCCTTCGGTGAAGCGATACAATTTGGCGCGGTGCGAGTACATGACCTCTTCGTCCTCCTCGCCGGTCTTCACTTCAATCTGAAATTCAAAAACACATGCACGGATTGAGTTGGGCTGTGGACATCTGAGTGAATACCTACCTTATCGGGCAACGGGATAACCGGGGTGAAATAGGTGTTATTCTCCTCCTCGTCGACGATGTCTTCTTCGTCGTCCTCGTCCGCATCACCCACTGACAGCTTGTGTGGGCTCTTCGCCTTGCCAGGACTTTTGGGCTTCATGATGAAACTGAAATCTTTCTTGTTCAATGAGAATGCACTACCTAGCGCTCCCTGGTCCTTGTCCGCTTCGCTTGTCTTCGACGGCAAACTCCAGGAAAACGTCGTCGGCTTCGCTGTAGTTCCAGTCAAAGTCGTCGACTCTCCTGCTGTTCCTACAGCTGTATTAAAGGAGAACAGCTTTGTCTCGCCCAACGTCGATGTGGACAGATTCAGTGCGCCAGTACTGCCACCGCTGCCACCGAAAATATTCGTTGCCTTGTTTGCCGACTCGGTGTTTGCCTGGGGAATGCCAAAGGTGAAACCCGTAGCTGGGGCAGTTGTTGTCGAGCTGACGGCAGTTGCTGCGCCAAAGGTGAACGAGCTTGATTCCGGCTTGGTCACTGGGGTGTTCCCGGCCGCTGCAAAGCCAAAGGTAAACTTCTGTGAGGGGTTGGACAAAGCCAGGAGGTCAGTGGTGGTGGGCTCCTTCTTGGGCACCGTTGCATCTTTGGGAGCATCGCAGGCTTTGCAGTACAATACATCGGCGGTGTTCGAGAGATAGCACTCTGTGCACGACCATGCGCCTTCCTTCGGTTTGAATTTGTCACCGAACCCAGAGGGTTTCTCCGCAGTGGGGTTAGCAGCGGATCCAAGACCAAATTTGAAGCCAGTCACTGCGATTGGATTCCCATCCTTCTTTGGCATTGTGCCATCCTTCGGTGCTTCACAGGCGGCACATTGCTGCTTATCACTCGCATTGGATGTGTAGCACTGCGTACACGACCAAGAGCCCTCTTTCGGCTTGAATTTATCGCCGAATCCTACCACTGGAGCCGCCTTGGTTTGCTGTTTGGCCGACTCGGCCGCTTCGGTTGCTACAAATGCCTTGGTGGCGTCGGTTCTGCCTCCAGCCCCAAAGCCGAAGGTGAATGTTGATTTTGTCGTTGTTGCCAAGAGGTTGGCTGGCGCCTGCTCCTTTTTAGGCACCGAGTCATCTTTGGGCGCTTCACAAGCAGCACAATACAACTTATCGGCCGGATTCGAGGTGTAACACTTCTCGCACGACCACGAACCTGCCTTTGGTTTGAACTTATCGCCGAAACCCTTTTGTTCGGCAGGCGCTCTGTTGTTGGCTTTCTGGTCTTCAGTCTTTGCGTTTTCCTCGTTGGCGGCACTACTCATTTTCGATTGCGCCAGCTGTATGGCATCTAGAAACTGCTCACAGATCTCTGCCGTCTTAAACCGAATCGTTAGAGTCTCAACCTGCAGCTCATTCTCGGAGTAATCCTGGCCGGCCCACATCAGAGCGTTCTTCGAATTCTTCGAGTACATGAACGATGTGTCCTTGTACAGGCGCTGATTACAGCACAGCTTGTGAATCACCTCGCGCCGCATTACCAGACGCACTTTGTTTACGTCGTTCTTGTCCTGTAGTATCCTGATGTTGCCCAGGCCGCGCTCCTTCCACTCGGTGGTGGTTTTGTCGAAGCGCAGCAACTTGGCACGATGCTCGAAGAGGACAATTTCGTCCTCCTCGCCGGTGGTTACTTCCACAAGATCGGGCAGTGGAATCGCCGGTTGGAATTGAGCCGTCGGCACGTATTCGTCTTCGTTGTCAGATTTATTGTGGTTGTCGGCCAATGCTGGTGCGGACACTTCTATCGGCGATGGTTCCGGTTGGAGACTGTTGATGGAGGCGAAAATGTTTGCGAATGGTTTCGGCTGGTTTCCATCCCCCCCGGTGGACTTGTCAAAGGAGAAATTCATAAATGGCGACGCAGTTTGTGGCTTGGCATCTGTTCCGCCGCCGCCGCCACCACTACTCTTGGCGGACAAGCCATCGAATAGCGACTTCGGAAGGGCGGTCGCCACTGTCGTCGGGATAGTATTGGCGGACGAGGTGCGAACACTTTCAAATTTGCCCGCTGGTGTGCTGGTCTTGTTATCGGCAAAACTGTTTGGCATGCCCAAGCCAAACGGTTTTGGCTTGTTGCCTATGTCCCCATTGGTGGGGACAATGGCCTTGGGCAGCTTCTTCGCTTCGTCGCGGGCGACATCGAAGGCAGCCTTGAATTTCTCCTCGGTTTCCGGGTGCTTGAAGCGCACCAAAAACTTCTCCAGCTTCAGCTGCTCGTCGGCAAAGTCGTTTGCTGCCCAAATGAAGCCCTTGTCGCTGTTCTTCGGTTTTGTCAGGTTCAACTCACTCGTGATGCGATGGTTTGCACAGATCTTATGCGTCTGGTCGCGTCGCATCAGGATTCTGGACGTACCGTTCTCGTTGTTCTTCAAGATTTTAATGTCGCCGACGCCACGATCCTTCCACTCCTGGTCAACGAAGCGGTAGAGCTTTGAGCGCGCACGGAACATGATCTCCTCGTTCTCCTCGCCGGTCTTCACCTCGATTTCGTCGGGCAAGTCAATGATGGGCTTGAAGTCAGGCCTTGGATCGTACTCCACTTCTGGTTCGCTTTTGTGCAAGTCAGATGTGTTGCTGTCGTTTAGAGCCTCATCCGGTTTCGTCGGTGGGGGTGGTTTGAAACTAAAGGCCAGAGTGCTGGCGAGTGCTGTTGACGTTGTCGGGACTGTCACCGATGGTGCTGCTGATGCTGATGTCAGCAATGGCGGAGGGAACTTCATAGTGAATGCTGCCGTTGAGGTGGCAATCGGAGGCGGAAGAGTCATGGGGAAGTTGTTGTTGGCCAGAGTCTGCGGAATATCACTGGCCGCAACCAAACTTGGCTTGATATGGTGCGATGGGATTGTCACACTTAGCGGCGGCTGTGTTTGCAGGCCAGCACTGCTGATCGGTAGCGGATCTGATGAGGTTATCACCACATTGACTGGTGGTCCCTTCTCCACGGGCATATTGTTGAGCGCCTTGTTGAAAGTGCCTGCATTGAATGGTGGACCTGTGACGGACGGTTGAGCCACATTCTGCGGTGTGACTTGAGCTTTCTGTGACATCGCAGGGATAGCAGGTTGAATGGGTGGTTGCTGCTGAATGGGAGCTCCCAACTGCTGTGGCGTTTGCGTCAGCAGTTCAAACAAATTGGAATTACGACTGTCCGCTGCTGGTGGCAACAGTGGCGTTGACATATTGAAGTTCATTGGCGAGTCGGGAAGATACGGAAGACTGAGCGGATTACGGTTGACCATCTGTGATGGATGGGCACCACTCATGATGGGGGCTGTGCCCTGCTGAGGCGGCATCATAAGCTGCTGGGCGTAGTAGTTCATCGCGTAGTTGCCGTACATTGGACTGTTGTATGGGTTGACTGGCGGTGGCATTGCTCCTGCGGTTACTGCCGTAGGAGTGTGCATCCTCTGAGCCATCGAATGCGAAGGGGGATAAGCGCCACTATACATATGCTGCATTTGTTGCTGCTGCTGCTGCTGTTGCTGTTGCTGTTGTTGCTGCTGTTGCTGTTGGTTGGAGTATATTTGGTTCTGCAGCTCGTCGTCGATGATGTACAAGTCGTCCAAGACATTCGAAGCGTCGTCATGACTCGGTGGACTGGATTTCTTGCGCGTGTTCTCCTCAATAGAACTCAACTTCTCCTTGAGACAGGCCACCTCCTTCTTCAGGGCCACCACTTCGGGCTTGATGTTGTCGACGAGCTCCTCTTTTACAATGGTCAACATGGTGGCTATTTGTTTGACCATATTCTCCAGCTCAATGGTGCGCGGCGATACAAATGAGACTTCTCTGCGCGACCGATTGTTGCCAATGTAATGCGGTGACGCATCGCCGATTCCAAACTCTGCTTCGGCGTCCTCGTAGCTACTGCTGTTGAGGCTATGTTCCATCACAAACTTGTTGGTGCTCTGTTGGAGGCGCTTTAGCTCCGAATGGATGACCGAATTAAGCGGATGGTTGGGATCGACATTGCTACTCTTCAACAACTGAAGCGTTTGATTGAGGCACTCGCTCGCCTTGTCCAAGTACATGCGTTTGGCCTTTTTTGGTGTCTTGTTGGCCTCGTCGAGCTTACGGTAAGCCTCCGACTGCAGATACATCGCAAATGGCAGCTGAATTCCGGACAACTCCTCAATCAGCTCCTCGTATTCGGACTTTTTGAAGTACCTCTTGGCAAGATAGGTGACTGCTTCTTCGGCTTGAGCGGAGAGTTCACGCTCCACAGACGAACTATTTGCGCTGGCGTACTTGAAATACCTCTTGAACGGCTCCAAGAATCCCTTGTTGCTCATCTTAAACATGTTGAGGCCGTACTTGTACAGATTCTCGCATCTTGCCTCGAGCATTGACTTCTCCACCGGCTTGGTGACGTCCTCTGCACGTGTCTCAAAGATCTTGCCCAACTTAAACACGATTAGCATGTCGATCTTGGGCCCGTTAATACCACGAATCGCTTCGATTCCATACTGCAGGTTGGCACGAATCTCTGCCAAGTTCTCGCTGGCGAAGTTCTTGTAGACTTGGTAGACGGATGTCCACCAGTTCATCTGCTCCTCGGTACAGAGGCTGTACTGAATGTTGACGAAAGGCAGAACTTTCGGTTTGGCTACGGTGCCTGCGTTGTAGCTATTGTAGGTGTCGCGCTCCACGTCAAGTAATCGCTTCGCCTGCAAAGTGGCCGCATACAGAAACGTATCCACGTCCAACTGGTTCAAAGATTCAGCCCCACAAAACGACAGGTTCTGTGTGGAGAAATTCAGACCGTTAAAGAATTTCGAACGCACGGACGCCAGATTGTCATTGCCAAGGCACAGGTACACCATATGCTGCAGCGATTGCGGATGTAAGTACTGGGCCGTCTCCTCGTGTTGTTCCACTTCGGCATAGGTGGGCAATTCATAGCTGGGCTCGGACAATTTGGCGCTTTTAATGAGAAGCGACGTGGTCTCCTTGACTTTTTGATCGCTGTTGCAGAACAACTGGCCAAAGATGGGTCGCCGCCAATTCTTGTCGGAGCAACACTGACGGATTTGGTTTGTCAGTGCTTCAGTGCTCGTCCACGGAGTTGATGAGCTGCCAAAGATGTTGTTCAGTTGATTGGCGTTTTCGTTGTTCTTCTCAATGCAAGCGAGTAGAGTGCGGCCCACCTAGAATTTCCCCCAGAAATTGCAAAACTGTGTTAAAAAATACGAAAAACAAATTCAATCCTTACCTGGGCGCACCGGAAAGCTCCTTCCCTGTCCCACTGTTGAAGCAACTGTTTGCCATGCTCGTCAGTGTGCTTCATCCAGGGTTCCTTTGCGTTGGGCGTTTCTCTTTGGTAGGCCAACAGCAGCAGGGGCAGAGCACTCTTTATGGTCTCCTTCCATTTGTTCTTGTTTTGTATCAGCTCCCGCTTGAAGATCAACGATGCGGCGTGCAGACACAGCTGACCTTCGTAGTGGTCCATGAAGCGGGTCACCAACTCCTTTTGCTGATTCAAAGTGTCACTAATCTGCGACACCTTATACAGATACTGGTCAAAGTTAAACAGCAGATTAGCCGTCTCAGTGGCACCGCTGCTGGGTAGATTCCTATTCGCAGTGAAACTGATATTCACCTGCCGCTCCAAGCAAGTGATAAGCAACAGCCAAAACTGCCAGTCCTTCTTGGCGTTGGGCAACTTCTCGTATTTGCTAAGTACCAGCCAGACGACATTGTACCACTCGGCGCTCTGAGCCAGCATATTATGATTTTTCGTCTCGAGTTGGCACGTGTTCAGGAATGCTTCCAGAATTTTATTCTGTTCGATGAGATGCCGCAGCAGACGTACGCGCAGGTTTACATCGTGTGGCCGCGATGATATCTCCTTTTGGATGAGCTGCTCCACTTGGTTTGTGTCGTCGTTGTCTTTGTCCATCAGCTTCAGGCGGAGACTGAACACCGCATCGTGTTGTACTTTTTCACTTTCGGCCAAGTCACACCAATATTTTGCTTTGTTGGTGTTCAAAGCTTTGTCCTCGTTGAACAACTGACAAACTTCGGCCAGTAGGTCCGGTTGTTTGGGATTCAACTGCAGCGAACGTTGGAATGATGCAAGCGCCTTGTCGGGCTTCTTTAGCCGCTGATAACACTGACCAAGCAACTTGTGTGCTTGATCGTTGTCATCTTTGATGGTTAGGTACGAGGTGACGTACTGTTCGGCGGTCGGATACTCGCTGATTCTGTAGTACAGCTTGGCGATGGTGAAACTGCGCAAGGTTTTCTAAAAATAAATAAATAACAAAACATATACAACGGGAATTGTTTGCAGATGGGCATTTGAAAAAGGTTGCCGAATGGCAACATCGTGAAGCAGTAGTACTTTGGATGGCATCAAATTGTTAGAACTACCTACAGATAGAACCACACTTGTCTAGAGATCTTTTGTTGTATTGTGGCGTGTCGCTTTGTATTGCTGGCTGTATCTTGTTTCTTGTTACAAGCTGTTGCAGTGTTTGTTACTTATTTTCACTCGCTTTAAAAGCAGAGTTTTATCCTGGGCCTACACCCATGACACGACTGTAAGACACGACCATTGTCAATGCATAGAGACTACCTTACGAGAAATGTCCTTGAAACTTGATTCGGTTTATAAACATATTTGTGAAGTTTGTTTGCTTGTTTTTGCAACAGAACAAGTTGCTTTAACCGGCCAGCTTTCAATTGGCGTGTTTTTTTGAGCTTCGGTCTCAGCAAAGCAAAGTAAAGTAAGATTTTCAGAACACAAATGTGCTCCAGTTAGCTCTGCAGGAAGCAAAGGGACTAGAAATGTACGAAAGTAAGAAAAGTACTCCATCCAGAGGAAAAAAAACTACCATAGAAAGGAAGGACTCGACCACAAAGAATGTACGGTTCCAACGAGAAGGACGATAACTTACCCGTTGTTACTTCGGGTAAACACAACAAAACAAACCAACCGAAAGCTTACTCGCTTTAATAAAATAAGAGTGCAGATCAGGGGTCAGATTCAATGTTTTCTGGAAACATTTTCGTTCGCACGGTTCTTTTCCTCTTAGTTGTAGAAGTAAATCGTTCGTGCACACGAAAACGTTTGAACGTTTCGCCTTACAGAATGCCGACCCTACTATTAAACTCGATTCTAAAGTGAAACTGTTCGAATTCGCAAAATCGCTACTCTCTAATTCTATAAGTTATGAAAACGAAAATCGAACATCTCTAGTACTGTCAACAATTTTTGTTTTCGGGGTACAAAATTGGTACTATCTTTTCCGAAAGTTCAAGTCAAATTCGTGCGAATTCGCAAAGAGTCGTTTTACATCAAATGTGTTTGCGAGAAGATCGATTTAAGATTTTTTTTTTATCAGAATGTGGGTCAATCAAAATTATAAATTAATAATTCATGAATATTTCATAAACATAGTAATATGTATGTATAATATTTGTTTTTTTTGTAGCAGGGAATCATCTAAAAGTCCAAACACAAAACTAGATTTATCGCCTATCCGGACTTTGTTCAACTTGTTGATTTTTTTCTGGATTTCCTTCAGACTTCAACCAAATTGCGACACTGTCCATGTTTATTCGTTATTATTTAATGGTTTCGCGATTAATTTTTTGGGATATGCCAAACATAATACGAGACTCGTTTGGGTTATGTCAAATATAATGCGAGAATCGTCCGAAAATCGCAAATTTTTTGGCAAATAGTTTGGCATTACCGTCATTATCTTATGTACTAGTAAAAGAACTTGGTTCTTAAATTTACGAAGCCACTCTATTTCAAATAAAATAAATAAAAAAATAAAGTAAAAAATACTTTCATTGAGAGTACAATTTGAAAGTAGATTCGCAAATATCTTTCAAATAGATACAATAGTAGAATCGAGTTTCATAGTAGGGCCCCAGAACTCTCGAACTATCATTTGAATTTGTCAATTGGACAATCAACTTTAAACATCAGTGCAGCAGAAGTTAAGCTGAGACTTCCATTTAACGTTCTTTTCAACGATGTAAGCTAAGTTTATGATTCGTTTATTTAAATTCTGTCGTCTCGGTGGGAGACTTATGATTTGAAAGCCTGAAAACATCGGTTCAACCAAAACGTTTTGTTTGAGCACATTATATTTCTTATGGCGCAACAAACACCAAATCAAACGAAACACACAAAAACAAAGCACAACCAATTATTTGCTTCAATAATTGAAAACAAGACTGGCACAACTTCATCATTCGACTTCGACCACCTGTTGAACAACACACAAAAGAAGTCACAAAATTCCGTTTTGTTTTATTTCAAAGCACAAAACGTTTTATTTTGCTACATTCTGTTTCGCTTGGTGTGTGTTCAAATGGAAAATGTTTTTTTTAAGTTTCGAATCCACAACGTATTTTCAGACGAAGTCCAGCAAACGCAAATATGTTGAGGTGAATGTAAATAATAGGCAAATAGAAAATTGTACAGCAAATTTGATACTAGTCCTAAAATATATTGCGGATGTAACATATTTGGCCCAACTCCGCAATACCCGGTTTTTATATGCCGAACTTGGGCTGAAAATGACAACACCGGTAAGGCATTTCCAGGTAATTACACGTGCAAAGGTTCCGGCTGAGCACGTTTCGTGCAGTTTCACACTTTTGGTCAGATTGCAATTAGGGTTAGAGTTCATTAAATGTTCTCATGCCGTTTTTTCAGCACCCCAAATCTACAAGGCAAAAAAAAGTCCCATGATATGAGGTAGTTTTGTGCACGTTTAATTGCTTTGAAAAGTTGGTTTCGTAATAATAGATCGTAATAACGGAGTTGCATTTGTGTCAAGAAAATGCATTTTCACTTTCTAGCTTTGTAATGGCTCTTCCCGCGATAAGAAAGTAAACCCCGGAGAGTAATTTTTTTCAGAAACTTGCACTCATTGTCGATGCGAATATCAACAAAATACGGGAATTCCTTGACATTGGAAGCATTGAATTTGGGTTCTATGGGTGGAGCGGTAACACAACAGACACATGAAATACGTATAATAATAACCCCTAAACCTTACATACGGCGGAGGAACCATGGGTGTGGAAAAATCGCATCTTTGGCCTTGGTCAGTTGAGCGGTTCGCACAATAATCGTAGACTAAACCCATTTTTTCATTGCCAACAGGATAATAGCTGCAACTGCAAGTCACATTTAGTATCGCGATCGAAATCGTCTAGAACAAGCGTTGCTGCGCAGTGGATCGTGTAAGACCTATTCCCGCAAGTTAATAGCGAGTAGGACAAACTATTCAATTCGAATAGTGGCAACAACAATCTCGCTTTATAGCGTTTCGTTATGCATGTACGAATTCTACTCAAAAACCAAAGTTTTTCCATTATGAAAACACTTAACTCTTTATGACGTTGTCACTTGAATGAACATGTCGATAAGATTGAAACTTACAAGCCATCTAAATACAACATAAACTCTGCCGCTACATATCGATTGATTCTATTTTAATTTGAAGGTTATTTTTTTCCAATTGGCATGGTTGCACAAAAATATGTATAATAGACAGTCATCATTTCGCGTTGTATCGCAATTTTCTTTCCTACTTTTCATTTGTTGCCATAAACTGGGTAGGTATTTCATATTAGTCTACAAGCCACCACCAGCCATCAAGAAAATCACAGCAAAAATTACACTACACGCGCCATTACAGCATCCGTGGGGCTGTCGGCATTTTTTTTCGCACACATTGTCGGGCATGGTTGAAGAAAAATGAAAGTATGCGATTATATTGGGATAACTTTGAGTCATTTTGCGAATTCGATTTCTCAATATCATTTGAAATTATAACGCATATTGAATTTTGTATAAAGACATGTTAAATTTACCTCAGTATCCGAGCGTATTTTTGCCAATGCATTACGCACATGAAGATCTACTTCCTTCTTTGTTTTAAACATAATTTTATCCTTTTACTTTTCAGGCTAAAAATATAACTTATTCTGTTTGGCAGATAATGCCCACAATTAAACACGAATATTATTGTTAGTTTTGTTGGACAATTTGGTATTGTATAGATTTAGTTATCACAAATTCACAAAAGCTTCTTTTCTCTTTTGCGAGTAAAATTTCCTGATTTGTATGTGGCGGTTCAATTTTACGCTATGAAATTTCTTTTGAAAATTTATTTTACCGAAGTGAAGTTGGCAACGATTTATAATTGTGTCATAACAATACAGGGTGTTTGATTTAGAAGCACATCCAAATTCGAGTACACTACTAGTCAAATTTGTCGTTTTAAAAATGGTTTAGTATTTTATTTATTTATTTTGTATTTTTCAATGTAATTTTGTTTCTGATTCGGGTAAATTTATTTAAGAATCTTGAAGTTTTATACTTAATTTATGCTTTCACTACACATATTTAGACATACTGGGGTTTTTGGGAGTTTTTTTTTACTTCACTACCGTAAGCTGGGGTTACTTTGTGCCGACCGTGCTTGTTTACATTCAATTTCACTTTACCACCACTTTTTTTATAAAATATGCACATTTTTTCACTGTGCAAGGCTGCAGGAAATGTTTTCCAGTGATTCTCTAATATTCATTAATTTCTTTGTTTTTATGTTTTGGAATAAAGACATGAGATCCAAGATCAATATTTTGCTTCTTTCGTAAACCTCTTGTTTTGATGCATGCACGTCGTAACCGTTAATATTTGTGCTACTGCTTTCCCAAATTGTATGATGGGCCATTTACTCGTATCATTGCTAAGAGCACTCGTCGGCCTGAAACAAACGACGATAAATCCGTCGCTAAGTCTCAAACATATCGTGGTATTCCGTGAATCTGATTCTTTTAGCGTTGCTCGCATAAAAATCAACTAACAACAAACTTGTTCGTCATCGTAACAGATTCCCTCCTAATGTTTATATTCGAACATCTCTTTGCTCTCCAATCCATATTTTATTTTAATTTTAGACTTTTCGATGCTTTATTCCATTTATTTCTGTGCAACACTTATGGCAAACATATAACTACAAATCAACATCATCATCGTCGACATCCAACAGATCAGCAAAATCATACTCCACCTCTTCTGGGATGGTTTTGTTTCGATTCTTAAGCATGTCCGCCCACAACACTCTCTCCTCGCATAGCGGACACTCTCCGTCTATCGGAATATAATGGCCTGCACCATGTGTATCTGACATTAACATATGCTCGGCCATACAAATAATGTGACAGGTTAGCTTGCATCTCAAATTCGCACAACCAATGCGAGACCTTTCTGGATTCTCAATTGGTTTCATGCAAAGGTGACACTCCATTGCCCACCGAGTCCACTGTGATAGATTTTCTTCAGGTGTGTTTTTCTTCGCCTTTCCAATTTTTATCTTCCCACTGATAATTTTCATATGTTGCGGTGGTAAAATCTCCGGCTGAAAGAGGCGACGGTAAGACACAGCACAGTTAATTCTTTACAAAGATCACTCACCTTAAACATCATCTCGTAGTCACTCTCAAGCCAGCGAATGACTAGAGGCAATCGCCTCCATGGACCAGTGTTAAGCATCACAGAAATTATACGAAAGTTATACTGCAAGAAACTTTCGTTGTTGCGTTTCCTTTTCAATTCTGTGTTGTTCTTCAGGCGAGCTGACAGAGCTGGCTTTTGCCACGCCCATTCGAACTGCTTGTGGAAGTTAAGTTATAGTATTGTGAACTTTTTTCCAGCAATAAACTTACCTGTAGAGAAGATATGTTGTTCGGGAAGCCATGCACTATCATTACCATCTTCCATGGACCTTTGTTCGATGTCCTTTTGGCACCGCCAAAATCTCTACCGCGATTGTGCTGATTTATTCGTCGATTTGGATTAACCGTGTAGCCAATATAACACTTGCCATTGTAACGCTTATCGGAACTATGGCTACAGAGCAGGTAAACCCCGTAGAACTCGGACCTGTGCACTTCTGCGTTTTCCATTAGTAGGCTGAAGAAGAAAAAGGTTCGTAGTTTAGTTTGGTAGCTAGACTGGTCATTCAGAAGTAGGAGGGTACACCGAAGCTCGACGAACACATCCCCTACAAAATACAGCCAATTGGAAATAAAATACGCACTTTACATACAGATATGATGTATCATTTAATACTTAATCCAAAGTTATACAAATCTTTATCAACTATATACACATTTTGAGACTACAATTCCCTTTGTTCAGTACTAGATTTTTTGGCCACCAGTTCCGCCGATACCGTTCTGTTGATTCGCTACACCATTTTGCATTCCTTGCATATTTCCTACAATACCACCAACCGCGCCGCCGACGCCACCTCCAACCGGTCCCGGTGGAGGATTGTCATTCATTCCCAAGTCCAGGGGGGCCATCCCATTAACAGCATTAAAGAGTTTCGTGCGCTTTCGTGTGTAGTGTTGCCATAGTAAAATCGCCTGGTCGTCTATGAACTTTGAGCACTGCGAGTTGACTATTTCACGGCGAAAATGTTCGTATTGCAAAAGGTCAAGGAAATACAAACACATGGGATACATGAGATATTTGGCGTAATCGGGCTCCTTCCAGTATTGCAGATATTTCAGATAGTTGATGAAGGCCTGATCTTTGAAGTATCCACGTTGAGCTAGAACTGTAACAAAGTGAAGAATAGTGCATTTCATTAGGTTCTTTTGAAGTAGGTGCTATTAGGTGACGGACATGCGGTTTCTTAGAGATTTTTCTCAGTAGCTCGAGATATACCGGTGGACGAGCGCAAAGAATTTTTCTGAATATTATTTTGAAACAGAAAGAACAGGGAAGTGATCTTTTCATTTAGTTTAATCGATCTTCAATCCAAGTGATTTGACAAGAGAATACTAAAATTGTGCAGAAGAAGAGAAGGTAATAATAAAGCTGTGTCAATTAACTGACATTCGTGTGAACAACCAGCAGTTATTTTAAATGAAGAACCCGCTGCAACATCACTAAATCGAACAGCTATAGAGCTGCGACGAATATATAGTTTCTCCGAAAGTATTCTTCTTTCCTTCTAATTAAGTCTTGTGGTTTTCTGCGAACACGTGTCTGTTAAGAACCCACAGCAAAGTTAAATGTTAAGCTTACAGACTTTGACATGAATCTGAACCGCGAACCGCCAAAGAAACAAAAAATCGCCTTACCACATCTGTAGTCATCCGAGTTTACAGAAATTTCCGGAGAAGCTATCCACTGTGCAATCGTCTACCAAAGACCCCAACAATTCGTATCGCGACATGATCAAAGAGGTAGACGAAATCGCCTTGGGCTACTAGCCACCCCAGAAAAAGAGACAATGATATGATGTTAAATGACAGAAGATACACATGTTAACACGCTGTAGCGCAATAAGAAGCAGTGTGTCAAGAAAATATAGGAAGCAGAAGGTCTTGCGTAAAGACGACCCATACGCTTTCGCCAAAATATGGGAAGAATATCACTATCGAAAAAACATCCGGAGGTATATGGGTAACGGACTGCGCCACCATGTGACATCTTTAATTTTGTTCTGCAACAGATAGTGCGCAGACGAGTGTAAACACAAGAGGCACTGTCTTCGAAACATAAGTCCAGTTGCTTTGATAGACAAACGATATCGACATCATCTGGCGCTCGAAGCCAGCCTTAATTTAGGACAGGTTAGTTATTTTAGTTACCGGGTATACTCGTTGCAAAAAAAAAATATCTACATCTAAATTTCACGAATAGGTCCCTAATGGTCAAGAGCATCTTCAAATCCCAGCCCACAGGTTAGAGACGAAAATTAATATCAAGTCAACGCGGAGTCCAGTGTTTGGTTTGAATATCTCGCAAAGCTCTGCCATCGAGTATCTAAGTTCATGTTTCTTGTCAGAGCCTTATGTGCTTTTGCTAATTCTTGAAATTCCATACTTAATGACAGTAATTGAGAGAAAGGTAATTACATCGGGGACGTTCAAGTATCTAGTTTAGTAAGTCTGACAGCTCTCTGACTAGATCTATCTCGGTTTTGATTGGGGAAACGGTCATATGCACCCCTATCGAGGTATCCGTTCGAAAAAAATTCCGATACGAAAGTCAAATCTGATCGGAACTCATTTTGCGTTCGAAGTATCCGTTTCGGAACAAAATAAATGAAGCATATAAACGCGTTCATTTCACATTTAATAATATTCCGCAGCAATAAGTTGTCGGGCAGCTTCGGAAAAAATGTGCAGCGTAGCTGTCAAAAGTAAGTGGTATAATGCGGTTCCTCGCGATGCGACAAGGTGCGCTACATGTCATCGGAGAATTTTTCCGAAAGTTGTATCGGTATGGATACCTCGATTGGAATTTCTCCGATTTCGTATAAATCGTAGAAAATTCCGTTCCGAACGGATACCTCGATAGGGGTGATGAGCAGCTGTTACAGTTGTCGTTTATGGAGGGGTAGCCGAGGAATACTAAGTTGACAGGTCGCATATGTGGCTGACGTAGGAAAAGTGACGTTCCTGACCAATCTAGTTTTTGCGTTCAGGTTACATCTCATCCAGAGCAATCTATTCGACTTGAGATAACTAAATTCTTGAATGCGGCCATTCTATATTCCACTTTTAGCTGCTAGGTGGAAGGTTACCTGATGTTATTCATTCAGGGCAGTTGTCAATTGCGTTAAGTAATTTTCCACGACTTCTGAGCTTTGGACGAGCCAATTCAACTACAAGGTGGCGCAAAAGTCATCGTCCTATCGAAAGTTTTTAATAATTGCAAATGGCGGCAAATGTCAATTCTACTTTGACATTTCTGAAGTAAACAGATAAAAAGTATACGTCCAGAAGACACAAATCGCGTGTAACCTACGCTCAAGGCATCCGGAATCTCCACCACGAGGGAGATGACTTTTAATCGACGAGACCCATTTCCAACTCTGTTTATATTAATAAACAAAATTATGGCTTCTGGGGCGTCTAAAATCTGCTTATAACTCACGTAGAGCCAGTACACCCGCTCAAAGTTGGTTGGTGTGCTGTTTATGCCGATTTCAAAATGTTGTTTTGAACGCCGACGCACGCACGGCGCGCTTTGAATCGCTTTATCGAAACTTTACGATTTTAAATGCCAAAGCGCGTGAGCAAACGCTGGAGAAGTTTCGGGCTTTATTTTTCCGAATACGCCGTGGGGCAAACGATCACCTTGGATGGCGAGCGCTACAAAGCCATGCTCAGCAACTTTCTAATTCCTCAAAGAGAATATCCGTCAAGAATGCGAGAACCTATCGCGGGCAGTTTTTCAAGAGCGATTGAAAATGACATAAATCGGATTAGAATGACCATAAATTCTGGGGGCGGCGGCCACTAAGCCAATATCATTTTCTCGACTTAATGAAAAAAAATTTAAGACATTAATGCCAAAAACAGAAGTGCAAAAATTCTGGACGCAGTGCTGCGAGTAAAACAGATGTGCAGCAAATTATTTGATATGCCTTGCATCGGCTAATATGGCTACAGTCATTCACCGCCTAATCAGCACCATCCAAAACAAAAACAAACACGATCAGCAAATGTCAAAAGCCGATGATGCCAAATACTTGCAATTGCAATTTATTTTCTTTTGTGTTGTTGTACGCTTGAATTTTGCAGCAAATTTGGAAAGAGACATGTTGCAGTGCTGCGGTGAGTGCAGAATTTACGTGGGCCTATATCCATATAAACATGTGTATTCTAATCTTGCTGCGCAGAGATTTCTGCACATGTGTTTTGGGCATAAACATCAAAGCAACATTAAAGTTAGGTTAGGTTAAGTAATGTGGTTGTCTAAAAAGACACACTTACACCATATTAGTACAGGTCCTTTGTGATACCACATAAGTAAAGGGGAAAGGTAAAGTGGCCCGAGTACTATCTAGGCCGGCCATATTAGCGGGCGGCTTATTGCTTTGTTTATGCCTGTGACGATTTGTCGTCGGGTAGGCGAGAGTCGAAACAGTCGACGCTTTGCCTACAATCCCCTGACGTCTCGTCGAAAGAAACGGGGGCTGTTCTAGGTCATAAGCGGTTATTTGGATACACTGTCCAAAGTCAAATCCTACCGCTGCACCGGATGTAATTGATATGGTGTCCTGAGATGGTCAGTTTAGAGGTGACCAGTGGACGGTGTGTCTTCGGATGGAGGAAGGACGACCGAAACAGTAGGGCATTAAAGCCATTTAGTCTGTGTAATGTATTTGCTGATGCAGCGTTTGTATTTGCGACACAAGTCACTAAGGTCTTCGAAAGAGGTCTCCTAAGCTGGCCTTGAGCAAATTGGCAAAGGCTGGCCAAGTACAAAGAAAGAAATGATCAATGATTTTTTCTTACTCCTCATCCATACAACTCCTGCACAAATCATTGCAGGGCGTTCTCATTCTGCGGACGAGCCTGCCTATCAAGCAATGTCCTGTTAATGCGCCCACTATAGAACTGATTCTCTTTCTACTTATAGAGAGAAGTCTCCGAGTCCTTTTAGCATCCAAATTTTCCTTGATGTCACGCAGATATTTATACTGTCCAACCTTTATTGCCTCTTTGAATAGCAAGAATTTAATAGATTGCATTGGAGCGTGCTTTTCACTGTTGTTGGTTGAGTAAAGACCGCTTTCTTGTCTAGGTAGTTTGTCCGCTTTGCAGTTACCCGGAATATCGCTGTGACCTGAACCTCAGCACAGGGTTACTGAGCATAATGTCCGCAATCTCATTAAGAGATTACCGCCAATTTTTTACCGACTTTGACAAGAATCGTACGTTTTTTTTTTTCATCACCCAATAGCACTTAATATACATTCCATATATTATGTACTTACAATTAAGATAGTTTGGATTGGCCAAACACTGAACAAACTCCAACTCCACTTGCCATCGTAATCTTTGCTGATCTTCTGATTCGATAGCAGCTGCTTGCAATAAATAAAGCAAATTTAATCAAAAACTCCAAACCAATGACACAAACTTAAAATTTTGTTAAAGAAACAAATATAAATATGTATAAAAAATTTACGACTTCATTTCATTACACAAAAAGATAAGAAAGATGTATAAAAAAGAAAAAGAATTAAATTTTGCTTAAAAAGGAAAACAAAAAAGTTAGACAACAAATGTCTGCCAATGTTTTTGGTAGGAGGAGAGAAGAAAAATGTTAATCAAATTTTATTTTGTTAATTATTTTTGATAATAAAACGAAGTAAGTTTTACAAAATTTTAAAAATTAAAAATATACATAGACGAGCTGGAAATGTTTATCTTAGTCGTTGAAAAATCACAAACACGAATTTCGATTGATCTCGATGATAAAAAGGTGAACCATACATAGAAGTCAGGTTTTCGAAACCATTGCTCTTCTTTGAAGTATTTTACAGTCTAGCGGCAGAGGAGTATGATTGTATAAATAAACACAGAGATTCAGTGGCTTCCATCAAGCTAATGTTACACTGTTTGACTCCATGGCGTAAAATGTAATTAAAGCAAGCGCGCGGTTTCCACACCTCAATATTCATGTGGGACAAGGCTGTCAGCCGACTATCTGGAAATCAAATTGACCACAGTGTGTTCTAGACAAGAAGAGCCCCAAGTTTCAATATTCAAATTCACCGAGGGGCGACCTGCCTTGTTGTAGCCAAATTACGGACGCGTGGCAATACTGCCAGAATCTTTAATAGCATGGACAACTTGGATCTGGGCCTGCTAAGAATGCGTAAGCTTTTTTGTTTGATGGTAAGGAACAGGCGTCATCTAGTTAGAATGAGAATTTTGGAACCTGTCTCCACATCTCAACTCCATTCGAATGAGAGTTCCTACTTGGTGGATGGAACATTGAAATTTGTAATCATTGTCATAAATTATTATCTTACTTCAGTAAACGTGAGAAGCCTTTTACTCACCAAAGCCCTGATTGGATGAAGGAGATCTTCAACCAACCCGTCTAGATCGCTGGTTAACTAACATTGGAACAAGAAAGTTAGATATTTGAGTTTGCTGATTTACCATTCCTTGCTAGGAGGCAAGCACACAAGCAGCACTGACAGGTGATAGCCATATAAGACTTGATTTGTGTGTAGTCTATGAGAAACCATATTTCAATCAAGGAGTGTTTGAGAAATATGAATAAAAAACTGAGAAGATAAAACACGATCATTTCCAACTCGCTTTTGAGTTTAATTTAATATACTCATCAAAATATATTATAAATTTATGCGTTTTTACTTACTCTTACCTTTTCCATACATTTTTGCCATAATGAATGGAAAAGGTTGATGCAACAACTGAAGATGTATTTATTTTTTTTTAGTTTAAAACCAATAAAGGTTAAAATTAAACAAACATAAAACAACAATAAATAAAAACACCTCAAGGAACTTTTGATTTTGCTGGTATCTTTTTCTTTTGTTTTGTCTGTGAACATAAACTATTTACAATTCGAAGGAAAAAACGTAGAGAAACAAAAATCTGATTGAAGGAAAATTAACGCGGAATTTTTTTAAGTATCAGTAACAAAAAAAATTGTGTAGGGGACCTTCTATTCTAAATAAACCCAAATACCACACAAGTGAGTTGTTTTCTTGCTTTTTGAACTTTTCTACAAACCGTATGAATTCATCGCCCAATTTTGAATCAAATGCGGATTATTTTAATGTTTATTAGTTCCAAAGAAATTGCGACAAAAGAAAAGTTGGAAATTGTTGTGAAAAACTAAAACGGAGAAATTTGCGGTATAAAATTTGCAACTCTCATTTTTTTTTGACATGTATGTCAACGTCATTGGAGGTGTTCCGAATTTTATTTCGATTTTGTTGACGATTTTTTTTTTGTGAAAGTGGTGCATTCAGTGGTTATTATATCACAGGATTTATTTGGATTCGATTGACGAGTGGAACAGTTTTTCTGCGACACCTGGTGGATTAAAATAGAATATCTAGAGACCTATAGAATTTTGACTTCTGTTTGTTTTGCAAAGGACTTGGATAAGCAATACGTTTGTTTTCGTGTAAGAAAAAAAATTATTTATCTTATTAAAAGTTAACCAACTAATTGAAAACAAAATTAATTTTAAAGTCTAAGTACTACTTGTCCGAAATTTGAATAGTGTGAGTTAATTCATTTTGTAAAACTAGCACAAAAGTCTGTTCAAAGTAGTGTTGAGAGTAATATAAACAAAAAATAAATTTGATTTTGTTTATATATTTTGGTTGTTTTTTATCTTATAAAAAGTTTGCTAATTATGAATTTTACAAATTTGATTGCTTTGATGAAGGGCCCAAAAAACTTAGTATTCACTTTTATCAACACTTATCGCACTCACTTTTAAGATTTTATTTTTCTGTTATAAAATGAACTGAATTAAACACACAGTTTCTCACAATAACTCCTTGATTTCTCATGGAAATACATACCAGCTATCAAAATCTATAGCAACCTACTGATGCGAAAATTTACCGCCAGGGGTAAGCCCCTCCATTCGTCAATTGCGCTTCTTCTGATTCGCTCTCAGATTTCGTATTTCGAGTGTCTAATCGTTCAGATTGATTTATAAACATTTGTGCATACATAATTGAAAAGTTTTACGAAAACGTAAGAAACCTCCACTAGTTGTCAAACTCTAACGCACTTGTATTGGTAAATCTCGGGCAACTCTGAGAAAAAAAAATTCAGATTCTCAAAAGTACTCTTAAATCGGAAAAAGATTGTTTTTTTTTTCTTCCCGAAAGAACATAAAAACTGACCTAGAGCAAAAAAGTGTACCAATCTCGCAAAAGTGATCTAAAATCGGAAAAAGATTGCCTTTCGTACCAATCAAACATAAATAGAGCAAAAAAAAAATAACTCTGAGAGTGCCCAATCGAATACCACATTACTAAACTAAACTAAAATTCCAGAAATGAATGAAAAAAAGAGATATTCCGTACGTATATCCCCCCAAAACCCAATTGTTAACATTAGGCCTGTTTTTTTGAGCTTCGTTCGCAGCAAAGCAAAGTAAAGTAGGATTTTCAGCACACAATTTACAATAACTACTGCGAGTCTCGAAGTGTCAGGTAGGGCGTAGTTGTTGTAATTGCGTGCGGAAAATTCTACTTTACTTTGCTTGCTGAGAACGAAGCTAAAAAACAAGGCTATTGTTGTTTTTGTAATTTCAACCCTCGTCTGTGAATACGTGAACACAAAAAAGCATGTTACTGATTGCTGGCCAACATTCCTTTTGCTTTTATGGGCATCGCGCTGTTCAATTGTCTTGTTTTTGGTATTGAACTTGTTTGGTTTTTGTAAAGGCTTCGATTAAAATAAAATAAAAAAATAGTGAAATACACATATCGGAATAGCGATTCCTGGATTAAATTTCAATTCATGAACTCACATATCCTAGAAAAAAAAATGAGCATATGTGCATGAATTCATGAATTTTACGGGAAAACAGCTTGTAGGCAGCGGTCTTCCCACTGGAAAGATATATATCTCTGTATTCCATTATCTTTGGTTCCAACTTGATTTAATCCACAAAATACCTCTGACCACACTCATTCAACAACAACACATCTCTATGTTGGCGGGATGTATTGTCAAACTTAAATAATGACAGATGTTATAATCGCCAAAATATTTGCTTCAAAACTAAAAAAATATTCACTTCGAATCAACTATAAACCCATAGATTCAAATGTGTTAAATTAAATGTTATTAATTATAGCAACATGAGTAGAAAAGATGCATCTAAAAGTGGCAAACAGCTCTCTTTGAGTTCGTTTTTAAACTACAGCCAGATGAAAAAGAGCGATGCCTCCAAAGTTCACCACAAAGGTATGATACAATTGATCCATCAACAAAACAAATACTCAAGTTAATAATTATATTTTTAAGTTCCTAGTGTCTCGAGTAATACTTCAAGAAATCCTTTTCCCAACGGTTTTGTTCGGAAAAAAGTAAATGCTCTGTGCTTAGAGTCTTCCGATGAGGAATCGTTTGAAGATGAACGCACTACTGCTGCCAACAAATCAAACGCTTTCCAACTGAATAGTACAAATACTTCATCACCCAAAGACACTCCAAGACGTTCCGTTGAAGTGGGGGAGATAATTTCGCTACTAAATGAGACTTCTCCCGAAAAGTGTATGCTATCTCCTGTGGAGAGTAAATATTTTATAAAGAATGAATCGCCAGCGGTTCTAACTCCGGACAAACTAAGCATCGATTCTATAGACGAACTCATTAGAAATGATGCAGTCTATACCAAAGCGCTGTCCACTATCAATAGAAATATTGAGAAATTGAGCAGAAATGTAAAAATAAAGACCTCACCGGTATCGCCTTTGGCGAAGCCAAACTCAAATCGTTCTTATATAGGCGATTCGTTGAATATAAGTAAGAGTAAACAACATTTTCAAATGTCTCCACCCTCAAAAACAGAGCTAAAACAAGTGCTTGACTTCACTAAAATAAGTCCACAGCAGAAAAGTGTCACAAAAACTGTTTTACACCACTCATTAGAGGGCAATACTCCCAAGAAGTGTGTCTCGAAAGTAGATAGAGTTGCGGGAGATAATACTCCAAAGAAACATGTTTCGAAAAGAGTTTCAGATAAGTCTGTCGGAACTGACACTGATTTGGTTCAGGAAAAGTGTAAGAACTGTCAAGCGACAAAGGATGCTCAAGCAAGTAAGACATTTGTTGTTTTTGAAAGTGGCCTGGACGAATACCTGTGCAGCGTTGTTCAGAGTGATGACTTCAAAACCAATGTCAATCAGGTGAGCAATACATACAAACCAGATTTGTGTTGTAAAGAAACTGTTTAAGGTTCTAAAATGAGGTGCCCAACCATCGTTTCGCTTTAACTTAATATCTCTATTCAATTTCAGGACAACGAAATCGTTCTTGCTTCTAGCCTATCCTTCTTCAAATCCACCTACATGGACCTAGTTGAAAAGTACTGCAACATAGTCGATCAAATTCCAGCGGATTTCTTCAAATCCATCGATGGCTTCCAGCCCAACACGTTCCTAAAGCTCAAGATTCTCCGTCAAAAGTTCAAAGCCAAGTCAAAACTCATTCAAAATACTCTGCAAAAACGCAAAGAAGAAACGTCGAAGCGATGTCAGAATTTTCCCGAAGACTTTGAAGACGAGGAAGACTCTCCGTCGCTTCACCCTCCACAAAAGGCGAAAAATGAACCTAAAAAGCAGGCGCCCCAGTATTGTGATTACCCCGACGAAGACGAGGAAGATGAATTGAGACGTATGGAGGAAGCATTATACGTAGAAAACCCGCCCAAACACTCCGATTACCCCGAGGAGGATGAAGAGGAGGAAATACGTCAGTTGGAAAGTATTCACAAAAAATCCCATCATTCTCCGAGTGATTTTGACGACGTAGCGCGAAGGAGAGCAGAAGTTGCAAACTCTTGGCAATTGCGACAGGATGATATAAAGAAGCGCCAGCAGCTTATCAATGATTTATGTGACGACAAAGCGGAGGCTGGCAATGACTCAGTGATTTCCATTACCGACGATAGCTTGCATGTGCCGTTAGCGCCGGCAGTCGACAACGACAATTTCGAATTGGATGCATTTCTCGATGAAATCAAAGTCCAAGAGGATATTCTGCAGGGCAGAAAATCTGAATACGAAGGTTACATTTACAAGGACTTTGAGGACAAACAAGTGCAGAAGAAAAACGAGGGTAACACCGGCCAACGAATCACATTCGAGGACAGGAGTACGCCGCCAGTCGTCGCCAACAACGACGTCGATGATGACGGCTGGCAGGTGTATGATTTTGAGAAGTTTGAGAGTGCGTCACAAGTTATGCCTGTCGAAAATACATCTCCACCTGCGGCCAGTAGCATCATTGATGTGGATAGTAACGTTGCATCGACAAGCAGTAGACGGTTCATGGCTTCCCCCATCACTGTTTCAACGCCAATAACCAGCAGGCCAGCGATGTTGCCGCTCCCGAATACATCGGCACAGAAAGTCGATGGAAAGTTTCACTCAAACATACACAACGATGGCATCACTGGTGAGTTTGATGGCTTCAAATTCCCCCATTCGGACACGTTGAAGGAGGCGCTGCAATTCAGCTTTGGCTTAAAGAGTTTTCGGCCCAATCAGCTCCAGGTGATCAACGCCGCCCTGTTGAAGAACGACTGCTTTGTGTTGATGCCCACTGGTGGCGGTAAGTCGCTATGCTATCAACTGCCCGGCATTTTAACAGAAGGGCTGACAATCGTCATTAGTCCGCTCAAGTCGCTGATTCTGGATCAAGTCAACAAGTTGAGTTCGTTGGATGTAAGTAGCTGGCGGTTGAGTCATGCGGTTTGACATGATTTCATGGGTGTTTTCTTGCAGATCAATGCAAAGAACCTGTCAGGCGAACAGAGCCTGAGCGATGTGAGGGCGGTGTACGTCGACTTGGAGTGCCAGCCGCCGAAAATCAAGATTCTCTACGTCACGCCCGAGAAGATCTCCAGTTCGCCCAAGTTTCAGGTAAGGCGAGGGTGTCATTGTGAATATTTCACTCAGGTTCTATCTTTTTAGGATCTCTTGGATCTACTCTACACCCGCAACCACATCAGTCGCTTTGTGATCGATGAAGCGCATTGCGTTTCTCAATGGGGTCACGATTTTCGCCCGGACTACAAGAAGCTCGGTATACTTCGAAAGCGGTTCCCTAATGTGCCAACTATGGCACTCACGGCCACCGCCACGCCCCGCGTTCGTATCGATATTCTACGGCAGCTGGGACTCATTCGTTGCAAATGGTTCCTTTCGAGTTTCAATCGAGCGAATCTGCGTTACAGCGTGCTGCCGAAACGGGGCGTCAAAACCATCGAAGATCTGAGCAAGTTCATTAAATCCAAGCCGCCATCGGCGAGTGGAATTATTTACTGCCTCTCGCGCAAGGAGTGCGATGATGTGGCGGAGAAAATGTGCTCCGTTGGCATAAAGGCGGCTAGCTATCACGCAGGCTTGACGGACAAAATACGCGAATCTCGCCAAAAGGATTGGGTAACCAACAAGTTCCGGGTAATATGTGCAACCATAGCCTTTGGTATGGGCATCGACAAACCAGATGTCCGCTTTGTGCTGCATTACTCGATGCCCAAGAGCATTGAGGGGTATTATCAGGAGGCCGGCCGGGCAGGACGCGACGGCGAGTTGGCGCACTGTGTGCTGTACTACAACTATTCGGATATGTTGCGCTACAAGAAGATGCTTGACGGTTCGTAGGGCGCTGGTGGGTGGTGCTTGGTTTTCCGGCTAACAAAATATACCCTTACAGGTGAAAAATCAAGCGCTTATGATGTAAAGAAGATCCATATTGATAATCTATATCGAATTGTTGGATATTGTGAGAACGTGACCGACTGTCGTAGAGCCCAGCAATTGGACTACTTTGGTGAGCACTTTACCAGCGAGCAGTGTTTGGAAAATCGCGAGACGGCGTGTGATAATTGTTTGCGCAAGAAAGACTACAAGGTGAGTGGAGAACCTGTGTATATAATTTAGATGTGTTGGCGATTGACTTTGCCATGTAAAAGTACTGTCGGATATTTGGATGAACATGAAAAAAGCTTCGGGATTTTATCTAATTACGGGGAAGGTTCTGTAAATCTCGCAATTTACTCCACATTGTTAGAAATCGGGCGAATGGTGGGTTGAAAGCAGTGAGGAGGTTCTGAAATCACCCATTTTCCAGGCAGTAGCAGGTCAATGTCGGTGTTACGTAATGGGCTTCGGGACAACGTTAAGATACCAATAGAGAAAGGGGTGGGCCATCTTATTACTTGGGAAAAACTGTCTTGGTCCATCAAGTCCTTTGCTTCGTTCAAAGCGCCCTGACCCTGATGGCATTCCGCTAGCTTTTCTACAAAAGGTTCCAGGTACGGGTGCTAATAGGACCAGCCATATTTGTATACGTTGGCTACGGTTAGGTTCTATACCCAGCGCATGGAGAAATACGTTGTATTGTATAAAGCTGGTAGACCAAGGGGCAGGTTCCGTATAACAATAATCGTCGGAACGATATCGTTTTTGAAACTGTGATGACCACAAAAAGTTATATGGCAGGCACGTGTTTATCTTGAAGAAAGAGTGATGAAAAGTTCGTGTCTTTGGAGTAGTTAGACCAAGTTGAGGCAAAGAAATTAGCTATTGTGAGGGGGTTAGATAGAGTTTATCCGTCAGTTTTTATCGTTTTTATGGAGTGTGGGGTCTAATCAGCCGTGAGTTGTTTTATATCTGACCATCAATTTTTTGCAGTCGTATTAGGGTTTATGTTTAACGTACATTTAGAAAATTATTCTCGTTTGGCTGTTTTTGCAGCAGCACGGAAGATGGCGTTAGATTTTCTATAACCAATTAGATTGGCGTCGTTTTTTTTGTTTAATTGTTTTGCATGCATACTGTTTCTTCAATCTCAAGGAATTGAGTTCTTTACTCTACCGCATAGATTTGCAGGAGTGGAGCATTCCCTCTTGCATAACGCAAAATGTCTTGGTACGATACTGACAGGAAGCTATTTAGGAGGAAACCTAAACTCCAGGAAAGACTCCACAAAGTTCATAATGCTCTCTTCTTTTATAAGAAGAAAGCAGGAAAAAATGCGATATGAACGTAAAATGAGAGTTACGGTTACGATTTATCACCAGCGTTGCCACAATGATACAAGTGTAACAAAACACCTAACACAGGTTAGGTTAGGTTGAGTAGGGTTGTGAGATCGTCACAAAAGACCAGGCACAAAGACGGGCCCATCGCCATCCCCAGGTTAAACAGGTTAAACAAAAGTGTTACACTTTATAATTTTGTTACACTGTTACTCTTTCGCTTTGTTACACTTTTTTCCCATTAATTTTTTTTTGTTTTCTCGTTAAAAAATATTGAAAAGTTGAACTGGCAGCACTTTTTTCTTTCAAACAAACTTCTACCAATTTCTGTCAATGCATTTGTTTGTTTACGCCAGAGATGAAAGAATAAAAGAGATGGATATCTTTTGTACGTCTATCCCCCCAAAACCCATTTGTTTACATTGTTGTTTTTGTAATTTCAACCCACACCTGTGAATACGTGTGAGCTACAAAAAAGCATGTTGCTAATGGCCGGCCAATATTCCTTTTGCTTTTATGGGCATCGCGTTGTTTTGTGTTTGGTATTGAACTTGTTTGGTTTTTGTTAACGCTTCGATTAAAATAAAATAAATAGTCAAATCCACATTTCGGAACAGCGAATTCTTGCATTAAAGTCCATTTCATGAACTCACATATACTAGAAAAGAAATCAGCATATGTGCGTGACTTCATGAATTTTTCGGGAAAACAGCTTGTAGGCAGCTGCCTTTCCACTGGAAAGATATATATCTCTGTATTCCATTATCTTTGGTTTACGCAGAGCACAAGTTGTGCAAAACGTCAACTGCGAGTGGGAATGGGAATGGGAGGGAACGAAAAAATACAACAATATTTTTCTGTTTCACTGAACATTTAGGTTAGGTTAGGTTGAAATGGCTGTTACACTTAAACCATTACAGGTCCCTTGTGACACCTCATGAATCTATATACAAGGTGGCGCAAAAATAACCTTCCGATGTTTTTTGGCTATAATTTAAAAAAAAAATGAAAAACTTTGATTCTTCTTGTGGATTATTTTTATTTGGTCTTTTAATTTTTTTTACATCAAGTCGAGTATATGATGTCATGTAAATGGCCGCCGCCACAGTTGATTGTCATTTGAGCCCTTTTTATGGATATTGTCTTTAAGAGCTGCAAGAGTCTGAGGCTTGTTGACATAAACCCGCGACTTCAAAAAGCCCCACAAAAAGAAGTCTGGAGCGGTCAAATCAGGCGATCTTGCGGGCTAGTGCATTATTTTTATTTGGTCTTTTAATTTTTTTTACATCAAGTCGAGAATATGATGTCATGTAAATGGCCGCCGCCACAGTTGATTGTCATTTGAGCCCTTTTTCTGGCATTTTCCATCACTTTGGCCAAAACTTCCAGCGATAGGTCCTCACATTCTTGACGGATATTGTCTTTAAGAGCTGCAAGAGTCTGAGGCTTGTTGACATAAACCCGCGACTACAAAAAGCCCCACAAAAAGGAGTCTGGAGCGGTCAAATCAGGCGATCTTGCGGGCTAGTGCAAATCGCCAAAAACGACCCGGGAACACCGCTTTCAGAATATCGGTTGTGGCTCGCGCAGTGTGTGCCGTAGCTTCGTCCTGTTGGAACCACATGTCCTCCAGTCCTAAATCGTCCAATTGCGGTAGAAAAAAATCGGTAAACGTGGCCCTATAGCGCGCACCGTTCACTGTTTTCGTTTGACCAGCGGCGTTCTCGAAAAAAAAATGGCCGCGTCAACAGAGGCGATATTCTCGGCACAACGGGCGCTCCGGGGCCCGCCACTCTTGGCAACGTCTCGTGTTGTGCCAGTCTCTTCGAGGCGAGCGGCTAAACGTCGCAGTGTTTCACCAGTAGGCGTTGGACGGCTAGGAAATCTGCGACGAAATTCACGTTGTGCCAAAGTCACGGACCGATTATTGCTCAAATAACTAGTCACCAATATTCCGCGTTCTGGAGCAGTGTAGCGTAACATTGTTTATTAACGTGTATTTCGCATGTATTTACTACACAAATGTCAAAACAGAACTGACATTAGGGGCCAATCGCAAAATTTATAGCATTTTCTGATAGGAGGATTACTTTTGCGCCACCTTGTACATAGTTATTCTTTCTACTCGCTGAATTAGTTGTAGCTTCTAATGAAGCATAGGAGATTTAGTGTTTCTTAGGTCTCCTCGCTTCTGAAAGAATCGTTAGATACAATGACGTGCCGTGGTGCTTTCACTAGGGTGTAAAATATATTTTCTGCCGTAGCAAGATAGTGTATTTTTTTATTCTACACTACGAGGAGGTGATCGACAACGATCGCATTACTTAGTTTTCTTATAGGCACATTTCCTTTTTGTTTTTTACTTTTTCCATTGGGGAACAGCGTGATTATTTACAGCAACTCTAAAGTGATCAGATAATTTTAAAAGAAGCAGGCAAGGCCAACAAAAGCATTTGCTTAAAGAAGGGCAACCACACAGTCAAAGTTTGGATTCATAATTTTAGCATGAAAGTGCCTAATAAAATATTAAATTAAATTTGAAAAGGGTGGGGTTGGCCTACTATAATAAATTATTTCCAATTTATCAGCTGATCACAGCTACGAGAATGATTTCGCAAGTAGCTTTTCAATTAAAGCAGTTGCAATTTTAAATGTTTGAATTCATATTTTTTGTCAGTTGTTGTCACCATTCGACATCTATAGTCTATTTCATATAATCTGTATGTATACACACTCAGAGGACCAGAATGAGAATGAAAATTATATAAAATTGCATCACAGGAGAACGAAGCACTAGGGTGGAAATGGACGCTGGCTCTGGCTGTTCGCTGTTGCATGATCTTGTGTTGTACTTGTTCTTGTTGCTGCACACAGTAGGCACACGTACAACAACTCTGTTTGCCAATGTGGAACGAAAACGAAAATGAAACAACAGTGCGAACTGCAACGAGGTGTGCTAGGTAGATTCATGTGGGAAAAGGGTTTTCTATTTTTTATTTTGTCTTTTTGGTTGTATGTTATTTTGCCTGTTTTGTTTGTCTGCTTTAAAGCGAGATGAACATTCCGTTTGGTGAGTTTCATTACCACCAAGTTACTTTGAATGTTTCCAACTCGAAATATCGATAGAGGGACTTTTAAATTTTGGTTCGATACAATTTTGTTCAACATCTTATGTTGATTTCAACTATTCATTTACAGATACTGATAAGTTGAAATAAAAATACTTGTAAAGAAACTGAAATGTGTTTCATAATGAACAGAGAACACCTGCGCACCTTTGAATAAACGTCACTGGTTAGATAATACGCCAAGTCTTGTTGCAAGCCTGCCTATGAGGCAGTCTCCTGTGATGACATATCGAAGGAGATCAAATACCTAGAACGTTTTAGATGCAACTTTGGCCAGATCTGTTTTGTGGTTAGACATGTCGATCCGGTTGTCCCCCTAAGATTTGTTCCTTCGATAGCATCCAGCTTTAGTAAATATTGAACTGCTCCGCCATCTCTCTGCGAGACGAGAGTCTTGGGCTGTTATAGAATTTGAGACTGATTCCAGGCATTTGATAGCAGCTTCACTATCCGAGAAGATTGGGATCAGATAACACGTTTTCTTTCAGCCAAGTAATGACTTCTTCTATCGACATTATTTCCGCCTGAAAAACGCTACAGTGATCAGGAAGACGGAAGGAGAGACTAAGAATTGGTCCGTCGGAGAAGACCGTCCAAAGTTTTCGAACCATCTGTGAAGAAATGGATCGATTCATCATCGCTATGTCCAGATCAGTCCACCAGACAACCACACCGTACATGAGTTTCGGTCTTATGACAGAGGCGTGCAGCCAGTGAGTGATAGGAGGCTGTAAACCCCATTTGTTTCCTATGGCTTTTTTGCAAGAGAAAAGTGCCACAGTGTTTTTTTTTTGACTCTTTCTTGAATAGGCGTTTTTCGTTTTTAGTTCAGAGCAGAACCTGAACTGTTACACAAAAAGTTCGTGTTCCTTTTTTAGCTCAGACACATCAGAGCTCAAAATTTGTGTTTCTTTTTTCGTTCAGAGCATAATCAGAGCGCGTTCTATGAGCTCAGAATAAGTTGACTGAGCAGGCTGAGTAAAAAGCTGATATGACAGAAAAAAAAAAACAAAATAATTGAAATGGCGGACGAACCTTGTTGTTCGGGAACTGAAGGTTAACCAATTCAATAAATAACAACTAATAATTCTTCAAACTGTTGAAGAACAGCATTGCAATATTTTGCCACATCTTGTTCGCACCTTTTAACAAAATCCGATCTAATGATTTTTGGACGAATGGAAGGGATTAAAACAATTTTATGCCAAACAGCAAATTGAGAAGCTCTTCCCTGACAGTTATACTCTCGGATGTTTGTCAGACCTTCGCGAGCGGTGGCGCAGTGGAAAAAAAACTCAACATGTAATTTGTGTTTTTTTCCGGGGACTGACCTTGAGACCCATCCCTCAGCAGTCCAGCACACCAACCACTGAGTTTTCAAAAAATTCCCCACTGGTCCCCGACAGCGCTGTATAAGTTATGGAACCACTGTGAAGTTGGGTACTATGGCATGGTATGCTTGGAACATATTGATTACAGACCTTTTTCAAACAACATTTTTAACTTCGAAGAACCGGCATTACGATGACAGTTAGTTTAAGAGTTATCCCTTATAAACAAAAACCTTTACATTTGTGTGGTAAACCTCCTTCCATGGTTGAACTATTCTTTCTTTTTTTAACGGCGATGTAACCGCTTGCTTTAACTATACAACAACTACAAATCAAATATAACTCAATATACAACTTCCATTGAAGAAATTCATTTGTTTAAGTCAAAGAGCATGCTTTTAGTGAATAAGGAGCAATTTTGTACTTACATGAGTTTGCAACAGGTTCACCCCTTTGGTGTCTATTACAGCAATTGCGGCAGTTGGAATGCTTGCACTCACACCTACCTCTGTGTTTCTTCTTCCTCGATACTTTCTTCTTTCCCATTTTGTAGTTTTCTCTCTTAAAAAATTAACCACAAACACAACACAATATTAACCACGCAGCTCAATCACTAGTCAATGTCCTAGTCCGAATGAAAGCAGACTTTTTTTTTTATGGAGCGAAATAAACTTCTTGAAAATTTCGACCCATCATAATATTGGAGAAAAACCCACGAACAGAAAAGAAGCAGTAGAATTCGATTGAATCAACAACGAATGTAAGCGATTGGGGAGATGTGGTATATTACATAAGTATAATACGTACACGCGAGCTGTCTCTACAATAGATTCAGATCTATGTAAACCGTAGGGATACACATCTCGTTGTATAGTTCCTGCTGCGCTGATGCGTTGTATTATATGTGTAGGCCAAATCTTGCCTGATTTAGATGTCCAGAGCTATACACTGATTATATAAGATGTGTAAAGCTATATCTATAAATACACTCTCAATGTTAGGGAGTAAGTTCCAAGTATGAACATAAGTATACGTCCATCTCATATGATTCGCTTCTAACGACGTAGATATCTTAATGACGCTCGCAGTGTCCAGCTTTTCTTTGAGTTGTGCTGTGTTTAGCTTTAAAAAACAAAAATAAACTATTTGGAGAGAATCATAGTGAGATTCCTGTCGGCTCAGATTGAAAATACGCCCGCAGTTTTACAGACAGTTTTTGACAGAACAAAGCCGCGATTTATGGAGGAGACTTCCGATCTATGCCACCATCTTTGTGCAAAGTCGCAATTAACCCCAATTCAGGAACTGCAGCTTTCATCACTCGATAGGTACACCGTTTGGAGTAGGCTTGGTTTGTATATATAGAAAGACCTCTCAATCTTTCAATTACTATGTAATATTTGTCATAGAATTGTCTCTATTGGCAATTTACCCATTTATGCTCAAATGCGTTAATTGACAGCTTGTGTCTCTCCCGAGAAATGTTCGTCAAATTGAGAAATGTTCCCTTTCGGGAATTGTTCACATTTGTGCGCAACTGCGTTATGTGATGCGATTGTATAAGAACACACGTCGACGCTGTCAACTCCCACTCTCAAAAAGCCTTGTTCCTCGACTTGTGATTGGATAACCAACCTCCTTGAAAGGTCGTTGACGGTAGCGAACGAGAGAGGGTGGGATTTTCCTACCACGAAAGAACTTATATGCGCTAATGGTCCCAAAGAAATTGACGGATGCTACTCGAAGAACAATCCATGGAAGTTTTACACGTAAAGTGAACGTGTACGAGGCCGCATAAAAACCTATGGAGATGATGAGGGAATCAGAACTGAAAATGTGACATTCAATAGACAGAGCTTTCGTCTAATCATCGCGAATAAAGGACAGCAATATCCAATCTAAGGACTAACAAAGCTGCTGAGCCTGACAGTTTGCTGGTCAAGATTTTTAGAGCAGCTGCCGATGGCTCGCGATTTACTAACCATCGACCCTAACATTCGGCATGTGGTGGATCCAACTCCAGTCTAAACCGAGCCGTTCCGGGTGAAATCGGTTGACTCTTTATTATTATTAATCATTGGTTCCATCCGGCCCTCTGTGTATGGATCTGTGAGCCAGCATTATTGAGAGAGTAAGGAGTTGGTTGCTGTTACTTACTGTAAGATGCTGTACCCGATCTACTATCCCGATCAACAGGTTGTCATCAACCTTATCCAAATGAAACTGTTCCTGTCGGATTTCGACAAACAAAGAAATAGTGTTCCGAGTTGGATGCATATGCCTTACCCGTATTCCAAACCTGACCTGCAGCAATCAGTTGACGTTTCTTTTCAAAGTATTTTCTAATTAATTTCAGGAGCTCGATGTAACCGAAGACTGCAAAGCAGCCGTTCGCGCTGTCAAAGATATTTGCTCCGGGCGATCCAGGTTCACACTTCTACATATCGGTAGGTGACCATAACCTTTTAAAATTACGCAATTTGTTCACCAATTCAAACTTTTATTTCAGCTGACGTCCTAAAAGGTTCAATGATAAAGAAAATCGTCGACAACAAACACAACACCACCTCCTTCCATGGCCGCCTAAAAGAGTGGGACAAGGCCGACATCCAACGTCTCTTACGGAAGCTAGTCATCGAAGAGTTTCTCCGCGAGGACATGATCTTCTCTAAAGACATTCCCCAGGCATATATCAATCTCGGACCGAAAGCCGAAAACCTGATGACGGGAAAAGTTCGTTTGCGCTTCGCAATCATACGCACTGGCAAGGTAGCACAAGGCTCCACGGATCCAGATGCGCCAACTACAGCTGTGAAATCACGCGATCGTGAGTCTCTGCCAGAAATCAAAGCAATATCCGAACGATGTTACACGGAACTTCTCGATCTGTGCCGATCGATTGCGGCGGCGAAAAATGTCACAATGGCGAGTGTGATGAATATTCAGGCAATCAAAGCAATGGCCGACTCATTGCCCGAGACCGAAGCAGACATGCGTGCCATAGTGCACGTGACAAAAGCTAATTTCGATAAATACGGCGAACAGCTGCTGGAGATCACTAGAAATTATGCAGCCGAGAAGTTGTGCATGTTAATGGACTTGGAGGAGAACACAATCGAGGATGCGAGTGTGATTGAGACACCTGCTGCTCCTGTGGCAGCTGTTCAAAGTACATGGGCGTCGTCATCGGCAACAGCGAAACCCACAATGAACGATATTGATAATGACTTTTCCTCATGGGAATCGGTGGCGGCAAGTCAGACCAGTGGATATAGTCGGGGTGGTAAACGAAAACGTTCTTGGCGGGGAGGGGCCGCTAAAAGGTATAGAAAAGCAGCAAATAGCTCCGGTTCTGCTGGTCCCTCCACATCGTGGGGGGCGGCCGCAAAGAGTCCGAAAAAGAGGGCAGCAAGGGGTGGAGCGGCAGCTGGGAGGAAGAAGGCAGCCGCAGCTGGACAAAGCGGTTGGATTGGTAAAAAATCCAAACCCAGTGGTGGCAGCTTCAAAAGTGGTGAGTTCTATGTTTGCCATATTTCAGTGGTTGAACATATAAATTATATGATTGTGTACTTGTGCAAGCTGATTATAAAATGTATTTGCATACCGTACTGCATCCGAGTAGTCTGATCTATTTTCATGTCAAATGGCGTCCAACATGAGGATTTGTTTGTTTTAACCAAAAAGTGTATTCAAGTCGCGAAATGTCGATTGTTATTGCAAAGAGTGCTTTCGTTTCGTTTTGTTACACCGCAGATATCGCTCAATGTCCACAGATCAATATTCCTCGAGGTTATCTATGTAGGGTGCAGGAGTTGACGGTTCTCTCCTCTGCGACGATCATTCTCTTAACATAAACTGTTTAAGTTGCGTTCTGTGTGCGGCCGTTGGACTTATATTGACTGGATATCTTTCGAAATCCGAGACCTTTCTATAAGTAATTTGCTCGTCGCTGATGAGGCTCTTATCTTTCTGTCCTCGCAGACTGAACTTTAGCACTCACCACGCATTCCACTTGAGCATGCCATAACCGCGATGTGACATTTGAAATAAAATAAAATCTGCCGAAAATCAACTGTTACATTGCCTGCAGTGACCCTCTAAAGATTACCCACCTGAAAAGGATAGCTTCACAAATAAACACATGCTCATCAGTTGTGTAAACATAAAAGTTTTTATTGAAGTGCTAACTAATATTTGTACAAACTTAACTGAACTCATTCATTATTTATACAAACTTAAACTGAACTCTTATTCTTTTCCATAGGTGGTTTCGATTTGATGCCAATTCCAACATCAAGATAGTATCAATAATGTGCCTGAATAACGCCAACAGAACGTTATTTCTCATGTGTATGCATTTTAAGCTCATTTAAGTGTTAAGTGTCAAGGATGTGCACTGCCATTTTGTTATTTATTAAAAAAAAAAAAATCTCTATATATATTATGTTTGTACAAATTAAAAGAAATAAAGCATAAACAAGTCAATAAGAGTTTTCTTTAAGTACAGAAACGAGAGAGTTGTAATTGGCTAATCGTCATGGAAATTGAATACACCCATTGACCACAGAATACTGTTGTCGGTCTCTATGCACACGGTTCGAGAGGAATAGGAATTGGATGAGCTGACAATGCCTTTGCCAAACTCCAAAATGCCTTTATCTGAAGTGAAAGAGAATGTAGCCAAGTGGATTTGGGCTGGTGTGCTGACGCATTTACTTACTTAAATCCCACTTGAGTCCTTTGGATGTGACGGTTGCCCGCCCACCCACTGGAAGTAATGAACACCACCTTTGGCTTTCAACCAGCTCTTGTGGTATATGTATGCTGTGTACACCAGGTCGCAGGAGCCATGTTATGGAATTGCCTCCTAATAGATATACGTTTAGCGTTGGAGTTGATTTGTACAATGTCTGAATGTTGGCCATGATGTGATCAATGCGACCGGATGTGTCTTGGAATACAAATATGTCATTTATCTGAAAGGAAATGCAAGTGAATTCTTGGGAATGGAAGTGAGAATGACAAATGCGACTGCCGAGTAAAGGGAGAGATGAAATTTGATGATAGCATACCCGTCGTTGATTGGTAAAGAATATTTAAAAATTAAAAAGAACATGGAAACTATAACGTCGACTGAAAAAGAGTGGCTTTTTCAATGATTTATATTCGAACGCGAACGATATATATTTGGAAACTAGAAATTTATGAGCAGAAACAAAATTCCATCAAAGCTTCTCGGTGTTTCTTGCAACAAAGTGGCGGCTGACTGAATCTGAAGGTGTATGGTGCTCTTTATACATGTTGTGCTAACGTCATTGAATTATTCCAGTAATGTTTTCAACAAGGCTTCGAAAACAACTTCAATTAGGTAATATATGCTTCATCATCAGATTGTTGAGGTAATCAAGAAGATACGCTCATAATCGATCAGAATCGCTAAATTATATCAAGAACCTCGATGACAAACTGCAGCTTGTATCATAAAAAATGTAAATCTAAATCATTTGTGGGCCAATTAAAGCACATACCTTCTTTGCCAGCAAAAACGGCTCGAGCACACGAATCGCTTTAGTAAAGTCTGTGTAATTCTGATCCGGCGTGTGCACACGCTGTATACTGGGATTATTGAAATACTCTTCTGTTTCTTGTGTTATGGAATCAAAATCACCGGTTATAAAATCTGGCAGTTTCAACTGGTCGCCTTTTTCGTGAGTCTGTACAAAGTGCCGCCAACGATTTGTTCCACCATCCACTGTGCAGCGGTATTCAGCTTAAATCGAATAAAAAGAATCATACTGCATGTTTTGTCACAATTTGAAATCCTACCAAAATGAAATGTCAGCCTTACCATTTTGCCAAAGGTGTTCCACAATTTCTGGGGGCACTGTTACCTTGCGATTGATTACAATGCAAGCATAGCCCCTTGTTAGTTTGGTACCGCTTATGATATCTTCCGGACACCATTCTCGTTGGCTAAGAGAATGCGTAGCTGCCATGTGCCTGGATGTAGTGACAAAACGTTTTTTCACTTGAACTTTGTACAGATATTTTGTAATGAAACAGCTATTCCAAGAACAAATAGCACCGTGACCGATAACATATCTGACATTAGAAAGTTTATTCATAGCAAAATCCAAGTACCCAAAAACCCAATCATATGTTTTTGACAATGTGTTTGATATGGAACAAAGAACATAATAACTGTAGAACGAATGGTTTATTTTATTGGCGAATGCGTAGGTACTTTTTGGCAGAGATGAAAGAATAAAAGAGATGGTTATCTTTCGTACGTCTATCCCCCCAAAACCCATTTGTTTACATTGTTGTTTTTGTAATTTCAACCCCCGTCTGTGAATCCGTGTGAGCTACAAAAAAGCATGTTGCTAATGGCCGGCCAATATTCCTTTTGCATTTATGGGCATCGCGTTGTTCAATTGTTTTGTGTTTAGTATTAAACTTGTTTGGTTTTTGTTAACGCTTCGATTAAAATAAAAAAAATAGTGAAATACACATTTCGGAATAGCGAATTCTTGCATTAAAGTTCAATTCATGAACTCACATATACTAGAAAAGAAATGAGCATAGGTGCGTGACTTCATGAATTTTTCGGGAAAACAGCTTGTAGGCAGCCGCCTTTCCACTGGAAAGTTATATATCTCTGTATTCCATTATCTTTGCCACCAACTTCGGCCGATTTCCCGTTACTTGCCTACAAGCTATATTCATTATTATTCATGAACTCACATATACTAGAAAAGAAATGAGCATATATGCGTGACTTCATGAATTTTTCGGGAAAACATCTTGTAGGCAGCCGCTTTTCCACTGGAAAGTTATATATCTCTGTATTCCATTATCTTTGACTGAGACCACCAACAGAGATGAAAGAATAAAAGAGATGGATATCTTTCGTACGTCTATCCCCCCAAAACCCATTTGTTTACATTGTTGTTTTTGTAATTTCAACCCCCGTCTGTGAATACGTGTGAGCTACAAAAAAGCATGTTGCTAATGGCCGGCCAATATTGCTTTTGCTTTTATGGGCATCGCGTTGTTCAATTGTTTTGTGTTTGGTATTAAACTTGTTTCGTTTTTGTTAACGCTTCGATTAAAATAAAAAAAATAGTAGAATATACATTGCGGAATAGCGAATTCTTGCATTAAAGTTCAATTCATGAACTCACATATACTAGAAAAGAAATGAGCATAGGTGCGTGACTTCATGAATTTTTCGGGAAAACAGCTTGTAGGCAGCCGCCTTTCCACTGGAAAGATATATATCTCTGTATTCCATTATCTTTGCCACCAACTTCGGCCGACTTCCCGTTACTTGCCTACAAGCTATATTTTTATGGGGTGGCAAATGATAAGTGCGCTAGTATTGTTACATAGAAAAATGTCACGTAACTTCAAAAATTCCGACTCACCAACGAACTCGCACCTTGCATATGCCACTTCCGCTGTGGGCAAAGTTGCTGACAGCGTTAATAAAATTTTATCCGTTAAATTTGAAATTATTCTTTACGTGTGGATAATACTATTTTTAGGAATAAGTGAACATTTGCTTAAAATATTAAAGAAACTGAAGAACGTAGTTTGGTTGAAGGAAAATAACAACATTTTGGGCAAATTTTCTTCAGTTATCTAAGAAAAATTAACACATGAAATCGAAGTTAATGATATTCAAAAGCGGAAATACTCAACCTAATAAGTTTCTTGTATATAGAACATCTCCTTTAGATAGTTTTATTGACCAAACAAATCAAATTATTCGCCTTTTAACAATTTATAATAAATAATTTCTGAATGCAATTAATGACAAAATGTGGTATTCCCGAACTCTAGTACATTTCCCCACGGTTGCCGAGGTTGGCAGCATTTATTTTTGTATTTTTTGTATGTTTTTGCATGTCACACGGATTCTAAATTGACATAACACCGATGGGAAAACAAAATGGCGAATTTGAAAATAAATTGAGGGGACAGCGGCAAGAGGATTGTGAGTTGGGGGTCTCAGTATGATTTGTCTATGGTTATCGTCTTTCAGCGTTAACAGGTATAATTGTCCTTTGATAATTTCTCACTTTCGCCGTTCGTCCGCGTAAAGAAAACTAACACCTATTGGTTTGGCCTAGGATCCTATGTCGACCTGTTGCTATAACTATTTATTGATTTTTTGCGACGTCATTTCTGCCATCAGCTCTCTTTGCCATATATGTTCTGTATTTAGTTACTTTACGTCACATATTAGAATATCTTTCATTTTGGAATTCTGAAATGGGATCCCACTTACATTGTATCTAGTTTAGTAAGTCTGACAGCTGTCTGACTAGACGTATCTCTGTTTCAGTTGACGTTTATGGAGGGGAAACCGAAGAATCAAAAAATTCGTGACTGAGTACTAAGTTGACAGTTCGCATATATGTGGCCGACATAGCAAAAGTGGCATTCCAGACTAATATAGCTTTTGCGTTCAGGTAACATCTAGTTCAGAATATCTAGTTGACTTTAAATAACTAGATTTTTGAATGGGCCCATTCTTCATTTAAATTGACAATAAGCAGTTGGCGGTGCAAGGACTTTTATAAATAAGGAATAGTTACGTTATTCCCTTACTTGCCTATAAGCTAAACGACCGTGCATTGATTGATTAGATGATTTTCATTGATAGTGATAATTTTGTATTAAAACCTCTTCCAACTTCTATTCCTGCAACCCAATATAATAAAATGATAATATTTTAAGGTTCTCTGTTTGGAAATGAACGAATACAAAACGTTACGGCAACGATCACGTAAATGTAAATATTATTTCATCCGAGCTGGGATTCGACAAGATAAAACGCTATTCTGTTGAACTTTTCTAATAAAATCATTTTTATTACACTATTTATTCCAATAATTCACTCCAAAACAATATTTCTCTAAACAATTCTTATCCGACTTAAACGAATCACTTAATTCACTACATACTTTACACTTCTTTATCTTCTCAACCGATTACTATCTCAAACTTTACAAATCACTGTTTAAAAGTCAACTGTCCCACCTTGTTCTCGAATCTCCTCTTTTATATCCGCTTCGCTATCTATCGGGAACTTTTTATTGAATTCCTGTTCGTCCCGAACAAACTCGATGGTTCTAGAATTAGCTCACTTAACTCTCCACGTATTTGACAGGTTCGAGTCTCCAATTGGAAGTGGAACTTGTTTAGTGACTAATGGGTTGTTTACATTTTAGGTTCCACGCTGCATTATTAACTCCAGGAATAAGGCCTTAATGGAAATCTGGCGAAGAATCAGACTAGTAGAAGACCAATTTAAATAGTTGGAACAACGGAGATAAGTTCACAACTTCTGGCGAAATGCATACCCCAAGTAGAGAAATATTATCTTACCAAATCTGTTGTCTGTCGCCGAGTGATGTGCTGAATTATACTGAACGAAAAAGACAAAATAATTCCACTATATTGCAGGCAACATTGATTTAGTAATTCATCAAGCAAGAGAATCTTTGAATACCAGTAGGTAATGTAGCCAGACTTAAGAGTTTAAAAGAAAGAACAAGAAAGTTCAAACGACCGTTTGGAAAACCCCACTGTGTGCCACACGCCAAAGCGCTTGGTCTGGTAACAACGTCCACCGTTGGACAGGTGGCAGTGCCGCAGGTAACACTATTCATGGTCCTTTTAACACTTTTCGTAAGCAAGCACAATCGTCTACAAATACAAACTATACAAATAAAAGTCGAAAACTTGTCCATATAAATCGAATTATACTTTATTTTCATGTTAAAATATTTTGAATAGTGTAAATTTAATATATATAATAATAATAAATTTTAATGTTTGTATATAACGTTATTATATATAAAATGTAATATATAATAGCCTGAGGCACATCATTTTTTTTATAACCATTACAATGTTCTTCTTATTTTAAGTTTTACAATTGTTGAAGATGGAGTGTTATCTGGTTTTTGGGTTCTCACTTGTTTAGAATTATCTTTTGTTCGGATTACCATCGGCAATTAATTTTTATTTTCTTGTTTTTTTCCTTTCTCTATAAAATTACACTATGAAATATTTTGAAGTACATACACCAAAATATGTTTATTTGTTACGATTATATTTCTGTTGTTTTGTATTCGTTTATAACTCTATTGTTTATTTGATAATTACATGCGTTTTGTTTTTGTTTAAATTCTTATCAATTACTATTTGTTTTGTATAAAACATATATATATATTGTAGATATATATTTATTCGTTTACTACATTTTATACTTTGCACTTGGTTGTTATTATTAATTTGTTTATGTATACGTATTCATTGACTTGTGATTTGTGAATTATATTTTTTAGTTTACATTTTTAATGCAAAAATACACTTTAGTGCCAATTAAATAAACAGCTTTGTTTTTTTAAACGTTTATATTGCATAGAAAATTGAATAGTGAGTATATTCACATACATGCACGGTAGAGTAAAGATATTCATAAGGCCTCACGAGCAAGTGCATACATCCCGATTTTGTGCCAACACACATTGGAAAGAAATAGATTGCGACGTCAAAAACTTCAGTTGTCTTGAATTTCCGACACAACATGAGGGATTCAGTATTCAGATTCAGATCTTACTTTTAAAGTTAGATTTAGTACAAGCGTAGCTTGTTGTTTTTTTTGTCAGTCTAAGATAATGAAAGGCTAGGAACATGTAGTTAACAAAACTACAGGAACAAAAGTTAGTGAAATGCAACACAAAATGTGTGGCGACTTTAGTAAAAATTGTCACACTTTCAGATAAAATTTATTTTGGACTTCATTTGCTTTGAGGATAAATAGCCAGATGAATGCAATTTGTGGTATTTCAGACTACTTCTGAAATTGAAAAATAAACAATGCACGATAGATAATAAATCTGATTTCTACGAGTATGTCTAATTTTAATCACATCTGGTAATAATACAACTGTTCAAATACAAGGGTCATTCAGTGGGGACGTTCAAGTATCTAGTTTGTTTAGGAAGTCTGACAGTTGCCTGACTTGATGTGTCTTACACTTAATTGGCCCAGATGGGTAACAACAGTTTTTTTCAGTTGAAGTTTATAAAGGGGTAGTCGACGAATTTGATTCAGAACTAAGTTGACAGTTCGTTTATGTGCCTGGCGTATAGGATAAGTAGCGTTACCGAACAATCTAGTTTTTGCCTTCAATGTACATCTAGTCCAGACCAATCAAGACGACTTAAGATAATAAGGTCTTTGAATGTGCCCTATTATTGAAAATATTTCGCTGTCATTCTGCTGTCGTAGTCACATTTTAATCATGAAGCACTACACGAAGCAGGATACACTAGCGCATCGAAATTACTTCGATTCAAGCTCGAGATTCGCCCAATTAGGAAGCAAGTGGTTAAATCGCGACAATTTATTTTTCGTTTTTCTCCTCGATTGTTAAGAATGATTTTACATAAAGAAAACCTACAAAGAAGGTTGCTGATAGGTGTTTCAACATGTGTAGACTTCAGATTTAAATTTATGTTAGGGGCGCGGAGCTGTAGACTTAATGTACGCAATCGATATAAATCGCACGTTTTCATCAAAATAAGCTCATAGAATTTCGCTCTGCTTGTACTAACTAAACTCCTAAATGTCAAAAGTTGACACCTAATGCAGTGCTGCAAGCAAAACAGATGTGCAGAAAATTATTTGACATGCCTTGCATTCGCTTATATGGCTACTGTCATTCACCGACTAAGCGGCTGATATGTTTGCAACCAAAACAAACACGATCAGCAAATGTCAAAAGCCGATGATGCCAAATATTTCAAATTGCAATTTATTTTCTTTTGTGTTGTGGTACGCTTGAATTTTGCAGCAAATTTAGAAATAGAGAAATGTTGCAGTGCTGCGGTGATTGCAGAATTTACGTGTGCTTATAGCCATATAAACATGTGTATTCTAATCTTGCTGCGCAGTGAATTCTGCACATGTGTTTTGGGCATAAGGTTGTCTCACCACTTAGGTGAACAAAAAAATTAGAAACGTCAAATAAATACACATTGCTCGTTTAATGGGGACGTTCAAGTGTCTAGACTTTCAAGTATTTAGTTTAGTAATCTAGTCAAGAAATACGTCACTGATTATTAAGTTCACAGTACGCATATGTGGCTGACGTAGGAAGACACGTTCCCGACCAATCTAGTTCCTGAGTTAAGGTTACATCTAGACCAGACCAATCTAACTCGATTTTTTAAGACTGTTGTTAAAGTCACTCACGCCACCAAACAAGCAGTGGATAAAAGAAGGTCAGTGAAGACGGACGACATAAAAATAATACAATAAAGAAACATTGCCACATCGCCATAAAAATCGCAGCATCGCCAAAGCATCGAGATTGAACATCGGGTTTAACTTTGGCTAGCATCACCTTTTAAACTTTACTACTTACATTATAACCGTACGTGAAATAAATTTATCTTTTCCACAAAAAAAGGAGTCGCCATTTCTTTTTTTGCAGCTGCCGCCGTGTTGTCTTTACAACTGTGTTGAATTGCTGTTGCGCACACTTTTAAATCTTACGAATTTTCACGAATTTTAACTCAATGCGTTTCTTAACGCGCACAATTCGTAAAAGAGAACGTCATCCAGAGAGCAAGATATTACCCCTCATCTGAGAATCTTACGAATTCTTACTCAACAAATTTCTTGGTGTAAGAATTAAAAAAGTTGTCAGTCACCTTACAATTAACAGTTGATTTGAAATTTGACATATGGGTGCATTTGTTTTGATTTCTTGCGTATTAAAATAGTATCAACAGGCGGGAAAATAAGATTGAATGTTCCCCTTAGATTCTTTTCGCAAGTGGCGACGAAATTCTCGAATTCCTTGTAAGAAATGAGAAAGGACATTGTCCTCCACGCAAGTTTTAATTCCGTGTTGCTTTTTCCTCTTCTCGAATGCTTGTAGTTCAATCAGTACAAGCTCTTCCATGTACTCGGATTCATGAGGAAATTAAATTTGTCCATCTTTAACGCTTTTTTGTTTCGTTTTTTAATACAGTAGTTGTGCCTTGTGAGGTTGTGACGATCTAAATCATTTCAACAATTAAAAATTGGGGCTAAGTACAATTCTACCTATCGCAACATTTTTCACACCGTCTATAGACAACTTTTACACCTCTAAGGAGTGATGTTAATTGTTTGTGTATTCGTGGGCAGCTCATAACGCATCATTATCATATTTGCAGATCAGCATAAATCTGAATTTGTGCGAGTTCATAATAAATTGCACACAATGTTGCCCAAACCATGTATCAAATATATATGAATACATTTCTGAACGCAAACTACAGCTGCCTGAATGCGGCCGTCATGCATTGACAAACATTCGTTCATAATTGCATATATAAACTTAAGTCATAAATAAAAGCTATAAAAACTATTTGTTCATGCGCAATTCTAAAAGCGAAATTTTCCATACAAAATTGCATATTGTGACCGACAAAATATTTTGTGTGGAGGTTAAAAATGATTATTAGTAAGAGACAATTCGGATGTTTAAAATTAAAGCATAGTACCTACGCTGCTCGAGCTAAACTATATTTTATCTGGTCCCCTTTTCTCTCCAAATATCAGTCCTATCTAAATTTTGACATAGAGTACGCCGTGGATAAGTGTCACAAAAAACAGCTGTGCTTTGAAAAAAACTTCCTTCAAAAATGTAATTCTCTCTTCTGTTAAGCTCATCCTTGCATACTTTTCCGCAACAGAACACCAAATACACAACGATCTGTCACAATTTAGCTTGAGAAAATGTGCCGACGCATTAAATGGGCACGCTAAATTCTGACACACACATGAAGTACATTCTGAAACAAAAGTTTGATTATTAAGCTCGAGCTGCGTACCACTCTCAGCTAAACGGGTTCGCTTAAATTTAACTCAGCTAAATTTTGGAGAGAATTTTGTATGGTAGCGAGAATTAAGCAGCGTACCTACTAAGTTGAAGTAATAAATTATTTGCAAACATTTTACTTCCATTTTCTCTCCTGCCATTTTTCTGCAGCGCGGCAACAAAACAAAAATACATGCTGACTGTAAATTTTCTTTTATGAACGCTAGTAGGTACTGCCAAACTTCTGTAATGATAATGCAGTTCTTTTACAATAGGAGTGTTTTTTAGCTCCGATCTCAGCAAAGCAAAGTAAGGTAGGAATTTCAGCACACAATTACAACAACTACTGTGAGTCCTCGAAGTGTCAAGTAGAGCGTAGTTGTTGTTATTGCGTGCTAAAAATCCAACTTTTCTTTGATTTGCTGAGATCGACGTTCAAAAACACAGCCCCAATAGTAAACGCGAAATTTACAGGAGTGCAGCATTTTTACATTTATGAACTCGACCTTTACCTAGTTTATAAAAAGGTTTCGCGCGATTGCTATGCGATCTAAAAAATTGTAGATTTCTGTACAGTCCGAGTAGGATGTTGTTAAAATTAGATCCGAAGCGCTTCCGTGCATATTGCTTGGATTTAATGCTTTGCTTAGTTCTGTTTTTGTAGGGTTTTGAAAAATCAGAGCTTAATTTAATCTTAATCAGCGAACAGGCCAGCGAAACGCTATTTTTATGTTTACCAGTAAGCTCAAGCGAAATCCTGTAATTTAGTAAGTTAATACCTTTCATTTTCACTTTTTATCAATGGGTGTGTCAACAATTATAACCAAAAAACACATTTTTCGTCTGTATCAGGCCTACTATGCACTTACCACTCTATCCGCTCTTCTTAGAGCCATACGTATGTAAATATAAATTTATTTTGTTCTTGTGATTTTATTTAACAAAATTTATTAGTGAATAAAATGTACAGTAATACAAAATTTACATGTTTTAAAACGCCTAAAGCGTTTTGTGTTTTCAACTACAACATACATCTATGATTAGAAAAAGAGAAACAATTAGAAAAAAATAATAATAAAAAACTTTAACAAATAACACTATATTGGACATAGGAAGTTGGCACTCGCACCTCTTTGGGGACTCAAGCAAAGTCTAAACCATGCTTGAACTATATATATATTTTTTTCTCTCTCTTTTTGCTATCGGATCCAATTTGTTAATATTTCTTTCAACCTACTGTTAGTTATTAATTACACTTTGAATACAATTTAAAGCAGCACTTACGTATATTAACTATTTAAATTGTAATTGTAATTTGTTGTTATTGATAATTTGTTTTTACACTCACTTGGTCACGAGAAAATGTTTCATATTGCAATTATGTATATGTGTTGTTTTGTTTCGATACTTTTATGTTACTTTGTGCGTTTAGATTAAGTCTTTCGTTACAGTTAGCTTAGTAATAGTAACCATTGATTATTTCGCAATGTTTGGTCTAGATATGGTTTAGGTATTGCTGATTTGAAATGTTTTAAGACTAATTGAGATGCTTTGAAGAATGATGGTAGTGGGTTATTTTATTTGCCAATGCTGATGCAGAAGTTGTTGATCCCAGGTGAAAGTGACTTACAAACTTTTCGAGATGTGTTACATGGGTTCATGAATATGCCTATAAACTGCTAAGAGCGCCATTCACTTTCAGCTAGCGGGCGTTAGTAGATCTATGAATCAAACTAAAAGTCAAGACACACAACTAAATATACCACGTTTTCACAAAAGTGGCACAAAAAGGACTGTACCAGTTTTATTGCGCATTCGTCTACTTTACTTTGTTTTGCGATATTGAAATATATGTTCAATAAAATAACATTTTTGAACTGTGAATATTTCTATTTTTTACACACAAGTGATTTGGGATTTGGGATGGGTTTTGAATTTATTTAGCTACATTTATCAGTACTTGCGTATTGCGTTGCCAGTTGAAATTTTCTGTGCTATTTCGTGTCATGAGTGGGAAACTGCTCGTTAAGCTACGATTACACATTCCATTTTCCATGTCAAATTTTAGCATGTCGACGTCATTATGATAAACAGTTGTCCTAAATTTGTCTGGGGCCCTACTCTGTATCTCGTTTCGAAAGTAGATTATTTTCGAAAATTAACGTTTTCTCTATTTATAAAGCCGAATAAAATGTACTACTACTCCGATTTAGAATTCCGAAAGTATTACAGAGTACGAACTAAAAAACGGAACGGAAAGAAATTTCGAATAGGATTGACTTTCGGAACGAAATAGAGAGTAGGGCCCCTGGTCACGAAAGACAGACGAGTGACCACCGAATGGCCGAATTTTTGTGACGACAGCATGTCAAAATTTGCCACGAAAAAATTACACGTGTAATCGTAGCTTCACTCGTTGTTTTGCTCATAATGCATGTGAGTTTGTGGTTGATTTATATCGACTACGTTCCATTTAAACCGCGAACGCGAACGAACCTAATATGTTGTGCGAAATTCATCCATAAAAAGAATATGTTACTTTAGAGTTAAAGATCTAGTTATACAGTATCAAATTCATTTGTTTTTTTTTAAAGGTTGTAGAGGATTACATAATAAAAGATTCTTTTTTAAACCATACAACCAAAGAATAAATCTAATTAATGAAATGAAATATCTTTTGGTAATAAACAGGTGCAAAACTGCCAGAATATTACAACCAGCAGGGTATTTACTTCTCCTGCCTTGAAACGAGCACGGGTTCGGAGCGATAACTCCCTTTCCAAACTCTTGTTTAATTCCAATCTCGGACTGGTTTGCAATTAACATGCATATTGGATTTTTTGATGGACAAACGAAAGAAAGGATAAATTGATGTGGCTTTTATGTACGTGGGGTAGTAGAAAGAGACGTGAATGGTTTAACTATATTTTGCTTAGAAGGTATTTGTCATTGCGTACAATTTTTATTTGTTAGAAATGATAAACAAATTGCCAACGGAAATGTATTTTAGATCAGCTAACTATTTTCATTGGTGTAGTTTTCACTATACTATAGTTTGCTATAGAATCGTTCTTATTGGATGACTATCCTTTTGTTTGAGTAAAGGTTTCAATTCCAACGATTGTAGCGACATGTCTTGACAAATGTTGTGCTATATGATTGTTTCTTTTATGCTATTAATATGTGGATTACTCTATTGAATTACAACCTCAAAAAATATGACTAGGCACTACTGATTCATTTCTTCTTTCTTTAAAATTACACAACATATTTTGGGTTGCTGAAAAACTTTGACTCAGCGAAATGTCAACTGCCTATGCATGCAAGCAAGAATTGAACTGAAAAACTTGTCACATGATCAATGTAGGCGATCCAAAAAATGTCAGATGCTGCTCTCAGACTAAGGATTGTGTTAATACGTTAAATAGGCCTTTTTTCATTATGCTCACATGATTGATTTCCATGGTACAACAAAAGTTGGATCTTGTACTGTTGTTGTAAAACGTGAAAATCAATGATCTATACAGATCATGTGAGCATAATAAAAAAGGCCGAATGTTGACTTTCAATACCTGGTAGACACTTTTAAACATTCCCACACATAAACTTTTCCTTTTCACATTTTGACATAATGTAAATGACAGGATGAATTTAACACGATCAAAATAACAAGTAGAAAACTTTTCGAAGCTAGGTGATTGGTGATTTCAATCAAGAACTTCGGCTTCGCACACAAAACTCCATCTTTCATTGGGGACGTTGAAGAAGTTTAGTAAGTCTGACAGCTGGTTTATTTGATTTGATCAGATTTGATTTAACTAGATGGCTCACATGAACAGTTTTTCTTCGGTTGACGTTATAGAGGGTAGCCGACGAATCTAGTTAATAATTTCATGGCTGACGTAGGAAAAGTGACGGTACCGACCTATCAAGTTTTTGTGTTCAAGGTGCATCTAGTGATGGCTTAGGAAAACTAAATTTTTGAATGTGGTCCCCATTGGCTATACGAGGCTGTTCCCAAAAGTACCCGACATGACGGATAGATGACGATTTTTGTTTGAAAAGAATGGCCGCATTCAAGAATCTAGTTATCTTAAGTCAACTAGATTGGTCCGGATGAGATGTAAACTGAACGCAAAAACTAGATTGGTCGGGAACGTCACTTTTTCCTACGTCATCCACCTAAGCGAACTGTCAACTTAGTACTCAGTCACGAATTTCTTGACTAGATTCGTCAGCTACCCCTCCATAAACGTCAACTGAAACAGCTGCTCACATGACCGATTTCGACCAATCTGCGAGCTAGCAGACATCGTTGGCATTTCAAAAAGTGCTATACATCGCATGTTGACTGAAAATTTGGACACGATAAAGCTGTGCGCAACATGGGTGCCGCGATTCCTCACAACAGCGTTGTGAGCACCTTTCAATCGGGTTTTTATTGACGAATGGATGGATGAAACATAGGTCCACTACTTGACACCCGAAACGGAGGAACAATCAAAACAGTAATCCATTGTTTTGAAGGAAGAAGGTGAATCGGCTCCTAAGAAGGCGAAGACAGTTCCATCTGAAGCTCAAAGTCATGGCGCCAGTTTTTGGGATGCGCGTGAGATAATTTTAAATGATTATCTTCAGAAATGAAGAACAATTAACGGCGAGTATTATCCGAACTTATTGCAGCTTTTGAGTGATGAAAGAAAGAAAAAAATGGCCGCATGAGGCGAAAAAAAAAATGTTTGTTTCATCAAGACAATACTTTACCAAGGATGCCTGCCCGAGGTTCTCCAACCTCCAGTCCACACATCCGTCATCACGATGGCCAAAATCAATGAATTAAAGCTCGAATTTCTTCCTCATACACTGTATTCGGAAGATCTAGCCCCCTCGGATTATTTTTTGTTTCCAAATTTGAAAAACTGGCTCAGTGTTAAAAGATTTGCCAACAATGAAGCGGTGAAGTCTGCTGATAATGGCTATTTGCAGGAGCCCGTCAATTCTCACTATGAATAGGGTATCGAAGCTATTGTTGGGAAAAATGTATCGAGCTAAAGTGAGATATATTTTTTGTGTTTTCTTTGTTTAAGCCGGGTACTTTTGCGACCACCCTCGTACTATTTGTATATAATTTTATGCGTTATCTAATCAACGGTGTTATTGTGGGTCAGTTTCTGGCACAACAGGAGCTAACGACAATAATACTGTACAAAGACCTCACTGTGGTCATTTCCATCATAAAAACTGCTATTAATTAATCAATATCAGCACATAGCTGGTTCAAGTAATTCATCAAATCACGTTCGTCATCGCTTTTGTTAGGATTACAAATTTAATAAATAACTTATTTTAGATATAAATTGACTCAAGTAAAATGTATATGGCAATCGCGTTGCTGGTTAGTACAAAACAGTTAAAGTCCTTATTTCATTGAGGTGAGTCTGCTACGAATTTGTGATATTCTCTTTTATGCACCAGCAATATTACTTTAACCCTTACGTTGCGTGACGAAGACTACTGACAATAAACATTCGACGACGGGTATTAGCAATGGATGGGTGATCCGGGAAATCATACGAGTAAATGCTGATGGCCACCACTTTTTATAGATCATCTTTGGCTCACACATTTGACCGACAAATGTATATGGTCTGAAAATCTGGAGCAATGGTTACAGATAACAATAAGTACCAGTACGAATGATAACCACGCCGACTTGTTGGGCCTTCACTCACTACCAATTTCAGCAGTAATACTTTTACTGAATCAATTTGCGACGACCAATTAATGAAACCCAATTCAGTCAGCTTAATCCAAGACTGATTGCATTGCATATCATAACCATGTCGTAATAGATGTCCCATATTAAGTGTTTGATAAAAACTTAAGGGAATGTTTGTTCATATTTGACACTAGCCTAAGCCGATATAAATCTTTTAGGGTTAGCCCCTAGGAACTGGTGGATTCTTTATTATGAATAGCACTACATTAGCTGTCAACTCACGTTTGATTTACTGCTCTACCAATATTGGTGTCGGAGATAGTTAGATGAGCGCATATTTATAGGTTATACGTCAGATGTAATTTGTTTGAGTATTTATTGGCTAGGACGATTGACTGGGACAAACCAAGCACAATGGCCATATCGCTATCGAAATTTCAACGAGCATAAAAGGCTACTTTCTGACTGATTTACGCATTGCCCTGGAATGGCAAAAGGATTCCTGCCTATGAGTTCCACAATTATGACAGTTTTGACATTAACCACTGAACATCAGCGTCAAAGTATCTCAATACCATAAAACCATTTGAATGGGCGACCCTAGTGGCTGTGTTTCTTTTATTGATTTGACTTGTGGATTGTGCACAAAAATGAATAAGAAAACAGAAGTTGATACAAAATTTACCTGGGGTACAAGCAGTACCTATGACTACAAAAGTTATAATTTGTAGATAGACTCTGGTGGGGTAACACAATTGCAATACTGATAGTTGTCTTAACTAAAGCATCACCAACGTAAAAAGATACTTGCAGCGGAAACATATTTTCGCAGAAAGAATAAATTTACAAATTATAAAAGAAAAAACGCACAACTTGCTTGGCAAGCGTACATCATGTTGGAAGAACTAAGAGGAAGTAATAGAAGCGCTAATTAATTAATTTTTAAACAGACTTACGAGATGTACTTTATCCACAAATCCAAACCCTTCACTCAAAGATTGTTCATGTTCAAGATGTCCGCTTCGATAATGGACTCGGAAACTTCGCCGAAACTGCCCAAATCATCCATGCCGTCGGTGAGTGAATTGGATCCGCCCTCACGGGCATCGTCAAGCAGTGAATCGGATAGACTGGGGGCTGTTGCTCCGGCAACAGATGGCGCTCGACTATACGCTGGCGTGCTCTCTACGGTGTTGCCGTTGATGAGGAAATCTCGATTGAATTCCGGACTGTAGCGGAACGATGGTGTAGCCGTGTTGGATGTTATCGGCGTCGTAGGCATCGACTTGGAGATGTCGTACATTTTTGTTGAATATTTGCTCTGTGCACTGGGAAAGTTATCGTGTTTCTGGTGATGTTTCTTGCAGTTGCTGTTGCCCAAAAACGGATCGATCATGTTATGCAGCGGCAATGGCGTAGATGGCACTGAACGTGACGCTATTGTGCCAAAACTATTCGCCGGAATGCGACCATACTCCGAAGGGAGAATGTCGGCAACAGAACCGCATAATAGGCCACCGGCGGAGTCATCCATTTTGATGGCTGATCCGTGCGTTTGACTCGCATCGCTGAAGATATCCAAAATCGATGAGGGATCGCTAAAGTCAGCAAATTGTGGCGGCACTGGCGTCTGCGCGGCCGAGTTACACGTCGACGAGAAGCCAGCATAGTTTGCAGTTTGATTGAAGGCAGGACTGTTGCAATATTGCAGTGGCACAGAACGCGAACGCGATTCAGCCATCAAATGTGACGGTGGCTCATCGAGCACAGACTCCAAGGAGTTCTGATCGTTTGTTAGCATTTTGTGTGTGTTGGCAAAGGCCTGTTGGTAGTCTTGATTGGATAGAAGCGGAGTGTATCCACTCATAGGATTGGCGGTATTGTAATTTTTGCCAAACATCATAGTGTCCTGCAATATCGACGGGCTAGGCGGCGCCGATGCTGATGTGATGGTGCTGTAATTTCTGCTGTTGCGATTGGCCCCTATCATTGGATCGTTGGCGGACGAGATGGTGCTCTTATCGGCCGCTGGTAGTGATTGCTGTTTATGCAGCGTTGGCTTGCTACGCACCAAAGAGGCTGTCAATCTGGGACTAGCAAATAGATTGGCGTTTGTCGTCGCTGACACAGAGGATGTGCAGGACACAGACGAGCTGTTGCTGTTGTTTGTTGTTTGATTGGTAAGATTTATGTTTGGCGAAATTGGAAAGAAAGTACAGTTCTTTCGCCGTTGCGTTGTACTTGGGGCAGGTACCATTGCGTTTAGATTGATTTTTCGCTTCTGCGTGGCGCGCATATTGCTTGGAACGGGTGTATAATCATCGACGGGCAGAATCGAATGATTTACTCTTAGGCCGGCGTTGCCAACAGAAGCTGTTGTGGTCGTTGTTGTTATTGATATTGATGCCGCCGCAGCGGCGGGTATCACTATCGATGGTGATGCTGTTTCGTTTAGATGCTTTTGAGACATGATTGCTAGAGACGCTGAGGCTGACCCTTCGTTGTATACGCCTGAAAGACAAAGAGAGAAAGTTTTTTAGTACGGAATGCTAGAAGTAGTTTCTTTTTTAAATTGTAGTTTGAACAATAAAGTGAATATAGACCGACAGTTGTAGTTGAAATATAAGAGCTGGTACGACTCGGAAAACGGCAGGGAAACAAAAACAACTTACCAGGCATGATGTAGTGATTTCCATTCGGCTGAAATTTCTGTCCTTGGACATTTGTCCGCTGGTTGAGTGTAGCTGTGGCTGCGGCTAGTGCTCCCATTGACTCATTCGAATCCTTATTAAAATTCTGATGAAGATAATTACGAAGCTGTGTGATGTCCTCACGATCTCTTGTGTAGCAGCCGCCAGCTGTACCAATCATTGATTTTTTCTTGTTGCTGTTGTTATTGCTGTTAACTTGAAATGCCGAATTGGGGTTGTACTCTGCCAACGTTGGGTTATGCGCATCTATGGTTTGTTGCTGCTGCTGCTGCTGGTGTTGTTGCTGCTGCTGCAGCATTGCCTTGTTGTTGTTGTTATTAATGTTGTTCTCAGCGTCTCCCGTCTGAAAATATTGAATCAATTCCGCTTCTTGATCCTGGGAGTTGTCTTCGTCGTTTGCATTCAAATAGTCATCTAACTCGTGTTTGTCCATGTTGCAAATACTAATTACACGCTCACGCGGTAGGCCAAGATTTTCTGGCAGCACCACATCTTTGTCCTCTGTGATCTCAACATTATCCATCAGAGGCGGTGCCTGTTGTATGTGCGCCTGCTGCTGCTGTTGCTGTTGCGCGTCGTATGTCTGATACATCTCGTTGTGAGCCTGCAGTAGTCGCAGTTTTCGCGCGCGCACCTGTGATGCTAGCTTCGCGCTTTCCATTGCAGTTGTAGTGATCTGTGCTGGTGGTCCCATAGGGTAGTTACTCACATCGGCTGGTGATAGTTCGACGTGTGGTACGTGTGGCGCTGCAGGCATCGCTTCAGCAGTGGTGATTGTTGAAGATGGAGGGTTGTTAGTCGGCAGAATACCTTTGGTCAGGTGTGCCCTCCGTACCTTCTTGCATATCACATTCTGTGGATTGTATTCATCGTTGATTATCTCCTCTTTCACAGAGGCTAGTTGTGCTGTTTGTGAATCGATTGGCAACAGGCTCACCGATGGCGGCAGGTCTGCGATAGTTTTTGAAAGATTTTTCGCCACTGGACTGTTTATTGGTTGAAGGCCACCCAAGCTCTTGCTGCGCTCGTTCTCAGTGGCTAAATTCATTGGAAGCAGTTGATGGCCATGCATCTGGCTATCGTAGGGAGCGGCTGGTTGGTGCAAATGCATTTGCGGTAGTCTGGACTGCTGTGAATTTGGTGAATCTAGAATTTCTTGTTTGATTGTTTGTACGCCAAGGAGAATATCTTCATTGGATCGCGTTGGTTCGTTTAGTGGAGCTTGCTGCGTTGTGCTGCTCGATTCGGAGGATGTCGAACCTTTGCGCTTTTTCTTCCGCCGTTTCTTGAGCGGTCCCGAGTCCTGAAAGGCAGAATAATACATGCAAATATTCTCCACGCAGAAGACCAACTAATTTCAACAACTTACCGCATAAACCCTCTTCTCTTTTGCGTCCCTTTGTAGTAGTTTCTTTTGGAGTAAGACTCGCGAGCTACCCGCTCCACCTCCTAGGTACTCATTCTTTCCAATGTGCTCAGCCAAATCCTTTAAGCTATCGAATTTCGCATTAAGCAGTCCCTCGGCCCAGGTGCGAACAGTGCTCCATGAGTCTGCATCCGGATCGCATTCAATTTCACAGCTACTCACGGTGTCTACAGTTCTCCCGCCAATCGTTGGCAGCTGTGGCGGAGTTAGCTTTGTGGTTTTTCTCATCGCTGCATAACAATAACGCGAGTGGCCACGTGTGCCCAAACGTCTGGGACGAATTTCGGGAAACACTTGTTTCATCACTTTGCCAAAGTCAGCTGTCGACAGAGGTTTTATATCCAAACGTTCACAGTATGCTCTAAAGTTAAATAACAAAAGAAAAGACAGAGAAAATTCAATGGAACCCCACAAAACAGACCAAGAACAAGCGACTTACATATAATCGTTGTAAACATCTTGCTTTGGAATGGAAACCTTTGGATCGTGCTCCAAGTGTGAACGCACCCAATTGATTGTGTGATTTATTTCAGATCTTGTTCCAAGTGGATTTTGTGGCTGCCGAAGCGGATCTGTACGGGGAAGATGAGTTGATTTTCTTAATGGATACTTAAGTGGGTACGAATTTTACCTGATTCTGGTGTTTCTCCCGGCATCCGAAGGTACAAAAGTAATCGCTCAACAGGCTTGAGTGTAGAAATTCGGTCGAGGATTTGCAGAATCTGTTGTTTGGCATGGTCGCTGTAATAGAAGACGAAATTGTTTTGTGAAATTTTTTAGAATGTGTCGCTGTGTCAAGGGTAACTGTTGAATGTTTAATGTCAAACCAAAAACTAAACGCTTTGAAGGTGTCCAATGTGACAACAAAATAGCGAAAACAACGCTGAATAGTTCAGATAAAATGACAGACGCGAAGAAGCAGCTTGCACTTTCCAAACGTTTACAAAAAAAACCATGCAGTTCATTTTCAAAACTGGCTTTAACCAAGAAGGGAGGCAACCGAATTTTATCGGACGGTTCAAAATTAGAAGCGGGTGTGGTGCCACGGTGGAATTCGGTCGCAGCACTATAGACTACAAATCTGGTTCGGCAAGAAGAACGAATTTGCCACTGAACTTGCTGTACAACGCTAAAACTTGCACCAGGCCTTTCAACATCTGCGGATTAAAGTAAACCCACTCGTTTCTGGTCTATTTATGATATTTACAGCGGGCTAATAGTTGACTCAGTGTTTTATTCTGATTCTCAAACGATGTCGAAGTGTAGGTGTATGATCGCTTCCGTTGCTTTTATGTCTCGACAGCTGCAGCAGCTGTGAATTGGTTCCTATTCTTATGGTGGATTACACTTAAGACCCACCCGTACACCCGTGTAGATACGTATTTCCTTTTGGCTGGGGCTAACCAACTACATGGTGGGAGAAAAGAAGTCATCCGATGTTGTTTGGCTCTCATTTTTTTTCTAATAGAAAAACTTCGATTATGTTTATTTGAACCTTTAGAATGTTATTGGTCAAGTCAAGAAGATGATATCGGCCAAATGGGCGCCGTCACAATTGATTGTCATACGGGCTCGTTTTATGGCATTTTTCATCACTTCGGCGAGAACTTCGGGCGACAGATACTCGCACTCGTGTCGAATGTTGTCCTTGAGGGCTTTTAGGGCCTCGGGCTTGTTCACGTAAACACGGGACTTCAAAAAACCCCACATAAAAAGTCTGGAACGGTTAAATCGGGCGATCTTCCGGGCCAGTGCAAATCGCCAAAACGAGAGATGAGGCGACCCGGGAACGCCGCCTTTAGAATATCGGTTGTGCCTCGCGCAGTGTAAGTCGTAGCTCCGTCCTGTTGGAACCACATGTCCTACAGTCCTAATTCGTCCACTTACGGCAGAAAAGACTCGGTTAACATGGCTCTATAGCGCGCACCGTTCACTGTTGTCGTTTGACCAGCGGAGTTCTCAAAAAAAAAAAATGACCCGATGACTCTTCCAGCACGAACGGCGCACCATGCAGTAACTTTGAGCGGGTGTAATGGCTCCTCGTGCATTACTCGTGGATTTTCAGTGCCCTAGAAGCGATAGTTTTGCTTGTTCAAGTACCCACTGAGGTGGAAATGAGCCTCATCGCTCATTATGATTTTGGTCGAAAAATCGTCCGCACTTCGTCCTCGAGATTGAGGATGGCTTGGACGTAGGTTACACGCGTTTGGCGGTCCGCGTTCTTGGGGAGTGTATCGCTTCATGGCTTGTTCCCTTGTATGCTACATCTGTCTAGTCCACAAATGTCAAAACAGATTTGACATTGGCGGCCATTTGCAAAAATAAGAGCATCTTCCAATAGGGTGATCTCTTTTGGCCCACCTTATAGAATAAAATCATTCTCAGCAACATGGAATAGAATATCTTATCTGACACATTGAATGTCTTAAACCGTTCGCCAATACCCCTGTCAGTTTTATCTTACGATAGAAAAGTCCACCGTCGATTGGAATTTCAAATTAAGATTGGAATTTTAAATTCAGATCCTGGGAAAAAGAACAATCAAATTTATTTTATCAACAAGACAGCCATCATCCTGATCATCGACAAATTGACCTAAACGTTCAAATAGACAGCTATAGTTTTGAGGTTGTAGAGAACTTTAATTTAATTTATAATTTTCGTGGGGGCAAAACTAAGGAAGGTGAAGGAGGTCAGTTTTAAGGGAGGAACTATTCCAAGAACTTATAGACCATCTCACACACCGACATAACCTCAACGCAGAACAGTACACAAAGCACTAGACCCTTGTAGCCAACGCGATCGCCAGCTAAAAGAAAATGTAGTTTTCTCACGATCTACTGGGACAACACTGGACCAACTTCGCTCGGGCTGGTGCCACATACTAAACAACTACATTGCTCGCCAATATTGAGAAAAAATGTCCAAACTGCAACGGAGGCCCGCAAAAGCAACCGCACTAACACCGGAAATGCTATGGACCAACCCAACACAAGCGGCTCCGACTTAGAACTAGACGAATCGACAAATAAAAAGTGATTAACAGTTTCTGATTTTGTTACCTAATATATCTTTCCTGTAAACTTGCCCTTCCTCGCCTCGCTTAACGCAATCATTCACGTTTGTTTTATTTTAGGAACGAAAAGAAGGTACTAATGACGTCTCCCAACTACTCAACTCCAAAGATTTCGGTTGACAGTACGAACAAACACCACTAATATCACCAAAGCAATTGAACACATGCTAGATCATTGTGGTGTCTTGCAAGCATAAAAAAAAATCGGATGCAAGATTGTAACCCAAGCTTATCAACCGCTGCCTTCTGGGTATCTGGAGAAATGCAAAGATGAACTGGTAAGAAATGGGTCTGCAATCGACCAGCACTTCACTGTATTCGATGACCATTCGCCACCATTTTGTAATTTAGAGAACGAGTGGAAGACATAAACAATCTGTAAAATATCGCGGAATCTTTGGCCCGAATATTACAAAACCATTGCTGACAAACGTCAACAACGTCAAAAAGACCGGCACTAAATTGGTAGCAACTTAGCGGTCATAACAAATACATTCTGATGTCTTGCTATCTTATCTTTACAGGTTTCTGTAGCCATCAGGAAGTTGGGGCAGCGACATGAGGGCAGCTAAGCCAATCTTTGCGCCTAATCCCTTTTGAACGTTGTTGGATAGCAAGCAACTATTTTTCGAAGGTGTTTAGCATCTAAGAAACGTATTTGCGTAAAAATTCACGCCACATAAACCAGCATTGTGATTGACTGAAAATGGGTGAGCGTGCGACGTCAAAACTATGTGGATGATATCGATACCTACATTGGGGTATGTTTGACTTGGAAAAAGTTAAGTTAATTCTAATAATCGACTACAGGTCCATTTGACCATAATTCATAAAACTACTAAGCTATAAATTGCAAATGCAGATGCCTTACCCAATGCCAGACTCAACAATAGCTTGAACTCTTCGTAGCTTTTCTTCATCTGGAATTTTGTTGTCATCGCTATTCGCATTAGAACTGTTCACACTGCTAGACATGCTGCCAATCAGACTTAAGACATTCTCTGTTATCGCACTGGAAACAGGGTGATTGCCCAAAGCTGGAGGCAACTCCAATCTGGACAATGCACCCGAGTTCATAGCCATAATCTTTGATAATTCAAAATGCGGGTTCTGTTGATGAGGATGATTATGCTGTTGTTGTTGCTGTTGATGATGGTGTTGTTGTTGTTGTTGTTGTTGTTGTTGCTGTTGAAGGTGTTGCATAGTATGAAAATGTTGTTGAAGACCAATTGAAGTATTTGTTGATGATGTTGATGATGATGGAGAGGTTACGACCTGCGGCTGACTACCAATTATCGGGTAACGTCCATTCGAAGCCGTCCCCGAATGTGACGGGTGAATTGAAGCTGAGGCAGCAGCTGTGGACTGCTGATTAGCGATCGGTGATGTTGATTGAATGTTCGCATTTCGTGAGGCGTATATCGATTGTTCTGAATTCTTTTGTTTCCACTGCAATTGGTGTACATTTTTGTCGGACATGTTACAATTGGAAAACAAGAGTACCAAAAACACTTTGTTTTCTTAATGGTGGGGTAAAATGCAATCACACTTTATCGAGCGACACAATTAAATTCATTTTTAACTGTTGTAGAGTTTTTCTTGCAGAATAACTAATTTGCCAGAAAGTTTAAACTAGTTTTAGTGGCTCTATTGGGAAATTTTATTTTGCGCAAATACTTGATTTTCTTTATTTTATCACCATTTTATCTGTTCTTTACGCGTGTCCTTTCTTCGTCTCTCTTTATTTTTTTTTATTTTCTTTTCCACTTTTATGTCAAATTTATTTTTCTCGGCCTTTACGAAGAGGCAAGATGGTGGTCACCTTGGGCTTTGTTACATTTATCTATTCTAGCAGTTGTACGGTTGTATTAATGAAATAATTGTTGAAAAAGCAAGTGAGAGCGAATAATGGAATATGTAAATATAAATTCAATCCTCTTTATTATAATTATTTTGCTAATTTTCGGAATTTCATTAGAGACCTCCTTTTCTTTTTTTTTTAAATATTTTCCTATTGCCAGCGAACCAATTAATGGCGCAAAACAAAGTTTATTTACTTAAGCTCGTATCCTGCTCGCGCTAAATTTTATCTATATATTTAAGCATAGTACGCTGCTCGAGCTAAACTAAATTTTATCTGGTCTCCAACTTTTCTCCCCAAACATCAGCTAAAGTACTAACTAAATTTTGACACATAGCACGCCGTGGATAAGTGTCACAGAAAGCAGCTGCTCTTTGGAAAAACTTCTTGCAAAAACTATATTCTCTCTATTTCTCGTTCTAGGTACTTCTCGTCCATGTAATAATTAAAAAAGCTCAGTAGTATGGAAAAGGCGGGTTTCAGTGCAGTTTTCAGACACGGATAAAATATAGGATACAAAGCCAATATTTTTTTAAAATATTGCTAAAACATCAATAAAAATGAAACTGCCATATACCTAATAAAAATTATTGTTCTAATACAGAATATGCCTACAGTATAAATGTCCAATATTTTATAAAAATGGAAAGTTGGGAGACGCTAACCACTGTGCTACGATCGACTAACAGTTTAGGTCATACAAATCGTAAATGCATTCATCAGAAATTTAATAAAATTGAAAAAAATTTTATTGTTCGGTATAGGATTTGAACCACCACTTGGGGGATTCGTAGCCATAACGCTAACCACTGTGCTCAATATTATTATCATTATTTTCAGGAGAAAGAAAATTATTATATGCTTCAAGTCCACTTGCCATCTTTTTATTTTTTATTTTTTTTTTAATTGTATTTATTAATTTAAATTTTTATAAAGAAAATAAAAAATGTTTTAAACCTTTTAAAAAAGTATTAAACTTTTAAAAAAACTTTCTTTTTTTAAAAAATTCTTGATAAATTTGTGGTGAACTACTCATTCTATTAGAAGTGGCATACCTTCAACATTTTTAATTAATTCCTCATGATAGTTGAGAGAAAATAAATTTAAAAGTAGTAACTTTCTTCTACTAACTTCTTAATAAATTTTATCTAGCCTCATATACTCATCAGCCTTCATTTAAAAGTAGTAACTTTCTTTGATTAATAAATTTTATCTACATATACTCATCACCCTTCATTTAAAAGTAGTAACTTTCTTTGATTTACTTTACCATAAATCCTCATGATAGTTGGGAGACAATCTGTCTCCCAACTTTCCATTTTTATAAAATATTGGACATTTATACTGTAGGCATATTCTGTATTAGAACAATAATTTTTATTAAGTATATGGCAGTTTCATTTTTATTGATGTTTTAGCAATATTTTAAAAAAATATTGGCTTTGTATCCTATATTTTATCCGTGTCTGAAAACTGCGCTGAAACCCGCCTTTTCCATACTACTAAGCTCATCCTTGGGTACTTTTCCGCAACAGAACAACAAATACACAACTATCTGCCACAATTTAGCTTGAGAAAATGTGCCGAACCATTAAATGGGCACGCTAAATTTTGACAGACAGAAAATGGAGGAAAAGTTTGTGTTTTGATTATTATAGATTTTTTTGGAAGAAACCGCAGAGAACGTTAGCGTGATAAATAAAAATAAACGCAAAACCAATATACAAAATAATTATTTATCTTTGGTGTGGAGAATCGAAGTGGAGACTTGGGACGCTAAAGTTTAGCGCGAGCAGGACACTAATGTCGTTTTCCATTGGTTTCACTCGGGGATCCACTCATTCTGAAATCCAATGGAACAACAAAACAGCTTCTGAAAGAATCCAAATATTGGTGAAATGCCAAAAAATAATCTACGACTACTGTCAGTTGACTTGTATAAAATACATAAAATTACTCTTGTGTGAGTGCTTCTTGAGTGCATTCTGACTTCAAAACGAGAAGCGAAATTCTCTCCTCAGAATCACCAGAAGAGTATTTTTTGTGCCAATGGAACGGTTTCAGAAGAGATTTTGTCGATTCCGGACTCTCCCGGACGTTTCTTTTTGCCCAATGGAAAACGACATAAGCGATAGGGATTTGTTAAATATTTGCTGACTTTACCACCGGTAGTAATAAAGTTGACTAAGTGCTTGCAGGCAGTGGGTCTGTGTATTGGGCTGCAGCGTTAAAGACACCGGCCAAAACGATTGCGTCGCTATTGCTTTTCACAATAAACAACAAAATAAAATGTTTTTCTTGTTAATGCAAATTCTATAATAGACTGCTAGGTATTAATTAACTGTGAAAAATGCAATTAATTAAAAATGTAAAGCAAACACTAAAAACTGGTGGAAGTGAAGTAATCGGCAGTTTTACATTGAGATATCTCGCATGCGAACTTTGAGATAACTTCTCAAACAACCCTTCATTCCCAATCGCCTGAACTCCAGCAATGACATTTGGAAGCTGTCAAAAACATTCCGAGCACGTTGTTTGGAATTATTGCATGCAATCGTATCACATTTTTCTAAATATTCCTGTCCTGTACCTATCTTTTAACGATGGAAGAAGAACCAGCACCTGAGGAAGGCACCATCAACTTCGTGCCCGCAATATGCTTTGTAAAACGAGGCATTGCCAAGGAACGACCAGAGAAAATCGTTCTTACTCAAGAAGAACTGGCAAAGGTTATCAAAGAAACAAAAGCCGAACTGGGCGGCGTCGCAAACAGTGATGACGACGATAGTGGATCAGACGCTGATATGGATACTGTAGAACCAACAGAAGCTGCTGCCAGTACTACTGATGAATACAACTTCAACGCCTACGACAATGAGGCCGACATCCGGGTGGCGAACATTGCAAACATCGCTGAAGTAGATCCCGATCATCAGTTGGAGGATGAAGACGAGGACTCCGAAGCGGAAGATGAAATCATAAAGCCCACAGACAATCTTCTGTTGGTCGGCCACGTCACTGATGATGCAGCTTCGTTGGAGGTATGGATCTTTAACGAAGACGAAGAATCACTATTTACCCATCACGATTTCATACTGCCAAGCTTCCCCCTCTGTATAGAATGGCTTAGTCATGATCCAGGCAGCGACGCATCAGGAAATCTATGTGCACTCGGCTGCATGGATCCAATTATAACGATATGGGACCTAGACATTCAGGACTCTATAGAGCCGACTTTCAAATTGGGCTCCAAGGGAAGTCGTCAGAAGAATAAGCCTCAATTCGGCCACACGGATGCCGTCTTGGATTTATCATGGAACAGGCATTATCCTCATATTTTGGCTAGCGGCTCTGTCGATCGCTCCGTAATCCTATGGGACTTGGACGAAGGTAAGCCACACACCACAATAAGCAGTTTTAAAGAAAAAGTGCAGTCGATCGGTTTCCACTCGGTCGATGCGCAAAGTCTCCTCACTGGCTGTGCCGATGGAAGGGTGCGTCTGTACGATTGTCGCAACTCTGAGGCACCTGAAACTGGTCTACTGAAATGGAAGATCCAGGGTGAGGTGGAGAAGGTCCTATGGAATCCAGTCGATTTGGATTACTTCATTGTGGGAACGAACGACGGCAGCCTACACTACGCCGACAGAAGAAAACAATCCGAGTTCCTTTGGACGGTCAAATGTCACGATGAGGAAATTTCGGGTATCTGTTTCAATACCGAGAAAAAGGGCCTGCTGACAACCACATCTACTGACGGCATTCTGAAAGTTTGGAAGTTCGACGAGACCGTGCTCAGTGAAGTTTATAGTCATGAGTTCGCCATGGGCCGCCTGCAGTGCATGAAGCAATGTCCCGAAGATCCGTTTACGCTAGCATTTGGAGGAGAAAAGCCACCACGGTGTCGAGTGTTTAATATTAAGAATTTCGAAGCGGTTCGCCGGGCGTTTGACATTCCTGAAGTGCTGGAGTAAGAAGCAACAGCAAACCATTAGGACCTCCATAGCTTGTAATTTACCTTACTTTATGTATTGGGAACATGGACATGTTTCCTTGGACTTTTGAATTTCATGGAAAATAAACTTTATACACCTGTCAACTATTATTTATTATCTTACAAAATCTTGTACCTAAACTCGTTTCCCCGTCATACCCGGCACACGATACAGAAACTCCCCATCATCATCATAGTAGCAATCCTCCACTTTATATGTGGCACCATGCTTCCTCAGCTTCCGCGGTATGTAAATTCTGTCCCTGACTTTCGCCATCTCAAATTTTCTTATATCTTCGCTGCTGACAACAATTTCATCGGAGGCATACTTCTCCAGGCTAAATGGGTTATTCGCTTCTACTAAATCCGTTCCAGTGGTGGCATGCGCTGATGGCACTGCCTCTGATGAATCGTTAAGTTTCAGAGCTTTCAGTTCCTGTAGACGCATTTTACGCTTATCCTTAACTTTATCCGAAATATAAGTATCCTCGTCTTCGGAAGAAGGCATTTTGGACACGCCTTTAGGTTTTGTATTTGTAAGCATCTTTTGTTCCGGTACCTTGTCAGCATATCCCTTGCAACTTGTAATAATGCTTAGGAAATCAGTTCTCTTGGGTCTCGGCAATGGGGGCCGTGGAGTCCAATTCGGTACAAAATTTTGCAAGTCCTCTTTCCTTCGAGAAGCAAACTTCGTCAAATGTTCTCTTAGCGAGGCATCGAGTCTCGAGAACCCACCTTGCTTAAGGCTTTCCCAATTCTCCATTACACCCTCATCGTGGTCCTTGATTCGTTTTGCAGATCTAGCTGTCCATTTGGTTCGGATAATTTGCTGTATAATCTGCGAATTGGCAGGAAAACTTTCTGCTAACTTTTCAGCCGTCCACTCCTCTGGATCTCGTGCGTTCAGCCATTTTATTTGCTCCTTCTCGGCATAGGTGAGAAAGTTGGGAAGTTTCTCTTTGAAGTATTTATTTTTCACCACCCAATGACGCATCTTCTCACGGTATGCTTCCATTTCAGCTTCGTGTTCCTTGTGGGACCTGTGCACATGCATAAAATCTGATTCCATCTCTTCGAAGTCTTCGTAGTTGTCCTCTGGTTTGATTATGTTTTCCCTTTGAAATACTTGAGTTTGTATTCCGATACCGGGATTGGCTTTGCGACGAACATAGTTCGCTGCTGTAGCTGTGTAAAACGAACGCTGAAAGGTTTTTGCAAGGAACATGGTTCAGGTTTGGCTGAAAATAAGATTTAAGCCAATCATAAAATTATGTTTAAAGAAGAAATTTAGGTTGAAGTTAGCAATGCCAATGACAAATAGATAACTAGAATTCGTGATTGTAATTTTAACTTACAAACGTTTTTTATCTCAATAATTTAATAAGTCATTTAACTTAAAAATGTAATTTATTTACAGGTGTTCATAACCATAACAAAATGATAGGGACATTTATTCTGCTTTTGATATTTCGAACTCAGCAGAGCAAAAATGACAGCTGGACGAAACTAGTGATATAGGTATATTCGAATGGGAAATATTTAGACTGAACACTTATGTGGTACCTATTCGATTGGGCGCTCAAGCACTTTTTATGTTCGTTTGGGACAAAAAGAAAACAATCTTTTTCAGAATTCAGAGTAGTTTTGCTAATCTGGATTTTTTTTTCAGATTTGCTTCAGATTTACCAAATGTGTTTGAGTTGGACAACTAGTGGAGTTTGTGTACGTTTTCTTGAAATTTTTCAATTGCGAAGAAACGCATTGCATCGGATGGATCTACTTTTGTTAGTTATTTATGTAAATACAAATGTTAAAGTATAGTATGCTGCTCGCACTTAAATTAAGCTCCCATGCAAAAATGTCTCCAAAGATAAAATTAAGCAAAGCAGTACGCAGTTCAAGCTAAATTTGTTAGCTACTGTACGAAAAATCTCTACAGAATTTAAGCGTATTAATGCAAAATACATTTTTCCACAGCTGAATTTTGAAAAAGTATGAAAAATGGTTGGAAATTCGTTGTTGTTAATTTAATTTCTTTTAGAAATGGAATATTTTAACGAGGAGTAATGAAAGAGGTTTTTGAGGAGGGAGCTGTAGAAGTACAGTATTCGTTTGGGGTTTTCAGATTTTGCTCTCAGATTTCATCGGTGCGTCTAATCCAACATAAAAACGTCACTTGCTCTGTTTTTTTTTTATTGATATTAGTGCGATTGGAATATTTGTAGGTAGCATTCGACACTTTTCTACGCATATTCAATTTACTGGTTAAATTTTATATTAAGCCTTCTTCTTCTACATTAAAAACTAACAATGATAGATCTACCCGATGTAATTTGTTTCGCTGCAGTTGAAAAATTGCATGAAAACTAACCGAACACAAAAAGTGGCCTTGAGCAAAAAAAAAGTACTCTAAATAAAAATATGATATATATCACACATATATGAATGCACTCACCATTTCACTCCAACTTTGTATATCATTTCGCATTCAAAAGTAAGCATTGCTAGTTTTTTTGCTATTTATTTATTTTGGACTCGTATTAATACCATATACTTTCTCAAGATATTCCAATTCAATCTTCGGCATTGTTTTTAAGAATCACTGGCCAATTCTTCGGCAACATAAACGATAGTACACCGCCTCGGATAATTTGACGATATCAGTGGACTGCGGATTTTTTTATAAAATATTATTCAATTGAGTTATGTTTCTCTGAACACAGCTCCTATTGCCTATCTATGTACAAGGCGTCATCTGTTTTCAAGCACCAGCAACAATGGGTTAAGCTTCTTTGATTTCACAATCGATAACTCCATTCCATCGATAACTGCGCGGTAAGCCGGCCTGCATCTTTTCTTTGAATGGTTTTGGTTATTTTTGTATAAAAAAATAACTCAGATAGCACGCCAAAACGAAATTTGCTCCGCCATTTTTTTTCTTGTTCAGCGCTTTTCTTCCGTTGGTGTATCGATCGCTAAGCCCAAGTGAATAATTTGTGGTGAGTGCGAATTTTGTCTGCAAAATTCTGTGTAATAGCTACTACTGTGGGTATTCTAACGCTCAGTTTGTTTGTTAAATAAACCCTTGGTGAGTTTTAGCAAAACAGTTTCAATTAAGTGCTAAAATCTAAGCGTCTCCCTAATTGCAAAAATATAGATATGGAGTTTGAGGATAACCAGCAATCACAAGTGGACGGAGATAATTCTGAAAATGGAGCCGAGAATACTGTTGGTGGCAGCAGCAATAATGAACAAGCCGGACCCGATAATCGCGAAAAAGAGCGCGATCGCCGTGGACGTGGAGCTCGAGGCACCCGGTTCTCTGACGCCGAAGGCGGCGGCAATCGGGATCGTAGCCGGGAACGGCGCAATTGCCGCGTATACATATCAAACATCCCATACGACTACCGCTGGCAGGATTTGAAAGACCTCTTCCGACGAGTAGTAGGCAGTGTGGAGTATGTGGAGCTGTTTCACGATGAGAATGGCAAGGCTCGTGGTTGCGGTATTGTCGAATTTAAGGATCCCGACAACGTCGAGAAGGCCCTCGAGAAACTTAATCGCTATGAAATCAATGGCCGTGAACTGGTAGTCAAGGAAGATCATGGCGAGAATCGTGATCAGTATGGACGGATTATACGCGACGGAGCCGGTGGTGGCGGCGGCGTAGGTGGTGGCGGAGGCGGCGGTGGTGGTGGTATCGGTGGCGGCGGCGGTGGTGGTGGCAACCAACGCAACGATCGCATGGACCGCAGCTTCAACAGGCGCAACGATGATGACAGATTGTAAGTTCACAGCTAATTCTAGCGTATATGTAGAAAATATTGATTTGTAGCATGGATTTGCAAGGAAGAAGGCTGTCACTCACTGGCCCCCATTATTAGATGGTGCGATAAGTTTGCTATGACTGCGTTTGGTTACACGTCTTTCTTTGAGGTCGCGCGCTGATGATGGTGGTCATTCATGATGTTGAAGTGGGTCGTCGTGTTTTGGGCTCATTTTGTAATCGTTTGATTAGATCTTTCCTACTGGCCAATGGTGATGTGTGCTGTGCAACAGATTGCATATTGAATGTCGTTCCTCCTCCATCGTCGTCGTGTCCTTCGAACAAACAGTGACAGCCTTGCCAAAAATATGTTTCCTCGTTTAGTTTGCATAGCTCGGATGATGGGGTGGCGGGCAACCGGCGGCGGTGTTTTGCGATGCGCGAACCAACCCTCTTGCATCTCGCAACTTAGCCTTTTGTTATCTTTTGTTCTCTTCCTGGCTTGAGCTGCTGCTGACCCACAACAATTTGCTTTTCTTTTTCTGAACAACATTTTCTTCTAGATCTGGGCGTAATCATAACGTTGGTAATATGATGTCTAACGATTATAGTAATGCGTCTTACAATTCGTACGGTCTGTCTGCTTCGTTTTTGGAGAATCTTGGAATTAACGGACCTTTGCATAATAAAGTTTTTGTTGCTAATGTGAGTATTGAATTGAACTTTTTTTTTTCTTGTTTTTGTTTTCTTTCTTTCATTGTTTACAATAAACCTATTGTTTAAGTTTTCCGTTTATATAATTTTATTTTTTGTTATGAAAGGTTGTGTGACTTTGAACGCTTAGAAAAATTCAAAACGGGGCTTAAAGCGAGTAGATTTTGATTTTTGTTGCATAGGCGGGATTTTTAAGTTTTCAAATATGTTGTTGGAATGCAAAGTATAGTGTTTTAAAATTGGTTAAGTAGGATTGCAGTTTACAGTGGGGCTATGCTCGCATTACAGAGGTTTCTCCTTTTTCAAAGGCTTTCCAACTTTCGACAGTCATGACTCACACTGGGTCTATTTGCACTTGGGTTTGTTATGGTTGCGTTGACCGGCACTTTTTACTTCACTAAGACCCAAATAAATTACAATTTTACTAGGTAGAAGCGGTTTGAGAAAGCGATTGGCCGAAACAATTCTCGGAAACAAATGAATTGTATTAAGAAAAATTAAGAAATTAACTTCTCCACTTAACTTAACTGTTTATCCACGAACCAGGCAACTGGATAAATCGTACATTACCATAAGGTTTGCATGGTTTTCTTCTAAAAAACAATGGAGAAGTTACCTTTGGCTGGAACGCGTCCCACAAGAGAAAACACGTAAAGGGTGATTTTTTAGCTGGTTTGGTTTTGGCAACACCGGTTTTGACAGCTGACGTGTGTTTAGTACCTTGTGTCACTGTCAAACAGCTTCAGTTTGGTTTGCAATTTAACCATGGATCGTCTTACAAATGAACAACGCTTGCAAATTATTGAATTTTACTATCAAAATTCGTGCTCGGTTCGAAATGTTCATCGCGCGCTGCTTCCATTTTATGATCGGCATTCTCGACCTTCTGAGCAGTCTATTCGGAAGATTGTGACCAAATTTCGCACCAAATTTACTTTGTTGGACATTAAACCACCAACACGTTTACGTACTGTGCGTAGTGAAGAAAATATTGCGGCCGTATCAGCTAGTGTGACAGAAGACCGCGAAATGTCGATTCGGCGCCGTTCCCAGCAGTTAGGCCTTTGTTACAGCACTACGTGGAAAATTTTGCGGAAGGATTTGGGCGTAAAGCCTTTTAAGATACAGCTGGTGCAAGAACTAAAGCCAGCCGACCGAAACAATGGCGCAATTGCGAGGCGAGTTTGGTGAACAGTTAATTTCACGTTTCGGGCCGGTCAATTGGCCGCCTAGATCGTGCGATTTGACACAATTAGATTATTTTTTGTGGGGGTATGCCAAGGCTAATGTGTATAGGGACAAGCCCGCTTCGATTGACGCACTGGAAGCCAACATCCATGCATTCATTCGTGAGATACCGGCCGATATGTGTGAAAGAGTATGCCAAAATTGGACTCAGCGGATGGGCTACCTGAGACGCAGCCGCGGTCAACATTTGCATGAAATTATCTTTAAACATTAAATTGCAAGGTTCAAACTATCGATTCAAATAAATATTTCATTCATTTTTTCGAATTTTTTGTGTTTTTTTTTTAAAAAAAGTTCTAAACCTCTTAAAAAATCACCCTTTATTTAAGGATCTCAAAGAAAGAGGTCGCATTTTCCCTCGTTGATCACTTTACTGCTCCGTCCGGAGCGACTAAATCGCTGGTACATTTTAGACATTTACGACCGGCCTCTGTATAGTTTTTCTTTGTACGACTCAAACGCAAAATAGTTGGCCCGTTTACTTTCCGTCTTATGAAATTCGAAAAAAAAGATTGGCACTCCAAAGAAAACAAACAAACTCAAAATTTATTTCGTTATTGTGAAAGTGTTAGACATATACATTTAAAAATAATTCTTTATAAAATAATAACAGTTCATTAAATAATTAAATAAACGAAATTATTGTAACTCATATAACGCAAAATACTTGACCCACTCTTTTATCGACGCAAAAAAGTTGGCCTAATATAAAAATAACTGTCTTTTACCACTGAGTGACGTCACCTTTGTTTGTAATAATGGCTGTAATTCGACTTGGAAGAGTTTCCACTAAATTAAAGCGGTATTCAGGATTTATGCCATTCCAAACTTCTTGGATCTTTTCCTTCAAGTCATTCAAGTTTTTAGCCGGATTTGTTCTTAATTCTTTTTTCATTTTTCCCCACAAAGTCTCAATTGGAGGCCACGTTAGAACTGGAATGGTGTGTTCTCGAAGCCAGCTCATATTTTGCTTGGCTGTATGACATGATGCGCCATCTTGCTGAAATGTAAAACTGCCATCTTCTGTGTGCAGCCGCGGAATCGAAGGTAAAAGTTGGTGCTCTAGGATGTCTAGATACCTACTGGCATTCACAGTACCATCGATGAAGCGAAGGTCACCTACTCCTTGAGCTGACATATATCCCCATACCATGCGGTAAATTTAGTTTTTCGTCTAAAGCAGTCTGGGTGAAATGCTTCAGCTGGCGTTCTTAAAACTCTTGATCGTGAGTGTCCAACACAAAGTTCGAATCGAGACTCATCGCTCCATATTACACTCCTCCATTGCCTTAGCGTCCAGTTTTGATGATCGCGAGTCCACCTTAAGCGCTTCTTTTTTTGCAAAGGAGTTAAAAGTGGTTTTTCTTTTGCCTAAGTGACGGTTTTTTAGAAGAAACAATTTTCTAAGTTAATAAAACAAAAACCAATTTGGTTAAAAATTACTGTATAAAATTTGTATCCCATTATCTTCATTTCTCGAATGCAGGTGTCTCTTGAAACTTGCTTTTTATTCACATTTTTCCACTCTAAGGTGATGTTTGCCGTGTAGCACGACGATCTTTCTTGAGAATTTTTCTTAAAGCCCTTCTATTACGATCGTTAGCAATTGTTGGTCTTCCAGTTTTCTTCAGTGGGTTCACATTTCCAGTCTTCTTGAATAAATTATTATTATTATTATTATTATAAATTATTAACTTGTAATTAAAATTACTTGTTAGTACTTATTTTAACGAGCCTAGCTGCAGTGACTTTTGGCTCTATTATATTATTTGTTTGATTAAATGATAATAGGCGTGTTTTTTTGAGCTTCGTTCTCAGCAAAGCAAAGTAAATTTTCAGCATACAATTTACAATAACTACTGCGAGTCTCGATGTGTCAAGTAGAGCGTAGTTGTTGTAATTGCGTGCTGAAAATCCTACTTTACTTTGCTTTGCTGAGAATGAAGCTCAAAAAAACTGGCCTAATATTAGTTTTCGTAAGAAAGTTAGAAATTTTTTCAATATTTGTAGGACTGGGGTTACTAAGTATTTCATATATAGATTTATTTTTAAAAAGATTATTGATGATAGGTTTAAAAACGGAGCAATTTTCTAGAATATGTGTTATGTTCAGGGTGGTTTTGCAGGTTTCGCAAGTTGGAGGGCTGTTCTTGGTAAGAAGGTATTGGTGAGAGGCTGAGGTGTGACCAAGTCGTAGTCGTATGAAGTTCATTATTTTTTGTTTAGAAATGGTTGTGGGGTAGACGGGATTGAGTTTCTCCGGGTTTACTTTCTTGTAGTGATGGTGGTACAGGCTCCAATCGGTTTTGATACGGGTTTTTGAGGACGTTTGAATAAGTTTTATCAAGTCTTGTTTAGTGTAGACGTTAAAACTATATACCGGAGCATTTTTGACCGAGATAGCAGCAGCATCAGCGTTTTCGTTACCTTGGATCCCGACATGCCCAGGAGTCCACATCAGCTTGACATTCCTTGGTGATTTTATAAGTTGATATCTGATTTTTGATATAAGTTCTGTGTTGTTGTTTGGATTTTTTATGGCGTTAAGGACGGATATGCTATCGGAACATATGATGTGTTTACCTCGGAGATTCATTGCTGTCTTAGTTGCTCGAAGGATGGCGAAGGCTTCTGCTGTAAATATTGAGGCGAACTCAGGTAGATTGCCTATGCAGACTGTTGAAATCAGAGACAAATGATACTGAGACCCCCAACTCACAATCCTCTTGCCGCTGGGCCCCTCAGATATTTCCAAATTTTTTGCGATGTTATATGCTGAAACGTTTTTTTTTTACGCTTTTATTATTAAATTACTTATGTCTTCCGATAAACATTTGCCACGCGCCATAGTGCACTTTGATTGCGACTGCAATCATTGAATTCCTGACTTTAGACATCCGCACTTAAGTAACGCAACAATAAACGGCAAATGTCAAGAGAGAAAGACATTATCCAGCTTAGGCCAACTATTTTGCCGCGAAAAAACTAACGGGCCAACTATTTTGCAAAGAAAAAAATGGGTTAACAGTTGAAATTTGTGGCAACAAACATTAACAGTTTTAACTTATTGATTGCTTTGTAAGGAACACATGTTCATGGATAATATTAAGAAAAAAAAATCAACTTTTTATTAATTATGCATAATAATAACGCATTTGAAAATGTATGTGATAACAAATACAATACTAGGCCAACTATTTTGCGTTTGGGCTCGTATACCTCTACCACGATCCATTGCACCCCGAGAAAGACTGTCTTTCTTTACTTTTCTTACGCAGTTCTAATTGCTTATAGTGAGTCCCAACATCTTTATTCTGTTTGCCAACTATAGGTGACACAGTATATGTGCCGCTGTCTAGGCTCTCCCGAGGCCTAGTCTCATCCTCTATAATACTTATCTTCCATAAAATGATGGCCAGCGTTCTGTGAGTAACGCTACCATCTATTTACGGCGGTTTGTTTGGAACGAACATCCGCACGAAATCCAGCACATTTGCGATGTGCAAATTTAATTTAACCAGCATGAGGAACAAAATGAAACGCTGTAAAAAAAAGCTTCAGGAAACAATGCGCGGGAACAAAAGGCCAAACGAACAGTTGTTTTAACTAAATCTATTTTGAATAAGATGTGAACACGTAGGCAGACAAATCTGTCTTATTTCAATTGAGCAAGCTCTCGGTGTTCATGAAGCGGCCTTTGCAAAACGGTTTTCACTGACGGACGCCCAGAATTTATCAGAAGTATCCACGTTTGGCCTTATAATCCCTAGATTAGATTACATTTTCGTGTGGAGGTGGTATATTCTATCCTAGATCAGTGCGGCCACAGGTGGGCCTCCGTTTATAGCTCGTCCATGATGGCGCAGTTTGTTAGAAAAGCGGCTACCGCTTTGGGTGAGCTGGCAGCCATGTCGACTGCTTCGAGGTAAAATTGACATTTACGTGTTGCGGCTACGCATTTGCTGTCACATTATATGTGTTCTGCTGTTTCCATGTCCTCATTGCACAATCTGACACGACAGTGTCCTGTGAGGATGTCCGTGACCAGTCGAATCTGACCTCTACTACTTTTGTTGATTTGTAGCCCGCAAATGCAGCAACTAAGTGCCAAAACTACTAGATCGAGACCTTAATCCAGTTCATTTTCCACAAATGTAATGAACGCTGACGATAGTGAAACAAATTCGGGCAGAATATATCGTCATTTGGTCATCAAAGTTTCAAAAATAATATCGTCCCGACGATTATTGTTGTACGGAATCTGCCCCCTGGCTATTTTGTCTGATTTTTCGTTGCCTTCATGGATAATGTGTCCTTTGTTTGTACATAGTGGCAAATAGTTGTAGGAGTTGAACACAATCCCAGATTACTTTTGATGTGAAGGCGTAAATTGCAAGTAGGGCTGCTTTACTATCGCAGAGAATGTAAATGGCTGAATTCCAAAACGCAGTACTTCTGCATTACTGATTAATCAAGCGTTCCAAAACGCAAACGGATTACTAGGATGCAATGCAAACTTTTCCAAAACGCATTGTGAACGCGTCAACTGCGTAAACAAAAGCAAACAGAGCATCGGTAATGATTATGATGCAAATGAAATTTGACAATTCAGTTTGAAACGCCAAATAAAATTGATTGATGGATGGAGTCGTAAGTCAAATAATAGGTCTGTTCCTTTACTTTTAAATCTTACGAATTTTTACTTATTCTTACGAATTTGTACGAATTTTTACTCAGTGCCGTTCCTCAACTCGAAAAATTTGTAAAAGAGAGCAAAATATTATACATCCACTGACAATCTTACGAATTTTTACTCAACAAATTTCTTGTTGTAAGAATTGAAAAGGCTGTCAGTCACCTTACAATTAACAGCTGATTTGAATTTTGTTGTCCAATTTAACATATTTGAGTCCTTTGGTTTTGAATTCTTGCGTATTAAAATTGTATCAACAGGCGGGAAAATAAAATTGAATGTTCTCCTTAATTTCTTTTCGAATGTGACGACGAAATTCTTCTTAGCTGTAGCTATCTAAGGAGTAAGAAAGGCCCATCTCTTTCACGTAATTTTAAAAGCCGTATCGCTTTTACTTCTTTTCTTCCAAAACTCGGATTCATGAAGAAGAATTACGATTAATTCCGAATCGCTTTCATCGCTAGGTAGATGAATGAACTAATTTTGTTCATAAATTAGCAAATTGTTCGAGTTTATGTGATATTTTAACGACTTTTCATCCACTTTTTTGAATTATTTATCAGTCATTTTTATAAATTACTACAAAAGCGTTCCCTAACTTTTTCAAAAGTGTCTGTCTCTGTGAGTGAATTTTTACCCACCACTGCAATTTTGACAGTCTTTTCGCTCGCGCTGCCATTTTGACAGTCTTTAGCTCGCGCTAAATTTTAGCGTCCATAGTCTCCACTTCATTTCTCCACACCAAAGATAAATGGTCGCTAAATTATTAAACATCATATAGATGGGTCAAAAACCATTTCATCATGACAGTAAACGTTATTTTTATTATTCGCGTACATACAATTTTCGAATTTCAAACTTCAAAGACAATGCATTGTCTGAATCGTTCCAAAACAATAGATATAAGCAAAATTGAAGAAGATATTATCATTGCTGCAACAGCTCAAATAAGTTCTATAATAGTAAGCAGAAGACGACACGTTCCTTCGTGTCGGGTAAATCCATATTTGCATTGTTCCTCCACAAGCCTGCAATTTTTTTATGTTTTTTATCGCATGAACGGAATTTTTGGTTTTGCGTTCTCTTTTATTTATCGCACAAATGTTGTCTGCGGTTTGCTCTAAAAAAATCCAAAGTAAACACAACACAAATTGTTTCCTCTTTTCTTCTGTCAAAATTTATCTTCGATTTAATGTACCGGACATTTATTTCGCGAGCCAAATGAGTGGAGTCTTGTCATCGGCCCATCTATATGAAGTTAAGAATTTAGCGAGCGAACAGGATACTGCTTTGCTAAATTTTATCCTGTTGACATTTTTGTTTCGGGAGATAAAATTTAGCGCGAGCAGGATACTAAGCTTTGTGAATTGAAGACAAATATATGTTGATTAGAAAACAAAAAATCTAGAAAGCTATCATACGTTTTCTGAATTTTCTTTAGGTTTTTCCAAAGCGAAATCATTTCGTGCTTAAGTTTTGGCCAACACTGTAGGCGTTCATCATTGTTTCTTTCATGATGTTTAGAATAACTTCAAGTGCGGCTGTCGCCAGTTGCGCAGACACAAGCAAGTCTTTGTATTTAGTATAGTTTAGGTTGTGCTGTCATTTGCGTAGCTTTTTTCCACCAGATGGCGGTGGCATACGTTACAATAGGTCTCGTCATTGCTGTGTACATCCACACTGTCAGTTTGGGGTTAAGTCCCCAATTTTCACCGAGTAGACTTTTGCTCGGGTCCATAGTGAGGCCCTGGCTTTATCGATAGTCTTGGTAAGGTAAGAGTTCCACGTAAGTTTTTCATCCAGTGTGATTCCCAGACAAACTTCCTTTGAGAACTCTATTTTTTCACCGCAGGGTGTCACGTTCTGAGTCTATTTTGCTTTCTTCTCTTAGTGAGACTAGGGTTTTTTTTTTTGGGGATTGTCATTGAGGCCAACTTTTGCGCACCATTCAGCAACTAGGTTAAGAGCCCTTTGGAGGTGATCCGAGATTGTGTCTCGTCGTCTGCATATCCGTGGACATAGAAGCCGTCATTACAGAGAATTATCCGTAGTTCATTTACTACGACGGGTCATGAGAGTACTACTCCATGGGGACATCCTTTCGTAGCTAATAAAATGAGTTTATTGCTGCCTAGTGAGGTTTTCATTGGTTTTTCCTCCAGCATTTATTTTATCCATTTACATGTTGTGTCCTCTATTCCCATGTCAGAGATTAGATTAGGTTAGATTCAAGAGCGGGAGAGCCTGCTAGGGGCTCTGGCACTGCGGCTTCTTAAAGGAGCCTACTGTGCCTATCCTGGTTAATTTGCTAGAGCAATCTTTTCACTCCAGAGGCAGCCAGGGAGACAAGAATCTTCTCTGGGTGTAAGTCAGAAAGGGATGCTAAATTGACAAATTCAGTGCCAAGGATGCTTTCTTTGCCGCGACATAGAGCCGGACATTCTGTGAGTTTGTGTAGAGAAGTTTCGTCACTTTCCAAAGTCTGCAGATTGGATCCGGTGAGACGGCAATGCGGTGGAGATGTTTTTTCACAAGACGATGGCCGCTGATTGTTCCTGTTAGGATCCTCTGGTTATTTTTGCCCAGATTGATCAGGAAGTGCGATTTTCTGGACGAGAACTTAGGGAAAAATTGTCTGGTGCAGTTCTGCCCAGCTGTACTGTGCCAGATATCATATGACTCGATTCGAGAGAGGTTTTTAATGTAGTTCCTGAAATGGTATTTGCTGACTCCGCAGAAGGGTTGCGGTTCGCTAAGTGTAGAGGTTGCTCCGATTTTAGCCGGTGAGTCAGTTGATTCGTTACCCTCAAATCCTCTGTATGCTGGAATCCAGTGGAGGCTTTTCTTAGAAAGTTCATAGATGGTTCTGAATGTTTCTAATATACAGCCCTATTCTGCTATTTTGGATTTTAGATTCGATTCCCTTTCACTCTGCCTTTCCATTCTGCTATCCATCGGGTGAACTACATTATCCAAACGAATTTGTCATTCAAGTTAACAGCTGTTCACGTGAAATCCGTATCAAGTTTGTATGGGTAGAATTGGACTTTTTTTCCCACCTTCAAACAGTGGAATAAGAGAATCATCAAACAGAGAACTTCACAGAAAGATTAGAAAATCCAAAAAAATATATCATAAAACTGACGGATGAAACGTTAGTTGATTCATTTTCAATTTTTAATAGATAAATTAATTATTTCAAAACCGTAGGTTTGTCAAAAACTTTCGCTTAAGTAAAAAAACATTCCAGTACGTATTGAATATTGATGAATCGAATCTTACCACAGCGCAATAATGCACTTTTTAGTTACATTGTATCAACCACAAACCAGAAAGACGATCCATTTAATTTCAAATCCGCAACATTTGACATGCGGATCTGAATTGTATAGAATGTATGCGTTCACGTGAATAACAGAATACCGCACAGTATTACCGAACTAACGAGGTAAATCCACATTCGATTCGAATGAATAGTAGAATAGTGTGAAGTGAAAATTGAAGAAAAATTCCGCCCGGTGAATAGCAGAATAGGGCTGATAAGTTCAGATTTTATGACAGATGAGTCAAGGGCTTTGAGAGCTGCTCGGCTATCTGAAAAGATAAATTTGGCTTTTCCACGTGTGTTAGAACTTATATTTATTCTAGCGCCATGTTTGATTGTAAGGACTTCAGCCTGACATATGGATAAGTTTTTCCCAAGGCTGACTGACAAGTTCACCTGGGGCGACTATCAATAGATTCCAGAGCCAGTCCCTGACTCCATCTTAGAACCGTCTGATGATGTCAGATCGTGATGGCGCGGGTTTATATTTATCCCAGTCATCCCTAGAGGCGATAATTATGGAGAAGTTTTGTGGAAGCCGTATTCCGGTAGCATGTCAAGAGGCATGCTCAATGGGCTTGAAGGCTCCATGGTGCCGAGCACAGACAGATGACCTCCCCGATAGGAATAGGGTTCAAAATTGTTCAAATGGAACAGACGATGAATATCTACTTAATCTGTCCTCCATCTGAATATGTGTATTACGAAGAGCTCTATATTCTGTGTTGTCGAAAGCTCATTCTATATCGAGGAAGCAACCAACCGTGATTTCTTTGTCTCTGAGAGATGTTTCAATTTTCGTGGTAAGACCTTGCAATGCATAAGTGGTTGATTTTCCAGGTTGATGGGCATATTCACTCCTATCGAGGTATCCGTTCGAAAAAAATTCCGATACGAAAGTCAAATCTGATCGGAACTCAATTTGCGTTCGAAGTATCCGTTTCGGAACAAAATAATTGAAGCACATAAACGCGTTCATTTCACGTATGAAAATATTCCGCAGCAATAAGTTGTCGGAGAGCTTTGGAAAAAATGTGCAGCGTAGCTGTCAAAAGTAAGTGGTATAACGCGGTTCCTCGCGATGCGACAAGGTGCGCTACATGTCATCGGAGAATTTTTCCGAAAGTTGTATCGGAACGGATACCTCGAGCCCTACTATTGGCGTTTTTTCTTTTTTAGTACAGAGCACAACCTGAACTGTTATACAAAAAGTTCGTGTTTCTTTTTAGCTCAAACACATCAGAGCTCCGAATTTGTGTTTCTTTTTTCGTTCAGACCATGATCAGAGCGCGCCCTATGAGCTCAGAATAAATTGACTGAGCAGGGCTGAGTATAAAGCTGATTACACACTTCTAGTCACATTTGACAGAAAAATAAAACAGGATAAACAAAATAATTCAAAAGGCGGACTTGTTGCTCTGAAAACTGAAGGTTAACCAATTTAATAAACAACAATTAATAAATATTCAATTTATACATAAGGTCTGTTTTTTTGAGCTTTTTTCTCAGCAAAGCAAAGTAAAGTAGGATTTTTAGCACGCAATTACAACAACTACGTTCTACTTGACACTTCGAGACTCGCAGTAGTTATTGTAATTTGTGTGCTGAAAATCTTACTTTACTTTGCTTTGCTGAGAACGCAGCTGAAAAAAACACGCCTATACACTCTGTAATTCTATAAGTAAGTTATGAAAGCGAAATTCGAACAGCCAACTATTTTTTGTTTTCTTGGTTTAAATTTGGTACTAACTTTTCCGAAAGTTAATGTCAAATTCGTTCGAATTCGCGAATAATCATTCTACATCAAATGCGCTTGCGAGAAGGTTGATTTAAGAAGTTTTTTTTTCAGAATGTAAGTAAATACATTTTATAAATTAATAATTCATGAATATTTCATATCATCTAAAAGTGTGTCACAGTTTGAAATAATGATGCAATTTATATGACCTGGCATCCAGATTTGTCCAAGGGATATTTAAAAACAGCCGAAGCTAGACAAAAATCCAAGCATTTATGGACTTATTTGACCAAAGATTTGTTAGATTTATCTCTAATCCGTCTTCGTTCAACTTGTTGAATTTTTTCCGGATTTCCTTCAGACTCCAACCAAATTGCGACACTAGGCCTGTTTTTTTGAGCTTCGTTCTCAGCAAAGCAAAGTAAAGTAGAATTTTCAGCACGCAAATGAAACAACTACGCTCTACTTGACACTTCGAGTCTCGCAGTAGTTATTGTAATTTGTGTACTGAAAATCTTACTTTACTTTGCTTTGCTGCGAACGAAGCTCAAAAAACACGCCTACTGTCCATGTTTATAAATTATTTTTTGTTTCACTGACATTTTTTTGGAATATACCAAGCATAATGTGAGACTCGTTTGGGTTACGTCAAACATAATGCGAGAATCGTTCGAAAATCGCAAAGTTTTCGGCAAATAGTTTGGCATTACCGGCATTCGATTCTACTTTCATAGAGAGTACCATTTGAAAGTTGAATCGCAAATATCTTTCGAATAGAATCAATAGTAGAATCGAGTTTCATAGTAGGGCACCTCGATAGGGGCGATAGATATTTGTTGAAGTGCCACGTCTCTGATATATCTATCGAGGATTTTTTTTCCATAGTTTTGAGGAAAAAGGAAGTGAGGCTGATTGGTCTATATATTTTACAACGACCTCCTTCCACTTTTTTGGTATATAACCCCGCGGATAACTAGCTCTAAAGGGGCTTCTTAAACGGGTAGCATGAAATTTTGTACTAGAGCTGGGAACATTCCATCTTCTCCAGGGGCTTGAACGATTTGATTGCCCAAACTATTTTGCCTTCATGGAAAATTTCCTTAGATCTGTACCAGTCCTCTCTGAGTGGTGTGTTTAACCTTCTCTGGGGGGTATTTTCTTGCGATTTTGGAGTTTTTCGAGTGGTAACGAGCATAAATTTTCTTTTGTAGGAAGTTGTTTCGGTTTATGCGGCCAAATTTATGATTTAGATACGAATCATTTTTGATTTAAAAACATTTTACGGTAAGCATTTTAAGGATTTTTTTTGAAGCGAGTAAGGATACTTCGACTGTACCCAACAGCCCTTATACCTCAAGTCCTAAGTCTGCATCATTCATTTAGTTGTACAAGTCGACAGAGTTCTTGCAGTGATTTTCTTTTCCAAGTCCTTTTTTTTAGAGACTTTTGCAATCCATTACCTTACACTTACACTTGAAGAAGTAGGTAACAAAGTAGAAGGTAGGAGTCACACGCCGTCAAGCATTTCTTTGGGCCGTCCTAGGTTTGATTTTTTGCTAGGAATTGTCTCGGGAATCAGGTCAGATTGGGAAATAGGTTCCTCCAAGTTTTCGAGCCCTCACAGTCAGAATATTTTTCTAATATTGCGCGTTCGAATTTTCGAATAAAGTCCGCCCCGATTCGGTGTTTAGCAGCCAGACATAGTTAGGAAAAGAATGCGAATTAAACTTCATTGAAAACGCGACGAACAAGTCTTATTTTGCGATTTGCATAGGACTAGCGCTAAATTAGGGCTTGTTTTTGAACTTTTTTTTTTATTGTACAGACTCAGGGAAGCACTTACGTTTTAGATGAAATTTCAACGCGATCGTTTCGACCCACTGGAGCGAGGAGCTCTAAAGGGAACATTTTAGAACAAAGCATGCGTGTATACTAATACGATGATATTATATTTTTGCAGTTGGATTACAAAGTCGATTCCAAGAAACTCAAGCAGGTGTTCAAGCTGGCCGGAAAGGTACAAACAGTTGACTTGTCCATGGACAAAGAGGGCAATAGTCGTGGATTTGCAGTCATTGAATATGACCATCCAGTCGAAGCTGTGCAGGCCATTTCGATGCTTGATCGTCAAATGTTGTTCGATCGTCGTATGACTGTGCGCTTGGATCGCATTCCGGACAAGAGCGAGGGTGTCAAACTGCCCGAGGGATTGGGCGGAGTGGGCATTGGACTCGGACCCAACGGTGAACCACTTAAGGATGTGGCACGCAACTTACCGAGCATCACCAACCAACAGCCACAACAGCAATCGCAACCACAAATGTCATCCAATTCGGGCAACATGAACATCGGCGGTGGAATGTTTAGCAATCAAGTGCAGCCCTCGCCTGTGGCACCAGTTTCTGTGAATAAGTCCCAAGGTGGTGGCAGTTTAATGAATGCCGCCGGTAGTCTAAACTTGGGCAATTTGTCTTCTTCGAATTTGGCCGCTCTGACAAATGTGGTTGGGGGACTGGGGGCTGCCCTTTCCAATCCCTTGCTAACGAGCAGTCTCTCCAATCTCGGCTTGAATCTAGGACAGGCACCGATTACTCCAAACAATGACGACGCCATGTCTTCGGCGACCGCTCTGACAAACAACTACAGCACCGGCAACAACTACAGCTCGGCTTACAGCTCATCAGGCTACAACACAGGTGGTGGCGGCGGCGGCGGTGGTGGCAGTGGCAATTTTGACAATTTGCGCAACACCTACAATACTGGCGCACAGGACAACAATGATTACAATCCCGGCGCGGGCATGGACATGTACGGCGGCGGCAACCAGAACCCATTGGGAGGCGTTGGTGGCGGTGGTGGTCGCAAATCGGACACCATTATTATTAAAAATGTAAGAACACAAAAAACGATGAGCTCAGACATATTGCTCAACCCCTTTTCCTTTGCAGATTCCATTGAGTTGCACTTGGCAGACATTGCGCGACAAATTCCGCGACGTCGGAGAGGTCAAGTTTGCGGAGATCCGCGGCAATGATGTCGGAGTTGTGCGCTTCTTCAAGGAACGCGACGCCGAATTAGCAATTGGTACGTTGATAATTCACAATTATTATGTTGGACTTATTTTTGATGGGCTTTTCTTTTGCAGCGCTTATGGATGGCTCCCGAATGGACGGCAGAACCATCAAAGTCACCTTCTTTTAAATTTTACAATTAAACCGAAAGTAACACTACTGTAAGAACCTACATATATATAAAACTAGTTGGTCCCCGTATTTACATACAAAACAACAGCAAACAGCTATTTCTCTCGATTGTTCATAAAAAAGAAAACCAATTCAAATATAACCTTAAAAGAGAAGGAATCTGCATATTCATTATATACACAGCATAAAGCTAACAATCGCCTGACAAAGCGATATGTAAAAAATTGAGTGAGCGGACCAGAGAGAGAGTGCAGCCGCCATTTTCATTTCAAATATTTGTTTTTGTTCTTGTTTTAAATTTATTTTATTTAGGACACACTTTGCCAGCATATTATGACTATTGATAAGAATTTAAAATAACCACATAACGTTACATAAATGAATACACAAAACAAAATCAACTACATATAGGTATATAAAAAAAAGAAAAGAAAACAATTCAAAAACCTGTACAATTGACTTGTATTTTCGCGGAACCATTAAGAATAAAATTTTGAGGAAACAACTGGTTTTGTAGATTGAAAAATTTTTTCTAGATTCTGGGTGAATAGGGAGAGGCTAGGACTTCTCCAGGTCAATGCGATGGGATTACAATTCGTAAAATGTCAGGACTCGGTCAGTTTAAAGGTTTCAAGTGACCTCGTAGGCATACTACATATTATGGACTGCTAGTGAAATGTAAAGCACAAGCGCGTCTGTATTTTTGAAACATGCTTGAAGTAGTCCAAATAATAATAAGCCAATGGCGGTAATACTGATACACGAAGCGCATAGAATTTGCTCTGAAGGGGTGAGTTTTGATTCCAAACCGAGCTTAAAGCTTAGTATCCTGCTCGCGCTAAATTTTATCTACCATACAAAAATGCCTACATAGATAAAATTTAGCAAAGAAGTATCCTGTTCGCTCGCTAAGTTTTTAACTTTATACAGATGGGCCGATGACAAGTCTCCACTCATTTAGCTCCCGAAATAAATGTCCGGTTCATTAAATCGAAGATAAATTTTGACAGAAGAAAAAGGAGGGAAAAGTTCGTGTTGTGATTATTATGGATTTTTCGGAGGAAACCGCAGAGAACGTTGGCGCGAGAAATAAAAAAAAAACCGCAAAACCAAAATACAAAATAATTATTTAGCGACCATTTTATCTTTGGTGTGGAGTATCGAAGTGGACACTAGGGACGCTGAAATTTAGCGCGAGCAGGATACTAAGCTTAAATACAAAAAAGTTCATCCACAGTTAAGGGCTCGTGCTTTTTATGCTACTGATAAATATCTTCTTTCTGTGCAAAAGTACTAACGAGTCCGAGTTAAATCGCTATACTTGTCTCTCACAGATACTCATAGCATCAGCAAATATATTACCAAGACCAAATGGCTGCAATGATCATTTACACATTTTCAGCATAGCAGCCGGCGCCAGCAGCTACTATTTAGGTGGATTGATTATGGATAGTAACAGAGGGGAAACTGCTTCGGTTACCCCTCCGTTCTTATCCGAAACAATCCCGTCACTCGGTCAGACCCACCTTTTGACCAATTTGAGACACCTCACAATTTGCGGAGTAACTAGAACGATTGACTCAATCATCACTACCTCGCTTTATCTGCCCTATCCGATAAGTTACCAGAGGATACAGGCGAGGGTTACGGTTACCACCCGCCTATGCTAACTGTCGACCGGTCACCCACTCCCTGACCAACCTCACTAAAAGTGTAGTAAGGCTTGCATAGAAGGGCAAATATTATACAAATCACGGTTATTTGGAAAAGACCCAGTAATTTTAAATCGACATCACCTATTCATCGATTCAACAAGTAGCCTTAAGTTATTTCCAGAAATGGTGCCGGAACGTGGTAGATTTGATGATTCCCCTTGAGTTGAATCGCAACTGAAAATAATACAAACCTGTGCCTATATTCGATGTTGCCTCATCCATAATCTCTAGGGGGAGTCAGTTATTAAAAAAATGAATTTTTAAAGACGAACAACATCTAAAAAAGAATTTATTTCAGTATGAGTGTTCAACTTTACCGATGATATCCCTGTTACTTGAGACCAACTTTGCCAAAGGTACGTTGTTCTGGTTACATTATTTTAAATACATCGGCTAGTAAAACAAATTTTTCAGACTTATTATTAATTATTCGTAACATGAATTCAGTTTCAGCGTAGAATTAAATTCCTTAAAACTGTTATGTAATAACTTTTGTATAACATTTTGCATAAACTCTTATACTAATTTTTCAAACGTTTCTTTCATTCGCTATCGTTCCTTTCCTGGTTCCGTTCCAATGTGCTTCGTTCTAGACTACGCAGCCGTAGTTCAAAAAACTCAACTGACTATGAAGTGAATGAAAGGATCCTTGCGTTTCACAAATGATAAGACGTTAATTTATTTTCTTTAGTTTGGCGTATCACTAGTTATTAGTTACTGTCAGGCATATAACAGAATAAATCGCAAGCTCAAGTCAAAGTCGATAAAAAATGTAGTCGAGCCCAAAGGCGTTTTTCTTTTTTAGTTGACCCGAGCGTGCTCAGATCGTTCTGATGTATTTATGAAACACACTTGAGCACGTATCTGACATTTTTAATAAATATATGTATAATTTGAAAATTTATTAAATTGGTTAACATTCAGTTCCAGAACAACAAATTGTTCCAGTTATTTTGTTTATCCTGTTTTTTTTCCTGTCAAATGTGACTGTGAGTGTGTATTCAGCTTTTTACTCAGCCTGCTCAGTCAATTTATTCTGAGCTCATCGAGCGCGCTCTGATTATGCTCAGATCGAAAAACACAAATCTGAGCTCTGATGTATCTGAGCTAAAAAAGAAACACGAACTTTTTGTATAACAGTTCAGGTTGTGCTCTGAACTAAAAAAGAAAAACGCCTCAAATGGATTAGCGTATTAGAGACTAGATGTCAAAAATTCAGTAACGAAAATCGCTGAGGTATTAAAAGAAAAAAATAACAGATTGATTAAGTGTTTTGGCCACACCGCCTACATTTTGTAGTGACCGCGCATTCGTCGGTGATTGCGAAGTGCGGTTCCCTGTATAAACCTTTCGCCGCATGTCTCGCATATGTACGGTCGTTCGCCTGTGTGCCTGCGCACATGTAGCGTCAAATCATTGGATTGTGTGAATGACTTCTCGCAGTATTTACATTTGTATGGTCTTTCGCCGGAATGAATCCGCATGTGAGTTTGCAGTTTATACGAACGCGAGAAAGCCTTTTCGCACACCGAACACTTGTGTGGCCGTTCGCCGGTGTGCGTCCGCCTGTGACAACTCAAATCGGAAGACCGCGGAAAGCCCTTATTGCAAAACTCACACTTGAAGGGCTTCTCACCCGTATGTCGGCGCATGTGTATAATCAGATTCGAGGAACTCGACACTTCCTTGCCACAGAAGGCACACAAGAACATTTTATCGACAGGCGGTGCGCTCTTGACGCGTTGTTTGATCTTGATGTCAGTATGGTTATCCTTTACGTGCCGTATGAGTCGATCTTTACGGTTATACTTTCGATTGCAAATGTCGCATTCGAAATATTGAACATCACCTGGTGGCTTGCATTCATCGTGGCTGTTGAGGTCGTGAAGTGTCGCGAAATCCCTCTTGCAGACATCGCAGTTGTGCGTTCGAGCACTATCGTGGATCAGACTTTCGTGGTGATCTAGATTTTCTTTCCACATAAACCGCATTGAACAACGGGTGCAGCGGAATTGTTTCGATTCGCTCAAGCATTGGGATCGCATGTGATAGCTGAGCACATCTTTCGAGACGCATTTAAACGGACAAAAGGTGCACTTGTGTGGTATGTTGTCGGAATAGTGAAGAGCCTGTTGGTGTTGCAACAGTTTGAAGCGACGACTGAATCGCATGTCACAAATTTCACAAGAGTACTTTTCGCTTTCTACCTCGTTTTCCGTTTCAGAGTCCTCGATGTCCATCTCGTAGCCAAGTGCGTTTGTAATCGAGTAACTGGCGACATTGGGAATGGTTGCAAACATCTCGTGCGCGTGCGCATTTTGCATGTGCGCAAGCAGTTCATGGACGGTGGTGTACTTTTTGTTGCAGAGCTTACATTCGGCCTGTTTGTGACCATTGGGTCGGGCTAGGTAGTAGATGTCGGGTAGTTGAAGGTGTGTGGCGTTCTTATGCACTTTCATATGAATCTGTAAGAGAAATATTTGTTTTAAAATTGAGTTTCTACTGTACGGATAGGTTGATCGTCAATTCTGTCTTATCCATCTACTGAGCTTGAGCCAAAGCGTTTAGGATTTGTAACGAAACTTCTGACAGATAAAAATGCGACCATACAAACATAAAGTTTTTATTTTCACTCACCTTGAGATTATCCTTTCGCAGAAACACCCTGAAGCACCATGTGCATTCAAATGTCATGTCAAGGGTGCCGTGCGTCTTTCTATGCCTCAGCAAGTCCTTCTGCCAAAGGAAACTCCTGTCACAGAAACTGCAAGGATACTTTCTAGCCACTGCTGGATTCTTATCGTGCATAACCCTTTCGTGGTTCTTCAGATTCTCTTTCCAGGTGAACTTCATAGGGCACTGCTTGCATTTGAACTGCTTCTCGGTATTACTACATTCGTTCTTCAGATGGGCAGAATAGATGCCATCGCTGGCAAACCTCAGACCGCAAAACGTACACTCGAGCGGCAGCTCATCCCACAAATGATCGTTCTTTTGGTGGTCGTACATCTTAAACTTTCTATTGAAGTTCTTTTTGCACAGCAAACAATTGTAACCCTTGGGCACTTCATCGTCATCAGCGTCATCATAGCCTTCGGCTTCTAAGTCCGAACTGGTTTCCGAATCGATCAGACTTAACTCATAGCCGGATTCGTTGGTGATCGAATAGAATCGCGTATGACTGCCATTGGCAAGATCTTTGTCGATTCGCTTCGAAAGCGCCGACAGACTCATCTGCTTGTTGTACAGCATCATAGTGATATCGCCGATCTCTGCTTGCCTGTGTTTGAGTGTCTCCTGATCCGTGTGCGTCGTCAAATGATTTGCCAAGTCTCGAATGGAGTTGTGTTTCGACAAACAGATCTTGCACTGAATTTCCTTCACACCATGAGGCTTGCACAAGTTCTCGTCCTGCTGTTCCCACTTCAACGTCGCTTTCGTCTTCGGCGATTTGTAGTCTATCGCATGGATTTTCATGTGTGCTCGCATGTTGTCCTTTCGATTGAACTTCCGATCACATATTAAACACTCGAATTTCGCCTCAGTCGGTATGTGGCTACGCTTGTGCCGGTGCAGGTCCTTCAGCCAAGCGAATTTCTTTCCACACGTCTCGCATGTTTTATCATTGTCGCCGTTCTTTCCGTCCCGTGCACAGTTGTGGCCGGCCAAATTTTGTTTCCACATAAACTTGGCGCCGCATTTCTTGCACTCGTGCACTCTGTCCGAGTTTGAGCACTCACTTTTCGTGTGACGGGTTAGAATGGCGGCGCACACAAACTGATCGGCGCACTTTTCGCACTTGTACGGGAAAGTAGTCTTCTTCGAGTCGTGCTCGACTAGCTGATGCTGCATGATGTCCTGCATACGAGTGAACTTTACATCACACAGCTCGCAGACATAGGGATCCTGTTCTTTGGCTTCGTTCTCATTTTCCGAGTCAGAGTCACTCAAGACCATCTCGAGGCCAAATTTGTTGACCGCTGCATACATTTGCCAGAGTTTTTGCTCATTGAAACAATCTCGAATGTACTGCGAAATTGTGGCTCTGTCCACATCCGGATCAGAATAGAAATTGGTTATAAACTCACAAGTGTCAAAGTTGATGTCTGTCTGGCCATCGGCGTGCGTGTACAAATGAAATTTCAGGCTGGCAATGCTCAAGAACTCCAAATTACAGAGAGTGCACATTAATTTCTTCGGTTTTAAGGTAGCGAAGACATTTGCAGAATGCTTTTTCAAATGACCGCGCAGATTTTGGGCCCGCAGAAACCTCTCACCGCACACCGAACACTTGTGTGCCTTGCCGTCTGGTATGTGCGTCTTTTTGTGTATTCTCAGGTCTCTGGGCCAAGCGAAAACTTTGTTACACACTTCGCACGTGGTGCACTCCTTGTCAAGCACAATCTTCTTACCGCCACATCTGTGGCTGTCCAAGTTCTTCGGCCAGGAGAATCGACCTGGACACTTTTTGCACTGCAGCATCTTGTCTGGATTCATACAGTGATACTTCAAGTGACTCTCGAGCACAGGTTTGCTGGTAAATTTCAGACTACATCCCTCACAGCTGTACGGGCACTCATCGAAAGTGTGCTCGTACGCCTGGTGCGTCATAAGCTTGTGCTTTCGATTAAACTGATTGTTGCACACTTCACATGTGTATTTCGGTTCTTTGGCGTCTGGATCACTTTGATCTGAATCGCTTATGCCCATTTCGTAGCTATGGGAATTGACAATCGAATAGAGTTTGTTCAATTCTCTGTCGGCGATCTGGGCAGCGATCAGTGGAATGACTTCGTGCAGCCTTTTCTCCGGGTAGAATGTTTTAACGACTTCGCTGTTTTCCAAACCTTCAATCAATTCCAAGTTATTGTGTAAGATAATGTGGCGACGAAGTTCTGGCACATCTGACGCTGCTTCAAAGTTGCAAATCATGCATTTGATTTCTTTGAATCGTCTATCAGAAAACAAATGATGTGCAAAGTATTGGGCACTCTTTAATGGGCGCTTGGGTACACCCGCCAAATGAACGAGCAAATGCGATGACAGTTTGTCCTTTCGAATGAATCGACGGCTGCAGTGCGGGCAGACGAACTTTCTATTATTTGGATCATGATGTTTTTCATGGCGGAACAAATCCTTTTTCCAAGCGAACGTTTTGTTGCACGAATCACATTCGAAACGGTTAGAAACGATTTTTACGTTCTTTGTTCGATTTTGGGTCCTGCCGCTTGATCGTTTGGCTCGGGTTTTAGGGATGTTTGCTGGTTCTTCACTGAAATGAAAATAGATCTCAAGGTTATTCGGGGATTTAATAGGTCATTTTGAAATTGAACTATGCTTTGCCGAGTAGAAAACAATTGGCGCCCAACACGAGGATTATTGCAACGTCATCTCCACTCCGTGCATGCGTAGGGACAAATGGAATACAAATCTGTGCAGAAGGTTTGTAATTCCATATTAATGACGGTAAAGGAAACCTACGAAACGAAAAGGGAAAGGAAAGGAACGAATTGAGAAAGGAATAGACGCAGTAGTTCAACTTTTCAAAGTTCGAGAGCATTGGGGAGGTTCAAGCATCTTTTTTAGTAATGTAGTTTTCTATTGGGACAAAAAATCAATCTTTCTTTTGATCTTAATCTTCATGTTCCATTTGGGAAAAAAATCAATCCATTTTTTTAATTGGAACACTTTTTGCAGATCTCGATATTTTTTCAAATTTACACCTACGGCCTCTAATACCAATATACTTTGCACAGCGGTTTTTAAAATAATATCTGGTGGTCCCAATCGAAAACCACATAAGTTTGACTTGATGAATCTTAATTTTGGTTGGCCTAGATCGGTCAGGAGGGTAGCCGGGAAATTCGTGACAGTTCGCAAATGTGGCTGACGTAGGAAAAGTATGACGTTACCGACCTTGATTTTACATTTAGGTTAAATCTATTCTAGACCAATCTAGTCGACTTTAGATAACTTGATTTTTGTATGCGAGATAGGAAACTAGACATTAAACTTTTCCTTTCACCTTGTATACAAATGAGCTTCCTCGCGTTTTTAAAATGAGTACTCTGTTTGCCTTAGTTGTACGTCACAGGTCTTTGTAGATGACGGCAAATAAAATGCAAGAGGAGTTTAACAACGCGGTCAAATGGTGTCACGAAAATGGGGGCGTTCAAGTATTTAGTTTAGTAATTCTGACAGGTCTCTCACGAGATGTATCTCGGTTTTGATTGGGGGAAATCGGTCAAAAGAGCAGCTGTTTCAGTTAACGTTTATGGAGGGGTAGCCGACGAATCTAGTCAAGAATTCGTGACTGAGTACTAAGTTGGCTGACGTAGGAAAAGTGACGTTCCCGACCAATTTAGTTTTTGCGTTCAGGTTACATCTGATCCAGACCAATCTGGTCGACTTAAGATAACTATATTCTTGAATGCGGCCAATGGCTTAGTTATCAACGCGTCAAAAACAAAGATGATGCACAATATAGAGTTACGCAGCAGCACGTATACCTTCAAAATGATAACACGAAAGCGAAAATTGACATTGTGGAAAATTATAAATATCTGGGAGTTATCATTGATAGCCATTTCATCTGGAATTTGAATATTGGTAAGATTCGCTCGGATCTTAAGAAAGTTATGTTTGCCGTAGCACATCTGCGACATCATGCGAAGCCACAAACTCTTAAATCAGGTATACTATGCCTTGGTTGAATCTAAATAAAGCTACGGAATACTCGGTGGGGTCAACGCTTCAAGAACGCATATCCACAAGCTTCAGAAACTACACAATCTTGCGTTGAGGCAAATCAACTGTAGATCTTTGCCGATGATAGAAGCTTCTTTGTATTTTAGGTGCAGCATATCAAGACGACAATCACAATCGTTCCAAAAGGCCAATCAACCATGAGATCAATACCAGAAGACTTGTTCAAGCCATGCTAGGGTGATTTTTTTAAGCGTAGTGTTTTTGAACATCGAATAAAACACTCAAATTTGCTTCAAATATTCAAAATTGGTGCTGTAATCGATAAATAGGCCTTGGCCATTTAAGTTTTAAAGACAACTTCATGTAAATGTTGTCCGCGGCTCCGATTCAAATAGTCCATTCGGAAGGTCCAATTTTGCGTCATTTTTTCGAGCATTTCGTCCTTTATTCCACGAATTACGCGTGTTATGTTATCCTGTAAGGCTTCAATTGTGTCCACATAGACTAACGACTTTACATAACCCCACAAGAAATAATCAAGAGACGTTAAATCGCATGATCCTGGCGGCCAACTCACAGGGCCATTTCGAGAGATAAGCTGCTCACCAAATTCATCCTTCAACATTTTCATTGTTTCACGAGCTGTGTGGCATGTGGCACCGTCTTGATGAAACCACATGTCAACCAAGTTCAACTCAGCCAACTGGGGCAAAAATGGCTCATGGCTCGACTATGACGACCATAATATGGTCGTAACAAACGGTGGACAGTTTTCACAGAGCACGAATTTTTATAATAAATTTTATTAATTTGCAATCGTTGCTCGTTTGTAAGTCTTTCCATGATTAAATGGCAGAGTATACTGAATTGAATTGATTTATTGAGACTCTTATAAACAGTTTACATAGTTAACAATTCTTAAACGATTATAAAACGAATATACGCGGCTGTAAAGTATTGCCTGCACATTAGGTTGCGTTGTTTAAAATATTATGCCATATGGCTGCCATTTATATTATTGAACGAATAGCTCTTGTTCACGGAACTGTCAATTTAGGTTTGACTCATATGTCATAGACTTAACCCAACTCAAATACAATTTTTACAAAGGTGAAGGGAAATACGAGAGTATAGCAGAGTATACTGAAAACTTTTCACTTTGACAGATGACGTTTAGACGCCATTACTAACCAGTGCTGCCAACATGAAAAACTTAACTCTTAAAAAATCACCCTTTACCTCGCAACTACAACAACTATGGGCCCGTCTGTTCACAGCTGGTTAAATCCGTGGTTAGGTTACCATAGATTTTTTTTTGATTCGGATCACTTTTTGCAGATCTCGATATTTATTCAGATTTACACATACTATCACAAATACAGCACAGCTGTTTTACGTCATTTAAAGAAGTGTGTATTAAAACAAATTTGCAAAGTTTCGTGAGAACCAAAATAAAGATAAAACAGCAATGGACATAGTCTTGGAGGAATTATTATCTTCGCTGTTTTCCTCATCATCTGGAAACTACGAATCACCGAAACTACTCCATTTGTATCTACAACAGAGGAAACATTTTTTAAGCCGATTTCCATGGTTGATTTTACCAAAAACAAATGCAATTTGAACAGCTGATATTGTTGTCAAATAACGCACTAATCCATTTACAAAAGCAGATCATTTTCATTGCATGTTCCAATGAGCCGCATAAAATCTGAGATCTGAAAAAGATTTTTGGTGGTCCCAATGGAAAACGACATTAGATTAACCCAGGATTTTAAATCTGTGGTAACCGATGAGTGTTTGTTGAACAATTTTTCACTTCGGTAACCAAACCATAGCTTCGCGACAAATCGTTCCACTTTTCCAGTTTGTTATTGGTTACATTTTTTTTTGATTTCCGGGTTCGTTTGTTTTTGATAAGTTAGTGTTAAGGTATTTTATTAATGTATTTATTTTCAGTAATCTAACTAACCGCAAAATTTGTTGAGCACCAGAATGTCATAAGCAAATAATACATGCCTTTTTTTAAAAACTGACAACAACCAATAAAATTTTACAAATGGATCATCTCAATTTATTCAACGACCATCGCAATTTTATCGTTCTTTCAATATTTGCTCCAATGAGTATGTTTTATTTCAATCTTTGAGAGCAATTGTGTATTACACACAGCTTGCGGTTACGAATTGTTTATCGTTGGAAGGATTGCGTTTTTAATTGAATTATTAATTTTTCGAGAATTGAAACGATTTTTTATATTAAATTATTTCGAAATGCGTTATTATAAATGTGTAAAAATCAATTGAAATGGATTTCCAGTGCAAGTGAAAAAAATGTTTTGCGACCAACTCAATACACACAAGAACCAATAAAATTCGGATTTTATGTTCGATTTGGCAACAGAAATCTGAAATCTCAGATCAAAATCTGAAAAGCCAAATCGAAAACGACATAACTTCATCCCTCGCATTTATTATTGGGGACAATTACTCTTACCTTCAATAGACTGGGTCTACCGTATTCTATACATCTGTCAGTTTAAAACGTATACGAAACTGACGAGGAAAATTTTATTGGTTCAGTTCACTCCATCTTGAGTTATATATACATTCGGCCTGTTTTTTTGAGCTTCGATCTCAGCATAGCAAAGTAAAGTAGGATTTTCTACATGCAATTACAACAACTACACTCTATTTGACACTTCGCGACTTACAGTAGTTGTTGTAATCGCATGCTAAAAATCCTACTTTACTTTGCTTTGGTGAGATCGAAGCTAAAAAAAACACGTATACTGTAACAAGACTAAAACAAAGACAGAACACGAAGAAGAAAAGGGACTACCGGTAGAGAAAACACACAACACACAGTACAACACACACACAGTTTTCAGTTTTTGAGTCGCACAGGGATTCATTATTGTGATAGCGGTCGAGGAGTAAAGTCGCATAATAAATAACTCAGTGGATATTTGAATCGGCGTTTCATTTTATAACAACTTTCAGGTGTGTTACAATCCTCAGAAGTGGGATTATCCACAAAAGTGTTAGTTGTAAAACTTTGTATCTTTAACGAAACGAGTGTGTGCGGTGTATTATAGCAAAGTGCGCGTCTAATCATGTCGGAGATTGAAACCCATAAAAAATACACTGCGACGCAGTTGAAGTCATGGCTGGAGAAACTGGGAAAGAAAAAATCAGGCAACAAAAGCGAATTGCTGTTGCGCTTGCTGTCGATTCCCGAAGAGGATCGTGGTGAACCCCCAGATGTGTGCGGTGACGCCATCGAAGTAGACAACAATAGCGGAACTAACGACACCACACAGCAACAGGCTACTGCGCTGGACGACGACGACGACGGCGACGACGAGAACCAGACAGCTGCAACACAAAAGGAAGGAAAAATGAGTGACAGTAACATTGAGTTAAAATATATGGAAAGAGAAATAAAACTATTGAGAAAAGAGATGGAGTTACAAAGAAAAGAAATTGAGATATTGAAGCGAGAAAACGAGTGTCTTATGTTAGGGGAGAAAAGAAGAGAAGTGTCAGAAAAAGAGTGTAACGAAAAAGATTGCGACGAAAAAAAGAGTGACGGAACAGAAAGCGGAAAAAATATTACAGTGGGACAAAGTAATGAAAAAGAGTTTCAAACGAAAAGAAGCGATATAATTAAAAACGAGTGTTATCAAAACAGTGCCAGTCTGCCGAAGGATTTAATATCTGAATACTCTGGGGAGGAGGACAATTTTATGCTTTGGGAGTCTCAGCTAATGAGTGTGCAATCATCATATAAATTGGATGATAACAACATGAGAGCTCTAATAGCGTCGAAATTAAAAGGAAAGGCCCTCAAGTGGCTACATTCACGGGCTGACATTGTGACGGTCCCAATCGAATCAATCCTTGACGATATGCGGATGCTCTTCGACAACCGCATCAGCAGGCTACGAATGCGCCGAGCATTTGAGATAAGAAGATGGTTATATGGAGAGGCCTTTCAGAATTATTTTCATGACAAGTTGATTCTAGCTGGTAAAGTCGATCTTACAGATGGGGAACTGGTGGAGTGTATTATTGAAGGAATACCAGACCAGCAACTGCGTACACAAGCCCAAATGCATCGCTTCGCCAACAAAAATGAGTTATTGGACGCATTTGCCAATGTTACTTTGCCAAAAGCTTCGAACGACTGGTCGCGGCCAACGAACTCCACAAATGCCGGGAACAACGAGAAGCGAAACCCAATTAGATGCTTCAACTGCAACTCGGTGGGACACATTGCCGCCGAATGTCGCAAGCCAAAACGCGAGGTTGGGTCCTGTTATGTATGCGGAACAATGGGTCACCTAGCGGCTAATTGCAACGAAAGAAGGAAGGTCCAGCGAGTTCACTATATGGAAGAAGAAGAAGCAGAGGACAACTATGTAAGAGACTTATTTGTTATATTGAAAAGTAGAAATTATAATTACAAATTTTTGGTAGGCACACTAATCGACACCGGTAGTCCCATCAGCTTTATCCGAGAACAATTCATCCCATTAGTATGTTTAAGAAAATTTGAAAACAATGAGAAATGTAACTTTGTAGGAATTAATAAAAGTCCATTATCCGTTCTCGGAAAAACCGAGTGTATAATTTTATGTGAAGAAAAGGAAGTAAAAATGAATTTACTTGTTGTATCTGATAAAACCATGGGTTGATTGTAAAAAAATAAAACCTACACTAGAATTATATGTATAAACGCTAGGTACATTTTATGTATTGAGCATCATGTCCTAATGTAAATAAAGAGTTAGTTATTAGCTGAGCGCTAAGCGAGACGGACGTCTTTTATTTAAACTCGTATTCGTTACATGGTGCCGAAACCCGGGAGCGAAAAAGTATAATAATCTCGCATACATTACAAACATTTTTTTTTCCTTCAATGTCGCTTAAACCACCGAAACCATTGTTGGTCAACAATGATATCGACATGGCCCAGGAATGGACGGAGTGGCTAGATGGGTACGAAAACTATTATATTGCATCAAAAATCTATGCCGAAGAAGAAAAGATCCGGGTGGCAAATTTTAAAACGGTTATCGGTCGCGACGCGTTAAAAGTGCTTAATAATCTCGGTCTAACAGAAGACGAACAAAAGAAACTTGAAATCATTCAAGAAAAGCTTACAGCTCATTTTTCACCAGCAAAAAACAAAACATACGAGCGGTGTCAGTTTCATCGTATTAAACAACACAACAACGAACCGATCGAAGACTTTTTCCAGAAACTCCAAGAGCAAGTAAAAAAATGCTCTTACGGTACCAACGTAGAGGAATTCGTCACCGATCAAATCGTATTAGGAATACACAGCGAGGAAACAAGACAGAAATTATGGCTCGAAGACAACCTAACGTTGGAAAGAGCAAAGAAAATTTGCAGAGCAGCGGAGAGAGCTAGCAAACAAATTTGCGAATTAAACAGCGAAACCAGAGCTGCTACATCAAGCGCAAATGTAAATAAAATAGACAAAGACGACGTATTCGATTGCTCGCGTTGCGGTAACGAGCACGGCTACAGGAGCTGCCCAGCGTACAATAAAAAATGTCATAGGTGCGGGCGTATGGGTCATTTTCAGTCGTCATGTCGCCAAAAACAAAGGAAACCAACGGACCTAAGAAAAAATAGGAAAAATAACAGAAAGTCAACAACGGGAAAAATATATGCCTTGTCTGGTGATTCCGAGGCGAATGAATGCGATAGTGACAGTTCTTCGGATGATTATCGATTTGTTGGGTCAATTTTAACTAGACGCGAGAGCCCGAAAAATGACGATAAGTGGAGCGCAACTGTGAAGGTGGGCAAGTGTAAGCTAACACTCAAACTTGACACGGGTGCCCATTGTAACGTGTTGCCAAAAAAAACGGCAGACGCACTAGGGGCAATCATCGCGGAGTCAATGACCAAACGTTTGATTGCGTACAATAACCAAAGCATCAAAGTCATCGGAGAGGCAAAAATTCCCTGCAAGTACAAGCAATCCGAACACATAGTTGCGTTTAAGATCGTAACTGAGAACTTGCAACCGATACTAGGTAGAGACAGCTGCGAAAAAATGGGATTAATAGCACGGGTCAATAAAATTGATGATGATGATGATAAACGATTGGGATGCTGCAAAGAATTCGAATACGATATAGACTTCATTGAAAACCCGCAATTCAAAATTATTCCAGCACGACGGGTGCCTCACGCGCTTCGGGATCAAGTCAAAATGGAACTAAATCGTATGGTAAAAATGGGCGTTATTACACCGATAAGCGAACCAACACCAGCGGTCAGCCCAATGCTAATCGTTAACAAAGGAAGACTCAGAGTCTGCATGGATCCTACGGAATTAAACAAAAACATCCGACGGAGACACTACCCACTAAAAACTGTAGAGGAAATTGCAGCCAGAATAAACGGCAGCAAATATTTCACAAAATTAGACTGTGAGAAAGGGTTCTGGCAACTTAAGGTAACCAAGCGAACTTCCAAATATTTAACGTTTTCAACACCCTGGGGTCGATATCGATACTTGCGGATGCCATTTGGTATATCGTCGGCGCCGGAAATCTTCTCCGAAGTAATGAATCGTACTCTGGAAGGAATAGGCAATGTGGAAGTGGCTATGGACGACATATTAATACATGCAGGGTCAAAGGAAGAAGTACAAAAAATCACTAAACAAGTAACTGAACGCCTGACAAAAATGGGGTTCACGTTGAACAAGGGAAAATGTAAGTACAGTCAAACCAATGTTAAATTTCTCGGTCATATCTTTGCAGAAGATGGGTACAGAGCCGATCCCGAAAAAATAGAAGCCATCAATAGATTAAAACCACCAACAAGTGTAAAGGAACTTCAGCGTATACTAGGTATGGTAACGTACCTAGGAAAGTTTATAAGCAACTTGTCAGACCTTACCGGCCCCCTAAGAGGATTACTACGCAAGGAAATTGCGTGGTGCTGGAACACCGAACACCAAGCAGCATTTGACAACATTAAGCATACGTTAACAACAACTCCAGTGCTGGCTTACTATGATGTTAACCAAAGTGTCAAGTTGTCCGTCGACGCCAGCAGCAAGTCAATGGGTGCCTGCCTGATGCAAAATGGCAGGCCAGTAGCCTATGCCACACGAGCATTCACTCAGTCGCAACAAAACCAACCACAAATCGTTAAGGAAGCGTTGGCCATCAGATTTGGATGCACTAAATTCCACGAATACGTCTACGGCAAGGAGCTAATTATCGAAACGGATCATAAACCTCTCGAGACTATATTTAGAAACCCAATCCAGAACGCACCTCTTCGGCTCCAGCGCATATTGTTCGATGTATTAGTATATTCACCAAAGGTAAACTACATCAAAGGTACAAACGTACCGATCGCCGATACGCTAAGCAGAGACTGCCTTACAAAAGACGAGGATACCGACGAAGAATGTGCGGTGAATACAATTCTAGCGATTAGCAACGATCTAAGAGAGCGGTTGATTGAGGAAACAAGGAATGATGTCCAGCTCCAGTTGTTGAAAGCCGTCGTTATGGGCGGATGGCCAGATAACGAAGAAAATCTGCCAGCATCTGTAAAAATGTATGCACCGTTCAAACAAGAAATTATTTTCGAAAATGGACTATTGCTAAAAGGTCATAAGGTTATAGTCCCGAAAAAGGAAGTACCAAATATGATACGGGAAACGCATTTGGGCCACGTTGGGATAACTAAATCGATTCAACGCGCTCGTCAAACACTGTATTGGAACGGCCAAGCCAAGGACATCAGGAATTACGTAGAACGATGCGCAATATGTCAACAAACGCAACGGGCGAACCAACGAGAACCGATGATAATGCGCCTAATACCCGAATACCCTTTCCAAATAGTGTCTACAGATATTTTCAAATTCCGGGGAGACGATTTCTTACTAATAGCAGACCACTATTCCGGATTTGTAGATTTCCGAAAGCTGAAATCGTCAACGTCGTCGGAGGTGATCCTGTTTTTACGCCAATGGTTTTCCGTTCATGGCATACCAGAAACATTGGAATCAGATGGCGGCACGCAGTACACGAGTAGAATGTTCCAAACATTTGCTAAAGATTGGGGATTCGAACATCGGACATCTTCCCCGCACTACCCGAGGTCGAACGGATTTGCTGAAAGAAACGTGCAAACCGCAAAGGGCATTCTTAAGCGTTGCTATCTCGACAACACAGATCCGTACCTGGCCATGCTGATGCTTCGAAACACGCCGCGAAACGACGTATTGAAATCCCCGAGCCAACGGTTATTCAGTAGAAGAACTAGAACTACAACACCTATTAGTGTCGAAGCGCTTAAGCCCGAGATCGTAAAGAGAGTTACCGAAGAACTAACCGAACTGCGGTTGAGCCAAAAGCGTTATGTAGACCGAGCAGCGGCAGTTATGCCACCACTGACAGTCGGCGACCAGGTGCGCATGAAGGTGGCGCCTCGTGAGTGGAAGGGTGCCAAGGTGGTTGAAAAAACGGAATATCCGCGATCAGTCATAGTGGAAACGAACGATGGAAAGCAGTACAGAAGAAACACATTTCACTTACACAAAACAAAAGCATGCATTCAATCGCCGACCACCGCAACCGAGGTGTCTAATACGAACGAAAACACAACATCAAACGAGCCAGTCGTACCATGTCCAAACAATGGTACCGAGGCTAGAACACCAGCTACTATGTCGACGGAGCGTTTACCGATTCAAGAAGATGCGCTCACCAACGATGCAGTTCCACCGTTACCCACTTTGCCGATGAAGAGCAGATATGGACGAATAGTGAAACCGGTTGAGCGATACGACGCATCCAAATAGATGTCACCCGCAATTTTTTTATCAACGATTTCATATATAATTTGAATTACTTTAATTTTTTTTTTTTTTCATTCTTTAGAGTATACGTGAACACCAGGAGAATAGAGATGTTTTTCAGCAGCAGTTTCGATCCGAACTCTAAATGAAATAATTAATGTTTAATGAATTAAGTTTAGTGAAGTAAAGGCTCGGACGAAATGCGTTTTCTCAATAATTTCTATAGTAGTTAACTTTTTTTGTGTAAGAAAAGAAGATGTCACGTATACCTACACTAGAATTATATGTATAAACGCTAGGTACATTTTATGTATTGAGCATCATGTCCTAATGTAAATAAAGAGTTAGTTATTAGCTGAGCGCTAAGCGAGACGGACGTCTTTTATTTAAACTCGTATTCGTTACAAAATCGGGGCGATTTCTGGTCAGGAAGGCCGAATTGTAACAAGACTAAAACAAAGACAGAACACGAAGAAGAAAAGGGACTACCGGTAGAGAAAACACACAACACACAGTACAACACACACACAGTTTTCAGTTTTTGAGTCGCACAGGGATTCATTATTGTGATAGCGGTCGAGGAGTAAAGTCGCATAATAAATAACTCAGTGGATATTTGAATCGGCGTTTCATTTTATAACAATTTTCAGGTGTGTTACAATACTGTACAAAGAGTTATTGTGAATAGCTGAAACGTCAACATTAATACCTACGCAGTCCTTAAAACAAAACTTGAACAAACAAAATTCCAAAAAATCATTGGTTAAATCTCATTAACCGCAAAAAATCGGCTGGTTATCGATTTCTCTGGATAACTAACCACTGGTTAATATTTTGCTGAACAAACACATTCGACGATTACCATCTGGAATAACCGATTATTAACGTCAACCAAGATTGAAAAAACCGGCCCTTAATCTTCTACCTTTAGATCTGAACAATATTACAAATTTGTATAATTTTGTGTATGTCTTTTTGGTCGATTCTTCTCAAAATGCTAATATTAAAACTAGTACTCCACAGTATTTGTTCTGACATCACGATCAACGTGTTCACACCCGAAATCTCGTCCAGGGGGTTTTATACAGCTGTTATTTCCTTTAACTGAATAACAGTTTCCTCCATGTCACTTAAATGGTGCCAACGGTTCGCGGCACCTCCTGTTGCATTAATTTCAGTTTTGTTTTCCATTTAATTTTCGTTTATAATCCATAAAAGAAGTATTCTTTTATATTTCACACCTTTTGCCATTCGCGCCGTGGAGGACCTACATAATCCTTTCACCTCCAATGAAAGAAGTTCCCTCTTTTGTTGCAAAATGATTTTGATCAATTGAACCAATCGCACTAACAGTTTTTTGTTACTTACAACTTTTGCCCTTAACCAAAAATTTTAAATGTAGGCATAGGTACGCTAAAATATTACAAAAGGTTATTTTCTTTTGCAGCGTCCGATCTAGTTGACAGTCGCAATACCACTTTAGGTTTGTTTGACGTGGCAGTACTAGTGCCCACTAGTGCGCACTGAGAAGTGTCAGCTAATTTTCAAGCCTGTAAAAAACCCTGCACAACCCTGAAATTCGGTTTCTATATCGAACGCAAAATGTTGCCAATTTTTGACATTGACAAATATTTATCTTTTTTTAACACTTTTTTCCGATTATTGTTAAAAATGAGTGAACTCAGTTTAGAATATGAGTTTGCCATAATGCAATTGGCTGATAAAAGCGTTCGGAATATAGATGATGAGTTTGGAAATAAATAACAGCAAACTCAGCACGGAATTGTTGTCCCGACTAATTAACTGGGGCCAGTTCAGGGCATAACTGGGGTGCCCTAGAAGTCATGTCAAACACAGGTTTTCAGTATCAGGGCGAGTTCAGTGCTATCTCGAACGCATTAGGGTCAACCCAGTGCGCACTAGTGTGCAGGGCCCACGTCAAATAAACCTTTTGACTCCATTCAAAATGGAAATTGAATACGATTTGATAATTGTCAATCATCCATTGATAATTGACAATCGCAAAATTGTTGATAACCATCGTATATCGTTTATGTCGTTTTCCATTGGTTTCACTCGGGGATCCACTCATTCTGAAATCCAATGGAACAACAAAACAGCTTCTGAAAGAATCCACAATAGTATTGGTGAAATGCAAAAAAATAATCTACGGCTGCTGTCAGTTGACTTGTTTAAAATACATAAAATTACACTTGTGTGAGTGCTTCTTGAGTGGATTCTGACTTCAAATCGAGAAGCGAAATTCTCTCCTCAGAATCACCAGAAGAGTATTTTTTGTGCCAATGGAACGGTTTCAGAAGTGTTTTTGTCGATTCCGGACTCTCCCGGACGCTTCTTTTTGCCCAATGGAAAACGACATTAGTTTTTGACACTCGCAATGGCGACGCTAATCTCTAGATTCCTGCCTGATAACGTTAAGGTCCAAAGGGTGAACTCAAAAGTATCGTCGGAATGGTGGGTTTGCAGCCATAAGCTTACAGGTGACCTGGTCTTAAGCTTGCAGATCCACGTTGCTGTTGTTTTAAAATTCCGACACTCTAACAATAATAATACAAATTATAACGAATATTATTGCGTTTTCGATTGAATAAAAGAATTACCCTCTCTAGCAAAAGATCGAATTTAGAAGAGCTCTTTCTATGTTTAAACGAAGAAAAAAGTACACTTCCAGGTCAATTCTTAACACGACAGAAGAGTCCGAAATATTTATAAAGAATTGCCGTGAACTCACTACCCCACACTTGACAAATGTCAGATTGCAATGTTTGTTGTTTTGTAGCGTATATATGTGAGCTGAAAGGCATAAGATATTTTTAACATTCAATTCCCACGATTTGTTGCAATATCCATTATCTAATATCAAATTAAACACCACCGCATAGCGACAGACACTCGAGCTTTGCACGATATGCTGAATTGCCAATAATAACACATATGTATGCTACACTTCTTATCTGTATGAAAGCGCTGCGACGCTTCTTTAGAATAAGCGTTTAGTTTTAACAGTCAGTTGGAATAAAGCATTAAACAAGAGAAGTTTTTCGTATATTAAAACAGAAGACTACAGTTTTATTAAAAATAAAATTTAACGTTTTTTGATCCCAAAATATAAAAATAAACGTGCAAAATGTAAACTTTAATTGAATTATTTTGATCTTTACTCATTTGTTCTTTAAAAAACAAATAAGAAGTAGTAACAAAGACACAAATCAAACATAAATAAATGGATGGCATCTACCACTACTGCAAATGTGCTCCAACGTATTTCATTGAATAGAGCAATTGTGAATTTCGGGGCAATTCTCTCGGATCTTCAATGTAAAACGCCACGAAAAATGTTTCCCAAAAGTTTTCATAACTGAAATCTGCTTTTGTGAATTCGTGATATTTTAAAAACCAAATTAAAATTTATGTGCAATTAAGCTCCCAGCCAACAATGTAATGAATGACCCCCCAGCAATTTTATCATGCTACATTCCATCCCAGCATAGGTACCTGGAACCATCATATTCGACGAGACACATTATTAACCATAGTGTAGATGGCAATAAACCACATTATCTCCAGCCAACCACAGTGAAAGTTCCAGTGTGGCACTTAACGATATTAAACTAAACATAAGCTGACGGCCTTCACTTATTATTAGGCAGACTCGATTTCAGACTCCACTACATTACACAGGTTGATGACTTATGTCAAAATAAGCGGTCAAATACTAACGAAAAAGTCCAGTACTTATGCCTCCAAACTAATGGAATGTCCTGACAATGCTGCTACTCAATTGACATTTCAATGAACCACTGCGCCTTTTAGTGACAGTGAAGTGTCATCAAGATATTTGATTTTAGGTTATGACAAAAATAATAATAATTCTGAATTTTAAGGGCAATTCTGTGGGCTCTTCAATAAAAAAGCGCCTTGTGCTCTATTTTCATTGATGTAAACCATCAAAGTTTCCAATTGTCAATTACAAATAGCTGATACACACAGGATACAAGAGAAACCATTTTCTGACTTCACAAAGTAAAACACATACTGGTACTATATAGCTCAGCTTTCCTTTATAAAGATTGCAATAGTATATTACAAAAAAAAAACATACATTATTGAGTTTGATCTTTTAAGTTTAATTCGATGCGCTATAGCTCATTAGTGGTCAAAGCAACGCTCAGCTCCTTTTCTCGCAAGCTTAGTTTTCTGTTTTCGATATCTAGAAAATCTTTATCAATTTTTTTTCTATATTCTAATTCTTCTCTTTTCAAATTTCTTATTTCAATTAAAATATTTATTAGTTTTTCTAGGTACTTTTCGGTGACATTTAAATCTGTCTTAAAAAGTGAGCATTTGCCGGCGGAACAGTTACTGTCGTCAGGCTTAGGCATTTCTTCTTTTGCCTGCTCAAACCCATGGCCATCGGGGGACTTGTTTTTATTCAAAAGACCCAGCAATAAATCTTTAACTTCGTCATCTCGATCAGTGTCAGTTGGACGTCGTCGTGATGTCGACGGAATGGGAGGTTCATTTGACGGTGCTGTGGCAGCTTCCACTTGGTATTCAGAATCAAATTTGTTGACATTTTTCATGCCCGTAACAGAGGATTTGAATCCCATTAGATTCATGACCCGTCTTTCGAACGATGTTAGCTGCAATTGTTTGCATGGTTCACCTCTGGTTTTCTTTAAGGACGTTCTGATTTTAGTCAATTTTGATTTCGCCCTGTGTTTGTAGTCAGCCCATGTCTAAAAAGAAAGTTTTCAATATTACAAAAACATATGTGAGTATTTATCTACCTTTTTCCAAGCGCAAATATTTTTTTCGGGCGGACCGTTTTCGTTAAGCAGTCTAGTCAACAATTTCCACCCTTTCATTCTCTTTTGTCTTGCCTGGCTTTTTTCCACTGTGCTTTTCGCCATGAAGGGGTACTTCTCTATCCATTCAATAAGCATTGTTTGCTGTGTTCGTGTTGTTGTGGTCCTATTAGTATAAAATTGATTAATAAAAGTAAGATGCGTATTTATTTCAACAATAGCTAATTGAAATTAAACAGTTTGTATGCTTTTATTCGTGTATTAAACTTACATAATTTTTCCAAATGTGAAGTGTCCATCTTTGTACACAATCAAATTAAAACAAGAAACATACAGCTGAAAGCTGTCAAATTCATATAACTACAACAAAACTTCTTATAAGGCCTGTTGCCGTACTTTCTGATTCATATTTCTAGGATAGACATCTTGCCGCGACATAAACCAACCAGAAGTACGGGAACGGTATTGAACACCTAATTTGCAGAAAGATCGTTTTTCTTAAGGTACGCAGGGTGACATGTCTTCAATTCAATTCAATTATTTGGCAAATTACAAATAAGAACAATTATTGTCTTGTTTTAAATAATTCATGTTGCTTTTTAAAACTCCACTTTATTACACAGTTATGACAAAATTAGCTGTCAGATTCTAACGAAGAACTCCACTTCTTATGCGTCGAAACTAAACTGGCAATGCTGCCGAAATACTCAATTGACATTTCAATGAACCACTGCGCCTTTAAGTGACAGTAAAGTGTCATCAAGATTTTTGATAAAGCATTATTTTTATTTTGCTCTCTATTTTAGCAAAATCGTAAGGGAATTATTCCTCAAGATGACATACATTTCTTGAAAGTGAAAAATAAAAATATTTAGAAATCATAGGAATGAAAACAAAGTGAATTCAATTAATTAATTTATTGATAACAAAAACAACATTTAAATTATAACTTAACAGCAGCACGCTCAAGATGGCATAGTTAGGTGTACGATGACATACCGCTTACGAATCTTCTTTGCAAAGTTCTTCTATAAACTGCTTGATCTTATGTTCAACACCTGCGCATAATGCACGCCTGGCAGCGGAGCCAGTGCTAACAAGGACATGTTCTATCGTACAGCTCATTGTAGTAAATGCATCCCACATCATCTTCGTCGTTTGCAAAATCTCGCTGAAAATCATCCTCCCAGCTTTTACTCTGCTACTTTTCATTTTTCGCTTGGACTTGCGGGCTCATTAAGAAGAGAACTTTCAGTGAGAATCTGAGAGCCTATTATCTTCACTAGCCTTGTTTTTTTGAGCTTCGTTCTCAGCAAAGCAAAGTAAAGTAGGATTTTCCGCACGCAATTACAACAACTACGCTCTACTTGACACTTCGAGACTCGCAGTAGTTATTGTAAATTGTGTGCTGAGAATCCTACTTCACTTTGCTTTGCTGAGAACGAAGCTCAAAAAACAGGCCTACTATAGTATTTTAAAGTATCAACTCTGCCGACAAATATGTTTTCCAAATTATTTTTTATTATTATTAGTTATATCATTATTTTCCAAACGAAAAGCTCTCAACTCAAGAAAGTACATATACAGTGCACCGGTTATCGAAACTTGGTCCTTCGAGCCGGATATTGAACCAGTAAATCAGCCGTGGTATTATGTTGTGATCGGAAGTTAAAAAAAAAATTGTTGTACAATTATTAACAGTTTTCTGAAAATATTTTAGATAAGCATATAGCTTATGAGTAAGAAAGAAAGTCCGGCAGCAGTGACAGTGATGAATATGACCAAGATGCAGTAGTCATGGGAATGGGATGTAAGTACGTATAAGTGGATGTAAACTGCGCGTCACTTGGAATAATATCTGCAGCATTTTTTTGTAAATATTTCCGCAACTTTTATTGCAGCAATGGTCTACTGGACACTGCTTTTTCAGTTGCATTTCTTTTCTATTTTGCGCTGCACTTGAAATGCAATTGATTTTTTTCTCTAAAACGTAAATAATAACAAATTTCAAATGACACATACCTAATGTCTAATGTTAGTGAAAGTAGGTGTAAATCTCGTTTAGAAATCTAGATTTGCAAAACTGCTATGCTTTTTTTACGGCCAATGGAACATGAAATCTGACAGCCAGCTGATTTCGAATCTGAAAAACTCTCGATTAAAACAAGTACATATCGAGAGGACTGAAGAAAAAAAAAATATTCAGGCATGCCATTTTTTTGTGGAAAAATTAGGACTGCGGGAAACAAAATTTGCAGTTGCACTAGCGCACACCACAGCTGTTACGGGTTGGCCCCTTTCGTTGTCAATTAAGGCCCCAACATTGGCATAGTGCAATGAACAGATACATAAATTAAAATAAAATACTACCTCTTGGATAAGATGACATTACACGTCATCTTGGACGTAGGGGCATCATGTCATTTACAAATAAATGTCAAAAAGCTCTTCAGACACAACACAATACTCAAGCTAAATAAAAGTATTTGGCCAAACCTTTATCAGTTATTTAAGAATAATGTAACTACACATGAAATCGATCTTAATGATATCGAAAAGAGGTAAATTCATAACCTAGTATGTTTTTTTATATGTAAAACATCTCCTGTAGATCATTTTATTGATCAACAAAATCAAATTATTCGCCTTTTAAGAATATATTATAACTAACCAATGGCATTCAGTAATGTAAAAATGTGGTATTCCTAGCTGTAGCACATTTCCCCACGGTTGCCGGGGTTGGCAGCATTTATTTTGTATTTTTTGTATGTTATTGCATGTCACACGGATTTTTAATCTGACATAACACCGATAGGAAAACAAAATAGCGAATTTGAAAATAATTTGAGGGGGCCAGCGGCAAGAGGATTGCAAGTTGGGGGTCTCAGTATGATTTGTCTATGATTAGAGATACGTAAGACGTAAAAAACACAAGTTCCGGTGAACAACATTTCGGCAATCACTTGAAAACGTTTGCATAACAGATTTAAAACGTGTCGAATATGAGTGGTAATTTCAGTAAATTAAACCAACAACTTATCAATAAATAATTGTCCGTTCATCACTTCCGGAAGAAATTTTGTTTTATAGAAAAGCGATAAAAATATCAACATGCTGAACTTTCAGAAAATTCATATCAAGTAAACAATATGGCCGACCAAAATACGTATCACGTATTTTAGCGTGTTAGTTAATGCTGTCCCTTTCAGTCAGACGGCGATTTAGTATTTTGAATCCATTTAATCTTCCGTGTTAGGAATGTTGTAAATGCAACATAATAGAAAAAGGAAATTATTGTATAACTTGTATATTTATACCTTGTAAATAAAAACTTTTATCTACTTTTTTAAATTTTTTCAAAATAAATCAAGTGCAAATTTCATTTAGGGGAAAAATGTGATGTTTTCGCTCGCGCGTAAAATAAGCTCCCATACAAAAATGTCTCCAAAGATAAAAGTAAGCAAAGCTGTTAAGCCACGCAGTACGCAGTTCAAGCTAAATTTGTTGGCCACTGCACGAAAAATCTCTACAGAATTTAAGTAAGCGTAATAATTCAAAATACATTTTTTCACAGCTAAATTTTGATAGATCAGAGATAATATCGGTATTCGCAACAGAATTTCAAACGAAAGCAAAATAAAAGTAGGTATGGAGAATGGTTAGAAATTCGTTGTTATTAATTTAATTTCTTTTAGAAATAGAATATTTTAACGAGGAGTAATGGAAGAGGGTTTTGAAGAGGCATCTGTAGAAGTACAAATAAAGAAACAGAACAAAGTCAATCAGCTAACAACACAGTTTTTTTTTTTTGACCGAACTTAAACTGTCAAAATTAAGAGAAACATTGGAGAGGTGCTTAATTTTAGCTTTCCTAGAACATCACACTAGACTTAAGCGTTTAAAAACCGTGGGGAAATGTGCTAGAGTCCGGGAATACCGCATTTTTACTTTACTGAACGCCATTGGTTAGCTATTATATATTGTTAAAAGGCGAATAATTTGATTTGTTTGGTTAACAAAACTATCTATATGAGTTGTTTAACATATAAGAAACATATTAGGACAGACGTGATTATGTATTTCACTCTTTTCGATATCATTAAGATCAATTTCATGTGTACATTTTTCTTAAATGACTTATAAAGGTTTGGTCAAAATAATTTTATTTTCATAGAACCAATTCTGCATTGACAATATTTCATATATTATATTTTAAGCAAATGTACACTTATTCCTAAAAAAAAATATTATCCTCACGTAGCGAATAATTTCAAATTTAACGGATAAAATTCTTTGAACGCTGTCAGAAACTTTGCCCACAGCGGAATTGGCATGTGCAAGGTGCGAGTGTGTTGGTGAGCCGATATTTTCGAAGTTGCGTGACATTTGTCGATACGAATTTCTATGTAAAAATACTAGCGCACTTAGCATTTGCCACCCCATAAAAATATAGCTTGTAGGCAGGCAAAGGGAAATCGGCCCAAGTTGGTGGTCTCAGTATTGTCTCTGTTTGATAGTGTCAAACAGAGTGTATTTGTTGTAATTGCGCGCTGAAAACTCTACTTCATTTTGCTGGAGTAATAAAAAATGTTCAATAAAATAAATCCAACTTCACTATGTTTTTCAGACGCGGTCAAAAAGCCCTTTCTAAATATTTAACACGGAAATGGAAGATGGCATATTTCTGACACTAGACTGCTATAAAACGTCTTCTGCAACGTGCGATTAACTGGCCGTGCAAAAGATGTGAAAATAACATTTACTACGGTGCATTTACTACTGCTACTGAGAGAAACGTCAATTTGAGGGCGGATTTGTTGTAAGCGGCAGATCAAGGCGGGAAGTCTTGAAATTTTGACATTGGAGCCTAAAATTTGACTTGATTTTGACACCAAAACAGCGGTAAATATATATTTGGTCGTTCAACAGGAACACAAGGCCTTTTCAAGGTCCACTTTTAAAACACGGATTCAGGCTAACTGATTTTGCTGCGACCCGTAATGTTACTTTGGCCCAGACAAGCGATTGGCGCCCAACGAAAAATCACTCTCGCATATGAATAAAACAAAGATCATAAATTCTTTGGCTTACATTTTATTTCTGCACAAGTTCCTAACCCAATATTAACGAGAAATTAATCAACATCCCTGTACTGGAATGGCCTTCCAGCCATAGCATCGTGTAACAACAAGATCACATCCATGATATAGTTACTACAATCCGCTGCGGTAATGGTGGACACGCTTTTCTCCATCACATCTACCAAATTGACTTGCTCTATTGACGAGTCAGTTAACACACTGCGAGCATGAGCCTTCATTTTCTTAAATGATTTTCCCAGCGGATTTAACATTGGCGAAAAGGCAGGCAGCGTTCGATGGCACAGCTTTGAGGTGGCAAAGATTTCACCCACTTCCCGGCTGACATGAATCCCCGCATTGTCCATGATTAGTACCGTACCTTGCATGCCATCTTCCGACGAGAGTTTGTCGACAAGTTCCCTAAGGAACTTTGCAAATTTCGTAGTATTACACGAGCTACTTCCAAAAACATTGGAATGCATTATGCCGTTGCTATTTAATGCAGCTATCACAACTGCACTACGGCCGAGCACAGTTTGGGTTGTCTTCTGATTTGAATTGGACTGTCGCCTCCCGAGGTGTAAGTTGTAGCCACATTCGTCGATGAAAACCATTTTATGCCGGTCGTCCAGTGACCAGTTTGCAAACTCTAGAGCAAAGATCCTCCGATGCTCAATTGCTTGTGGCAGGTTCACCTGATTCGCGTCATACGACGGTAGCTTTAGGGTGATTTTCAGTTGCCGCAGGCCGTTATTTATACTTGACTTAGATAAAAAAAACCTACGTTCAGCCAGCATTTTTCTAATATGCTCTAATTGAGCGGCAGGGTTTTTCTCTATGCACACCTCGATGAGGGATAACACTTCGTTGGTTAGTTTCCTCGATCGTAGGCCGCCGCAGCGCTTGTCTATAAGAACGTCGCTATGTTCCTTGTAATTGCGCACAATGCACTTGGCTGTGTTCACTTTAATGTTTGTCATCGAAGCTGCTTCTACGATTGTCCTGCCCTCTTCGTAAAGCTTAACAAGTTGTTCCTTTTGTTCGAACAGGATTTTTTGATACACCTTGCGTTTGTTTGTTTTTGAAATAATTTCGGCATTTCGATCGGTATCGTTTATACTCGTATCTGCGTCTGCTGTCATCAAATTTGAGCTATTTGTGGATGTAATTATATGGCGTTCCTTTGATGTGTTAAATTTAAGTTCATCTCCTGTCATGGCGTTCAATAAACCCAACACTGCACTCGAACCGTCATATGGTTCTGTTTGGACTTTGCTCCGGGCGAAAGCAAAGTGAATTGAATCCCCGATTTCGGATTCTACTCGGTTCACAGATGAGCGCAGTTCTTCATTGGAACTAACGAAAGAAGAAAAGATACAAAACGAATTTATTGGTACAAAGAGTCAATGGCAAAAGTTTATGTTCAGCGACACAATTCTTTTTTCAATCCACAACTACATAAGAAGACAAAAGGACATATCGAGTGTGCAGAATAGAACGCTTGCTATAAAAATATTTTAGTCGAAACCAATTTCTCGCTAAATTAACATCATTTATACAGAGTGATCTGATATAATTTTCATTTATGAAGTGACAAATTACAGGCAAAACAACACGACATACAATTGCTACTAGTCCATGGATAAACATTTGCCAATGAGAGACACCTGTGAGCTGACATCTGAAACTGAGCACATTCATGAATCTAGTTATCTTAAGTCGACTAGATTGGTCTGGATAAGATGTAACCTGAACGCAAAAAAAACTAGATTGGTCGGGAACGTCACTTTTTCTACGTCAGCCACATTTGCGAACTGTCAACTTAGTACTCAGTCGCGAACAGAGATGAATGAATAAAAGAGATGGATATCTTTCGTACGTCTATCCCCCCGAAACCCATTTGTTTACATTGTTGTTTTTGTAATTTCAACCACCGTCTATGAATACGTGTGAGCTACAAAAAAGCATGTTGCTAATGGCCGGCCAACATTCCTTTTGCTTTTATGGGCATCGCACTTTTCAATTGTTTTGTGTTTGGTATTGAACTTGTTTGGTTTTTGTTAAGGATTCGATTAAAATAAAAAAAATTATGTAATACGCATTTCGGAGTAGCGAATTATTGCACTAAAGTTCAATTCATGAACTCACATATACCAGAAGAGAAATGAGCATATTATGTGCGTGACTTCATGAATTTTACGGGAAAACAGCTTGTAGGCAGCCGCCTTTCGACTGGAAAGTTATATATCTCTGTATTCCATTATCTTTGGTCGCGAATCTCTTGACTAGCTTCGTCGGCTACATCTCCATAAACGTGAACTGAAACAGCTGCTCATATGACCGATTTCCCCCAATCAAAACCGAGATAGATCTAGTGTCAGGGAGTTGTCAGGCTTACTAAACTAGATACTTGAACTTGATCAAAATCAAAAATTGCGATTATACAAAAATAAAGTATTATTCATCTCTTCATGGCCTTCGTTCTTCTGAGAAATCCATACTCAGTTCTTAAGTGATGAGTGTAGAAATACACAAACGAAGAAATTTTACAATTTTTTTTGCATATATATGTATAGACAACTACGGATGGAGAGTTTCATGGGCTTAAGAAAGATGTGATCTGAGAGTGTAGAGTGTACATGTACAATTGTATATACTGCATTTTGGCATAAAAACCATCTTGACGGGGTTTGACCTTTACAAACACGCGCATTCCTTGTAAGCGCAGAAAAATATTTATTTTAAGTTCCATTCCCATATCGCTCGTGAACGTCTGGCAAACATCCAAGAGCATAACTGCAATCAGAAAGCCACCAATGGTTGTAAAAAGTCAAAAAGCGCACTCTCTCGTGGACTTAGTAAATAACCATTTCTCATTATTTTTATAAAAATGCACGAAAGGGATTCTCAATAAAAAAATAGCCGTCTAACTGGCAGCATTACCTGACACGCAAAAATACGTGACACCTATTTTGGTCGGCCATCTTGTTTACGTGGTAGGAATTGTGGGAAAGTTCTGAATGATGATACTTGTATAGCAATGGCTTAGGGAATTTTGTTTTCCTATAAAAAATATTGATTCCGGTAGTGACGAACGGACAACTGTTTATTTATGTCGTATAATTCATTGATGAATTATTGTTGGTTTAATTTACTGACTCTAATAACCACTCTCATTTGACACATTATAAATCAGTAATGGCAACGTTTTCAAGTTATTGCAGAAATTTTGGTCGCCGGAGCTTGAGTTTATTTTCTTTAAAAATACATCATTTTATTAATCCGTAAACATTAAATATTTCCGTTCACTTTTCAATTATTTGTTATAAAATGAGTAAAATGAAACTGATATCATTCGAAAGGTACTGTGCCATAGTTGTGCACAAACAAAATATTGTGGGTTTATGTCGCCATTAAGGCTGATAAAATGATGTTAACAATTCCCCATACAAAATGCTTATAAGTTAATTCAAAGCATTTTGGTGACATTCAATTTTTCGCCTCCATATTACCATAGCAACGTATGCGAATAAAAATCATCTGAGATTAGAACCTATTTTCGAAGGAATTCAATTTACTTAGAAGTAAGCAACTGTTCCTATAAATTTGTACAGTGATATTAAAAGTAAAACTTATTTTCAAAGGGGCGTATCTATATCTAGTTGTAGCTTTTTCCTTTATAAATAAAAACAGCATAAATGTCGAATATTCTGGTACGTTTTTTAGTACTACATACTTTTAAAAGGTATGGGCGATTTTCGACCACGAGCGAGACTAGTATCTATAATTATGGGAAGAACATGTATGACACTTTAGGCGTCTGTTTTGTGATCTCATTCTAACGCCTTTACTAGCAAACAAACGGGACTCTCTGTTCCGTCTGCGTGATGTTGTAAATGCAGCATAAACATGATTTTGTTTAGTGTTAAATATGATAGTTATCAAACATTTACAATTTCTAGCTATTGTTATTAAACCTAGTAAACCTATTCTTTTAACTTTCCTTTTAATCAAAAGATGTTGTCCTTTTTATACACAACATTCATATATATTTTTTTTTATTAGCTGCTAGGGCATTGTTACTTTGCAGAAACATGAAACGTAATTATGTTTCGAATGGCTTTAACTATATTTCTAAAGGGTATCATGACTCTTTCTGCACGCAAACTGTGTCTAAAGAAAGACACTACTCTTTCTTCACAAAAGTTGTATCCACTGAAAGATCCAACTCTCTTCTAGTACATTTATTAAAAATATCAAACGAAGCGATTGGTTTGTTCCTTTGCTTTTGTAGTAAAAATGTCAAAATGACAATGGCGGGGATAAATTCTCACTCAGAGAGAGAGACACTATCAAAAAAGTTAGGGAACGATTTTTTAATTATCTTTGAAAAATGACAGATACATAATTCTAATTTCTAAAAAGTGGTACGAAAGGTCCTTAAAAAAACTCAAAGAATTTGCCAATATACTAACAAAATTGGTAGATTCATCTACATAGCGATGAAAGCGAACTTCGTTTTGATGACTTTAAGCATCACACTGTATTAAAAATTACGTGGAGGAGATTGTTATTTCCCTTCACTTTTATTTTGCCGCCTGTTGTTGATACCAACACGAAATGAAAATATATGCACGAAAATGACAAATTGGAAAACAAATTTCAATTCATCTGTCATTAGTCAGGTGATTGACAGCTTTTCCAATTCTTACACCAAGATATTTGTTGAGTATGTCGTACGTCGTAAGATTCTCATTTCTCATAGTGGAGTGGTAATATCTTGTTCTCTAGATGACGCTCTCTTTTAGAATTTTTCGAGTTGAGGAACAGCATTCCGTAAGCAATTGCACAAAACTAGACAATGTATAAGTTAAACACATATTTATAAACTGCATGTAAAATGGAACAGAGGTTCTCGAATAATACCGGACAGACTGGCTGTGTTTTCAAAAATGTATGTAGAAAACAAAAAACAATGAATATCAGACAGGCAAAAAGTACCTACGACCCTAGGACTAGCTTCTCACAACACGTGAGTTTAATTTTGCGATGAACGAAGGGGCCTACAAGTCAATACCGCAACTGGACGGCTGAATTGAGGAACTTTGTTATAAAAGCTATACTCTGGGAGTTGACCAGAACAAGCGCTCTGCCAACCGCAAAGGCAGGATTTTTGAAACGGAATATCGGTGATCCTTGCGGGGGGACTGGGATTTGAATGTCCTCATGGCAAAAGTACTTTGTTCATCTGCCCAATGCTACCATGACAAGACTTTTTTACTATAATCCGCATTTTGGTGCATTCAGGTACAAAAATCTGTCGAATTTTTCTTTCCTAGAAGTCCAGTACATGCATTCGGTCGTCCGAATCCATGTCCTCAGTTTCAGTAAAAGAAAAAAGTCCTCAGGCTAGTGCATGAAATGTTAATCTGTTAAGATCGTTGGCATATTGATGTTCGTGAATAGAGTCTCACTCTCTCGGCTACAGCAGCCACATTTTCGTCTGTGCGCACAGTACGACGACGGGGACCGTGAGTGTTGTCCACTAGCATACCGGTCTCACGAACTTTTTGCACAAACTTGCGTAGATCAGGCGCGGTGGCTGCAAATACGGCAAAGCAATACTATGTATGGGAAATTTGACGTATATCTACAAAAATGGCGCTTACGTCAAACCAATAATCAAAATTGGAAATTTTGCCCAATATATATGTACGTCAAAAGTGACACTAGATAGGATTGGCTAGATATATACCCAAATAGATGACATATTCGGAAAGGTCGAACGCGAAAACATAAGTTTACATTCACAACTCAAAAAGTGCATTTTGGCGTATATACGTCGAACCAATTCTCGATCGACGACATATGCTTTAACAGCCCCCCTGTTTTTTTGAGCTTCGATCTCAGCAAAGCAAAGTAAAGTAGGAATTTCAGCAGGCAATTACAACAATTTGGTTCTACTTGCCACTTTGACAACTCAGAGTAGTTGTTGTGATTGTGGGCTGAAAATCCTACTTTACTTTGCTTTGCTGAGATCGGAGATCAAAAAAACACGCCTAATGTTTGTGTTCATATAGTTTCTTTTTGTACATATTCTTGATATGAGAATAATAATCTATACAATTACGTTTACGATGAGCGAAATCGCGTAAATTTTAAACAATCATTAACACTTTTATTATAAATATTGATATACAAATCACAAAGCTGACGATAAAATATTATTGAACTAAAAACGAAATCAAAATGACGTCTCACTAAATACATAAGTGATGACGACGTCTCTGGGACAAAGGTTAGTACACCTGTGCGCACTCTAGAGAGATTGAAATACTTTAGGCCGAACGCATACACAACACAAACGTATTAACCATAGCCTACTGTTTATAGGTGGCTAAACACATTTAAGCCCTTATACTTAATTCATTGTGTACACCGAGACACTAATATGTACTTAGTTATAGCGAGAGGCCCATACCGAGAGCTAAGATGTTTACAATTAAAAAAAAAATGTTTCAATCAGTCGTCGTTTGTCATTTTCGAGTTAACCTCAACTAACTCAATTATTTATTTCAATAAACATTCTTCTTTCTTCGGACACATTCGTTTTTGAAATATCTGTTCTTCATTATCTTGAATCCTTTGCGCAGATCACTTTCGTAGTCGGCTATCGAGTAGCCAGTAGAAAATGCAGCTCCTGTAATACGAAAATACATAATTACCTACAAGTAGCGACAGCCATCAAAACAATAATCTCACTGAATAGTATGTCGTTGACACTGGCTAGATCTTTCAATGACTTCTTTCCACATTTTCCATCGTAATTATAATTCATGACAATCATGTTTCCAAAGACTTTGTTCATGTTAGCACTGAGGCCTCCATTGTAAATAAGGTCCTTAACCGTTGCTATCTAAAAAATATTCAAAAGTTAACATGCTGTACATATACTATGACTAGGCTGATTCTACAGTCGTTTTAACACAGATTTTCGAACATTTGATGTGGGGAAACATAAAGACATGAAACATGCAGCAGTATAACAATTAAATTGTTGCTCAGTCTTTTTGAATATTCCAATCAAAAGAAATTCCGATTAAATGAACCATTGGTGTAGAATTAACCTTCAAATACGTATTCTACAGAAGCAAATTCTTTTCTTACAGCAAGCAATTTATGAGCATCGTTGATACCATTCAGCGTATGAAGTTGATCCTCCGAATTGATTGGAAATATTTTGTCAAAACCCCGCATAGGAATGTCCTGTTGCACCATATTTTGCTCAGACCTTTCTGCCGCTGCTTTATCGTGTACTTTACTCTCTTTCGCGTCCTTAACAACATTTTGTTGCAGTATCAATGCTGTGGGATATTAGTACGTAAGCCAACACCGATTCGGGAACGAGGGCTTTTATTTACCTTTTATTTCTTTGAATTCCTCCAAACATGTTTCTAAAAGCAGAAAACACAAAAACGACAAATTTGCATAAAATAACAAACGACGCACACCGATTACCTTTTAAGTTGCTTATTTGACATTGTAACATGAAGATGTCAGGATTGTCTGAAATAAGAAGAGAAAATGTTAAAAAATTATTTAATCATCATTTAATCAGCTTTTGGATTACCTTTTGAAACAGTTGGCTGGGGCGGATTCACCGTCACTGGTTGGCTTCCGTGTAAACGAAAAAACGCTTCAGAACTTTTGTCAACTACTGTTTTGTATTGATTAGTAGAACTGTCACTATTCTCACGTTCAGAAGAAAGTACTCTGTATAATAAATAGTTTTGTTTTGTCAAAATCATATGTGAACACGCAAAGCAGCGAACTCATCATAAATATTAAGGTTCAGTATTTTGTTTTTTCTTTCTTGAAAATCTGTAAGGATGGGCGAGTGCATACAGCTACAAAGGTCAAGTAGATATGCACAAGATCAGCATGCCTTCTGGTACTTTAAAGCTGCATTTACAACATCACGCACGCGCGCCCTTTTGCACGAAATGGGATCTGATTGTCCGGTGTCAATGCTAATAAATGCGTAAGCATGAGTCCACAAATCAGACGTCTAAAGCTTCATGGATGTTATACCCATAATATTATAGAAATAAACCCAAGTTCCGGCGACCAATATTCTGCAATTGCTTGAAAACGTTTCTATTTCTGATTTAAAACATGTCAAATGAGATTGGTAATTAATGTCAGTAAATTAAACCAAAAATTCATCAATTAATACAAAATAAATAAAAATTTGTCCGTTCATTACTTCCGGAACTCATTTAGTTTTGTATGAAAGCCTAAGCCAATGCTATAGATATGCAGAGCATTCTCATAATTAGAGTCACGTAAACAAGATGGCCGACGAAAATAATGTCGTTTTCCATTGGGACAGAAAAAACACTTTTTTCAGAGTCAGAGCAATATTAGCCTTGTTTTTTTGAGCTTCGTTCTCAGCAAAGCAAAGTAGGATTTTCCGCACGCAATTACAACAACTGCGCTCTATTTGACACTTCGAGACTCGCAGTAGTTATTGTAAATTGTGTGCTGAAAATCCTACTTTACTTTGCTTTGCTGAGAACGAAGCAAAGAAATAATTTTGCCATTTTATTTTTCGTGGTTTTAATTGTTATTTATGAAACTTGTTTTTTTTTTATTTTGTGTTTACCGCTTCAAAAAAATGTTAGGACTTAATAATAAATAAACCAATTTATTAAAAATAATTTTCTTTTAAAGAAGGACCACTTTGTTAAAGAGATATAGTATGAAAAACACATTGTGCAAATAATTTTGCCATCGACTGAGTTTTATTTTGAACGCGTTTGAAGAGCGTTTTTTTATAGTCTCGCTATGCCATCCGGTCTCCCTCTAATGCTCCGTCAGTTTTTTCAGCGCAATTTATGGGATACAAAAAAACTCAATCAATTTTTGCAAAACGTAGTTGTAATTTTTATTTCTAAATTTTGAAACCTCTTCAACAACGGCCAAAAAAGAAGTGTGTCAGAAGTGTAGCGGTTACATAAAGCTTCACGCTTGCAAAAACTTATCTCAATTCTCAACATGTGCATTTTTATTATCTGTGGCAAAAAGCTGTTACCAAAAGCTATAGTAAAGGGTCGTTAATTTTTCGGTTTCGAAAGTAAAGCAAAATAAAACACACACAGCGATCGATTTTTGATGAACATTTTATTTCATTATAAAGTTTAGGCCTTGCCATTAAGTGTGAAATACAATATCATTCAAATGGCAACCTAGGGAAGATTCGCAGCATGCGATTCTTTTGAGGTAATTTTGAACCACTTTTTCGCACATTTTGGGCGGTATCTCGGCCATGACTTGAGTAATGTTGGTTTTAAATGTGTCTAGAGTTCGGGGATTGACCAATTGACGTTGGCAGAACGAGAAATTACGCGACCCGGAAACTTCTCACGCAACAAAGCCGTAATAATTGGTCGGACGTGTTGTGTGGCTTGTTGCTCCGTCTTGTAGTAAGTTTGTAGTAAAGTAAGGCCCACTGTGTACCAATAATCAAGTTATAAGAAATTTGCGAATATTATCCAAATTTAATTTAAATTAATCACCACACGGTATATTTGACTCAATTTTGTGTCGATAAAAGCATTCCAATAAGATGGTAACTATTTGACATTTTTGTTACCATTTCAAGTTTTGTTTGTAGTAAGTTTTAATAATTTAAACACGTTGTTCGATTGTTAAGCAGCGAACATCCAACTAATATTATGACACTTCAAATGACACGTGAGTTTGACAGGTGTCAAATGCCAGCGCTACCAACTTGAAACCATGAAATGAATGACTCTTAATATCAAATTTGTATGTACAAGTTTATTTTATGTTATATTTCTTTTAGGGTAATTATCTTAATGTTTAGTTTAATGTGCAGTTTGAGTTGTTATATTTATTTTAATATTTTACTAGGGTGCGATATGCTCTGCATACGTAACTCACGCTATTAAGAAAACATTCGGTGATTTTGCCAGCACATTTGTTGGTGTTTATATGGATGACATTTGCCTTAGGCCGCCCTGCTATTCTGACCCTATTTTCGTAACCTATCTAGGGGAGCCACAACAATGAGAAACTTTTTTTCTTAAATTACTTTAACCAAAAAAGTTTTCAAAATATTTTGAAATTCTAATATGTGTGTGTATCCATTTGCTTCGTGTTTCACCTTAATTTTTGCTTATCAAATTTAGTTTTTGTTTTTATGGAATAGAATTGGTGATAAAAAAAGTCTGCAAAACTTTGTCTCACTGATGGGACAGGTACACATACAGTGAAACAGCTGATACCCAACAGTGAGACACGTGACTTAAATATTATCTTTCTTGCTGAATTTCAGAATAAATAAATATTTCGCAAAAGTTTAATTTCTTTTAATTGAATTTGGAATGTAAAAAAAAACAGTCTTCAGTGACTAAACATCGGCAAAAATATAATTCAAAACAAAACTCAGACTTGATAAAAACGGAATTAAACAAAAAAAACTAGCGAATATCAATTTGGTCAAAATATACCTATTCCAAACTGTATTTTAATGTCGTCTAGGCCTAGGGTAAAAAATGATATATCGGCCATATTTGGATGTACAAATTTAAATAACGCCTTAAAAAAACTTATTTCAAAGTCACTGTCCGAATTCCTGTCACCAATATTCTGTCCAACGTAATAGACTTTTTTTTTCCTGATTAAGACTACATGATCCTCTTTGACGTGATAAATCAAAATCTGTTTCCTCAGGGACGTGGAAAGATCCGTCGAAAGATGAATCAGCAGTCCAAAATCTACGTCGGATAAAGAGCTTGAAGATTCATACAGAACTTTTTTCACCGTCTCTTTAGATTTTGTTTTCGTTTTGGGTGTCAGCTTTTGTATTTTTTTTTACTTTTTTCGTCCTCTCGTTGCTCTATTATGTTTTTTTCTGGTGTGTCGGTAGCTATAATGCTTTTTCCCTTTCGTTGAGTTGAACGTTCACCAGCCTTTGGAAAGCCCTTAAATACTTCTGGGCTGATAAATGTATTTGATTGTTCTCCATTCTTTTAAAGTTTGTCTAAAGTTGTAAAGTAAAATTTAATATAGGTAAATCATTAACAGTTTCAAATAGTACCTTGAGTGTTGAATGTGTCAGATGCATTCTCTGGCTCAGATCTTTCCGTGCACATGAAATCGACATCAGTGAATAGTTCTTCATCAAAGGGAAATATTCCAGTCTTTTTGAAGGACGAAATAATATTTGAAGGAGTCATCGATTTTTCAAATGCATATCCAACGGATGCCGCAACATTGTAAATGGTAAACGTTTTACCTGGATTCTGCATTAAATACGTGTCCACTGAAGAATTGTAGGCTGTTTTAAATGGTGCATAAACACCGACATCTAAAGGTTGAAGCTTGTTGGTGGAATGAGGTGGAACTGTTAGAATAGTTATTCCATTTTCCTTTGCCCAATCCAACGCAGCTATATTTATGTGACTTTCGTGATTGTCAATTATAAGTAGGGTTGGGTTATCCATCGAAGTGCTGGTAAATTTGACGAAATGTTGTATAACAGAGAAGAAGCATTGGGAATTCATCCTTCCTGACGGATTGGCAAGTCCAATTGTGCCAGACGGTGCTCCAGTGATCATGCGATCTTTAAAATGGGTTCGAGGGAAAATCATTACAGGGGGAATATACTGGCCAGTTGCACTAATAGTGCAGCAAGTAGTAACCACTGTTCCGCGTTCTGCACTAGTTACCTTTGAAACTTGCTTTATTCCCTTTTCTGCGAGTACTTTCTGGGGCCTTTGTATAGTCATCGAACTTGTCTCATCCATATTATATATACGGCTGCCACTTTCAAAGCAATTAGGTGATCGTGACAGAACATCTTTTAAATTTGTAAAGAATAGTTGCACGTTATGGCGATTAAAAGAAGTAGCACGCGAAAGGCTGCAGCCTTCTGGAGTTCTCAATGACAGATTGGGATGTCTTTGACGAAAATTAGCAAACCAATGTAACCCAGCCATTTCATTTTCGTCCCAATTTTTGGGTCTTTTTTTATTTTTTGTAACTGCCATTTCATACGCTACTTTTCGACATTGTAATATCGGCAAACCGTAAAACATTTTTGCGCATTTTATTATGTACTGTGCGAGTGCTTCTTCTTCGTTGTCAGTGAAAATTTTATTTACGGAGTAATTTGGTGCCATTTTTGAACTGCTGTCATTTTTATACTTTCTCACATAACGTGCCAGAGTTTGGTGTGCTATCTGGCATTGCTCACTGGCTCTACGCAGACTCATCCCATTATTTACTAAGTCAACGGCGGTCTTCATTGCATCCTCAGTAAATTTTCCGTATGGAAACGTACTCATGATCCTGTAAAGTAGTATGTTGATAACTTTTTTCGCACATTAACAAAAAAAAAAAAAAGGCAATTCACCATCAGCGAGACACTCACTGCTTGTCGATGTACACTGTCCCGCTGTAATCCGGAGTAATATTGAGTGTCTCACTGTAGGAGTTGTCGCCCAACATAAATTTCGATGTTGGGATTAATACATATTCGAAAGTGTGAAACTGTAGTTAGGGCCTTTACGAAAATAGGGGCAGTATTGATGAAGCATACAATCGAGTTTGTATAGTTTTGAGTGGAGACCTACCCAACAGTGAAATTTCTATTTTTTTGAGTCAATATTTATTTATTTATTTTATTTATTTAACTACTAAACATTTAAGCCACAGTTAATCAATTATAAATATTGTTAACAAAAAAAGTAGTTTTTTTAACATAATAGCTGTTTTTTATTATCAGCTATGATCGATATAGACCATCGATTTACATGCACTTCCAACAACAACACATGATCCTGCTTCTCATCGAGATCACGAATCATGATCTGAAAATTATTTCTACTATTTCCCACGAGATGGCTTGTTTCATTTTTAAATGTTGGTGTGCCTGTAAACGATAGCCACCTAATCACGTTGCCATACAAAAAAATGGAACACAAAAAATCCATTGATTTTTTCGCGCACGAATTATATCCCCGTCCGTATTCCGAGTTATTTTCGTTCTATGAAGGTCTAAAGGTCTAATAGACCAGCCAAACACTTGATAAACAATTTTATACCTCCATGTTTTCTAAATATTTCTAAAACATTTATTAAACAAAACAATTTTTATCAAATGTTTAAGAAATGTTTTGCTGGTATGGATCTGGACACCAAAAATAATTTATGAAATGTTTCACAGTTTCCCAATCGTGATGGGAAATCATTTTTATTTTACAAGTTTAACTGCAGAAAGCGAGCGCTGTTTTTCGATTTTTATTTTTTTTTTTTAAATAAAATAAAAATCCCAAGAAAAGCTTGGAATACCTAATGAGAAAGTGATTCATTTAATACGATTATTTGAATTAAATCGTGTGCCACGTGATTCCCGAGACCAAAATTACAAAAATATAAACTTTACTCGCTGCTAATAACCCTACCACATTATTTTCTTCTAGTTGGACTAGAAAAATAACATTAAAATATTTCATAAACAGTTAATAACTGCATTTCAGATATCTTTTATAAAGGTGTATGAAATTTGTCCGATTTTTTTTAGAAAGATTTCATAAACATTTCTGAAAAGTTTCGCTGGTCTGGGCACACCTTAATATGCCAAAATAAACGTAAGTGCTAGCAGCAAAATATTGTTAATGTGTTGCATATTTGAACATAAAATACATAATTTGTTTCTAAAAAATATGGAAAAGAAAAATTATTCAAATTGGACTCAAATATGGTAACACCCCCGACATTGCAAGCGAAATGGCAAGTGCTTTGTGTGACGTCTCGTTGAGCAGAATATTTGCAATATGGCTGGTGGCAATGTGAAGTTTGTAATATCCTGTATTATCTGTTTTGTTTTTGAAAGCAACTGTTGCCACAACTCAAAAATTAAAATTTTCAACGATTCGTCTTGTTTTATATTCGTAATCTGATCCGGATCAGATCACGCTGATAATAAAAAACAGCTAATGTTATATTTCTTTTAATATTTGTTTTAAATTTAATTTTGTAAGGTTGAAATCAATCACATGATTGAACTAATTAAAATCCTTCGTCAAGTTATTGATGGGGGCAATTGCTTCCATAGTTACATCGAGACGTCCTTTGATATAAAAATATTGGAGTCCTTGTTGCCCTCGCTCTAGTATTGATGTTTATAGAACTAAGAATATAGGTGGAGTTGATGTTACCAGTCAGGGCGTTAAATAAAAATAAAGCATTTGATTTTTCTCTTCGTTTTACCAAGGTCTGCATATTCAGAAACTTAAGTCAACTTATGTAGGAGGGAAAGATGAACTTCAGGGTCCCAATGTAATGCAAAAAAAGGATGAAATCGTTTTTGAATGCATTCAATTCATGAAATTCCAGATTCGTAACACGGAGACCAAACAGGACTACAATATTCCAAAACAGGTTGGACTAGAGAACAGTATAGAAGTTTGGTGATATAGGGGTCCTTGAAAAACGTTTTATAAGTCCCAATCAGTTACTTGCATTACTGACAATGGAATGCAAATGGAGGTTAAAGTTGAGCTTCTTGTCAAAGATAACTCCAATATCATTAAAGTGATCCACACTTTCAACAACTTCATCATTAATAAAATAAATCGGTGTAATTAGATTTTGACGCCTTGTGAAGGACACACATTTACATTGCTGCAGGTTTAGCTGCATATAGTTCTCATTACACCATTCCTGCATGCGGTCAATATCATGCTGCAGAAAGATATAACCGTCTGGGCTGCTATAAGAATATATCAGCTTACAGTCATCAGCCAATATTAAAATCTTTGATTATCTAACAAAAGGACATAAATCGTTGATAAATAACAGGAACAGGATTGGACCAATGTGGCTACCTTGAGGGGCAGCAGAATAGACGGCGATATTTTTTGACAGAGAGCCATTTAGTTTTACATTTTGAGTTCGATCAGATAGATACGAACCGATCCATTTTAGGAGCCTTTGAGGAAATGCATAATATTCCAATTTTTTTTTTAACAGGATAACATGATTGACTTTGTCGAATGCTTTACTAAAATCAACATAAAAAACCATGCTTTCATTGCAATGTGAAATAATTTCTATTAAATTAGTTGTAGTTGATTTTCTGGGCTGCTCATCAGCAAAAATGTTATATAGAGCTTAAACCTAATATTATACAACAAAACAGAAGAGAACAGATAAATTTACAAACAAATTTTCAGACCTTAGCGAAGAAGAAAAGAAAAAATAACAGAAAAAGAAGAGAAAATGGAGATAGAAGATAGAAGGGGTGGATATTGTGCGACTGAAATAGAAGGAAAGGGACAAATAAGAGAGAGTAGTGTTTAGGAATTTGAAAATTAATAGGGACGTTCAAGTATCTAGTTTAGTAAGTCTGACAGCTCTTTCACTAAGTGAATCTCGGTTTTGATTGGTCGAAATAAGTCTTGTGACCAGCTGTTTCAGTTGACGTTTATGGAGGGGTAGCCGACGAATCTAGTCAAGGAATTCGTGACTGAGTACTAAGTTGACAGTTCTCATAGGTGGATGACGTAGAAAAAGTGACGTTCGCAACCAATCTAGTTTTTGCGTTCAGGTTACATCTCATCCAGACCAATCTAGTCGACTTAAGATGACTAGATTCTTGAATGCGGACAATGTCTTAATTTTATTTGAAATCCGGCTGGACCGCTAACGAGTAGCGTTAATGAAAATCTGGCGCTCAGATGTCTGGGAATCATAACGAGGCTGAATTAATTGGTCAGTGGATAAGCAGTCTATTAGCAAGCAATTTCGAAGCTCACAGTAGCTCTCGAGCAGCATATTGAGAAGACCAGTAAAAAAAAACTGGACATAAAATGTAAAAAAATCACCCAACGTTGAAATTCATATAAGGGGAAAAAAAACATTGCAAATATATAAAACTAAGCATAGTTACCTTGGGTGTTTGAGATGGAATTTCCAAAAATGCACCACACTGATGAATACTTGATTAGATAATTTTTGTTCGGTAGACAATCACCCCTATCGAGGTATCCGTTCGGAAAAAAAATCCGATACGAAAGTCAAATCTAATAGGAACTCAATTTGCGTTCGATGTTTCCGTTTCGGAACAAAATAAATGAAGCATATAAACGCGTTCATTTCACATATAAAAATATTCCGCAGCAATAAGTTGTCGGAGAGCTTCGGAAAAAATGTGCAGCTTAAGCTTAGTACGCTGCTCGAGCTAAATTTTCGCTCCCATACAAAAATCTCTCCAAAATTTAGCTGAGCTAAATCTTAGCGAACCCATTTAGCTGAGTGGTACGCAGCTCGAGCTAAATAATCAAACTTTTGTTTCTACATGTACTTCATGTGTCTGTCAAAATATAGCGTGGCCATTTAATGGGTCGGCACATTTTCTCAAGCTAAATTGTGTCAGATCGTTGTATATTTGTTGTTCTGTTGCAGAAAAGTATGCAAGGATGAACTTTTTTAATTATTACGTCGACGAGAAGTACCTAGAATCAGAAATAGTTGAAATAAGAGAGAATTAAATTTTTGAAAAAGTTTTTTTCAAAGAACAGCTGTTTTCTGTGACGTTTATCCACAGCGTACTCTATGTCAAAATTTAGCTAGGACTTTAGCTGATGTTTGGAGAGAAAAGTTGGAGTCCAGATAAAATTTAGTTTAGCTCGAGCAGCGTACTAAGCTTTAGCTGTCAAAGGTAAGTGGTATAACGCGGTTCCTCGCAATGCGACAAGGTGTGGTGTCGGCCTGGTTTAGTTCTAGGGAAGACCCTTTTCTTGCCAGCTCATCAGCTTTTTCATTTCCATACGTTGTGCTGCGCGCCAAGAACCCGCAGCTCTTCGCGACAGCGACCTAGAAGCTTCGATTTTAACTCAACAGCAGAGATCGCTTTTTTTGCCGCTTGGCTGTCAATGAAAAAGGAAACTAATCTCTGCATGAGGTATTGCCATCATTGTAACCTGTTTAGCAGCTGTTGTCACTGACAGTGCCTCAGCTTGGAATACGCTGCTGTAGTCAGGAAGTCTGATTGAACTGGATAGTCCGAGACGTTCCGAGTAAAAACCCGTTCCAACGCCAGTTTCCATATTTGATCATCCGCGTATATAGGTATGGTTGATCCAATGGATGTTGGTTGGCCATTCGTCCCTGCTAGGGAAACACGTGGCAAATGGTCTTGTGAAATCTAGTCGGGGTGTGGTATAGTCCGTGCATATATTATTTCCCGTGTATTTGTTCAGAATTTGTGCATGTCCTGTCAGGCTGTGTTTCCAGTTTTTGTTCTGGCTTAACCGAAGGGCGCTGTTTACAGCAGATTCTTGTACAAAGCGGTCTAGGGGTTTGAGATTAAGTATAGCCTCTAGGCCTGCTGTGCGACTGGTTCTCATTGCCCCAGTGGTTCTCATTGCGTTCTTACTTTAAAGAAAGTAATTGGCAAAAGTCATTTGGATTCATATGTGATGAAATTTCCAATACCGAAGCCGAGGTAGGCAAACCCAAAACGTGAGGCTAGGCGGCTGTGTTAACATAATTTCAGTCTTGACTTTAAACTTACGGAAGCTCACAATTGCGAAATTCGTATGGAAAATAAAGTCACTCTGAAACAAACTTTAGAACAATAAGAGATCAATATTTCAGCTTAATTGTTATACTACATTAGCAAGCGTAGCTATCTCAATCTTTTAGTTGTCTATAGGTATTATGTCGTTCCGTTTTGACGGCGTATATATTTTTTTTTGTCCTTTTGATATGTGTAAAGATGTCAGCGGCAGCTCGCTGAATTCTGGCGTATGCAATTAATTGAAAAATTCTGTTTCTTTACAAGTATTGCTGAGCTGTTTCCTTTTTTCTTGGTCAAACTACCGTAAATTGTTCTTCGAGTAGCATCTGTCTAGATGGTGTATTTTCTTAATTAACCTGAGAAGCCGTTTCTCTCATTTCCTTGGAAGTCCTCAATTAAGTCAATAACGAGTCGTGTCATTTGCCCACATTGGTCATCCTCCTTTTGACTGATGACAACTTGCAGTCCACTTCAATTTCCAATGTCGAAAATACGTACATAGTTGGCGCAACAAGTCCGCATATGATCCTAGGAGTAGTTTCTTACAATCCTTCTTTATGCTTTTTCTTTTTTTGATGGCACTACATTTTGAATTGGAAACATTTCTCAGGAAAACTACACTCTGTCGAGGAGATATCGCTGTATCCAACGCTTGTGTCTTTTGTTTTTTTTTAAAGAATGTAGGCAAACGGAAGCCCGCGTTCATAAATTACTTTTGAAGAGAAGAAACGCCAGAAATGCATTTCAGATTCCAAGGTTTTTTTCGATTTTTAAAACCAGCTTAACCCTTTGTTCCCGGAGGCCATATTTTTTTTCAAACATTTATATATTTATTTTAAATTTTGATAAAACTTGCATTAGTGATGTTAAAAAAAAATATTTAAAAAAAAAAAAATAAAATAAGTTAACCTTTTATTGTTGCTTAAAAAAGCGGTTCCAGCACGTAACCAGGAGAAAACTAAGTAAAAAATTCGACAACAATTTTAATAATAATTTGTCTCCATTTATTTTCTTACAACGTGTGATACACAGCAAAACAGTTTTTTTTTGTCTTTCAAACAAAGTCCAACGTCACAGCAAGACCACGTTGTACGATGAGGCTCGGATGCTGTACTACAGTGAGCGCAGCCTCGCGACGTTCCATATTTAGGCATATGAGCGCACTTGTCAAACCTTTTCTCAAATGACACTTTGGTTTTGAAATGAGCAGCATTAGAACTTGGCCCTGGTTTTCCTTTTGTTATTTTCAATGGTTTGCTTCCTACAAGACCTGAGCAAACAGATAATCGAAACATTTTTAGAGAAAGTGATTTCGGACCCGCCTTTTCATTGAATAGTATATACGAGTTCAAAAGAGATATATCCAGTAAATACCACATAATTCGATGCCACCATTTTTTTTTGATTTGCGATCTATTTCGTAAATGGATTTAAGCATGTCTGCTTTGTCGACGTAGCCCATATGTTTGTTATAATCATCTACGAGTTCTGGGCAAGTTATCTGCTTTTTGCGTCCATCTTTTTGCATACGCATTGCTGTCCCAGTAACTGATGGATCATGAAAGTTGCTCAAGAAATGCACTGATTTTCTGTCCTTCCATTTTACAAAAGCAAGACCATCTTTACTTATCCGCCAATCAGATTGACCTTGGTGTAACTCCTTATCATCAGTTAGATCGGTCGGTGCATTTTTTCTTTCTTTCCGAAAAGCTACAGGAATAGATCATATCAGCTTGTAAATCTTTCTGTAGCTGGATGGAATTGAAAAAAATTATCAAAGTAGATGTAGTGTCCTTTTCCAACTAAAGTTCTTGAAAGGTCTTTGACAACACGTGAACCAAGACCTTCTTCAGTACTTGCGGCAGTTTTTCCGGTATATATTTGAAACTGAGAAACGTAGCCTTTTTCATCAGCTCGGATCCACACGTTGTATCCACGTTTTATGGGTTTCATCGGCATATATTGACGAAAACAGCTGCGCCCTTTAAATTTAACCATTGACTCATCTACCATTGACGACTTGAGTGATGATAAAAAGGTTTCTGATAACTTCGTGATGAGAGGACGCAACTTATATAGCTTATCGAAATCTTGAGATGTTCTCTCTGGTTGTCGCAAATTATCTTTTATATGGACATTCCCAAGAAGCCACGCAAATCGATCTCTGGACATAAGCGAAGATATGTAACTATCCCTTAGTTGAGGCATAGATGACCAGTAATCACAATAGCTGGGAAGCTTTTTGATACCCATTGCAAGGTTTATTGCCAGGAACACTTTTATTTCATCTGAGTTAGTTGGACTAAAGCTATTGCTAGTTCCTCCAGCCTTCTGCACAGCATATAAGTTGGTATGAAATGATATATGTTCAATCAAATCATTTGTAAAAATATGAAGGAATACATCGGTTGGTGTCTCTAACTGATCCGGAATGTTGGCACCGGTTGTCTAAACAAACTCCTTCTTGTTATTCAAAACATATTTTGTGGACATAGTCCAGACAGTTGTTTTAGCTCTTTCTTTGTCTCTTATAATAGAAAGGGGTATATCGTCTTCGCTATTCCATCCTTCGTCATATTCTTGCAGCATTTCCAGCAAAATTAATATCCATAGCGTTTATGCCGAATAGTTGATTTTGAAGTACGGTATTGTCAATGTTTGTCTCGGGGTCAGACAGTTCTTCTTCACCGCTCTCCGAATCCATATCCGATGGTATTCCATCAAAAAACACTTGAAATTGATCCACGTCCATTGCTGCTAGCTCAGCAAATGAAAAATGTTCTTTTCCTAAAAAAAAAATAATAATGTTTATTTCCTAGTGGTTTCATAGGTAAACCACGTTAAAAAAGCCTGACAAATGTCACAGATCTTATAAATTACCTCAAATAATATTTACTTCAACAAAGAAATAAGAAATTCTTACATTTAATTATTTTATTTACCTTCCATTTTCTGAAAAAAAAACACCTTTTTTTTTTATTAATACACATGACAACGTAAATCACTCCGTCTGACAAAAACGATGAAACTATATGCACGATATAACACGTTCGACACTCTCATAGCAGACAAAACCATTTTTTTACCGTTTTAAACGAAATACAGTTCCTTAAAATCGACTTGGTTTTGCAGTGAAACCAACAGGAAAAAAGAGACAAATTATTTTGTATGTGGTTTCTCTGTGAAACCACTGGGGGCAAAAGGGTTAACGTGTAAACGAAAAATCATAAACATTACCGTGTCACTGCAATAGATCAGCCACAAGTAGTTTAGTCTATACTTAGAATTCGTTTAACGAATATTTTTCTTTTTTGTTTAAGTCATACTCTCTTCAGAGCCATTAAATGGGGATGCATAAGGGAAAAGTTTCAAGTTAGGTTTTATACAATGATTCTTTATCAATGGAACTTATAGTTAACGCGGGTGGGATTTCAGAAAACTCCGAGTGCTCTAAAAATGTAATGTGTATCAAATTGCAGCTGTAAAAGACTGCGAGTGTTACCTAAAACTAGTTACACATGCTCATGTAAATCTATTCATTAAACTATGTGCCCCGATGACGATTGCTTCCAGCACACCCAGTTTATACATTATACAATATTCTTCGGTGTGCTAATATTTATGACAGATACTGCATAAGTTCTTATAAGAAAATTTATTCACATTCTTCTTAGTACAGAGACACAGTACGGGTCCCAACTATCTCTTTCCCTCGTCTTTACTTTCCTTCAACTAATTTTCAGACTTGTGAGCAATACCGCATACTGTACAAAGATATTACGTTAAGGATAATTTAAATACCTGGCAGGGTGGTTTGCTATTCGATGACTCTTCAGTTCAAGCTTGGATGTACAACTAAGTCCACAATCATCGCATGTAAACTTCAAACCGACTTCAGTCGATGCTCCTTCTGTAAGAAAATGTAGTGTTGTTATAAAATATATAAAATATACACAAGTACAAAATTGACAGTGCAAACAAACCATTCTTCTTGATTTCTTCTTCGTGCTTTTTTTGATGATTCTGCAAGAAGTCTAGTCTTTTGAATACTCGACTGCAATAGGTACATTGCATTTTGTTGAGTTTGTCCTTTTTGTTCAACAGTGGTTCATCATCACTTTCCGAATCGGAACAACTTGACGCAAACATTTCATCGTCTTGTGGGTAAGTGTAATCAGTCATGATCTCGTCTTCGACTTTTATTTGCAGCAAATCGGACGAAACTGGCTCACTGGGAATGTCAATGGGAAATTCAGACAGGCAGTCTGATGGTTTGATATTTTGACTCCTTAGGTAGTCGAGGAAGCGATTGTGGCTTTGCTGAGATTTTTGTATAAAATTGTATGCGCTGATGAGTTCTTTGGAGCAGGGCAGGCAAATACGATTGGGTGATGATGATTGAGCGTCGGGCGATATCTATAAAAGGGAAGATTATATAGTTAAAATGCGGTGGATCTCATATGGATATTTATGGAGTTTGTATATACTATTTCCCTTCCAGAAGAAAGGGGCTTTGTTCATCATGGAGCAATAGCAAAGAAAACTGTTCGCAATTGCAACTGTTCTCATAAGAAAGAATACGCTTTAAACAATTCCGTAAAATAAGAACCACCGCTTATTAAAACGGTATAAACAGAATTCGAATTTGTTCTTATACACAAAGTTTGTTTACATTATTTTACATCTGACATTTCCCTTTGGGGAAATTTCAAATTGGGTGGGTGCGTTTAGTACACCTGCATCTTTGTTGACTTATAATCGTCAATAGGCTTTCCTATAGCACCAACGAACGACACGAGAGTTCTCGTAAGCCGAGGACAGCGCATAGGGTTTTCATTGTTTAAGTGTTTGTACTGTGTTGTGTAGCTTAATTGCGATCCTAGCCTAAGACAGGCTTACAGCAGTCAATGAGTGCTCTACGCCGAAAACGATGCTGCTCAATTTTACCATAAACCGGTTGCTGCTTAACGATAATCTCTATATGTATATAAAAACGAGTTTTACTTTTCTGTGTGACCTTATATCTAGAATCCCCTTTTAAAGGGGTCCATCCGAAGTTAGGATACAATTTTCTTTTCAATTTTTGACAACGTGTCTGCCTGTCTATCTCTCTGTCTGTATGTCCCGAGGCATACAGCCTAAGCGGCTACCCGGATTTCTTTTGCACGGTAACCTTAATATTAATGGTACCTACTTTCCATACAAAATTTTCATACCAGTTTGATTTGTTCGAAAACGGCTCTAGCGATTTCAATCAAAATTGATATTTAAGCTTAAGTAGGTGAGGTTACCATGACTGCATACTTAGTTTTCCGCTAAAAAATCGAATAACGGTACTTTTGAAATTTGGGCATATCTCGAAAACGGTCAATACGATTGTAACAAAAAATAATTTCTAAGGTAATATGGTCGGGGCAGTGGCTTAGTGGTCAGTGTGTTGGACTAATAAGCGAGGGGTCCCAGGTTCGAGTCCCGAGGAAAACCCAAATTCCAACTTAAGGTTTTTTGCACTGCGCCACCTCTCGCGAAAGTCTGACAAACATCCGAGAGTATAACTGTCATGAAAGAGCTTCTCGATTGACCGTTTAAACTCGGCATAAAATTGTAGATCCCTTCCATTCGTCTCATAATAAAAACTCAAACAAGACGAACGGTTGTGAGAAGCTAGGCCTAAGGTCCCTACGGACCTGTTTCACCAATTATTTATTTTTTTTTTTTTTTATATGGTAATTTTCAACTTAATGGCAAACTCCGTTTTTCTCTGTATTATCGTTAAATGGATTTTTGAAAAAAGTATTTTTTTTAAATTTAGTTTTCTTTCGTTTACTTGAAAACGACAACATTGATTTCGACCTAAATGCAAACTTAAATTAAGATCTATGTTTCCAAAATTATTGCGTCCTTAATTTTCAATTCGATTCACCGAAAGCGCTTATTTTAAAAACTGCTCATATCTCGACAACCCCATTTTCGATTTCAAAAAAAAACATTAAAAACCCGAACAATAACTTGTACTCGGTTTTCAGCTAAATACTTAAGTATTTTTTAAACTAAACATTGCAATATTTGGTATTGTTTTGCTGCCAAATTTTACAAAAACCTCTCTAACGATTTTGATCAAAATGATTGCTAATGAAAAAATAAAAGTATATTTTAAATAAGATCCCGTACTTAGTTTTTCTCAAAAATTTCGAATAAATCAGATTAGTAATTATTTCTCAAAAATTACTACACAAATCCCGATTTGTATACACATATCTACGGTATATTTTTAATTTATCATCTTAATTTTCCATTTCTAATAAAAGTACAATAACAGCTAAGCAAAACTAATTTTTAGCAAATATAATCCACTTCTTTGTTTTGAACCATAACCATATTCAGTATGCACCTTAACTTCATTTTCACACAATAGATATTGGGATATGCTAATTCAAATTCAAAAACAAATCTCCGAATTCTTACAATAGAAATCTATGTAAAGATATAGATCTGTAACGAACCCTGCTTCCAATCATAGACACCTTACAACAGCGCACAGTGGTTTCATTTGTATGGAAAGGGCGGTCAAAACCAAAAATGTAATTTTAAATGAAATGAAATAAAAGAAATAGTTACAAAAAGTCTTTATTATTATATATTTTTATTGTAATTAATGAAAGTTTAAAGCAATAAATTCAAAACATCTTTAGATAAACTTGATTTTTTGTTTATTTTTTTTTTTTAAATTTCTCTCGTTAGAAAGCAACGGATCTATGTTGAAAGTAATCTATTAAACAAATGTGTATTTGTTGATATCCTTGATGTTTTTCGACCTATCTTTGTATTTTGCTTCTGCAGCCTCTTCTGTAAATTGGCCTACAGGCAACATTGCATGTTTAACAATCTGTCCCCCATGGATAAGCACTTTATGTACGGAAGCTGGCATTGGGTACCAATGAACAATTTCTCGTGCTGTATCTTGCGCATATTTGTTGAAAAGTTCTGCATTAATTGCAAAACAACTTGCCAAAGTTTTTAAAATTACAGCACATCTTTTGATTATTGATTTTTTGACACCAGTTATTTGGGAAGATACGGAAGGATTTGCAAAAAATGTACGCGCGGTATTTCCATCGTTTGAATTCCCGCCACCTTGTTTTGGCTTATCATTATTAATCCAATGTTTTTAAACTCGTCCTGTATTCTTTTTTTCTGTGCTATCAGAAGAGGTTTCTCATTATTTCCTGTCCGCCATTTTTTGAAATCTAATCTATTCATCTAGCATATGAATGGAAAATTCAAAGAATCTTAAACACGCGTGCAGTGGAGAAATGCCAAAATCTAGACAATCTTCGTTAACGTTTCTTTGTAAGGAACTTTGAATATCATTCATATTAGTTGGCTTTGCTCCGCAAATATAGCACACCTGTTGTGAAACAGTATGTGTCAAGGCACTGCATACCTTTCCGTCAACCATTGTTAGTTTAAGGACATGTTCAATGCTTATAATATGGTCAGATATGTTAATTATAGTTTCAGATAAATCATTAATCTGGTTTTGCATGTAGCTCTGCTCAACTCTGCCGTTTCCTTTTTGAATTGAAAACGTATTGGTCGACAGTATCGAGTAGATCCTGGACGAGGATTTTGCCATACAATTTTTTTTCAGAGTCAGAGCTTTCTTGCGAAAATAATAGAATTGGAACATATGAAGTTATAAACATATCGGCATCACTGAATTCGCCAGAAATTCTTTTTTTATATTCTGATTGTCCACTGTTCAATGAAAGCCTCATTTACCAATTAAGATAAGTTTACCTAAATCAAAAGTTTAGTTTATTTAGTCGCACTGAAATTAAAGTTTTTTATTGCATTACAAAGACATGACATTCTATTCCCCTGCTATTGTTAAACACAGACTAGAGACACTGTTACACTTGGCAACTGAGGTTATTGGCTGTAACAAACTGGAGACACTTTCTCTTATTTTTCCGTGTAGACATAAGAGAAAGAAAGGATAAGTATAACAATAAAACACAAAACATGGTTGTTAAAATATTTTTAGTTTATGATATTACCTAAATCAGTCTCCAAATTTTCAAAAACTTCTCTTTGGGATTCTACAATCCTTTGGGCAGTGCGATTTAGAAGTCATTGAAGGGAAACTTCGGCCGATGAATCGGAAATTCTTATTTTGTCAAGCTCAGGGTAACAATCTTGCTTTGCTTTAAGAACCTTAGGATAGCTAGGAAAGATCTCAACTTCGGTCTTGTCGTTAACGAGGTTTCCGATGACTTGGTACTGCTGTTTTGTCAACTTTGCCTCAACCAAAATCTTTAAAGCATCATTTGAATGAAGTTGTTTGGCTTGAAGATTGTGTGTTGATTGACATTGCTTCAAAGCACAAGCAATATCGCTATCTATTGCAGCAATGTTTGCAATTCGTCTTCTCTTGGTTCGACGGGAGCTTTCTAAAAATGGCTTCTTTGGCCTACCTTGGTTATTATTTATTTGTGTTGGGCCCTGTTCAGACCCGAAGTCTTCGATACAATCAAGCCAAGCACTAGAGATCATTTCTCGAACATGATTTCCATTTTCTAAGAAAGGTTTTGCATAGAGGAGTTATCCGTTTCTGTGCGCCTAAACTTTCAATATTGTAAAATTCCTTAAAAATTGTCCATGTTTCAATAATTTTGGCAGCACTGCGACCTTTCTTCGCCCTATGCCACAAATGAAAAATGTCAATACGCTTGATCATATTACTTGAATCGAAAAAAAAATGAAAATATTGTTTCACTCGGGTCAAAATTTTATGATTTTCGCAAATTTGCGCAAAACTAAACGTATATATTCTTAAAGAGGAAAGTTCAATCTAAATTATTATACACAAATTATCGTGGGAAAATGTGAGAATCACAACTTTCGGCTTTTGAAAAATACAAGAAAAAAACTTTTATAAAAAATAGACCGAAAATGGTTAAACCCGCAATGTCTAATGTTCAAATTTCCGCACTTTAAAAATTGTGAAAAACACTCAACTTCGCGACGCGTCTGACGGTCAACAACTTATTTTAGAAGAGAATCTATAATACCACTTTGTTGCCGAACTGTCACAGACAATAACTGCATTAACAAATATGAGTTTGTTTGACCTTTTGGCCACTGTGCAGCGTTACTAATCAAAATAAAAACATGACCTAACAGATCAGAAAACAGAAACTCCTACTACACTTGTAAAAATCTTGTAAAGTGTAAGAGCTTATAAAATAGTACAATACAATGACACTTATAACTATCTAACCAGAATTTGCGATAATTCCCATTAAATGAGAGCTTCATCTTTTAAAAACTCACATTGTTATTTGATATGCACAGCCATATCAGATGAACTACCCAAAAGTGAATTTTATTTAACACTATTCCTTTTCCTATATTCTATCTATGCACTGTTTCTTTTATCTAGCATTGTTTTTTACATAATAAAATAAGAAAACTTTTGATGAACGAAAAAGTTTCGTTCGACCCGTCGTGCACTTTATTTTTGATTCAGATCACATTTCGCAGATCTCGATATTTGCTGTCAAATAACACACTAATCTATTTACAAAAGCAGATCAATTTCGTTGCATGTTCCATGAGCCGCGTTAAACCCGAGATATGAAAAAAATATCTGGTAGTCCCAATGGAACACGACATTAGCTTACAACGTAAGTATGATTGCATTTATTGTGGACAGCTGTCAGAAATTTAGTGTAGATTCGACAATTTTCGACAAGCTTTTATTTCGGAAAAATAAGCGGTGTTGTGAAATAATAGTGAGTGATTCTCAAATATTGCACAACAATTAAATAATCATGATTGGTTGAGTGAACGAGCGAACTGCATGCATTCTACTGAAATACCTACATGCAACATTTTTAAGGATACAGGCATGGGAAAAGTTTTGCAGAAATGTAGGATAATCGTTTGGGATAATACACGATAGCTCACAAAAAGTCTTTGGAAGCTTTAGATAGAACGTTGCAAGATTTACGTGGGAATCAACGGATTTTCGGTGGTGCCTTGATATTGTTAGCAGGTTATTTTCGCCAAACATTGACTGTTATTTCACGATCTACAGCTGCTGATGCATTGAATGCATGTGTAAAATCATCCTATTTGTGGAGGCATGTAAAAAAACTCACACTAACGACAAATGTGCGCGTTCAATAAAAAAACGATACAAGTCGATTCTGTCGAATTTCTAATCAGTTATAGGATATTGGAAATGACTAATAACAAGTTGATAATTCAACCGGCTTAGTAACACTACAGACTATTTTTTTAGTTACGATACTAGCTGAAAAGCAGTATCACCGGAGAAACCGGGTGAATTTCCGCTTGTTTTATTTATGTGATTGAGGTCTCTTTCTCTGTGGTGGCGCAAAATCTATCATTGCTACCTCTCGTATATTGTCGCGACTACCAAAAGTTGTTGGGATCGCTAAGTTAACAATGAAATAGTGTCCTTTGTGATCAAGTTTTGACTTTTGATTTCTGTCTCTGATCAAGTTGTTTGTTAGAGGAACTTTGTAGGGCACTTATTTAAAAAACGTCTTCGGCTTTTCTCGCTACAGTCAGCTGTGCGGCTCGAAAGAGATATGATTTCCTAAAGCGTAAGCCTTTAGCAAATCGTAACTAATAAAAAAATGAGTCCTTGCTAGCAAATTTAAACGCTCATGACGTTGTGTCTTCAAACTTTAGAATGGAGGTAATAACCATTTATTTGTCATTGCTAATTTGCGTGCAAAACAAATAGTTATTAGTGACGATATAATAATTGCCAAAATAAATAGGTACTGAGCTAGTTGCAAAATTGTAATTACACACTAAAGTTTGTAAGGTTCATGTACTGGTTCCAGCTGAATTGAAGGTACTTACCTACATAAGCACTTACTTTGGTATTACCACGTATTACCTTTTAGTACTTCCATGAATGAATAGGTAGTACCCACATATTTACATTAATTATGTAGATATACATATGGCTATAGCTAAAATTTGCTAGACAACAGTGTAAGCTTTTTCTGAAAAAAACTATTGTTGCACTACAAACTTTGATTTTCAATTATCTACATTACCACCTGATTTAATTTTCATTAACTATCTATATAGCTTATCAAATTCGCTTTACATAATTTAGTTCTTCATAATTGTAAAAGAACGTAATGTTTAATTTAAAAATATTGTATACATATATTATCCAGTATGTAGGTACTAACTTCGATTTTTACAACGTCGAAAAAGACGTCGCCCAGTGATCTATTTGCAATGTTTTCAGCGTTCTCGAACAACATTTTATATTCGCCACATTTTTCAAAACACGCGCGACACATTTCCCCGGTATTAGCATTGTCTATTGTTTGAATTATTTCCATTTTTGCAATTTTTTCCATATTAAATTTGGCAAAAGTTATCGCACTTCACTTATCCATCCGTTCGCGGCACATTAAAATGGAGAAAAATGTATTTATTTATCCCCTGTTAAAAACGAAACCTGTCACATAGCATCTTAAGCAAGTATTACATGGGTGACACAGGGTGGTTTAAATAATCGTAAAATCGGCTGATTTTTTATAATGCAGACAAAGCAAAGTAAATAGGATTTTCAGCTCGCTGAGTGATACGCAGCTCGACCTAAATACTGTAATTCATGTGTCTGTCCAAATTTAGCGTGCCCATTTAATGGGTCGGCACATTTGCTCAAGCTAAATTGTGACAGATTGCTGTGTATATGTTGTTCTGTTGCGGAAAAGTATGCAAGGATGAGCGTTTTTATTCATTACATAGACGAAAAGTACCTACCTAGAATTAGAAATAGTTGAAATAAGAGAGAACTCAATTTTTGAAGAAGGTTTTTTCAAAGAGCAGCTGTTTTCTGTAACACTTATCCACGGCGTACTGTATGTCAACATTTAGATAATGTTTGGAGAGAAAAGTTGGAGAGCAGATACAATTTTGTTTAGCTCGAGCAGCGTACTAAGTTTAGAGATAAATAAAATGGAAGTAATCTCAATTTTTGGATTAGACTAGGTATAGGAATAAAATCAAAATATTTTCACTTTAACGTAAATCATGCCTTTGGAGTTTGCACAATGTTATGCATTTTTTGTATCACCCCATGATATATATAGATTAGTGATTTTTAAGCTTTCCACAACAGTTCAATAAAACACATTTAAGTGGTATGTATCTACCTTTCACACGGTTTTATAACATATTATGTGTTTCTAAAAAACTTACCCATGTCGAGCTCTCTTTACTTTTGAATTGTCAGATGTCAGCCGCTGTAGGTCATTTGTCACTTGTAATCTGTCAGTTAACTTGCATGCACGTTTTACGTTTTTCTTTGGGTATCTGATTTAATCATCGCATTTGCTGTTGAAATTTCATCAGTTTTTTCAGCTTTCCTCTTTGTGACATAAATTAAAAACTACTCGTAAATAAAATGTCCTGGATTTTGGGTAGAAATCGGCCGCAAGCTCCCACTCAAGATGGCGGAGAAGATCCTGGCCTGGGAACTGCAGGACAGTCCTCCGGTGACCCGGGCTTAACTAAGGCCGAGAAAAAAGCTATGGAGGCATATCGATTTGATTCATCGGCTTTGGAGCGAGCTGCTGAAGCTGCTAAGTCATTGGAAAAGTCCAGTAAGTTCTAGATCATTGATTATGCAATCGCTTAGACACCGATTGAACCCATGACCCTTCATTTGTTTCCTTATCGCAGGTCATGCCAGAGAAGCCCTTGATTTGTCCAAGCTGCAGGAGAACACACGCCAACAAGAGTATATGGCCAAAGTCAAGGAATACGAAGCACATATTGAACAAGCGAAAGTTGAACAAAAGCGTATCGATCACGAAGAGCGTAGGAAGACCCTGATTGTAAGTTGATTTGAATTAACATGAACCTGACAACGAATTGCTAACGATTTGTATCTACTTCAAGGAAGAGACCAAGCAACAGCAGCAACGTGCCCAATATCAAGACCAATTGGCAAGGCGCCGCTATGAAGATCAATTGTCGCAGCAGCAACGAGTCCAGGAGGACAATCTCAAAAAGTAAGATTACAGTAGAAGTTGGGTCAATTGATTCCTTAATAACCGCTAACACTAGGCAAGAAGAAAGTGTCGCACGCCAGGAGGCAATGCGCCGGCAAACCATCGAACACGAGATCGAAATGAAGGAGAAAAACCGTCTTAAACTGCTTGAGCACGAGATGAGGACCAAAGCCAAGGTAGACAGGGAGAATCGTGATATCAACCTAGAGCAAATTCGTCTCAAGGCACAAGAAAATCGCATCACTGTCCTCGAAGGAATCAAGACTGCTGGCACAGTCATTGGTACTGGATTCGAAGCAATGCTCACTGATTGGGACAAAGTTTTGACTGCCGCTGGTGGTCTCTCGTTAGTCGCACTCGGTGTGTACTCTGCCAAGGGAGCAACTGGTGTTGTTTCTCGGTACATTGAGGCTCGTATTGGAAAGCCAACTCTTGTCGGGGAAACCTCTCGTTTCGCTCTGACAGACGCGTTAAAGAATCCCCTGCAATACCTCAAACGATTGAAATCCAAACCCGCCGATGCTCTCCAAGTAACTGATTGCTATTTCTTTTCACATGAATATTTTCGCTAACTGAATACTTATCCACAGGGCGTTGTTTTGAATCCCAAATTAGAAGAACGTCTGCGAGATATTGCCATTGCAACGAAAAACACCCGTCAAAATCGCGGTCTATACCGTAACATCCTGATGCATGGCCCACCCGGTACTGGTAAGACAATGTTCGCCAAAAAACTGGCGCAGCATTCTGGAATGGATTACGCCATCATGACGGGAGGTGATGTAGCACCAATGGCAAAGGAGGGAGTCACAGCTATCCACAAAGTCTTCGATTGGGCCAACACGAGTAATCGTGGTTTATTGTTGTTTGTCGACGAGGCGGACGCATTCCTGCGCAAACGTTCCTCGGAGAAGATATCGGAGGACCTGAGAGCGGCGCTCAATGCATTTTTGTACAGAACATCCGAGCAGAATCCCAAGTTTATGCTGGTGTTGGCCAGCAACACACCCGAGCAGTTCGATTATGCCATCAACGATCGTCTGGATGAGATGGTGGAATTCCAATTGCCCGGTTTGGAGGAACGCGAGCGACTGTTGCGATTGTACTTTGACAAGTTTGTCTTGGAGCCAGCAGCTAAGGGTGCCAAGTAAGTAAACATCGTTGTTGTTGCTATTCGGTTACTTTGTGAGTGTTTGAGATAGTCGCACCATGACTGTCTTGACAAGCTGACCGTTGTTTTTTTGTTCTATCCGAAAGAGTGTTTCAATCGTGGCAACAAAAAACAACTTGTCGCAATCCAAGTTTCTTATGTATTTATTTTTCTAACTTCCAGACGATTGAAGCTAGAACAGTTTGATTACGGCGCCATTTGCTCGAAAATGGCTAAGCTCTGTGCCGGTATGTCTGGACGTGAAATATCCAAATTGGGCGTATCCTGGCAAGCAGCTGTCTACGCCTCGGAAGATGGTGTTTTGACAGAGAAGATGGTAATGGACCGCTGTCTAGCTGCTGCTGAACAACACAAACAGAAGGTAACGCTTCCCTATAAACCTCTCGTAAATAATCTAACTCAAACAATTGTTTACCCATCTAGATGGCGTGGTTATCAGAACAAGAAAAGGGTGATCACAAATCCATCACCGGAGGAACAGGATCGCAATGATCCGTACAACTCTCTCACTAATTATTTTAAGCTAATCTGAGTTCACTGCTAAATTGTAAAATTATTTTTTACCAAATGCATTCATTTAGTTTGTATTTACACTAGGTCACACAAGCCCGTAAGCAGAAGGTTAAGTCCTACGTAAACAACTTGTTCCATCTGTCTGCAGACCAAGTGTTTATCGCCAACTCTAAAAGTGATACCATTACAAATCGCTAAACAGATGGTAGTCTTATATTTTTCACTACGATAGAGCAACGCCACCTGTTTACGATATGAATGTAACTTTTAAGACTGCAAAACCGATTTGAATTTCCCGGGTTTCGTTCTTATGCAATTGACCTTGGGCTGGGGAATATGATTTTTATTGACTTTATTATTCCTAGGCTGTACAAGTCAATGGCTAGATATGAAAGATCTTATAATGTTGGCGCATTCCTTTTTTTTTATTCTGGCATAGCCTTGGGGAAATTTATATTAAACTTCCACTGCCATGTGAATTTTCTGTGTGTTTATGGTTGAATATAGTTATTTTAGTTTGAAGCTAGTTGTACAATGTTATGTACAAAGATGAAACAAAATATTGTAATAAAAAGGAGAAAATGACGTTACGAATTTGAAAGCGTTTTACTTTTTAAGCGGTGAATTTAAAAGGGATTTACAGCAGATGACCATGCATAGCTCTTAGTAAATGGACACTCAACACAACTGGAATACTGGTTGTGATCAGTGATGCCTTCCTCTGGTAGTAAAAGTTCCGCTGACTATGCTTTCGATAAGCTCTCACTGCGCTTTGGTCTTCGATTGTAGCGGATCATCCCACGTAGACGATAGCCTTGTTTTTTTGAGCTTCGTTCTCAGCAAAGCAAAGTAAAGTAGGATTTTCCGCACGCAATTACAACAACTACTACGACACTTCGAGACTCGCAGTAGTTATTGTAAATTGTGCGCTGAAAATCCTACTTCACTTTGCTTTGCTGAGAACGAAGTTAAAAAAAACAGGCCTGATGTTATATTCCGTCGGTGTCGCTGCCATTGAGGCTCAATTATGGATGAAAATCATTCAGCCCGGAGGAGACCTCCATTGAAATGTGTTGCCTTAAATGCAAATAAACGACTATAGGTAATTATTTTTCGCGAAATTCGCGATTTTTATTTTATAATGAAATGGGAGCCCTGTTCCCTGTTTGTCATTGCCAACTAAACAAACAATGAAACTTTTTTGTTAATATATTCGATGTTAAAAGTTTTAAATGTATCAAAACAAGATACCCTACACCTACCTGTAGCGTGACCGAAACTTTATCTTCAGCCTCAATTTGAAAAGAGTTCTGTTACATGGCAATTATCTTCGCTTTTGGGAGCGACCCTTGACAATATTTTTTTGGAAAATTTTTGGCCGATTCTTTTTAGAGCGAATAGCAACTTTCTTCGCTTAGCTATTTAAAACTGCAACACCAAATCAATTTAGTTTTGGTGGCACTTACAGTCCGGGGTGGACCACGGCCTCAACCAACAAGCCTCTTCAGCCAGCTCGGTCCCTAGCCAGCTACCTCCAGCTACGCACACCAAGTTGGTTGAGGTCGCCCTCCAATTGTGCGCGCCACATAAGGTGGGGTCTTCCTCTGCATCATTGTCCCTCAATGGTGGACTCAAAGCCTCGTCGGGCTGGTAGGTTGCTGTCCATACGCTCAACGTCCCAGCCATTTTAGCCGCTGTATCGTCAGATCTTTGACCAGGTCATCGTCGCTGCTAGGCCATAAAACCATTGTCGTTAAATCTTCTTCTCGACACTCCATCGATACAAACTGGACAGAATATCCCCCGAAGAATCTTTCTCTCAAAACATCCCAGAAGGTTTTCATCCGATTTTGACACAGTCCATGCCAGAAGGACCGTGATAATCAGGGTTTATATATGACCCTTATCAGAGACAATACAAGTATGATTTGTCTCTGACCCTTATCATCCCGGTCTTACTTATTCCTTCTTAGCCCGAAGAAACAGCAATTGTCAAGAGTGATTTTTCGTTTGATATCTGCGCTGATGTCATTTTGCTAGATGATAGTGGAGTTGAGGTAGACGAAGACTTTAACTACTTCGAAGTTGTATCCATCGTGACGTTTTGCCCGAGTCGTCGATGCTGAGAGTCCTTTCTTGTTGACAGCATATACTTCGTTTTGTCTTCTCTTACAACCAGGTCCATCTTCGCCGCCTACGTTTCAATACTTGCAAATGCGCCACTGACGCTGCGATCTTTCGATAATGTCAATATCGCCAGCAATATTCTAGCACTTGAACAGACTTTTGAAAAATTGTACCTCTGATGGGCAATTTGGCTTGTAAGTTTCGTACAATTGCTTCAAAGATGATGTTAAAGAAGTGCATCGTCTTGTCTCAAACCTTTTTCGACATCAAAGAGCTCGGTTGTGTTTTCATTTACTTTGCCGGAGCAGCGAGATTTCTCCATCGTCAGCCTGCATAGACGAACAAGTTCGACAGGAATTCTGAAACATGATATTGCTTTGTATAGCTCGTTCTTATAATACGCTATCATAGCTCACAGGGGACCTTAAAGTTGACAAAAAAGTGCTGTGTATCGATCTGAAGTTCCTGGGTTTCTTCTAAGAACTGTCGGAGTCTCGGAGTGTACAAATTTGGCCGATGGTAAACTTTCCTGGTCTAAAACCGCACTGATATGGGCCGATCAAGTTGTTAGAAAAATATTTTAGACGTTCACACAATACAAGTGCTTATATGCGACATTAAGGAGACATATTTGTCTGTAGTTGTGTTAATTTTATAGAAGTTTATTTGATGAAATATTGAAAGGGAAAGGATAATAAGGGTGCTACTAGATATTTTAATTAAAGTGGATTCCCGATTTGTTGTTAACATCTCAACACGCTTTCTTAAACAAAAAATTTTATAAATTTTTGATTGCATTGATTCAATTTTTAACAGGCAAAGCTTTTGTCAATGAATCTTTACCACAATATTTCCATTTTCAATATGTTGCCGAAGAATATGGTAATCTTATGTCAATATTTTTGGTTCTCTGGCGATAACCCTCAGTATTAACCAAGTCGAATGCTCTTTTGTCACCGCAATACACTGTTGTTGGTTCTAAAACTAATACATTTTCAACTTGTGCTGCTAAACTACGAAGCCATAAAACTTCCATATATTCCGCTACTGTTGTGGAGAGAGCAAGTGTTTTTGTATTTAACAAACCCAATCGAAAAACAATAAGAATCAATTTGTATTTTCAGTTTTGAAATCCCAACTACCAACTGAGCAACTGCACTAATAAAAATGAGCTACAAACAAACATTTACCAAATGTAGTCCACCCCCAGGACAAACTTTTCTACCGCAAAATTTACATACCTAAAGGAAACCTCAACGACTGTCAACAATTTTGACACCTCAGCGACCCATCTAATCGCCATGTAAATATAATTTTTAATGGTGGCAGTGGCAGTGTTAAGGAACGAATTTTCTGTCGGACTAAAAAAAATTCTTAGAACTACAGTTTACAAGACGAGATGTTTTCTGGTGGTGATTCCAGTGGCGACGGTGTAAATAGCCGCAATCAATTCAACTGGCAAATGACATCGCAAACATCATGTAACATAAATTCTGGTGGTTCAATCGATTGGGCATCTCTTGCCCAACAATGGATACAAATGAAAGACTCTGGCGCCGGCTTGCCTGATACTCCACCACCTCCGATAATAACAAATACGAAACCAATAAAGCTTACAAAATTTGATGAGCAAGGCGAAGCAGATATGGAAGTTGAAAAGGACGATGAACCACAAGTTTTGTCATTTAGTCGTCATACGCCGACACCCCCTCCACCCCACACCGGTAACATGAGTAGCACTCATTGGTTCACCCCTCAACAAGATGCGGCTGCTTTCCTTCAAGGTGCCACCCAACAAAATCAATGGAATCCTTGGCCACCACGTGTGTCCTTGCCACCACCCACTTTACATGTACCGATAACAACAGGATCACTGACTCCCCCTGTTTGCAGGGGTGCTAGCACAACACCGCCTCTGCAAAATATTCCCAAAAACCCCATTGAAGCCGCATCTATGCTGCCCAGCAAGGAATCATTAGAGCCTCCACCAATGGACGCTGCCAAAAGAAAGATTCTTCCAGCTTGGATACGGTAACAAAATATTGACACGCATAGTAATCATAATTACACACAACATCTTGCAGTGAAGGACTAGAGAAGATGGAACGAGAAAAACTAAGGCAACTCGAACGCAATCAGAAAGACAAAGAGCCCCAACCTGCTGCCGTTGACACAACAGAGAGTGATATAAATAATAAGTTTAAGACTATGGTAAAAAGTAGCACCACGGAAATGGTAAATATTCACATTCAGTCCCATATCAATCTCGTCTCTCTCTCTTTCTCTCTTTTGTATAAATATATTAACTTCCTGAATAGGAAACATAATTTTTGTTTTATGTTAATAGTTGTAGTCCTATCCTCCTGTTTGTCACACATAATATAAACAACATTCGTATCTTGTTTTGTAACCCTAATAAACGAATAAATAAACATTTAGGAAGGTGAAAGTTCAGGTAATGAAGAAGCTAATGATACCGACGCTGCAGATGCTGTTGCGACATACACGGATATCGACACTAATGCCGAAACAATGGCAGTAGCAACTTCTGCAAGTGTCCAACAAGAACGCACTATCAATTCGGGTAAAACGTATGAAGAAAGAATATCAGACATGGTAGGTCTCTAACCCAGCTGCGTGCAGTTTTGTGTGCGCGGACAATGTGAAAGTACTTATGGTTTTTCGATTTCATCTAGATGATTGCTGTGCGAAAGACTTTAACGGAACTTCTTCTTGAAGTAACTAATGAAGAAATAAGTAGTGTAGCACACGAAGCAATTCGAAAAAGAAGAGCAAAAGGTAGTTTTTGTCATTGTTTTTGTTTTGTTGTCTTCTTGTTGTTGTTTACTCTCTCAATACTACAGTCATCATGAACAATATTCTATAAAACAATTGGATACGTTTGAAAAAGTGAAACAAATCGAAATATAAATAATTGTTCTTTTTGCACACACATATAGGGATGAAGAAGATACTTTATTTATTATTGTTTCTATATACGAAAAAAAAAAACAAACCAACAAAACTTTTGAATAATTTTCTTTTTAAAAATAAAACATTATACTATTGTGTACATAAAGCGTCATCGGCTCAAGTAATCCGCAAAAGCGCAATTCCCTCCATTACCGGCAAACTGGGTAAGTGTACAATTTACATTTCTTTTTCTATTTACCTTTGTCTTTGTCTTTGTCTTTGCCTTTTGAATTTGTATTCTAATTCTAGCGTAAACTTTCCATTTGTCCCCTATAAACATTCTCTTTACAAAAATTAAAAAAAAAAAAAAAACAATTGCACTTGATCAATTTTAGTTGGACTCGACATGGTTTATTGTCATGATTGGTAAACGCCCTTAGTAAATTACTAACCATACCAAATTTACTAACAAGACTGCCCATTAAACTGAAGAATATAGCCCAGAGGCCTTCCTTCTCTCACAGTAAATTTTCTCCCTCAAATTGGATTCGAGTCAGTTATTCTTTTGATAGTTGTCTACTCGCTTTTGGTTTTCATTTGGGAAGATATTGCAGAGATGCAGTGCTGTATGTAATTTATTTCCAGGATGTTGATAGGCACAACAGGTCACCATAATGGTGGAATTTCAACCACTCTAGTTGGGTAATATTCCTCCACTATAAATGTGTTTGGATGAGGAGACATTTCTTGTTGTTGAAGTTTATTTAGTTATTTATGTTCTCAAAGTCGTACATGCGCAGAGTTTAGTGACAAGAATCACCTTATCTGATAATGGTCCCGTTTTTTACAAGTACGCTTTTTCCTTACAGTCGTAAGTACCACTGGAGCACGTGGGTGATGGGTGTGCTCCTGTCCTTCGGAGGTTCACCTTATACATTTCCGAAACGTATGTGCAACGACAAAGAGCAAAGTTTTCAGTCAATCTTGCATGGTACCATAATTGCCGCACAAAATAATCTCCGAACGTTGATATTATTTTATTTTAAATGGTTCTGGTCCCAGCAACTTTTCAGTTGACCCCTGTTTTGCAAGGGAGTCCGCCTTTTCATTGCCTTCGATCCGTATGTGTCCCCGTACCCAAGTCAGTGTTACTTCATTTTTAGATGAACACTTATTGAGCTTAAGTACACATTCCAGTGCCAATGATGTTTTTTTGTTCCATGCGTCTAATCTTCGCCTGATTGTCCAGTGCTATAAGGGTATTTTTTCCTTCCACCTGACACTCAAGCAAGTAGTCCGGCGCATGAAGCAAAGCAATCACCTCAGCCTGGTATACTGAAGTGTATTTCCCGAGGCTAGTGTGACTGCCAAGTTCCAGCTCTTCTGAATAGATACCGGCCCCCGCTCCGCCATCCATCATGGATCCATCCCTGAAAATCACTATTTCACCATTTCTTTTTTCTTGAAGTAATCCGTCCTCAATACGAGTTTTGTGATTTCTCTCCATAATACGCACCCTTGCTATTCGATCCATAGGCATGTTCAGCTCCCTAATCTCGTTTTTGACAAGTTCCAGGATCTTCCTATGTCCATAGACCGTACCACAATTGTGCCATTTCGCATCGCGATGCAAACGAAGTGCCGTTTGGGCCGCTGTTTTCTTAATAAATAAGTCCAGCGGTAATATCCCCATGATGACCTCCAATGCGCATGTTGGGGTTGTACGTATTGCACCTGTAATTCCTATGAACCCTGTCCAGGTGCTTCCTGACGGTTTTCTGAGAGGCTTTCGCCCACCATATAACCGACGCGTACGTGATAATGGGTCTAGTTATCATCGTATACATCCAGTATGCTGACCTAGGCGAGAGTCCCCACCTCTGTCCACATACACGTTTGCACTGATGTAGTACCCTTTTTGCCTTCCGGACCTTCTCCTCAACATGGTAGTTCCAAGTAAGTCCAGTATCTAGATAGACTCCCAGATACTTAACCTTCTTAGTCATTGTTAGTTCCGATCCGAAAAGTGTTAAGGGCCGAAATTCCAGATTTTTCCTCTTCCTAGTGAAGACTATTAGATCTGTTTTCCCCGCATTAATGGAGAGCCCTTGTTCCAGACACCACCGCCACCACTCTGAGTGCGTTCCTCATGATATCTGCGGTGACGTCCATGAACTTGCCTCTGGCCATTATTGCTATGTCGTCGGCATATCCCACTGTGTGAATGCCCGTCGCCTCAAGTCTGTCGAGAAGAGAGTTCACAGTGATATTCCACAGTGTAGGTGAGAGAACACCTTCTTTTTGGGAACCTCTGCTAACCCTTCCTCTGAGTTTTGAGGTTCCCGCCTGAATATAAAGCCATCAAAGTCGCACTCAGAGCAAACTTTTAAGTGCTTACAAGGCAAAAAAAAATAATATTTGCCCGCAAGTCCCGGCAAACTACGCAAAGTTAAAATAAAAAATGTTCTATTTGAAAACCTGAGTTGGCTCTTAATTTTGTAAAGCTTATGTCGTTTTCCATTGGGCAGAAAGAAACGTCCGGGAGAGTTCGGAATAGAAAAAATCACTTCTGAAACCGTTCCATTGGCACAAAAAATACTCTTCTGGTGATTCTGAGAAGAGAATTTAGCTTCTCGATTTGAAGTCAGAATCCACTCAAGAAGCACTCACACAAGTGTAATTTATGTATTTTATACAAGTCAGCCGACAGCAGCCGTAGATTTTTTTTTGGCATTTCAATTCGCGCGAATTTCTAACTTTTATTTCTTCAAATTTTTTTTTTTTGTCAACACGTTGTGATCACTGTACTTTCGTCACTAAACTGGTCGATTTGTACTCAAAAATTCAATTCTCCGGAAGTTAATTTGTCCTTGAAACGATTGACGCCGTTCATTGGTATACTTCTCGTTTTTTCTCGTAGAATTTTTGTTTTGATACCAAAATAAGAAAATGAAAAATTGACCCCAAAACAATGCATGGCATTGTCATTGTCAATTTTTCATTTTTTTATGCTAACAATTTGGGCCCATTCTGCATTTATTTGGGGCAACATTGCGTAAATGGAATAGGGTCATTTTGCATTATTGACATTTTTTTTTTGGCCATTTTGTATTGGGGCTTAATTTCATGGAGCCAACTCAAAGGTCACCCGAAATAGGGCTCAGGACCGGTGAGCAGGCGTGATGCGCCTCTTCTCCTAGGTTATGTAAAAAGGGGTATAAGATAGTAAGGTATCATAAGCCACTAGGCACCATAAGGGCCCATCGCAATCCCTTGGGAATCAATTACAGTAAACCACAACGGAAGAACAGAACCTAAAGATGTTCCCTTGAAAAGCATTTAATCTCCGCACAGAAATCAAGTAGCCCTTTGTAGTTTGTGTGGTCTATCTCCTCTAGATGTTGGAAGAAGTACCTAGACAGAAACTTTCTTCGGTTGTGAAATATTGTTTCGCATTCACACAGCATGTACTTACTTAACGGGCTCCCGACCCGTGAAGAGTCTCTGCCTGAGACACTGTAGCCTTCCATCCTCTGCGATCCCGGGCACGTTGATTCCAGTTGTCCAGACGAAGTGCTCTAGCATCCGCGATGGCTTGGTCTTTGAAACGGAGGTTCGGTCTTCCTTGTCCTCTCGAACCTGGGGGCTGAGATTCGAAGATCCTCTTAGCTGGAGCATTATTGTCCATTCGCTCGATGTGGCCGAGCCAATGTAGTCGACGTATTTTGGCCTTTTGGACTACATCCACATCTTGGTGCAGCTCATAGAGTTCGCGGTTGTATCTTCTCCTCCATTCGCCCTCCTCGCACACAGGACCAAAAATCCGCCGAAGAATTTTTCTTTCGAAGGAGCCCGGTATCAGCTCTGCCTTCCTGCGCTTATCGTCCAGCACTCGGCGCCATAAAGCAGAACTGGCAGGATAAGGGTTATGTAGAGCGTACATTTTGTCCTTCGAGTTAGGAGTTTTGAACCCAGTTGTTTTGCCAAACCGAAGTAGCAGCGGTTTCATTTGTGGAGTTCATGTTTACTCCGAGGTAGATAAACTCCTTAACCACCTTGAAATTGTTGCTATCAATAGTGACGTTCTGTCCTAGGCGGTGGACAGATGCTTGTTTGTTTGTTGATAGCATGTACTTAGTCTTGTCCTCATTTACTACAAGACCAAACGAATTTCAATAGCCGTAAAAGCCTCTATCACGCTGGGAGCGACCGATGATGGCAATATCGTCTGCATACCCCAGTAGCTGGACGGATCTGTTGAAGATAGTGCCTTCCATGTTGACACCTGCCCTGCGCACTATCTGTTCCAGTACGAGATGGAAGAAGTCGCATGATAGCGCGTCCTCTTGCCGAAATCCGGTGCATGTTTGGAAAAGTTCGGAGGAGCTTCTTCCAAATTGCACGTTGCATCGCGTGTTTTCGAGTGTCAACTGAATCAGTTTTGCCGGGATTCCGAATTCGGCCATCGCCATATAGAGCTACTGACGATGTATACCATCATACGCGGCTTTGAAGTCGATGAATAGGTGGTGTGTCTCGACTTGAAATTCGTTGGCCCTTTCCAGGATTTGCCTCAGTGTGAACATTTGGTCTATGGTCGATCTGCCGGGCCGGAAGCCACACTGGTACGTGCCGATTAGTGTGTTGCAAATCGGTTTAAGACGTTCACACAGTACGTTGGATAGGATCTGGATAGGATCTTATATGCGACATTAAGCAGGGATATGCCTCGATAGTTCTTGCCAGACATAGGATCGCCTTTTTTGTAGATGGGGCATATGGAGCTGATAGTCCAGTCGTCGGGCATGTTTTCTTCCACCCATACTTGGTTGATGATTTGGTGCATGCGCCCTACCAAAACATCACCACCGTATTTGAAGAGCTCCGCTGGGAAACCATCAGAGCCGGCGGCCTTGTTGTTCTTAAGCTTTTTTATTGCTAAGTCAACTTCTTCTATACTGGGTGGTGGAACTGGTTCTTCATTGACTGGACGTGGGTTCTCTTCTTGCCCTACCACTCTCTCTACATGATGCCCATTTAGCAGCTGCTGGAAGTGCTGCTTAAACACATCGACTATTCCCTGCGCTTCGGTGACTACGTTTTCATCGCTGTTTCGAAGAGCCTGCATTCTGGTGGGTGATATTTTCATCGGCTTGTAGGTCGGTGCAGAATTGGCACGTGTCCGTGTCTGTCAGTCTACGTCTTTTTGCATGTTTTCTTACGGCGCAGCCACGCAGTGAGCGAGAGAGAGATTGAGCGACGTCGCTCTAAAAGTGAAATCATATGGCGGTGGCCACGTAAGCTCTGAGCGACTAGCGATTTTGTTATAGACAGAGCGACGCCTCTGAATTGCTCTACCTTAGAGCTACCTTAGAAGACAGTGCCCTGACAGGATTCGTACCCATATTCTGAGTTGTTCCCTACATAGTTTAGAATGGGAGAGTTATGGGAGAGTTGTGGCCAAAGTGCCGTGAACACTTTATGCCGGGCTAATGTTTGACCACCTCAGATCGGCCCATCTATATGAAGCTAAGAATTTAGTGAGCCAACAGGATACTGCTTTGCTGAACTGCCTCGCTAAATTTTATCTTTGTAGACATTTTTGTATGGGAGATAAAATTTAGCGCGAGCAGGATACTAAGCTTGAGGTCTTGAATAGACGCTGGGATGTTGGCGTAGACATTATCTTTCACGTGACCCCAAAGGAAGAAGTCGCAAGGTGTTAAATCACAAGATCTCGGTGGCCAATTGTGATCACCTCTTCGAGAGATAACACGGTCCGGAAACGTTTTCCGTAAAAGATCAATGGTTTCGTTGCTTGTGGTTTTTCACCATTTTTGTAGTGAATTTTAATAATTTCAATGCGTTGTTGAAGCGTGTATCGTTCCCTTTTTAGTAATGGCGTAGTTTCTACTTGTCAAATGTCAAAGGATAAAAGCTTCAAAAGTGACAGCTACCGAAAAAGGGGGTCATTCACAATAACACCTCTTATTGGAAAACCCTTTATCATCACCCCACTTCATTATTTTTTATTAGAAGTGACTCAAAGGTATCCCGAAGTTTAGGACAGTGACTAAGAGTGACAGGACCGAAGCGGAAGGCTACGCATTAATCCTATGTCTACTGTTGGACATGCCTTCATTTGCTACTTTCATTTGCTACTTCAATGCATGCTGCGCTATGTATATTTCGATTATTTTGTTTTACTACTGAATTTCGTTTGATTTTTGGCCGCCATGCTTGCGCTGCTTGAGACACTGCGGCCTTCTATCAACCGCGATATCGGGCTCTTTGTTTCCAGTGGCCCAGACCAAGCGCTGTTGCATATTGTGGCTGTGAACTCGCTATGCACTGACCACCGCTATCGCGTCCTCAAGCCAATGTCACTCGAACTGCTCTTTCCGAGCCCCCATATATGAGTATAGAGAAAAACACGAGCGCCCGTGACCCAAAACTCATTGATCTGGTCAGTTTTATCGGTTTTCTCTGCTATTCTGATGGTGCGCGAGCCATTTGGCTTGCAAACACTGTCCGGCGTTCTTTCCATTTGCAGTGTTTAATGAATTCCACTCAAAACATGTCCCTCCACTTGTTCTTGTAGAAGTTTAACGTTGATCACGATTCTAACTTGAATCGTCTCTACTTGAGTACGTCATCTGTGAGCAAGAATTTCTACCTCTGACCCCAAACCTTCAGCACAAATATACCAGCTCTTATTTCGTTTAAAGAAAATCAACAAAAATTGAAAAACATTAGTACGCTTTCTACAAAACAAAAATGTAAATACATTCCCAGTTACCAGTAAAAAAAACCCGTATTCTCAAAAACATCCCAAAAGCCAAGCATAAAAAGTATTAGTGCAACAATAACTTTTAGGTCTAGAAGCATACGCAGACATCGACAGCGAAAATAGCGCATCCGACAATGACGACGACACCACCAACGACGACAGCAGACGGTCGGACGACGACAATGATTCCGAAGAAGAGCTCAAGGTATACCCAAAATGTCCCACGTTCCTATTTCCATGCTCTACAACAAGTTTTCCTTTTTCTTCCTTCAAGGCCAACATACGAATATGCAAGCGCGCTTTTGCCAAAACAATCGAAGACATCGAAGACAGGATTCAAGCGTCCGCCGTACGAGAGGAACTCCTACTGAAAGAGCACCAAAAGCGAGACACCAAGCATCATCAGCCAGATCCCGCTGAAGTAGTCAGCAGTCCAATACATAAAACAAAAGGGTTTGACACGGAAATCGGTGAGCCACAGCCAGATAAAAAATCTAGCTCAAACGGTGCGTTTGTATAACAAAACCCTTAAAAAAAAAACCTTAAATCCAAACAGAATGCTTTGTATCGCATTAGAGACAAAAAAAAAACAAATTGTTTGTATGGACCCCGCTTTTTAGACTGTCCGTCGGCCAGCATGCAACTTTTTTGTACACCCACGCCTAGAGCAAGGCTAATACTCGCCCCTTGTTCTCGTTTTTTCTAGGCAAACGCCGCAAGGAACGCACATCTCGCTTTAGTGACAACAAAGACTCGAGAAATCGACTCACCACTGGCTATTACCAGCAGCCAACCAGTTTGGGATCGGCGAATTTGGGCCCGCAAGGTATGCCGGGTGCGGCCATACCGCCACCATCTAGTTTTGCTGCGTCCAAGTACAAGCCAACCAATAGCGCTGTCAGAGTGGCTGCCACGTCTGCGAAAGAAAAACGACCCAGTGCCAATAAATCATCCAAACAACCAGCCACAGTCTCCTCGTCCTCCAGACACCATCGTCACAGTGATTCCACTTCGTCGGCAACTGAGACGTCATCAAGTGGCACGCGCAGCTCGCACAGCCGTCGCTCCAAGCAAAGCTCATCGACGCGCCACAAGCGATCTTCCAGAGAACGATCGAAACGATCACACCGCAGCAGCTCACATCGTAGCAGTCGTAGACGAGACTCGTCCGACTCGAACGATGATGATTGCTACAAGAAGCGATCATCTCGTCACCGCTCGCACAAGAGTGGCTCCTCATCGACTTACTCCCGAAAACACGATCGTCGTAGATCTGACTCAAGATCAACTCGTTCACGGACGAGATCTCGATCTAGATCAAGATCTACCACATACAGCTCAAGTCGACGAGGTGATCGCTACTAGACCAACTTCTTTTCAGGATCTTTTAAGCATGCATAACAATCTTATGTTATAGTAGTGAAAAAAAATGTTTTATGGTGAAAAAGAGAAAAAAATGAAGAAACAAATGCTTCCACACAACCGAATCCAGTTTCCACTGTTCCTTCTCCTTCACACTGTCATCCTCCACCAACGCATCATCATCTTCATAATTATTATATTTTTCAGAAAACAAATAAAACAAATGCATAGTTCTTATGTCTCCAGCTCTGGAATACAGATTTACTTTACTTAAGCTATTAGAATCTTCAAAACTATATCTAACCTAAAATATATTATTTTCAATGAAATTTGGTTGTCTTTTGCTATTTCCTAGAGTTCGTCTTCGATTTCTAGCTTCTGAATTGATTGCTGTTCGCTAATTGGCATGACGGTGGGTTTGCCGTCTACGCCTGGCGGTCCTATTCCCGATGACTTGACCCTCCAGCACGGTCGGTGGGGGTTCGTGACACGTATTTTCTCGTATCGATCTCGTCGCTCATCGTCGTCCTCCTTGATGTAGTGGGACGCCGATTTGCGGTGATTCTTTAGCGCCGTCCCATTAATGAAGCACTCGCTGCACACGCCACACTTGTAGGGCTTTTCGCCGGTGTGGCGACGTATGTGCAGATTAAGATCGTTCGATTGAGCGAATGCCTTGTGGCATTGATTGCACTTGTACGGCCGTTCACCGGTGTGCACGCGAATGTGCCTGGCCAGTTTGTTGGGTCGCGAGAAAGCCTTCCCGCAGGTGTTGCATAAATGTGGCTTCTCGCCGGTGTGCGACCGTTTGTGTATCATGAGGTCCTGAGAGCGCGGATATCCCTTATCACAGACATCGCATTTGTAAGGCTTCTCGCCCGTGTGCCGGCGTATATGAATTATCAGACTAGCTTGAGGGAAACTTTCGCCGCAGAATGGACAGAGGCCGTGTTTGTAGATGTGCTTTTTGGGTCCATCGCTGGCTGAGGTTTCTTTGTGTGTTGCCATATGGCGGACGAGGTTGTCTTTGCGCGTGAAAGATCGCGCGCAGTGATTGCATTGAAACGAACCTAGGCCGAGATGGGATTTCTGGTGGCGCACCAGAGTCTCTCGTTTGGCGTAAACTCGGCCGCATGTTGTGCATTGGAATGGCGGATCAGTGATCTCTGTTTGTACTTTGCGGCTTTGAGTTTCGGTCTGGAGTATGGCTTCTTCCTTGGCGGCGTTCTCACTGAAATGGTAGGACAGTCGTTTTACTACTGGTATTGCATACAACAAGACCGACTTACAGGGCGTCTAGTTCTTCGAGGAGTTTTTCGTCCAGCTTTTCTTCGATCATTGTCGCCGAGTATGGCGATTCTGCTTTGATAATCAGGTTGTCCAGTAAATCGTCGTCAACACATTCATTTGGTAGTGCTGTAAAAAAAATGGCCGGCGGGTATATTAATTCAAAAACTCGAACAGTGCTGTAGTGGATTGCAGCCAGTCAAATTGACAGCCGTAACTAATTACACCGATAAATGTTAAGTACATGAAACGGACGAGTTTCCAGTATCTAATTACAGTGGCAAATCCCCATTACTGAGATTCCAGAGTGCTTGAGGTATTTCATGTGCAGCTGGCAATGCTGCAAAAAGTTGAAAAAATACCTCGAACTTAAGCACATCCGCCGCAGGCATGAAAATCGCAAGTGGACAGAATCTTACCTAGACTTAAGGGTGAACACCAGATGTCGCCCTATCGCTATAAACACAAGCGACTAACACCGTGGACTAACTACTCTTTTGAGGCAAATAAATTGCCTAAACCACAAATTGTATTATGGTGCAAATAAAACCCAAGAGTTCGCGGAACTGATACATCCACGCTGACTGTCAACATCTGATCTTATTGTATCGCATAACACAAAACAAACCTAGTGCGCTCGCAAATAACTCACCATTCCTATCGCAAAGCTCGGACTTAACTCCAACCACTTGTATAATATGATTTTCATGATCTATAATATGGTGGTCAGTGTCCATTTCGAATTCCGTTTGGTATAATCCTTCACCAGTTTGATTCTCATGCATTTGCATTGTAACAATATCTTCAAACTCATATTCCTCATTGTTTGGTTCGTTCGATACATCTTCAATAACAGCAAACTCATCCGAATGTATTTCCATGTCCATTGGGTTATCGATTTCGTCCAGTTTCTTATCATCCTCATAGTAATCTTTCAGACGTTTTTCACTTTCTTCGACTCTGATAAGGAAATCATATGCGTCGAGTAATTTTTCTGTGCATTCCGTGCAAATGCGTGTCGGTTGTACACTTTCATCATCAATCTACAAAGAAGAGATTATCAATTTAATGAGAATTTCCATTATTTAAATTAAAATATTCGTTTTCGTTTACCACAACATTTGAAAGCCTCCATAGGATCTCCTTTAGTTCTATTCGAGTTTCATATTCGACACAGTCATATAGGGAGTTGGAAACTTCAGCATTATTTAGGCACGTCCGACATGTCGAGTGATCAACTTGTGTAATAATTTCCATCTTCTTGGTAAATAATAAGGAATTTTATTTTACAAAAAAATTCATCACAGTTTCATGCTCAAGTGACATTTATGAAAATTGACAGATAAGTCGTTGGTGCGGAGATCTTTTACCAAGCACTCGATGGGCATGCAGGTAAGGTAGTTTTATTTTGCACTAATGTGGTGGGCTTCAGATTCGCTCTCAAATTTCAGATTTCGTGTGTCTAATCGAATATAAAAACGATAAAAACGTCACTTGCTCTTTTCTTTGACAATTTTGTACACGTTTTTCATTCACTGGGTAAATTTTATATTAAAACATTCGAAGTTTGTGCCTAAATTGATTTCTAAACATTTGTACATAAATAATTAAGAAAAATAGATCCACCCGATGCAATGCGTTTCTTTGCATTCATCTCTGCTGCAAACCTTGGGGGAATGTGATAGGGTTTCATTCACTGGGTAAATTTTATATTGAAACATTCGAAGTTTGTGCCCAAATTGATTTCTAAACATTTGTACATAAATAATTAAGAAAAATAGATCCACCCGATGCAATGCGTTTCTTTGCATTAATCTCTGCTGCAAACCTTGGGGGAATGTGATAGGGTTTCATTCACTGGGTAAATTTTATATTAAAACATTCGAAGTTTGTGCCCAAATTGATTTCTAAACATTTGTACATAAATAATTAAGAAAAATAGATCCACCCGATGCAATGCGTTTCTTTGCATTCATCTCTGCTGCAAACCTTGGGGGAATGTGATGGAGTTCGGCCATTTTTGAAGTTGCGTAACATTTGTTAATACGAATTTCTATTTAACAATACAAGCGCACTTAGCATTTGCCACCCCATAAAAATATAACTTGTAGGCCAGTAACGGGAAATCTGCCGGAGTTGGTGATCTCAGTATGGTTTGTCTATGGCATGAATGGCCAAGCATAAGTCTTGTGTGTATTATATTCAGCAGCACATTTAAAATTCTAGCGAGGCTTACAAAAACATTGGAACTTATTGCCTGGAGCATTATATTTCTTGGTTTTTTCCTACTCTTCCCCGGAAATTGGAGATTTGTATAAAAATTAGTTACAATAGCAAATTTAGCAAGCTGAGCGAAAGTTTTGTGAAGATTATCAAAAAATACGCACATACGAAATAAGGTTAGGTCTGTTTTTTTAGCTTCGATCTAGAAAAGCAAAGTAAAGTAGGATTTTCTCAGCACGCAATTACTCGCGCTGTATTTGACACTTCAATACTCACAGTAGTGAGTAGTGAAACACGTGAGGAAAATCTTACTTTGCGTTGTTGATATCGAAATTTAAAAACACATTCCTTCTGCCATTTTTTGTGCCAATTGCTCATTAAATTGCCCGTGAATTTGCACCATCCAGACATCAATAGAAATAACGCTGAACCTGTCCATTACCGCACTACCTTACTTATTCCAGATGTCATTGATCTTTTTACCTGGCAGCATCCCTTCGTGTTCCACTATCATAACATTCCGTTGTTCGACTACGAACATTTTTCAAACGGCATTTTTGAATTGTGCACCATTGTAGTCGGATCGTTTTATTATAGAAAGAATTTTACATGTTTTATTCATATCTCTTTGTTAAACACCATTTATATTTATTTAATTAAGCCACCCATTATTGTTCATTATGTTCAAAAGGCCTACCGGAAAGGAGAATTTGCTACAGAAGCCCGAAAGTGTTAAGAATGCCTCAATGGCAGCCAAGACGGCTCCTGTAGGACGAAAGGTAATTCCCTCTAAATATAAATTCACGAATGTCGATTTAACTAAAAAACAAATCAAAAGCTATACAACGACAACGCGCACAATAAACCTAAGACGAGTGAAAAACCTATCCCAGGTAAATCACAATCAATCCCGGTTCAAAAGAAGCCGCTTCCAAGTACAAAATCGACAAAATCGACCAATCCTACAGTAGTTGTCGCCCCAATCATTATAAAAAAGACTGAAACAAAACCAGAAGGTGATTCTGTCAAATCACAGACTGCATCCACATCCGAAAAATCCACCACAAAGGCTACATTGCCGCCGACTGATAGTGGAAGTGCTGCTGAACGAAAAAGTGGTAGGTCGTCGAACTCGCACATGTAAGCATTCAATTTATTGTATTCTCCTTGCAGATAAGAAAGTCTGGAATCTGTCCAACTTTGACATTGGCCGTCCCTTAGGTCGTGGCAAATTTGGTAACGTGTACTTGGCCCGCGAAAAGGAGTCGCGATTCGTCGTCGCACTTAAGGTGCTCTTTAAGAAACAAATCTACAGTAGCAATGTTGAACACCAGGTGCGTCGTGAGATCGAAATACAGTCACACCTTCGCCATCCACACATACTGCGGTTGTATGGTTACTTTCATGATGATGCTCGAATCTATTTGATCCTTGAATACGCACCGGGTGGAACTTTGTACAAGAAATTACAAAGTGAACCGGATAAACGATTCAACGAGCGTCAAAGTGCTACGTACATCAAGTCGTTGGCATCGGCCCTTGGTTATCTACACGACCGAGATGTCATTCATCGTGACATCAAGCCAGAGAACCTCCTGTTGGGCCACAATGGCGAACTGAAAATCGCTGATTTCGGTTGGTCTGTTCACGAGCCGAACTCTATGCGTACCACACTTTGTGGCACTTTAGATTACTTACCCCCAGAGATGGTGCAGGGTAAGCCACACACAAAGAAGGTGGATCTGTGGAGCTTGGGTGTGCTGTGCTTCGAGCTGTTAGTCGGGCGAGCACCCTTCCATGCCACAGACTACGATGAGACTTACAAGAAAATTATCAAAGTTGATTATGTACTGCCAGAGCATGTCTCCAAAGCGGCCGCACATTTCATATCCAAGTTGTTGGTACTGAACCCCGAGTCACGTCTGCAATTGGATCTGGTTCTGGCTCACCCATGGATCATTGTGAACACCGATTGAGCGAGAGTGCTCCGTTTTCCGATTTAGCATTGTTCATCAATACTGCCGCAAGAAAGTACATACTATCGCTGCAAAGCTGGTTACGCGTGCTTTTATTTCTAGTTATTTGTTTGATGATATATGTTGTATGCTACTACTGTCGTCCTGCAGAAGTGATTCTATAAATAAATTTTTATTATTTTTACCAATAAACCTCAGAAATGTTTTATTTTAATCGTTGGACTGTAAATATCCCTTTGGTTATGTCAGTGAAGATGGAATATCGGGAAACAAGATCAAACTCTTGCCCATAATAAAAACTTTAAAGCGATTGTAGATCATCGAAGAATTACCCTTAAAGATTGCTGCTTCTTAGCACCGATTATATTTGGTAATCAGGAGAAAGAAATATTTGATACTGGGCTCCTCTGAAAGAAAATATTTGCGACGGACTTTAATTATTGCGGCCTCGTCCACATCCAGCAAATTAACAGCATGGGGTCTTCTTTTTTTAGTTTATATCCGAAGCATAGACACTTTTTTTTTGAGGATCTTCGCCTTAAAGCCCAACCGCAGTGGCTTACCTTGAGAAAAGGCTTTGCGGGACGGTGACGCGTGCAGTTTCTTGGTTTTCCATCTACCAGTATTTGGACATTTTTTGAATAGTACTTTTGTCATAAACAGTTGCGTAATCAGTCAAACAACATTGACCTCTTCGATTCACTTGCAACCCGAAATACTCTATGCACGAAATCTTCAAAATTATCCCAAGAGAGAAGGAAAACGCCATCGACTTCCTGCTTATGGTGTTTTTCATTGAAGATCCGAGAGAATTGCCCCGAAATTCAGAATTGCTCTCTTCAATGAAATTCGTTGGAGCGCTTTTGTAATAGTGGTAGACACCATATATGTGAGACTTGGTTTTCTGTTGCTACTTCTTTTTCGTTTGCTACAGTAAATATGAATGTTTTAATGGGCCAAATCAATATATTTCAATTTTAGTTTACATTTTTCACGCATAATTGTATGTTTTCGGATTACAAGCGAAAAATTTGTTTCTAATAACACAACAAACATTTCAATCTGACATTTTGCTAGTGTGTGTTGGTGAGATCAGGGCAATTCTCTATAAGTAATATCCCGGACACTTCTGTCGTGTTAAGAATTGACCTGGAAGTGCACTTTTTTTTTCAATGAAACATAGAATATATAGAAAGAGCACTTCTAGATTTGCTCTTTTCATAGAAAGGGCAATTCTTTTCTTCAATCGAAAACGCCATTAGATGACACTACAGTGTGGAGTAAACTGCAATTCAGACAATAGGCTTCAGCCTCTCCGCATTCAATACAATTAAGGTTCCTCATATATAATCTTGTCACAATCTTATACATATATAAATAGGCGAAAGAAAATAGTTAACCACCATTTGCACTGCCTTAAATTCAACATGTTGACCCATATCGGGAATAATATTTACCACGGAACGTTTTCAATTCAGCAATCTGATTTACGTTGCTGACAAGGGAAACATTTCCATCGGAATTTGTTTGGCTTGATTTTTGTTGTTGGGGAAATTCTACGGAGATGCAATGCTGTATGTTTTTGGTTTCTCAAAATTTTGTGTATAATCCAGGTCGCCATAATGGTAGAATATCAACCACTGGGTGAAGTCTAGTAATAATGGGTAACGGTTTAGGTGCAATGATTTGGACCTCTGAGCTCCGATTATCATGTTTTGTCTGATCCGTCGACCGCTGTCACTTGGGGAATGGCTGATGCTATTCGCACGAAGTTAGGGACACGGCTTAGGTCGACGGCTACGGTTAAAGGCGGCAAATAGGGGTAATGTGGCTTGCTTCGCTCGCTTAAAGGGATCTAAACTCCAGTATAACATTTTCGGACACGAGCCTGTACGTTTTAAGGCCAAACTTATTTCTTAAAATAATATTTTTAGTTATTACGTTACGTCAAATACACAGCCGTCGACCTAAGCAGTGTCCCTAACGTCGTGCGAATATCCACTTCGTTGGGGATTAGCTTAGCTTTGCAAAAAAGTTGCCATTTTACAGTACTCTCTTTTAGACCTGGATAAGGAACAAGATATGAAGGTCCGAAATCATCTAACTCTTCATTCGATTGCTGTCGAACGATATAATGGGTCAAATCTGTGAAGATATTCCATTACATTATTATTCACCCGTTTAATTCATTTTTGTACACCCGATTATAATATACACACTTTTGACGTACACGCAAGTTGCTCCGCCGACTGTTTTGAAATCCAACGCGTAGACTACTTCAAGCACAATCCAAAGTAGGTATTACTTTGGATTATAGGCTTAGTTGGAGGGAACATAGAATGCTTAATAATTCTTTCTGAACCAATGATATTAATAGTTCTTGTTTCACTCCCAGATATGAACTGCTTTTTTTGTCTGATTTTGACTTCGAAGCTGTTTTGGAAGTTGACGTCATTATTAGGTGTGTTTTTTTGAGCTTCGTTCTCAGCAAAGCAAAGTAAAGTAAGATTTTCAGCATACAACTACTGCGAGTCTCGAAGTGTCAAGTGAGCGTAGTTGTTGTAATAGCGCGCTGAAAATACTACTTTACTTTGCTTTGCTGAGAACGAAGCTCAAAAAAACAGGGCTATAGTTTGATGTTTTCTGTCCGGTCTGGTTTTCGAGCCCGTCACAAGCCGTGTTTTTTTGAGCTTCGTTCACAGCAAAGCAAAGTAAAGTAAGATTTTCAGCACACAAATTACAATAACTACTGCGAGTCTCGAAGTGTCAAGTAGAGCGTAGTTGTTGTAATTGCGTGCGGAAAATCCTACTTTACTTTGCTTTGCTGAGAACGAAGCTCAAAAAAACAGGCCTACAGTTGTGCTTCAGCTCTGAAAAAACTTTTGGATGACAGGTTAGTTTAGGTTAACTTATGGATCACTTGACGGTGCTTTGTTTGCTTGACTTCTCCAAGGCTTTTGATAGAGTGAACCATGAAGTCTTGTGTCAGAAATGTATTTTGGCTTTAGTGAAAGATCAGTAGTTACTTGTGCAATCGTTACCAAAGAGTTGTACACGATGGAAAATCGTCACATACGGGGGTGCCTCAGGGATCAATATAAGGACCTTTATTATTTTGTTTATATATAAATGATCTTCCCAATGTTTGCTAGAATGCCTCTTTACACCTTTATGTTGACGATGCCCTGCTTTACTTGTCCCGACCAATCGGACTGGTGGAGGACCTCATTGTTAGAATAAACGAGGATCTTACTAACATTTGTAACTGGTCGATTAACAATGGGTTTAACCTCAATTCAGGAAAATCTCAAATGATTTTAATATGATCAAAATATTGCGATACCAGTGTGTTTCAATAACTAGTGAAAGTACATCTTGAGTTTAGTGATTTCAGTTTGAAAGATAAAGATATAACTAATAATAATAAAAAAATAATTTGGAAAACATATTTGTCGGCAGAGTTGATGCTTTAAAATACTAGAGTGAATTTTGTGTCTGCCATCCGTGTTTTTAAACAATACCCAAATTAAGTAAGTATGTTTTATTTGTACTGTCCCGCATAGATAAAAAAAAGGACTATTCAACTTTAGTGCGTCGTGTGATCCACATTCAATGTCATGAGAACTCACCATACTCATACGACATGATTTTATGTGTTTTTCACTCACCTACGACTCCCTTTTAAGCGCTCATTAATTTCGACCGTTGTCCTTTCGCATGTGTCACTCTGCCAGAGAACAAAACGGAACATCGACAACGCGTTTTCAACCTCCCTCTGGCGATTGTCAGCTAATTTTGGTGGGGTCAAAATCCCCCATTTATTTGGCCAATTACAAGCTATTACAGTGACTTAAACTAACTTAAGAAATATACCTACAGGGACTAATAACAAGGGCTGAAGGAGGTCAGTTTTAAGTTTTTCAGATTTTTGGTGGGCAAAAATGTCCCATTTATTATGCTTAATACAAGCTAGAAAAACAAACTAACAATAGGCGTGTTTTTTTGAGCGTCGTTCTCAGCAAAGCAAAGTAAAGTAAGATTTTCAGCACACAACTACTAAGAGTCTCGAAGTGTCAAGTGAGCGTAGTTGTTGTATTTACGTGTTTAAAATTCTACTTTACTTTGCTTTGCGGAGAACGAAGCTCAAAAAAACAGGGCTAATATAAACGCTCGTAAGAGACATGCAATCGATAGAGCCTGATGGGAGTCGATGAATGTCTGCAGCATCCCTGCGATTCTCCAGACTATTCAAGTTAATGAGTTTGAGGTGGTCTTGATAGGGAGGAAGAATTAGGGGATCGTTCCAAGAAAGACCGCGGAGGGCAAATCGAAGAAAACGTCTTTGAATGTTTTGGATTGTGCTTACATGAACTTGCTAAAAGGGTGACCACGTTTGACTGGCGTATTCAAGGAGGGGGCGGACAAAAGTAGTGTAGAGAGACCTGGTCACGTACACCGTTTAATGAATCCAAGGGATGAGTTGGCTTTACGAATTATCTCATCAATATGCGAACGGAAATTGAGCTCGGGGTCGTACAATATGCCAAGGTCACGAAGAGACTTCACGATGGATATGGGTTGGTCATTAAGTAGGTATATACGGGTAGGGGGCTTGTTATACCTACGTGATAAGGTGATTGGCATTTGGGGATATTGAGCTCTAGGCAGTTTTGGAGACACCAAATAGAAAAACTATCTAGATCTTGTTGCAGTAAACAGGGATCTTGTGATGAAAATATATATTTGAAAAATTTGGTATCGTCGGCATAGAGAGGGAAAGAGGAGTGTTTAATGACCCTTTCAGGATCGTTAATGGTTAAGATAAAGCGAAGAGGACCTAGGTGACTGCCTTGTGGTACACCAGAGGTTGCCAGGAAAGTGGCGGATAGGACGGACCTGAAGCGGACACTATAAAAACGGTTTTCCAAATAAGAGGATATCCATTTCAGTAGTATTGGTTCAAAGCCGAGGGCAGACAGTTTGAAACGAATTAATTTATGCGATATCTTATCAAAAGCCTTATTAAAATCGGTTGCAATAACATCATTACCACTTTCTAAGGCCGAAAGTGCAGACGACACAAATTCAACGAGGTTAGTGGTAGTTGATCTACCTTTAAGAAACAAATGGACAATAAATGGTTTGAATAAAACACTCATCTTTATTTTGATCGATTTATTTTCTTAAAAAAAAAAATCGTACACAATAATTGAAAAAGAAAAGATAAAATACAAAATTCAAAAGAAAAAAAAAAAAAGAGTAAATAACAAAATACATATAAAAATGCAATACATTTCCTCATTTAAGTAATTCCAGTAATTCTACAAATAAAACCCTTAAATCTAACCAATAAATTTCTATTTAAAAGGTTTTTTGTTTTACTGTGTACCTCGTAACTCGGTAGAGCCGACACTCAAAAGCAGTGCAATTAAGAGCTATTATACATCAAAGAGATTTGAGGGGGACAATTATTATCACAGAAAAGTCGAAAAACATTTTATGAGGCTATATGAAATTACTGTATTTTAGAAAACATGTTTATGAATACGGCTTCTTTTGTACAATACAACTTGAACTTATGACTGAGATCTGCAAGGGTCCTACATTATTGTGTTACACAGATCATGCTTTTGAAAAAAAAGGAAACAATCTCTGGCTTTAACAAATTGACAACAAAAACACGTCGAAGCGAACAAATTAAATGTACATAGGTAGTGTAGCTATATAGAAAAATATTTAGTTTCACGAGACTTCACTTCGCGCGCGCATTTCCTACTCAAACAGTTCTCTGTGTATGGGTGCCAACGTTTTAAGGCGATAGCTGTAGCTGCACTAGTAGTATAATGTTAGGGACTACTCGAACGGTGTTGCACACCCACTTATTAGTTACGAATCGCTGGACCCTCTTGTTGCCTCGCAGCTGGATTTGAGTAATCATCTTCTGTAAAAAAACAAATAAAACAAAAGGATTAGTAAAATCGACGGTGGTTGAAGAGGCAGTCATGGCGACATCTAGAAACCATAATCAGAAATAACCAACAACTCACTTTCAGAAGTGAACATTGTCTCCGACGGTGAATGGCTGAAACAAACTGAATACCTACTCGGAATTCAATGCAATCATTTTGAAAAGAAATCGCTGCACGTTGTGGACATTAACCACAGTGAAGCTTTTGGCAATTAAGTGAATGGGAACAGTTGGTGCTGCAGGCGACATCCTCTTTTTTCCAAGGTTCATCAGTGGGCCTATAGTTTTGTCGTTGTTAAACGTTTACTCAATGTCTCGGGTAGCTACCAACGTACATTATTTGGAAAATAGAGATTGTTCAACATTATTAAATAGTAAAAATCCGTTTCGACTGATTTCCGATTTCCCCTTGCTATATGCATTTTTGGAAGCTGACAGAAGATTTGGCCCAATTTGGCCTATCAATTTAAAAAATGATGCAGCCTTACTCGCTTAGGGGTTTAAACAACAAAAGGTAAACAGTCCATCATTGGACGCCATTTAAACCGCAGCAATACACCGAATGCAATCGGAACAACTTTCAGCTGTTTCAACCACTGACATCAGACATATCTTCCTAAGATAACACCTCTTCAAAGATTCAGTCTAAAATGATGAAGAGACACCATCAAATAGCACGTACTTACCATCCTCCTCCTCTTCGTTTCCCTCGTCCAAGTGGAGACCGTCTCCGAATTGCTCCTTCCCCTGGTCACCAGCGACTTCGTTATTCAAGTTGTCCCCATCGAGCATACCGTTTGCTGCAGCTGCCAAATCATCATCGCCACCCTTGTGATTGTGTTTATGTGCTCCCATGCCAAACACTTCCATATCATCCCCGTCGCCGTGATCGTCGTTGTCCTTTGGGCCGACTTTGGCCTCAAAGAAATTATTATCCTCCTCGGCGCCATTGTTCAAATTGTCATCGTTCTTGTCCGGGTTGAAATCAGGATCTTTCACTTCATGTGCACCCGTGTCCTGTTCTCCCTCATTGTTCTTTCCAATCAACTCATCCACCACATTCGCGTATCGATTGTTGTTATCTGCATCTAGCTTGTTGTCCACCTCCTGTCTATGGTTGTTGTTTAGCCTTTCGCCATCTTGATCATCATTCTGATTATTGTTTAGCAAATCCTCAAAATTCGCTGGAATAGGAGCGACACCAAGAGGTATTTGCTTTGGTGGCTTGTGCGGCGCGATCAAAGCATCCCTCGCAGTGCTGGAACGTTTGGCCTTATTCAGTGTAGGCGTACTTGCCTGGTTGGCCAACGACAGCGCATGACGATTAACGTCATGACTGTCAGCAGGGCCAGCAGCTGCATTCACAACAGTCGATGATTTCGACGTCGAATTCAATGGTGGCACCTGCTGTACACTCTCGGCGGCTCGATTTCTATCCTCGTCGCTGACTAACGGCTTGGGTATTATCTGAAAGTTTTCAACAGAATTAATTATCGCATTTTTGTGTTTGTAATCGACTGGACGATTTTGTGTGGAGTCCCAAGCACCGTTACTGTATATCAACTTATTAGCGAGGGAAGGCTGATCAGATAGATTAGAGACACTCGCTTGAGTGGTTGCTGAAGTGTTAGTTAGCTTAATAGATACTTTGTACAAATCTGGACTCACAAGTTGCTGTTCCTTGAACGACTTCTCGACTAGCGGCTTGTCGAGTGGATGGTTTGGCAGCTGCTGTTGAACGATTGGCGCCGCCAGCGGCTGATCGCTTATCATGTCGCGATCGATACTGGGCTTGTAATCACAATTGCCTTTGTATTCGTTTATTGTGTCCAGCATGAGTGAAATTTTCTTTTTATGATTTTCTGAGCTGAGTGCCGTGGTTTTGAGGAGAATCTCTAAGCGATCTTTCTCTTGAACAACTGTCTCATACTTTGCCTGCAGCAGAGAAGAGGAGGTTCTTTAGCTGCACAACTTTAAATATTTACCTACATACCTTTAACTCTTCTAGGTCCTTGTCGTTGAGACTACGCACTTGATGTAACTGTGATTGAAGCGATTTCACCTTACTCTCAAGACTGTTGACGACTTCCAGTTGGGATTTTTTAGTACTCGAACAGTCTTCAACCAAGTCACCGTGTTCTTTTTGCAAGAGTTTATAACGCTGATGCAAGCTGTCATAGTGAATATTCGATTCTAACTTTGCTTTCGCGTGTTGCTCATTCAGTTCTTTGGCTTTTTGCTCGAGATTTTGACGTGTCTCGAGGTGTTCCTTTCGCTCGGCTTCTAGACTCCGTTCCAGGCGGAATTTGTGTTCAATTATAGCTGGGTGGGGCAGAGAGGCGTATTAAATGGGTCAACACAAGTCGTACATTTTGAATTTACCTTGCATTCGGGCGTTTAACGCCTCCTGCTGCTGTTCACATCTTAGTCGCTGTTGCCTGGTTTCATCGAGCTGTGTCTGCGAACTATGGAATATTGCAATAAATCCAAACATAAGAATAATAATTCCGAATCCAATTAGAAATCGCCCGCGGCCCGACCGCGTCAAACGCGTAGCAGTCATATTTCCCTTTTTATTTTTTTTTTGTGAGAACGGACAATAGCACACTGCTGCAGTTTTTTTTTACCACATTACTAGGTTTTTGCGGTATTAATTAATTGAGTAAGGTACTGTTTGAATAGTTTTTTCTTTTTCTGCTTAATTAGAACCTTAATATGCACACAAATTAAAGTGGATTTGTGAAGATTTCAGTTTTTTTATAAATGGACGTTGAGCACAGTGATTGAATTGGCCAAAGCAAAAACAATGAGAGAAAGAGACAGTTGTACACCAAAGATGAAATCAGAAATAGATCTGTTGGTTCTATAAATGTGGGTGAACCCGATTAGGTTTAGGTGGTTCTGATGATACCTACATAATACGCAAAGTTAATGGAATACAGAGATATATATCTATCCAGTGGAAAGGCGGCTGCCTACAAGCTGTTTTCCAGTAAAATTCATGAAGTCACGCACATATGCTCATTTCTTTTCTAGTATATGTGAGTTCATGAATTGAACTTTAATGCAAGAATTTGCTATTCCGAAATGTGTATTTCACTTTTTTTTTTATTTTAATCGAAGCCTTAACAAAAACTAAACAAGTTTAACACCAAACACAAAACAATTGAACAGCGCGAAGCCTATAAAAGCAAAAGGAATGTTGGCCGGCCATTAGCAACATGCTTTTTTGTAGCTCACACGTATTCACAGACGGGGGTTGAAATCACAAAAACAACAATGCAAACAAATGGGTTTTGGGGGGATAGACGTATGAAAGATATCCATCTCTTTTATTCATTCATCTCTGACCCAATGGAAAAAAACTTAAACAAACACTCCGAATAGTTGCCTTCCATTGTGGCTCTAGGCACAATCTATCTGTCTGCTTTGATAATTTAATGTTCTGACAGAAGCCCTGTTTTTTTGAGCTTCGTTCTCAGCAAAGCAAAGTAAAGTAGGATTTTCAGCACACGATTACAACAACTACGCTCTACTTGACACTTCGAGACTCGCAGTAGTTATTGTAATTTGTGTGCTGAAAATCTTACTTTACTTTGCTTTGCTGAGAGCGAAGCTCAAAAAAACAGGGCTGCTGTCAGAACATTAAATTATCAAAGCAGACAGACCTTCCAGTTGAACGATTCACTATCGCATGTCTCCACTTTTTAAACCACTGAACACATACCGACGAAAATATTTTTCTTTAACATTAATCAATTCCAGCAATCTCCCAGAAAAATACTTTTATTTCTATCTAAATTAAGTTTAAATTAATTAAATTTGTGTTTAAAACAATCACCAACCAAGTGCAAATAGTTTCATGTAAAAATTTCATGATTTACACACATAAAAGGCGTACAATTATTTAAGTTTTGTAAACCAATAAAAAAGCTAAAAACTTTACACTACCGTTCTTGCATACATATTTATACATTTGAAGAAAAAAAAATCGGAGTGGAGAATTACATACGCGAATGGCGGAAATGTCAAACATTTTGTTGCAGCAGCAGTATTGATTGACCGTAAAATATTTATCGCAGCTCATTTTTTTGCTAAACGTTTTCCCCCCGGTGGTATCTCTTGTTAAGTGCTAGTAGATTGGAAAAAGAATTCAATTCGAATAAACGAGAAAATCAAAGAAAAACTTTCGATTCGAGTGTCTAATCAATGGGCGTACATTTGTAATTCACCGAACGAGGAACGCTGCTGCTGTGCTGCCTTTTTCTTTGCTCATTATAAGGTCAGTATCACTTTATCTGTAAAGTGTATATGCACGATAAATGTATACAAAATTTATATTACAAGTGGACTTTTTTTTTTAAATTCTTTTCCAATGTTCTTGATTTTTGCGCAATAGGAAAATCAAATTAAACTGATGTTTGGGTACACGCCCAAAAAATTGACTAAAATATCAAATTCTGATTCGAAACCTTTCGATTTGGAAATATGGACATATAATATAATGTTATCGCGAATTGCCATTTTTCTTGTTAACTTTTTTGTCTACATAAATCGAAAACCTCCTTTGGTGTTTAATTTGCTTGGTTAACCTTTACATTGATTCAAGTTGCTGTAGTGTAGTTGTAGTAGGAAAAAAAAGAGATTATCGCTGGGTTTCTTTTCCCTTTCTTCGATAGGGTAAATCGACAACGGCTGGGTAAATCGCGGAACTGTAATTAGCAGTAAGAGCATTCAATAAAAAAAAAAGGGAAACGTGATTGGGTGGGAAATTATCTCCCAGCTAATTGACATGAAACATGTTGCAGTTTTACTTTTCCTGTCCTGTTTCTGTATGTTTGTTTCGTAGTTTGATAAATTCTTCGCATTGTAGTGCACAACATTTTAGGGTTCATCATTCCGACACGTGCTGGAGTCGGTGGGGTGCACCGAATCATGATAGGCGTCCCATTCAAATTGGATTATGCTATCATAAGTAGGTATCGTGCGATAATAGCGTTGCATACTTGGAAGCGGTTGTATAGATTTCATATAATTTTCTAGATAAACTGAAAGACGAACACTACCAAGTCACATTTCTGGACTTGCTTCTGAGGAAAAAAACACACAATCTGTTTTGGCGGCCGCCGTCGGTCGGCGCGCTTTTACTTTCGAATGCTGTAGCACATCAATTTTGGACGACAACGATGTATGGAGCGGTCATAGTCTTAAATTCACTCCCTTTATCTTGGCATGCTTGCTATATATAGAGTATAATGCACAGCTGACTGTCATTCCTTTAAGAGCTCACTAGGACCGCGCTTCTCTTCACTTTACATTGGCGATCGTGGCGGGATTTTTGTTACGAAACCAAGAACTCGTGGACAACAGTTTCGAATTGTCTTTATTCATAGATATCTCATCTTTTCAAAAAAAAAATGCATATGAAGAAGGAAAGCTTTGGAGTTTCTTTTGTGAAAAGTTCTAGACTATCATTTCCTTAGAAGGCAATTATTCTAAAGGACGGATTGTATCTTTTATCATTACATTTCCAAGCGAAGTTCAAGTAGATATGCGAACAATTGTTGAAGTCTTATTGACAGCGGCTGAAATAAAGGGTAGAGATGAATGAATAATTCCATTATCTTTGATAAAGGGTCTGTCATTAAGGTTTTGCCAACTCCTTTTTTTTAAATAAAATGCAAACTACTTGAGATATCTCAAAAAAAAAAAAAATGTATTGGCTTGAATTACTATCAAAACATTTATGAATGGAATTCGACTTCGTTCATAAATGTTCACCAAGGGAACGTATGCAGCGTTCGATAAGTTGAGTTCGATGACTCGGTCGCACATTTCGACCGATGCGGCCGCTATTTCTCGTTCAATATTGGCTCTGAACTCTTCTAACGTCGCCGGCTTGTTGGCATAGACCAATGATTTAATGCAGCCTGATAAAAGAAGTCTAGAAGCGTTATATCACACCATCTCGGCGGCCAATAGACGGGCCCGTTCACCGAACTGAGATTTCAATAATTCGATTGTTGCACCCACTGTGTGCCTTGTGGCACCGTCTTGTTGCAACCACACATCACTAATGTCCAATTCATGCATTTGCTCAAAGAAATAACATTCCAACATGTCTCTGTAGCGAATATCATTTACCGTAACGTGACGGCCATTTTTATCGACGAACAAATAGAGCCCAATGACGCCACCGGCATGAAAACCGCACCAAACATTGACTTTTTGCGGATGAAGTGCTGTTTCATGAAGCACATGAGGGTTCTCACCTGTCCAGTAGCGCATATTTTGCTTATTCACGACGCCGTTTAACCAAAAATGCGCTTCATCACTGAAGATGATTTTTTTGGCGTCAAACAAACCTAATAAGTCAATACCGGAAAAGGTCAATGTGACTGACAGCTTGTAGTAAAGCTTAGTATCCTGCTCGCGCTAAATTTTTATCTCCCATAAAAAATTGTCTACAAAGATAAAATTTAGCGAGGCAATTTAGCAAAGCAGTATTCTATTCGCTCGCTAAATCCTTAACTTCATATAGATGAGCCAACGAAGAATTTCAACTCATTTAGATCGCGAAATAAATGTCCGATACATTAAATCGAAGATAAATTTTGACATACAAATCGGAGGAAAAAGTTTGTGTTGTGTTTCCTTTGAGTTTTTTTTTTGATGAAGCCGAAGAAAACATTTGCGTGACAAATAAAAGAAAACCCAAAACCAAAAATTCCTTTTCATGCGATGAAAAAACAAGAAAAAAAAAAATTGGGGGGTTTTTTGGAGGAACTATCAGAAATATTTAGATTGCAGAAAAATTCCAATGCAAATAGCGTTTTACTTGACACAAAAGAACGTCGTTTTCTCCTTCTACTACAGAAATTATTAAGCTGCTGCACCAATAATAATATAATGCTCTTCAACTTTTCTTGTATTCATGTTTTCGCATCAGCTAAAGTCCTAGCTTCATTTTGACGTAGAGTACGCCGTGGATAAGTGTCACAGAAAATAGTTGTTCTTTGAAAAAACTTCCTTAAAAATGTAGTTCTCTCTTATTTCAACTATTTCTGATTCTAGTTACTTTTCGTACCTACATGTAATAATAAAAAAAACTCATCCTTGCATACTTTTCCGCAACAGAACACAACGATCTGTCACAATTTAGCTTGAGAAAATGTGTCGATCCATTAAATGGGCACGCTAAATTTTGACAGACACATGAAGTACATTCTGAAACAAAAGTATGGGTTCGCTTAATGTGGTTTTCGATTGGGCTTCTTTAGATTTGCTCTCAGATTTCAAATTTCGTGTGTCTTAAGTATCCTGCTCGCGCTAAATTTTAGCGTCTCTACTCTCCACTTTTCTCCACACCAAAGATAAATGCTCGCTAAATTATAAAACGTCATATAGATGGGACAAAACATACAATATTCGAATTTCAAACTTTAAAGACAATGCATTGTTTGAATCGTTCCAAAACGATAGATATAAGCAAAATTGAAGAAGATATCAACATTGCTGCAGCAGCTTAAATAATTTCTATAGTAGCAAGCAGAAGACGACACGACGAAGGATTCGTGTCGGGTAAACCTCTATTTGCATTGGAATTTTTCTGCAATTTCCATATTGCTGATCGTTCCTCAACAAGCCCTGCAATTTTTTCATGTTTTTTTATCGCATGAAACGTAATTTTTGGTTTTGCGTTCTCTTTTATTTATTGCACAAATGTTTTCTGCGGTCTCCTCTGAAAAAAATCCAAAGTAAACACAACACAAATTGTTTCCTCCTTTTCTTCTGTCAAAATTTATCTTCGATTTAATATACCGGACATTTATTTCGCGAGCTAAATGAGTGGAGACTTTTCATCGGCCCATCTATATGAAGTTAAGAATTTAGCGTGCGAACAGGATACTGCTTTGCTAAACTGCCTCGCTAAATTTTATCTTTGTAGACATTTTTGTATGGGAGACAAAATTTAGCGCGAGCAGGATACTTAGCTTAATCGAACATAAAATCGTCACTTGCTCTTTTTTGTGTTGATATGAGTGCAGTTCGAATATGTGTAGCCTTCGACACTTTTCTAAGCATTTTGCATGCACTTGTTAAATTTTATATTAAAACATTCGAAGTTTGCGCCCAAATTGATTTCTAAACATTTGTACATAAATAATTAACAAAAATAGATCCTACCGATGCAATGCTTATCTTTGCAGTTGAACATTTTCACGAAAATGTAAACAAACTCCACTAGTTGTCAAACTCAAACGTACTTGTGTTGGTAAATCGGAAGCAAATCTGAGAAAAAATCCAGATCCGATAAAGATTGGTTTTTTTTTTGTACCAAACGAACATAAAAAGTGCTCTGAGAGCGCCCAATCGAATACCACATAAGTTTAGCTCAGCTAAATTATGGAGAGAATTTTGTATGGCAGCGAAAATTTAGCTCGAGCAGCCTACAAGGCTTAAATTTAATTGTAAGTGAAATTCCCACTGTTTGTTTTCCGCCGTCGGTTTAAACATCTCATTCAGCATTTGAATCTAAAAATGCACGTAGCGGGATGCGAAAATCTCTTATTTTACGTCAGCAGTTGTCAAACTTACTGGGGAAACGCACAAAAGTGCCGATGGATAACTGCTTGCTAAATATTGGGTTACGTCATGTGCCAGTTCATTAGTGCAGTGCAAATGTGGCACAGATACACCGAAGATTGCAACAAATGAGTGCTTTATTCCCATTCGGACTGTGAACTCATTTGCTAATTAACAAAAATTAATTGAGCGCTCAGACTTTAGTATGCACATCGGAGAGTTGACGGCACTGATATATCAATTCAAACTGCATGCAGCTTCTCTGCGTGTTGTTTTCTTGAAATCTCTGGGACATTTAATTCTTTGTTAGGCTCGCTGCCACAATCTTATGCTTGTCCGTGTGTTTCCTTCTCTTTTCGATAACGATTATATCAACGATATAATTATGCAGATTGATAAGACACACAAACACACAGCCATAACAAGGTTGTTTGAGTCATGTGTGAATGTACAGCAAGATTCTACACGATGGTGCCAACATTTGTGAAGCTATTCACAGTCCGACTCTGAATTCACGTGTCGACAATTGTTGCCCCTTTATTTTGACCCCACTGGCTCACTAATTTATCCAACCCATCCATCGCGAGAGAGACAGCGAAACTAATTTGTTGTAAAGTCTAAAGTGTCATAATCAAATTGATGTACCTATTGCTACAGCTACAGCAATGGCAATCTTTAATATAAAAGTTCTCTCGCTCGCTCCCATATTCAGAGTACAACAATGAGTCTGGTCTCGAACGGGGCGCTCAGCAGACAATTCAATTGTCTTCGGTACGTAGTCGGTAGTCGTTGTCGGATCAGTCGGCGGGGCATTCAGTCAGTGGAATCGGTGATTAAAAAAGACAACTCTGATATCACAGTGAAATTATCGTATTGGTTGAGTATCCATTGATTAAATTTATTCCGAGACGAAGAAGAAGTGTCGTCTTGGCGTTTTTTTCCGTACTTATACCGAGGCGATGGCAGCAGCAGAAATGTGCGCAAACCGATGTACGTATGGGTTAATTGTGCAAAACACTTGTAGGTTATGTAGATGCGGGGAATGAATTACCATAGAAAAAGTGACAGATAAGGTGGATTGTTTATTGTGTGGTTTCGTCCCAAATTTTTCTTTGCTTTGTTTACATTCGCGTGTGCATGTGACTTGTCCGGATTGAGGTGGTTTTCTTAAAGATTTAATGCATAGTCTCGCTGTGACAGCCAACATTTACCAAGAATAAGCAATCACATCCATTCAATCAATAAATACACGAAAACATATTTCCAATTATTGTCTCGTGCCAAAGGTGACTGACCCAAACCCTGTTGTTGGTGCGCGCGCTCTACGGACGATTGATATTATGCCAGTCGAATTAAGACACACTTTCGTCTGGGATATGTTGACATGATAATTGTGTGTGCGGCTAATTGATATTCGAATCATCAATTTGCAGTGACAAAGTGCATCCGGCACTCCTTGCTGCCTTTAATGATGTAACATGTAATAGTTTTATGATTTTTTGGAATTTGCTCACGCACTAGCTACAAGGACATTTGAAAACTGTTTGTCATGATAAACCAGTCGACATGATTCTTACCAGTTGTATGCAGGACTATAGTATGTAAGCAAACGAGGTGGCGCTTTCCTAATGACATCCATTAAATCTTAGTGAACTGCTTTAATGGATGTCTTAGCAAATTTTTCAAATCATTATTCCATGCAAAACTCTATATTTTTTTGCTAACACAAGGCAAGTAAACAAGTTGGTAAAAAAACACCCCCGCTAGTCGTAAACATGCTGAGAATTGTCGTGAGAGAAGTACTCGTACAGCCGAGTGTGGGGACAACATTTTCCACAAGTTCATGTTGTTCGGTTGATGACAGAATCGGAAAAATATTTTGTGATAAATCGCAAGGCGGGAGAGGCCTGATAACTGATAAGCATTTTTTTATTTATATGCGTGCATAGAATATGTTGCTTTTCTTAAACATCGAACGACGTCTAACTTCGGCTATCGTTGTTAAATATTTGAGCTTCTGTTTAAGGCTGTTACTCTATTTGTGGGTCTATTCAATATTCTTTGTGCTGCGAGGAAACAATTCTTTCATGATTATCATGAAACAGTCCTTCAATGATTAAAACTGTGTAGAATGTTCTATCGCCTCTTTTGGGAATAATACGGCTACTGCGTCAAAACACTGTCCAGTCTACTAAAACGGGGTACAAATGCAACTAATAGTCCATAGTAGTATAGGGTCACATATACAGATAATTTTCGAGGGATATCTAAGTTAGAAAATAACTTTTTTACCAGCGGTCGGCCAGCTTGGAATTGGAAGCAAGAAGATTTTATTTGCCAGCAAGTTCATTTGACACTTAAATCGGTCTATACGCGGATGAACAAAATGCGAACATTAAGAAGAAACTTTGTGAATGCAAGGAATATTGCATTCGTCAAAAACAAGGCCACAGAATGGAATGGTTGACCGAAGCTAAAAGTATAATTAGTTGGTTCGTGTTTCCTACGACTTTTCACTTAATTCACAACATGGAATGGACCTACAATTATTTTATGCCCAGTCCGAGGGGCAGGAATTAAGGAAGCTCTTTAATGACAGTTATACTCTCGGAAGTTTGTCAGACATTTGCGAACCTTTAAATGTTATTTGTGCTCTTCCGGGGATCGAACCTCGCTCAGTAGTACAGCACATTAAACACTGAGTCACTGCGCCCGGACTTGTTGGTCGATATATTTATTTATTATTCAGCAAGATTGTACAACCTTTCCAGAGAATACCATTAAGGTTTACGGGGGTGAACTATGTGAGATTTTATAAGAAGGTTATTTAAAATTTGTAGGTTAGGTTATTTGGAAGTTTCTGTCAACAAATATTTGACTCGCTTAGACTAATATTAGGTTCCCTGTAACATCACATGAATCTAGGCAGTTGTTTATGCCTACTCATGCAACCAGTTTTAGCTTCTTATGAAGTGTACGAGACTTCGAGTGTTAGATTAGATTAGATTATGAAGCGGGAAGACTAGACTCTTCTCTGGGTGTATGTCAGCAAGGGCTGCGGGATTGACGAATTTCATCGCCAAGGACATTCTGTTAATGTGAAGAGAGGATTCGTTACTCTCAGGGCAGAGTCTGCAAATAGTACGCCCATGCGGTGGAGATGTTTTTTCACGAGATCATGGCCGCTGATTATTCCTGATAGGATTCTCAGATTATTTTTGTCCAGATTAATCAGGAAGAGTGATTTTCTGGAGGGGAATTTGGGAAAAAATTGTCTGGTTCAGTTCAACCCAGCTGCAGAGGTTGCTCCGATTTTAGCCGGTGAGTCAGCTGATTCGTTAGCCTCAAATGCTCTGTGGGCTGGAATCCAGTGGAGGATGACAAGGTTTTTCTTAGAAAGTTCATAGATGATTGTGAATGTTTCTAAGATAAGTTTAGATTTTATGCCAGATGAGTGAAAGGCTTTGGAAGCTACTCGGCGATCTGAAAAGGTAAATTTGGCTTTTCCACGTGTTTTAGAACTTAGATTGGTTGATTGCAAGGTCTTCAGCCTGATGGATAAGTTTTTCCCAAGTCTGACTGACAAGTTCACCGGGGGCGACCCACAGTAGATTCCAGAGCCAGTCCCTGACTCCACCTTAGAACCGTCTGTAGGCATATTTTTTTTTTGAGCTCCGATCTCAGCAAAGCAAAATCAAGTAAGATTTTTAGCACGCAATCACAACAACTACTCTGAGTTCTCAAAGTGTCAAGTAAAACGTAGTTGTTGTAATTGCCTGTTGAAAATCCTACTTTACTTTGCTTTGCTTAGATCGAAGCTAAAAAAACAGGCCTTGTGTACCATATGATGTCAACTAGTGATGGGTTGGGTTTTTTATTTTCCCATTCTTCCCTAAGGGGGATGATTATGGAGCTTTATGAAGTTTTTATGGAAGCCGTATTTCGGAAGCATGCCATCAAGGGGCATGCTGAATGGGCTTGAAGGCTCAATGGTGTCGAGCCAAGACAGATGACCTCCCTGGCATAGGGGGTCAAGAATGATCGAATGGAACAGGCGGTGAATACTTAGTCTAGCCTCCATTTGAATATGTGTTTAATAGAGTTGTTAGACCTAGGAAAACATTGAGTGCCATAGTCGGAGTGGAGCGTACGCATCCCGTCATGCAGTTGAACTAAACGTTGAACTCGGTCTAGTTTTTTGACTGTGGTGACTTCGTTAGTCTTCGTCTACCAGGCCACGGAAGCATAGGTAACCGTTGGTCTTACGACAAGCGAATAAAGCCAGTATGTCATCCGAGGTCTAAGGCCCCAGTTCTTACCGCAGACTCGACGACACTCGTGACACATCTTGTCTCGGAAACGCCCAGGTGTAGTGTCCACAGTTTTTGGTCACATTTTTGCCTTTTTGCATTTTTCTGCAAAACGGGGTACAAACGAAGTGTGACATCTTTAGACCGGGCACCTCTTACGTCAAAGTGACTACAGAATTCTCCAAGTGTTCTTGTCATTGAGGGCTTCACCGATTTGACTGGCCATGTAAATCTGTGCTCAGTTATGATATTTTCCACTGCTCTACCTGGTCGTGAAACTGCCGGTATTGCAGTGCAATTAATCTAGCGACTTGAAGGACTCCTAAAAGTGTGTGTCTATTAAGATTTGCAGTGTTTCTCCTGCCGCCGCACAATGTGACATTTCGCTCCTATATCAGGATTAAATTAATAACGCTCAGAATTAAATGTTTTTGCAAATTTTTTTTACTTATTTTTATGAAAATTGTTTACAGAAAGAAATTAAATAAATTATATTAACATATCTTTACAAGTTTTGACAAAAAAATAACTAAAAGAACCGACAATTTGCACTTTTTTTTACTCGTATGGTATGTCTAACAGTTGCAGAACTTCATGTTCAATAAAACTTTTTTTTTTTTGGAATGCATCTTACACTTGCCAAAAATGGATCTGAGGATATTAATAATCTATTCAGTAGGTCTGTGTTCGTGTCGACTCGCGAAGTTTTTCTCGTGAAAAGTTCCCTAAATTTTCTGTTTTCCTTATTCCTGGCTTCTTGGGCTTCCTCCGAAAGTTGGCCGATTGGAAGAATACAGGTGGAAATTATTTGTTTTCCATGAAATAAGACCTTGTGTAGACTAATTGGCAGCTATATTTTTTTAGATACAGTTCCCTTGTTTCTGTTGCAAAACTCCAAGTGGAAACCCTGACCCAAGAGCTTCTAAGATGATATGAAACTTTTTGATAATTTATTTATTTATTTTCTGGCGTATTATTTTATATTGATGAGTAGATAGCTGTGTGTCTGTTAACATAGCTAACGCTTCATTTACAGACATTGGCAAAACGCCAGAAGTAGTTGTTTCCAGTGTGTTCCTTATACTTGAACCTTATTAACGATCAAAAATGACAAACAAATTAATTGACTAAAATACAAAAAAAAATACCTCTTTTCGGAGAGCATTTTGACAAAATGCTTAATTGCGATAGCAGTATTTCTTTTTCCTGCTTTTCTAAGGTTTAATTCATTTGCAGTAGCAATTTCGTTAGCGCTAAACGAATCTAAAAGGGTTTGCACCTTTCTCTTCTTACTTTTTTCACAGCATTCATCAAAGCTTTTTCTTGGTCTTCCTACCTTGTTTACACGAGATGAAGAAGGAATTTGTTTGTGGTAGTGTTAGAGTTTCATTCAATCAAAATAATTAATGCTTTCGAAGCGATCTCGATAACGACCTCTTTTGGTAAACTTTTCGTCAAACCTCAAGCATAAATTTCCTAAAATTGTCTTTATTGACTTAATTGAGTCCTCAGATATCCTAATATTATTGAAGCAGCTCATAACAAAAGAAAAAACAGCATCAAAGCGCTTAATTTTTATCTTAGCAATCCAAACATCATAAATTAGCTTTTTCGTAATTTCGGTAGCCACCTGTGCGCAAAAAGACAAAACACTTTTTTGTTACGTACATATATGGCTCTACAACAAATACGGTCTTCAACTTGAACAACACTGAATAACTATACTTTTGCTCTATTGAATGCATGTAACGCATAAATTTATCTTTAATTTTTGTTTCCTCTCCTCTTTAATTAAACTAAAAGCACCCAATATCCCAAATCAACTTACCTTACTATTCAATAAGAATATATTTATTAAAATAAAACAAAACTTTCAATTAAAATCACGCGAACTAATTGAAAAGATAATAACAAATCTTGCTCTCTAACCGACCTTCTTATGAATAATTGTACACAACTTGAACTTTGAGATAATTTTTTTTCTGTTGTACATGCTTTTAACATAAAAATTTCTTCACAGTTATTTAGTCGGAGGTGTAGGCTGCAAGAAAAGCATGTTTTTGTTTACATTTGTGACAGTCAATTTTTTAATTAAATCCCGCTAAATAGGCAAATTGTCACACTGCGCGCCGTGGTGATTTTGCATAATATTTTAAAGAGTCTGCTGACATCACTTTACTTGTACTCCCCATTGAATCGCAAAACTTTTTCTCTAGTATAGAGGTTTGAAATCATACCTAGCCCACCCTTCTCCTGTCGTACTTCCTCTTTTTGCTCGCATCATAAACTTATTATGTATGGACTGCTAATAGCCAACTTCGCGTTGATTCCAAAATTAGAGCTAGTGCTCTAAAAAATTCCAAACAAATTATATGAAGTAAAAATAAAGGTTGTGTTTTTTTATTTTGTTTTCATTATTTGTATGAGGAATTTCAAAATAACTTTTTAAAATACATTGAAGACAAAAATAGCTTTGAATAAATTTCGTCTTGCAATTAGAACAAGGAAGTAAGTTTATTCAATAGCTCCCCTGTCCTATATTTGTAAAATTCGAAGGGAATTCCATCCGATCGTGAAGCCTTTACATCGTTCAGATGATTCGGAACCTCCAGTACATCTTCAAGTACATCGTCATATCATTTGAAAATTTGCAAAAATGTCAAAAAAAAAAAAAGAAATGGTTAATTGCAATATGTGCCAAAGTAGTTTTGCATAACATTTCGAAATAACATTCCGCAACAATTTTAATTTCAGCCGTTTCACTTAGCAATTCTACTAACACCCAATAGGTGTCTCTATCGTTCTATGGGAAATTCCAAGATTGTCTTGAATCGACGCTGGGCTGTTGGCGTAGACCTTATCTTTCACGTGGCTCCAAAGGAAGAAGTCGCAAGGTGTTAAATCACAAGATCTCGGTGGCCAATTGTGATCACCTCTTCGAGAGATAACACGGTCCGGAAACTTCTCCCCTATAATAAGTACAGCCGTCAAATTTAAATAATTAACAGTGCATGGTGTACATAATATTCAAAGATCCGTGAATTCATCTCTTGGTTTTTTTTTTCAGCAAAACTGGGTAGAAACATGTTTTTGAGGCACCCTGCTTATGGAAAAGGTCATCCATTCCTCCAAATTTGTGCTCGCCTAACATTATCGCATTATATTCAATGAAAAAACTTTTATGAGTGCGAAAAACTTAGTATTCTCTTAAAAGAACATCTGCATCTGAAATTGGAAAAAATGTCCAAATCGCTTTTTTCTTCAAATCATTTTTCATTCTTCGGTGAAATGTCAAAAAATTAATGCGACGAAAAATAAAAAGCAAGTGAAATAGCTAAGGAGAGATTTTAGTACCGCCACCTACAAATTTGTTTTTGGAACACTATTTTTCACTCGAACTGCGTACCATAGAAAAATCATACTGAGACCCCCAATTCGCAATCCTCTTGCCGCTGTCCCCCTCAATTTATTTTAAAATTCGCATTTTTGTTTCCCCATCGGTGTTATGTCAATTTAGAAGCCGTGTGACATGAAATGCAAAAATAAATGCTGCCAACCTCGGCAATCGTGGAGAAATGTGCTCGAGTTCGGGAATACCACATTTTTGCATTACTGAATGCCATTGGTTAGTTATTATATATATTGTTAAGCGACGAATAATTTGATTTGTTTGGTTAATAAAACTACATACCTAAAGGAGATGTTCTATATACTAGTAACTTATTAGGACAAACATGGTTGCGTATTTTCAGTTTGTGAATATTTGCTCAAAGTGTTTTCATTTTCCTTCAACCAATCTACATTGTTCATTTTTCATTAATATTTTAAGCAAATGTACACTTATTCCTAAAAAAATAAATATTCTCCACACTAAACAAATAATTTCAAATTTAACGGATAAAATTCTATGAACGCTGGCAGCAACTTTACCAAAAGCGGAAGTGGCATATGCAAGGTGCGAGCGTGTTGGTGAGCCGGAATTTTTGAAGTTACGTGACATTTGTCAATACGAATTTCAACGTAACAATACAAGCGCACTTAGCATTTGCCACCCCATAAAAATATAACTTGTACGCAAGTAACGGGAAATCGGCCGAAGTTGCTGGTCTCAGTATTGTCTCTGCTGTGTACTGCTTAGTGAAATTTTCACGTGGAAAGTTTATTTTGACATGTCGCAGTGAAAAATTTTTATGAGAAATTGGATTTCACGTGAACTGCCTACCAGTCTTTTTGAAATGAACCCGACTAAACAAATTTTTGATATAAGACTTTAAGTGGTCAACACTTAAAAACAGAGAAAATTGTTATGGAGAGTACATTATCCGTACGCTGAGTAAAAACGAGTTCTAAGTATCAAAAATAAAAGTTAAATCGAGAACTTTTAGGTTACATTTTTTTAAAAAAAACTCAATTCTTCTTCGTTTAAGCTTAGTATCCTGGTCGCGCTAAATTTTATCTCCCATACAAAAATTTCTACAAAGTTAAAATTTAGCGAAACAGTTTAGCAAAGCAGTATCTTGTTCGCTCGCTAAATACTTAACTTCATATAGATGGGCCGCTGACAAGTCTCCACTCGCTCGCGAAATAAATGTCCGGTACATTAAATCGAAGATAAAATTTGACATAAAAAGCCGAGGAAACAATTTGTGTTGCGTTTACTTTGGAATTTTTTTAAAGGAAACCGCAAAAAACATTTGTGCGATAAATAAAAGTGAACGCAAACCAAAAAATTCCGTTTCATGCGATAAAAAAATTGCAGGGCTTGTGGAGAAACGATCAGCAATATGGAAATTCCAGAAAAATCGCAATGCAAATAGGGATTTACCCGATACGAAGGAACGTGTCGTCTTCTGCTTGTAACTATAGAAATTATTTGAGCTGCTGCAGCAATGATAATATCTTCTTCAATTTTACTCTATTGTTTTGGAACGATTCAAACAAGGCATTGTCTTTAAAGTTTGAAATTCGAGAATTGTATGTACGCGAATAATTAAAATAACGTTTACTGTCATGAACAAATGGTTTTTGTCCCATCTATATGAAGTTTAAAAATTTAGCCAGCATTTATCTTTGGTGTGAAGAAATGAAGTGGAGACTAGAGGCGCTAAAATTAAGCGCGAGCAGGATACTAAGCTTTATCAATAATTTTTTTTTTTTACGACTGTCAAATGCTAAAGTCCGATACGCAGATGTTCCGGAACGAAAAATCCCATACAAAATTGACACAACGAAAAATGCTGCTCTCCTTTTCGTTTTTCAGTACGCAGTTGCTGCGAAGTGATGGCGGCAAAGTGGGTAGTTCTAGTAGATTGCTTGGTACAATTCTCCACTCTCTTTTCGCACACATTTATTGTCCGGGACATTAATGGCTCGCAAAAATTTGGCATGTGTACTGCAGTGTTACCAGGTTTTATAAGGATATGGAGGAAAGTTTAAAAAAACCTAGGAGCCAAACTAAAATATAAAGATCAAAAGAGCGCATCTTTTTTTTTGCAATTCAGGCACACTTATTTTGATTACATTGTTTTTAAAGGCGACAACATTAAAAAAAAGGAAACCAAACAACACAAACTAATTGAGAAACTTTTCTAGAAATAAAAACGCCATTGGAAACGTGTTTTTATAGTAAACTAGCTGTACCCGCCCGGCTTCGCACGTGCAAAATGTGGTTGCAGAACAATTGATGGAAAAAAATTTCAGAAAGAGCCTTCTGCAAAAGTGAGGGACTTGAACCCGTACTAAAAAAACAGAATAGACTGGGCACACTCTGCCTTTATCTTCATGGCATTGCACATACTCGTTGGACTAATCGGCAATAATTAATTATTTTTTGGACAATGAAAATAATTTTATAATATTTAGCTCACTTTTTTTTTATATTTTATTATATTAATCGACTAAGATAGTGATATTTGCTGCATTACTTACCCTGGAGCACGCTACATATAAGATATAACTGCCCGTGGCTGAAGCAATTCTTGATTAATTCAACTCCCGCTTTTCTTAAAGTTTGACCCTCTAAGTTATTGATTTTCATGGCAGAACAAACATTAATAGGCAATTAAATCCGTTTAAACTGAAATGGATAATTGCTGGGAATTATTTGTATTCTTGGTATAAATACCGTTTCTCCTTTACCAGACCCAGTTAAAATTAACGCCTCAATAATGTTTTTCTGCAACGAAATCACTCACATTCTGGTACCATTACGAAGCTTAGGGGATTCAAATTGCGAAGCAACATAATGGGAACTCCAACGTTTAATTCCAGTCCATGGACTGTAATTCTATTTAAAAACTCGACCGGGTAATTTACTGCCTCATCTTGATTGCAAATAGCATTTATAAACAGGTACGACTTATATAATCAGAAATGTTCTCTAATGTAATAATACCACGATCTGGTATCACTGATACCTATACCTATTTGACATTCCTTTTCTACATAATTGACTCATGCAGGTGAAAATCGTAGAAATGTTTCAAATTTTGCCTATTTATTTAAAAACCTTTAAGTTATCGATGAAAATGGATATCCTAAGTTGTACCTGCATACGTCCTCTATAAGCTGCTCTGCTGTTAACTACATTTAAATGCTCCCAGTATTTTCGAACAGAAAGCGTGACTCTTTACTCTTGTCCAATTTTTTCCGGAATTTATAGAGATATAGAGTTGAGACAAAGTAGATATTCTGGTGCCTATGAAAAATGCACCAGAATATACTGAGCTGTTTCTAAGATTTTTGCATTTAAATACATGCAGTCAAATTCAATCTAAGTCGAGCAGAACTACACCAATTTTATTTATATGATTATTTTGAAATGGGTTGGTATAACTGTAAAAATCAATGGCAATCGATTTCCAGTGCAAGTGAAAAAAGTATTTTTTGCGGCTAACTCAATACACAAAAGAACCAGTAAAATTCGGATTTAATGTTCGATTTGGCAGCAGAAATATAAAACCTGAGGTCAAAATTTGAATTGCCTAATCGATAACGTCTAATGCCGCATTTACACCATCGCGCACGCGCATTTTTGCACGAGACGGGGCAGAGAGATCCGTTTGTCCGCAGTAAATGCTAATAAAGTTGTAAGAATGAGATCACAAATCAGACGCCTAGTGTCATGGATGTTCCACCCATAATTATAAATACGTAAAACGGAAACAAACACAAGTTCCGGCCAACAAGAATTTTGCAATCATTTGAAAACATTTCTATTTCTGATTCAAAACATGTGAAATAAGAGTGGTAATTAGTTTCAGTAAATTAAACCAACAATTAATTAAATATTATAATAAATAAATAATTGTCCGTTCATTATTTCCGGAAGCCATTTTGTTTTATAGGAAAGAGAAATATCATAAGCCATCGCTATAAAAATATCAACATGCGTAGCTTTTCCATAATTCCTATCACGTAAACAAGATGGCCGACCAAAAAATGTTTTTTGCGTGTAATGCCGTTCCTTTCAGTCACACGGCTATTTAGTATTTAGCATCCCTTCAAGCTTCAGTGTTAGGAATGTGTGATGGTGTAAATGCAGTTTAATTGTTAAGAAAGTTTTAGTTATACAAAAAAGTACGTTCGCAATAGAAGTAAGCATTTTTTTTTTTTATAAATTTCTAAGGAGCATATAACTCGCCAAACTGTACAGTAATTTAAGCCTCAATTAGTATAAATCCCAATGACAATTTTAAGGAGCCAGTGAAAAGATCGAGTAGCCAAGTCAGGGATAAATATACCCAGTGCTTCTTCTTCTTCAGCTGATGGAACTCTCCACAAATTATTTCTCGCTGCCTTTTCGCAAACGTTTCGCTGTCCATTTGGAGACCACCGGAAAATACTTGCCTTAAACCCCCAACAAACTGAAACATTTTTTTTTGTTTTTTTTTTTCCTGGTTTCGGGTGACAGGAATTTACTTTTGAATGAGTGCCTTTTGTTAATTTATTTCCTATTCTACTACCTTTACTTTACCTATCAATTATATTGAAAATATATTCATGTTGTTGTTGTGATGCAGGTAATGTGGTGGTAGTGAGTTTTAACGATGTTCACTTTGTCCTAAAGCAAAAATATTTTTTTTTTGTTAAACTAAGCTATTTTTATCTCGAATCAGAGCTAAATTCGAACATGTAACTTTGACAGTAACATTTACATTTGAAATTGTATTGTATATTGTTCTTGTATAAAGAAAACTCTTGGATAACATCGTTTGTCTCCTTTTGCCTCCACATTACCTCTTTATTTGTTAAGAATAAGTTTTTCTTTTTGCAAAACAAACTGTTAAAAAGCAACGCAAATGTGTAAAAATATTCACAAAACTAGTGCAGTGTTAAAAAGGAAAAAAAAGTATATCTATATCCTATACAAAGAATCAAATCAACAAAGAAAAATGAAAATCGTCGAAACTCACTCACACCACCACTACTACTACTACTACTTCTCGCGTCGCATCAACAAAAACAAACAAATTAAAGCAAACAGCAAATTCAAAAGTATAACCGGCAATTATTAATCCAAATTTCAGCGAATGGACTTGGCTTAGATGCTGACACTGAGGCAATTACCAGCATACAACCTTCAAATGGATTGGAGCTCAAATCCCAAGGAAGACGATGAAATCAAAAGCGAACCCGAAGATACCAAAAGCGAGCCCGAAGACGAAAACAATGAGCTGCAAAGTATAAACGCCGAAGATGCCGTATCGAAACATTTTGAAGAGTCGCTGCGGCGTCTGGCGCAGCTGCGAAACGGCAACGGTCCCACATCGAATGGATACCATCCACAGAGTCGGCCGAATGCATTTGTGCCGTATATGCGATTTGATAGCAATCCCAATGCTCCAGCCGACGCACTTGGTCCACCTCAACTGCGACCTCAAGTTTCGTCGCCTCCGCCGCAGAACAACTATATGCAGATGTCATCAAGCTCACACATGAGATTAGCACCCCAACTATCGCCGCCGCCATCATCATCATTACCATTGCCGTCACCATATGATGTGGCGAATATTGCGAACATTCTCAAGACCTTCCACTTCAATCCGTTCACAAACTCCTCAATTATAAAGGAGGAGATCGAGGATGACGATAGACCGTCGGCGAGCAATGGTGGGGGCATGGCGCACCCAAATCGCCCGCCAACTATCAGCTTCGGTGGTAGGTGGGGATGTTTGCAGCACCCTTCCATTATACAGGACGTGATCAAGACGGAACCCTATGACATGTCGACCAAGGGAAAAAAGTCGACGAAAGCCTCTACAAAGACAGAAAAGAATCAGAAGCGCGGCCCTACCGGCGGTAAGTTTGGATCTTTACAGAAGAAAGGAAAACAGGACGGTCCTCCGGTACTAGCCATCCAAGCAGAGGTTGACATTGAGGCGGAACTCCCTTGCACCTCGATAAAGCAGCGACCGCCAGCCAAGACAAGGAAAAGGCCACCGGCTAAGTCGAAAACCGACACAGCTAAGAAGAAAAGTGAGCCAGCCAAGCCGATGGGTGACCTAGCCCCTATAAACAGTGACCCAACCCCTTTGAACATTGAACCAGCCGCACTGAAAAGTGATCCAGCAAAACCGGACAGTGAGGAAGCAGGTCCTAACACTGATCCAGTCAAACCGAAGACTGGTCCAGCTAAAGCGAGCCGATCCAGGGCAAAGAGAAATCCGGCCAAGCGGAAGAGACCACCGGCCAAGCCACGAACTAACGGCACCGCCACCGCGATAGAGAAGCCAGTTCGTGTGCTAAAGCAATCCAATCGAACGACCAAGCGAAAGACAAACTACTGCGAGGCCTCGTCCGATGAAGAACCACGAACTGTCTTTAATCCGAGAAGCAGAAGCACTTTCAAGCCAATACTAACGCCGGTGCCGCCCATTGCCCTGCCAGTACCCGTAGACGAGGTGAAGGAGGAGCCAGTCGAGATCAAAACTGAGCCCGACGATGTGGAGATCAAAACAGAACCCATCGACGTGGATATCCAGACATTGTCCATCAACGTTGAGATCAAAACAGAACTCGACGACGTGGAGATCAAAACAGAGCCCGACGACCAGGAAACCAAGACCGAACCCATGGACCTGGAGATCAAAAAAGAACTGCTACTAATAGAAGAGATTAAAGAAGAGATTAAAGAAGAGATGGACGAGGAGATCAAGGACGAGCCATTGTCGCAACCAGGAAGCCCATCTGCATCGCTGCCCTCAACATCAGCGGACAGCAAGCCAAAACGAGTTCGTAATCCGGCCGCAGCGGCTGCGGCGGCAAGAAACAAAACCAAACTTCACCCGCTTACGAAAAAAGAACAAACAATGATGAACAAACTGATAGAGTCGAAGGAGCCGTTCCTGCAGAACCTTCCGTGCTTGAAGCTCGCCTCAAGGATCAGCAAATGCCGCGAGTGTCGGTGTGCTTCCCTGCGTAGCGACAGTGTATTCTGTCGCTTCTATGATTTTCGCCGTCTGCGGTACAGAGAAAACGCCATCCTGGTAGTTGATGGCTTCTCTGATCCGCACAAAGATCCAGGTCCCACCGACATTAGCCTGTGGATGCCAGCGCCGGCGCCAAAAGACATCGACATGGATGTCTGTCGGTTTATCCTGATGCATGTGGGCGATCAGTTCTGCCGCATTTGGCATGAGGAGCTCACCGCCATCGACGAGCACGTATCACTGAACAAGACAATCGCTTGGAAGAAGGTGGTCAAGGGAGTGCGCGAGATTTGTGATGTCTGCGAGACGACGCTGTTCAATTTCCACTGGACATGCAGTAAGTGTGGGTTTGGTGTGTGCATCGAATGCTACAAGGACAGGAAGAGGAAGCGCATCAGAAAGACCGACAAACCGACGAGAGGTTTCGACGATTACGGCTGGCAAACGTGTACAATAAGGGAGACTCACGAGATGAACGCGCTAATGCTGACGCAGATAATTCCAGGAAATTCGTTGAACTTTCTCGCGCATCGCTTGCACGAGGTCTGCAGGTTATGGAAGATCCCCCAGCGGTGCTGTTGTCCGTTGAATTCAAGCATACAGACGGTGAAGTTCGAGCAGCGAATGGTCGACATCGCGAATAAGATCATGAGGGACGCGTACCTGCGGTTCTATAGTCGGGAGTGTGAGGTGAAGTATCGCGACAAGATCAAAGGGCTGGATCCAAACGACATGTACGAAAACATGGAGATAATGTATGCGGAGACGGAGTTAATAGAAGAAGCGAAGGCAGCTGGCACTCTACCCGTTATTTTGGCCACAACCTTAAAGCATCTGAAGCTTACGCCCAAGAGTGATGCGTTCTCAAGCAGCGACACAATCGAAGTAGAAGATGTGGTGACGAAAGAGTATAACGAGTACAGAGCTCGACCCCGACCGCAACGGTATCTGCCGCAGAAGGTAATGACGTCGCGCGTCTCTCGTCACATGTTTCCGGGCATTGACCACAATTGGCTGTGCTACGGCAAGCTGCTGAGACTCCTCGATTCGCAGAACAGCCGAAACGTGTTGATGTTTCAAGAGGTGTGGAAGCGTGGTCAGCCCGTTATGGTATCAGAGCTGTGTAAATTCCTCAACATAAGCCTATGGCATCCGGAGGCATTCTGCCGTGACTTTGGCGAGAAGAAGAATGATCTCATCAACTGTATGACCGGCAACCTGGTGCCGAATCAACCAATGAAACTCTTCTGGGAAGGCTTCCAGAGTGTGAGCAAGCGACTGCTGGACGCCCAAGGAGAGCCGATGTTGCTAAAGCTCAAGGACTGGCCGCCTGGAGACGACTTTGCGGAGATCCTGCCCAACCGCTTCGCAGACCTTATGAGCGCCCTGCCCCTGCCAGAGTATACGTTGCGCACGGGCACCCTAAACATCGCCAGTCGCCTGCCAAACATCTTTGTTCCGCCAGATTTGGGACCGAAAATGTACAACGCCTACGGTTCTGCTCTGCACCCAGACAAGGGAACCACCAATCTCCACTTGGACATATCGGATGCTGTCAACATCATGGTATACGTGGGCATCCCCACAGACGCCTCCGCCAAAGAGCAAATCAAAGCAGCTTTGCGGGCGATCGACGGCGGAGGCTGTGATATCGTAACACGGCGGCGAGCTCGCGAACCAGGAGTAATGCCCGGCGCATTGTGGCACATCTACTCGGCACGAGACGCCGACAAAATTCGAGACCTCCTCAACCGGGTGACGATAGAGCGCGGCTTCCGCCTAGAGCCCGATCACGATCCAATTCACGATCAAAACTGGTACTTAGACAACGAGTTGCGCGAGCGACTCTACGACGACTACGGCGTCGAGGGTTTTCCCATCGTGCAGTGTCTTGGTGATGCAGTTTTTATACCCGCCGGAGCTCCACATCAAGTGCGTAACCTACACAACTGCATAAAAGTAGCCGAGGACTTTGTTTCGCCGGAGAACATTGAACACTGCTTCCATCTGTCGCAACAGTTTCGGAAGCTCTCCATGTCGCACACAAACCACGAGGACAAGCTGCAGATAAGGAACGTAATTTATCACGCTGTTAAGGATACCACGTCCTACCTGACGTATCTCCTCAATCGGCAGCTGTAAGACTAGTTACTAAGTGAAGTTTTTTTTTTTTTCCTTTTCTTTCCTGCGCAAATTATTATGCGTTCTTTTTAAATCGTAAAGGAAAACTATTTTGTTTTTTCTTTTTTGTTGTCAGTATGTCGTACAGCCCAAGTGTGATAGAAATGAAAGAAGTATTTTTTATTTTTGATTCTGTGTATTGCCCTGCAAACGCATTGGATCGTAAATATTCAATTATGTATAATGACATAACAGAACGAAACAAATTTTCTAGATATTTAAGGAAATAAAACAACAAATCTGATGTAAAACTAATGCTCAATGTGTTTGATTGGAATTCATAGCAAGTCGGAGATGAGGATTGCGAGCGGTGGGTTTGTATATGAGGGAAGCGGGATTGGTTGGCACAGACTTTATTTGGTTTTATGTTATCGATGATGAAGAAGATCGTTTGGAAATTGCTTCAAATGTGGCAGCAGGTGTAACCAGTTGGATGGTTGTCTGGTGCGAACTATCACACCATTTACGCAGAGAATTGGAATAGTTTGCATGAATCCATTATTAGTCTGGAACGTGATTTGCGCAGCGGTGCGGGAGAGCTTTTTTAATTTTTAATGTCGGGGCAACGAGCTTTAGGCTATTAGATTTAGAGAGTCACAACAGAGTATACCAGCAGAAAAAAAAACACCCAATTGTGGTTTTAGTTTATCAAATTTCACTTAACGACAACCCTCTCTCTGAATAGAGCCAATTTACGAAACTATTGAACTACGTGGGTCAATAACATTCAGGAAATGGTGTCCACCATTAACCGATGCTGTCAAAGGCGACTGCGATCTTGGACAAAGGTCAATGTGATGAAAAGACGAAAGCATAAAAACTAGAAAAACGATTCTATTTAGTGAACTTAGAATTTGAACTTTATAAACAGGTGTATGATTGAAAGAAGTCTCGTCGTCACTGTCAGAGAAAGAGGATACCGGAAAAGGCTAATGTGACAGGAAGCTGGAAATAATGTAGTCATAGACATTCAAAAATGTAGCTATATCTAAAGTCGACAAGATTGGTCTGGACCAGATGTAACCTGAAAAAAAAACTGTGGGGGACATCACTTTTTCAACGTCAGCCACATATATGCGAACTGTCAACTGAGTACTAAATCACTGGGGGAAAAAATTAATCTTTCTTATGTTTCGGATCACTTTTTGCAGATCAGGAATTTTTTTCGGATTTATACATACTGCCACCAATACCAATATACTTTGCACAGCTGTTTAACGTCATTTTAGGAAGTTTCTCCGTTTTCTTTCAAAACAAATGCGCAAAGTTTCGTGAAAACCAAAATAAAGAAATACCTAAATAGCCATGGACATAGTGTCAATTCAGAAACGTCAAACATTTGCGCAGTGATGCGGCATCACTGCTTATTTGCGATGCTGTTGTAATGCAAAGTTTATGCTGATGCAATGCTGATTAAATAAGACGTTTGAGTTTTAGAACGCACTTTTTACAACAAACAAAATCATCAAAATTTATAAATTTTTCTGTCAACATTTATGTTACACTTTTGCCAGCGAGTCAACAGCACATCGGGTATTTCTGTGATGCTTTTTTTCGTTATATTTGCTCATCAGTTTGATCAACTTTGCAATAATGAATACTTGACGTTGAAAGTGATGCCAATATTTGCATTTTGCGAAGTATCAAGAGCATCATGACGTCAGTAATGCGTTACTGAAATTACACATAATTTTGGACGAATTATTATCTTCTTTGTCTTTCTCGCCATCTGAAGACTACGAATCGCCAAAACTACGCCACTTGTATCTACAATAGGGGAAACATTTTCGATATCCATATTCGTGATTTTTCCCAAAACGATTTCAATTTTAACAGCTGATATCGTTTATTGCTGTCAAATAACGCACTAATCCATTTAAAAAAGCAGATCAATATCTTTGCATGTTCCATGAGCCGCGTAAAATCTGAGATCTGAAAAGAAATATCTGGTGGTGCCAATGGAAAACCACATATAAGTAAGTGTATGCGAGAAAATATGTTCGAAAACAGCAGAGGCGCTACTGTTTTACAGCGGATTAGCAAAGAAGCGAGCCGTCAAGATAAATAGGCCTATTATCGTTAGCGCGTCGACTTATTCGTGTAAATCGAGTAAGTTGTCGAAACACTCGCCTTGAACGATTATGGTCGGCGAATTAATTCATTCGCCTAGAAATCAAAGGCTACCAAAATAATAAAAACGGAAATGACAGCACCAAAACGTCAATTCGAACATTTATGTCAACACAAAAAGTATTTAAAATAAAAACTTTGTGTACCTTAAAAATGATCAGCAATATTTATCTATTTTTTTTATTTTTTCGCATGCGTCTTCTTCGATCAAGTCGTCCCGTTTACTTCCGCTACCAACTGCAACGTTCCTAAGTACACCATCTGCGTTTCCGATTGGAGGGTCTCCCCTTCTGATAGGGACGAACAATACGCCACTTGGGTTAACATTTTGTTGAATGTTGAGTAAAGCAGTGAAAGTTGACTGTATGGGCCTCCGCCAGTTCCAACTATTTCCTTATTGTTTCCAGCTATCTTCTTTTTCAACTTCAGTTTGTAGTCCAACCAAACCTAAAAATATTCCAAATTTTTTAAGAAACTTAGTTGATCCATAAGCTCAACTAGCTTCTGGATTTGGCTTGAATTGCTTCTTTTGAAACTATAAAAGGCGATTTTCATTTACATATATATATCTATATGAATTGAATGGGTTTTATACATTTTTCTTGAACTTTCATCCATTTGTGTAGCTCATAAATTCCATTCGCCTCTGGTTTCACCAAATAGTTTAGTTCGCCAAAATTTGAAGTTTAAGGCGAACGCCATTTCACAAATTCGCAAACTGCAATAAGGCGAATTTACATTCGCCAGCGGTTTGACAGTCCAGGGGTGTTATTCCCAAATGCCCGGCGGATCACTTTTGATGGCGGATTTGAATTTTTGTGTTTCCATTCGACCACATTTTTATTAGGTCCGCAAACAATCCGTCACATAAACACCTGTCGCTTTCAATTCAATCATAAAATGACGTTGGAAAGTGATTTCGCTTATATATAAATTCAAATCCGCCATCAAAAGCGATTCGCCGCGCATTTGGGAATAACCCCCCTAAACTGTCAAACCGTTGGCGAATGTAAATGTAAAGGCGAATGAATTTTGTTCAATTCGTTAACCATAACACAAATAAGTCACATTCGCAGGATTTTATGTTCGACTCGTTAACGATAAAAGGCGCATAAATTTAGATACTTTGACAGTTCGGTAATCGGTTTAAGGGTGCGTTCACACTAAAAGTCTGAAGCTGTCAAGTCGCTAATGAAAGACCCTTTATAATAAGTCAACACCGGAAAAGGTCAATGTGACAGATAGCTTGAAAGAAGAGGTTTGTTTCTTTACTTTTGTGTTTTGCAGTAAGAATTGAAAACACTTTTAAAATGGCAGTGGTGGGGATAAATTCTCTCTCAGAGAGAGAGAGAAAGAGAGAGAGACTTACAAAGAAGTTTGGAAACGCTTTTGCAGTAATTTATAAAAAATGACAAAAACATAATTCAAAAATTCAAAAAAAGTGTTATAAAAATATAAAACAGTATAAGCCGATTCATCTAGCCAGAAAGTTATTTGAAATTAATCGAAATTCTTTTTGATAAATTCGAGTAGGTATGTGAAAGATTTTGTACTGGTTTAACTACAACCATTTGAGTAGAGGAAAAATCGACACTGCATTTGGATTTACGTGAAGGAGATTGTCCTTTTTTACAGCGAGGAAGAATTTCGTCGCCACTTTTGAAAACAATCTTGAATAAATTTTATATTGCCGCCTGTTGATACCGTTCTAATACGCAGGAAATGAAAACATATGCACGTGTATGACAAATAGGACAACAAATTTCAAATCATCTGTCAAAAGTCAGCTGACTGACAGATTTTCCAATTCTTACACCAAAAATTTGTTGAGTAAAAGTTCGATTCTCAGTCGAGGGTTAATATCTTGCTCTCTCGATGACGCTCTCTTTTTTCGAGTTAAAAACGGAATAGAGTAAAAAAGTTTAAAAAGTAAAGCAACTGACCCTAATGTGATATTCGATTGGGCGCTCTCAGAGCACTTTTTATGTTCGTTTGGTACAACAAAAGCAATCTTTTCCAGATTTCAGAGCACTTCTGAGAATCTGAATTTTTTCTAAGAGTTGCTCAGATTTACCAATACAAGTGTGTTTGGATTTGACATCTAGTGGAGTTTGCTTAACACGTTTTTCTTCAATCAAAATTAGAGCTTCATTGTGAATGTCGGCAATAATTTGAAAATTTTGATTTGAATTATAGACGCGTAATCTGTGTAAAATATCATCTGACAATTCATCTCGATGATTGTTCTATAATTCAAGCGGATTTGAAGATGAACATGCTGAAATTATTATTACACTTCAAATGTGTTTTTGTTTTTCCTGCATTTTTTTTTAATTTAAAAAGTAGTGTGGAATGATTTATCTTTCATGGCCAAAGTTTGTGTTTGATCGAAATTTCATCGTTGATCATCATGTTCACCAATAATTCCAAAACTATTGGTTCACCATAAAGATTTGTGCACATTCCTACTGTTTGAGAATGCTTTACAAACTGAATATTCGTTTACTTGTTTATTGCTATTTAATGTTTATAGTTTCTTTTTGCTTGTTTAATGTTTTAATTGTAAATCACATAACGTAACTTACCCTAATTTAAACAGTTGTATTATAGATTTGCCTTCTATCATCTATAAATTGAAAAAAATCGGATCAACCTTTTTAAAAAACTGGTATGTTATAAAATATTATACCAGGCATTGCGATGACCTTTTTTTTCGTTGGCGAGGATGTTTTGATTGATGTCGAAGAAGCGCCCTCATAATTTTCAGTTCCAATTCCAATCATTTTTAAAATTTCTCTTATGGGCATATCTTCACAATCATCATCTTTTAGACTGCCACCATCCTTTGTTTAATTTTTTTTTCTAACCATTAAATATTTTTTCTGTTCCATGTTTTGCTTCCCCACCTTTTCTCTTCGTTCCTTCATTTCTTTTTGAAGCTGTTCTTTTTGGCACTCCTTGCTTGAAAAATCTATCTAATTCTTCTTTGTTATTACCTTCCATTCTGCACTATATCTTAAGAAGCTGATGAACTTGCGGCTGGAAAATAGCATAATATCATTCACTATTATTGCACAACACAACTTATTTTCCCTTTAGGTAGGTAGGTAGGTAGGAGTGGCGGTTTTATAAGAAAAACCCAAGTAGCACTATGTGCCGTTTTGTTACCACAACTCATTTGACCTGTTTGTTTAAGATTGTCGAAAAGGAGAGTTTAGATCCAGCTTGTGGAGTTCAGAAAGGTCATCAATTCTCTAATATTACTTTTCGAGACCTCCTCAAGGGAGTCGAAGAAGGGTTTACCCAGAGATCGCTGTCTGGCCCTAGCTAGTGCTGGACAGGCGCAAAGGTAGTGAGTGAGTGTTTCCTTTTCGGCTGCGTCATTACAGCTGGTCAGTGTGTATTATATGGGATGCCTAATCTAATTGCGTGTTCCCCTATTTGCCAATGGCCCGTGGTTATCGCTATTATTCTGGTAATATCTTTTCGTGATTTGCTGAGAAGATGAGTTGTTTTTTCCATGTTGTAGTTTGGCCACAACCTTCTGGATGTGATACAGTTCGTCAGCCTCCTCCATCTGAGGTTTGCCTTCGATAGGAATTCTAAGGAGATTTTTGCTCTGACTGCTCCGAGCGGTATGTGAACCGATTCCGCAAGTGAGCAGTGAAGGGCTGAGCCTTGCCTGGCCAGCTCGTCAGCATGCTCGTTTCCATAAACGTTGCTATGACCTGGAACCCAAATCAGCGTAACCTTGAACTGGTCAAGCGAGGCCAGCTCCTTGCGACTTTCTAATACTAATTTTGAGGTTATGTTGACTGAGGCGATAGCTTTAATGGCAGCTTGGCTGTCAATGAAAATGTCTATCTTTTGCCTCGGATCTATGTTTGGGTGTAATTTGATTTGACGACAGGCCTCGCGGATAGCCAGTACTTCCGCCTGAAACACACTGGCCGTATCCGGGAGGATTTTGAGATGTTTAGGGACTCAGAGAAAATACCTGCACCTACTCCATAGTCCACTTTTCAACCGTCTGTGTAGATTGATAAATTCGTGTCCCTGTTCATCCGGCCATCTTGCCAATCTAATATTGAAGGAAATTCTACTGCAAAATGTTTAGTGAAAAACATTTATATGGATGTGATACAGTACAGGGGTACATGGTTGTTAAGTAAGGAGCTCCTAAAAATCGGTGTGAGCCAGGAAGTTGCTATGTCTTGGCTTTTTTGTAGCATTATAGGCAGGATGCCGTCCAGACCCGGCGATTTGTATGGAGCGAAACTGTTTATAGCCCAGGAAACTTTTTCCTCTGTGATAATGGATGTTATATTATCCCAGGCGCTGGATTGTGAGCTCTGTGAGTTGTTATACTCTGTGCTGTTATCTTTGCACCCTGGAAAGTCGGTATTCATCAAAAGCTCTAAAGATTCTGCAGTTGACTCAGTCCACGCTCCATCCGTCTTCCTTAGAAGAGAGGGGTTGGAGTGCTCTGTGGTTAGAATTTTGCTAAGTCTTGCAGAGTCCTTTAGAATTTCGATGGATTGGCAATACTCTATCCATGACTGTTTCTTTGCGACTCTGATAGATTGTTTGTATAGTTTGAGGCAGTCCCTTTAACACCACCTATTTTTCCGAACGAAAAGCTTGCCGAAAATTGTCAAATATTTAAAAGAAAGTTATTGGCCGCATTCAAGAATCTAGTTGTCTTAAGTCGACTAGATTGGTCTGGATAGATGTAACCTGAACGCAAAAACTAGATTGGGCGGGAACGTCACTTTTCCTACGTCAGCCACATATGCGATCTGTCAACTTAGTACTCAGTCGCAAATTTCTTGACTAGATTCGTCGGCTACCCCTCCATAAACGTCAACTGAAACAGCTGCTCATATGACAGATTTCCCCCATTCAAAACCGAGATAGATTTAATCAGGAAGCTGTCAGACTTACTAAACTAGATAGGTACTTGAACGTCCCCATTGCATTTATCTACAAAAAAATGTATGACAGCTGTTCAAAATAAATGCAATCATACTTACGTTGTAAAATAAATCTTAAGGATCTGAATTGATTTTCGTCTGAAAAATAAATTTTTGTTTAATTAAACATACCGCTCTAAAAAACTTCAACAAAATATAACGCACTTTTATGTATATTTTTATATCACCACTTATTCTCCTTTTTTTGAAAATATTCAATTCAATCAAATCAATTTGTAATGAAATATTTCTTAAAAATAAATGTCAATGAGAACAAAAGCTTGCTGACAAACACTTGCTCTTAAAAATTGAAAATAAAGTTTAATCCTAACTTCGGCTGGACGGATTTTCAATTTTCTAATTTCTAAACCACCTACAAATGGTCCCCTTTCATTTAAAAAAAAAAATATGTAAATCCACCCACCCGGATTCCAGATATAAGGTTACGCACAAAAGTGAAATTCGTTTTTATACCCTCCACAGGAAGGTATATTCAATTTCTCATAACATTTGTAACGCTAAGAAGGAGTCACCGGAGACCTCATAAAGTTCTGAATTAGGATCACAATCTGAATCGATTTAGCCATGTCCGTCTGTCTGTCTGTTGAAAGCACGATAGCTCCCAAAGGAATCAACCAATGCGAATGAAGTTTGGTGAAAGGACTTATTTTTATCGTCGTCAGGTTGGTATTGAAAATGGTCTATGTAGGCCAAGTAGTTCTGGTACTTCCCATACAAAACCAATTTTGCATGACTTGTATGCAGTGGAGGGTATCAAAGCATCGGCCAGGCCAATGATAACTCTTTTCCTTGTTACATATAGAGAAGATTAAACACACGACATCTGAAGAAGCCCAATCGAATACATTGATCTAAGGGTTCCCCCTGTTAATGAACCTTTTCGTTTTTAAGTTTGGGGAAAATCTAGTCCAAGACAAACCTAGTCGACCTGTAACGACTATGAAAAAATCAAAGGAGGCGAAATCGAGTCCTGTCTCATTTTTATCATTTTACTCCCTACGTGTACTCGCCTTCGGACTGTTTGTCATTTTGTTTTGTGTGGGACAAGCGATAATATTTAAAGGAGAAAAGAGCTGCACAACCCAAAATTGGATATACATAACGGGGACTACACAGCCGCTTTAAATTGATTACAAATCGTTTCAAAATTTCCGATGCAGTAAGATGACTAAAAAGCACGCCAGTGCCTAGAATAAAGGTATTAGGTCGATTATGTAAATCGAATAGCACGCCCAAAAAATGCTTCATATAAATCGTTTATAAAACGAACCTTAGTTCTTCGATTGACCACCTGGATACCTTTATTCTACGCACTGGCGTGCTTGTATTATTTGAAAAAAAGCGAAACAGTCGCCGCGTTGTTTGCAAATTCATCGAGAATTACTTTTCGGAGTTATATTCCACTTAAGTGAGCCATAAGTACAAAATTCGATTGGGACATAGGTCTCACTTAAACATGTCGGAAGTCCCAAAACTTAAAATTGGGAATTATGCCTCGGGGACTTATGTCCCTGCGCCGTTCTTTCACCACCCTGCACTCACACATTCGATATCCATTGCACAAAAAAGTGAAATCTCGCGAATTACCATATTCTTCAGATTTACCCACTTGCCTATATTTTCTGGTTTTCAACCCGAAGGAATGTGTTGCAGGTAAGAGAAGCGGTGGATTAAAGAGTTATCCAGGGTTCGACGAGCTGCATTACTCTTGCGGTTATAGCTGGCTCACCGTTCACTGTGTTGGCATAAAACTAAACTGTTTTCTGCCGTTAAAATAACATGTTTTCTATTTTCTTACCGAACGCCGTTTGTTTCAAATGCGTATTTGGGTTCGAATTTGGAAGTTGTTATCAGTTTGTTTTAAAATTCTTTCATTCCTTATGAAATATATATCTATATCTATTAAGCGTTTCCTTTTCATTTATTTCAGATTTCGATTTGAACCGTCTTCACTAACGACAGTTTATTTATTTCGGCAAATATCTTCAAACAATTGCAGCCCATTCGAAGCACCCAACAAATAATGAAACGTCCTTTTTTATTGTTATTCCTGTCGAGCTGGCTACACCACGAAAAGTTACTGCACTGAGAACAATAATTACCTATATTTCGCCTCGCCCCCTCCATCGAAACGGTAACAATGTACATTCAGATATTCCTACCTTCGATGATAAGCAAAACGAAATACCTAGTACAATCTATATATGAAAAGAACTAACGACCGGACGACAGCCAGGAGGTTTATACATGCGCTGTTGCTAATTATAAATTGATTTGTATTTCTTAAGATTTTCATGAGTCCTTTGCGGAAAATTGTCAATTATTATATTCAGCATTTATATACATTCTAAGTACGAAGGAAGGCGGCAGCAATCGGTTATAACAGGCCACAAAAAAGACTCGCCAAAATGACTGTGGACTTTAACGACTACTTTTGGGTATGTTTGCGAAGCGCGACTATTCTATTTCGAAACGGAATTTGTGATAAATGTGTTTTTCTGTTTGCAGGGCGAAAAGAACAATGGCTTCGATGTGCTCTATCACAACATGAAATTCGGTGTTGTGGCCAGCAAGGAGCTGTCGGAGTTTTTTCGCGAAAAATCCAACATCGAGGAGCAAAATTCTAAGCTAATGACCAAATTGGCGCATAAAGCTGGTTCGGGGACACTGAACAGTACGTTTGCTCCGGTATGGACTATTTTGCGCACATCGGCAGAGAAACTTTCCACACTCCACTTGCAAATGGTGCAAAAACTCACCGAATTGGTAAAAGATGTCGCCAAGTATGCCGATGAACTGCATAAAAAGCACAAACTCGTCAAGGAGGAGGAATCTCAGACGTTGGAAAGTGTTCAGGCAATGCAATCATCTACGGCGGCTGTGCAAAAGTCGAAAGATTTGTACACCACCAAAGTTCTGGAGCTGGAGAAATTGCGAAAGGACAACGGTTCCCCGAAAGAAATTGAGAAGGTCGAGGCGAAGCTGAAGAAACTGCAGGACGACTACAAAGTGCTGTTGGACAAGCACAATCCGATCAAGGCAGAGTTCGAACGTAAAATGACACAGACTTGTAGAGTGAGTTGGCCATTGCTGAGGTCGTCGTCGAAGGATAGTCATTTGTATTTTCCTTTTCAGAGATTCCAAGAAATCGAAGAGGTTCATTTGCGACAAATGAAGGAATTCCTATCGACCTATTTGGAACTGGTGCAGAACAATCACGATATGGTTGGCCAGGTAATATTCAATTTGATGAAATGACCACCTTTTTTGTTTTCACAAAGTAGCTTAGTTGGTAAATTGTATGAAAATGCCACAGCATAGGTGAAGGGAAATAAGATCTTCACATTTTACAGAACAACTCAATTGCCTATCAGTAAAGATAAAACAAAAAATATCGTTCAAGTCTGTATTTTGTTAGAGTCAATCTGCCTTAGTTACACACTAGCAAATAAAAGAACTATACCTCTCTCTATTTATAAAAACAAAGTGGCAAAAAGTGTATGTTTCCCTCTCTTTTTTGTGACATTAATACGCCTATTATCAGTGCCGTGGCCAGGATTTTGTTCCGGGGGACGTCTTGATTTTTTTTTGACAATCACCTTATCTGAATCCACATTAATATCCGAATGAACCGATATTATAGCAAGTGATTTTAATCTTCCATTCCCCATAACGCTTCGGGACACATTTTAATCCTTTTCATAGTTGAAAAGTTTCTTTCAACACTAGCTGTAGTCACTGGTCAGAGTATATCCATTAATGTTAAAGGGCCACTCTCTCTACATATGCATTTGCTACTACCACAAAGCAAAATGCAGAAAAATTCGTACAATAAGTGGAAGCAGGTCGAAAGATTCCTTTTTACCTGAATACAACGACTGCTTGAGAAGAAAAGGGCACACAGCACATTTTACCTGAACCACTACATGGGGCTTGCTGCATTCGACGAACGATTGTGGGTTTTTTTCATAAAGCATTTTTAAAGGCGGGCCGGAATGACTGTCAGTTAATTAGTATTCTCTCTCAACCATGCAGGTATGAATTAATATGATCAGGAAACCAGCTTTGCTTTAGTAGTATTGGTAATATTTGTATTTTTTGCCATTGGTTATTGATTAAATGGTCTTTGTAATGGGCATGAAAAAGAAATATTTCATTCTATATCACGAAATTCAACCCTTTTGCTTTGCAACGACTTGGTTAATAACCATTTTTTATGATTTAAAGTTTTATTGCCAGCACTTTTTAGGTAATATATTTCATAGCAGATGGTCACACTAATTACTTAGGTTGGCTGTAGAGGGGATTGTTTACATTTATTTCGCACGTATTTTTAAAGGCGGGCCGGAATTGGATTGTTATCAGTCGTTCATTATCATCAATTGACGAAAGAAAGGGTATTCCGTGTCTGTCCGTGTGGCAAATGATTAAAAGTAGTGAAGTTGAAGTGCAAGTTTTTTTTTATGTAGAAAATACTAAAATATTTTATATGTTCGATAGCCCTCATCTTTTAAAATCATTCTGGCGAAATTTCATGAAGTACGATATTGCTGTTGATAACAAAAAAGCAAATTGGAAAGGCGTTGTGAATTTTTATTTATGGGAGAAAAATAATTCATTTCGAATGGCTCCCAAATTGACAGATGAGCACATTGTTTCCAACAATTTCCAAAAGCTGAGGGTGAGGCTTGCTGCTCAAACGATAAGTGCAACGGTTGCAGCTGGTATTTATACTCTAGCTAGTCACGGTGCTGTATCTTCAACAGCTGTTAATACCGCTGAAATTATTGACAAAACAGATAAGATATTTGATATTTTCAATTCATCTAAATTTCGAGAATCCAAAAAATTCAGAAGGTCATTTTTCGCAAACCCGCAACAAATTACTTTTTTGCATGAAATGAATTTACTTTTTGAAAATATGGCTTTTCATGAAAATTCTAGAAATGTAACTAAAAAAATGCGTTTTATAAAAAGATGGCAACAGAATATAAATGCCTTAATTTGCATTTTTACAGAAATAAAAGAAGACGGTATTAAGTTTCTTTTAACAAGAAATCTTAATCGAGATTGCTTGGAAAACACCTTTGCTGTTTTATGTAACCGAGGGGGAAATAACAAGTTGCTGGCTCCATTTCAATTCATTTGTTCATTTAAAAGATCTTTTTTCGGCAAAGTATATGGAAGATATTACCCATGGAAACTGTGAGCCAACTGCTAACATGGAACTTCCAGACATTGAAGTGCAGATGGAACCACAAAAACAAAATAAGGACAATTTGTTTGACGCTTTCAAAACTGAACCTGATTATAAAACTGTGAACTTTGGTGTTAATAATGCATTCTACTATTTCGCAGGCTATATTTAAAAAAAATACCGCCTAAACCACAAGTGTGAGTTAAAATTGAGTCCGCAACATAACGTTTCCTCCCTTTTTACCGATTTTAAAGAATATGAAGATGCGAAATGGACACGGCCCAATTAAGAATTTTTAGACTCGTTAGAGAATCTTGAACAAAAATTTATTTCTTGTTTTCCAAATATGAACTACCTAAATAATTTTTAGGGGAATTTTTTTAACTTTTTGAAAAATGAATTCCATTACAATTGTTGCAAAAATCAAAATAAGGAATTTCTTACTTTATTCTAAAACAGTTCAATAAAAATAACAAAAAATGTACCAACAAACAAAAATATTTAAGTGTAGCACACATGTGAATATATATTAGATATAAAATGTTCAATAAGAAATATTACAAATTGGTTTTGCTTTTTTGTACGTCACACCCTGTACCACATTTTGAAATAGTTCAACTACTCTTCCATCCCTCTTTTACTAGAGCACTTTTAGTGCCGTCTATTTCTCGTGTATGTGTACTGCAAATTGTAGACTGATAAGAAACACTTGGAGAGTGTCCCTACTCATTAATGGATATACTCTGTCACTGGTAGCTTGGCCATAACCGTAAGCAAGAAGTTTATAGCTTCAAATTTCAGAACATCGGAAGAAGGATCACTCGACGATATTTTTTCGCACCAAAGAGTGTACTCAGCTTTCACAGATGACAACGAAATTGCATTATTTGCTCGCAGCAAAACCTGGGAGGAGAGCTTGAAAAGATGATAAAACGTCTTCGTTGCCCATGAATCTATACAAAGAATCAGTATGGGCATTCTAAAATAGGATTCAGTAGAAGAGGTTTCTGGATTGGAACGCGTTGTTTATTTCAATGAATTTCTTGAAGCTCATAATTCAACTTCAAATATAAGTCCTCGGGAAGTTGGGATCGTCGCCATTTTCTCCGATGTTCTTAAGAGAATTCTGAACTTATTTCGCCAGTCGAATTATTCGCTTAAATTGAGTTATTTGTCGATTATGGTCGGCGAATTATTTCATTCGCCTAGAAATCAAAGGCTACCAAAATAATAAAAACGAAAATAACAGCACCAAACGTCAACTCGAACATTTTTATTGCAACACAAAAAGAATTCAAAATACAAACTTCGTGTGCCTTAAAAATGATCAGCAACATTAATCTATTTTTTGAAGACAACAATACATGGGTAGCATTAGATATGTGTAGATTGAGACGAAGTAAAAGGGACAATTCCAATCCTCTAGATTCTAGAACTTCCAAACTATCTGTAAGTACCTAAATACATTAAGCACTTTAATTTACGAAGTAATTCGGTGAAATTTATTTTTGATTTGTGTCCAAATTTCGTGCATGTATTGAACCAAATAAAAGACAAATTCAGATCTATGCGCATTTCTTCAATCCTTCCTATTATAAGGTTGGCCTGCGCGTGCGCACCATTTTTATTTCAACAGCGGAATGATCCCAATATTCTTTGTTGCGTTTTTTTGAATTTCCAAATTGTAAAAACCCTTTGGCAATGTTTGGGTTTTGTTCCATGAGCTCAACTAAAAATAAAAATAAATAATTGGCGCAACAGGTCCGTATGGACCCTAGGCCTAGCTTCTCACAACCATTCGTCTTGTGTGAGTTTTTTTTATTTTTGGTACGAATGAAAGGGATCTACAATTTTATTCCGAGTCCAAATGGCCAATTAGAAGCTCTTTCATGACAGTTATACTCTCGGATGTTTGTCAGACGTTCGCGAGAGGTGACGCAATGAAAAAAACCTTAAGTTGGAATTTGGGTTTTCTCGGGATTCGAACCTGGGACCCCTCGCTTAGTAGTCCAACACACTAACCACTAAGCCACTGCGCCGACTCGATGAGCTCAACTAGCTTCTGTATTTGGCTGGAATTGCTTCTTTTGAAACTACAAGGTGGGCAAAAAGAAGTCATCCGATGTTGTTTGGCTCTCATTTTTTTTTAAATGAAAAACTTTGATTCTGTTTATTTGAACCTTAAGAATTTTATTGGTCAAGTCGAGAAGATGATATCGGCCAAATGGGCGCCGTCACAATTGATTGCCATACGGGCTCGTTTTATGGCATTTTTCATCACTTCGGCGAGAACTTCGGGCGACAGATTCTCGCACTTGTGTCGAATGTTGTCCTTGAGGGGTTCTAGGGCCTCGGGCTTGTTCACGTAAACACGGGACTTCAAAAAACCCCACATAAAAAGTCTGGAACGGTTAAATCGGGCGATCTTCTGGGCCAGTGCAAATCGCCAAAACGAGAGATGAGGCGACCCGGGAACGCCGTCTTCAGAATATCGGTTGTGGCTCGCGCAGTGTGTGCCGTAGCTCCGTCCTATTGGAACCACATGTCCTCCAGTCCTAATTCGTCCAATTGCGGCAGAAAAGACTCGGTTAATATGGCCCTATAGCGCGCACCGTCCACTGTTGTCATTTGACCAGCGGAGTTCTCGAAAAAGAATGAATGAATGACCCGATGTCTCCTCCAGCGTGAACAGCAGTAACTTTGAGCGGGTGTTATGGCTGCTCGTGCATTACTCGTGGATTTTCGGTGCCCCCGAAGCGATAGTTTTGCTTGTTCATGTATCCGCTGAGGTGGAAATGCCTGAAAGCCTCATCGCTCATTATGATTTTGGTCGAAAAATCGTCCACTTCGTCCTCGAGATTGAGGATGGCTTGGGCGTAGGTTACACGCGTTTGACGGTCGACAGGCAGCAGCTGATGCACGGGAACTTGCGCAAGTCTTTGACCAAAATTCGCCTTAGGGACGACCGGCTGATGGCTAACTGCGAGACACGGCGTCTGGTCGATGTTTCCGGCGACAGCTCGACATCCTCGTCAACAGCGGCGATGTTCTCGGCACAACGAGCGCACCGGGGCCGGCCACTCTTGGCAACGTCTCGTGTGTTCCCATACTCTTCAAGGTTGGTGGCCAAACGGCGGCGATGTTCTCGGCACAACGGGCGCTCCGGGGCCGGCCACTCTTGGCAACGTCTCGTCCCATACTCTTCAAGGTTGGTGGCCAAACGGCGCAGTGTTTGCGCAGTCGGTGTCGGACGGCCGTGGAATCGGCTAAACGGAATTCGCGCTGCGCCAACACTACAGACGAATTGTTATGCAAAAAAATAGAAACGATTATTCCGCGTTCTTGGGGAGTGTATCGCTCCATGGCTTGTTCGCTTGTATTCTAATGGGGCACATGATGCTGAGGTTCCATTCGTCGGGCATACTTTCGTCCGACCAGATTTTACAGATGAGTTGTTGCGTTTATACCAGCTAGGCTAAGGAGTTCTTGCATGCAAAGCAAATATGTAACTCATAGCTCTAAGCAAAAAATCATCCGATCGACTGCCCAGACTATTCTTCTGTACGCTGCGCAAGCTTGCGGATATACGAGCTCAAACACAGTAGAAAAGTTTCAAAGATTCTGTATAAAGCGCATACTTAGATTGCCTCACAGCGCGCCAAACTATATGATATATCTCGAGACAGCTTGTTCACCGCTAATATTAGGAACCCTCAAGCTTCACTTTGACTACATACTGAAAGTTATGGACATGCAAGGAAACCGCTTACCAAGAATTGTTCTGAAACACATTATAGCTACTAGCGGATATTGTGTCAAAGAATGGCAGGAATTGGCGAACTGCTATGGATGTGACCTCAATTTCTATCCCGGTGAAGGAGCTGTCTTCCTGAAAAATAAATTCGAGAACATCATTGCAAAAGCAGCACTTTACCTATACAATAGAGTTATGTAAGCGAAGCACAATCCTCTCAGCACAGGATGCACTACAGCACGATAAGATACGATCTGCAGGAAAATACATACTTTTTAGATAGGAATAAGTCAGAAATGATAAGAACCATCTTCATGATAAGTGGCGAATTGATGGAGTTAAACAACGTGCCCCATAGACCTGAGCTTCCCATAATTTGTGAGGACATATATCATTTTATTGCTCTGTGTCCCATACTCAACGAATTTTCGAAGAATGCACCTGGACACTTGGAGCAGATGAGCTGAAGCGTATTCCGAATGGTGAACGTGGATGGAGTGTTCTTTATTTGTATACTAAAACCGCTCTTGAGTACACAAAGCGAATCAGCGAAGAGAATTTTTAATCTTTATTCAAACTTATGAAGTAATCTTATTTTTAAAATCATGTTAATACATACAAAACATGTTAATCCAGTAGACGGCTTTAAGTTCAACTGTGCGACTTTCTTCTTTAAATTACATTGAAACATTGTATTACTACTTTTTTTAATCTATTTCAATAAAAAAGTCAATTGTCAATTTTTAAAAATAATGTACCTCACCCACAGCGAAGTGGGTAATTTACTAATAAATATTTCCCTCCACAGGTTCATTCGGATTTCAAACGTCAATTCCTCGACATGACTGTCGATAAACTATTGGAGCAATTTGTTCTAAATAAGTACACTGGCTTGGAGAAACCCGGTAAGTAAAATGCATCTGTTTCGTTTATTTTTTTTTTTATTTTTACTTTTTCAATACAAATTTAGGAAATATTTATAACACATTCGGCAATAATTAAAAGGTTTGTGCAGTTTGAAAACGGAATTTCGTTCACAAATCGGTTTTAGGTTTTCAGCACACAACATACCACAAGTCCCCTTTCCCTTTTTTTATAATATTGTTCAGGGACAGACATATACACTGTATAATAAAAAAATGTACTACTCTCTCTTTCTCTCGTTGATATTCTGATATATCTTTTGATTCTGAACATAGCTACACTCGCAAAAATTTGTAAAATTCGTTTTTTTGCCCTTGCGGAGCTGTCGCAAGGAACTCTGTAATTGTTTTCATTTTACCATGTGTTTTTCTTTCAATTGGTTTATTATTTTCTTATAAATGCCGAATAACAATCAAATGCCTCAATGTATATGCAGCATGCGTTTTGATTTTTCTTAAGTGTTGCTTCAAGTTTGATTTTGTTTCCGTTTGCATATGCAGTTGTGTGTTTATTTATATTTAGTTTCATTTGTAACCAATATGGTGTCATCATACAAACAGGTAATCATTCTGACATTCTGTTAGTGCAGACGTCTGTCGTGAGTCCGTACTTATTTATGTCGTTTTCCATTGGGCAAAAAGAATCGTCCGGGAGAGTTCGGAACCGAAAAAATCACTTCTGAAACCGTTCCATTGGCACAAAAAATACACTTCTGGTGATTCTGAGAAGAGAATTTCGCTTCTCGATTTGAAGTCAGAATCCACTCAAGAAGCACTCACACAAGTGTGCTTTATGTATTCTATACAAGTCAGCTGACAGGAGCCGTAGATTATTTTTTGGATTCAATCAGAAGCAGTTTTCTTGTTTGATTGGATAACAGAATGAGTGAATCCCCGAGTGAAACCAATGGAAAACGATATAAGGTGACGCTACAGTCCGGGCTGAACCAGCACAGTTAATTAGCCAAAGTCCGTTTACAGTCCGTGCGGGCTGTGCCTTCCGATAGTGTTACCTCCTTTCCTATTTTGGCGTTAAAATCACAATTTGAACGTCGTACTGAGGACATTGCTCGTTTATTTTGTCGATGAGCTCGTAGAAACATTCTTTGGTAGCATCGTCTTTATCTTCTGTGGGGTCGTGAGCGCATTTTAAGCTGATGTTGGCAAATTTTGCCTTGATTCGGATAGTTGTAAGGCGATCGCTAACTTGTCCAGACCTGTTGGTTCTTGCCTAGGTCTGCGGCTTACAAGGAAACCGCATCCAAATAGTCGCTGGTTCTGTTCCCTGTAGCAATCACCGTAGAAGATGTCACAGTTTTTCATGCTTCTTTTGCTTGGCCCATCACACCGTACTTCGTGGATGGCAGTGATATCTTCATTGTAGCAGTCTAGGGCCTATGCTAATTGTTCGGCTGCACGCGGTCTGTGCAGGGTTCGAATATTCCACGTACAGAGCCGAAAGTCATTGTCCTCTTTTTCGTTTGTCAACAGTAAACCCGTCCTAATCCGAGGCGCTTGGTTGCTTCGTAACAATGATGTTTTTCCGTGGATGGGTAGTAGGCCACACGCACCACCCCAACCTGGAGGACCAGGCCCTTGATTAGCCCCAGGACAGCTGGTCCTGACTTACTCCGTTGTCAGTAACCCTTTTCGGCGATATGAGTGCTGCCGTTGGCCGATAAAGGGTTCATCCACTACCATCTCTATATCAGCACCCTGACCCTGATTAGTGCTGACAAATTATTATTGACCTTTGCTCCGAATATGTCAGAGTATCTCCCGCAAGGTGTGTGCTGTCCTGACGTGTGGATTCATCCGCTGCATGTCTTCTTTCTGAAAGGCTCATGTAAGACCCTGAGACTCGTTCAGCCAGTCATTCCGACAGATCCTTATATTATTGCTATCTCCTTCGTGTTCAACACTCGCGCTTATAAGTAAAGCAAGTCATCCCCGGAAGGACAAGACCAGTGCCCTGTGACTTCTATGCGGAGGTAAAATAGTCACAATTGAAGCGTGTGAAACAGTTGCAACAACTGGGCATCGCCAAGTTGATGCCAATCAGAGCCCATCCCTATTCATACAACACCCAACCACTGTCGTGAGCCAATCGCTTGAATGTAAATTGGAATACGCTTCTGAGCCGAACAGTAATATTGCAACAGTGAGTGTGCTGTGCTATACTAAGTCCTCTTGGTTGTTTTTAAATTGTCTCCCTATAGGTCATGATAGTGGGGACTACTCATTCTGGGTTTGAGCTCTGGATTGATTTCGTGTTGCTGTACGCATAGTTAAAATGTTAAAATAGTTGAATTTTGACAGTCAATTCTGCGCATCTATTCGTCTTTGAAAGTCATTATTGTTTTCGACCTGACAGGAAGTGAACCTTGCGCTTTACCATCAGTTGACTACCACTTGGGCCCATTGAGCGATGAACACAAGGCCACTCACAGGATTTTGCGGCTGCCTTCTTATCGTTCTAAGTTGAACCTATAATTTAGCATGGCATCAAATTGTCGTCTCTTTCTGTCGAGTCAACAGAAGTTTTTTTTTATCCAAATCCTAAACACCGACTGTGAATCTACTACCGTCGTCAAATGCTCGTCTTTGCAAGTTTCTGTTTAGTTCTTGTATTCTTGGGAGGATCGTTTTTCGCTTTTGGTAGAACTGCCCCTCATCCTTCCTTTTTTGATCTACAGAGCTCGCAGGTATCAGCTTTCTCAGTAGCTATGGTTTTGGTCTCACTCTTGCCGAGATATGCCTGTAGGCACACTCTCCAATTAGGAGTTCCATTGTGTGCATCTAGTGACACCGAAAACAGTGGTGGCGATACTTGATGTGAGTGATGTTCTCTAACAATAAATGTTGTCAGGGTCGTTGCAGAACGAAAACTTTAAATCTTTTTACAGCATCCTTTCGGTTCTGTGGCGTGGTCGATGTCTGCATACATACTTTGGCTTCTACCAAGCAGCGGTCCACTTATAACTCTCGGTCCTTCCAAATACTGTGTGTTGATATTGAGACCCCCGTTAGACAGCTATTATGACGTTCCGAGTAGGCGCTAGTACAAATTGAATCGGTGCTCTTGCGGTGATCTGAGTTTACGATACCTCTGGACTTTATGGACAAATTCGCATCCAACACAGCCGCCGATCCTATTCTAAGGCAGTGGCTCACCTTTCTTGTATTGAATTCGCTTCCGCTGCCTTGGTAAGAACAGTCTTTCAGCTGAGAATGACAGACGCACCACATCTTCCTCCCTCATGTTTGGCTATTAGCTTTTGTATTTTATTTTTTTCGTTTCTGTATGTTGCGTCCGTGTTCAAATTGCACAGCGTTGGTTAAAAATTGAATTTATTTCGTAAATACGATTAAATAAAGCAAACATTTTAAATTATGATTATTATTATACTAACAACAATTTTGATTTTATTTATTTAATGATTTGATTTGTTAGTTTATTGGTTTTGTGTGTTTATGTTTATTTTTTCTTTTGTTTTGTTTTTCGTTTCATTAACAATTTTCTTTTCCAATACAACAACTTACAGAAATTTCCGAACTCCCGTTCATTACCTTATCGACGCAATCCACTTCTTCGCAAAGTTCACATTTAAATAAGACCAATGCGCCAATATCACCCGCAAATCTCATAGGTACACATTTACAACAACAACAACAACAACAGCAGGAGCTGCAAGCACCAATACAACAGCAACAAGTGAATTTGGATGCTATAACGACATCAGATATCGGTGGGTCTACCAGTGGCGGCGGTAGTATGCTTTTTCTATCCACAAATCTAGATTCAGATCCAAAGAGCCAATACTCTGCGGAACGTGGCGCCGAAGGTGGTGGCAGCGGCGGCGGCGGCGATATTGTTGGCGAAAGCATTACGCGCGCAATATCACCCGAACCGACGACGGCAACGCAAACAGCAACAATAAGCACGGCGGCCACTTCGGTGAAATCAAACATTCGCAGTTGGTTCACCTCTAACATTCCATCGGCGAAACATTCCACAAGTAACACTACTAGTACATGCAATAACAACTCCTTCTCCTCTTCATCTAATGCCAATAAATTAATCAATGGGAACTTTGGTACGGACACTAACTCCAGCTCCAGCGTAAATAATTCCCAAAGTGCTAATCACTCCAACAGTCCTTCCCAACAAATGGACACCACCAATACCAACATCATTCAAAGTTCATTTATATCGTCAGCATTGAATCAACTGTCTGAGCAAAATTCATCGTCTTCCTCGTCGGTTCCAAGTATGAAATACAACATTATTCATTATTTAAACTTTATTGTGTATAGTGTTATACCACCACCTTCCTACCCACCTCTACCTACCTATATCAGATTCTCTCTCTCTCTCTCTCTCTCTTTATCTCTTTCACTTCCATTTGTGTCACCATTAAGTCCACGCATCAGGCATTTGCAAATTGTATTCGAGAATATGTGTGGTACGAGTGTCTGTCAAAATTGGATCGCAAATATACAGCTAAACCTATGAAATGCTCAGAATCAAAAGCCCGCGCTAGGGGTCCGTTTTTGTTTATTTTTTTCTTATAAATTTACAAAAAAAAGACAATTGAACTCTTTACAAAATTTTAGATTTACAATTTAGGTTAGGTTTATTTGAGACATAGGTATGTTTGAAAATATTGGGTTGCACCGAAGATAGCCTATTGCAATGAAAATGAGTCCCACTGACGTTTGGGAGCGCAACGCCACAAATTGGGGATGTTCAGTAATCTATTTTAGTAAGTCTGACAGCTGGCTGACTTGGTGTGTCTCACTTCGTTTTCCATCGAGATTTTCAGATTCTGCTCTCAGATTTTTTGGAACATGAAATAAGATCACCTTTTTTGCATTTGGGTTGGTGCATGATTTAAAAGTCAGCTGATCTTAAATTCTAATTTGTATTTATAAAAATGTCATTCCTTGATTCATTCATGATGATATCAATTGCAGCGTCCAAATTTGTTCTCTATTTCTCACAAACTCGTCGTCTATATAGTTAAATAATGACACATTTCAACGTTTGACAAATGTCAAATGTTTTGGTGTAAGTAGATGTAAATATAGCGGGCAATGGAACATGAAATCTGACAGCCAGCTGATTTCGAGAGGAGAAACGACGACAACAGTTTTGATCGGCCTAGATCGGTCACATGAACAGCCGACGAGTCTAGTCATGAAATTTGTGGTGACTGAGTACTAAGTTGATAGTTCGTATATGCGGCCGACGTCGGAAATGTGACGTTCGGTAGTCTAGTTAAGAAATTTGTGACTGAGTACTAAGTTGACAGTTCGTATATACGATGACGTTGTGGCTTAGTGGTTAGTGTGTTGGACTACTAAGCGAGGGGTCCCAGGTTCGAATCCCGAGAAAAACCCAAATTCCAACTTAAGGTTTTTTCACTGCGCCACCTCTCGCGAACGTCTGACAAACATCCGAGAGTATAACTGTCATGAAAGAGCTTCTCAATTGGCCGTTTTGACTCGGCATAAAATTGTAGATCCCTTCCATTCGTCCCAAAAAATAAAAAAAAAAAAACTCACACAAGACGAATGGTTGTGAGAAGCTAGGCTTGGGTCCATACGGACCTGTTGCGCCAATTATTATTATTATATACGATGACGTTATAACTCGATAACCACTAGGCCGATTTTCATGATTCTTTTTTTTTTTGTTTTTTTTTTCATACTGCTGTATTTCAGGTTTAGGCAGAAAGAAATTTCCATAAAATCGATCAATTCGCATTTTACGATAGGTGGCGTTGTACTAAACGTCAATTTTCATAATTGTCGTCTTGTGGCCAACTGTTGTGGGCAAAACGTAGTTATGCCGGTTCCACCAAGTGTGAATGAAAATTAACAATGAGGATTTGGAACGGGGTAGATGTCTATTTTAAATGCGAAATGTCAGCTGAGTATTCAGGCAGGATTGGACACGTTCAGAACTCTACGTTACTATCAATTTTGATTGACTTCGACCATTAGAACAGAGTAGTTCGAAAGAGTTACTACTGAATCGTACATTGCACATCGTGGTTCCCAGTTTCATAGTTTTTTATAGCTAACCTAACCTATGAGAATGTAAGCTTTCTTCTTTCCCATATAGCTTGACTACGTAGTCCACCATTTTCTCCGCAGGTTCTTTATCTCCTCGCTTCTTCTGATTTGATACTCTTGCCTCTATGCCCTTGTTTTGCGCTGCAGAGTTTAACGATGGGCATCTTCTGTCATATTTATCATTTTCGACTACCTCTTTCGCAGTTTCTTCTCGTTGGACAGTCGGGCTCGGAATCTAGCCGTGGTCATTGTCCGGCCAATGGTCACACACTTGACACATTTACTGTTGTATTCCCGGGCGCACAAGCAAAACATCATTTGAAATCAAGGGGTTCATCATAAAGCGCAGGATTAACTAGTATATAAGTTGAATGGAACATTTCCCACATGATGCACAAATGTGGACGAAACCGCGTTTTACTCGCTAAAAATTGCAAATATACTCGTAATTATTGCTTTTCTAGGGAGCTGATGAGTGCAATAAAGTAAATGTTTTCCAATCGATCCTTTGAAGTTTCGTTAAGGTGTCCAATTTTACAGAGATGGTATCTGGAATTTGAGTGAAGCACTGCTGGGAATTTCAACAACGGAGGGGTCGAAGTGTTTTGGTTGAATGATATATTAAATCTGTAGTAGAGTAGAAAATGTAGTAGACTTTCTATTTTAAAAATATACCTATAAATACAACTCAATATTTTCATAGCGTACACTTACACAGTCCTCCGAAAGTGTTTGGCCATCTACCATATTAAGAATTATGCGGTTTTCTGTTTATTGTTGTTAATAGTCCAATTGTTTCTGCACAAATATAGTTTATTTTAAAGAATAGTAATTAAATTCGGGGGTTCGGACTTCCGATGTAAAGATTTAAGGTTACGGGGAGGGAGTGGTCGTAGACTGCGAAGCAGAGTTTTTTACAACTTAAACTCGTCAGCAGAGACAAATCATACTGAGAGCCCTAGCTGAGAATCTTCTCACTAAACTTATTTTTTTTCAAATTCGCCATTTTGTTATCCTATCGGTGTTATGTCAATTTCAAATCCGTGTGACTTGCAAAAACATACAACAATAAAAAATGTCAACCGCGGCAAACCGTGAGGAAATGGGAACGTTCAGTATCCAGTTTAGTAAGTGTGACAGCTCTCTCACTAAGTGAATCTCGGTTTTGATTGGTCGAAATCGGTCATGTGAGCAGCTGTTTCAGTTGACGTTTATGGAGGGGTAGCCGACGAATCTAGTCAAGGAATTCGTGACTGAGTACTGAGTTGACAGTTCGTGTATGTGGATGACGTAGGAAAAATGACGTTCCCGACCAATCTAGTTTTTGTGTTCAGGTTACATCTCATCCAGACCAATCTAGTCGACTTAAGATGACTAGATTCTTGAATGCGGCCAATGTGATAGAGTTCAGGAATACCACCTGTTGTATCATCTGTCATGTGGGTAAAATTAAAAAGCGCCTATTGCCACTTTTCTGATCAAGTTCTTAATATGGCTACATCTCGTTGAGTTCGGCTGCATGCTTTTTTGGGTCGAAAAGAATAACCTTCTCATTGCATACATAAATAAAATTATCCCATTGGGAATAAATTTGATGCGCAATTCGTATCGTATACATATTTGAGCAGCCAGACGCCCAATCGCGGTATCCGTAAATGAGCAATTCGCTAGGAAATCTGTTTCATATTTAAAATTGACTTCTATTTACGTATAGCTCGCTCAGATTTACAAAATCAAGAAAAATGTATTATTTTATAACCTTAAAACCTAGTACGCACCTGTTCCGGAACGAAAAATCCCATACAAAATTGACATAACGAAATCATTAACCAAAAATTTCGCTCTCCTTTCTCTTTTTGCAGTACGCAGCTGCTGCGAAATGATGGCGGAAAAGTGGGTAGTTTTAGTAGATTGCTTGGTTCAATTCTCCACTCTCTTTTCGCTCACATTTATTGTCCGGGACAGTAATTGCTCGCAAAAATTTGACATTTGTACTGCAGTGTTACCAGGTTTTATAAGGATAAGGAGCAAAGTTAAAACCTAGGAGCCGAACTAAAATATAAAGATCGAAAGTGCGCATCTTTTTTTTGCAATTCAGGCACACTTATTTTGATTACATTGTTTTTAAAGGCGACAACATTAACCCTTTGTTGCCTGGTGGTTTTATCATGAAACCACCAAATCAATAAATTTTTCCTGCCTTCCTAGTGGTTTCAATGGGAAACCACCATATCGCGTCTGTTCCTGTTCATTCGTAGAGCAACATGAAAATTTTTCAAGTGCAACATGTTAATACAAAATAAACAAGGTTCCATGAATCTATTTTTATTGTTTGTTTTTTTTTTAAATAAGAAGAAACAATAATTCGGGCAACAAAGGGTTAAAAAAAAAAATAAAACCAAACAACACAAACTAATTGAGAAACTTTTCTAGTTTTCTTTTTCCAACATTAACAAAATAAAAACACCTTTGGAAACAAGTTTTTATATTAAATTATTTTGAAATGGGTTGGTATAACTGTGTAAAAGTCATTTACAATGGATTTCCAGTGCAAGTGAAAAAAGTATTTTTTTGCGGCTAACTCCAATACTACACAAAAGAACCAGTAAAATTCGCATTAAATGCTCGAAAGCAGAAATCTAAGATCTCAGGTCAAAATCTGAAATGCCTAATGAATAACGACTAATTGTTAAGAAGGTTTTAGTTAAACAAAAAAATACGTTCGCAATAGAAGTAAGCATTTTTTTATGAATTTCTAAGGAGCATATAAATCGCCAAACTTTAAAGTGATTTAAGCGTAAATTATTATAAATCCCAATGACAATTTTAAGGAGCAAGTGAAAAGATCGAGTAGCCAAATCAGGGATAAATACCCAGTGCTGGTAACACTGCTACTTCTTCTTCAGCTGATGGAACTCTCCACAAATTTTTTTCCGCTGCCTTTTCGCAAACGTTTCGCTGTCCATTAAGAGACCACCGGCAAATTTCGTTCCAGAACAGGTGCGTATTAGTCTTAATAATTTAAGAAACAACAAAAAAATAGTATCTTCTGATGGCCCAAATGCGTTCGAAGAACAGTGTACTTGTGCATACCGTGTCTCGGATTATCTTACATTCAGTCAGGTGTCAGGTCCTTAGTCAACTATTTTAATGTTAATTATATATTTCCACTATATATTTCTATTTTACATAAATATCCATCTAAAAAAAAAACATTCCCCTTCCCCATATATTCTTTTGTATGTCTGCAATTTGTTTTAAAAACATTTTTTGTTTTCCCTATGATATTTCCTTCTCTCAAACTATTTTTCAATTTTGTTCTCTCTCTTTCTCTTGTTTTTTTTTTCTTTTGTAATAATGATCAATGATTTTCTTTGTTTTACATTCATTTAAACAAATAAAATATATATATATTTGTGTATGTTTAAATAACGGAAAATAAATGGAAAACGCACTTTAGAACGCCATCACGAATCTCAGCAACAAGAGCAGCAAACCAACGAACGACAGCAACAACAACCGCAGCGTCGAACGACCTCCCTGCTAAATATTTTCTCCTCAAATTCTCAGGGTATGATAAGTGAAAAAAAAAATTCAACAAACAACAAAAAAACTTTTTTTTAATTCCAAAATGGTTAATGCACTTTATATGGCAACTTACAAAAAAAAAAAAAAAAACTTTCAAGTTTGTTAACTTTTTATGGAGTTTGATGATGCACAGGTTTTATGTTTGTTTTTTAATACAAATAGCTTATTTTTATATAGTTGATGGGAGCACAGAACATTACTTTGTTTTGTTTATTGACGCACGAAAGATTCTCATTTTGGCACATTTTAGGGCACAGTCCGGGAAATAAGTCATAACTATATATATTTTATTTTAAATACTTGAACATTTTTTAGCAAAACTAAGCCATTTGCACTTTTGTTGCTGTACTTAGAAATATGTTTTTTTAAAGAGCAAAAACTAAATTGCACTATTTCATAACGACACAATGACACCCATTTATGTGATCGCTTTTTCAGTCGTACCAACCTTATTTTCGTGCCACGATTATCCACATTTTGCAATTGAAACAAATCGTCTAATGTAGTACCGGGATTAACAACGGCGTGTGCACCCGACTGTGATTCACTACGACTCGGACTCAAAAGTGTGGAGATACAAATCAACGAGCATGTATTGGGTGTTTTCGCGCACCTTTCCCAACAGAGTGTATATACGCTCTCATCAAACATATAGGAAAAACGGAAATTGATAAAGTAACGAGTAACGAATTATTGCCAATGTCTAAAGGTTAAGTAAGGATATCAAGTTTGGTCAGTTTCAATAGATTTCTTTTAACTTCAAACTCTGGGCGTTACCTAACAATATTTGACATATCCGATTTTGACACGTTGGGTATGCACGACTACAACTCACCGTGCAAGACTAGGAATTCGCAAAACCAAATGAATTATCCATTCACCGTAATACTCTAGTTGAATGCTTCCCAATCGCGCAGAAAAAGAACAAGTAACGGGTAATTTTAGTGAATAGGTAAGTTCAACTGGAGCTGGATTGCTTAAAGCTTTTACTCCCAGCACTCACTGACTTACGAGATTTAGCATTTGTCATTTTACACGTGTGTCCGCGACTGTAATTTAAATTGCATATTACTCGAAATCTGCGGAACCTAATGAACTAGAACACATTATATCCATGCTTGTAAACGATTCAACCCATTTTAATTAAATCAAACGCTCTTCAATCAGGCAGAGAAGTAACGAGTAACGAGTAATTCCCTAGAGAGTTTAGTAAATTTATAAATTCAATTGAAACTATATTTTACTTATTAGATTGGACATTTGTCATTTGCCATTTTGACAGACGATTTTTTGGTCACATCTCTCTAAAATAAATTTATAAAAACATTAAGTAACCTCGGACACCTCTGATAAACATCCGAGTATATATATATATAGACCCCAAGAATGCACATTGTTCCCAATTGACGCCGCATCGATGGGTGATCCACACCGGCATACTTATTCATAGACCCACCTTGACACCTTTCAGTGGATATTGTTTCAGTCCTTTAAATCTGCATGCAATAATTGTGTCTCAAGAATCTAGTTTAGTAAGTTTGATAGCTGGCTGACTGATTGGTCTAGATTTGGTCACATTAACAATTTTTTTAGATGACTTTTACGTAGGGGTAGCCGACGAATACATTCAATCATTTTTTATACTACATTGACAGTTTTTTTATGTGCCTGACTTAGTAAAAGTGACTTTCCTAACAGTCTAGTTTTTGCTTTCAGGGTACATCTAGTCCACACCAATCTAGTCGACTGAAGTTAGCTCTGTTTTTTAATGTTTACAGACTATTTTGTTTCCATTGACGTAGTCCAATTGTTAGAATCTAACCATAATATGTTGCGGTTTATATTTATAGGACTTTTATAGGAAATGAAAAACTCCATAAAAAGGATAACAAGCTAAGAATATGAACGCTTATTTTACTCTCTTCTCTCTCTGTCTCTCCCGTAGTAGTTCCGATTTGGATAAATATTTAGTTTTTCTATTCTCCTCTTCCAATTTGTTTGAATCATTCGCTTGGTGGAAAGATCTATTTCTATCTATATACTTTCATAGCACGTGCATTTATTTTTTCTAATTATTATTTTTCTGTATATATATATTGATTTCTTTCGTATATCTACATCAGTATGAAAAACGTTTTAACAGAGGATTGAACTGAAAGCGTTATAAGAATTGGTCTTGGTTGGTTATTTGCCATTAAGCTAATATTGTAGTAGATTTATTTTTTCCAACTTGCTAGAGTATACCTATAAAAAGTCTTTGGCTGAGGCCTGGAACACGAAACAAGTGCACAAGGCTTTCAAGTGCCTGTTGAATCCGTCTACAATTAGTGACAAGTTTATCATTGTACTTGTTACTCTGTGCTACAGACATAAAGTTCGTAAAAGGGAATTCGTATACTCCGATTACCTTGTGGTCTGGCCGCCTGTATATGTATTGATCCTGAAACTTACTGCAAGAACTTTGTTCTAGACTGTTTGTCAACGTTCACAATGAGCCAATAAACCAAGAGCTTCCAAATGTAGACACTCGGATGTTTCCCAGTCCGGCTCCGTATTTTCTGGATTCCATTTTTGACAGCTTAATAGCAGGCATATTGTTCACAACTAGAACGCAGTCTATTTACAGCTTTAAAACACTTAATTGGATGTGCCGGGTGACAGGTGTAATGCTATCTTTTAAAAGTAGGTTTCTTAGGGCCGTTTGCTGATACAACTCATAGCGAATTTAAGTGCCACATAAACTCTTATGTGACAGTTTATGCCCTGAAAATAGTAGCCCATAAGTATTTAAGTAGAACTTAAATCGTTAAGAATCGTATGAGCAAACGGCCCTTAGCCGTTTATAGATTCCGCAATAGCTTTGAGCATTTTATATTTTTTGGACGTATTGTTGAGGCTTTTTGCAACGTTATACGTCTTCGATTAGAGCAACTTTTCCAGTGTCTCTCTATGTTTAAGTTACCCATGAAAATGACTCTTTGGTAACTCTACTCCTAAACAACTTTGATTCAATTTTCAACAGATACGCCACTTTTCGGGACAGCATCTTTTGCCCGCTCCTCATAAAAATCATCACATTGGACTTCTATGTTAGTTTTCAGTTACTAAAAGTACTCCCAAGTGCGCAAACCAGCTTTGGTTCGAAGTATATTCTTGCCTTATCCCAGGAGCCATTCTCACAATGTTTCAGCATTTCACTCTGGAGCATGAGAATCATCAAACAGGCTTTTAACAACACCTTTGTCATACCCATGGTATAAATAAATAATAGACGCGACAGGCCCATATAGGACTATAGGCCTCAAGCTCAGTACAAAAATTTCCTTGTGTGAGTTTTCATTTTTGGCATGAATCTAAGGGACGTACAGTTCGATGACGGTGGCGTCTTGAGATGTAATAAATGCAATTTTCTGGGTATTGGACCGAAGACAACTCGCGCTGGAGTTCAATACACTACCCATTGAGTTACTGGACCCATCCAAACCTATGGCAAATAACTTGAAAACTTTAAGAAACCATTCGGAACATTATTTGTAAAATTCGGAAGGAAACCCATCCGATTCTGCAGCCTTTTCGTCGCTCAGATCGTTCAGTGGCTCTAATGCAGTCTGAAGAATTATGACTGTTTAAAACATCGTTTTGACAATATCCTTCGCATATAGAGTGTATAATTGGGACTTGTTGATCAATTCAACAGGCACTTGTAATCTGTTATACGCCCTAGGTTATGTGAGGCAAATCTTTGCTTTTCAATGTAATGGAAAATGGGATTTTTCCACATGAAAAATACTTGCCAAGCACACAAGTAGCACGTAAATCGTAGGAGTACCAGCAAACCCGTGCTTCGCATTTCAACCTTGCTTCTTTCACAACAGCTGTCGACTACGTTGCCTTAAAACTTGACAGAAAGTCCAAAGGTGCTTAAAACAGTCGGCTCTATGTTCACTGAACACTGTTTTACCCATTCGCATGATAACTACGATTAAGAGAAGCGCCTTAGTAAGGATTCAATGCTATCCACATCAGTTGGTCCTCGTGGTCACCGACTTGCAGGTAGGTACAACTAACAAAAGCAATAATAGTTTTGCCCAAAAGCTGACAATAGCTAACCAACCAAGACCAATATAATGCAAAACACTACCCAAAGTTCCGCCTCTTTTATTATGTTTCACCGTAACAAACACATTGCCATTTAAAAAAGAATGTACCCCCTTTCAATCAGGCTTCAGGGTAATTGCAAAAATAGAAGATCCAAGTTTGTATATTTATCTTTTGTTTTTATTGGAACAGGACAGAAAAAACAAGGGAATGGGACAACTACTCTGCGTAATAAAGAAACCTACCCCGTTCTCCAAATTGTTGGTTACTTATAAAATAAAACTACCAAGGACACCTCAAAATTGTATTCCTTCTATTTCTTTTGCTTAACACAAATTTAGATCTAATATTTTTGTAAAGAGTTATACAAAACTAAAACAAAAAAAAAACAAATTTCATTGTATCCAAAATTCGATCTTTCGATGTCCCTTTTTTCACAACAATGTCACACCTCAACTAAACATTAATGTGTTTATTTGTTTGTTTCTTCTTATTTTTTTAATTCAATTCATTGTTAAATATTGTACCAATTGTTTTTTTTTTCTGGTTGTGTTATCCTTTCGTTGGTTTGTTATAAATGCTATAATTTTTGTCAATTTAGTTGTTACACTCCTCTTGTTGCGGATCTCAATAATACTAACATTTCAAAAAATTAAATACCAACAATAATAATAACTAACATACTTCTTTATACATTTATGTTGAATTTTGAAAATTGAATTGTGACATTTGAATAATGCTTTGAAAAAAACATCATTTCTTTATAACAGTTTCAGGAATCCTACGAAGCCGACGAGAGAAGACCAAAACGAAGAAATTGAAAAAGAAAAAAGAACTCGAAGCGGGCGATAATGGCAAGGAAGAGAGAACCGTTATGTAAGATTAGATTAGTGTTTTTTTTTTTGTATTTGATTATTTTGTTACTAATTCAAGAGGCAATTTGTTTATGGGTTATGCTTGTTGCGATAATTGACAGGAGGTCTGTTCTGCAAGAGGACTCTCGAAATTCCAATAGAACGCATGCATTTCATGGGGCAGTACACTGTTCGAAATTGCCGCTGTTTTTACTTGTCTCATTAATTACAGTATTGGAATTAAGGTGTTTTTCCAATAAGGCACCTCTCGCGAACGTCTGACAAACATCGAAGGGTATGACTGCCATGAAAGAGCTTCTCAATTAGCCGTTTGGACTCGGCATAAATCCCTTCCATTTGTTCCAAAAATTTAAAAACCCACACAAAGCGAATGATTGTGAGAAGCTAGACCTAGGGTCCTTCCGGACCTGTTGCGCCAACTGAAAACGACGCTTGTGAGTGGAGAAATATATGCTCTACGGTTGCATTTGTGCAGTTGACAAAACTCTATTAAATCTTTCTTTTTAACAATTGTATTGTAAGGAATAGGCTCTGTACACTGCGACCAGAAGAGATCTATTGTGTTGGCCTCTTCTATTTAACCCAGATGGCTGTTGAGGCTCTCTATAAACCTCAGTATCCTTTTTGGTTCCATGTTTCCTATGTCTGCAGGACTTAAATACGCCCTTTGCATATGGGCTTTCTTTCTTCCTTTCTTTTTAACAATAATCTAATATTTGTGGAGATGAGTTTGATATTTAAAGTTTGAACAGAAATGCTCTCCAGGGGGCCAATTCTCGTTCTGTGATACTGTGAAGTGAAAAGTGTTTCCACAAGTTTGAGTCTCGATCTAGGAAAAAATGAAAACAAATGTTAGAACTTTTTAATGTGATAACTTTTTTATCACAGCCATTTCATTTGCGAAACTGTGAAAAGCATAGAGAAAGCAAATGAGACCCACAATGGAAAGCGCGGTCAATTGAAGTAGGTTATCGATAATCAGAGACCACAGTTACTGTGACAGAACTCCGCCGTGTGGACACGAAGAAGGGAAGCTTCCTCCCGGTCACATGTGTTTGTGCCATCAGATTTGATAACCAATCCCATGCAGTTCGATTTATATTTCAAGAGTGCCTTTGAAGACGAGTCAATGCAGGTATCTCTTAAAGTGTTTTGCAGTAGCTCGCCAAGAGGCTCCCTTAGATGTACGCAACTGTAGGTGGTTTTGGTACGAAAAGATCGTTACTAGTCAAACTTGCAACTAAGAAACTACTTTTGTTTGAAAAACTCTGGCGTATACGTACTTTTTTTTTCTCTTCAGATAGAAAAGTAATTCTTTGTGTATTGTAAAATAATAAAATTCAGTCAAAGCTAGAAAACGTTTTGAGCATTTTTTTCTAGATCATTCCATTTAGCTGTGCCGATTTCTAATGAAGGACGCTACTGTGCGGTTGAAGTTAACATTTGTCTATCGCTTCCTTTAAAATGGGTTGGAACTGAGTGAATGCCTCATGAATCACAATAGGCCCAATTGTGGCCTCAGTGATATGGTAACTTGCTTCCACTTCCCACAAATAATGTCTCATGCCCTGTGCATACTTCCTGGAGAATAAAAAGCAACAAAGTTTAAAACAATGCTAATGTACAGGACGTTGATTGCCGAGACGGATTGTGGCAAATGCGTCATGACTGGGGTAAACAGAGGCTGCCCTCAAGGTGGTGTTCTGTCTCCCCTCTTATGGTGTATGGTAGTAGACTCTCTGCTAACGGCTCTCAATCTTCCTGGAACCTACACACAAGCCTATGCGGACGATGTCGCCGTTCTGTCAGTCGGTTCAGACCAAAGGACTGTCTGCTCTCAGGCGCAGAGAACCTTGTGCCTAATCGATGATTGGTGCACAAGAAATGGGTTTTCAGCGAATCCTCTTAAAACTACGGTTGTTCTCTTCACGAGAAGGAGAAAGGTCACTGGTCTGACTCAACTTGTGCTAAAAGGCGTCACTATCCCGATCTCCGATAAAGTCAAATATCTGGGAGTAATCCTCGATAGAAGGCTTCTTTGGTCCAAGCATATTGGATCAAAAACCGATAAAGCGCTGTCAACTTTCTGGCAGTGCAGAGGCGCTTTTGGCAAGACATGGGGCTTATCTCCTGAAAGGGTCTTTTGGATCTATACGGCACTGATAAGACCACTTCTCTCATATGCATCGGTTGTATGGTGGAACAGGCTTTCGCGGGAACGTGTTACTGCCTCTTTTGCCAAACTTCAAAGAACTGTTTGTCTTGGATGCACAGGGGCTTTCCCTAGCACGCCGGGCTCTGCTTTAGATGCTATGATGAACCTCCCACATCCCCTTTAATATTTTTATCATGGGGTGTACGCTAAAAACCATCTCTCGGTTAACGAGAGGTGGCTTTTGGTACCATGCGCATTGGAATTTTGAGGAAATTGTGCGAGAATGGATATGCTGTCTGATGCAATGACACCAGAAATCCTACTGCGACAAAGCTACCACGTCAACTTCCCTCAGGTAACGGAATGGCTTCGGCCAGACTATGAGAAAGAATGCCATCGTGTATTCACGGATGGCTCCAAAACCGGACAGGGGTCTGGTTCTGGAATCTTTGTGGAAAGCGAGAACATTAGACTACACTACCTTAGGTAGCCATGCGTCTGTCTTGTAAGCGGAGATTTTCGCTATCCTTATGGCTATGCGCTATTTTGTGAGAAACAGGTGAAGGGATAGAAGCAGATGCGTTGGCAGTGATAGCCCAGCTGCATTAAAAGCGTTGCTTAACCCTCTTATCTCGTCCAAGTTAGTGATCGAACTCGAGCTTTTTCTGAACTCGGTCGGAAGGCAGTAACACAGTGAATCTTGTTGGGGTCCCAGGTCACACTGGTATCCAGGGAAATGAGATCGCCGATGAGCTTGCCAGACGGGCTTCAGAAGAAGCTTTCTCAGGACCTGAACCTGCGTTGGATCTGCCTGCATCTGTGGTTAGGTTATCCATTGATACTTGGGTTTCTCGTGAATACGAGCGTCGGTGGTGTGACTGTGCTGGGTGTAGGCAGGCCAAACGACTGCGTCCGGACATCTGTAAAAGGTCCGCGTATTTCCTTCTGTCTCTTAGGAGAATCGACTGCAGACTGCTTGTGGGCGTCCTTTCGGGCCATCAAGCTTTTGCCAAACACGTAAATGTGTTGGGCTTGCGCGACACCACCATCTGTCCTGCTTGCGGAGAGGAAGACGACACAGCGGAACCCTTCCTCTGTAGCTGTCCCGCCTTTGCTGGCATCGGGTGGCGAATCTTTGGGGCTGATGTGGTGAGTGCCGAATATCTAAGCCCTTCATCAAGCTCCTTCTCATCTTTCTTCGAAAGCCGGGAAAACTAAGTACAATAATGTAAGGTGCCTGTTTGGCAGTACAATGGACCTATAGTTGTGTCTGAGTGCTCCATCGGATAGTAACAACCTCCGACAAAAAAAGATTCCCTTCTAGAATCAAAATTGTGACGAATGCTGCCTCGGAATGTGAAAGAGTCTTCTTCAACAGCTCTTTTCATGCGCGTCCGTTCCTCAAAGGAGAATTGTGAATCACAGTTCTGTGTTCTAGAAAATTTGACAAACAATAGAAAAGTTAAATCGACCTAGACATACTGTCCTCTAATATGAAAGTCGTATTACGTGATAGTTGCTTGTTGTTACTGAAGCATGGTAGTTTTGTTTATAATCAGTTAGCTGACATTCGAACAACAAATATACTAAATGAGTCTGGCAATATGACACGACTGTCTGTAGAACACTTCCAAACTGTATTTTGTTGATTGAGGTCGGCAGCTTAGGAGGATTTCTATTTCGTTATTATCTTAACAAACATAAATGTCCAAGTCAACTTTAAAACAACCAAGCGAAATAAATTGCCACACTTTAACACAAAACAATAATTTTCGTTGTGTATCATGTGTGTTTGTATTGTATGCATTTGTAAACTCTCATTTCAAACAGCAGAGAAGAAAAAGACCACTTGCAAGAAGATGAATCCAATAAAGTACAAAAATCATCATCAGCGACAGTGGCTATTCCAGTTATTCCAGGTGTTGCACCGACCGCCGCCCCTGAAGTTGATGAAGATGGTTACAGTATTCAGCCACCAAAGGACACCGCATGGGAGGAGAATCCCGAAAATGGTAAATTACTTGAGATTTGTACGTGCGTCTTTCGGTTATTAGCTCTTTCTCCTTACAGCGGGTAGTTTCTATTCTGACTCGGACTCAGATTCAGAAAACGATAAGCCTGATAAGAAAATCCATGTGAAAATTAAACCTCTCAACAATGGCACTGCTCCCATGTCGGCAAGTGTTGACGAACTACGGGCAACTGTCGGCAATATATCACTCTCACCAGTGGGGATCTTTTCGGTAAGTCGGTAGAGGCGTCTTGCGAATGGCACAGTCTCATTTAGCTACCTAACTCCTACAGCACAGTCAACAGTTGGAGCAATCCAGCATTGCCTCACGCCAACAGAGTCCAGAAGTATCAAATGCGTCAACACCGACCGCCACTGTGCATCCGTATGCGCCTCTCCAAAGTCCTACTCTGTCGATGTCCAATAATTCGAGGTAATGCCAAGCAGTCAAGCAGTATGCCTGTTTATAATCTGATCTTTTCTGCCTAGATACGCCGAATTGGGAGACCTCTTTTCCGAAATTGGAGACATAAGTGCATCAGCTCCTGCCTCTGCGACGCTATCAAAGTCTGTAAGTCGACAGATACCGACACCAACATCAGCCAACAGCATAGCTATACCACGTCCGCCGTCACGACGCTCAGAAATAGCTCCGCGAGGCCGAATCAGTCCATCGTCGATGTCTCGAGCAGACAGTGTCGGCAGTATGGAGTTTCGGATGGGCGTCGGACATGGCTCATCACGTGGACCTTCACCTCTGACCATTGGTATATCGGATACGATACCCCTTGCTGTGGCCTTCCATGAAATCATTCATGCTTACTTTAGGTAGTACAATTATCGGGACATACAAGCGAGCTATTCACGCTAATTTCCTTCGTTCTCTAGGGGTACTGACGAATCAAGGTGTCAGGTGAAAATCTCCGGCGATATGATGCTGTCTTTCCCAGCCGGCATAGCCGGTGTTCTGGCCAACAACCCGAATCCAGCCAAGTTGGGCTTCCGCATAAAGAACATCAACAATATGGAGAATGTTACACCCAACAAACAGCTGGTTCAAGTGTAAGTTCGCACTCGCTCGGAAGGGAGTGAAATAATAGAGGGTTCTCTTCATTATTTTTACAGTGATCATGGTCAATCGAATACGGTCAGCACAGTTCTTGAATTTAATATGCCCGCACTGACGGCACTTTTGCGTCGTCAGTCAGAACAAAACCCGTCCGCTGCATACTTCAATGTCGACATACTCAAGTATCAGGTGCGGTCGAAACCAGGTGCCTCATCGTGTCCATTTCAATTGGTCAGCTATTGGAAATGTGAACCGACATATACCGCCCTCAAAATTGACTACAAGTACAATAATCATGCCATGGCAGTTGCCACTCCGCTGCTGAATGTCACGCTGTCTGTGCCGGTGAATGGATCCGTACGGAATGTACAATCGAAGCCTCATTCTGTGTGGTAAGTTTGATCGGTGTAGTGGCAGATCTTGTGAGTTTTGATCGAAAAGAAGATCTGTCAAAATATCCACTTTGAAGATGGGAAAGAGTGCAAGAACTGTCCCATTTGCAACGACTGTAAATGTATTATTCATTCTAGGCTCGGTGAATCGAATCGCTTGGTTTGGAATTTCACAGACATATCGCAAAACTCGTCGGGCGGTGGTGTTGGCACATTACGCGCTCGACTAGAACTGAACGATGGTCCGTCCATTCCCAACACAATGACTACGCAATTTAATTGCGAGGGAACAACATTGTCTGGCATTGAATTCGAACTGATCGGCGGTGGTTATCGACTATCGTTGGTGAAACGGCGATTTGTTTCCGGTAAGTTTATTCACACTACCACCCTGGGGCGGACATTTTGTACAAAATTTGTTCTCCCTTTTAGGCAAATACATCTGTGACGGGGATGGCATTCGAAGCGGTGCAACTCCGACTCCACCTTCAGTCGGTTCGTCCAGTCCCTATTCGGCGAAATCAAACTAAACAATAAATGTACCATTATCAAAAGCACAAGAGCTCGCGTGCTCTTGTGTGCCGGAACGAAACGAACAAAAATTATGCGACCAAGGATTCGGACAGAATTTCTTTACGTTTACGATTTTATTCTCCTTAATGGAAACAAACGAAAAGTGTCATTCATTATGGAATAATTTTCTGTTTACTATTTAATGTTTACTTGTTTCAGTCTATGTAAGATTGTTTATTTTCTTCTCTACTCTACTTTTTGTTTATTATTACTAAGTCTATTATATTATTATTATTATTACTAGCCCACTGCAACATGTTGCACACCTTTTCAGAACTACTATTATAATGTATATGGAAAACGCAAAACAAAAACAGAAAAATGAACTTCTACAGTTAAATTATTATATAACCAAGCCTTACTTTTACCAAATAAAATATTATATGTTAAATGTCTTGCTCATTTATACGAAAGTGTATTTCAACTGAAGTTTTTCTTTATTTTTGTGACTGATGTCTACCGGGTTCGTCATAAAATGAAGTCTGAAATGTCGACTAAGGCACAATAGTCGAGGTAGCAAGTGCCTTCAAATGGGAGCTCTAACAAAGCCGATACCACTGCTCATCATCGTAGAATAGCAACAAGCTCTAGATCTAAACAGAAACTCCAATATGCATCGTTGAAAACAAGTAAGACCACAAGACCACGGCCTCAACCAACATGCCCCTCCAGCCAGTTGGGGTCTTCCTCTGCTTCCTTGTTCTTAAGGGGTGGACTTAGTCTATGAGTCGGGCTGATGCGTTGCTGTCCATATGCTCCACGTTTCCCAGCCATCAGCAGCACTCCTCAGCCAACGCGATAGCGTCATATTCACTTTAACCCATTTTCGTTTGTTTCATTTTGCATTTAAAAGGCTTCTCCCGTGAAATTCAAGTACAAATTCTTAGAATGCCACCCGTTAAGGCAACACTCATAGCAGTCGGAACATTCGGTGCTCTACGCGATCAATTTTGTATACAAAGCGATAACTTGGTACAGCTTGCTCAGCAATGTCCAGAGTTTACTGCGAAGAATGAGGAATATTGCTGGCTGCTTGCTTCTTCAAACCAAAACGATCGGTCACCAGAAAAATATTGTAAAATGAATTCTCAAATAATAAATTTTGTATTGGTTTCATATTTGATTTTTTCTTGATTCAAACTAGAATACGAGACAATGACTTTGTAGCTCATAGGCGACCTTAAAGTCGATAAAAAGGTCGTGTGTATCGATCTGTACCACACAATACAACCGCCAAGATCTTATATGCGCCATTCAGAAGACTTATTTCTGTATAGCTGGCACAGTTGAGAGCATCTACTTTCTTGTGGATGGGGCACAAGATACTAAGGTTCCATTCGTCGGGCATTCTTTCGTTCGACCAGCAGCATGCACCAACTCATTTCCCGCTGCTTTAGGAAGCTCGGCCGGTACAACTTTCTTGGACTTTAGCTTGGATATCGCTATCCTCATTTTTTTTAGTCGGGTGGACGGCATTGTTGGCCATCATCGTCCAGACTGAATGGGTCATTCTGCCTAACAGCGGTTTTTTGATCGCCTCCGCTGTTAAACATTCTGCAGAAGTGTTCTTTCCAAATCCTCAACACCGACTGTGAATCTACTACAGTGGCTAAAAGCAAAGACAATACTGAGACCACCAACTTCGGCCGATTTCTCGTTACTTGCATACAAGCTATATTTTTATGGGGTGGCAAATTCTAAGTGCGATCCTTTTGCTAAGTGGAATTCGTATTGACAAATGTCACGTAACTTCAAAAATTCCGACTCACCAACACAGTCGCACCTTGCATATGCCACTTCCGCTGTGGGCCAAAGATAATGGAATACAGAGATATATATCTTTCCAGTGGAAAAGCGGCCGCCCACAAGCTGTTTTCCCGAAAAATACATGAAGTCACGCACATATGCTCATTTCTTTTCTAGTATATGTGAGTTCATGAATTGAACTTTAATGCAAGAATTTGCTATTCCGAAATGTGTATTTCACTTTTTTTAATTTTAATCGAAGCCTTAACAAAAACTAAAAAAGTTTAACACCAAACACAAAACAATTGAACAGCGCGATGCTTATAAAAGCAAAAGGAATGTTGGCCGGCCATTAGCAACATGCTTTTTTGTAGCTCACACGTATTCACAGACGGGGGTTGAAATTACAAAAACAACAATGTAAACAAATGGGTTTTGGGGGGATAGACGTACGAAAGATATCCATCTCTTTTATTCATTCATCGCTGCTGTGGGCAAAGTTGCTGACAGCGTTCATAGAATTTTATCCGTTAAATTTGAAATTATTCGTTTCGTGTGGAATAAGTGAACATTTGCTTAAAATATTTATGAAAATGAACAACGTAGATTGGTTGAAGGAAAATAACAACATTTTGAGCAAATTTATATCAGTTATCTATGATAACATGATATCAAAGTTAAAGATATTCAAAAGCAGAAAATACGCAACCATGTTTGGCTTAGTAAGTTTGTAGTATGTAGAACATCTCCATTAGATAGTTTTTTTGACCAACAAAATCGAATTATTCGCCTTTTAAAAATTTATTATAACTAACCAATGGCATTCAGTAATGCAAAAATGTGGTATTCCCGAACTCTAGCACATTTCTCCACGATTGCTGAGGTTGGCAGCATTTTTTATGTATTTTTTGTATGTTTTTGCATGTCACACGGATTCTAAATTGACATAACACTGATGGGAAAACAAAATGGCGAATTTGAAAATAAATTGAGGGGGCCAGCGGCATAAACTAATGTCGTTTTCCATTGGGACCACCAAAAATCTTTTTCAGATCTCAGATTTTATGCGGCTCATGGAACATGCAATCAAATTGATCTGCTTTTGTAAATGGATTAGTGCGTTATTTGACAACAATATCAGCTGTTCAAATTGCATTTGTTTTTGGTAAAATCAACCATGGAAATCGGCTTGAAACATATTTCTTCTGTTGTAGCTACAAATGGAGTAGTTTTGGTGATTCGTAGTTTCCAGATGATGAGGATGTTTTCCTTCTTGAAGAAAATATTTCCTCCAAAACTATGTCCATTGCTGTTTATGTATTTCTTTATTTTGGTTTTCACGAAACTTTGCACATATGTTTTAAAAAAAACTTCATTGAATGACGTAAAACAGCTGTGCTGTATTTGTAGTATGTGTAAATCTGAAAAAATATCGAGATCTGCAAAAAAGTGATCCGAATCAAAAAAAAGATTGATTTTTTTCTGCCCAATGAAACGCCAAAAGTGATTTAGATCAAAAAAAAAAGATTTTTTGTCCCAATGGAAAACGTCATAACTATTAAATAGACTGACAGCTTTCCTACGTCTCCCCGATTTACCCCGCAGATTTTTTTCAATATAAGCCCCTCCCACCGCTCGCTATTTTACTGTCGGTGAATACGTGTGAAGCAGCAAAAAAAATGCTGACGCTCAGTAGTGTTCCTACATTGTGGCATCTCTACCTTTTTGTGGTAATTTCAATTTTGGCAAATTTCCATGCGTAAAACATCAAAATTGTGGGAATATCAACAATCTCACAAGAAAACATTCATACTAAATTTCACGATAGTGCATTGATAACTAAATATACATAAAAAGGAGATTTGAATTTAGCAACAATTTCCAGTACCAAAAATTATGCTAATAATATTAGAAAACTGCGATTTTTATACTGAAGATTAATTTAATGTTATTTTCTTTCCGAACAATACAAATTTTACTTTTAAAAGCAAGTTTTTTTCATAAAAAAAGATTTAGTGTATTTCGTGAGTTACTATCAGCTGATGGATGTGTTTAAATTCGTTGTTTTATTGCATCACGATAACATTTGTATTCTATTCTACAAAATTTATAATTGCGAATGTAATCAACGTAAACAAATAAGGAAATAAGTGTAAAAAATTCTATAATTAATGTGTTTTTTTTTCGTTTGTTGTTTTTGGGGAAAAAATATGTTAGTGAAATACTCAAAACTAAGAAACATACCAAAATAATCAAAATGAAGTTTCAATGTCAAACTCAAATAAGTCTTTTTATTTATAAATCAACCACATCTTTACACGTCCACTCACGAAGCATATTCAAACGAAACTGCCCTGATTTTTAGGTTATAATATTTTCATGAAGATTCCATTTGTTAGAACATTTTAAATAATTGAGACAAATAATTAAATTCCATTTGAAAACTGCATCAACCAAGAACATGAATATAGTGCTAGTTTTAAATAAAAAAAAAAATAACTGAAAAATTGTTGGTAGACATTTTATGAATGAAAATAATGTCATTATTTATGTGAAAAGTGAAATAAAGTTGCAAAATGATTACTGCACATTTATTATTGTTTCCTCACAATTTTTTTTCTAGGAAACTGACGATTTTTTTTTACTTGATTTTTTTGTTTGTAATTTTTCTAACAGTTTTTTAATTGACAGTACAGTTGTCAGTCTCGTTTAATACTAGGCCTGTTTTTTTGAGCTTCGTTTTCAGCAAAGCAAAGTGAAGTAGGATTTTCAGCACACAATTTACAATAACTACTGCGAGTCTCGAAACTTAAACTAAATTCTATGGCGAACATGCCAACAGTTTTTTTATATCGATATCATAAAAATTATGTCTATCTATTCAAAAATCATTATAAAATAACTTAAAAAATATTCCTTTTCTTTATATCCTGTATTTTGAACATTAATTTCTATTCAGTATAAGAAAATCGAACAACTATTTATTTAAAAAGTAGCGAAAAATGTCAGCCTGGAACTCAGAAAAACTATGGCTTACAACACAGCCCTCGACATTTGTTGATGGAGTATCTTTCCATCAATATAAGACCAAAATTTTAGAATTCACTGTTTAATAAATTTTATTTCTTATGAATTATTTCAAAGACTATTAAGAACAGAGGAAAAGACTAAAATTTTCGGTTTTTGAGTTGACCTTCAAAGGGTTAAAAGCAAACATGTAATTTTATTTTACGTGCTGTTTTGACAGTTCGTTGGCCTGGTTATGCCAAATCTCGTTTCGGTCTTTCTGAGTTGATCGTGTTGCCAGGTTTGTTAACAATATTGAAATGAAAGTCCACCTCAGGCTACCGACATGGCGGTTTAAACCGGAACCGGAAGAGTGTAGGCTGTTTTTTTCAAGTATGAGTGAGTCCCCTTTGATTAACATAGGCACAAAGCCATGAATTCAAACTGGGCTACACCCAAGGGCAAATTCAGCTTGTAGGCAATTTCTCTTTTTTGGCTGAAGCTGTCAGTCTATTTAATAGTTAGTTTATGGTCCAAATCCAAGTAACCGGGAAGCAATGATAAGACTTTGAGTGGGAAAAATAAACACAAAATATATCGAAATATCGAAATGCATAGAATTACAGTAATTAACAACATTTGACGTAAAAAGAGCAAGCATTGAGCGACTTTATACATAGGGTATATTACGCATTAGTTTTTATGGTGAACGCATAATATTTCCCAACAAATGGAGACAGACACCACCGCTCAACCACTCTGAGTGCATTCCTCATGATATCTGCGGTGACGTCTATGAATTTGCTATTATTGCTATGTCGTCGGCATATCCCACTGTGTGAATGCCAGTCGCCTCAAGTCTGTCGAGAAGAGAGTCCACAGCATAAACTAAGTATTATTATTATTAATACTTAGTTTATGGTCCACAGTGGAGGTGAACGAACACCTACTTTTGGGTAACATCCGTCAACCCTTCCTCTAGGTGTTGAGGTTCCCGTCTGAATATTTATCACCCTTGTATTCAACATATTGTCCACCCATCTTACCACCAGTGGGTTAACCTTGCGTTTTTCCAAGGCTTGTTACAGACTTTTAAAGTATATCTTATCTCAATGTATAAATGTAAAGTAAGCACCACGCACTCTTTCTCCCTCTCTCTAATAGTTTCCTTTTTATCTTTTAATATTAGTTCATCAGCCTCAGTTCCTCTGTAACGCTTAAGCCTAATAAAGCTATTGATTTAACTCCGGACTATATTCGTATTATAACAGCACCTTCAATATCCATTATAGTGGTCATCGCAATGCCCCCGGTATTTAGCTCTTCCTTCGCAACGCGTACTACCTGTTGTAGCGCTGTTTCTGTAGACATGCTGTCTACTATTCAAAGGATACATCTTAAGCACAGTACTCTCCATATCGCCCTTTCCATTGTTTTAAACAGAAACGATGTTAGGCCGACTGGTCTGAATGGCTTTGCCTCGGTGTAATTCCTTTTTCCGGTTTCGGAAAGAAGACCACATTTGCTTCCCTCCATATTTAATCGGATATAGCCTATTGCTAGGCACGCAACGTGTATATTCCTGAGCCTTGGTGCAATCTCGTCATTGCTTTAGACCTGGAAATATACCATCCGGCCCCCGGTATTACGATCCTTTCTGCTTCCGTCCTATCCGTCTTGTTCGCTCCTTGTTTCCTCGGAGCTCAGGGCTGATCTGACTTATAGCTTCCTGGAAAGTGTACCTCAATCAGGTGGAACACTTTACTAAACGACTTTAAAAATTCGAGTCCAGAAGACGATCAAAAACACGTCAATGAAAACTTACTCTAGTTCACGTTTATCAAAATTCCATTTATTATTCCACAAAAAAAGAAAATTTCAAAAACAAATACGTTTCGGTACAAATAAACTTACAAAAAATAAACCTGTCTTCGGTTTACATTTTTCTTAGGGGTTTTTAATGTTTTTAAACTTAAGAACTTAGTGTAAATGAAAAATGCACTACAGAGTGCACGATTTTTCTAAAAAAAAAAATGCAATCAGTCCTCTCGCCAAGCACACTCACCTCCTTTGAATTTTACGAGTATAGTATTTTTATGAAGGCGTCTGAAATATTATATGATATTAAAAAATGTGTTATGGGTATAATTATTTTTATTTGTTAAACCCAAACTCTCAATGCAATATTTGTCATCACATAACATGACATTAAAATAAACAATAAATTATGGAACCGTTTTACGCCAAAAAATCGTTCATTTACGGCCATATTATTCACTCCCTTTAATCCGGGTTAAAGGTTACACCTGGGTTTAAGTGAGTTTAACCCAAAAACTAAACCCAAGTCCATAATAATGAGTCGTTAAACCCGAACATAAACCCAGTTATTTTTTTAAACTTGACAGTGTTTAATCCGATTGGATTTAAACGCAATCCGGAGACCGGTTTAAGTACTTTAACTCGAGTTAAAACTCAATTTCAAAATATTGACATTTCTTCGCTCGCAAGAAATAGGAAAAGTAGAAATTTCATTCGTGAAATGGACGAAATTAATGTTGATATCTTCGTCAGCAGAAGAGGAATTTGCCGAAGAGCTGGTGAAACAGCAGCTGATGGTAAATTAACGTCGTCCTTGTCGTCGAATATATCGATTGCACAAATGGACTTGCGTCGATGGGGTATATTTTCCAAAATATTTCGTGCTGAAAAAGAGTCATTTTGGAGGCTGCATTCTAGGATTCGATAGAAATTTCGGCATAATTAATGCAACTGGCCCAATAAAAAATTGAAATCAATTTCCAAGTGACAAAAAAAAAGTCATTATTTGTGAAATTTGACATTATGTGGGTTTAAAACGGATTAAAAACGGTTTAAAGTGTTTTCAATCCGCATTTAAATGCGTTTTAAAAAAAGCAGGTTTAAGGCATGTTTTTCAGTGAATAATATGGACATAGGTTAAAATTATCGGGTTTAAAAATTGCGGATTAATGATCGGGTGTAAAATTAATTTAAACCTGAGTTACACCCGGAGTGAATAATATGGCCGTTAGTAAAACACAACCAAAGTGAAGTCGCCGTACTAATAATAAATTTAATGTCGTTTTGCATTGGGACAAAAAATCAATCTTTTTTTTTTGATTCGGATCACTTTTTGCAGATCTCGATATTTTTTCAGATTTACACATACTACCACAAATACAGCACAACTGTTTTACGTCATTCAAAGAAGTTTTTTTCAAAAGAAATGTGCAAAGTTTCGTGAAAAGCAAAATAAAGAAATACATAAATAGCAATGGACATAGTTTTGGAGGAAATATTTATCTTCAAGAAGAAAGACATCCTCATCATCTGGAAACTACGAATCACCAAAACTACTCCATTTGTAGCTACAACAGAAGAAATATGTTTCAAGCCGATTTCCATGGTTGATTTTACCAAAAACAAATGCAATTTGAACAGCTGATATTGTTGTCAAATAACGCACTAATCCATTTACAAAAGCAGATCAATTTCATTGCATGTTCCATGAGCCGCATAAAATCTGAGATCTGTAAAAGATTTTTGGTGGTCCCAATGGAAGCTCAGAAGCTCATAATTGCGAAGTTTGTATGACGATTTATATAATCATATTTAGTGTCCACACTACATTTTACGAACTCACAATGGCGAAATTTTACCCATTGTGACCTACAAATTATTTTGTGTGAACGTTAAAAATGATTATTATGTGGTTTTCGATTGGGCTTGTTAAGATTTGCTCTCAGATTTCAGATTTCGTGTGTCTAATCGAATATAAAAACGTCACTGGCTCTTTTTTGGGTTGATATTCGTGCGGTTCGAATATGTGTAGCCTTCGACACTTTTCTAAGCGTTTTGCATTCACTGGTTAAATGTTATATTAAAACATTAGAAATTTGCGCCCAGATTGATTTCTAAACATTTGTACACAAATATTAAACAAAAATAGATCATCCCGATGCAATGCATTTCTTTGCTGTTGAAAAATTTCACGAAAACGTAAACAAACTCCTACTAGTTGTCAAACTCAAACATACTTGTATTGGTAATTCTGAAGCAAATCTGAGAAAAAATCCACACTCGCAAAAGTGCTCTGAAATCTGAAAAAGACTGCTTTTTTGTACCAAACGAACATAAAAATTGCTCTGAGAGCAATATAGTGCTCTGAGAGTGCCAATTCGAATACCACATTAGTAAGGCCCATTGTGAACTACTGAAATTTAAAAGGCGAAACTAAAAATATTTATTGGTGAGGCCCAATTGTTTTTATGTTTTGGGCTTACTGCATTGAAATATTGTTTGTCTCCGCCATAAAGGAAGAAGGTGTGAAAATGGGAAACTTACGCATAGCTCTTCGTCAAAGTTAATAGTTCTTGTCCTCGATGGCTTCTCTTTAGCTAGATTAGAAACAATCATACAGTACACATGTCGTTATTTGTTTTTCAATTCAATTTACCGGTATTGTCGCCTCTCTGTCGTGCTGACTTTAATTCTCTTGTCATCGCTATCCATCTTCTTCGATATTCGAGGCAGTAGTCCAACTTTCTCAAGAAATCATTTATTACAACGGTTAATTCTGCGGCGTTTAGTTTTTCAATAGCTTTTTGTGTCTCTTTCGTTTTTAAAGAGACTTTATGTTCTTTTAATATATGAGGTCTGTTGGCTCTTAAATTCCGAGAATCTTTCATTTTGAAAGGTTTCAGATTTACTGACAACTAATGCTGACGAGTAGCAAAATAATGAATGCACGTCAGTCTGAGATCTTGCCTCTGATTTGACACACGAGAAAATTATTGACAGAGTGTCTGTTTGTAAGACGTTTAGTACCTCTTTGTGACCTGCCTCTGCCAACTTCAATAAAAAATAAAAGACAATTCATATTAGGCATGTTTTTTTGAGCTTCGATCGGAAGTGTCAAGTAGAACGTATCTGTTGTAAATTGCGTGTTGAAAATCGTACTTTACTTTCTTTTGCTGAGATCGAAGCTAAAAAAAAACAGGAAAACAAATGATAAAAAAATTCGTGTGTTTTAGAACGCAATATAAGCCTGTACGGAAAAGCGTTTATTGGACAATAATTATAGTACAATCCCTTCCCTAAGGTGTAGATTACATTGTATTGCAGTTGAAATCTATTCAGTGGTTTAGAAGAAGAACCGTCCAAAAGAAGAATTTCGATATTGGACGACTTATGTCGTTTTCCATTGGTTTCACTCGGGGATCCATTCATTCTGAAATCCAATGGAACAACAAAATAGCTTCTGAAAGAATCCATAGTATTGGTGAAATGCCAAAAAAAAATCTACGGCGGCTGTCAGTTGACTTGTATAAAATACATAAATTACATTTGTGTGAGTGCTTCTTGAGTGGATTCTGACGTCAAATCCATAAGCGAATTTCTCTTCTCAGAATCACCAGAACAGTATTTTTTGTGCCAATGGAATGGTTTCAGAAGTGATTTTTTTCGATTCCGGACACTTCCGGACGCTTCTTTTTGCCCAATGGAAAACGACATTAGGGCATGCTTTCGGTTGTGAAGTTAGGTACACATTTTGGGGCCGCGGTCTATATATGTTAACAAATGTCAACCCTTGGTAGTGCTGTTCGTACTTTGTAGAGAACAAAAAGTTGCTTATTGGCTCCATCTAAATCAATTTACTTGATTGAGGCTGAAAAGCTGAGATATGGCGCAAGAGCAGATCCTGTTGACTGTTTTTTAGTGCTATGACCGGATTTTTACAATCAAGTTTTTGAAGTATGCTATGAGCTGATGAAAATTGTACATCTGTCATCAATGAATTGAACCTCGCAAAAGTTGGCGCCCGCAATTGAACAGAATATAGAGAAAGTTGCTCTAAAAGCATATGAGCAAGAATATCAAACATTTTTTAAGCCGTTGTTGCTACTTATCCGTCATCTTTTTACTGAAGGTAAGAGCAAAACTTGTCGGCGCAGTGGCTTAGTGGTTAGTGTGTTGGACTACTAAGCGAGGGGTCCCAGGTTCGAATCCCGAGAAAAACCCAAATTCCAACTTAAGGTTTTTTTCACTGCGCCACCTCTCGCGAACGTCTGACAAACATCCGAGAGTATAAATGTCATGAAAGAGCTTCTCAATTGGCCGTTTGGACTCGGCATAAAATTGTAGATCCCTTCCATTCGTCCCAAAAATAAAAACTCGCACAAGACGAATGGTTGTGAGAAGCTAGGCTTGGGTCCATACGGACCTGTTGCGCCAATTATTTTTTTTTTTTTTAAGAGCAAAACTTTGCCGACCGCGTCTCCCTTAACCTCTCAGCCAGCTCATTGTCCGCCTCGCCAGAACCAAGTCATAAACTAAGTATTATTTAATATACTTAGTTTATGATTTGGACCAGTATCGAAGGCGGTAACAAATATATTTAAGATCAGGACCCCAAATTTCAAATTCCGCATAGCATAATTCGTATACCATCAAATCCGCCTGAAATTTTAGCATAGCAGAAAAATTGGTATTAATTTTCCACCTATGCGAAAATTATATTCACCTCTCGAATGGGGTACAAATTTGGAGTCAAGTAAACGATTTTGTCAGGTTGTGAAAAAAATTCAGAAACCGATATTCAAATTTTATTTATTTATTTATTTATTTATTATTATCTACCGAGCTTAACTCTAACAGACAAGGATTAAAATATTATATTTAAATTGGTTTGGAATTATTATTTACAACTGTCAAAAAAAAGTGATTACATATATTAAAATACTTGTATGTTTAGTGAACATTTTATGTGTTTACGCAATGGACTCTGGGGGTGATTTGGGCTTAGCAGTTGTTGATTTGGCAATGGAGCAGTTAGGCGCAACGGCTCCGCATATGCTTGACCAATTTAAATCAAACAATTTAACAGCTCAAGAAAAGCTAAATATAATATAAGAGCTTATTTAATTGGTGTTGAAAAATCAGATGTGTTTTCAGATTTTGTGTTCCCTTCGATTTTTTGCAGTTGAAATTTACCGAAACTGGAGATAACCGCAACATTGCTATGAGCCAATCGCCTGTAAGAAATTCCGTATGCGAAACGCAAATCCGCATGGAAAAGGCAGACAAGTAAATACAATTCGAAGAAAAATTCTCGTATACGGATTTCGAGAATTGCAAATTTCAGTTTTTCGCATCGCTTCGGAGATTTTGACAGATAAACGTATACGAGAATTTTTGAGAATTGCAGTCCTGTTCAAGGGAATTCGTATTTTTTCTTTTCTTCCCATCGTTGGATCTAATTTTCGCTGACACAATTCTTCGTCAAATTACCGCTCACCGTTAATGCGGGGAAAACAGATCTAATAGTCTTCAGTAGGAAGAGGAAAAATCTGGAATTTCAGCCGTTAACGGTTTTCGGATCGGAACTAACAACGACCAAGAAGGTTAAGTATTAGGAATTTATTATCAGTTAGAGTCATAACTACTAACTTAGATAGCGATGACCTGTCAAACTGAAGAAGTTTGTTGGTCCGGCCTCTATTATATTCTGACCAAACATACACAGGTTGTAAGTTCTTTCCACCTGTTGCTGGTTTTCTTGCGAATTCTGCCCGCCATTCGCTCTCTAAGATTGCAATGTGATGCCTTAATCTACTGAAGTGTACGATCACGATCCATTTCTCGCCAGTTCATCCGCCCTCTCAGTGCTGGTTTTGTCTCTCTGTGTCCAGGGACCCACCAGAGATTCGTGGTGTGTCGCGAGCAAAGAAACTTGAGCTCTAGTTTGGACTTTATTTCATTGGCAGAAACTGCTTTTATAGCCGTCTGGCTGTCACTTAAGATTGTTTGATATCGCTATCGTTACACGAGGTGTTGCCAATATTGACGCTCTTTCCAGAACCTCCCTTTGGAAGACACTGATACTCTCAGGTAGTCTGATTGAACAATGTATATTTGATTCCTCGGAGAATATGTCGGTACCGGTACCACAGTCCATCTTTGATCCATCTGTGGAGATGGATATTGATTTTCTTCTCGTGGGTTGATTTGTGTTCCATTCCTCCGCACTCCGGAAAGGATACTTACGATTTTACTATTACCATTCGCCTGTAAAGTATGGTGTGATATACAGCCAAAGTATTTCTGTAGTTTCGTCAAATTGCCCTTTTCGTTCAGTTTCCAGTTTACTATTAAGATGTCTAGCGGAAGCAGATTGAAATAGCCTCAAGTACTATGTTTGAAGTTGTCCTCATCGGACTGGTGTTGCCAATGTTTACCCTTTCGTAATGGCCTCTACTGGTTGCCGGCCACCATACGAGACTGTGCACTGTACATCCATAGTTTAATTTTGAGAGATTTTTTCAAAAAATCAGCTGCAGAAGTATAAGGCTATTGTGGCTTTCTTGATTCTTTCGTTGAAGTTAATTCAGCAATTTAGTTTGTTGTCTAGTAGGTATAAGTCTCAGGTAATTTGCTCTGTCAGAGATTCGGAGATGTGTACCGCCAACAGCAGGTGTGACGAACTTACTATAAATGTTTTTAAACTTCACTTTAGGTATTTTATGTGTCACACACAATGAATAAAATTGCTGCTGTTATGAGTTTCTTTAAAATAGACTTACTGACTTACTTAGGTGGCGCTACAGTCCGGGGTGGACCTGAGGCTCAACCAATACGCCTCTCCAGTTAGCGCGATCTTTGGCTAACTGCCTCCAGTTGCGCACTCCAAGTTGGTTGAGGTCCCTTCCACTTCCGCGCGCCACCTACGGCGAGGTTTTCCTCTACTGCGTTGTCCCTCCGGGTGGGAATCGAAGACTCTTCAGGCCGGAGCGTTGGTGTCCATTCGCTCTACATGTTCCAGCCATATTAGACGACTGATACGTACTTTTCTGAACAGGTCGATGTCGCTGTACAGCTCGTAGAGTTCGCAGTTAAATCTCCTTCTCCAGAGCCCGGCAACGAAAACTGCACCAAAAGTCACGCGAAGAATTTTGCGTTCGAAACGACCAAGGAGCTCTTCATCCAACTTTGATAGGGTCCATGCTTCTGCACCATAACGCAGCACTGAGTCTCCTTAGTATTTCTCGACAAGGCCTTACTAATCAACTGACAGCATATACTTTGTTTTGCCCTCATTCACCACTTTTGCCGCTTCTGTACTGATACTTGCAAACGCTCGCTGTGCTCTGCTAATGATGTCGATGTCGTCAGCGTATGCAAGTAGTTGCACAGACTTCTGGAAAATTGTACCTCTGGTGTTTGTTTCCGAGTTTCGCACAATCTTCTCAAGAATTATATTGAAAGAGTCACATGACAGCGCGTCACCTTTTCTAAATCCTTTTTTGACACCAAAGGTCTCGGTGAGATTGCTTTCGAACTTTATGGAGCAGCGAGCGTTCTCCATCGTCGTTCTGCACAATCTGACAACTTTGGCAGGGATGTCAAAACTAGACTCTAGACCTAGACTAGACTAGGCTCTGTATAGCTCGTCTCTATAAATGCTGTCATATAAAATCGATAAACTTCTTGGGTTTTCTCCAGGATCTGCCGTAGCGTGAATATTTGGTCGATTGTGGACTTACCGGGCCTATAACCGCACTGATAGTGTCCAATCAGTTCGTTGACATATGGTTTCAGGCAGTTTAGAGGGTCTCCTCTCTTGTGGATCGGGCAAACAATGCTTTAAAATAGACACTTGTGTAATGTAATCTCTATATATTAAAACTTCGTCCGTATTACCACCAAACAACTCGCTCATCTCACGTTTTTTAACCGACTCGTCGCTTATCTATCGGTCTGTTTGGGCCGTCCGGGTTATTTCGCCCAATCAGCATGCCGTCGCTGCTGGGTCATGTCAGAGGGCAATAGCATCGATGGGGCAACAATGCTGAGCCATCATATCAAACTGCATTGTTGCCAACCAACGCCAAATTGCAACGCTGCTTTGTGAGTGCATTAGCATTGGTTGGGAAACAATGCTGAGCTATCACAACATACTCGTTTGTTTATGATAGCGAGCATCGGCCCCTGAACCGCTCAACCGGCGACATATTGCTGAGCGCAACACTTGCAATAATTACATTAATCGCGACAACCTTTTACTTGTAATCACACACTATAGATGTACCTTCACTGAAACTTCTGACTGCTCTCAATGACAGTTTCAATGAATCCTGTCTTTAATTTCTATTTACATTCGCTGTGTGGAGATCGATTTGGAACAGTATTGTGATGCACTTGTTGCCTCGGCTGGGCTGTGAGCATGTCACATGTGACACCAATAATGCTGCTTTCGAATTCCAAACCGGTTCTCATTCCAAATAAGCAACGAAGAGTCAACGCCCTTTATCGTTTGCCGCGACGTTTGCATGCGTAATTCCCTCACCCCCTGCTTAAATTCGATCATTCTGTTGCTATTGTTAGTCGATAATCTTCTACATGTGTCCTCGGAAGTCACGTACTGTGTACTTGTGCACTAAGGGTCTAGGGATGAATGGTTGTGTACTAAATCAGTACAACTTTCAGAGAAAATCTTCAATAAAACATGAATGTATATATTTTTTGCTTTAAATTTTTATTTCTATCATATGTTATAATGAAATACCATAAAGAATTTCATTCTAAATACGATTGTTGTTTAATTTGTTTTGTTTCAGTTTGATTTTCTTATAATTTATATATATTTATATAATTACAATATTATTTTCGTTCATAACTTCTAGTTGTGTTCTCTTTTACTCATATTTATATTTACTTAAGTCTCTAAATAAGAAAATATAATCCTATATGCGATAAGTCGTACATTACTTATATGCTCGTGAGAGATGTGTATCTTGTTCTTGTTTCTTGTTAGTTAATATTTAATTCTCTTTTGTATTTAATTTTTAAATCGTTTAAGGTAAATTGGTATCTGCTGTGTTACTACATTATAATTATTAAATTATTAGTAAATACATTTCCTTGTTATTCTACATTCAACTTGTTGTTCAGCGCATATGATATTAAACAAACGAAAAATGTTAAATATTCTACTTGCTTATTGTTGTATTTTCTAATAATTTCCTGTTTCACACCCATTTTGGTTGCTAAATTTGAATGAATAAACTTATGTATTCATTTTTCCCCGTTCACTGGCATGTTTCAAAAGAAAATGTTCTTATTACAAAATTATTATTTCTTTGCTTTTGCTTCTGATCTATGTACAAAGGAAGGAAAAGGCCATTTTCTTCATTGCCAAATATATAATATGCAAACGGATTTAAAACGAAAAGGAATAAAACTAAAACATTTTAACTAATAAAAAAAGAACGAAGGTATGATGATAATAATTCACTAAGCAGACACACGGATGATTAGAATAAATTTAGAATAAGGAAAAACGCTACTTATTTGTTTACGGTTTATTTTGTTTGATGTAAGGATTAAATTAGCCCTTCTTAATGATATAGTTCGTTTATACTCTTCACAGAAGGAAAAGAGAAACAAAAAATAAGGAAATCGCTAAAGCCTGGTCCTTACCGTAGAAGAAAAGGAATTATTTACCAAAGCAATTCTCAGCCGTACATACGTGAACTGTAGTTAAATAGTGGTCGAGAACGGTATCGGGTTGAGTGAAAGTCGATGGAGAGTAGAAACTGCTTTTGGACCTGCTGCAAGGTGAAGAAAAACTTTGATTACATCTTTTGTTACAAGAACACACAAGGGACTGGTGAAAGGGAAATAAATTCTAAATTCACCACTTCCAAGAACTAAGATTTGTTGCTTCTTACAGTTTTCTTTTGAAAAGCGACTAGGAAGTCCTTCAACATTAGTTTTCTGGCAGGAAAAAAAACCGTTGCTTATGTGAAAGGGCGAACTTGGGTTGTTTGCTTTTGTGGCGCAACTAGGTGGTGACTAAGATCTGAATAAGTTGCATAGCAATTAATGTTGACATTGACGTTTCTTCTGTGACATTTGTGCCGCGTTTTTGACTCATTAAGTTCGATCCTTTTGTTCTTTAGATACCGTTTTTGTTTAAATAAGAAATTAGCGCATCCATGAACGTACTATATGTTAATAAAACAATTACACTAGGCCACATCAGAATTTCTTTCTCTTCGGAACGCCCAAAAATGCATCATATGTATAGACGAACATAAAGCATTCCGCGCGCACTTCCTACAATTAATAACGATAAAGGTTTCAGACTCAATGATTGCTTTTAGATTTTAAGTCTAAGACTGTTTCTGACAATCCGTTGTCAATACCATTGCGTTTTAAACGACAACAGATCGCGACACAATGCAGTCGGTTCAGTTGTTGGCTCGACTTGGTGATTTTGATTAATCAAATATAAGAGATGGCACAAGCTGCTTTATTTTGGTACTAAGACTCTGAGCATCAACAGAAGTTAAGGCCACGATAAAAATGGTTAGATTGTTCGTTATTGGGTCCGAAAGTGGGCAACAGTTTCGGAAGCATTATTATTTGAGCATACACGTCCATCTTTAGGAAACTATTGATGCAATTGAACTCAAAATGTAAATAGAAACAGATCTTATTGAGCTGCCCAGCGATTGTGTATGAAAACACGCACATATGTCTAACTTTTAGTGTAGCAGTGTGCTTTTTAATAATTTTACTTTTATGCGAATTTTGCGTCCCAAACCCAAGGCGCATACAATCTGATTTGTCAAAGAGCTCTGCCGCGGCATTGTTATATCAGAACACATCGCTTTGGATGGGCCCTAGTGCAAATTACATGCGGAAATACATTTTTGCATTCCGGCCAAAGATTTGCTTACTATTTTCACTTTTCTGAAAGCGAAAACTCTAAAGCTATTTAATTTCGTCCCAAATTGATATTCGCTAAACTAAGCGCCCAACTGAATAGGACGTTCTTCTCCAAATAGGACGTTCTTCTCCAAATAGGACGTTCTTCTCCAGCTTTCCACACACATCACTTTCTTTTTATTATGTCGCTGCATTAAACTAGATCTTAAAATGCTGAAACCTCGCCCAATTGCCACAACATTTTCGACAAATATACATCCGATACATGAATTCAGTTTCTTGCGTTCATAAAAACGAAACAACTTATGTATATTAACAAAAAATAAAGCAGAACCACCTTTAACTGAGACCAAGTAAGACGACAATTCTCGGGTACGAAGATAAGGAAAAAAAAAAAAAAACTAACCTCTAAAAACTAACTGCATATAAAACAGATAAGAATTACTTCAAAAAGTGTTTTAAACAAACAAAAAAAAAAAGAAAACTAATAATAACATGTATAAAACTAGAATATAAGTCTCGCTTACAAAACAACAATTTTCCGAGAAAAATTCGGACAATATAAAAAAAAGAAAACAAAAAAAAACAATCATGAATATTCATTTGTTCGTTCTTCCAATTTGTTGTTCGCTATTTCTCTTCCTTTCACTGTGTTTCTATTGCGGTACGAGAATTTAATAGGAAGGATACAACATTTTTTTTTTTTTTTTTATATTTTTTTTTTAAGAAGAAGTGCATTTTGTTGAGACTTGGTTTTTGTGTGAACAAATCAACTGAGCTCACTTTTCTCTTGCAAAAGAAAAAAGAAAGTCTCTTTCGGGGATTATTAGTCGCTCTGTAGATTGACGCCTGCCTGCCACCACTGCCCATCATCACAAAATTCGCCGTCAAAGAAGTGTTATTCGGTTAAGGGAACCAAGTTTACTTCTTCTTTTGTCGGTATCGGTTTAATGCGATTCAATGAACTTGTAGAGGCATTCGGGAACCATATTGTCGTATTTAATTCGATGCTTTTGTATTGTTTTGGCAGCTAGACATTTAAGGGTTGTATACTTGACGGGATTGACGATTTGATGGATTTTTTGATTTTCCAGCAGGGATTCGAAGGTATCTCCGTTGGCATTTTTGGTGTCCTGTAAATAGAAAACAAAGGTGGGTCAAAAACAAGATGCATTGGGTGGCAGATTAGGGATTTCAATTTCATAAAATAGATCGTACTTAAATGAATGGAAAAAAAAACACGATTATTATGTTAGCCTCATACCGTGCAGTAGTCTAGAGTTCATTGTTCTCATTTTTGATCTTGGTAAAGTGTTTTTCCAATAAGGACGGGTCGATGTTGAAATGGAATAAAACAAGTTGTGCGTAAGGTATTAACGAAGTTCGTTTTGTCACAGTTACTTTTTGTGTATGCATTGCCACCTGGTGAACCTCGTGTGGGCACAACGGCAAATGTGCTTGTCAACATAACCATTCATCCAAAAACACCCCTCTTTCCTGTAGATAATTTTTCGGACAAAATTGAGGTTCTTTTCGAAACTCTCAGAACAAACGGAGCTGCCAATGGTCTTTTGGATCAGTTGGATCTTGTACGGGTGTAAGCCCAAGTCCCGACGCAATATTCACCAAGTTGAAGTCTGCAAAAGGTTGACTTCTTGTGAAAGGCGAGGAATTAACTGCCTCGGGTTTTCCTGCACCCTTTCACAGACCGCGGCAATGTTCTTGGCCGTTCTGGCGTTCCTTCGACGAGGATTATTGTTTACCGAACCCTTTGTGTTGAATTTGACCACCAAACGTTGGACAGTCGTACTGCGTCTGCCGTAAAATGGGCGCAACATTTGCAATGACGAACACTCATTTAAATAGATTTTGTTCGAACGTTCTGCTCAGTCGTGTAACTTGCAATAGCGATTTGGCTTCAGTGACTGAATAATGAAATACTAGATAGACGGCAGCAACACAAAATGGCCACCACAGGCTGTCAATGAATGAAAAAAAAACCCTCTACTTGCAGTGACAAACAACAACCCTACATATTTTCTTGTTCTACTCTTACTTTGGGATAGAAAAATCAACATCTACTCACCAAATGTGCACCATGGTCCAATAGGGTCTGTGCCAAAACTCGCGGGCATGGTTGCGCAGTGGCTGCAAAATGCAGCGGTGTATTGCCCGCAGTGTCTTTAGCATTTGGATCCGCTCCAACCATTAGTAGAGCTTTCGCTAAGGCAGACGATGGAAACTGACATGCTGGATATCTACCGACAAGTGTACCCTCCCGATAGCAGGCGTAATGTAATGCCGTTCGCCCCGAACGCACCACTACCTTCAGACTATTCAATTTATAAAGAGCGGTGAGAATTTCATGCTTCATCTTCGGACTGAAATCTTCATCGTCGACTAGACACGCCAGCAGGCAGCCAATGTGAAGAGCACTGACAAGTGCACGACTCAATGCATTCGGATCGTTCTCCACGACGGGCATAGATGAATATTTCACTTGTTCATGGAACATAAGTTGTCCTTAAATCAGAAAAAAATAACATTTAGATCCATGCTGATAGAAAAACACACTTGTTGCAGCTCACCTCGTTCAACTTCTAATACAGCCTTATTGAAGATCATCAGCATATCACGTGCTTCGATTGGTGGCACCACACGTCCGCGCGGCAGCGGACGTCCGGCTTCGACTAACATAAAACTAAATAGTTCGGCAAACGAGAGCAGCGACGACTGTGTCATCGGACTCAACGGTTGCAAGATCTTTTGTTGCATTGTGAGAGCATATGTCCAAAGTTCGATACAGCGATCAAATCGTCCTGCATCAGCGTAATGTGCTCCTCTGTGTAGAACAAAGAAAATTAATCAACAAACGATAAAACTACATGCAAACGATAGGCACTCACCTAAATCTAATATAATAACTAGTGTCTGGATGCGTTGGTCCGAGTATTCGTTGACGAATCACCAGCGCCTGCATCCTCATCTCATCTGGATCCATGACTAATTCATCCAGCGCGTCAATGTTTGTCACTTCGGTGGCATATTCGTAGGCAGCTATCGGCTCACTGGCAATCTTTGGTATCTTTGGGTCCAGATTTCGATCCTCCATGGCACGACGCCACAGCGACAGTGCACTTAACATATCACGTTTTTTATCTACATAGGTGGCGCCCAATAGCTCCAGCGCATTGATGCGATCTTCACGCTTTACACTTGGTAAACTAATGAGATGCTCAACGATGGGCAGGTGGCCGGTCACACTGGCCGCCAGCAATGGTGTCATACCGTAGTAGTCCACGTCCATGGTGGCGCCATGTTTCAGCAGGAGTTGTAGGATTTCCAAAGAACCAGATTCAGCACAGTCGTGCAGCGCAGTATTGCCTTTCACACTGCACCGGTTGACGTCCGCATTCAGTGAAAGTAGGTATTGGGCGATTTTGAAGTGTCCCTTGTAGCAGGCAATCATCAGGCATGTGTGACCGTGTCGATTCGCCACTTCAAAGTCTGTGCAACAGAAAAGAATTGTAATTCAACATATCATAAGATGAAAGAAAACAAAAGAAAACTCACCTGCACCGTTATTCACTAGATATTTAACAATTTCAAAGTGGCCATCGAAACAGGCCGCCCTCAGAGGTGTGGAATTTGTTCGGGTCGTACTGTTTACATTAGCACCACGTCTAACTAATAACTTAACTATGCCTATGTGACCGGCTGCCGCTGCACACCATAATGGTGGCGCATCCTCTATTGTCTCTCCATCGAAGGTCACCGAACCGACTTGTTCAACATCCGCATGGCATTTGGTCAATAAATATTCTACAATATCGTAATGCCCGTGACGGCATGCTATAACTAGAGGGGTTGCGCCACCCATTTTGGATGATACTAAAGTTGCAATCTCTTCTGAGGTACGTCCTTCAAAGCAGCTCTGCAAATAAAATAAATAAAATCATGTTACTCAGTTGTATACACATGTGAGAGGAGAAGGATCAAAGAAATGGTACTTTAAAGGATCTCTTCGTGGATTGTGACAATTCCTGTAGAAGGACTCTTTCTCTTTTTCCAAAGTGTTTGGATACTGAGAAAAGAAGTTAAGAGGAAAGTTGTTTATTAAATTGGAATTTGTCTTTACATTTGAATCTGCAAACGACATCTCATCAAAAGAACAACAATGTCGTTTATTACATGAGCGATTGATGATTGATTGAATCAACTGAGCTGCCAATTGTTGATAAAACCATGGTACACTATTGCACAAACTCACGTTTCTCTTGTTAAAAAACTAAGTTGGACTTAAACCTTCACTAGTTTACAAATTCTGGCAGTTAGCTCACACTATTTGTTGGAGTATTTTTTAGCCTGAATTGTCCTCGGAAGCAGTTTTTCAGTTGACTTAAAAGGAGGATTACCCGAAAAACAAAATCAGTGAATGTCCAAAAGGCACTAGTCGTGGATTAAGACTTTATTCCAAATATTAAAATCATCCTGTAGATTGTTCATATGAAATCAAATACAACTTCTTTCAACAATTTTCAATCGATGTAATGAATCATGCATTTAAGCTTGCGGTTGTCAAATTTGTTATTAAATTAAAATAGATCTTCAATTGGTATCATCTGACTGAGTTTTATTTCACTTGAAAAAGCCATCTTTTCTCATGCCATCGTCGACAATTATCGTTAAATTATTTCTTCTAATTTAAATCTAAATGGAGACGTTCAAGAACATTCATTCATACATTTATTGAGACTTAAAATAACGTTTAACATGTATGAAACCGTAAGTAGGAATGTACTTATTTCAATAGAAGAATATAAACGATAGGAGGCTATAATGTATGGCTCCCTCTTATGATTTAAAAAAGCTTTTGAATTGCCAACAAGGCTCTGACGTTCAAGAATCGACTGTAGTAAGTCTGATAGCTGGCTGACTTATCATCTTTTAGTAGCGACGTTAAAGTATCTAGTTTAGTAAGTCTGACAGCTAGCTGACTTGTTGTATTTCAGTTCTTATTGGTCTACATTGGTCATGTAAATAGTATTTTCAGTTGACGTTTATGGAGGGGTAGTCGACGAACCCCACCTGTATACTCATGTCGTTTTCCATTCGTTTCACTCGGGGATCCACTCATTCTGCGATCCAATGGAACAACAAAACTGCTTCTGATTGAACCCACAAAAGTATTGGTGAAATGCCAAAAAATAATCTACGGCGGCTGTCAGCTGATTTGTATAAAATACATAAATTACATTTGTGAGTGCTTCTTGAATGGATTCGGACTTCAAATCGAGAAGCGAAATTCTCTTCTCAGAATCACCAGAAGAGTATTTTTTGTGCCAATGGAACGGTTTCAGAAGTGATTTTTTCGATTCCGGACGCTTCTTTTTGCCCAATGGAAAACGACATTAGTAAGTCTGACAGCTAGCTGACTTGATGTATTTCAGTTCTTATTGACCTACATTTGTCACGTGAATAGTTTTTTTTCAGTTGACGTTTATGGAGGGGTAGTCAACAAACCCCACCTGCAAACTCAGTTGACATTTCAAAGTGTCAAAAATCAAAATAAACCTCGAGAATACGAAAACAATTCAAGTTGACTGCCTAGTCCAAAAAAATCAAGTTGACGTTTTATATGAACTAGGTATCCGAACGTCCCCATTGACAGTTCGTATGGATATGTCACTGACGTTGTTGGAATACCAACCATTCTAATAATTTTTCATTCAGGAACGGGTACATCTAGTCCATTTCACTAGATAACTAGATTTTTGGATGTGCATTTCCATTAAAGACGAATCTAGTAAACTAATACTGCATTTACACCGTTTGTCAGCAGTCAATGCTAATAAAGGCGTAAGAATGAGATCACGAATCAGACGCCTAAAGTGTCATGGATGTTCTACCCATAATTGTAGATATTTAAAACGGAAATAAATATTTATATTTATCATTTAAAACATTTGAAATGAAAGTGGTAATTAGTGTCAGTAAATTAAACGAAATAAATAATTGTCCGTTCATCACTTTCGGAAGCCTTTTAGTTTAAAGGCTAGTACGGACCTGATCCGGAACGAACAATCCCATACAAAAATAACACAACGAAATCATGAACGAACAATTTCGCTCTCCTTTTCGTTTTGCAGTACGCAGCAGCTGCGAAATGATGGCAGAAAAGTAGGTAGTTGTAGTAGACTGTTTGGTACTCTTGGTACTCAACTCTCTTTTTGCTCACGTTTATTGTCCGGGACATTATTTGCTTGTGAAAATTTGACATTTGTACTGCAGTGTTACCAGGTTTGATAAGCAAATCTCGGAGTTAAATATAGCCAAACACAAAAAGTGCACATTTTGGGCGATTCTTTAGGCACAATTATTCTGATTAGATTGTTTTTAAAGACGACAATATTATATTAAAAACAAAGCAACACAACATATACTCATAATTGAGAAACTTTTCTAGTTTCCATTTTTCAATGTTAAAAATGTTAAAAAAAAAAAGAAACTCCTATGGAAACGAGTTTTAATATTAAATTTCGAAATGGGTTTATATGTCCAGTGGAAGTTTGCGAGCAACTCAATACGCAAAAGACTAAACAGAATTCGGATTCAATTCGATTTGGCAGCAGAAATCTGAAATACTCAATCGAAGACTACATAATTGTTTAGAAAGTTTTAGTTCGAAAAGAGTATGTTCGCAATAGAAGTATTCACTTAATAAGTTCTCAAGGAGCCTAAAAATCCCCAAACTTTAAAGTGAATTAGGATAAATCCCAAATGACAATTTTAAGGAACCAGTGAAAAGTTCGGGTAGCCAAATTAGATATAAATAGCCAGTGCTGGTAATACTGCTACTTGTGTATCAGCTGATGGAACTCTCCACAAAATATTTTTCGCTACCTATTCGCAGACGTTTCGCTGTCAATTTGAAGACCACCGGAAAATTTCTTCCCGGAACAGGTCCGTACTAGCCTTTAGTAGGAAAGCGAAGTTCCCCAAACCACTGCTATAAAAATATTAACATGTGGAACTTTCCATAATTCCTACGACGTAAGCAAAATGACCGACCAAAATACGTGTCACTTATTTTTGAGTGTCCCTTTCAGGTCATCGCTTAATTCTTCGGTGTTAGTAAATGCAGCATAAAGTCGAATAGACTTCTGAACGTGCCCTGTCCCTTGTGCAGGGGTGGTAAAAAAAGACTCTTAATATGAATTAAAAATACTCTAGGCTTAAGTTTTGTATATCATTTTGTTGTACCATTATTCCTAATGCCAATTTCCAATTAAATTATATATTTACTTAAAAAATCTGCGTCTTTCCAATAATGCAAAAAGAAATACATTTTCGTACACGAGTTCTCCCCCAATTTAATGCGTAAAAGTAATTTTAAGCAGGTCTCTACGCCAACACTGTCATAACAAAAAGTGAATTTACGAAAAAAAGCAAAACACTTTCCATTTCTATTTTTAAGAACAATTTTCAAATATGTTTGTATTTTCTTTTTCTTGTTTCTTAAATTTTGAAATCCCCGTGTCCGTGCCTGAGGTTGAACAATGAACATGTTGATGCCTGCGTTTATTTTCTTCGGGAATTTTTATAGTGTTTTTAATTAGTTGCATTTCAAAAATAACTTATTCGAATAATTTACAGCATGTCAACGATCTAATCGAGTTAAATATAGTTTTCAAGACTAACCGCACAACACTATAAAAATGCGTGACATGTATAATTCGTCTGAGTGACATAAAACTTGTGAAAAATGTAGACTAACTTGATTAAAAAGTGGCATGTGTTCATCACCATCAGTGAATTTAAGGCTTGGGTAGAAATTTCGGGGGATCTTTGCGGGGTGATTTAGGAAGTTCTTTGTCTGTTCCTATTTTTATCATTTTATTGTTTAACGATGTACGCACTGTTTTTGGTTGTTGCAAAGTTTAATTTCGGGTGTGTGCTTATTTCGTGGTCATCGATGTGTATTTCTAAGTACACTTACTGCAAACAGCGCACCCTATTGAGAATTTCCCCACAGATTCATCATGCATCCGCATTCCGCTGTCAAATTTAGCTTATGGTTGCTTCCTATTTGAGCTTACTAGCATTAAATATCTATATTTAACTAAAGGTGTTTAGGGATGTGGAATGTACCAATCTCCAATTGGAGCATACGGGTTTGCCGCCACAATGAAATCAAAACCACTTTTGGGAACAATGGTGCAAGCGGTAGGTGCCGCCACAAAAGATGTACTTTATTTATCGCGTATTAAAATCACATAATAATCAAAAAATGGTGCCAGCGGTAGTGCCGCCATACGGATTACAAAAAATTAAGTTTTATGAATATGAAGTAGATATCCGAACAATTCTAGCGAAGTGAAGTGATTCCGAGAAAGAATTATCAGACCACGACCGTTTGAAAAAGAATCAGGAAATGCATGCTGGGAAAATTATAATGCAAGTTCAGTGCAGTGGCTTACGGCTAACAAAAAGTACTAGATTATTTGGTGGCTGAAGGCCCAAGTTACATTATAGGGAGGAATTATAGTTAGTGCTATAATTTATTTTCGCTTGAACAAAAGGGTTTGCGTCTAAATCATTTGTTGTTGTGAAATCTACCGGAAAGATCATTTTCGATGAATTCCCAATAGCTTAAGCTATGAATCTTTTCAAGATTTGCTTATCCCGTTTCAAAAATCAGAATGTTTTTGCCAAAGTTAAGAGAAAATAGAAAATATTGGGGTCATAAAAATGGGGTCACGCAGCTATTAGCAGAAATGGTTCTATATTTTACAAACGGTTATTATTTTAATAGCAATATCATTCGCCTAATAGCCAGCCAAAATTGTCGTAGATCCCCATCCATTCTCAACTTCTTTCTCGTCTCCGGTACGCTGGCTGGAAGTTCAATGTTAAAACGTGCAATAGGGAATTGTTCCATTCCACCTGCACGTATAAGAGCTTTTAAGAACACCAATTGGAATGCGTTTCGACATGACAATTTACGGGAGCTGATATTCCGTGCACTGAAGTGAAAAATGTTGTGCATGAACTTTTATCCAGTATTCGTACCTACAAACAAAATCATTCTATGATTGTAATAGATCTCCAATTAAAGTACCAGAAGAAAGTCTAAGGGTTATTATCCGAGTTGAATTAGTCTAGACCCAACTTAAATAAGGAATCAGCCGGCTTCGATGAGATTCCTAATTTAATTTTAAGGAATTTTTTTGAAATTTTAGATCATAATCTTCAAACTATATTTAACCATTCCGTTCACATTGGCTATTTCTCGTCATCTTGTAAGGAGGCTTCAAATCCCTAAAAAAAATGTAACTCAGAGGAACTTAATAATTTTCAACCAATCTCATAACTTTCGAACTTTGGCGAGCTATATTCGAGAGAGTCGTTAATAAAAAAGAGTACCAACTTTTGTGAGGATATATTAATTCGGTTCGGGTTGTTTTTTTAAAAAACAACATTCGTCGTTACGAGTACATACTAACTTATCCTTCTCCGATAAGATAATTTATAATCGAAGAAAAAAGTACTGTACTGTTGTCCTGAATTTATATCTACAAAAGGTGTGTATGACACAAAGGTCTCATTTAGAAACTCGTATCCTTTTATTGTCCACCTTGGATAAATAAACATATTCATAACTTTCTAGTCCGTAGTGCCGGTCCTCTTAGGTTTCCTCACGGTTCAATCTTGGCTTGGCTTTTAATTTCTTAATATGGACTTTCGTTTAGAGCGCCCAACCGTCTCAGATCCTAGAGCAATCGTATATGCAGATGATACTATCATTTTCAGCGGTGAATATAGACCTAATGATGCTCTTAGGAAAATCAAGGAAGCAATACCCAGTCACTAACTGTTACAACACCTGGGACTTGATACTATGACAAAAGTAATGGTATTTGTTTTAGGTCTGCTAGTGGTAGGGAAAAATAAAACCCACAGATTATCCAACCAACCAACTTCCGAATACCTCTGAGGTGTAAAATAAAACCTTCCAAAAGGTTCAAACTTCGGTTTTATAAACATGGCAAAGAGCAAAGATGGCAGTCGGCGTTCTCAAGCCTCTCTTCTCCTCTCAAGTCCTTTCAAAGCCAATGAAACTACATATGTACAAAGCGCTTGTAAGATACGACTTGTGCATTAGTCGAATATATTTCAACAAATAAAGGGTCTCTCATTAAGAACTTGACAACTTCTTTTTTAAATAAAATGCAAACTACAAGGTGGCGCAAAAATAACCTTCCGATGTTTTTTGGCTGTAATTTAAAAAAAAATGAAAAACTTTGATTCCTCTTGTGGATTATTTTTATTTGGTCTTTTAATTTTTTTTACATCAAGTCGAGAATATGATGTCATGTAAATGGCCGCCGCCACAGTTGATTGTCATTTGAGCCCTTTTTATGGCACTTTCCATCACTTTGGCCAAAACTTCCGGCGATAGGTCCTCACATTCTTGACGGATATTGTCTTTAAGAGCTGCAAGAGTCTGAGGCTTGTTGACATAAACCCGCGACTTCAAAAAGCCCCACAAAAAGAAGTCTGGAGCGGTCAAATCAGGCGATCTTGCGGGCTAGTGCAAATCGCCAAAAACGACCCGGGAACACCGCTTTCAGAATATCGGTTGTGGCTCGCGCAGTGTGTGTCGTAGCTCCGTCCTGTTGGAACCACATGTCCTCCAGTCCTAAATCGTCCAATTGCGGTAGAAAAAAATCGGTAAACATGGCCCTATAGCGCGCACCGTTCACTGTTGTCGTTTGACCAGCGGCGTTCTCGAAAAAAAAAAAATGGCCACTTCAACAGAGGCGATATTCTCGGCACAACGGGCGCTCCGCTTAGTTCTTGAGTCAGTGTGTTCTTGCAAGGGTGTAGGCCAAGACCCTTACGCAAAATTCGCCATAATGTTGTCTCGGAGAGGCCCAATTCTTGAGAACGCCGTGAAATTGACTGATTTGGATCGTTTGCGACGGACGCCTCTACGGCAGCAATATTCTCCACACTTTGGGCAAAACTTAGTCTCACTGGCACGGCAACATCAAGCAGCGAATATTCTGACTCAAATTTTATCACTAGACTATGAATTGCTTGTGAACGAGAATTAAGGCCGAAAATTAGCGTTAACGCTCTTCAAGTTGCGACCACCGACTCGGAATTTCAGTAGCAAATTTTTATTATTTGTAAACGTTGTTCCTTCGTCTACTTCACCATGATGAATGTTGATATTACTGAATATTTTGACATTGACAGTTCGGTAATCGGTTTAAGGGTGTGTTCACACTCAAAGTTTGAAGTTGTCAAGTCGCTTAAGAAAAACCCTTTATGTTTCCCTTCAGCTCAAGGTTGGACAAAGAACGACAAATAATTTCATCAATATAGTGGTAACTTTTTGACAGCAGTCACTTTTTCTACTGATCTTTCATTACTAATGAACGTGCACACAGATGATCAGAATATCCACTATGACGGTTAATTTTTATTGCGAATCTTTCGAACTTCAATGAGATTTGACGCATTTATGTTTTATTTACCATTCTCTGCAAGTGTTTCTTTTTTACCCGATTGGTTTCTTCCTTTAATTGTTGCGTAACATAAACCATTTGACACATCTGTGGTGGACAATTTTTTCCCGAAATGATTTCAAAACAGCAAAACTCAACCGACACAATATGAGTAAGCTAACTGGGTGGAACTATAATCGTTTACAGACATGCAATGTAAAACACCCCAGGGAGCTGACAGTTGCACATTTGGGTCAAACTTATTAATTGTTGAACAATAGAAGTGTGCCCTCAAATTTGCTTAAAATAAAAGCCATTTGTATGTTTCCACCAATAAAATTTTATTATTTCTGTCCCATCCCACAGAATTACATAGTTTGATACCGCCATTCGTCACGAGTGTATAAGCTACGAGTGTATGCGTCTGGGCTGAAAATTTGTCTGCTCCAATATCAGCGAGAATATTATAATAATATCAAAATCCTCTTATCACTGGCACCCTATAACAAATATTCTTATTGCTTGTGCTGCCACCACAAATATCTTATCCTATAGCATTTAAGTACAACTGTCATGAATTGTCACTCGCTAATAAAGAAGTCTGTGCAGATTAACCAACGTGTTCTTTAATAGAGAAGTGATTGCCATTTCGTATTGAACATTGTATCTGTAAATGATTTAGGAAAATGCCAGCCCAAATTGTTAGTCGTATGCAGTGTTTGAACACTAAATTTATACATACTAACAATTTCGAATCCACGCAACATATCAACCATTTCCAAAAAAAAACGGAATTCCGACGTGCTAGTTGCTGGAATGTGCCTTTTGAAATCCGTGCAAACAATTCCGTGTCCTGTATAAAAAGTCCTCCACACACATGTCTTCAATTACTCCAAAAGCCACTTCAACCTAACCTAACTCCAATAACTGCTTCGGTCTTAGTTTTCAATTGAACTATCACTTGTTACGGTGCTTTTATCGCACTTTCCGAAACGTTGATATTTTGCTTTACATTAAGGGCTAATGATTTTAGCAGATCTATTTGCTGCTTTACTTTATCTACGTTTACCGATGACATTTTTTTTATATTTTAGTTTTCTTTTCAAACCAATGGCAGCTGTCTCCAAAATGGATGGTATATTTGTATAACTGTCATTATAAGCAGGCATTTGAATATTAAATTCTAGCCCCCGAATTAATAAACAAATGTGCACAAGTAAGTTAGCAGGTAGACGTCAAATAGCATACAATAATTTGACGTAACTGCTGAGTAACGAGTTGATAACTTTTACGCAGTGCTTATTAATACGGGTGTAGTTGATTACGAAACTGTATCAGACTTATTTATTAGGATTTGCTAAACGCGCCTTAACACCTGTATAGTTATGCAGTGTGTAAGTATTTATACAGCCTTTATTTGTGGCATCAATATGCCATTGAATTATCATGATGATTTAAATTTTACAACCAGGTAGTGCACTTATTGCAAGATGGCAACCGTACCTGTTGGTGTCCAGCAGAAGGGGGCGTTTGAATGGGACAGTTGGCAAAAATGATGATATACGTCGAAAAAATGGCGACCCGACTTCCTTTGCTCGGCATATTTCTTTCTTCTCAGACAGCCACGCGGAAGGTCGATTCTCTAAGAAGATAACTATATAACCTATATAAGTTTAAGAGAAGAATTATAATTACGGCTAATATAGCAGTAAGAGCATAAATGGCTTAAAACAATTTACAAAGTGCCCCATTTACGTTTATTAAGTGACCAACACTTTACGTCCTGTGGTTGGTTTGCTCACTGGAAAAGTAGCTGTGGTGTAAAAGAAAAAAAAGATCTCAAGAGTCCTACAGACACTGCTCTCAGAAAAGCTTCCAGAGCCACAAAACGTTGCTGACACTTCCCGTGCCGATCAGAATCATTCACGCCAACCGGAGCCGTTGTCAGGAGAAGTTGATACGCACATTAGTGAAGAGAAATCACCCTGATGAAATCTCACCTTCATCTCAACTGCAAAAACTCATTCTCACACGGAGGCTCACGATCACTGTCACCTAGTGCTGATACAAATGGACGGTGGTGGTAAAAGTGTTACATTTGCTTAATTGAGATGAATTAAATCCGTAGATAACTTTAGATTACCTGCCAAACGTTTAATGAATGTATTATGTATATAATGTACTTATTTAACGATCTTACTTTTGCCTAATATTAACTTTCTTATATATCTAAATCTTAAATCTAAAACTAAATTGTGGTACGCAGTGAAAATTGTCATATACCCAAGTAGAACATTTTTGGAGTCATCGGTTGAAGCTGACCATCGCGACGGATATACCAGGTAAATTTTTAAAAATCATAAATGAAATGATTAAAACTCATATAATTTTTACAAAGTACCACTGTTGCGTAAAATTTGAATTTTTGTTTTTTTTTGTCATTATATTTAATTTAATAGTGCCAAGCGAGTACATTATTTTGTTTACATTTTGTTTGATGAATATGGAATTGAATCCGAATTCTCTCTTTTTATTCGGAGGCAAATAAAGTAAATTATGTACTAAAAGTGAATTAGAAGAAGTCAAACCAGTTTCTTATTGCATGACGCGGATCAGAGAAAACCCAATGTGCTGATAATGCACCGTGCAACGTCTCTTATCATCAGGTAGAGAAGAGAAAAGTATCACCCCATGCATAGTACCCACACGGACTGAGCTAGACCGGGATGCTAGGCAAGAGAGCATAGGCAGGGGGTGGTGATTACTTTCGGAGCAGACAGACAAGTGCTCTCATCAAAATTACTAAAAGTGGGTTCGTCGCGGTGGAGTTGTACTGTCCTCCTGAAGAAAATGTTACATATTCACCCTTCCAAAAAGTCATATTTATAAAACATTTTCCCCTGCATACTATTTAGTTATACAGGGCTTGCGTCAAAAAAGGTAATGAAAAGGAGAATTCTATTACATTTATCTGTCGGAAAAGATAAAAAAAAAAAACTTTGCAGCTTGTGAGACATGACAATTCAAATACAAATAGGAATTAAAAAATTATAAGAAAAAGTTGGAAAAATCTTCCAACTCCTATGAAACGGTAGTCTTAAACAAATGTATAAAACAATTGTAAATAAGTATATCATATCTGCACATATTTCTAAAGCAATTTATCGAGTTTACTTGTTTACTTTAAACTTGAAAACGTCGATACAATCTATTCAATTTATTTTTGATTTCACTTAAAATAAAATGTCACAATTTTTTTTAAGTCAAAATGACATTTCGATACTATTCCACACTAAACATAGTAAACAACAACAAACAAACAAAGTGTTCAGCTTTTTAAAGCTCTATACACAGTGGTAATTTTTTTATAAATAAGGTTTCTGCGTTTAGAGGTATTTTAAAGAGCTCATAACTTTATACACTCCGTTTATAAATAAGGCTGTATATGCATAACTTTGCTGAATTGCTGATAAACAGTTGGTGTGGTTAATCAGAGCAATAACATTGGTTATCTTTTGTTCGGGTTTCGGCTGCTTTGGTTTGCGTTGGCTCATACAAATCAATGTATTGGTGTTTGACAAGTCAAGATGAAAAGCGATACGATGTGTTTTCAGTCAAAAACTGTCGAAAAAACCTGGGATGTTAGGAGGTTCTGTCAATCCCGTATACAAATACAACAAATAAAGCGTCTACCATTCAAAATTTAAATTATTAATTTTTAGAAAAAATATTACCTGTCATAATAACATAATTTGATGTTATTTTGACAGGTAATATTGTTTTTATAATTAAAGAAGTAAGGGGGTTTTAAATGACATACAAAAGTAACAACTATACTAATGTGGTGAAAGGAATTACTTATTATTATAATGGTGGCCGTTGGATGGTTGTGTTCAGCGATTTAACAAATATTGTTCCTTTGATGTTATTTTTTCTTTTTTTCTTTTAGTTGTCACTCGATGAAAAAAAAAAAGCTTCACAAGAGCTTGTGACTTCTTGTCAATGCGTCAATTTGTAAACTTACCGAAGCTTATCGAAGCAACTAACTGTAAATTTGTAAATTGATTAGCCCTTACACTGGAGAATAGTGCAACCGCTAGGGGATTCTTTTACTCAAATCTAGCGAAGAGTTCCATTATTGCTCACACTTCTTAAGCAAAATAAGTAGGCTTGGGTTTTGAACAGTTGCAGAGACTTTGTTTTAATGTGTGGCAATAGAATAGTGACAATTGCTATTCAGGCTTCTTTTAAACTAGACAGGGTGCTTTCGGATTGTGGTATCGCTTTAATGTTTGATTATTAAATTTGTGCAAGAACGTGCAATAACAAAAATAGACGCTGTCAAAGAAGACGGTTGCAGTGTAGAAAACTATTTATTTACATGTTTTTGTCAGTTATGTACCCTCAAGTTATCACTTAAGGCACCAAGTGACAAAGAAAAGAAACAGGAACAGAAACAGAATCCCATACATTTGCAACAGAAACAGAATAAAGAACAGAACATTTTTTTTTTAGCAACAGAATTTAGCGACAGAAAAATGGCCAAATTGAACCTAAACAAGTCTATATTGATTGTTTCTGTTGCTGCCAGGAACAGAAACGCCAATTTATCATGGGGGACATTTTTTTTTTGTTTGAATTTTTTCTGCAGCTGTCATCTGGCTGTTTTTTTTTGCATCGTATTATTGTATATTGTGATGACCATACGTATTATTAACAAACGAAAGATGAAAAAAAAAAGTTTTTACTAGACGAAGAGGAGAGTAATAAAACGAAACACAATTTGACAGAATAGGCGGCAGCCATGTTTTTATGGATCTGTTTCTGATTCAGTTTTGTGTAGCTGAGCGAGCAACGCAAACAGAACCAGAATTTACTACAGAACGAAAAAATTGTCTGCTCTGTTTCAGTTCCTGTTTCTGTTCTTTGTCACTTGGTGCCTTTACTGCGGACGTTCGGCCGTCTTGAGTTCTTGTGTTAACTGAACTTTATAAGCCTTAAGACCCAAGTCTTTATGCAAAATACGGTGTAATGAAGTTTGTGGAATGTCCAAGGAACGACGAGGAATAGACAAACCTGGGATTTTTTCAACACTTTACGCTACAGCAGCAATATTCTCAGTTGTTCTTGTGCGAAGTGCACGGGTTTTATTCTTCACATCACCAACTTGTCCCAACAGCTCGATTTTTTCCACCAATTTCTGTATTGCGGTCCGACAAGGGGCTTCACGACGACCAAAAAATGCTTTAGTTTTGCGAACTGTGACTGCAAGATTTTCACCAATTTTGTAGTGAATTTTAATAATTTCAATTCGTTGTTGAAGCGTGTATCGTTCCCTTTTTAGTAATGGCGTAGTTTCTACTTGTCAAATGTCAAAGAATAAAAGCTTCAAAAGTGACAGCTACCGAAATAGCGGGTCATTCACAATAACACCTCTTAATGGAAAACCCTTTAGTAGGTACACTACCAGATAAACAAGTGCAACGGGGAACGACTTCACTGTCTTTCGGTGCCCCGTTAGTTTCGTTTGCCATTTTATAAAACTAAAACGCCATTTAATGAAGATGGAAAATCTAATAACAAATGGCAATCTACAGTCGTAGTGCCTAACCAATAAATATTATTAGTTTCGATACAAATTTTGCGTCGTGAGCATCCGTTAATTTAAAGTCGAGACTTAGATTTATTATCAGTATGGCGCAAAAACAGAATGGAATATTATAATTTGCGCAACAGGTCCGTATGGACCCAAGCCTAGCTTCTCACAACCATTCGTCTTGTGTGAGTTTTTATTTTTGGGACGAATGGAACGGATCTACAATTTTATGCCGAGTCCAAACGGCCAATTGAGAAGCTCTTTCATGACAGTTATACTCTCGGATGTTTGTCAGACGTTCGCGAGAGGTGGCGCAGCGAAAAAAAACCTTAAGTTGGAATTTGGGTTTTCTCGGGATTCGAATGGAATATTGCAATAAGATAAATGGACGTAGGATTCAAGTGCTCAAGATAAACAATCCATTTCACGAGAAGCCTTTAATTCGGCACTGTCATCCGAACAAGGTTTCATTTAGTGCTTGTTTATCAACAGTTAAACTATAGTAATTAAAACCGATGCATAAATAAAAGAATTAGAAATAAACACCATTCTGTTAGAAGAAAAAAAAATATAGTTCTCTCGGATGAAATTCAAACATAACCTCGATGTTCCAAACGGGTTTAACTCGATCCCTTTTAACCTATATCTCGGTAGTTACTTGAATACCAACTGAACAAAGTAAATAAAATAAAGTTTTGGTACTTCACTCAGGGGCATTCAACTCAATTGCATATAATCCAAACTACAATTTTGTAGAGTACTCATGCATAATACCATTTGAAAGCAAAGGTCATACCACAAGGTGTTTTAGTGGAAAATTGAAAAAAAACGCATCAGTAGATAATCATTGAATTAAAAACAGTACTCGTCGAGTATTATTCCGGTTGGAATGTTCAATGAGCTCTTGTCTGCATTATACATATAGTTGTAGTGTGTTGCCTTGTACGGTTCGGTGCACATGGTCTACCGAACATTCACTCTTCAACGCAGACAAAAATTAGTGAATTTAATTAAAAGGGGGAGACAATGGCATTGGTAGGTAGTATATCGAAAGTGATAAGATATTAAATTGTTTTTCTCAATAAAAGGATGAAGAAATATAACATGCGCTCTACTGAAGGAGATCTGTCAAATGGTGACATTTTATTGGATATGTATAGCGACAAGATTGACCTATTGCTGAGAGTTTCTAAGCACACGGTCTTACGGTCAGAAAATTACTCCTCTACCTTAAAATGTGAAGAAAGTACGTATACGCCAGAGTCTTTCTAGTTCAACCAACAGCAGTTGTTCGGTAGTTTATGTTACTCCAGTCGTTAGGTAAATAGAAGAAACAAGGATTTAGTGGTTGTGGTAATTACCACCATGAATCGAGTTTATGGAAAAGAAACACCTTTTTCGAAATGAAATCTGTGAATTTGATTGAGGTCCGATACTCAAGATTAGTGGCGGGGGAAATAATACTACCGATGTGTGGTAACCTCTTCGTCGCTGAGTGTAAACAGTCTACCTACTCTAGCATAATTCCAAGTGTCATTCATATTGCAAGCACGTGCTTTACTAATTAAATTGTGTGACTTTGTTCGATTGCGATTAATTGAATTACATAAACGTAGTTATATGCTAATTTACTTTTAAGAGCAGCTAGTGCCAGCAACATTGGCATCTTTCAGTCATTAGCTCGCTTTGTCTTTCTTTACGAGGTGTTTAGCTGAACTCGCTTCCCAAGTCATGCTATAATAATTATTAATTTAACTTGCCTCTCAAGTCTTGCTATAAAACGAATGCCTAATGTAAACTGCCGCTCAGTTCATATTTGGTACAATTTGGAATAATCTGATACCATCCGTCAAGCTGCGTGCTTTCGATTTTCCTGTGATACACTTCCTGGTATCTTGTCAACCGAATTTTATTCACTCTGGCCACCACCATCATCGAAACCAGTCCGACAACCCAAATAGAATTAATTAAAACATTTAAGCCGAAGAAATATTAAAGTTTACGTTTTGTTTTCTTTTCGGGAATATTCTGGAAATACTAAAGTTTTCGTTTGATTTTATTTTCGGGAATATTCTTTGTCGACGCGCAACGTATTAGTTTGGCTAATTAAACACGAGGCAAATAACTTATTAAATGCGAGTTCTGTTCTCTTCCTACATAATATGCAACACTCGAATAATCTTCACGCAGATGAAACAAATCCAGTAAACTAGAACTCAGTTTTATAATCTATTGAATTCGATTTTATATTTTATTTTCGATCTGTCAGATAGGTATGATTTTGCTTCCGTGTCGTTGGAAAAAAAATGGAATGCTGTCAAAAAAAATAAAACTTTTCTCGTATATCAAAAAAAAGTTGCATTCCTATCTCATGCAGCGAAAATTAAGTTCGTGACTGTTTTGTTACTTCTGTCAGTTTGACAGAAACGCATTGTCGTTCGTATTACTTCCTGGTTGTGAAAAACATCTTTCAACTGAACAATACACAATCACATGACGTCATCGAGGCACGCGTTTGTGTCGGCTGATAAATATTCACGATTTAGAATTGATCACGTTTTATAATTAATTGTTTATTTTTTTTTTTGTGTGTGTCACACTAGTCGAGAAGCGCAAAATTAGCGCATATATTCGGTCATATAACTATACAATTATAGATAGCTAATGACATGCAGATTGCCCGGAATTAATATTCTTGACATTTCTCCTAAACCAATACCTCTAGTTGTGGTCTCAGTTTCATTTTGCGCAATTTATCGATAGCGAAACGTGACTAATTTTAATGCTTTTCGATTCACCAATAATTGCAGATTTTCAGTTTTATTGTCATCGTGAGTGTGTGCATGACATTTTCCCAAATCTCTGGAAAGTGGGTCAAGAAAAAGTCATCAGAATGGATGCACAAATACCTAGAGGTTTGTTGTTTCCACTGTGTACCATATTCGTTTTGACGTGTTGACTGCTCGCCTGAACTGGTTGAACGAAAAATGCGGAAGAAACGAATAAAATTAAAAACTTGATATTCATGAATAAAATTAAATATAAATATAAACACTTTTCGAGATTATGGGACACACTTGTAGGTGTATGTAGGTCAACCGCCGATAATGTGTCAGGCAATTTAATTTGTTTGAAAAAAAATTCTATCTGATTACGGAAATTGAAATGACAACGTTTTCCCACAGAAATCTGCAGTGTTAAATCTATTTTTTATCGTTTTCCGCTAATGGAATTAATTGCTCTACTATTTATGAAGCTTGCGGGGGAACTTTTCCCACTTCTTGCGAACTGAGTGTGCATAATATTTTTAGATTCACTGACGCATTATCCGGGCGGAACTACGGCATGTTGTTAAAACGGGTTTTCGGCGAACGTCGCATTATTTCAAATTGTTTACATTTAAATAGATTTTTGTTTGCAGTATTTCCATTTGATGTTTATGCGTTTCTGTTTGAGGTATGCGCTGTGCACAGATTTGCTGTCTATAGGTTGATACGTAGTAGTTCTATTGAAGGTGGACATTTTTATAAAATATGGTAATATTTGTGACAAGTTTTAGAAAAGTTTGCAAAACTAAGCAAAGTTCTCGAGCTTTTTTATTACACACAGAAAATATCTACTACAAAATTACTGTAGAAAATCTAGTACCATAGTGCTAAAGTAACGAATCTCAGAGCTTAGTCTTTGAGAATATAATGAAACAATCGAAAAAAGCCACTTGGATAGCTTGTTAAAATAAAACAAAAACTTCGAAACCGATACATTAGAAGAATATAAAGGGTTTACTGTCAAATTTGGACAGACTGTGTCAATACGCCGTACCAATAAAATCATATTAAGGCTCTAGCTAAAGTTTTACAAATTCACAATGGTGACATTCTCCATTAAGTCTGTGGCCAGACTTGGGCATTATATACATATATTGAGTGACTAGTGTTGTCTTTTTCTTTATGAGGTTAAGTAGGGTTTTTTTCTTTTTTCTTAATGGCCGCGCCTGACTCCAGAGTTTCCGGAGGCAAGCCACCGCGAAGACAGAAAGGAAATATTATGAGAAAACTTATCCAAAATTAAACGTAATATTATATTTACTTTTTTAAAAAGAAGAAACTGTTTTGTAATGAATTTTATCAAACTTTTTGGAAAAAGGAAATCGAGTTTATTATCAGTTGCTATTGAGTAGCAACATTAGCTCACAGTGAATTTATGTTGAAGGTCTACAATAATCGATTTTAGGTTCGACTTTAAATAAGTAGTTCACAGTAGCAATTTTGCAATAGTGAGTTTTCGTCAGTCATAAGTCGAGACTCGAATTTGTTATTGCGAATGTCAAAACGTTTAAATTGATTTTTGCTCAAAAGGTACAAGTTCTTGTCAAATGAATTGTGAGTTTCTGATTGGTTGCAATTATGTGTCCGGTTTGTTGCGATTCGATAACATTTGGTGTATTCTCCCACAAGCCTTACAAGAAAACTTGCAAACAAAAAACACTTAACAATGGTGAATCAGTGAATTGTTTCTGTTTATAAACTCTTATTAGTAAAATAATGGCAAATAACATTTAATTGAGCAAAATAAGCGAAATATTAACACTGAGATGTTTTTGGATCAATGAAAGGGAAACAGGGTTATCAAATTCAAACATTATCATTTTTTGGTTCATAAAACCTGAACAACATCGAAACTAAAGTTGTGACAAATAGAAAAAATCGTTTGTCCTCTTCCATTCCATATTACACTCTGTATATTTTATCTCAATTAAAATTTTCGCTGCTGTTCAAAGCTCGAAAATATTCCTCCTTTCAATTTTCACAAACCTATAAAAACAAAAATACAGTCAAAAAATTCCTTACTGACTTTTCGATAATTCTCGTTTCCATTACATAGTTTCTGTCAGTTTCGCAAAAAGGAAAAGCTCTTCTTAAATTTGTTTATGGGCCCGTTCGGACACCTAATTCATGTAAAACGTCAACTAGATTTGTTTGGACTAGGAATACGAACGCATTGACTAGCCAACTTGAATTGTTTTTGTACTCTTCCGGTTTATTTTACATTTTGACACTTCAAAATGTCAACTGAATATGCAGGCAGGATTTTCTTGCCTAGATTTGTCGGCTAACTATAAAGGAGGCAAAAAAATATTCACACGGCAAATATGGGCCAATAAAAACTGAAATACATTAAATCAGTCAGCTGTTAGACTTACTAAACTAAAAATATGAAAGTCCCCTATAATTGCTTCTGGATATTATAAATACAAACAAAAAAGCTTTCTTAGTTCAGATTTTACTCATAGATGTCTTCATTATATTAATACGTGAACACTCGAAAGTTTCCATACACTTTTCAAGTATTTATTATGAAACTAGCTTCGCCCATGCAAAATGTGGTTACAGAACAATTGATGGAAAAAAATTTATAAATTTGCTGTCTTGTAGGGGACACAATTTTTTTTTTGATAATCGCTCGAAGCAAAACAGAGGCAAACAAACTTTTCCTACATATTTGCCATTTCTTTTGTTTTTTTTTTAGCAAACCACACAGCGTACTGCCTCTGTCTGTCTCCCTCTCCGTCACAGGAGTAAAATAAGATAAGAGATGTCAATATATTGCGCAGTTAGTATGTTTGATTTGAGAATGAAGTGCATATTTACTGACTCAGGTGAATATCGTAGAAATGTTTCAAATTTTGCCTTTTTATTTAAAAACCTTTTAAGTTATCGAGTTATTGGATATCCTAAGTTGTACCTGCAGATGTCCTCTTTAAGTTGGTATAAACTATACTTAAATGCTCCCAGTATTTTCGAACGGAAAGCGTGACAAAGAAAAAAGCAAAACGAAACGAAAAAATAAATTACTCTTGTCAATTTTTTTTCCGGAATTTATAAAGATATAGAGTTGAATGAAAGTAGATATTGTAGGCCTATATCCTCTATAGGCCTGTGAAAAATGCACCAGAATATATTGAACAGTTTCTAAGATTTTTGCATTTAAAGACATGCAGTCGAATTCAATCTTAGTCGAACAGAACTACACCAATTTTATTTATTTGATGAACAATTGCCCATACAAAATGCTTATTCGTTAAATGAAAGCATTTTGGTGGCCGCCATATTGCCATAGTAACGTATTCAAATATATATCACCTTAGATTAGAACCCATTTTTGAAGAAATGCAATTTGCCTTCCCCTAAAAGTAAACAACAGTATGTATAATTTTTATCCAGGGACATATAATCTCCGAGGTGATGACAACCTTTTTTGATGTTACTACGGAAAATATTTTTCGAAAAATAATATTTAGCTCTAACATTTTTAAACAGTAATGTATTATTCAAAAGAACGCATTTTTTCGATATATAGATGCCACTTTTTCGTTTATAAGAAAAATAGAGTGCACGACTCGGTCGAACAAGTGGAACATTGAGATTATTACAAAAATATACCGTAGAGATGTGAATACAAATCGAGATTTGTGAAGTTATTTTTGAGAAATAATTAGAATCTAATTTATTCGAATTTTTCGAGAAAAACTATGTACGGGATCTTATTTAGAATACTTTTATTATCTTTTATTAGCATTAATTTGGCAGACGAAACAGTACCAATTGTTGCATTAGTTTGAAAAATACTATTGCTTAACGGGATGTAAGCTTTACTTGGTTTTAAAAGTTTTTTGGGGGGGTTTTCGAGATATGAGCATTTTTTAAATTAAGCGTTTTCGGTGAATGGAATTGAAAATTCAGGACGCAATAATTTTGAAAACATCAATTTTACTCTGAGTTTACATTTTGGTCGAAATCGATGTTGCCGTTTTAATGTAAACTTAAGAAAACTAAATTTTTAAAAGACGACTTTTTTCAAAAATCCATTTTACGATAATACAGAGAAAAACTGCCATTAAGTTGGAAATGACTATATTACCTTAAAAATTAATTCTTGTTACAATCGTATGGACCGTTTTCGAGATATGTCAAATTTGAAAAGTACCGTTATTCGATTTTTTAGCGAAAAAATGAGTATGCAGTCGTGGTAACCTCACCTAATTAAGCTTAAATATCAATTTTGGTGGAAATCGTTAGAGCCGTTTTCGAACAAATCGAACTGGTGTGAAATTTTTATATGGGAAGTACCATTAATATTAAGGTTACCGTGGAAAAAAAAACGGCCCCGAACTGTAAGCCCCCAAACTACAAATCCTAAGTTTGAAGGAAATTCGGACAGGCGTTTAGGTACAGCCTCGGCCTCGGGACAGACAGATAGGATAGACGGACAGAATTGTTCGACCCACTTTTTTGACTTCCTCTATCATCTTAGTGTCGGAATTGATTAACATCTCGAATTCGAAATCTACAGTCCACAACAAGATGGCTGACTTTTTATAGTCTGTTTCTGTTTCTACTTATTCAACGATCTTTATAATAATGTCTACTTTTCTATTTAAAATCGAAATGAATCGTTTTCTTTTTCGTGCGCTAATCATCAAAAACCAAAAAATAAAACAGCAGAATAGGAAAAGAATCCTTGCTCCTTTGTTTTTTTTTATATGGGATCATTGACAAATCAGAGACTCCCAACATCCCTGTTTTTTTCTACAGCACTCAAGTGTGTTATCGTCTCATTAATATGACCATATATTTGCGGTACAAATAAAATAATAAAAAATATATTTTATCTTATCAGTCAGTATTGTTTCAACCACTAAAAAAACACAATGCTGTCCATTTTCGAGACGGCTTCCATTGGTTTAAAAAGGGAACTAAACGATTAAAAAATGTCATTGGCTGAAGATAAAGTACGGGAGGTATTTCAATTTCAATTTCAATTTCAATTTCAATTTAATTTAATTTATTTGCAATAATCTTAACACAGGAAGATACAGTATCTTTTAAAGTTGTGCAAGCTTCAATAATGTATATATTATATAGGTATAGATCTTCTAAAATTGTTTGACCTTAATGTGGAGCAAAATATCAACGTTTCGGAAAGTGTGAAATCACCAACGGAACAAGTCATCACTTATGGCATTAACTGAAGTCATGCGTCCGGACTTTAAATCTAAAGTAGATGTAAATGTGTAGTCATTAGGATAATGGATGCCACATTCAGCTACAAATCAAATAAAAGAAATCCTGCTTGTGTTCAAAAATTATGATATGATTATGTTTAAATACTGAACAAAATAATTGAATTCAAATTTTTTTCAGGCGTCGAACGAATATTATATATGTCACGATGATGATTACCCTTTTCTTGATTGTGAAAAAAAAAACATTCTCAGCCCAGATGCAGATAGCTTAAACACTGAATGCTGGTATCAAAATATGTGATTCTGTGGGATGCGGAAAAAATAAATAAACTCATTTTGTATAAGCCTATAAATTGTACTTTATTTAATGGTTACCTTCTGTAGCTGTGAGTATATTGTCAATTGCAGACCAATATCTTGAGCCCCAAATCAAAGTTAATATATTGCGCATCTGTCGTCGAGAACTACTCGTAGTGTGCCCCTCTCTATAGACAATCAAGATTTTTTTGAATGTGCGCAGATTTCCTTTCGGCTTTTACACCAGTTACAGTCATGTTGCCATCCGCTGGCAGAGGAGGAAATTATTCAATTTTCTGTGACGAAAAGAAGCAGAAAACCTAAATCACACAGTTGAGTTGATAGAATGGAATGTCTTCACTCTCGGAATGAGGTTCGAAAGTAATTTCAAGAGGTAAACAGAATATGCAACTGTGCGCTTTTAGGCCCAAACTGAAGCCTCCAAGGACAATACAATTTCTGTAGATTTTTAAATTGCTCGATAATGGCTAAAGCCGATGCTGTACAAAAATTACGCAAAATTGCAAGACTTTATAAAAAAAACCACGGATTATCAATATATCAATAGAAGGCCTTTTTTATTATGCTCACATGATCTGTTAAGATCATTGATTTCCATGGTTTACAACAAAAGTTGGATCTCGTACTGTTGTTGTAAACCGTGGAAATCAATGATGTACATATATACCTAGATCATGTGAGCATAATAAAAAAAGGCCTAGAGATTCTTAGGCGCTGAATTCTCAATAAAAATGTACAGCTACACACGAGTTGTCAGATAAATTCAAAGAGATTCAAAGTGGAGTACCACAGGGCTGTACGTTTATTCCGCTACTTTTTTCTTTTGCCAAAAGAAGCTGTACATGTACACTGTTTCTAATAATTTTTCTCGCTGTTCAATAGTAACCAAATGCACTGGTTTAACAAAATTTATAACTCTATAAAGTCTTAAAAAATTTTCTAATTGCCTAGCCTACGCACAAAATGACGGACTTTCAACATCATTTGTCTAATGGTAAAGGTCAGCTCAAGGCGTTTCAAAACCAAACTCTGATGAAGGTCTAAATAATATTTTAAGGTTGAGCGATTACAAATTGAGACTTTTTGACGGTCGACGCACGGACACGAATCTAAGAATAAAGGTCAAGTCGAAGCTTTTTCAGTCTTTCAGAGTAAAATCAATTCCGTCACTGCGAGTACTTAAATCAATGTCAGATGATCTCTCAGAAAGTTTTGAGGGCATTTTTGATCAGCTTGTGGAACAAAAACACCAATGCCGAACGAGGAGCAACAACTCTTTTTATGAGTTAGCCTTGGTTTTAGAATATGCAGAAGAAAAACATGGCATAGAAGAGAAAAGGAATATCGAAGATTGTGTAAAAAGTTGGGTCTTACTACTGACTTTGCAGCTTCTGCCTGCAGAATCACAACTCATAGGTATCGTCAACGAGTGATATTCAATTCTGTTTGATACCAGTGTGCGCAAACAATCAAAGCTAGCGAAGCCATTCACCATTTAATGCTGTTCTATAAATATATACGTTGTACTAGAAACCACCAAGTTACGGGTATTTCCCCAATAAACATTTTTTTTTTCGAATGACGAATGCCGTCGCTTTTATTGCTACTTGTAGTATCTAATCGTTAAATGTGTACGGCTGCACATTTGACAAGTTTCACAATCACTTGTATCCTGCAATTGCGGTAATTGAATGAATTAACTAATGCATTCGTGAACTGCTTCAAGACTCCAATTGAAGTATTTCAGCTGCACAGTTAGTTTTCGTTTATGAATTTTACTCAAAAACTGTGTGACTGATAATAAGTACCGGTACCAATCAGGTGGCGGCGTTTTAGGGAAGGTCGAAGCAAAATACACATACAATCGATGTTGGTGGCAATTGTGGCTAAACAATTGGTAGTTGGGAGGTGGCGTATGATGGTAAGATAAGGAAACGTTTGAGATTTTCATCGTGCGCCTCCTAGTGGCACTTTTCAATGGAAAAAAATGCGGTAGAAACTAATAAATGTGCTCTTAACACTGAAAGAAATTTTGAATGGTATTTGTCTGCCAAACCACTTGATAGACCGCACTTAAATTTGACAAACTGCAATCAAATGTTTGACACTTCTTTTTGTATAAATTTGTTTAAGAAATCGGCTGAGGCATAAAAACTGGGCACTCATTCCGTAATATTTCAGACGATTATCGTCGAAACGATAGACCTCCAAAAGTAGCAACTAAGTGCCATTATTACAAGTTTGAGAACTTAATCCAATTCATTTTTAACAAATGTAATGAAAGCTGACGATAGTGAAACAAATTCGGGCAAAATACAACTTCTTATTGTCATCAAGGTTTCAAAAACGATATCGTCTCGACGTTTATTGTTATACGGAATCTGCCCACTGAATTTGTTAATTCACCGAACGAATTGAACTGACAGCTGACAACTGACAAGGGATGTTTGAAAATATTTTTATACATCAAATGCATTGAGTTTAAATTCAAAGTTCCATGTAAATTCAAGTACACATACAATGGCCGCGTTCCACTGCCCTCTAGATGACTAGCGGCATGTCAAACTGTATATAAAAAAATTTGACATTTCAGCATTTGTCCTAGACGTCTAGCACTTTTTTTTGAAATATCCCCTTTAACAAAATTTCTTAATCTAGCCAAAAACTACGCTTTGCATTGAGAGAAAAAAAAAACAAAACAAAAACGACCTGTCAAAGAAAATCATTCAAACTTTTACAACAGGTTTGTTTGACGTGGGCCCTAGTGCAGACTGGATTGACCCTAATGCGTTCGAGATAGCACTGAACTCGCCCTGGTACTGAAAACCTGTATTTGACATGACTTCTAGTTGTGTTTGGCACCCCAGTTGTGCCCTGAACTGACCTCAGTTAATTAGTCGGGACAAGAATTCACTGCTGCGTTTGCTGTCATTTCGCTAGCTGTTATTCATTTTCAAATTCATCATCTATATTCCGAACACTTTTATCAACTAATTGCATTATGGCAAACTCAAATTCTGAATTGATTTTTAACAATAATCGGAAAGAAGTGTTACCAAAAGATAAATATTTGTCAATGTCAAAAACTGGCAACATTTTGTGTTCGATATAAAAGTCGAATTTTCAGGGTTGCGTAGGGTTTTTGACAGGCGTTAAAATTAGCTGACACTACTCAGTGCGCACTAGTGGGCACTATTGCTGCCACGTCAAACAAACCTAAAGTAAAATTAAATACGAAGCCGAGCAATTGTAATTGTGAGAAAATTGTTAATAAGGTAAGTAAAATAGCCATTCAGATATTGTTTTTATAATATTATATTGTATCATTTCTTTAGTTGTAGTGTCGAAATAATTATTGTCAAATGTCAATTTGCCGCTGGCGCTAGTGTTCTAGCGTGGACGTTCCTTCATCTGGGATATTTTGTGCTAGACGTCTAACATAATATGGAACGCGGCCAATATGAATGCAAAATAAAATTGTTTAGAAAAATGCTGCCAATGGCAGCAAATGGGAAACATAAAAAAAACTCTGTCAGAAATCTCTTTTTAAAAACGCGATAGTTACTTGCGGATCACAATTTATAATCTGCTTTTGAGCCGTTTATGAAATCGCTATCTTCGCGACCTTACATTTCTGTTAGAAAGTAAAACAATGCTGCCAGATCAACTATTACGCAAAAATGGATGACACTTTAGACTGAGAGTGGAATACCGTCCTCCATTATTGTAAATGTGAATTTGATTTTCTCAGTATTAAAAACAAAATGCACGCTCATTCTATGATTAGATCGAAACGAGATTTCTTCGAATTCTGGAGTCAACTTTAACGCGGCTTATTATCCAATGAAAATACTGGAGTACAGTTTTCGTGTGACAACGCTGCATGCTATTTTTACACCGCCACTATTGTAACCGGGGCAAGAATTACCGTCCACTTTGATGCGGATTTGTCATTGAAAGATGACTAAGCGAAGGTCTAGTGACAATCCACATAAGGGCTAAATTCGGTAACAAAAGTCTCTGGCGGCAAACATAAACAAGACAGTGCCAAAGAATGCTTTAATGTGTTGTTATCAAAAGATCAAGCTGGACTGGTTATATGCGACGAAATGCAAGCCTCCGTTCAGAGGTCCCATCGTCCACTTTGACAACTACTCTACACTCCAGCAACGAGAAAATACTATGAGTACGTTTAAAATCTGCGATGGAAAACTACTGCCAAAGCGTTTACCGACAGTGTTACTCTTAACTTTCAAGAAGTCACGTGCCTGGCAATTCGAATCCAGAAGACAAATGCCAGTGTTGTCAGAGAGTCAAATGTAACCACAGATGTACTTTTCCACCATGCAACCACTAAGCGGAAACCAATTGATCGCATTTGTTAGTTGAAAAGCGTTGTCGCAGTAACGCAATCCTGACACACTGAAACAATGGCACCAATTGCAGTTTTTAATGCATTCAACATGATTTGAATTTACATAGTTTGACGTAAATTGAAGGCCCCGCATTCGTATTGACATAACAAAGTGATATCCAATTGAATGTCCAAATTTCGTCGGGCAAACAAAAAGAGAAACAAGTCTCACAAAAAAGCAACATGCTCCAATTCACATTTTAAGTGTCCATTTACAAAATTACTTCAGCTGACCGACCGCTCTAATGTGCGTCCATTAACAGACTTTCAAGCAAACTCAACAGAAAACTTCTTCGTAAATTATTATTTATCGGAAGGCCTTCCCGTACATCAATCAATTCTCAATTCTACGATAATTATAAAAATACATACATGCGCATATTGTTCATGTTCAAATTGACCTTCTTGTTATGCAAGGCCACTATTCGACAAAGAACTCATCGACTGGGGAAGGCAAAACCAAAAAAAAACTGGAAAGACACTTGATTATTATTATGCTTCTTTCAAAAAACTGGCCTATTCAAAACAAATTGTAAAAAAAAAAAGAAAAACAAACCAAGCCCCTCAACCAAAAGTACATGTACTTAACTGCGCGCAGCGCATGAGGCATATTGTTGAACTTCCCCCGGGGGAAAAGGCAGACTTGGGCTTTTGATTGCATGTGTAGGTATCCATGGTATCGCATAATACTTGACTGTGTGCTCTCAACCCGCCCAATGAACACAAATTCAGTTTATTAACCCTTACTTAGTGGCGTTCTTCATTCATTGATTATTTATTTATTTTGTTTTTCCTTTTAATCAGAGCGATACTCCTTGACGCAGACACTGACCACTTTTTCTCAATTACAGAACTACACCATGGCGTTTGACGTTTTGTTTTAATGGCATGCAAATTACGTTCAAATTACATGTCAATTCGTGAAATTTGTGTTATTCTATTTGTTTGCACATTCAATTGAGAGAGTGAGTAAAGTAATTTTGTGTTGCTGCAAAATGGAGGAAGCAGCGATGACAGTAGGAGCTGTCAGCAAAAGTTGAGTGAAGTTTGAATTTACAAATTTCCCGTGGGAATTTGTCTGGTAAGTAAAAAATTACAAAGGGGGAATGAAATCATCTGGAATATGATGTCAGCGTAAATGTTCACGTAAACAGAATAGACTGTCAGACTTAGTAAGCGATATGTACGGAAATTTCAAGATATAAATACATCTCTAGGGAGAGGCGACTTTACAACGCTTATAGCGCCATCTTTGTATAAATCAGTCGCTGTGGCTAATTAAATTTGTCGAAACTTCAGATAAATCGAATGCGTGAAATGCTGTCATTCTGCTGTCAGACTTAGTAAGCGATATGTACGTAAATTTCAAGTTTTATTTAAATATTGCTCTGGGAGCGGCGATTTTAGAACGCTTATAGCGCCATCTATGTATAAATCAGTCGCTGTGGCTAATTAAATTTGTCGAAACTTCAGATAAATCGAACGCGTGAAATGCTGTCATTCTGCTGTCAGACTTAGTAAGCGATATGTACGTAAATTTCAAGTTTTATTTAAATACTGCTCTGGGAGCGGCGATTTTAGAACGCTTATAGCGCCATCTTTGTATAAATCAGTCGCTGTGACTAATTAAATTTGTCGAAACTTCAGATAAATCGAATGCTTGAAATGCTGTCAGACTTATTAAGCGATATGTACCGAAATTTCAAGTTTCATTTAAATACTGCTCTGGGGAGAGGCAATTTCGCAACGTTTATAGCTCTATCTAAGTATAAATCACTCAATTGGCAGTTGTATGGCGTCAAGATGGCGCTGCTGTATAATTCACATCAATTATTCCAGTTTTACATTCCAGTGGTACTAGTTTTGTGTAGATAGACTTGACTTGCAAGCCCTAACAGAGGTCGTGTTGCAAATGAAAAAAGTGACGATACAATAATGGTTTTTCGGAACTGACCAACAGAATGAGTTTTAAAAGTCAACGTTCTAGATGCAGAAACCAAACGTGAACTACTTAGACATTATTAGAGAGCATTTTGAATTAGGCTAGGCCAAAGAAGTGTGGACACCTGTGACATTTCCTGCGGTGACTGCTATCTACTAAAAAAAAAGAAAAATCATCCTGTAAGTAAGTGAATGCCTGGCATCAACTGAGCTAGCTGGCAAAGACTGTTTCTACGTGCTCCACGGCAGAAATATTTTACCAATATGTCCACACATATGTCATAACACTGTTCACTGACGTCGAGGAATTTTGCAGCTCGTTTCGATTATCTGTTGTCATTGCCACCAAATTAGATTTGTCTTAAGAGTCATTTCAAAGTACGTAATAGCTTCCTTGCTAGTTATCAATTGAGAGAGTGAGTTCCAACTTAAGTAGGAATCCTCTTCTTGTTCTCAATTTCTTCCGCTGCTATACCTCCACCATGCAGTGTGATACACTCTTCGAATTGCCTGCTTAAGTTTTCTTTCTGAAATTGTCGGTTCCTTCCTTTAATCGCCAGGGTTATTATTATTTGTTTGCCTTATACAGAAAAGTGTCTTTGAGCATACACACTCAAAGGATGATTTAAAAGAACTCGCGCCTATAACACAACCGAACAAGTACCTGTGGAACAAGAGATTTCAACACGTAGTGCAGAGTTACAAATTCAATACTGATTTTATCACTACTTGTAGACCTCTTTAGCAGGCAGTTGTTAGGTTGGTCTATTAGTCGCGTTTAAGATCCCAAGTCCCAGAATCAATATCTAATACGCTGCTCTGGGGATTATTTCATTCCTTTGAGGGCATTCTGTTGTTGTCATAACCGTTGAGATAGTCGTCACCCATTCGTAAGATAAACACGATATGAGTATGATATGAGAGCACTGGGTCATCCCTTTTATGATGACCTTCCAACCATCCAAAGAATCCATTTCAACAAGATCATCAAATTTCTCAACTCCACAGTCTGGTTTTCAGCTCCCTTAACTTTCACCTCCCCCCTTTATCCTCAGGTTCCGTTAGTTGTGACCTCGAAACGGCGCTCAATGTGTTATTTGTGTTTTCCCTCATCAGAAGACGGGGAATACTGACAACCAACCATGATATTTCCCCACCCGGCTGACGTGAAGCCATCCGAGTTGCCATCAACACAATCTTCCTTCAAAAGGCCCTTTTCTGTTGGGCGATTTTGGCAGTTCATTCCTCTTCCTTCCGCAATGTTATAGAAATTTTCTCCAATACTACACATAAAAGAAATGTTTGAGTGATTTTATGTGGATTTGTTATCGCATCACACTTAAATAACTCACCTAATCCGTATGGGTTTCTCAAATGTAACAACAGGTACTAATGGAGCAACATTTAGTTGTTATTTCATTGCAATCGGCTAACTCATTCAAGAGATAACGGCATAATCCATCGTCATCTTCATTTCATCAAGTAAGAGCTAACAACTTTCCATGAGTGGGCAGCACAGCCAAGCCAGTTGCTTCTGCCCATAGACAATTTCTGGACACGGGTAAAGCCAGAGTGATACAGCAACCATGTCAATATGCAAGAAAGTTTAAATTTGTACTATCTCTTTAACACTGTTTCGAACGGACCTTTATTAAGGTTGATAACTTCAGCAAAGTTCAGAAGCCAGGACAGGCATGCAAGGAAAATTAAAAGCGCCCAACTTCAACAGACAGTACTAGAAGAATTACATTTGCAATTTTTTTCTTTTTTGCATGACTTGTAAAGTTCAGTTAGAGAAACACAAAAACTTTAAGTATACTGATCGTATTTAAGTGTATTAAGACGTAAGGGGACCTTCGATCCCTTGAAAATGTTCATTCGAAATGATTAAGAACAACAAATCTGCCAAAAATACTTTCAACAGAAGTTGTGCCTTGACTTGCAATACTCTTACTCTTGTAATTAATTCCAGAATGTATCCAATCCGAATCTAACCGCTTATATACACGCACACCTCACCTCACCTTGCGGCACCAATCATTAATCATGATTCACATGCGCGATAACACGCTGACCTACACCCATATTCCTACACGAAACTCGAAAATCATCGACCCAGTAAGTCAAGCGTTATGCATTTCCCGATCGTTTGTATATTTAAATCGTTCAAATTTGAACCCCACCACTGTGCATAGCAATAATTCACACATCCATACTGACTCGCTATACTTGACCTTGACCAAAACCCTAAATAATGATAAAACAAGTTTCGTGTGTGTGACTCAGTGTGCCAGTTGTTGTGCTCTGCCCACCACAGTGGCACTGATTTTACTTCAAAATTATACACCACAAACAAATTACCGGCTACAAAGCTTAATTCCGCACATGAAAGCCATTTATCCGCGTTTACAATAATTGCATCCATCTTCCCCGCGCCATCGATACTTCCTTCCGGCTGTGTGTCAGTAACGCTAACGACCTTCCCCATAACTATACATGTAGAAATATGTTGCATTGTATTTGAAATTGATGTTCTCTGTAATGCGTGAGCCGATTTTGTTTCTGGAAATTTCAGTTGAAAGGTGACGTCAGTACCAAGGTTTGTATGTACATACGGTCTTTGTATGTGTATTGGTTCATGAGTAATATGCATTTTAGTGAACATACCTCTTTTTGTGCGTACTGTGTTGTCGATCTCCGAAACAAAACCAACCGATTTCAATGAAATTTTTTGCATAGTTGGTTATAACTTGACAGATAGGCTAGTTTTGGATACGATAGATGGCGCTGTTGTCGACTCTGAAACCACTTAACCGTTTTCAATAAAATATTGCGGGTGTGTATGGTTGAAGTTTTTTATAGTTTTTTTTTCGATTTCCTTTCAAGTTATTTGTTGAAGTGAATACGCTGGAGTGGGGGGAGAGAACTGGTGAATGTGTTACAGAAATTGTGATCGGGCGTGGCAACGGAAGTGAATTCTCTCGAATTTTAATTCATAAAACTTAAAAAAAATAGTTTAGGTTAAACATGAGACTGAGCTAGGTGTTAGACAGACACAAGGCTAATAAAGTAAATTAAATTAAAGTTGTAAACACAATACATGAAAGCAAAATGCAAACAAAATATGTTGGATTGAATTGCGTTATGAACTTTATAAACGAATGAATGCACTTTTCTATTGCGCTCTATTAAAATTATAATATTATATATACATATTTTTTTTTTTGTTTTTAATTAAATATAATCCAACAGCAACACAATTAAATTAACTCAACGTTATATACTTATGTATGTACATTTAGAAAGAGAAAAGTTTCACTTCTGGTGATTGGTCATTTTGTTACATATACGTGAAACTGCTTTGTCATATGTATGTTTTATTGTTTTTTCTTCAATTTTCACTTCATTGATCAACAACAATTGACATTCAACATCTTTCTGGTATTTGGTTAGATACAACATAAATACGTGATTTTTTTAATACAAATTGATCAGTGATCACAAAGCTGAAATTGTTATGTTTTTGAATAACAAATCCGTATCAAATACCATCAAAGCAGGCGGGGGTCTAGCTAGTCGATGTATAAAAAACATGTGACAGTTGTCGCCCGCCACAACAACAACAACAATGAACTTGACTAATTCAATGTCGTCAAAATTAGACAGCTACTACCTGCCAAATAAGAAAAACGTCTGAACGAGAAACCAACCGACACCGTGTGTATAGTGATGCCAAACTTCAATTTTTCTTTGCGAAACCCTACGATTGTGGGACTCATCTTACCTAAAAAGAAAAGAAAGAAAATAAACAAAGATTAGTTTCAATATTACAATCGATATAGTTGGGTGTATAAATATTGTCGATAAGATTAACGTACAGCGAAAACAAAAACATATAATAAACAACAGGCAGCTAACTCAACGTTATACGTATTTAGTCCAAAGCGAATGCATGGTACGTGCACTAATTACGCAGTCGTGTTTGTTTTTGTCTAGTTTCCGTAATGTTATGGAAATTATGTAACAAAAAAAGAAAGAGAGAAATCTAATCGTATTACGGTATACGACTTGCAAGTACATTTCACTTAATTAAGTTCAAACGTCAATGAGCTACAACAGCCTTATAAATAAACATAAGTGGGTGTTTTGATAAATGACAATTGACAATAACTGAACTCGAAAATGCAAGTGTTGACAGTTGAATCGCGTTCTAGTTGTACTAGCGAGGTCTGTTGTCTTGACGTTTGTCGGTACTGAGTTATACTTCGAACTTGTGAACCCATCGAATTTATCTCTGCACTTTGAGCTCGTTAATTTAGAACAATTTTGTATTCGGAGAGCCAATGAACCTAGTTGGTTTGTTTTTTTTTTTATTGTATTATTGTCTTGTCACACAATTTGATGAATATGTATGTTTGGAGAATATATTAATCAATTGTTTGTGAAACGCTTTTGAATTACTTGAAAATGAACGTCGAGGCGATTTTTAGTTGGCAACTCAGAGTTTGCGTTTGGTGTGAATGTCAAAGTTAGGAAAATGTCAAGCTGTCAGAGTGGGTTCTACTTGACGCAACAGGTCCGTAGGGACCCTAGGCCTAGCTTCTCACAACCATTCGTCTTGTGTGAGTTTTTATTTTTGGGACGAATGGAAGGGATCTACAATTTTATGCCGAGTCCAAACGGCCAATTGAGAAGCTCTTATAATATAATAACATAACAGTTATACTCTCGGATGTTTGTCAGACGTTCGCGAGAGGTGGCGCAGTAAAAAAAAACCTTAAGTTGGAATTTGGGTTTTCTCGGGATGGTAAATAGTTACTTTATAAAAAAGAACTTAAATAGAAAACATTTGAGTACTAGATTAATTGTTTTCTCATTCAGGAAGTTAGGGCACGACCATTTTGTTCATTTTTGTTCGAATTTTGGTTTTCTTAACGTTATTGTTTTAAAGAATTTAAATGCAACAATGAGCAAGTTTTAAAATACGGACAATTTATATGTTTTTCTATTCAACATAATTTATTATAAACATCGTCTTAATATACAAAACTGTTCATTGTATAATGAACGAATGGTCACCCTAAACATGACAGAATTGCTCTATTGTGTTATAAAGTCGTGGGGAATTTACCTTTACGTGGGAATTTTGACGGTAAAAAAAATGCACTTTCACAAGTTTTTCAATTTTGTTCTCCTTAATTTGAATGACTGTTGACTGACGGTTCTTTTGTATACTCTTTTTTAACTCGGCGGTTGTTTGCAAACGATCCCCTTGAGGAAAATTTACTAAAGTTGTAACACAAAGCGCCGTACTAACAATAAATTGCGAAATTTCTATGGAAAATATAGCCAATGCGAACTAAAAGGTTTTCCAATAAGAGGTGTTATTTTGGTATTCAAAGAAAAATGCCATTTTTTTTAGATAAATGATTGGATGTTTATTTCATAATAAAGAGGAAGGTATGCCGTTAATAATGAAACACAACATCCGCCAAATGGCCACCATGAGCACGCATACAGGACCATATCCTTTTCATGAAATTTTCCATAACCAAATTGCCAAAAGGCTGCCCTATGTCCTCGACTTGTCAAATGTCAAAGAATAAAAGCTTCAAAAGTGACAGCTACCGAAATAGCGGGTCATTCACAAGAACACCTCTTGTTGGAAAACCCTTTACTAAAATTTTGAGTCGAAACTAAAAATGTTTATTGCGAAGGACCAAAGACCTTGCGCTTTACTAATAATGAATTATAGATTCGACTTTAAATTTATGGAAGCTCACATTTGCGAAGCTCTGTCGACTGTCACATAAATACCGTTCAACTGCGGATCTGTTAAGCTTTTAAACTAAAATCTTTCCGTAAAATCTTGCACGAAGTGGATGGGCGACACTGCGGTCCACAACGGAAATAACTCCTTCTGTTCGCAATGTTTGTGGTCTTTGGGGATGCGTTTTATCCATTAGGGTGCACGTGGTGCGAAAACAATTCATCGTGCTGCCAATCACTTGCTCAGATGGACGAATATGTCGCCCGTCAAATGGACGTAGTGCACGATAAGTTTGACGAACCGAAACATGGTTTTCAAAATTAGTTTGCACAATTTTCTGGCGTTTATCTATTCATCCTAAAATGCCGAAACGTATACTAACCACAAATCAACTTTCAACTATCAAATTGACAATGTGTATAGAAACAGTGATGCCAGTTTAAAAACCGAAGCTCTAAAAAAGACCCTTTTGATGTTCTAGATTTCATCGCTCAGTTAAGGGCTATTCATATGAGCGGTAATTGCGAACTGCGAACAAGCGAATATTCGTAGTTTCTGACATTTCATTCATTTTTTTAGCCGCAGATACCCGCGAATCAGTTTCATTGTTAAAGTTTAAGTTGGAACGAGTTTCATTCGTGGGGTTGTGGATCGCGACTGTTATGTGGATTGTGAATAAAGTGTGACAGTTCGCGGCAAGAATTTTGAATTCGCCGGAAAATGACTGTGATTGTAAATTTCGCTATTTAAATCAAATAAGACTGAGTTTTTTATAAAATATAGTGCTTTTGTGATAAAACAATTAGCAATTTTCAATTCATAAATGCCGTTAAATTGATTTATTTGCAACTCGCCAATTCGCTCTCATGTGAATAGTCCTTTATCGCAAGTTCTATAGTTGCTTTGACAATTGACTGCCAATCGAAATGGAAGTTCACTTCCTGACAGAGCAAAATTATAATGTCCTTTCGAGAAGCATGTTGGTTGGTTGATTGATTGGTGGCTGGTACTAGTATTGTTATCTTTTATCTGCTACTCCTCTTATGTGTTACGACTTTGTTCAACACTTGCAGTCTGCCGACTTTAAAGACTGTTCACAATAGAGATCGAAGAAATCGTTTTCACTCTGAAAAGTCTTTCCCTAAAATTCAAGGTCACTAATTTTATTGTTCCATGGAAATATTTGACACTTGGAAACAAATGTAGTAAAAAGAAATAGATTTATTTCTTTTAATAAAGTGCAAATTCTATTCTATTCTAGCAAAACGCAGGCTATGGACGATGTGACAGGTGTTTTCTTTGTGAGTGTATCTATCCAAAGTCAATTGCACATCTATCTTTTCTAAATAATTACACACATTCTAATGCCCAAAACCTATCAAAAACAACGCGCCTAATAAATAATAATTTTTTCATTCGCCCTATTAAATAGTTCACAATGGGTAACAATTTTTATACGGAAATATTTATACTATTGTGCCTTCGTCAAATGTGACAATGGCTACTAAAAATGTTTGTAAGTACCGCGCAACATTTGCTTAAGTTTTTGTTTCATATGCCTTACAAATATTCCTTTTTAACCCTTACCTCAAATATTATGTAACAATCGATAATGTGTATGGAAAACTTCCGAATCGTTAGTCGTAACATTTAGCCCGGCCACTTACTACCCTCTTTCAACTAAATGAATGTCAACTTAACGCTAATGCGGGGTATCCTTCCTCTGACCCCAAATATTCCACAGTAAATATTCCAGATAAACCCACATCTCAATTTCCTTCCGTGTCATTCATAATCTTGAGCGAGGACGAACATCTTGTGTGTGTGTCTAAAAAATTACATTTTTTGAACTACTTGAATATTTTAAATGCGCTGTCACTTTGACATTTATCGACACAACGTGTTCCATATTCCGGATGCCAGACAAGAAAGAAAAAACTGCTACGAACGCATTAAACTTTAAATTGAAATTCATGTGTTAAACCCTACAGTTTTCTTTTTCATTTCAACCGACATTTATGCGGCTGAGATAAATTCAACAAAAAAAATCGATATTATTCCCATGGCAGGATGAGCCGTAAGGTAATTGACTAAACGCCGCTTAACGTCAGCCGTCCGTTGTTGTGTCAAATGACTCACTCTCAACTAAATTGTAATCAATTACTCAGACATTTTTCTCGCACAGCGATCAATAAAGAATAAATAAATAAATAAAAAAAAAATTGAAAGCTGCAAGGAAATGACATTAGCATTGTAAGTTATTTTTAGCGCAATATTATTTCATAATTACCTTGCCACTGATAAAAACTGATTCAAACCGTGGTCGTAGGTGGTTTTTATTTTGACATTTAGTATTGAATTAGTATGTCATTGGAAAAATGACCGTCACGACAGGAAAAAAGAACAAAACAAAAACTAGATAAGATAGGGCAGATAATTACAATGCCCAAAGCTCATAGCCTATACACGTAGGTGCCATTTCGTTTTCATTGCTTCCTTAGGTTTGTGTAATAAAATGTTGTTTATCTGTCAAACAGAAGTGAGAGCCATGGAATTAAAAAACAAAAAAGTCGATAAATAGTTTGACATTTCCTTTCCCGCTAATAAGGAAAGGTACTTATATACAATAGTTAGTTATTTAGAATTTTTTTTATTCCTGGCACTTGTCACTCTGACACACGAAATGTAAGTCAATCTGAGAAATTTGTACTCACTGTTCGATTTAATGAAGTGCCTTCAGACTTTGCAATTAATTATGTAATGTATTTAGTGGCAATAATGACGGGGACAAAAATTACTTGTCATTTATGAGAGCATGAAGAATTATCAAGCGCTGTGTATACTTGAGGTCAACTTTAATGACATTTATGAAAAGCGGAGCAATTATTATATTAGTGAGGAATGTGTACACTGTACAAGTATCAATTAGTATGTAGTTGCATTTATGTCATATTGGGACAGTGAGTAAATACAGTTCTACGGAAAGAATGTATAAGTATGATAATTGGGGATGTCACTATACGAATATTTTGATGCAATTTTTGTCACGATATGTCATTAGCTACAAGTGTTACACAAAAATACCAAGTTAATGTGAATAAAAATCGATATGGTAATGGGGAAAATCAGTAATTGATGGAGTTTTGTAAAAGGAATCATAATCAGACGTCAAATGATGACAGATGGTATTTGTTGCCAAAAGTGCTGAAGCGCCTTTTGAGAATTACAGTAAACAACAAGGCAGAACTGAACAAACTGAATTGAACAGAATTATTTTTATCAGCGTAAATAGCGACATCTAGATTCAAAAAATACACCCCTTTGGAAATAAGGTTTACTCACGATTAGCATTTTAATACGTCACTATGAAAATTTAGATCAAGAAATGTATGTCGAAAAATGTTCATTTCATTTAGATATTCACGTAATATAATTATGATGATGATGATGAGCACAAGTCAGCTGTCAACTTGATTGGTAATGGAAAGTGTTGCCAATTCAAAAACTAAACCCTCAGAGATCTGCTAAATTTAGAATATTTAGAGGAAGACGGCAAAGGCAAAGTCCTTTGCTAGTCCCAGGAAAACATCAAACAAAACTGTCATGAAAATTAAGTATTAGATTGTTTTACTTTTCACATTCTCTTCCCAGTTTTTGCGGAAAATAATTTACTTCTTGTTTGCCTGCAACATTTTGTTACTTTTTCATACAGTATGTGACATATCTTGCAATAGTTCACCGAGTGGCAAAAATAACGTATTTCATGAACCAGACCGTGCAATTATTATTGGAACAATTGTGACGTAATAATTATACGTATACTCAGATGTACGTATAACGAAGGAAAAGCAGAGTGGCGCATTATTCAATACAAAATTACGACATGCATATGTGTCTTTATCCTGGAGCGGCTCTAGTTCGGGCAGTGCTTACAAGTGAACTTACCTTACCGATCTGTCATAAAGTTCATTCAGGGAATTTGTTGCTTATGGCGTAACCACAGTCGAAGTTTTCGTCTGTTGCTATGTAGCATTGGGACTTTTTGGGTAATAGTGTTGCTCTAGTCTTCTCAAGTGTCCAATGCGGAGTTTATTTACAATGTTGTCATAAAGCTTAGACCAGTTCGGCGTTGAAACCAATACGTTGACAAGTAAACGGTAACGTATATCTAACGAAGAATTCTTCGAAACGACGAATGGGCAAAACGGAAAATGTAAGGGTTTTGAACAGAGGCTGCCTTATAGACTGTTTCTATACCAACATATGAGTGACAGCTAACTGTTCACTACTTTTCATTTAACGCAATATTGTGAATACAAACTTCTGGTTACAAACAGTAAGTCATACTCCCTGCGACAAACAAAAACTCCCTAAAGCGAGTTCTCCGGAAATGAGCATGAACCCCATTCTGTTGCAGGAAGCCCTATATCCTGGACACGTTTCTATCCCCCATTTCGTTTTTATTTCTCTTTAAAAAAAAACCGATTTCTTAATTTTTTTTTTTTTGCTTTTACCTTGTCCCAATGTATGTCTACCTCTGTTAGCCTTTCATGACAAGAATGACCTCTGAAAATTCGGTCACGCAGAAACACCTCCACACTATTCGGAGTCCGGAAGACTTGACAATTGGTTCAATGTCGAATCGTTCGTAAATACCGCATCAATTCACACGAACATTCATACAAAACAGTATCGATTTGTTATTCAGATTGGGCTAATGATATCACACATGTGTTGCTATGAGCAGTGACATTTGTGTTTCATTTCGATTTTGCAATGACATCCTGAGCAGTTTTTATTGTTTTCGTCGCCATTCGCCACCCCTTCCTTGCTTTCAATGAACTTGACTAAAGCCAGCTGAATGTGTGTTAGAAATCAAAAGAAATAAGAGAATCCACACCACACCAATGTTGCCGACATAAAATGAAATTACATATCTAAAAATAAATTGGGCATACATGACGGGAATTTTTTATTTATTTTTTTTTTTTGAATTGGTGCCAATGTGAAAATCACGTCAAGTTTACGTGTTATTCTAGTTCTAGTACGATATGCATTCCAAATGCATTTCTTTATTTTGTGGGGCAACAGCAGCAGTGGTAAAAAAAAAGTGAAACCCCCCGATAATTTAAGTCAGCGTCACGCGAATCAATGAAAAGCAAAACCAAAACACCCTGTGCGCGTGCGGACAAATGGAAACAACTTCCAAACAAGTCTACTATTACTGGCTGTTGTTCGCACGTACTCGTACGTACATAAAGTGAATTTGCTCGTGGACATATAATTTAAATAATCAATTGCTTATCAATGCTTTTATTTATGTTTTTTTTATAGTAATTATATGTTTTCCGTACTGAAGTGCAATTGATTTATTTAATTGGTACAGAGTGCTACTACTTTACATAAAAATGAATGCACTAGAAGTTAATAACAAGGAAGGTAGAGGAACGAACGACTTTTATGCGTGTGATGTCATCAATGAAACAAAAGAGTTGACTCTAGAGTCAGTTAAAGTCAGTGCAGTGTACGGTTAATATTTTCCCAACGATATTGGTGAAAAATTCATCCAAGATATTACAAGAAATACTTTGCTCTTCTGTCAAAATCTAGCTAAGGAAAATGTGTGTCCAATTGGGCACATTCAAAGGCCCAGTAAGCTGAAGTCGACTAGATTGGTCTGAAATAGAATTAACCTGGACTCACAAATTAGATTGCTCGATAACGTCACTTTTTCTACGGCAACCACTTGTCCGAACTATGAACTTAGTACTCAGTTACGAAATTTTAGACTAGATTCCTCGGCTACCCTTCCATTGACGTCAACTGAAAAAAAAAAAAACCGTTCATGTGATCGTGTCTAATCAACTAACTGAGACACATTAAGTCAGCCAGCTGTCAGACTTACCAAACTTAATACTTGAACGTCCCCAATATTATGAGAGCAAAAATGTTGTGGAGACATTCATGTACAGTCCGAGGAGAATATTGTTAATTTGTACGTTTTGTATAATTTTGTTTTTTGGAGGAATTTGATTTTGCAGCTTTAAGCCTAGAACACTGTTCGAGCTAAAATTGGGCTAAGCTAACCAAAGTGCAAAGTTGCTTAATTTTTTAACTATACATAGAATAAAACTGGACAGATTTTAATGGAACTTATTTTGTCAGCTAAAAAATTGAATACTTGTCTTAGGGCGAGTATAACACGTCTATTTTTGACGTTTACACCTAGTAACCTGCTCGCGCTAAATTTCAACTTCCCTAGTCTTCACTTCGGTTTTCCACACCAAAGATAAATGGTCGCTTGAATTATCATTATTAAACATCATAGAGATGGGACAAAAACCATATTTTCAGTAAACTTAATTTTAGGCCTATTAAAAACTGTCAAAATCCACAAAAAAAATAGATCAAAGCTCTCTTAGAAAGCGAAAAATATACTCAAAAGTACGTGGATAGACTTTGAGTTACTTTGAGTCAATTATACATCTTTGACATCAACTTGTGTACAAATTAAAACAATAGATATTTCCGGTGTGACTTCAAAAAAAGGAAAACCTAACAAATTCGACTAATGCCATGTTGCCACCAAACGTTGCGGGGTTTCGTAAAATTTCCCCAAACCTCCGAGGTTTTGGCATACATTTTTGAGGTTTCAAAACCTCGGGTTTTCAGCCCCTCTGAGTTCATCCGTCCGAGAGAGGTTATCAAATCGAACAAGCCTGCAGCGTGAACTTTGGTTTATGTTGTGTTCATTTGTGGATGTCAAAATATTAATAATTGTGACATTCAAAAAAATAATAAAAGAAGAAAAAATTCTGAATCTAAAAAAAGAGGTAAGTAATATTTCAAGAGAAATTTATAAATTTTTTAAATGTTATTTGTTTTTTTAACTTTCTTCAAAATTTCGAACTCGAGATGTTAATCAATTCTGAAATTACTCAAAAAAGTGGGTCGCACAATTCTGTCCGTCTATCCTATCTGTCTGTCCCGAGGCCTACAGCCTAAACTCCTGTCCTTCAAACTTAGGATTTGTAGTTTGGGGGCTTACAGTTCGGGGCCGTTTTTTTTCCACGGTTACCTTAATATTAATGGTACTTCCCATATAAAAATTTCACACCAGTTTGATTTGTTCGAAAACGGCTCTAACGATTTCAACCAAAATTGATATTTAAGCTTAAGTAGGTGAGGTTACCACGACTGCATACTCATTTTTTTAATCGAATAACGGTACTTTTGAAATTTGGACATATCTCGAAAACGGTCCATACGATTGTAACAAAAATTCATTTTTAAGGTAATATAGTCATTTCCAACTTAATGAAAAACTCAGTTTTTCTCTGTATGATCGTAAAATGAATTTTTGAAAAAAGTCATCTTTTAAAAATTTAGTTTTCTTAAGTTTACACTTGAAAATGACAACATCGATTTCGACCAAAATGTAAACTTTTAGTAAAATTGATGTTTTCAAAATTATTGCGTCCTGAATTTTCAATTCCATTCACCGAAAACGCTTATTTTAAAAACTGCTCATATCTCGAAAACCCCATTTTCAAAAAAAAAAAACACTTCAAAAACCTAGTAATGCTTAAATCCCGAACAATAACTTGTACTCGGTTTTCAGCTAAATAGTTAAGCAATAGTATTTTTCAATTTAAACATTGCAATATTTGGTACTGTTTTGTCTGCCAAATTTTACTAAAACCGCTCTAACGATTTTGATCAAAATGCTAATAAAGGATAATAAAAGTACTCTAAATAAGATCCCGTACTTAGTTTTTCTCAAAAAATTCGAATGAATCAGAACAATAATTATTTATCAAAAATAACTGCACAAATCCCGATTTGTATTTACATATCTACGGTATATTTTTGAAATAAACTCAATGTTTCACTTCTAATAAAAATGCAATAACAGCTAAATGTTTGTATCCTGCTCGTGCTAAATTTTAGCGTCTCAAGTCTCCACTTCGTTTCTCCACACCAAAGATAAATGGTCGCTAAATCATCAGACATGATATAGATGGGACAAAAACCATAATTCATTAGAGTTTCGAATTTCAGACTTCAAATAGCTACATCGCAATTTGTGAATATCTCCAAAACATTGGAAAGAAGGAAAGTTGAAGAAGATATATTATTATTGCTGCAGCAGCTTTGTGCCTTCGTGTCGTGTAAAACCCTATTTGCATTGCAATTTTGCTGCAATCTAAATATTTCTGATAGTTCCTCCACAAGCCCCGCAAGTTTTTTTTTTATTGTTCTTTCATCGCATGAAAAGGAATTTTTGGTTTTGCGTTTTCTTTTATTTATCACGCAAATGTTTTCTTCGGCTTTCTCTAAAAAAATATCCAAAGTACACAACACAAACTTTTTTCTCCGATTTTTATGTCAAAATTTATCTTCGATTTAGTGTACCGGACATTTATTTCGCGAGCTAAATGAGTGGATACTTGTCATCCATCAATTAGAAACGACAATTTTATAGCAATGTTACATTCCATAATTTGTTTATAAGAAATCTGTTGAGGTTGATTAGTGATTCTATTTATATCCCATGATCTTAAGTACACTTTTGAACATTTGTACAAAATATATGTGTGACAATAATATGACAAAAAAAAATGCGAAATTATTTAATCCAAATTGCACCTGGACACACAATTAGAAACAGAGAGGATAAGTTAACATTTCATAAAAAATCTTCGATATAATATACTATTCACATTAATATTTTCTAGAGAATCCCTTATTTTTAATAACTGCAGGCAATCTTCTTTGCATACTTTCGACCAAGGCGCGGCATCTTGATTATGGTATACCTTCCCAGACCTCCTTAATATTTTGGAAAGTTCCTCCGAATTCCTTGATTTCTTGGAATTCAATCCTCTCTCGACGTCTGCCACAAGTTCTCGATAGGATTCAGGTCCGGACTTTGGGCGGGCCAATCCAAAACATTCGTACTTATATCTGCAAACCACTGCTTTATGTTTTGGATCGTTATCGTGCTGGAATACATAACTTATGGGCATGTGTGCAAATGCTTAAGGCTCCGTAACATCTTCCATGATGCCTTTATAAACGTGTTTGATCCATTCGACCGTTTATCCTTACTAACGGGCCAAAACCATGCCATGAGAATGCACCCCAGACCATTACGTTTCCTCCCCCATGCTTAACAGTCTTCAGTGTATTTTGGATCCAATCCTTTGTTCTGAGGACGTCTAACTCTACCATCTGATCCAAACAAGTTGAACTTAGATTCATCACTCCAAAGTATATTTTTCCAAAATCCTAATGCTTTATTTCTGGGAAGCTTAGCAAAAACCAAACGCCTCCTTAGATTCCTTTTGGAAACAAATAGTTTTTTCTGTGCAATACATCCATGTTCTAAAATTCGACGCCTTATGGTTCTAGCTGACAGATCCTGATTTATTTGAGGCGAAACAATCTCCTTAATTTTTGCAGAAGTCAAGAAAGGATCGGCTTTGCCAATTCGGCATATCAGTCTGTCTTCTTTTGGAGTCGTTTTACGGCCTACTGGCTTCCTTCTAGGGGTTTCAAAGCTGCTAGTCTTTTTATACACTTGAATTGCACCAAAGACCATTTTCTTCGAACAGCCAAATCGTTTAGCTATGGTATCCATTGACTCGTTTTCATTTTGATAGCACTGCACAATGAGTCTTCGGAGTTCTGGAGTGCAAGTCTTTTTTTTGCCCATTTTTGTCACTGTACATTATAAATTAATCAATATTAATGTACAAAAATAATTAAAGTAAACTGAAAACAATCAACTCACATAGATAACAAGCTCTTTTTAAAACAAATTCACTAATTCTTTTGTCGTTTCTAATTTTCTGTCCAGCGAAAATGTAGACTATAAATGAATTTCCTAAAATAACGGCACTTTCTTAGCTGCTCGAGTAGAGTCAGACTCATATTTGGAGCACACATGCCAGCCGCCAAGGACTAACGGCCAAACACAGTGGCGCTAAAAAAAAATTCTGATTAATCAAATGCATTTGGAGTGTTGTTTCTAATTTGGTGGCCACCACTGTATATGAAGTTAAGAATTCAGCGAGCTAACAGGATCCTGTTTTGCTAAAGTGCCTCGCTAAATTTTATCTTTGTAGACATTTTTGTATGGGAGATACAATTTAGCAGGATACTTAGCTTAAGCAAAACTTATTTTCAACAAATATATCCAACTCCTTTTTTTTAACCAAAGTCAGTATGCACCTTAAAATAATAGCAACCGCAATCAGAAACTCCTACTTCATTTTCTCACCACACACGTCAATAGATATTGGGATATTCAGTTTATAACTGCTAACGCATATTCAAAAACAAATCTCCGAATACTTACAATATACATCTATTTAAAGATATAGATCTATCACGAACCCTGCTTCCAATCATAGACACCTTATACCAGCGTTATTAATCAAAATAAAAAGCTGACCTAACAGATCAGAAAACTGAAACTCCTACTACACTTTTCCTTGTACTCAAAAATCTTGTAAAGTGTAAGAGCTTATAAAAAAGTACAGTGGCTCTTATAACTTTTTAACCAGAACTTGCGTCAATTCCCTTTTACTGAGAGCTTCAACTTTTAAAAACTCAAATTGTTATTTGATATGTACTGCCACCACATCAGATGAAAAGTGAATTTTATTTAACACTATTCCTTTTCCTATATTCTATCTATGCTCTGTTTCTTTTATCTAGCTTTGTTTTTCAGTTTTTTACCTACATATGCCTACCTAATAAAATAAGAAAACAACCAAGCAAAATTTTGATGAATGAGAAAGTTTCGTTCGACCCAGTCGTGAATATTTTGAATATGTCCTTAAGCAAAAAAAAAACACATTTCTTAAAGTACTAGAGAAAGATTCTCTTATTTTTCTATTTTTTAAATATTACCTCAGATCCTTAAAAATGATAAATTTTTCACATAAAGCTGACGAAATCTTACCTGAAATAAAGAAAAGAAAATATTTAGTAAAATTTGTAGATTTTGCAAGTAGGCAACAAGTTGAGAGCGAAAAAGTGTTAAATGTTGGCATAAAATGAGAAAATATAAATAAAAATTGAGAAGCAGGTATTAAAATTACCTCTTTAATAAGCATAGGCTTTGTCCTACACCGTAGAAGTGAGAGTGGTAAGGTTCTTTCATTTCACCTAGTGGAATCTATGTCTGCATTCGGTTTATTCGAGTTGGCCTAAACAGTTCCGACACAACTCCATCTATAAGTCGATTTGCTGTCAAATCTTAGATTAAGCTTATGTCGTTTTCCATTGGGCAAAAAGAAGCGTCCGGGAGAGTCCGGAATCGAAAAAATCACTTCTGAAACAGTTCCATTGGCACAAAAAATACTCTTCTGGTGATTCTGAGAAGAGAATTTCGCTTCTCGATTTGAGGTCAGAATCCACTCAAGAAGCACTCACACAAATGTAATTTATGTATTTTATACAAGTCAGCTGACAGCCGCCGTAGATTATTTTTTGGCATTTCACCAATACTTTTGTGGGTTCAATCAGAAGCAGTTTTGTTGTTCCATTGGATCGCAGAATGAGTGGATCCCCGAGTGAAACCAATGGAAAACGACATTAGTATAAAAAAAAATTATTAACAACCATTGTTATTGACCGGGATCGTTCTTTTGGCTGAAACGCTCACATCAAAAGGGCAAACATACAACCTCTTTTCGTCATTTTGTCGGTTGGAACCCAAAAAAAAATCTGTGAGATGTGCACATACATATGTAAATTTCACACTGACAATCTCCTAAATTACTGTTAAAAGCAGTATTAAGCGTTTGTCCGCATTAAAAATGTATCCATCTACTTTGAAGAAATAAAAGATCATAGCTAAATGTTATTATCGGAAATAAGGAAATAGCACGAAGTCGAGGTCTCAAGTGGTTACCTTGAGAAACACCGAACAAAATTCAATTGCAAATTTGCCTTGACAGTAAATTATCAATCTCCATTGCGAATAGATTGAGTTTTAGTAATCGTTTTGCTGTTTGAAGGATTCGCTGATTAACGGAGTTCAACGACTCGATTCCCATTTACTTGATTAATAAAAATAGCCTCTTACGTCAAAAAAAAAAGATAACATCGACCCAGAAACGAAAAACCATCCCAAACAAATCAAAAAGAATAAAACACACTTCAACATTGATGATGACGTTAACAAACCCTAATTCAGTTATGACTTTTCGTGGGAACTTCAAAATGTGACACCCATTACAACATTTCGTATTCCCGCTTTTCCACACACCCAAAACAAAAAAAAAATTAAGTTCGTGTAACAATTGCATAAAAATGACCCAAAGCGACTAATTGTCCGAATGAATACTCGCAGTTCCATGCCATACCGGTTCATTGGCACACAAAAGACCGAAACAAACAAAATAAATGCCACAGTGCCAATGAACTATAATACATGTAATTATATTTTTTGTTTCCTTTTTTTTCTTGTAGGTCTTCCCCGACTCGACGTGTGGCAATCATTAATAAATGAATTGTTCGCTATAATGCTGACTTTCAGATGTCAAACAGAAAAAAAAATAGTTATACACAAATTTAAAAAAAAAATATGTGTTACCTACCTAAATCAACTTAGTTCGTTAACCCTCGTCGTCTGCACATGTTCATTGTTAATATAATGATGATAGCTTTACAATGTGTACCCGTCCAAGTGGATCTCGTTTTTCGTTCAGTTGAACTTGTATTCATGTGTCTCATTGAAAATTGTAATCTCATTCCATAAATTAACCTTGAACGTGCGATGGGGACTGGATACTTGAACTGATCGCATACGCATTAGAAAGAGACGCCCCAAATGCGGATATGAAATGGTTCACGCATTTCAATGTCAAAGTGACATTTACATTAGCATCGGTAAAGCGTTAGAATGTACCAGTTAAACGTGTAATTTGAAAGATAAATTAGTTGTTGTAATGCTGTTGAATGTTACAGATAAATTAGCGAGACAGATTGATGAATTGTATACCTAGCCTGTTTGTGCGTCTGTATCGGCTTCAATGATATTTATTTCGCTTCGGGTGTTTCTCTTTGAATAGAGAACACGTTTCTATGCAATCAATAGAATGTGACATAAACCACATTGGATATCGAGTGAATTTAATTTCACTCACCAATCAGCAATCGCGTAAGAATACAGGTAACACGTGCCAATGCCGCAGAGGTAACAGGTAACACGTGCCCGAGGACTAATAAAGACGTCAATCTGGAAAATCTGGCAACGCCATAGCGCATATAAAAGTGATTACAACATCAATGTCCATTGTCTGACAAAGTGAATTGACTTTGGCATAAGGAATACCAAGAAGGGCGGAGAATTGTTCATTCAATTCAAGAAAAGTTTCAATTCAATTGCAAGTTTGTGTTTGAGCAGCGATTTTAAAGAATGGTATAACTTACGTTGGTTTTGAACGTAAAATTGCGCAGTAGTTCTCATTGCCACTTAATATTGTTTTACGACTGGCAAAATCACGTGGCGACTGTTAGTCTCAACACATTCAGCTGCAGCATAAAGAAGCATTTGTTACATTGCCCACTAATGTTATACAGCTTTGTCGGTAACAGTTGACAGTTGATGTCGTTAGCCATTTTCTGTCAAAACAGTCATCATAAAGGGCGCGATTTCTATAGGTAACTTAATGTAGGAAAAAGAGAACTTGACGTAAGTTTGAAATACAAAAGAAAAGTTTTAAGTTCGTGCAGAGAATTATGTAGGTAGCACTGAATGCAACAATAGACGTCAACAATATCAGCAGTGGTTTTGGAAAAACGCAAGGAAAGTTTTAGACATTTAAAGGGCGTTTTTCTTTACTTGTTCCGAGAAGAGCAATGAACAGAGCTCCAGCAGGTCGAACATGCACTGAACCGAGTGCGTTCAGAAACACGTTTAAGCACCAGCTGTCAGGTGACTATTAGAATATACGATGTAGACAGGCTTTCTTTAGTCTGCTGCTATACTTTTTGCGGATTTACTACTGTTTTTAACAATCTATCTACTTACATGTTCTGTATCCGCATTTGCATTCCTGATCATCCATCTGTCAGCTGTCAAAATAAACTGAGCTCAGATTTTTACTCAGACTGCTCAGTCAATTTTTTTTCTAAGTTCATAGGGAGATATCTGAGCAAAAAAAAAAAAATAAAAATTCCGAGCTCTGATGTGACTGATCTAGAAATGAAACACGAACCTATTTTTGACAGTTCAGATCAGAACTAGAAATGAAAAGAAACTATTAAATGACTACTGAGCAAGGCTCAACCTCCGGCATAACTGCGTTTTTTACCACTGATTGCGAATATCTGACAGAAATCCGAAAGTATAACTGTCATGATTAAGTTTCTCATTTCAGTCCTTCGGACATAGTACTCCATTTGTCACAACATTAAAACACAATTAAATTAATGGTTGTGAGAAGCCATTGAACTGAAGTTGCGCCCATTACTTTCGAAGTTGGTTTACAAATTATCTTTCTGTTCTTCTTCCTTCTTAAATATAAAATCAAATGCAACTGTCAGTATGTCTATCAGAATATCTGTCTGTCAGAATATTTGTCTGGTTATTCTTTAAATACGTTTCTCGAATATCTGTTCAATCTTAACTAACTCATTTCAAAGATTTGATCAGATTTGACGTTGGTGAACGTCATTATTTGGCAAGTCCACGTAAAAATGTCCTTTGACAACCACAATCTCTCCTTAATACGTCTGGCAAGATCTTTACTATAACCATTGCGTAAGTGCCTGAAACCCGTCGCAAGTAATCTGATTGGCCAAAGCTAATTGCCAACCAAATCGGAAGATCTATGTTTCAAAGCACCCAGTTATTTTGTCGCACAAATGTCAACCCGTAGACAATGCAGTTCATCTATCCAAAACTTTCCAAACTAATAAGGAAACACAGTTCACTTTACCTACGGTAACAAAATGAAGCAACAGAAAAATAGAAACGTACGTTTCCCCTTTGCCGACGGCTGTTTTGTTGCATTATTTATTTTTCTCATATAAGGTTCGCGGGATTTTTTTGTTTTTTAAATCTTTTTCTTTATTTTTTTTTTTTTGTTTCTTTCTGCTTGCACCATATGAGAAAATACCAAACAAAAGGAGCCCCAGCTCCCCAGAGCGCACGCTATGAGGTGTGTTTTCAATGCGAAACGCACAAGGTCGTTAACTTTATACTTGTGAGTTGTAAGTTATATATTGGTTGCGCGCCTTTTAAGACTCAGAGCGAATGTTTTTCCGCAATAATCTCGCGTCCGAGACATACCATACCAACAGAGAGTTTGTTTACCACATAAATAAGAGTTCGAATTCATTAGTCCATGCTTGACGTCAGGCGAATATATAATGTTTTTGCATTCAGGGCAACACTCGTATTGTCAATAGTGATGCTGTGCTTGTTTTATTTTTACCTAAGGAAAATTATTTCAGATGGCAAAGTTTCCCTCTTCCTAATTACAGCCAACAAATGACCGACGACCGATGACAGACCGACCGATGACAGACCGACCGATGACAGACGGCCGACCGACCGACCGGTGAACGGAAGGAACATCTTACCTACATATTTATGCGACAGGAAAAAAAACACATTCAGAATAAAAACGAGTGCGCAAGATGGAGGCAGCAAAAAAAATGGGGTCATGCTGTGTGACAGAAGAAGAAGAACTGATTTCATTTTCGGAACAAAGGGAGTTCATCATTAATTTCTTGCGATCTACTTTGTTCTTATGTGTGTCCCTGTTGCTCTAGGTTTTGTGTGGGGCTCGTTTGGCTTTGGATCTAGTTGTAGGCATATGCACAGTTGTGTGATTCATGTGTGAGTGTACTTTTATTTTATGGGTTTGCACAATTGTTTTATTGTTTCGTGCGCATAGTATTAGCGGGCGCAGGCTGGCAGTCTATGTTAATCTTAAGATAAAGCACAGAAAGATCTAGATGGAGATACATGTTGGCATACATTCGTGTGAATGTGCTAATCTTTTATGAAATTCAGTGGATTATGCTTCTAGTTTGATATCAGAGGGAAGTGGAACGTTCTAGATAAGAGCTGATCTGATTGCGAGCGATATGCGGAAGTGTTAATTGTTTACGTCAGACAGATAAGAAGTATATAGTCAGATCTAATAGAGCGGTTCTAAAAATAAGCGTTTTCTGACAGATCTGTCATTTTGACTTAAAACAATGTTGCCGTGTTTGTATCAGAACTTAAATTGTTCTGATTAGAGTCTTTGGATAGAGCTATTTTAACAGTGTCTCTTTCGACATTAATTTGACAGATCGCTTGTCATTTAGCGATCAATGTAAGATTTTAAAGTAATAAGAAGGAATTATGTCAATGGCGGTATCTTACATTTCTTTGATTCAAATTCAGAAATAGTACAGGGTGCAATCTTTTATCTCGGTATGAAAAAATAGAATATCTTTGACATTTGTCAACCAATTTTGAAACATCAATTTAGTTCAATTTGAACCATGAATCGTTTCACACCGAAAAAAAACACGCCGAAATAGTGCCGCTGTACATTGAAAATGGCCGATCAGTTGCTTTAACTCAACGTGCATATCGTCGAAAATATCGTGGCGGCCAACAAGCACCGTCTGACAACTGAGGCGGCCACTTGCTTGATGTTGTATTCAAAAACTATTCCAAATAATTTGCAAAAGACCAAATTAAATAAAAATAGCTCATCGATTGTTTTATTTGAAAGTTATTCAATATTCACATAGCGAAATAAAAGCAGTACCAAAAAATTGACGGCTACTGTCGACAAAACTTTGTTTTTTTCCAAGTTTTTTTTTAACCGCAAATACGAACAACTTTACATTGCGAGAGAGCTTTAATTTGCACCGAAGGCTAGAGTGATCTTATATTGGTTTCTATTAGTTACAGTAAAACCTGTCAAAAGTGACCACTTAATGGGATTGAAAAAGTGGTTCAGTTTACGGTCGGGCTCAATGTTAAAGGGGATTATCGTTCGAATTGCCGGTCCGCCGATTATAGAGGTAGAAACTTGTGACAAATGGTGTGTTATAGGAAAGATGTTGACGGTCCATTCTTGTTTCTCTGGTATTAAGCGGACAAGCAAAATTTGACGAAAGTCGTTCAGACAAACCTTAACTATTGCGCGATCTGTCAAAAATTACTGGCACAGATGACAAGAGAAGGCGAACTCGAATGAATGTGTAAATTCAGAATCAATTTTTCACTTGCAGCTTCCCATCAAACCAACAGAAGAAAACCATAAAAGTGACCAAGTTATGAACCTCTTATCGTTTATTATAAAAAATATTGTCACATTCATGACTGCACTCCCCCCATTCATGGTTATTTAATCTGCAAAGTAATTCCAAACACAAATGCAGACCACACCTCATCAACTCAACCGTTGTTTAACAAAATAAAAAAAAAATAAATGAAAAGTCCCTCTCTGTATGTAAGTAGGTGTAAGACAACACTCCCATCATGATTGCATTCAGCCTTCAAAACAAAGAAAATTCCGCAATGTCTCTTCAATTACAATCCATTAATAATAAAGATAAAAAAAAATACATTCTCCAAGAACAACATTTTCCATTCTGTTAGTTCCGCCTTCAAGATCGTTCGCAGAAATTGAACCGAAAGTAAACTGTACCCCCATACTTTTGACAGGTCTACGGTCTTACTGTCGCACAGCTTTGTTTGTTTATGACAGGATGTCATATCGCTATTCCTGAGCCCGTCTGCATTCATTGTTGCCTTCAATGAAAATGCAACAAAAGTCTGACAACACAGTCTCATTGAATCATTCACCGCACACTGTTACTGATGAACGAACGAGGAAATCAATTTGCTTCAAAAACGACAATGAGAGGTGAAAAATTACACAAATCTCGCTTATTCCACGTTATCCTTCTTTTCGTATACATATACAGCTGAATAATGTAGATCTGAGCCCCTTGCACCGTCTGGCCTTCATCTTCGTTCCCTTGAACTGACAAAGGCCAGAAGCAGCAACAGCAACTATGCAACTTATACGGAGGAAAACGATTTTTCCTGGTTCACCAATCCCTCTCCCCCACCGTCTTGCACTTCCTCTTTCATGCTCGCGCAAGGAAATCGCTTTAAGAATTTGATTTTCTCGAGCAAAATCAGAAAATAGATTTTTGGCAGCAAGCCAAGACGAGATATATATATTCCACTTCTCTTGTGTGTCTTGTGTGTTTATGCATTCATGCTTGCGTGTAACTGTATAGCCCCAGTAACTATGAAGAAGCACGGCGATTTAATGAGCAATTCGTTGGATGAAAAGCTACAGAAACAAACCAGGCCCCGGTGGCGGAGAGACGATTACAAAATAACATTTGTGCGCTTGTATTTTACTTCCTTAAATAAAATGAATTCTAGCTATTTCGAAATTGCATTATTATTGAGTTGTTGACACAGATTCGAGTAAATGTTTACAAATCCTCTGTGCTTATACTCTGATTTATACCTTTGGTATACACAAATAATAAAAAATAATAAGCAAATAGATGAAATTTGTTAATGATTTGACAGATGGTTATTTTCTTCACACATTTGGCAGCACTTTGGACTTTTGATGGAGTTTCATTTGCAATGAAGAACGTTTTACATGACAAATGAACGTGATTAATAGCGACGGGACTTAAGACTAAGTAAGTTGCGACAAAATGTGACAGAAATAAGTCAAGAGATAAACCAAAGTTGTGAAGGCGTAAAGTCAGAAAATATTCAGATGTGCAAGAAATTCGTTCTTTTTTTTTGTTAGAAATTTGGTAGCTAGTTTTCAATTTATCTTCTTCGTCAGTCAAAATGTCACGACAGTCATTTGACAGATTGGATTATATTTTTTGTTTTCTTATATGTTTGGCAGCACTTATTATAGAGTAAGATTGTTAAAGGAACAATTTTTGGAATTCTGCGACACAACTAAAAACTCCACAGCAAATCAACAAGTTACTTGCAAAAAAAAATGTGTCAACCGTATTCTTATGTGACAGAAAGAACTATGACATCAATTTAAGCAATAAATGTAATCTCGTTCTATTGTCTTTCACTAGCCCGTGTGTGTAAAAAATGTTAAGCAGTTAACAATTTGACAGATGCAATTATATTTTTGTTTTATAAATTTGGCAGAACTTTTTTATGAAAGTTGAGGCACATTTTAACGAGAGAATGAACGTGTTATTAGCAATAGCAGTATGAGGAGAGCTTACTGTGAAAGTAAATGTCATCTTTCCAAACAGAGCCCCATCATTTCCCACAAAATACTACATTTATCTTTAGCCTACGCAATACGGATTGTACAAATATTAAATATTGTAAGCAACAAATCATTGAGCAATAATTTCTATAAGCCCTAATTATCCGACGAAGCTAGTCAAAACTTCAAAGGAAAGAAACCAAAAATGTGACAGCGATTACAAATGGGGTAAATAACTTTTTTCATACCGTTGAGTTGTTTTCGTTGCTAATGTGAGATAAGAACCTGATTTGGACAGTCACAATAAGTGAAATGGCTAGCGATTTGACAGATGAGAGATATGTCTTTTCTTTTTAATATTTGGCAGCACTTGTAAAAGGTCGACTTTATAAAATGTTCTTTGCCCACATTTGTCACAGTAAAACTTTTCAAAAGCACAGCTTTGTTGTGTCCGATCTGTCATCTGAAGCATTTCTTCCCTTTTTTGGTTAGGTTTGACTTTAGGGTCTCTAAAAACTGATCGGAAGTACCTATCAAAGATGTCCTCGTACAACACCCGGTAGATTTTGTTTTTATGACGTTCGTGATAAGCAGATCAAAAGTGGAATCATCACATCCGTGAAATTTAAATGCGCAAACATCAACGGTTAAGTAATAAAGGGTTTTCCAATTAGAGGCGTTATTGTGAATGACCCGCTATTTCGGTAGCTGTCACTTTTGAAGCTTTTATTCTTTGACATTTGACAAGTAGAAACTACGCCATTACTAAAAAGGGAACGATAAACGCTTCAACAACGCATATACAGAAATTGGTGGAAAAAATCGAGCTGTTGGGACAAGTTGGTGATGTGAAGAATAAAACCCGTGCACTTCGCTCAAGAACAACTGAGAATATTGCTGCTGTAGCCTAAAGTGTTGAAGAAATCCCAGGTTTGTCCATTCCTCGTCGTTCTTTGGAATTGGGCATTCCACAAACGTCATTACACCGTATTTTGCATAAAAACTTGGGTCTTAAGGCTTATAAAGTTCAGTTAACACAAGAACTCAAGCCGGCCGATCATCAACAACGTCGTGTCTTTGCTAATTGGATCCTTGAAATGCATGAAAATGATCCGGAATTCCATCGAAAAACAATCTTGACTGATGAGACCCTTTTCCACCTCTGTGGCTACGTCAACAAGCAAAACTGTCGCATCTGGGGCTCGGAAAACTCAAGATAAGAGAGATAAGGTCTACGCCAACAGCCCAGCGTCGATTCAAGACCTCAAAGATAAAATTCGTGAGGCTATCGAGGACATAGGACAGCCACTTTGCGATTTGGTTATGGAAAATTTCATGAAAAGGATATGGTCCTGTATGCGTGCAGTGAAATACCAACACCACTAGTTATACTATCTCTCTCTGCTAGAATAGAACATTTTAAGTTGCCCTTCACATAAATCAGGCATCAAATCGATACAAATGGCATGAGAAAAACTAAGCAAATGCAATTCGTTCACTTAATCTCCAGTGATCTCCTTCAAACACTCTGCAGGACCAAAAAAAAACCCGGAAACCTCTTTAAATGACGAAAAATTGTAAGTCAATTGCAAGTGATAACTTAAAAACTTACTGCCTCTGTCATACATTTCCGACAGTCAAGAGTGTGTGACTGGTGCATCATTTAAATTTAATTGTTCCCATCACACCATCAGAGTAGTACCAGACAAAACGTCAATTAAACTCAATGTGGGAAAAGCCAACAGCAACAACAACAACGATGTGCTGCTTAATAATAAATTCAATAACCTTTGTAATCGGGGAATAATTGTCAGTCATTCGATGCAATTTATGCGAAACAGTCAGCGTTCTGTTGTGTTCATTGGCTCGCTTGCATAGGCGTACCCGCATGTGAAAGTCTCTTCTTAGCAGGTTCTTGATGAAAACAACAACATCCACACATGCCTGGCGCAAATAACAACCGAGCGAGAATCAAAATCAATATCAACCGACAAATAAAAAAAAATCACATTCTACTGTTGCACACAGAGAATGTAATTAGATCGTTCGCCTGTCGTTGTGTTGTGAATTCGATGCACACTCTTGTACAGCGCTGCTGCGCATAAATAGCTCAACGCTCAAGTGAAAGATGAGATACAGTCAACCGGAAATTAAACGACTGTCATTATTCGACACTCGCGGAGATTGAGCGGGTGCCGCGCCGCACCGGGGGGAGGGGGAGGAGCTAAGACATTTAAACGTCTTTCCGCCAAGTGCGTGTGCTGCAGAAACAAGTGAATTACAGCGCAATTGCACATTTTGTTGTTTATACTCTGTTTCGTCGACGACCTGGTCGAGTTCTCTCAACCCGATCAGATTGTTGCGTTCGTTCAGTGACTTGGCCAATACAAAGCCAAATAGAACGTTCGAACAGGGTGATTCAATCGGTCGCGAATTTACAACACTTCCTGTTTGTAGAGCGAGTGTTGCATTGCCTCTGTGTCGGAATCTTTGAAGTTAAGAATAAACAAACTTCTTTCGACTGATGTGTGAAACTACGCAGAAATGTCAAAATGTTTGATTTGTTCATTTGTCGGATGAATCACAGCGATAATCGGTGCACACATTAGAATGACAAATCGAATCTAAAATGTTTAGTGGCTCAATATCCGCGTTCAATTGCTCGGTAGATGGCGGCACCTCAAAGGCAATATACACACAATTATATTGCTAACGATATGTGCTCGAGCTTTTGAAAATTTCCTATAGAGATTTCTCAATTTAAATCAGAAGTACCTGCAGACAAAAAAGAACTATCGCCTGACAATGCAATTTGATTCTTATCAAAATTGAATAAAGAAACAAACGAGTACTGTCACTAAAATTCGAAATAAATTGATATGAAGTTAAATTTATACTTTCTATTTATGTGTAATTAGTCATTGTTGTCATTTTTTCGCCGCTGAGCTAGCGCCAGAGATTTAGTTTCATTGATACATTGTCAGACCGACACATGTACAATGTACTAACGTCCAACTTAAAAAGGAAAACAGTTTAACGACGGTTTTGGTTACGTTTATTTTCATGAATAAAATAAAATAGCTACACATGCAAAAATATAATTTGCCTTTGTAAGATTATATGATATTTTATATTTTTATGTGTCATTTCGGTTTTCTCCCATTTTCTCAGTCTCTCAAAAATTTCCTAGAACTATCACAAATATCAATACTTTCGGAATATTTCCTAAATTAAGACAGCCCAGGACTATTCTTAGGACAGCAATTTAATTTCATTCACCTAAACAATTTGTTTGCCGCTGCAATTCTTAAATTTCAACAGTCAGTTTCAGTTTGCACTTTTTTAGCTTCAGTTTGCATTTTAAGTTTTAATTTAAGAAATACTTTTATTCCAAAAAAGTGCAACGCTTCTGAAGTATGTGTTGGCGCGAATCAAATCTGACAGTTTGCGTCCAGTATTAATTTTTTTTGTACAATTTGTATTTTAACATTTCGGGAAAGAATGTTGTGCTTCGCAAATAAAACTGTCAAATACAAACTACAAGACTACATAATTCTAACCAAATTTTTTGACAATAATCGTCAATTTAAATAATTTACTTTCGGTGTTGCCAAAATTGTGTTTTAAGGTTACATGTGCAATGAAACTTATTTAGTTCGCTATCACGTCTTATGACGTTTAATAAATTAACTTTCCCAATTCTAAATTACATGCATTACCAGCAAGCTGCCAACAAAATCCCATGAAATAAATGACAACTGACAGATATAAAAACTGTGCCAGCTGTAGTCAACTTCAAAACGATTTTCCGATTTTTGTGACTGCTATCCGGTAAAAAATAGAGGTACGTGGGGCGAACGGCAACAAAAAACATGGACATGACGTTTTTGACTGTGTCATATATATGATATTTTTGTGATATATAAGTTAGTTACTTTCAAAAGTTATGATTTTATGACCAACCAAAAATTTAGGCAGAAATCACTTTCTATCAGAAAATGCCAATTGCCTGTTTTTTTTTTTTTTTGGGTGCATATAAAATCGTCAAATTGAGTAGGTACTAGATTTGGCACTGGTAGTTCCCATCCACTTTCCCAATTTGCACAACCCAAACCGTCATGTTATTGAGGAAATGTCAAAAAAAGTGATTAGATGTCAAAATTAACCTGTTCGTCATTAAATTCATCAAAAACGGACTAGCCCGCTCATCTTGAAAAGAAAACTATTGTCTTCCGTAAACATCCATTGATCACCATTGACAGTGCAACACCCTGTTGACTGTGTAAAATCCTTTATATGGTCTTCCAACTCGACCATGAAAAATCTCACGATTAACAATCTACGATCGATGAACGATATAAACGCGTGACAACCACCTCCACGATGACTAGCTGGAGCTCAGAATATTGTGGTTGTATTCTCGTATCGCTTCCTCATTGCTTTAGCGATGATCACCGCTAAAGAACAAAGGAATAAAGCGAAACAAAAAAAAAACACCCAAAGAGAATGTAAGTACGTATAAAGTATGAACATGAACGTATAATAAATTCCAATTGTTGTCGTGGTTTCATTTTCATTCTACACGCGCAGTGTGTGTAGAATCTTGCAAGGAAAGATGGTTACTTGTACATTATTTCCTTATATGTCAACTGCGCTTTTGAAGAGTTCTGGCATGAAGTGAACGTCTGCTGAGTGTTGACCTCCCGAGTTGAAGTCCTTGGCTTCACTGTAAATGGAATTACTGTTGTTGTAGTTGTTGTTTGTGAATATAATTCCTTGGTCTTTGTTTGCTGGAAAATGTTTAAGCACGCTCAAATTGACTTTAACTGTCAAAGTTTGGATTTGTCGTTTGGGGAAAGGAAAATGGAGAGAGATAATGCTAATGACAGCGAGCGGAGAAATGAGGAAATCCTTTTGGTTACACGAAATACGTGTCAAACATAGACAAACAGCCGTTCAAATGGCTGCGATCTATAGATTCATGTTTCTGTCATTTAATTTTAACAAAAACAATCTGTCAATATTTATTTCTGTTTTCAAATTTGCCGCACATCTGAGCGGGGAATAAAGTTGCATGGATTTGGCACCATTGCATTTTTTAAGTCTAGTCAGGCATGTAAATGAGGAGCTCTTTCTCTATCACGTATAATTTCCCCTTTGCAAGAGCAAATATTATAAAGTGTATGAAACTAAATTTCGTACATCTGCCTTCATCTGCAGTGCCACTCGCAGAATATCTGCACATTTATTTTGATAAAGTATCAGCATCGCTCTAGTAGAAACGTGATTAAAAACATATTTATATTCCTTTTATGAACACGGTAGTTGAAATTGTATAAACAAACACACCTAACTGAAACGGAAAATAATTTATAGTAATATCGAACGACTGCTTATTTTTTTTTCTTTCGGAGTGTGTATTAGCCAGCTGCAAATACAGACTCATAGATTCAACAAAACACATTCCAAATTTGATGGATTTTGCTAGTAGACAAAAAATATGGAACAGTTCGACTTAAGCTATGTATAAATGGTAGTCAAACTTCGAACATTCTAAAATCTAGTTACCTTAAGTCAACTAGATTGGTCTGTAATAGATGTAACCTGAAAGGAAAAACTAGATTTATGTTGGGAATGTCACTTTTTAAACGTCAGTCGCATATGAGATCTGTCAACTAGTAAGTAAATTAATAAATAATTGGCGCAACAGGTCCGTAGGGACCCTAGGCCTAGCTTCTCACAACCATTCGTCTTGTGTGAGTTTTTATTTTTGGGACGAATGGAAGGGATCTACAATTTTATGCCGAGTCCAAACGGCCGATTGAGAAGCTCTTTCATGACAGTTATACTCTCGGATGTTTGTCAGACGCTCGCGAGAGGTGGCGCAGTGAACAAAACCTTAAATTGGAATTTGGGCTTTGTCGTCAAATAGTACTCAGTCACAAATTTCTTGATTAGATTCGGCGGCGGCTTTTCATAAACGTCAACTAAAACAGCCGCTCCAAGCAAATCAAAACTGAGATACATCAAGTCAGACAGTGTTGTCAGACTGACTAAACTAGATACTTGAACGTCCCCATTGACGTAAAAGAATTTTACACATTTTTTTCCAGATTTTGGCTTTTTGACGACGCAAGACAAAACTTTAAGAAAAGTGCGGTATACTAAGCCAGCCTCTATATAAGAATTACACGTCATTGTTGACGTAAACGACTTTTGCGAAGTTTGATGTTTCTTTGTTGTGTTTCCTATTAAATAAATAACAAAACGTTAACTAATCCTCAATCTAGAGAACAAAACAAACGATTATACGTCTCTATTGACATAAAGGAGATTTATCACTTTTGACGTTTCCTTGTCTGCACTTAAGAAAAATGAGATCTACAACCAAGCATTAGCCAATTCTACATCTACAAAAAAAAAACAGTTCTAACAAAACTAGCAAGTGGCAAGTAAGCCAGTAGAACCAGTTCAGCTCATCAGTCAAGAAGTACCTACCTAATAATTTCAATATGCATAATAGAAAAACTACAAAATTAATGTCAAGTGGATGAACATGTTTATATCCCCTACCTACTTGTATCAATAAATAGACAACAAAAAAAATATCCACACTTCAAATGATCGCTAACGCCAACAAGCCACTGCAAGCTAACAAGCCATTATGCAATTCATTGGTAAATAATTGCATCGCATTACATGACACACAAACACAAAAATTTACTGTGCTTTTTTACATTTATTTATTTATTGCATTTCGCGACAACTCAACAACACAATTGGGAACCACACGAGATAACGCACTAACCGGATTTAAATGAGCTGTCAGATTAAAACCCAAGACCAAAGGATTGCGTATTGCAAAATCCACAAAGGGTCCACCTTCCATTGGAGGCAATTAAGATCCAGTTCGGTTTTTTTGCAGAAATAATTGCAAAAGTACTGTTAAATGCACCGAAGCAAAAATTAATTGTCAAAAGTCGTCGCGTACCATCGAGGCCAAGGTTTTTGGCTAAAGAAAAGGCCATCTCATCCGGTTAAGGTCTCCACCACAATAAATACAAAAATCGTGCAAAACTGTACGTCGTTTATCTTTTCGATCCGTTTGGCCACATTTACTTTTGCGCTTTCCTCTCCACTGCGGGCTGGTGTTTGACGTTTGCGTTGCCCTGGTTTTGTTTGCGTGCCGTTTGTTAGTTCGTTGCACCCTCGTTGGCAAATTTTATGCTCAAACAGAAGTCAATGTCAACAATGGTCTCGTCGAAGATTAAAGGAAAGCAAAAACATTTTTTTTTTATTCAGCAATTAACGCTTAATGACAATAAGCCACCACACAGCTTAAGCGCCGCACCGTGTTTGGTTGAAGTTAACCGAAAGAAGATAATTACCTAAACGAGGACGGTTGTTGTCGTGGACATGTGCTGCGGTTTCTATGTTGGTCTGTTCGTTGCGGTCGACCTTCGTTTGATATCAAATATTTGGTAAATGACAAATCAACGCGCGATTTTTATGCTCAGCAATTATCTTTAATCAAACCACCGACAACATTGACCTGAGGTTTTGGCTTGTACTTGTTTTTGTTTTTCATCTGGCAGTGCGCGCCTGGTGGTTATGGTTAATTCGATTGGTTATGTTGTAGGCATGTGGTATCTATTACTGTTCAAGTTGAAGCGGAATTGATTTTATCAAAAATAATAAAGAAAAGTCAAACAACAAACAAACACACGCCTTTGATTGAGAATAAGAAATCATGACATTAGAAGTAAAATGTGTTGGATTGTGTTTGATTGAATGATTAATTTATTTATTTTGCCAGTAATGAGAAGCACGTGTATTGTCCGATATGACTTGAAAACAAGTGAGCAAGTGGCAGTTTGTTGTAGAACAAAACAACAATCTGACAATGCTGCTCATAATCCTAAGCTGGCTGTTTTAACAGGCGAAACAAAAATTGTTCGCGCACTGACACATTTTGTGAATTAATTTATTGACTTGTTTGAAGCTGTTCATTCAGTACTGGTTTCCTAGGAAGTGCGTCGAACACTTATGCTTATTTTCAAATGACAGATTAGAATCCGCTATCTGTTCTATAAAATCAGCGCTTAAAGTAGAGCTCGGACTGCAAACACATTTCCGGTTGATAGTCTGGCTGTCCGAACTCGTGATGGATGTATTTTCGATCGATTTTCTATTTATGCCCTCAAATACCAGTGAACGTATTATTATCCACTCTGACCTCGACTAGAATCAGACAAGAGAATTCGGCTGCGACAAAAACACACGACTTACACGTTTTATCGTTAAACGTCATCGTCAATAGATAACAATTATACTTTGTGTACCTGCAACGGATTTCGAGGTCAGTGATAATTATCTTGAAACACCTGATCAAAGTGTCATGATCGATAAGTATTACTTCGAGCATTATGATGCTGTCAGAAACCATTTACAACCCGTTCCCATTTGTCATATCCTACGTAAAAAAAAAATAGATTTGGTTGTATTGGGTATTATAATCAGGTTAATTGTCATGTTTTGCGTCATTCAAGGTTCATGACTTTTGACATTTGTCACCATAGCATTAGAAATAATGATTGTCGTAGTGTTTCTTTTTTTGAAATGCAATCATTTTACGGACAAATGGGATAGACTTTGTTGAATTTCCTTTCCTTACCTCCACCAAACTGACGACTGTTTTAAGTGAAACGTCATTTGGCTCGCTGAGCTCGGCGGAAACGAAAAAGCGACAGGTCGTGCGCAGTTATTCGGAACTGTTATGAAACGAAAAGGCGACAGAAAACCAGTGGAAGTAACGCATGTGGAAGGGGACATAAGAGGGAAACGAAAAGGCGACTTACTTATGTTCCGAACTCAGATGAAACGAAAACAGGCGACAGATCATTGTGCAGTAATTCGAAACTACGATGAAAAGTAAATGTGACAGAAGATGGGTGTAATTTGCGCATGTAATGAGGCAACTCGGATAGAATAATACATAAAAGAGGTCCGAAAGGGCGACAAACTTACAATTATTCATATGTAGAAAACATGTGCGGATACCTGTTGCGCTTATTTTTATTTTTTTATTGTTATTTTGGTCGGTTTACAATGTATCATCTTCCTTTGCTTTGTCAGTCTGTCTGTCAGCCTATCTATCTTGTCATTCTTCCTAGGTTTTCAGAATCCCATCAGGCATCCATTGACCTACGTACAATGTTGTTTGGAGGAAGTTTGAGCTGATATTTAAAGATTTTCGAAAAAGAGGGCGTGGCACATTCCTTACAATGCCTCGTAAAACGCCAAAAATTGGTACATGAATAAACCCCACCCATCAGAGGCACTTAGCAAAATATGGGTGATGGGCGTGCCATCCTGCACGTATAATCAAAATTGAAACAACATGCAGAAACCGTCCTATTTATAGCTTCCGTCAAATGGTCTGCAAAGAAGTAACTAATCCAGTCCAACGTTGGGCGAAGCAAGACCTACTTATTATACTCTTTATTTTCTCAGCGTGCCATTGAGAAAAAATGCGAAACATTGTCATTGTCGTCTTCCTTTTATGTCAGTTCGTAATCGGCGAAACATGATACCGTATGAAGGTTGTAAAATTATATAGCGCATCAACTGAGATATATCTTTTCAGCAACTCCTTCCGGCATTCCACTCGTAAACAACCGATTAAAATATTCAATTAATTTTTAATAAGGTCAGCTAATTATCACAACGAAAAACAGTTTATGCTTTCCATCTCCTTCCCCTTGTCTAAATAAAAATCAATCACGTAAAGCAAACTGACCCACCGTAGACGACGATGAATACAACACAAACATATCTGTTTCATGGTCAGTCTGAAGCTTAGGAAAATCGGAAAACCGTAAAAAAAAACAAACGTTTTCTTCTGGGACTAATTTGTGGTTCCCATGTTAAAAGTTGCAACAGACCGCAGTTGGTGTGTATACATTTTTTGTAATTGAAAAAAATTAATTATGTTCCCAATTACAGTTGAAATTGTGTTGCTGGTAATTCTTTTAATTGCCTTAATGAAGGACAGTTAACATTTCGTAAGAAGCAAAGGGCAGTCACTCGGTTGTCTGTCGATGGTCCAGTGGGTTGGGAGAGCACAAGTTGCCCTTCTTGGTCGCACAAACATCTGACTCAATGCAAACGACTTGTTTCATTGACCTTTCAATTCGAGTGTCGGACACTTGACTTGACTTGGCGACACCGAAACTCTCTGGGGTGTCTGGTAGACTGATTAAGCTGCGAAATTGAAAAGACTGCCGAGAATTTCGTAGGGAATTGGTTAAAATGACGTTTGTTTGTTTTTTTTTTATTAAGAAAGATAGCACTAATCAAGCTTCATAGTCTAGGAGGCGGGTAATGTGTTTTTTTTTTAACCTGTTTAGACATGCTCCACCAAATGAGGGTTGACATCGACAGAAGTCATTGTCTGAAAGAGTGGTCTTACAAAAGGCAAAGTAATTTTAACCGTTCAAAATGAAGATGGATGAGTTCTGGATACTGCTTTAGAAGTTTCAGAGCGCCACTTTTTCTAGTACAACATAAAATCATACAAAAATAAAGAAACGCCATTTTATTTTCGACCGTTTTATAAAGAGACATATTGTCATTCTTCGCTCGTTCGGACACGTTGTCCTTCAAGTTTAATTTGCTGTCAAAGCAAGGTTAGGGCATGTGGACTCTCATACAACACTAAACACCATAATGGGCGGTCTTTAAATTAGACCCAGGGCTTTGTTAACAAGAGCGAGGGACTATCGAAGAAATTTTGTACTTTCAATCAGCGTTGTGTTGAAGTACTTAATTGGGTAATTTGGCTCAAATATTTTAGCTTTGGCTCAATGCTCCGAGCCAAATAGAAATGGCTCACATTTGGCTTAAAACTCACAATACTTTCGTACAAAAAAAAAACATTTGCTAAAAATATTAAAGACACGAAACAATAGCTGGATAAAACGATTCACCAAATGCACACACCCATTCAGCATATCATTTGACATTGACAATTGACTTGACATTTCAATTTCGCTTAAAAACCGACAAAATTGACTGTAAATTGACAGCTTTCAAAATTGAGTAATGTTGGGTTTTAATGCGTCTCGAGTTCGGGGATTATTCGCAAAAACACGATCTTTTGCGTAGCTCCACATTAAAAAATCGAACGGTGTCAAATCGCATGATCTTGGTTGCCGAAACGTGAAATAACGCGACCAGAAAACTTCTCACCAAAGCCATAATTGGTCGTGTTGTGTGGCTTACTACCACTTTTAGTAGTAGGTTTTAATAATTTGAACGCGTTGTTCGATTGTTAAGCGATCCATTATCGTAAATGGCAAACATTCAACTAATATTATGACACTTCGAATGACAGCTGAGTTTGACAGGTGTCAAAGACCAGCGCTACCAACTTGAAACCACGAAATGAATGACCCTGTATATACAGTGTTGGCCAAAACTAAAGCACGAAAAGATGTCGCTTTGGAAAAAAAGTGAAGAAAATTCAAAAAACCTTCGATAACTTTCTAGCATTATTATTTTTTACAAAACAATATATATCAGTCATCAATTTCTTATAAACAATTTTCTTATAACTCTTAACTTATTTAAAATATAAAAACATAAACTAGATTTCATTAAAAACTAAGTGGACAAAACTAAAGCACATTTCAGAATTCATAAATAAAAAAAAAACATTTTCTACTAATATTTGGTGGCGTATCCATTATTTCTGATCACTGCAGCACATCGTCGAGGCATGGAGCCAATAAGGTTGTCAATAATGTGCGTAGGGATGTAACTCCAGGCAATTTGAGCCTGTTCGAGCAGCAAGTCTAAATTGGAGCATTTTGTACCATCAATTCTCTGATCTACAATTTCCCATAGATTTATAGAAGAAGCTGTCACTCCTGAGGGAGTGACTTTGGCACAACGTGAATTTCGTCGCAGATTTCCTAGCCGTCCAACGCCTACTGGTGAAACACTGCGACGTTTAGCCGCTCGCCTCGAAGAGACTGGCACAACACGAGACGTTGTCAAGAGTGGCGGGCCCGGAGCGCCCGTTGTGCCGAGAATATCGCCTCTGTTGACGCGGCCATTTTTTTTTTCGAGAACGCCGCTGGTCAAACGACAACAGTGAACGGTGCGCGCTATAGGGCCATGTTTACCGATTTTTTTCTACCGCAATTGGACGATTTAGGACTGGAGGACATGTGGTTCCAACAGGACGGAGCTACGGCACACACTGCGCGAGCCACAACCGATATTCTGAAAGCGGTGTTCCCGGGTCGTTTTTGGCGATTTGCACCAGCCCGCAAGATCGCCTGATTTGACCGCTCCAGACTTCTTTTTGTGGGGCTTTTTGAAGTCGCGGGTTTATGTCAACAAGCCTCAGACTCTTGCAGCTCTTAAAGACAATATCCGTCAAGAATGTGAGGACCTATCGCTGGAAGTTTTGGCCAAAGTGATGGAAAATGCCATAAAAAGGGCTCAAATGACAATCAACTGTGGCGGCGGCCATTTACATGACATCATATTCTCGACTTGATGTAAAAAAAATTAAAAGACCAAATAAAAATAATCCACAAGAAGAGTCAAAGTTTTTCATTTTATTTTAAATTACAGCCAAAAAACATCGGAAGGTTATTTTTGCGCCACCTTGTAGAACTGACATTAACCCTATCTGCTCTCTCAGCAACCTTAATCAGAACGAAGATTTTTATCATTTTATAGCAGTTTGTCCTATTCTACAGGAAATGCGTAGGCTTTACTTTAATAAGAGTTTCCTGTCCCCTGAGCAACGTTTTAGAGTGTTAAACGGTGAGAGTGGATGGAAGCTACTTGCACGATATATTTTACACGCGAAAAGTTATAGAAACACCTATTTGAATATTGAAGTAAAAGCCCCGTTTTTGCACCTACTGGATGAGCAATTATCTCAAGTAAATTGTCCAATCTAAATTAAATTTTTTTTTTGTTTTAGCCAAACTAAAAGCCCCTTTTGTCCACCTATTGGTTGAGTAATTATTTCCTTTTTCTCTTTTGTTCTCTTCCCTACTTTATCATTTATCTTTTTCTTGCATTATTCTGTTAAGACCGTTAACCAACTTATCAGTCATAATCATGTATTTATCTATACTTAATTTTTTTTTTAAATATCAGATCTCCTTCTCATAGAATGAATTAAGTTAACATCCGGCAGACGGCTTATATGCCATGCTTGTATCCTTTATTTTCACTAAGTACTTATGTAAATGCTTTTGAAAATAAAATATATAATAATAAATAATAAAATAATACACACTTTACAGAAATAAACTGTGGACGGACTCTTGGGTTCCTCAAACCAGAAAGTCCATAACGTCATTTGCTGTAATGCATTTCATACAGACCCATTCAAAGGTCTTTCAGAAATAACCCTTCGTCCATAGTGCTAGCGAAGGACGACTTTAAAACAGGGAATACTAAACTAATACTCCGGTATGTTTATTACGAATATTACTAAATATTTCATATGAAAACTCGATATTAAAAATGTTGCAATGTAACTCGTTCTTGCTGATTTTAAAAATTACCAAGAATGTTTAAATATTTTAACTTTAAGTCTGTTTCATTCACTAAAGTTTGCAAATTGGAATTTACGCAGAACTATGCAATTATCGGTTACAAGTCCAAATAATGCAACAATAACATCGAATATGTGAGCCTTAGGTATTACTTAGGTTACCGAGAAAATCATCCAAAAATTATAAATAAAGGGTCTTTCATTAAGGACTTGACAACTTTTTTTTTTAAATAGAATGATAACTATTTGAGATATCTCAAAAAAAAAGAATACCATTAAACGTAACGTGACGCCACCGGCATGAGAACCGCATCAAACACTGACTTTTTGCAGACGAAGTGCTGTTTCATAAAGCTCATGAGGGTTCTCACCTGTCCTGTAACGCATGTTTTACTTATTTACTTACGAAGCCGTTTAACCAAAAAGATGATTTTGCGATGAAATTCTTCATTTTCTTCCATCATGTCCAGAGCCCAATTCGAGAATGTGCTTCGCTTCATATGATCAAGTGGCTTTAGTTCTTGAGTCAGCTTGTTCTTGTAAGGGTGTAGGCTAAGACCCTTACGAAAAATTCGCCATAATGTGGTCTGGGAGAGGCCCAATTCTTGAGAACGCCGTGAAACTGACTGATTTGGATCGTTTGCGACGGACGCCTCTACGGCAGCAATATTCTCCACACTTCGGGCAAAACTTAGTCTCACTGGCACGGCAACATCAGGCAGCGAATATTCGGACTCAAATTTTATCACTAGACTATGAAATGGCTTAAAGTATTAAATTTTAATTAATTGTAAACGTTGTTCCTTCGTGTACTTCACCATGATGAAAGTGTTGATTTAACTGAATATTTTGACATTGACAGTTCGGTAATCGGTTTAAGGGTGCGTTCACAATGAAAGACTGAAGTTGTTAAATCGCTTCCATTAGCGATTATAATATGTTTCCACCGGACACTAATCGCGAGGTTTAGGGCAAGAGATTACAATTAAATCCTGAGGTGTTTCCACCAAAAAATCAAGATTAATTTGACGTTTCACCTGATGTGTCATATCGAACAGCCCAAATGTCAAATGGACTGTACATGCAAAAATTATTAAAAAATTCTAAATAATTTTAATATGTATATTGTTTTTTTAGCTTTACTGCAACTATGAAGTGATAATTCTTTTTTATTTATTTATTTAATGCTTGAGTTAGTATTATTTTACTATACTGTTTTATATTGTTTTAAAGCTTAGTAAGGCTACGAAAGCCCTATTACATGTACGAAATGTGTTTTATATGAGGGAAAACCTGCCAGCGTCCATATAATCTCTAAGGGGCGTTTGCTCATACGATTTAATTTCTATTTAAATACTTATAGGTTTTTTTTTTTAGGGCATAAACTGTCACATAGGAGTTTATGTGGCACTTTATTCGCTATGAGTTGTATCAGCAAACGGCCCTAAGTGTAATAATGTTCTACACAGTGTTTCTCAAAATTATAGATAAAAATTTTCGAAAAGAAGATTCAAAACAAAATTAAATCATTTGACGTGAATTAGTGGAGACACTGATAATCTATTGATTCAAGGAAAACCTGTAATAAGGATATTCACTCAATCTCATAATTTTATGCAGCTCGAAAATTCATAAATTTCTGCGGTGCTTTAAGTGAACACTCCTCGGAAATATAATTGCGTAAATCGCGTTTATCGACTGTCAAGTCGGTTGTCAAACTCAGCTGTTCAAATTATTTCCAAATTTATTTTTTTCGTTTTGCTGCAAATCACAAGCATTTTCATTTCTGAGTACCTACTCAAAATTATTCTTTTACTTGATTATTACCAATTTGAGATCTTCCTAAAAAAAAACTCTGGAAACAAACAACAGACGATTGTCTGTCAAAGTTTGACTTTTATGATTTGTGCAACTTTCCGCGGTTGATTTCCGAGCCTAAATCGTCGCGGAAAATTATGAGGTCTGCTTAAACTGACAGTTCATTTACGAGGTGGTAAAATTCTGCAGTTTATGAGGCTTTTACGCGTTTAAGAGGATACCCTTAATGAATGAGGCTGTTTTGGTAGTTCTATGTTTGACAATACTACATGTCAAAGCAGTAAGTGGCTCAAAGTAGCTAGAAGTCTATACGTGGCCTGGACCCTAGAGTATACCTATTTCCCAATCTCTGAGAGTATTTTTGGAGTTGAACACATTTATAGTGCTTGACTAGGGAAAGTACACGAATTAACCTATCATAAAAAAAATATTGACATTTAGTACAAACGCGGTCAGACATAATTGCTGAAAAGGTTCGCGTTCGATGTTTTATCGACATTGACATTTGGGACGTTTTGATTCCTAGTTTAGTAAGTCTGACAGCTGTCTGAGATTGGATTTCAGTTTTTATTTGCCCAGAGTGGAGTGGTCAAGTGAATAGTTTTTGCTGTTGACGTTTAGGGAGAAGAGGCCGACAAATCTAGAAAATGCTGCCTGCATACTCAGTTAACATTTCGAAAAGTCAAATCTAAAATAAACAGAGTCGGAAAAGTCCAAAAAAAAAGGGCTGGTGAGACAAAAATGTGTCTTTTTTAACCTACTCTGTAAATTTAGAATTTTCTCACGAACCATTAGTGCGCATAACATTAAAATAGTGTTGTGATGGCAACCGTTTTACATTTTAAACGTACTTATTTGGAAATAACAATATTTGAAAAATTTGCGAAGGTCCTTTTCCAAATAAAACAAGGCAAAATAGCAACAAAATAAAGGGTGATTTTTTAAGAGGTTTAGAACTTTTTTTAAAAAAAAAACACAAAAAATTCGAAAAAATGAATGAAATATTTATTTGAATCGATAGTTTGAACCTTGCAATTTAATGTTTAAAGATAATTTCATGCAAATGTTGACCGCGGCTGCGTCTCAGGTAGCCTCATCGCTGAACACAATTTTTCGATAAAAAAGCGGATCCTCGGCCAGCTTTCCAAGAGCCCATTCACCAAAAATTCGGCGTTGTGGTAGGTCGGCTGGCTTTAGTTCTTGCACCAGCTGTATCTTAAAAGGCTTTACGCCCAAATCCTTCCGCAAAATTTTCCACGTAGTGCTGTAACAAAGGCCTAACTGCTGGGAACGGCGCCGAATCGACATTTCGCGGTCTTGTCACACTAGCTGATACGGCCGCAATATTTTCTTCACTACGCACAGTACGTAAACGTGTTGGTGGTTTAATGTCCAACAAAGTAAATTTGGTGCGAAATTTGGTCACAATCTTCCGAATAGACTGCTCAGAAGGTCGAGAATGCCGATCATAAAATGGAAGCAGCGCGCGATGAACATTTCGAACCGAGCACGAATTTTGATAGTAAAATTCAATAATTTGCAAGCGTTGTTCATTTGTAAGACGATTCATGGTTAAATTGCAAACCAAACTGAAGCTGTTTGACAGTGACACAAGGTACTAAACACACGTCAGCTGTCAAAACCGGTGTTGCCAAAACCAAACCAGCTAAAAAATCACCCTTAACAGGCTCTCAAAAAAAGGTTCAAATTTCGACTTAAGTCAAACAACGGTAACGCTGACCGGAAGAATACAAAAACATTTTAAAATCTAGTTATCTTAAGTCGACTAGATTGGTCTAGACTAGATGAACGTAAACGCAAAAACTAGATTGGTCGGGAACGTCACTTTTCATACGTCGCCACAAATGCAAACTGTCACGATTTTTTTGACTAAATTCGTCGGCTACCCCTCCAGAAACATCTGCTGAAACAGCTGCAGTCAGACAGCTGTCAGACTTACTAAACTATATACTTGAACGTATCCACTTAAACGTCTCCAATTCAAGTTGCCTAGTCAACGCGTTCGGATACCTACTACCTAGTCCAGACAAATCTAGTTGACGTTTAACGTAATCTAGTTATCCGAACGTCCGCATTGATTTGACGTCTCACTAACTATCAATCAATGGAACGCGTGCATTTAAAGCTAGTCGTCCATATTATGCACACTATGTTTCAGAAATCAACCAAAATTGTCACATCAATTAGGTGATAATGTTAAAATATTATTATTGTAAAATGTAGTTTACTGAACTTTGCATGCAAAAGGAACTTTTAAAAATTCAGTTTTATTATGTATTTCTTGTCTCTTTTAAATATAGTTAGGTATTCCCAGTGAGATTCACATTTTTCTTGGAATGAAGGCTTTATCCAAAAAGAATGGAAAAGGTAATTTACACGCGAACCATGTAGGAGCGCTTTTTATGCTGAACGGAGTAGGGAGGAGGGAGGTATTGTCATTCAGGCATAAGGCATTCTTGTTTGTTAGCTTGAAGAAGTAGGTATGTACATATTTATTTGTTAGAAATCTAAAACAAGTAAGTTTTGGAATTGTTCAATATTGCTAATCGTTCTGCGGTAGTCGATCCATCACACAGAACAAAAACAAATTCGGTTTCGTTATTGTTCTGCCACAGAAGACGAGTTACGGCCTGCTTAGAGCTGCAAACATAACAATTATAAAACTAAATAGATCTAGGCCGGTGTAAACAGTTTTATGTCATCAGTCATCGCCTGATGCGTCTGCTTTGGTCAGCTGGACTTTTAAAATAACAGCTCAAGTCTTTTGACAGTAGGTCAGCCCTCTTAGAGCTGAAAGTGTCGTGCAGTAAAATTAGCATAACGCACCATCCTCTACGAGTGCAATAGCCTCAAGTGAACTTGTATGTTCACCCATTGTGACTGTGAGTAGGATTCGGGCTTCTTTGTCACCTTCGTTTCAACAGTTCAATATAAAACAAACAGGCGATATTCCGATTAAATTGAGTTCGATTTTAAACGGCTGTACTTTCCCAGTAACAATCACTGAACTGACGCAAGGGTTTTTTAACATTTTCAGCGCATAAAAACCTGTCAACTCTGCAGCAACAATCAAACCGGATTCATTTGGAGTTTTCTCAGAATTATGACAAAGATAAAGGTGGATACGAATGAAACCAAACAAAGGTAAACTACAGCAGAGATAACATGGGGTCATAATAAAAGGTCACCTAGGAGCAGTAGAAATTGCATAGAATGCTAGTCGTCTCTCTGCCGCAGGTAGGTATACCGTATACAGAGAGCGCTTCATTCCAACACTTGGCACTTGGCACATAGAAGGGACACAAAAAAGCACAACCGAATCCGATATTGATCGGGATTCTGCGTTCGGCGAAATGAAAAACAAAACCGAACAGAAAATTCAAACTCACCTTCAAAAGTGCCAAATTGTTATCCCTTGCTGAATTGAAAACAATCATATTTAGATGCATTCCCTGTTGCAACAACGAGGATGAAGAAAACACATACACCACCGAAAAATAAATACAGTGCACTATATTTCTTCCTCCCCCTTTGGCAAATTTTTCTTTTTTCTTTATTATCTAACGACTCACTGAACAATGGCGCAACAACAAAAAATTGAAAATGAAAATTTTTTCTAGCTTTGGAAACGAGCTCCTCCTGTGGGGCGTGTTTGGGTGTATGTGTGTGACTTGAGTTTTCCTCTTTATTTACTTTTTTCCTATTGCTTTTGCTCGAGGATGAGATTTTTTTTTTCTATTTTTTGCTGTTGATTGGGCTCGTTCTTGTTTGCGACTCGCGGCGATAGGGGGGCAATGACGAAATTTTAACAAAATAGAACGAAATATCTTTATTTATTTTTTGTTTGGTCTAACGATCTGTTTGCGCGTGTATTTTCTTTAAAATTTCCACAAGATAAGCATTTTTTTTCGGATTTTTTTTATAGATATTCCATTGCGACGCCACGAGGCGGCCTCAATTGATTAACGAAACGAAGGAGACTGACGGTTGCGGCTGGTGCGAGAGCCAGCGCTAGAGAAAAACGAAACGAACAACAACAAAATGCGTAATCGGCCCGACAAAATTCACGCTAATTTTGATTTTATATTTCGAAGTTATGTATTATTTCGGACGAGTGTACTTTTGATTGAAATTGGAATTTTTTCAGCTTGAAGGAAATAAAAATAACTTTTTCTCACATCCGTTCTCTCCGAAATCGTTCTATTTGGCGATTTTGACAGATCGGCGAATTCAAAGCAACTGAAATGAACAGAATGCAGTAGACAGCAGAAAGCTTTGCTGCGCTGGGCAGCAGAAGCAGAAAATATTATTTTATTCGGTGAAGTTCATTTGGAATTCATCGAGGCGAATGAGTGTGTCCGTTATTTTCGTTCGCATTCGCACGCAAGCTCTGAGTAGTTTTGTTGTTTTGCTTTTGGGTTTGTGCGCAGCGTAGACTGTTTTCATTTTCCGCCGAATGAAATGAATATGGATGAATCTTGACGAAAGTAGTGGAAGGAGCAGGGTTGTGATGAGGTATAAAGATGTCACATGTAAGCGATCCATATTTAGTGTGAATTGGATAACTCACCTTTGCCGCGAATATCAATGGTAAAAACACTTGTGCCAGAGCTTATGCCGACGAATAAATGTAAATGAGAATGCATTAAAGACAATTATGCGATTTTACGAAGTTGAGTTAAGTTTGATTTAACAATAGGGGGAGTAAAGTCAAATAAAAAACATCCTCACAACAACACATTTTGAAACGAAATGCAATGATCTTGGAGATACTATTGACACACTTGTGGAATATACAGCGTAAAACGACTTTTGGGCATTGGAGTGTTTTTTTTTTTTTTAATAAAAGATAATGTCAAAATTTTAATTTAAGATGCGGATTCATAAATCAAAATTGTCTTGAATGTAAACAAAAAATACAGAATGTTTATTAAAAAATAGGTACCGAGGTATCCGAATTAATTAAAACAAATTGCGCTGGTATACGTTAGCTGGTATACGTCAGATAACATATATAAAACTGTTTTACGCTGACTAAAGGGTTTATAAATTGTACGCAGTGTTAATTAATACGGGGTCAAATCTTGTCAAATTGTACCAATCCGAAAGTGGGTAAGAAAGAACGGGTGTAAAATAGGTTTAAGTTAATTTTACACCCGACCACTATGCGTGTTTTTTAAACACGACAATTTAAATCCATATCCATCATATTCACTCACAAACATGACAAAGATAGATTTAAACGTGGATTTAAAACAGTAAACCGATTTTAACCCATTTGAAACCTACGTAATGTAAAATTTCACAAAACAATTACATTTGTTTGTTGTTGTTTGTCACTTGGAAATTTATTTGATTTCTTGTGACATTCATCAGTCATCATCATCACCATCCAATTCCTGTCGAATCATAGAATGTAGCCTCCACATCGTAGTCGACATATTCGACTTCGAGGACAACGTTGATTTACTATCAACAGCTTTCCGACAAATTTGTCTTCCGACAGAGAAGACATCAACATTTCACAAATGCAATCATTTTTTGCTTCTTGCTATTTTTTATTTTTTATTACAGTTTTGTAACTACCAAAAACCACAAAATAAAACGTTTTAAGCTCGTTCGTGTATATGCGATGCGCAACCTAATTTCTTTATACGAAGGTTACCTGCTGTCAGACTCAGTAAACTAAAGATTTAATTGACATTGAGGGTAAGCTATAAATGTCCATAAAAAAGCTGTATTCTCGAACTCTAGTCGCCAAACCACTCTCCAAGAGCGGAAGAACCCCATTGCTTCTTCTATCTACCTCTAGGTGACACCACAGAGCTGTTCAAGTTTCTCCTCTGTGAAAGAGCGAGATGACGGAACTTGCACTTAAGACTTTCCATAGTTTATAAATACAAAAACAAACATTTCACCAGTATTTGCTATTAGCATACAAAAATGGCGCCAATTCAACACCGCTTTCGTTACTAATCCATTTATCTCAGAATGAAAAACTGTTATATATTAGTCTATGCTGCCACAGCGCCATCATTTTACAAAAATAAGCAATAATAAAACCTTTTTAAATCGCTCTCGTAATTAAATACAAAAATTTTCCCATGAATATCTCAAAATGGCCGATTTGACAACGACCAAAGCGACCATCCGCCATATTTGCAAGTGAAGAGCCAAACCCGGTTGTTATTTCCAACATCACACCTTTTGTACTTCTCTTCGCCGCAAAACATGCACCTCATCTCACTCATTTACCGAAAGTCAGACAAGGCAAACACCTTGTTGCGGCGTTCACTTTGTTTTCGTGCTCCTTTTCGAACTGCTTGAATTGAGGCAGGCCGTGAGAGAAACGTCAGTCTTTGCAGTAAATCGCATCGCCGAACATCGTACGGGAAATCTCTTTTCTTTCGTCGTTTGTGCCGCTGTGTCGTTGCCGTCGCTGTACAATTTTGTTTTTACCCATTTTTGATTTGTGCATTTCTTTCGTCGTGTCGCGTAAAGAATCCAGGAATACTCGTGTGCAAATAAAAACAAAGGAGACATCTTCAAAAAATATATAAGAAATATCGTCGTCGTCACCACTAAAAAGTGCGTCCACAATGCGACGCATTGCCCCTAACGTTGTCAGTAGTGTGTGTTGGTTTCTTGCTACTTTGTTTTTGTAGAAAACGACTATTCGGCAAACCCGAAACCACAACTGTCGCCTTCGCCCATCACTGCCACCGCCGCTGTTGTTGCTGCCGCTGCCGCCGGCAACCAGGCTTTTTGCCGCAATTAATTGCGCATTTCGCTATGTTTACACGGATCAAAAAAACGCTAACGCCTGCCGCTTTCGCAAAGTACACATAAAGTGAGTGAGAGCGCACAGTGTGCTTACATGTGTGTGTGAAACCGCTTACACCAGAGATGTAGGTTGAAATAAAATTAAAAAGAAAAATTGTTCAAGTGAAAAAAGGAAAAGATTTAAAATAGTTTTTTTTTGTTGTATGTATTTCGTTGGGTCGTTCAAGAAGCCAGAAGCAGAGTGTGGAGAAGGGAATACAAAAATTGCCTGCCACTCGACGCCAATATTCTTTCGGCTCCTTTGTGTGTGCGCCCATATAGCTATACATATAGTACGCCACCGAGAGTGACGGGTATGTGTGTGTGACTTATTGAATCGCGTTTGTGTGTTACAAGTGGATTAAGTGGTTTTTTGAGGGAGCTTCATCGCCGTCTTCGTCCTCTTTGCTCTCTACGCCTTTCATTTCCCATCCCGACCGCCACCCCTTTGCCCGGTTGCCGCTGTTCGGTTTATCATCATCGGTTTGTTTTAAGTGGTTTTTATTTGGAATTCTTTTTTTTGCTCTGCGATTTCCGAGCAATTATCATAGTTTTTTTTTTGTTGCTGCTTCATCGCTTCGTCTCTTTCGCTCCAGGTCTGTGGGCTGTTTGTTGAGTGCAAGAAAAAAAGGCTTATCGACGTGTAGTGTGTACGCCATCTATTGTGTGTTGAAATTAAAGGGAAAAATTGAAAAAAAAAAAAAAAAACCTAACGGTTGTTTACAAAAGGGATATCTCTGTGTCACTAGTTTGGGTTGGTTTTCTTTAAATTCTTTGAGTGTGCTTTGCGCGTTACAACCTTAAGCCTGCACTTGGATATATTAAACTGTGGATTAATTAGCCTTCAACTAGCCAAACAAGCAACTCGTTGCAAGAACAAATCATTCATCGGCGATAATGTATCCGGCACCGGTTCGTCATCCTTCAGCTGGGGTAAGTTTAAGATTTTTTAGTCTTTCCTTTTTGTTTTCCAGTTAAAGTGCTATAGAATCAACGAAATAATTTGTTCAACTGTCAAAGTGACGTAATGAATAAACAGACATACGGTTGTGATTGATGTCAAATAAGTTTTGCCAGCGGCAAACATGCATTTGCTATTTTGCGCACATGTCATTTGACATTGCAATTGCCTAATTGCTTTCTAATGACTTTTACTTCCTCGGAATATGCTCGGAGCATGACAGTTTGTATGGGTTATGTTGAATATATTATTGTTGCGGTGAGTACAAGGTGAAATGAAGATTTGCCGACGGCAATTTCCCAAATATCAACAAATGATACCTATTTATTTTGACAGATATAACCAACACAGAACACACCTACGTTCATCAATTTTAAACACGAAATGTCAAATTTGAAAGAGTATAACGACATCCGACATCCATCATGCAACAAACAAAAAGTCCCCAACGACTACGTCAACCATGCAATCGAAATGTTAACTTAGTACTCAATGATTCGTCGGCTACCACCACACCATGAATGTCAAATGATAGAACTGTTCAATAGAAATTAAGAACAACGATCGCCTGCAGTCAGTTTGAGTAAACTAGAGTTTTGAGCGTCCCTGTTGTCCTTTCGCCAAAATGTTTGTTTGTAGGTAAACATTGAAAAAAAAAAAACCGAGAAGAGACAGATAAAATACGTCACACTAAAAACATTTAGGTAGATAACCCTGCAAATAAAGACAAAAATAGGAAACATTTTACAAAAGCTACAACGCAGTCAGTGATAGAAGTATTTAGCAGATGTCACGTAGAAAGGTACAAAACGTGAGAATCTGACTTACGTCAAGGCAATGTCACATGGTACTGTGTTGATAACTTGTTTCAAGGGTTGGTTGTTTTAAAGCATATTTCAGCTTTAGACATTTGCAAAGAAGACACTCGGCTTGTCTGACAGTTAAATTTGTTTGACATTTGCAAAGTATTAGGTTGACATATACCTAATACGAATGCCATTTGGATTCTAGGAAGGTAGGGACCTAGTTGTGTTTTACTTGGAAACTAAGTGAGACTGTTACGTTTATGTCAAAAAGTTAAACTCGTATACTTATTGACTGAGGAATTTAAAGAATTCTGATTTGGGTGTATACCCATACAGTCGAAAAGGAAAACCGCAAAACATAAATAAATTGATCACTATCCAAGTGTACATGTTCGTTGTTATTCTCCGGCCAAATCTTGTTTAATTAAGCAATTTTCGTCGCTATCTGTCACGGCCGAGTTGACATATGACTTTAGTTTTCATGTTGCTCACAATGGATGTGTTAATTAAACAATTAATATCTAGGTAGGAACATACACACGCGTTCACCTGTGACAAAATCAACACCTTATTTCCTTTTCGCCCGATTTTGTTTTTAGCCATAACACGTGTGACAGCTTGCATTATATATCTTCTACCACAATTTGAAACTGCTGAGCTATCAAAAGCATCTCAACTAATTTGTACTCGTATAATACATACATAGTTACGCGCTGTTACTACGAACAAACCCGATTAAAGAAACGCCACTGCTTTTTATTAGTAGGAACAGTAAAATATTTTGAAACACAGTATCATGTGGCACAACACATCAGTCCAGGCGTAGCGTAATTTAATCCGAGCACGTGTCACAGATAATACATTGGCTTGTTTATGGAATAGGGGCTGGGAGTTATCATTGTATTATGCGCATTGATCTCTGTGAACTTGGTAATAAAAGTTAGTTTTATTCATTTATTCTTGTTCTGTGTTTTAATTGCAATTAGCATGAGGAAATTTGAGAGTTTTATATGGGTATTAGGATTTTGACGGTTCGCAACTTGTCAAGGATCAGATCAGATGTGATAAGCAAATTCAACTAATTATTTCAAAGATTTTTGATTAAAATGCAATATTTTCAGCGAAAAAGAAAAAAAGTTATAGTCAGCATCTGTCATTCAAAGCAGCGGTTTGAAGCGAAAGGAAGATGGTGTTGCATGTTGATTTATTCACATACATTTGTAGATATTGATGTTGAATTATTTTGAGTTTCGGGTCAAACTAATTTAGTCACAAAAAACGGCGAGACAAGTTTAAATGTCAAATTATATTGTGACGGTAGGTAGGTACTGTCTATGGTACCTACTTAAAAGTTTTTTTTTCATTCAGTGTTGATCATTGTACCTAAATACAGATATCGAAAACTTTGAGCATTCTCTGAACCGAGCGTGTTATAGGTATGAAACAGATTTGAGCAATAGCTGTCACATACAATAAAAATATCCCATATGTGATCAGCATTTGTTGTGTTTCTTAAGTCTGCTAAACTTTTTTACAACGTAGTTTTTTTCCTGTATTAGCATTCGTATTCCTGATAATCGGCAATCATACAGTTAGCTGTCAAAAATAGCTGTGCTCAGATTTTTACTCAAACATTATTCTATCAAATGCGCTCTCATGATACTCTGCACGACTAAAATTCAAAGTTTTGATGTTTCTGAGTTAAAAAAGGAGCACAATATTTTTTATTTGACAACTAGGGATCCAGCCTCCTAGTAAAATAAATAAAAACGGCCTAATGTTCCTGTGGACATCACACATTTGTTATGATTTCCGTCATCTTACCCTACTCTAAGCAGATGTTATAAATCGTTCAACAATATCAACTAATTTGCTAATGAAATAGGTCAAAGAATCGCCCAAAATTAATATGAGTCTGCCGCATAGAACATTTAAAATATAACGTAAATTGGTTATCTTTTTTTGACTTTACATTTTCTATCTATACGTTGTTCTACAATTTGTCAAGTGTTTTCACTTGAGTTTTCATTTCTATACCAATATCAATGAGTAATAGACTTTTCAGTTCACTTATGAGAACTTTGTGTGATTCATTCGATAAACAATAGGAATGTTTTGCAAACCAAGCTGCTAGGCTATATTCAACCGACTGATAGGTTATGGAGAATGGTTTCGTTCAATTTCTAGAATCTGACAGCACTTTGACATTATTCGTTATTTCTTTGGATTGGGCAAATAGATTAGTCGTGTTTTAAAGTTGGTATCTCGAATCTCGTAAATAAAAACATGATAAGTTGACATTTAAACGTCAACTTTTCTTAACGACTCAAAACACTTTTCAAAATTAAAACAAAAATAACTAATATGTGCTAAAAAATGTCATCTTGTCAATGCAGACGTTCGGATACTTAGTTTATGTTGGACTAGGTTAACGAACGCGACAACTTGACCTGACAATTTTGGACTTATTCACAGTTGTTTATTTTTAACCGAAATTGCAAATCTTGTTCCAACTGAATGAACAGCTGGGACGCCTTATTTATAAACATTTGTCAGTTTCGGCGTTCTTTTTAGCGGCAAGCACAACTTTTTTGTTGTCCCCCAACATTGTTAGTGTCTCAAAGATTCCCTCGCTTCAACTGTCAAATTTAAGCAATGTTTTTTTTTTGAATTTAGTTAACAACGAGCACTTTGAACTATTTGGAATTTGAAATGTCAACTGAGTTTCAGGAATCAGTTTTCCGCATTTTCTGGAAAACGTAATTTTTAATTTTGAAATACATGTCAAACGTCAACATGTCAATGTTTCTACTGACAAATAAAAATCTATTGAGAAACTTTAAATGCCAACCATAATATCTCTCCAAAACCGAGCGAATAACAATCTGTCACATTTGACATTTCATCAGTCAAATTGCATACAAATTTCGTTCCGCTTGCCGTTACAAAAAATGCAACTTTCATTCAACCCTCGTACAATATTATCTAGCCCCGAACTCAAGATCCATTAGTGTCAACTGCACATTCGTCAAGCAAATGTCTACGCTTCCACGAATGCTCTCTTTGTCCCCCCACTGTGCATTGTTATTCGGATATTATAACATTTTTACACCGAACAAACCTTTACCTAATTAACCCGAGTTCTGTGAATGTCCCACACTCAAACCCAATCTACCTATAAAAAGGGGCCCATTCCCTTCTCAATTTCATAAAAAAATACCCAGTGACAAATTAACCCGAGTGCCAGCAATTGCACCCTTAAGCGCTTATTAAAGTCACAGAAGGGGAAGGTATAGAAAAAAATAACGTAAAATACAAATAAATAACCAATGCAGGTATATACAGACAAGATAAGGGCCACACTGCCACAAAGGATAGCAAGAGAAATCCTATAATCATAAAACTGCCACAACAATAAGTACATTGCCCGTGTTCTGTGTCTCGACTCGTTTCCATGCCCGGCTCGGTGAATGTGATGCATATGTCTCAAGAGCCACCCCTTGAAATTGATAATAACATGGTAGTACCTATGCTGAGTAGAAAAAAAGGTCTACAGACATCTGGTTCGATTTCAAACCAGTTTTCCAAACATCCATGGTTTCTATGTATACACCGTCATACTTTCATACGTGGCAAAGAGTGGAGAGGTGTGTGACAGCACATGCAGAAAATAAATAAATAAATAAGTGGATTTAATAGGATTCAATGAGTGTGCTCGCCTCTGACTGTCTATACGCAGAAGAGGACATCCGCTTGGTCGGTTAACTGGGGTGATCGATGACATCTCAAAAAATTGCCAAGACTGACACAACAAATACTGAATTTATTTATTTATGATGCGGCATTTGATTGCCTTTGCACTTTTACACGGTATATACCTACATATATGACACTTGGAGAGATGCTTTGGAGTGTTGTCACTTTGAGACGTCATCGGGCATCATGTTCTGGTTCATAAGTCCAGCGCTAGGTTGGGATAGGTTAAGATTTGCTGTTAGCCCAATTGTAATTCCAAACTACTCGTTGGACCAACACGTGCTTCAAATTAAGCGCTGGAGGCGACTGATTCTATAACTCTAGCCAATACGTCGACATTTTCGAAGATGTCGCCGGAAGGAGCCCATTCGAAACCCTACGTCACTCATTTCCGGAGGGTATACTGGTTTTAAAGTCTTTACGCGAGACTCTTGTCCAAATCAAAACCGACCTGCCGTGGTTTCAAAGCTGCATTTGACATAATATTTAGTGTTATTAGAAGGCAAGCTGCCTGAACTGCAAAATCAAAAAGAGAGGTGAAAATACTGTAGCACAAACATCTTTGTCAAAGTACATGCCTTAAATGACTTAGGAAAGCACTGCTTATTTGGATCATTGGCCGCATTCAAGAAACTATTTATCTTAATCTAGACTAGATTGGTCTGGATGAGATGTAACCTGAACGCAAAAACAAGATTGGTCGGGAACGTCACTTTTCCTACGTTAGCCACATACGCGAACTGTCAACTTAATACTCAGTCACGAATTTCTTGACTAGATTCGTCGGCTACCCCTCCATAAAAAAAAAAAAAAAAAAAAAAAAACCCCTCCATAAACGTCAACTAAAACAGCTGTTCATATGACCGATTTCTCCCAATCAAAACAGAGATACATCTAGTCAGAGAGCTGTCAGACTTACTAAACTAGATACTTGAACGCCCCCATTTACTTTCCACACTTTTAAACGTCAAATTGGAAGGAACAAATAAAAATTCCAGCCACAAGTTCCATATCGTCTTTAAAGTTCAAAACGTTTTCACCAATACAACCACTTTACGGAGCCTTTGGAACGTAATCTAACACTTCCACATTACTTGTTAAACTTCGATTATTCGAGCATCGATATACAGAACGAAATAGATAAGAAACAATCCACTTTGACCAAATGAGGTTAAAAACGTTGTCACGCGGCATTTTTCGCGCCTAGATCCATAGAAAACCTTGTTTCAGTTCCAAGAACCACCAATTTGACGTTTCCAAGTCGATCCAACAATGGAATATGGAAACAAGACGCGGCATTATTCGCTGTCAAAGTTTGTGAAATGCAACTCAAAATAATTATTAATTGTCATAATGGGCAGTGGGATATCAACAAAGTGAAATTAATTCACGGTTTTAATTTTAAATTTCAGTGTTTTGTTTCGCTATATTTCCACGACAGAAAATTAATAATTGGAAATACGTTCCACTTGCCGTCGGATAATTTCGAGAGCGAGGGCGACATTAGCAAGTGGAATGCTCCGAATTGAGTGTATTAGTGTTTTCCTGACATTTCGACAAGTGGAAATTTGTAGCAATAAATTCTATTCGTAAAATTCCCACGAAGGGACTCATGCTGAGTGGGGCACACTGCACATGTTTTAGTTTTCCCCAATCCATTGAACTGAATTCCCACGTGTTCCGAACTCCCGTGGGACTGTGTTTCCATATGGGTGTCTACCACTTCAACAAGTGTCGCAGAGCCTTAAATAACTCGTTTCGACAGTGTCGCTTACGATCACTTTTCCCAATCTGTACCAGCTTCTCGCCAACCCAACTAATTAAAAGAGTTCCATCCAAATCGATCTTCAAGTCTGTAAAACAAAAAAACACCAAATTCCTCTCCCAAATCGCCAGATTCGTTCGCCTAAAAATAAACAATTCATTCCGTCGACAGTTGATTTGTGAGACCCCTTCCGACGTCATTACGTATTCACCTCGCTTCACAACGATTAGATAATTAATGACTCTGAACACAATTATTTTTAAAATATTCCTCTCTCCATTACTCGTCTGGGAATAAAAAAAAAAATAGAAACAAATTATTCAAAAACACTTAACATCACCAGAAACAGAAAAAAAAATCATCAGTCGACAGTAAAAAGTAAAACACGAACAAAAACAATTGACTCCCGCTGTCAGTCTGACGCCCCATTTATGCAAACAAATTAATTGAATTCCAAATGAGAAAGAGCGAAACAAAACGAGTTAATACCAATATGGCAAATGTAGCAATCTATCGGTTCTGTTACAGTTTTTCCTTTTTTTTCTTTACTCTTTGCTATTGACATGACACTTAATAACTAAATAAAATGTCTCGTGTGTGTACACAAACTGTCACACCTACGCTGGCCGTCAGATCTTCGCGCCATGCACCACAGAGTAGCGAGTACCGCTACCGAGTAGGTGCCTCTCATGTGATTTGTTTTGTTTCTTTATTCTTTTTTACAATTATTATTCTTCCGTCATTCGGTTTTATTTATGATTGCAAATGAGGTTAATATTAATAGAAAAGCAAAGAAATATTTTGACAGTTTGCGCTTGTGCGACCAAAATTCGGTACCCTACTTATATCTCGCTTGTTCAAAAGGCCAATTATATCAACGAGCGCAATCGCTTAAGTATGCTTTTGAAATTTCCCATAAATTTATAAGTTTATCGCTGAAGTACACACAGCCGTATGTTATATGCGATGAATATGTGTCCTTAAGCGAACCAAGTTTGATTTATGGATGGGTGCAGTCCATTTTACTTTCATTACGACTGCTGTCGTATTTTTGTAGCATTTTGCGCGCCACTCTTGATTTTTATCGCTCGAGTAAAGCGATTTTTTTTCTTTGTCAATTGCGTCCAATGCAATCGGCCGAGGCTACGATTCTTTCGCTTATCTCTAAAATGGTGTGTACACTCGGTGTGCGGTGGTCGACATGGAAACCTCTCATCTAATCGATAACTAATAAAATTAGATTTAAAACTTGAGCAAAAAATAAATATATGTACACTCAAGTGGAGGCAAAAAAAAAGAAATAACAAAACACAAACACGACAAGACGACAATTCGTGTCGATAAGCACAAAAATGGAGCGAGCATGTGTAATTGTTTAATTGGACCTCAGGAATTGTGTGTGTTTTAGAGGAGCGTTGCTTCTGCTGGTCGATCGATATCGCGAGGTCTCTATATGAGTGGTAGGTTAGGTATCGACTCTGGAAGTTGTTTCCGAGTACTACAAACTTGAGTGTTGTTTATAAGACTAGGCGACGTCGACGCTTTCAGATAATTTATCGAAGTGGTGTTTCTTGTTTTTTCTTTTATTTATTACTCCCATTTTTTTTTGTATGCCTATACCTCGAGGGGGATCAACTTGTAATTGATTGTTTTGAGAGGGTGGGGACGGTATTTGTCAAGTGTGTGCTAACAATGTGCGAAGCTGTGAGCGATGGATTTTTTTTTTAAATGCGTTTTGGTTAAAGGAGTCAAGTTATTAATTATTGAAGTCATAAGGAGCGGTTAGATGGGCGCTGTTGAATTTTTGCTTAGGGCAATTCGCTGATTAGTTAAACGCGGCATGTTTTGACAGAAGATCAATGGAAAGTGTGGATTATCAGCACTTGATGGTTGGGTAATTCGCTGATTAGTTAAACGCGGCATATTTTGACAGAAGATCAATGGAAAGTGTGTTTTTATCAGCACTTGATGGTTAGGTCTGACTTTTCCATTAATATCCCATGAAATGTACTCATGGAAAGAGGGACTTAAGGACTCTTCACATGAGAGCGAATTGGTGAATCAATTTACCTGCATTTATGAATTGAAAATTGCTATTTGTTCGACCGCAAAAGCATTATATTTAATTAGGGAAAAAGAAAGCCTGAATCTTTATTGATTTAAATAGCGAAATTTACAATAACAGCAATTTTTCGCGCGAACTGTCACACTTTATTCACAATCCACAGAACACAGTCGCGATCCACATACCCACGAATGGAAAATTCGTTCGAACTAAACCTTTAAGGACCATTCACATGAGAGCGACCAACTACCTACGAACGAACGAATATTCGCACATTTTGACAGTCCATACATATGATACATTTTATTTGGTTACAGATATCCGCGAATCCAATGACAGTCGCCGTCATTTGTCTCTATTTTGTTAAAAAACAAAAAAACTCGAAAATGGAAGGTAACCGCATTCTATTGAGCAAAATGAATATTGTTGGCCTATTTGAAATTAATGCTTTTGACCATCATCCGCACATGTACAAAAACTAAATAAACAAAACTAATAACAGCAATAAACAAATAAATAATATTAGGCCTGTTTTTTGAGCTTCGATCTCAGCAAAGCAAAGTAATGTAGGATTTTCAGCACGCAATTACAACACCTAAGCTCTGCTTTACACTTCGAGACTCGCAGCAGTTGGTGTAATCGCGTGCTTGAAATCCTACTTCACTTTGCTTTGCTGAGATTGAAGCTCAAAAGGCACGCCTATTGAGTCCTTCTCATTTGATGTATGTATTAATAATAACCAGAGATGACAGAAATGCCTCTTTTTTGGAATTACTACATTTGTTACCTACGTATGCTACATAACTGAGGTAGTTAAATAGTTAACGTAACCAAATGTAGGAAATGTAGCGCTAACTGTCAAAATGTAGTTAGCGTTGTCAGACACAACCGTCAAACAGACAAACTCAATTATTCCTAATCTGTTTCGCTTTAATTTGTATTGAAATTTAACTTTTTCTATCTAGAAAGACCATGTAACAAATTAAGGTAGTAAATAATACATATCAAAAGTGTAGTTTAATCGATTTTTAATTTTAGTGTTTTGTTGTAAGCAATAGGGTGGGCTTCAACTTCCATAATAAGTTTCTCGTCAAATACCTGAATAAAGATAACATATATGTAAAAAATTGCACCGCTGCCTCTTTTCTTTAATAATATAATTTATATTTTTATCTGTTGATTCAGTCATATTTCTTTTATTTTCCATTCGGACCAAAACAAAACAACACCACCAAATTAAATACATATGTATAACAAAAAAAATGCAAAAGACATTTCAAGTTTGAGGTTAAGTTCGAACGAGTGTAGTTTGTGGAACGCGAATTGAATGATGTGGATTGTGAATAAACTTTGACTATTCGGGTGTATTTGTTCGCTGCACAAAGTTTGGAATTTGAAATTTCGTTATTTAAACTGTTCATTTACTTGTTTTCTTAATACATTTTGATGGGATAATTAATTATCCTCCTCTTGGAATAGTAAAATGTCCAATTTTCTGTTCATAAATGCATCAAAAGTGGTTTGATCGCAATTCGTTCGCTTGCTCTCATGTGAATAGTCGATTAAAAATGAAGAAATAGTTTTCATGTGAATGAAATGTCAAAAACTGCGAATATTTGCTTGTTCGCTTGAATAGTCCCGGTGTCCTTCACATAAACTGCAAGGCAGAAGCTTCACTGAACAACAATATTATATACTCGGTAGTTATTTGTTGTTCTTTCTATACAAATCTTTTGTATATAGATCAATCAAATGGCAATTTTTCCCAACTGTCAAGGGTCACGTCTGATTGCTGGTAGGGAGTGACTAGAAACTAAGCGATTGAGCGACGAAAAAAAAAGAAAAAAATTTAAACATGAAATCGTGTTGCAGTGGTCACATAAGCTCTGAGCCATTAGCGATTTTTATATGTTACTTGTGGAAATGGGTTTTCCGTGGGCTTTTTGTTATACGACGTCGTTAAATCGTTCACTGCGTGGTTGCAGCTTTTCTACATTCACTTATAAAATGCTTGTTTTCGTTAAAAAAAATTGAGTGCTTCGACTTCATATAGTCGTGATTCCTTGGGAGATTCAGCAGTCTGGGCGGACCTCACCTGTGCAACGTCTCTCATGATGAATAACACCTTCTAAACTGAAAAAAAGTCTCGCATAACAACATTTAATGTTTAACATGGAAATACATCTGCTTTGCCATTGTTCCGCTCTGCAAGAATGCCGCCTACGCACCCCAGAATCCGCAGGTGCTTTGCCAGAGCCACCGAGTTAACAGACTTTCAGACATAGGATCTCCTACACTTCATTTGGAGCACCAAGAGGTTCCCAAGCCGGCCAAAAACTTGATAGCGCTTGGTTTGTTACATTTTTTCAAGCTCACTCTTTACGGTGGCTTTATATTCGACCCTTTACGTCGCCAAAGGACGTGATGAGTTAAATTCCATCACACTCCCCTTCAACCTAACCTCACTTGCAGCACAGTGGCAGTCGCTTTTTTATCCTATTTCGAAATAGTGATTCAAAATAAATACCACAAGCTATCGCTCTGACTGTACTACTATCAGTTGTAACGTACCTTACCTAATAATAAAAACGATAGTAACAATAACAATTCCCACCAATCATTGGCCAAATGTTGAGCTGAAAAGGTAACCGAAATGCAGTGCAGCGCTTCTTTCAGTTTATCACCAATTGAATTATGTCCAATTAATTGTATAGGTAGGTATGCACATCACGGTCGCACAAAATCCTTCAATACTTCACCAAGCCATCCACGAATCATGTGGTCGATGTATAGGTACATAGTACACACAAACAAATATCTAACAAAATGGTGTAAGTTTCAATGTAACGCAGCAACATTATTTCGACAGTTTGGGATGCAGGTCTGCCTGCGCGCACCAACTTTACCTTTTGTCCCATTCTTTAATTTTTTTATTTTTTTTTTCCAGAACTCATTTGTTTCGCCACCAGACCTTAGCAGCACATTTCCAGGTCAATCAATATACACTACTCCACGTGGAGTCCATATTTGAATTCCAACATGGGGTGAGCATCGTGTTCAATTTGTATAGAAGATAGTGATGATGATGATGCTGCCGGTAAAGTTGTCTTGTTTTGGCCTCGTTTTTTTTTTTTTGAAGATTTATTTGTTGCGATTAAAAAATTTCTTCGAATATTTCTGTAGGGGCATGTGTGGTGACTGAAAGATGTTGATGTCATCTAAAAAAAAAAACCGAAAAGCTATTTGGATTACTAGTTTTTCTCGCTAACTGACGGTTGTCATTTTTTATGGCCCGTTGGCATATATCCGAGAAAGAAGGCGATAAAAGACCACTTTGTCCTTGTACATGGTCCTCCTGATGAATGACCATTCGATGATCTTAATATGGTAGTAGATTGATTATTATCGAGTAGAAAAACTACCCAGTTACTGGCATGACTTTCAGTTGCTGTCACCCTTCGATATTTGTCCCATTTTAAAAGGATTTTGCTGCTTGGATGTTACCAAAAAAAAAAAAAAATCTGGAATGCATTTTTTCAATTCTTATTATTCCCCGAAAAAGATTTTTGCAAATCACAGTGATTAGATTTTGTGATAGCTGTCAAATCCTTTTAGGGAAATGTCAAATTTTTGATTTGTAAAACTCTTTTAGACAGTATAAAATCTATTCGAATATTCGTTTTCCATGAGATCTACACACGTCGTCATAAAATATGATAAAAAGGAGAAAATACGCAAAGTAACGAGTAAAATTAATAAGTAACGAGTAACATTAAAACGTAACGAGTGAAATTAACAAGTAACGAGTACATTTAACGATTACGGATAAAATTAACGAGTAACGAGTAATATCCCTCTTTTGTCCGAAAAGATAATTTGTTTTAGCATGAAGTGCATCTACTAGTAAATTTGTCAATAAAACAAATATGTTGACATTCCTTATTACTTCACTCGCTAGTATTTGTTGTAAACCGACAAAGCGCGAAAAGAAAACAAAAACGTCTGTCTATAAAAACCGAAAATAGACCATAACCTGAATTGGCAAACGCATAACAACAAATTGGTCCAATATTTCTGAAATTTTTTTTTTCTTAAATTTGACAGATTTGTATATTAGAAAAAGGTGAAAGGTTTGAAAGTGAATGCAAAAGGCCATTTTTATTTAAACTCTTCTGAGAATACATTACCGCTAGAATAAATTTGTCATTTTGTCAAAGGCCGCCAAACATTGGGTTGTCAAATAGTTTTTCCACTTGAATTTTTGTCTGAAGACATAAGGTACGCTTAAATTGTATGTACAGGGTGGTGCAAAAGAAACGAACGGGTTAAGACAGACCTATTGCTCTATTGCTGACAAATGTCACGAATTTGTTAGACAAAATTACATTTTATAATTTCTTAAAACAAGAAGAAGACTGAGGACCGTTTGCCGATATATACGACTCATATCGAATTAAGTGATATAAATGAAATGAAATGAAAATGAAAAATGCAAAGTGCCACATAAACACTTAGATATGTGACAGTTTATGCCCTAAAAAAAGTATTTTAGTAGAACTTAATTCATTAAGAGTCGTATGAACAAACGGCCCTGAGTGCTTCAAATGACGTACACCAGGGAATTGACAGAGATAACAAAACAGCGTGATTGGGCGGAATTTGAAGCGGGAAGCGTATTGCGAATTGTGGTCTCGTATTACTTTTGACAGCTTATCCCTTATGCGATGAATCGAATAGATTGAAAGAATAAATTCTGCATTACAAACGCAAGAAATTAATTTTGGTAAATTTGCATATCTAACCTGTCAGATGGAAGAAATAATGAAATACTAAAAATTGTACATATATATATACATGTGTGAATGTACATATTCAATTTCCTTGTTTACAGCCAAATCGTCCCTATAAAGTTTAGTAATGCAGGCTTTCGCAGGAAACATTTTACCCTACTCATCTAATATTGATATTTTACGAATTTGACGGTTAATTTGACAGGAACAGACTAAACTCACTTGTTTGACGTTTACAAATTTCGATTCCTAGTACAGATTGCATTTAATACACGGAATTAAAAAATTTATAAATCAACTGTCAATATATTTTTAAAACTTATAGTTAGACAAAAATGCACTTTGACATTTCGAAATGGAAAGTGAATGTAAAAGTGACGTTTGCTGGCTAGATTTCTCTGATGCCCTTTCGCAAATGGGCAAATATGAAAAAGAATGAAAAATGCTTTCAGACTGCTGTCAGATTTGGGAAACTACAAATCTGATTTGATTTTGACGTTTCTGAATGTGGCACTTTTAGGCACTTTCAAAAACCGAGTTGTCTTAAGTCGACTAGATTCGTCTGAACTAGATGTACCATAAACGCAATAACTAGACTGGTCGGTTACGTCACTTTTTTTCCGTCAGCCATATATACAAACTGTCAGCTAAGTAGTCAGTCACAAACTTTTTTTTTTTTTAAATTAATCGGCTTTCCCTCCATAAACGTCAATTGCAAAAAAACTTTAAGTGACGGATCTAGGCCAATCAAAACTGACACAAATCTATCCAGACAGCTAGCTGTCAGACTAAATAAACTTGATTCTTGAATGTCCCCGTTGAATGCGATTTTTTTTTTTAAATAAAGCGCTGACTTGGAAGTTCGAAGGATACTAAGTTATTTTCTAAATTTTCGCGGTTTAGCGCGGCAAAGGTGCCTACCATCACCTGTCAGAAAAAATGTTCATTTATCGATACGTCTACCTGTTAGAAAAAGAGTTAATTAATCGATACGCCCACCTGTCAGAAATAGAGTTCGAGTATCGATACGTTGATATGAAAGCCCTACAGCAGTCCTGAGACAGTTTTATTGTATCACCAAGGACCTCTTACTAAAAACGAATGACAATTCATTGTTCTGTGCTTAGCTAAGGTGCATCGACCCAGCAGATTCCTGTGAAGATCTCCAAAAAAACCGATAGCTTCCGCGAATTCCATTGCCCAAAACTCTGTTCCAAAAGTATTCCCGCGGAAGTTTCCAACGCATTATGTCACTTTTACGGTGCTACCCTTTTGCACCCAAAATCATCCTCATCATCAACATGATCCAGCGAGCTACTTAAGTAGGCGACCCCGTTTACCTTTCGAAATTATGTAAATCCGACTCGTGTCGGAAACCATGTTAACAACATACCGCCACTACCGCAGAACGCTAAGGAGAATACTAAAGCCCACGTTCGTAGTTCGTTTATGACCGATTTACTTTGTGTGACTCCAACCAGCAATGACCACAGACGAACGACATTCGTCCCGTCGCTATAGGGGCACACCACCAGCTCCACACAGCCACCCACTTTGCTGTTCCGAAAGCTTGTCGCTCCAAATTCTACAACGTGCGGGTATGTTTATGCTTTAATGGCCCCACCATTCCGGCCCATAAAACCATAGAGAACACTCATAGTGTTGGTGTGGCACACGGAAACACAGAAACATCGCAGAAGTAGCTTCTGGCGTTTTTTGTTTCTCCCGCTTTTATATTTGTTCATGTTATTGCCCGCCCGCCCGTCCGGACCATAATGCTCGACGGGGCAAAACGTTTTGGGTGCGCTGTAGCTGTTCAGTGTTTGCTATTACTCGCACAACAACAACACCTGACACGAATTTAATTACTCATAAATTGTGCAACGAAAAATAAACGTTTCGCTCCTTTGATTGATGGCACTCGATTGGTGGTGACAATTAAATCCGTTTAACAAGCATTCCCGACTTCGTGTTCGGAATCCAAATCGAAATCGAAGTCTCTCGCTCTCTCGGTGAGCGAGGGGGAAGACAGAATACCCACCGATTAGATGACGAATCTATGGATCTGGGCTGTTTTAGGGGGGCAGGTGTGGCCTGAGAAGAAAATCCGAAACGAAAACTACATCGACCACGACGACAACGACGACGACGACGATTTAATTAACACAACACAGCACAAGCAGCGACCACTCTACCGTGCACCGATGACGATGAAGACTCCTCCAACAGCAATGGCAGCATAAATACGCTACGATTTAAATTTTTTCGCCTGCTTATGATGATGGCTGGCGATTGTGGCGAACGGCGGCGCGCCGACGTCAGGGGAACGAATCATTGAGCTTCTGAGTGCCAGTGTGACGGATGATGAGACGTTGAACTTTTTCCACACGATGAGCTCGGAAAAGTACCCAATTACGAGTTGTAGCGACTTATTTCATTTTTTTTTTTTATATTTTTTTTGTATTTTTCAAGCGTTGCTTCCTCGGATACAGATTTTTATTTTTATTATTAAGTTGTTATACTTTGGCGGTTTTATAATGAGATTAGTTGCTGATACTTTATAGACAGATGATGTTTTTGCCTCGCTAAAGCGATTGCGTACGAGTTGTCGTCGCCTAGATGTGCGGTGTGGCGGCCAGTGCTCATTGCTCTACTTAGTTAGTTGCAACGTAATTAGGGTTTAAGTTGATTAATAAGATGTGTCAGCAAAAATATGAACAACCAGACAGAGAGAATAAATCATGCGGCCAAGAAAATAATGATCGCGACATAAACGATTTTATATATAGGTTTATATATATTTTGTTAATTTCTTTAATTAATGCAAGCAGACGCGACGCAACTGATACACAAGTTTAATGAGTTCATTTAGCGACAATAACGTGACGCATTGTGGTGCGAGTTTGAAGTCTTTTTTGCGGTAGATGACTTGTTGAACCAAAAAAAAAACGTCAAAGACGCGATCTCAATGTCAGAAGAGAGAGTTATCTGTCATGTTTCGATTGAGCAAATATGTTCATAATTTAATTTTCTTGTTAATTTAATTAGAAATAGGTAAATATTGCTGTGACAGCTAGACCAATTCAAAGTCAGCTTAAAAATAATAATTAATTTATGTAAATCCAAATATTAATGTAATCTATGAAGTCTCAATAAAATACGTACGTACAAAAATGTCAGTGTCAGAAAAGATGGACTACTGTTTCAGAACATTGTGGAACTTTAAAGCGCTAAAGTGAGTTTAGGGAACTAGTGAGGGCCGTTTGCTCATACGACTCTTAACGATTTAAGTTCTACTTAATTACTTATGGGCTACATTTTTTAGGACATAAACTGTCACATAAGAGTTTGACAGTTGGCTGTAGGTTGTCATTTTGCTGATAGCAATATCGATTTGTTAAATTTTCTTTGTAAAACTATTATCATGAGCGTGATTTATAGTAAAATTGTGGTGAAATTCATGAAAGACAGTTGTGCATAGGTGTAGGCGAATATTTTAAATGTCGCTACTAACTGTCATCGATAAAGTCACCTCTAACTTTATCGATGCTAGCAAAATGACCAAAATTTTGGAATAAATTCGGCTTCGTTTCATGAAATTGAGCACACGATTTTCTCCTGCGAACTTAAGTACGATTGGGGACGTTCAAGTATCTAGTTCAGGAAGTCTGACAGCTGTCTGATTAGATGTATCTCGGTTTTGATTGGCTGAAAGTGGTCATATGAGCAGCTCTTTCATTTGGCGTTTATTTTTCGTCGGCTACCCGACGAATCTAGTCAAGAAATTAGTGACTGAGTACGAAGTTGACAGTTGACTTATGTGGTTGACGTAGAAAAAGTGACGTTCCCGACCAATCTAGTTTTTGCGTTCAGGTTTCATCGTATCCAGACCAATCTATTTGACTTAAGATAACCAGATTCTTGAATTTGCTCATTGTCTTTTGACAGATCTGTGACAGTTGACACTGAGATCGTGTTTGATGTTGACTTTATCGCCTGAGTCTTTGTTTTTTTTTTTTCGATAGATGAAATGGTTACTGAGGAGCCGCTGTCATTTTAGGTCTGTTGGGAAAGATTTTTACATTTTGACGTTTTCGACTGGGTCACTTGAAAAATAGGGAATTTTTATGTGCTAAAAGAAATTTTACAGCCAAATTGTGAAAATATGATCCCTGGAGACGTTTCCTTTCCGTCTGTATAAGTTTAAAGCGATTTGATGAGGATTGAAATATCTGCCTCAAAATTATGTATTTCGCTGAATGCTGCATGTAAACGCGGTCATGCAATTGTGAATGCAAAGCATGCTATTGTTAAAATTGTTTCTTGAATCAAAGCTAACATAAATGCCATGCATTTATTATTTTGCTTAGTCTATAGGTATTTTTCTTTAAGAATACAAAATTAGAAAGTCTGGAAACTTTACCACATAACCTCTATTTCTGTACATAAATTCGGAAAAATGCGTGCAACACACCACCAAAGAAATTCTTAATATTTCATTTGACAAATTTTCATATTCTGTCAAACGAACTGACGTTTACATATTTCCGCACTGAAATTAAACACTTTCTTATTATTTGTGCAATCGTTTCCGTAATTTGCTCGAATAGTTGCCTGTCAGTTCGAATTTTGGACTACGCGGTAGGGGAAGAACTTAAATAAGAAGCAGTTGTGAGAAGAGTACTTCAATTCACAAGAAAGGCAGCTTGGATGGACATTTCGTTTGAGGCTTAAATTATATTAGGTAGGTTCGATCAGATTGTGAAAAAAATCACCATATATGACCACAAGAGGGCGTGTGGGGATGTGTTTTATTTAGGACTCATCAACAAAACCAATGATTGCTGTGATAGGGACCTACTCCTTGAGCGAGCTGGCAGATATATCCGCTCTCCTTGAAAGATATTTGCTCGTCTCTCTCGCAAAAATGTAGACTTGTTTGTTTTTTCCTTTTCATGAAGAGCCCCGGTATCAGTCTCTTGAATATTTCTGGGTCTGTTTGTTTGCAGCCTGTCTCCGGCTCTTGTTCGTTCCGTTTTTAGCACGTCGTGTTTAGACCACATGCATTATCCGTCTTTGCAAAGCCTCCACACTTAATCGATCCAAACTAAACCAAATAACAGCCAAAGAACACTTTTCGTAAATCGTCCTAAGGCGGTTTCTCACGCTTTGGATAAGGTTTAAAGGGTAACGTTTGAAAGACACCACAAAAAGGTCAGCTTTCTCATCTAGTTCCGTTGTTTAAAGGGGGATAGAGCCCCACTTTGCGAGAACAGCTTCTTGTCATTGTGCCTAGTTGAAAAGGGCACGTCTAAGACCAGATTTTCTCTTAAATAAACAGCTTCATCATGATGATTTCAACGTACCGCCTATCCATTACAACGTCGCGGAGGTAGGATGGTTAAAAAGGATCTTTTTATGCTCATGCCATCGACTCTACATGAATTGTGGATATCCCCGGACTGGATCCAACCAGAGGATGCTTACCAGAGCTAGCGACAAGTATTTGTTCATCAGGGTTATACCTACATATTTAATGCTGATCTTATGACCATTTGCAGACAAGTTAAGCTTGTAAGACTTGTCCACTTGCACGTCTAGAAATCAGGGCACCTTTACCGCGACCAAAAGTCTTAACAAGTCTTGATCTATAAACTATAAAGCTATCTTAATGTCGAAAGTATTTTCCGTCTTCCGAAACCCTGCTACAAGGTTTTGCAGACGTTCTTTGCATAGGCTGCGGTTCAGAAAAGAGTGCCATCTTAAGGCACATTGGGCGTGCAACCAGGGAGTCCATGCCTTTCGACAGAAAGGGAAACGACGATCTCAAGCTTTTTACGAAGCTTTGCCTATGGTCATACCTATTTTACAAGTTTTCCATGGCAGTTGATATCCAAGTCGGGAGCTGTCTTGTATTGCCACAAGGTCGAGGGTACTTTCTTAATGTTGTGCGTCCTTAAGGACGTAAGCGAACTGAATTCAGACACGACCTATCAGTTACCTTGGCTATTTTAAAGCATGTTAACCCCTAGTCCAGTTTTTACATTCATTCCGTCAGGCCAGCAGAGGAAGAAACTTAAACTGAGATCATAAACAGCTCCTGCGTTAGTCTGCAGAGCTGCACAAGAGGCTATGCCTCTCGCTAATCTCTCGTCTAAACAAATATGAAATGTAGACGCATCAGTCAATCTTAATCTCACAACCAACCAAAAAAACAATTCCCACCTACACACGACTCATCCAAATAATGTTTCCAATTATTCGCACTGATAACCGCTAACAATGCTCAAGCCAAACCTGCCTCGCCAAGCACAACGCTGAAGACTCATTACGTATCCACTTAGCATACCATCAAAACCGACAGTGCTTAGTCACTTAGTCGAAGAGAACTGAAAAAAAAAAAAAATATAAACTGAAATCTAAAAACAAACCTGTCATTCTGACGCTAAATTGAGTAGTTACAGCGCCAATCTCCAGGCTTATCTTTCACGCAATAGTCTGTCTCTCCCCTCGAAACGACACCGCACCGCCCAACCCGAGGGATAACAAATTGTTGCTGGTCTCCTTGGTTATAAGTATGTGTGATTTCTTTCTTCTTTTTTTTTTTGTAATTTCCTAATTACGATGACACGACATTTCACTCGGTCGATTGAATTACTACGCTTACGCTACCCTGCGTCGCGCTCCTCGCTCACGATCAGAAAACCCACTAAGCATGTGTAATATAATATTTCCGCCCGACGATTCGTTTTAATTGACAGTCTAGGTACAACACACACGGCTCTTTGACATGCTTGGCTGAATAGACCCGAATCGAAATAATAAAGATTAGATACGTCTTTCTAACGACGCGATCTGCAGACAGAGAGAGAACGAGAGAGGTTGGCGGCGGGGGAGGACACCAGCAGAAAGAAGGAAACACCCAACAAAAATCCGAGAAAAGGAACCGGTCTACGGGATTTTTCTACGAAATGCAAGATTATTCTCTCCGCCACTAACTGATTACTATAGAGACGGAAATTTCAAATTTGTATCTCTACACGCTACGAAGGAAAGCAAAAAGAACAACACGAGAGAGCCTGTATTTGTGTTGAAAGAAACAAAAAAAAAAATTCAAAAGGATATGGGACAGCCAGGCATATGAACCCAAAAAGGACCTAACAATTTTGGGTAAAGAAGGCCGGCCCAAGCAAAAGGGCAAACCAGTGAGAAGGAGGAGGAAAAAAAATATCAAATCTACCGCTGTCATCTGCTGTTTTGGTCATCGCTGTTGTCGTCGTCGATCCCCGGTTTCTGCTGAACACATTTTATGGGCAGACTCTCAATAAAATCAGTAAGAAAAGGAAAACAAAAGTACAAAACTCCAACGGAGCACCAGCATAACACAGACCGAACCGAAGAGATAAACAAATCGACCATTCAATCTCGACGGTGTAATTTATTCCCAAGCTGTTGTTGTTGCTGGTTTCTTTTTCTTTCTTCTCCTTTTGTCGGTTGCTGTGCTTATTTTTTTTTTTGTTTCCTTCTTTTAATCTCGCAAAACAAAAGAAATCTGAAGTTCGCTGAAAAACAGGGAAAACAAAAAAAAAATCTGAACAACAATGCGCAGAGGAGTGATGCTAAAAATAAGAGACGGAAATTGTATAACCAAGTGTGCTTCTTCTTGGTAGTTGGCTTTGGTGGTGGCGCGGCTAAATAGCCGAGTGACTGAATGTCGTCGGGACGATCTGACATTATGGGTCGCCGCTCTCTTCACGTTCCCAGCGGAGGACGTATAGATTGTGTAGAAATAGAAGAAAGCGCGGCGGTTTTTGCTTTTCTCTGAAACTGGCACACGAAGGAGTTCGTTTCACGATTGAACTGCAAAAATGTGCGACCAGCAGTCGAGATGGGATGATGGGACCACACCTTCGAAAGACAGACGGAGTTTGGTTTAGCGAATAATTTAGCAACCAGAACTGAGTCATTTCAATAGAAGGGCAATCGGAATAGAATGCATGGGCTGCAGTATGAGGTGACACATCAATTGTGGTCGCGGTTTCCAATAGAGGGGTGTGAAGTTGGTCTTCCAAATTGCTCGTGTTTCGTAATCTCAAAACCTTGAAAAGGGATATTCACATTAGAGCGAATTGCGAAGTCAGAACAAGCGAGAATTTGTAAATTCTGTCATTTCCTTGCAGTCCCAAAAGGGGATGTTTGGGGTAAGTTGTCACTATAAAACTACCACTAGTTGACAACCACCACTGAATGTGCTCAGATTTGGAACCGTTTTGAGGTTAAATTTAAATGTGCGACATGGGGTCATTCAATTTGACAGCTGGCAGACGATTTGTGCTCAGAATGGTTTGGTGGGTCAGGTGTTTGATGCAAACATTGCACTACCACAGAAGCCGTTTCTTTTAGAGATTTCTTCTCTAAACTACCAGCACTGTCTTTAGTGACATTCAATTTGACAGTTGGCAGACGATTTGTGCTCAGAATGGTTTGGTGGGTCAGGTGTTTGATGCAAACATTGCACTACCACAGAAGCCGTTTCTTTTAGAGATTTCTTCTCTAAACTACCAGCACTGTCTTTAGTGACATTCAATTTGACAGTTGGCAGACGATTTGTGCTCAGAATGGTTTGGTGGGTCAGGTGTTTGATGCAAACATTGCACTACCACAGAAGCCGTTTTTTTTAGAGATTTCTTCTCTAAACTACCAGCACTGTCTTTAGTGACATTCAATTTGACAGCTGGCAGACGATTTGTGCTCAGAATGGTTTGGGTCAGGTGTTTGAGGCAAACATTTCGATACGCAAGGGGAAACGGACAAAACTATTCGATGACAATGGAGAAAGGTCGGACCTCACCGAAACCTTTGATGGCAGGGCGACGTCTGGCGGCTTCTTCGAAAATTCAGAATTCTGTTCGCTGATGAATGATTACAGATTGATGACAGTGACAGCGAATGGTGCGTTTGCTGGTATAGAAACACAAGAGGAAAAATGGGTTTGGAAGTTATCGAGGGCTGAACAAGAAACTTCGACAAATCGGACAGAGCGTCACAATCGACAGCTACAACTTTGAGGTAGCTGGGGACCTTGTCTACCTGGCCTCTGTTATAAAACTTTGACAATAACATCTCGGTGGAAATTAAATGGAGAATAAATTTAAATATTTTAAAGAATCTGCATTTTTTTTATTTCATTTTTAGTTTCATTTTTTCTCTTCCCAATCGGAGTTTTTCTGAGGTCGGAATGCGACTGAGTATTAGAGTAACTCAAACAACTAAGGAAATTCTGCATAAGACCCTGATAGTCAAAGTCCTGCCTTATGTCACTGTAGCTTTAATTTGGTCTAAAATAGATGGAAGATATCCACTGCCGCTTTCAAGGGAAGATTATTCGTAAAATTTTCGGTCCCGTCGACAGACTTTGGAGGAGAAAATTCAACGATGAACTATACGAGCTGTACAGCGTCATCGAAAATTTGTGCATCAGTCGTCGAAGATGGCTATAGCATAAAGAGCGAATGAACACATATGCTCCCGTTAACACTTCGAGCCTCAGGTGGCCCGCACAAGTATATAAGGAGACCATAAACGACTTGGAGTAAACAGCTGGATGCAGCAAGAACCACACTTATTGGAGAGACTTGTAAGTTGAGGCCTCGTTGAGACTTATTTAGGCGGCTCTACAGTTCGTGGAGACGAGAGTTTTTAACTAGAAAAGCTAAACTTGTAGTCAGACTTTGTTTGGAGGAGCTTTTAGAATTACTGTGCGCGCCAATTTGACAGAAAAATATTCATTTATTTGTCACAAGCGTTGCCACAAAGAAAAAAAAATTTAAGGGCCATTTCCAAAAAGTGCGGGCCATTACCCTTCAGAGAAAATAAAAAAAAATATTAAAAGGGCAACATAAATCTAAAGTGACAGATACAAGACAAAAAATACGAATTTGAATTTGAAATGTCAGTCAGAAAGAATAAATTCAGTGTCGGTTTCAATATGTGAACTTGGTTATTGCTAATTTGTGTAATGATAGAAAAAAGTTTGCTTTTTACAATATTTTGTTTAAGGAATACAAAAAATTAGATATACGGACCATTTCTTGTTGGTCCAGGGCCAAGGGCCAAAATAAAAAAAAAAAAAAACAGGGCCAAATGGCCCGATCGGGCACATTGTGGCAACGCTGCTCATAGGGCAGCATTAGCGTAAAGCCGACATTGGGCCTTTTTAAACCTAAAACTGAAGTGAAACAGTTGTCGCAATAAGTCCTAGTCCTGCCTTATAACCATACCTCCATTGGAGCTACGTTTCATTCTGTTCGCAACATTAAGACCCTTACAATATCTGCCAGTCCCAGCTTCAGCATAATCTTTTTGTTTTTCGATAGAAGGTAGAAAGGAACATTGTTGAAGGTGCGAAGTCCTTTGGTAGTGTAGGGTTTTCACCGTTTCAAACCACCATTCTCCCCGAGCATGCTGATATTGTAGTCCCCTCTGAGGCAACTCATTCAAGGAGTATAGTCTCTTATTCTTTGTCTGGCCTCCGATGTTATCCATTGGCACTAAACGTTTTCGATAACTTTGTATATACATCGTCTAAGAGGTATTCAAAGTTACTCATTATCGATAAAGCAACCACTTTATCTTCTCCTTATCGAAGCGGTATCGCTTTCCTAGCTTTCCCACTCGCAATAAGCTTTGCTTCGATCTTAAAAAAAAAAATCTTATGACCTTCAAATTGAAAACTGTTCATTCAGAGTTTGTCAAAATTGAATGAATGGACTGTCTTGATGCTGTGCAGTTTGACATCTTCAAACATTTGTGGCTCAGTGTTGGTTCTCTGGTTCAAAAATTCCAAATTAAGGTTTTTTTTTCACTGCGCCACCTCTTGCGAACGTCTGACAAACATCCGAGAGTATAACTGTCATGAAAGAGCTTCTAAATCGGCCGTTTGGACTCGGCATAAAATTGTAGGTCCCTTGCATTCGTTCCAAAAATAAAAACTCACACAAGACGAATGGTTGTGAGAAGCTAGGCTTGGGTCCATACGGACCTGTTGCGCCAACTATTCATTTAATTTTTTTCTTATTTTTTAACACTCGCCACAATTACCAAGGCGATGACTGATAATTGACGTAGACTTTGTCATACAGCTAGGGGCCAAGAATCGAACCTTTTGGTACACCAGTTATATCGGGCTTTGTCTTTTATTTCCTCGTGAGAATCGTAGAAGCGGACCTACTACGAAGATATTTCGGTACTAAAAACCGGGAAAGATTGCGTCAAATTTACCTTTTACGTCCAGGGTTATAGCCTATTTTTTGGAGCCTCCTTGGGGTCTTGTTATAATCGCGTTGAATACGCCCACGGTAGATCTTGACTAACGAGGGCCATCCCGCCGTCTCCATTTTTCTCTGGAACCTCATCCTCTCAATGATTTAACCAATCGCTTGCAGTAAAGGGACGGGTCCTATGGATTTCCCTTTTCTTGTCGCAGTCGGACTAGTTTTTGGCGCTTTGAAGGCACCAGAAAATTCCGCCCTGATAAAGACTTACTTACTTACTTACTTAGGTGGCGCTACAGTCCGGGGTGGACCTGGGCCTCAACCAAAACGCCTCTCCAGTTAGCGCGATCTTTGGCTAACTGCCTCCAGTTGCGCACTCCAAGTTGGTTGAGGTCCCCTTCCACTTGCGCGCGCCACCTAAGGCGAGGTCTTCCTCTACTGCGTTGTCCCTCCGGGTTTGAATCGAAGACTCTTCGGGCCGGAGCGTTGGTGTCCATTCGCTCTACATGTCCTAGCCATCTTAGTCGACTGATGCGTACTTTTCTGACCAGGTCGATGTCGCTGTACAGCTCGTAGAGTTCGCTGTTAAATCTCCTCCTCCAAAGCCCGTCAACGCAAACGGGACCGAAAATCAATCGAAGAATTTTGCGTTCAAAACGACCAAGGAGATCTTCATCCGCCTTAGATAGCGTCCATGTTTCTGCGCCATAGAGTAGGACTGGGATGATGAGGGTCTTATATAGAGTCTCCTTAGTGGTTCTTGACAAGGCCTTACTTCTCAATTGCCTTCTTATGCCAAAGAAACAACGGTTGGCAAGTGTAATTCTTCGATTGATTTCTGATGTGATGTCGTTGTCAGAATTTATAGCGGAGCCGAGGTAGACAAAATCCCTAACTACCTCAAAATTATAGCTGTCTGTCGTGACGTTCTGACCGATTCGTCGATGTTGTGTTTCCCTTCTTGTTGACAGCATATATTTTGTTTTGCCCTCATTCACCACTAAGCCCATTTTTGCCGCTTCTGTACTGATACTTGCAAACGCACCAGTGACAGCTCGCTGTGTTCTGCCAATGATGTCGATGTCGTCAGCGTATGCAAGTAGTTGCACAGACTTCTGGAAGATTGTGCCTCTGGTGTTGGCTTACGAGTTTCGCACAATCTTCTCAAGAATGATGTTGAAGAAGTCACACGACAGCGCGTCACCTTGTCTAAATCCTTTTTTGACATCAAAGGTCTCGGTGAGATTGTTTCCGACCTTTATGGAGCAGCGAGCATTCTCCATCGTCATTCTGCACAATCGGACGAGTTTGGCAGGGATGTCAAAACTAGACATAGCTCTATACAGCTCGTCTCTATAAATGCTGTCGTATGCGGCCTTAAAATCGATAAAAAGATGGTGAGTATCGATCTGGACTTCTTGGGTTTTCTCCAGGATCTGCCGTAGTGTGAATATTTGGTCGGTTGTGGACTTCCCGGGCCTAAAACCGCACTGGTAGGGACCAACCAGATCGTTGACAAAAGGTTTCAGGCGTTCAAACAGTATGGCAGACAGGATCTTGTATGCGATGTTAAGAAGACTGATACCCCTATAGTTGGCGCAGTTTAGAGGGTCTCCTTTCTTGTGGATCGGGCAAACGATGCTGAGGTTCCATTCATCAGGCATACTTTCCTCCGACCAAATCTTGGAGACGAGTTGGTGTATGCTCTCTACCAAGTCATCTCCCGCTGCCTTAAAAAGCTCGGCAGTCAAGCCATCTGGTCCAGCAGCTTTGTTGGTCTTAAGCTTGGATATTGCTATCCTCACTTCGTTTTGGTCGGGTGGACGGAAGTCTTGGCTTTCATCGTCTAAGTTGAATGGTTCGTTCTGCCTGACAGCGGAATTTGGGTCGTCTTCGCCGTTTAACAGTTTGCAGAAATGGTTTTTCCATATCCTCAGCACCGACTGTGACTCTACCACAAGGTTTCCTTGTTCGTCTCTACAGGTCTCTGTTCGGGTCTTGTTGCGATTGCACGTTCTTTTTACCCTTTGGTAAAACTTCCGAACATTGTTCCTGGAGTAGCACCTCTCTATTTCCTCGATCGCGCGCTTCTCGTGCTCTTTCTTTTTCTTCCGGAGAAGCCGATGTTCTTCCCTCCTCTTTTGTTCGTAGAGCTCACGAGCTGCCCTCGTCCTTCTATGCAGCGCCGCTTTGTACGCGCTTTGTTTTGCTGCATGTGCTTGCCGGCATTCTTCATCAAACCAGGGGTTTCGTGAGGGTGGTCGTGTGAAACCCAGCACATCGGTTGCGGCGTTTCTGATGGCGTCTTGGCATCTATGCCACTGGTCTTCAGCACTTGATGCTGGCTGCATAGGACTTCTCGAGAGGTTGAGGGATACGCGATCAGCAAAGGTTCTGGCGGTTTGTTGCGATTGTAGCCGTTCAACGTTAAATCTCCTCCCAGTATTTCCCCGTTGTTGTGGCGTTTGAGATATCCGCATACGCACCTTGGCTACAACAAGGTAGTGGTCCGAGTCTATGTTGGCCGCTCGGAAAGTTCGGACATCTAGAACACTGGAGGAGTGCCTTACGTCGATCGCAACATGATCAATTTGGTTGACGGTTTGATGATCTGGCGACCGCCATGTTCCTTTGTGGATATTGAGGTGAGGAAACCGTGTGCTAGCTATAGTAACATTACGCCCCGCAGCAAAGTCAATTAGCCTAAGTCCGTTCCCAGACGTAATGTCGTGTAGGCTGTGCTTTCCGATTGTGCTACCAAAGATGTCCTCCTTTCCTATTTTGGCGTTAAAATCACCTAAGACAATCTTAACGTCATACTTAGGACATTGCTCATATGCTTTGTCGAGGAGCTCGTAGAAACACTCTTTGGCAGCATCGTCTTTTTCTTCTGTGGGGGCGTGAGCGCATATTAGGCTGATGTTGGCGAATTTAGCCTTGATGCGGATTGTTGTAAGGCGTTCACTAACGTGTCGAAAACTCAAGACTTCTTGCCTAAGTCTGCCGCTTACAACAAATCCGCATCCAAATAGACGCTGCTTTCGTTCCCTATAGCAATCACCGTAGTACCTAAATGTCACAGGTTTTCATCCTTCTTTTGCCCGGCCCATCCCACCGCACTTCCTGGATGGCGGTGATATCTGCTTTGTAGCAGTCTAGGGCCTCCGCTAATTGTTCGGCTGCACGCGGCCGGTTCAGGGTTCGAACATTCCACGTGCAAATACGAACGTCGTTGTATTTTTTTCCGTTTTCCAGGGTCGTCAACAGTGAATCCGTCCTTTTCCGAGGCTTTTGGTTGCTTCGCAACAGTATTTTTTTTTTCCGTGGTTGGGTAGTTAGCCCCACGCACAACCCCCAACTTGGAGGACCAGGCCCTAGATTGACCCTAGGACAGCGGGTCGGATATTCCGTTGTCAGTAACCCACTTCGGGGATATGAGTGCTGCCGTTGGCCCATAGAGGGGTTCATCCGCCACCATCTCTATTTCAACACCCTGACTAGTGCTGAAAATTCCTTACTGACCTTAGCTCCAAATACGTCAGAGTAGCTCACGTAAGGTATCTGCCATCTTGACTGTTGGCACCACCGTTGATCCAACCTTGTGGATTCATCCGCTGTATGTCCTCTTTCTGAGGGGCTCATGTAAGACCTCTGAGACTCAATCAGGCAGTCATTCCGACAGAGCATTATAGTGTTGCTATTTTCTTCGTGCTCAACACTCGCGCTTATAAGTTTAGCAAGTCAAGCCCGGGTGGACGAGACCAGTATCCGGTGGCTACCACGGGGAGGTAAAATAAGCACAATTGATGTGTATGAAACAGTTGCAACAGCTGGGCATCGCCAGGTTGATACCAATCAGTGTCTACCCTGATGAAGACGTGTGCGTAAAACTTTCGTCATCAACCTCAAATAACTCTTTTAAGTGGCGATATTTATGACGGTAATGTGAGCCTTGGTATCCTGATATACTGAAAGTTCGCTCCATGGGGGGTTGAACCACATTCAAGATCTTCCTCTTTTTTCCAACCAATATCCGAAGCTTCTCAGCTGAGTCGTTCGTCACTAAGAAGTAGGTCGTCTCCATTCTTGAGAAGCTAAACCTTTTTTTTAGGCCAAGATCGAGTGCAAAGCTCGCTCACATGAGGCGCACTTGAGCTGATGTCAGTTGGGTCTCCAAATTAGACGTCAAAAAGATGCAGGGCCCTGAGGTAAACACCGTTGAACGGTTCAATTCGCTAGGTCCACAGTGAAGTTGGCTGGGGAAAAGCCTTTTTATATCTAACCCCTTGAAAGTAGGCCTGCAAATTTCGCCAGACGACAAATGACATTCTAGGTGTGGAACTTGCTTATTATTCCGCAAAATAGTCACGAGGGCATTTCATTCGAAAGCAAACACAACCCACCGATACACATATCCAGTAGCCGAAGAGCGCTGTTCCATCCGACCGATGCTGTCTTTGTTTACACACACCGCGACTACGTCGGTGGGTACGTATTCCTACCTATAGCAGTGCAAACGATATAAAAAGTCGAATAAGGAGATTTTTAACCTCTGCCCGCGCACACGTCCTCAATATAGGCATAGGCAACCCGCCATATTCCAATGGTTTTGCCTAAGCAAACACGAAAAGTTTGTCAACAAAGAAAAATTTATATAGCTCAAGCGACGAATGGTGCTAAAGGACATATATTTATATACGCTGTGCCAAAATCAACAAACCTACAGAACTGCGCAAATATACAAACGCGCTCTGGCTGTAGATAGAAGTAAACATCTAGTTTGTAGTCGGTCGTGCATATGAGCAGGAGTTATCTTTGTCAAACAACTTAACCCATAAAAACCGAGGGAGAGAGAGAAGTAGGTAGGCATTGCCCTACAAAACAAAAAGTTTATCCTTCTGTCAACACAGCAACACCCTCTCAATATGGACAGGCGATAGAGGGGCATATCAGACGATGACAAACGTCGACGATATTGCACTCTTGGAGTAGATATAACGACAGCGTGACACGAAAACTAGTGCGTAGGAATGCCTATAAGCTATAACGCCTCTGGTAGTGGTAGGTATGGCGTACCTACAAAAGACGCACGACGCGCTGCTCAACTACTCAATTAACCTATCTGCCACAAAAAGAAGAAGGAATAGCCAACCACGAAACTATCACCGCAGTACAAACTAAATTGCTGCTTCCCTTTCCCATCCGAGCTCGTATTGATCAGCACCCTCCCTCCAGAGGAAGGGGGCGAACCCAGGAAAAGAAAAAGAAAAACCACACACAACTCTGGGGGAGTAATTTGAAAATCCATCATAATTTTCTACATAAAAGATTATTACACGAGACAAAGATACGAACGAGCCAACAAAAAAAAACAAAAAAAAAAAAAAAACAAAAACCGACGACGACCGAGAGAGGACCGAAAACAGAAAACACATTGTGTGTGTTCGTCCGTCGTATTACCAGATAAATAGATAGAGATACAGCGATACAGATAGATATAACCAGCCATGCCATGCTTATTCATTATTACCGGTTGCAAATACACAACACACACAGCGACGCCGCCTCTGCCGCACACTCGTCCCACTATCCCTCTCTCGCACACAGTGTCTTCCATTTCCATGCCCCCTCCGACACTTAAGTAGTTATGACGAAAAAAAAAAATAAAACTGAAACCAAGCGAAGCAGGGAGAAGCAGAGAAAAAAAAAATGAAAAAAAAAAAAAAAAAAACGAGAACGACAACTCGCAAGGGTCTAAAACCCCAACACACACCGCTCAACCGTAGTAGATGCACACTCGCCTCTATATAGGTGTGTGTGCATAACTGCGGCTATACGTGAGTGCTCTGTCTCTGTAGCCAAAAACCATCCATCGGGTTGCCCTGCACGACAACGATGAACGACGAGCGAGAACGATCCCTTTTGCACACTCTCCCTCTCTGTGGCCGTCGTCGCCGCTGACGGCTGACGTTTGGTTGGGTTGACGCTGCGCCGCTCGGTCGCGTCTGTCTGTTCGTTCGGCGTTGCCGTCGCCGAGTCGAATTAGAACTGTTTATTGACCACAGTCACACTCCACGTGGAGTGTATGCCACAGTCCTGGTATGTTAGCCATTATAGCCAAACAGAATTTCATTAAAAATGAACAAGCAAAGGCGAAGAATGAAATGTAGAGAGGTAGGAAGTAGGTAGACGACGACGACGACGACACACAGCAGAAGCAGCACCAGCACAGCAGAGCAGAGGGAAAGGTTAGGCACGGGGATGGGGCATGAGGGTGCACTCCGCTCACTCTACTCTAGTATTGCCGCCGCTGCTGCTGCTGCTTTGCTTCGGTTTCGCTTTATCGTCGTCGTCGTTGTCGTCGTCGCCGTTTCGTTTACGTCTCTTGCGGTGGGGCAAAAGGCATGAGTTGAGTTGTGCCTTGTGCGAGCGTGAGGATGATGTTTAAGGCTGTTGCTGAGAAAGACGAGGGGTCGTGGGGGGTTGCTCGTTGCCGTTGTTATACACTACACAGCAGCAGCAGTGCGGTGGTAATGTAGATGACGACGATGACAGTGCTGATGGTTGCGACTTGGTTTGGTTCGGTTTGCTCGGTGGACGATTGCGGCGCGGCGGGTTAATGTAGTCTTATCTCACTCAATTTAATGAATTTCGAATGTTTTTTATTTCACTTTGCGTTTAAAAAGCAATATATTTAGGTTTTAGGCTATCGCGTTGTCGTTTCTTTGAAGACGCACAGGCAAGCCACGACCGAGAAATTCCTCCTCCTGCTGCTGCTGTCTGAATGCCTTGCAAGGCGAAAGGGAACGTGATTTTGTTTCCCCCTTGCTGGTGTGGTTTTTTTTTTTTTTTTTAGCGTGTCGTTTGTGCCTGATTCAAATTTGGTTTTACAAGGAAAACAAAAATGAGCAACTCCACTCAACGATGATGAACAAGCAGAGCAGAGAGACGCTGCAGCTGTCATTCAAAGTGTGAAAATGTAAGTCTTTGAGAAAGCGATCGGGTGTATGAAATGCCAAGTCCCTGCTGCCGGGGGGAATAAGCGCACAAGCGTTCCACCAACCTAAAAGAGGACGAGAAATTATAATATATCACATCTCTCTGAGATGAACGCTATTGGATGACTTTTGTTAGACGAAGTGGGTTGGGTTCATTTATTTTTTCTAATGCAAATTGAGGAACTGTCAGATTGCTGGTGGGATCGGGATTGAAAACGCTAATTTTTTGTGGCACTGATGATGGGCTTATGCAATTCAAAAGTGTTGGTTGCTTCAGAAAATTAACCATTACCACATTGACATCTGTCAAAGTTAAATATGTGTGTGGGTTGTTTATGTACAATAGGTCATGGTCTAAAAAGAACGCAACAGATGTAAATCGGTCGTAATCACGAAAGGCTGCACGTTTAAACAGAAAATTAACAGAGTAACGAGTAAATAATTTGCAAGTAACGAGTAGCAAATATATATTTTATTGTATTTTATTATTTCAACCAAATGAGTTCATCTACTGTTCTAGATTACTTAGTACAAAAATATACTTAAAACTGGCAACCAAAGCCCAACAACGGTGAAAATCGATTATATGTACAACAATATTTGTTAGATTTACTAAGGCTACATATAACGAGTAACGTAACAAGACACGAGTAGTGTAACACATAACGTAACAAGTAACGAGTAATGAAACAAGTAACGAGTAATGAAACAAGTAACGAGTAATGAAACAAGTAACGAGTAATGTAACAAGTAACGAAAAACAAGTAGCATAACAAGTAACGAATAATAGAACTCTTGCCATAACAGCTGAGAAAATGTCGAAAGAATTTCTGATGTAGGCACATAGGTAAAGAGTAACAGAACAAATAGTGAGCAAAGTAACAAGTAACATAACAAGTACTAACGTAACAAGTAACAAGTGCTAACGTAACAAGTAACGCGTAATAGCTCTCTTGCCCTAACAGCTGAGAAACTGTCGAAAGAACTTCTGATGTAGGTACATATGTACCGATACCTATTGATTTATCAAATGCGAAAATTGACGGATGAAAAATGAAAAAAAAAAAAAAATGTTTCCAAAAGGTTATTCGTTAAAGATGAACTAGAATATAAAAGAATTAAAACTTAATATAATTGATAGACAAGGTACTGCATAGAATGTTCTTTATTGCGTACATAAACAAAGCACTAGTCTCATGCATTTTGACGACCTAAAGGCGACGTTTGTCAAAAATTCTTCTCTGATTATTTTAAAAACTCTTTTTTTGACATAAGCTAACCTGTCTCATTGCCACAGAGTTATATTAAGTCTACTAGATTGGTTATGACATCGATGTTACCTAAATGTAAAACCCTGATTAGACGGTAACTACACTTTTCCTACATCAGCCATATACGAACTGTCATGTTGGTAGATACTCAGTAAAAAATGTTTTGACTAGATTGACCAATGATGTGACCAATCTAGGCCAATAAAAACTAAACAACATCAAGTAAGCCAGCTGTCAGATTTACTAGACAATTTTTAACAAATCTAAAAATGTTTAGATTTAAAAAAAATTGGCATGAGGTAAGGCCGATGTGGAAATTGTCAAATGACAATGCTCTATACATTACTCGACCTTCTGTCACCAACTAATCAATTCTGACAGCTTCTTTTTACCTACTTGTGGACTGCTTCACATGATGATTTGCATATATTTGTATGACAGGTAGTAGTACCTACAAATGGACAGCTGTCAGATTCCCTACACATTTGTTCTCCCAGATGGAGTTTTCAAACATTTTCTGTTCGTTAATAGTGGATACAGAGAAGCGACGTTTTGATATCAAAAATAATTTCTCACTTTAGCTAATGTTGGGTGACATCTTACGTTAAAACCTATTTCCAATGGAGCGTATAATTTACCACTAGATGTCGCTTTTATACTGGGCCTTACTAGATAATAATCATTTTTAACCTTCACACTAAACATTTTGTAGGTCACAATATGCAACTTTGTATGGAAAATTTACTCATTGTGAGTTCGAAAAATTTTGCCTGGACACTTAGAAAAGATTATAAGAAAGTATCGCGGACTGACATTTCCATGTCAGTGTGTGCCACAGAGTTTTTTTTTTGACTCATCTGCTGTAAATCAGGCAGCCTCATTTTAGAACTAACAGTTCGAGTTGGCTACTGCAGCAGCTATCTGATAAGACAGTTGCAAGTTTTTCTATTTGATTTGAAATTTGTTTTTCAAAATTAGATTTTGATAAGCTGACTTTGACAACTGAAAGTTATACAGTCGATACGACAGTTGCTATGCTTTTGTATTTGATACCGTGCGATAGAGTTGATGAATCAAAACGAACTCTCACTCGAATGGTCGAGTGAACTGATTATATTTATGATTATTTCAAACTTTTCACATAATAATTACAAATATACCCTATATCGTTTGATTGCTAATCTTCTTTTATTTTCTCTCTTTCTAGGTAAGTTACCGAAGTCCTGATAACGGGGAAGGTCGTTGTTTGATGATCTAATAATGGATATTGTTAACCTATCATTAGTAAGGATTAATTATGCGAATTTGTGATTGATTAGACACAATACAGAACGACAATCATGTGCAGTTGACAAATAATTTTACTTTTAACAAACAAACAGCTCTCTATAAACTTTATACTTACCTATTTTTAAAGTCTAAAAGCCCACTGCTTTTGATATTTAAATTCGAAACACTCCCCTTGAATTTTGTTAAAGTAAACTGTGCAAAAAGCATGCCAACGCCTTATACGGAAACGCAAACGGTCAATACCCCCAGGCGATTACTGTGCCAATTGGGACTTATTACCATCAGACTGACATCTAACATTAGTTTAAATTGCTGCATTAATACGAAACTCATCATTGTTTCCATTGAGCAATAAATTCACCCAGAGGCGTCTCAATGTTTATCCTTTTAAAGAATTCGAGCGCTGTATACTGTATACTTCAATGTACGCGAGATATGCCTGTATCTTGTTGCAGCTCTAAACCCTTGCTCGGTTTTTATGTCCCATGGAGTCTTGAATACATAAATTGGTGATTTATGAGTGCTCCTTATAAAAGTCTGTGCACATGGATGGAATGCACAGGGAGCCCCTTAGCCCCGACTTGTTTCTTAAATTTATGCTAAAAGCTGTTCGAAATCTGCTGCCCATTGTCATAAAACAAGATGAGTCATTTCGACTGTTACTTGTGTGCTTTTTATATGCGTTGCCAGGCGTAGGGCAGTTGTGCTTGCATTTATATTATATATATATAGTCTGTCTTCAAGGAAGGAGGTCAATCGATTATGTGAATATTTTAATAGCCAACATTACTTGATCGGCCTTACGAGCAAAGTATTCACTTCGATGTCATGTGATGGCTGTTTTTTATTTATCTCTCTTGGGCGTTTCTTTTACTGTTAATTTTAGATCTACTTCGCGCCTGTCACTGCAGTGAACGTCAAGTGCTGAGCAATTTTCAAGGTTCGCGCTGGAAAGGAGGACTTGATAAGACATTTTTTTAAACGGCGTTGATTCGCATGGCATCTGGCATTTTTCCTGAACTCATTCACCAGTTATGAACAACTTCACAAAGTAATAGGAATGTGTTGAATCTACTTAGCGATCATTGATAGCAATGAGTGCATTCAGACAAAATGAATGACATTTGCCACTTTTCTTTACTTTCAACACTGTTTAAACGAAATACATGGTTGTCATAGAAATGATACTAAAGGCAAAAGGAATTAGTGCCACACGCTGCATTCACAATAGCAAATTTTAATGTTTATATCAAGGAATGGGCGCCATCGTCTTAAAGCTTACATACATCAGAACGAATTATGGGGACATTCTTATGATTAATTTAAAACTTTGTCTTAAGTAAACTTTAGGTCACGATAGACAACAGAATATTTATTACATGGGAATGGGCGCCATCGTCTTAAAACATACATGCCAAAACGAGTTATAGGGCCATTCCTATGATTATTAATTTGAAACTTTGTCCTAATTAAATTTTAGGTTACAATAGATAACAAAATATTTATTCGTTTTTAGCACAAGGTACATATAAAGGGTGATTTTTTAGCTGGTTTGGTTTTGGCAACACCGGTTTTGACAGCTGACGTGTGTTTAGTACCTTGTGTCACTGTCAAACAGCTTCAGTTTGGTTTGCAATTTAACCATGGATCGTCTTACAAATGAACAACGCTTGCAAATTATTGAATTTTACTATCAAAATTCGTGCTCGGTTCGAAATGTTCATCGCGCGCTGCTTCCATTTTATGATCGGCATTCTCGACCTTCTGAGCAGTCTATTTGGAAGATTGTGACCAAATTTCGCACCAAATTTACTTTGTTGGACATTAAACCACCAACACGTTTACGTACTGTGCGTAGTGAAGAAAATATTGCGGCCGTATCAGCTAGTGTGACAGAAGACCGCGAAATGTCGATTCGGCGCCGTTCCCAGCAGTTAGGCCTTTGTTACAGCACTACGTGGAAAATTTTGCGGAAGGATTTGGGCGTAAAGCCTTTTAAGATACAGCTGGTGCAAGAACTAAAGCCAGCCGACCTACCACAACGCCGAATTTTTGGTGAATGGGCTCTTGGAAAGCTGGCCGAGGATCCGCTTTTTTATCGAAAAATTGTGTTCAGCGATGAGGCTCATTTTTGGTTGAATGGGTACGTAAATAAGCAAAATTGCCGCATTTGGAGTGAAGATCAGCCAGAAGCATTGCAACAGCTACCAATGCATCCCGAAAAAGCCACTGTTTGGTGCGGTTTATGGGCCGGCGGCATTATTGGGCCATATTTCTTCAAAGATGATGCGAATCGCAGCGTTACTGTCAATGGTGAACGCTACCGAGCGATGATAACAAACTTTTTTTTGCCCGAAATGGAAGTTCTTGACTTGCATGATATGTGGTTTCAACAAGACGGTGCCACATGCCACACAGCACGCGAAACAATGGCGCAATTGCGAGGCGAGTTTGGTGAACAGTTAATTTCACGTTTCGGACCAGTCAATTGGCCGCCTAGATCGTGCGATTTGACCCCATTAGATTAATTTTTGTGGGGGTATGCCAAGGCTAATGTGTATAGGGACAAGCCCGCTTCGATTGACGCACTGGAAGCCAACATCCATGCATTCATTCGTGAGATACCGGCCGATATGTGTGAAAGAGTATGCCAAAATTGGACTCAGCGGATGGGCTACCTGAGACGCAGCCGCGGTCAACATTTGCATGAAATTATCTTTAAACATTAAATTGCAAGGTTCAAACTATCGATTCAAATAAATATTTCATTCATTTTTTCGAATTTTTTGTGTTTTTTTTTTTTTAAAAGTTCTAAACCTCTTAAAAAATCACCCTTTAAAATCGTCAGTGGATAGTGATAAGTTTGAATATGAACATAAATATATAACTAACATGACAGCTGTCATATAGCAGTTTAGGTATTCTTATCCTCCTTTTTACGGTAATAAAAGTCACGCCTGTGCTTATAGTTTTGAACACGATTTATCAATTCTATTGACCAATCATAGTGCTTTAATTTTTCGTTGTTCACTCCGCTGTCACATTCCTGTTGAGAATTGAAACAACGTTTCCTTGACGTAAATAAAGATATGTGCTTTGTGCATATTTATTTATCATATCTAAAATAGTGCAGCTGCAATTTTATTGTCAAAAAAGTCATTTGTGCTAGGAATCCATTTTGGTCTTTCCATTTGTTACAGGTAGTAAGACAAGCCGTATTATGCCTTTTGTTATTGTGTAAAGTGGCTTTTAACTGACATTTCAACTGCGTGTTTATTTTCTTAACACAAAAAAAAAATACAATTCATTTGACATTTGACATTGAATAAACTAAACGAATTGTCTCGCTTTTTCCACTTATTGGTTGAGTTCAGTTGCTGACGCGTATATAAAAAGGTTCATATTAATATGCGTCAGATGTAATTGATTTCCGCTTGTCACTATTGCACATCTATTAAGATACATATGACATCTGTCAAAACTTTAAAAAAAATTTGCACTATTTCACATACATAAAAAGACATCTGTAATTTTTTTTTACGCCTTTAGCAAAATAAAAAAATAAAAAAAACTGAAGCAGTAATTGTAGGTATGTCATTCTTGTCTGACATTCGCTCCTCCACAGACGGTCAAACTGTAAAATTTTCTTACTAAAATTCTTAGACAAATTCTTGTCGAAACAGGGAAAGACTGTAATTTTCCAATTATGAAACGCCTTCACTGTATCCATCAAAACTAGCGAATGACATTTCTTTCTGACAGATGTCGCCTACACTTGCATTCTGAGAATCACAAAACTTAATCTCTAATCGAAAACACTCTCTATTACAACATCTGGGTCATCGCTTTATTTCTCAACAAGTTGTCAGTTTTCCAAGTGACAGATTCAGAAACGTCAGATGACGGGAAACAGCTTGCCTCACTACGTTACATCGTCTTACTACCTCTCTCATCTGTAGACGTCATACATATTGTAAGCATTTGCAAACATTTGACAAAGTCAGTAACAACATACTACTGGAAGAAGACAGTCAGTTCGTCAGTCGCAGTCAGTGGACGCCCGTCACTTTACAAACGTCAAATGATTGATCATTTTGCAAGATTTCTGTGGACAGCATACAGAACCAAACATTATTTATCAATTTTTGCGTGTCAATTTACAAACAATACTGATAAGTGCCCGCAATACAGTTTTAGTTTCAATTTAGGTGCACTTGTTAGACGCGAAAATGACGTTCCTGTAAACAGTCACACGTCGAAATAATCATTTACACAGGTTGGTGTCGCCGCTCGCAGATTTAACCGTTTCTCTGTCAGACGTCAATTCTTCGCTCTAAATTTAAATCATTTCGCATCCCAAATCGGATCAAGAAATACACTGAACAAACAAAACCCATAATCAAGTCGAGGAAACCTGATGATGGTGCAAGCAGCACGGTAACTCCAAATTCAAAACTCATTATCCCAGTCCCGGTAGTATAATAAGAAGCATATATACCCAATCTCATTTCGAATGCAAAGCCATCAATTAAATGCCACACTCTGCCTCTTGCGCGCCTTAAATTCTCAGAACTTTGCTATCGTGTGCATTCCTCTTGACCCTTTTCTTCTATCGTATTTTTTAATCCGGCAAAATAAAACAAAATATATGTAAAAACCACATCCGACATCCTCCTCCTCCTCCTCTGACGAAAGGAACAACAAAGCAAACAGAGGGGGAAAAGAAAAAGGGGAAAAAAAACGAATTCTAAAACTTATCATCCTCCTCCGCGCGCTGCACGAGCCTTCAATTTGTTGTTCAAAGCTATCTGAACGACTCCGATGAACGAACGACTACGGCATGGACTCGGACTCATGGAGGCGAGTGAGCGTAATTTAATAAACGATTACCCCCTTCAGTCGCAGCAGCATTTCAATCCAATCCAATCCGCACCAGCACAGCACCAGCACCCCGTGAAAGAATCGAGACCAACAGTGTGCGGCGCGGCACCGGCACACCACTTACGACAAAACCAACCCAAACTTATAGCCGAGACCCAATAATGATGATATAGGGGCACACAGCAATCATGATTACTTTGCTAGATTAATGCTCATGACAGGGGCGACCGAGCGAACTCTGTGCGCAGGGAGATGACATAGTGCGGGTCGGTGGTACCAACTGACAGAGGGAACACCAAGTGGAATTGAACTCGTAAAAAACAAAAAAAAACTCCACGAAGCGTGTAGGTAGGTGCCTAAGGTATTGGTGGCGGGCCAAGATAAAATAATAATAATAAAAAAAATACTTTATGTTCAAATACCGTACCCGGTGGTTGGGTGAGATGGTGACGCCGACAGCATCGGCATCGGTTTACAATCAAGAGTCACGAGATAATAACGAAACGCGGACGTTGTACTGAAACTGAAGTGACGCGGGGCCTGCAGGGACCGGGGAACAGGGAAGCCCAAGTCAAGACTTCAGCTCGCACCCATACACAGAGGACGGCAGCTGAAAACGCGACTGTGCACTGTGGCGGCGGCGCCCGTAATCACGGTTGAGAGGAGGTTCTTGTGCGGCGGAGATAGCGGCGGCAGCGCAGCGCGCATATATTCATATTCAAGTGCCGCATCCAGAGGGTCTGTCGGTGCTCGGTGGTCTCCGTCTCGTCCCGTCCCGATCGTTGTGCTCTGTGAGATGTCGTTAATTGCCGTCCCTGTGTGCTCGGGCTCGCGGTCTCTGTGTTTCGCTTGTTCTGTCGCGCTAAACGTGTTGCTTATAGCGTTTGTCAGAGTTCCTGTGTGCGACGACGACGACGACTGACTGAAGACCGAGTGCCGCACCGCGGCGCGCACTGTATGTGGAGTGGAAAAGTCGCGACAGCGAACCAGAGACAAGTTGTAACACCTTGTCAAACCAATTAAAAAACCACTACCGTTTGTTTCCCCCTTTGTTTTTGTTCCATTTTTTATTTTTTTTTTTTGTTGTGCTGTTGTTGGCGTCGTTTTGTATTTGGTATTTATTTCTCTGTTTTTCTTTTTATCGCATTAGGATTGTTTTTTGTTTATTTGTTGTTGTTCGTTTTATGACCGTCGTGTGCACTTATAGTTGTTGTGCTTTTTAGTAGTTTTTGTTCCATCGTACGCTTAACGATTCAAAATGCAAAAAAAAAAGGACAGCCTAATCGAATTGTAATCTCTTTGTTCGCTCGAAGTGTTTCTGACCTTTTTGACTGGACGCAACCATTATTAGTTTCCATTATTACGTTTCCCTCTTTTCGTATTTTTTTCTGCCGTCCGTCGTTAGATGGCTGGTTGAGGGTGACATTGCAGATAATTGAGTGATGGTACAAATTGAATTTGGTATTTACCACCATTTTGAATAGTAAACGTAACAAGCCGACTGTTGGTTGTGTGCCCACCCTGCACTATCTTCAGCTACAACAATTTTGATAAACATCAATTAGCGGGACTTTGACTTGCAGTAGGTTACGATCCATCTACCGACTTTCATTCTGATTGGCGGTGGGCGTGTTCAGTAAGCGGTGGCGATGCGCATCGCTGCATCTGGTTTTGTTACTGCTACTGTCAAATTTCGCAGTGGGGTTAGAGCTATTTTCCCGTGTGATGTAGCAATGCGTTTGGCAATGTGTGCACGGAAGTTTTTCTGACAGCATGTCTCCTGAGACACAAATCTTTGCAAATAAGAGAAAGTAGAGAGTGGGAAACAGATGGGCTATCGCCATGGCGAGTTTGTTTGACTTATAAAATTTGAGCGAAGCGTGTCTGCAATCAAAGTGTTGCATTTTGACAGATTTGCAGTGTTTGTATGTCTACATTGGTCTACGCACTATCTCCTTTTGACAGGGTCTATGGCTATCTACACCCAAAAGTGTGTATACCGGATGACCGTTTCAATGCCTTCGCATAATTTATTTTGTTTTCAATTTGTGGTCATAATTTCATTGGCTAAGGCCTTCCAATCATTACGCCACTGTTACATCAGTTTTCCGGCCATCTTGACTAAATAGCTTTTTAACAATCAATGGCTGAGCTACAATAGGCACATTGTTCTGTACAAAAACGCAGTCCGAAATCAAGGGATTTATAATTTTTGACTTTGTACTTAGTTTCGTTAAGTTTTCCGTCACGGGCAAAACAGCGATTTCATTCGAATGAAAAATTTCAGCCTTTGGGTTTTTATTTGCGGTCGCATATGTCTTCGAGTGGCTCCTTTTTTTTGGCAATTGACAGCACTGTAAAATTTGTTGACTTAGACTGGCTTTCGTTTTTTTTTTCGTGTCTTTTGAATTTGAATTTTAAGATTTGATATTTAAAACTCATTTTACTTACTTTCGGTGACAGCAATATTTAACAAACTGACAGGTCGGCGAACTTCGCTTGTTTTCCTTTGACGTTTTTAAAACAAATATAATGATAAGTTTCCGAATAGGTATGCCATGACATTAGTAAACCTGACAGCTGTCTGACTAGAAGTATCTCGGTTTTGATTGGCTGAAATCGGTCATATGAGCAGCTGTTTCAGTTCACGTTTATGGAGGGGTAGCCGACGAATGTAGTCTAGAAATTCGTGACTGAGTACTAAGTTGACAGTTCGCATATGTGGCTAACGTAGAAAAGGTGACGTTCCCAACCAATCTAGTTTTTGCGTTCAGGTTACATCTAATCCAGATAATTCTAGTGCACTTACGATAACTAGATTCTTGAATGTGACCATTGATATTGGCATGCAAAATTTGTTTGAATAATATGTTCTGACACTAAGTTTGACACAAGTTATAATGTATTTCTCATGAAAAATTAACTCAATTTGTTCTGCAGTCTTCAACGAAACATTCGCTTAATTTACTGCTGAAGCAGCATTGAGGACATTGCGCTGTCAAAATGAAATAAACCCTAAAACGTTAGTGAGAGCAACTTAGGTCGATTTACGTTCGCTTATCGTTGACTCAAATTTTTATCTTTTTGCGAGCAGTGTGAGACAAAGCACGATTTTGCTAATATTTTGACAGATTGATATCAAAAAAAGCGACTCTGGTTTGGTCTTTAAGCTAAACATTATTTTTCTCTCAACGAGTACGTTTATTTTCAGCCGCACTATGCTGGAAACAGATTGACAACCAACAGCAGCAGCTACTTAAAATGTCACAGCATATGTTTTAGAACGAATGGTTTTTAAATGGCGGCAAACACATTGGCACAGCAGATTAACCATCATCATTGATATTTGGACTTAATTCTTGATTCAATCTTGCTTACTACAACGTTACATCGCGTTTGTCGTGGCGCAAAAGTCACTCATAAAATAACAATTAATAAATTCATAAATATGATATTTTTGACATTTGAATAGGACACATATTAAACTGTCAATTCCTTGCCAAGGTGTATTCAAATATTAAAACTAAACACTACTATTGTTCGAATTTCGGTCCTATATGCGTTACGTTACTCAATTCTATTTAAAATATTTATAACCATAGTTTCAAGTCGCTGAATGAATCCAAATAATTTGTTAAAGTTTTCAAATTGTGTCACGAATGCAGTAATTAGTCTCTAATTCGTTACACCCAGTTTCCACTAAGTGGAATGTGTATTTTTGACCCTCTTCTAAGAAATCATTTCACGCCCACAAAAGAGGCGGGGCGCGGGCGAATACTAGGCGCTCAATTACTCGACCATCTGCTAATAAATTCAGTTAAAATGCTATACCCAGTTTAATGTTGAAAACTAAAACTTGTGATGGGCGTACATTTATCTTCACACTCACAAAAGAGGCGGGGCCGCCAAGTGTTTGGCCCCCGGTACTAGAACACCGGTCACTTGATTGAGTTAAAATTTCGCGCGTATAGCGTAAAACATTTCACCTAGCGCGGACCAATAACGTTCGGCTGTTAAATTTTTGAAATTTTATAATGGTAATTAAATTCGCCGCATCTGTCAAACAAAAATATTGGTCGTATTTCGTTTTGAAAATAAATTGCAAAATTAAATTATACCCAACAGATGGCGCCGTGGGGCAACATAATCTTTATTGATCGCAAGAAAGTATGCACATGACTGCAAATTTATTTTACGTATTGAACGTAAAAAAACACTATCGCGCCCATAAAATTTCTTTATCTATAGATACGTACCTGCTGTGCACCAATTCCACGATTTGTTTGTTCAGTTATGTTCACTCATCTAAGCCCCTCAAATCTATTATCTTCTTTTTTGTTTTCAGCCCGTATAAGCTAAAACTCAATTCATTCGTTTGTGATATTGCGCGACACTTTCATTCATCTAGCTACCCACTGTTTTGTTTTCGCCTGTCACTCTGATAAAGGGAAAACAAACAAACAAACGACCGACGTTCTCACTGTGTGCGGTGTGTGCGAAATTTTCACATATTAGCAAGCATTTGCGTTGCAAAAATGGTTGCCCCCAAGGCAAGAGCTATTAATTATTCTGCAGTGCAACCCCCTGTCCACTTCTCACGGAACACCACCACCGTTTGTCGTGTGGTAACAACACCCAGGAGGTGCACCATCGAAAGAAGAAAACTACGAGGAAGGAGCACCTCTTGAAGCTCATTCACTCATTAACTGGCGTAAATTACGCGCGCCAGGTAAAAAAAAAAAAAACGAATAAAATAACAACAAAACCCCCAATGGAGGTCGTCGAGAGAAAGACCAGAGTGAGCTCGGTTCGTTCGTGTGCGGATTTCCTTCTTCTGACAAATGGAATGCGACCGTGGAGGGAATAATAAATGAGCACAGCCCGAGATGATAATTATCAGCCAAAAGAAGGGGGAAACCATCACAAAAAAAAAAAGGTGCAGTGTCGACTCGAATTAAACTGCAGATGTTCCATGGGGGAGCTGACGGGAACCGGGAGACTGTTCTGAAGTTCATTTTTCATAACTGCGGTTTCGTATGAGTTTTTTCTTCGTTCTCTCCTTGTTTTGTGAATGTTGTCCCGGCTTTTTGAATAATGTCTTCAAATATCTTCACCTCCCCCATCCACGTGGTGGATTCGTTCGTTCACAACCCAACCGGCCTGGTGCCTGCTTGCTCCCCATCCACACTCCAAAAGGTGTGTGCAATTAATCTTATTCACACACAATTCACACCGCCGAGTCATATACAAAAGGCGGACGTTGAAGAAAAATTGAGGAAACGAACAAAAAGCCCATACGAAGAGTAAATTGCGTGAAAGCAAAACACGATGATGATGAAGATGCCGCTAACTCAAATCGGCGGTAATCGGAGGTGTAATGGAGGAATTTAAGTTTCACAAAGCAAAAACTGTACAGAAAAACAAACCAAAGCCAAACACACGCAACAGCGGTGTTGGTGCTGTTGCTGTGTCGTTGGGGTGAGCTGAGCAGTGGGCAGATTGATGTTTTTGTTTCCTTTTTGTATCTCTTCAAAGGAGAGCTGATGAAACTGATGTGAACGGACGAATGCGCTCAAGTGGTGTGCCTCGTGGAACAATCAAGTAAACACAGAAAGAAATATGAATTATTATTGTTACAGCAAAAAAAGAAATGTTTTTGTGAGGTTAGTAAACTGCTGTGGGCAATTGATCTTCTGAGACGACTCTGGCATTGTTATTCCTTTTTTTTTTACCGTGCTCAGCCAGAGGTAGAAAGGTTACATTTTGTAATTATGACTCAATAAGAAGATTGCCTTATGCGGATGAGGGGGGAAACAGAAACAGGTCATTTATGTTTGTTTTTAGTCTTTGAATTGAGATGAGTTTTTACCATCTCTGTTCTGTGATTCATATCTCTTCGGTGGAAGGAAGTGTTTGCGTTTTAGCAAACTCTCTCGCTAATGTCATCAATCATCATATTTCAACGCGTTGAATGCGATTAACCTGTTGAACAAAGTTGTTAATTGAGAAATACTGTTGGAAAACTGGAAGTTGAATCAGAGCCATCTGTTGGAAATGGCAGGTTGCACTTTTCAGTAGCAATTTCTTGTGTAAATCAAAATTTGTTTTAGCTCACCAGACTCTGAAGATTGTGACGTTAGGAAACGCATACATTTCGACTGTTCCTGTGACAGATGGTATTTTTAAACACAGACTATCCGTGGTTGTGGTATTAGATAACAAGAAAAACCGCTACATTCACTTCAACTGGCTCGATAGGGAGTGGATTCGACTTCTATGCCATGTTCCCAACAAACTGAAATCGCGAGGTTTCGATGAAACCTTCTAAGTCGTTCCCACCGAGTTGAAGTGATTTCAAAAATCATAAGTAGTCACAACAGCTGTTTATTGATGCAAAATAATAGTTTTGGAAAGAGAAAATTACTACAAATGATTTCTTAAAAAATGTAAGAAGCATTTATTAATATTTTTCTTAAAAATATTACTTACCTCTTTTTTGATTCGAATTCTATTCTTCTTTTATTATTTCTTTGATTGTCACAATTGTTTTGGCGTTTAATATTTTGACGTTTAATATTTTGACGTTTAATATTTTGACATCCTCAAATGAACACAAAATAAACAAAAGTTCACGCTGTTCGGTTTAATAACCTCTCACGGACGGATGAACTCAGAGGGGTTTCAAATAGGTTTCGCTGTAAACCCGAGGTTTCGACACCTCAAAAATGTATTGCAAAACCTCGGAGGTGTGGAAACATTTTACAAAACCACGCGGTTTCGTTTGGTGGGAACATGGCATTCAATTTGGTGCTGTAGTCGGACAATCGTTGTTGATAAAGTGTTTTTTTTTCTCTTAAACCCAACAATATCGACCTTTTTGTGAAGTTGGCACACCTTTTGGCGATGGCCCAATAAGAATGGGAGTTTCCACCAACGATTTCTGCAGTGACGAAAAGGAAGAAGAAACTACTGTCTTCAGCAACTTGACGTAAGCCTAACTTAGGAGATTATTTCTTTGAAGACCTTAAAGACCTGTCTCGCACTGACGTACCTGCGCTGTATCAGCAAGTTCGTTGCATAGTTTATTGAGTTTCATTGAACAGTAACACGCAACGTGTTAAGAAAGGACTACAACCCATAAATTTTCGGTGGAAGCAGTCTCCGTCACGCACCATTTTATTTCATAGACTGAAAGTCAGGGGCTACAGTCGGGGTATAGACAGCTTTGGTCAACCTTCGTCTTTTCGAAGGCAAATCGTCACCCGGTGGTGCAGGGAAATATCTTCACATGGGAAACAACTTTACCTGGAGTGGGAAATAATTTCACTTTTTTTCATGTGAAGTTAGCAAGAACTTTTAATGACTTTTTGTGGGAAATAATTTCTCTTAACACGCGAGGACATATATGTAAGCCCACGCGCTCTTGGGGGCTAGAGTCGGGGGTAAACTTTTTCAGTCTCCCTCTGGGCCCTACTGAAGAAAAACCGTCACCTCGCCTTCGCTGTGTGGCTGGTGGCGCCGTCCTGTTGGAACCACATGTCCTCCAAGTCGGTGACTTTGTCATAGGTAATCTTACATCACGACACTTCAAAAGACAAAATCGGTTGACTCATCTCACAGCCATCAAAAGTGTATCGCTAATCACATAACTATCCGGCTAAAAAATTCCAACTAATATCGCTGAGATCTATATGTATCTACTGTCACACGAGCTCCCATATAGATAAAACATACAAAATATCTCTCCTCCATTGTAAACCAAATAAATCCGCAATTTGAACTCTAAATAGTCCGCGTATTTAATTTTCTGTTTATTATTTCTTTTTTTTTTTGCTCGCTGCTGCTCCCCCTTTTGTTTACACACTTCTTGCTGTTGTGTAAACATTCGTACAATCATTTTGCGCCATACAAAGCTTAAAGTTTTCTCAAATATTTACTTGACGTTTCACGACGTCTGGAGTGTAAATAATAAAATTCCACCGCCATGAATGAGTTTTAAAAATTAACACTCTGCGCAAAAAAAGAAAAGAAGAAAGAACAGAAAAAGAAAAAGAAAGAAGCACGACTTTAACCCAGACTTCTTTGTTTTTGAGGTATTCGAAATATATGGTACAGCGCTGTTGTAGCCATATTTATTTGGGAGAGTTGACTGTGCCAACTTGTGGGATGATTTGGGAGAGTTGACTGTGCCAACTTGTGGGATGATTTGGGTTTCATGGGGAAATAAGTGCTCGACTTTTGTTTTCGAAAGATCTTGATGTTTGGATCTGGCTAAGAAAATACAGACATCAGCAAAAGTCTTAGTGGAAAATGTTAAAGGGTGAACAAAAAATCAATCTCACGACCAACTGCCCAGCGTGTCGATTCGTTGTCGTGACATTCAACCAAACGGAATCTGTGTGTGTTTACGCTGTCAAAGCTCATAATAAAAATCAACATCACGCGCGCATCTCTCACTTCACTGCCCTCCAATAAACAAATAAACAAACAACAAACTCATCTGTACGATCCGTTTCCGTTAGCTACCCCCCACTTCCCCCAAAGATGTACGTCTACCGAAGCCGAAAAATCATCACTTCATCAATTTATTACCACACACATTTAGAGATCCATATACAACGAACAGAGTAAACAAACGCATCGCTGCACCATTTCACGATAGCTTCGGTCCGCTCTGCACCCACGCCGTGTGCGCCCTTTACCAGTCATGCTGGTGTAGCGCTTCTCGCCGCCGCCACATTGCCATGTGGTAAGAGTCACTCGCTGAGCAATACCGAACCAAGACACTGGAATTCACTTGGCATAAACTATATGTAAGCCCCTCTTCAGCCATGGCAGGCAACATCCCCAACGTCGGTCGGTCGTCCTCATCACCGACTGTAGCACCATCACCGACGCCGCCAGCATCGACATCATGATCAGGGAGGTCGTTCGATTCGCCTGCCGCTGCCAGTTGATAGTGTGTATATTTTTACTCCTTTCGACTTGTTTATTTATACTTGCGTCGTCCCACAGATACGAACGGACAGGCAGAAAAGTATTTAAAGAACGAACCAAACAGCAAAACGCAACTCAAAGTGAATAGTATTTTTGTCTTTAAAACTTGCAAAGAGCCAGCAAAAATGTTGGTTCTTCAAATGAGCAGGCATTTGATAAACAGTAGCTGGGAAAAGTTTTGCCACACTAAATTGGGTAAATTTTTTTTTTTTTTGTTTACCAAAATACTTTTCTTTTAATTTCCTCCTGCTAGACTCTGATCTGTTATTCAGTCTATAAATAGAGTAGAAAATTGTTTGCTCAGTTAAAATATTTGAGGATGGCTCGACTCCCTGAAGTACTTTAATTTTTGTATTTGAAAAGAATTATTTTTTAAGTTAAAGACAAAGTTTCATTTATATAATTCTCGGAGTCTAAGAAATATTTTAAAGAAAGCTTCTTCAAAATCTGTCTAGTAGTTTTTACGTGAAACGGTATTGACATAAAACCCCCAACGATTTGAAATTATAAGTGCTGCAACCAAAGAAAAAAACAGTTTGACAGCTGACAGCTGGGTTAGTAAAAATGGAGCACTACATGAAAGAACAACGTGTTCTCATTATAGAACAATATTCCCAAAATACTGACAATTTTGCTGGACAGTTCGATTCGGCTTCGTGGACAGGGATTGCAAATCTTAAGAAACTTCAGACATATTCGCATTTTGCTGATTTTTGGAGTATTTATGAACACAACTGTTCATAAATACATAACCACATCTTCTTTCAGTTGAAATAAAAAAAATGTGGTTGATAAAAAAGGGTCCTCTATTAAATTTAACGAAATCCAGTCTTCCTTTAAAAAAAAAACAATAAGAAAAAAAACAAAATCTCGCTTTACAAGCAAATAAAAAAATTAAAATAAATAGTTGGCGCAACAGGTCCGTAGAGACCCTAGGCGTAGCTTATAACAAACATTCGTCTTGTGTTTTATTTTGCAGTTTTTATTTTTGGGACGAATGGAAGGGATCTACAATTTTTATACCGAGTCCAAACGGCCAATTTAGGAGCTCTTTAATGACAGTTATACTCTCGGATGTCAGACGTTCGCGAGAGGTGGAGCAGTGACAAAAACCTTAAGTTGAAATTTGTTTTTTTTTTGGGATACGAACTTAGTAGTCCAACACTAACTACTAAGCCACTGCTTTGCTTTACAAGCAAAGCCCATGCTAAGTCCAATAAGATCGAAGCCTAGTATTTTGAACAAATATTTGGCTAGACCCTTAATCAGGTTTTGAGCTCAAGACTGACCCGAAATCGATATTTTTATTGAAATCTTGAACTTAAACTTAAATTAGCCAGCAACCACTGGATGATCCGTATTCGGTCTGAGTCGCTCGAGTTTACAAAAGAACACTTGGCGAATCGCTTTTAACGAATGGAAATCCATACAAAATAATCCAAGTTCCGTTTCCGACTTTAAGTTGAAAGGGGGAAGTCGCATGTTACAGACAAAATGCGATAAATATAGGAAACTGGAAAAGTTTTCTAAGCTTAGCCTCGAGAACAAGCTCTTACTACCTTTTTTGAAGAGAAAATCTTTTCAAGTGAAACTTACGGATTTGAATGCTATTTTCGAAAAAAATGTTTTTGGGATAAACCGTGGTACAGCCATTTGAAAAATGGTATTGTTCATCAGAAGATATGCGTTTTAAACATTAAGGCAAATAATAAGGGTCGCCTTTCAAAATAGGCGGGGTCGTGCTTCAATCGATTCCAGGCGCTGTATTTGGAATGTTATCCAGTTCCGGCTTTCTTATGCGCTTCGGTTAATAATTTTTTGAGTGCTATCATGAGGAGCACTCGTGAACAGTCTTGCCAAGAAAGTGGAGTCCAAACTGTTAGTCCTTTCAATACTCCATGTGGGAATTTCTTAGCCTCATTTAAACTATTTTGTAGGTTTCACCCCAGAGGAGAGATCTTCGGAAAAATTTTAAAAGCTCTGCTATAATTTAACACCTCCGAGTATAAAGGGTGATTTTTTAAGAGGTTTAGAACTTTTTTTAAAAAAAAAACACAAAAAATTCGAAAAAATGAATGAAATATTTATTTGAATCGATAGTTTGAACCTTGCAATTTAATGTTTAAAGATAATTTCATGCAAATGTTGACCGCGGCTGCGTCTCAGGTAGCCCATCCGCTGAGTCCAATTTTGGCATACTCTTTCACACATATAGGCCGGTATCTCACGAATGAATGCATGGATGTTGGCTTCCAGTGCGTCAATCGAAGCGGGCTTGTCCCTATACACATTAGCCTTGGCATACCCCCACAAAAAATAATCTAATGGTGTCAAATCTAAAGGCGGCCAATTGACCGGCCCGAAACGTGAAATGAACTGTTCACCAAACTCGCCTCGCAATTGCGCCATTATTTCGCGTGCTGTGTGGCATGTGGCACCGTCTTGTTGAAACCACATATCATGCAAGTCAAGAACTTCCATTTCGGGCAAAAAAAAGTTTGTTATCATCGCTCGGTAGCGTTCACCATTGACAGTAACGCTGCGATTCGCATCATCTTTGAAGAAATATGGCCCAATAATGCCGCCGGCCCATAAACCGCACCAAACAGTGGCTTTTTCGGGATGCATTGGTAGCTGTTGCAATGCTTCTGGCTGATCTTCACTCCAAATGCGGCAATTTTGCTTATTTACGTACCCATTCAACCAAAAATGAGCCTCATCGCTGAACACAATTTTTCGATAAAAAAGCGGATCCTCGGCCAGCTTTCCAAGAGCCCATTCACCAAAAATTCGGCGTTGTGGTAGGTCGGCTGGCTTTAGTTCTTGCACCAGCTGTATCTTAAAAGGCTTTACGTCCAAATCCTTCCGCAAAATTTTCCACGTAGTGCTGTAACAAAGGCCTAACTGCTGGGAACGGCGCCGAATCGACATTTCGCGGTCTTCTGTCACACTAGCTGATACGGCCGCAATATTTTCTTCACTACGCACAGTACGTAAACGTGTTGGTGGTTTAATGTCCAACAAAGTAAATTTGGTGCGAAATTTGGTCACAATCTTCCGAATAGACTGCTCAGAAGGTCGAGAATGCCGATCATAAAATGGAAGCAGCGCGCGATGAACATTTCGAACCGAGCACGAATTGTGATAGTAAAATTCAATAATTTGCAAGCGTTGTTCATTTGTAAGACGATCCATGGTTAAATTGCAAACCAAACTGAAGCTGTTTGACAGTGACACAAGGTACTAAACACACGTCAGCTGTCAAAACCGGTGTTGCCAAAACCAAACCAGCTAAAAAATCACCCTTTATTTAAATGAAGACGTCTCAGCGTCTGTGTTTGATCGCAGTCTCTTGCCATATTCAACAATTACGAGTAAACCCAACCGATAGCAGCCTGTTTGTCATGACATCCGCTGGTAGGCTTATGACGGCTGCTTGCGTTGGACAATGGGCCTTGCCCACGATCTTTATCATCGCAACTAAGTTTGCGATTCTTTCACGGCGGTATATATATATATATATCTATATCTTTGCATTCTAATCAATAAGATATGCAGAGTTCTTTAGTGGGAAGTCAAAAGAATCAACAGAATCGCTTAGAGCTTAACGTGAAAAAATGGCAAGCTATTACATTCTCTCGCAAACGTCACCCCCTGCCTCAAAGATCTTATTTCATTAACAACGAGTCTATCTCCTTTGTTTCATCTATTCGTGATCTGGGCATTATCTGCGATGCTCAACTTAACGTTCTTCCTCACGTCGACAGCATTATTGGCAGAGCCAACTCTGCACTCGACTTTGTAAAGCGTTGGTCAAAGGAGTTCTCTAACCCCTTTGTCACTAAATCACTTTATACGACGTTTGTAAGACCACTTCTGGAATATACCAGCCAGGTGTGGTCACCAGGTACTGCTGTTTTTTTGTTATCAGCTACGACCCATATAGATCATCGATTTACATGCACTTACAACAACAGCACATGATCCTGCTTCTCATCGAGACAACGAATCATGATCTGAAAATTATTTCTACTATTTCCCACTAGATGACTTGTTTCATTTTTAAATGTTGGTGTGCCTGTAAACGATAGCTACCTAATCACGTTGCCAGGCATAAAAATGAAACACAAAATATCAATTGTTTTTTTCGCGCACGAATTCAATCCCCATCCGTATTCCGTGTTATTTTCTTTTTATAAAGGTATGTTCAGACCACCTAAACAATTATATACCTCCATGTTTTATAAATATTTCTAAAACATTTATTAAACAAAACAATTTTTATCAAATATTTTGCTGGTTTGGATCTGGACACAAAGAAAAATTAATGAAATGTTTCACAGTTTCCCAATCGTGATGGGAAATCATTTTTGTTTTAAAAGTTTAACTGCAGAAAGTGAGCGCTGTTTTTTGATTACTATAATAAAAATGTCAAAAAAAAGCTTGGAATACCTAATGAGAAAGTGATTCATTTAATACGAATATTTGCATTAAATCGTGTGTCACGTGATTCCCGAGAAGGTACAAAAATATAAACTTTACCCTTCTGGTATTCTCTTGTCAAAGCGTGAACTGGCACTCTTCACGGTCAATAAGTGTTTAAGGACCTATGCGTTTCGCACCAGCTAAGCTATAGGAATAAAGTCATCAGCAACAATTGAAAAGAACATAAGGGACGCAGCAATTTAAATACAATTTCGTTGTCAATGTTGTACTCATTTAGTTATTTAGTTGCTCACTCTCTCTCTCTCTCTCTCTCTTTGTTTCTCATTTCTTTTCTTTTTTAACGAAAGCTATGTCAAAGTTGGTCTACGGTTTGCCACGCATCACCCCTTGCTTTGATTTTTCATCCGCAAGCAGTTTGCCAACCTGCCAAATACTGTTTCCAAACTTGCCATCACCACTGTGTCTATGGTTAGTGTGTATGGCGATAGACAGGATAACTTTAATGCGCCACACACAAAAACCGCAAATGGAGAGCAGCCGAGAATTTATCCGCCAAAACGACTGTTTACACACAAGACGACCGTAACGCGACCGACAGCGACAAACCCACCGAACGACGACGACGACGACGACGACGATGATGACGATGATGCCTGAGACTGAGACGACTGAGAGGGGGTACTTTACACAGCGCAACGCTCACTCGACTGCTGGCTGTGTTCCTTCTGCTGCACAGTGTCAGAGAGCAGAGTATGTAAATGAAATGTTTGCATTGTGTTTATTTTGTTTCACTTAGTGTGCAAGCAGCAAGTGCCCCCACAGAGGGGGACCGACGCCGCAGCCACCGCCGCCGCCACAACCAAAACCAAGCCCAGGACATGTGCGCGCCAGTTCCTGCCGCCCCCCTTGACACATTTGTTGCGATGTCACCTAATTGCATAGCCAGCAACGCCACAGCATGGCCATGTGTTTAAATGTTAACATACGCTCACGAACGTAAATTGGCGCAAATTGGCGAACGTACATTCGTTGCAACGTCAAAGTGCTCTTTTAACTTTCAGTGTGTGTGCGTTTTCATCTCCCACGGATGCTGCGGTATGGCTGGCTGTGCTACTTCATTTAATCTCCCCGATCAGTTGCTGGTTGCTGCATTCGACTCCGCTGGCGGATCGCGCCACTGATTGATTGATTTATTGCGATAGAGAGGAGGATCGTTCAGTTCGTTTTGGTTATCGGTTGACATTTGGCTAAATTATGCAAATGTGTGCGGCAGCAAAAAATACAAAAACTCGCCTCATGGAAATAGGATTCGTCATTCGGCAGTGACTTCTTTGGCAGGAAATGTCAAACGCTGGCTACGGTTACTGATGAATGGAGGGACTGTCATCAATCATTGCAATTTTTATTGTGAAATTCCTGCCGAACAATGGGTTTGCGGAAAAAGTCAACAAAACATTTGCGGCTTAATGGATTTTCGTCTTAACCTCCGGCGAATTGATGAGACGAGTTTAAATGCAAATCGTGGAATATTTGATAGTTCAACGAAAGTCAATCGAGTTTGAGTGCGACATTTGTCAAGGACTTTTGGGAATTGATGAGTTTGTTTGGGGTAGGGGGATAGGTTTTAGTAAAATTTTGTGTTCAAAATTTGAGAGAAAAATTATGAAGGCTTAGTGAATTTTTGTAGCCACTTGCAGAAGGTTCGGTCCCCGGACAAACGAAGCTTGGTCTATGGATGTGGTCCTCTATAAATTTGTGTGCTAAAATTCTCGAAAATCTCTTGAAAAATTGTTCCTTCTTAAAAAGCGAGGATAGGCAAAAGAGTGAGGATGAACAAAAGAGCAGCAAAAAAAGGAAAAAAACGAGACAAGCGGAATCAACAAGAACAGATAGTGACTGCGGGAAACCTAAAAACATTATCCAACCACACATCGAGTTCGCTGCAATTTAGCTAAGACTAGGGTTTGAAAATCCTGGCTTGGGAACGCACTGTTGCCCTGAGGTCTCTTAAATATTTCAATGGTCCATGGACAGAGTTATGTTTTCGACGCTCGAAATCCTTTTTTAGTAAGGCAAATATATTATATTCGTACAACCTTCTTCGAACTCGAGATGTTAATCAATTCTGACATTAAGATGGTAGAGGAACTCAAAAAATGGGTCCCCCAATTCCGTTCGTCTGTCTGTCTATCTATCTATCTGTCCGTATCCGCTTCTGAGGCTTACAGCCTAAACGGCTGCCATGACTTGGCTCAAACATTGAATATGGAGTTTCTGGGCCGTTGTTTTTAACAGCAACCTCAATATTAATGGTACTTCCCATACAAAATTTTCATACCAGTTTGATTTGTTCGAAAACGGCTGTAACGATTTCAACCAAAATTTATATTTAAGCTTAAGTAGGTGAGATTACCACGACTGCATACTCAGTTTTTCGCTAAAAAATCGAATAACGGTACTTTTGAAATTTGGACATATCTCGAAAACGGTCCATACGATTGTAACAAAAACTAATTTCTAAAGTAATATGGTCATATCTAACTTAATGGCGGACTCAGTTTTTCTCTATGTTATCGTTGAGTGGATTTTTGAAAAAAAGTATTTTTTCAAAATTTAGGTTTTCTTTAGTTTACTTGAAAACGGCATTAACGGTTTTGCCCAAAATGTATATGATTGTAACAAAAACTAATTTCTAAGGTAATATGGTCTTTTTTAAATTAATGGCAAACTCAGTTTTTCTCTACATTATCGTTCAGTAGTTTTTGAAAAGAGTTGTTTTTCAAAAATTAGGTTATTTAGTTTGCTTGAAAACGGCACTAACGATTTTGCCCAAACTGCATACTTAGAGTAAGATTGATGTTGTCAAATCTATTGCGTCCTTAATTTTCAATTCGAATCACTTTAAACCGCTAATTTTAAAAAGACTGCTCATGTCCCGTAAACCCCGTTTTCGATTTGTTTTAAACTTGAAAAACCAAGTAATGATTACATCCTGAACAATATCTTACTTACATAGGTGGCGCTACAGTTCGGGGCGAATATGGGCCTCAATCGACATGCCTCTCCAACATGCCCGGTCCTTAGATAGCTGCCCCCAGTTGCGCATTCCAAGGTTATTGAGGTTGTGTTCTACTTATGCGCAAGGTCTTCCTTGACTGCTTCATTAATCCTAGGGTGGAGTGAAAGCCTCTGTGGGAGCGTTGTTTTCCATTCGCTCTACAATTCTTAGCCAGCCTAGGCGTCCAATGCGCAGCTTTTTAACAAGGTCGATGTCGCTGTACAGCTTTTAAAGTTCGTCTTTGAATCTCCTTCTCCAGAAGCCATCAACGCAAACAGGGCCGAATATTTCGCGAAGGATCTTACGCCCGAAACGACCAAAAATATCCTCATCCTCTTGTAATAAAGCCCATGCCTCAGCGCAGTACAGCAGGACTGTGATGATAAGGGTCTTGTATATGGTTTTGGAGAGGGCCGTCATGCCTTCTTAACCCAAAGAAACAACGCTTGGCAAGAATTATCCTTTGTTTAACTTCAGACGAAATTTTGTTGTCATATTAATACCTTCCAGGATCTGCCGCTGTTTCGATAACTGGTGGACTGTATGCTACGCTTGAGCGTTTGAATATTTCTTAAATAAATTTTCCTTATACAAAATTTGTTCCTCTTTATTTTTTTTTATTGCCTATTTGTTTGAAAATTCAGTATATATCTAATAATAATAAAAAAATAATTTGGAAAACATATTTGTCGGAAGAGTTTTGAATTTTGTATAATTTCTACTTTGTCGGTTTTGAACAGCCGCAGTGTGAATATTTGGTGGAGAGTGGACTTTCCGGGCCTGACCCCGCTCTGATAGGGGCCAATCAGGTTGATGACGAAAGGTTTCAGGCCAAACAATATCTTATACTCAGTTTTCAGCTAAACAGTTAAACAATAATATTTTTCAAAATAAATATTGAAACATTTTTTAACCGTTTAGTCTGCATAACTTTATAAAAACCGCTCTAACCCTTGACACTTACTTTGATCAAAATGCTTATTAAAGATAACAAAACTCTTTTAATAAGATCCCGTACTAAGTTTTTGTCAAAAAATTCGAACAAATAGGTTTTTAAATTATTTGTCAAAAATTACTACCCAAAAACCGAATTTACGTTATATTTCTATAATAATATCAACGTGTAGGACGTCCAATAAAAAAGCAATAACAGCTGGGGGAAACCTACTTCGGCATATTCTTTTCAACCACATTAAACATGCACCTTAAAATAATTTCAACCACTTCGAGTTTACAAACTCGCACTTCACACAACACACTCGTTCATCGGGATATTCAGTTGTTAACTGCTAACGAAAATTCAAAAACAAAGCTCTGATTTTATTTTTATTTTATATCTAATGTAAAGATACCGGTTTATCACGAACCCTAATTCCAAATCACGAACCCTAACTCCAATCATGGACACCTTTAATCTGCGTAACTAATATATTCCAGTCAAAAATAAAAACATTTATAGGACATGAAAAATACTGTATCGAACCGCACGAGTATCGCAACTCGGCTGTCGATGTATTGAGCGATTATATAAACTTAACGAAAGACCGAGAAGGTCCTGAGCATTGTATGACGAAAGTCAGTCCTTCAGCAGGAACCAACCAAGCAGGTTGGGTGAGCACGAGTTAATGAATAAAACTGTTTTTTTAATTTGATTTTTCCGCTATAATTGCGTTGTGTTATTATTTTTATTCTGGCGGTTTATATTTCTAAATCAGCGTGTGACGGTTTGCAATTTTGTTGTGTTTAAATTCCTTGAGCTACGATACAAATACAGAAAATCCTGCTACACTTTGCCTTGTACTCAAAAATCTTGCAAGATGTAAGCGTTTATAAAATAGTAAAATAGGCTTTTATAACCCTCTAACCAGAACTTGCGACAATTTCCTGGTTACTGAGAGCTTCAACATATAAAAACTGATATACTGCCATATCAGATGAATAACCCAAAAGTGAATTTTATGGAACAAAGGTGCAAAGATTTCAAAACGACTGGCTGATTCTTTTCTAAAAATCTATAACAAAGTTGTTTAGGTCACAACTCGTCTGAATACACCCACCAATTTTCCAACTGACTTGTTTTTCCTTCCAGTCGACTTCCAGTAAATCGGGAAGTATTGCTGGTTGTTGCGGTGGTTGGTGTGTTTTGCGCGAGTTGAGTCGCCATTTCCACACGGATGCATCTTAAGTACATTGCTCTTCAATTTTTTTATAAATGATATTATTGAGGTAGTAGGAGGAGGGATTGAACTTGGTAGTGTGCGAATATTAGCGTTAAAGTTTGCGGACGATATAGTGTTTTTGTCGGAGACAGTGATGCAGCTAGCTATTAATCGCCTTGAAAGCTACTGCAAGCAATGGAATTTGACTGTAAATCTATCGAAATCAAAGATTATGATTTTTAGAAATGGTGGTGGAAGATACACTCGTAACGAAAAATGGTCCTATCAGGGGTGAAAGAGTATAAATACTTGGGTGTGCTAATTACACCTAACCTAAGTATGAAAAACACTTTGAAGCTAATCTAGCAGCAGCTAAAAGAGCCGTTTCATCAGTTTGGGGACGATGTATCGACAACTATATCGAACACACGTCGAAAATCAATCTATTCCGTGCTACCGCAGCCTCTCTACTGCTGTATGGAGCTCAAATTTCGGGTTATTGTTATTGTGAAGAAGTTGAGAAATTCCTAAGGTACTTTTTGAAGCGAATCCTCCGACTTCCAGCTTGTACTCCGAACTATATGCTGCATTTAGAAACGGGAGTTGCCCCGCTCTTTTTGGATACCCTTAAGCTACATACATATTACATTGCAAAAATAGGGGAGATGGAAGAAGGAAGACGGCCATGGATTGTCCTGAAGCACATTCTTTTAACAAGAGGTCACTTGGTGCAAAAGTGGGAGGAGTTAGCAGCTAGTAACGGCGTGAGTTTGAATATCTCAGCTGAAATGCAGCTTTCGTTGCTGAAACCTATGTTTTCCGACATCCTGAAAAAAGCGGGCAGTAACATGTACGACAGGCTTACAGCTGAAGCACGTTCATCGCAACATAGTAGGGTAGTGTATAATAGGGAGAAATATAATGACATTGAAAACGCTTCTACTTACTTACTTAACCTCTGCAAATGATAAGCAAAATATTCAAGCTTAGAGGAGAATTAATAAACCTATATTTTATCCCGCATCGACCTGATCTTCCAATTTGTTGTGACTTGTGCAACCTTAAGGAGAGGGAGAATGTATACCATTTCATCGGAAGATGCCCCATTTTAAGAGATTTCCGTAGAAGATACTTCGGACGCACTTTACTGGAGTTGGACGAGGTTATTAACATATTGAACGGTAGTCTTGGGTGGGAAGTTTTATACAACTATAGTACAACTGCAAGTCGCTACAGAACGCGTATCCTGGATGGCGATTTTTGAACACAAATATATTGTACATGTTTAAAGTCGTTAGTCACTAGTTTATGATAACTAAATTGTCGCAAAGACGGCCATAAGCCAAACCATAAAAGACTTAGTTAACATTGTTTGTAAATACGAATAAGAAGATTATAAAATTATATTAAATGTTAATAAAGTCAAAACTACTATCAGAAATATTTGAATAGCAGCAAAATTCCAATGCAAATAGGGTTTTACCCGACACGAAGGCACAAAGGAACGTCACCTTCTACTACAGCAATTATTTAAGCTGCTGCAGCAATAATAATATATCTTCTTCAACTTTCCTTGTTGGAGAATTTAAAACTTTTCTCACCGACTGATCACTATTTTGACATCGTAATAAGCACATTTTTCCATTTTCCAAGCGTTTTTACAGTCTTTCTTTGCTCGTGCTGACGTATTTTCCCCTATTTGTTTTAAATCCAAATACCACCGTGATACTGACAGCACATTTTTCCCGACAAACATTTGACGCCTTCGTGGAATGCGTAAAGTAACGCTCACTTGCAAGTGACGCAATTATACACTTCATCAAAAGAATAAATGTTGCTCCTCATGGCATAGGCGGTTTAATTCCCTTCTGTGTTTGCCAAAGCAGTTTCATTGTTCCCTCCTTACACTCACTTTGAATGGTTTTACAGCCCCCGGGTTGTAAAATTGTTCCTATTCACCTTTTATCTCACCTACATACTTTTGAACAAATATTTGGCCGGCCGCCCCCTCTCCCCTACGCTATTCACCTCCCTTTTGTTGGCAAACACAGCCAACAGCCATGGCACCAGACACAGTGACACACACTTGTCTGCTGTGTCAACAGCTATACCATTTCAAATACAATACAATTTACTTTTCCTCCGCCGACTACCCGGAATATTTGTTAATAATAAACAATTTATTTTATAACGGGGTGGAAGTGTTGCAGTTTTTGTTTTTTAATTGTTTTCTGGGGACCTCTGCTGACTGACGTCCGTTCGGTAACGCCTTGTGACGGTAATACAATTGCCCATCATTTGAAATCGAGAAAACCGAGTGGGATATTGTAATAGATTAATCTTTGCGCCGCGATATGACAGCCGGTGATGTATATCCGTACCGGTTTGTAGAATTTACTGATTGAAATCGAAATGTAGGCGGCAATTTTGGTTGAAAAATGTTTCGTAATTATTAGAGTTGGGGCATCAGTCTTGTTCACCGGCTGCAAAGGGGCATACATTTTTTTGCCGAATCTGCTGGACTGAATTGAGAAGATTTCTCGTGGTTTTAAGATATTTTCCAAGAGGTGGCGCAGTGGAAAAGGCATCAAAATGTGATATGCGTTTTGTCGGGGGTCGAACCGGAGACCACTGATCCACTGCGCACAATACAAAGTCTTTTCGTTCGGGTCTTGTTGCCGTTTGCATTTTATACTGACGGTTTGGTAAATATTATTTCTATTGATTAGCAATTTTGTGTTACCTCGATTCGGAGTTCAGTAGGCGCCCTTGGCGGCAACATATCTTCGGAACCGTTTAAATAGTGCCACGGTACGAGACAAGAAGTGCACAAAGAAACCGATCATCGACAAGAAGAGAACGTCTATTACATCATAAAAAGGACAGGGAAGTGGATTTAGCTGGTAACCGGTCTCAGAAGCAACCGCATAGAGCTCTATCTTTAAAAAAATAGACGTGGGGCTAATTCACCGAAGCTTATTCAAAAAGCGGTAACAATTTTTAACAACTGCCCAAGTCGAAACAGCAGAAAAACGTTCAAGACGAGTAAGGACGCAGAAACCTAAAACCTGAACATAAGTCGGCGGAAGAATAGGTTAAGATTCATATAAAAAAAGAAGCCTCGCCGATGCCAAAAAAAAATCACCATGTTCGGATGCGATATAAACTTAAAAGGTCAACTTTTTAAATTTAAGACCGACAACGACGACTTTAGGGAAGGGGGATGATCTAAATCTAAAAAAAAACAGCACCTCTTACTGAATATATCTTCATGTCTTGTTGAATCGTTGCTAGGAAAAGTTTTGCTTGGAATGCAAAGATATAAGATATGGACAGTTGCGATGATAAAGATCATGGGTAAAGCCCATGGTCCAACGCAAGCAGCCGTCATAAGACTATCAGTGGATGTCATGACCAAGAGGCTGCTATCGGTTGGGTTTACTCGTAATTGTTGAATATGGCAAGAGACTGCGATCAAACACAGACGCTGAGACGTCTTCATTTAAATATACTCGGAGGTGTTAAATTATAGCAGAGCTTTTAAAATTTTTCCAAAGACCTTAAACGGCCTCTGGGGTCAAACCTACAAAATAGTTTAAATGAGGCTAAGAAATTCCCGCATGGAGTATCGAAAGGACAAAGAGTTTAGACTCCATTTTCTTGCCAAGACTGTCCACGAGAGTGCTCCTCATGATAGCATTCAAAAACTTATTAATCGAAGCACATAAGAAAGCCGAAACTGGATAACATTCCAAATACAGCGCCTGGAATCGATTGAAGCACGACCCCACCCCCTTTTTGAAAGGCGACCCTCATTATTTATTATCTGCCTTAATGTTTAAAACGTTGGTCTACCACGGTTTAGCTCAAGTCAGTTTTACTTTAAACGTTTTTGTCCTCAAATATGTCTTTCTGTTTGAAAAGTTGCAATTTGAATTTGTTAGAAATACGCATTAACCAAAAGTTGCTTGCCTTGTTCTTGTTTCTTTTTGAAATTCTTTAACAAAATTTAAAACTTTATCTTTTGACTTCTGTCATACGGAAACTTGATTTGCCAATTCGCTGAAAATAAAACTAACATTAAAATTTAATGATATTTAATATCAAATGCTCGTTTGAAAAGTTCCATTTACGTTTTTTTTTTATTAGTAAATTCGGAAAATGCCATTTGGAACAGAACACCATTATGAAGGTCTACTGAAACCTTTTAAATAAACAGATTTAATTTTTTTTTAGTTTTCAAGGCTAAATAAATCGATTAAATGACATAACTTTAAAGGCAAGCGTTGTACAAACAATTTCTCGCTTAGATAATTGGATTTTAAACACCTGTTAAATGTAACTTGTGTTAAATACATATGATGATGATAGTTCAAGTTTTAAAAACGATGTCGGTCAGATCCCCCTGGTTTTTCTGTATCTCAATTGAAATACAGTATCAAAAATATTTTTCGAAACGTTGTGTATTTATAGATACCTACTTGTTCAGCCATAAATAGTAAGACAGTACTAAAAGTATTTTTAGTACGAGAAAATTAGTAAACTTCGTCAAATGTAGCGCTTTTTTGTAACAAAATTTGCAGGCACTTTACCTAGTAAAACACAACCAGTCAACAGCCGACCCTCTGTTTCAAGTCATCAGCAACTGTCAGTACTAATGGTAAAACTGCTTAATACTCTTGGTAGAAGAAGCCGAAAGAAAACTGACACACAGAGGTGATTATTTCAAATATACAGCAGTCCACTTGAAATATATGATCGTTGGTTGTACTGGTAGAAACCTCTACAGATACAGATAATTAAAGCGGTTCACTTAAAATGAAAGCTATAAAAAATATTCTTGGATAAGATTGGAGATTTTTTTTTGATTTGTCATCGATCGCCATCAGCAACGCGGGTAGACCGCGCAATCAATGTTTTGTTTGCAATTTTGTGTAACCATACTATATATTGATCGCAGGGCAATCTATCAGACATTATAATCTTTCGGTACACCTGTTAAACATTTATATAGTTTCGGGTGCGGGTGCGGTGGGGCTTTGTGACATACATGACGTTTGATAAGCTTGTTCGCTGATTTTGCGCGTTAGTCTGACATACGCGTGTTGCCTGTGCTGTTGATTGTATATGTGTTATCAGCAAAAGTTTACTTGTTTGGAAATTAACAAGAGACCCGGGGTCTTACCAAGGCAAAGGCATTGAACGCGAGTGAAGGTTTTCGGTTTTTCTTTTGTTTGAATTTGGAAGAATTTCTCTAAATTGCTCCAATCAAATCTGTTTGGTTGATCCAATAAACTCATTTTATCTAGGTGGGAACCTAGAAAATGTTGCCATCCATCAGAGGGTAGCTGTAGCTTAAAAGATATGCTAAACATCACATAAGTTAGAATACAAATCACTCTGCAGATTGTGGAATGAACGCGTTCTTCCATGGTATCTTCGGAGAGAAGCTAACATTTTCATTTCACAAGGTTATAAACTTTGGAGCTGCATTTTTAAGAGGGTTGGTTTTTGAATTGACTACACTTTCCTGCGACAGATAATTCGCCTAAACGATTTCATTCAAATTTGGAGTAAAGAAGTTTTTCCGAAAAGTTATTGCTGCGGAATATTTTAATGTGAAATGAACGCGGTTAGGTATATGCTTCATTTATTTTATTCCGAAACGGATACTTCGAACGCAATTTGAGTTCCGATCAGATTTGACTTTCGTATCGGAATTTTTTCCGAACGGATACCTCGATAGGGGTGTGTATCTCAATAGCGCTCTCTCGCCGGCTTTATATATTTGACTCCGTAGCCATTAAATGTTTAAGTAAAGTTTTTCTTTTACAGGGTGCCCTAACAAAGGTACGAAGCACCACACAATTGTTTGTTTTGTTTTTTACTTTACCAAGTTAATAACTTTTCGAAAACATGTTAACTGATTTCTAATACTTTCCAAGTATGATTTTGTAATAATAAATTTATTTTAACGCTGACAACGCCCTCTGGAGTTTCCCCATACGAATATTATAAATTTGCATTACTGACAAAGAGATATATAGAGAGAGAAAGAGCGCGCGAAAATAAAGAGAGAGATAGAAATAAAAACCAATCGGGCATTCGGACTGGACATTGTTTTTTTCGTTTGGAAAGTCAAAAAATCCATTTGCTACACTCTATGCATGGGCATTGCTTATTAATTTAACAAAAAAGAGGTGCTTCACAATAAATATTAAAAGGTTCACCAACAACTTGCTCCTTCTTCAATTTGAATGCGCATTTTACTCTCGCATCACGACGCATCATCACAAACCTCTCTTTCAGCTCAGAAATGGCGTCTCTCACTAACAATATGTCAAAACAACTGATAACCCCCGTTTGTCTATATTTTGTAAAACATTTTCTGAGTAAACTAGCTCTGTGTACATATGATTTTGTAAAACAACAACATCAATATTTGTCATTGTAGCAACTAAATGTAGACTTTTCGAAACAAATATTAATCGCTTGTGCATACGACCTCGCCCGACAGTTATCGCATTACAAAACTACACACACATCAATAAAAAAATTTGATTGCACAGCTTTCGCCAAACAAAAAAAAAAATGAGACACTTTTTCCGACTTGACGCCTATAGTCAGTGACTTATGAGTAAATATCATTAAGAAGTCTGTTTGCTTGTCAAACAATGAATATATCGTGAAAATTTAAATTCAACAAAATTTTTAAGCTAATAACTAAATACACACAAGTTCTGTAAGCATATGGGAACTAAAAAAAAAGAGATCCGGTAAATATTTGGTGAGTTGTTATTCAATTTCAGAACTGTCAAGTGATTGCTCTGTTGACGTTTCAGATCTGTTGTGTTTTGTTGTACAAATAATCGTGTGTGTTTCTTTTTTTCCGGAGCCTGAAGCTGGTTGGCAGTTTATTGCACTGAGGCGGTTTTTTGTTCATTACAAAAAAAAAATAACTCAACGTGCGATTTTGACAGTTGAATTGAGGTTTTTATAGGACACAAAGTTGTGAAATCATAAGTGATAAAGTTGTTTGTAAAAAATCAAGTGTCGCTTGTTGAAGTATGGTAAAATACAATAAATTTAAGCGGAAAGTGGACTTTGCAAACTCACTCCTAGACGGCGTTTTTTTATTTCGCTTAATTTTAGTTGTAGAAAAGTCACATTTCTTTTGCATCTCTTTTTTTTTCCCCATTTCAAGTCCCAATGACACGTATCTCATCTGGAATACAAAGAGTGACATGTCCACCGTCTCAAGACCGGGTCCAAAGACTTCGGTTTTTATCTCGATTTCATTTCGATCCGTCGGTGAAATATACCCAAACTTCTACCGCTTTATTAATAAATAAATGTGTACCAGTAAGCTAGCTAGTAGACGTCAGTTAAAATACAACAATTTGAAGCAACTGCTGAGTAACTAGTTGATTACTTTTACACAGCGTTTATTAATACGGGGGCTAGTGTCCAGCGGCTACTAACAAGGTAGACAAATCCTGTATACGTACGAATTAAGCCTGCGCATGTTTGTGCTCGAAAAACTCGGTCAATTGACTTGATATTTTCACACAATGTAGCATTCGAAAACGAGCGGATCTTCATGGCAAATGAAATTACATTTAAAAGGGGGCGTGGAACCTACCATGTGAAAAAAAATATTGCAAATACTTTGTACTTGGACGGTGAAGATTTATGAAAGGTAAAGTTATAAAATTTAGAACATTGCTGCACATATTTCGGAAGGCACTTCGCATACATATTTACGAGGTAGGCGCAGCAACTCACGCCGGCTACCCGCTGGTTGCTAATATAAATTCCACTGTTTAAATTTAGCGAAGCCATTGCCGGCTCGGCTAGTACTCAATAAACCAATTCAGAGTGGCTAGCTCCAAATCAGCCTTTAGGTATGCAATCATTTATGACAAAGTGCTATTAACTGGTTATTTTGGTGTATATCTCGACTTTTGGTGTATGTCTCGACTTTTGGTGTATGTCTCGATTTTTGGTGTATTCCTCGACTTTTAATTTGACTTAACGTTCTCGCAGTTCCCCCTCGCTGAAAGTGAATGGCGCTGAAAGCAGGTCACTCATTCCGTTACTTTTCAGACGATTATCGTCGGAAGGATAGACCTCCAAAACTAGCAACCAAGTGCTAAAATTACAAGTCTGACAGCATAATCCAGTTCATTTTCCAAATAATGACAGCTGACGTTTGTCAAAAACATTCGAGCAGAATATGACTTATTTCAAAGTTGCAAAAACGATATCGTTAAGGATATCGTTGATATTCGGAATCTGCCCCCAGTTGGCAGTTCATTTATTAAAGGTGTCTTGACAGTTTCTCTAAATAGTGTGGCTTTCGTCATATTCACCAGAAATTTCGCCATAGACTGCCTTGTTACCATTTTAATATTTAAAGTTTCCCACCTATCTTTTCTGTTTATAATCGCTTGAACTGCGTTCCAAAATACTGCGTTTTAAAATTGTTGATCCCAATTTATTATTTTTTATTTTGTTCTTAAATTAATTGAGGAATGTGCTGCCTTTTCGACCTCACACATCAGATCTCATTTTTATGCATGTCTCTCAACACCTTCACCCATTTATTCTCATTAAATTCAAGGTAGCACATCATCCCCTTACACCACAACTTAAATAAAAAAAAAAACATGTCACGAATAATCAGTAGCCAGTCAAGATTATAAAACATGTCTCCACCTGCTTTCCACCTTTTCAACTTTAACAACAATTCCTCTTAATTGGCGTTTAATGACATTATCATCATCATCGCGGTCGTTGTATTCCGAATACATCTACATCTTTACAAAATAAATGTTTTATTTTTAAAAAAATTAAAAAAAAAATAAAAAAAAACTTGTTCCAAACTTGCCCAACTAATTCATTTCCTCCGCTTTATTTATTTCCCTTTATTTGCTCACATGCCATTGTTTGGATTTTTGTGTAAATATCCCATGTGTATGTGTTTGGTTTTTCCATCCCCCGCCGCGTTTGGGAAAAAAAAAAATATTTCGAAGCGTTAAACGATCGTTTAAATCAAATAAAAACACTGAACTACAGGAATTATGACAGCGATAAGAATCGCGAAATGTATTAACGTGTTCAGATGAACTTTTGTGGTGGTGGTGGCGTGCAGGAAGAAACGACAACAGTCCCATAAGCAACCTACGTTATGGAGATGATGGTGATCGTTGCCGTCGCCGGCCGTTGGCGTTATGACAAACGATCGCTCAAACAGAATGAGCGCTCCCAGCACAGCGGGAGATCAATTCAATTTGTTTGAATCTTACTCATTAATTAGTTATGATTAATTTTTTTTTTCATATTTTCTTTCGTCCGTCTTTGAAAAGTTAATGAAGCGAGCGATTGTGATGAGACGACGAGTTTGAATATACAGATGTAATGAATAACCAATAAATCTAGTTCTATGGGTAGTCAGTTTATTCAATGTTGGGGGGGGGGGGGAATGTTTATGGATAATTGGACAACAAAATAACCTGATCACGAATAGGCCGAGTTGATTGACACTGCTCGTCTGTTTATTTTTTATGGGACAGCGGCCTGTAATTGTATTAAAAAAAAAAAAGAAGGTTTCTTTAGCTCGGTTGGGTTAGGTGGCTGTTCAGGTATAATCAAATGATTTGTATTTAGCTGAGTTAACATATTGCTCAATATCTCTTCGTAGTTTTGCTAAGTGATCACTTCACCAGGTTGGTTGGTTCACTTTCAGTTCTGTGCCGGCTTGCCTTTCCGGGCAAGCTCGTGGAAAGGCTTGGTCTATTAAAAAGTAGCTGGCCCTGACAAACTTCGTCCCGCCCAAAATTCATTTTTTGACTAAAATCATTTGGATTCCACTCGTAAATAATTTTTTTGATCGAACAAAACTTTGGACAATTAGACAAAAAATATGGAAAATCGAGTTTACGAGTTATCCATTTCCCTTTAAAATTTTCAAATTTTCTCGCCTCATATACTTTCCGTGGACGTAGACAAAAAAGATAGCTGTAATCGGCCTATCCGTTCTCAAGTTGTGGGCGGTCTTACTCATGCAACTTTGTTTTTTATGTAAAGGGTTTTTGAATAAGATCGCTACAAAAGTTTTTTTTAAATAAAACAAAAACGGTTTTGGATATCAATGAAATTCTTTATTCCTGTTCGATGCTATTATGTATGGAACTCGATTTCTTTTGCATGGCCACCACGGGCACGCTTGCAGAAGTCCAGACGCTGAATCCAATTTTCGACGGTTTTCAAGCATAAATCGGCCGCTACTGCTGCAATTTCACGTTCGATATTCGTACGAAGTTCATCAATCGTCGCTGGCTTGTTGGCATAGACCATGGACTTGACGAAGCCCCACAGGAAATAGTCTAACGGCGTCAAATCGCACGACCGAGGCGGCCAAGCGACTGGACCATTTCGTGAGATAACACGTTCTCCAAACTTTGTTTCCAATAAATTGATTGTGACATTCGCTGTGTGGCTTGTGGCGCCATCCTGCGTGTCCTCCAAGTCCATATCATCCAATTGGGGCCAAAAATATTCGGTTATCATTGAACGGTAGCGATTCCCATTCACAGTAACGTGCCGGTCTTGATCATCACGGAAGAAGTACGGCCCAATGACGCCGCCGGCCCATAAACCACACCAAACCGTAATTTTTTGGGGATGCAATGATGACTCATAGAGTACGTGTGGATTGCTGCCTGACCAATACCGCATATTTTGTTTATTGACGAAGCATTTCAGCCAGAGATGAGCCTCATTCGATGAAAATCCGAATCATTTTCAAGTAGCTGCTCAGCCCAATTCAGGAACAGACGACGCTTCTGGTGGTCAAGCGGCTTCAGTTCTTGCGTCAATTTAATCTTGTAAGGATGTGGGCCAAGATCTTTTCGCAAAATTCGCCAAAGAGATGGCCAACGCTTGAGAACAACGTGTGAGAGACACATTTAGGCTTTCTTCAACTGAAGCCTCAGCGGCAGCAATATTCTCGACACTACGGGCACTTCTTTGTCTCACTGGCACGGGAACATTTTGTACTGTGCCTGTGGATTCAAATTTTTCCACTAGACGCTCAATTGTTGATCTGTTAGGACGATTATGACGACCATTAATTTGACGTAGCGCTCGTTAACGTTGAGGCCACTGACTCCGAATTTCGGTAGTAAATTTTAATAATTTCGACTCGTTGTTGGCTCGTATATCTTCCCATCATGAAATGGCAAACCTTACTGAAGAGAAATGTCAAAAGAGCGGCAAGAAATTCGGCGTCGTTTGCTGTCCCTGTCGCTCTACTTTTGTAGCGTCCCTGTTGAAAAATCAGTTTGATTTCCTAGTTTCAACAAAAATTGTTCATTATCCGTCTTTTTCCATATTATATTTGTTTATTGCTATTTTTGTACTAATAAAATGATTTTTGTTTTTTTTTCAGGTAAGTTACGAATTTCTAAAAGATGCCTATAGAACAGTTCTTTGCGGGACAAATTTGTAACAAATATCAGGTAAAAATTTACTTTTGATGTCGCTAGGAAACTTATCTGTATGTAGTCCATCCATCTCTAAATTGAATGCTCCGTAGATAAGGGGTTTCTTTGTTCAGTTCGAAGAAGAGCTGTATAGTGGTTTCATTCTTTAACGATATTAAGCAAATCGAAATGAAAGTTCGCAAAAGTCTTAACAATTACAGTCCGTAACATATGAATAGCCTCACACATAATTTATTTTTAAATTAACTGTTTTTTTGTACCTTTGTAAATATTAAATATTTAATTGTATATTGGGTTGAAAGGTAGGACTGAGTTTTTTATACTAAGAAAAGTTTCAAATAGTTTCGAAAAGCTGACGGAATTGTCTGAGATTATTTCGTTTTTATTCACTAAAATGCAAGTTTTTATTTGTAACATTAGAATAGAATCACCTTGTTTTTGTTTTAGTTAAAATGAAATCCAAATCAATTTTTTTTTTTAAGAAAATTATTTTCATTTATTTACTATAGCTTACGCAGTTATATTAGTACTTTGTACAACCTCCCTTTTTTTTTGAATTACTTCAAAAATGCGGTCCTTTAAAGAATCATACAATGATTTTAAAAGATCAAGAGAAATACTGGCCCAGGCCACTCTTATACCTTCATTAAGGTCTTCTTTGTTGGTGTACTGCTTCCCACTTTCGTACACCTGTCTTATCAACCAACCCCACACATTTTCGATGACATTCAAATCTGGGGAGTAGGGTGGCCAGGAAAGTTGTTCCATATTTTGGTCTTGTAACCAAGTCTTAATTATTCCAGCTGTGTGAATTGGCGCATTGTCCTGCTGGAAAATGATGGGCAGTGGTCCGAAAACATCCTGGAACTGAGGTAGAGCCGTTTCCAGTACAATTTTGTAGTAAGGTGCTGTCACAAAAACCAAATCGATCGTTCCATAATATGATATGCTGCCACATACCATAACTCCTCCCTCGCGGCTGTGGTGACGGTCCAAAAATAATTTTTCTTTTCTTAAATCATGGTAGCAATAGTTGAATCGATGGTTGAACTTATTTTCATCAGAAAATATCACTTTCCGCCAATCGTTTGAGTGACTGCTACCCTCAGTGTTCCAAGCCATGTACGATCTTGCAAAACTAAGCCGCTGTTGTTTTCCGGCTTTGGTGTCCGGCACTCTTAATAACTCTACTTATGGTCATGCGACTAACTTCTAGCCCAGCTTCGTGTCTAAGCTTAATTAGAGAATGAGTTGAATTGGAAGCTTACCTTATAATATGCCGTTTTTATCGGCTTGAAAGTACGGGCTTTGTAATGTTTTCCGTAAAATAATGGCTTTCTTAAATAACTGTTAACTACTTTTGGACATCGATCAAGTTATTGTAGCTATAGCGCGATTAGGGAGATTTTGCTCATGGTAAACCTCTATTTTAGCAATCTCTGTTGCATTTAAAGACTTTTTTCTACCATTTAAACTATTAAACAGATCATAAACACAATAAATAAACCGTTTATCACTCCCGATAGCTTTCCGATGATCACGCTGCTAAATTCTCGCTTACAATGAATAAGAAAGTTACTTGAGGCTATTCTAATGTTACAAAAAAAATGCATCTTAAAATGAATGCACACGAAACTAGCTCAAAAAGTCCCGTTAAATTTTAAAAAAATGTTGAAAGCTCTCTTAATCTCAGATACTCTAGCTCTTAGCTTGCCTCCCAATGCATATTTCCTTGGCTACACATTAAAGAGCTCTCAAAACAGCTAGTTACAAAAAAAAAACAATATGTGAGGCCATCCAATTGTTACGGACTTACGGTCTTACATACAGGCAAAGTATTAAGGGGCTTCCTTTTGTTTTTTAAATTCATTTAGTTTCCCTTCAACCTAACCTAAACCAATAAAAGGTAGCTTGTAATACCGCATGAATAATGCTTTAAAAATTCTGATTAAATTAGTTTGAGCTTCATATAAAGCGTAAGAGGCTTTGAATATTTGTATTTGTTAAATTGGTTAGATCTTTTAGTAGAATAAGCCCCTAGATATAGACTTCATCCTTTTCATACTGCTCTCAATTGTCCATACAGTTGCATTGTTTAAATATTTGCCTTTTTAAAAACTTACGAAAAGACGGTGCTCATACATGAGATTGAACGTCAAGGGCGTTCCTGGTGCAGTTTCGGCCAAATCGGTTGTTTTTCCGCTAGGCATGATGTGCCCAGGTTTAGTCTTTTGTTAGCATCGAGCTTATTCGGTCACTCGGGCACATTCGCTATCTTGGATCAGAGGGGACTTACGCCACTCACGGACAACAAGGCAGGACTTGGCTCTCTCCGAGTACTATCATCAAAGGCATACCCATTTTCACAGATAGCTTAAAGACAGAGAATAGAACGGGAGCCGGAGTCTTCGCGGAAGAGCTCGGTATCAGCCAGTCACAGCGACTGGCAAACAGCCTCAGCGTTTTCCATACAGAGATCTACGCGGTTAAGAAAGCGGCTCCAACTGTCCTAGCGAGGGAACTACAGACAATGGAAACTATCTGCTTTCAGGAAAACCGAACTTGGTGATAAAGTCTTTAATTTTTTTACCCTATGCGTGGAAAGCCAAGTAACACTAAAAGCGATCAACTCCAATCTGGTAAACTTAAAATCTGCAAGTCAGAAGATCGATAAACACACATACAACTCAATACTGCTATGCTGGGTTCCTGGACATGTTGCTGTGGAAGGGACCGAGACAGTGGATAAACCGGCCAGCTGTGGCCCGGAAATGGACATACTATTAGCTGACAGACAAGTACTACCAGCTTTCAACGCCGCCAAGAGCTTCATTGATAATTCCACATTTAATTTGGCAAAAGAACAATGGAACAACACTTTTTACGGTTGCATCATAACTCGCCCACAATTGCCACTAAAAGCTCAAAGATCCCAACATCAAGCTTTGTCATAAACTTGCATGTATCGATCGGAATACCTGAGGTAACTTTATCTGGTAGAATAGGTAAGTTCCTAGTCCCCCGCCATTTGCTAAGAAATAAGCAAAACTCCAGGGCTCCTTTAAAGTTCTTAAAGAACTGGGCACTCATTCCATAGCGTTTCAGACAATAGATAGACCCCCAAAACTACCAACTAAGTGCTAAAATTACAAGTTCGAGAACTAAATCCAGTTAATTTTAATGAATGCTTACGTTTGTCAAAAAAATTCGACCAGAATATGACTTATTTTGATGATAAAAGTTTCAAGAACGATATCGTTTAGACGATCGTTGATATATGGAATCTGACCCCTGGATATAAAAACTTGTTAAACTGGTCCAGTTTGAGGTTGTTGCTAGGCGATCAGCTGCAGTTCCGATGGCTTGCCTTAAATTTCAGATGAAACAGACTGCGCATTTAGGGGAGTATAGTCCGAATCGGCTCACTAACACTGTTCTTGAGAAAGCCTCACTAAACTGTTCTTGAGAAAGCTTATACCGATTTATCTATGAAGTGAAGTTTGTCGTGTCTTCCAGGCAAGGACACCAATGGTAGGGTTTTGCCTTATGCCATTGTGAAATACAGGGTTCTCTACTCACTGGCTTATCAAATCGAGGAAAAGTCAAAGAAACAGCAGCTCTTTTAAATCTTTCTTCGGCTATAGGGTTTACATTTTGTCTACAAGGAGACTCAATAGAAAATGCCAAATTTCTGACATTTACATGGATGGTTCAATCTATGAAAGCTTGTATTTCCAAAAGAATTGTCCTCTAAAATGTTTGGAGGCTTACATCCAATTGAAAAGGATTCGCCCACCTCAATGCCTTGTTAAGAGCATGGGAAGGAACTTCCTGAAATATATTGAGGTGCTTTCCTAAAACGGTCCTTCGCATAAGCAATCACCTTGCAGTCCTTAGTTTTCACGCGTGTCAGCAGTTCGAATGCATTAGTGAAAAGATAGGACGCCATCTAGCGGAGTTACTCCACTAAAAGATTTTTTCTGACAGATGTCCCACCAAGTTTTGAGTAGCTAGTGAATTACTTACATTCACAGCTGACAGTGCATAAGAACAATTTGGCGTCAGTAAAGGAACCTTTTTCGTCTACTAAGTTTAAAGAATGTTAAACGTAATCGTCAATTGTACGTTGAAATGTATTCGTAGTCGTTTCTACCGGTTGAACTTTATCGTAAACATGTTGTTAAGCTTCTAGATTTTTCCCGTCAATGAAAGAGCAATCGTTCTTGATATTTTTGTGGAGGAATGGTGAAAAAATAACTGGTGGGATTTTACATGGCCTTAGGTATGCAAGGGACTTTTATTTTTTCTTAGGAGTTTCGTCCAGGTATATACAACTTTTCATTACGGACTGGGCGATATTGATATCGAAAGTCATTTGCAGTTCCACTGGTATTTAGAGGGATTGGTCTTCTGAATTTGAAAGACCTGAAGCTACGTAGCTCCCAAAACAGTGTCTCTAGTAATCAAGAGTAATTTTTATCAGCTTATTTGAAACGTCTTCCAATCAGAAGACTAAACAGAAGTCATTGAAGAGACACACCTCTTATCTTCGTCTCATCTCAAACAGCTTGCCGTAAAAGGGTTTGATATGAAAGAACCTTCCTTAGACTTGAAGCCTCAGAGAATTAGTTTAATTTACCACAAGAGGAATCTCCAGAATGGTAGCTTGAACTTTCTTTACTCTTTCTGTTGAGGGTTTCCTTGCAAAAGTCTGAATCAGTCACCTGTCTTGTATGCCTTTGGGTTTATGGTGTCCTTCAAAGGCTTTCTTTTATTTATTCTTAAGCGGTCCAGTTTAAAAGTGCGACTTTTTCTCCAAAAACTGTTGAAATTGCGGGTCCGTATAGAACTTGCTGAACGGGGGGCCTCGTCTTTAACTGCACCAGCTGTTGCCAAGGGTCTGACAAACACCCGACAGTAGAACTTTCATGAACGAGCTTCTCAATTAATCGTTCGGACCTTCCATAAAATTGTAGGTCCCTTCCTTGGTCCCAGATATAAAAACTTACTCAAAACGAATGACTATGAAAAGTTAGGCCTAGGGTAGACGAAGCTGTTGCGCAATCTAGTAACCTAAATTTATCTTATTGACAGATTGAAAGCGGACAGCTCCAGCATTTTGATGAAGGTCAATTTTAGGTGTTTTAAGACCAAGCTCATTGGTGGTACAAGGGAGACTTAGAGCCGTTTGCTGATACGACTCAATTTAAGTGCCACATAAACTCGTATGTGACAGTTTATGCCCTGAAAAAAGTAGCCCATAAGTATTTAAGTAGAACTTAAGTCGTATGAGCAAAGGTCATATCGAGTCTGTTTTTTTTTAAGCTTTCTAAGAGGAAGTTGACGAGAAGCGTCGTCGTTCAGTTTGATTACGTGATACCGTCCAATTGGTTACCATCTGACAGATCTTGCTGGAGACAGGGGTAACGTCTTAAACGTCTTGAAAAAGTAGCTTTACTCCCAAAATCCACACACACACACAATGGCGTCAATAAGTGACTGACCTCTATTGCGTTGCTTCTACACGATTGTAAGCGGGCGAGATAAAAGGGTGGCCAATGCAAATCCCTCTGGACAGACAAGTTCTGCAGCCAAACTGTAAGATATACACTTGCTGACAGATGTTAGTTCTGCACTTGAATTGTTATAAATGTATAGTCCTCTTGAAATAAGACCCATGAACCGAGTGCCAAAGTTTTGTCCTGTTACAAAACGAGTTCCCACAAACTGATGCCCTCGATGCTGTAAAGCGTGTACCGCTATGTATCGCAACTTCTAAAGCAAACTACACTCAGGTACACCGAACGTACCACCTTCTGTTCCCAAACGAACGACCCGCAAACCATCACGTAAATCTTCCAAGGAAACCAGTTGGAAACAAAAAAAAAAAAAAATTCAATAAAGTCACCCATTCAACGCCTCAATTTCGAAATCAAATTCCAGCAAACTTGAGTTGGTATACCTCAAACTTTCTCAACATTTCTCGAAATCCACTTCAAAGCCAAGCCGTCGAAGGGAAAAAAAACTAAACGCTGCAGCAAAACAACTTCAACTTCCGTTCGTTGATGGCTTCCACTTTGTAGTGTACCCCTTCCTGGCCCATTTTTGTGGGAAAGAACCTCACACACACACATAGATGGGCGGTTCCATATCCATCCGCAACCCCATTAGCAACCACTACAAAATGTGTTTGTGGTTTTGCCTAAACTTCTGCTCAGCTCAAAGCGTCCTGAGAGTATGTGTACAACAACAACAACAGAGAAATAGATTTATAGGACAACACAATTTGTTGTCGAAACCACCATCCAAACAGAGACGGTCTTCTTGTGGTTCCTTTGAGAAGCCACAACCGCACCACACCATTAACCATCACTTAAATTAACATTAGCAATGATTTCTTGTAGGAGTGTCCTTCTGGCCGGCCGATTGTCAAGGTCTCTCCCCAAATGTCAGTCGAAGTCACATCGACGACGACGGCCAATTAACATTTTTGCGGTCCACAATAAAGTCTGGTCCGGCAATTATCTGGGACTACGGAACGAATTTGTTTGGGGGAGTAGACCGCAATCGGTATAATCGGTCGTAACGAAACCCCTACTCGAATCGAATAATAAGAACAACGAAACACACAAACTCACAAGCTCTCTGCTTAATCCTGTAATTGGAGTCGAAGAATATAAAATCCTGGGGACCACCGAGCTAAAACAAAACCAAGAGGCAAGTTCTTTCCTCTGTGCGCCGGCAAAAAGCCAAGGATGTAATGAAAACCGTTCCGGTTTTCGTGCTCCTTGCGCTGCTGCCATTTAAAGTAGCGCAAACAAATCCGAGCAATCAGCACATTTACGCCAGCAAACCATCCTCACATTTGTGCAGCAATTTTCGCTGCCGAGGGGAGGAGAACCCGAACAGGAAACCCATAGTGAACTTCTAACAAAGTCACTCTGGCTGTGGATGGCAGTTTTTTTTTTTTTATTTATTTTTCTGTTCCAAGCATCATAAACCGCACAAATATTCATACAAGTCTGAGGGTGGTTTTTGGCATACACACACCGACGAGTCGTCTGAAATTTGCAAACCCAATGGAGATGGAATTTCGTCCCTGCCGCAAAAACCCCCAAGAGTAAAAGTTCCTTTGTCAAACTCATCCGAAACCATATTTACCCAGCTACGCCGAGTTCGGCTCCCGAACCCCGACCGACCCCCTTTCCAACACCATACCGCCACCATCACCGCCAACCAACCGAACCAACAACAACCGCAGCAGCAGCAAGCACCGCTGCCACCCTTAGTTTTAATGCCTTTAGTCACTGGGACTGGGGGGGTGGGGGGGGTTTGTTTGGTAGTTCTCTCGTCGTACAGTCCTTGGCGGGTTAGTTGTGGCTGTGCTCCAGAATTCAGGTCGACGGCGCGGTGGCAGGCAGGGCATGCCAAGGGTTGAGTGTGGCTTCCTTCGTTGCTCGGTCGGGTGACTATTGCCATGTCAAGCCACAGAGCCAAGCAAAAGAACCACTTTACCCAACTCCGTCGTAATACCGACCAACATCAGGACCGCCGCCGTCGTCGAGCAATTCGATCCACTTTCAACCGCAGGGTCTCTTGCGATAGAACCGTGAGGTCGTCGTCGCTAGAGGATGCGGACGGGGGTATTGGACTGGAATTAAGCTCTTTTACACACACAGAAATTGTGAGATTTTCGGTGATTTACTGAGCGAATGAGTGAGCGAGAGGCAACGACATTAACGCTAGAGCTGACTTAGTGCGGAGTCCGTTTTCAAGAAGGACGGAGAAGTTAATTGAAATGAAAACGTTCAAGACACCAAGAGTGCGGTGTGGTGTGGCATGGTCTTCGGTCTGGTGCTGGTGCTGGTCTCTGGTGGGTGGGTAAATGAGTTCGCAGCGTAGAAGGGGTGTCGAGAAATAACGACTCCCCGGGGGTGAGGTGTGAAACTTTTTTCTACTTTGTATATGTACGCATATTGTGTGGGGAGTTGGTGTTTACACACTGATCCAGCCCGACTCTCTCACCCAGTAGACTGTATGTATGCAACGATCAGATGGTTTAAATTATATTACGAACCACTGGGGGGGTTGGGCTTTGGCGGTGGTAATTCATGTGAGCTTATGATAAGGGTTGGTGTGCGATTATGTTTTCCTCGAAGGATAAGCGGAACACACATATGGTTATGGGAGACGGAGATTGATTGATATAGTTGCTTAGGAAGAACGGGCAACCGCACACGTACCTATGTCGCTTGTGTTTTAGCTCGTGGCATGTGGTGTTTGATGGAGGAAAGTTTTACAGACAGTTACGGCGGATCCATCATCGTATCGGTGATGTGGCCAAAAGGTATCCACTGGAAAATTGAATGCTTGAATTATTGAATATCCGCGTTAAATTGGGTAGCCGCAGACTAAAAGTATGCAACGAAAAATGAAACTTGATGAAACTGACTGCGTTTGGTAAATTTTTACTTATTTGCTTCGTTCCTGGGGTTGGTGCTGAAGGAACTCCTTGATTCAGCTGCTTGAATCATCATTTTAAGTAGAACACTTATCTATTTACCAGGGACGGGGCTGTGGGCTGCTCAAGGCGGCCATCAGTAGCTATGGAGTTTTCGCGACTGGCTTTAAATCAGGTAGAGGAGACTTAATTGAACTATTTTATTCTAGCGCGGATACGGAATGTTTTTGTATGTCTCATAGTTCCAAAAATAGAAATCGATTGATTGCGAGAAGTGGAGGTCCAATGTGGACCTGTCGCCCCAAATATTTGACTATTTTTTAAGTGGATATGGATGCAGCTGCAAGGCCTTTAGGTTCACTTCGAGAATCTAGGGTCAAGCTTTCAAATGGCCTCGATTTCCCAAGCAAACAATTTGGACGAAGGGCATCTGATTTAAATCAAACAATTCCAAGCTAAAAGTATGCAACGAAATTTAAGACGTGGTTAGAGATATGCGGCTCTTTAAGATAGTTACGGTCGACGTTAGTTAGACGGGCTTGCCTTTGTAAACATAGGATTGGAAGGGGTGCATCTGTCTTTGTTAAAATCATAAGATCTAAGTTACAGCAACCGTTTCCTAGTTAATCCTTGCATGGAACCTTTGATTTATAACTAAATAAAATCAGTCTAAAAGTATGCAATTAAAACATGCTCGGTCCCCGGATGAACACAAATTACTTCTTTAAGATTTTCCACTGAGTCTCGCGAGTGTCTGACAAGCATTCGAGGTTGTGACTCTAGTTAAAGAGCTTCTCAATTAAACCGTTCCTTCCATTTGTCACAGAAATAAAAACTCAGACAAAACAAATGGTTGGGCGAAGATTGGCCTAAGGGTACCTACCTATAAGGACCACCTCTTGCTCGGAATTTTGTTAGACTAAGACTAGATAGATACCTATGCAACTAGACTTTCTTAAGGAACCCTTTATGGGTTTTTCAATAAGAGCGCTACAAAAGTTTTTTTTTTTAAATAAAACAAAAACGGTTTTGGATATCAATGAAATTCTTTATTCCTGTGGAAGTTCGTTCGATGCCATTATGTATGGAACTCGATTTCTTTTGCATGGCCACCACGGGCACGCTTGCAGAAGTCCAGACGCTGAATCCAATTTTCGACGGTTTTCAAGCATAAATCGGCCGCTACTGCTGCAATTTCACGTTCGATATTCGTACGAAGTTCATCAATCGTCGCTGGCTTGTTGGAATAGACCATAGACTTGACGTAGCCCCACAGGAAATAGTCTAACGGCGTCAAATCGCACGACCGAGGCGGCCAAGCGACTGAACCATTTCGTGCGATAACACGTTCTCCAAACTTGGTTTCCAATAAATTGATTGTGACATTCGCTGTGTGGCTTGTGGCGCCGTCCTGTTGGAACCACATGTCCCCCAAGTCCATATCATCCAATTGGGGCCAAAAATATTCGGTTATCATTGAACGGAGGCGATTTCCATTCACAGTAACGTGCCGGTCTTGATCATCACGGAAGAAGTACGGCCCAATGACGCCGCCGGCCCATAAACCACACCAAACCGTAATTTTTTCGGGATGCAATGATGACTCATAGAGTACGTGTGGATTGGTGCCTGACCAATACCGCATATTTTGTTTATTGACGAAGCCATTCAGCCAGAGATGAGCCTCATTCGATGAAAATCCGAATCATTTTCAAGTTGCTGTTCAGCCCAATTCACGAACATACGACGCATCTGGTGGTCAAGCGGCTTCAGTTCTTGCGTCAATTTAATCTTGTAAGGATGTGGGCCAAGATCTTTTCGCAAAATTCGCCAAAGAGATGCCCAACGCTTGAGAACGACGTGTGAGAGACACATTTGGGCTTTCTTCAACTGAAGCCTCAGCGGCAGCAATATTCTCGACACTACGGGCTCTTCTTTGTCTCACTGGCACGGGAACATTTTGTACTGTGCCTGTGGATTCAAATTTTTCCACTAGACGCTCAATTGTTGATCTGCTAGGACGATTATGACGACCATAAATTGGACGTAGCGCTCGTTAACGTTGAGGCCACTGACTCCGAATTTCGGTAGTAAATTTTAATAATTTCGACTCGTTGTTGGCTCGTATATCTTTCCATCATGAAATGGCAAACCTTACTGAAGAGAAGTGTCAAAAGAGCGGCAAGAAATTCGGCGTCGTTTGCTGTCCCTGTCGCGTTACTTTTGTAGCGTCCTTGTTGAAAAATCCTTTAGTTTTGAACAAAAGTGCTGATGGTGGCTGCTGGATAATGAACTTTGCTGCAAGCAACAATTCCACATGACAGTCGTTGTTAATGTCCACAACAGTTTGTGTAGATTTTTCACTTCGTACGATTTTAGCAGGGAAGACTGGAAATCAGGTAGGCAACTAAAAGTATGCAACGGAAAATTAAATTTGCTGAAAAGAAGGTAATTACGGAGAGTGAGACTATTAAATGATCAAGTTAAAGGGCGGTCTTACTGACATATAAGTAAATTTTGAGGACATTCTAAGGGTTTTCGATTTTACGGGCCCAAAAAGTTAAGATAGGTTTGTGCCTATATTGCATGTGCCTTGGCTTTTGGATCTAACTTCCTGACCAGTTTCTTTCGGTTTCCTAATGGAGGAGAGTGAATGTTGTCACTTGAAATCATTTACGTTGCAAAGACCTGATTTGTTCTTGCAATGAGATACAAAATAAGGATTTTAATTATTCATATTGATTTGGCCAGAATGGGAACCGCATGGCCGAGCGCAGGTTTGTCAAGTGCCAGTGTAATAACTCCAAAAGCTGAATGTAAGTTTCTGAAAAAGGAATGACGTCGTCAGAAGCGTAACTTTTTCGATAGTTAAAACTTTGAGCTTAGTTTAAACTTTGAGAATAACATAGAGGGTTGTTTTTTGGAAACGTCTTCGATTAGCTCAGTGTTTTGGCTCTGCGAAGAAAAGTTCGATATAAATTGACGTAGTCTCTAGAGTGCACTGCAAGTAGCTTGTTGTCGGGATATTCTCGCTCCTTCGAGAAAAGTTTTGGGCTATCGCAAGAAGAAGCTGATGGCACTCAGGAAAGGCTTATATTTTTTTTAGAAGCTACCTCTTCCAGCGGTTGAAAAATGTTACCGCAGCGAATATCACTCGTTGTTCAAGATTTTGTCATAAAAATCATCTGGATAAAAATGCTTCAAAGCTATATGCAGACATAATATGAGAAAGCAAGAACTAAGAAACCTACTCAAGGTTTGGGGCGAAACGCAGATGATAAGTTTGCTATCCAACTTAATCTTAAATGGATTTTTGAATATATTTCTTGCCACTTGTCGCTTTGTACGCCATATGAGTCAGTAAAACTACATATATATATATAAAAGCAAGAGCCTCCACAATTCTCGCATATGCATCAATACTTGTTAGTGATTTATTAAGCAGTTCAAACTCTTTGTGCCTTGAAACTAGAGGGCTGGTTTTTCACCTTTCATCGTTATATTGAACTTATATGGCATTTGTTGCTTTGTAGCCCGTAAAGTCTCTACAAAACCAACAAGAACCTCAACAAGCAACGAAATAGATTTGAACCTCTTGAAGAGCAGTTTCAACTCATAGTGACTGAAATCTTAGCTCCAATCTTTGGCCTCGCACCACGATATTAAACTTAAAAAAAGCAATTGTTGCTTTGTAGCTCGTAAAGTGGGACTGAAACCCAAAAATGTTTGCACAAGCAAAGAAATAGATTTTCATCTCTTGAAGAGAAGTTTCGAACTCATAGTTCATTGTTCACTGAAATCCTAGCTCAAATCTTTGATCTTGCATCACCATATTCGACTAAAAAAGCACTTGTTGCTTTGTAGCCTGTTAAATGTGAATAAAACCACAAAACGTTTTTACATGCAACGAAATAGATTTGCACCTCTTGAAGGGAAGTTTCAACTCATTATGACTGGAATCTTAGCTCCAATCTTTGGCCTCGCATCACCATATTAAACTTAAAAATCGCTTGTCGCTTTGTAGCCCGTAAAGTGGGAATAAAACCACAAAATGCTTGCACAATCAACGAACTAGATTTGCACCTCTTGAAGGCAAGTTTCAACTCATTATGACTGGAATCCTAGCTCCAATCTTTGGCCTCGCATCACCATGTTAAACTTAAAAATCGCTTGTCGCTTTGTAGCCCGTAAAGTGGGAATAAAACCACAAAATGCTTGCACAATCAACGAACTAGATTTGCATCTGTTACAGAGCAGTTCCATCTCACTGTGACTGAAATTCTGCAGCAAATTTATGACCCTGTACTGTCATTTAGATCTGACAATACCACTCGTCGCTTTGTAGCCCATAAAAAGTCTAAAAAGCCACAAAAGCAACGACATGTATTTACACTACATAACGAGAGGTTCACACTCATTATGACTAAAATCCAGCAGCAAGTTTATGACTGCCATATAGATCTGACAAAACCACTTGTCGCTTTGTAGCCCATAAAAAGTCAATGAAGCCACAAAAGATATGACCCAACAGCCTCCACAATTTTCGTACAAGCAACATAATAGATTTCCACCTTTAGGCAAAGGTACAAACTCATTGCGACTAAGTCCTCACCTATCTTCAGACGAGAAGCATAAAACTCATCTAACCGTTAGACCCTCAAAACACACGCCAACGTTGAGTTATGCGCCACCAAGTACACATGTTCCCCGATGTCCAATTGAAGCAAGCGATTCACTTAATTCGAATACGTGGTCCACCAGAGATACCTAAGCTAAGCACACACTATACCGTACCGCACCCCTCCGTCCATGTTAAACCAATCAAAAATCACCTCATTCACCAAAACCCCAGACAACACACGCACACACATCTGCCACCCCAACACGGTATACATCAAGAATTCCCACTAAAGCTGGATCTTCTCCCGACAAATGCTAAATCCATGAATCCAAAGAAGAACAAAAATGGAAAAAAATGAAAAAAAAAAAACAACAGACATACACACACAAAACCAACCAACAACAACAATCTCGTCTCCTTGGGCATTATTGGCAAAAGGAGCGACTCCACGTGGAGAGACTGGAACAATTCGCACGTTACAAAGGAGTTTTCGCATGACACTGCCAAGTGCTTTATACAGATGGAGGAGCGCGCACACAAAAAGGGCGCAAAAAAGCCCCTCGTGGGGGAAAATGTCGTCGCTAGATTAATTAGAAATCGGAAATAAAATGGTCATACCTAATTTCCGGTGCGATGCGGAGAAGACGACATTCCGCAACACCTACTGTAGGTATATACACAGTACGTATGCATGGACTCCGAAGGCGACGTCGAAAAGTTACAATTTCCTCCCGGACATCTTGGAGTAATCCTCGCACACACACTCCCAGCCAGACAGAAACCCATCGAACTACAGCAAAGAGTTGGCAACTTTATTGCTTTGTTCAATTCCAATTTGGGTAGACTCTTCGTTTGGCAACTTAAACGCAGAAGGGATCATCTCGGCAGCCCTTCCGACCTTTTGTCCTAATCATCTATCCAACCAAGCAACCGACCCGACTCCGTAAAACCATCAAAGAACATACACACACACACACACTCGCCAGCATCGTCATTTTAATCGGAATCAATGGCGATGAAACGCCATCGAGGGTTGATATCCTCTATTACCGTTGTGAACGTGAGCATTCGGTTCGGTTCGGTTCGGTTGCGGGGCCAGGGAAGCACAGCAAAAGAAAAAGGAAAAAAAAAAACAAGCGAACAAAAGTCTCTTACTCCGTCCTCTCTCAGCCAGAGTTTCAAGGGTACCCCAAGACACTTTGCTTTCGTGTCCGCCACTGCCGCCGTCGTCGTCGTCGTCGTTGGATTACCACCACCCCGCTGCAAACCATACCATCACTTTGTTAATGGCTTCGGAAGGATAGATGTGGGATCCTGAAGTTCGGTTGCGCTGTCAGAATTTCTGATTTGAAAATGAGCACACACACAGACGCACACTCATGCACATCCGAAACCGATGACGACGACACGACGAGCTGAGCAGCAGAGTGAATAAAATGATTGGGACGGGGGGCGGGCGTCGAAAGGCGGCGGGAACCGTAACGGAAGGAAAGCCGAGGAAAGCATGAAAAGTGGAACTGTGTCTCTGCTGGCGATAAATGTGGGAAAAACAGTTTCGATGCGCCTCCTCCTTGTCGTCGTCGTCGTCGAAACCGGGGGTGAGTTTCCAAGGACTAAATTAACAAAATTAAACGAGTGGGTGAGTGATTTAATGAATGTGCTTCACTAAGAGGGGTTTATGGGGTTCAAGGTGCGGACTGTACGGTTTCGACTGCTTTGAACGCAAACGACAGCAAGTCGCGTATGATGAGTTATTTTCGTTTCGTGTTTACCTACTTTTTTTTTTTCTTTTTTTTTTTGCTTTCCGGAAAGTTTAACACTTTTCGTTCGGGGGTTGGCTGTTGGAACGCTATTCATTCGAATTGAAGATGAAGTGGCGGCTTAGTCTCGCACGCTGTGCACAAATGAGAAAGGGATATCCTGCGGTAATCGGAAACTGACTGCCAACGCAAGCCGGTAGGTAATAGCTTCAGCGGTGTTGCCGGGAGAGCCGTTTGTGCACCCAACCTAGGTGTCCCTTTTGTAGGGAGATGACTTCCGTCTTCCCTGCGGCCGCCAAATAGGTACTCTGCTCTACAGCCTTGATGGCCATGATTTGGGCTCTCGACCAGGAATATATAGTTGCCTAAGCTTAATAAGTTCAAGTCTAATTGCTTTGTCTCCTACTTAAGCGGAACGGCGGGCGCCGGGTGATATTTGCTATGGAGTGGGGGAAGCGCCTTAGGACGGCCAGCTGCAGAAGTACCTCAGCTGTTATGTCGAAGCAGACCTGGATGAGGAGAAGCGTATGCGAAGCTTAAACCTTACGCCCTGATCAGTCACAGGGGCCTGGTGCGAGCGCTGCACCCGTGATGTTGGCGGGTGGCTCATGCCAGTTTCTATAGAGTCATGGGATGCTCGCAACGGTTTTCTGGCGGGCTCCGTCCGCTCGCTACTTGCTAATACCAGTTGTTGTGGTTGTATCTCTGGCTGTCCTATAATTTGTGCCATTGACTGGAACCCAGTATGCTAAGATATTTAACATTTCTTCACTGCGGTTGAGCCCCCATTTGAGGTCGCATAGAGTTTCCTACTTGTGGCTGTAAACTAAAATTGCTGCGAACTAGTTTGCATTTGCCAAAAGATCGGCCCTACCAGGGAGATATGTTTGACTCCTCAAGACGCCAGGTAAACTCATGATTTCTTTTCAATAACAAATTCCTTTCCTTGTACCTGATCCTACTAATCCCAATCACCAATCAACGTGTTTACTTTGGGGAACAAATATAACTGTTTCCGTCCTTCTAGAAATTCCTCAGAAATTTTCCAGATAAGCCATGTGGAAAATTTCCCAACGAATGAATACCACCGCTCGATTCACCTCTTATGACGAAGTCATCGAAAGTGCCTCGCCAAGTGTGGTGTACTTCTGCCGGCATTATAGACATTCGCCGGGTCAAGCTTCCATATTCGTCCATCAGCCGCTTGAAAAAAAAAAATCCATTACCACTTCGAACTAATTCAAACCGCACTACCAACCTCTACTCACCCTCCCTACAGACATCAAAAGACTCGCCCGAGGGCAACATTTTCATCGGTGTATCGCAGTTCAAAAAGCAGCAGCCCCGTCAACACTTGAAACCGCCACTTGTAATGAACAAAAAAGATAAATAAATAACGCACCCAGCTCCACCTGCACTTGATGTCAATTCAAATAATATCGAACCCAGTCCTTAATCCACTTAAATCAACCACTCAACCACTTCGCGCTCACACCTGTCATTAATAAATGAATTTAAATTGTTCTTCACCCGTGTGTGTGTGTTTGTGCTGTGTGCTGCGCGGCCCAATTCCCCCCATCGGTGGGTAGGTTCTCCAACTCGTACACCCACTTCACTCGCAGAACAACAAATTTATCCACTCACACACATGTTCGCCTCCCCCTCCTCCTCCTCCTTGTTATGCGAGAACCACAGATGAGAGGTGGAAGGACAACAGAGAAAAAAAAAAAAAAACACGTTGTGCCTATTTACTCTCAAATGAACGAATTCAACCAGATCCATCTGAAAACATAACAACAACACGACAAGGACGATACCATCAGAAACAGCAACTCCTCGAGTACGACTAGAGGACTACTCTCTGACGACAAACTTTTCGGAGTGTGAAAGTGTGAAGAGGGCAAAAACCCATTTTTTATTATCCGCCAGCATCGTGTGTCCTCCCTTCGCAACCGCCAAAAAACAACCCGCATGCCACCCACGACCCGCCACCCTGCTCTGCATAAATTCTTGTTGAGAACACGTTTTTATGTTGCCCTCCTTACGACCGACTCTGAACTACCAGCATGGTGTGCAAGTATAATTTCCTCTCGAATAAGTTATCGTAAGACATTTCCTGAATACGAAATTTTCCACCCCATCCTTCCATAGCCACCCGCTACGGTAGCTGCCCAACACAAAGAACAAAAATGCGGCCAAAGTGGTTTGTGCAGACGGAGGGCGAGGAGAATGTAAATAAAAAAGAAGTAGATCCTTCACCAACAACCCCAACAAGTAATAAAAAAAAAGGGATCCTACACAGTATGGGTAATGATAAGGGTAAGCTGTTGGGAGGGAAGCCAAACCAAGGTTCAAACCACAAAAAACACAAAAAAACATAAAAACATCTCTATGCCCCCACCCCAAAACATAAAGAACGAAAGAGAAGAGCGCGACAACAAAAAAAAAAAATGCAGAAAATTCAATCGACTAGACCCCTCACCGAGTGGGAAATTATTTTATGGAAGCCGCTCCTCGTTGCTTGTTGTAGTACAAATTAAAATCAACCCTTGTGTCTGCCGCCGTCGTCATCATCATCATCCGCCTTTTCCACCTACTCAATCCCTCACATCATCATCGTTCTACTCGTGGAGTGGAACAACCAGTAATGATGATAATAATAACGCGACAGTGATTATAGTGAGAACTGACTCTCTCCCTCTGCACAAGCGAATGAGAAAAATAAGCATCAACCCAGATCCTTGTTGGCAGTTTAACCCGCAAGCTTGTCTCTATGCGAGTCTGTAGTTGTTTTTTTTTATTTTTTTTTATTTTGTGTTTTATCATCAGAGAAAAATTGGTATCGCACTGATGAAAAAAAAGCTCATGATAGCGGTTTTTCTGGCTTTTGTTGTGTCAATATAGATGGCGGGATGGGTCACTTAGGTCACCCATCTCAGCTCTCAGTCTTGGTTGCTCCATTCCGCTCGGTCACATTTGGTTTGCATTTGGTTGTCTCGCTTTGATTTTCTCTTAGGTGGGAATAGTTTTGCGAAAGCTCTCTCTCAAGCTTCCCCCTCCCCGCGGTCAATCTGATGCTCTCCGCTTAAGAGAACCTGCGAAAGCTCTAACTCTGAGTAAATCTAGTGCCCATGCGCGTTAAAGCTCACGCAGCTTTCACGAGAGACATAAAAGCTCTCCGCACTCTTTTCACACCGTTAATTTGTTATAAGGACATCGTTTTCGGCAACCATAGAAAATTGGTCGTGTTAAGTATTCTGTGGGAAAGTAAATATCTCCTACAGATAGTTATGATAATGAATGAGGTCGGCTTTGTTGCTGTGCAGAGAGGAGGGGGGCTGGATAATGATGAGAGGAGTCCCATAGACCTGAGGATGAGGTGTATAGTTGCAAGTACATATTTGAATTTTTAATGGGACATTGAGGAGGGTTTGCTGTCGGTTAGCTTGCCTGCTGAATAAATTATTTTCCGTTTTTTTTTTTTGTTTTTTTTGTGTGCTCCGTAGTCTGTCTGCCTATACAGCTGGTGCGTCTCTTCTATTTATATTTGTGGCCAGGTAATAATTTGTATTTTGAATACGAAAAATGACATGAGGTTTATGAATGGCTTGTGGTTTTGTCAAAGGAACGTCAAATAAAAGGAAATCTATTTCGCTTTTTATGTGGCTACAAATTGGCCTGATATATATCGGGACAGTTGTCACATTACGAATTGAGTTGCGCGATGGACAAGGGGTGGGTGGCATAAATGGACGATGGTGACTTTGAGGTCATTTAAGGATTTGACAATGACAATGTAGGTATATCTGGGTCAATGGCGTAGGTTATCTTCGCGGTGAGGGAAATTCAATTAACCAAAATTATGTTGGAGTGAAATTTTTGTAGAATTATCGCCCTCGTGATCGTGGAATTCGTGACATGCGAAACAAAGCAAATTGAGTTACATAGTAAAAAAAACAGCAAATTTATCTGATGTCTTACGTCTTCACTGACGGTTCACCTATCCTGGCAGGGTGTCAAATAAAAGACTAAAGGCTGACTTGAAAAAGACCAGGTCATGTGGAAAAGTTACGATAACGTGAACTCTCTCTGGTTAAGTGAATCCCTAACTCATGTGGTATCACAAAGGACCTATTTAAATTGGTCTAAGTGTGTCATTCCAGACAGCCACCTTACCAAACCTAACCTAAGTGAATCCCTTGACGGGTTCTGCTGCGTGTCTGTTTTTGAAATATTAGTGCAAACTCACGAGCTCTCTTTTTAATAAATGGAACTATGACAGGCATTGAAAAACCTTAGCTAACCAACATCAGAGTCGTTATCTCATTCAGTTTTCGAGTACTCGGGCCGTAATAAGCCTGCCATAACCAGCTTGAAGAAGACTGTAAATACGCAGCAGACTTGGCAATCTTTTTTAGTACTGACTGACATGCGCTTTTTTATATAACGTCCTGCAAAAAGTAAATCCAATGCCGGCTTGTTTAGCAGTAACGAGCTTAAAATATATGAGCCTTTTTTCAAACTTAAAATATCTGAAACTTTTTTCAAGATTAAAAAAATCGCAACCGACACCAATTTTAAGCCGGGCTTGTTGAACAACACTAACAGACGTACGTGTACTACCCATTCTAAGTTTGTGTGTTTAATTTAGTGAATTGGTGTCGACCCAAGCGGAGTTTAAACCTCAGTCTAAGGTCTCTCGTATATAGCTTTGAAAAACTACAAAGTAAGTCGAGGTTGTTTAACAAAGAAAACCCTAAGAACGTTTTTAGGAATAAGTTTAGTGGACAGGCACCTAGGTCCAGGCGGATTTTATGCGACAGGTTTCGCGATCACTCATATAATCCTTTACAAAAGGAAAGGTGGGAGCCAGGCTTGATCAATGTTATTTCTCCGCTGTTCCAATTTATAACTCTCCTGACTCCTGAAACAATGTCCCCGTCCGATTCGGCATAATTTACCGAACCACTGTTGGTCAAAGATTGTCTGAAAATTTGAGATCAATCGGTTCGGTGTTTTTTTCGAGATATTGGGAGGCGCCACGCCCCTCAAAGTCGTATCTTGACCAAACTATGTCTATTTCATTCTTCGGGTAACAGACTATCTCTTAGCCAAATTCCATCAAAATAGGCTAAGAGGTTGAGTCGTTAAGACAGATTTACTTTCGCATTGCTATTTGGTGACTCACCACGTTCAATTAAAAAAAAAACTGGCCGGTGACTGGATGCAGAAAATGTTTACTTCCAAATTAATATTAACTAGGTAATTTAAAAATTTCACTTAAAGACGTTTAGTATATGACCAGTCGAAAGACTGTCAAATCTATTCTTGATATTTTTATCACGTTTTGATGACACTGACAGAAGATCGCAATGTCATAGCATAAGTCAAAGCTATACTTACCTCCGGCCTATTCTTTAAACATCTTCTACACCTAATAGTGAAACCAAGAAATTCAACTAAGATGACATTGGACAGTTGACAAAAACAAAAATAACAGATGTAGACACCTGTCAGACTTGCTAGTTACAACTGTCATTGTAATGTACGTTAAAATCCTTCGTTAGGTTGACCATATTTCACTTCAACTTAACCTCTAAAACATGCCAAACGATTTGTGTTGCCGCCCATGTCCGCCCTAGCTCAGATATAAATTTAATGATGTTTTCAATGTTTTAACTGTCACTACCTACAATGTATTAAAATGTTTGTATAACTTGTTACTCTCACTGTCAAGGCTCGACTTAATTTAGCCAGCACTGCAATTTTTCATTCGTCCGTACAAAATGTCAACTAGGCAAACGGTGGTTGACATTTTATATCCATTTGTAAAATTTCTTGTCACTGTCACATCGATGTTACCACTGCCGCCCACTGTCAGAGGTGACTTTTTTGTGTAAGCATACCCGCATTATTGACATTTATATATTCAAGAAAGTCCCCCAAAGACGTAAAAAATGATCTGTCAACTATCTGATTCGAATTTAAAGAAAACTGTCAAAAAGTACATCTGCTCTACTTATGCAATTGTAGAACCAAATTGCTGTGCTGCCACTGACAATAAAACGCACACAATTCACTCAGCGCCAGTTTAGAAGTAAACTTCCCCAGAATAAGCCTTGTGCATTTAATCATGTCATGTTTTCCGGTTGTCACAGAAGTGAAAAACAGAGCAAGGCGAACAACAGGACAGGCTCTAAAAAAAAAACAATAAGAAAGTAAAACACAAAACCAAAATGAAGAAATAAAAAGTTGAGCAACATTCGGTCGCACGTAGCATCCTCAAAAAAGAAAAAGGAAATCTCCAAATCCCGCTGCTTCTGCCCAAACAACAGGGGATAGTCATAGTATTCACATTCCGTGAATCCTTCTACTACAAAATAATAAAACAGCAAAAAAAAAAAAAAACCCAAAGCACTACCGAAACGAGAAAACTCTTGGTTCCGTGTGTCATCAGAAAAAAAAAAAAACAGAACACAACAACACGACGCCGACGATGGGAAGGACCGTCGAGGACAACGGAAGAGAAGAAGCAGCAGCGCGACACTCCTGTCACTTTGACAATGTGTTTGCCAAATAAAATATAACAGAGGGGGAAGGACTCACAATAAAAAATGGAATAAAATTCCGAAACAACTTTTGGTGTATCCCCGGCACCTTCTCTCTCCTCTTGCCCATCTCCTCGACACATTATTCTTTATCGGGCTTTTGCTTTGTTTTCTTTTTTCTTTGCTGTAGGTTGTATTTTCCATATGAGGGCCATGATGTCTGGGGGATTACATCCATCGCCTGTACGTCCTTCGTCCTCCGCCGAGTGCTCGTTGGTTTGGTCGTGTATCACTGAATTGGGAATATGTCCCGTCATCCGCGTGTGTACGTTGCCCACCTTCTTCGTCTTCTTTAAACGAGATTTGCATAGAATTTTATTTATGACATGCGATGCACAGTGTGCACATGGATTTTGAAAAACGACACAACAACAACAACAACACCACCACCACCATCGAAGAAGAGGAAGTTGGCGTCAGGTTGGCCAGTAGGATCAGGAGGAAGAGTGGTGGTAGCACCAGTATAAAAAAAAATCCCCAAATGGGGGCTGCGTTGGGGCCGAAAGAAAAACACACCGCACATAACAAATTTTTATTTTATTTTTTCTGGTGCTGTCAAGAAGGAGGCGAAGGAGGAGGAGAATGAACCAACGGAACGGGTGCTTTGCAACGTGGGAGGAATATAAAACGAATTTACTCCGTGAGTTGGTTTTTCTTTATGATATTCGGGTCCGTATCGGCATCGGGCTGTGTTTTGTTTCGCGCCACACACCAAACACACATATGCCAATTTATTGTTTTTATTTTACAATTTGTTTGTGCTCTTTTATTTTTTGTGTTTGCGTGTATATGTGGCCAGAAAGGAAGTACACCCATGTCAAGGTTTGCTTTTGTTGTATGAATATAAAACGAAGGACTAAATTGGGTTGGGCTTTGACATACAGACAGGGCCGGGAAGTGAAAGCAAATCGGGGTCTGCTGTTGGGCTGGTTGATTGCCTACTCGAGGGGAGAGCCAAAAACTGTTCCCAATAGCACACGGGCGAGGGAAGTAGGTAGACAGTTTGATTGGATGATAAATGGGTTTCGTGGAGGTGGGTCATGGAAATTTTTGTTCGGTAGGTTTATCATGAATGAATCAGGAATGAGTTTAAAATAATTATACGCCAGTGGGGATTTTCGTAAATCCACTAGGGAGGGTGGCGCTGGCGGTGTCGGAAAAGTGTCAAAATCAAAAATTAATAGATCGCAATTGCGAGCGGCATTGTGGGCGGTTTTTATTTTAGTGTCAGGTTATGATGTTCTGGATGTCAGAAAGAGTTGGGTTTGGAACTGGCATTGAAAAGCGAGAGGTCTACAAAATCAAATCAATTTTAATACGTCCAGAAATAAATTCTAAAGTGCTTCGAATTGTGTCAGATATACTTCAAAAGTGACAATTCTGTCAGAGCTATCCAAATAAATAAAGTTCCACCACGACTCAATTGAAAGGTGACACTTAAAGTAAATTCGGTTGAAGTGGAATGAGTCGCTGTTGTCAAAAGGTCAGAAGGTGTCAAAAGTGACAGTCTCTTGCTTCTGACATTAATAATTTTATTCAAAAACGCGTAAACGACGCTGCGTTATTGAATGTGTTTGCTTATTCATTTTTGTTCCCCTCTTGACTAAGTAGGGGCGACAAAGTGTCAGAAGCTATGTGTAGGGTTTCAAATGTCAAAGAGTTATTTCAAAAGGCCACACAGTAGAGATTATGCTAATCAATCTGAATCAGAAATGAGCTGAAGTAGGTATGGACAAAGTGGTATCCAAACAACAAAACATAGCTTTTGGCATCGTAGAAGATGTCAGAAGTGCAAATGTCAAATGGGTGTAAATCAAAAGGGGCTTAATTTGTGGAAATAGCATTAATAGGAAGTAGTTCCATCCTAGGTTGTTAAAACTATTCAATTATTCCAGCAGATATGGCAGACTATTGTAAGATTGGTCAATTGAAAGCTAAAGCTGATGCTGTAGACAAGAGGTAGACCTTATTTAAACAGTCTGCAGATGTGCACTTAAATCAGGACAGAAAAAAAACTGTCAAAAGTGTAGACGAGCATATAGTTTTTTAATGCAATTTTTAATCGGTTTAGATGATAATGGGAAAGCTGACCAGGGGATCGATTTTTTGTCGGTGCAGTTGCTTCTGTCAGACCTTTGAATAGTAAATGAACAGTTGGTAATGTCGGCACTATGCTTGAGCTTAAAACGAACGACGGGATAAGGTACGGTTACAATATGCTTTGTAGAAGATTATCCGGCTTTCACAAGGTTTGAGTAGGCATTTCGTATGCTCCTAAGTGTGTCGATGACAGTCATTCAATAGTGCTTCGGAAATGTTTTTTCAACTATTTTCGAGATGTGTAAAAATTAAAGCCCAGATAGTAGGTACAAGGCCTCCTTTCTGTTTGTTGTTGTCGTTCTTTTAAGTAATAAGCTCTAATCTAAGTACTTGTTCCCTCCTTCCTCACTCAAAACTATATCTATTGCCTTAATTTCTAGTTTCCAATTAACATCATCTGAAATTCCTGACTCGAAGAAACTGCATGAAGAACATCAACAAAGTTTTTAAGGCACCATTGCTGGGTTTAAAACCGAGATAGCTACAATCAAATCTGTATACCTACAGACAAGCCTGCGATATTCCTCTTAAATACGATCAATATAAGTCGTTCCTTTTTAAAGTTAGTATCTTTATAAACCGTATTCCAGGTTGGTACCCTCTGTTCCGACAGTGTCTATCAGGATTCCTTTGCCGCCTTCTGTTGTAAAAAAGTTCTATCCCACTCAAACGGCTCCAAAGCTATTCGGCTGTCTAAGAGACATTACTTTGTGTGGTGCCCATATTTTTAAATAAAATCCACGGACTCCCAGGTGGCTTTCTTTTATTCTCCTTTTGGTTGTGCCTTTCAAAGTCAAAGCAAATATTACCCTTTTGTCGATGGAGGGATCTGATCTTATTAAATATTTCATGCACGAGGATCCGTTGAATATGCCATCACGAACCTACGTTCAAAAACTTGTCAACGTTTAGCATTTCACTCGATTCAGAAGCAAAATTCCGATCTTCGACTGATCTTGTCACGTTTTTTTTTTAAACTTAGAAGAGTTTCCGTTGAATGCACTTTGTCAGTATTTATACTGCTTTTATACTACTTCGTTAAAAAAAAAAAACATCTTCAGTTTGAGAAAATGGTCTCCGATTTTTAACCGATCTTGTCAAATATTTCATTAAGTATGAGAGTTCGTTGACTAAATTCGTCTGTCCCAACTGGCAAATGCGTTCCTAACTGTTTTAAAAGGATTTCCTTTTCAACTGACCTTGTCAACTATTTTATAAAGTTGACCTGTTGACCAAATTCCTCTATCGCAAAAGAGTTCCCAACTAGTTCATAACTGATCTTGTCAAATATTTCATTCAGTATGAGGAGAGGATCCGTTGACCAAATTCCTCTGTCAAAAAGGAGTTCCCAACTCGTTCATAACTGATCTTGTCAAATATTTCATTCAGTATGAGGAGAGGATCCGTTGACCAAATTCCTCTGTCGCAAAAGAGTTCCCAACTCGTTCATAACTGATCTTGTCAAATATTTCATTTAGTTGACCAAATTCCTCTATCCCAAAAGCGTTCCTAACTAGTTCATTAATTTTAAAAGATTCCCTTTTTAACTGATCTTGTCCAATATTTCCTTCTGTAGAGAATCTATAGTCCTGCATAATATAACATCTTATAGAAGGACCAGATGCGACTATGAATACAAAGTGTGATCGATGGAACATTCGTCAATCGCTGACCTGCGTTGGAACACTCTGAAAGTTGTCTAATTATTTGGGCTATTCAAAATGAATAATTAAATAATTGGCGCAACAGGTCCGGAAGGACCCTAGGCCTAGCTTCTCACAACCAGTCTGAGTTTTTAAATTTTGGAACCAATGGAAGGGATCTACAATTTTATGCCGAGTCCAAACTGCTCATAGAGAAGCTATTTCATCCCAGTTACACTCTCGGATTCTTTCCAGAGGTTCGATGGGCAATGAAAAATCGTAAAAAGTGGCACATCGCCATATCTAGCATGCACACGAACCTATTATCATCCAATTCTCGAACCAAGCACTGAAAGTCATACGAAAACACAAAATAAATAAAGTGCATCATACCAAACTTCTCCCATATCGCGTACTTGTTTTATTTTTGAATCGAACCTACAATTTAAGAAGCATCCTTAAGACAGATACACTCTCGAATGTTTATCAGGGCTTCACGATCACAAGGGATGAATAAGTGGCCGAAAGATTGCAATTTTATTTTTATTTTTGCTGCACCTATTAGTTTAATGCGATGGCGCTGATTCCACACAATCATCATTGATTTTATTTTTACAGTACTCAAGCTCATACAGAGCTAATCTTTAAAGATGAAGTGTCAAATGACACTTGCTCCGCTTCGCCCTTAATAATCTGTCCCTTCACCTTTTTCTTGTTCATTGGCAACGAAACAAACTCATCTTCAGCGCCACCCAATGCCTCATGAAGAGTGACTGATCGCTAAAAAGGCCACTCAACCCTTCTAACAAAAACTATTATCCTGGACAAAATGTCACATAAAAATATCGAGTGATTTTGTAAACAAGCCAATTAGTTCCAAAACCTTTGTCAACACCTCCCCATCCCCCGGAGTGTTGATTTCTATCAGTAAAAACTAAGAAAGGACCTTCATCAACTAGACCGCCCTTATCGTCCTCATCGAAAACCATACTTACCGTGCAAAGGAACCTCGCCCCTTTGAAGCAAGTCACTTTGGAATTCCCCACGGCGCAGACCTACACATCCAATGTCAGAGCAGTTATCATGCTTCACCTTGGGTGGGAATAATAATTTCATTTAGCCCAACAACATCGCGTTATCCCTGATGGCTGCTCTCGCACTTCATTAATCAAATGGCGTGGGAGAGGGGAAGCGTCGTCGTCGACCTTGAGTGATTTATACCATCAGCGTCGGTCCCAAGAATTCCATATCCGCCTTCTGACTGTTTGAAAGCGAACCACCGCACCAGCACCACCACCACTGCCGCCACTATCTATCACTCATCCGGACTTGTAGGTAAAGCAGCACATTGCTACCACAACTAATTAATCAAAAATTTCCGCCTCTGCAATCCCCAGTGAGTTGAAAATCTTCCGAAATGGTTGTCATGCTATTCGACACCGCCACCATTATTCGGCAACCACCACCGACTGCCGCAACCAAACAGCACCGGCACCGGCACCGGCACACTCTCGAAAGGATCATTGGGTATACAACACACACACACACATATATATAAATATATACGAAACTACAAGCAACTACCGCAACTAGCCTCACCTAATACAAGTAATTCACACCGAACAACCATCATCCACCGCAATCGCATTCCCAAAACGACGAAATACCGACACACACAGAACAGCAGACAGGCTACGGAGGACACGAGTTGGTTGGTGCTGCGACGTGGTTTGCTTTTACTACCCCCATCCCCATCCCCTCAGCTGGGTGCTGGTTGTGTTCCTTTTCAAATTGGCGCCAATCTGCACGCAGCACAGTTTGCGGGGTACGGGATGGCAGAACAGAAACCAATTTTATATTCAACCACTAACAGGAGTAGCGCGGAAGTAGTAGAATTCATTGCCTACCCCTACCGCGTACTGCCTACCCCCCATGGGAATAAAAACAAAATCGTGCTACTAGCGAACGCGAAGTCGACACTCGACAGTCATAGAATATACTTCTGGTGCACAAGGGGTTGGTGGTAGCAATAGCAATTCTCTCCACGGGCCGCCCTCATTTGGCTGCCTACCTGTGTGTGGCCCTAACCCTAGTCAGCCTTTGCACTGTGCGCCCGTATTACGGTCGTGTGATGATTTTACGTTTTCTATGTTCTTCACTCTGTTAATTACGCACTCATTTAGCGGTGAAATGTCTTGCGTGACTGCTATTATTTGTGTATTCATATATGGTTGGGGGGGGGTGGGAAAGGTTTGTATTTGTTTTTTGTCTACTCTCTGCTGTTGTACGCCAACTGCCAAACACACGCACAGATGTTTTTCTATTTACTGGTATTGTAATCGAAACATCCCATCCCCTAAGCAAGCACACGAGACAAAAGGAGGAAGGAAAAACCATTCGCTCGGCCGCCGCCGTGCCGCACCATGATGCCACACACCGCACAGTGCATACAACACGAAAAGTCCAAACAAATGAAAATGGAAAATAATGTTAGATAGGTGGAGGGGTGGTGTGGCAGGGGAATGTAATTTTTAGTTTTTCTATTTTTCAATGCCCGCTGTGAAAAAGCCACAGTGCGGTCGTTGCAATGGAAAAGGGGTCCATTGGTGTGAGTGGCGAGAGGTGATGCGTGAGTGGCGTGAGTGGAGTGAGATGATGCGTGAGTGGCTATCGTGATGGATGGATATAAATGATATGTGGTCGATATGTAAAGTATTCTTTGGGTACAAGCTCTCGCTCCCACTATCATCTATTTCTTTCAAACGGAGAACTTTTTGCCCCAGTTTTGGAAGACCTCGTCCATTAGCGCGATACAAAAAAAAAAAATAATCAAAAAATTAATTTACTAATTATCGCCAAACTGGCAGACTCTCGCATATATCCAAACTTTTTGAAAGTATTTTATATGAAGTCTTAAGCTTTCGGAGGCAGTCCCTTACTTCACTCTACCAACATCATGGCTTCCTGAAAGGTCGATCGACTAGTACAAATCTCGTCGAATTTTTATCCTTTGCCCCCTCAACCTCAGAGAATGGCAACGAAGTTAACGTCATCGCCAATGACTTCAGTAAAGCCTTCGATAAGATATCGCAACAATTAATCCATCTTCAAATTGTCTGCCCTTGGATTTGAACCTATATTGATAAAATGGATCTCTTCCTACCTTGTAAACCAGTATTATAGCGTTCGCTTTAGGTCTGTGCTTTCGTCCTCCTTCTTAGCAGCATTTGGTGTCACATAAGGCAGCTATTTAGGTCCCCTTCTCTTCATGCTAACGGTAAATGATCTTGAGAAGGTCATCAAACACTCGTCTTCACTTTCTTTCTCACTTTCTATCTATCTTTGTCTCTCTCTCTCTCTTTTTCTCTATCTCTCTATCTCTCTCTCTATGTCTCTATCTCTCTCTATCTCTCTCCTCTCTGTTTATCCACTGCGGTTTGCTATTATTTCGTTTTGCATATCGAAATAAAGCCAATTGTGGCAGTATTTAAACTTTTTGAAAGCGAAAAACTGTACAAATTATAAATTTGGGTTTATTTCTTGTCTTCCATCATTTTGGTAATTTATACCTCCAGAACTGCAAACAAAATTCCACAACCCTACATGCTACAGCAATGTAAGTGCAAAACTTTCATCCAACAGTCGGTATCTAGGAGTAACTCCTGAAAAGTGTTTAGAAAAAAAACAGTTTTTCATCTTGAATAGCACCATCGCCATCTGTTGTTGAAGCTGTGCATTTTGTTTATAATTCAGTCGTTTTTATTCCAGTAAGCCCAATGCGAAGCCTGCTTATCTCGGTCATATTGGCAGCAGAAGTAGTGCAATTTTGAAGCCCTTAAAATCAAGAAAATGTTAAATGAAACAACGCCATCTGTTAGTGAAAGTCAAACAACTAACTATGGACCCTGAACAATTTAGAGAAAATCCATTAGAGGAATGATTTTGCTATTAGTTACATAGCCACACATGTTTTAGATATATTTTGGAGATATTTCAAGAGCAATTCACATGATGGAGAACTTACTATACCTTCAGAGGGCAACACTGCAACATATCCCAGGACAACTCATCCGCAGCCAAGTTTTCCCATCAAAGCGGCATCTACATCTCAACTCTGCAACTGAGCTCTTACCTTCTCACTTTTCACTCTTTTCGTTCGACTTTTAGTTTAGTTAAAACAATAAATTTTTTTTGAAAAAGTAAATTGACTTGAAAATTAAACTAAAAACTTCACGCGAATTTTCGTTTTACATTCAGATCGAAATTAATTAAATATTTACACCCAGTTGAAGCGGGATGAGTTGTCCGGAGTTGTAACTGACCCCTTCAGAGTTCACATTTCTTGTGGGAAGTAATAACAAAAACGAAGAGAATCAACATCAGCAACCACTTATTTTCCCATCGGCCCCCACTGTGTGACGAACCAACAACGCAACGCTTTTCCGGCGGTTGACGGCTACGTTGGTAGTTCTCTGGTGGCGGCAACAACGACGACGACGATGATGATGGTGACGATGATGGTTGGTTGTTGGTACTGTATAGATGGTTGGTTGCTTTTCCTGAAGCATCAGGGTGCGGCACTGGGGTGGTGACGGCTATGCCATGGCAGAGGCAACAGCAAATTAACAACAACAGGGCGCGCACATAAAGAGAAAATACGTAACCAGAGGCATCACTTAAAATGCTGCTCACGATAGGGTGAAGTTCTTTCACATCACAGCCAGCACCAGCACACGATGCGGGGACGGGGGAACGGTCATAAGGTAACAAAAACCGCACAAGAAGAAGAGACAAACTGACGGGTGGACAACGACAACAACGACTGACTGTTTGTCGGCAGTCATTTGTGTAAGCACCATCCACACAATGAGGTCAAGGGACAGGGGCCAAGGTGCGACACGGACAGGGGAAAATTCTCCCACACACACCCCTACGGGGCTGTGCCGTTGCTTATGCCAGGCAAAGCACCGACCACCACCGCCGCACAACATTGTTTTCGCGTGTGCAAAAGGACTATCCTGACGCCGCCGGAGGGCCTGAACAACCCAAGTGAACTGAAGTGTATAGTACGGGTCTGCTGTTGCTACTGCTGTACGGATGGTGGCAGCGGCAACAGCACTAAAAGGAAAAATTAAAGGAAACTCTTGCAAAATTAATCGACTGTCGTCCGTCCGTGCAATCGGAAGTGGGGGGTTGAGACTGACGTTCCATGTAAGCAATGGGGGTGTGATGGCTGCGCTCCGGAAGACACACTGGGTATTTATGACCCTGCGGGAACGCTCTAATAGCGGGGTGGTGACGTAATGATTTTGCCTTTCTTTGGCTGCCCGCACCCCCGTCGCACATAAAGAAAATTGTTAAAGTCGGAAATAATAACGCCGTCGGAAGTTTTCCGCTGGGCCAGGGGGGTGGGGGTTGGGGATGACAATAGAAACCGTTGACTGACTGACGACTGACTGCCATTTACTTGAGTGAGTTGAGTTGTATTTAGTATGCGAGTGAACTGGCGCAACGGGGCGGGCTGCCAAAAGGGTAGAAAATATACAGTGGAACTCAGCAGAGGGTGAGTATAACGTCTGATGGCGTGAACTCGTTTCAAGTCGTCAATTATTCACAACACCACCCCCTTGCCCATGGCGCATACAACAGCGCGGGTTTGGTGCTGCCTGTCCACAGAATGGTGGGTTATATTTGGAGTAATTGGTGATTTAACGGTAATACGCCGTGTGGAGCTAATAAAATTGTTTTTAGTGCGGCCATTCGGGGGTTGAGGGTTGATTTGTGTAATTTTTTTGTTGCCCTCACCCTCCGCCTAAATGTGGATATTCCGGTCATGCTTCTGGCGTTGGACACACGGAATTTTATTGTGTAAATAAATTAGTGCCTTGCGTCTAAGGTATGTGTGTTTGTTTTTTAATGCGTGTGTGGCATGTTTGTCGAACGGTTATAAAAGCCGTAGATGCACAGACAGATAGATAGCTGGCTAATGTTGTTGATTAGGAAACAAAACGTTCGACCTATGGCCCGAACAAAAGTTTATTTAATTGATCTGTGTGGGTGTGTGTGTGTGTGTGTTTTGGTGGCTCTATCTGATGTGATGTTTGTGTTTGGGGTGTTTATGTTTTTTTCTTTTTTTTGTTTTCTCTGTTTGTTTATGGGGTTGGCCGCCAGTCACAAAGTGATGGACGTCATCATAAACAATAAGGGACGTTAGGGTAATTACGTATAGGTAGTATGCGTTGGCTTGTTATTTGTAACCGTCAACCGTTGTTCGATATTTGACAAGTTTAGGTCAAAGAAATTAAATGTACCCTTTTGGCAAGCGGCGACTTGAAAAAAAATGGGTCCCATAGTAATTCATTAATACTTTTGTAGTTTAAATCGAAGAGCCAAGATCCTTACGCCAAATTCGCCATAATTTTTTCTGGGAGAGGCCCAAATTTTGGAAACGCCGTGAAATTGATTTGGCTCGTTTGTGACGGACGCCTTTACGGCAGCAATATTCCCCACAGTTCGGGCAGAACGTAGTCTCACTGCCACGGTGATATTTACTTACTTAAGGTGGCACTACAGTCCGGGTTGGACTTGGGCCTCCACCAATACGCCTCCTAAGTTAGCGCAATCTTTGGCTAACTGCCTCCAGTGGCACACTCCAAGGTGGTTGAGGTCCCCTTCCACTTGCGCGTGCCAACTAAGGCGAGCTCTTCCTCTACTGCGTTGTCCCTCCGGGCTGGAATCGAAGACTCTTCGGGCCGTAGCGTTGGTGTCCATTCGCTCTACATGTCCCAGCCAACTTAGACGATTGATGCGTACTTCTCTGATCAGGTCGATGTCGTAACTTCGCTGTTAAATCTCCCCCTCCAAAGCCCGTCAACGCAAACGGGACCGAAAATCACTCGGAAGTATTTTGCGTTCGAAGCGACCAAGGCGATCTTCATCCGCCTTTGATAACGTCCATGCTTCTGCATCAAAAAGCAGGACTGGGATGATGAGGGTCTTCTATAGAGTCTACTTAGTGTTTTTCGACAAGGCCTTACTTATCAATTGCCTTCTTAGGCCGAAGTAACAGCGGTTGGCAAGTGTGATTCTTCGCTTGATTTCTGAGTTGATGTCATTTTCAGAGTTAAGCGGAGCCGAGGTAGACAAAGGATTTAGGCATTTAGAACTACCTCAAAGTTGTAGCTGTGTATCGTGACCTTCTGTCCGATTCGTCGATGTCGTGTGTCCCTTCTTGTTGGAAACATATTTTTTTTTTGTTGCCCTCATTCACGACTAAACCCATTTTTGCCGCTCCTGTAATGATTCTTGCAAATGCACCTACTGACAGCTCGCTGTGTTCTGGCAATGATGTCGATGTCGTCAGCGTATGCAAGTAGTTGCACAGACTTTTAGAAAATTGGGCCCCTGGTGTTGGCTTGCGAGTTTCGCACAATCTTCTCAAGAATTATATCGAAAGAGTCACGTGACAGGCCAAAATCCTTTTTTGACACCAAAGGTCTCGGTGAGATTGTTTCCGAGCAACGAGCGTTCTCCATCGTCATTCTGCACAATCTGACAAGTTTGGCAGGGATGCCAAAACTAGACACGGCTCTATATAGCTCGTCTCTATAAATGCTCTCTTATGGGGCCTTAAAATCGAAAAACAGGAGGTGGGTATCGATTTGGACTTCTTGGGGTTTCTCCAGGATTGGCTGTAGTGTGAATATTTGGTCGGTTGTGGACTTACCGGGACTGCACTGATAGAGTCCAACCACACAGTATGCCAGACAGGGTCTTGTAAGGAGACTGAAGCCTCTATAGTTGGCACAGTTTAGAGGGTCTCTTTTCTTGTGGATCTTGCAAACAATGCTAAGGCTCGATTCATCAGACATGCTTTCCTCCTGACTAAATCTTGGAGACGAGTTGGTGTATGCTCTCTACCAAGCCATCTCCAACTGCCTTAAAAAGCTCGGCAGTTAAGCCGTCCGCTTCAGCAGCCTTGTTGTACTTCTGCTTGGATATTGCTATCCTCATTTAATATTGGTCAGATGGACGGAGGTTTTGGCTTTCATCGTTGAGGTTGAATGGTTCATTCTCCCTGACAGCGTTTTGCGTTTTACAGTCTGCAGACATTTTTTTTCCACGTCCTCAGTAACGACTCTGACTCCACTACAAGGTTCCCTTGTTCGTCTCTACAGGCCTCTGTTGCTACTGCTGTTCTTAGACCCAGAAGCCACTTGCTTAATGCTTTTCATAAAGCGTCCCTTGTTCGTCTCCACAGGCCTCTGTTGCTACTGCTGTTCTTAGACCCAGAAGCCTCTTGCTTAAGGCTTTTCATAAAGCGTCCGAATCATGTTTCTGTTGCTAGAATCTTAGACCTCCTTGGGCTAAAAAATTGCGTAGGCATTTGCAGGATGTTCAACTATAGTTGAATACTTAACACATTCGGTCTACCCACGACCCTCAAAGGTTATAGCCTTTTTTGGCCAAGTGTCCAGATATAAATCGAGTGCTCCATAAGCTCGTGTCAATGCTCGTATATGTGTCCTACTCTACCAAAATCTCTAAAAAATTTAAAGTGTCTTCCTTCAGTCTTAAAAGAGCGGCTTGGATAAAATCCGATAGGTGGCGCTGTGTTGTTTCACCAGTGTTTTTCTTCTTGTGAGTCAATCGGTATGATTGCGCTAAAATCGAGACCGAGAATATTTTGAATATATTTGAATGCGGTTTTCACCATTATCCTCTGCCTTTCTCGAGATGTGCGACCTAATTATAAAATCTAGACACGTTTTTTTTTGTATAAAAACTTTAGGGCGTGCGTACTGGTTCCTCAAACACTTGAGATATCTGACGACTGTAACTGGCCAACATAAACTAAAGTAAAGGGTCATTCATTTTTCGGTTTCGAAAGTAAAGCTAAATAAAACACACACAGCGATACATTTTTGATTAACATTTTATTTCATTATAAAGTTTAGACTTTGCCATTAAGAGTGATGTACAATCCGAGTTTCCAATAATCCTTTTTAGTGTCCAGGCTAAAGTTTCCAAACTCACATTGCATAGTAGTAAAATGTTTTTTTTTTTTTTTTATTTTCAACTTTTTTATAATTATACATTATTCTGACATTAATTTTTTGTTTGACAAGTAAAAACTTTCGACAATGACATAAACAGTTGTCTGTCGGGTAATTTACAAATTGCTATAAGTTTTGTTTTGGAATTTGGTTCAAGAACAATTAAGTAAAGGAAAAAAAAATACATAATTAAATAAAGTAAATACCAATCTTTGAATAATTGAATTCAGCTGCAAGTTGTTTTCTGTATAGGTTATGGCGACGGTAATGTAATTGACCATTCTATTCCAAACATTAATGAGTTCAGCTTCACTCAAAGTTGCCTTTTCAAAGTATCTCACTCGAAACTCCCTTAGTACAGGGCATCTGCCTAGGAAGTGATGGATATTTTCTTCATCTCTCATACTACACATGGATCATATCGTTGAAACGCTGCCTCCGAATCTCCGCGCATTAAGAAGGATCAAATCGCATCTGGCTTTAAAATTTTGTTGATATCGATATCATCGATGAGATATTGTTGTCCTTTCGAGTAATCCAGGAACTTGAAAACTCTTGTGCTGCTTTCCCTCGCTCTCCGTTCTGTTTCTTGTCGCTTGTCTGCTTTGAGTTGATCCAGAAGCTGCAGGTTTGTAATGTCCCAGTCCATTTCCAGCGGCATGTTCTGATCCCAGTGTAAACCAAACCGATTTCCGATATTATTTATCTCTTTCACCCAAAAACAGTTGTTTTTCCAATAGAATTTTGGTAAGTTGGTGTGGTAACCTAGTTTCACTTTATTTAAATAGTGTTTTCTTGACATACCTTAGATGTAAGTCTAGTGAATAAAAATGTCCATCTTCGGCTCCGGTCTCTAGCGACAAGGCGCAGTTAGGAGTACTTGGTGGTAGTTTCAAAATCCTTTTTAAAAAATATCGTTGCAGCTTGTCCACTTGCTCAAACATATTCCAAAGCCCCAGACTAGTGCACTATAAGTTTGGATAGCTCTGCAGACTGCCGGAAATAGTTTCCACTTTCCACTCAGGGTTATACTTTTTTTGCTTAAGAAGCAATGCCAGGTTGCGTTGAGGCTATAGCCTTCGCAGCGTTATTTCCTTGCCTTGTGAAGTTCATTTGCGGAGTAAGAAGTTCACCAAGATAGGTGTACTGCGAGGCCATTCGAATTTCTTCCCCTTTAAGCATCCATTTTGTTTCCCTTGATAGTCTGCCAGCATTTCGGAAAACCATGATTTCTGATTTTGAAAGGTTCATTTCCAAACACCATTTCTCGCAGTACTCTTTAAGACAAACTATCATCTGATGCATGACTGCAATATCATCTGCTAAGATCACCATGTTGTCGGCGTATAGCAGTAAACGTATGGTTAAAAGCTCGATATTTAGCCCTCCTCCATTTAAATCATTTCCCCGGTACATCGCGAAAAGTAACGGCGATAGTAAGCATCCTTGCTTGACCCCAAAAAGTGTTTCCAAATGGTCTGGTAGCTCATTTCCCGTCCACACCGCTGATTGGGTATTGGAGTATATGCATTCAAGCAGATTAACAAATTTGGTTGAAACTTCCATTTCACTTAGCTTAAAGATCAACAATCTTTTCGAGATTTTATCAAAAGCGGCTTTTAATTCCACGAAGAAGGCGTATACTTTCTTTTTTTCGGCCAGCTTGATGTGTACGATAGAAGCTAAATTATATATATGTTATTGTTGACGATTATAAGTCAACAAAGATACAGGTGTACTAAACGCACCCACCCAATTTGAAATTTCCCCAAAGGGAAATTATGCGAAATGTCAAATGTCAGATGTAATATAATGTAAACAAACTTTGTGTATAAGAACGTTGGCTTCACAAATAAAATTCTAATTCTGTTTATAACGTTTTAATAAGCGGTGGTTTTTTTTTCGGAATTGTTTAAAGCGTTTTCTTTCTTATAAGAACAGTTGCAACTGCGAACAGTTTTCTTTGTTATTGTTCCATACTGAACAGTTATTATCATAATTTTTCCTAAAGCCAGCCTGGTGTTCAGTTGGAATATTATTCCTTTCCACCCAAGTGTACAACCTCTCATTTAGGACTCCCATCATAATCTTCGCTATGCAGTTCATAAAAGAAATACCCCTGTAGTTGCCTGGGTCGTTAAAATCACCCTTTTTTAATATTGGAAACTAGCTGTACCCGCCCGGCTTCGCCCGTGCAGAATATGGTTTCAGAACAATTGATGGAAACAATTTTTTTTATAAATTTGCTGTCTTGTAGGGGACACAATTTTTTTTTGATAATCGCTCAAAGAAAAATAATCGATAGACATTGCAGAGGTATAACACAAGGGTGCGGTGATAGTGAGGGACTTGAGCCCGTATTAAAAAACATCCCAAAGACTGAGTCCGCTCTGCCTTCATGGCATTGTAACTGGTCGTTGGACTAATTAGCAGCAATTTAATATTCTTTGGACAATGAAAATGAAAGAAAATAATTTTATAATAGGTATTTAACTCACTTTTTTTATTAATGTAACGCTTTTTTGTATAGTATATTGGAAGTTTTGTTTCTATCGGCTGAGATAGTGATATTTCCTGCATTTTTTACCCTGGATAATTGTCTATAACTACCTACATAATTGTCTATAACTACCTACATAATTGTCTATAACTACCCGTGAATTCAACTGCCAGTTTTCTTAAAGTTTGACCCTGTGACTTATTGATTGTCATGACAGAACAAACATTAATAGGAAATTGAATCCGTTTAAACTTAAATGGATAATTGCTGGGAATTATTTGTATTCTTGGTATAAATACCGTATCTCCTTTACCACACCCAGTTAAAATTAACGCATCTATAACGTTTCTCTGTAACGAAATCACTCACATTCTGGTACCATAACGAAGCTTGGGGGATTCAAATGGCGAAGCAACATAATGGGAACTCCAACTTTTAATTCAATTTTATGAGCAAAAAGTCCATGGGCTGTAATGCTATTTAAAAACTCCACCGGGTATTTTACTGCCTCATCTTGATTGCAAATTGCATTTAAAAATAGTACGACGTGTATCACCAGGAATTTTCCCTAATAAAAATCCCCTAACGTAATAATACCACGATCTGGTATCACTGGTACCTATACCTATTTGACATTTCTTTCTAGACACTTTATTTCGTAAGCAAAAAAGAGGCAAGCAAACCTTTCCTACATATTTGCCATTTCTTTTTTTTTATTTTCTTAGCAAACCACACAGCGTACTGCCTCAGTCTGTCTCCCTTTCCGTCACAGGAGTAAAATAGGGTTAAAAGAGATGTCAATATAATATTGCGCAGTTAGTATGTTTGATTTGAAAATGAATTGCATATCTACTCACTCATGTGAAAATCGTAGAAATGTTTCAAATTTTGCTTTTTCATTTAAAAATCTTTTAAGTTATCAAGTTATTGGATATCCCATGTTGTACCTGCAGATGTGCTCTATAAGCTGGTATTTACTATACTTAAATGCTCCCAGTATTTTCGAACGGAAAGCGTAACAAAGAAAAAAGCAAAACAAAACGAAAAAATAAATTACTCTTGTCCAATTTTTTCCGGAATTTATAGAGATATAAAGTTGAAACAAAGTAAAGATTGTAGGCCTAGGTATCCTCTATAGGCCTGTGAAAAATGCACCAGGATATATTAAACAGTTTCTAAGATTTTTGCATTTAAAGACATGCCGTCAAATTCAATCTAAGTCGAACAGAACTACACCAATTTTATTTATATGATATTATCGATTTCGTAAAAGTTTCCTCTATCCTACATTCATCTAATATTTTGCTATATGTTGCTGCTAGTTCCTGCAGAAAATCATCGGTCGCATTTAAAATAAACTCATACGTTACCCTTTCTTCTCATGGAGCTTTGTTCAGCTTTACCTTTCGAAGCATGTTCTTAATTTCCTCGAGAGAAATCGATCTGTCCAAACTCGGATCTTCGACATAGTTAGACGCATAAGATATGCTACATAATTCTTGGTTTGGGTTGAGAAGATCACTGTAGTTGTTCTTAAAATCCTGAGCGCTGATCTGGGTTTCTTATCTCCTTTGTTAATCGCCACCAATCCTTACTGTCTTTAACTGTATTAATTTTGAAGTCGATCTGTTGGTAGTATGATATTTTGCTGTTTACACAATGTGGTCTTATATTCTTGCTGGGCTCTTAAAAATCTCTCGTTTGTAACTTGATTTCTTGTTTTACGAAATGTGTTCAGTAATTTGAAAGCTTTTTTTCCTCGCGGTATCGCATTGGGAATTGTACCACTTATTTTTGGGGTTGAGTGCTTTTAGGATTCTACTTTGCAGAATGGCTGACTCCTTAATTACATTAGTAAGATCGGCTATCTCGATTGTAGTATTCAAAAGCTTGATGTTTTGAAGATTTTTGCTCGGTCTATTTTGGTATTCAGCCTTTCGGGGTTTCATTCCATTTTAACTTTGGCAAAATATTGTTAAAGGGGGTCCGAGGAGTTGCCTTCTTTAGTTGAATGCTAAGTTTTATTGGCATATGATCCGACCATATTGCCTCTTCTACATTAAACCTTTCAACAGACATTAACATTTCTTGTGACACGGCACATATATCATTTACCGACTCGCCAATGTTGCTAACAAAAGTAAGGTTACCTCCTTCATCACCCTTTGGTGCTACCATATAAGGTGATCAGTCAAAATTGCATATTGTGATCTACAAAATATTTATCTGAGGAGGTTAAAAATGATTATTAGTAAGGCCCGATATCATTCAAATGGCCGCCTCGGGAAGATTCGCAGCATTCGACTCTTTTGAGGCAATTTTTGACCACTTTTTCGCACACTTGGGACGGTATCTCAGCCATCCAACTTGAGTAATGTTGGTTCTTAATGCGTCTAGAGTTCGGAGATTATTCGCGTAAACACGGCGTAGCCACACAGAAAAAATATCTAACGGTTTCAAATCGCATGATCTTGGTGGCCAATTGACGTCGCCAAAACGTGAAATTACGCGACCAGGAAACTTCTCACGCAATAAAGCCATAATTGGTCGTGTTGTGCGGCTTGTTGCCCCGTCTTGTTGTAAGTTTTTATAATTTGAAAGCGTTGTTCGATTGCTAAGCGATCCATTATCGTAAATGTCGAACATGCAACTAATATTGTGACACTTCAAATGACAGTTGGGTTTGACAGGTGTCAAAGACCAGCGATACCAACTTGAAACCACGAAATGAATGAACCGGTATAAGAATCTGTTAAAAAAAACTATTGGAACAAGCAACGAGTAAACAATGGATTCAGGTACTTCTTGGGTAAAGTTGTGATATTAAGGGACCACGGATTGGTGATATTATCGGACCACGGATTGGTGATGGCTTTGTTAGATGAATGTACGGTGGCTAGACAGCCCAACGTTGAATTTCTGAAATTCTTCCTGTTGTTGCCGGTTTGCCATCTCTTTTGCATTTAGATAGTAGGATTCGGAGTCTAATCTCAACGATGTAATGATGAAAGTTGACATTTTCCCCTCGGAATGTGTCCACATTGATACTGTTCCATCGATTGACACTTGGTCGATTTGGCTCTCGGTTCGACCGTTTGCGGAGATCTAGGTTGCTTTGTGTAGCCCTTGCCTTTTAAACCTAGCAAATGCTATACTTGCCACTACTACCAGGCAAGTTTTCAACAAATTACAGCGGACTTGTAAGCTGTGACGTATTTCTGTAAAAAAAAGACTTTGATGGTCGGTCTTTATTTTTATATATTTCCTACATGATTTAGTTTCCCCTAAAAGCTATTGTCTTTAGGTTTTAAGTGCCTTGATCCGGCCGTTCCGCCCTTTGTAGAAGCCTTTCCTCAAAATTGCACTCAAACCATTCACATCAACTACATCTGTTCCCATTTACCCGCTGAACAATTCCACTTGTTCACCATGGCAACACGTATAGTTGGTTACAAACTCGCTTTTCACTTCAAAATACCGCTCGTACACGCAGTCACGTATGACGTATGTACACCAAATCGTAAATCATTGTTCTTGGGCCCCAAAAATAAAGGAAAAAACGTTAACAAAATAAAACCCAACAGTGAAACCTATTATTTTACACAAATAACAAAGTGTGGTCTCAAATGTGCAAAAAAAAAAACATCGCTTCCCCACCATCTGTGGCAGACAGAAAAAATCCTGACAACCGAAAACATTCATAAGTAGGCAAAGTGAAAAAAATATACGTGAAATTGCTTCCATTTTCGAAATGTAATTTTTTTTTGTTAAATAAATTTTATATAGCAAAACCAAGTGAAACAAAAAAAATTTATATTTGCCTAGGGTTTTTTTTTTAGTACTGCTCATGGGAGGTGTTGAATAAAGAGTATCATCCAACCCAACCCTCAAGATTATTGGGCGTCGTCTGTGCTAGATATTGAAAGCATAAAACAAAATTCATTCCGTCAAACTTGGAATTCGTGATGGCTTATGACAATGGAAATCTGAAGCCCTTCTTTCTGCAAACAGAAAATAAAACAAAAGGAAAAGAAGGACAGAAAAACACAAAAGGGTAAACGGATACCCTAACTTTTGGGCGGGTGAAAATTGTTGTCATTTTGATGGCGCCTTTGCAAACAAGACAGGTGAACAAAGCGTGTAAATTAATGATTTTAAGAATTGCCACTGGCGGCGGCGGAGGGGTTGTGCCAAGCACAGTGACAAAGAAGGTCTAGGGATGAATGGATTTTTTTTTTTGTTGTTGACGAAATAAAGACACGGGTTTATGTTGTTCTTATATCCTGCTTCTTATCTCAATTACATTATTTTCTTCGTTTGGGGGGATGAAGGACTGAGAAGGGGTAGAACATTTTTTTTTGACTGACAAAGTGACAAATGTGAACCCCACGAAGAGCTTCTTATGCTTTTAGTTTAATGAAATTATTTATGCAGTGACATTTTTTGAATCGATTTTAATCGCCTCCCTTATTTTTCTTTGCAGGTAAGTTGCAAGACCTTTTTTCGAGAACATTTAATTCGTAAGTATGTGGATATTTCGCAAATTGTTTGGCTCACAAAGTGGCCGGATGAGTGTGGACTCCGCGTTGAACTTGTACTATTTTGATCTCACAATCCTGCAAAACTTAACTTTGCCTTACCTTGGGGCTATTTAGAGCTCGCCTTTCATCGGGGACTTCCTCTAATACGCGGTGGACTTAGTTTTGTTGCTGATTGGATTAAACCTGTTGATCAACAAGCTATTTTCGGCTAACCTGCTGGACCTTAAGCTTGTTCCTCAAATCAAATTTAAAAAAACTTCACCGTGATGTCGTAATTCAATTTATAACAACATTTTTAAGTCCGTATACATATAAAGGACAGCATTTTTAAGTCCGTATACATATACGGACTTAACGTTGGTATAAAGTGTGTTTAGGTTTTTAAGCCGGGTCAAGTGTCTTCCCAAAGAATCAAGAACTTCTATAAGATTAGCTATTGCTATAATGTGTGCTAAGTTTATGGGAAGCAGCCCAACGATAATCGTAAAAAAAAACCTTCCAGGAACCGTGATTTCTATAGGTCGTGGTGGCAGAAAGCTGCTCAAAGGCTATGTACAAGTGCCCTGCGACCGAGCACTGTTCCTGGGTCGGGCTCGCAGAATGCTTACACTTACGAGCTTGGTTCGGAGATGGCTGTGTAACAAAGCTCTGAAGTGTGCACCTCTGCCTTGAAGATTCTACGGCTCTCACTAATAATCATTTTTTACCTCAACACTAAATATTTTTTTAGGTCACAATATGCAATTTTGTGTGGAAAATTTTGCCATTGTGAGTGTGGCCAAATTAAGCCAGGACACTAGAAATGATTATTCGTATCGCGGTATGACTCTTTGGATATAACGCAGCCATTCTGAAGCTATTGTGCTGGACGTCTAAGCGAGAAATCTCAGAGTCGACCCCTGGAATCCCACAAAATACTCCTTCAAGTCTCTTCTGCCTCTTTTTGACAACCCTCTTAGTATACAGTTGCACTGAGAAAGCTTCGCAATTCAGTTGTCCGGATGCGGCTTAAACTGTCCATTTGTGTTAAAAATTTGACGAAAATTTATGATATAACTCGAACTAAACGTGTTGACAGAGGTTGCAAAACAATCGTCGGTAAAAGCTCTTATAACCCTCAGATTGCCAGCTATCGCCAAAAAGATCATAGCGATAAACACCTAAACCTAAGCTAGATGTGACTGTGAGTTGAAATCTACCCTAAATGATCAAAAATATAGAAATGGGTACATAAGCCGGGGTATTCTGCGAGTCTTTTTGCATAAACGATTCGTAAAATTCGGCAATCAAATGGTATGAAACAAGGTGGGCCAAAAGAGATCACGCTATTGGAAGTTGCTATTACTTTTGCAAATGGCCGCCAATGTCAAATCTGTTTTGACATTTGTGGACTAGACAGATGTAGAATACAAGTGAACAAGTGAAGCCATGGAGCGATACACTCCCCAAGAACGCGGAATAATCGTGTCTATTTTTTTGCGTAACAATTCGTCTGTAGTGTTGGCGCAGCGCAAATTCCGTCTCGCCGATTCCACGGCCGTCCGACACCGACTGCGCAAACACTGCGCCGTTTGGCCACCAACCTTGAAGAGTATGGGACCGCACGAGACGTTACCAAGAGTGGCCGGCGCCGGAGCGCCCGTTGTCGAGCTGTCACCGGAAACATCGACCAGACGCCGTGGCTCGCAATTAGCCATCAGCTGTTCGTCCCTAAGGCTAATTTTGGTAAAAGACTTGCGCATGTTCCCGTACAAAGTCCAGTCCGTGCATCAGCTGCTGCCTGTCGCCAAACTCGTGGAACCTACGCCCAAGCCATCCTCAATCTCGAGGACGAAGTGGACGATTTTTCGACCAAAATCATAATGAGCCTCATTTCCACCTCAGCGGGTACGTGAACAAGCAAAACTATCGCTTCTGGGGCACCGAAAATCTACGAGTAATGTACGAGGAGCCATTGCACCCGCTGAAAGTTACTGCATGGTGCGCTGTTCACCCTGGAGGAGTCATCGGGCCATTTTTTTCGAGAACGCCGTTGGTCAAACGACAACAGTGGACGGTGCGCGCTATAGGGCCATGTTAACCGAGTCTTTTCTGCCGCAATTTTACGAATTAGGACTGGAGGACATGTGGTTCCAACAGGACGGAGATACGGCACACACTGCGCGAGCCACAACCGATATTCTGAAGGCGGCCTTCCCGGGTCGCCTCATCTCTCGTTTTGGCGATTTGCACTGGCCCGCAACATCGCCCGATTTAACCGTTCCACACTTTTTTTGTGGTGTTTTTTGAAGTCCCGTGTTTACGTGAACAAGCCCGAGACCCTAGATGCCCTCAGGGACATCATTCGTATGGCAATCAATGAGGACGGCGCCCATTTGGCCGATATCATCTTCTCGACTTGACCAATCAAATTCTAAAGGTTTAAATAAGCATAATCAAAAAAAAGAATCGAAGTTTTTCATTTAGAAAAAAAAAATGAGTGCCAAACAACATCGGATGACTTCTTTTGGCCCACCTTGTAGAAAACATATTCTTCAGGAACCTTAACAGAAAGACAGTGAAACTATCCACTCAAAGTTACGGCGGCCAAAGGACCCTCAACGAAATATGCAAAAAAAACACTGTTTTTGATGGAAATGACGAAAAATAAAACGATTTGAGTCAGAGAAGAAGAGAAGAAATGAAGACCACTTACAATCTGGTATGTGAAAGCCTAAACCTTGGAAACAAGTTTACTTCGTTCTCTGGGAGATCGAGCATTTAATTTAGAGACCTAGAGGACACGACACAGGTGTCCGTCTGTCAAACGCAGCTATACAATCATCTTTACCGACAGATTTAAAACGGCAGCAGACCTGCAGGTGCAGGTGCGTTTTGCAGACACTCTAATTCAACAATTTTCTAGTCCTGGCCCTAGAGCGTCTTTCTTAGGTCGATTTCATACCATATCATTCACATTGACATCGAATGTCGAGGACTGTAAATGAGTGTATAGTGGACCTTTAAAATAAATTCCCATTTTCTATTAAGACTCTCTGTTCGGTTTCAGCTTCCATTTACCCTGATATCCGAGGGACTCCACTGAAACTTTCGCATCCAATAAAATGTTCAACCAAAGTCGTTTAAAGTCGTTTAAAAATACTGGTCCACTTTTTGCCGCACCTTCTGTACACATTCCGACCACTATTAGTTTGATTTCCCACCTGCGGGATATCCAATCGCAAACTTCTTCCTAAATGAAACCGAAAACCCTTAATCAATGTGCAACGGTGGTGCAGAGTTACAAAGCGACCACCATGCGGTTCGGCATTACATCAAGTGAACACCGATATGCCACAGAACCCGTTTTCTTTCTAATTAGCACATTCCCCCTAATAAATCCAGTACACTATTCCCAATTTTATCGTGCACGCGTTCCCGAAACCAAACATCGATCTCAGCCAAGCACACAATCTGTAAAAGTGTTCACAACTACACACTGACATACGAGACGGACAAAGACAACCGTCCGAGAAGGAAGACGCACCAAATAATTACTCATGGCAATTTCCACCACCATCCTGAGAGGGGACACAAAAACACATCCTCACCTGGCAATGACCAAATCGTCCAGGGAAAAGGGACTCTTATTGAATTAATTCCCAATCGTCCTAAACATGCAATATCATATGTTTTCATTTTGAATACAAGAGGTTGAAATCGCTTCATCTTCATGTGGCCCTTCCTGATCCTGATATCCCGTCTCGCGTTTGGGTTTTTATGCCTCTGCTTGCCTAAGCATTTTGTTTCGCATTCAGACTTCAGAGTGCCTGCTCACTCTGTCCCTGTGTGCGTGTCAGTATAAATTGGTGTATAATCTCCCGTCCTTCGGCTGGGTATACCTTGTGAAGGCAAAAATAAAGCAAGGATACCTCATAAAAGAGGACGAAGAGGAATATATCCCTAAACTCTCATCCACTTTTGCCATATCAATTTACTTCAGCTACAATCTGCCTGAGTTTCCTTTGGTTTTTTTTTTGTTTGCTTTCTTTAATCCTCACAAACATACCCAACTTGTTCTCGTACGCTGGGATCCTTTGTGTCCTTTTGTTGTTCAACTGGGAGGAGGAGAAAGGAAAAAAAAAATCCAAATCCCAAACGACGTCAATTGAGAAACGACGAGGTGGAGGGCAGTGGCAAAAAGGACTTGAACCATGTTCTGCTGCTGCTTGTTTTATCCATCATCATGCACACACTCACAATCACCCAGCAACAAAAGGGATCTCCCTCTTCATCATACACGAGAAATGGAAAGGGAAAATGCAGAGAAAAATTCTGCCACGACTGTGTACACTTCACCCGCATGTGTGCGAGGACACAATTTGCACGTTTAATCCCATCCAGAGACAAAGGGATCTAACTACGTACCGAGAGCAGGCCGGACTTCAAACGCACCCTCTCGTTCAGAAATTAACTTTGAGAAAAACCAAACAGTAGCAATCACTTAAGCACATCATTTTTCGGAGGTCCTTTCCCAATTATACACCATCCATGCGTGAGTGTGCCAGAGTGCGTGAGCACAAGTAGGTATATCCCCTTGTGTTGTCCTTGTGGTATTTATTCAAACAGCCCACGTATGTTCGCTCCGGATTGTGTGTATCCTTTTTGGCCTTTTGCGGGCTCATACCATGTGCACCTCAACCGAAAAATCATCTGCACACCATAATCCGATAATAAAATCCTTATAAGATCCACAAAACTCCGCACAGCACACTCCGCCCCCGTCGTCGCACACCCTATATCAATTCACCTTGTGAAAGGATCCCACTGCTCTGTCGCTTGAGTTCCCATGGGAACAACCAAATAAACCCTTGAAACAACCAACAACATCTCGTCCGCCCTCCAGCTCCGGCACATTCTATGCCAACATCATCGTCGTTCTTTCACATCTCGACTATCATCGTCATCATCGTCATCGGAAAGAAGAGGGGGGGAGTGGCACAACCAACACCGGAAAAAAATAAAACAAAAAAGGACGAAAAGGAAAATCTCTTAGGGAAACAAAAAGGAGGACGAAAATACCTCTCTATCCACAGAAAAGAGTGTGTACAAGGATCAAAAGGTGCCATGATGGTTAAGGATGTTAAATTTTATATATCTCCATGCACAGGCTATATCTGCTATCATGAAGAGCTAGTCGTCGTTGTGGTGGCATTAAACATCGTCTGAGAGTTCGAACTACCCCAACCAACGGCACCACCACCACCCCGCAACCAGCCCGCATTCAAAAAGAGGATAATCGAAGAGGAGCGTTTGCCGGTGTGGCAGAATTGAGTACCAAATAAACCAAACACTATGCTGTGCAAATATTAAGGAACATGCCGGAGGATATCGGGGCTGACGGGGGCAAAAAGGACTGAGTGTGGTAAATGGCAGGCTACGATGACAACATTTTCTATAGAATATCCTTATACATGAGTTTCTCTACTTAATGTATTGCCCTCCACACACACGCTGGCTGCGCATTGGGATTCATACCCAGAGCTATACGAAGGCATATAGTTGTTGTCAAACCCCTAACCCCCTCCTCCACCCCAAATTGAACCCGATAGACACAAAAAATAAGGTAATCAGAAGTTTATGGAGTTGAATGTTTCAAGGATGAGAGAGCGCCGCACCACCAGCAAGAACGACTACAACGGAACCCATATTATTGTGTGTTGTGTGCACTTGGCAGTATTTTGTGACGAGAGGGTTGGGCTGAGAGAAATTATTACGTGAAATCAAACAGGTGTGGTTTGAGGTGAGTTTTTCGGGGCCCTGCATCGCCGAAGTGGTTATACGTTTTATTGATTCCAACTGGAAGTAAATCCAACCACAGTTTTGGCGAAGCACTGGTGTTGTCAACTTTTTAGCTGGTACAAATACCATTTTGTCTAAAAATCCAGCATATATGTTGGATATATTAAAATATATTAATATATCAGTATATTAGTCTGATTCACTCGGCGGATTACTAGCTCGTTAAATAAAACGTTCAACAAAGATTTCTGATTGTACGAATTTAGCTGATGCAACTACCTTTCAATTGTAATACTCAACTTAGTATACTAACGAGTTATTTTTCAAGCTTTAAAAATGAATTTCCCCAATCTGAAATAAAATAACAATTTATACGACACTTTTTTAGGATATATATATTCAAAAATCAGCCGAGCTTATTAAAAAAATCGAACGACCTTGTCTTTTACAAATTTAGCCGATGCAACCACCCTTCAGTCATTTAAAATAACAATTTATACGACACATTTTTAGGATATATATATTCAAAAATCAGCCGAGCTCATTAAAAAAATCGAACGACCTTGTCTTTTACAAATTTAGCCGATGCAACCACCCTTCAGTCATTTTAATCCGCTGGGGTTGTGGGCTGAAAAAAATCAATTCGATGTTTACAGCTCGCTGGGATCCTTGACTAAACTAAAATTGATCACTTAAAAAACAGGAAAACTGGTTTTTTGTGAGAAGTTGATCTCTTACAGACCCAGTCTGTTCATTGCTGCTAGCAAATCTTTAGCAACGTCTCCAATGAGTGCATTTCTAAGATGACCACATAAAAAGGACAAACCGTCCAAAAGGGGCTACAATTCGCGACGGAACTGATGGTCAAACTGCATCAATGCAGGTAAAGATAAGTCCACAGACCTTCGATTTTGTGAATTTAGCCGATGTAACAACCTTTATAGTCAGTTTAGTCCGCAAAGGTGCTGCGGGAAAAACACAAGTATATCGACCAAATCTTCATAAAAATCAATCGGTGGGACACTGTTTAATTGAGAGACAATTTCCAATGGTAAGGTGCCAGATTTATCACAGACACGTAGCGAATACAAGAACCATTTGTGTTTTCCTCATAATTGTAGGTTTTTAATCAACTTTCGCTGATCTTTTTTCAAACCAAATTCTAGGAAATATATGTGTATTTCACGTGCTTTTGAGGTGGTAACTTGGTGTGCTTGAAATATTTACCACGTTTAGCGTGTACAGCACTGATTAGGCTACGCCTATTAACAGGTACCTACAGTATTTGCACTTCGTAAACTATCACACAAAGTAGACCCCTTTTTTTCTAATTTTTGTCTTCTGTTGTAAAGCCTTTGAAAAAGGCTATCAAAGACTGACTCAATCAACCTGAAACACGAGCATTTTTCTAATATCACAAATACACGCTACAATGACATTCACTGACTACTTTGTGTTATTTTCTGAATCCCTCTGCCGTCCCTGGTACAAAAGCCACCTTCATCAACCTTCCCATTCGAGTAAGTGTGCAGTGCACAACTTTCACCGCACCTTCAAACGGACACAACACACTCGCATCAACTCTTTATCTTTCGCTATTCTCTATGGCAACCACCTGAACCAAACCCGTCCAAAATCCCACAACCGCTTCAATGTATCTTTTCGCATTGATGTAGAATCAACAACAAACTCTATAGATACATAAACATGTTCGTATCCTTAGAGACTGAAAGGGGGTGGGGGTTTGATATATAAACCAGCAGACAGACATCGTATGAATTGACGAACCAACGAACACCGACTGTGTATTCCGGATTCCGTATCTTTATCCTTATCCTCATATCCCTCACGTTGAAAATCTGTGTTGCGAGTATATTTTCCGTTCGATAGATGGGAGGTGGATTCTAAGGGTGACATCCAGCTTATAGTATAGGTAAAGCTTGTCACATGTAATGCAAATGGAGGGGGGCTCCGGAATCGAACAAAAGGAAGGCCACACATCCATTCTGATATCAAACCACTTAATCGTTCCAATAATTTAGATGTCAGAGTTGGTGGAAGAAAACTTTGAAAAATCTACAACCACCCCCACCGCACCACCAGAGATGAGTAACTGCACCTCACTGAGCATGAGCCATGCGCCGTGCCTCTCTTAAGCCAGAGAGCTAAATTTCTCTTACGTGCACAACCGCCCAGGCGATTTGTTCCGCCAACCAAAAAGGAAGTCATTTTGGTGAAGAGTTGTTTCCTTGGCATGCGGCATGGCGTGTTAGCCACTTAGTGTTGTACAGGAATATTTTATTTAACGCTACTTCCTCTTAATTTTAATTTACCCGCCTTGTTAGTCCTTGTATCTCTGGGAACACTCAGCGACGACAACAACAGTAACCATACAGAAAAAAAGAAGAAGAAGGAAAACATTTAGATAACTCTTGGGAAAGCCGGGGCCGGCGGCGGTGCTGCGAAGTGAGAGTGAATCTGAAGCTGAAACTCCTTGCCTGGGCTTTTATCGCTATAGCCAAATTGAGGTCATGTTGACAATGTTTAGGTTTTAAGTTCGAGATACAATTAAAATGTTTTCGTGGTCCTGTTATAGATATAGCGATGAGAGATGGGAAGAAACAATTTCAGAGTTCCTTGTGTATGGTGGTGGTGGCAGTGGTTGGAAGTGGCAGAGAGAAATGTAATTTTCAGAAGATCTTCTTGGGGAAAGATAATTCACTTTGTCATGTTGTCGTCAAGTTGAATAGTTGTAACTGATGGCTGAGCGTAGAAGAAGTAATGAATTGATGAGGTTGCGGGGACGGTCAGTAGCCAGACACATTAAGGATCATTGCTTTGATTTAGAACGAAGGGTGCGTTGGATGTTTCTTTGTTGAAATCTCATTTGGTTTGGGATGCTTACAGTGATTGGCTGTAGTTGTTGTTGAAGGAAAATGTTGTTGAAGTCGAATATTTGGAGCGCTCGCAGCTGAAGGCGAAAATGTCGGAATCTAACGGCACTCGAGAAGTGTGTGGAAAAAGGCGTCTAAACTGGTTTCCTCTTCTCATTATCTTCAGAGCTGACAACTCTAGGGAATGTAGGTAAAAAACTAACAAGACTCAAGTTTCTTCAGTGACAGAAAGTTTGTCCGAAGCTTGTGGGGTCAAAGTCTGTCCAAACATCCTGTGCGACTTAAAAAAGGTTGGTGGCCAAAAATACATGAGAAAAGTTTGGCCCTCCCAATCATGTAACGATTATCGTCAGGTCCGTCCGATCAGGCGCTTTAATGGGAACCCCATGGGGTTGCACAAGGCAGTCATCTAGGTCCTCTTCTCTTTGCATGAACTATCTTGATAGAGTGTTTTAACACTTGGTCCTCTCTTTGACGCTGACGACACCAACCTTAATCCGTTTTATTTAGCACAACAGGGTTGCGGTCAACATTTCTGGAACGGAAGTGAAAATGTTCAAAAGAGCGCGCTTTTGCTAAACTTTTTTAAAACTTTTAAAGAACTTTCTCTTTTACTAATATAAAATATTTTCAAATTTTCTGTTCTTTAAATTTTTAACTTGTCTCTTAATTTTTAATTTTTTTTTTAATTAAAGTTGGCATTTTTTTTTAAATAAAATATTATTTAATTTTTTTTTTTTTTTTTTTAAATATTTACTTTTGTTTCTTTGTTAATTTAAATTTTATTATTGTTTTAACTATAAATTTTTATTTTTATTTTAAATTTAAATTTAAATTTAAATTTTTATTTTTATTTTAAATTTAAAATTGTTTTTAATATATTTTTGTTAAGTTGAGAAAAAAAAAAATAAACAGAATAAGCTGCATTTTATCCCTTGAGATTTTGAAAGCAGAATTTTGTTAATAATAACTAAAAACAGAAGCAGAATTTCGAAAAAGAGAATTTTTGAGTTAGAAGACAGAATTTTCGTAAGCAGAATTTTGAAAGCAGCATTTCGATCCTCTCCCAGGTTTAGATAATTTTTCCACATCGTGCCTTAAAAATTCGCTACAACTGAATATCCCCTTTTTAACTTTTGCAACGGTCAACCTATATCTATCAATCAATTGCCTATTGGTCTTGGAATATCGTGTGGCAGTCATCTTAATTTCCGTTCGCCGCAGAGATAATTCCTAAAGTCAATTCGTCACCTGGCTTTGTTGAACTTTGTTGTTCAGAGAATTATCCAATCTTTATGTGTCCAGATTTCTCGAAACCGTTTTCGTTTGCTTCTCCAAGTTCACGTGTCCAAAACCGCCTCCCTATCAAGATCACCTCACTAACCTGTATAGCTTTAAATGAGATGTTTATAACGGGTGATTTTTTAACCGTAGTTTTTTTTTAAATCGAATAAAACACTCAAATTTGCATCAAATATTCAAAATTGTTATTGTAATCGCTAAATAGACCTTTGCCATTTACGTTTTAAAGACAACTTGATGTAAATGTTGTCCGCGGCTCCGTTTCAAATGTTCCATTCGGAAGGTCTAATTTTGCGTCACTTTTTCGAGCATTTCGGCCTGTATTCCACGAATTACGCGCGTTATGTTTTCCTGTAAGGCTTCAATTGTGTCCACATAGACTAACGACTTTACATAACCCCACAAGAAATAATCAAGAGGCGTTAAATCGCAGGATCTTGGCGGCCAACTCACAGGGCCATTTCGAGAGATAAGCTGCTCACCAAATTCATCCTTCAACATTTCCATTGTTCCACGAGCTGTGTGGCATGTGGCACCGTCTTAATGAAACCACATGTCAACCAAGTTCAACTCAGCCAACTGGGGCAAAAAAAAAAAGTCGCGGACGGATTCACCAGGTCGATTATGACGACCATAATATGGTCTTAACAAACGGTGCACATTTTTCAGAGAGCACGAATTTTTATAATAAGTCTTTCCATTATTAAATGGCAGAGTATACTGAAAACTCTTCACTTTGACAGATGACGTTTGGACGCCATTACTAACCAGTGCTGTCAACCTGAAAAACTTAACTCTTAAAAAATCATCCTTTAGATGAGATTAGACATCGCTCTTCTACCAAAATGTGGATTGTCTCTGAAGGTTTTAAGTCGGTGGCGGAAGATCGAGAGCTATGCAGGATCAACTTGAGCGCATTTTCAAGTGATACTAATGAATCTCACTTGTCTGCCACTTTATGCACGTTATTCTTTTCATTCAAAACTAAGAAGATCGACTATCTGCAGGTTAGTCGATGATGATTGTTGTAAGCAATAGGCCCTTTGATCCGTCACAAAAGGGAGAACAATAACAGGATTACATGGGATTTAACCAGCTTAAGTGTGATTGGATTGAAATCATAATAAGCATTTTCGGATTAGTGACCCATTTCATTCTTTTGAATGAGCATAAGTGGATATTCCAAGCTTCAGCCCATAAAAATAAATTATAGTTCACCCTAACGTGCGTAACGCCCGATGCCATGTGCTAAGGATAGAGTTCACAACTTCCATCTTATCGCCCGCACAACTAAGACAAGGTTGTTTAGAAAAAATCAGCGCACTGATGGGGTGGGTTCTGAAATATTCTGACAAGTTTCATGCCAATACCCACTTTTTGCATTTAGGAAACATTTTGACAGTTGTCAGTATGATGCAAAACGCGGTACCAACTTTCGACTTTAAGGTATATAACACCTTTTATCACTAAAAAGATGGTACAAACTGAGTTTTAAACTTTATCTTGAACGGATCGATTAACAGATGCTAAATTGGCGCTGAAAAGTTCACGTTGATTAGCCAATTTAATTTCTAACAGATCACACCAGAACAGGCAGATCCAACAGACGGCTTCTTTTGTCATAAGATCTTGTTTCACTAAACAGTTTTATGGCAAAAATATATGACTTTCTCCAAGCGCTCATGGAACCACGTTGGTTTTTTTAAAGATTTTTTTATGCGAAACTAAAACCAATCCCATGAGGTAATGCCCGTTTACTTGTGACACGATTCCGCCCAAAATAAGATTCGTCCCAAATATGTGTCCCTGATTATATGGCTTCAGAGATCCATTTGGTAATGTTTTGGCATACAGAGCGCGGGGTCTCAGATCCGATACTCGGAAAAACAGAAATTACTTATTAAAGTTTTTTTTTCGAAGCCCTTCTCGCAAGTGTCTGCGAAGCATTCGAGAGTATAGCTGTCATATGAGAGGTTCTAAAATTCAGCCGCTCGGACTCGGAATAAAATGGTAGGTGGAAGGAACGTTCGTCCCAAAAATATTAACTCACACAATGCGAATGGTTTTGAGAAGCTCGGCTTAGGGTGCCTACACCGACATGTTGCGACTTAATATTTATTTATTTATTTTATAAGGCTACTAGAACATAAGCACTATCAGCACGATCGAAGTTTGTAACCTCTTGAAACCAACAGGCTTTAAAGAAGCTTTTGTAGGTCCACTTTATGATCGTAGAACCAAGACGGCGCTATTGATCTGGTTGAGGAAACCAGAAAGAAGTGGTCTGGATTCAGAGTGTTGCCTTCCAGGACCTCGTACTCCTTTTACGGATCAATAATTTAAAAAAATTAGCCCAATTAGCGGCATAGTTCTCGCCAACTATTCAGTTGGATCACGACTTGAAGTGATCTTGTAGAGAATGATTTACAAAAAAAAAACCTAATGAATCTTTGAGAAATTTCGGCCAATCTAGAAGACGTAAAATTGTTTTAAATACTAACGTACGTTTGGAAAATATTATGTCCGTTGGAGACAAATGTTAACGACTATATGTCCCCGACTTAGCGAAGAAACTAAAAATTGTAAATTCTTTGACGTCCAAAGTACTGGGTTCAGTTAAGGGGCTTCGACGTCCAAAGTACTGGCATCAGTTAAACCCTCTCTTAGTCATTGTGAGGCTTTTTACTTGCTAGCAGGAACAACAGCTGTTTTTCTTTTGATTCGTTAAGGGAACTGGCGACCGGTAGGAAAACTTTTTAAAGAACCCAAGGTCCTAGGCTATAGATCTATTAGCCTTCAACTTGGCATCTTTCCTTCTGCTCTCCAATTGAGGTCTATTTCATTCCCGTTCAGCTGCTAAATTTCAATTCAAGTCAGAAAATGCATCCAAGCTCCAAACCCAATTTATTGAAGCTTCCCCAAAACACGTACAGATGGCGTTCTCTTAATCAACGAATGTACCCGTCCCATATCGGTTTTCCTGTGTCAAATTGACCGTACAAAATGCGCTATCTTTCCCCCAGTGTACTGTTTACAATCTCCTTACCTCTAATTGTTCATTATCCCTAGACAATCTCCCTTAAATTTGACAGTAAAAATAATAAAGAAAAAAAATCTAGGTATGTAAAGACCCACTTCGCAATGTCATATCAAAAGCTAGAAAAAAAAGGAAAAACTAACAAAGAGAAGTAGAAGAAGAAATGAAAAAAGAAACGACAAAGAGGATATCATGAATAAACCCAATTAAATTGATTCCCTTGTCATTTCCCACAGCACTAGCAGCAGCAGCAGCAGGAGCATTAGCAGCAACCGAACCAGGGACGAGCAGCCACCCCTATCTATAGAGTCTGACAGTTAACCACTTATCCCTCTTTCCACCTCTGCACGCTGACAATTCCATCATCTGTTCACTCGAGGATTCAATAGAAAGGGAGCGAGAATGAGACTCCTTCACCAGTGTCGGCACAGGCATTTCTTCACAAAAGAGCAATCTTATGGCACAACCTCCTCGAAATTTTGTTCACCCGTCATCGTTGATGTGTTGTCGTCGTCGCCGTTGTTGTAGTCCTTCCGCCTCAGGCACATAAACAATGTGATAAGTAGCCCATTTTCAATTGAATCCTTGTACACAGCGGTGCGGTATGTCATGCCATGCCAGATACATTTTTATGGGGATTTCCCAGGCCTTCCCTTCGCGCTCCACCCCAATCCAATGTTGTTGGGTCTGTATTTGAAGTTCGTAAAACTACACAAGACATCCTTTACACAACCCTTTTCAACTGTCAACAAACGAAACCGAAAAAAAAGATAAAAGATAAACTCCGAAGACGAAGAAGCAAGAAAGAGGAAACAGACCGCCCATCCCTGTCCGTCCAGAAGCACAATTGTATAATAATTTCCGTTCCTTTATCGGAGGCTATACGTATACAGTTCTTTTTCCCGTACCTTTTCTTTTTATTTTATTCCTGAGGTTCGCTTCTATTTGTTTTGGTCATTTTCGTTCGTTCTATTTGCTTCTACCACACCCAGAGGCGAGAAAAACATTTTTTATCCTTTTTCTTTTTAAAAATACATTTTTTCCCGTTCGCCTTGTAACAGTTTTTATTTTTATTTATACTTTTTTTTGTTCTTGTTGTAAAATCAATTCGTGAAAACAGTCACACTGATGGCAAGGACCAGGCGGGACGGTGGGATTTTTTTCTTTTCTTTTTTTTTGCAGAGGGAACACTCGGCGAGGCAAAAAAAGGAAACCGGGGAATGAAAACAAAATTGAATGGTTTTGGTTTATATTGCAGGCAACGCGCACAGCCCACCGCACCATACCGCCGTGACTATGGAAGCAGGACTCTTTGCAGCAGCAGCCTTGTATAGAGCGGTTATTTGTTCCAGTCATATCACTTTTTCCTGCAGCACAGTTATGCTGGAGGATGTTTTATTTTATGTTTTTTTTTTTTCATTTTTATTGCTGTTATTTTGTTGAGCAGTCCAGTCCCAAGAGGGATGATGGAAAATGTTGATCCTTGTGTAGCAGAGGATGACGATTGCTCTAGAGAGGGTTGTGAAAGGTGTGCGGTGTTGGATATTTATTTATAAATTAATAAATTGAACTTGACGTCTGAAGCTGTGTACAGCTATCCGCGCTCCGTTGGGGTGTAAAAACCTGATGTTTGCGATGGGAATTAGGGATTCCGGTGCTAATTCCACTTATTGTTTTGGTTTTTGTAAGAATTTTTTGGGGTTGCTTTATTTTTGGTAAGAGTCATCGCAATAGAATCTATTTCGAGTTGTGCGTTTTGTTTGTATGCAGTCGAACTTGTCGTTGAGAGTGTCTGGATTCGGGATGCGTATTTGATGTGCTGAAGGGTACTGGACGAAACTTCAATTAACGAAGTTTGGCAGGTTTTTTGTCAACTCAAGAGGTGCTGCTATAAAATTTGTGGAAACAAAATAAAAATCACAGAAATTATTGCTCTTAATTAGGTCCCTTGCTTTTAACTCTAAAAGGAGTTGTGAATTTTCAAAGTAATATTGTCGAGTGGCCGTCAAGTTTTTGTATAGTGCCAGGGAGAAGTTTTGATTAGTTTGACGGATGACGGGAGTCGTCCTGTATAGCTCGAAGAGTCTCAAATGTTTTGGGTATGTTCTGAATGGAGAGGGTCAGGCGGGAATTTGTTTTCGTTGCAAACAAGAAGTGGACCTTTTCTGCCGAACGTTACTTTTTAAACCTGCGGTAAGAATCGCCTTTCACTACAGTCTAACTAAAGACAAGATAGGACTCTGAAACCCAGAACCACAACCTCGCTGTATAAAATCCGAATAAGTTCAGGGTCCAAATTTGCAACAAATGGGAAACACTTTGAAGCTTTCCCCGACCGTGTCAACGTTTTATTTGCGATTATATTGGCTGCCCATCTTTAGACAGAATTTAACAGAGGTATAACTGTGTACGAAATGCACCTCCAAATTTGTCCACCTCACTATAAAGGCTCTTATTGACAATATTTATATATTCTAGTCAGTGCCTTTAGTCGCGAACGCTAACAGATTGGTGCGATGCACCACTGAGTGATGCAACCATAGTTCAAAATGGTTATAGCCTTCTCTGTGACGATCACAGATTGACTCTTGTACCCTAATTCAATAATTTCTTAAAACTATTTCACGAGAAATTGCTGTCACAAACCAATCTCTTATATATTGACCACTGATCGGCCTCCTTTTTTGTTTTGGTCCTGTACTGATTGATGTCGGACTCATTATCCATGAAAAATTTAAATATAATTTCTCTCGATTCACACTCGATTTTTGCACAAAGAGTGTCCGACGTGGACATGGAAGGGGGAACCTCCACAAGCAATATTTTCAGCCTTTTGTTTGCAGACGGTAAAATTGTCGAGTTCGTAATAGCTCGCGTGATCTACATCAACACTTGCCTGAAACCTCGATGGGAGGTTGCCTAGAACTTGCACCCCATTCTTCCTTCTCACAACTAGTTTTTGGTGTAAGTTTTTAATTGTGAGACTAGAACACCTAAAGGCTAGATAAACAGGTCTTCAACCCAAAAAAAATACATCTAACATCGTTTGGTTGTTGCCTTGGCTAAATTTGTTCCATACAGAAAGCGGGTAGCTGAAATCGTGGATGTTTGATAAGACCTCATCCATTTGCCAACTTCCATACAATTTTTCTGTTCCTATGTTTCTTTTTCAGAATATTGCAAGTCACCGATCGAAAGTTTGCTTTACTCAAAGTTCGGACAACAACCAAATAGAAAATGTGGAACCAAACAGCACCGGGCTCTTCAACCAAGCCAGCTTAATCTTTTCACCGCTGTTTGTGGGAGTAATATTTATCGTCTTGAGAGACTAAGAAAGACACTTTTTGGCAAAATCAAAATAAATAGTTCACCCAGCAGGTCCGTAAGGGACCCTAGGCCAAGCTTCCCACAACCGTTCGGTAGTTTTATTTTTTTTCATTTTTCATCTACAAATTTATGCCGAGTGCAAGCGGTTAATTCAAAAGTTATTTCATGATAGTTATACTGTGTTTGTCAGACGTTCGCGAGAGGTGGCGCTCTGGAAAATACGTGCGTGAATATATTGGCAAAATGTGACTTGGTTTGAAGATCGAATTTAATCTCGCTTCATGAACGGCCGCCGCGGCGCCTTGTTATATTAATATGTGCATTCACAAAGTCTTGAAATCATTGAAGTAATTCCATGGCTATCTAAAGCAATTTACCTGAAATGGTTGTTCACTTAGATACATTCAGTAACGAAATAAACCCTTTGGTTACCATATTGGCCGCTGAATTGTCTTCTTGCAAACATATCTTGAGACGGGTAATTTTATCGAGCGTTAGACGGACAAAGCCCAACGGGAAAGTAATCAAAAATGAATATGCCGGATAAATTAGCATTAATTGGTTGTTCACTTGGATACATTCAGTAACGAAATAAACCCTTTGGTTGGCCACTGAATTGTCTTCTTGCAAACATATCTTGAGACGGGTAACTTTATCGAGCGTTAGACGGACAAAGCCCAACGGGAAAGTAATCAAAAATGAATATGCCGAACAAATTAGCATTTGTAGCCATTTCACTTGGCTAAACAGCTTCAACGACTGCTTTTATCTGCGACGAAGCTTGCTTTGCTTGTCCACAGAGTAAACCCTCATTTGTATTTTGAACCCCTTTCATCTCAAAACTCCTCGCCAAAACTAACATTTGTCGAATAAAACTCAATGGCCGGTAAAACCCGCAAGTGAAGTTGCTTCATTTCAAGTTTGCCTCCCACAATTGTACCCTGAGAACTTTACTGCGAATTCGTCTGACAATTCGACGAAAATAAAACCTCTGACCCTGCAGCGTATATAAAACGAAAAACCCGCAACGACCCCGGGGAGTAATATTTACTACCACGTTTTCGTTATTTTCTGTCGTCCCTATTATTTTTGTCGCCAATCATCGCGTGAATGTGAACATGAACGTTTTCCTTTTAATTTTTTTTGTTGTCGAACAACCAACACCCCTCAATCAATTTCCCACTATCACCATACATACACCAAAGGTATAGCAATTTACCCCAGTGAACAGAGCAACCAGCACCATCAAAAAGGACTAAAGGAGGTAGCATAAAAAAAAAAAAATAAGCACACTCAAGCTTTTGCAAAATTGTTGCGCGATGATGGGAAATGAAAATCTATTTTCCAAGAAAACACAACTTACACCGACAAACCGAAACCGTGTGATGGCAGAGGAAAATCTTCGGCTTTTGTTACACAGGACAGCCATACTTGGGTTCTATAGAGACTGGCTGGGAATAAAAAATAAAAAAGTCTGAAATACTTCCACTCCGCCTTACTGCTGCTCCGTGTGGGTCGACGGACCTCTTTACGCTCCGCTGAATAGATGATGATGCTCTTTTGGTGGTGGCTGTTGTGGTCCTTTATTTCTGTTCTGTGCACCCCCATCCTCCGTTTGACAGTAATCTGTTGTATCCTTGATAGTAGGGAGTGGGTGTATGTGCGGCGGCGGCAGTGGCGGCGAACACAGGAGGACGACGGATCGCTTGGCAAGGCGAAGCAGAATGGATGATGGCGACGGATAAAGTTGTATATTTATGTGTGGGATGAAACCAGAAAGGAAGTCCTCGGGTTATGTCTGTTATCCAATTCAAGTTTTATTCACCTTTTTTGTTGGGGTTTTTTTTTTTTTTTTCTTTTTTCGTTGGATCTGCCGTTGCCAACCGGCAAGGGAGATAGAGAACGTTTGACACTTATTCGTATCCTTCTCTTCTCTGTTGTATGCCCGCCTCTGGGTTGAGGATGTCGATTTGATGATGATGCGCTTGGTAGTTTTGTGTGTCGCCTGGCTTTTGTACGACCGTACTGCGAGGTATCTTCTTCTTCATTGAATTTATGTTCGTAGCCATGGAGTGCGTACATGCGAGTGTGTATATTTATGCTATCCTTTGGCAAGGAGGAGAAAGATTAAATGTATCTAATGGGGCTATCATAAAAGAATGTAAAAACATTTCTCGCTTCTTTCAGGCGCACCCCGGCGGCCCACTTTTTTTTTCTGGATTCATTCGTTCGTTCGTTACCCTTATGCTGTGTGCGAGAGTGTGTGTTGTTGTTGATTATTTTTATTTTCTCTTTTTTTTTGCCTCTTAATGCTTTCGTCCTTCCGCTGTTGGCAAATCCATAGAGGGTAAATGGATTATTCTTCTGCTTTGCCCTCTTACAAGTCAATGGAGAATAAATAAATTTTATTTGCTGTGTGTTAGGGACGAACAGGAACAGGGACTGGGGCGTTATTTCTAGGCCATCGAGGCGGAGCAGGAAGAGATGTATGTTGCGGATTGGGATTAATGATTTGCTTTTAGAAAACAATTGAGAGTGGGATTCTTGTTTTTTTTTTTTATTGTTCGGTTCACGTTGTGTGCTCCTTTGAGTGCGGTTGATGGAGGATGAGTTATTGTTGGGGAAATTTGTATTTTTGAGACGTTAAATTAGCCATATTGAATTTTTGATTGGATAATTTTTTTTTTGTTTTGTTTGGTTTTCCATTTGGAATGTTGGCAGGAAATATGTGAGCGAACTGTGGTGGATAACGTGATTTATAAACAGTGTGTTGTTAGTCAAGTAGAAGTGGCGCTATGTTGTGGAAATTCTATTCGACTATGAATGATGATTTTTCGTGTAAATAAGGATGGTCCATTGGGGAACTTAGCTTACTTTTGTGTAAGGAAAGTCTACATCGTTTGTGGGATAAATTGTGATTTATTTACATCATCACACATGTAAATGGAATATCCGTCGTGTGCGAGAAGAAATTTGTTATGCGCACACGATTTTTGGCGTATCGCACACAAAATGTGCGCTTACAGAACTGTTGAGATTTTAGTATTGTATATTGAGGAGGTAAAAAGGTAGGTTGGACAATAAAATTGTTTGTAGATTCAGTGCGCATTTGAAACGAATTAAACGTAATAGAAATGTGCGCTTTGGTGGCAAGAAGAAAATGGAATACAATTTTGTAGGTGGTTGATGCACTGACTGAGTTTTAGATTCTTATTCGTGTGTCTATGTTCTTAGTTTTTTTTTCACTCTCGCGAATGTCTGACAAACTTCCGAGAGTATTAACTGTCATAAAGGAGCTTCTGAATAAGTCGTTTGGACTAGGCATAATATTATAGATCCCTTCCATTAGTCCCGAAGATTAAAAACTCACACAAAACGCCCCACGGACCTATTGCACCGAATATTTATATATTTATTTATGTCTGTAGGTGAATAACTATTTAACCAGTGTTTTCTGTCAAAATTTGGCTCGACGCAATTCATGGGTGAACTCATCAGTAGATGTCTGTTTGAGACTTTTAATTTTCTAGTCAAAACTGACTGCGACACATCATAATGAAACATTTTTTGTTGGTCTAATAAAATTCATAGAACAATGAATTGTATTAGAAAGGGTATACAAGACTCGAGAGATCAAACTTCATTAGGTAATTTTTTACGGTTGTTATTCACTGTGCTGCATTCATTAATACCTATATTTGCTAAAGACATATTTACGAAAAATTGGCACTAAAAACTAAAATAGTGCGTCTTTGGTCGATAGCCTTAGATCTAAAAATGTGCGTTGCGAATTGCGAGGGGTTTATGAAGAAAAATTCCTTGCGATGACATTTTTTCAGGCTTTTTCATGCCGCCTACCCAGTATGCCAATTGGGAAATAGTGATCTGTCCAGTCAGTCATGTCGATAGCAAACATTTAATATTTGAACAATTGCACAGGCTTACACTCGGTAACTATCACCAATTTTCATTCTACTTCTAAAGATTTTCATAGTAACAGAAAAATATTCGGAAACGCACATCTACGTGTGCGCTGTTATCGGCTTGTAATAAACCACATAAGAAAACCAACTCCAGTCGTATGCAATAATATATTTTTTTTAAGCTGTCTTGATTGGCAACGCACATGGAATTCATAAGCGATTCGAATTTTTTTAAGCGCACATTTGTGGTCTCAGTTACTTGAAAGGGTCTCTAAATCAACTTTTTACACTATTCTTCATTCGTTCATTCCTGGAACGGAACTGGAGATAGATGAATGGGGGTGAGAATTGTGTAGTTAAAATTATTTTTCCAACTACATATTTAACAGGTTATTGTCCTAAACTTTCTACGAATCGAGATATTATTCGATTATTTCTCGCAAAAGATAATATTTGCAAGCGCACACTACTGTGCGCTATTTTCTTCCGGTAAGAAACATGAATTGCATGAGAAAATTTAACACCAATCATATGCGAATATGTTGTGTCTATGCGCACATACTTATCCGCGAGCTTTTAAGTGTTATCGCACACGAAATTTGTGCTCAAAATCACTGGAAAAAATGTTGTATCCACACATGATTAAATTATATATATATAGTATAATTTAATCGTTTCGGGAACAATTGTGTACACCCAATATGTAGTATTGTTACTTAAGTGTGCATTAGTTTGCATAGAAAGAACATTTTTTTCGGACTACAGTGATGTGCGCAAAACTTGCGTTTTTGATATACCTATTCTTCGAATTTTATGAAAAACTTTTCTTTGGCTAACGGCAATGGCCAAAGTATTTTATTCAGATTGATGTGGAATTGACTTAAGACCACAATAAATTACCTACTCCCAATTTGTTGGGTCAACCGCTTATTGATGTTATCACTGACAAAAAAAATATTCAGTTGCAAAGTGGCATAGTGAATATATTATTCTAAAACAGCTTCTCAGTTATTTGATTTGCAGGTCCTTTCCACTGTAAAATAAAAGAATTCACACACCTATTGTTGCCAAAAGGTTGGACTGTTTCAACTGTTTCTTATTTTATAATATTTTGTACTCTTTGTTAAGTAACCAACCAATCACAAACAAAAAACTCCTGCGTACGCTACTGTAGCCGACTTCCATTAGGCACTGAGTTTGTGTTTTTAAATTTGTATTGTAATTTTTATTTTTAAATCAACGTAATATTTAATATTTTATTTTACTTTATTTCAGGTAAGTGATCGAAGATTTTCTGAAAACTATTTTATGGAACGGGTAAGATTTTATGCATGAAGTTATCTACATCTACCCAGCGTTGCCAGAAGGTTACAATAATTCCCACAGACAATTTTGAAAAACCTTCTTTCCAAAAAATTAAATCCAAATTTTTGTCATTACTTTTTAAAATATTTTCGTACGACTTAAAAGAAAGAATTTCAAATTTGAAACGCAAACATGTAAGTTTGGTTTTCCGAATGAAAAAGTGTGCGCCAAATAAATAAAAGTCAAAATGTCAACTCATGTTGCATTTTATACAATCTTGTTACAATTTGCACAGCTCTTACGTAACTTGTTGTTATTCCGCGATACTAATAATCATTTTTAGTGTCCAGACTAAAATTTTCGAACTCACAATGGGGAAATTTTCCATACAAAATCACATATTGTGATCCACAAAATACTTAGTGTGAAGATTAAAAATGATTATTAGTAAGGCCCATTGTTTATTAAATTTTCAGATGAAAAGCATATTTAAGAAAATAATGTATTACAAAAAAATATAACTTTTTCCTCTCAAAACTGGCATTCTTTTTTTTGTAAACACAAATAGTTCTTTCATTGCCAAATATTGCTTTGTGGGATCGATTATTTTTTTTAACAGAATTTTAAAATAACGCACATTTAAAAGATTTGTACAAATAAAATAGAATTTACAAAAAAAACCACAGATTTCCTCGTAAACATTTTCTCTGAACAGATTTCCCACTATCGACCAAAAAACCAATATATCGGGGAAAACCCTCAAACTGGCAACCCTGTATCTACCATTCAGTGAAATGAAACCAATATTACATATTTATGTACATTTATGTACAAACTGCAACTTGCTTTCGCCACGATGTGAATTATTTCAAAGAAACAATATTTTGCGCTACGAGTTCTCAGATAAACTCTCCGGCGAACGAAAAGCGATACCTCTTGTTCTTCGATTTGAAGAATCAATTCTTAATCGCTCAAAATTTAGGAGAAAATACCGTTTTCTTACAGAATCTTTTGTCGTGTGATTTGTAGTAGATTCTTTTACTCGGATTAATTTATTTTTTTTAGGATTGTTGGGTACCATTTTGTTTGCTAGAAGTTTCCCAGAAGAATGTTGCGTTCGCCTTCTAGTTTATCTGCGAATTCGCCAAAGCCGTTGAAAGAATCGATAGCGTTTCGCTAAAATGCACGCGGACGAACAGAATGCGAACATATGCAAGATGAATCAGTGCATACCGGAAGAATATGATAATTTCTCAGCGAGCGTTATACAAATTTACGGGGGTGGAAGTGGACTAAGTGGATAAGCGAAATTAACGTCATATTTTTAAATATTTTTTTCTGTAAACATTTTACGTTGAATAGGAATCTTCAATTGCAACAGTTTCTTCACGGTCGACCGCTGAAATTTTAGAGTTACCTTTATCACATTTGTTTTAAAAGTTATACCTTCCTGCATCAGATCAATTCCTGTTTCTTGTTCGCCTGTCAAATATTACAACCAACCAATATCCAAATGTTTCCATTTGGAATGGAAAGTAAGTGAAGGGTTATACATTGGAAGTCGCTTAAAACAACCAATCGCTTATAACGTCCACTTTGCTTTCATTTGGTTAGTTTCATTATGTATATATAAAGGGTCCGCCAAAAAAACTTTTTTTTGAAAATGCTATAAAAAAAACTACTGAATATTTTCTAAAATTTCTTTTTTTATTTGAAAGTACAATCCGGTTAATAATGGAAAATAATTTCATTCAAATGGCTGCCTCGGCTTGCCATGCAGTAGCCTACACGATCGGTCCAATTTTTAAGCACATTATCGATTGTGTGCAGCTGTATTTCACCAATGGCTTCACGAATATTGTCCTTTAAAGCGTCAATTGTCTCTGGCATGTCGGCGTAACACTTATCTTGTACGGCACCCCACAAATAATAGTCCAACGGTGTCAAATTGCAGCTCCGCGGTGGCCAAACGACATCAGCTCTGCGGCTGATTATGCGATCTTCAAAAACAGGGCGCAAAACATCGAGTGTAGCTTCGGCTGTGTGGCACGTAGCGTCGTCATGTTGAAACCAATTGTTGCCAATATCCTCCTCTTTAATTTATGCACTAAAAACTGGGTCACGATAACGAACACCATTCATTGTTACTGCCTGACCAGCCGCATTTTCGAAGAACACTGGTCCGAAAATGCCTTCGGCCCAAACAGTCACTCGTTGTGGATGCATTTGTTTCTCAACAATTACTCGTGGGTTTTCTGAACACAAAATGCGACAATTTTGACGATTAACGAAGCCATCAAGATGAAAATGAGCTGAAGATGATTTTGCTCGAAACTGTAGCTGACAAAGCTTCATTATTTTTAAAATATTGCTCAACAATGAAAATGCGTTGGTCTTTCGTATGGCGCTCCCTTCTTATTAACCCCGAACTGTCAGCTGTCACGTTGTTATCTTTTTTTTCCGTTGGCATCACTGTACTATTAAATGGCGCAAAATTCAAATTTTTCGGAAATTATGGGACAACCTTTAGCAGGTACCCTAGGCGGTAGCTTCTTCCGGGTGAGTTTTTGTATTTTTGGGACGAATGGAGGGGATCTAAAATTGTATACCCAGTCGCTACTGTTAGTTTATCAAATCCTCGCAATTCCTCACATTTTCGCAGTTCATTTAATGTCAGCTTTAAGTATCGTCCCTTAGAATACACCACTTCTTGTACCTTTAATCCATCATCGCCTTCACTGGTAACTAACACGATTTGCTCGCTCCCACACAACAATATGAAAGACTTCCTGAGAACAATTCCGGTGTATTCCGCTTGTCCAAATTAGTTTCCTGCTCCAGGTTTAGGCGCCAACCAAGACCCCATCGACTTTTATTTGACTTTCAGCGTACAGTGGAAATCAAATGAAAAACAAACAAACAAAAAAAAAATTTCTCGCGTCTTCCACTCCAATCAGTGGGCGCCCAGTATCTGTTTCCTTTGCATTTGTATTTCACAATATTTAAAGTAAAAAATCCATCCCACTTCCCACTCAACAAAGGATACAAATAATCTCACTCTCTCTGTCCCCCCTCGTCAGAACACAAATACCAATTTCAAATAATATTCTTTTCCAATGCTCAACAAAGCGTGAAATCAAACATCATCACTCACCATCGTCAGCATACCAATATCCTTCAAAGCCTTCTTGTCAACCCCCGCCTCTTTGACAAGGTGGCATCCATCCAATAATTCATATTTTCCTACCCTGGATACGATGTTTTTTATTTTTTGTATGAACCTTTCCACTCACGTATAGGTTCGTATTGATTCCAATTTGTGTCCAGCGACCGCCAGCGCTGGCAGGGGTGAGCACTTATTTTATATTTATTCTCATTTCGAGCGTTTATCGAAGGGTTTTCGTGTTTTTTTTTTCACAATCTCTGATGTTTGGTCCTTCACTTCTTCCTTTTTTATTTGTGCAGTTAAATTGGTTATACTTTCTGTGGAAAGCTTTTGCTGTGTGTGTGTGTGTGTGTGTGTGTGCGTGTTTTCCTGTAACCACTCTCACGTCGTCACTGAACATGGCAACACACTGTCCGTTTGCATCATATTTGCCATGAAAAGAAAGAAAAGTCTGTAAAAGGACACACACCGTTCTCTCGGGGGAACAAACACCGGCAGCCGGCAATCAAACGAAAAAAAATAATATATATGTCCAAAACAAACGCCGAGTTGTGTACACACAGGGACGGCGATTGGTCCTTTTTGGTGCCGCACAAGCAGTGCAAAACAAAAAGAAAAGTTTACTGGGAAAATTGGAAAAGAAAAACTCCTGCAGGAGTCTCTTTCCTCTTTCAGTGTATTTATTTGTGTTCACTCAACTTGAACTAGCCCTCGCCGTCGTCATCGTCCATATCCACCCCACGCCACCAGTCATACCATCCATCTATCCAATTCATCTAAAGGACTGTGGACTACATTTTGCAAATCACACTCCAAAAAGGAGCGATCCACAAACACCCGCACCAGTACGAGTAGATTTTTATTTTTTGCTCGGTTATTTCAAACCACCCACTCACTGGCCAACCAGCCAACCAACCAACCACCCCATCCACTAGCACCCACTCTGTGATTCCTTTGGTTTTTATTGTTCCTGTGATACCGAGAATTTATCCATGCCAACCATCATCTCCCCATTCCCGTCGTCAATTTCGTCTGTAAATATCCTCTCTCACACTTTTGTGTGCCAACGGGTGCGGTGGTACGGTGTTTGTTGAGGGTTCATGCTGCTTTTGTTGTTGCACACTGATGGCGGGGGTGCGGAAAGGGGTGGAAGATACCATCCCTAATTCCCCGTGGTGGGGTGACTTTAACAAATGGGTTGAAAGGAGTGAAGCGGTTTTTTTCCTTTCTTCAATCCTTCTTTCAGTCCCCCCCCCCATTTTTTTTTTGCCCATTCCAAACTGTGAACATGAGCTCTTTTGTGTGATTTTTTCCTGGCAGAATTGTCTTTTCCATTTTTTTTTTGTAAGGGTTGCCATCCCACCCCCCAATCGTATATTTTCTCATTTTTTTTTGCAACCGGCAAAGCTTCGAATGAACACGAAAAAAAGAAGAAGAAAAGAGTAAAACAAGGAATGAATATAAATTTGTGTGCCAGGGATAAAAAAAAGTAAGGATCTGGGATTTTTTTTTTTTTAGTGTAACAGGGCACATCTGCTCTGTTGGTGGTGAATTGGTTAAGGATTAGAGCAGAGTGTGGAGTTGGGGGCTTTGGATGAATGTTGTGAAAGGATTGCAGAGGCGCAGAGGTGTGTAGTGGCGGCAATGGCAAAGTGAAAATTGAGTCGGGACTTAGAGAACAGTCTGTCTCTCGGTGTGTATATAAAGGCAGCCCAGTGAATGGATGATTGGTTGGGGCGCACTGTGGTCCGGTTTTTCCTTGTTCGACGATTGGTGTGGTTTTTCGCAAAAAGCCACAATCGTTGGTGCAGAAAAGAATTCGCAGTACACCCTTAACCATAATTTAGTTTCGTTTTTCCCATGTAACTATGGTTGAAGTTTGGTTGGATTTTTTTTTCAACAGATTTTCGACCGGGGGTAGAGTTTGGAGGAGGAAGAGTTTTCTCTTTTGGGTGCAGAAAGAAAATTATTGAGGTGTGGCAACAAAACTAAGTGCTATATATGCAGCTGCTTCGAGTGAACCATTTGAACGACTTAAATGAACCGCAGAAAGTCTAATGGAACTGAAATGAGGTCAAGAAGGTTGTAGAGGGCTGTGTTTTTGCACATTGCCGAGAGGAAGAGGCTATTGGAAAATGGCTGAAATAAGGAGCTACGGTGGGGGAATATTGGACAATGTCTTTGTTAGATAAATTGAAAAGTTAGGAGGTTTTTAAGAAAATTATCAAAGATATGACATTTATGCTAATAAGCCCATAGGTTGGTAAGCTTAAGTTATAAGTTGCTTAGAGAATACCTCAAGTGTTGGTACAATTTAGTGTTGTACGTGTTGAAGAACAGATTGGCGAAGATGGCAAGCACAGTCACGTTTTTCCAATAAATGGGTGAATGGGATTTGAGGAAATCCATTTAATTCAAGGACACAGGGTCTAAAAGTGTGAACTCGATAAAGTTTTTATCACATCACCACCATGACGCCTGACTACGGGACACAAAGTACTCGGCAGTCAGCGTCTATAGAAGCCCATGATTTGTGAAATTTTAAGCGAGAACCTAACACCGAAAGATCCCGTTCAAACGTCAGAGAGAATTTGTCTGTCTTTCTACATCCAACGATCTGTTTGATCGCTAGAAATCCAACCTGAAAAATATTAGCCGCAACTGAGGCCTTCCAATCAATCTTCTAAGCCTTCACAGATTTTGTACTTTTCCATGTTAAACGAATTCGGGAATTATTCAGCTCACGAGCTATCTTAAAAGTGCTTAAAGAGTTGACCAGCTTGACAACTTGAGATCCTATTTATTAGGTAAGACAGGGGTTTTAATAGAGGACTAACAACAGGAACCATTATGCAAATCAGCCTTTGACACTTGGAAAAAAATATCAGAAAAGTGAAATATCGCTCTCACTCTAGACCACGCAAACACCTTTGCAAGACTCTGGTTGTAGCCGTTTCCCGGTTTAACTCTGAAATAAAATCACTGAATCTGCTTTTGAATACTCATTTCAAACCTTAGACCTCACGATGTATGCCAGTGGTAACTTAAGCGGACAGTCAACTTCTATGAGTCCTTTTAAGCCACCTCACCAGAAAACCAATGAGAACTTTACGGTGGAACTTCAGAACGCCTAAGCACATTACTTGCCACAAACCATTAGAACAAACAGTCTTGTTAAAAGAAGTCAAAAGTTTTGCATTCTCAGAGCCTTATGTTAAAGATACCAAAAGTTTCTCATTCTCAGAGCCTCATGTTAAAAGAAGCAAACGGTTTCTCATTCTCAGAGTCTTTTGTTAAAATAAGCCAGACGTTTTTCATTCTCAGAGTCTTTTGTTAAAAGAAACCAGAAGTTTCTCATACTCAGAGTCTCTTGTTAAAAAAAGCCAAAAGTTTCTCATTTGCAGAGTCCTTTGTTAAAAGAAGCCAAAAGTTTCTCATTCTCGTCTTTTTTTAAAAGAAGCCAAAAGTTTCTCATTCTCGTCTTTTTTTAAAAGAAGCCAGAAGTTTCTCATTCTCAGAGTCTTTTGTTAAAAGAAGCCAAAAGTTTCTCATTTGCAGAGTCCTTTGTTAAAAGAAGGTCGCACCTTCAATTTGATATCGAATACGAACAGCTGAGGTGGGAGACCGTCTGAGAAGGTTCACAGGAGCTGTCGCAATGGGAAATACTTTAAAGCACGCTAACCACTGAGCCCACGTCTTGTGGGGATCATCGACTTCCATATCAAGTGTCAATCTAGCTTTCTAAAGGACAAGTGTATCAAGACTGCCTTCCACTGTAGGTTTGATTTAAAGACTGCCTTTCACTATAAGTTTGACGATGAAAGGCCCTTTTTATCAAGGAACCTTGAACTTATAGTGCCTTCCACTCCAAGGAAAGACATTTTCAATCAAGGAATCTACCATACGCCTGTTTATTGATGTAGAGGATGCCTTAAAAATGTTAAAGATCAACCGAGCGTGGCTTGCACTGACTTAATATTGGCATATCCACTTCTGCTTTGTAAATCACACCTAACCTTGCACATCTTTGAACATCTTAAGTAAAGAAGAATATGCTACAGAAATGCAAGCTCAGCCTTATGTCAACCTACCCATTCCAGAACCTTCTCCAGGCACGGTCTTCGCCCGAAAACACTGATCCCTTGGCTACAAAATAAAGAAAGAAGCCTGGCTACTGATCGACTTCAGAGTAAGCTTCCCCATTAAACTCTAGCAGACAAAAAGCGTGAACTTTGACCAACACTTTAAGGATGCCCAATGACTGCGCCTGCCTCGCAATGAATTCAGCAGAAGCTGCAGGGACGAAGAGAAGAAAGAAACCATCAATCATTTCATCTGCAACTGTTCCACCATTGCCCATTTCAGTAAGCTTACCTCAGAAGATTACTTTCTCGACAATCGCTGTGTTTTAGGTAATACCAGTCCATAAAATAAGAATATTCCTACAGACGGGAGGAAATGGATTACATTTGAACTAAAGAGATCCATAAAACTTTCAGGATTCATGATTTATGTAAGAGCAGACAGTTGACACCACCAATCTAAATGGAATTAAGTTGCGACGCATTATGACGTATGTGCCCAAAGCACGATAAAATGCAAAGTGTCGGAATTGGGTATACAAAACAACGTCATGCACGTGTTTTCTCGTTCCCCAATGTCCCATGGTACGTATATGTTTGCGCCAAACAATTCTTTTTCGTTTGTATGACTATATTCGTCAAAATGATTGCACAATTGGTAAAGCTAGTTAAATAATTTCAGAACCACCAAACAAAGTTTACCGAGGAACTTTTTTTCTTCGTGCTTGCGCCAAACAATTATTGCTACAAATATTCATCGGAACTTTTGCGAACTCTCCTTCATGATAAAAAGGAGCCCTCCCTGCATTTTTTTTATATTCCAACTTTGAACTGAATCATCCTCTGGATTCCCCAGAAAAGTCTACAACTGTCAACTGTCCACTTTTTACCAAAAAAAAAAAAACATATCTAGGTCTCATAAAAACTCACAAAAGCCATTCCAAGAACTAGGCCATCTATACCCCCTTCTGTCTGGCAGTGCAAAAGACACCATGCGGAATAGTGCGCGTCTTCGGGGACCTCCTACATCTGTGAAAAGTTTGTCGTCCACCGATCCCCACCCAAATGCATAACCAAGTAAACAACGAACAAAATTAATCGCGCCTGGCAACTTAACCTAATTACTCTGCTCTTACCCATCGCTTCGTTGTTGACTGTTGTAGTCCCCACCCTCCTGTCATCCTTCGACATTTCCTCTCATCTTCGTTTTTCTTCTTCTGTTTTTTTTTTTTAACTGGAAACGTGCCTAATTCAATCATTTCCAAATCAGATGAATCTACGATAATTTATTCCTCTTCGCCTGTGGGAGATATACCTCAATGCACAGGCACCCCACACCCTTGCCATTTTTGCCCTCACTCCGCTTCTATCGTCGGCATCTCCATCACTCTGATATCCGTGGTGTGTGTGTTTCTTTTTTCTTTTTTGTGTTCAGCGGTGGCAATGATGATGATGCCTGCCTGCATGCTTTGGCATCCCTATCATCGTCATCTTCATCATCATCATCACATCACACTCAAATCGTACTTCACCCACATCCGATATAATATCCTGCTCCGACGACGACGACGACGCTAGGGGGAATGCCATTTTTTTTTTGCGTTCGTTCGTTATTTACTCCCCCATACCCATCGAGTTCATCTTTATCGTCGTCGTTGTTGTAGTCCCAAGGGTCGTCGTTGTCGGTTGGTTGGTTGTCTGAATTGGCAGAGAGTCCTTGTGAAACTTTCACTCATCCTCTCCCGTGTCGTCCTTTTGATGATTCGTTGTGCTCAACTGAAGTGTGATGTGATGATGATTTTTTGTTCGTTCCATCCCTCAACCCCTTTGCTTTACCTTTCCAGTTTCGAAGGATTACAATTTTTTTTTTGCTCTTCGGTGCTCCTACTTAATGAGAGTTTTTCGTGTTTCTTTTTTTTCGTATCCTTTTCTTTTTATTACCCCAAGGACAAGAACTCAAACTCACATAGCAAGGAAGGGTGTGTGTGTGTGTGTTTGTACATTGGAATTTCTTTCCTTTCTTTTTTTTTTTTTGGTAAAACGGAATGACGATGTTGACGAGAGAACTTCATCCCTTGCGGAATAAATTTGCAAAGATGCTCTCAGTGTGGGGGGAAGGTGCAAAAAAAAACACACTGTGAAAGGACTCGGTGTGTTTTGTCAGTCAGTCATTCAGTGAAGTTAGGCAGACGAAAGAAGAATTGAATGAGATGGTTGGAGGGAAAAGTTTATGATCGGACGTGCTCATGGAGAAAGGCGATAAATCCCTAGCGTAGTTTCAAACAATCTCCCCCCATCTCTGTCGCTCTAACCACCCCTATATGTTTGCCAGTCAGCAACTTGGTATATATACGGGGAGTACATCTCAACCTCGATAGACAAATGTACGGCAATAAGAAGAACAACAAGAGGGCAACTACTGGAGCATGATGTGAGTATGCGAAAGGGCAAGGGTTGAAAATCAGATTGGTGTTTCTTGTCGAGGATTTGTTTGGTGAGTGCTCCATTTAGGGGATGAAGGGCGATTGCCAATTTCATTCACCGCAATCCTTGACGTCCTAATGGAACAAATGAAACCATTTTACACGAAACGGGAATATAAAATCAAACAAACACGAGGACTGGCCGTGTGCTGGTGAATGTGGGTCGTCATGTTTGCCTCGCTCCACATCCATCCGTTCATCCCTTCCGATGTCGTTTACGTTTTCTTTGGTGGACCGGCTGAGAGTGTGTGTGTGTGTGTGTGGGGGGGGGGGGTACTTTACTCCTCTCTTCCTCGGTTGTTTATGCCACCACAAGGACACGGCACTGAGGTTGGAAAAACAAGACTTTCAGCACGTGAAGCCCTCTATATTCGTACAGCATAAGTGTGTGTGCGAGTAGAGTTTTTCCTCCGAAGGGATGGTCATTGATTTCTTTTAAGTGATCAGTCATGTGTACAATGGATTGATTGTTGGTAATCTTTTTTGATCAATAGCCAAGGATTTGAAACGGTACAATGCCAGAGGAGGAAAGTATATGGAGCTATTGTTTCGCCCTCCTCCCGCTTGTTGGGCGGTTAAGGTCGCTTGGGTGGAAACTAGGATTTAGTATAATTTATAAGAATCGTTTGGGCCGTCGGGTATGTGAACGAAGTAAGGGCGCGCGCAGGGGAGCAGCAGCACGACCGAAATGGTTTCATTTTCCGGCGGAGTGATGATGGTGCAGGCAGAAGGACGACTATTGTATCTTGTGTTCGTAAATTGAGGATTTATTTCAACCGATACACCACACAAGAGGGTGATGGTGTTAAGTATTTGCTAACAGATTCTTTGGGTATACTTTTTTCTCCCTCCCTCTCAGTCCCTGTGTCATCTCTTTTTCCCCCCGTCCTTTGTGCAATGTTGATTGTTTGGCATTCACACATATTTGTACAGCTCTGCGTAAGGGAATTTTTATGCGGTTTTGAAGATGAAGAAGCCACAAAGGAATGCAAGTTTTGATTGGAATAAATTGGAATTAGGAGAAGTGGTTTTATTTATCTGCCAATCACACAAATTCGAACAGGCCAAGTGCATTCACAGAAATACCTTGAAGGACTTTGTTATAATTGTAGCTAGAGACTGTACAGAATTGCCTAACATTTTTGTTGTTTCCAAAAAAAAAATATATATCCTACTACAAAGGCCTTCGTCCGCTTTTTCAATTTTTCCATCACGACTTTGCACAAGTGCATGGAATTCCTAAATAAAAACTGAACAGAATTACAAAAAAAAAACCCCTAGGCCTCATCACAAAGATATGAAAAAGCATTAACAGGCACCAATAAAAAAAAGGAAACCTCCGATGTGAGTGATGTGCCGAACAAAAAGTACCAAGTAACAAAAAGCGTTGGTCCTTGATTCCGAATAAAAACACGCAACTTCCAAAAAATCCATCCATCCATTGCCTTCAGAGGATGTGCGAATATTTTGTGTACATGTAGGGCTTAGAAATGACAAACAAAAAAAAAATATCCCCAACCAAGTCCTATCTACTTGCAAACCAACTCACGCTGAACGAATGGCAATGGCGGTATACCTGGAGCATGTCATCCATTCCTACATGAGTGGTCTAAAAAAAAAAAAATGCACGAAGGGAAGGTTCTTTCGGCTCCTCTCTTTCCTACACTAGTGTATGAACTGTAGGTTCCTCTTCAGTCAATTTTTGTTTCGTAAAACAGAAACAAAAAAAATCATAAATACGGAAATATGTCCGTTGGTGAAATAGGTTTTCTATTTTTTGCATATACTCGTAGACCTTGTCCCGTCGGTATCTATGGTTTGTTATCTTTGCTCGCCAGCATTGACAGCAGTTGCTTTTTACTTTGAGGTTGTAGGTGGATGTGTGGGATTACAAAAAAATGCTTCAAAAAACGTGTACAAATTTGAGCTAAGAGAGGTGGAGAGCATTTTTTTTTTTTGAACTAACTCTTTCATATACAGGCTATGAGAAATATCAGACAAAAATCAATTCTGAGGTGCACCTGTATTTAACACATAACTTAAGTTTTGTTCCCTCGAAAAGTAATGCCAAGGGTAATGGCTATTTTGTATGGCAAATTCCTGATATATCAATTAATTACTTATGAATAACCTACCAGGCAAGTGTGAACATTGATCATTTTTTTCCATGAAGCTTTACCTATTCACAGGAAAAGGTAATGCGAAATGTAAGGCATAAGTAATATTGTTTATATATGTGTGTTTATGCTCTCCCTTTTTATACACCACTATTATTACCAAACAAACAACTTGTTTTCATTTATCTACCAGTCGAATGACAATTTTTTCTTCTTCAACACAATATATTACCCTTTCCCATAAAATGTAATACCAAAGGTAATGTATATGTAATAAAGCTTTGGCATACACCACCACTATAAGTAAACTAACATTTTCAGCAATTATTCACGCTGGTACTGGATGCTGTAAAAATGTAATTACCTATTACTCAATTGCATTACACTACTACTTACCTACATTATATTTTCGTTTTATTACGCAAGATTTTTACAAAATTTATGGTTTGCCCTTAACATGGAACACTTTTCAAACAATTTCATCCTACATCGTTAAAACAAAAATATCCTTATCGATTACCGTAATGCATTACACTAGTGTATTTGGAAAAATATCATAAATGTGACTTACCACCCAAAGTTTTCACAAATGGAATTTGAATTCATTGATTACATTATTTAGAACAAATTTATGTTACAAATTACGCACCAGTCGGATACATTACCCTAACCTTACCTTATTCGATCTAATCTTTTTGTTTGTTTGGTAAAAGAGTAGCAAAATATGTTTTTAATTTATGTAGTCTCCAAGAAAACGTTGTCCTTAAAATGACAATAAGTCGAAATTCATGTTTTCCAAAAATGAGAGGTAATCTGAAAGGTAATGTACTTGGTTTTTGTGCTTAAACTTTTAGGTGTTGCTTTCAAGCACACAATGATTATTTCTTAGATAACGGCACTTCAAAAATATATGGCTTATTTTTATTACACTTGCTTATTTAAAACCTATTACCGACTTCTGTAGCAATTACTTAGCATTTTATTTCGTTTAAATATTCGTTACTTCTACTCGCGTAAACAATTTTGAACAATTCGCTGAACTTTATAAAGGGTGATTTTTTAAGAGTTAAGCTTTTCAGGTTGACAGCACTGGTTAGTAATGGCGTCCAAACGTCATCTGTCAAAGTGAAGAGTTTTCAGTATACTCTGCCATTTAATCATTGGAAAGACTTGCAAACGAGTAACGATTGCAAATTATTGAAATTTATTATAAAAATTCGTGCTCTCTGAAAAATGTGCACCGTTTGTTCAGACCATATTATGGTCGTCATTAACGACCTGGTGAATCCGTCCGCGACTTTTTTTTTTGCCCCAGTTGGCTGAGTTGAACTTGGTTGACATGTGGTTTCATTAAGACGGTGCCACATGCCACACAGCTCGTGGAACAATGGAAATGTTGAAGGATGAATTTGGTGAGCAGCTTGTCTCTCGAAATGGCCCTGTGAGTTGGCCGCCAAGATCCTGCGATTTAACGCCTCTTGATTATTTCTTGTGGGGTTATGTAAAGTCGTTAGTCTATGTGGACACCATTGAAGCCTTACAGGATAACATAACGCGCGTAATTCGTGGAATACAGGCCGAAATGCTCGAAAAAGTGACGTAAAATTGGACCTTCCGAATGGACCATTTGAAACGGAGTCGCGGACAACATTTACATCAAGTTGTCTTTAAAACGTAAATGGCAAAGGCCTATTTATCGATTACAATAACAATTTTGAATATTTGATGCAAATTTGAGTGTTTTATTCGATTTAAAAAAAAAAAACTACGCTTAAAAAATCACGTTTTATATAAGTAGCCATTTTAAGTTTGCGACAACAGTTGCTCGAACTAATTGGGGCTGATTGGAGCTCAAGCGTTTTATTAGACATAGCACTCTTTTTTTTATGCTGAATGCGTCGGTTTCATACTTTATAGCTTGAGCTTTTAGTTCATCCTTCAAGTACTGTCTATCGGAGGTCGTAGGAAGCTATTTAATTAATAAACACGGACACTTTCATTCGATTTGTATAGTGATTTTGGCTCATTTTTTCCGTACTCCAGCTTTGCCCATTCAAGCCTTGACGGCTGGTCTACCCTGGCTGTAGATTTCTGCTACCAACTTCTGCATCAGCTAATACCTTTACAAATGGAGTTTCTAAATCGACCTTCTTTTTTTTTGTGCAATTATTTTATGTGCTTCTGCTTGGAAGCCTATAGGGATGAATGGGGCTTTCGCAAAATACGTCTGTTTACCACAGCCATTAGATTTCAGAACATCTTCTGCTTATGAAGTCCTGATCTTGCAGCGGACCGATAGCCGACTAACCTTAAGGTGGCCCTTTGCTATCTGCGGGAAGCAGCTGAGACGATTTTTCGCATATCCGCGATACTATGCAATTCAGCTTCGGTCTGTGGATATGGTTGCAATTTTTTTTTAAAGTGCCTCCTGCTGTGCCTTAATTACTTACCTTCATCATTTCCAATGTTCCCGAGAACCATCTCTTATTGGGACTCCTTAAAGACGGCTGCCTGATGTCACGGATTTCATGGTATGAAGGTTTCAGAACTTGCATTTAACGTGTAGGAACCGCCGAAACATGGACCGATCCTTTCAGAGAAACAGCTTCTTTCAAATTCATTTCCTTGTTTCTTATATGACCGCAGAGAGTCACCGCAGCAATTCAACGAAAACGTCTCATTTCGACAGCTTCAATCAGCTTTTGGTCAATGTTTACCCAAACATCATGAGCATACATGTAAGAGCTCGAAAATGCACTGGACCAAAGACTGATACCTTAGATCTAAAACAAAGTTAGGAAACTTGTAGTCTCCAGCTAAGCTTTGATATCGGAGATCGTCTTGCCTGTTGGGTATTAAGAGAATGCGCCCCCCTTTGCCTCTGAGACTTTTTTATACGAATTTTCAGAAGTTTTCCTTATTCGTCCTGGGGATGGCAATGGACCCACGATTGTGCCTCGCCTTTTGTAACGATCTCACAACATCACTCAACATAACCTTACCCAAAATTTCCTTATGCGTAAGAGAAAAATAGTTCCAAAAGCTTGGTTTCATTTGATGCCGATTACTAAACGTCCCTGGATCCTTCGATAGGTCTGTGTCACAAATATACTGGGATTCCATTCGGCTGATCTTCGAATTTCCGCATGATCTGCATAAAAAAAAAATCATACAAATCCCAAAAGACATGCGACAACCACTCAAGCATCCGTGTAAAACTCTGCCTCAATTGAGCCCGAGTATCTTGCGTTTTTATTTTCCCGCCAATCACACAATCTCTGAACATCCCCAATTGACTTCGTCCTTAGATGGTAATCCAGAAGTCTTTGTATTCAAAACGCATACCGTCATAATCACTGTAATCAAACTACCTACCTGCGACAGAAACTTCCAAACGACATGCCGTAATAACCACCTCCAAGTACCCCCCATCTAGATACCCTCGGGAACAGCGACAGAGACCCCCACACAAATTAGTAAATATCAAATCAAGCCACCACCACCAACAACATTTTATCTATCTATCATGTTATTAACTCATTTCCCTCCCCCACCCATAAAAAAATAAACCCTTCATAATTTAAAACCTCAACCACCCACTTGTTACTACCGGCACATACACACACACAAAACAAACGAAAAAAAAATTATATATGTAAAGATATTTGACAGTCCCACACCGGCATCAGCTCTTGGCACCCAACCACGGTTTCCGTTTAACTACACATTAATCACGTGCTGCTCATGTGTGCTGCCGCTCGCTCCAAGCATATCAAAACTGACAAACCAAAATAAATTTAATTTATTTACACATTACAATGTGGTGTTCTCATTTTCAATAAATTGAATAATACGGTTTCCCCACCGAGAATCCCCCCCGAACGTATAACATTATGCCAGGACGAGAACCACAGAGCGCACAGTAGTAGTATACTCATAAACCAAAACCCCAAAAACCAAACCACCAACAACCAACCATCTCTATATCATCCTGCGCCTGCAAATGCTGCTCGTTCTCGTAGTCGTAATAAAATGAAAATTTTCCACAATCCTGCGCATTGAACATCCCTGTTGGCATGTTCCCTGACTCTCTCTCTCTGTATCTCTGTTGTGTTCTCTTAAGATTAATTTCCACCCCTAAAAACGGGTATTTTCTCTTAGCGCAGAGTCCTTCCTCCTTCGTTCTCTAAGTGAATTTAGTGAATTAAGTGAATCCTTGCGGCAAACTCTTACTGACATTTTGTCTGTCGTACTGTTCGGTTCACGAAGCGCGCGTCGTCAAAATAATAAAAATTCGTCCTTCGTACATATATGCAAAAGCAAATTAAAACCATCTTCTCTCGTCACACAAAGTAAATTTTGAATAACCCTCCCCCCTCCTCATTGTCAGTGATTATCCTGTTGTTGTTGTGTTTTGTTTCCCTGGAATTTTGTCTGTAGTATACCTAGATAGTTTCGAAACGCGTCGACAAAACGCCGCCGGAAAGGACGAAGGAGAAAATTTTAAGTGAAATTCCCATTTCCCACCATAAGAATAACAACAACCCCGTGCGGTTTGTTCGCATATGTGTTTTGTAGTGTGTAGTGCGTGTCCTTAGGGTGATTATATTTCAATTAATCGTTGTTATCCTTATCCGTTGCCGGGTAATTTTGTTTTTGTGGATGTTAAATGTGAAATGTGCGCTCTGCTCAGTCAAATGTCCTTTTTTGCTACAGTTTTATTTTTATTTTATTTTTTTTTGTTTTCTTTCGCATTAAAAGGAAAATTAAATGCACACTGGGTAAATGTTTGTGTGCGTGTTTTAAAAACGAACCGAGGGTAGTGGGAAATGCAGAAAAACACATCTTAAGTACGAATCCTTTTGTGCGCCATGAAGTGCAGCAAAGCAAATAAATGAAAAATCCTGCTGCTGCTCCTTTCCATGGCACACATATATAAAACGCGACGACAAAAGCAAAAATAAAGAAAGAAAGAAAAAAAACCTTTTCCCAGTTGCTGCGATCCATTACGTTGCTAGTTGGTATTGCCTCCCCGAAGCCGACCCGCCACCCCAACACAGTGGAGCGCAAGAAAGTTTTTATTTTCAATTTTTTGCCCACCCTCGCCTGTGCTCCTTCTCGCCCAGTTTTGGTGGACATTTTTATTTGCTTGTTTTCATTTTCATTTTTTTTTTTCTTTCTTTCTTTTTTTGCAAGAAAACACACGGCGATGGGAAAATTCAACTATAAAGCCATCGAGCGGCACCCTAGTGGTTGTTGGTTGTACTCTGTGCGCTATTGAGGTGCAAAAGTGGGTGGGAGGCAAATGTCGAAATGGGTGGTTGAAGTGTTGGGAAACATGAAAATGCATCCAGCCAGAGAGAGAGGTAGAGAGCCAGAGTATAGGGGGGTGGGGCGCAAAAAAATAAAGAAAAACAACTTGTTGTGTACTCGCTAGGGTGGATTAGGGGTGGCATTTTGTAAACCCCTACCATTTACTCGGTTTTTTTTCCAACTCTGTCGTTTGTTTTTCAGTTTATTTTTTTTTTTCTGTTTTGTTTTGTGCCTCTTGGAGTTGCGAGGATAATCGAGCAGATTGTAAATGAAGGTTTGTGCCTAGCGTCGGGTCGGGTTGGGTGGCATGGACGAATTCTATTACTTAAGTGGGTGGTTGTGTGCAGCGCGGGGGAGGACAGAGAAAAATTGTCGTTGTTAACAAAACCCAGCTACAACAATGATAATGTCATAGAAGCGGTTTTTTTTTTTTTTGCTCGCCCGAAACTTTTTTCACTGGGAAAAAGTTAAACCTTACCTACCCTATCCCTTACCGCATCCCTATCGTTACAATCGTCTCTTTGGCGGACGTGGATATTTTTGTTCGTGTCTTGGCGACTTGTGACTGTGCGGCGGGGCTGGGTAGGCGGTGGAAAGAACTTTGTGTTATGGAACACTTGGAGTTTGTTGTGTGAAAGTGCATAACAGATATATGTAGCAGGCGAGAGATGGGTTGCCAGGACCGGGGGTAATGGTAAAGTGGCCGTCAGTACGAGATGATTTGCAGTGGAGTGTTTTCGTTTCTTTGCTTTTGCTTCTTCTTTCACTTGAATAACTCTTCTGACTGTTAGGACTTTCCGGTTAAAGTTTTCTTTTTTTTTTTTTAGATTTTCTGTTTTTTTTTGGGTCGCTTTTGCCTGGTAAAATGAGGAATTTCCTGTCACGTTGTGAAGTTTCCTTTTGACTCTTGTGTTTTTATCACTGCGAAAGAAAGTAGAAAAAGAAAAAGAAATTGATACTCCCCCTCGTGTTTGGTCAGTAGAAAAAGTGGATATTTAATTAAATGGTAATTGGTCTTAAGAGCTTTCGTGGGTTTGGCTCTTAGTTTTATTTTTCTTGGGGTTAGTTTTTCGACGGAAAAGGACATTTGAGTCAGCAATTTGTGCAGCGGAAAAGTGTAACGAAAAAAGTGTTCTCCTTCCAGTGGTTGATAATGATGATGATTTTTCACACGAAAGGAGAGCTGTAACAAAGTGTTGATCCATCGGAATGTGATAAGTTCAAAGAAAATAATTAATAGTTTCCCAAAAAGGATATACATACATATATATACAACCAAAGGTTGAAAGTGGATAATAATTGCACACCCGACAGCGGTGTAATAAAATATTTCGGATTATCCTGGGATAACGATTAAAACCGGATAAATGAATGTCAAAAAGGTAGGATACTATGTATGTGCCAAATGCCGACGGGATTTTTGAATGGATACAGGTTGCAAAGAATTCCCGTCGCTAAATTACTTATTATACATTTTTTTTTGTTTTTTCGTGTAGGTATTTGACTGAATGTGTGTCTGTGATATGGATGAAGGTTTTATTTCATTTATTTCCACGGGCGTGATTTGGCTTAAACGTTTAATTACCTTTCCGCGCCGAGGGATAATTACTTATGTTTGGAATTTTCCGGGTACTGTGCTATCCAATGTGGATTCGGAAACAGAGAGCAGTGTTCACACTGAGTTATGTCCTTGGGATGTACCTAGCTATTTAAGTGAAATACCTGCGCGGATTCGAAGAATTTCGGTCAGCCAATGTGTTAAGCCAGAGTCTGGGAATCAAATTGTCATTGCGAGTGACATTCACTGATTTGACAGTGCGTTTTTCGCATGAGTGAGTTCGAAACTTTTCCTATTCACCTGTCGCTATTAGAGCAGTGATTTTGAGACGGCAACACTTTTTCTTTCTTTCGGTTTACTCTGCGAAAGGATTGCCAGTCGCGGTTTGTTATAGCAGTCACAAGAAATACCCACTGGCGAATTTGTTGCGATGCTACTTGAGACAGCTGCAGTTAGGTATAACAATATGTCTGTTCCCTAACGATAATGCATTCGAACACATACATAAGTAAAGTATGTAGAAGGGTGTGAAGTTTGTCTAATGTCTTTGAACGCGCTATTCGTTGGGAAATCGACCTATTGAATGTCGAGCGTAGCTAAAATTTGTTCTTACGTTCTTTCTAATCGGTAGCATTTGCCATTGTCACTACAGATGACACTGCAGATTGACTATTTGGTGAGGATATTTATTGCGTCATTTATGCTTTAGTCAATTTATTCTTCTGTTAATGCTGTCTGATTCAGAAAAACAGTTTTCCTTCATTCTGTTCTCGCTGTTATCAAAGGCATTGCCATTTCTTCTTTAAGCAATCACAAGCCATAGTCACTTCAAAATTTGTCGGTGAATTTTCAAGTGGTGAGGTGACTTGCGGCTATGCCAATCATACAGTGGGGCGATGTCGCAAATTTTGATACTGAAATTGTACATATCCCTAAAAAACTGAGCATTAAATCAGTTTTTACAATGGCAGAGTGTTCACTGGCTATAAAAATAATCATTTTCGAGCAATTCGGAATTTTCGAAAATTTGCGAAAACCTAAACAGAAGTGTTCGAATTCAATAAAATTCGCTTTTTTGTGTTATAGAAAAAAATGTTACCTATTGAAAATGAAGGTTATTGAATTGCCTACCGGTTTCGTCAAATAATTTTTAGTTTCATCGAACAATTGGGTATTGAGAGCAATATAAGTAGCCGTCAAACGTTGCATCTTTGCAATAGTTTCCTGCTTCGATATTGATGCATGTTTGCTTGCAAAATTGGTGTATCGTAGATGAGTATGTTGTAAAAGGCATTTAGAAAGCTGATTAAAAACTCCTGACATTCCAAATAGAGTGTCAAAAGTAATGAAATGTCAGTCGAGTTCGAAAGCAAACTTAAACATTTCTTGGGAAACAAAAAACAGTCCCTTTGCTACACAATCATTTTTCAACCTTTAAGTACTCTTGCTGAAGGTTAAAACATTTTTTCGAAGAAGTTTGAAAATGTCAACCGGCAATGTTCGAATCGAGATAAATTAAATTGTTTTTGAGACGATAGAGGAGTTAACGTATACAAATACTTCCGAAGAAGTACCAAATAGTAACAAATACCTACCTCGAACCTCTTTCACTGCATAGCTGAAAGCTATATTCGAAAATTCGAACAATTACTAAAACTGTTTTCGAATTAAAAACATTTTCATTCGCATGTTGAAACAGAATGTAACTAAGCATAGAATACTTGAAAAAAAGCAATGAATATTTAGCAACTCTGTCGGCGCAGTGTGTTGGACTGCTAAGCGAGGAGTCTCAGGTTCGAATCCCGAAAACCAAATTCCAACTTAAGGTTTTTTTTTTACTGTACCACCTCGCGTGAACGTATGACAAACTTCAGAGAGCATAACTGTCATGAAAGAGCTTCTCAATTAGTCATTTGGACTCGGCATAAAATTGAAGATCCCTTCCATTCGTCCCGAAAATGAAAAACTCACACAAAACGAATGGTTGTGAGACGCTAGGCCTATAGGGTCCCTACGGACCTGTCGCACCAACTATTTATTTATTTATTCTGTCAATGCTAAGTAAATCAGTAGCTGAATTGTCGTTAAAAGTTCAAAATCGCTACTGTCAAGACTGATCCTGGCAAATACTCCTGCCTTGAAGTTTATTCCAAAGATTAAGATTTGTCTAGTTTATTAGAAATGTTAACTGACAGTTCTATCTACGCCTTTGCATATTAAACGATTGGAGTGATTCTTTTCATTCTAAAAGCAAAAATGGAACCGAATTGTTATAAGAAGCTTGGTTAGGGTCGCCTGCCGCATCTTTTCTGTATGCTTATTATATTCCTCATTTTCTAACTGGAGAACTGTCATTGATAACTGGATCACAGAAGTAGTTCAAAGTGTGTTAGGTTGTTAGGGTAAAATAAGACTCAACGGTAGTCGGCAAGTTTGGTGAGGTCATAGGAAGTTTTTCACTATTGTGAGTTTTCTTTTTACAGTGCAAAGTCCAGCTGTATTTTCAACATTTGGAAGTTGTGGCCACAACTAAAGTTATCAATGCCAGTGGCTCCTAAATACAATCGAAAGATTGTACCTTTTATATAATATTTTCGAAGCTCAATTCGAAAATGAAGTCATATTACTGCGTCGCTTTTGAACACCAACTACAGTTGTCAGTCATCTTGCGTCTGCCAACGTGAATCCGTTAAAATTCGTACTCCCTTCATTCTTGGCAATTTTATTTTAGGTCACAATAGACAATTTTATATGGAAAACTTAACAATTGTGAACTTGTAACATTTAACCAGTACAATAAAAATGATTTTTTGAAACCTTTCTATTTGAAGAAGCCACGAATTCCGTGAGATATCCCTTGCTTCATATTTAGGTCACAATAGTACCTTCATTGTGTTAAAAAGGTCGTCACTTCAAAGTTAAAAAAAAATCAAAGATGAACCCTAATCATGAGTATTACATACTTATATACTAGTACCACTCGAATATCAAATCAAAGTCTTGACAGTGTCTAACAGGTAGACATATATTTTTTACAAAGTCTAGAAAGGATTTAATGATTTCCAGCATTTTCCGTCTCAGATATTAGAGGACACACTCTCCCAACAACTGATATCAATATAAAGATCAGTCCCAACGAATCCTTCATTCCAAACAGGCATTTATGGATATCACTCTCAAAATCCTTATTTCCTACAACGCACAAGTATTTATACTTTAGCAAAATTCCTTGCATTTTGCACGTGCGTTTCGTGGAACTTGAATCGTCCAAAACTACCTGAATGTCGATAAATGTTTCCATAAAATGGAATACTGTCCTAGACAGAGCCAAATGCATCTGGACTCTTTTTTTTTTAACGTTTCTACATTTCATTTTCTAGCAAAAAATAAAAACATGTACACATTCAATTCGTAACAACACAAAATGCTTTGTTCCAAGGATTGCACTTCCTTTATCCCTTTTTCGTCGCTCAGCTGTGCTCTACAAAATAAGAAATGAAAAAATAAAACCATCCTCCAGAGATGAGATAAACCCCCCGTGAAGTGCACAAACCGTGCAGATAAAAGGAACGATGAAAATAATAAAAAAGGAAAAGAAAACAAAAAATGGTATAAACCCAAATGCAGTTTTATGTTCGTACACTACAAAATAAAAGGACTCGACAAAAAAATGGCAGCAAACAACAACAGCATGGCATCAGGAAAATCAAAAAATAAGGAAAGCAAAAGAAGAACGAAAACTAGGTATCCTTGTTGTGTATATATGCTATATGCGAGAAAAAGAGTTTAGAAAAGAAAATATAAAAAAAAGAAATAAGAGCGCGTGATAAAAACCAGAAGCGCACCCATCATCTCTCTAAAAGCCCGGACACACACAGATCATGCTTCATGTACTTCAGAGGATATGGTTTTACGGAGACCAGAGCAGGCGAAATGCGGGCGTGTGGGTGGTGCAGATTTTTCACCATTTTTGCAATGAGATCTAGATATAGCTGGCAGCGAACAAAACAAGAAACATAAACGGTTGAAATGTTCTCACAAAGCAAAAAAATAAATAAAAGGAAAAAAAAATATTCGACGCTTTTCCAACAATGAAAACAGGACTTTTCCTGTCTAGGTGATACACAGCCACCAGCGGCAGTGGAGTATAAAGATATGCATGGCTCTGTGCAGTCTTTGGGTATGGGGTTAATGGAAGAGGATGCTGCGGATGGAAATGGTAAACTGGGATTTGTTCGTTTTTTGTTTTTGCGCGCGCGTGCATTTTTAGTTTGTGTATGCAAAATAGATAAGATTTTGCAGGTAAAAGGACACGTGCGATGTGATGGGTTTTCTAAGCGAATAACCGACCTAAAAGTGACGGATGATTCAAGGTGGATGCCCTTTATAAACCCCGCAAAGGAAAGTCAAGTGTATACATATAAGTTGGGTTAAATATGCTTAAAGCCTACTTAAAATAGTTTTAGATGAAATAGGACCCTCGACGTGCCTCCTCTCAATTTTTAGGCGAGGTGAAGCCCCTTTTAGTCGGCGATTGCATCTATTTTAGACTTGAAGTCGATAAGTAATCAAATTAATTCGGTCTATATGTCAACATTTTTTTATGCGCAGTGTCTTAGTAGTAAGTGTGCTAAATTCTCGGTTCAGCCCCCAAAAAATATAAACTGCAAGTGTACTACCTAAATATTAAAATGAATCTAAGTTCTTTCTAAAAAAAAAAAACACCTTTATGTCTCTTGTTACGTCAGATACACGTGACCTATCCATCAAGACGAATAGTTCTAAGTGGGCTTTACATCTTTGTTTGCAGGTAGACAGTACGTAAATCGGTAGTTTGTCGATTTGAACTCTAAGGAGAGAAATAAAGAGTTAAATAGCTCAGGATTGGGCTGCGGCTAAAAAATAAATTCGGTAAAACTCAAATGATCAACATTTTTGTTCAACTTTAGTATCTGTAACCTAAAATGCTTATTGTCCGTGACTTTCGGACGACCCGATTTTTTTTATGATACCATGTCCAACAAAGTACAGCTCGTACACTCGAAAAATCAAGGCTGTACGAGCTTTTAAGCTCCACGCGGATGTTTTTAAGGCTTGCTACAGTTTTGAGCCCAATTGTTTCATAGAAGCAATGGGTCTCCAATTCCATGCATAGACTACTGTCGAAAGACAATTCTTTGTTTTTGACAATTGTCATTGCAGTATGGAAACACTAATACCCGATTTTTCGCTGAGTTTTCGCTAAATTGCCATAACTTCAAAGTAACTGTACGGTTTTCGGTGAATTCGCAGAATTCATCTGAGAACCATCTTGATCGGGTTTTCATGTAAACAAAAGTGAAGGAGTTCCAAAGGCCGTAGAAGAGGCGCTGTTTTATTTTTCGCTGAAATATGAAAACTAACACAAAATGCAAGAGTGACCGCGTACAAAGTTGCACAACATTGTGAGCCTTGACTTGCTATTTATATGTATTTAAAGTCCACTTTTAAAATATCTAGATCTATAAGCCGACTGCCTTCATTTTGAGAATGTAACTTTTGACAGCTATGGGCCTAACTAAAAATCTTTCCTATCCTTCAACTTATAGATTTTGTAGGTCACAATATGCAATATGATATGTCGATAATGCTAGTTCGAGAAGGCTTCCACTTGAACCTTGACTGAAGTGGGAAAACTACTTCTGGCATAAATGTCAGAGTTCCAGAATCTTTGTACATCTTTCGTCGTAATCATAATCCCTTCATGATGCTTCTTAGGTAATACTTTTAGAAGCATAAGTCGCACTTCTACCGCCTTGAAAAAATTGTTTGACAACTAGAGATAGGTTTGTATAGAGTTCACAGCCCATAAGCCAAACCATAAATCACTCTTCTGTCGCATTGACGAAAGTGTTTGACATCTAGAGCTAGGTTTGTAAACTCTATACATTTGATGTATCTTTCAGTGTCCATATCTCCAATCTTCAGATTTGTAACTAGTTTAATAGAAAGTTCAATGCTAAACCTCTTCCAACACGGCTTACTACTTGTTCCTTCAAGCGTGCGTATTCATTTTCCAAGCTTTAACGTTACGACTTGATATCGTCGTAAGTAATGTAGCGTGTTTAAATACGAGGCTCACCATCTTATATTTAAACGGAAATGAAAGAACGATTGAGACACATTTCGGTGCTTGCTTTTTTTAAATTTCGATCATTTCTGATCAGATGACATTTTTTATAAAGCCAGTTATTTTTTGAGCTTGAGGTTTGAATATGGCTTCAGACCCATAAAACTTAAGACCGATATTTCACGGCAATTTTAAAAAGCTAAAATGAACCTTTTTGGCTCGGCATAGGAAATGGAAACATTTCAAGCTTTTAATTTAGCTCGGTGTGGGTCTACCCGTTTGAGAAACCAAAACTCGGAGATAGACATGATTTCGCCAAGCGGATTAGCAACTCCTGCTTACTCTGATCGACGTTGAAGCAAGTGAAGATGAAGTCTTACAATGGGTAGTTAAATATACGCGATGCTTCTTCAGCTTAACCCTTGGTTTTGTTTTTAATTTCATCAATCCGTAGTTCACCAGTTAGAAGGGTTCATTCTTCTTCTTTTATTGCGTCCGTATAGTTCATGAAATTCTGGGTACTCATTCCGTAACTTTTCAGACGATTATCGTCGAAACGATAGACCTTCAAAATTAGCAAACAAGTGCTAAAATTACAAGTTTGAGGGCCGTTTGCTCATACGACTCTTAACGATTTAAGTTCTACTTAAATACTTATGGGCTTCTTTTTTTAGGGCACAAACTGTCACATAAGTGTTTATGTGGCACTTAAATTCGCTATGAGTCGTATCAGCAAACGACCCTGAGAACTTAATCCAGTTCATTTTCCAAAACTATAATGAAAGCTGACGTTTGTCAAAAACATTCGAGCAGAATATGACTTGTTTTGGCGATCAAAATTTCCAAAACGATATCGTTTAGTCGAACGTTGATATACAGAATCTGCCCCCTGATTCGAAATAACGCCGCTGCAAAAAGTGTCTCCTTTTAATAGAGTGATTAGAGTTAGCTCTCTTTTTTTCCTGAAGACACAATTGTTCCTTCAAAAACCTTTAGCGGAGACATTTTATTGACAGCAGCGAGATATAAAGAAATTTTAAAACGACCGTAGAAAGATTTTGAAAGAACTTCCGTCTGTACGATGAGCGCCATCTTGTTGTTTGCATAGGTATCACAATATTTTTTGTCAACGTGAATTCCTATCTAAAAAATTGACAGCAAAGAAGATGATCTTCGGAGAAACCCTTCAATCGAAGATACCAACCGGTTGACGTTCTTCATGGCTGATCAAACTGCCTATTTAGCGAATACACAAACCGACATTTAATCCATTTTGAGGTGGAAACATTTTTTATTCCATTGGGGAACAAAACTGAGACTGAGTACAACTTCTGTTCATATATCCTTCTTCAACTGAGACTGAGTACAACTCGCAGTGGAGGGTGGTGGCACCAACAAACACAAGAAACAGAAAAAAAACAAAAAAGAACCTCTCCCTTTCTCGGCCAATATTAGGTGACTACGTCAAGGAGAAACTTTTTGCCAAAGCGCATTATTACGGTCTACCCTCAAGGCAGCCATTCCTTCTAATAGTTCTAGTAGTCGATGTTTTTGGGTGGGGAGAGGGCGCGCACAGCGGAATGGTATCGGTTTATGTTTGAGCAGTCATCTCATCACCGTCACTGCAGGAACCCACCCCAGTCATGTCCTCATTATCACACTTCATAATGAAATGCTTTTCTGCTCTTCAAGATTCATTGTTGCAGTGATTTGTGGTTTGAGTTTAGGTTCGCCTTGGGGGTGTGGTAGGATTCCAACCAACGACATTCTTCATGTTATTCTTCCAACGAGCTGAAGCTTTTGTACGTCATCATTGTGCGCACATATACAACAAACAAGATAAGCGCAAGCGACATGCTGCTTCTGGTGATGTTCCAAGAGTGCGCTGCTGCCTACAGTGGAGGTGGTGGTGGTACAACGACTTTGGTCTTTTGTTCTACCGTCGTCATCGTCGTCGTCAACCAACAAGTTTTTAGCATGTTTTTCCGTAGTTTTGCTTGCTTCTTTTATTTTCCTCTCACTTGAAGCGGCGTATTAAGGCTAAGAGCAGACAGACACACAACAATGCCAGCGAATGGAAAGGATGTGTAGAGCGAGTGTTGTGAAATGCATTTAGCCAAAGTGTGTAGGTGTATTTATGCCGAAACAAGTCCATGCATAAATTTCCTTCACAGAGAAAACTGTCACAAGGGGGCTGTTGTACGTATACGAGAGTAGGTGTGTATGAATGTTTGATGTTGTCTAATCCACTTTTGATTGTTGCAGCTCGGAGGATACATCATCATAAAAGCGGTCCAAGTTGGGCATGGCGTATATTGTTCTGGAGGAGAGTCCTTTTAGCTGACAACTACCTTTGTAAGCCGCAAGTGCATAGTATGCTCCTTGAGTGCGTCTATAACGAGCTTTTAACTGAACCAACAAGTAACTACGTGACATTATTTGGCGACAGTTATGCGCGCTATGACGCTGCGACGCCCTTATGGTGAATCTATATCTATTTTAGTGACTTTTCCTCAGATGGCGCTACTGTCCTCGGCCGACGTGTATCTCTCGCCAGCTGGATACCTAGATAGCTGCATTTAGAAACATGACGCAACGACGACCTGACACTCACTTTCCACTCATATTTGGCCAAGCCGTTGGCTCTTTAAAGCTGTACTTTTGAGTTCCTGGCGTCCGGCTTTATGACAAGTTATACCTGTTTGTTCCCAATCATGTTCGTCTTTATACGTTAGGCTTCTTTAAAGCACTTGCGCTCTTCAATTCCATAGTATCCGCCTCAGTTCTGAGGTCTTTAAGAAGTTATTATCTTTATATTCGAATTTGTACCCTTAAAACAGTCTACAACCTTCAACCGCTCTTATGATGTGAAAAGTTTTGCCTTTACGAATCTCTATAATCATTTGTCTTATTGCAAGCTGCACAGTAAGTTCCCTTAAGCCTCTATGTCAAGTTCTTCTATTTGCAGGCGGCATGTCTCTATTTTTTATAGTTATAGCTTTGACAAGTTTTCGTCTCATACCTCTGGGTCTATTAAACTGAACTGTGAAGGCTATTGTGCTTAATGATATTTTACAGATAGGACAATTAGAGTCCAGAGACAAATAATTTCTGGTTCTCCAACAGGTATGCAATGGATAGTTCCTGTAACTGGACACAAAGGTCCCAACTGATGGTCTAAGTGAAGCTCTGTGACAACCGCCGCAGGAACACCCATTTTTCTAAGTGCCTATGAACAAGAACGATATATTTGCTGGGCTTTTAAAATTGACAAATAAAATCAATGATACGAGTTCTTTTAATCAAAACGGAACCTTTCTAACAGCAGTACTTACATTTTTAACAGTCTTTTATAAACGCATGCGAGTGCCTACTGTCCGTATAGTTGTTGGCTTGAAAAGCCTCTTCGTGAAGATGCGTCAATTTACATATAGCGTTGGACAATTGGCTTTTTTGATCTGTAGTTGCAAAGGGATTTTGGCTCCCAAGAAAGGTTTAGGACCGATGAGTATGAGTACACCTCTTTTGGAGAGACATTCTTTACAATGAAAGTCCTTACGACTCCTTGTAACCAAGGCTACGGAAACTTTAATATCTGAAGCAAGATCTTCGAGGAGATTGAACAGGTCCTAAACCTGGGGTCGAATCGCGTTGTCCGTGAACGAGCTTTACGTGACGGAATTTTTTAATCAACTTAATTCCCTGAATTTATAGCTCCTCCAAGGAAGTGGCGATTCGGCCCCAGTCTTGACTCGATAAAATATTATGATCTTCGGGCATAAGAAGCTGATAAATGTCAAATTTTTTGCCTAAAGGCCCAGGTTTTGACGTTTCCGCCTTCCAAAGACTTGACCAGGGTGACAATTCTAGTTAAGGATCTTAGCTAGGTCGGTTAAACCTCCGTATGTAAGCTCTGCGGCTAAAAGAGTTTACTTTCAAAGGTTATAGCTCTGTCCCGTAAGTCTTGTGTCCCATTACCCTTACATTTTCTTTTAACCTATTTACTACAGAGTTGTGACCAGCGTTATCAACCGGATGGTCAGTCTTTGTGAAATTTTCGAGTTGTTTACCATTTAACATCATTCTTGCGTCTAGGGTTGCCTACATGATTTTTTTTTTTAACCTTATAGAAGTTTCTTAATATTTCACTCTATGCTCCTGCAGTCGAGAGTTCTCTCTTGAAACCGGACACTATACGGGGCTCCAACGTTTAGACTGTATCATGTATACTCCGGTGGTATCTGGGTATCCGGTTCTCCATTCGCTTAGGTCTGCATTAGAAGTAGTTTGGTGCACTTCTGACAGTTTTAGAAAAATTGTACCTCCCACTGCGCTTGATCAGGAAGATTTCCCATCTGAATTGTCGAGGTAGAACCTTTTAGCTTAATTTAAACATGGTCTGCGTATTCCTCATCCGAGAGCCCTTCTCTACAGAAATTCCTCAGCACCACTTCTGTCACTCAAGCTGCCCTCTTCCTACGCCAGAGCCTCAAGTATTATTTATGTTCACTCCACTTCCAACTGGAAGACAACTAACATCACTCACTTATAACACAATGCTTCCTTCCGCAACCACTAACCAACTTCCATCTTAAAATTTCATATTCAAGCGCCATCCTAAAGGGTAATTAAGTGTAAACTCTTTTCGCCGTAATCGTTAAAAATAAGAAAAAAAATAAAACAATTATATACACAAGCCAGACACCCCTAGTGATTACAGCGGATCGTGAGAACACGTTATTCCACTGGCGAACAGCCCTCGTTTGACATGCTAAAAAATGCAAATTGTTCCCGTCTTCCAAGACCGTTGGCAATAAGTCGTAAAACGTACAGCTCAACCCTCATAGCTGTGCCAGTGTGCACCCTTCCATGGGCTCTTTTAAATATTCATGACCGACAACAACCAATCCATTCAACAAGACTTCGTGCGTCACCTCACCCCAAAAACCAATTTTGAAGGGTTATGTCGCTGTAATTTAAATCACTCACTCTGCACGAGTATATCTCCCTGCCGAATGGAGGGTGTCAAGCCAACAACATTTTATCCCTTTTCGTTCGCCCTTCGCTTGTGTTGCTTTTCATATGTCACCCAGATAAGATATCTCCTTGTGGCCTAACGAAGGATAAGAAAGAATTGGCAAACGGCTTGAGAACCAATTCCCCATCGAGATCTTCCTCTGTCAATAATAGATAAACACAGCAAAAGAAAATAAAAATAAAATAAGAAAACCTTTTTGCTCCTTACAATCCACACTTGTAACACAACCGCCTACCCAAGCGCGCACATGTGGGTAATAAATATACCAAGCAAAAAAGAAAAGAAAAGCAGGCAGCTCCCGTTTCCAATTGACATCCTCCCGAGATACACACAGACACACACATACGAGGGGGATCCGCTCACTTAGTCTAGAGGGAATAAATTTATATTCCATTTTGGAAGCACAAACAAGGCCGGCGGCAGTATCAGCAAAAAAAAATATATAAAAAAATGAGGGAGAAAATAAAGGAATTTCTCAAAAAGCATCTCGTCTCCTGCGCCCCACCACCAGCTCTCTTGTTCGACGCTTGGCAATTGGAAAAGATTTTCGAATTTACCATTATGACAATGATGACCCAACGGTTAGGCGAGTCACCCCTCTGCACTGTGTGGAATCTGAGCAGCGGCAACATCAAGGACAAAGGGAAATAAGAGCCAAAATGAGCAGCCAAGTGGAAATGGAAATCGACTCTACTTCTCTTCTATTCATTTGACTTGGTTTCCCAATTGACGGGCGGAGGGGGACCGCCCGCCTTTGGTTAGAGATTTTTGCCAGGATAAGAATAGAAATATAGAAATTCGCGGAGAGACTGAGGGGAGCCACGGTAAATGATGATTATTCGTTTCTTGGGTATATACATTTTTCTATTTGCTGCCAAGTCAGTGACTGTATTGTGTTTCCTTTTCTTGTCGATTAGAAAAAATGGCGAGAACAAAAAAAAAAAAACGAAATGTACAAATAGAGGATTTTGGGTTTAGACACAGAGGCTTTGATCCGCCATCATAAATAGACGATGATTTAGAGGCGTCTTCCCTTCCTGGAGAGAAAAAGAAAGGAAAACACAAAATTGGACTGTAGTCCTCTTTCTGGTTCACCTACTGACTTGGATATCTATCTCAAAAAGGAAAGATATCGTTTGGTTCAAGGATTTTTTTGTGGGCGAATGAAAAAAGAACCGAGGCCAGATGAAATGTTTTCGATGGGATTCACTGGGATCACAACGACTGTGAAGATAGCATTTATTCCTATTTTTTTTTGTTTCTCCGGATTTGAACACGTGTAGCATCCTTAATGATTTGTTTTCGTTTTGAACGGTAATCCTTAAAATGTTAATCCTTAAACCATGGACCATAAAATCCAGCATAAAAAAAAAACAAAATAAATTGGTACAATGTTATTGAAATGTTACGATGTTGTCATAGTGATAGCTGATAGGTCCTGGTTATCTGGTGTTGTTTGTTTTCTGCGTCTTTTGAGGCGTGTACGTTTGTAGTTCCTCTAGGTGACTTAATCCTGTTGGTGTTTGGGTTTAAAATTTACTAAAGTGCGTAAAAACTTTAACGCACATGAGTGTGCGCTAGGACATTTTTTCATGAAAATGAGCTCCTCGCAAGTGGTATTTATTTTAATCATACTTCCGCACACGAAAAAGTGAATATAAACATTATCGCACAACAAAAAATCGGGTGTGCGGAAAATTGAAAGTGTCGTAGGAACTTTAATTAGCTGTATTTAATAAAATCATACTTCCGCACACGAAAAAGTGAATATAAACATTATCGCACAACAAAAGTCGGGTGTGCGGAAATTTTAATGTGTCGTGAAAAGTAAAAGGGGATGTATTTATCATACTTCCGCACACGAAAAAGTGAATATAAACATTATCGCACAACAAAAAGTCGAGTGTGCGGAAACTTTAATGTGTCGTGAAAAGTAAAAGGGGATGTATTTATCATACTTCCGCACACGAAAAAGTGAATATAAACATTATCGCACAACAAAAGTCGGGTGTGCGGAAATTTTAATTTGTCGTGAAAAGTAAAAGGGGATGTATTTATCATACTTCCGCACACGAAAAAGTGAATATAAACATTATCGCACAACAAAAGTCGGGTGTGCGGAAATTTTAATGTGTCGTGAAAAGTAAAAGGGGATGTATTTATCATACTTCCGCACACGAAAAAGTGAATATAAACATTATCGCACAACAAAAAGTCGAGTGTGCGGAAACTTTAATGTGTCGTGAAAAGTAAAAGGGGATGTATTTATCATACTTCCGCACACGAAAAAGTGAATATAAACATTATCGCACAACAAAACGTCGAGTGTGCGGAAATTTTAATGTGTCGTGAAAAGTAAAAGGGGATGTATTTATCATACTTCCGCACACGAAAAAGTGAATATAAACATTATCGCACAACAAAAGTCGGGTGTGCGGAAACTTTAATGTGTCGTGGGAACTTAAAGGGGCTGTATTTAATTGAAGCATACTTGCGCACGCGACAAAGTGATATCATCATTATCGCACAACAAAAAGTCGGGTGTGCGGAAACTTTAATGTTTCGTGGGAACTTAACTGGCAGCATTTTAGAAACGAATTGGGGGAATGAGATTTAATTTGACTAACTCGTCCTTTCTGTGAAATGGGGGAAACAACATCGCACAGTCTCATTTTTAATTTGGCAAGAAAAAAAAATAGTTAGTACGGCCATTTTCGTGTGCGTTTACCCTGGAAAACGTTGGCAATAGTTGTTTACCAATTCGAGTGTAATTGGTTGTATTTTCCTCGCGCACATACGTGCGTTTAAGATATTTGTCTAAAACTATGTGATTATGTGAATAATTGTTGAAACATTTTCGAGCTTTAACTTTCACAAGGGCGCAATATTCAGGTTACCGTAAAGACTTTTTAGATTCAACTTGGCAACTACAACTACAAAGGCAATACTAAAAGAAATATTGAATACGTGTTGTTGTTGGTATCCGTGGAAGCAGAATTGAAATAAAAACAAAGCACAAGAAAGAGCTTTTAGTACAAGGCTCTATTTATTGCCTTAGTCAGACTTCATGGGGTTTTAACCAATCATTGAACGTTCTTCCAAGTTAATATATGTTTCCTTTAGCAACCCATTTCGTCAATTTCTGTCATATTTCAAACTGGTTATTTCAAAAATATCCTAAGGTAACTTAACCCCGCCTGAGGAATTGGCTTCCTTTTTGTGTCCGGCACAAGTATTGGAAACATCAACTAGAGTACGAAGACTAAGCCACCTGAACAAAGATTTCAGAAAATTATCCATAGTCCGTAAGTTTATTTTTCCTTTCGTCTAGGTTAAGCTAAAGTACGACACAGTCAACGGCCCCTTTGAACTTAGAGTCTGAGCACAACCGTGTTCAGTTCACCATGATTTAAAATTCGATGTGGTTGCAATCATCTTCTTGATTTTTTTTCGGAACTTTTTTGTCCGCAACTTCTCGACATTGACTAAAGGTAGTAACGATGACTCTTTGACAAAAACAAAAGGGGTCTGTCGACCCCTCGCTTCAGTTCAACACACTAACTAAGCCACTGCGCAACATGAGTACGATTTGAAAGGTAAACAATGTTATAGATGTTGCTAGTTGTTGGCATTTAATATTTGCTTCCTATTTTGTTTATGGTGCTCTGACTTGTGTCTGGGTTGGAGGAAGTATTCTCCATATCTCACAACTTTTCTTTTAAACTTCTCAGACCTACATGCAGCGCCATCTACTGTGCAAACTATTTCCCCAGTAACTGCTCATTGAAAGTGATCAAATTATATTGCGAATTTGTAATAGAGGAATAGTCAAATTTATTTTATGTTTGACGCTTTCGCTTCTTAACTTTTGCTGACACAAGTGTCCACTTTTTTAGTGACAACAATTCCAAATTTGACAGTTCTCTATCTCAGTAGCTTTACACAAACTTGCATTCATCGGATATTTAACTTAGCCTTTGCATCGTCTTCCTTAAAATGTCTCAAAATGGGAGCGAACATTTCCTGACAGCGCCATCTAGATAGTTTTTCTTTCCATAGCACATATTAAACTTCTCAGTATAAAAAAATATTGGACATGACAGTTCTTTCGCCTGGCCCATTTAAATCCGATTCAAGTATTGCTTATCTAAAAATGCAACAGATGTCGCTCATTTGGATGGATCGTTTTTTGTTGGAAAGCTTTTTTTAAGATGGTGTATCGTTGCTAAGGCCAGACTTCTTATACATAGATTGCGTGGAATTTTCGTCAATAATTTCTTAATAGATGTCGCTGTCCACTGATCGATTCCATTTCATCGGAATTCTGTCGTCAAAGCTCTGTCGAAGACCCCCCCCAAAAAAAACAATTAATTATGACAGCACCACCTTGTTGATTCGCCACCATTTCCTAATCACTCATTAAAATCTCTCTGTCGGTCCCCCTCTCCCCAAACTACTATTCATGCCGCGTCAACTAACTTTCCATTTGATGCGCTGTCTTATCCATATAAAGACTGTCTTCCGTATATTGATGTCAGCAAACCCACCTGGATTTGACGAACCTCATTTCCGCGCCCCACGGTGCAATTATTGCCTCAACATAAATTCCCCCGACTCGAGCGTGAACACATAAGCCCGGTCCCTAACAACCCACTCCGCCCAACCAATCAAGACGAATACTTAATCCATTACATACGTTGCCACATCTACTCCGTCGCTGCACTTTATTACATCGTTCCCGCGCGTTCTCATTGCCATTTTCGTTTCCTATCCCAGTCTCATTTCCAAATCAAATCTCTTAAATACCACGACGACGACGACGACAAGGTGGTGGAGCAACAACATCTACTTCTACAAGCAATAAAAACAAGAAATCCTCTTCCAGATCCTAAAGCTCCAAGTACACAGAAAGTGAATTGCTAGGGGTGTATAACACACACACGGGGTTGCCATTGCCAGTGGTAAGCATTTGAAAACATGCTGCAGATAAAACACACAAAAAAAAAGACGAAGAAATAAACCCCAACAACGACTCCCCGACAAGAAGAAAACTTTAACAGAGTTGCTGCACCCCCCCACAACCGCCACCATTTCTACCGCACAACCAGCGTCACCACCACCACCATCTACTTCTAGGGATGAATGATGCTTCAAATAAGTTTATCATGATATTATGTGTGTTCATACCCCCACCGCTGCCAACCAGAGGGAGGCGTGGGTGGTGAAAATGGTTCTGGTTTACAGAATGTGTGAAATGTGAGAGAAATAACCTCCACCGTCGGCTGGCGGGGGGTAGCAGGCGACAAGGGGTGCAAATATACACAGGCAGAACAAAGCTAAACAAAAAAAAAAAAGAAATATGAAAAGTTATGTTATTTTCGCAAATTTTTCCAGCACTGCATCGGTGCAGGGGTCGGGGATGAAATTTCCGTACGCCATCAACTTCCGGTGTTTGAAGTGGCAACACAAAAAAAAAAGAAGAAAACACGAGCGAAACGAGAAAAATGTGCCATGGAAACGTTGAGCGCGAAAGAGGTGGGCAAAGTGACTGAAGTGGGTGAAGTGGAAAGCCCCCAGAACCAGAGGAGCGCCGACCAAAATTGAATGGAGCGGTAGTGGTGCAGCAGTGATAAGGGAAACGAAGCGAACGATGATTGAATGCGGGAGTAGAGTAGAGAAAGAAAAAAAAAAATCATATAACTGAACGACGAACGAAAGGAAAGCACAACAACGGATATGAAGGACTGCAGCAGCACAGCAGCAACGACGTAGAGACGACGAGGAAACAAGTGGAGCGGAACAGAATTAAAAGGACCCACCACCACAACACAGCGAGTCGAGCGAGCCCTTGCATAGTGCACAATGAAGAACGAAGACGACAGCTCCATGGATGTGTGCGCAAAATGAAGGGGGAAACGGGGATTGGAGCGAGGCGAAACGGAAGCGATTGGAAAACGAGAGAGCGCAACCGGAAGGGACTATGCACACACAACACCCACGGGATCGGGCCGGGCGGCAGCATGAGTCGAGTGTGGCTATGGATTCTAAAGTGCCGAGGAACATAATCGAGAGCAGCACAGCAAGGGAGGATGCCAGCAACATCGGAGCCAAGGTGAAAGTGGATGTGCAGGCGAGATGGAACCAGGTGGAGATTCTTCAACTACACACACACACCGTGAGGTAACAAAACCTCGAGGATTTCAACTTTTAACGACCGAAACTATAGAGTGGAGAATTATGAAAGAACGTCACGATGATAATCCTCGAAGGCAAGTTCCTGCCGCACAAAGGGCTGCACTCGTACCGCGGAATACTGTTGCCAAAAGAAGAATTCGATGGCCGGACTGCGCGGTCCGTTGGCAGGATAAAAAATTACCCTTTGGAATTTGTCCTCCTCGATTCGAAGGGCTTCGAGACGGGACGTGCGAACATAAGTTGTGCTCCCTTTCTTCTCTCAAGTTGTGCTCTTTCGTTTCTGTGCCTCTCGGTGGGGACGATTGGATTGAATGCACACTTGAATGGTTTGTGCGGTTATTCAAACTACAAAAGGACTACCGATAGGAGCATTGAGCACTAAGAGGAAAAAGGTTGTGGTTGTGCGATAGATCCGCCCCCCCCCCCTGAAATGATATTCATTGATATGTAGACCCGACGATACAACGCCATCCAGATAGATGGACTAGATAGGGAAGCTTTCATCGCAAAAGGTATAGTGGCTATAGGTGTACTGATGGAAGGGCAAAAGCGGATGAAAATTATTTTTTTCTTGCATTCCCTTCACTTCTAGTGCTTCCTTCGGTATAAGGGCTGTGGAAATGATTGAATAAATCGAATGACCAGGAATAGGACTATGAGCTGTATATGTGTGTGCGGTTGGATGTGGATACTTTTTCCGCTTGGGTCTGGAGTGGGTGAATCAATGTGTTTGGATATTACAAATGAATGACGACGTCAGTGGGGGGAAATTAATTTGTGGTTGCCTTGGGGATTCGCTTCAGCTTTTCTGTGTGTGGTCCGACTGTAATGGCGGCAAACGCGATGATTGGTATACGGCAAGTGGATTGGTGTGATTATGTTGCGTGGTCTGTCATTCAAAAATTGTACTAGAACAGCACAATTAATGGAGAGTAAGCGCATTCGGGGGACTTTAATTCAGGTATTCATCGGTCAGTCGCACCATCATCTATCAATTTAATTGTTGACTTCAACTTTCTTGTTGTTTATTATTTATTCCTTCGAACGAAGTTGTTGTCGTTATTTGCAATATTTAGTTTATAGACCTATTGTCGATCACTTTGAGATCACTTTGTACGATCTGTAGCTTACCAGTTGTCATTGTGTACCTCGTGCTTCACACTACACCTTATTGCAAGATTAATCAGTCGAAAATGAGCTCGTCTTCTTCTAGGTCTGTGCCTTTTTAAACCGTAGTTCAATCGAACGAATAGCTGAATCGACGGTAAGAACTTGATCTACATTCTCCTCCAATTGGTCAAAGTTCGGATAGATACGAGTGTCTTCCAGTTCAGCGCCTCTTGGTCGTGAATACTTCTCTAAAATTGGTCTTTAGCTTTTTACGCCAGCAGAAACGTTTTAAATCCATTGGCTTGCATTACATAGATCAGTGAAGAGGGTCCAATAATTTTTATTTTATTTTTGGGGCTGGCTTGAATCTGAAAAATTCGACCGACAAATGCGAGGCCAACAAATGTAAGCCCCAATTTGAAACCAATAATCAACTTGTATCAATTTTATACCCACTTGACACTCAATTTGACAGATAATTTTGTTCATACAGTGTTTTCCTCTTATGCTGTTTTTTTTTTCCTGGAAATCCTAAAACAAGTTTCTCATTTGAAGTTGTGTTGTTTAACTTCTGTGTGGCAACTTTCAAGTACATAGAAGGTTCGTCCCAACCATAATAAGTGGCATATGCCTTAGTTTGTGTCGGCGCAGTGGCTTAGTGGTTAGTGTGTTGGACTACTAAGCGAGGGGTCCCAGGTTCGAATCCCGAGAAAAACCCAAATTCCAACTTAAGGTTTTTTCACTGCGCCACCTCTCGCGAACGTCTGACAAACATCCGAGAGTATCACTGTCATGAAAGAGCTTCTCAATTGGCCGTTTGGACTCGGCATAAAATTGTAGATCCCTTCCATTCGTCCCAAAAAAAATAAAAACTCACACAAGACGAATGGTTGTGAGAAGCTAGGCTTGGGTCCATACGGACCTGTTGCGCCAATTATTTATTTATTGCTTTAGTTTGTCTCTTGCGCCCCCTTTACGTGGGGGTCATTGTGGAAAATGCTGTCAAATTTTTATTTTAATTTTCAAGCCGTGAAAATTCAAATCTGTCACAAGATTCCCGATGAGTTTGCGATGTTGCATTGTGATGTTTTCTCACGAGCATGCTGGCAATGCTGTTGGCATACTTTCAACTGTCACAGCAGGAATTCGACAGGCATTCACTACAAGGTGCATAAAAGGATTTAATTAATTGACCATCTTAGACACCGAATCCTCGTCCTTTCTCATGATGCAGTCGTCTTTTTGGGGCACAACTTCGTTTGTTTATATTTGTTCGTCATAGTCCCGTCTTAGTATTGTTTTTTGAACACTAGATGGCGTCTGGGTAGCACTTGCGCTATTGTCGTTGTTCTTAGGGTTTTCTCGTTGCGAGGTAGTTTCAAGAGCTTTGATACGTCTTTCTTTTGTAGTCGTTGATGGCACGGACTTTTAAGGGTTTTCCAGTGAGAGGTGTTGTGAATGACCCGCTATTTCGGTAGCTGTCACTTTTGAAGCTTTTATTCTTTGGCATTTGACAAGTAGAAACTACGCCATTACTAAAAATGGAACGATACACGCTTCAACAACGCATTGAAATTATTAAAATTCACTACAAAAATGGTGAAAATCTTGCAGTCACAGTTCGCAAAACTAAAGCATTTTTTTGGTCGTCGTGAAGCACCTTGTCGGACCGCAATACAGAAATTGGTGGAAAATTCGAGCTCTTGGGACAAGTTAGTGATGTGAAGAATAAACTCCGTGAACGTAGCTCAAGAACAACTGAGAATATTGCTGCTGTAGCCCAAAGTGTTGAAGAAAACCCAGGTTTGTCCATTCCTCGTCGTTCTTTGGAATTGGGCATTCCACAAACTTCATTACACCGTATTTTGCATAAAGACTTGATTGGGTCCTTGAAATGCATGAAAATGATCCGGAATTCCATCGAAAAATCATCTTGACCGATGAGACCTATTTCCACCTCGGTGGCTACGTCAACTAGCGAAATTGTCGCATCTGGGGCTCGGAAAACCCAAGATAAGAAAGATAAGGTCTACGCCAACAGCCCAGCGTCGATTCAAGACCTCAAAGATAAAACTCGTGAGGCTATCGAGGACATAGGGCAGCCACTTTGCGATTTGGTTATGGAAAATTTCATGGAAAGGATATGGTCCTGTATGCGTGCTCGTGGTTGCCATTTGGCTGATGTTGTTTTTTCATTATTAAGGGCATACCTTCCTCTTTATTATGAAATAAACATCCGATCAATTATCTCAAAAAATGGAATTTTTCTTTGAATACCCAAATAACACCTCTTATTGGAAAACCCTTTATTTAAAACCGTTTAGATGAATCTCTCAATATATTTCCTGCTGATGGATGAGCAGCACCCTGGCTAGATACAAGTACCGTGCTGTCCTGCCTCAATTTTAGCTACTTTGCTATCCCAAATACTCGATAGTAGCTCCCAAAATGTAGTAGAATAGTAGGGTACCTAACTGGGAGCCCAGAGGATCGCCGCAGCACCCTATCTACGCAACGGTTCGGTAGTGTCTTTTGTTGATGGTACAGCAGGACGACAAATGCCCTCGTAACGTTTCTCGTTTATTTATCTTGAACGATCTGTCTACTCAGTCTGGAAACTAGGTCATACATTAAATTGCGCAGTGGCGCACCTAAAATGGGGCCCATGTGACACCCTATCTCTCATACAACCCGCTGCTGATTACTGTGGGTAGTTCAGTATTTTCTTGGTCGACAAGAGTTGTTTAATAGGTATACGGCATGCACAATCTAAAAATTTATTTATTTGTGTCTCACGTTTTTCTTAAAAGGTGCATCCTTCTAACCGGGTGTGCTCTCTCGATGGTGCTCTACTACAGACAATCGAGTCTCTATTAAGTGAGGAAGTACAGGCAAGTAGCTTCTTACAAGTCGTGGAACGCGGTCGTAAACTTGACTCGATAAAATCTTGGCAACCCGCTCTCATTGCTTTTAAAAGGTTCCGCATCAAGATTTTCATTTGGGTATTAATAACTCGACGGAGCCCGTGAACTTACCTCCGCGAGCTGTTCTTAAAGTCGCACTTTGCCTTACTTCTGACCTGCTTCTATCGTTTTGGGTTTTAAATAAAAGAAATACTGGTAAGCTGAAAACAAAAATGTAATTTGAACGTCGCTTACGATAGTTTGACTCGGTTTGAGTCGTCGACTTGAATCCGTGAGTACTTTGTACCATTTTCCATCTAAGTTTTTTTTATATCTGGGGGTCAGTCAAAGGCATGATCTAGGGGGAAATTGACCCTAAAACAGCCTTTGCCTTGAACCTATTTTTATACAACTGTTTTACTGTCATGGTAAAAAAAAGATCATATATGTATTAACAGCAGTCGTAGACTGTGCTTGATAAGATGCTTCTGGGGCTGTATGTTGACCGTATTTTGTAAAATCCCCCGACAGCTTATTTCAAATAAAACAGATATTGGTCCTTCGAGCCGGATCGCACTCTCAATTAATCTGAACGCTTTCTCTGGCCACAACAAATGCCCCTTACCTGGAGATCGTTTGTGGCTTTCGGCCAAATAACCATACCAGACTCCCACTTGTCCCTTGTGAACTACTTTCCACATGAATGCCCTGACTCACTTACCTATTTGCTCACCTAATCATTCACTTTTCCAGTTGCTTTCTTATACCTCAATTCAGGTGGCGGCTGTCACCGCCCCACCGCAAACCACCAGGAAATGTAAACTCATGCGTCAGAGAGCGGGTCTGAGGTTAACAAACAATATCGTTCCCCAAGGGAGGGCGAGAGGTATTCGCCCCCTAGACAGCCTTTACACACATGTCGCATGTCTGCTGCTGTTCCATCGACAAATGTGTGAATTTAACTAATATCCAAAGTTCACATGTTAGAGCCAAACTAAATACGATAATTAACTTTGTAAATCCACGATGGGCGGTGATGGTGCTTGCGGAAACTCACTCACTCATTGTACTCGTCTCCGTCGCGCCGCCACCCACTCACAATTTGCATGTGAAATTAATTTCATATGCGTAATGCGAGTGTTTACAAATTGAATAACATCACCATCATCATCATCGTCATCAGAAGGAGCAGCAGCAGCAGCAGCCAGCACAAGCACAAGTGGAAGGTAATCATGCTCTGCGACGACGAAGCCACCTACAGATCAAATGACCTGCATGCAGTAGGAGTGCACTTCGTGTGTGTACATTTCAAGGAATACACTGCAATTCACACGTGTGAAGAAGGCTCTCCTCCAAGACACGACGTGCTTCTCCTTCGCAATTGAATCACTCCCATAAGATAACATGTACACACACACAGCTCCTCCGCATCCCCCTTGTGCGGCTGAAGGAGCACATACGCCAAAGTGCCATCGTTATATTTGGATACTACCACGGGGGCGATGCAAGTAAAATGATCATCTCCATCCACTCCCCGCCGCCATCATCCACCGAACTCTGACAACGACGACGATGACTACACCAACGATGAAATTAATTTAATTCGTTGTGTGTGCCAGTTTTCCTCTCTTTCGCATTTATATGTGTGCATGCATAATCCTGGCGCATGTAAACAGGATGTTGATCCAATTAAAATCTGTTTATTAGTAGGAAATTAATTGGGCTTCCTCTGGCAGTATATATGCATACGTACTGTACTGCAGTCAACGACTTGACATTGGCATCCTTCAACCTTCACCCTTCCTCCGTAGCTACAGTTAAGGGCACTCCGATGCAGTGGCAACGGTATCACTTAAATCTCTTGGATTGCATTTGATTGCATTATGCTAGTGGGCCCCAAAGGTGTTGCGAATCCTTAGTAGGCCTAAATCGTTTCCAATTAAGATTGTTGTTGGAATGTCGCCTGGAATCTTTGAACTGATTACAGGTGTCTGCCACAACTAAAACAATTTGGGGCCGTGTCTATACTTTGGTTGGTGGCTGATGGTGAAAGAGCTCTCCTCCCAAAACAACACATATTGATGACACATAATTAATTTGGTCCTGTTGTGATTATATTTCTATAGCCGATAATGCCTAGATGAGTCATGGGGCTTTGCAGCCCATGTGCGCACGTAATCTATGCATTTTGGTATCAGTATTCCCTCTCTATCTCTAAGTGAATCGTTTGAAATTTGAATGACACTAATTTTTGTTCCTTTTTTTTTCTATTTGCCTTTGCAGGGTCCTCCTCCACAGGGGCCGCTCAAATTCACAATTGTCGATACACTGGAACGGATAAAGGAGGAGTTTAATTTTTTACAAGCACAATATCACACGTAAGTACTTAATTTTTGAATTTATTCCGCAAAAATTATTTAAGAATATATCAAGTCCTTCTTTTAGAGTGAGCGCGAATGATTATTTAAAATAAAAAGTGGTAACACTGGAAGTGTCGTTTTGCATTTTGACAGATTCAAACTAATTGTGGAGGTCGCTTACTTATTTGCAATATTTCATTATATGCTTTTGAGAACACGAATATCGGCTACAACGATGTCACGTCGAATCGAAGGGTTTGCTACAATGTTGTCAGCTACAATTCAACTATAGCTACAATTATTTAGGTCTCCTTGTACCAAATGTAAAGGTCTCTTCTTAAACATGCATTGAAGTTGTAGTAATGCACATGTTACCATAATATCAGCTGTAATTATGCCGGTTACAATGATGTTAGCTACAATGATACTAACTACCACACCGCCGGCTACAATGACTTAAGTCCTTATCAAAAAAACTAAGAGCACTTGGGACAAGAAGATGTTGGATTACATTTTTCAATTGATTTCTGTGCATCATACAACAATATCGGCTACAACGATGTCGCTCTTAATGATGTACTAAAAAAAATGTAGGCTACCACAATGTCGGCTACAATCATTTAGGTCTTCATTGAAAGACAATAAGAGCTATACCACACGATTGGGCCTAGAAGTTGTTTACATTTTACAGTGATGCGGGTAACAGAGGTTTCGGCTACACCATCGACTTCAGTGATGTTCGCTACAATAATGTAGGTTACAGCTTCTCTCGACTACAATGACGGTAAGTCTTCGTTGAAATAGTTTGTTGCTCATTGGAAAAGATTGCCAGCTACAGCAGTATCGGCAACAAAATGTTTAAATAGAAAATTGCGTGTGGGTTAAACCAAACAATTATAGAAATATGTTTTCTATATAGCGTTGTCACCTACAAACTACAATGGTGTCGGATATGAAGGTATGGCGATGTCGGCTACATTAAATTGGAAATTGAAGTATACATTTTTTTTACATGCGCTATTTTTATACTGAAGCGACAACAATGGTGTAGGAGACCATCGAACCGGCTACTACAATGGTAGCAACAAAGAAGACTTCAACCATTAAGTCTGATAAAATGACATTTTGTCCAAAAATGAGTAAATGTTATTAAAATAAATATTCTTGTTCTCGTTTTTGACACGTATACAACAAGTACAGGCATATCCGCTACAATATTTCTTGTTGCGTGCTACAAGTTTGTGTGTCTCTATTTTGCAGTTAGAAAAATCAACATTGTAGTCAATGAATTCGGATAAATTTATTGTCTACCGTTGTTTATGCAGATAAAGCTTTTGTGAGTTTTTCAATGCCGCAGCTCACTTCAATGGAAAATGAAAACCACAAATACCTTTTTGTTCCGAATCGTAAACTGAAACCTTCGATACCAGATGTCGGAAAAATTCTTTAAAGCTTGGCCAGTCAGTGTTGCGCCCTCGCACTTCGATCATACACGAATAAATTCCTAATCATACCACAAACGCCTTCCTGAGGTCGGTATTTTTGTGATTAATATCTGTTGTGACCTTACCTTTAAGTGTAAGAGTAAATAGTTGGGTCGAAAAATCCTTATCAATTGCTTTGATTCAAAGAAATGTAGATAAACCGACCATCAAATGGGTCAAAGCGATGCTCGCAAGCCGGAAAATAGCGGCTTTGTCAGGACCAACCACAGCATCTGTCACAGCCGTAAAGGGCTGCCCGCAGGGAGGAGTACTCTCACCACCATTGTGGTCTGTGGTAATAGATGAACTGAGTCACTCAGATTTCAATATTGTAGGCTACGCCGATGACCTAGTCATTAGGAGTAAAAAAGTAAACGAAGTTACAATATTTATGCAAAATGCTCTTAAGAATTGGAGTCGTAAAGAGGACCTTTCTATTAACCCCAATAAGGCTATCATAGTTCCCTTTACTTGAAAGAAGAAATTTGAATCTAAACCAAATTTCAATAAATGAAACACTCATTGAGTACTCCGATGAAGTCAAATACATTGGAGTCATCCTAGATAAACGACTGAACTGGTACTCCCACATAAACAATAAAATTACCAAAGCTACTAATGCCTTATGGGCCTGTCGTCGCATGTACGGCAGAACCTGGGGGATTATACCCAAAATCACACACTGGATCTACACAGTCATGATCAGACCCATTATAACTTATTCTTTTGTAATATGGTGAATCAAAACTACCCAAAAGAACACCATTGCAAAGCTGAACAAGTTACAACGCTTCGCATGCTTGGGAATTTCCGGTGCAATGCGAACTTGTACTACAGCTGCTATAGAGGCCTTAATGGGGTTAACGCCGCTCCACATACATTTAAAAAAGTGGCTATACGCAGCTCTGCAAATGTGGCACTAGGGGAAGAGATAAGCTTTAGTGACCTTCCAGAACTAATGACTTTTATCTCGAACTTGACATGATCTGCACGGTAACTGACCGACTTCCGAAGACACTAGGCTTCGACAAGAAATTCTCCACGGAGATCACTGACAGAGAAGCATGGGTTAGCAATAACCCACCAAACTGCCAAAACGGCCTAAAGTGGTATACGGATGGTTCCAAGATGGACTCGGGGGTAGGAGCTGGTATACATGGACCAAATCGCAACGTCTCAATACCTATGGGGAAAAGTACCAGTGTATTTCAGGCAGAGCTCCATGCCATCATTGAATGCGCGAACCTTATCTACACCTCACGGATCAAAGGCACAAACATCCATATCTTCACAGCAGCTATAAACGCCCTTAGCTCACCAATAATCGTCTCAAAATCAGTCGTGCACTACTTCAATGCTCTTCAAACTCTTTGCTCTAGAAACAAAGCCAAAATATGGTAGGTTCCCGGGCACGAGGGTATTAAGGGAAACGAAAAAGCTGACGAACTGGCCAGGAAAGGGTCAGGAAGCCCGTTCATAGGACCAGACCAGAACCTTTCTGCGCCGTTTTTAAATCAGCAATCACTATCCACTATCAATAGTTGGGAACACAACATGTGTATCAAACAGTGTCATGAAATCCCAGGCCTCAGACAGGCTAAAAGAGCAATACTGCCATTTAGGAAAAATCTTAAATCTACGAAGGCTACCTTACAGGTCACCATGGTTTGCGATACCACCTACACAAACTTCACATAGCCGACTTCCCGGAGTGCCGACTATGTCTTGAAGAAGACGAAACAGCTGAGCACATCATGTGTGAATGTCCAGCTGTAACTAAAATTAGAAGGAAAGTCTTCTTCCGGGAAATACTAAGTCCAGAAGAACTGAAGAAGTCCTCTGCTGGAAACATTACCAGCTACATTAGGAAGGTAGAGACGCTGCTAACCTAAATACAATTTTCTGACAATCCCGGCACAATAGACCTTCTAGGTCGAAGTGCCTATTTTTCGCCTTTGCGAGTCAGAAGTTATAAAAAAAAAGAAGTCATTCATTCACTTTGGTAGATAAAATTGTGGTTTGTGTATTTGCTACCGAGTGTTCTACAGCAGTCGCCCTGTGGTTCTAAATGGTTCTAAAAGGAGGTTTTAAGGTGCAAATAATAACCTACGACAGTGTCAGCCCTTTGGCTGTGAAAGAGGTACTCGCCGGCTTCAGTTAAAAGTCGGGGGTTCGTGGTTTCGCTAAGTTTTATCTAGTAACATTACCACAGTTTATTTACTAAGCTTCTCGACCAAATCTGGCGGGTATTGGGTTATCGCGTCGGAGTCGAATTCAATGACTGGGTAACACAACTCTCTGGGCTTGAGCTTAAGTTTTTACAGCCCTCCTCGGCCTGAAAGTTAGTGTGTTGGACTACTAAGCGAGGGGTTTCAGACTTAATGTTTTTTTTTCCACTGCTCCACCTGTCGCGAAGCTCGGGCAAACGTCCGAGAGTGTTGCCGTCATAAAAGAGCTTCTCAATAACCCTTTTGGACTCCGGCATAAAATCGTGGATCCCTCCCATCCGTCCCAAAAAAAAAAAAAAATAGTAACTCCTGCAAAACGAATGGTTGGGAGGAGCTAAGCCTAGGGTCCTCTACGGACTTGTTGCGCCAAATATTATTTTTAAGCCCTCCATTAGCGCTATGGGGACGCATTGCCGCCATTGCTAGGTGTCATGTGCGATCGTATACATTAAAAGCCGCCTTTGTCTAACTGCTGCTCATGTTCAGTATTCACCAACTGGCGCAATTCATTTACAACGAACAACGAACAACCTCTTCAGGCAAACAATGCACGCCTCACTTAACTCTGGCCTTATCGCACCTTCTGTCCGAAAGTAATTTCCAACGCAATCCTTATTATAGCTCAATTATCCGCCAATGTATACAACCGCCTATCACTTGACGACTTAATTTGCCACCCAAACATTACACCATCGCCGCAGTTCAGAGTTGTTAATCATTTTTGTTTAAGCACATAAATCTCTGCGTGTAACCAGCTTAAAATTCTCGCTATCGCCGCTCATAATCCACTTTCGATTAACCAACAAAAGGTTGGCTTTCCGTTGGAAATTATTTTAAATATTATTTTTTTTTTTTTGCCAGTGCAAAAACAAAAACACAAAAAAAAAACCCCCCCCCCCCCTTACCATTCAACCAACCGTCGCGACCATAAAAACAGATCCACGAGGTAATTATGCACTGAACATGCATATCGCGCAAATACACACGCGTCTATAGGTAGGTACCACACTCGGACGAGTGCGGGGAAACGTTTGTAGAATCCGCCACAACGCGTTGCAATTAAAACCCACATACATGTACAGCACGCAAATATTTTCGGTAAACGATGTTGTGGCGGGTTGAGAGCGGCTACCTACCGTACATACCTAGACCATCGCAGATGATAGCCGGCGTCCATCCGAATGCACACCACAATGTGGGAACAGAATCATTTTCGTACCAACACAACCGAAAACTGGTTACACGGGAATGAATGGAGGACATGCCAGTGTGTCCGGCGGAACGATTACTCTCAGTAATGAGATTCACATCTCATTATCGAGGGTAATTGTCTGGTGAAACGCATCGGCAACAAAAACGAAATTAAATTAACGAATTGGTAAAGTTTGTGGGCATTGTGGCAGTTATGCTGAGGGGTAGGGTGGTGCCCCAGCTCTCCCAAGGAGTCTCGAGTAATGGGGTGGTAAGATTGACGGTTTCTAAAGATTTGAAGAATAGTTTGTACTCAATTGCAATTGCAAAGAGTTTTTTTTTTGGATTTCGCTTGTCAAATTGGCTTCGAAAAATGTGTAAGAGCAACTTGTTGGGCACCATTTTCTCTCAGTAAGTGCATACTGGGATATCGCGTACCCGATTTCCTGCTCCTGCTTAGAACTTCTGGCAGCGGATCAAAGCAATTTTGGGGCTGATCCATCTGTCGCAGTTCGGATTTCTAAAGGTCCCGGTGAATAATAAATAAAACATGCCTTTTCCTGGCGGACGCTTCTTTACGAAAGTCACTCTCGATTTGACAGATAAACTGGTTGCGGTGAGAATTCGAGAGTGACATCGTTCAGTGCTCCACTATATTTATTTCAATATAGTTAATGGGCTTACAAAAACCGTTCTCACTTTCGAGTAGACCACATAAGACCGTCTATGCAGCAGTCTTTTCTCTAGTCTTGCGGCCCCACCTTCCGCGTTTTGTGAGAAGTCATTGAAAGAGACCGAGAGTTAAATATAATATCAGGGATCTTATGTAAAATTACAGTCTCTCCTTGATGCACTTCAAAGTTAAATATCTGCTTAGAAATGGTTGGGGTTGTGGAGACGATTCAGTGCTATTTATAAAGCACTGTAGCGCTCCGTGTTCCTCCCGTACCTTTTTCTTGACAGGAGATAACGGCTGGCGCCAACAGATGGTGTGACGTAGAAGTTGTAGTACATTTTCAACTTCAGAGTTTCTAAGCCTTCGAAAACTGTCAAAAAGGGTCCCAAAATCTGAAACACAAATTAATTGGAAAAGTGAACATTTTAAGAAAAACATAAATGACGGACAGATGCTTTCACAACTTTGACACCAAAATTTTATAGGTCGTTAGTGATAAGCTCTTTTGATAGTAAATTGCGACCGTCACCTTTTTGGCTGCATAAGGTTCAAGTTCTTCTCAATTTCCGTCAGAGCATAGTATTCGACTCTAGTTTTAAAAATTGTCCCGGTAGACGCCAATAGATGGCGTGGAAGTAGGTGATCCATACTTTCTTCAACTGTAGAGGCTCTTATTTAGTCAATCTGTATGCTCTTCGAGTGCCTGTCGTGAAATAGTAACAAGACCTCAAACTAAAGAGACAAATTAGCAGTCGAAAATGACAAGAAAAGTGAAGCCTACTATTGCTTTTAAAAGTCTGCTAGGAGAGCTAAGAAAAAATATACAAACAATTTGATTGGCAAGTCTTAAATTGGTTGAAAAATGTTATTTTAAGGCTTAAAGAACTATGTCCGCCTTTAGATGCTTGTATAAAGTTGTGGCCGTCATAAAAAGTTTCAAAAGCTTCTCAATTTTCGTCGGAGAATAGTCCCGGCAAGTTTTCTAATTCGGCTTGGATAACTCTTTCTCAATATGGAAGAAAGTCAAGGAAAGGTGTTTAGGGATTTTTTTTTCCTGTGGATATTCTGAAGTTTACGGCGTCTTAATTTAGATTTTAATATAAAAGACCGACATACGATATCGGATTACGTCCCCTTCACGTTGGTTCTAAGAACGGCTTCCTTCAAAGTGCTAGCGCTAATTTTTTTAACTTACTCCACTACGTTGTAAGAGAAAGATATTGTATTCGTACAAAATTTCGAACTCGAGATGTTATTCAATTCTGACATTACGATGATAGAGGAACTCAAAAATCGCAAAATTCTGTCCTTCTGTCTGTCTGTATGACTGTATGTCCAGATGCCTACAGCCTATACGCCTGCCCGGATTTCCTTCAAACCTAGGATTTGTAGTTTGGGGGCTTACAGTTCGGGGCCGTTTTTTTTTTTGCACGGTAACCCTACGTACAAAATTTTCATACCAGTTTGATTTGTTCGCAAACGGTTCTAACGATTTCAACCAAAATTGATATTTAAGCTTAAGTAGATGAGGCGACCACGACTGCATACTCAGTTTTCCGCTAAAAAAAAAAAAATCGGATAACGGTACTTTTGAAATTTGGACATATCTCAAAAACGGTCCATACGATTGTAACAAAAATTCATTTCTAAGGTAATATGGTCATTTCGAACTTAACGGCAAACTCAGTTTTTCTCTGTATAATCGTGAAATGGATTTTTGAAAAAGTCATCTTTTAAAAATTTAGTTTTCTTAAGTTTACTTGAAAACGACAACATCGATTTCGACCAAAATGTAAACTGGAGTAAAATTGATGTTTTCAAAATGATTGTGTCCTGAATTTTCAATTCCATTCACCGAAAACGCTAATTTTAAAAACTGCTCATACCTCGAAAACCCCATTTTCGATTTAAAAAAAAAAAAACTTTAAAAACCTAGTAATGCTTACATCCCGAACAATAACTTGTACTCGGTTTTCAGCTGAATAGTTAAGCATAGTAAATATTTTTCAAACTAAACGTTGCAATATTTGGTACCGTTTTGTCTGCCAAATTTTACAAAAAACCGCTCTAACGATTTTGATCAAAATGCTTATAAAGGATAATAAAAGTATTCTAAATAAGATCCCGTACATAGTTTTTCTCGAAAAATTCGAATAAATCAGATTAATAATTATTGATCAAAAATTACTTCACAAATCCCGATTTGTATTCACATATCTACGGTATATTTTTGTAATAATCCCAATTTTCTACTTCTAATAAAAATGTTATAACAGCTAAGCAAAACTTATTTTTAACAAATGTAACCCACTTCTTTTTTTAACCATATTCAGTATGCACCTTTAAATAATAGCAACCGCAATCAGAAACTCCCACTTCATTTTTACACCACACACGTCAATAGATATTGGGATATTCAGTTTATAACTGCTAACGCATATTCAAAAACAAATCTCACAATTCCTACAATATACATCTATGTAAAGATATAGATCTATCACGAACCCTGCTTCCAATCATAGACAACTTATACCAGCGTTAATAATCAAAATAAAAAGATGACCTAACAGATCAGAAAGCAGAAACTCCTATAACGCTTGTCCTCGTACTCAAAAATCGTGTAAAGTGTAAGAGCTTACAAAATAGTAAAGTGGCACTTAAAACTCTCTCACCAGAACCTGTGACAATTCCCTTTTACTGACAGAGCCTACTTTCAAAAACTCACATTGTTATTTGATACTGCCATATCAGATGAACTACCCAAAAGTGAATTTTATTTAACACTATTCCTTTTCCTATATTCTATCTTTGCACTGTTTCTTTTAACTGGCATTGTTTTTCAGTTTTTTACCTAATAAAATAAGAAAACAAACGAGCAAACTTTTGATGAACGAGAAAGTTTCGTTCGACTCAGTCGTGCACTTTATTCCTTCTGTATTTGCTTAACATTTTATTGTTATCTTGATAAAATAAAAATAAATTGTACAATTTTTATTTGCGAACAACTGCTAATTTATCATCTTCTGGCGAATGCCATTGAGATGTATATATTCAAGGGCCACAGTTTCTGAGAACATACCTCTGATCGGTGCTGTTACTGTGTGCATGAGTGTTGAAGTTTCCGGTCATTGCACTCTACCGAGACAATGTGTAACTTGTGGTCACCCTTCCGTCAATTTTAAAGCAATCAGCATCAACTAAACTTCAGACATATACGTCCTGTTTAAAGCGTTAGCCATTCAAAAACCAAAAGATGCAAACCCAAATACAAATACCTTCAAAAGTGCTCCTCCGCGTTTTCTGTACCTTTGTGTTTAGTATTTAATTTATCTCTCCAGTCTGGAATTTTTTTGAAAGATTGGAAGAGGTCGTTTTTAACGCCCATATAAAAATCTGGATCGAGGCACGATCCAATCTGTTAAATTTCTTCTATCCCTAAGTTGTTTGAAAAAATAGTTTGTGACAAACTTACACCTCTCTTAAATAGATTTATCTCTCCGTCTCAGCATAGATTCGTTACAGGCAGATCCACTACTACAAAAAATCTCTCAATTTTTTTGTAATACTGCCTTGAATTACCTTCAGAATGGCTCGCAATGTGATGTCATTTATACAGACTTTGGTAAGGCGTTTGATCGCGTTAACCATAGAACGGTAATTTCCAAACTGACTACGTTAGGATTTCACTCCAATATCCTAAAGTGGATTCATTCCTACTAAACGGATCGTATCCAGTATGTTCGCATAAACCAAATGCTCTCGTCACCAATTTATGTCACCTCTGGAGTACCTCAAGGTAGTCATCTGGGCCCTCTGCTCTTCCTTTTTAAATGACATTTTGACTTGTTTTTGAGTTCCCAGTGTCTTGTGTTTGCCGACGATTTGAAGATCCTCCGACCAATACGTTCAGTTCAAGATTGTATTCTTCTACAAGAAGACCTTAAACGTCTTTCTATTTGGTGTAACGACAATGACCTTCATCTCAATATCTCTAAATGTCAAAGCCTTTCTTTTTATCGTCACCTCTCTCCAATTCCCTTTACGTACGTAATCGATAATACCCCTTTGTCCATTATTTGCTCCAAAAAAGATCTTCGAGTTATTTTTGACATACAACTTAGTTTTTGCAAGCACATTGAGTTTTTGCGGAATTCGAAAGACTTTCAAGATCCTCATACTCTTAAATGTCTATTTTTTGCATTTGTCAGATCACATCTTGAATACTGCAGTATTGTATGGAATCCTTTTTACGAAGTACATTCTTTTAGAATTGAGAAGATCCAATAGCGTCTTACTAGAGTAGCTGTTCGTAGACTGCGATGGAATATTGAAATGCCATCTTACGAGACGAGGCGCAAATTATTTGGTATCTTACCACTTTTCAGACGGAGGCAATATTTGTCCGTTATGTTTATTCTCGATTTGATAGATGGTCGTATCGATTGCCCTTTTCTACTATCATTAGTTGGATTTTATGCTGCTGCGAGAGTTCTTAGAAACCGCTTTTTATTTCATATACCCTATCATAGGGTTAACTATGGTTACAATGAACCAGTTTCTAGATGCCTTAGGGAATCCAATAAATATTGTGATGTTATTGATTTTAATATTAGTAGAGAATCATTTAGGAATAAACTAATCCTGTTGTTAGGCTTTGGTGGTAATTTTTAAGTATAATTTTTTTGTAGATGTACTCATTTGATTGAAATAAATAAACAAAAAAAATTGTCAAATTGTCCACATCTCACGAGCTCCAATTAGCGACATGCCAACTAACCAACTTAACTTGCAATCGGTGAGTTCCTTCAATGGATACTTCCGCTTCAACCGCCTGGCCGCGCCGTTGAGTATCCCCTGCCCTCCATTAACTCCAAAGGGCCCTTAAAAACCCTCCCTACACCAATAAACAGGCAATCGGTCGTCCTCCATCAGTATATATACAAAATATCTGAGCAGGAGTCCAGCAAAACACCAAACTCCCATTAAATCTCACTTTCGAAATTTCCTCCCCATGACGGCGTACAAAAAAAAAAAAAACAATAACACCAACTCCGAGAGCGTGTTGAGTTGTTTCTGTTTTTTTTTTTTTTGCGTGCGCTTTTTCCAGTGGTAAGTTTGTGGTTAACTGGTGCGTGCGTATCTACCTTTCACACGCGGTTTGCTCTGCGATTCCCTCCCGAACCCCACCCACAACTTGATGCTTAACTGAAGCACAGCACATTATTGCCGCACACGCAGTTAATGCGGCGGAAATCGTGATGACTCTTTTTCGCCGTTGGTTTACTCTGAATTGAATATTATTATTGCAGTGTGTACCCCTGGACAGATTACCACCCTCTTGTCTGACAATGGGACGCAATTTTACGCATATGGAGTTTTATTATGGGATTTACAGAGTTTTTTTTTTTTTTTAATGGTGCGAGAATGATGTTCCACGCACGCAGCATGGCGTACGCGTATCCGAGTCGCGCCAATTAATAAAAATAAATAAATTTCACTTATACGGGGTAATTATTGTTGTCGCGGATGAGTGGCGGGTGGTTTTCGGTGGGGGATGGATTGGATTTTGGTAGAAGGCGCATGTTTTCGCATGTCTGGGTGGGGGCGGCTGTTTCCCGCGTCTGCCCGATGGCGACGGTCAATTGATAATCATTTAATTGGGATTCGAATTCCGTTGCGGTGGTATACACAAAATGATTATTATTTAATAAAATATCTGCAAATAATTATAGAATCAACTGATTGTTGGCGCACATATCGTTGGTGTTTTTTTTTTTCGTGCTTAACTTCTCCATAGGGTAGAGTGCGTTTGAGTGCATGGTCGTTTTTAGAAAATCTTCTTGGAAGTGTTTTGCTAATAAATAACATTTACTCGTAAGCCCCTCGTGGCACTGTTGAAGCGTTTTAAAGGGTCTTTCATTACGTTGCATTTAAATCATATTTTGTTCTCTTTCTCCGTCTTCTTCTCTTATTTAGAAATGTCTGCAACACATTTTCCAGGATGTTTGTCTTTCATTTGCTTCCAAAATCTCTAATCAATCTGATAAACTGTCAAACTGCCGTCGCCCTTTTGACGAGGTTCCCAACACTGTAAGAATTATTTTAGATTGGGGGGCAAGGGGGCGTGGCACCTTCCATACAACAAACATTAAGACTTAAATATTTGTAGAAAAATAAAAACACTTATAACTGACAATCTTGTGTAGTGAAATTCAATCCGTAGATGTAAACTGTCAGTGCGAGAAATTTTACAAAATGTGGGCGGGATTGAAAAAAACGAGGCGTGCACTTAAAACGATATGTTTTGATATTAATGATAGCTCAAGCTTCAGAATTTGGTAAAAAAAAAACGCATATTGCTTGTTAAGCAACGTGTGTGGTATTAGAAAAGGGGGCGTGGCACATTCCATGCAAAAAGAAGCATTAAAAACCCTTACATATGGGCACTTCTGTGAGATCTAGTTTCGAAATTCGGTACATCCATGCATATTGTGTATAGCAAACAGTTTACCAAATGTGGGCGGAATTGTAGAACGAGGCGTGGCGCCTTTCATGCAACAAAGTCGTTTAAAAGACATTTATGACTGATTTAGCGTTGAATTTTGGACGCATTTTGCCTGTTGCAAGAATAAAACATCGTTTTGTGAGGGATTGAGCAAAGGGGCGTGGCACTTATCATGCAACTTGGTCAGTCGAAACCCTGTGTCATGTCGAAAGCGTTTTGCAAAATGTGGGCGGTATTGGAGAACAGGGCGTGGCACTTTTCTTGCAACTTGGGCACTTAAAATCCTGCATATTGACATTTTTTGGCAGTTTTAGCCTTCAAATCTTGTAAATCGATGTATATTGCTTGTCGAAAGCTTTTTGCAAAATGTGGGCGGTATTGGACAACAGGGCGTGGCACTTTTCTTGCAACCTGGGCACTTAAATTCCTGCATATTGACATTTTTGACAGTTTTAGCCTTCAAATCTTGTAAATCGATGTATATTGCTTGTCGAAAGCGTTTTGCAAAATGTGGGCGGTATTGGACAACAGGGCGTGGCACTTTTCTTGCAACTTGGGCACTTAAAATCGCGCATATTGACATTTTTTGGCAGTTTTAGCCTTCAAATCTTGTAAATCGATGTATATTGCTTGTCGAAAGCGTTTTGCAAAATGTGGGCGGTATTGGACAACAGGGCGTGGCACTTTTCTTGCAACTTGGGCACTTAAAATCGCGCATATTGACATTTTTTGGCAGTTTTAGCCTTCAAATCTTGTAAATCGATGTATATTGCTTGTCGAAAGCGTTTTGCAAAATGTGGGCGGTATTGGACAACAGGGCGTGGCACTTTTCTTGCAACTTGGGTACTTAAAATCCCGCATATTGACATTTTTTGGCAGTTTTAGCCTTCAAATCTTGTAAATCGATGTATATTGCTTGTCGAAAGCGTTTTGCAAAATGTGGGCGGTATTGGACAACAGGGCGTGGCACTTTTCTTGCAACTTGGGCACTTAAAATCGCGCATATTGACATTTTTTGGCAGTTTTAGCCTTCAAATCTTGTAAATCGATGTATATTGCTTGTCGAAAGCGTTTTGCAAAATGTGGGCGGTATTGGACAACAGGGCGTGGCACTTTTCTTGCAACTTGGGTACTTAAAATCCCGCATATTGACATTTTTTGGCAGTTTTAGCCTTCAAATCTTGTAAATCGATGTATATTGCTTGTCGAAAGCGTTTTTCAAAATGTGGGCGGTATTGGACAACAGGGCGTGGCACTTTTCTTGCAACTTGGGCACTTAAAATCCCGCATATTGACATTTTTTGGCAGTTTTAGCCTTACAATTTGGTAGATGGGTGTATGTTGCTTGTCGATGGGTTTTGCAAAATGTGGGCGGAATTCAACGATAGGGCGTGGTCCTTGCTATACAACAAAACCATTTAAAACGCTTATGTGACAGTTTAAAGTGGTCGGGATTGAATACGGATCACCGTTGAGCAGTAATAGTCAACCGCAAATGATTTTCCTCGCAAAAATTCGAAAAAAAACTGGGCGATTGCTCTCACCTATGTTCTGGGATAGCTAGTCACGTTTTCAAAGAAGGTGAACATCAGTGCAATCTGTCCTATAACTGGCCGTAAATCTTGCAGCTTGCAAAGTAATTATTTTGGGCGAAAGAAAGTTACGTTCTCAACAAAATTTCGCTCAAATTCCTTCTCAACTGGTCCGATCGCTCCACTGTTTGACCACCCGGCAGCTGCATGCTGCGCGATGGTGAAATATTGGCCTCCGAATGATTCCAACTCTTCAATTTGTTTACATGGAGTCTGCCTTGACATAGCCCCAAAGAAAATAATTAAATCGATCTATTTTTGCGCCAAAAATCGTTCTCTAGTGCTGCCACATTTGTTTTGTTTGGTCACACGATTATCCAGCATCCACACAGCCCCTGCCGCCGCTTTTATTGTTGACGAATGAACCCATCGTGCCGTTTACTTATTTTGTGCGTTGGTGTGTAAAGCTACTGTCATATGTTTTCACAAGCGGAATATGTCAATAATCATCGGGTAAAAATTAATTCAAATGGAGCGCCGCGCCGCACGTTGTGCTTAATTTTCAGAAAATGCGCCACACTCGTACACATGAACTTGGAACGGCTCGGCATTGCTTTGCATTGGCTGTTATTCTTCCATGTGGGGGAGCGACTGACTGTTTTTCAGTGAAATGCATAAAATTACCGATAAACACGGAATTGAATTTTTTCCCTTCGCATAATCAATTTTCTTTTTTACCAACGGATTTAATTACCATTGCAGTGTTATCGGTGTCATTTTTCCCTTCGCATGATTCCAATAATTATGTTTACCCTTGTCAATTGTTTTTCTATATGCCCAACTGACAGGTGGTGGATTATTTGCAAAATTGATACTACCTATTGCTGAAATGTATATATATGCCTAATCGTTAAATTGATTTTGTTTTTCTTTCTATTTTCAGATTAAAACTAGAATGCGAAAAGTTAGCAAATGAAAAAACAGAAATGCAACGTCATTATGTGATGGTAAGTCTTAGTTTCTTGAAACTCCCATTCATATAATGCTTTAAATTAATTTGGGGGACACAAGAATGATTTATATCAAGCGCCAACTAATTCGTTTAAAAATACGAAAATCATCCTTCAGAAACGGACAGAGAAATGAGTCGAACAGAAAAAAAAAAGCGAAAAAAATCACCCTTCTTTTGCATAATTTTGTATCACTTTTCTTTCAATTATACCCTTTTAAAGAATTCAACCCAATTCACCCCTAAAGGGGAGACGACCAGAGAGCACAAAAAAAAAATATATGTAATAATGAAATGAAAGGACACTCTCACGTCTCAACGCGCGGCAGGGTAGGAATTCTTTTCTAGATCATCACCCCGTGAAAGAACACAGATAAAAGAAATCTCCCTTTCTGTGTTATTTTTTAGCCACCCCGCTCCTGCATCATTATCCTCCGTTCCGTGAAATTTTAATTTAAATTAAAATTCCAAATCAAGGAACACACACAGAGGCTGTATGCTAATGCGCCGTGTTGGGGCTTGCTGGCGTAAAAAGAAAGGAAAGAAAACCCTTACGTAGGCGGTCATGAACAGAGAACACAAAAAACAACTGGCGGTATAATGGGAGTGGGTGGGGGGGTTACTCCACAAATAATGAAAGTAGAAGAAGAGGAGGAGAAAAAAAAACTGAAGGGCACTGTGTGACAAAGTGGTTGCTTGACTGATTTCAAAAGTGTATACAAACACCATCATCTTCCACCACCCACCTGCCATTGTGCTCAATTTCCTCCCTTTCTTGTTTTTTTTTTTCTTTTTCCTTTGGCAGCTGTTAGCTTTTCCATCAACATTGCTGCAAGTTGTTCCATACGTATGTACACAGATCCACCCGAGCCAACCTTCTTCGAGTGGTAAACCCCGCTCCTTCTCTTGATGCTTTCCCCAGAGTTATTCTCCTTGTTTGTCCTTTATTGCTGGTGCTTAACTCTGTACTCAAACGGTGGTGTTAACGGAGGATTGCGACGACGACTGGTGCGGGGCTGGAGTAAAGAAAAGTCCTTCGACACTGGTGAAAAGAAATTACTTAATTACGTACCAGGTTCAGGTAGTTAAAAGCGCCCATGAACAGCAACAGCGAGCGGGATGGAGAAAGAACATAAACCGTAGTATATATATAGGTGGAGGGTGTGAGGAGTCCTTGTTGTATTCATGGCAAGCGATGAGGACTCATACATGTTTGAGGTTGGCATTCGGGCTGGGCATAGGTAGATGGCAGGATTAAGGAGGCAGAGACGGATTAGAACCGAACAAACTCAGGTGGCAATTTCTTGCAGTGCAAACCGACAGTCGGCGCGAGAAATAAGTGATCACGGGCGGAGGGGGGGTCTGGTCCTAGTATGGTGCTGTCTGGCAAGTTTTAAGTGCTATAATTGGAGGATTTGCATGAGCGATAGGTAGATACATGACGGGATTGTGTGTGGTGTGGATGAGACTCTGATAGGTTTTAACAATCTAATTGCATCAAGATGAAGTACAACTGTGGCTGGGATGATGTTCCCTTCATTTTATCTGACCGAAGTGCTGCTTTTAGAAATGTATTAAGAAAGATTATTTCTTAATTTATATTGCTCAATTACGCCGTCTTAATCCTGTCCAAACTACGGTATGAGCTGTCCCAAAAAATCACAAGATTTTTCGATGGCACTCACCCCCAAACCTGGCAAATAATTGTGTCTCTCCCAAATCAATTAAAATTTCGGTCAAATCCGTTTGTTTGTTCATAAGTTTAAGCGTTTCAGCGAACATTTTTCAAAGTTCTGCACTTCGAATCATTGTTCGTCCAAGTTTAACTCGAGATGATGAATCTCAAAAACATCTTCTACCTAATGCAAGAAATTTTACTAATTTCCTATCATTAGCTCTTTAGGTTAGCATTTTAGCGAAAATCTGGCAACAGTTTTCCCTTGGGAATCATTGTTTTTAAACCTTGAAACTAACCACAAATGCACCGTGAAAATATTGTTTTTCAAGTGGAACACGTTTTAATGAGGTCCGATCAGCAGTTCTTAAAACCTAGCACTTTAGCGAAAATTCAGCGAAGTTTTTTCATTGACAATAAAAAGAACAAGTGCAGTTGCCTACATATACGATAAATTTAAATGAAATCAGTTCGTTAGTTCTTGGGTCTTGGTTTTAATCAATTTCATTGTAATACAGCGAAAACTCAGCGAAATTCTCGCTAACGAATCTAAATTTGTTCTTTTATCATCGCTAGCCGATTATGGTATTCATGTTTTGTGTGTGCGATATAAGTATCAGTTGAATTCCTTTGAACTATTGTTTTCGTGACAGATTTTCTGGTTTGACTTTTCGGCGAAAGTCAGCGATTTTTTTACATTTATCGTCCTATCCTACCGATTACTGCCACAATCGATGAGTACGATTCTGTTTTTTAAACCTTAAACCATCAGGTTAAATCCACATGCAGGTAAAATAAACAAGTGGACATTTCAGCGAAAACTAAAACAGTGTAATGGCGCGCTTTTACTGTTTTCTACATTGAAAACTGCCCAAAACAGTTTCCTTTTTACCTTGAAAAACTTCAGCAAAAATCTTCTAGAACATCTGAAGTTTTGGTGTCTCAGCGAAAATTCGGTGAAAAATCGCGTATTCTTGCTTTTCACTTGAAACGTTAGACTGATACCGGAATTTATAGGAATCTGTTGATCTGAATACCTGTCGTCTTACCGAAAGTTGAGTGAAATGAAAACTGAGTCAAATTGATGTAGCACCTTTTGATGGTCAAGGTGAATGAAATTGCCTTTTCAATAATGATTTTTAATGAAGTGTGGAAGATATATTTACAAGCTATACAGGTACCCGACTAATTCTTCAATTTGAGCGAAAAGTCGGCGAAACACCGCGTCTTGTCTGAACTTCCAAGTTCTTAGTGAAAATTCAGCGAAAATATCATATTTGCCTTTTTATTCTGCAACTATCTGCTTTTGACAGTGGTTATTCGACAAAATCAACTAGTTATGCCTGCATGAAGCAAAGTCTTATTTTTGTTCAAGAACTGTTTTAAAAAAACTGTCAGTTGTCACACAGCACCTGACAAAAGTGACAACCAGATTAATCTTTTATTTATGTAATTCCTTCGGGGTAAAACTCGATAACCGCTGGGCCGATTTTCATGAATTTTTTTTTGTTTCGCTTCTATTTCTGAAAATTCCGAAAAATTGATTTAATCGCATTTAACGGTAGGTGGCGTTGGGGGTGTCAACAACTGACAGCTGCTGTTGCGGTTAAAACGGAGTTATCTTGATTTCATTAATAAAAAATTGACTATGATGCGGTAGGGGTGAGCCTTAGCAGAAGAAATTTTATGACTGACGTATTAGAGCATTTGTGCTGTCAACAATGGTTCATGAAGTGGCTAATCTACCATAGCGTTCTACCATTTTCCTCCTGATTGTCTTAGAATGCTAGGTATATACTCGTTTAATTCAGATTCCTTTCTACTGGGATGATAACTCCTCGTAAATTTCAATTCCATGGCCTCTAATCACGTCACAGAAGTCATCTGTCATTTATGACTTGAAAAGTGGTTCATGTGTTGGCTGATTACTGCTCGATTCATTCCTAACCGAAGCCCAATTCTACAAAACCCCTTACTCAACGAACCCACCTTTGACCCGTTCAAATCAACTGCCAACAACTCCAAGTGCACTCCGCATGTAAGCGTTCATGAATATTTCCGCCAAGCACCTATTAGCCAAGTCGCACACCCTATAAGTACTCACAAGTCGCAACACCGACCCAACCCGCGCTAACACTGCCCTCTTGTACAGCACAAAAGTTACAAGTTTTAATTTACTTTTGCATGAGGCAAAAGCAGGCATATAACACCCCTTTGGTCGGTGTCATCCTTTTGAAATACACTTTGCTCGACACTTGTTTCCTACCTCATACCCATCACCAGCAAGACCAACACCCACTTGGCTAATTTCAAATGCAGAAACTTTCTCCACTCTGACTGTATGCGGACCAAGCTGAACTTTATTGTTGCGCTTCACTTAAAGTTAATTACAACGGTTTTCCATCTTTTTTCTTTTTTTTTTTTTGTGCTATGTACCTACTTCAGTTTGTTTCGTTTTTGCACATTTCCCAGTAGTACTTGTAACTGGTGGGGCTGTGCAATTTGTATGACGTGTCCTTACTGAGTAAATAAAGTAATGGCGACGAGGATTGTACAAAAGAAGGCAGGCAAAAAAAGAAATAAAATATATATATTAAATAACCAGCGGGGTTTAAACCCTACAGCGCAACAAGAGAAGGCGAAGTAGAAAAATAAGTGCGAAAGTATACAAATTTGTTGATGGTCATGCTTGTGTTTTGTTTTCGGTGTTCTTTTTCCCTTTATCATTTATTCAAAAGGACGACTTGCTGCTGGCAGGGGTTGCAGTTGGGAAATGTGTTTTTTTTTTTCTGTAATAAGCGGGAAAAGAAGAAGAAGAAATAAAATGGGAATTTACATATTTAAATCGCTTTATCTTGATTTAAAAAAAAAAAAAACGTAATAAATGGAAATAGAAAGGCATCAAGTATGGTCTCCTGTGGTTTTTCATTCAAAAAAAAAAGAAAAAAAAGAACTGAAGTTCTGAGATAGAATGCCATTGTTTGTGGGCACTTTAAATTGTCATTGGCTTGTACGAGTCGTGCAGGATGAAAAGGATCAACGATTTATATGAAAATTATTTACTGACAGAATGTGCGATTTTCTGTAGGCAAGTGAAAATCTCCGGTTTTAGAATAGTGTTGGATAAGATAAGAGAAATGAAAACTTCTTGTTTCGTTAGAAGAGGGTTATTCATATACGAGTTATATATGTTATTGATATACGACATACGAGTATGTATCCGTATCATTGTTTTCTTGCTGAAGCTGTTTTGTAGAAAAATCGAGAACATGCACCCCGAAAGCAACAAATAAATAGGAAGGTACGTGGAACAATCGGTCTCGCCCAACCTACAAGAGATGAAGTTCATTTTATGCGATGGTAAGTTTCAACAAACCTACAAGAGATGAAGTTCATTTTACACGATGGTAAGTTTCAGCAAAAGGGTATTTAAATTTAAATAAGTTGAACTATGTAGATCAAACAAAACTATCGGTGTCTTTACAGTACGTACAAGGAATAGTTTCACGTTTCCAATTGCTGTCTCAGTTCTAGGTGGTTCGGGTCGCAGTCCTTAAATTTGAGACTGAAGAAGAAATATTGCGTCCACTTTTTCACCGTGGACTTTCAAACGTTTAGTTCTAGTTAGTTCTAGCTGTGACCTATCTAGGAGCAGACTCTTACTTGTTAAATGAAAAATCGACAAGAATGCGCACTTTAAGTCCTCTCTGGGTGCAGTCTTCAAATTAGAGACCGACGGAAAATAAAGTGGCCACCTTGACTTAACCCCGCAAATAAACGTTTTATTATAAACAGTTCTTTTCCAACTTATCGGAAATAACTTTTAACATCTGCGCCTTCATTCCGAAAATGTAACAGCCATCAAATAACAAGAACTATAGATGAACGTGTTCATTTCATAGCATCTGACCTCTTAGCATTTAGCTTTAAACGCTGTAATGCTAGCTTTTTCTTAGTGTGAGCTTTCAGACACTAAGAAAGTTTTACAAAAATCGTTTATATGATCTGAACTGCAGCTGAACGTAAACAGGTCACAGTAAATTCACCACTAAGTAGTTCAGGCATCAAATAAAAAAAAGAGCTACACACTCACAAGTCCTTGGATAACTTTTAGGGTTAGTTCCAGCCATGGGGCTGTACTCTTAAGGAAAAGGAACTACATTCTCACGAGTCCTTGGATCACTTTTAGGATTAGTTCCAGCCATGGGGGCTCTTCTTTAAGTGACGCAAAAGAACTGCATTCTCACAAGTCCTTGGATCACTTTGAGGGTTAGTTCCAGTCATGGGGGCTCTTCTCTAAGTGACGCAAAAGAACTACATTCTCACGAGTCCTTGGATCCCTTTTAGGGTTAGTTCCAGTGGTGGAGGCTCTACTCTAAGTGACGCATTGGAACAGAAGTACTTAGAACTGTTATCCAACCTTCCTGTTCCTTCAATAGTTTTTTTTTTCTTGTTTTTAACTCGACCAATTGGCGCTTTTTGTTTCACTCTACTGAAGTACGAACGGCACAAAATAATTGGAACTACAGCTGAACTCAAGGAGGTTATAATTCATAATAAGTTCTCCCCGAACATAATATTAAAATTTATGCTTTTGTTATGTAATTTTAGTAACTTTATTTGTTCCTATCCAGCTCCTGGTCAAAAAGTTGTTCCCACGAAGAATATTTGTGGCGCAAAATCCATGAACTTGATGAACGCCAGGAGGTCGTAGTAAGTTCTCAGTCAAATAGTAGGACATCTTCTAAAAAACTTTACAAATCCCGTATATTCAGAAAAGACGCATCTGGCGGAGATAAAGCTGAGACATTAAGATCTAAGTCCAGTTCGGATATATGATTACCTGTAAAATGAGTATTTTTTTATATATGGCTACCTACAAAGCCGAGATGCTTACAAATAACAGTTGTGCATTTGAAATATTGTCGATTCTCTAGTCCTCGACTGGACACAATGGACCCAACTGATGGTCTATGTGAAGCTGTGGCAGAAACCACAAGAGCGCCCTTTAACCTACCTATAGTCCTCGACAAGTTCGGTTTTTTTTTTAATGCCAACAGACCTACGTATACCTAACATACAGAGGTACATAGCTAGTGCTCTGGGAATATATCCCCGGAAAGTGATTTTCAAAGTTTGCTTGTCCTTTAGCCAAATTTTCCTCACAAAGGTATCTCAGACCTCCACACAAAAAAGCTTTAAAGTTTCAATTTATCCACTTGAAACCACTTAAGCTCAGCCCAACGCTTCAAATGGTCACTTTTAGTGTACCATTTTGTGCAATCTCTCGCTGGCTTAAGCCGGATTACTCCCACGCAATCTATTTGTTCAATTCATCCCAAAAGTGGAGTAAAAAAGATCCACAATTAAAGGAATGGCTGTTGTTTTTTTTTTTATATTAATCACCCTCTAAAGAGGTTGTGAGTGCTCCTCTAATGTAGTCTGAAATAAAGCCTACCTCCTTCTGTCAAGTTTAAAATTTCTACACGCGCGTCGCCCAGTTTGACAGCGCCTACACTGATACACGAAAGTGTCACTGCCAACAGTCTTCTGGGTCAAAGTTATTTCACAAAATCCTTGTGCGACAAACCTAACCAAGTTGACCCTGCCACCGCTCCAAGTCTGATAATGTTTCATTCCGTTTACGGTTTACCCAATTTTCCGCCGTTGATATCGATGCCACCCACTGTACTAACTCGTCAAATAATAAGAACTTCCCGCTTTTCAGCTTTTTTGAACTTAAATTCTCCAAGAAACGCCGACTAAGTTCGTACACGACCTCTAACCCTAATTATCCCCTAAGCGATATAATTTTCTCGGCCGCCCGCCTCCCTTAAATCACTCATCATCCGGCCCGCTTGCAAAAATACCATTACTCCCCATCGAATGAGTTTTATGAAACTCGCAACCCTCAAACACCGGATATTATCCTCAGCATACATATACATACAGGCGACGACGACGACGACGACGACTGTGCCAGCATAATTATTTTAATCAGTTAATTCCACACCGACAACGCCACCGCATTAACCGCCGCCGCCACCACCGCGCGGAGCCGCCAAACTAACCAAACTTTTGCAAATCAACCCGAATGAGCGAACACGTTGCCACCCGCGAGAGCAGCCACTACTGTTCCTGCCGCCCGCCGGCTTTAACACGGAAAGTTAAAAGTTTTCCCTTTTACAACACACGATAAAGTGTTCAGTCTATGTGTGTGTGTGTGTGTGGTTGTGTGGCACATTTTTACTACACCCACTGACACCTTCTAGTCGAAAACAGGAATTTCACGCGCGAAAAACCCGAGGGAAATATTTTCAACTGGCAAATTGTGATTATTAAGTGCGGCGTGTGGCTCTGTGTGTGCGTGTGTGTGGAGTGGGTGGGTGTCGCCGCCAGAAAACAAGACAACAACGCAGGGCAAACGTAAACTTGGAATAATGGAAATTTCCTCCTAAATTACCAACTTTCGATAAACATGTCTACTCCATTTGCCAGCGAATCTCACCCTCAAACTCAGAGTTGATTTCATCGGGGGTCTTGTATGTGTAACGTGTTGTTCACTTGAAATTTTCTGAAAATAATATGTCACACGCTACCTATGTTAACAGTAATTTACTGCAACCCCCGCGCACTTGTAGTGCTACCCCACAATGACCTCGCTTTGAATTAAATGATTGCCCTGCAATTAAACACGAAAAACAGGAGCACTACACTAGGAGCTGTGTCATTATTCTGCAAGTGTTATTAACGCACAATATAGGGCTGTTTAGTGTAAGTGTGTGTGGACCACTATAGTGTGCTCATGGAGTCAGCCACCCACCACAATTAAACGAGTGGTTTTATTGAAGAAGCGACACAAGTCCTTTCCCATTTTTATCAATTAGTACACGTGTACCGTCGTTTAGGGATCAAAAGGGCAGTTAATTGCGAGCGGAGAACTGTGTGTGTGTTTGTGTGAAGGATAAATGGCTCTCACACACAGGTGGGTAGAGTTCTGAGTATAATGAATAATAAAAGAGCGAAGCGAAACATATGAACAAAGCTGAGAAGTGTCTGTTTGGAACACAAAGTGGCAATTACGAAGAACGCTAATGCCTCCAAGTTAAACATTTACTTGGCATCGCTTAGGGGTGTCTATAATTGAGTGCAGAGCGACAATTAAAAGAATTTATCGGCTCGGCAGCGAATGCAGCATAAATCGAAGGCGATTTGGAATCGATCACAGTTGATGGGTTGTAGTTTGGTTAGTAAGTGCGTGACAGTTCTGAAATAGGGCAGTAGGCGGCACTTAAGTGACAGCTAATGTGTCAGGAGAGCGAATTAAATAGGTATGCAGTCTCGAACCAAGAAAAGGTGAGCGGGCAGAGATATAGACCCTCACTGGTGACTTATACTCTCGGACATCACAACTCATCGATGAAAAGTAAGGGTCCTAATCACGACTGTCATAGACTGAGTGCTAAAGGAGCAAGTTCGTAAACAGGATCCAATTCTGCCTCCATAAATATAAATGAAAACTACCGATGGTATAAAAAAGAAGTGATCCAGAAAATAGATTATACCACGGACGTCAACAACTTGAGACGATTGTCGTAAGTCATCTGGCCCAAGAAGTATAGCAATATCTGACAATTGTAGTGAATCGGACAACATTTTTTTGTAATTTTGTTTGCAAAACAAACGCTTTGACATCATTGACTGATAAACGATGTTTTTGATGGCAAACCTTCTTACGTTCAATTAGAAATATCTATCATCGTCCATTTAGTAACTGGATAACTTCTATGATACGAAAAATACAACAGTTCTATTTTGAAACTTATTGAAACCAGGGACCTCTAACAGGAAACTACAATTGGTTGCCGTTGGTAGAAGTGTAACGCTGTTTTGTAACGAAAAGTTGGGCTGGTGATATCAACATTATTTACCTGCAGACATTTTATTATTTTCATTCAAGAGCATTCCCTTTGGCATTTGCAGAGAAAACAATGATAAGATGTCACCAGTGAGTTTGCAAAAGACGTCAACTTAACCTATAAACGTAACCCTTTCAGCTTCGAATTAAAGGTCTGATTACTCTAAATTATACGATTTCTACAAAATAAATAACGCGAGTCATCACTAGTGAGTTTGATAAGCAGGCAGCACACAGCGCTGATTGAAAGTTTTTCTATTTGCCGAGAAAACAATGATAAGATGTCACCAGTGAGTTTGGAAAAAACGACAATCTAACCTGTAAACGTAACTCTTACGCGAGTCACTAGTGAGGTTTCAAAAATCCGTTGTAAACACTGACACAATCATGTTGTACCTAGCCCTGATTGAAAGTCCTTTAGCCATCTATTATCTTGATTACTATTATCTAGTCAGCTCTTTCTTGAGTACAAAATTTTAGCGTAACTGCTTAGGAAGCGAGTCACTAGTGAGTTTCATACAAACAGTGGAACACGCATGTTCAAATATAGTACCTTCCCTCAGTTTCTGAGTTCTATCAACTCCAGAGACAAATGCGGAATGGACCTTGAATGTCTGCGAAACCTTAATGGAAGTCACTAGTGAGTTTTCGAGAAAACTTTAGCAAAACTGATGATATCTTAGTATCTTGTGAATCTCTTATCTCATGCATTTGCAGTCGCATTTGTAGTTATGTCTAAAATATGAATTAAATCCGAAACACTAAGTTTTAACTTGTAAAATAAACTTGGAACTCGGAACTCACTAGTGAGATTTGCTGAAATGGTAGCCATTTAGAGCCTATTTCCTGACTGTGAATTTTTCAACTTTAGATTTAGGTATATTTAGTCGTTTCTATGTTTTCTTCGCAGGCTTTTTTTGTCTTTGTGAAATCAATAGAAGTCACCAGTGACTTGGATGAAATTAAAGCTAGTCTGATGAAATCTTTTTTAACAAGTGATATAGTAACACTCGCCCGACGACATAAAGTTTCTGTAAAACACCATATAAGAACAGAAGCATCTCGTGATCGTGATAACTCATAGTCTGTTCTTCTAGAACTTCTTTTTTCATCTTCTACTTCGTTGTAAAAATGTCATCTAAATTTTTGCTGAATCTAAAAATTCCTCAAACATTTGTCTTCCATTTTCCTAGCAATGGCGTCTTTTTATATAGAAAATGGCGCCACTTGGGATTTCCTTGGATAGTCCATATAAATATTATTAGTTATTCCAGGGCATACACTTCGACGTAAAAATGTCGTCTAAATTTTTGCTGAATCTAAAAATTCCTCAAACATTTGTCTTACATTTTCCTAGCAATGACGTCTTTTTATATAGAAAATGGCGCCACTTGGGATTTCCTTGGATAGTCCATATAAATATTATTAGTTATTCCAGCGCATACACTTCGACGTAAAAATGTCGTCTAAATTTTTGCTGAATCTAAAAATTCCTCAAACATTTGTCTTCCATTTTCCTAGCAATGGTGTCTTTTTATATAGAAAATGGCGCCACTTGGGATTTCCTTGGATAGTCCATATAAATATTATTAGTTATTCCAGGGCATACACTTCGACGTAAAAATGTCGTCTAAATTTTTGCTGAATCTAAAAATTCCTCAAACATTTGTCTTACATTTTCCTAGCAATGGCGTCTTTTTATATAGAAAATGGCGCCACTTGGGATTTCCTTGGATAGTCCATATAAATATTATTAGTTATTCCAGGGCATACACTTCGACGTAAAAATGTCGTCTAAATTTTTGCTGAATCTAAAAATTCCTCAAACATTTGTCTTCCATTTTCCTAGCAATGGCGTCTTTTTATATAGAAAATGGCGCCACTTGGGATTTCCTTGGATAGTCCATATAAATATTATTAGTTATTCCAGCGCATACACTTCGACGTAAAAATGTCGTCTAAATTTTTGCTGAATCTAAAAATTCCTCAAACATTTGTCTTCCATTTTCCTAGCAATGGCGTCTTTTTATATAGAAAATGACGCCACTTGGGATTTCCTTGGATAGTCCATGTAAATATTATTAGTTATTCCAGGGCATACACTTCGATGTAAAAATGTCGGCTGAATTTCTGCTGAATCTAAAAATTCCTCAAACATTTGTCTTACATTTTCCTAGCAATGGCGTCTTTTTATATAGAAAATGACGCCACTTGGGATTTCCTTGGATAGTCCATGTAAATATTATTAGTTATTCCAGGGCATACACTTCGACGTAAAAATGTCGTCTAAATTTTTGCTGAATCTAAAAATTCCTCAAACATTTGACTTACATTTTCCTAGCAATGGCGTCTTTTTATGTAGAAAATGGCGCCACTTGGGATTTCCTTGCATAGTCCATGTAAATATTATTAGTTATTCCAGGGCATACACTTCGACGTAAAAATGTCGGCTGAATTTTTGCTGAATCTAAAAATTCCTCAAACATTTGTCTTCCATTTTCCTAGCAATGGCGTCTTTTTATATAGAAAATGGCGCCACTTGGGATTTCCTTGGATAGTCCATATAAATATTATTAGTTATTCCAGCGCATACACTTCGACGTAAAAATGTCGTCTAAATTTTTGCTGAATCTAAAAATTCCTCAAACATTTGTCTTCCATTTTCCTAGCAATGGCGTCTTTTTATATAGAAAATGACGCCACTTGGGATTTCCTTGGATAGTCCATGTAAATATTATTAGTTATTCCAGGGCATACACTTCGATGTAAAAATGTCGGCTGAATTTCTGCTGAATCTAAAAATTCCTCAAACATTTGTCTTACATTTTCCTAGCAATGGCGTCTTTTTATATAGAAAATGACGCCACTTGGGATTTCCTTGGATAGTCCATGTAAATATTATTAGTTATTCCAGGGCATACACTTCGACGTAAAAATGTCGTCTAAATTTTTGCTGAATCTAAAAATTCCTCAAACATTTGACTTACATTTTCCTAGCAATGGCGTCTTTTTATGTAGAAAATGGCGCCACTTGGGATTTCCTTGCATAGTCCATGTAAATATTATTAGTTATTCCAGGGCATACACTTCGACGTAAAAATGTCGGCTGAATTTTTGCTGAATCTAAAAATTCCTCAAACATTTGTCTTCCATTTTCCTAGCAATGGCGTCTTTTTATATAGAAAATGGCGCCACTTGGGATTTCCTTGGATAGTCCATATAAATATTATTAGTTATTTCAGGGCATACACTTCGACGTAAAAATGTCGTCTAAATTTTTGCTGAATCAAAAAATTCCTCAAACATTTGTCTTACATTTTCCTAGCAATGACGTCTTTTTATATAGACAATGGTGCCACTTGGGATTTCCTTGGATAGTCCATATAAATATTATTAGTTATTTCAGGGCATACACTACGATGTAAAAATGTCGGCTATATTTTTGCTGAATCTAAGAATTCCTTAAAAATGTAGTCTTCCAATTTTCCGCGGGTCTGTATTTAGTCATTTACAAGTTGCCTTAAAGAGGCTGCTGCAATTTGGAGTTGTTCTTGGCGACCGATTTGATACCATATTACAACCTAGATTTTTTATAATGTAGTCTTGAAATGAATTCATTGATTTAGTCAATCATTTCATTGGTTTGGTGAATCAGGTCATTGATTACGGACAAGTGACTCATTGATTCCGTCTACTTTTCCACTGGTTTGCGCAACCAGTCATCGATGGATTAATCCGTTTATCGATTTGGTCAATCGGTTCATTGATTGGGTCAACCGGTTCATTGATTTGGTCAACCAGTTCATTGATTTGGTGATTTATATGGTCATCGGGTTAATTTAGTGCAGCATTTCAAGTCATTTCATAGATTTCGAATCCAATGGATTTTGTGGTACCTTTTTTTCTTGTTGATTTAAAGAACTGACCGCTCTAAAAATGCGGAGGTGTTTTTAAATATATGCCAACGACGTCACCTATTCACTCATGTTGTCAATCGATTCTATGCCTAGTCCCATCCATCATCAAATTGCTTCATCGGTTCATTAGTTTTATCTGCCTTTGTCATTCAATGAATTTGCGTCAGTTATTTGGTAAACCGATTCATTGATTCCAGGACTTCCTCCTGCTGAACTCAAAAATTATACTCCCCGAAGACTCATGTTACGACTTAAAAATGTTGCTTTCCTTCATAAGAATCATGGAACCGTTCATTGATTGACTCAGTTGATTCTTCAAATTGCCCGGCCACTTCAGTAACTGAACGAATCCATTGGACACAAAGATTGGATTAACTATTTTTGTATATAGCTCGGCCTACTTAAGGCAATCGAAGGAATCGTATTTTTTTTTCTCCTTAACCTACTTTCAAAAGGTTGATTACCAAGTCCTAAATCGACTCCCTGATTTAATTTATCGACTCGTTTGAATCCCACTTGACAGCGCATGCAATGCCCTCATCAACCTTTCCAATCATTCGATTACATCTTTCCAATACAACGAGAGATCTGCGTAAGCCGCCTTCCGGCTACACCACTAATTATTATTATTTTTCCGACAGAATTATAGAAATCAAAACTCTGAATCGAATTTTAATCCCACTTCCACACCATCTGTCAGATTGATCCTAAACGTCACCCCTCACTAGCCAAACAGACGGCACAGCAGCAAACCAGCATCAAACTGTTTAACATTCACCCTCGACGGAAAACAAAAAAATAGAATGAACACAGCCAGCAGAAGCAACCCCCTATAGGAGAGGAAAAACCTCTTCGTCATTGCCACAAGCTATAGCTAGGGCACTTCATAAATAAAAGCAAATCCAAACGAACCGAAGGACCAAGGGAGGAGGATTAGTCTCTGTGTATGAAGAGTGTGCCGCAACTCCTGAATTACGAATAATAATCATTTTTACCCCCTGATTATACAGTGGTTCGCATTTTTTTTTCTTTGTTTGTGCGCTGCTGAAACACCCTCCTGTTTCACAGAGAGTTTGCCTTGTGCAACCCCATCCTTAGGACCCTGTTCGGATTTAATAAAACTTCCTCCGGCATCGGCGCCGTTGCCGCTCCCTTCGCTCTGTTATAACAGCCGCGCGTATTGCCTTTAATTTCCGGCTGACAAGTTCTTTTTTTTTCAGTGTTTAGCTGCTGGTTGGTATTGCCTGCCGCTCCCCTGTCCTTTTGAGGACATAGGAGGTATATATAGGTAAACGTGCAGATATAGCCGCGCGCTGGTTCTGTGAATTAATTGCAAATTGTGTTACACCCATTTAATCTTCGAGGGATTATGGTGTTGAAAGCAGACATATACACGCGAAGTGGTGATGGTGACGGCAGCGAGGGCGGGTGAACAACATTCCTGCGAAAACACCGAAAAGGACGACGACGAAGAGCAGGGTGATGTGTGCGACACGAAGGTGAGGCAAGGAAACGGGAAGTAATCCCTAATGAAGACACGGAAAAAGCGAGAACTGCGAAGGTTGCCTGGAGAGGTTTTCAATTCAATGGTTGCCACGTAGATTTTTTTTTTCTGTTATTTGTACATCCTTGCGAACACACCCCAGTTGGTTCTGGCCAAATCTATATATGCGTATCTATTTATATTTCTCCTTTGTTCGAGGTCATTCTGTTGTCCTAATGCCAGATAATGGGATTTAACGTAGGATATCATCGCAGGATTCAATGAATACGCAGACAAAACCAGTCAAGCAAAAGCGAATGGAGACGGCAAAAGGAAAGAATTCGATGTGACAGTTGACGTGTGTAATGATTGGCCAAAATTGTTATGGATAACGCATCAATCCGGTGACTTTTCCCCTTCTACATAAGGGACACGTGTGTGTCCTTTGTTGTGGGTAGACATCGAACACTTTGTGTCAGAGTGCGTCACATATTTACATAGCTGGCAATCACAATAATTAGGCACTAGGGAGCTTATAATTGAACGGTGTGTGTGGGGGACGCGCGTTTGGTCGCGAAGACAACTTGAAAGTGAAATTCGATCGGTTAGTGAGTGTGGACGACGCACGGCGCCAGAGAGTGAAGAGTTTTTATCATCTAATTTAATGGCTACGGTGATTTTGTCACAGCGAAGGGTTAGCAACAGCAGCACCCTCGGGATAACACGTGCAAAATATTTTCAGGTTGACATGGGTACCAGTAGGAATTTCATCCAAATGGATGTTTCATTTTTTTTTTTTTTTGTTCAAGGGTTCCATGGAGCTCGTAGCAACCCGCAAAAATTCGAAGAGTGCGTTAAATTACATGACGTGAGTTTTAGCATTTAATTGAAGGGTAGGGTTATGATTAACTGAGTCTAGTGGTGAGTGGTTGTAATTGGCGTTGGACTGCGTTCAAAAGGTGAATAACAACATGATATTGGAGAATGAGGACTGCAGGAACCAATCGCACGAGCTGAAAAATGGGGCATGGACTATTGTGTTGCAGACAATCTTTAAAACAAATAACTCTAATCCTAGTCCAAGTTTACGAGCTTATTTATCGGGATGTCAGTTCAAAGTTAAAAACTAAATTCAATGACCAAACTAATGAATCGATTGAAAAACCAATCGACTGACTGACTGGCTTAATCTATTCATCGACTGACTAAATAAATGAATCGATTGACCAAATTAATGAAGCTTCCGACAAAAATAATGAACCGATTTGAAAAACTAGTCGACTGACCATCGATCGACAGACAAATCATTTGAATCGATCAAATAAACCTTCTAATCGTTTTACTTAATAAATGAATGTTATTTTTTTTACTCGTTACTCGTTGCTTTGCTTATTTTCTTCTATTACTGTAATTTTTAACAGGTTTATCAGTACAAGTAGCAGGAATTTTATCGAAATATTTTAAACCAGAGAAGAAATATCTACTCGTTACTATTTGTTTTATTCAATTCTCAATTTTCTTGAATTTGTTTGACAAGTTTATCAAATATCCGAGCTTTTTAAAGCCAAAGGAAGAACTACTCGTTACTACTTTGTTATCAGCACAAGTTGAAAGACATGTGTATCTCTTTGGAACTACTCGTTAGTTGGTAGTTTTTGTTGTGCTGTAATTTTGGCCAGATTTATCAATTAAAACTGGAGTGCAATTTTTATCTTTATGGAGCTATTTACATCTAAGCTCAAAAACAATTTCCAACTACTCGTTACTTGTGATCTCGTTGAATTTCTGTCATTTTCGACGGGTACATCTTTGAAAACTTTTTTTTATCTCCTTTGAGCAAATAGGCGAACCATTCGGCACTCGCTACTTAACCACTTCTCTCATTGTCTGTCACTTTAAACACGTTTATCACAGTCGAGAGATATTTTCACAGCTCTTTTTAAGAAGATGACTTGCATTTTCGACAGGTTCATCACATCTAGTCTCTCAGCTTTTTTTTACTTTTTAATAGTTAGTAATAACCAATTTTCAGTTCAATTGCAATAAAATTCCCTACCAAAATTTGTTGTTTGCCGCTCACAATTGTGTTATCCGCAAACATGAATATCAAACCAAACATACGAACAAGTCACGTGCAACATATCCTGATTCCTAATCCATTTGTAATAATGCGTAACCAATTTCCAAATCAAATTCCCATCAAGAGAACTTAATTCTCGTTCGCAACAGAAAAAAAAATAATCTCTGATCGCCCCCCTTGGAAACTTATCGCGTTTCACACTTGCTGCTTGATGTTATAATTAAACTTTATCCCTGTCATGGCAAATCGCCATCTGTTTAATATTCCACAATGTAAGCGTTTTCTTTTTTCTTTCGCCATTCCTTTTGCACCCTCGAATGATGACGCGCCCTTCTCGCACCGGTGGTGGAGTAACTACAAAGGGATTTCCCTTTTTATAACAAAGCGGAAACAATTTATTTCCATCCCCCTATATGTATATGCAGATTCTTTTCATATTCACAGCCACACACGTTCCCAATTGAAAGAAGCCCTTAGGCTTGAAACATAAAATAAAAAAATTATAACTCCGTCAACAGGCATATCGCATCAGAAGGGTATTTACTACCCCCGCACCCTACCACACTTGTATCATGATGATCTTAAAATCAAAACAAAAAACCAAAAGTCCATGAATATTCGAACAACTCTCGCCGTCTGCTGCCCGCTCGCTCATATGGTTATGTTTTCATTTTGCACCCCCTAATAGCTGAAGCGAATTAAAAACTCATTTCATGTTCGACGTCGTCTTCGACCCTTGCGCCCTGTAGACAAAACGTTGCCATATCGCCTCGACTTCATTCACTCAACTGTCGTATTTGAGGTTACAATATAATACAACAATACAAAAGGAAACCTTTTTAGCGTTCAAATATATCCGAGCGCGTATGCACAAACACTCATACATGCAACACTAAAATGTGGTAATAAAATTATAAGCTCATTCCCAGCTGCTACCCTTCTTTGCAGCCAAAGGCCGTCTGTCTGTTTCGTCTTCTCATCCCTAAAACTGTTTTAATAGAATTAAAGCCGTCAGACCGCCATGCCACCGATTGTTGTGTGTTGTTGATTCCTGAAATCATTATCATTTCCCCCTGTTTTGTTTTTTTTTTCAATTGTGTATACACCCGTATACTTACAGACACATATGTGTATTAATGACCTTATCCTAGGGTAGTGAATATCATTACCCTTATGCCGGCATGCCGTGGCGTGGAGGGTATGTTAATTTAAAAAATCCCTAGCGCCGCGCACCATCAGGAAACAGCAGTTACAAGATGATTTTCCATTCACACAGTGCGATGGGATGGGGGATGTTTGTAATAAGTGGTGAAGGGTTGGCGCGGATGTCTATCAGAAATTTTGAGGTAGGTTTTGGATTTTTTCATTTTATGTTTGAAATTCGTTTGCAATTCTTAATGAATCCCAGTTTGCTGTTGTCTGTGGAACAAAACTCAAAACATTCGTTATGTTTGGAATTTGTTTTCACATTGACTCTTGGTCGTAGTATTTTAGAAGCAAATAGTCGAAATCGGTCTTGGCTTACATTACAATAAAGACTACCTACCCTACCTCCTACGAATTGGGATCCATTGAATACACAATCGTGTTCTACCGAATTTTGTTCTTCGGATGTCAGTCAGAGCTTATCGCTAAATAGATTTTTCAGTAACGTTTTTTTTGTTGGCAACTGTCACAATAACAGGTCAAATTAATAAAAAATTAGCGCAAATAATACATATTTCTTCTCACGACAATTCGTGTGTTGTATAGTTATGGAAAATTTTATGCCGTGTTTGAATTGCTGAATTGAGAGATTTTCTGGTGACAGAAGTGCTGTTCAAAGTTTGACAGAATAAAATAAAAAACTTTAAGTTTAATTTGTACTTTGGTGGAGGTCTAACTTGGACAGCGCACAGCTGTCTTCAGCGTACTATTTTCCTACACTCTTCATATTTATAATCAACAATTTAGTTTTGCACTGAAGTTAGCTGCGATGGAGTTTTTTTCTGTTTTAATCGAAACGTACATCCAAAGAATAAATTCCTTTTTTGGCGAAGTTTTAAATAAAAAGTCGACCTACGTCAGTTGGCCCAAGCCACATACTCTGCAAGTTTGACACATACCTAAAACATTGTCGAGCTCAGAACTTCGATATTTCAATTTTTAGTTATTTTTAAAAATTTGTTTGGTAAGAAACTAATAAAAAGGTCCGACAAAATATGTAGGCAATGTTTTCTTCTACATTTCATCCGTACAATTTAAAATAACACGCCCACTTTTTGTGGGCGTTTCTTTAAAACAAATCTCAAAACAATATTACAACATTTTTCACTATTCCATCTGTCGCCTAGTCAATCAAAAGCGCGTAATTAGTTTTAAATGTATATTTAGCGAAAATCTAAACTGGTTAAATTACGAATAAAAGCGGAAAAGGCAAAAGACATCACATCGAGTCGAAAGCGCGCAGCAGACAAGTGAAAAAAGCGGGATACTCAAAAACGCATGGATCGAGCTCTCATTTGTGACAACGACTTTTAGGTTTGAGTGCGTTCGATTGTTTAAACCGATGGCGGCGCCAACACCATCCGATGCTTTTGAAAATTTAAATAGTTTTCCTTTAATGATTTTGTTTCAAATTTAAACAAAATGTTGAAACGATAGTTCTGCTTTCATTTCGTTCATAAAAGGTTTTATTCCCCGCCCAATTTTTGGGGGCGTTTCGTTACACCAAAAATATGTTTTACATATTTTAAGGTCTTTAAAAAATTTCTGTTGTCTTAATAAATTTGAAAGAGATTAAATAAAAATTATAAAACAACATTTTAGGTAACAAAACTCTACATTTTCACCAGACAAATCTATATGCCACGCCTTCTTTTTGATGCGCGATTTGAATGAAAACTAGTTCTACATTTCCAAAGTGTCGCTTTAAAAATAAGTGATTTCCCCAATTGTTCTCTAAGTTTACAACAAAATGTTTGCACAACGTCTTTGGCTACATTTCTTCCATACAAGGCTTTACACCACGCCCACTTTTTGGGGGCGTTTTCTCTAAATAAAAGCCACTTTTTCATATCCAAACAGTCTTTTTTAAAGTAAGTGATTTCCCCAATTGTTTTGTAAGCGTCTGAATAGTTTACAACAAAATGTTTGCACAAAGTCCTTGGCTACATTTCTTCCATACAAGGCTTTACACCACGCCCACTTTTTTGGGGCGGTTTCTCTAAATAAAAACCACTTTTTCATATCCAAACAGTCTTTTTTAAAGTAAGTGATTTCCCCAATTGTTTTGTAAGCGTCTGAATAGTTTACAACAAAATGTTTGCACAACGTCTTTGGCTACATTTCTTCAATACAAGGCATTACACCACGCCCACTTTTTGGGGGCGGTTTCTCTAAACAAAAACACGGCTTACATCTGTGAAACCCTTAAAGGCTTTAAATTCATTACGATCGTTTAATAACGATGCTGCTTTTAATATTCGACCATCCATTAGTTATTTTCAGGACGATTTCCAATCAGTTACTGACCGATTCATCCAACAAGTTACATAATTGCGAACCAATTTAATAGCAAACAGTGACAGCCACCTACATAATTATGGCACTCTCTGTAAATTATTGTAAATATTTCGACAGTCAGTGCGGTATCGTTCGCGGCTCACGCAAAACCCTCACACCCTCCATTCAATGTATAATACCACAAAACTTATATTTTCCGAGAGTTGAAACAAAATCCAAGCCAAAAAGTTTCTCCGCAGCAATATAATTTCCGAACGAAGCTGACCACATTGCCACAGCTCGCATTCCATCATGCAGCCACGGTGAAACCGACCGTCATCCATCCGCATCTGCACATCCACACCCAACACCCTCGCCCACTAATAATTTAGTTTCGTAAATTAACAAAAACATTGAAACTCTCAACTCTCGGTCACAGTCAGTCAGTGCCACCACTGACTGCATATCCAGCTATCAAATCATCAGCAAATCTATTGGTGGACTCTGTCCCAACTCCCCCGTCCAGCATTGAGAGAGCTGTGATTCTACACACAATCCCCAAGAAAGTGCAAAAAAAAAAAGGAAAGAGCGTTCTATTCATCAGGCACCCATGTAGAGGAGAACACACTATCCTATCACACCAGCTCTAGCTCCATTAAACACTTCCAGCAGCTCGTTCCCCGTCCCCCGAACTGAAACGCTTCGACTGAACGAACAACTGCGGTTTACAATACCCCTCCCCTGCATACCTCGGTCGACGTTCCATGGTCGTCGTCATCATGCTCCGTCGTCTTCTTCTTCTTTTATGCACTTCTGGGAGATTTATAATTTTCCATAAGGCTACCAGAGACGACATGCTCCATTGCTGTAACGATGAAAGGACGAGGTAGCCCAACCGAGGGGGTGGGGCCGGGCAAGTCGTCGTCGGTAGTTGTGTTCTGTGGATTGGAGCGTGTATGCACTGGTAGATGAAGATGATGATGAAATGGCGCTGCACACACCACCTACCTACCTCTGTTGGGCAACTTGAATAAAATTGTAAAAGCTTCCTCTATTATTTTGGTTAGCCGCAAACAACCTTCGAGCCGTATATGGCTGACTGACTGCCAGGCCAGTCGGTTGCTTGGTTGGTTGGTTCCTGCCTGGCTGGAGCTGGTTAGATTTGAACTATCGGGCCGGTCGATGGAGGAGGGGGTGTACTCCTCTGCTCGGTCGGTCGGTGGGTCTGTCGGTCTGGTTGAGTTGGGTTCGGATCACTTTGGTGCTACTCTGGTGGTTTGGGTTTGAGGGTGTGCGGGTTTGGTTGGCCAATTTTTTAAGCCCTCCATTCGAAGTTGAATGCAGCAGAAGAGTTCTACTCCTCTATCTGAGGGTATAGTGTGGTTTTTTGGCGGGGGGCATTTGTACGACAGAATACCCCCCGTGCCGTCACCACAGTCGACCTTAACTTCTATCTGTGGGGCTTCTATGGACGGATATGTGCGCTTGCCATGCTTCGGGTGGAGGGTAGCGCACATGTCAGCATTGTTTTCTTCTCTGACACTGTAAATGCTTTTACCCTTAAGCAGGCAGCAACCATTACAATTTTTATTCTCCACTGGCTCTCCTTCCCATATGGAAGTGAATTGGGGGTTGGTTTGAGGCGGTGCGGTGCACCGTTGCTGTGAGTTTTAGTGCATATTCCCTCTGCCAGTGTATGTGCAGCGAGTTTATTTGCACACTTGCACAAATCCCAATTGGCAAACTTCGTGTGTGCACAGTGATTCTTTTGAAGAACATGTTAGAGGATGGTGGTTACGGTGAATGGTATAACAGCATCACCGCATAGAAAGCACGGAGCTGGGGCGATGGGGATTAGGAAGAGATTTTCTCAGGATTGTGTTTCCATTTCATTTTGTTTTGTGTGCGCTCTGGCTTTAGCTCTCTTCTGTACTCCTTGAGCAATTTTTAAAATGCACTTTCCTTTGGGTTGTGTTGTTCCTTTTTGTGAGTGTCTCACTCACTGAAAGACATAGAACTGTGGGTGCGTATATCCAACCTTTTGGTGTCTTGGTCTTGACGGATTCTATAGTGTTGGCTTTGGTTTTAGTCAGTCGAATTGATTTTGCGGCAGGTTATGTACTCAAAAATATATACAGGGGTTTTTTTTGTACACGCTGTCATTGGAGTACCAGTCTCTCAATCAACAGCACTTTGAGATGAATAATACGAATGAGGGAAACTTACCTGCATCGTTTTATCGATTTCGCAAAACATTTGATTGAGAAGTTAGGTTACATACTGAGTTCTTTGACAATTGACGTAATTTTATAAAATGGAAGTGCTGTCGCCTCTGTTGACAAATTGCAGTCAAATTTCCAGCAGTTTTTGGTATGAGACAGACGAACAGCAAACAAGTTTGTTTGGAATAACACAGTTTTGAACAACATCTCTAAATTATTCATTGTCAGGCTGCCTTAAGCGGTGATCCCCATTTCTTTCGGGAAGTTAAAGGTAAATTTTATGGATTTTTTACAGCAATAACTATTCGTTAACAGAAACTTTGATTAGAACTATAGGTGTTTCAAACAATATCGCTAACATTTCATTAGATTGAGTTAAGTAGAAGTCACATTACTGTGGGCGAAATAAAATTAAATTTTTAAAAAAATACTATTTTTAAGACAAATGTGTCAACAAAGCAACGAAATCAAAGACTTTGGTTGGAATTAGAGATGTTTTAAACAACATTAATTCACCATCAGACTCAGTTAAGTAGTGTTTAGTTTTGTTAACAAATTGAAATGCAATTTTAACGAATTATTATTGAACAAACCGCATAAGGTTCATTTAAGACTTTGGTTGCAGTTGTAGCTGTTTCAAACAATACCACCAACTAATCTTCATACTGCTTAAAATGTTTGCTGTGAAATCGAATTTCGATTGTCTAATAGTAGACAAGTTTTCCGTCCACCGCTAAACCAAACTTGTAAGCTAAATAATGGGATTGTGTGGGCGTATGTAATCTTAAGTCAATACATAATTCATTAAGTTCATTTTTAAGAATGCAATTTTAGAACAAAACAAATAACTCAACAAATAATAGTCAACTTAAGTGACTACATAATTCATTCAGTTCATTTTTACAACAAAACAAATAACATCTTCCATTGCTGAGCTTAGACTTTTTGCTATCAATTTCTTTCTGCTTACTTTTTCAAATATATTCCCTGTCAATATTTGAACGCACTATACGTAGAGTACTGCATAAATTCAGAATTCACTGCCTTATTCACTGTTTGTCCAATCAATAAAGTTTCTGCTGTTATTCGCATCAGTTATTTGCAATTCTACTTTCAATTTCAATATTTTCATAATGCGAGTTCATTGTTTAGTCGCAAAATATTCGTCTATATTCATTTACTGCGCCCTAAAATTCATTCTAAGAATTTACAATTGAATTGTCGCATCCATCTCTTTCTTTCCGTCTAAGTGAATTCATTATTTGGTCGCTGCATGACAAGTTGAAGTACTCAAAGTGTCTACTGATTCAAATTAGGAGCTTTCAAATCTTTTGTTCATTCAGTCGGCGTTCACTGTTCACCGCTCACTTGATTGTCATTATGTCTTTATTGAATCTCCAGTTAAAAAATTTTATCTGTGATATTCTTTCACTGTTTACTGAAATTCATCATATGAATGAACATCTTTTTTAGTGAACCACGGGAATTTACGTTTATTTATTTATTTTCTGGTGATGCAATTTATTAAAGAAATGTACAGTTCATTTATTTTTTTAAACTCGAAATTCCATATTTCTTAGGCGGGGCTTAGATTGTATCACTTTTGATCTACATCCAAGGTGAATCACATGAAGGGAATTTATTTCATCTACAAAAATCATTCTTGTCCATCTACATCAATTTTCATGCAGATTTTTGGGTCACTGTTCATTTTGTGTTTATTCTGTCTGCATGCGAATGTGAAGTAAATTGTAAATGGGGAGGAGTCACTGTTTGTATACATTCTTCATTGCGCCTTCAATCTGGATGAATCATCGTTTCGGTGAACCACTCTTAGCAGTAATTCAGTTTTCTATAAATTCCATCATTGATCTGTAGCGTGCACTTTGGATGAAACAACAATGATAAGAATTTTACACATATTCCTTTGGCAGATGCCCCATGAGGAAATGAACAAAAATTCATTCAACATGGCGATCCCACGAAATGAATAAATGTTGGTTTAATTATTTTCTACTTCTGTAACGTTCAATTTTGTTCATTTTAGGATATTAATTAGTTGTTTCGTAAACGTATTAGTTAAATTACATTTTGCAGAAGATTGGTATATTGTTCATCCAAGTATTCACTGTGAATTCCGTTGAGAGAGTTTGCTCGTTACAGTGGTGGCATTGCCTTAGCCAATTGCTAATTTTCGTCGGCATCTGCCAACTCTGCAGATCAGATATGTTTCAGATATTTGTGGTTAAAGTGAGTTTTTATTCATCCCCTTGACAGCTCTAGTAATAGCGCTAGGGCTGCACATATTTTTTTTGTTCATTCATTCATTCATTTTTCTGTTTTGTTCTATAGCATTCGCCACCACTGTTCATTGTCGGTTGTGTGAACTGTGATCGTTTGAAATGTTCACTGGGAGGCATTGGCGAAGGCTGTTCTAATTTCGATGAATCACGTGTTTAAAGTTCACCGGTCATCATCGGTCTTTCTTTTTTTTTACCAAGTTCACTGTTAATTCGTTACAAAATCAGTGTTATTGCTGAAATTCGCTTATAAATTGCTAAATAATTCACTCGCGTTCATTCACCTCTTCTTCATATTCATTTTATTATCGAATGAATTTATTTCACTCGGTTTTTTAGTGATTCACTATTCCAAATTTTCAGACAATAAAATTTTAACGTGTTACGCTTTCGCTGTTCATTTAAAATTTGTATTCAATTTGAATTTTTTTTCTTTCGAACTATTCATTGCGTCCTCCTTGCCAAACTCTTACCGATTCATTTTTTTCTGATTCAGCATAATATACATTTTCCACTTGGGTATAAAAAAAAAATCGCATTCCACCCCATCTAATCCGCACCGGAGTCGAATTAATCGGTGCCACTGTCATGGATTATCATACCCCCAAACCCTACACAGGGACTAACGAACAAAAAAAAAAACACTAGAGAAACCCCAAAAAACATCCTGAACATCAATATTTATCCTCGTAGCAAGAGGCAACCGAGTTTCCTTCCCATTTTCCCATTGTTATTCTCTGAAAGGCTAGAAAAGTCAATCTTTCTACCGAATATGTTTTCCATGTTTATCCTGTGAGCCCGTCGCAGCCCTGCCTTCCCTCCTCCGGACTGTTGAAGACCAAAAACGCATAAGTGCTCAAACAGCAGCACAACTGAGAATATTTGCTCTCGATGTGTGTTTTAAGCATGCAACTCTCGTCTCGTGTAGTCGTCCTACACGAGCTACGACATGGAGAACATATCACACACAATACATAACAAAACACACACGAGCAGAGTGTATAGCGCCCAGCAGAAGCAGCTTCTCCATCATCATCCACATCCGCAGTAGTGTTTCTGGCAAAAACTTTTTAACTCTATTAAAATGCAACTGAGCAGAGATCTTTTCTCAAGCGGCCGGGATGGGAGGAGGTGCCGGCGGTTGATGTGGTTGGTGCAAAATAAACTCGAGACGATTCAATCTCTTCTCCCCATAGATACCTTGAGGCTGCTGCTGATGGTGCTGCTGTTGGAGAAGCAGGAGAGGATGTGAAACTTGTGTTTTTATGCACATGCACATCGGCAAACACTTAAAAACAGAGTGTTGTGCTCGGCTGTCTACCCATCCTCTTTTTGCACAAGTTGGTCAACACAAAACGGAACACACAAGACATAACACAACACAACACAAAATCTCTTTCCGCTTTGCGCGCCCACTCTTGGGAAATTCACTAGTTTTTTGCTGTTGCCTTGCCTACACTCGTATAGTCGCATCTCTCTGGTATGGCAACGGCAACCGTGCTTGGAGGAGCATTCGCCGCACACGTACACTCCTTGGATGCATTTATGATGCCGACAATTTTCGAGCACCATGAGCGCCGCACATACGGTGTACGAGCAACGAGTATAGGGAGGTAGGGTGGGGAAAAAGGTTGCGGGTGAGATGCTCTTCAACCAGATTAACTGCTCTTGCTATCAGAAAGCAAATAGTACTGATGCAGGCATCATCATCCTTCTCCGCCACTCAGAAGCGTCTATGGCTGAAGAGACGGGGAGGGCGAATGTGTGGTGATGCGGTGCCTGGTTCACGTCGAAAGAAAACCGCATCATCACAAAACGACCACTTTATAAAATCCTCAAACTCGTTTCGATACCCTCAAGCTGGCTTTGCCTGCCTCACACGCTCCCTTTCTTTATCCTGGCTGACACCCACTCACACACGACATCGTCGAACCAGCAGTGTTCGAGTACATATGGTTGTTATGTTGGCCTGAGCTTTAGTATACCACTCCCTTCTCGTTATCAATATGTGCACTCTTAGCCATCCCCACCAGAGCTGGTGTATAGCTCTTGGAAGAGTCTGCGAGTGGTAGAGGAAGTGAGGGCGTGTGTAATGTGTTTGAACGTTCATGGAGAATTTGAAGAGCAGTTTGAAAAGCAGAGAGCAGCAGCAGCAGCATCAGATTGTATCTCATCATTGTGTATCCTTCTTTTTCGTTTATGAATGAGATGAGATTGATTCTTTTTTGTTCGTGCTTGCGAAGTTGGTTACAGTGGGGCTTATAGAATGAGGAGACACTTTGACGCTCTGGGGTCATCATCAAGTGGCACAGTGAAGGCGATCAGAAGGCTATATCGAAAACGTTTGCCATTAATACTTGTTAGGCCAGAGGGTCGATGTTAAAGGGTTGCTGCATCGATTGAGAGGAATTTTGTACAACTTTATAGGGCAGGTGGCATTTCGAACTTTTCGAGTTTAAGTGATGTGTATTTACCGCTGTCCCTGTTATGATTGGTCGTCTACATTTATGTAGGAATACGAAATTTGGACGGCTCTCGTGTTTCCCTATAAGTCCGATGAGTTTTTAGCAAAACAAGGTTCATGTCCTGGCTTGAAATCTTGTTTGAAGCTTTTAGCTTGATTTTGATGTGCGACTCGAACATGAATTCTTCCTAAAAGAACTTTTCACTCATCAAATTGAAAATATATCGATATCGATGTGACTAATGTGACATTGGGCTCAAAAATAAAAATTTACTGATAAGTTTCAGTCACTTTCTTCGAAAGAACTGCTTGTCCGTCAAGACAGTGCACTAGTAACTGGTTGTAGTCGTTGCTAATATTTGTTTCCCTGTTTAGAAATTGACATAGGTTGGTAACAAATTGTGGCGTCTTTTGTGTTTCCCGGTAGTAACACGATTCAGCCCTTTGTTCTTTACTATTTTCGGAAGAACTGCTTGCCCGTTAAGTCAGTGAAACTAGTGGATGGTTGTAATCTTTGCTAATACATTTTCTGTTTAATAGTAGACATAACACATAGGTTTAATTTTTTGCTAGATTGGATAACAAATGATTTCGTCCTTTATAGTTTCCGGTAGTAACACGATTCAGCCCTTTGTTTAGAGAATACATATAGCCCGTTTATCAGTGGACCAAATCGAATGGTTATTGTCTTAGATAAAGAGTTTTTTTTATGCTTTTCAGAGCGGATTTTCTCATCTACCGAAAATTTATAGCGTAAGGCTAAGTGCTAAGTAAACGGCGTCCATAATCCGGTAGTAAAAACACCTGGAAGGCAGAACATTATAAAGTTAACCAGCGGATAGTTATCAGCGACTGAATTGAATATAAAGCGCAGCGATTAGTGTACTGAACTAGTGAGCGAGGGGTATCTGGCTCGATCTCGGATTAACACAAATTACGTCTTACAGTTTTTTCCATTGTGTCAACTCTGGCGAACGTCCGAACAAAATCCGAGAGTATAAGTTTGCTGGAAAAGCTTCTCAATTCAACCGCTAGGACTCGGCATGAAATTATAGGTTTCGTCGCAAAAAAAAAAAACAGGAAAAACTCACAAAAACAGATTGTTCTAAAGTGCGGTCCTTTTGCGCCAGCAATTTATTTTTTTTATTTAACTCGATGAAGTCTCATCTGAGAGGGTAAACGTCAACGTTTTACACGCACACAACCTCGCAACATTTCTTTCTAAACTTCCTGATAAAGTTTATCCCAGATATATCATTATAGGCTGTCAAATGGCCTTAAACATTTTCTGCAAACCTAGGAATAGAATCACTTTTACGATATCTTGACAAGCTGTAGATAACTATCAGTTACTTACATGAATATGCCATTATTATTAAACTATGTAACAATGATATAAATGTAACCGCTTTTAATTTCCTCGCACACATGACAGAGGGTTCGATCAAATAGGTATTGGAATTCCAACTGCCGGATTAGTTTTATCCGACGGATAACTTTGAGTAATTGACAAACCTTACTAGCAGACAATCAATGTAGAAAAAGATTTATTTGTCAAGTGAATACGTAGTTAACCGGTAGATAGTTCCTAGTCACTTTGACGAATAAGTCTTCCCAGAAGATTGGCAAAATTTTTGACAGTTTTTTGTGGCCAACAAGCTGTGTTAACTTGCAGATATCCCACTGATAAAATATCGAACAAATTTTTAAAGTGTCCAACTCTCAGATAAGACTTATCCGATAGATAACTTCGAAAAATGTTGAACTTTAGAAAACTGACGCTCAATAATTATCAGCACGAATAACTCTGACAAGGAAATAGCTAACCGCTAGATATGTGAATGTTAAAAACTCACAATCCGAAATACAAACTGACTTTAATTCGATTCCTGTTCAAAAGCACCTGTCAGTCTGCAAGTGCACCCACAAATCCGTCAGTGGCTTCAAATTGTCTGTGCGAGACTATTCTCGTAGTCTTTTTATTTTCCCCCCGATTCCAATAATAACTAAGAAGAATCTTAACCACCCAAAACCCACCACCACACTACCACTACCGGCTCTGCCATCCAAAGCATCTAACAAATTAAATGGCTCCATCTCTGTGCTCAAATTACCCTCCCTCAATTAACATGGCTCCATGGATAAACTTTTGAATTATCTTCGTCCTCGCCCGAAACTGCTGAATGCAGGCAAGAGACACGGCGAGGCACACAGCACAAACAAACACACACACATATATAGCCAATGTAGGATGTAAGGAAGGGAACAAAAAATGAAGCAGCAACAACCCTCACCAACTGAAACCATAAAATGAACAAAATATAATGAAACGACTATACCCATAGAAATTCATTTAAAACCCACCTAGGGTTAGCACGGGATCACGAAACCTCTGTCATTCACCGCCCGGCCGGGAGGCCCCATTCTTTCTGCACCCACTCAACCATGATCTGTCAATGGCCGAACGAACAGGGGGACGACTTGACGGAGAATCGGAAGGAGATGGAAATGGAGAACAGTAGCAAAAGTGTAATCAACAATTAAATTCAATTTAGTTACACACAAAACTGGAAACCCCAGACATAAAAGAGGCAGGGACCCGGCCAGGGGAGCGCTCCATGGGCGGTATAGTTGTGACAGAAGGGAACGAGAAACTGGCAGACAAGCAGAGCACCAGCAGCAGCAGCATCAGCGATGTTGTGTCATCGTTGTTGTTGTGCCACTGTGCGGTTATGGCATGTTCAAGGATATGTATTGCCACGGAATGGCGTTGGTTTCAAAAGTGGATTGTGGATGGCGGAGAACAGGAGATAGAAAATGCTTATTGTCACTTGTTCCAGCATCAGGCAAAGTGCGGTTTGTTTAAAAGACAGAGGCAGACAGAGTGAGCGAGAGAGAGAGATGAAGAGCGAATGGGGACGTGAAACTGGAAGCTGCTCCGCCAAAGTCAAATGGAATGCTTTATTGTTATTTGGGCAAAGTTACGGCATGGTTACGCTTTTTCCTGCTCGTTCGAGGGTGTTTTTTTTTTTTTTTTTGTGTTTCTGTTCTTTGTTGACAAATCAGAAAATGACGTTGGCCGGGGCTTTTGCCTCGGCATCAGAGAGTCGCGAACGCGTGTACACCACAAACACCGCAGCCGACATCGTGGTATGGAAACTTGAATTAGACATAGAACATGAGAGGCGACGGGCACACAGCTAGATGGGATAGTTCCTGTGGATGGGTATATGTTGCGCCGACCATTGCCAATTTTGATGGTCGTTAGCTTGACACCGCCATTGTCTTTGACGTTCAACTTTGCACTTGCTATGCTGTTGTGAGCAGTCGTTACTGAGCACATGCACACACGACATATGGGCATAGAGGTGGGTATGAGATTAAATTGCTCGAGGGGTGGTAAGGTGGATGCGGTGATCTCTCTATCGGCGGCTTTATTAGAAATTTTCTGTCGCTGATTGGAGAGTATGTGGTGTATTTAAAATGTAAACAAGCATCGGATGATAAAAGGTATATGGCGCCAAGTTGATGGATGCGAGTTCTTACCACCCAGCATCAGTGGATTAATGGAGTATTCGAGTTTCAGACATTTGCTGGTATACAGGGGTGGCAGTGAGGATGGGTTGAATTTTACTTGTCAACAAATTCTCTACATTTTTAAGTAGACATTTATAGTAATTCTTATATAAGAAATAATTTCTCTAATTCGCTCTGTCGAATATCGAGTTGACAGCTGTCAAAATGACAACTTTTCTTGTATCTACTTCGGTTTTGTTTTTAAGGATTTATTTTGGCTACCCAAGTTGATCGTAAATCATGTCAAATATCCCGACCACTTCGACAACTTAATCACTCTGCTGCTAGCAACATAACTCACTTGGTCAAGTTCACGACTGCATTCAGAACATTGATTTTCAACAGTGTTTTGTTAACCATTCGAAGTTATTGCAGTAATTTTATTATCTAAGGCGCAAGATAGCGGTTGTCAAACACCTTAAGTCAAGTACACGACTGTCCTGATTTTGAGCCGTGTAGGGATATCACTAACTTACGTTCTTTAGACGTTCAACGTACGTACGTAGGCCAAGTGGCTTCTAAAAGAGTCGAGATTCTGAAACTCATTGTTTTCCAAAAGTATTTTTAATAGCTTTTTATGAACAAACCATTTTTGTAAAGTTTCCGTCTCTTTTTATCAGCTTTAGCTGGTTTCCGATACAGTCAAGTTCACGACCGCCACCACCTTTTGTCATTTGATAATAATTGCCTTACAATTGGGGACTTGTCTCCGAAATAGGAACTCACATAAATGTGTGGTTTTTCTGCTTTGTAAGATTTAAGAAGTTCTTAACCCAAATTGTTCTATATTCTACGAGTAACCTGGGCACTCACTCCGTAATTTTTCAGACGATTATCGTCGAAACGATAGACGTTCAAAAGTAGCCCCCTACTGCCGAAATTATGAGTTTGAGACCTAAATCTAATTCATTATCCACAAATGTAATAAAAAGCTGACGATAGTGAAACGAATTCGGGCAAAATATAACTTCTTATGGTCAGACCCGGATGCTCGTCGGGGTTTAAACCGGACACTGGAGCATAGGAAACATGGCTAAAAGGCTGGGACTTTTTGCAAATGACTTCTGCAGAAGCTGCAGAGACGAACAGGAAATAGAGTCGGTGGAACATCTTCTATGCCACTGCCCAGCTTTACAGGAACGCCGCTCATCCTGTATGGGAGCAAGGTTCTTTGAAAGTTTGGGCGACTTGGCGGGGGTACCTCTTTCAAACATAAAACTATTCCTAAACAGATCGAAGTGGTTTTGTTAGCCACATGTCCTTACATGTACAAACAGGGTACTCACAATGGGCCTTCACGGCTTCCGGGTGAAATTTGCATCGGCTGCAAAACTGCCCTCCCAACCTAACCTAACCTAACCTAACTTCTTATGGTCATGAAAGTTTTAAAAACGATATCGTCCCAACTATTATTGTCATACGGAATTGAAGTTGGTTATGAACTATGAGGACACTAGAAAACCTCAAAGATTGTAACTGCAATAAGGTCTAGCAAGCGTCTGTATTCTTGTTCGCCATTTTGTATTTGTCGCCATTTTGTGTATATGAAAGCGATCAACTTGTTTTTAAATACTTTTGTCAAACACATTCCTGGGGACGGGTGGTATATTTTTCAGGATATAAGCATTCTAACCAAAACCCAACTCCTGAACTACGCTTCAAAATTAAAAATTTCGTAGTCGCCATTTTGTTTCAAGATGGCGTGAATGACATAACTGGCGATTTATAAATCAATGCTCCGAGTACTTGTCATCATTTAACTTCATCTACCTAACGTCAGATAAATTGTTTGCCCAAGTTTGGCTTTCCATTTTTGACAGCTCTTTTTCCAGTCGTGTTCAAAGCAACTGTCATCTGTTCTGGTGGCGCTAACAACTTTCACAGCGTCAACGGGTTTCATTGTTTTAAAATTTAGTAGATTAATTTAAAATTTGAATCCCCGCTCTCATTTGCGCTGAAAATATTTGCATGGAGATTGTCTGACGTGTTTCATTTGATTTTTGCATTTATAAAAGATCTGTCAAATTTAATCCGCCATTCATTTATGAAATTTATATTTTGCATAAGCCAGCAAAACTTATCTATAAAGTTATTGAGCTCTAAAGTAGTAGAATTTGCTTCGAAAACGCCATTTTGCTTTGTTTTCTTTTAAGAAAGAAGACGCCATTTTGTGTTATGTAAATTAATTTGAATTTGAACATCTGATTAGCTCATTTTTCAATATATATAGTCGAATATAGATGACAGCCTGGCGGTTAAAAGCAGTAGTCATTATTTCTGAACACGGGAATATTGTGAACATTTTTTTCAAGATGGCGCCAATTGTAATACGAGTTTGATTCGAACTTTTTTAAAACTAATAACACGTTTGACAATATAATAGGGAAAGTGATTTTTCAAGGTCGCCATTTTATTTCAAGATGGCAACTTGACTCTCTTTTGAGGTTATCTTGCTCTTTTGTACTCTCATTTCTCTAAATGTTACTGTCAACAGTAAGGAGCTCCACAAAACCACCCCCAACATCAGCCTTTCAAGATGTGTGAACAAAAACCAAAACTAAGCAGAAATCATCCCGAAAATTGCGTAAATATCCTTGCAACCATTTTAGTGTGCGATATATCTACGACAGCAAACATGCAATTCAAATATCCAATTTAGCTGTTATGCGACCGACGTTCGATTGCAAAACTCACGACTGTTGCACAAGCGACAAACAGACAGAGGACCATAACACACTGACGCCCCCCCGCTATTCAATTAATAAATTCATTGGAATTATGCGGCAATTGTGGTATACAGAACGATAGAAGTATAGAAGACAAAAAAGACACACCATTTTGAATTTTGCAAAATCCGTAGATTCTACATCCTCTATACTCCGGTCTGGCAGTCTTGTTGTGCTCCTGCTCCTCTCTGATGGTGCTTCTGCTACCATGAACAATAAAATTGTAGTCAGTAGTTAGCAGTCGGATTACCGGTGCATGATGATGATGGGATGGCGTACTCTGTTCTGTCTTCTCGCCCTATATGCGAACCGAAAATGTTCCGACAACATTCGTTGTGTTGTGCCTGTGTGCCGAGGACGACGCCTAGGCCTTGTATTTAACATATAGAGCAGATGACTGTCCATAGTGGGGGTGAATATTTTGCAGCCCACGCTCTCCGAAAAGCGAAAAAGCATTTCGAACATGGACACCATACACACACACACACAAACATGATCTATCCACTCGTATTGGGAGGAGGCGGCAAAATCGAATTTTTAATCGAGGGCGTGACAGGGATATCGGTTTTGGATGCTGCATATATTCGTGCAGGCAACCTAACCAACCGTCAAGCTAACGATGTTGTCAGATGTGACTGGGACTATAGCATGTGAATGACTAAGGGTTTTCCCAAAGGATGCTGCAGTTGAGTATCCCTCTGCATGGTTGAAATTAATTTGTTTTACTTTGGACCGCCGGTCAACCGAATGGGGTTAGATACGAAATAGAAAATTTACTTTTCTTTTTTTTTTGTTTACTCGACATCCTTACGAATTTAATTAACCAACACGTTTCCTTATTTTTTGTTTTCTCTTTACAGTACTATGAAATGTCCTATGGCCTTAATGTAGAAATGCACAAGCAGGTAAGTTTGAAACAGCGCAAAAAAATGAAAACAAAAATCCCATTTCTCACTATCCCTCTCTTTTCCGGCATTCCTCTCAATTTAATTAATCAAATGACCTTAATTTCCTCGCAAAAAAATGGAAAATAAAACAAGCAAAGAAAATATGGTCGGCATCGTTGGCACAAGCACAAAAACAAAAGCACTCTTCAAAGGGCTGTCGGTAGTGTGCCACCCTTCATAATTATTTTTTTTATTTCCTCTTTCGGTGCTGTTTGTTAATAGGTAGGTACCCCCTGTTCCTGTTGATGTAATTAGTCCTGCACAACGTTAAACTGGAATTATTTCTCACTCCAAAGTCTAGGTAAAAGAAAAAGAAAAAAACGACCTAAAGGAAGACGGACGAGGGAAATAAAACGAAAACAAAATTACACGTGACAGAGAAAATTGTTCTCTGTTGTAAAGCGAGAATATTACTTACAAAAAAAAAGGTGGGCAAAGGAAGTCGGACTCTGCCAAGTCCGTTTGGGAGTAAACAAAAAAAAAAGCCCTTCACTCGTTGTAGATAAATTATCCGCTGACATTTGGACTCGTATTTTTTTTTGCTTGACTCTGATTCACCGCTGACGGTGGTTGATTTGAGGGAATTTCAAGGTTTTGCTACATAAGCTGAACCAAATTACAGGTTTAGGACTAATTTGCAAAAGGAATTACTTACCCGTGGCACTTGGAAAATAAACGGCCGGGAAGTCATTTTGCTTTAGCGACACATGCACGTGTTACTGTTTTATGTCGAATTAGGCGCGCAATGTAAGTTATTGTAATCAATACAAGAAGCACAGTCGAAAATGCCATAAAAAAATATAGCAAACTACTTCAGTTTTACTAACTCACAATTGCCATATTTTCCACACGAAATGAGTTATATTGTGACCTGCAATTAATTCAAAATGGAAATTCAAAATGACTGTTATAAAAGCGAGACTCACATTGTCTCATATACCCGCAAGTGATATCTTTCATCAAGTCAAATCGACAATAGTATCCGACCATACATGTTGGTAAAACATTTTTAAGGCACTAACGTCACTCGTTGGAACTTGTGTCAGGTATGTGGGCCGCTTAAGCTTTGCCACTTAAAAAAACAATATCCAACTTAAATCTTCTGGCTTTATTTCACAACAATTCAAAGTTACACATTCACAATCGTCTTCATAGAGCTAAATATTTACAGCAAATCTGGCTTCACATAAAATTAAACTATATCTTTCCTTATTCCTCTCGTCGGTATAGATGTCAAAAGAATTTCAATGAAGTTACCGCCAATACATTGCCACCAGTCACGACTCTAAAAAGTAATTACTGTCATTTTCGTATTACCACAATCGAATCGATATCTGTCATCTGTCATTAATGACATAAGGACTATTTATATGAAAGCTAATTGCGATCGAAGATTCTGACATTTCATTCAGATGAAAACTTTTTCCTCCTTTTTCTTCTGTCAAAATTTAGCTTCGATTTAATGTACCGGACATTTATTCCGCGAGCTAAATGAGTGGAGACTTGTCATCGACCCATCTTAAAGAAGTTAAAAATTTAGCGAGCGAACAGGATACTGCTTGGCTAAACTGCCTCGCTAAATTTTGTCTTTGTAGACATTTTTGTATGCGAGATAAAATTTAGCGCGAGCAATATACTAAACTAAGGTTAAGTTCGAACGAATATTTCGTTTTTGGATCGCGACTGTTTTATGTGAATTGTGAATAAAGCCTGACAGTTCGTGGCAAGAATTTGTTATTCGCGGAAAATTGTTTTAATTGTAAATTTCGCTATTTGAGACTCCGGTTTTTTTAGATTAAATTAAATATGTTTACACCGCATACTTGAATGTAATCCGCACTTAAGAAAATCGATACAAGTTTCCTCTAGAGGGCGTTATGATAAAGAAATGTCACTTTGACTCCTCCTTATATAAATTGGTACATTGGCTCGTATCGGTATCTTTTCGTGCTGGAACGTTCGTGTGACAATAACATGTACGTGAATAATAAGAAAGAATTATTTAATTAAATAGTACCCCAACAAAATATTTCTTTTTGTAGTAGAACAAATAGTAATTTTTAATTCATAAAAAAACGGTTAAATTGATTTGACCGAAACTCGCCTATTCACAATCCGCTGTCATGTGAATAGTCATTTACTGTTGGTAAAGTCCAATATTGTTATACCACGTGACAGCATCTTACTTTCAAAATTTTAGTATTATTTATCCTCAATCACTACTCTGTTGCCTTAGTCGAATGACATTAAATGTATTAAGCAATTGGGACAGGTGTGCTTAAATTTTATTTACATTATTGTCAATGTTATTTGCGATAGTCCGTACCTGATACGACTCAACAATTTAGGTTCCACAAAATTTGTATGTAACAGTTTAGAGTTGCTTACAAAAAGCAGTAGTATATTTTGTTCGCTTCAAAATAAGTGCAAACCAGTCCTAATTGAAAGATTTAATATCAAAAGGTCGTCAAAAATAGCGTATTCCTTAATTGGCAGTTTATTTATTTATTTATTTAATTTCATTTAAGTGCTGAAGTAAGAAATTGATGGCATTCCAGTGAGATACCGTTTTATTTGCATTTGACATAAATGTATCCGCCACGGTTGTGTCACTTTAAAAATTAAGTGATTTCTTATTTATATGAAATTTAAGTAAGCAACTTTGGGAGATCCCGTATTATTTGCATTTTGTTGTGTAAATTATAAATACTTGGCCTAAAATGTTTTTCTCCAACAAAAGCTCAGTAGGTTGTGGTCTTTGCTAATATCAACTGCAGAATATTTTCCAAACACATACAGTCGTAAACTGTCTGCCAATCGGTCAGTCTTTTCTGATAAACATAAGAATAGATTTGAAGGGCATCGATCGATACGCTCTTCCCGAACACAGGACATTTCCCTGAATTTTCATCTTCCTGTTCCTTTTTTGCTTTTTAAGGCCAACAAAAGAAATCTGAAAATATTTTCCAATTTCTCAAACCAACAACAGTTTGGTTGAACTTTTGACATTCACCAAAAACTGCACCAGTTTGTTATTAAATTTTCATGAACATAATACCTTTTGATGTTGGGTATATGTCCACCTGACATATCCCTCTTACACTTGTATATATGTGTCCTTTCGATTCGACAGTTCACTTTTCGCTTAACAAACATGTAAACCGCAGCATGTAACCGAAAATTCCATTGATTTTCCATTACAAAAGTACCTACGACGATGACGGTGAAGATGGTATGGTACCTCGGCATCCTGTGCTCGCTTTGCATATTTATTGGGCGTGCACAGTGCACATACACAAAATGAGAGACGAAAACGTCCCTATGCAGTGTACCACCATCCGTATGCCTCATAGCCTTGGCACCGTCCGGCATATGCAGTGCAGTAAATTAAACGCATACCCTTCCATGCGAAAATGTAAATAAATGAATTGGTTTTACTGGACGGGACGTGTGTATGGGGTGTAGTGGCTGTCTAAGGAGATTGGTAAATTCAACTTGAAGCTCATTAGCGGTACCAATTATCGCTCGATTCTGGCCTGTAAAACTTTTGGGGATCAGCAAATTTGTTGGTTATATTGTCAACTGCAGAGGCCTTTAAAACATTCAAATGACAATGAAACTTGCAACACAGTGGAGTACAAATTACAATCCAACTTACCAAGCCTTTCGTAGGGCGCCACTTTTAAGAAAAAATGTTTGGTTCCCAATCTTTTATCTGTTAAAGTCCATTGGATTTTGAGCATGTTTTGTGTTGAAAAATCACTGAAAATGGAGAAAATGTGAGGGTACATAGCTTTGATCCACGGTTGGGCGCCAGATAAATAAAAACCCAGTGATATCCACACGGCAAAAGCTAATGCACAACTAATTGCCACATTAAATTAATTCCAGTACATCCTTTGTGACTGTATAAAGTTTTATATGCCCACCTTGAATCAATGACCAACTAACTCAGTTTCCTGTTGGGCGCCACTTTCAACAAGTAGTCACTTTTTTTTTTTAATTATTTGTGTTTGTCGGTGTGGTAAACGAACTCTTTATCATTGTAAACGTGGCTCAAAGGATGTGTATCTTTTCGAAGACTTCTGCAGGGACGAAGAAGAATTCGACTCTATCGAACATCACTTCTCTTGGGAACAAGGTTCTTTGATAACTCGAACGATCTGGAAAAGAAATCCCTAACATATTTTCCAATATTCAGTAACATTTCCGATTGGATTTTGCTAGTTGATGGCTGATAATTGCACACGGTGTCTGACGGTTATTATGTAAACAATACCTGCTCACAAATCGATTTCAATATCCTTTTTGATACAAATTTGCTTTATCAAATAAAGATCCTAATGTAAGTTGTCGACCGTTGGGCGCCAGATATAACAGATGTCAACGGAACTTCGAAATAACAACTTGACAATCTAAAAACTAGCATCGCTCATTGACATCTACAAATAACCTCCAAGTCGCGTAGTGATATTCACCATTCGTGAGAGCACTTCGACCCTGTGGCTAACTTGAACCATTCGTCATTTTGACATATGACTTTAGCAAGCTAACGATGTTTCACCTCCATTTTGAGCCCATTTTTGTATAAAGATAAAGAAAATCCAGTTAAAATAGCGTCCTACGTAGCCAAGTTCACTTGAACCAACGCCCATGTGAGCAAGCCCATTGTTGGGCGCCAATTATTAAATTACTTTTCTGATCGAAATCTGCTATTTCGAAAACAATAACGATTGACTTCCATATCAGATTCAGCTCGTTATTTTGTCAAAAGGGAACATCTGCAAGTACATAAAAGCAAGCCCGCACCGTTGGGCGCCATTTGCAACGAAAAAAATTGCTGTACAAATTCGATGCAGTTCCAACTTGCGTATAGAACTTTACGCCTCGTGGCTCTATTGACACAAACGACGACATTTGGCAACGCAAAATTCCACACGACCAAGCCTTAAGCAAATTACAAACTACAGTCACTGTCACGCAGTTACACATGCCGGGCCACCGATTCGATTCGGTCGGCACGGCAACAACGACGACGCTGACGACATACGAAAAGAGTCCGCAATGCAAACCAACGTCCTGTGCTTGCTGTAATTGCGTAAACCGGTTTTACATATCGACACACCCAGAGCTCTGCAGCTCTCATGGGCGACTCATGGACAAGCATTAGATTGGCAATAGACAACTGTGTGCGACTGTAACGCATCGAATGATGTTAATTTCCTTTCTCCCGTTTAGATTGTGCTCCGAAATGCAACCGTTTCTCAACCCCTATACCACGCCACCTTGCTGGCTCAAACAACCCACCACACACCGCAAAAGCCTAACTGACATCCAAAATTCACTTTTGGCATTGCGCTTCCGTTGCTACACGTCACCGCAATCGACAGGGGAGAAGACGAGAGGAAACTCGACTTGCAAATATAAGTAACCCAACTGGCCAATCGTTCCCAATCCAACCAAATTCACATTTAGTGAATCCTTTCTGACGTGCGCAAGGAGTGAGCGGTGCTGGCCGACTGCATAGAGGAATTGGACAATTGATTGGCCTCGACCCAAAATGATTTCCACCAGTTCGAGCAAAGCAACCTCCCTCTGCAGATTGATGGGAATATAGGCGTAATAGCGGCACATCAAGACTCAAAACAAAAGGCATAGTTTTAGTTTTTAATTTGAAGTCCTGCTAGTGTGTGCAGGGAAATATGTGGGCGCCAACGCCAACATTGCTCTGGGATCACGTATGGAAATTACAGACCCGTCATTGTCATCTACCGCAAACCTAATTTCCAATGCACTTTCCACATATTTGGAGCTGGAGCGGACTGCGACGACGATAACGAAGGCGAAAAACTACCTTGTCCCATGTCTCGTCATTTGCGGCGAGGATATATACGAGTCTGTGACCGAAAGACAGAGCGACGGTGGAATGGAACCCAGATCGATCAACACACAGTCAACCAAATGTCATGGATGCTGCTTTAGCTAAAAACTTCTGGTAGAGATGTAGATTTCTATGTTGTGGCTGTGCAGCATGTGTGGGTATATGAAACCAAATTGCTTTTGTGTCAATATTCCAGAGGACAGATGCGCTATCATCATCATCGTCGTCGTTGTCAGAAATTTTGAAATTGACGCGCAGTGAGCTGGCAATGGTTGGAAGAGAGTTCTGGAACAATGACACCGCCTTTCGCCATTATAATCATTAGAAGTAGACACACACTTTGGTTTCGTTTGGTTTATGGCAAAATAGGCGGATGACAGGTGACAGAGAACGAAGTAATTAGAAGGGATAGCACCCACGATGGAGTAATACTTCATGGAATGCATTTTGACAGGTGTAAGTCACCTGTCAATACAAATTTATGTGACAATGGCGGGATGAAGGAAGTTGCACGAAAGGTGGTAGTTATCCTGTAAAGGAAAAAATAGTTTCGCCTTGACAACAAAAAATGACGTTTACTTACGATACTGACAGTTAGACTGAAATGGAATGGTAAGTTGTTGTCGCTCTCTACCAGGCACATTGGCAATGGGCACTTTGCGAAAGTCTCACTTGACATTTATGTGACACTCCACGTCTATATGATAGTTTTGGAATAACAGGTGACAGTTCCATAGGGGTATAAAAACTTGCGTGACACGTAAACTTCAAGTAGAATTGGTCCTTGTATCGGGATGAAGCAGTGCCTTCATAGCCTACCATTCTTGTATATGCAGTCCTTCAAAAACGGCAATGTCAATGTCAACGGTGTCATTTAACGTGATGCTGGATTTTTAGTTTTATTTTGCAAATACCCAAGCACATTTGGATATTGGTAGGCAAACGTCAAATAACATACAAAATTCGGCGTAACTGCTGTGCCACCGGTTAATAAATATTTTGTCTTTCATAATAGCCCCGTTCAACTTGTGCGTATTAAGCGCTTAATCAAACAACTGAACGAAGTAAAGTGTAAATACATTCGTTCGCTTTCATAGCCCGGCTGCTGTGAGTGTGAACCCCGGCTAGCATTGATATTCTAACACAACTCACGCACAAATTTCACAAAGAAATGGACAATTTTGGAATGCCCCGATATAAGCACCACAAACCGTTGGTTGCATACTAGCTCCCCACACAACTTTAATGACCTTCGCCGATTCTGTTGTAGTCAATCGTGTATGTTTTCTTTTTGCCTTAAAAATTATTTCATTATTCAATCGAATTTGCTGGAGAAGTTTTTTTTTTAGCGCTGGATGTTTCTAAACGGGCAGAGCAAAAAAAACTGATCTAAAATATCAAATAATTTGACTAAAACAATAGAATTTTCATCCACCAAATTAGAGCTACTTTTATCCGTTTAACTGACAGCTGCTGACGCGCTTACACAATTTTGTAAGCAGCAGGACAACAAACATATATTCATTTATTATATACCCAAAAAATAAATAAAAACAATGCACCATAATTCAGCTACAACCGAGCGTAAATGAGCAAATTCTTTGAGCGCTTTGATTGAGCGCTTGAGTCCGTTCAGTCGATAACTGCATAAGCACTTCTGATCGACCGCAACACTTTCCTTATGAGATATTTAATCCAAGAGGCACCCAAATATATCTTACAAAGTCAGGGTTCCTGCTCAAGTCCCGCATTAAAGCAAAGTAACCATTCTGCTGAACCCACTAAGTGGAAAACCGTGGCTATAACTACGTTACAGTTTCTGCGATTGTCACCAAAACTCGAGGTATAGTAAAAAAAACTCTTAAACTTAGAGCGAATAATCAATTCAGCGCTAATACATACCTGAAAAGAAATCATGCATGCTCTTCATTTCGTGCATCCAACATTTGCCTGCCACGCCCCTTTTGTAGAGACATTTTCCTCAACTAAAACCATAGTTCATCTCTTAAGGCGCTTTAGCTTGTTCATTATTGTTCACACTAAATCTGAAAAATAAATATGAGGGTATATACAACTGCCACGCACCTTTTTAAGGAGAAATGGTTATTTTCCGCGTCGCAATAGGGACGCAGAGGGCAGAGCAATATTTATTATGAAAATCCGCTAAAGAAAGCGCTAAGAAATATAGAGACATTTGCCACGTCCCTTTTTTGGGGACTGTGTTAGCTCTTCGAAAGGGTTTACCCAGGATAACAGAATTTGGGTACTAAATATGAATATGTGTACAATCCGCTTCAGATGAATTAAATTTTCACTCTTAATCGTCCTTTGTCCATTCTTTTTCCCATACCCTTACATTTGTACAGTTACCACAAAATGTTCTTGAACATCATTCTTAATTATTTATTTTTTTTTAATTCTATCCAATTGCAGACAGAAATCGCGAAACGTTTAAATACCCTAATCAGTCAGCTTCTACCATTTCTACAAGCTGATCATCAGCAACAAGTTTTACAGGCTGTCGAACGGGCCAAACAAGTTACAATGCCTGAATTAAATTTAATAATCGGGGTAAGTTTCAATAAATCCATTACACTTACAAAAACAATATACTTATAAAAATAAGTGAAATAAAAACAACAAAAAAATTGTTTTCTTATTTTTTTTTTGCAATTTGTGCAAAAAATATATTTTTTTTTAACAATTTGTTTTTATTTTTTGTTTGTTAAAAAAGAAAAATGACACCAAAACATTTTTAATCAAGTAGTTTATTTAGAAACAAAATTTGCATTGGTATTCAATTTTATTTTTATTTCTTTTGTTTATTTGAGAAAAAACTTTTTGTTTTTTTTTTTTGAAGTTGATTTATTAAGTTTCACTAAAACAATTGGAATGTTCTTGGTTTTGTTTGAGTTTGTTTATTATTTTTATTTATTTAATTTTTATTTTTTATTTTTTTTTATGATATGTTGAAGCACATACCGTTTGATTTTATTTGTGTTTATTTAGATCTTTATTTTTCTAGTCAAGAGGAAATGTATTAATGGGTCAAAGGTCTAGTTTTCTAATTTATTCAAAGCACATTCCCTCGCAAAATATTGTTGGTTGTTATAGAGTTTGCAATTGATATGAATTTGAAATGTCTTTCGCTAGTTTTGGCATATTTGTAAACGATTCTAATGGAGGTAAACATAATGTACATTAACTTCCTGTAGGAGAGTCGAAATAAGTATTAAAATTATGATTTGGTAAATTGTTTTATTCCCATTTTATAAATTTTTCCACGCGATATTCTTATGAATCATCTTTTATTTAACTTTCCTATTTTGTTTAATTTTTCTATGTTTCTTCTTCTACACTTATTTAATTGTTGTATTAATACTCAAATTTGAGTTATTTTTAGGTTATATCTGTACTTTGGATTTTTTTTTGCTGATCCTCATGTCGTTTCCTAGTTCTGTCTGTGAGGTGTCATTTATTTATGATGTGATTCAGGCTCTGTTCTCGTGAGGCACTTTTTTTAGTATACCTAGTGAGGTTGTTTTTGAAAATTTAAACTTTTAGGACTGTGATAAGGTAGTAAAATTTTATTTTTCAGCTCTCTGTACAGCGGTTTTTTTTAATTTCTTATAAAATGCAATAAAACAAAAATTGTTTTGTTGTTTCTGTCATTGGCATTTTTTTCTTAGACCTTAAATATATTTACAAAGTCAGCAACATATTTGCCCTTTTGGAATAAATCCTTGGAGTTAGTTTTTCGGTTTTCGAGTCATTGATTGAAACACGGTGGCCCTCAGATGGACTTTTCGTATTTGGGAGGGAGCCTAACAAGTACAAAGCAAATTGATAGAGGTTTTTTTCTTCTACAAAAATTGTTTGAATATTTACTAATCCTGGTTGCGTGTTGCATATGAGAAAAATGTGAAGAAAATATTTTAAGGCTAGGCCCACACCGTCGTATGTGTCTATTAAATCATTGTTTGACAATTTTGGTAATAGTTGTTCTGTAATCAACTTATAGAACCCAAAATTTATCGAGCAGAACTTCTTAAATATTGTCCCATAAAATAAGTGGCATGATAATCGTGTGACAGAAGCCGCTCACCAATTTGAGAACGTTTCTAGAATCAAATCATAAATCGGAATTTTCAGTAGTTATTACTTAAGTAGTCCATAAAAGGCCATACAAATCTATGAATCCAAACCAGACTTCCCTTCAAACTCTTTTCAATCTGCATAAAGAAGGAACCGCAATAGAATTCCTTGGTAGTAATCCAGCTTAAGCCAATGTATTATTATGCAGGCCATTATAATAAAAAATAGTTCATTGCAAGCATTTGTCACAGATTATGTGGATTTTCATCCATTTCGAACGCTAGCTTACGCCTGCTTAATCATATAATGAATTCGCTAAAATCAAGGCTTTAAGATTATGCATATTTTTTAATGCGGCCAGAAGGAAGTAAATAATTTTGACGGATCACTCAATTCAGTTAAAATCCTTTTACCAAATTACATAAAGGCGATCCTCCTACCGCTTGCGCTCCTACAAATAGAATAGTTTGACTTTCGATTTTCCTATCTGTCAAGTCCGTTGGCAGTTTGCATAAATTCAATAAAGAACATTCATTGGCCGGAACATTGAAACGCCGTACACTCTGTCAGTGAAATTTTGCAAAAAAAGAAAATATTTTGTTGAACAAATTTGCACTTGATTCTATAGGTAGCTTGATCACTTGCAATCCGCGTGACTTGATACGTGACAATAATAAATTACATAAATCCATGGCGACAGCAACTTGTTCATTACTGACCTAATAATTAAAAAAATAAATCTGTCAAATTCGTTTATTCTTCGCTTACAAACGGTTCGTTCCATATTAAAAACTTAAGTGAGGCAGTGCCCTTATTAGTTAATTTTGTAGAAGCCCCTGTGAATAAAAGGGGTTACCTTTATGTATGATTTAACCATCATTATGCCAGCGCGACATTCTGTTAGTTTACTGTTTAATTTTTGTATTATTTTGAACGTTAAATTAGTTTTGTTTTTAGTTATTAATTTACTTCAGTGTGGATATTGATATTTTTAAAATTCGATATTAAAAATAAATTCGAGCGAAAACATTGTGAATTAACCACCAAATCGTTGTCATTCAGAGTATGTTACATTTCCGATAAAAAAAAAACCTTATATTGACACTGACAATATTGAAAAAAATTAAAAGGACATTTTGGCAATCATATCCGAAACCACACGCAGCTAAAATGAATGCCACCCTCTCAACCTCTTGACAACTGACCCATTAATCACATTTTCCTCTGTCGTTCTATACTGAATTAAAAAGCATTTTTTTTTTTGTTAATTAATCAAAAACATTAATGAAACAAACAATTTGTAGTTAACTATAAATCTAAATTCATTGTTGTCCTTAGAAATTGAGTTCCGATTTGAATGTTTGTGGTGTTCTGCAAATAGTGAAAGAAAATAAACAACAGCATATCAGTATAGAACGTTTAAACTGATTTCTCCAACAAAAATTTTATACAAAATACCGTCAGATGTTATGACAAATGTTTGTCAAATATATTCTCAACATATTGACAGTTGCTTGTACTTGTCAAAAATAATTTAAAAAAAAAGTACATTGTTTTCTTAAAATGTTTTGTTTTTTTTCTGTTGATACACTTATTTATTATTTTTATTCTGTTCTTTTTCTTCTCCTTCCCCATTAATTTTTTTTTTTTGTATAAAAAAAAAAAAAAACGAAAACAAAAAAAAAACTAAAAATAAATTTAATTCGTAAAATGCAGAACCACCAACAACAGGGAATTCAACAGCTTTTAGTAAGTTTTGAAGAAACAATCTTTCTCTCTTCTCTTCTATCTCTCATTCTAATTTCTTTTTTGAAATGAAAGTCCTTACGCTTAATTTAATTGTTTTCATTTCGTTTGTTTACTTCTCGTTTAGTTTCCATTTAAAAAAGTTTTCATTTCGTTTACTTGGTTCATTATTTATTTATTTACTTTTTTATTAATGTCATACGTTGTTTCAGTTGAGTAAAATATTTAATATTCTTTTGTATATTTCATTCTCTACGCTTTTGCTGCCAATCATAAAGATATAATAAACGTGTACATATTTTGATATCATTTGCTTTGGAAGTTGTTTACTATGGTTTCCTATGTTACAGTATTTTTTTTTTTGTTTTGTTTTTTGTGTGTCCGTATTCATGAGAATATCAGCTGCCACTCGACCCCACTGTCTAATGCCGGCCACCCAGCATCAGTTCATGTGACAATCAATTGAAATCGGTTTCAAAAAGAGTTTTTATTTAGTGATAATATTTATTATTCAACCTCCTTTTGTTGGCGCGTGATTGTCAGATGGCTGTTTGCAGTTGCCGGGAGTACGTTCAGTGGGGCCTTTGGGGTGATGCGGTACAAATATTGCCATCATCATTGCTGTTGGAGTGGTGGGCTAAAATTCATGGTAATTCTGTTAAATCACCGTTCATTTCACAGTATGGCTGAGGAAATGTTAAATTAATTCGGTTTTTGTGTGCGAGTATGGCCACTCGTATATAAATAATTGTGTCACCTCTAAAAATTGGTTTCATCATCAACATCATTCACATTTAAATAATTTCTCTCGTGTGCGGTCCCTAACGGTGTGTGGTTCACCTTTTTTTTTGCGTGTGTCTATCCTGAATGATATTCCCACAAGGGTTGGTTGAGTGGATGGGATTGACATTGTTGTCATCCTGTGTGTGTTATGGCGCCTCATTGTCCTTTTAATTATGTGGTCAATAGCAATGATTTCAGTAGACGACCAAATAGTACGGTTTCGCAAACCCTGGGCAGTGCACCGATCATTTTCATTTCATTTTTTTTATTGATAAGCATCCCTGAATTTGTATGCGAGAGGATGCTGAATATATTGGCTGAGGTTTAGTGCCACTATAATAACTATATGATTGGTGTGTGCGGTTTTGGTGGTTGTCAATGTGCAAAAGTGACGGAGAAAAATCGTCGTCCTCCTCCCGTCGTGTTGGTTAATAATGTAGAAGTGCTACGATGGAGCTGGATTATTTTTCCATGACCGCACACACTGACCATAGGTAGAAGGGTCGTCGTCACGATGTAATGCTGATACTTGGTTTGCGGTTTTGCACAGTAGTTGTCAAAATATTGTAGACAGATGAGGTTTTTTCTTCAACAAAGTTGGTTTGTACAGATGCTTCTAGTCTTAGATAAGTCTTAAATTTGTATATGGGGAAGGGAATGGGGGCGTTATTGCAGCCTTTACTCTTAAACGTTTATTAACAATTCGACAGCCAGCAATAGATATTGGCATATTTATAGGGCTAAATCTTAGTATGAGCTTTTGAAAGAACTGTCTAAATCGGGTACGTATTGAAAGAACGTAAAAGTGGGAAAAACATTTTCGTCATAATTATTGTTATGCAAATCCATATGCTTGCTTAAAAAAAGCTAAACTCAAGCCCTAACAATTGACACCTTGCGAGGTCGTACCAAATCGGTTGATGTATGAGATAATATACCTCAGTTTCAAGTTAAGATAGTAGCGATTCTGCGTTGCCTAAAAAAGATCAAAATAAGCAAAAGCATTTATTTAAGAATATTTAGAGCGCTTTATGTTCACCTTGACCAAGAAATGAAGTTGAATCAGTAACATTTGAATGGTTTAAGTGTGCAATAAATTTCACTTAGGCTTTTAGAAAATATAGAGGTCCGTCTATTTCTTTAGATAGCTGTTCCTATTTTTACCATTTTGTCATAGAAAGCAAAATTTGCAGTCTTAATTGCAAGTAGCAAGGTTCTACCTCTTAATGGCTGACATAAGACTGAAAGTTGAGGCTTGTCTTTGTAGAAACTTAATAAGTAATGCTTAAGTTTTCTTTCTAAGGTTTTCGAAAAGTTGTTTATACTTATGCGAACCTTACGCGTACAATCGTTTTCGCAGTTTCGAAATTTGTTTAAATACATTTGACTGCAATGGGCGCGTTCCAATGACCGCTAGATGTCCAGCGCATTTGTTATTTGGAAGTGGGACATTTATAAATGGAAATACCTGATTCAAATTTAGTTTATATGCCTGTCAACAAAATTGAATTTCGAACATTATATCGACAAGTTTTTCAAAATGCTTTTCCTATTTTTCACGTCAACAATGAGTGTACTAGACCCTCTACGTTTTTTCTTAAGTGTTACCTCCTTTCAGTTCAATGAGTTCGAACTTCGAATTCGAATACTCTTCGAACACATATTTACGGCAAGAAGTAATAAATTCTTTTACTTTCCATTCACTTTATATATTTTTTCCTTTGGTCGCATCTATTCGCGGCAATTCGCAATTCAACTGTCAGTTTCCATTTTCAATTTGTTTATTTTACGGTTAAGGTTACCTCTCCAGTATGTTTATTCGCTGGCTTGAGATACGTAAATATACGCGGATTGCGAACAAAATTTGACAGTTCGCACAGTTGGGTACAGTTGAAAAAAATTCAATTTCGAATTGCTTACGTTGTTTATTTATTTTATTTTATTTTAAGATTTTATCTACTTGTCGATAAAAATCGTCTTTTGAACGTTATACAGGTGACTTGAGAGAACTTTCGAAGAATATTTTCACTTCGAAAACAATTGGCTTGCAAGTTTTTTATTTTTTTTTAATTTTTAATGACTGTCCTCTCGATGGACTTATTTGTTCGTTAGTGTGTTTCAAAAGCATACAAATTTGCATATAAATTTGTTATTTATTTGTTCGAAAATATGTCACAGTTTTCGCATTTCGAACGCATATGGAAATTGAGTTACATTTGTAATGTAACCTATGTATAATGTAACTTATCTTGTTGCCTTCTTTCTGGCTTGTCTCAAACAATTGTTTGCTGCAATTAAACTGTAGCGTGAATTCAGTTTTAATTTCCTGAATTGTGACATTTGGAAATTAAGCTTAGCAATATTCCACTACTGTTTTTTTTCCCCATTTACATTATGACGTCTAGAAGTATGTAGATTGTGACGCTCTAGCAAATGTGTGAAATAGAAATGTTTGTCTGAAAATTGAAGGCTCATTTCAAGTGACCTACACTTCCCTTATATGGTGTCAGAATGTTTTCACTCCTGTGGAATATAAGTGCTAACATTTGACATTTCACAATAATACTTCGATTGTTGTGTTTTCTTCCTTCTCGTTCCGGAGGAACACCAAAAAAATGTCACTCTTAACATAAATTATGTTTAATAGAAATTATCACATGTTCCACAAATTTGTTCTCAGTTAAATGTCAGTTGCGGTATATTTTACTACTGCTTTTGTTTCTCGACTGACTAAATTGTGTATTTTTGTGTCTTGAAAATGAAATAATTCTTAATCTACACTCTTGAAAACCGAGGAGATTTCCTAGTTTCTGTTCAAAATGTCAAAAGGTTTCCACTTTTCACACGTGTGGAACACAAGTGGTGCCACGATTCGCAATAGAAGTCAGATCGTTGTCATATATGTATTCTTTTCTGTTGTCGATTGAAAGACGAACATCGAAAAGTGTAGTAAAATATACAAAATTACACACCTTCCACTGCTGCGCGTTCTCAGTGGAACGTGAGATCTGCTATACATTCCACTAAATTGTTTATCGACCCTACCAACTATATTTCTAATGTCAGATAAATTCCAATTTCGCCATTTCGTATACCTTTCACATTCTTTGGTGGAAACGTAGCGCCGTTCACCGAAAAGCAAATGAATAGAAATCATTATGAACGGCAGTGTACCGCCCAAAAGCAAGCCCCCGTAGCAAATAGTTGTGCATTGCCCTCCCTGCATCCAGCAAAGTCCCCGTATACAGTTCTCTCTCTCTGTGGACACTGTGGAGTGTTAATCTGTATTGAAATTTGACCACTTTTTCGTGGTTGCGGTCATCAGGCAGCCGGGAGAGGTACCCACCAACGAGAGAGACGGAGGCCTGTGGCTATTTTACATTCCACTCGTGTTCTGCTGCTGCTACGACATGAGGTATTATAGTAGTTGGTGCTGGTCGGTAGTAGGTATCATTCTTTAATGAAGGTCAACATGGCTCTGGGCCAGAGCGAACTAATGGCGATGGTTAAGGAATGCGCAGTCACACACTCACACACACGGTGTACCAGTACCTGCAGCTGATTAAAATTATCTTGGTGCAACCGGTTAATTACCGCATTCGCTGTGGTAAGAGTGGTGTACTACCCAAAACTGCAATCGAACGAGGGCATGGTTGGTTGCTGCTGCTCGAGGTATTAGGTATCTGGTGCACTGTCATCTCTAACCAAATTTTCCGCAGTTCATCTGGGGAAACACTGGGAGTGGGCCAGCGCAAAACAAAACGCAAAGAGCTGGAATAATCGAATAAAACTGAGCACCAGGAGTCGCTGCTGTGATGGACCGGCTCCGGTGGTGGTTGCAGCGAAGCGTATTCGAAACTGAATCAAATTCCCAATGAGGGCAGATGAGTCGGCCACATCTGTGTCGAGTAGTACTCTGCTATACGTCTCCATACGTGTCATGGTGGGCTTATAATTCTATTATGATTATTTGTCGTTTGCGAAAATTTCCATTTCGGAATCGCGAAACCGTAAAATTTGTACGCAACAGAGAAAGAGAGCGAGAGATGGCCCGTCACTGATGGTGGTGGCGGTGGTATCTGGTCCCTGTGGCGGTTAGATTGGTTATGGTTAGTTCCATTGATCAATTGGATTTGTGATATTTCACCGCAGCGACGACTCACTGTGTTCGGTTGTATATAGTCTGTTGTTCTGGTTAAGTTTTCATCCACAACCCCTATCGCCCCCGCTCCCTTTCGAATCAGTCTCCATTCGGGTAGAAAATTTATATCAAATTGTACAGAGAGCATTTGTCTGATTTCGCACACTCGAAAATTGTGAATTGTTTTTACATTTTGTTCTCATATCTCCATATTGATGTATGTGTAAGAGCGCGAACTTTCGAGTTAACATTTTATTATTTAATATATTTATATTTTTGTTTGCCTTTGCATCTTCGTTTTCCTAATTTTGTATGCTTTTGTTTAAACGCAACGAAAAAACAACTACCAACAATAATTTGTTTGCAATAAATGTGTTTTAGTATATCGATGACGCTTAGAGACGTTCGATGTTTTAAATTAATTTAAATTCTCATTGGAAAATTTTTGCAGCAACAGATTCATGCGCAACAAGTACCCGGTGGACCACCGCAACCGATGCCAAGTCTTGGAGCGTTAGCCGGACCATTTGGGGCACTGGGCGGACCCATGGGATTGCCACATGCACCACAAAGTTTACTGAAGGCACCGCCAGATCATCATCGGCCAGATATGAAAAGCAATCTAGATGGACCGTCTGCTGAGGAGAGACTGGTGAGTTATTGTTTTAATTATTTTTCTTGAACTTTGTTCTGCATATTTACGCATTCGTTTCAGACTTTTAGGGTTTCTGTTTGAGAAAGTCGGTATTTCTTTAGGGTGACAGGACCAAAACCAAAGTCATACAAATGCGTACAAAACAGTTGCCATAACCAATTATGGGAATAGGCAACAGTTTCGCGCAGTTTCGTGCAGCGGCTGGTTGGTGCTTAATACGAATTCGCTGTCGAGCAATTTGAATGAGAACTATACATCTGATAATGGCTTCTGACGCCTTAGATGTTTTAGTCGAATGAAGTGACGGGTGTTAAAATTTGGAACCAAACTTTGACTGTAAATTTTATAGTATTTCCACTTTCCCAATAGGCCGGTTATCTGTAGAAGAACCATCTTCTTTCCAACGGTGCCATTAGACAACTGATGATAAGGATATTTCCCTTCACCGTTCTCAACAATCGTTCCGCTGACAATTTATACCTGTTTTAATATCACCTTCAGTAGCCCATATCACATCATTCCTCCTAATATCTAAATCACAGACACCTCCCTGGTTGGAAATATGAACCAGAAAAACTCAAGTCGAGCACCAGGCGCAAGCTAAAAATGGTGCTCGCGTTGTGAACCGTATAAAGAGTATCATTGGTGCGCGCAAACTTAAAAATGACATTAATTTCCGTTTCTTGCTACCAGGGTTTGAAAGCAATCCAATTTGACCAACCCTTCTAATCTCTGTTTTTGTTGTTGCACATTTGTATAGCTGTTCAAATTATTGTCAAATGCCAATTATGTAAATATTTTATTTGCCCTTCGCCATCCGGGGTTGCGCGACGAATTTAAGTGAAGCTTAGTCCATTCCATTGCATCGGTTCATTCAGTTTCTTCCCGTACGATATTCCAGCCGAATGTTTTTGCTAATTTCAGTAAAATTGATTTCCTGTTGTCAACGCAAAAGCTGATCAGAAGAGTACCACAAAAAGGGAACGATACGCATCCTTCCATAAGGTAAATTGTCACTTTCTTTGGGAAAAAAACTTGACATAAAAAAGTCAAATTATTTCCCACGCGATGTCAAGTTATTTCTCATGTGAAGTTATTCTGCTGCGCCCTAGAACAATTGTTGCATATGCAAATTCAGTTGAAGAAATATTCTTAGGCTACTTTGTTGTAATTGACAGATGACTGTCAAATCTTTTAACTTTCAATTTGACAGTTTATTTGTGTTTGTTTTACAATAAAATGACGCAGCAACTAATTTTAATTTTGTTCAAAGGGGAGCAAGCTGTTGTTCGATTTTTACCGTCTAATGAAAAAGCACATTTTTGCCAGATATGTGGTTTAACGTGTTCCCGTACCTTTTGGTTACTTTTCATCGCGATAAAATAATGCTCTCACAGTAATATTGGCGCAGGAATTACGGTAACAGACATTGGATTTAGTAAAGTGTGAGACTAAAAAAAATCAAATTTTGACATTTTACTCAAACGTGATGTATGCTTGGTCGTAGAATTTGCGCCAGCTACAACTTTTTACTATAGTTTTTTGTCTTAACTTTGATTTCGAGCGGATTTCTTTATTCCTGGGTTCTTGGAATGATTTCAAAATTTGTAGTCTAGGAATGAAATCAGTTATAAAGTTTGCGAATGTCTGACAGACATTCGAGGGTATAGTTGTCATGCAGAATTTACGAATTAAGACTTCTGGAAAATTTCTAGAAAGCATTTCCACAAATATAGGAACCTTTAATACGAGTCTGCCGCATATTTCAACACCTTACCCAAAGAGGCGCTGCTTGTCATCTCTGTAGCAATCACATCGGTAAATGTCAAATAAAAACTGTCGTTGATTGGTAGAAATTTTCTATTATTTCTGTACACTCAAAAAGATCTGTAGAATCGTAATGCCGTTTTCTATTGGTTCCAATCGGGGATCCACTCATTCTGTGATCCAATGGAACAACAAAACTGCTTCTGATTAAACCCACAAAAGTATTGGTGAAATGCCAAAAAATAATCATAATAGTCAGCTGACTTGTATAAAATACATAAAATTACATTTGTGTGAGTGCTTCTTGAGTGGATTCTGACTTCAAATCGAGAAGCGAAATTCTCTTCTCAGAATCACCAGAAGCGTATTTTTTGTGCCAATGGAACGGTTTCAGAAGTGATTTTTTTGATTCCGGACTCTCCCGGACGCTTCTTTTTGCCCAATGGAAAACGACATAAGTGACATCGGCTTCAATTTACATCCCAGTAGCATAAATTGTTGACTTTCACTTTCTGAAGGCTTATCTCGTGACCACTGACAGTTGTTTAAGCCGACAAAATCTTATTCAAGCTAAGTTCACTTAAATGTAATGTTGTTTCCAAAACAGTCCCTTTTACACTTTAACAGTGGCGGTGACCCCTCGCAAAGTAACCGATCAGTCATTACATCGTACGAAGTAAACAATGAATGACAGATACGTGGAGAAAGAGAAAATATGTGCATGGGGTTCGAGTCAAAAGTAGATATTAAAAGATTTCGGGATTCAATTCACAAGTTAAATTGACGGTCGGACAGCTGTCAAAGTCGAGTGACAGCCTAGCCCTAATATGGTCCTATTTGCTTCCCAATAATACTTAGAGGTTGTCGAAAAACAGCCTTATCGGTTCGACATTCTGTTTTACAACTTCTGCGGCCGGAGTGATTTAAAACTCGATTGGTGATGGGGAAACGTCAGTTTTATGCCCATTTGGTTACACAGCGTCTAAAGGCCTTTGGAATTTAAAATGAAACTACTCTTGACGTCGAGTCAATAACTGCTTTGGTCGTCGTGACTTCCAACAACGCGTAGTATTATGCGAAATCGCAGCCCAATCAATCAGGAATACAGTTAAGAGACCAACCGCGATAAAGCTCGACTAGTAGTGATAGAGAAGAGTCGGCTATATGCTAAGCAGCTCGGTCGTGCAAGCTAACAATAGATTTAACCCTTTCAAGTCCTCAAGTGCGATCGATTACCAATCCGATATAGGTACCTTCCAACAGGTCTTACCAGAGCGACTGACCTTTGTGCCAGTCTTAAATTTTTCCACAGTCTCTTCGGCTCCTCTTTTCGCTACTCGGTCTTTCTACTTATCACCGATATCTTAGTCTTTGTATCTATTTTTTTTTATTTTTTTCGTTATCTTAGGAACAAAGAAACCATTCACTCTCTCGCTCTCCTATTTTGTGGAACTAATTTTTTTGGTAAAACTGTTTTGTCTACTTTTAGAGAAACTCCGTATCGCCGGCGGAGCGTGAAAAATATCGTACCCGATCACCTCTTGACATTGAGAACGACGCCAAGCGAAGAAAAGACGACAAAATGGCACATGTAAGTACCGTACTCATTCAAAACTCACTTGAGCTTCTCTTCTGAACGCTCATGTACTCGTACGCCAATAAGTTTCATACTGCACTCATGTTTGCCTTCATAGTTTTTTTTACCCATCTCTTTCTATCTCATTCTCTCTCTCTCTATGTGTCTTCTCTCTCGCTCTCTGTTTCTATTTGTGTATGAAAATGTTTGTATGCTTGGCATTTGTTTGAGCGATACGTAAGATTTGGAGGTTAAGTGTGTGCTTGTGTGTGTGTTCGTTATATACTCAACTCAACTCACCATCTCCTTAGTAGGGCCCTAGCTTTCGTCCCTCTTTTTTTCGAACCGACGAAGATTCAAGATAAAACAACAACAACATAAAAACTCGAAGCAAACTCAAAAACTCTCCAAAACAATTCTCCCCACAATGATCACGAATTTTTTTTTCAAAATTGTTTTTGTTTATTTTTTATATTGCAGGACGATGATGGCGAGAAAAGCGATCAGGATTTAGTCGTAGATGTATCAAATGAAATGGTGAGTTGAGTTTAAACCGCACGTAGATTCATATAGATTGTATCTGTAGTTGAAGCCGTTGTAGTTGTAGTCGATGTTGTTTGATAGATTTCTGTGAGTGAGCGAGTGAGTGATGCTCAGTTTCCTCATCCCTTTGATCATCAAGATATGTATGGAACAGTGCAGCAAGTAACTAATGGAATTGTGTGTTTGTTTTACAGGAATCACCATCCCCACGGCCGAATGGCGATCACATCTCGATAGATTCGCGTGATCGTGACCGTGACAGTATCGGCCTCAATGGAGATCGATCCGACAAACCAGGCGGCAGTAATTCAAAACCGACTAGCGATAGACCACCATCACGATCGGGCTCCAGCTCATCACGATCGACGCCCAGCCTTAAAACTAAAGATGTAAATAGACGCCTTTTGGCAACACTCCCAACAGTTGGCTGACGAATTTTTATTTAAATTTCAGCTCGACAAGCCTGGAACTCCAGGTGCTAAGGCCAGAACACCAACACCGAATGTCCCAATGCCGGTAAATCCAAAGCAAGTACTTCCACAGGTTCCGCCAGCGGGTTATCCAAATTCCCCATATCAGAGGCCAGCGGATCCCTATCAACGGCCTCCGCCAGATCCCGCGTATGGACGACCCCCGATGGCGTATGATCCACACGCGCATGTACGCGCCAATGGCATCCCACATCCGCCTGGATTGGCCGGTGGAAAACCGTAAGTTACACAGTTAAAGATGTCCGCCAACTTTGTCTCATAATTTTGTTGTTTCGCATTTTCAGAGCCTACTCGTTCCACATGAACGGCGAAGGCAGCCTACAACCGGTGCCCTTTCCGCCGGATGCCCTAGTGGGTGTGGGCATCCCAAGGCACGCACGCCAAATGAGCACACTGTCCCATGGAGAGGTTGTGTGCGCCGTTACGATCTCGAATCCAACGAAGTACGTCTACACCGGTGGTAAGGGATGTGTCAAGGTATGGGATATCGCGCGACAAGGCAGCATGACACCAATCAGCCAATTGGACTGTTTGCAACGCGACAATTACATTCGTTCGGTGAAACTCTTGCCCGACGGTAGGACATTGATTGTGGGAGGCGAAGCATCCAACTTGTCAATATGGGATTTGGCTAGTCCGACTCCGAGAATTAAAGCGGAACTAACATCTGCTGCACCAGCCTGCTATGCATTGGCGATCAGTCCGGATTCGAAGGTCTGTTTCTCGTGTTGCAGTGACGGTAATATTGCCGTATGGGATTTGCACAACGAGACGCTAGTGCGACAATTCCAAGGGCATACAGATGGTGCCTCTTGCATTGACATTAGTCCGGATGGATCGCGCTTATGGACCGGCGGACTGGACAACACAGTGAGATCGTGGGACTTGCGGGAAGGCAGACAGCTGCAACAGCATGATTTCAGCTCACAGATCTTCTCGCTGGGATACTGTCCAACAGGTTAGTTCTTGAAATGGTTGCCTGTGTGATTGCGGTTGCTTAACTATGTATTATTTACAGGAGAATGGTTGGCTGTTGGTATGGAGAATTCACACGTAGAAGTATTGCACGCATCGAAACCGGACAAATATCAGCTGCATTTGCACGAAAGTTGTGTTTTGTCGCTGAGATTCGCGACATGTGGCAAGTGGTTTGTATCAACTGGAAAGGATAATCTACTGAATGCATGGAGGACACCATATGGCGCTAGCATATTCCAAGTAAGTTGATGATTATTATTCACCCGCAGTATCAGGTTCAGGACATTCCTATTTGTTCAATTGTAAACTCTAAAGTGCGTCGAACTCAATTGAATTTTGGTGGTTTGGCTGTGGGTACACCTATACATTATAAACTTTAAAGAACTTTCATTCCATCGCTTGAATTCTACGTTCAATATATGTCGATATAAAACCATTTAACAGATTTTATTTAAAGCTCTTTGGCTAACTGCTTCCAAATGCGCACTTGAGGTCTTCTTCTATCAGTTGTGCTGACCGTCCAAGTAGTATAGAAGACTCTTCAGCATTAATTTTTGCTGTTCTTATCTTAGACGAATAATGCCCATCAAGTTCATGTATGGCCCATACATATGGGGGTTCGGTTTGAATCTATTGCTACGCCTTTCTTTGACCGTAGGAAGTCAGACCGTTTTTTTTTGTATTCTGGAGCACTCAGACACAGCTAGTACAGAACTACCGCTCTTGTATTTTAGTTGGAACCCATGAAGTGGACTTCAGTGGTAACGAGCCTATGATATCAGCATTCACTTCATCAGGACAAAAGATCCGCCACCGCCACTTGCTTTCCTAACTAGATTTGCAGTCCTCTTCAGAGGAACAGAAAAAATCGTTTAACAGACATCCAGGCATAATTGCTTTGCTGGTCATGTAGACATTTCAGAGTTGTTCAATCTCACTGTGCTCACAAGAAACTCACTTCACTTTAAACTCCTTCTGCAGAGGTTATGTTTGACTTATGACACTCATTGATCTAGCCATTTTTGCTGAGCTGTAACGACAAACTTGGAGCTGAAATAAGTCCATTTTATGTGAATTAAAGTTTTGAGGCACCACAATAAGAAACCCCAATTAAAATGTTCCCTACTCGTACAACATTCCAGCCTTTGGAAAAGGAAAATGATGCCAAGATCGGTCAGAATTCTGCAATTCCAATTGCGAATGTAAACAATATAATGCTTAGACACATCGAAGCTCTGAATTTCTGTTTCTCTGTGACCTCAGATAAAAAGTTTGAGTAAAATTCTGAGCACGACAAATTTGGACAGCTTACCTTACTTATCTCTTAGGAATGCAAATGCTGCGAAAAAAAAAGAAAGTAGTTTGCTAAAAAGTGCAGACTCGAAAAGAAATACATCAAATACTTTTCACGTGGTGCATTTTTATAGTGATACGACCTAGTGCTCAATTGTGTTAATTATTTACATCAGGTTGCTTGAGTTAGAGTGTTCCAACTCTGTACAGTATCCCACTCTCAACGAGAAACGAAAAACCCCTGTGCGTGACTGAAAAATAACAAGTCATCGTACAATCGGTATATGTTACTCACTTACTTAAGGTGGGACTACAGTCCGGGGTGGACCTGGGCCTCAACCAACAAGCCTCTCCAGCCAGCGCGATCTTTAGCTAGCTGTCTCCAGTTTCGCACGCTAAGTTGGTTAAGGTCCCCTTCCACTTGCGTGCACCACCTGAGTCGCAGTCTTCCTCTACTGCGCCTTCCCTCTGGTGTGAATTCGAAGATCTTCCGGGCCGGAGCATTCGTGCCCATATGCTCTACATGACCCAGCCACCTCAGTCGTTGGACCTTCACTCTTCTGACTAGGTTGATGTCGCTGTACAGCCCGTACAGTTTGTCGTTGAATCTCCTCCTCCATTCCTCGTCAATGCAGACGGGACGAAAAATCACTCGAAGAATTTTCCTCTCGAAACAACCTAGAGATACCTCATCCGGTTTTGATACGAGTCCATGCCTCTGCGCCATTTAGCAGGACTGGGACGATTAGGGTCTTATAAAGGGTCACTTTAGTTGTTCGAGAGAGGGCTTTGCTACTCAATTGCCTTCTTAGCCCAAAGAAACAGCGATTGGCAAGAGTTATTCTACGTTTAATCTCAGCGCTGGTGTCATTGTATGAGTTCATAGCGGAGCCTAAATGGACAAAGTCCTTAACCACCTCAAAGTTATATCTGTCTATTGTGACGTTCTCTCCGAGCCGTCGGTGTTGGGTGTCCTTTTTAGTTGACAGCATATACGTCTTGCCCTCATTAACCGCCCAACCCATCTTCGCCTCCTGAGTCTCAATAGTCACAAACGCGCCATTTACATCACGCTGCGTTCTGCCAATTATGTCAATGTCGTCGGCGTACGCGAGTAATTGGACGGACTTTTGAAAGATCGTGCCTCTGGTGTTGGCGTTTGAGTTTTGCACTATTCCTTCAAGAACGATGTTCAAGAAGTCACATGACAGCGCATCGCCTTAACTAAATCTTTTTTTGACTCCGAAGGTCTCGGTGAGTTCTTGCCCGACCTTGATGGAGAAGCGTGCATTCTCCATCGCCATCCTACGGACTAGTTTGGCAGGGATGCCAAAACTAGACATTGCTCTGTATAGCTCGTCCAAATAAATGCTGTCATAGGCGGCCTTAAAATCGATGAAAAGGTGTTGGGTATCGATTTGAAGTACCTGGGTTTTCTCCAGGATCTGCCGCAGTGTGAATATTTGGTCGATGGTTGACTTTCCTGTCCTGAAGCCACACTGATATGGACCAATCAGGTTGTTTACGAAAGGATTCAGGCGTTCACACGAAACGGCAGATAAGATCTTTGTTAAGAAGACTGATACCTCTGTAATTGGCGCAGTTTTAGAGGGTCTCCTTTCTTGAGGATCGGGCAAACAATGCTGAGGTTCCATTCATCGGGCGTACTTTCCTCCGACCATATTTTACAGATGAGTTGGTGTATGCTCCTAACCTAGTCATCGATTGCCGCTTTGAACAGCTCGGCGGCTACAACATCTGCTCCAGCGGCTTAGTTGGACTTAAGTTTAGATATAGCTATCTTCACTTCGTCCAGGTGGGGTGGACGGTATTGTTGATTCTCATCGTCCAGGTTGAATGGTTCAACCACCAATCGGTATATCTACCCTTTTCAAGTTTTAAGGACGTTGCTCTCGCTATCTCCGCAACTCCATTTACTATTGCTTATGCATCAAACCAAGTTCTAATTCGCTTACGCTTCTATCTTATTACAGTCCAAAGAAACATCATCAGTGCTTAGCTGCGACATATCAACCGATGACAAATACATCGTAACTGGATCTGGAGACAAGAAAGCCACCGTCTACGAAGTCATATATTAAATAAAATAACAGCAACAACAACCACATCAAAACAAAATCCGAAAATAATAATAATCTGAGTCGGAAAGTGAAGACATCGTGTATTTGTTTTATAATTTTGTTTTTTCTTAGTTATTTTATTTTATTTTTCGTAATTTTATTTCAGGGATTTATATATGTTTTTGTTTTTTTTTTGCGCTAATTTTTATTGTAATAATTTATTCCTTAAAAGCAAAGCCAATCTGAGAAAAGAAAAAAAAACATATTTTCTACAAAAACAAAGCTGGTTTCCAACTCGAAAATGTTTGTGACACGCCTCACGCCCCCTCTTTAATTTACGGTTTATTCTTAATTTTTATTTTTTTTTATTTTTACTCTTATCTTAGTTTTAAATTATTTCAAATCGATTCATTAAGGAATTAAATTGTAAATAAAGATTACGCATTCAAGAAAAACAAACAAAAAACGAAAAAAAAAATTATTACAAACTTCTTGTTTACTATATTATATAAACAAATGTTTTTTTTTTACCAATTAATTTTATAATCTTTAAAGGGAAATACTACAAACAAAAAAGATAACACACATACAAAAGTTAATGTTAATGCATTTCTTTTTGAAGAAACAAATTAAAAACAAAATGTAAATCTTAAGTAAAATTAATGAAAACACAGTTAATGATGGAGGTACGAAGATGAAGAAGAAGAACCGAACATTATTAAAAGTTTCATAGTAATTAGTTATAAACAAAAGCAAATAAGAAAACAAAATATGTGGATATTATTGCACACACAAATTACACGACACACACACACACATCATGTGATACAAGAAATACATAATAATGATTTTAAACAAAATGTAACTAAAAGTTGATGTGTAAAGAGAGCAAGTATGGTTATTTTTGTAATGCGTGTGATCAGAATCAGAAATTGAAATTGAAATCCGCGGAAACGTGTGGTGTTTGCAACTTGAATTGCGATATTCAATGACAGAATTGTTAAAAATAACAGAAAATGTTTGCACATGATGTGGCTAAAGGATGACAAAGGCGAACATTTGCGTTCTAGAACGAGGTGAATTTTATTGTAATTTTCTAATGTAGAAATTGTTTTATTTCTTTTTTACTCTTTTATGTCTTTAGTAACGATTCAATTTGAGTCTCAAGTGTTTTATAATGAATAAAAATTTCCTTATGCGATAAGTCATAACTTTAGTACTTCAAATGTCATTTGTTCGTAGAATTTATTGGCGTTTTTCACCCGTTGATCTTTGTTTTTCTGTGGTGTGCTGCACTAGTGAGCGAGGGTCCCGCGTTTAACCTTCAGGGAGAGACATGCAAGGTTTTTCCAACTGCGTCACCTTCGCGAACGTTTACGAAATATTCGAGAGTATGGTGTACATAAAGTGCACATCTCGTACCTTTTTTCGAATTTTAATGTCAAGTGCTGTCTGGTCGTCAAGAAAAATAAATGTAAGTCGGGATCAATACGAGTTTATTGAGCCAGACGACATAGCACACACAAAACAGGTCTATAACAGGAAGACGGAATTATAAGACCACAAGTGTTGCAAGTGCATATCGTAATACAATCAGCTCCGTACTGAAATGTGTTACACTTGTCCTACATCAACTTGATGCGTGTTAGGAACACTTTTTGCAAATATGTTGACTGCTATGGTAGATGGCTGTTTTACTTACTCATGTAGCGCCTAAATCTGGTGCCCAGAACTTGACATCAATAACTACGCCTCTAATAACGAGTTTTCTTAGTATATCTTCAATTATAGTCATATAGTTGACACCCCTATCGAACGAAGTATCCGTTCGGAACGGAAGTTTCTCCGATTTGTACGAAATCGGAGAAATTCCAATCGAGGTATCCGTTCCGATACAAATTTCGGAACAATTCTCCGATGGCATGTAGCGCACCTTGTCGCATTGCGAGGAACCGCGTTATACCACGTATTTTTGACAGCTGCACATTTTTTCCGAAGCTCTCCAACAACTTATTGCTGCGGAATTTTTAAATGTGAAATGAACGCGTTTATATGCTTCATTTATTTTGTTCCGAAACGGATACTTCGAACGCAAATTGAGTTCCGATCAGATTTGACTTTCGTATCGGAATTTTTTACGAACGGATACCTCTATAGCGGTGTGAGTTATAAGGGTCTTATGTCTAACCTTTTGAGTGAATCTTCACACGACTTCACAAGGGCATTCGAATCTCCTTACACCTCACTTCCGAGTTCCTATCTTACGCAAAAAAACAGAGGTTGTTAACATTGCTCTTCACTTGATTTCTAATGTGATGTTGCAAGGAGAATTCGTTGGCTTGGGATTCTCTAAGGCATCCAGCGAAAAAGTCTGTGTGCTTGTACACATCCCCGTGCGAATGCTTTCAAAAGTAAGTTCTTATGATTTTAATCGTTTTAAATTGAGTCCGTCTGGTAGACCCCGTTAAGTACCTCTGTAGGTTAAGCAATGTGTTTGTGCATACATTTTTCAAAGAAGTGCAGATCTGAAGTACCTTCGCGGTACATTGCTTGATGATCAGTTTACGAGACTTTTACAGTATTTGTCTATCGTCCGAACATCGAGAACCTAGTAGATGTAGCTTCAAACTTATTCAAACTTTTCAGTAAAGCTGCTTACCGCTGCAGTTCTTTTAAGAATCTTCAAATCCGCTGCGAGTTGTAGTACATGTTCGGTAATTTGTAGAGAGGCGGTCATTCCTTGGACGTTATGTATTGGTTGCCCTTTGGGATTCAATTGTTGAAATCGTTCATCAGATCTCTAAGTATTTTATCTGTTCTGCCGGTATTTAAGCTAAGTTATAGGTACTCTGTTGATTTTCTGAAAAGTAAAAAACGTTAAAGAATCCCATTGTAAACTAGACTAACTTTACATATGGGACTTAGTATCCTTAGCGGTCTCCATTATTTCAATTGTTGTGTTCCTAATTCGATTTACTAAATTCGATGAACTCTTTGATTAAGCAGAGCTTTCATCTAGCTAGAAATCTGGTCAGTAAGAGTCTTCAATCTTTCAGCCCCAAATTTGGTGGATATACGTATATGTCACTGCCGATGAATTACATAGCACCAAGAATATCGTCGTTCGTATACCATTTTCTGCATTTATTGTTTTCACTAACAGCCGAAAAACGCCTCCTTCACTATCCAAAATGCGATCGTCATCTGGCATCAGAAAGTTTTTCAAAAAATGATGCTTAGCAAACTATCAAAACCGAGCCCAGTCCGTTGGCGAATTGCTACCAGAATTTCGAATCTATTCCTCTCTTTAGCCATTTCAAACAATAAAAAAACAAACAACAACTTAATGCTTTGGTTTAACAATACACCACAGTTTAAGAAACAGCAATTTACTTAATCAAAACACGCGATTTTATGTAATAAATTTGTATGTATAAATTTTTTAAATGTTTTATCCTTTCCCATCACCAACAACCATCCATTATTGCTTACCCGTCCCCTGCCCCTCAAATCCCAAATCGTGTTTGTAAACAAATACAAAAAGAAAAAAAAAACTTTCTAAATAAATAAATATTTAAAGAAAAATGTTACTTGTATTATTTTTAATAAAAATAAACGTATAATAATGTAAAACACAAAACATGTATATCCATAAAACTCACGAAAAGAAGAAGAAAATTTATTAAATAAAAACCCAAGCAAGAAAATACACAAAACATTTACTACTACGTATTTTACATTTTTGTCAACAATTATAGAAAACAAAACAGAATACTTTATTATTATTATAATTGATTAATGTAATTAAAAGGAGAACAAGAAAATATTGATTTTTTAATTTTAAATTTCACTGTAAGTATATGTATGTAATTAAAATAATAAAATAAAGATGAAAATAAGTAAGAAAAAGCTAAACAAAAAAAAAATAAACGATGAACGTTAATTTTAGATATAATTAAAAGAAATTAGCACCATAAGATTATATAAGTAAAAGTTAAGTATATAAAAAGAAAATGCAAAAACAGAAATGAATACACAATAAAAATCAAAACAAAAAGTACACAACACATTCAAACACACAAACAAGAAAGCTCTGTAAAGAAAACTTTAAATAACAAAATATATAAACAAAAACTTAAAAGAAAAATATGTTTAACTCTAAGTCTATGTATGAAAAAAATAATAAATAATAAATAAAATGAAAATGAAAACAAGAAAAATGCTATTTAATAAATTGTAAGAGAGAAAAAAAAACACGAAAACAAAAAACAATGGAAACTAAAATAATAAACGTAAATAAACACGAAAATGTAAATTTTTTGAAAATCTAATTGTGTTTTTCTTTTCGCTCAATCGGAGCTCTGTTCATACAAGGTGGCGCAAAAGTAATCCTCCTATCAGAAAATGCTATAAATTTTGCGATTGGCCCTTAATGTCAGTTCTGTTTTGACATTTGTGTAGTAAACACATGCGAAATACACGTTAATAAACAATGTTACGCTACACTGCTCCAGAACGCGGAATATTGGTGACTAGTTATTTGAGCAATAATCGGTCGGTAACTTTGGCACAACGCTCGCCTCGAAGAGACTGGCACAACACGAGACGTTGCCAAGAGTGGCGGGCCCCGGAGCGCCCGTTGTGCCGAGAATATCGCCTCTGTTGACGCGGCCATTTTTTTTTCGAGAACGCCGCTGGTCAAACGACAACAGTGAACGGTGCGCGCTATAGGGCCATGTTTACCGATTTTTTTCTACCGCAATTGGACGATTTAGGACTGGAGGACATGTGGTTCCAACAGGACGGAGCTACGGCACACACTGCGCGAGCCACAACCGATATTCTGAAAGCGGTGTTCCCGGGTCGTTTTTGGCGATTTGCACTAGCCCGCAAGATCGCCTGATTTGACTGCTCCAGACTTCTTTTTGTGGGACTTCTTGAAGTCGCGGGTTTATGTCAACAAGCCTCAGACTCTTGCAGCTTTTAAAGACAACACCGTCAAGAATGTGAGGACCTATCGCCGGAAGTTTTGGCCAAAGTGATGGAAAGTGCCATAAAAAGGGCTCAAATGACAATCAACTGTGGCGGCGGCCTTTTGCATGACATCATATTCTCGACTTGTTTTAAAAAAAAATTAAAAGACCAAATAAAAATAATCCACAAGAAGAATCAAAGTTTTTAATATTTTTTTTAAATTACAGCCAAAAAACATCTGAAGGTTATTTTTGCGCCACCTTGTACTTGGCATACGGGTATAAAAAGGGTTTGTCAATGGGGGCGGATCGATTTGGGCAGCTTGCTCCGGTCATGTTGATTTGGTGGCGTCTGTCTAATCTGGGTCGAATTGCCGCATCCGTGAGCGAGCAATACGTGCAAGTTCAGTAACACATCACTGCCATCATGATGCTCAAGATGCTTTGCAAAATGTTCTTTAATGCAACTATCGGCATCATTTTCAACGTCAAGTGTTCATTATTGCAAAGTTTATCAAACTGATTCGCCGGCAAAAAATGTCGAAAGAGAAAGAAAGAAAGAAATTTTGTTGATTTTGTTTGATGTAAACAATGCGTTCTAAAACTCAAACGTCATATTCAATCAGCATCGCATCAGCATAAACTGTGCATTGCATTTGCATCAGCATCGCAAATAAGCAGTGATGCCGCATCACTGCGCAAATGTTTGACGTTTCTGAATTTACACTTACGTCCACAGATGATTGAATAAAAGAGATGGATATCTTTCGTACGTCTATCCGCCCAAAACCCATTTGTTTACATTGTTGTTTTTGTAATTTCAACCCCCGTCTGTGAATACGTGTGAGCTACAAAAAAGCATGTTGCTAATGGCCGGCCAACATTCCTTTTGATTTTATAGGCTTCGCGCTGTTCAATTGTTTTGTGTTTGGTGTTGAACTTTTTTAGTTTTTGTTAACGCTTCGATTAAAATGAAAATAAATGGAGAAAAAACATTTCGGAAGCGCGAATTCTTGCATTAAAGTTCAATTCATGAACTCACATATACTAGAAAAGAAATAAGCATATGTGCGTGACTTCATGAATTTTACGGGAAAACAGCTTGTAGGCAGCCGCCTTTCCACTGGAAAGTTATATATCTCTGTATTCCATTATCTTTGTTGTAGGCAGCCGCCTTTCCACTGGAAAGTTATATATCTCTGTATTCCATTATCTTTGCTTACGTCACTGATGTCGTTTTCCATTGGGACAAAAAATCAATTTTTTTTTTTTATCTAAATCACTTTTCGCGTTCCATTGGGGAAAAAATCAATCTTTTTTTTTATTCGGATCACTTTTTGCAGATCTCGATATTTTTTTCAGATTTACACATACTACCACAAATACAGCACAGCTGTTTAACGTCATTTAAAGAAGTTTGTTTTAAAACAAATGTGCAAAGTTTGGTGAAGGCCAAAATAAAGCAATGCATAAGCAGCAATGGACATAGTTTTGGAGGAATTATTATCTTCATTGTCTTCCTCAACATCTGGAAACTACGAATCACCAAAACTACTCCATTTGTAGCTACAACAGAGGAAACATTTTTCAAGCCGATTTCCATGGTTGATTTTACCAAAAACAAATGCAATTTGAACAGCTGATATTGTTGTCAACTATCGCACTAATCCATTCACAAAAGCAGATCAATTTCGTTGCATGTTCCATGAGCCGCATTAAATCTGAGATCTGAAAAAGATTTTTGGTGGTCCCAATGGAAAACGACATAATTGTCGAGACGAATTGGTTTACTTGGATAAAAAAACAATCCAGTCTCAGCGCGTGACTTCATTTTTCAATGCTAATTATTTGCTCTTTTTCCTTATCGGGAAAACTTGGCTTCCTTCATTTCCCTTCCATTTTGAAAACGACAGCTGATTTCGAATTTTCGAAGTTATTACTGCTCTCAACTTAAGAGTGGTCGGGTCCACTCGGAAGTCGTATGAGCGCTCTTTAATATGCACTAATAGCCATTGATGAATAGGCTTATGAAGCTCTTAGTTTAATATTGATCGGCGAATACCGGCCTACCGGAAATGAAAAATACTGTTAAACATTTTGTGTTTAATCCAAATCACAATCATAGGCAAATAAATCATGTCTTGTTGTGTAAAGGATACAAAGATCCACATTTTAACTATTGATCGAGCTTCCTGTATACCTTTACTCCTATCGCCTATTTTTCTAGACTAACTATTTTTTTTTCTTATAACCATACATAAATATGGCTTGTGCTACTCTAGTTTTAATTGGCTTTGTACACCAAGTTATCTCCCGAACGATTATTGCAGTTCTCGGAAATGTTCATTTGATAAACGAAAACATTTCTAAACAAACAAGCTCAGATGTGTCTACAAGCACTCGGTTTGGTCATCACTTTATGGATTTTACGAGAGCCGATAAAATTGTAAACTTGGTATCTACACGCAACCGACAATGTTCCGAAAATTAATTTCGAATGTCCATCTCAGATAGGTCTTGGACTTATGGTGACAGATAGGGCCAGATGTTCTGCTATACCACATTTCCTAATCAATCATGCACTATATCGTTTTTCATGAAATTAATTTCCATTTTATCTCTAACCATGAGATCAACGTCTCTTCCTCGTAGACGAAATTTAAGGCCATCTCTAGTTACAAATGGCTTCCACGCAGTATAGTACATGTGCACACGATGCACGAGTCCAACCAAAAACAAAAATTGGCGCTCTCTACGAATTTAATAAAACAAAAAGACGCACTATCTGTCACTTTTATTATTTCTATTTGAAATGTTCTAATTAATATTGCAGAGATATCGCAAAAACGTGGCGCCAATATGTGCGAGAATAGATACATCTCAAGTGCGGACTCTCGCTCAGTCCAGCGTGATGATAACACGAATCGGGTTGCACTATACACAAGACTCTCCTGCGCTATACATATTGGTCCATGACGGTAATTATGATTTGGAACTATGAAAATACATATGCTTTCAGACGGAAAGTTCAAAAACTGACCGTTTCCAACCGCACCCCAGGGAGTTGACCATAAAAAAAAAACCCATTCGAAAGCAAACAACGAAAAGACCAAAGTATAACCACTTGGCCTGACACCGTCTGGTACCCATTGGAACACGACACGACACTTTGGATAACGTACACAAAGGACCACACTGATGACGGTGCGGTGATCGTGATCACAGTGATGAGCGGCTGTCCGCCGTCGTACTTTTTGTTTCACTTTGCGCATTTAACGACTCCCCTGGGAACGATCGGTACCCGTCGCTTAGTCGATCCAGATTTCCAGCAAGTAATACGTTTCAACTCATTATCTTATTTGATTGGACGCTCCGCACCGCACCAAGCGACACCACAGTCAAATCTCTCTGAATTCGATTTGTAATTAATAACTAATTTGGGTGGGAAGAGCGAGCGATAGGATTTCTGCGCTCGCATTTAAATACGAACTGTATCGGTCGCGGGTTCATCAGTTCAGACAACCACTTGCAGTGGAAGTGATGGATTTTTTCTCGAACGGATTTCAACAGCTCTTCAACGATCTGGAGCAAGACCTGGCTTTCAATGGAAACTACTTTGGGGATGTGAACAATAACGACTACAGGACATCGGATCCTAACTACACCTGTGACTACTACAGCTATCTGGATAACAGTGAAGGAGAGCTAAATGAACTGCTGCACGACGAGCCAATAGACTCTAAACTGGGTATCGATCGTGACCTTGAGCTGTGCTTGGATTATTTGTTGCCCGCAGGCGAGGAGGTACACTCAGACCAGTCTCAGTCGGAATGGGAGATCAAATTTCTCGACAACTATGTGGAGTTACCAGATCTGGTGCAAATGCTGCCCGAAAAGACCCCGCTCTGCAGTGACTCCTGCGATTTATTTCTCAAAGATGCCACTGAGAATTTGAATCTCTTCCGACGGCCATCAGCAGATGCCAGCGAATTGTCGGACAAAACATTTCCCTGCACCTACGGCGAGTGTACCAAGATCTACGCGAAACCAGCTCACCTCAAGGCACATATGCGTCGGCATATGGGCGAGAAGCCATACATATGCACCTGGACGGATTGTACGTGGAAATTCTCGCGATCAGACGAGCTGGCGCGACATCGGCGATCACATTCTGGCGTGAAACCCTACAAGTGTGTCTACTGCGTAAAGTGCTTTGCTCGATCGGACCATTTGGCGAAGCACAGGAAAGTGCACGAGCGCCGGCTTATGGCGATCGCTGGTAAGGAGCGACTGGGACAGGTCCTGCCCGCTAGTGTATTCCATGTGAGACCTGGACGAAAGCCAAAGAATCAGAGCTTGAGATGATGGTGATGGGGAGGAGTGAAAAGTAGTCGAATTAAGTTGTGTGTTTAGTTGAATTCTGTATTTAATATCCTTTTTCTAGAATTGTTATATTGAATTGTACGTAAGTGAATATAATGTTTGTGATAAATATAATAAGTTGTTTGTAGTTCCTTAAATAACGTCGGTTTGGTAGACGCTGCGCGGTTTTGGTTTGGGGGGAGTCCTTATTTGGTGATAGGCTTCGGTAAGTTTCTCACTCTTCACTCCAGAGAACTTCTCATATCTGTCGATGGCAGCGGCGAGCAGATCTTCGACGAGGTATGTTTTGTTTTTCGCGACGAAATTCGGCTGAAACGATAAGAGGGGATTAAATTAATTAAAAATGATTGCTGAACCATTAAGAATGTCTGGAGCTAGAAAGCAGTCGCACACATTGCGCCGTTCATTAGTTATTAATATCAAATATATTTGGAGAACAAGGCTTTTGCAAATCAGATGCGGCCTCGTTGCCTTCTCACCCTTTTCATAAGTACCGAACAAAAACGACATCCATTTGTACGAACGTCTGAATGAAGAGACTTTCTCAGGGAAGTGAGAGTCAGAAGTTCGGGAGATGGAAAGCGCCTTTAGGTGTAAATTGTTTTGTTGATCAGGATACAACGAGCTCCAGCAAAACAGCACACTAACTAGTAAGCACACTCTGATAGGATGATGGGCGCAGTGAAGTACTTTTGCAGGAGCAGGAAAAAATTGCCAAGTTCCCAATTAAGGAGAAACGTTTTTCACATATCGATACCACTGATAGTGTGATTCTAGCCAAAGTTGCCTGCGCTTTAAGTCAATCTTCAAGAATACCCTAATCTGCACCTTTCAATGTTGCAAGTGCAGTACTTACATCAACAGTAACATCAGCCGCGGGCTTAACAGCATGCTGCGCAAGGAATAGGTCTCTCAGAAGCACCTCCACACTTAGACGGAGGGTTTCATTTTTCGCCAAAGTGCCACAACTCTCTGTTAGGGTCAAAAAGTGACGGCAAAAGTTCACCGTCGATTGGGTTAAATTGACAAACGTATCACCCGTTATCTGGGACTTCATGTTGATGCCGAGCTTCTCCATGTCCTGTAGAAATTTCTTGACATTCGGCTTGGTTTGCAAATTGTGTGGCTGCCAAGTGTCCTCAGTGCGACCAATTGTCTCCAGTAAACGAAAACGTGAATCCTCGATTATTTGGTCGAGACTGTTGCGCAGCAGACCCTCCACGTGATATGACAGATCGAGGCCAATTTCAGACAACTTTAGATGAAAAAAAAATAACCAATTATATATGTAGCAGAGCAAAAGAAAAATTAAATCAAATCACCATGGAGCACGGCTCACGAATGCCCTCAACTATCTTCGCCACTGTCTCCAGCAGCACTCCTTTGGTCAAGTAATGTTTGATCAGCTGTCCCGCAAAGTACTGCAATTCCGCATTACACCACACAATCATAGCTGCAATGGGACAAAATGAGTTAAACTTTGTCGCTTACTAATTCACATGCGATATACTTACAGCTGACACAAGCAGACTCCTCGCCAAATGCTCGCAAGAATTCCGTCACCACGTGCGCCATATCACGGAAGAAAACCTGCGAAATATCCTGATTTCCACGGCGCGTTTCACGCTGGGAAACACGGATAGTAACAGTGCTCACTCGCAGAAGCGTAGCACAGGCTTGCCTCTCACGCTTCATTTCGACGAGCAATTTTAAAGGTCGCCGCGACAGTCCCAATGCCAAGGGCAACGATCGATTTTGACAATTGGACAAGTCCTGAAGCAAGACGTTCACCAGGTTTGTTTTCAGCGTTTTTATTTTCCCAGATATCTCGGCTGCATTCCAAAATGTAGAGTCCTTCTTGATGTAGTCCTCAGATTTTTGGACCAGCACCAGTGCGTCTTCAAAGTGTCGTTGAACGACGAATGCTTCGATTTCGTCGGGCGCCGATGACAACCAATCTGGACCCCAATTCTCAGCCGGGGCTCCACTTTCCTCTGTTGGACTGAGCTCGCTTGCAATCGATTTCGTATCGAGCGATGAGACCTGCTTTTGTATCTTCGGCGGCTGAGGAGCCAGCCCCTTCTTGTGTTGCTTTGCTGCAGTTTGATTGAACTTAAAGGCCACTTCAAACTTTTCTATCCATTCGTTCTGTGGAAAGACGGGGAGTGCAATTCGGAGACGGAACTAAAACTACGGTCGAACTTACTTTCCCAGCCGGGGTGACGCACTGTAAAATCTTCGAGCCATCTGGTGTTATGATGTTGATTGCATTCTTAACGCCCTCCAAGTCTTTGATGTTGATAACAGCGGTTTTTCTTGGGTCGTATTGCGTGACAAATTCAAGTCTCCTGTAGGGAAAAAGTGGTTAGTGCCTCTCAGATACAAGAACGCATCTATAAGAAAAATGATACTCGGTATGGACTGGACCCAACGACCCAGTTAAACACTACATGCCGCGTAGAAGTAAGACCTTCGCACTTATTCTGTGCGGCGTATGAATTGACACTTTCAAAATTGAACTGCCTTTACCCGTCTTTTGGAGATATTCCTATCACTTTTTGCCCAGCTAACTGTTAATACTATCAATACCACGGTATTGTACTCACTTGTCATGCTTCACTTTGCACACAATGAGTGTGTCATTGAACAGAAAGAAGAACACTCTCTGAATCGGCCTATAGTCATTGGAGTCCAATTCAATTAATGCACCCTCGTGCAAAAATGTCTTTCCTTCCAAATTGCCCTTATAGCCTTGTACCATCTCTTTCACAGCTTTGGTGGCATGCTGACTTTGCAGATCCTCAGTTTCATCCGTGACACTTGTGTTCATACTTTCACTGTATGTGGCCTTTGTGCCCTCCGCCAAAGATGCCAATATATTTCTTTGCTCAATGAGAATGTGCGACAATTGATACATTTCCGATTCGAGATCTACTCAGAAAAAATTAGATAATCGTCTCGATTTTGCTAGCTCGTATAAACAACTTACGTGAAATCTCCTTAGCAGTTTCTATGAACTCCATATAATTGGCGTAGACATGTTTTTTGAGGGAGGATGATGTTTGGTCACTGTATGATTGAATTTTCGCCTTTCTCTGTTGTAGTTCCGAGGCTCCAACGCATTCCTGAACCAACTGATTGACATCTAGAGAAAGGACTCACTTGTATATATGATTGAAATAAATTAAATTACGATTTTATTTACATTTATCAACAACAAAATCTTTTTTATCGAACTCCTTCAAACTTGATTCCGTCATATTTGTTGACATTTTTCCCAAATTGTGTTTCGTGTGTCAACATGACGGTACGGAGACATTTTTTTCGATTACATATCACTGGTGCAACATAGCGTATTAATTTTCAGTGCTGCCATCCACACGAAATCAGTACGTAGGGAATGAATTATGTCGTTTGTCCATTGGGCAAAAAGAAGCGTCCGGGAGAGTCCGGAATCGAAAAAATCACTTCTGAAACCGACTTCAAACCGAGAAGCGAAATTCTCTTCTCAGAATCACCAGAAGAGTATTTTCGTGCCAATGGAACGGTTTCAGAAGTGATTTTTTCGATTCCGGACTCACCTGGACGCTTCTTTTTGCCCATTGGAAAACGACGTAGGATTATGAACTTAAAAAAGTTTAATTGTGTATTCCTGACGTTTTCTTTCGTATTTCTTCTCAATTTATTAATGACAAGCCAACTTTCATTTATTTTTGTTTGAGCTTCCAAAGTGGAAGGAGATTTCTAACCCCGAAAAACGTATGACGTATTTCTTAGTGCTATGCCTATGGTCCCAGAGAAACTTTAATTTTTTTATATATTTATTATTATTTAATTATATAAAGACAAGCAAACCACCGATTCAAATTATCCCCGACTACAGATAGTGGTGGCATGGGACAGAGCTTATATATAGGAATCACCATTAAGCGTCTTGATTTCGATCAGTCTCATCGGCTCCTATGCTTCATGGAGAATCGTGCAACCCTGCTTTGGAATCAAAACATCCACTACTTTTATGTGATTCCTTAATCAATTGATTACATTATGAAAAAGTGACAGCGCTTTCCAAAACGACTGCAATGTTTTGGTTTTTTGACACATGAAAACGTGCCGAAGTAGAATAAAATAACATCCTGCCTAATAAAAGAAGTACAATTAGAAGTACCTTAAATTTCTGACTAAAAATGTTGGACAAACTACTATTAAACAATCAGGAAAGTATATTTTTATAACTTACAACTAATTTGCATATAATTTAAGAGTATGGTTTGTTTTTCCAATAGATTATAACCAACAAAAAGAAAATACAAAAGGCTCGCATTCAAACCATCAACAAATTGGTACAGAAAATACGTAAACTAAAAACGCTAAACGAAAAGAAGCCAAATAATGCAAAGATTATCGAAAATCTGGAGAAGACGCCGAAAATAATGGCCTGTGTTAAGGTAAGTGGATACATTTTTACAAACGAAATAGGTAAAGGTAATCACAGTATAAGGCAAGAAAACCCCAAAGCGAGCCATTTTTCTACGTTTGTTTTTTCGATTAATGTTTTTTATTTTAATTCAATATGAGGATTAAATGTATCGATCAGATGAAAAGTATGTGTTGACTCTGGTAAGGCCCTTTACTTTTTGATAAATTACCAAAAAAACATGCCTGCGGAAGTTCAAGCGCAATATCATTTTGTGAATCCTTCTTTTGAACTTAGGGAAAGCAGGATTAAATGCTTAACAGCACAATCAGGAAGTTGTTGCGCAACTGTTGCATCAGACTCTAACGGAAAAAAACTTCTGCTCGATCTTCAATCTCATTGAATATTTTTCTGTGATCATTGTTTGTATCCAGATGTGTATTTGTTATATGAATGTCGCAGACATTAGCCTATTCTATTTCTATTCCGCCTCAATAGTTCCACGATACATTAATAACTCCTTTAACACCAGTCCCAGCTAATCGACCGACATTCAAATAAATTTGCTGTGCAATTTCCATTGAACAGAGTAAATATTTCCCCTTGTATTTGCAGAAAATAACAATTTTGGACATCATTCGGAAGGTTCTCACACTCAGCAGAAAGCCCGCAGCTATCCTCACAAATGGCCAGGCAGCCCCCGACGACATAGCAGTAGCACTTCTTGCCAATAACAAGATACTAGTCGACATTGCGGCCACATTGAGGACACTCCTGCATTTAGATGACAACAATCCCAAATGGAAAGAAGAAATCATGGAACTCAGCAAACGAAAGAAGAAACTCCTTCAAAGTGGCTCAAAGAAAACCTCTCGAAAAGCAGACAAATCAAACAAGAAGCCTCCAGCGAAGAAGAATCCTTGGAAAGAAGAAAATCTACCCACTGACGATTCAAATAAATCGAATGATAGCGCTGATGTTTCGCCAACAAATGAATGGAAGGTGGAACCTATCAATGATGTGGTTCTGGAAGCATCGCCATCAGTTCAACCGAAACACATCGCAAAGAAGAAAGTGGAAAAGAAGGACGTGAATGAGGTAAAAAAATCTGTCGAAGAGGATGCCATACCGCAGGTAGCAAATCAAAAACCTGTGACAACAGTTGACTCGTTCTTCTTCACCGAAACTGGCGACAACTACTTGTCAACGGTCGTTATCGATCGTGTTCAACTCGAAGCACCGGATGATGGTCTCGTCCGCCGAGAGAGACGTGAAAATGCGATCAGACCTTACCAACGGAATGGCAACTACAATAGAAAACAGTCAGTACAGAACGGAAGGGTGGACAAGCGGCAAAAGTTTGCGCCATCATTAGATGTGAAACCACAAGTTACTGATGAGAAGCTCCATCCCTCGTGGGCTGCTAAACAGAAATTGAAGCCAATAATCACGGAATTCAAGGGGCAGAAGATTACGTTCGGAGATGATGGAACCACAGTCAAGCCAATTGACAAGAGTTCAAACAAATTGGCTACTTCGGCAAAAATTACCGCGAAAGTACAGAGCACGGAGGATAATTTGCATCCGTCATGGGCAGCCAAGCAGCGGCAAAAGCCGGCAATTGCTGAATTCAAAGGGAAGAAAATTACATTTGACGATTAGGCTAGACAATGTTTGTACCATCGAGTTTGTATTAAAGTTTAGAACTTATTTTTTAAACCAAGGCTTTCAAAAAGTTGTTAAGTATTTTAAAAAAAAAACATCAGGCAGCTCCCAAGAGCTGGTAACAAGTTTTTTCAAAAGTCTCTTGAGCTAGGTACTGCAAGGAAGGTGGTGCGTTCAGTTGGCGCCGACTCAACTAACACGGGTTGTAAAACTTAAGACAGTTATACTCATTGACCCAACTGGTTGAGCCCTGCAGTGGCATCAAAAGTAAAGAAGCCTTCTTTCTGTTCTAAGGTATTCCAAATGGGATTCTAAATACAAAGAAGACTCTTTTTCCGACTTGTGCTGTTCCCTGTTGGAGTCACAAGCAAACAAAAATTAAAGGTTACAGATAACACCATGACCACCGGTGATTGAGGCAGCAGCAAAACCATTCAAAAATTGACTAGAACTTATTTCTAAAAAATTAAGTTTATTGCTAAGCTTCTCTGTTGTACATTAAACTTAACTAAACGCCAATTTTTGGTACGTAATGTCCCCGAACCTTATCCTGTTTGATTAGCTTGTCGACATCGACCTCGGGGTACTTATTCTTAAGCAGATTCAAACTCAAGTTTGGATTTCTTCGGAGCAACATCATCACATGGTTGCGTGAGCGACTAAAAAATGACAAAAGTAATTTCATTGAGTTGTTTTGGCATTTGCAATGCAAGCCTCCTTACTTTTTGGACTTTCTCTTCTCGTTGTAGAGTTTTTCTCTGTACAGTAACAAGAATTTTCGAACAGCCATACCTCCAAAGCCGATTGGTTGTTTCTTGATCCACTTAAGGTTCATATGTGGTGGCAGAGCGTGTTCCTTGGCCCTAAAATAACAGCAGGTAAGTGTTTCTATATTTTTCGTTACCGTTGCAAATGTTACTTGTAATAGTATTTGATGCCCAGCGGGTTAGCTACCAAACGTCCGGGACGTTCACCCGTTTCACCAGTTTCTAGCAGGTGATAGGCCTTATTCCGTTCACGCACAACTGTTTCTAGATTTTCCATTGAAATTTGAACCTGCAACATAGAAACGCACACTAAATGCATGGGCAGTTAATGTGCTTGCAGTCCACTAACCTTATCCAAACGTTCTGGACTGGGAAACAGCTGCATTTTGTCATTGCATTCGTGTTCCATTGTTAGGAGCATATTCTTTTCCTTTAGTAGAATGTACCACAGTTTATGCAGATCAGCGTTTGATTTTATACGAAGTTCCTCCTTCTTCCATTCGCGGCCGTGTTTGACGACATTTTCACCAAAATGATCCTTCTTGTCAAAAAATTCCATAAGGTCGCACCTCACCGAGGTTGTATGTAAGTAGCTGCCCAGTGGAAGCACTTGCTGTTGGTTTCTGTTAAATAATAAAATAAAATTGCAGGGATCTATGATAAAACGCTTTCATAACACGAACTTGAGCAGTTGTGGTACTGCCGATTCCACATTGATGGTTATTAGAGAAAACCGATTGCACAGCACGCCGATTCTTCGGGATAGGCTGAAAACTCTTGTGAGCGATGTCATTTGGCTGTTTAATGTGTTGTCCTTTTATATTTTGTACAAATTTTATCTATTCAAATTTATTTTCCCAATTTTCTGGAGGCACACTTTTCAGTGGCAGCTGAAGTGACAGTTCGAATGACAGCAGGCAGCGAATGGGTTTACACCAAAGATAATGGAATACAGAGATATATAACTTTCCAGTGGAAAGGCGGCTGCCTACAAGCTGTTTTCCCGTAAAATTCATGAAGTCACGCACATATGCTTATTTCTTTTCTAGTATATGTGAGTTCATGAATTGAACTTTAATGCAAGAATTCGCGCTTCCGAAATGTTTTTTCTCCATTTATTTTCATTTTAATCGAAGCGTTAACAAAAACTAAAAAAGTTCAACACCAAACACAAAACAATTGAACAGCGCGAAGCCTATAAAATCAAAAGGAATGTTGGCCGGCCATTAGCAACATGCTTTTTTGTAGCTCACACGTATTCACAGACGGGGGTTGAAATTACAAAAACAACAATGTAAACAAATGGGTTTTGGGCGGATAGACGTACGAAAGATATCCATCTCTTTTATTCAATCATCTGTGCAAAGATAATGGAATACAGAGATATATATCTTTCCAGTGGAAGGGCGGCTGTCTACAAGCTGTTTTCCCGTAAAATTCATGAAGTCACGCACATATGCACATTTCTTTTCTAGTATATGTGAGTTCATGAATTGGACTTTACTACAACAATTCGCTATTCCAACAATTGTATTTCACTTTTTTTTTTATTTTAATCGAAGCCTCAACAAAAACCACACAAGTTCAATACCAAACACAAAACAATTGAACACCGCGATGCCCATAAAAGCAAAAGGAATGTTGGCCGGCCATTAGCAACATGCTTTTTTGTACCTCACACGTATTCACAGACGGGGGTTGAAATTACAAAAACAACAATGTAAACAAATGGGTTTTGGGGGGATAGACGTACGAAAGATATCCATCTCTTTTATTCTTTCATCTCTGCATCTGTGGTTTACACAGCGATTTTGCGATTGTTGAGGGTAAGCCTACATTTTTAATTATTATTGATATTAATGTACCCTTTAAAAAAATATATACTTGTCGAATCGCTTTTCATCATTTGATCATCTTCGAATAGAGAATCCCTGGCTATGCCCATACACCTATCGTGTGGTTGTTCAATGGAAGAATTCCCGGTATTTCGTCAAAGCCCCTGAAAAGGAACAAAATATGAACATGCCGAAGACAATTTGCACTTCTACAAGGGTAGATCTACGAAATATGCATCTCGAAATAGAATGCATATTGGGATTGGCTTTACTTCTCTAAAAGCCTGTGCTAAGGATGAACTCTTATGAACGTGGAGAACAGATTGGAGCAACAACAGATTGCTCAACAACAACTACTATTAGTCCTCGAAGTGCCAAGTACAGCGTAGTTGTTGTAATTGCGTGATGAAATACTGACTTTACTACTTTGCTTTGCTAAGATCGAAGCTGAACAGACCTGCTATTCGAATATTCACGTGGAATCTTCGGACCCTGAATAAAGGAATAATTAAAGAAGGTTAAAGATTACTAAAAGGTAGATAGCGCTGCCATGCGAATTTCCTGCAAAACAGCTGGAAGATGTCCTCTAGGTAGGCTCAGAATAAGATGATTAAACAATTTGTCCGACATGTCCGCCCTCTGCAGCAGAAGCATCCAACACATTGTAATGGATAGGCGGCACATACAAACGAATAAATGAGCTTTTGAAACATGTTTGTTTGTAGAAACTTGTTGGAAACGTGTTGGGTGTTGTTGAAAAACTTTAAGGAGACCCTATGTAAGATAAGACCTGATAATTCTGAGAGGAGAATTTCGCTTCTCGATTTGAAGTCAGAATCCCCTTAAGAAACACTCACACAAAGGTAATTTATGTATTTTAAAAAAGTCAGCTGACAGCCGCCGTATGTTATTTTTTGGCATTTCACCAATAATTTTGTGGGTTCAATCAGAAGGAGTTTTGTTGTTCCATTGGATCACGGGATGAGTGAATCCCCGAGTGAAACCAATGGAAAACGACATTATAAGCCCAAAATTTTGACGAGCAAGCTGCTTTTATCCTACAAAAGATTTAAAGTCCAAAATCGAAAATTTTGCTGATAAACTCGTCGCCTGGCTAAAAATGATGGGCCATTATTGGTATCGGCTGGCAACCGCTCCAAATCGATCAGTCAATCAGCGAATTGTCAATTACCTAGGCTTCAGTTCTTGAAGTCTTACTTTTGTTTGCTGGACAGTTGAAGAAGTGTTGTACGTCATGCGGGCCTCCGTTGCAATTTGGACATTTATTTTCAATCAGGGGTATTGTGAACAAATTCCGCTGGAAATGTTTCCTTTGTCAGCAATGTAAATCAGATTGCCGAATTGAAAAAAATCCGTGGGAAATCCGATTTGTAGTAGAATTAAGTGTTTTTTCAAGGCGTGCCAGGGTTGTAAGTCGTACGAGCCCGAGCAAAGTTGTGCCTGGTTGGTCGTGAGAGTGTTTTCTCTACGGAGGTAATAGGTGGAGGTCTGCCTCCGAGGCCCGAGCACTAAAATAGTTTTGTAGTTGGCGATCGCGTTTGAGACAAGGGTCTGGTGAATGTGTTTTTTGTCATCAGAATACTGTAGTTTCTGTAAGTAATATCTGATGAATGACTTCCCCTATATTTTCGGCATGGGATGCTTGTTATCGACCTTTGCTACGACTCTCAGATAAATTCACCAGCAAGGAAAAGCTGGGCACGGTTTGCTGGGTGATGACACAGTCGTGTAGAGCCAATGATAGCCAATTCTCCGGCCAGAAGTCTTCGATTAACGTTCTAAACTGAGCCCTAGCTGAAAGTTGATTGATGTCTCCTTTCGCGCGCCACCTGAAAGCGAAGGCAGATAGGCCGTGCTAACTAGGTACGCATATTCGTGGTATTTGTAAATACTCACCCTTGATAGGGCTACATTGTTATTCTGGTGAATGTGATTGGGTTTCTCAGCGCCCGTGGGTATGCTGCAGGTAAGTGGCGCCGCTTTTTGAACGTGTCAAAAGTTGGTGTTAGCTCATATCAGGGGTGGGGCTCTGTAAGATGAAAACGTTCAAGGGGTTTCGTTCAAACGTAACTTCGAAAACGAAAGGAAATTTCATTTGTGCGAAAGCAAAAAAGCGAAAGCTATTTCATCGACGTTTTCGTTTTCTTTGCTCCATGTAACTCCAAAAACGAAGACATTTTCGTTTCATGCGAAAGGAATACAGCGAATGATATTTGTCCGACGTTTCTCATTATTTTTGGTTGTTTTATTAGTTGTTGTGACTAATATTTATTTCACAAAAATATGCTGGCGAATTATTTATTAATAGCAACCGATAGTGATGATAGGGCTGCGAAAAATTGTGTCAATTTAAGAGCAATCCGAAAAAAATCTTCGGATTGTTCGGATCCTCTTACACTGCCCGATAAAAGATTTGTTTATTAAATTTATATTTTTGATGTGCATTGGAAATGGAGTTGAAAGTTTTGCTTTCGCCCGGTGTTTGTAATCTGCCCATGTCAAAAAAGTGAGATATCAAGTACAAAGTGTGTATAATACATTTATAAGACATTTTTCGATCCAGTAATTTTTTTTTATGGGCGGCCCTTTTTCATTTAATGTTTTACACAACTTTTCCCATTTTTCTGCAGCTTTATCTCTGAGCAGGGCATTGTTTGCTAGGAAGGAATACTTATCCATCCAATCGATCATAATATTTTGTTGCGTTTGTTTTGTTACTTAAATAAACAGTATGTATGTCGGTAATTTTTGATCGTACTACATTTATTATTCAAATGTTCACCTTTTGTTACGACGAAAATATCAACAAACGAAATATTTACATTGAAAGCGGTCAGCTGTTAGCTGTCAAAACAACATATTTGATATATACAGCTTTTAAAACTTTATTTTTTTTGTCACACCGTTTCTTAAACCCCTGCGAACGTGAAGAAAAAAAACGAAAGCAGTTACACGAAGCAAATTTTCACTTTCGCGTGAAATCTTTAGTTTTTTCGAAATGTGAAAGTGGTTTTCGTTTCGTTTTTTACAGAATCCCACCCCAGTAGCAAATTTTATATTTCTTTTGAGTAAAAACAAAACTTCTCGGAGAACAACAAATTGGAGCAAAATCAACAATCAATTAACTGCAGCTGAAACAAAACCGCCTATCATCGCACTTCTAGTCATACCATACATTTTTAAGTTTTTTATTTATATATAATATTACATTAATTTTTCAGTTTATTTTATGTTTTTTGTGTTTTTTTTTTTTAGAATTCACATATATGCTGAAAAGTCGCATAAATCAGATTTATTATTATTTCTTTTTGTTTTCTTTACTATATGTAGTAAATTTTCATGCATAAATGATAAATGAAACGGGAATACATAAAAACTTCTTTTACATTTAATGATTAAGTAAAAAAAAAAAAATGGATCAGAATAAAAAGAAACACAGCTTCTGTTGAAGGCGAAAGTAACGAACAGGAAAGAAGTCCAAAAGCTGTATCATGCGGAGTATATGCGTCACATATGTATGTAGATATTTGTATCCATAAATAAAAGAGAAACATCATTTCGTGTTTAATTTTAAATACATTAATAAATACTTTATCATCCATTATGAGCTGAAGTCGATTGAAACAAAACGAGAGACTCATAAGACACATAAAACATAATAAATGTTCTTACGATTTTTGTTTTCTTATTTTTAATTATGGCGTAATTATATTTTTTTTATTTATTATTGAATAGCAAAAAACGTTAAAAAGCTAATTTTATTTTTATATAGTTACCTATACATACATATATTTAAAATATACATATATATATATATAATTAAAAAATAAAATGATTACATAAAATTACATTTATAGTTGTTGCGATTATTATTTATTTTATTTTTGAATTCAAAGCACAATTGATATTTGTTGTTTGTTTTGTTTTGTTTCTTTTGTTGCACCACAGAAAAATAGATCAAAAGAATATTTATAAAAATAAAACAATAATAATTGTACAAGTAGTACTATTTTGCGCGCAGTTAATTGTGTCAAGATTAGAGATAAAGTTTTATCAGTTTACTTTTCGATGTTTTTTTTCTTTTGTTATATTTTTAATATTAAATGGAATTATTTTAAAGAATTGAGACTTAAACAAGAAATAGTAACAGAAGTAACAAACAAAATACATAACCTGTTTCGCTCGGGGCAGTGAAGTGTGGTTTTACATGTGCAACAGGCTGTACAGATAATAGTGGACGTTTAGCTGCTGGGACTGGGGACTTCGTTGAAAATAGCTCGTTGATTATATCATTACAGCGATTGTAATCGTTTGTCCACATCATTGCAATAATTAGCACAAAAAGAATTGAATGTGTTTGGAAATAAATGTACAATTTTACCAGACAATGGGACAAAAACGAAAAGATAAAACGCTCCAAAGACCGAAGTAGCAAAAGATGGACATTTATTTTCAAGAGACGACATTTTTAGATAAATAATAATCACGAAATGCGGTAATTTATTATAGAAGAAAGCAAGTCGACTAAAGATTACATAGAACCGCCGAGTCAAGACACTCTAGAAATAATTGGAAAGACCTGTCACCTGTGTCACACTGCCAGAATTTCCAAACAATAGGAAACATGACTTAAGTGATTTCGTAAATTGACCACACAATATCGTCGGTTGTATGTTTAACATCCGAAACAAGCATGCAGCCAATTTAGGAATGAAATGCATTTTTTAATCGCACTGTATTCGTCGGTACTAATTGGTTAATAATTAGCAACTTTGTTAAGACAATCAGTCGGAACTCATCGTTTCAAAAACGATAATTTATATTTAAATTGTTTCACTTCTTATGCTTGAAAGTTGATGTGACTGAAATAATGTGAGTAGTTGAATAGTATGTCGCTGTAACAAGTGACAAGTTCAGATTTAGATTTTTAGTAATGAATAATCTCTAAAATATTTTAACAATTGACAAGTTAAAAAGCGGACATGAGAAGACAAGAAACATGCTACACAATCAGCGCATTATTCTGAAGCACTCACCAATTAAGGAGGTCGAACTGTTTAACTGTCTGGAGAGTTTTGTATCAGTTGATGTCTAAAGGGACATATCAAATTCTCAAAAGCAGAATAAAGCTAGCACTGCCTTTTATATTCTGGTTCGGAATTCAAAAGTTTTCCTGTTCACGAACGCTTTCAATCAGAGCAGATCAGTGTTGCACACGAAAACGTTTGACCCGTTTTTGTCTTACAAAATGCTGACCCTTTCTCAATCGAAACCAGGGTCGGCATTCTGTAAGGCAAAACGTTCAAACGTTTTCGAGCGCACGAAAACGTTTGACCGTTTCGCCTTACAGAATCTGACCCCAGGAAAGCGTCGGAAAACATCTTGAGACAAGTTTTTATTAACTGCTACTTTATGGGCAATCCTATTCGAAATTGCTTTCCGTTTTTAAGTTGGTACTCTGTAATACTTTCGGAATTCTAAATCGGAATAGTAGTACATTTCATTCGGCTTTCGAAATAGAGAGTACAAAATGTTCATTTTCGAAACGATATACAGAATAGCGCCCCTGGTCACTACAATGTTAGAATTTCTACCACTGGTCGGACTCTAGTATCGAATATTCGGTCGCTCTCTTGGCCGAAGCACCGAATGTTCGGTAAAAAATGTGTCTATGGCATACGTGCTACGTGACAAGTTGCGGCCTGTTTCATTTCCTTGCATGCGGTCCGTCGGCCCATTGCAGACCCTTACAAGTGGTGGTCAGCAAACGCGAAACAGTATTCAAGTCTGTCAACAATCACTAAGAATTATTTAGCGTCTTCTGAAACTAGTGTGTACAGTGAGAGGATGTTTTTGGAAGCTCGCATTATTTATGAGGAGAAGCGCAATCGTATGCTACCGAAAAGTTGTTTTTCATAACCTCAATTTACAAATTAAGTATTGAAATAACGATTTTTGTGAATATCTTTTCTTCTTTATGTATAAAAGTGACAGAGGTGTTTCATAACCTCAATTTACAAATTAAGTATTGAAATAACGATTTTTGTGAATATATTTTCTTCTTTATGTATAAAAGTGACAGAGGTGTTTCATAACCTCAATTTACAAATTAAGTATTGAAGTAACGATTTTTGTAAGTGTCTGACGTCAGGGATCGTTCGATTTTCCCGAATTTTGACTTGATTGGCCCAAAGAAGGACACAGACTTTTTGTCGCGAAAAGAAAACTTTAAGTGGATGAAAGTTTGTATGAAGAACCGCAATTTGAAAAAAAAAATAAAGGATAGAAAAATGCAAAGTGTCACTTCAAATACAACAAAAATTATTAAAAATTGTTTAAATTATATCATTGAACGAATTTGGGCGGAACTTTTTGACTTACATATGCAACTTTTTGTTCAAGAATTGATTTTGAAATAGTGGCCGAATATAGAATAGCAGCCGAATATTCGTGGGACCTCTAATTCGGATGTGGTTGAATTGATCATGTTGGGATGAATCGAAATATCTTGTCACCCTGTGAAGATATTTACGAAAACAAATAAGAAGACTTAAGATTTTGAAGCGTTGCAGAAGCCAGTGCCATATTTGGTACTGCAATGATCCCAGAAAACAAGTTTGTTGGTACAAGCATAGATGTAAACTCGTTAAATTAAGCAGTAGCTTAATTGCAAAAATGAAGTGGCTCAATAGAACCCTCATGAAAAAATAAACAAACAAAATATGCGGAACGGAGGTGCACTCGCTGCAGTCCTACAAGCCCATCAGAACGCCAGCTTACACAACCACGAGGGTTTGGTTGCCACTGATCGCAGTAAACTGAAAAGATATCTAGATTTTTGCAAAAAGTGACACCCACATCCAGCTGGTTGACAATTTTCCGTAGTCCTGCACAAATTCACTTGCACTGTATTTGTACATAATTTTGTTGCTTTCGGCCAGTTGCACCCCATCCTCCAATAATCAGACATATGAAACTAAACACAACCCCGAAGTGGAGCAGCCTTTCACGACTAATTCTAGTGTGCTCTATTGCTCTTATTGTGGGTGCCTGTTACCACCCTACCAAGCGCCCCTCCATTCTGTTAATATCTCTTTACAATTTTAGATTAGAATTTAAGCATTTTCTTATTAGTCGAAATTGTTTTCGTTTTTACAATACATTTGTGTGTTTTCCTAAATAAAATAATGTTAACATTTATGTAAGAAATAGTTATATGCTTCTTTTAGTCATAAATTTGTTTATTAAAAAAAAAAAAAAAAAACAATAATCGTCGATCCTCATTTAGTATCAATCATATCTAAGAATATATTTATATATTTTTTTTAAATTGTTACTTTAATCGTAAAAAAATGATTTATGCCTAACATTAGTGATTTTTTGTTTTTTTTTTTTTAATTATTTCGAAAAAATGTATTTTATATTTATGTTTTAACAAAATACAGTTTGAAAATGTTTAACTAAGAACACGAGAAAATATTTAATTGAAGGTATATGCGTTTCTATCTGTGCGACTTTGTTTTGTGTTATTTTCCTTGCGGAAAATTTCTTTTTGTTGTATTGTATATTGCATACAAGAGTGTTTTTGTTTCGGAAACAACAAGAACTTGTCTGTTTAGTCGTACTTGTTGTAGGATATAACTTAGTTTGCTTTTTAACGTTTTGAGAAAATAATGGCTAAGCGAAACTGCGAAGAGAGATAACAAATTGGTAATTTATGCAACAAACTTTGTAAATGTTTAAAAATAAAAATTGAAATTCGTAAAAGAATAGTTGTTCTTTTGTTTTGTTTAGTTATGTTTCTTCTTTTCCGTTGCTTTAGTTTATGTTTGATTCTTGCATTGAATTGTGTGCAAGTGTTGTTTGCTTTTCTGTGTCTGTTTGTTTGTTTTTTTTTTTCTTATATTTTGTGTGTTAGTTTTTAGAGAAGTTCACATCTTAATTTACGATGAGGCAGTTTGTGGTTCTTGCGATGTTTTTTCCCCCGATGTTCCTTGTCTTTGCGGATCTCACGCACAAGCGTGTAAAATGCATCGTCGACACCCATACGGGTTTTGGCAGATGTTTCAACAAAGGGAATACCATATTGTTTAGCGACCTGGAAGGTATACAAAAGTTCAGACAAATAACCCAGTAAAATAAGTTTGAATGGAAGTACCTCTCGGGCTTGGTTCATATCAACGGCCCAGGCCTGTAAATCGCATTTGTTTCCAACGAGAACCATTGGCACCTCTTCGGCGTCTTTAACACGCTTAATCTGTTCGCGGTATGTTCCTGTAAGAGAAGAATAAATTATTTGTGGTTCAATTTGGGCGCGTTCCATCCGAAAACAAATAAGAGACTGTCTTTACAGAGACAGGGTAAATGAAACAATTTTACAGGATGAGATCAGATACTGCAAGGTGGCGCAAAAGTCATCACAAGTTCTTCTTTGATATTTGTGAAGGAAATAGATACAAAATACACGTCAACAAGTCTTGAATCGATACACTCTTAAAGAATTATTCCGCATTCGTGGGTGGTGTTGGTGCAGCTTGAATTTCGGTGCAGATTTCCCGGTCGTCCCACACCAACTGGCCAAATATTTCGACATACAGTGTTGGCCAAAACTAGACCACGAAAAGATGTCGCTTTGGGAAAAAGTAAAGAAAATTCAAAAAACCTTCGATAACTTTCTAGCTTTATTTTTTTTTTAATAATATATCCTCAATTTTTTGTAAACAATTTTCTTATAACCCTTAACTTATTTAAAATATAAAAACATAAACTAGATTTCATTAAAAACTAAGTGGACAAAACTAAAGCACATTTCAGAATTCATAAATAAAAAAAAAACATTTTCTACTAATATTTGGTGGCGTATCCATTATTTCTGATCACTGCAGCACATCGTCGAGGCATGGAGCCAATAAGGTTGTCAATAATGTGCGTAGGGAAGTTACTCCAATTTTAGTTTAGTTTTTAATGAAATCTAGTTTATGTTTTTATATTTTAAATAAGTTGAGGGTTATAGTAAAATTGTTTATAAGAAATTGAGGACTGATATATATTGCTTTGTAAAAAAAATAAAGCTAGAAAGTTATCGAAGGTTTTTTGAATTTTCTTTACTTTTTTCCAAAGCGACATTTGTTCGTGCTTTAGTTTTGGCCAACACTGTATGTAGACTCGCCTTGAAGAGTAGGGACAACACGAGATGCTGGCCGGTCCCAGAACAGCAATTCTGCTGAGAATACGTCCGTAACATATGAATAGAATAGCCTCACACATAATTTATTTTTTTAATTAAATTTAAACTGTTTTTTGTACCTTTTTGATATTATATTATGTAATTGTATATTGGGTTGAAAGGTAGGACTAAGTTCTTTAGACTAATGTGGCATTCGATTGGGCGCTCTCGGAGCATTTTTTATGTTCGTTTGGTACAACAAAAAGCAATCTTTTTCAGATTTCAGAGCACTTTTGCGAATCTGGATTTTTTCGCAGATTTGCTTCAGATTTACCAATACAAGTACGTTTGAGTTTGACAACTAGTGGAGTTATGAAAATATAGATGATGATGCTGGCATTTGTCGATTTTGTTTACGTTTTCGTGAAATTTTTCAGCTGCAAAGAAACGCATTGCATCGGCTGGATCTATTTTTGTTAATTATTTATGTACAAATGTTTAGAAATCAATTTGGGCGCAAACTTCGAATGTTTTAATATAAAATTTAAGCAGTGAATGCAAAATGCTTAGAAAAGTGTCGAAGCTACACATATTTGAACCGCACTAATGTCAACACAAAAAAGATCAAGTGACGTTTTTATGTTCGTGTCTAATCGAACAAATGAATGAAATCTGAAATCTGAGAGCGAATCTGAAGAAGCCCAATCGAAAACCATATTAATTAGTTTATGTTCATACCACTAATTTTGATAAGTAACATTTTCGGAAAAGTTCATAAGCTCGTTTTAGAACTTCGAATTTTTATTTTTTCGCATATTCGAACTAGCATAGATTCAATCCTAATAGTGTTTGGTGAATACGTCGAATAAAGTTACTTATGAGCCTCGCAAACTAATAATCGATTTAAGAGTGCTTGATAAATACCGGCCTTCATTGTAGCTAATGTCCATGCAAGTTTTCATGAAAGGCAGCGTGATTTTATGGTTCTTATATGAACACATGAAAATCACACGCTTGCATGATGCACTCATTCACGACGCGGACTTTACCGCTCATGGCTCATTTCATCCAAGTTAGTTCCCCACCATACCCCTTCCCGTTTAACCAAAGTTTTAAATGTATGCTCTACAAATTAATTAACTTTAGAGGATTAAAAGCCCATTTCAGGTGTTGGACTGAACTTAAGTTAACTTTTGACACGATTTTTTACACTCGCTTCAGTCCACACAATCGCATTTGCAGTTGTGCCGTCAATGCGAATCAAGCTAATCACGATTATAACAATAATGTCGTTTTCCATTGGGACCACCAAAAATCTTTTTCAGATCTCAGATTTAACGCGGCTCATGGAACATGCAACGAAATTGATCTGCTTTTGTAAATGGATTTGTTCGTCATTTGACAGCGATGTCAGCTGTTCAAATTGCATTCGTTTTTGGAAAAATCAACCATGGAAATCGACTGGAAAAATGTTTACCCTGCTGTAGATACAAATGGAGTACTTTCGGTGATTTTCAGTCAACAATACAAATGTAAAACTAAAAACCTTGTAGACAGGTTTTTGCTGTTCATAACCCTCAACCAAAGAGATTTAAATGTGACCGTAGTTTTCACAGACCTGAACAAGCATACTCATAACATTTACAAAAATAATGTTCGATCTTAAAACATCAGCGCTTCCCTTGATTTTGAATGAAAACTGAAAATTTTAAGATCTACTTCGTCTGCATTCTACATTCCGTTGCTATTTCCGTTTTCGTTAGCACTCTTTTCATACGAGTGCCTAGTGAGGTAATGTAATCGTATAACCCATGTGTGTATAAGCTATGATCACATTCCTCTTGCGCAAAAAGACTTAATTTGATTTTGATTAGATAGATGTTCAACTAACACATCTGACGCAGGGCAACTTTGAGGCGAGAGGGTTCAATGAACTACTGTTTGCTGACTAATGATCGCTGCTTAGTTACTGCCGATGAGCAAATCGCTTAAGTATTAGCTTTTAGGTTTCTTCAGTCGGATTCAATCGCACTGCATCTCTCTAATGGGAGCACCAAAAGATTAACGAATAACCTGCCAAGTCAATATCCACATCACAATACCAAGTATTCCCCCCATCCGCGATAAAATGCTCAAAGCCTATGCAAACAGCACATGCACTTGAACGCTCACACCGCACATTTATTGCGGACAATCTTCTCAGATAGGTACCTAGTGATAAAAACCAAACAAATATACATTCATATATATATGGGAAAGTCAAATATGATATCAGAGCACAACAAGTTCTCACCTATATCTTCAAAAGATTTGGCACTATTCACTGCGAACACTAAGAGAAATCCTTCACCCGTTCGCATATACTGATCTCGCATTGCTGAGTATTCCTCTTGGCCAGCGGTGTCCAAGATATCCAGAAGACATGTTTCCCCATCTGCAAATAAACACAAAAACACAAACCCATGCACGAGTTAATGGAATTCAAATCAAAACCAAAGCCAGACGGCAACAATAGTACATGAAACTAGGTGAAGCACACGTTCGGTTCTATTGCGAGCAGCACGAAACAGCACGAAAATGTGATAGTGCAAATTATTGTATACCTAGTCTCTACATCTACATATACGGGTATCTATCTGTAACTGGGCGTTGATAAGATTAATTAAGATTAAGAGATAATTAATTTCGTTTTATTGTTCGTCTGTTTCTGTAGCGAGGGCGGTCGCGGTTGGGGCACACACTAACAATCTGACACTACTATCGAGAGCGAGAACAAATGCAATTGGTTTGAAAATATTTTCTTAATAAACAGCGGAGAATGAATATTAGATGAGTAATATGGAAAACATTCATGATGTAGGCAGAGCAACAGCTCTTCTTTGCAGCAGCGCAGATCTGTCGCCTTTAATTAATTCCAATAAAATTTGAATGAATAAAAAGAAATGAAAATAGGATGAGAACACACAGAGTGTAGAGCTAAAAACTGCACACACTAACAATCTACATCGTCATCAGCGGCATTATCATTGCACGACAGAACAAAGGGAAGAATGATCTTGAGCCATGGGCGGAGAGTTGAATTTATTTTAATTAGAGAATTCAGATCAAAGGGATATGACCCAATTGATTATTTAAAACCAACATCAGTACATCATTACTGTCGGCGAACATTGCTGGGGTTGTTGGCTGGCAGCAGCATTTACTGCTGGTTAAGTGGAATTGGATCAGCATCACGTGGATTGGGTGTGCGAATTCAAATGTGACTATTAATCGCATCTTTTAATTTGTCGTTTGCCGTCAAAATATTCGCCGGACACATGTTTTGTGAGCACAGCTGGCAGATAAAAACAGTGATTAAGTGTATGCATACTGCAACGTGGTCAGTCATGTCGGCGGTGACCAGTGACGAACGCAAACCTCAGAGAACTTAGAGTTGAGGGATCCCTCAGGAACTGCGACTCACAGTCAATCTCCAGGAAGCCAGACTGGTGTTTTTCTTAAACAAAAGACTGTCACACCTTTTCCTGGAGGCATTTTGCAGCGACAAGAAACTCAATTAAATAATAATTTACCTACCAAAAGATAAAAAAAAAATCCATAGTGGGCTTTAAACCTTGCAGTTGGGGTCTTAGAAAAATCTGGGAATCACCTTGCAAAATTTAACTCTAGACAAAGATCTACACCTTCCTACGGCAGTCTTGTAGTTATGGTGGAAGGCAACCAAGAAGACCACTCGAAGTCTAGCGTGCATCGGTGCCATCAGTGCAATAAGGACAACTCAAACCGCGCGGCTTGGGGTTTTTAAAGTGCTACATCTACCCAAAATCTTTATACGATCATCAGCACAAAATAGTACCATGAAATTCAGAACAGAACGACAATCTTGCAAAAAACATTCGCCATGTTCCTATCACAGAATAAATCACTACATCCGATTGTACCAATCTTAACTGCCCATTCTAGCAAAGCATGTGTATACATATACACCCGGTATATACTATATATTGTAGTATATACCTCTGCCGGGCGAAGGTGTGTCTTCCAAACATTTTACTGGTCTGAAGGGGTATTCTTGTCTTCTTTTTCATATCAATAGGTAGTTCAATGCGCAACACAACAAAAAGGATATAGGTTCAAGTGCTCAAGAGTGAGGCCCATCAAACTCTAAGAGATCGTGCAGCAGTTTGATCGTAAATTGTTGAACTTAATGCACGTACACGCCTCAGTCCTCGGATTCAAATAGGACGTCGCGTAACTAATTGATAAAATTCAGTGACTGCTGAAGACGACTTTTTACAAATAGCTGAAAGATACGACCTCTAGCGAGATGGGAATACAAATAATTGTCAGAATCCGCGAAAATGTTCGATGTATAAAATACAATATACAGTGAAAGTCGCTTATTACGACCTCGCTTATAAGGAGGAGTCGCTTATATGTCCACCTTCCTTTTATTTGGTTAGTTTCATTGTATATATATATTTGTGGAAGTCAGTCGGATATGGCGACCGGCGGTTATAACGACCTTATTTCCTCGGTCCCTTCTACGTCGTTATAACCGACTTCGACTGTATAATATGGAATTTGAATCGACAATCGCTGAAGACTGTTCTGTAAACAATGTCCCATTTCATGCAAATGCAAACAAAAAAGAAAACCAATTGGTGGCCAAGCCAACTTTAGAAAAGTACTGCAGCTTTTGTCAGTTTTGTTAAGGCAGAAATCGCTTTACAACATTTCAACGTTAACACTAGATTGAGTGCATTAAAATAATATTGTACCCATGTGTTCGACCTATTACAAAATAAAAATAACTCTAATTGAATTGGTAAACAAATTTTTGTTGTGAAACATTAATAAGTGTGAAATGGAACAGATGGACCAACGGATAAAGATTGCAATTATTGTAAGACCACACACTTTGCCAGCTGTAGCAATGTTAATTCATAAACCTCATTGGGAAACCTTCCCAAGAGGAACTTGAAATCTTTCCCCTAGATTGCGTTCTTCTCTCAACTCCTTTAAATGTAAAAATCTGTACTTCGTATCAATGCCGTGCTTAGTTGCATATACGGAAACGATTGCATACCGACATCGTCTGTTTTGATCGTGTTCCTTTTTGACTCATTTAACTGCCATAGAAAACAATGATAGTGCACAACTTCTATTCACAAACAGATTCTATGATTCTGAGAAAGCTCCCTTGAAATTATATGACCAATGCAAAGAAGAGAAAAACTAAAAACAGTTTGCAGAGGCAAGTTGATAAAATATGTAAAATCAAAAATATGACTAAGTGGGTAGCTACAATACTTGTTACTTGTCTGCCAATGAAAAATTATGATTAATTTTAAAATACAAATTCAATACAGACCTATGACAACCTGCTTGCGATATGAGTCTTCAATCGTTGGATCATATTCGTCTACAAAGTGATTTTGTATTAATTGAATGGTGAGTGCAGATTTGCCCACACCACCGGCACCCACAACAACCAATTTATATTCGGTCATTATGTGAACTATGCTGTATTGTCGGCGGCGGCGTTGCGTTTCCTTTGAACTTTTCTTCTTTCCTTTTTTTTTTTATCAATTTATTTTAAACTGAGTACACTTCTTTGTACAGGAGCGTCACTAATCAATTTCAGTCAAATAAGTAAGAACACACAAATGAGCTTGCGAACCACTGACCAACACAAATATTGCACTCAACAGTTTTACACAGAGTGGGTGGACTTGGATTTCTTGTTCGGTGTCTTCGTCGTCGTTGTCGTCAAAAATTCACTCGATTTCACACATGCAGTACCAGCAGTAAAAACATCCTTTGATTTGATTGATTCTCTTGGAGTTGTGACTCATTTGCACACATCAATTGAAATAAAATAGTTTTTCTTGGTTTTTAAAAAAAATAATTGCATGAATGTGTATATCTACTGTACGTCGAATTATGCGAAGTTATTTTTTTTTTTGTTTGCTTTGTTAGCGCCCAGAAGAACACTTTTTTTAATTGAAGCACAAAACACCACAACGCTCCCGTGAGCGTTCACGAAATTATTTTATTCTTTGATTCTTCTTTACGTATTTTTTTCAAGAGTTCTTTGTTTTTTGTGTTGGATGAGTCTGGCTGGGATCTTTGGGGCTAGTCCGTTTTTTTTTTCGTTTTGTCGTTCCTCTAGCGCACTTGTTTAAGCGAAAAAGTTTGGCTTTGGGCGGTTCCACGAGTTTTACGAACGTTTAATCGACGGTGTGAGGGAATTGAGGGTGCCTATGGTTGCACGGGATTTTCTTATTTTAATTAAAAAGTTAAAAAATAAAAAAATCACGAACAAGTGAGACTTGGAGAATTTGTCGCCCTTCTTTTTTTTATCAGCAGAAGCAAATCGCCTTCGCCATAGGTGTAAGAAAAATATATTTTTCGATATCGAATTCGAGATGAATGCGAGGAATTCACCACTGCCGGAAATAAGAAAGAGAAGAAAGATGTTTGGTTTCGAAAATGTTTTTTTTTTTGTTTCTGGTTAAGAGGAATTGCAACTATGAAAGGCAGTAGCGCAAGAGAGACGAAACAATCTTCGTTAAAAAGGATGCATTTTTGTTTTTTTAGGGGTTGTTCAGAAGCACTCGTATTGGAAAAAGTGTTCACAAGGTTCGGATAAAACAGAAAACAATCGAGAGTACCTACCAGAGACGTTAGGCGTTTTTCTTTTTTAGTTCAGAGCAAAACCTGAACTGTTATACAAAACGTTCGTGTTTCTTTTTTAGCTCAGATACATCAGAGCTCAGATTTGTGTTTCTTTTTTCGATCTGAGCAAAATCAGAGCGCGCTCGATGAGCTCAGAATAAATTAACTTAGCAGGATGAGTAAAAAGCTGAATACACACTCATACTCACATGTGACAGAAAAAAAAAACAGGATAAACAAAATAATTGAAATGGTGGACGACCTTTGTTGTTCTGGAACTGAATGTTAACCAATTTAATAAATAAAAATTAATAAATTTTCAAATTATACATATATTTATTAAAAATATCAGATACGTGCTCAAGTGTGTTTCACAAATACATCAGAACGATCTGAGCACGCTCGGCTCAGAGCGTGCTCATAATGCTCGTGTTCGGTTCAGAGCTCAGCTCTGAACTAAAAAAGAAAAACGCCTACTGAGACCACCAACTTCGGCCGATTTCCCGTTAATTGCCTACAATCTATATTTTTATGGGGTGGCAAATGCTAAGTGCGCTAGTATTTTTACATTGAAATTCGTATTGACAAATGTCACGTAACTTCAAAAATTCCGGCACACCAACACGCTCGCACCTTGCACATGCACTTCCGCTGTGAGCAAAGTTGCTGACAGCGTTCATAGAATTTTATCCGTTAAATTTGAAATTATTCGTTAAGTGTGGATAATATTATTTTTTTAGGAATAAGTGTACATTTGCTTAAAATATCAATGAAAAATGAACAATGTAAATTGGTTGAAGGAATATTTTGAGCAAATTTTCTTCAGTTATCTAAGAAAAATTTACACATGAAATCGAAGTTGAAAATATTCAAAAACAGAAAATACGCAACAATGTTTATCCTAATAAGTTTGTAGTATATAGAAAGTCTCCTTTAAGTAGTTTCATTAACCAAAAAGCATGGTTTGCTTGTCATTCTGTTTTTTGTCAAAAAAAGAAGTTTCTGATAAATAATACCAACGGGTAACGCAGCGCTTCCATCAAGATTTTGTGAGCTAATTAACGTTTGCCTACTAACCAACTTGTAGACATTTGTTTATTAATCCGGGGATAGGTTTTGTCCCAAGTACAAGTAATAGCAGCGGCTCAAATAGGAACCTTTATGGTATTGTGTTCACGTTAACAGAGATAGGGGAGCTAGGTGAATAGTGAATAAATTTAAAAGTCGAGACACAAAACAACGTAAACGGAATTGTTGTTGAATTTACTTTGGTTTGCTTTACTTTTATTAGGTAGGTGTTCAATAAAACAGATATTATCCAATCGAGCAGCTATGGACAAAAATCAAGATTTTGAAAAGTATTGTCCGTTCCAAAAGAAGATTACTTTTTTCTCCCAATCAAATATAAACAGTATAGATAGGAGATGGATATACTTCGTACGTCTATCCCCTCAAAACCCATTTGTTTACATTGTTGTGTTTGTAATTTCAACCCCCGCCCCGTCTGTGAACAAGCGTGAGCTACAAAAAAACATGTTTCTAATGGCCGGCCAAAAGTCCTTTTGCTTTTATGGGCATCGCACTGTTCAATTGTTTTGTGTTTGGTATTGAACTTGTTTGGTTTTTGTTAAGGATTCGATTAAAATAAAAAAAAAAAATTGAAATACACCGTTCGGAATATCGAATTCTTGCATTAAAATTCCAGTCATGAACTCACATATTCTAGAAAAGAAATATGCGTGACTTCATGAATTTTCCGGGAAAAAAGCTTGTAGGCAGCCGCCTTTCCACTGGAAAGTTATATAACTCTGTATTCCATTGTCTTTGATCTCTGTATTCCATTATCTTTGATCTTTGTGTTCCATTATCTTTGATAAGTACCTACCTTTTCTAGAGTGTATTTCTGCACTACCCCAACACATTAAACTCGCACTGCTCATTCTCATTATATAAAACAAACACACCTCTTGTCATTGCAAAGAATTGTCAATTTTTTCTTATCCACAAAGTAGTTTTTTTTTTCCCTTCTCCAATTTTACTACGAACTTATAGTAAAATTAATTTAACTAGCTAATTGTATACCAAGAAGAAAACACAAGGAATAAAATGAGCTTAATGGTAAGTATCCTGTCCATATCCCACAGTCAACAAGATACCATCAAATGACTCACCGATCGCAAAATTTCCAATTTCTTCCATGCAAAATCAAACAAAAAACCCAATTGCCACCACTTAAGACCTTCACAAAAGATGTCGTTTAATATTTCCAATTACATGGATGGAGTTCCCGTGAAAATCTCAGAAAAATACAAACCACCCCCTAAAGTGACCATTCCACAGGCCGTTGTTAATCGTCTTAACGCCATCACCGAGGACCATTATGAATCTTCCCAGTACACATATAGTTTTCAATTGGAAAAACAAGTGATAAAAAAGCTCGCCGAATGGCAAAAGGTTCGAGAGACAGAGCGTGAGAATCGTCGTGAACGAATACGCAAATACGAGCTACAGAAATGTCGAGACATCGAGGAGAAACAAAAGCAGCTACTCACAGCCGTTTCGTATCCGAGTGCAGAAGACCTCTCCTCAGATGACGGTGAGGACGATCAAATGGAGGTAGTGAAGCAGAAAATAGTTCCGTCAAAAGTCGACCCGTGCAATCATCATCCGCAGCAGAGTTTTGACACCATTCTGCAGCCGATACTTGCAGACTCATTTAGCTCATACTCACACTCACCCTCCACAGTATTCAATCCTAGTAAAATCAATTATTCCGATTTCGAGAATGACACCTCGTCACCGTTTGACAATATTGAACTAAAGACAATTAACGATTTAGATATTCTAGCGCAGGTGCTGAACGATACTCAGAGACATTCCGTAGAAAATAGTTCAGAAGTCATTGCGCCAGAAATGGAGAATAAAGTAGAAACTGAAAATAGTCATAGTGAATTAGTCCCCGAACAACCGCAACAAATTGTAAATAGTCCTGCTGCGGTTTGCCAGCCAGAGGTTGAAGTGCCAGCTTCAGGCGATATCCAAAATCAGTCTTCAAATTTCTACTACACTACAAATGTGATACCTAACACCTATCAAATGATTGTGCATCAGACTCAAGCGCTGCATCTACAGCAGCAACAACAGCAGAACCAGCAATATATGCTGAACTATGCGAACATGAATCATCACAACATGAAACCGTCTACGGCCAATGTGTACTTTAACTATAATGGCTTGCCAGGAGGGAATAACCACAATTACTTGTACAGTGACTACTCACAACAGCCAGAGGTGATGGCTGCAGCGGTCAGTCACAGTCCCAAGTATGATTATTCGAATGGAACGTATGTTAACAATTACTGTGATTCACAATATGGTATGCCCTCAGTCGATGTGGTAGCCGCCGGTACGCGATTGGAGCCGGAGATAGTCCCGAAGAGCAAATCCAAAAGTGTTCCGGACATTCTCAAGGAATTGAAAGACGAGATCAGGGACTCTGAGATACGAAGGACTAGGAATCACAGCCAGACAATAGATGATCAAGCGAAGAGTAAGTGCATTTTTTTTTTGTATCATTTTTAGAATAACACTTGACAACAATTTGCCATCTTGTTTGCGATGCTGCAGGGTTGCGGATTTGAAATATGCTTCCTTGTCTAATACTATGCGGCACTTCCTTTCACGAGGTGCTGCAAATATCGCCTCCTTAGTGGCTCGTGGGAGGTTAATGTATTCAAAGTTCACTTCGTAGACAGTCTTTACTTTCTTAAATTGTATCGACACAATGTTCAAAACATTTCTGCCATTTTGTACGCCACACAACTTTTAAGGGATCGATCGTCTTTCCGCTGACACCTAGCTGACTATACCGCAAGCAGCGTGTTCCATCATTTTGTTAGACGAGGTGTGTTACAGTCCAGTAGTTGGATGGCCATCCTCTCTCCATTTGTAGACGAACTTTAGGGTAACGCTGCAGTAGAAAAGGGCACTATGCTCCGGTATTCTGCCTTGTCAATGTAGGGCTCGAATCGCCACATCCGGTATGCCGGTTTTACACACGAAACAAAAACAAATTCCGCCACGTATTGCTCGTTTGCAGAAGAGAAGATTCGTCCTTTGATTTCTTCCTAAAATAATCTCATCCCCCTGCAATTGACATTGCACGCAGATCAAAAGACACCGTCCTATATCACTGAAGAAATTAAATCAGGGCACGCTCAACGCAAAAATACAGTCTGCTCACAGTTTTGATAGAAGAAAATGTTTCTAAATACCTTACACGAAATAATGACAGTAACCAGTACAGCATCCATCTTCAACACATTCACCGGGCTACACGAAAACTTCGCCTAGAGAGTGATGAATCCTCTCTTCATATTTGTATGCAATATGCGTCCCTCTTTCGTCTCGGGACAAAATATCCTTGGCGAGAAAATCGTCACAGCGGCAAACCTTTCTGAAGCTCTTCCCGAGAAGAATAAATGCCTCCGAAGTGAAAATATTGTTCTAGGACCTCATCAGTGAAGGCATAATAGGCTCCTTTTTAAGCGGCCGCATTGCAAGAGCCTCAGGAAGGCGCTCCCGTTTTAAAAATCGAGTCCAATCTAATCCATGTGTATATGAAAGCCGCGGGATCGGCGAAATCGCAAACATCGCATCCAACCTTTAAAGTAGTTAGAACTAGATCACTTCCGCAAGCAGTGGAAGGTATTATCACCTAAACTACACAGCCTAGTTCTACCCGAGCAACTGCAACAAGTTAAGTATTTGGGAGCACAACTGGCTAGTTAACCCGTTTGGGAAATCTTACAGACAACAAAGCCCACTTTTTTCGGGATATGAAAGAATCTAGTGGAAAGGCCAAGATAAAGCAGCCTTAGCTCCATGCCATTAATGGAACTGGAGATGCATTTGTAACAAGTCAACCGTTTTTCGACGTAGTGTAGTACTCACGGAACTCTTTGACGTGAAACGTTTTTAAAATCGAAACATACGAGTATCATGTCAAAAAAGTGCACCGTAACGAAATGAGCTATATCATCTTACCTCAATAATTACTAAACTATAAATCTTAGAAACAGGAATCCAGTGTCATTATTTAGTTTATGTAGTCAGCTCGCTGTTAAGACCTTGAGTTTGCGTCGGAGTAGAGCCGGCCGGTGGGGTAGGGGCACTGTGTAGAACGACCAAAATCGGCGCTCTCGTTGCTTTCTGTTCAGTGTCGCTCACGATCACGACTCACACGTGATAGCGCGGCAATTATTTCGTGTGTCTAGAGAGTTTATTAAGACCAATTGATTCAAATAAATATAAGTGCAATTTGGACAATATTTATAGTTAAAATTAAGCAGCAAGTGTAAGGTTAGGTTGAGTGGGGTTGTGAGATCGTCACAAAAGACCAGGCGCCAAGACGGGCCCATCGCCATCACCAGGGAACCATTACGGTTAAAAACCTAAACCAAATCGCCCAAACAGTCAATTTCCCTGCAGAATTTATATAAGTTGTTAAAGAAGTACCTGCCTAGGTGCTTCCTTCTACTCCGAGCAATTGCTTGACACTCGCAAAGAAGGTGGGAGATATCTTCCGTGACTTGTAGGTCCTCACAGTACCTGCATATACAAGTATCTGCTAAGCCTAGTCTCATGGCATGCTTCCTTAGAAGGCAGAAAGAGAGTATTCCTACCGTTAATCTTAACTTTGTTCTACTGAGATTTAGTAATTCCGTCAGTATATATTTATATACTGATGATACTAACAGACCTATTCTGCTATTCACGTGAATCGTAGATTCGATTCCCCTCCGATTCCCACTCTGCCTTTCCATTGTGCTATCCATCGGGTGAACTACATTATCCAAACGAGTTTGTCATTTAAGTTAACAGCTGTTCACGTGAAATCCATAAGAAGTTTGTATCGGTAGTACCTATTGGACTTTTTTTTCCACCTTCAAACAGTGAGAATCATCAAACAGAGAACTTCGCAGAAACGTTAGAAAATCCAAAAAAGTTATCATGAAACTGCCGGATGAAACGTTAGTTGATTTTTAATAGATAAATCAATTATTTCAAAAGCGTAGGTTTTTCAAAAACTTCCGCTTAAGTAAAAAAGCATTCCTGTACGTATTGAATATTGTTGAATCGAATCTACCACCTCCACAGCGAAATAATGCACTTTTTACTAACATTTTATCACCCACAAACCAGAAAGACGATCCATTTAATTTTTAAATCCGCAACCAAAGATAATGGTATAATATATAACTTTCCAGTGGAAAGGCGCCTGCCTAAAAGCTATTTTCCCGTAAAATTCATGAAGTCACGCACATATGCTCATTTCTTTTCTAGGATATGTGAGTTCATGAATTGGACTTTAATGCAATAATTCGCTACTCCGAAATGCGTATTTCATTATTTTTTTTATTTTAAACGAATCCTTAACAAAAACCAAACAAGTTCAATACCAAACACAAAACAATTGAACAGCGCGATGCCTATAAAAACAAAAGTAATGCTGGCCGGCCATTAGCAACATGATTTTTTTGTAGCTCACACGTATTCACAGACGGGGGTTGAAATTACAAAAACAACAATGTAAACAAATGGGTTTTGGGGGGATAGACGTACGAAAGATATCCATCTCTTTTATTCTTTCATCTCTGTCCGCAACGTTTGACATGCGGATCTGAATTGTATAGAATGTATGCGTTCACGTGAATAAGAGAATACCGCACAGTATTACCAACGTTACCGACACTAACGAGGTGAATCCACATTCGATTCGAATGAATAGTAGAATAGTGTGCAGTGAAAATTGAAGAAAAATTCCCCCCGATGAAAAGCAGAATAGGGCTGTAATGTCGTTTTCCATTGGGGCAAAAAATCAATCTTTTTTTTGATTCGGATCACTTTTTGCAAATATCGATATTTTTTTCAGATTTACACTTACTACCACAAATACAGCTGTTTTACGTCATTTAAAGAAGTTTGTTTTAAAACAAATGTGCAAAGTTCCATGAAAACCAAAATAAAGAAATATATTAATAGCAATGGACATAGTTTTGGAGGAATTATTATCTTCATTGTCTTCCTCAACATCTGGAAACTACGAATCACCAAAACTACTCCATTTGTAGCTACAACAGAGGAAACATTTTTCAAGCCGATTTCCATGGTTGATTTTACCAAAAATAAATGCGATTTGAACAGCTGATTTTGTTGTCAAATAACGCACTAATCCATTTACAAAAGCAGATCAATTTCATTGCATGTTCCATGAGCCGCATGAAATCTGAGATCTGAAAAAGGTTTTTGGTGGTCCCAATGGAAAACGACATAAGTTGTCTGTCAGGGTACGACACATCGTATGGTGTCAAAATCAAGTGTACCAAGACTTTCTTCCGCTTTATCCGGGATTTCGGAAAATGGTTCCTTTAAAATAGTACTATGCCCTAGACTACTGTTTTTAAGAAGCAATAAATAAGTAAGCCGTAGCGCCCTATTACCTGCATTTGATTGTATTTGTATGTCCAGTGGTAAAAGGTGCAGTAACGCAGGAAGTGTAAAATAAAATATAAAAATATGTCGGCCCGCCAGTCCGCGCAAGAGCCAGTGGAATATTTATAGAACCGACAGGGACAGGGCCCTACTCTCTATTTCGTTCCGAAAGTCAATCCTATTCGAAATTGGTTTCCGTTCCGTTTTTAAGTTTGTACTCTCTAATACTTTCGGAATTCTAAATCGGAGTAGTAGTACATTTCATTTGGCTATCGAAATAGCGAGTGCAAAAGCGTTCATTTTCGAAGAATGTTACTTTCGAAACGAGATGCAAATATTACAATATTTAGAACTTGTTTTCATTTCAGTCTTTAACACCAAAAGCGACTCGCTTGGTTCGCTCCTCGGTCGCCTTTCGCAGATAGACGCTACTTATGCAAAGAACATAAGTTTACTCGTTTCCACTGTTTTCAAGACTGTAAAAGTCACTATTAGGTTAGATCCTGCCGTCTTTGTAATTGAACTGTTTGTTTAGACACCTTGCGTCAAGGTTAACAAATACTCTTTTCTATGTTATCGCTTTCGAAATGGAGTCCAGTAGATGGCAACAGATGAAGGTAGCTCCCACTTGTATAAAAAAAAGTAAGGGTATTATCATGCACTGCATACAAGTCATGTAAAATTGGTTTTGTATGGGAGATACCAGAACCACTTGACCGACATATCCCAATTTTAATATCAACCTGACGACGAAAAAAAGAAGTCCTTTCACTAAATTTCATTCCCCTATGTCAATTCCTTTGGGCGCTATGGTGCTTTCAAAGGCAGACGGACAGACAGACGGACATGGCTTAATCAATTCAGAATGTGAACCTGATTCAGAATATATGTACTTTATGAGGTCTCCGGTGTCTCCCAAATGTAATGACAAAGTGAATATACCTTCCTGTGGAGGGTATAAAAACAATTTCTGTTCTCCTCCCATTTGAAACATAACTCCCCATCTTCTTGCAGGAAACTCGGCAGATTCAGCCCAATCGTTGTCGAGTCCTCCACCCACTTCCAGATCTTCTTCATCCTCCTCGACCAGCTTCTTGAAGCTCTCACCATCCTCTCAGACATTGGCAAAGAATATCAGCTCTATGGGTTTTCCTCTGGAACGAGTATCGAAAATTGCCGAGCTCTACGGCAATGATGACAAAAAGGTAATGTCCCATCGCGCAGTTTCACATTTCCATTCATTTGACCTATTAAACCTTCTCCTTGCAGATTGTTGAACATCTTATACCGCTGAGTGAACTTTTGGATCTTGGATTTGATGAATCGAAAATATCGGAAGCCCTCGTCAAGTTCGACAACAACAAGGACAAGGCATTGGACTTTCTTATTTCGTAGTATCAACAGCGCTTCGTACTCCCCCAAAATAATATATTGTATACACTCGTACACACACAAGTATATCTCGCCTAACAAATGTGGAATATAACGGAACACTTTTGATGAAATATGTATTTATTAATTTATTATTGATTTACTGAAATAAATATTAAGCAACATTCTTTGCATGCACGTTATTAGTGGTAGGACGAATGTCCTTAACGCAAATCCTGTGTGCCCATGATGAGATTTACGGCGTTCTCCACGCTGCCATTGGTTATTGTGAGGAAGCTAATGTTCTCAGTGTAGTTTGTAAAGCCCATTTGACTCATCAGGCGCAACTGTTCGGCGTATTGATGTTCGCGATACCTTGCTGGCAACAAACTGCCATCGTCACTGGGCGAGTTTAGGTCGGATGGGTCGGATGTATCCATCCACTGTAAGGCGTCGTTGTTAGTCTCAGCTGGTTCTGTGCTGTTGGCCGTGGCATTATTGGCTCCGAGAACACCGAGTGCTCTAGCCAATGCGCTGCTAAAAGCCGAAGTTAAAATGCGTCCGCTAGACGCTTGTGGTGTTTGAGGATTCGTGACTGAACCAGAGTCGTTTCCTGCCGAATTACGCTGTGCAATGTCCGACAATGAATTCATTGATGTGGTACCCGCTTGCTGCAAAGCGGCAGCCAACTGGTGACGACTTATACGGCGAATGCGCGCCTGCACTGATTGACTTGCAGATGTGCCCGAGTTCTCCTCCTCAGACGATGTTGTTGTGTCCGACACAATTTCGGCAACTATTGCAAAAGTAGACGTGATATTTCGATGCATAAGAAAACTCCATCTCATACTCACTGTAGGTTGAGTTGCGTGCCAATTCTTTCTTGACCGTCTCCACGATGTAAGCAGCTGCTTCACAAATGATGGGATACTTCTCTGCGATATTTTGTACCACTTCTGGTTGATGGAGCGTATTGAACAGCACTGAATCTCTAATAAGAGCCTGAGCCCCAAGATTCCTTCGAAATTCGGGATATTCAGCAAGAATCTTTTGCAGGATATTTACCCTGGAGTTGACATTGATTTGAATGTTCGATATGACATTGAAGAGAAATTGAACTTCTCGCTCCAAGTCGCTGGGCAGCTTGGGCACATATGGTTCATACTTCTTTGTTTTCTTGAAGATGTGTACCGTTGAATTGGGATCGATTGTCGACAATGCTGTGTCGTCTTTAAGCGCTAGACCTTGATATACGAGCTCTAAGAAGACGAAACAATGACCTGGGTTATTTCGGGGAAATTTACAACAAAGAAACCTCACCTATTGTCTCTGCGGGAAAGTCAATTTTCTCGCCAATTTCAGTCTTGAGGTCAAATACGGTTTTTTTGAAGTCAATATTTTCCAGAGGAAGATATTCATTGGGCTTATCGGCAATGTGAATTCCAGCGAATAACTTATTCATTGTTTTGGTTTAAATAAAATTTACGCGTTAAATACGAAACAAAGAGATTTGTTTATAGAAATTTGTTGCTGAGACAGATGAGAAGTGAAACTTTTTTGGGAATATTCGTCTTGTGCGTTTGAGATTTGGACTTTGATAAGGACTGTTGCATTTGATGAAGATTGAGAGGTTCAGATTTGTTTGTTTTCTCTTATCGGGTATCACTTCTGTTGTCGACAACGACATCTTGCGAAAACCAAAAGAAACAAACTAATAAAACGACTTCGTCTTTGGATGCGGAGGAGGAAAAAATTGAAAGAGGAGGGAGAAAAGCTCGAAAGTTTTGAGTGCTACAAAATATAATTCTTTAAACAAAAATTACTTTTCCTATTTTTTTTAATAAAAACAAGTACACTACAAATGACGTGTATATTTCTTTCACGCTTGTCACAGCTTTACACAGCTTTTATATATTTTGTATATTTTTAAGATGTTCAACTCCTATAACCGCAAAATGCTACATTTTAGTATTACCTTTAATCGTTTTTGCAATATCAACCAAATCAATATCAACGTTTCAAAATTACAGTATATAGCGCAGTACGCTGCTCGAGCTAAACTGAATTGTATCTGGTCTCCAACTTTTCTCTCCAATTATTAGTATTAGCTAAATTTTGACATAGAGCACGCCGTGGATAAGTGTCACAGAAAACTTCATTCAAAAATTAAATTCTCTCTATTGCTGGTTCTAGGTAATTTTCGCCCATGTAATAATTAAAAAAGCTCATCCTTGCATACCTTTCCCGCAAGAGAACAACAAATACATAACGATCTGCCACTATTCAGCTTGAGAAAATGTGCCGAACCATTAAATGGGCACGCTAAATTTTGACAGCCACATGAAGTACAAAAGTTTGATTATTTAGCTCAAGCTGCGTATCGCTCAGCTAAATGGGTTCACTTAAATTTAACTCAGCTAAATTTTGGAGAGATTTTGTTTGGGAGCGAAAATTTAGCTCGAGCAGTGTACTAAGCTTGTGCTGAAAATCTTACTTTACTTTGCTTTGCTGAGAACGAAGCTCAAGAAAACATGCCTAATGAATAGTTTACAAGACTCTTTTATTCGCACTGAAACAGAGACTCGCACACGAAAGGATTTCTGTAAGCAAGACAAAGATCTTGAATAAACCTACGTCGGTATTTATTTCTTACATCAGGCAAAACTTTCCCAAAAAAAATATTTGAGCGACCAATAAAAAGTGTCATCGTAATTGAACAATCTAATGTCGTTTTCCATTGGGACCACCAAAAATCTTTTTCAGAACTCAGATTTTATGCGGCCCATGCAACATGCAACGAAATTGATCTGCTTTTGTAAATGGATTAGTGCGTTATTTGACAGCAATATCAGGGTTTTTGGTAAAATCAACCATGGAAATCGGCTTGAAAAATGTTTCCTCTGTTGTAGATTCAAATGGAGACAATGAAGATAATAATTCCTCCAAAACTATATCCATTGCTGTTTAAGTATTTCTTTATTTTGGTTTTCAAGAAACTTTGCACATTTGTTTCAAAACAAACTTCTTTAAATGACGTAAAACAGCTGTGCTGTTTTGTGGTAGTATGTGTAAATCTGAAAAAATATCGAGATCTGTAAAAGTGATACGAATCAAAAAAAAGATTGATTTTTTTCCCCAATATTATTATTTTAATCGAAGCCCTAACAAAAACTAAAAAATTTCAACCCCAAACACCAAACAATTGAACAGCGCGATGCCTATAAAAGCAAAAGGAATGTTGACCGGCCGTTAGCAACATGCTTTTTTGTAGCTCACACGTATACACACACGGGGATTGAAATTAGAAAAACAACAATGTAAACAAATGGGTTTTGGGGGGATAGACGTACGAAAGATATCCATCTCTGTTATTCATTCATCTCTGCTAATGGCCGGCCACCAATCCAATTGAAGTTCATTGGTTTATATTAAAGCTTTGACTACATTGAAACATAAATCTCAAAATAAATATTACGGAATACCGAATTCTTAAATCTAAATCCAATTCATGAACTCACATATACTAGAAAAGAAATGAGCATAAGTGCTCATGAATTTTTCGGGAAAACATCTTGTAAACAGCCGCCTTTCCACTGGAAAGATATATATCTCTGTATTCCATTATCTTGATCTTTGCTTTTAGCAGAGATGAAAGAATAAAAGAGATGGATATCTTTCGTGCGTCTATCCCCCCAAAACCCATTTGTTTACTTTGTTGTTTTTGTAATTTCAACCCCCGTCTGTGAATACGTGTGAGCTACAAAAAAGCATGTTGCTAATGGCCGGCCAACATTCCTTTTGCTTTTATAGGTATCGCGCTGTTCAATTGTTTTGTGTTTGGTATTGAATTTGTTTGGTTTTTGTTAAGGATTCGATTAAAATAAAAAAAATAATGAAATACGCATTTTCGAGTAGCGAATTATTTCATTAAAATTCAATTCATGAACGCACATATACTATTAAAGAAATGAGCATAAGTGCGTGACTTCATGAATTTTACGGGAAAACAGCTTGTAGGCAGCCGCCTTTCCACTGGAAAGTTGTATATCTCTGTATTCCATTATCTTTGCTTTTAGTACACCCTGTTATGCCGCTGAATGCACATTTTTCCTGACATCTTCGTACAACAAGAAATAGAAGCTCATGTCAAAATTTTCTTCTATTGCTATTTCATGTTCTTACTGCGGAAAAACTTTAATTTCATATGCATTTGCATAGGAATTTAGAAAAAAAAAACCCAATAAGCACAGAACTACAATTTCGCATAAGTTAAAAAACTACTAAAATGTAAGTAGATATTTCCCATTTCCATACAATTTCAATGTATCTATCCAATCGTTTATGTAATTCGTCCTACCCTTTGTGACAATAAAAAAAAAAAAACTTTTTCACAGATGTCTCGGCAGCACTTTAGCCGCGTCGATCGATTCGCGCAAATGTCTAAACAGGAGGAAGTCATCGCGAAAAAACGCCTTGAAATTCTCGAAAAGCAAAGAACTGCCGAATTGGCCAAGCAAGTAGCTGCTGCTCAAAGCATCGCTTCAAAATTAAACGCCGAGTCTTCGTGAGTTATGGTCAATGCAAGCCAACAAATACAAGTTTTCCTATACAATTTTCATCATACAGGGCATCTGATGAAGTAGAATCAAGCGATCCAGCACCTGTAGTTCCCGGCTTGAATCAATCCAAATTAAAGAACACCTTCTGCAATGATGGCTCGTTTTTGGCACATTTCAAGAAAATCTTAGAAAAGCACAAGTAAGTGATTTTTTTTCTAAAGCGCAATATCATTCGGGCTATAAATTTTTTTAAGGCCTGAACCACCGCCACCACAACCAGAGCCAGAACTACAACCTGAACCACAACAGGCAGGCCTTCCTGAAGGAGAGCTCAATCTACCTTCACAGATTATCGCTGAAAAACAGCATCAACAACAACAGCTGGAACAGCATCAGCTACAGCAGCATCTAGTTCCACCGCCAATAGCTCCAATGCCGCCACCTGAACTAACTCAGCCAACCATGACACAAAATTCATACTTCAATCCAACAATTCCGCCTCCAATCATAAGTATGCAAGTTACTGTTCCACCACCGCCTCCACCACCACCACCGCCACCAGTGCCATTGCAACAGTGCATTCCACCATTGTACATGATACCACCGCCAGAACCGCTGCAGTTAAACACAATTCCTCCGCCCAAGGAGCTCGATTTGAATGCCATTCCCAAGCCAGAGCTGAATTTGGACGCCATCCAGGTGCCATCCGAAATGGACAAAGGTGGGTAAACACAAAAGATGATGTTGAGTGGATTCTGTGTAGTATCCTCCCCCCCCCCCCCACGATCGATATAATTTCTTGCAAATTGTATTTTGTTCTTGATCCTCTCCAAATTATCTCCCCATCTCACTGTGCTGTGGTATTTTTTGTATCCTCTTCGCATTGGTCGCTCCCAAAAGTTAATAAAAATCGCTTCAATTGAAAGCTATACCACAACCAAAAAAAAAAAAAAACGACACCACACTAGTCCACCTCTACTGCTAATTATTTTTAATTTGTTAACTTGTTTTGGTAAACGAGATTTTATGTAGTTTTTTCAGACAACTCAAATGACTCTATTACCTTACCGACATCATTAGAAACGTTAATCGAATTGGTTGCCGATTTTGGTGATGGTTACGAAGATACAATACGTTCGCATAAAAACGCTATACACCCATCGTTGTGGTAATGATAATATTATTTGTTTTTCCAATTTACCTTTGTTTGCTTCGCCGTTTAGTGATGTACAATTATTGTTTCGGTTAGTTTGTTTTGTTTGCATGCCAACGTTGATTGGACGCCTCTGTGCGAGAATTCTCATTTGATTGAACTGCTCGAATGTTTTTTTTTGTTTTTTCTTAGAAGTGTAGTCATTCATGAATCTGTCACATCTCATAAAACTGTCTTTGCATGCGATGTCCAATAGATATGAATTCTTGTCGAGAATGTATCAGTTTACATGCCTTCCTTCTCCATCCAAATCCTTTGAAACGTTTCTGCTTCCTTATAAATTTAGACTACTATCTCCCCATTGCTGAAAAGAACTTGAGCAAACAAAATATTTCTTTCACATAATTTTGATGCTTTTGCTGGGACCGATTGCCATGATTTTGTAACCTTGTAATTGAAGATATAGATTGGTTGAATATTCTGTAGTTTGACAAGTTCCTAAGGTATTTGTTATTAAAATGCCACTCTCCCTACACCAGCATTCGAAGCAGCATATACTAAAGTAACACATGAAGATATAAGAAGTATAAGACCTTGAGGCGTCGCCAAGCTATCCGATCTGCGCAATCTACGCCATAGGCCTATCAAGGTAACATTTGGGCGATTGCTTACTTCGTATGCTACATCCCTGTCAGTATGCCTATCAGAATGCCAAATCAACTAAAGGCGCACTCTTCAGTTTAACCAAACAAATAAAGGATGCGTACAGTTGTAAAGACACTATGCGCATTTATCGACATAGAGGATGCTTTCAACAGGATATGACTCCATATCAAATGCTTTGATTCAAAGAAATATAGGTGAACCGGGGAACTGCACCCAAAATCACACACTGGATCTACACAGTCAGACCCATTATAACTTATGCTTCTATAATATGCTGTTATCCAAAAAGAACACCATTGCAAAGCTGTGCAAGTTACAACGCCTCGCATGCTTTGGAATCTCCAGTGCAATGCGAACTTGTCCTTTAGCTGCTATAGAGGCCTTAATGGGATTAACACCCCTCTACATACAATCAAAAAAGTTGCTGTACGCAGCTCAGCAAGTTTGGCACTAGGGGAAGAGATAAACTTTAGTGAGCATCCAGAACTAATGACTCTTATCTCGAACTTGACATGATCTGCTGGGTAACTGACCGACTTCCAAAGACACTATGCTTCAACAAGAAATTCTACACGGAGATCACTGACAGAGAAGCATGGGTTAGCAATTACCCACCAAACTGCCACAACGGCCTAAAGTGGTATACGGATGGTTCCAAGATGGACTCGGGGGGGTAGGAGCTGGTATACCTGGACCAAATCTCAAAGTCTCAATACCTATGGGGAAAAGTCCCAGTGTATTTCAGGCAGAGCTCTATGCCATCATTGAATGCGCGAACCTTATCTACTCCTCACGGATCAAAGGCGCAAACATCCATATCTTCACAGACCGTCAAGCAGCTATAAACGCCCTTAGCTCACCAATAATCGTCTCAAAATCAGTCGTGCACTACTTCAATGCTCTTCAAACTCTTTGCTCTAGAAACAAAGCCAAATTATGGTGGGTTCCCGGGCACGAGGGTATTGAAGGAAACGAAAAAGCTGACGAACTGGCCAGGAAAGGGTCTGGAACCCCGTTCATAGGACCAGAACCTTTCTGCGGCGTTACTAAATTAGCAATCACCTCCACTATCAATAGTGGGGAACACAACATGTGTATCAAACAGTGGCGTGAAATCCCAGGCCTCAGACATGCTAAAAGAGCAATACTGCCATTCAAGAAGAATTTTTAAATCTACGAAGGCTACCTTACAGGTCACAACGGTTTGCGATACCACCTACACAAACTTCACATAGCCGACTTCCCGGAGTGCCGACTATGTCTTGAAGAAGACGAAACACATCATGTGAGAATTTCTTGTTGAAGCATAGTGTCTTTGGAAGTCGGTCAGTTACCGTGCAGATCATGTCAAGTTCCGGAAGCATATCATGTGTGCTTTCTTCCGGGAAATATTAAGTCCAGAAGAATTGAAGAAGTCCTCTGCTGGAAACATTACCAGCTACATTAGGAAGGTCGAGACGCTGCTAACCTAAATTCAATTTTCTGACAATCCCGGCACAATAGACCTTCTAGGTCGAAGTGCCTATTTTTCGCCTTGGCGAGTCAAAAGTTAAAAAAAAAAAAAAATGTTTGCGCTTGGTTCTTGACGTCTTCAATAGGAGTAACTTACGGGTATGGCACTCGCTGACTATGAGAAGCAAGGCACGCGACAAATGAATTCTTTAAACTCGGACAACTTTGGTGCGGTACCGTCGCAGTTTCGGTCAAGCTGATTGCTTTGCCTCGTCGCATGTTTGTTGTATACATTCTGAAAGCAGCCTTTGTTTAGACAGTTTTAACTGGAAATATTCTGCGAGAGGTATTGAAAACTATGTTCAGTTTCCTTGTTGGCGCTGGTCGTTAATTCTACCATCAAGTCCTTCCGCGTATTGGTTGCCTGAAGCAACCACCCTCTGTCAACTATTAGTGATTCGGTTGGCATACACGTTTGGAATTATAGCTTCATATGGAACCGCACCACAATCGATCATCAGACCTCCTTAAAATGAACAGTTTGAACAGTTGAATTTCGACAGTCGTTTCCCCGTATATATTCCTCTTGAAAGGTGTTACTGTCAGAAAGTGGACCTGCGCTTTGTAACGCTGTCAAGCGCCAATCAAGCGACCAAAACTGATCCAACAGACATGTTGACAACACTAAAGTTTTTGTTGCTGCTTAAAAAGTTGTATACTTGGTCTTTCTTTCGTTTCCGTCGCATCTTCGACCAATAGCAGCAGTTGCACCCACATCAGCCACTCGTCTGTCAAAATTAATGTCATCTTCGTAGCATAGTTTCCGAATTTCGCTTTAAAGCCAGCTCACTAAAACCCGGCATTCCCGCACCCCCATTGCATGTCAGATCAGTCATTGTTCTCGCGCTACATGTCGAGCAGTTCAATTAATACACGCGCTCTTCAAAGAATATTCTTTTTTAAATCATAAATTAAGTTCACAGTTCAAATAAAAAAAAAAAAAAATGTAAACGTTACCATAATGGGTCGTAAAGTTCGCGTACAAGAGGACCGCATCGGATTGGATTTGATTGAGTGATGTCAACACATGGTCGCGTGCACTATTTGGATGGTGGAAACGTTGGGAGAGTGTTTGTACTTGTGTCTACTCAACCACCAATACCACCGATAAACAAACAAACAAAATTGAGTCAACCGTTATTGTTATTGCAAATTTAACATTACGTCTGCGATAGCCTAATTAAACAAATTAATTTCATTTCATTTTAATTCTTCAGGTTTCTATTTGAGAAGGATTCAGAGCAATATATTAGTTATCGTCAGGAAGTTGAGTCACTGCGCGAGCACCAACAACTGCAGGAGCAGGACCAAGAGCAAGATGATCTGCCTCACTGTGAATTGGACAAGTCGGCGAATACCTTCGATGATAAGTATGACCCCGAGTGTGTGATGGATCGTGACGAGGACTCTGACGACGAGTACATGCGCGGTATGATGGATCGCAATCGGGACAATTTGAAGCGACGCATCGAGTGTCGCAACGAGCTGATGGAAGAAGAACGGCAACGCGAGGAAAAGAAACGACAGCGCAAGAGTCGTTGGGGAGAGAAGTCTGATGAGATACCAGCTGAGGTGGCCGCAGCTATAGCTACATTTGGCAACAACCAAAACAAGCCCGTTCTGTCGGTGGTGCAACGCACTGATCCGGCTTTGTTGGCGTACGCGCGACAAAACTACGGCACAATCGAGTTAGACGCGGACGAGTGGAAAAAGTGCGAAGAGCACTACAAGGTGAATCTGCTGTATCAGGACATGTTGAGAAAGCGGCAGGAGATCGATCGACTGGCTCGGTGTGGCAAATTCAAATACGAGTACGACTCGGACGAAGATGTTACCGGCGGTACGTGGGAGCACAAGTTGAGAAATGCTGAAATGGAAGCCACCGAAGCATGGGCGTCAGCACTCACAAAACAGTGCGAGGGCAAGCATCACATTGGCGATTTCCTACCACCCGAAGAGCTGAAGAAGTTCATGGAACAGTACGAGGCAAAGAAGTGTAACCGACAGCCCGACTTGAGCGATTACAAAGAGTACAAGTTGCGCGAGGACAATATCGGTTTTCAGATGTTGCAAAAACTCGGTTGGAAGGAGGGACAGGGTCTTGGATCGGCCGGCACTGGAATAGTCGATCCTGTCAATAAGTAATAGTACAACTGCATTGGAGACTCTTTTTAAAATAAATCTTCCCTAGGGCACCACAACGGGATGGTAATCAGGGTTTAGGAGTTACAAGCGCCGCCGCACCTGAAGACTGCGACAATGAGTACGACGCCTATCGGAAGAGAATGATGCTGGCCTATCGATTTAGACCGAATCCTTTGGTAAATATACCAAGTTTGTGAATTGTGCTCTGTGATTTGTAATGCCCTCTATTCGATTTCAGAACAATCCCCGTCGCGCATATTACTAACTATTAACCGCTTACCACTAGAGTATGACCCTACTTCCTTATTACTATGTTACTTGTAACTATTTTGAAATGTTTAATAAACATAGTTGTAAAGCTACCGAGAGTTTTGTTTATTTTCACAGCACACACAATAGGCGTGTTTTTTTAGCTTCGATCTCAGCAAAGCAAAGTAAAGTAGGATTTTCAGCACGCAATCACAACAACTACTCTGAGTTCTCAAAGTGTCAAGTAGAACGTAGTTGTTGTGATTGCCTGCTGAAAATCCTACTTTACTTTGCTTTGCTGAGATCGAAGCTCAAAAAACAGGCCTAATATAGGTAGTGGTTGTGTGACCACGGAGAGTCGATTCATCGAGTTAGATTAGAAGAATCTGGCAATCAAATTGACTCGCACCTTATTGTTTAGCGTTCTACAAGGTGGGCCAAAACAGATCACACTATTGGAAGATGCTCTAATTTTTGCAAATAGCCGCCAATGTTAAATCTGTTTTGAACTAGACCGATGTAGAATACAAGTGAACAAGTATAGCCATGGAGCGATACACTCCCCAAGAACGCGGAATAATCGTGTCTATTTTTTTGCGTAACAATTCGTCTTTACTGTTGGCGCAGCGCGAATTCCGTCTCGCCGATTCCACGGCCGTCCGACACCGACTGCGCAAACATTGCGCCGTTTGGCCACCAACCTTGAAGAGCATGGGACCACACGAGACGTTGCCAAGAGTGGCCGGCCCCGGAGCGCCCGTTGTGTCGAGAATATCGCCGCTGTTGACAAGGATGTCGAGCTGTCGCCGGAAACATCGACCAGTCGCCGTGCCTCGCAATTAGCCATCAGCTGGTCGTCCCTAAGGCGAATTTTGGTCAAAGACTTGCGCATGTTCTCGTACAAAGTCCAGTCCGTGCATCAGCTGCTGCCTGTCGACCGCCAAACGCGTGTAACCTACGCCCAAGCCATTCTCAATCTCGAGGACGAAGTGGACGATTTTTCGACCAAAATCATAATGAGCGATGAGGCTCATTTCCACCTCAGGGGTACGTGAACAAGCAAAACTATCGCTTCTGGGGCACCGAAAATCCACGAGTAATGCACGAGGATCCATTACACCCGCACAAAGTTACTGCATGGTGCGCTGTTGACGCGAGTTCACGGAGGAGTCATCGGGCCATTTTTTTTCGAGAACTTCGCTGGTCAAACGACAACAGTGGACGATGCGCGCTATAGGGCCATTGTAACCGAGTTTTTTCTGCTGCAATTGGAACCACATGTCCTCCAGTCCTAATTCGTCCAACAGGACTGAGCTACGGCACACAACCGATATTCTGAAGGCGGCATTCCCGCCTCATCTCTCGTTTTGGCGATTTGCACTGGCCCGCAAGATCGCCCGATTTAACCGTTCCAGACTTTTTTTTGTGGGGTTTTTTGAAGTCCAGTGTTTACGTGAACAAGCCCGAGACCCTAGAAGCCCTCATGGACAACATTCGACACGAGTGCGAGAATCTGCCCGAAGCTCTCGCCGAAGTGATGAAAAATGCCATAAAACGAGCCCGCATGGCAATCAATTGTGTCGGCGCCCATATCGCCGATATCATCTTCTCGACTTGACCAATAAAATTCTAAAGGTTCAAATAAACATAATCAAAAGACGGAATCGAAGTTTTTCATTTAGAAAAAAAAAAAAAAATGAGAGCCAAACAACATCGGATGACTTCTTTTGACCCACCTTCTAAATACAAGGGCACACGGTATTTGCAATGTGCTTCAACTGGTGACGCGTGAGTTAGCACATGAACCACTATTGCGCTTTGAAACATTTGTGAAGATCTTTATCTGGGTTGGCATGCTGTAAGGCGAAACGTTTTCGTGTGCATGAACAATATTTACTTCTGCCACTTAGCAAATCATCCGTGCACACGAAAATGTTTCAACGTTTTCGCCTTACGGAATCTGGCCCCTGAATTAAATAACGACGCAACCGCACAACATAAAAACGGTCGCAATTATCCATTTAATTGGGGAATTTTAAGAGGAAAGAGTTATAAATGCTGGCACTCGCGCAGATGAGATTTTCCTTGCAGGGAATGTTTTATTTCGCAGGTTGGTTGGAATTTGGGGTTGAAAACTCTTCGTTTCGCAGCGTAAGTATCAATTCGCTCTAGGCACAAGCCATCATGCACAACTTCAACTTTTTTAACCAATTGTGTCTTTGTTACAAATGCCGTAAGTCTTCTTCTTAAAAACCTGTCAAAGCAAACAATCTCCGTGCTTACATCGCTTTTGTAGCTACTTACAAGCAAACAAAGTCACCTATGCAACATTGGTACGGTGGCTCGCCCTAATTAAAGGGGGTTATTCCCAAATGCGCGGCGGATCGCTTTTGATGGCGGATTAGATTTTGTGTATAAGCGAAAGCACTTTTCAACGTCATTTTATGATTGCATTGAGAGGGATAGGTGTTTAGGTGACCGTTTGCTGGCGGATTGTTTGCGGACCTAATAAAAATGTGGTCAAATGGAAATACAAAAGTACCGTCAGTTAGGGAGGCGTGAAGACTGCTCATGAACTTTGCGACACCCAGAAAAATATAGATATCTTCGTCGACAGTTAGATCGCGATCAAGGCTATCGATTCAACCAAGTGTACGTCCAAACTTGTTGTGAACTGCAGGGGGACACTGGCCAGGGCGTTTCATCGGTTTGAAATTACTCTCGTATCGGTTAACACCCATTGGAACATAGAGGGGAATGATAATGCCGATGAGTTCCATATTCTCTGTGAGTGTCCGGCCGTAGCAAAAGCTTACACCGCGCACTAGATAAGCTATTATACGATGAACACTTGCCTTAAAGGTATCCATTTCAATAACATCATCAAAATTTCTCAACTCCACAGACTGGTTTGGAGTTCCTGTAATATAGCTTTCAATATCCAAATGTTGTGGCCCCAAAACGTGATAATTGTGTTTTTTTCTCGATAAGAAACCAGGAAAACAGTCGCATAAACCAGCAAACCAAGTAAGCAAACTGCATGAGACGAACGGCAAATGCATAGCTGAAAACAATTAAGAAATAGAGATAAATTCAAAATACGTAACAGCCGAGTCGCCTGCGTAATTATTCACAACAGTATACCACAGAATACTGCGCATTGCCTCTTTTCGACATATTTATGTGTTTCTGTTATAGGGCCGTCAGTGTAACCCACCAGTCCTGCCAAGTCACAAAACAAATGTCCGACTTTCGTCGATGTGCACCTCGCATGGAAGGAGTTGAAGAAATGCAAACAAACTGACTCTGTGAACTGGAACTGGCATCACTAATGACCGTCAGCGCTTCTTGAGCTTTGTTGTTAATTCCGATAAATCAAATGATAGTTAGTCGCTTTCGATATCATGTGAAAGTTCAGCCGAGAAATTCAAACACCTGTGTTACAAATCTAATGCTGCATTTACACCATTTTGCGTAAAACAGGTGCATAAATTTGGGACACAGCACAGAATGCAGTGCTGCAAGTAAAACAGTTGTGCAGAAAATTATTTGACATGCCTTGCATCGGCTAATATGGCTACTGTCATTCACCACCGACTATGTTATGTTATGTTATGTTATGTTAAAGTGGCTCTCGGTGAGAGAAACCAGAGACAAATGATACTGAGACCCCCAACTCACAATCCTCTTGCCGCTGGGCCCCTCAGTTTTTTTTTTTCAAATTCAAATGCCATTTTGTTTTCCTATCGGTGTTATGTCAATTAAGAATCCGTGTCACATGCAAAAACATACAAATGGGGAAATGTGCTAGAATTCGGGAATACCACATTTTTAAATTACTGAATGCGATTGGTTAGTAGTTATATGTTGTTAAAAGGCGAATAATTTGATTTCTTTGGTTAATAAAACTAGCTAAATGAGATATTCTATATACTAAGAACTTATTATGACAAACATAGTTGCGTATTTTGCGCTTTTGAATATAATTAACTTCGATTGCATAAATTTTTCTTAGAAACTGAAGAAAATTTGCTCAATATATTTCTATTTTACTTCAAATAATCTGCATTGTTCATTTGTCATATATATTTAAAGCAAATCTCCACTTATTCCTTAAAAAAAAATGTATGCACACGTAACGAATAATTTCAAATTTAACGGATGAAATTCTATGAACGCTGTCAGCAACTTTGCCCACAGCGGAAGTGGCATATGCAAGGTGCAAGCGTGTTGGTGAGTCAGAATTTTTGAAGTTACGTGACATTTGTCAATACGAATTTTTATGTAACAATACAAGCGCACTTAGCATTTGCCACCCCATAAAAATATAGCTTGTAGGCTAAGTAACGGGAAATCGGTCGGAGTTGGTGGTCTCAGTATTGTCTCTGAGAGAAACACTTAGGCCGTTAATCGGCCAATTGTGCATACCACTGGTGTTTAGGGGTTCCTTTACTGGTTACTCGTTGTGCACCATTTACTTCCGTTGATAAAGCCAAGAATGTTGGGAGCGCTGATGTAGCTTAGATCACTTAGATCATTGAGGAAGTAGTTTCCTAAGTAAGCCCTTCTTAGGTTGGATAGGGCAGGGCAGCTGCTGATGAGGTGGGTGACGGACTCTTCTTCTTCCTCATCCCTACAGCTTCTGCAGAAGTCATTATATGGCAGACCAAGTCTTTGCGCTTGTCTGCCCAGAACACAATGTTCTGTGATGACATTGGCGACTATTGAGAAACTGCGTCTGTTGAGACGCAGAAGCTCTTTGGATCTTTTTGTAACGTCACAATATCCTAGATGTTTCCATCTGCGATTCGCTTTTCCTGTTGCGTCCGAATTGATAATTTGTTTAGCGTAGGACAGCGGTACTTGCACGTTGTGCAGATTAACACTATCAACGCCAGAGGAGCCTAGTACGTCAGCTGCACAGTTTCCTGGGATGTCACAGTGCCCCGGAACCCAGCAAAGGGTAAGGTTGTACTGTCCAGCTCTCTCATTAAGAGATACGTGGCAATAGTCCATCGCTTTAGATCTTATTACGCTGGATGCTAAGGATCTAATGGTAGTCTGGCTGTCAATATAAAGGGTTTTCCAATAAGAGGTGTTCTTGTGAATGACCCGCCATTTCGGTAGCTGTCACTTTTGAAGCTTTTATTCTTTCACATTTGACAAGTAGAAACTACGCCATTACAAAAAATCGGACGATAAACGCTTCAACAACGCATTGAAATTATTAAAATTCACTACGAAAATAGTGAAAAACCACAAGCAACGAAACCATTGATCTTTTACGGGAAAAGTTTCCGGACCGGTGATCACAATTGGCCACCGAGATCTCGTGATTTAACACCTTGCGACTTCTTCCTTTGGGGCCACGTGAAAGATAAGGTCTACGCCAACAGCCCAGCGTCGATTCAAGACCTCAAAGATAAAACTCGTGAGGCTATCGAGGACATAGGGCAGCCACTTTGCGATTTGGTTATGGAAAATTTCATGGAAAGGATATGGTCCTGTATGCGTGCTCGTGGTTGCCATTTGGCTGATGTTGTTTTTTCATTATTAAGGGCATACCTTCCTCTTTATTATGAAATAAACATCCGATCATTTATCTCAAAAAATGGCATTTTTCTTTTAATACCAAAATAACACCTCTTATTGGAAAACCCTTTACAATGATTGAGAACTGGAATTGGACATTCCAAGTAAATTGGATCCTGATTTACTCGGTTTATTTATGTCATGTGCTAGATGTATGCTTTACGTTAAGTTTTCGTAATGTACGCCGTACGGGTGGGTGGGTCTTAATTTCTGAAAGTTTTTTTTTATCTCTCTTCCAAAGTTATTATTCATTCTTCTTTATTTAACTGTAGAATCGTTGCAGACTACTTCATAAAGCCATGGAATACTAATTCATAATGTTATTCTTTGGAAATTCAGAAATAACGGACAGCTATAATATGTCTTATATCTTTTACATCCGAGTGCTAACCTAATTAAACTATCATATTGAGGCTGTCCAAGCCACTAAGGTCCATTTACTGAACTCAAATAAATAATGATTCCAAAAAAAACGGACAATTCGCCGAATAAGTATCACCGACCAACCGCATATTATATGTTTTGCATATTAGTGCATTTTTATATGGGGCTATAAATCATATAGAATCAGAATCTTGTCAACTTAACTTTATAGTATTTCTCTATAAATTCACAGTTTTGAAGAATCTAAAAAAACCCAAGTTAATTTCATTGAATTCAAATGGGATAAGGTTTTCGCAAGAATTGTGCAAAGAAGTTGTTCGTTTCTAAATTCAATCCTTTTTTTTACATTTGGCAGAAGCAAAACAATAATTTGGTGGTTGTGTTGTATTGTATTGTAAGGAATAGGCCCTGTACACTGCGACTAGAAGAGATGTATTGTGTTGGCCTCTTTTATTTAACCCAGGGAGCTGTTGAGGCTCTTTATAAACCTCAGTATCCTTCTTGGTTCCATGTTTCCTATGTCTGCAGGACTTAAATACGCCCTTTGCACATGGATCACTCCGTTGTTTCCTCCTCTTCTCTGCAGAGTCGACAGTTAAGTTAAAAGTTAAATGTGTTGTGTGCAGTGAAAAATCGAAAGATTTTCCCGAAACGCAATTCTTTTCGATACCGAATTGGGAACTACAACGGAAATTAGTACATATAACAATATTGTTTGTGACAATCATTTTGAAAAGGTGCATAGCCTATTTCGAATCAGGTGATTCAAGTTTCAGCTATTGAATATGGTAAAGCATATTCCAATAACAAGGAAAACTTTCCTAGTTGCAGTAGTTATGGTAGCACTCAGAATTTTGTTTTAAATCATGAAGATTTTACACAAGAAAGCATCCAAATTACACAGGCTAAACAAATAAAAAAATTGCAATCCCTTTTATGTTTGAAAAATGAAGAGACTAAAAAAATTGAAAATGAGCAAAATTAATAATATACAATTACGTCGACAGCTAAAAAAAAAATAAATAATTGGCGCAACAGGTCGGTATGGACCCGAGCCTAGCTTCTCACAACCATTCGTCTTGTGTGAGTTTTTATTTTTGGGACGAATGGAAGGGATCTACAATTTTATGCCGAGTCCAAACGGCCAATTGAGAAGCTCTTTCATGACAGTTATACTCTCGGATGTTTGTCAGACGTTCGCGAGAGGTGGCGCAGTGAAAAAAACCTTAAGTTGGAATTTGGGTTTTTCTCGGGATTCGAACCTGGGACCCCTCGCTTAGTAGTCCAACACACTAACCACTAAGCCACTGCGCCGACAGCTATTAAAAAAAAAAACAGAGAAAGTTAGGTTATTAAATAAATTGTCAAAAAGAGATATAAATGCTCAAATAGATTCTTTAAAGCACGTCGATAAGAAAACTAAGAGTATTTGCAAGTTATTTCTAAAATCTAAAGCCAATTACAACGTGGCTGATAAGTATATGGCTCAGAACTTATACTTAAGGTCCCCTTTCATGTAGCAATTTTTAAAATCGAACTGTAAAGCAAATCTACCGCACCCTTCTTCGATAAGACGGTGGGCTCACTTTAAAATGATCCAACCTGGACTTCATTCTAATTTAGTAAATGCAATAAAAACAAAAACATTGAATTTAAAAGAAGAACAAAAGTTATGTAGCCTATGCTTTGACGAATTGATATAAAAAAACAATTAGTATACAATGAACATTTGGATAGGATTATTGGATTCGTTTATAATGGTGAGGAAAGATCGTGCACATTAGACGTCTTTGTCTATACAAATGATTGCAATTGTTGCAGATCAGGGTTCTAGCAATAGAAACTGCTTTACTAGATTAGCAATAAATGCAGAAAAAACTAATTTTACTTTGAATGACACAAAAGTGTTTGCAGTTTTCGACGCTCCTCATCTTATAAAATCTACAAGGAATACACTTTTGAAGAACGACGTCTTGTTTAGCTCATCTGGCGAAATTGCTAAGTGGGATGTTTTGCAAGATGTCTATAACGCTGAGACTAACTCCGTCACAAAAACGATGTGCAGATTGTCAGAAAGACACTTATTTCCAACCACTTTCCAAAAAATGACCGTTTCGCTTGCATCACAGGTTTTGCAAACACTACTGCATGTATTTAGTTTGCGTACTGCAGCCAGTTATATTCAAGGATAGATTAAAATATGCACTACCGACTGCTAACTATTGTTCTATTTTTAACCACTGTTTCGATGCGCTAATAGTCGGCAATTTACTAATAAGCCATATCAGAACCCCATACAGATTGATAACTTCATTTATAATTCGCTCACTGATATCAAGAGTAGTATCAGAGATATGCAACCGATTAAGTCCAAAAATGAACAACGTAGGCCCAACGTTTTCTGTTTCGATGGTGTTCTTCAAACAATTAATGCATTATTAGCGATTACTATTGAGTACGGAAATGATAGTTTTATTTTTACCGCCAGATTAAATCAAGACCATCGGAGAACTTCTTTTCGCAAGTAAGGGCAAGGGGCGGATTCAATCGTAATCCCAACGCTTCCGATATTAGGTTTAGTGGCCCTAAAATGCATTTTTCATTCTCAATTTTCCAATTGTATTGAATACGATGATTAGAAATTTGAAATGAACTGGGAGAACGTCATCCGGCAATATTCTGCAAATATCACAGGTTTATGATTTATGCATGCTTATTGTAATTATGTTCTTTATTATTTTTTATTATTTAATTTTGACATGAAAGTAATTGATCTACAAACAGCTCCTGAGGAAGGAAATGAAAGTGAGGCTCATCTTTCTGAATGGGTAGATGGAGAAGAAGAAGATGAACGAGCCAACAATATTATGCCATTGCCACTTGAACAGAACGCGCTGCGTTGTTTTTTAGCTAAAAAATTCCTAAGTTTTTTGAAGAAGGAAGACCAAATAGCGTAAGTTTTGCCTTCTGAAACATTTATATTTTGTAAAAATTTGAACAAAAATCTTAAATTCGGTTCGTTGCATGCTCCCGTAGATTATGTGTATGAAACTTCCCTTATTTGGTTTCCGAATTTCAAAATCTTTTTATACTAAATTGCCATCAAAGGGAAATTTTAAAGGTTTTAATGTCAAGCTGCGTTTGGTTCTTTAAAAATAATTGTAATCAAATATTATTAAAGAGATTTGTAGTCATACTATAAAAAAAAAAAACTGTAATTGGTAAATGAAAACATTGAACCAAAATCACAGTGAAAAACATGTAAAAAAAACCAAAATGTAAAAATAATGCAAGAAATAAATGTTAAAAAGTTTAAGTGCAAGGGTGAGAAATTACACTCTGAAATACATACGACAATTGATATTTTAATTTCCACTTTTGTGTTAGCTTTTCATGCAATCAAAAGACGTAAATAAGAAACCCGAAAATTTATCTCAATAAAAATTCGAACATAAACGCAATATTTTACTAGTGGCGATGCTATAAGTGGAATAAAAAAAACTGCTGTCTTTAGTTGGTATCTCTAATTTCCTTCCATTCACTTCCCAGCATCAGCAATCAAGGAAGTACATAGCTGTCTACTTGGAATAATGTATCATAACATCCTTCATCCTTCCTTGGCATCGGTCATGCCAATAGAATAGGTATCGGAATATACACACATTGCTAGCTAATTATTTCACATATCCAGTTCATAGACAAATTCTTTCCACAATGTTGTCTTCATAAGATACTCCATCAGTATTCTCACGCTAAAAGTACACTAGCCCTGCTCTATATCATGCAAAAAGTACTCGACCTCGATTTCCATCATAGATTTCATTTGCTAGTTTTCTTCCTTCATTCTCTGCAACATGTTTGTGTATCTTGCAAACACCGTAGAAGGTTTAAAGTTGCACAACTGCATTGGGACGCCATCTGTTAGGAGTAAAAGTATGAGGTAAACGCTGTTTCAGGTCGGGGTATGAAATGCACCATCCAGTAATAATGTGTCTACAACCGACTAAGAAGGATCTTCAAATCATTTCAGCCATTGGAATCCTCGGTCCAAAAATAAACACTCAATCAAATGTGATAGACGACCGAAAATGCTTCGAAAAAATGCGATAAAAGAAAAACAAAAGAGAATCGAAGAACGCGACGAGGAACGTCTGAAAATATTTCGAAAAACGCGACAAAAGAAAAACACGCGGCGCAAAACTCATCGGGAAACGCGAGAGGAAAAGCGCCGAAAAATGTGTCCGTAAAGTGTTTGTTTAAAAGAAAACGACTCCAACGAAAACAAATCCAAATTCGCGTCGATTGACAATCGAACAAAAATGTTCACATGCTCTGCAAAATAGAAACATATTATACCATTGTAATATTTTAAATAAGATTTTAATATTGTATAAAAAGTGAATCTTACATTACTGTACGAAAGCAGGAGAGTAGCGGAACATCCATTTGACAATCAGTCCCTTGCTGCGCTGCTTTTAGTTGTTATCCTTTGCAGATACGCCAGCTTCAAAACCTGGAACAAAAGAAAGTTGTGTTATATATTTTCTAAGATCATGTATCCCAATATAAGCTTACCAATAGATTTAAGCGTTTGCAGGCACATAACTCCTGGTCTGGACTTCATGTAGGAGCAATTATTTCCTCCCATCAAGGGATTGTTAAACTAAGTCCATTGAACTGAAAAAAAGGAAAGTTGAAGTGGATACCCATCGAATTGGAGGGCAAGTACCAAGCTAAATATCTATATAAAATTAATTGAAAATGAGAAATGCAGTGCAATATAGTTCCCCAAAAGAAATGTCTATTTAATACTAAGAAAATGATTTTTAACAATTAATTATAGCCAGAAATAAAAGCAATAGTATGTTTGAATAGAAGAACAAATGTAACATGTAAAGTATAATATAAGCGTAGCCTTTAGACTTCCGCGAGCCGAATCCGAACCCCAAGTCTTATTTCGCTGACTAGGGTTTGGATTTAGCCCACGAAAACCTACAAGACTGCTAAGAGAAACCACAGCTCGGGATGCTCGGAGTAAATGCAAGGAGGTGGTGGAGCCTTGCTTTCTGAAATTGAAGGCTCTCCTCCTTGCTGACTATTTAGAGCCGGAAGAGGGCCGAGGCCCTTAACCATATCTGCAATCGTTGCTGCAAATTTGGTCATCTAAGTGGTGTAGTGGTGTGAGGTGTGAATGGTAAAGGACTAACAATTTGAATACTCACGGTTTCAGGGCCAGTTGGTGGTTGGGGTAAGGGATTCTTGTTTTCGTTGTATTTCTTGGTCGCTGCTTGTATTATTTTTCCGCCCATTTTTATGGTGTGATAAACTCGAGAGAATATTGATGGCATGGTATTAACACTGAATGCACTTTTTCTCGTTGGTTTGTCCATTTTTCTTGGTGTCTTCGTTTTTTTCTTCAGTTTTTCTGTCTTCAATCTTTTTTCGTTTGTTTATTTTTTTTTTTCGACAACAAAAGTCAAGGCCTGTCATTTATTATTTTTTTCAATCAACGGAAGTGTTCGTTTAAAAATTTATAAAGCCAGTTGGAGTAGTGAAGAGCAGGTGGAAAAAGTAGCCCTTCGAAGACAAGGAAGGACATTCCATAAAACTTGAGTGTCCTGAGATAACTCTTGAAGATTTCTGTAAGAAGTAAGAAGTCCGTATCAACAGATATTATGCCAATATATCAAATATTCCGGAAAATTGCCCAAGTATCCATCAAATCTGCCGCTAAGACTTCAGAGAACCAGTAAAGGTGAGAAAGGGGGCTATCGCTATTTGTTTGAGACCTGTTCAATAGGTCACAGAAATATACGAGTATAATCAAACGGCAAAACACCTGAGAAGGTGGTCAACCGTGGAACAATGTAGACAAGCTAAAATGGCAATAAAGTGGCCGACCTGCTCCACTCAAAGAAGGGTTCTAAGTATGAATCGAGGAACATTGAAATGGGTGGTGGCTTTGACTACAGGACTTGGTAATTTCGGGTATCACTTAAGGAAAATCGGCCTTATAGAGGATGATACCTGTAGACTATGCCTGGAGGAATCTGAGACAGCGGCACATATACTGTGTCAATGTCCAGCGTTGGCTGGCAGAAGAATGAGGATTTTGGGACATCATTGGGTCGAGACCCGGTCGAAGAAAGAGATCTCCCATAAACAGATGCTAGCCTTAACACTAGGAATTAAGCCCAGAGAAGAACTGTACGATTTACAGTGGTAGAGAGACGAAAAGAGACCCCACAATGGTGGCCTGATTCGAATATCTCTCGAAATCTCTATATATATATAATAAATGTATTAATGGACGTTGACATCTAAAGTTGCCAAAGGTTTTTTTGGTATTTACTATGAAATAAGCATAATGAAACTTATATCATTCGAAAATTATAAAAAAATGATGGACGTCATTGAAGCAAAAAGCTTAAGCAACTAACATTTATGTCGTTTTCCATTGGGACAAAAAATCAATCTTTTTTTTGATCTAAACCACTTTTGGCGTTCCTTGGGAAAAATAATCAATCTTTTTTTGATTCGGATCACTTTTTGCAAACCTCGATATTTTTTCAGATTTACACATACTACCACAAATACAGCACCGCTGTTTTACGTCATTTAAAGTAGTTTGTTTTAAAACAAATGTGCAAAGTTCCGTGAAAACCAAAATAAAGAAATATATAAATAGCAGTGGACATAGTTTCGGAGGAATTATTATCTTCATTGTCTTCCTCATCATCTGGAAACTACTAATCACCAAAATTTCCCTATTTGTGGCTACAACAGAGGAAACATTTTTCAAGCCGATTTCCATGGTTGATTTTACCAAAAACAAAGGCAATTTGAGCAGCTGATATTGTTGTCAAAAACCGCACTAATCCATTCACAAAAGCAGATCAATTTCGTTGCATGTTCCATGAGCCGCATAAAATCTGAGATCTGAAAAAGATTTTTGGTGGCCCCAATGGAAAACGACATAAAAATGAAACGATACACGATTATTAAAATTCACTACAAAAATGGTGAAAAAACACAAGCAACGAAACCATTGATCTTTTACGGGAAAAGTTTCCGGACCGGTGATCACAATTGGCCACCGAGATCTCGTGATTTAACACCTTGCGACTTCTTCCTTTGGGGCCACGTGAAAGATAAGGTCTACGCCAACAGCCCAGCGTCGATTCAAGACCTCAAAGATAAAACTCGTGAGGCTATCGAGGACATAGGGCAGCCACTTTGCGATTTGGTTATGGAAAATTTCATGGAAAGGATATGGTCCTGTATGCGTGCTCGTGGTTGCCATTTGGCTGATGTTGTTTTTTCATTATTAAGGGCATACCTTCCTCTTTATTATGAAATAAACATCCGATCATTTATCTCAAAAAATGGCATTTTTCTTTTAATACCAAAATAACACCTCTTATTGGAAAACCCTTTACAATGATTGAGAACTGGAATTGGACATTCCAAGTAAATTGGATCCTGATTTACTCGGTTTATTTATGTCATGTGCTAGATGTATGCTTTACGTTAAGTTTTCGTAATGTACGCCGTACGGGTGGGTGGGTCTTAATTTCTGAAAGTTTTTTTTTATCTCTCTTCCAAAGTTATTATTCATTCTTCTTTATTTAACTGTAGAATCGTTGCAGACTACTTCATAAAGCCATGGAATACTAATTCATAATGTTATTCTTTGGAAATTCAGAAATAACGGACAGCTATAATATGTCTTATATCTTTTACATCCGAGTGCTAACCTAATTAAACTATCATATTGAGGCTGTCCAAGCCACTAAGGTCCATTTACTGAACTCAAATAAATAATGATTCCAAAAAAAACGGACAATTCGCCGAATAAGTATCACCGACCAACCGCATATTATATGTTTTGCATATTAGTGCATTTTTATATGGGGCTATAAATCATATAGAATCAGAATCTTGTCAACTTAACTTTATAGTATTTCTCTATAAATTCACAGTTTTGAAGAATCTAAAAAAACCCAAGTTAATTTCATTGAATTCAAATGGGATAAGGTTTTCGCAAGAATTGTGCAAAGAAGTTGTTCGTTTCTAAATTCAATCCTTTTTTTTACATTTGGCAGAAGCAAAACAATAATTTGGTGGTTGTGTTGTATTGTATTGTAAGGAATAGGCCCTGTACACTGCGACTAGAAGAGATGTATTGTGTTGGCCTCTTTTATTTAACCCAGGGAGCTGTTGAGGCTCTTTATAAACCTCAGTATCCTTCTTGGTTCCATGTTTCCTATGTCTGCAGGACTTAAATACGCCCTTTGCACATGGATCACTCCGTTGTTTCCTCCTCTTCTCTGCAGAGTCGACAGTTAAGTTAAAAGTTAAATGTGTTGTGTGCAGTGAAAAATCGAAAGATTTTCCCGAAACGCAATTCTTTTCGATACCGAATTGGGAACTACAACGGAAATTAGTACATATAACAATATTGTTTGTGACAATCATTTTGAAAAGGTGCATAGCCTATTTCGAATCAGGTGATTCAAGTTTCAGCTATTGAATATGGTAAAGCATATTCCAATAACAAGGAAAACTTTCCTAGTTGCAGTAGTTATGGTAGCACTCAGAATTTTGTTTTAAATCATGAAGATTTTACACAAGAAAGCATCCAAATTACACAGGCTAAACAAATAAAAAAATTGCAATCCCTTTTATGTTTGAAAAATGAAGAGACTAAAAAAATTGAAAATGAGCAAAATTAATAATATACAATTACGTCGACAGCTAAAAAAAAAATAAATAATTGGCGCAACAGGTCGGTATGGACCCGAGCCTAGCTTCTCACAACCATTCGTCTTGTGTGAGTTTTTATTTTTGGGACGAATGGAAGGGATCTACAATTTTATGCCGAGTCCAAACGGCCAATTGAGAAGCTCTTTCATGACAGTTATACTCTCGGATGTTTGTCAGACGTTCGCGAGAGGTGGCGCAGTGAAAAAAACCTTAAGTTGGAATTTGGGTTTTTCTCGGGATTCGAACCTGGGACCCCTCGCTTAGTAGTCCAACACACTAACCACTAAGCCACTGCGCCGACAGCTATTAAAAAAAAAAACAGAGAAAGTTAGGTTATTAAATAAATTGTCAAAAAGAGATATAAATGCTCAAATAGATTCTTTAAAGCACGTCGATAAGAAAACTAAGAGTATTTGCAAGTTATTTCTAAAATCTAAAGCCAATTACAACGTGGCTGATAAGTATATGGCTCAGAACTTATACTTAAGGTCCCCTTTCATGTAGCAATTTTTAAAATCGAACTGTAAAGCAAATCTACCGCACCCTTCTTCGATAAGACGGTGGGCTCACTTTAAAATGATCCAACCTGGACTTCATTCTAATTTAGTAAATGCAATAAAAACAAAAACATTGAATTTAAAAGAAGAACAAAAGTTATGTAGCCTATGCTTTGACGAATTGATATAAAAAAACAATTAGTATACAATGAACATTTGGATAGGATTATTGGATTCGTTTATAATGGTGAGGAAAGATCGTGCACATTAGACGTCTTTGTCTATACAAATGATTGCAATTGTTGCAGATCAGGGTTCTAGCAATAGAAACTGCTTTACTAGATTAGCAATAAATGCAGAAAAAACTAATTTTACTTTGAATGACACAAAAGTGTTTGCAGTTTTCGACGCTCCTCATCTTATAAAATCTACAAGGAATACACTTTTGAAGAACGACGTCTTGTTTAGCTCATCTGGCGAAATTGCTAAGTGGGATGTTTTGCAAGATGTCAGAAAACGATGTGCAGATTGTCAGAAAGACACTTATTTCCAACCACTTTCCAAAAAATGACCGTTTCGCTTGCATCACAGGTTTTGCAAACACTACTGCATGTATTTAGTTTGCGTACTGCAGCCAGTTATATTCAAGGATAGATTAAAATATGCACTACCGACTGCTAACTATTGTTCTATTTTTAACCACTGTTTCGATGCGCTAATAGTCGGCAATTTACTAATAAGCCATATCAGAACCCCATACAGATTGATAACTTCATTTATAATTCGCTCACTTATATCAAGAGTAGTATCAGAGATATGCAACCGATTAAGTCCAAAAATGAACAACGTAGGCCCAACGTTTTCTGTTTCGATGGTGTTCTTCAAACAATTAATGCATTATTAGCGATTACTATTGAGTACGGAAATGATAGTTTTATTTTTACCGCCAGATTAAATCAAGACCATCGGAGAACTTCTTTTCGCAAGTAAGGGCAAGGGGCGGATTCAATCGTAATCCCAACGCTTCCGATATTAGGTTTAGTGGCCCTAAAATGCATTTTTCATTCTCAATTTTCCAATTGTATTGAATACGATGATTAGAAATTTGAAATGAACTGGGAGAACGTCATCCGGCAATATTCTGCAAATATCACAGGTTTATGATTTATGCATGCTTATTGTAATTATGTTCTTTATTATTTTTTATTATTTAATTTTGACATGAAAGTAATTGATCTACAAACAGCTCCTGAGGAAGGAAATGAAAGTGAGGCTCATCTTTCTGAATGGGTAGATGGAGAAGAAGAAGATGAACGAGCCAACAATATTATGCCATTGCCACTTGAACAGAACGCGCTGCGTTGTTTTTTAGGCTACTGTTTGAAAAAAGTTGTCAGCTAAAAAATTCCTAAGTTTTTTGAAGAAGGAAGACCAAATAGCGTAAGTTTTGCCTTCTGAAACGTTTATATTTTGTAAAAATTTGAACAAAAATCTTAAATTCGGTTCGTTGCATGCTCCCGTAGATTATGTGTATGAAACTTCCCTTATTTGGTTTTCGAATTTCAAAATCTTTTTATACAAAATCTTTTTTATACTAAAGGGAAATTTTAAAGGTTTTAATGTCAAGCTGCGTTTGGTTCTTTAAAAATAATTGTAATCAAATATTATTAAAGAGATTTGTAGTCATACTATAAAAAAAAAAACTGTAATTGGTAAATGAAAACATTGAACCAAAATCACAGTGAAAAACATGTAAAAAAAACCAAAATGTAAAAATAATGCAAGAAATAAATGTTAAAAAGTTTAAGTGCAAGGGTGAGAAATGCATATTACACTCTGAAATACATACGACAATTGATATTTTAATTTCCACTTTTGTGTTAGCTTTTCATGCAATCAAAAGACGTAAATAAGAAACCCGAAAATTTATCTCAATAAAAATTCGAACATAAACGCAATATTTTACTAGTGGCGATGCTATAAGTGGAATAAAAAAAACTGCTGTCTTTAGTTGGTATCTCTAATTTCCTTCCATTCACTTCCCAGCATCAGCAATCAAGGAAGTACATAGCTGTCTACTTGGAATAATGTATCATAACATCCTTCATCCTTCCTTGGCATCGGTCATGCCAATAGAATAGGTATCGGAATATACACACATTGCTAGCTAATTATTTCACATATCCAGTTCATAGACAAATTCTTTCCACAATGTTGTCTTCATAAGATACTCCATCAGTATTCTCACGCTAAAAGTACACTAGCCCTGCTCTATATCATGCAAAAAGTACTCGACCTCGATTTCCATCATAGATTTCATTTGCTAGTTTTCTTCCTTCATTCTCTGCAACATGTTTGTGTATCTTGCAAACACCGTAGAAGGTTTAAAGTTGCACAACTGCATTGGGACGCCATCTGTTAGGAGTAAAAGTATGAGGTAAACGCTGTTTCAGGTCGGGGTATGAAATGCACCATCCAGTAATAATGTGTCTATGTGTCTACAACCGACTAAGAAGGATCTTCAAATCATTTCAGCCATTGGAATCCTCGGTCCAAAAATAAACACTCAATCAAATGTGATAGACGACCGAAAATGCTTCGAAAAAATGCGATAAAAGAAAAACAAAAGAGAATCGAAGAACGCGACGAGGAACGTCTGAAAATATTTCGAAAAACGCGACAAAAGAAAAACACGCGGCGCAAAACTCATCGGGAAACGCGAGAGGAAAAGCGCCGAAAAATGTGTCCGTAAAGTGTTTGTTTAAAAGAAAACGACTCCAACGAAAACAAATCCAAATTCGCGTCGATTGACAATCGAACAAAAATGTTCACATGCTCTGCAAAATAGAAACATATTATACCATTGTAATATTTTAAATAAGATTTTAATATTGTATAAAAAGTGAATCTTACATTACTGTACGAAAGCAGGAGAGTAGCGGAACATCCATTTGACAATCAGTCCCTTGCTGCGCTGCTTTTAGTTGTTATCCTTTGCAGATACGCCAGCTTCAAAACCTGGAACAAAAGAAAGTTGTGTTATATATTTTCTAAGATCATGTATCCCAATATAAGCTTACCAATAGATTTAAGCGTTTGCAGGCACATAACTCCTGGTCTGGACTTCATGTAGGAGCAATTATTTCCTCCCATCAAGGGATTGCTAAACTAAGTCCATTGAACTGAAAAAAAGGAAAGTTGAAGTGGATACCCATCGAATTGGAGGGCAAGTACCAAGCTAAATATCTATATAAAATTAATTGAAAATGAGAAATGCAGTGCAATATAGTTCCCCAAAAGAAATGTCTATTTAATACTAAGAAAATGATTTTTAACAATTAATTATAGCCAGAAATAAAAGCAATAGTATGTTTGAATAGAAGAACAAATGTAACATGTAAAGTATAATATTTATAAGCGTAGCCTTTAGACTTCCGCGAGCCGAATCCGAACCCCAAGTCTTATTTCGCTGACTAGGGTTTGGATTTAGCCCACGAAAACCTACAAGACTGCTAAGAGAAACCACAGCTCGGGATGCTCGGAGTAAATGCAAGGAGGTGGTGGAGCCTTGCTTTCTGAAATTGAAGGCTCTCCTCCTTGCTGACTATTTAGAGCCGGAAGAGGGCCGAGGCCCTTAACCATATCTGCAATCGTTGCTGCAAATTTGGTCATCTAAGTGGTGTAGTGGTGTGAGGTGTGAATGGTAAAGGACTAACAATTTGAATACTCACGGTTTCAGGGCCAGTTGGTGGTTGGGGTAAGGGATTCTTGTTTTCGTTGTATTTCTTGGTCGCTGCTTGTATTATTTTTCCGCCCATTTTTATGGTGTGATAAACTCGAGAGAATATTGATGGCATGGTATTAACACTGAATGCACTTTTTCTCGTTGGTTTGTCCATTTTTCTTGGTGTCTTCGTTTTTTTCTTCAGTTTTTCTGTCTTCAATCTTTTTTCGTTTGTTTATTTTTTTTTTTCGACAACAAAAGTCAAGGCCTGTCATTTATTATTTTTTTCAATCAACGGAAGTGTTTGTTTAAAAATTTATAAAGCCAGTTGGAGTAGTGAAGAGCAGGTGGAAAAAGTAGCCCTTCGAAGACAAGGAAGGACATTCCATAAAACTTGAGTGTCCTGAGATAACTCTTGAAGATTTCTGTAAGAAGTAAGAAGTCCGTATCAACAGATATTATGCAAATATATCAAATATTCCGGAAAATTGCCCAAGTATCCATCAAATCTGCCGCTAAGACTTCAGAGAACCAGTACCAGTGAGAAAGGGGGCTATCGCTATTTGTTTGAGACCTGTTCAATAGGTCACAGAAATATACGAGTATAATCAAACGGCAAAACACCTGAGAAGGTGGTCAACCGTGGAACAATGTAGACAAGCTAAAATGGCAATAAAGTGGCCGACCTGCTCCACTCAAAGAAGGGTTCTAAGTATGAATCGAGGAACATTGAAATGGGTGGTGGCTTTGACTACAGGACTTGGTAATTTCGGGTATCACTTAAGGAAAATCGGCCTTATAGAGGATGATACCTGTAGACTATGCCTGGAGGAATCTGAGACAGCGGCACATATACTGTGTCAATGTCCAGCGTTGGCTGGCAGAAGAATGAGGATTTTGGGACATCATTGGGTCGAGACCCGGTCGAAGAAACAGATCTCCCATAAACAGATGCTAGCCTTAACACTAGGAATTAAGCCCAGAGAAGAACTGTACGATTTACAGTGGTAGAGAGACGAAAAGAGACCCCACAATGGTGGCCTGATTCGAATATCTCTCGAAATCTCTATATATATATAATAAATGTATTAATGGACGTTGACATCTAAAGTTGCCAAAGGTTTTTTTGGTATTTACTATGAAATAAGCATAATGAAACTTATATCATTCGAAAATTATAAAAAAATGATGGACGTCATTGAAGCAAAAAGCTTAAGCAACTAACATTTATGTCGTTTTCCATTGGGACAAAAAATCAATCTTTTTTTTGATCTAAACCACTTTTGGCGTTCCTTGGGAAAAATAATCAATCTTTTTTTGATTCGGATCACTTTTTGCAAACCTCGATATTTTTTCAGATTTACACATACTACCACAAATACAGCACCGCTGTTTTACGTCATTTAAAGTAGTTTGTTTTAAAACAAATGTGCAAAGTTCCGTGAAAACCAAAATAAAGAAATATATAAATAGCAGTGGACATAGTTTCGGAGGAATTATTATCTTCATTGTCTTCCTCATCATCTGGAAACTACTAATCACCAAAATTTCCCTATTTGTGGCTACAACAGAGGAAACATTTTTCAAGCCGATTTCCATGGTTGATTTTACCAAAAACAAAGGCAATTTGAGCAGCTGATATTGTTGTCAGAAACCGCACTAATCCATTCACAAAAGCAGATCAATTTCGTTGCATGCTCCATGAGCCGCATAAAATCTGAGATCTGAAGAAGATTTTTGGTGGCCCCAATGGAAAACGACATAAAAATGAAACGATACACGATTATTAAAATTCACTACAAAAATGGTGAAAAAACACAAGCAACGAAACCATTGATCTTTTACGGGAAAAGTTTCCGGACCGGTGATCACAATTGGCCACCGAGATCTCGTGATTTAACACCTTGCGACTTCTTCCTTTGGGGCCACGTGAAAGATAAGGTCTACGCCAACAGCCCAGCGTCGATTCAAGACCTCAAAGATAAAACTCGTGAGGCTATCGAGGACATAGGGCAGCCACTTTGCGATTTGGTTATGGAAAATTTCATGGAAAGGATATGGTCCTGTATGCGTGCTCGTGGTTGCCATTTGGCTGATGTTGTTTTTTCATTATTAAGGGCATACCTTCCTCTTTATTATGAAATAAACATCCGATCATTTATCTCAAAAAATGGCATTTTTCTTTTAATACCAAAATAACACCTCTTATTGGAAAACCCTTTACAATGATTGAGAACTGGAATTGGACATTCCAAGTAAATTGGATCCTGATTTACTCGGTTTATTTATGTCATGTGCTAGATGTATGCTTTACGTTAAGTTTTCGTAATGTACGCCGTACGGGTGGGTGGGTCTTAATTTCTGAAAGTTTTTTTTTATCTCTCTTCCAAAGTTATTATTCATTCTTCTTTATTTAACTGTAGAATCGTTGCAGACTACTTCATAAAGCCATGGAATACTAATTCATAATGTTATTCTTTGGAAATTCAGAAATAACGGACAGCTATAATATGTCTTATATCTTTTACATCCGAGTGCTAACCTAATTAAACTATCATATTGAGGCTGTCCAAGCCACTAAGGTCCATTTACTGAACTCAAATAAATAATGATTCCAAAAAAAACGGACAATTCGCCGAATAAGTATCACCGACCAACCGCATATTATATGTTTTGCATATTAGTGCATTTTTATATGGGGCTATAAATCATATAGAATCAGAATCTTGTCAACTTAACTTTATAGTATTTCTCTATAAATTCACAGTTTTGAAGAATCTAAAAAAACCCAGTTAATTTAATTTCATTGAATTCAAATGGGATAAGGTTTTCGCAAGAATTGTGCAAAGAAGTTGTTCGTTTCTAAATTCAATCCTTTTTTTTACATTTGGCAGAAGCAAAACAATAATTTGGTGGTTGTGTTGTATTGTATTGTAAGGAATAGGCCCTGTACACTGCGACTAGAAGAGATGTATTGTGTTGGCCTCTTTTATTTAACCCAGGGAGCTGTTGAGGCTCTTTATAAACCTCAGTATCCTTCTTGGTTCCATGTTTCCTATGTCTGCAGGACTTAAATACGCCCTTTGCACATGGATCACTCCGTTGTTTCCTCCTCTTCTCTGCAGAGTCGACAGTTAAGTTAAAAGTTAAATGTGTTGTGTGCAGTGAAAAATCGAAAGATTTTCCCGAAACGCAATTCTTTTCGATACCGAATTGGGAACTACAACGGAAATTAGTACATATAACAATATTGTTTGTGACAATCATTTTGAAAAGGTGCATAGCCTATTTCGAATCAGGTGATTCAAGTTTCAGCTATTGAATATGGTAAAGCATATTCCAATAACAAGGAAAACTTTCCTAGTTGCAGTAGTTATGGTAGCACTCAGAATTTTGTTTTAAATCATGAAGATTTTACACAAGAAAGCATCCAAATTACACAGGCTAAACAAATAAAAAAATTGCAATCCCTTTTATGTTTGAAAAATGAAGAGATTAAAAAATTGAAAATGAGCAAAATTAATAATATACAATTACGTCGACAGCTAAAAAAAAAATAAATAATTGGCGCAACAGGTCGGTATGGACCCGAGCCTAGCTTCTCACAACCATTCGTCTTGTGTGAGTTTTTATTTTTGGGACGAATGGAAGGGATCTACAATTTTATGCCGAGTCCAAACGGCCAATTGAGAAGCTCTTTCATGACAGTTATACTCTCGGATGTTTGTCAGACGTTCGCGAGAGGTGGCGCAGTGAAAAAAACCTTAAGTTGGAATTTGGGTTTTTCTCGGGATTCGAACCTGGGACCCCTCGCTTAGTAGTCCAACACACTAACCACTAAGCCACTGCGCCGACAGCTATTAAAAAAAAACAGAGAAAGTTAGGTTATTAAATAAATTGTCAAAAAGAGATATAAATGCTCAAATAGATTCATTAAAGCACGTCGATAAGAAAACTAAGAGTATTTGCAAGTTATTTCTAAAATCTAAAGCCAATTACAACGTGGCTGATAAGCATATGGCTCAGAACTTATACTTAAGGTCCCCTTTCATGTAGCAATTTTTAAAATCGAACTGTAAAGCAAATCTACCGCACCCTTCTTCGATAAGACGGTGGGCTCACTTTAAAATGATCCAACCTGGACTTCATTCTAATTTAGTAAATGCAATAAAAACAAAAACATTGAATTTAAAAGAAGAACAAAAGTTATGTAGCCTATGCTTTGACGAATTGATATAAAAAAAGAATTAGTATACAATGAACATTTGGATAGGATTATTGGATTCGTTTATAATGGTGAGGAAAGATCGTGCACATTAGACGTCTTTGTCTATACAAATGATTGCAATTGTTGCAGATCAGGGTTCTAGCAATAGAAACTGCTTTACTAGATTAGCAATAAATGCAGAAAAAACTAATTTTACTTTGAATGACACAAAAGTGTTTGCAGTTTTCGACGCTCCTCATCTTATAAAATCTACAAGGAATACACTTTTGAAGAACGACGTCTTGTTTAGCTCATCTGGCGAAATTGCTAAGTGGGATGTTTTGCAAGATGTCAGAAAACGATGTGCAGATTGTCAGAAAGACACTTATTTCCAACCACTTTCCAAAAAATGACCGTTTCGCTTGCATCACAGGTTTTGCAAACACTACTGCATGTATTTAGTTTGCGTACTGCAGCCAGTTATATTCAAGGATAGATTAAAATATGCACTACCGACTGCTAACTATTGTTCTATTTTTAACCACTGTTTCGATGCGCTAATAGTCGGCAATTTACTAATAAGCCATATCAGAACCCCATACAGATTGATAACTTCATTTATAATTCGCTCACTGATATCAAGAGTAGAATCAGAGATCTGCAACCGATTAAGTCCAAAAATGAACAACGTAGGCCCAACGCTTTCTGTTTCGATGGTGTTCTTCAAACAATTAATGCATTATTAGGGATTCCTATTGAGTACGGAAATGATAGTTTTATTTTTACCGCCAGATTAAATCAAGACCATCGGAGAACTTCTTTTCGCAAGTAAGGGCAAGGGGCGGATTCAATCGTAATCCCAACGCTTCCGATATTAGGTTTAGTGGCCCTAAAATGCATTTTTCATTCTCAATTTTCCAATTGTATTGAATACGATGATTAGAAATTTGAAATGAACTGGGAGAACGTCATCCGGCAATATTCTGCAAATATCACAGGTTTATGATTTATGCATGCTTATTGTAATTATGTTCTTTATTATTTTTTATTATTTAATTTTGACATGAAAGTAATTGATCTACAAACAGCTCCTGAGGAAGGAAATGAAAGTGAGGCTCATCTTTCTGAATGGGTAGATGGAGAAGAAGAAGATGAACGAGCCAACAATATTATGCCATTGCCACTTGAACAGAACGCGCTGCGTTGTTTTTTAGCTAAAAAATTCCTAAGTTTTTTGAAGAAGGAAGACCAAATAGCGTAAGTTTTGCCTTCTGAAACGTTTATATTTTGTAAAAATTTGAACAAAAATCTTAAATTCGGTTCGTTGCATGCTCCCGTAGATTATGTGTATGAAACTTCCCTTATTTGGTTTTCGAATTTCAAAATCTTTTTATACAAAATCTTTTTTATACTAAAGGGAAATTTTAAAGGTTTTAATGTCAAGCTGCGTTTGGTTCTTTAAAAATAATTGTAATCAAATATTATTAAAGAGATTTGTAGTCATACTATAAAAAAAAAAAACTGTAATTGGTAAATGAAAACATTGAACCAAAATCACAGTGAAAAACATGTAAAAAAAACCAAAATGTAAAAATAATGCAAGAAATAAATGTTAAAAAGTTTAAGTGCAAGGGTGAGAAATGCATATTACACTCTGAAATACATACGACAATTGATATTTTAATTTCCACTTTTGTGTTAGCTTTTCATGCAATCAAAAGACGTAAATAAGAAACCCGAAAATTTATCTCAATAAAAATTCGAACATAAACGCAATATTTTACTAGTGGCGATGCTATAAGTGGAATAAAAAAAACTGCTGTCTTTAGTTGGTATCTCTAATTTCCTTCCATTCACTTCCCAGCATCAGCAATCAAGGAAGTACATAGCTGTCTACTTGGAATAATGTATCATAACATCCTTCATCCTTCCTTGGCATCGGTCATGCCAATAGAATAGGTATCGGAATATACACACATTGCTACCTAATTATTTCACATATCCAGTTCATAGACAAATTCTTTCCACAATGTTGTCTTCATAAGATACTCCATCCCCATCGTCATCAGTATTCTCACGCTAAAAGTACACTAGCCCTGCTCTATATCATGCAAAAAGTACTCGACCTCGATTTCCATCATAGATTTCATTTGCTAGTTTTCTTCCTTCATTCTCTGCAACATGTTTGTGTATCTTGCAAACACCGTAGAAGGTTTAAAGTTGCACAACTGCATTGGGACGCCATCTGTTAGGAGTAAAAGTATGAGGTAAACGCTGTTTCAGGTCGGGGTATGAAATGCACCATCCAGTAATAATGTGTCTATGTGTCTACAACCGACTAAGAAGGATCTTCAAATCATTTCAGCCATTGGAATCCTCGGTCCAAAAATAAACACTCAATCAAATGTGATAGACGACCGAAAATGCTTCGAAAAAATGCGATAAAAGAAAAACAAAAGAGAATCGAAGAACGCGACGAGGAACGTCTGAAAATATTTCGAAAAACGCGACAAAAGAAAAACACGCGGCGCAAAACTCATCGGGAAACGCGAGAGGAAAAGCGCCGAAAAATGTGTCCGTAAAGTGTTTGTTTAAAAGAAAACGACTCCAACGAAAACAAATCCAAATTCGCGTCGATTGACAATCGAACAAAAATGTTCACATGCTCTGCAAAATAGAAACATATTATACCATTGTAATATTTTAAATAAGATTTTAATATTGTATAAAAAGTGAATCTTACATTACTGTACGAAAGCAGGAGAGTAGCGGAACATCCATTTGACAATCAGTCCCTTGCTGCGCTGCTTTTAGTTGTTATCCTTTGCAGATACGCCAGCTTCAAAACCTGGAACAAAAGAAAGTTGTGTTATATATTTTCTAAGATCATGTATCCCAATATAAGCTTACCAATAGATTTAAGCGTTTGCAGGCACATAACTCCTGGTCTGGACTTCATGTAGGAGCAATTATTTCCTCCCATCAAGGGATTGCTAAACTAAGTCCATTGAACTGAAAAAAAGGAAAGTTGAAGTGGATACCCATCGAATTGGAGGGCAAGTACCAAGCTAAATATCTATATAAAATTAATTGAAAATGAGAAATGCAGTGCAATATAGTTCCCCAAAAGAAATGTCTATTTAATACTAAGAAAATGATTTTTAACAATTAATTATAGCCAGAAATAAAAGCAATAGTATGTTTGAATAGAAGAACAAATGTAACATGTAAAGTATAATATTTATAAGCGTAGCCTTTAGACTTCCGCGAGCCGAATCCGAACCCCAAGTCTTATTTCGCTGACTAGGGTTTGGATTTAGCCCACGAAAACCTACAAGACTGCTAAGAGAAACCACAGCTCGGGATGCTCGGAGTAAATGCAAGGAGGTGGTGGAGCCTTGCTTTCTGAAATTGAAGGCTCTCCTCCTTGCTGACTATTTAGAGCCGGAAGAGGGCCGAGGCCCTTAACCATATCTGCAATCGTTGCTGCAAATTTGGTCATCTAAGTGGTGTAGTGGTGTGAGGTGTGAATGGTAAAGGACTAACAATTTGAATACTCACGGTTTCAGGGCCAGTTGGTGGTTGGGGTAAGGGATTCTTGTTTTCGTTGTATTTCTTGGTCGCTGCTTGTATTATTTTTCCGCCCATTTTTATGGTGTGATAAACTCGAGAGAATATTGATGGCATGGTATTAACACTGAATGCACTTTTTCTCGTTGGTTTGTCCATTTTTCTTGGTGTCTTCGTTTTTTTCTTCAGTTTTTCTGTCTTCAATCTTTTTTCGTTTGTTTATTTTTTTTTTTCGACAACAAAAGTCAAGGCCTGTCATTTATTATTTTTTTCAATCAACGGAAGTGTTCGTTTAAAAATTTATAAAGCCAGTTGGAGTAGTGAAGAGCAGGTGGAAAAAGTAGCCCTTCGAAGACAAGGAAGGACATTCCATAAAACTTGAGTGTCCTGAGATAACTCTTGAAGATTTCTGTAAGAAGTAAGAAGTCCGTATCAACAGATATTATGCCAATATATCAAATATTCCGGAAAATTGCCCAAGTATCCATCAAATCTGCCGCTAAGACTTCAGAGAACCAGTAAAGGTGAGAAAGGGGGCTATCGCTATTTGTTTGAGACCTGTTCAATAGGTCACAGAAATATACGAGTATAATCAAACGGCAAAACACCTGAGAAGGTGGTCAACCGTGGAACAATGTAGACAAGCTAAAATGGCAATAAAGTGGCCGACCTGCTCCACTCAAAGAAGGGTTCTAAGTATGAATCGAGGAACATTGAAATGGGTGGTGGCTTTGACTACAGGACTTGGTAATTTCGGGCATCACTTAAGGAAAATCGGCCTTATAGAGGATGATACCTGTAGACTATGCCTGGAGGAATCTGAGACAGCGGCACATATACTGTGTCAATGTCCAGCGTTGGCTGGCAGAAGAATGAGGATTTTGGGACATCATTGGGTCGAGACCCGGTCGAAGAAACAGATCTCCCATAAACAGATGCTAGCCTTAACACTAGGAATTAAGCCCAGAGAAGAACTGTACGATTTACAGTGGTAGAGAGACGAAAAGAGACCCCACAATGGTGGCCTGATTCGAATATCTCTCGAAATCTCTATATATATATAATAAATGTATTAATGGACGTTGACATCTAAAGTTGCCAAAGGTTTTTTTGGTATTTACTATGAAATAAGCATAATGAAACTTATATCATTCGAAAATTATAAAAAAATGATGGACGTCATTGAAGCAAAAAGCTTAAGCAACTAACATTTATGTCGTTTTCCATTGGGACAAAAAATCAATCTTTTTTTTGATCTAAACCACTTTTGGCGTTCCTTGGGAAAAATAATCAATCTTTTTTTGATTCGGATCACTTTTTGCAAACCTCGATATTTTTTCAGATTTACACATACTACCACAAATACAGCACCGCTGTTTTACGTCATTTAAAGTAGTTTGTTTTAAAACAAATGTGCAAAGTTCCGTGAAAACCAAAATAAAGAAATATATAAATAGCAGTGGACATAGTTTCGGAGGAATTATTATCTTCATTGTCTTCCTCATCATCTGGAAACTACTAATCACCAAAATTTCCCTATTTGTGGCTACAACAGAGGAAACATTTTTCAAGCCGATTTCCATGGTTGATTTTACCAAAAACAAAGGCAATTTGAGCAGCTGATATTGTTGTCAGAAACCGCACTAATCCATTCACAAAAGCAGATCAATTTCGTTGCATGCTCCATGAGCCGCATAAAATCTGAGATCTGAAGAAGATTTTTGGTGGCCCCAATGGAAAACGACATAAAAATGAAACGATACACGATTATTAAAATTCACTACAAAAATGGTGAAAAAACACAAGCAACGAAACCATTGATCTTTTACGGGAAAAGTTTCCGGACCGGTGATCACAATTGGCCACCGAGATCTCGTGATTTAACACCTTGCGACTTCTTCCTTTGGGGCCACGTGAAAGATAAGGTCTACGCCAACAGCCCAGCGTCGATTCAAGACCTCAAAGATAAAACTCGTGAGGCTATCGAGGACATAGGGCAGCCACTTTGCGATTTGGTTATGGAAAATTTCATGGAAAGGATATGGTCCTGTATGCGTGCTCGTGGTTGCCATTTGGCTGATGTTGTTTTTTCATTATTAAGGGCATACCTTCCTCTTTATTATGAAATAAACATCCGATCATTTATCTCAAAAAATGGCATTTTTCTTTTAATACCAAAATAACACCTCTTATTGGAAAACCCTTTACAATGATTGAGAACTGGAATTGGACATTCCAAGTAAATTGGATCCTGATTTACTCGGTTTATTTATGTCATGTGCTAGATGTATGCTTTACGTTAAGTTTTCGTAATGTACGCCGTACGGGTGGGTGGGTCTTAATTGCTGAAAGTTTTTTAATTTGTATTAATTTTTGTTATCTCTCTTCCAAAGTTATTATTCATTCTTCTTTATTTAACTGTAGAATCGTTGCAGACTACTTCATAAAGCCATGGAATACTAATTCATAATGTTATTCTTTGGAAATTCAGAAATAACGGACAGCTATAATATGTCTTATATCTTTTACATCCGAGTGCTAACCTAATTAAACTATCATATTGAGGCTGTCCAAGCCACTAAGGTCCATTTACTGAACTCAAATAAATAATGATTCCAAAAAAAACGGACAATTCGCCGAATAAGTATCACCGACCAACCGCATATTATATGTTTTGCATATTAGTGCATTTTTATATGGGGCTATAAATCATATAGAATCAGAATCTTGTCAACTTAACTTTATAGTATTTCTCTATAAATTCACAGTTTTGAAGAATCTAAAAAAACCCAAGTTAATTTCATTGAATTCAAATGGGATAAGGTTTTCGCAAGAATTGTGCAAAGAAGTTGTTCGTTTCTAAATTCAATCCTTTTTTTTACATTTGGCAGAAGCAAAACAATAATTTGGTGGTTGTGTTGTATTGTATTGTAAGGAATAGGCCCTGTACACTGCGACTAGAAGAGATGTATTGTGTTGGCCTCTTTTATTTAACCCAGGGAGCTGTTGAGGCTCTTTATAAACCTCAGTATCCTTCTTGGTTCCATGTTTCCTATGTCTGCAGGACTTAAATACGCCCTTTGCACATGGATCACTCCGTTGTTTCCTCCTCTTCTCTGCAGAGTCGACAGTTAAGTTAAAAGTTAAATGTGTTGTGTGCAGTGAAAAATCGAAAGATTTTCCCGAAACGCAATTCTTTTCGATACCGAATTGGGAACTACAACGGAAATTAGTACATATAACAATATTGTTTGTGACAATCATTTTGAAAAGGTGCATAGCCTATTTCGAATCAGGTGATTCAAGTTTCAGCTATTGAATATGGTAAAGCATATTCCAATAACAAGGAAAACTTTCCTAGTTGCAGTAGTTATGGTAGCACTCAGAATTTTGTTTTAAATCATGAAGATTTTACACAAGAAAGCATCCAAATTACACAGGCTAAACAAATAAAAAAATTGCAATCCCTTTTATGTTTGAAAAATGAAGAGATTAAAAAATTGAAAATGAGCAAAATTAATAATATACAATTACGTCGACAGCTAAAAAAAAAATAAATAATTGGCGCAACAGGTCGGTATGGACCCGAGCCTAGCTTCTCACAACCATTCGTCTTGTGTGAGTTTTTATTTTTGGGACGAATGGAAGGGATCTACAATTTTATGCCGAGTCCAAACGGCCAATTGAGAAGCTCTTTCATGACAGTTATACTCTCGGATGTTTGTCAGACGTTCGCGAGAGGTGGCGCAGTGAAAAAAACCTTAAGTTGGAATTTGGGTTTTTCTCGGGATTCGAACCTGGGACCCCTCGCTTAGTAGTCCAACACACTAACCACTAAGCCACTGCGCCGACAGCTATTAAAAAAAAACAGAGAAAGTTAGGTTATTAAATAAATTGTCAAAAAGAGATATAAATGCTCAAATAGATTCATTAAAGCACGTCGATAAGAAAACTAAGAGTATTTGCAAGTTATTTCTAAAATCTAAAGCCAATTACAACGTGGCTGATAAGCATATGGCTCAGAACTTATACTTAAGGTCCCCTTTCATGTAGCAATTTTTAAAATCGAACTGTAAAGCAAATCTACCGCACCCTTCTTCGATAAGACGGTGGGCTCACTTTAAAATGATCCAACCTGGACTTCATTCTAATTTAGTAAATGCAATAAAAACAAAAACATTGAATTTAAAAGAAGAACAAAAGTTATGTAGCCTATGCTTTGACGAATTGATATAAAAAAAGAATTAGTATACAATGAACATTTGGATAGGATTATTGGATTCGTTTATAATGGTGAGGAAAGATCGTGCACATTAGACGTCTTTGTCTATACAAATGATTGCAATTGTTGCAGATCAGGGTTCTAGCAATAGAAACTGCTTTACTAGATTAGCAATAAATGCAGAAAAAACTAATTTTACTTTGAATGACACAAAAGTGTTTGCAGTTTTCGACGCTCCTCATCTTATAAAATCTACAAGGAATACACTTTTGAAGAACGACGTCTTGTTTAGCTCATCTGGCGAAATTGCTAAGTGGGATGTTTTGCAAGATGTCAGAAAACGATGTGCAGATTGTCAGAAAGACACTTATTTCCAACCACTTTCCAAAAAATGACCGTTTCGCTTGCATCACAGGTTTTGCAAACACTACTGCATGTAGTTTGCGTACTGCAGCCAGTTATATTCAAGGATAGATTAAAATATGCACTACCGACTGCTAACTATTGTTCCATTTTTAACAACTGTTTCGATGCGCTAATAGTCGGCAATTTACTAATAAGCCATATCAGAACCCCATACAGATTGATAACTTCATTTATAATTCGCTCACTGATATCAAGAGTAGAATCAGAGATCTGCAACCGATTAAGTCCAAAAATGAACAACGTAGGCCCAACGCTTTCTGTTTCGATGGTGTTCTTCAAACAATTAATGCATTATTAGGGATTCCTATTGAGTACGGAAATGATAGTTTTATTTTTACCGCCAGATTAAATCAAGACCATCGGAGAACTTCTTTTCGCAAGTAAGGGCAAGGGGCGGATTCAATCGTAATCCCAACGCTTCCGATATTAGGTTTAGTGGCCCTAAAATGCATTTTTCATTCTCAATTTTCCAATTGTATTGAATACGATGATTAGAAATTTGAAATGAACTGGGAGAACGTCATCCGGCAATATTCTGCAAATATCACAGGTTTATGATTTATGCATGCTTATTGTAATTATGTTCTTTATTATTTTTTATTATTTAATTTTGACATGAAAGTAATTGATCTACAAACAGCTCCTGAGGAAGGAAATGAAAGTGAGGCTCATCTTTCTGAATGGGTAGATGGAGAAGAAGAAGATGAACGAGCCAACAATATTATGCCATTGCCACTTGAACAGAACGCGCTGCGTTGTTTTTTAGCTAAAAAATTCCTAAGTTTTTTGAAGAAGGAAGACCAAATAGCGTAAGTTTTGCCTTCTGAAACGTTTATATTTTGTAAAAATTTGAACAAAAATCTTAAATTCGGTTCGTTGCATGCTCCCGTAGATTATGTGTATGAAACTTCCCTTATTTGGTTTTCGAATTTCAAAATCTTTTTATACAAAATCTTTTTTATACTAAAGGGAAATTTTAAAGGTTTTAATGTCAAGCTGCGTTTGGTTCTTTAAAAATAATTGTAATCAAATATTATTAAAGAGATTTGTAGTCATACTATAAAAAAAAAAAACTGTAATTGGTAAATGAAAACATTGAACCAAAATCACAGTGAAAAACATGTAAAAAAAACCAAAATGTAAAAATAATGCAAGAAATAAATGTTAAAAAGTTTAAGTGCAAGGGTGAGAAATGCATATTACACTCTGAAATACATACGACAATTGATATTTTAATTTCCACTTTTGTGTTAGCTTTTCATGCAATCAAAAGACGTAAATAAGAAACCCGAAAATTTATCTCAATAAAAATTCGAACATAAACGCAATATTTTACTAGTGGCGATGCTATAAGTGGAATAAAAAAAACTGCTGTCTTTAGTTGGTATCTCTAATTTCCTTCCATTCACTTCCCAGCATCAGCAATCAAGGAAGTACATAGCTGTCTACTTGGAATAATGTATCATAACATCCTTCATCCTTCCTTGGCATCGGTCATGCCAATAGAATAGGTATCGGAATATACACACATTGCTACCTAATTATTTCACATATCCAGTTCATAGACAAATTCTTTCCACAATGTTGTCTTCATAAGATACTCCATCCCCATCGTCATCAGTATTCTCACGCTAAAAGTACACTAGCCCTGCTCTATATCATGCAAAAAGTACTCGACCTCGATTTCCATCATAGATTTCATTTGCTAGTTTTCTTCCTTCATTCTCTGCAACATGTTTGTGTATCTTGCAAACACCGTAGAAGGTTTAAAGTTGCACAACTGCATTGGGACGCCATCTGTTAGGAGTAAAAGTATGAGGTAAACGCTGTTTCAGGTCGGGGTATGAAATGCACCATCCAGTAATAATGTGTCTATGTGTCTACAACCGACTAAGAAGGATCTTCAAATCATTTCAGCCATTGGAATCCTCGGTCCAAAAATAAACACTCAATCAAATGTGATAGACGACCGAAAATGCTTCGAAAAAATGCGATAAAAGAAAAACAAAAGAGAATCGAAGAACGCGACGAGGAACGTCTGAAAATATTTCGAAAAACGCGACAAAAGAAAAACACGCGGCGCAAAACTCATCGGGAAACGCGAGAGGAAAAGCGCCGAAAAATGTGTCCGTAAAGTGTTTGTTTAAAACAAAACGACTCCAACGAAAACAAATCCAAATTCGCGTCGATTGACAATCGAACAAAAATGTTCACATGCTCTGCAAAATAGAAACATATTATACCATTGTAATATTTTAAATAAGATTTTAATATTGTATAAAAAGTGAATCTTACATTACTGTACGAAAGCAGGAGAGTAGCGGAACATCCATTTGACAATCAGTCCCTTGCTGCGCTGCTTTTAGTTGTTATCCTTTGCAGATACGCCAGCTTCAAAACCTGGAACAAAAGAAAGTTGTGTTATATATTTTCTAAGATCATGTATCCCAATATAAGCTTACCAATAGATTTAAGCGTTTGCAGGCACATAACTCCTGGTCTGGACTTCATGTAGGAGCAATTATTTCCTCCCATCAAGGGATTGCTAAACTAAGTCCATTGAACTGAAAAAAAGGAAAGTTGAAGTGGATACCCATCGAATTGGAGGGCAAGTACCAAGCTAAATATCTATATAAAATTAATTGAAAATGAGAAATGCAGTGCAATATAGTTCCCCAAAAGAAATGTCTATTTAATACTAAGAAAATGATTTTTAACAATTAATTATAGCCAGAAATAAAAGCAATAGTATGTTTGAATAGAAGAACAAATGTAACATGTAAAGTATAATATTTATAAGCGTAGCCTTTAGACTTCCGCGAGCCGAATCCGAACCCCAAGTCTTATTTCGCTGACTAGGGTTTGGATTTAGCCCACGAAAACCTACAAGACTGCTAAGAGAAACCACAGCTCGGGATGCTCGGAGTAAATGCAAGGAGGTGGTGGAGCCTTGCTTTCTGAAATTGAAGGCTCTCCTCCTTGCTGACTATTTAGAGCCGGAAGAGGGCCGAGGCCCTTAACCATATCTGCAATCGTTGCTGCAAATTTGGTCATCTAAGTGGTGTAGTGGTGTGAGGTGTGAATGGTAAAGGACTAACAATTTGAATACTCACGGTTTCAGGGCCAGTTGGTGGTTGGGGTAAGGGATTCTTGTTTTCGTTGTATTTCTTGGTCGCTGCTTGTATTATTTTTCCGCCCATTTTTATGGTGTGATAAACTCGAGAGAATATTGATGGCATGGTATTAACACTGAATGCACTTTTTCTCGTTGGTTTGTCCATTTTTCTTGGTGTCTTCGTTTTTTTCTTCAGTTTTTCTGTCTTCAATCTTTTTTCGTTTGTTTATTTTTTTTTTTCGACAACAAAAGTCAAGGCCTGTCATTTATTATTTTTTTCAATCAACGGAAGTGTTTGTTTAAAAATTTATAAAGCCAGTTGGAGTAGTGAAGAGCAGGTGGAAAAAGTAGCCCTTCGAAGACAAGGAAGGACATTCCATAAAACTTGAGTGTCCTGAGATAACTCTTGAAGATTTCTGTAAGAAGTAAGAAGTCCGTATCAACAGATATTATGCCAATATATCAAATATTCCGGAAAATTGCCCAAGTATCCATCAAATCTGCCGCTAAGACTTCAGAGAACCAGTAAAGGTGAGAAAGGGGGCTATCGCTATTTGTTTGAGACCTGTTCAATAGGTCACAGAAATATACGAGTATAATCAAACGGCAAAACACCTGAGAAGGTGGTCAACCGTGGAACAATGTAGACAAGCTAAAATGGCAATAAAGTGGCCGACCTGCTCCACTCAAAGAAGGGTTCTAAGTATGAATCGAGGAACATTGAAATGGGTGGTGGCTTTGTCTACAGGACATGGTAATTTCGGGTATTACTTAAGGAAAATGGGCCTTATAGAGGATGATACCTGTAGACTATGCCTGGAGGAATCTGAGACAGCGGCACATATACTGTGTCAATGTCCAGCGTTGGCTGGCAGAAGAATGAGGATTTTGGGACATCATTGGGTCGAGACCCGGTCGAAGAAACAGATCTCCCATAAACAGATGCTAGCCTTAACACTAGGAATTAAGCCCAGAGAAGAACTGTACGATTTACAGTGGTAGAGAGACGAAAAGAGACCCCACAATGGTGGCCTGATTCGAATATCTCTCGAAATCTCTATATATATATAATAAATGTATTAATGGACGTTGACATCTAAAGTTGCCAAAGGTTTTTTTGGTATTTACTATGAAATAAGCATAATGAAACTTATATCATTCGAAAATTATAAAAAAATGATGGACGTCATTGAAGCAAAAAGCTTAAGCAACTAACATTTATGTCGTTTTCCATTGGGACAAAAAATCAATCTTTTTTTTGATCTAAACCACTTTTGGCGTTCCTTGGGAAAAATAATCAATCTTTTTTTGATTCGGATCACTTTTTGCAAACCTCGATATTTTTTCAGATTTACACATACTACCACAAATACAGCACCGCTGTTTTACGTCATTTAAAGTAGTTTGTTTTAAAACAAATGTGCAAAGTTCCGTGAAAACCAAAATAAAGAAATATATAAATAGCAGTGGACATAGTTTCGGAGGAATTATTATCTTCATTGTCTTCCTCATCATCTGGAAACTACTAATCACCAAAATTTCCCTATTTGTGGCTACAACAGAGGAAACATTTTTCAAGCCGATTTCCATGGTTGATTTTACCAAAAACAAAGGCAATTTGAGCAGCTGATATTGTTGTCAGAAACCGCACTAATCCATTCACAAAAGCAGATCAATTTCGTTGCATGCTCCATGAGCCGCATAAAATCTGAGATCTGAAGAAGATTTTTGGTGGCCCCAATGGAAAACGACATAAAAATGAAACGATACACGATTATTAAAATTCACTACAAAAATGGTGAAAAAACACAAGCAACGAAACCATTGATCTTTTACGGGAAAAGTTTCCGGACCGGTGATCACAATTGGCCACCGGAATATTTGATATATTTGCATAATATCTGTTGATACGGACTTCTTACTTCTTACAGAAATCTTCAAGAGTTATCTCAGGACACTCAAGTTTTATGGAATGTCCTTCCTTGTCTTCGAAGGGCTACTTTTTCCACCTGCTCTTCACTACTCCAACTGGCTTTATAAATTTTTAAACAAACACTTCCGTTGATTGAAAAAAATAATAAATGACAGGCCTTGACTTTTGTTGTCGAAAAAAAAAAATAAACAAACGAAAAAAGATTGAAGACAGAAAAACTGAAGAAAAAAACGAAGACACCAAGAAAAATGGACAAACCAACGAGAAAAAGTGCATTCAGTGTTAATACCATGCCATCAATATTCTCTCGAGTTTATCACACCATAAAAATGGGCGGAAAAATAATACAAGCAGCGACCAAGAAATACAACGAAAACAAGAATCCCTTACCCCAACCACCAACTGGCCCTGAAACCGTGAGTATTCAAATTGTTAGTCCTTTACCATTCACACCTCACACCACTACACCACTTAGATGACCAAATTTGCAGCAACGATTGCAGATATGGTTAAGGGCCTCGGCCCTCTTCCGGCTCTAAATAGTCAGCAAGGAGGAGAGCCTTCAATTTCAGAAAGCAAGGCTCCACCACCTCCTTGCATTTACTCCGAGCATCCCGAGCTGTGGTTTCTCTTAGCAGTCTTGTAGGTTTTCGTGGGCTAAATCCAAACCCTAGTCAGCGAAATAAGACTTGGGGTTCGGATTCGGCTCGCGGAAGTCTAAAGGCTACGCTTATAAATATTATACTTTACATGTTACATTTGTTCTTCTATTCAAACATACTATTGCTTTTATTTCTGGCTATAATTAATTGTTAAAAATCATTTTCTTAGTATTAAATAGACATTTCTTTTGGGGAACTATATTGCACTGCATTTCTCATTTTCAATTAATTTTATATAGATATTTAGCTTGGTACTTGCCCTCCAATTCGATGGGTATCCACTTCAACTTTCCTTTTTTTCAGTTCAATGGACTTAGTTTAGCAATCCCTTGATGGGAGGAAATAATTGCTCCTACATGAAGTCCAGACCAGGAGTTATGTGCCTGCAAACGCTTAAATCTATTGGTAAGCTTATATTGGGATACATGATCTTAGAAAATATATAACACAACTTTCTTTTGTTCCAGGTTTTGAAGCTGGCGTATCTGCAAAGGATAACAACTAAAAGCAGCGCAGCAAGGGACTGATTGTCAAATGGATGTTCCGCTACTCTCCTGCTTTCGTACAGTAATGTAAGATTCACTTTTTATACAATATTAAAATCTTATTTAAAATATTACAATGGTATAATATGTTTCTATTTTGCAGAGCATGTGAACATTTTTGTTCGATTGTCAATCGACGCGAATTTGGATTTGTTTTCGTTGGAGTCGTGTTCTTTTAAACAAACACTTTACGGACACATTTTTCGGCGCTTTTCCTCTCGCGTTTCCCGATGAGTTTTGCGCCGCGTGTTTTTCTTTTGTCGCGTTTTTCGAAATATTTTCAGACGTTCCTCGTCGCGTTCTTCGATTCTCTTTTGTTTTTCTTTTATCGCATTTTTTCGAAGCATTTTCGGTCGTCTATCACATTTGATTGAGTGTTTATTTTTGGACCGAGGATTCCAATGGCTGAAATGATTTGAAGGTCCTTCTTAGTCGGTTGTAGACACATTATTACTGGATGGTGCATTTCATACCCCGACCTGAAACAGCGTTTACCTCATACTTTTACTCCTAACAGATGGCGTCCCAATGCAGTTGTGCAACTTTAAACCTTCTACGGTGTTTGCAAGATACACAAACATGTTGCAGAGAATGAAGGAAGAAAACTAGCAAATGAAATCTATGATGGAAATCGAGGTCGAGTACTTTTTGCATGATATAGAGCAGGGCTAGTGTACTTTTAGCGTGAGAATACTGATGACGATGGGGATGGAGTATCTTATGAAGACAACATTGTGGAAAGAATTTGTCTATGAACTGGATATGTGAAATAATTAGGTAGCAATGTGTGTATATTCCGATACCTATTCTATTGGCATGACCGATGCCAAGGAAGGATGAAGGATGTTATGATACATTATTCCAAGTAGACAGCTATGTACTTCCTTGATTGCTGATGCTGGGAAGTGAATGGAAGGAAATTAGAGATACCAACTAAAGACAGCAGTTTTTTTTATTCCACTTATAGCATCGCCACTAGTAAAATATTGCGTTTATGTTCGAATTTTTATTGAGATAAATTTTCGGGTTTCTTATTTACGTCTTTTGATTGCATGAAAAGCTAACACAAAAGTGGAAATTAAAATATCAATTGTCGTATGTATTTCAGAGTGTAATATGCATTTCTCACCCTTGCACTTAAACTTTTTAACATTTATTTCTTGCATTATTTTTACATTTTGGTTTTTTTTACATGTTTTTCACTGTGATTTTGGTTCAATGTTTTCATTTACCAATTACAGTTTTTTTTTTTATAGTATGACTACAAATCTCTTTAATAATATTTGATTACAATTATTTTTAAAGAACCAAACGCAGCTTGACATTAAAACCTTTAAAATTTCCCTTTGATGGCAATTTAGTATAAAAAGATTTTGAAATTCGGAAACCAAATAAGGGAAGTTTCATACACATAATCTACGGGAGCATGCAACGAACCGAATTTAAGATTTTTGTTCAAATTTTTACAAAATATAAATGTTTCAGAAGGCAAAACTTACGCTATTTGGTCTTCCTTCTTCAAAAAACTTAGGAATTTTTTAGCTAAAAAACAACGCAGCGCGTTCTGTTCAAGTGGCAATGGCATAATATTGTTGGCTCGTTCATCTTCTTCTTCTCCATCTACCCATTCAGAAAGATGAGCCTCACTTTCATTTCCTTCCTCAGGAGCTGTTTGTAGATCAATTACTTTCATGTCAAAATTAAATAATAAAAAATAATAAAGAACATAATTACAATAAGCATGCATAAATCATAAACCTGTGATATTTGCAGAATATTGCCGGATGACGTTCTCCCAGTTCATTTCAAATTTCTAATCATCGTATTCAATACAATTGGAAAATTGAGAATGAAAAATGCATTTTAGGGCCACTAAACCTAATATCGGAAGCGTTGGGATTACGATTGAATCCGCCCCTTGCCCTTACTTGCGAAAAGAAGTTCTCCGATGGTCTTGATTTAATCTGGCGGTAAAAATAAAACTATCATTTCCGTACTCAATAGTAATCGCTAATAATGCATTAATTGTTTGAAGAACACCATCGAAACAGAAAACGTTGGGCCTACGTTGTTCATTTTTGGACTTAATCGGTTGCATATCTCTGATTCTACTCTTGATATCAGTGAGCGAATTATAAATGAAGTTATCAATCTGTATGGGGTTCTGATATGGCTTATTAGTAAATTGCCGACTATTAGCGCATCGAAACAGTTGTTAAAAATGGAACAATAGTTAGCAGTCGGTAGTGCATATTTTAATCTATCCTTGAATATAACTGGCTGCAGTACGCAAACTACATGCAGTAGTGTTTGCAAAACCTGTGATGCAAGCGAAACGGTCATTTTTTGGAAAGTGGTTGGAAATAAGTGTCTTTCTGACAATCTGCACATCGTTTTCTGACATCTTGCAAAACATCCCACTTAGCAATTTCGCCAGATGAGCTAAACAAGACGTCGTTCTTCAAAAGTGTATTCCTTGTAGATTTTATAAGATGAGGAGCGTCGAAAACTGCAAACACTTTTGTGTCATTCAAAGTAAAATTAGTTTTTTCTGCATTTATTGCTAATCTAGTAAAGCAGTTTCTATTGCTAGAACCCTGATCTGCAACAATTGCAATCATTTGTATAGACAAAGACGTCTAATGTGCACGATCTTTCCTCACCATTATAAACGAATCCAATAATCCTATCCAAATGTTCATTGTATACTAATTCTTTTTTTATATCAATTCGTCAAAGCATAGGCTACATAACTTTTGTTCTTCTTTTAAATTCAATGTTTTTGTTTTTATTGCATTTACTAAATTAGAATGAAGTCCAGGTTGGATCATTTTAAAGTGAGCCCACCGTCTTATCGAAGAAGGGTGCGGTAGATTTGCTTTACAGTTCGATTTTAAAAATTGCTACATGAAAGGGGACCTTAAGTATAAGTTCTGAGCCATATGCTTATCAGCCACGTTGTAATTGGCTTTAGATTTTAGAAATAACTTGCAAATACTCTTAGTTTTCTTATCGACGTGCTTTAATGAATCTATTTGAGCATTTATATCTCTTTTTGACAATTTATTTAATAACCTAACTTTCTCTGTTTTTTTTTTAATAGCTGTCGGCGCAGTGGCTTAGTGGTTAGTGTGTTGGACTACTAAGCGAGGGGTCCCAGGTTCGAATCCCGAGAAAAACCCAAATTCCAACTTAAGGTTTTTTTCACTGCGCCACCTCTCGCGAACGTCTGACAAACATCCGAGAGTATAACTGTCATGAAAGAGCTTCTCAATTGGCCGTTTGGACTCGGCATAAAATTGTAGATCCCTTCCATTCGTCCCAAAAATAAAAACTCACACAAGACGAATGGTTGTGAGAAGCTAGGCTCGGGTCCATACCGACCTGTTGCGCCAATTATTTATTTTTTTTTTTAGCTGTCGACGTAATTGTATATTATTAATTTTGCTCATTTTCAATTTTTTTAGTCTCTTCATTTTTCAAACATAAAAGGGATTGCAATTTTTTTATTTGTTTAGCCTGTGTAATTTGGATGCTTTCTTGTGTAAAATCTTCATGATTTAAAACAAAATTCTGAGTGCTACCATAACTACTGCAACTAGGAAAGTTTTCCTTGTTATTGGAATATGCTTTACCATATTCAATAGCTGAAACTTGAATCACCTGATTCGAAATAGGCTATGCACCTTTTCAAAATGATTGTCACAAACAATATTGTTATATGTACTAATTTCCGTTGTAGTTCCCAATTCGGTATCGAAAAGAATTGCGTTTCGGGAAAATCTTTCGATTTTTCACTGCACACAACACATTTAACTTTTAACTTAACTGTCGACTCTGCAGAGAAGAGGAGGAAACAACGGAGTGATCCATGTGCAAAGGGCGTATTTAAGTCCTGCAGACATAGGAAACATGGAACCAAGAAGGATACTGAGGTTTATAAAGAGCCTCAACAGCTCCCTGGGTTAAATAAAAGAGGCCAACACAATACATCTCTTCTAGTCGCAGTGTACAGGGCCTATTCCTTACAATACAATACAACACAACCACCAAATTATTGTTTTGCTTCTGCCAAATGTAAAAAAAAGGATTGAATTTAGAAACGAACAACTTCTTTGCACAATTCTTGCGAAAACCTTATCCCATTTGAATTCAATGAAATTAACTTGGGTTTTTTTAGATTCTTCAAAACTGTGAATTTATAGAGAAATACTATAAAGTTAAGTTGACAAGATTCTGCTTCTATATGATTTATAGCCCCATATAAAAATGCACTAATATGCAAAACATATAATATGCGGTTGGTCGGTGATACTTATTCGGCGAATTGTCCGTTTTTTTTGGAATCATTATTTATTTGAGTTCAGTAAATGGACCTTAGTGGCTTGGACAGCCTCAATATGATAGTTTAATTAGGTTAGCACTCGGATGTAAAAGATATAAGACATATTATAGCTGTCCGTTATTTCTGAATTTCCAAAGAATAACATTATGAATTAGTATTCCATGGCTTTATGAAGTAGTCTGCAACGATTCTACAGTTAAATAAAGAAGAATGAATAATAACTTTGGAAGAGAGATAACAAAAATGAATACAAAATAAAAAACTTTCAGAAATTAAGACCCACCCACCCGTACGGCGTACATTACGAAAACTTAACGTAAAGCATACATCTAGCACATGACATAAATAAACCGAGTAAATCAGGATCCAATTTACTTGGAATGTCCAATTCCAATTCTCAATCATTGTAAAGGGTTTTCCAATAAGAGGTGTTATTTTGGTATTAATAGAAAAATGCCATTTTTTGAGATAAATGATCGGATGTTTATTTCATAATAAAGAGGAAGGTATGCCCTTAGTAATAAAAAACAACATCAGCCAAATGGCCACCACGAGCACGCATACAGGACCATATCCTTTCCATGAAATTTTCCATAACCAAATCGCAAAGTGGCTGCCCTATGTCCTCGATAGCCTCACGAGTTTTATCTTTGAGGTCTTGAATCGACGCTGGGCTGTTGGCGTAGACCTTATCTTTCACGTGGCCCCAAAGGAAGAAGTCGCAAGGTGTTAAATCACGAGATCTCGGTGGCCAATTGTGATCACCGGTCCGGAAACTTTTCCCTTGTGTTTTTTCACCATTTTTGTAGTGAATTTTAATAATTTCAATGCGTTATTGAAGGGTGTATCGTTCGATTTTTTGTAATGGCGTAGTTTCTACTTGTCAAATGTGAAAGAATGAAAGCTTCAAAAGTGACAGCTAGCGAAATGACGGGTCATTCACAAGAACACCTCTTATTGGAAAACCTTTTATATAGAAATGTTTCTCAACAGTTTCTCAAATAAAGTGTTTTGCAGCATGTATCCGAGTTTGAGGTATATTTTCACGGTGGCGCCATCTAGATATTGAGGTGTTTGGGAATAACCATTTCCTTTATATGAAATGGTTATTTTTACTATGCAACCAAAACAAAAACAAACACGATCAGCAAATGTCAAAAGCCGATGATGCCAAACACTTGAAATTGCAATTTATTTTCATTTGTGTTGTGGTACGCTTGAATTTAGAAATCGATACATATTGCAGTGCTGCGGTGAGTGTATTCTAATCTTGCTGCGCAGTGAACTATGCACATTGTGTTTTGGGCATTACACATTCCCAACACGGAAGAATAAATGGATTCTAAATACTGAATAGCTGTGTGACTGAAAGGGACGGCATTACCTAACACGCAAAAAAACGGGACAAATTTTTTGGTCGGCCAACTGGTTTACGTGGTAGGAATTATGGGAAAGCTATGCATGTTGATAATTGTATAGCGATGACTTACGAAATTTTTCATTCCTATAAAACAAAATGGCTTCCGGAAGTGATGAACGGATTGATGAATTCTTGGTTTAATTTACTGAAACTAATTAATTAATTAATTGCATATGTTTTCAAGTGATTGCAGTAATGTTGTTCGCCGCAACTTGTGTTTGTTTCCGTTTTACGTATCTATAATTATGGGTAGAACATTCATGACACTTTAGGCGTCTCATCCCATACTTACGCTTACTACGGACAAACGGATCTCTCTTTTCCGTCTCGTGCAAAAATGCACGTTCGTGATGGTGTAAATGCAGCATAACACGGAAGATTTAAGTTATGTCCAATACTAATGACCCATCTGACAGAAAGCGATATCACTACCTAACACACTAAAATACATAGCACGTATTTTGGTCGGCCATCTTGTTTACGTGCTAGGTATTAAAGAAAGTTCTGCATGTTGATATTTTTATAGCACTGGCTAAGGGAATTTCGCTTTCCTACAAAAAAAAAAGATAATGGCTTCCGGATGTGATGAACAGACAATTATTTATTTATTTCGTGTAATTGATTGATAAATTGTTGGTTAAATTTACTGAAACCAATTATCACTCTCCTTTGACGTGTTTTAAATCAGAAATGGAAACGTTTTCAAGTGATTGCAGAAATCAACTTGTGCCGAAACTTTGTTTATTTTCATTTTACATATCTGTAATTATGGTTAGATCCTCCATAACAATTAAGGCGTCTGATTTGCAATCTCATTCGCAGTCGATGTTAGTTAAGGCGCGTCGGTTGACAGGTAAGACTCACTAAGTATACATTTCAGCTAAAATTACCTTTTATGAATAAGAGCATTATTACTTAATAATCTATCTCACGAACGACTCAGTAAGTCCATTAATCGTTCCCAAATATCAGTATAAGATTTTCAAATTTCATCAACTTCGGTTTCTTAGGTTTTAACGACGGGAAAAAATTACGAAAACCTCATTATTTGCAGTTGGTTCTAAATGCCCTTAGTGAGTTTTACCTGTCAACCGATGCGCCTTAACTAACATCGCCTGCGGACGAACGGCTCTCTCTCTCTGTCCCATCTCATGCGAAAATGCGCGTGCGCGATGTCGTAAATCCAGCTTAAACCTTTCCGACAGAAGAATTTACCTACTACCTAATACAATATATTAAAGTTGAGATCTGCTTCCAGTAATTTTCAACTAGCTGACCCGGCGAACTTTGTACCGCCTACCAGTCAGTGAATGTAGTGATACCTTTTAGCTAAACTTAAATTTATGATTTTAATGAACGTAATAAAGTAAATACAAAAAAATTATTCAGTTGGGATAATATATTTAAAGAAAATAAAAATTCAATAAAAGTATAAAAATCAAGTATTTCAATGGCGTGTCGGTAAGACATTTGCTTTGATGAAGCTACGTATTTTGCTGCATGGGTTAAACTCTGGTTGATTCTCTTCAGTGAAGCACATTGTGATATACGACATTTTTCATTATCAGGCGCAAGAATAAATAAAGCGGATGATTAGCCGACACATGTGAACATGCCGCGTACAATTGACATGAGTAAAACATGCATTTTCTTAATTCAGATCACAAACACTCAAGGATTGGCCTTTATAATTTGTTAATCTTCATGGTGAATGCAAGACGAACCGGAAATTGAATTTGTTTAAACTCAAAGGGCATATCGGTTGGGATCATATGAATCCTCGGAATGAGAACTTCCTCACCTTTGACTTTTTCCTTTATTTTAGTCGCGTGAATCACATTGATCATCAGTTTTATTATCACCAAACGCGTTCAGTTGCCAGTTTTGGTTGGTCTAGATTTTGAAGCATGAGACAACCTTTAGTTGTAAATTGTACGGTGGTAAGCCAGGCACATCCAAGGAGTTTAAAAATTCAGTTGGATAGTTGGTGGCTTCATCTTCGTTTGTTACACGGTAAATAGATTTGAAAGAATGCAGAGTACCAACGATTTGATTCTGAATTAAAAAGTTTAAGTCGCCCAAATCTGTATTCTTAGCCGCTAAAATTACTCCCTCACTCATCTATTCGTTATTTTTGTGGCTAGCAATGATATTCGGGATGAGCTTGTCCTTCGATGAGACAAAATTGCAAAAATTCGGAGGAAATGAAATCAATCCACTCGATTCGTTGACAGGAACACGGCCATTAGATACCGATAGTCAGTAATTGTTTGGAGAAATCTTGGACAGATGCATCGTTCAGCAATGCAACTTTCATATTTGCAGCCAGATGAAGTTTCTTCACCTAGCGCCGCAGATTTGATGATTTGAGGCAAGCTTTTATTTTATTGGCAGCAGTCGATCTTGGAATGACTGACTGTGTTTGGCGGAAATCGCCAGACAGTAAAATCAATGCGCCTCCAAAACAATTGTGGTTATTTTTGTTCTTAATATTTCTGTTCACATTTCGATTCTAGCACTTTCTATATATTTGAAAATCTTTCTAGATTAGTTTTTTGTGTTTCTTTTTAACAAATTTTTCCGATAATTTAAAAGTTATTCTGCTATTGGGGGCAGAGACGAATCCAACAAATCAGAGATCACCGAAATCGGTCCAGCCGTTCTTGCGTTATAAGTGGTGTAACTAACCCGACTTTGTTTTATTTATATATAGATGTCCCACTTATACATTGAAAGGGTGTAGGATGCTTAAGTAAACATCTTAAGTAAATCTTTCGCCACCGACTAAGTGGGAATCCTGTATACACAAAACATTACAGCGTATGGCGTATACGTACTATTTTTTGTCAGCACCAGACACTCTTTGGACAGAAGCGTTTTAAAAACTGAGTGCAATGCAAGCAAGTTCCACGTGGTCTTCCAAACAATAACGACTGAACCTCCTACCCAATGCAAGCAGGTGAATAAAAATACAGCCAACCTTAAACTACTTCATAAAATGTTATTAATTTACCAATTTTTCGACAGAGATTTTAAAGTAATAATACTTTCGGTCTTACAATGTATACTTATCTAACCTACAGTACTTAATAATTATTACAACAAAAAGATAGCATATTCCAGAGAAGTGTATAAATAGTTCTTTCCATTGTCATTAAGAGTAAAATGTCAGCACTGGTGTTTGATTGCCGCGTGCCAATATAATTGGGCAGTTAATATCACTGGTCAGCATTTCCAGCCAAGACATGTAGAGTGGCGGGGAGATGGCCTCCTGAAGGGCAACAAAAAAAAAAATCAGCATCAAACCAACAACACATGCAATCCGAAACTTACCCGCCTTGGCATTGGCAAAGACATCACAACCAACGCCGCCTCGGAAGAGTGATCCACCAGCAGTTCATGGATACGCAACTGGCGGTAGGTTTTCTCTTCCAAACTAAGAATCTCCTCCTCCGTAAGAGAGCCCGACTGTTGGTGGGGGGTTTGCACGAAACCGTCCAATAGGTTTCTGTGTCGTTCAATGGTGTCCAATCGTGGTCTGTCGAATACCCCCTTCAACATAACCAGTGACGAGTAGTTGATGCGAAGCTTCTTCAGAAGGTTAGACATACTGCAGCAGAAAGATTTGTAAATTGTGGAACTTATTTGTCAGAAAGCGTAACGTACCTCTTTTCCTCTTCTTCTAGGTTCAAGCGACGATTGGTCATCGCAAACACTCGCAGCTTGCAATGTGCCCAGTTGGAGCGCATTGAAATGATGTAAGGCAGCAACATTGTCAGACCTCCGTCATCATACATCCACCAAATGTCGATGGTGCCTTTGGGTTGCTTTCTAGAGAACACTGTCACAGCATCCAACAGGTCCTTTGGCACTTCGGAGCCACCTTTCGTTGAGTAGATAATATTGTCACTCGATTGGTATTTATTTGCCGAGTTGCTCATGTTTGGCATTGGCGGAGGCTGTGGCACAGTCAAAGTGCTTGTCGAGCTTTCCATGCCGGCCAAATTCAAATTCGAGTCCACATGCAAGATATCCGAAGTCGCTTGCATGTGTGGTATCGTCAAGTTGGCGGCGCCCTGCGCGCCATCAATCTTCGTATGACCATTCAGCACTAAGACGGGCGGGGTTTGAATTTCATGATTCAACTCGGAGAAGTCAAGGCCGTGTGGTACGTGCAGTATAGCTACGCCCATTCGCAGAGAGAAGCAGTTACTGAAATAAGAAATAAGTCAGTTATTCCCCGTTAATGGTGAATCGTATTTGTGCTTACTGCAAAATTTCGAAATACGATGCCACCTCCTCGCGGCGACACATCCTCCAGTCGTTCTTGTAGCCCATGAGCACTATATTCGGCGTGAGTTTGCCAAAGCCACTGGCCTTGATAAGGGCTGACGTACCTTCTTCCATTGTGAAGCCATCCATCACGTTGTAGAAGGCTTTGATCTTTCGGGCGTCCAGGTACTTTTGGCCCTCTTTGATTTGATTCTTTCGGTTCTTGTAACCAATTTTCATCTAAATCAACGAATTTTGTTAAACAAAGTGAAACTTCAAACTGACATCTGTCACTTACCGGAATAACCTTTCCGACCATCATCAGTGAATTGTTTTTGGTAATCAAATTGCCCAGATCGATGAGTGGGGGACGAATCTTTGGATCTCCGGAAAGAACCAAGACCTGTGGATGATAGTTCTTGACGTGGTCAGAAATTGTGCTTAATTTTTGGGTGGCAGTCAGGGCTGCTTTGTACGTTTGAGCCTGTGTCGAATCGCCCCAATTGACATCTGCAATATTGAAAGTTAGAAAGGTTTTAAAAGGTGATCGAGCAGGGTGCGCAAATACCTGGCTTCCTGTAGACCACGACTAGATATAGAGCAAAAATGATGATAAACGTTATCAGGGATGATTTCCACTCGATGAGGAACATGATCGCCACACACGTGAAGAAGCCGAATAAACTCAGCCAGGCGTTGTAATACTGAAAGAACATCGATTTGTTAAACGTCAGTTCTGACAAATGCTTGGGTGCACATTTTATGATGACTGCGCAACATCTTACTAAACGAATAAAATTCCCGGATGAAGATGAAGAATTCGCTTACCTTAAATGTCGGCCTCCAGCCGAGCGGCTTAACAAAGCCTGCATGGAATGTGCAGAAGTTGATCAATGCATACGACGCCAAGTAGAAGTTGGAAATCATGGGAGCAATCACGTTTAGTTCCCCGATCAACAGGAACCCAGACGAAATTAGGAATGTCAGCACATAGCCACGATAAGGCTCACCATGTTTGCCGTAGGGTTTCGAAAAGAAAATCAATCCAGGATATATCTGATCAGTGCCAAGAGCCTGAACCAATCGCGGCACCGACAGCAGATTTGTCAGCGCGGTACTTAATGTTGCCGCAAAGCATCCAGCATAGATGAGTGGTCCCCAAACGGACATAAGTTGCATTATTGAGTAGGAGTTCGCCAAACCATATTCGCAAGTCTGAAATTTGAAATTTTCATAAGTTCCCATCACAATGGAAAGAAAAATAAACCTTCATACATTATTAAGCGCACATGGCACATTGACTCCGACCAGTGTTCCATTGACAAGATCTGCAACATCGCCGGACGCATCACGAACGGCGGCACTTCCAGCGAATACCACAAAGAGTGCATACGATATCATTGAAATGAGCAAGGCCAACATGGTACCCTTTGGAATGGATTTGCCAGCGTCTTTCAGATCTCCAGAGATGTTCGCTCCGGCTTGGATACCCGTCACACTGGGGAAGAAGATGGCGAAAACGCTGAAGAAATCCTGATTCACACCTTCGGAGAATCTATAGCTAGGTCCAAGGTTGTCGTTGATATTACCCACTAGAAGGAGCAAAGTCAATTCAACTCTTGTGAGTGACGAACTAGTAAAAAAACCTACATGAGAATCCCACGAAACCTTTGGCAATCTTCTGCTCGTCGCCTTGAGGACCGATACCAGCTCCAATTAAAAAATTAAAAATCGCCAAGACAATGGTAACAATTAGGAAGTTCTGCGCCTTTGATTCCCATTCCATTCCGATACAGCAGATCAGGATTAGAACAAGGATTGTGACAACACCAACTATGCGAACGTCGTTGATGCCTCCATCAACGATTTTCATGCCGTGGCTGCCTGCAAATTGGAGAGAATCAAAAATTGCACAAAACCCCCGTCCGTGGGTATACTTACGCAACAATTCATTTAACGAATCGCAGAAACCGATTGTGTTCATGGACGCTGCTACGGCATTAGCAAATGCAAATACCACGCCGACAGATGCTCCAAATTCGGGCCCCAGCGACCGAGAGATGATAAAGTACACACCACCACCTTTCACCTCACCATTTGTACTAATGGCGGATAAGGATAACGTTGTTATGACACACACAACAGATGACACAGCAATGATGATCAGCGATTGTATGATACCAGATTGCGCTACAACCCAACTGAGACGCAGGAAGAGCATAACGCCCCAAATGTTCAGGAGACATGGTATAACCACACCGACAATCCAACCCAGCTTAATTTGATGTCCGCTAACGGCTTTGCCGTCTTCGGCAGCATGGGCATCCTGCAAAGCAAAATTAAAATCAAAATAATGTTGAAAAATGTGGAATCGAAATTAATTTTAATATTTATGAGAATTCTCTAAGGAATCTAACACCGCCATCTATTGTCAGCAAATAGCCAACTATTCAATAGTTTTGAACATAACCATTCGATTATAAATGGCAGCCGACTTCAAATCGAGAGATGACAGACACCTCCGTCTGGAACTAAAATTTGAACGCTTCACAAAACAAAAGAAAATATGAACCGTATAAAACAATTTAGAGCATTCACTTTGAGTACTCTAAACCTCCCGACTTAACCTGTTAACTATTAGAATTTTGCATGGAAATAAGCCAACTTAAGTTCTCACCATTATACTACGATTATCGACCAGTTTCAAGTACATATTTGCCTGAACTCAAATGCATCTTCGGTTATTTTTGACAGAAGCTTAAGCTCACAAAATGCTATCATCATATAAATAAAATTGGTGTAGTTCTGTTCGACTAAGATTGAATTTGACTGCATGTATTTAAATGCAAAGATCTTAGAAACTGCTCAGTATATTCTGAGCTAGGATACCTAGGCCTACAATATCTACTTTGTCTCAACTCTATATCTCTATAAATTCCGGAAAAAATTGGACAAGAGTAATTTATTTTTTCGTTTTGCTTTTTTCTTTGTCACGCTTTCGATTCGAAAATACTGGGAGCATTTAAATATAGTTAACAGCAGCTTATAGAGGACATCTGCATGTACAACTTAGGATATCCAATAACTCGATAACTTAAAAGGTTTTTAAATAAATAGGCAACATTTGAAACATTTCTACGATTTTCACCTGCATGAGTAGATATGCACTTCATTCTCAAATCAAACATAGTAACTGCGCAATATTTTGACCAGTGTTGCCACCAATGTTACCAGTGTCGGCGCAGTGGCTTAGTGGTTAGTGTGTTGGACTACTAAGCGAGGGGTTCCAGGTTCGAATCCCGAGAAAAAACCCAAATTCCAACTTAAGGTTTTTTTCACTGCGCCACCTCTCGCGAACGTCTGACAAACATCCGAGAGTATAACTGTCATGAAAGAGCTTCTCAATTGGCCGTTTGTAGATCCCTTCCATTCGTCCCAAAAATAAAAACTCACACAAGACGAATGGTTGTGAGAAGCTAGGCTTGGGTCCATACGGACCTGTTGCGCCAATTATTTATTTTTATTTTATTTTATTTTTTTTTGTTGCCACTAAAAAATGAATCCGGTCAAATCTGACCGAATGACGGATTTTTATTTTTTTTAAATTCGGTCAGAAAATCCGGTCAAAAGATAAAAAAAGAATTTTTTACCAGAAGTTCGGTCAAAAATGGAATATAGTAATATATTTTAACAAAAAATTATATTATATTATATGCATATAGTTTTTTTTTATTTTTCTAAACTAATCTTAATTAAAGCTTATAAAACAACAAAAAAAAACTTGAAAAGCTTTGCGTCCCAACGCTTTGCAGAAAAAGGAACGTTCCACTCCACGTCGGCGTTTGAATTTGGTAAAACCAAATACGAAATTGCAAAATATTCTAAATGGTCGTCACTTCAGCTGTGTTTAAATGCACACCCTCAGTCACACTTGGTGGGAGCATTCAAATGAAACAGCCGCGAGGATCCCCTGTAACCTGTATTCTAGAAGTATTCACAATAAATTGGTTTCTATATGAAATTGTGAGTGTGTTCGTTAAGTATGGCCAAATATCATTCAAATTATAGTAATCTGACATAATGATTGACATTTATACTTTTTCCTTAAGCTAAGTATCCTGCTCGCGCTAAATTGTATCTCCCAAACAAAAAAGTCTACAAAGATAAAATTTAGCGCGAATTAAAACACTTGGTTCTTACTTTTAAAATTAAACAATATTTATTTGGAACTATGTCCTTTATTATTGAAATACTTTTTACTAATTCTAAAAGGAGCTTAAGGCTACTATGTAGTTACAATAAGACTGTCGATAAATTCATCATACAGTCGTATTTATATACTTTTCTTATCTATCTACAAGGAGACCCAAGCGTACAATCGTCTTGCTTGATAATGAAGAAGAGATAATATTCCAACATTGTATACAAACGATATTATCTCTTTTACATATGTTATCATTGTAGCGTTGTGTGCAAGACTGTACTAGAGACTAAAGATATCATTGAATACAAATAATGTTATCTTTTTTCTCAATATGTTTTGCTATGGATACTTAACTCCCCCCCTTGTTAAACGAAATCGTCCCGATTTTTCGACGCTATTTTTAACATCTCTCTTTCATAAGTTTTGTTATATGCGTCAATCTTTTTTTGTTTTTGACGATCTGTTATACATTGTATAGTTTTTATCATTACGTACGTAAATGCTAGAATAACAATCAGTGTTACAATTGTGTATATAGTTGATAATATCGGTTTTTCTTCAAAAGGAATAATTAGTTTTTTTAAAGTATCTATGTTATCGAATTTGTACATTGTATCTTCTTTAATTATTTGGTCGATGTAAGACTCTGAATTATGATTTCTTAATATAACTTCTTTAATTTGCTTATGCATGTTTTTGTATATTTTATCATCTAGATTTATAGTATTTTCATAAGTAACTAAGTTTATACCATTAATTGTTTGATTATTTAGCTTATGCTTACCGCTTAATAACATAACACCGGATTCAATTTCTAAGTCGTAATCGTATTCTTGTTTAATGTTGCATTTTGAAGTTATATTCTTTAAAAGTGGAATAAGACAATTTTCTTCTTCAAAGTTAATTTCACAAATGTTTTTACTTAGATGATTTTGACAATTTCTTGTTCTTAAATAAGTTTGGTTACATAAGGCAATTGTTTTATCTGTAATGATTTTTCCATGTTTTGAATTTAAGGGTGTTACTTTATACAATTTACATGATTTAATTAGAACTGGATATTTATATATTGTGATGAAGAATTCATCAGTTCTAGCTAATAATATTTTAGAGTACTCAAGTATATTTATTATGGGTACTTGAATTATTTCATGTTGAATAATATTTTTAATGTCATCTAAGTCTAGGCTTTCTGATAAATATTCATTATTTTTTGCTGCATTAATTGTTCTGGTCAATAATAATAATTGTTCGTACACTTGTTCTATTACTAAATGTTCTTTAAGGCTCTGACCTTCGAATTGTTGCAAAATTTGTTCGAATCTAGAATTTATAGTTTTTTGTTTATTATTGTTTTCTATGAGATTATTTATACTCGTTTCTATGTTAACTAAGTCATAATGGTCAGGATTACCAAACACATATTTGAAAGCTGTTCCTAAAAAGTTAATTGATCTAGTATGCCTAGTATGTTCTTGTAATTGGTCTGCTAAATTCTTAATTTTACTTAACCAAATTTTTTCTTCTTGTGTAGGTTGATAGTTACTAGTTACGATATTTACGTAAGGTTGAAATATCGAAGTCAGGTTGGTGGCATGTAACAAATAAGTTTGTTCTTTGAATAAATACACGTCATCTGTTTGCGTAAGTATAAACTTCTTGTTTAGTAACTCAGTTATTTGAACGTTTCCTTGCCCTTCTTGACTCTGTACAATTCCTAGTAATGTTAGGAATATTAATATTTTCGTCATCTAAAAAATGATAATTCTTTATGTTATCCTTGTGAATTTTTATTCCCTCTTTAGAGATTACAGTGTCTCCTTTATCTTCTTCTACTATTCTTGTTATGTATCTGGCGTTAGATTTCTTTCTAAGACCTGTGATTCTTACCATTATCTTATCTCCTTTTTTATATTCTCTGTGTCGAGTTCCTTTATTTAGACGTTCGATCACTTTTTTGGATGCTGAGTTTAGTTTATTTATTATAATTTCACTATTGCTATATTTATTTTGATTAAAGAAAATGTCTCTAGGTTTCAAACCGGTAACTGAGTGTATAGAATTATTTAATTCACGCACTGTTCTAAATATTTCTTCGATAAGTCTTGTTTTATTCTGAATTGTGAATATTCTAGACAGTTCAGTTATTGTACCGTTTACACGTTCTACCTGACCGTTCGCTGTCGATCTGTATACTGGAGTTTCTACTTTAGTTATGTTGTATTTCAAACACATTTGGTTCACCATTTCTGTTTTGAATTTAATTTGGTGGAAACCTGACTCCAAATCTAACGTTGTAAAGTACTTGGCTTTACCTAAATTTTGAATTGTCATGTTGACATCCGGAATGGGGTATCTGTCTGTTACAGTGTGAGCGTTAAGTTTTTGGAAATCAACAACCATGCGCCGTTTTGGTTTTCCTTTTTCGTCCAAACCTTTTTTAGGTACTGTCCATATGGGACTGTTATAAGGACTATGGCTTTTTTCTATTATATTGTCATGTAAGAGTTTCTGTATTTCTTTGTTTACGAATTCGTTATCTGCTATGGGATATGGATATTGTTTAACATAAACCGGATTATCATTGGTCGTCCTAATGCTTGCTTCTATAGTATCTGTAAAGGGTAACGGTCCTATGCTGTTATTAATCTTCATCAGTCTATCTATGTCTGCTTTATAAATATTATTTTCCCCAATTATGTAATTAATTTTCTGAATAGATTCGACACTGCTTATGGTAGTTAGAGTCATATTACTGAAATTTATTTCCGCGTTTAGAACTTTAAGTCCTTCATATCCTAATATCATATCAAAAGACTGAATATCCTCTAATTCAAAAAATGTTATATTTTTCTTTAATATCCTAACTACTTTCTTTGTATCTACCATAGAATAACCATGCATTGTTTTTATTTTTATAGGTTTAATTTTAATTTTTTCGCTAGAATCGCATTTTCTATTAATGTAATTATGGGTTGCACCAGTATCAATAAGAATTTTATAAATTTTCTTAGAAATAGTACTAGTTAAATTTAAGCAGGGCAACCCGTCTACTAGTTTAAATGATCTATTCTTATGTTATTATTTACCATACATTCCGTTTCATCTGCTTCTGCATATGTACTGCTGACATCGTCTCTGCGTTGTTGTCGGGAGTTATTTACTCTCTGCTGCTTGAAGTTCTGCTGATAAGATCGTTGCGGTCTGTTGTGTGTGTTGAAACTCCCGCTGTGTTCACGTTTCGCTGGTGGATTATATACATCGGGTTTGTATTGATTCCAATTTTGTCGCTGTGCATGTACAATTTGTCTCGAGTTTATCTCCATCGGCTGTGGTCCGTCATTTCTCTTGGAAGGGTTTAGGCGTGGTCCTTGATTGTGTTGCTGCATATTATCGTATTGCTTCTGGGGTTGATAATTCGTTGTTTGGCTCGAATAATTTGGTCTTCTTTCGTTTCTGTGTTCATGTGGCATATTTTTGTGGTGCTTATCTTGAGTGAGATGTAAATGCCTGTGCACATTATCATGTTCTATTCTGCGAGCAATTGCGAATGTGTGTTCTAGATCATTTATTGTAGCTGAATATAATGATCCTCTTGTAAAGTTGTCACTCATACCATCAATGAATATACGAACTGCGTCGTCGTTAGCATTTTTAATTAGTCTGTCGATTATATTCGGCGGATCACCTGACATAGTGATTTTTGATATTATTAAATTGAGATTTTTATTTATCTCGTCGTGGTATTCAGACAGTGTGCTTCTTTTTTGCGTGATGGCTTTCATCATGTCTTGTAGCACGTATAGAGGTTCTTGATTAGAGTACGTATAATCTAATCTGTTACGTATCGCCTCAAAATTAAAAATTGTGTTATAATTAGTTAACACATTCGCGGCTGCACCCTGTATTTTACTTTTCACTATAGTCAATGCTGCTGCGTACTTACTGTGTGTTTTGAGGTTTTTAATGCTGTCCATTAATCTGGATGCTTCTTCGCGCCACGACCGATAATTTGATTGATCGCCGTTGAAAATAGGTAGGCTTTTAAATGCGTCTAACTGTATTTCACTACCATCTGTATATGTGGTTCTTATTTCCTCTAGCACAGGTATGTTTGGTACTATGCCTAATCCAGATTTTACTTCATTTAGTTTTGTTTCTAAATTAGTGTTTATTTGATTTTGGTTAGTTATTATTGCTGCTAACCTTGCATTCTCTGTGCGTGTGTGCTCTAGGGTTTGTGTTACTGTGTTGCACCTGGTTTCTAAAGCTTCTAATCTTGCCATTAATACTGCGAGTTGTTCCATTTTGAACTCGTGTCTGTTGTCGTCGAATTTGTGTGTTTTTTTTTCCACATATACACTTTCACTGAATTGCTTTGCTGCTTCGTACGAAGGAGCTATATTTGTACCTGCTATGCTAGGTAATTCTTGTAACCGGTAACGCGAGTGTTCTGTTTATACTAGATTTCACTACTTGTTCCCGAGGTCCGCTCGATTGAAGTTAAAAAGTATATTTAACCTCCTGGCAGGATCGCCAATTAAAACACTTGGTTCTTACTTTTAAAATTAAACAATATTTATTTGGAACTATGTCCTTTATTATTGAAATACTTTTTACTAATTCTAAAAGGAGCTTAAGGCTACTATGTAGTTACAATAAGACTGTCGATAAATTCATCATACAGTCGTATTTATATACTTTTCTTATCTATCTACAAGGAGACCCAAGCGTACAATCGTCTTGCTTGATAATGAAGAAGAGATAATATTCCAACATTGTATACAAACGATATTATCTCTTTTACATATGTTATCATTGTAGCGTTGTGTGCAAGACTGTACTAGAGACTAAAGATATCATTGAATACAAATAATGTTATCTTTTTTCTCAATATGTTTTGCTATGGATACTTAACTCGCGGCAGTTTAGCAAAGCTGTATCCTGTTCGCACACTAAATTCTTAACTTCATATAGATGGGCCGAGGAAAAGTCTCCACTCATTTAGCCCGCCAAATAAATGTCCGGTACATTAAATCGAATATAAATTTTGACACAAGAAAAGGAGGAAACAATTTGTGTTGTGTTTACTTTGGATTTTTTTCAGAGGAAACCGCAGATAACATTTGTGCGATAGTATAAAAGAGAACGCAAAACCAAAAATTCCGTTTCATGCGATAAAAAAACATAAAAAAATTGCATGGCTTGTGGAGGAACAATGCAAATAGGGATTTATCCAACACGAAGGAACGTGTCGTCTTCTGCTTGCTATTATAGAACTTATTTGAGCTGCTGCAGCAATGAAAATATCTTCTTCAATTTTGCTAATATCTATTGTTTTGGAACGATTCAAACAATGCATTGTCTTTAAAGTTTGAAATTCGAAAATTGTGTGTACGCGAATTATTAAAACAACGTTTACTGTCATGAACAAATAGTTTCTGTCCCATCTATATGATGTTTAATGATTTAGCGAGCATTTATCTTTGGTGTAGAGAAATGAAGTGGAGACTAGGGACGCTAAAATTTAGCGCGAGCAGGATACTAGGCTTTATGTAGAAATTAGTGTAGACTTTATGACAAATGTCAATTATATGCTTTAGGCTCTAAATACAATGGCTATTACTTAAACTTGACAATTTTACTTTATATTAATTAATTTTTTAAACATCCTCAACAGCATGGAATTAAAAGTTGGAGTTCCCATTATGCTGCTTCGCAATTTGAATCCCCTAAGCTTTGTAATGGAACCAGATTGAGAGTGATTTCCTTACAGAAAAACGTTATTGAGGCGTTAATTTTAGCTGGGTCTGGTAAAGCAGATACGGTGTTTGTACCAAGAATAGAAATAATTCCCAGCAATTATCCATTTCAGTTTAAACGGACTCAATTTCCTATTAATGTTTGTTCTGCCACGACAATCAATAAGTTAGAGGGTCAAACTTTAAGAAAAGCGGGAGTTGAATTAATTAAGAATTGCTTCAGCCACGGGCAGTTATATCTTATAGGTAGCGTGCTCCAGGGTAAGTAATGCAGCAAATATCACTATCTTAGTCGATAGAAACCGCTAATATAGTATACAAAGAAGCGTTACATTAATAAAAAAAAATGAGCTAAATATTATAAAATTATTTTCATTGTCCAAAGAATATTAAATTATTGCCGATTAGTCCAACGAGCATGTGCAATGCCATGAAGATAAAGGCAGAGTGGGCCCAGTCTACGGGTTCAAGTCCCTGACTTTTGCAGAAGGCTCTTTCTGAAATTTTTTTCCATCAATTGTTCTGAAACCACATTTTGCACGTGCGAGGCCGGGCGGGTACAGCTAGTTATAGTATAAATCTCAATGCGTCGATGCATTTGTCAGTCTGACAGCTGGCTAACTTGTCTCTGCTTTGATTGGCCTAGATTGGTCACATGAACAGCTTTTTAGTTGACGTTTATTGAGGGGAAACTGACGAATCTAGTCAAGACAACGGAAATGGAATACGAGACGTCAATCATAACAATATATATCTGTTCTTTTTCTTTTAAATCTTGCGAATTTTTACTAATTCTTACGAATTTTTACTCAATGGCGTTCCTTAACTCGAAAAGTTCGTTAAAGAGAGAGCCATCGAGAGAGCAAGATTTTACCCCTTCACTGAGAATCTAAGAAAGTTCTTGGTGTAAGAATTGACAAAGCTGTCAGTAACCTTACAATTAATATCTGATTTGAAATTTGTCCAATTTGACATATTGCATTTGTTTTGATTTCTTGCGTATTAAAATAATATTAATAGGCGGAAAAATAAAATTGAATGTTCTCCTTAGATTCTTTTCGAATGTCGCGGCGAAATTCTTCCTTGCTGTAAGGAGTAAGAAAGGACAATCTCCTTCACGTAATTGTTAATGCCTTGCCGCTTTTTCCTCTTCTCGAATGTTTGTTGGTCAATCAGTACAAACTCGTCCATATACTCGGACAGATTCATGAAGAAGAAGTTGGATTAACTCCGAATCGCTTTCATCACTATGTAGATGAATCAACTAATTTTGTTCGTAAATTAGCAAATTTTTCGAGTTTATACGATATTCTAACAACTTTTTGAATTTTTGAATTCTGCATCTGTCATTTTCATGGATTAGGTACTACAAAAGCGTTCCCCTTTTTCGATAGTGTCTCTGTGGGAGAATTTATCCCGACCACTGCAATTTTGATAGTGTTTTCCATTCCTACTACAAAAGTAAAGGAACAGACCTAATATTAACCATTGTTAAGAAACAGAGCGCATTCAATTTGTCAAATAATTTAACCATTGTATAAATAGAACTGTTCTATATATGAATTCCTATAACTCCCAATAGGTGGCACCGATGCAGCGGCGAAAACCAAATAACGTCGCCTTTGCCAGACACTAATGATCGGTTGGCGTTAGTCAAACGGTGGTATCTAAATGGCCTCACACACGTCCTGTTTAAAAGAATGCAGCAATGAATGAAACGAACTTAAAAGAGAAAAAAATTAATATATTCCTACCTTACCCAGAGCTGTGATGGTGACATGCCAGCGTAAACCTCTGCGGTTTTCTCAAAGATACCACAGGCTAATGTACAGAGCACATATAATAATTTTTGGACAGGAACTGAAAGAACAGAAATAAGGATGGAAAACCGACCAACAAGAAATTAATCAGACATGCGAACATACCGACGCAGATCGTCCTCGATACAGTCGCAAACCATGGCTGGCACCCATTTAAATGTTTCCTTGTGGCGCTGGAAGTATTTACCGGAATTGACGTTTTCGATGTCATCGACTCATCTTCCGATGATGTGGACGAAGAAGACATTATAATTTCGTCAGTTTAAACTGAAATATCCAGTGCAACAGAAATCTACCTCCACCGATTATCGTTTTACAAAAAAAAAAATCACTCAAAACCACGGTTTATGAATATGTACGGTTGCTACTTTCTTGACCGTCTCCACTGTTGTACCGACTAATAGCCACATCATACTAGACAACAAAGAATTATCTACCTGTTCGAAATTCATTATTTACTTGCATTAATTTATTTAATCTTAACAATGGGAAATGGAGAACATCCCGATTAGAAAATCGATAAAATGATCTAGGTAAATTGCTTCTAAAGCAAAAACAAACTTTCCCACGCAAATTTGATGGCCGCTATGAATTCATATCTTGGCTGGATTATGAATGACATTTTTAAGATTATTGGAATATTTATCAGAAGTGAACTTTACAGTAAATGCCGCCTTTCAAAAAGATCAATGAAAATTTGTATAAAGTACGCGTTGAACTCGTGCGTGCGTCGGCGCGCTTTGACACGCTTTATCGCAGCTTTACGATTTTAGATGTCAAAGCACGCGAGCCATAGCTTTATTAAACTATTGTGGTTTTCGATTGGGCTTCTTCAGATTTGCTCTCAGACTTCAGATTTCGTGTGTTTAATCGAACATAAAATCGTCACTTGCTCCTTTTTGTGTTGATATTCGTGCGGTTCGAATGTGTGTAGCCTTCGACACTTTTCTAAACATTTTGCATTCACTGGTTAAATTTTATATTAAAACATTCGAAGTTTGCGCCCAAATTGATTTCTAAACATTTGTACCTAAATAATTAACAAAAATAGATCCTCCCGATGCAATGAATTTCTTTGCAGTTGAAAATTTTCACGAAAATGTAAACAAACTCCACTAGTTGTCAAACTCAAACGTACTTGTATTGGTAAATCTGAGAAAAAATCCAGATTCGCAAAAGTGCTCTGAAATCTGAAAAATATTGCTTTCTTTGTACCAAACGAACATAAAAATTGCTCTGAGAGCAAAATAAGTGCTCTGAGAGCGCCCAATCGAATACCACATAAATGCTGCTTTGAAGCGAATACGCGTTGAAGGGCCCAACCCATAGAATCCGTCGCATCCGTTGCGGCAACGTATTCGACTGACAGGTAGATAGAATACACAGCACCTTTTGGAAGCTGACCCGTAAGCAGCGCACGTGCCGGATGCGACGGCTAAAGTAGGTTTACTTTCTACTTTTCTGTCAGTTGCATCCGTCGACGGTTCTTACAGGGAGAGAGGCAGCACTCTAATTGGTGGAAATATTGAGAGAATGGGCAGACAACTGTCATTGGCAGTCACCAGTTTTCTTATATCGTGGGATTTCTTTCTTTTTGTGTGAATTTTGAAGTCCGAAAAGCCTTCTATGGGAATAAGTAAAAAACTGCAAAAAAATTCAAACTATAAATTTTTGCTGAGTTGGTACCTACATTTCATCATGATTATTACAACACTGAATGTTAATGAAAAAGAGCTTTTGTAAATCGCATTTTGCAAGATTTTCTAGTACCAAAATGTTTCAGTACAAAAAGGTAATCATTAAAATAAGTTTGTTAAATTGCGATTTTTATACCAAAGGTTAAATTAAATATAAATTTTACCTTTAAAAATAAGATTATTTAAGAGTCAATTTGAATAGGGTGAATAGGAAAAAAGTTATTACGTTTCGTGGGAAATATGAGGCCAGAGTACTTAAAACACTAGCTGTCACCGTATTCTATGGGACTGCTCGTTCCTTCGAATACGTCAATATTGACGGATCCGTCGACACGACGGATGCAACGGATTCTATAGGCTGGGCCTTTAAGAGAGTAGACTAGAGTATGACAGATTCAGTTTGGTTTTTGGCTAATACCATGTTCCCACCAACGTGAATTAGCTAAATCAACTTGATTTAGCTAAATCATCTCATAAATTACATGATTTATCATACATTTTCATGATTTATAATTACGTGATTTATACGTGTTTAAATTTTAATCGCAAATCCACACAAATTAAAATCGAACATACCTGTTCTTGACTTCAGCACTTTATTCAGCAAACAAAAAAGAAAGAAAAACTGTCACAAAAATTATTTAAAATTCAATTTTCTAATTTTGTTCGTGTTTCGGTGAGTTTTTGATATTTTTATTAAATTCTTGCAATGAAAAATTGTTTTATTCTTGGCAGGTATGGCAAAAAAACAGAAAGAACAACAAAAAACTAACTATCTGGTGTTGGACACCTAATGTCAAAGTCGACAAAAATGTCAATCTAAATCACTTTAAAGTTCGGTGGAGACGCCTTTCGTGATTTGTAAATCACTTTAGCTAAATTACGTCGGTGGGAACATAGTACAAGGTGGCGCAAAAATAACCTTCCGATGTTTTGTGGCTGTAATTTAAAAAAAAAATGGAAAACTTTGATTCTTCTTGTGGATTATTTTTATTTGGTCTTTTAATTTTTTTTACATCAAGTCGAGAACATGATGTCATGTAAATGGCCGCCGCCACAGTTGATTGTCATTTGAGACCTTTTTATGGCATTTTCCATCACTTTGGCCAAAACTTCCGGCGATAGGTCCTCACATTCTTGACGGATATTGTCTTTAAGAGCTGCAAGAGTCTGAGGCTTGTTGACATAAACCCGCGACTTCAAAAAGTCCCACAAAAGGAAGTCTGGAGCTCAAATAAATAGTCACCAATATTCCGCGTTCTGGAGCAGTGTAGCGTCACATTGTTTATTAACGTGTATTTCGCATGTGTTTACTACACAAATGTCAAAACAGAACTTACATTAGGGGCCAATCGCAAAATTTATAGCATTTTCTGATAGGAGGATTACTTTTGCGCCACCTTGTATAATAAACGCACAAATTCAGAGCAGAATTCAAAGTTCCAGTCTACTCCTTTTTTACTTGTAGCTGTAATGTTTATGCAAGAATTGAGAAAGAATTCTCAAAAATACAAAAAACTCATGTTTAACAATATATCAATGTTAAAAACAACATTAATACGGATACATGACCCTTGAATAATTTTGTTGTCTCCAAAAAATCTAAAGAAATCAGAAGTAGAAATAAATGGTATTCCATACACAGAATTAATTAATTTGCATTGAAAAAACATCATATAGCCCTTAAAAACTTTAGTGCGATAAACATTCACCCCTATCGAGGAATCCGTTTGGAAAAAAATTCCGATACGAAACTTAAAGCTGACTCAATTTGCGTTCGAAGTATCCGTTTCGGAAAAAAATAAATGAAGCATATAAACGCATTCATTTCACATTAAAATATTCCGCAGTAATAAGTTGTCGGAGAGCTTCGGAAAAAATATGTAGCGTAGCTGTCAAAAGTAAGTGGTATAACGCGGTTCCTCGCAATGCGACAAGGTGCGCTACATTTCATCGAAGAATTTTTCCGAAAGTTGTATCGGAACGGATACCTCGAATGGAATTTCTCCGATTTCGAACAAATCGGAGAAAATTCCGTTAAAAAAACACCCGTACCTCGATAGGGGTGATTAGCGGATCTGTGCTACTCCAACTATGAACGCACATTCTTTGACCCGATATCGAACAATTCGAAATTGTAAGGTTGTCAAACGCACGTGATAGTAGAGAGTAGGTCTACTCAGGCGTCGTCGCGTTAAACTTTACTGTCGTTTTCCATTGGGCAAAAGGAAGCGTCCGGCAGAGTCCGGAATCGAAAAAATCACTTCTGAAACCGTTTCATTGGCACAAAAAATACTCTTCTGGTGATTCTGAGAAGAGAATTTCGCTTCTCGATTTGATGTCGGAATCCACTCAAGAAGCACTCACACAAATGTAATTTATGTATTACAAGTCAGCTGACAGCCGCCGTAGATTATTTTTTGGCATTTCACCAATACTTTTGTGGGTTCAATCAGAAGCAGTTTTGTTGTTCCATTGGATCACAGAATGAATGGATCCCCGAGTGAAACCAATGGAAACGACATACGTTATTTACGATCTAAAGTCGATATAACGCCTGAAGTTGTATTTCGTTTGGCAGCATATGAGCGAGTTGTTTCTACACAATCTGTCAACGCGTGTGCGACTCAACGCGACATTGTGATGTAGGCATGAGTTCGAAAAAAAAAAACTTAAATGCCTATAGTGTCAGATGTGTTCTTAAATGGGAGCCACTAAAAAAAGTATAGCTACTCGTTTATAAGAGATACCTAATAAATAAAAATGTGAGAGGGTAGATATCTATCTTTAAAACGCAGATTAAACAGCAAATTATTGGTATGTTAGAAACAAAATATGCCTCAAAACATAACCTTGAAGTACCTTCAGATTATAAAAAATACTCTTCGTTTTTGGGTCTTCCAATCTTGAAATTATAGCTTAGTCCTTAGAAGCGGGCTTCCACACCTAAGTCCATTTTAGAACCATACGTATAAGACTTGGACCATTTTGGAAGTTTCACGGATTATTGCTAACCCATGATTTTCTGTAAGGGAGTTCGATGGAGAATCTTTTGTTAAAACCTCTTTCGGAAAAGGCCCAGACGTGCGAGACATTGTACTTTTCTTTTTGAGGTTGTAAACGATGATGCGGCGCAGTGGTTAATAAGATTCACAGAGGAGGGGTAATGCGTGTTGAACTACTAAGCGTGAGTAGTTCTATACAGTAACCATTAAACCAGTTCCCAGGTTCGAATCCCGAAAAAACCCAAATTCCAACTTATGTTTTTTTTTTTCACTGCGCCACCTCCCGCGAATGTCTGACAAACATCAGAGTGTATAACTGTCATTGAAAAGTTTCTTAGTTAGCCGTTGCACCCGGCATAAAATTGAGTTTTTTTTTTCGTTGTTTCCTCAGGTTCTACTTTTGTTAATTTTTAGCATCACATTAAAATATATGAAGAATTTTTCAGTAGAAAGATATACACTTGTAAATCATATCTCTGTACGAATAATGTAAATTGTGCGATAGCAAACTGTACTTTATTAGCGAAATAAATATATCTATCTATCTATCCCTTGTATTTGTCCCAAAAATAAAAAAGAGCACACAAAACGAATGGTTGTGAGAAGTTAGGCCTAGGGTCTCGCGGACCTGTTTTGCTACAATTTTTTTATTCCTTTTTTTTTTAAATGATGATCTTTTGCAGCTCGCAAGCCTGTTGAAGCTCCAATTTGTGTGTGCGCTCTCCATTCTTTAAGCGGTTCTCTAGTCCTATAAATCTCCAGACTAATTTGTCAAATTGTAAGCTTTTTCAATTTTTCTAACTTTTTGCCTTCATGCATGCTGTCACTCATTTGAAAAAGCCCTTTTGCATTTGTTCCAGAACCACCAGAAAATCGATCAAACGTAACCTTCGCCTTTGAGATTAGGGTAACTGAATTGATTTTTCACTCTTGCATGCGTTTTCCCAAGGCTTCCTTACTTTCTTTCTCTTTAAAAATAGAAGCAGCCAGATATATCAAGCCCAGCTGCGCCAATTAGATTGAGCTCTTTTTGTTTATTATCATGACTTTTCTAAAAACTATTCAAAAAACGTAGAACTACACTGAAAAGGTTTGTTCCGTTACTTTTAAATTTTACGATTTCTTACAAACTCTTAAAAGTTTTAATGAATTTTTAACTGAATGTCGAGTTACATTTTTAAAAGAGAGCGGTTCGCGAGAGCAAGACATTACCCCTCCTTTGCGAATCTTTCTAGTTACTTTACTCAACTAATTTCTTATAGCGTTACCCTCAGTGATGCCAATTGAGGCATATTTATGCGTCCGATGCTTGAGGCATTGAGGAATCATTTTTAGAAAAAAAAATCATAATTTTTTGTGAATTGTTTTTACGATTAATTTATACAAATAAATTATAAATTTGGAAACCTGGTACATTCTTTGATCAGAGTTGCATCACTAATTTTCATTTACAACTGTGCGTTATGCTTATTATCTAATTCTTATCTACTTGACTTACTTACCAAACCCATACCATATGGATTGCAGAGGTCAAAAAAGATTTAATTACCTATGGATAAACCAACATTCTGTTAACAAATTTGAATCACCTTGTAGGTTCATAGCACTTCTTTTGTAAAATGTGCAATTTGTATCCTTTTTACTAAAAAAGGCATACTTTTTTTGAAAAATCCATTTTTCGGGCTAAAGCTAAGTATCCTGCTCGCGCTAAATTTTATCTCTCATGCAAAAATGTCTACAAAGATAAAATTTAGCGAGGCAGTTTAGCAAAGCAGTATCATGCTCGCTCGCTAAATTCTTAACTTCATATAGATGGGCCGATGACAAGTCTCCACTCATTTAGCTCGCGAAATAAATGTCCGATACATTAAATCGAAGATAAATGTTGACAGAAGAAGAAGGAGGGAAAAGTTTGTGTTGTGATTATTATGGGTTTTTCGGAGGAGACCGCAGAGAACGTTAGCGTGATAAATAAAAAAAACGCAAAACCAAAATACAAAATAATTACTTAGCGAGCATTTATCTCTGGTGTGGAGAATCGAAGTGGAGACTAGGGACGCTAAAATTTAGCGCGAGTAGGATACTAAGCTTTAGGCATAAACACTGTTTACCCTGTAAAGCAGGTACAGCTTTTTTGAGCAGGGAATATTTTAACGAGTAAGAGGTTTTTGAGGAGTTAGCTGTAGAAGTACAAATAAAGAAATAGAGCAAAGTCAATTAGCTTTACCAACATAGTTTTTTTTACGGAACTTACACTGTCAAAATTTAGCGAACATTAAGCGAAGTGGTGGAGAGAAATATTTGAGAAGCGCTTAATTTTAGCTTTCCTACTAGGCTTAAGAATTGAAAAAGCTTTCAGTCACCTTACAATAACAGCTGATTTTAAATTTGTTTTGATTTCCTGCGTATTAAAATGGTAGCAGCAGGCGGCAAAATTAAATTGAATGTTCTCCTTAAGGTTAATGGCGATGAAATTCTTCCTCGCTGTATCTCAATCTCCTCCATGTAATTTGTAATGCAGTGTCGCTTTTTCCTCTTAGCGATTTCTTGTAGTTCAATAAGTACTAACTCTTCCACATACTCGGATTCATCAGAAAGAAGTTCGATTAATTCCGAATCCCTTCCATCGCTAGAAAAATCAACTAATATTGTTAATAGATTAAAATTAGCCAACGCTTCGAGTTTATCAGACATTTTAACGACTTTTCTTCATAGATTACTATAAAAGCGTTCCCTAACTTTTTTGTAAGTGTCTTTCTCGGAGAGAAATTTCTCCTCACAACTGTCATGTTGACAGTCTTTGAATTCTTGCTACAATAGTAAAGGAACAAACCTAAATTGTATGGAATCTGACAGAACACCAAGATATATCAAAAAACCCTATCAATTAATTCTCGAGCACATCTAAAACTAAAAGTGAGTTAAATAAGAGTCACATTCTAAAGTATCCCATCCATTGTAATACACGTGTATTTGACACTTAGATAGCTCACAAATGTTTATCAAATGTGCTTGATAAAATCAAGTTCAACTTGCCTTTCAGGAAGCATCGAATAGTACATTAAAATTATACTGATACGAACGATTTTACGAATAACAATATCAACTGTCAGTGTCACAGTCAAAATGTCTGTCAATGAAAGATGAATGATAAATAATCTTAATGTAGAATGCGCACACAACTCAAGCTGATATACGTGTGCAATTACCAACGTGTTGATAGCTTATACTTTTCCATAGATAAACACTTATGGCTGCAAGATTTACTATCTATTGAAATGAGAATCAGATTATAATTTAAACGTCCTCCTAAGTCGCGCTGTGAATCATGAATGACATACAGTCTGGCTGAAACAATCGCAGTCTCTCTATAACATGCCTGGCTGGCTATATGAGGTTTTAATTAATAAAAAAAGCTCACGGATCAAAATAACTCGGTTTGGTTTTAACTAGATATAAGCAACTGAAACAGCGTTATCCACGATAACATGCTTAGAAGCGGAGAAAAAAAAATCCAATTTCTAATTCAAATGAATAAAATGACTCAAAGTAGATTTGCTAAGGCAAGCGTTGCTGTTTAGCGTTTGTTAACACAAGATAAAAAAAAGCCAAAAAGTACACTAACTTGTTCAAAGAACCAAAAGTTTAACAATGCAGATAAATTATCAAAATCGATTGTCAAAACATGTCAAGTTATTTACACAGTCGAGGTAGTTGGTATTTTCTAGAATTTGACTAAAAACAATGCCAAGATTACCGGTGTAGTTGTCAATCACTGTAACGTTTTTGATTATGCACTACGTTAGTAATAGTATATCGAATGACAATTTAATTCAAACAGTTTAGATTATGCCATGCGTAATAAATTAATGTCGTTGATATCCGATAAAATGGCAATGACATTTGTGTCAGATTTTATGCAACCTGAAGAGGTTGTGCGCAGTTTAGAGTAACACAGAGTGGAATTTCCCAGAAATTCGGAAATTTTGAAAGTACTTTCCATTAGACTTGGGGGGATCATTGAACTCATGTTAAACTCATTGAAATCTGTTGTAAGAATGTAGGTCTTTTGAAACTTAGGGGAATGGACAGTTTCGAATATGTTCTCTATTTAAATAACAAACGAGTTTCTTATTTAAGAGATGTAAGCAAAAGTGGAATTCCGTAGTAAAAATATAACTAAAGCCGAAACGGATTAAACTGTATTAAAAAAATGTTTTTCGTCCGAATTTTGACGTTTAAAAACGAGCCGCATTTTTCTAACAACTGACAGAGTTTTTGTAAATCGCTGGTATAGAAAACGGTATTCGGATACGTATAGTCTGCTGAAATTGTACGATTAATTTTTATCAATATTATACAGGAACATATTTAAACAAATATATTCTCTCATAAGAACAGGCAGAACCGGTGAATTCTCTGGATGAAATTATCGGTTCCAGTTAAGTCAAACATAGTAAACCTACCTAATAGGTTTATTTGACGTGGCAGCACTAGTGCCCACTAGTGCGCACTGAAAAGTGTCAGCAAAATTTGTCACGCCTGTCAAAAACCCTGCACAACCCTGAAAATTCGGCTTCTATAGGCGTGTTTTTTTGAGCGTGGTTCTCAGCAAAGCAAAGTAAAGTAAGATTTTCAGCACACAACTACTACGAGTCTCGAAGTGTCAAGTGAGCGTAGTTGTTGTATTTACGTGTTTAAAATTCTACTTTACTTTGCTTTGCTGAGAACAAAGCTCAAAAAAACAGGGCTTATATCGAACGCAAAATATTGCCATGTTTTTGACATTGACAAATATTTATCTTTTGGTAGCACTTTTTTCCGATTATTGTTATAAATGAGTGAACTCAAGTCAGAATTTGAGTTTGCCATAATGCAATTAGTTGATAAAAGCGTTCGGAATATAAAGCCTGTTGACACTCGCTCTACTTGACACTTCGAGACTCGCAGTAGTATTGTAATTGTGTGCTGAAAATCTTACTTTACTTTGCTTAGCTGAGAACGAAGCTAAAAAAAACACACCCATAGATGACGAGTTTGAAAAGTAAGCAAAATGACAGCAAACTCAGCACTGAATTCTTGCCCCGTCAAATTAACTGGGGTCAGTTCACGGCACTACTGGGGTGCCCTAGAAGTCATGTCAAACACAGGTTTTCAGTACCAAGGGCGAGTTCAGTGCTATCTCGAACGCATTAGGTTCAACCCAGTGCGCACTAGTGTGCACTAGGGCCCACGTCAAACAAACCTAATAACATTAATGAGTTACAAAAAAACAACAAACGTTGAGGCAGAGACACGAGAATTTGGAGAAGAGATGATTTACAGAATATAGCAACCATACTAAATGGCGCGTAGTCTAATCTGAGAACATTTAAATCATTTCTACAGTCTACGTGAAGTGAATTTACACGAGCATACAATGAATTTTAGGTAGCTGTGTACTCTTTCGTTTGACATACTTTTACAGAGTTTGGGCACAAAACATGTTATCTGAAGCCGATTAGATTGGTCTGCGCTATAGATGTGCTTGAACGCAAAAAGTAGATTGGTCGGTTGCGTCACTTTTCCTATACGTCAGCCACATATGCGAACTGTCAGTAGTCAGTCACATAATTCTTGAGTATATTCATCGGCTACCCCTCCATAGATGGTAAGTTAAAAAACTTTCAAAACTGAGACACATCCAGTCAGCCAGCTGTCAGACTTACTAAACTTACTGAACGACCCCTTTCTGTTTCGTATTCTTATGAATGTATTTTTCTGACATCACCCTTCATTTCCTGACTGACAACAATTCCCGTCGCTTATTTGCTTCCACGAAAATGAATAACCAGCATTATTTTGAAGTTTGAACAGCTGACTAAGAACAGGACACTCGGTTTTGCACGGAACAACTTATAACACTTATGCACAGAAATATTAACGCTGCCATTTCCCCCAAAACATCTTGATTTAAGCAGTCACCCCAAATTATGACGCGCAACACATGACTCCCGCAAAAATAACAAACCCAACCAGAACTTGTGGTCAACATACGTGGCTCATTGAGTCTGTTAATAATAATCCGAAAGTGCTAATAAAAAAACCACATCCATACAAAGAATTCAAGATATAATTGTTATTTTGGTGACGTTAACCTTGACTGAGTAGTCCAGTTTTAAATGAAATCCACTTAACACCTCTTACCAAGCGCTGATAATTTTAAATGTCATCATTATAAGGTTTTTGTTAGCGTCACTTAGCTTCCTTAGTAGCGGGCTGTTAATTAATTGTCAAATAAGAAACTTGCGAGCTCTATTCAGCCACTTTTACGAGTATTATGGTTTACTACGATATTTTTCTTGTGTAAGAGCGTCACATCAAAACACTCAAGTCAGGATTAAGTGCAGAGACTGACAGCGCTGAGTTTTTTTTTTGTTGTCTAATGACAGTACAAATGTGACTTCCTCTCTAATCCATAACACTTGAATTCAAAATAATACGCTTACTACTTGAATGCTGTTACTAAATAAATAATTTTCATTGAATTCGCATTACAAATATGACGATTGTGATACCAATCAGTTGCATAGTTGTTGGCACTAATTAGCATTTGACACAAACTTACCCGAGGCTCCTGTGTCTCTTCGCCATGTAGCTCACCAATGGAGGGCCGTTTAAGGTTCCTCTTTGATGTTCTGTAGTTGTCAAGTCGTGGGAGAGTCTCTCTGAAAGCAAAAAAGGTGATTTTGGGTCATTAAATTTGAAAAAGAAAGATGAACAAGAGAAAATTTAACCAGATTCAACTGGTTGGAAGTAATAATCTCGCCAAAACCAAATGGAACCAGTTCATGACCGAAGAGGTAAACAAAAGCACACGTAAACAATGAGGTATTGGCAATAGTATTGTGCGAAGTGTTAAGGGTTTTATTTTTTTTTTGCAATTTTGTTGTTTTATTAATTTGTGCTGGCACTTTTTGCATGGCTGATGTCATTTAAGTGACAGTTAATTACGAAATTTGTATAGGTACAGCTGAATGTATAAACGTAATGATTTTTTGATAAGATAATAAGGAGTTAGTTAATTCATTAGGCCGGTTGAAGTAGTTTTGGTAGGAAAACTGTAGAATTATACTAATGAGACTTAGAATGGATTTGCTTTGACGTAATGGCATTGGCTAGGAGAGTGATTGAAGCTTATGCAATGGAACGAGCTGGTTACGAACTAATGCTCTCATATGATTTGATTTTCATATGATTTGCATTCGAATGTACTTTTGTAGGCCTGTTTTCTAAGCCATTCTCTTATAAGGATTGCAAAGAAAGCAAAAAATCGTCGTATCTATAAAATCTGTTGAAGCAGAACTTCCCAATAAGCCACTGGGCGATCGCGTTTTCCTATATGAAAGTATGCGAACTTTGTCTAATTTAGTTAAAAAATGGAATAAATCAGAATGCGGTTTTTGTATCAGAAATGGGCCACTTTACATAATAACAGAAGTCATGTGACGTATCATGTAATTTGCATAAGTTGATTTGACAGATCACAGAATTTGCTTTCGAAGAAGAAGAAGTTTCGATGTGAATTTTCGAACGCATATAACCACAGTTTGAATGCTCTTCAACTTAAAGCCCGCATGACACTCATTTTTTCATGTTGAAAATTCAGCGGTGTGTAAAAGAGACTGAAAGTGTTTTACGAAAGGGCTAGCAATTGTTTGCAAAGCAACCACAAATTTTCAAACGAGTTTGTTATCAAATAATCTTGAAATGTCAAAAAAAAAAGCTGCCAGCAGCTGAAAAATGTAATTTGAATACATTTTCAATGTATTTCTTTTTACGTTAATAAAGTTGGTGTGTACGCACTCACTCCTATCGGGAATTTTCGTTCTTATTTCTCATACTGCTTTAGTTTTATTTTAAAAGCAGAAAAAAATGAAAAAAGAATGTAGTGTCATATGGGCTTAAGAAATCTTTGAAGAAAATAAAATATAAATCTGTGACGCCTGGGAAACTCGCACAGTGTTAACAGGGAACAATTCGTGACACGTTTTTATGTCGGCCATCTTATTTATGTGCTTCGAATTATGCTGATGTTTTAATAAAAAAAAATCGCTTATGACCTGGGAAATTTTGCTTCATCGAAAACAAAATGGCTTCTGAAAGTTATGAATGGGCAATAGTTTAAATTAAAAGTTCATAAAACTAATTACTAATCTCATAAGACATGTCTTAAATCAGTGAAAGAATCGTATTCATTTGATTGCTGAAATATTGTTCGCCGAAAATTCTGCTTGCTGCCATTTTATGTGATATCGATAAAGCCGCTCTCTCTCTTTCTTTGTTCATTTGGTACACAAAAAAAAATCATTTTCAGATTTCAGAGCACTTTTTCGAATTTGGGTTTTTTCTCAGAGTTGCTTCAGTTTTACCAACACAAGTGCTTTTGAGTTTGACAACTAGGGGAGTTTGTTTATTCTTTCGTGAAATTTTTCAGCTGCAAAGAAAGACATTGGATCGATTTTTGTTAATTATTTATGTACAAATGTTTAGAAATCAATTGGGGCTCAAACTGCGAATGTTTTAATATAAAATTTAACCAGTGAATTGAAACCGCTTAGAAAAGTGTCGAATGCTACACATATTCCAATCGCACAAATACCAACAAAAAAAGTGCAAGTGACGTTTCTATGATCGATTAGACACACGAAATATGAAATCTGAGAGCGAATCTGAAGAAGCCCAATCGAATACCACATTAAAAATGTATAATTATGGATTTTTGGTGCATGACAATTTAAGATGTTGATTTGCCTTCTCGTTCTAATGCTTTTCTTTCTTGACTGCAGAAATATGGATCTCTCTCTCTCTTTGCAAGAAATTGCATGCATATTGATGTAAATATCGCATTGGCTGCGTTCCATTGATCGCTAGACGTCTAGCGCATGAAGATGCAAGAACGGGCGCTACAGTTCTAGCGCCAGTGGATCAGAAATGACATTTGTTTTTTTTTTTACGATTCTTTCAAAAAGTGAGCTCTTTTGTTGCGAAAAATATAATTTCACTCTTTAGTCCTCCGATTTTGATTTGAGGAACCTAACGAGTACTTTTATTTAATTGTTGCATTGTTTACCTATTTTTAATTAAAATTGGTTGACAGTTCAGTTTTGCAATCTAGTAGGCGATTTTGCGCTCGATCCAGCTCGTATTATAAAACGTCAATTTGCACGCCTCTAGCCATCTGGCTTTTATTTTCTGAACTGTCATATTATAAACGAATCACACTATATGGGCACATTCAACTAGATTAATCTCGTCTAGATGTACCCAGAACACAAAAACCAGATTGGTCGATAACTTCATTTTTTAAACAAACGTCAAACAAATATACGACTGTCAACTAAGTACTCAGACACGAGCTTCATGTTAGACGTCAACTGACAAAAAAAAATGTTCATGTGATCGATCTAAACCAACCAAACTGAGACACATAGAGTCAATCAGCTGTCAAACTTACTAAACTCTTGTTTAGGCTCTATGACTTGAGCTAACAAACCGTTCCAAATGCAGAATAAATTTGTATCCCAGTTCTTTTTAAATATATTATTTGGGAAGAAAAACAGAATTATGCAAATTTTTTCAAATATGCTAAATAAAAATTAAGTTAGTACGTGCGTCATAATTTTATTATAAAAAAATACTGGCTACTAAGGAGTAACACCACTTATTCCTTGTTTCGAACTGGTTAATATAAGGTCACTTAAAGACAATATTTATAGCAACCACTTATTTTAGATATCTACTTTGCTAAAATACCTATAAATTGTTTGCTTCGTATAACGAAGATAAGGCAAATTATTTGCTTTGTTGTAAGCCTGACGAGCATAAATGTTTCCTTAGATGACTACCTTAATCGAACTTCAAGCCAAAATGTTTATGGTAAGTGTTGAAAATAGTCAATCGAATTATAATTGAGTCAAAGAATTTCCGATTGAATAATGAACCCGAATTTAATTTTGCTTTTAAAGCTTTGTAGGCTCCTCGAACTAAACTATATTTTAGCTGCTCTCCAACTTTTATCTCCAAACATTAGCTGAAATTCTAGCTAAATTTTGATATAAATTACCCTGTGGATAAGTGTCACAGATAACAGCTGTTCTTTGCAAAAAAAAAATCATTCGAACATTCAATTCTCTATTATTTCAACCATTTTAGATTTGAGGTACTCCTCGTCGAGGTAGTCATTAAAAAAACGCATTCTTGCTTACTTTTCCGCAACAGAACACAACGATCTGTCAAAATTTAGTTTGAGAAAATGGACACGCTAAATTGTGACAGGTCGGCGCAGTGGCTTAGTGGTTAGTGTGTCCAACTTAATGTTTTTTTCACTGCGCCACCTCTCGCGAGCGTCTGACAAACATCCGAGAGTATAACTGTCATGAAAGAGCTTTTCAATCGGCCATTTGGACTCGGCATAAAATTATAGATTTATTTATTTTATTTTAAATTGTGACAGATATACATGAAATACATTCTGAAACAAAAGATTGATTGTTTATTTCGAGCTGCGTACCACTCGGCTAAAGGAATTCGCTTAAATTTAGCTCAGCTAAAATTTGGAGAGTATTTTGTATGGGAGCTTAAATTTAGCTCGAGTAGCATACTAAGCTAAAATTATTTTTAAAACGTTAACAAGTATACAGGTAGACATTTCTGGTTTTTGAAATTAGTTATATGAAATGTCCCAGCAACATTTAGTAAGCTTCATTTGTTTTCATTAAAATTTTTTGACGAAACGTCAGAATATACCTAATGTCATCACATATTGAATACCGAATGATCGTCCCCTAACAACAGTAACATAAAAGGAAATACTCTTCAAAAAGTACTGATACACAAATTTGTACGAGTTAGTTCGCTAGCAAACGTCAAATAATATATCTGCTATGTAACTGTCAGCGTTTATTTATTCGGATACTTAACAAAGTATTCAAGAATGCATTTAAACACATCTTATATAATTTTGTGCACAGGTTAGTCGCTATATCAAAGACCATAATTAGCTTAATAGTTCCGACATTTCAATCAACCAGCAATCATTCACAGGTTTCACAAGTCTACAACACTGCGAATTGTATTGAATAAATATTATTTATATCCAAGGTAGACGCCGTAGTAAAATTCAATGGAAAGGTAAAAGGGGTGCTTCAATTACGTAGTTATTCCAAGTAGATGTTACGATTGCATTCATCTAAACCAGTTAGTATAAATCATTTATCCAATAACTAATTAACGATAATGTATGTACGATAACCATTTTTAGTTTCGATTTTAAATTAAAGAGTTCACAATAGCTACCTTTATTCTTCATACAAAATTCGCAATTGTTTTTAAAGTCGAAACTAGAATTTGTTGTTAGTAGGTTTACGTCAATTACGTATTACGATGTGCATAAATGTGAGACATTTTATCTGAGTCAGGTTAAAAATGTTTGCAAATGTACCTAGGTGACAGCTGTTTAAATGCAAGTGTCAATGTTAAAAGTACAATAACTCGCAGACTGACACACACACATTGATTGTCATCGGCGTTCATTGATCGCAATTATGATTGTACAATGTGAGTTGTACATACAATATGACCACAATCCGATTTTAAATTTGTTTAAGGGTCATACAAAAAATTCGTGCTTTTATTGTTGTGAGTCTGTTCACTGACGTACTCCCACCTACTACTGCAGTATTATCCGATGAGTAATATATAATTGGCGAACACCTAAAAACATATTCAGAACCTTCTAAGTGGTTGCTAACAACTTCAATTATTTTAAATTAAACAAAGTTTTGAGGAAATTTCTGGGTAAGCAATTATGTTAAATATATTTATAAATATTTACTTCAACGAATCCATGACGAAATCAGCACTTCCAAAGCTGTTTTATCAGACGTTGACGCCTTCTGTTCGAGCACAATGAATGTGTTCACAACGTGAACGTATCACTTTTTTTTTTTGCTGAATCTCAAGCATTTTGTCTGACTCTTGTGAAGTTTATTAAACAGCGGTCTGAATACATTTGCTTTTACAAGAATGACGGAAAGGTAGTAGAAAAAAATATTGCTTCTCTAATTGTAATCGTAAATAATTGGATTTTATTTTAATAAAAAAAAATATGACTTCATAATAGAGTATTTTGTATTTGCTTTTACATTCTTCAGTGTCTTCGTAACGTATGAATTTAACAGTCAATGCAATATTTGTTATTATAAATTTGCAAGCAAACTGTCAGATTTGTACGAGTATGAGTGCCATTTTTTCGGAATTTATGTTTGAAACTCTGTATTGTACAGCAATTGAATTTTTGTCAAACTTGGCAGCACTCTTTAGTAGCAGGGCAACAAATATAATTAAAAAGCTGTGTATAAGAGTATTTTAAGCATTATAATATCATGTCATTTTCCTACTGGCAATATTAAGCATAAAATTTTATAAATCTCTTTGTGTATTTCCATTGAATGAGAAAGGAACAGTTATATTTCATTTCTAGCCAAATTTATGCCATTCCTTTGAAAAGTCATATGTTCTATAAGTGCGTTAAATGTAAAGTGGGCTTATAAAGGACAAATTCATATGATCCGTAGAATTCGTTTCCGTTTCGTCGACTTTTGCAACTGACATTTAAGTATCTTAGCTCGACTAGATTTGCCTGGACTAGATGTACCCTGAACACAAAAACTATGTTGGCGGTGCTTTTAGTATGTCAAGCACACAATTGGAATGTCAACTCCATAACGCTGACCAAAAAATGCCAGTCAGCAGCTGTCAAACTTACCAAACTACAGTTTTCCCTTATACTCAATAAAGTATTATCTGAAAAAATCAGTATCAAGATGAGAAAAAAAGAAAACCAAGTGCGACTAGTAAACAGTTTTCACCAAAGCAAAAGCAGATATTTTTTTGATGGAGCATAGTTTTGTGTTTAAAAACAATAATAAAGTGCAAAATGCAAGACCAAAACATTGAATGCTCACCTCTAAAGTATTTGAAAAGTGGAAAAGTTTAACTATTCACGATCTCGTGAATTACCTTTTTCCGAACAAATTATTGAATCATTGAAGCCATATGAAATATTTGACGTACAGAAATAAGTGAATTTGTTTGTCATTTCGCTTACTGTTTTTCATTTTCAAACTCATCAACTATATTCCGAACGCTTTTATCAACTAATTGTATTATGGCAAACTCAAATTCTGAATTAAGTTCACTCATTTTTAACAATAAACTGAAAAAAGTGTTACGAAAAGATAAATATTTGTCAATGTCAAAAACTCACAGAAGCCGAATTTTCAGGGTTGTGCAGTGTTTTTGAAAGGCGTGAAAATTGGCTGACACTTCTCAGTGCGCACTAGTGGGCACTAGTGATGCCACGTCAAACAAACCTAGAGTATACATTTTTACGGCTGAATGAATTGTGAGTAACATAGAACGTAGACAGTTATATCGAAGAAAATTCTATTTTGCACAATATGTTCTGTGTGAAACGGATATTGAACGGGTTTTATGAATTAGTTACGTTAAATACGTCAACATTGACACTTGAACTAATAATTGTATTATTTTTTTTGTTCAGAGCATGATCAGAATGCATTCTACGAGCTCAGCATAAGTTGACTGAGCAGAGCCGTAAAAATACGAGCGTATTTTGACAGATAACAATAAGATCACTGTGATCAGAAATGCGGATGCTGGTGCAGAAAAGAAAAAGATAATAAGAAATTGTAGCATGGATTAAAGAAAAACAATAAATATTGTTGACATGTTTTATTTTCATAGCTATATGACAGCTAGTGCTCAAGTTTGTTATAAAAGAGCAGTAGGCTGGTCACAGCTCACAGATTATTCCTTCTTTGAGGCGTCAACAAACTGCATTGGACACCAGGACCAGCGTTGCCAAGTCATTCTTGCGTTTAAGCACCGCTTTTAAAATTGTCAGCGTTAATTTTGACCACTTGGGCAACAAAACAAAAATTTTACATCATTAATCATCTTATGTCAATTTCGTACACTTTTCAGGAGGGCAATTTGAAACTTTAAACGGTGCTCTAAAATAAAATATGCGTTGGACAAAGTACATTTTTTCGGAAAAATAGATTGAGGATAGCAAATTTATGTTTTTTTGACTTAAGTCGATTTACCCAATCGAATACAAGTACATTTTGCATCTTAAGTCACTTAAGATTGGCTGCATTCAAGAATGTAGTCATCTTAAGTCGACTAGAATTGTCTGGATGTGATGCAACCTGAACGCAAAAACTAGATTGGTCGGGAACGTTACTTTTTCTACGTCAGCCACATATGCGAACTGCCAACTTAGTACGCAGTCAAGAATTTCTTGACTAGATTCATCGGCTACCCCTCCACAAACTTCAACTGAAACAGCTGCTCACATGACCGATTTCGACCAATCAAAACCGAGAAATTCACTTAGTGAGAGAGCTGTCAGACTTACTAAACTTGATGCTTGAACGTCCCCATTACTTTTCAAATTCAATAACAACTAATTGTTAAGAAAACATAAGAACAACAAAGTCGTCACTTCTCTTTGTCAATTGTAGGTGCACTATTTTTTTAAAATAAGGGAAATATTTGTATTTAAGCTACTTTGCCCTTACAAATAATAAACATAAGTTCTTTTACCTTAAGCAAGGCACTACAGTTGATGACTTAATCTTTTTTACAAACAATTATAACTTCCTCATTATTTTAAATTTTTTCAATTGGTTTGGCTTAAGAAATAGAGTCAGGTATCACAGTAAAATACAAATAAATAAAAATAAATACTTCAATAAAATAGGTAAGTACAATTTATTTGTTTTAAATTAGCGAAAAGGCAAACAGAAGTAGGTATTAAAGGATGGCTGCATTCAAAGAAAGAGGAAAAAAGGCGTTGTGCAGCGACAGCGTTAAAAAAAACACTAACATATTTTTTTAAGCACTAAAATAACGCCCGAGCAATAAATCCACTTTTTCGGGACTAAAATGAAATTTTGGGCACTAAAATTAACGCTGTAAGCACTGACTGGTAACGCTGATCAAGGACCAGTAATCAATATTTAATAAACTCCGTCAAAAGGCTGTTATATATAGTGTAAATAAATAAGTGCTATTAATTAGTGCATCTCTGAGAAGGGCCTACACCAAGCATAGACAAAACCTTTAGTAAACCAACCTTGTCAATCAGTCCTTGCACTTTCCGAAAATAATCGTTCATATATAACTTATTTTCGAATACAAAGTAAATAATTCCACTTGTGCAGTAACAATACGAATACGCATTTATTTTGTGCGCAATTGCAGTCTTCATCACTTTACATAATTCTGCCCGCAAGTATTGGTAAAAATATGAAAAATACCCATATTTAAGAAGTTATATCAATTTACTTAATAATTTAAATTCGCATAAACAGAATGTCATATTTAAAGATCTTGAACTAAATCAATCAATCAAATATCGATAGATTCGTAAAATATTTCCCAGAGAGTATTAGCAGGGCTGATATTCACGGAAGCCATCAGCCAAAATATGCAGTACTCTTTTTTGTTTACATTTGTTTTTTTAAATTTATTTTTAGATAAGATCAGGAAAATTTTTGGAAATTCAAAAACACTTTGGAGTAGGGAACAGAAATCAATGAATTCGCCCATTGAGTGGTCAATCAACTGTACGCTTTCAATTAAAAATAATTCTGACATGATAAAAAAATAATGTTAAAAGTTTTTAGCAATGGTCCATTAAGTCATTCCTAACTGTATGGCTATTTATAGATATTTACAATTTTCAATTACATACTCATATATGTTCGAAATAGACTGGAATTGTGTATTCCATTTGATTTAATATGAATGCCACAGATATGTATCGATGGAAACAAATTATTCGATTTTCAAAATCACATAACTCGGTTTGTATTAAAAAGCATAGAAGTCGCATTGGAAATCGGTGACACCCTGTTAGGCTATGTCAATTTATTGACCCTTGAGAGTTTGTTTACTTTCTCCCTTCAAAGTTATAGCTGTTTGTAATGACTCGAATTGTCGTAATTTGTCCCATAAAAATCTAACACTAACGACGAGAACCCTGAAAGTTGAAATCTTTTGAGACGACGTTTGTGGTTAACTATTGCAAAAAATGTCATTCAACTTTAAAACTAGACAATATTTTTATGGAAAGAACGCCAAAAGTAATTAATGCAGCGAACCAAAATTAATACGCTTGAGTCAAGCGCCAGCTGTTTATATGCCTGCCTTTCGGAATCGCCATTTTGTCCCACATTCAAAATGCTTATGAGAGGTTTTCGTCGACCCTTCGTACAGTATTTCATCAGTTAGACGTCTGACACGACTCAAAATTGTCAACTATTAACTTTGCTGTTGAGTAATGACAAAACAGGGTTGCCGATGCCATATTTTCTCCAAAGCACATCTTAAACAAACTTATATAAGAAGGCTCAATTTCTTTTAAAGACGCAACCCTGCAGTTATTTTTTTAAATAAATATTTAAATATTTAGTGCAACTCTTACATAAATTGCAGTCAGAGAAATCCGTACACAAAATTTACGCACATCTTAATTTATTTAAGATCAGCAGTAGGTAATAAAATGTCTTTACCTGTATCTATCGATGGGCATTGTTAATTTTTAAAAAAGCACAACAGAGATATATACACTTAAATAAAAAAAAAAAAATCAAACAATTTTGCACTTCACTTAATACTTTGCATCTGTGTGAGCTAGGCGAGACGAGACAACAACAAACGTATGCTACGGTTGCAGAAATTCTTCGAACTAAATAAACGAGCGGAGCACATCTTCCGACGTAGGTTAGGGTAGAAAGACAATGTGAAAGTAAGTTCTTGTTGACCTTTTGCAAAAGGAACTGCAGTTCAAAAAATGAGACTGTCCGTTTGTTCGTATTCCAGCTGTTCCGTTTTTATTCAGAAAAATGCTGCCAATAATGTGCAAATATTTCACTTATAAGAATGTATCCGATTGTGAGCGAATTGAATGTACAGTTTTAGGAATCTATAATTGGTGGTGTGTTAAAATCAATGGAGTGGATGAAGTGTAGTTGTTCCATAGAATGTCAGCGTTGCCTGACATTGACAAGTAGATACTGAGTTTGTTGCTTAACAAATGGGTTAAGCTCAGTTTTTTTTTTGTTGTTGTAGAGCGAATATATTATACAGTGTTAGATCTATCTCGAATAGTTAAATTTCCATAGGGAAATTTCTCAATACTACCAGGTGGTTTAAGGAAATGGAGAAAAAAAAACTAGTGAATGCGTTATGAATATAATATAATAATTTTTGACAGAAGGCGTCAAAGTAAAAGTAGATTTTTTATGGCACCCCCAACATATATCGTGATGGTATAAAGGGTAAAAGTCGCCAAATGCAGCTGACAAAAAGGATCGAAGAAGGAATACCTTGTCAAAGTTTCTTTCTTCATTTTTATACCCTCCACAGGAAGGTATATTCACTTTGTCTTTACATTTGTAAGGAGTCAGCGTAGACCTCATAAAGTATATATATTCTGAATCAGGATCACATTCTGAATCGATTTAGCCATGTCCGTCTGTCTGTCTGTCCGTCTGTCTGTCTGTTGAAGGCACGATAGCTCCCAAAGGAATTGACATAGCAGGACGAGATTTGGTGCAAATACTTCTTTTTATCGTCGTCAGGTTGGTATTGAAAATGGGCTGTATCGGTCAAGTAGTTCTGGTACCTCCCTTACAAAACCAATTTTGCATGACTTGTATGCAGCGGAGGGTATCAAAGCATTGGCCAGGCCGATGATAACACTTTTACTTGTTTTACTGATGACTTGGGATAAACTCACAGGCTTCTATATTTAAAAATAAGTGTTTTTAATGCCTAATAGCAAGCGAAGACAGATCGATTGAGACAGCTCATCTTCACTCCAGTGTCAGAACTGTAAGAAAATCACTAGAAAGTCTAGAATTTACAATAATACCCTTCCATTGACATTGTGGCGACGTTCAGTGATATTGATTCGAAAGCTATAATTGCCGCACTTGAAAAGACGCGAAAGTGAAGTCACGGTCAGCCGAATAATTATAAGCTCGTTTATTAATTTTAGAACTTGACTGCTGCAAGATGAAAAGCACTATGAAAAGTGGGATTCAACAAGATGGAATATAATCAACACAGCTGTGGCTTAAGCTGGAAGGCTTAAAATTAACTATAAAAGTTCGTTCTTCCTGATGAAAGAGTAGCATAATTGTCTCAAAATTTACCCAGCATTGCTCGAAATTAATACCCCGAGATATGCAATCTTATTCAAAGCTTGATCTTTCCACATTTAAATCATGGGTAGAGACGATTTTTGGCACGAGTGCGCTAACTTAGGCGCTATAAAATGATAACGGTTTTTTATAAAGGTTGTATTTAACAAGCATTTTTTTAATATGGGAGAAATTTATTTTGTTCCGTTTAAGCGGGAGGAGTAACTTAAAAAAAAAGAAAAAAATACTTAAAATGAAAAAAATGTAAGGAAACAATGGCAACACTTAAAATAAAGTACTATAGCATTTTTGAAAATCAGGATTCTATTCTTTCATATTGTTTTTATATCTGATAACAGTTTTTGAAAAAAAAAAAAATAATTATTTTCAAACTTGAAATTTAAGGAAAAAATAAAAAAAAATATTTGATGCTGATTTTTTCAATTTTGTGAACAAAGACACTAAATTTGTTTCCAGTACTTACTGCCCCTAATAATTGTTAATCAAAGGCTGAAGGCCAGATTAATTTATGTATTCTAATTTTTGAGAAAATCAAGAATTAAAAAAAAAAAAATAAAAATATTTTTTTAAATTAAGTTGTATAGTTAAATACTAAATGGATTTTTAGGCTCTATTATATAAACAAATTTAAAGAAAATTTGCATTTGCTCGCACCCATCCTAAATCTTACAGTGAAACCAAGCGGGGGTTGCAGGGGGACAGAATGCCGCCCTACAGATTATCATTTTTTGCCGCCTAATTTATCGTACTATCCCGCTATTTTTTTTTTCTTATCCCGAGAACAGTAAGTTAAAAAAATGTTATTTGTAATTGTTTAAGTTGCCTTTTAAAAATTCTTCCAAGCAGTCTTCGAACCATAAGTTGGACCTTTGCTCGAGAGGTTCATAATCAATTTTGTTGACCAGCTATTGGACAAAGAATTCAATTTAACAGTCGATTTAAAGCTGGAACATGCTCGAGTTTTAAGCTGAAATTGGGAAGAAATATACAGAGCGTACTATACGATGAAGCAGTACATCCGATTTTAATAATTATTTTTGTACTTTTCTTCACTTTTGTTCCGATGCTGAACTACATCGTTTGAAATTCCAAAAAGAAAATTTAATTTCATCATAGAAACGATTTCGTACGACGCATGATTTTAAAATTTAATAATTTACAGTAACCGAATGTATAAATCAATTTTTGGTGATGAATGGGAACAGTGGACCAGTGCAGTAGCCAGGATTTTGTTTCCGGGGGGCTTGCTTCCAAATCTTACGAGGAATTCTTTAAACAAAAAACTATATATATTCCAATTCATTGATTTTTAATAGTTTTTAAATCGTGTGTAGGTACTTTAACGAATTATGTTTTTACACACAGTTTATCAAAGCAGAAGACGTCTTGATTTTGTTTTTGACATGACATGAATCACCTTATCTAAATGCACATTTATATCCGAATGAACAGATATCATAGCAAGTGAGCTTAATCTTGCATTCCCCATAACACTCTTTTAATCCTTTTCATAATTGAAAATTTTCTTTCAAGACTATCTGTTTTCACTGGAATCATGGCCAAAACCGTAATAACGAACATCTCGTCACATAAGCAAGCAATTTCAAATCTTCACTGATATTTTTTCGTACCAAGGAATGTACTCAGCTTTCACAGCTGACAACGAAATTGCTTATCAAAGTAACATGTTATCTTTTCCATGTCGTTTTGCTCAACTGCAGCAAAACCTGAAAAACAGCTTGAAACGATGGTAGAACGTCTTCGTTGACCATGAATCTGTCCGTTGTCTATGCAAGGAATCAGTATAGACACTCTAAAATAGGCTTCAGTAGAAGAGGTTTCCGGATTGGAACACGTTGTTTGTTTCGATGAAGTTCTTGGAGCTCTTAATTCAAATAAGTCCTTGGAGAGTTGGGATGCGGATTGGAAAGCCTCTCTGAAAAAATCATGGAATTTGTTTCGAATGCAAAATTCACTATTCGGTGTGGCTAACCACAGTTTCTAGAACTTTAAATTGTTCGAAGGCGTTGAATAAATAGATTTGCGAACCGAAATATCCAATGAAAACATTGAACGAAACTACAATTAACTGCACCAATTTTTAAACTGAATATCTACAAAATAAATAAATGAATGCTGAGAGGCTTTGGCGCATCAAAATGTCAATGGTGTACCTACCTACTCATCCAGTATTTTTTTGACTAGATTTAAAAGATATAAACACCCGGGCTTTAACAACCTGCGGTAAACCCAGAAAAGGCAACCACAATTTATGTAAAATAGATAGAGATATTCTCTTTACCCACCAGCCCATATGTCTCTATGAAAAAATTAGGTTTTCAGCCTCTGACAGATCTGGATCCTTCCTCGCCATACTTCCTTGACTTCAGAGCGGCAGTTCTTTATAAATGCGATTCGGTTGTGGAATGCATTGTCTAGAAATATCAGAAGGATTGGTAGCCCAACAACATTTCGAAGGGAATTAAAAGCTTTTCCTAAAAAAAAACTGTGCAAACAAACAAACAACAGACGACCGTCTGTCAAAGTTTGACACTTGTGATTTTCGCAACTTTCCGCGGTTGATTTCCGAGCCTAAATCGTCGCGGAAAATTATGAGGTTAGCGTAAACTATTCTTCATACAAATTCTGACAGTTCATTTACGTGGAAGTAAAATTTTGCAGTTTATGAGGCCTTTACGCGTTTAAGTGAATACCCTTACTGTATTTAAGCTCCAATAATGAAATAAATAAATAAGGGTATTCACTTAATCTCAAAATTGTATGCAGCTCGAAAATTCATAAATTTCTGCGGTGCATTAAGTAAATACCCCAAGGAAATATCATTGTGTAAATCGCGTAAGTTGACTGTCAAGTCGGTTGTTAAACTCAGCTGTTGCGAAATTCCGAAAGTAAGCGAAAAGAAAAAACTTATTTAATTCTTGGAGAAATCGGCAGTAAACGACTTATTTATATTGGAAGTATAAAAAAAAAAACTCTAGAAACAAACAAACAACAGACGACTGTCTGTCAAAGTTTGACATTTGTGATTTGCGCAACTTTCCGCAGTTGATTTCCGAGCCTAGGTTAGGTTAGGTTAGGTTGGGAGGGCAGTTTTGCAGCCGATGCAAATTTCACCCGGAAGCCGTGAAGGCCCATTGTGAGTACCCTGTTTGTACATGTAAGGACATGTGGCTAACAAAACCACTTCGATCTGTTTAGGAATAGTTTTATGTCTGAAAGAGGTACCCCCGCCAAGTCGTGCAAACTTTCGAAGAACCTTGCTCCCATACAGGATGAGCGGCGCTCCTGTAAAGCTGGGCAGTGGCATAGAAGATGTTCCACCGACTCTATTTCCTCTTCATTTGCAAAAAGTTCCAGCCTTTTAGCCATGTTTCCTATGGTGCAGTGTCCGGTTAAAACCCCGACGAGCATCCGGATCTGACTTCTATTTTAGGGGGACAAGGAACTTTGATCTTTTGGTGTCAATCACAGGCCACAGACTTCGGGTTATGACGCAACCGATGGCGTTGCTCCATTGTTCCTTAGCCAGTTGTGCGATGACGCCTTCAATAAAAGTCTTAGCAGTGTTGAAAGGCGGTAGCACCTCTCCGTCCGCTAGTTGAGGGTTCATATCAGAGCCGTATCTGGCCAATTCGTCCGCTTTTTCGTTCCCTTCCACCCCAACGTGTCCCGGAACCCAGCAGAGTAGAACTGAGTGATGACGTATAGCCAACCGATAGCTTTAAGTGCCGCTTGACTGTCCACACAGATGGTTATTTCCATTGCTGGTAGTCCCATCGATAAGATAGTCTGTGCTGCTTTCTTAACCGCATAGATATCAGCTTGAAAGACACTAGTCAGTCGAAACGACTGGCTAATAGCAAGTCTTTCTGAGAATACGCCGGCTCCTGTACCTTTTTCTGTTTTTGAACCATCCGTATAGACGGATATACCTTTAATGATGGTACTGGGTGAGTTCCAGTCCTGTCTTTTGGGTATAGTGATCCTGAAATTTCTCTCGAAGTCATATCTGGGTTTCTCGTAATCGGTGAGTGACATGAGTCCCTTCGGATCGAAGATTTCAAGTATGCTTGAGTGACTGCAGTAAACAGGCTTCCAAGTTTTGTTCTCTCTTAATCTGAGACCGGCTTTGGCTGCCACGTTCTTAGTGAATAGCTCAATGGGCAGCAGGTTCAATAGCATTTCCAGACCTAGTTGTGGTCTGGAAACAAGCAATTCTCTGCACCTTGTTCAGGTTCTTAAGATAGGATTTGGTTTTAACCGCCTCCCACCAAACAACTGAACCGTAGGTAAGAATGGGTCTAAGAACCGAGTTGTACAGCCAGTGCACAATGTTCGGTTGTAAGCCCCAGTTTTTCCCAAAGGTTTTTCGACATGCACATAAAAGGCATTAAGTCCTTTCTTCAGTATCCCGTTTCCAGTTTAGTTTGGAGGTGAATACCACACCCAGGTACTTTGCCTCGGTCGAAAGATTAAGTCGGACACCTTTAAGCTTCGGTGGGTCCCATTTTGGCACCTTATATTTCCTGGTGAACAGAATGAGTTCGGTTTTTTCCGGATTAACAGCAAGACCGTTGTGTTCCGTCCATTTGGACAGTTCTGATAACGCAGATTCCATAATATCTCTAATGGTGGAAAGGTATTTTCTTGTTATTAGTACAACTATGTCATCCGCATAAGCGACTATCTTAGTATCTCTGTTGACAAGGGATGTAAGTATTTTGTTAAACGAGATGTTCCAGATTTCCAGATTTAATGTCGTTTGGCCACCGCGGAGCTGCGATTTGACACCGTTGGACTATTATTTGTGGGGTGCCGTACAAGATAAGTGTTACACCGACATGCCAGAGACAATTGACGCTTTAAAGGACAATATTCGTGAAGCCATTGGTGAAATACAGCTGCACACAATCGATAAAGTGCTTAAAAATTGGACCGATCGTGTATGCTACTGCATGGCCAGCCGAGGCAGCCATTTGAATGAAATTATTTTCCATTATTAACCGGAAGGATTGTACTTTCAAATAAAAAAAGAAATTTTAGAAAATATTCAGTAGTTTTTTTTTTATAGCATTTTCAGAAAAAAAAAAAGTTATTTGGCGGACCCTTTATATACCAAAAGTTCAATAAAAGCAAATGTAAATGTAAAATTTAGAAGATTACCGATACGTCAAGTTTAATTAAAAAAGTCGTCACGTTGTCTATCTAGGTCAACAAAAAGTGTTGTCAAACTTACTGAACTAAAAACACGACTGTCCCTAATTTCTCGACTAAGTTATCGCCAGCAAATTTGGCAACGAACAATTCTCTTAAGCTTCTGCTCGACTAAACTACATAAATTCCAACGAACACATTCCAGGGAAAATAGCGTATTTTTGATAAAAAATTTGAGACACACTGCGTATCAGTTGCATTCTCTGCGGAAATTAGAAAACTTTGTTCAAAAATATGCCACAAAGAATTCTATTTCGAAAGTATATTTGAATTTAATATCCTCATTAACTTGTCCCGCGTTTTGTTCGATATTTTTTTTTTTTTTTGAACTTGTACAAAGGTACATTAACGCAAGTGGCCAAAACAACATTCAAACCAACATGTAGGTACTTAATTCAAATTTAAATGTGGTTTTCGCACGTCTTTCGCTTTGCCAACAAACCGTAGTCGTAGATAATGAACCGGCACTCGTTATCTAAGCTAAAGTGAAAGCCTATTCCAGTATCGATTAAATTCGCCGATTTGTTGTGCTGCTTCTTAAAACCTACCTCGTCAACTGTGCCAAACTGAATTTCCTCGAGTTCGTATCATCATTGTCGCTGCTGCGCGATGTCTTTCGATGTAGCAGGTTAAATCCTTTTAGCGTGATTCCGATACCGCCTTTCTTGTTCTCGGAGTTAAGGTCACCGACAGCATCACCGTTTTCGGCGTTCGGCAGGACCTCACCGCCGTTCACATTCAATTTAGTCACATGAAACCGATCTGCCATTTTTGCACAGATACTATAATTTATCCGGAAGAAAATTCGCACAAACTTATCGACCTTCTTTCACAACGAAAACTCCGAAATTAATTCACAACTCCACTGAGCCACTTGTTTAAGTTTACTTCAGTTTTCGCAGAGCAGAACGCTCTTATCGCACCAAACAGCGCCGGCAGAACTTCAATCCGCACAAACACCATCTACGCCAAACGAACGATAGGTCGCGATTAAACACTTGCTTTCATGCGCCAGGTACTTTTATCGGCTTGCCGGAGTATCTCTTGAGTTGAGAGTCTGCGAGGCGTATTTCTGTGTATCTTATCGGCGTGCGAGAGTTCTTTCCTCGAAAGCTTTATTCTCTCTTAGTGTCACGTCAAGAGTTGGGTTTTATCGAACCACTATTGGCGACGATAAAATGTGTTAATCAGATCAGCAACGCTCTGATTGGCTTGCAGACGATCGGCCAAAGCTCTAGCCACGATCATGTTCACGATTCGGAAACGGAAAGCTTCGCCGATGTCCTAAATTTGATTTGATCGTTGTGGTTCCGGTGTGCTAATACTGGTTTTGTTTCGCTTTAACTTTCGCCAGTGTCGTATTAATTTAGACTTTTAAACATCGCTTTCGAAGCATGACAACACTTGTCAACGATTAGATAAATGTGTGCCTGGGTTTGTTGATGTGATTAACGGATTCGTGTGAAATCGAGAACTGCGACAAAAATAATTCACACGATGGAATGCGAATTTTTATTTGCATATCTCATCGCAAGGCGAGTAAATATTGGATATATGTAGGTAAGGACAGCCTGTGTAAGAAGATGATTAACTGAGTGGCCAGTAATTGGCAGATTTAATTATAAGTTTGGCTGATAGCTGAATATTAGTTGTTCATTTCGCGAGAGTCAGCAAGAGGCAAGTTGTGTGTGTAATCTGTGAGAACACACTTGCTAATTGTGCGCGGGCACGAAAGCGCGCATTATATCAGACTCCGGCGATGTAATCTCGAAATAACCTAAGCTCTAATCTGGGGGAAAAAACTGCAGTTTTTCTTTATTAAATTTAGTTTCAAAAAACAGTCAAGTTAAATTGTATGTGTATCACAAATATGTTTTTTTCCCCTTTCATTTAGTACCTAAAAGGGGCATACAACTGGAGATAATGTTACACTGCCATCTTTTGGTAAAGACTTGCATTAGAGCTACAGATACCTACATCTTGAACATGTTCTGTGCTCGCATGGTATTTAGCAAATAAGACTGCAGACAACTTATTGGCATTTATATTGTGCCTAACATCTTAGTGTGCTAGGTTTAAGAGGGATCACTTCTTTTGCTATTGTAATTCCTTTTTTTTTAGATCAGGTAACAGATCTTCGGTGCTGATGTGGAGAGTGGTGAGTGGACAAGTAAACTTTAAAAACCTCTTTTTTATTTGGTATTTTTTTTCATATTGCTACTTTTGGTTTCGTTGATCTACTACATTTTTACAATCTCTTTTTCTATACCAACATTCGCATTGGGCACGTTTAAAAATCTAATTATCTAAAATCGACTAGATTGGTCTGGACTAAGTGTAACATGAGCGCAAAAACCAGTTTACTCTGCAACGTCAATTTTGCTAAGTAAACCGTATTATTCAAACTGTCAACTTAGTACTCAGTCACGATTTTCTTGACTAGATTCTTCCGCTATTCCAATTAAAACTGAGAGCATCAAGTCAGCCAACTGTCAGATTTACTAAACCAGATACTTGAACACTCAATTTTGATCAACAATTATGACAGGGTAACTGTCATATTATGAAGCGCATGTACCCAACCTTCCACTTTTAATTTTACAACATGTGGCAGTCAAATTTACAATAAGATTATATTTGTGTATTTTACAAGAAATGCGTATATATTCACAATTAATTGTAAATTTTACAGCGTTTGCTTTCATTTCAGCAATAAAATTGTTAAATTAATCGCAATATCTTGTTATTAAATTGACAGCTAGTTGTCAATTTTTGTTGTTAAATGTACGTCAAATCTACAACCAAAATGCAAATTGTACCAAATGAATTCTGATTTGCTTTTTTTTTTTAAATAAGGATACAGTTCAGAATAATCCCGTCATAGGAAACGCGGCTACCGAAAAAATATGACGTGGATGTTTTTGAAGTGGTGGGCAATTTCACATTGTCTAAAAGTGTTCTGCCGTCTTTAGCAGGTAAGCAAGCTATAAATTTATTCGTGTTTCCTGTGTTCGTTCGTCGTCTGAGTGACGTTTCTCGTTTAACTTGACCACATTATTCTTTTGTAACAAGGTCGTGGGCTCTTGATGTTTACTTCTGCTGTCGGAGCAAATCTCCAAAATATATCCGGACAGTGAACTTCAGTTGCAGCTGGAGTTTTGTTTTTGTATAACAAAACATAATGGAATTATGACGTTTATGGATTCATTAATATTATTTATTTAAAAAAAAAAGAATTTAAAATTTGTTGGTGTATGTTTTTTTTATTTTGGAGCATAGATTATTTTAGAAAACAAAAATGTGTATATGAGCAGCGTTGCCAGAAAAAAAATCTGAAAATCTGTTTTTTCCGAAATAAAAAAATATTTTTTTTTCAACATTTTTTCGAAATATAAATATAACGAAATATAAAATACAATTTTTAATAACTTAAAAAAAATTGAATTTATTTTTTCAACAAAATTATAGTAGTTAGGTATATAAATATATAGATAAGTCACATAAATATCGATAAAAAAAACTTTGCTCATAAATTAATGTTATTGTATTTAAAACTTTTAAATAATGAATTAAAATGACATAGAATTTCGGTGCCGCTTCTTCAAATCGCAATAAATATTTTGCAAAGATTAAACTTTCAACTGTTGCAGTACTCAAATGATTACAAATTTTTGTTTTATTTAAATTTACAGCAGGAAATATTCTTTCAACATTTGCGGAGATTGTGGAAGCAATAAAAAATTAATTTTTTAAGAGTGGACATACGAAGTTTCCATCCGCTGTTTTTACTCCTAAATATTTTCCAAAAAATCATCACTTGATAACATATCAAATCCGTTGAATTTTATATTTCTTTAGAATTGATAAAAACTAAAAAACAGAAATTGTACATGGGTTGTGTTCGACTCACGTTATACAAATAATAATGCAATTAATAGAAAATGTTTTGTCTTCAATAGAACAGGTTGTTTTAATTTGTTAGTTTTAGAAAATTCTTAATATTAAAAATCTTGCAATTTGATGAATTCAAGGTAAAAAGTCTTGTTCATATTTTGGAGCTCAAATATCTTGAAAAAAAAAGATATATCTTGTAATCTGGCATCGCTGTATATGAGGCCATAGAGCTGTAAAAATGAAAGCAAATGGTATTCGTTTCTAGAAATCGAGTTGTAGGTTTTACTGCAGAAATTTCATTTTGACCGCAAGGTGTTGTGAATAATACAACCATAATCCGTAGTATTGTGTATTTTACAAAGTTTGCTGTACTGTCAACAACGAGTGCTGTTTTATTTACAATTTTTCTAGTTGAAAAATCTACAACAAATGCTCTCATTTTCATAATTTGGTTTAGAAAAGTACAACCATGTCTCTGTTAAATTGAAAGCATTGGATGTCGGGTCGATTACGACAATGAATGCATGTTGTAGCAAAGTTGAAAACCTCTGTTAAATCAGAGGTTTTCAACATTTCTACAACATTTTTTTTTGTGGATAGTTTTTTGTTATTAAGACTGCTCAGTTGATTTATTCCGAGCTCATATCTCATATGCACTGAACGCAAAAAGAAACGTCTGAGGTAAGAAAAAAAAACAGTTCAGTTCAGTAAAACGTTTATTGTGCTCATACAGTTCTTAGATTTCGATATCCCATCCCAATAGACCTCTACCCCAATTCTCAAATGCCGCATACCATAATTCGTATACGAGCAAATCCGCCTGAAATGTTCGCATAGCAGAAAAATTGGTATTCGCAAAGAGGTACGGGTTTTTTTCCACCCATGGGAAAATTATATTCCCCTCTCGAATGAGGTAGAATTTTAGAACACGTCAAGTAAACCATTTTAACGTCTTGTAAAAATGAAAAAGAATATTTTCAAATTTAAATTGTTTGGGAATTCTTGTTTTCGATTGACAAAAAAAAAATAAAGAAGTAGGTACTATTGATTGTATGTTTAGTAAACATTTATGTATTTTCGCAATGGCAACTTTGGGCGATATAAGCTCCGCATTTGGTCGATTGGCAATGAATCAGTTAGGCTACATCGAAATATACCGGACTATCCGAGAGTTCCAAGACTGCTTTTAATGAATGACAGTATTTCCAAACATATTTATGTCAATGGGACTCTTATTTTCTCACACACAAATAAAAAAACAAGCCATTTTTGGAGTGTCAAACTCACAAGTCCGTATGCGCGACGCAAATCCTCTTGTCGAGTACAATTCGAAGAGAAATTCTCGTATACGGATTTCGAGAATTGCAAATTTCAGTTTTTCGCATCGCATTGGAGATTTTGACAGATAAACGTATACGAGAATTTTTGAGAATTGGGATCCTGGGCATAAACTAAATATGAAATAGACTGACAGGTGACGGCTTTCCTACATCCAATTTCCCAATTTCCCCCGCAATATTGTCAATATAACCCCATCCATCCCTCTCTCAATTGTACTGTCTGTGAATACGTGTGAAGTAACAAAACAAATAAGATTCTAAATGGCGGGAGGTGTAACAAACTACTGACACTCAGTAGTGTTTCTACATCGTGGCATCTCTACCTTTTTGTGGTGAAATTGGATTTAAGAAAAACTTTCTGTTAGTAAAAGGAAAAAAAATAACATCAAAATTGTGGGAATATCAATAATCCGACAGAAAAACACTCAAACTACATTTCACCATGAATATCAACCCACTAAATGTACATAAAAAGGAGATTTGCCTTTAGCAATAATTTTTAGTACCGAAAAATAATCATTATAATGTTAGCAAACTGTGATTTTTATACTGAAGATTGATTTGATGTGATTTTCTTTCCGAACAATACAAATTTTACTTTTAAGAATATAGTTTTTTTTCATAAAAAAATCGAGGGAATTTGAGGTTATTGAAAAGGGGAAAATTACCCCGCTTCGTGTGAAAAATAAAGAGACAGCGCTAAGAACACTGACTGAGAGTTGGTGTATTTGGTGAGTTTCTGTTAGCTGATGAATGCGTTCTGAGAGAGTTTAAATTCGTTTAATAATAGCGAATGTAATCAACACAAATAAATAAAGAAATAAAGTGTGAAAAATTAATTCGTTCAAATAAAATAAGATATTTTTGTTCCTATTATTATTTTGTCTGTTTTCGTGTGTTGTTTTTGGCAAACAATTTTTTCGTCGGGAATGTACACAGAAAAACGGCAAAGGACTTAAAGCCCAATACTCGATATTGAAATGAGAATCCATCTCAGGCTACCTGACATCCGGTTTGAACCGGAAGTATAGGCTGGTTTTTCCAAGTATGCGTGTGCCCGCTTTGATTAACATTGCACAAATACATGAATTCAAACTGGGCTACATCTAAGGTCAAATTAAGCTTGTAGACAATCCCTCTTTTTTGGCTAAAGCTGTCAGTCTATTTAGTACTTATTTTATGGACCTGACACTCAAATATGTCAAAGCAGCTGAAACACGGGTAGAATTAGTTGATCCATTCTAGAAAATGCGTTCGCTGCTGTCTGGATCAAGAGAAAGTCCAGTGAGAAACATTCTAAATCGGAAATAGTAGCGATCAGAATGAATTCACCTACTCCGTATAGCGCTTAAATTGTTTTTAATAGATCGGTTGCAGACAGCAAATTATAGCAACTGGTAAATTATGTGTTATGATGGTTGAACTCCGGCTAAAGTAAAACACACTTGCTTATTGAATTGATTGAATTTAGTTCACTGATGATGATGTGATGATTGATTTGACAGACTGTTTGTTTGTTCGGATCGAAGATCACTGCTACAATTTTTGACAATAATGTAGTTGAGAAATTGATCTCAAAAAGGAACAAAAAGTTGCAAAAAGACATTGGAAACAACAAATGAACGATTTTATGACTGAAAAGCAGTTAACAACTACTTGTTAGAATAACAGCTGTATTGCATACCAATATTGAAAGAGAATATCGATTTCAGCGATAGCTAGCTACTTGGCGGAACGTGACCTATTACTTTAAAAGACACTAACAGATAGCATTGTTTGAAGACATTGTTTCGTTAAAAGCTTATTTGCTAATGATTTGTTTGGTAAGCAATGTAGTTTCACCAGCACTGTACTATCATTGTCACAGACAATAAAGTAATGACATTCTAAATGACCAACATCAATTTATTTGACGTTACAGAAATGCAAAAGCGATTAGGTAATAGGCAGAAGTAACTACGCACTTGGACATGCAATTTATTTTTATCTGTGTTGGCAACCAGGTTAGTGGAATTAGTTAAAGAAATTCATTCTCCGTGGAAAATTAACAATCGGTCCCGCCATTAAGTCTGGTCTGGTTTAGTCCAGAAATGAAACTCTTCTCCGAAATAGAGTCGTACTAATTTATGGTGGAAAATTGTCAACTTTTCTGTTCTAATAGTCCTTTTTTATTTGTATCTTTTTGTTAGAATTATCGCGAAAATAAAATGAAAATTAGCAAACTTCATTTAGTTGTGGCAAGCATGTGACATAGATCAAGCAGTCTAATTGTTTGGTAACGCACGCTGTGACATCGTGCTGTTAATCGCGTGCTTTTCAATTGATGATTTGATTGGAGAATTCTGCGGGGGGAATATATATATTCCGCGAATAATGAAGTGAGGGCCTTGTTGTGTGGAAATGCGGCGAGTGTCATAAACTGTTTGTCACCAACATTTCCAGCGGGCATTTGTAGGGGCCTACTGTCTCCAGTAATGGCTGATTATTGGGACTTCTTATCCGTTTCTTAATGATTCAGTTGGTATACAGGCCTTATCGTTTCGTTAATTAATTGACTATTTTGTTGACTGGTTAAATCACCTCCAAACAGCTCCAAACAAAGCTGCAAATATTTGCCAATGTTATTAGTTTGTCGGACAAAGATTATTAATATGTCGGGCGAATACTTCAAGGTGAAGGGTGCAAAAGTGCGATAAAATTACAGCGTCGCAACGATCAGTGATTCCAAGTATTAGTTCGTTGCATAAGGCCTGAGACCTAACTCAGCAAAGTAAAGCCAATCAACTTAAGGCAGGCGAATGCTCAATAAAACAGTTCAGAGTGACGTTTATAACAAAGTGGTATAAAGTGGTACATTTTATTGTCTCTCGACTTTTTGATGATTCAACATTGTCCTAGTTCCTTTAAGCTGAAAGAAAGTGATGCTAAAGTCAGTTTACTAGCAGTGTAATAAATAAATTACCAGAAAGGTATCAAGATGAACTGTGTAGTTGTCACTTATATTTGGTATAAATACGAATCTCAAAAGTGGCAGTCATAGACAAATCATATTGAGACCACAATCCTCTTACCGTTGGCCCCCTCAATTTTTTTTCAAATTCGCCATTTTATTTTCCTATGGGTATTACCTACGTCAATTAAGAATCCGTGTGACATGCAAAAACATACAAAAAATATAAAATGCTGCCAACAACCGCTGCGGCAACCGTGGATAGAGTTCGGGAATACCAGATTTTTACATTACTGAATGCCATTGGTTAGTTATTATATACTGAAGTCGAATAATTAAATTTGTTTGGTTAATAAAACTATCTTAAGGAAATGTTTTACATACTAGAAACATATTAGGACAAACATGGTTGTGTATTTCCCGCTTTTGGATATCATTAACTGCGATTTCGTGTGTAAATTTTTCTTAAATAATGAATAAAATTTGCTCAAAAAGTTTTTATTTTCCCTCAGCCAATTGAAATTGTTAATTTTTCATAAATATTTTACGCAAATGTACACTTATTCCTAAAAAAAAAAGTAACGAACAATTTCAAATTAAACGGATAAAATTCTATGAACGCTGCCAGCATCTTTGCCCAAAGCGGAAGTGGCATAAATGCAAGGTATGAGTATTTTGATGAGTCGGAATTTTTGAAGTTACGTGACATTTGTCTCTGGTGTCAGTATAGAGTGTATTTGTTGTAATTGTCTGTTGTAAATTATACTTTACTTTGCTGGGGTAGGTTTGCATTAAAACACGCGAATTGTCAAAACTGAGTTTTCTTGTCAAAACTTTTAATTCGACTCAATGAATGGGCTTAAACAAAACTGTTGTGCCCAAAGATTATATAATATTTACTTTCTGGTTAATAAATAATTTTCTATTTTAGTTCAGAATAGAGCAGAACTGTCAAAAAGAGCTCTGAATTTGTGTTTCTTTTTTGATCAGATCATTATTAGAGTGCACTCTTCAGCCACCTAACATAAACCTAACTTTAGCCATCCAGTAGAGAAGTTTAGTGCATCTGTACAATTTAACTCCTTGTTCAACTATACTTAACCCTAGAAAGCTAATGTTCGTCGATTTGACGACGTCGCATTTTTAATTTTCCTGTCTCTTTTCAACGCGGGCACATAGTAACTTATGCTCAACAACTAACTCAGTCGCCGATGCATTTTTGCGAAAGACGGTTGTGTCCGGCAGGTGAAAACAGTGTTTCTATTTTTATTTATATTTTTAAATGCAATATTGGAATTTATGGTCAACATCGAATTGACTTTTGCGGATATTGCGCAAAGAAAAAATAATTCCTTTATTTTTTTTTCTTATCACCTGTCATTATTCATTTTTTAAATGCTGTGAAGCCATGCTCATTTTAGAATGAAAAATGCTGCGTTTTTTAAGGACTGCTTAATAATAAAAAAATGAAGAATGTACTAAGTAAAATCAAATTTTATATTTGGGAATACAATCTTAATGTTTCAGAAAAAAAAAGCAATAGAACCATATGTGTTAAACAAAGCGAAAAAAACATATTTTAGTACAGATCGTCGAATCGACGAATGTTTAGCTTATTAGGCGTAGTAAGCAACATTAGCCTACTAGGGTTAACATCATAGCCCTCCTTTTAAGATCCGCACACTGCTTGGCGTTTCATGCATCAAAATCAAACCGCTCTGGTAAAAGAAACTTCCATAACAGTCAATTGAGTACACAATCTTATTGCAATTAAACAAAAAGAACATCCGCTGCCCATACGAGCGCATTTCTCTTTGGCCAACAAATAAGAGAAAACTATCCACTTCTGCCAAAAGAATTAGAATGAAAACCCTCCAGTCGAGTTACATACTAATAGAAGTAGAAGGCAAACACAAATATACTGTAGCTGTGGGCAAATAACTTCCAACTTCGGTAGAGAGTCTCTTGAGTGCAACGGCAGAGTCACCAATCCGCTGTAAGCCAGATTAAACCATTCAACCTAGGAGGTTACCAGTTGCACCCAATATTACTTACGCGTAAAAGGTCTACATGTGTGTAAGAAGCCGGCACACTCCGCATAATTGCAATGAACATTTGTCTTTGTACGGAGTAGGTATACACATATAGGAAGACACAATTCGTTGAAGAGTCACAGTCTCATTTGAGTCCGTTTCCGGATTTGTCCAGTATTGTCCGTGCAAAAGAAGCTCCTCTTTGGCCACTTAAACAAAACCACTCAGCTAAGAATCTCATTCATGGATGGAATATTCTTAACTGTGCGGGTACGCGGGCTACAGTAACAATTTCTTTGAATAAGGTTTGTCACGGTCTTACGAGATCGTAAAACTTGTTCTCAATAATTTGTTTGTAGACATTTAAGTGATGTGTGAGATCAGCACTTGTCCGAGGTTTGTTTTTTATTGACATCTTGATTCGAGCTAATTATGCTCTCTTCAAGGGGTCAATGACTGGAGTTGCTAAAACCGTACATCTTGACCTAGGCTACCCCTTCAATACGACGTCTGTTTAGGTCGAACTGTGTGTTTTTCCGTTCAATTTGAACAAGTTTCAAATTACGTCGCGGTAGTACTATGATGAGCGTTTATGCTCTTGCGAATTAGTCAGACTTGTTTACTACGTATAGTGCTGGGTTTTTAGTTGTGATTTCCACAGTTGGTAGTTCCCCGTTCACAGATATAACTGGACCTAACCAGATCCAGATCCAGACCTAAAATGAAAGTGAATGCGATACGACCACGTGAACGCGATACCCAATGCATGCAATGTTACATTATTGTGATTTTTCAGATATGGTAATACCAGGCAATTATCCCTGCATTTAGATTAATCAAACTAATTACGAGATATAATTAAAGTTGTTGAAGAACACGAGTTATTTAATGACGTGAATATTTCATTTCACGGGCATAGTGGATCAGTGGCTAGTGTGCCGGACTACTGAGCGATGGGTCTCAGGTTCGATCTCCGGAAAAACACAATTTACTTAAGGTTTGTCTTCACTGTGACACCTGTGGTGCACGCAATTTACTTCTTTCTTAGAAATAAACTCGTTTATTGATTCACTTTCAATGTAAATGTCCATGTCATAAAATAATGAGAATATCAACGAAAGCTGTGATGTCAAAAAAGAGTTAAGATGAGGTGACGTGCCTTTATATAACTTTTTCAATACATACGAATCCAAAAGTCTGTACAACTATTACTTGCATACGCTGTTAACACTCGGCGTGTTTTATTGAACACGTATTACAGCAAAGTAAAAACATCAGCACGCAATTAAAACAAATAAAATTCTACTTGAAACTTTAGAGTTTCACACAGGCATTTCAGAAGTAGAAGTGGCTTGACAGCAGCAGTTCCTCTTGATACTTTTCTGGTGATGCGTGTTCATGACATTGCTAGTAAAGTGCTTTTAGCGCCATTTAAGTTCAGCAAGCGGTAACAAAGAGAACGCTGAGCAAAACTAAAATATGAAACTAATAAAACACCATTCTCATTTAGACTGTCACTTTATTACTGACTCATAAGCGTTCTTGTAGACATGAACTAATTTACAGAAATGGGTATATTTGTATGAGTGATATATAATATATATGCATTTTGTATTTACAAATGTACTCACTCAATAAAACACACAACAAAATATACCAGTTTTTAGCACTTTCTGGCAAACGTCACTCAGAACTACTGTTTTATTGAAGATTTGTCTTCATTATTATGCTTTAAAAAAAAAATAATAATTGGCGCAACAGGTCCGTATGGACCCAAGCCTAGCTTCTCACAACCATTCGTCTTGTGTGAGTTTTTTTATTTTTGGGACGAATGGAAGGGATCTACAATTTTATGCCGAGTCCAAACGGCCAATTGAGAAGCTCTTTCATGACAGTTATACTCTCGGATGTTTGTCAGACGTTCGCGAGAGGTGGCGCAGCGAAAAAAAACCTTATTATGCTTTGCTTTGCTAAAATAGGCGTTAAAAAAAACAGTCTTATTGAAATCGTTCGCCAAACATTGTGCATATGCAAATATTGGGTGAAACGTCAAAAATGCTGTCAACAAGACATAGAACTCGTAATCACAAAAAAAAATAATACATAAAGTTTGGGTTTCAAATAAGATTTGACATCTGCCAAACGCACTTGAGTTTCTTGTCATTACTTCCATACACGATGACTCCACTAGAGATATATCTCTCCAACTAGATGTCTGACATCTATACCATACAATTTTCTCATATCTCTGCTGGTTAAATTATGCCATGACAATTCATTTTGTAAATAGCATCGGCAAGAGAGGTTGTACTTGACGTTTTGTGTTGTGGAAACTATTCGGCTGTTTGTTTTGCTTAAAAACAAAACATACAAATTGCAGAACCAATAAACGATTAAATATACCAATACTTATACAATAATCCACGGAAAACGAATAATAATTATATTATGTATGTATTAATCGTACTAATTTTATATTTTTAAGGTTTAAGCTTAGTATTCTGCTCGCGCTAAATTTTAGCGTCCCTAGTCTCCACTTCGACTCTCCACACCAAAGATAAATGGTCGCTAAATTATCAAACACGATATAGATGGGACAAAAACCATATAATGTTCTTTGCAGTTCCTTCGTGTCAAAATAATTCCTATTTGCATTGGAATTATTTTGCAATCTCCATATTTCTGTTTTCGCCACAAGCCGCGCAAGTTTTTTTTTCGTTTTTTCATCGCATGAAAAGGAATTTTTGATTTTGCTTTTTCTTTTATTTATCATACAAATGTTATCTTCGGCTTCCTCCAAAACAAAATCCAAAGTCAACACAACACAAACTCTTTCCTCCTTTTTCTCCTGTCAAAATTTATCTTCGATTAAATGTACCGGACATTTATTTCGCGAGTTAAATGAGTTGAGACTCGTGATCGGCTCATCTATATGAAGTTAAGAATTTAGTGAACGAACAGGATACTGCTTTGCTAAACTGCCACGCTAAATTTTATCTTTGTAGACATTTTTGTATGGGAGATAAAATTTAGCGCGAGCAGGATACTCAGCTTTAGTCACGAAACCAAAAAAAAAAAAAACACTACCAACGCGAAAGAACATCACTGGGTGAAGGAGACAATAAAATGAGTCAAAAAATGACATTTCCAGACGAGAAGCCAAAAAAAAAATAAAGCTGTCAAATTCACGTTGCCGAAAGTACTCCCATAGGAGTATTGTACTACTTTCAACACCTCCGTACTACCGTACTCCTCCTTTCACATTCGTACTCCTATTTTTTTTAAGTCCTAAAATATCTTACACTTGCAGCAAAGTGTAGTCTCAACATTTATAAATTTAATTCATCTCTAATTTAATGCAAATTTGGCAGCATTTTTATCTTTCTAACTGTTGTCAAAAAGGGAATTTCCAGAAAAAAAAAATTCTGTACTCTTATTTTTTTTAAAATACTCCCCTTTTCTGGCTGCAGTAGTCCCTAATAATATTTCTCTCCGGCAACGCTGCAGACATCCATGCTGACATCCAATCATGAGATTAAATAGAGTGACTCCACGTGATATTTCATCTCATGATGAGAGAAATCATCTCATGTGGAGTCGGGTTGTTAATATCTAATATAAATCTGTGGCAACAACATTAGTAATTTTAAGTCACTTTTCAGGAGCGCATGTTAAAGGTTTGACTTTCAATGTGGGAAAATGACTTATGCGTTTTTTTCCGATCCACAGCAACCATAAGATATATTTGAATGACAACAAATTTTACATATAGAACAGGGTACTGTGCATCCGATCGTAACATTAACTCAATTTTGACATGAGTCGACTTACGCGTTTTTTACTTGTGCCACAGAAATTTTGTCCGAACTTTTTGAAATCCATCATTAATGTGGTTTTCCACATATTCGATATTTTTTCAGGGTTACACATACTGCCAAAAATACCAATATACTTTGCACATCTGTTTTACGTCATTTTAAGAAGTTCAAAAGAAATGCGCATAGTTTCGTGAAACCAAAACAAAGAAGTACATAAACAGCAATGGACATAGTTTTGGAGGAATTATTATCTTCATTGTCTTCCTCATCATCTGGAAACTACGAATCACCAAAACTACTCCATTTGGATCTACAACAGGGAAAACATTTTTCAAGTCGATATTCATAGTTGATTTTTCCAAAAATATTTGCAATTTGAACAGCTGATATTGTTGTCAAATAACGCACTAATCCATTTACAAAAGCAGATCAATTTCGTTGCATGTTGCATGAGCCGCGCAAAATCTGAGATCTGAAAAAAATATCTGGTGGTCCAAATGGAAAACGACCTTAGTCTCATTTAGAGCAGAAATGCGCGTGCAATGTAAATCCAGAATAAGTTTGACAAAAGCCATTGAAAGGTGAACCTCATCGTGGCCTGCTATAAAATTATATTTCATAAATCTTGGAGAAGACAATTGTGATCCATTTTTATTGAACATTGAAGAAATCGTCTTCATTATGTTTGCCTTTCATAACCTTTCATTTCATGATTTCATTTCATCATTTTTTTATACTTTTCATCGCACTTCTTAAATTTGACAAGCGACTATAAAACAGTACTGCAATTTGAAACAGTTTCCGCAGCAATCTATATGAGATATCAAAAATCAAATAAGAAAATCGCATTGAAGATAACTTTTTCCTCTCAAAATCTAATGTCTTGCAAAAAAAGTTTTCTTCTAGATTGCTTGCTACAATTACTATCCACTCTTTTTTCGCACACAGTTTACTGGCTGTTGTGAACTGTCACTTGTATCTGTGTATGAATATGTCAAACAAAATTTTTCTGTACTAGGCGTTTTTCATTTTAGTTCAGAGCAGAACCTGAACTATTGTACAAAAAGTTCGTGTTTTTTTAGCTCAGACACATCAGAGCCTAGAACTTGTGTTTCTTTTTTCATTCAGAGCATGATCAGAGCTGGCTCTATAATCTTAGAATGAGCAGTCTGAGTGAAAACCTAATTACACAATTAAGCTTAATATCCTTTTCGCGCTAAATTTTATCATATAAATAAAAATGGTGTAGTTCTGTTCGACTAGGACTGAATTTGACGGCATGTCTTTAAATGCAAAAATCTTAGAAACTGTTCGATATATTTTGATGCATTTTTCACAGGCCTATAGAGGATACCTAGGCCTACAATCTCTACTTTGTTTCAACTCTAAATCTCTACAAATTCCGGAAAAAATTGGACAAGAGTAATTTATTTTTTCGTTTCGTTTCGCTTTTTTCTTTGTAACGCTTTGCGTTTGAAAATACTGGGAGCATTTAAATATAGTTAACAGCAGCTTATAGAGGACATCTGCAGGTACAACATAGGATATCCAATAACTCGATAACTTAAAAGGTTTTTAAATAAATAGGCAAAATTTGAAACATTTCTACGATTTTCCCCTGCATGAGTATATATGCACTTCATTCTCAAATCAAACATACTAACTGCGCAATATTTTGACATCTCTTTTAACCTTATTTTACTGCAATGACGGAGAGGGAGACAGACAGAGGCAGCATGCGTTAATGCGTTAATTTTAACTGAGTGTGGTAAAGGAGATACGGTGTTTATACCAAGAATACAAATATATTTGCCAGCAATTATCCATTTCAGTTTAAAGGGATTCAATTCCCTATTAATGTTTGTTCTGCCATGACAATCAATAAGTCACAGGGTCAAACTTTAAGAAAAGTGGTAGTTGTATTCACGGGCAGTTATAGATAATTATGTAGCGTGCTCCAGGGTAAGTAATGCAGGAAATATCACTATCTCAGCCGATAGAAACAAAACCGATAGTATACAAAGAAGCGTTACATTAATAAAAAAGTGAGTTAAATACCTATTAATATATTAATTATTTTCTTTCATTTTCATTGTCCAAAGAATATTAAATTGTTGCTGATTAGTCCAACGACCAGGTGCAATGCCATGAAGGCAGAGTGGACTCAGTCTTTGGGATGTTTTTTAATATGGCCTCAAGTCCCTCACTATTGCAGATCGCTCCCTCGCGTTATACCTCTGCAATGTCCATCGATAATTTTTCTTTGAGCGATTATCAAAAAAAAATTGTGTCCCCTACAAGACAGCACATTTTTAAAAAAATTGTTTCCATCAATTGTTCTGAACCCACATTTTGCACGGTCGAAGCCGGACGGATACAGCTAGTCTTCCATAAAAAAATGTCTAAAAATAAAAATTTAGTGAGTCAGTTTAGCAAAGCAGTATCCTTTTCGCTTGCTAAATTCTTAACTTCATATAGATGGGCCGGTGACAAGTCTCCACTCATTTAGCTTGCGAAATAAATGTCCGGTACATTAAATCGAAGATAAATATTGACAGAATAAAAAGGAGGGAAATGTTAATTATTATGTATTTTTCGGAGGAAACCGCAGAGAACGTTAGCGTGATAAGTAAAAAAAAAGCCCAAAACCAAAATACTAAATAATTATTTAACAACCATTTGACTTTGGTGTGGAGAATCGAAGTGGAGACTAGGGACACTAAAATTTAGCGCGAGCAGGATACTAAACTTTACAAACAAAATAGTTGAATTGGTCCACCTGTTGTTCTGTAACTGAAGGGTTAACCAATTAACTAAATAACAATTAAAAAATATTCAATTTATGCAATTATGACAGCTATGTGCTCATGTGTGTTTCATAAAATCATCAGAACGATCTGAGCACGCCCGGTTCAGAGCGCGCTCATAATGCGCGTGCTCAGTTCAGTGCTCATTCTGAACTAAAAAAGAAAAACGCCTAATGCAGGCAGCCTTGTACTACCTTAAATTGAAGTATGAGCTGTGACGAAATCATATCTTTGCTGAATAACGCTAATTTCTAATTAAATCCTTATAAAGTTTTAAAAAATACAATTTCCAAAGCAGGGTAATTTTATTTTAATATTTTTTCAATGTGATACCTTTCTAAATTGTAGTTCGGGAGAAAATAATTTATAAGTTATTTTTAGATAGTATGTTTTTGTTTTTGTTTTGTTTTGTTGCTCATATTGGAAATGAATAGGTTTCCAACCGAATTATGTGTGTAAAATTTGTAGTCCCAGTCGCCCCAATGGTGATTTTTCCGTTGCAGAGTTTCGGTATATATGTCCAAAACAATGTTTAAATTTGGCAACCGTGGTTTGGAGAAGCTGATTTATCGAATCGACAATAAGGCCCTGAAGAGTCCTTAATTTCAAGACCTAAAGCCTTAAATTGCAAAACTGGTAGTAGTTCCTATACTAAAGATCGAATGCCTAATTTAAAAAGGCTTAGATATTGCTTAAGGTTTTCATGGTCTACTCCGGACTGTAGCGCCACCAAGGGAAGAAATTATTCAATACTCAGTGTAACACATTTAATTAAAAAGCAGTTGTAAAGTATAAAGATTTGGATCTTTGGATCAACTTTACCAGAAACCAATGAATGGCATATTCTTGTTTATTTTTAATCCGATGAGACACAGCGTAATCTTGATGAAGCCAATTTTTTAAGACTTTATTGAGGCTTTTTTATTATGCTCACATGATCTGTATAGATCATCGATTTCCATGATTTACAACAAAAGTCCAACTTTTCTTGTACTGTTGTTGTAAGCCGTGAAAATCAATGATCTATACAGATCATATGAGCATAATAAAAAAGGCCTATTGTTCTGAATGGTATCGAACATTTTATATTATTCCGGTGGTTTTTTTGCGGGCTTTTCTCCAAAATTAAAATCATACTGTTATAATTGACGCAAGTCTTTATGTAAACCATTCTTATTTTCAATCGAATATCACACCAACCGATGATTTTAGATGAGCAAAGGTATTCCCTGTTATTAAATAATTACTCGGAAACCTTTATTGCTTTGTTTTGAGTAGAATTCGCTAAATGAATCAGTTCGCTTGGATTAATCATCATTTTGAAATGAAGTGTAGATGGCCTTGAGCGCTAAAAACAAATCCCCAAACACAAAGGTACACCATTTGCCGTACCAATAAAAGTTCCTAAATTTGCATAATGTGCAACTTTAAACGTGTTTGAGGTCTTTTATTGGACATAAAACGGAAATAGAAGACTTTTAAGTTTAGTTTCTTTCGCTGCCAAATGTATACACAAATTTGGAATTATGGTTACCAATGAGCAAAAGGTCTTGAGTCGACTAGATTGGTCTGAACAAGATGTTACCTGAACGCAAAAACACTTTTCCTAAGTCATCCTCGTACACGAACTGTCAACTTAGTATTCACTCACGAAATTGCTGACTAGATTCGGCGGCTAACGCTCCATAAATCAATCAAAACTAAGATACGTCAAGCCAAGTCAGCCTACTGTCAGACTTAACTATTCCTAGGTACACTACTTGAACATTAGGGATGTTTGGTCCTTGTCCACCATAGACTAACCAAACTAGACAGTCGACTTTCACTGCACCCACCCGATTTTCCCCGCAAATTTTGAATGACAGCTCTCTCTCGTGCCCTCTTTTTTTTCCTGTCTGTGAATACGTGTATTAAAGGCCGTCGGGTGGCAGAATTTCATTAACAAACAAAATGTAAATGAATCTATAACAATAAAAGTAAAAAAAAGGAAATGTTGAGTATGGTTTTTTAGATAGTTTAATTTGTCCTCCATCCATCTTCGACAGTAAAAGGTGTTCGTCCATTCACATTTCAGTTTATTTTTAATTTTGTTTGTATGAATTCTATGTTTGACAGCAAAATGCAAAAATGAAATCATTGGGGGTTGTTCCAAAAATGAGTGAACAACTTGCAAGTTAAACCCAAGATTCCACTAGACAAAAGCGAATATTAGTAAATGTTAATGAATATTGTATAAATTTCTATTAGGGTAAATGTTTTTAAATTCGTTTATTTAACACCATATTTTTACAAAATCAATATATGATTGGTAATTCTGTAGCTTAATAACACTGAACATTGTTGAATAATGTTAATTAGAAACAGTAAGAATGCAAATGCTATTCTTATTTTAAAAACAAAAAAATATGAATATCGGAAAGCAAAAAAAAAGTTGAACTCCTAACAAAAAGACAATAGACCTGTTTTTTTGAGCTTCGTTCTCAGCAAAGCAAAGTAAAGTAGGATTTTCAGTAGGCAATTACAACAACTACACTCTACTTGACATTTCGAGACTCGTAGTAGTTATTGTAATTGTTTGCTGAAAATCTTTCTATACTTTGCTTTGCTAAAAACGAAGCTCAAAAAAACACGCCTAATATAATGTTGTATTTAAGTGGGTTCTGCATTTTGATTTCCGATTTCAGATTTTGCGTATTCAATCGAACGTAAGAATTCATGTTGTTTTGTTAATTGTTGGTATTCGCACGCTTTATTTCGTTTTCTATAAACATAATTCTTTTACAAATTCTAAAACATTATATTTTGAAATGTGCACAGATTTTTTTATAAACCATCCTAATTATTAATTAACAAAAACAAGTGCACTATTTAGGATCAAAACATTTTTTTATCGTTACGAGTAAAATAAAGGGCGAACTAATTTTTTCAATTTAACAAATGTATACTTGCATATATTAATGTGCAAGTATACATTTTACGTACTAATTACAGATTATAAATTATGATAAAACTACAAAAATATTTTTCCCCACGACATACAAAAAAAAACCTTTTCGCTAAACTGTGTTAAAATATATTTTTTTCCAATATGGCTTCGTAATTTAAAGCATTAAAATCATCGGGAAAAAGTTTATTTTCTTAAAATATGCAAAAAAAAAACCTGAAAATAACAAAATCTCTTTTAACAAAAGTGAAAAAACAGTGGTAGTTAATTTTCCCTGATTAATATTATGAGATGGATTTCTGCTAGACATTGACAAATAGTTATTATATTAGTTTATATGGCATTGTAACGAAATTATAACAGGAATTCCATTTGATACCAACAATTTCAAAAACTTTAAAAATTCTTAAAATAAACTGTGATGTGAACACCGCATAACTAATGGGCACAACGTATGCCGAACACAGTCGCAAACACTTGATTTCCCACTAAAATAATGGCCGCCCGGATGACATGAAGTCCCTACAGCAAATTGTATAAGTATGCGTGCGGTAGCAATGGCGATCCTTTGATTTGTACATGCACGAATACTTATGCAATTTGCTGCAGGCCATGCAGCTTGTAGGCAGAAGTACCGCTCTCAGTCGACTGTCTAGTTTGGTTAGCCTATGCTTGTTCACTTTCTGCCTTCGCACAGGGTACAGTAGAATAAGCTCAAAACAGAGTTTTTAAATTTTAAGTTTGAAAGTAATAAAGGGTTTTCCAATAAGAGGTGTTATTGTGAATGACCCGCTATTTCGGTAGCTGTCACTTTGACATTTGACAAGTAGAAACTACGCCATTACTAAAAATGGAACGATACACGCTTCAACAACGCATTGAAATTATTAAAATTCACTACAAAATGGTGAAAAAACACAAGCAACGAAACCATTGATCTTTTACGGGAAAAGTTTCCGGACCGTGTTATCTCTCGAAGAGGTGATCACAATTGGCCACCGAGATCTTGTGATTTAACACCTTGCGACTTCTTCCTTTGGGGCCACGTGAAAGATAAGGTCTACGCCAACAGCCCAGCGTCGATTCAAGACCTCAAAGATAAAACTCACGAGGCTATCGAGGACATAGGGCAGCCGCTTTGCGATTTGGTTATGGAAAATTTCATGGAAAGGATATGGTCCTGCATGCGTGCTCGTGGTGGCCATTGGGCAGATGTTGTTTTTTCATTATTAAGGGCATACCTTCCTCTTTATTATGAAATAAACATCCGATCATTTATCTCAAAAAATGGCATTTTTCTTCATTCACCCCTATCGAGGTATCCGTTCGGAAAAAAATTCCGACACGAAAGTCAAATCTGATCGGAACTCAAATTGCCTTCGAAGTATCCGTTTCGGAACAAAATAAAGGAAGCATATAAACGCGTTCATTTCACAGTTAAAAATATTACGCAGCAATAAGTTGTCGGAGATCTTCGGAAAAATGTTCAGCGTAGCTGTCAAAAGTAAGTAGTATAACGCGGTTCCACGCAATGCGACAAGGTGCGCTACATTTCATCGGAGAACTTTTCCGAAAGTTGGAATTTCTCCGTATTCATACAAATCGGAGAAAATTCCGTTCCGAAAGGATACCTCGATAGGGGTGTGTATCGTACCTCAGCTCTAAACTTAAATATTATCTTTTAAAAATGAAAGACAGTTGTTTTAGAGCGGAAAAGATTAGCAAAAAACCACTTATTGTTCTTTATTGAATTTCTTTCCCCTGACGTTGTTCACGTCCGAGTTCTTTCCCCTGACGTTGTTCACGTCCGAGTTCTTTCACCAGACGTTTTAGACTAAAATTAAAACCATCGTACACGAACCTCTGTTGCTTGTCACAACTACATTCAAGCATGAGGCTGGTGTTCGATACAGGGTGATTGTTTCTTTTTTCCATTACGTAGTAAGAGAAAGGTGTTGTATTCGTACAAAATTTCGAACTCGAGATGTTAATCAATTCTGACATTACGATGATAGAGGAACTCAAAAAAGTGGGTCTCAAAATTCTGTCCGTCTATCTGTATGTTGATATTTAAGCTTAAGTAGATGAGGCGACCACGACTGCATACTCAGTTTTCCGCAGTTTCGAACAAAGGTACTTTTTGAAATTTGGATATATCTCGAAAACGGTCCATACGATTGAAACATTTTTTTTTTCTAAGGTAATATGGTCATTTCCAACTTAATGGAAAACTCAGTTTTCTCTTTATTATCGTAAAATGGATTTAAAAAAAAAAAAAACATCTTTTAAAAATTTTGTTTTCTTTAGTTAACTTGAAAACGGCAACATCGATTTCGACCAAAATGCAAACTTAGAGTAAAATTGATATTTTCGAAATTATTGCGTCCTTAATTTTCAATTCGATTCACCGAAAACGCTTATTTTAAAAACTGCTCATATCTCGAAAACCCCATTTTCAACTTCAAAAAAAAACTTTAAAAACCTAGTAATGCTTACATCCCGAACAATAACTTGTACTCGGTTTTCAGCTAAATAGTTAAGCAATAGTAAATATTTTTCAAACTAAACGTTGCAATATTTGGTACTGTTTTGTCGGCCAAATTTTACAAAAACCGCTCTAACGATTTTGATCAAAATGCTTATAAAGGGTAATAAAAGTATTCTAAATAAGATCCCGTACATAGTTTTTCTCGAAAAATTCGAATAAATCAGATTAAAATTTATTTCTCAAAAAATACTTCACGAATCCCGATTTGTATTCACATATCTACGGTATATTTTTGTAATAATTTCAATTTTTCACTTCTAATAAAAATGCAATAACAGCTAAGCAAAACTTATTTTTAACAAATATATCCCACTTCATTTTTTAGCCATATTCAGTGTACACCTTAAAATAGTACCAACCGCAATCAGAAACTCCCACTTCATTTTTATATCACACACGTCAATAGATATTGGGATATTCAGTTTATAACTGCTAACGCATATTCAAACAAAAATCTCCGAATTCTTACAATATATATCTATGTAAAGATATAGATCTATCAGGAAACCTGCTTCCAATCATAGACACCTTATACCAGCGTTACTAATCAAAATAAAATCATGACCTAACAGATCAGAAAACAGGAACTCCTACTACACTCGTACTCCTCGTACTCAAAAATCTTGTAAAGTATAAGAGCTTATAAAATAGTACAGTACCACTTAAAACTCACTAACCAGAATCTGTGACAATTCCCTTTTACTGCGAACTTCAACTTTTAAAAACTTACATTGTTATTTGATATGTAGTGCCATATCAAATGAACTAACCAAAAGTGAATTTTATTTAAAACTATTCCTTTTCCTATATTCTATCTATGCACTGTTTCTTTTATCTAGCATTGTTTTTCAGTGTTTACCTAAGAACATAAGAAAACAACCAAGCAAAGCTTTGATGAACGAGAAAGTTTCGTTCGACCCAGTCGTGCACTTTATTTTAATTTTTGTTCCTACTTTTGCCAAAGCATTTATCACGCAGCGGCTAACTCGCCTGTTCGTTGCTTAGGAGCTTGCCCCTAATTAACGTATAAAATAAGCAGCGGGAATTATAAACGCTTGAAATCGAACAGGACGCTACGAATCGAGGTTTGTTGAATAATAATGACTCCTTCTTAGCCGGTCTGGTTGCAGCTTAAATGGATTCATGTTTTATGTAAAAATTATCCGATATTAGTTAGAATTAAGCAATATTCCTGGAGCTGAATTGAATTGAACTTAATTGCGATTTTTTCCAAAGTCATAGCATAACGCAATTTCCCGCAGTTTCTGAATGTTTGCAATTTGAAATTCGCATAATGCCACCAACAATTGACTTTGATTTAATAAATTTCGAAGCTTAAGCTGACATAAATACCATAACAGGTTTTCATATTATTTTTGTTGCATGGTAAGTGTCACGCTTTGTTGTCCACTACCACTAACACAATATGCAAATACGTAATTGTAACAGGCATTATAACTTTGATTTATCAGAGATTGATGTCTTGAATTATAACATTTTAGGCACGCTTTTTGATATTTCTGACGTGAGCCAACTATCGTACACTTTTGGAAGTGTCATACAAAAATAATCCGTCATTTTCATAGCACATTGTCCAATGTTTCATATCAGTCGGTTGCACTGATTATAGACCTATTCGCGAGGTAAACTCCTTTAGCTACTGTTGAAGTGATTTGGATTTCCGAAAGAAAACAAAACAGTTATATAGACACACAGCTATTCTATATACCGCTGTCTGAGCCTGCACAACACAAGAAGTAATGCGTGTTTGCGTTCTTTATTATAAGGGAACGATCGTTGGCCCACTTTTATGTTCCCGGGGTCAATGAGCTAACAATATAATTTATTTAAGATCTTTCTTTAGCTCCTTTGCTTTTTGCCTGATTTTTATCATTATTGTGGTATTTGATGGGGCACTTTTGATGTTCGTTTTGCAGATTTCAGAGCACTTTTGCGTATTTTTTCTCAGATTTGCCTCAGATATACCAATTCTAGTACGTTTGAGTTTGACAACTATGGAGCCCAATCGAATTTCCTTCCACGTAAATATTACTGGGAACTGTATAATGTTTATTTGTTGTGTAGGATAAAGTTACCACAACACTCGAATATGTCATGTTTTTTTTAGGAAACATTGCTAAATGTCAGATACTGACTAAAGAATTTCAGATTCAACTTTTGCGTATTTTTTCACTAGCCCACCTGGTGAAGATGGGAGGATAGGTGTTGAATATAAAGAGTGATTTTTTAAGCGTTAAGTTTTTCAGGGTTGCAGCACTGGTTAGTAATGGCGTCCAACCGTCATCTGTCAAAGTGAAAAGTTTTCAGTATGCTCTGCCATTTAATCATGCAAAGACTTACAAACGAGCAACGATTGCAAATTATTGAAATTTATTATAAAAATTCGTGCTCTGTGAAAAATGTGCACCGTTTGTTAAGACAATATTATGGTCGTCATAATCGACCTGGTGCATCCGTCAATGGCGAACGATGTCAAGTCATGGTACGCGACTCTTTTTTGCCCCAATTGGCTGAGTTGAACTTGGTTGACATGTGGTTTCATTGAGACGGTGCCACATACCACACAGCTCGTGAAACAATGGAAATGTTTAAGGATGAATTTGGTGAGCAGCTTACCTCTCGAAATGGCCCTGTGAGTTGGCAGCCAAGATCATGCGATTTAACGCCTCTTGATTATTTCTTGTGGGGTTATGTAAAGTCGTTAGTCTATGTGGACACGATTGAAGCCTTACAGGATAACATACCACGCGTAATTCGTGGAACACAGGCCGAAATGCTCGAAATAGTGATCCAAAATTGGTCCTTCCGAATGGACCATTTGAAACGGAGCCTCGGAAAACATTAATATGAACTTGTCTTTAAAACGTAAATGGCAAAGGCCATAAATAAAAATAAATACAATTCGATATTTTAAAAATTGTATAGCTTATATTACTTAATTCGGGAAACTTAGAAAGCGACAAAATGTTAAATTCATTCAGAAAAATATAAACCCGTGGACATTTTTCTACGCGAAAGCTTTCATGCGTTATTCCTCCAGAAGTAAATTTATTATTTCGCGGGTATTTTGCTGATTGCTGACAATTCTTATTGTATCTATATTTCCGAGAAGTCAACCTTTTCACACCAACCATTGATTCATTAGAAATTCTCATTCTCTGGGAACAAACTCCATTTCCAAAGAGGGTTGGGTTGCAGCCAAATATCTACCGGGCCGCCTAAGCTACTGAGAGTTGTAGAAAAATCTAGGTATTCGGGTATGAGCTGTCCAATCTTAAGTGAACGGATATTTTATCCTCTTCTCGACGACTCTCAAGAAAATCTTAGAAACATCCTGGCTTATATAAAATTTAATTTTTACTACGTATGCACTCGTAAATTTCAAACTATTAAAAAAGGACATCCAATCAAAAAGCAAGCGCTAGCGGTTTAAAAAGTTACCAAACATTTCATTTAATGAAAATATTCGAAACATTTATATATTTCAAGTGTTTGAAAATAAAACAAAAATGCAATATTTTTCAATTTTGTGCATGCATTTCTAAAAATTTGTTTTGCAAAACTTAAAACAACTTGCATTGTTGTATTCCAACGAATAAAGTCCGAAAACATTTACAATTTACTAAAATTAGTTTATAATTGTAAACGTTAAGGCTCAAAAGTGTATTTAAAATCGCTCCTATTACGAAATTCAATACCACCATTTTTGGTGGTTGGGCAACACTTCTCTTGAAAATGACATTTAGAGAGAATTTATTTAGCCCGATATAAACATGGGTTTCTGAACATTAACATTTAACCCTACAGTTAGCGATATTCTGGCAATTATATTTGTTTATTGGTAAAGGGATTTTGGAAAGTGTGGAGTCTTTGCGTAAACTGCCAGACTAAAGTTGTTTATTGGTAAAGGTCGAATGCGAACATCTAGAGGAAGTTTATGCAAACTAGAAAGCGATATGCACTAAATTTTCATTCACTTCTTTTATCTGCATTAATTACAAGTCAGTCACAGATTTAAATTTCTATCCGTTGATAAATATAATTTATTTTAATGCAGTTACCTACTTTCTTACTTACATTTCGTTGATTTTTGCAATTATGTGACAGATTGAATTGACTTCACTAGGAACGCAACAAATCTGTATACTGATCGGAACACATTTCAATAAAATATTGAGAAGGTTGAATTGAATGCATCTGCTGTCTATATAGACGTACCTATATTATGAACTCAACGCCTCAGGTTCAGGTTACCTTCATAAATCATTGCGCAGCATAGTAGCAGATAGCAGTGGGAGCAATTCAAGTTCACATGTAGCTGTAGCCCGTGTTACGCGTTACGCATTCCAAAGATAGACTATCTATATGATGGCATTTATTGATTTTCTTTTTTTTTTATATTTTCTCTTTCTTATCGAACAAACTACACACAAAAACTCTCCTCAGAAAGTCATAGACATGTGAGATTATTCCGCTTTTGACAGACAACATCTGGTTCAATACGGAACGAGACACCGACAGCGACTCGATGTGCTCTGTTTTAGCCACGATTTTTATCATAATCATCGCTAATTTTCATTGCGCGGAACGCCGAAAGAGTTTAGATTGGGCCAATATAAAGTAAAGCTTTATTTTTGGGTGTTGTTCGTTGTGGCGTGTGTGGCTTTTTGTTTACACTTCTTGTTTGTTCGCCTTGTTCATGGCTATTAATTAATATCGTTTATCATTGAAACTAATTCATTAGCGTGCGGTGTTAATTGTTTTGATTGATTTTATTGCAATTGTTTGCGTATGCTAGTAAGTATTGTCAATTGGTGCAGATCAACGGGCGTTAATCATTTGCTGTTGTGAAGGTGTGATTTATCTGCTTTCAACCGAACGTGCTTGGATTGTCCATTACATAGAGAGCAATTGAGTGATAGTAGGCCTTTCTTTCTAAATAGAAGTGTTTAATGAAAATGAAAAACTGACCTAGAAGGTACTCACTGAACATGCCCCCAGCGCTTGAACGTCAATAGTGCTTAACGACACCTTTTATCTGACAAGTGTCATTTCGAGGCAAATACTTTATTAGAAAAAGAAACGAGGTTTCCTGTATTTGTAAAAATGAAACAAACTCCAAATTGTTTAGTGTTTTAAATTGTTTCGAAACCGGTTGAGTGGTGAGTCACGGTTTAAACTCTTGTTTTGTTGGTAGTTATTAGATGAGCGGTCACTGTAAGTAATGCGGTTGCCGGTTTATCAAGGAGAGACTCCATTAAGTTATAACCAATTCTGACAGTTCTCACTGTCGAAGTTATACCATGTTCCCACCAACTTGATTTAGCTAAATCATCTCATAAATTACGTGATTTATCATACATTTTCGTGATTTATACGTTTTTAAATTTCAATTACGTAGCTGTCATCGCAAATCCACACAAAATAAAATCGAACATACACAAATTAAATCAAACATACCTGTTATTAACGTAATTTTGTTTATCCTTTTTTCGGAGAACATTGCTTCTGGTTGAAAATGCAGAGAGTAAAATGCTGATATCATTTATACAAATCGCTGGCATCGTTTATACAAATTTATCCGTTAAACTTTAAAATTATTCGTAACATGTGGATGGTACTTTTTTAGGAATAAGTGCACATTTGTTTAAAATATTTATAAAAAATGGGAAATGCAATCATCGAAAATTGGGGTCTACGTATCGACCGTTGCATACGTACCCGTGGTGGACATATGAACGAAGTCGAATTCCATTCATAAATGTTTTGATAGTTATTCAAGACAATACATTTTTTTTTGAGATATCTCAAGTATTATTTAAACCTTTATAATAACTACCCAATAGCATTCAAAGCATTGGTAAAATGGGGTATTTCGAAATTCTATTACATTCCCCAATGATACTGTTGGCAGGATTTTATTTTTATTTTTTGTGTGTCACATGGATTCTAATTGACATTACACCGACATGAAAACAAAATGGCGGAATTTGACAACAAATTTGAGGGGACCAGCGGAAAGAGTATTGCGACTTGAGGGCTTAGTACGATTTGTCTATAACAAACAGTGGGTCGACTACTTACACATGCATTGTTAACTTTGTACGAACAATATCGCGCGATGAGAACATTCAACTTCAACAAGATAAATCAACCTTATCCGCTGTCATTTACATTGTGTGTCGTTCTTGACGTTTAAGACGGAATACATGGATATAGAATGAATGTTCAATTGTGTTCCTTAATAATTAAATGGAAACGATTAATTTGCGACTATTTTATTGCCATTGTCAGTAGTGATCATACTTCCGTAGGATGATTCTGAGAAGAAAAACTTTGCAGATCTCTTATGATTGAAAAATAGCTAACCTCATTCCCCTTTGATCCCAAACACATGGGGCTGTGTGATGTGGGCCCTATAGGGACAGCCCGTCCACGTTTGGTAAGGCATTGAGCTCGTTTAAAAATAACACTAGATGGCTACTGGGTTTTAAAGTCAATCGACGTTGTCATTAAAGTGAACTCTAATTTTATAAATCCCTTATATTACTAGATTTGTTAAGTGACAGGTTAATTCTATATCTGCCTGTCACTTTAAACGAGTTCTTTTTCTAGTGAATTAGTATCAAATACTCTGATAGGCGAGCGTGTTGATTTCCATTCGCCCTACAGTCTACATGTCCCAGCTTTCTTTTACTACTCTTACGTTTAACCAAAATTGCGCTTCATCGCTAAAGATGGTTTTACGATGAAAATTGGCGTTAACGCTCTTAAAGTTGCGACCACCGACTCGGAATTTCGGTAATAAATTTTAATTATTTGTAAACGTTGTTCCTTCGTGTATTTCACCATGATGAAAATGTTAATTTTACTGAATATTTTGACATTGGCCGCGTTCCACTGCCCGCTAAATGACTAAAAAATATAAAAAAATTTGACATTTCACCATTTGCGCTAGACGTCTACCACTTTTTTGTGAAATATCCCTTTAAGGGAAATTTCTCAATATAACGTATTGAGAGAAAAAAAAACAAAAAAAAAAACCACCTGTCAAAGGAAATCGTTGCAACGTTTACAAAATAAAAATAAATACGAAACCGAGCAAGTGTAATTGTTAATAAGGTGAGTAAAATAGCCCCTCAGATATTGTTTTTATTATAGGTTCGTTCGCGTTAGAGGTTTGAATCGAACGCAATCGATATAAATCGATCGCAATCGCACAAAGTCTATACACGTACTCATCAAAAATGACAGAAAAAGAGGAAATTAGCAAAATAACGAGTAACGAGTGGTTCCTCTCTTGGCTCGAAACAACTCAGAGAATTTCAACCGGCAAGTACTGATAAATGTGTCGAATGCACAAAGTTGTCAAGAAAGAAATTCAAAATCCGTCAAAATTCAAAAAATGAATTGCACAGAACAATAAAATCTGTAAAAATAAGTAAAATTGGGAGGTGGTCGAATGTTGTCCTAGAACGTTTCATACGTTGCAAAAAGGTAGGATTAGATGTCAAAGCTGAAATATGCTCGAAGTAGCTCGAAGTCTATCCACGTACTTTGGGGTATATTTTCAGCTCTCTGAGAAAATTTTACTTAATTTTTCAAGTTTGACAGATTTGTATTGTTTGGCTCGGGAAAATACGCGAATAGATATAATATATTGTGTCATTTCTTTAGTTGTAGTGTGAAAATAATGATTGTCAAATATCAATTTCCCGTTGGCACTAGCGTCCTAGCGCGGACGTTTCTTCATCTGGGATATTTTGTGCTAAAAGCTAGACGTCTAGTGGGCAGTGGATCGCGGCCATTGACAGGTCCGCAATCGGCTTAAGGTTGCGTCCACACTGAAAGCTTGAAGTTCTCCTAATGACGCTAATGAAAGACCCTTTATATGCTTGAATTTTTTTCGCGAGTTTTGCAACTGACAGTTCACTAATAGTCTTCTATTTCATTTCATGTCATCAAAAAAATCATTTGTATTTTCAGCAATTTTTTAACCAATCTAGAAGTGCTATTTCTATGTTTTCTATAATTCAGTGAAAAAAAGTGCACTTTCAGGTAAGTTATTTCTACGACAGAAGTGTCCAGGATATTCTGAATTTCGGGGCAATTCTCTCGCATTTTCAATAAAAAACGCCCTTATAATACTTTCTATGTTTTTTAGCTGCCACTTGGTTTTTTCTTATTTCTATTTGACACTGACGTTGTCAGAAACTACTCTATTGACTACAAATTAACCAATCAAAGGCTTTTGACAAGGTAGCGCATAGAGCATTGCATCAGACCGTTATTATGGATTGCTAAAAAGAAAAATTATCTTAAACAAGAAAAACACACCAACCTTTTGTATTAATGATATATTTTTTGTTAATATATTTCTTTGTAATTCTATAATATATGTATATATTTTTTGTTTTGTTTTATATTTAATTAGAAAAAAGTGTGTTTCGTAACATTATTTTAATTATTACTCTTGTTTTTCATTTATAAATTGCATGCCATTTGACTTTTGTGAAATGGTTCGTTTGCTAATTTGAAAAAATTCGTTAACTATAACAATCAACGATTGAGTTACGAATTATATTATTGTTAATAATAATTATAAATTATTGAAAGAAATATTTTTAGTTTTTTATATATTTACAATATTGTGTATATGAGCAATGCCATAAAAAAAATAAAAATAAAACGTTACTGTCAGTAGATACTAAAACTAGATTCAAAAAAATACATATCGGCTTTTATTTGTTTGCATTAACGGCGAGTTTTTGTTATTCTGAGAAGTAATATACTTGCTGTAAGGAACAATTTAAAAACTTTCATGGTAAGGCAATGCTTTCGGTGTAATAAATATATAAAGTTCGTTTTATAAAGTCTGTAGTGAATTAATAAGGCCTAGGATCTGTTTTTACAATTTTCTCTGTTAAATTCGCAAAATGTCAAATTTAAGTAAGAAATTAAATTTTAGTAAGATACGGTTTTCACTACTAAAGGCGAATTAATTAAGAACTACGGGAACGAATTAAGTAGAAAATGTAAGAAACTTTTACTGTTTAAAGGCGAGAACACATTTACTTCAGATTATTTCTTTGAATTGTCAGAATACCAAAATACATATCAACAGACAATTCTTAAAATTGTGAATAACCTGTAAAGTACATTTTCCGAAAGTTTGGCTTTAACTTTTTGGTTATGGCATAAACCCAATAAATTTGGTGTCATGGCGAATACGAAAATTTAACCCTGAAGCCCGTTTCTTTAAAATGTACTAATAAAGGGATTTAATATGAACGATAACTTTAAACTGATTTAATAAATGAGTTTAATATTGAAAAATATATTTTCAGTTACTTTTCTATGTACAGCGCAAATCAGACGTTCATATCGGATTGAAATCTAGATTCCAATCACCGAAGAACTCTCACGCTGTCTTAACGTCTGGGGGCAGTCTATGGCCTGCACAATGGCGACCTTCTAACACACATTTTCAACGTCAACGTTCAGTTCCATATCGAACGCAATTACAGTTACTAATGTGCAATATTCACCTCTATCGAGGTATCAGATCGGAACGGAATTTTCTCACAATTGTACGAAATCGGAGAAATTCCAAGGTTTGCAAAAATTCTCCGATGACATTATAGCGAACCTTGCCGCATTGCATTGTACCGCGTTATGTCACTTACTTTTGACAACTACACGGGACATTTTTTCGAATCTCTCCGACAACTATTTGCTGCGAAATTTTTCCGTGCCAAATGAACGCGTTTACACGCCTCATTTCTTTTGTTCCGAAACGGATACTTCGAACGCAATTTTTGAATAGATTTGACTTTCGTTTTGGATTTGTTTTTCCGAACGGATACCTTGATAGGGGCAAAGAAGACGCGGCACTAGCTCCAGAAATTGCAAAGTGCCTATGCAATTTATATCTACTCTAAGGCTCCTATAGTCCCCGCTAAATTACACTGAAAAGAGTTAACCGAGTCTCAAAATCATCGTTATGGATCATTGACGATCGTTGACTTGAGGTTACGTCAAAGGAGTCGTTTTTATCTGGATTAGAGTTAAGAAATAAATACAAACTGTTGGCAATATACCTAAATTTTATCTCTTTTTCAAGTCTTTGTTTTTGACAAACAATTTTCGCCGACAGAGCCATCATTTTGTTGGTTTCTCTGAGCAATTGTCAGATTACCAGAAAAGATTCATTGGGATAGAAATGTGTTACAACCAACTTTCAAAAATGTCACTTTCCACAACTCTGCTTGCAACAAACGAACGCCATCTTTTGCCTGGATCTACTTACAAAACTTAACAGTTCCATGAAAGTCTATAAATTGTTAAAAACTTACTTCCCTAAACGTTTCATTTATAAGCTGAAGGAAAGAGTTACTTTAATTACCTAGTAGAGGGGAATAGAAAATATGTGTGAAAAAACTAATAGCGTCTACGTTTTCGAGATTGACTTCATTATTTTTAAAATAAATACATATGAATGTTTTCTTTGACTTTTATATGTCAAAAAATGTGTATATTACTTTTAATTACTTTTTAAATGCACAATCAATTAAAGGCAGTTATTTATTTTTGAAAATGCTGGCGATTAACTTTTATGGGTTGCTTTTACTTGGTCACCTTGTGAAAGGGAATTGTGGATATTTGTGTTTTCTTTTTTTAGAAGGCGTTTTTGCAGGCAAATTTAACAAAATGTAGATTAACTAAGATAGATAGATACCTTTATTTCGGATATAAATTTACAAGGGTTTGTTACCACACATTTCACAATTCAGAGATATGACAAGTTATATCTTTCTTCTGAAACATTATTTTCTACAAAAGGATAATTTTAAGATTTAAATTGAAATATTACTTCTGAAGGAAAATACAAAAAAAAAAAACTTTATAAACTTTTATTTTGTTATAAAAAACCTAGAATAAAGAACAGTTTTTATTTATAATTCAGTAGGTACTTAATATAAATTATATTTCATTTTTTAACCCACGTTTTTTCCTCCTTGTCGTCTTACTAATTTCACAGATTAATGACAGGTCGATTTATCGTACTCATGTTGTTGCCAGTTGTGGGTTGCAACACGGCACTGCCAGGTTAACGATTTCTCAACAATTCTAAAAGGTACTTTTCGGAAGCTCTGAACTCTCTACAGACAGATTACGTTCGCATCGTCGACATCGTAAACTGGAAGAGCCAAAAAAGAAACGACAAGGTCAAGGAGAAGTTTGTTGTTAAAACAAACCTAAGTCCCTCAACATTCAGGACATCAACCTCCAAATTTAAACTACCATGAATGACATTCACCATTATTAGATAACCCATCGCAATGTCTAAAAGCTTGGAACGAAATAAGTCATCTGACAAATACACTCGGCTGACAAGGCAACAGGTTATGCGACTCTGAAAGCTATGACAACTAACAATGAGCTAACCGTGGTTATCATCAACCGCTGCAACCCGGATCCCAAGCTATCAGCCAGCAGTTGGTTTAGAGTAAATTAAATTAATTTGCATCACTCATAAGCTGCCACTGATTGTCTGCTACTCTTTATGAACTCATTGGCGTGGCCCTATTTGAGAAGCAATGGGTTCATCGACGACAAAATACAGGACTATGGTCCAAAAATTACAAACATCCTACACTCCGTCTGTAGAGGTAAATTGAGAATATTGGTATGGAACCGATTTTTACTTTTTTTAATACAGCATGCCTCGTCTCCAAGGAGTTGTTTTAAGAAGCTTTAACCTTCGCGGAAGGTTGGATACCGCCTTGTGATAATGCCGTATTTTTCTGGTGAGCAAATCTCTGGCTCAGTAGGTTTCATTCTGTTAATTGCAAGCTTAAAACTGAGGTGGAAACATGTAACTCGATACAATCGAGTTCAGTCGATACAATCGAGTTCAGTCGATACAATCGAGTTCAGTCGATACAATCGAGCTCTGGCAGTACCTAATTCGTCTCAATCGAGGATAATCAATAGAGGATAATCGATTGAGACAAATTAGTTGCTGCCAGAGCTCGATTGTATCGACTGAACTCGATTGTATCGACTGAACTCGATTGTATCGACTGAACTCGATTGTATCGACTGAACTCGATTGTATCAAGTTACGTGCTTCGACCCCTGAACAATTTTAATCTTTGAAACTAGCTTTTTAGAGACATGCTACAACTAACATCAGGAGCTTCTAGTACGAATTCAATTTTGCTTCAGGTCAGTCTAATATTATCAGCAATATTTGCAAAAAATTGCGCCAAAGCTACGACATCGTCGCTAAGGTGAACTAAGTTTTAATGGCCTTTGTAAATAGGTATCCAAGTTGCGGAGTTGAGATAGTCAACGATCGTTTGCTAAATGCAGATTCAAAATAAAAATGATGTCCGATTTAGATCACTTTTTAGGTTCGAAACTCAGAAGGCGGATTTTAGGACCAAGACTCGCCGTCGCGTGTTTATATTTTTGTAACTTTGACTTGCAGAGGTTGGACAAAAAATACGTGCTGCTGGATATTTCTTCCCCGGATTTAAAAAATTTCATCATACTTTACAGACAGCGGACCTATATGTTTATGAAACATTTTATTATCGGAGAAACTTTATCGCAAGTATTACAATTCGATAGGTAATAGGTTCGTTTGGGTACTTTTTTAAAAATTTGCTAAGAAACTCTGCGAATGCGACCACGTGCTGAGAGAATTGGAAAAAATGAGAGAGAAATCCATTTCCCCTCTTTTCATTTTTTCGTAATTTTTTACTCGCCGAATTTCGACTTACTGAAAATGAAAAATGACAAACTGACAACTAAGTGACAGCTCAAAAGTTTGACAAGTAAAACTCTATTTATTTTCGTCTTCAACGATGTCGAAGGAAGGCGTTGTAATTGAATTTTCTCCTAGAATATATCAGCGCATTCCAAATGTTAAGTTTAATAGATATTTCGCTTATAAAAAAATCCGATTCCAACTTATTTTGTAGATGTTGCATTTTACGATCTTGTCGAAATGACAGTACTGAAACTTTTTGTAAGACAACCGGTCAGGTACTTCTCTTGAAATTGGGAGACTTCTCTCTCGATTTTTGATATTTGACGTTTTTCATATTTCTATGCTGTAAGGACACGAACGAACCTAATGTCATCGCAAAAAAAAAGGAAACTCTTATTAAAGTCACTCAGGTAGGCTGTGGAGCGCTTGGTTAACCCGATGCAGAGAGATGTTTTGTCAAAAACCGTGTGGAAAGTGTACAACGTCGAACTGTTCACAATATATGAAAAAGAAGAAATCTTCCTGTTGAAATGAAAAATAACGCACAATAATTGTAAGTCAACGTTATAATTGCGGGTTTATTACTGATTGATAACCAATCACATATCACCCAATCAGCTTTGAAGTCTTATGCGATGTCAACACACAATCAGAACTACCACGCTGCTTTAAACTTATTTTACATAATGTGAGTCAGTTGCAGTTCTTCCAATAAGGGCAAACAAGGATTCGGAATCACGATAAGGCCGGTCGCACATTGGATACGAATTTTTATCGTACGTTAACTTATGAATACTGGGTTCAGATTTCGTATATCAATAATCGCCGGAGGATATCGTTTTGAAAACTTTGATGACAATAATCAGTAACATTCAATCTGGGGTGGGATTCTGTAAGATGAAAACGTTCAAGGGTTTTCGTTCAAACGAACGTTTTGCTTCATGTAACTTCGAGAACGAAAGGAAATTTCATTTGTGCGAAAGCAAAAAAACGAAAGCTATTTCATCGACGTTTTCGTTTTCTTTGATTCATGTAACTCCAAAAACGAAGACATTTTCGTTTCGAAAGCGAAAGGAATACAGCGAATGATATTTGTTTGACGTTTCTCATTATTTTTAGTTGTTGTGACTAATATTTATTTCAAAAAAATATGCTGGCGAATTATTTACTAATAGCAACCGCTAGTGATGATAGGGCTGCGAAAAATTGTGTCAATTTAAGAGCAATCCGAAAAAATCTTCGAGATTGTTCGGATCCTCTTACACTGCCCGATAAAAGATTTGTTTATTAAATTTAAATTTTTGATGTGCATTGGAAATGGAATTGAAAGTTTTGCTTTCGCCCGGTGTTTGTAATCTGCCCATGTCAAAAAAGTGAGATATCAAGTACAAAGTGCGTATAACAAACAATACATTTATAAGACATTTTTCGATCTAGTAATTTTTTTTTATGGGCGGCCCTTTTTCATTTAATGTTTTACACAACTTTTCCCATTTTTCTGCAGCTTTATCTCTGAGCAGGGCATTGTTTGCTAGGAAGGAATACTTATCCATCCAATCCATCATAATATTTTGTTGCGTTTGTTTTGTTACTTAAATGAACAGTTTTTATGTCGGTAATTTTTGATCGTACTATATTTATTATTCAAATGTTCACCTTTTGTTACGACGAAAATATCAACAAACGAAATGTTTACATTGAAAGCGGTCAGCTGTTAGCAGTCAAAACAACATATTTGACATATACAGCTTTTCAAACTTTAATTTTTTTGTCACACCGTTTCTTACCCCTGCGAACGAGACGAAAAAAAAACGAAGGCAGTTCATGTAACTGCTACAAATTTTCACTTTCGCGTGCAATCTCGTTTTTTGAAATGTAAAAGTGGTTTTCGTTTCGTTTTTTACAGAATCCCACCCCTGATTTTTTTTTACTATCGACAGATTTTATTACATTTGTAGAAATTGTACTGGATTAAGCTCTTAAACTCGTAATTTTTGCTAGCTTTTGAGATCTATTGTTTCTACGATAATCATCTGAAATTTTACGAAATTAGTGCCTTCTGGTCTTACGAATTGAGCACACTGAATACGCTTTTCTACATCAAATAGGCAGTGTTCAGGGCCCTATTCCACAAAACAATTTATCAAACTTTCCACTTTGCACTTATCAAAATACATTTTTTTTTGGTGATAAGTTCCATAATTTTTTTTTCCAAATCTCACTTTGCACTAGCAAATTTTTGCACAGTTCTTGCGCTCTCCTGCAAAGTGAGTGTGCAAAGTGTTCCACAAAGCATTTAATCATCTTTGCATTTCTGTCATATCACTTTTCATTTTGAATTACTAAATAGAAGTTGTAAAAATGAGTCGCAAAATAAAAATTGGAAAAAAACTTGCAGTGTTGAATTTTGTCAAAGAAAAAAAAAATAATATTTTATTTGCTAGTTTTCAAAACAATAAAGTAAGTATTTTTTTTATAAAAACAACATATTTAAGTTTACATTTCATTTTGAAAGTTAATAAATTAGATAAACAGGCTGCCTGGGAGGAAGTTTTGAGAAAAGCCCAATCCCTGCAACTGGCGTCGGCCCAAAAAACATGGACCTATGCGAGGGACAGTTTGTTTGGGCTCTGGAAGAGGCGGACTTTGCTAAGTAAAACAATTTATTCCCTACAAATAGCAAATAATTATATTTGCATTATTTGTTTTTGTTGGGATTTCTTTTAATTGCAAATGTTTCAATTTCATTTACATTTATCCGTGAATTTAATTTTGTTAATTTTCAGAGTCGGAAAAAATTGTGTCCGGGGGTGGGAAGAACAGCGTTATGGATGAAGCCGACGTGGCCATCCTCGATATTCTGGAATCAGACTCAGCTGTGGTAGATGGACTGAATTTGCCACAAAGCTATGGAAATTCAGAAAATCTACCATCAGCTGAGTGTGATTCCATAACATCGATGACGAGGAAACAGCCCAACCACCTCCAAACTCAAGGAAGAGGAAGAGATCTGCCAAGTTTCCAAGTGAAACTTTGGATAGAGAGAAGAAATGTCGGCTGGAAAGGAGCTCCTGTCGGCTGGAGCTCCTGGAGGTTGAAGTTTACTACAGGAAACTCCAATGCGTGAAATTGGAGATGGAGCTACAACTTCCAGCCTCTGCCATAACTCGGGAAATTGCAGCGGCAGAAACTGATAATATTTCACAAATGCAGAGGAGGCTGTTCTTTGAGGAGTTTTAAGATTTTTATGTATTATTATTTTGATATATTACAGTTTTCCTATTTATTATTTGTTGTTATTTTTTGTTTCTAAATAAACAATAAGTGAATTTCTTATATTATATTTATTCTCCGAGATCTTAATCTCAAACCCCAAAAATGCGGCCAAAAGAAACAACACCACTGACATCAATAGGACACCGCACTATGTTTTGAAACAAATCGTCTTTTATAAAGTCGACAACACTATGGATGGTTCTTCAAACTTTTGATTTTGCAACACCATGCATAGCTGCAACACCATGGGACTGGCAACCATTTCCGAGCCAAAGCAAGCACAGTGGCAGTTGATTTTCAGCCGACAGAGCATGATTGTGCTCTAATTTTTCTCCAATTTTATCCAAAAGGAAGTCAACTTGAATTTGATTTAAGCGAAGGCACTCTTTAAATTTAAAGTTTTGTAGTTCAGAAAAATTAATTCGGTCTCTATAATTTCTTGTTTAAACCGCGTTTTCACTATCGTCGAACAAAAACTCACGTCTCAACATTTTGAAAGCTTCACTAGTTATATCAATCACCCCAATTTACGATTGTCGTTTGTCGAAAACGACTTTTGTCATATCTTGAGTCGTGTCGGGTTTCAATCCTCATTACATAACACAGACGACCCGCCATATTTGTAGCAGATTTGTAGACGACTAGAATGTAGTAAAATCTTTTCGAAGGATTGGTACCACTTGGATATGAAACTGTCAAACAGCCCTATTCTGCTATTCATCGGGGGGAATTTTTCTTCAATTTTTAACTTCACACTATTCTACTATTCATTCGAATCGAATGTGGATTCACCTCGTTAGTGTCGGTAACGTCGGTAATACTGTGCGGTATTCTCTTATTCACGTGAACGCATACCTACATTCTATACAATTCAGATCCGCATGCCAAACGTTGCGGATTTAAAAATTAAATGGATCGTCTTTCTGGTTTGTGGTTAATAAAATATTAGTAAAAAGTGCATTATTTTGCTGTGGAGGTGGAGGATTCGATTCAACAATATTCAATACCTACTGGAATGCTTTTTTACTTAAAGCTAAGTATCCTGCTAGCGTTAAATTTTATCTCCCAAACAAAAAAGTCTACAAAGATAAAATTTAGCGAGGCAGTTTAGCAAAGCTGTATCCTGTTCGCACACTAAATTCTTAACTTCATATAGATGGGCCGAGGAAAAGTCTCCACTCATTTAGCCCGCGAAATAAATGTCCGGTACATTAAATCGAACGTAAATTTTGACACAAGAAAAGGAGGAAACAATTTGTGATGTGTTTACTTTGGATTTTTTTAGAGGAAACCACAGAAAACATTTGTGCGATAAATAAAAGAGAACGCAAAACCAAAAACTCCGATTCATGCGATAAAATAACATAAAAAAATGCACGGCTTGTGGAGGAACGATCAGCAATATAGAAATTGCAGAAAAATTCCACTGCAAATAGGGGTTTACCCGACACGAAGGATCGTGTCGTCTTCTGCTTGCTACTATAGAAATTATTTGAGCTGCTGCAGCAATGATAATATCTTCTTCAATTTTACTTATATCTATTGTTTTTATGTTACTGTCATGAACAAATGGTTTTTGTCCGATCTATGTGATGTTTAATAATTTAGCGAGCATTTATCTTTGGTGTGGAGAAATAAAGTGGAGACTAGGGACGCTAAAATTTAGCGCGAGCAGGATACTAGGCTTAAGCGAAAGTTTTTGACAAACCTACGGTTTTGAAATAATTGATTTATCTATTAAAAATTGAAAATGAATCAACTAACGTTTCATCCGGCAGTTTCATGATATCTTTTTTGGATTTTCTAACGTTTCTCTGTTTGATGATTCTCTTGTTCCACTGTTTGAAGGTGGGAAAAAAAGTCCAATACTACCCATACAAACTTCTTACGGATTTCAGTGAACAGCTGTTAACTTGAATGACAAATTCGTTTGGTTAATGTACGGCACCCGATGGATAGCAGAATGGAAAGGCAGAGATCGAATAGGTGAATCGAATCTACGATTCACGTGAATACCAGCAGAGGGCTGAAAATCTTTTTTTTTTTTGAAAGATTTCATTTTCAAAACATTAATAAGATGAATAGCATTGAATTTTTTTACAATTCAGATAGTGAGGAAGAAGAAAGCAGTGAAATGGAATTGAAGTGGATATTGTTGGCGAGTTTGTGAGGAGATCGATGGCTGACTTTTCAGGGAAATCATCCCATTATGTGGGATTGGTGTGGAAACAGCCTGGGACGTCGACGGATAATTCATGTTACCATCAGGCGAGTGTGACAAGCTAATGAAGCTGATATGACCACACCTTTCAGGTTCAAAAATTTTTCAAACGGAGCAAACTGCGAGTATTTTTAGCTTCATCTTGAGGCGAAAGTATCGCCCGTTTAAAGTTGTCTCCTCCAGTAGCTCGAGACTCCTTTTTGTTGTGAAATAGTTTTTGTTTTACTTTATATTTTAAATCCTAAAAAATACAAACAGATTATATAAAATACACAATTCACTATCAAAAGAACTGCCTTTTGCCAACCCTTTCCATCTCTTGTTGGAGGGATATAGCTATTTGTAGTAGTAGCAATACCACCCCAAGAACGTTAAAAATAGATTTTTTTTTATCCTTTTGCCAGTTGAACATTCTTCTCCATTAATGAAGTAAGACTTCCGAGTGTTTTTTATTTGTTATTTTTAATTTTCTTCCCATATTTTTTTTTATGTTGCTCTCATAACTTCTCTGGCCACAAACCATAACCGCTAAAGTCAACTTTAGACGAAATTGAGATTTTGATGCCATTAGATTCAGCGTACTCAAATCTATTTTGTATAATTTTTTTCAGCTCTAGATTTTTTAAAATGTGGTAGAGTCACTAGAGTCAAAAAACTTTAAACTGCTCTGCTGAACAATGAGTAAAACAGACTTTAGCGCTTTTTCCTTGTGACCACAGACTTATCCAACGGACATACGCAATCAGACTGAAGGTTTTGAAAATGAAAAGAATGAAAGCGGAAAATATTCCACCAATAACGAACGCCTGCATTTGTGTGTGCGTTCTTCCGTTAAAAAGAAATGAATTCTGTTTAAACAAAAACAACTACAAACGCAGAAACACAGCCTTTTCGAACCAACCGATTACCTGACGGAAATTGCTAACGACAAAAAGTTCGTTTTTTAGGTAATTAGTCGTGTCGCTTTTTCTAAGGTAATAATGGTAGTCGTGCCACGACTACAAAACTACTACAAAAAAGGCAATTGACATTTTTATCCGACCTTTGTCGTGGAGAAGAGTAATATAGATTTGGAAGAGTCGTGAATTTTTGAGTCGGAAACGACAACGGTAATCGAGGTGAATATGAATTTGTAAAGCCATCGTTTACCTTGCAAACTTTTGACATACTTATCAAAATTTGCTTTGCAAAAATAGAGTTTAGAGTTTTTTGTTGGACGAAACAGCACAAAGTCTTTGTAAATTACACTTTTCAGTATTAACTTTGCACTTTGCACAAGAAAACGTACGTGGAACAGAAATTGCAAAAACTTATAGTTGTGAGGAACATAAAGTTTTGCAAATTGACGAATAATTTGATAAGTGCAAGTTGAAAAGTTGATAATTTGTTTTGTGGAATAGGGCCCTGGTGATAACTACATTCATTTTTAATGTTTCAACGCACAAAAGTGTTTAGAAATCCCCACAAGTTCGGATTGAACGTCGGAACTGCACATACGTATATGCACGACCTACTCGCGCACAGTGTGCGTACTCCCGTAGTACTGGAAAGGTCGGGTGTGTCGTGTTAGCACGAGTCAAATTCATTCGAGAACGCATCCAATGTGCTACCGGCCCTAAAAACTGAGAGATATGTGTGAATATTCAGGAAAAAATCGCAAGTATCCCAATAAATGAAATTAATTTTATTTAAAGTCGCGAATGAAAAACATTTCGAATGATTGTAGGTGGTGTTGGTATGACTTTGCTTCTTGAAATAACCTTAAACTGGTAAAATCTTCCAACACAGGACACCACAAGCACACAACTGCAACATAGATGACCAAGCACGCAGGCAAAAACAAGCGTTTTGAAATTAGTAAAAATAAAAATTTCAAAAAAGTAAAAAATAAAACAAAAAATATATTAAAGCCATGAGAATTTTGTAAAATAAAAATCGTTACGCCTTCAATTTTTATGTTATGTATACGATATATTTATGTATAAAACAATAGCCTACTTGTATAAAAAAGGTGCAAAATATCAAATTAAAATAAATTTCTTTAAATTTTCTCATACAAAAAAAAAAAGGAAGTTCTTCATAGCTTATGTATTACAGAGAGCGTTATTTTGTTGTTCGATTTTAGTTTCTTGTTGTTGTACAACTAGAAAGAGATTCCTATGAACTTCCTCACATTAGTCATATGCAAATTGTAAATAATACAAAAACAATATAAAAATAATTACGATAATACGATATTTACTCGTATGTTTCGATAACATACTGCATATGCGCATTGGTACAAGTTAGTATAATTATTGGTGTCTAAGCATGTGTTCGATTATCTTTTCCGTTTTTGTTTTTTGTTTTGTTTCTACTACGATAATTCATTTGTGAAATTTCTAAGACTAGATTTCGGTTTTTGTTTGTGTTGATAGCGTGTTAGTCGACCTGCAGTTCGAATTTTATATTCAAATGCAGGCAGCGATAAGAATAAATAATAATAATTCAGTTATAATAAAATCAAGTGCTTAACTTAGTGGTGACTTAACGATTATACGGTTGTTCCATAGGCGCTGAAAACTGCCCTTGAGCTATCGGTGTCCAGCGAGATATCCTCCGGACTGGCTAGGTTGACACGGACATTGGAATTGCGGCGCCTCGCATTTTGTGAGGCACCCCAATTGTTGAGGGTCCAATGGAAGCCGGACGACTGCGGGTGATCTTCGTTTACTTTAATTGTTGTGTCGACCTGGAATGTGAATGGTTTTTAATTAAATTGTGTTCCAGATTATTGCTGAGATAGCTGAAAATGCAAGATTTTCTTGCGAAATACAGGGGGCAGATTCCGTATAACAGTAATTGGTGGGGACGATATCGTTTTTGAAACTTTGATGACCATAAGAAGTTATATTCTGCCCGAATTTGTTTCACTATCGTCAGCTTTCATTACATTTGTGGGAAATGAGCTTAAACCATTTCTGTACATTGGCATCTGCCCAATCTTCCAAATTTACTATTTTATAAACCGTATCAAGAAAAGTACGCCAAAGTCCCTAGTTTGGCATTGTCTTCTTTTACAACATCGGAACATCCTATGCCCGTGTAATTTTTCAGACGATTATCGTCCAAAACGATAGACCTCCAAAACATTATTCCACTAATCTTATGAATCGGCCCGACTCCTTAACTGGAAAAACATGCCCAGACAATTATATTCCCTCCTCCGTGCTTAATTGTGGACTTTGTGAAACGCGGATTTAGTCGCTCCCCCTTTGGTCTCCGTACCGTTCGAAATCTGTCAAATTCCTTTAAATTGAATTTGGATTCATCAGAGAAAGGCACTGTTCTCCATTTTGCCACAGTCCAGCTTAAATGTGCCTTTGCAACTTCAAGTCTTGCACGTCGATTCCTTTGAGCAATAAATGGCTTTTTTACTGTTCGATATGACGACAAGACAAGCCACCATCAACCGCTCTTCGCCGAATCGTCCTGCTTGAGATCTCTAAACTTAATTCTTTTTGAATACACGTGGACGATATGAAGGGGTCCTTTTTTATTATTCTGATGATCCTTTTGTCTTCGCGACTGCTCGTTTTTCGGGGTCTACCACCACTATGAACCGTGTGGACATTTCCCCGGTCGCGGAATCGAGAAAGAACTGTATGGCTTATATCAAATTTATTGGCAACAAATGTAACGGATTCGCCGTGATTAAAATCGGACTCTATTTTTTGTTTCATTTGTTCGGAATACTTATTGCGCGCCATTTAATGTATTTTTTAAATAAATTCTAATATTCGATATACAAAGCCGATGAAACAAAACTACTTGTTTTCCCTTTGCCTAAGTCAAGCTTGAGAGAAAGAAACGGTGAATTCGTAGCATTTTGAAAGTAAACGGTAACATCTCATCATCTTGTTCTAAATCTAGGGTGCATGTGCTTTAGTTTTGTCCACTCAGTTTTTAATGAAATCTAGTTTATGTTTTCATATTTTAAATAAGTTAAGGGTTATAAGAAATTGAGGACTGATATATATTGTTTTTAAAAAAAAATATAGCTAGAAAGTTATCGAAGGTTTTTTAAATTTTCTTTACTTTTTTCCAAAGCGACATCTTTTCGTGCTTTAGTTTTGGCCAACACTGTATAAAGCAGCTAAAAATACTGCATTGCTTTGTTGACGGATATAGACATTCGGTAACAATTCTTAGATAGTGATCGGGGAGGAAAGATTATGATTGTCTGGTTGCTAAATACAAATTATTTTCTTTGACAACATCCCCAATAAATAGCAGATATGCCAAAAAGTCTAGAATTTCGTTTTCACTGGTCGGAACAAACAGTAAAAATATTACTGTTGTTTTGTTTATCACATCAATTGCTTTCGCTTAAATATAGCTTTTGTTTTGACGAAAGCTCCGTCTAAATTCATTAACGGCAAAAACCAGTTTTCATTATTGAGCGATTGAAGCGCCAAAGAGTCTGTGCGATACTGGTACAACATATTTATTAGATTTCTTGGCGCTACTATAGGAATGCATATACAAAGGTTAAACTAAAGACAGCTGGTGTACTCGGGAAGAGAGAATGCATCAAGTCATTTGAAAGATATGGCCAAATGCCTAATGAACTAATTCATGCTGCCAAGACCATTCTACCAATAAATAATAAATAAATAAATAAATAAATAAATAAATAAATAAATAAATAAATAAATAAGTAAATAAATAAATAAATAAATAAATAAATAGTTGGCGCAACAGGTCCGTAGGGACCCGAGGCCTAGCTTCTCACAACCATTCGTCTTGTGTGAGTTTTTTATTTTTAAGACGAATGAAAGGGATATACAATTTTATGCTGAGTCCAAACGGCCAACTGAGGAGCTCTTTCATGACAGTTATAATCTCAGATGTTTGTCAGACGTTCGCGAGAGGTGGCGCAGTGAAAAAAACCATAAGATGGAATGTTGGGTTTTGTTGAGGTTCGAACCTGGGACCCCTCGCTAACCACTAAGCCACTGCGCCGACCAATAAACTACCAATAAACACAATAAAAAACAGTGTCAAAACCAGGCTAGAGGAAAATAAACTCCGAAACTGAAGAAAACAGGCTACCAAACTGTATGCCAAACAATTCACACAACTAAAGGGTTTTTCAATAAGAGCGCTAGAAAAGTTTTTTTTAAATAAAACAAAAACGGTTTTGGATATCAATGAAATTCCTGTGAAAGAACGTTCGATGCCATTATGTATGGAAATCGATTTCTTTTGCATGGCCACCACGGGCGCGCTTGCAGAAGTCCAGACGCTGAACTCAATTTTCGACGGTTTTCAAGCATAAATCGGCCGATACTGCTGCAATTTCACGTTCGATATTCGTACGAAGTTCATCAATCGTCGCTGGCTTGTTGGCATAGACCATAAACTTGACGTAGCCCCACAGGAAATAGTCTAACGGCGTCAAATCGCATGACCGAGGCGGCCAAGCGACTGGACCATTTCGTGAGATAACACGTTCTCCCAACTTGGTTTCCAATAAATTGATTGTGACATTCGCTGTGTGGCTTGTGGCGCCGTCCTGTTGGAACCACATGTCCTCCAAGTCCATATCATCCAATTGGGGCCAAAAATATTCGGCTAACTAAAAGCCCCTTTTGTCCACCTATTAGTTGAGTAATTATTTTGCTTTTTCTCTTTTGTTCTGTTTGCAATTCTCTTCCCTACTTTATCATTGATCTTTTTCTTGCATTATTCTGTAAAGACCGTTAACCAACTTATCAGTCATAATCATGTGTTTATCTATACTTAAATTTTTTAAATATCAGATCTCCTTCTCATAGAATGAATTAAGTTATCATCCGGCAGACGGCTTATATGCCGTGCTTGTATCCTTTATTTTCACTAAGTACTTATGTAAATGCTTTTGAAAATAAAATATATAATAATAATAGCCCACAACACGTGCTGGGATCATGTGGGCCTCTGACCCACAAAAGACTGAAATACTTGGGCAAGTACAATCTGATGAGCAAATACTGTCACTGGAGCCAGCTCTCATCCTAAGATTCTTAAAGGAAACTGGACTAGAGAGAGTGCTATAAGACAGATTTCTCCGCCAAGGAGAAACGAGGGTACAAGAACCTTAAAAATGATTCCGAAAGGAATTATAATGTGAGGGGAACTCTTATGAGGGCATATACCTCACTGAGGCGTGGCAGGGGGTACAATAGGCCAAAAGGTCGCAGTACAACAAACGCTCTCACATAATATGATGTTGTGGCTTTGTAAGCAGCTAAAGCTTTTTCCATTGCGTTGTCTTATGTTGGACACCATTCGAAATGCATTCATAGATTTCCCAATTCGAAACTACAATGATTCGAAGTACAGACAGGACTATCTACTTTCGCAATTGCTCAGGTCCCCAAAAATCTGAACTCTTGTTTCAATAGTCTTTAGATTAAACCGACGACTGATGTCTGCTTTGGTAGATCTATTTATTGTCATATAAGATCTGAGTATATGGTATTGATTTATGAAATCCGCCGGTTGAACGTTACTTGAGATTCCAATAACATAGATTAATTGTTGTTTAACTACAAGCGCCTCATCGCCTAAAGGGAACAACCAGTCCTTAAAAAAAAAGTCTTAAATGTTGCATTGATGGCATGGGGTTCTTTGGGTTAGCCCACAACAAGTGGAGTCACATTTAGACCAGAGTAGGCCCATTTTGATACCACAGGAACAATGATCATGATCTCATACCTACCCGTTAAACCAACAGGAGCTAAGAATAAAGCGTTGGATTTAGCTGATACTTTTATTAGCGAGTTCGCCGAGATTGTCGAAGAAGAGTTGTCCGAAATGTAGTTTTCTACTAAATGCGAGGGCTAAGTACGTGAATATGAGGTGAATGATAGTCTCCTCCTATCAGCAGCTTCTACAGAAATCGTTGGCAGGGTAGCTTCTGGTTTAATGGGAATGTGCCTTCAAAAATATTTTCACACACCCTTAACTCACCTCTCTATTTCCGCAAGGCAGTGTCTCTGTCCCACCAGCAGCTGCAGTCGAATCGCGCGTTCCAATGCTGGTGTCCGAGTCTAGTGAATCAATGCTGGAACCACCGCCACCGCCACGATACCGTGCAACAGATTGTACCGCCTTGAAAGACATAAACAATGACCTCACACATCCAAACATATAAGCATACCCTCGCTTACCATAATATCGCCATGACAATCTTCGATTGCCTTCAAGATTTCCCAACACAATTCCGAGTCCAGAGGTATTGGCTGTTCCGAATCACGATTGTGTATTGCTATAGCGATATGTACAGGATGTGGAATGGGCAATGGAATCAGCAATTTATCAGAAGCCGTCTTGTCCTGGGTTTTCCTCTTCCATGGACGCCAAGGCTTGTTCGGTTGCTGTTGATCATCGGCTTTGGATTGTAAAGCGCGTAATGCTCGCACACGAGGTGTGGTTAGACCAACTGTCATGTCTCTGTATATGAAAATAAGTGAAAAACAGTTTGTGGCAGAGAACGACCACGTTACGAACCTTTGTTGGGGTTTTCTGAACGTCAGAGTTATCTTTGATCTCGGATTGAATGCCGTCACTTCGAGGAACGGCAAGTGCACTTGAACATTACCCCGTGGGGCGTAGACATTGCCCAGCAAATCGGGTCCATTCGAACCGATTACATCGGTCGCATTTTGTACCATTTGTGTGTATCGTGTCAGATCCAGCTGCGAATGCGGCTCCAGCTTGAAATATGTATCCGTTTCGGAGAGGGGTGTTAGGAAATCCAGGCTAAATATTTCTGTGTACATCAGACCGGCTAGTCCGGGCCAGTCATTCGGCGAGAGACCCTGCAAGAGCGTTAGTCAGGTAAACAGTATCAAATGCCGAACCAGTTCTTACCTTATTATCCCAGAACTCATCTTCTCCGATGGATAGCCGGGCGATCACGTGGCCGGGATAGTACTTCTCTAGCATATGGGCGGCTAATTGGATGGCAATCTAGAAGAAAACTTTCAAAATCTTCCAACCAAACAGGGTGGCATCATTCATACCTTCAGTTCCAACGTGTTCAGTTTGATTCTCGTTTTGATCGCAGTCACCAGACCCGTTTGCAGTTCCCAACGTCGCTTCTCCAGCTTCTCATGCAGCGAACCCATCAAATCGTGGGCTTCACGATCCAATCGCAGATAAGGTCCATTCTTGGCCAATTGCGCCGAAAATGAACCAAAACAAGCCTCGACAAATTGACTATAGTCCTTCTGTGGCTGCAGGATGACACGTTCCATTGAATGCTGGTAAGCCTGCAGCTCGTCCAACTCCATCTTCGCTTCGAAGGCGGCTAACGCTTGTTCTGGGATAATGATGAAGTAGTAATCCAACGCCAAGCCCGGACCAGCAATGCGACGGACGGCCAAACTGTCAGAAGCTGGCACGCGTCCACACTTCTTGATGAACAGATGGAATGTCAAAGAGTCCCACAAGAGCCTCAGCGAATACCGAGCAGCTCCCACTGCAAATAGCCGCCTTACTATCCACACAAGTAACAATAAAACAAACTCTAGACACTTACCAACTAAGACAAGAACCGAGGCTAATGGACACAAAACCATCGACACAAACACGGCAGCAATGGGCTGAATACAGCCCTGAATAAATAAGTTCCAAACGACAGCCTCTAACAGAATGCAATACCTATTGCGTGAGAAGTCTGGACAATCCAGGTCGTAAATCAGGACCATGAATACGTGCACTGCTGCCGTTAACATCGGCACCCAAAGAGGCGCTGTCAACGCCAGCAACACACTCAATATGCTGGCAGTCAGGGAGACCAATGGAAACACTAAAAGAATTGTCAGCGTTCCGAGGAATCCCTTGACGAAGTAGTTCCATACGCGGTTCATGTTCCTCGTGAAACCTTTGCCAATGAAGCCTGCGGAAGAGAAAACCATTAGGCAACTGCTATCGCCTACATTACGCAGATAGACAGCTCACCTGTGTCTGGTTCGGTTTCAAAGTGCGTCCTCGACTTGGATATATGCCGCCACAGTTCGATCAGCCGCGACGCCAGCGTCTGCGTCAGGCTGGTCTTTCGCGGAAACAGCGTTCCATTGATTTGGGACAGCTCCAAATCGGACATGAACGGCTCCACGCAACACAACGCCCGTATGCCCAACGGGCTAAACCACGGCACGAAGATGCCCAAGAAAAATATCACATTCCACGTCCAAGTCCATGACCTCTGCACTAAATTTACAACCCGCCAGAATGGCCAACGCGTGCTCGTGGTGCGCGTTATCTCCTTCTCGACCATAAACACCGGCTGGCTGGGATCAGAGCGCGGCGTCACTATCGAAGTGGCCTGTTGGCTAATGACCGTGGGTATTACTTCAGATTGTCCCTGGAATTGGCGGCGAATAATCCACGACTTGGGCGACCAAATGCGCACAGTCCAATGGAATGTTCGCGTCGGCGTCTTGGCATTCTTAAGCTCCTTCAGCAGCACTGGCTCGCGTTCCTTCATGAAGGCCATGTCGCGGCTGAGGAAGTACGACGTCTGACTAAGATCATGATTGCTGCACATACGCAACGCCTCCTCGTGAGCGGCCCACGTGGTTTTATTCAATTTTGTGGCTTCAGCTGCTCGAAGTTTGGACCGCAGCCAGGGGGCTATCCGCGACAGAACCGAATGGTCATTGGTTAAACACTTTTGATGGTCTTCGCGGGAGCGTTTGAGCTCTTTTTGAACTTTATCCACAGCTTTATGCATGATCACGACGGACTGGGCTTGTTGGACCAGCAAACGAGGTATTCCATCGCCAAACTCGGCAATTTGTGTGTTCGAAAGGATCGAGGTGTAGACACGTTGCAGGTACTCCTTCATGACGGCGTCGTTAACCTCCTACAATGACACGACATTACACGGTGCTCCGAATCAAAGAAATTTCTCTACAAACCTCTTCGATCTCCTTGTCGGTGAGCTTCTTTTCGCGCAGTTCAGCGATCAGACGTTCTCGAAAGTGCAGAAACCAACCACGCGTCTCACGCTCTAAGATCCCGATGAGAATGGGCAACGCCTTGCGCATGATATCACGCGAGAAGAGCCGCAAATCGATCTCTTGTCCCTTTGGAGTGAGAAACAGATAGGGGACTGGTTGGGCGGCTTCACAGTTCTTCACGTCCACCTTCTCCATGACAGCTCGTCGCAATTGTTTGCGTACAAACGAGCAAAGCGAGTACAGGCAGTCCTCGAATTCCGGCTGAAAGTACAGGAAACACATTAGTCAGGAGATCGCAATAAACAAAAAAAACTCTATAGCCTACCCTACAAACCAGCTCTGCAACTAAGAAGCGACATCGTTCCTCTTTGATTTTGTAGTCCAAATCGTGTGCCAACAGCGATGGAACACCTACAAAGCACTACTTTTAAGACATATCGCCACAATTGGTCCGTCTGATACCCACCAACAGCCATGTCCAGCAACTTGATGAGTCCATGAAACAGTGCACGAACCGCATGAGCCAGGGAAAAGAAATGCGACAATAATCTTCCTCGAGCCGTGACCACCACAAATCGAGCGGCCAGTGCCAAGTCACTGAGGAAGGAATCGTGTGCACGATACGTGCCCTTCTGCAGGATCTGCGACAATCGCCATTTGTGCACTTGTCCGGGGAAATTCAAGCTGGGCACATCGAATTCACTGTACATATGGGAATACTCATTTAGCAAAGCGACACATTGCATGAGGGATAGTTTTCAAATTGACATGCAACTATGGGATTATCAACTCTTGCGTGCAATTTAAAAATAATAAATGGGCGGTTATTCTGTTTTCTGATTGGTGGTTGCAGGCGCGTGCCACTTACATTCCTGTAAAACTTACAGTTTCGATTTTATTCGTTTGTTTATTGAAAAGAAATTTTGTTTGTGGAATGCGCGAACATTAATTGAAGTGAGACTTTGTTGGCATGCATGAATGTCGATGCAATTTAGGTGAACAAAGGGAAAAACAACTTAAAACTGAACAACAATTTAACGAATTATTTAAGGGGATACGTGAACTTTTATTTAAGGGGTGGCAAGTAAATTGTATGTTGTTTTGCACCGATGGTATCAAACATATCTCGATTTTATCGCCCTATCCGGTGGGATCTTTGTTATATTTAAAGGCTAAAGAATGAGGGGACCATTTGCAGGATACCAGAGTTTTTGTTCGCATAAGTGCGCTGCCTTGTTGCATGTTGCCATAGACTACGTCATATCCACTACGTACGGCAGAAGAAGTTTTAAAGGCTTAGCTTTACATTCAAAATGGCGGTAAAAAGACTAGTGATGCTGCTTTCGAGACCATTGCTCAGCTTTTGTTAGGATATTGGAAGATCCTCGTGTTCCGCATTAAATAGAGTTGTGCATCGCGATTTGAAAAGAATGCCCTAAACATTATCAGCCGTATTTATTAGATTCCCTTAAGTGGCTTTTCTGAAATTCAGATATATAAACATTTTGTCCGCGGTAAAGTAAAGTACTAAACAAGGTTTGTATCGATTTCGATAAACTATTACAGAAAACACTGAAATCTATTACTTTTTGCAACTGAAACTGACATTAGCTGTTGTTGACAGATTTCTTTTGTAAATACAAGGTGGCGCAAAAATATCCTTCCGATGTTTTTTGACTGTAATTTAAAAAAAAAAAATGAAAAACTTTGATTCTTCTTGTGGATTATTTTTATTTGGTCTTTTAATTTTTTTTACATCAAGTAGAGAATATGATGTCATGTAAATGGCCGCCGCCACAGTTGATTGTCATTTGAGCCCTTTTTATGGCATTTTCCATCACTTTGGCCAAAACTTCCGGCGATAGTACTCACATTCTTGACGGATATTGTCTTTAAGAGCTGCAAGAGTCCTTGTTGACATAAACCCTTCAAAAAGCCCCACAAAAAGAAGTCTGGAGTGGTCAAATCAGGCGATCTTGCGGGCTAGTGCAAATCGCCAAAAACGACCCGGGAACACCGCTTTCAGAATATCGGTTGTGGCTCGCGCAGTGTGTGCCGTAGCTCCGTCCTGTTGGAACCACATGTCCTCCAGTCCTAAATCGTCCAATTGCGGTAGAAAAAAATCGGTAAACATGGTCCTATAGCGCGCACCGTTCACTGTTGTCGTTTGACCAGCGGCGTTCTCGAAAAAAAAATGGCCGCGTCAACAGAGGCGATATTCTCGGCACAACGGGCGCTCCGGGGCCCGCCACTCTTGGCAACGTCTACAACACGAGCCAGTCTCTTCGAGGCGAGCGGCTAAACGTCGCAGTGTTTCACCAGTAGGCGTTGGACGGCTAGGAAATCTGCGACGAAATTCACGTTGTGCCAAAGTCACCGACCGATTATTGCTCAAATAAATAGTCACCAATATTCCGCGTTCTGGAGCAGTGTAGCGTAACATTGTTTATTAACGTGTATTTCGCATGTGTTTACTACACAAATGTCAAAACAGAACTGACATTAGGGGCCAATCGCAAAATTTATAGCATTTTCTGATAGGAGGATTACTTTTGCGCCACCTTGTATAAATACAGTTCAAACGGATACAATGGCCGGATTCAAGAATCTAGTTATCTTATGTCGTTTTCCATTGGGAAAATAAATCAATCTATTTTTTTATCTAAATCATTTTTTGCAGATCTCGATATGTTTTCAGATTTACACATACTACCACAAATAGAGCCAGCTATGCTCTACGTCATTTAAAGAATTTTAAACATAAAACAAATGTGCAAAGTTTCGTGAAAACCAAAATAAAGAAATACATAAACAGCAATGGACATACACAGCTGATCAAACAAATAGGTGTGCAGTGTTTTGTTACTAGCTGATTTGTTCTTGTTGCTAAATAGCATTTGTTTTGCTAACAAGACTTGCAACATTATACATTTTTATTAAGAAATGCTTCGCCAAGCTTATTGTATTTATTTACTAAGTGTACTGTTAAGTATTTTATTAATTTCCGTTGCAATACAATTTTGTACGTTTTAAGAGTTGGACATAAAAATAGGTGTGCTTAAATAAATTGTTTAAATTTAGCGATTTGTTGCAAAAGTGTTATTAAAAAGTGATTACCTTTAAAGGTTAGTTTGTTTTTTAATCACTTTATCACAATTTTTGTTTAAGTTTTTTGTTAAATCGTATTTTAAGATGGGTCGAAAAGTCCACTGCTCTGCGGAAGAAAGGCTAGTAGTTCAGCCTCACCCCTTAGAGGGTAAAACCTATAAATTTATAGCAGATGCCCTTGGAAGGTCACAGAACTTCGTAACCAATGAAACAGAAAATAGAGGAAGGCCGACAAAAACCACTGCTTATACTGACCGCCGCATTTTACTTTTAGCGAAGTCAAATCCGTTTGTTTCATCACGGACTATAGTCGCACAAATTGGGGATGGAATCCGCAGGTGACTACAGAACTTCAATCTCCCAGGAAGAGTCGCCAGAAAAGGTTCACTCATAAGAGCTAAGAACGTAAGGTCCCGAAAAGAATTTGCCTTTAGCCATAGAAGTTGGACCTGAAGGTGTGAAAAAATGGCGGAACATTCTGTGGAGTGACGAAACAAAAATAAATTTGTTCTCCTCGGATTGTGGGCGTAACGTTAGGCGACCAAAAGGAAAAGAATACCATCCTCGCTATACATTGAAGGCCGTTAAACGTGGTGGAGGAAATATGAAGGTATGGGGCTGTTTTTCCTGGTGGTCCTATATTCCGTGTCAATAACATCATGACAAAATATGGATATAGGGACATCTTGGAAAATGTCATGCCTCCATTTTCCGAGGAAAACGTGCCCCTCCGATGGCATTTCCAACAGGACAATGATCCAAAACATACAGCCGGTATTGCGAAAGATTGGTTTCGGGATCAAAACTGCTCTGTAGTTTCATGCCCAAGTCAATCTCCAGATCTCAATCCCATTGAGAACTTGTGGGATGAACTGAAAAGAAAATTGAGGGGTCAGTTCTTCACTAATGGGAATCAACTGTGCAAAATGAATGGTATTCCATTCCTCCCGAAACGTGCCAGAAATTGGTAGGGTCAATGCCACGTCGACTCCAAAAAGCTTTGGAAAATAATGGAGGATACTCAGGTTGTTAGAGTAAGTTCAAAATAAACAAAAAAAAAATAAAATCTCTAATTCTGTGGCCACAAACCATAACCGCTGAAGTCGACTTTAGACGAAATTGAGATTTTGATGCCATTAGATTCAGCGTACTCAAATCTATTTTGTGAATTTTGTTCAGCTTTATATCTTTTAAAAAGTCGCCACAATTTAAAAAAAAACAACAGCTTAATGTCGTTTTCCATTGGTTTCACTCGGGGATCCACTCATTCTGCGATCCAATGGAACAACAAAACTGCTTCTGATTGAACCCACAAAAGTATTGGTGAAATGCCAACAAATAATCTACGGCGGCTGTCAGCTGACTTGTATAAAATACATAAATTACATTTGTGTGAGTCCTTCTTGAGTGGATTCTGACTTCAAATCGAGAAGCGAAATTCTCTTCTCAGAATCACCAGAAGAGTATTTTTTGTGCCAATGGAACGGTTTCAGAAGTGATTTTTTCGATTCCGGACTCTCCCGGACGCTTCTTTTTGCCCAATGGAAAACGACATAAGTCACTAGAGTCAATGGAGTAAGTAAAACTTTAAACTGCTCTCCTGAACAATGAGTAAAACCGACTTAAGCGGTTTTGCCTTGTGACCACAGAATTAATGATTATTTAGGAACACACCTGTTTTTTTGTCCAAGCGGAAAACTGAATTCCAAAAGTTTTTGCTTTTTTTTTTGTTAAATTATTCGAAAAATAAACAGATAACTATTTGCCATACTCAAAAATAATGTAAATTTTATAATATAATTGTAAAAACAAAAAACAAATTGAAAAATATATGAAAAAAATGGTTTTGAAAAAAGAAAGTTCTCACACCTATTTTTTTTTTGACCAGCTGTGTATGTAGGTGGCTTAATATTTACTTCCTCTTATCTACCTAGTTCCCTTAATTTCCTCGCAAGCTTATTAGCTTATTCATTTCCAACTAAACCGTAGTGTCCGGGCACATAAAACAGTCTCATTCAGTTCTGATTGTATAATGCCTCAAGCATTGGACGACAGTCCCTGACTATTTCGAAAGTTCTGTTAGGGAATTCCAGTGCCTTGAGTGCAACCTGACGATCGATGCAGATGGCGATATCCCTTCCTGATATTAGTCGTATATGCAGAAGTTCAACCGCCCTAAGAACTGCTGGAACTTCTGATTGAAAGACACCGCTTGTATCGGTAGTTTCACTCACCCCTTTCTGAATATGATACATTGTAGGGAATGCGAAGTCAATCAAATATTTCGTCCGGTTTGTATCTCTGCTGACAACTATTCTGCTAGGATTGAACAATGTCCAAAATTTCGATCCATAGCAGGTACCTTAAGTAGGTAGCCTTAGTGCGCTTTTTCCAGGAAGTTGTTTGATATGCAAATCTAATGCATAAAAATGCCCAGCGCTGCGGTACGACTGATACGGAGTGCACCCGATATAGCTACGCACGACGCCAGATGTGAGTAGGGGACTGACCACCACTATATAAAGCCTTTGCACCATAGCAGGTTTTAAAACCCAAGTCTTTCCACCCGTTTTCTCTGAAATAATAAAATCTTTTTATGCCTTTTTTTAGGCCAGAACCTTCCAAGGCAGCATCTATGGAGGGGTTTTGCTGTTGAAGACGCCAAACCCAAGTATATGCTACCACCAAGGAGATTATGTAAAATACCTTTATAAAACTAACAAATAGGTTAGTAAGTTAGCCACCAATCGAACGGCAATAACTTTTTTGTTCATCAAACACCTCAGCCTTATTAAAATCAGCGTAGAGTCTGCTAAACTTTACGCACCCTCTAAAATGTCCTTACGCGGGGAAATGCGATATATAAATATTTGCCGAACTTAAGCAACTTTACGTAACTTAAACGCGAAATATTGCGTTTAGAGCCTGCGTAGAGTTTAAGTAAATATGTTTTTGTAGCAAATGTCATTTTTTGGTCGGCCTTATTGAAAACAAAACAAAAAAGTAAAACTAATTTTTGTTTGCGCATTCATTACGAATGTTGTGTAAATTTGCGTCAAAAGAATTTCGTTTATAAAAAGGCTGATGCTATTCACATACGTACTTCGCGACACGGCTACGTAATGAAATTATGTCAAAGTTAAATCGCGCCAAATATGGGTAATGTGGCTCGCTAAAAGGACTCTAAACTGCAGTATTTCGATTTCGGGCACGAAGTTATGTGGCCATACCCCGACTCCCGAAGCCAGACAAACGTCAGTCAGTACAAAAATTACGTGCGAATAGCCACTTTTATGTAATAAATAAAAAAAATATCAACAAATTGTTCGTTTGTGTTATTATCTCTTCTGCTTTAGTTTTGCTGATTGTAGGGAGTGTTTTAGGATGTGCGTGACCATGTCTACCTATGGCCAGGCATTACATTTGGTGGTTGTTGCTGAAATTGAACGAGAAATAATAGGATAAAGGAACACACATAGATTTATGTATTCAGGTTGATATTTCATTAGTCCCTCCAAGGAAATTTCGGAATTGTGCGAGACAGTTCGACTTTTTATTATAGATCCGTTCGTTTTTTTTAGCATAGAAAAATGAAAAACATCAATTATCAAAAATCGAGAAAGAAATCTCTCAATTGCAAGAGGAGTACCTGACCGGTTTTCTTACAAAAAGGTTAAATACTGTCATTTCGACAAGATCGTAAAATGCAACATCTACAAAATAAGTGGGAATTGATTTTTTTAAAAGCTAAATATCTATTAAACTTAACATTTCGAATGCGCTGATATATTCTAGGAGAAAATTCAATTACAACGCCTTCCTTCGACATCTTTGAAGACGAAAATAAATAGAGTTTTACTTGTCAAACTTTTGAGCTGTCACATAGTTGTCAGTTTGTGATTTTTCATTTTCAGTAAGTCGAAATTCGGCGAGTAGAAAATTACGAAAAAATGAAAAGAGAGGAAATGCATTTCTCTCTCATTTCTTAAAATTTTCTCAGTACGTGGTCGCAAACGCACAGTTTCTTAGCAAAGTTTTAATAACCTTACGTTTGTAAAAAAGTACCCGAACGAACCTTATGTAAAATGATTTTACCTACGAAGCTAATCTGTCCAAAAACAGCTGATGTCGATTTTAGACCAAAAAGTAGTAGATTTCAGTGTTTTCTGTAATAGTTTATCAAAACTCTTGCCTTTTTAGACACAAACCGCGGAAAAATGTTAATACAAAATAATTGCAGGAAAGCCACGTAGAGGCGGCGTAAATTTCTACGCGATGTTTAACTAAACATCGTAAAGGCGTAGTAAGGCCCATATGACACTTAATTTTTTGTTTGCATATTTTAGACTTCAAAAATGAAACTAGAGTAGTACGAAAAATTAGAACGAAAATTCCCGATAGAAGTGAGTGCGTACACACCAAACTTTATAAATGTAGAAACGTCAAAAAAAATGCATTAAAAATGCATTCAAATTATATTTTTCAGCTGCTGGCAGCTGTTTTTGACATTTCAGGATTATTTGAAAATAAATTCGTTTGAAAATTTGTGGTTGCTTTGCAAACAATTGCTACCACTTTCGCAATACACTTTCAGTCTCTTTTACACACCGCTGACTTTTTAACATGAAAAAAATGAGGAAAAATATAGTGTCATACGGGCTTAAGGAAATCTAATGTGGTTTTCGATTGGTCTTCTTCAGATTTCAGATTTCGTGTGTCTAATCGAACATAAAATCGTCCATTGCTCATTTTTGTGTTGGTAATCGTGCGGTTCGAATATGTGTAGCTTTCGACACTTTTCTAAGCGTTTTGCATTCACTGGTTAAATTTTATATTCAAACATTCGAAGTTTGCGCCCAAATTGATTTCTAAACATTTCTACATAAACAATTAACAAAAATAAGACCCTCCCGATGCAATGCATTTCTTTGCAGTTAAAAATGTTCACGAAAACGTAAACAAACTCTACTAGTTGTCAAACTCAAACGTACTTGTATTTATAAATCTAAAGCAAATCTGAGAAAAAATCCAGATTCGCAAAATTGCTCTAAAATATGAAAAAGATTGCTTTTTTTGTACCAAACGAACATAAAAATTGCTCTGAGAGCGCCCAATCGAATACCACATAATAAATACGGCTGCCTAGTACTTTTAAATTCAATTTGACATGAATTCAAGTTGTTTTTATTTTGAACTAAGCACTTTATCTCAGACATCAGCAAGTTTATTACCGATTGCAAGAAGTTCTTAATCTTAATTTCCAAGCCCCAAAAATAAAAAACGATAGTGTACTCTGATAACAAAATAATTGATCACATAGATTAGCAGACACGTTTGTCGATAAATAAACTTGAAAACTGCATCTGCCTCTTAATGATACCGTAACATTGACACTAAATAATCCTCCCCCTAATCGTGATCAATTAACAAACCAACATGGCCTCATCGTCTTGTTTGTTTAAAGGGAGCACTTTGGTATGTTGCCATTGGGATCACCGAAAGCCAAAAATGTTTGGAAAATCATATTTATCACTAAGCGTACGCGCCGCTGTTTAAATAGTCATGCAATTCGAGAGACGGACTATTGTTTACAAGGACAGGGGGTAGATAAGAACCAGAAACCAAAAATTACACCAACAAAATAAACAGAAACGGGTAAAACATTTTTCAACAGTGTGTTTCAGCAAGAAAACATTGGCAAAAGTGAGTGAAGTAGAGTTTTTAAAGATTCAAAGTAATTTTGAACATTGACAAACAAAGGCAAGAGGAACAGAAACGTTAACAAAACATAAAAAACATCTAACACGATAACTAAACATAATGACAATTTTTTTTTTTTATTTAAATGCATTCTCATAGTTGACCTTCGCTACAAAAGTAGGGCGCGCTGTTCCATGTTTTAGATTTTTTTTTTCTTGTACTATTTACCCATTATTTCGAATTGTTTCCAATTGTTCCAAAGTTAATTTCTTCGGTTTTCCGTATTTATCCTTTTGCAAGCTTTACAGAAATATTTGTTGTTTTTGTTTTAAACACATATGACAAATTGTTTTGTTTGAATAGAGACTCATATGTATTGTAAGTTTTTATTTTGATAGATGGAATGAATGGAATGAGTGAATGAGAGAACAGAAAGAAAACGAAAAACTGTACGACAAAAAGCGCAAATTTTGTGTGGGAGGGGGAGTGCGGACGTGGGGCGCTGGATGGTTTTGTTTTTGGAGGAGGGAGCATTGTACACAATAAACCTTTACGATGTTGCCAAAGAGGATTATGATTATGAACAACTTGAGATTAAAGTTGTTTTATTTATTAGTTGACTCAATCGCTATTATAGAAACGGTGGTAAACGCCATAAAGTCAAAGGTAGATCCCGCCGCTCATGATAAGTTGGGAAGCTATTCAAAAATCCAGTTGGTTAAAGTACTCTAGAAGCATCTGACCTAAGGTAGCTCAATGATTCTTTCTTGATTACAAGTAGGTCGTATTCAACTGAATCATTAGCGGCATCAGTAACATGGTTTCACAGTGGAATCGTTATTACATAACAAAAAATCCGCTGCAGCGATAGCACAACCGCAAAGAAGCAATTGTTCAATTGGAAAAAAAAGCACTTTGGGTCATGCTGATTACCGAAGAGAAATTTAAACAAGTAAAAGTGTTATCATCGGCCTGGCCGATGATTTGATATTCTCCACACTTACAAGTCATGCAAAACTGATTTTGTATGGGAGATACCAGAACTACTTGACCGACATAGCCCAAATTTAATATCAACCTGATGACGATAAAAGTTAGTCCTCCCACGAAATTTCACTTGCCTAGGTCGATTTGTTTTGACGCTATCCTGTTTTCAACAGACAGAGACACATGAGCCTGATACTGATTTTGTATGGGAGGTACCCGAACTACTTGACCGACATAGCCCATTTTCAATACCAAACTGACGACGATAAAAAGAAGTCCTTTCACCAAATTTACAGAACACAGACGGACGGAGATGGCTAATTCGATTCAGAATGTGATCATGATTCAGAATATATATACTTTATGAGGTCTCCGGCGACTCCTTCTTGGAGTTACCCCCCAACACTTAAATCTGAGCGGGTGGAGTTGCAACGAATGCAATAAGAGTGATCCCTTTGTCAGCATACGGACTATTTAAATGAATAATAAGCGGTTTCTGTACTATTTCGGACGAAGCAGTCCTCGATATCAGCGAAAATGTTCCCATCGAAGTTCTGGTAAACGATTAGATTATGGGAACCGCAAATCAACAAGCCAATACCGGTATAGCAAGCAGAAGAAATGCCAACATCTGTAACATGGTGACAACCCGTCACACAAAATGAACGCACTGCAAATGTAACTACCATTGCACGTAATTCCTGTCCTGTTACGGTACAGATTTGGCCCGACAGCTCGAACTGATCGTCAAAAAAAAAGACGTGGATCACTCAATGTTCCACTATTTCACTATGGGAGCATCTCAGATGAAAAGTCGATCCTTCCAAGCTCGCGTATACACGGTGGCGCAAAATTAATAACCCTATCGGAAAATGTCATAATTTTTGCAAATGGCGTCGTACATCCATCATATTTGACATTTGTGAACTAGACAGCTGCGGTATAAAACAGACGAGCAATGGAGCGCTATACTCCGCAAGAGCGTGGAATAATTGTATCGGTGTTTTGACCAATAATAGGTCGGTAGTGTTAGCGCAGTGTGAATGTCGACGTCGATTTCCTAATCGTGTCGCGACAACTGAGCAAACATTGCCGATGTCGCTTAGAACGAAGAAACATTAACCAGACGACTGGTCACGCAATTGGGCATCACCAGATGGATCCCACAGCGAATTTTTGTAAAAGACTTACACAAACACATGTTCCCGTACAATGGGCAAACAATGCATCAGTTAATACCTGCTGGCCGTCAGTCGCGTGTGAATTACTGTCAAGCCATCCACAATCTCAACAAAGAAGAGGACGATTTTGTGTCGATTGGGTATGGCCAGCAAAATTGCCTGATTTAGCAATCCCAGACTTCTTTCCTTGGGCTTCTTGAAATCGCCGACAAGCCTCAGACAATCGCAGCCTTTATGGACTATTCACATGAGAGCGACCGAACGAATTGCTGAAATGCGAACAAACCACTTTTGATGCATTTATGAACAGAAAATTGGACATTTTACTATTCCCATCAAAATGTATTAAGAAAACAAGTTAATGAATAGTTTAAATAACGAAATTTCAATTTGCGCGAATTGTCAAAGTTTATTCACAATCCACATCATTCAATTCGCGTTCCACAAACTAGTGAATAAAACATTCGTTCGAACTTAACCTCAATCTTGAAATGTCATTTGCATTTTTTTTTGTACATATTTCATTTGTTTTGTTTTGGTCCGAATAAAAAATAAAAGAAATATGACTGAATCAACAGATTAAAAGGTAACATACTTCAAATGGGAAGGACTCTATATAATTTATTTATTTATTGATGTTATTAGTTTTGTTTAATTAGTTTTTGTACATGTACGGAAGTACATGCATTAATTTCTGTGTTTTCAATTTTTTTCCACCACAAATAGGCCAACAATATTCTATTTTTGCTTGATAGTCGCTACCTCCAATTTTCGAGTTTTTTTTTATTCAAAAAAATAAAAACAAATGACGGCGACTGTCTGCGACCAAATAAAATGTATCATGTGGATGGACTGTCAAAATTTGAGAATATTCGTTCGTTCGTAGGTAGTTAGTCGCTCTCATGTGAATGGTCCTTTTATTCGACAGGATTGCGGACAGTTATCACCGGAAATCTGGCGGAAAGTCATGGAGAATGCGAGAAAAAAATGCGCAACAACACTGGCGGCAGCCAATTGACGGATATCATCCTTTTCCACTTAACAGAAAAAATTGTAAAGATCCAAATAAAAATACCAAACTCAAAATCATTTTTTTTATTTAGTACAAAAGGAATTCAAAAACAAAATTGGATGAATAATTTTGCGCCACCCTGTATTATGTTAAGGGCGACTGGTTGAAGGTGTGTTTTTTATATCGAGCTGAGAAGAAGAACGCATTAGCAGACGAAGATGATGTAGCAGCAGAAGTTTTGCCCCGCAAAGTAATACCAAATATATTTAGCGTTTCCTGCATGGTAGATAGTAAGGACTCCTGGTATCTGTAATCATTACGCACACTTTTGACGTATTCATGCCCAAAAAATGTGTAGAGATTGTCGAGAGAACTTCAGACTACATTTCAATAAAAGTTGAAACAGTGTTGCAAATCAGGCGCAAAGCCGCCAGGTTGAAGGTTGAAGAACCTTCGTTCCATTGACGAAAGTTTTTGTTTAATGCACGAATACATTGCGAATCTGCCAGTAAGTCAGTTCGATGCGTCCTCCAAGTTTTACACACACCCACTCGATTACAATTACTAAATACAACCAGTATTTAAATTGACAAAGGAAGTTTTAAGACGTAGAACAAGTGAAAAACAAAACAAGTGTCCACACTCCATAAGCAATCATCAAGGTTAATGTGTACAATACTTCGTGAATCCTCCAGCAATCCCCACTGAAAGCATTGACCATGACTGACGTTCGTTTTCATGTGTAAACAATTGAGCACAATTCTCTTGTCTCTCCAATAAACAATAATGTAAGAAGAAACCCAAACAAACAAATAAATAAATTGCAACTCTGTCAAAGCAACTTTACTGTGCCTCTGAGCGTAGACCAAAAGAACAAGAATACAAGATAATTGAAGAAAATAAGAAGTACAACTGCTTGATTAACATATCCGCATTGTTTGCAAAAAAAAAAAAAAAGTATATTATTTCATGATCACCATAAAACCAAAATCAAAAGGCAACCAAATGTATACACAAACCAAACCAAGAGAGAGAGAGAGAGAAATACAACCAAAAAGAATTTCCAAACTCACCCTCGCTCTCGCAACGCTTTCAGCTGGGTGTTGGTCAGACGCCTCGGCTCCCCGGATCCATCTGATGCGACTGCATCCAACTCATCGAATGGCGGCGATATAAACAAATCGCGCAAGTTAATTGAACGATTCTTTCGGCTACCCGTTTGGTTGCCAGCTGTTTGTGTGTATGTTGTTGCCGCCAGAGGTTGGGGAAGAGCTGCGAAGAACACGGCGTGGAGATTATTAATCTTAATCATTCAATGAGTGCGTATGACACTTACCAATTGGAAAGGTCTTCCAGTGATATAGAAACTGTTCAGCCACTAGTTTGATATGCTCAACTAGTTGTTCGACTTCGGGCGGAGCTCCTACCAAGTTCACCAGAAAGTTGACGGGTTCACGTTCTGGCCCAGCCAAGCTAAGTGGGCGTGCATGGTGATTGCCCGAGGAATGATGTTCCATTTGCATCATTTTGCAGTAATGCTGGTGGTTGGTGGATAGCGCCCGGGTATTTAGTTTTGTTCTTTCCTCTCAGGTTATGATGGCGATTCACATATGGACGACATGATTAGAGTTGCTTCCAATCAGTCTTAAGTGGTGTAGCGTTTTCTGAAAGCAGAAAGAAATGTTTTGCATTGAAAATGTGCTGATTTTACCATCATTCATTTTATTTAACCTAGTTTGATACAAAGTCGACTTACTAACTGCAACTGACAGTCTGTTTCTTTATACAGATTACATGGCGCAAATGGTTTTTACACGGTGTAACCTATAAAAATCTGCATGTTAGGTTACAGTGCAAACAACAGAGCAGTTGGAATAGTAGAGCAATAAAATCAATCAAACATCTATTGAAGGCGTTCTCCATAGAGGGGACAAAATGGGTTCAAATCATATGACCCTCTAAATTAGGGTGTTGATTATAAACGATTCATGGAAGAACAATAACAAACAAATGGCATCACTTATGAACTTGAAACTTGGTTAAGCAATGAAATAACTAAAAGAATTTGTTACGTGTTACAGGCGCAAATGTAGGTCGTGTGATAATAACTGTTACAAAAGCGGCAATGCGCCAACCTAACCCTCGACCTCACCACTTATTGATTACGGCAGTTATTTAAGTGGTACCTTTGGCACTCCCTTAGTCGGGAGTTGTTTTAGATGCTGAGACGCTAAAAATGTACCATATCTGCGGTGTTTGCGCTGCAGTTTGGGGTGAAACAAGGCCCCAACCAACGGGCCTATTCAGTTAGTCCGGCCGTTAGCCAACTTTCTTTAGTTGCGCATTCCAAGTTTGATGAGGTTATGTTCTAAATTCGAGCGAGGTCTTCCGTCACTAGAATCGGGTTGGAGCGTTGGTGTCCATTCGTTATACATGTCCCAGCCATCTATGTCGACTGATGCGTACCTTTCTGACCCGGTCGATGTCGCTGTATAGCTCGTAGGTTTGGTGTTATATCTCCTCCTCTAAAACCCTTCAACGCACACGGGACCGAAAATCACTCGAACAATTTTGCGGTCGAAGCGACCAAGGAGATCTTCGTCCCACTTTGATAACGTACACAGCTGGTCAAAAAAATAGGTGTGAGAACTTTCTTTTTTAAAAACCATTTTTTTCATATTTTTTTCAATTTGTTTTTTGTTTTTACAATTATATTATAAAATTTACATTATTTTTGAGTATGGCAAATAGTTATCTGTTTATTTTTCGAATAATTTAACAAAAAAAAAAGCAAAAACTTTTGGAATTCAGTTTTCCGCTTGGACAAAAAAACAGGTGTGTTCCTAAATAATCATTAATTCTGTGGTCACAAGGCAAAACCGCTTAAGTCGGTTTTACTCATTGTTCAGGAGAGCAGTTTAAAGTTTTACTTACTCCATTGACTCTAGTGACTTATGTCGTTTTCCATTGGGCAAAAAGAAGCGTCCGGGAGAGTCCGGAATCGAAAAAATTACTTCTGAAACCGTTCCATTGTCACAAAAAATACTCTTCTGGTGATTCTGAGAAGAGAATTTCGCTTCTCGATTTGAAGTCGGAATCCACTCAAGAAGCACTCACACAAATGTAATTTATGTATTTTATACAAGTCAGCTGACAGCCGCCGTAGATTATTTTTTGACATTTCACCAATACTTTTGTGGGTTCAATCGGAAGCAGTTTTGTTGTTCCGTTGGATCGCAGAATGAGTGGATCCCCGAGTGAAACCAATGGAAAACGACATTAAGCTGTTGTTTTTTTTTTGAAATTGTGGCGACTTTTTTAAAGATATAAAGCTGAACAAAATTCACAAAATAGATTTGAGTACGCTGAATCTAATGGCATCAAAATCTCAATTTCGTCTAAAGTCGACTTCAGCGGTTATGGTTTGTGGCCACAGAATTATAGATTTTATTTTTTTTTGTTTATTTTGAACTTACTATAATAACCTGAGTATCCTCCATTATATTCCAAAGCTTTTTGGAGTCGACGTGGCATTGACCTTACCAATTTCTGGCACGTTTCGGGAGGAATGGAATACCATTCATTTTGCACAGTTGATTCCCATTAGTGAAGAACTGACCCCTCAATTTTCTTTTCAGTTCATCCCACAAGTTCTCAATGGGATTGAGATCTGGAGATTGACTTGGGCATGAAACTACAGAGCAGTTTTGATCCCGAAACCAATCTTTCGCAATACCGGCTGTATGTTTTGGATCATTGTCCTGTTGGAAATGCCATCGGAGGGGCACGTTTTCCTCGGAAAATGGAGGCATGACATTTTCCAAGATGTCCCTATATCCATATTTTGTCATGATGTTATTGACACGGAATATAGGACCACCAGGAAAAACAGCCCCATACCTTCATATTTCCTCCACCACGTTTAACGGCCTTCAATGTATAGCGAGGATGGTATTCTTTTCCTTTTGGTCGCCTAACGTTACGCCCACAATCCGAGGAGAACAAATTTATTTTTGTTTCGTCACTCCACAGAATGTTCCGCCATTTTTCACACATTCAGGTCCATTCCAACTTCTATGGCTAAAGTCAAATTCTTTTCGGGACCTTACGTTCTTAGCTCTTATGAGTGGAACTTATCCGCGACATAAAGCGCAAACAAAAATCATGTAGTCAGAGTCTGCGTTTGGAATGTGGTCCAAGAATTGACAATCACATCAAACACTAACAGACGCCTGTCCCGCTCCAATATCGCTGAGTGCTGTTTTGGATGTGCACACCTCGGTAAATCGCTGCTGCTATCACAAGAAAGCAACAAACTTTCGTTGAATAGTGGGAAATATTCCAAGGATTTTCTGGTCTTCTGACAACTCAATTACGAAAATGGAAGATGGACAGATAAATATTTCAAAAATGCATCACTTCCATAGTGAAACATGCACGCACGAGTCGAAAAATTGCAACAAAATAAAAGGTGAGAAGATTTCAAAGGAGAACTTTGGGAAAGCAAAGGTACGAGGGAAGTTCAAAATATTCTCGGTATCGACATGAACGGAGACGCGAATTAAATTAGAATTATTTTTAATTTATCAATGTAATCTCCTCTAACAATAATGCATTTATTACATCTCGCGATTAACTTTTCTCTTCCCTCAAAAAGAATGTTTTGATCCTTCTCTTCAAAATGGTCATTTATTGCGGCTCCCCGTCATGAGGAAATCGCTTACCACGAAGGTTTTCTTTTTTAAATCTGGGAACAAGAAATAATCGCTAGGGACAAGGTCCGGACTATAGGGTGGGTGTTGAATCTCTTCGATACCGCAATCCCGCACAGCATCCTTAGAAATACGCGCCGTGTGCACCGAAACGTTGTCGTGAAGGAGCAACACTCCAGGAGCCAGTTTACCCCGTCTTTTTTTCTTTATTTCTTCACGTAAATGATGCAAAGTGGATGCGTAGGAAGTGGCGTTTATGGTACTGTAGCCATCACCTTCCCGGCAGACGGAATGACCTTGAACTTCTTCGGTGGGGGGGCTTTGCCCTTCTTGTGCCACTGCATGGACCCCTGTTTACTTTCAGGGTCATAGTGATGAACCGTGTTTCACCTTCAGTAACAATTCTATTCAAAATTCTTGCCGCGTCAGCACACAACTCCAAAAATTCCTTACAACACTCAATTGGTACTTTTTTCTGAGGCGCTGTCAGCATTCGCGGAACCCATCTTGCACTGACTTTCGACAGATGAAGACACTCATGAAGAATGGTGTGTATGGTACCAATGGAAAGGTTTGTGTTCCCAGCTATAGTCTTAATCTATATTCGGGCATCCTCAAGTAGAAGTTTCTCGACTAATTTAATGTTTTCTGCGGTGCAGGCAGTCCTGAGCGACGGTCGTCTTCAATGCTCTCCCTTCCCCTTTGAAATTCACTTGACCACTTTTGAACGGTTGACAACGAAGGAGCAGAATCTCTATAAACAGCCACCATCTCCTCGTGAATATTTTCTTTGACTTTTTTCTTGTTTTGTTAGAAATTTAATCACAGCGCGGTGTTCAATTTTCGTAATCATCGCCAGTCCAGCCACTGGACTTTTGTTTAACTCAAGATAGAAAGCAAACTGACAATCGCAGCCACATGAAATATTACAGTAAAACACTTGAGTAACGGAATTACTGAAAACACGCGATAATTTACTTAGATCTTTGGAGTACCTACCGAGAATATTTTGAACTCCCCTCGTATGGTGCTAGAAACAGCACTTGAACGCACTACGGAATAGTTACTGTTGCGTTCATTATGTCCCACTGCTAATCGATCCAGGGCACCACGAAGCAGAGCTATCACATCAGTTTGATACAGCGGAGTCTTTAGGATTTGATGACAGGATTAACCTATGATCACTGGGAAGGCCTTGATCTCTCTCTGTTTCTGAACGTGAGATGGTGATTTCGTTTAACTTCTGAATGGAACCGATCCATTATTAAAACTTATTCGGTGGTACATTTCGCTAATGCACTGCAGTTCATCCGATCATGTTCTGAGAACTGATCGCAGTTTAAATGAAGTCCAATTTAGTGGACGTCGACCTTCCAACAGCAACAGCCCCAAAATCATGTTCATTCTTCAAACTTCGTAGATAATCGAATGTCAAACCGATAGATTGAGATGAGCATGCGAGAATAACCTCCCAAAGCCATCGCATTACAGAAGGAACGTTACATTTAAACGGTCACACAGAGTGGCGGGAAGAATCTTCTATTATGCAAACGGTGTCACCGCAGCCGATCTTCAAACCTCGACGCCGCATCGGCGATAGACAAGATTAAAGAAAACTACTTCCAAAATGGATGAGTTTATATCTATTTGATATAATTATTCCAATGAAAAACTGGCCAACTTAACTTTAGCCACTCATATCTGGTTCCAATAGAAGACATGGTATGCAAATAATTTGTTACTGTTTTTTAAACAGCCTTCCTCGCACCACCCTCCGACATTACCTTACAAACTTGTTACACATGACATCGTTTAAATGCCTTCAGCAACCAACCCATCTAGCCCAGTTGGGTATAAAATTACATTTAAACGAAAGCAATTTGAATAAGTGACCAGAACAACACTGCCGTCTGTCTATTGCGACTCAGAAGCACATTGGTGCCAACTCTACCATGAATTGCATTCATAGGTCCACCACTTTGCACTGTGCAAGCGATCATCTTCCTCGAGTTTCCTCTCAAGTTCTCATTCCCAAAGTGCTTCCGATTTCGAATGGAAACATCTATGTTTGGAGCTCCACATACAAGAAAACAACGCTCTAGGCATGGACACGCATCTATTCAAAAATAAACACAAACCGCCTTCGGCCCGTACGACAGAGTTTAAGAAAAGAAGTCAAAGGCTTAATCTCCCGTAAAATAGGTCGATGAATTGCAGACTATATGGACAGCATGCGAGTTTAAACATTGATCATAATGAGAACTGAGAATCTAGTTCCGTGCATGCCATCTCCATTACTTCATAGTTTAGCTGAAAAAAAAAAGAAACTGCTCCCGTCCCCCCCATAGCAGTTTGGTGTGCGTTGCGCTTAGAAGGGGCTAACCAGGCAGGCACATCTCCATCTACATTTCGGGGCAACTGAATTCATAGAACGAATAATGAAATATGTATATATGTTCTTCTGGGTGAAAATGAAAATATGTATGTTATGTACATAGCAGACATGTCTGGGATGAGTATGTGCTCGTCACTTTTCCCCACCAACCACCGTCAAATTGTAACTCAAAGTTTAACCTTTTTTTTTCTCTCTCTAATCACGAATTAGCTAAAGCAGGAAGAGAAAAATCACAATTTTCGACTTTTTTTCACTTTGATTTGCACCGAGGAAATTTACCAACAAAACAAGAAAATTTTCACCACAGCAAACGAGCACGAACACGAGAAATTTATGTTTTCACAAGAAAATTTTGTTTTTTTTTGGCTTACTTTCGATTGGTTGCCGTTTCCATTAAGTTCGTATCCAAACTGTGCACTGCGGAAATTTTTAATTATTTACTTTATTATTATGAGTATAAAAAAAAATGACAAAAATGATTCCAATTAAAGTGAAAAATCGAGTTTTAAGAACTTTTATGGGACATCGACGAACTGCACCCATTAAAATTTATTGAAGACTGGAAAAAATCGTGTTCGCTTTTCTTCTTTGAGTCGTCTTTCTACCGCAAAAAAAGATGCACTCTATTCTGGTTGATTGTTGTTTACCGCTTTGAGTTGGGTAGTCTGAGCGAGATGGCAGTTGTTCGATTTCTGACATTGCGTAAATGAAATGGGTAGTATGCAGTAGAGCTAACTCTGTTGGGAAGTTGTCAAAAGGTGGAAGACAGTTTTAGGGTGGAAATGGAAGGTAGTAGTAAATGATTTTAATATTTTTGTTAATCTAGTACGATAGTTAAGAAAAATTGAAAGCATTTTCTGTCACCTCTTAAATCAACGAATTTTATTCCTTGATGATTTTCTGAATACGTAAATGGCCGAACTTACGATTGGCACTCTTATGGATCAACTTTTCTTGCTTCTTACTTTACTGATGGTGGGTGGTTAAAAAATGATATCTATGTAAGAATGAATAAGTTTTTTTTTCTATCTGTACGATTACTACTACAGTCCACAGCGGATATATGAAACGCTCATATAGGAACAAATCGATTATAAGAAACGCATGTGAAAACACCGTAGACGCAGCCTTTCTTATATAAATACCTGTTCGCTTATTAGAACAACTCGGATGTAAGAAACCTTCTTCTTTTTTTTCTTTTTTTTAGAAGTTTCTTATATCCCTAGTGGATTGTTCTACCTACCTAGTCCGATGGAACTCATCCTTTTAAATTCGTTTTAATGTGAGGATAGTTCTATTCTAAGTTTGACGATAGGTGGTGCTGAACATCTTACTTCTTTACTATTGTGACAGTTCGGTAGCCAACCAGAATCGTAAATTTTGTGTGTCACTTCTTGTTGACTTGGTTTTGGCTTATGTGTTTCCATTAGGCTTTTATTTTCCCATCTAAATGGTTCGTTTTCGTCTTAGACGTCGAAGTCAATGGACTTTCTATTTCCTCAATACCGACGAGAATCTACTACATATGTAACTCACTTGCTCTGCTCGTTGTCGTTTTTCAAGCGTAGTCAAGTCATATCTACTATTCAAATTCGTACTATTTATAAATCGAAACAAGATTCATCAAAATGATGACACAAGTTAGTGTTTTTGCCGGCTGCAGGGTAACGAGGGCGCGCTGCGTACGCATACATCGGCCAGCCTTTTCTGGCCAATCGTATTTGTTACGATAGAAAAGGTCAATTTTTCTCAATCTTGGCGTCCGTAGGGAAGTAAACTTGCTATGCCTTTTTATTTCATTTACAGAAATGGCTTAGGTAGACTTCGAATCAATCAGCAAATCCTTACGACTGTTTTTCATGGGTGACCACCATCTTAATATTAGTAAAGAAATGAAAAACAATTTGAAGTTATTGCTTTTTAATAGATTCACTTTTAAGTTTGTATATAATCGCGACTTTGACTTCGTTCGGGTTTGGTATCTGAGTTACCAATCATACTGCATATCGTCCTCATACCCATCGTTCAACGGTGAATAGGCAGGCATATCAGCGGCCGTCACCGCCACCGCTTCCCCCTCCATGCCAGTACTCACGCTCACCTCAGCGCTAGCTGCGGGTATGGATCTCTGCAATACGCTCTGGATCACTTCATTTACAGGCACTTTAACTTTTGTCGTTCGCCATTCTTCTTCTTTGATTTCCAACGGATCGTCGCTTGTATGTGCTACTGGTGGTTGTGGGGGTGGAGGTGATGGTGTAGGTGTTGATGGTGGCGCGGTATCCTTTCTCTTGTCAATCTTTGCTGCAACAGCTTCTCTAATCACAATTAGCCGCCGAGGCTCGTTACTGTGGCCATTTGCAGCGAAATGCGCCTCCAAGTCACTTTTTGAGTCAAACGTCACATTGCACGCAGTACAGCTATGAGAATGAGTTCGCAAATGAGCTGTCAAGGCACTTGGCTTGGGGAAGACTTTATCACAGAACGTACACTGATAGGGTCCCTTATGCACTCGCATGTGCTTCGAAAGAACTGCTGACCTGGCAAACGCCTTCTTGCAAATCGTGCAGATAAAGTTCTTCTCTCCAGTGTGGGTGATCTTGTGCGAGTTCAAGTCCGTCGACTTCGGAAATCCTTTCCCGCAGACGTCGCACTTGTACGGCTTCTCGCCGGTGTGACGCCGCATGTGCACCACGTAGTTGGATTTACTGCTAAAACTGCGTCCGCAGTAGGAGCAAAGGATTTTGCGAGATTCCGCTATAAGCGCTCCCTCCTCGGTGTGTGTCTTCATGTGCGAACGCATGTTGTCCTTTCGATTGAAACGTCGATTGCAAACAGCGCACTCGAATTTCATCTCGTCGGGGAGATGGACAGCACTATGCCGATTTAGGTGTTCCTGCCGAGTGAATGTCCTATTGCATACCTTACATGTGTATGACTTTGGGGCGTCCGTTAACTTGCTTAATTTCCTCTGCTCCCTGGCCTGAGAAAGATTCGCATAGTAGTCAAGGTTGGCTTTGAGAAGAAATTTCATGAAGCGCTCTGTACATGGCACTGGCTTCTCATCGCTCTCGCACTGGGTTTTCAGGTGGTGTATCAGAAGGTTCATGCAGACGAACTTTCTTAGGCAATAGTCGCATTCGACTGCAAAATCCGTCTTCGCATGTCCGGTTTTCTGGTGGAACAGTGCCTTGTAGCGGCGGTCGAAGTTCTTCTTACAGAGTTCACAGCGATAGTTGTTGCTAGGAATTAGGTCACAGGCTCCATCCGAATCGGTTTCGGAATCACTGATGTGCAGCTCAACGGCTGCCTCACTGAGGATGCAATACAACTGGGAGTAACGTTTTGCTTTGATTTCCTAGAAAAAGGAGACAAGGTATATTTTTTTTTCGCCCCGCTGCCAAAATCGTTACCTGAATCACGAAATTCTTAATTACATTCGAATCGATCTTCCTCTTGTGTGGATTGAGTAATTTGAATATTTCCGAATTTTCAAAGGCTTCCATATCGAAGGACTCTCCATTCGCGTGGGCCGTCATGTGCCGACGTAAATTGTAGATTTTACTTAGTCTACAGCCACAGACGAAACATTCTATTGACTTTGTACCGTTTGGTATGCACTCATCCTCTTCGATGTCTGATTTAGGTATGCCTGGCTCTGTCGAAACGTCCCCTGCATCAACCTCTACCTCCGTGGCAGGTTTTTCCATAACTTCAATTGGCCTTTTCGATTTCATTGAAGTTTTGACCTTGCAGTGAATCTTTTTTTTCTGTTTTGCTCTGAAAACAAAACTGGTTATTTGGAATTCACAGTTGCCTCACAATGGTCGTAATAATTACCGAAGATGATACTTGCGGTTAGTTCCACTGCGAGTTCTGGATGTAATTGTGCCCTCCTCTTCATCCCAACTCTTCGAAGAGTATTCTTCGCCTGAGGTCTGCGATTTCGATTCTGAAATAATGTCATTTGTTTTGGAAAATATTTTTCAATAAAAAATCCTTGGACAATACCCAAACCAACGGGACTCTTTGCCACTTTATTCATTGTTTTCGATGCCGACCACAATAACCCGTGTGAAACACTTATTTGAAGAGATTCCTTTGGCCAAATGGGTCAGTCCGCCTTTTGGATTATTAAGAACTATTCGGATGGGTTTCGTTTCCTAAAATAAAACATAAATAAAAAGAAACTAGAAAAAAATAAAACCTGCCTTCGCAAACGAAATGACAGCTTCCAATATGTCAACTGTCATTTAAATTATGTGCCTGTTTGTTTTGTGGTTATGTCGTTTTCCATTGGGCGAAAAAAAGCGTTCCCCGAGAGTCCGGAATCGAAAAAAATCACTTCTGAATGTTTTCGACGGCTCCTTTAGAGATTCGAGCGGAAACTCTTTAAACGACCCAAAACCGTTCTATTGCCACAAAAAATACTCTTCTGGTGATTCTGAGAAGAGAATTTCGTTTCTCGATTTGAAGTCAGAATCCGCTCAAGAAGCACTCACACAAGTGTAATTTATGTATTTTATACAAGTCAGCTGACAGCCGCCGTAGATTATTTTTTGGCATTTCACCAATACTTTTCTGAATTTGAAGCAGGTTTCTTGTTCCATTGGCTTACAGAATGAGTGGATATCCAAAAGTGAAACAAATGGAAAACGACATTAGAAGCAGTTTTCTTGTTACATTGGATTACAGAAGGAATGGATCCCCAAGTAAAACCAATGGAAAACGACCTAAGAATTTGTAACGAACAAACCTTCGCCAAAAGTGAGCACTCCTACTCTCCGGTAGATGCCCCCATAATCGTTTAGTACATAAACCAGACTGCCCAATTGGTAGAAATCGGCTTCAAACCGGCATTTCCAAAGCCTACCATATTAATCCAACAATCAACCGTTACAAAAAATGTTTTAACAAAAGAAGATAGTGGACGAACTGTATATTCCTATTAAATGTGTTAATTTACAAATTTTATATTATTTCTGTTTCCCTTTCATTTGTTGGAGAAAAATACAAAAAATGTCATTCGGTAAGTTCCTACCCCCATCTGAACGATTTCATGGAACAGCAATTTGTATGTCCCATGTCCCATTTAGAAATTAGCGATGGCCGAACACCACCAACTGTGACTCTGAGCGTCTCTCCAACAACCTTTGAAAGGGATTTCAATTTCGCCCAAAATCCCCCAATCATGCTAAGCGGTGAACGCTTTAAAGATGTTTCCAACTTGAAAGTGAACCAGCGACGAAGTCGCAGCTTTACTCCAGTTAAGGGCGCCCTGTACTTGCGTTCTCCAGAGCTTTCGCCAATTGGAGTAACCAACAACAATCAGCAAAGTACCCCAGAAGCTAACACCACAATCGAACATGGAAACGATTTTCTAACTCCGGGCGATTTCAAGGTGCCACAGCCAATGAGTGTAAGGTAAACATGGCACCCCAGCTGGGACGTGATCATATTGTTGTTCTTCTTTTCTAGAAATCCAATAAAAGCACAACACCAACTGGACCTCCGAATGTTCAGATTAAACATCAACAGCAACGTCTCGTTGGAAATTGTGTAGGAACACCAACCATCAACTCTTCGGAGGATCCAAATCAAACTCAAAGCCTAGACAAATCCGCCTCCCATGGGTATTTGAATCACAATTTGGAAGTGCGTCTGATTCTGAAGAATGTCTGCATGCAGCAGTACACAAAAGCATTCATCAAGGAGAAGGTAGGCCAATGTTTACTTTCCGCATCACTGACACTCAAATCGCTGCTTTCAGATTAATTTCGAAAAATTCCTCACACTGCGTGACGAGGATCTGCTGCGGTTGGGTGTGAAACGAAAAGTCGATCGAAACGTTATCTCTAGTCTTATAAATGATTTAAATTCTAACTAATTGTGTGTTTTATTTTTTATTAATTAAAGTGTTTTATTACCCGTAAAAGTAAACAAATATGAAGATTGTAAAAATAAAGCTATGAAAACTGTGTAAGCAAGTCGTTTGACTGGGCACTGGAGGTGGGTAAAAGACGAAATAAAATGATGAATGAATGAAACACTGTGGGAAGATACCTACGCTGTGTCAGCGATTTTTAAATAAGTCACCTGATCGATCTCATCCAAACGATGCAAATATCTTTGTTAAACGAATAATTGGCCTCAAGTGATGAGGTGACTCTTCTCTGGTAATTCAGTGCGAAGGAACTTAAGGCAAATGACTAACTGACGTCGACTCGTCTCCATTCAGCTAGTTGGACCAATATAATAGTCTTTGTTGGGCCCTTCTATGTCCAAAGTGTCGGTTCTTGTAGTTTTTGCAGGTGGCTGGCCAACTAATTAATTTTCGTACCTGGAGTTCTTCCTACCGAATAACGAACAAATCCCCAAACTGAATCTACCAAAACCCTGTGAGGAAATTACCCAAACACTCATGATAGCTACTGTACAAAAAAAAACACTGTACCTTGGGTCGAAAAAATGTAGTAGTTTTCATATATTTGAAAATATTGTCGACGAAAAATTGAATATATTTTTCCATTTACATTTTATTTGAAGAACTAGCCGAAACGATTGCATTTGCGCGTCCGCAGAAAATTAATGGAAAGTTTTGCGTCCATCTTTTAGATTTAATTTGGTTAGTCTAATTATTCTGCGAATAAAAAGCGTGGATAGAACCAACTTTCGTGAATGGAAAACATTTTAGCTTCGTTCCCATAACGAAAAGAAGGATTGGAATGGTGAGTCCTGCTAAGCGCAATTCTATTCTCCAATAACTTCATCGAAGTGGCTATTCCCACGTCGTTCGGGCCACGGCTTATTAAGGAAAACAAATCGCTTGTGAAAACTGCATGAATTGGCAAAAGACGAATATTACGCTCCGGAGATGCTGAAAAAAATCATCAGGTGAGTTATTTTACTCCCTAAATTTGTTTCAACTGTCTTAAACATTATACTGGGTAGATATTGCAGCAGGATTTATGCTATAGGTTATATTTGGCTCACCTCCTCTCCAGTTCCATTATTTTAAATGCCCAGAGTTGAAATTAGTTAGAGGTCTCGCTCCAATTTTTATGTATCTCTATGAAATCGGAAAATAATCAGGAGAACCATTTTTATATACAACTCAAGTAGTTCATTTCATTTATTTAGCAATGTTTACTTACTTAAGGTGGTGCTACAGTTCGGGGTGGACCTGGGCCTCAACCAACAAGCGTCTCCAGCCAGCGCGAACTGTAGCTAGAACTTGAAGTTCCTGGGTTTTCTGCAAGATCTGCCGCCGTGTAAATATTTGGTCGATGGTTGACTTTCCTGGCCTGAAGCCACACTGATATGGACCAATCAGGTTGTTTACGAAAGGCTTCAGGCGTTCACACGAAACGGCAGATAAGATCTTTGTTAAGAAGACTGATACCTCTGTAATTGGAACAGGTCAGAGGGTCTCCTTTCTTGAGGATCGGGCAAACAATGCTGAGGTTCCATTCATCGGGCATACTTTCCTCATTTACAGATGAGTTGGTGCATGCTCCTAACCAAGTCATCGCCTGCCGCTTTGAACAGCTCGGCGGCTACAACATCTGCTCCAGCGGCTTTGTTGGACTTAAGTTTAGCTATAGCTATCTTCACTTCGTCCAGGTCGGGTGGACGGTATTGTTGATCCTCATCGTCCAGGTTGGATGGTTCATTCTGCCTGACAGCGGCATTTAAGTCGTCATCGCCGTTACACAGTCTGCAGAAGTAGTTCTTCCATATCCTCAGCATCGACTGCGATTCTACCACGATGTTCCCTTGTTCGTCCTTGCAGGCTTCGGTTCGGGCTCTGTTGCCTTGTGAGGTCCTTTTTAACCTTTGGTTAAACTTCAGAACCTCATTCCTGCAGTAACATCTCTCTATTTCCTCGATCGCGCGCTTCTCATGCTCTTTCTTTTTCCTCCTCAGAAGCCGGTGTTCGTCTCTTCTGCTCTGCGCGTAGAGTTCACAATCAGCTCTTGTCCTTCTTTGCAGCGCCGCTTTGTATGCCTCTATGCAATGTTTAGCCATTATTATACAGGAAAATATATATATATAAAGATAAACGTTTAATAAAAAAGAAAGAATTAAATAAAAGAAGAAATTTGCATTACATTAGTTATTCATACCTTTCTCTTACGTAGTTTACAATAGGGTAGAGTCGGTAATGGCCGGCCCCTTAAGGATTTTTCGTCATAAAATATATCACAGTAATAACAAATATAAATATATTCGAATAATTCTTAAAATAAATTATTCTTTGTTAAATTCTTCGTTTGTGAAATGAAGAAAAAATTAATTATTATTATCAGAAAATTGTATATTTAGATTTTAGTAAAAAAAAGTGTTTTTTTCCTGTGGCCGACCTCTTGTTTCCTGTTTCCGGCACCCTCGTGTCCCATATTCGGCCACCCAGTAAAGATAGGGCTTAAATTGTTTAATATTTGTTATTTAAATGTTTTATAACAGAAAAGTTAAGAAAACAAATTATTTATATTATTAAAAATAAATAAAGAAATTAAATTAAAAAAACAACATTTAAAAACAATTACCCACAAAATTTTCACAAAAAAAAACACTAATTCCGACAGAAATTTTACTAACGATTTGACAGTAAATTCACACAAAAATCTTCCCCGACAGAGCACAAGTCAAATGACTTGATTTCTCGAGAGCGACTGAGCACTCGCAACAAGAATTTTGACACATTGAGGAAGAAGTTTAAGTTAACAATTTTACTTCGAAAAACTTCGAAGGAAAACTATAACAATTCACTAATTACAACGACTTTTCTGAGAGGTGGCCGGCCACTGGGGAGGGCCGCAATTAGGCTACTCTGCCCTATCAGTTGTTTAAGTCGTAACAAATTATTTTCAAATTGCAATTCATTGGGGAGTTTATTAAGCATTTTAAAACCTCTGTATAAAACTATACTTTTGTTTTGTTCTAAAAAGTGGAACCGGCAGACTGTTTCTGTTACGGACATTATATCATTTAACTACATAGATAACTGGGCAACAATTAATTTTTCAGTTTAAACACAAAATATTAAAACATTCATAATTGTCCTTTGTCGAACACTTATGTCGTTTTCCATTGGCACAAAAATTCAATCTTTTTTTGATCCAAATCACTTTTGGCGTTCCATTGGGAAGAAAAAATCAATCTTTTTTTTGATTCGGATCACTTTTCGCAGATCTCGATATTTTTTCAGATTTACACATACTACCACAAATACAGCACCGCTGTTTTACGTCATTTAAAGAAGTTTGTTTTAAAAAAAATGTGCAAAGTTTGGTGAAAACCAAAATAAAGAAATATATAAACAGCAATGGACATAGTTTCGAAGGAATTATTATCTTCATTGTCTTCCTCATCATCTGGAAACTACTAATCACCAAAATTTCCCTATTGGTAGCTACAACAGAGGAAACATTTTTCAAGCCGATTTCCATGGTTGATTTTACCAAAAACAAATGCAATTTGAACAGCTGATATTGTTGTCAACTATCGCACTAATCCATTCACAAAAGCAGATCAATTTCGTTGCATGTTCCATGAGCCGCATAAAATCTGAGATTTTTGGTGGTCCCAATGGAAAACGACATAAGGAAGCCTGAAAAAGTAAATTCGCACAGCGTATACCTATTGCCATACTTGCCAACGACCAAATTGCATACAGATCTGTGGCAACAAGTTTGGTTAAAAAACGGTCAAGAAATCGGCTGACGTGGGCCAATTTCACCTTGACGCTGATTGTAATAATACCTGTCGCTAAAGAGTTTATATAAGGCTTTCGACTTTACGAATCTTGTCCAGTTTATAGGGCAGAATCCGGTAAACGGATTCCCATTATAGTCAAGTCCCACCTACACGCGCATTTCTCGCGATTCATTTGAATCTGCAATGGAGAGGCACTTCTGCCAGATAATAAACTAACAGAACCGGGGTTACACTGTTCGCAATAGTAGCAAACTACTTGTTTCATGTTTTCAGCTGGTCTACATCCAAGACGAGTCGAGAAACCATCAAGTGCAAAACCGTGATTGGGGCACCCAAACCCAAACAAACAACCGTCACTGTGCTTTGCGCAAGAGTTTATTAAATTTAAAAAAAAGATATACGTACGAAGACATGTACGAAGAGAGACAAGTTAATAAATATACAAAGAAAAACGTTTCCATTGCTCTAAAAAGCTGAGGCGACCAAATCCGAACCGGAAATGATGTGATTCGAGGCAACAACTATCTTGGACGAAGTTAAACGTGCGATCAGTTCACAGGCACCAATCTCCGCGTAAGTCACTCCGCCGACAACGAACACAAAAACAGTTCTCGACTTCATGGGCAGCACATCAGTGGCGTCGCCTTGTTTGATCGCCGCTTGCACCTGCTTTATATTGCTCACGGCGTCGAGGTTAGCCAGGTGCACGTCGATTTTCTCAACCAGTCCTAGTTTGGCGGCCAAGTCATCCATATTGGTGGCCTTAACCAAAAACGAGGCCATCTGTGCGATGAGTGGAATATAAAGGCCATTGAACACATAACTGGGACAAGTGGCTCCGCCCTCCTGATCTCGGGAATAGCTTACGTCCGCCCCAGCTGTGGATACAAGCAGTCGAAGGCGGTTGGCGTTCGCTTGGAACTCGGTCTGTTGGAACTTGGGCAGTGGCAGGTTTGAGAGTATCTTCGATTTGCCGACCTTCTCCTCTTCCAACGGGGACAGAAGACCCGCCCTGGCCAAATAGTGAAACACATGAAGGTACCGATTGCCGAAATAGTTGCAGTAGTTGCGAATGAACGCGGCCAACTCTTCCGAACTGAATCCCATGCACAGATGGGCAAGGCACATCAAGCGAATGCTGTTGAATTTCTGGCCATTGGTGGCAAGGGTTTCATCGATCTCCGTAAGGAGCTTCTTGCGATTCGTGTTGTTGAGGATGTCCTCCTCGAGGGATTGTATCTGTTGGAATGACCCAGCTAGTTCGGCAATTACCTTCTCACTTGCCTGCAAGTGCCTTAGGACTTTGGTCTTCAGCTCCGTGATCTTGGGCAGCTTCCTCGCCACATAGTCGTGCATCTCGTCGAGTTTCATTTTGTTGAGGTTCTGCACTTCGACTCCGATGGCTTTGGCTTGTGCACGGACCAGACTACTCGCCTGGGAGAAGTGTTTGTAGCGATTCTCGCCATAGATCTCGTCAGAAAAAGAGCACAGTCGCACAACAGGAGGCTTATCCCTTCCATCGCTGGTTTTCTTTTTCGGCTGCGGCTCTTCTCGGGGAACTTCGAAGATTTTCAGCTTTTGTGCGGAGATCTTATTGGAATCCGATTGGATTTCGATCTCCCCAGCGCGGTACTTGAAGACTTCCAACAGCAGGCCGGAGTAAATTGCCGGCGTGAGAAGGCACGAGGGGTAGTCTTTGTTTCGATCGATTATGATCATAGAACTGAAGTCACTTTGCCCGGATCTCGTGAGAGTAGACGGCCAAGGGCCTAAGATGTCAATCATTTGCAAAATCTCTGCCGAGTGCTGGCCGTAGGTTAGTATGAGTTCGGGTTTACCACATATCATGAAGAAAATGCGCAACGTTTGTGCTATGGACGGTAGAATAGAGGTGTCATGGTGAAGGAAAACACTACTGAAGACCTGGGAGAGAGTGGAACTCGGTAAATCTCATCGATATGCAGACTGTTCAACTCACCAGCGGCACTTCCATGCTCATCACTCCGCTATCCAGATATATCAAATCCCAGTTGAAGCGATGCAGCTGAACGATGCCATACAGGCCTTCCTCCTCGAGTATTGTCTGGAAACACATGTAGCAGTTGGGCACTAAGATTATATGAAAACCCTTGAAGCCACTGTTGGTGTCAGAGGGATTTCGACTCTCATGCTCATGAATCTGATTGAGAACCTTTCGAAATGTCGACAGAGTATTGCTGATCATAAACACTTGGACATTGTCCTGCTTCGCAATGATGTTTTCCGCATCGAACTTGTATATATGCTGAATTCCCTTTAACCTAGAACAGATGAAAACTTGATACTCAGTTCGTTTGGAACTAATGATCTTACCTTAGCCACGAAGCAGCACATATGTGTTCCAGGGGTTTGATGAGTGACGCGTCTAGGATAAGGTCCTTCTTATTCGGAATTGAGCAAAGAATTGCCTGCAGTTTCTCTTGAGCGAGTAATTGAAATCCTTGTAGCTTTTTGTCTAGTGATTGTTCCATTCTGTTAAATGCGTTCTACAATTAAGTTGATTGTAAATGTCGCATAATTGTGTGTGGTGTTTTGTAAAATATATTCAATTTATCACGGTTATATAGAGTATTATATTATAAGGTTTGTTGCAAAAGCAATTCTTATTTTAGCAAAATCGAAAACATTGCAGACGCAGGTGACAGCTGGTGCAGACGGCGAGCAGACGCCTTTCAGCTGATTGCGGCGAATTCGGTGTCTACTGTTCGTCTAGCATTGCCAGATGTGAGAATATTAGTAGCTGTATATGAATAGATTTCAGCTTTCGTGTGTCTAATGTCTAATCGAACAAGAAGACGTTACTTGCTTTTTTTTTGTTGGTTTCATTTTTATACTAAAACATTCGAAGTTTGCGCTCAAATTGATTTTCAAACAATTCGACATAAACAATTAACAAAAATAGATCCACCTGACGCAATGCTTCTCTTTGCAGTTAAAAAACTGTTACGAAATTCCATGAGTCGTCAAACTCAAACGTACTTGTATTGGTAAATCTGAAGCAAATCTGAGAAAACGTTTGGATTCGCAAAAGTGATCTGAAATCTGAAAAATGTGCTCTGGGAGCAAAAAGAAAGTGGGTTGAGTGCGACCAATCGAATACCACATGAGGTTCAAAACGGCCTCCTCTTCTACAGACCTACAGCTTTTTCACCGACAAGACGTGTGCGATATTTCAATTCATTCGACGAATGACAGTTTCCCCCATATTTTAAATTTTCAATCAATAATTGTGCTTTATCTCAATTTGTGAAAACTTAGCAGAATCAACGGATGGAAACTCGAACAAGAAAATACTGTCACCTTTTAGACCTTTAGACCTTTTAGGCATCTGTGTGTCAGTTAAACAGGCACTGTGTCGCATTGGACACGCCGGATTCTTGGATTCGAATTTTAAAAAACTGTGCTTTCACAGATGGACGATATTTTAAGTTCAAACGTCAAAAACGCTGGTAGGATAACAGTGATTTCTACAATCGGTGTTAAACAACAAAAAATGTATATCTCTCGTAAGATTTTAATTCAATTCTGCATCTTCTATGCTGTCAATTAAAACCTGCTCATGTTCTGTAATTATCACTTAAACGATATAAATTGATAAAATTTCATGCAAAAATTTAAAATAATATATAAGCCGTTTATCAATTTTTTATTAAATTTTCATTTTTTACCTGTCACTTTGTTTTTTCTTATTTTTATTTGATACTGACGTTGTCTGGAACTATTCATTGGGGACGTTCAAGTATCCAGTTTAGTAATTCTGACAGGTGGATGGTCCAGATAGGTAACATGAATAGCTTTTCCAGTTGACGTTTATGAACGGGTAGCCGACGAATCTAGTCGAGAAATTTTTGACTGAGTACCTACTAAGTTGACAGTGCGCATAATGTGATTGACGTAGGAAAAGTGACGTTACGAGTTTTTGCGTTCAGGCTACATTTAGTCCAGACCAATCTAGTCGACTTAAAGATACCTAACTAGATTTTTCAATGTGCCAATTCTCAAGAGCATAGCGAATCTTAAAAATACCTTCCTCTTTACAAATTTGACATGACTGCAATCTGCAAGAGTCTTTCCCATCCATATAAGAACTGCACCTCATTTTCTCATCATCCATTAGCCTTTCGTTGACCACTTTCTCCGGCGAATTCAACCAAGCAGATTTACCTACGCACACTTCATCATGCAATTGTCAGATTTGTATCCATAGCACTTATCCATACGCCTAAGCAGCACACCATTTTATCCCACAAACACATCCTAGATCCGAAACAAGTTTTCTTTGAATGTATGCCAAATCAGTCGCTCAGGAAACGTCACCGTGTTCGGTTGGTGCCGTTTTTCCAGGGCAAAGTTATTTGTGTTGTTCTCCTTCGTTTTCCTCGATCAAGCGTGAAAAATTCATAAAACATAACTTCAGTTGAAAATCCAATTGCAATTGTAAGAATTCCAATAACAAAGAGTAACAAAAGAACTTGCCAATGTTTGTGTATCAAGTGCGTTCACACAAAACAAGTCACAAAAGTAATCGTCGAAAGTGAGAAAAGCAATTTTAAATAGGAAAATTTTATAAATTCCAAAAATATATTCTGCCATTCGGTTAACGGTTGTTGTTATTAACTTTCCGCCCGTAATTCCTCGTCCCCAAAAGGGTGTTCGATGACAGTTGTAGCGAGAAGCAGAAAAAGATTCAGCACCTGTCCTGCCTGACATTTCATAATTCTCGCGATTTTTTGATTTTTTTTTGTTTCGCTTGTTTCTCCACCACCCTCTCATATCAGTTGGAGCTCACACGCACCAACACAATACACAAGTGCGGCAATTGAATTTGAAATCTCTCTCGCAGCTAGCAGGTTCTTTTTTGCTCTCACGATTCTTTGTAAACAATCGCGTGCGAAAATTGAACGGGGAAACAAGAAGCCGAGGAATCGAATGAAAATTTCCCATTTTCCGGAGAATTCTTCGTCTGCAACTAGCTGATATTTTGCGACTGCTTGTCAGACGAGTTCACAGTTCACAAACATCGTCGTCGCGCGGCATAGAGCAACAGTTCGCTGTGCTGTGAAATTTTAATTCGAGTGCAAGGAATTTAGAAAATTTTCACAGAATTCGGGCGGTCACGTACGGTATTCGTGGCATATATCGTGGTTTGCGGAGCATCACCAGCCGGGCCAAGAAAGATCGAAACGGATCGCCAATAAGTCATCGTCGTCCTTGACTGGCGCCAGTTGTGTTCAACAACAGTAGTGTCGTGCAAGTGAAATTCTCCAAGTGTCTTGTGGATCGGTGTATCGCTTTGCCTTTTGTTTTCCTCCTAGTTTTTGTTTATATTTTCCCTTTGTAAAATAAAAATATTCTCCGTGCTACAAGTCTCCTCTCTGATCATTATCTGGCGTATGGAATATTGAGGAACAAAACAAAATATCAGGTGGACCTGACGCACAGAAAAACCAACAGACGGAGCAGAACTACTTCGAATTAGGTAGGTAGAATGTTTGCATTTGGGGATACGAAACCCCGAAGGAATTCCTTTCCTTATTTTTTATTTTTGTTTTCCATCAGCAATCAAGTCATTGGGCATTGTGTTAGTTGATTGAGTTCCAAAGAATGGTCTCGTGATTGCTGTGACTCAATGTGCGGTGGTGGTGGTGGCGGGCACATTCTCTAATCTGAAATATCTACTACGGCAATGGTGACAAGGTCTAATTGCATTCCCCAGTTTTGTGTCTTATCAACCAGAATAATAATAAATGAAACGAAACTGGAAAAAAACATTCGGTTGACCTGGACAAGCAAAAGGTTATCTAGCACACGCAGTTGAAAAATGTTTTTCATCTAGAAACTAGAAGGGGACGGAGGGCAGTGATTTGTTTGGATATATTCCAGCGAGCCACACTCAAGGTGTCCACTCTATTTAAAGAGAGCTGTTCAGAAAACTATACGTCTGGGTAGTGAATTACGAAAGTGCTCATCACTTGGATTTGCCAAGGATTCGTTTTAAATGATGACTACAACTTTGTTTTGTTCGGTTTGCTTTTAAGATTCCCAAAATATTTTCTGAATAGGTATATTAAATGCTTTTGTATATTTCCGAGCTGTGTAAATAAACAAGATAGCGTTGACTAACGAACAACAGTGTACCACTAAAGTAATCGATCTGTTATTATTTTTAAGTCAAACAATACGGCGTGATGTCACTTTTATCAATTTTTTTTTTAACAAACGATTTGCAATCGGGCTGGGTGTCAAAGAAAGCCAATTCAGAGACTAAAATATGTGTACGCATGTTTTGCGTGATAGGTTATCAATAATAAGTAGTTCACGGCAACGTCAGTGTCAGATGAAAGAAGGCAAGTTCGAAGATGTCTACTTCCAAGTTAGGTGAACGACAAGTAATGGCAAAAATAGATCGTTAATATTGCGATAGTAGAGTAGTTCGCCGCACTTCGGTGACAACCAAGTGACAGCTGACAGCTAAAAATTAGTAGGAAAGCAAAGCAGATTTTTATATTCTTTCAAGTTCTTTTTTGAGACTCAACCAAAAAAGTTAACCACTCTGTAAAAGGAAGGGCTTTCCGAAATCTTCCATTGGGCTTAATCAAATGTCAAAAAAAAAATAAAAGTTATGTCAGTTGCATCCGGAGAAACTTAAGTCAAATAACTTGTTCATGTATAAATCGCAATATTCTGTTCAGTCGCTCGTTTGGCATTTTGTATACAGTAGTCCACTGTGTAAGTTTGTAGGCTGACAGAAATGTTGTATTTGACAAAAAAATATACTGAAATCAAAGTACACTTGCAAAATGTTTTCACATCTACTCAAAGTATTTGGAAAGAATGAAGTCGCATACGATTGAATGAAATATTAAGCGCGTTCAGCATGTGTAGGCCCAATTCCGATTATAGCTTCTCATAGAACAACAAACTAACTAAAATTGCAGCGACATATCGATGGTACGGAGTGAAAACGTAACAAGTAAACGTCAAGATTAAAAAAAGTGATATTATAAACAAGGAATTAATAAATTAAGTTGAGTTTTAGGATTGTCATCAAATCGTTAAACATTTGTTCTAAAAACGACATTCCTCTTAAGTTAATATAGAACCGACGCACTCTCTTCATTTATGAACTGGCTACCACTGATTCATTTTTCTTGGTAGTAGATTGTGTTGAGTACCGCGGAAAACGTCACAAGTTTGCAACTTATATTGTCCAGATAAGAGTTGTACGTTTTGTTATCAAAAATGCCAGAATTTGGATGGTGCTTTACGAATTTTTAATTTCAGAAGTGACACTTAAAAGAAAATTAACGCATTTGGGAATACATTCGTCGTTTTTAATTGTAAAAAAATTGTAGGTTTGTTCGCGTACTTTCAGAATTCGCTGGAAGTAAGAAATCATCGAAAGACATTGCAGAGCTAGTACGCGAGGGATGCGTCTGCAATAGTGATGGACTTGAACTCACCTAAAAAAACTCCCGGGGGACTGACATCCGCCATCCCAAATAAGATTGCACCTAGTCGTGCGACTAATCAGCAATTTATTTTTGAATTATTTTATGAATTCCAGGTAAAAATCCGCCGTTTGACTGATTTCTAAACTTGTTGCATTTGAAAACAAAAACTGATTTCTTAGTCCTAGCTAAATCTTATAGATCAAGAGGTTTTATCCGTCTCAATCTCCCGATTACATTGTCATTATTTAAAAGTTCTGTTATTTCTGTGTTCTGCCTACTTCTGTGCTTTCGAGCAACCTTCTTAACTTCATCTTCAACCATTTCAACATTTAGATCCCTATGCAGATCAGCGTTACATATGTACCAAGGTGCATTAGCTATGTCCCTTAGTACTTTATTTTGGAAATCCTGCATTTTGGCATGTGCATGGTCCATACTGGTTTCAGAACTTGCGTGTATAGCAATATTTTATTGTAGTTGGACAGGGATGAGTATTTCCCAATAAGCCAATACATTTTACATTTAACTGTATCGCATGTTCAACTCATCTTTTTTTTTTCTTAAAGTGCACTTTCCAACGCAGTTTAGCGTCTAGAGTCATGCCTAAATATTTGGCTGTGTTTGAATATTCTACTACATTGTTGTAGACTGGAATGTGTGGTACGTTTTTATACGCAAAATTAATGTGGACTGACTTAACATAATTTAATCTAATCTGCCATTTCTTAGTCCATTCAGAAATATTGTTTATTGCTGTTTGAAGCTTTTTTTGTTGCTATTTCGACAGTTGCACCCACAGCATGGACAGCTGTGTCATCTGCAAAAGTAGCTAGCGTTTTTCATCTATTATTTTTTGTAGCCGTTTTGCCAGCACTTTTTCGAATAACTTGAGGTAACTTCGTTAGGTGGTTTGCCTGGTTTTGGTATCATTATTAGCTCAGCGACTTTCCACATGCTTGGCACATTTGTAATCTGCGCTGGTTTTTTTTAAACATTTTCGTGGAAATTGTTTCAAAAATTCTCCTGTACCCAAATCAAACTCTGGGGCCCTTTTGGTTTTTATGCTTTCTTTAATTTCTTTGGCAAGTTCTTTAGCTGTTAACGACCGAATAGGTCTCTCTTCTTCGCATCTTACTTCGAGTCCTTGATAACCTTTGTCTTCATAAGGTGAGATGCAAAAGTGGTACAGGGAACTCTACATTGAATAGCACAGTTCTAAATTATAACCAATAGGATAAATGAATTACATAATTTAAAAAGCACTCGATACCCTAATTTTTCAAAATAATATCGTTCAGATGTCCTGAACGACTCAAATTGACAGCTGTAAATCGAACGGACTCGATGACAGCAGAATGACAGAGAAATATGTTAAAATCTGGACGCAGTTGGTTGTCAAACTCCTATCACAGATAATCACTGACCCTTTCTTGATTAGGGTAGCTTTTCACACAACCATTACCAAGTACTAACTGTTTTCAGTATTAACGACTGTTCTTTCAAACAATGCACACCTAAATTGTAAAATATTTGAACAAGCCTAAGCCGAATGTCATTCTGTTGACTTAAAACTAAGGAACCAATGACCGGTACTACATACAAAACAGCCAGATGTGTGCACCCACAATAAAATTCTTGCAGATTACATTAAACATCAACCAACGTATTATTAAAAAAATATTGTTAACAAGGAACGTCAGATTGTATACTAACTTAACTGAACTTCTGCTGTGTAAGTAGTGGATAAGTTTGACGCAGCCTTTGTGAATACTTCTTTATGTTGCAAATTGTGAGTTTAACTCAAATACATGCTTCAAAGTTCAACATGACAAAGGCTTTAAGTGTCATCTGTCACTTATTTCAAAATCTAGCCTGAACTAGATTTACCATGAACGCAAAAACTATAGAATGGGCGTACGAGTCGCCTTCACTAAGTCAATCTTACAAACGAAATGTCTTAGTCGAGCAATTGGGCACATTCAAAAATCTTATTAATTTAAGTCGGCCAGATTGGTCTGGACTGGATTTACCCAAAACGCAAAAACTAGATTGGTCGGTTACGTCACTTTTTCTACGTCAGCCGCACATGCAAACTGAAAACTAAGTACTCATTGACGAAGTACTTGACTAGATTCATCGGCTAACCCGCCAAAGACGTCAACTGAAACAGCGGTTCATGTGACCGATCTAAGCCAATCATAACTGAGATACATCAAATCAGCCAGCTGTCAGACTAACTAAACTAGATACTTAAACATCCCCATTTTTGACATCTTTTGTCGGCTTCTCCTCCATAAACGTCAATTGTAAAAACTGTGCAGCAATCTAGGCCAACACAAAATTTGGCACCCGTGGTTGTCGTTTTTTCACTCCCACTTCTGTCAGATTTGAGTACCCACAGGAACAGCCTGTAGTAAAGTTATTGTTATCAGGCCCATCCCAACCAACGCTCAACAATTTGCATCATTAAAATCCTAGTGTAAAGATTCATCGCCTTCATCGATTCTGTCCCGAGTCCAATATTTTTTTGGCTGCCATCTAGTGGAATATCATTTACCCCCACGGCAAAAAAGTGTGAGCAAATATTGGTTAAGGTTCTATCCCATACAATTAACACTTTATCGGAGGCTAATATTATATAGAGATCCCTCGATAAGCTGCAATCAAGTGTATACTGTTGACCGCTTACACTTTAAATATAGCCGTGTCCCCACTTTGCGGCTCCCCTGACAGCTGACACAGTTTGACTTAATTACAGCCATCAATTTCTCCGCGACAACTATGAATTCCGACGTTCACGCTATCGATGAATAGATTTATTTTCGCCTACAGTCTACTATAATGGTTCTAGGGCGCAGGCACGGCTCCCATTCGGTAGCACCCCGAAAATCCTACTCAATTTTCGGTACATCAAAGACACATCTCCGCATTTATCTGTTTGAAAGCTTTTCAATTAATTTATCAGAAAATTGTCCGCACAATAGAGTCGACAACTCCATTGTATCGTTGGTGAATAAATTTTCCTGTCAGTTAACGATTAAATTATTCAATCCAATGCAGCAGTAATAATGACCTAAGAACCTTATTGAACCCTGTCCAACTACAATAAGACCTAAGAACCTTATTACAAACCAAAAGGAAAAGCAGCACACACAATCGGACCGAGATCAACTTCAGATACAGATTCCATTGTCATTTGCATAAAATTCCAACTAAATTCACAGCAAAAAGATACAAAAAAAAAAAAAATAAATAAATAACAAAACATGAAACGGGTTTTTCGTAGCAATTATTTACAAAATGTAAACTTACACCAGATAATGTGCATTAAAGTGTAACGACGGCAGAAGACGAACGTGAATAGTTTATTTCTACAATTTACGCAAAAGAGAAAGTTCAACACCACCCAGCCCAGTGGCAGTAACTAGTTGTTGGCCATGAGTCAGGAAGAATAATATTCTGAGGAGTTGCAGGGGGCCGCGTCGTTCGGTGTAGTGAAGCTTGACTTATTTGCTGACGCAGAAGAATTGTGGTGAATTTTTCGAACCCTATTGTGGATTGTGTCTGTGTAAACCGATTTGCAAACATTATTTGGTGTTCGATTGGCAATTGGATTAGTGTCAACGTTGTATTATGCAAACCTCTTTGCATCACAACTGCACAGTAATGGGAACATTTTTGGTTACAAAAGACGCTGATTTCTGAGAATTTTCAAATCAATCCACCAATGACTGCAGTAGTTGTTGCAACTACTTAATGTATACTTACGCTGAGAATACTTTTTCAAATCAAATTAGAGAGTAAGTCGTTTGAATTCAATTTTCAATTTGAGAAAAAAAAGAAGTGCCTTTCCCTAGCAAAGTGAATGGTCGCGTTCCACTTTCTGCTAGCTGAATGGTTGGAAAAATCCGAGCTGTCGATTAGATAAGATTAATGATCAATTTTGGAAAAAATATTACAAAGAGGTTTATTAAAAATGTGAATTTAAGTGAAAAGAACCCAAATGTCATTTTTATTCGGCTGCGGCCTCCGCAGTTGAAATATCCGCCAGCGCTCAATGAACGCGGCAATAGAGATGTTTGCTACAATAGGTTCGTTTGTGTACTTTCATCATAGAAAAATGAAAAACGTCAAATATCAGAAATCGAGAGAGAAATCCCTCAATTTCAAGAGAAGTACCTGACCGATTTTCTTACAAAAAGTTTAAGTACTGTCATTTCGATAAGATCGTAAAATGCAACATCTTTAAAATAAGTTGGAATCGGATTTTTTTATAAGCTAAATACCTATCTAACTTAACATTTTGAATGCGCTGATATATTCTAGAAGAAAATTCCAATACAACTTCTTCCTCCGACATCGATAAAGACGGAAATTAATAGTTTTACTTGCCAAACTTTTGAGCTGTCACATAGTTGTCAGTTTTCATTTTTCATTTTTCAGTAAGTCGAAATTCGGCAAGTGGAAAATAACGAACAAATTAAAAGAGGGTAAATTTTCTCTCATTTTTTTCCAATTTTCTCAGTACATGGACACATTCGCACAGTTTCTTAGCAAATTTTTAATAATTTTACGTTTGCAAAAAAAAAAGTACAAATCAAAAGTTGCAAAATTTCTCCAATTGACAGCAGAATTTCAATAAACCTCAGTTATAGCTGTCAATCAGAATGTTATAAATATATTTTCATCTATGCTTATACATAGATTGAAATACTGAGCACGTTTAAAAACCTTGTTATTTTAAGTCTAGTGTTGGTCTGGACTAAATGTACCCTAAACGCAAAAACTAGATCATTGCAGATCACTTTTCCTACGTCAGCCACATATACGAACTGTCAACTTGGTACTCAGTCACGAATTTCGTCGACAAGTCGGCCAACTGTCAGACTTCCTAAACTACATAATATGTACCTGAACGTCTCCGCTGACTTATTTTAATGTCAAACTTTGTTGAAGATGGAGCAAAGAATATTCGTATATGTAAATAGAATCTTATTAAGTTTTTCCTAGGAGTTGTCATCTACAAAGATTCGAAATTCTTGACAGCTGGCTTACGTGATTTATCTCTCTAACCTAAATTGATAACTTAAACAGATCTTTTGTTCGGTTGACGTTGATCTAAGGGTATGGCCGACAAATAATCAAGCCACGAATTTCTCTACTGAGTTAGAGTACTGGAGTTATAAGAAGTGACGTTTACGATCTATCCAGTTTTTGCGTTTAGATTAAATCCAGTCCAGACAAATGAAGTCGACTAAATAGGGCTTCGCTTTAAAATGTGTCTATTTTCTGATCATAATTTGCGCATATTTGGATCTCAGCTGTTAAAAATAAAAACTACTATTTCATAAACAGCGGGTTACATTTGCTTAGCAGGCATGCCAAAGATACGGCCCGCGGGTCGTGGCCGGCCCCCGAGACAATTACCTGCGCCTCGCGAAATAAATTCGATAATCTTCTCATTTCAATTGCTGCCGCAATACACCTTGTGTGTTACTATGTGAAGTTTCTGGATCATCAACTTCTTACGCTCTACAAAAATATTTTTTTCTCAAATAAACTTACTAATACATAGTAAAATATTTCGCTTTTTTTTTTATATGGCCCGCCGTCATGTTTAAGACAAAAAAATGTGACTTAAAGAGTTTGAGTTTGACAGCCCTGGCTTAGGGTATAGGTTTATATTTGTAATTACATCGTCCTTGCACCTATACCAAACCAGATCAATAGACAACTGTTTTTTAACGTTCCATATATATAACGTAACGAACAGTCCCGTAAAGTCCCCCCAACCTTTGTGCAAAATGTTTTTCGACTGCATTAAAAAAAAAGAAACTACAACCACGACAGAACGTTTTGTGATTGATGTGTCGTCAGCGTTTCAATTTTATAGCAGACCCCCAATGAATCTAAATTTACTCCCTCTTCCTCTTTGTTTTCATCCACGAATAAGTTTTTTAACCGTAGTGTCAGCTCTAGTCCTTATTCGGTGCGCACAGGGAACTGTCAGTGCATTTTCGTAGCTGTAAAAAATCAAAGTAAATCCCAAAACGTTCGTTTCATTTCCAAAACAACTGAGAAGTTTCGGTGTAGCTGTCAAATTTCAAAGGAAAATCCAAAATGTTCGTTTCAGGCCCACCTCCAACTGAGAAGTGTCAGTGCATGTTTGTAACTGTCAAAAACCAAAGTAAACCCCAAAATGTTCGTTTCATGTCCAATCCAAGTGAGAAGTTTCAGTGCATGTTTGTAGCTGTCAAAAACCAAAGTTAAAGTCAAAATGTCCATGTATGTCGAATACAAAAAAATGTAACCTTGAGAATAATTTATAAAGTATTTTCGGTAACGTTAACTTGTGCAGCGCTAATTTATAGTTCAGAAAAATAATAAAGTAACATCTAGCACTGAATACGAACATACGTTGCACAGCAGTGCAAGCTCAGTGCGGTATGAATAGCTAGTAGAGCACAACACTTGGTCCACGTCAAAGAGACGTAATGCTCTTTAAACTGACTTTTAATGGACAACGGACAACACATCATCATACGCTGCTGATGTTTAGAATGTCAATAAGGTGGTGTATATTCTATTAGCAAATGACTTGTTTGAAATGTCAAGGGAACTAATGTGACGATTTTATAGGTTGGGACCATGAGAATTTTCTTCGATTCCCATCTTCAAATGAGGTTGGAAACTACATTCACTTCTTCTAATTGCCACTCCTTGTGCCGTCTAGCGCTAAACATGCTGAATTGGGGTTGTTCCATTTCGTTAGTTTTCGAAAACGTCAACAAATTGACAATTTTAAGGCCAAAACATCGACATTCTGCGCTGTAGAACTATTAATTGTTGTAAAATATGCTATCAGTTTCAAAAAAAGCTTCAATCGTTGTCGAATTTTTCGTGCGCACATTTGACATTTTGAAACACTTTCACCAAACATTTAGGTCCACTAACTAACTACTGGTATCTTCAGCCATCAACAAGATCATCTTGTTATTTTTTAATGCACCGCAGGTGACGTTTATGAACACATGACTTGTTCAAACTGTATTATCGATCATAATGCTAATGCAGTAAAAAATTGTGATAATATTCTACAAACCAATTTCCAACGCAGATGATGTTGCCGAAGACGAGCTACTTTTCCAAACATGTATAATTATAACTTTCATCATCATTAACGGAGTTGTGAACCAAAGCCACCTGCCTATCCTTCCTTCTGATATATTGCTATTTCAAGCCCAACTCCAGCGATCCTTGCATCTTACAACTACACACATTCCTTAATTACATGCCCAGACTGACATTCCATTCAGTCGGCCATTTGAAACCCCGCACGGGACTAAGAAAACGAAAACTATTCTCCGTTCAACTCCTGATCTTGACCTCGTCAATCCCCCGAACTCCGCGACATAATTCGAGTTTCTCACACAACACAACCTAGACTAGCCCCACAGCGACTTAACGAGATAATTATTTATAATTAGTTTGTCATTGAGAAGCCATATACAAGCAAAAAAGAAAAAAAAAAATGATTTAAAGGAAATTCTCCGCCACGACGAACTCGTTCAAACGGAGCGCTGCGTTGCTGCTCCGTTTTCCAAGCCATCGCCTTCAGCCATCAGCCGCTCGCCGTTAGTAGTGTTGCTGATGGGCACCGCCATGTGGAGCGCAGTTCCCCATATGTTTAATTAATTTCATCATTAGACATAATGCCCCATAATTAGTATCAAATCCCTGCCGCATTCAGGTGAAACATACTCAGTGAAAAAAATTAAACCAACCAACAAAACAAACTAAAGAAAACACGAAAACGGCGAGAAGACAAAAATCCAAAACGTAAACAGAGACATCTCTCTCTGTCTGTCGTGCTTGCGATAAGTTGAGGCCTTTGAATGAACGCCTGAGTGGATAATGGCCTTAGAGGAAAAAAAGCACAAAAAAAATAAAAAACACAATTTTTCTTTCTTAAGCACTGTTTGGAGGCGCAGAGGCACCCGTTCTTGTGGTGGGCAGACAGACAGCTTCCAGGTTCCTCCAGCCTCGAAGCGAAGAAAACGTTGTATTCGCTTCAAGGAAAAACTAGTTTCGACTTGGCGTGTTTTTTGTGTATTGCTTTTCTGCTGATGTTGTCGTTGTTGGTGTTTTTTTTTCCTGCTGCTGTTAACCTTTGCTATCGTGTGTTGTTTAGGACTGGTGAAGGAATGCAATGCGAACCCTTTTATGTTTTTTTTTTTCTTTTTGCTGCTTTCGCTCCTCATCCAATATTCTCTTTGTATAGTGTGTTTTGTTTTTAGTTTCGTTTTTTATTTTATTCTTCTTTTTCATCTACCTGTCGACGGGAAGGAAGCACCAAGTTCCATTCCCTTTAAATTATGATGATAGCTTGCAATTGCGACGCTGTGGTGAGTGTTGCCATGGCAGAGAATGAAAATGGCGTCAAAATCTAAATCAGCTTACAATTTTGACGTCTGTCAAGTTAATCTATAAACACAATCCTGTTTAACCCTTTAACTTCCACATGTATTATTTCGTACGTCACAATATGCAACTTTCTATGGAAAAGTTCGCCACTGTGAGTTTGACAAATTTCGCTTGGACACTTGGACACAAATGATTATTAGTATCGCGGAATGTAGTTAACTACTTTTGGAGGCTGCCATTTTGTTTGGATTCATTTTTCTAAAAGTCATATTCGACAAAAGTGTGTATTTGGTCATTTGTAGTAAATTTTACATAAAGATGTTTAAAATTTCTCAATTAATTGCACCAACGACATTTGCTGACAGCTGTCAGTTAAGTGTTAAGTACCAAACGTTAAATACAATCGCATACGCTTGTGAAGCTTAGGATGAACAAGGGTTTTTCGTTAATTGTTTAGTTTTTAACGGACAGCTGCCATGAAATGACTTTGTTTGACAGATGCATTTTTTAAATGATTCAAAGATCGTTTATTGAGCTTAAGTACCAAAAATGTTAAAATTTGATCGAAATTGTCCATTTCCATTGGAAAAACATCACAACAAAGAAATATGTTTGTCGTGCTTTGTTTTTACAATGGGTGACAGTTTGTTATTGTTTATAGGGTCAGGCATAAGCCATTAGCATGTTTAAATTTATACAGAAATTCATACAGAAATCCACACGGAAACCCATTCAGAAACCCTTCCAACTTTAAAGTGGATGACAGCTCTTTGCCTACGAGTTAAAATGTGCTCTCTCTGTAATTATAAGGTTCGCTACTATTAGGTCTATTAAAATTGTTGATTTTGAGCACTGGCCGCCTTAGTTAACCACTGAGTGCCGCGCACTATGTCAGCGGTAGGTGTACACCTTCACTAACATCATTACAGCCATCCAGACCACCTACAATCATCCGTCAATTTCTTTATAATTAACTTAATGTTCTGCAATTCCTGATACATCCTCGCACAATAATCGTTTTATTTAATGGCCCTCAATACAATTACAGACAATAATTCCCCACATCAGCGCTGTCATTCAACTTTGAAATGTTTGCTTTGTTCAGTCCTACCCAGGCTTCATCAGACTCTACTGATGGGCAGCACTTTTCTTCTAAAGAAAAATCAAACCTCTTACCGGACTTTCAACGAGATTTCAATCAATTTCTCTCCCTTGCTATATATATTTTATCCCAAAAAAAAACCCAACATCAATTTAAAAGTGACGGCTCTGCCTCTGCACACAACTCATTCCACGGAATAAACTCCGTACAATAGCACATTCCCCGCACAGCAAGGGGGAGCGGTCGGTGTCTCTCTCTCTATCGCCTATCCACTATTCCCCATGCTCCAACTCCAAATCATGACTTTTAATTTTCTGACCGCTTTGAGCACATAATTAGACTCAACCAAGCACAGAACCACTTTTACCTCTCACTGTTTTGGTTTGTGTATGTTTAGCTTTCCTTCTTTCTTTCTATTTTTGCAAAATTTAGCTGGATTCACGGTCATTGCTTTACTCCAGCCATACCGACGAGCGACGATCCACCCAGAGCCAACCATTGTTATTATTGCATTTGGTAGCGCTTTATATGCTCCTGCTGCTGTGTTCTTCCTTTTGCATGTATGCACAGTTCCTCTGGCTTCGTTTTGGCGTAATGAGCTTGACCTGGCCAAACACACAAGAGCAAAGGGACGACGAGGGTAGTACTCGTACAGCAAAAGACCCAACAACAAAGGTATTGGCTACCGGCATGATTTAGTCATCGCCGGTGGGGGTAATTCATGAAATTCTAATGTCCAACTAAAGGGATCGCAGATAAAGATAGAAGCAGGTGAATACAGACTGACCAGGTCGCATACCTTGGCACATCAGTCGGCGCTGCCATTGTGTTTTGAATTTGCACGATTTGAAGTAGGTTCATAGGCAAAAGGGGAGTCATGTCAAAAATCCGTTAATGTCAGTGCTCTGTTTCGATGAGTATTTCTTGAAATTTATAGTACGGTTTGTACTTTTTGAAGTTAAATTAATTAATACTCTTGAACATGTTTTAGGGTGGTGGTAGTATTCTCATCAAAAGTTGTACTTACATAATATATGACACTGAAAGGCAATTTTTTTGCAATGTACTAACTCGATAAAAATCACCCTCATGCCATATTTCCAATTCACTAGGCACTTTTAGATTTTATGTGCTGAATAGCTGAATAGTTTTGTCAGCCGAGTTAGCTGAACTTTGGTTTTATATTGCCTTTCTTTTTCTTGTCATTGCCATTGCTTTCTCACAGTCATACCTGCTAAACTAACCTCAGACTCGGAAAAGTGAATTAATTGATTCAACTGTGTCCAGTGTTGCTGGGTTTTGATACGAAAATTCCCACGGGGATGACTATAATTTCCCCTTTTGATAATGTAACACTTGTGGTAAATTTTTCAAAGTTTTTGTTTATAAACAGTTTTTTAAGGTTAAATTAGGTGGCTATCTTCAATGTTCACCAGGGAATCCGCCAGGCTCCAGCACATCTACAAACAAACGATGAAGTTTAAGTTTACTTATGCATGTCTTAAATGCAAACAAAAAAATGTTAAGTAGTAAAGTGCTTTTGAATATTTATTTAAATATTTTCTAAATTAAAAAAAATCGAATGGAATTCCCATTTCCATATTCAATTTGACAGAAAATTATCTTTTTGTGAAATTCAGCTCAGTTCAAGGCAGAAAATTTCCACAAAGAAAAAGAAAAAAAACTGGCATCACTGCTCTGTTCATACAGTGTGCCGCACTTGCGGAATAGGAAGAAAATAATGTCGGTACGAATTTTTTCATGTAATCAGTTAAATAAAAACTTTTGCCGAATCGGGCCTCACATAACCATTATTCATTCTGAAACTCCACACAGAGGTGCAGGGTGGTCCAAAAAATATATCAACCTGCCGGATAATGCTATAATTTTCGCAAATGACAGTTTTGTCTTGGTACTTGTTTGTGAAGTCCGCGGGACAGCGGACATTTTAAAGGATGCGTTTCCGGATCAGCTAATGTCTTTTGCTTTTTATCTCTTTTTCTTTTGAGTTCTTTGAAGTTACTTGTCTATGAAGACAAACCAAAAGCTCTGAAAAATTATAAAGAAAATATTTGACAGAAGTGCGAGGAAATTACCGGCTGAAGATATCTCCAAGACAATGGAATTGCAGCCCAAATGGTCATCAACAATGGCGGCTTCCACCCGACCGATATTTTCTTAAAAAGGGGGGAAAGCAACTGACAGGCCAAGAAAACATTTAAAACAAATTATGTCGTTTCATTTGAAAGATATATCGAAACAACGTCGACTGAGTGTTTTTCGGAAATTTACAAAATTTTCTAATTGCAGTCTTGATTTTATAACTTTTACAACGACTCACATTTTACAAACTGTCACAACAACTGACAGCAAGATCTAATATTTCATATTTTCTGCTTGTTGAAATTTTAACTAAAAAACAACTGCTTGGGAATAGAAAGTATGACTTAATGGAACTCTTTGACTAGAAAAAACTGCGTGTAGTTATTTTTAGTTCCATCGCCGCAAGGTTAGGCTAGGCTATGAGGTCATGTTTCGCACAAAATTCAAGGTGACCACTGAGAGTTTCCTTAAGGAGTATTTACGTACCTGTTAAAATGACTAAACAAATATTCGAGTTTTTAATGAAATTTTTAAGGTGCAGAATCATCTTTGCCAATTCGTCAAAGCTCTCAGGGAATCGTGTTTTTGGCCGGCGGATTAAGTCCATATAGGACCTTACAGCGGCTTATTTGTTAAAATTTTTATTTATGGAGCAAAAGGAAGGTAGCTTTGTATTTTGTACAATTTTGTACAATTTTGTACAATTTTATACAATTTTGTACAATTTTCTACAATTTTCTACAATTTTGTACAATTTTCTACAATTTTCTACAATTTTCTACAATTTTGTACAATTTTCTACAATTTTGTACAATTTTCTACAATTTTATACAATTTTTTACAATTTTGTACAATTTTATACAATTTAGTACAATTTTCTACAATTTTCTACAATTTTGTACAATTTTGTACAATTTTGTACAATTTTCTACAATTTTCTACAATTTTGTACAATTTTTTACAATTTTGTACAATTTTTTACAATTTTGTACAATTTTCTACAATTTTGTATAATTTTCTACAATTTTGTACAATTTTCTACAATTTTTTCATTAATAATCTCAAGTGCTTGTCAGACATCCGCAACAGGTGGCGCTGCGAAGATACTCTTAGCATTAAAATTGTGCTTTTCCAGGGAATTGAACTCAAGACCGCTCCAGCACAGTTACACCGAAGCACTCTTCACTATTACATTTTCAACGTCAGCTACCTTACCGACGAGTAGTAGTCCTAATTTTCATCAGTTAAGACGTCCGTGATACCATATATATTCAATGGCTTCAATAGGTCAAGTTAACAGTATTTACAGTTGATATTTATGAAGGGGTAGCCAAATAATCAAGCTGCGAACTCCTACTAAGTTGACATTTCGATTTAATGACATTTTGACTGAATTGAGTAAAAGTACCGCAACCAATTAATCTATAGCATACGTTCAGGGAAATCTATTCCAGATAGACCTAGTTGCCTAAAGACAACTATGTAGAGTCTTGAATATTCTCAATCAATATGTAGTTGTGTTAACTGTCACCTAGTTGTCACTTGCCGAATGTGTCTTGGGGGACGCCTGATGAAAAAAAAAACTGTTTTCTTAATATATTCTTTTCGATTATCGTCAACTGTCAATATTTTAGCGGAGACTAAACTGGGTATCGTTCTTAAACTTGTATTTTCCACCACTGAGCTTTAATTGGAAAAGGTCTGAAAAGTTACGTAATTAGGGCACAGAATTTCTGCTAAACAGGGTGTGCCATTTATTTAATTAAAATAGATTGCCATTCATTTCATTTGAAATGGCAGAAAAACGATTTATTTTGTATGGATATTCTTTCCTTTAGAATATAACCATTTTTTATTTCTTTACCTGGGTTACCTACGTGCACTGTTTTAAACATCTGATTTGGTAAAACACATTCAAGTAGAACCTTCAAGATTTTAGTCTTAAGCTTAGTACGCTGCTCGAGCTAAATTTTTGCTCCCATACAAAATTCTCTCCAAAATTTAGCTGAGCTAAACGTAAGCGAACCCATTTAGCTGAGCGGTACGCAGCTCGAACTAAATAATCAAAGTTTTGTTTCAGAATGTACTTCATGTGTCTGTCAAAATCTAGCGTGCCCATTTAATGGGTCGTCACATTTTGTCAAGCTAAATTGTGACAGATTTGTGTGTATTTGTATATTTGTTGTCCTGTTGCGGAAAAGCATGCAAGCATGAGCTTTTTTTAAGTATTACATGGACGAGAAGTACCTAAAATCAGAAATAGTTGAAATGAGAGAGAATTCAATTTTTGAAGGAAGTTCTTTCAAAGAACAGCTGTTTTCTGTGACACTTATCCACATCGTACTCTATGTCAAAATTTAGCTAGGATTTTAGCTGATGTTTGGAGAGAAAAGTTGGAGACCAGATAAAATTTAGTTTAGCTCGAGCAGCGTACTACGCTTTAGGATAAAAACTCGATGCGGAAAAACAAACTCTGTCGAAATTGGGATGAGAGTAACATTAGAGTAGGTGGAAACAAGTCCTGGTGAAAATGGATGGTTTCGTTACATGCTAATTGACATTTCTGAGATTACTCACAGAAGGTACTCGTATTTGTCCGCAGTAGAAATGACTTGGGAGCTATTGCAAATTTGTAGTTCATAAAATTCCCTTGAACGAGAAACACATTCGAGTTGGAACGTCGAATGAAACATCAAAAGTAGTTGAGACATGCACCAAAACCATCAGCACTTTATCAGAAATTCTTGCATATCTGTAGGCGGACACAGAGGAACTAATTTTGAACAGTCTGATCGAGCAATTGTCTTCTTACTTTGCTTTGTTGAGGCTGATGATCAACAAAACAAATCTTATGTGGAGTTATGATGCATTAATAAATAAAAATAAAAAATGAGAAAACCTCCCTCGAAAAGAGGTACTTACCAACTTTCCAGTATATCTTCTGCTCCACACAAAGTCATCCCACGAATCTTCTCTCAAGCTGCCATAGATTCGATAAAATAAACAAATTTTGAGCTCAACAAGTCCTAGACATATTTATCCGCAGCCATTCGTGAGTGCGTCTTTTTCTTAGGAACCAATACAAATATTCGACAGCTGCCTGTAAACAGAACCAGGTTATTGCCTCTCACGTTGTCTCGACCCCAATTGAGATTTTTTTTTTGTCGTCTAAATCCGTCTCTGTATACGTATCCTATCACTCAACTATGTGTAGTATCGTAAACCAACTTCAATAATTCTGATAGCGCATTTGTGCAAATGTCTTCCAAAACTAACTTCAACTGCACCTCGTTGTTGTATTAAGACATTCTCGCAAGTCACATTCGAATTTAATGTCGCAATGAAACAAAATACGACTGTGAAATTGCAGTCCATAAACATTCCCCCGAAAGTGCATGCCTATATAGAAACTTTGTTCGCCGAACTACGAACGAGTACGTAATCCCAACTACTTATTTCGTTTGACAGTTTATAGAAATCTACGCACAAGCGAAAGTTGTGTGCGCAATAAAAGCCATCGCCATTTGGCAAATTTTGTGTGTCTTTCCCCTTATCAGTAAGAAGACAAATTCGTCTTCGATTCTACTCTGTTACGTGTTGTTTGTTGTTTGTTGGCTGTGCTTAATGCCTATTTGGAGTATAACATTTTACAACTCTTATACGAGAGGGCATAACCATCGTGGGTTTTAATTCGCGCAAAACGTACTCCATTCCAACGTACATGTACCCATTGAGTGAACCTACAAAAAAAGTTCGAGTACAATAAAGTAATTTGTGTTGCAAACAAGTGAAAGGCAGATAACAACGCGAAGACAACGCTGATTAGGACAGATTTACAAGCTGAAACGTATATTAAAAATCCCCTCGCAAGTATGCCATTATGCAAGACAATTCCCGGGGTGCCTTACTGGAATGCGGTTCAATGACACACGACAGGGTAGTAGGTGGCCCTGTTATCTGTTTGAGGGTATTTATTTGCTCAAATCTTTAGGTATTTCAATTAAAATGGAGACAACTGTGTGTTTGTGTGTGGTGAACTACCCGATGGTATCGAGTATTTTCGCAAACACATGAAGGCATCTTCTGGGTGGGGTTCCCTCTTGCTGGGGTTTTTTCGTGCTGTTGTAATGAATTTTTATTCGCCTCTGGTGCATGAAATCATTGAGATAGTCGGATGAGTAAATCACCTTAAGTCATATGCCGCAAGGTCAATGGGTTTTTGGTCTATTTACCCAACTTAATGGCTTTTGACGATGAGATTAAGCGAATGCGGGAACCACCAGGTTTGGTATACTATACGTACATACGACTCAGTTTGCATCGCAATTTTTTTTTTTTTTGTAAACACATGGTGTCATTCGGATGACGTGATGAATTTGGTAAAATCTCCTACGATAAATGGAGGCTCACTGACAAATTCTCTTAACAAAAACTCAACCCTTCTCCACTGATTTGAAGGCGCCAAGGTTCGTTAAACTGGTCATTTGCGATGGTTTAACGTTGCTCGATTTAATCCGAACCGCCACACACAGGTAAATTTTCCCAAAAACATGGGCAACATTATTTTCTGCGTTTTTTTTTTTCAATTCTGTACTGCATACGAATATAACAAAGGAGACATTTTTAACGAATACTAGCGGACCCGGCGAACCTCGTCGCGCCCCAATTTAACGCCTTCAGATAAACTCCAGAGTGATAACAAAACACAGATAGTTCAAATTTCAATGTGATTTATTTGAATGGAATCGAAATCAGTAGAGAGCGGTATGACAAACAAGGTTTTTCGATTTGTTTTCTGGCGCAAAACCAAACAACGAAGACGGTTTGCCAACACGCGAACAGGCAACGTACAGCTGACCGTGCGAAAAACAGGGAAATTCGAGATTAAACCCGCAGACTTCCAACGATTGACCTTGCGATTGATTGTCATCGCCAAAGCCAATCGAACGGGGTAGCGGTAGCAGTTGTCTACAGAATTCAGCAGCCGATTGCTCGTTCTGCAATGCGACTCTCATGTCCGTGGTCAATTTCAATTTTTTGAAATGCCGCCACCAGGCGGTCCTTGTACTACAAAGTCTTGTTAAGTGTAAGAGCTTATAAATAGTTCATTAGATGTACATTAGATGTAACCAGAACTGGCTAAAATTGCCTGTTACTAAGTAAGAGCTAAAACTTAACTTAAAAGTGAATTTTATTTAACACTACCTATTCTTATATAAATGTTACCTTCCCATCGATGAATGAGAAAGTTTCGTGCGACTCAGTCGTGCACTTTTTTTTGCTCCAAAAACAACAATACATTTTTTGGCCTATAATGTTGGGTTGACATCCCTGCTTTGATGATACGAACAACTTTTACCTCTGTCGATTTGTTAAGTACGTGCATACACCTTGTACGCAAAAAGCTTGAGAAGACGTTAACGAGTTAGAGTACAACAGTGCTTAGCGATTTTTGCAGCTTTGCTTGTACTCTTTTGTCGGATCCCGCCCTTTGCCACTTTGTCGTCTTTGATAATGTTGTCCTGTGGAGTTATATCTAATAGAAGCTCTAGAGATTCCTGGCTGGAATCTGTCCACATGCCTTCAATCCTCTGAATATATCTGGGAATACAGGCATCGTTAGATAGTCAAATATGGCAGCCTTGCGGAATTTTGTTGGATCCCTACAGTTTCTAGTTTCGTTTTTCACTTCTTGTCTTGCCTTCAGTCATGAAGAGACATCTCCACTGCGATGTTTGTTAATTGCCACCACTACTCCTTTGCTCGTTGCCTTTCTTTTCATGGGGAAGAGCCTTGCTTTGAAGAGCAACATTAAGTACGGACTGGGGGATGGTTCCGACACCGTCAGCCTAATACTGCCCTCAGGTTTATAAAGATCTTTAACAGACCTTTGCCCATTAGTAACTTGAAGGTCGCTTCCGACACCTCGTTTGCTCGAGGCCGACGAAATGAATTTCCAGCCTTTACCGTTCAGGGGCCCTACTCTGTATCTCGTTTCGAAAGTACAATTTTTCGAAAATGAACGTTTGGCAGGGAGGTTAGTGTACCTTGGACCAAGTGTACCTCGGACCAATAGCTATAACGTGCGCATTTACCCTTTTAAAATGAGTACTCTCGCCAAAACTATATTTGACATGTTGTTGCATGTCAGCCCAGTTAGTCGCTGCCTTCTCTTCGCAGTAGTTGGACAGACATTTTCTGGAACTGTATTCGTGTATGAAAAGTATGTTTTTCAGGAATTTCAGGAAGTCTGCTACTCGTGTATCAGCAGCTGGAATGCGCGACTCTTGCTTTTTTTACCTTGCAATTGATATTTTTTGTATAGCTGCGAAATCGGTGAGTTACATTTATTTTATATAAATAAATTAGAGCCATTTGTATAAAGAGCATCTACTATGTTGTTTTTAATGCTTATTTAAAGAAATGCCTCGAAGCAAATCTGGCCAAATGTGACCAAAAGTTAATGCAATATCTTTGGAGGCTGCTATAGCAGATGTGATTAATAAAAAGGGAAGTATAAGCAGTGCAAACGTGGAAGAAAAAAGGGGAAAACAAGGATTCTCACCGACACCCCGGAAAAGCATGAGGTTGAGGTTAGCACTTCAAAAAAATGCAACGGCAGGCTTTCGAAGAAGAAGAAGAAAGTGTTAGATGAATCATCTGAAAGTGACGATACCATTGAGCTGTCATTAAAGCCCCGAACACCAAAACCACGAAAAGTGAACCAAATAAAAAAACCTGTGGAACAAAATGATGACAGCAGCGAAGCAGACTTTAGCGGAGAAGATGACATGACCATTGACGAAATTTTTAGGCTGGTCAAAGCCAAACATTACGTCCATTCAATGCGTTTTCTTTATTTTAGCCTGTTAAATTATTTTGAAGTTTGGTTTGATTAAAGTTTTGTTTAATTTTGCTTAAGATTGCATATTTACTGTGAGCAGTCCAAGGCACACACTGGCTCGGTTCATGGTACACTTACTATGTGTATCTTGGAACATCGAGATGGATTTTTATTAAACTGCATTTAAACATGACATGAACATTCTAGATGTCGGCGCAGTGGCTTAGTGGTTGTGTGTTGGACTACTAAGCGAGGGGTCCCAGGTTCGAATTCCGAGAAAAACCTAAATTCCAACTTAAGGTTTTTTTCACTGCGCCACCTCTCGCGAACGTCTGACAAACATCCGAGAGTATAACTGTCATGAAAGAGCTTCTCAATTGGCCGTTTGGACTCGGCATAAAATTGTAGATCCCTTCCATTCGTCCCAAAAATAAAAACTCACACAAGACGAATGGTTGTGAGAAGCTAGGCTTGGGTCCATACGGACCTGTTGCGCCAATTATTTATTTTATTTATGAACATTCTAGATAAAATCTGGAATGTATTTTTGCTATGAAAATATTCCAAGTTTTGGTGCGTAGCCTTTTTAAACTGATAAAGCAATCAAACAAAAAGAAAAAAATACTTTTAAAAAATTAGGTCCAAGCTACACCATCCTCCCCTACTCTCTATTTTGAAAGCCGAATGAAATGTACTACTACTCCGATATAGAATTCCGAAAGTATTACAGAGTACCAACTTAAAAGCAATTTCGAATAGGATTGACCTTCGGAAGGAAGTACAGAGTAGGGCCGCAGCGGTTTGTTCTGTTTCCGGATTAACTTCAAAAGCGCCCCATATTCTGTTCGAGAGGGGAGTCAATATTGAAACAACTTATTAGTTCTCGACTGACTCCACGGTATAACCTGCTTTCGCCAAGGCTGTTGACTAAAAACCAGGTATTCTCCTTTAGCCTATAACTTTGTACCCGTTTGTTCTATGTACCGCCGTAGGTGATCTCGTTCTCCCCAAACCTCTTCCACAAATATCGACTGCACAGTTTTGATTTTCACCCCTAGCTACCCACCGTTTGCTTTCTATCTGTCTGGACCGAAACGGCCAATAATCGATGCATTTAGTTTCTTGAATTCCCTTTCAACGGTTTTCGGTCTTACGTCGTTCTTTTAACTCCCTGAATTTTATGCTGCTGCCTTTGCCCAAACTGGAAGGGATTATTTCTTAAACAGAGGAGCCTGTGTCTATTTTTAAAGGCAGCAGTTGCTTTCGGTCTTTTTCGGTTCATGGGCAGTTGGGGGAAATGAAAATTGTCCAGTCGAAGCCTAAGGAATAGGTTGCGGTAACCTTTCACTTATTTCTCGCTCGAATCTGGCTGAATTTTAGACGTTTCTGCATCAACGTCTTCTTCCTTTCCGCAAAAGACCGCGTAAAGTTTGCTTCCATTGCAAAGACCTTCGGTAGCCATTTTTTGTTTACTTTTCTTCCACCATCCCTTTTAGCATTTCGGGTACATGCAGATTTTGCAGATTTTTCCATCTTCTTCCAACTGTCGAGCCCCGGTTTCGGGGTCCTGTGTCGCTGACGGCTGAGCTTTGATGAAGCAACGAATTAGCGTCACCAATGCGCACAAATCTAAGTCCCAGCGTCTTCCAACTCCACACAGATCCTTCCACGTTTGTATTCTGAGCCAATTGCCTTTCCAAAGCCTTGGGCTGTGAATTTCAGAGAGTCCCGAGGGCCTTGCTTCCTTTTTTTACTTTTATTTTTCTTTTTCATTTGACGTTCACAAATATGTATTCCCCGACAGTAACGCACAAAACTACACTTATCCCTTATTAACGACGAAATTGACGTCCATATATTTGTTATTATAGAACCGCAGCAGTGCCTTATGGGAGAGCCAACAACGGCCATAAATCCCAGAAGCCAGCACCCAAGTCTGTCGGAATAACCGCAAAGGCCCTTCGAAAGCATTCCCCACCGCGCCATCACTACTTAATGGAATCCTCTCAACTCCTTTCTGAAGTGAGCGGAGCGCACATAAATCAAGTGATCAGCGCGTTTACGACCCTAAATTGTTCGAAATTGCCCATCTGTCACTTTCGATTATGTGTTATGGCGCCCATCTACATGTTGGTCTCTCAATGTAGCTGTTTTCCGGTTTAAAACACGTGCAACTACCCCATCCAGTTTATTTATCGAAGTACAAATCAATAAATAAACCACTCCCCCCCCATCACACTTCGCGCGATGTTAATCGATGCCAGTGCATGCAGCACGGCCATCACGATCAACCGCAAAACCGATTTACATTTTGATTACCCACAACCGGGTGCGCACCAGGAAAATTCCGCTCACAATACCGAGAGATTTTCTTGGCACATTCTCCTGCTCTGCGTCTGGCTGGTGGTGTCGTTGTCGCCGCCACTTCACAGACACACACACTCCATTCGACAAAGTGTCGTGTCGCGTAGCACAACATCACCACAAGATGTATTAAGCTGGCTGATCTCTTGCGTCACCCATATATCTATAACCTATAAGTGACGAAGCGCAGCTGAAAAAAATGAAAAGAAAACAACAAAAAACTGCGCTTAAGTCGGCGCCATGTCGCAGCCCCGCATCTTTAGTTTGGCGGGCAGTTAGATATCGGAGATTTTACAAGCGGGACACGGGACACCCAATTAATTCGCGTATTGATTGTTGTTTTAGTTGCTATTCCTCTCGCTCTCTGTTTACATCCACCGTTCGCTCTATTGTTAGACGCACACAAATCGGATCAAATTATATTAGCCAAGCGACAGGCCTCCGTCTCGTAACGAAACAAATGTCACCCCCGAGTGTGTCTTCTGTGGCTGGCTGCTTGATTATTCATCGTGATTGGCAATTTTTTTTTTTTTTTTTTGTCTGTGTCCCCCTCATCTGTTTGCCGATAATAACCGCACCAGAGGAGGACGGCCGCCGCCGGGGCGAATGAGCTAATCAAGCAGAATAAATAGGGTGAAGCAGAAGCGATTTATTTATATTTCTCTTGTTATGAAACGAAACCGATATATCTGCTGGCGAGAGAGGAGGAGTGTGCGAGGGAGAAGGTGGCACACCCTCACATCTCACGAAATGTCTTCTTTGATGAGGCTGCTCCGCTGCCGCCATCATGATATCACCACAGCTACACATACTCGGCCACCTTAGAAAACAGTTTCGCTTTTCATTTACGAGAGCACGCGTGCGGCATTGCGGAATCCCCACTTGAATGTATCTGAAATATCATCACCATTTGTGTTGTTTTTGTGCTTTGGCATCGTTGTCATCCCATTCACCTTATTCACATATTTTGGTTCTTCCTCTCTTTTTGCGACAAATTTTATTCGCACAGGTACGAAAGCCATACACAGATACACAGTCGAAGGAGCATGTATAAAATTCATGCCAAGGTCTTAAGTGAAAGAAATTCCGATGGTGATGGCGAAGGGGCGCCATTACGTACCAAACAACCACCGTGTCGTGATGATGGTCCTCGGATTCGCTGGTGCTCTGCGGGCTGATGCTGGTGTGCAAGTGGAATGGTGGCGGTGTGGTAGCGCATCATGATGAGTGTTTGTAGATTTGGAGAGCAGTTTCGGTTTTATTTAGCAAAAGGATACCCAACCCCCTGGGGATGTGCGAAAATGTGAACGCGTGTCAAACCGAATAACGTGGTTCGTGGCGAAGGATATTTTTGTTATTTGGTCGACCTCTCGTGACAATAGTTGGCAATTGTTGCGCTTCATTGTGAGCATCGCATTTGAGTCAAATCGTTTACAATCACCGCCAGTCAATATTGTTGGCTGTATTTGTGTTGAGCTACTCGCCAATGCCTGTGCGGAGAAGTGGTCTGTGTTTTGGGCTATGAGTTCAATCTCCTTGATGAGTAAAAGTTTGACAAACATAAAGGAGTATAACTGCCCTGAGAATACGGTCAGATGTGGCATTACATTGTCTGCCCCTTTCACTCGTTACCGAGAAAACCCAAATTCCAACTTAAGGTCATTTTCACTGCGCCACCTGTCGCGAACGTCTGACAAACATCCGAGAGTATAATGTCGTTTTCCTTTGGGCAAAAAGAAGCGTCCGGGAGAGTCCGGAATCAAAACAATCACTTCTCGTTCCATTGGCACAAAAAATACTGTTCTTGTGATTCTGAGGAGAGAATTTCGCTTCTCGATTTGAAGTCAGAATCCACTCAAGAAGCACTCACACAAATGTAATTTATGTATTTTATACAAGTCAGCTGACAGCCGCCGTAGATTATTTTTTGGCATTTCACCAATACTTTTGTGTGTTCAATCCGAAGCTGTTTTGTTGTTCCATTGGATCACAGAATGAGTGGATCCCCGAGTGAAACCAATGGAAAACGACATTACTGTCATGAAAGAGCTTCTCAATTGGCCGTTTGGACTCGGCATAAAATTGTAGATCCCTTCCATTCGTCCCAAAAATAAAAACTCACACAAGACGAATGGTTGTGAGAAGCTAGGCTTAGGGTCCCTGCGGACCTGCTGCGCCAATTTAATATACATATACTTTCACTCGTTCCACAAACACAAAATTACTTAAAGAATGGTTATGAAAATCTAGGAACATGTCCTCTGTATGTGCCTGTGCGTTCACTTGTCATCAATCAGCTTTTTCGACCAAGAAACTATTTTTCCATAGAACATACTGCCATCTGTTGAACGAAGACTGAACGAAAAAAAATTCTTTCCGACGTCTTATAGGTAGGCAGCTCAAAATAAAATCCAAACGCCGCTTAAAAAAACTGGGAATTGTAGTCGGAAGCTAAAAATCACCTAACAGCTCCGTCTGAATAGTTCGGACACCAACCATATAGCCAATGCAAACCATGCTACATCGCAGTTTCCAACCACAATACAACAAAAATGTGCAGGATTGTCAATAGCGTCGGCTAAAAGACAAGCGACAGTAGACATTCTGCGGGCGAAATAAGACTGTTTTGATTTGGAAGACATGTCGATTCAACGGAACGTGGTCAATAGGGTAGTCCACGATTTTTGACTTTTTCTGGGACCATCCTTCTTAAAAACAAAACGAGAATATGCTCGTATTTATGCCAACTCTTTTGAGGTCATACAAGGAGATGGGTGATGTCTTTGGCAACTTCGCACATTCGTAAGGTTATGACAGAGGTTCGACTCGAAGAAGAGGCTGTCCACAGAGTGACGTTATCCTTGTCGTAAATGACGTTAAGTAACTTTGGCATTCAGCTATATGGTTCTCAGTGGTAGAGTCGAATAACCGAAATTTACCAATTTCACTCACGAAAAAAAACCTCGTCACTAATTGGAGTTCACCCGAAGACGATTTGGACCCTAGAAATGTTTTTAATAAGTTACGGTGTGAAGAGCTGCTTCATGGGAGTTTGCAGAAAGGACAAATTCAAGGCATTTATTGTAGTAAGCTCGTCTTCTATCAAAAGATGTCTCGTTTTCTTTTTTTTTAGAGATGGGCGGAAACACTAGGAAACACTATTTTGTAAAAAAAAAACTTGTGATCCTATAAGTTAAACAAATGCCTCAGCAAAAGCTGTCCCGTCTTTCGCTGCATCCATATAAACGAGCTACACTTTTACGAAACTAAATCAAATTCCTTTCTTCGGTAAGCGAGACACCCGCCCTAGCTTTTTGAACCCCAATTGACATTGATATTGGCTGCAGTGCGCCCAAAACAACAACCTTTCAAGATCAGCCAATGCCGACAAAGAGTTGTTTAATCTTAAGACAGATTTTCGCGAACCATGCCTTCACTTATATGTGTCCCGTCCAGAATTTACGGCCGTCAAATTCCCCCTAGCTTACGTGGTATCAGAATGGACCTATAAACCAATAAAAAATAAATCCATTTCTGACTTTAAATGGCTGACATTTAATACAGTCCGGGCGGTCTTGGGTAAACCATACTTCCTACATTTCTTTTGAGTTACCCTTTCATCAAAAGCTACTCAGCTGTCATTTTAACCTCAAACCGTTAAGAGATGTTCCTCCTGCCTAGAGAGTTAAAAGGGTTCACAAGTTTGTAGGAGCCAATTAGAGATACGGGACTCGATTGCAGGTTTGAAAATCAGTTGACTATGTTGGTCGTCGAAAAACTGCTTTATGCAAAGTTCCGTCAAACAATGATCTTGTCGGACTAACTCTGTACCGCTCACTTAGAGAGTATTGACTACTGACTGAGTCAAAGAGCTTGGATTTTATCAGTTCGAGTCAAATTTATCAAGAGTAAGAATCATTTGATCTCAATATGATCATAAATGTTCTGCCGCAAAATAGTTTTGGTAAGTTGACGTGTCTAACACAAGTTACACTAAAATCTGATTCGAGTCTGCTTAAATCTTACAGCGTCCAATGCCAAGATCTATTCGATCAGATTTGATCGATTGTCAGCACATTTCTTGAATCGTCGCCTAATTTGGTTGACTGAAGTTGACTTACTATGTTGGTCGTCAGATTTGATCGATTGTCAGCACATTTCTTGAATCGTCGCCTAATTTGGTTGACTGAAGTTGACTTAATTTGACTTCGGTGAAGGGAATCATACTACATACGAAATGTCTCAAATCTCGGAATATATTTTAAATTCGAACCTTTCTGAATATGTAATAAAGGCTTCATACTCCTACTTCATTGTTGCAGTTGTCAGCTCACATCAAAAGTCTTGGCTTTGTGTCAAAGCTTCATGTTTGGAAATGGGACTGTCAGAATTTTATTCAAGTTGAATTGAATTGGGAATCTTTCCAAACTACCACACATGGCTCCATCAGACCTAATGTGTACGACCTTCGTTTCGAAAGGAGACGATTTAAATAGAAATATATCTACATTGTACATATTCCGCCAGAAATATTCCAAACACTGTACCGTTTGTTAAATTTAAGGAGTTTAGCTAACTTTTCATTTATTTCTTAAGATAGTTCATTTAGTTGGGTAATTGCATCAAATATTCAAAATTTTTATTGTAATCGATAAATAGGCCTTCAACTTCATGTAAATTTTGTCTGCGGCTCCGTTTCAAATGGTCCATTCGGAAGGTCTAATTTTGTGTCACTTTTTCGAGCATTTCGGCCTGTATTTCACGAATTACGCGTGATATGTTATCCTGTAAGGCTTGAATCGTGTCCACATAGACTAACGACTTTACATAACCCCACAAGAAATAATCAAGAGGCGTTAAATCGCATGATCTTGGCTGCCAACTCACAGGGCCATTTCGAGAGATAAGTTCATCCTTCAACATTTCCATTGTTTCACGAGCTGTGTGGCATGTGGCACCGTCTTGATGAAACCACATGTCAACCAAGTTCAACTCAGCCAACTGGGGCAAAAAAGAGTCGCGTATCATGACTCGACATCGTTCGCCGTTGACGGATTCACCAGGTTGATTATGACGACCATAATATGGTCTTAACAAACGGTGCACATTTTTCACAGAGCACGAATTTTTATAATAAATTTCAATAATTTGCAATCGTTGCTTGTTTGTAAGTCTTTGCACGATTAAATGGCAGAGTGTACTGAAAACTTTTCACTTTGACAGATGACGTTTGGAGCCGTTACTAACCAGTGCTGCCAACCTGAAAAAACTAACTCTTAAAAAATCACCCTTCAGTTCATTTAGTTGAGTAGTTCATTTAGTTGAGTAGTTCATTTAGTTGAGTAGTTCATTTAGTTCAGTTGTTAATTTCGTTGTGTAGTTCAATTCGTTAAATAGTTCATTTTGTTGAGTAGTTCATTTAGTTGTGTAGTTAATTTAGTTGGGTAGTTCATTTACTTCATTAGTCCATTTAGTTGAGTAGTTCATTTAGTCCATTTAGTTGAGTAGTTCATTCAGTTAAGTAATTCATTTAGTTGAGTAGATTATTTAGTTCAGTTGTTAATTTAGAAACATTGCAGAAGCTACCGATCTATATCTGCGTCATAAACTATACTAATGAATTATGCGGTTCGAAGAAGAACTGTTTATTTTGTTTGCAACAGGCAGCTTTTTTATTTTGACAGATCAATTATAAGGAAAGGTTGTTTCTATGTAGTTCTTCCAGCTTTGTAAAGATTTTGCAAAACCTATAGCCTACATATCGAAATGAGGAGCAACGCCACTTCTGCTAGTTACAATGGCGTGTTTATAGAGTGCCTGCATTACCTACAGCGCCACAATTAAGTGAATTTTGGCATGAACTAAATGAACCAGCTCAACAAGCAGATTGAATTGAGTATTCTTCCAAAAGAACTGCAAGAATATTCTATCTAGTGTGCTTTCAAGGCAAGATATCAATGAACTTTGTGTCAATGTCATGTGAAGCAATTCCATCTGTCAGAACACTCGAAGCTTTGGAAAAATCTTCTCAAACGACACTCTTTTCGACTAAGTTGGCATGAAATGTGACAAAAAATGACCCAAGCCCTTCGATTAGATAGGATCTTGTGGAGTACTCTTAATATGTTAATTATGTTTTTTTTTAAATGTCATAGGAAAACACTGTCAAAAAGTTATATTGTTATACTATACTTGCAAAATTGTAACAGTCCAGTGACGGAAACATTTGTCAGTAAAAGTGCTTGTCGTTCAACTGAATTCTTACAAGCGTTTTCGACATATTTTTAACGCGCAGAGTTGAAAGGCAAATGCCAATCTCATCAATAGCCACGTGTAAGACTTTTTGAATGGTGAGTTCGTCTTATACCTGACAGAAATTGTCAAAATGTAAAAATCTATAATTCACTCACAATTTTTATTTGGTGTCTAATTTAATTAGAGGTTGGTAGTTCCGCCCAACAAAAAATACATCAAAACGTGCTGAATATACAAGCAGTCTTGAGAAACGTATATATCTCTGAATTATCACTCGAGTATACATACCATTCCCATAATAGGCCAACAACACGTAAATTGTTGTGCAAACGTGCCATATCTTCCTAACTAGCTGTTTACAAACAGCAAGCACTTCAGACTTCACAGATTTAACTTCAGCTCACCTTTCTCTCGGAGACACCCCACTGAATTCCTTTTAGTTCCCATCCAGTTTGGTTTGACAAGAAAAAAAAAAGAATCGTATTATCACCGAACAAAAAAAAGGAAAAAAACACTCATCACTTATTAATTTGCCATCTGTCAAATGAGAAGAAATGTCACCACAATTTTTCTGAGTGCTGCCTAATGTAATTTTCTGGTTCTTTGGCATTGGAGAACATGCCATTTTGTTCCCTTGTCCTTTTGTCCCCTCCCCTGGAAAAAAAGAAAGCGAACAAATTGCGGCCTACATTAGCATTCCGAGCAAGAGATTTCTTCGTGACATTTACATATCAAATGACATTCACATGATTCCGCAGTATTTACCAGAGTCCCTAATGCGTATTCCAGAGAAAACGACTGCGAAATGGCAAATAATATTCATTTACGTCCATATCTTGCTGGTGGTACATAATTAATGAAGAAAAATGTCTTAGCTACACATTTGGAGTTTCTTTTTCTTTCATTTGTGTGCCCTCTGTCAACTACCGCCATTAATCCATCAAATTAATCCAACGTAGAATATATATAATCTAATTAAGATTATATTTTGTCGGCGCTCAAAAATGCAAAAGAATGCGAACAAAATTGGCATGAATGTGATGAATGCGGGTAATATTATTGCGAATGCAATAAAAGCACGTTGGCGAAGTAAATTAGCGACTTTGCAGTCGCCATTGAATAGGACTTAATGTCAGATTTACGTTAAATGTCAATTGGTGTTTGACGTTGAAGGTGTGTCTGGAATAAATTTCACCCGAAAGTGACGTTGTTTGTTTTTTCTTTTTGCTTTTTTTGTGACAGCTCGTTAGTGGTTAAAGTAATAAATAGAAATCCGGGATGACCGCGCTTTCAAACTAATTTGTGCAAGCAAACGAGTGGTGGAAACGATATAATTGTTGATCAGTTTTTGTCCGGGAGGTGAACAAAATATTCTATTCAGTTGTAGCGAAAATTGTTTGCTCGATATTGATTGGTGTTAAAGTGTAAGTCAGTTAAAACGTTGTTCAGAGATTAAAAACTAACAGATGGCCGGAGAGTTTTTTCCATTTTTTGTGTTAGTCATTAGGTGGGGCTACAGTCTTTGGTGAATAAAGAACAAAACACAACAACTAACCATTTTGTAAGAGAACCATCTTTCTTTATAAAAGGACTGTTTGAAGGAACGATTTACATTGATTTAATGCATACATAATACAATTTAAAAAATCGTCTCTCTTAAATTTTTGACAGTCGACATTTTCATCATTTTTTAAGATAGTGATAGTGATAAAGAGAAAAAAAAGCAAAACCACGATTCCAATCTGAGATTTTTGCCTTTATTCAAAAAATTAACCTCTGCTCTCAAAAAGAAAACCACGCTGATCAGAAATGTCAAAAATGACCTTTTTCTGTTGACAGTAATGACACTTCAAGGAATCTGTGTCCCACTCTAGATGTCATCAGAGACATAAGAAAGAAGACAGGGAGATCTCAAACAGATAGAATTTTAGCTTATTTGTCAATATAGAAAGCGATTAACCTTTTAAAACAACGGAAAAAGAACTGCCCACCAGATTGCAGGAGTACCTACATAGGTAATCTCAAAGTGCAAATATAAAACACCTCGCTGCTTATATTTAGCCCTGTCCGGATTGGAACTTCAAAATGGCTTGACTTGATTTATTGTCATTTTTTCACAAGCGCACACGGTTATTCGTGAACGCACATGTGTGTGCGCTCTTTATTTTTCTTCTCTACATTGTTGTACTTGGTTTCCTAATGGTCAATCAATTTTAACAAGTTTTTTGGAAATGTGATTCCATACTTATATTGTTAAATACATTGCGCACATCAGCTTAACGAACTTCAGAGCTTACAGTGAGCTATTTTTTTGCGTTAGAGGTACAGTTTCTTAGACTTTGTAATAGATATTTTTGCTTACGCCAAATGTGTGCTTCCAAATCATGTGCGTTTACAAAAACAATGTGCCATTCATTAAGGTTTCCTATCGCACTTAAAGCTTAAATTTCATGTGCGATACGATTTAGAAAAGTGCGCACTCATATATCCACGTTTAGAAACTATCCTTGTTGTAAATAAGAGGGGCAGTTGCAGTTGGCTTCTTTTACTAAAACATTTCGTTGTTAAGAAGTGAGAATAAGTTAGGTGTGCGTTACGATTGCGATTTTTGTTATGTTGCTGTCCAATCACCGAAAGTAGACTCCCGGCTTCCAAATGTAATGTGCGCTACGATTGCGATTTTTGTTATGTTGCTGTCTAATCACCGAAAGTAGACTCGCGGCTTCCAAATGTAATGTAAGTTAAAATGTCTTCAGCAGGCTTTCCCTAAGACAGTTGCAAATTCCCATAAGTGATATAAGTCTGCGTTACGCTATCCTGATCTCAGAACTTTTGTTTTAAAATTTAGCGAATTACTTCAATAAAAAAAAAATGTCTGCTCTACTTCTACTGAGAAAAGTCGAATGAGTAGGAACAGCAGAAGTGGCAGATGGAAATGCCATGTTATGCGCTTTTAAAGCAAGACCTCGCAAAATAACCTAATTTCAGTCCCACTGGGGCAGCGGAAGGGTTCAGCTTTGTTATTTAGTACGTAACTTAAATTTGTGAATGACTCTTTTTCTAAATAAGAAAAAAATTAAAACGCACATCCATGTGCGTTTATGAAAAACAGTGTGCGTTAGTGAAAATTTGAATGTATAACGCTCATGACACACTTTATTTTTGATTAAAGCGCACATCCTTGTGCGTTTATGAAAAACAGTGCGCGTTAGTGAAAATTTGAATGTATAACGCTCATGAGACACTTTGTTTTTGATTGATTTCAATCGCCACCCTCTATTGACAACTAAAATGATCTAAATATATAATTATGCACTGCACTCCTTTCTGCTGTCACAACTCAATTCGCGCGATTCAATAAAGACATCTCTCCCCACCTGCTGCTGCTGCAAACATAATGACCACTTCTCATTTACATCTACATCCAAAGTCCACTGTCAACAACTTATTGCCAAGTGCAGTGTTTTATTTCTCCTACTCACGTATACCTCTACCTGTCATCTAAAATTAAAATGCAAAAACAAAAGCAACAACTTTTGTAAACACTTCCTCAAAAATTGTTATTCTACAGAAATCACAACTAATTATCCTGAATGCTTCCCCGTAGAATTATCTCTCAACATGTCATTTGACTGGTAGAAATGAGCAAACTGTCACACACTGAATGGCAAGCCATTTTCCCGAGAAAAACATAATGGTAACGAACAAAAAGTTGAACGTTCTCCCCTCGTTCGCGCAGTGAACATGCGTTTGGCAGAAGTTGCGTTGCTGGCGCCCCTTCAAATTAACAAGAAATTACCTGTTTAGCTGCCGGGGGATGTAAAATCTCTCCCTCTGTATGGTGTAATATCGGACCTTGTCTCTTTTGTGTTGTTAAACTCACTAATTAACTACTGGGCAAAACTATTGACTTGGTTGTAGCCCTGTACTATGGGTTTAGACATACGATGCACACACACGCTCTCAACAGAACCGCATGCAGGCTGAAAACTGTCATTGGCATTGTGCATATATTGAATGAGAAACACAGTTAACAACAGGAACATGGAAAGACCCAACACTGTCAGTGGGGATGGGAATAAGGGGCAAATCGGATTTTCTATTAATATTAATCCAATCAGCTTGCACTAGTCGTCTAGGCACAACTACACACACTCACTCCATTTATATGCATTTGTCGTACTGCTGCTGCTGGAGCCATCTGTCAGTATGCGAAGAATCTGATGGGCTTGCGGGGCTCATTAATATTTTATCGGTGATTTTCTGTTCCCCCCCCTCCTTTGTGACAGATCCCGAAGCATCAACGAACATACACTAATGACGGATGCAGTGTCACTGTTACATTTTAATTCAAATTGTCTGGATTTCGGATTTGAAAAGGGGTTTCTCTTCGCGACCGTTTAATCGGTTTTTCTATATGTGCTCGGTGTGTGGTTTCTGTAATACCTAAGTTTGATGTCATTAAGTTGATTCTAATGGAAGGGGGACGAGCTTGGGACATACGTATGGTCGGTATCAAATGCTAATTCCAGGTTTCACAAGGTTGAAGTCGGATATGAAGGAGGGGATGTGTGAACGGAGCATATAATGCCGTGTTACATGGTGATAAGTCCGTGGGTAAACTAACTTCACTTGGCGGTATTCATTACTGCTTGTGTTGGGGGTATTCTCCGACGTCTGAGCCACGTCCAAGAACTGTGGCAAATAAAACAGTTTTCTGCTGAAGTGGCGGTGTAGAAGTTTTTGTCTTTAAAAAAAAAATATTTTAAGGGGCACAACATTGAGACTGCGGTTTCTGACAGCAAATTTCTTTCTGGCAACTTTTCCGGAAGAGGACGAAACGTATATACAAAACTGATTCGATAGCCATACATAGAGCGAAAAAGCTTTAATTTTGTTCTGGTTCTCTATTCGAACCTGTTAGTGAGGGAATATATTTAACGTTTTGTGACAGCTGTCATTGGGGCGTTCAAAAAAAAAATTATTTCATAAATCTGACATCTCGCTGACGTGATGTATGCGAATTTGTTTTTTCGCAGTCGACGTCTAACTACATAAAATATATATTAAGTATTTGCACTCAGCTGACACTTCGGTTAATTTTTTTGAATGTTGAGCACATCTAAAAATCTAGTTACCTTAAGTCGACTTGATTGGACTCGAATAGATGTACAGAAAGTAGATTGATCGGCAACGGTACTTTTTCCACGTCAACCACTTATCGAACTGTCAACTCGGTATTCACTCATGAAATTCTTGACTTGATTCATAGGCTGCCCCTACATGAATGTCAACTAAAAATGCGCTCATGTTACCGATCTAGACTAATCGAAACTGAAACACATGAAGTCAAATTGATTACCGAGTATGAGTAGATAGGGCACATCGGGTCAGCCAACTGTCAGACTTAATAAACTAAATTCTTGAACGTTTCATTTGACAAATTCATGTCTGTGCCTTTAAAGTAGTAAATGTGACATGAAAGACGGACCTAGGTTTTTCATTCGAGACAAAATCTAGTTAACACAAATCTAGTTGACTTCTGAACGGCCCCAATGTCAAACAGCTAAAAATATTCAATAATAATAATTTTAACACAGCAAACGTTACCTTCTTGAAAAACAACTGTCATTTTCAACGGAGTTCGCTACACTCACTCCAATTTGGCACTACCTCAAGTGGGTGCCATAAGTCACGCGTTTTGGTGCAATGAACCCTTTAAAACCAATATAGTTCTGCCATTTCTATTTTCGAAAGCTCCAGTAAATCACTGATTATCCGACACAAAAAGGGAGAGTGTTCGGGATTGTCTATTCAAACACAGTCAGTAACAAAGTATACACAAAACCAGCTCATATTTGCAAGCGTGCATAAATTAAATCTGCTGTCAAATGGAAGCCTATTTTCAGCACCAACTCATACCGTTATCTTTATTTTCTCTTTTCAGGTTAGTTGAGCTTTATGTATATGTACATCTTTGACACACGTAAGTTTTAGTTTCCTAAGAAACAATGTCTTTCGCACAGCATTCTTTATCTTTACCATTAGTTTTGTTTTTTCATAGAATTCCAAAGTAATTGCTTTTCTTATCCAGTCTCAGACGTCACTTTCAGACTACAGCCATTGTTCTTCGTAACTATACTCATCATACGAATATTTATTAGACTTATCTGTGTATTAACATCTTTATTATACTTGTATAATGAACGGCACTTAAGGCGCAGGCACGCCCTACACACAATCGGATAAGATGACACTGTTTGGTAAATATTAAATGTCAAAAATGTGTGCACATTAAACGCAATAACCACAAATTATCGTGTCAAATTGACGTTTGCCTGGAAAGTAAAAAAAAATGAAATAACGAAGCACAAAAACCAACTCTCAGGAGCCTTGTGGTCATCACAAAAGGACACAAGAACGAGGGAGGCTTTTGTCAAGTCATTAGTGGTAGTGGGGGAGTTTGTTTTTTGCGGCTTTGATTTTGACATTTCTCCGGAGGGTATGTGTATGTATACGAGTATGGTTCACTGGACTAGAAGTCGTTTTTGATTTCAATTACAGATTGTCGATACACAGTATCCGGCTGGAGTAGAAGTTCTCTACCACTTCAATATTGGCTGTCAACTTTTTGACTTTGAATCGGTAAAGCAATTATACCGTCGGTTGATTGCCAAAATCAGACTTTGCACTGTCTCCTTGTTAATTATCGATGTTGACAAAAGGTAAATTGCTTTTCCCTTTGGCTGGTTATTGTGTTCGCCGCCTCGGATTAGACGGTTGTAGTTGTGTGCCCTATTTTTTGCCAAGCCTTTTAGTGCGCTAATGATGATTCGCTCGTATCTTTGTCATTCTGTTCAGTGTCGCTTAATGAATTCATTTGAATTGATTTAATCGCTGAAGCCTAAGTGACCGATTCTAACATCGATACCGTCAGGCGGCGGAGCGAGGAATACCCAGAATCAAAAGATCCCCGTAATCGTGAGGATAATCATTCTTACTTTGTGCTCATTGGGTTTGTGTTTGGCAGGTTTGCCAGACGCTGGCCATACTTGGTGGTGGAGCAGCAGCAGCATCAGCAGCATCAAACGATGCAGATAAATCGAACACGATTTATTACAAAACGATTTTCGTCGTCCTCCGTGTCGTTGTGTCGTTCGATGGCGTTCAATCGAAACTAATGATACTTGGGATACACTCTTGGCACACTGTTATATGGCTCATTCATTGGAGTATTGATTTTTGTTTATTGTCCGCAATGGAAATGTATTTGCATTGTCGTCGTTGGGTCCTCTGTTTTTGGACGGCTGTGTGTGGGTGTGTGCGTGCGTTGCTTTGTCGTTTGGTTCCTTTTAATTACAGACTCTCTGGTCGTTTGCGTAATGAGGACGTTGAAAGGAGATGACGTGAAAGTTGATTCATGGAATCAAATTTGGTCTCGGTTGGTGGGTGTTTTATGGTCTCTGACATTGCACTTAATTTGCTCCCATAGATATGGGACGGCTTTGCCTTTAACCAGATGGTCCTGTTTGTCTGTTTTTATTGGATTGTGTATGGTTTGAATGTAGCTTTTAAGGACGACATCGTAAGGAACTGCATGTCAGACCAGATGTCCGGTTTGCATAAAAGTCAAGCTGAATTCTGGTTCATCTCTTCCTACAGTTGGGACTGACCTTGGGGCTCAACCAACAAGCCTTTGCTCGGTCCTTAGCGAACTGTCCTCAGATTTGCACTCGGGTTGGGGTCTTACATATTTTCACAATGTCCTCTATTACATTCACAGTCTGTGAGTCGGAGTAGTAGTAGTTGAATAGACTTTATTGGATTAAACTCAGTTTACAAAAGTACATTTACTAGTCTTTTTTTTTTTGGACCTGGTTTACAAACCGTCGGTCACAAAAGTCGGAGTATTGGTGTCCATTAACTCTACCTATCCTAGCCTTCTCAAGCGTCTTGTAGGCGATTTTCTGCCTAGATCAATGGCGGTGAGCAGTTCGCTGCTTTGTACATTGAATCGTACCCTCCGAAAACCCGTCACTCCTCGATTATACGATCTTTTACTGAAAATTTGTCCCAAATTTAAGAAAGGTCCACATTTAGACCAATAACACAACCGATTAATTCCTGGTGAGATCGTCGTTGATCTCGTGAATGGGAAAAAGTATGCCGTCGATCATGATTGACAATTGATCGTTGAAACCTACGATAGTGTTGACCAAAATGCTCAACACTCTTGCACTGCTCATGATCGTATTTTCCTGACAAGATCAACGTTTTTCAGAACGGGCGGACCTGACGATCGGTTTTTAAAAAATCAGTCTTAACTAGATGATGCATTCCCGAATATACTGCTCAATTTTTTGATCGGTTCTGTGTACCAACTGATCGTGCATACGATCGACAGACATTTTGACTGAAGATCGTTTCTTCCCGATCAGTAAATTTATGTTTTTTTTTTCAAGGGTAAGGTTAAACGGGTTATGAAAATCCGCATGCGACTTAGGTGTCAGTATAGTTCGTTGTGAGCCAAGGGCTCAACTAACAAGGCTTAATCCGATCCTTAGGTAACTTCGTGGAGGGGCGCAGTACAAGTCGTTTGCGGCCCCCCTCAACTTGTGAGCGCCACCTGTGGCGAGGTGTTCCTCTACAGAGTTGTCTAAGGTTCGAAGACTATGGGCCAGAAAATGTATGTCTATTTCTTCTACACCAAAAATGATCGTGTCAAATTGACGTTTACTGCAAACTAGTGTGTATTCTTCTACACGTCTTCGTAGCCAGGACACTGATGCGGAATACAACCAAAATGTGCACTTCGCAACCCAATTTTCGAGCAATCTTTGTCGCATAATTGATCTTTAGACAACCAGCTTTTGAACAAATCTGTGATCGTAGCTACCTCCTTTGGACCAGGAAACATAAATTTCACCAAGAGATCTTAGAGCAGAGAGTGGAAGAGCACGTCCTAAACCTGCAAAATATCTGCTAAAAGTTCGTGTGACTCTGTCATGCACATTTTATGTCTATTCAGTCCCGTTTTACTTGAACTTCCAACTGGCTGAATAGTTCAGTTCACCCGCTCAGTGTGTCCAGTCCATAGGGCGTCAATTTGTTTGCTTTGTCTCAATAAATTTTGGTCTTCATACCTATTTAGGTTAAGTGCGATTTTCACTTGTCAACTTTATCTTATAGACAAATAAACTTCGTCCACAACGCTCACACTCCTTTCACAACCTAATTCCAAATCAATCATCAGTCGCGCCAAAACGGTTATGCCACCCGAATAGGAGAATCACATGAGATCACTTGAAGACGATTTGCTTAGAAAAAAAAATCAGTATCCTGACGTTGATGGATGTCCAAGCCAATTCCACTTATGTCTCGTTAATCACACCCTTTCAATTTGATTGCTATCGCTCTGACCCGAATTTATTTCAATTATCAAGTAATCCTCCTGCTGAAGAAAAAACAAACAAACTCACCACCATTGGGAAACGTAATTCGCATCCTAATACCGCTAATAAATTTAAATTAACCATAATCTGTTTGAACTGACATAAATCCATTACATCCATTCCCCGCACTCATCCCACACACTCCACTCGTACTCGTATCTGCAACTGGTAATATCCTTCAAGGAGAGCAAACCTCCCACAGAAAACCTACTGCAAAATGTACCTCGCACAGCACTCAATTATTAATTTCGGAATTGCATTCAATCCGTGAATCTACCTTTTTGTTTGGTATATATACACGAGCAGGTAGTGTGCTCTTTGGGTCCATTAAAACTGAACGAAACCCTATTATAGGGAATTTATTTTCCAGACACATCCGTCGAAGAGCAGCCACCCATCAGCACCACCACCACCATCACCATCACCATCACCATCAACCGTCCACCCAACGAATGAAAAGCCGGAACAGAACGAGCACAAGAACAGTTTTAATATTTCAAAGTTACAACCTACTTAAGCTTCCATTAAAATTTTAGTAATCACGAGCAGAAAACTATTGCAGCCGGAATTCCTTGCCATATTGAGGGCGGCGTCGTCATCGTCCTTATGAAGCTTGGTGCATTTGAAATAAGGGAAACGGGCCAAAAACATACATTTGCACCCATTAATATGTAATATAAAAATTGCTTCCATCAACCCATGAAGGAGAGCATTCGTCGCGCCCTCCTTGCTACCAGCTATTGTATAGATTTACTCCTTTGAAACTTTGAAAACAAAGACGGGAATGCTAAAAGATCTAGTGCAAATCGTTTGTTGGCTGAAGTTCGACTTTGTTTTTGAGGATATGGGGCTCCTTTTTGGGATCCGAAGAGTCCTTCGGCTCCGTCAGGTGCTGTGTGCCGGTCCTGAATAAATTATTCCCTTTTGTTTAATTAACTCTTCTTGGGAGTGTAAGTGATAGATGACGAAGACAGCGCATAAGCGGAGGGATATGAACTCTAATGACGGCTGTAAGCTTCGATAGAGGGTATCGGTATATGGATACGGGATAGGTGATTAATTGGAGGGATTAGATTCAATTAATGTGAGGCAAAAGAGGTCGCATTTCGGGAATAGCCATGAAGAGCTCGTAAGGCTGAAAGGTATACCTAAAGGGGATTGAAAAATGGTCGCCAATCCTTTTGGATGTACCTTCGGGTATTATGGGAACTAATTGATCCTGAAGGTAAATTTATGTGAGGGCTTTGGTGGATGGGGGGCCAAGTGCTTGCCGATTCTAATTGTCACATAGAAGGATTCCTTGCCCATCTTCAGATTTATTACATTCAAATGTTTCCTATAAAATTTTATGCCGAAAAACTCCAAAACCTTTTCCAGCGACCCTGACTATTGGTTTCTGTTTTTAACTGAGTTGGTCTAAAGTGCTTTTATTTGGCAGATGGGACACCGTACTCAGGGCCTTGCTGATCCAGTTTTTCATCTCATAGAAGCGAACCGAATTTTTCCTAAGTTCAACATTAGATTTTCAAACCGCACTCATTCTTCTTGTGAAAGTGGGCGTGGCTAATCCGATGGCTCGAAAAGTTTACCAATATTGACAGTGTACAACGTAGTAGCCCGTAAAATTGGTTCAAAATGTTGGCCTATCCATTACGCAGTTGGTAGCCAAAACTTTGAGATCTTCTCAAAGTGGACGTGGTTATGCATATTTTTTCGCCAATTTTTGCTATAAAAATAACGTACATCCAGCCTAACGATGTATTGGGTTTTGTATAGGAGGGCCTATCCATTTCTTGAATGTACATGTACAACGAAAACGAACACAGTTTTTCTTGAAAAGTGGGCGTGGCTGTTCTAAATTTTCGTGAAATTTACGTACGGATTATGGCGACGGTCAGTGTGAAACCCGAACAGGCGGTTTTATAAAGGTGAGTCCATTCGTTTATTTCCTCAAAAGCAAACAGCTGTGCGTACATAATGATCCTCTCAAAGTGGGCGTGGCTGTTTTAATTTGTTGGAGAAAATTTTCGAATTTCAACGACTTAGAGCCGCGGGTTTTATTTTGCATAAAAATGAGCTCAACTGCTGCAGATAGTCGAGACCATCCTCACGAAGTGGGCGTGGCAATTAGATTTTTTCGAGAATTTTGAAGATCAACTGTCTATGTAAGGTATATCACAGAAAAGTTATCCATAAATATGTATCCAATCGTTGCAATTTCATTGTTTCGTTAATGACTCAGATAAGGACTATGACCTTTGACATTCCGGGCTAAAATTTGTCGCTCCAGCTGTCAAATATCTTTTATATCCACACTAAAATCCTCGAAACGCCTATTGCACACTCAAATCTCTCAATTTTGTCCTGGAAAATTTCTTTTTTAATTCGCTTATTGGCGATAATGGAATAAACATGACATTGGAGCAGGCCCTTTAATTTTTAGTCTCGTATTTAAACTGACAGAAGAAAACAACTGCGAAATTCACATCAAAAATGTAGCCATTGTAGACTTGTAAAATTTAAAGATAAATCTGACGTTTATTTAATTTTAATCGATCCGCAAAATGAAGCAAATGCCCAATTTGAGTCCAACTGTTTAAGTGGGAAGTCCAACTGTCACAATTGCAACCATTTTCATAGCTAACCATACCTACCAATGGGATACAGTTTATAGCACTTTTTTTGTGACATTTTGACTATACACTTTTTTTTACACAACTCGATTACCTGTCCTGTCTTGTCACCTGTAATATACATTACGCCGCAGTACAATCAATTAACTCCTTTTATGCATAGTTCAAAGTGCTCTATAATCTAACGGGTAAATCAGCTGTCATATTTCTTAAATATTTAGTTTTCTTCGTTTTTCCAGATCGATTGTCCATTACCAACTACAGCATTTTGCATAAACATTTGCGATTCCTTTCGTTCTGTACATCTGTCAAACAAAAAATGTTGCTTTTCCATAAAGAACTGTCAACACATGTGAGCGCATAATATTTGTACACGGTCATAATATTCGCCTCTACATTTTTTTTTATTTAAGGGGTTCATAATGCTTCGAAACGCTTGACAGCTAAATGTCAAAATTCCGTAAAAACATTGCAAAAGTGATAGCTCAAAATCACAAAAATAAAAGTTTAACAAGCTTGACCTATGATTATGATGGACCTTTGCGTCAACTATTTCCTTATTTATCTGTCGCTGGTTCGATTGACGTAAAACTTAACGAAACTGATCCATAATTGTGCTGCGATGGACGTGATCGTTTCGGCAATATTTCTTCTATGACAGGTCAACCTTTCTTGTTAAATCTTTTAATAATCACTTTTTAGCAAATTTTCTGACATTTCTGTCAGTTTAAACGAAGGAAAAAGATACTTTGTCAACTAGCAGTCTTGATACTAAATGATAAAGTGAAATAACTCAGTTTTCTTTCCTCCGAAACGCGGAATCCGACCCAAGAGAAAACGTCAACGTATTAACTAAATCCTTTATTATTAAATTAAGTGACACTGTGCCGCCTTCAAATAAAAGAATAATGATTCACCACAACTAACGCTTGGCCAAATATATGTCCGCCTAGCGATGCGCAGCGCTGATTTGTTTCTTGAACACCTACTTGTGTGTGCATGCATGTTTATTGCATCGCTTCCGCCAAACTCAATTGCTTGTTTGCATTTGATGTCCAATGTAAACGCGGTAATGAGTTTGATTATTTTCTTCAAGTTTGTAATGTTGCACATTACGATGAAATGCATTTATAACAGCGTAGCACGACTCATTTTTCTTTGATAATGATGACCTTGTGCTGCCCGCTTGATTATTTAAAAGCGTCCTATTAATTTTCTTTATGTGCTCGTTTCTAACTTATATAGAACTGTGTAAGCGATTCTGTCAATCGCGCAGATAAATCCATACTAACGATAAGCAGTTAATTAGCGGTTTAGCCCGGTCGTCTATAAAAATTCCAAATTAGCTGTAAGCCACCACTGCAAACCGCTTTTACGATGTTTAAATGTCAACATCGCTATCGGATGTTCGATCTGCCAAAGAGGGGTGAAAGCAAATATCATCATCGCCCCTCTCACTGTTGACATTCGAATCATTATTAAGGCGATAACACCGCGACGATAACCTCAGATTGTCACTACACGCACTTCGAAAATCAGATAGCATTTATTAATTCCAACGTATTAACGGCATTATTTCAACGAGGAAATTAAAAACGAAAACCTCCCGGATGATTGTCGGACAGAATTACCATTTCCATTTCCATTCCATTCCATTCACTAATTTTTAATGAACCACAATAAACTTGAACTGCAATCATTCGAAAGACGATTTGGAAAAGAAATAAAATCTGACAGTTCAAATGTCATTGCGCATATAATAAATGGGAATGACCATCACTAAATAAAAAGCGAAGACGGAGTCTCCTGGCTGTCATAAACGTTACGATTGTTGCCGAAAATAGCAACTCAATCAAAAAGATTATATCGACGAGCTCAATTTTTATTATGGATACTCTGCCCCAATTTCAATTCAATGTGTTTCAATTCAATTAATTCACTTGGTGTGCGTAAATTGTTCTCCTGTCATTTTGGCTCATCCCCGATTCTAACTTATTCATCGCAATCTCTTTCAATATGGATACGAAAAACAGAAAAAAAAAAAACAGTTGCTGTTGGTCCATACGATCTATTTTTACTGTTAAAATTCCTCACCGCCAACACAAATTTTCAATTAAAATCGAAACCATTATCGAATTTTGCCGTTACGCCATCTGTCCGATAAAAAGAGAGGCAAACAGAAAAACAAACCAACATTTTTCATTTGAAAAAAAAAGAAGAGAAATCCAATTGATCACATAAATAATTCGATTTCACTTCATCGGCATCGGTTTGAATAGGATGCGATTTATTTGTCATCGTGTGGGTGTGGGGTAGGCTTTTATCCTTTTGGCTGCACTACTAATTGGAATGTAGTGTACTGAACTTGGTTGTGTGGGGGCTTAGGGGGGGAAAATGCGAATAATATCGAAAATCGATTGGCGTCTTCACACAACTTAATTTAACCAATCGGTGCGGCGGCGGCGGCGGCGTCATCTGTGTCATGTGCTCGACATTATCATCATCATCATCATCGATGACAGCACACACAGGCGTCCGCATTAAATGTTCGGACATGTGTTGTGCTGCGTTGAGCACTTTGTGTTTTTGGCAATGGAAATGGAAATAAAAAAAAAAAGAAGATAATGAAGAGCATCGACATCAACATAAACATCAGGATGAGCTGCCATCGTTTTTGTTTGCTGGCTGTCTGATGTTTTGCCTTTCTTTGTTTGCGACCCAGATTTGTTTGTTTGAAAATAAATGTCGATTTGACAGTGTGGCCGAAATGAAGATTGCTTGTAATTGACGATTCAAACTTAAAGCTTAAAGTATCAGTTGCGGAAATGAATGAGTAGGTTTGCTAAGTCTGACAGATGACAGACGGGTTTGAGTGCTTTTGCAAATTGTTTGGGTTACCAAACAAACTTGGTAAATAACTTCTTGACTGCGTACATGGATTTGCCTTTATTTTTACTGGTTTAAAAAGATTACTGACGTTTAATCAATGTTGTGTGATAAATTTAAATATTCAAGATGACAAATGTCATACAAAATGTAACATCTGTGGATGAAGTGTCCGTATTTTTTGAAAGTGTTGCTTTACTGCGTCTGCATACAAAAACTGTTTTTAAAAGATTTTTTTATCAAAAATCTTGAATTGAAGCTGTCAGTTTTTGCTTGGTAATTCGGTTTAAATCTGTACGTTTAATAGTGAACTATGACAGATGAACTGATATCTCTATTCCACATCCACAATCAGAAATTAGTAAGAATTGCAACAGCTTGCGCTTTTAAATACGGAAAGTAGTTCCTGTCAGTGACATGTCAGGTTTTTGATGCGTCATTGCATTTTCTCTATTCTATTCATATACACATTGTCATTTCCTCGCGTCATGTGCACTCGTTTACATTGAAACATCTTTTACAACTGAATAGTCGTCTGTCTCCGGTAGCTTGGATATTATTGAACACACACAAAAAAGAATATCAAAGTCAATGAAAATAAATACTTCTATACCCACTTTCCCAGAACTTGATGGGGAAAACATCCCCAAAGAGAAACTAATTAATCCCACACAGCTCAGCTATTCAATATGACATTAAAAATGTCAGCTACCTTGCACGATACGTCACACGAACTTGCTAAGCCAATTAAATCTGTTTTTCTCAACTTTTCTAAAGACCTACACTTGTGTACGTGTACGTTATCAGGAATTGCGACGCTGCGAACATTACATAACGCGACGACCTACCATACTGTCACAAATCACAATCTCGTTTTCAAGTTCAAAGTAACCATCGTCATTGTGTCGCGCTGAACACTGGATTCCAGTCTGTTGGAGCGAGAGGGAGTTTTCGACTTATCGAGTGTGTGCCCTAAAAACCTTGTGACATTGAACTTGCCTCAAAAATAACTCGAATCACAAGAAAAAAATAAGAACGGGAAAGAAAATTCTTCTCCCGAAGTTTATCTGCGACTGGAAACGAAACGATGTAATGAACCGAACAATGCACACAACTAAGTAAATTGGAACACTCACCCAAGGAGGACCAACGCTTTGACAACTCTCTCTCTCTCGTGTGTAAGGTTTAAGTTTAATGGCAGCGATTGAGGTAGTGTTTACTTAAATGTCAAATCGGATGTGTTTTGCCTCCTTCACCTGTGTATAGCTGCCACGGCAGGAGAGTCTATTTGACGCTTGAATGACGCTGACGGTAGTGGAATCTCAACAGAAGTGGGACGTTTGGAATTTATTTTTCTACAGTTTGTGTTGCCGGCGAAGAAGCCTTTCACCTTCAGAGGGATTACACATATACACACAGAACACTGACCTGACTTGACTCGCAGTTGAGTGATGGAATGTTTACGATAAAGATTGCGAATCGAAATGATGTTTAGGCAATGACAGATGAGTTGTAATTAATTGGTGGGGAAAATTTGAACTCTTGCAGCTGGATGATGTCTGGTGGGGTTTCGATTTGTGAATGAAAATGTCGGAGATAATATTAGAAATGAAACCCTGTTTGAAATGAGCACAGCTGGCGCGTGTTTATATTGGGTCAATGTGGTAGTCATTTCAATGTTCGCTATCAACAGAGAAATTTATTTTTGAACAATTGAATTGAAATGAAAACAAAAGAAAGGCGTTTGCTTTTAAAATGCATTTTCGCACAAATGTCACTTGTGACGTCTCTGGCTGCCGTGCGGAGTAGACTTCTCTCTGATGAGTGGCTTACTAACTTGGGCTCAAAAGTCTAATTGTATTCATAAAGGTTTGTCTAAACAAGATTGACAATCAACTTCACTTTTACTACGTCAAAGCATAAAAGTATCCCGTAATACGTCGACTACCAAAACCGTTGACGTTGAACACGTTTGAACGTTTTCGCCTTACAGAATGACAGCTGTCAGATTTAGCAAGCTAGTATTTTGAATGTAACCACCAATTAACAAGCTTCAAAAATGTAAAAAAGGACTTTAATGAGTCAGAAATAATACACTGCAAATGTAATAACACGACCAAATGTCGCTGGCGTTGTTGCAGGAACTTGACACAAAGTCTGATTTATTTGAAATAGATTGTAGTGGCTGTCAGTGTCACTTTATGTACTGCTCGTAGATTATTGATATTGTACTAATAAGTTGTTAGTGTCAGAGGGACAACTAGTTATGTCGTCTCTGATTTTAGTTATGAAAACCTCTTTCCATTGATCGCTAGACACTAAGCGCTAAATGGTGGAACGAGACTGCCTTAACGCTTATAGAATAATGACATTTCTTTATTTGTTTTCATTACTTTTGCACAACAAAATCAACTAATTACGCATAAAAACATCAATTTTAAATCAAGGCTTCTATCTGTTTGAAGTGACAGCTTGTTTTTGTCACAAATTTGTTAGAAATCTGCAAAAAATGATTTTGTTTTTTAATGACATTTAAAAGTAAATTAGACGTCAGTCACTTCTGCTGTTAAACAGCATTTAACAAAAAAAAAAATAATCCTATGACAAACCAATTTGAAATGAGCAAATGTCAAAACTTTATGATTTCCATGAAAATAAAAAGTCATAAGCCGATTTTTGAAAAAAGTATTTTTTTATTATTATTTTTTTTTTTCTTTGAAAACGGAAACATCGATTTCGACCAAAATGCAAACTACCTTTTGAAATGTCGAGGATTACCTTTATCATAAGAATAAAATGGAAAAGGTTGCAAGTTGTCAATGCAGTGATTCACGTTCAGAAGGGCCGTGTTCACCAAATAAACCTAGCGCTTTTTTTCGCTGTGTCAGCGCTTTGATGTGCTAATTGTTTTCTTCTTAAAATTTTCTCGGTAATCCAACTGAACTTATAAATACGGTTTTCACCTCTTATTTATTTTGCTTGAAGTGCATATCCAACATTTTATTTTGTAAGTGCGTTGGTGTAAGGGCAGGTGGAAAAATGTATGAAAAACTGACATTGACAACGGTAACTACTTCTGGGAATAAAAATATCATCTAGTTCAGACTTGGTTTAATTGGCACGTGAGCCTTCAAATAAAGAGGAGCAAGATTTATTGACTGGAAAAGTTTTACCCAAAACTTAAAAGTAATTTTAAGGGGACAAGACCGAACAGAGACGAACAGGAATTCTTTGTGGAAGAGTCGCAGTTGGCGATTTGGAATGACCATTTCTTCGAACTACTTAACCTCGGCGATGGCCAAAGCCTAGCTTGTACCAAGATAAAATCCTTAATATGGATAATTTAAATTAATTGGAATAATAAGGACTGCAAAATCTAGACCATAAAAAGACTGCCTAAGCCGATAATCTACTCGTTGAGTCTGAAATTTAACGAAATTTATCGACTAAATTAATTCTTACCCCATGATCTCGTGCAAAAATGATATCAGCTCCACATCCCACAATCAACTCATTGCTAAATATGAAAAATACATTGTTTTCTAGAGGGATAATCCGGCACGAAGGACCAACATTGTAGAGGTAATTTCTCTGGCAGCATACTTCGTTGGATCACAATAATGACGTCCGCTCTTTACTTAATAACAGGCGATTAAAAACAACACTAAAAGCTTTTTTTTTTTATTTAAGAAACAAGTTCAGTAGAATATATTTTTACACCCTCCACAGGAAGGTATATTCACTTTGTCATTACTCATTACATTTGTAACGCCAAGAAGGAGTCGCCGGAGACCTCATAAAGTATATATATTCTGAATCAGGATGACATTCTGAATCGAAATAGCCATGTCCGTCTGTCATTCTGTCTGTTGAAATTTGGTGAAAGGACTTCTTTTTATCGTCGTCAGGTTGGTATTGAAAATGGGCTATGTCGGTCAAGTAGTTTGGGTACCTCCCATACAAAATCAATATTAGACCCATGTGTATCTGTTTGTTGAAAACACGATAACGTCCAAAAGAATTCACGTAGGCAAGTGAAATTTTGTGAGTGGACTTATTTTTATTAGTAATTGTTGTAAGAGATACAGATGGGGATACAGTGATATTTGTGGCCAATGCCTTACAAATTCAGGTCGAATAGAAAGAGTTGGCGTTCTTTTTAACTTTTTAACGATTAATGGGGTATACATGAGAACAATAACAACAGGATGATTCCCCATTTGCGGAACCAGTCAGCTATCTAGGGCTAAATTAGCTTCTTGTGTAGCAAGTTTAATGCGTTTGTTGGAGGATAGAATAACCGTGTCGTCTGTGAACGTAACTAGCATAGAGTTAGTTGTCCTTGGTATGTCAGATGTGTAGAGACGATGGAGTGTTGGTCCTAATGCACTTCCTTGAGGGACACCTGCGTCTATTTTGCATAGTTCGGAGCATTCGTCATTGTATTGCACATAACAACTTTTTATTAATGCTAGGTAGTCTGGTAACACTTTTTTTAAGTTTAAATAAGAGTCCTTTGTGCCAAACACTGTCGAAAGCCTTCGCTAGGTAAACTGCCACACAAAACCTTTTATTGTCCAGATCGTTTAAAATTTTGAATATAAATACGGCCCACTAAGTTAAATATTATAAAAGTCAAATATTCGTCAAGCCAAAACTGTCTTAAGTCACAATTTCCAAATTCACCGCGCATCAACGTAGTTTTTTTTACATTAAATAAATTTGGCAGCACCGCGTTTATGGCAGTGACTTGTACTAAATGGACTTGGCAGCACTTGGCTTACGGATTCCACATTGTCAAACTAAATTCGACACGTTAGTTCTATTCCAGTACTGATGCTTGTGGCTTAGGCTTTAACAATATTAGCGCCTCTCCCACTACTCGAGTGTAATACAAAAAGTACCAGTTCTTAGTTGGTGGTGCTAACAACATTTCACAGCGCCATCTATGTGCGAGCAGCGGAAGCGCAACTGCAGGTCGTAACGCATTTCCACGGATGTTACTATACTAGTAGTTTGTCTCTCTCTTTACCTGAGATAATCACCACATTTACTCGATTATTTATTATTTTACCAGTGTTAGTTTTATTTACTTGCTTGCGTCAAAGACTACTATTCTGCGGTAGGAAATAGATGCGCACCTAAGTGTATTTTTTGTCTGCTTAAATCTAAAGGAAATTTCGTTCAGAACTTGCATAAACTTCTACATCGCAAAGCTTATCCTTCCACCACTGACTGGCAGCACTTACCCCCTTTGATCCACATTTGACGGCTTCTCACATTCGCCCAGCACGCACCGGTAACCCAAGCCACCATCCACAGAACCCAGCACTAACTTCCTTCAAGTGTACTATTTTTCCAATACAAAACAAGTGATGCTTAGAAATGAAATCAAAAGACACGTGTGCCCCCTCAAAACAACTGAAACTTATTTAATTCCAGTCACCCGAAACATTCCATTTGTGTATCAAATAACGAATCATCGTCAAATTACTTTATCTGCTCAAAATATCTCCTTCAAAAGCGACAACCTAAAAGGAAGCTATTACAACATTTTGCAAACTCATTTCATGTCACTGCTTCAAGAATTTAATATCAAAATTCCGTTTGCCAATTATACACTCGTTTATATCGAAAGAACACAACAACAAGAAAAATTGTCCCGAAAGTGCTGCCTTCTGCCAGTCCTCTTCCTCCTCTCATGGTTTAGCAATATAACTGAACTTGTTTATCTAGAAAGGGACCTCGAAGATTACCAAGAGTCTCTAATAAGAAAAAAATAAACTTAAAAATCAACAAAACACGTTTACTTATCAAATTAACAGGCAAACTGACAAACAAAAAATACACTCAACAACTATGTTTAGATACCCGAGCCATTCACAGCCCAATTGAATGCCAAGTGCGCTACAAGTCGTTAAACTTCAAATAAAACCGATTTTGGGTTTTCTTTTATTTGGAGGTTATTCGGCTTGTTGGATGATGAATGATGCCTCGGCCTTGAATTAGTCCGAGGCCGTTTCGAAGCGCACGCACGCTCTCCCACTCGTTAATCAGATAGCATTTGTAGTTGTCGGTTGTTTATCCGACTTCCGGCAGGAATTCGATGCACATTGACGATAACAAAACTATCTGTCATCACATCGCACACATGGATATAGGAAACACAGCAAAATGAAATATTGTCTTGATGGAGGAAGCTTTTAAAACGCCCGGTGTACGAGTAGGTGTTCGTACACATTTTTGGGTGTGTAATGCTATCTTTTCGCCGCTTCCGTGTATGCACAGGGTGGCGGCGGAATCTGAAGAAGCCACCCCAAGGGGTTGTTATCGTATCTCGGATTCTTTGATGGCACATTTTTCGACTTTGGAAGCGACTTTAAGGGGATATCGGGAAGTGAGCTGTACATATTCAAGTATGGTGTGTTTGAATTGCTGCCAGGACTACACTGTTTCTTTGGGAGGAGTTTCGAATTTTTGGGTGCTTACTCAAAACCACAGTGCAGTGTGTTGTTCAGTGGCCTGTATTCAGAAGTTTGCTAACATAAGGCGAGGGCAATGATTTGTGATATGATTTTTTGTTTGGAGTACTGAAGTATGCCAGTCGGGAAGAGGGTCTCGTTCAATTTGTATAGAAATTCTACTTGACGAAGGTAGTAGGTTAACACAAAGCAGCTTAAGACATGAACGTCCCTGCATTGGTGGTAAAAAAGGATCTAGGGAGAGGATGTTGCTTTTGTTTTTACTCGCGTACGTAACAAATTTTGAAAAATCTTTAAAAGCTTAGGGTAGTTGATGTGAATAAATTTTACACTCGGTTAGGGCAGACTTTGTTTGCTTCATAAGGACATTTCCAGGCTCGTGGTATTAGTGCCGGTAACTCGTCAGTTCCGCTTACAGTCCTCAACATTAAGCGAGGTTATCTTACCACCATTGCCGCTAGAGATCTCTTGCACATTTGGAATTCTTGCCACAAGCCCGGCGCCTGTTTTGAAGGGGAACCAATATAAAATTTTAAGAGTGTAATATAGATTTAGCCTGTTACATTCCGTTTTTAGTCAACTTAGTCCAACTTAAATCAATATAATCCAAATTCAGTCAATTAAATCCAACTTAAGTCAACTTAGGCCAACTTAATCCAACTTAAATCAACTTAATCCAACTTCAGTCGACTTAATCCAACTTAAATCAACTTAATCCAACTTCAGTCGACTTAATCTAACTTTAGTCAACTTTATCCAACTTAAATCAATTTAATCCAACTTAAGTCAATTTAACCCAACTTACGTCAACTTAGGCCAACTTAAGTCAACTTAGCACAACTTAATCCAACTTAAATCAACTTAATCTAACTTCGGTCAGCTTAATGTAACTTATGTTAACTTAATCCAACTTAGGTTAACTTATTCCAACTTAAGTCAACTTTAACCAACTTAAGTTAACTTCATCCAACTAACGTCAACTTAATCCAACTTAATCTAACTTAAAATAAATAATTGACGCAACAGCTCCGTAGGAACCCTAGGTCTAGCTTCTCACAACCATTCGTCTTGTGTGAGTTTTTTATTTTTTGGGACGAATGGAAGGGATCTACAATTTTATGCCGAGTCCAAATGCTCTTTCATGACAGTTATACTCTCGGATGTTTGTCAGACGTTCGCGAGAGTTGACGCAGTGAAAAAAAAACTTAAGTTGAAATTTTGGCTTTCTCGGGATTCGAACCTGGGACCCTTCGCTTAGTAGTCCAACAAATTAATCGCTAAGCCACTGCGCAACTGACTTAAGCTAACTCAATTCAACTTAAGTCAACTCAATCCAACATACGTCAACTTAAGTAAACTTAACGCAAATAAAACACACTTAATTTTTTCCTAAAATCTGAATTTTATGCCGTCATTTTAATATGATTTGTTGGCCATTTCAAACTTTTGACAGAACCTTCGCCCATTTTCTTCCATACCCAACACTACGAAGATTCCACTGTAAAAGCCAACTTCTAATCGGCGGTTTGATTCCTAGACACGCCAGTCGAAACTTTTGCTTAAAGCCTACTTAAGGCCTTCTAACAGCGACATCTGCTACCGCAACTTGTCACACTTTTTATCCCGCTTTTCAACTCAATGTTCGCAATAGATTACCTAAAAGGCAGCCTTATGGGATCATCGGCTTTCGGTAAAAGCAAACATCTTTGCGGCCTGATGTTTTGCCAGCACTACACCAGTTGTTGTCTAGCATTTCCGCACGACTATACAGTATACATCTGTTCTGATTTGACGTTTCACCGCACAACGCGCCTTTCATAAAGTTTTTCTTACAGTGAGGTATTCCAGCCGCATGAAATGTTGGTCTTGAACCATCTTTGCCAATGCTAAGTATAAGTTTGCCTTCCACTTATACCACTCTACGAGCTAACGACCGTCTAGGCAACAGATTTTCAATGAAACATAAAAGGGCGCACTCTGGTAGCACAATGGACCAGTTGCTCCTGAGCATGTCCTAACCCGACAACGAAAAGAACGCTGCGAAAAAAGCACTTCAGATCTAGGAACCAACCGACATTGTGCGAACAAAATCAACAGTTCCGAGTCTTTCCCCTGTCGAACCACTTGCTTTGCTGTGCGCTCAAATACGACTTCCTACCTTTGATATGAAAGCAAAGGTTCGGATTAAAACTTCTCAATAAAACGAATCACAACACAATTCCATTATTATTGAATAAAACGCCAACACAACAAACGTGACTTCCTTTTACAGTATCCTAAGAGGATTCGTTTCCGCCCCAGCGCAACTTGTTGCTGTACCATTCTTTCCACATGACCATATCCAAGCAGCTCAAATAGAAAACAAAAATTCAAATCTCACGTACAATCTGCTTTCAAATTACACTGATAACCAGCAGTTCTAGTTCTTCGCAAGACTCCCCATCAGCTCCGCAATGAACCTCAATCTACACCGAACAATCGAACACGCAAAATAGAAACCCATTCTTCAAATAAACACCGAAATGTCAATTTAATCTTCTTTTCTGCAGAAAAACGAACAAACAAACCGAGAGACGTAAACGAAAAAAATCAAAACAAAAATCAATAAAGTCAACATCACGATACACAACACCTAACAGGCATCGCACGTTCACCCACTCTGCTGGTGATGCCATACACACGCACACAAAAACAAACGCAAACAAGAATGCAAAATACAATTTGTTTCTCTTCCGGAGAGAGGAGGAAGGAAAATCGATTCCATTCAACAAGAAATTGTTACGATTTCCCATTTGAATTATTGATTTCCACAAAAGTAGCTACCGGCAACACACCATCACCATCATCACCATCATCACCATCATCACCATCATCGTCGTCGTCGTCGTCCTTGTCGTCGTCTGCGTAGTTTTCTCTCAATAAATTGTGCTACCGAACGCCACCCACACCAATCCAGTGCACAACAATGCAGTGTATTTTATCATGCGTTCTGTATCCGGCACATACGAAATTTAGTCCTTGTTCTTGTTTGCTTCTTCAACCTCCCTCGCATAGATGTAAGTAATTGTTGAAGATCCCTGCACATAAATGTGACCCCGTGGGCAGTGTTCCCTCAACAAAGTGAACGTACATTAATTTCTTTGAATAATTTTCCAAAGCAACAGGACGCCATCTATTCAGCCGAAGGTGTAACACGCCGCAATAAGCAAAACAGTTTACACGATGAGCCAACAATTATTATTTGTGCGGCATGGCGTCACCGGGACCGGGAGCACGTGAAACACTTGCTGAAAATTGTTCTCTAAGCGGCCGTACTTCACGAACGGTGGGGCTGTTGTTGCTGCCCAACACCACAAAACAATTATTTTTAGACCAACAAAAGTCTACGTGATGTGCGAGTGCAAAAAAGTAAACACATCTCGTTGAGAGCAAACTGATTCACGGAAAACTCACTTCTATGATGCTTCGGGTTTGGGAACACTTTGCGTGACGCCTCATCTGCATGGTATTTCGCCATGGCCGTATGTGTACACATCTATGTCGAACGAACAGTGTACGTTAATTTGAAGCAGATGCTCTCGAGAAAGTGTGTCGATTTGGTTGCGAGAATTCGATTCGATTAATGGAGTGCTTCGGGGGAATTCGATTAAGGAAGCGGCCATAGTGGATGGGGAAACTACAAAATTAAATGTTTGCGAGTGGCTTCAGGACTTTCTGTTTCGGTGGCAACTGAAAAGCTAATGCACACTGAATTGAATTGGGGATGGGTGTTGCAGTGACATTAGACAACATTTTTGACTGATTCGGGGGTGGCACTCAGGTTTTTTTTTGAAGTAGGACAAATTAATTTTCATTTTGTAAACGATCACAATGGGAATCCTTCCGACGACTCGTGAAACGAGGGACACATTAGTGACAGATCAGAGTCGTATGCCGCTTTTTGCATCTCATCTCTGTTCGTCACAGGGATATAGCATAAAACGAGCAGTTTTGTTTGAAGCACATTTAACAAAGTACAGGGTGGCGCAAAATTAATCATCCAATTTTGTTTTTTAATTACTTTTTGACTAAATAAAAATAAAATTTATTTTAAGTGATGGCAATGTTTAACATTTATTCTGTTAAGTGGAATATATTTATGATATCCGTTAAGTGGCTGCCGCCTGTATTGATACACATTTGTGCCTGTTTTATCGCTCTTTCCATGACTTTCCGCAATTTTCCGATGATAAATGTTCCGATTGCTACCGAATATTCTCCTTAAGGGCTGCGATTGTCTGAAGTTTGTTGGCATAAACCCGCGACTTCAAATCGCCCCAAAGAAAGAAGTCTGCGATGGTTATACACGGTGGCGCAAAAGTAATCCTCCTATCAGAAAATGCTATAAATTTTGCGATTGGCCCCTAATGTCAGTTCTGTTTTGACATTTGTGTAGTAAACACATGCGAAATACACGTTAATAAACAATGTTACGCTACACTGCTCCAGAACGCGGAATATTGGTGACTATTTATTTGAGCAATAATCGGTCGGTGACTTTGGCACAACGTGAATTTCGTCGCAGATTTCCTAGCCGTCCAACACCTACTGGTGAAACACTGCGACGTTTAGCCGCTCGCCTTGAAGAGACTGGCACAACACGAGACGTTGCCAAGAGTGGCGGGCCCCGGAGCGCCCGTTGTGCCGAGAATATCGCCTCTGTTGACGAGGCCATTTTTTTTTTCGAGAACGCCGCTGGTCAAACGACAACAACGACAACGACGGTGCGCGCTATAGGGCCACGTTTACCGATTTTTTTCTACCGCAATTGGACGATTTAGGACTGGAGGACATGTGGTTCCAACAGGACGGAGCTACGGCACACACTGCGCGAGCCACAACCGATATTCTGAAAGCGGTGTTCCCGGGTCGTTTTTGGCGATTTGCACTAGCCCGCAAGATCGCCTGATTTGACCACTCCGGACTTCTTTTTGTGGGGCTTTTTGAAGTCGCTGGTTTATGTCAACAAGCCTCAGACTCTTGCAGCTCTTAAAGACAATATCCGTCAAGAATGTGAGGACCTATCGCCGGAACTTTTGGCCAAAGTGATGGAAAATGCCATAAAAAGGGCTCAAATGACAATCAACTGTGGCGGCGGCCATTTACATGACATCATATTCTCGACTTGATGTAAAAAAAATTAAAAGACCAAATAAAAATAATCCACAAGAAGAATCAAAGTTTTTCATTTTTTTTTTTAAATTACAGCCAAAAAACATCGGAAGTTTATTTTTGCGCCACCTTGTAGATCTGGCGATTTTGCTAGCCTTGGGAATTCGCCAAAACGGGAGATTATGCGACCACGAAACGCTTCCTTCACATTATCCATTAATTCATGCTTATTTTGAGATTCGAACGAATAGTCAATTCTAACGAATGTCTCCTGTCGTTCGAATGAATTTTGTTTATTTTGAGATTCGAACGAATAATATTCAATATCGAGAATGTCATAAAATGAATTCAAATGAATTCAACTTTCGAAATCGGCTGTTTGACAATTTTATTTTATGTGGTGTGACCATACTTTTTTTTTTGTGGAGACAGTTTTTTCATTTGTTTTGTTAAAATTATATAAATATTCAAAATTTCTATTACTATTTCTTGAGAAATAAATGCTAAAAAACTACAGAACTGTCAAGTAGCAGTCGTACCTCAAGTGCCACCAGGTGTAAGAATATTAAAATGAGTTATAAGTAATATTTTGAAACGATAAAGTATGAAATTAAAATATGAGCTTATCTAAAATAGGTTCTTAAATTTAGTTATTAAATTGCAAACCCATATTATTCAAGTAATGCAAGAATGCAAAAACAAAAAGGTATAAAAACTCAAGTTTTCGCTATATTTATTCAACTCAATTCTGTTCACACTACCTGCCAAATATGTTTACTCTTCAATTCAAAACAACATTTTTCTTGATTGTATACAATCGGTGACCAATAACAACAGACATGGCAATTGTTTTGTTTATGGATTACGGAAACGAAATCCCATACAGGAGGAGAATAATCGATTCTTCAAATCCATTTCCATAAAAAAAATCCGCTAGGAAAGTTATTACAATTACAATTATCGCTGTTCAGCGTTAGGAATATACAGACGAATAAAAAAATCACGTTTGTTGCGAACTATTAGAAAGTGAAAATACACTCAAAATTCGAATGAAAAATGAATATAGAATGATAGAATGAACTTCTTATCTGTTCGAATGTCAAAATACAGATTCTTCGAATTTGACACACTTTCGAAAGAAGTCGAATCTCAAAATAAGCATGATTATTCCACACTCTTTCGGATTTATACTGCAGCTGTCTAGTTTACAAATGCCAAATTCGATTGACGTACGACGCCATTTGCAAAAAATTATAACATCTGCTCCGATAGGGTGAATAATTTTGCGCCACCTTGTATTTGACTGCAGTATAGATCTAGCGGGAAACAAATGTCTTGTCAATGACAGTCAAAAATCTACCGCGCCCCAATTCAATGTAAAAATCCTTCGCATTTCATATCTAACGAAGCATTGCCGCCAGTAGTACATCTTCATTTCAAGCCTCAACATCAGAAAGCTAGAGAACTTTATAAACCTAAAATCTGCTATTGAAACAAACGAACGAATTTACCTTAAAGTGGAAACGTCTATTGCTGATGTTCAGCAGACAGCTGAGGAAAGCAAATCTGTGACGGCACTGAAAAAAAAAACAAATACCAAATAATTGACAATCGTTATCAACTGGAGTGTGTTCAGAGACTTAGTGCCTACAAAATGCCACAACCATATACATTATACAGTACAAATCGGTTATAACGATATCGAAGGGACCTTGGAATTTAATCGTTGTAATCGATTCATCTTTATATCCGGTACATCATCATATAAATAAAATTGGTGTAGTTCTGTTCGACTAAGATTGAATTTGACTGCATGTATTTAAATGCAAAAATCTTAGAAACTGCTCAGTATATTCTGGTGCAGGCCTATAGCGGATACCTAGGCCTACAATATCTACATTGTTTCAACTCTATATCTCTATAAATTCCGGAAGAAATTGGACAAGAGTAATTTATTTTTTCGTTTCGTTTCGCTTTTTTCTTCGTAACGCTTTGCGTTTGAAAATACTGGGAGCATTTAAATATAGTAAATACCAGCTTATAGAGGACAACTGCAGGTACAACATAGGATATCCAATAACTCGATTAATTAAAAGGTTTTTGAAATAAATAGGCAAAATTTGGAACATTTTTACGATTTCCTGAGTGAGTAGATATGCACTTCATTCTCAAATCAAACATACTAACCGCGCAATATTTTGACATCTCTTTTAACCTTGATGGAGAGGGAGACAGACAGAAGCAGTATGCTGTTTGGTTTGCTATGAAACAAAAAAGCCATAAAAGAAATGTCAAATAGGTATAGGTATCAGTGATACCAAATCGTGGTATTATTACATTAGGGAAAATTCCTGATGACATACGTCGTACCTGTTTATAAATGCTATTTGCAATCAAGATCAGGCAGTAAATAACCCGGTCGAGTTTTTTTAAATAGAATTACAGTCCATGGCCTGGAATTAAAAGTTGTAGTTCCCATTATGTTGCTTCGCAATTTGAATCCCTTAAGCTTTCTAATGGAACCAGATTGAGAGTGATTTCCTTGCAGAAAAACGTTATTGAGGCGTTAATTTTAACTGGGTCTGGTAAAGGAGATATAGAGGGTCAAACTTTAAGAAAAGCGGGAGTTGAATTAATCGAGAATTGCTTCAGCCACGGGCAGTTATATCTTATATGTAGCGTGCTCCAGGGTAAGTAATGCAGCAAATGTCACTATCTTAGCCGATAGAAACAAAACCGCTAATATAGTATACAAAGAAGCGTTACATTAATAAAAAAAGTGAGTTAAATATTATAAAATTATTTTCATTGTCCAAAGAATATTAAATTATTGCCGATTAGTCCAACGAGCATGTGCATAAAGATAAAGGCAGAGTGGGCCCAGTCTTTGGGAAGTTTTTTAATACGGGTTCAGGTCCCTCACTTTGGCAGAAGGCTCCCTCGCGTTATACCTCTGCAATGGATTTGTATGATTTTTTTCAATCAAATCTTCTGAAATCACAGGGTACAGCGGGTACAGCTAGTTGAAAATAAAATTAAAACAAAAGAAAACTTGAAAAATCGCTTCAAATACTCAAACAAATAAATCACTAAAATGTGTTTTTGTTTTGTACATTTAGTTGATTAAAATAGTTTTCGAAGAGAGTTGTCCAATGTTTGGATTTGACTTCGAGATATGGAAATCGAACAGGGCGTGCCATGAAATTACATGCACAGACCAATCACTGCAGTGGCTACTGGAAATTTAACAATTGTCTATCGGTCTTACCAATAATCAACTTTAGTCTGGCAGTTTGCGCAAAGACTCCACACTTTCCAAAATCCCTTTACCAATAAACAAATATAATTGCCAGAATATCGCTAACTGTAGGGTTAAATGTTAATGTTCAGAAACCCATGTTTATATCGGGCTAAATAAATTCTCTCTAAATGTCATTTTCAAGAGAAGTGTTGCCCAACCACCAAAAATGGTGGTATTGAATTTCGTAATAGGAGCGATTTTAAATACACTTTTCAGCCTGAACGTTTACAATTATAAACTAATTTAAGTAAATTGTAAATGTTTACGGACTCTGTTCATTGGAATACAACAATGCAAGTTGTTTTTAAGTTTTGCAAAACAAATTTTTAGAAATGCATGCACAAAATTGAAAAATATTGCATTTTTGTTTTATTTTCAAACACTTGAAATATATAAATGTTTCGAATATTTTCATTAAATGAAATGTTTGGTAACTTTTTTAACCGCTTTTTGATTGGTTTTCCTTTTTAAATAGTTTGCAAGTTACGAGTGCATACGTAGTAAAAAACAAATTTGATATAAGTTTAGGATGTTTCTAAGACTTTCTTGAGAGTCGTCGAGAAGAGGATAAAATATCCGTTCACTTCACAGCTCATACCCGAATACCTAGATTTTTCTACAACAACAATAGATATAAGAATTGTCAGCATTCAGCAACATCCCCGAGAAATAATATTTTTAGACACTTCTGGAGTAATAACAGGTAGTATGTACGAATTGAAGATAAACAGAATTCTATTTTATTTAGTGTGAATTCATAGGGAGTTCGCATGACAGTTTTCGTGTTGAAAAATGTGCGCGGGCTTATATTTTTCTGAATGAATTTAATATTTTGTCGCTTTCTAAGTTTCCCGAATTAAGTAATATAAGCTATATAATTGTTAAGAGATCAAATTGTATTAATTTTTATATTTCTATATACTTTAACAAGCACCGTTTCGTTGCTTGACAGATTGAAATTCAAAAAACGGAAGCGATAGGTCCTTAAAACGCTTTTGACTTCCTACATGAGTTTTTAATTTATTCCAAAACAAAATAGCCGGCTATTATTTCCTTTTTCAGAAATATTCACTTGCAAACCTTTCAATCTTTAGATCAATCAGCTTCGATTAGCATAGTTAGCCTAACAAAATTCACTCATAAATCAATCGTGAAGGATTAGAAAACAAAGGAAAGTGTACTATAAAAAGTACCAAAAATTATGTCCGATCGAAGGAGAGGGCATCACTGATTTGCATATGATATTTGACAGATCAGCGGATATTTTGTGCATTTCCTATTTTGTGTATCTGTTGGGCAAATTAATTTGTGATTTATATATTCCTTTTCTTAGAATAAAATCCTCGTTCTGAAATAAAGCATTGGCCTTGTTTTTCACGAAAACAAATTATGAAATTTTAATTCTGCGATGATAAAAAATGTAATAGATTCTAAGAAATTTGTCGCACTAGCAAATGTGGAGGTCTAATTGTTTATTGGTACCGATTCACTAATTCTGTACATTTTTACTAAAGCTGGCAAGTAGGTAATCGTTGACATTAGTGTTTGATTATTAGTAAGTCTGTATATGTATAGTAATTGCATACATAATATCGATTCATGTCTAGAAGCAGAATGAAAATAACAGGCTGTAGGCATCTAAGAACACGTTTTTTACCATCACTATAAACAGTTCTAAGACTTAAATATGGTAAATTTTGATCGCTATAACCGATAACTTAATATGGTAAATTTTGATCGCTATAACCGATATCATCGTTCTATCCGGCATCGTTGTAACCGATTGCAAATTACCATGAGTAAAACGGAGTTTGGCCGGGACTTTGAAAATATATTGTTATATCCGGTTCATCGCTATATGAGGTATTGTTATAACCGATTTCTACTGTATTTTGTTATTTCTACCAGGTGACAGCTCTTAATTTGACAGTATTTTCTGTCTTTATGTTGACTTACAACATTTTCAAACAGGGTTCGGGAGTTCAAATGCCGCATTTGTTTTATTGGAAACGTCAAAATAACTACTTGCTGGGGTATGATTTTGTTTAATAATTCTCACAACTTTGTGTTACCAAAAGAATTTTACACAAAACTAACTGATTTAAAGCTTGAACTTTATAAGATTTTAACCACTTTCGGTTTCTTAAAGTTACAGTCTTTTATACACATTTGTTCAAAGTTTCTTCAATAGATGACGGCTTTTTTTCGACGTTTGACGGTAAAAATCATCTCCAAATTCAACGGCAGCAGCCAGACTGAGAAGTTGAACTTCTCAAAATGTTTTGTCTAAAACCGTGTCGAACTGTTCAAAAAAATATAAAAAGAAAGATTCTTCCCGTTGTAACTTTATTTTAAAACAGTTGAAATGAAAAATAACGCACAATAATTTTCGTCAACGTTATAATTGCGGGTTTATTACGAATCATAGTCTTTGAATGTATTTTTGGCTATTTATGACGCTAATAGTTAAACGTCAGTTTACAGGGCAAACGTTGAATTATTACTTATTCATGGTGCACATTGAACCTTTAACAGTGTCCCTAAAAATGAATATGCATCTTATTTCTTGCATTTGAACACATTTCTTGATAAAGTACTTAACGCAATTCAATATTTGGCCATTCATTATTTTGACGTTTTTTAAGCCCATTTCGTCGTTCGAAAATAATTTTTGACGGTTGTTGTAAAAGCGCTAGAAAAAAATACAGTTATAGCTCAATTTCTATTGATAACTGAAATCAAATTTAGACGTCAAAAAATCCTGTCATTTGTTGTCATTCTACAACTGCCATTCATTTTGATTGATATTTTTGCATAGTTTATTTGGATAACTGAATTTTTAGCAACAGAGTTGTTTGTGTCAACTTTTTCGACGTCAAAAATCCTGTCATTTGTTGTCATTCTACAACTGCCATTCATTTTGATTGATATTTTTGCATAGTTTATTTGGATAACTGAATTTTCAGCGACAGAGTTGTTTGTGTCAACTTTTTCGCATGTTGTTGCTTTGTGTTGATGTATTTTTTTATGTGTCAAATGGACTTGACTCAAGGAAATTATTTCTGTCAAATAATGGATTTTTGTTATTTTCCACTGAACGCTCCCATGATTTCCTTTTAAATGCAATTTAGAAACGCTGACCAAAGGGAATCCGCATATTCTGGCTTAATTAATTTGTGAACACGGCCCTGCTGAATAATCGTAATCTGTCATAAGAACTTGATTATTTGGTCGAGACCATATTTCATATTCATTTCATGTCATATTTTTAATTCAATCCTGCCACGAACTGTCATTTATGTTAATCCCCGCATCTACAATGTATTCCACAAAAATAAAGGTCAAATTCGAATGTGGCGTTGGGTCGGATTCGCCTTGACATTATTTTAAAAGACAGGCTCATATGAAAAGATAAAACATTCCTTATTACTTTCGCAGGAATTGCAATGGGGCATTATACTCAGCGTGCCACATCAGTTACAAAACTGTAACCTGAATCTGGCTCGGAGTATTCCCCGTCAGCCCACAAACTTAACCTTACATTAAAAGCGATTTTTAACCAAAAATGATTTTTGCAGTTTTACCGGAGCCCACTGCGGTGCTTTCAAATGGGACTCTTGAGGAGTTTAGAGCCACCGTAGCTCAGTAGTTCAGTGGGTGCTGAACTGACCTGTGCAAGGGGTTCGAGCCCTAAAAAAATAATAATAAGTTTTAAGTTTTTTTTACTGCGACACCTTTTGGGGACGTCGGACAAACATCCGGGAGTATAAATGTCTTGAAAAAGCTTCTCAATCCATACGTTCAAACTCGGCATAAAATTGTAGGTCTCTTCCATTCGTTGCAAAAAAAAAGTCACACATACGTGTGGTTTTAAGAAGGCAGCCCTGGGTACCTTAATGGAATTCTTCCGCCTACTTTGTAATTATTTGTTTTGTAGATCAGATCGCGACGATGACTAGCAAGTCCGGAGATGCATCTAGTCGAAGGCGACAGGAGTCAATTCAACAAATATTGACACTTGACAAAAGCGGAGCCAAGTAGCCTGCTTTGCCCTCGTCTTTGGATGACTTTGAGCCCTAAAACGAACTTCTTCATTTATAGCCACACGTTGATAAGTAGCCTCAATTCTGTCTTATAAATGCTGTCCATTGCATTCAGCCAGTTGGATGTGTTACTAAATCTGTTGAAAATTTAAAAAAAATTGGTGGTCGAACCGGGCAAACGAAAACGATTTTCAAAAGACACAAACCTCTTACACAACCACCGTTCCTTCCAAGCATGTCAAGAGTGCTACTGCAGAACTTCAATTTTAAACAGTGAAACATCCCCTCACAGGCTTGCTTTTGGCTCCTTGGTATAATGCTCACCTCGCCCTGCCTGCTAACCCCAATTGCTAAAAAGGCGAACAGTTCCCTGTGTATACCCTGCACTTTAAAATTAAGTTCAACACCACTCCATTGTCGTTCTCGAGCAACAAAAACACAAAAGCCCTTCACCCAACGAAATCACATTCCCATACGAGTGTGCATCCCATCCCATGCCTCATCCCTCAGTTCATGGCAGACCAAAGTCTGTAAACTTCTCTGAGGATCCTTAAAACTCGTTCGTTTTTAATGAACATGCTGACAGTTTTGCCAGTGTTTCCCCATTTACAACATACGTCAACATTAAGTTGACGTTTATTTTCGTACACATCTTGTTAAAAAAAAAAAACAGAAAAATTCGTCCTCTTCGTGTCGTCTGATAGTCTGCCAGAGTGCCAGCCTGCTGATGGCTGATGCTAGTCGAGTTCAGTGCACCAAGAGGTCCTTTCCTCTTGGGAGATTAGTTTAGCGCCGCACATACATGTAATAAGTGCCGACCAGTCCCACTCTCGACACGAGTTACTCCTCGCGTATCGCACAAGCAAATATCTAACCCGACAGGGACAGATAAACATTGTTCGTTTTGAATGCTAATCCCGTGCGACAATCGTCACATTACGTCCTCGTCGGCCAACAACAAAAATGATTTGGAGTTTGGGTAGTTTGTGCACTATCATCATCAACCCAGCGGCGGCATAAAAATTGCAATTTCAATAAATCTCCTCCGCGCCCTCCCTCTGCCGAGCACTCCTATCTATTTCGGCGGGGATTTGGCCAATGAAAAATTGCCGCATTCGAAATTAATGCAAAAAAGTTTGTGGCCATCTTTCTTTTTTTTCGGCTGTTTATGGCAAAATTTTGTGCATACATCCGTGTTTGTTTTTGTCGCGATAAATGCAATGGCCAGAGGAGGGAAGATGCTGTCCTCGGGACATGCACAAAAATGCGGTGTTGCATGCTACATTATCCACGCATCTCGGTGCTGGTGTTGGTCTGGTCCGTAGTTCCTCTTTTTCGAGTGTGGAGGTATAGTGACTTTTAATTAGTATCCTCAGCCTGAGTGTGAGTAAAGTTTGTTGGTTGTGGCAACTTATTCAATTTGCGGGTCCTGCAGTGTCCCGATTTCTAATTAGTGTAGGTATATAGGGATAGACCCGAAATGCTTGATACTAGCGAAAGTTGGTGGGAGTTTCTTTTGAGTTGTGCGAAACTTAAATTGGAAAGCTGACGACTGGCAATAGGGGATGGCAATTGAGTACGGGGTTCACAGAAAAGTTTCATAAGACGGCCACAAATGTCTGAGACGCGTGAATGGTCTGGCTTATGAAATTTGAATGGATGGATGGTTTTGCCGTCTTGAAAGGAAGTCGAAAGGTACCCACCAAGTTATGAGAATATGCTTTAGGTTGATATAATATGCTTTCAAGACAGGAAGAGGTATTTAGATCTTACAAGTCACTAAATGCATGCTTATGCTGTCGGGAATTTAATTTACAGTCTATTAGAGTCATTCAAAGTCAGCTGTCAGGAAAATCAATTAGAGTCATTCCATGTCAGTTTGGTATATACTCTTAAAGGACCACAGGAGGTATTCAGGGCTTACAAGTCACAAAATACATGCTTAGGCTGTCAGGAAAATCACTTAAAGTCAATCAGAGTCATTCAAAGTCAGCTTGGTATATACTCTTAAAGGACCACAGGAGATATTCAGGGCTTACAAGTCACAAAATGCATGCTTAGACTGTCAGGAATTTCATTTACAGTCTATTAGAGTCATTCAAAGTCAGCTGTCAGGAAAATCTATTAGAGTAATTCCATGTCAGTTTGGTATATACTCTTAAAGGACCACAGGAGATATTCAGGGCTTACAAGTCACAAAATGCATGCTTAGGCTGTCAGGAATTTCATTTACAGTCTATTAGAGTCATCCAAAGTCAGCTGTCAGGAAAATCAATTAGAGTCATTCCATGTCAGTTTGGTATATACTCTTAAAGGGCCTCAGGAGGTATTCAGGTCTTAAAAGTCACAAAATGCATGCTTAGGCTGTCGGGAATTTAATTTACAGTCTATTAGAGTCATTCAAAGTCAGCTGTCAGGAAAATCTATTAGAGTAATTCCATGTCAGTTTGGTATATACTCTTAAAGGACCACAGGAGATATTCAGGGCTTACAAGTCACAAAATGCATGCTTAGGCTGTCAGGAATTTCATTTACAGTCTATTAGAGTCATCCAAAGTCAGCTGTCAGGAAAATCAATTAGAGTCATTCCATGTCAGTTTGGTATATACTCTTAAAGGGCCTCAGGAGGTATTCAGGTCTTAAAAGTCACAAAATGCATGCTTAGGCTGTCGGGAATTTAATTTACAGTCTATTAGAGTCATTCAAAGTCAGCTGTCAGGAAAATCTATTAGAGTAATTCCATGTCAGTTTGGTATATACTCTTAAAGGACCACAGGAGATATTCAGGGCTTACAAGTCACAAAATGCATGCTTAGGCTGTCAGGAATTTCATTTACAGTCTATTAGAGTCATCCAAAGTCAGCTGTCAGGAAAATCAATTAGAGTCATTCCATGTCAGTTTGGTATATACTCTTAAAGGGCCTCAGGAGGTATTCAGGTCTTAAAAGTCACAAAATGCATGCTTAGGCTGTCGGGAATTTAATTTACAGTCTATTAGAGTCATTCAAAGTCAGCTGTCAGGAAAATCTATTAGAGTAATTCCATGTCAGTTTGGTATATACTCTTAAAGGACCACAGGAGATATTCAGGGCTTACAAGTCACAAAATGCATGCTTAGGCTGTCAGGAATTTCATTTACAGTCTATTAGAATCATTCAAAGTCAGCTGTCAGGAAAATCAATTAGAGTCATTCCATGTCAGTTTGGTATATACTCTTAAAGGGCCTCAGGAGGTATTCAGGTCTTAAAAGTCACAAAATGCATGCTTAGGCTGTCGGGAATTTAATTTACAGTCTATTAGAGTCATTCAAAGTCAGCTGTCAGGAAAATCAATTAGAGTCATTCCATGTCAGTTTGGTATATACTCTTAAAGGGCCTCAGGAGGTATTCAGGTCTTAAAAGTCACAAAATGCATGCTTAGACTGTCAGGAATTTCATTTACAGTCTATTAGAGTCATTCAAAGTCAGCTGTCAGGAAAATCTATTAGAGTAATTCCATGTCAGTTTGGTATATACTCTTAAAGGACCACAGGAGATATTCAGGGCTTACAAGTCACAAAATGCATGCTTAGACTGTCAGGAATTTCATTTACAGTCTATTAGAGTCATTCAAAGTCAGCTGTCAGGAAAATCTATTAGAGTAATTCCATGTCAGTTTGGTATATACTCTTAAAGGACCACAGGAGGTATTCAGGGCTTACAAGTCACAAAATACATGCTTAGGCTGTCAGGAAAATCACTTAAAGTCAATCAGAGTCATTCAAAGTCAGCTTGGTATATACTCTTAAAGGACCACAGGAGATATTCAGGGCTTACAAGTCACAAAATGCATGCTTAGACTGTCAGGAATTTCATTTACAGTCTATTAGAGTCATTCAAAGTCAGCTGTCAGGAAAATCTATTAGAGTAATTCCATGTCAGTTTGGTATATACTCTTAAAGGACCACAGGAGATATTCAGGGCTTACAAGTCACAAAATGCATGCTTAGGCTGTCAGGAATTTCATTTACAGTCTATTAGAGTCATCCAAAGTCAGCTGTCAGGAAAATCAATTAGAGTCATTCCATGTCAGTTTGGTATATACTCTTAAAGGGCCTCAGGAGGTATTCAGGTCTTAAAAGTCACAAAATGCATGCTTAGGCTGTCGGGAATTTAATTTACAGTCTATTAGAGTCATTCAAAGTCAGCTGTCAGGAAAATCTATTAGAGTAATTCCATGTCAGTTTGGTATATACTCTTAAAGGACCACAGGAGATATTCAGGGCTTACAAGTCACAAAATGCATGCTTAGGCTGTCAGGAATTTCATTTACAGTCTATTAGAGTCATCCAAAGTCAGCTGTCAGGAAAATCAATTAGAGTCATTCCATGTCAGTTTGGTATATACTCTTAAAGGGCCTCAGGAGGTATTCAGGTCTTAAAAGTCACAAAATGCATGCTTAGGCTGTCGGGAATTTAATTTACAGTCTATTAGAGTCATTCAAAGTCAGCTGTCAGGAAAATCTATTAGAGTAATTCCATGTCAGTTTGGTATATACTCTTAAAGGACCACAGGAGATATTCAGGGCTTACAAGTCACAAAATGCATGCTTAGGCTGTCAGGAATTTCATTTACAGTCTATTAGAGTCATCCAAAGTCAGCTGTCAGGAAAATCAATTAGAGTCATTCCATGTCAGTTTGGTATATACTCTTAAAGGGCCTCAGGAGGTATTCAGGTCTTAAAAGTCACAAAATGCATGCTTAGGCTGTCGGGAATTTAATTTACAGTCTATTAGAGTCATTCAAAGTCAGCTGTCAGGAAAATCTATTAGAGTAATTCCATGTCAGTTTGGTATATACTCTTAAAGGACCACAGGAGATATTCAGGGCTTACAAGTCACAAAATGCATGCTTAGGCTGTCAGGAATTTCATTTACAGTCTATTAGAATCATTCAAAGTCAGCTGTCAGGAAAATCAATTAGAGTCATTCCATGTCAGTTTGGTATATACTCTTAAAGGGCCTCAGGAGGTATTCAGGTCTTAAAAGTCACAAAATGCATGCTTAGGCTGTCGGGAATTTAATTTACAGTCTATTAGAGTCATTCAAAGTCAGCTGTCAGGAAAATCTATTAGAGTAATTCCATGTCAGTTTGGTATATACTCTTAAAGGACCACAGGAGATATTCAGGGCTTACAAGTCACAAAATGCATGCTTAGGCTGTCAGGAATTTAATTTACAGTCTATTAGAGTCATTCAAAGTCAGCTGTCAGGAAAATCAATTAGAGTCATTCCATGTCAGTTTGGTATATACTCTTAAAGGGCCTCAGGAGGTATTCAGGTCTTAAAAGTCACAAAATGCATGCTTAAGCTGTCGGGAATTTAATTTACAGTCTATTAGAGTCATTCAAAGTCAGCTGTCAGGAAAATCTATTAGAGTAATTCCATGTCAGTTTGGTATATACTCTTAAAGGACCACAGGAGATATTCAGGGCTTACAAGTCACAAAATGCATGCTTAGGCTGTCAGGAATTTCATTTACAGTCTATTAGAGTCATTCAAAGTCAGCTGTCAGGAAAATCAATTAGAGTCATTCCATGTCAGTTTGGTATATACTCTTAAAGGGCCTCAGGAGGTATTCAGGTCTTAAAAGTCACAAAATGCATGCTTAGGCTGTCGGGAATTTAATTTACAGTCTATTAGAGTCATTCAAAGTCAGCTGTCAGGAAAATCTATTAGAGTAATTCCATGTCAGTTTGGTATATACTCTTAAAGGACCACAGGAGATATTCAGGGCTTACAAGTCACAAAATGCATGCTTAGGCTGTCAGGAATTTAATTTACAGTCTATTAGAGTCATTCAAAGTCAGCTGTCAGGAAAATCAATTAGAGTCATTCCATGTCAGTTTGGTATATACTCTTAAAAGGGCCTCAGGAGGTATTCAGGTCTTAAAAGTCACAAAATGCATGCTTAAGCTGTCAGGAATTTAATTTACAGTCTATTAGAGTCATTCAAAGTCAGCTGTCAGGAGAGTCACTTAAAGCCAATTGAAGTCAATTAGAGTCACTCAAAGTAATTCAAAATCACAGCGGTCGAAAATCGAGTCTCTTTAATAGCCGGGCCATTTCAAATTTTGGCTAAAATTGCCAATCTGAAATAGTAGTATGAAATGAGCACCCCTAGCCAAAAGTAGATATAATGTGTCAATGACAAAGAGTACGTGGTTCTTAAAGAACAAGAAGTCTTGATTGAGAAGTTTCAGACCAAAAGTTCAATAGCTCCAATATTTGTTTGTTTAGCTGGTGTGGCTGTGAATGACTTTCATTGACTTTCATTGACTTTAATTGACTATAATTGATTTTATTTGACTTCATTTGACTTTAATTGACTTGACTGAATTCCCAAAGGCGGATTGAGTATCCGAAACCAGCACTTGAATAGTAACTTTCAAGAGTCCCTTCAAGTTGAAGATAAGAGAAGCACACCTGACGACGCAACAAACGCATCTAAAGAACTTCTAAACGACTGACACGTAAACGAAGGTACCTACTCAGTGGGAGGCTGAGACTCTTCTTTACATAGTTTTAATAAAGATTGAAGGAGCGTTCTATGCCGAGCATTAGACAGTGACATGCACCAAGCTGTTCGTGGTCGCAAATGCTTGAATGCCATAACCTCCAAACGATGAGGTTACTACTTCCATCAGTCAAAGCTATTAAAAACAAGACTGCACACTTCATGGTATTTTTGAGAAGCTTTACCGAACAACAAGTTCCGCTGATTTTCTGCATGCACTTTTAAAGAATGCTTGCGAAGCTGAAAAGGTTGCTGTTACCATACATACCTACATGTAAGAGAGCTTTAGATCCTAGGACAGGTGGGGTCTGCCGGCGAAAGTAAGACCCAAGTTGCTCTACGCAATCAAGCGCTGGTGTCATACAAAAATGGACCCGAGTAGGCATCAAATGGGAGGACCTTACAGCGATGTCTGCATAACTGCTTGAACGCCGAGAAAGAAGAAATCATTGTTCTTCTCCTTGGCCCTGGTTCAGCTTCTGACGTTTTGACAGATTGACGAAGATACTTCTTTAAAAAGCTAAGTGACTTATCTAGTACTGATGTTCGCTGTAAATCTGCAAACTTGTAACAAAATCTTGGTTTTATTGAACAAGATGTAAAAAGAAGGGGTTGACTGAATTAGCAACCCGCCTCTGTGCCATACCTGTTTATCTTATATGGCAAGTTGGAGGCTTTATGAGGGAGTGACCCTACGTCTCCCTAAAAGGCAAACTATCACCCAGTCACCTCCATTTGACAAACATTTTTCACACACAATGTCATAGCCAGAGGTAGACTGCTTCCGTCGTCCTCAGTTCCCCCGAAGACGAATCGTTCCCATCATTGTATGCAAAATTGACCAATAGGCTGTTAGATACAGCAAGAATTCTGTAGAACTTGATGGCCACATTTCTTTCCTCCCGCTCTTGTAATATCCAAATAGACCTACAAGTCTAAGTGCGTCTTTCAGGTCACCTTACATCACCTAAAAGACGTACTTTTCGCGGCGAACAAGCTGATTTCCGCCCATGTTTACCTCATCAATTCGTTGAACAGCTCGTGGAGTATCGTTCACTTCTTCATTTTTCGTTTTTGAAAAGATATTCGGCATCAGATAGCTTATTCGGTATACTATTGCGAAAATGGTGTAATTGGTAGGCCAAAGCCAGGCGCCGTGGACCTTGCTATTGTCGAAAAATAGGGTTATAGGACTTGGGTCTTGCAGCGACCATTTTTGTTCCTTTTTAGGCCAGCATATGATCGATTTAAAATTAACAATTTTGTACAGCGAAAGGGTGCCTCAAGGGCGGTGAAAATGGAGTGCCACAAGGCTGTCTTTTTAGTCCCGTTTTTGTTTTTTTTTTAGTTCTTGTCGATGTTCTGTCGAGGGAAAACAGAGGAATTCCATGGGCTTTTGCATTTCAGCTTAGAGATCTGGGAATAGACTTCGGGACTTTCTTTACAAGATTGTGGATATCCACCCAAATGACAGTATGTGGCGTACATCAAAGAATGGCGAGTTGCAAATGTTTAAAAATTGATGGTGTAGCAGCGGAACTACCTCAGCAGTTCGAGAAGATATGCATTGCTGGTCAACCTTTAGAGAGGTTAGAGAGTGTCCACAATCTTGGGAGCAGCGTTGCCGCCGAAACATTTCAAAAAGGGGAATAAAAAGGGGGCGTCCACATAAAATACTAATGTAGCAAAAACAAAAAACAAATGTATTCATTACGAAACACTCTTCTTCAAATTGTTGCATTATTTTTCGTTCAATTAAGAATAAACTAAAAGAGAGGCCATTTTTAAAAAAGTGGGGCCTTGAGTCTCAAAAAGGGGACCAAACGGCAACGCTTCTTGTGATCATTGCCTCGACTGGTGTACGATCCGAATGGCATCAGAATATTCTCAAAGCGGTCTGCCTTTATGAGATTCACAAAATTTGCCAACTCTCGGTGCCAAATTTTTGAAGAACTATTTGGTGTTCCAAAAAAGAAACCTCCTTGAACAACCTCCATCTACGCATCACATCGTCACGAAACACCTTACGCCGGACTAACAACAAATTTTAGTCTCGACTTTAAATTTACGGAAGCTCATAAATGCAACATTTTTACGGCAATTGTAGCGTTTTTGAATGGCTAAAACTTAAAGTCGAGCCTAAGAATAGTTATTGGTAAGGCTCCTTGTCCAGAACTCTTTAATTAGCGCACGCTTTACCCATTGCTCGTTCTCGCTTAAATTGGGCTAAATTGCCTTGCAAAGATTCGTAATTAGCGCGCCCACCAGTGCGCTATTTTCCGCTGCTCTCTCTCTCTATTTATGCGATAGGCTAAGTGCCCTCGTGCTCGCTGGCGAATTATGCGCGTCACAGAAGCAACAAAATCGTGTCATATCATTGAAACCAATCTGACTGTGCATCTTAGGTAATTGAAAAGATTTTCCTCCTCCACGGACCGTGTATAAATCACGCAGCGACGACATTTCACGGATTTTATGTTTTCGCGGATTGCATCTCTTAAATGATGCTAGCAACGGACACGCGCATAATCAACATCATCCTCATCAACCTCGTCGTCGTCGTCGTCGTTGTCATTATCATCAGCAACATGAACTCATCAGCGATATGGAGCAGCAACAAGCTGGGCGAGAAAGGAGGGGGCGTACAAAAAAATTGTAAATAAAAAACTGTCTATGGAATGGAATTACCCTCATTCTGGCTATCGTCACCATCGTCATCGTCATTGACATGAACATCCGAAGCATATTACACAGGCAGCCTTGTGTCGCATTGATTAATCTGCTTTAAGACAAAGTAGTCATTGTGTAGGACGTGGATGCTGAATGGGGTTAAGTGGTGAGGATAACCGACCGAAGGAGTGCTCAAATCGATCTGAGATATCTGCCCGGTTAGTCGATTCCATATCCCACAGAGAGTGGCAACAAGTTTGAACTGCAGCAAGTCCGAGATTCAAAGTGTGTCATCCGGCGGTGAGACAGCAAAATATTCGTCACTTTTTATGTAGGTCTCGGTTGGTTATCTTATCTTGGCTTGTAGTCGCCGAACAAGTCGGCTGATAAGGAAAGGTGCACAGAACAGTAAGATAGCTCAGCGAGAACTTGTTTACTTGTGGTATCGCTGCAGGCAACTTGTCAGGTGGCATTGAAAATGTTGTTGATTGCTTCCGCGGATTTCCTACTTTCGAGCAATTTCCGAAATTCGACACAAGTTGCACGTATGACTAGTTCTGTGGTCACAAGGCAAAACCTCTTAAGTCTGTTTTACTAATTTTTCAGGAGAGCAGTTTAAAATTTTTTTACTCCATTCACTCTAGTGACTTAAGCTGTTGATTTTTTTGAAAGTGTGGCCACTTTTTTAAAGATATAAAGCTGAAAAAAATTTACAAAATAGATTTGGGTACGCTGAATCTAATGGCATCAAAAACTCAATTTCGTCTTAAGTCGACTTAAGTGGTTTTGCCTTGTGACCACAGAGTTGAATCGTTTTTCTTTTTTTTTTATGGCGGTATGGTACATTCAATTGCCAACAAAGTGCTGTTGCAAGACTAGCTTTATACTGGTCTTGCCAATAGGGCGGAATTACCAGCACTTTCGGTTGGCGATATATCGCATCAGCCACGAGACTGTTTGTGAAACTTAAATAGTGCTGAGCACGATTAGTAAAGTTGGAAGAAACAAGAACCTTGCACCTTGTGGGTTAGGTTACCTTTGCGGGTTTATGAACCATAGTAGGTCATAGTTTACCAAAGCTAGGACTTTGTGGAAACATTGTGATTAACTATTCAGTAAGTGTTCCTCCACTTTGTGGTCACTCCAAGCTGTTCTATCGTCCCGATTTTTCAACACAATAGATCTCTTCTGGTCGCAGTGTACAGGGCCTATTCCTTACAATACAATACAATCGTCCCGATGTCCTCAGGTTAAACAGAAAATTTGGCGCCCAATGTGAGGCTGTGCTGATTTATTAGTAATCCCGGTTTTTTTTTGCGGACACAAATAAGAGTGAAACAGTGTTTTAACAGTGTTTTAACAGTGAAACAGTGTTTTAACAGTGTTTTAACAGTGAAAGAGTGTTTCATCTTCTTTGTGAGTGTCCGGGCCTAGCCAAAACCAGACACAGTGCTCTAGGTCATCCCTTTTATGATGACCTTTCGGCCATCCAAAGTATCCATTTCAATAAGATCATCAAACTCCTCAGGCTGGTTGTAAGCTCCCTTATCGTCCTTCTCCCGCTTTATTTCTCAGGTTTCCGTGAGTTGTGGTCTCAAAACGGCGCTCAATTGCGTTATTTGTGTCTTTCCCTCGTACGGGAAATACAGCCACCTAAACCAACCAACCAATCCTGGTTTTTAAAAAAGTGTATTAGGCGCAGTTACTTAGTGGTAAGTGTGTTGGACTACCAATGGATAGGCGATCTCATTTCCTTGGATACCAGTGTAACCTGGGACCCAAACAAGATTCACTGTGTTAAGCCTTCCGACCAAGTTCAGAGAATGCTCGAGTTCGAGCACTAACTTAGACGAAGTAAGAGGGCTAAGCAACGCTTTCAATGCAGCTTGGCTATCACTGCAAACGCATATGCTTCTAGCCCTCCACCTGTGTGTCACAATTAGGATAGCGAAAATCTCCGCTTGGAAGACAGACGCATTGTTACCTAAGGGGTAGTCTATTCTATTGTTCTCGTTTTCCACAAAGACTCCAGAACCAGACCCCTGTCCGGTTTTGGAGCCATCCGTAAATACACGATATCATTCTTTCCCTGGCTCAGAGCTCGGCCGAAGCCATTCCGTTTCCTGTGGAAAGTTGACGGGGTAGTTTTGTCGCAGTAGGATTTCTGGTGTCATTGCGTCCGACGGCATATCCATAAGACAGGGGTCAAAGGATAATTCTCGCACAAGTTCTTCAAAATTCCAATGCGCGTGGTACCGAAAGCCACCTCTCTTTAACCGAGAGATGGTTTTCAGCGTACATCCCATGATAAAAATATCAAGAGGGGGGAGGTTCCTCATAGCATCTACAGCAGAGCCCGGTGTGCTAGAGAAGGCCCCTGTGTATGCAAGACCAACCGTTCTTTGAAGTTTGGCAAAAGAGGCAGTAACACAGTAGTGTATTAAATTTTAATGTAACTCTGGCAACGCTGTCGTGAGAACATGTATCTTAAATGTTGGCACCATCTTCTAAGATGGACTTGTCAATTAAGTGACTTGTTCTATGATGGCGATTTCCGGAGTCTTCTTATTTGTACCACAGTCTGCGTAAGTTGAGAAGTCCTAGTATTAAGATTGGAATAAAGATTGGATGGAAAGTCTTGAGTCTCTTAATTTATTTCATTAACTCGGGATATAAAAGTTTCCGTGAAAGCCTGTTCCACCATACAACCGATGCATATGAGGCTATTTGGCCTTATTACCGGAGATGTGGACAACTGCATCATCCGCAAAAGAAGCCAATTTACAATATTTTAAAACACAATCGTTTATGTAAATCGTAAACAGAAGAGTCCCTAAGACAGACCCTTGAGGCACCCCAAAGTTAACTTCAATTGCTCCAGACACTTCTCCATTGAGTTTTACCCTTTGTGTTCTATTTTTTAGATACGACTCAAACCACAACAATTCTTTGCCTTTGACTCCGTATTTTTTCATTTTTATTATTGAAATTTCTCTACTAACAGTCTCAAATGCTCGTTTCAAGTCGAAAACACTTCTTTTTTTTTCGCTAGTTCCTCCTTCCACGACGAAACAACTACATTTATAGCAGTCTCACATGTGTAGCCCTTTCGAAAACCAGTTTACAAGTCTATTACCAAATTATGGCATTCAAAGTAATCATACAATTGTTGAAATACCGCTTTTTCAAAAATATTTCCATTGTGTGGCGTTCACAGGTCTAAACTCACATTTAACCGTATTTGCTATATTTTCGATTGGTGTTACCATTCATACTTTCCAGGTGTCAGGGAAATTTGCTAGTAGGATATGGAACCATTAATTATTTTGCAAAGAATTGGCTCCAAGATTTCGAAATGTTGCAAATAGATATTCCAGGGATCATGAATTGATAATCGCGTTTGTTTTTTTTATATTTTTTATTGTTTTTTTTTCAAATCGGCTAATTTAACATTTTTAAATCTAAACACACTTTCCACTTCTTGAATATGGTTAACGAATCGAGCTGGCTATCGGCTTTATTATGTCTTGTACACTTTTAACAAAATATTTATTGAAGTTAGTTGCAATAATTAATTAATCAATTATTTAATTAATTAAATTTAATTTTCCAGAACAAATTTTTGTTATATTTTGCCACTTTGTTTTTTGATCACAGGAACCACATATTTTTGACATCACATACATACACTCTGTTCCAACTGAATAGGTGCAAGCTTTTCCAAATCTATGCGGCTCATTATTTCCATATATGTAATGTACACGAATCTATCATTTCATGCTGCTGACTGTTTGTCTATGATGTTGCCATAAGAAATGGGGAAGAATAGCAGTGTTGTTATGGATATTGTTTGAGAATCGTATATTTTCTCGGTTCAAAATCGTATCTGTCGTATTTTCTAATTTTACGAGTACAAAAAACGCGTTTAAGAGCGAAGAGGTCATTAGGTTTGTTTGACCTGGCAGCACTAGTGCGCACTGAGAAGTGTCAGCTAATTTTCACGCCTATCAAAAACCCGGCACAACCCTGAAAATTAGGCTTCTATATCGAACGCAAAATGTTACCAGTTTTTGACATTGACAAATATTTATCTTCTGGTAACACTTTTTTCCTATTATTGTTAACAATGCATGAACTCAATTCAAAATTTGACGTTCGGAAGATAGATGATAAGTTTGAAAACGAATAACAGCAAGCGAAATGACAGCAAACTCAGCATTGAATTCTTGTCCCGACAAATTAACTGGGGTCAGTTAATTTGTGCCCTAGGAGTCATGTAAAACGCAGGTTTTTAGTAACAGGGCGAGTTCAGTGCTATCTCGAACGTATTAGGGTCAACCCAGTGCGCACTAGTGTGCAATAGGGCTCACGTCAAACAAACCTATTTTGTACTTAATTTTAGTGTTTTCTTTTTTTATAATGCTCGAGATTCCGGACAGTTGTTGTTCACTCCGGGTGTAAATCAGGTTTAAGTTAATTTTACACCCGACCATTAAATCCGAGTTTTTAAAACCTGACAATTAAAATCTATATCCATAATATTCACTCCAAAACATCCATTAAGGCCGCTGGATTGAATATGGATTCAAACGCGGACTTAAAACAGTTTAAACCAATTGTAAGCCTAAGTAATGCCAAATTTTACAATTAAATTGCATTTGTTTCTTGTTGTTTGTCAGTTGGAAATTTATTTCATTTGTTTTGAGCCCAGTTATATTTTAAGGTTATGCCGAAATGTTTGTCGAATTATGTCCAAAATGTCTCTTTTTTTCAGGCGGAAACATTTCCAAAAATTACCACATCCTTATAGTCGACGCATACCCGATTGTGCATTTGATATATTCAACTACAAGCTGTTGTTCCACCAGTTCTTCGACAAGACATCAACATTAATTACGTCCATTTCACGAATGAAGTCTTTTTTTTTCCCCTTTACTACTTTTCTACTCTTCTTATTTCTTGCGCCCTGCAATCGAACAGATGTCAACTTTATGAAATTGAGTTTTAACCCGAGTTAAAGTATTTAAACTGGTCTCCGGAGTACAGTTTTTTTTTTTTAAATTCAGTCGGATTAAAAAAAACTGGGTTCGGTTCGGTTTTAACGACTGAATATAGTGGACTTGGATTTAATTTTTGGGTTAAGCTCACATAAATCCGGGTGTAAACTTTAACCCGGATTAAATAATATGGCCGTAAAAGTAGCCGTTGCCAATTTAACATAACGCAGCAGTAGCATAGGAAGTATGGCTACTGCTATCTAGCCTATCACGCACAAAAAAAAAAAAAACAAAAATGAAATCGATGCCGGCAAATTGCAAAGCGATGTGTTGGTAAGGTAGTCATATTAAATGCAGTTCTAAATTTTTGTGTGTTCTTTTTCTGGAATTGTATTTTATCGAGTCGTGTTTCGGTTTAACCATCGTACTTAATGTTTGTATAATATCGGAAAAAATCGTAAAAATACATATTTACGAAATCGTAGAAATTGGGGCGAAATAAACAAAAATCGGAGCGTCGTATCAACCTTCCAAAATCGTAACATTTACGATAAATACGATCATACGAACAACGCTGAAGAATAGTTCAAAAAGCACCGTTATTTTTTCTCTCGCTCTCTTGCGAAGCGGATCATACGAAAAAATTCAGTTTTTTTTGCGTCAACTGAATAGGTACAAATAATGAAATCAAAAAAAAAAAAAAAACCGCTATTGGAATGAAATACAGTGCGGTTCATTTGAATAGACGCACCAGAGTTACGTTTTGAATTTTGATTTCTTTTCGTCTGATGTTGATCAAAGAGAAAAAAAAAAATATTCAGGAGAGTGAGTGGTACAGTTATATTGAGTAAAAGAAACATCATTTTAAATTTAACAAGAGTCCCATAACGGTAGTCTTACTCTCCTTTTCCTATATCATGCAAAACTGCAAGCATTTTTTCGGTTCATTTGAATAGTCGCACCGGTTAAACTGATTAGTTAGCATCAAGTACTTGGACAAAGAGAAGTAAAAAGTTAATTAGAAAGTGAGGCAAATTGTTTTTTTACTAATTTCATTAAAATGGGCAGAAAAAAAGTGTTAAATTTGGAAGAAAGAGCTCAAGTTAAAGCTTACCTTTCGGAGAACTCTTCAAATCGCGAAATAGCCCGTAAAATTGGCAGAAGTGAACACGTTATAAGAAACTTTGTCAAGAATGGTGAATCCTATGGAAATAGTTACAAAGGAAGGACCCAAAAAGTTATAACACCGCAAGACAAACGGAAAATTCAAAGACTAGCATCTAATTCCGCTCAATCCACAAACAAAATCAGGGAACTAGCGGGGATTTCTTGTAGCAAATCCACTGTGCGTCGTGTAATTGTGAGTGCTCCACACTTAAAGCTTACAAAACTACAAAAAAAAAACCACCGCTTAATCGAGCACGCAAGCAACAGCGCCTTGAATTTGCAAGATTGCATATGACTTGGGATTTGGACGTTGAAGCGGTCTCAAGAAACTGGAGCAAATTTGTCTTTTCGGATGAAAAGAAATTTAACTTAGATGGTCCTGATGGCTACAACTATTACTTTCATGATCTCCGGAAAGAAAATATGTCTTTAGACCGTCATCATTCAAGACAAGGAGGAGTAATGGTATGGGGTTCGATTTCGTACTATGGTGCTTTTAAATTGGTGATCGTTTCCAACAAAATGACTGGGGTTTCTTACAAAGCTCTTTTAGAAACGGCTTTTGTGGAAATAAAGGAACTTTTCGGACCTATTTCATGGATATTCCAACAGGATAACGCGCCGATACACAATTCCCGTGTTGTTAAAGAATGGATTGCCAATGAGAATATACAGATATTGGGCTGGCCTCCCTATTCGCCTGATCTTAATATCATTGAAAATGTTTGGGGATGGCTTGTCCGTGAAATTTACAGATGAGGCAAGCAATATCAAAACAATCAAGAGCTGATTGCGGCGATTAAAGCTTCTTGGGCCAAGATTTCCTTGAATTATCTTCAAAGTTTGTATGACTCTTTGAAAAACAGAATTTTTGAGGTTATTTCTAACGGTGGAGGCAGTACACGCTATTAAAATGGCGCAAAATTAATTAAAATAAATAAAAGAAAAAAAAATGTTGCGAAAAAATTTAGTGTTTTGTTGTTTTTTAACGACTATTCAAATGAACCGAAAAAATGCTTGCAGTTTTGCATGATATAGGAAAAGGAGAGTAAGACTACCGTTATGGGACTCTTGTTAAATTTAAAATGATGTTTCTTTTACTCAATATAACTGTACCTCTCTCCTGAATACGTTTTTTTTCTCTTTGATCAACATCAGACGAAAAGAAATCAAAATTCAAAACGTAAATCTGGTGCGTCTATTCAAATGAACCGCACTGTAAAACAAGTTTTTCTTATCAAAGTATCTTGCTTGTTTATTCTAGTAGTGGGTACTGCCTCCTCTGTTCACGATAACTTCACAAATTCGGTCTGACATTGAATCACAAAGTGACTTTAACAAGTCCAGTGAAATTTCCCTCCGGCTAATTTAATGGCGGCAAATAGCGATCCTTTGTTTTCAAATTGATGACCAGACTCGTACACTTTTCGGACTAACCATCCCCATACGTTTACCATAAGGTTCAGGTCCGGTGGGTATGGTTGCCACTGCAGCAATCCAACATTTTGCTCCCTTATCCAGTTCTCAACTATCCGTGCCGTGTGGATAGGTGCGTTGTCCTGCTGGAAAGTCCAATTTATAGCTCCAAAAAAAATCATCGAATTTGCGAAAATTTCTTTCCAATATTCCTTTGTAAGTTATCGCGGTCATTTTTGTTGTTTGGAACTCGAGTTCAATAGTTCCGTAGTAGGTAACTGCTCCCCACACGTTCTTCAAATTAACAAGCAAATTACAATTAAACAAATAAATTCACTCAAGAAACTTCATAAATTGTTTAAACGGGTCAATCTTCTGGGAACACACATGAACAATGAAGATAATGACTTTGTACTTATTCAGTTGATGCAAAAAAAAAACTTTGCACGAGAGCCAGAGAAAAAATAATGGTGCTTTTTGAATTATTCTTGAACAGAGTGTATTTACGCTTTCGTTTAAAAATTTAATTTCTATCAGCGTTGCCACTTCAAAAAAAGAGGAGCGCAGTAGATCACTTAAAAAAATGCAGTAGATTGGATCTTTCCGCAGTAGATTTTTTACTATACAAAAACCAAAGATAAATTTCTTAAAACTGTATTAATAATCACATTAGTGTTTTTTTTTTTATAAACGTTCCATCAATGAAATTAAAATTTTGAAAATACTCTAAAAGCCCAGGAGAGTCTGAGGGTGTCAACAAGAAAAAGTTCAGTAGATTGGATTTAGTGGCAGTAGATTTATTTTTTGCAAAAAGTGCAGTAGATCTACTGCTATTGCAGCAAAGTGGCAACGCTGATTTCTATATATATTTCGAACAGCAGTGTAGTTTTTCCAGTCACTTTCCGTACCACTTAATAACGCTTACGAATACTTGAAAATTTTCTGTCTCTTCAGATTATTCAAAGAATTTTTGAACCACTCGTTTCCACCAGATTTTATTTCTTTATTAGTTATAAAAATACAAAAACACTTTCGTTCACTCTTTTTAAAAAAAATCATCAGCATGGTCAGTAGTCTTCAGTTCTTGAGTCAATTGAACTTTGTAAGCATTAAGTTTCATGTCATTCGTGAGCATTCGCTGTAGAGAGCTTCTCGAAAAGCCCAATTCTTGACTACGGTGCCGAATTGATATTTCTGGACTGTCAGCAATACTCTCGCGAATTGCTTCGATGTTTTCTGTTAAACGACCTGTGACAGGACACCCCCAGTGTTTAAGATCCTTATTGATCCAGTATCCCTGAGTCAATTATTCTCTTTACAGTTGATGGTCTTAAATCACTATGAAGGCCATATGTTGCGAATTAGGTCAATAAAGAAAGAACGTAATTGGTATGAAATGTTTTATTAACGAGAATTGAGGACTGTAAGTAGTTAGTAAGACAGATCGAGATAAAGACAAAGAAAAAGCGTGCAGCAGCACGGAAGATTCAAACCGCATGGCAGCTGTCATTTCTATCAATGACTTTTGGGTTTGGGTACGTTTGATTGTTGAAACAAGTGTCTCGTCAACACCATATTTTCTACGAAAATTGCAGACTGTAGCTGACTAACCTTCATTATTTTTAAAATATTGCTCAACAATGAAAACGCGTTGTTTTTTCGTATAGCGCTCCATTTTTACTAATCAATGTGTCACTGTGTGACAATGTGTCAGCTGTCACATTGTTATCTTTTTTCCGTTGGCATCACTACTACTTAATGGCGGAAAATTCAAATTTTGCGTGAATTATGAGACACCCTCTAAATTTATTTGAATACGTTACTATGGCAACATGGCGGCGATAAATTAAATGCCACCAAAATGCTTTCATTTAACTGATTTGCATTTTGTAATTGCTAACTAAATGTTACCAGCCTTAACGGCGACATATACCCACAATTTTTTGTTTGTGCACATCTATGGCACAGCACCTTTCGAAAGATATAAGTTTCATTCTACTCGTTTTATATTAAATAAATACTAAAAAAGTGTACGTAAACTTTGGATGTTCACGTATTAATATAAACGATGTTTTTTTAACCTGCTTACGATTTTTTTTACCCGAAATTTGTTTCTCCACAAAGTGATGAACTCAATGGTAAAGTGGGTATTGGGTTTGCTTTTCATGTGACCCGAGTGGCGTAGAATAGAGCTCCGCCGAGGGACAAAAATTCTGGCAGCGAATTAAATCAAACTTTCTCCATCTCTACACCAAAAACGAGTGTCTGCTTGACAGAGTCTACAGTGAAGCAGAACTCGAGACTAACTCCTCCAGGAGTGGGAATCTCATTTCAAAAAAAAAAATCGACGGTTAATTTTTGGTAACATATCAACATTTTCTGACATACTGAGCCGTCAGTACGTGCGGGACAAGGTGATGACATCTGATAAAACAGAAATCTCCCCGATTGGTCGCAAGTTTCTTGCTCCTTCATACTGTATAATCGGTATGTGGAAATTACTATGAAATTTCAGAGCTACACGAAAAATCCGACTTAACCTCGACGTGTGGCCCTAACGGGCGGACAGATTTAAACGTCTACACCGTCATTTTTGACAAAAACCATACCGTTTGAGAGCAAGTAAAAAAAAATGGCTGCCGTTTTTTTAAATATTCATGCACCATTTCCATTCATATCCAAATATTTTTGTTTCCACCTGAAGACATTTTTAATATAAAGAAAAGCTCAACTTAAATTTCATCTGTCAAACTGACAGCCACATGTTAAATTGAATTATCCTAACCTTCTTCTTGTGAACTTCGTTTGTATATCGTTTTCGTTCTTGAAAATCTTGCGACATTTTAAACTGTTTATGAAGTGAAACTTCTTATAGCTCCAATCTGCAATGAAACAAAAAACAAGTCGTTAGCCATTAAAGTTCCGAACTCAGATGAAACGAAAAAGCGACAGGATACTGAAGGCATGACTCAAACCTGTTTCTTTACTCCGATAAACACCCAGCTTGACAGCGATGTTCTAAATCCCATAAACTGACCCCACCTTGCTCGGTTGAAACCTTTCTAACAGAAGCTGAAAAATAAAACCGTCTCACGATGGTCGTCCAAAAGTGACAACACTCTAGGTGAGAACTATCTATAATTTGTTCAGGGATGCAGTACTCTATACGCCCTCCAGTCGTCAAATCTTCTTCCTCCTCTGAAGCCACACAGATTTCCCCTGACAGTATTTGCCTCTTGAACTAAAATCCCCTGTTACAGACACCTGCTTAAAGTTAAGCATCCCATCTAGCCGGCACACAAACAAGGCCGCCCGCCGCCGCCGTCTAAAAACACTTACCAGATAATTCTGTTTAACTTTTACCTCATCTGTCAAGTTATTGGTTTGTGTGAACTTACGCGCTCGGCTCATCACTGTGCGTGTGTGTATGGAAACTTTTCAGCCCAAAGCCACTCAACTGGAGTTAATTCAATCACTCGCAGAGAGTTTTAAAATCAAATTCCCTGTCGCACGGATCGTTACGCAGCCTGACTGAAAGTCACAAAAAAAAAAAAAAAACCCTAACTTGATTCAATATTTGGGGAATGGCTTTTCGAGACTAAGTGGCAAAGCCGCTTTCAGCTGTCTTAATCTTGGGAAATCTAATTTCTCCCTTTCCTCGTTCGACAAGCTGCAAATGTAATTGTCGCAATCATATACAGAGTCAACTGTCAACAGTTTGTCAATGAAAAATGAGCTCTGCGCCGGAAGATGACAACATGCACACGATGTTGCATGTGGATCTTCGGAGTTGGTGGCGGCATCTTCACATCGTGTCGTGCGTTTGTTTATTTATTTATTTATCGAATGAGCGTCTATTGATGTTTGTGCGCGAGCATGGAGAGGCAATGAATGTTCTAATGGCAGCATTTTCCACTGACTGACGAGTGACTTGCTGCCTCTGGCTGGCGTATATACACACACGCATCATGGCTGGCTGTATTTCGGCCACGATAAATCTCTCATTTGGAGAAACTCCTCTCGGGTCTGGGAAATGAATAGATCTACACATGGATGTGCGGCGGCAAAAGCGAAAATTAATTTGTGTGTGTGTAGAGATGCTTCCTCCTCTTTGATGCGCTTAATCGGAATTTCACTTCTTGTTCCCCGAACCAAACTTTATGTGTGTGTGTGTTTTTTTTTCCTCTTTTATTTGTAAATGGAATTCTTTCAATTAACCTAAATAGGTTTTTGTTTTTTTTTTTGTTTTTTAATTTCCGATTCCAGGTGAGTGTGCGACACAAAGTCTAGCGGGAGAACGAATGTAATCTGTTGTCGGGGAGTTTTGGTTCAGCACATGATTGTGTGTAAGTTGTATGCTTTTGACACTGTTGACAGCTGTCATTTGGGTCAACGTTGTAGAACAAGATATATTTTTCGGCGAGCGTGTCCCGGAAATGTGTCATAGCATTATGCCATTTTCATCTACTACACCATGGTATCGGGTGTTGGGATATTTTAATGAAATGTACTTTTGACCAGCTACTCCTATGTTGTAAAATGCGATTTTAATAAATAGCACTTTATAGACGACGAATGGCTTTAAATAGTGGGTAATCATTTTGACGCAGTCCACGCGGTTAAACGCAAGCTTTAGATCTATTCGTTGTTTTTCTTCCAATTACTGGAACGATACCCCCTTACAAATTGCCCTAATTTTATCAATTACATTCCAGACTCACATTTGAATATTTTTTTAAGTGCAATTTCTTCATGATTAAGAAACTAGGCTGCGTGGACTTCGAAAAGTTGAAAAAAGTTCTGTACGACTAGGAAGAGTTCTGTTATCGATACAGATTTTGGAAAATTCTGTTCGTTTAGTAATTTTTACTTTCTCGAATACGTAGTTACAGAGAGAATTATAATCGTACAAAATTTCGAACTCGGAGATTCTAATCAATTTCGACATTACGATGACAGAGGAACTCAAAAAAAAGTAGTCTCTAAATTCTGTCTGTCTGTCTGTCTGACCGCATGCTCCCGAGGCCTACATCCGAAACTCCTGCCCTGATTTGGTTCAAATTCCGGATTTGGAGTTTGTGGACCTACAATTCGGGGCAGTTTTTTCTTTTGCACGGTAAAAATGTCAAATTTTCATACCAGTTTGATTTCTTCGGAAATGTCTCTAACGATTTCAACCAAAATTTATATTTGAGCTTAAGTAGGTGAGGTTAATATGACTACATATTCCGTTTTTTGCTTAAAAATCGAAATACGGTACTTTTGAAATTTGGACATATTAAACACGATTGAAAGAAAAATTTATTCCTAAGGTTATATGGTCATTTCTAACTTAACTCAGTCTTTCTCTATTTTATCGTCCAATGGATTTTTGAAAGAAGAGCATTTTTAAAAAATTTGGTTTCCTTTAATTAACCTGAAAGCGGCAACAACGATTTTGACCAAAATCCATACTTGAATTAAAATTGATGTTTTCAAAATTATAGCGTCCTTAATTTTCAATTCGAATCATAGAATACACAAATTTTAGAAACTGCTCATATCTCGAAAACCCCATTTTCGAGTTGGATAAACTTTAAAAACCAAGCAATGCTTACATCTTATACTCAGTTTCAGGTAAATAGTTAAGCAGTACTATTTTTCAAACTAAATGTTGCAAGATTTATTATGTATTTTGTCTTCATAGTTTTACAAAAGCAGCTCTAAAGATTTTGATCGAAATACATATTAAACAGAAGTAGGTATTCTTAATAAGATCTAGTACCTTATGTAGTTTTTTTCTCAAAAAATTCGAATATATCCGGTTTTTTAATCATTTTTCAAAAATGACTACCCACATCCTGATCTGTATTCACATATCTACGGTATTTGTTATAATCTTAATGTCCCATTTCCCAAAACAGCTACGACTAACTTCATTTTAGCAAATATTTTCTTCTTTTATTTTTTTTTTTGAATCATATTGAATATACACTTTTAAATGATGAGAAACCCCCACTTCATTCACGTCCATCGGCATATTCAGTTTACAACTGCGAATGCGAATTCAAAAACAAATCTCTGAATTCTTACATATATTTCTGTGTAAAGATATCGGTCTATCACGAACCCTGCTTCCAATTAAGGACACCTTAGACCAGAGCCACCTACCAACTCCAGTCAATAATAAAAACATGCCCTAACAGATCAGAAAACAGAAACTCCTGCTACACTTAGCCTTGTACTTAAAAATCTTGTTAAGTCTAATAGCTTGCAAAATATAACAGTAGGCCTTAAACACTATAACCAGAACTTGCGTCAATTGCCTGTTCCTAAGAGCTTCAACTTAAAAAACTCACATTGTTATTTGATGTGCTGCCTTATCAGATGAAGTGAATTTTATTCAACATCAAGGAGTCAGTACTAACATGAAATATATAGCAACTTAGCTTAGCGAATAAGTCGAATATCTTCTCGGCCCTAGCACCCACAATTCGAACCAAACCTGCTTCAGATAAATTTCTAACAAAGTTCTTGTGTTTTTCTCTCTCTTTGCAGATGGCAAAGAACCGTTTCTTATATCTATAGTCGTTTTTATTTCTTTAATAAATTAAGAAAACAACCAACCAAACTTTTGATGAACGAGAAAGTTTCGTTTAAGGTGCTGGAATCGGAGCTCAATTTTCTATGGAATTATTCATATAAATATGACAAACAAATCAACAAAAATATATGAAAATATTAATGACGCACCCATTTTGCTGCCATTGAGTTTGAAATTTGAATTTGAGATGATTTTTTATTAGATAAAATGTCAAAACGAGTGAATGCATTTAGATACAAAAAAAATCTTACGTAGACGTTCGATGAGCTGTTTTTTTTTCAGTATGAACATTTCATTTGCAGTAATCTTTGCAATTTGTAATCAAAATGTGGTTAAATTTTACTTTTAAACAATTTAAGTTGCACAGTGATTTTGGAATTTTGCCCCCTTTTTTAAGCTGGTCCCTCGATTTTTCTTTTTTCATTATGAAAGCGCGAAAATTAACGTATTTTCTGAAATTGAGACTACTGAGGCCAATTTGGGTGGTCGAACTATGTGTGAGTTGCATTTTTACTGAAAGATGAGACAAATCCATAAAAAAAAACCATAGAGCTGATCGTTCATAGTCCAGTTCATTTTCCAAAAGTATAATGAAAGGCAACGTTTGTCAAAAACATTCGAGCAGAATATAACTTATTTTGGTGATGAAAATTTCAAAAACGATATCGTTTAGAATCTGCCCCCTGATCTTAATCAATCAGTGCGTATTCTAAACAGATGCCTGCTTTTGACGATTTTCTGTGAAGGTGTGCAGGAAAAAGGATTTGCCGCCTGATCGGCCAACACCTTAGCAACAAGCGGAGCATTTTTAACAAGTATCAGAAAAAAACGCAGTTCTGGAAAAGATGTATGCTCGTTGAATGCTTCGTGAATGTTTGCTGTATGCTCGTAACATGCTCGGTTAATGCTTCGTGAATTCTCGTTGCATGCTTCCTGTATTTGTATGCTATCCGTGTGATATTTAAATACTCTCCCTATGGTAGCTGTATGCTCGTTGCGTGCTTGCTGTCTGGTCAGTGCGTGCTTGGTAAAGGCTCACTGGATGTTTGCTGTATGCTCGCCACGTGCTTGGTTGGTGCTTGAAAAAAGCTTGTTGTATACTTCTTCCTTCCGTACATGCTTATTGTACGTATGAGAGTTTAATGCCTTATGTGTGCTCGTTGCGTGCTTGACGAGTACTCGTTCTGTACTCGTTGACTACTTTCCTTATGCTCGCTTAATACTTGCTGTATGATCGCTGAAGATGCTTGCTGTAGGTAAGCTAGTTGAATGTCTTATGTATTCTCGTTGCGTGCTTGACGAGTGCTCGTTATGTGTTCGTTGAATATTTCATTAATTCTCGCTTAGTGCTTGCTGTATGATCGCTCAATGCTCTATGGATGCTCGTTACGTGCTTGCTGAATGTAAGCTTGTTGAATGCGTCATAAATGCTCGTTGCGTGCTTGACGAGTACTCGTTCTGTGCTCGTTGAATATTTCCCTTATGCTCGCTTAATGCTTGCTGTATGATCGTTGAAAATGCTTGCTTTAGGTGAGCTAGTTTAATGCCTTATGTATGCTCGTTGACGAGTACTCGTTCTGTGCTCGTTGAATATTTCCCTTATGCTCGCTTAATGCTTGCGGTATGATCGTTGAAAATGTTTGCTGTAGGTGAGCTAGTTTAATGCCTTATGTATGCTCGTTGCGTGATTGACGAGTACTCGTTCTGTGCTTGTTTAATATTTCCCTTGTGCTCGCTTAATGCTTGCTGTATGATCGCTGAAAATGCTTGCTTTAGGTGAGCTGGTTGAATGTCTTATGTATTCTCGTTGCGTGCTTGACGAGTACTCGTTATGTGTTCGTTGAATAATTCATTAATTCTCGCTTAGTGCTTGCTGTATGATCGCTCAATGCTCTATGGATGCTCGTTACGTGCTTGCTATATGCTTGCTGAACGTAAGCTTGTCGAATGCGTCAAAAATGCTCGTTGCGTGCTTGCCGAGTGCTCGTTCTGTGTTCGTTGAATATTTCTCTTACGCTCGCTTAATGTTTGCTGTATGGTCGCTCTGTGTGTAGTTGCCGACTTCCTGTATGCTTGCTAAATGATTTCTGAACGCTTGCTGTAAGTAAATGTAACTAGGTGCTACCTGTTGCTGATTAATTTTCTGTATCACCAATGAAACAGGAAATTATTGTTGGGCACGTCCGTTTAAAAAGTCATGCTCCCCGGTCAAAACGTGTGTCAACATTTATACACTTCCCCAGTCATCGAGTGCACTATTTACCACCGCACCTACCTCTGCAGTATAATTCAGTTTGTCCTCATTCTATGGTTTGCCACTTTTTTTTTTTTTTTTTTACTGGGGATTGTTTAAATGTCCCGCCGATTTATGAGGCTACCGTCTCGCGTAACATTCGCCTCTTAAATAGTTCCTTATCCCACTTGGAGGATATTATTCTTCCGTTTTCTTTTTCTTTTATGTGGACAGTAAATTGAAATACCATCTACTTGCGCATAAAATATCCTTTTATAGCTGCTGCGACGAACAATATGCTGCTGCGAATATAAATTTTACGATTGCAATCCCTTTTGTAATGCTTAATTTTTTCTTTGCTTAAAAAACCGTTTTTTTTTTCGATTTCAATCACCCGAAGCACGGAAACATTCATAATAAAATGGTCGCTCGTTGAAGAATATTACCGTCGCAATCGGTTGTTAAATGCGAGTCTCTTGGGTGTATTTCTTGACTCAATTGAGGACGCGATGCAATGGACTATGGACCCTATATTGATGGGGGATGGGTTGGCAGCAATTTTTGTTCGAAACGGTTTCCAATTTGCAATTGAGACCAGGGGGTCAACATGCACTGCAATAAATGCAAGAAAATTCACAGCAAAAAAAGAGCACCCCCTCGCAGCTCTGTGTGGATTCGAGTGCAATTCTAACCGGCGTCCACATAATAGGAAAATCTGAAAATCGCTGTCCCGCTAAGCGGCTTTCCATGTAATTCAAATGCAAATGCAATCGCTAAGCAACACATTCGCCGGTATTCAAAGGTAATCTCAAAATCCATTTAGCACATTATCATCCCCAAACCGCAACCGCACTTATTCGAACTAAAATCGTACCCGCCCGATACACCTACACCCATGAACGGCCGATTGACATTCTCGGTTAACTAAATATTAATGGCGTTCACTGGGAATTTGATAAAATTATAACAAAACCGGAATAGCAGTTGAAAAATAAATTCCCAACATATGCCCCACCGTGTTACACGCAACAAAACATCCGCTTCGCAGAGAGCCGGACTCGCGCCGCCCACGCACACATCATTCGCCCATTCATTTGGTATTCGGCGATTCATTAATTTTTGCGATTTTAATTGAAACCCGAAATTCCTGTGCTGCATATGTGTTTTATTCAAAACGCACACCAATTATTGTGTTGGCAAACAAAGCCAAAGCCGATATTTAACCGAAGATTTAATTTCCCGCCAACGGAGTTCGGCCGGGGGTATAATTTGTGTGCAATGGATTTAAGTCGTGTAGCTTTTGTGTGTTTGCCGCGCGCCCATAATTGTTCATGCTTTTGTGTTGGCCATTCGTTTTGATTAACAATTAACGCAGTTTTGCTGATCGTTGTGCACAGCAAGGTAAAAAAAAGAAGAAATTATTTGCGGGAGTCGAAAAGGTGTGTGTGGTTCGGTGTTCGAAATGAACGGTATTTCGCGGACAATTTGCGCGAATATAATTATTTATTATTTGTTTTGCTTCAATAGATACGAGTGAGTATATAGGGTGGGAGTAGGGAAATCAGGGCGGCTTTGGAAAAAAAAAACACCTATTTTTAACCACTTGTGCAGCATCAACCCCACTGTCCAGTAAACGCTAGACTATGGGTTGGTGAATAACTCTAGACAACTCAACAAATTGTTCTGTAGAAACTGGAATGTTACACGATTGATCTGTTAAGGTACAATTACACGGCCATTGTTTTCGAGTCATTTAAAAGACACTGTGACGTCAGGAAAAAATGTCGCCTTAGAGTGATTTTCAGGCTACTATTCGTCATTGGTCATTTGCGAAAAAAATGGCGATCACACAAAATGACTATCATCGTCATTTTTGTCCCAAAATAAAATGACGGAAACTGCGCGTCTTTTACAATTTCCCGTTAAGATGCCATTAAATGGCGAACAATCACATGGTAATGACATGCCACATCAAAATGACAAATGTCACCTTTTGTATTATTTCGATTTAGCGTCATTTATCTGTTTTGCGATCAGACGGTATTGATATTCACCGATGAGAATAATATAGATAATGGCATTTGGTGTTTTTCTGTCGGCGAACACGCTTACGTTATTTTTTAATTAAATTAAATAACAGTGAAAAGAAAAAAAAAAAAATGTTACAATAAATGAAAAATGTCGAAAAGAACTTTTGAGATGATGGTGGCAATTGCGGAGATTGCGTATTTGGCAGCATGTATGCTGGAAAGCAGTGACGACGATCTTGATATCGAGCTAACGCGACGAAAGCGGAGTACTTGTCAAAAGAAGTGGTTGAGCCGTCGCGAGAAGATTGGATTTTGTGCTGCAGTACTTCATGAAGAACCTGAACTTTATCGCAATGTCCTTCGTATGTCAGCCAATGAACTCGATTATTTGTTGAGATATCCAAATGAAAGAGATTAAACCTCAGCGAACATCCTGATCTATTTGATTTGTTCTCTGAAATTCCAGTACTTGAAATAATCTGCGCGGTAACAGACCGCCTCCCAAAAGCTTTATGCTTCGACAAACGGTTCACTACGGAAATCCCTAGTCGAGAAGCATTGGGCAGTAATAGCTCACCTATTTTCCAAAATGGCCTAAAGTGGTATACGGACAGCTCCAAGAGGGAACCAGGAGTGGGAGCTGGTTTTCACGGACCTAACCAAAATGTCTCAATACCAATGGGGTTAAGCTCAACTGTGCTCCAGGCTGAACTTCACGCCATCAAAGACTGCGCTAGCCATAAACATGACACTGGTATAAAGGGCAGTCACATCCATATATTCACGGACAGTCAAGCAGCTGTAAACGCCCTCAGCTCGCCTATCATTGACTCCAAATCAGGACTAAACTGCTTCAACGCTCTTCAAACGCTTGGACTTAAGAATCAAATCAAATTATGGTGGAAATGAGAAAGCCGACGAACTAGCCAGAATTGGCTCTGAAACCCCCTTCACAGGACCTGAACCCTTCGGCTGTACTCCCAAATCGTCTATAAATTTCGCCATCAAAAGATGAGACCGTACAAAATGTAATTCATATTGGAAAAATATCCCAGGTCTAAGACAGGCCAAGTGTGCTATACAGCCCTTCAGAAAAGATGCCAACAAAATAGGTATGATATCAAAAACCTAACTGGTTTCCTCACAGGACATCACAACCTACGATATCACTTAAATAAAATAAATTCAGTCGACTCTTCACTTTGTTGTTTGTGCCTTGAAGAGGACGAAACTGCCGGACACATAATATGTGAGTGTCCAGCCCTATACGGAATCAGAAGAACTGTCTTCTTTCTACAGGGAGTTCCTGAGCCGTGAAGAGATGAAGAAATCACCTGCTAGCAGATTGATAAACTCTAATAGGAAAGTCGAGAGACGGTTAGCCTAAGCAATATTCTCACCCTATGGCACAAAAGATCTTTTAGGTCGACGTGCCTTTTATCGCGCAGGCGAGTCAGTAAGTTAAAAAAAAAAAACAAATTGTTGAGGTATATTTCTGGCTTTGGTTATACACAACCACAAAAAAAAAAAAAAACAAATAAAATCCAATTTATGCATCTATACGTCCTTTCGCCACGAGAAAAACTCCGGCATTTGCGTAGAAAAATGCCATGCACTGAAATTCGTGTATAGTCATTTTTTGGAGACTGCCATTTAAATGACGCTACAGCCAAAAAGTTTGGTCTTTTGTCCTACACGGAAAAATATTTCTTCTAAATTGGAAGCACAAGTTTCTTAAAACGGTTATGGTCCAAGCCATTTATCTCTTCTTTTCAACATTTTCTGTGATTGAATCAAGAATGAGAGAAAAGAGGAAAATTTAGAAAATAATTCTTGACTTAAGAAAATAATTCTCGAGAATTGTTTCCTTCCAATAAGAATTATTTTTCCTAAATCTTGCATAGGTTTTCTTGATCCAAGAAACTGATCGATTATTGAGATATGTTACGTTAAAAAATTATTTCTTATATCAAGAACTTTGGTCTATGATCGTGCAGAATTTTCTTGATGCAAGACTTGAAATCAAGAACTACTTTCTTATACCAAAAACTTTTTTTCTAAAATCCAGAACTATTATTGTTGCTCCCAGAAACAAATATTTGAATTCGAATTGTCTCCCCAAGAACATTTTTCTTACATGAAGAATTTATTTCTGGAATTCAGAGGAATTATTCTTGATTTAAGAAGGAACTTCATATATACGAAAATTTACTCCAAGCACTTTGCTGTTGCACCAATAAACTTTTTCTGAAATGTTGCAGCGGTATTTATATCCCAGAAACGATTTGTTAAATACAAAATGCGCACTTAAGAACTTTTCTCTTATATCAATAACTTTTTTCTTAAAACACGCATTTATGTTTCTTTAGAGCAAATAACATTTGCACCATCGTATTCTTGAAATAAGAAAATTAAGATAAATGCGATGTTCTGTTATCGATTAGATACTTACTTCTTACTTCGATCAAATGTTCATCGAAATCAGAAAACAGTCAATAAAGAACTTTTAAAACCAAGAAATGTATCCTGCATTAAAATATAATTTATGCAGTCATATATTGTATAATTGTGTATTACCTGAAATGAAAATAAACTAAGTAACTGGGTATATCTAAAGAAGGTCCCTGCAGATTCTGCGATGAGTCCAGGGAAATCCTAGAACACGTGCTGGGACATTGATCCACAATAACATGAAATACTTGGGCAAGTACAGGGTGGCGCACCAATTGTGCTACAATAAGAAATTCAAATAACTTTTTTTTTAATCGATGTATGTCATTTATTTTTTTTTTATTGGTTAGAAAATTAAATTTTATTTTAAATAGTTAGTTGTTTTCAAAGATTATAGATCGCAAATGACCTCCACGCTCTCCCACGCATATGCGGCACCTGATCAAAAAACTATTCATTGCGGCCTGAAGAGTTGAAGTTGGGATCGCCTCAATTATTATTTATTATTGTCGTTATGGACTGCTTTAATTCAGTTAAATTCCTGGGCTTCGTTTTATACACCTCTTGCTTGACATAACCCCATAAAAAGAAGTCTGGTGCAGTCAGGTCAGGTGACCAGCAAAGAGTGGAGTTCCTAGAAATTAATTTGTTTGCGAATTTTTTGTTTAGCTCCGCCATAACTGGTCTGGCTATATGTGCAGTTGCTCCATCTTGCTGAAACCAAACGCTGTTGAATGGTATACGTCTTCGGCGCAGTTCTGGGTAAAAAAACTCCTTCAACATCTTTAAATAACGGTCCCCATTGACAGTAACGGTTACACCGTTTTCTTCAAAGAAGTACCGCCCGACAATACACCTTGATGAAACTGCGCACCAAACAGTGACTCGTTCTGGGTGCAGTTCCGTCTCATGGAGCATTTCTGGATTAGACTCTTTCCATATACGGCAATTTTGCTTGTTTACATTGCCGTTAAGATCAAAATGGGCCTCATCAGACATGAACAAACAATTGATCAATGTGTTGTCTTCTTCGGCCATTGATATCATTTTTTGGCAAAATTCCAGGCGAACAGGCAAATCCTGAGGGTTTAACTTGCTAGTAATTTGGACTTTGTACGGAAACAAGTTTAAATCGTCATGAAGTATCCGTTGTAATGACCGTCTACTAACTCCAATTTGCCCCGATAAGTTTCGGGTCGAAACGCTCGGATTGGCCTGTATTGCAGATGCTACTGCTGCGATTGTATCCTGAACCCGAACATTGGCATCTCGATGGTACGGCCTTCGTGCGATGCTTCCAGATTCGGCAAACATGTTTACAAACCTCATAATGGTCCATCTACTCGGGGGATTACCGCCAAACTCCCGCCTAAATTCCCTTTGGACGGAAATGACGGACTGCAAGGCATGGTACCGTTGCACTATCCAAATTCTTTTCTCCGTATCCCAAGCATCCATTTTTATAAATCTAAATAGTAACCTACAAAATAAAAAAAAAAAATAAGCCGATTACTCACACAGAAAAAAAGTTATTACGTTTTATTTTTGTAGCACGATTCGTGCGCCACCCTGTACCAACTATCTGATGAGAAAATACTGTCACTGGAGCTAGCTCTCATCCTAAGATTCTTAAAGGAAACTGGACTAGAGAGAGTGCTATAGGACGGATTTCTCCGCCAAGGAGAAACGAGAGTACAAGAACCTTAAAAATGATTCCGAAAGGAATTCTAATGTGAGGGGAACTCTTATGAGGGCAGGAGGGGTACAATAGACCAAAAGGTCGCAGTACCACAACTCCTCTCACCTAATAATAATAGGTTGGGACTTGCACCTGAAGCTTCCCGTCAACGATCGCGCTGCAATTGACATAAGGCACTCGATGACTCGTTGATTATTCTAGATGACCGATTATTTCGAAATACTATGGAACCTCAGTGTCGAAAGAAAGAAGACTCTCTAAACTTCACCAATAGAATCATAAGACTTCTCAACATAGCATACAAGATCTAAGATCATCTCTACAGCACTTTTTGAACGCCTAGAATTACAAAAATATTCACAATATGACAGAAACTGGAGAAGAAGCCCACGAAGTCCAAAATGATAACCACCACCTGCGCTGTCGATTTAGATGGCGCATTCGACAGCGTTTATCGATAGAAGCTGTGTAGAGCCATTTCTAGTTTTGGCATGCTTGTCAAACTCGCCAGGGTGTGAAGGAAGTCGGAACTTACACACTTCAAGTGGTTCGCCAATACTGCCTGACAGAACATAAAATTCTGTTTATTTTCATATATTTGACAATGAAAACGTTACATTCAGGGCACTCATTCCGTAACTTTTATCGTCGAAACGATAGTCCTCTAAAACTAGCTAAATTAAAATTAAAAATTTGAGAGCATAATCCAGTTCATTTTCCAAAAATATAATGAAAGCTGACGTTTGTCAAAAAATTCGAGTTGAATATAATTTATTTTGGTGATCAAAGTTTCAAAAACGATATCGTTTAGACGATCGTTGATATACGAAATCTGCCTCCAGGCTGTTTGCCACCATTCAAAAAAATAAAAAATATTTAACCAACTGTCAAACAATCCAATCAAATTTTCAGTTTTATTCCCAACCAGAAATCAAGCCCCATTTAGCACAGTGTCAGTGGGTTAAACGCAAATGGTTCTCTTTGCTGTCTAAATATATGTAGAATTTTATTTGCTGTAGGTTGCTTTTAAAGAGCTTTTTGTCTCATATTTGACAATGAAAACATGTCGTTTAGACTGTTTGACGCCGATTGCTCTCAGAAGGTGTCAAATAAACAATCCAAGTGAGGTTTAAACATCATTTTGAACGCAAAATAAGTCACAAATTGGATACTTCTATATCGCAGTTTGTCAGTTGTGTCAAACGCCGTTAAACGGCTTAAAACTATCCGACAAAACGTGAAATTTTTGTATTTCCAAAGCGTTGTCATTTTTAAAGGGTTCTTTCAATTGCGACAGCTGGCAGTCTGTAGCGGCAACTTTTTTTGGTGGCAACTGTCTAATCTGCTGTTTATTATTTAGTCGCTGATGTCAAACCACCAACCAGTTACACAATTGAGTAGACCGTGTAAATGATCAATTTTTATTGAGTGTTCGTCAGTGCATCGTGCATTTTAGGGCAAACGCGGTGGTCCAACTCGATACTCCAACGGTTGGTGGCCAAGTTTGAGAAAACCGGTTCGTTTACCAATCAGTCCTTAAAACCAACCTGACGAATGTCATCGTTCAAATTCAGCCAGATCTATGCGGCAGAGTCATTAAAAATTGAACCAAACGGATCCGTGCCACCGTGATAAGCCAAATGTCAAGAAGCGGCGAACATGTTTGAACGCTTTCATATTCCATTCCAAATGGCATACATTACATTAACCTCACATACATCTTGTAATATTATTATTCCCTTTCATCATCGACCCGTCCTTGTTGGAAAACCCTTTATTTGTCAAGGTAAATGTGGCGATGAGACCTTTTGACATCATTTGCTAATCGAAAGGGTGAAATATTTGGCCATTTCTCATACAATCTAATGCAAAACGAATTCCTACGTGTATATTTGCAAAGGCCTTAAAGAGACTATCCAGCCCATTACCTACCTCCCATTAATTGGCACAAACGCCTTCCTGTTGGAGGTAGGAATAGTCACCCCAAAAATCGATCAAATGTTGAATCTGCCAAAAACTTATTAAATAGCTATCTGGAAAATGTAATACCGAACATCGTCCAACAGTAGACTGCATTGAAGCAGAACCACCCCTCAAAACAGACACCTACCCGCCGCGCACATGAAATTGAATAATATTGAAATTTCATGCAAAAAAAAGAGTGAGGGGATATACTTCCGAAGGACGACACACTCAGGTTTCCACATATTATAAATTTTACCATTCATCCCCTACCCCCGCATCGGCATTTTCCAATGGAAAATTTTGTTTTTTAATCGACACGCGATATTATATCCAACTTTTTATAACAGAAGAGAAGAATCGAATGTCGAGCAACGAGTAGGTATGGCTGATGTGTTCTCCTGGTTGTATTACCAGGAACAAAAAAAAAAAAATAAAAAAAAAAAGACACCATCTATCTGCTCATCGCAAAACGCTGCGACGAGCAAAAACCGTATTCTCTTTTTCGTACCGGGAAACATAGATGAACGATGTATGAAACGTCAATTTTTATTCTACTCATTTCGCTGTACGTTGAGTTTCGGGAAGCTCGATGTGCAACAGACTGTGCGCTGGCACCATCCATTGCAGGGGGACGATGACAAGAAATACGCTGTCAAGTGGTGTCACATTGCTGTTGTTGGCGGTTTGGGTGCAAAAACTGCCAGTAAAGTGCAATTATGGTTGCAGCGGATCATGGAAGAAGGAAAAACCGAACCGAACCCCTCACCGTTTGATATAAGCAGAGATCAGGATGCTCAACTGCGCCAGCAAGTGCGTGATTGCTAGTACTTAGGATTTTAATTTCAAATTATCCTGTTTAGCTGGAGTCGCGGGAAAAGGATGCTGAACATGGTGTCGCAAAGTTGGCGTCCGGAAGGTGGCAAGGAAAGTTCAAGGAAGCCCTTCCCATGGAGAACAATTCGATTTGCTTATCAATTTTCCTGGAATAATGCTCAAGTTGTGTATGTAGTTAATATGCGTAACAGGCGCAATGATATTCTTCCACCGGAATCATCGCACGAAACTCGAGTGAATAAAAGATGAGGGGAGCGCTACAGAAGCACGTCGTTTCATTTTATTGAATATATACGACTAGAAATAGTTGGTCACGTAGGCATCGATTACACCCTTGGTCGAGGGGGCTGGTTGAAAGTGTTGGCATAAATAATACACGTCATTATCTTCTTGTCGAAATGGGTGCCATTTTTTAGCAGATTTATTTATAGAAAATAACTCTGTATCTCTTTGGGAAGTATCTATTAGAATTTTCGGTGAAAGGGAGAAGGTTAGGTATAGTAGGGTTGTGAGATCGTCACAAAAGACCAGGCACCAAGGCGGTCCCATCGCCATCCCCTGGGAGAAAGAAGAGTGACTTTCTTCATATGAAAGCAAAGACACAAACCTATTAAACGCTGATTAAGTTGAATCGCAACAGATGGCGTTAAACAATCGTATGCAGATTTTGTAAGCTTAGTACTAATGTTTGCTGTAGAAAATTATTAAATACAATTAAATCTCCCGTTTGTTCAATAGGGAGGTGTTTTTTCATGCTTCCATCGCATTTTAAATATATAAATTGGAGTATGATTAACGCTAATACAAATATTTTCTTTTCGTTTCAGGTAAACAACTAACAACTCATTTTCTTTCTGTGAAATTGTGACCAACAACGAACGAAAAAGGTACTACAAAGAAAGTTTCCTCAGGCAGTGACAGTAAAACGGTGTTTTTTTTATAAGATTGAATATAAATTTATGAAATTGATTAGATTTATAAAAACACCGTTTTACTGTCACTGCCAGAGGACCTTTTTATTATTTATAAAAGCAAAGAAAGTTCCTTAAACTTTTTCTTTTTTTAAACAATGCACAAATAACAGAAAAGGTCTAAAGTCGTTTTGACTTACTTTGTCACTTATGTAGATGGCGCTACAGTTGCGCGAGACTGCTTTCTAGATTATTAGAGAGCTTTAGTAATCAATTGGCTACTTAGTCTGTAGAGAAAACAATTGAACCAGGAATGGCTAAATTATCATGAAATTATTTAGGATTAATCCAGCTTAAGCCAATATGCGATTGGATTAAAAATGTTTTTTTGGCATACAAGCGTCAGTGATAGATTAAAAGTACTTGACTAAATTAAAGCCGATTTTCGTCGATTTTGGACACCGGCTTAAGCCAACTTAATCTGACTATGGTTGCCGCTTAAGTCTTCGTTAAATCTCCGCACTTAGGTTATAACTGATGGAGTGCAAATCAGAGTCTAGCTTTTTGTAGAAAGTGTTCAAAGTGACATCTGACATTTTCATCTTTTTCTATAAGAAATAGTTATAAAACCGCTGTGAGTTTTAAAAATTTTGTTGCCTCATTTGAACGATGTTTGTTGTATAAAAGACCAAGTCTAATTGTGTACGTATAAATTGAAAAATTTTGTCCAAAGCACCGATGTTTCGGTTGGTTTCTTTCTGTCACACTGGCGAAACCTCCTTTCTGACATCGACATTTTTGATGGTGATCTATGTAAAGGTTTTTCGACGCCCAAGCTAACTATTTTCGTGCGGACTCTTTTGCGACGGAGTAGATACGTTTGTTGACGCTGTGAAGCTTAGAAAGATCTTATCACAAACTTAGTCTTGACGCTTTTGAACGACTTTTAACGAAGAATCGTTCAATACATTTATTGCTCGAAACTTATTTCCCAAGTCCGTCAAATGTCACTTGCCACTTTTATTTAAATAGATCAAAGCAAGAATAGCCAACCTCCAAGGACTGATTACTGAAGACAAACTAGTTAATTGGAAATAGTTTCAAATCGTTCAAATCCGCAGGATAGTTCTAGTAGAACTGTAAGTGACTCGCAATATCAACCTGTCAGTTGTCTAGATCTGGTCCGCAACTGTCTAAAAGTTAAACTGATAAAGTGTGAAAAATTTACGAACCATTAGTCTTTCTTCATTCCTTTTGTACTTCCCTGTCAAAAGGCCAATGTTTAGAGACAGTGTGGATGTTTGCAAGAAGATAGAATGCCTTTCATAAAGCGATAAGCCAAGTCCAAAGAACAGGGGCCAAGAGCTAGGTGTTTTTACGACAGTCTAAGTCTTAGTCTTTCCCTTCTTCCATAAAGGCGATAAAAGAAGTCTTTCTCTGGTTGTATTAAAGCTTTTTATCTGGGCGAAATATTCACATAAAGCGGCAGTCCTGGGAATCAGAACCCCATAGCAGCAGCAGTTTGCTACCTACCTCTCTTTAAAGAAGATGGTAGAGTAGCTCAATATTCACCTCCACAGGTTCATTCTATCCAACTGTTATGGTGATAAAATCGCCAGACGTTTGCAGCTTCACTAACTATTTTGGCAGACAAAGTTACATCGCAAATTTATGCAAACTCTTTATAAAGCTGGATGCTATCGATAGAACGAACCTTGTATGGGGAACTTGGTAACAAGCCTGGAGACGAAGTTGCATCTGAAACACTTTAACGGCCATATTATTCACTCCCTTTAATCCAGGTTAAAGGTTACACCCGGGTTTAAGTGAGTTTAACCCAAAAACTAAACCCGAACATAAACCCAGTTTTTTAAACTTGACATCGTTTAACCCGATTGGATTTAAACGCAATCCGGAGACCGGTTTAAGTACTTTAACTCGGGTTAAAACTCAATTTCATAATATTGACATTTCTTCGCTCGCAAGAAATAAGAAAAGTAGAAAAGGGGAATAGAAAAAAAATGGCAAGAAACTTAAAAAGGACTTCATTCGTGAAATGGACGAAATTAATATCTTCACAAGACGAATTTATCAAAGAGCTGATGAAACAGCAGCTGATGGTAAATTAACGTCGCCCTTGTCGTCGAATATATCGATTGCACAAGTGGGCTTGCGTCGACGATTACGATGTGGTATATTTTCGAGAATATTTCGTGCTGAAAAAGAGTCATTTTGGAGGCTACATTCGATGATTCGATAGAAATTTTGGCATAATTAATGCACTTTAAAATATAACTAGGCCCAAAACAAATGAAATCAATTTCCAAGTGACAACAAAAAAAAAATGTCATTATATCTGAAATTTGACATTACGCGGGTTTAAAACGGATTAAAAACGGTTTAAAGTGTTTTAAATCCGCATTTAAATCCATTCTTAAACCAGCGGGTTTAATGTGTGTTTTTCAGTGCATAATATGGACATAGGTTTAAATTATCGGGTTTAAAAATTGCGGATTAATGATCGGGTGTAAAATTAACTTAAACCTGAGTTACACCCGGAGTGAATAATATGGCCGTAAGAGTTCATCCTTCCAGCTAAGCTTGACACAGCTGTAGGTGTCAAACGCGTTTTTTGACTGCACATGCTCGGCTGTCTTCCATTCCAATTCGTATATAGTCCATTTGTAGACAATCTTGTTTCAATCCAAAACTTTTTTTCTCTCATTGTCTTCGTTTGGCCAATGAAATATTAAAGTTCTCCCAATAGTACTTGACGACTGGTGACACCGACACGAAACTTAGGCTACAAGCCTTTGAATCCCCCGTAGCAATTGATAATATGCACGAACTTGACAGTTCGAAAATTAAGTTCATGAGTTCGAAAATTTAAAATTTGATCATACAATAGTCAGTAGCATGTGTTCTGGTTCTGGTGAATCGCGCTGGTCTGATTACCAAAATCATTGTTGCTCACAAGTGAAACATAAGCCAACCGTAAATTTATTGAATCACTAGTGACTCACTTGTGACAAAAGTCACCACAATCCTCGCCTTGCAATGAAATTGTTATCACTTTAGGCACAGTTGAAATATATTGATATTATTTAGTGTGAGTTGGACTTGACTATACTCAAATAAGTGAGTTCGAAATTTCGAAAATTTCTCACGCCAATCACTATGTTCAAAGGCATTGTTGCCCACAATGGTTAGGGTGGTTAATCGCCATTATTTTGCGAGGTTGATTAATCCTATACCTTTGGCCGACGACAAAAATTATTTCTTCGAAAAACATCGCCAAATTTCTGATACCCTTTTTCAAGTGTAAATCGCAAGTGGGATTAACACCAATTTAATTGATTCAATTCCAATACGATCGTTTAACTTGTAACATCCTAATTACTTTTCACAGTTAGTAGTTAGGATTTTACATGTGTAAAGTAATTAGGATACCGTAAACCGGGGTTACTTTGCTCCGTTTTTTGCAGTCTTTTTGCAAAAAAAAACTCTTAAAAATAATAACTCTCTTATGTAAAAAGATATTAAAGCATACTTATGTGACCTTAATTTTTTTTATAGTAACTAAGAACATATTTTTTTTTGCGGTTGAAAAGTGGGGCAAAGTTATCCAAGGGAAGGGGTTACTTTGCTCCATCCGAAACTTTGGGTGAATGTCCCTGCATTTAAAAAGCTGGAGCAATGTTGTCAAGATATTTCTTAGCTACTGATTCGAGGATTATTTTCCTAAAAAAAAAAGTGAAAAATACCCCACACTTTATTTTATATAGGTACCTAAAGAAAAAACCAAATGGTACATTTTGTTTCTTCAAAATCTTTAAATATTAGTAGTAAAACATTAATTATTATTTAACTTTAACATAAAAAATGTCTGTCTTTAATATTTCAGGAATTCAAAATTCATATTTGGGCTCTAACTTTCATCACATAATATAGCTTTTAACAACAAAAAGTCGATTTCATATAAAAAATAATAAAAAAACTAATAATAATAAAAAAAAAATATAACACAAAAGGAAGGAATACAAAAAAGTAGTTATCAGTCATTCTAGAAATTGATTCATTAGTCAAATATAGATTGCAGCTCAATAACGGCGAAAGTTCCTCTATTTGAAACCTTCTTCGGAGGTTGAATGGAGCCTAATACATCGGTCCATGGGTATCTTAATTCATCCCTTTGAGGGGGGCCATTTCCATAGTTTTAAGGACTCTTCCATTGCGTTGATTTTTACAGTCTCTTCGTCAAGCTCGACTATTTCTCCAGGATATGTCTCTCCTTGCTCCAGGAGTAACCCCTAAAGCTGAAAAAACTTCATGGTCACACAAAAAAAAAAACATTATAATTTTGTTTCAAGATAAGGAAGGACAATTTCATGCTTAAATTAATAGTAAAATAACACTTTAACAAGAAAAAATATACTTACTTTCTCAGTTTTCGCTGGAACCGGTGTACACACTAAATTTCGCACAAAAAAAAAAACACTCAAAAAATTTGACAAAAGTTTGCACGTCAACCACTGTTTACTCACTGAAGGTATACGAACGAATGATCCTACCCGCGAATGTGTATGTTTGTATGTGTTAGTTGCTAACTAACCCCAGTTTACGGTACACGGAAAAAATTTTAAGATCAAATCAAGAAAACTGACCTCAGAATCACGAAAAGTTTGTCTAGTTTTAAAGCTTAGCTCAGGATTTACAATTCACGACTTTTTAATCGCAATTCTATAAATAGTACGAAGTGAAGATATTGGCCCTCAAAAATCGCGAATCGCTACTTTTTATTGTCAATGATGCGATCAATTGAGGAATATATATTGCAATAACCAATCGCAATTTGACACAAATAGTTATTAATTTGCTATTGCTATGGATTGTGAATTGCAAAAATAATTCGTAAATTACCAATTTTGTGTTGTAAATTCGGATTTCCTCCCTTAACAAATTACAACCATTTAGTCTTGAATTGCAACTCAAAAGTGTTGATTTGCGAACAAAAGGGGTAGATTTACCACTTCAGTAGTTGCAATTTGTAATGGTAAATTGAATCTTTTTTTTTTATCAATTTGCATTTCATATTTTGCAATTTACGATTCTTGAGTAGTGATTTGGGGCATAAATTGAAATTGTTTTATCGTGAAATTAGAAAATGTTATTCTCAATTTACAACTTATATGATTTATGATTTACAAATCAAAATTCGTAGTTTAATTATTTTCGAATACATATTTAAAGTCACATTTTATAATTTGTTTGATGCTGATATCCATGAAAAGCATACTGCGCCATATCGTCCGGAGACAACGGGCTTTTGTCTGGGGTGGTTTTTCGGTCTATGCTAAAATTTAAAATACAAACAAATTATTTAGAAGAACTTGCCATTGATACGAACATTTACAATCGTCTTCGATTACATATTTTAGAATCCATTCCAATTTATACTTCTTTCTTATAGCGAGATGTACCTTCTGAAGAAAATACAAATTTATATACCTACTACAGTTGTTTTTGAATAATACAATATGTACTTGCAAGATGTATTCCAAAATTCTTTACAATTTGTTGGTTAGTACACTCACCATCACTACAACCAACCGACACTCACCATCACTACGAATGAGTTATACTTATAAATAACTTTGACCCGAGAAGAACTGCTTTAAGCAAAGATTGAATACCGACTGTCTGACTCTAGTGAAGCCAAATGCGCATGGTTGGAGCTGTCCATGCAGAAAATGAAAGGACTTAAAAGGATTTCTTTACATGGGCCATGGACATGCTATGACGTTTCGTTTTTGTCGGCTCAAAAATTCCACACATCGGGTAGTTAATTCCATGGAAATTACAAAAAAATATTTTGTAATTTACGATTTCTCTACGTCATTTTACGTTTTCAATTGACATGTGTTAAATTATTATAAGATTTCATTGATTCATCACTCAGTGTTTGTAAAGCAGCAAATACTTTTTGCAATTTGCGATTGTGAACTAGTGCTTGAGAAATTGACCCATTGAAGTGGTAAATTGCGCCAAACAATATCGCAACTCACTACAAATAAAAGAAGCTCGAATTAATACTAATTCTAATCGCAAAATTCAACAAGCAGAATTTTGTATTCTACGCCGTTTTCAATGTCGAATTACGAATTTTTGTATCAAAAAAAATCGTTGTAATTTGCGACAAAGATATAATTCGTGAATTGCAACTCAAAATTTTGCAATTGGTGATTTTCAATTCATTCCGTGATATTACAAGTCAAACAGTCACAATTTATAAACCAATCAATTGTGTGAGTTCGAAAATTCGAAATTTGATCAAATAAAATGCCGTTACTGTTACTGGCTCAACCTCAATGATCTCGGAAGTACTCATCCTTCTGTTCTGTTGATTGTTGTAATAAAAAACAAAAATCATCCAAAGCAATGTGTTAATTCACTGGTGACTCACTAGAAACCGATGTCTAGTGTGAGTTCGAAAATTCGAAATTTGTTGAAATAAAATGCAGTTACTGTTACTGGCTCAACCTCAATGATCTCGGAAGTATTCATCCTTCTGTTCTGTTGATTGTTGTAATATAAAACAAAAATCATCCAAAGCAATGTGTTAATTCACTGGTGACTCACTAGTAACCGATGTCTAGTGTGAGTTCGAAAATTCGAAATTTGTTGAAATAAAATGCAGTTACTGTTACTGGCTCAACCTCAATGATCTCGGAAGTATTCATCCTTCTGTTCTGTTGATTGTTGTAATATAAAACAAAAATCATCCAAAGCAATGTGTTAATTCACTGGTGACTCACTAGAAACCGATGTCTAGTGTGAGTTCGAAAATTCGAAATTTGTTGAAATAAAATGCAGTTACTGTTACTGGCTCAACCTCAATGATCTCGGAAGTATTCATCCTTCTGTTCTGTTGATTGTTGTAATATAAAACAAAAATCATCCAAAGCAATGTGTTAATTCACTGGTGACTCACTAGTAACCGATGTCACCAAAATCATCGTCATGTTCGGTTGAAATATTATATTATTCCTTAATTTTTCAGACGATTATCGTCGAAACGATATACCTGAAAAGTAACAACTAAGTGCCTAAATTATGAGTGTGAGACCTTAATCCAGTTCATTTTCCACAAATGTATTGAAAGCTGACGGTAGTGAAACAAATTCGCCCAGAATATAACTTTCGCCATAAAAGTTTCAAAAACGATATCGTCCCGAGGAATATTGTTATACGGAATCGGCTCCCAGTGTTTTAGGTTTTTATGAATGGATGACCGCATCCCATGAACAAGTACCAAAAAAAATGCGTGAGTTCGAAAATTCGAACTTTTCTCTCTTCGAAATACTCGACCACCCCTTTCGAGTTTTAAACACGAGCAGTCGATGCGGCATCGATATAATACTATTTTGAGCAGCGGGGAATGCAATTATTTAATTTGTAACATTGAAATTACTCACCGTGAGATGCAGTCACCAGTCCGAAGTGTGAGTTCGAAAATTCGAAATTTCCCAAATGCACTCAAATTGTTCAAAAACATTTTCCCTATAATATAGCAACCATAAATCAACCACCAAATGTGTTTATCCACTGGTGACTCACCAGTGACCAGTGAGCAAAAACTTCGTCTCGCTGCAGCCAAATCGTAATTACTATTTGCACAAGTACTTCTCAAAGTTCCAACTTTCCATCTAATCTCAGATTCCCATAGAACATTAGTCGAAATTTGAATAAACAGCTTACCAAATGTCAAACATCCGCCAGCGCATTATAAATGACCTACCACTGATGGCCATTGTTCTTACGCATAAAAGTTGCTCAACTCGAATTCATTCAAACTACATCTGTTGTGAGAAAAAAAAAAGGAAACTACCATCATCCTTCCATTTTTAATTACATTGTCCAGTGTCCTCGGGTTTTTTTTTTCACGTGCAAAATGAATACCATCTACACTGGCAATATTTACTACCTGTCAAATTCGAACATTAAAACAGTCCATTGTGCGATAAATTCGAGTCACAGAGTCACGACACGACTACAAACTGTTGCAAGTTGTTCTTCTAATGCAAAATAATACACTATGGAGAAACTTTCTCCCCCTATCCATTGTACAGATACCCTCGTATCGTGTTATCCTTTGTATCCGCCCGGCCGACAGTTACTTATGGATCAGTCCTCCAGATATGTGTATGCACTGGGGACTACTGCGGAAAGTTTCACCCAACTTTCCCCAGAATATATCCATTGTACGGCGAGATGACCTTAATTTAATTTATTACTCCCGTTCGGATACCGCTATGTATTTCTTTTTTATCCATTTAATTGGTCGAGTAGCGAAAACTTTCATTTCGATGGAACTTAAGAAGAGGAAAAGTCACCAACTGTCACTATGCTAGACCGAAATTGACAAAAGTCCATGTACTGAACAATAGTCCGCCGTGAAACAATGTCAAATGGGCTGTCGAATCTGAAAAGTACAAGCCGTAGAATACCATTTTCGAAACTAATTAAAGCCACCGGAAGTCGTGCTCGGTTCCGGATTGGGAACAACAACTATGGCGTAAACTGCAACTGAAAACTTTTGCTCTGCGTCAATTGGAAAACTTGCTCTGAAGTGGCTCATTGGTCACACTGTGCTGTAAGGGAGACGGCAACGGCGGCGTCGAGAAGATTTCAGCTTCAATGGTGCCGGGAATAATGTCATAATCGCGCTTGAAAGACTGTTCCGTTCCGTTCGGTTTGGTTTCGGTTGGGAATTTTGCATAATTAGATGGCAGCAATTGATGCGATTATTGTTTTAATTATTTCATTGCGGCTATAGGAGGGGGTGGATTTTATCCAAATCCATCCATGTTCCCACTTCTGGTGAACTCTCGGTGGTGTTTTCCGAAGGGTTGCAGACTGTCATCGGCCACATGTGTTGCCATGCGTTGCCAAGCGTTGCAACAGTGTTTATGCGATTAATCAAATTCGAGTGCGACTGTCAGGACGCTGTGATTGATATGTTTGTACTTGTACTGTGCATGAGGGGTGCGTTTGAATGCAATTAGTCAGTTTCAATTAATTGGGTCTCTTGGTATTTTTGTTGCTCACTTGTTGATATCGGACGTGATGATGGAAGCGGGACTTTTTCTCTTAACATATTGTGCGGTGTGATGTGATAAATTAGACTGCGAACAGTAAAACAAATGTGCTCGACGATTAAGACAGTCAAAACAGAAAAGATGGATATGGAGAATGCACATTAATCAGTGGAAGACGTGATGAGAAGCGCACAACTCATCAGATTTTGGTATATGGTTAGTCGCAGGAGTTGCAAATCACGCTTCTGCGAGTGAGTAATGCTCGGAAGTAACCATTGTGCACCTACACGACGTGATGTGCTAATGACAAACGAGTGAGTTGAAAATTGCCCCAGCTGGGGGTAGCTTACGAAATGAAAGGAGCTTTGGTTGTATAAATAAATGTGGTTTTAGGAAATTGCTCCCGTGGATACAACTATTTCAGTTGATGTCGAAAGGGGGCGTTCTTTTATTTATTTACCCCTTTTGAGGGGGGGCATTTTCAAAAAGAACAAGGGAACGTCCTTACTAATAATCGTTCATAGGTAAAGAGCTGTGCGCTTGTGATGCCGAAAAGTCATTACAGTTGGTCAACAAATGACATCGCGGTTTAATTTTGACCCCAAAAGGGGGTCATGTTTAAGAATTTGAATTTGAAGCACTCTTTCAACTATTTTAGTCTTACAGTCGATATTCTAAGTCTCTCGATTTTAGTTTGGTTCAAAGTTTCTTAAGAAAATGTTTTTGGTTGCAACGTAGCGTTAGGGCTCGCGTTCAGTCTTTCAAAACTTGACACTTGACAGCCTGGTTGAGGGACAGATCGTCCCGGATCAATTAAACGCTTCAATGTTTTAAAATATGAAGCCATTTTGCAATTTTTTGTTCAGAGACCAAGTTCAGCCGCTGATATTCCTGGCGAATTTAAGTTCTTAAGCATAAGCACACAACTTCGTCAATAGCTAGAATTTTTGCACACGACGACCTCGAGTAAGACTTTATGTTTTCAGCTAGCATGCCAATCTCACGAATTTTTTCCTCAGACTTCCGTTGGTGGATTGTTTTCAAAATTTACACTTTTTTTCGCAGTGCAGGTTATCTACAGCATTCATTTTCAAAATAATAACCCTTGAAACCTTCCCAACTTTGAATCAAAACATAATGTCGTACTGCGGGGATATATATTTACTGCATCCCTTTTGAAGTTAAAGGCCTCTAGTGCACCCCCCCCCCGAAAGCTGTCAAATCCGGACCTCGTTGTGAAACTTTAAAGTCTTGAAACACATGCTCGTGTTTCCTTCCTTCGTAACATATAATTGTGGCTCTAGTAAAGTATAGTCATCCTTCTTGTTTACCTTCCTTCACAGCCGTCATAAGCCTGGCTCACGTCTTAAGGTTTCATAGGAATGATGTTTAATTGACCCCCTTCGAAGGGGTCTAGCTCTATTGCGACACAATTTCCGACCATTTCATTTAGTTTAACAAGTTTGGAAGACGTCAGCAGATCGGTTCGCGTGCATTCGTTCTGTTAAAAATTCATTTATAGTTGACCCCTCCCAATGAGGGTCGCACAGTTACTATATTGCGTGACTTAAACAAAATGTAAAGATCCGCATCCTCTAGGATGGGTTTCTTTGCTGGTTTGGCAAGTTTTAAACCTGTTGGAAGTTTGGTTGCCTTTTGAATAGTTTGCCTTTCCAATTGACCCCCTTTAAATGGGGCTATTTGTCACTTTACAACTTAAGTTGTCCAGCTGTTTTGTCCTTTTTCAAATACATCAACGCGTTTGCCTTCTGAAAAAGTATTTTAATTTGACACCCATACACAGGGGATCGCGTTATGCTGCAACAGTTTATATATGATTGTGGACCACCAATTTACTTCTTTCAGTTGTTTTGTTAGTGTGACAAGTTTGATGTCTTTTTTATAAAGTTGACGTTACTAAACATTTCCGTAGCTTAAGCAACTGGAAGACAATCTTACCTATCCGCTTGCCTTTTTCTTGTGGGTTATCAAGTTTAAACCACGTCCGTAGCATGTTTAACATATAATTGGGCTTTTAGAAAGTATTTACAGCTGACCCCCATCGAAGGGGGTCATATCTAAGCCCATTGTGTCACCTTAAACTTACTTGAAGATAGGTTTTTATTAGTATTAAGCCCTTCAGTGGCTTGGTTCTCGTTTTACGGTCTTCTTAATATAATTTTTTAAATCCTCCCCATCGAAGGGGGTCACATTATCACTTCCAACTTTAACATTTATCATAAATTCACACATTGCTGATCAATTTTTCTGCGATAACCGAGTCTAAGCATCTTTGTAGGTTGTTTCATGTAATACCATCTAAAAAAAATACATTTTCAATTAACCCCCGTTGATGGGGGTCATTTGCATAAACTTAAACTTATTACTTAACGCAGTTTGCAAGGAAGACTATCTATTCTATTAAATATTTAAGTTGGCTTGACTGGTCTTAAATTCATCACCACCTCCACGTGCTGTAGTTTTACCAAAAAAAAAACTCGACCCCCGTCAAAGGGGGTCATATCATCGCCGTATTGGATCACATACAACAAACTCGCAGATGTGTATTTACTAGTTTCCCAGGTGGCAAACCTGTCACTCGGTTGATTCACGTTAAAATCATTTCTGAAAAAGTCTTTTACCATTGACCCCCTCGTTGAAGGGGTCATACCATTGGTGTGACATCACTGAAATAAGTTTCTTGTGACCATAAATCACAGTATTTTATTTTTCTAGCTCGCTATCCCCTTAAAGCTTAGGTAATCGTCTTTTAAAAAGTATATTTCAAATCTATCGGGGGGCATGCTATGGCGATATTGCATCCGAAAGAGCTGATCAATCAGAGGAACAAGCTTATTCAACACAGGGTTGACTAATCAGGCAATCTCACCCTATGCAATTTTCAAAGATATATACATGGATGGGCTTTCCTCTAGTCGAGGTCTTTCGTTGTTTCTGTATAAAATGCTATAAAGGATTAAAATTGCTATCGATGCCATGGCGGTAATTGAGTTTCCATGACTCCAAATGCCATCATTTTCAATACCCCGTCTAACCTTTACGAACGTCCTGAGTATAGAATTGCAGTCGTTGTTGCAGAAGTGAGTTATAGATCTTTTCGGGCATTTATTCGTATCCCAAAGTCTGAGAACTCCTCCAGAGCAATACAATATCCTGGCAACTGCCAATGAAACTGAAACCCTGCCGACCCAGTTTCAGAGCTAGTGCCCTCTGGGGCTAGATATATCAAATCAACCTTCAAATCTTCCTAAGATAACCAAATGCCATTCGTCTTAATCTTCTGGGGATACAACTGAATACCCACCCCTCGTATCCTTAACCACTTTGTAAACACGCTTTCCCCTACGACCACTTTGTTGTTTAACAATCACATAAATATCACCTTCACCCTTTCGGTGTAACAATTCCTCCGGTTGAACCTAGCCACCTATCAGAGCTATGATTTATTTCCACTGATTCCCTATCAAAAATGTATCTCTGGCGTAGTAAAATTTATGACATAGGTGCCAGGGGATTGTGTGTGTCTGCCCTCCTTCTGGTGTTTGGCACATCCTCACACAAAAGAAAATGAACGAAATTGGAAACCGTATATCTTTTACTATACTCGGAGACCTTTTAAACTCACACATCCGTCGCAATTTCCATCGAAACGTCGCTTCGGTCGGGCAATTTCCATCTGATTTCCAACTGCCAAAGAGCTCGACGTGAAATGCAAACAGAGTCTGAGCACAATGGAACCGAACAGCCATCTCCGCTGTTCCAATCATTCAGCATGGACCGTCATTAGTCAGTCTTTTGTTTGGGGCCATCCATACGGATGGGTTCGTTTGTAAAACGTTTGGCCATCGTCGTCGAAATCGAACTGTATTTCGGGTGTACCGCACTAAATAAAGTTCAACATCGTGCAGTTGGAATTAGCACCTAAAGCTGCCACTGCCACTGCTGCTGGTGCTAGTGTCTATCTCGAGAGTTACTGCCGGTCTTGGATGCGGTCGTCTTCTTTGTGTTGAATTGTCGGTTGGTTACCTGGGAATGCCGATCGGGAATGTGCGCACTCTGTCTGTAGCGGCCCCAGCGAAGTCAGTCACATGGTTAAAGGTTGACATTGGAGAGTCGCTGCATCCACGACTGGCCTATGCAGTGAACTCTCATTAGAATGTTGTCTCGTTGGTTAGAGATGTGGAGAGAGAAACACGCTTAAAGGTGACCAACTGACTTGATATTTCCGATGAGGTTATAGTCTCTTCCATCTTTGGATGATCGGAGTGACTTAATTTGTGATGTTCGTGACATTTTGAATGGCACAGATACGGTCATAATAAAAATTGTTCACACCTTCCGTCGGCGTGATTCCTGGGATAATTATCGCGGAACCAAATTAGCACCATTGGCTGTTTTAAAGATAAGCTGTTTTAGGGCTTCCATCGCGGATATGTTTGCCACTCGGTCGTGACTGTAACTGCACTGTTGTACAGAGAAGGAATCTAATTCGACATTTGGTTAGCTTTAGTTAGCAAAAATTAAGGCACGGCCTGTTCTTAATTGGGTCCGCTATTTTGCAACACATTTTCGACAGATATCTTCACCGCAACCTCGTTGTGTCACTTTTATTGCCAGTGCCACTTATCTTAGACTGCTCAGTGCGATCACTACTTTAGCATCGATCATGACAAAGCTATTCGTACTCTGCTCAGAGCGATCACTACTTTAGCATCGATCATGGCAAAGCTATTCGTACTCAGCCTGATGGCTCATCTTAGACTGCTCAGTGCGATTACTACTTCAGCATTGATCTTGTGCAAAGTTATTCGCACTCAGTCTGATCGCTCATCTTAGACTGATTACTACTTTAGACGAACACCACTTCAGAAGATCTATGAGCGCACCTTGGTAGTCTAAAATCATGCTTATACTGATCCGCGTCACGATCAGAAGGCCCTCGACGATGGTGATCGTTGCCTCAGTCTTGGGTACCTTCGCCGACGGAAATATTTTGCAGGGTGATCGCCGTTCACTTCGTCAATGATCGCCGTTTTTGGCCGACGGTTGCTTGTGATAGACCAAGCTATCATAAGTTACCGGACAGCAAATTTCAACTTCGACGCGATCAGTAGTTCGATGTTGATCGATACAGCGTTTTGAGATTTTTACCCTCCTTTCTACCAACACTGCTTGGAGTAAAATCTAGATTATCAGGGGACCTCGACGATGGTGATCGTTGCTGCTCGTCGACGTCGCTTCAGCGTTGGATACTTTTGCTGACTAATACATTTTTGTGATTTTTTAGTCAATATTCTTCGTTTCCCTCGGCGAGGGTCATTCAAATCAAACTGAGCTACCATCTTCGATCCGATCAGTACATCAATGGCGATCAATAACAGTTTCATCAATACAGCGTCGAGTAAAATTCAAGCTTTAAGGTTTCCAGTGCTTAACTACTGGGCAACCCGGTCACGATCGGGTGATCCTCGACGATACCGATGCATCATCACCAAGAGTTTTATCATTGTTTTGGAGTCTTCTTGCACAAAACGCGAAGTATACGGTTGATTCCACGGCGTCAATCGTTTCAAGGACAAAATAACTTGAATTTGTGAGTACAAATCGATCACTTTAGTGCCGAAAGTACAGTGATCACAACGTGTTGACAAAAAAAAATTTGAAGAAATAAAAGTTAGGAATTCGCGCGAATTTTTAACTTTTATTTTCTCAAATTTTCTAAAGTTAAAATTAAAATTTATATTTGAAAACCTGAACTTACTTTAAGGTTTAGAAAATTAAAAAAAAAATCAATAGTCAACTCAGGTTTTCAAATATAACTTGCGAGTTTTAACTTTAGAAAATTTGAGAAAATAAAAGTTAAAAATTCGCGCTTTATATTCTCAAATTTTTTAAAGTTAAAATTAAAAGTTATTAAACCTGAAAAAAAAAGCTTTACAAAATTAAGAGCCAGCTCAAGTTTTCAAAAAGATTGATTTTTTTCTTTTAACTTTGCATAGTTTGCCGGGACTTGCGGGCAAATATTCTTTTTTGCCTTGTAAGCACTGAGTGCGACTTAAAGTAGCGGTGGATAACAGACAGAGCTATAATTGTCCGTATTGCAGGCAAAACGTCGAAAATACAATTCAAGCTTTTATTTAAAATAATAAAATACGTTACAAACAATTTGTTTCTTTTTATTGAATACTATCTGTACCCGCCCGGCTTCGCACGTGCAAAATGTGGTTTCAGAACAATTGATGGAAAAAAAATTCAGAAAGAGCGTTCTGCAAAAGTGAGGGACTTGAACCCGTACTAAGAAACCTCCGGTAGACTGGGCCTCTTCTGCCTTTATCTTCATGGCATTGCACATGCTCGTTGGACTAATCGGCAATAATTAAATATTCTTTGGACACTGAAAATAATTTTATAATATTTAGCTCACTTGTTTTATTAATGTAATGCTTCTTTGTATACTATACTAGCGGTTTCTATCGACTAAGATAGTGACATTTGCTGCATTACTTACCCTGGAGCACGCTACATATAAGATATAACTGCCCGTGGCTGAAGCAATTCTTAATTAATTCAACTCCCCTTCTTAAAGTTTGACCCTGTGACTTATTGATTGTCATGGCAGAACAAACATTAATTAATTAATTGAATCCGTTTAAACTGAAATGGATAATTGCTGGGAATTATTTGTATTCTTGGTGTAAACACCGTATCTCCTTTACCAGACCCAGTTAAAATGAATGAAGTGCATGCAGGTGAAAATCCTAGAAATGTTTCAAATTTTGCCTATTTATTTCAAAAACCTTTTAAGTTATCGAGTTATTGGATATCCTATGTTGTACCTGCAGTTGTCCTCTATAAGCTGCTGTTAACTATATTTAAAAGCTCCCAGTATTTTCGAACGGAAAGCGTGACAAAGAAAAAAGCAAAACGAAACGAAAAAATAAATTTCTCTTGTCCAATTTCTTCCGGAATTTATAGAGATATTGAGTTGAGACAAAGTAGATATTGTAGGCCTAGGTATCCTCTATAGGCCTTTGACAAATGCACCAGAATATACTGAGCAGTTTCTAAGATATTTGCATTTAAATACATGCAGTCAAATTCAATCTTAGTCGAACAGAACTACACCAATTTTATTTATATGATAATAAAATACGTTACAAACAATTTTTTTCTTTTTATTGAATATTTATTGCTGTTTTGAATTTGGGGCCATTTTTCTTTACTTTGGGGTAATATTTCAAATTATTTTCTTCGTTCATTCTAAAAAAGACCCCAAAAATATTACATTGGGTTATAATTTCGCAAACAAAAATTAAATTTTACTCCAAATTATCAATGACAAAATGCCCCAAAATAATGAAAAATCACCCATAGACATCACAGATTATCAAATGTCGTTGTTGAATACTTTTTATTTTTGTAGGGGTTCTCTTCATATTTCATGGGCCTGAAATATCACTTCAGATTTGGGGCCTTATTTAATTTTTTTTTTGTGCCTTACGTCATCGCAGTGGGGCCTTATTTCATATTTGAAATTGGGGTATTATTTCATTATGAAATCACACCCCCAATTTGGGGATTTATTTCCTGCAGCCATGTTCGGTCTATCCTCAAAGATATACCGAACTTTCTCAATATTCTGTCTGCCACCGGGACCATTGTCCTCGAAGATATTCCGAACCTTCTCAATGTAACACCAAATTTTGTTTCGGAGAGTGGTGCCCATCAGAGGGCTATGCCCAAAGACGTTTCTTACCAACTCAATAACTCAATCCAAAGTACAGCAATCCAAATCGTCTCCTCATCTCCCTTTGTGTCACCGTGTTCTGTTACAAAATCTCATCCACATCAGCGTCAGGTGGGGGAAAGAATGGAACACATCGCATTGTTCATGTCATAATTGTTCCACAAAAAAATCGTGACTAACGGTATACCGTATACACATACCTCAGTGAAGGTACAAGAGAGCATCGCTCACGCTAATGATTTACCACAACACGGTGTAATGTTCCACATTACGCCATCGCGAGGTCTGTGAACTCAGCATCTCAATAATCGTAATCATCATCCGCCATTGGTATGAGTTTCTAATGAAATTAGAACCACTGTTAGAGAGCGCACAATCACCTGTGCGTCAAGTGATACATAATCTTCCAGTTTTATTGCCAATTAGGGTATCTCGGAGATTTATCGCACTCACACACTCGCAGGTATATCCATCAAAAAAAAAAAAAAAAAAACATCAAATCCTCAGCCAATTTTAACGAAATTGTTTGTCGAAACTGCGCTGCCATCCACAATACAGCAGAGGCCATAATACAAAGCTCACCGTTGGCCCAATCAATTTATTCAAGTTCAAGTGCCGGCCAATCTCTTTTCTTTTCAACTTCAGATTTAACCTCCGCTTTTATGAGTGATCCACTAGACATAGACACTCAAGAGCGACGATATACTGATGAGCCAAATAAATTCCCAAGTTTTCTACGCGAATTGCTGGCATTTTTTTAACCTGCCAATAAATTAGAAAGAAAATCAATCCAAAACCTCGTTACTAGCTCGTGGAGCTGTATGTCTGTTTATAACTGAAGCGATACTCTGGCCGACCTTGGCGCTTGTTTATTTCGCATAATTAAAGCAATCGAAAATTGATTGAAAGATACTTCGTTCCGCACTCTACATAGACATTAGTACGAGTTTCATTTTCGAAAGTATGCCTTACCAAACTCATCCCATCCATCAGTGTATCTATACCTAACTGCTAATAGTAGGGACGTTGTAATTTTATTAAAATTTACCCAGAGAGAGAGACGGCACTGGGCGCTCGGCACCGACCGATTGGAAGATGAAATCACGTTCGAGATAAACCCCCATAAGCTGGTTTGGGGGGCATCAATAAGGTTCGAGCTCGCGACCATTGCAGACGGTATTGGCAGTAGATTCTCTGTTGTCGGTGAGAATCGCTGTTGAAGCGACGGCGTTAATCGACTGTTTTTTGTTTTTTTTTTTGTACGCGCGTTGTTCCTCCGTGTGAATATTGTTGTGTTTTACGGGAAACAAGTTTTGCGGTAATGTTCAGTGAATCGGTGCCGAAGTAGCCAACTACTTCGATAAAAAGCGAAATTTGATTGTGAAATTGTTTCGCAAAGTTTTCAAAAGCCATTTGTGCAGATAAGTGGTGCTGTAATAGTTTGGGTTCTATTGGGAAAATAAAACGACACCATTCGGAGTACGTGCTGAGGGAACTGTCATTCGGTGAGTATTTGACATTTTAGCGGTCGAAAACGAGTTGGAATTGGAATGCTATTTAGCATGGAGAGGATGTTCTAAAATTAGCCGTATATTGTATGTGAATTAGTGAATCATTTGACAGTCAAACTTGCTGACGACAAGCGAAGGCATCGACCTAAATGAGGCCAAGGCTGTCAGTAAGGTGGCCGATGGAATAATATTCGTTTTCACAGAAAGCGAGTTTGGTGGAGAAATTTGTAAATGCGAAATAAATGTGACTTCATAGGGAATTTATTTTATTGGCATACATTCGCGCAGCGAATTGGCTGGTACAACAACTGTACGACATCAGTGAAGGCAGTCATGTCGCCTTACTGTGGGATAATCGGTTAAAGGTCGAAAAGTGGCTTCTTTGATGAGTCGTACTCGAATTCCTAGTTGATTATTGATCAACCCATTCAATTGTTGGCCTCGTATACCTAGTTGATCAAGTCATACATATATTTGATCAACTCATTAATTTGATCAATGGCCTCGCACACCTGGTTGATCAACTGATTAAATTTTTAATTGTGGCCCTTGACAGGTTATTAATCAAATTAAATTCTGGTAAATAAATCTCTTCCTCGTGTTGATCAGCTTTGTCGGGAATTTTATTCTTAAAAAGATTAAGATTAGCTTAAACTGCATATTGATCATTAACATTGTTTATTTAGTTGCTCAATGCATTCAACTCCCAAACCTACTAAAACAACTCATTTAATTGATAAGTAACTATATACTCCTATTCATGCTGCGCGATTCTGGTACTTGAGTTGATTCACTCTGACAACAAATGTTCCAAAAGCCTGTACTAGTTGATCAACTCATTGATGATAAATTGACTACTCATTCAATTGTTGATTATGCTTGTACACCCAGTTTATTAACTCATTCGATTGTTTAATAACCCCTTATACCTGGTTGAGCAACTCATTCAACTCGTGTACATAGTTGATCAACTAAATAAATGAATGAACTCAATTGATGAATTGCCGTGAACCAATAGTTGATAAACGCTTCCAACTCGTACTCGTACTTGATCAAGTTATTGAATTGATGATTTTCCTCGCACACTTAGTTGGTCAATTTATTAAGCTCAAATACCAAGTTTAACTAGTAGATCAACTCATAAATATAGTTGATCAACTCATTCAACTCGTGTACATAGTTGAACAACTAAATATATGAATGAACTCAATTGATGAATAGCCGTGAACCAATAGTTGATAAACGCTTCCAACTCGTACTCATACTTGATCAACTTATTAAATTGATGATTTTCCTCGCACACTTTGTTGGTCAATTTATTAAGCTCAAATACCAAGTTTAACTAGTAGATCAACTCATAAATATAGTTGATCAACTCATTCAACTCGTGTACATAGTTGATCAACTAAATATATGAATGAACTCAATTGATGAATAGCCGTGAACCAATAGTTGATAAACGCTTCCAACTCGTACTCGTACTTGATCAACTTATTGAATTGATGATTTTCCTCGCACACTTAGTTGGTCAATTTATTAAGCTCAAATACCAAGTTTAACTAGTAGATCAACTCATAAATATAGTTGATCAACTCATTCAACTCGTGTACATAGTTGATCAACTAAATATATGAATGAACTCAATTGATGAATAGCCGTGAACCAATAGTTGATAAACGCTTCCAACTCGTACTCGTACTTGATCAACTTATTGAATTGATGATTTTCCTCGCACACTTAGTTGGTCAATTTATTAAGCTCAAATACCAAGTTTAACTAGTAGATCAACTCATAAATATAGTTGATCAACTCATTCAACTCGTGTACATAGTTGAACAACTAAATATATGAATGAACTCAATTGATGAATAGCCGTGAACCAATAGTTGATAAACGCTTCCAACTCGTACTCATACTTGATCAACTTATTAAATTGATGATTTTCCTCGCACACTTTGTTGGTCAATTTATTAAGCTCAAATACCAAGTTTAACTAGTAGATCAACTCATAAATATAGTTGATCAACTCATTCAACTCGTGTACATAGTTGATCAACTAAATATATGAATGAACTCAATTGATGAATAGCCGTGAACCAATAGTTGATAAACGCTTCCAACTCGTACTCGTACTTGATCAACTTATTGAATTGATGATTTTCCTCGCACACTTAGTTGGTCAATTTATTAAGCTCAAATACCAAGTTTAACTAGTAGATCAACTCATAAATATAGTTGATCAACTCATTCAACTCGTGTACATAGTTGATCAACTAAATATATGAATGAACTCAATTGATGAATAGCCGTGAACCAATAGTTGATAAACGCTTCCAACTCGTACTCATACTTGATCAACTTATTAAATTGATGATTTTCCTCGCACACTTAGTTGGTCAATTTATTAAGCTCAAATACCAAGTTTAACTAGTAGATCAACTCATAAATATAGTTGATCAACTCATTCAACTCGTGTACATAGTTGATCAACTAAATATATGAATGAACTCAATTGATGAATAGCCGTGAACCAATAGTTGATAAACGCTTCCAACTCGTACTCGTACTTGATCAACTTATTGAATTGATGATTTTCCTCGCACACTTTGTTGGTCAATTTATTAAGCTCAAATACCAAGTTTAACTAGTAGATCAACTCATAAATATAGTTGATCAACTCATTCAACTCGTGTACATAGTTGATCAACTAAATATATGAATGAACTCAATTGATGAATAGCCGTGAACCAATAGTTGATAAACGCTTCCAACTCGTACTCGTACTTGATCAACTTATTGAATTGATGATTTTCCTCGCACACTTAGTTGGTCAATTTATTAAGCTCAAATACCAAGTTTAACTAGTAGATCAACTCATAAATATAGTTGATCAACTCATTCAACTCGTGTACATAGTTGATCAACTAAATATATGAATGAACTCAATTGATGAATAGCCGTGAACCAATAGTTGATAAACGCTTCCAACTCGTACTCGTACTTGATCAACTTATTAAATTGATGATTTTCCTCGCACACTTTGTTGGTCAATTTATTAAGCTCAAATACCAAGTTTAACTAGTAGATCAACTCATAAATATAGTTGATCAACTCATTCAACTCGTGTACATAGTTGATCAACTAAATATATGAATGAACTCAATTGATGAATAGCCGTGAACCAATAGTTGCTAAACGCTTCCAACTCGTACTCGTACTTGATCAACTTATTGAATTGATGATTTTCCTCGCACACTTAGTTGGTCAATTTAATTAGCTCAAATACCAAGTTTAACTAGTAGATCAACTCATAAATATAGTTGATCAACTCATTCAACTCGTGTACATAGTTGAACAACTAAATATATGAATGAACTCAATTGATGAATAGCCGTGAACCAATAGTTGATAAACGCTTCCAACTCGTACTCATACTTGATCAACTTATTAAATTGATGATTTTCCTCGCACACTTTGTTGGTCAATTTATTAAGCTCAAATACCAAGTTTAACTAGTAGATCAACTCATAAATATAGTTGATCAACTCATTCAACTCGTGTACATAGTTGATCAACTAAATATATGAATGAACTCAATTGATGAATAGCCGTGAACCAATAGTTGATAAACGCTTCCAACTCGTACTCGTACTTGATCAACTTATTGAATTGATGATTTTCCTCGCACACTTAGTTGGTCAATTTATTAAGCTCAAATACCAAGTTTAACTAGTAGATCAACTCATAAATATAGTTGATCAACTCATTCAACTCGTGTACATAGTTGATCAACTAAATATATGAATGAACTCAATTGATGAATAGCCGTGAACCAATAGTTGATAAACGCTTCCAACTCGTACTCGTACTTGATCAACTTATTGAATTGATGATTTTCCTCGCACACTTAGTTGGTCAATTTATTAAGCTCAAATACCAAGTTTAACTAGTAGATCAACTCATAAATATAGTTGATCAACTCATTCAACTCGTGTACATAGTTGATCAACTAAATATATGAATGAACTCAATTGATGAATAGCCGTGAACCAATAGTTGATAAACGCTTCCAACTCGTACTCGTACTTGATCAACTTATTGAATTGATGATTTTCCTCGCACACTTAGTTGGTCAATTTATTAAGCTCAAATACCAAGTTTAACTAGTAGATCAACTCATAAATATAGTTGATCAACTCATTCAACTCGTGTACATAGTTGAACAACTAAATATATGAATGAACTCAATTGATGAATAGCCGTGAACCAATAGTTGATAAACGCTTCCAACTCGTACTCATACTTGATCAACTTATTAAATTGATGATTTTCCTCGCACACTTTGTTGGTCAATTTATTAAGCTCAAATACCAAGTTTAACTAGTAGATCAACTCATAAATATAGTTGATCAACTCATTCAACTCGTGTACATAGTTGATCAACTAAATATATGAATGAACTCAATTGATGAATAGCCGTGAACCAATAGTTGATAAACGCTTCCAACTCGTACTCATACTTGATCAACTTATTAAATTGATGATTTTCCTCGCACACTTAGTTGGTCAATTTATTAAGCTCAAATACCAAGTTTAACTAGTAGATCAACTCATAAATATAGTTGATCAACTCATTCAACTCGTGTACATAGTTGATCAACTAAATATATGAATGAACTCAATTGATGAATAGCCGTGAACCAATAGTTGATAAACGCTTCCAACTCGTACTCGTACTTGATCAACTTATTGAATTGATGATTTTCCTCGCACACTTAGTTGGTCAATTTATTAAGCTCAAATACCAAGTTTAACTAGTAGATCAACTCATAAATATAGTTGATCAACTCATTCAACTCGTGTACATAGTTGAACAACTAAATATATGAATGAACTCAATTGATGAATAGCCGTGAACCAATAGTTGATAAACGCTTCCAACTCGTACTCATACTTGATCAACTTATTAAATTGATGATTTTCCTCGCACACTTTGTTGGTCAATTTATTAAGCTCAAATACCAAGTTTAACTAGTAGATCAACTCATAAATATAGTTGATCAACTCATTCAACTCGTGTACATAGTTGATCAACTAAATATATGAATGAACTCAATTGATGAATAGCCGTGAACCAATAGTTGATAAACGCTTCCAACTCGTACTCGTACTTGATCAACTTATTGAATTGATGATTTTCCTCGCACACTTAGTTGGTCAATTTATTAAGCTCAAATACCAAGTTTAACTAGTAGATCAACTCATAAATATAGTTGATCAACTCATTCAACTCGTGTACATAGTTGAACAACTAAATATATGAATGAACTCAATTGATGAATAGCCGTGAACCAATAGTTGATAAACGCTTCCAACTCGTACTCATACTTGATCAACTTATTAAATTGATGATTTTCCTCGCACACTTTGTTGGTCAATTTATTAAGCTCAAATACCAAGTTTAACTAGTAGATCAACTCATAAATATAGTTGATCAACTCATTCAACTCGTGTACATAGTTGATCAACTAAATATATGAATGAACTCAATTGATGAATAGCCGTGAACCAATAGTTGATAAACGCTTCCAACTCGTACTCGTACTTGATCAACTTATTGAATTGATGATTTTCCTCGCACACTTAGTTGGTCAATTTATTAAGCTCAAATACCAAGTTTAACTAGTAGATCAACTCATAAATATAGTTGATCAACTCATTCAACTCGTGTACATAGTTGATCAACTAAATATATGAATGAACTCAATTGATGAATAGCCGTGAACCAATAGTTGATAAACGCTTCCAACTCGTACTCATACTTGATCAACTTATTAAATTGATGATTTTCCTCGCACACTTTGTTGGTCAATTTATTAAGCTCAAATACCAAGTTTAACTAGTAGATCAACTCATAAATATAGTTGATCAACTCATTCAACTCGTGTACATAGTTGATCAACTAAATATATGAATGAACTCAATTGATGAATAGCCGTGAACCAATAGTTGATAAACGCTTCCAACTCGTACTCATACTTGATCAACTTATTAAATTGATGATTTTCCTCGCACACTTAGTTGGTCAATTTATTAAGCTCAAATACCAAGTTTAACTAGTAGATCAACTCATAAATATAGTTGATCAACTCATTCAACTCGTGTACATAGTTGATCAACTAAATATATGAATGAACTCAATTGATGAATAGCCGTGAACCAATAGTTGATAAACGCTTCCAACTCGTACTCGTACTTGATCAACTTATTGAATTGATGATTTTCCTCGCACACTTAGTTGGTCAATTTATTAAGCTCAAATACCAAGTTTAACTAGTAGATCAACTCATAAATATAGTTGATCAACTCATTCAACTCGTGTACATAGTTGAACAACTAAATATATGAATGAACTCAATTGATGAATAGCCGTGAACCAATAGTTGATAAACGCTTCCAACTCGTACTCATACTTGATCAACTTATTAAATTGATGATTTTCCTCGCACACTTTGTTGGTCAATTTATTAAGCTCAAATACCAAGTTTAACTAGTAGATCAACTCATAAATATAGTTGATCAACTCATTCAACTCGTGTACATAGTTGATCAACTAAATATATGAATGAACTCAATTGATGAATAGCCGTGAACCAATAGTTGATAAACGCTTCCAACTCGTACTCATACTTGATCAACTTATTAAATTGATGATTTTCCTCGCACACTTAGTTGGTCAATTTATTAAGCTCAAATACCAAGTTTAACTAGTAGATCAACTCATAAATATAGTTGATCAACTCATTCAACTCGTGTACATAGTTGATCAACTAAATATATGAATGAACTCAATTGATGAATAGCCGTGAACCAATAGTTGATAAACGCTTCCAACTCGTACTCGTACTTGATCAACTTATTGAATTGATGATTTTCCTCGCACACTTAGTTGGTCAATTTATTAAGCTCAAATACCAAGTTTAACTAGTAGATCAACTCATAAATATAGTTGATCAACTCATTCAACTCGTGTACATAGTTGAACAACTAAATATATGAATGAACTCAATTGATGAATAGCCGTGAACCAATAGTTGATAAACGCTTCCAACTCGTACTCATACTTGGTCAACTTATTAAATTGATGATTTTCCTCGCACACTTTGTTGGTCAATTTATTAAGCTCAAATACCAAGTTTAACTAGTAGATCAACTCATAAATATAGTTGATCAACTCATTCAACTCGTGTACATAGTTGATCAACTAAATATATGAATGAACTCAATTGATGAATAGCCGTGAACCAATAGTTGATAAACGCTTCCAACTCGTACTCGTACTTGATCAACTTATTGAATTGATGATTTTCCTCGCACACTTAGTTGGTCAATTTATTAAGCTCAAATACCAAGTTTAACTAGTAGATCAACTCATAAATATAGTTGATCAACTCATTCAACTCGTGTACATAGTTGAACAACTAAATATATGAATGAACTCAATTGATGAATAGCCGTGAACCAATAGTTGATAAACGCTTCCAACTCGTACTCATACTTGATCAACTTATTAAATTGATGATTTTCCTCGCACACTTTGTTGGTCAATTTATTAAGCTCAAATACCAAGTTTAACTAGTAGATCAACTCATAAATATAGTTGATCAACTCATTCAACTCGTGTACATAGTTGAACAACTAAATATATGAATGAACTCAATTGATGAATAGCCGTGAACCAATAGTTGATAAACGCTTCCAACTCGTACTCGTACTTGATCAACTTATTGAATTGATGATTTTCCTCGCACACTTAGTTGGTCAATTTATTAAGCTCAAATACCAAGTTTAACTAGTAGATCAACTCATAAATATAGTTGATCAACTCATTCAACTCGTGTACATAGTTGATCAACTAAATATATGAATGAACTCAATTGATGAATAGCCGTGAACCAATAGTTGATAAACGCTTCCAACTCGTACTCATACTTGATCAACTTATTAAATTGATGATTTTCCTCGCACACTTAGTTGGTCAATTTATTAAGCTCAAATACCAAGTTTAACTAGTAGATCAACTCATAAATATAGTTGATCAACTCATTCAACTCGTGTACATAGTTGATCAACTAAATATATGAATGAACTCAATTGATGAATAGCCGTGAACCAATAGTTGATAAACGCTTCCAACTCGTACTCGTACTTGATCAACTTATTGAATTGATGATTTTCCTCGCACACTTTGTTGGTCAATTTATTAAGCTCAAATACCAAGTTTAACTAGTAGATCAACTCATAAATATAGTTGATCAACTCATTCAACTCGTGTACATAGTTGATCAACTAAATATATGAATGAACTCAATTGATGAATAGCCGTGAACCAATAGTTGATAAACGCTTCCAACTCGTACTCGTACTTGATCAACTTATTAAATTGATGATTTTCCTCGCACACTTTGTTGGTCAATTTATTAAGCTCAAATACCAAGTTTAACTAGTAGATCAACTCATAAATATAGTTGATCAACTCATTCAACTCGTGTACATAGTTGATCAACTAAATATATGAATGAACTCAATTGATGAATAGCCGTGAACCAATAGTTGATAAACGCTTCCAACTCGTACTCGTACTTGATCAACTTATTGAATTGATGATTTTCCTCGCACACTTAGTTGGTCAATTTATTAAGCTCAAATACCAAGTTTAACTAGTAGATCAACTCATAAATATAGTTGATCAACTCATTCAACTCGTGTACATAGTTGATCAACTAAATATATGAATGAACTCAATTGATGAATAGCCGTGAACCAATAGTTGATAAACGCTTCCAACTCGTACTCGTACTTGATCAACTTATTGAATTGATGATTTTCCTCGCACACTTAGTTGGTCAATTTATTAAGCTCAAATACCAAGTTTAACTAGTAGATCAACTCATAAATATAGTTGATCAACTCATTCAACTCGTGTACATAGTTGATCAACTAAATATATGAATGAACTCAATTGATGAATAGCCGTGAACCAATAGTTGATAAACGCTTCCAACTCGTACTCATACTTGATCAACTTATTAAATTGATGATTTTCCTCGCACACTTAGTTGGTCAATTTATTAAGCTCAAATACCAAGTTTAACTAGTAGATCAACTCATAAATATAGTTGATCAACTCATTCAACTCGTGTACATAGTTGATCAACTAAATATATGAATGAACTCAATTGATGAATAGCCGTGAACCAATAGTTGATAAACGCTTCCAACTCGTACTCGTACTTGATCAACTTATTGAATTGATGATTTTCCTCGCACACTTTGTTGGTCAATTTATTAAGCTCAAATACCAAGTTTAACTAGTAGATCAACTCATAAATATAGTTGATCAACTCATTCAACTCGTGTACATAGTTGATCAACTAAATATATGAATGAACTCAATTGATGAATAGCCGTGAACCAATAGTTGATAAACGCTTCCAACTCGTACTCGTACTTGATCAACTTATTAAATTGATGATTTTCCTCGCACACTTTGTTGGTCAATTTATTAAGCTCAAATACCAAGTTTAACTAGTAGATCAACTCATAAATATAGTTGATCAACTCATTCAACTCGTGTACATAGTTGATCAACTAAATATATGAATGAACTCAATTGATGAATAGCCGTGAACCAATAGTTGATAAACGCTTCCAACTCGTACTCGTACTTGATCAACTTATTGAATTGATGATTTTCCTCGCACACTTAGTTGGTCAATTTATTAAGCTCAAATACCAAGTTTAACTAGTAGATCAACTCATAAATATAGTTGATCAACTCATTCAACTCGTGTACATAGTTGATCAACTAAATATATGAATGAACTCAATTGATGAATAGCCGTGAACCAATAGTTGATAAACGCTTCCAACTCGTACTCATACTTGATCAACTTATTAAATTGATGATTTTCCTCGCACACTTAGTTGGTCAATTTATTAAGCTCAAATACCAAGTTTAACTAGTAGATCAACTCATAAATATAGTTGATCAACTCATTCAACTCGTGTACATAGTTGATCAACTAAATATATGAATGAACTCAATTGATGAATAGCCGTGAACCAATAGTTGATAAACGCTTCCAACTCGTACTCGTACTTGATCAACTTATTGAATTGATGATTTTCCTCGCACACTTTGTTGGTCAATTTATTAAGCTCAAATACCAAGTTTAACTAGTAGATCAACTCATAAATATAGTTGATCAACTCATTCAACTCGTGTACATAGTTGATCAACTAAATATATGAATGAACTCAATTGATGAATAGCCGTGAACCAATAGTTGATAAACGCTTCCAACTCGTACTCGTACTTGATCAACTTATTGAATTGATGATTTTCCTCGCACACTTAGTTGGTCAATTTATTAAGCTCAAATACCAAGTTTAACTAGTAGATCAACTCATAAATATAGTTGATCAACTCATTCAACTCGTGTACATAGTTGATCAACTAAATATATGAATGAACTCAATTGATGAATAGCCGTGAACCAATAGTTGATAAACGCTTCCAACTCGTACTCGTACTTGATCAACTTATTAAATTGATGATTTTCCTCGCACACTTTGTTGGTCAATTTATTAAGCTCAAATACCAAGTTTAACTAGTAGATCAACTCATAAATATAGTTGATCAACTCATTCAACTCGTGTACATAGTTGATCAACTAAATATATGAATGAACTCAATTGATGAATAGCCGTGAACCAATAGTTGATAAACGCTTCCAACTCGTACTCGTACTTGATCAACTTATTGAATTGATGATTTTCCTCGCACACTTAGTTGGTCAATTTATTAAGCTCAAATACCAAGTTTAACTAGTAGATCAACTCATAAATATAGTTGATCAACTCATTCAACTCGTGTAGCTAGTTGATCAACTATATAAATTAATGAAAATCTTTGATCAACTTAAGAGTAAGCTGATCAACGAAGTTCATAAACTCGTTCAATTGTTGGAAAGCCTCGTTCACCCAGTTGATCAATTAATTCAATTCGTACTGACTTAGTTGATAAACTCCTACGCCTAGTTGATTAAATCGATGAATAACCTCGTTCACATAATGTGATCCTTTCTTTCAATTGTTATTTATAACTTCGTTCACGTAGTGATCAACTCATTTAACTATTTATCAATTGATTTCATTGTTTAAAAGACTCGTAAACTAAGTTGATCAACTCGTGGTTTTGGTAAACCTTCTCTCGAATTGACCAGCTCTGTTTCCTATAAAGTTGGACAATGAGTTATTGCAGGCGTCGATATCTATGGACAAAAGACCAATCTTCGGTCACTGAGCAACACGTTGAACGGTCTCGAAAGTTGATATCTGTGAACAAACACATTGAAATGGACTGGTATTTGAGTTTGGATCACAACAGAAGCTTCGCCTTAAGCGCTCATAGCAAGGGAATCGACTTTATTTGATCAATGCCGTGCACTAACTTACCAAAACTGGCAAGAATCGCCTTGATTTTGAGATCGTTGCTAAAAAAAACCCGCCCGGGCACTGCCTGAAAACTTGTTGGGAAACGCTGTGAGCAAAAATCTTGAACTTTTCCCCTCTCATTGGTTCGACAAGGTTGAGGAACGAGGATCTCATAGTTGAATTTGGAAGTGATGCGTTGTTTACATAGTGTACGACCGTCCTAACACTTGTTGACTAACGCGGTGATAGTAAAATTGGGGCGCATTGGCTTATTGGTAAATATATTAGGTTACTAAGCGAGAGCTAGATTTGTTACGCGTTTATCATCCGTTCTATGGCACGAGACTGCGATTCCTTGCAACTTTGTGTCTTAAAGTCTTTTTTATGAGGTTAAAGAACTCATAACCCTACTCGTCAGCTTGACAGTAAACACCTGCTGGTTCAAGTCACAAAAAAGTGTTGACAGGCTTGCCGCTTACGGACCACTTCATCAATCCCCAGCATTCAAATTTGTCTGATCCAAGATTTTTGGATTGAAAATTTCTCCGCGACTGTCGCAGACTGTTATTTCCTATTTGATTGAGTTTGTAGGGTCGCTCCATTGAGCTTGCCAACTCATTGAGCTCATGTTGATAACATTTTTTAAGATACTTTTTTAAAGAAACTTTTCTCTGATCTTCGAACTTATTGCAAGATCAACGACGACTTCCTGTCAAAGAGAAACAAGACCACCTTCAGCAGAGTCATCAACAAGTCTTTGTGTGCCCACACTTTGTCTAACAGGCTAATCTGTTCCTCTTTTAGAATAGCCCGCCCATTTCATCTAAGTATGTTCCAGATTAGCTAAGGCAACACCCTTTCCAGATTCAACCTTTCTAATATAGTTAATCTTACATGTGCCAACAAGTCACAAGATCGTCAGATTCTCCATCAAGTGTCGAGCTAACCAGGCTATCCGTTGCTCATTGTAGGAAGGGGGTAGCATTTGACTAGGGCCTTGTCTATATTAGCTATATACAAACCTTCCTAAGAACAACCTTTCGTAGAAAGACAATTTAGGACGACCGACCGTTGGAGAATTTTGCCAAGAAAATAAAATTGTCAACAGATTCCTCTACAAGTTTTTCTTGGGAACAACAGTTGAACTAATCTGCTCTAGGTTAGCTAAGTCAGCAACCTTTCTGTGATCAACCGTTGTTAGAATACAAATTTTCATCAACTGACAACAAAGTCAGGATCAGCAAATGTTATTACCCGTCCCTTTTGCATAATAGGCGCCCCCTCATTACTTACTTAAGGTGGCGCTACAGTCCGGGGTGGACCTGGGCCTGGCGCCCCCTCATTGATCTAAGATTTTTCGAGATTAGCTAAGCCAGCAACCTCCCCTATGCAAAATACTGTCGCAGTGGTTCAGTTGAAAGTGGGTCACTCTTTCTTCAACATTCACACCTGCCAATCGAACATTTTCATATAAATACCTTTTTCGCTATCGCCAGATCAATTTCTGGAGGCGATTACTGCCGTTACTGGTAAGAAAATAAGTTTTCGCAACCTTCCTTCCGCTGGAAATTGAAGTTTAAAAGCGCTTTCCAGCGAGTCGCCCTTGGCACCACAATTTTCACTCTCACTTTGAATATGCAAATATCCCCCACACTCAACCGACATAACGAGCTTAGTATTTACATTCATCTATGGTCCATCCATTGGAGGGTCATTCCTGACCTCACTTGAATGCCATTTGGCCGAACCCTTTAGCATAAATAATGACAAATGCAATGCAGCACCGCACGTGTGCTACGTAACCAAGGAGGAGATTTGATTTACAAATCCCCGTCGACATGATTTCATACGCAAATCGGGCTCAGCATTTCTAATTGCCTAGCTGATTGCGTGTGCGTGTGCGTGTGTGCCTGTGTTTGCCTTATGTTAAATTAATACCCGCCATACATGGCTTAGCTGTACACGGGTCCGGACAAACAGTCAAGTGGCTGCCCACTCCAATAGCAATGAACCAGCAACAAGTGGTCGGAAGCGCTGGCACGCCAGGTGTTGGAAGTCATCACCCTCCAAAGGTAACCAACAGCGGCACGCATGTATTTCAAGTCAACCCCTTTCCACTATCGTTTAAATGGAATAAAAATAGAAACTCACCACCACCGACAGGCGGGCCTCGCCTATATCTTGGGGGGGACATACTTAAAATGCGAACGAAACGCAATATTCCAAGTGACCTGGTTCTGTTTGCCGAGCGCAGCGCCGCACGAAGGATGCGGTTGAGTGGATCCGGGTATATTGGAGGAGGACCAGGGAAGGACTCGTTTAGTTGCTCGATTACCCAAAATAATGTCGATGCCGTTGTACCGTGTATTGGAGCGCACACCCTTTGGTTCCCATCGCTTGTATAGGGGAATAGTACTCGCATGTGGGGTGAGAGAAGAAGGATGTCATCCCCGAGTCAATTCAATTTTTTCCTCTTTTTTTACATTTTATTTTCACAAATTTTGTTCCGCTTCTTCATTTTCTTTTTTTGTGATTGTGGTTTTCCTAATAGAGTTCCGCTTCAAAGGGTTGCTGCTGGTGGTTTTGTGGAACGCACTTGACATGCTATATGTTGATGGGAGGAGAAGCCTATATTTAGATCGTATCATTGTGTTTGTTTTTATTTTTTTACGTGATGATGACGGGAGCTGCCAGGAGAAGACGTCATTCGGATTTGGAATACTGTTGTTTGGATTAAGTGAATTGTTGGGGAAGGGGGAAAATACGCTGTCATCTGGAATGTTTCTCTTGTGAAGAAATCAGGACCAATGTCCTCAATTGAGGATATTTACCTGATGTAAAGGGTGTCCCATAATTCACGCAAAATGGAATTTTGATGAAAATACAGATTTTTAATTAGAAAGCTTCAATTTTTTCTTGATTCATAGAGTATACAGATTGGGGTTATGTGTGTAATAGCACATTGGATAAATGTGCGCCACGTTTTTGCATAAATGTGGCTCCCAATTTCCTCGTTCAATGCGTTGGTGGTCGTGGGCTTGTTTGAATAGACCTCTATAAATTTTCTGTCTTGTAGGGGACACAATTTTTTTTTTTTGATAATCGCTCAAAGAAAAATCATCGATAGACATTGCAGAGGTATAACGCGAGGGAGCGGTCTGCAATAGTGAGGGACTTGAGCCCGTATTAAAAAACATCCCATAGACTGAGTCCACTCTGCCTTCATGACATTGCACCTGGTCGTTGGACTTATCAGCAACAATTTAATATTCTTTGGGCAATGAAAATGAAAGAAAATAATTTTATAATAGGTATTTAACTCACTTTTTTATTAATGTAAAGCTTCTTTGTATACTATATTAGAAGTTTTGTTTCTATCGGCTGAGATAGTGATATTTCCTGCATTACTTACCCTGGAGCACGCTACGTAATTATCTATAACTGCCTGTGAATTCAACTCCTACTTTCCTTAAAGTTTGTCCCTCTAACTTATTGATTGTCATGGCAGAACAAACATTAATAGGAAATTGAATCCGCTTAAACTGAAATGGATAATTGCTGGGAATTATTTGTATTCTTAGTATAAACACCGTATCTCCTTTACCACACCCATTTAAAATTAACGCATCTATAACATTTTTCTGTAACGAAATCACTCACATTCTGGTACCATTACAAAGCTTAGGGGATTCAAATTGCGAAGCAACATAATGGGAACTCCAACTTTTAATTCCAGACCATGGACTGTAATTCTATTAAAAAACTCGACCGGGTAATTTACTGCCTGATTTTGATTGCAAATAGCATTTATAAACAGGTACGACGTGTATCACAAGGAATTTTGCCTAATGTAATAATACCACGATCTGGTATCACTGATACCCATTTGATATTTCTTTCTAGATACTTTTTTTTTGTAAGCAAAACAGAGATAAAAAACCTTTCCTACAAATTTGACATTTCTTTTATGGCTTTTATGTTTCATAGCAAACCAAACAGCATACTGCCTCTGTCTGTCTCCCTCTCCGTCAAGGTTAAAAGAGATGTCAAAATATTGCGCGGTTAGTATGTTTGATTTGAGAATGAAGTGCATATCTACTCACTCAGAAAATCGTAAAAATGTTCCAAATTTTGCCTATTTATTTCAAAAACCTTTTAAGTTATCGAGTTATTGGATATCCTATGTTGTACCTGCAGTTGTCCTCTATAAGCTGGTATTTACTATATTTAAATGCTCCCAGTATTTTCGAACGGAAAGCGTGACAAAGAAAAAAGCAAAACGAAACGAAAAATTAATTACTCTTGTCCAATGTTTTCCGGAGTTTATAGAGATATAGAGTTGAAACAAAGTAGATATTGTAGGCCTAGGTATCCTCTATAGGCCTTTGACAAATGCACCAGAATATATTGAGCAGTTTCTAAGATATTTGCATTTAAATACATGCAGTCAAATTCAATCTTAGTCGAACAGAACTACACCAATTCTATTTATATCATTTATTTGTTCTTGAAATCTAAATGATTTTCCAATGAAAGGTGTTATTGTGAATGACCCGCTATTTCGGTAGCTGTCACTTTTGAAGCTTTTATTCTTTGACATTTCACAAGTAGAAACTACACCATTACTAAAAATGGAACGATACACGCTTCAACAACGCATTGAAATTATTAAAATTCACTACAAAAATGGTGAAAAAACACAAGCAACGAAACCATTGATCTTTTACGGCAAAAGTTTCCGGACCATGTTATCTCTCGAAGAGGTGATCAAAATTGGCCACCGAGATCTTGTGATTTAACACCTTGCGACTTCTTCCTTTGGGGCCACGTGAAAGATAAGGCCTACGCCAACAGCCCAGCGTCGATTCAAGACCTCAAACATAAAATTCGTGAGGCTATCGAGGACATAGGGCAGCCACTTTGCGATTTGGTTATAAAAAATTTCATGAAAAGGATAAGGTCCTGTATGCGTGCTCGTGGTGGCCATTTGGCTGCTGTTATTTTTCATTATTAACGGCATACCTTCCTCTTTATTATGAAATAAACTTCCGATCATTTATCTAAAAAAAAATGGCATTTTTCTTTGGATACCAAAATAACACCTCTTATTGGAAAACGATTTATTATGAACTTGTCCATACAAAATTAAACATCAAATGGTACAAGGATAATAGATAAGAAAAATGAGACATTCTGTAGCTGGGGCGGCCCTATAGTGAAAACTATGTTAAATTGCAAGTTTAATACCGACAGGAACAAAATTAGAAGTAAGTTACAATTACTTATTAGGAAAGTAAACAAAAATTAAAAATAAAAACTTAAAAAAATTAAAAAAATAAAAATTAAAGCCGAATATCAGTAACTAAACCATGAAATCGGCAATAAGTGAATCTAAATCAACATAGTTTAAGTTAAAAAGTCATGTTTGGCTCGGGAAGAGGTGTAGGTTACCCAATTGCAGACAAAAAAAGATGATCACTATAAAATCTTCGGCTGCTTCAGTCCGGGAGTGGGTCTTGTCCTGCATGTCACCATAACAAAAAATAATGTGTTCATCTAAAAATAAACTAAGGCTGAATCTATTGGCCACCTACTAATATGCCCTCCCGACCTTTCGCATTCCTATTCCACGTACCTTCATGCAGGAATGGCCCAAAAAAAACGCCGATGCTTTTGTTACGATGTCATACTAAGCTTACATTATAACGTTAATTGAGAAGTCATATTTAGTTATGAAATCAAATCAAAAAAAATATATGTTCACGCCAAATCTAATTGAACGTACCTACAAGTACCTTAAATTCCAGCAGTTATTTGTCGTACGAAAAGCCAGAGGTCGCTTTGGAATCTGTTTGAGATCGGAAACAGCCATATTTTTTATCTCCCATCTTCTCGATCCCAGGTTGCAGAGAGAGCAGATAGGGTTAATGTCAGTTCTATGAGGCCTGAAATTGAGATCAAGGGTTTCAGTTCTGCATTTAAAAATTAAACTCATCTCTGAGACGGAGAGTTCTAAGTTAAAATAATTGCAACTGCCCAAGCTTAAATTTAGGCGACTGTAAGTAACCCTTGATGCAGATTCTCTAGCCCTTTCGAGTTGCGTGTTATATATTCGAAATTTATCCCAAATGAAAGAACGAAAAGAATTCCTTCATAGGTAGGCAAACAAAATAATTTACAATAGTCTAATGTATGTCCCTTTCTAATAAAATTTCTCAAATCTCAATACGATATAAAAAGCCAGCGATATCTTTGCACTTCCTGATGTTAATAGGCCTATGAATTTCTGGAACTACAAATAGGTACTATTATTTTCCCATCCAATTTCTTTTCTTTCTACTCCTGAGTTTTATTTCCTTAACCGCGAAGATAAGTAAAGGGTTTTTCAACAGGGACGCTACAAATGTAGAGCGACAGGGACAGCAAACGACGCCGAATTTTTTGCCGCTCTTTTGACATTTCTCTTCAGTAAGTTTTGCCATTTCATGATGGAAAGATATACGAGCCAGCAACGAGTCGTAATTATTAAAATTTACTACCGAAATTTGGAGTCGGTGGCCTCAACGGTAAGAGCGCTGCGTCCAATTTATGGTCGTCATAATCGTCCTAGCAGATCAACAATTGAGCGTCTAGTGGAAAAATTTGAATCCACAGGCACAGTAAAAAATGTTCCGGTGCCAGTGAGACAAAGAAGTGCCCGTAGTGTCGAGAATATTGCTGCCGCTGAGGCTTCAGTTGAAGAAAGCGCAAATGTGTCTCTCACACGTCGTTCTCAAGCGTTGGGCATCTCTGTGACATCGTTGTGGCGAATTTTGCGAAAAGATCTTGGCCTACATCCTTACAAGATTAAATTGACGCAAGAACTGAAGACCACCAGAAGCGTCGTTTGTTCGTGAATTGGGCTGAGCAACAACTTGAAAATGATTCGGATTTTCATCGAAAAATCATCTCCAGCGATGAGGCTCATTTCTGGCTGAATGGCTTCGTCAATAAACAAAATATGCGGTATTGGTCAGGCAGCAATCCACACGTACTCCATGAGTCATCATTGCATCCCGAAAAAATTACGGTTTGATGTGGTTTATGGGCCGACGGCGTCATTGGGCCGTAGATCAAGACCGGCACGTTACTGTGAATGGGAATCGCTACCGTTCAATGATAACCGAATATTTTTAGCCCCAATTGGATGATATGGACTTGGAGGACACGCAGGATGGCGCCACAAGCCACACAGCGAATGTCACAATCAATTTATTGGAAACCAAGTTTGGAGAACGTGTTATCTCACGAAATGGTCCAGTCGCTTGGCCGCCTCGGTCGTGCGATTTGACGCCGTTAGACTATTTCCTGTGGGGCTTCGTCAAGTCCATGGTCTATGCCAACAAGCCAGCGACGATTGATGAACTTCGTACGAATATCGAACGTGAAATTGCAGCAGTATCGGCCGATTTATGCTTGAAAACCGTCGAAAATTGGGTTCAGCGTCTGGACTTCTGCAAGCGTGCCCGTGGTGGCCATGCAAAAGAAATCGAGTTCCATACATACATCTGTGGCAATAAGTTAAAGTAGCTTATGTCGATTTTTGTCACTTTTCAGTATAAGCAAAACAAGTTTGGTTTACTCTTTTTTATACATGTTTTATTTTAATAAAAAAATAACCTTAAGGGCTAGACACATGAATTTTTTTTCCAGTAGAGACAGTAACAATGTTCACAAAGCCTTATATTTATTTTATTTATATCTCAGTCCAATTTTCCGCAAAAAATATTTTTTAAACTTAAGCTATTTTAAAAAAAACATAAAAGTTTATGCAATCACTTAAGTGACATAAGATGTTTCAATAAAATCGTATTAAATATTTTATGGGCTTATGTCAACTTAAGCTATTTTAAAAACTGATAAAACGAATCATGCTCTTACATAAGTTCTAAGGCCTAAAAAAATTATAGTTTTTAAAACTTCACTTCTAATAAATAAACACTAATTGCTCAAAAGTTTGCTTAATAACAAAACAAAAAATTCCATGCAGGCTTGGAAAAAAATGTTTCTCAAAAAAAATTAAATTATTTCTGATATTTCCATCAAAAAAGTTAAAAAAATGCAATAAATTAGTATTTAGTATTATCATTATAAATATAATTTAAAACTTAATAGCTAAAATTAAAAAAAAAAAAAACTTTGTAGATTTCATCACAACTCGTAGTTTTAAAAGTCTTAAACGATTATAGGATTAGGATGATAACGAATGATTTTACCCTTGAAGTAAAAAAAACCGAACGGCTTTTTACCAATGGATCTTATTAACTGGTACCAATCCCTAGGATGGTGAATTTTTACGGTAGATGTTTTCTTCTTTCTCTCAATAGCCGCGTGGTCAGAATCACACTCCATATGTGTGTGACCAGGTACCAGAAATTTATGGTCAATCACTTCAATATTGGAATTGTTACTGAAAACCTCAAACATTGTAGCAACATATCCATTTTTGTTTTGACCTACGCAACAATCACTGTAAAAAATTAGATGCTTTACGTTTTGTGGAATTGTTTGGAGGTGCTTGAAGACGCAAGATGATATCTCATTTCCTCCACGGTTTGCCACAGATTCATCCCACATGTAACAATAAGCTTGATTAGTAACGCAATCGTGAAGGGTTAAGTTGTACGTCCATAGTTGCCTTTTATAAAACGACATGTTTGTTCTTAAAAACGGTGTGGGCAGACATTGTTGCAAGTCGAATGCATAAACTTTAACTGAATCCATTGTCCTAGCATATTCTTTGTCTTTGTTCTTGGAATTGTGTGCTAGATCGGAAGCCTTGTGGTGTTTTTCTTGCTCTTGTTTGAAGATAAGCTTTTCTTCTCCAGTTCCCATTTCAACTTTCGACTTCAATATTTCACATTTGTGGCAAGTATCGAGTTTAGGTTTTTTAAATTTAATATTCATAGTTTTAAATATTTTTGAGAAAGTAGAAATTGAAGCCACTGTCTCGTATTTTTCGCAGTACAAGTTATACATAGAAGAGAGTGTTAAGTCACTGTGAAAGTATTTTTGGCTGCTGTCTCTTCGGGTATAGTGCGATTCGTACGCTGGGAAACTGTTAATGTGATCTCGGATCTCGTTTTCTTGTTGAATCGTAATCCTATTGGACACCCCACGCCCTCGTTTGTCAGGTTCTGTTGTTGTCCCCGATGAATTGATCTTTTTCTTTACAACAGTTTTGATAAATTGCTCCGTTTCGGATAAAGTAGCACGAAAACATTTTTAGCAAACTGAAGTTCTTTTTCCATGGGCTTCTAAGAAATAATAGTTCGAAAAATTTCTATTTCCTGGTCTAGTTAGATGTTTCGACGTCCGCTTAAACTTAGTTTCCGCAACAACGATGAGACCACAAACGTAGGCGTGTCGCAGGTTGTAGTTGCCCAGTGCCCAATACTTTTCAAATATATTTTTTTGATCCTCAGTAGTAATTTTTGATCTACAATTTTTGCGACAAATCCCTAGTGGCTTAAACTCCCTGGCTTTCACAGTTTTTCCGGTAGGCGTTATAATATAAGCCTTTCCAGTGTTTCTTTTCACTTTCTTGGTAGCTCTATGTTCTTTTGCTTCTTTTACACAGCCATTGGATGTTATCACTTCACTATCACTATTACTCACCATATGCTCCTGATGTTCACATAAATTTCTTTCCAAAAGGGCTCCAGCCTGCCTTGTGTTCTCACTGATGACACTTTCTTCACTCTCACTGTCTGCACTGGGGAGAAAATCAGGATCCTTTACGCTGTCATCATCACCATCAACTTCAAAAAGGGGAAAATGTTGGGAAACCTTCTCAACATCGAAGTTAACTCCATAGTTATACGATGATGCAGTTTCGTTTAAAACTGGGCTTTCAAAAACATCGGTATCTTCAAAACTAGCCCCTTTGAATGGGATAGGTTCTGTTGTACATAACAAAATTACAAATTTTAATCGTTTTGAAAACTTTCAATTAGTTAAATGTTACTCACTATCTTTACTGCCTCCGATGTCGTTAGATCCACGCTCATCTTTACCCGATGAGGCTTTTTTTAATGCCATAGACAGTATTTTTCTTGATCGATTCATATTAACTCACTTAAAAGGCCTTGCGTAATACAATTTTGAGTTTTTGCGACCACTAGGAAAAAATTTATCCTATATTTAGCATAATTCTTCGTTAAGAAATAGCTTAACAATATCTTGAATAGCACTTACCTGTTCGAAGACCTTTTCAGAAATGAAGATATTTTTATATTCACTTAACTCACGTAAAGGAATTTATTTGCATGAAGGAAAATAGCTTATGTTTACCTAAGCAAACACTAATATTGAATTTCAAAGGAGAAAAATAGCTTATGTAACTTAAGCTGTTTTAAAAAATTGGGTTTTATCAAAAAGAAATTTTTTTAAAATAGCTTAAGTCGACATAAGAACAAATTTGCTGCAATTTAACATTGGGTAAAAATAGCTTATGTCGACTTAAGTGATAAACTTATTATGTTCTCATAAGTCATAATAACTTATGTCATGACTTAAGTTATTTTAAAAAAATACATATTTTCCAAGATTTCATAAATTTTTTCTCGATCTAGACTTAAGCTATTATATAAATGCAATTGTGTACCAAAAAAACTTAAGCTGTTTTATTTTTTTTAAATGTAACGGTTTTTAACCGACGTAGAATAACGAGACCCAGACTAAAAGAAAGCATAAAAACAGGAGAACATAGTGAACCAAAGAGCTCCACTTTCGCTTAAGTCGACATAAGCTACTCTGACTTATTACCACAGATATATTTGGAATTTTTTTTTTTGTTTTGTATATGGTTTAGAAAAAAAAAAAATTAAGCCATATATGGCTCTCTATGCATATAGCTTACTTTGTGTGAAAGCCTGTGAAACAGTTTCTTTTGTCATTGTAGCACAAGAATACATTACACATGTCACAAAAAGTGTAGGAACGGAAAGAACAATCATTTTGACAAAGTTGTCTATTCGTTAGCCATTTGGGAAAATGTCCAATATTGTCCGCTCGAACAGAATTCAGTGGAAAATCTTGGCGCTTCATTCTTTTACTGCTAGAAGGAGTACCTTCTCTGCTTGTAGTCGGAGATGAAGTCGGAGTGGTCATAGGACGTCCTCGTTTTTTAGGTTTTCCTGCTTTGCAGAGGTGCTCAGCTATTATAAGCTTGAAGTCAAACAGCGGCATATATTCCTCTGACTTACGACGCCATAAAATCCACGAGTTGACAATACACATATCTATCATGTGGAAACAAATTTTTTTATACCATTTTTTTGTACGCAATTGAATTCTATAAAGTCCAAGTAATGAATCGAGTAAATCAACGCCACCCATATTATAATTATAGACGTCAACTGCCTTCGGCGACTTGATTTCGATGTACTTTTTGTCCTTCTTACTAAAACGCGTTTTGGTTGAAACAGGATCGCTTCCCACGTAAGTGGAAACAATATTGACAACTTTATTGTCAAACCAAGAGACGAGGCCAACTTCAACTCCATCGATATTAGCTACTTTTTCGACCATGCTTCCACGTCCCAGCTTTTTCAATTCTTTTTCAGGTGGCATCTTTGAATTAGGGACTCGATTAATCCTTACCGTACCCAAAGGCAATAAACCATTTTTCATAAGGTGAACTTCAAGATTGGGGCTGTTGAACCAATTGTCAAAAAATATTTTGTAGTTTTTTCCTTTTGGTACAGTAGCCGCTAGTCTTGTTACAGCATTTCCACTTACTCCCAAATTGGCCCTTCTGGCATCTCATGGGTTGGAGTCTGTTGTAAATGTACCGACAAGATTGACATCTGGTAGTTGTTTAGATCATATTTACGGACGTTTTGCCAAAATTTCTCTGGACGCTTGTGAAAAATATGTCTTGGATGTTGCAATAACTGATCATTCAATGACAGGTTTATTAGTAAATACGATTATTAAAAGTAAAAGCCATAAGCCTAGTTCACACAATGTGGTAACCAAAATTGATTTTTCAAAATTAAATATTCTTAGCTTTGAGTCATGGGAATGTGTTTTTACAGAACCAGATGTATCCACATCGTATGATCTCTTTTTAAAATGCCTTACTAATCATATACATGATTGTAGTTTTACAAAGAATATTAAAAGGTCGTCCAAAAGACTCAAACCTTGGATAACTACAGAGTTAGTACAATTAATCAATAAGAAAAACAGACTGCGACAGAAATGTTATAAACACCCTGGTAGAACAAATCTGAAAAATATTTACAAAAGGTTATGCTTGGAAGTAAAAAATAAAGTTCCTATTTGCCGTGATACCTTTTACAAAAATCAATTTAACATAAACAGAGGAAATATAAGAGCAAAATGGAAAATTGTTAATAGCATCCTTAATAAGCCCTCTTCCTTTAAAAGTCCTACTACGATTCTTTTTAATGAACGCATCGTCACTGATAGGCTTGAAATTGTAGACATCTTCAATAATTATTTTGCCAACATTAGCCATCCGAATTTTAGTAGTTCCTTTTGTAAGAATTCCAGTTTTGTTTGTACCACTTATGAAACTGCTCAGAGATGTACTTTTTTCTTTCAGCCAATCACAGGCATAGAGTTGTTAAAGACTATAGGTTCTCTGAAAAACTCAAAGTCCTGTGGCATTGATGGCATTTCAAATGGGATGTTGAAGAATATTGCATGTTTTGTCGTTGACGTCTTAGCGCATATTTTTAATAAAAGTGTTTTATCTGGAATTTTTCCCGTAGCTCTTAAATCTGCGGATGTAGTTCCACTTTTTAAAAAAGGTGCCACAAACAATGTAAGCAACTACAGACCTATTTCGCTCCTTCCTTCAGTAAGCAAAGTTTTTGAAAAAGTTGTGAAAAAAAGGATTTTAAATTTTCTGAATAAAACAAGTTTTTTCAGTTCTCTTCAATATGGATTTCAAATAGGTAAAAGTACGGAGGATGCACTACTTAACTTTTGCTCCCAAATTTTTAATAGCTTAGACAAAAAAAAGTTTACTGCAGGTCTGTTCGTCGACATTACCAAAGCATTTGATATGGTTAACCATTCTATTTTGTTGCGGAAAATAGAAAATGCTGGTTTTCGAGGCTTTATTCTTGAGTGGTTTAAATCATATCTGGAAAATATATCTCAAAGAGTAAGGATTGAAGGGACTAGAAGTCAAATAAAATTTTTAAATCTAGGCGTACCACAAGGCTCTGTTTTGGGACCAATTCTATTCCTGATATATATCAACTCTTTGTTTGAGCAAAATTTCAAAGGCCTTATCACTGCATTTGCCGATGATGTTGGTTTAACCTATGGTTCAGTAAGCCCTTTAAATTTAATTGCGGATATCAATTCAGATTTAGAACTGTTTAGAATATGGTTTGCTTCACACAGGCTCATGATTAGTTCTAAAACAAAAATAATGTTTTACAGTCTAGCATCTCAAAATTCATTTGACGCTAATGTTTATTTTCATGCACCTAAAGTTTAAACTGCCGAGTTGCTTCTGTGGCACCAGCCATTCCGCTCAAACATTTTGTAGCAATCTCAACTGCAGTGAAAATTGTTTTCAAATTGATAGCGTCACTGAATTTAAATACTTGGGGCTAATTATTGACTCTAAAATGAGTTTTAATTATCACATTGATAACTTAAGGCAATATTTTCGTATGACGCTTAGGAATTTTTTTTATCTGAAGAATTTCTGCTCAAGAAACCTTCTTAAGATAATTTACTTTGGAATTTTCCAATCAAAACTACAATATGGCATTACTTGTTTGGGGGGATCATGTTTTAACAGAGTCCAACCACTTCTTGTTTTACAGAAATTTATTGTAAGAAAAATATGCGGAAAAAACCGGTTACATCCAAGCTATTCATTATTTTACGATTTGAAAATTCTTCCTGTACGACATTTATACTGTTTTAAGGTTCTTAAGTCTTTTTTCTATAGATCTGGTAACTTGAATATTAGAGTTCTTGAAAATTATAATATACGTCGTAATCATTTGAATCTAGTAGCTGTTCCTCAATTTCGAACCACAGCATTTAGAAATTTTTACACGGTTTCATCGCGCAGCCTTTTTAATAAGCTTCCTTTATCGATTAGGACTCTTAGTCATATTAATAAATTTATGAATCATGTAAGACATTGGCTTCTATCACAAGATATTAATCGTTTAGAGTCCGTTTTGAGTTCTCATTCGTAGTCTGATTACTGATTTTTTTGATGTTTTGGTGTTTTGTTTTTCTTTTTATAAAATGTAGTTTTGTTCTCCAAAATTTAATTTTGTTATCCAATTTGGATTTTGCCTATGTTTCATTTTTCTTCAATGACATAATATATTTTCGTACTTAACGTTTAATGAACTTCTTATATAATTTGTGAAATTGTAAAATCTGCTTTATCGGAAAGGGTCACCCCACCCATCTATTTACATTATTGTTATTTAACTCTTGAAGTGGCATTTAATACTATTTCTGATTAAGAAATATAAAATGTCTCTTATTTTCCCTAGTTAATAATATTTATTGTAAATATAATGAACGAAGAATAGTTCGAATTAATTTGTAACTTTATTACTAGTGAAAATAAACTTTATACATACATACATACATAATTAGGTGCTCCTTCCGGATACGTATCACTTTGGGCTCCAGCAAAAATGTCGAAATCGTAGCTAAAACCTGATACTCCACTCAACACAAAATTTTTGAAACCCCATTTGTGAGGCTTAGCCGGATTATATTGTTTTAAGTGGTGCCGGCACTTCGTGGCAATAATTTGCTCATCAACGACCAAATGTTCCTCCTTAGGTACGAGCAATAATTGATCACGGATCTTGCTTAGCAGCGGTCGAATCTTGAATAGCTTGTCAAACCCGGCTTCACCTGGCGACTTCATATCGTCGTTATTGTTGAAGTGCAAAAAACGTTTTATAGTTTCCCATCTATTGCAAGTCATGGTGCCACGTACAAATTCTTGACCAACAGTCTTATTGTGTCTTGAAGATGGTAATTGTACCAACGATATGTATAATACCATGCCTAAAAATATAACTTATTAGAGCTTTTCACTAATGTAGTTAAATTTAACTTACCTATAAATTGCTCTATTTCGTTTAGAGGAATATTAGCGGGCCTATTTATGGAGTGCAACTAGATTTGACTGTTCAACTATGAAGGTTATCAGATCGTCGGTAAAAAAAAAATTAAAAAAGTCTTCTGGCGTCTCCAGTTTATCGATAAAACTTGGAAGATTGGTATTTCCTTGAAATGGAAAGCTCTCTTTCGAATACGGGGGCAAGTGACTTTCCTTCCAAATCGGTGCTGCTTTTTTTGTCGGCTTTGCTTTCGAAAAGTGGGGCCTGTTACAGTGGTCATCTGAACCACTCTCATCGGTTTCCGGTATATACATATCTTCCTGTTCGACCTTTTGATGCGTATTCGTCATTACTTTGAAGGGGATCATCGATTTCGTTGACGTTTCGTAAGTTACCGTAAAATGATTGTACATTCATTTTAGAAAATTAAATTTTATATGTAGGTACAGTGAAAGCCCTCCGTATTGGTAGCAAAAAGATCTCAAATATGTAGAAGTCGGAACTAATCATCAAAATGTCTTGACATTTAGAAGTCGGGGAAAACCATAAAAAAATTGAATTGGGGGAATCCCACTAATCCACATTTAGATGTTGTTGTCGGAAAATTCGTTTATTCGGACTGACCTTCCGGGCAACCATTCCGAATTAAGTACCGTTTTAAATAAAAAAAAAATCTTAAAAATGAAAAGCCATATATGGCACTGTATGCGGTAGAGAGTCGAGCTTTTACTGTATATAGAACATATCATTACTGCATAAAGAGCCATATATGGCTTCCGCAGTTTTTGTAAGAAATAGTATATATTTTTATATATACAGTCAAATTATATTTTTTTATGAAAAATAACTTTATTTTCTTTCGGAAAAAAATTATTATTGAAAAAAAAAAATGTTTTTTTGTGGTGCAAATTTAATTCTAAATTGAGCAAAATTCACTTTCATGCACCCACGTGAGACGCTTGAACAAAACTCATTGAAACACGAAATGAAGCAACACAACAAAAATTCTTTACATGGCATTCCAATAGAAAATAGTGCAAAAAAAATTACCAATACAATCGATTTCACTTAAGTACCGTTTTAAATAAAAAAAAAATCATTAAAAATGAAAAGCCATATATGGCACTGTATGCGGTAGAGGGTTAATTATTTATTGTTATGAAATATGATGCATCTTTTTCAATCATCTAATGTGCCTGTTATGTACGGATACAAAGTGATTTATAATTTGTTTGCTTTCTATATAAAGTAAAATTGTGTCGTATGCAATAAAATGTAAAATATAATATTGTGAATAAGTCATAAACATATAATTGACATTTGTCAATAAAAAGTCTACACTAAATGTATATAAACAAAAGGTATAAATGTCAAACATTTTTCGATATGTGAATCATTCCCGAAATAAAACCCGAACTTTTATAACGTTGTTAGAAATTACCGTGTATTTTCTTTAAACTTATCCGCTGTTTTTTACAGAAAATATTTTCAACGGGAAAATAACTCATTTTACACAGTTTCCCCTTGTGTCATTAAAATACAGTTTTTTGGACAAAACATGCCAAAAAATTCAACTAATGAACGTCTTAATGTTTCCATTTTCAGTTAATGAATGTAACGCTTATGGCTTAGTTTTTTATTTTTTAAACAAAATGTTTTTTTTTTAAGTTTTTTTTTTAATAAAAATTGTTTAGTAATAGCAGAATAAAGGTAAAACAATCGATTGTTATTTTTTTTTTGTTTATTCGGGAAGTTTCATGCAGTAGAGGGTTAAGAAAAGGTTGTTGTTAAAAATTAAGTAATGGCAACTCTTTCTTTTCTTATTTCTATTTTCACTCATCTATTACTTATATTCTAACTCAAATCATTTACCTCTGCTTTTCATTATTTTTGCCAAATGAAAGCCTATATAATGGATGTTAACGATCTAGTTTATGAGTCTTTTTTTAGCAACATAACTACGTTTAAATAAAGTGTTCTATTTCTTGAATGTTTCGATCTTTCTTGTTCGTACTACAGTGGTTCCTATAAAGTTTTTATTATAGCTGTATTTTATTAAAACATGAACCTCCCCAACAAGCAGTACCGTATTGCAACTTAGAGTGAAAAATTCCATAGTCCGCTATAAACGTCAAAGTGGTTACATCTTTCGTCACGCATCGTTACGTACCGCGCGCTCAATATCAAACCTAGAACAACAAGTGTGAACCGCCAAACAAGGCGGCAATACCACTTTCGGAAGACTCTGTTGAAAGTCAGTTGGACAGCGACAAAATGTCAGTCCCTCTAACCTGCATGTCACAACGATGTGACGACGATGTGACGACGACCCCTGGTTTAATGTTGCCGCAAATTCTAATTGCCAATAATAACCCCGAAGTGGATATTCTGCACACAAGCACAACCCCCTTTTCGAAATTCACAAATCGTTATTATCAGCTGTCGAACACGAGCACAAGGACACTCATCCTCCGCCCGAATTATAACCACTTCAGCCCCGGAATGTAATTTGGTGGAATAATTTCTGCCAGGACTGTAATTCCGTCGACTAAATTGCATGTAATCGAGGAAATGCAACCGGTATACACGAGCACGAGTTCTGCCAATGCCAACCCTCGTGGTGTTTTCGTTTCGCTATGTTTTTTTTTTTTTTGTGTCATTAACCGGAATTGACGGCGTGTAGCGGAATGACAGGTGACGGTGACATGGCGCAAGCGAATGTATGGCATTTGTCAAAGTTAGCAAAGAGTGTCGTTGCTCTCCGGTGACGGTAATCAGATTGATGGGTGGTGGTGGAGGGTTTTTTTTTTGCGATCAAAATCAGGGGAAGGGCTGCAGCTGACAAAACACTGAACCGCGCATTCATGTTGCATGTGTAATTTAAATTGGCGGTTCCTCCACACACAATCGCACTCGTCGGATGCGGAATTCGATTTGGATAGCGTATCGACGGGAAACGGGCTAATGGGATTCACGGAACTGTTTATGTGCTGGCGTTTGAGGAAAACGCCCGTTCCTGGAGAAGTTAAGCAAACTCGTTTGTATCTGCTTGCATTTGCATTTTGAGAGACTACCCTTCAGCATGCAACAGTAGGAGTCGGCTCGTAAACTGAAGCTCTGACTTGCAGCAGCATGATTTCATTAATCAAAGTAACGAAGGAGACTGTGAAATATTCCAACTCTGCTGCCTGTCTAGACACCTAAGGCCCATTGTTAGAAGAATTTCGAAGAGAACCAAAACCGACCTGACAACTCATACATCTGTCAGGGTGTGGTGGATGGGCACGGCCCATGAAACATCACCGCAAAATTTGCATATAGAAAACGTTTCTCTTTCTCTCTTGCGTACTTAATTCGGAGGAGACTTTGTCCCATTTATGGGGAGATAGACTTCTTCCAAAAACCATGCTGAGGTCAGTCAACTGTCCAGCGTGGAAGTGGTGAAGTGTGATATGGGGCCAATTACGCATTCATGTGGGTCAACACATCGAACCGGGTGACGTCTCCATCGTTGCAGCTTTGAATTAATCAACACATTCTGGTGACAAGCTGTCTATCTGGGTGTGGGCAAATACGTCCACGGCAACTTTGCGATGCATTCCACTACCACTAGAGTCCAAGTCACATGGCAACTCTATTTGGCCACTTGCGAAAAACAATAAAACACTCGTAGCGCGTAGCTCTCTAAGTGGGTATGACCGCAAAACCAGTTGCAATTATGGATCGGCACACAACTCGGTGATGTGTGCTCAGGCTCACTTGGCATTCAACTTTGGCGCGGAGGGCAGGTGCGGGTATAGGTAGAGTTGTAGCGTTGCTGCGACACATTCCCCAAGTGTGTTGCTGTTCCGAGTGCCTGGGCTATGAGTGTCTCATGGAATTGATTTGCAATTTAGCAGAATACTCATCGGATGGCATTAAGCGGATTATTCAGACAAAGACGAGCTAATGCCGAAATGAGCTGGATTAGGAGATATCCCGTTGCTAGGGTGGGTTTATCCCCAAACACTTGGTCCTCGTATTTAATTATTGCACGCACATGCACATTGCACACGCGTTCAGTCCTTTTGAAGAGACAAACATCTCTCTCTCTCTCTGGGAATTAACAAAGCAAAAGTGTATGAAACCTCACAAGAAGCGGTTGACGTTGAGGTGAAGTTTGCACTTGTTTCTGTTTTTTTTTGTTCTGAAGACATAACGGTGACCACATCAATGAGTTATGGGTGTCTAGACTGAAGTTTGTGTTGGGTTTTTTTTATTTTTTTTTTTTCAATTTTCTCAATGAAATTGTGTGATGAGATTTTTAACTGGGTCAAGGTGAGTTGGGTGGATGCTAACCGCTGATAAGCTCTCTTGGATTCTGTTGGCGGGGTGAGTTCCTAGAGTGCAGCTGTCCTTAAAGACGAGTGGGTGTGACCTCTGACTTTTGTGTGGTGTACTACTTTTGGTATGCATGCCTTTGTCCCGCTTTTGCTGAGACTTTCTTGCAACAAGGGGGACTAACTCGCGAGCGCGACTGCTTGCAAAATACTTCTGTTAAGAAATATGTTCAAAGATCGTTGAATACTTGTTGGAAGAATACAAAATAATCCTGCAAACAAACTCTATGGTTGGAACTGTAGCATTTCGAACCATATCACTGATTTTCAACACTGTTCCTGGCTACATGAAATCATACCCCAATGAAAAATGGCCCGAAAAAAAAAATGAAAAAAGGCCCCACAAAATTATATAGTAAGCAACAACGACATTTGATAGTCTGTGATGTCTGTGTGTGATTTTTCATTATTTTGCGGCATTTTGTCATTGATAATTTGGAGTAAAATTTAATTTTTGTTTGCGAAATTATAACACAATGTAATATTTTTGGGGCCTTTTTTTAGAATGAACGAAGAAAATAATTTGAAATATCACCCCAAAGTAAAGAAAAATGGCCCCAAATTCAAAACAGCCCCAAATTAAAAAAAAATATTTAATAAAAAGAGAAAAATTGTTTGTAACGTATTTTATTATCATATAAAAAAAATTGGTGTAGTTCTGTTCGACTAAGATTGAATTTGACTGCATTTATTTAAATGCAAAATTCTAAGAAACTGCTCAGTATATTCTGGTGCATTTTTCAAAGGCCTATAGAGGATACCTAGGCCTACAATATCTACTTTGTTTCAACTCTATATCTCTATAAATTCCGGAAGAAATTGGACAAGAGTAATTTATTTTTTCGTTTCGTTTTGCTTTTTTCTTTGTCACGCTTTCCGTTCGAAAATACTGGGAGCATTTAAATATAGTTGACAGCAGCTTATAGAGGACAACCGCAGGTACAACATAGGATATCCAATAACTCGATAACTTAATAGGTTTTTAAATAAATAGGCAAAATTTGAAACATTTCTAGGATTTTCACCTGCATGCACTTCATTCATTTTAACTGGGTCTGGTAAAGGAGATACGGTGTTTACACCAAGAATACAAATAATTCCCAGCAATTATCCATTTCAGTTTAAACGGATTCAATTTCCTATTAATGTTTGTTCTGCCATGACAATCAATAAGTTAGAAGGTCGAACTTTAAAAAAGCGGGAGTTGAATTAATCGAGAATTGCTTCAGCCGCGGGCAGTTATATCTTATATGTAACGTGCTCCAGGGTAAGTAATGCAGCAAATATCACTATCTTAGTCGATAGAAACCGCTAGTATAGTATACAAAGAAGCGTTACATTAATAAAACAATATTATAAAATTATTTTCAGTGTCCAAACAATATTAAATTATTGCCGATTAGTCCAACGAGCAGGTGCAATGCCATGAAGATAAAGGCAGAGTGGGCTCAGTCTACCGGAGGTTTCTTAGTACGGGTTCAAGTCCTTCACTTTTGCAGAAGGCTCTTTCTGAAATTTTTTTCCATCAATTGTTCTGAAACCACATTTTGCACGTGCGAAGCCGGGCGGGTACAGCTAGTATTCAATAAAAAGAAACAAATTGTTTGTAACGTATTTTATTATTTTAAATAAAAGCTTGAATTGTATTTCCGACGTTTTGCCTGCAATACTGACAATTATAGCTCTGTCTGTTATCCACCGCTACTTTAAGTCGCACTCAGTGTTTACAAGGCAACAAAGAATATTTGCCCGCAAGTCCCGGCAAACTATGCAAAGTTAAAAGAAAAAAATCAATCTTTTTGAAAACTTGAGCTGGCTCTTAATTTTGTAAAGCTTAAAGTCAGTTCAGGTTTAATAACTTTTAATTTTAACTTTAAAAAATTTGAGAATATAAAGCGCGAATTTTTAACTTTTAAAAAAAAATAAATAATTGGCGCAACAGGTCCGTATGGACCCAAGCCTAGCTTCTCACAACCATTCGTCTTGTGTGAGTTTTTATTTTTGGGACGAATGGAAGGGATCTACAATTTTATGCCGAGTCCAAACGGCCAATTGAGAAGCTCTTTCATGACAGTTATACTCTCGGATGTTTGTCAGACGTTCGCGAGAGGTGGCGCAGCGAAAAAAAACCTTAAGTTGGAATTTGGGTTTTTCTCGGGATTCGAACCTGGGACCCCTCGCTTAGTAGTCCAACACACTAACCACTAAGCCACTGCGCCACTTTTATTTTCTCAAATTTTCTAAAGTTAAAACTCGCAAGTTATATTTGAAAACCTGAGTTGACTATTGATTTTTTTTTTAATTTTCTAAACCTTAAAGTAAGTTCAGGTTTTCAAATATATATTTAAATTTTAACTTTAGAAATAAATAAATTTGAGAAAATAAAAGTTAAAAATTCGCGCGAATTCCTAACTTTTATTTCTTCAAATTTTTTTTTGTCAACTCGTTGTGATCACTGCACTTTCGGCACTAAACTGATCGATTTGTACTCACAAATTCAAGTTATTTTGTCATTGAAACGATTGACGCCGTTGAATCAACCGTATACTTCGCGTTTTTTCGCGTAGAATTTTGTTTTGATACCAAAATATGAAAATGAAAAATGGTCCCAAAAATATGCAAGAAAACCCCAAAACAATGGAAATACTCCCCAATTTCGTAATCATTTCTGTTGTTTCTTGCCATGCATTATTTTGGGGACATTTTTCATTTTTTTATGCTAACAGTTTGGGCCCATTCTGCACTTATTTTGGGCAATATTGCACAAATGGAATGGGGGCATTATGAAATATTAACCTATTTTTTGAGGCCCTTTTTTAATTATTTTTGGGGCCATTTTTCATTGGAGCTTATTTTCATGGAGCCGTTTTTCCTGCTACTTTCGGTTTACCTCCAAACGGAAAAATTTCTGTGAGTTATTAGGATATTCTTCTCAAAATTAAATAAACATTTTGGTTGGAATTACAGCTGATTCAGCTCATTTATCATGAAGATGTGTCTTGCCATAGCTAAATTTCCGTGACCTTGAGCAGGTACCTTAATTTCTTTGAGCTTGAGTCATATTTTTTTTTCTCTGTATACAAATAGTATGGTTGGAGTTACATGTCTTTCAAGCAAGAGCACTAATTAAGTAATCCGACTCATAAGTGACTGAACACTTCATTTTTGGCAGGCGATTTGTCATTCTTTCCAATAAATAAAAGGAAACCAAAACGCACACCTTTTAAGAAGCTTGGCCTAGGGTTCTTTACGGACCTGTTGCGATACCTATTTCTTAGTCAATTGGCGGGGAAATAGTTTTAATACATTTTATTTGAAGCAAGACGGCGTTCTTGCAGAGAATTTTGACAGTAGAGGTGTGGGATTAGTGCCGCCATCTGGCCGTCGTGACAAGCAAAAACCTAAATGTGATTTATCTATTCGAATGGCAATCGGCAAATCGACGACGAGGCATATTCGAAAGTGAAACTAAATATTATTATTATTTAATAACCAATAAACATAAATTAATCTTAATCTTAAAAAAAAAACTAACAGCACTAGCCTCAAGGCCTGCGGCTGTCCTAAAACTAAATAAAACATTTTAGACACCCAGGAAAATTTTATTTCATAATAAAATTTTAACTTTGCCATTAAGTGTGAAATACAATATCATTCAAAGAAAAGATTCGCGCATGCGAGGTAATTTTTAACCACTTTTTCGCACATTTCGGGCGGTATCTCGGCCATAACTTGAGTGTTGTTGGTTTCTAATGCGTCTAGAGTTCGGGGATTATTCGCGTAAACACGGTCTTTTGCGTAGGCCCAAATGTGTCAAATCGCATGATCTTGGTGACCAATTGACGTCGCCAAAACGTGAAATAGCGACCAGGAAACTTCCCACGCAATAAAGCCATAATTGGTCGTGTTGTGTGGCGTGTTGCCTCGTTTTGTAGTAAGTTGTAATAATTTTAACGCGTTGTTCGATTGTTAAGCGAGCCGTTATCGACACTTCAAATGACAGTTGAGTTTGGCAGGTGTCAAATGCCAGCGCTACTAACTTGAAACCACGAAATGAATGACCCTGTACTACAACGAGTCAGCAGGCATTCCGCAAGGGTCTGTTCTAGGCCCTGTCCTATGGAATATTCTGTGAAACGATGTTCTGAGGCTGGCAATGCCTTCGAGAGTTATAGGCTTTGCATATGCACCAGATTGAGACGAAGCAAAGCGATGTCCGTGGTCAAAGCCTGGGTTGAGAGTTGAGGCTGCTGGACTTAAAGAACAAGAATTATTTTCTAGCAGTTCTAATTACAAGTCGGAAGGGAACAAACGGAATTCATGCAAGTCTGTGCGGGAGACGAAGCCATTCGATCAAAAGCAACGAACCGGTACCGCAGCAGGCTTGATTTTAAGGCGCACGCGTATACTACGTCGGAAAGAAAAGCATAGATCGTCCAATCAGCTCTGCCGGAGCGCTGCCAAACATTGTTGGAGGCAGTCGCAGACTAATTCTCTCTACAGTTACACGCTCGCTCTAATGTACGCATCTGCAGTGTGGACCGACGCAATGGCTACAAACTAACGCAGCAGGAAACGATCGCAAAGTTACGGCCATAGAACTCTGAGGACGATCTCCGCATTTAGAATGGTTTCAGAAGAATCGGCTGGAATGGTGCCCATCGATATTCTATCCGAAATGGAGAAAGTGTACTCAAGGAAACTTGCTAGCCACCAACACGGAGCAAACAGGGAAATCCAAAAACAGGCAAAAGCGGTATCTATCCAATCTTTTGTCCGCACTGTTCAAACGATGAAGAAAACGCAGAGCAAGTTACTTTCCACTGCCCTCTGGTCAGACGCGAATCATGTAGTTGGCGAGACGATCTTCTCAAACAACGCATGGACCAAAGTAAACCAATATGTGACCAACGTTCTCCTGGAACTGAGGACTAATGGGTTACAGAGCTCTTAGAGTGACGGAAGGACTGGGAGCCAGTGTCCTGAAGCACGCATCTCACCTACCACAATGAAGCGCCACCTAAACCATAATTTTGTAGAACATACAAAACAACCGAAGCCACTGCAAATCTGGTCTGTGGATCCAGTCTTTTATTGCCACTCCTTCGGTATCTTCTCCCCTCTGCTTTGCTGCTCTATGTGTCTACAGTCTCGCACAACAAAGAGACGACACATATTTATTGAAAACAACATCGACTGCAATTCATTGAAATTCCATTCTGCAACTCATTCCGACAAATAGGTCGACCCAACCTCAACAAAACCAAAGCCAGGCAGCGAACAAACAAATAAACCAACCCAAGCACCTCCAAAGCCCAGCAACAATTCCTGCCGACCATACATTGTACATCGACCGTGGTAAGTTACTTAATCAGTCAACTGGAACAGCCACAACAATGCAGGCGAATAAATACCTTAAATAATGAGAAACCGCTGAATGGGGCAAACGTCAGAGACCACCGCTCATGAGCATGACACTACGAGTGTGTTTTGTGCAATTATTCGTCGGCCGGCTAATGCCAAAGCAATTGATGGCAGTTTCGCTTTGACCTTCCGCGGTGCATAAGCCCGCTTACAAAAAAAAAAAAGAAACCAAACTACGCTTAGGGCCGACCGACAGTAGGCTCCACTTGACACTCGTTCGCATTCACCCTTTTTCATTGAGGAATATTTCTGTAGCTTAATTAAGGGCGACAAACCCTGGAACGCGCCTTCAACTCACCTACTGTGGGAGCGGTGGGCGGTGAGTTGCAAGTGCATTCCCATGTGGGACGTGAGTTATGAGCGTCCATCCTCCCCGCCGACTGCAATTGACTTCATCCGGAGGGCGGCGGTGAGTGTGAGGCGAAAAAAAAAAAACACGACGGCATTCAAGCCATTCGGAGTGCCAACGTTTTCATTTGTTCCGAATTGTTGCGTGCTCATAGCCGCGTGTGAAGGAAGTCAACTCATTGAAAATGGAAAATATTTTGTTTTCCACTTTAGTGTGGGAAATAAAAACGAAATTAGGCCACGGAAAGGTCGGTTGAGCTTTGGTGTCCCGCTTTTTTTTTTTTTTTGTGTTGACAGAAGCTCCACTGGTAATTGAGGAGGTGTGGCGCAGGTATGGTATGGTGTGTACCTACATGCACTTTGTGCACTGTGCATACCTATTAACGGACCGGAAATGGAAGTAATTTACTACTGCAGAGCAATTTATGAAAATTGTTGGATATCGGTGCTACAAATTGGTGTCACGGGGGTAGCCCAGGAATATATGTACAAATGAGTTAATGCGCCGTTGGTTTGTAGGGCAATTCACATATGCGGGAGGACAGGATTTTTGTTTCGATTGAGAGCGAAAAGTTGCCAGGTGTAAATTGGTTGGTAGAACCCATTTGTTGAGGCGAGGTGAAGGCGAAACAATTAGGACGTGGTGGTGGAGGTTTTTAAGTTGGAGGATCATGAAATGAAGGAGTTTCTTCCTAAAATCATTTGTTACGTCCCAAAACTTCATACGGTTTGGCTGGGTAGTTCCAAAGTGACTTCAGGGTGCATCTTTAAGCGGTAGAAATCGAGGTATACGGACCTGGCTTCAAACTATAGATATCCATTGTCGAAACTGGCTCATTTATATCAATCGTTATTAGGGTCCGGCTTGTCTACATACGGACTTTACATCCTTGGGGAGAAGTCTTGAGCTATCAAGACGTTAGTGAGCGTCTTTTGCCAATCACGGCTGCATTCCCCACTATCAGCACGATAGGCACTCACACATGGCCCGATCGGGCCATTTGGCCTTCCGTTTTTTATTTTGATCCTTGGCCCGGGGCCAACAAAAAATCGCCCGCATATCTTATTTTATGAATTCCTTAAACAAAACATTCTAAAAAGCACACTTTCCTATTTCATCACTAATATTAGCAGTTCACATACTGAAAGCGACACTGAATTCATTTATTCTTTCTGACGTTTCATTTTCGTTTGTTCCCGTGATAATAATTCAACTTCGTAGTTTTTGTCCCGTACCTGTGACTTTATATTTAAGTTGCCTTATAGCTTTTTAAATTTTCTCGGAAGGGTAATGGCCCGCACTTTATGGAAATGGCTCTCAATATTTTTTTCTTTTTGGCAACGCTGCTAACACCCCAATTGAGGAAAAAGCCAATGCTACCAAGATTTTTCAACGAGGGCTTTTATGGTAACGAACGCTTTGCAGAAAGTGAAGTGCCTCCGCCAAAAAACCGGCTCAAACCTTTATTTTTCGTATGCTTTTGGGTCCTAGGCAGTAAAAAATCGGGAAACGTAAGAATGAGAGGCTGAATATTGAATCAAATCCAAGGGCCAGAGGCAGGCAAATAAATTCATAAGCCCAACTCGTAACAAAGCTAAAGGGTTAACAAAGTTCAACAAATTAGTTTTCTAATGGGCCACTGGATTTTTGAAACCTATTGTATAAAGATGGGACTGTCCGAAGAAGACCTCTGCCGACTCTGTGGAGAGAGGGAGGAAGCAACTAGGAACATAACTGCGAGAGTACTCTATGAATGGTATCTCTGGAGCCCTGAGGTGGTATGAAACTTAGAAGATTACTGATGTTTTTAAAGATCGTCAGTTCTTTTTTAGATATAACAGGAATGAAGGATAGTACAATGGACCAATAATGGTCGCATTGTAGGACCTATGGACTTATAGTTCTACCCACTTCTGGACCTAAACTTTTATGCATCCTTTTTAGGATAACACTGAGTACGATTTTAGCGCCCGCATGTAGGCAACATTTTTAACTTTCTCGATTATGTCGTAAGAGAAGATATTGTATTTGTACAAAATGTCGAACTCTAGATGTAATCTAACATTACGATGATAGAGAAACTCAACAAAGTGGGTCGAAATTCTGTCCGTCTGTCTGTCTGTCCGTAGGCTCCCGAGGCCTACATCCGAAACGCCTGCCCTGATTTGATTTAAACTTCAGATTTGGAGCTTGTGGGCCTACAATTCGGGGCCGTTTTTTCTTTTGCACCGTATTAATGGTACTTCCCATACAAAATGTTCATACCAGTTTGATTTCTTCGAAAACGGCTCTAACGATTTCAACCAAAATTGATATTTGAGCTTAAGTAGGTTAGGTTAACATGACTACATACTCAGTTTTTTGCTAAAAAAAAAAAAATCGAATTAAGGAACTTTTGAAATTTGGACATATTTCGAAAACGCTCCATACGATTGAAACATAAATTCATTCCTAAGGTTATGTGGTCATCATGATCATAGCAAACTCAGTTCTTCTCTATATTTATAATCGTTCAATGCGTTTTTGAAAAAAGGCATTTTTTAAAAAATTTGGTTTTCTTTAGTTTACCTGAAAAGGGAAATAACGATTTGGACCAAAATCCATACCTGGAGTAAAATTGATATATTCAAAATTATTGCGTCCTTAACTTTCAATTCAAATCACAGAAAACACAAATTTCAGAAACTGCTCATGTCTCGAAAACCCCATTTTCGAGTTGGATAAACTTTAAAAACCAAGCAATGCTTACATCCCGCACAATATCTTATACTCAGTTTTTAGCTAAATTGTTCCCTCAAATAGTTCTTCTCCAAAAATGCAAACAAAGATGTGCCTGAAATAAAAATAAAAATATTTTTCAAAGCAACCAACCAAACTATACCTATGAACGAGAGAGTTTTGTTCTACCCAATCGTGCGCTCCTTTTTTGTAGCCCTCTTAGTGCTGGCGTCAAACCTTTGAGATAAATAAATGTTAGTAAAGTTCCCTTTGTGGGTTAGTGTACTGGGTGTCTCACGAAAAAACGCGAACATCTTGCAAACATCCATGAATATAACTGTCTTAAAGATGGACCCTTCTGTTCGCCCAAAAATACAAGTTAATTAAATAGGGTACCTGTGCGGACCTGTATTTATTTTATATTCCCCTTTTTGTGTATTTTCCCCTTAACTCTCTGAAAGGAGTATGGGAGTAATTTAAAAAAAATGCTTCAAATGCCTGAAAAGTGTTAGGCTGATCTTGAAACCCCTTGGCGTCAAACTTTGGAAGTTGCTAAGAAACCTACGTGTTTAATTTTTATACTGTTCCTAAGTTTCAAGGAAATATTTTTTTTTCAGTGAGCACACCCGCCCCCTAGGGCTTGCCCCCTTAAACGGGAAGAACCAGGATTTTGGAAATACGTGTTCAATTTTTTCTTTATTGCCATGTAAAACTACATTTATTGCCATACCTTTAGGAAGCTATAGGTTGGGAAGTAAAAGCCTTTAATAAAAGGACTTAAAGAATTTTCTAGGTTTCCTAGCCTTAGCTTTTTTTGTTTTTTTTAAATACCTCCCAAAAGGCGAACTTATGATTGCTCGAAATGATTGCAGAAAAATCTTTGCAACGCACTTTCCAATTCCAGCATTTGACGTTTTACAGGTTTTAAGTTTAGTACCGACTAAGTTTATGTCATCTTTTGCTATTTTATTGCAGAACCAAACAAGGGGATTCTGATACTGCCCTTTCTGTTTCTTTATTGGGTTCATCTTCCACAGTCTAGAGCTCCACCCTTGATCTACGGCATGACTCAGTCCAACACAGCGTTATTGTGTACTTTTTTCATAATTAATTTAGATATTTTCGACAGTCCTTGAACAATTTAGATCTTGCAGATCCTGAAATAATACACGGAACTGTTTAACTGACTATTTTTATACCCTCCACAGGAAGGTATATTCACTTTGTCATTACATTTGTAACGCCAAGAAGGAGTCACCGGAGAACTCATAAAAGGACTTATTTAGATCGTCGTCAGGTTGGTATTCAAATTGGGCTATGTCGGTCAAGTAGTTCTGTAGTTCTGGTATCTCCCATACAAAACCAATATTTGTAAACACATGTTGAAAACACGATAGCGTCGAAAAGAATCTACCTAGGCAAATGAAATTTTGTGAGAGGACTTACTTTTATCGTCGTCAGGTTGGTATTAAAATTGGGCTATGTCGGTCAAGTAGTTCTGGTACCTAGCATACAAAACCGATATTTGAAAACACATGTTGAAAACACGATAGCGTCGAAAAGAATCTACCTAGGCAAATGAAATTTTGTGAGAGGACTTACTTTTATCGTCGTCAGGTTGGTATTAAAATTGGGCTATGTCGGTCAAGTAGTTCTGGTATCTCCCATACAAAACCAATATTTGCAAACACATGTTTAAAACACGATAGCGTCGAAAATAATCTACCTAGGCAAGTAAAATTCTGTGAGCTTACTTTTATCGTCGTCAGGTTGATATTAAAATTGGGCTATGTCGGTCAAGTAGTTCTGGTATCTCCCATACAAAACCAATATTTGCAAACACATGTTGAAAACACGATAGCGTCGAAAGGAATCTACCTAGGCAAGTGAAATTTTGTGAGAGGACTTACTTTTATCGTCGTCAGGTTGATATTAAAATTGGGCTATGTCGGTCAAGTAGTTCTGGTACCCTCCATACAGAACCAATTTTGCATGACTCGTTTGCAGTGGAGGGTATCAAAGCATCGGCCAGGCCGATGATAACACTTTTACATGCTTAATTTGTTATTGGTGATTCAAGTTGCTGATATAGCTCGATCATAATGATCGACAGATCTACGCATGTTGTCGGGTCTTGGATTTCAAAACAGAGTACGGTCGAAAGTACCATTTTAGCGCTCATAACCTAAGCTACTCATCGACTGTTTGTATAGGTCTTGGTCCGTTCTGAATAAAAATTGCCATTAAAACGCAATTTATAATTAGTAAACTAAAGCGACCCATACACGATACAATCGAGACTACTCCAACTGTACAGCAAAAATTGTCCCTCATTTAATGCAATTTTTGCAGTGGCTAATTTACCATTTTTCAACATGCTTTCGGATGTATAGCTCCTTAGAAATATCAATAAACGTGCCTTAAAAACTGAATTGTAACACTTTCTACATAAAATTGTAAATATTCGTATCTGTAATAAATCCGGAAGTTTATAAAACAACTTTGCTGCCACTCTTGATCGTCTTCTTTATTAACTTGTTGGTCCATAACAAAAAAAAAAAACTTCCATCGTGTATGGGGCACTTAAAGAGTTGCAATGCCCATCTATCTGCGCATCACTCGACTCAATAAATCACAATTAAATCATAGAATCAACAACTTCCCGCAACTGGTTCGAGTATAATAATTACAGTGTCAGCTATAAATTTCGAACTCGCTTCATTAGGTGCCTGTAAGCTTACAGCGCCGTCAAATTAACGAACTTGTATCTGGTGTGTGTTCACCCATGAACACACTATTAATGTGCACCAAGGTCCCACAGATACTCTAGAATAGGAAGTCAAGTCCACTTCCAATTATCTACACTCTTCCACAAGGAATTCTCATTCAAATTCGAATTCACATTCAAATTCAAATCTTTCCACTTAGATATTCAAATGAAAAGTAAATATTACCTGGAGATACACACCGTCCCGTCCATTGTCTCCCTCATTAGGCTGTAGTTTCCTTCATTATTTTAATGAAGTGCTGTCGACAGTAGATCCAGATGGGTCACAATCGCAATAATTAAAAATCACTAAAAACAAAGTTGCAGAGAAAAATAAAACAAAAATAAAAAAAACAAACTGAACCGTCAAGGACCAATCTCTTTTCAGAGATATTTCTTCCTTTCGAAAGGTCATCTCACTGGAATGATGGAGTAGCGGTGTGCCCTCAGTCGTAATTTCCACATCGGAGCGTCTTTCTAGTTAATTCGCTCGGAATAACCCAGAATGTTAATGAATGATTAATTTTGTGTTAAATACACTCGAAACGTAATTGCCTACTATTTAAATTAAAGATTTATCATCATGATGTACTTGGCGTTGGTGTTGCGCAATTGCTTGACCTTTCATCGGGGCATCTGGCAAATAAATTCAAACGTCGAGGGTTACCGCCAGTCACGGAACTGACAGCTCAAATCGTTCATCAATGCACGGCAATTAAGAGCTAAACTATTTGAGTTTCACACGGCCCGTGGTCGGTCCGTTTTTGTTGTGTCTCAGATACCTACGTATTTATGGCCGATAATCTTCCTTTTCCATTTTTCTGTGAGACTTAATGGGGACAAGTCCGGATTGTGTGATTTAAATTTAACACTTTCATTGGCAATTAACAAAAATACAAAAGAGACTATTTTACATCACCATTTCGGAGATTGTCATTAAAGTTGAAGTGAGTCAGAGGTGGATAACTAAGTGATTTTTTTTGTTGCATGTTGCATCCATCAACCGAGGTTTTCTCTTATTTTTTTTTTATTTTTTTTTTCATTCAAAGGGATTTTTTTTTATTTGTTTTAATTGTAAACAATTTGTTAATGTTTTGTCGATGAGGTAGTAGTGCGGCCAGATGATAATGGCTTGCGATACTTAAACTGTAAAACAGAAAAACAACACAGAAACCGCTTTGAATGCGACTCAATAATGTATCTGTCTCCATTTGTGTGTGTTTCGATAGCGAAATGTAACTAATTGATTTCTTTTATTTTCATTTCAGGTACGTTTCCATTGATTGTGGCTCTTTCGGTGAATACATTTATTTTTAATAAAACATTTTACGAACGGAGCTCTATGAGGTAAATCACCTGCATAATGGTGACTGGCGATTATTTTTTAATTGTGTGTGCTGCTTAATTAAATATATTCATATTTTATTGATGCGAGTTTATGATGCATTAAATCGTATGCCTAATACTTAATGAATATGCATTGAATGACAGGTGAAACCGTTTTTTTTCGTTGGTTTTAATCAATTTAATTAAAACTTGAAAAGGTGTTTTTTTTTTTGGTTGACGTTTGCTTACATTTATAACTTTTGTTTGTTTGGCACTGAAAATTGGTTTAAATAGGAGCTTGATTCATACAAACTGGAGCGAATTTTTTTTCTTGATGAGGGGCTGTGGTTAGTGTGGTGGTCTACTGAGCGAGGGGTGTCAGGTTTGATCCCAAGAAAAAAAAAGCCAAATCACGTTTTAAGGTCCTCTCCACTACGACATCGCTCGGGGTATGCATATCACTATCAGAGCTACAAATTGAAAGATGTGCCACTGGTATCGACTGAATAGGACGGATCTAGAGGTGATTTACTCCATACATCTAATAATCCCGGGCTATGGGATGCATGGGCAACAATTTTATGGTTGAGAATCTATTACATTCCTTTCATATTAATATTGCTCAGACCTATAATTGTACCGAATTATACACACCCCACACACAAGTTACATATCATTTTTTGTTTTTGACACTTCTTTAAAAAAAAACTTACTTCGGTTTTTGCATTCACTTGAGCTGGATTGTCTTTTCTTTTCCTTTTTGTATCACGCCCTAATCTTTGAACATCTTATTAGTTACTAGCTGTAACCGCCCGGCTTCGCACGTGCAAAATGTGGTTTCAGAACAATTGACCCTCTAACTTATTGATTGTCATGGCAGAACAAACATTAATAGGAAATTGAATCCGTTTAAACTGAAATGGATAATTGCTGGGAATTATTTGTATTCTTGGTATAAACACCGTATCTCCTTTACCAGACCCAGTTAAAATTAACGCCTCAATAACGTTTTTCTGCAACGAAATCACTCTCAATCTGGTTCCATTACAAAGCTTAGGGGATTCAAATTGCGAAGCAGCATAATAGGAACTCCAACTTTTAATTCCAGGCCATGGGACTGTAATTCTATTTAAAAACAAATAGCATTTTTAAACAGGTACGACGTATATCATCAGGAATTTTCCCTAATGTAATAATACCATGATTTGGTATCACTGATACCTATACCTATTTGACATTCCTTTCCTACATATTTGACATTTCTTTTATGGCCTTTTTGTTTCTTAGCAAACCAAACAGTATACTGCCTCTGGCTGTCTCCCTCTTCGTCAAGGTTAAAAGAGATGTCAAAATATTGCGCGTTTAGTATGTTTGATTTGAGAATGAATTGTATGTCTATCTACTCACTCTTGTGAAAATCGTAAAAATGTTCCAAATTTTGCCTATTTATTGGATATCCTATGTTGTACCTGCAGTTGTCCTCTATCAGCTGCTGTTAACTATATTTAAAAACTCCCAGTATTTTCGAACGGAAAGCGTGACAAAGAAAAAAGCAAAACGAAACGAAAAAATAAATTACTCTTGTCCAATTTTTTCCGGAAATTATAGAGATATAGAGTTGAAACAAAGTAGATATTGTAGGCCTAGGTATCATCTATAGGCCTTTGCACCAGATATACTGAGCAGTTTCTAAGAATTTTGCATTTAAATTCATGCAGTCAAATTCAATCTTAGTCAAACAGAACTACTCCAATTTTATTTATATGATATATGGATATGATATGATCGAATCTGTCTTCTATTCTAGAAATGTCTTAGGTTGTACTCTATACCAAGTCTTAAATGCTCGTAATCACATTTGTTTTTCACAAACTCCTTCATACCTTTACTCCGGGATACCTTTACAATAGATTAACGTTTTCACGATCTCAGACAACACTAAATATCAACATTCCGCCCTTTAAATATTTTAACTCCTCCCCGTATGTTTTTCGTCCACTCTGCGAGGCTTTGGAACGCTTTGCCTATACATATAAAACTGGTTCGAAATTCCATGAACTTGAAATATAATATGTTTAAATACCTTTCAGCGCAGCAATGATGACAATAATAGTAATAAATACATTTCATGTTAATTGTAATTCTATCCATACTTACCGCTCACCCTGAATTTTCGAATTTATACGATAATCATTCGGTGTCTCATTTGTTACTGACTTTTGCCTTATTTATTAATGTTTATTCAATTTACATAGATGCAATTAATGTTTGTACTATAAAAGACCAAGTCTTATTGTACAACTCAAAAACTTAAGATGTTAATAAATTGAAATTGAAATTGGGCGACCCAATATTTACCACTGTAACCATTGTTTCTATTGCTAGTTCCACGAACCATATGGGACAGTTGATGGGTACCACTCGCATCACGACTTTTTGATTTATCACGTTTGGTATAATTTACCATTCTCAGCATAAGAAAAACAAAATAAACCGCCGCCCATTCATCAAACCACATCCATCCATCTTCGACCGACGCCACTGTGTACTATACCTCAGCGCTGCTCTCCTTCCACCATAACAGTCGACTTAAGACGCTGCGACACAATAATGTTCTCAACCAGCAAACACACAAAGCCACTGAATAAGAAGAAAAACGTGCTCAGCTACTTCAGTGTGTATATATGGGTTCGCTGGCACGACAGTTGTCTCCCCATCGACCAGCTACTTCGTCATCAATGGCGCACAGATCTACTGCCACTGTGCTGCTCTCCTCAATGAATTATGCATTAGGATTGTGTGCGCCTTGATTTAGCTTTCAAGGAGAATTCTTTTTGGCTTTGAAATCGAAAACCACACCGCATACCCGCACGCTATAGGCCTCCGCTGATGCTGCATGCACATGCACACTCAGTCAGGCCTTCTTGGGGTTCGCTGCAGTTGGTACCATACGACTTCGCCCAGTACACACAGCAGGGCGAATTGACATTTTGAATGTTTGCCAACGATAGGATATAAAGGCACACACAAACCATCAGCCCCTCCCCGAACACAACTATACATTTAGCGAAGCACCCTCCAGAGAATTATGCCAAAATACTTGGCACAAGACTGTTGTCCTTTGCTGCGACGATAAAAGACGAAGGCATGACAGAATGAAACGAAAAAAAAAAGAAAGAAAAAGAAGCGGGCCAGCAAAAAAGAAACCAACAGAATAACGAAATCTGAACTTGGAAGGATTTATTGATTTTCCGATAGGAAACACCGAGAGATTATTTCCAGAAGGACACACTCGGTTTCCTGAGTGAGGGAAAAAACGGATGCGCGCCCCTGGTGTAACATAATTTATTTTAATTGTTTACAATTGATGTAGTAATCTCTGTGCTGTTCGGTCCGCGCCTACAACTCGACTTTGTAGGTCAGCGTGTAACCCTTTTCATATGGCCCCGCAGGGTGTTTGCGGCCGCCACACAGAATTTTCGATGGATAAAGTTACAATGTCCGTCGGCAGGATATCTGAGATTTAGAAACGACCGCAGGGAGTTGTTAATTAAAAACAAAACAAAAACACACAATCCTGTGTTTCAAATGTCTAACCATGCAGGAGAGTGTGTTGGGCCGCGAGTCAGATTACAATTAGAAAAGGACTTGTACGAGGGGGTAAAAAAATGGAAATAAATTAACGCGGGCTGTCCTTCTGCCAGTCGAAGTACATGCAGGTTCACCGGAGAGCAGTGCGCGATGTGAAAGAAAGCCATTGGTGTGGATGATATTGGACCGCCGCCACCGGGCGATGTGCTTAAGTTATGACATTTTGCCTTTGAAATTTAGTTAAAAATGGCGGCACTGGGTCGAATCGGACAGTTGGTACGACCAATTTTCGACAGATGGCGCCACTGTCATTCCAATGAATTTCATATATTGCCATGATAGTTTATGCTTATTTGAATTGAAACGAAAACAGCGAACAATTGACGACGTTTCGAGTTGTGGGTGACATAAGAAGGCTCACATTGAATGGACAATATTGTCGTTTTTCGAATAGTCTTGTGCATTTCATTGTGAGTTAAATTAATTTCGATGAATAATTTAGCCGTCATTCGTTTTGAAAACACAACGAAATTATTTATGTTGTTGAATGACAGATGGCGCTTCCCCCCCAATTGGGCAAGTCCTTGACGTGAAGTGTCACATCACTTTGACATTTGACTCTGCATTTTTTACCCGAAAATTTTAAACCGTGAAAATCAGAAATTGCATTCTTTCAGAGGTGGACTGTGGAACTTAAATTTTGTTTGGGATGGAGATAATTGTTATCTATGACATTGGGCTAATTTTGTCCACCACGAATATTGGATCGCGTTTAGTTTTTGTATTATTATTTTATTTTATGATCCTAAACATGACTTTGTTTAATTACCTATATGAAGGGAATCACAATGGGTGTCTTACGATGTCCTCCTTCCCTAATTTAACCTAACCTAACCTTATATCACCCATGAAATTATATTTTTTTTAGAGGTAATGGTCTGAAAGTTTAATTTTGTATGAAAAGGACAAAATATCGATTTAAAGGAATGACAAACACTTTAGAATTGACAATCGTCTAAATTTTGCCCTCCTCTAAAAACACGTTTTCACAAAAAGAAAAAAAACCGTTCATATGTAGACAAATCGTGTAGTGAGAGCCACCCTTAACGGAACTCTATTTGACGTCAAGACCGAAGGACACGTGCACCACCTTTCAATTTAAATCGAGCTGCGTTTCGTTATGCTTCCGCACTCGAATATAATTTTCTTCGTTGCGTTAATATAGGGCCATTGAAAGACGTCTGTCAATATTGCAATCATCCGTTTGGAAAAAATATTTCGAACTCAAATTGCGTTCGATATATACGTTTCGGAACGAAGGAAATGTGCAGCGTAGCTGTCAAAAGTCAGTGGTATAACGCGGTTCTTCGCGACAAGGTGCGCTAAATGTCATCGGAGAATTTTTCCGAAAGTTGTATCGGAACGTATACCTCGATTGGAATTTCTCCGATTTCGTACAAATCGGAGAAAATTCCGTTCCGAACGGATACCTCGATAGGGGTGAATGAATTTTTCGCAATATTAAGGGTATCCTTTTCGTTTCGTCATTGCAATTGAATTGAACGGACTTGCTATTGGCTGCGGTTAGACATCTATCCAAATTGCATTGTGAAGAATGACGTTAAGCAACTGCATTTGATTTCGTTTCGGCACAATTTGAAATTGAAAGTCGGCTGAGTCATAATTTTGTTGCGCTACTTCACAAACGAATTGCGAAGAATCTCAAATCCAATGTCATTGAAATGACGATTTTAAGGGGAAATATCAAAGTCTAAGTTTTTGAAGTAATACTTCCTTAGGCACCCTTGACTTGGGGGGTAAGCTGGTGAATGCGTTACGGAAATTGCGAGCGGAAGTTGAGAGGGAGATATAAGTTAGTGAGATAAAAAGAGAGAGAATTACGTTTCGTTTCGTATATTACTGTAGAGACAAGAGAGATAGAAGCGAGCACACATTTTCGTTCTCTCTTTCTCTCAGCCAGTTACGTTTCGTTATCTAAGACACAGCATACAGTGCAGCAGTGATACCAGATCGGGGGATCTATCACCTTTTGCGGGATTTTCTCACTAATAACAAGCAAAAAGGGATAAATGGATTTGTCAGATCTCATAGTACAAAAAGAAAGAGATTTTACTTGTTGGTCAAATTGTGTTCCTAGTTGCTCATTTCATTAAGAATAAAGAAATTATTGAACCTACGATTAAATTAAATATTTTCATGTTTACAAAAAAGTCATTCAAAATATCTAAATGCTTTCATTTTCTTTTTTTTATTTCCCTAAACTGTTTCATAAAATGACATGTCTGTGAATAATAAATTTATTTATTTTGTAAATATAAAAGGGATATTTTGAGTATAATCGTGGGTTAACCTGCCTCTAAAGTCTGGTATCACTGCAGTGCAGGCCTATTGTCTGTATCATACTGTAGGAGCAAGAGAGAGCAGTGTGCGCGCCCATTTTCTTGCTCTATTCCCCTCATAGCCAGTAAATTATTGAAGAAAATTGATAAATTAGAATGTATAAACTAAACATGTGTATATAGATGGAGCTAAAGAAGTTTTTTTCTTCTACTTTCGTAGTAAGAATAGAAAAGACTGCTGAAATGGATGGGTTGGGGATGAATTCTCTTTCAGAGAGGGACACTTACGAAAAGGTTAGGAAAGGCTTTTGTAGTAATCTATATGAAAAATTAAAGATTAAAAATTCAAAAATTCAATAAAATCGTTAAAATGTTTGATAAACTCGAAACTATTACAATTAGTTGGGTCATCTAGCGATGAAAGTGATTTGAAGTTAATCGAACTTCTTTTTAATAAATCCCAGTACCGTACTCACTGCATTAATAATTACGGAGCGGAAATTGTTCCTTCGTGGCGAAGGACAAACTTTTGAAAAGATCTCTATTCAATTCAATTTGGCAATGAAAAAGCGGAATGTTGCCCAACACGTCAATCAATGCGGTTCGATTGAAAAACCATCGACATTGTTATATGTACTTCAGTTTAACTTTTGAATAAAGAATTTGAATTGACCGAATTACATGAAGCCGAATCTGCATACTCGGAATTATTATATTCATTACATTAACGATTTTTGGGTGGAACGAAGTTCGCCGGGTCAGCTAGTAATTGATAAATTTTGTCAATCGTCAACCGATTGATAGTTTATCTTCGCAATAGGGGTGATTTTCTTCGCATTTTTTGACCAACTTACCCATCGGTTACCACCAGCTTCTTAGGTAGGGTATTTCTCGCGGCCCCCATCGACTACTCGTTCGCAAAAGGATTTCACTTTTATTATCCACAGATTTAAACAGAAAACAAATAAAAAGCATGGATCCGTAAAATGCAAGATGCATAATATTCCCGATAGGCGATAGCCACCCATGTACAAATGTCAATCTCGTTTAGGTTCCACTGCCCGTTAAAAATTATTATTGTTGTACTTAAATTTTAATACCCTATACATGTTTTATTTGGCAAAGCCCATTAATAACGTAACAAGTCGTTAAACGAAACGATTTTACGATGCTATTTGTATTGGCTGTAACAGCAGTATTATTTGCAATTGTTATCCAAACCTTTCCAATTATGGGGCACGTTCAATTTGATAGTTTTAGCGAATATACTTTTACTGTCACGTGAATTGATAATGAGTTATGACGCGAATGCCAACAAATGGGAATGGTTCAATGGCAAAGCACGTTTTAGGAATTTCGACACTAGCTGAGTGCTAACTGCTAAGAAGTTTGTCATCATCCGCATGAAATAGATTCTCGAGTCTAATATCAAGCGTTGTCAATTGCTTCCCTCAGATGAGGCAGCCCTACTAGTTGGCGGTTCTTGCAGTAAGAAATTTCCTAAAACCTCTGGCATTACCAGATTCTTTTAAACCATTCCTGTTCCGTTTTTTTATTTAATTACTTTTGTCTGTTTTGTAAGTTGAAATGAGAAGTCGTGCTGTCACCACCTATCTGCTGAAAAGGGGAATTTCAATTGAAGCTTGAGGTCCCCAAGTATCTGGAATTTAAAGACACATCATATAAATAAAATTGGTGTAGTTCTGTTCGACTAAGATTAAATGTGACTGCATGTATTTAAATGCAAAATTCTTAGAAACTGCTCAGTATATCTGGTGCAAAGGCCTATAGAGGATACCTAGGCCTACAATATCTACTTTTGTCTCAACTCTATATCTCTATAAATTCCGGAAGAAATTGGACAAGAGTAATTTATTTTTTCGTTTCGTTTTGCTTTTTTCTTTGTCACGCTTTCCGTTCGAAAATACTGGGAGCATTTAAATATAGTAAATACCAGTTTATAGAGGACATCTGCAGGAACAACATAGGATATCCAATAACTCGATAACTTAAGAGGTTTTTAAATAAATAGGCAACATTTTAAACATTTCTGCGATTTTCACCTGCATGGGTAGATATGCACTTCATTCTCAAATCAAACATACTAACTGCGCAATATTTTGACATCTCTTTTAACCCTATTTTACTCCTGTGACGGAGAGGGAGACAGACAGAGGCAGTACGCTGTTTGATGTGCTAAGAACAAAAAAAGCCATAAAAGAAATGTCAAATATGTAGGAAAGGAATGTCAAATAGGTATAGGTATCAGTGATACCAAATCGTGGTATTATTACATTAGGGAAAATTCCTGATGATATACGTCGTACCTGTTTATAAATGCTATTTGTTTTTAAATAGAATTACAGTCCCATGGCCTAGAATTAAAAGTTGGAGTTCCCATTATGCTGCTTCGCAATTTGAATCCCCTAAGCTTTGTAATGGAACCAGATTGAGAGTGATTTCGTTGCAGAAAAACGTTATTGAGGCGTTAATTTTAACTGGGTCTGGTAAAGGAGATACGGTGTTTATACCAAGAATACAAATAATTCCCAGCAATTATCCATTTCAGTTTAAACGGATTCAATTTCCTATTAATGGGACAAACTTTAAGAAGGGGCGATGAATTAATTAAGAATTGCTTCAGGCACGGGCAGTTATATCTTATATGTAGCGTGCTCTAGGGTAAGTAATGCAGCAAATATCACTATCTTAGTCGATAGAAACCGCTAATATGGTATACAAAGAAAAAAAAAATGAGCTATATATTATAAAATTATTTTCATTGTCCAAAGAATATTAAATTATTGCCGATTAGGGCCCGGTCTACGGGAGGTTTTTTAGTACGGGTTCAAGTCCCTCACTTTTGCAGAAGGCTCTTTCTGAAATTTTTTCCCATCAATTGTTCTGAAACCACATTTTGCACGTGCGAAGCCGGGCGGGTACAGCTGGTACATATATAGATTTCGAGAGATATTCGAATCAGACCACCATTGCGGGTCTCTTTTCGTCTCTACCACTGTAAATATTACTGAGAGAGACTTTTTGGATTTCTCCACAGTTCTTCTCTGGGCTCGATTCCTAGTGTTAACGCTAGCATCTGTTTATGGGAGATCTGTTTCATCGACTGGGTCTCGACCCAATGATGTCCCATGATCCTCATTCTTCTGCCAGCCAACGCCAGACATGGACACGGTATATGCGCCGCTGTCTCAGATTCCTCCAGGTATAATTTAGATTTTCTTCTCTGGCAGTCAAACTCTTGCACTCATACCTTGCGGGCCGGCCGCTATGTGTGGCAGTGGGAAGCCAAATATCTTCGTTTCTTAGAGTTCCCGCGGGAGTTCCGCAGGGTTCGATTCTAGGGCCCATATTATTCTCACTTTACGTGAACGAACTCCCACTGCTTGTTAAACATTGTACCGCCCATATGTTTGCTGACGACGTCCAATTATACTTGTGCTGCCCGCTGGATATGATTAGTAATGCGATTGAACTGATGAACGAAGATCTGGAGATCATACAACAGTGGGCCCTCAAAAACACAATTTATCACTGAATCCAGCGCAGTCCAAGACACTCTGTAAGCAGTGTCTAGATACTACCCCATTCCCCCCGATTAAATTAGGACAGTCATCCATTGAATACGTCACGAAGTCTCGTAATCTTGGTGTAGTTTTAAATGATACTCTCACCTGTACAGATCATGCTGCAGCTAAATACTATCGGAAAAGTATATAGTGGTCTCCGATCGCTACGGGCAACGCAAAACTCTTTGCCAGTGAAAACTAAGATGCTACTTGTTAAGTCCCTTTTATTACCTATTTTACTATATAGTTGCGAAGTTTTCTGCTGTGTTGACTATAACAGTAGGCATAAACTAAATGTTATCTATAACAATTTAGCAAGATTTGTTTTTAATAAACTGTATTTCGACCACATATCAAGTTACTCTCGGCAAATAATGGGCCTCAGCCTCGATAACCTCATTAAGTTCAGAACGCTAATCCTTTTTCATGGTGTTATACAGACAGCCTGAGTATTTGTACAGCAGATTGAATTTTCCCAGTTCACAATGATTCGGCCCAGATTCTATTGCTTGCAATCTGAGCGCTCACTCTTCGTCCATGCCACTCTTCTATGGAACTCATTACCCATACCACAAACACAAGCACATTTAAAACTTACCTTTTCAAACACTTGGACAGTTATACATAAATATAAATCTAGCAGATTTGTCAAATATTATATTTTGTTATTGTTTTTGTTTTTAATTTTCCTATGTAAGCTTCCAATTAATTACATTTGGTCTGTCCTCATCTATCCAATGTTAAATTTGCTTTTGAGCTCTAAACCTTTTAAAGCCTTCACAAACTATAAGATGTAATCTTACAGTGAACCTATTCTTTGAAATAAATAATAAAAATAATAGTCTGCAAGTATCATCCTCTCTAAGGCTCATTTTCCGAAATTAACATGTCCTGTAGACAAATGGTACCACCAATTTCAATGTTCCTCGATTTATGCTTAGAACCCTTCTTTGAGTGGAGCAGGTCGACCACTTTATTGCCATTTTAGCCTGTCTACATTGTTCCACAGTTGACCACCTTCTCAGGTGTTCTGCCGTGATCCATTTGTGAATCAGCTGTTCTACCATTCCTCTGCCAATTGAAGAGAATGGTTCTGGTCCCAGCAACTTTTCAGTTGACCCCTGTTTTGCAAGGGAGTCCGCCTTTTCATTGCCTTCGATCCCTATGTGTCCCCGTACCCAAGTCAGTGTTACTTCATTTTTGAACACTTATTGAGCTTAAGTACAGATTCCAGTGCCAATGATGTTGTGATGTTTGTTTGTTCCATGCATCTGATCACCGCCTGATTGTCCAGTGCTATAAGGATATTTCTTCCTTCCACCTGACACTCAAGCAAGTAGTTTATCGCATGGAGCAAAGCAATCATCTCAGCCTGGTATAATGAAGTGCATTTTCCTAGGCTAATGTGACGGGGAAGTTCCAACTGGCCCCCGCTCCGCCATCCATCATGGATCCATCCGTGAAAATCACTATTTCACCATTTCTTTTTTCTGGAAGTAATCCGTTCTCAATTCGAGTTTTGTGATTTCTTTATACGCTACCATTTTATTTGATCCATAGGCATGTTTAGCTCCCTAATCTCGTTTTTGACAAGTTCCAGGATCTTCCTATGTCCATAGATCGTACCACAATTGTGCCATTTCGCATCTGTGCCGTTTGGGCCGCTGTTTTCTTAATAAATAAGTCTAGCGGTATGATCCCCATATCGATACATTTTTTTTTGAAATGGCACGCCTTCTTTTTAGGAGCATTTTTGACTAAAACGTATTTTTTTCTGACCATTAACTCAGATAGTTATTAGGCAATACAAAAAAGGAAGAATACTTTGGGCAGCCAACACTTGGACAAAAATTTTAAGCTGTCAGTCAGCTTTCTGCTTCATCCCGAAGGTGAGTTATGCACCAAAATACAGCGTAAACATTTTTTCTTGCTAAAGAAGTTTAAATGTTGCCTTATTAGATGGCTTAAAAGTCTAACGTATTTTGAACGATTTGTACTTGTACATTTCCAATGCCATCTGAAAGATTTTAAATCGGAATGGCTTCCAAATGACATCTGTTTACTGAAGAATTGATCTTTTGCATTTCACTAAATACATTAAAAAGTAGCGGTCCTAAATGACTTTCTTGTGGGACTCCAGAGGCGTATTAAATAGCTCTTGAGTAATGATATTTAGGGCATCAGTTGCTGGGACCAACCTACCTCAAGTTTTTTTTTTGTAACAGCACAAGCTTAAGCTTGCTTGTCACTTGTTGACATCCACTTTCTACAGTATTGGCAACAATAGACGAAAACTGCAGTAAATTAGTTGAGCTACCATAGACCAACCCAAAAAAACTCAAACTTTCATATCTGGTCTTTGATGTAAAGCTTTAGAAATAAATTACTCTATAGTTGGAGACACTGGGCCTTAGGTTAGGTTCGGTTGAGTGGGGTTGTGAGATCGTCGCAAAAGACCAGGCACCAAGACGGGCCCATCGCCATCCCCAGACACTCGGGCCTTACCAATAAACATTTTTAGTTTCGACTATAAATTCTATTAGCTCATAGTGGCCATATTTTCTATACAAATTTCGCAATTGTGAGTAAGTTTAAAATCAAAACTAAAATTTTGTTATTAATACGGCGCTTTATTTTTACAGCCAGACTTAAATATTGGGATGAAGAAGAAAATCTTCCAATCATCCAGGAAAAATTCAGATTCTATTGAGATGTTAAATATTTTTGGCAGTATTATGCTAACGCAAATTCAATTCACGTTTACTATAATAGCAACTCGCGTAATCCAGCTTAAGCTAACGTGCTTAATCGCAATTTGAATTTTGTTGCCAAAATATAATGTCATTCTACCACTTTCACTCTTTGACCGAACTGAAATTTGCGTCGTCCAGCTTAAGCCGACATAATCCAGTCCATGTCTATTTGAGCTCATGGACTGAGATTCGCCTTATATCACCTCCGATGGTACCTCCAATATTAGGTGTTGCATGCGCACATAATAAGGCGTCAATCTGCCTAAAGTGAGAACAATACCTTGATTGGATGGGCGTAATCTAGCTTAAGCCCTAATGTGTGTATACATTGATTTTGATATTTTTAGTCTCTCATCTCAAGCGTTCGAACGAATTTAAATGGAATGATTTTCATCCTCCAGCTTAAGCCTACGCAAGCCAACGTAATACTCTCAATTTTGGCTTATTCCACCATGTCAAATAGCCATGCAATTCCATCGCTAATTATAGCTGCAGCAGAAAAAGTGTTGCCTACAATTCCTTGTGTATCTTCCCGCAGTCAGCAAGAATTTTTATGTCGCAATTAGTGGAAGCATAATTTTCGCAAATTATATCCAGTTTAAAAAGTGTAAAAAAAGGATTTCTTGGGCTTTAGTCTTTAAACCACATCCCCATTCCATTCGCCCTCCCATATTTTCCAAATGTCCACCTCTTTGAAATTGTAAAACAATGACACACATAATATATACACAATACAACCTCATGAGCATACGGCTGTTATTGTTATTATGCTTATCTTACATAATTCCAATCGACAATTGAATTGTCAAAGGCAATACCTCATTCCAAGAGCTCTCGCATTGATTATACGTATACCGTTTACAGTACCTAAAGCCACCTTTCATCAGACCAGCTCTTATAAAGCTACATTAATAATTCTCGCTAATTAACAACAAACTCAATCAAGTGTGTAAAATAATTACAGTTACATCAGCGATTTTTCCTTCTTATCCCATTGACATTCAGATATCCACCCTGCCCCCATATGGCGTTGTAGGAAACGCGATACACGCCAGCATGATGGTGAAAGGGAATTTTCGGTTGGGTTGGTACGGACTCCCTCAGATTACAATGTTACTTTGTGGCTCTCATTACTGTTGGCATGGGGTCTGAAGAAAATGTAATTTATTTTCGCGAAAATTACTTCTGATTGGAAATGCAGATACAACGAGTATCGTGCGAGAGATTCCAAATGTCCTTAAGGCTGAATTATTGAGGATGTAAGCACGTACGTACTGAAATCTATACGACGGCGCTTCGGGACGAGATTGCGAAATTAAATTGAACTCGGAACCAGTTTGCAAAAGGCAAAAGGCAGTGTGATCCTTTGAAAGGACGAAGGTCATTTGTATGTGTTTTAAAGCTAATTAAGTGCTAATTACTTTCTGACTTTGAGTCAATCGATTTTGCGGTGTGGCGTCAATATAAACCGATGTGGAATGTATGTGTGGACTGTGGGTATACAAATTTAAATTGAGCTTTATGAGACGCGATTGTGGAACTGTTTTGGTGGGATGGTAACTCGGGGATAATGGACAAAGAGTTTGGGCTAATATGTGGCCATCTACGATGATATTTTCCGTCACAAATCGATGTGGAACGTATTTTATTTTTAAAGTGAAATCCTTTTTTAATGCTTTTGTCGGACAATTACTTTGTGCCAGACTAAACAACGAATGAACGATGAAAACTAATTGCAACGGCGAACGAAAAGGCTATCTTCTCAAATTGGGCTGCGGCCAATTGCAACGACAAGCCCCATAAAACACCAGTAGTTTCATGTGTTGAAGTAACAAAAATGCATTTCTGTAAAAAGTGGTGCCAAATCGCCTTTTTTATGTCACTTAGCTGGGTAATAAACTTTAAACGAGATAAATTTCAAATCCCAGTAGTCATTTCATCTTTATTGTTCCCCTTTCTAGGACATCCTTCTGCGCGCAACTCCACTCTAAACGAGTACATTGCCTTGGACATGTATCATCAGACAGGCGACCCTTCTCTCTTCCCCATTTACTTTGTTTTATCTTAAACCTACACTTCTCAATAAAATACTTGTGCCAAGGTATTCCCATAGGAAGACAACTCTCACAACGCCACCTGCATGGAAACAAAAAAAAAAAATAATAATAAACTGCAGGGTTGTTTCCGATCCGTCTGTTTCTAATCAAAAGCAATTTTGGAAATTTAAACAAACACGCACCACAAACAACCATTCATCCGCGGCGACCATCAACACGATGTGATATTCAAATTAGATTCAGAGCCGCAACTAAACAAACCGAACTCGTATAAGGGTGCGAAAAACTGGCTGCTGTCGTTTGATGGGGTTGGATGCTGACTCTGCTGGTGATACAATTAAATTTTGTAATTTGAATATGCAATTTAATTTGTGAACAATAAATTGCCAGCACAACAGCAGGCGGAGCCCTTTTCCCCTTTTCCACTTGATATCTTGCATTGTAAATATATGCGCGCGATAATATATTCAATTAAACCGTCTTCGTCGGTCGGTTCGCTGTTATTGTTTTGGCTGGGAAACGTCAAAACAATTGTTTAACGAATTTTCATCAGCTCGCGGCGACTAGCTAAATTGAGTTCTGTTTTCTATTAGCTTAATGTGTGCTGAGTGTTGCAATTTAATAAACAACAATAGGACACGTGTTTGAGTTGAAGATCGAAAATCGGTGAGCGCTGTCAGTTGAGCTGGTTGCTGGCTCTTATTGGGCGCCATTTCTATGCCGGCAGTCAGAAATTCATAATGCATTGGATGTTAGTTTAGTGATTTGGACGAATTCGTAAGTAGAAGTGGCTTTTTTTCTAAGATCAGACAAAGAAGGTGTGAAAACGAATTCAAAAATGGCGCCCAGCTGGAGGACCTTCGAAACAAATTGTAAAAAGCTAGTTTGCTATTAGGAAGAAGGTTGATTTTGATATTAGGAGGAGGAAGGGTGCAAAATTTACTACCGAAATCTGAACTTCCTGAAGTGATCTGCGTATATTTGACTTGATCTTAAAACTGGGCCGAGTTAGTAAAGCAAAGGACAATAGAACTCAAAGCGAAGTCATAAAGACTTCTATTTACTTCCCAAGCATCCATATTCTTGATCTACTAAAGTAACTATACCTACAAAAAATGTCGCAACGTTTTTTGCCAACTTTTCAGTAATTTCACGATCATCTAACCTTGATCACCACCTTAGGGGAATCTACGCATGCATGAGTTCAGAATAACAATCGCAGACCAATTGCGAAGACCTGACTGCAAAATTCCTGTTCACTTTAATAATGAGGGCCAACATCTTGCGCCATCTAGTGCTATACTTACTTTGGCGTACCATCATCCAACAGAATCATATATTCCCAGCATTCCCAAAATACCTATACGAAATAGGACTCTTTCCACAATTTGTTTTTGGACTATTCTGAGCGACTGGCTCTGGTTGAACCCACAAGAAACTATATATCCACAAACAAGATAAAAACTGCTTTATATCTGTTTGCGGTTGACGTAGAAACTACTAGAATGCTTGGTTATGTCGTTCATTGCCTGCCACGCCTACTTTTTTTGGAACGGGCTTGACCAACACTTTTTTTTCCTGATTACACTGCCTTTAACATGCCATCACCTGAAATTTCTTATTCAATACAGAAATAAAGTACTTCCATTCAAATTTAAAACTATTAATCAGTTTTTTACTTCCTCCAAATGTTGAGCTACAGTCTAAAATCTAACGTGAGGAAATGTGCGGAAACGATTTTCAAATAAACCCTCAGACTCACATTAAGGTTAAAAGCCTTTGTTTGCAATCAAAGTTGACTGTTTTCTTTCTATGGGTTATCCTCTCGTTGGGCGCCATTTTCATTGATGTATGTTTGCATGTGCATCAGTTCAGTGATTTTTAGTTAATTAATTCAAGGGCGTTCAATCGCATGCTGAGCAATGGAACAGTCTATTTTACGTGGGAGGCTTTAAAAAAAAATACAACCGCTTTTGCAATACCATAGTTCAGAAATATTTTAGCTTCCTAGACCAATCGATGAAGTTCTGTTTTTACTATCTTTTAATTACTTGAATATGATTTCAATGAACTAATGTTTATCTTTTCCTTCTTTTCAGGTATGTTTCGGATATAATTCGACAGTCATAACAATCATTGTGCTCACAAACAAAAGTAAGATAGACTTCAAAAATGTTAATTCTTTTAAATGATGTGGATCATGGTGGTCTGTCTTTTAAATTTTACACTTATCTGGCTAAACATCGCACCAAGGCTGAAAGTAAAAGTAGTCCTTATTCCCAACCAGCTGGCTGTACTTTAAATCGCTCTCAGTTTTCTGAAGGATTGCTTTATAATTTGACCGCAACAGCAATTGTTTTTGGAAAATGTTCGCACTGCAGATTTATTCCAGAAACAAACTCGCCGTCAATAGCAACTTTGATTACCACAGGGCATCTTAGATTTACTGGTTTTTAATTGCTAATATAACACATCACCGTAAAAACATCGATTCAAACCATTTGACATGTTCCTCCACTACAGAGTCTGGCAGTCAGAAGTACTCACCAAAAACCTTCTTAGTTGCATTTGGCGGATGGTTTTGACACCTAATTGTTCCTTTTTAAATATCAAATCCTCGTGGTATCAAGGAACACGTATCTGTGGTCTAATTTTTGTCACCACATCAATACCATTTTTATGTTTTACCTAAAAAAATCACACTTATAAGAGGTTACGTATCCAATTGGTTCGTGCATTGGCTAAAAATGCTCAGAATCTATTTACGAGAAACTCGAGTTTCGATTTCCGTCGCATAAATTTTATGAGATGAACGTGTCTGCCTTTGAGTATTATATAAACGTTATTGAAGGTTCGAAGACGTTTTTAGAAATACCCCAATAGATGTCGCCACCAGAAACCTAATTAACTGCGGACGGAAAAGAAATATTGATAGCACAATAGCATAGGACGGACCACAATGACTAAACGACAAAAAGGCGCCACTATCTACATCTCTGCGAAGATCCTAGAGCCCTCTTTAGGCAAAGCATATCAAGTCCTAGACATTTAAGTTTTTTAAAAGGGTACGGTGCTTTTGACCTGGAGGTTGGAGCTTATCACGAAAAAGGTCATTTGGATTGATTGGGCTAAGATATGTGAGAGCGATGAGAGAAACACTTAGGCCGTTAGTCTGCCCATTTTGTACTTGGGCTATGATAACACCTTACAAAGTTTATTCCCCGATTCTTTCGTTGAGACTGAGACTTTAGCGGAAAAGAACTAAACTTCAAAAGGCGTCCTGTCTAGGCTTTACAGAATCATTATTCAGTACGTCAGGCTCTGCTTGATTAGACTAACGGTAACTTAAGACAAGAAGAAAAAAGCACTCGCGAGACTCGCATTGCGGTCCTCATTGTCATCCGCGTGTTAATTTAACAATTGGTGGCCTAGTGCTTGTCGTTTAAGCGGTAGGCGTTTGTCAAACCGAGAGTCCTACTTGTACGAACTGTCACAATCAAACTACATATTCAAACGCACTTCAAGGACGAACTATGCTGAATTAGTGGTGTAGTTCGGAATGGCTATAGAAGTTGTTTTCTAAAATAAATAAAATGAACACCTCGCAAAATGCTGCTCTGCAATTTATCCGAGACACCGCGTTTTCCCCCACATTCAACCAAATAATATTCACCGAACTAAGGATGTGCTCCTTTCAAGTTTTGAGATCTCCTCGAACTCTAGATGTTTTCATTTACTTGTCAAGATGTCAAGGTGTTAGCTCACAGAATCTCTGGTGCTAAGATCTACAACTTAGTTTCCTAACGCTTTCTGCTTGCAAAACACTGCATTCATCCAGCTGTTTATATTCCCCCATGGCGTCCCTCTCAATTTTACATGAATGCAGCTTACATTTCTTTTGCGATTATTATGGTTGCAATCCGAACTAAATCCCGTATATATCATATATTCAAAAAGCCATCTATCGGCCGGTGAAAGTAGCTAAAAAAAAATTTGTTGGTTTTCTTGCAGTTACTCCTGTCTCGTTGCAAACTGTGTAAGCCTGGCTACATGCAGTAAACAGAAGTGCATTTTTTCAAACATGATATCCTTACATGTCACACAAAATCCTTAATGCGCACAACAATTGCGTCGGCTGTGCCCACCTTACAAGTTCTACAAGCGATTAACAAGGAATACCTGCCCAATTGCTTGTTGCGAATAATCGACGCGCCCACTTGAATCATATATAATCACCACATAGATCGCCTATTGTGCGAGCCATAAATATCTCCAGATGGCCCATTAAAAGTTTTCCCATTCGTAACGACCGAAATCTTTATTAAATCCAATTTAAGCACATTGCTCGGATCTATATCGCCTCAAATAAACATCCAAATTAATAGTATTGTGCTCGTTCAGGCGACCAAAAAAGGATTAAACAGGATATCTTCGTGTTGTCTCATTAATGCCGTCCTAAAGCTGCAATTAGGCCTTAAAGTGTGAACATTTCAAAAGGTCTGAGGTTTTTTTTTTTTATTTTTTGCAAGTTTTTGTCAGGATGCGTATGGCCGGGGTGGCTGTCACAGTTAATCCCTGTGGCTCCGCAAATCATCTCGTCTCTTTAATTGAGCGGCGGCGACGGCGGGTTTCTCCATTGAATCGAGTTTATTTTGTGCTTTTGTTTTCAGCCGGGATAAAGAGCACAATTGCCGACAGCATAAATTATGTCCGACATTCGAAATCCACACACAACCCGGCCAAACAAAGGAAGAGCAAAAATTAAATAATTAACCGATTTTTTGTTGGCTGGTCATCCAGAGCGTAATCCCAGAAGAGATACACAAAAAGAGGCAACCCCCATGACAGACTTTTCCACATCATCCGCTTCTTAGTATATGAAAGACGACAGGGATGGTATTTGTTTTTGTTTTTTCGTTTGCCACTCATCGGCCTTAAGCACGAAGTCCACCCATTCAATGGGATGGGATGCCCAACAGCATCCTTTTTTCGTCCACCGAAGAGAACACTATTTTCGGTTGACAAAGTCAAACACAGACACACAACTCGGTGAGGGGGGGTTGATCCTCCTGATGGACACGTTAAATGAACGTGTTGTGTAGTGTTGTCGTCCCGGCCAGACTTTTTGGCAAACCGGACAGATACGTTCCGAAACAGAAAAAAAATCAGAAAAAACCCCAACGAACGGAACAACTATCGGATATTCATTTGTTTTGGTCTGTCACCCTCAAGTAAGGGGGATGATACCTCCGTGTCAGCCCCCTAAACGGATGGTGTATGGAGTTGACACGAGGATGTACGCACGCACAATTCTCTCGGCTGTCGTTTGGCGCATTCACATTGTTGGTGGTAGGACGCGACGTGGGGGGAATCGAAGCCAAAAGAGATTAGCTTTCAGCTTCGTCTGCAGGAGTGTGTAGAGAAAAAGCAGTTGTAGCTGCGTCCCAGACACACAGGGGACAGAGATACAGTGGGGGCCATTGAAACAAATACACCTGGGCATTGATGGAGGTTTTAATTATCTGTCCCTTTTGAAAGGCAGACCGTTTTACTGGAAGAGTGCATCCTAACAATGCGGGAAGGTAGTCGCAGTTCGCATGTTTTAAATGGGGGCTGGGGACACAGAAGCCAATTTGTTGAAGGGTTTTCGATACGGTGCGTTTGACAGTAGAGAGAAAGGGATAGGGAGACGAAAACAGCAGTGGCGTAAGTATGGAAACCTGAGGCAACCCGCAGATTTTAATTTTATTTTCCGTACTTGAAGATGTTTCACTTTTCATGCAATAGCTTGTTTCACTATCGATAACGATCTTAATTTAGTAGATCGACAAGCTCATCATCATACGGATATCGCAATTTAGTGGTTGCCTGCGATTTGTAATGATTTTTTTCTCGAATCGGAATTGAAATGAAGCCAAAGATCGAATTCTGACACATTTCTTAAAGCGGCCCATACACGATACAAACTCGTTACTTCTTCCTTAGCTTCATTGCCAGAATGTAAAATGCCACAAATACCGATACTAAATTTTTGACCTGCGCAAATCTGAACTGCACAACTAATTGTACAAACTATTTGCAATAGTTATTGCCGGACTAGCAAAAGTTACACCTTAGCGCCGTCTATGGGCTCCTTTAACCCTAGTGGCGCTGATGTTGTCGTTTTTGCAACTTTGATGCCCCTAAGAAGTTATATTCTGCCCGAATTGTTTCACTATCGTCAGCATTCATTACATTTGTGGAAAATGAATTGGTTTAAGTTCTCAAATTCGTAATTTTGGCACTTAGTTGCTACTTTTGGAGGTCTATCGTTTCGACGATAATCGTCTGAAAAGTTACGGAATGAGTGCCCAGTTGTGGGTCCAATTAAAAAACCAGAACGAGCTTTTTATCCCAAGCACTCTACAGCGTAGACAAAATTTGTGATATGATTTTTACGCTTCGTAATTGTGAGGGCTTAAAATTTGTGTACCTTGTGCCGTAGCTCGATTTTAGTTACTCAACCAAATATACTCTAGAGATCGCCATTCTCGAACAAAGTGACATATTTTGGCAAATTGTAGGCACAGCTTTTGTGAATCTAAGTAACATAGGGAATTTGCAAACTTCACTTTGCTTAGAGGGGTTAAGCTGTTCGATTCTAAAAGGAATGGTCCAAAAATACAGCCTTGTGACATCCCACTGTTTACTAGCAATTTGTTCGAAAACGGGTGTAACGATTTCAACCAAAATTTATATTTGAACATGAGTAAGGTCAGGTTAACATGACTGCGTACTCAGTTTTTCGCTTAAAAATCGTATAGCGGTACTTTGGAAAATTTATCATATCACGAAAACGGTCCATGCGATTGTAACAAAACGAAAAAAAAACAAAACAAAACAAAAAAAGGTAATCTAGTAATTTCTAACTTAAAAACAAACTCAGCTTTTCTCTATATTATCGTACAATGGATTTTTGAAAAAAGGCATTTTTGTAAAAATTTCATTTTCTTTAGTTTACCTGAAAGGGGCAATAACGATTTTTGTCCAAAATCCATACTTGGAGTAAAATTTATGTTTTCAAAATTATTGCGTCCATAATTTTCAAATCGAATCACAGAAAACACAAATTTTTGAAACTGCTCATATCTCGAAAACCCCATTTTCGAGTTGGATAAACTTTGAAAACCTAGTAATGCTTACATCCCGAACAATGGCTAATGCTCAGTTTTCAGTTCAATACTTTTGTACTTTTCCTTAGCAAATAAGCATTGTTGAGTGCAATAGAAGCTTGTTGACTGCGGCAGAAGCTTTCGAAAAGTTGTTTAGGGTATGAATTTTAAAATAGTTTTCTTTGACAGATTGTCGGCGCAGTGGCTTAGTGGTTAGTGTGTTGGACTACTAAGCGAGGGGTCCCAGGTTCGAATCCCGAGAAAAACCCAAAATTCCAACTTAAGGTTTTTTCACTGCGCCACCTCTCGCGAACGTCTGACAAACATCCGAGAGTATAACTGTCATGAAAGAGCTTCTCAATTGGCCGTTTGGACTCGGCATAAAATTGTAGATCCCTTCCATTCGTCCCAAAACTCACACAAGACGAATGGTTGTGAGAAGCTAGGCTTGGGTCCATACGGACCTGTTGCGCCAATTATTATTATTTTTTTTTTTCTTTGACAGATTCTCTGATTTGATGTACTGTTTAAAAACAAACGCCAAAAGTGTATAGCTATCTAAAGGAATCGCTTTAAGCCGGCATTGAATTTTATAAACCCTGCGAAGATTGTAGGAAGCTAGGCCTAAAGTTCTAAATGGACCGGTGGACCTGTTGCAAACAATATAATGTAGAGCATATTATGCTATCATTTAAGAACGAGCTTTCATTGACGGTAACGCGAGCTCTTTACAAAAAATGTACATCACTTTGGAGCTTACTATCAGCTGCGGACGACTGCCTTAAGCAACAACTCCTCTAGCCAACTTGGTCTTTATAGTTAGAGACTTAAAACCCAACAAAAAGTACGACGAGTTCACTTTCCAATTGTCGCCGGCCTCTTTGGTAGGCCCTTATTGTGTTGCTGCTTACTTTACGAATCCTCGCGATGATGTGTTACTATCGAAACACTCTACGTGCTCCAGGATTCGCACCCGTTATAAGCTGTTTAACCAGGTCAACGTCCGCTGTAAGAATAAATAAATATAGTTTCTGCAACAGCTCCGTAGAGAAACCTAGCTTTTCTATACCCCTCGTTTTTATGAGTTCTTATTTTTTAGGACTAATGAAAGGGAGTTTTCATTCTTATTTCACTGTTCACTGCGACGGTCGTTTCTTTTACAACTTCCATAACATGAAAAATTGTATAATTTGTAAGAAAGTCGAATCCATTGATTCAATATCGTGTGGTATCTGTAATTCGTTGCAGCATTCAACCTGTGCGAAAATGAAAAAAACTGATTTTAACATCCTCAAATCAAAGACAAATATTTTCTTCAAGTGCGAAAAGTGTTGCTCCAGTAGCTTATCCACGCGCATTCAAACTTTCGAAGCACTCGTCGTTAACATTAATCAAAACTTAAATATTCTCAAAGTTGAGTTTCCTCATCTATTTCTAAATAATGATCTTAATAGCAACGTCAACATTAGTGAAGTGCATACAAATGAAGAAAGAAAAACGCGAAGCAAAAATAAAGGAAAAGTCGTTGATCTTTCCATTAACCCACAAAATAAAATAATCTCCCCTGCATTGCAAAACATTAGAAAATTAAAACAAAAAATTTCACCTTCTAATGTGCGAAGCAACGGAGCTAATTTGGTTTGCTTTTCTCCAAATGCTATGCCCCTCTCTCCGTCCGTTAATTTGCCGAAGTTCTCCCACACCGGTGCATCGAGTCAGAATTTGATCTGTCATAATATAGTACCTACCACCAAAACCCCTGCTGTTAGCGCTCTTGCGATGTTTGCGAGCTCAAATGACGACAAGAGAGTAAAAAACAAACCGGTTTTGAGCACCAATGCTGATCTCTCTCATGAACATATCGAGGTTGATACAGAAATTGATGATAACTCGCGTGGTGTTCATGCTCAAACATCTGGGCTAGAGGTTACTGCTACAACGAGTCAATGCAGCCACGCTAATATGGTTGCTAGTGAAGGAGATGAAAACGAAATCGTATCATCTCTTGATGACGTCGATTATGTTGGGTCAATGACTGAGCGCAGTGGAGTTAGTGAACAAAATGCAAAATCAATTATTGCTGTTGACGATTCTTCCGGACTGCGATTTAACACAGAAGGTAGTGTTAGGAGTAAACATGACGACCATATCAAGCCTCCCATCGTTATCTTGGAAACAGAATTAAATGTAGAGATAAAGAAACATGCTGCAAAGGAACTTGTTGGGACAGGTTGTAGCTCACTCAATGCATTAACTTCTTCTAAATGGCTTCATCTTACGAAGTTTAATGTTAATACTCTGCCGGATGATATTATCAACCACATATCAGCCCGATCCAGTATACCCTTCAATGCCTTTAAGTGTTTTAAATTAATAAAAAAAGACATTTCCCCATCCGATATTAAATTCATTAATTTTAAATTAAGTGTTCCATCTGACTGTTATGACCAACTTATGAGTGATGCTTCGTTATGGCCTTGGGGTGTTAAAGTAAAGCCATTTATACATCATCCAAAAAACGACAGAGCTCCCAAAGCAGTCAATCCTTCGTAACATCATTTGCTACCGATAAAGATGGAAATGATGATCACCAAAATGTTCCTGCTGGATTGCCAAATACATCATCAAGTAGTTTTGAAAATGTAACATTATATTATCAAAATGTTGGTGGGTTAAGGACCAGATTAGAACATATTTTTGTCTCGTTTTCTTCGTATACGTATGATATTATTATTCTAACTGAAACTTGGTTAACAGATAATCATTTAAGTGTTGAATGTTTTCCCATTTATTACACAGTATTTAGAAAAGATAGATCTAGCCAAATGACAGGGATGGAAAGAGGTGGAGGAGTATTGGTTGCTATTCGTGCTTCACTGGCATGTAGTTTAATTGACTTGGAATCAAACTCTTCTAACTCCGACCTAGACATTGATCAACTTATAGTACGTGTTAAAATAGGTGAATCAGAATTATTTGTTTCTGCAAGTTATATTCCACCAAGGAGTAATTTAAATCTATACAGCGCGCATTTAAATAATTTAAAGTCAATATTAGAAGATCTTAAAAGTTCGGAACATATTCTATTGGCGGGCGATTTCAATCTTTGTAACTTAGAATGGACGTTGGACTTGGAAGACATGTATTTGGTTCCTTTTAATGTTTCAACTGAAATAGAATCCTTTGTTATAGACTTTTTGGGTCAATATAATTTAATTCAAATAAATTCTCAACGTAATAGTTTAAACCGGATACTTGATCTGATTTTCGTGGATATTGAGTATAATATTTGTCTTGATAAGTCCAACTTCCCGGTCATTGAAAATTCAATCCATCATATTGCAATTGATGGTAATATCTATTTTTATCATTATATAAAGAAAGTAATATCCAATCAAAAGACTATATATAACTTTCGAAAAGCTAACTATGATGCAATGGTTGATTATTTGTTGTCTTTCTCATGGCAAAATATTTTGAGTTCATTGAGCTTGGAAAACACTTATTCCGTTTTCTCAAGCATTTTAAAAGATGCAATTGAGTTATATGTACCTAAAAAACGATTAAATAATAACATTAGTCCGGCCTGGTATAACAAAAGATTGAATAATCTCAAAAACAAGAAAAATAAAGCATACAAACTTTATAAAATTGATAAAGGAAATTTAGATCTGCGCATTAATTACTATAATCGCCAACGTGAGTTCGATGTTTTGAATAAATTTTTGTATCGAAATTATTTGTTATCAGTTGAGAGTGACTTAAAATCCAACAGTAAACTTTTTTGGAATTTCATAAACTCTAAGCGAAAGTCTAACGGAATACCAAGTTGCATGAAGTACCTCGACTCAACGACTAGTGAGGTGCCACAAATCTGCAACTTATTCGCAAACTATTTTCAATCGGTGTATTCATTGGACGCTCCCTCCTTGCAAGAAATGCCTTCTATTAGTAGAGTTGTCGATATCGGTTCGATTGTTCTTAGTCCACTGGAAATAGAGGAGGCTTTATCAGCATTGGATGCTAGTAAAGGAGAAGGGCCCGACGGAATACCTGCTATTCTTTTAAAGAAGTGTGCAATTGCGTTAGTTGAGCCACTTTCAATAATTTTCAACCTTTCTCTTGTAGAAGGACAGTTTTTGGATGGGTGGAAAATTTCGTTTTTGTCTCCCATTTTTAAATCCGGGTCAAAGCATGAAATAACAAACTACAGGCCAATATGTAAGATTTCAGCTATACCAAAACTATTTGAGAAAATAGTTTGTAATAAACTATCACATTTGGTTCAGAATCACATATCAGTTTCACAACATGGTTTTATATCTGGTAAATCGACTGCAACAAACCTAGTTTTAATGACTAACGTCATCATATCGAATATGGAAAATATGTGGCAAACTGATATTATTTTTACTGATTTTGCGAAAGCATTTGACAGAATAAATCATCAAGTTCTACTTCATAAATTACTTTCTCTAGGTATCCATTCTGCGTTACTAAAGTGGTTGGAGTCATATCTGACGGGTAGAATCCAAATAGTAAAAATTCTTAATTTGGTCTCAAATAACATTTCAGTTCCGTCAGGGGTCCCACAAGGAAGTCATTTGGGACCATTATTATTTTTGTTATTCGTCAATGACATACCCGGTTTGTTTATTGATTCGAATTGCCTTTTGTTTGCGGATGATCTCAAACTCTATCGTAAGATAAGATGTGAATCGGACTGTCGTCTTCTCTTAAAAGATTTGGCGAGACTTCATCATTGGTGTCAACTGAATCACCTTCTTCTTAACATTTCAAAATGTCAAGTTTTGTCGTGTTTCAGGAAACATAATCCAATTTTGTTCGATTATAATATCAATAACATTAATCTAGAGAGAGTTAGAAGGAAGAAAGATTTAGGGGTAATCTTGGACACAACTCTGTCATTCTTACCACACTATGACTATATGATTAATAAAGCTAACCGAATGCTTGGTTTTATTAAAAGAAACACCAGAGAATTCTCAGATCCATACACCCTAAAGTCCTTATATATTTCTCTAGTAAGATCAGTTCTGGAGTATTGCAGCATTGTTTGGAATCCTTACTATAACAATTCAATGGAAAGAATTGAGAAAGTACAGAGAAAATTTACAACATATGCTTTTTTCAAGTTAAATTGGAGAATTCCAAGGCCATCCTATAATAGTAGGTGTTTATTATTTGGAATGCAAACTCTTAAAGATCGCAGGGTATACTTTTCCGTGATGTTTATAAGAGATATTATTACATCTCATATAAAGTGTCCTCCGTTGCTAGCTTTAGTGAGTGAAGGTAATGCACCATCAAGAACTACACGTTGTCGATTTTTAATTTATGAACAGTTTCATCGTAGCAATTATGGAAGAAATGAACCATTATCACGTTGCATCAGGGAAGCTAATCTAATTTGTAACTTAGTTGATTTTAATTATAATCTTTCGAGAGATATCTTTAAATCTATGTTATTAAATAATATTTCAACATTATCTTTTAATAGTGTTTAATTATATTTCAGCTAATGAAAATGAATGTTAGGTACCCACCAGCAGAAAAATTATGTATTAACTTATCTTAGTCTAAGAGATTGTATTCAACTTGATGAAATAAACTAAACTAAACTAAACTAAAACTAAACTAAATTTGCAAAGGTGATTCTTCGATAGAGCTGTGGAACCCATGTAGGCAGAGCCTTTAACAACTTTGAAATTTCATCTGTTGTCCCGGCTAAGAGCCAGATTCGATTGGCCTTAAGCCCTTAAAGGCTTTTCAAAAGCAAAAACTTCGTTGGTATTTTAGTAGATTTTAATAGCGAAGAACTATGCATATCGTCATTTTCGTCCTGCACCAGACGAACGAGTTTGGGAAGAAAGTTCGAACTTGACATTTGTTTAACTCGTCCCTCTCTCTAACTACGCTACTTAGACAACTTTAGACAATCCATAAGTGGGTGCAGAGTCGTTCTGGAATTTATCGGTTTTTTTTTTTTAAATCTCCGGGAGGGAATATTTATAGTTGACTTTTCAGCCCTTAAACCGGGACTGATATAGGCCAAACAGGTTATACGTGAAAGGTTATAGACCTTAATTTTAGAGGCCTCTTCCTTTGTAGTTGGGTCGGCTCAGAGCATCCTCTTTTATCTTGATAGTTACCACGGTGCTGGTGTTCATTCATTGTAAAATTTCAAAGACTCTCATGCAAGGTTTATGCATAACCACGGTCTCGAATAGTCGTTTGTGGTTGCACACTGGCTTTTTAAGGTAAGTTGTCCTTATTTCGACTGCTGTGGTGGTCAAAATTTCTGGCAAAGCTTATTTTTGATCCCTTGGAAGTTACTCCGATCCACAAAACCCAAGCTAAAGGGTGAAGCTTTTGGAAGATGTAGGCGGGAATACCGGTCCTTATTGACCTGTGGGTCGGTTACATAACGCGATAGGTCCTACGAGGACTGGGCTCTCTATATTTAGTAAAAATATCGGCGCTGGAGTTGTTACTCTCCAAAAAAGCGTTTTATTTTTCTAGAGCCGAGATGTTCCGCATACGCCCGAGTAGCCCAAAAAAGGTGTTCTTCGAAAATGCGGTTTTATTCAAACTGAAGACGTCATAGTTGCCGGTATGGCTTCTTCTGCGATAGATAATTGTCGAAAAAATACTATTTTATGGCGGGGAAGTGGAATATCCTGATGTCGGTCTTTGGTGGTCCTTCTGCAGAAACACGTTTAGCGACCGCATAGTTCTAAGTAGCATCACTTTAGTCTCCGACGACAGAGTCACTTTTAAGAGAAATTTGGACCGTTGCTGCCACCGCAAACTTTGCAAGAACATTTCATGAACCTCCTGAGGGCTATCTTCACTCCAAATGTGAACTCAGTTACCCAGACCAAAGACTTAGGCATCCGCGATGTCTTAGTCCTCCAAAAGGAGTTCAGGCCTTGCCAGAGTGTTTCAACTTTTGCCTTAAAATACTTCTGACTACCTACACTCAACTTCTTCTTGTGTAACTTCTGCTGCATGTCCTATTGTGTACTCCACCATGAGGCAGCGCGCTATCATCAAATAATCAAACTGAACCCTGTGCCATGTGATATCAATGTCGCTGAAATTCTAAACCTCATCCTCTTATACATTCATATGCTGCGACGACGTCAACGGCCAAAGCGAAATGAAAATCGAATCAACATTCGATAGTCAAGCGCATCACCCTCGTGCATGTAACCCGGCACATCCGAATATTTTGGTCCTTTGTTGCAATTTGTTTTATCTTGCGTTACTCTCGTCCTACGAATATGTACACCAGTCACCTCCTTTGATATAGAACGACTGGATACTAATTGAGCTATTCGATATCCGGACATAGTGACATTCACCTCCCGACGACCCATGGCAACCTGGATCCGGGGACAGCCTGCAGATACAATTTCACGACCCACCGTCGAGCTGAGTAATTACTGCCAGAAGGATATTCCCCGAATCTGGGCAAAAACTGTCCGCTTGGTCGGGCCCATATGTGCGCGCACAGACATAATACGAATAAATCAAAAATTCCCCACTTCCTCTCAGCATCTGTAGGTGGATCGATCCCAAAAAAAAAAAACTACCCCCTAAGTAAATCGTAGCTTCGTGAAATTGTGAAATTGTACCCGTGGGGTTATTTCACCCCCTGTTGGACCAGCAAACGTGCTGGTAAATGAAAGCACGAAAAAATGGGAAACCCCTCGCACACTATGACCACACATTTTTTTTGTTCTACATGAAATGGGAATAGTCCCGGATATGCAAGCAGGGAGCAGCGAATTTAATAAAAACGCAAGCACTGCATTTAGAAATGGTTTCCCCGGTTTCGCTTTGACAGGAGAGAGAGAAAAAAAACTTCGAAAAAATATTGATTACGCTCAAATAGCCTGGAGTCCTTAAAGTGATGTTTAGATTAGTTGGAGCTGTGTACCATATTGAAATTCGCGGAAAACTCGATGGAATTGACTGCTTGTGTTGAACTTTTTAGCCTTTGAGAGTCGGTAATGTTCGCAGCGTTTGATTTCGATTCAAGGAACTGATGCAATAGAGATGTGCAAACAATAAGCCTCTGCTGATGTTCTGAATGGCTTCACAGACAGTTATGCGTTTGATTTCATTTGTTTTAATAATTAGATACACAAATATTAGGCGAAGAAGCGCTTTGCGGAACCATTTGCTGTGGTGGCGGAAACGGGGAATTCGCTCAGTTTTGATAGCTCTTCTGTTTGAGGGAATTTTTGCGTCAGACAGTTTGATTCGAAGGTATCTTCTGTTCTAAGAAATTGAAATTGGGAAAATTGGTAACGGAGGAGTTTTCTTCCACACCCTTTATAACCTAACCTATAACTTGACCTTATGTGGATAAAAAAAAAACTAGACCCAGATTACTTAACCTTTCAGACGACTGTCATCGAAACGATGGGCCTTCCAAACTAGCAACTTGTGCCAAAATAGCGAGTTTTAAAGCTTTATACAGTTCATTCTACCCAAATGTAATGAAAACTGACGATAATTACCAAAAAAATGGTCCAGGAAATAACTTATTTTCGTCATCTGGATTTCAAGAACGATATCGTCCAGACGATTCGTTCTTTCCGTTCCTAATAGTCCGAAATCGTTGGAAAAATTGCTTTCTACTAGTCATGTTTTGCGTTTGGTTGTAGCGGGGACAAGAACCATCAGCGCATTCTGTGAGTTTTGCCGTGCTGCGATAGCAAGCCCAGCTTATGGCTTTTGACTTTCATCCCCTTTCGTTTGCGATGGATTTCAAACGACCTATTCACATCTTTTGCTTCTCATCTTCTTTCAGCTTGCAGCGGCCTCTATATTCCGGTCAGCGGACTTTTGTGGGGGCTTTTCTCAAAGGCTGATGCAATCTCGTCGAGTGTAGGTTTTTCCGAAAGAAACAACTCTAGTACAAGTTGCTATGTTATGTTGTTTTGTTTGAAAAAACCTTTCCTAAATTTCGGCCTACAACCTTTCACTAGTTACCTGTATGACCCGTAACAGAGCAGGCAAAAAAGTGGCCCATCGACCAAACAAATTCAAATTCATACCTTGTGGCCTCAATAGGTAGCTCAGTTAGACAAGTTTGCACAAAAAGTGTGATACCTTGTCGACTTGTTGTTAAATTTCCCCCTCACCTTTTTGTAGCAGTGACAGGCCTTTTAACCTTAGCACCATTCGTATACTAGGCCCCGTGATCACTTATAGGGCTCTAGTTGTGTCTGCTCACCACTGTGACCATGAAATCTAGAAGATTCGATTATGTTGCTAACGGAAAAACTTTTGACACTTCAAAAAAATGTCGGCTTGGCTGTATAATAGAGGGCGTTGTAAGCGGAAAGATGATTCTCTTGGAGTTATAGTCGGGTTTAAACTGAAGCCATGAAGAACGTTGTAAAGGGTTTTCCAATAAGTGGTGTTATTTTGATATTCAAAGAAAAATACCATTTTTTAAATAAATTATCGGATGTTTATTTCATAATAAAGAGGAAGGTATGCCGTTAATAGTGAAAAACAACATCAGCCAAATGGCCACCACGAGCACGCATACAGGACCATATCCTTTCCATGAAATTTTCCATAACCAAATCGCAAAGTGGCTGCCCTATGTCCTCGATAGCCTCACGAATTTTATCTTTGAGGTCTTGAATCGACGCTGGGCTGTTGGCGTAGACCTGATCTTTCACGTGGCCCCGAAGGAAAAAGTCGCAAGGCGTTAAATCACAAGATCTCGGTGGCCAATTGTGGTCACTTCTTCGAGAGATAACACGGTCCGGAAACTTTTCCCGTAAAAGATCAATGGTTTCGTTGCTCGTGTTTTTTTCACTATTTTTGTAGCGAATTTTAATAATTTCAATGCGTTGTTGAAGCGTGTATCGTTCCATTTTTAGTAATGGTGTAGTTTCTACTTGTCAAATGTCAAAGAATAAAAGCTTCAAAAGTGACAGCTACCGAAATAGCGGGTCATTCACAATAACACCTCTCATTGGAAAACCGTTATTAAAAGTAGAACTCAAACATTTATACTGAATAAAATCTTTCAAAGCCAGTCTTGAGTAGAAGTATAAGCTATACCCTTAAAGGTGGTAGACGAAAATAGGACTCAGGTGCATGGAGCCAGCAATTTAAACAATTTTTTGACGAAGTTTTCTTCTTTTGCCAAGCCTTTTCCAAAGCAACTATGATGTGTTTTCTCAATTTCTAAAAGCCAGAAGTTGCAAGGTTGCGAACGAACCTCAAGGAATTATTTATAACTTGCCATATTGCAACTTTAACGTACTTAAACATCGCAAGCACAGATCCGAAAGTAGTTGCGACTTATGCTTAACCAGTTAGAATCTTAAATCGACGAGCTCTTAATTCAGTCCGTGGGTTTAAAGCTAGTTTTCTATCCATCACATGTTGGTGTACACCTTTCGTTGGCAGTAAGTGAAAGCTATTTACGATGCAATGGCTCTTAAACAGCCTTTCGGCTAACAATGCCTTTCGGCCATACATATCCGAATGTCATTGTTTTTAAGTGACAAGCCAATTTCATCTTCCAATGTGAAACGCATTTGGATTGTGTGATGAACTCTCTAGTTCAATCGCCAGAAAAAGGTTTTTAAAGCTTTTCCCATATGCGCCACCTTTCCCTAACATCTAACAAACATCAGAGAGTGTACACTGTCATGAAAATGATTCGTTTTCGGAAGAAAAATCGGTGCCTTCTATCTGTCACAAATGATAAACCTACACAAACGAATATTTTTTTAGGGTTATGTTCTGGGGTAGTAATACAGAAATGTCCGTGACTGGGTTTCACGCGACTTGCTCTTGTTATATTCGTTATATGAGAAGTACCGACAGTTTCTGAGCTGAATTAAAAAAAATTCCGACAATCGGTATAAGGTTAAGGATGGAAGATACGAAGTTTGATGTAAATCCGTTTAGCCCTTTAGCTTACCACTGAGTGTACACGTGGGCCTTGTAACGAAATATCGGAAATAACAATTATGACAAGATACTTTTTTTTCCCGTGACCTTCCGCTTCATTAACTACCCTTATGACCCATAACTATAGGACTTCTTGAGTCAGTCCGGGGAGTGCAAACGGAAGGGCGTCCGTGTTTCTTCGGGATCAGCATGCTTTCATTTTGCACGATCTTGCTCGACGGGTACGGGGAGTTCTTGCTGAAGACACAACGGGCTGATGTTACGTTCTTTCATGCTGAAATTTTGGTAAAAGATGTTATTTACCTAATTTTGAAATTTGATTAGGCCAGAATTACCTTAAGATCTCTAAAAAATTTATTTATAAATATATTAATTCCTTTTAGTTTGGCAGGCGAAAATTATTCATGCTTGCCCAGAGTAGGTCATCAAGTACATCTTAAAGACACTTCCTTGGTACCAAATAACTCTATATTCTAGTTTTATAGTAGCGCCAAAATAATAATAGATGTAATCATCGCCCTTCTTCAGACACCAGCAAAGCCATATTCCCTATCCACCAAATTAATGCATTTAGTACACCATTTTCTTTCTATTCAAATCCCTAATTTTTAACTCACAAAAATATATAGGTATGTAAATAGTAACAATATTTCTGTGGCCACAAGCAATAACAGCTTAAGTCGACTTAAGACGAAATTGAGATTTTGATGCCATTAAATTCAGCGTACCCAAATCTATTTTGTAAATTTTTTTCAGCTTTATATCTTTAAAAAAGTGGTCACAATTTCAAAAAAACAACAGCTTAAGTCACTTGAGTCAATGGAGTAAAAAAAACTTTAAACTGCTCTCCTGAACAATGAGTAAAACAGACTTAAGCTGTTATTACTTGTGGCCACAGATTTAATGTTTAATTAAATAACTAAAATGAATCATACCTAATTGTAGAGTAATAATTAGAAGTATCTCAAAGTCATAATTGGATTATTAAATAAGAAATAATGATAAATTAAAAAGAATAATTATTAAATTTATTTTTAAAATGGGTCGTTATCTATCAAAATTATAAAATTTGAACAAAAAAAAAAAAAACACTCACCATTAACTTATTATCCATGGGTGAAAAGGATATTGTGCACAATAACTGCTGCCCGGGGTTAATTTTGTATTTTTATAGCCTATTCACTGAATTCAGAAAAAAAGTAGAAAATCAATTTTATAATTTTGTTTTTAGACGATTCTGACAAGACAAATTTTAAATTAATTAATCAGAATACTTTATCAATTTGAATAATAATAATCTTCACTATTTATACCTGTCTCCTTTTTTTTGTATATAAATATCCTTTAGCCTGTGTTAAATATTGATCTTGTATTTAATTATTTTCATCTCATTCTCAAAAGTTATCCTGTTATGCGTGCTTATTTATTTTTGGTAACTTCTTTTACTTTTAATACAAATTTATATAATTGCTTTGAATTATATAATTTTATTTATTATATATGATTTCATTTCCTTTTTCAGGAAGTTTCTAGTTAGGTTGCTATTTTCTCCTTGGATTCTACTTAAATCTCTTGGAAATTATGTATTTATTAGATAGATAGATATTTATTCATTATTCTCATTTACAAAATTTTATAAACATATTCAAACTGAACATTTTTGATTAAAGAGAATAGTTTGTAGCATTTGTATTTATGAAAAAAATAGAGATAATGCTACATTTTATATAAAGTAATAAATTGTGGGGTAAACAGAAAACATATTTAACATTACATTCAAGAAAACAATTTTACAGATGTATGATGAGACAAGTTAAAGTATTTGAATCAACTTAAGAGACTAAATGCAAAACAAGGCTGAAAGAATAAAAGCAAAACAAAGATAAAATCAAAACAAAGATTAGATCAAACCACATAGCGGAACAAAACTTCGATTTCAGCAACATCAAAAGCAAGAAGCCACGATTTTATACTTTTTAAGAACACTGATACAATTCTAATGCTTCGTATATCTTCAGGGAGTTTATTAAACAACTTACGCGAAACGATAGTGTAGGAGTTTCTTAAATGTGTAGTCTGAAAAGGTAGTGTAGAAACAGAGCGGGAGTTAAATCTTAAGTTATATGTGTCTAGGACTTTGCATATTCCCGCATCTCATACAAAAATATCTTCAATACCTTAAAGTAATAAAGGTGTCTTACTGGTAAAATGCCCATTTTTCGAAATAGTGCAATAGAGTGAGCCAAGCGTGTAGAATTACAGATTTGCCTTACAGCACATTTTTGAAGAACAATCAACTGCTGTAATTTATTTAGGTATGCACCCCCCCCAACAAGATATCCCACATTCTAATTTGGAATGAAACAATCCGTAGTAAACAGTTTTTAGAATGGTATTCGAAAAAAATGTTCGAAGACGGTAAAAGCAACGAATCATTGAAAGAAAATACTGCTTTAGATTAGTTATGTGTTGATTCCACCTAAAATGCTGATCAATCGTAACACCCAGATACTTGAACTCCTTACTATTTCAATATTAAAGCAATTATCATTACACATTGGATTTTCATCAAAAAGAGGAAAAGAACCAAGACTCGAGCAATTGCTGTTAAATAGTTTGAAAAAAAAAACACGAACTTTTTGTATAACAGTTCAGGTTGTGCTCTGAACTAAAAAAGACAAACGCCTTATATAAATCAAAAAGAGGATGGGACCCAGAACTGATCCTTGTGGCACACCTAACTTTATCTCCATCAAGTCACTTAAGACATTATTTATTTTTACTTTTTGTTTTCTGTCTTTTAGAAAGGATTTAAACCAGTTATAGCTAGAACCAGGAAAACTAAACTATGTAACTTGCTCAATAGAATGCTATGGCTAACCATAACAAAGGCCTTGGTTATATCAACGAAAAGCGCGCGGCAACATTTTTTGCCATCCATACCTTTTTGTATAAAAGAGCAAAAGTCCAGGAGAGCATCTTCTGTCGAAAAACCTGATCGGAACCCAAACTGCAAGGGACTAAAAAAATGTTGATTAAGATTCTGCTTTTAATGATTTTTTCAAATATCTTTGAAATTGAGGGCAATAAGGAGATTGGTCTGTAGTTTTTAATAGCTTTTTTGCTACCCTTTTTAAATAGGGGTACTACAACAGAACATTTTAGTTGATCAGGATTTGTCCTTGTTTACTTTAAGGCAATCTATTTTGTACCAAAATTCGGCAGTTAACTTTTCTCAAAAACAATCTTTCTAAAAAGTTTATACGAAAAGTATCAGACGGACGGAATTACCACATCTAGTATTTTGTTGGGTTCGTTAACCATCGCATTGCCATTTCTGATTGAAACCTTGGGACAGTAATTTTTTTTTGTAGAAAGTTCAAAACTTCAGGGACTTCTAAAAGCCAATGCTTAAATTCATAACAATTCTCCTCCTTTTTTTTAGGACGCCACTAGTGGAGAAAAATTAAATACTCCACAGCTCCCGATCTCTATACCTTTCAACCATAAGCTGTTGCAAAAAAAGGGGAAACATGACTAACTTCAGCCGTAGCGAAAAATAATTCAACTCGCACTATGCACAGCATTTTAAGCGCGTTTTTAACGTTTAAACTATAAAAACAAACATTTTTGATAGGTCAAACTGTTTTCGAAAGAAATGTCATCATCTTTTTCCCCAGAAGTGTTGTTCAATTTCATTGCTTGATTTTGTAACTCGCATTACATCAATCAGAGTTGGCATTTTTAAGTTTCGACTTAAAATTTTTGTAGTTCACAGTGGCTTTATTTTCCATTCAAATTCACAATTGTGAGCTTCCGTAAGTTTTAAAGTCGAGACTAAAATTTGTTATTATTACGGCTCAGTGAATTTTAACCGAAAATTGGATAAAGTTCATTTTCGATATCGAAAGTTATTTTCGAATTCGAATATGAGTTTTCGAAGTAGATCTATCTGCCGTTAGTGACTTCTCTTTGGCGGGGGATAACAAAAATGAACCCCACTTTGAAAAGAAACGTCGCCAACCCAACCAATCGATTTCGAAGAAGCCCCTTTTCGGCTGCACTGATGCTCCACCGAAACGACATGACAGTACGTTAATCGCACAGCGAGTCGCTCGCTTTTCTGTATCATTGACTATCAAGCATGTGATCCATTTACGATTTTCCACTTCGGTTGCCGCCCGCCCGCTGACAGTTCCATAATCAGGGAGGGTTATGCACATGCAAATGCCAGCCACGCACAGGAGCTGTTTGGCACAGTAGCGCCGCCTACTGACGCTCACACCCGACTGCCATCGCATGTGTAACTGGGGCATGCAATTTAATCTCGATAAATATTCGAATCTAATGTAATTAAAGATCTAGTGTTCGCAGTTACATAATGTCATGTGTCCTAAGGGTATCCATTTCCATATCCGTAGGAGGCACCAGATGATTACTCAATTCAGCGATAGCTGGGAAATCAATCCCAGCTATGCGTCCCAGCAACAGCATCAGCTATTTGTTGCAGTTATGGAGCCTTCTCCTGGCGACACGATTCCTCCAAACGTTTTAGTCATTGTCGCACATAGTACCATGTCACACGATATACTCGAATCCACACGTCACGCCGTCGTCCTCGATTCGAAATATAATTTGGGGAGCGTTGTAGGCGAATAGATTGACTGCGCGACACGGAAGGTATACCTATATGCACGTTGTGTGGTGTGTATTAATCAAAATTGCATTAGAAGTTTTAGGGCAAGTACGGATATGTTGGTCTGCGGTTGGTACAATCCCGGGAACTGTGCTCGCTCATTATCAATCAAAATGTGATTTCATGTACACGAGGGAAGTGAATACACCTTGGCATTAGATTAGTGCAACAATATTGCAATTTAAATGTTAATCAAGTTGATTGACAGCCAAGAATGCTCATAGGTATTCATTTCTCAGCCGCAAACTATTGTCGGGCTTGACGATTGCAAATGTACAGCACAGCTTATTGAGTTCGAGTCAGCAGTCAGGAGTTGTATATGACTATTGTGTCCGGTGGTTAGAGTGAGCAATTGTTTCCATTGTTCTCGTTTAGATTAAATTACTTCCTTGCTGGAAGGGTATTCGAAAGCAATTAAGGGCACTTGGCGCGCCCACTTGGACTGCTCGTTCGGCTTTGGTGTGATGTGCCGGCTTTTGGCGTTGCCTTGGTTGCTTCGATTGAGAATGTGCCATCTTGTGGGGATTAAGGCTTTTCACAAGTTGTGCTGGTTAGGGCCCAGCAACAACGTAACTTGTCAGGTAATATTTTTCGAAGATAGACCTACAAAACTAGAAAATAGGCGGAAAAGTCTGAGAGCACGACTTTCGAATAAGCCGACAATAGAAAGCAAGTTGTCGCGAAAAAAGTGCTTTCAAAAATGACATCGTTTGGATGTGATTTGACAGTGCACGTATTCGGTTAGCTGTCAAACCAAAAATTCGCGTTATCACGATCTCTTCACCAGAACTGTGAACATGTCAAACTCGTATCAGGGCTCAGTCAGCAAATTTTCTACACACGTTTTGTTTATTGCTACTTGTGAGAAATGTAGAGTTGTTGATATATTGATTGAGGTTTTTCTTAAATTTATTAACGTCAGTCCAGCTGTTGTCAACTTCGAATAATTGGTAAGTATCGGCTCATAACCACTCTGCGCTCCGTTTTATCGAGGGTACAACATTGCTCGATCTTTACACCCAATATTAAGAATAAATCGTTGTTTTGCACTCTTGGATCATTTTCCATAATTTTCCAGCTATAATTCCTTGTTTTGACAAAACAAGACAATACCCGCTGACCACCATTGAAAACGTTTGGCAACAGAGCGCGATTTTTTCGGATTTTTTAATGTCAATTATGACAGAAAACAAATGTCACATGAGAGCATTAGCGTTTCAAATGTAATCGAAACTAGTTATGAGAGCTTGAACAGAATAAAAATATCAAAGAATGGCGGGATTGTCATTTCAAAACTCACAATTAAAATTGTGACTGTCAGAAACATGCCATGAAAGACGGAACTGAAACGTCAAAGATTGGAAGGACTGCTATGTTTAAAATAGCAACCATAAAATTTGTGAATTTGTAAAGAATAACATCGCTGCCATTTCAAACGTATTCACAATGCGTGGATGGATTCTGTGATAAACATGATAGGTGTTAGAGAACCCAAACGTCACATATTGACAGCAAAGAATAGCAGAGCTGCTATTCAAGACTTGACCAAAATTAATTGTGACAAGTATGGTTAATATAATAAAACACAAATGTCACAGTTTGACAGCGCTGACAATCGAAATTTTCTTTGAGGCGATACAAATGTTAAAGAACAATTTCATCGCAATTAGCTATGACAGATGAAAAATATAAACACATCATTGAATGACAGATATTATGTATATGACAGAACATAATCGTTAAAGATTGATATTTAAATAAATATGCTGTCAAATACAGGCGTAACTATTAAAAGACTGTCAGTCGTTAATTCAGCATTTTCTGGTAGGCCGATCGGAGAAATGGGGTCTGAAATGTCGTGTTTTCCGGATCTTGTGAGAAGAAACGACCTTTAGGCAGGTGTGAGCTGTAAAAGTCATATTTATTTTCTGTCGCCCGACTAACTTTCGAGTAAACAAGTGGCTATTGCAAAGTATAATGTGCGATAGTGTAGATTGAATGTTATGTCTTCATTGCTTGGCAACGGAAAACTGACCGTGTCTAACCTAATTCAGAGCAGTTTCGTACAATCGATTTCAGCAGTCTGACGTGTCTACTCCACTGGGTTTAGGGGTCTTCTTGTTATATATCTTGACTTCTCAAACAACTCCTTTTCATTAAACCTTGATACATCTTGTTGTTGAGCGCCAAAAGCATGATGCGTTAAGAGGTATATGATGTTTTATGCTGTCATTGTCAGAAAAGTGTAGCTACTTTTTGATTAGTGGTCATTGGCTGTCAACAGCACAAAAGGTACAGAGAGAGGAACAGATTTTGTCACACAACGCTGGGAAAATCAAACGATCTAGCTTCAATCGAACATTTTACTTTTTTGAACTGTATAAAATTTATAGTTTATTGCTTATTGTTCAACTACAGGATAACGTACAAATATGATTAATATCCTTAAATATTTGTACGTAAGTGAACTTTATTTAAAAAAAAAATCATATTTCATTTGGATGAGTCATTCCAAAGCTAGGAGCTAGAAGGCATTCGAGAATTAAAAAATTTCTTAGATATCAGCTTATATCTCCGCTTTCGGACAGCGGACAATGATAAAACATAACCTATCTTTTAATCTCGATAATTTCCAATGCAACTGTGAAAACCAGAATCAAATTCGTGCAGTACTTTTTTAATCTATTCCGGGCAAACACCTTACGGCCGGCAAAAAATGAACAGTTTTATTATAGTAAGGATACTGTGCGTCGCTATGATTGTTTTGGCCATAAAACTTCAATTCCCCATTTTTCTATCTCTCGCTATCCCTCTCCCTTTCCCACTCCCTTTCCCTCTCTCTCTCACTCTATACTTTTCTCTATCTCGCGCTCTTACCTCACTCCCCTCTCTGGCTCTTTCTCTCCATCTGTCTCTATTGTGGTTTTGACTTCGTGCTTTGTAGTATTCCGCCAGTGCACCTTTTGAACTTTCAGCTTTCCTCGACTTCTTCTGATGACCTTGCACCTTTCGTGTCCTTTGAGCACATTGACCCTTTTCATTCCGCCTGATATGCTGGATTTTTATGTCTCAGCAAGATGATACTCTGGGAAAATTTCCGTCCCATCGGGCCTTCCTAATAATTATATTTTTAAATATTTTGCAGGTCATAATGGGTAATTTTATACGGGAGATTTCGCCATTATGAGCTGGTCAAGTGTACCATTGACAGTAAATATGGTTATTAAATGGCTGTATACTAGGACTGCGTCCTTTCTTTCTCTCCTGCGATTGCGCACATAGGAAGCTCTTCATTGAGCCTATTCTATACCTTCCTTTTTAGTTCTTGTCTGTTGTTTTCATAGAAGGCCTCTCTAAAGGTCGAAGGCGATATACAGCTGCAGATAGTTTTCTGCCCCCTGCGCTATGCAACCCAACCGCTTGCTTGTGCCGCACCACGTGAACGGATTTATCTATGACACTGTGTTCACAGAGGCAAAACAAAAAAAATAAGCTATCCATCGATGTTGCATCTACGTCTCTACCTGTGGTATGTCCAGAGATATGGTGTGTGTTCAAAATCTGCCACATAATATTTTGCCCGGATTATTAGTTATCTACTACAGTCGCACCTCCACAGCGTGGAGTGAGGGTGAGGACTCTCTTGGACCGCGCCATTTGTGCAGTAGCACGTCGCCACGGGTTTCCTTAAAATTCCACTTCCCATGCCCAATAAAAAACACAACTAAGGAGGACAAGGAAAACCCTCCCCACCAGATACGCGGTCCTTGGTGTGTTCTATAAGATACGCGCCTTCCATCCATGCATGACCACAAGCGTCGTTTGCTTCGTGTTTCCCTGATAAGTGAGCCAAGCATGTCATCATCAACGACACCACCAGCCGCGGTGGAATAAGTGTCATCATCATCTCCATCATCTTTGTAGCTGCACACAGTCAAGGAGGGCGCAATTGAGGACACCGACACATGGAGCGCTGCCGCTACTGGACTGTTGTTTTAGCAGATTCCCAGTTCCTCCTTCTTATTCGTTTCTATTTTTCCATTCTTCGCGGGAAATGAAAACCTCACAGATTTCTCGTGCACGTTCCAGCTATTGTTGCAATAACATTCAGCCACACTAGCATGCCGCCCTCCCTTGGAGCTGAAACAAGAGTGGGCGGCGAATATCTAGATCCCGGGGAATGTTTCAGAATCCATTAGAGAGTGCAGCGGGATATCAAAAGAATTTGCGACATTTAAGTGCACTTTTGTGCACCTATCTCATTTGTCTGTTTGATTTAGTGAATGTTGTGTGTGGGGTGGTCCCACAAGGAGCTTGCATTTATCTATATTTTAGCGTAGCGGTAAGGAATTCACTGTGCTGCACAGTATTTGGGTTAACTGGGGAGTATGCCGGCTCTAATGGAATGGCTTGCATGGAGCTTGATTTAAGTGGTAATATAGTTGTTTGGGGGTGTTTCCTTCGGCAGCTATAGAAAGGGGACCTTTCAAAAGTGTAACACTTTGTGGTGGCCGCACCGACCGGGGATACGCGCGATAAAACAAATATTTTCCTTGTAGATTGCTAAGATGTTGATCCAGGGCAATTAGCACAGCAATTACCCGTTGAATGGGGGGAGGAATCCCAGCAAATTGATTTGGCTTAAGTTTTGGCAAAAAGTTTGTGGGTTTTTCGCGTTGGTAGGTTTTTTTTTAAGTGAAGCATGGGACTTACAACTTTTCTTAGATCTTCTCTTTCGGCCAGCGGACACTGATAAAAAATATCCTATCTTTTAATCTCGACAATTTTCAATGCAACTGTGAAAAGCGGAATCAATTTCGTGCAGCACTTTTTTAATCTATTCCGCGCAAACACCTAACGGCCGAAAAAAAAGTAACACTTTTATTATAGTACGGATTTTGGAAGACCTGAATTTTTTGTAAATTTGTTTGGCAAGTGCATGCCCACAAGTGGAGCCCATATGTCCATACTGGTTTGAGATTTAGCTTGTAAAATTTATTTTAATAGAGAAATCCGTTATAAAACAACGCTTCTCTCTCTTGACTCGTTGACAAGTATCTCTTTATTTAGTTTGCAAACTTAAAACTAACTTGATACTACCTTTCTATGCTGCTGCAGTTTGATGCTGGTTGAATGAAATGCGTCCGTGATGGGTGTTGGGTTGCCGACTCGCCGTCCGCTTGGCTTACGTCGCAGGTTATGCGTGTTAAATTGTTAAATTGTTCCCCTTCAGTGTTTCACAATTTCAGTGGTCCGGCAATGAACTGCATGTCGGTGTTTTCCTGTTCCAAACCTGGACGTTTTTTTAGTAGAACCATGATATCAATCACAATGGTTTCTGTACCTGTGAGTACCTGTGCTACGAACTCCCTGACCGCCTCACTGAAGGGGGAGCTTAGAAGACCTTGATCAAGCTTCCCTTTAGACCGTTGTTCAGCACGGTCTTTTGGCATTATGATCGCTCATCTTCCAGTTAACATCTCGTAGCCCGCTGCTGCTGTTAAATACGATATGGATGAAGGATCCCGCTCTAGATGTGTAGCTAAAACTCTGTCTGAACAAGACAATGCTTCAATCTGCGATTCGTATTTAAGGTTCCCCATTCTTAGAACCATGGTTTGAGGTCACCTGCGATTATTATGATCTGTTCAAAACTGTCTCGACAATGTAGATTGTAGATCTGCTGAAAACCCGTTTAGGAAGTCCTTAGGCACCTTCGAGTATTGCTGAGTGCCGTCTTCTCCGCAAACTTAAATTCCAGGTGTCAGTTACCTAGTGGTTTCCAGTGAGGTCAGCCACAGAGAGCCGCCACATCAACCTTCAGTCGGCGAATAGTTTGTTTTCAGAGGTCTTGAGTCCGCTGGCAGACTTCAGCGGTTTGTATTTCACCAAACAGGCTTGCAGTTAATTTGATCTTTTAAGGCTCTTAAGATCCCATCAGAGTAAGAGTAAATGAGTTTTAACGATTGTTTTGTTGCAGTGGTTTGAAACTTGGGTCGATTTTGGTATTTCATTGCCAAAACGGTTGCTGCCCACACTAGTCGAGTGGAATTCTACGGCGGTCGCCTCTGAACACTCTCCCAGCCGATCCCAACTGAAGGTTTGTATCGTCCATACAACGACGAGACGAATCTTCGTACCCATATTTTCAAAAGTGGGTTTTCAATGCTTCTACCCTTCTCTTTTCCACTCTGTCAAAATCTGTCTCGCTGTTCATGAAGTTCACGGAAATGATTTTGGATCTGCTTTCTTTACCGGTCTGGAGAATCCTCATTGCTTAGTGAATGACCGCTAGATACACAGCTTAAATTTTTTTTAAGACTTGATTTCGTCATTCAGCGAAAGTTTTGCACACCTTCCCGATTTTGGGACTTGACCTTCTACTAGGTATAAGCATTTATAAAGTTAAAAGTTTCCGATTTGTATAGTTTCTTTGTTTGCATCTCCTCGGAATGGCATCTCAAATAATTTCTTCGGCTTAGGTAAGGAATCTACCATTGACACTGGACCCGGTCCTGCGTCATATACGGAAAGCTGACAAATTTACCATTTATGGCCTAGTCCATATAACTTACGCCGGACACTTACAAAAAACGAGTGCACTGGAGAATTGTGAATCTAGTTGAGTGCCCCGTCTTACCTGACCTTAGTTCCATACCACAATCACACCATAAAGTCGGACAGGGTATCCGCATAAAGTGATTTACAGACTTTTATGTGGCCACCGCCATCGGGCAGAAACCCGACACCAGCAATCCCCATTCGTACAGAAGACCCGTGTCCATTACCTATAACGACAATCGTTGCATCGACAATCTTCCGCCACACTGTACAGTTGTTTCTCGCTGCCTTCAGGCAGTATCACCTTCCAGCTGCACCGTGCACACAGCTCATTTCATTGTTGCCAGTTAGTTTTGTTATAGAGCTCCATCAAGCTGGCTTACAAATCCCCGCGCGAATATCACACGACTTGAGGCAGCGAGCTCCTGAAACTCTAAGCGAAATCCAATGACAGTGCGCGGAGCACACAAAAAGACACACGTTATGGCGCGCGCTGTAACTTACAACGCCAGTTGGAAAGTGAGCGCCCGTAATGAGAGTGACAAATTCTTTTGCAATACCAACGCGACCGTAAAAGGAATTCGCGCACCCACCCCTCAAAGATAAATTACTCGCTAAAGGGGAGGTCGTGAACGCTCATGTTTAACTTAATGGTGCCTAATTTTGAAAGGAATTTGCAGCGCGCATTTAGCCGTCATCTCTTTTGTGTGTGCACTGGGGGTCCGCCCGCGCACTCCTTTGTCGACAGCAGCACTGTGCACAGCGAGTTGGTCTTGACTTTCAAGTGCTGGTGCACATTATATTTGGAGAACGGATCGCGGCCACGCTATGATACACGACATGGTATACGACTACGTTTTTACTGATGAATGAATGTGCTGTGTATCCATGGCAACAAAGAGTTGAATTAGTACCGCTGGGTTCCGGGTTTACTGTTTAGTTTGCTGGCGCGCATTGTCTCCGCCAAGACATTTATAAATCTCGGTTCTAATGATCGAGTCGAGCAACGAAGTCCGCCCGGTTTCTGGTTGCGCTCGTTCTCGTTATCGTTAACGTTGCCGTCGTGACCGAGGTAATAGTTGTGTGCTCTCATGGGGGCCAGAAATTACTCAGATTATATCTGACATTTCGGTGATTGGAATATTGAAAGGCTTGTCTCGCTTTGACTGCGGGTAGAAAAATACTGTCCCCCACCCATGTCGTTCGGTAATGCAAGAGGTTCGAGGTGTTTGCTGGAATTTTTCTTCGATTGCTGTTGCACTTCGTTTTTGTCTGTGCGGGTTGTTTTTGTTTATGTGTATCCCATTGAAGTGGGTGATTTCTGTTTTGTCGAAAAAGGTCATCAGCAGTTGATTTTGGCGCGGGAATATGAATTCGAAATGAGGTGCACAGTTTATTTAGTTTTGACGCGAAATTGGGGCGATAATGGTTCAGCTATGGGAACCAAGTGAACGTGGGTCGTGTGAACGTCAGTCAGATTGTTGTGGGAATGTACCTAAGAAATTTTGGCGAACTGTTGTCGACTCGAGGCCTCCAAACTTAAACAGTATTGTCTTGAAAACAGGAGTAAGTCTTTCGCTGATTTAGTGCAGTCAAAAGTAATTTATTCAAGAACTTTCTCAGACTTCATTGGCTGTAGGTCTGAAGCCAGGTGGAGCATTTATTTTCTTCCACTGCGCCTCTGTGTCTTTAGTTTAGTTTATTTGTTTATTTAGCTTTTTTAAAAAAAGCCATTTAACCAGAACAACAATACATTTTCAAACTTTGTTTTTTCTTTTTTAAATTTGTATAAGAGTTAATAATTTACAGCTTTAAGGTTCTCACATTTGTAGGAGGGTACATTCAACCGTCCATTCAAATTTAAAACTCAAATAAATGCCACGAACTTCATGATACGACCACAAGAGTGCGGCACAAAAGCAACCTACCATTTTGTGTATTCACCTCATCAACCTGTCATTTGTCAAGCTTGTTGAGAATTTTCTTCGGAATCACAATTTTCAGTATTCTTCTGGCAATCGAAATTATTTTATTTCAATTAATTATTAATAAAGTTCCAACATTGCATAAGTATAGAAAAGATATACCTCCGGGTCTTAAACTTTCTACCGAGAAGCTTCTCCATTCAGCCTGTCGGCATAAAATTTTAGGTCCCTTCCGGAAGATACAATAAGAACAGCATTGCCCGCAACAGTTCGAAGAGTCCGCTAAGGTGGATGGAACGCGACACTCTACCACTGCCAATATGAACGGGCAGTCTTCTACTTCAACTCTGTTTAAATGCATTGAAAGGGCATGTTATGTTTTAATTCGTATTAAAATACTAAAGCGTAATCCATAAAATGTCAAGTTTTATTAATTAGACTTTATGAAGACCAACTTAAACTAGTTTTACTTTAACATGCTTTCCTTCATGGAAAACTGTCATCCAGGGACTGTCAGTGGTGGAAGAACGGTGCTGCCAACGTGCATGCATTTGTGATGACTTTTTGCAATATTGCCTTAGAGATGACGTTTGAAGTGGACGTCACTCCAAAGCACTTCAAAAGTGGTTGTAAAATCACTTCATGTCCTCCTTCCTTTAAAGCTAACATTTCGTGAGCTTTCCTACTCGTAACAGGCTTTTCTTTCATTTTATGACCGACGTTAGCAAGCCTTCAAGTACAGTTGCAGCTGCCTCGTTACAGACCGTTCCTTCTAGCTTTCTTGTCGCGATTAACTGGTGCCTAAGGATTCAGGGATTTTATATGTTAACTGCGCGAAATAGAACATATCCCAATAGTCGTTCGGAAGTTCCGGTTTCAATTCAGTAAAAATCACTCTGATCTGTCCTTAAGAATAGTGAAGCCGCTCTTTGTTTGACAGCGTATATAAATTGGAGCTGGAACTACTATACTCGTTTTGCTCACTATGGACAGTTTAAGAATTCTGTGAACATATACTGAACTATCTACTGAATTATGTAGTAGGTACAACCAGGCAGCTCTTGGGCGAAAACAGTGCCCTGACTTAAAGTGCCACTCAAAAGTCACGTCGCACGACTTTCTAGTAGAACTGAGAGCTCGAAATTCATCTTAGGTAAACCTTAACCTAACAGACACAAAGATATCGAACAAATTCTGTTATAAGAAAGGCTTACAAGACTAATTAGGAAATTAAAATCGTCATAGGTTCCGGTTTTTTGTTGTAAGTACTAGAGGGACTTCACTACGCTCCTATGCACCAGCAAAGAAGTTAACTGCCCTTTTGAATGAAAATTGCGGTGGTCTTCGTGTTCCAATTTGTTCTGGTGAATAAACATTCAGCACCGAATGCTCAGCTCGAATTTTTCTTAGAAGCCTCGTAATTTTCAATCGATCAAAAAGCCTCAAACGCTGCAGGATACAGCTTTAACCCATTCTGAATGTTGGTTGAACTGGGGGCAGATTCCGTATAACAATAATCGTCGGGACGATATCGTTTTTGAAATTTTGATGACCATAAGAAGTAAAATTCTGCCCGAATTTGTTTCACTATCGTTAGCTTTCATTACATATGTGAAGTAAGAATATAAACGGAACCCAAAAGCCTAGTATCAGTCCCGAAACACCCTACAGTCAGTTCAATGAAGTGCGCTTCGGACAGTTTTTGCACATACAGACAGTTTTTGCTGTTGCAGCTTCTCGATTTACAGGTTATAAGTCGGGGTCTATGGAACCCTCCAGGGAGGTAAGTTCTGCAAGTTCTCGGTCTGCTTAGACCGACATTTTTCAGAACAAAATAAGCGCTCAACTTAACTTCTTTTGCTTATAGCTGCGAGTAGTTTATAGAGGTTGTACCACCTCTGACCGTCACAAACCAGTTTTAAAAAGCCTCGGTGGTCCAGTGTTTTCCCTCAATAAGCTAACTGGAGGCAGCTGGCTTCGGACCGTGCTTGTTGACCTTTGACGTTGTCATTGCTAGTCTTTGTTGAGTTGTTTTTCAAACAGTTTCTGGTACGCATAATGCTACTATTCGCTTCCGTTGTTCTAAAGATCTTTTGCCTGCCTGTAAAGGGCTTGAGATTACAGATGGTGTTGCTATTCTTATTATAGCGCAAGCAATCGAACTGGCCTCTTTGTACCTTTTTGGCTTCGGCAATAGTTGTACACCCTTTTCGGTGTCGATATAAGAGGTAAGGTAGTGCTAATATTTGACTATTGTGAACTTACAGCCTGGGCCTAGAGCCGCTCGGTTCAGTTGCACTTCAGCTAATCAGTTCATTGGCCGATTGTTTCAGGAGTTCACACCGTACGAAAGACAGAATCATGTATGCAATGTCATTAGGACTGCAGTCTCTATGTTGGCAAAGCTTAGATCGTCACCTAACTTGAGGCTCGGGCAAACGATGCTGGATGTTCCATTCATCAGGCACACTTTCTTCCGAATAAATTTAGAAGCTCAGCCCGTGTGTATCTCCGGACGGATTTGCATAAATCTTTGTAACTACCTTAAGCTTTGTATCCTGCTCGCGCTAAATTTTATCTCCCATACAAAAAGGTCTACAAAGATAAAATTTAACGAGGCAGTTTAGCAAAGCAGTATCCTGTTCGCTCGCTAAATTCTTAACTTCATATAGATGGGCCGGTGACAAGTCTCAACTCATTTAGCTCGCGTAATGAATCGAAGATTAATGTTGACAGAAGAAAAAGGAGGGAAAAGTTTGTGTTGTAATTATTATGGATTTTTTGGATGAAACCGCACAGAACGGTAGCGTGATAAATAAAAAAAAACCCAAAACCAATATAGAAAATAATTATTTAGCGACCATTTATCTTTGGAGAATCGAAGTGGAGACTAAAATTTAGCGCTAGCAGGATACTAAGCTTTAGGCTTACAGCCCGGGCACAAATTTAAACCTTTTACTTTAGCTTTAGAAATATCGGAACTTTCTCCCATATAATGATTAAACCAAAACCCCGATTTGCATTGTTCACCAAAACTAAACCTAAAATTCCAAATCAGTTCTAAACATGATTTATTTGTGATTGCCCATCTGGCAACTCCATGTTCTAAATTTGGTCAATAACAAATTATGTACGCCCTTCCGGCAATTCCAAGTGAAAGAGTTGTAGCATATAAAGGGTTTTTCAACAGGGACGCGACAAAAGTAGAGCGACAGGGACAGCAAACGACGCCGAATTTGTTGCCGCTCTTTTGACATTTCTCTTCAGTAAGGTTTGCCATTTCATGATGGAAAGATATACGAGCCAGCAACGAGTTGAAATTATTAAAATTTACTACCGAAATTCGGAGTCGGTGGCCTCAACGGTGAGAGCGCTGCGTCCAATTTATGGTCGTCATAATCGTCCTAGCAGATCAACAATTGAGCGTCTAGTGGAAAAATTTGAATCCACAGGCACAGTAAAAAATGTTCCGGTGCCAGTGAGACAAAGAAGTGCCCGTAGTGTCGAGAATATTGCTGCCGCTGAGGCTTCAGTTGAAGAAAGCCCAAATGTGTCTCTCACACGTCGTTCTCAAGCGTTGGGCATCTCTGTGACGTCGTTGTGGCGAATTTTTTTCGAAAAGATCTTGGCGTACGTCCTCACAAGTTTAAATTGACGCAAGAACTGAAGACCACCAGAAGCGTCGTTTGTTCGTGAATTGGGCTGAGCAACAACTTGAAAATGATTCGGATTTTCATCGAAAAATCATCTTCAGCGATGAAGCTCATTTCTGGCTGAATGGCTTCGTCAATAAACAAAATATGCGGTATTGGTCAGGCAGCAATCCACACGTACTCCATGAGTCATCATTGCATCCCGAAAAAATTACGGTTTGGTGTGGTTTATGGGCCGGCGGCGTCATTGGGCCGTAGATCAAGACCGGCACGTTACTGTGAATGGGAATCGCTACCGTTCAATGATAACCGAATATTTTTGGCCCCAATTGGATGATATGGACTTGGAGGACATGTGGTTCCAACAGGACGGCGCCACAAGCCACACAGCGAATGTCACAATCAATTTATTGGAAACCAAGTTTGGAGAACGTGTTATCTCACGAAATGGTCCAGTCGCTTGGCCGCCTCGGTCGTGCGATTTGACGCCGTTAGACTATTTCCTGTGGGGCTTCGTCAAGTCCATGGTCTATGCCAACAAGCCAGCGACGATTGATGAACTTCGTACGAATATCGAACGTGAAATTGCAGCAGTATCGGCCGATTTATGCTTGAAAACCGTCGAAAATTGGGTTCAGCGTCTGGACTTCTGCAAGCGTGCCCGTGGTGGCCATGCAAAAGAAATCGAGTTCCATACATAATGGCATCGAACGTACTTTCACAGGAATAAAGAATTTCATTAATATCCAAAACCGTTTTTGTTTTATTTAAAAAAAAACTTTTGTAGCGCTCTTATTGAAAAATCCTTTATGTTGTCTAAAATAAAATCACTTTTCCTGTCGACTTCATAGTCGCTGGTTCTGGCTCGTTTATTTTCGGGTAATAAAATCGCAATTATCTCTCGACATCGTTTGCCGTTAACAGAATTGCGAACATGCATCTTTAATTGGAACCAAAAAAAAAAAACACGGCGCAAATGGAAATAACGATTCTTAACCTTAATTTATATAAAAAAATATATTGGGGAATCCCCTTTTCGCTAAAAAATTAATGGAAACTGAAAAAATATCGACGCAACTTCGAAACCAAGATGATTTTTCTATGACGCAATTTCGAAACGACTCAACTACGAAACGACGCAAATCGGAACGACCTAAAGCGAGGTTTATCATTAAGTGGCAAGTTTCGTGTTACGCAGTCGTACACATTTTTAACTTTCTCGATTAAGTAAGAGAAAGATATTGTATTCGTACAAAATTTCGGATTCGAGATATTCATCATTTCTGACACTCTGACAATTCTGGAACTCAAAAAAGTGTGTCACAAAATTCTGTCCGACTGTCTGTCTGTACGTATACCGCCTGAGGCCTACAGTCTAATCAGCTGCCCTGATTTGATTTAAACTTCGGATTTGGAGCGTGTGGGCCTACAGTTCGGAGCCGTTTTTGTTTTTGCAAGGTAACCCCAATATTAATGGTACTTCCCATATAAAATTTTCATACCAGTTTGATTTGTTCAAAAACGGCTCCAACGATTTCAACCAAAATTTATATTTGAACTTTAGTAGGTGGGGTTAACATGATTACATATTCAGTTTTTCGCTCGAAATCGAATACCGGTACTTTTGAAATTTGGAAATATTTCGAAAACGCTCCATACGATTGAAACAAAAATTCATTCCTAAGGTAATATAGTTATTTCTAACTTAATGACAAATTCAGTTTTTCTCTATATTTTCGTACAATGAATTTTTGAAAGTAGGTATTTTTTAAAAATGTCATTTTCTTTAGTTAACCTGAAAACGTTAAGAAAGATTTTGACCAAAATGCATACCTAAAGTGAATTTGATGTTTTCAAAATGATTGCATCCTAAATTTACAATTCGAATCACAGATAAAACGGATTTTAGAAACTGCTCATATCTCGAAAACCCCATTTTCGAGGTGATGAAAACTTTAAAAACCAAGTAATGCTTACGAGATGAACAAAATCTTATACTCACTTTTCAGCTAAATAGCTAAGCAATAGTATTTCTCAAACTCAATGTTGCAATATTTGTTACTGGTTTGTCAGCACACTTTTACAAAAACCGGTCGAAGCTTTTATTTTTTGATCAAAATGCATGTAAAAAATACCTAATAAAAGTATTCTAAATAAGACCCCTTATTTAGTTTTTCAATTGCCCACTTTGAGTGGGCAATAACTTTTTCTAAAATAAGTGAAGTTGTTTCCCATGTGAAGTTGTTGCCCGTGAAGTTAATTCCCTGCACCTCAAATATGGCCGTCAGCCAGTTTGATACTCGTCGGATAGTATGAAGTGTTAAATCCAGTTAAGGAAAAGCATAAGAATGAGATAACAGAGTAGGGAATGATCTTTGGATGCCCTTTAGTCTCAGGACTTATTTAAACTCTGGAGCAGTTCTTGAGAATCATAGTTTTATGAAAAAGGAATCTCACATCTTTGAGCTCCAATTCCGATCTAAGCTTAATTTTTGGTGTAAGAAAGAAAATCTGATGCTGACCATTGCTGTCCATATCCCATTCGGGGCATAAGGAAATACTCCAACCACTTGGCCATGGCCACCGGTATATCTTTGACCTTAAAGTGGCAAGCTCGACGCTCAGAATCAGTAGGTATCTACCGACGCGTTTACAACAGTAGCAAAGCAAGCAACAGATCAGATGGTGTTGCGCTACTAGTTCCATTCATGTCTAAGTCGCAAGACCAACCGCAGTATATGTATCATAGAAATGGTAGCTCATGCTACGTCATGTGCGCATTCGACGTGCTTTATTATGCTCGATGGTCATTTGAATACCTAAAAAAAGCGTAAAGAGCCGGAAATCAGTGGTGAGCGCACATCCATCTGCGCTTTCATATTTTTCCATTCATGAAGGTTTTAATGACATCCATGACATTTTAGTTTGCAATTTAGTCCGTCTTATTAACAAAATATTTTTCTTTCTCTTTTCAGGTGAGTTCATTGCTGTCCACCATTGCAGACGTGCGTAAGTTTCCGCTGCAAAAACTCAGTTTGGGTGGCATTCCTTACTTTGAAAGCAAAGAAAAGAGTCCATTATTTAGTGGCACAAGTCACAAGGTCAATCTCAGCTGTACTAATTGGTGTGGTGCCCCAGGTCAAAGATAAACACCCGGATGACTTCTTAAGGGCATTACCATCATTAGTACAACATATACAAAGCTACCACTGTCGCCCTTTTGATACACACAATAGCTGCGCGCACTCTTAACAACAAAAACCCCGCACTTACGATGCGGCTACTCCCAACGGTCGATCAATTGTTGAAATTCCCGCATTTCAACTCGAATTACATCGCCAACTCGAGAGTGCATTCCCCATTTGGGAATTGTTCTGCCGGCAGTAACTGTATAGTCGAACTGCTTAACAAAAACCTCCACTCTACACAATTTTTCGCTTCGCATTTTATCTATGAAAATGCATTCAGGAAAATTCGTGCATCGTGCTGCGGCATATAATTACGGTTTCGTTATTTTCCCGTTTTCCCATTTTACAATGCAAACAGCTTAACGAGTATCTACAACAAGAGAGGACTGAGGAGCCCTTGCAAAGGAAAAAAAAGGTTTTCCGTCACGGCAACATATAATTACCGACTAGAGCAAGTTTTCATTCAATCCCCGGACGGTCCTACTCCACCTAACAAGACCACAGTTATAGCAAATCCCGTGAGTGTGTCCGTCTGCGTGTCGAATTCAATTAGATGTGGGGTATCTTTTACCCGAGCGATTAAATATTTAATGCATATCCACAGAGATTGCACTCGGCACATGCACCAGCCCCCAATGGCCACCCACAAACCGATTGAACCGTATTTAGGGAATTCCAAATGAGAACAAATATCCCAATCGGAAACGGTGACTGTTATACCGAGGCATAGACTTAGAGATACAAACCAAATGCATCCAAAGAATTCCTATCGTGTATTTGGGTCTTCCACATGAGGACTCTCCGCCCCATGGACATAAAGTCGGGTGCATTAAGGTCGACTTTGGTTAAAAGATACGAAATACGAACATGCTCCCATATGTTAAATACAAGTCAAAGTCCGTATACCGATAAAATGTTTGAGATACTTTCGATTTGAATGAATGTTTTCTCTTCGGTTGAAGCGAACTTTCGAAATGCAGATGAACAAAGAAACACAAATGATTACCAAACACACACGCGGCAGACAGACAGGCAGACGTTTCAAATGTAAAGTGAGATCGTCGTCCTCTTCACCATCATCATCCACATCGTTGTTATAAGAGTTAGCATTACAGACATTGATAGTGCAGGCACAACGGTGATGGCTGCAGTTGGCGGCACCACGAGAAGCAGTTAAATGTCAGATGGTCACGAGACGACGACTGATCCTCCCAAGTGTCGTTTGCACATTTTTTTTACATACGATCCGTTTGGCGGCGGAATGTATACGAATAGTGAGGATTTGCAAAGTTTTTGAAAGGTGTGCCATTACTGGGGTACGGTATGTGCCCGCCTAGTTGGCGGAACGGGTGGCTGAGTGGAATTTGGAAACAGATTCCATTGAACACAAGTACCATTATATCCTCACTTGAGGAGTCAGGCTCATCACAGTTTCTGGCAAACTGGGTTAAGACTATGCTTAACAGCAGAGTTATTAACAGCAGCCTAGGGGACTGTGCGAATCATAATCAGCCAAATATACATCAAGCCCCATCATCGGCAAGGTACTGCAGACCTATTACAGTGGGTGATCAAATTATTACGGCCACTATAAAAAAATTTCATTTTCAGGATTTGGTTCAAAGAAATGGCCTTAATGGCTTACTATATTAAAAAAAATAATTTCTAAACTATATTTTAACAAATAATCTTTAAAAATTATAAAAGTCGATGATTCAAATGTTTCCGATTTGTTTGGTAACCCCCTTTCTTAGTGGACATCTCATTTCTTGTAGGTTGTGCTTTTTCCAATTTTTAAATGGCTTTTTTGGGAAAAATCAAAGCCTACTTATTTGAAATCGGTATAATTAGATAAATATGTGTTTATTTTAAAATTTCAATTTGTGTGCATTCAGTTTGAGATTTTTGTTGTGTTGTGAATTTTTGTGGAACGACGTGTTTTAAGCAATGGGTAGACGAAAAGATCTCTCGCCGGCAAACATTTCTGAAATTAAGACTCTGCTATTGCACACAGAGCTTTCGCAGAGGAAAATTGCAGCTGTTGCACGGGTAGCAAATTCTTCGGTGGACATAATGAAAAGAAAAATTCGTGAAAAAGTCGCTCTTTCCCCAAAGAGAACCGGTAAATCTGGGAGAAAAAAAGCCACAACACCACGGGACGAGCGCAAAATTAAAGAAATCTGCGTCCAAAATCGGAAAAAGTCACGTAAAATTCTTACACATTTGATTCACGAATCAGGAATCAAAATATCAGACATGACAGTCCGACGACGCATTAAAGACATGGGTTTTACTTGTTGCCGCCCAGCAAAAAAGCCACTTCTCACAAAAACGATGATGGAAAAACGGCTTAAATGGGCAAAACTACACAAGGACTGTACATCAGAAGATTGACTAAAGGTAATAACGCGTTCAGTTACTTATTAGTTGGCTTTCTTCGATTTATCTGGCAAATTTGTTTTCCTGTGGGTTTGTTTTTCTGACGAGTCGACAGTGCAGATTTTGTAGGATAAGGCCCAGTTTGTGAGAAGAAGACCAGACGAAAAATATAAAAAAGAATGCGTAGTGGAACGCGTTAAGCTTCCACTAAGCATTATGGTCTGGACAGTAATCTGCGGAAAACGTACTGGGCGGGTTTATATCGTTGAAGGAACCATGCGACAGGACCAGTATATTGAAGTACTAAGGACGAAAATGTTGCCACAAACACGTGAATGGTTTCCAAACGGCGACTATGTGTTCATGCACGACTCTGCACCTTGTCACAAGGCCAAAAATGTGACTGCCTTTTTGGAGGAAAAGGGTGTGGAGGTTCTAGAATGGCCGGGGAACTCTCCAGATTTGAATCCCATTGAAAATCTTTGGGAGCTCATGAAGAGGGAGTTAGGCAGACAAAAAATCACTAATAAGCGGGAATTAATCGAAAAACTTATTGAAGTGTGGCACAGAAGCGATAACATACAAAATAATTGCTTCCAATGCATTGAAAGCATGCCAAAACGGGTTCTGGCGGTTATAGGTGGTTTTACAAAATATTGATTTTTTTAAATTATTTTTTTAAACTTTATTTGTTAAAAAAAGTTCTGTTCAATAGTTTTTAAGTGTGTTCTTATAATAAAAAAAATAAAGACAAAAAAAAATTAGAATAAAAAAGTTATGTGCCTTTAAGTTTACAAAAATCATTTTTTTTCTAGTGGCCGTAATACTTTGATCACCCACTGTAAATTGAGTTTTGCAAAAGAATCAACCGAATTGATCAAAAATGAAGTGGATTCCATTCAACAGCAAATTAACACCACATTACCTGTTGAGATGAATGATGAAAGCTTTCATGTCTTAGTCAAACCACTTTTTTACTTACCATGATCGACGGTAAAATTTGTACTGCTTTGTCATCTATAACGTCTTCATCACAAACCTGTTACATTTGCGGTGCAAAGCCTTCTGAAATGAACGATCCAGCCGATCTTTCGAGAAAGTCTGTGGACCAACTAGCAATGTCCTTCGGATTAAGTCCCCTTCACTCTTGGATCCGCTTTATGGAATGTATACTTCATATCGCGAACAGACTGGATTCTAAAGTTTGGCAGGTAAGGAATCAAGATGGTAAAGAAAAGGTCAAAGCCAGAAAGAAATTCATCCAAGATACATTTAGAAGTGAAACTGATTTATTGGTTGATATGCCAACTCAACAGTCAGGCAATACTAATAATGGGAACACTGCTAGACGATTCTTCAGAAATGAAGCAAAAACTGCCGAAATTACAGGAATCGACGAAGAAATTATCTAAAAGTTTCATATCATCTTAGAAGCTCTTGGGTCAGGCTTCCCAATTGACTTCGAGAGTTTTGCAACAGAAACAAGGGAACTGTATCTAAAAAAATAGAGCTGGTATTATATGCCAATTAGTCTACACAAGGTCTTATTTCATGGGAAACAAATAATTGCCACCTGTATTCTTCCAATCGGCCAACTTTCGGAGGAAGCCCAAGAAGCCAGGAATAGGGAAAATAGAAAATTTAGGGAACTTTTTACCAGAAAAACTTCCCGAGTCGACAAAGACCTACTGAATAGATTATCAATATCCTCAGATCCATTTTTGGCAAGTGTAAGATGCATTCAACAAAAAAAAAAAAGTTTTATTGAACATGAAGTTCTGCAACTGTTAGACATACCAAAGGAGTAAAAAAGTGCAAATTGTCGGTCCTTTTAGTTATTTTTTTTGTCAAAACTTGTACAGATATGTTAATAGAATTTATTAAATTCCTTTCTGTAAACAATTTTCATAAAAATAAGTAAAAAAAAATTAGCAAAAACATTTATTTCTGAGCGTTATTAATTTAATCCCGCTATAGGAGCGAAATGTCACACTGTGCGCCGGCCGCTGGTCAAAATGCTGCTTTCAAAACTAAATTTTTCTTTTTAAAGTTATGCTTTAAAAATTCAGTTTTTAAATTTAAAGCAAAAAATAATCTCATTATTTTTCTTTTTTTTTATATATATAAAAAATGTATAAAAAAAAATTAAAAAGATGATTCCCAAAACAGAATATATTTAAATCTATTGACAATTAAAAGTTTTAAAAAATTAAATTTAAATAAAAAAGGAAACAATAAAATTAAATTTAAATAAAAACAATCAATAACTATTAAAAAAATGGGCAAAAAAAAAGAAGTTAAGAAAAGTGGAGTTCAAATCAAAAGCAAAATTTAAATACAAACTAAAAAAACAAAACTTTCTCCACATCTCTGCCTCACAAAGTTCTGCAAACAATAACAAATGTTTTGCAAAACGTTATTAAAATCCGCTTTTGAACATTTTGCAAAACTTTTTTTTATTGTTTGCAGAATTTTGTAAAAAGAATTTTGAATGCAGAATTTTGTTAAAGCAATTTTGAACCCAACCCCGTCTTCTTTCCTAAAATTGCAGAAAAAAAGTGGTAGTAGACAGTGAATTGAATGCACTCATTAGCAAAGTGACCGATGACAGTTTAACTTAAATTTAAACATTAAAGAAACTTTTTCTTGCTTGCTCATCCAATCTTAACTGACGTGTTTTAGTTTCTTCCTGATGAACAGACAATTTCACTTGGTTTAATCGACAGAAATCTTAGATTACTTAGATAATTCAAGACGAACTTTGTAAACTTAACTGCACGCTTTCCTTGTTGACCTTTTAAATTCATCTCGCATTGGCACGAGCTTTTTGCTAAAACTCCCGAGTATTGCTCCTCGAGGAACACTTTCTATTCCAACTGTCGGGAGCTTCTCTTTTCTTTGGAAAGGACGATGGTTTTGAGTCCTTTTTTATTCTGGCAAACCGCACAGGTTGCTGTTGTTCTGTAGTATGCACAGCTATGTCGTGCAGTTGTTTTGGTTCACCTGATGGCACTCAGGCTAAAACTAGTAAACTGTAGTTGCGTCGTTTCTGTTGTCCTCTAGGTAGGTAGGTACAGATGCCACTGCTCTTCGAGACTTGTAGCTTCGCTTAAAAATTGTATTGGCAGAGGGAATACCAGTCAGTAACGACGTCGAAACCAAAGTTTCACTTAAAATGCAGCTAGTTGTCAAGTTTGTCTACAAAACCAGCATCTTTCTTTGGCGAGAAATCGCTATGCTGGCGTCGGTAGGTAACCTTGAACTAAACACCAAACTTGGAAGAATCCCAGCTGCGGATGCTGGACTAGTAGGTACTAATAACCAACAAACTACTAGGTGCCGCTAAGTATACCAGAAGCCACAGCTTAGTCAAGTTTCAAACCTCTATCGCAAGAGGCATACTTTTAGGCGAAATTATTCATTTATTTATTTTCAACGTTCCGGTTATCCATTAAAAGGGTTATAGCGGAAACGCAAAATCGAATTTCTTGCCACCGACTCTCTAAATCATCAAGGGCAGCCCCCATCCGGGTAGAGAAGAGATTTCGGATTTGATCCAACCATCTCAACCTGAAGACAAGTCTTGGAATCGTAGTTGAAAATATGCATTAACCGTGACAAAATCACCGAAGTATGGATATTGGACAGCTCCGCCCGGATATTTAGTTGTTCCAGATTGAGTACAATATTTCGGTGTTCCCTCTACGATCTCTTTAAGTCACACAAGATATACAACGATGGTATTTTTTTTCGGCAGCTTTCAGCCGTAATATTTTTATTTGACACAGTAAAATCCAACAGTCTACACGAACAAAGGGTGGCTTAAGACCACATTCAAAGTGTGCTTCGATACTTTAACACACCTATAGAAACTTTGGCCGTATCTCCGACTTTGCTCTTTTAAATGCGCGATGGACCCAATAGAACTCCGGTTTTCTTCAAAAATACATACGACAGTGATTTCGAGACACGAGGATACCCACTGATCTTTAGGCGTCGAGTAATAAGTATTCCAATATTTGATGGTGAAGAACATTACACGGCAAGGTTCTGTATTTAGCCCTTTCTTGTTTTTCAAGAACTTGATGAGGGCTACAGGCATCTAAATGTTCCTACCTATAGCTGGTTCTGGATACGTTTCTTTTTTAAATATAAAACTAATCGCGTGGCACTCTTGCGCCTAATATTCAGAAAACCCGTTTGCAGAGTCTCTCTGTTCTTCGTTGCAGGACAATAGAGTGCATCGTTTTGGAACGCCTTATTCATCTTCCTTACATCGGCAGTGAAGTAGTGGTTATTCCAAGCCTCAAACCACTCGTTTTAAAGAGTATACTCTCAGGCGTTCGCACTATCCGATTTCGCCTGACGTTATAGGCGGATTTTGTCAAATGTCATGTGGATAATGGCTGAGCGGGAAAACACATCTCAAATGTCAAATCGTATGAATGTCGCCACCGATTTTATCAACCATATTCGACCGACTACAGCAGATCCCGCGGAGGTCGGTTTAAAATTTAAACGTCCACAAAAACCATTCGCCTCTTGAATAACCAATAAAAAACTAAATTTGACAAGCAGTAATGCCAAATTCGCACCTGTCAACAGATAAGTGCAGATTAAATGATTATTTACCAATTCCCCTGAACAATTAATTATATTTCCTTTTTAGGAACATTTATAGTTCATGCAAATGAAATAAATTGGTGGAGGCAAAAAAAAAAAAACAAAAATCCCACACGCTTATCAACAAACTGACCGTTGACAGTTGCGGTGCTCTGTTGAGGCTGCACTTTATTTACCATTCCTATATATAATTAAATATTTTTTAATTTCGTTTATTTAACGCGCGCCTGATCTGATCACGAGGCAACGACGGACTGGCATGCCTGAGCCAAATAACTTTCACTGACGCTTCAACTATTTAACTGGCTTAACCGAGTGCTAATTAATTGAATTTTAAAATTGATGAGATGCACTGCGCACACAATGAAAGTAATAGGTTCGTATCAGCAGCCATCCAGATGTCAGATAACGCGCGGTAGCATATGTTCGGATACAAATTAATTATTTTGTTCATGGGAAGTTGGTTTTTTTTGTCCCCCTCTTCGTCTGTTTATTTGGTTATATGGCCCTCATGTGGTGCGTATAATTTGTCCCCAAATGCGATTGAATTGAGGCAATATAACAGCGGCAATACCAGTGGGAACATTTATTAAACCGAATCAAATGGAGTGTGCACAGTGCCTTGGGGCGGCAATAAAACCCCAAAACTAACAATTCTTTCTTTGTATACATTGTTAACTCCTCTCTTCGATATAAATAGGGACTATGAGGATGACGACGGCAAAAGGGATTGTGGCTGTCTTTCTCGACGGTGGGACTGTATATGGCTATGAGGAGCCGGGTAAACACTATATGAGATTGAAACAATATCCCTACGCATATGGGTCGAAGATACAGATATATATGTGAACTCTTGCCAACCGCATACACATGGTCACTTGTGTGCGCCTGTGTCTATTGATTCATTCAACCAAAAGTTGATTAAGTTTTATTGTCGGGTTTTTATCATCACTCGTTATCCTCCGCAGAGATTTCGGATTTATTCTCTGGATGGATGGGATATCTTATTCGTTTTTCTGTGGTAGCTTTTTTTTCTTGTTTCTTTTGTCTCCTTTTGTGTGTGGTGTGCTGATATTTTTTGGGTCAACTTGGGGTTAAGGGTTACCAAATGACACTTGTGTTTCGATTTCGGGAAAGGAAAACAGATATATTATGGCTTATCGATCCAGCAACGATGGGATTCAGTTCGTTATTGAAAATGTATCGTCAGGGAAAGCTATTGAGTAGAACTAATCGTTCGATATCGAGGCGATCTTTGCCATAGTCAAATCTTAATGTTTTCTGATCGAACGTGATTGGTCTTTACAGACGGTCAGCCTTTAGTACACATTTTAGGCGACAACTCATTAGTTATAACAAAAGCCTACCTGATTCCATTAGCTCTCCCATTTCACTTCATATTCCATAATCAAAATCCACAGAAATAACACGATCTTCAGTTTAAGATCTTCAGTATTACCGATCACTCGTAATGAAAACCGAAAAACCCCTTCAAGCATTCTTTTTATGGCAGTCGATCTCTTGCTTTTCCATCTGCACTTCAAGATTTATGTGATTTAAAGAATTGATCACTGATCATTGTCATTGTCATAACATTAAAAGTTTTCTGACCCCTGAACAACAAGGTCTCGCCATAATATCCAAAACTGACCGATCAGGGTAATTGCAAGTGATCCACATCTAGTTGCGCCGCTGTTTCTCCAATATGCGATCACTCTCCTGTCGATCACTACTATGACTAATCTGTAGTTACTTTTAAAGATCATCCTTACGGTACTAAAGCTTGTCTTCTTTTAATATTTGCAATTGGCAGGACTGATCTCCTATCATGCTGACTACAAATCTGTTCTCTTTTGTTGAATTGCTTGTACTGATCCTTTAGTCGGCCAAGTGATCGCCTTTAAGTAGCTACGGCCGATCTTCTTCAGTAACTGACCCTTTACTTTTTTCAGTGATCACGATCAGTTCGACCGATCTGACTATCAGTCAAAAAATGACGATCGCCACAATGATCCCTTTTGAATTACTGCGACAGTGGTCTCTTAAATGGAATTTTATTTCGTCACAACTCGTAACTTTTCAGAAATAAAAAGCTATTAAGAATTGGAAATAATATTCTGATCTACCAAGATCACGGATCTATAATTCTAAATACATTGGAAGTCGCGTATAATGACCTCGCTTATAACGACCAGTCGGTTATAACGACCAGTTGCTTATAACGACCAGTCGCTTATATAACGACCAGTCGCTTATATAACGACCAGTCGCTTATATAACGACCAGTCGGTTATAACGACAAGTCGGTTATAACGACCAGTCGCTTATAACGACCAGTCGCTTATAACGAGCAGTCGCTTCTAACGACCAGTCGGTTATAACGACCAGTCGCTTATAACGACCAGTCGCTTATAACGACCAGTCGCTTATAACGACCACTTTGCTTTCATTTCGTTAGTTTCTTTATATATACGTCTATATTTGTGGAAGGCAGTCGGATATAGCGACCGCCGGTTATAACGACCTTATTTCCTCGGTCCCTTCACCGTCGTTATAACCGACTTCTACTGTAGATGGACTTGTTATGACGACCTCCTTAGGCCTGTCTGAAAGTTCAATTCGGTACACCATCCAAATGAAGGCTTTCTGTTTGCAATGTTCAGAACAATACTATACCGATCTAGAACAAGTGATCCTTACTGATCACTGACCTAAATTTAGAATTGAATTTATTTTCTGTTTGCTGCGCTGCCTTATCGTAGAAATCAGGTTTGCAGCAATATTTAAAAGCATGCATACTTGCTGCTATTTCACTACCGCTGGTCCTCTTTAACTGATCAGTAGCCAGCCAGGCAGATGAAGGTCTTGGTGACGAACTATGTACAAAAATAGACCGATCTTGGTTAAAGCTCATATTTGCCGTGATTTTAGCCAACAGCTGGTGTTCCATTTTAGTGACATTTACTATGCCGATATATTTAAGTTTTTTTCTGAACAAAAATTTAGGCAATCCTATATGGATCTTGACTGTCGGTTATCCAAAACCGATCAGTTTTAAAATCGTTTGTTTCCCTGCAATGTCTGATGCTTCTGCAATATTGATGATTGTTATATTTTCAAGTGATCTCCGTTGCGATTGATCTTATCTTGACTGCGTCTACTATCTGTATACGCCGGCTAAGGAATTGCTCCCCGATGTATACTGATGATCGGTTGATCGATACTCCAAGACTGACACTATCTTGACTGTTAAGCCTTTACGGCAAATATTTTTTTCAGAACAATTATTTCTTCTTTATCATACTTGCAACATCTGCAATACTGCAGACTGTTGATGTTTTTTTTTCCAAATTATCTTCAGCGAGTGATCCTTACTGGCAAATGATGATCATCATGTTAATGTTTTTCTCAAACTTTTGTTCATGATGCTGCTATGGACTTATCATACATCGATCTCTTCTATGAAAACTGATGATCCTCCATAGTTGTAATCATTTTCATCTGCTGAAACTGAAGGTCTAAACCCACACAGAATAGATAGTCCGCAGTTCAGGAGCTGATCTTCAGCGCAAAAGGGATTTTTAATCAAGTTTTCGTCTCTATACTGCTAAGTTTAGATGCTGAGGATATACCTTTATTTCCATTAAGCATCGCTCTATACTCTAGAACTGATCTTCTATGAAAACGGTTCACTCACACCAAGTTTTTATTGTAATATCGAAATTGCTGATCTTTTACAACCGATCCTCTACACGAACTGTTTTTTAGTGTAAGCGATCCACTCCGAAAGTCCAAGTAGAACTCAGACTCAGGTGATCGTCTTCTGGGATATCGAAATTTAATCGGAAACCGATCGTTCATGTCAAGTGATCTTAAATATTTCAAATTTCAACCAGCGATTCCTAAGAGTTAGTCAAAGAGTTTCAGGGAACCATTTCAAACGATTTGTAGATAAAATTGTGCGGATAACATTTTTGGACAGATGAAGCACTGATCTTCCTCGTTATATGTTGGTCCATAACTCTCAAGCGAACTGATCGTTCGCAACAAATGATCATGTACTTAAACAAAAAAACTAACTTAAATAATTTTCAAAGATCTTGATATGGATTTCATGAATGGTCCACAATAGCGATCCTCTCTACGACTCCAGGCAAATTTTATACTTATGATCTTCTGTGGAAATCGATCTTTAAGACAACAAAGCAACACTTCAGCAGCGATCTTCTCAGTTAACAGATTTGTGGCAGCAATTGCTTACATAAATATTGCATTCAGCCACAGCTCCATTTGATCGCCCCGCATTTGGCAACCCTAAAACCACAGTCTGTCAACAGTAAAACACCCAAAGACAAATCCTTTCCAAATGGATATTCAAAGTCACTGGATATATCATCGCCACCCAAAGGAAAAAAAAAGGACAAGCTAGCAAAAATATTTTCTCGCTCCATCGAGTCGTGTGAATGTCCTTTTGTTTGTATGGCCACAAAAAGTACGAGGATAAATGCCATAATCTGGGTGGTCATGTCGGCCCTTCGCATAAATATCGCATTAATGTCGCAAATCTCGAGTGAAGTCTCCGTTGACACACCCATCTATCACAGTGGGCGGGGTGATGATGTACTCAGTTCGTTGCAAAGCGTTTTTTTTTTTTTTTGATAATTAATCGGTTAAGCTGTGACAGCTTGCATTTCATGTATCTCGCTGTATTTGACCCAATATCTGGCCAATATTATCTGAAAAAGGACATCCATCCATCACAAGAACCTCGGACGCTCCTTCGTCTTATTAACCATTTGATTGCCGTGACGATCTGGAAACCCTTCTGAAATGACCGTGGGTAAGGATAGGGATTGCCAGACAACCGGCAGATAGATAAGATTTCAATTAAATTTAATTGACATTTTCACTCGCTCTATATATATGCACTCTAGGGTGCCACATACACGTGTGTGTGTGTTTTCCGGCTACCTTCTAACAGACTGGCGAAGGACGTGCAAGTGGCATGTGTGCGCTTCTGTGCTAGTTCGCCGTATGCAGTCAGCTATTAAATATCTATAATGGTTAGATAGTGTGCAATTTAAGGAGGAGATGACATATTTAGTTACCTTTTACTGGTTATACCACGTCTTTTAGCCGCAAATGCGAACGTGCTCTCATGGTGTGTCTAACGATGTGAAGGAAAGCGGAAAGCTGCACTCTGGCGATGACAGATTTGCATGTAAACATGATACTTGATACCCAATTCGTTGAGCACGGTTGTCGATGTAAGGGAATCAAATTGATTCCATTGAATTTCAGCTGTTCAAAGGATGCGATTGACTGATCCAGTCGCGGTGGGAGGTATATGGAAAGGAAAATCTCAAAGTATGCTACCACATCAAAGTTGAAAACGTCACCCTGTCAGATGTCGGTATGGGGCTCATCTTTCCCACCGCTAACCATCTGAAGGTTGATGCTTTTCGTTGTGGAGCATATACGTCATGTCGTGTTGAGGATTTAAGCTTGTGCCCAGGGTAGTCGAAGCAAATTACATCAGTTAGGATCACATTTTTGATACACCGACCAATTTTAAGTGGTTATATCTGAGTATATAGTTCAAGATCTATTAGAAAAATGCCAAAATTTGTAACTTAGCTAATTAGAGAGCTGCAAGTCGGAGGACTTTCACAAAATCACAAATAAATTAATAAATCGTGACAGTGATTGAGAAGGTTAAACCAACACCTTATGTGCAAACCACGTTGTAATAGGTGTGTGTCTTTGATGAATTATTAAATATTCTGATTGTAGTGACTATCTGTGGACACCAGTAACGACATTCCTTGTTAATCTTCAGAGATATACGGCTAGAAGCAACCAGTTCTCGTGATTCGGGATGCTTACCCTTGACTTAGCACTTATACGCTGATATACTTAAACGAATGGTTGTTGTCCTGGCTAAGTGTGTGCACTCATTAAGTAAAGTCAGATCATTTCACTGGACTAGCTTTCTTATTTGATATGCGAACCAAAGTCACAATTTTCCTAGGACAGACTGAGTAAGCTTGCACAGCAATTGGTGAGTGTCTTGGCTAAATATTCGCCACTGGCGAAATAGCTATAAGTGGACAGTTTATATAAATTGAAGATACTACTTTCGGTACGTTTTGATGCTGACTTCTTATGTGAAATTTATCTGGAGATTTCATAAAGCGTCTTGGCGGCCTAGAAGTTACCCTACAAATTGGATACGAACGGATAATTTGTCTGATTCTATGTTGCTTGATATCTGCTTACTCGATATCGGTGTGAAGCATAGATTGAGCGAAGATTTCAAGAACGATCGATGCACGAGAAAGGTGCTACGCGCCGACTAGACAAAACATCTATCTGACTCACTTTACTCTTGATAGTGCTAGAGTTCTGCACCTTACTCTGGTCTTTGTCACCCATTAACCATGCAATCGTTGTAGGGCTTCATTTTATAAATTCCAAATATCTGCCTAGGCAAATCTTACCGTCTATGAAATACCAAACGTAATTGAAAATAATCGATTTATCTTCCCAGAACAGACCCGTCTGTACAGATTTTGTTTAAAGACCGATTCCCCATTCATATCTCGTTTGTACTATAAGTTTGGGACAGTAAGTTAAATTTTCGTGTTCGATATAGAGATGCTCTGTCTATTTATTAGATGCTCTTTTAATGCATAATAAATAAATAAATAGTTGGCGCAACAGGTCCGTAGGGACCCTAGGCCTAACTTCGCCTCAATTCTTGTGTGAGTTTTAATTTTTGGGACGAAAGGAAAGGGATCTACAGTTTAATGCCGAGTCCAAACGGTCGATTGAGAAGCTCTTTCATGACAGTTGTACTCTCGGATGTTTGTCAGACGTTCGCGAGAGGTGGCGGAGTGAAAAAAAAAAATCTTAATTTGCAATTTAGGTTATTTTCAGGATTTTTTCGAACCTGGGACCCCTCGCTTAGTAGTCCAACACACTAACCACTAAGCCACTGTGCATAATATAGCCAACAAATTCCGACATGACTGCGTTGAAATTTATTAAAAAGTGACAAATGCCCTAAGGTATGCAACGTTTTCTGTCAATTTATCTATAACTCGACATCCAATTGCAATTTGCAGCTTATTCATTTCGAATACCCATCGGACATTAAATGCGCCCTCTCTGACGAACAGATAAGTCGCACAAATTCGTCCTTATCTCGAAAACATGACATATACACTTACTACCAAATGGAATGTTTCATAAATAACCAACTTTTTACTATCTAGCGGTCCGGATCAACAAACAACCTGTCATAGGGGGGGGAAAGAAAATCAACCCTCTTCCCATCTAAATGTCACTTCTTGCTGCGGCTTTAAAGATGTTTAACAACATCCATTCACATCTAATCCGTCTGTCGACTTGCGCCAATCTCGTACTCAACTTGCATCGAGAGTTTACACTCTGTTTTTGAACACACTTCGCTTTATCCGGTGCAAGCTATATTTTGTATGAATCTCTCTCGTGCTCTCCATCTGGTAGTCGGTACTAGAGGATTTCCGATCCTTTAACCGAACCAGGGATAAACATTAATCATCAACAACGTTGCTTTCCAAATACAGCTCTCCAGTAGAGCTACTTACTTTTGCGCGCTCGCTAACATTTGAACAAATCCCATCCGCCGAAAGCTGTACTACGTAATAAAAAAAAATAAAGTGAAACACCGGAACTATGCCACCCACATACATCCTCCTCGTTCGTCCTTTTATCGGTATAAAGCGAGCTCTAATATTTCGCCTTATCCCCCTGATGTACTACAGTGTAGACTGTAAACTGATTTCGACTTTGACCTTTTTTTCCCTGTTCCTGGTGAGGAATGGGTGCTTGGAAGGATCTTTATACGGCATTCCCATTGTATGGGATGTAAAACGCACATAAAACTAACAACAGTAGCAGCGGCGGCGGCGGCGAAAAAAGGTCCTTTTCTCTCTATTTGAAAAACACTCACACAATTCATTCCAATTCCAACCGCAATATCAAATTTGTAACAAAGTTTAGCTGAGCGAGATGACTATCCGCAAAGGAGCAAAGGGAGTCGAATTTACGGTCTCTTTCCCTTGTAGTATTAGGCACTAAGTAGATTGTAAATAGGAAAAAAAAAGAACAGAAAAACATCCTAAAAGGGTTCGAAAAATGTAATGTTTTCGTTTCTTTTATTCGCAGAGCATCATCAAAGAAGACGAACGTGCTGGCTTGGCGCTCGGTGGAGCAGAATCCCTTCTCATATCATCGACCTGCACGCTGCCATTTTGTGTTAGATTTTCATTTGCACATCAATCGGAATTGTTTATAAATCTGTAAGTGTTTGATTGTGTTACCTTTTTTTTTCTGTTGCTTATATAACCTTGAGATGTAAATGGAATTCACAGGACAGGTGTTGGACTAGGGATTTATTTTTTGGGAAAGGGTGTATCATCGTCTATACATCGCATAATCATCGTAAAAATGTAGCGCCCCATATAAAAACCATTCTAAAGTATCTGCCCTTGAATGGCTGTGTGTGGGGTAATTTTTTTTCCGATTTGGGCGATATGCCGCTGTTCACATTTGAATGGCACTTTGATCACACTAAAGATACTTGGGTGTCTGCTTTTGAAATGGTTTAGCAATTCGATTAAACGTCCAGCACGTACACGAACCGGGTTGTTTTTCTCGATGGTTTTTAAAATGGTTGCACAACCTTTCTCATTGTTTTTTCCCATGAAAATGGCCGTGCAGTCTTGCAACAAATCCCGATGAACAAATTCAGCAGCCTTCTCATGAACGCTATTGAACAGCTAGTTATCTGGGATCCAGACCTTGAACTCCTAGCTAAGTGCTGGTTTTGAGCCCGCTGATAACGAATAACGTCTTTCCGAAGGTGCATCAAAAGTGATATCAACCGTCGATCCAGTTGAAACATTTTTGAACCCTATGACCCCTTTTTGTGAGGCGTCAATTCAAAGTTATTTTTTCGGATATGCTACATAGATCCCGCTCTTTTAGTGGGCTTTGAACCCTTTCTGAGGGGTACCTTTTATTCAGTAAATCTCGCCCCCTTTTGGTAGGCGTGATATTAAACGCCATTAGACTTAACTTGCTTAGCAACTGAAATGCCTGGATATCGACTGGCCGACAGTCCAAATCTAGTTAAACCTTATAAACCCCTTTCTGAGGGGTCAATTTAAAGCCAGTGGCCACCGTTTGGTGAGAGGAACACTTAACGCCTTGAAGCTCAACTTGACTAGCAACTCAAACTGTCTGATAATCGGTTAACCTGGAGCAAACACAGCACCGCCTTTTTGTGGAGATACTTAAAACTAATAAATAGGTACTTTAACTTGTCAGTATATAGTTTCTAACATTTTCTACCAAGTTTTTCTATCGGTGACACTAAAACCTCTAACCACGAGCGCTTGGAACTTCAACAAAGTATCTATATAGAGGAAGCAACGGAACCTGAAGTTTACGGGATATTGTGTCAACTAAGCAACACAAAAAGTCCTGGAGCAGACAACATAAGACCAGTCGATCTCAAACTGAATGCAAACTATCTCACCCCTGTAATCACAAAGATTATAAACCTTAGTTTGTGTCAGTGTCATGTACCAAAGCTGATGAAAACATCTTTAATTCGGCCAATATACAAAGGAGGGATAAAAAAAGACACGGCAAACTATAGGCCAATTTCAATTCTGCCAGCGGCCGAGAAATGTCTGGAAGAGATAGTCGTTAAACGTCTTAATTGTTTCATGTTGAGGCACAGAGTAATTCACCCAAACCAGTTTGGATTTCAAAAATGCAAGAGCACCCAATTGCTACTGGGAGAGTTTACCAATGTGGTTAATGCAGGGTTAAATAGAAATCATCACGTCCTTGTTCTCTTTATAGACTTCAGCAAAGCCTTTGATACTTTGACACCCGAAAAACTCGTCGAAAGTCTCAACAAATTGGGAATGAGAGGATTGCTGGCAAGATGGCTCAAAAGCTATCCGACTGATAGAGTAATCCAAGTCAAGGTATCTAATATTTTAAGCCAAAAAAGACGTGCGAATACGGTGTACCACAAGGTTCCAAATTAGGGCCCATTTTATTCATTCTTTTTACAAATGAACTGTTAAGAACGTTTAAGAAATCAATTGCCTATGCCTATGCCGATGATATCGCAATCGTTGTAAGACACAAAGACTTGCAGTTAGCCGTTAAAATATTTCAAGACGAATTCAACGCTGTATCTGAATGGTGACATGATAACGGTCTGATGATAAACGCAGACAAAACCAAAGTGATGCACATTCGGACTCCATCAAAGCCAACTGAAACAATTGAAATCCTTCATCGTAATGATCACTGTCCAGTACAAAGAAGCAGCAGCGCGATTGAGGTAGTCAAAGCGGTTAAATATCTTGGAGTTACCATTAACGAGCACTTTCTGTGGCATGAGCACATCAATAACCTGCGTCTTCAACTTAAGAGCACTTTATTTGCAATGGTGTATCTTAAGCGTTACTCGCATATGGAGGTACAAAAGCAGGTGTACTACTCGTTGGCTGAGTCACGCATTCGATACGGGATTCTGGCCTGGGGAAACGCAGCAAAAACCCATCTGGATAAGATACCTAAATCACAACATCGACTTCTTAAAATAATTAGGCCTGTTAATTCAACTTTCAAAGTATTAGATGTGAAGGCACTTTTCCAGATAACAACATTGCTTACCTATATGAACGACCAAAGGTTTATCCGACCCATAAGCCAGCCACAAAACACCCGAAGACGAGCCCGAGGGATGCTTGAAGTTGCACAATCTTACAACACGTATGGTGATAGAGAGCTGCGATGCACGGTCCCTAAATTAGTGAATTCGCTGTCACAATTTTTAAAAATAATTCCTAATTTCAAAAAAAGAAAAAAAGAATTAAAAAAAAAAAACACTTAATTGCACTTTGTTTTGTGAATTAGAAAGCTAAAGAATTTTTTTATTTTTAAAAAAAAAACATTATTATGATTGTATCCTAATTGTAAACAAAAATATTTTCAACTTAAATCTTTTCAAAGTTAACTTATTAAATTTATGCTTAACCATCCGCAGATAAGCACTCAGCTTCGCAGATAAAAAATAAATAAATAATTGGCGCAACAGGTCCGTATGGACCCAAGCCTAGCTTCTCACAACCATTCGTCTTGTGTGAGTTTTCATTTTTTTGGGACAAATAAAATCCATTGAATTGAATTGAAATTGGTTTAGGCTGCTGGTTTATAGAGTCCATCTTGCCCCCTTTTAGAGGGGCACTTTTGGCAAAAAATATTCATATTCGCGCTAATGATAAATCGTATGGAGCTAACGAACCAAATTAAGTGTTATCGGACTTGCGCTGACTAACAAGTGATTCATGCAGTATGCCCACCACGTTCGCCCCTCCCCCCTTTCCCCCCTTTTGGGGGTCCTTTGTAAAGCTGTGTGTAATTTCATATTCAAATCGATTTAGAGCCAAGCGTGCTGCCTAATCATATCTCATGCCAGTTCATTGACCTATTTTTGAAGGCGCAATTCGGACCTAAACCAATCGATTCATAGGTAGTGGCAGGCTTGCAGGCAGAGCTGAGACTCATGTGCTAGATTTTCCTCTATATGTCATCACTTGCCCCCTTGAGAGGGGTCCTTTAAGAAAAAAACCTGTACGCGTACCCTTTTTTTACCACACTTTTATGACAACAATTGCATTTGTTTTACAACAAAACTTCTTGCACACTATCCCAGAACAATGACTTTGGACCTTGCCTTACAACTTTAACTTTAACTATAGATTTTCGGGAAACTTTAAACATGTTCGGTTCGCCAACAATCACGGCTTCTAAACTATGAACTTTTCACTTGTTCTTTAGTCCTAATCTCATCATCTCCACTCAGGCTTGTTTAAAGGCAAACACCACCCTTTGGTGGGTGGTTCCTAGTCGTGCGTCGACCTCCGTCTTGTGGTTGCACCTTTATAATTTCTCAAAACAATGTATACACTGGCCAGCCCTCGAGATTGCTTAAACTTTATTCGCCGCATAGTTTCGTCCTTTTTCATCGCTGAATATATTTTGTGACCGACAAAAAGTTTCAGTGCGGATAAGCTCCTATGAAATAGTTCATTGATGTTTAAACTTTCCCGCCCCAGCATCCTTTGCGTTTCGATCTTTTGTTGCTTAGGTCTTTTCTCACAGACTTTTTGAGAACAAAAAAAAAAAAATATGAAGAAACCGCCCCAAGAACAAAACTCATCGTGGTCGTGAATGCATAGTAATGAGAACAGTTTCCATGGCGCCCGGGAACAACAATCACTGTATGTGTGTGTGCTTATTTAAAATAATATTCTGACCAAACCTGTGGTCTTGGTGCATACTTTTCCGCGCCGACCTCAAAGTGTGCCACCAAAGAATTTCGAAAAATGATTCCGTTTATTCCGTTTGTGGGGCATGTGACTGTGCCCAAAGTGGCGCAGTCATTTGTTCGGACAATCACATCCAGGATGCGATTTGGCCCACAAAGTAATAAATAGCCCAACCAAATGAGCGTGGGGTAATTTTTCATCGACCTTAATTCGCTTATAAACACAAAAGCGCACAACAAATAACAGCACAACAGAAACAAATGAAAATGAAAAGTTTCCATTAGTGATTGAGATACAGATACATATGGAGTGGTGTGGGTGAAGCAAACACACAGCGGCTACACGAAGGCGTGCGCGCCCTCGCCTGTCGGTTCGGTAGCTACAATGTGATTAAGGCCGAAAGCACCATTAAGGTGCTTTCACAGGCCATTACGGGAAAAAACAATTACAGCGCGCGAAACAGTTATGTATATTTTTCTACCGTAATTGTTATTGCAGTGAAAAATCCTTTTGTCGGAGTGGCGTTGGGCGCCACTCCATTCACCATACAACTTTCGAATGGGATTCGCCGTACTCGCAGTCATCGTCGTCGTTGTCGTTGTCGTCGTGGTAGTCGGTCGCCGTGAAGTTATCCTGGCCAGCAGTACTTTGCTCTACTCCCAATAGATTGTGTGTGCGTATTGTTGTCGAATACCCGCACAGAGTTGAGAGTGCGATTGGCGACACGTAGGAGGTGGGGGCTTCAGAGAATGGGTTGTATTTATTGTTGGATGGATCGGGGAGCTAGTCAGCAGTCAACTAGCACGCCACCACCCAACCACCATCATTCAGTGTGTTCAATTTGGCGAAACGATTTTAGTTCGAGATTTATTAATCAGGAACGTTTACTGTAACACCATCTCCGTTTAAGTGGTTTCTGAGTAATTCTAATGAGTTGTAGTTTACTTTAATTGTTATTGCTTTGTGTTATTTGTTTTGTTGTTATGGGAAATGATTCTTGCAGATGATGTTAAGATTGCTCGACTGATTTGCATATTGACTCGAGGCGGTTGAGAATGGTAGGAGTTGTTGGGGCTCATTTAAATGGACAATCTCTCTAAAAGGTTTGTGTCTGTGATTTGACATGGACGGGTCTGTGCTGCTGTGCGATCTGCTGGCAAGATAGAAGGGTATGGGACACTTAAGAAGAGTGCTGCCAGCCGATTGGGAGAAAGATAGATTTGAATTATTTTCTGCTGATCGCCGGCAGTCATTTTCTTGTCTTTTTGGTTCATGTCCGTGATATTTTTCGAATTAGGCTGTGTGGCTATACCAAACTCGTGAGCTGTTTAAGTGCCTATAGAATGATGTTGATGGAAAACTTCTTCAATATCACTAACAGTGAAACATGGACTAGCAATAACCCACCAGGAAGTTCAAATGTCATTTAGCCGAAGGCCCAGGTAGCTAGCGCTGTAAACCGAATTAAACTGTAATTTATTTACCATTTAATAAAATAATAATAATAATATGTCAGAAAGTGTCTAAAGCGGTATACAAATGGGTGCGAATTGAACGGGAGTCTGGGTGCTGGTATCGATTTCTTAATACCTATGGGAAAAATATCCAGTGTATTTCAGGCAGGGCTCCATGCCCTTTACAAATGGGCAAACCTTATCAACAACTCGGATTTAAAGGCGCGAACTTCCACAGGTTTTAAGGAGAGTCAAGCAGATATGAACACTCTTAGCTCTTTAAATTTTGTCTGTAAATCAGTCCTGCATTCTTTCAGCACCCTTCAAACTCTTTGGGCTTGGACGAAAAGCAAATTATATCAGGAGGCCCTGAGCTTTAAGAAAATAAAATGAAATAATTGAAAAGCTGTCCAGAAGAGGTTCGCAAATCCCCTTTTAGGGCTGAAAATTCTGGTTTGAAAAGCTTTGCATATCATATTGGGAGAACGTCCCAGTTCTAAAACGGGCCAAAAGAGCCATTCAGCTATTCAGAAATAATGCTTGGCAATATGTTAAATGCACTTAGGAAAGACATAAGACACTCTTTAAGTGGGCTATCTCTGACCTAAGCTATCACCCTTAAATGCGGCAAGCTTAATCCGCAGAGTGCCGACTTTGTTGCGAGGAAGACGGGCAGCTCTTTGCGGAATTTACAGGAAGTTCTTGTTCGGGAACTCTACAGCCCATTTATAAAGCGTTGGGTTGCTGATTTTTATTAGATATCGGGAGCATTTCGTTCTTGTTCGACTTGTGAATAAAATTGAGTCTTGCACCCGACCCAGTATAAGAATGTAGGTCCTTCCCAAAAATGACAAAAATTACACAAAGCGAATGGTTGTGAAAAGCTTGCCCTTGGAGACCTTCACGGACCGTTGCGCTATCTATTTATTTTATTTATTTCTTTATTTATACCTTCCCTAATTTGCCAAAGTTTTTTTTTTATAAATATCGTAAAAGCTCTAATCGCTGGACGCTTTAAGCTTATGATAACCAACCAAAATCGCTACAAATCGGAGCTAGATCAGGCTACTTAAGTTGTTGAGGAAAACTGTCCAATATTTTACTGGAATCTTTTACAAACTAATCTGAAACCATCAGCATTGCCCTTGTCAATCACAGCCCTGACTTTTTGACCATTTAGAACCTAGCTAGAGGAAGGTTTGGAGAAAGTACTTGTAAAGTATTCATCACGCTTTTGGCATCTTCATCGTCGTTTCGACAAAAAGTCGCTGGACACGCAGTGTTGTAGTCGCTTCTCATCCCCGTCGGTTCTAATGTTATATCTTTGACCCATTCTAAGCGGGAAGCATCCATTTTGGACTACTGATAAAGTCGTTTTTGTTTGAATTACTCATAATAAATGCCACTCGTGGCGAAGCAAGAAAAGGTCAATCTGTACCGAGATCCACAATGATGAGGCTAGCTGATCCGGACGTTAAGAGATTTTTTTAATTTTTTTAAACAGACCTCTCTGGAAGATTGATACTCGTTACAGGCAATACGAAACCTTTATCCAACCCAGGGGAAATACGATTGGATTAGAGAATGGTGAAGAACTGATCAGTGTACAGATCTTGAAAAAGAAGGGAAACGGCCTTTGGTTTCTCCACTCATCTAGAAATAATTTTAACTTGCCATAGAACTCGTAAAGCTCGAAACTATTTACCAAATTGGTTTGTGTCTCTGATTAAGCGTGGACACCTCACGTATGAATGCATTCAATATCGTGTAAAAAGCTTATATTTCAATTATATGTTGTTGATGTTATACATCAACTCTTAAGTGCATTTTACAAAGCTGGTTAGTAAAAACATAAAGTCATCCAGCAGGACTCTATAACAGACCTTGTTCAAGTGATTTTCCACAAGTTCTTGTAAGTGACTGGTCTCGGGTTAAGCACAAGGTGCTCCTTAATATTTTTTCCCGCTGCGCCATCTATCGCGAACGTCTGACACACATCCCTGAGTATAATTGTCTCCGGAAAGCTTTGAATTCGAAATAAAGCATTTCCTTCCTTACACACGAAGGTGTGGTTGTGAGGAGCTGGCTGTAATTTTTTCCAACAATTTTTTCCAAACTAAAATACCTTCATTTCATTCACAATAGGACCTCCCTTACTTACAACTATATTATGTCTTCATCTCCGTCATAGAAATCACTAATTTTTAAAATTGTCTGGTGTACCTAAAGGCACAACCATTAGGCCCATACTTTTTCCCATTTCATTGGAACCAACCCCTGGTAATCCATCAGTTCGCTCTGTAGGTCCTTACTCCCAGTTCGTTGGTCTTACAAAAAAAAAAAACGCATTCCTCTAAACTCCCGTAGCAGCATTTGTGCTGAATTATCCTGCGCTTAATGGTATACATCCTTTATACACTATTTCTATGCTCGAATGCAATGTTGCATGCACAATGAGGAGATTTTTTTTTTAATTCTTCATTGTTACTTGTTCCTAGGGATAGGACAATACTTTCAGGAACAGAACAGAAAAAAAGAAACGAGAAACGACAAAAACGCAGAAAAGCTCTTTGGCGATAATAAATCCTTGAATTAAGCGCACTCCGCCTAAGCAGAGAGGAATGCTAAATTAAATGGATAACGTGGCGGAGACGGGTGCAGTAACAATAACAATGCACCTGTGTGCAACGACTTGAACGCCGGAAACTCACTCGGCGAGCATTAGGCAGCAGAAAGAAATCCAGAAATGAGAGAATAAATATTGCAACCAATTAAGAAATGAAAATGGCCTACATAGGTCCGCACATTGGCATTACAATGCAAAGGAGTTGAAGGAGACCGTATCGAGAGCAGGAGTCTTTGCAGGGATTAATCTTCTCATTGCGTAAGCTTTTGTCTGTCTTTCCGCATGCAAAATATTATCTTCTCAAGGATCCATCATCAATCGGCATGCACTGCTGCGCTCCATCTGCTCTTGGGGTTGCAATGCAAACTCTGTGGCGGTAGCTAGAGCAGAGAATTTAAATATAATCGTGAAATGGAATTTGCTGGAGTAGAGGTGTCATTTAATGCACTCCATTGTTTTTCTGTCACTGAAATGGTGCGCCTGACAGAAGAAGTAGGAAGCAAATCCAGTGAATCACGTTTCAATGGAAAAGGAATGAAAGGAAATACTCGAACTTTAAAGATGGACCGTAAATTTTTGCACCTGTGACTAATTTTATGGCATTTTTCGCACGTTTTTTTTTGCCGTCACTTTTTTTTATAGGACTTTTCAAGTAAGTGGGCTTATTGATTCCTTAGAGTGGAAGTCTTAAGTTCTTTGATTCTTTGACGTCAATAGATAGAACCATTCAGGGGGAGGATATCTGCAATACACAGAGGCAGCGCAGTCTTTTGAAACCTCATAAATCAGCACGGGCAGTGTTGGTACTGATACTCGACTCACAAGTCGAAGGATCTTCTAAGCGTACGTCCATTTCAAGACAAACTTCGTGTAAATATGTGCAAATGAAGTGGCGTTCCACAAAGTTCCATAGGCGGACCTGTACTTTTTGCTTAGCTGAACCAGTTTTAGTTTGACAGCAAATTTATAGAGGAGGCTCAGGCTCTTTCAATCTATACAGAGAATCATTGTTAACTCGTCACCCTAGCAATGAACCTTGAAAATAAGTAAATATTTGACACTATGGATCCACAAAAAGGATTCTAGGCCCACTGGCGTAGTACAATTTGTTTGTATGAGTTTTTATTCCTTGGGAAAATAGAACTCAGCTACAATTTTTCACGAAGCTCAGTCGGGTTGGCTTCTTCTGAGATAATTCAAATGCTCTTTTGAATCAAAAGTGTTTCAAATGAAATGCACCTTTACATAATAACCAAAGCTTGCGCAAGCCCAAGTTAACTCTTCTAAAGCCGTACGAAAATGCCAAAACGACAGCAAATCAAAAAAGAAAATGGACGAACAGCGAGATCTGTCAATCAGTTTTTGAAACGCAAAACTAAACCGCTTATGGGTTTGCCTTAAGGGCATCTGAGTGATTAGATGTCGTTTTTAGATGATGTAGCCCTTCACAGTCAGAGCAGTTTATTACGACGTCGAATCCAAAAAAAAAAATGGACGAACAGCGACATTTGTCAATCAGTTTTCGAAGCGCAAAACTAAACCGCTTATGGGTTTGCTTTAAGGGCATCTGAGTGATTAGATGTCGTTTTTAGATGATGTAGCCCTTCACAGTCAGAGCTGCTTATTGCGACGTCAAATCCAAAAAAAATTGGACGAACAGTGACATCTGTCAATCAGTTTTCGAAGCGCAAAACTAAACCGCTTATGGGTTTGCCTTAAGGGCATCTGAGTGATTAGATGTCGTTTTTAGATGATTTAGCCCTTCACAGTCCGAGCTGCTTATTGCGACGTCAAATCAAAAAAAAAAAAAATGGACGAACAGCGACATCTGTCAATCAGTTTTCGAAGCGCAAAACTAAACCGCTTATGGGTTTGCCTTAAGGGCATCTGAGTGATTAGATGTCGTTTTTAGATGCTGTAGCCCTTCACAGTCAGAGCTGCTTATTGCGACGTCAAATCCAAAAAAAAAAAAATGGACGAACAGCGACATCTGTCAATCAGTTTTCGAAGCGCAAAACTAAACCGCTTATGGGTTTGCCTTAAGGGCATCGGAGTGATTAAATGTCGTTTTTAGATGCTGTTAACCCTATGCTCTCACTTTTGATACCAACCCTTGATCCTAGGTTAAGGACAAATTTATGACCAACGTTGGTGCTAACCAACAGACACCACAGTTTTGATTTTGTTTTTTTCATTTCCGCCCTCTCCATATGGACATAGCTCAAGCAGGATAGCCACTTCATGTTCCTGAGCCCTAGAAAATAGATTAAGAACCACACTCGACGATGACAAAATCCACTTCCAGCCCTCGACATTTTTCAGTCACAATCAGAATGTCGTCCCGCATATAATGCTTTGCTCCTGATCCTAGCTCCATTAATTCTACGCTATCTCATTGTCCTTACATATATACACGCTCCTGGAAATTGCACTAAATCATCTGGCGCTGACGTTTGCAATTAAAAAGGTTCAAAGCATAATACTTCCCGGGCCGCCCGGCACAATACACCACCGTCCCATGAGAGAACCACGCCGACGACGACGCACGTATACGGGACAACAGAGTACACTTACACTCCCACTCGTTGTGCGTGTTTGTACATTTGTGTCAAGGAGAGCTAGTCCCGCATTTTAATTCCACGACGTCTTTTCCGTTGCCCTATGTCACAGAGGGTTGGCTGTGTTTCTCTTTGGTAGCGCACCATCGCCGCACAGAGCAGAACTTGAAGTATTGTCTACCCGGCTTGACAGACAGCGAGCTCTCTATTGAGAGCACTCGACTATAGCTATGGCAGCGGCGGCACTTTGCACACAAATCATAGGTCACGCGATGAGTTAAGTGGCCCGCCGCCACCAGGGACTATACGTCATCCGTATATGTAACCACTTTCGCCGACCTTTTCGTATGCTGGCTGATCCCGTTCTGTCTCTGGTGATGGCTGGGAAAATCCTTGCTCTGTGGTTAATTTGTATGCAACCAGATTCTCGCCAAGGAACCGCATGCCACACGCAAATAAATAAATCTCACCTCTGCCAGGACAACTGAATTCAAGTGAAGGTATATATACTCTCGGGCTGCCGCCTCAATTGATCATCTTCCAGCTCCGTCGTTGATGGATGGATATCGTGGCAGGGTATGTGCACTGCCATTTAGGGGAATTTGTTGGCAGAATGCCATGTTTGCACGGTGCCGTGGCCGCAGCAACCATTCAGAGTTTAGCCAACCACGCGGTAAGTCTCTCTCATCCGCGTTGTGGAGAGCGCCAGTATAGGTAGTAATCATGTGTCAAGGATGGAGACATAAATTCGTCAGTTGCAGGTCTTCATTTAGACGCGAGCACGGCGCTGGTGTAATTCCAAACGCATACAGTTGGGCACGTTCATATTGCTATACACTCTCGGCTGTATGCGGTTGGAAAATCCCGAATCGAGCTACAAGGACCTGTGCCTATCACTCGCAGTACAGCGTGCGTTCGCTTCAATTGCGGCTGGTGGTGGGAAATAAATCATGGATGGTATCTGTAGGCCAGAATCTATGGTGGCATTGAGGACAGTTGCAGAGCATTCTGCGAGTCCTTTTTGGCTTTAATCGAGCGATGAATGGATTTTTTAATTCCATGATATTGGGCTTGAATTTATGGTGCATGGTAGACAGGACTGTGCGACAAACGTTCAGAGAAAAAAAAATGTGCTTGATACGGCTTCGTGGCAAGTGAGGGAGAAACTTTGAGCGCAAGGCTGGTTACAATCAGCATCAAGGTTCTACCAGACATGGTATCCTCCTCTGTCCAGCATCATCCCACTAAGGGGAAGTTTTTTTGCGCTAATCGTTTAAAATTCGACTGTGAAAATGTGATTGTCCAGTTTAATGTCAAATTTGTGACGAAGGGCATACAAGTCGTGGAAGTCGACTCAACGTGGTTATAACCGGCACACGGTTGTTTCATCTCGCTCTTGAAACAGACAATGCCCAACTAAAGTCGGATTTCCAAATATTCCAAGCAGCCAATATAGGTTTGGAAGACGACTGCTTAGATTCGACCTAGGGGAAGATGAATATTTTGCTGTAAGTAGATTCAAAGTTAACCAGCGCCATCTAGCATCAAGATGCAGAACAAAAGCCTGACAATAATCACTAGGCGACTACAATGTGAACCCTGCTGAGGGATTGGGACAATTTTGCATGTGCGGGGTTTGAAATAGTTGAGACCGTGGTGTCTCTACCACCTAACGCCCTCTATGTTGCAAAACACCCTCATCCATCATTTGTAACCGAAAATAATAAAGTAACTGGTGAGCAGATTACTCACAGCTATAGCGGAGCCCTGTTTGGATGCGTTACCAGTAACAGCACCCATCACGGCGACATCTACCGGAAATGATAAACCACGATGAAAAGAGTCGACAGGTGAAGTTAGCTCAACACTAGAGCAACCTTAGTTGTAGAAGGGTGTAGTCATCATCATGTAGTGCGGACAAGAACCATTCAATCCGTTGGGCCTTTCTACACCACAATATCACACCCTTTTCCGGTGAATATTGATTCCCCTGTCGGTTTTATGGGGTCCTAAAAGTACACCCCGGGTGTAGTCATCATCAGTTAGCGGGGACAAGCACCATTCAATCCGTCGCGGCTTTCTACACCACAATATCACGTCCCTTGCTGTGTATATTGATTCCCATATTATTTTTGATGTTGTCCTAAAATGACATCCATGTTCTTGTGCAAAGAATTTTTTCCAATGCCCCCCGGTACCTCTGTATTCCAAATCCCGGCCTTTAAACATTGCTAAGAGTACGGAGTTCTGCACCCTGAGCTAAAAATAAAAGCGCCAAAGAGAGTCGCAGTTAAACCAATGCTATAGATCTCGCACAGACGCTAAACCGAATGTGAAGTGTTCTCGCAGAGTGTCGGAATCAAGTCCTGAGTTTCCCTCAGACCGGCAGCATTCAAAGGTTTCAAAATTGTACTTAAACCTCGTCGGAGGTTCATAGACCTCTCTCAAAGTCAATCAGCTCATATAAATTTGCAAAGACCTTGCGAAATCGGTTACATTCATACAGAATGCAACTCAGAAGTCCTTGTTCCTTCTTTCAGCAAAACTCTGTCTAAATTCGTTCGATACGCACTTACCAGAGGTAAGTGGCAAAAGTCTTGAGTCTTGAGACAAGGCAATGGATCCCCTGAATCCCAATAAAGAAGGAAAAAATGCCCAGAATTCAGAGCAATCCGTAACTTTTCAGACGATAAACCTCAAAAACTAGCAACTAAGTGCAAAAATTACCTTGTTTCAGAGCTTAATCGAGTTCATTTTCCACAAACGAAGTAAAAGCTGACGATAATCAAAACCATTCAGTCAGAATATAACTTATTATGGTCATTAAAAATTTTAAAAACGACTTCGTACAGACAATTTACGACAACGGAATCTGCTCCCAGCTTAGTTTTCCACTGTTTTGTGCGATGTCAGCAGTGTTTAACTCCTGCACATAAAATTCAAGTACAAGTACAAGATAACATCACCTCGTTGCTTTGCCGCGCAAGTTACACATCAAAAGAGTAATTTTAAAATAGAAAATGCTTTTGACGGGTTATAGTATTAAAAATGGCGCCACTTAATAATTTTGCTCTTATAAAAAAGCACGAAATACGTCACAATAACAAATATCTCTGAATAGTATCCAAATGAAGAACAAAAATATCGCCTTGTGTCAAACCTTTGTCCTTTAGGCTTCCATCGAAAGCAGTTCAAACGGATACCACACACATCAGCTTCTCGATAAATCAGTTGATTCAAGTGTGACCCAATCTCCTGCTTAGCTCTGCCTATATCGTACAAAATCATAATGATTATTACAAATGTTTATTAGGCCAATTCTCTGTGAAATTATTTGCAGCAGCTTTGTTTTGTTGTGTAGTAAAAAGGGCGTCCTGCTCAAATGTCATATTATTCGAATGACAGATTGGCTTCATCTTTCATGTCAGTTTTAGTGATTTTCCCTTTAGGTTTGGCATTAGAAAGAGTGGCCGAAAAATTGCCAAAAAATATAGTCCACATAAATAAAGGAAAGCCCTTAAAAAATCTGGTGTCATATAAGTTTAAGTGACCAGTGACTCCTCTGAAGCACTAGCGGGACAATGTAGATCGCTTCAAAAATCCTCTAGATCTACTTAGTCGAGATCCTTTTGAAGGCCTTAGTCCATATTTTACTAGTTCTTTTGTAAACCGGGCTAAAATGTCCCAAAACCGAGCCCTAGGTCTACTTTGTGCTGCTTAGCAATATTCTCCAACCACTGACCTTCGGTCCTTAATGGCAGTTCTAAAGGATCGACCGTATTATTCTCATGTGTGCTTAAGCATGAACAAAAAGTCATCTTCTGTCAAAGGTCTAAAATCGATCATCAATCTTTTTATGTTCACGTAAGTCGATTCCGATGTAAACGCATATTGGCTTAAGCTAGATTACCCTCAATTAGTTTACTTTAACAACGAATTTTTGAATGAAATATGAAAGTGACACCCGCCTGGTTGCTTGCCGAGAAACATGGCTTAGTGGTTAGTTTGTTGGACTCCTAAGAGAGTGGTCCCAACTTCGATTCCCGAAGAAATAAACAGATTCCATCTTTCCCTCGCGAACGTCTGACAAACACCCGAGAGTATAAATGTCAGGAAAGAACTTCTCAATTTGAAAACGCACACAAAACGAATGGTTGTGAGAAGAGAAGCTGTACCTGGGGTCCTGTTACGGACCTGTCGCGCCAATTACTTACTTATTTTTTAGTAAGACGTATTCGAGCTGTCTGGATGAGACCATGGTCCACCCCAAAGTGTTAGCGGCCTCTAGAGTAAAGTAAAGTAATAGATATCCGCTTGCCAGTTGAAGTGAAGTTACGTTCGAAGTGGAGCAGTCTTTCGACGGAAGTCCACCGACGTTTAGAGTGGAACTGTTGGCAGAGGCAAAAACCTTCCATCCATCAATAAGCTGTCAGTGTCAAACTCATACGTAATTTAAAGGTAAACCAGCAGACTTCTAGATTTCAACAGATCAAATGGGTTGGTATGCTTCACGTGGCGAATCTAGGAACTAAATGGTTGTCGCATCCGCTAAAAGTGCAATTTCAAGTGATGTAACCGAATTTAAAGTTTTGGGAAACCTGTGTTCGCATATGTGGCACCGAATTTTGAAACAAAAGTACCACACTTCTGGTCGGGCTTGTTTAAAATTTCATAACAAGAGAGGACAACCTTCTGCCAATCCCTTTGTTGATGACAAATACACATACATTTGTAAAATTTATTGACTACCTTCATTCACTTTCCCGCCATCTACATTTGAGCAATTTGTTTAGAAAACTGTCCCAAAAACACATCAATAGCCTTTCAAAACTCCTATAAATAATTGCCTCAGTTGAACCTGCTCAATCGTGCAGCATCCTACATCTGTTATCCGCAAATGAAAAGGAAAAAGGAAAAAGGATCCAATCCACCTTATTCATCATTAAAATAATAATTCGTTCAAATTGAAGCCATCCGTTCTGATGCCAGAGAAAAATCGAAATAGTGCAGATAAATGTCCTCCAATCTGTCCTAGTAAGTCATTCTTGCAGCCCGTACCCGTATTCCCGGGGATCGCATATCCTTGAGCTGCTTAATTTGAATGTAAATACGAAAAGAAAGCAACTAAAGCAAGGATTCAATCTTTTATCCCGGATTTCCCTTTCTAACTGTGCCTCCGCCTGTTTGGGTGTCCTCCTTTCCGATGCCACTACATATATACTCCATCCTTTTGTGTCACTCCTCCTGCACACTTTACAAGGTAAATTTACTTTGAGTTTGTGAGTTTTTCGCTTCTTTATTATTTTTTTTTTTTTTTTTTGCTCGCGCGCTGAGTGCCGCTTGCACTTTGCGTTTAAAGATGACAGATGCACTTCCCTATTACACATATAAGAAGATTTTTGAATCCGAGCTGACACAAAGGAAGGTGGAACCATCTCATTAGAAGGATATCCCGCTTTCTGCATACACACACAATCTTCGTTCTGTTTGCCCGGGTTAGAACTGTGAAAATGAGTTGACTCATCCCATTACAGCGATAGAATGCGCTCTTTAAGATTTATCCTGTCGTTTCGCCCGCATTTGCATTTGCACAGTCACATTCAACCCGCATATGTAAGTATATGCCGGGCGAGATATATAGCGAGCTTTTGCGATATTACATCCATGAGTGCATGTGCTTGTGCAGGAGCCCTTTGTGAGTTGCTTGGATGGGCTTGACTGTCTGTATGTTGTTCGGAGGGTGGCTAAAGCGTGTCAATATCCGGTCAACAGTTTTTCCGCTTTCATGGGCGTTTGCACTGACGACTTTCTGTGTCAAAAGAAATGGAATTAAACGAGTGAAGTTGAAGCGATACTAAAAGAAACCCATGAGTGCAGCTGCCATTTGTCTGGGTTGATTCATTTCGTCACATTCGGTTTGGGGGAGTACTACATCAATCGGATGAATGGACCTCGATTGTGTGATGGACTTTGGGACAACATTCCTGTCGGGGTTTCCTTGGGAGTGTTGCTTCTTGAGAGGGCGAGTCCTGGTTTCAAGGCATTGGAGGTTTTAGCTATCGCACGACTGGGGTTTTGTACAAATGATACAAAGGAACTTCGACTTTGACTGAGGTGACTTTTAAGAATTAATTCGGGTTGACATAAATCTGACAGGTCACTTAGTTTGGCGGGTTGGTTTTTCCCCCACGTCAAAGGTATTTATGGACCCACAGCTATTCCAGCCACAATGGATGAAGTAATTGTTGCCCATATCTGTCGAAAAAACCTAACAAGAGTTGGGACAACTTGATGAGAACTCGTGAGTGAAATAGCTATAATATTAATATATAGCAAAGTCGAGGAATTTACTTTTGGTTCGTGTGTAGATCGATATAATTCTGTGAATAGCTCTTACACGGATGTGATGATTCGGTCTCAAGTTGTGGCGACTCTTGTGAGTTTTTTCGACCGTTTGATATGGGATTGGAGCCCCGATCGGGAAGCTTAGGCAAGTTTATAAAAGCCACTCGAATCTCATAAAAGTTACTCGGGTAAAACGAAAGTTACTCGTTTTTAACGAGAGTTACTTTATGCCGCACTTTAAAAATCTAAGCTGAGTGGCTTCTAGAATTGCTTAACCGAATGTTATAGCTCGGCACTATTTGTGATGGAGGTCATTCTGTCATAACTTCCCCAACGCAAATGGGTCTTTAATCGGCCCCTTCGAATTATATTAATTTTTAGTTGATTTAGTTAGGCACTGGGCCTCCTCTAGTCCTGTACAACTGCCCGACACCAAGCGATTGCTACAACCTACAACTCTCCACTATCTTCGCTTAGTGTCTTCCAAAACAAAGCCTGACTCTTCATGTAGCCGTCGCCCTTTCGGAATGAACGGGTGGAGATGAAACTTCGTGCTGGTCACTCGTAACCACCGATGGTGCTGCGAGTGGTATTCACGGGTGTTTTCCAAAACCGTATTTGATGGGTGGACATGATTAGAGACCTCTGGTTTTGTTTTGAAACCCTTTTTAAATAGATTTCCAAATTCTGTAGAGGCTTCTCAAATGACAATGATTTTGCCTCAGCATTGGTTGCCTTGAAAAACACAGTCTGGGTTTTATCAATAGCTCAATTTAGATAATGAGCACAGCGGGACGCTTTCATAAACACGGCGATCACAGTGCTGGCAAGGCTTGGACCGTGACTGACAAAGTTCTGCCAAATTTCAAAATACTACGAGCATTGTGCTGGCAAAGCAAAGGACCTACAAATTGTTGCGCTAGCAAACATTAAATCTGTAATCGCATATCAGAACTGGGAGCGTGACGAGCACAGTACTGACAGAGGTCGGCATATTTCCAGTTTAAAACAGAATGATCCAAGTGCTGGCAAGTCAAAAAAGCATCGCCATAAGATATAAACCGTAGGTGCCATGCCGTTTTTTTAAGTTTTAACAGCGAGGGGAATATTGTTAAAAGCGTAACGAGCATATTGATCGCACAGCTCAGGTCGTGACAAGCTCAGTGACAGCTAACTTTATGGCGTAAAAGGTGCACAAGTTGTCAACTTTAAGCGTGGCAAATCTGGTACCCGAACGAATGCAACCACTGAAGAGCACTGACGATTGCTCGCACGCCACCAGACCGTGACGAGCACAGTGCTGATACAACTCTGAACGCAACAAGCACGGTGCTAGGCGATAGCTGTTATCTTACCGCAAAGAGCGTCACATCTTAGACCGTAACACAAACATATCGCAACGAAACGCTGGCTAAAAAATTAAAGTTCGTGACTGATACAATGCGGGTTGGGCATTTGCGAGAACTGCCGTCGTGAGCGGGCTATATGCCACAGAAAAATAAATTATATAAAAGCGTTCATACCAGCTAATTGCCGTGTCACGGATGCCTATTTAAAGACGTCTCAATTACTAAGCCTTGGACCGGGAAATCTGCGAAAAGTCAATGGAACTGACCCAAAAGTTGACAGTCCGAATTAAAGTATAATTGGAAACGGCATTTATCTTCAGCGATAGGCACGTGCCCAAAGCTTATTATTTCGTTTAGCTGACTTTCAAAGAAGCCTTTTGCGTTTGATTGACTGTTTAAGGAGACTGCTGCAGCCTGGGTCACCCTGTCACCTAAATATTCCTTGAGCAGAACAAACATGGTGTTCTTTAATAAATAGCAAAGCGTACTACTCACAGTGATGTTTCCCAGCGCCTTTGTGCTCTGAAACGACATGGCTGGCAATCGGTGTAAGTAACAGTGGGAGCAGTCAGTGGCTAATGGTAAATAAATTAAAAATCATTTCTAAAGCATAATTGCAAAGGAGCTCACTTCTGACGTGTATATGTGTATGCAATGTGAACGATCAGATGAAGGCACATAAGGGATTCGATAAGTGGCAAAATGTGGTAAACGTTGCAGATTTCCATTCGCCTAGAGGGCTTACGTTGTAGAGTTCGGTTTAAGCATAAGACTATTGAATAGACTACTCAAACTTGACATCAAATTCTGACTAATAGTTAATATTTACATCTACGTATTTTGTGGCGCATTTGATTTTTCGCGACGGCTCCTCATCCGAGCTCTCCGAAAATGTTTATTTATTTATTTATATATTTAACTACTAAACATTTATGCCACAATTAATCAATTAGTAATATTATTTAAAAAAAAAGTGGTCATTTTAACGTAATGTTAAATTTCTTTTAATACTTGTTTTAAACTTAGTTTTGTAAGGTTGAAATCAATCACATGATTGAACTTATTAAAATCCTTCGTCAAGTTATTGATGGGGCCATTGCTTCCGACGTCCTTTGATATAAAAATATTGGATGCCTTTTTGCCCTCGGTCTAGTATTGATGTTTATAGAACCAAGAATATAGGTGGAGTTGATGTTACCAGTCAGGACGTTGAATAAAATTAAAGCATTTGATTTCTCTCTTCTTTTTTCCAAGGTCTGCATATTCAGCAACTTTAGTCGACTTATGTAGGAGGGAAGATGAACTTCGGGGTCCCAATGTAAATGCAAAAAGGAGAAATTGTTTCTGAATGCGTTCAATTCTTGAGATTCCAGATTTGTAACACGGAGACCAAACAGGACTACAATATTCCAAAACAGGTTGGACTAGAGAACAGTATAGAAGTTTGGTGATATAGGGTCCTTGAATTCTTTTGAAAAACGTTTCATAAGACCCAATCGGCTTCTTGCCTTACTGACAGTAAAATCCAAATGGAGGTTAAAGTTGAGCTTCTTGTCAAAGATAACTCCAAGATCATTAAAGTGATTAAAGTGATCCACACTTTCAACAACTTCATCATTAATAAAATAAATCTGTTTAATCAGATTTTAACGCCTTATGAAGGAGGCACATTTACATTTCTGCAGGTTTAGCTTCATATACTTCTCATTACACCATTCCTGCATGCGGTCAATATGATGCTGCAGAAAGATATAACCTTGTGGGCTGCCATAAGAATATATCAGCTTACAGTCAAAAAGACATAAATCGTTGATAAATAACAGAAATAGGATTGGACCAATGTGGCCACCTTGAGGGACACCAGAATATACGACGATATTGTTTGACAGAGAACCATTTAGTTTTACATTTTGAGTACGATCACAAAGATACGAACCGATCCATTTTAGGAGCCATTGAGGAAATCCATAATAATATAATTGGCGCAACAGGTCCGTATGGACCCAAGCCTAGCTTCTCACAACCATTCGTCTTGTGTGAGTTTTTATTTTTTGGGACGAATGGAAGGGATCTACAATTTTATGCCGAGTCCAAACGGCCAATTGAGAAGCTCTTTCATGACAGTTATACTCTCGGATGTTTGTCAGACGTTCGCGAGAGGTGGCGCAGTGAAAAAACCTTTAGTTGGAATTTGGGTTTTTCTCGGGATTCGAATTCCATAATATCCCAGTTTTTTAGCAGGATAACATGATTAACTTTGTCGAAGGCTAAAATCAGCAACAAAAAACATTTGTTTCTAATCCATTTAACATGCTTTCATTGCAATGTGAAGTAAATTCTACTAAATTAGTTGTAAAGGGTTTTTCAACAGGGACGCTACAAAAGTAGAGCGACAGGAACAGCAAACGACGCCGAATTTTTTGCCGCTCTTTTGACATTTCTCTTCAGTAAGGTTTGCCATTTCATGATGGAAAGATATACGACCCAGCAACGAGTCGAAATTATTAAAATTTACTACCGAAATTCGGAGTCGGTGGCCTCAACGTTAAGAGGGCTACGTCCAATTTATGGTCGTCATAATCGTCCTAGCAGATCAACAATTGAGCGTCTAGTGGAAAAATTTGAATCCACAGGCACAGTAAAAAATGTTCCCGTGCCAGTGAGACAAAGAAGTGCCCGTAGTGTCGAGAATATTGCTGCCGCTGAGGCTTCAGTTGAAGAAAGCCCAAATGTGTCTCTCACATGTCGTTCTCAAGCCTTGGGCATCTCTGTGACGTCGTTGTGGCGAACTTTGCGAAAAGATCTTGGCCTACATCCTTACAAGATTAAATTGACGCAAGAACTGAAGCCGCTTGACCACCAGAAGCGTCGTATGTTCGTGAATTGGGCAGAGCATCATCTTGAAAATGATTCGGATTTTCATCGAAAAATCATCTTCAGCGATGAAGCTCATTTCTGGCTGAATGGCTTCGTCAATAAACAAAATATGCGGAATTGGTCAGGCAGCAATCCACACGTACTCCATGAGTCATCATTGCATCCCGAAAAAATTACGGTTTGGTGTGGTTTATGGGCCGACGGCGTCATTGGGCCGTAGATCAAGACCGGCACTGTGAATGGGAATCGCTATCGTTCTATGATAACCGAATATTTTTGGCCCCAATTGGATGATATGGACTTGGAGGACATGTGGTTCCAACAGGACGGCGCCACAAGCCACACAGCGAATGTCACAATCAATTTATTGGAACCCAAGTTTGGAGAACGTGTTATCTCACGAAATGGTCCAGTCGCTTGGCCGCCTCGGTCGTGCGATTTGACGCCGTTAGACTATTTTCGTCAAGTCCATGGTCTATGCCAACAAGCCAGCGACGATTGATGAACTTCGTACGAATGTCGAACGTGAAATTGCAGCAGTATCGGCCGATTTGTGCTTGAAAACCGTCGAAAATTGGGTTCAGCGTCTGGACTTCTGCAAGCGTGTCCGTGGTGGCCATGCAAAAGAAATCGAGTTCCATACATAATGGCATCGAACGTACTTTCACGGGAATAAAGAATTTCATTGATATCCAAAACCGTTTTTGTTTTATTTAAAAAAAAAACTTTTGTAGCGCTCTTATTGAAAAACCCTTTAGTTGATTTTCTCTGACTGAAACCATGCTGCTCATCAGCAAAAATGTTAGAACAGTGAAACTGCATAAAGTTGCAAGTAATTTTCTCAAAGATTTTAGGTATACATGAGAGTTTTGCAATCCCTCGTGATGTTTGTTACCACTCTTGTGTAGAGGCATGATAAATGGCGATTTCCAAATCGTCGGAAAGAATCCACTGGACAGCGACAAGTTATATAAATAAGTTAACGGCTTACAGAACATTTGACAAATAAACTTGGAACACGATCAGGACCAGGAACACAGTTGTCATCTAAAGTCTTTATAGATTGCACAATTTCTTGTTCAGTCAGTCTTAAGTTAGGAATATCAGAGTTTGATTTTAAATTATAATTGATATAATTCGGTGTCAATGAATCAGGCCTTGCATAAGTTGTCTGAAAGAAGTCAGCAAAAAAATCACAAATTTTGCGGATGTTGCTCGAATCCACTCCACATGCAACTGGGCGTGGAATGATTCCATTTAGCTCCTTACCACAAAGTGCTGTCTTAAACAAGTTGTCCTGAAACACAGTGCGGCCTTAAACACAGTGCCGCCTTAAACAAAGTTTGGCCTAAAACACAGTGTAACCTAAAACACAATGGGGTCGTGTACAATTTTGCTATCAGCTTAAACATGTTTAATTCAATTCCTTTTAGATAATCGCAAGACCGTGAATAGTTCAACCACAATGTCTTCTATACTGTTGCTACTCTTGTTTCTGTAGGGCACATGAAGATTATCGTTCTGCAGATTGACTTCTTCAGAGTAGTTTTCTTTTAAATCGGAATATAAACAGCTTGGATACTTCGACTGGAAACTGATGAACGTCCAACTTTTAAAGAAAAAAAAACAGGTTGACCCATTCTAGGAGCTACTTCTGTTCTCCCTTTTGCCGGGGCAAAAAATGCACACAAAAACTTGATGAGCAGGGAAAACGTCCTGCTTAAATTGACCGCCGCCATCCAGCGTCGAATTAAGCTGTCTTCTATAGGGCGGATGATCAACAATGCTCTAGCTCAATGCGTCTAAATTCAGGGGGCAGATTCCGTGTATCAACGATCGTCTAAACGATATCGTTTTTGAAACTTTGATCAACAAAATAAGTCATATTTTGCCCGAATGTTTTTGACAAACGTCAGCTTTCATTATACTTTTGTAAAATGAGCTAGATTAAGCTCTCAAACTTGTAATTTTAGCACTTAAATAAATAAATAATTGGCGCAACAAGACCCTAGGCCTTTAGGAAGGGATCTACATTTTATGCCGAGGCAAAACGAGAAGCTCTTTCATGACAGTTATACTCTTGGATGTTTGTCAGACGTTCGCGAGAGGTGGCGCAGTGAAAAAAACCCTAAGTTGAAATTTGGGTTTTCTCGGGATTCGAAGCTGGGTCCCCACGCTTAGTAGTCCAACACTTAGCACTTAGTTGCTAATTTTGGAGGTCTATCGTTTCGACGATTTCGTCTGAAAAGTAACGGAATTATTGCCCAGGCTTTCGAATTCGAAATAAAATTTTAGGTGTCTTCCATTCCAAAATAAATGCCTTACACAACCATTATTGTGCTGTCGTCCTGGCTACATTATAGATGTCCTGTCATTCCATAAGCAGTGTGGCTAGACCATCACGACCATCAGTCTTTCAATGTCGTCGGGGAATATGGGCAACACCAGCGGACTGAGCCTTCGGGGGAAACCGTAACTTTGCACAGTCTCTTATCTAAGTCTCTTATCCGTCAGTATTTTTTATTTGTTACCCTTCTAAAGGTCTTCAGATCGCCGTCGGTTCCACCGATCTTTAATGCTGTTACCTTGATCGTATGAGTCTCATTATTTTTGCAATGCCTCCTGTGTTTAGCATTTTTCTCAGTGATAATAAGTCTGCTCTCCAAAGCAACATCGAAAATTCGCCATCGACTTTGACACTCCTTTTGCATTGAGATTGGAACCTACGCTCGATGGGTCTTAATCTTACTCTATTGCTTCTTCGTAGGATGAATAGTCTTATGTGGAGTTCGTCGCGCTCACTCCGCTCGTGACACAAGCACAAAGAATAAAATAAGCCCTCTTAGATACTGTCGAAGTGAGCCTTCTCGATGATCCAAATACTCGGTAGCTAAACGACCCCCAACACTATTGTCCGTCTTGTTCAACAACAGATTGTGCTCCGCTGTAATCCACATAATTCATCGCGTTACGTTGCTAACTCATTTCACAATTTTAATCCTCAACATGGCACAGTAGCCGCACATTAAAATGAAGTCCCAGTGTATTAGCATCGCCACACAATCCGCAATCATGCCACCACCACTCTAGAGCACAATCACACGCTCCCAGCTCCGCCGCGCCGGACTCTTCAACTAAACTGATGCACTTCAGGTGAGCGACCATTCAACTAGAATCCCACTCTCGATGTCAACAATATACCCGACCGGGGCACCTCTTAATCTGCTGGCCAATTATTAAAATTGACGTTTGAACGCGCAGAGTGCTCTCCATTTTAGCCAACAGCGGATTATGTAATTGCACTTGCAATCAACCGCCGCGTATAATAGCCGCCAAAACAAAGTATCATAAAACAGGAATAAATCGGATTACAGGGTGACACTCAGCACTAATGACCGCCCAGCACCGAGGTTATAGGATTTGACTATATGCCTCCGATCGGATTGCAAAACTGCCCAAACTAATGGATGTAAATGGGCTATGGCCATTTTAATAGCGCCGGTGAAAATTACAGAATACCAAATTTTACCACCCCTCCACCGGCCGACGGTCGCGCTGCAAACAAAATCACGACCCAGTTGTGCTCCTACTGGCTTTAACAGACGGTGGCTCAGTGAGGCGTTAAGGTTCTCCAATTTGCCGCTCACACTCTCCCGCTGACCCCCGTTCGATTCAATAACTTCCCATTTTGGTGTGCTTCGCCGGCCCTAACTTTATCTCGCCGCACACAAACGCACACACGAAGCTTACACGCAGTCGACCGTGTCCGGAATGTATCCGGTGCATTGCTCAACACGGCTGCAATCGTTTGGCTGTATAAATTTTGCAGAAGGAATTAATCCTGTGACTGTGACCCCGGTTCGGTGTGGCGGCCAGGCGGGGAATGAATGTGCGGTATTACCGCAAGAGGTAATTTAACGCAACACACAGGGCATAATATAATGGTTTCCGTTCCCCGCTGAAATGGCGAGAGTAAATCACAGAGGTTCATTGAATGTTAACCACTGCGCGCCACTGCTTATTGCCATCGGTGGGATAACATCCTATACCGGGCATCAGGATATTTTCAATATTTCCCGTGAAAAATAAATTTCGCCGAACGTGGCAGTGGCAGTGGCAGTGGCAGGAGCGAGACAAAACGTTGTAAATCTACACTTGAACGGAGATTTCCCTGCAAAACATAATTCCCAACGATAAGTATATGTACACGCACACAGTCTCGCATATGCGAGCAGATAGAAAACGAATTTTCCAATCATTTGGATATTCATTTGAATTTCCAATGGAATTTCAATTGCGTTTGTGGCGAAATTGCATTGAAATTCTATAATTGGGTATAAATTTACACGTTCCTCCGTTGAATGCGTATGCGAGAGGGTAAGGTGGATCGAAGTAAGGATATATTATCAGCCGGTGGGCTGGGATGTGACCATTACGCAAGGGCATATGATAAACGACTGTCAGCCGAAACCGAACAGATGGGAACGGAGGGAATACTTGCGTGGGCATATACATTCATCAAAAACACCGGAATAGCTCCAAAGCCACATACGTATGCATGCGATGGTATCTGTTTAGCGAAGACCAAAATCATTCACGGTATCCTATTAATAATGTCGTATTCCGTTCCTATCTCGTCCTAGATGTAGTTTTAATGCAAATCCCTTGAAGTCCTTGACCTTCCTCAGACGAGCAACAATCAGAAATATCTTAGTTTCCCAGCTTGCGAACTTGGACCAAACCTTAGGTACTAAAAGTTTCATCACCTGACTCCTAGATGGCCACGACCTTAATACGGTTTCTGTAAGCATTGCGGCACAAAACAAGTACCCAACGCTATCATCGCGCAAAGCATTACCATAAGGACTTCCTTGTACATCACTAACCCCTCTTGACTCTGCTTAAAGCAAACGCAACTATTCATTTATCATGGTTCCAAACCTAGTGCAATCTACGTCTACCAAACTTTGCAAGCGACATGTATTAAGAGCCGTTACAGCTTACTTACATCAACTTAAATGCGGATGAGTAGGGTATCGACCGATTTCTGTGGCGCAATTTTTCTATCTAAAGAAGCCGACATCTATTTGGAGAGTAAAAAGAAGAAAAGTGTGATTAGCACATGCACAAACCCTTCCTTCATATACTCGTAGTGTTCACCTTTATACTATACAAACCGGACTTAATAAATTTATTGAGGCTGGCGTCAAGGCTGTTTTTTCATGCCTTAAAAGGGAGTCCAAAGCACGGACCCCTCGATATCGAATATCGGTCCTTTATACCATCAAGCTAAACCTCTTTTTTGGTGTAGAGGAGGTGTAAACTTACATTTTGTTGATTTCCCTCAATGGTTGGTGCCGGTATTTTGATGTTCCTTGCTTGGCTTGAGCCGCTTTAGGGACAACTCCTCGTTCCCCCCGATGGGCATCACAATGGTTTAGTATAGGCCTGAGTGTGGCATTAGGCCAGTCCGCCTACCTAACTTAACCTAAGCCGCCGCTTTACATGTAAGCTTCCGCTTCCAGCAGATATTTAGCTATCTCGGATAGTAACGGTCTATATTCCATTTTCACGGGCACTCCAGTTAGAACGGTTATAGGTGATTTTAATGCGACGTAATCAAAGTCTTCGTGGGGGTTCTAGGGCCTCATGCACCGGCCAAATGGTCGATCTCCAAACTGTTTGGCAATTCACGGGCTCACCCCTCAAATGTCTTTCGTTGTCTATTGTCCCTCTATGTCGTTTAGTTTGCTCTTTTCGCATTTTTGAAAACGGACTGCATCGCCCTTGAGTGATAATCTCAATTCTTTTATATGTTACAATTTTGCTTTGCCCATCACAACTCTATACTGATCGTGTAGGCGATTCTACTTTTAAATGCACGGAACAATAAATTGGAATATACGAAAACGCAAAAAGCGTTCGAAAGCCGTTAATTTACGAGTAATTTCGTTCTCTGGTGATCCCATAAACTATTCTGCTTCTTAAAAATTCAATATGAATAGCAATGTTCGAAAATAAAAAAAAAAAAAGCTTTCGAAAACCGAGACAATACGAAAATGTTCTTTTACCTGTCACCTCCTTAATGATCTAATGAGCTTAGGCCGTACTACTCGATCCGTGAAGTAAAATTTTCTTTTACCTGCCACCTCCTTAATGATCTAATGAGCTTAGGCCGTACTTCTCAATTCGTGCAGTAAAAAGTTTGAATCTTCGAAAACGATAAAAACCTTCCCAAGACCGAGAATTTATGAGTAATTTTGTCTACTTTCAAGTTCTCTGGTAATCCCATAAACTATTCTGCTTGTTAGACAGTTCAATGAGAAATTGCAATCTTCGAAAATGTAAAAAGCTTTCGAAGACTGAGACATTACAAGAATTCGATTTTGTGTGACACCTCCTTAATTATCTTATTAAGTATAGATTCTTCTTTGCAATCCGCGCAACAGCAAATTGGAATCTTCGAAAACGCAAAAAGTTTTCGAAGACCTAGGGATTACATGATTTTTATTTCTGCCTGTTAGCTTTTTAATGATTTTATGGAGTAATAACTCTTAAATTTAGAAAGCTTTTGACATTACTTGATGTTCGAAACGCAAAAAGCTTTTTTTCGAAGTTTGCAATTTATGTGCTCCATGAACGTAACTGAGCCTAATTCAAAAAATCACAAGACCAGAAAAGATAGACTGTAGAAAAAGCTCCCTTCGCATAGTTAAAGAAGTTTCTTCGGATATAAAGCTTGTTCAAATTTTTCAAAAAAAAAAGAAGTCAATTTTTGTAGACAGCAGGGATTACCGGCTTATGTGAGGCAACTACTACCCCAAACGGAGCGGTCCTTCCCAAGGCTATTCCTCTATTAAAGCCACCCACTCATTTAGTTCTTTCCACACTCTAATGCCCCTCTTAACTACAGTTAAACCAAATGCCCCCAACAGATGAACCAACATTTGATGTACCTACTAAAATTTTGCTTTTTCTCTCGTTCCGACATCGTTTAATTTCCTTAAAATTACTATTCCCTCGTAGTTGCAGTACGTGGAAGAGCTACCATTTCCCAAACAGAAAAAAAAGCAGCTCTCAACCGAAGCCAGCCAACAAACAAACAACCTGCCTGAATGTCCTTGTATTTATTTAATTTTTGTTTTACCACCGTTCGCCGTCGTCGTTGTCGTTCCCACCTCCTTGAAATCCTGTAAATAAATTAAATAAACAAATTTCTTGTTTGTTGGAGCGTGCACGCTGAAAAGTTCGTCCTGTTTTTATAATATTTCTCTGTTGCTCCTGCATGGTGTCCGCGCAAAAGTCTCATAAAATGGTATATGATTAATGGGTGCAAACATCGCGAACACGGATAACGGAGATTTTTTTCGTTGTTCGCTTCTGTTTGTCCGACCAACCGTGAGGGGTGTAAGTATATTAAGCATACATTGGCAACTCGTACTGGTTCACCTCATGGGGATATAATAAATTGGGTACCTAATCTGTTTGTGGTAATCACTGGCGTTGGCGTTGTACGATACAGGACATCACTGTCATTATTCACTTGTACGGCAGCTGCTTTGCTGAAATGGCCAAGAGTCGATGATTGATATCGCTTAGTGGGAACTATGTCCATCAATAGCGACGGAGGGTTGGCTAAAAATAGCCTGACAAGTTGGTGATAATTGCGGATCCTTAAGTAATGTTCCGTTCGGAGCAAATCGCTAGGGTATGATTCTTCTTTGAAGGTCGTTCACCAACGGCGCGGGTTGGGGGTAAATGGCTGTGTTCTGGGGCGAGAATGAACATAAGTTTCCCATTTGCGGGCAATTTAATGTGGATCCTTGTAGGACTAGTTATGGAGATGTTTATGTTTGGGACAGATACAATTAAACGCCTAATGCGGGTTGTTGTACGGCAATGGAGACGAAAGGAAATCGAATAATCGTGTAAATGCGAGCCGGAGTCCTGGTCCTTAATTGTGGCTTGAAGATTTACGACCACTGACTTTTCCAGTTCAGGTATTCATGGGGTAGACACTCTTGGGTTGGATGTTGAAGTGGTTCTGGTTGCGACGCAGTTTGGCGCATGTGCTTCAATCCGCTTGTGGCACTCTTTCCTACTATATCCAGCGAAACCTTGGTGGTCGGGAAACTATTGACCATCATGGACGGGAGCGAAGGCGTTCGCGTTTGGGAAAAAGTACAAAGTGGCTCTGTTCTGAGCTGTGGCCATAACCAAAGGTTATTTAAGAACAACCGTCCCAAAGTCCTCGCAACTCATTGAAGGGTTTCATCACCACCCACAGCAGTCATGTCGTAGAACGGATTTTACCGTTCAAGGCGATCTGTCGGTGGAAGATTAGCATCGCTCATCTACTGCTGGGTGGGATCGTCATCAAAATGATGGAAGACCCCAAAGCGAATGTAGCTTAAGGCTCTGAAGAGCTCATGCAGAAAACAGCGTCCGTGGCTGCAGTTAAACTCTGGAACAGACATAAAGTTACTTATCGTTTTGAGTTTAATAGCAGACGCAGTCCAGGGCCTTGGAGTCGATTGTCACTTCATGTATACACGTGAGCTTCCCCACTAAGGGTAGTCCCAAATAAATATTAATTACAGCCGACTCGATGTATGCTCGTTGAATGCTTTCTGTATGATCACTGAATGCTCGATGAGTATATTTCACTGATTTTTCTATGAATGCGTCTTGTGTACTAGCTGAATGCTTGCTATAAGCTCGTTGATTGATTCATGCATGTTTGTACTATGCTCTTTGGATAATTTTTATATGCTCGTTGTGTGCTTTTTGGATGCTGCCTGCGTGTTTGCTGTATGTCATTATATACTCCTTAAACGCTCTTTTTATGCTAACTTGGCGCTTGGTATTTGCTCTGTAAATTCTTGCTGTATGCTCGCTCAATGCTTTTAATTTATGCTGCATTAATGCTTGCTGTCTGCTCGTTGCATGGGGTACAATAAACCAAAAGGTCGCAGTACAACAACCCCTCTCACATAATAATGCTCGTTGCATGCTTGGTCTTTGACTGCTTGCTGTAATGCTCGCTGAATGTTTGCTGTTTCATACATGTTAGCTTCATGATTGCTTTATGATCGTTGTATGCTCTTTCAATGCTTTATGTCTGGTTTTTGTACGCTTGCTACCAGCTTTCTATTGGCACGATCCCTTAATGCTTGCTGTATGCCCGTTGCAAGCTTGGTCTTTACTTTTTGCCTGCTTGCTGTAATACTTAATAATGATTGATTTTGTGGTCGTTGTATGCTCGCTGTGTGCTCGGTGAGTGCTTCAAAAATGTTTCCTTTCGGTGGGCCTGTTGGATGATTGCTGTATATCTACTCATTGAATGCTTATCATATTTGGTCATTGAATGCTTGTCGTATATTCGCTGTGTGCTCGGTGAGTGCTCGTTACGTATGCTTGAAGGATGCTCGTGGCACGCCTGCCGTAGGTACGCTGGTTGGTCGGTTAGTTTTTACTGTATGTTCGCTGTGTTCTGTTGGAATGCTTTCTGTTTGCTCGATAAATGCTCTCTTATTGCCTTTCGAATGCTCGCTTAGTACTTTTTCTAACCGCAGGGTTTAGGGTTGTTCGTTAAATGCTCGTGATGCTAGGCGATTGATTTGCCATGCTAGTTTCAAGCTTACTGTGTGCCGGCTGAATTCCTCGTGTATGCTGGTTGTATGCTCGTTGCAAGCTCACTGCATACTCGTGCGCTGCCTAGTGCATATTTGGTGACGAGCCCAGCCATGTTTTTGATTCTCGGAATGCTAAGTCTGCCTTGGCAGGGATTATGTTCTCGTTGTAAGATCGCTGTATGCTCGTTGTGAGCTCACTCTAAACTGTTGTGTTGTTACTGCGTATTCGCAATTTGACTGTTGTGTTATCGGTGTCTCTTCATGATGCGCACGTTGTTCTCAGTCTTGCTCGTTATGGCCCCAGCAAAACAAAGCAGTCAACTTCTGTACGAGTATAGAAAGTGCAGACGTTCCCGCCATTCCGTCCGATATCCGTTTGCTGGCGAGCTTGCGAATTGACATCAACTCCAACGCGTTGCGTTCTGATTTCTCTAGCAGTAAAGACAACAAACCTATCCTCAAAGGAAAACAAGAAACCACCCATCACAAGCAGACTTCAAAGCGGCTCCACCTCAACCGTTCTCTTCTGTGCAGAAATTGGCGGCAAAATTCCACCAAACCGCTTCTTGTTAGCCATCACGCAGTTGAACTAATTAAAATCCCCAACTATCAGAACACAAATAGCTTCATGTTGTTTTTAACCCACCCGAGGATACAAGCCATCGTCAAAAGCGACGCCACCCTTCTGTCTGTGTATATCCTGCAATGCTTACCGAGCACAGCTCCTCGTTTAATGATGAGAGTGCCGTTTCTTCCGACTCTATCTGCTCCGCCAGCAATTAAACTCATATTTCCAGGCACCCGGAGAACATTGCGCCCGCAAACGTTCACAAATCATCTTTGTCTGGTGGATAATTAAGAAAATCTATCCGACACACTACTTCGTCTTGTTGCCTCATTTCATCAAGCCGAGTGTCGTTAGATGCGTCTAGTCGCTCCTCGGAATGAGCATCTCCGTCGTGATGCATGAACGCAGATTTAACGCACAATGCTTATGGCATAGTATCCAAACTATGACACTATCAGGCATCGCATACATTACGGACTCGAATGTCTTCTCTCCGCCATAGATAGATACGAGTAGACAGAGCGCGTGCGGTAAAGGACGACCACACAATAGATACATAGAGAGGTGGGGCTGTTGCAAATATTTAGGTCAGTCTGCATCAGCATTATCCGCACACAATATCCTCGGGCAAAGCATAAATCCTTGTTCATCTCCTCAACTCGGAACTGTGGGTTCATATGCATTCATCTCTCGTCGATGTAAATTTGTGTTCCACTGAAGGATATCAACATAACCGTACAAGACCGACTGGATAGATAATTCGGTGAAGGGCTTGCGATTGTTAGTCAAGTGAAAACATGGAAAATTTACTCGCACTCACAGGAGTTATGAGTTGTTAGACGGATGGTGTGTGTATTGTACTTTTTGGATCGAATTTGAACAAAATTACGTTGTCACTTGTATCTGTGACTGTGTGTGTCAGTGTGTGTGTGGAGGAGAGGAAAGTTTGAAAGTTTCTTTTATGATGTTCGGAGAAGTTTGCGTTTGAAATTTCGATGCCAGATAGGGCAAGTTTTTTCGTCGGTTCTGTCAGATGAAAATGCAAATTCAAAATGGAGTTTTGCAAAGAAAATAAATGAAAAATGTAACAAGGATGAAGTAGCATTATTACATTCTGAAAGTCGAAACAGAGAACCGTCGGACAGGAAGTACATATCGCTTTTCAGATTCCACACTTGGGGTGCATTGACGATCTAATTGCACTTAAGCTTTAGTTTGAAAGTATCTGTAAGCTGCGGGCTCGTTGTTTGCATTCAAATGAAACCAGATGCATGCAAATACCCAAAATGGAACGAGCAGGCATGAAAAGTGAGATAAAACTTTGTGAAAGCTTACCTCTCAGCCGTGGCATCAACCAAACGGATTTACTCGCAGTGGAACTGTTGGTTGGTGAAGTGAGTTCATCAACCGGGGATAATGTTCTTTTTTAAGAACTCGTGACGTTTTTTTGGTCAAAGTCTTCCGGCTTATCAGTCATCGGACCCGCGAACTTTTGGGCTATGTACATTGTACATAGTTCATATGTACCGGTGCTTAAAACTACGGATCGCCCTTAAAATGGAGTGGTCATAACGAGGTAAGAAACCCTGCAAATGGTCGGGTAACTACTCTTTCTTAGACCTTCTGTCTAAGAGGTTTCGTGGCTTCGCCAGGACCGTAGATATATCTATGTCCACGAGCGGGTTTTGCATTGGCAAACTCCTGCGATGCGTCTTTAAGTTTTTTCGCAGGAACAGATACGTTGGCTTTGCGTGACTAGAGCTATGGGTAGTGATACTCGCAAATACGAGTTTTCGTCACCAAAACTTATTCAAAAGGCTATTCCTACGTGGCGGTAGAAACAGCACTAAGGGGCAACTCTGATGGTATGTTGGTGTAACTTTTGTAAAAACCCAGTGTGAGTTATATGATCGAATGAAAAGTTTCAATACTGTTGAAGTAACTGTGGATTGGGGAGAGGAGGCAACACTTGCACTTGATTCTGTTTAAAGAATAGCCCAGCACCATACTTGTAGTGCGTGTGCTACTGGGTGGTCTGGTACGAGCAAGTATGTCATGGAAATATGGACAACGAAGGAACGACACCTTAAAGACAACACTTTGAAGACGATACGACTTTAAATTCGTATCATATTCATGGTCTTTCGAAGACAGGCTTAGTCAAGGCCAGTCAAAGCCATTAAACCTGAGGGAATACAACCGAGCATTGAAGGTATAAGCTTCAACTTGGGCATACTTAAGCTTCGTCGAGATAAAATTACAAAAATTCGGCCCAAATACTCACAGTCATCTGTATATCCTGGTTGCCAAAGGAAAGCTTCCAGGGAAGATCTTGAAGCCGCGATTTTATTCACCCTTATTGAGGGCTGCGCTTCCATTCAAGAGATGAACGGGTCGCATTTGAATATTAAAAGCATATATAGCCCGAACCTTTTAGAGGGCGAACTCTGAATAACGAATAAATGTTGCGGCTCAACAGTTCGGGGTGAGCCGGGTCTTCAAACAACAAGCCTCTCCAATTAGACCAGTCCTGCCCCTAGCTACACACTCCAATTCGGTTAAGGTCACCATTTATACTTGTGCGCGCACCAGCTAAGTCAATGTCTTCCTGCACTAAGTTGACCCTCCGGGTTAGACTCGAAGACTACGGGCCGGAGCGTTTGTGTTGATTTCTTCTACATGGCCGGGCCATCTAGGACGACTGATGCGAAATTTTTTGACCAGCTCAGTGTCCCAGCTTGTATAGCTCATCGTTTAATATTCTCCTCCAAAGTTCGTCTACGCAAACGGGACTGCAAATTTTACGAAGAGTCTTCCTCTCAAAGTGAACGAGCATATGTTAATCACCTTTAGGCATAGTTCAAGCTTCAGGGCTATAAAGCAGGACTGGGATCAGTAGGGTCTGATAGGGTATTTCCTTAGTTCTTCGAGAGAGGGCTCTACTATTCCAAACCCAGTGTGAGCTATATGATTTAATGAGAAATTACCCATACTGTGGAAGCGCTTGTTTATTGAAGAGGCCCTCAGTTCTTCTAGAGAGGGCTATACTGACCTAATGCCTTTTATGGCCAAAGAAACAGCAACTGACAGGAGTTCGTTTAATTGCTGCCGAGATGTGCGTTGGTGGTGTTACACAAAGAGCTCGGACTTGTGATCCTAAAGCAAGACGCTTGGACTACGATGCTTCCTATACTATTACATTACGGCACCGTGTCTATGACTGTCCGGAAAGTCCACAGAGTTCCAGACGCAAGCAACCTTCAAGCAAAAAATAAACAAGAGTTGATTTGCAAGACTATAGTAAGAAGTGTGCTGTGAGTGCTGTTGCATCAATGAGTAAACAAGTCATGTTGAACATTGTGATTGAGCTATGTATGTACTATGCTATGAGTTGAAATTGACCTTGAAAATGACAAATGTATTGAAAGCGGGACTGAGAGTGTCCCGCGCGGGACATTTAATTTTGGGCTAAAAATCGGGACGTCCCGCGAAAATCGGGACGTCTGGCAACGCTGCTTATTGCCCAAGCTTAAGTGAGAGAGATATTCAATAATAAAGACACGATGAGTATTTGTAAGGGTCACCCATAAAAGACGTATGTTGGCTTAAGCTGGTGTCAAAAAAATGCAAAAAAAAAACGCTAGTTCAATCAACTTAAAAAGTGAGACACTTATTCCATTCTGATTCCCATTTATTTCCATTGGCTTAAGCCGGCTTACGCCCACCAATTCGTTTCTTTCAGTTCTCCCTTCACTTTGAATTGAATTCGCTAATGCAAACTGCATCAATACACCTGGCCAAACCACAAGCCTAATCTACCTCTCGTGATGTATCCCTGAACGCATCGCGTCGGTCGTGCGGTATCCCATTACAGTCGTCATTATTGAGGTCGAATTAACTAATGCTTGAAATGCCTCCGCACAGGGGCAAACCTCAACTCAATTAAACGGCTTTGTCAATTAAAAGATAAATTAGCATAAACCTAATCCCACTACATTTGCCCACCTCTTGCGGTCAGTGCAGCATATCATAAACACTGCCATTGTCCTTGTATCTCCGCGTCCGCATTGACCGCAAAACGAAAACTCTCGCTCTCTCTCTCTCTCTCTCTCTCCGCAAACCGCAAAGACAGGACACTCTGACTTTTCTATTAACCGTATCACGTTGGCCCCTTTTCCACACCCACTTCAGCGCCAATGAACGTGATCTATCTGGAGGTTAATTTCAAAGTAATTCCCTTTTCTGCAACCTCTTCATCAAAATGAGTCCCGCAGTGTATTAACCTACTGTTGCTGCTGCTCTAGGGCAAGTGTGAAAGTTAAAAGGCGCTGGTGGTGTGCTCTCGCAAAATCGCTGCGGGGCAAAGAACCCACAGCCACGGTTCTCTTAATATATATCCTTTTCTCCGCCGACCTGATTTAAATTGATTGCATTTTAATTGAACCCACCGAATTCCACCCGCCTCGCTTTATTTCCCATGAATTCATGCTAAAAGTTCATGGAAAATTGCAAGAAAAATGCGCATTCTACAAAAAAAAAAGAAGAGAGAAAACGAAAAAAATATCCTTGTAATTGAATTATCCTTCCGAGAAATAATTGAATTTTACACGATTTTCCTTTAATCTTAATTTTACCATCATCCTCTCGTTTCAGATTCAACACATCTACCCACACACACACACAGCGATATTGATGATCGAATCCATCACGGGCAGACAAAAGGACATTACAACAATAGCAATCCTAGGCAGCTTACAACGTAGATAGGAAAACGATTGTAAATTTAAATTTTTAAGTTTTTTTTTTGTTTGCTTTCCTGCAAGGACGAAGGGGCAGCACACTCAAACCAAACAAAATGAAGAACGACGTCGTTCGATGGACATCAACAGCCGACGACATGATGTGTGTGGAAAGGACAAGCGTATGTAGCAGTAGCAGCAGCATCTCAAGAAAACATCACAAAACAAGTAGACCGCGTCAAAGTGCCAGGACACACTTCCCCTCCTCAAGTAGAAAACTCTTTACCAATAATTGTGATAGTGCGCAGGTGCAAGTCGTTGGAATGACTGCGGCCAGGTGTTCAACCGCAACCGGCACGAACGCGTCATCGTCAGCATCGATATTGCTGTCGATCGTGCAATCGCGAGGATCACTCCCCTGCAGACGGACTGATTTCACAAAATTTTTAGTTGTATGTCTACAAATTAGTATCGTACTGTGTTTGTGTAGTTCGAATGTGGGCGTCGTTGCCGACGATAGTGAATTGGAGGCGAATCCCTCCACAGAGGGCGGCCATTACACGCACACGTGGGCTGTACACGTGCCAAACGGAGAGGAACAGGGACTAGCCGATCGGGTCGCCAGAGATCATGGTTTCATCAATTTAGGAAAGGTGAGTCCTTGTTGTTTTTATACCCTCCACAGGAAGGTATATTCACTTTGACATTACATTTGTAACGCCAAGAAGGAGTCACCGGAGACTTCATAAAGTATATATATTCTGAATCAGGATTACATTCTGAATCGAATTAGCCATATCTGTCTGTCTGTCCGTCTGTCTGTTGAAAACACGATAGCGCCCAAAGGAATTGACATCGGCGAGGGAAATTTGATGAAATTACTTCTTTTTTTTGTAGTCAGGTTGGGCTATGTCCGTCAAGTAGTTCGGGTACCTCCCATACAAAATCAATATTAGACCCATGTGTCTCTCTGTCGGTTGAAAACACGATAGCGCCCAAAAGAATCAACCTAGGCGAATGAAGTTTGGAGAAATTACTTCTTTTTATCGTCGTTAGGTTGGTTTCAATTGACAGTAGGCGCAGTGGCTTAGTGGTTAGTGTGTTGGACTACTAAGTGAGGGGTCCCAGGTTCGAATCCCGAGAAAAACCCAAATTTCAACTAGGTTTTTTTCGCTGCGCCACCTCTCGCGAACGTCTGACAAACATCCGAGAGTATAACTGTCATGAAAGAGCTTCTCAATTGGCCGTTTGGACTCGGCATAAAATTGTAGATCCCTTCCATTCGTCCCAAAAATAAAAACTCACACAAGACGAATGGTTGTGAGAAGCTAGGCTTGGGTCCATACGGACCTGTTCCGCCAATTATTTTTTTTTTTTTAGGTTGGTTTTAAAAATGGGCTATGTCGGTCAAGTAGTTCTGGTACCTCCCATACAAAACCAGTTTTGCATGACTTGTATGCAGTGGAGGGTATCAAAGCATCGCCCAGGCCGATGATAACACTTTTCCCTTTTTTTTTATTTATTTCACGTGAAATTTGTTCCCCCTCTCTCTCTCTCTGACGGTTTGTTTGTTACTTCAGCACTCGAAAGTCAGAAACCACTCGAACAAATTAATTGAAATTTTTAATATATTTATTTGCAATCGGTTACGGGTAACCACTTTCCCGATTCAACGAGGCAATAAAATTGAACTCGTTCATCTTCTCGAAAAGGAAGGACTATTTTTCTCGGATTTTGACAACTTTCATTTAACTTTAGAGTTTTATCCTGGAGTTAGAGTCGAAGGCTCTTCGGTCAAGAACGATTGTTTTTATATTTTTTTTTAATAGATCGATGTCACTGTACAGTCGTTAATGTCCTTTCTCAAAACCCGTCAACGCAAACGTCACCAAAACAATATTGAGACAATAATTAGATTGACTGTTTGTGCGATTTGGTTTAGGTCTTTAAACTAAATGGTTCCCTGGGGATGGCGACGATCTCACTACCCCACTCAACCTAACCTAACCTAACCTAACGTCACCAAAGACCACTTGAAGACTTTTTCTTTAAATGCGACCAAGAATCTTCTCCCGCTTTAAATAGATTCCGCTATTCGGCGCCATATAGTAGGGCAGTCATATAAATAAAATTGGTGTAGTTCTGTTCGACTAAGATTGAATTTGTTTGCATTTATTTAAATGCAAAAATCTTAAAAACAACTCAGTATATTCTGGTGCATTTTTCACAGGACTATAGCGGATACCTAGGCCTACAATATCTACTTTGTTTCAACTCTATATCTCTATAAATTCCGGAAAAAATTGGACAAGAGTAATTTATTTTTTCGTTTCGTTTTGCTTTTTTCTTTGTAACGCTTTGCGTTCGAAAATACTGGGAGCATTTAAATATAGTAAATACCACCTTATAGAGGACATCTGCAGGAACAACATAGGATATCCAATAACTCGATAACTTAAAAGGTTCTTAAATAAATAGGCGAAATTTTAAATATTTCTACGATTTTCACATAAGTGAGTAGATATGCAATTCATTCTCAAACCAAACATACTGCGCAATATATTGACATCTCTTTTAACCCTATCTTACTCCTGTGACGGAGAGGGAGACAGACAGAGGCAGTACGCTGTGTGGTTTGCTCAGAAAAAAAAAAACAAAAGAAATGGCAAATATGTAGGAAAGGTTTGTTTGCCTCTGTTTTGCTTAAAAAAAAGTGTCTAGAAAGAAATGTCAAATAGGTATAGGTACCAGTGATGGAATGTATTATTGCATTATATTACATTAGGGGATTTATATTTATTAGGGAAAAATCCTTGTGATATCCGTCGTACTTATTATAAACAGTGTTGCCAATAAAATATAATGAATCCAGTCAAATCTCACCGAATGACCGATTTTTATTTTTCTAAATTCTGTCAGAAAATTCGGGCAAAAGATAAAATAAGAATTTTTGACGAGAAGTCCGGTCAAAAATATGGGTTCAAGTCCCTCACTATTGCAGAACCCTCCCTGGCGTTATACCTCTGCAATGTCTATCGATGATTTTTCCTTCGAGCGATTATCAAAAAAAAAAATAAAGGTGTCATCAAATTTATAAAATTGTTTTTTCCATCAATTGTTCTGAAACCACATTTTGCACGGGCGAAGCCGGGCGGTTACAGCTAGTATCTCCTAAGTTGTTCTCTCTCTCTCAATCTGACATCTATCTCGACCTAGATGTACATGGAAGAGTCTGCTGCCAGGAGTTCCTTAAGGATCAGCCAAACTAGCAGTTAGAACCCTTGCAATTTTAGGCATGCACAAATCTTGGGTGAATACGTAGGGAACGTTGTCACTTCTGACTATATATATGACTATATGCTCCTTTTCGAGTAGGGAACAATGGAACACGAATGAACCCACGAAAAGAATATCAATATTCATCTACACAGTCGGATCAAAGATGGACTGTGGAATCGGTGCCCGCATATTCTCGGAGGAATTAAACATGCATTGGTCAATCAGACTACCTGATAGTAGTGGATGATCTGACGATCGTGGAAGCTGCCCGTATGGCGTCAATATTGTCAATACCTCGTAGCGATATTACCATCTCATTGACAGGTGGCTACAAAAGCAGTTTCTACCAAGGAAATAAAATCCAAACTAGTCTACCACTGCCGCGAAGAGCTCAAGGTTCTTTGCTCGCAGCACTCCACGAATCTCTGCTGAACACAGAGAAAAAACCGGTAAATAGAGGACGAAACTGGCGAGAAATGGGTCCGTAATGGATCGCGACCGAGCAGTTCAGTCGATCGAGCCACCACTTTGCGGTCTCAGAGAGCGAGTGGAGAATAAAATGCGAATGAAAACCAACAACAGGTGGAAAGAACTCACTACCTGTGAAAGCTTTGACCAGAATATAACAAGAGCCGGACCAACAAAGTTCTAGTTTGACAGGTCATCGATTTTCTAGTTAGTAGGGGCTCGTAACTTCCTAAGAAACCACACAATAAAACTAAATCTCAAAGATGACGATATATGTGGAGGTTGAGGGGACAAGGAGGTCCACGAGGACACACCTCACTTCCTTTGTCATTGCCCGAGTCCCTGCTACTTGGGGAACAGAAAGCTATTGCTTCCATGACTTTCTGATGTCTCATTGTCTGATCTATACCGGTTCTTGAGGAGGCTAGGCAGCGTCTGGTAACCATACAAAAGGAGAACGGGCGAAGACCACCAATGCAACACTAATCGTTTACCACAAAAGGGGAATCGCGGTGGATCCACGAGGACCTAAGCGCGGTATTATAGGGGTTCCGAATTTACCTAACCTAACCCAGGGCTCTCTCTACTACTCACTTGCCTCTTAGTCCAAAGTCACAGCGAACTTCTTTGCTAGGCTTTTGATCTGATGTCACTGTCAGAGTTCGTAGAGAGATTTTTTTTTAAACTTCTGACTCGCCAAGGCGAAAAATAGGCACTTCGACCTAGAAGGTCTATTGGGCCAGGATTATCAGAAAATTGTATTTAGGTTAGCAGCGTCTCTTCCTTTAATACCCTCGTGCCCGGCAACCCACCATATTACGGTAGAAAAAGAGAGATAGAAAAAACCCTAACTGTGGGAAAGTTGTAGCTGTTTTTTTTTTGGTTAGAGTGTTGGACTACTCGGCGGGGGGTCCCAGGTTCGATCCCGAAATAACACAATTCACATCTAAGGGTGTTTTCCCACCCCTCGAGAACGCCTGACAAACATCCGAGAGTATTACTGTCCTGAAAATGCTTCTCAATGAGCCGTTTCGACTCGGCATAAAATTGTGGATCCCTTACAGTCGTCCCCGAAAGGAAAAACTCACACAAGACGAATGGTTATGAGGAGCTCGACATGAGGTCCTTACGGACCTGTTGCGCCAACTATTTATTTATTCTAACGAATCGCCTTTGTTGTCGGCAACTATAAGTTGGGCGCTGGCTCGGAAAAAATAAAAATCTAAAAATATTCAACCACCTAGAAAAATAAAAATAATATGGAATGCTAATTATTACCGAACAATCTGCTGATTGCTGACTAATTGGTACCACAATTGCTCATCAGGAATAAAGTCCCACCATCGGTTGTATACATAAACGCGAGGATTTGCAAACAGCACACAGCTCCAGCCGGTGAAGATGTCCCCTTCGATATGCTCGCTTGCAAAGAAGCAGCCACAAAAAGGACGAAAAATCCGTTGAGTATATAAAATCACCAACTACCTCAATTTTTGTTTTTGTTCATGCCTCGTTCCCATTTTCATTAATTAAGTTTATCTGTGTACACAGACTTCCTCTTGGGTTTTTCTAAATTGTTTTTTTTTTCTCCCCCATTTTTTTTTTGTTTTTGTGTGCCTTACGTACTTATGTCAAAGGTTCAGACAGAAAAAGTTTTTTTTTTTTTTTCTGCCTGCACACTCAAAACCGTACACAAACATATGTGAGCTGTGCTTGTCTTATACCCTCTTACTTCTAGTCCAAACTATACATCATGCATTTGCCTCTCTCTCCCAGGTAATTAGAAGGATATTTCAAAAGTGAATTATGGTTATAGAGAAGAATTGCTCCAATACATGCCATGGCAGGCATTTAGACAGGTATAACGATGTAATGAATGGACAATGTTTTTCTATAACAAAATTATGTAGTTTTGCTCTCTTTTTTTTTGCGCTAAGTGGATGAGGTTTTCGAACTTCTTTCTTTTTTCCGCATTATGCGGAAGTTGGAAATGGGAATTCAACCAGGAAAAAAGGCCTTTTCAGCAGTCAACTCGCAAATTGTTGGAGAACTGGAGCGAATGCATTTTTAGTACGGCTTGCATTAATTAATTTACATACACTCGTGGTGAAGAAGATCGACTTTAAATAGGAGTGGGTTTCGCATTTCAGTCCGCTCCTTCAGAACGATGTTGTTTTAATTCGTTTTCCACCTCATTGAACACAAATCGATGGATAAATCATTTTCTGACATTCAAAAATCGTTCGAAGACGCCCCCAAAAAGGAGGCGTGGTGTAGAAATTGTCCAAAAAAATCAAAGGTTCTTGTACACTACTTTTTTATACCTCTTACAATCTTCCCTCACTCCAACTGAAGTAAAGTATTATTTTTCTTCTTAAATTAATAACTAAATAAATAAATTATTAATTAAAAAACTAAAATTTTATTAAATTAATTTATTTATATAACTAAATTTAGTATTTCCTCTTTATTTATCATAAAAATTAATAAATTAATATTTTCAAATTTATCCCCTAAAAATAATTTTTTATAAATATAAATTTCAATTTTATAAGTTTATTCAAACACAAGGGATTTACAAATACCGCCCACAAAAAATGGGCGTCATGCAGAAAATTGTTAAGAACAACCTTTGTACCTTTTTATCTTTCGGTACTCCCTCACGTCATATAAATGAATAACAAAAATCAAATTATTTGCCAGCCATTAGAATTAGCAACAAAGAAAAAACGCCCCCAAAAAGTGGGTGTAATTCAGATCGATGTAAAGATGCACAACAGCATTTTCCGTCCATCTTTCAGTCTTCATTCAAAAAAAAGGAAAAAGGAGAGTCAATAAAATCGTTGTCTGTCCAATTTGAATTGCGAAAAATTTGTTTTATTTTTCGGGGTTCTGCCGGAGACCCATAGCTTTAGCACATATGATTCATAAATGCTAGGCAAAGTTAAACTTGTAGGAGGGAGTTAATATGATAATTAAGAGGAAGCATTTTCAGCTTCAGATATGCTTGACATTATAAGTCTGGCCAGACATAGGTAAGAAATATAGTATTGGGCACCAGATAATAAACCAAATGCGAACTTCCCGCCTCGATTCTCTTTACGCCTGGAATCCTGCCTCGGACTAAGTTGATGAAGCTTATATAATAGTTGAAAATTAGACAATCATTGTACCTTTGAAGTCTTAGCCACTAAACTGCTAGAAATTAACACACTTTCTATTGGCGTAGTAACCATATTTTCCTGTGGTTCACTCGAAGAAGTGGAAGCAGTGGATGGATACAAATTGCAGAAGATAGATGACCTGATCATTCTTACTTTGTCGGACCATCCAAGTGTAAAAAAGTTACCGCCTTTCACCAGCTTATTGTCTAGACATTTCTGTGATGACGGTTTTCATCATTTCCTCAAACGTGGCCTCGTCGACGAGTGTTTTGATTTGATTGGCCCACTGCCTGGGCTTGTTTTTTTTTTTTTGAAATTGTTAACTTCAACTACCCAGTGGCCGCTGTGGGTATATTCTTCGCTGAGCAGGCATTTTTATTTAGGTCAGGACTGTGTTATGCATAAAAGATATATGCCAATGATCGACTCCTTCCCTGTGTTGAGGAACAGTTTGGCATGACTGTGCTATGCATTGATTCACGCAATAAATTCGTTAGTCATGATCTCTACATGTACTACTGCGAAAGGGCTCTCCGGTTCAACTCCCGAAAAAACAGTCCACGACGGACATAAGAAACCTTTAAAATCTAAAAAAAATTGTTTCTTATACCATTGAACTCGCGACACCAATGTTTTGTTACCAATGTTCCGACACCAGTGTTCGCTTTGCCAACCACTTTTGACGAAAAAATTGGGTTATACTTTTATTAAAAATAAGTTTTGCTTAGCTGTTATTGCATTTTTATTAGAAGTGGAAAATTAAGATTGTACCGTAGATATGTGAATACAAATCGGGATTTGTGAAGCAATTTTTGAGAAATAATTATTAATCTGATTTATTCGAATTTTTTTGAGAAAACTAAGTACGGGATCTTATTTAGAATACTTTTATAATCCTTAATAAGGATTTTGATCAGAATCGTTAGAGCGGTTTTTGTAAAATTTGACAAACAAAACAGTAACAAATTTTGAATTGTTTAGTTTGAAAACTAATATTGCTCAACTATTTAGCTGAAAACCAAGTACAAGTTATTGTTCTGGATGTAAGCATTACTTGGTTTTTAAAGTTTTTTTTCGAAATCGAAAATGAGGTTTTCGAGATATGAGTAGTTTTTAAAATTTGCGTTTTCGGTGATTCGAATTGAAAATTAAGGACGCAATAATTTTGAAAACATTAATTTTACTCTAAGTTTGCATTTAAGTCGAAATAGATGTTGCTTTCGAAAAAAACTAAAGAAAACTTTATTTTTAAAAAAATACTTTATTTCAAAAGTCCATTTTACGATAATACAAAGAAAAACTGAGTTTGTCAATTAGTTAGGAATGACCATATTACCTTAGAAATGAATTTTTGCTACGATCGTATGGACCGTTTTCGAGATATGTCCAAATTTCAAAAGTACCGATATTCGATTTTTTAGCGGAAAACTGAGTATGCAGTCGTGGTAACCCCACCTACTTAAGCTTAAATATCAATTTTGGTTGAAATCGTTAGAGCCGTTTTCGAACAAATCAACCTGGTATGAAAATTTTGTACCATTAATTTTTTTTTTTTTTTTAAATTCATTTTTATTTATTCATTCTTTATACTTATCTACTAGACAAAAACGATTAAATCTAATTTAAAACTAACATTTATCTTATTCTAGCTTACTGGCCCTTAGCGAGCGCACTAAACTTAACAATATGCTTAAAACTATTGCCTTTCGGCCTTAAAAAGAAGTACCATTAATATTAAGGTGACCGTGCAAAAAAAAAAAAAACCGCCCCGAACTGTAAGCCCCCAAACTCCAAATCCTAAGTTTGATGGAAATCCGGGCAGGCGTTTAGGCTGTAGGCCTCGGGACATACAGACTGACGGACAGAATTTTGCGACCCACTTTTTTGAGTTCCTCTATCATCGTAGGGTTGGAATTGATTAGCATCTCGAGTTGGAAATTTTGTATGAATACAATATCTTTCCCTTAATAAGTAATGGAGAAAGTTAAAAAATATACAAAAACAATTTTTATTTGTACAACAAACAGCTTTTAAATTTGTTTCCAATTTCATTCCACTTATAATGGAAGTGGACGCTGGAATTATTTTTAAAGAATGACAGATAAAGTGCTCGGAAAATGGACAGACTTTGAAGGTGGAAACACATTTCTTTAAGACCGAGGTTACATAAAGTTTTTTTTTGGGCAAAGATGTTTAGAAAATGAGATAAATCGGTGAATCAAAATAAAAATTAAAAATATATTTAAAATACAGAAAAGATTTATTTTTGAAATAAAAACAAGCCTTAATTAGCTAATTAAATAATACCTTAAATGCAAAGCCTTACTAATATGTGAGAGGGGTTGTTGTACTGCGACCTTTTGGTCTATTGTACCTCAGTGAGGTATATGCCCTCATAAGAGTTCCCCTCACATTATAATTCCTTTCGCAATCATTTTTAAGGTTCTTGTACCCTCGTTTCTCCTTGGCGGAAGAAATCCGTCCTATAGCACTCTCTCTAGTCCAGTTTCCTTTAAGAATCTTATGATGAGAGCTGGCTCCAGTGACAGTATTTCCTCATCAGATAGTTGGTACTTGCCCAAGTATTTCATGTTTTTGTGGATCAATGTCCCAGCACGTGTTCTAGGATTTCACTAGACTCATTCCAGAATCTGCAGGGACTTTCTTCAGAAATACCCAGTTTCTTGAGGTGTTCCTTGAGTCTACAATGCCCCGTTAGGATACGGAGGTTATTTTTACTCATGCCGATGCCAGCTTGGATCCGGTTGTATTGCCCCAGAAGTTTTTTAGCCTGCCTTATGCCACGTTCTGGCCCTGTTTTCTTTCTCTAGTTTCCTAAATTCTTCTTTGAGGGTGTTTTTGTTAATTTAGCTTCACAACGATGAAAAAAAAAACAAATTAAAATTGAATGGGAACGATGGGTATTTATTTTTATTTGTAATACAATACCATTGATGTTTACAGGTTGCTGGTTGGATATCGAAAAGAAAGAAGAAGTAATGACAAACGGTAGCACAAGTGGCAACGAACAATAGCATAAAGAAGAATTACTAAAGAGAGAGCGATAACAGAACATTGCATTACATAAAATTATTAGAATTAGTGTTAGATGGTAGGGCAAATAACGTTTTGTTTGTCGATATGAAGGCAAATAACAAATAATAATGTAAACAAGCAAAATAAATAATAACAAAAAAAACTTTAATATATATATGTAGCGAACATTCAGCCCCCCCTGAAAGACTCCGTTCTTTCAGAAAAAGGGAGAGGAGCTTATTTGGTAATTGGCCTGACGTATTCTCCAGCTTGTGTTGCAATTGTTGCCACTCGAGTTCGTTGATCTTTCCCAGCATGAACTTTCTTTACTCGCCCAAGGATCCATTTCGATGGTGGGAGGTTTCGTTCCTTCAGCATCACGACATCATCTACTTGAAGATCTGCTTTGACGGTTTGCCACTTTGGGCGCTGTTGTAGAGACGTTAAATATTCGGAGTGCCACCGGTTCCAAAAGCCTTGTTTGAGGTTCTGTAAGAGAGACCAATTAGAGTATGGGCAAACATTTTTAGAACACATATCAGGACGAGGAACAGAAATTAGTGGTTCACCAATAAGAAAGTGAGCCGGACTTAGTGCGACTGGATCCATGTCAGAAGTAGGCCACATGGGTCGAGAGTTGAGCAACGCTTCTACTTGCGTTAAGAGGGTGTACATCTCTTCATATGTGATCCTATGGTCGCTGATTACTCGCTTGAGGTGAAACTTAACCGATTTCACCCCTGCCTCCCACAAACCTCCAAAGTGAGGTGCAGAAGGGGGAATGAATTTCCATGCAATTTGGTCCTTGGACAAGTGATCTGCGACGATGTTGTTGTGCTGCTGGTTCATGAGTAGCTGAAACATTTCATCTAAGTGTCGCTTGCTACCATGAAAGTTCGTGCCGTTATCGCTCCATATCTCAGATGGTTTACCCCTGCGCGACACGAAGCGATCAAGGGCGGCAAGGAATGCGGACGAAGAGAGATCTCCAACTAACTCCAAGTGAAGTGCTTTTGTTGTAAAGCACACAAAAACAGCGACATAACCTTTGACAAATTTCGGATTTCGTCCTCTACTTAAACGCAGTGTTATGGGACCCGCATAGTCAACTCCGACCGTACTAAAGGGACGCGAAAACCGAACGCGCTCAGCTGGTAAATTTCCCATAAGCTGAATCGATGTGATTTTACGTTGACGAAAGCACACAACGCATTCATGAACGACCTTGCGTAAAAGGTTGCGACAGCCGACGATGAAATATTCCTGTCGAAGAACAGCAAACATTTGGGAAACACCGACGTGTAAGTAGCGTGTATGGATGTCTTCGACAATAAGCTTTGCAAACCGAGTGTTTTTGTCTATAATTATTGGGTGTTTCGTGGAAAAAGTTGCATCTGATTCTTGAATACGACCACCGACGCGGAGGACACGATCTGTATCTAAGAAAGGCGTTAGAGATGCCAACTTGCTTCCGCCTTTGAGTACGTCACCTTTCGCAATAATGTTTATTTCGGACGAGAAACACAATGATTGGTGGAACTTAATGAGATGAGTTTTTGCCGTTGAGAGTTCACTCGATGATAACGATTGCCGATTTCTAGAAGCAAAGTTCACACGCGAGTTAGAAATAAACCGAAGAATAAAGGCGAGTACACGAATTGTTTTGAGGTAGCGCGAGGAATTATTGATAAGTGTTTCGAAAATATAATGGGGTTCTATTTTTGATACAAGTAACTGCACAGGGGAATTTTTTCGTTCTTCCAGGTGTTCTAATGGAATGTCCTTGGGCGAAAACGCGATGCAGGGCCATTGATCTTGTTCGTGCCTTATCCACGAAGGTCCGAACCACCACAAGTCATTTGATATTAAATGAGAGGGTGGAATGCCCCGGGATGCGCAGTCAGCTGGATTATCATATGATCGCACATGATACCATGATTCCCTGGGTATTTCAGAAAGAATTTCTGATGTGCGGTTGGCTATAAAAACTGACCACCTTTTGGGCAATGCGGATAGCCAATGAAGGACTATTGCAGAATCAGTCCAGGCAAAACTTTTATTTCTTTGTATTGCAAAGAAGTTTTAAGCTTTTTAACTAATCGCGTCAAAAGAACCGCTCCACAGAGTTCCAGTCGGGGAAGAGAAATTACTTTTAGAGGTGCTACTCTGCTCTTAGCAGCGACGATTGTACTGGTTATATTACCCGTTGAGTCCGTACTCCTGCAATATACAACTGCCGCGTAAGCGTCGAGGGATGCATCGCAGAAAGCATGGAATTCAAAATTTTCCTTTGTTGGACACATTATTCGTGGAATACTTAAAGCTTCTAGCGAAGGTAACTGATCTCGAATTGAGCACCACTGATGCGTGAGTTCTAACGAAATAGGGTCGTCCCATGCATACTTCTTGCGAAAAAGCTCCTGAAAGAGAATTTTAATGGAGATGATGACTGGTGTTAAAAATCCTATAGGGTCAAATATCTTAGACGACTCAGATAGAATGCGTCGCTTAGTTACCGATGAGCTATCATTTATGTTGACCTTGTACGAAAAGGTATCGCGAGCAGGTGACCATTGTAATCCCAACAGCTTCACCGAGGAGTACTCTTCAAAGTCCTTTGGTGAAAGTTCCCGCTGATCTTCTGGTAAGCTAACCAATAAGGGCCAACAATTAGTTGTCCATTTGCGGAGATTAAATCCACCAGCTTCAAGTAACTGTATAAGTTCCAAGCGAAGGGAAGTGACTTCATCGATAGAATCTGCTCCGGTCATTACGTCATCGACGTAAAAGTCATTAAGCAATACAGCTGCCGCGCGTGGATACGTATTCATGTGATCAAGTGCGAGTTGGTAGAGAGTGCGAACAGCCAGGAATGGTGCACAAGCTGTACCATAGGTGACAGTCGAAAGACGATAATGTTTCAGTGGTTGATCGCATGACTCTCTCCATAGAATTCGTTGGAAGTCAGAGTGATTCCTGGTAACGCGTATCTGACGAAACATTTTCTCTATATCCCCTGATAGAGTAAAGAGACGACGACGAAAGCGAACGCAAATGGAAAAGAGGTCACGTTGGTATGTCTGTCCTATTAGCAAAGTTTCGTTAAGAGACTTGTGGTGACCAGACTTAGCTGATCCGTCAAAAACTACCCGTACCTTTGTAGTGCTGCTGTCTTCCTTCATCACAGCATGATGTGGCAGGTAGTAGCATTTTGCTGAAGATATATTTAATTCATTGGAAGGTATCTCCTCCATATGCCCTAGATTTAGGTATTCCTGCATAAAGGCTATATATTTATCCCTTAAATACTGATTGGAAGATATTTTACGTTCGGTATATTTGAACCGATTTAACGCGACTTTTATGCTGTTTCCAAAATCAGTCTCATTATCAGATTTAAAGGGTAGCTGCACTAGGTACCTGCCGTCAGGTAATCGCGAATGAGATTTTGCGAAAATGTCTTCAGCACGTTGGTCTTCGGTGGAAAGAGTGGTCTCTTGAGAAAGTTCTTCAAGTCGCCAAAAGCGCTCCAGCTCAAACTCAAGTGGTGTGTTCAATTGAATGCAGTATGAATCAAGGCAATGAGTTAGTAACGAGTTAGAGGTTGTCATGTTTCCACAAACCACCCAACCAAAAATAGTTGGAATGAGGTCAGGCTGCCCTTGGTGACCACGAACAGCTGTTCCGTTGAAGATACTAAACACTTTATCAGCGCCGATAAGAACATCGATGTGCCCAGGCAAATTAAAGTGAGGATCTGCTAGAGGATACGATGAAAATAAGTTTTTATCAACGATTGTAGATACAGCTGCAGGTACTAGCGAAGTAAGTTTTGAGATGACGTAGCATTGAATCTCAACAGACTGCTTGCTAACGCAAGAAAAAAGGTGAAGTGTAACAACTCCATTTGTTACACCTGCTGATGTGGAACCAACACCAAGAACAGGAATACGAGCAGCTTTCCTTGTGAGGCCTAAGCGTTGCACTGTTTGTTCCGTAACAAACGAAACTTGAGACCCTGAATCTAACAGCAATCGAATGTTCTGCAGAACTCCTTGCTTATCGTTAGTACTAGCGATGGCAGTAGGCAGTAAAGTTTGTGTAGTACGAATGGGTTTTAACGAATTGTCTACTGCATTTGTATGTGAACAAAAAACGATTGATGAATTTGTTGCTGGAGCTGAACTCGAAGATGAGGGTAAATCCGAATATGGTGGAGAAACATAAGCATTTGTAGCAGTGGATGATGACTGTGACGGCGGTGAGATATTGGACGAAGGCGAAGATGATGTGCAGGAAGCAGCTGAAGTAGAATTTGGCGACGAGGATGTAGAATGTACGAGGGTATGGTGTCGCGACCTGCATGTTTTGCAACGATTGTTTGACCGGCATCTATTTGAGGAATGTCCTTGACGAAGGCAATTAAAGCACAAGGACTGTTCCTTAACAAATGTTCGACGAGCATCAATTGGAAGTGCGAGAAAATGTTGACAAATGTAAAAGGCTGTGGTTTAATTTACATTTAGGACAACTACTATTGTATTCAATGAAGTGGCTTCGAATGACGCCTTGAACCTTACTTCGTGATTGTGTAGAACGCGAAGGAGTATAACACGATTCAAGGCAAACACAACGGCTTTGCAAAAAGTCTAGCATTTCTTTAAATGACACATCATCCCTTGATCCTATTAACTCAGCCCAAGCCTGCTTTGTTTCTGGATCAAGCTTTTGCAAAATAATATATATTAACCATGGATCTCGATTGTTTGATTCTAATGCGTTTAACCCACGAAGTACCTCGTCAGCGCCATCAGTTATTTTGCGCAATACGACCACATTTGAAGAGTTTGCAGTGGGTAACGATAGAAAGGATTGTATAAATGATTGAACTATAACGGGAGTTCTGTCATATCGACTTTCAAGGCGATCCCATGCTTCCAAATAATTGTTGTCAGAATTTACGATGTGCTTTAGTAGATTGCTTGCCTCTCCACTTAAGAATGACTTCAGATATTGAAGTTTTTGCGTAGAAGTAAGCGAAGAATTACAATCTATTGAACCCTGGAATGAGTCTCTAAACGCAGGCCAATCTTTATAGTCGCCCGAAAATTGGGGTATTGACAAATGCGGCAATTTTACGGAGGTTGCAACATTGGAGGTGTTTAAATTTTGCAAAAACGTTGCTTGCTGACTCGCCAATTGTTCAATTACCGATTCGTTTGGCTGACTTGAAGTTGAGACACTTGCCATGTTCTTCACATGAATGAAATTCGTAAGAACCGAATGCGCGACAAAGTATTTCGTTTCGTACTCAGCAAATTCCGCTTCAGGATCAACGAAGGTTGGATCCTCCGAAAATTCGTACAAAGCATTCTGCAATTCGACGAACTCAGTCCACGTTTTCGTTAGATTATCTAGCCTAATCTCCAGCATTGGAAGTGTGGTATTTACATCTACTGATTCCGCGAAAGTAGCAGCGCGAGAAATAGCAGCCTTTGCACGACCCCGTTTTCCTTTGATGAAATTCATTTAAGATCGACGTATAATCACGAAATAAGTTCGAATAATTATTGCGCGCACACAGGAGATTTAGATATAATGCTCTTCGAGTATTATTTGATGAAGAAAATACGCGATGGAATGGGTTTGAGAAACGATTCGACAAACACGTGTATGCAACAATCTGTTCTATTAATGTTTTGCGAAAATTGTCTATTTTTCAGATTAAATTCGGCTTTCGAAGGACCAGAAAATGTTTTTGTTAATTTAGCTTCACAACGATGAAAAAAAAAAAACAAATTAAAATTGAATGGGAACGATGGGTATTTATTTTTATTTGTAATACAATACCATTGATGTTTACAGGTTGCTGGTTGGATATCGAAAAGAAAGAAGAAGTAATGACAAACGGTAGCACAAGTGGCAACGAACAATAGCATAAAGAAGAATTACTAAAGAGAGAGCGATAACAGAACATTGCATTACATAAAATTATTAGAATTAGTGTTAGATGGTAGGGCAAATAACGTTTTGTTTGTCGATATGAAGGCAAATAACAAATAATAATGTAAACAAGCAAAATAAATAATAACAAAAAAAACTTTAATATATATATGTAGCGAACAGAGGGTGTGATCCCCTATTCCGCAGAATGATCCAGGACCTATGACAAAGCCTTAGTTGCCATTTTTTTTTGTAGTAGTATATATATATAATTGGCGGAACAGGTCCGTATGGACCCAAGCCTAGCTTCTCACAACCATTCGTCTTGTGTGAGTTTTTATTTTTGGGACGAATGGAAGGGATCTACAATTTTATGCCGAGTCCAAACGGCCAATTGAGAAGCTCTTTCATGACAGTTATACTCTCGGATGTTTGTCAGACGTTCACGAGAGGTGGCGCAGCGAAAAAAACCTTAAGTTGGAATTTGGGTTTTTCTCGGGATTCGAACCTGGGACCCCTCGCTTAGTAGTCCAACACACTAACCACTAAGCCACTGCGCCGACTTTTTTTTGTAGTAGTGGCTTATAATAATTAATAAAAAACAATTCATTTAAAAGTATTTCCTACGCAATGAAATATTTCCTGACGATTCAAAAAATACACACGTAATTGTTCAAGTTTTCACTTCTGTCTGTTTTATTGTAAAATTAGGTACTTAGTGGATGCGGCATTTTACCCAATCAGCTTCTAACTTGCCCCACTTCACCAAGAAGTTTGCGCCGTATGGCAGATTACCAATCTTCGGGATGGGCTATTTTCAGTTTTGGACGTCTTCTAGCTTTTTTAGCTGGATGTGATTTGATCGCATCGCTCATACCGATAGTGGTGCTGACGACATTTCCATCGTTGCTCTGTGTGTCAGAGTTCGGACCTCCGAATCAGCGACGATGGTTTTACCGATCCCAGAACTTCTCAGTTCTCCTTCGGCCGTCACGACAATTAAATTTTCCAACAGGCAAACCATTTTGGTGTATAAAAAAATGGGTAACGAGTTTCATTTCAATGGAAGTTTTTTCTTCTTGACTGTCCTCCTAGAGAATGAAACAAATCGACCTCTCCTCGCCCCCAAATTCTTTTTAAATTTCCCATTCCACACTTTATTGCATTTGAAAACGAATTTCGCAGCCCCCCCCCCCTAAAATACTTGACAGGAAAATTGTTATTCCTAAAGTAGTTTTGCAACACTTCAACGACATAACATTCCCAGGCATCAGCTCCTTCCAAACACACAAAATTCGAAAACAAAAAAGTTTTATCACAAAATTTGCAGCAAATGAGACTGTCGTTCTGCCGCCCCTGCCCGCCTGCCGCATTCAAGAATGCGTCTTTCAATTATGAATAAAAGACAAAAACAAACCCGAAACAAAAATTTGAAAACGAGTAAAAACAAATAAAGATCAAGAGGAGATTGTAAGTTTTGGAATTCCTTGCTGATTGCTGTCTTAATGAATCAACTTTCTATTTGTCATCGCAAAAAAATAAACACTACTTGTTTGTTTTAATTTTAAAACCTCCCAACGAGTGCTGTGCTCTTGTTTACTCATAGTTTGCTGAACTTTTCGCATTTTTCTATAAATAAATTCCGTGAGACATATTTCTGTGTTTTTATGGGTTTTATGTGTGCGGTGCACAAACCACCGCGGGGGTGGTTTGTGCACTATTAATCTGTCGAATATTGAAATTAATTTTCGATCAAGCGTTGGCCAGACATCGACAGCATCCAAGAGTTGGAAAACAATTCAGCGTAATTGTTGTTCCCACGGCGCTCGTTTTGTGAAGAGATTTCCACTGTAGGCCCGCTTCGGTAGTCCTAAAAAACAGAAATGTGTCTTCAGTTGGATTTCCTTCGTCCCAACAAACAAATTTTATAATAACTTTGCCAATTAGTTTGTGTTTTCATTCAAAAGCAGCAACGAACAGAAGCGAAAAGAAAAATACTTGCGAACCCAATTCTGACATTGACTTTCGAAATGTAGGAGAACGCCTTCTACAGGTTTCATGTTATGTAAATCAACAGGCAGCCTGTAAGGTCCCTTAATTAAAACAACAGTCAAACCCCCGCTGCCCCAGGGGAATGTAAAATCAATACCAGTCAGGTGTTATGTCATTTTGAGTTTGAAAAAAAAGCGATTCGGACTTCGGTTGCATACTAATGTCAGTTTGACATAACACGAGTGAAAGAGAGAGTTCGGTCGCTTGGATGGACTCTACAAAGTTGCAACTACAGTAAGCGAAAAATGGCATTGCCCACCATATCGCATTGATAGTCACGTGGCGTACTCGGTCACGTAGCCTTTTGGTATTCAAATAGTAAACAGGAAAGTTTTTGAGGTTTTTTTTTCTCGCTGCTGTGGAAGCGTATGAAGGTTGAAAGTTTCAAAAGAGTTCGGTTGAGGTCCTGTTTGTGGTCAAAATTCGGAACAATTCTGCGCCAATGGTAAGAGAGTCGCCACCGCAGTCATTGTAGGCGAGGGTTTAGTATTTTTTTTCGGCGGCCGGGGAACAATGTGAAACCGGAGGGAGGGGGATGAGCTCAATGGGAATCACCATGGAAGGTTATAAATTTATTTAATTTTATATTCATGACACGGCATCGGATTAGCATCAGGAAATTTATGTTTCCTGACATTGGGCATAGCTGAGGGTGGTGACCCCTACAAAAAGCATTTTGAGACCGTTGCGGATTGACAATTGAAAGATCATTGGGGAGGATTTTTTCCCCATTTCAAGACCCATTCCCTCAGTTTTATTTAGTCGTACTTTTCCATCTAATTGCAGACGCGGAGGGACTGAGAATCCAACACCAACAATGGTTTGAGACTCCTGCATAAATCCTTGGGCTTCATCCTCCATTTTAAATGTCCCATGAACAATCCAATCGATGAAGTGCCAAGAGCTTTGTTTTCAAAATGTACAGGAAGTAGTAGAGTCCTCCATAGATAACCAGGATGGGATCTGTCTCAACTATGCCGTCAATTGCGCTATCCAATTTCAATTCGCTTCAAAAGGACTTTGAACCAATTCTCGGGGACTTTGTATCAGCCCAGTTGCACTAGTTCTGAGGAAATAGGACTCATCACTGTAAAAAAATTTCACTTCTGGAATGTTTTCGAGAAGCGCCCTTCGATAATTGAAGTCGCATTCGGAGAGTCCCACCCTAAATTGTGTAAATAGTATAAATGGTAGTAAAGGTCTTCCTGAAGACTTCGCCTCATAGAACGATCGGAAAGTCTAGGGGCAGACGCACGTTTCCGTGTAGAACGTCTAGGGGATTGAAAGATTGAAGATCTCACCGCCTAATGGACCACCGAGGCACTCCAGTCTTTTCACACCCGCGGTCTGTTTGAACATGATTTATGATTTATGTAACAATTGACATAGAAGCCGATAGCTCTTAAAAGTGCGTTGCATACATCCAGTTATTTGTGGGCCGTTGCAATCCCCCAAAAGACCTGTTGCAACCATGGGGAGTATTTTTTCAAGTCTTAACCGACACCGAGATAATCCGCATCAGATGAAAGATCTGACAGATCTGGTGCCATCTAAGTGCAACGTCAGGTTTAGTTTTCTGTGGATCAACTCCAAAACCGTTCTTTTATATCCACACAGAGAGCCCCTTCACAGCAGATTCCATTAGTTAATTAATTGTTGACAAACATTCCCCTTTACTCAACATAACACTGAACAAAAAGCTCAAGTTAGATACAACAAATTCTGAACTGAGGCTCAGTCGAAGATGGTACGAGTATTTGTAGTCTCAACGAATATCAGTTCGTAAATGTTTTAAGCCGCTCGTTAAATATCGTAGTTTTCGTAAAAAATAATTTTCGAAAACTGAATAAATTTAACAAAAACCGCTCATTAAATCAACAACTAATTTAAAAAACTATCAGTGAACCAACGAATTTTTTTCTTGTTTACGTTTAGGTACTTATGTTGCTCATTGCCTACTACCCTGGCATGGGACTTGAATCGGTAATGAGTTCCATCAAAAATTGCTGTGCTAAAAATTCTGTTACATGCGAAAGGCGGTCTCTCTGTATCAGACACTATTTTTGGGTTGAATGGAAAGTTCTTCCTGGGCGTCCTTTTAAGGGTCAATTGTAGAACCATTTCAATTTTCCCGACTTGTCTTTGGGCACGAGTTTTTGAGTAAATACAAGACAGCCGAGCATTACCCAAAAACCACGATATCATTTAAATCTAAATACATAAAAATGCTCAACAACTAAAAAAATATGAAGGGTGTATGACTGGGACGCAGGAGACTTTCTCGTTCATTGCAAATGAGGTTGAATTGTTTTTTATGTTATCGGGTATCGCTTTAAGGCCGTTTGCTCAAACGACTTTTAACGATTTAGGTTAGGTTAGGTTAGGTTGAGTAGGGTTGGGAGATTGTCACAAAAGACCAGGCACCAAGACGGGCCCATCGCCATCCCCCGGGAACCATTACGGTTAAAAACCTAAACCAAGTCGCCCAAACAGTTAATGTCCCTGCAGAATTTACTTATTGTTCCAACACTGGTTGAGGAATCAACCTCCTCTAAGTTGTTAAAGAAGTACCTGCCTAGGTGCTTCTTTCTACACCGAGCAACCGCTTGACACTCGCAAAGAAGGTGGGAGATATCTTCCGTGACCTGTAGGTCCTCGCAGTACCTGCATATATCCGTGTTAGCTAAGCCTAGTCTCATGGCATGCTTTTGTTTTAACTTTGTTCTACTGAGATTTAGTAATTCTTCAGATTTTTTCCTATTTAAGACGGGCCACATTGCCTTTGAGACCCTGTGTCCTTCTAGTTGTGACCATCTGGTGGCTGCTTTATTCAAGGTTTTCTCAAGGACAACCCTCTGTCTGATACCCTTAACCATTGCATTTAGTGGGAGCTCAGCTCCTTCCATAGCTCAGCTCCTTCCATAGCCACCAACGTCGGCTTTTTCGTTGCCCTCAATATCGCAATGCCCAGGTACCCATCACAATCTGACACGGTTCTGCAAGCATAATGCCTTAAGCACTGCGCGGCAATTCCTGACTAGTTCAGATTTAGTGGTATGTGATTCTAGCGCTCTAAGCGCAGCCTGGCTATCAATGTTGATGGCGATATTCTTGTTGCATATCGATCTCATCTCATGTACCTCCGCAGCTTTGAGTACGGCCAGAATCTCTGCCTGGAACACACTGCATGTGTCCGGAAGTCTCAGGGCTAAATGTAGGTCCAACTCGCTGGAGTATATGCCTGACCCCGTACCCTCACCGGTTTTGGAACCATCAGTATATATAGAGATATCATTGTCCTCCTGTGCCAGTCCTGTCTGTCAGGGTACGACACTTCGTATGACGTGTCAAAACCTAGTGTACCAAGACTTTCATCCGCTTTTTCCGGGATATCAGAGAATGATTCCTTTAAAATAGTACTATGCCCTAAACCCCTGTTTTCAAGAAGCCCTAAATTAGTAAGCCGTAGCGCACTATTACCTGCATTTGATTGTATTTGCAGGTCCAGTGGTAAAAGGTGCTAAAACGCTTCCAGTGCAGCCGTTGGTGTGGTACGTAAAGCACCCGGTACGGCAACGCAGGCTGTTCTTTGTACCCTGGTCAACATATCCCGTGTTCGTGGCCTTCCACCAAACAAGAGCATCATATGTAATGATGGGCCTTACTACCATTGCGTATAGCCAATATAACATTGACGGCCTAATGCCCCATTTCTTTCCTGCGGTCCTCTTACAGATAAACAGAGCATTATGAGCCTTACGGACTCTTTCCTGGACGTTAAGTTTCCAATTCAGTTTCCTGTCTAATATCGTACCAAGATATTTTGCGCTCTCCGAGAGGGAGAGCTCCACTGCTGCAAGTCTGGGCAGCTCAAAGGGTGGTATCTTGTGTAAATAGTACGAGTTCCGTTTTCTCCGGGTTGACTCGTAGTCCACACCCTACGGCCCATATACTGAGCCTATTGAGGCTGTTTCAGAGCAATCTGAAGGATTTGATTTTTTAGGAATAGGTGAGCCTATTGAGGGCCGTTTCCATAAGTTCACTTGTCGTATCTAGGAATTGTCCTTGGACAATGATAACTACGTCATCCGCGTAGGCAGTGACGCTGAATCCTGCATTATTTAGTTCTTTAAGTATATCGTCTATGACCAGCACCCAGAGAAGGGGGGAGATGACTCCTCCTTGTGGGGTGCCTCTGTAACAGATTTTCTTATTGAACTATTTCCGAGGGTGGAATTGATATTTCTCTTCGAGAGCATTTCGCATAGCCAATTGGTAATGCTTTGTTCGACGTTGATTTTTTCCAAGGCATTTTTGATTGCCTCTTTCCTGGCATTATTAAAGGCCCCCTCAATGTCCAAAAAGGCAGCTAGTGCAAATTCTTTATGGTGAAGGCTGTACTCTATTTTTCCTACTACTTCGTATAGAGCCGTCTCTACTGATCTAGCTTTTCAATGTGCATGCTGAGCATTACATAGAGTTCCGCTGCAACACTTGCTTCTTATATGAATGTCAATAAGCCTTTCAAGTGTCTTGAGGAGAAAAGACGACAGACTAATAGGTCCCTCCATTTTTGAATTGTGAGTATGTCAGTACAGGATGCTAGAGTAATATCTAACACCTCTTGCCTGTTTCTTACCACAAAAGTGGGTGTATTACCTTTATTGCATATAATAAGCTTGGTCGATAAGATTAAATCAAAAAGACACTCACCTCTGGCGTTAGTATCACTGCTGCCCCATTGTGAATGATGCGCATTGGCATCGCACCCCAGCGCAGCCATCAGCTGCGTTACTTTGTCGGGAGGAACTACCGTCGCCTCGTAGGGAAGGTAAGCCGATATCAGGCACAAGGGTTTCTTTCCCACTTGCTCGCAGGAAACGGCAACCCGATCTCCATCACTGAAATAATTCAAAAGAAATGCCCTCATATTGTTTTTTTAATATGATACAAGCCCTAATTTTACTTTCTTTATACAAATACACTTTACTGGATTTTTACGTATTATTTTAGTAAAAGGTTGATTTTTCAGAAGTCCGATTTATAAGAAGTTTGTGGTGCTTAAGGCGTCACTCGCCTTATACTTCAAAGGCGAATTTCATAAATTCGCAAACCGCAATAAGGCGACTTCCCTTCGCCAGCGGTTTGACAGTTCAGCCGAATGATTTTTTTTTCAATTCGCTAACCAAAATACAAATAAGTCACACTCGCGGGATTTTTTGCTCGACTCGCTAACGATAATAGGCACATTAGTTTTTCTTTTTGTATATTTTTTATAAAAATGTCTTTATTTTCTTTTAATTTTAAAATCAAAATTAATCTTTATTGAGGTAAAAAAAAAATGGACTGGACTTTACACTACCAGTAAAACATGACGTGGTACACCGGATACTGACTATTGGTCAGCTTCCATCAGCCAGCGCTAGGAGACTCAGTCCGGATAAATTAGCAATCGCCAAACAAGAATTTCAACAAATGATCGACTTAGGAATTTGCCGCGTTTCAAAATCACATGTCGCCTCACCATTACATATGGTTCCCAAAAAGAACTCACTTGATTTTAGACCATGCGGAGACTATAGATGGCTAAACAGCGTTACTATACCTGATAAACACCCGATTGCGAACGCTCAGGATTGCTCAGCACAAACGCTTCAACGATTTATGAACCACATCCTAAGCGACCTGCCATTTGTGTTCATATACAAGGTGGCGCAAAAATAACCTTCCGATGTTTTTTGGCTGTATTTAAAAAAAAAAATGAAAAACTTTGATTCTTCTTGTGGATTATTTTTATTTGGTCTTTTGATTTTTTTTACATCAAGTCGAGAATATGATGTCATGTAAATGGCCGCCGCCACAGTTGATTGTCATTTGAGCCCTTTTTATGGCATTTTCCATCACTTTGGCCAAAACTTCCGGCGATAGGTCCTCACATTCTTGACGGATACTGTCTTTAACCCTAGAAAGATAATCCACGTCCACGAGACGTATGGCGCGGGACAATTGTGTGATAACTTTTAAATTCTAAACCGCAGCGCGTTGACTGTCTCAACTATATATAAAAAAATCATTAATTTAGTTTTTTTGAATAGTATCTATATAATTAAATAAATTAATTATAAATAATAAGAAGTTCATATGTTTAATTAAATACACTAATTGGCGTATGAGATGTATGATTATCTTTTACGCTCTTTATTTTATGATTATCTTTCTAGGGTTAAGAGCTGCAAGAGTCTGAGGCTTGTTGACATAAACCCGCGACTTCAAAAAGCCCCACAAAAAGAAGTCTGGAGCTGTCAAATCAGGCGATCTTGCGGGCTAGTGCAAATCGCCCAAAACGACCCGGGAAAACCGCTTTCAGAATATCGGTTGTGGCTCGCTCAGTGTGTGCCGTAGCTCCGTCCTGTTGGAACCACATGTCCTCCAGTCCTAAATCGGTAAACATGGCCCTATAGCGCGCACCGTTCACTGTTGTCGCTTGACCAGCGGCGTTCTCGAAAAAAAAAATGGCCGCGTCAACAGAGGCGATATTCTCGGCACAACGGGCGCTCCGGAGCCCGCCACTCTTGGCAACGTCTCGTGTTGTGCCAGTCTCTTCGAGGCGAGGGGCTAACCGTCGCAGTGTTTCACCAGTAGGCGTTGGACGGCTAGGAAATCTGCGACGAAATTCACGTTGTCCAAAGTCACCGACCGATTATTGCTCAAAGAAATATTCACCAATATTCCGCGTTCTGGAGCAGTGTAGCGTAACATTGTTTATTAACGTGTATTTCGCATGTGTTTACTACACAAATGTCAAAACAGAACTGACATTAGGGGCCAATCGCAAAATTTATAGCATTTTATGATAGGAGGATTACTTTTGCGCCACCTTGTACCTAGACGATATACTTATATCAAGTAAATCTATTAATGAACACAAAGAACAACTGCGCGTAGTTTTTCGTAGACTGCAAGAGCACGGGCTTAACGTTAATGTGGCGAAATGTCAACTCGCAGTTAGCGAACTTAGCTTTTTAGGTTACACCATTTCAAAATATGGGATCGTTCCTTCACATGATAAAGTCAGAGCAATTAACGAATTCCCCAAGCCATGTTCAAGCAAACAATTACAGCGTTTTCTCGGAATGATTAACTTTTACAATCGATTCATACCAAATATGGCATCCAAAGCAAAGCCACTATACGAACTTCTCAAACGCATAAATGAAGAGAAGAATATAAAAACTATTTTTTACTGGCCCGAAGAATGCGACACTGCATTCCAAAATCTTAAGAAAGACCTGGCTCAGCAGACCATGCTTTTTCATCCAAAACCCCAGGCTCCGATCAGCATGGTGGTAGACGCATCTAACGACGCAATTGGAGGTATCCTGCAGCAATATAATAACAACTGTTGGGAACCCTTGGGATTTTTCTCCACTCGACTTAGCCTGGCGGAAAATAAGTATTCTACGTTCGATCGCGAACTACTCGCTATTTTCAAAAGCGTTAAGCATTTTCGGTGGATTTCGGTTATGTGGAGGGTAGACAATTTACCGTTTTCACCGACCACAAACCGCTAACGAAAACAATCTGTTTTAAAACGGAAAAATCTCCACGCCAAACTCGACATCTTGAGTTCATCGCCGAATTTACAACGGACATCCGATACATTAAAGGCGTTCAAAATGTTGTCGCCGACACTTTGTCAAGATCTCACGTTGAAATAATAGATTTTACCAACATCAGTATTCCCACGCTTTTAAAAGAGCAAGAAAATGACGAAGAACTAAAAAGTTTGTTAACGCGCCCAAGCATTCCTTTCAAACGATATCCAGATTTGGTGCGAAACTGCACTCGGGAGAAACCGCCCGTACGTGCCCGAAATTTTTCGAAGGACGATTTTCGATAACCATCACAAACTATCGCACCCTGGCTCTAAAGCAATGCGTAAAATTATTACGACAAAGTACTTCTGGCCTAAAGTGAATAGTGAAGTGAACAGATGGACACGAAGTTGCTTCTCGTGTCAAAAAGCAAAAATCTCCAGACACACAACTTCACAACACGGGAGATTTCCCGTTCCGGAAGGTAGGTTCTGCCATGTACACATGGATCTAGTAGGTCCACTACCACCTTCACAAGGTTTTACATATATTCTAACCATTAAGGATAGATTCTCTTATTGGCCAGAGGCTATCCCAATTAAAAATATAAGCGCCCCAACAGTTGTCTTCGCATTTGTCCAAAACTGGGTTTCTCGTTTCGGAGTTCCCCAAACGATCACAACCGATCAAGGAACCCAATTCGAATCAAGTCTGTTTAAAGAAATATCCGAAACACTTGGTACAAAGCGAATCCGAACAACGACATATCACCCCCAAGCCAATGGCTTCGTGCAACGATTCCACAGGCAGCTGAAAGAGGCTTTACGCTCGCACGAAGATAAAACTAATTGGTATTCATATTTACCCTGGACCCTACTCGGTATTCGCTCTACAATTATCGACGACTTGAACGTCACACCTGCACAATTACTATACGGTCAAACCTTACATTTACCAGCAGAACTTATCGAACCAAAACCATTCAAAGCAAAGCATTCAGGTTTGAATTCCTCGACAGCTCGAGAAATCACACAAGCGATCTCCAAAGTAAGACCATGTCCCAAAAGAACTAGAGAACAAAAATACATATTCGTACACAAAGACTTGAAATCGTGTAAGCACGTTTTTGTTCGAGAGGAGGTAAACAGGGGAAGCCTTAACCCACCTTATAGAGGTCCATTCGAGGTGATAGACCGAAACACAAAAACTTTCTCGGTAATGATCGATAACAAAAAAACAAGTAATTTCCATCGACAGATTAAAACCGACCTTTAATACAAAAATAAATAAATAATTGGCGCAACAGGTCCGTATGGACCCAAGCCTAGCTTCTCACAACCATTCGTCTTGTGTGAGTTTTTATTTTTGGGACAAATGGAAGGGATCTACAATTTTATGCCGAGACCAAACGGCCAATTGAGAAGCTCTTTCATGACAGTTATACTCTCGGATGTTTGTCAGACGTTCGCGAGAGGTGGCGCAGTGAAAAAAACCTTAAGTTGGAATTTGGGTTTTTCTCGGGATTCGAACCTGGGACCACTCGCTTAGTAGTCCAACACACTAACCACTAAGCCACTGCGCCGACCTTTAATACGGACGAAGAAAATATATCACCAAAAAGCCCGAAACGTGTAACCTTTCATTTGCAATGAACTGTAAAATTCTGAATAATAATAATGATAATAATCTGTGAGAAAGCTTTCATTTAGTTATTCATATATCAATATTGTATAAACTTATGCAAAATACTCACTGTTCAAGATATTACAATTATACCCTTATATGTATCGTAAATTAACTCAAAACGAATAAAAAAATGTATTTTTGTATTATATCATTCATACACAATCAATCTTTAATTTATTAAAATCTAATTAAGGTTAACTTCAAATCATTGTAAATAATGTAAATCTATCTTGCAAACATTTTTTTTGTACAGAGGGGAGTGATGTGACACCCTGTGGCCTCTCTGTTTCTTAATAAAATACTAGTAGTGTACTTTCACGTACTGTACCGTAATAATAATATGATATGTCAAAATCGAAACGAACAGAATAAAAGTAACCACCGACCGAGACGGTCGAAAAAGAATTCGAAGCAACAGCTTCTAAAAAGCTCCGATTTTAGGCTACAAACATTTTTGAAATTCGGAACAAGTTACAGATTTGGCAACTCTGAGCCATACTGTTCGAAGTGGAGATACAGTAGGCCCTCGATAATGTGAACTAATTGAAACAAGGCGTTTTCAGATTTTAGAGGGATTCACATTACTGGAACTTTTTTTCAGTACTTCCTAAACTGATTGAAATGATTTTCAAATTTATTAAAAACAACACAAAATGATTTTTTAAAGCACAGTTTAAATGTTTATTAATTTAGAAGAAAAACGAAAATCGCACGCAAAACGAGCAAGAGAAACAAGAGAAATGTAAAAAATTTTACGAAAAAAAATTCGCATTTTAGAGGTTGAAAATTTTGGAAGTTCACATTATAGACATGACAATGTAAAGTTTTGCCGATTCACATTTTAGAGAAATTCACATTGTCGGTAATTCAGGCCCAGGTCCACCCCGGACTGTAGCGCCACCTAAGGTAATTCACATTATCGAGGGACTACTGTATTAAGCCTTTTTTATTATGCTCACATAATCTACACTTTTATCCGGATCCGGATTATCCGCTGTGGAATGGTTCTTTTTGAATACTGCTTGAAATTCACTGGGTAAGTAATTTGCCCGCATCCATGACAGCAGTCGATTTAAGACGATTCCGGTTCAAATGTTCTTTACTGAGTTCAGGAAGGTTATGCCCCTTTAGTAACTGGGACTGGGATCGCTGCGATCTCCTTTTTTGAGGAGTGGAAAGAATATTTTTGTCACTTCCCCCACATCGACAAAGAAGTTGTACATATCCGAAAGTTTTTCTATCAATTCCGTCGAAATTTATTTATTTATTTAATTAATTTATTTTATTATTAAATTTATTTAATTAATATATTTATTTAATTAATTTATTTATTTAATTAATTAATTTAATTTGTATCGATGCATAGCTTTGTAAAACAATCAAGTTAATAAATTTAGCTGCAGAAGTACGTGTACGAGTGATATGAATTAAATTGTGAAACGAACGCCAAGTATGACTGCTGCTACGGTGTTACCTTCCACCGACCTATTTAATCCCATTTCACCGTTGACGTAAAATTAAATCAGTCCCATAAGATGCCGCCTTCGTCGGACGTGCACTACTTTACCGTAAAATCTCGCCTAATAGTGCACATTGGAATAATCCTCTTTCGCGGGATTAAAATCCGAAAATTAATACCTCATACACATTGGAAAATTCAATTAAACAGGAAGCCAGTGTCACCTCTCTCTCGCTCGCTCGCTCTCCCTTTGACAAATATTCAGGCAACACGTGCCAGAGCTGTCAGTATCACAACGCGCCGTTTGTGCAGCACACTCTTGGTTTTAATTGGAATTTGTGCACCTTGAGCAAACCTCATTAAGTGGAAAATATCGCACGAATCCACCGCGTCGCATCGTCCTTTTAGTCAATACACGCTGCTGCTCTGTATAAACATCTATTGCACTTGCAGCCAATGAAATATGGATTTGTGGATTTCGGCGTGTGTGCGCCAAACCGTTTAATTAATATTCATAACGCGTTGCTTCACACTCAGACTTCCATACTCAGGCAATTATGGTTTTTCGTCAAAGATGTCCTTATAATACGCAGCAAGGAGTATAACTTTCCTCCTACCAGCGCATTGAATTCGAGACAAACTGCTTACAAAATGAAGGCAACAACAAAACTTATGACACGAGGAAAAAAAAAAGTTTCACTCAATTTAATATCCATTTCCATGATGCCGCTGCCATCCAGGGCTCCTTCGGCATTCCGCAAGAGAATTGCGTTTTGTCTACCCCTGCAAAGGCAGGACAACGACGACGGTGACTTGGAATCCCTAATGAACGCAATACTTGCCAAAGAATCCGAGGCAGCAGTTGAGTGGTGTGTCGCACTGGGAACACGGCCGGATCCCTGATAAAGGAAGTGGATACGTGCGAGAGCTGGTGGTGTGTGGTTGCTTTTTACCATATCGCACATAAAATCTTGTTAGAAAGTTTCACTCTCTTTTCAATGGACACATGAAATTTAGTATCGCCTCGACAGGAAAGTTGTTCAGCTCGACTTTAATGCGCTGAGAGACGGCAAAGATGATGATGACGCCGGTGATGGGGATATATGATCCTGAAAGGAGGATACGAAACTAAGTTACATATGTTGGCTGGCGGACACTCGAGATGTTGATGAGGACATGTTACCCTTGAAAGTTTGACTATTCTGGGTCCGGGCTGGGTCCGGGCTGGCGTCCCTCTCTCTCCCTCTAGGTTGGCTCCTCCGCACATGTCGACGTGAGGAAAAGTTTCAGTTTTATGTGGTGCCGCAGTGTGTAATGAAGGACGACTCTGTGCATCGAGTAGAACATATTATCGAAAGTGTCGACGAGATCCCTCGGGGGAGATGTGTGGCTTGCTTGATGAGAATGGCATTTGGTTGTGGCTGGCGTTTGTGCAAACAAAACTCAAAGGTTGACAGTTCTTTGGGGTAATTTTTCTGTTAGCACTGGTATAGCTAAATTGATTTGTTTGTTTATCAAGTGGACGTCTGGAAATCAACTCCCATAGGCCGGGAGTGTAGCGCGAGCATTCAAGTGTTGACAGGCGCCTTCGAACTTATCTGATTGAGGTAGCACTCTGGTCAAATTGAATTAGAAAACTTTCGGGATTGGTCAGCACTGATTGCCACTTGTGCGCTTTTAGGTTATACCGTGCTTAAGTGGTCCCTGCAGTCCCGGCTGGACCTGAGCTTACATTACACGAAAATTGTTTATGTTACAGAAAGCTGCAAATTGGCAATACCTTACCAAATGAATTGAAAACACATAGTAAAGTAAGACACACAGCTTAACAGCCCTATTATGGCTATCAAATATCAACACGATATTTGATAATAATTGATACGTATCGACAAAATGAACGAATCGGTATTATGGTTATCAATCTATCAACTTTTTTGATGAATTGTGAATTGTATTCGATTTAAGATCTATTGTGAATAGTTTTATCGGTAAACTTGGTATTACGGTTGTCAAATAAATTGATATTCATCAAATTGTCTATCAACCACAAATTTCTTGTTGATGCATATCAAATATTCGGGCGGTTCAAAATTTCTATTGATATCGAATCATAAAAATTATTTCCTTGTTCCTATTATTAAAAAAAAAAAAACTTTAGACCGAAATGTCATCGGTGGAGTTATTTTTTGAAGGGCTTTATGATGAATTAGGTGTAAGGGAACAAGCTATTACACGCAGGACTTTACGAGATGCGTCAAACCAAATGGATTTGGACGAACATATGTAAGCAGTTAATATATTTTTTTTTTACTTGATGTGATTCGGTTCCAGATTCGTACAGAACTTCCGACTTTCAAAACAAGCCTTCGTAGAAGGGTTGACCGATATTTAGGATCAGAGACAAATGATACTGACTCACCCCCAACTCACAATCCTCTTGCCGCTGGGCCCCTCAGTTTTTTTTTCAAATTCGCCATTTTGTTTTCCTGTCGGTGTTGTGTCAATTAACCCTCTACTGCATGAACATCTTTCCAATAAAGAAAAAAATTTTTTTTATGCAAATACGTATTTATTTGGGCTATTATAATATATATTTGGAATTTTTTTTTTTTTTTGTATATGGTTTAGAAAAAAAAAAATTAAGCCATATATGGCTCTCTATGCATATAGCTTACTTTGTGTGAAAGCTTGTGAAACAGTTTCTTTTGTCATTGTAGCACAAGAATACATTACACATGTCACAAAAAGTGTAGGAACGGAAAGAACAATCATTTTGACAAAGTTGTCTATTCGTTAGCCATTTGGGAAAATGTCCAATATTGTCCGCTCGAACAGAATTCAGTGGAAAATCTTGGCGCTTCATTCTTTTACTGCTAGAAGGAGTACCTTCTCTGCTTGTAGTCGGAGATGAAGTCGGAGTGGTCATAGGACGTCCTCGTTTTTTAGGTTTTCCTGCTTTGCAGAGGTGCTCAGCTATTATAAGCTTGAAGTCAAACAGCGGCATATATTCCTCTGACTTACGACGCCATAAAATCCACGGGTTGACAATACACATATCTATCATGTGGAAAAAAATTTTTTTATACCATTTTTTTGTACGCAATTGAATTCTATAAAGTCCAAGTAATGAATCGAGTAAATCAACGCCACCCATATTATAATTATAGACGTCAACTGCCTTCGGCGACTTGATTTCGATGTACTTTTTGTCCTTCTTACTAAAACGCGTTTTGGTTGAAACAGGATCGCTTCCCACGTAAGTAGAAAGAATATTGACAACTTTTTTGTCAAACCAAGAGACGAGGCCAACTTCAACTCCATCGATATTAGCTACTTTTTCGACCATGCTTCCACGTCCCAGCTTTTTCAATTCTTTTTCAGGTGGCATCTTTGAATTAGGGACTCGATTAATCCTTACCGTACCCAAAGGCAATAAACCATTTTTCATAAGGTGAACTTCAAGATTGGGGCTGTTGAACCAATTGTCAAAAAATATTTTGTAGTTTTTTCCTTTTGGTACAGTAGCCGCTAGTCTTGTTACAGCATTTCCACTTACTCCCAAATTAGGTGCTCCTTCCGGATACGTATCACTTTGGGCTCCAGCAAAAAATGTCGAAATCGTAGCTAAAACCTCATACTCCACTCAACACAAAATTTTTGAAACCCCATTTGTGAGGCTTAGCCGGATTATATTGTTTTAAGTGGTGCCGGCACTTCGTGGCAATAATTTGCTCATCAACGACCAAATGTTTCTCCTTAGGTACGAGCAATAATTGATCACGGATCTTGCTTAGCAGCGGTCGAATCTTGAATAGCTTGTCAAACCCGGCTTCACCTGGCGACTTCATATCGTCGTTATTGTTGAAGTGCAAAAAACGTTTTATAGTTTCCCATCTATTGCAAGTCATGGTGCCACGTACAAATTCTTGACCAACAGTCTTATTGTGTCTTGAAGATGGTAATTGTACCAACGACATGTATAATACCATGCCTAAAAATATAACTTATTAGAGCTTTTCACTAATGTGGTTAAATTTAACTTACCTATAAATTGCTCTATTTCGTTTAGAGTAATATTAGCGGGCCTATTTATGTCAACTTGGAGTGCAACTAGATTTGACTGTTCAACTATGAAGGTTATCAGATCGTCGGTAAAAAAAAATTTAAAAAAAGTCTTCTGGCGTCTCCAGTTTATCGATAAAACTTGGAAGATTGGTATTTCCTTGAAATGGAAAGCTCTCTTTCGAATACGGGGGCAAGTGACTTTCCTTCCAAATCGGTGCTGCTTTTTTTGTCGGCTTTGCTTTCGAAAAGTGGGGCCTGTCACAGTGGTCATCTGAACCACTCTCATCGGTTTCCGGTATATACATATCTTCCTGTTCGACCTTTTGATGTGTATTCGTCATTACTTTGAAGGGGATCATCGATTTCGTTGACGTTTCGTAAGTTACCGTAAAATGATTGTACATTCATTTTAGAAAATTTAATTTTATATGTAGGTACAGTGAAAGCCCTCCGTATTGGTAGCAAAAAGATCTCAAATATGTAGAAGTCGGAACTAATCATCAAAATATCTATTGGGGAAGTCCCGGCAATTGACATTTAGAAGTCGGGGAAAACCATAAAAAATTGAATTGGGGATATCCCACTAATCCACATTTAGATGTTGTTGTCGGAAAATTCGTTTATTCGGACTGACCTTCCGGCCAACCATTCCGAATTAAGTACCGTTTTAAATAAAAAAAAATCTTAAAAATGAAAAGCCATATATGGCACTGTATGCGGTAGAGGGTTAAGAATCCATGTGACATGCAAAAACATACAAAAAATACAAAAATAAATGCTGCCAACCTCGACAACCGTGGGGAAATGTGCTAGAATTCGGGAATACCACATTTTTACATTACTGAATGCCATTGGTTAGTTATAATTAATTGTTAAAAGGCGAATAATTTGATTTATTTGGTTAATAAAACTAGCTAAATGAGATGTTCTATATACTAAAAACTTGTTATGACAAACATGGTTGCGTATTTAGCGCTTTTGAATATCATTAACTTCGATTTCATGCGTAAATTTTTCTCAGAAAACTGACGAAAATTTGCTCAATATATTTCTATTTTACTTCAAACAATCTGCATTGTTCATTTTTTATATATATTTTAAGCAAATCTACACTTATTCCTTAAAAAAAATATTATCCACGCGTAACGAATAATTTCAAATTTAACGGATGGAATTCTATGAACACTGTCAGCAACTTTGCCCACAGCGGAAGTGGCATATGCAAGGTGCGAGTGTGTTGGTGAGCCGGAATTTTTGAAGTTACGTGACATTTGTCAATACGAATTTCTATGTAACAATACAAGCGCACTTAGCATTTGCCACCCCATAAAAATATAGCTTGTAGGCTAAGTAACGGGAAATCGGTCGGAGTTGGTGGTCTCAGTATTGTCTCTGTTGAGGATAAACTCAAACCTATTAAAAGTCAGCAAGCCATCCCAAATATACGAAGACTAGCAGCAGTTTTAAAATTGTTTGCTCAAGGAAGCTACCAACTGAGCGTTGGTAATGACTTTCGCATTGGCATGGCCCAACCAACCGTGTCGGTTGTTCTTAGTGAATTGTTTAGCGTTTTGGAAAGGTACGTTTGTCCGAAATGGATCCGATTTAATTACACGCAGGAAGAAGAACGTCGGTCAAAAATATACTTTTTCGAAAGAATTAGAACTGCAAATGTTGTTGGGGCTGTAGATGGAACGCACGTGAAAATAATCGGCACGAAAAAAGACCTTCGGCATGTTTTGTGGCTATTACAGTATAAATGCCATGCTTGTAAGTATATTTTTCCAAGGCAATATGCAACTATTATTATTTTTTTATTTAAAGGTTTGTAATCACTTAATGAACATTCGGTTTGTAAATGCAAAACAGCCCGGAGCGTCACATGATGCAAATGTTTGGAATGTGTCATAGTTAAAAGTCAAGTTAGAAGGGGACTATCGTAATGGAAGAGCCGACTTTCGACTTCTTAGTGACGGAGGATATCCTCTTTCACCGTACCTAATTACACCATATAGAGACGCTGCAGAAAATTCTCTGCAAGCAACCTTCAATAGAAAACATGCACAGGGTCGAAATATTGTCGAACGGACTATTGGAGTTTTAAAAAGTAGATTTAGATGCCTATTGCAAGCGCGAGAACTGCACTACACCGCAAAGAAAGCCGCCCAAGTATTTAACGTATGTGCAGCTCTTCATAATATTTGTGTAAAGTATAGATTGGAAAATCCTGAAGTATTCGATGAAGAAAACGACAATAGTCTTGGCAACCGTGATGTGTTAGCTGATCGTACAAACCCAACATTCTCTGAAGGCAGCCGAATAAGGGATTCCATTGCAAGTTTTATGCAAATTGATTAAATGTTAAATAAAATAATGCATTAAAAAACAGCAGTTTTGTCATTTTTTTTTGTTTGCTTGAGGCACAATAAAAAAGAATATAATGTCTGTAAAGAAACTTATTTAATACATCAAATTCTTTTTGAAGCGTCCGATAAACTTTCAGAAGTTCCGGGTCGTTATTTCTATTAGGAAAATAGGCCTTATTTGTCCTGTTATTTAAGTTTATGGTTCTGTGAAATCCAAATGGGCTTATTACCCTTGACAGACTTAACTTTAGGTGTAAACAAATCAATTGCCATTTTCACAGTTTTCGATAAGTACATTAAAAGAATTTTCCAAGTTACAATTATTGTTAAAAATAACTAACCAATTTATGCTATCTAAATGGCTTGAAATGTTGCTAAAATTAGCTTTAGCATAATTATACTTGCAATAAGTGTCACCGGAACCCGGTTTAAAAAACTCATAAAATTCAAACTGCATGGATAGAGCTACATGAGAAACAGAATTTCGAAAGAGTGGGATCATGGAGTTGTTGATACTAATGTCGAGTTCGGAATCAACGAATACCAAATCGAGAACATTATTAAATTCATTAGGAAAATGATTTATCTGACAAAGGTCAGAGTGAAGAGACTTCACGCTCATAGTCTAACTTAACGTTAAATGGGAGAAGTCTAAAATCATCACAATCAAACGACCAAATTAAGTTTGGCAAGTTAAAGGGTCCAAGAAGGATAACGTGCTGATGATCTTTTAAATTATTTAAGATAAAGGAACAATTATCTATATGTGCTTTATACAAGGTGGCGCAAAATTAAACTTCCGCAAAATTAACCTTTTGGCTGTAATTTAAAAAAAAAAAATGAAAAACTTTGATTCTTCTTGTGGATTATTTTTATTTGGTCTTTTAATTTTTTTTACATCAAGTCGAGAATATGATGTCATGCAAATGGCCGCCGTCACAGTTGATTGTCGTTTGAGCCCTTTTTATGGCATTTTCCATCACTTTGGCCAAAACTTCCGGCGATAGGTCCTCACATTCTTGACGGATATTGTCTTTAAGAGCTGCAAGAGTCTGAGGCTTGTTGACATAAACCCGCGACTTCAAAAAGCCCCACAAAAAGAAGTCCGGAGCGGTCAAATCAGGCGATCTTGCTGGCCAGTGCAAATCGCCAAAACGGGGAATAGGCGCCCGGGAAATGCATCCTTCAGCATATCGGTTGTGGCACGTGCAGTGTGTGCCGTTGCACCGTCCTGTTGGAACCACATGTTTTCCAATCCCAATTCATCAAGTTGCGGCAAAAAGAACTCGTTGATCATTGCTCTGTAGCGCTCACCATTCACAGTAACCGTTTGGCCCGCGACGTCTTCGAAGAAAAAAGGTCCGATGACTCCTCCAGCGAAAACAGCACACCATACAGTGACTTTGAGCGGCTGTAATGGCTCTTCGTCGGTTACACGCGGATTTTCAGTGCCCCAGAAGCGTAAATTTTGCTTATTTACGTACCCGCTAAGATGGAAATGGGCCTCGTCACTAATGATTATTTTTGATGAAAAATCATCTTCCTCTTGGTGGTGATTAAGGATGGCTTGAGCGTATGTTAGACGCGATTGGCGGTCAGCAGCTAACAGCTGATGCACCGTCTGGACTTTGTACGGAAACATCTTCAAATCCTGTACCAAAATTCGCTGTAAAGACCGTCGACTGATACCCATTTGCGTGGCACGTCGTCTGGTCGATGTGGACGGCGCTTCCATGACATCTTCGGCTACAGCAGCAATATTCTCTGCGGAACGGCTACTCCGGGGTCTGCCACGCCTGGCAGCATCTCGTGCTGTGCCAGTCTCTTCGATGCGAGCGGCTAAACGTCGCAGTGTTTCACCAGTAGCCGTTGGACGGCTAGGAAATCTGCGACGAAATTCACGTTGTGCCAAAGTCACCGACCGATTATTGCTCAAAGAAATAGTCACCAATATTCCGCGTTCTGGTGCAGTGTAGCGTAACATTGTTTATTAACGTGTATTTCGCATGTGTTTACTACACAAATGTCAAAACAGAACTGACATTAGGGGCCAATCGCAAAATTTATAGCATTTTATGATAGGAGGATTACTTTTGCGCCACCTTGTATAACACGTAAGTTTCGTTGATTAAAATGAGCCCTAATGTCAGAACGTTGAAATTGTTGGCAACAAAGTAAGAACACAGTTATCGAGAGTTATTTTTCTTTTGCTGGAAGCCTCATTCTTGAAATTTAAAAACGAGTTCTTCTTATTAAAAATGAAAGTTAAATCAAGAACAAGCAAGGTTACAATTCTTTTCAAATTTCGAAATTCTCCTCTTAAAAATATTTTCTTTTTCTGAGTGCATTTGATTTATTAAAGTTTTGGGCATATTTTTGTTAGCTTTCACTGTTATGCCTAGAAGAAGGAGAGCTGGAGAAAATACCCCCCCCCCCCATGGTACCTCTCAAACCAGTTCAAAGTATCACTTCCAACCGAATTTTAATTAAGGCGGTTCACACCGTGTGTATCTAACAAAAGTGTTAAATTTGACAGCCAATAACAGTATAGAGTGAGAGGTTACATTCCTTCCTCCAGGACGCACTCAGAATCAACGAACCGATTAAAAATGTATTCCCCATTTCAGCTTCCACTTGCGTATTATACAAAACAAAATGACATCCCACCAAGATGAAATTTACCGCCATTGCTACCTCTTATGTTGATTTCATGATTACATTTGCAAAAGTCTATAACGATGCTTGTGTCACCTGAAATTGAAATCACTTGTCGCGGCAAGCACACCATACAACCAAACCAGACACCGCTGGAAGAGCGCGCACGAAAGAACTTACAGCTCAACTCTCAAGGAGAACAGCGAAATCGTTTAGAAAATTAATCATCAGCCCTGTGAAAAGATATTACAAAAGTTTTATGCCATATCATTTAGGGAGGAGGTGCGAGCAAGAAACTCACGTCAGTACCATACCGAGCAGTAGGAACAACACCACAGTAACAACATCCAACAGGAAGCGCGCCGAGGATAATTTAAAAACAACTAACATACGCCCCGAGGGTGTTTGCCGCTAAGTTCTTAAAAATACAGTACCCATGCAAACAAAACCGTTTTAATTGTAAATTTCGCGAAACACTTTGTGGAGGGATGGCTGCGATGCAGGCAGGTTACATTTTTCATCGCAGTAACGGTAGTTGATGTGAAAGGAACTTTTTTTTTTTTTGTGTTGCTTTCTCCTCAAAGTGGGGGTGGGTATTGTTCTGCCAAGCGTTAAAAAGGGTTAAAAGGTTAAATGCGAAAAGGAACCTTTTCGAGTGTGTGCGTTTGCAGTGTATATGAAAAGGACATAGGCAAAGGCCAGCCGAAAGAATAATCGAGTTAATTAAACGAATTAGACACGAAAACGCTCCGCGGCACTACTGCCGGTTGGTTAAGGGAGCGCATTTCCTTAAGAAGTTAAAATCCAGCTTCAGCCGCAGTGTGATGAGTGTAACGAAGGAACGGAGTTGTAATTAAAAGGAGCCAGGAAAGTTACTAAATTACTCTCGTTTAGCCTTTGGAGAAATTAACAAGAACTGAATGGCTCCATTCTTTGGGTTTTGCTTTGGCGACAATGATGAATTTTTCGAGTTACTTTTAGATTCCATTGAAAGTTGGTATCTCTGGGACATGGGCAGTTGAATTTTGTTTTATTGTTTGTGACAAAGCTAGTGAAATCGAATGGAAGATCATGATTGTCTACAAAGGCGCACTATTCAAAGTGCTTCAAAAGGATCGAAGGGAATGCAAATTCAATGGGCTGAGGCATCATGCGGAAAACCGAGAATAATTTCCAGAAAAAAGGTAAACTTCAGACCTCATTTAAGGGGCGCCAACCTCCATGCTATCTTTGTTTTTCTCTTGACCCATGAAGAGCATCTGTCTGTAACAGCTATATCTGCCATCGCGGGCGGAATGCCTTATGTTATCGCTGGATCTGGATAGCTGAAAGCATCCCGCTCAAAAATTGGCTATCACTCGATTTTTGAAACGAAGGTTCGGTCTTTCCTGTCGTCTCTTATCGGGGTTGTGGGATTCGAAGGTCTTATTGACAGCACTATTTGCCATTACCACTTTGTTGCCGCACCAATGTAGTATTTGCATCTATAAAATAGAGCATGAAGCTTCTAGGAATTTGGTCATATTCCAACGTGCGATACAACTGGACCAGTTTTGCCGGTGTCCCTGATCTGTCCATCGTTATGTATGCGGCTTTGAAATCGATGCAAAGGTGGGGAATTTAATTTTGAAATTCGGTGGTACTTTTCAAGGTTTGCATCAGTGTGAAAAATTGATCAATGGTCTAATTGACCGTATATTGGACAACGTTACGGTTCCAGTTAATATGTTTGCAGAAGGGCTTGAGACCTTCACACAATACGTTGCACTGGAAATTCTTCTTCATACAGACTGTGTATTTACAAAGGCGAGACAACTTAAATAATTGCACAAACTAACTTAACTTAAAAGTCTCACTTTAGGAGTCTCGCTAAAATCACTGCTGGAGTAGAAACTGCTTGAGAAGCAGTGCTTCTTTAGGAACCACAATAGATATGTATGCAACTCCATCTAACGAAATGTTAGTAACGTGTCCCTGAGGCTGTTCCTAAACGCAGATACCAAAGATTGTTAAAATCTCGAATCAGGGGCCGAAAAGCGCTATTAATAAACGAGCACTTCGTTGCTGAACTTAGTTTTGATTCGTATAGAAGCCGCATGGAGTAGTTATGAATTTGATCATTGATCATTATCGTTGATCATTTATTATTGTCGTTGATCATTGATCGGTTATCATTGATCGTTGCTCGGTGATCACTGAATATTGCCGTTGATCATTGATTATTGTCGTTGATCAATGATTATTTTTCTTAATCATTGATTATTGTCGTTGATCATTGATCATTGCTCGGTGATCATTGATTATTGTCGTTGATCAAAGATTATTTTGCTTGATCATTGATTATTGTCGTTGATCATTGATCATTGCTCGGTGATCATTGATTATTGTCGTTGATAAAAGATTATTTTGCTTGATCATTGATTATTGTCGTTGATCATTGATCGGTTATCATTAATCACTGCTCGTTGATCACTTATTATTGTCGTTGATCATTGATCGGTTATCATTGATCGTTGCTCGGTGATCACAGAATATTGCCGTTGATCATTGATTATTGTCGTTGATCAATGATTATTTTTCTTAATCATTGATTATTGTCGTTGATCATTGATCATTGCTCGGTGATCATTGATTATTGTCGTTGATCAAAGATTATTTTGCTTGATCATTGATTATTGTCGTTGATCATTGATCGGTTATCATTAATCACTGCTCGTTGATCACTTATTATTGTCGTTGATCATTGATCGGTTATCATTGATCGTTGCTCGGTGATCACAGAATATTGCCGTTGATCATTGATTATTGTCGTTGATCAATGATTATTTTTCTTAATCATTGATTATTGTCGTTGATCATTGATCATTGCTCGGTGATCATTGATTATTGTCGTTGATCATTGATTATTTTCCTTGATCATTGATTATTTTCGTTGATCATTGATTATTGTCGTTGATCATTTATTATTGTAGTTGATCAATGATTATTTTTCATGATCATTGATTATTGTCGTTGATCATTGATCGGTTATCATTAATCACTGCTCGTTGATCACTTATTATTGTCGTTGATCATTGATCGGTTATCATTGATCATTGCTCGTTGATCACTGAATATTGCCGTTGATCATTGATTATTGTCGTTGATCAATGATTATTTTTCTTAATCATTGATTATTGTCGTTGATCATTGATCATTGCTCGGTGATCATTGATTATTGTCGTTGATCATTGATTATTTTCCTTGATCATTGATTATTGTCGTTGATCATTGATTATTGTCGTTGATCATTTATTATTGTAGTTGATCAATGATTATTTTTCATGATCATTGATTATTGTCGTTGATCATTGATCGGTTATCATTGATCATTGCTCGTTGATCACTGAATATTGTCGTTGATCATTGATTATTGTCGTTGATCAATGATTATTTTCCTTAATCATTGATTATTGTCGTTGATCATTAATCGGTTATCATTGGTCGTTGATCAATGACAGTTATTGTTGATTATCGATCAGCAATCGTCAATCATGATTTAAAGATGGAAACTGCCCTTGGGACTACAGTGAGACCTGAAGGATGGGATTTTATCTTAATAGCTTTTCACCTTCCTGGTAATACACTGAGTTTTATCTAGCATGATCGTGCAGAGTAGCAACATTTTCTAGTTGGCCTGAAATGCTGTGTATTTATCGTTGGTCGTTGATCTTTAAATATTGATCATTAATAATTGATCAATATTCAATGGTCGATGTTCCGCGATTGGTCGGAGTAAACAAATTGTTTCTTCATTAAATCACTAGTCTTTTAGCATATTTTTACGAATGTAGTTGTTTGCTCATCAACCTATGAAAATGATACCAAACTCAACCAAAAACCACTCACCCATAGCTAAATAACTGCAAATCTTTGCATAATTTGTCAAAAGAAACTCATTTCGGCGAATAAAAACCTATGAACGCTTAGGAAATCTGTTCGAAACTAACAGAAACTAACAGCGTGGTTCCGATTAAGCACAATTTCACGTTGCAACAACCGAAACCAAAGAAGCCGCTAAAGCCCCACGTTTACAGATTACTTCAGCGGGACAAGTATTTTAACTATTCCTTCAGGAACCAAACCACTAATTTATCTAATGAAAGTATTCGCAGGCCTTGAAAACCACCACAAAGGAACCATCCACTTAGCCGTGCTCACCCTCAAATACGAATCACGATCAACCATTTGTCGATGTCTAATTTAATCATCAATCCCACAAAATGGTTATTAACTTTTGCGGCCGCAAAATTTAATAACAATGCCGAAACTAACGCAACAAATCACCTTCGTGACTACGATGACAATCTCACCGACATTTCGCCTGTATAACTAATTGCCGCTGGCAGATAGAACGAGAGTCTTAGCTTTTATGTTATTCGTGTGTGTTCACCTAATCTAACAATATTTTGGATCTGATCCCAAAAATACACTCGTTAACTAAATATGCCAGCACGCTCCAGGCTACAACCTACATCCATTAGGCATACGAAAAACAAGACCGACAAAGCCTCTGGGCATATTTACTCAACGAAAAGCCGTCAGTCACATCAGGCATTTAAAGCAACTAATTAATGTGGTGCACAGGTGAATTTATGTCTGGGTAGGAATGTGTATCCTTGAAAGTCCTGGTCCTGTTTTAAATCGACTGCAGAATGAAAGTACACACAGACACAGGGTTTGTTTTATCAGTTATTGGAATGTTGCCTAAATTGAGTTTTCGCAAGCAACCAGCGTAAGAGGATTAATTGAACAAAATAAACACGGAGAAAGGATGGGCATATAGACCAATACACTATAATACTCGTATTGTAGGCGAAGATTCATGATAAATGGTTTTGGCAAATACTCTAGACACGATATTTAGTATATCTACTTTACGCGAGCTAAAGGGGCAATCAATTTCTTTATAAGGGTGTGCGCAGAGCGACAGGGGTTTTTCCTTCTGGTGTTTTTTCCCCCATTTTGTGTTTCAACTGCCTTTGGTAGGTTCAAACACAAGCTAGGCGCACATGAAAGAGAGTGTAGAGATTGTGTGCTGTGGGAGTAGCCAGCGTGTATCGGAAATCATTGCGAAATGAAGGAAAAAACTATATCGCACACAATATGTGCGCTTAAAAAAATGACAACTGGTGTGCACTGGTTCAAACCGCCTTTCACGCAATAAAACTACATCAACCTATACCGAGGCACATTGCGTTTAATTATCGCACACCAGATGTGCGCTTGGCGAAATGACAACTATGCACTGGTCTACTCCAGGCTACGTATTTCCGCATTAGTAAAGTTATTTCAGATACTTATCGAATCGCGTTCGCGGTGTTATCAATCATATATATTTAATGTAATTTGAAAAATCGTTTTACGCAAAAAATCATATAAGTGCTGTGAGGGGAATTTTGACAGCTCCAAGCAATAGTAGTAGATATTGGTTTTATTATTAAAAAGTGATGGGAAACACTTAATCACACAGTAAGTGTGCGCTTTGGGAAATGACAGCTCGTTTGCAATCCGTTTTGTATTTTAATCAATGATTTCGGACAAAGACGCAGTTTGGTTCAAGAAGTTGTCATATGTTTGAAAATCTCTTAAATATGGAATAGGAATTTGGAAATTAAAATGGTCTGGGCAGCATTTAAACATACTCAGGATGTGCGCTTAAAAAGAAGCTCAGTTTTTCACTTGTGCGCACATATCCTTATATCAATACGATGATGATGCTATGTTTTGAAGTTTATCGTCGCAAAAATAAAACCTCTCGAAAACTGAAAAGTACAGTATTTATACCTTGATTCCCAATGGGCCTGTTGTGCCAATTGTTCGTTTATTTTTATGTTGCTTGTGCACGAAACCTATTTCTCAGTCCTATTTGTGATAAAATAAAAAAATGCGTGTTTTTGTTTGCGCACATCTTATGTGCGTTTGTATATTTTGTACCGGAATACTGATTCACGTAAATGAACTCATTTTTACATTTTTTGAGAAAATAGGTACACAAAATGATTTTTTTGGTTTGTTTGCGCACATCATGTGTGCGTTTGTATATTTTATTCCGGAATACTGCTCCACGCTAGTATAGTAAATCTCTTCAATTTCTTTAATTCACTTTTTGTGATAAAATGTATAATATGTGGTTTAGTTTGCGCACATCATGTGTGCGTATGTATGTCTCATTCTGGAATACTAATCCACGTAAGTGAACTCAATAGAAATTACATTTTGTGATAAAATAAACAAAATGTTTTTTTTTTGCGCACATCATGTGTGCGTTTGGATATTTTGCTCTGAAATACGGCTCCATGCTAGTAAACCTCTTCAATTTATTTTATTCACTGCACTTTTATATCAAATTAGGTCGTTTTTATGCTATTTCCATATAAATTCATAAATATATTTCACTTTCTTACTTCTTTATTTGTCTTTTTTTCTTTTCAGGTGAGTTTATTGAATGTGTCCACGACGTTTGTGAAAATGCGTGTAAGTTTTTTTCATCTCGAACTGGAATTCTAATACTTTTCGAATTGTCGTTCCGAAAGCCCTTAAACGTGCCTACATATTTATGCCCAGTCTGTGAAATGCATTTCAGTTTTATTTCTTGGGTAATTTCAACAACTTTCATAGCTTCATCCGTCCAAACCTGTTCACGCTTTTGATTCAACTCTGCCGAAATTGATGGCACAACTTCCGTAACTGACACTGATGCCAGTGATTTCCTTAAAGTTGTTTGCTTAATTATTAATAAAACTGTCCGTAATTTAACGAGCGGGCATGTCTTTATGGGTTCCCTGATTTAATGGCAGCAATCGAAATATCTAAAGATCCATACAACCAACAAGTTCCTTGAGCATCCCTCTCCGGTCTTCGTCGCAAATGAATTGGTTTCTAAAAATAATCTTCAGCTCAAACAGAGTGGGGTGACCTTCGAACACTCTGTATAGGTAGCGATTGCTGAAAAAGTATTTACCATCAGCAAATGCTATCCATAAAGAAACACCAACCCGAGCCAATGGAAAAAGCCAAAGAAAATTTACGATATTTCGTCATTCAAGCTCGAGATATGCCTCCCTATCGATGTGTCTCCTGCGGTGGCTTTTTGATCTTTATTCTGCGATGGGTTGTTTTATTTTTTTTTTTTTTTGGTTTGTCATCCCCTAGACACAGCAAGTGACATAGAAAGGGCTCCATCAAAGTCATGTTTCTATGTCATTAGGAGTAGTACTGTGTACACGAGAGCAGTTTATGATATAATCTACTTTCCAACGAAGACAGATGTTATTTTTTTTTTTTTTGCATGTTGCCAGCAGGGGTATGACTTTTTCTTTAATCAGAGCAAAATGATAAAGCGTCAGTTGGCGAGGCTCATGAGTAGGTATTAGGGCGAGGGAGCACGGGTTGTTTTTTTTTGTTTTTGATAAATTTGATGACCCTTGGAGAAGGTGGGAACCAGGTACAGGCTCTGTTGGCTCGTAAAATGTTTATTTAAATATTTGCGGCTTCTGGGGATTAATAGATTGTGGCCTAGCAGCCACGAGGGGTAGGTTTATGGACGTACACACGCACAGAGAAGTAGATGTGAACCCGTTTCATAAAAGTGTGTCTGTTTATTATAATGACAGAGAGTATCAACAAAAGTCACATTATGTAGGGCATAAAAGAGACTTCTTTCGTCGTCGTGGTCGCCGTTGCTTCCGTGGTTTATATTTAAAGATCTTTGATGGCAGACACGATGAAACGGGGTCGAATTAAGAGCAGTGATCCTTTATCGCTGTTGAGGATAATGTGCCCATGCATGGGCGGGGGAGAAATATATTTATTTACGAACATTTATACGTTGTTGGCATATTTTCGAAGTAGTAATGGGCAAGTTGGCTTGGCAGATTCACGGATGGGAAGCAATTTTTCTTGCAAGGGTTGGTGGAGATGAACTTCTAATTTTATTTGGGTAATATCTTCAGATGTGTGATGGAAAGGAGGATGTGTACATTTTTTCATAACTATAAACATTACCCGACCATCCATGATTATAAATTTTTTTGATGTTTTGGTGTTTTGTTTTTCTTTTTATAAAATGTAGTTTTGTTCTCCAAAATTTAATTTTGTTATCCAATTTGGATTTTGCCTATGTTTCATTTTTCTTCAATGACATAATATATTTTCGTACTTAACGTTTAATGAACTTCTTATATAATTTGTGAAATTGTAAAATCTGCTTTATCGGAAAGGGTCACCCCACCCATCTATTTACATTATTGTTATTTAACTCTTGAAGTGGCATTTAATACTATTTCTGATTAAGAAATATAAAATGTCTCTCATTTTCCCTAGTTAATAATATTTATTGTATAATGAACGAAGAATAGTTCGAATTAATTTGTAACTTTATTACTAGTGAAAATAAACTTTATACATACATACATACATAAATGCTTTGGCGCCTTTTTCGTTTTATATTGCAGCCATCTCAACTGTGGCTTAGTCAAAACTCTTACAAATAATGCAGAGCATCGAAAGCTGCTCCGCTTTTGTGGTCAGTCTCCCCAAGGCTAGAAAAGTTATGTCGCATTTGGTCCAAAAATGCCAGTCGGAGAGTCGGATTGGAAACTTAGCTTATTTATATTAAGATATATTTTGACATTTTTTAACCCCTTTTTTTCTTTTACAATTACATAAATTATCATCACTTAACATACAAAAGACCATCAGCAGCAAATCTAAAGCACAAACATGCTTGTCTCTCCAATTGCATCCATATGGGACCTGGATGAGGCTGCTTACCAGCTCACCAACACGTTGATAACCTCCTACCATGGTAGTTGTGGCAGCAAAACCAGTTTGAGTAAACGTAAGGTGGAATGACCAACTTGCCAAACTCAGAAGAAAGGTTAGAAAACTCTTCATTCGAGCAAAAAGAAACAAATTGTGGGACGAATACAGATTCGCTCTCACAGAATACAATTTAGAATTGAGACGATCTAAAAGGGCTTCCTGGAGAAAATGCTGTGAAGACATATCTAATATGCCAGTGGCAGCTCGTATCCACAAAGCTCTGAGAAATGATCATTCTAACCGTGTAGGCCTACTTAAGAAAGCAGATGGAACCTACACGAAGGACCAATCGGAAACAATCAAAACCTTACTGGAGGTTCATTTCCCGGGTTCGATCATCCGTGAATCACACGGAAACTCATATGACTTTGATCAAATGATCTCTACTCCCTGTCGAGTTAATAGTATATCTGGGAAGATTTTCAGTCCAGATAAGGTTAGATGGGCAGTTGGCTCTTTCAAACCTTTCAAAACCCCAGGTGAAGACGGCATTTTCCCAGCCCTTCTTCAGAGGGTTATTGACGCTATACTTCCGGCAATTATAACTCTGTTTAGAGCTAGTTACAATTGGGGATATATTCCGGCCACTTGGAGACAGGTGAACGTAATTTTTATTCCTAAAAATGGCAACAGGCCAAGTGAACTACCTAAATCACCATAGATCTGTCAGTCTAACATCATTTGTTCTTAAAATAATGGAAAGACTAATTGATGTTCATATTAGAGGGCAGATAATAATATCTAACCCTCTACACTCAAGTCGGTTTGCGTATAGAAAGGGCAAATCCACTGAGGGTGCTCTTCGCTCTTCACCATCTTGTCAAAAAGGTAGAAGACGCCTTTCGACACAAGATCATTGCCTTGGGCGCATTCCTAGATGTTGAGGGTGCTTTTGACAATACCGGATACGACTCGATTGCTAGGGCAATCAGAAGCAAGGGTATCGAAGACTCGACTAACCGATGGATTCGTGCCATGCTGGAAAGTCGGGTTATTTTATCCTCGTCAGGGGGAGTGGCTGTGACAGTGACAGCAGTCAAAGGCTGCCCCCAAGGGGGCGTGCTTTCCCCGCTGCTGTGGTCACTCGTCATATACAGCCTAATAGTCAGTCTGCATAATCTTGGTTACGACGCCATCGGATATGCTGACGATTTGGCAATTGTCGTTAGTGGAAAGCTCTGTGCTACCATTAATAGTAGAATGACAAATGCTTTATTGCATGTTACGGAAGGTTTATCCATCAATCCAAACAACACCATTCTAGTTCCTTTTACCAGAAGGAGACTGGTTAACTTACAACCCATTATCCTTAATCGAACTACGTTAAACTACTCCAGCGAAGTATAATATCTCGGTATTATCCTTGATAAGAAACTGAACTGGAATTTACACATCAAGTCTGCCACAGAGCGTGCCACTAAAGCCATGTGGGCCAGTAGGAGTATGTACGGCAGAACTTGGGGTCTTAATCCCAGAATGATACACTGGCTGTACACAATGATGGTAAGACCCATTATCTCGTACGCGGCAATCGTCTGGTGGCCGAAAGTACTTGAACGAACTACGGCAAATAAGCTTCAGAAGCTTCATCGAATTGCCTGTCTCGGCATCACAGGTGCTATGCGCACTTGCCCAGCAACAGCACTTGAGGCCATTATTGGGCTCTCACCTCTGCAGTTCTTCATTATGAAGACTGCTGCTAGATGCGCCATTAAGCTGCAGCTAGAAAATAGGTCTAATTCAGTTGATCATGTGGGTCATCTGAAGATACTTAACCTTATACCAAACTTGGACATGTTTCGCTCCGTCCCGGACATTATGGTTAGGGAATACAGTTTCGGTAAATTATATGAGGTAGAACTACTGGAACGCGCTAGCTGGGCCAATGGAGTTCCAACATTGCACCCAAAAAGCTTAGTCTGGTACACCGATGGATCGAAAATGGATTCCGGAGTTGGAGCTGGTGTCTTTGGACCCAACACCAAAGTGGGTATCGACCATGGGGACGTGTCCCACGGTCCATGCGATCGAAACTTGCGCTGATCTAATCTCCAAAAAAAGGCGCAATCATTCAAATTTTTTCAGACAGTCAGGCAGCCCTACAAGCATTGGCATCCAATACAATGGACTCCAAAACAGTTAAGTGCTGTCACGATGCTCTGCAAACCCTCGCCGAACACAACAAGGTAAGGCTTGGGTGGGTACCGGGCCATCAAGGTATTGCGTGCAACGAACATGCAGACAAACTAGCTAGGGCTGGTTCAGAATCCCTTCTCTGTGGACCAGAACCCTACTGCACAGTCAATTGGACTTCTGCGCTAAGGCAAATTAATGATTGGGAGAAACAACTTCGTCTTGATCATTGGGAGCATGTCCCTGGTCTAAGACAATCCAAGCGATTAATTAAGCATTACTCCTATAAGGGAGTCCTTAGGGATAACATAAGAAAGCTAAAGGCCTTCTTAACAGGTCATTGTGGGCTTAGATATCACCTCAACAAAATGAACCTTTGTCCGGAAACAGAATGCAGATTCTGTCTGGAGGATGTCGAGTCCTCTGAGCATATTTTATGTGAATGTCCGGCTATTCATTGGTTAAGAAAACGTGTCTTTAATAGAGAGACTCGTACGCCAGCAGATATAGCGCACGCTGCTACTAAAGACTTATTGACCTTCGTTAGGGAGGTCGCACGTCTCTTAGATTAACTATTCCCCATTGATACAATAGATCTTACAGGTCGCTGTGTCAGCCAGCTGGGCATGGGTATATAGAAAAAAAAAATCAGCAGCAAATAAGACAATTTCAAACAATTTTAGAATATTTTTCAAACCATTTATATACAGCAAAAATAAAATTGGTCCAAGAATAGATCCCTGAGGTACTCTCAAGTCTATTTATAATGGTTCAGATATTTCATTATTAAATCTAACTACCTGCTGTCTGTTGTGTAGATATGGTTCAAACCATTGGTTTTCAACTGCTCTCAACTGTTCATTTTCTGATCTCAAGAACTTCCTTGGATTTTCATAGAAATCATTTTCTTCAGTCAATAGTGAATTTAAAATTAAATGAAAATAAATTACTGTTTTTTTTTTAAATCATTTTTATTTAGAAAAGCAAGTTATCGAGTTATTTACATCATTTTAATTATTTCAAATTACATGTTACCTTAAGTAGTCTTGTTTTTATAATATTCATGTCGAACTTCAAAATTTTTGTTGGGCTAATAATAATCTAATAATCATTTTTAGCCTTCACACTAATAGTCGCAATATACGATTTTGTATGGAAAATGTCGCCATTGTGGGTTCGAAAAATTTTGCCTACACACTAAAAATGATTATTAGTATCGCAGGTTGTCTTCAACCTTAATATCTGTTTTCTTTTCTATTTAAATTGGAAAAAATAATAAATAAGTGGATTAATCATAAAAAAATTTAATTACATATCAGGAATTACAGCTTCTCGAAACAATTCGTACGGAAAAAACGCTTCTGCTTCTTATATCTCAGTGGTTTCGCAACTTCCAAAAATAAAGAGTTTCCGACTGAACTAATAAGTTTGTCAAGAAAACGGATGCGAGTTGGAGAAACAAATGGAACAACAATAGTATAACATTCTCCAACCGAATGCACAAAATTGACCTAACAATTTGAATTTTCTATATATATAAAAATGGTGTGAAAAATGCATAGTAATTCATCAATTGAGAACAGCTGGTCCAAATTTTTTTTCAGTTGTTCGTAATTGCCAGGAGAAGGTTTTGTACGAAAGAAAATTTTGGGAAATTGGAAAAATCTAAAATTGATTTTTTTTTTGTGTGCAATTGTTCCGGAATCGCTTTTCGAATGGAAAAATAGAAAATACTTAGTGGAGAGCTCGGCAAAAAAAGCGCGAAAAATTTGAATTATTTTTTTCGACGAAATTTTGCATTTTATCGCATGATTTGATGATTTTGGACGAGTTTAAGGAAAATCCATTGTAAAATTTGAAAATTTCGGATAATTGTGAAATTCATTAACGATAAATAAATAATAGATGGCGCTGTGCTGCGATCAATGCCACAACACGATAGATGGCGTTATACGTTGACTCAGGCTGTGCAATTGGCATGACAACTTCGATCTTGAAATTAAAGACGAGATGCGCAACGAAGCTTTAGTTCTGATCGAAGACTAAAAGTGACAAACAACAAATACAAAATGATATTTTTTTGTGAAATTTGACATTACGTAGGTTTAAAACGGTGCGTGCTAATGTGCAGCAGTCTGCTGTTGAAATTGGGAATGCCAGCGCCAAATCGGTAAATGCGCGATGCATTCAATTGCGAATTGCAACGTATAAAATAATAATTAATTCTTAATTTTAGAAAATATTTCTTAAATTTTTTATATACAAAATTCGTTTCTAAAATCAATAAATATTTTTTTGTTTAACTAACATGATGTTTATACCAATAAGAATTATTTTCTTGATTCATGTATTAAATAAAATTAAATAAAGTTAAATACAGTTAAATTAAATTCGAATAAAGCAGAATTTGTTAATTTTTAAATTTTCTCGATTCAAGAAACGGATATTTCTTTGTGTCAACTTTGTGCAGTCAACTTCCTCTCTTTAAGAAGGCCTTGTCTTGCAAGCTATAACTGCTAAATTGTGATATCTGTTTGATGTGGAACTGGCTCAGTTGCTTGAGCGATGGGTCCCCAAATGCCGCCCATTGCAAAGGCATCGCATTCATATGCTACTCGCCTAGGGTTCGACCTGCTCAATACCCAATGCCTGTGTGAAAGCCCAAACCGTGTATAAATCACCTTTCTCCCCCAACACTCACAGCTTAGATTTCCCCACGGCCCATAACTCATCCGCTTACGACCACCCTACAGCCACGGCCAACTTCGATGTAATATATGCGCACGCTTACCTTTGTTGTCAGTTAATTGTACGCACACTTTAACTTAATTGCATAACAAATGGCTGTTCTGTATATGTGATTTCCTGCAATAAAAATGAGCTGAAAACATGCGACACTCTGCCCGCTGCTGTACGAGTACCTCAAGCAATTTAGATCTAGATACTCCTCCGTGTTGACGGCATGTATAAAGTACCTACCGCTTTGCGGTACTCCTTGTGCAATCAAATAAACATGCGAACAAAGGCAATTAACATTACAGAATTTAAATAGACGTTTAAGGAGCTTGCGACACCGCTTCATGCTGCGCGCCCTACAATGACAAATATAATTTTTCAAAACCTCATTAGGATAATCCGAAAACCCAATTAGCCTGTAACTAACACTAAATTACCGCCACATCATTTTGAGATCCCCAACCAAAGCCTACACGCCAGTGCAGAACACATAAGCACACTTAATCCCGTAATTACACAGTGATAGGTTGTGTTTGGCGTGGCAAAGTCCTTAAAACTACCCGCAAAGTGCGGTATCATATAAATATTAGGAAAACTCGCCCAAGCTTAGAGAACCCATCCACTTCCCATACAGAGCAGGGTGTGAAACAGTGTGAAAGTTTAAAACACACTCCACCTACGTGTGTATGGGTACATCCATGCTTTAGGTTGGAAACAAAAAAATGTATATAATCCGTTCAATAAGTAACAATTTGCCCTGTACAAACAAACACAAAACGGAACGAGCACGAAGAAAATTCCTTTAACTCTGATGGCTGGCAGGCAAGGATAATGGCAATATCCCTATCACTCCGACACCCCCATAAGACTGTATAAGTCTGCATTATAATGGATATCCTTTAATTGCCCTTATCCTTTGAAAAGAAGTAAAAGTACAAAAAAAAAAAAAAACGGAAAGTGCACACTAAGACGAAACGGAAGAAACAAAAGTGCTAAACTTTCCATCGACGTAGACACGTAGATGAATGGATTGCGAATTTACCACATCATGCGGGGCCCAGGGAGCATTGTAAAAGCTGCCACCTATCTTTTAGGTGCCGGGCTTAGGGGTCTAACCGCATAGAACGAATAGCACTTGGCTTTTCTTGCAGTTAACTCACTCTGTGTGGGTCACTAGTGTTGTTGACACTTTGAGTGTCACCGGTTGAACTTGTTCCAGATACGAGTCGAGTGCTCGTGCATAGTTGTAGGATGTTGGTGAATTTCATTCCACGAAAGAGTGGACCTGGAAGCACACTCATCATTGTTGGCATACTGAGCGGCAATTGGTTTACAAAACGGTCAATTATATTGAAGTAATGACGTTCTTTTCGGTTGTGTATTGTGTGGTGAGACGTGAGAGTGTGTTTCTATGCTCCCAGAGCCAAAGAGAGAGAGACAGAGAGAGAGAGTGATGAAGACAATGAAAGAGTGAGTGAGTCTGAGTACACGCTGTGGCTGAAATTTTAAAAAGGAATTGGAGCTCACTAATTTTAAACCTATTGAAGTTGTTTGATTGCATATAGAGTGGTCTACTGGACTCCTGAAAGAATCCTTCCAAAGCTCCTGCCGTATCAGTCGATCCATATAAAACCCAACCAGGTTTCGTGGACTACAGAGTTAAGATAACTTAGGTCGCAAGCAAGGAAACTATTCAATAGGGCCAAGGTAAGGAAAACGGTCGAGGATTGGAATAACTAAAAATCCAGCTGCAAATGAATACAAATCAAAAACAAGAATAGAAAGGCTGAGATCATAACACAGCTTTTGCTAAGCTAAGACGTTGACGTCAAGGTAGCCTCAAGACTTCGGAAGATACTATCCAAGGACCCCTCTTCCCTGGGCTACATCAAGAAGTCAGATGGTTCGTGAACGAAGTCTAGTCTCACTCACATAGACTCACTTCGCCGAAGTTGCTCGAGAGCAGGATGATCAGTTCAGACATCGGGCGATCCAGCTCTGTGAGAAGGAAGACAGAAGAGGAACATCTCAAGGGGGTGTTCTCTCTCGTCGCAAAATCTTTAAAATATCCCCACTAAAGGTTGTCTTTTTTTAAGAGGTATAGAGCTTCGAATTGAAAAAAAAACACAAGAAAATCGTTTTATCAATTTGGCTTTATTGGAAGGATAATTTTATGTCATAAATATTTAAATATGATTTCGGGCATATGGCCGCCGCGGCTGATTCGAATAAAGCCAAGCCTAGAGGTCCGATTTTCAACCACTTTTTCCAGCATTTGGGGCTGTATGTCGGCAATAACGCCACGAATGTTGGCTTCCAAGTCCCCTAACGTTTGTGGTTTGTTGGCGTAGCCGACCGACTCCACATATCCCCAAAGAAAATAATCCAATGGTGTCAAATCACACGATCTTGGTGGCCAATTGACAGGTCCATTCGAATGTGTCCTTCAATAAATCGATTGTGACGTGCGCTGTGTGGCATGTAGCGCGTCTTGTTGGAAGCACGTCTCATCCACATTCATGCCATCCAATACGGGGACAAAATAGTCGATTATCATGGCTCTATACCCGTCTCCATTAGCGGTAACTGACTCTCCAGCATCATTTCGGAAGAAGTATGGCCCAATGACTCTACCACACCAAACAGTCAGTTTTTGTTGATGTAATGGCGTCTCAAGGGTCTCATGTGGATTCTCTTCACTACAAATGCGGCAATTTTGCTTGTTGACGTAGCCATTCTACCAAAAATGAGTCTCATCACTGAACAAAATTTTGCGATGAAAATCAGCATCGATATCAATCTCATTTTCGGCCCATACACCAAAATCACGACGCATTGCATGGTCTCGCGGCTTTAATTCTTGCACAAGCTGGATCTTGTAAGGTCGTAAGCCAAGATCTTTGCGCAAAATCTTCCATAAAGTTGATGGACAAAGCTCCAATTGCTGTGCACGGTGGCGAATCGATTCATTCGGGTCCTCTTCAACATTTTGCTCTACAGCGGCAATTGTTCGACGTCTCTGCGGATGCGTATTATCACATAGAATAAATGTAGTGCGCAAACGATCCATGGTTAACCGAATCAATTGCTCTGATGGACTATTATGTCGACCATAAAATGAACGGAGCTTGCGGTAGACTTCGCGAACTGGACCATTATTTTCGAAATAAATTTGCACGTTTTGCAAGCGTTATTCATTTGTCAACCTGTTCATGATGAAATGGCAAACCAAACTGAACATAAATGACATTAGAGTTGCCAGATTTGACCACAAAATGTCAGTTTTATCTCTATTCGAAAAACTGACTTCGAAAAAAAAAAATAAAACTGTAACTTTTTTTCCGGCCGTTAGGTGTTTGCGCGGAATAGATTAAAAAAGTAATGCACGAAATTGATTCCGCTTTTCATAGTTGCATTGGCAATTGTCGAGATTAAAAGATAGGATATGTTTTATCATTGCCCGCTGTCCGGAAGCGGAGATCTGAGCTGATATCTAAGAAAAGTTGTAATTCTCGAATGCCTTCTAGCTTCTAGCTTTGGAATGACTCTAAATCCAAATGAAATATTTTTGTTTTTTAATAAAGTTCAATTACGTACAAAGATATTAAGATACAGATAATCAGATCAGTAATAAACAATAAATTGTATACAATTCAGAAAAGTAAAATGTTCGATTGAAAATACCAGATTTCATCCTACCAAAGTTGAGTGGAGTTACACTCAATCCGACATCGGACGCAAAATATCTCGGCATAGTCATAGACTTATTTTGGAAAAGGAACACAGAAGTGAGGATGAACAAAGGACTCAATGCTTTCTACGCCCGCAAGAAGACCTTCGGGAAAAAATCACTGAACCAATACGTCCATAAAAAGCATAGAAAGTCATATTATATCTGCACCGCATAAAAAGTGTTGTAAAATTTCTTTTAAAATGTTTCTTAAGACCGTTAGTTTAATATATGCGATTGTTCACTGCCACGCCTACTTTTGGGGGGCGTTTTTGTTCGAAATGCATTTATTTCTGAATTACTTGTCGTTACTCAAAATGACATGACAAAATGAAGAACATTTTAATCAACACAAAAAACAGGGAAAACGTAATGGCGCCAACATTTCCATAAATATTTTAAACTGTCAGCAAGCCTTTTGCTTCATCCAGAAGCGACAACGGGTCACCACGCTACTTCCATATACCACCAGGGGTAGGAAGTCTACACGAATGGCAGTGCCCGTCCCGGCAAAATCTGATGGATCCACAAGAGTTGGTTAAACACGTTTGTTCGCTTTCTATAATTGACTCAGATGTTATCGTGTCACACTTTAGCGACTACGTCCCTACTCAGGTTTGGTCACCCTCTTGTAATGCACTGTTGGAGAAGCCACAAAGATATGGAACAAAATACATTGAACCATCAGCAATGGGTAAATGGAAGAATGACACCTGCTGCGGGATGAGAAACCTATGACAACACTTTGGCAAACATCACCGAGAAGCAGTGATGAGCCATGCAAAACCTAGGCCGGCCGTGACGCCCTCGCCATTAATCGTCTTCAGAATACCTCCATTTTCAACAGAAAAATAGGAATCCCTCAGGATTGGCCAGTTAATTCTCGACATGAATGAAACACTGAGCCGGTTCCGCAACGCCACCATGCAAATAGCAATTGACAGAAGAATAACAAGGACATTGAGTCAAAACCATGCTTACAAACCCCGCCCGAAGATCTGCTGTCCATTGACTTGCAGCGACTTGTATCTCATCCTCCACCTGCGTGTATCTATTGTTGCTTTCTAACGAAATATCCTCACAGTTAAATCCGTCCATTCACATGCACACCACGATGGCTGGGTTATGTTATGAATAAAGGAACAAAACGTGAAGGCCACTCGACTCACAGTCACGCACCCCCACTTGGCTCCTCTTTCAAGAAACTCGACTCTGTCATTCATCTAAATACAATATCCAGCCACCGTTAATGGTTCCCCTTGCACCACATACAACTTGTGAATTTTTTTTTGGGACACGATTAATGTCCTTGGCCTCTCATTTTGTTTTTATTTCGAAGCGCGTAGAGATATGCATTCGACAACCGAAAACCCCGCCCGGTTTCTCATTCACTTGAACATGTCACCGACAGGAAGGTCAGCAATTCTAAAGCGCTGAGGTGGAGAGCCTTCACTGAAAATGAAACTGAAGCAGAATTCAATATTGGTACGTAGAACACATTATCATCAACATTATTTCAAGGATGCACGAGAACGAACACAACGGCAACTGAAATTAAATATAAATGAAAGGACTCAAGCTATTCTTGGAATATAAAAGGATACCTACTGCAAATCTATCTCTCTTGGTTCCCGTTTAATTTTTGATGCAAATACCAAAAAGGATATGTGCACATTACTTGAGTCACCGTCGCCCGTACCCCCTGTTAACTGTACATTGTTTTTGCTAGTCCTTCATCTGTGAAATCGTGGGGATTGTACTAAATTTGCACACCCGTCACCCCCCAGTAGGTGGAATAAAATTATTTAAAAATGAGATTTGACGATACACCATTCCGAATGAAAGGATATCGTTGCTTAGCAGCACACAGTGGGTCGATGGGATGGTCGTACACAGAAAAAAATCTCCGAGCAGAATCACTTACCTTGAATCTTTGAATTTTCCGCACCACTTGATTGCTTTTATGGAGGACGAACGAAAGAAACAATATAGCACAGAAAAAAAAAAGAAAAAAAACCAGACCACAGAACAGATGGAAAGAAAATCCTTTCATTTGCCCTAGGAGCACAGATGAACAGATTCTCATTTTGCTCTGTACCGCTTTTTGAAGAATGAGGATGGATAGAAAGAAAATAAGGGAGGCGAGCGCGGACTTTTTTGCAATACGCTCATTGTTTGGCTGTGGGTTTAGTTAGCGCGGTCTATCCGCCGTCGCCATGCTACTTTAATGTGAATGAAAATAACTTCACATCCTGGCAAATGACGGGGAAAACTTATCCCTCAGTGTGTGAACACAAAACGTCGTGAAACTTCAACCTCAAATAGTTCTTTTAACGAAAAGTTGCTGATGAGTTTCTCTATTTGTTTCATGGTGTACGAAAGTTCATAACCTCAATGATCAATTGGCGCGGTTTCCCTCTGTTTCGTTCTAGTTATAGGATATTTCCTCAATCCCAAATGATTTTTTTTTAGAGTGTCTTTTCTGGGGTGACCCCACTGGCATTTAGGTAGTTGGTGGCGTCAAAGTTTCGCTTTTAAGTTCGTCGGTGGGTTGTAGCATTTGGCCCTTGGTATTTGTCCGTGACAACGCATATTTTAGACCCCATACCCAATCACCCTTCCTTCTATTTTTCCGTTTTCAAACTCAACTCATAGCTTTATTTCTTATGATGTCGTCAAACCTTCTTTTTCGCCCAACAAGGCACTTCTTCTGGGGCTTGTACTAGTCAACAGGAGCATTTAAACATGCAACGCTTTTTTTTCCAGGCTTGTTGTTTTGTTTTAAAGACCCCTGCTGAACCTACTCGTGGAAATGTAAATCAAACTCAGTCCCATCTAAGTACTCACTATAACTTGGTCAGAACTTCCTTATTCAAAATGTCAATAAGTTCAAAACTATCCCGCCCAATTCAGCCAACTAACCATATACACAAACCCGCTTATCTGAGACCCCTTTAGTGATAGATAACTGGTTGAACTATACATTAGGTCCCGTCGTATTTAACCCATCATAAGGTGTTTATAACTTTCTTATTCAACTTGTCAGTAGGTTTAAAATTATCCCATCCAAGTTAGTTAACCTAGCTTATATACAAAGCTACTTAGCTGTGGCACCTTATGAGTCGGAAAGTCTTGTATCCTATTTAAACCTTATCATATTTGACATGTGGTGAGACTCTCAGAACTTCCGTCGTCAGCATGTCAGTTGATTCAACTATGTCCCACTTAGTATACGTTCGAACCATCTCAGCGAAGACACCTTAGGCGGCAAATAATTGGCTTACTTGTCTCTGTGTAAACCTTTTAGTCCCAAAGTACTTTACGCATCATAAGCTGCTCAGATCCTTCTTATAAGAACGGTAGGTTTGAAATTATCCCACCCAACATAGTAATTTTAGCTTATGTTCAAACCCACTTAGCTGACGCACCTTATGAGTCGGAAACTCTTGTTTTACCGGTTAACTATTTAAACCTTAAACCCCATCATTAACTTATGATAAAGCGCTCACGACTTCCGCCTTCAACGCGCCAGTTGATTCTACATTTTCCCAACCATGTAATTCAGTTTAGCATATGTTCAAACCCACTTAGTTAAGACACCTTAGGTACCAAATAATTAGCTTACTTGTCTCTGTGTAAACATTTTAGTCACAAAGTACTTTCCGCATCATAAGCTGCTCAGAACCTTCTTATAAGAACAATAGGTTTGAAATTATCCCACCCAAGATAGTAATTTTAGCTTATGTTCAAACCCACTTAGCTGACGCACCTTATGAGTCGGAATCTCTTGTTTTACCGATTAACTATTTAAACCTTAAGCCCCATCATTAACTTATGATAAAGCGCTCACCACTTCCGCCTTCAACGCGCCAGTTGATTCCACATTTTCCCACCCATGTAATTAGTTTAGCATATGTTCAAACCCACTTAGTTAAGACACCTTAGGTACCAAATAATTAGCTTACTTGTCTCTGTGTAAACATTTTAGTCACAAAGTACTTTCCGCATCATAAGCTGCTCAGAACCTTCTTATAAGAACAGTAGGTTTGAAATTATCCCACCCAAGATAGTAATTTTAGCTTATGTGCAAACCCACTTAGCTGAGGCACCTTATGAGTCGGCAACTCTTGTTTTACCGGTTAACTATTTAAACCTTAATCCCCATCATTAACGTATGATAAAGCGCTCACGACTTCCGCCTTCAACGCGCCAGTTGATTCTACATTTTCCCACCCATGTAATTCAGTTTAGCATATGTTCAAACCCACTTAGTTAAGACACCTTAGGTAGCAAATAATTAGCTTACTTGTCTCTATGTATACCTTTAGTCCCGTCGGACTTTCCGCATCATAAGCTGCTCAGAACTTCCTATAAGAACAGTAGGTTTGAAATTATCCCACCCAAAATAGTAATTTTAACTTATGCGTAAACCCACTTAGCTAAGACACCTTAGAATAATTGGCTTACTTCTCTCTATGTATACCTTTATTGCCGTCATACTTAACACAATCACAAGCGGCTCAGTACTTCCTTATTCCATCTGTCACTAGGTTTAAAGCTTCCCCAGCCAAGTTAACCAACTTAGTTGACATACAAACCGTTTAGCTGAGACACCTTATATTTGAGGTAATTGCCTTACTTGCCTCATGTAAACCACAAGTCCTTTTGTATTCAACGTAACGAGCTAAAATCCTATTTAGATAATGATATCAGGACCTGACATGATAGTCTTGGGGCTCTACTGACAGGCTGCATCTTTACATCGACCTTGTTTAGGTACGTTTAGGGGGATATTTGGGGAAAGTTAGGACACACTTTCCGCAGACTTCCAGTGATTTCCCTTTGTACGTTTAAAACGAACCATAGAGTACAGAGATCGTCGGTCCCATTTGTCTTGACCGTGTTTAATGAAGGAGATCCATCTTTTGTGTAAGAAGCTTTGCTTTAGACGCTGCCGACTTGAAGTGAAAATAATCTCCAACCCATCGGGTCTTTAAATGCAACCTGAGGCTCGATTGGTCTATAGGTTGGCCTCAGAATGTGTAAAGAATTCAAAGAGGATTACCGACAGAAAACACTTGGAGGCAGTTGACTATGTAAGCGTTAAGCTAAAGAAGCTTGTTGATTTAAGCCCAGGCTTGCCCTGAAAAGACACATCTCCTTTCTAATTAAATAGGATTAACCTGAATCCTTCGGTGAAGACAAAAATCCGTCGAAGAGTATATATCTGCTCCTTGAAATATAACTGGACCAAAACCTCTTGGGTTCGAAGAGGAGCTAGCTCGCTGGAAGATCAAAAGATCCAAATCAGGTCCGAAATGGTCAGCGGGACCTCTAAGTCAAAGTATAAATCTCTCCCTAACTGTCTAAAACTACCGGTTGAGTTTCTAAAGCCACCTCCGATTCAACAACATTTCGCTCTCCTGTTCGACGGCAATGTTTTGGCATCATTCTGGCACTTGACAAAGTGGCATTTAGCAAAGCGTGTTCGCAATGAATGTGCTCCCTTATGTCGAGTGTATTACGCGTCAGAGCAAAATGTCGTACACAACACCGGCAACGAAAAGGTGCATCAGGTTACTGTATCTATCTTTGCACCTACGGGTGGCGGGTTAACTCAATCCGCAATTGCATTAACACGTCCTCCTGCGAGTACTTAAAGTGCAACGTCGCGAGAGTTTTGTCACCACACACTGGGGTCCCCGCTCCAACACAAACAGGCACACGCACACGACCAACTATGGTCCTTAAGTAAACCTAAGTGCATTTTGCAATTTCTCCCACGCAGAACCGCTCTAATTGGTGTTCAGTACAATTTCATTGAGAGTCTTCTATGCATCGAGCACGAGCAGCATTCGAGCGTGTGAGGCGGCACGGCGATGTCAAGAAGAACAACCCTATCCGTCCATACATATGGACTGGGACTGGCTGTGCAGCAAGCAAGAACTTTAAAATCCAATTTCAACGGATACAACTTTGTTCGTCCTTTGTGTGTGAGTGTGTGTGTTTTTTTTTTTTTTTTTTTTTAACTTTCTCCTGCAACAAGAGACAAGGGAGGACTTTACACATTCCACAGCTATGCATCAGCATATCTGCCTCATGTGTGAAGATGGTATCTCATATTTGCCAGGTACGTTGCGGTATGGTCGTCCCACTACCACCCACCTCTACGAGTGCGGAGTAAATGCCAGTCACATAAAAGAGGATGACCATCGGCAGGTGCATAGATGTGTATGCAATTTGTGCGCTTTGCAAAATTATGAATACTTGGAAGCTGAACTGAACACGAAGAGAAATATATATCTTCAAAGTGAGCTCTGCTGGAACGTATATGTTTCGAAGTTGATTCAGCTTGGTCAATTGCAGGCACTTGTATTTCAGGCAACTTTTCTGAAATATTAAAAGATTTCCGGTAAGGGTTGCCTTTTGTGTAGGTGCAAGTGGCATTCATCCTTTAAATGTTTAATGTTTTCCATTGTTCCGACTTGTAAGCGCTCTGGCAAATTGCTGAAATCTCTTTGAGCGTGATAATAATTGCTGAAGGATCCGTTGGCAACTACTGTGCGACTTGTAGCCCATGAAGTCCTTTGAGATTGTACGATTTTAGGCATGAGTTCATTTTGTTGTTTTGAGGATGATTTCCAGGAAAGGAATGGGTTCCTTATGCTCGATTGTGTCATTAGAATCTGTCACTGTATAGATTACATTTTGTTTGCAAGTTTGCAAAATCTGGATTTTTTTTTAACAAAATTCAACCAAATCCAGTTCTTAAAGGAAACACCAAGTGAGAGAAAGAGAAGATTTTCCTTGAATTTCAACCCACAAATATCGGTTTGTAAAACCTTTGTAAATCTGTCAAACTATTGAACTGACATTTTGTAAAATTAGTTGTTCAGCATGTTCCCGCACTTTTTTTTTTTTTTTTTAAAAAACTCCGTATCCCCTTCTTCCGAAGCTTATCATTTACGAATCTTTTTAGGAAAAGTACGGGAACGGACCTTTTTGTTGACTTATTATTTAATATTGAATCAAAATCCTATTGCAAATGTTTTCTTACAAATTGTTTTTTTTTCTTGTTTGCAGGTGAGTTGACCGAAAGTGAGCAGCGCTGTTATTGGATACGGATGTTAACTATGGATTATATCAAAAACTGTCGGGCGCCAGTTAAGAGAATTGTGGATCAAGTCAATTAAGAGCGAGAGGCTCGGGGAACTCCTTTTAAAAACAAACAGCAAACTAGCTGTCACCTGAATACGATATTTAAAAAAAATTCTGTGGTCACAAGGAAAAACCGCTAAAGTCTGTTTTACTCATTGTTTAGGAGAGCAGTTTAACGTTTTTTTTTGACTCTATTGACTTAAGCTGTTGTTTTTTTGTTGATATTGTGGACAAATTGTAAAAGATATAAAGCTGAAAAAAACTACAAAATAGATTTGAGTACACTGAATCGAATGGCATAAAAATCTCAATTTCGTCTAAAGTCGACTTTAGCGGTTATGGTTTGTGGCCACAGAATTAAAGTTCTCCGAACTCGTTGTAGGCTTTTCGAGAAGCTAACCGAAGACACTGATGCGCTTTGTTTGGAATATATATTGTAGAAACTGTAAGCCATAGGTGTCAAGGTCCGCTTTTGAAGAGCCACCAAAAGCAAAGTTCATAACAAGGCCGCATAAGGGCTTCATGACATCAATCATCTACGATTTGAATGGAACGTACACTTTTCACTAAATACCGTTCTATAGACCTTCAGCGAGGTTGTAAATTCATTTTCCTATGCACGTGTCATGACAGGTTTTCTGAAGCTGATATCTTTCACGTCCGGGGGGTAGCTATTTGCAGCAGGTATAACCAGCCAAATTTGCCAATTCAGTTAGAGAAGAGGTGGTTTCCACACCAGCCGACAGACATATGTTAGTCGGATCACATGGACGTAAAGAGGCAAGTTCGACTTGAAAAATGAAGTCGATTTAGGTGACTCTCTTGACAATGTAAGACTAAGTATGTCTAAATTATAGATTCAGATTCAATAATGGGAGATGACTAAAAGACTAGACCAAACCGGGCTGTATGGAGCCCCATTCGTTTTACTTCGAGAAGCAAGTGAATCATGCCGTTTTGTAAAATTAGGCTGGAAGTTGTAAAGGTGGATGGTAGCATTGTACCCTTCACCCTGTAAGTGTATAGGAGGACATATGACGAGTTTCTGATTGGCGAAGGCAAGGGGGTGAAAGAGAATGAAGCTAAAATGTCGGTAAAGGGTTTTTTTCTTTTTTTTTAAACGCATGCCCAGCTGGCTGACACTGCGACCTGTAAGATCTATTGTATCAAGTCGGTAAAGGGTACAGCAACTAAAACGGGACGGGACTATGTACTATAATTAAGATCTAGTAGGAGGAATGATATAGTCAAGACTCTGAGTGAGTGAATCAGTATGCCGCACGTTTATAAAGGGACTTGACAACTTCTTCTTTAAATAAAGGGTTTTTCAACAGGGACGCTACAAAAGTAGAGCGATAGGGACAGCAAACGACGCCGAATTTGTTGCCGCTCTTTTGACATTTCTCTTCAGTAAGGTTTGCCATTTCATGATGGAAAGATATACGAGCCAGCAACGAGTTGAAATTATTAAAATTTACTACCGAAATTCGGAGTCAGTGGCCTCAACGTTAAGAGCGCCACGTCCAATTTATGGTCGTCATAATCGTCCTAGCAGATCAACAATTGAGCGTCTGGTGGAAAAATTTGAATCCACAGGCACAGTACAAAATGTTCCCGTGCCGGTGAGACAAAGAAGTGCCCGTAGTGTCGAGAATATTGCTGCCGCTGAGGCTTCAGTTGAAGAAAGCCCAAATGTGTCTCTCACACGTCGTTCTCAAGCGTTGGACATCTCTGTGACGTCGTTGTGGCGAATTTTGCGAAAAGATCTTGACGCAAGAACTGAAGACCACCAGAAGCGTCGTTTGTTCGTGAATTGGGCTGAGCAACAACTTGAAAATGATTCGGATTTTCATCGAAAAATCATCTTCAGCGATGAGGCTCATTTCTGGCTGAATGGCTTCGTCAATAAACAAAATATGCGGTATTGGTCAGGCAGCAATCCAAACGTACTCCATGAGTCATCATTGCATCCCGAAAAAATTACGGTTTGGTGTGGTTTATGGGCCGACGGCGTCATTGGGCCGTAGATCAAGACCGGCACGTTACTGTGAATGGGAATCGCTACCGTTCAATGATAACCGAATATTTTTGGCCCCAATTGGATGATATGGACTTGGAGGACATTTGGATCCAACAGGACGGCGCCACAAGCCACACAGCGAATGTCACAATCAATATATTGGATACCAAGTTTGGAGAACGTGTTATCTCACGAAATGGTCCAGTCGCTTGGCCGCCTCGGTCGTGCGATTTGACGCCGTTAGACTATTTCCTGTGGGGCTACGTCAAGTCTATAGTCTATGCCAACAAGCCAGCGACGATTGATGAACTTCGTACGAATATCGAACGTGAAATTGCAGCAGTATCGGCCGATTTATGCTTGAAAACCGTCGAAAATTGAGTTCAGCGTCTGGACTTCTGCAAGCGTGCCCGTGGTGGCCATGCAAAAGAAATCGAGTTCCATACATAATGGCATCGAACGTACTTTCACTGGGATAAAGAATTTCATTGATATCCAAAACCGTTTTTGTTTTATTTAAAAAAAAAAACTTTTGTAGCGCTCTTATTGCAAAACCCTTTAGATTGCAAACTACTTGAGATATTTGATATTTGATTGGCTTGAAATACTGTCAAAACATTTATGAATGGAGTTCGACTTCGTTCATATGTCCACCACGGGAACGTATGCAGCGGTCGATACGTTGAGCCCAATTTTCGTTGACTCGGCGGCACATTTCGACCGATGCGGCCGCTATTTCTCGTTCAATATTGGCTCTGAACTCCCTTAATGTCGCCGGCTTGTTGGCATACCAATGATTTATTGTAGCCCCATAAAGCAAAAAGTCTAGAGGCGTTAAATCACACGTTCTCGGCGATTCCGTTTCTCGAGACAACACGTTCACCGAACTGAGACTTCAATACCTCGATTGTTGCTGTGTGGCACCGTCTTGTTGGAACCACATATCACTGAAGTCCACTTCATGCAATTGCTCAAGGAAATAACGTTACAACATGTCTCTGTAGCGAATACCATTCACCGTAACATGCTTTGCTTCACGTAACTTCAATAATCGTCTATCGTCCAGACGATATCGTTTTGACGATTGAACATTTGCTTCACGGAACTCGATAATCGACAGACTACTATCGTCAAGACGATAGCGTTTGCGCGATAGCTAAAGAGGTATCGTCTTGCACTGTTTTGTGTATTTTGCAGGCAATCGAATTTTTTTTCATGAATTTGAGTGTAATTTTTTTTAATGATTCCAAATATATATGTGTTATGTTTATATGTGTTTCCTGCCAATTCATCGCACATTTTATTTATATGGTGTTTTCCTTGGACAGAATTGGGTTTGTAGCCCTTTGCCAAGTCCGGATGTGACTCCATATATTCAATCAAAATTACCATTTGCTTCGGCGTAGCTGACCTTAATAAAAATATGTTAGATATTTATATTATTAATCAAAAATTAGCAAAGATTAACTAGGTATGTACTTACATTTTGCAATTTGAGAATCAAAAAATTTGCCGGCACCAAAGACAAAAACCAAAATTGTTTAACAAATGCCATTTACGATGACGTCTAGTGCCTATTCCAACTACAGTTTGTGAGCTTCTGGGAGATACCGAAAGTTCTCAAACTTTGTGTGAAATAAACGATGGACGACACGATAGTAATGGAGTTACGTGGAGCAAATTAATGACGAAATCGTTGACTACTATCGCGCAAACGATTATCGTTTTCAGAGTTACGGAATGAGTGTCCTGAATTTTATTGTTACCCAATATTTGTTTCAACTAATAATGATAAACATGATCATGAGAATTAAACGCTGACGCTGCACTGCATTCGTTGTGTATGGCTAATAATCAGACGCTGACGCTGCAGTGCATTAGAAGCGTGTGGATAATATAAAAGCACAAACATTTACACGGAATACTTTTAAAAATGATAAATGAGACGTATGGGAACAATAATTCCCCAACATTTCCACGTCCTATTTTTAATCAGGAAAAAAAATGAGTGCAAGTCAAAAAACAGCCAGCACGGTAATCTTATCCACAAAGTAGTCAAAGCGAATGCACTGGCTGGAACACGGCCAGAATTTGTTTATTTCCCGGGAACAAATGAGGGTAACAGGGAAGTCCAAAGAGGATTTCTTCATAAATTCGGGTTTCATCAAGTTAAAAAATCCAGGTGGGGAATTGGGAGCACGGCACCGGTGTCGAAAAGGATTTTACTCTCTAAATGTTCAAGTTTAAGTTGATTCTAATGGATATTGTTGCACGTTGTAGAGAAAGTGCGCATGATTCACGAGTTTTCAACTCGTCAAGCATTCAAAGAAGACTAGACGAGATGAATCGCATGGGAGGAATTACACTTGGCAATGGCGGATACAAACAAAACAGAATAACGATGACACCATTTAGACAAGGGACTAGCTTAACTGCATCCGAACAATCTTATCAACGACATCATATTCTTGCAAGAGGAGTAGTTGAAAGAACATTTGGACAGTTGAAAAACTGTTTCAGGTGGTGCTTTAACGGATTCCAATGCAATTTAAACACAGCGAAGAATTCAATATCTGCGATTGCAGTCAAGACTCAAAACGATTTCCTAATTGGAGATGCACCTCAACTACGTAGGTAAATTGAGACAAAGAATTATAAAATCCAGTTGTCTACATTGTGTCATGTTTTTGTGTTCCTAGATCTTGACGACGGCAATGCAGAGCACTGGAATTTGCTCGAAGAAAATCACCGAGGCGCAAGACAATTGAGAACAAGTTTCATTACCACACATTTTTCCAACAATAACTGAATTAAAAATGCAATCTTTGTATTAAATCCTATAATTAAAAATACCCAGTCTTTGTACAGGGTGGCTGATGAATATTGCTACTTTAAAAAACTCAAATAACATTTTTTTCAGTGTTTAAAACTCATTTTTCTTTTATTCATGTTAAAGCTCATTCAATTTTATTAAACATAGATTAGTGAGTGGAATTTAAATGCCCCCCTGCTCGTTGACGCATGTGCGGCATCTTACCAAAAATTTATTCATTACTGCTTGGACAGTTCAGACAGGAATAGCCGCAATTGCTTCTCGAGTGGATTGCTTTAGTTCATTCAAATTTGTTGGCTGTGTGTTTGTAGACTTCCTGTTTGCAATAACCCCACAAGAAAAAGTCAGGTGCAGTAAGGTCAGGCGACCTGGGGGGCCAACGGAATGTGGACTTTCTGGATATCAGCTTATTCGAAAATTTTCGTCGCAATTCTGTCATAACAGGCCGGGCTATGTGAGGAGTTGCAGCATCTTGCTGAAAGCACACAAAGTTGAAAGAAATTCTCATTCGGCGTAATTCTGGATAGAAAAACTCTCTCAACATGCTCAAGTAACGGTCTCCAGTAACCGTAACGGTGTGACAGTTTTCTTCGAAGAAGTAGGGCCCGACAATGCAGCGTGAAACTGCACACCACACTGTGACACGAATTGGATGCAATTCCGTCTCTTGGAGTATCTGTGGGTTTGAAGCACTCCATATTCGACAAATTTGTTTGTTTATGTTGCCGTTTAAATCGAAATGGGCCTCGTCAGGCATCAAAAGACAGTTCAACATGTTTCCGTCCTCTTCCACCATTTGAAACATCTTCTGGCAAAATTCCAAGCGAATCGGCAAGTCTGCTGCGTTCAGTTTGTTGGCCATTTGAGTTTTATATGGGAATAAGTCCAAATCATTGTGCATAATTGACTGCAATGACTGTCAGAGGCAGATAAGCTTCTTGTCGAAAGTCTTGGATTGTTTTGTATGGCAGCAGCGAATGTTTCCTCTGAAGGGTTTCGATGGTAAGGTCTTCTTTTGACTGTCCCATGCTCGGCAAAATCGTTAACAAGTCTCATTATGGTCCATCTGCTCGGAGGATTGCCGCCAAACGTGCGCCCATACTCTCTTTGAACCGAAACTACGGACTCCACTGGGTGATAGCGGCGGACAATCCAAATTCTTGTTTCAGTGTCCCAGTTATCATTTTTTGTTAAATCTAAAAATGAATCTGAAAAATAAAAAAAAATTAACCAGATTCATTAAATGGAAAAAAAGTTATTAAATTTTTTTTTTTTTTTTGTAGCGTCTTTCATCATATTACATTTTCACAATTCACTTCACATTATTCAAGATTGGTTAAAATAAATCAGTTCTTTTTATTTCATTCTCGATTTGCAAACTTATGAGTTCCATTTGTTTTATATTAAATTGTTTTTGCATTTCGAACAACTCATTTTGCTTTTCTGCAAAACATCCTTTCCAGTAATTGTAAGCTTTTTCTTCGATGCTGTTAGTTTAGTTTGTTTCGGCATCAAATCAGCGGTTGGATTTTGCTCTTCAATCAGAAGCGCATCGCTTTCGAAATCATCAACATCGTCCTTGAAATCTTCTGCCAACAATTCTCTGATTGAATAATCTAAGCCAGCTTTGTTCCTTGGATTCCGGTCCGCCACCACTACCATTTGCATGCGTTTCTCTAGCTATAAATTCTGGAGCGTGCCGAAGTCTTCATTCTCATCCACTGTGCCTTTAATTCATTAATTGCCAAATTGACACCAACAGCTAGGTTTCACATTTCACTTTCACTCGAAATAAAGTCGAAATCTAAAAGTGGAATTTGGTGCTCTACATTGATTTAAAATTTTTCGAAATTGGAACAAAGTGAAATTGACAGGTTCCTCAATTCGATTTCATCGATTGAAAAATGATTTCAAATCGATCATATCTATCAGTGTGAACTAGTGGAAAGCAGACGACAGACGTTATTAAAAATGTATAATAATAATAACTAGTATCGCTTGTGTTCGAAAATCGACCATTCCTTTTATAAGTATGTAAAATGTAATACTAAAATACGTACCACAATTATTTTCTTTGTGTTTTTTTTTTATTAACGAAAAGAGCGACATCTGGATATCGAAAACATACGTAAATGAGCTGCTCCATTGGAAACAGGTTCTAATCTAAGATGATTTATATTTGAATACTGTGGTAATAATGCCGGTGAGAACTTGAATGTCGCCAAAATCCTTTCAATTACCTGTTTTGTATGTGGAATTCATAACTTAATTTTACCAGCTTTAATGGCCACATGTACCCACGATTTTTGGTTTGTGCACATCTCTGGCACAGTACCTTTTTGAATGATATAAGTTTTATTCTCCTCATTTCATAATAAATACTTAAAAAGTGTACGGAAACTTTTGATGTTCACGTATTAATATAGTAATAGTTACATTAGAGGTTCTTTGCATATATTTATTGAAAAATATAATTTGAGGGGCAAGCATAAGAATACTGCACAGGATGCAATATTCATTACATTTATGTCGAATCATAAGGACCTTTCTAGAGGATTCAAAGCAATATCTGCATCTTTTTCAACTGATCTTTGAAAGTTTCCGTCGGCATGAAAACGAAGAGCTGTAGCCAACTGCAAACGTACAAGGAATTGAAGATTGTTGAAGATGCGGCCTAACAGTTTGCAGCACCATTAAGAAATCACATTTGTTTAGTCGGTAGTATGATACAAATCTAAATGGAATAAGAAATAAGTAAGAAATTTGAACTTTCTTATACGATTTATAATTTTATGTATGCATCATTTCCAATTGATTTGAATGGTCTCTCAGCATACGCCTTTTAATTTTACCTTCTGCATACTTTTCTTTTTGGGTTTGCAACATCGCGAAAACGAGACGAAATTTAAAACAAACAAACCATTTTTATCAAAATTATATTTTTGCATCGTTTCAAATGACAGATATCAGCTGTTTTTAATTTCACAGAAAGTGATTTCGAAAAATGTTCCATATTAGTAAATCGGTGGAAATGTGGAACACTAAAATCGAACTCACTCGATTTGAAATTTCGATTTCATTTCTCTCGAATTCCGGAACCTAGCTGCTATATTCATTATTTCAGTGGCAATTATTTTCCACGAATCATTTTTATACCCTTCAAAGGAAGGTAGTATATTCACTTTGTCTAAAAAATGGGCTATGTCGGTCAAGTAGGTCTGGTACCTGCCATTCAAATCCAATATTAGAAAACACGATAGCGTCGAAGAGAATCTACATAAACAAGTGAAATTTTGTGAATGGACTTATTTTTATTGTCGTCAAGTTGGTATTAAAAATGGGCTATGTCGGTTAAGTAGTTCTGGTACCTCCCATACAAAACCAATATCAGGCCCATGTGTCTCTATGTCTGTTGACAACAGGATAGCGTCCAAAGAAACCAACCTAAACGAATGATGTTTGGTGAATAGACTTATTTTTATCGTCGTTAGGTTGGTATAAAAAATGGGCTATGTCGGTCAAGTAGTTCTGGTACTTGCCATACAAAATCAACATCAGGCCCATCTGTCTCTATGTCTGTTGAAAACACGATAGCGTTCAAAGAAATTAACCTAGACTAATGATGTTTGGTGAATAGACTTCTTTTTATCGTCGTTAGGTTGGTATAAAAAATGGGCTATGTCGGTCAAGTAGGTCTGGTACCTGCCATTCAAATCCAATATTAGAAAACACGATAGCGTCGAAGAGAATCTACATAAACAAGTGAAATTTTGTGAATGGACTTATTTTTATTGTCGTCAAGTTGGTATTAAAAATGGGCTATGTCGGTTAAGTAGTTCTGGTACCTCCCATACAAAACCAATATCAGGCCCATGTGTCTCTATGTCTGTTGACAACAGGATAGCGTCCAAAGAAACCAACCTAAACGAATGATGTTTGGTGAATAGACTTATTTTTATCGTCGTTAGGTTGGTATAAAAAATGGGCTATGTCGGTCAAGTAGTTCTGGTACTTGCCATACAAAATCAACATCAGGCCCATCTGTCTCTATGTCTGTTGAAAACACGATAGCGTTCAAAGAAATTAACCTAGACTAATGATGTTTGGTGAATAGACTTCTTTTTATCGTCGTTAGGTTGGTATAAAAAATGGGCTATGTCGGTCAAGTAGGTCTGGTACCTGCCATTCAAATCCAATATTAGAAAACACGATAACGTCGAAGAGAATCTACATAAACAAGTGAAATTTTGTGAATGGACTTATTTTTATTGTCGTCAAGTTGGTATTAAAAATGGGCTATGTCGGTTAAGTAGTTCTGGTAGCTCCCATACAAAACCAATATCAGGCCCATGTGTCTCTATGTCTGTTGACAACAGGATAGCGTCCAAAGAAATCAACCTAGACTAATGATGTTTGGTGAATAGACTTCTTTTTATCGTCGTTAGGTTGGTATAAAAAATGGGCTATGTCGGTCAAGTAGTTCTGGTACCTGCCATACAAAACCAATATCAGGCCCATGTGTCTCTAAGTCTGTTGACAACAGGATAGCGTCCAAAGAAATCAACCTAGACTAATGATGTTTGGTGAATGGACTTATTTTTATCGTCGTTAGGTTGGTATAAAAAATGGGCTATGTCGGTCAAGTAGTTCTGGTACTTGCCATACAAAATCAACATCAGGCCCATCTGTCTCTATGTCTGTTGAAAACACGATAGCGTTCAAAGAAATTAACCTAGACTAATGATGTTTGGTGAATAGACTTCTTTTTATCGTCGTTAGGTTGGTATAAAAAATGGGCTATGTCGGTCAAGTAGTTCTGGTACTTGCCATTCAAATCCAATATTAGAAAACACGATAACGTCGAAGAGAATCTACATAAACAAGTGAAATTTTGTGAATGGACTTATTTTTATTGTCGTCAAGTTGGTATTAAAAATGGGCTATGTCGGTTAAGTAGTTCTGGTAGCTCCCATACAAAACCAATATCAGGCCCATGTGTCTCTATGTCTGTTGACAACAGGATAGCGTCCAAAGAAATCAACCTAGACTAATGATGTTTGGTGAATAGACTTCTTTTTATCGTCGTTAGGTTGGTATAAAAAATGGGCTATGTCGGTCAAGTAGGTCTGGTACCTCCCATACAAAATCAACATCAGGCCCATGTGTCCCTATGTCTGTTGAAAACAGGATAGTGTCCAAAGAAATCAACCTAGACTAATGATGTTTGGTGAATGTACTTCTATTTATCATCGTTAGGTTGGTATAAAAAATGGGCTATGTCGGTCAAGTAGTTCTGGTACTTGCCATACAAAATCAACATCAGGCCCATCTGTCTCTATGTCTGTTGAAAACACGATAGCGTTCAAAGAAATTAACCTAGACTAATGATGTTTGGTGAATAGACTTCTTTTTATCGTCGTTAGGTTGGTATAAAAAATGGGCTATGTCGGTCAAGTAGGTCTGGTACCTGCCATTCAAATCCAATATTAGAAAACACGATAACGTCGAAGAGAATCTACATAAACAAGTGAAATTTTGTGAATGGACTTATTTTTATTGTCGTCAAGTTGGTATTAAAAATGGGCTATGTCGGTTAAGTAGTTCTGGTAGCTCCCATACAAAACCAATATCAGGCCCATGTGTCTCTATGTCTGTTGACAACAGGATAGCGTCCAAAGAAATCAACCTAGACTAATGATGTTTGGTGAATAGACTTCTTTTTATCGTCGTTAGGTTGGTATAAAAAATGGGCTATGTCGGTCAAGTAGTTCTGGTACCTGCCATACAAAACCAATATCAGGCCCATGTGTCTCTAAGTCTGTTGACAACAGGATAGCGTCCAAAGAAATCAACCTAGACTAATGATGTTTGGTGAATGGACTTATTTTTATCGTCGTTAGGTTGGTATAAAAAATGGGCTATGTCGGTCAAGTAGTTCTGGTACTTGCCATACAAAATCAACATCAGGCCCATCTGTCTCTATGTCTGTTGAAAACACGATAGCGTTCAAAGAAATTAACCTAGACTAATGATGTTTGGTGAATAGACTTCTTTTTATCGTCGTTAGGTTGGTATAAAAAATGGGCTATGTCGGTCAAGTAGTTCTGGTACTTGCCATACAAAATCAACATGAGGCCCATCTGTCTCTATGTCTGTTGAAAACAGGATAGCGTCCAAAGAAATCAACCTAGACTAATGATGTTTGGTGAATGTACTTCTATTTATCATCGTTAGCTTGGTATTAAGAATGGGCAATGTCGTTCAAGTAGTTCTGGTACGTCCCATACAAAACCAATATTAGAAAATACATGTTGAAAACACGATAGCGTCGAAAATAATCTACATAGACAAGTGAAATTTTGTGAGAGGACTTTCTTTTATCGTCGTCAGGTTGGTATTGAAAATGGGCTATGTCGGTCAAGTAGTTCTGCCATACAAAACCAATTTTGCATGACTTGTATGCAGTGGAGGGCATCAAAGAATCGCCCAGGTCGATGATAACACTTTTACTTGTTTTTTTTTTTTTTTTTGTTATCATTGCAGTGTTGTTGGCTTTGGAATCCACACTGTCGACATATGGAGCGATGATATCTTTAAGATATTCTTTTTTATCCATTGTCCAGCTTCGCTCCCTTTCACGTTTCTAAATATAATTGATAAAATAAATATGCTGAAAGTGAAATTTAGAAATTAACTTACCACATTCGAATTTGCCATTTCAAATCAAAAATCAAATTTGTAAATGGTTGTTCTCTCAAAATCAGCTGTGTGAGATCACAATAGCAAATTAGTGATTATGAGTCACAATGATTACGTTGAATTCGACTTTTGTAAAAGTTGATTTATTATTACGAAACCTTAAAGGTACCCACCCCAGCTACAACTAAAAAAAAAATTCGACTTTAGAAGAGATTTTACGGATTTCTACTACAGAGGGCCAATATCTCTTGGCAAAAGTCGATGTCTCTTGAAAAGTCACTTCAATATCATATTCATGTGATGTGGAGGTAGTTCACCTTGAATGTGCCGCCCTTCTGTGACCCCACGTACATAGATCAGTGGTGGCAATTTATTAAACAAATTTTATCCGATCCCCCAAACTTACCCGCACCAATTCAATTTTATCAGCGGCATCATCATAAATGCCACTTCAATGTCAGGGGAGGGTGCAAATTCGTCACCCTCCCTATGCATTTTTACACCAGCACAAGTACACCCAAAGGTACAGTGTTGCTTTGGTTCGGGAATGACTTTTATATTTGTGTTCGCGAGCAGAAAGCCCGGAAAAAATAAGTCTGAAAGGAAATTAGCTTAAATTTGCGGGAAGTTAATTAAAAAGTTATTTACGCAGCACGAAACAATGGGCTGTCAATGTCATCAAAGGAAGTTTGGCAGTCGGGACTCGGAAAGTTTCAAAAGACTGCAAAAAAAAATGATTTAATTCGTCTTTCCACCCCCGTCTTCGGAGAGTTCAAAGAGACTGCAAAGCAAAATTTCCTTTAATCGAAGTAATTGCCTGCTGATCCTTTACACTTCATTGGGTCACCCTTTAATGGTGTGGCAGTATTTGTTCCATCTGGTGCTCTTTGTTCTAACCAAGGACCCTACGAAAAGTATTCTGTAAAGAAGTAGCGTCGGCCGACTCTATACAGGAAGGAGGATCAACTTTTATTCAATTGACTGCGGCTGAGCCCTCTGTATTTTTTTTTTTTTTGTAATTCCATATTAGGTTCGTCCTTGGCACGAGAATTTTGATTGAAATTCAAAGAAAGCAAGAATAATTTAGCATCAATGCTCAGCGCCAATAAAATGGTAAAAAGGAGACGAATATTCTTTCGTTGAATTACGTAAGGCGAAGAAAATTCCATTATCCTGGGGATAATATGCCTAAGGAACGTTTGGAGGAAATGACATCTTCACATGGAGATATGACGGAATCGCTTGAAAAATAGCGTCGTTGCCATTTTAAAACTGTCAAAGCCCGTGGGCAAGTGGCGCTAAATTGAAAAGATGAGGCGACGTCCCATCTTCAGTTTTGTGTTGAGCTCGAATCCAAGGCAATATCTACTCGTATACTGGAATAATTTTGTTCATCCTGATGGATTTCCTTCGATTTGTGCTGTGCCCCATTCTGGTTGGTATAATGTGAAAAGCATTTGGGATTCAATTGGATAAATCGATGGCGACATTCGAGAACAATAAAATGCTAAAGATGGCAGCGTTCAGCACCGGCAAAGGATGCGAGGGGACGGAATGGGGAACTCCTTCTTGTCTCTTTGCTGTGCAGCATAACGATTCTATTTTCCTTTGTTGATGCTTGAGAGCGCACACAATGGGAGACGAATTGGATTCGCTTTTGTATTGTTCTGTTCTATCGAGTATCCGATTCGTTTCGCTTTATGGTTCCGGAATGCGATGAATTAACCTTTCATCGAGTTCATCGGAATATGTAGTGCGATAGGGAGAGATTGTGACTCCTGCGGCAATGTATGACATCCTTTGTGGGAGTGGGTGATGTGATTGCTTATCGTCCTGGGCCTGACTGTTGTGCTGCGAGTGGAAGTGCATTTGATGGAGCTTTCGGAATGTGCTCAGGTAGGAGGAGTGCTCCGTTATCTAAGGGAATTTGAAGATGACACCTGGCGGTCTTGATTTTGAAAGTGAATTTATCCCAAAATGCCGGCGGAAAGGGAGAGGATTGCTTTGAATTGAATGGTATTTCGATTGACAGCGTGAATTGTGTCGTTGAACGCCACGGAACTATTTCGGTTTTGTTGGGAGTCTGCGTTAACCGTTGAGTGATGGCATTTTAGATCCGTGACAAGACAATCGAAGTTGACAGAAATTGCCGAGTAAAGTTTATCCTGTTATATTCCATTCCAAGTCAGACTTCTATCCGCACATGTTCGGGGATTTATAGCAAGTTTTAGAAAGTGTCTTTGAAAATCCGACAGTTTCCACTTACAATTCGAAGGATACTCCCTTCCTGACTGGGCTCCGTTTAGGGCGGTATAACATCTTTTTTCACCTTTAAGGAAACAGGATAGGATGATAGAGAATTAAGGAATTGTTTCCGAATAAATCGAAGAAAGGAGAACGCCCTTTGGTTGCGTTGCTCATCTAGAGAAATTCTCAGGAATCTTTGCCCTACTTAGCCTCATGCAACTCATCAAGTCGCTAATGGTAAAGGCCCCTCGTATGATTAATATATCTTCAAGTGATCCACATACCTTAACCACCTCTTTGCCGCCTCTGGTGTTCCATACAAGGCAATCACCAAGGTCCCTTTCTTTTTGTCAGTTTATCGTAACTTTGAGCGATTTGGATTGGGTCATTTATGATTTCGCTCCAGCGCTCCTTTTTGAGCCTCAAGACACGTAGCCTCACTTTTTTAAAACTGATCAAAATGGCGCCTTTTTAGTTTAAATGAAATTGTATTCTTTATTGAAAACGAATGCAGAATGTTTGTTTTTGTTATAAATAAATGTTTTTTGCCATTTCATATTATTTTAAGTGGGGGAACCCTTTTTTTGCTCGGGCCCCATTTTATTTCCCTTTTCAAAGGTTTTTTCAGTGGCAATGCCGCTTCGCTCTATCGCTCTCTTTCTCTCTCTCTCTCCCTTTCTTGCTCTCTATCCCTCCCCCTCTCTCTCTCTCTCTCTCTATTCCTCTCTCGCTCTCTCTCTTATCTCTTCCTCTCTTATCTCTTTTACTCTATCTCCATCTCTTCCCCTCTCTCTCTTCCTCTCTCTTCCTCTCTCTCCCTCTATCTCCCTCTCTCTTCCTCTCTCTCCCTCTCTCTCTCTCCCTCTCTCTCCCTCCCTCTCTCTCTCTCTTTCTGTCCCCCGCTCTCTTGTTCTCTGTCTTTATGTATACATATATCGTCCTCTCTCTCTCTCTCTCAAATTTTTCAATCCCATTTCTTCACCACCATACTCTTGGCTAATTCACCAAGCTCTAGATTACTTTTAAAAATGGGGCCTTGCCTTAAATGTTGCCACGCTAGTGCAGCGAGTCCCCTCCCCGACTTTACCTTTTCAACGGTCAACCTATATCCAGGGTTCTCCAAGCGGTACCGTCACCAAAACTTTGTTAAATCTCTTTTGCTTGAACCCCGCATTGAGTACGAAATCCTGCTGCGGTCACAATTTCAGCCATTTTAAAATTCCGGAAATCGACGACGTTCTCTTCGGTTGGCTCTTCGCGGTCCAACTTCGAAAGATCTCCTAGTCTTGACCTCATTTCAAGGCTGGGACAGGCTTATCAACTTGACTATCAGGGACTTTGTATACATCTTTTCATTCATCGACTTTTCGACTGTAGCACTTTCTAGCTCTTAGCCCTAGTCTCAGTTTTGTTAGTTTATCTCAATGTTTGGTGTAAAAAGGTCCACTTTTGGGCGCAGCGATATAGTACTTGCTTCCCCCAAACAATCTTAGTCTCATCTTGTCCATACACCTTCGAGTATTCCTAATTAAGACGTCTCAAACCAAAATTGTAAACAGTTTTCGCCATTATACTCATAGAGTCCTCCTCCATTCACTAAGCGATTGTTGTTGAGGGTCTTGACCTACTTTGCAATGAAAAAGGTTTAGCTCTAGCTTTGCTCAACGAATAGGAGGAGGTTTACCTTATTCGAGGCGGCTTTGAAGCTCCCGCTTTGCTTAACAAATACGACCTTGTTCTTATTTAAGCTACCTTAGATGGGCTTGAAGTTTGTTGCTTATAAATGTTGCTTTTGCGCAAGGATACGTTGTTTTGTAGGTCAAAAAAAGTGCGAATATCTCTAGATCTAGTTGTCGCTTGTGGTCTTCAAGGCGTGAAAATACACGAGCGGTATCTCAAGTGAAACAAGGTAACCAGTTTATTGCGCGAACTCTATATCCTTGGATAGAACTGAAAGGCTTACGAAATGACTTTCTAGTTCCTATTCACCTAGCTATGGCCAGATTTTGAGCTTTTGTGGAGATTATAGGTCTGTGCTACAGACTCGCTAACTTTTTTCCCCATTTAAGTTGGGAGATAAGCCTCTTCTTATCTATTTACATCCTCTTATTATTCAAATTACATCCAAGTTAGGTTCTTTTCGTTGTGTGCGCCCCACCTTAAGCGACGTCTTCCTCTACACTACGTTGACGTGGAAAGACCTTGCGTAGGTCTGCTGAAAATCACAAAACCCACCCAGAAAAACTGTGTAACCACGGACATTCTTCTTTGATTGCCTCCATAAAGCAACTATCCAAAGACAGCAACCCGTGCATGTGCCGCCGCTTTAGGAAATACTTTAACTAGACCCGCCTCTTGCTGCCAGCACCGCCTGTCACACAAGTCCTTCGGGCAAAGTGCCGCTTAAACTATGCTACACTGTTTCCAGCTCTTCAAATATCCATTGACGACTGACGCAGCGACACCCCCTTTCGATACATATGCACAGGCACACACATCTTAATCAAATAAAAAATTCATTCCGTCAATGAAGTGGTAAACAAACCCTCGGACTTACGGATAAACATTACCATGTGGTGCTCCAGAACACAGGATTCATTAAATTGCCATTCAAGTGGAACACTACTCCATAGCAATGGCAAACATTTCACATATATCCTTTATGCACACAAACAGAGATCCACCGACCGCCTTAAGGTTCATCATTTGCAGTTTGTGTCTCTGATTGCTCTGTATGGCATTGCCATGCGAACGAAGCGCAATATCTTGCAAGTCTCGTTTTATTTTTTCATCTCTCGTTGTCGGTGGCATCGAATTTTAATTGAAAATTCCTTGATCGATATACTCGTATAGTTCGTCGACGCGTTCAAAGTTTGAATTTGAAATTCACCTCTCCATTCGTAGAAAGCCGGTGGCTCTGCTCATGGATACACGTTCTAGTCTTTTATGCGACTTGAAGTGGATAACGATCTAGAACGTATATAGTCGATGATGGAAGGGTGGTAGGGGGGGGGGGGCTCCCACATACCACTTTGCGATTTCACAAAAGGACCAAAGACTGGCGATAAAAATGAATGAAAACTTCTTCGAGTGACTCTGACTCTGAGCACTGGGGCTCATTTGCCAACCGTATACGTGTATGTGTGTGTGTGCTTTTTAATATATATCAATCTTGAACACACAATCTCATTACCTATACGTTCGTTTAGTGTTTGTTACCCATAACAAGTTGAGGAAGTATCTTATCCCGCATATATCTGTTGGGGTTTGTTGCTTCATCTCTTGCTCAGCTAACTGTACAAGTATCTGCGATGTTATTTTCTATTTGAGGGCGCTCACATCGCCTCAGAAGTTATGGATATGGAGGAAAGTTTGTTTTGGGTTAAATGGGATTATGCTCCTTCCAAAGAGCTAAAAGTTATCGTATCGCACCGAACAGGTGGCTTATAAAGTTTCTTCTGTTTTTTTTTTTTGTCGTTTTTAATGAGCAGATATGCAAATGAAAGTTGAAAGTGTCGCCGGGATAGGACCCCATGCCCAGCATGGTTAAAGTTTAAGAAACTATATACAAACGATAATAAGGAGCGACACATGGGACTTAACGCTGTTTACCGATAAAAGTCAACAATAATGGTCGCATGTGCGAGCTGCGGATCTTAAGACGCTCCATGGAAGTTGGAAGTTTATTATCAATTTTTGATCGGGTGGTTTTCGGTTTAGCTATTCATGGCTTTTTCGGATAAGACAGTTTGAATACTTTTGCATAGTCTTACCGAATGTGTGCTTGAGTGCTTGAGTGGTGGTGGTGGGCATAAATTTGGTCATAGAATCGCAAAGTGCTTGCTCGAAGATTTTGCTAGTGTTCAGATAATTGCCAATTCACCGAATTGTTTGGTTGATTTTGTGGGTAGCGCAAAAAGCTTTTCAGAACAAGTCTCAAAAAAACCCATCTTTTTTGTGGTAGGGAACGAACTTCTTGCAAGTTTATCCGATCCGCGTGTACAGACAATTGTAGCTGTCGGATATTTACTTTCCGGATTTAATTTTTTTTTTTTTATTAATTAAATTTAGTACTTAGTTTCAAAGGGGCGTATTTTTTCGATATCTGTCGCTTTTTCGCTTCTAAAAACAACAAAATGAATGTCGAAAATTTTTGTACATGTTTTAGGGCCGTTTCATTCACTATTGACCAACTTCGGAGTTGATTTGAAAGAGAGCAAGTTGAAAATTGCTTTTATTCACTACTCTAATACTAAACTGCTCAGTTGAAATTCAAAAGTTGGCTTACTTGTTTCCCTGGGATATTTGTGGCAGATGAGACAAAATATGACAGTTTCAACTTTGGATTTGGATTTCGCATGTCATTTTCGTTGTGCTATACTTTTTATTCTTTGTCTATGATTGTCGTTTGAAAAACTGGATATCCACATAAAAATAAAATTTGTTCGAGGGAATTTTGCTTTCGCGAAAAATGCATATGCCGTTTGCAGCAGATCCTAGCGCAAAATTGTTACTGTTTTAATTCACAAAATTACAGACCTTAATAAAATCATATAAATAAAATTGGTGTAGTTCTGTTCGACTGAGATTGAATTTGACTGCATGTCTTTAAATGCAAAATCTTAGAAACCGTTCAATATATTCTGGTACATTTTCACAGTCTTATAGAGGATACCTAGGCCTGCAATATCTACTTTGTCTCAACTCTATGTCTATATAAATTCTGGAAAAAATTGGACAAGAGTAATTTATTTTTTCGTTTCGTTTTGCTTTTTTCTTTGTCACGCTTTCCGTTCGAAAATACTGGGAGCATTTAAATATAGTTAACAGCAGCTTATAGGGGACATCTGCAGGTACAACATAGGATATCCAATAACTCGGTAACTTAAAAGGTTCTTAAATAAATAGGCGAAATTTTAAATATTTCTACGATTTTCACATGAGTGAGTAGATATGCAATTCATTCTCAAACCAAACATACTGCGCAATATATTGACATCTCTTTTAACCCTATCTTACTCCTGTGACGGAGAGGGAGACAGACAGAGGCAGTACGCTGTGTGGATTGCTCAGAAAAAAAAAGACAAAAGAAATGGCAAATATGTAGGAAAGGTTTGTTTGCCTCTGTTTTGCTTAAAAAAAAAAGTGTCTAGAAAGAAATGTCAAATAGGTATAGGTACCAGTGATACCAGATCGTGGTGTTATTAAATTAGAGAAAATTCCTGACGATACACGTCGTAGCTGTTTATAAATGCTATTTGTTTTAAATATAATTGGAGTTCATGGCCTGGAATTCAAAGTTTGAGTTCCCATTATGTTGCTTCGCAATTTGAATCCCCCAACGTTATATATGCGTTAATTTTAACTGGGTCTAGTAAAGGAGGTATTTATACTAATAATACAAATAATTCCCAGCAATTATCCATTTCAGTTTAAACGGATTCAATTTCCTATTAATGTTTGTTCTGCCATCAATAATAAGTCTGCAAATCAATAAGTTAGAGGGTCAAACTGTAAGAAAACTGGGAGTTGAATTTACGGGCAGTTATAGATAATTATGTAGCGTGCTCCACGGTAAATAATGCAGGAAATATCACTATCTCAGCCGATAGAAACAAAACTTCTAATATAGTATACAAAGAAGCGTTACATTAATAAAAAAAGTGAGTTAAATACCTATTATAAAATTAGTTTCTTTCATTTTCATTGTCCAAAGAATATAAAATTGTTGCTGATTAGTTCAAGGACCAGGTGCAATGCCATGAAGGCAGAGTGCACTCAGTCTTTGGGATGTTTTTTAATACGGGCTCAAGTCCCTCATTATGGCAGACCGCTCCCTCGCGTTATAATTCTGCCTATCGATGATTTTTCTTTGAGCGATTATCAAAAAAAAATTGTGTTCCCTACAAGACAGCAAATTTTTAAAAAAAATTGTCTCCATCAATTGTTCTGAAACCATATTTTGCACGGGCGAAGCCGGGCGGGTACAGCTAGTATACAATAAATTTCCACTCTTTCGCGATGCACAATACTTTTTTCAACGAATTCCATTGTAAGATGGAGCATCATCATTGTCGTCCGTTTTGAGAGACGAAAATGACAGGTAAATTTAGGTTCGACCCATTTTTCAACTCCGTCTCCGTGGTATTATCTTGTATTGCCGTCAGGTTAGGTTAGGTTGGGTTGCGAGGACAGTTTTCACCCGGAAGTCGTGTGAGTACCCTGTTTGAATATGTAAGGACATGTGGCTAACAAAACCACTTCGATCTGTTGGGGAATAGTTGTATGTCTGATAGAGGTACGCCCGCCAAGTCGTCCAAATTTTTTAGTCGTCCCATACAGGTTGAGCGGCGTTCCTGTAAAGCTGGGCAGTGGCATAAAAGATGTTCCACGGACTCTATTTCCTCTTCGTCTCTGCAAAAGTGATTTGCAAAAAGTCCCAGCCTTTTAGCCATGTTTCCTATGCTGCAGTGTCCGGTTAAAACCCCGACGAGCATCCGGATTTGACTTCTACTAAGGGAGACTAGGAACTTTGATATTTTGGTGTCAACCACAGGCCACAGACTTCGGGTTATGACGCAACTGATGGTGTTGCTCCATTGTTGTGTAGTGACGCCGTCAATAAAGGTCTTATCAGTGTTTAACGCCGGTAGCACCTCTCCATCCGCTAGTTGAGGCTTCATATCAGAGCCGTATCTGGCCAATTCGTCCACTTTTTCTTTCCCAACGTGTTCAGGAACCCAGCAGAGTAGAACTGAGTGATGACGTATAGCCCTGAGCGCCAAGAGGCAATCTGTAACACATTTCGCATTAACAAGCTTTAATTGTATTGCCGTATCTCACAGGCAATTTGTATCCTCCTCACTGCTTAAATCAGACTATGGCCAATTCTCACAACAATAATTTAAACGATATATTATTTTAAATTTTAATTATAAAAATAATTACGTTCGTCACTTGTTTTCAAGAGCTAACAGTCAAAAACCCCCAACAAAATATCAATTTATACGTAAAGTTCCAAGTTTGCTCTCCTAACTCCTACTATTTCGGGGAGTTGAGCGAACCCGAAGTTGACCATCTTTCGGTTTTCTCAACTGTGGGATATCCGCAAGTTGAAAATAAAAATCCCCAAGTTGTGTTCAACTTCGAGTGAATTAAACCCGGCCTTAGTATTCCATACTCAATAAAAGGTAGCGTCGATTTTCGACCACAAGCGAAACTAGTCTAAAGTTTAAAATTATCAACACATTCAATTTCAAAACAGCCATTGACACAAGGTAAATATGACGGAAATAGTTGCAACCTAGAGCAGGAAGGAGAATGATAAGTTAAAGAAGACCTTCGGGAACTATCCCCATTAAGTTAAAGAACATAAACTTAACATTTTGTTGCTAATAACTTGTGAAGCAAAAACCAATGTCTGAGAATTTGTAAATCTTGATTCGTATTAGCAATCGTTTCAAAATGATTTTTATATGGGTGAGAAAGAGCAGTATCATAGATAGGTAGATAGATAGTTGATTTTATTCATTTCATACTTAAAATAGGTAGTAACAATATTCATGAAAGAACGAAATAGAATAATAGTAATCATTCTTTAACAAAAACGTTAGTGGTGAATGACACATCAAGGATTTAAAAATTCAAATGGTAACTGATGTGGGGTGACAATCAGTGTAAATAATTTTGGAAATCTCAAAGGCAAGAAAATCTTTACACATTAAAACAAAAAATAAAAAATAACGCAAAAATATATAAAAACGTAACAAATTATAGATAAAATACACTAATGAAATTACAATATTTATAATTAACTAGCTGACCCGGCGAATTTCGTACCGCCTAAAATTAATTTAATTACTAACATTTTTTGATAAAATTGAACGTGTCTATTGAACGAATGAAACTCCTTTGGAATTCAATAAAGTTCAATGGCATAGAAAGGACTTCATGGGTTTCCGGGTCGACTTCTTGATCGTTTTTTTTTCCGTGCTACTGATTGAAATGAGCTGGTCCGGTCAGATTTTCTCAATTAACCAATTCAACCAAAGTAGAATGTGGGCAATCGGCAATACTCGCTCCTGCCAGTAGGTGGGTTACCACGATTGCATACTCAGTTTTCCGCTAAAAATCGAATAACGGTACTTTTGAAATTTGGACATATCTCGAAAACGGTCCATACGATTGTAACAAAAATTAATTTCTAAGGTAATATGGTCATTTGCAACTCAATGACAAACTCAGTTTTTCTCTGTATTATCGTAAAATGGATTTTTGAAAAAAATCATTTTTGAAAAATTTTGTTTTCTTTGGTTTACTTGGAAACGGCAACAACAATTTCGACCAAAATGCCAACTTAGAGTAAAATTGATGTTTTCAAAATTATTGCGTCCTTAATTTTCAATTCGAATCACCAAAAACGCAAATTTAAAAAAAACTGCTCATATCTCGAAAATCCCATTTTCGATTTCGATAATACTTTAAACCCCCCGAACAATAACTTGTATTCGGTTTTCAGCTAAATAGTTAAGCAATAGTATTTTTCAAACTAAACATTGCAATATTTGGTACTTTTTTGTCTGCCAAATTTTACAAAAACCGATTTTGATAAAAATACATATTAAAGATAAAATAAGTATTCGAAATAATACCCCGTACTCTCGAAAAATTCGAAAAGATCAGGTTTTTTAATTATTTATATTTTCCGATCGATTTTAACTTATTTGCCATTAGTCAGCTTCAACTTATTTATATTCATGTACTGCCTATCAGATGATCAGATCATAACCCAAAGGTTAATTTTATTTAACACTACATATTTCATTTACAATATTCTATCCGGCGTTTCCTTTATCTAGCATCGGTTCTCAGACTTTTACCTACCTACCTACTTAATAAAATAAGAAAACAGCCAACCAAACTTTTTATGAACGAGAAAGTTTCGTTCGACCCAGTAGTGCACTATATATTTTTATTTCATCCAGCGTTTTATTAAGTTGAGTGTTATTGTTTTTACCATTACTACTGAACGTTACAGACCCAAAACGGAACCTTGAGGAAAATCCATGTTTAAAAGACTTAAATAAATAGTTGGCGCAACAGGTCTGTAGGGACCCTAGGCCTAGCTTCCCACAACTGTTCGTTTTGTGTGAGTTTTTATTTACGGGACGAATGGAAGGGATCTACAATTTTATGCCGAGTCCAAACGGATAATTGAGAAGCTCCTCATGACTGTTATACTCTCGGAAGTTTGTCAGGCGTTGCCGCGAGGTGGCGCAGTGAAAAAAGCTGGAGTTTGGTTTTTGTTCGGGATTCAAACCTGAGACCCCCCGCTTACCAGTCCAAGACACTAAGCCACTGCGCCGACTTAAAAGGCTTATCGAGCTTAAATGTTCTTTGATGCTGGATTCTTTGATTTGGATTTGAGAAGAAGGATCAAAAACAATCATAAAGAAATCCCTCAATCCAGCTTTAAAGAGTCTACTTTCATCTTGAAATTAAGTAATGGGAAGTTGACTGCCATTTTATTTTTTGAATTTCGAATGCAGAAAAATCATAGAAACTGGCACTATCCGAACTACAAACATCAGGACGAATGACATCATCATGGACAAGAGAGTTTTCCGCAATGGGAATTTTAGAAAAATACTCGTTAAAGGGTTTCAACGGGTTGGAAATAATTTATTTGTCCTTATTTGTCTGACAGATTTCTATTCAGAACTTTGATCAGGACGGTCCATTCCTTTTTAAAATTCTCTGCATGAGTACCGGTTTTCAATTCATTCATAGTCGAATATTTTTTAGGGTGCTTACTAACCGGGACAGGAAGACGATTATTTTTTGTAATTTTTTTTAAAAGTTACAAAGACATCCACAGTTTAAGGAGCTATAACTTTTTTGATTGCTCATTGACTATTCGGCTGAACTTTGAAATATGAGTTTTTAACTTATTTAAAAATAAATCGAACAACATTGATGGATCAGAATCATATGTCAAAGCAGACCTCAGAGCAGGATAACCAATAGTTTTAGACTCAGACGCAGTCAAAGCAAACTCAACGAATCTTGCAGCGGATATCTTCATCCCTCTTTGCTAAAGTCTATACGTCGGCATCACTGGGTTGGTGAGTCTCCCAAGGGTTACTACACAACGTCTTGTTTTGCTATCCATATGCATAGATGCCACTACCATGTTTAAAAGAAGAGCTGATTTTGGCAGGGTTCCCTGCTACCATAAAAATTATAGCTGTCGTCAGAGACGTTGTTTCTGTTTCGTTTGATGTTCCTCTGCATCGTGCATCTTTCTGTAAATTTCACCAAATCGAAGTAAGGTTAGAAATATCCAAACCAAAGTCTAACAAAGCTTTTAGACGGAGATAACTTTTGTGTTTGTTGGATCCATATGCGAACTCATTTACACGATTTTATCGGAGGAAAGTAGTAGAATGAACCACAGCATCGGTTGCTCGATCCTTAAGGACGACCGACAGTCGTTATAAGCTTGCTTGCGAGCTAACCAATCGCGGACAATGGAGAAAGAAAGTGGCTGATAGAGCAGCAGATTTGAACGCACTATTGATCAAAAATGTAAATGCGGTGGCACAGAGTGTGCACGACAACCAAACCGTTTTAATTTCGCGTAGTTCTCAAGAGTTTAACCAGGGAGAGCAGTATTGATCATCGAGTTTTCTTTTTAGATTACCTTAGATTGATCGTTGGAGTTTTTGTTTCAACGAACGAAGCTCTAGGGTTATTCAAGTCAACATTTTCGGGTAGCTAAACTTCCAGCAAAGTTGACTTCACTTGGCCGCAAAGATCGTGCTATTGGAAGCTCTTACACATTTTTCATTTGTATTCTGGCCTAAGCCAATAAGCCAGCAATAATGCCGACCTTAAGGAGAACGCTGATCCCGTCTTAGGTAAGATTAACGCCACCATATGCGCCCGGACCGCCGTCCTTAATAAGAAATTCTCTTCTTATCTTGAAATAAAAAGATCCGCTAGGCCTCTCAAATATGACTTCTTCTACTTAAATTCAAGGACGTATCGCCCTTTATGAATGACCTTTTATACGTCAGTGAAACCTCGGAAGTCTTAGATTCTAAGTTTAGACTTTAACTAACAACAAGGATAGGTTCAGGCGCCTGCTCTACAACCTAAGGACTTAATGGCCACAAATTATGCCCGGCCTGTAATTATATGAAGTAAAACGAGTCGGAAGCCGTTGCATGTCGAGATAAGGCGTTTGAGTGGTAAACCTGAGTAAAGTGGGTAAAGCTAAGTTTTTCAAATGAAAGATCGCCTCAAGAAATCCCTCGAATCGAATCTTCAGGGTGCAGGCTGATGGTTGGAAGACCTGGAACAACATTGAGATGAACAGTCTTTTCAAAAGAGCAGAGTTAAAATTTCTAGTTTAAGGCGGAGAAATATTAAAAATGTCTAATATAATAATTTGATGCCACTACCGACTTTGGCCCTTTGGCAAGGTTACCATTTCTGCTTCTACAAGCCTATTTTCGGCTCGTCCTGCAGTGATGCGTTCTGTTTTTTTTTCTAAATTTTGGTGTATCTTTGGTTATGGAGAAGCATCTCTCTATTTACTAGATGGCGAGCTACTTGTCCTCATGTACTTTCTCTATCTATCGAAAGAGCTGATGCTCTTTGCTCCTCGTATGCTCGTAGAGCTCGTGCTTTTCCGGGAGGTCCAGGAGTTTTTACTGCAAGGCACTCATTACCAAACCAAGGGTTGTGTCGACCACCAAAAACATCCTTGGCTGACTGGGTTATTAGTTGCGACGCTTTTCGTGACTTTATCGTAAAAAATTTCGACTACAAACGATTTTTTTATGAGCGATACGCGAAAGGCAAAGATTCTTCGTTTTTGTTGCGATAGCGGACTTTCAGCGTTAAATCTCCTTATAGTCTCTCTAAATTATTTTAGTGGAGTCATCACAAACGTGGGATGCGTAGTATGCTGAAATACTCTTTCCACATTCCAAGTGTCGCATCGGATTGCGACTAGCGAGGAATACTCGTTACCCAACATGACACCGGAATGATAGGCAAATAAACACACTTCAGTGGTGTCGCCTAAGATATTAAATCATTCCGACCTTGGCTGCAAGATCGAAGTCGTCCGAGCATAAGTTTTATCGCGCAGATCGTTCGGACACCGGAATTACGGGAGGAGTGACCAAATGATCAGTTCGATTCATCATTCAGCGTAGATCATCACCAGCAAGATCAATAAACCCGTAGATCGTCATACAAATGCTTGAACTCCGAATCATATCCATCCGTAAGATCGTATTCGTCATACAGCAACCAAATTACTACGATCATTCAACTGATCAATACAACTCGCGATCATCAACTACCGATCACGAACTCTTTCATCGCCAATCGATCTACGATCGACCATCAAATGTTTGAGACTGCTTTGAAGGATCATTTAGACGAGATTTCATTGATCGTGCGTCTTTAATGATCGTCGGCAAAATTTCAATCGTGGGTATGATCTTTTTGTTTCTGCTCGTCAATGCCAATCAAATTGAAGGATCAGACAGACTCTTAGGAGCAAAAGTCATTAGGAAAAACCAACTTTTTACGCGATCAGCGAGGGTTTGATCTGTCGTCTTCAGAACTGATCGTACGTACCTGGGTATCGATTGAGACACGAGTAGCTGTGAGTGATGATACATCGCTAGTCAATCGGTACAGCCTTTTACTTGCTTGGTTAGTGCCAAGGCAATTCTTTTTTAAATTGGAATAGGACAGGTTGACTGATGTGCTAAATAAAATCGACTGCAGGAAAACGTTGAAGACTTGGTCGTGAATTGTATTTCTGCGATCCACACTCAACCCCACTGTCGACTCAGTGAATATCTTCGCAAAGGATTCCTTTCGACTTCCAACAAAAGCATATGTGGCCACAGCCTCGTTCCAACTAATTGCTGATCATTCAGTGTACACCGTACATCTACCACTGGAAGATACCAATCGACATCATGCCATGTCAATCAAACCGTTTCCTGGATGCGAACAACCATTACGCAGCAACTGACACAACCTTTCGCTATATATACGCACGACTTATCGCAGCTAAGCCCCCCTCTATCCATGCATCGTCTCAATCGAATGATTTGTAAACGAAAAAAAAAGGACGCTGCAGCTGGACGCCTACTAATTGCCAACAAACACGCAATCCAACGACAACAACCCACTATACATTGTAGCACTCGCCACAACCGCACAGCCCAGCATATAATGTGTCAAAGAGATTCAGGAGATAGCGGCGCCACTGCAACTGACATCAATTGCGATGCAGTACGCGTTCAACTGAATTCATCGTGCGTTTGATGAGGTTTCGCCTCTGTCCCGTCAATTGAATCGACGACAAATCAAGATCTATGGTGGAAACGTTTCAAGCCGATAAATCCAACACAAAGCTGTTTGTGTTCGTGAGGCGTGCGTGCGTGTCCACAGACGTACAGCAGTTGATTTGCGGATTAACCATCCACTCAGAGGTTACGCTGAATATTTGCTTCGCAATTGGAATGCCAAAGCGAAATTAATTTCAATCAAACGAACCAGCATCTGGTTGGGGACTTGGGGGCGCAGCCACCCCTGCATTATAATCGTTAATTTCCCTGTACGGTCCGAAATAAACAAATCAATCTGGGCAGGCAGCGCACAAGTAAAAGTCAACGGTCAGCCCATTCCAGCAGCCGTAACTCAGTTCAATTCTATTTTCAATGGCAATCGGTTGGTGCCATGAAGTCCGCATTTTTCACTGTAATTCTGGCAGCATCCGCTTTGTGGTCGGTGCACGGCGGCCAGTTGAAACGCGTCTGGTTGCAGGATCACTGCGTCAACGGTTTGTGCCAGGGAGTGACCATATCACGAGATGACTACGCGATACTGTCGAACACCGCCATCACGAAGCAGATCATCCTGACGTTTGTCAACTCAACGATCGCCAAAATCCCCCATCTGATGTTCGACACGTTTCCCGACCTGCAGATCCTGCGCATGGACAACTGCTCTGTGGAGACGTTCGAGAAGCCGCAGTTTGAAGGCGCCAGCAATCTGATGGGCTTGTTTTTGGCCGACAACCTGATTAAGGACATCCCGAAGAACATCTTCCTCGGCGCCGACAATCTCAACACCCTGTCACTGGCGGGCAATCAACTGCGCCAGCTGCACAATCACAGCTTCAACGCACTCAAGGAACTGCAGTCACTCGACTTGTCACGCAACAAACTGGAGAGCCTACCCGGTGGGGTGTTTGCGCCCATGCGAAAACTCATCGAGCTCAATCTGGCGCACAACAAACTGACAGTTCTGCCCGAGGGGATATTCGACAAAACGCCCAACCTGACCAAGGTCCACCTGGCCTACAACAGGTTCATGAAGTTCGAGTCGGAATACTTCAAGCATCACCAGAAACTGACGCTGCTTGACATATCCGGTAATCCGCTGGTCGAGACGACAATCAATTTTGACAGCCTAGACAGCCTGCTGGCGAACGACTGTGATCTGCGCAAACTGACCATCTACGGCTACGTGCACGATGTCGAAGTGAGAAACAATTCGCTGCAGGACATTCCGAATTTTCCGCACGCAGCCAATGTGACCGCACTGGATGTGTCGCACAATCCGATTGCCAGTTTGGAGGCGACATCGCTGCGCCGACTGGTGGGCCTGACGAAGCTCAACTTTAGTCGGACGAATTTGCACGATTTCCCCGAGGGTGTGTTCAAGAAGCAGACCAAACTAAAACTGCTGGACATTTCGAACAACTCGCTGTACAATCTGAAAGTGAGTGTGTTTGACAGTCTCAAGGCGTTGCAGTACTTTTACTTTCATCAGAACAACTGGAACTGTGACTTCCTGCAGCTGTTGATGAGCTCGTTTGTCAAGCGCAAGGATATAGCGTTCGCCGAAGACGACCTGGAACCGGACATGGTGGATGACTATGTGAATGGGGTGGCGTGTTGGTACGAGAACAACAAGACGTCGAAGAAGTGTTCGGAGGGCGGCGAGTCTGTGCTGGAGCTGGCCATCATACGGAACGACATCAAGGCGTTCGTCGAGACGGTCGACAGGAAGTTTGTCAAGTTGTTTCGCATGATCGATGAGATCAAGAGCAGGGTGTAACTGTGTTGGAATAAATGCAAATAAATGAGCGTGAGTTTTTTTTTTTTTTAAGTTTTTGGGCTACTTGAAGTAGAAAGTGACGGAATCTTCGAGATGTGAAATATTCCCCTAGAAAGATGTGACATCTTATGGTTTGGTATTGACCAATTTGAGAAGTTTCTTTCAGAGGAGTTTGCTTTCGAGGATCATTTGTAGGCAATTTCAAACGACGGCGAGCTAGCCGAGCGGTAAAACGTAGAACCGTACGAAGTTAGGCTGGAAATCGGGCCAAAGCGAAGTTTGTGTAATGAAAAAGGTAAAAATGAATGAAACAAAGAATAATCCATTAAACTAGACTGTTCTATATTTTTTGTGGTTAATATTAATTTTATAACACGTGTGTGGAAATCTTCTGCTCGCCGTCGCTGTCAAAAAGTAAGAGACTGGAAAAGGTCCAATGTGACAGCTGGAAAGCGATGGTTGACGAAGTGGAGAACTTTGTGTTGTTGCGGCTCTGTTCGCCGAGAACGTTTAGTGTTGGATCGCCACAGACTGAAAGACTGCTCAGTCGATCTCACCGAAAACTTGAAGTTTTTTCGTATTATCGCCGGTTGGAATAAAATCCAATAGATGGCGCTGTTATTTCAGTGTTCAGCTTTCAGTGAGTATATCTGTTTCGAATTTGGATGCGGTTTTTATTGTTACCATTTGATTTCGAGGAGAAGTATCAGGTGGAGTTTACTTTACTTTTGGATTTATCTATAAAAGTAGGGGTTCTGACAGCGACTTCGGGACTTGTCCATCAGATTAAAGTCATAACCCCATGAGAGGTCGAAGCCATTACACAGCTTCCATTCTAAAAGAGTGAAAACTTGTATGGGTGACCAAACTTGGCTGGCCTATTCAAAGCTAACGAAAAGAGGTTTAAAAACGTAGAATTTGTAAAGTCTTTAAATAGACTTTTTATAAAGCTAAGGGAGAAAGAATTCGTCTGCCTAATAATGCGATTGAGTGGACTTTCTGTCGTAGATATTTCCAAATACCGAAGAAACCATGCTGACAGGATTGCTACAAAAGTAAGAATATTTGGGCGGTGGGGAAGGTGTTCCCAAGAAAATATGTATTGCTTGGTATTTTCTGGCATTACGCTTAGTTTATTTTGTCGTAGACCAAGTGCAGTACGAGTACAACTAAACCTGTTGAGGCAAAGATGAGTGGACCAAAATGACTGCCTTGAGGAAGCCCTATGTGTTGTTAAAAATGGTATCAGAAGTTCTAAATGCCTGACGTAAACTGTTTAAACGGTACTCTGAATATGATCTTATCCATGATGGAAAATATGTTGGCATAAAGTTTAAAACAATTTCTCTAGGTATATCGATGTTTATCTAATCCTCAAGAAGCCTTTGCTGAGGCGTAGATAATCCTTTCGAGTAGCCTTGGGACAGTTAATTGCTTAACTATAGGCTTCTAGTTTGCTAAACGAATCCTTTCATACTTTGCGGAATAGAGCCTGAAAGAAAAATAAAGCAGTAAAGCAGTACAAATCTCTTTTTGGGTTTATTTTAAGCCTTCGGTACCGGCGGCTTAGTCGTCTTTAAGACTGTTCATTTTTTGCATACCACATCCTTTCGTATTTCAATTAAAACTCTGGAACACTGAAGCCCTATTTCGTTTCGAAAGTCAATCCTATTCGAAGTTGCTTTCCGTTTCGCTTCTAAGAAGCTGCTCTAGGCGTGTTTTTTTGAGCTTCGATCTCAGCAAAGCAAAGTAAAGTAGGATTTTCAGCGCGTAATTACAACAACTACGTTCTACTTGACATTTCGGGAACTCAGAGTAGTTGTAGTGATTGCGTGCTGAAAATCCAACTTTACTTTGCTTTGCTAAGATCGAAGCTAAAAAAAAACGCCTTCTGTAAATTTTTCGAAAAAATTACATCAAATAATATCAATTTCACTTTCGGAATCCGAAATCCGACGGTAGAACATTTCATTCCGAGTAAAAAATGTTCTTTTTCGAACGAGTATATTTTTTTTCAAAAAAATTTACTTTCAGAACTGGATACGGAGTGGGGGGTAGTAGGGCCCTTGTCTGGTGATATTTCGGTAACTGTGTTCAATAATCAATACTGGGTTCGTAGATTTAAGGTCAGTAAACGACTTGCTAAAAACGAGATGGTTTTGAGGTTAAAGACGATGGCCTAGCAACATTCAAAGAGGAGGAAATAATCACGAGCAAGATCGTCTAAGCTTGCTGCCTGTTTGTGAGTTCTTTTATGTTACGACTAAAACAACTTCATATCGTTCAAGTTAAAAACATTCTCGCATGAATTTCAAAAAAGATTGCTATTCACTGACTTGTCTGATTAATAGAGTTGCCGGATGTTTTGCAAGGCTTCCTTTGCAGCATTCCATTTTTTCAACGTCGCAAAAAGCCTCAGGCAGATATAAAAAATAATTTCAAGACGTCCTACTTGCGCACCTAGTTGACCCAATTTTTACGGAGTAGCGAGCTTTCTTTCTCGTCTTGTTTTCAGAAACTTTGCGCAGAACCGTAAAACTTATGTCGAGATTGGAATGCTTAATGCTTGCGACCGGAATGTACAAAAATGTATCGTCAACCACTCGAGTGGGTCTCCAAGATTGACAGTATTTCAGAAATCTTATGGGAATGCCTTTCCTTTTTGGTCGGAGAGGTATAGCGGTTGGAGTTTGTAGCCACATTAGTCTTTTGTAATTCAACCTGGCTGGGACAATGTTTCAGAAGACGCACTTTATTCTGTTTTTATCCTACTGATAAAGACGCACTTTATTCTGTTTTTACCCTACTGGTAACCCTAACAATGATCTCTTTCCGGCTTGCGGATCGCTAGACCCTCCTAATCTGGTTGATAAGAAACCCGTTCAGGTTTGAGCTGAACCTGAATAGTTAAATTTTTCTGATAAATGAAGAAACAGATCTTCAATAAGCTAAACCTCAATATGTGGCTTATTACAATTGGCGGGCTGCTTCTCTTCTCTCTCAGCAGTGTAGAATTTGCCTGCAATTATGATGCCTTTTTTCCGTTTATTGGTCATACCTTTTTAAGTTTAGCCTGCTGTCGAACATTTCTCCTAGATTTTTAAATTTCTCAAATTACAAATTTTTTGGTTTCAAGCTTGGTTTCCATATTTCACACACTTTCGGCGGGTTATTTAGTCAGTCGGACTCTCTCCATAAACCGGCAGACTAGCCAATTTTATATCTTGACGACTGCTTAATCTCTAGCGGAACCTTCCTCGTGGATGTGTTTGGTAGCCTTAGGCGCCCAACTTCATTTCATACCTTCTGTCTTACAGGAGGGGTCCAACAACCGAACCTAGTGGGACAACAGGAGTAACATGTAAGGTGCTTAACGCCATCGTCAGTCTTGTACCGTAACTTCCTGTAGTAGCTCGTGACACGGTTATAGTAGGCCCCTTTTTATTATGCTCTGCTTAATCTCTGGCGCAACCTTCCTCGTGGATGTCTTTGGTTGCCTTAGTCGTACAACTTCATGACATGGAAATCAATGATCTATACAGATCATGTGAGCATAATAAAAAAGGCCAAGTATATATCAATCCTGACCGAGGATAAATCACCAGTTCGCCGAGCATTTTTAATGTGGAGCTTCTTCTGTTTGAGACCTTTTTCTCAGTTTTACTTCAGCTGCCGTAAATGCTACCGTCTTTATAGGGTCGGCTGCAGAGCCTGATCTTTACTGATTTTCCGACAAATCGGGCTTATCCGTCTGCCGTTTATGATACGTTTGAAAAAATGTTCCCTGTTTTACGAAAATAGTTATTCGGGGAGATGCCTTCGTTCCATTTTGTGAAAAAACCAATTGGTGAAATTTTCATGGTCCAAGAGACTAGCATCTTTGCATCGTTTTTATAAAAATGTTCGTCGTCTTGTGAACGGCCGCCTTGAGTGGCATTTTCGAGATATCATCCGGTCCGCGAGCTTTGTTACCGCCCATATTGTAATAACCGGAATGAGCTGCAAGCTGGTCTCCTCTTTAGAGGTTCGTACATTTTTTGGATGCGGTCTGTATGGAAATATAGACGGGCGGAGACCTACTATCCTTCGGCTTCTTCATCACCATGCTATGAGCTAAACCCTAGGGGTTTAGATCTTCCGACATGTCTAAAGTCTTGCTCTCTTTCTTCTTTACGGATTTAATACCTCTTAAAACATAAATCGTTTGTCAAACCTTCGAAACAAATTTAAAAAAAGCTGAAAATATATCCTGAAGGGTTCGTTTGCTTATTTTCCTTACTTGACTTTTGGAACAATAAATTGCCTTGTTTGGGTTAAAGCAACAGCAGGTACCTTCAACTTTTAACGGACATAACCCAACAAATATAAGTCTGCGACTCTAGGGCTTGATTGGTTATAAATCATTCTTATTTCATTGCAGTTGATGCCAAAGTTTAACAATGAAGCCAATTAGTTTGCAAACAAAAGCAGTAATTTGTAGGTACCTCCATAACCTCTGAACTCGACGATTCGAAAGCCAATCTCACGTCCAATTGCAAACTTAACTCATAAAATGTGTCTGGAAAGTAGCTGGTTCTACTTCGAATTCATACGCAAATGCATCCCAACAAGAGATACCGCTTGGACGTGCTCTGATCACCCGCTGGTCGTTTTCCCGTGAAATATGTGCACATTATAAAATAAACTTGAGTTGCTGCTTTCGCGATGCCATTTGTCTGAATATTTAAAAGGATTCCCAGTCCAGGGTTGTAGTGTCTGCGGAAACAGTAAAATGAAAATAAAAATGAACAAATGCAGTAGCGGGAGAAATTGATATAAAAAAAACTTTGTATTTGTGCGATCTCAACAGGTAATAAAATTCCAACAGAACCCGCAGCTCCTCGACGAATAATATATGTATCTTGTCTGACTGCAAACGAGGACGACTCTGTGCTACTGGGTACACAAGCTCGGCGCGGATTCTTCTCATATCGCGACGAACCAAAACCAATAAAAAACCGGAGCGAAAAACTTCACCCTTTTCGGTGCGATTTAACGGTGTGTGAGAGTGCGAAAAAGCCACAACGGTCGTCGTGTGTGTTGTATTGTGTGTATCCTTGCGATGGTTCTTCTTCGTTTGCCCAGGTGTTTATTTGCAAACTTGCGATATATTAAATTTAAAATTTGTTTGGTTTTTTTTTTTTGCTGTTTCTCCCTCTGGAAGCGATATGATTTTTTTCTAATATTTCACTGTAATCCTTGGGATAGCAGACAGCGACAGTGATTACTTTACGTTTTCCTTTGGAAGAACTATTGTCGGCGGATGTGTAGATGCATAGTGGAAGTTGGGTCTTTTTTTCTTGCAAACGACATCAGGATGAAACTTAATTGAGAAAGAGTGAATATTTAACTGACAGTTGGTAGATTAACTGTCAATTTTAATATTATGAATTGGAATAGTGACAGACGTGCGAAATGGGAAAGAGCTGTTTCTGTTTTCATCTTCTCCGCGATGCCAATTTAATATAAGTTGTAAATTGAAACTCTTTCATAGTCTGTCAGAAATTGTGACAGCTCTCCGTTTGACAGCTGGTTCTTTGTTGGCTTTAGTGATTTTTTACTCGTGAAATTCGCAAAGCCGTTGTGAGTAACCGTAAGAAAGAAATGAAATTGTTTGGCTGCTCGTATTTTGTTACATACTTCTTGCCACTAGATGTCGCTGTTACATCAACCATGGTACGATTCTCCGTCAAATTTAATGGCTGAATTCAAGATACCACACATGGTTTCACAAGGGACTTTAGAGTTCCCAATGTTGGTTCTTGTTGACATTTACGTCAAACTAAGTACCAAAGGGGTGGAAATGTGTTACTTCCTGGCATGGTATCGACTTTGTACGAAAAATCCGCCCAGCGTTGCCGGAGAGAAATATTATTAGGGAGTACTGCAGCCAGAAAAGCTGAGTATTTAAAAAAAAAATTGGAGTACGAATGTGAAAGGAGGAGTACGGGAGTACGGATGTGTTGAAAGTAGTACAATACTCCTATGGGAGTACTTTCGGCAACGCTGAATCCGCCACAAACAAAAGCGTTACAGAGAGGATCTTCTGAAGCTGACTCGGAGTGATGGATGTGCTTAAGAATGAGTGGATATTTAACTGACAGTTGGTAGATTTCTTTGCACAACACATGTTACCACTACACCTTCGAAGACAATTTCTGTGATGCAAGTTATGAGCTTGCAACGGAAGTTTGGTTGGAGAACTTGTGACTTACTGTCAGGAAACGCAACTATTGCTAAAACCAAAGCTTCGTTTTGACACCACAACTAGGGAGACTAGGTAAATAGGGAAAAGATAAATGGATAGGAGCTCAAAACCAACCTATGGAGTTATGGACGTCGATGTAGTTATTAAATTGAAGCCCGATGTGTCCGACAGATCTCCTTAGACCTACTTGTCTAGTGTACGATATCTAAATTTAGCTAAAGTCGGACATCAACAGAGAAAGTGAATACTGACAGCGGATATACAGCAGTTGCCAAGCTTTGATTGAGTCCCTATTAGCCAGTGGCCCGTACTTATAGCTCGCAATCTAGTCACCCTTTCACCTGTCTTTTGGGGTTCTTTATTCTGGCGGTACTCGTGTAGCTCACCAAATATTCCTAAAATTGCAGGAAGATTTCTCTCTTTATGTATTCTAGCGGGGGGTAAACTTTCTCCGCTAATGTTGCGAAGACGCATCTGGCAAATTCGTCGGCTCCTTTCCTCGTATTCCTACGGCCGGGAACCCAGACGAGAATTATTTTAGCCAGTATCTCTCTGCAGTTGTCGCGAAGCTTGGATCGTGGTTGAATCGAGTTTCCAGAGTCGATACAAAGACTCATATTCTTCATTTGAACTTACATTTTCGTAAGCACAGCTTACACGCCTCCCTAGTTACCAAAGCTTATACATGCAGGACGCTGAATGAGTTGACGAGGCTAAAAGCCTTAAATGTATTTAGTTACAAGAAGCTCGTTCAAATTTCACACTCCAATGTTGAACCCTCTGTGAAGGGCGGGTATTTCTAATGTTTGTTGAACTCCCATTCCGTTCTGAATATGAATCTCCCAGGAAAAATTTAGGGAGCTGTGTAGTCAGTGAAGAAGAGCTCTATCCTAGGTAGGGAATATAAAATATATAGCTTCTATCGTAGTTACTGTACCATACTATACAAGGGGTTTCGTAGGCGTGTTAACAGGTGGCGCCTTGGTCTGCTTAACTGTAAGGCTTCTGTTTTTCTTTTTCGTACATTCCAGCAGTTCTTAATACTTTACTGGTATTGTAGGCTCTACCTACTTAAGGCATACCACACTACCAGAGATCGACATGAGAAAATAATGTAGGTACTTCGAAAACTTAAGATGGGAGGATTTGGTTTTGTTTTTAATTACCACTGCGATGAGAGGACCCTCGACAGTCGCTATGGAGGATCTCCTGTCCTGTGAAGCCTTCTTGCACGTTCCTACTCTGGAACGAAAGACCTTCTGAAACAGCCTCCCAACATGTCGCTTTCATAAGACACAAAGGAATTTCTATTAGTGTGCCAAAGTGCGCAAAATTCTGGCGTCGAATTACCGCAACCGTGATCGTGCAATAGGTCACTGATTTCTGTGGACTTTACATGCAAAACGAAAACAAATTCAGTCACGTAGTACCTTCTCGATCGTGGATGCGGTAATTCAACGCCGCTTGTTGAACGGTTCGAAAAAGGTGCCCACAAAAACAACAAGCCCACAAGTCCAAAAATAATCGTTGGCGCAACAGGTCCGTCGGGACCCTAGGCCTAACTTCTCACAACAATTCCTTTTGTGTGAGTTTTTTACTTTTTGGATCGAATGGAAGGGATCTACAATTTAGTGCCGAGCCCAAACGGTTAATTGAGAAGTTTTGTCATGTTAGTTATACTCTCGGACGTTTGTCAGACCTTCGCGAGAGGTGGAAAATGCCTTAAGATGGAATTTGGGCTATTTTATTTGGGGTCATTGAACTCTCGCGCAGTAGCCCAACAGACGCCTACCCACAAGTCTCAAAATTGCAAGTTAAATTTGTGTCCAAGTGACTATGGAATTTGTAACTCTGAGCTGTTTGTTTCAATGTGCAACGTCGCCTAGAAAAGGCCCCTGGAGCGGCTGATAGGGCTGGCTTTCATAGCTGAACGTACTTTCTAAAAATAGTACCGTCCGTATTGTCACCTGCCCTGTCACATGGCAGTGATAGCGTATCTATAGCATTTTCTGATAGTAAATACCAAAAGAACTTCTTTCATATTGCAACATACGGTTGCCCAGCGTCACGCGACGCAGATGGATCATTTACGCCGAGATCCTGAGTACGGCCGTTGCCACATAGAGCCTAGCTTTCCATTGTTTCCTCATGAACGGGACTTGCATTGTTTTATTTGCAGCAGCATTGTATGTTCACACCCACTGTTAAGAGTAATTTGGATCGCGAGACTCATTGATCTCGTTGCTGGGCGACGGCCGTCATGGCACCTTTTCTTTACCCGCGCGATCTACATTTTCTCCCTTCTTGCAGTTCAGTAGTCTTTTCAAGTTGCACATGTTTTCCGCTGCACGGTTTTCAAATATGCGTCTTCTAGCAATGTTTTTCGGTAAAACATTCGTCACCATACCGCAGGATCTCTCTCAGAGCTGTCTGGAACCCTACGGTGCTTATAAGCTAAGATACTGGAACCACTAGTTGTTGGCGGCTGTTATAAGGGAATAAACACACTAGAGCTGAACTAACTCGGCCCTTTTTGCAAACTGTATAGCGACTACCCAGTTGCATCAAGGCGCCAAACTTCGACTTGCTGGCTTATAAGCTTTTTGCACATTCTTCTTGTTAGACTGACAAACTTGTAATCTAGTCGCACCAGTTTGAAGGTGCAAGCCAACATTTGCCGCGCTAAATGCAAGCACCGCTGAGTAAATGTTCGACGTATGTTCGGCGTATTTCGGTGAGTGCGAAATAGTCTTGTGGATCATTGGATCTTGTTAACCTGGATGAACCCTATGAGGTACTGCTGGCATGTCGACACGAAATCTTACTTTCCAATCTCGACTTGGCAATTTTTAAAGAAATTCAGGAAACCTCAGCCACTTTCGGGGGCCGGGGGATAGGACTTACTAACAGACCAATCATTTTCCAACCCTTTTTCGGGAGATCCAACTTTTATAAGGTCTACTTTGGTCATTACGGTCTGATCCTGTCGCTTGTATACATACAAATGAGGTGGGGCTTCATTCCGTTTCATTCGTATATATACAATTTTCCTCCTACGGACGTCTGCGTCAATGTGGCACAAATCTCTGTAGACAAGTTTAAGAGACACCCTTCAATTTAACGGCAGTACGGCCGTAACCAGGATTACCACCGGGGTATTGAAAATGAATGAATGCCTCGCCTAAACTTTTACCAACCTCGGCGCGAACCGTGCTCACCATCCGCCCCTTTTCTATTTGCCATTACTTGCCGTCAATTTATATATTTCCGTATTATTCTTCCTTCGGGATTTATTGAGCCCTAAGTCGCATTTGACAACTGAAAATGCAATATCGCCGTCTAATCGCACCGCGAGCGTACGACTTGAACCACGTGTCCTCTACTCTAGTCAACCCTCCCAAATTGGCGTAGATTTACGTCTTCCCATTTCTCCTATTATTTGCTGATTTACCTTGCGAATCCCTACGCACAGAATGGAGAAAACGATGCGAAAGTAAAACCAAATATAATTGAACCGTCACCCTGCATCATCTTAATGCGTCGTCGTTTTTCTATCCTGCACCCTTGACAAAAAAAAAACACGAAGCGAGGGCGCAGAACAATCCTGCCGCCTTGAGCTAGGTAAAATTAAATCCACAATGACACCGATTGTGTATTCTTTGTGTATATCTCAACCAACACCCCGGCGACGACACGAGACACGACGAGGACGGCATACCCCAAACGCCGGCATACCACACTCGTTGTGTTCGGCAAAGTAAAAGCCAAGTGGGCGATATACAGATGAACGGATGATGATAAATCGGGGTAATATTGAAAAATTCATCCTTTCATCCGAGGATGAGGAATCGTTCCCGTTTCGTTCATTCATTCGTTCGCTTGAGATTGGCACACCAGCTCCGAGCTCAGCAGAAGCAGTATGTAGTCAGGGTGACATGTCGCACCCTCCTTTAAGAATAAAAAAATTTCTTCTCCCATGATATTCTATTCATCCACCCTCGCAAACACACACACGCATTTCGGTTGGGGTTGTTTTCGGGGTGACGGCTGGGGGATGGGAAACATCTGTTATTATTTTCATTGACACTGACTAGTGTGCGAGTGTTTGTAGTATGTTCGTGTGGAGATGACAATCACAGGACATGACAAAACGAAGTTTATATGAAAGAGTGCCGAGAAATGAGGCCGTTAGCATGACAAATGTACATACATCAACCACGTTTCAGGACATCAAAGATGCTTGAACGATTTTTAAGCGATGACGATGGTTAGGTGATGATTATTACTGTCATTATGCATCATACGACAAAGGAAGCATACGTTAGCAAAAGACGAAGACCCACAACAGACTGAGAAATACTTTTCAAGGACACCGCTACTTAAAATCGGTTTAAATGCACGGGGGTAGCTAACGAATGCAAATTTAATGTTGGCCCTGAACGGATGTGGCCTGGCGTATTTTCGGCATTCTGATTGTTTCGTCGACGTTTTAACTTGTGCTCCCAAGGTTGGTAAATAAATTAAGGAAGAGGGAAAACAAATTACATTTTTAGCGTTTCCATTTCAAGGAGGTTTAAAGAATCTTAATCCAGACAAACAAGAGGCACAACCTGAGCTAGTGGTACTCGAGGATGTGCATCTCGTCGAAGTGACTTTTTGCATATTTTTAGTGGCACGAGTGGGTGCTCTTGCAGGAGCAGTTCTGACAAGTGGTATGCTAAAGACGTGTACACTTTGCAAGGCAGCGGAGTACAGGATGACATATCAGAGGTTTGCATGTGATACTGAGAGGAGAAGCTGAAAGGCAAACGTTTTTGGAAGCGCCCTTGACTTGCCAAACAGTCGATCTTGGAGAGGGTTACAAACATTATTCTGTGCAAGAAAACTTAAGCTTATCGCTTAAGAATTAGCAAGAAAAAAGCTAAAAGCTTAAAGCTACTTCTCCCAACAAAGCGGTACCTGCTGCAGTAGTTTGATCGAGTTGAACCCATGTCCAAGGCGTGGTGTTCCATTAGAAAAATCTCTTCTAGGAAGGCCGACGATGAGACGGTTAGGTTAGGTTTGAAATCTCTTCTCTACTCGTGAGGAAATTGCCGCTAAAAATTAAAAGTCGGTGGCGGAGGATCGGGAGCTACAGGTGGTCCACTTCAGTATCATAAAACGAGATGAAGTAAAGCCGGGGTTTTTAAAAGAGATGACGATTGGTTAAGACTGTCTTCTGGTTGCATATCGAATAGGTACCCTGGAAACGCAGACTCCGTTTATGGCGGCGAAAAATTGTCCCGCTGCCATTTGGACAACCTCAAAATGAGAGAAATAAACCCTTAAGAATTAATTCTCTAACTATTCAAGTACTTCTTTCGTTCAAAAATTACAGCAGAGGTCTGTAGATGGTACGAAGATACTGATCCGGTGGCACGTAAGACCATGATCTTGTGGACGATATCGGTTTTGAAACTTTGATGATCAAAATAAGTTGAGGCCCATTTTTCTTTTTCTTTTTTACATCTGTAGAGAATGAACTAGAGGAAGCTCTGAAACCCGTACATTAGGGTGTCCCTTATATGGGCTAAAAAAAAAAATCAGAATTTTTTCACTTCATTCATTTTTTTTCTTAATGCCAATACTAACTTCGATGCAAAATATTTTGCTCCTGGGATGATGTTAACACGTGCCGATTAGATAGCAAAGTCAACATTGAAAATCTGTATGAAAAATTCAGAAAAAAATTTTTTTACCTGCAAATATTTCATTTCAATTTCAACTTTTTATTAAATAACTATACTAAACAGTTAAATAAGAATAATTAGTAACAAAAAGAAATTATTGCGGATACTTTCTCTTCAAAACTTCTTTCTTGCAATCAGGATATAACTTCCTGTGCTCTTTCACACAACGAAGAAGGAATTGTTTTTGCTCTTCTTCAGCTGTCAGAAGTCCGTGAAAATCCTGCATTAGCTTGACAGCTCTTTCAGCTGTATCGTTCACTACTTTACGAGAAAGAACCATCCTTTTGGCTTCGAAATAGAAAACATTGGTGCCCCACGAAGATGGCCTTTCTTGAAGAAAGTTTTCATTTATTTTCAAGCGAGGAAATAAACGTTGACTCTTGGCCGACACAAAATCATCCAACGTTTTATCTAAATGAAATAAAAGAACATTTTCAATCATTAATAAATAGAAAACAATTGTGAATGTTCAAAATTAGCTAACCTTGCATTGAATTGCACATTTCTTCTTTCGATGGAACGTATCTTTTAAGATAATGCGATTGACTTTCCTTATTAAAGTTAGCCATCATTTTTGCTTTTGTGTTTAAGTCCACAGTATCATCAAATAAAGATAAAACTACAGCCTCTTCGGTCAAATAATATAGATGTTGACACAATTTTTGAAAGGCTGCTTTCGAAATCGACTCGTCTACTTTTTCATAATCTTTCAATTTTTTTCAGAAAGCATAAGTCTTGAAAGGGTGCTTTTGCTGCCGAACTGCACTGCAACCATGGTTTAACATAAACCATCACAATAAAAACACAGACCTCTTTCAATCCGGCACTATCTTTTTTTTGTCAATTTAAGTTGCGAGCGTAGCAAAAATATTTTTAAAGCATAAATTGCTCTTGCCATCCATCTCGCTTGATGCATTGCACCTGGGGGCCTGATTTTTAGTTCCTTATCGACATCTCCTCCTAAGAATATTATTGAAAGTTCAATAAGTTCGCGGTAGTCATTTCTAACAATTGGTTTTCGTAGCTCCCCAAAGTAAAAACTTAGAATTTCGGTAGTTTCGTTGTCATTGAAATTCTCTTTAACAATGTCAGCACCGGTTTGAAAAGTGTTAGTGTAAATATTTTTCCATTCATCTCGAAACTTTTTCAAAATAGGTATTTCTGGACTTATTGTTACTTGGTGGACCTTCGTTTCGAAGACACTTTTAAGCACGAGCTCATACATATGATGCCGACAACCAAAAAGGACTAACTCTCTTCCTAATTCCTGTTCCAAGAGCACGCATGCTCCATTAAAGCGACCTGTGTTAGATGCAGTTGTATCGCAACACATAATCTGAACTTTATCATCCAAGTTCCATTCTCTAATTGCTCTAGAAACAGCATTAGCTTGTTCTTTACCAGAAGAATTTTCCAATCTTGGCACGGATAGAAGTTGTTCCCCATCTCCAAAAGTAATAACAATAGGAAGTCGTTCTTCCTTACCACTCCTTACATTCAAGCCGGGTAACAATTTTCCATCCCAGTGAACAGTAACAACCTCCGGAATATTATTTTGAAAATCGGTTTTAATGTTCTTTGCCCTTTCTTTTCTAATCCGTGTCCGCACGCGTTGAATCGATGAGTTATTAATTGGAAAATCCTCAAAGTTAAGCCCTAGAGCCTCCACTGTAGCCTGAAGTATATAAACAGAGTCTCTTATGCTCAACTGACATCTGTCTAAGGCTGAGACTAATTTTGGAGTAACAAAGTCCTTCCTTCCTCGTTTTGAGATTGCCTCAGATGACGGTTTAGGAGCAGTAGGAAGACCTTCGCTGCTTTCGTCGGAGCTTGTAAATATGTCCTGTTCTTCAGGAATTAAATCCTCCAACGACGCTGAAGAAGTAGATGGTATTGCCGATGACATGTACTTACTACGTTTTTGTTCTTCTCCTAATCGCCTTTGTCTTAACCTATCTTCCTTTTCACCTTGTTTTTTATCAACACCCGCTAAGCAGCCCGGTCGTCCTGGCTCTCTCTGACGCTGTAAAAAGACCATGTCCTCTTCTATTTTAATTTTTTGAAGAGCATCAGCATGAGCTATGTCAAATATGTTATCCAAATCGTCCTGGAAATCAGCTTCTCGTTGTTTATGCACCTCCTGGGTTTTCCTTGAATTTTTTTGCAGTTCTCTCCAAGCTTGATACAAATTTATAAGCTTCTTCACAGAGTTGGGTAGTGATTTTGTAGGGATTCTTGCCTTTTCCCAAAAAATACTACACTCGCGAATACCAAGATTTGCACTTTCGCTAACTGTCAATTTACTTCCCGCATATTAAAAAATAAAACTGCAAGAACTTGTCAATTTGACGGTAATTTAGCACCCTTTATTTGGTGATTTACATCTCCCACTAAGTAAATGCTTTTTGTGTTGCTTCTTAATTGCAGTGGCATCTTTAAGCGATTAAAAAAAACTAGTTTACCGTTTAAAAACTAAAAATGCGATAAAACTTTCCTTAGGCACGTGTTACTATTTCAGTGTAACTTGTGCTGACATGTTTCGATCGAAGTCGGCACGGGTAAACATGATCCAAATGAGCTAATTTTTTTTTGGTTGCGTTTTATAATAAAATAAATAAAATAAGAACATACTACTTACTTACTTAGGTGGCGCTACAGTCCGGGGTGGACCTGGGCCTCAACCAATACGCCTCTCCAGTTAGCGCGATCTTTGGCTAACTGCCTCCAGTTGCGCACTCCAAGTTGGTTGAGGTCCCCTTCCACTTGCGCGCGCCACCTAAGGCGAGTTCTTCCTCTACTGCGTTGTCCCTCCGGGTTTGAATCGAAGACTCTTCGGACCGGAGCGTTGGTGTCCATTCGCTCTACATGTCCTAGCCATCTTAGTCGACTGATGCGTACTTTTCTGACCAGGTCGATGTCGCTGTACAGCTCGTAGAGTTCGCTGTTAAATCTCCTCCTCCAAAGCCCGTCAACGCAAACGGGACCGAAGATCAATCGAAGAATTTTGCGTTCAAAACGACCAAGGGGATCTTCATCCGCCTTTGATAGCGTCCATGCTTCTGCGCCATAGAGTAGGACTGGGATGATGAGGGTCTTATATAGAGTCTCCTTAGTGGTTCTTGACAAGGCCTTACTTCTCAATTGCCGTCTTAGGCCAAAGAAACAGCGGTTGGCAAGTGTAATTCTTCGATTGATTTCTGATTTCTGATGAAATAAATAAATACATATGCGTTAAAAAAAAAATTGTCGAAAAATAAGGGACACCCTACCGTACATTTTGCACTAAGTTGCTACATTTGGACGTCTGTCGTTTCGACGACAGTCGTTCGAAAAGTTACGTGATTATGGTCCAATATTTCTTGAAAATTTGTTGTCGCGCAGTCCAAGCAAAAAAGCAAATCAACTGCATTCGCTATTTAAAAAAGTATTAGTTCGAACTTCGATCACAAATCTGGTACACCGACGGTTCAAAGATGGAATATGACGCCACCGGTGCTGGGGTCTATGGGCCTAGGTTCCAAAGAGCTATAACACTGGGAAAATCACCAGACATCTTTCAAGCGGAAGTACACGCCATAGAGCTATGTGTCCGGGAATGCTTACGAAGGTCCACTAAGGTGCCTACATTTACATCCTCTCAGACAACCAAGCAGCTCTTAAGGCCCTAAGATCGTACTCGATCAGGTCAAAGGTGGTTACGGAATGTTACAATCTCCTCGAAGATCTGTCCGAAGACAACATAGTCACCGTTGCTTGGATACCGGGTCATGAGGGATTTGAGGGAAGTGAACGAGCGGATTGCCTGGCGAGAAGAGGCGCATCACGCCTGCTCACTGGTCCTGAGCCCTACTTCGGCTTGCCTTTCAGTTACGTACACTCAAAATTCAGGGAAGATGATCACCTTGCCGAATACTGGACGGAAAAAGATTCATAAGCCCAGCTCGTAGTAAAACAAAAACATTACTTGAGCTAAGCAAAGAAGATCTAAGGGGTTATCTTACTGGTCACTGGCCACTAAGATACCATCTCAAAAAAAAGGGACTTTCCGACGATGACTCCTGTCGACTCTGCGGAGAAGAGGAGGAAACAACGGAACACGTACTCTGCGATTGCCCTGCTGTGGCAAGGGGCAGAGCGATCCAAATGCAAGGGGCGTTTTTCAGTCCTGCAGATATAGGAAACATGGAACCAAGGAGGGTACTGAGGTTAAAGAGCCTCAACAGCTCCTTGGGCTAAATAGCGGGGGCCAACACAATAGATCTCTTCTGGTCTATTAATTACAATTACAATTAGTTCGAACTTCCGGCCAAATAAAACCTCTTTATGGGGATATGGTTCTTTATTTATAAGGTTCAGTTACTTCCATACGGACCTGTTGCGCCAATTATTTATTTTTTTATTTATTTACTTCATCTTAAAAGCAGGCCCATTGCGTTGTTGTCTTTTGTGACAAACGTTGAGTATAGATAAGTTTTGCCCAACTCATGCTCATCGAACTCATCTACGATACAGCTGAACAACAGATGAACTCTTTTATCGGAAGTTTTCCTAACGAGCATTATTGGGGTGGCTCGCTTCGTTCCCGACAAACTGCTTTAAACTGTATTAAAGGGTGGGCCATCTAGTGGGTTCTTTTCAAATCGTAGGTTATTTTGACACTGACAGCTGTTTCCCACTCGAAATCTTGACAGAAAGTCAGTATCGTACCTCTGCGGAACGAAATGAGTCGTTCTGCGCTTGAACAACGTTGGGAAATATTGAAAATTTATTTCCAAAGTGAGTGATGTGTAGCCCAAACGGTGCATTTTTTGAAAAGAAGTCTTGGCCGAAATGAAACATCCACCGCTCCTGCTGTACCCAAGTTTGTGCAAAAAGGGGCTCGGAAAACCCGCACGTTATTGTCGAAAAGGCAATGCATCCACAGAGAGTGAAAGTTTCGGGCGGATTTTTAGACTGTCGGCATCATTGGACCATTTTTATTCGAAAAGAAGGCTGGGAACAACGTCAACAGAGCCATGTTAATCGACGTTTTTTTTTACTGAAATTGAAGAAGGTTCATGCAGGATGGCGCGCCATGCCATACAGCTCACGGCACAATCGATCTTTTGCGCATGAAATTCCAAAATCGTGTTATCAGCCGTCTTGGCGATGTCAATTGGCCGCCTCGGAGCTGCGATTTGACCAATTAGGCCTTTTTTTTTTGTGGGGAACCGTGAAGGACCGATGTTATGCCAACTATTCGGAAACGATTCAAGATAAGGCCAATATCATCCAAGCTATCTGTGAGTAACAGCCCGAAACCATCAACAAGGTCTTGGACAGAATACGCTACTGCGAGGCCAGCCGAGGCAGCCACTTGAACGACGTTGTGTTCCATAATAAATGGGAATGTTTTATCTTTCTAATAAAGCCGTAATACATGGGAAAAAATATTAATTTTGTTTTTATTGCATTTTTTAAAAAGAAACTTGGCCACCCTGTACCTTTTCGGACACAATTTTATATGACTATTTGTTGTTCCTAACAAACCCTTTTTTTAAGCAATCATATGGACAAGCACTAGAACTAGAAACTCATTAAGTAGAATCAAAGACGACTGTTTGCCTGTCTATATCGACTTTAACCTCAATAACTATATTGCTAAAGTTGTTCTCATTTTGCTTACAAAATTCTTTTCTTTTTCGTTTCAGGTGAGTGAGTCGTATCCAATGGAAGTCTTTGTTACCATGGCAGTCTTTGTGAACAGGTAAAGCTATCAAAAGTTGCAATAAGCTGACCATACGCCACCATAAGGTTCCTAACCCATATTCACCTCCTTAAAAGTTACTTTCGATGAGTTGATTGCTTTCAGTAGTGAACTCGTCGACAGGATGGTATACAGCCTTAATATAACTCAACAGTTTTCATTGTATACCCTTATTGGTGTGGAAATATGGAGTCTCTGAAATATGGACTCATAAGGTTTGAATAAATGTGTCAGACTGAAAGTGTCAAGTGCTTAAATCTAGAGGAGATGAAAATGCCATACGATGATGATGCTGGGACTATCACAATTGAATATTGATGTTTGGGCGTGGAGAAGCCAACTTTATTTTGAAAATTCGGTCCAGGGACAGGCCAAAAGGTCGCCTATAGATCTTCTTTGTAAATGGAATCCACGGCATTCTAATAGTCATACACAGGATAGGCAAACCTATTTATCAGGCAGTCCATTTTTGGGCTCCATTATACGTCTCTCTATCTAAAAAGGCTCTTGTTTTGCATACTAAGGACGTGCTTTTTTAAAGCCTACAGTCCTACAAAAAAGTACAACACATGCCGTGAAAAATCGGTTGCTCTAGCTCCTATAGACGTTGGTATTGCCTAAATTGCCACACCCGTTTGAAAAGCTACCCTAAGCAATTGGCGTGTACAAGTCATGACATCAATTGCTGTTAGAGAGCTATCATCTGTCACCTGTCATCATTTTTATTACTAATTATCACAGATAATAAAATGTATCGTAGATGAGTTATTTGTTCATCATAAAGCTGATAGATGAGCTGTGTAGATGTTAGAAGGTGAAAGGACTTGGATGAGCAATCCGTCGCATAGCAAGCTGCATAATTAATGCCTCCAAATCCCAGGAACTATATATAAGAAAATAAATAAATAGCAAGGTTGTGTTCTATTTGCACCTGTTGAAAGTCTTCAGGTAGACGACAACCTTCGAAAAAAATAAAGTTCACGACTGGATCGCCCAAAACTTTCTTGTTAATTGAAAGTTTAGCTGATTCAATCGCGGAAATTTTGACTCCTTCGTCTTCGATAGCCCTACAGTTCGGGCTGAACATGGGCCTCCACTAACAAGCCTCATCAGAAGGCCTAGTCTAACTGCATGCAGCTGCTCATCCCGAGCCGGTTCAGTCCCCTTCTACTTGTGCGCACCACCAATGGCAATGGGGTTAGACTTGAAGGTTCTACGGGCGGAGCATTTGTATACATGAGCCCTACGTGCCTTGGCCATGATAGACCACTGATGCTCAGTTTTTTGTCAAGATCTACTTCACCAAACATCTCGATGAATAGTTTTACTCAAAGCTTATCAACGGCAGTGGCCTCCTTCACTGCTGGAAAATTGTTTACGATCATTTGAAGGCTTGTTTTAAAAATTGCTCATTTTCAGGACGCTCAAATGAATCAGAGGAAACCTCCAACTTAAATAGCAGTCTTCCACCTATTTGCAAGACAAGCTTGATGCCAATACAAGACTTAAAGCAACTTTGGTAAAAGAACGAAGAAAATGTTGAGTAGACTGGCTTGAGGCCGACCTTTGGTGTTTTGTTAACAAAACAATGCCCAGCTGTTAGCCAGACGCAGTGCTCCAAGTCAAGATGTCAATGTAGAAGTCACCTTATTACGGAAAAAAAATTGTAAAAAATCATCTAGAAACCTAGACGGTCAAAGTTTTGGCTCCCACCAATGAGATTTTCATCGACAACAAATAGAAGTTTCCTTTCATTTGACGGTCACAAGGAGTAGCATCCCGCGATGTCAGTGGAACTTCCATATGACGAATAACATTTTTTTATATGAGGGGGCTTAGTGTGACATTTAACTGTCATTGGCTTCATTATGTGATTGACATTCAATAAATCTTTCAATCAGCATTCATCCATTTTGATTCAATTTAAAATACAAATGAACAAAAAACAAAAAAGTAAATCGCCCCGCTCAAGAGCACAACCCATTTTGGCAACCAATACGATTTCCAATGAACATCCGATTCGTTGCATATGTGAGGGCTGTCCAAATTACACATGTCATGGAAGCTTTATTCTCGTTTAATTTATTTTAAACGATTTCATCGAAGTAAATTAAAATTCAATAAATAACCGGAAATAATCGTTCGCGCGCCAAGGGCTCAAATCAGTTCCGATAACTGCAAGACAATCGATATTAATAAATTATGAATGGAAATCGGTTGAAAGGCTCTTAATTTGATCACGATATCCTCGAAAATGTCCACTCCCCAAAATGAATGAGTTAAATATTCGTGCGTTGTTAATCGTTCTGGAATGCAAATATCCTCTGTCCCATATAATATAGGTACTGTTTTTTTGGTTGCCTTCTTATTTGATCAAGCCGCCCCAGCGAATGTCACTGTATGAACTTTTTGTTTTGCGGATTTTCTTCCAGAGGGCAGACCGATTTTATCCAGATAAACAAAAGCAAGCGGATACCTGTATTGTGCTTGTTTGAAAATAACATATGTGCTCAATATTTAAAAAATATCCAAAAGTGACATCTGCTGTCAGTTGAAATATGAAATACAAAAAGAAAAGATAAAACAAAATACACACTTGTAACTTGAATTACAAAATGGATTTCTCTCTCATGGTTTTTTGTGAAATTTAAATACAAATTCAATGAAAAGGATGACCGATTGCAAATGTCAAAATATTCACGGAAATAAAATCCAAACAGAAAATGCGCATGCAAGAGTAGGTGCATATATTTTGTGGTTAAGGTTTTTTCGCCCACCTCCCCGGTTGTATATTTTATACTTTGAAAAAAAAAATTATACAACTCACAGAAATGACAGCGAAAACATATTTTGTGTAGAGTTTTCTGCTTTTGTGACGTGTGGAAAATGCCACCTCCTGTCCCTGTGTAGGTGTGGTTTTGACAAGCTTTCTTGTTTCTTTTCTATCCTCAATGCAATTTTTATTGTTTTGCCATTTGATGGGTGGAGTTGTGAAAATGTACACAAGAGATTTAGAGTTATGTGGAAAAAGGACACACGCTTTAAGAGTGGAGGGACGCATTTAATCGTGTCCACTTGGAACAATTTTGAATGGGAACTGCTTGGATTGAATCTAAAGAGATATAGAGTTCATTGCATCCGTTTCGTGGCAAGCAAATTGTGTACAACACATTTACGGATTTGACTAGATTATAAACAAAAATGATAACTTATTTAAGCAACTTTCCCTTATTTCTACTTTACTTTATTTAGTATTTTTTAGGAAATCATTTATTTTTTATCACTGCAGTACATCTTCTAGGCAGGCTTTCTACCAATGCCTCGCAACGTCTCTTTGGAATGGCATACCAGACGCTTTGAATTTCCTTCCAAAAATCGGATAAATTGTTCGGTTTTTTTTTTGTGTAACATGGTGTTCAACATCGCTCCAAAGGTTTTCGAACGCGTTCAAATCGGGTGATTGCGCAGGCCACTTCAGCACGTAAATCTTATTATTTTCTAAGGTACTCTTCACCAGGCTAGAAGTGTGCTTAGGGTCATTATCGTGCATGAAGCGCCACAATATCGGTAAATTGGCATCTGCACATGGTACATGTGATTTATATTGATGTTATTATAAATGTGTTGATCCATTTTGCTATCAATTTTTATTATTGGACCAACACCATGCCCGGAAAAAGCACCCCAGACCATCACACTTCCACCACCATGCTTAACTGTTTTAAGAGTGTACTTTGGGTGATGCTGCATGTTTTCAGGACGCCATACATATTTTTTCCCATCTGATCCGAACCTACACAATTTGGATTCATCGCTCCAAAGTACATTTTTTCAATTTTTGGCAAAGTGGTGTTCAGCGAAGTTAATCCTGGCCCTCAAATTTTTTTTTGATACAAGCGGGTTTTCGTTGTGCTATGCATCCGCGTAATTTTTTTTTCATTAAGTCGGCGCCTTATGGTCCTTGACGATACATTGATACCATATTCAGATGACAGTTCGTTTTGTATGATGCTGGAGCTTTTAAAAGGATCTTTAGCTGAAGTCCGATGAATTATTTGATTTGGTCTTCCTTTGGTGTCGTTTTCCTAGCTCGAGGAACTTGTTTCACATTTTTAGTGATCCCAAAAGTTTCAACATGATACAAAGCATTGTATACCATCTTCCTTGAACACTGTAATAGCTCCGAAATTTCTGCAACCTTCCGGCCTTTAGCTTTCATTTGCAAAATAAGAGCTCTTTTTTCCCCTGGACACCATCGCCCTAAACACAAGTTTACAGTCTGTTGAGAAAAGAGAACTACAGAAAATTTGAAAACACACAAAACGGTGTGATGTGTGCTAAATTCGTGACCACTACGAAATATAAAAAATGGGCGTGGCATATATAAAGGGTCCGCCATCTAAGTTTTTTTTTTTTCAACTAGTGCTTATTTCGCGAATGGTAACACTTAGCTCATGTCTGATTTGACAGATAATTAGTTTTATCCTTCCACTGAACGAATATGGTTGTGTATACGCTTGAACAACGCTGGGAAATATTGCGACATTACTTTGAAAATCATGGTAATGTTGCAGAATGTGTGCGAAAATTGCGTACGGATTTTGGAAGAAGAGAAGCACCGTCAGCTCCGTATGTGCGTTACCTTGTGAAAAAAGTGAAAGAAACTGGCATCCTCATCGATAAACCAAAGCGTGAAAAGCCAAAAACAGTGCGTACACCCGAGAAAATTGAAATTTTGGTCCAGAGGCACAATTGGGCCATTTTTCTTCGAAAATGAGCAAGGAGTGGCCGTTACAGTCAATGGCGATCGTTATCGGGCCATGTTGAACGAATTTTTGTTCACAAAAATTGAAGAGGCGGATATTGGCAACATTTGGTTTCAACAGGACGGCGCTACGTGCCACACAGCCGAAGCTACACTCGATGTTTTGCGCCCTGTTTTTGAAGATGGCATTATCAGCCGCAGAGCTGATGTCGTTTGGCTACCGCGGAGCTGCGATTTTACACCGTCGGACTATTATTTGTGGGGTGCCGTAAAAGATAAGAGTTACGTGGACATGCCACAGACAATTGACGCTTTAAAGGACAATATTCGTGAAGCCATTGGTGAAATACAGCTGCACACAATCGATAATGTGCTTAAAAATTGGACCGATCGTGTAGGCTACTGCATGGCCAGCCGAGGCAGCCATTTGAATGAAATTATTTTCCATTATTAACCGGAAGGATTGTACTGTCAAATAAAAAAAGAAATTTGAGAAAATATTCAGTAGTTTTTTTATAGTATTTTCAAAAAAAAAAGTTATTTGGCGGACCCTTTATATGGCAAAAATAAATAAAACTTGGAAAGTATTTCTTTTAAATTTGATACTGGTAGGAACTCAAATCAACCTGTCTCCTGAGATATAGCCCACGCTCATTTAATAGTGGATTTCTGGCCATAGACCGTCTTTAAGTCTTAAAGACTCTTTCTCCTCCAGAACAAAACAGCTCAATCTCCAAGTCGACCACGTTAACACAATTTCCCTCTATACCCTCAAGGACACGTAATTGGATCTCGCTCATAAATATATTAATCAGACACATTTTGTAACGACGCCCGCGCCAACAATTATTACCAAGAGTTGAAATTTATTAGTCCCACGTTAGATGATTAAATTTCTTCCTCCTTATCCTGGATTTTCATTCCACAGTGAGTACACAACGAGCACAGCAAAAGGTAACAAAATCTGCTGTATCTAACGGTTCGCACAACATTGTGCGCGCAAAATATTTCACAAAACACCAAAGTGGTCATAATTGCACGAGTACATACGCCACGGATACGAGCGCAGCGCGCTGCACATCCAGAGGAATTTTCTGCAAATTACACCAGAAGGACACCGTCATACCTACATACGTGTGAATGCAATTTATTACCTCGACATGAATGTGATATCCGAGTATACAATAGAGGATATCCAAGTCCTGTCCTTAGCACACACACAGACACACCCTTATACGGCTAGTTGTGATAAACACTGGTCGGCATGGTATCCAACAGAGAAGCCAACGATATTTCAAAGAAACCATATCCACATAGCATGCATGTGGAGAGGTGAAAAGGGCCGATGTAAGCATAAATCAGGACCAAGCATTCGAAGTGCGCCAGCAAAAACAGAAAAAAAATAAACAAGAAACACGACACGTTGCAACCAATCTTTGATGGGAGAGAAGGCACCAACACACCCACCTGCAACAAATTTACAAGAAGGGCAAGCAGCCGTGCATTTATATCCTCGACAGCATCCTTGTCGAATTAACAATGAAATACAATTTTGCATGGCAATATGATACCACTTATGTGCAATTGACATTTTGAGATGAAGTCTTGCTGCGTTATGCTGATGGTGACTGGTGTTGAGTACTTTCGCATGGCGCGATGGGCGGCTCCGCTTGCCATGGTAAATTTGTTTCCACTCCAAAAAATAAGAAAAAACCGTCGGCCTATTTGTGGGCCGACAGTAATACGAGCAGGCAGGTGTTTAAACTTTAAGTGCAATAATTCAGTTAAATTGCCTACGTAATGGATGGTTCAGCTGTTGTCCGACGTGGACGGCCTTCGGTGGGATACGTTTTTTCTTTCAGTTTCAATTTGTTAATTTATTTCTGGTGACAAGGGTAAACACAGGTTGACTGGGCTAAGTGGGAGGGCCGTAAAAAGGCACAGTATTTGGTGACAGGTGAGCTGAAAAATTAGTTGTTCTGCGAAAAAAAATCATGGGCCACAGGAAACCCGCCAGCACTCTGAGAATCGATCTGATGGCGCAAAAAGCCGTGGAGCGTTGTTATGGCGCAGCTGGCATCGTTTTTACCTAGAATATATTGTGTGGGCTCAGCGAACCAGTGGCTAACACCCCATAGACCTCGGCGAGATTGACTGCTCTACGATGGATTGTCAATTCATTTTCAGTGTCCCACTGGAATGTTGAAATTGAGTCTCCATAAGTTGGTATAGATCTGTTATCACTTTTTTCACAGGATTGACTATATCAGCGGCTTTCTTATTTGGTCTTGACATCTTTGGGTGTCAGTCCAAAAGTTCCACAAACCTATTTCCATTTTTATTTCAAAAAGAATGATAAAAAGCCAGTGTGGCTACGGTTCGACCCCAAAAAAAAAATAAACAAGTATTGAAGCCTCTTATCCACTGCCTATTTTTTTTTTTTTGGGAATCTCTGACAAACATTAGACGGTATTTAGCCACGCTGAGGAACTTCTCAAAATTGTGGAACCCTCTATTAAAAAACACGACTTGTGCAAACTGGCTATAGGACTCTATCGATTGATTACCTGACGTTACAAACCAACTGAAGCTTGTGAGCCAGTCTTATGTGAGAAGGTTTCACCTCCGACGAAATTCGAAGGAGGCCGAACCCAACGTCTTGGATAAATCGATGGAACTTGCCAACGGAACTAGTTAAATGATGGTGCTCGCTATTTACCATCAGCTGTCTGATAAGTCATCATTAGTTTTTGCACCGTCCTAACCCCGTCAAGCTGCCATGGAACAATGTATTATCCGATTATTAATTCATTCACCTAGCTCTAAATACTTACTTCCTTTGTTTTTTGGCGCGTTTAGTCCGGGGTGGACCAAGGCCTGAACCAACAAGCCTGCGCGGTCCTTAACAAGTTGCCAGCACCGATACCAAGCTGGGTACTTATCCGTAACTTTTCAAACTTTTCATCGTCGAAACGACAGACCTTCAAAATTAGCAAACAAGTGCTAAAATTACAAGTTTAAGACCTTAATCCAGTTAATTTTCCAAAAGTATAATGAAAGCTGACGTTTGTCAAAAACATTCGAGCAGAATGATGACTTATTTTGGTGATCAAAGTTTCCAAAACGATATCGTTTAGACGACTGTTGATATACGGAATCTGCCGACTGGTTGCGGACGTTCTCCAGTTGTGAGAACCACCTGACCTGTAAGTCAGGGGTGGACTTAAAGACTTGTCGGGACGTTTTGCATGACCTAGCCATTGTATATTTGACTTGTTAACCAGGTGATCGTCTCCTTGCTCCACAATCATTTCAGGCTGAACAGAAGAACCTTTTCCTTAAACGTCGCCGGAGGTCTCAATCCGTTTTCAAAAAGGTCCTGGCTTTTGCATCCTACTACGGATCATGGATGATTACGTGCATAATATCTCCTAAGTTTTATGAAAGAGGGATTCACTACTTATATGAAAATATATCCAACAGATCTACAAAAACAGAACCAAACATATGAACATTGGACAAGGATGAAAAATCTTGTAATGGGTGGATGGGCCCATTATGGTAACTTAAGCTTTTTAAAAAGAGCCCACATGCCCGGTCTCTAACCTCTAACCTTCAAAATCTACCTATGCCGGGCTCCTTAGTCCGGAAAGGCTATTTTCAGGACATCTTTTGTTTGCGCCAAGTCGGCCTTAGTTCTAGTCGCTTTCGATGAAGATACCGATGGTCAGAATAGGGACCATTCAAACTATATCTTTACATTGAACGAGCTAAAAATGTTTGAAATCGAATCTATAGAATTGATTTTAAAAATGAGCCAAGGTGTAAAAGACCAGGTGCAGAGAAAGTCGCCTAGGGTTTCAACGTCTGTGCAGACTGATTCTCTGCTCTTGGTTGTCGCAGTACCTAGTATCGGCTCTACCCCCTGTGGAGGCTTAAACTCCCTTATGGAGCCTTCGCAAGAGTTCCATTTGTATATTGGAAACGATACGATAGGCCGGGAGCTTAGCTGTTTCTAGATGTATCCATCAATGACTTGCTTTACTTACCACATTGGCAAACTTGGTTTGTTTAAAATGGAATGGCGGATCTGTTAAGGCTTTCACTGCCAGAGATGACATCTTCAACTCGAACCCAACATAAGGTTGGGTTGTAACCAGGCTAAAAAATATGCGACAATCTTCGGATCTTATAAAGCTGAATGGAAGGCGTTTAACGACAGCCTGTCAGTCGATCTATTCAGACAGATTTTACCTCCCTGGAATTTTATTATTTGACGGCTTGTCGAATAGCAGTGACATCTTCTCGAAAGATGGAATACAATACATCGGAAGGAAGAGGGATGGACTTAGGTCTTCAGCCCCCTTACAAGGCTTAGAATTGTCAGTGTTACCGCCGTATGCAGGCATTGAGGCTTTGAAGACCCGATTTGGACTCCAGCGCTCTCTGCTGCAGCAGGGATTCACAAGGCCTAGAAGCTCCCAAACAACCTGCAGTCACAGATATTTGCTACTGACAACGCAAGTTTCCTCTGGATGATAAACGCAAGGCAACTCGATCTTTCCGGTGAGTAAAGCTAGCTCTATTTCCGTCGAGTTGAGGTTCAAACCTTTTTTTGGGAAGCGAAGTGTTACTTCCCTCGAAGGAAAGAAGGCGCCATGAGGATTAAAAGTTGAGATACCAGAGCTGTGCACATATCCTTGGAAATCAGCATGGACCAAGGTGTATAAGTTTTTGCCAGAGCTTCTTCTTAAAGTAGCCTTCGCCATCTGGAGTGTTAGGACTGTTGAGGCTGATGATGCTGTTTCTATAATGTTAAGCTTATGCAAGGCTTGGGTTATCTGTCCTTTGCCTCAATGCTACTGAAGGCTCTATCTATTTCAGGAAAGACTGGAGTTGTGAACCTTGAATGAAAGGGTCCATTCAGACTAAAGATCAGTTTCAAAGGACTTACCTTGAGTAAGGTAGGCATGGTATACGAACGTTTCTAGCAACACACCTGGCAAGGCGGTCGATGACCCTCCTAAGAGTTTAAGAGATAGGACGGTATACTAATATTTCCGAAGAAAATTTGAGTCAAGTCCTTGCTCTGGGGATTAGAACAACTTTGAACGGCTGTTGACAATGTCCCAAAAATATCTCGCGACTTTTAGGGGTTCAGAGCCGTCAACACTACCGGCTTAGTTTCCCCTCGCGTTAGATACTCAATTGCAGGCGTTTAAAACAAAGTAAGGACCTCCAGTTAGAGGTGACCAGCCCAAGGAAATGAGCGTTCTTCAGCTAATTCGATGATTTGCCTTCAGTCTCCATCCAGAAGCCCCTCCATATGGCATGAATGTACCGCACATGTCACAATCGTACATCTCTCTTATGAAAAGTGCAACAGGCCCATGTGGCGCCCTCTAGGAGGTTAATAATTTAGTGAGAATATCACCATACCATTACCATAATTGGTATGTTCGTACGCTTAGAGCCGTCCTAAGCATCCCTTCTGCAGATCACGTGTCCGTGTTATCTTAGAAAAAGAAAAAGTGCTTCTCCGAGTTTATTACGGAAGTCCCCTCGTATCTGGCTTCACCCTCACATCACTCTTCCCCCCTCTGTCACTCTCGTGCGCTTTCTCTCCTCGCTGCACATTACATAGCTCGACGCTAGAGTCAAGCAGCAATTACGTGCCACCCTCTCTGGTGTGTACTTAAATTCATAATAAAAAAAGAGAAGAGAAAATCTACCGTCAGTGGCGGTGAAACGAAGGTTTAGCACAAAAGGACCCTCGCATATACCTACATACACGTTTTGCGCGGCGTGATGCTGCGCCCTCTGCATTATTAAAGAATTGCAAAATTTATTGGTCCTCTGGGCGGAACCATAATAATGTTAATGACACCCGAAGTATATTATGCAATGAAGGGTATAAGTGCGAGTGTTGACTACATACCCCCACCCTCCTGTAAATTCAATTGAGATTATTTTTATCCAATGGATAAATCCCTTCTTTTTTTTCCTGCCGCACATGGACAGCAAAAGTTTTGGCGGAATATTTTCATCAAAACTGGGATACTCCTCACCGCAGGGATGATGTCTTAATTATCTTTCACATTTCGTCCTGACCGAACAGGACGAAATGGAAACATATTCCCTCCTTAGCAATACACATACACGCGCAGCTACACACCGCATAAAGCAGGAGGCAGGGGAGTCCATTTAATTTAATTTCATTGTATCCCAACAGGATATATGGGGAAAAAAAATAGGAAAAGAACACAACATCAGCCAGGATCAAATGGAGAATAATATAAAAACCAGCAAATATTAATGAAAGTGTTTCGCTTTAGTTTCGTGGCACACGTTTCGCTTGTTTATTTTTGATTGTGCACACACGGGCGTAGATGTGTGGAATTTGTATAGCCCCTGGACCCCCGACAGGTGGTTTGAGAACGCGCATACATAAAATTTAAATCATCTCCATGGGAGATATGATTTCGCGAAAAACATTTGTCGGCAAAAATATTAGACGCCAAAGCGGGGGGAGTCTCTGCTTATTAATATGAATGACAATTTGTGTGCGTGTGTGTGTGTTTTGTTTTTCTGTGTACACAACATCGAGCACAAACGGTTTTAAGGGATAACACAGGATGTCGTGTATGGAGAATAATTGATATAGTCGAGAACAATGGAGTTTTTTTTTTCTTTAATGTGGGTGCACCCTTATTGGCATAAGAGGGATTTAAATGAGCCAAATTGGAATAAGCACGGCTTAAAGGATGTTAAATTTGATGAGTTTTCGTTGTTAATTTTAAGGAGAATAATTGACAGGGAGAGAGGGAAAGATCGAGGCTGTGCACTTGTATAAAGGGATATCGCATATCGCTACTCTTCCCGAATTTTTGACAGTGAAGGCTGTTTCGTATAAAAAAAAAAATAAGAAGAGGCAGTGCCATATCTGCGGGCGTCAGACTGGGTGCTGAGTTGCCGAAGCAATGGAAAAAAATGTGTTGATGTTTATTTGCTGATCCTTTTAAAGACCACGTGACAATCAAAAAACGACTCGGCCACAAACTAGACTGAGGAATTCGACTAAATGAAGACTCAAACCGTCGATAGTACATGTGAACAGTAGAAATGATTTATGGTCTTTCTAAAGGCACCTGGGTTCCCTTAGGCCTCGTTCTGTTGCAAGCGTTCCTACTTTATCATCTCAACATAAAAAGAATCCGCTGCTCCTGATTGTATCTCCCCCATCGTTCTAAAGAGGTGTCCTTCCACACTGGCAAAACCATCTCGTAAAGTCTTCCATTTGTGCTATTATTCATGGAATTTTCCCAAGAAGGTAGAAAACACCATTTGTCCAGCATGCGGTCCTTAAAATATGCGAATTCTTCTCACCGACTTTAACTTACGTCCAGTCCTTCTAAGCTCACGCAAACGCTGATAAGTCGTCAGCTTATGAAAGATCTAGAATCACGGGAATCATTAGCGACCGGAAGGCAGGTTTTCTCGGCAACAGATACACGTAAGATTTGATGGAAAAAATCCCACCGAAAATTGCAGCCAATCTCTGCATCATTCCTGTGCAACAATGTTTGTTTCGCTTGGTATTTGAAAGGCTTTTGACCGAAATTGCGTCTGGATTTTGTCGAAAATGCGAGCTTATTGGGTCTCTCGTTCAATAGAAAATAAACTACATTTCTAGCCGCTCAATTCTAGTTCTTTTGTATGTTCTCAAGTCTGAAACTCACCATACAAATGGTGTTCCACAAGGTTCGAGTTTGTCTCCGATACTCTTTCTTGTTTTTATAAATGATCTTCTTTCTTAAACTTATAGTAAAATTGACCCCTTTAGCTTTGATTTTTCAATCCAAGACTGGACTGACGAGACAACTTCTCATCCGTAGAAGTGGGCCGGAAACTCATGTTATGTTCTTTGAATTTCGATTTGACAAGTCTCTGACAGCGCCAAGCTTCGGTATTTCCCTCTAGGTGCTAGGTTTGCGAGTGTAGCCAACCTTTTGTCTCAAGCAGTTGAATAAAAGATCTTCGAATCCACACCTGAGGGAAGGCGCAGTAGAGGAAGACCGCGACTCAGGTGGCGCACGCAAGTGGAAGGGGACCTTCACCAACTTAGCGTGCGAAACTAGAGACAGCTAGCTACAGATCGCGCTGGCTAGAGACGCTTGTTGGTTGAGGCCCAGGTCCACCTGTAGCGCCACCTTAAGCAAGTAAGTAAGTTGAATAAAATATCCAAGTTTGTTAAAGTTTTATGATTGATAGAGGGCTGAGAAGTGGATGGTTAAAAAAAGAAGCTTTCAGGTGTTTTTGACAGAAGGAAGTAAACCTAGGACAGGTTAACACTGTCAAGAAGCCATTGGTGTTGAAAGGAAAAAATAATTAGTTGGCGATACTGGTCTATATAACGAAAGAAGTTAAACTCTCGGATGTTTGTTAAAAGTTCCTTTTGTTTTTCCTGGTGGTGACACATGAAACGACTTGCTCAAAACTCTAGTCAGCCACCACTGCATCACTGTGTCTTCTTTTCAATCATAAGTTATAAGAACTTCGGTTTAGGTTTATTTTTGTCGTTTCTTAAATTGACCCCCTAAAAGGGGGCTTAAAGTAAATTGTAGCCCTGAAGTTGGGCGTTAGTTGCTTAAAGCTATTCACAGGGATAAATATTATATACAGAGTTCGGTTAATTACGCGGGACCTATGGGGCTACCGAACTACTTCACCGGCCGATTTATAAAAAAATTCGTATTCCTCTTTTTAAACACCTTTTTTAGAAACGGCTTCGTCAATGATGTCAAAAAAACTGAATAAAGAGCATCACTGTAACGCAAGAAAATTTCGCATTCACAGCAACTTTGCTAAATCTAAAAGTTTGTTGGAACACATTTACCACCGTTTCAAATATTCACCAGCAATTTCAATCTTTCAATCTAGAGCAGTAAATTTTTAATTTTAAATTAAATTTTTAAGTCCGAACTTTGTTAATATAATATAATATAGCTTTTAAATGAACAGCAATAAAATATGCTCAGAATAAAAAGTTCATGATAGTCGCTCGAAAACCACATTCGAGGTCAAAACCAATGTTTTGGGGCTTCGTTCACTCGCTGTAGACGCATCTTCCGACCTCTAAAATAAGAATCGAACTCCTTTAGGCTTTGACGGTGAACGCCAGCTTTTTATGCGAGCTGTGTCTAGCAGAAATGCGCAACTTACGTTAATAATTGATAATCGTATCACGTTTTGCTAAAAAACTGTTCTTACGGATTTGAAGGAACGTCATAATGACAGTTTTTGATTTATGACGAACTTGCAATAAACGAGTTAGTTTCGTGTGACCCAGTAGTGCACTTTCCTTAGTCCAGTCAAAATAACTAAAATATGTGATTGCGCAAAATTACAGTTGGCTACTGAGTTGGCTATCTCACTTAGAAATTTAAGTCCTGCAGACATCGGAAACTTGGAACCAAGAAGGGTACTGAGGTTTATAAAGAGCCTCAACAGCTCCCTGGGTTAAATAAAAGAGGCCAACACAATAGATCTCTTCTGGTCGCAGTGTACAGGGCCTATTCCTTACAATACAATACAATCTCACTTAGAAAATCCGGTCCTAAATTCGTCATTTACGTTCATCTAAGTTGTCCTTTTCCCAAAAAAGACGTTTAACAAAAATGAGTAAGTGTTTTTTTTTTTTTTAAATTTGTTTATGACATAAAACCAAATTCTAAACATTTTCTTGAGTGCACAACACGTGTTATCTATCTGCCTATCTTTGTTTAGTGGCTAGCAATTTACGTACAACTTTAGGGTCCCAATTTCCATTGAACCCCTTGTAGGGGGGGTCATTTCAAAAAGTTCAGAAACAAACCAAGTAACTTATAGTGATCTAATATTTGACAAATTAGTCTTTAGTGTGATGGATTACTGAGCGAAGGGGCGCCAGGTTCGACCCCCGAAACGTACATATTTTCTATTTTCTATTGTGCCATTTCTCACGAACCTCTCAAAGCGGTCCAAGAGTGTTTCCTAATTCAGCCATTTGGATTCGACATTACACTAAAAATCGTATGTATAGCGTCCCAAATAGGCTAAGGTTGTACCGACTATTTATAATATTCGACAAGTTACACTCGTTGAGAGTGCCTTGCTTTGTGTTTTATGAAATGCCCCCCCTAGAAAGGGTCAAAGTAAAATGTGACAACTTCTTTGTCCGTCAGTTGAAACTATAGTCTTTGGTCTTTAAAATAGAAACAAAAGAGACTGTCCTGATATTTTTTTTTTCCTACTGGTAGTTGACTTGAAAGTTCAAAACCATATTGACGAGGTCTTGGAGCAGATTCTGTAAAAGTTGAAACGTTTTCGTGCGCACGATTGAATTGCTCCAAATTACAGAAGAAAACCCGTTCGTGCACACAAAAACGTTTGAACGTTTCACGTTACATAAGGCCGACCCGGGCTTTCTCCTACCTCAAGATCCTGCTAAAAAATCCTTCATCTAAAAGTCATCGTTGCGCACAACGGGAGCAGGATCAAATCCAGCCAAATTCAACGTAAGTAGCGATTTCTTATCGCAAATAGCAAGTCCGAGCTTCCGCAAGGATATATTCGCAATTTTGTCAAGCTTCGGTTCTTCTTTTAATCATAATGCGGATGTTCGAAGGAGAGCACATCCTTATCCTTTTCTCTCGATTTTCGGCCAAAACCTAACTGGCGTATTATTCTTTTCTTTAACTTTTTTTTTTGCCTTCCTTTTCCCTTTCTTCTTCCGATGCGGAACGGCATCACCCTTATCTGTCCTGTCACAAGCAGTTCCTTATTTAAACAAAAAAAAAAAAAGAAAGAAGAAAAACTCCCCCTCCACTCCTACATCCACTTCCACTGTCAATGTCATTGCGTTACTCTATTAACTTGGGATTCTATGATATTTTCGTTCGTTTTCCTTTGTCTAGCTGCAAGGAGATTGTTTCCGTATTTGTCAAGCTGTATAGAAACTCGAAGGCGCACAGAGAAATATCCCTTTTTCGAATTTTTCATCGGGATAAGACACACGCACACATACATAAACAATAAATCGGCAATATGCGTTATGATTGTGATTTAATTTTCTATTTTATTTGGTCGGGTTTATCGTTGGTGGATATCCTGTTTTTGGGACTTCAATTCTCAAAGTTTTTCAAATCAAAGGATGGGGAGCGACGGCTTTTGTGGAGGAAAGCACGTTTTTGCGTGAAATTGCACGATTAAAATGTCCCATACAGCCGTAATGGGCCTTAAATAAAATAGAAAAGAAAATTTGGGGGAAAAAAAAAATCCTTAATGTCGGAAGAAAGTCACGTAGGCAGTGTTTTACATGCCTAGCGCGCTTCTATGTAGTGGATACATTTAAGTGACTTTCAGGGGCGGTGAGGTGAGGTGATATTTTTGCTTGTTCTATCTGTCGTCCGTGGAATGTTCCATCTCATCTTGTTGTTTTTTTCTTTTATGTCCTTTCAGGTTTATTTATTTTATTTGTACGTGGCTGAGGGTGCTTATTGCAGAAAAAAATGTTTATCAATTCGAAATCGATTCAGAGTATTGTACACGCAAAAGGTCCTTGATTGGTCGTCTAGTTGGGTTTGGGTGTAATTTGAGTTGGATTGCCTAGGAGCGTTGTGAGACTAATTAGAGGTGAATTGGGGACGATGTCCTTGACAGTGTTCTCTTGAGGAATAAAATATTAATTTAACTAAGCTGTTCAACTGATCACGGTTACACAAGAAGAAGAAGAAGAAGGGAACTGTAACCTCGGGGGTCGTTTTTGGAAGTTCTTACCTTTGGGACGTGCGTTCAATGGAAAGAAGGAAAAGGGTGGTACTCAAAATTCACTGGCGTTTCTCATCGATCTTCAATAGTTGGCTTAGGTCCAAGAAGCACTCACTGGAAGCACTTGAGGTCTCAATGTCCACAACTCAAAGTTTTAAACCGAGTGACGAGCTTACCGGGCGCTTGTAGCTTGTCAAGGTGGGTAGGTAGGTAAAAGGGTGCTCTTGTGGCGGATTCCACAGCTTCACACCGACCATTGTGTCATGTAGCTTGTCAAAATTGCAGACTTCTTACAGATCTACTGTCTAAATATCCAAGGTCCCTTGTGGCTTATTTTAAATGTGCACTTCTCTATCATCGTCAATGTCGAATGGCTCATATGGCTTGACAGTAAGGTCTTGGTCAATATCGCCTTGTAATAGACTGCAGAAATGGTTCAAGTTTGTTAGTACTTGCTGGAAATGCACTACAGGGTTCCTTCACCTTTAGATGAGAGGTTAAAAAGGTAAAAGAGACTCCTTTTCAGAGTGACATCTTTTTACCATCTTGATGTGCTTTCTATCAAAGGCTTAGGTATATGTTGCCGGATCTGTGGTTTTACCGAAGAACACGCTAACTTTCGTTAAAAAGTACAATATTTATTCAATTTACCATTTACAACTAAAGACTTAAGAGAAGACTCCCTTAACAGTAGCTATAGCTCAATTGGCTCAAACACAAACCGCGGTTCCGGGGTTTGAAGGACAGAATGCGGTCCAATGACAATGACTGAATCGTGGATCAGTGCAGGTTGACCAAAAACATGAAAGTTGTTCCGAGAGGGCTCTACAACAAAGCGTGGTCCTTGATTCTAAGAGCACTTAACTGAATATACAGGAAAGGGTTCCTGGGAGAGTATGATTCAAAGCGGTCCAACAAAGGACGTGGTTCCAACGAGATTCCGAAAGGGCGTTACTGCAATGCTTGGTTCCTGGGACAGTATGACAGAAAATACGAGGGTGCTAAAAATCAAGCCTGGCTGACTGGGGTCAGTTCAGTGGTTCAGTCGGACTTTGGAGAGCAAACGATACTTAGGCATAAGATTGGTACAAATAAAAGTCTACTTGATGGATGACATTCGTATTCGGCTACTATTGCCTGTTTCAAAGTGCAAGTGTGAATTATATAAACGGATAAAATATGTTCCTTTTGTTTGTTCTTGTTTTCTTGACATACCCTGGCCTACTATATGACTCTTTTCTGTAGCTGACGACGTCTTTTTTATGTGACGAAGTGGCAACGTTTTCCAATCTTCCCAAAGATGCAGTGAACTGCTTTTCTTTGCAGAGCGTTACGATATATGCTTCTTCTTTGCTGTTTGGCCATGCGGCACTTATCTGGAAAGCTATAGCGCAGTAGGAGCGGCAGTTTGGATGGCTTCTTTGCAGCGGTGCCGCAATTGTTTTCTACAATTGAATCTGACAAGCACGGCACAAGGTTAAGAAAAACACAAAGGTTCCTTCAGTCTTTTGGGAAATGTTGCCCCCTAAAAAGAGGGCCGCTTAAAAAAAATGGGCCTTCCACATAGAATACAAATAAAGTACAAAAAGAAATGTTATCATTACAAAAACCTTTTTTTTTCATAAAGAAAAAATTCTTACTTGAATTTTAACAAGCAACCATTTTCATAATTTTTATAAAAAAAATAGAGACCACGAACCTTAAACCTGCAAAAGAAGCCATTGGGAGCTTAAAGGGGCCAAAATGCAACGCCGCTCTTGGGATTTGGGGATATACGAAAGAGTTTTTTGGCTGCATTCTAGAGACTAGGTTGTAGTCCATGTTTGACTTGGATAAGACGACAATCACCTGTAGCGAAATGTAACCGTTCGTCACACTTTTATGGCCGTCACTGTGTACACTTTGTATGGCCGCTATTGTCTTTAAAGTGCACAGAAAGCCGCAGACACTCTACTCTCTACTGGCTACATCTACATCCCATATGTGACAATGAAAATTTTCATTCGTCACGTACAAGTCACACTGTCTTTGTATTCGAAATATCATGAATACCCGAATGAATGTGTCATGCGGATCGGAGAGACTTGTCTACGTGTTGTTTTGTACCAATTTAGTACACCAGATAGTGCTCCCTTAAAGAAATTGACTTCAATGTCAATTGTTTTAAATTTTTGACGGCGAAATTCGGGAAATCGGCCTTAAATCGCAGTGTTCGTGTACGCACTCTTCGCTGGCCTTCTTGCCGTCTCGCTTCCTATTTTCTCCCTCCCAAGGAGCCACGCTGTCGTTGGGACGCTAGGAAAATACCTATACAACCAGGTATATCTATGCAGTTAAGGCGATACTTTGAACCGTCTCGTCTTTATGGTCCCTTTCGCCGTTAGCCGATTGTAGGCTTAGTTTTGCATTTTTGCTTGATACGGGCTGTCCGTGGCAGTGTCACTAGCTGGCGTCCAGCCACCTAAGGTGGTGTCTTCCTCTGCTACTTTGTCCCTAAGGCATCAGGCCTCAGGGAAGGACTCAAAGACTCGTCGTCGTCGGGCTTTTGATGGACGGATGATTCTCTCAGAAGCAATATCAAGCCCTTGTGGGAAAACGTTTGAGCTTGTAAGGAACACGGTTGCCTTTTTAGTGACTTTGTCGCTATATCTAGTGGAATTTTTAATTTTTTGTCAGTAACAAATTTTAGTATTCGAGATTGACACTTGCAAATTACAATACTCAATTTGATTTTTGCGTGTTGTTTATTGTTTTGTTGTTATTTTTTTATAAGTATTTAAATATTGCAAGTTTTTGATTTCAAAATAAAAATGTTGTTAAAACTGAATTTTATTTTTTTCATTTGTAGGTAGTGAACATTTTTTTTTCTATTGATTTTTTTATTAAATCTTACCATATCTGGTGGATTTCTAGGTTCGAGTTAGTGACTTTTTTTTAAGTTAACGGCAACCCTGGTAAGGAATAGCTTAATTCATTGGTTGTGGGTTTAAGGAGTAAGGAGTCTTCGAACGGCAATGGAACGAATGATTGGTTTAAAGTTGAGTCTACCACCAGAGACAAAGGGTTGCTTAGCCTTCTTCTTCGAAGACTCGCTCGCACCTAAATCACGTTTCTTATTGACTTTTGTTAAGCTTCTCTCAATTAGATGCAGTTCTTTCCAACATCTTTGAAAGTCAATCAACTTGAAAACTTGAATTGTAGGCCAAACGCATCCACTATGAAGCTCGAAGAAGTATGCTCGCCGATTAAATTCCCAAATCTTGGGCCCCCATATCCCGTTGCCATCATTTGCTAAAATTACCTATCTCAAAGTCCTGGTACGATCCGATTTTGTATGTCTCCATAAATCTGTCTTCAGATGCTTTTTGGTGGTGGAAAACGCTTCAGTACTCGACAATTTCGAACTTAAGATTTTCAACCACTCGCTGGTAACTCCCGATGGTGCACACCTGCATCGTAGTGGTCCTGTAAAATATATCCAGAGGGTGGTGTTGCAACCTACGTAAAACCCCCTTGAAAGGACTGAAATTTCGAGGTTCCAGTCAACACAGACTGCTGATACCTTCAAAACTACCTTCAAATCTAGGTCTTAAACTAGAACGGTTTTCTGGAGTTTTTAAAGCCACTTTAAAGCTATAATCCTACGTGCTTATTTTTTCTATTTCTTTTTTAAAATATACACACGTTCCATGCGCAAGAATAATCACACGAAACAACCGTCAGCGATTAGGATGGCCTTCGTTTGGATACAAGTTTTTGCGCCACTAAGGATTTTCTATTAAAACCACCGACCGTTCTAATTCCATGATGGTATGCGGCTTACAGCAACACTAATACCCTCCTTGGGGTAATCACGTTCTATTATTCAATTCCAGGATATATCCCAGCTTTGTACCGTAAAAACGACCACACGCCTCAGTTGAGGGGATCTCTCTATACCATTCATGCAAAAACCAATAGTTCATCCCGCCCCCTGGGATTACATCACACATGTCCTCGAGGAACTATTAAACTACCTTCCGATGAAAGCATAACACAAGCTTCCACAAATTCCATCTACAAAGTGTGAAGGAATTGTTTTGCCAATTTTTTTGTTCTTCTCCCTGTCACAACCCTCTGTACAAAGGTGTTTTAGTTCCTCCGTAAAAAAATGGACTTCGATTGTGAAGTGAATTACTGAGTACACCTCCAGGATATACCCGTACAATGTTCCGTATATACAGAGGAGGAAACGGAACGACAGAAAAAAATGCAAAAGCACTCAGATAACTGTCGATGGAATTGCATGTCCCTTTTGTGCACATACTCACACATGTGATTCATGTTCGCTGTCATCCTCATCGTCTCACCAATTGTCCATCCAGTTCACTCGCCATCGTGCCGGACTGTCCGCTTGTATAGGTATTACATGGAGATAGACAATGAGGAGACGACGCTCCCTCACTCGCTCTGCGTGTAAAATGTTTAATCTTTCGCATGGGTTCAGTTCAGTATGGAAATTCGCTCGAAACAAGGATAATAAATTTTAATATCACAAGGACTTAGTTCAGATAGTGTATGTGCTCTGGATGGGAGTGCTGCGAACTTGTCGTACATAATCCATTTTATGAAATGAAAACATTTTAATACATCGCACAGGACCCAGGATAATAACCAGAACTAAACCCAGACCCGGAGAGCAAAGAACAACAGCTGGGAGCAATTTTCTTGTTGTCCCTACATTCGAAAGGATAACAACATCTTCTTTACCTAAGCAAATATCTTTTTATGTGTTGACCTGAAATAGAGGCTAGTGCGGTCGGTGGGCTTTATTTTCCTGATGTATGCGGGCAAGGGGCCAAAATCTATAAAATATTTTCTTTTTCTATTTCATCACAAAACTGCTGAAATCCGGAAATTGATAAATGTCCTTGAAATGCAGAAAGTGAGGGCGAGAGGAAGAGGCATAGATTATCGGAATGTCTCTGGGATTTTTTATGCTTGTTCGACAGTTTGGCCATATTTTTTTAACGACACTGAGCCAGCGGGTGTCATGGTTGCCAGAGGCAGGGATATATGCACGCCGAACGGTTCGTCGTATGCAAATGGAGGGGGAAATTTATTGACACTAATGTCGTTCCGGTGGAAATTATTTTCCCTGCAGCACAAAAAAGACGGGGAAATAGTGTTTCGAATGTCATTTACATGGCAGAGTCATGGTGGTGGATGGATTGTGTATGTGTGGTTTGAGGTTGTAATTGATTGAAATCGCGGCGAAATGCAAGTGTGCGGGAGGGGTATTTCATGGATGAAGAGTGAATTTGATTTCCCAAAATGCAGCTGATGTCGAAATGAAACCACTGGAATGTTGTGGAACACCCTTGCAGCGATGTTTGGCCATTTCGAAGTCACTGTGAGAGGTCTTTTGCCTACGCTGCCAAAACTCATGGATTCAACCAACCTTTGCCCTATTAAACTGGCAGGGGTTCAATCCACCTGTGAAGGGTCCAGACTTGAGCACGAACCTTATATTTGATCGGTGCAATCATAGCCGAGACAAACCTTGTCTTGAGATGGTGCATTGCGAAACACTCGCCACGGAAAATGCAATTGTGGCCCGCAATTTGGGCTTTGGATCAGACTCTGATTTCTTTCAGAGCGCATGCACGAGTCCATGACAGCCGACTTTTTAGCAAAATTTCTAGGTACACAAGGCAGCTTTTATTTGACATCCCGAAAAAATAGGTCTTTAGAAAAAATACCAACGCTTCCTGGCTGTTGGCTGCCGAAAAGACGCCACTCAGGTAGAGCTAACCCATCAAAGAAGCGGCTTAAGCTTGAATAGAAAGAATTTTGCACAGGTAGCTCTTTGTGTCCTTTGTCAGTTTTTTCCCCTTTGAAAAGTTTTTAAGTTTTCGAGCCAAAATGTCGTCCCTTGCTTCTAGCTTTGTGTCCAACTTATTTCTAAAACGAACGAAACAGAAGCCTGGATCGGCAGTCTGTTCGGCGAAACGTTCACACGTTTTCATGTGCATGAACGATTTACTTCTGCAACTAGGAGCAAATGGTCATTCAGGCAGTGGTCCGGTCCGGTCCGTTTTTCGACAGTCTGTCTTCGAAGTTGTTTAGGTCATAATCAAGGCTAAAGCCTGTACTTTGTACTTTTCTTCGCTTTTGTTTTGATGTAGTTCAGGTTATCAGATTTTTCCTCACAATAGCAAGGGCTTCCAGTTGTCCTTTCCATCAGTCTGGAGATTTAGTTTTATACCGATTTTACAAGAAAGCCCTAGTCACTCCTTCAGCTATCCAGTCTGCAGGGATACTCTTTTTGACAGACAATTAGCAGACACGTTAAGCACTTTCAGCCGTATATTTATTTTTCTAAAGTTTTTTTTTTTCAAAGTGGCAACCCTTTTTGACAGTGACAGCCAATTTAACAGCTGACAGCTTTATTCTGCTCATTTTTCTTAAATTTTTGTTTTTTTTTGTTTTTCAAAGTGGCAAGCCTTTTTGACAGTGACAGCCAATTTGACAGCTGACAGCTGTATTCTGCTCATTTTTCTTAAATTTTTGTTTTTTTTTGTTTTTCAAAGTGGCAACCCTTTTTGACAGTGACAGCCAATTTGACAGCTGACAGCTGTATTCTGCGCATTTTGGCTTGCCACTTCATCGCCATAAGTACAGACTTGTGATGCACGGCTCAATAGCTCGGTCTCTAGTCGCAGCTGTAGTTATTTTTCTTAAGTTTTTGTTTTTCAAAGTGGCAACCCTTTTTGACAGTGACAGCCAATTTGACAGCTGACAGCTGTATTCTGCTCATTTTTCTTAAATTTTTGTTTTTTTTGTTTTTCAAAGTGGCAACCCTTTTTGACAGTGACAGCCACTTTGACAGCTGACAGCTGTATTCTGCTCATTTTGGCTTGCCATTTCATCGCCATAAGTACAGACTTATGATGCAGGGCTCAATAGCTCTGTCTCTAGTCGCAAGTTCGACTATACTTACACAATATATGGCATAAAAGTGGCAGCACTGCCAAAAAGCCAACACAACAATGCCACACCCGTTGTGTTAGGTTTCACGCCACAACGAAACCCCGCACGCTTGACGAACAATGTCGAAACGACGGAAACTCTGTCTTACTTAAAAAGTTGAGTGTACCTAATAAAATAACCGGCATTCCCTCCTCAACAGCTTTTAATTCTTGAATCCATGCATTAATAACAACAATTTTGCCACGCTCATAAGCATGCTCCGGCAATATACTTTGACAGCTTTAACCACCTCTCGCGCGCTGTGCAAGTTTCTAAACTTCTAGCTGAATGATTAAATCCACATGACTGCTACATGTGTCGCACCTCTCCACTTCGGTGCAATTCGTCCATGTAAGGAGCAACAGAAAATAATTTGTAACAAGGAGAGCATGCGGAAAATCCTGCTTTAAATTACTTTATCAACAAATTAAACTTTTGGTAGCTCCTTACGCTCTTAATGACTCTGCAGCATCGCCGTCAGTATCCGGAAAATCCTTCACATAATCCAAGCGCCACACACCACAACGAAAATGAATTAATAAAGGCAACCAATCTAGTACATAATTTGAGTTTTAATCTTCTTTCGGAAGTACAACCAGTATACGTATACAGCATCCGTTTGGCAGCGCATAGTTTGGCTTTTAAAGGGTGATTTTTTAAGAGGTTTAGAACTTTTTTAAAAAAAAAAACACAAAAAATTCGAAAAAATGAATGAAATATTTATTTGAATCGATAGTTTGAACCTTGCAATTTAATGTTTAAAGATAATTTCATGCAAATGTTGACCGCGGCTGCGTCTCAGGTAGCCCATCCGCTGAGTCCAATTTTGGCATACTCTTTCACACATATCGGCCGGTATCTCACGAATGAATGCATGGATGTTGGCTTCCAGTGCGTCAATCGAAGCGGGCTTGTCCCTATACACATTAGCCTTGTCATACCCCCACAAAAAATAATCTAATGGTGTCAAATCGCACGATCTAGGCGGCCAATTGACCGGCCCGAAACGTGAAATTAACTGTTCACCAAACTCGCCTCGCAATTGCGCCATTGTTTCGCGTGCTGTGTGGCATGTGGCACCGTCTTGTTGAAACCACATATCATGCAAGTCAAGAACTTCCATTTCGGGCAAAAAAAAGTTTGTTATCATCGCTCGGTAGCGTTCACCATTGACAGTAACGCTGCGATTCGCATCATCTTTGAAGAAATATGGCCCAATAATGCCGCCGGCCCATAAACCGCACCAAACAGTGGCTTTTTCGGGATGCATTGGTAGCTGTTGCAATGCTTCTGTCTGATCTTCACTCCAAATGCGGCAATTTTGCTTATTTACGTACCCATTCAACCAAAAATGAGCCTCATCGCTGAACACAATTTTTCGATAAAAAAGCGGATCCTCGGCCAGCTTTCCAAGAGCCCATTCACCAAAAATTCGGCGTTGTGGTAGGTCGGCTGGCTTTAGTTCTTGCACCAGCTGTATCTTAAAAGGCTTTACGCCCAAATCCTTCCGCAAAATTTTCCACGTAGTGCTGTAACAAAGGCCTAACTGCTGGGAACGGCGCCGAATCGACATTTCGCGGTCTTCTGTCACACTAGCTGATACGGCCGCAATATTTTCTTCACTACGCACAGTACGTAAACGTGTTGGTGGTTTAATGTCCAACAAAGTAAATTTGGTGCGAAATTTGGTCACAATCTTCCGAATAGACTGCTCAGAAGGTCGAGAATGCCGATCATAAAATGGAAGCAGCGCGCGATGACCATTTCGAACCGAGCACGAATTTTGATAGTAAAATTCAATAATTTGCAAGCGTTGTTCATTTGTAAGACAATCCATGGTTAAATTGCAAACCAAACTGAAGCTGTTTGACAGTGACACAAGGTACTAAACACACGTCAGCTGTCAAAACCGGTGTTGCCAAAACCAAACCAGCTAAAAAATCACCCTTTACAAGGCCATTACCGCATGCGGTACATAGCAACACACATGTTGAATGTGCGCCACTTAAGAAGCAGCACACCATCAACTCAAGGGGATGCGTTTAAAAGCACAATCTATACATGCAGATGTACAGCCCTACAGGCAGACATGTTCCGTTCGTCTATACTGCCGGGAGATACACAACCAAATTGACAGCAACCTGTCACCGTGCACAGCTGGAGGAGCTGGCTCAGGCTCGCACACATATACTCGCAGTGAAGAGGAAGATACATTTGTGATACCGAAAACAATCCATAAAACGATAAATACTTTGGAGAGTTTATCGGAGCTCGGTTCGGTTTTGATTCGGTTGTGTGTGAGGTTAATTTGCGATGCGAGTGCTGCTAAGGGCATCAATCCACAAATGCATTTGCAATATGTTACACCACAGCAGGTCGTGTGGCAAGGACTCTGAGACGTCAAGATGAAGACCCATTCCCAAGGGTGGTATTCCAAATTCATTATGAGCATAGTAAATCAATTTATTTATTTTGTGTTCATACATTTATATATGGCAATTAAAATGTCCACAGCCCGAGGAAGGAAATCAACTTTGAGCGAGATATTCAAATTTAGTTCACCTGGAAGGACTTGTTTGACTTGTTTGCAGGAAATTCCAATTTACTGTGAACATGATTTGGTTCTAATTAATTGAAATAACTCTGATTAATTTTGAGACTCATTCAATATCCCTGTGCGTTTGCCTGGGAAATTCTACCACAACTTGAAGGCGAACCGTAGTGGAACAGTTGCACCAGAGCCGAAGGTGGTGATACTTGCAATCCATCTGAATACGGTCGACAGGAGAGCGCATTTATTTCTAGCTAGGTATGTGCTGTTTCCTGTTTCCCTGTCCTGCGGTTATAGTTAAAGTTGGGACGACAGATTGCGGCACATGTAGAACCGATTTTGGTATTGGTTTTGGGATTCGTTCGAGTGTCTTTTTGTTCATAAAATATAATCTACATCTGGAAAGGACGCAAAAGGTACAGTGCGACTACCCTTTTATGTTGCATTGCGTAAAATCTATTACATCGCTTTGGGTAAGGCAAGTGGCTTATGGAATGCAATTTGCATTTGAATAAGGATACAGGGAAGCTGTAAATGGTGAGGAGGCGGATATATGATTGCATCATTGCATCATTGCATCATGTGCCTCAATGCAAATGACACAAAAGGCAATCGGGGCTGTTGTAGATTTCCTTGGAATTCAAATACTATGACGAGTTAAGGTGCAAATAATGCTGCAGAGTTTTGGGAGCAGTGTTTCCAAAGAGAATCAGTTTATTGCGCACACTTTCCATGAGGATTTTTAGGCCCCAAATATGATTATTAAAAGGCGAAGAACACAGTTTAAGTGGTCAGGGTATTACACTTTTCGGGGTACAAAATAAACGATTCTAATTTGCGTAAGAGGAGAGAAAAATTACACGAAGAAGATTGCAGCCGCCGCTGCGTCGGTGGGTTAAAACTCGCTAATGGCTATGGGTAGAGAAATGTCAAATCGTCGGTCCAATTCGCCGGTGGTACACTGCGTTTCACTTAAATAGCACATCTCATGTTTTTGTTGGTATTTCCTTATCAAATAATATTCTTCTTCTTTGTTGTTGTTTTTATTTCTGTCCTCTTTTCACATTCATTTAAGCTTTCTCAGCAAAAAATTTTATGCTCTGGAAATATGCCGCCGTTATACATTTTTTGACACTTTCTTTTAGAGTGGTACAAGAATGCTGCGAATTTTTTGTTTCACTTGAATAGCACTTTGTGGTTTAAGCTTCATACGTAGTGCAAATCGACCAGAATTGGCAGAGGAATATAGTTTTAGTTATTTATATCCCACTAAATTAATTTAAAATTATAATGGGCCGCGGTAAGACCTTAACGAACGAGGAGCCAGGCAAAATTAAAGCATTTAGAGATTGTGGCCTTTCTGTGACTGATATAGCGAAAAAAATCGGAAGAAGCAGAAAAGTTATTTACAATTTTATTCAAAATGGGGTAAAGTATGGCAAAAATATGAAAGGTCGTACGCAAAGTGTCCTTTCTGCTGCAGATAAGCGGGCTATTCTGCGCAACGCTTCGAATTCGCATGATTCCCTGTCCAAAGTCAAAGAAAAATCAGGGGTCCAAGCAAGCAAATCAAGTGTCTGGCGCATTATTTCCAAAGCAGAACGCATCAAACATCTAAAACTTAAAAAAAAACACCACTCACCCCTGTACGCAAAGAAATGCGATTAACTTTTTGCAGATCCAACATGTCCTGGCACAAAGAGTGGCATCGAGTTGTTTTCTCGGATGAGAAAAAATTTAATTTGGAGGGCCCTGATGGTTTCCACTATTATTTTCATGATTTGAGGAAGGAGACTCACCACTTGGATTGTTTGCACAGTCGGGAAGGGGGTGTTATGGTTTGGGGGCCATATCGTATTATGGTACCTGTGAGCTTCAAATTTTAACAACAACTATGAACGCAAAAACGTTTATAAATGTTCTAGAGAAGGCTTTTCCGTCATTGGACGATCTCTTTGGGCCTCTGCCTGGGACTTTTCAACACGATAACGCTCCTATACACACTGCCCGTGTGGTCAAATCGTGGATCGAGTCCAAAAATGTCATCCTTTTGAACTGGCCGCCATACTCGCCGGACCTTAACATTATAGCATATTGCCTCTGTCTGTCTCCCTCCCCGTCTCTGGAGTAAAATAAGGTTAAAAGAGATGTCAAAATATTGCGCGGTTAGTATGTTTGATTTGAGAATGAAGTGCATATCTACTCATGCAGGTGAAAATCGTAGAAATATTTAAAATTTCGCCTATTTATTTAAAAACCTTTTAAGTTATCGAGTTATTGGATATCCTATGTTGTACCTGCAGATGTCCCCTATAAGCCGCTGTTAACTATATTTAAATGCTCCTAGTATTTTCGAACGGAAAGCGTGACAAAGAAAAAAGCAAAACGAAACGAAAAAATAAATTACTCTTGTCCAATTTTTTCCGGAATTTATAGAGATATTGAATTGAAACAAAGTAGATATTGTAGGCCTAGGTATCCTTTATAGGCCTGTGAAAAATGCACCAGAATATACTGAGCAGTTTCTAAGAATTTTGCATTTAAATACATGCAGTCAAGTTCAATCTTAGTCGAATAGAACTACACCAATTTTATTTATATGATTCGTTCATACATAAAATATTATTTAGTGTACATAATAATATGAAACAATGAAGTGTGCTATTCAAGTGAAACAAAAACAAGCCGTATTTTTTCTTTTTTTTTTTTGTATTTCGACTTGGTTTTCAGATTGTGTTGAACACGGATTATTTGTCCTATAAGTCGTACCTACTGTAGTTGAAATAAAAATTATAAAAAAATTCCTGGCCTTATTTACAAAAATATATGAAGACAAGAAAAACAGTTGGCAGGGTGTGCTATTCAAGTGAAACGCAGTGTATATGGTGGGGGAAAAGTGCAACAGGTAGCCGGTTGAATGCTACCGCCTCGGCAGCTCAGCTGGGGTGGGTTCAGGGGTTTAACAACTAAATTTAAATTATGGGGATTAAAACGTAATAAAACCTTTCTTTGAGATGATGAATATAATCGTTGATTCGATTACAGTGGGCGCCACCCAATCTTTTAAGAAGGAATTGTGAAACTTTACCGAAAAACTCCCCGATGATGGATTTGCGAAACGAACTTGAAGAATTGAGAAAATAAATAAGAAGAATGGGTTTTCACTTCGTTATAAAATTCCATGAGGAATAATTGCGTTTTATTTAGCGAATTGGTTGGGTGGTGAAATAAAATGATGGCCGCCGATGAAATGGCCCACTATCGCTACTTACCGAATATCTTACGGTTGTATGAACGGGTCGCGTGTCCCGCTTTTCTGGGATTTTATCGAAACGAAAGCTTGATATTTATATGATATTTCTGTATCCTAACTAACACGATTCTATGTGATATATCTAACAAGATATGCACATAAAAACACTGTACTTATCTGGCTTCCTTTGTCCCCAAAAACATGTCCTGGTAGGTAGCTTTTTGTCTGTCCTGCCACTTGTATTTCCCTCCCTCCTCGCCTACTCTTCTCCTTCCTTTCACCTTTTATTACCACTTCCTAACAATTAAATTCGGCTATTCAACTAGCACCTTTTAAACCAATTAACTAATAAATTCAATGAATTATTCAACTTATAGCGCTTTTCCAAAATTATCTATAAATTTCTTCACGGTTTGTAGTCGAGCTGTCTCTTGCCGATCTCGCAGTTCACCAAAAAGTGATCTCCTTGCTAACTCCTTTTTTTTTTACCTCATACATACGTATTCTTTCATTCAGCAAAACGGGACTATCTTATTGTCCGCGACTGCAACACTCCGTATCTTTTTGACGGAGGTTCGTGCGGACTCCCGTTCTTGCTCTCAATCATACTGTTAACGTTCTTTGGCGAATTCGCCCGAGTATTTGGAATATTTCCCAATCTCAAGCTTTTTACTGAACGCATTCACTCATACTTTTCACACACTGCATTCGGGACATGAAATGTTCTGCTTTACATTTTCTATCCAAAATGTTAAAGACCTTAGCCAATTTACAGCTCGAGTAAAAATCGTGATAGAAATCATTCGCTACATTATTCCCCCTAGCGGTTCTATCTTTTAACCCTATACCAAAAGCGAAAGGATTTTTCTTTCGACACAGATATACTAGTGTGTTTTATTATTTGAGTTTCTTGGTGGCCATTTTAGTATCTTATGTTTGGTTGTTTTGTCCACCCGTAATGCTTTCTGTATTGTCTATCTCTCTCGCTCTTAGGACCGCCCGTCCCTGCCCGTCCAATTGGGCTGTTGGGGTACCTGCTTTTGCTATTCTGCCGAGGGTCATGGCGAGCAATATCGTTGGTTATTAAGGATACCCAACAAGATCGACTATGCCACTTCCTCAAGAGAATAGCGGAAGGACGGGATGGTAAAAAAGGGAGTGGGTCGGAAGGTGGAAAGGTGGGAGACGACCACATATTTTTTTGGCGCGTTTTTGAACGCAACAAGGCGCGAGGTAGACTTGTGAGACCTGTACAAAAGAAGTGTTACCTATACGGAAAAAAATATTTAGTAAAGTAAATTTCTTATTCTGATTAATATTTTCATTTTCTGACGTCAGGTAGGGGTACAGTGCTAACAGTGAGACAGTGCACAGGCACACAGTGAGACAACGCATTTTTTCTCTGTCTTAAAAGCATGCACTTGCACAGGTACGCGCAGTGGCTGAGTGGATAGTGGGTTGGACTACGGGACCAGGTTCGATTCAAATTCCATCTTCGGGGTTTTTTTTTTCCGCTGCGTCACCTATTTTTCGTACCCAAAGGAAAAAAACGGAACCTTATTAGTTTCGCTACGATGTCTGTCCGAACCCACTAGACCAAATTTGGTCCATGGATCGTGCACGTAGTTATAAATGTGTTTTACAAGAATTTTACCAACAACTGTCAATCAATATATAAAATACGCTCCTTTTAACCATTTTCATTCGTTAATGGTGTGTTCTCTAAGTCGATTCCCATTGGAACTTTCTACTCTACTCATACCCATCCACACACCGACATCGCACTCCAGTCAGATTCCAGGCTCTACACAAGTGTTTGTGTTCTCGGTCATCTCCTATCCAGTGGTCCCAGATTGTGAAGACTGTCTCCCCCCCCCTTTTTTTGTTATCAGCAAATGCAATAATTTTCCCCTAAATTCGAAAAAAGTACCTTTTTTCCCCCTTAAGTGAAATTTAAGTCGTTTCATAACTGTCTTTATTAACAAGATGTAACATAAAAATATATAAAAACCTAAAATAAAATAAATCGGGTCAAGTCGACTGAATGCATTCAGATATACACAAAAATTCTTACGTGGACGTTCGATGGGCTGTTTTCTTTTATATTTAATGTGAACATTTCATTCTGAGTAAACCTTGAAATTTATTTTAGTAATGGAAATGCGTTTAAATTTTACTTTTAAGCATTTTAGGTTGCAAAGAGATTTGTGGTTGTTTCCCCTTTTTTTTAGGTTTCCCTTCGTTTTCCCCTTTTTCATTGAAAAAGCGCCAAAATTGGCACTTTTCCCATCAATCTGGGACCACTGTTCCGTTCTCCAATTCTCTATTCATTAAACCGTGTTCTCTAAATCGATTCCCATTGTAACTTTTCCAATGGAGACTCATCTCTCATTCTCATTCACACATATTGGGGACGTTCAAGTATTAGTTTAGCATGCCTGACACCTGTCTGACTAAATGTATCACGGTTTTGATTGGCTAAAATCAGTCATTATGAGCAGCTGTTTCAGTTGAATTTTATGAAGGGGTAGCCGACGAATCTTGTCAAGATATTCGTGACTGAGTACCAAGTTGACAGTTCGCATATATGGCTGACGTTTCCAACAAATCTAGCTTTTGCGTTCAGGTTACATCTTACCCAAACCAATCTACTTGACTTACGATAAGTAGATTCTTGAACGAGCCCATTGTTGTGCACAAACATGCTCTCGGTCATTTCATACATAAGAGTGTGTTCTCTACTCATACTCTTAAAGAAATAATCTTCGAAATTTTCGCAAAGGTACAAACCCTTCGGTTAGTATTATTAGCAACTAATAGAAATTTGCGCAGTTGCTTTTATTGAGTTTGTTGCAATAATCGAGTCAAAAAATTGTAGGTGCCAAAAATGAGGCAACAAGTTAAACACCTCAAAATAGTAAAAAATAAAACATGTCTTGCACTGGTAAAGAGACCAAAACTGATCATTTAATTTGTAGGTATTAGAAATAAATAAATCAAATTTTAATTGTTTTTAAAAAATTGAGAATTTTTTTAATTGTGTCTTTTTTGACGCAGAATTCTTTTCCACAGCTGACTCTCGTAAGTTTTGCATAGCCATAACAAATAGCACACAGTAATTCGACTAACGACACTAACGATTACAGAGGAAAATGCACGAAAAACTACGCCTGCTATATAAAACGCACACATCATGTAACAAACATTTGTATAAAAAGTACAGCAAATAGCTGTAAAATAACTGCCCAGACATAGCAAAAATGAACAAGAAGCAAAATATACTATGTATCTACAAATAGCGAACGAAATAAGAGCTCATGAACCAATAGTTGCTTTTATCGAGTCACCTTTTTTTGAGGAGTTGCAATTACTGAGTCAACAATGGTAAGATTTAAGGTGCTGCTTTTATCGAGGAGTTGCACGTAACGAGGGTTGCTTTTATTGAGGTCGCACTGTACTTAGAAAGATATTGTATTCGTACAAAATTTCGAACTCGAGATAGTAGTCATTTCTGACATTACGATGATAGAGGAACTCAAAAAAGTACAAAATTTTCATACCAGGTTGATTTGTTCGAAAACGGCTCTAACGATTTCAGTTTTTCTCTCTATTATCGTTAAATGGATTTTTGAAAAAAAGTCATTTTTTTTTTTAATTTAGTTTTCTTTAGTTTACTTGAAAACGGCAGCATCGATTTCGACCAAAATGCAAACTTAGAGTAAAGTTGATGTTTTCAAAATAATTGCGTCCTTAATTTTCAATTCGAATCACCGAAAACGCAAATTTTAAAAACTGCTTATATCTCGAAACCCTATTTCGAAAAAAAACTTTAAAAACCAAGTAATGCTTGCATCCAGAACAATAACTTGTACTCTGTTTTCAGCTAAATAGTTAGGCAATAGTAGTTTTCAAACTAAACAGTTCAATATTTGGTACTGTTTTGTTTGCCAAATTTTACAAAAACCGCTCTAACGATTCTGATCAAAATACTTATTAAGGATTATAAAAGTATTCTAAATAAGATCCCGTACTTAGTTTTCTCAAAAAAATTCGAATAAATCAGATTAATAATTATTTCTCAAAAATTGCTTCACAAATCCCGATTTGTATTCACATATCAACGGTACAATCTTAATTTTCCACTTCTAATAAAAATGCAATAACAGCTAAGCAAAACTTATTTTTAACAAATATAACCCACTTCTTTTTTTTAACCATATTCAGTATGCAGCTTAAAATAGCACCAACCGCTATTTCAGAAACTCTCACTTCATTTACACACAACACACGTCCATTGAGATATTCAGTTTCTATTCTAACTTAATTCTTTCAATATACATCTATGTAAAGATATATGTAGATCTATCACGAACCCTGCTTCCAATCATAGACACCTTATACCAGCGTTACTAATCAAAATAAAAACATGACCTAACAGATCAGAAAACAGGAACTCCTGCTACACTTGTCCTCGTACTCAAAAATCTTGTAACGTGTAAGAGCTTATATTTAGAATATTACAGTGGCGCTTATAACTCTCTAACCAGAACCTGCGACAATTCCCTTTTACTGAGAGCTTCAACTTTTAAAAACCCACATTGTTATTTGATACGTACTACCATATCAGATGAACTACCCAAATGTGCATTTTATTTAACACTATTCCTTTTCCCATATTCTAGCTATGCACTGTTTCTGTTCTCTAGGATTGTTTTTCAGTTTTTTACCTACATATACCTACCTAATAAAATAAGAAAACAACCAAGCAAACTTTTGATGAACGAGAAAGTTTCGTTCGACCCAGTCGTGCACTTTATTTTATATTTGTGTTTAGTTCCACTTTACCAAAAAAAATTTTGTTGGCATTATATTTTGAAAAAGGCATCTTTTTTTTTCAAGTTATGCATTTTTTTTCGTCAAAAGTTGTTGGCAACGCGAACATGCGAGTTCAATGTTTTTTTCCCGTCTCAAAAATGCCCAATGCGCCTAAAGAAGTTTTCAAAAAAATGTGCCAAATAGAAACAATTCCTGGCCCTCTCCCCAATCGATATGGGTCAAGAAAATGGCCGACGAGGTAACGACGCAACCCCAAGTGCTAAATTTGCAAAAACTCCCTCATTTATTAAATATTTTCCATTTCTCGTCAAAGGCTCGGTTCCCATATAAAATATCCAAGGCCGAAAAAAATTCCTCATCTAAAAATATTCATCACATTGTTATAAGCTCATGGAACAGATTTTTATCTCGTAAACAAAAAAAAAAAAAAATGTTCACGACAATCCGCTCCTGCCTTCGCCTACACTATGCACCCGAAATACAAGTTCAAACGATTACATTCATTTCAGATGGCAAAGTCGACGGAAAAAATAACAAAACTAGGACATTTACATTTCCCAGCAACAGAATCTCATCTTTGAGTTGAACGTTGAACCGTTTGCTTAAAGTTCTCTTCGCACCACTGCCCTGAGTGTGTTCGGTGTTTGAGAGTTCTTGTTCTTGTACTTTTTTACCAGCCAAATAGCACACAGAATACATCCAATCCCAGAGAATAATCTTCCACGTACTTTATGACCTACATACTTAACAACCGTGTCAAGTTCTTCTTTCGTTTTCCTTCGGTTTTTGTTTTTGTTTGCCCCCACATTGTCGTATCTATTGGAATTCTCTGTTGAAAAAAGAGACGAGCACGGAAAGTCCTTGAATATGTGGCGTTAGTTTTTCTTGGGCGCTTACAAAATAAACGACTATTGTAGAGTAACGGAGATTCTGTTAAATGGTTTTCCTCACCATCTAACTGGATTATAGATATATACTCAGCTCTTTGCGTTTCCTTTTTATTTTGTCTCGTTGGCTTCCTGCTCATCCTGTCAGCCAGCGTTTTCAGTGAGTTGCCTGCCAAGATGAAGTGTTTTTTTTTTGTTGTCTCCTTTTGTTTGTAATAAACCGACAAGCGGATGCCTGCCTAAAGGATAGAGGCGTAATAAATGTTGTCTGTCAGATGAGTATCAGTTGTTTTTTGTTTTTTGCTTTTTTTTTTGATTGGCAAAACCATTGGCATTCTGAAGTAAAAATAAATAAATAAGGAAGTCTGAACACCAAAAAACAAAAACACAGTTTGGCAAGTTTACTCATTGACGGGAAGTAATTTGTGACGATCAGTTGTAGTTACAGGGTGTTTACTGTCAGTAATGAACTATATCTGTCGCCCGAAAGCATAACGACAGCTGATTAGCACTTCCAAATTTTATAAACGGGGATGCTATTTTTAAACTAGGTGTGAACACTTGACGGCTCTCCTAAATTGATGTGTATTTACATATGTTTTGGACTACTAGGGGTGCCATGGTTCCATCTACACTGCGCCACCTCTCGGGAATGTCTCACAAATATCCGAGAGTATAAATGTCATGAAAGAGCTTCTCAGTCAGCCGTTTGGACTCGGCATAAATTTGTAGATCCCTTCCATTCGTCCCAAAAATGAAAAACTCACACAAACCGGTTGTAAGAAGCTAAGCCTAGGGTCCCTACGGACCTGTTGCGCCAAATATTTATTTATTTTATATTTATAAATCAGCAAACAGCTTATACTCTAAATTCAGCTACTTGTGCAATTAACAGTTTTTTTTTTTACTGGTATTACTCAGTGATTGGTTTGCTAGACTTCTGAACGATCGAGCTAAAATTCAGGGCACTAATTTCGTAATTTTTCAGACGATTATCGTCGAAACAATATTCCTTCATAAGCAGTGTAGTTGCTGCTTATGAAGTGCCAAAATTACGAGTTTAAGACCATAATCCAGTTCATTTTTCACAAATGTAATGAAAGCTGACGACAGTGAAACAAATTCGGGCAGAATTTAACTTCTTATGGTCATCAAAGTTGCAAAAACGATATCGTCCCGACGATTATTGTTATACGGAATCCGTCCCCAGCCAATGACTCTTGTCAGCTTTGCCTGAAACTCCTTTCCCCAGCGCTCTTCGGACAGCAAACATCATCTCATATGAGTGTCGAAAATGTTAGTTTCGACGAATTTATTTTGGTATGGGAGGAGCCACGCCCTTTTTTCCAGTACCGCCTATATTTTGCAAAAAAATCTGTCAAAGTCTATAAACACCCATGTACCAAATTTGTAGCAACGGCTGCAACAGGTGTCAAGAAACTCCGTTTGAAGTTAGCTCTATAGGATATGCCACGCCCCTTAATGCTTAACCAAGTAGGTACTTGTGGTTCGAGTGAGTTTCCACAAATGTAACACTTTTTTTTATACAAAGTTACAAGTCCAACAAATTCAAAGATGTTCCTGTAAGTCCTATGTACTTGGTGCAGATCCTTGACGTGGCAGCCCATTTTAATAAGGGCAAGTTTAATGGATCCTTTTTCTGGATTGTCAACGAGCAATGCATTTCATAAAACTTTCCACTTCATAAAAAACGTTCCATTTCATAAAACTTTCCATTTCATAGAACTTTCCATTTCATAAAAAACTTTCCATTTCATAAAACTTTCCACTCCTAGTGGAGACAATTTGAACTGTCATCGTCTTACGGAAAGAAAAAACCCCCGACGAGAAGTAATTTCCTCCTGGAAACGTTAGATAGAAACCTGACATCGCTTAAACTACCGGCACAAATTTGTTAAAAATGTCTGGAAGAAGTGGCAAAGAACACGCCAGCCATTAACCCATTTTGGAAGAAGTGCTTCAGAAAATATCGTACTATTGTCAACAACGGCATCTGTCTGCATGCTGTACGAGTAAGCTCCCAACAAACGCAACCGCAACTAACTTCAGTCGGTAACATCTGACACTGACTGAAAGAAGTAACCCTAGGCTTTATTTTTGCTTTCTTAGGGGAAATAGCATTACACTGACCAGTGACCATGTAAAAACTATTTTCTAACAAAATGGTGAACAAATTTAATATTTTTGTGAGAAACGCCCACCAAAAGTGGGCGTATATGTAGTGAAAAAAAAAAGTTTTGTTAGGCATTTCTTCACTCTGAGGAATTTATTGCGAAAACATAATTTTGGTCAAACACGACAAAGTGGTTGTGGCAAAAAAACACTACCTGTTTCGCTTAGAAGAACCTTGTCTATTATACTTTTCGCACAACACCTTTATTCTGCACTTACAACATCACACATTCCTTAAACGGCAGATTAAAGGGATGACCAACACCAAATAGCCGTGTTGCTGAAAGGCACAGCATAACCTAACACGCAAAAATATGTGACGTATTTTGGTCGGCCATCGTGTTTAATTGGTCGGAATTATGGGAAAGTTTTTATAGCGATGGCTTACGAAAATTCGCTTTCCTATAGAACAAAATGGCACCAACGGACAATTAATTATTTATTTCGTATAATTGTTTGACGAATGTTTCGTTCAATTTACTGCCACTAATTACTAATCTCATTTTTCTTGTAAGTGCAGTATTATTCTCGTTGACATTCGTTTTTGGTTTTTTTCTGTAATGCTACGTTTCCATCGGACACAAATTCCGAAATTAAGCATTCGTACTAGGGGTTTAAAACTAATCTTGAAGTGTTTCCATCGAATAAAAGAAGATTATGTTGACGTATTCTCTCTGGCTCTTTCCATTCGAGAGACAGAAAAATGAGAGAGAGAGAGAGAGAGCAGAGCCATTTTGTCTTTTTTGACGTCTTCTTTTTCATTCTCTATTTGTTAAACATTTTTGACATCTCGAGCTGTGGAGAGTGTGTTCACAAACCGAACTCTACATGCAAACGGGATTTCTTTTTGAGATAAGTTTTTAATCTCGTAATTATGACATTCACATTTTTTTCACCGACCGATTATTGCTCAAATAAATAGTCACCAATATTCCGCGTTCTGGAATTAACGTGTATTTCGCATGTGTTTACTACACAAATGTCAAAACAGAACTGACATTAGGGGCCAATCGCAAAATTTATAGCATTTTCTGATAGGAGGATTACTTTTGCGCCACCTTGTATTAATGTCAATAAGCCTTTCCAGTGTTTTGAGGAGAAATGACGACAGACTAATAGGTCTGAAGAATTAGACTAGATTAACACGTCATTTGACCGATCAAAGTCAATCAAAACTGAGATATTTCAAGTCAGCCATCTGTCAAACTTACTAAACTAGATAGGTACTTGAATGTCCCCAGTTTTGAACGCCCCCTACTGTCACAGAAGTAAAACTGGCAAAGGTGTTTTATGGGGACTGTAAGCTCATTTCGACCATCGAGTTAATAGTAATGAACTCATTTGCATTACAAACCAAAGGAGCAGCGGTTCCCTTGGCAACTTTTTTTCGTATCTTCGATAAAGTGTCTTTCCCTTCTCCACGAATGACACTCTAGCTCTTAACTAGGCCAATCGAAATTCATTTTAATTTATCCTTCAAGCTCTAGATGTCAGAGGGATTAAGGTGAACGCTATCATTGAACATAATTCAAAGTTAAAAAAAAACAAAGAAGATGAAGTCGTTGCCGCTGCCCCTTCGTGAGACCCCCTGTGACCGAATCGGCTCGTCTGTCAACGAGTAAGTCGATTTTACGCACGACAACAAAAACCGATATCGTCACGCAATGCTCGTCCAAGGATAACCCGGTTTTGACCTTGCATATACACATTTCCTATCTCCGGGGGTATAGAGCAGAGTCTCTTAAGTCAAATGCACATATAGCAACTGACTTGACGAATTGGAGGGGTAAGCCCGATCTGGGATAGAACGTATGAGCAGTCATACCCAATCCCAGTCCGCAATGCCGTTTGCGAGCGCATCCTCGCCGATACAATCAGAATAGCAAACTTAATCAAACCCAACTCGGTCAATGCTAAGCTAAAATGGCCAAAACTAGACCTGGAAGGCTGCAAAGGCCTTCCAAGATGCAGGAGTCTCCCACGCCGCACTAAAAAAAATGTTAAAGCTGGATGGTATTCCGTAGTTCGTTCTACACCGTAGACAACGAGACATACTCATACTGCCTGTAAATGTATATCCTGTATGAGACCAGATCCCGAGAAGTAAGGTCGCTACATTTTCAAAGACCCTAATGATGACTGTACAGCAAACATACGGTTCTATTAGCAGAAATCGTGTGACCTGCGACCTATCGCTCTTCCCAGTGGTAGCCCAAAGGACCTCGGTTCGATTGCACCTCATCGAGGAGCAGCACTTCAAACCAAGCAACCATCACAACGTTTCAACACGTCTTTGAACTGAGCACAGAAACCAAGGAGCTCTCCTCTGATTGGACGCAGTACTCGGACTCTGGTCTACTAATGACTGGAAGCACTTCCATTCCCAAACTTGAATCACCAATTACCCAAAGACATCTCACTCTCAGGCTCTTCCAATTCCCTAACTCCTTTAATTATTTTCGACCAAAGGGATCCTTTTCCCAATTAGAAGCTCCCAACGACCGGGTGGAGGTACCCTTCTCCCCACTTGTTTCATTTTATTGGTCACTTTTTCGTCTCGACAGAACCTATTCCATCAACCTGTCAACTTAAAAATGTCCTTTGTCAGGTCACTACACATACGCCGCTACCCAAACACACGTGCTCACACACCAATCCCCGGCGGTCCAATTCAATTAATCCATCTACCTTCGAGTTGATTAATTAGCGTTTCTCTCTATACGTTTCTCCTCTCGTCCTCTCGTCCTCTCGTCCTCTCGTCCTCTCGTCCTCTGTCCTTGTTGGGTTTTTGTGTCTGCGTCCGGGATTAGAGAATTAATCGCCAGAGTTGTGATAATTGGCTACTTGATGAGGCTGTAATGAACATCGAGACAGGACAGCAACAAAGGATAATGACGATGGCTGTATCGTATTCCATTTGAATTTTATTAATGACAAACACTCACACACATACATGCACTGTTGACAGTAATTACCGGTCAATCTCCCCGAAAACAATGTCCAACGAGCCGAGGATCGACGGGATGTCGGCGAGGTAATGACTCGGGGCGATGGACGCCAGCAGCGCCAAATGGGGGTAGCTGGCGGCGCGAATCTTGCAACGGTACGGACGTGCAGTGCCATCCGACACCAAGTACACGCCGAACTCGCCCTTGGGCGACTCAACGGCTGTGTACGTCTGTCCCGGTGGCACTGCGAAGCCCCCGCTGAAGTACTTGAAGTGATGGATCAGGTCCTCCATTGAGCTCTTCATTTCGGCGCGTTTCGGCGGGCACACCTTGTGGTCGTCGGTTTTGATTTCGCCAGCAGGCATCGCGTTCAGGCACTGGTGGATGATGCGCACTGACTGACGCATCTCTTCCACTCGGCAGAGGTACCGGTCATAGCAGTCGCCCTGCGTGCCGACAGCGACATCAAACTCGACTCTGTCGTACGCGTCGTACGGTTGTGTCTTGCGGAGATCCCATTTGACACCGGTGGCGCGCAGAACGACACCCGAACAGCCGCAGTTAATGGCGCAATGCGAAGAAATTCGCCCAATGTCCACGGTCCTGGCCAGGAATATTCGATTCGAAGTAATGAGATCCTCCAGTTCGTCCAGCCTTTGCGGATATTTGACACAGAACTCATAGAGATCGTCCAACAGGCCTACGGGGATGTCAGATGCCACTCCGCCGGGACGGATGTAAGCACTGTGCATGCGACCACCAGACACTCGCTCGCACAACTCGTAGAGCTTCTCGCGCTCTTCGAACTGCCAGAAGAGTGGAGTTATCCCGCCGCAGTCGAGCACCTGTGACGACACTGCAACGATGTGGTTGGTGAGTCGCATCACTTCGCCGAACATGGTCCTGATGTACTTGGCCCGCACTGGCACTTCTATGTTGAGCAGCTTTTCCACAGCCAGCGAGTAGCAGTTCTCGCACGACATGCACGAAGTGTAGTCCAGTCGGTCGAAGTAGGGCAGCGCCTGTAGGTAGGTTTTGTGCTCGATGAGCTTCTCCGTGCCACGATGCAGGAGTCCGATGTGGGGATCGGCGGTTATTACTTGTTCGCCCTCGAGTTCAAGTACTAGCCTGAGGACGCCATGTGCGGCCGGGTGGGTTGGTCCGAAGTTGATGAAGCTATTGCGAACGGTTTTGTCGACTTTGGGTCGCATTTTCCCCGTGTACGGGGTGTGTTTGAGGTTTTTGCTGCTCTCGTCGGGATAGAAGACTGCGCCCGCACTTTGGGACATGAACTCCGGGTCGGGATACCAACCTTTGGCGGTGGACTTAGGTCGGTTTGGTATATCTGGCGCTGGCATGTCGGAGACTTCTGAAAAATAAGGCAGATCTTATCATCGCAGTTGAAAAGTTTGCTAGGCACTTACGTTTCCATCGACGGAGGAGCGTCTGGATAGCTATGTGGGCCAAGGACGCCTTGATGTTGGTCAGGTGGTGGTTGTAGAAACTGGCGAAGGTTTTTTCAAACGCTGCTCTGACGAGTGACATTTTTCTCATTTGAATGAGAATTTAATTCTAAACGTCAAATGGGTTGGTGGCGATGTCGGTTGCCATGGAGATAGGTGACTGTGATCGGTTTTCGTATTTAAGGTCTGGCTGGTCTTTAATTTGTTCTCTGTTTGGCTTTAAGAACTCATAGAAAGACATTTTATGGCTTGATCCACTAGGGTCATATGGCCAGGGCACTCATTACGATTATCGTCGAAACGATAGACCTCCAAAAGTACCAACTAAGTGCAAAAATTACTAGTTTGAGACCTAAATCCAATTCATTTTCAACAAATGTAAAGAAAGCTGATGATAGTGAACCAAATTCGGGCAGATTAGAACTTCTTATGGTCATCAAAGTTGCAAAAAGGATATCGTCCCGACGATTATTGTTATGCGGAATCTGCTCACAGGATGCTGCCGCCAACTTCGGACACTAAGTCGATTCGAGTCTTTTTTACAACTGGGGTTGGATTGTATGTCATCTCAAAGAGCTTGTAAATTTGAGACTTAAGACGGATTACACACAGATTTCCTTACTTGCTCCGATGGCGCTGCGGTCCGAGGTGGCCCATTACATAAAAGGACTGTTTCAAGCAAGACTCTAGCCTTCCGAGTTTGAACTTATAGCCCCTTGGCTCTTAAGCCTTTTTGTAAGTCCCAACCAATGTTGACTGCAAGTAGCATGAAAAAGACTCATGCAACTGGGAATAAGGTTTACCCCCGCAGCAAATGTCCCTCTGGAGTAGAGCAATATATTTTTCAAGTTGGAGGAATGTTGTGTTGAATCTGCCTTGACAACGTAGGACTTTGAAGTCTCTGATATTGATATCCTAAAGATGCATCAATGTCAGCGGTAGCAACTTACCAACTTTTTGTTATGGTTTGGGACCAGTTAAGGCGTTGATGCTGCTATAGCAAGCTCAGTGAACCAAACAACGTCCTAGAGCGATCTGTTTTCAGCAAAATTTCTCATTTCTCTTGTGGATGGGCTGTCGTTTTGAGCAGTTTGCTTGCTGACTATTGTCATCGACCCCAAAACTTAACTTTGCAGCACACTTAAAGGCTTTAGAACCTGTAAGTCTACATATACTCTTTGGCACTGCTGAAAGATGGGGATTCTGGTACTAATCAGTTCATAGATTGTTTTTTTTTTCCATGGACACTATAAAGTACGGAGTTGTCCTAAGCCCCAAGATTGATTCGTTGGATTTTTATGGAACCGGCATTTTACGTCATTTTTTCGAGGGCTGTCGTCTTGAGCGGCTGTTTCATTTTGTGCAGTTTAGGTGCAACAACGGGAACACGTACCGCAGCTATAGAAGTGAGACCTTACCTCGCCTACCTCTGTTGCTGTTCTTCGTTGAATGCGGAACTGCTGGAACTCCATACGTACGTCTTGTCTTGGACAGCTACTTATTAATTAACTTTTTGCAAAACCATGTCCGAGGAACTGTGTTCAGAGTAATTTTAAATGGCGGGTCAATGGGAGGTAGGAATTCAAAAATATATTTTGAGCTGGATTTTCGGATCATCGTTCTAGAGCTAGATAGCGATGGTTGGGTTGGCTTAAGACCGAATGACCGAGTGGACTTGTATGGGTCTTTCGTGGTCAGGCTTCTTTAGGGACTGTGTGGACAACTATCTGTTTTAAACAAACAGATCTTAGGACCGCCTTGTTGATTGACAGCCAAGTCCCCCAGAGCCTACTTTGCTGCATTATTTTTGCGTCTAAAATTGTAGGGCAGATCAGGTGAAAAGATGAGATGGATGAGAATAATCACGGCTCATTGGAACTTGGCGCCAACAGATCTCTGTAAAGGTTTGACTTTGCTTTTGGACTACCGATATCGAGGGTGATGAAGGAGTAGACGCCGTGGTCTGAAAAGGCTCATTTTCAGCCTCTATTGGCCCGCAAATAGTATCGGTGCTGTTTATCGGTTTACAAAAGTGAAATGCCATAAAAGCTGACGGCTGCGGCATACCGGCCATTGAATATTTTTGACACGCAGGACACAGCAATTTCGACTTGATTTCGACTTCTTATCGAAGCAATTTCCATTTGATTTCGACTTCTTTTTTAAGCGTTTTTTTGACGCCTTTCCCGATTATTTTGGAAGGCCTTTTTTGGGCGGGTTCTTTGACGCATTTTGTGGGGTCTTTGAAGAGGTTCTGGATACCTTCTAAGACACGTTGTTTGACGCACTTTGAAAGCAATTTCAACTTCTTTTTGAAGAAATTTCGGCTCGATTTGGACTTCATTTGGACGCATTTTTCCGATTCTTTTGAAAGAGTTTTTTTATGAGTTCTTTGACGCATTTTGATGGCTTTTTGAAGAGGTTCTTAAAAGGGTCTACGAAGCATTGTTTGACGCGCTTTTCGAAGCAATGTCTTTTCGATTTCAACTTTTTTTGATGTAATTTGTACTTTTTTCTACGTAGTTTTGAAGTTTTTTGACGCGCATATTTTAGTTACTTTGGATGGGTATTTTTGCCAAGTTCTCCGACACATTTCGATTGTTTTTTTGAAAAGGTTTTGGATAGGTTCTAGAGCGCTAAACATCGCGCTTTTTAAAGCAATTTCGACTTCTTTTGACTCGATTTCGACTTCTTTTTTAAGCGTTTTTTGACGTCTTTCCCGATTATTTTGGAAGGCTTTTTTTGGGCGGGTTATTTGACGTATTTTGTTGGGTTTTTGAAGAGGTTCTGGATACCTTCTAAGACACGTTGTTTGACGCACTTTGAAAGCAATTTCAACTTATTTTTGAAACAATTTCGGCTCGATTTGGACTTCTTTTGGAAGTAGTTTTGACACGTTTTTTTTGCGCATTTTTCCGATTATTTTGAAAGAGTTTCTTTGACGCATTTTGATTGCTTTTAGAAGAGGTTCTTGATAGGTTCTACGAAGCGTTGTTTGACGCGCTTTTGGAAGCAATTTCTTTTCGATTTCGAATTTTTTTTATTGCAGTTTCTACTTTTTTTTTGACGTAGTTTTGAGGTTTTTTGACTCGCATTTTCCGGTTACTTTGAATGAGTTTTTTAATGAGTTCTTGACGCATTTTAGATGGCTTTTGGAAAAGCTTCTGCAAAGGTTCTACGGTGCGTTCTTTGACGCTCTTTTTGAAGGAATTTCGTCTTCTTTTTGAAGCAATTTCGGCTTGATTTGGACTTCTTTTGGATGCAGTTTTGACGCGTTTTTATTTTGGTGCATTTTCCCGATTATTTTGAAAGAGTCTTTTTACTAGTTCTTTGACGCATTTTGATGGCTTTTTGAAGAGGTTCTTAAAAGGTTCTACGAAGCATTGTTTGACGCGCTTTTCAAAGCAATATCTTTTCGATTTCGACTTTCGACTCGAGTTGGACTTTTTGGGACGTAGCTTTGACGCGTTTTTTTACGCATGTCGCGATTATTTTGGAAGGTTTTTTTACGAGTTCATTGACGGATATTGATGGCCTTTTAAAGAGGTAGTTTTGACGCCTATTTTTGACGCGTGTCCTCATTATTTTGAAAGGTATTTTTGCCAAGTTCTCCGACACATTTCGATTGTTTTTTTGAAAAGATTTCGGATAGGTTGTAGAGCGCAGTGTTTAGCGCGCTTTTTAAAGCAGTTTCGACTTCTTTTCGACTCGATTTCGACTTCTTTTTGAAGCAATTTCGGCTTAAATTTGACGTAGTTTTGACGCGTGTTTTTCACGCAACTTTATGAAATACATTACAGAAGCTCGCAGATAAGTTACAGTCTTCTAGAAGTTTTATTTCAGATTGTCATAAGACATTAAATAATATGCCACAGGCTTAGGACTTTTGTCAAAGTTGTCACGAAAATGTTTATCCACTTTATGACAGGACAATCGCATCGTTGAGGCCGAATTTTGGCCTTCGCTTTGTGGCAGTTTAAAGCCTCTCCGGATCAGTTATCTATTCTCCGTCTGTATAAACGAATTTTGGTTCCATCCGCAAAGGTGCAGTTGCGTCTTCCCCAATGCTTCTTACCTTATTTGAAGAATCTGTTGAACAGTCTTTAACTTTCTGGAGCTGAGCGCATGCTTCAGCAAAAATCGCACATGTTTCGGTAGAATTTTAATTATTTCTGCCACGTCTTCGATGCTTTATAACAACTGTATCCAGCTTGGGAAGAGTCAAATTGTGACACCAATCTTTAAAGTAGTTAAGGGATTGAAAAAGACCCAGACACATATACTTTGCCGCCTCTACCTTCTGCTTTGCAGCAAGCTCCAACTCTATTCTTGTGACTTGTGTAGGTATAGGTTTGTTGAGGTCTTCATTTCTCTTGCTCTCCTCTAGATCGTTAAAGAAAAAGAGTTTAGATCCCCAAATTGGACACACCGCAAGTCCGACGGTGACTTTTACAAACAAATCTTCAGAGAGAACAATTTACTACAAGGCGACATTTTTCGTAGACCTAGACCCGTATCCATCAAGAAACGATGATACCTCGCCCCAAAATTTGCTCGCTCAATCATTTCCCGTCACGATTCCATTTTTCGCTCCAGACGAGTACCCTTTGTCAACTATTACAACGACAACTGTCAACCGGCAAAATTAATGTCGTTTGCATCTGTTCAAATGTTTACTCCATTTATCCGCCACTTGGCCTGCCCCACCAGTCTCTGTGGGAGTTCGTAAAAATCCCAGCTCCACCCCAACTACGGAAACAATTATCGCCAAAAACATTTCCCTTTTCAAAAAGTGTTAAAAAGAAAAAACACACCCCCATCTTGTAACCAAAGGATAATGAATTTCCTCAGCCTGTCTCTGTGTGGCGCCCATCGCACACATGTGTTAAGCACCACCTGGGAGATGGAGAGACGTCGTCGTCGTGCAGATTTTGTAATTTCCCCCCAAGGAAAACATTCACACAATAGAGCGAGCAAAATAATTCATAACTCCGTTCCTTGTATAGTATACCCGGAAAAAAGGCTCTTTTCGATTAGACCTACACGAGGGTGAAAGTGCATATTAATTGTATGCCCCAGCAGAAGCATCATCATGCAGTCTACAATCAAAGGAAAAGCTCTTGAAAGGAGTTCCTGAAGAGAATGAACCTTCCGTGAGGATATTCACACGTTTCACCAAAAGGATCAGTGCAGGTACGGCAGAAATTAACTCTAGAAAATGCCTTCAGGATTTCGCAATTAATCGATGAGTTTCACCTTCAACTGGCTGTTCGTGCCGAAGGCGCACCTACACTACTGACCCAGTAAACGAGCACTCGTCCTTACATCGGCATTCGTAATTACGTGGGTAATACAATTTTACAAGATTGTCTTCATCGATGAGCAGCAGCTCATCCGTACAAGGGGTGGAAAAAAAATAACAGAAACCACCCAAACCCATGGTGCAAGGATGGAGTTAATAAAATTTAATATTCGGCTTGACTAGGTATGGATTGGGATACATGGGCGATGGGCCTATATTTTGCGGAAAGAGGACGCGCATTGATATTCAGCCATCGTAGGGCAAACATATGTACGAATGTTCAAAGCAAACTACAGGAGTGTGCTTGACTGGCTAAGCATAACCAATTGGCATGATAACTATACGTGTGTTCAGTGAGCGTGGGTGAATGGGCTAACTAGCTTAATAAATGGGTGACTGGAACGCACACATGGGTGGGATACTTGGCAGAGGTCTTCTCTCGATATCAGGTAAAATTCTGGGAATTTTCATGGGCGAATTCCTTGCGATGTAACACTTTTTTATTGGGTGGCAGTTTAGGTGAAGGCACTCAAAGGAGCCTCTGCAAAGGCGCCTCGTAGACTGAATGTACAACGATGTAGTAAACTATTCTGATCCAGAAAATGGTAGTGCCACTTGATTGGCTTCTTAAGTTGCGCCGGGCGATAGTTCCCCCGTTTAATGGCCGGATTAAGGTCTGAGAAAAAAGTTTCTAAAGCATTATCATTACCTACATCGACAAGGCAGATGCCGTCGGTGGGAATAGCCTTAATAAAAGCGAAGCTATAGCGGCGCCACTCAAGTGGCATGGGGTAGAAAGTGTACGAAGTTAGGTGGAGGAATGTTTGCTATATCTCTGTCTGCGCTGGGATACGAAGCGTTTCCAGGCCTAAGCTTTCATGCCAGTTCAATCTACGAGACGTTCAAATAGTACGTCATAAAATGTAGTTTTCTAAAAGCCCGGCATCACTTATGGAACCGAATATCTTGCAAAGAATTGTGTTTCGGTCTTTTATGCTTGAAAAGTTGAAGCTACTAATATTTGTTTTCCTGAATGGCGATTCTTTTCATTTGGTACCAGAAGCTGTCCGCAATCACAAGGGCTTTTCTTCCGACATTTAAATGTCTGCAGAAGACTAACATTGACTGTGGCGCCATCTGGGTGAATTCTGTAACATAAAGTAAATCAAAGGTAGCCTTAGGCAAGTTTGTAGATTCATTCGCTTACATATGTGCTGCCCAACAGAGAATGGTTCGTTATTTGCTGCGACCCAAGGTACTTTAAGTGTACAACAGCGCCATCTGGCAGCACTGCGTACTTTGACGGAAAGCATAACTAAGATATTTATTTATTTATTTATTAGATCCACGGAATTGTAATGTCAACAGATCGAGGAAAACAATTACAAATAAAAAACTTAAAAATACAATTGTCTTAAATTTAAAAATGTTGAAATAAAAACTTAAATATTTATATTTATCAACAAGCAAGCCAATATATTAATATGACAATAGAATTATAATATAGAAAATAAAATGTTCATTCCCTTCATCATAAACTAACTATTAAATAGACTGACGGCTTCAGCCAAAAACGAAAAATTGCCTACAAGATGAATTTGACCTTGGATGTAGCCCAGTTTGAATTCATGTATTTGTGCCTATGTTAATCAAAGGGGACTCATTCATACTTGAAAAAAAAACCAGCCTACACTCTTCCGGTTCCGGTTCAAACCGCCATGTCGGTAGCCTGAGGTGGAATCTCATTTCAATATCACGGGCTGTGTTGTAAACCATAGTTTTTCGTAGCTCCATGTTGACATTTTTCGCTACTTTTTTATATAAATAGTTGTTCGATTTTCTTATAATTGTATAGAAGTTAATGTTCAGATTACAGGAAAAGGAATATTTTTAAAGTTATTTTATAATGAATTTTGGATAGAGATAGACATAATTTTTATGATATCGATATAAAAAAATTGTTCGCATGTTTGCCATAGAATTTCCTTCAAGTTTCGCAACCAATTTCTTTAATTTATTTTTTTTTAATGAGCGATTTGGTGAAACTCTTAACAATAGTATTAAACGAGACTGACAACTGTACCGTCACTTAAAAAATTGTAAGAAAACTTACAAACAAAACATCAAGTAAAATAAATTCGTCAGTTTCCTAGAAAAAAAATTGTGATGAAACAATAATAAATGTGCAGTCATCATTTTGCAACTTTATTTTACTTTTCACATAAATAATGACATTATTTTCATTCATGAAATGTCTACCAAAAACTTTTTTTTTTATTAAAAACTAGCGCTATTTATATTCTTGGTTTCAGCAGTTGTTTTCAAATGGAATTTAAATATTTATCGCAATTATTTAAAATCTTCTAATAAATTTTAATAGTTTTTTTTTTGTTGTTTTTTTCCGCTATTAAATGGAATCTTCATGAAAAGATTATAACCCAACAATCAGGGCAGTCTCGTTTGAATAAACTTCGTGAGTGGACGTGTAAAGATGTGGTTGATTTATAAATAGAAAGAATTACTTGAGTTTGACATTGAAACTTTATTTTGATTATTTTGGTGTGTTTATAAATTTTGGTTACTCCACTAACATATTTTTCCCCCAAAAACAGACACATTAATTGTAGGAACAAAAATATCCTCTTGTATTGCAAGGAATGAATTTTTCACACTCATTCCTTTATTTATTTATGTTGATTTCATTTGCTTTTTTAAATTTTGTAGAATAGAATACAAATGTTATCGTGGTGCAATAAAATAAAGAATTTAAACTCTCAGAACGCATCCATCAGCTGACAGCAACTCACGAAATACACTAAATCTCAGTCAGTGTTCCTAGCACTCTCTCTTTATTTTTCCCACGAAGCGTGCTTATTTTTCCCTTTTCACTTAACTCAAATAACCTCTATTTTTTTATAAAAAAAAACATGATTTGAAAAGTAAAATTTGTATTGTTCGGAAAGAAAATAACATTAAATTATTCCTTCAGTATAAAAATCGCAAAAATCGATTATAATTATTTTTTGTACTGGAAATTGTTGCTTAATTCAAGTCTCTTTTTTATGTACATTTAATGCGTTTATATTCATGGTGAAATGTAGTTTGAATGTTTTCTTGTCAGATTGTTGATATTCCCACAAAAAGGTAGAGATGCCACAATGTAGGAACACTGCTGAGTGTCGGTATTTTTTTTGCTGCTTCACACGTAAAATAGCGAGCGGTGGGTGGGGCTTATATTGAAAAAAATCTGTGGGGTAAATCGGGGAGACGTAGGAAAGCTGTCAGTCTATTTAATAGTTAGTTTATGCCTTTCATTCTCGTTATACAAAGCGGACGTATTATTTTCTCCATAATGAAACTTACTAGTTCCGTAAATCTAGATCTAGGCAGGACTAAATCAATCTCATAAAAGATATAAAATAATCTACAACAAAACGTGTCTCATTGGCCGGATTGATGAACTTCAAATAACAGAGATAAGCAACAATAGCTGTTTTTTTATTATCAGCTATGATCCATATAGATCATCGATTTATATGCACTTACAACAACAGCACATGATCCCGCTTCTCATCGAGATCACGAATCATGATCTGAAAATTATTTCTACTATTTCCCACTAGATGGCTTGTTTCATTTTTAAATGTTGGTGTGCCTGAAAACGATAGCTACCTAATCACGTTGCCAGACAAAAAAATGAAACACAAAAAATCAATTGATTTTTTCGTATTCCGTGTTATTTTCTTTTTATAAAGGTATGCCAAACACTTGATAAACAATTATATACCTCCATGTTTTATAAATATTTCTAAAACATTTACTAAACAAAACAATTTTTATCAAATGTTTTGCTGGTTTGGATCTGGACACAAAACAAAATTAATGAAATGTTTCACAGTTTCCCAATCGTGATGGGAAATCATTTTTGTTTTACAAGTTTAACTGCAGAAAGTGAGCGCTGTTTTTTGATTATTTTTTATTTTTTTAAATAAAATAAAAATGTCAAAAAAACTTGGCATGCTTACTGAGAAAGTGATTCATTTAATACGAATATTTGAATTAAATCGTGTGTCACGTGATTCCCGAGACCAAAATTACAAAAATATAAACTTTACTCGCTGCTAATAGCCCTACCATATTATTTGCTTCTAGTGGGACTAGAAAAATAAAATTGAAATATTTCATAAACATTTAATAACTTAATTTCAGAAATCTCTTATAAATGTGTAAGAAATGTGTCCCATTTGCTTCAGAAACATTTCTGAAATGTTTCGCTGGTCTGGACACACCTTAATATGCCAAGATAAACGGATGTGCTAGCAGCAAAATATTGTTCATGTGTTGCATATGTGACCATAAAATACTAAATTTGTTTCTAAAAAAATATGAAAAAGAAAAATTATTAAAATTTGATTCAAATATGGTAACACCCCCGACATTGCAAACGAAATGACATGTGCCTTGTGTGACGTCACGTTGAGCAGAATATTTGCAATATGGCTGGTGGCAATGTGAAGTTTGTAATACCCTGTATTATCTGTTTTGTTTTTGAAAGCAGCTGTTGCCACAACACAAAAATTAAACTTTTCTATGATCCGTCTTGTTTTATTTTCGTGATCTGATCGGGATCAGATCACGTTGATAATAAAAAACAGCTAATATGGAAGCAATTAGATCTCAAACGGATAGAATACAAGTGTCTTCAGAGTCATTTACTAGTTGTAGCGGCATGCTCAATTGTTTGATTTTACCTTTATGTATCTACCAAACTGCGAGCTCCTTGGTTCGAATCAAGTTAGAATTGTAGCGCCATCTAGTAGTACTCCAAAGTGTTAGTAACTCTAGTCTTCTGTACTAGAGTTACATTAATATATTAGTTCTATAGTACGTTAGTAGTTAAAGTTCAAGAAACTGTCGCTAATCCAGAGTCCCAGGATCACATAGGCTGCAGGTGGGTTGTTGTACGAATCAAGTTAGTATGAATCAAAGCGCCATCTGTGAGCACCCCCATTCAATAGATACAATTAGATCTCGGTGTACTGTAATGTTATATGAGTTGTAAAGCATGTTTTATTATTATTATTACTTTATTATTTCATAAATAAATTATGCAAACAACAAACAAATTATAGCATTAGCTACCAGGGCTTTAGGCTACGTAAAGCATGTACTGAGTGTTGGAGGTTGTTAGTTAGTTTAATTTAATTTCTCGGACAGCGCCATCTAGGTGATTCCCAAAATAGATCTAAGGATAGATCTAGATAGGATTCGAAACTGATACCATTTAGACACGAATTTAGCTAGTTGGTTTTTACTTACTGATTTGCGACTGAGGAATCATTCACCTTTTTCTCTAGCGCCATCTAGATGCATTCTCTGTAATTGAAAAAAAAGAAGATAATAGCCACTAACAAAATATCCAGCTCATAGGCGAGAGGCGAAGAGGTTTCCCTAAGGTGTGTGCTGATACTAGTAACGCCACCCATCGGCAATGAAGCGACATTCAATTGTAATAACCATTCCTGTTGTTTATTTTATTTTGTTTGAAGGTTGAAAACCTGAGTTAGTTTAAATTGGAAAATGAATGGAGTATTTTTTGGGATAATAAATACTTTTTTTTTTTTTGTTACTGAGCTTAATCAACCCACAAGTGTTTATCTGCAATGGACTGCATCACTGTCACTGAAGAGTCCACAACGATCTAAGTTTCTTAAAGTGAGTTATATGATCTGCCACTTGTCTGTGGCTTGGGGGTCAATTCTCATTGCACTCCACCTTCATTTAGACGCATTTTCTGCAGCTTGACAAAAACCGAAAATGTCAGTTGACTAACAATTGAGTTAATAGATTTTAAAGTGCATATCGACACTGAGCTGTAGCGCCATCTGTTTGAATTTAAAGTCAACTGATGTGAATGTAGTTCGGCAAATGCCAAGAACTTTACAAAGAGACTCGGATACGAAATGGATGGTTGACAAGAGCCGTTGAAGTTGTCCAAGCTGATAGACGTAGTATTTTCAACTGTAGTCTAGATCAACACCTAACTCTAGCGCAATCCGAACGAATCATCACTCAACTGATGTAAATAATGTGAAGGGCCTCAAAATGAGCCGATTGGGTTTGGAAAACACTTTGTTTCGAATGGAATTGATCTCCGCTAGAGGGTATTGTTTTCTTTAAGTTGGCGGTGTTTTTTTTTTGTATTGCTACGCCATCTGTATTGATTACCAAAAGTTAGGAATGTGGCAAGAGATCTACCTATAGTGACTGAGGGCGAAATAGAAATCAGTTAAACTACGACATACCATTTGACTTCCCCCTACAAATAAATATTGCTGCTTATTCTTTGCAACTACGTTCACACAATAATTTTCTACAGCGCCATCTGTTTTTTTTTTTAGTTCAATAAATGGCTAAGAATCACAGCCCAATCTAAGGCCAAAAAGAACAACAAATATATTTTATTGTTTTTATTGTAGTTAAAAAAAAAGAATTAATTTTATAAAATGATCGTAATTAATTGTTTAATGTTGGCTTGTTTGCCAATTGTTTCCGTTCGTTTCCGTCTGCACGTCTGCTCTCTGTGGCGGCTTTCGTCGACTCTCGCTTGTCTTTGAGAGCTGTCAGTTTGTTGTTGTTGTAGGTGCAGGGTGCCCTAACAGAAGCTATATATGACTTGATAGAAGCCAACTGATGAATCTGTCCGGTGGATTCTTGCAGCTTGTTGCTAGATCCATAGCATAAAGTGGTGCCATCTGGCGGCATTTTCAAAAGTGTACTAAATGACGGGAAATGTCATCAGCTTGAATTGCTCTGTTCTTTTAATCTTTTAATAAAGATGTTGATTTCAATCTTCAGTACTTCTTTGATCGTATGGCAAGATTTTCTAGAAACGACCTCCTTTCCTGTCTTCATAATTGACTAACTTGTGTCTCCATATCTCTTGCAGATCTTCGACGATCACTATCACTTCGCGCATAGTAGAGTGTCGAAGCGTTCTCTCCTGCCAGCGGATCATCATCAGCAACGGCTCGATGATGACGATCGAGTGCATTGGGCAAAGCAGCAGACAGCCAAGCGACGACAAAAACGAGACTTCATTCGAATGCGGCCTTCAAGAACGTCACCTCGGTCCCCATCGCTGGTAGATAGCATGCAATTTAGCGACCCGAAATGGGGGCAAATGTGGTACTTGGTAAGTCTTGCTCAAAAGCCTCTGAAACTGATCTTCTAATCGCCTCTGCCTTACAGAATCGCGGCGGCGGCCTGGATATGAATGTGATACCAGCATGGAAGGATGGCATCACCGGCAAGGGTGTGGTTGTGACAATACTTGACGACGGACTGGAGTCCGATCATCCCGACATTGAAGCGAATTATGTAAGTCTCTCTTATATAAACTTAAAAGGGTCGAGCTCTGAGAATTTTTTTGTTTGTTTTGCCTCTAGGACCCTAAAGCCTCATACGATGTCAACGGGCACGATCCGGACCCGATGCCACACTACGACATGACAGACTCGAATCGCCACGGTACCCGTTGTGCTGGCGAAGTGGCCGCCACGGCGAACAACTCAATATGTGCAGTTGGCATTGCCTATGGCGCTAGTGTCGGTGGAGTTCGCATGTTGGATGGTGATGTGACCGATGCCGTTGAAGCTCGCTCGCTGAGCTTGAACCCGCAGCACATTGACATATACAGTGCCTCGTGGGGACCAGATGATGATGGCAAAACAGTCGATGGTCCCGGTGAGCTAGCCTCAAGAGCCTTCATCGAAGGCGTTACAAAGGGACGCAGCGGCAAGGGTAGCATTTTCATTTGGGCCTCGGGCAATGGCGGTCGCGAACTAGACAACTGCAACTGTGATGGATACACAAACTCCATATGGACGCTATCGATATCCAGCGCCACAGAGGAAGGCCATGTACCGTGGTATTCGGAGAAGTGCAGCTCCACTCTAGCCACGACCTACAGTAGTGGCGGCCAGAGTGAAAAACAGGTTGTGACAACAGATTTACATCATTCCTGTACCGTTTCGCATACGGGAACATCGGCGTCGGCTCCCCTAGCAGCCGGCATAGCCGCCTTAGTCTTAGAATCCAATCAAAACCTCACGTGGCGTGACCTTCAGCATATCGTCGTGCGAACAGCGAAGCCCGCCAATCTAAAAGACTCCACATGGTCCAAGAACGGAGTGGGTCGTCGCATTAGCCATTCGTTCGGCTACGGTCTGATGGACGCCGCTGCCATGGTGCAACTGGCACGTAACTGGAAGACTGTGCCAGAACAGCAGAGATGTGAAATCAATGCGCCACATGTCGACAAGTAAGTTTCATTCGGGTGTCAAGTTGCCGATGACCTAGCTGATATAAATCCATCTCCATTTCAGGATCATTCCAGCGAGGGGCTACATCACACTGCAGCTAACGGTTAAGCACTGCTTATCTGTGAATTATTTAGAGCATGTACAGGCGAAAATCACGCTTACCTCCCACCGCCGTGGAGATATACAACTTTATTTAAAGTCACCAGCTGGCACCAAAGTGACACTTCTCACATCGAGGTAAGTCCTTTGGAGTTGAGAGGGTGCTTCCTGGAGAGAGAGTTTGTGTGTCTGTTTAGAACGTGCCGCTGAAGTTGAGTGTTCAGATTGTGGAATTTAATTTTTGATTTATTACGTGCGCAGGGGACTGGCCACGTTTCCGTTTTAGTGGTGGTGGAAATGAGTTCAGACTCAGAGATCTGAGTGATTTTAGCACGAGGATAAACCACTGCCGCTAATGTAAATTTTAAAATCCGATTTTGATGATGGAAGTAATATTTTTGTGGGTGAATATGTAATGAGTACTTGTTGTCTTATGTTTTTCAAACAAGGTGGAATTTGGTCTTAAAACCGAACGCAAGTGCTGAGAATGACTTTGGAGGTTGGATTAGGAAGGCAGCTCCCTCCTCTACTGACGACAATCATGCACTCTCCTTTGAAAACAGTTTTCCGTTGAGAATGAGACATCTTTTTGTGCTTGCCGTGCGCGATTGTTACGCGGTTTTATTAACTTTTTAGTTTGAGGCAGACATCAAGTGTCATGAACCTTTGGGAATGGAAATATCGGGTAAATTGAAGAAACTTCGAAATCCCTCCGACTAGAGACTCTTTTGGTTCTACTTTGAGTTTCTTCGTCTCCAGTACTGGTCTAGGCTCTGCTTACTCTACCTGGTTCCACTGCCACAATGATTTACTTTTGTACAATCCCACGACCAACTCGTTCGACGCTTTTGTGATATTTGCAGCTTTTCGAAGCCCAACACGATCTCGTAGGTAATGGTGTGTCTAACTCTTACTTGCTCGCCTCTTTACGGCTATTGCCTTTGAACCTACTTGCAGATCGAAGGAAGTGAGGATCCGGCACAGATGCGACTTGTCACTGACTTAACTTAGACAATGACCTGTCATAACATTGGACATAGTTAAAGGTGATGGGACCCTGTTTGGCCTTCGTGGTTTCGTGTCAATATCACGAGCGTACCCAACGAAGAAAGCTGTTTTCAAGTATCTTCAATTCAAGGGACATATACTCCCTAAAAGAAATTAAATTACTGAGCCATGGTTTGCAAACCGCCGTAATTGCCCTTTAGCAAGACACTTTCCTTGTATCGAGAACGAGTTACACAATCCTGGGGTCTTATTAAACGGAACGCAAAGCTAAAGGCATTCCGCGCTTTTAAAAATGCCAGTAGGTTTTGCAAAGTCTTCTTACGCTGTTTTCTACCAAGTACTGAAGCTCTTCTTAGCCTAATCTCAAGGATTGGAAAAAAAACACTTATAGAAGATTATTGTTTCTCGACGTCAAGGTGCTTGCTGGAATACCGCGTTTAATGCACATCCAAAACCGTAGGAGTAGATACTGCCAAAGATAAAACCTAAGGCACTTTCTTTGTCGAAGGCGAAAACAAACGTCAATACATCATTTCCCAGGCCGACTTAACTCGGAGAGGACTTTACTCACATTAATCTCAAAAGCTCGAGTGGTACGCTAATGGATCTTAAAAATGTGAAGCACTTGGATCAGTCTATGTCTATGAATATGGACAAATATAGTAACGTGCAATACAACCGATAGAACCTTACCGGAACTGTAATAGGAACGTTCATACGTTCTTCATGGAATCTGCGCCGTCAAGTAGGCGTCTAGAATGACACGGATGGATCAAGCTCGCCTCTACCCGTTAAAGCGTGAGGGGATTCCATTTGATGACTTGGGTGGTGGAAAATAGGCAGCTATAAACTGTCCAATTCAGGTTCTAATGCGGGATATTGAAAGTGGTCATGATGCCCCTCTGTGGACAGTAAGTCAGCTCTATCCGATACGATGACAGCCTTAGACTATTGTTGGTGCTAGCCAGAATTGATCAGGCTGCCAGGACACAAATGACGGCAACAAAGAAAGATGAATGATGTTGAGACCAGAAAAAGGTATTCCCTGGGACTCAAGCAATACGTCTTTAAAGTCAGCGCTGACTTTACCGACTCTACTTGGGCAAAAGTTTGTGGCAAGATCTTTCCCGACTGAGTTGTCGGTTCGAGTTAGAATCTAAGTAGCAGAATCTACATGTACAGGCGACTGTTTCACACTTTTCTTACTTTCTCTCAAAGTCAATGTAGGGTTGTAAAAAATTCCTTCACCAAAATAAATGCAAACAGGACCGAAAATAACTCGATATAATATGCGATCAATACGGCCAAAGATATCTAACGACCACGGCCATGTATTTGCACCATAGAGTCACACAGCGATGAGGAGGCTTTTCTTTGGAGTCTCCTTGACCAGGCATTACTTCTCAAGTCAAGTGCCTTCCTAGGCCAAAGAGCGATTGGGAATTCTAGCTCTTCTTTTGATTTCTGGTATGATGATTTAGTCAGAATTTAAAGCTCAGCCGAAGTAGACAAAGGGCCTTAGGTTAGGTTAGGTTTGTGGGTGGATACGGCAGAGCGAGCCCTGCAGCACCCCACTTAGGTCCACCCCAAAATTTTAGCTGTCTATCAAGACGTACTATCTCGGCCCTACAGACGGAATGTCTGAAGCTCGAGAATCTTCATTCCGTCACCTCCACCTTGAGAAACTTTCTTACAACCGCCGACTGGCTTGGATCATTTTTCTTAAGAAGTGTTCTTCTCGTTTCCCCTTTCTAATCTCTTCCGTCTATCTCTTTTGAAAGGAGAATTTCCCCAGATTTGGAAGACTTTGTTCATAACTCCGATACACAAAAAGCCAAGAAAAAATATACGGAACGTAAAATCCAATCTGCCAAGGACCAGAAATCAATGTGGAGAATGATAAAATCCCTGGTAATACGGGAATCAAACAGTGCAATAAAAGGTGTTGTATTCCAAAATGTGTTGATTAAAGATAGTGTCATGTTAGCGAATAACTTCAATGTTTTGTAAATAGTCTAAATATAAATATACCAAATAAGCCATATGTGAACTATATCGAAGAAGTGAGCAGTACTTTTTATTTTGAAATTATTGATCTTGATCAACTAAAGTGTGCAATGAAGAAAATGAAGAACAAAAAAGATGCAAATATGTTAAGTGTTAGTATGCTAATTGACTCTTTCGATATTGTTGGTCCTGTATTGTGAAAAATAATAAACAAATCATTGTCGCAAGGAATTTTCCCTGATTGTTGGAAGGAATCCATAATTGTACCAATTGAGAAAGTTAAGAACGCTACTAAACTTGAGGACTTCCGCCCAGTAAACATGTTACCCAATGATGCCAAAATTCTGGAGAAAATAGTGCAAGAAAAACTGCAAAAGTATGCGGAAGACAATGATCTTTTTACGGATTGTCAATCTGGATTTAGAGGAAGGCACATCTGTGAATCTCTGCTAAACTTAGTAATAGCTGATTGGAAGACAGAGGTGCAATTAAAAAAGTCGATTGTAGCCATTTTTATAGATCTGAGACGAGCGTATGAAACCGTAGATAGAGACATCTTGATTGATAAGTTGGAGAAGAATGGAGTGAAAGGTAGTGATCTGAAATGGTTCAAATCTTACCTTCGAGCCCGTAAGCAAAGGACCAAAATTGAGGAAACACTATCGGAAGATATTAGCGTTGGGCTTGGAGTCCCCCAAGGATCAATTCTCGGAGCTTTACTTTTTATAATATATGTCAACGAGATGCCGAAAGTTGTAAAGCACGGATCAATAAAGCTGTTTGCAGACGATGGTCTCTTGTACGTATCCGGTACAAACATGAATGAATGTATCTCCAAAATCAACAGCGACTTGAATATGCTTAGCAAGTGGTTTATGAGTAATAAACTAAGTTTAAATATAGGGAAGACCAAATCCATGTTAATTAATGGCAAAAGTGAAGATAGAATTATTATAAACAATGAAATAGTTGAATTAGTAGATCAAATCAAATATTTAGGTATTGTGATTGATAATAAATTGAATTTCAAAGACCACATTAACTACGTGTCTAAGAAAATAAGCAAAAAAGTAGGTTTTTTCGCTCGTATTAGAAAACGTATGTCAATGTCTTGTGCAATTAATGTATATAATACTATTATAAAGCCTCACTTTGAGTATTGTTCCACAGTCATTTATATGGGAAATACGTCGATGATAGATAGATTGCAGAAGCTACAAAATAAAGCGATATTATTATGTTAAATGTACTAAAATGGTTAAGTGTAAACCAGAGAACTATAATGAATGTGTTGATTTTTGTTTTTAAAATGAAAAATGGGCTGTTACCGAGCTATTTATGTGATAAATTAATATATGTTGGTGATGTACATAGATATAATGTAAGGAATGAAAGTGATATAAGGCTCCCTCTATTCAGAACGCGGTTTGCCCAAAATAGTTTAATGTACAATGGTTTAAAATTATTTAATGAACTTCCCAATGAACTTAAAACTGAAAATAACCTATATCAATTTAAACACAATCTTATTAATTATACTAAGACCAATTAAACATAAGTCTTTATTTTATATATATATTCTAATTTATATAAAAAAAATTTAAAATAGCTAAATTTTGTTTTGCTAAATAAAGTAATGAAATTAAATGAAAGAAGTCAAGAAGTCGACCTCATTACAACAGACTTCAGTAAGGCCTTTGACAAAATATCCCATAAATTAATCCTTTGTAAATTGTCTGTTCTTGGCTGTGAACCTGTTTTGCTAAAATAGATAACTTCTTACTTGGAAAACCGCTTTTATAGTGTTCGCTTCAGCTCCGTCGTATCGGCCCCTTTCTTGGCTACATCTGGCGTAACCCAAGGCAGCCATCTAGGTCCCCTTCTTTTCATCCTAACCATAAACGACATGAAATGGTCATTCAGCACTGAGCACTTTCTTTCTATGCTGACGATACCAAATTTTTCAAACCCATTTCCAACCAACCTTCAAATAGACCTGGATAATTTTTCCACCCGGTGCCTCAAAAACAACCTAGAACTCAATGTTACCAAATGTCAATCTAGTACCTTCTCACGTAAGTGCAACAAGTTTCTTCGTCGAATTTACCTTCTCCACGGTGAACCTATATACAGCGCTCAATATATTCGCGACCTTGGTGTATAGTGCGACAGTTAACTTAATCTCGGCTCGTATATTGATGAGATAATTCTTAAGGCAAACTCATCGCTTGGCTTCGTTAAAAGATGGTCCAAAGATCTCTCTGACCCGTACGTGACCAGATCTCATATTTGTTCGCCCCTTGCTCGAGTACGCTAGCCAAGTATGGTCTCCCTTTCAACTTGTCCATATAGACAGAATCGAGAGCATCCAACGTCGTTTTCTTCGAGTTGCTCGTCGGGGACTATCTTGGAATGATCCCCTAATCTTAATCTTAATCCTATCAAGACCGTCTCAAACTTATTAACCTCAATACCCCTGAGGAACGCAGGGACGTAGCAGACATTCTCTTCATCCAGCGTCTGCTGTCAGGCTTCATCGACTGTACGTCTCTTTATAACCCTCCTTTAACGCAAACCCTCGTAATCTTCGTTGTCCTCGTCTCTTCTATTTACCAATTCACCGCAACTCATATGACTCAAACGAACCAATCTCCCGAATGCTGCGAAAGGTTAATTCAAACCTTACTGTTTTTGACTTCAACCGCAGTAGTTCCTCCATTAAAACTGACCTCCTTCACCCTCCTCAGCTTTAAGCCATAATTATTAGTCCTAAGTAGTTTTAAGTTAGATTAAGTCACTGCAATAGCTTGTAATAAGCCAAATAAATAAATGTGGGTTTTGCCCCCACCAAAATTTAGATTTGCAGGGATGCCAACTAGACATGGATCTAAATAGCTCTTCTCTAGAAGTTCTGTCATATGCGGCCTTAAAGTCGATAACCAGATGGTGGGTATCGATCTGAGTTTTTTGGATTCAAGGCCAAGGAAATCCAAGGTACCCACCATCTGTTTATTGGTTTTAGTGCGAAAAAGTGGAATTCCCGGGCATACAACTACAATGGTACCTGGTGGGGACCAAACAGTTCATTAAATAATGGTTTAGGGCGTATGACAGACCGGATTTTGTATGTAAGAGGGTGGATGGTTGGCGCAGTTTAGGGAGTCTTCTTTCTTGCGGGAAACGCGTCCAAGGTTCCATTTATAAGGCTGGTATTTGATGTCCACCAAGTCGTCTCCCGCTTCGTTAAATAGTTCCGTCGGATAGCCGACTTGTCCAGACTTTCTAGACATGATAGGTATCTGAGTTTAGGTATTGCTGCCCTCACTTAGTTTAAGTCGGGTCAACGGGAGTCGTGGCTTTCATCGTCCAAATTGGAAGATTTATTTGAATTCCGTCTTTTGCTCTTTCTATTTCCTTCCGAAAAATCAAGGCCCTCCTCTTTTGCGTGTAGAGCTCACGATACGTTCTCGTTCCTCCTTAAAGCGCCACTTTGTTGGGCGCTTACCTTGTTGCGTGCCTGCTCCTTGCTGGCACTCTTCATCCGGAGTTTCAATAATTCGTTGGGCTAGCATCAAATGCTCGCACCATTTGCGCCTGCAAAATAACTCCCAGCACAACTCTGTTAATAACGTCCATCCCAATGGAACAGCTTATAACGCTTAAGGCTTGAGTAGAAGTTCATAGTCTCCCCGGATGTCGCAAGTACACAATAAGTTTCCAATATATCAACCTAAAGTGATGTTTTTATAGACTCCTTCCCTTCTCACAAAAACACAGACACACACACACACACAAAGTCAGCCACCCTCGATTTATATCCTCCGCAAGGACATTATGCGAGTACTCCGCGCCATTGTACCAGCCGACACAGAATCTAAATCTTAAAATAATGAACCCTCAATACTCGTTCTCGCGCAGTCCCTCGGTGGTTTTATGAGGTGGAAAAAGTTTTACCATTCCCACCCCCAATTTGATTATTCCACCTTCAATTGAAATTTATACCACCATGCCGCCTGCTTCGACTGTTGCAGGACGGCGCGTCGGCGACGTAACGACAAGGCGAAACTTTTTTACGACTTATTAATTTGCTGACACTTTTAAAAGTGAATGCGACGCAGACGATACCCCTAATCCGCACGCCAATGTACTCTCAAAGTGGCAGTGTTTGTCCTCGATGCCAATGGCTACCGCAAAATGTGCGGTACTCCGCAATAAATATCCAGCGGATTGCCTTATTCTTCCTTACACTGGGAGTCATTTCCATTATTAGTCGGTTCTGCATCCTTTTTTATTCTTGCTGTGGATTTCTTTTGGAAACATCAAGGAAAAAAACTTGATCCGTCTGGCTATAGGGAGTTTATTTTTTTTTTCTTTTCATGCTCAATGAACCAAGGATATGGGTTTCGGCTTTCTTTTATTCGATTTACATTCAGAGCGACTGTGAGAAACTTTAAGATGCGCAGCACACGCAAAAAGTTTCTTTAATTAACGCAGACGAACCCAAGCAAGTGCAAAAACAAAAGAGTGGCTCCTTGAACGAGATGAATCCTTAAAAATTCAGGAGATCTCTGTTGAATTATTTCACCGATATGGTGGGCCTACAAAAAATGGAAGAGATGTCTGTTGGAAACTCTGAGGCGCGTAGTTTTTTCATTTTCTAAATCAATGCAGCTGGAGTTTATTTTTGAACCGTGGTCCCGAGAGAACTTTTTTCTTCGAGGTTAAAGCTGGATCTGTGTCTATTTGCTTTGGGATGAAACGAAAATGACTCACGTCTGTTGGTTGTGTCCTATTGTTACACATTTCCTCGGCGAGCATGTCGATAGGAAGTATTAACATTTTTGAAGACCTGACTTGACTTGGAAAAAAAATTGACGTTCGCAAAGACCTGGCCTTAAGTGGATACTCCTACAAACTGGACCATCTTCTCACTTGGTGCGGGCTACGAAACATTCGTTTCGGTTCTGTCCACGTAGGCGATGGTGGATTGCTTCAGTCACCCTTGCTCTAGACAAACCAAGACCGAGAACTCGTCACAGATGAGGACTTTCCCCCCATATCTTCAAACGTTGACTACAAAAATAAAACCGGACATCATGTCCCACCTAAGAGCCTTCGATTTCAGCACGGGGGACCAGGACAGTAGAGGTCGGCAATGCCTGATGCAGCACTCTTAAGAATGAAAGAGGACCAACTTGAAAATGGCGGCAGTTATTTAAAGAGAGGCTTATTAGCTGAGATCCCTCATTCCTTCCTGACTGTAGCATCTCCTGGGTACATGTTTGGATCATGCTAAAACAGTCACCACAACTTAACCCAAACTTATGCTGGATTTGAAGTATACCATCAATCGAAAGAGTTCGAAAAGAACTGAAGACCATTGGGGACCTAAGGCGGCAAATGAATTAGACTCTCAGCTTTCACGATACTTAACAAAATCAAGGTCTACTGCTTGAAAGAGTAGAGAAGTTGCAGCTAGCATGTGCGAAGAGTTTTTCATTCTATACGGTCCTTGGATATTTCTCAACGGTCTTACAAGTTTTCAAAGCCATTAGGCAGTTTTTTTTAACTTAAACGAGTGTCAAAAATTACTCTAGAAATTTAGGCAAATGGTGGCAGAAGTCTGAATATATGCCGATGCTCTTGGCCTTTATTTTGGTCTTTTACAAGGCCCAGGATTTTCTTTACAGGGAGGTAACTAGCGCCGATCTGTGTACCTTGAGTTGGCATCTTATCACTTTACCATAAAACGTCCATCGATCTTCCGCACGTCTTCTATTTTTTAGTGGTCTTATACTTAGAGGACTGCTTAGTCAGGTTTACCTGTTCTGCCTCGGAACTGTGACCTCTTGTTGTATGTTCCTTTAAGGACACATTTCTGTATCCGTTTTAATTGTAGAAACATAAAGGGGCACGATAATTGGATAGTATTACACCGATTTTTTTAACAGTTGTCGGGACTACTGAGTGTGAGGTGTTCAGCCGCAGTTGGCCTTCCTTTTTGGAGTGTTACTAGTTCAGGTAGATCAATCAGTTCTTGGACACTTTTGCTTGGTTAACACTGACTTTTGGACTATCGAACGAGCCAATTCCGTGAGGTACCCTTCGTCGAACAGGTTCTTTAGACATTTAGGTCAAAATCCGCTTACTTTGTCAGCCTTTTGTGGTTTCAAAAAAGCTATTTATGATTTTTTGGACGCATTTAAAGCTAAGAACTTCATACTTCCGCCGAAGTAACATCGAAATTATTTGTGTTTACGTTTGTTATCTCGAATTGACATGGTGTCAAAATGTTAAGGGTCTGCGTCGGAACCAGGTAACCTAATTCAATAGACAGTAAGTTTGGAAGTGACCTCAGTTTGCAGTTTAAATGATTTTTGTGTTGCCATCAGTATTTTTCTAAACACAGTCGTCTGGGGCAGAGCTATATACCCTGGGACTTCACTTATAGTAAGAAGGGTCTCTCAGAAACTAAAAGAAACTCGCAGAGCTACTTTTACAGCCTCGGTAAAAGTAGCTTTGTGAGTTACAGCCTCGGTAAAAGTAGCTTTGTGAGTTTCTTTTAGTTTTTTCCCCATTTGCATATGAACAGTCTCAAAAAACGTTGGACAGATCTCTCATGTTCTTCTGATCCTGTTTTTCCTGACTGTGCAATATTGTTGGCCTGTAGCGTGACAGACTCTCGCTACCAAAAAGTCAGGATCTACTCGATAACGTTTAGAGTAGATATTGACTCTTAAAGACCTTCATTCAGTTAGTATTGCTGTCTGATGTCTTTTGTCGATTTTCTTACATTAGAATGGACCACAGCCTCAAGTACAAAGCTAGCCGAACTAACTGCCTGCATTTACGTTCACCAAGTAAGCCGTTCTCCAATTGCGTACTCGCCCATGAAATCAGGGGTCTTTCACTTTCGCGTCGAACCTCAGGTCGTTTTCAAAGACTTGTCGGGCTGGCAAGTTGTTATTCACGTGCCCTAGCCTCTGGATTTGAAGCCGAATCACAGATCCGTCGCTTTATTGCTCGTAGGGATTCTCTTGGAATCGTCTTCTCCTCATTCTGTGGATATACAAGTGACCGATCATCAAACGAACGTCCCAAAAAAGGTAGAGCCGCACTCAGCTCTCCTAGCAGCGTTGGTTTCAATCTACAATAATAGTTAACAGTGTTCGTTCTTAGCTGCAATTGGCCGCCGCACACCTCGTGGAAGTTCCAGCTTCGTTGTGTTTATTGAAACTCATCGATGACTGCACTTCTAATGACATGTTGGCAGCAGTTCCACTGTCTCTCTCCACTTGATGCAGTTATTGTAGTTTCTTAGAGTTTGAGCGAGAACCTGTCGTCAAAAATACTGGCAGTCGTTACCAATAATAGCCAATGAAGGTTGAATTGACCACCTCCTGGTGGAAACGAACGACCCGTAGGCAATTTAAGAATCCAAGACTTCACGGCCTGATGGGGGAATGGGTAACTGACTTCAAAGATGACTTTCCATTCCACGTAGCATGCCTTCAGCTTTGCCATAAAAACTGCTGACTAACTGAAGCTGTTGAAGCATTGACACCTTACCACCTTTCGAATACCACCATCGAATGCGTCGCAACAAACATTGCGTCCAACTCAAAAGCACTCTACTAACCAAACACATCGTCGTTGAAATTATTTTCAAATCAAATGAGCCTAAAAAAAACTGCGAGCCCAAATTTAATTTCATTTTCGGAAAACAACTCGAAAACTAAACAGCGCTTATATTTTTAAAAACCCTCCTGAATCAATAAGGACACACGATTGCAATCCAATCCAATCCATCGATCATGGCCACAGAGGACGACAACCGACTGAGAACACTCCAGCAACTGTTGAAAATCGCAGAGGAGATTATGACGGTGATCAAAACCGAAAGGAATAGCCCTTCTGTTGCGACCACCTCCCGGCAAAGGGATACAATAAATCGTCGCTGGAATCCATACCAGCAACGCAATGCGAGAACAGCCGAAATTTCACGAACACAACATCAAGATTCCAAAGCAAATTCCCGAGTTCTCGCCACAAGGCAGAATTTAAACGAAATGCTGCTGCATCGAGCATGTGATGCCCATTCCAATGACAATTCCAATCTCAATACCAATTCTGTTGCGAGGAGGCACAAGGTGAACGAGAACACATTCTCAACATCGATGTCAAGGGACAATAAGTATATGTGTGCTATTTGCCTGGAGCCCTACTTGAACAATGTGCCGGTGGTGACAATTTGTGGACATGTGTTCTGCAGAACGTGTGTCCATACGATAATCCGACGGTCGGCACGGTGTCCTTTGTGCAATCGCATTTTAAGCTTGGCCAGTACTTTTCGAATATTTTTATAGGGATTTTTAGGATTTCAGGGGTATTATTCAATTTTTTTTTTCAAGATTTTTTTTTGATGAAAGTGTATTTTTGTATTGGGATTTATTTATTTACTGTTTGGGTGGAGTTTTGTTAAAAATAAAACTTGCAATGATTTGAAATATTGAGATTTTGATTCACAATCGATTTTGGATCCTTTCGGACTGCACAAAACGATGCGACCTTTGTGGGTGTTTCCTTTTTTGAAATCCCTCGTATAAGGCTCCAGTGTTCTAATGCCATTGGGATTATTTTTCCCTCGTCCAATTGTTTTCTTCTTCCGCATTTAGTTTTGAACAAAAAATGTTTTTTAATAGCTGCTGCATCTGCGTTGCTGTTTCTATACGTCAGATACGTTGCGTCATTCGCGACACGGCTACAAAAGTAAAGTCAAAGTTGTATTGGGTCAAGTTGTGATATGTGTCTCGCTTTGCGGCAAAGACATTGGGAACATTCAAGAATCTAGTTATCTTAAGTCGACTAGATTGGTCTGGATAAGATATAACCTGAACTCAAAAACTATAATGGTCGGGAACGTCACTTTTTGTACGTCAGCCACATAAATGCGAAATGTCAACTTAGTACTCAGTCACGAATTTCCTGACTAGATTCGTCGGCCACCCCTCCATAATCGTCAACTGAAACAGCTGCTCATCAGTCATTCCAAACCGAGATACGTCTAGTCGGACAGCTGTCAGACTTACTTAACTCGATATTTGAACGTTCCTATTCATGATTATTTTGAGATTTGAGCGAATAGACAATTCTAACGAATGTCTCTATTCGTTCGAAAGAATTTTGTGTATTTTGAAATTCGAAAGAATAATATTCATTATCGAGAATAGGCCTGTTTTTTTGAGCTTCGTTCTCAGCAAAGCAAAGTAAAGTAGGATTTTCAGCACGCAATTACAACAACTATCCTCACTTGACACTTCGAGACTCGCAGTAGTTGTGTGCTAAGAATCTTACTTTACTTTACTTTGCTGAGAACGAAGCTCAAAAAAACACGCCTAATATCATAAAGTGAATTCAACTTTCGAGATCGCCTGTTTCACGTTTTATTTTATATAGTGTGACCATACTATTTTTTTTTGTGAAGACTTTATTGTTTTGATAAAATTATACAAATATTCAAAATTTCTATTTCTAGGTGTAACAATATTAGAATGTGTTATTGGTAATATTTTGACACGCTAAAGCCTAGTATGCTGTTCCAGAAAAGCTAAAATTAAACGCCTTTCCAATGTTTCTCTCCACCACTTCGCTTACGGCCATATTATTCATTCCGGGTGTAACTCAGGTTTAAGTTAATTTTACACTCGATCATTAATCCGCAATTTTTAAGCCCGATAATTTAAACTTATGTCCATATTATTCACTGAAAAACATGCATTAAACCTGCTGGATTAAAAATGGATTTAAATGCGAACTTAAAACACTTTAAACCGTTTTTAATCCGTCTAAACCCACGTAATGTCAAATTTCACAAATAATCAAAAAGTCATTATTTGTGAAATTTGAAATTACATTTGTTGTTTGTCACTTGGAAATTTATTTCATTTGCTTTGGGCGCAGTTATATTTTAAGGTGCATTAATTATGCCGAAATTTCTATCGAATCATCGAATGTAGCCTCCAAAATGACTCTTTGTTCAGAACGAAATATTTCCGAAAATATACCACATCGCAATCGTCGACGCAAGCCCGCTTGTGCATTCGATTTATTCGACGACAAGGACGACGTTGATTTACCATCAGCTGCTGTTTCATCAGCTCTTCGACAAATTCGTCTTCTGACGACGAAGACATCAACATAAATTTCGTCCATTTCACGAATGAAGTCCTTTTTTAGTTTCATGCATTTTTTGCTCCATCCCCCTTCTCTTCTTTTCTTATTTCTGGCGAGCGAAGAAATGTTGAATATTATGAAATTGAGTTTTAACCCGACTTAAATTACTTAAACCGATCTCCGGATTGCGTTTAAATCCAATCGGATTGAACACTGTCAAGTTTAAAAAAATGGGTTTATATTCGGGTTTAACGAGTGATTATTATGGAGTTGGGTTTAGTTTTTGGGTTAAACTCACTTAAACCCACGTGTAACCTTTAACCCGAATTAAAGGGAGTGAATAATATGGCCGTTACAGTCATGTTCAAACTGTCTAAAACAAAAACGATGAACGATGCGACGATGAACGATGATGTTATATGAGGCAAACTAAATCTTTTTGTTCAATCGTTTCAATAATTACGCGATTAGAGCCCAGTTTCTGAGAATAAATTGTGAAAGAAACAATAATAAATGTGATCATCAATTTTCTACAAAATTTTGCATGCTTTTATTCTAAACTCACGGTGCTTTGTCTTACTTTTTGCATATAGGCTGAATTCCAAAACGTCAAAAAAAATGCTCATGGCGAATGCACACTGCTTTTCTGATGCCAGGTTACGAATGATTTTGCGCTCATTTGCATGTCTTATGCATTTGTTTCTGCAAACCTAAGCAAAATTGACAAATTATTACAAAATATATTATTTTACTTACGACTCAGGCCATCAATCAATTTTATTTGACGGTACAAACTGAATTGTCAAATGTCATTTGCATCATAATCATTACCGATGCTCTGTTTGCTTATTTTACGCAGTAGATGCGTTCACAATTCGTTTTGGAAAAGTATGCATCATAGTAACCCGCTTTCGTTTTGGAACGCTTGATTCAGCTGTAATGTGACAGTACTGCGTTTTGGAATTAAGCCATAATCTTCTGTAAATTTTAATTTTTAATTTTTAAACTTAATTTTGTTTCTCTTCACTTGAAGATTCTTTTTACTTTATATACATATATTTATTTATTATTTTTTAAATATTTTTTCTATTATGTTAAGAGTTTTTTTTTTAAATTTATCTAATTATATAGTCTGTAAATTGTAAAATGGTGGACTTAAATAAATAAACAAATAAACAAACAAATAAATATACATGAAATAACATTATATTCATTCGTAAAGTAAATAAAAAAAAAAACGCTTACAAAATCTTCGATTACTAATGACGTATGAATTAAAATCATTAAGCGGCTATAGGTGTGTTTTTTGAGCTTCGATCTCAGCAAAGTAAAGTAGGATTTTCAGCACGCAAATACTGTGATTCCTCGAAGTGTCAAGTAGAACGTAGTTGTTGTATTTGCGTGATAAAAATCCTACTTTACTTTGCTGAGATCGAAGCTAAAAAAAAACGCCTTGTATAAAAATGAAAATAAATTATTTTTTGTTGATTCTATGTATTAGGCTTTATTTTAATAAGAAATTAAAACTATTCATATTCTCGGCTGAAGTTTTTCAAATTGTTGTTGTTTCCTTTATTTAACAATAAGCTTCTATATGAAAGTTGGGATAATGTATATTCGGCACAAAATGCTTCTATAGCATATGAAATTTTTCTTAAAATTTTAAGTAGATACATTGGTTCTTCTACCTTTACCTTTTCATGTAAAAAATCAGAATATCGTCTTAAACCCGGGATAACTCCCTCCCTTATCAAAAAAATAAAAATTAAACACAAATTGAGAAAAAAATGCTGGCAACATCCAATGAATAACAGTTTAAAAAGTCGTTTCAGAAATTTTTGTAAAAAAGTGAATAAGGAAGTGATTAATGCGCGGGATATGTATTATCGTTCCAAAATACTAAAGGCAAATGGAAACCTTAAGAAAGAGTGGCAAGTCGTTAACAGTATTATTAGGCGAAAAGTTAACACTGATCCTATCGTACTGAATATCGGAGGTACTGACATTTTGAATCCTTTAGAAACAACCAACGAGTTTAGCAATTACTTCGCCTCCATTGGAGAATATCAGATAGCTCGCAAACTTCATGTAATTGTTGCACTAAGCCTGTTACTATATGTAATGGCTTCGAAAACAGCTTCGTGTTTGAGCCTATCACAGGATTTGAATTGCTAAAAACTATTAATTCCCTGCCTAACTCTAATTCGTGTGGTAGTGATGGGATCTCGAATTTGGTTCTAAAGAGTATTGGTCTTAATTTAGTAGATATTTTGTCTTACCTTTTTAATTTCAGCATTATGTTGGAACTTTTCCAACTGATTTGAAATGCGCCATAGTAATTCCATTACTTAAAAAGGGTAATAAATCAGACACATTTAATTATAGACCAATTTCGTTGTTGCCTACTATTTCAAAAGTTTTTGAAAAAGTAGTTAAATCGAGAATCTTAGCCTATCTCAAAAATGTTGATTTTTTTAGTGCCCTACAGTTTGGTTTTCGGACTGGCCATTCCACTGAGGATGCTCTACTGTACTTTTGCTCTATTTTATATAAGGGTTTAGATGACGAACTTTTCTGCGCTGGCCTATTTGTCGACATTACCAAGGCGTTTGATATGGTTGATCATGTTATTCTCCTAGATAAATTATATAAGGCCGGATTCAGAGGTTTCATTTACAATTGGTTTGAGTCATATCTTAAAGACAGAATACAGCGAGTTAAAGTTGGAAGCAGTATAAGCAGTCCTAAAACGAATAACCTGGGAGTTCCCCACGGTTCTGTACTTGGTCCAATCTTATTCCTAATAAATATATATAAATTCCCTATTTTCACTTCCATTTTTGGGTAAAATTAAAGCTTTTGCCGATGACCTTGGTATTGCCTATTGTTCAGTCAGTCCTTTAGAATTGATATCTAACATAAACCATGACGTATCTTTACTAAGATGCTGGTTTGCAGAAAACAGGCTAATTGTTAGTAGCAAAACGAAACTGATGTATTTCAGTCTAACTGAACAGGAGTTTCCTGACTCAGAAATAGTTTTTCATTCCCATGATTGTGTAAGTCATAAACTGCCGTACGAACTGGTCCACGCACATTTCTCTTTTGAAAAAGATATCTTCTTTCCCCTACTCGTTGTTTTTTTCGTCTTAGAAAGTACTGCTCTTCTGACACAATGAAAATGGTCTATTATGGCTTATTCCATTCAAGATTGCAATATGGACTCTGTAGTTGGGGTGGCGCATATTTTAATAAGCTCCAGCAATTAACAGTTATACAAAAATCTGCTATACGTAAAGTTTGTAGCTTTCGTCGTTTAGCTCACACTATAGACCTGTTTAGGTCGTTGAAAATTCTGCCTTTGCGACATTTATACTATTTCAAAGTTCTTAAGGTATTTTTTATGAGAGGCGGGTATCTGGAAAGTCCGATTTCTGACTTTCGCTGCTTTCGAAGCTACTCGAACTTCATTGTGAATTTACCTTCTTTTCGCACTACAAGTTATAGAAACTTCTACTCCATTGTTTCTCGCAAACTTTTTAACTCCTTACCAATTGAAATTCGAACCATAAGAAATTTCCGAACGTTTACAAAACTAACGAAAAGTTGGCTCCTTGGTTTCAACCATGATGAAATCAAAACGCTGTTGCGCTATACTGCATAGTAATAATAATTTATATAATATGGAAAAGAATTGCTTATTTGCTAAATTTAGTTGATTAAGTAGCAATACTGTTTGAATTTATTCTCTTTTATTTATTTTATTTATTTTTTATTTGTTCCTTTTTGTCACCTGGTAAAGATTGCTTTTACTTTCTTTCTTAAATTGCTGTAATTTCTCTAATCTTAACTTTCATCCTTTTTCTTTTTATTCACTTTTGTACACCCCGCAAAGTTAAATATTATATCTAAAGTGACATCATCTCTATTTTTCTCAAATATAGATGTCACTAACTATTCTGTATGTACTAGCTATATTAAAAAATTTGCTTTGGATTTTTGTAATTTTTCTTACTTGTACATATTTGAATAAAGAATTAATTGAATTGAATTGAATTGAAATTTTAATTTGTCTTTTTTGGTGTTTTGCGTTATTAAATGGAATCTTTAGAAATTTTCCTTACTGTCCCCTGAAGCCCATCATATTTCATTCATTTTCCGGGGAAATGATTTTTCGCCAAAAAAAAAAAACAAAACGAAAACGAGACACAATAATTGTAGGAGCAAAAGTGTCTTAATTTATTCCCACGAATGAATTTTTCACAGGTTATTGCTTTTTTTTTATGTGGATTACATTAGCTATTAAACATTGTGTAGAATATATGTTTCGTGGTGGAATAAAACAACTAATTTAAACTCTTAGAACGCATCCATCAGCTGACAGCAACTCACGAAATACACTAAACCTCAGTCAGTGTTCTTAGCACTCCCTCTTTATTTTTCCCACGAAGCGTGGTTATTTTTCCCTTTTCACTTAACTCAAATTCCCTCGATTTTTTATTGAAAAAACCCATACTCTTGAAAGAAAAGAATTTGTGCAGTTCAGAAAGAAAATCACATTAAATGAATCTTCAGTATAAAAATCGCAGTTTGCGAGCATTATAATGATTACTTTTGGTACTAGAAATTGTTTCTAAAGGCAAATCTCCTTTTTTGTGTACATTTGTTCGTTGATATTCATGGTGAAATGTTGTTTGAATGTTTTTCTGTCAGATTATTGATCTTCCCACGATTTTGATGTTTTTTTTTTTCCTTTTACGCACCGAAAGTTTTTCGAAAATTGAAACTCTCACAAAAAATTAGAGATACCACGATGTAGGAACACTACTGAGTGTCAGTAGTTTATTACAACTTCCGCCATTTAGGATATAATTTTTGTTTTGCTTCTTCACACGTATTCACAGAGCACAGGCAGTACAATTGAGAGCGGGTATATTATTGAGAAAATTTGCGAGGCAAATCGTGAAGCGGTATGAAAGCTGTCAGTCCATTTCTACTTAGTTTATGCCCTATACCCTGTTTAACTTAACCCAATTGACTTTCGCCAGAATAAAAACTCTTTTTTCTTTGTTCCCAAGAATTTTTTTTTTCTTTAATACTCCCAGGAAAAAAAATGCCCACAACCTATTCACACTGAGCTCTACTCCAGCTGCTGTGTTAGGATTTTTCTCTACCTTTCGGTGGCCTGTTGGCAGATGTTTAACAATTCTGTAAGCGATGGGATATGTTAAGTAGTAGCTTTTGTTTTGTTGGTGAACATTTGAAGATTTAATTTTACTAGGAAAACTCAGCGGCAAAAAAGTTGACCCCAATCCAGGCAAAACTAAATTTTTTTTTTTCCATTTTAAAAGCATTTGGCTTAGACTTAGTTACTTTGCCACTATGACAACATAACGCAAATGCATGTGTGTTACGTAAAGTATGTAGAATGTCATTGAAAAATTTAAATTCAGTTGTTTCAAATTACAAACCACTCGCAAGCGAATGAGAAATATCTTCACTTCATAAGTTACACAGTTTTTCTTCTTTTTATACCCTCCACAGGAAGGTATATTCACTTTGTCATTACATTTGTAACGCCAAGAACTCCAAGACTCACCGGAGTCCTCATAAAGTATGTATATACTGAATTAGGATCACATTCTGAATTGATTTAGCCGTCTGTCTGTCTGTTGAAAGCACGATACGACGTACTTCTTTTTATCGTCGTCAAGTTGGTATCAAAAATGGCCTATGTCGGTCAAGAAGTTCTGGTACCTCCCATACAAAATCAATGTTAGACCCATGTGGCTCTCTGTCTCTTGAAAACAGGATAGCGTCGAAACAAATCGACCTAGACAAGTGAAACTTTGTGAGAGGACTTACTTTTATCGTCGTCAGGTTGATATTAAAATTGGGCTGTGTCGGTCAAGTAGTTCATGACTTGTATGCAACGGTGGGTATCAAAGCATCGGCCGATGATAACACTTGTACTCGTTTCATTACAACAACCTAAAAACCGTGACAAAAATTCAAAGAATTGCCTGTATTGGCACCAAGGGAGCAATGAGAACCAGCCCCACAGCAGGCCTAGAGGCTATACTCAATCTCAAACCCCTAGACCTCTTTGTACAAGAATCTGCTGCAAACAGCGCCCTTCGGTTAAGCCAGACCAAAAACTGGAAGCACAGCCTTACAGGACAAGCACAAATTCTGAACAAATACACGGGAAATAATATATACACGGCCTATACCACCCTTGACTAGATTTCACAAGACAATTTACCACGTGTTTCCCAAGCAGGGACGAATGGCATGAAGATCAACCAATAACCATTGGATCAACCATACCCATATACACGGATGGATCTAAGATGGAAATTGGTGTTGGCGCGGGTTTTTACTCGGAACGTCTCGGGCTATCCAGTTCAATCAGGCTTCCTGACCACAGCAGCATATTCCAAGCTGAGGTACTGACAGTGACAACAGCTGCTAAACAGGTTACAATGATGGCAATACCTCATGCAGATATTGCCTTTTTCATTGACAGCCAAGCGGCAATAAAAGCGATCTCTGCTGTAGGTCGCTGTCGCGAAGAGCTGCGGGTTCTCTTGGGGCACAGCACAACGAAAGACTATGCTGGGTTCCCGGGCACAAGGGTGTGTCTGGAAATGGAAAAGCTGTCAAGAAAAGGATCTTCCCTTGAACTAAACCAGGCCGTCACCACAGTAATGATTCCCCCCTGTAATCTCAGACAGACGATCGGAAACAAAACACTAATGGCGGCAAATGAAAGATGGAGCAAGCTCGACTCTTGTGGCATAACCAGGAAAATGTGCTAATCTACAATAAACAAAAATCCTACAATTGACCAAGAAATCACTGTCCCCAATTGTAGACATAATACACTGAAATACCATACCAAGAAAATGGGAATCAGTACAGATGACCTGTGCAGAGGTTGGGGTGATGAAGAGGTGTATGAGGATACCCCACACTTTCTCTGTCACTGCCCAGCACTCTGCCACATAAGAAATAAAATCCTTGGCAGTTACCTCTTCGGGGATTTAGTAGAACTTTCAGAAAGGCCTATTAACGACCTACTTAAATTTGTAAATAAAACGGGGTGGTTTACCAATACGTAGGTTTTTCATAGGTTTCCAGTGTATGGGGGTCATAAACCCCTGGGGCATCACAACGGATCTACATTGATCTAAGTGTGGCACGCACGGTTTCTCTTGTCCTGCCAACACACTAACCCGACCTAACCTAACCTAATTGTTTCATTATATATTTAGATAGTATATAAATAATAATGTGTATAGTTTGTGGCGGAAATTTACCTACGGAATTTCATCTCTTACTTGATCCACATTTCATGAAAATCGGTAGAACAAGAAAACATTTAGTGGTTTAGGGCCCGTCTGTTCACAGCCGGTTAAGTCCGTGGTTAGCTTACCATAGATTTAAATTAACCCATGACTTTAAATCTGTGATAACCGATGAGTGTTTCTTTAACGATTTTTCACTTTGGTCACCAAACCAAAGCTTTGCGACAAATCGTTCCGCTTTTCCAGTTTATTTGTCAATTCAGTGTTGTTCAGTTGACGCCACACCGGGTTCAACAATCAAACGCACCCAAACCCAAAAGTCACTGACACAAATGACAGCTTGACCCGTGCGGTTTGAGTCTTCCGTGCTGCTGCGCGCTTTTTCTTTGTCTTTATCTCTTGCTTGTCTTGCTAACTAGTGACAGTCCTTAATTCTCGTTAATAAAACATTTCATACCAATTACGTTCTTTATTTATTGACCTATTGCGCAACACAGTGATTGACCGAATGTATGGTTATTTCTTTTTTTGTTTTCCGTGTTCGTTTGTTTTTGATAAGTAATTTGTTAATGTATTTGTTTAGCACAAGAAAGTCATAATGAAATGATGCAGGCTTTTTTTAAAAACTGAAGAATAAAATCTTGTTGTTGTGAGACAAAAAGCAATTTTTTTTTTTAAACAAAACCGAATTAAAGCCACAACTAATAAAATTTTACAAATGGATCATCTCAATTTATTCAACGACTTTCGCAATTTTCTCATTCTTTCAATGTTTGTTTGTGCGCTTTTCCTTTTTTCAATTTATGAGAGCTGTCATCGGTTAAAAATGTTGAAAATAATCTTACTACATCCTTCTCATCCATTATTGTGTTGGTATCGGTTACTCTTACCTTCAATAGACTGGCGTGTATCGATTTCTATAAATCTATCAGTTTAAAACGTCTGCGAGACAGATTTTATTGGTTCAGTTCACTACATCTTGAGTTATATATATGTCTATTGTATTATTTGCATTCTTTCTCCACAATATTGTACAAAGAGTTGTTTCGTATAGCAGATACGTCAATCTTTAAACCAACGCAGTCCTTAAAAAAACTTGAACAAACGAAATTCCAGAAAATCATTGGTTAAATCTCATTCACCGTGTAAAATTGACTGGTTATCGATTTCTCTGGTTAACTAAACAAACCACTGATTCCCCGGTTAATATTTTACTGAAAAAATACATTCGATGATTAAAGATAAACAAGATTGAACAAACCGGCCATTAATGTAATAAAAATGAACAAGCGGTGGGACTAGTTGTGTTTCTGTATTTTCACACATTCGAAATAGACGGTGATTGATGTACATATTTTTGGTATTTGAAATTGAGGACCTGACTGGTTTATTGTAATCTTCACAAATTTATTAGTTAAAGTGTAAAATTTTAAGTAAATAAATCTAAATTGGCAGTATGTCACATTTCTCTGATTGCGAAAGAATTCGCTCACCAAAATGAAAAATAATCAAAAAGTACCAAAAATGAACCAAAAATTTGAATTTTTCCGGAATATTCAAATATCAGTAGAACAAAGCACAAATTTATATTTAAGAGCAACAGTTTAATTGCATTTATTGCATAATTTGAAAAGTTTTCTTCTTACATCTATTTGAGTGCTGTACAAGCAGAAAATATAAATCAAATCAAATAAAAAGTCAGTGACAGAAAAGGCTTTTGAACGATTTGACAACCATCTGTCAGTTATAACTAGCCAAACGAAATGGGGACGTTCTGGTATCTAGTTTAGCAAGTCTGACAGCTGTCGGACTTGATGTATCACGGTTTTGATTGGTTTAAATCAGACATATGAGCAGCTATTTGAGTTGACGTTTATGGCTACCCCGACGAATCTAGTCAAGAAATTCGTGACTGAGTACTAATTTGACAGTTCGCATAATATATATTATGGCTGACGTAGAAAAAGTGACGTTTCCGACCAATCAGGCGTTCAGGTTACAAATCTAGTCCAGACCATTCTAGTTGACTCAAGATAACTGCATTTTTGAATGTGCGCAACTTCTTTGACTAATATTTGCAGGTTTTATTTATGGGGGGATAAGTTTTAATCTCTCTTTGTGGCTTTCTTCTGCCCAACTTTCGCGTAAGGGAACAAAGTTGTACTAAATTGGCTAAACATGTTCGAATACATTTTTGTGAAGGAACAGGCCTATTCTCTACGATTTGCTGCAGGAAATATATCTTGACACGTATAGCTGTGCACCTAATGTCATTTCAGTTGACCAATTTGAATGTCTATTGTATTGTTCGTTGGATTGCTTTGTCAAGTCTCGGAGACAAGACAACAATATAAGAAAAAGCAAGAAAATTTAGTCCAATTTTGCAAACTTGCAGTTAAATCATTTCATCTTAGACTGAACACCTAAAGGGCGGGCGCGGAGGAGATCTACCAGAAAATTGTTTAAACTATTCTCTGAATCGATTGAAAATACTGATAAAGGCTCTAGACTCCGAAAAACGATGGAGTTTCATTGAAACGTCTTACGGATGTGGGTAGAAAGCAGTGAGGAATTTTAGAATCACTAGTCGAAGGTTATTTTCCAGAAAGCAGCACATCAACGACTTCGACACGGCCATTTGGATGTCGCAAGTATGTCAACCAGTAAACAGGACACACTTCAGACCAGTGTTCCCAGATTGAGGGGAATAGCGCCAATTTTGTCGCTTTTTGAATGAAAGAGGGGAAAACGAGGGGAAAGTTTAAAAAAAGGGGAACAAATCAAAAAACTCTTCGAAACGCATTTCCATTACAAAAAAATTTCAAAGTTACTCGGAATGAAATGTTCACACCAAATATGAAAAAAAAAAACAGATAACTGCAGAAATTTCCTCGTAAGCTTATGCAAAGAAATTTTGAAACGCTTCGATTTTTCGAATGAGGGTGAAGTTTTTAAGCTTCTCAGATTTAAAAGCCCATCATCACTCAAAAATAAAACTGTAAATTCATTAGGACCAGTTTCCAAATTCTTTGCAAATATTTTTACGGAAAGTGATTGGGTAGAAATCGATCGTGAATATCGATCACTCCGAAATATAAATATAAAAGATATTCCATCCGAAAATATTCAGCAATTTTAGAAAGACGTCTTAAAATGAAGCTGAAATGTTTCCAAACTTAAAAAAAATTTGGTTTCTTTTATTTTTTGTCGTCCACATAGTGGAGCTGGGGCCGAACGAATTTATGTCAGCAATCAATTTAAACAAAACAAAAATTAGAAACAGACTGAAAAATCCCGTGGAATTTTATACACGAAAACACTTCTTAAAAGAAGTAAATGTGTAGAGTTTGAAATTGAAAGTGATTGCATTAAGCTACACAATAGTAGCATGTACAAAAATTAAATACATAAGGTCAAGCACTTTTAAGCACTTTGAAGTCTGAATTTTTGTGATTTAATTTATGAATTTATTTTTATTTCTCTTTAAGTTTTTATTAGCTAACTGATCCTTGCATAATATGTATATTTTTATACTATAGCCTCTTAATAAAGACTGTTTTAAAACGGCTTAAATTTTTTGGAATTTTTTCATATAAAAACATAGGCAAATTTAACTTAGGGGAAAAAAAGGGAAACTATATTTCAAATTTAGGGGAAAATTATTGCATTTGCTGATAAAAAAAAAAAGGGGAAAACAGACTTCACAGTCTGGGAACACTGCTTCAGACTATAAAGAAATCCATTGCTACAGGCACTCTCCAGGTGAGAGGGATAATCTCTCACCTATAATTGGTTCTTGTATTGGACTAAACACTTAAAGAACTAAACAACGCATTGCTTGACGTCACTCTTCTTATTCAGATGATCTTTGTTCAGATAAAATGAGTTGAGGAGTGCGGACGTCAACCCGATAAAAACTGAGATTATACTATTAAGCGGCAAATTAAGATACCACTTTTTAAACTGTCTTTAAACTGGCTGGAATAGAATATTCGCTCTCGGATAGGGCCTACATCTTGATATCACAAAGATATCTTCTCTGCCGCTGTTTAAATCGTGTGTCATTTTATGGGTCCTCTCATTGTCTAAGTGTAACGATTGCATTTTAATTTATAGCATTCGAAACTTACATTCATAAGGACCAGAAGAAGTGTTGACGAAATTTTTACTTACCACCCCCTTTTCGATTTCAGAATTCATGACGTCTCCCGATCCGGCTTCAATCAGTGGCCATTCATGTCCGTTCACACGTGGGGTGAGTCGCCGCACGGCAATTGGCAGCTAGAGATCCACAACGAAGGACGTTACATGGGTAAGTTCCGATCCGGGTGTCCCTCACCTCCGCATTCATCTAACATTGCACATTGAACTGTCAAAACGAAAATTTTCCCAACTAACCATGTTTTAAAATGTTTTTTATTTTCCACGCTGCTTTCTTTGGATAAACAATTCCACTGGTGGCGGTAACCACTTAACTCTGTCTTTCTGCATCCATACATATATATAACTCTTGTAAATAACATTTAAACAATAAGTAGGTCATGCCTTACTGCGGGAGTGGTCGCTTATATTTTATGGTACAACACTGACAATCGATCCCAACGACCCGGTATCGATTCGCACAAATCCGTCCGAAGACACAACAACATCGGCGTCCTCCTCATCGTCGTCATCGTCGTCGTCGTCATTGGCATCGCAATCGTCGTCATCGTCAACGTCGACAAATCTCCATCAAATCTACTCGCCACAGTATCCCCGATTGCAGCCATCCAATTTCAATACATTCGCCACACAAAGCAAGCTGAACGCGAAGCTGGCCGCTCTGAAGGGGCTGAATGGCACGGCGATATTGGGTGGCAGCAAGAAGCAGCTACAACAACAGCAGCAGCAGCAACAGCAGTACCATCAAGTGTCGGCAACCTATGGGGTAATCCTTGGCTCTGCCAAAAATAAATCGAAAAACGGAAAGAATGGCAATTCGGGGGGTGGCGGCGGCGGCGGAGGCAAAAATAAAGGCTCGAAGTCATCAAATCGTCCTGGTAATTCGCAACAACAGTCGTCACAGCCGTCAGCACCATCGAAAAACAACTTTTATCGTATTCCGAGTTCGACGGGCAAATCCGCATCCGCAAAACAGCAGCAGCAACAGCAACAACAGCAGCAGTCGTCGACTGGTTCAACGCAACGACCCAAAATGTCCCAACAAGCGAATTACAATTCGAATTTAGGCTCTTCTAGTAAGTCCGCATCCGATAAGTCCGGCCAGAGTGTCGGACAAACGATGACAGCTGGTAAACTACCAATCAAGGCGGCCAAACAAGTGAAGGACAACAACGCCTACAATGGGGGCAGCATAGTGGGGTCCATAGCAACGACCAAAATAGCCACAGTATCGGCAGCTGGTAGTGCAGCATCCGCATCCGCATCATCATCATCATCATCATCATCATCATCATCATCGTTATTGTCATCGTCCTCGTTGTCGATGCCAGAGAAAACAAATCACCGTATACCGAAACTTTTCGAACATTATGAAAAAATTCAGCAAATTTTCCCAGAATTCCATCCGTATATCGGAAATGGTGGTGGAGGTGGTCTCGTCCTCCCGTCCGGACAGCAGCAGAAAGATGCAACATCATCATTGTCCTCTTCAGGAGTACCATCGGTCTCGTCCTCCTCATCATCATCGTTGTCGTCCTTGTCATCTTCAACTAGGCAGGGACCTAATCGGAAGCAATTTCAATTCTACGATCCATCAGTCGGTGCTGGTTTAGGTGGCGGCGGCAGCAGTGGGAGCTCGTCATCATCCCGACCATCATCGTCGTCGTCGGCGTCGGCTAATGGCAGAGGTGGCAGTGGTATTGTCACAAATCCGAAACCGTCCAGAGAGAACTCGAAAAAATCCTCTCCACCGAACGGATATCAACTACAACAGCAGCAACTGACTCAGAAACAGCTGTCGTCGCAGCAGCAGCCACTGGCAAGACCGCCACCACCATCACCACCACGAACAGCCACACAACGACCGGGTGAAAAGATTTATATACCGAATCGGAAAAGCACTAATGGTACAGAGAATAGTTTTCCACAAGCAAATTAATTCTCTCGTCCTTTTTTGTCGATTTGTTTAATTTTTTTTTTTTTAATATTTTGGTTTCCTTTTTCTGTTTCACAAGCACTTCCCTCTTTGTTGTTTGGATCATTTTTGGTTGTATTCATATTTCTCGAAATGTTCCTTGGAAATGAATTGTGTCCTTTTTGTGATTTTTTTTTTTTTATATTTTTAATAACAATTTTGTTCGCTATAGCTTTTAAGTTTTTAAAATAAATTTATATAATTTGATTTCTTTGCAAAGCACAATTCTTATGTTTTCATTTTTATTTTTTAAAATACCCACGTATGTCCGGGGTAGCTGTGATTTAAAAACAATTGGGGATTTACCACCAGCTCGGCACAAAGTCTGAGATTTTAATTTTCAGATATGCCGTTCGCACTTAGGCGAGGCTCTGTTTGATTATTCTTGTGCAGATGTCTGTGGAAGTATAATCTCTATTTTGTAAACCTGTTTCCGGGGAGATTTTGTTTACGGTTTTCCACAAAATCTGAGGTTAACAATTTGCATTTGTTTTTAGGGTAGGTAGGGATCTTGAAAAACCATCGCCTGTATAGAAGGTTTTGGTTCGTGCGTTCTGTGTTGCTTTGATACTGTAATTGTGTTTCGGCAAGTAGATATTTTTTTCTCATTGCTAGATATGTGTGTCGTATTATCGCATTCATGTGTTATGATTTAAGTCTTCCTTAAAAGGGTCCCAACCGCCTTTCAACCGAAGATTTAACAGGCACTGTTACTAAAAGGGTCACAACCTAGTTCTAAATGCGTTGTTGTCGCAAGAAATTCAAATACAAAATTTGTTCAAACGCCTTCGTGAGCATTAAATTTTAGAAATAGATGTACAGGTTGACACAAAAATATGTTAGGCCGGTCTCCGATTTGAATGATTTTTTAACTTGGTTGTCGAATCAAACAAAACCAAGGGAGTAGGAGGACTCAGTGGTAAGCTAGGAGCTTTAGGTTTAATCTAAGGAAAGACATGCAACTTACACGTGCAAGATTTTATTACTCGCGTACGTCTGCCAAACATCCGAGAGTAAGAAAGTCTGTATAAACTTGTAGGTCTCTTCTTTTCGTCCCAAAAATATAAACTGATTTAAAATATAAATTGTATTCTTCAGCATTTGTTCCCGTTCTTTTTTGTTTTCCAATCCAATTGATTGATCTAATTTTTAATCAGTTTTTGATTTAAAAATTTGGAATACTAACATTTGGAACTTTATGTTCGTTTGAAGGCCCGTCAACAACTGAAAGTTCTCCAAAGTTTGTATCCAATTCCGGCAAATTTATTTCGAAAATCGTCTGCCTTAGCCAGTTATTTGAATAACCAATGAATAAAGTTATAACCAAGGCATCCGAGGTCCAGCTTTCCGAAAAGCACTCCAATCCAAGAGTATAACTATTATAAAAATAGTTCCAAATTCGTAGAAAAAAAAACACATCAACTGTAGACAAGAAGTTTTATTTTGCAAATAACTCAGGCCGTAATTAAGATCGACTTTTCAGGCCCAGTTTAGAAAAATTACATTTTTTTGAGTGTAGGGCGTATACGCAACATTTTCTCATAGGCGTTCATTTCAGAAAAATTTTTGGAACAATGTGCATTTACATTTAGTTTGAGTTACGCGGTGTCCATGCTGACTTTGACTACGACGTGATTATGTCCATGACCCTTTTACCCACATTAAATTTAAAACTTAGCCCATAGGAAGAAGCCTTGAGCTGACGAATAACCTGCGAAACCATTTCTAGATGTTGTACCGCTTGAGGCGAGTTCTCAGATCATTATATCTATGGTTATTCAAGCAGTAGTCACATTCTGTTGAAAAATCTCCTCATAGCTGCGAGCAGGAAAGACTGATTAGGCATAGGGTTATACCCATCACCATTGCCGTTGAAGGTTCATATTTGTGTCTTTAGAGAAACTGTTTGCTAGCCATTCAATTTAGGCATCACACTAAAAAATCGTGACTCGAAGTGAAAGTATTTGTTAAATTGTTCGAAAATCTTCCAAAAGACAGAAAAAAAATTCTCAACAATTTTATGTTCCGAATAAATAAAACAAACCAGGTCGTTGGAAATGAAAGTTAAAAAAACCCAAACTATGCCGAAAATTAACTTATTAAAGGCCTATGCACACAGTCGGACTTGGTACTTGGTACACACTTTCACAATCGTCAAATTATACATGAATCGCCTACAAATTCAGCTGGATGCTTATAGGCCAGATCTATTTTTATCTGTTAGGTATTTTACTAGTGTAATTACCGAGGGATTTTGCAGTTGGTCATTGAAAGAGTCTCAGGGCTTAAAATGTAGCTCAGTCTGGCCATTCTTAAAGCTATTTTTCAACTGTTAACGAGAGATTCAATGTCCAATATCTTAAACTACATTTAATGACACAAAGTTCTGCCCTGTCCAGTTCAGCTTTTCGAGCCTTTCAACTTGTATCACAAAACTATTTCCCAACAAATTTAGTTGTTAAACTAAGACTAAGCGCTCTGAAGACTGAGCAACATTTTTATTTCAAAACAAGATGTATTTTATTTTCATATTGGCGTAGGGCGTATACGTAACATTTTTTTGTATTTCTTTTTACCATTTGTGATAAATACAACGTACTTATTCTGGTTCATAAATTGGTCATAGCATTATTCCATTGTTCGGAGCCCGGCCGGTAAATATCAAATAATTGGCAACTTACTCTGCTTAGTTCTAGGAACAAAACTAAAATATGGTGGACTCCCGGCCATGAGGGCATTGAGAGAAATGAATAAGCTGATGAACTTGCCAGGAATATTTTGAAACCCGTTTTATGGGACCTGAACCTCTCTATGCAGTCTCTAAATCAGCTGTATATTTAGACTTAAAATGCTAGAAACACAACAAGTGCATCTCCTATTGGGAGAACATCAAAGGCCTCAGACAGGCAAAAAAAAAAACTATTGAGCTTTTCAAAAACTAAATCTACTCGAAACGACATCAAAAATCTAGTAGGTTAAGTAATAGGACAGTACGATTTGCAATATCACCTAAATAAAATGCAGTCGACTCATCTGAACGCCGAATATGCCTTGAGCAAGACAAAACATCTGGTCATATCGTTTGTCAGTGTCCGGCCATTTGAAAAAGACGCTCTACTAACCTTAATATAAGTCTGACCCTCGCAGCAGAATAGATTTTTAGAGTCGACGAATATTATATCCTTTCCGCGAGTTAGAAGTACATAAAAAAAATTAATTACGTCGAAGTCAAAATGAGCATCGACACCCCCGTACTTTAAACTACAGGTATATGCGCATTGACGCTTTTTACAAGTGTTCTTTTTGCGATGAGGACTAGTAAAATCTCTAAAAAAAATTAAGGGTTTTTTGGAAACACAGTTTTCCAGTTGTATTTCCAAACTTTCGATTTGTAGTTCATGCAAAAATCTTGTTTTCTTTGCATATTTTTTTGAAGTGAACACCTGAGACAAAATGTTGCGTATACGCCCTACACTCAAATAATTTAAATTTTCGAAACTGAGCCTAAAAATTTGGACTAAATTACGTTGCTCACCATGAGGATAGCTTAGAAAACAATTTCAATTTGGGTATTTGATCAACTCGCAGTGTTTTTCAAAATAAAAGAGGAGGAGCCTAAGTGTAACTTCCCACAGCCAACTTGATTTTTTTTTCTTCACTCTGTTCGTTGTTGATGGAAGCCTCTTTAATAGCTAAGAAGGATACTATTGTGAATCCATTGTTTGTTTATACAGCACTGCCAATGCAAGGCGAAGCTGTTTTTATTGAGCGCCCTTGGAATAGTCAGAACAGTCAAACATCTGATTGCACATTTCCCTACTATATGTGAAAACTAAATCTAACTATTGGATATCTTTTTGATAGGTTTCACAAACTCGGCACCATTAAAGATGCCTTCGTAATATTTGTGACTTCACTTGAGACAAATTCTTTCCTGGTGTCGGATTTGATTGTCATTGCTTTCACGCCAGTGTTTTTAGTTACAATTTTAATGCTGGAGTGAGGTGTCTGAGAAAGGTTTATTTTTAATAATAGCAGAATAAAATGTCCAACTGATAAAGCAACAAAGACTCATCACAGAACTATTATAATATTTATGCAGACATTTTGTGGCCAATTTGCACGGCGCTGAGTTGATAAGTTGTCAATTATTTGACCAAGTTTCGAATGATGAATCAATCATATGTCCAACTTGTGAACCAGAAGCTTCTGTCAATAAGCTGCAAGTAAATAACATTTATTTATATATATACTAGCTGTACCCGCTCGGCTTCGCACGTTCAAAATGTGGTTTATGAACAATTGATGGAAAAAAATTTCAGAAATAGCCTTCTGCAAAAATGAGGGACTTGAACCCGTACTAAACAACCTCCCGTAGACTGGCCCCATTGCACATGCTCGTTGAACTAATCGGCAATAATTTGATATTCCTTGGACAATGAAAATAATTTTATAATATTTAGGGGTTTCTATCGACTTAGATAGCGATATTTGCTGCATTACTTACCCTGGAGCACGCTACATATAAGATATAACTGCCTGTGGCTGAGGCAATTCTTGATTAATTCAACTCTTGCTTTTCTTAAAGTTCGACCCTCTAACTTATTGATTGTCATGGCAGAACAAACATTAATAGGAAATTGAATCCGTTTAAACTGAAATGGAAAATTTCTGGGAATTATTTGTATTCTTGGTGTAAACACCGTATCTCCTTTACCAGACCCAGTTAAAATTAACGCCTCAATAACGTTTTTCTGCAACGAAATCACTCTCAATCTGGTTCAATTACAAAGCTTAGGGGATTCAAATTGCGAAGCAACATAATGGGAACTCCAACTTTTAATTCCAGGCCATGGACTGTAATTCTATTTAAAAACAAATAGCATTTATAAACAGGTACGACGTATATCATCAGGAATTTTCCCTAATGTAATAATACCATGATCTGGTATCACTGATACCTATACCTATTTGGCATTCATTTCCTACATATTTGACATTTCGTTTATGGGTTTTTTTGTTCTTAACACTCCAAACAGCATACTGCCTCTGTCTGTCTCCCTCTCCGTCACTGGAGTAAAATAAGGTTAAAAGAGATGTCAAAATATTGCGCGGTTAAATGTTTGATTTGAGAATGAAGTGCATATCTACTCATGCAGGTGAAAATCGTAGAAATATTTAAAATTTCGCCTATTTATTTAAAAACCTTTTAAGTTATCGAGTTATTGGATATCCTATGTTGTACCTGCAGATGTCCTCTATAAGCTGCTGTTAACTATATTTAAATGCTCCCAGTATTTTCGAACGGAAAGCGTGACAAAGAAAAAAGCAAAACGATGCGAAAAAAAATTACTCTTGTCCATTTTTTCCCGCAATTTATAGAGATATCGAGTTGAGACAAAGTAGATATTGTAGGCCTAGGTATCCTCTATAGGCTTGTGAAAAATGCACCAGAATATTCTAAGTTTCTAAGATTTTTGCATTTAAAAACAGAACTACACCAATTTTATTTATATGATACAGTAAAATTAATAAAAAAAAAAAATGTTACGTATACGCCCTACGCTACTATGAAAATAAAATACATCTTGTTCTAAAATAAAAATGTTTCTCAGTATTTACTGCGTTTAGGTTTTAACTTAACAACTAACATTGTTGTGAGATCGTTTTGTGTTCAACAATTTGATGCCATATCCAGTAACAGTTGAACCATTTCCTTGTAAAATGAATGCCTTTAACTATTTCCACATGTTCGCACAAGATTTTCTAATTTATTTTCGTGGACATTGAATATGGAACCTTTCGCTTAGTAGTTCAAAATTAAATGTTAAAACGCTCGAGCTGCAACTCAACTTAATTATCATAGCTGTGAACTCTTTTGTATGTACAAATTTTATTTGTAGCAAAATTAATCGTATTTTTATAGTGCTGCTGTTTGTCTCGCAAATGGCCATCTAACTATTACCTGTTGACATTCAAAGTAAATGCACAGACACTTTCTTAAAGATGAAACCAACCGATAGATCGAAAACTTATTTCCTACGAAATAGCGTGTAGGTTTCAAATTTTATCGTAGAAATTTCTGTTTAACAATTTTCGAGAATCTGTCAAATTGGACTTATAAACTTATGTTAAGATTAACCCGCATTAAAAACTTAGGATTCCGTAAAACGATATACAGTTTTTGAAATGTGTTTTCCATGTGCGTCCACCTTTAGATTCATACTCAGCTTCTGGATGATGAATAAGTTTAAAAATTTGAGTAAAAATTCTTAAGATTCGCAGTTGATGGGTAATATCTTGCTCTCTCGATGACGTTCTCTTTTACGAATTTTTCGAATTGAGGAACGGCATTGAGTAAAAATTCGTAAGATTTTCAAGTAAAGAAACAGACCTAAAGTATCATCGAAATATGGCAAGTAGTTTTCACGCCAAACGCAAGCATACATTAAGCTGCCTAACGTTTTTTTTTATGCACATATTTTACAAATTGATCTATGAAAAGTACTGGATCAGATTTTCATACTCTTTTCATCCTAAAGATATCGTTTATATTGTTATGCTTACCAGTACTTTCTGCACAATTTCCTATATGGAAATGTAAAATCTGCATTAATCGGACTGAGGTATGTTTGTCTTCTAAGTGACGGCTTCCAGGTTCAACCCCTGAAAAAAAAAAAATAAAACCGGTGCCTCACTCTCAAGAACGTCTAAAAATATTCGAGAGTGCTGAGAAGGTATTGCAGTTCAATTCTAAATAAAAAAATGTACGATGGCTGGAAAACTGTGAATATAATTTTTATTTTTTTGGGGGTTGAACCTGGCACCAAATCCGCAGTAGTCCAACATTCTAAGCACAAAGTCTATGATACAGTGCAAGTTTGGAATGGAATTACAAAATTGGGTCCTGGTTTATATGTTATTATCAGTGGTCCGCTTCTTGTGGTTTCAAGAAATTTCAAACCCTATGACTCTGTTTCAACCTTCATTGCTTAGGTTCAAGAACAACACCTTATTTTTGGGCTGCATTCGTTTGCATCCAAAGATTCAACTGTCTCGTTGACTTTCTTATCGCACATATTATCCTGACCCTTCTGAGCTAGTTGGAGCCAATTCACACAGCTCTTGGTGGCACACACCGTAAACCACGACAAGTACGCTTAGGGGGACTTTTTTCATTCCAGCAGAAATATATTATGCGCCGGACGTCTTTCAGTTAGTCATATATACGGTTTAGTTATTATCGTAGCTACCTCAAAAAGTACCAACAAATGATGTAAACAAATTCAGCTCTAACCACCGACTTAACACAAACAAACACAATCCTAGTTAGTTGAATTCACCCCCGTTTTTAGCCCGCAAATATTCTGACACAGTAAAATCCAATTCCAATGTCAGACGCCAAAATTGGCTACCCCACTACTAAAGTCGGACAACAACAATTCGTGTAAGTACCCTAACAAAGTGTCATCGCTGTCAGTAATGCTGATATAGGGTCATATCTTGGGTCATACATTTTCAGATCATACACACTGTCGATTGTAAATCTACGAGGTCAACGAGACATTGGCATGACATTTCATTTTCTTTTCTTAATATTTTATTACGTTAAAATTTAATCCAATCAAAAGAGAAAATACTAAACACAAATTTGATGTTCCTATTTGCATACGTATTTATATTTTGTTCCATCTCTCTTTCATGTGATGTCCTGTGACCGTCCCAACTACAAACAACAGCGCAAATCACACAATGGGACTTGATTTTCTATGGAACCGAGGCACCCGCCCAACCAGATGATCCCGTTCAAATCAGCCCCGGTCAATTTGGGGCGTCCTTCGGCAGCGACGGCGATATGGAGCACAATCTTCTCGAATATGACCCGGATACGGCCAGTGGTCAATGGAGAAATGTGCAGCAGGTATGTGCTTTGATTGTACGAGTAGAATATCCTTATTCACCTTGTGCTCGTTGGTTTTGTTTTTTTCTGTTTTTTGTAAGTCTTCAATTTAAATTTATTTGTTCTCAGGGGGGTTTGTTTGGGTGTTTTATTTTTTTTATTAATAATCAATCGTGACCACCTACCACCTTCCGCAATGGGTCACACTTTGACAGCGACTAGTAGGAATAAATTTACATACGGAAAAGTTTTTCTGCTCTGAAAGCAGATTTTTGCCTTGCAGCTCTCTCTCTCTCTCTCTCTCTGTCTCTGTGTCTCTCGCTTCGTTTTGTGGAATTTTTGAAATTATCTTCTTCAGGAGTCAACTCTCCGATATAACAGCAGCAATGTGTCTGTTCATGTGCCATAGGATGCCAATGGGCATTGTGCCAGAAATTTTAAACACTCTGCTAGGTGGTGGGATGGCGCTAAAATTCCCTGGAAGGGGGCACACAGTACTGCCATTAGTTTGAAGAACTTTTCAATTGTTATCTATCTGTGTGTGTAGTAGTGGTAAAGGCAAACAAAAAATGGATATAGCCCTGGGATATAAATGCTTTTCCATAAATTTATTTATTTGTTGTTTTTCGAGTTGATTTTCGGTGTTAAAGTCAGACAAAACGACTCGGAATGGATACAGAGCTAGCGAACTGGCAGCCGATTGAGAGGCAGTGCACTCTAGTAAAGTTGAATGGTCTTGGCACAGTGAATTTCGTATGAAATTATCCTCGATTCTGTGCAATGCTGCACTTAATGTCGATGCGCGCACGTAGGATGACAGTTTCATTTTAATTTTAATGAATGTTCTGTCATCGTTAATGCTTAGTGATGAAAGCTATATGACGGAGTGCTTTCGAGAAGGAAAAAGAAACAAATCAGATAGTTATCGTTTGAAGTGTTAAATTGAAATGAAATGGATTGGAATGCGCACTAGATTGAGGATATTGCTGGCAGTCCTGCGACTTGTGATTTTATCGAGGCAATTCTGTTGTCGCTTGTCGTTGTCGGAATGGTGTCTTTATTTATGATTTTGAGGACGATGGCTATTCCATCGACTCTCTCAGTACCAATGGAGACTGTTAAGTGAGTCTTTGTTGGTATGTTGTTTGAAGTGGAATAGTTTGTTAGTCCACTGACTGAAAGTAGATGAAAGTAACTCCATAAAAGCAACGCCCCGCTCAGCCTCTATCTCTCTTGGCGCTATTTGCATTTGACAGAACCATATTGCTTTTGTCATTAATTTGGTAGCAGGGTTTGGATTTTAGAAATGCTGCCGCAAGTTAAGTGATCAAAAGCGTCGAGGGGACACACAAGTCTATTCGGAAGATCTAATCCTCTGTATATCGACAATGGTTGGACACGAAGTAAGGTGGTATCATGTTACCGAATGATTCAAACGATGGACAACGATTTTCACATATCGGGTTTTCCCGTGACAATTTGTATTAAGAAATTCTTGTAGAACTTGAGATAACCTGCAATAGGACTTGGTCACTTTGATAGGAATTATAGCTATTTAGAGTTTCACCACTCATTCACCATTAGACTATTTCGTAAGTTGTTGTTATTTGAAAATTTGTTGGTGTGTAGTTCACTCAGTTCACTTAGAAAGCAGTCCATTTTTGCCCAAAAAAATATTTTGAATTATTAGAATGCAACCATTTCCAATCATTTTATATTATGTTTATCATTTTCCAATTATTTTCGGTCATCTGCAATCAATTAGAGTCATTTTCGAATCGATTTCAATCATTTCTAAACATATTCATTTACTTACATTTTTTCCAATCATTTGGAATTATTTTCTGTTTACTTTTTATTTATTTTATTCTATTTTTTATAACTTACATTTTTGTTTCAATAATTTTTAACCAATTCCTTTATTTTGAAATTATTTGCAATCATTCGGCATTTTGTTCCAACCATTTTGAATAGTCTTCGTACGTTTCCAATCATTTTAAATTTGGTTGAATTCTTTTTCCGTCACTTGGAATTATTTCGAACTCGTTTCTTATCATTTGCATGTTCTACAATACTTTGGAATCATTTACATTGTTTTCCAACCATTTGCAATCATTTTCGTTTTTCCACTCGCTTTCAATCATTTGTACTCTTTTCCAATCCCTTGTAATCATTCGTAATGATTTTTAACCGCCTTCAATCTTTAGCCCATCATTTACATTATTTCCCAACCATTTACAATCTTTTCCCGTCATTTGCAACCATTTGTATTTAAATAGTACAACTTAAACCAGTAAATAAATTGCACTATTGCGGGGCTCAAGCGCGGGGTTTAAGGGCATTCGCCTCAAGTGATTTTTAAGCACCTTCAATCTTTAGCCAATAATTTACATTATTTCCCAACCATTTACAATTTTTTCCCGTCATTTGCAACCATTTGTATTTAAGTAGTACAACTTAAACCGTTAAATAAATTGCACTGTTGCGGGGCTCATAAGCGCGAGGTTTAAAGGCATTCGTCTCAAGTGATTTTTAAGCGCCTTCAATCTTTAGCCAGTAATTTACGTTATTTCCCAACCATTTACAATCTTTTCCCATCAGTTGCAACCATTTGTATTTAAGTAGTACAACTTAAACCGTTAAATAAATTGCACTGTTGCGGGGCTCATAAGCGCGAGGTTTGAAGGCTTCCAATGCAAGAACTGAAGTAACACATTTTGTTGAAGCACCCTTATTTTTTGGTTACTTTGGGAGTCTCCGCCCAGTATTATTGACAAGTATTGCAATAAATGGGTGAATAAAAAGTGCGAGGTGAGCTAGTAGGCCTGTATTGTTGTTGTCATAGCGATGAGAACCGAAACAACTCGTGGAAGTCTAACAATTTTAGGTGTTTAAAGCTTCCCAATTACAGCCTTGTTATATTCGTTATAAAAAACCCAATGCTTATTTAAAACATGTATATTTAACAAGACTATTTTTAAACTCAAGCCTGTGTTTTTACACCCAATTTTCGGTTTAATCCAACTGCTGTCGTTAGAGGAGATGTATTCCAAGTCTTCAATAATTTAACTTACTTAAAGGCCTATAATCTGTCTGTATTTAAGTTCTCAGTTTTAAAGCGTTATAGTTGCGAATGTTCAACTTATTCTCGTCACATGTTACATTTTTATTAGGAGAGTGGAAGCTTGTATGTACCTTGGCCATATTTAATAAAAATGAATAATTGGCGCAACAGCTCCTAGGGACCCTAGGCCTACATTCTCTTAACCGTTCGTCTTGTGCGAGTTTTTATTTTTGGGACGAATGGAAGAGATCTACAATTTTATGCCGAGTCCAAACGGCCAATTGAGAAGCTCCTTCATGATATTGAAAATGATTGCAAACCAACGAAAGTGATTAAAAATAATTGGGAAAAGAATACAAACGATTGGAAGTGAATGCAAATGATTGGAATGGACTGGAAATAATGGCAAATGAGTTCAAATGATTGAAGACAATAGAAATTATTATAGAAAACTGCAAATGTATGTAAATGTTTGCATTGATGAATGAATGAAATTTGGGTTTGGTGAAAAATTATTGAAACTCACCGAGTTTAATTTTTTTTTTGGTTTTGCAACTGTTACGGGGAATTTTAAAGTTAAATGAGTAAAAGCCACTTTTAATAGCTAATAACGAATTTTAGTCTCGACTTTTAATTTACGGAAGCTCACAATTGCGAAATTTGTATGCAAAATAAAGCCACTGTGAACTACTAAAATTTCGAGTCAAAACTAAAAATGTGTTTTGGTAAGGCACTTGTCAAGTGCTACCAATCCACTAGTCTTTCGCTGTCTAAAATCCAACTGCATTTCTCTATTTCCAGATTGGCGAATCCCTAGCCGACGTTCAGCATGCACACGATCGAACCGGCTCCGCGTGTCAACGGGCAACACTTGACCAACGATGCATAGGTTTGTGTTTTATTCTTTACGTTCTTACACAACTTTATTTAACAATATCAACAAGCCGATGCGTTCAATCGAAATTAACTAATCGAAAATTTAGTAGAAATATTATTCCAAGCAATAGACAATTACTAATACCAACAAATTTCTCGTAACTACTGCGAAAATCATAGAACACAAACAAAACACCCCTCAAAACATTTATAACCAAAAAAAAAACAAATCCTCTGTGTATTTGATTTTAACCGGGTTCTCTACAGACATGCATTAAAAATGAAACTAAAATTAAAAAAAAAAAACTACTACGTTCTAAGTGTAAAATAAAATAAAAACAAATCAAATACCTTCAATAACTTCTATCTCTACTATATATTATGTTCTATTCTAAATAATATTTTAGTTAAATTTTCTCTTTATACATTTAAACAAAAACAACAAGAAAAAATAGGTGATATGTAAATTTCTTTTTAATTTTATGTTTTATACTTAACACTAAAAGTTTTAATTTGTACAAACACGAAAAAAAATATAAACGAACATCTTGCGAGGCATAATTACCTTGACAAGCATTGAGCAAAAAAAATAGATGCAGCTACTAAAAACAAGAAATGTAAAAAAAATGTGTAAAAAGTTTAAGCATAGCATAACTTAGATATCGATGTAAGAATTTTAATAAAAAATTTAAACACAAAACACTGTGCCAACAACACTTTTTGTAAGATGAAATAAAAAAAAAACCTATAAAAAACAACAACAACAAGCAGTTAGGGTTGAGGGTAAATTTTACGAATTAAATAAAAAAGAAAAAAACAGACAACTAAATATTTAGACTTAAGATTTCGGATTAGATAAAAGCAACAACAAAACGGAAATTAAAAATAATGCAGTACGTCATCAAATGATACTAATTAAGTGCAATTACTTATACATTCTCGTAATGATTACGGCACGTATCTAAGTAAAGAGTGACAAAGCGATTCGAGAAAATAAAACCAAATATCAAAAGATGTGTAAAATTTGGCACTCACTAAAGCAGGTTGTCAGAACGAAGAAACAATCGTAGACTTAGACCTTATGAAACGACCCTCAGCGGGCGGGCGATATTTTTAGCTAGAACTTTCGGGCATATTTCATAGATTAATATAAATTCGTAAATTTTGTAGAATTTCGTTCATTTTTCTTGTGACGTTTGGCGTATGTTGTCTTTCGATTTTTGTGTCTTCAAGCAGTATATCTTCTGTTATGATGGTTTAAGAATGTCTCTTTCATCTGTCAGAAAGATTCTTAATAATTAACCAACTTTTCGATTTCGAATTTTGAACCGCATTGTCGTATTTGATTTTATGCGACAGAAATAAGCAGTGTGCTCAGAGAAACTGTGAAAAACGCTTATATTTTGATCCAATCAAATAAAAACCCAATTTGACAGAAGCATTGTCATTCTTTGACATCTGTCAGCTGATGATGTTTTCGAAAATCATTTGCATTGTTTATCGTAATTTGTATTGTAGATTTTTCTTTATTTCGGAAGAATTACAAGTTCATTTGGTCCATTCGCTTTAAAATTTGGTTAGCGCTGGGAATTCTATTTAAATTTGGCACAGGGTTGTTAGAGGAGTTTTTAGGAACGCGGTTTACTACAATCCGTGTTGATACATAAGCTGATCTTAGGAGCTATATTTAATCCGTATATTTGAATTTTTTAAATTAACGCAATTAAGAATATTCCGTTCTCTCACGGATAAATCAACTTCAATGTTTCCTTTTATTTAAAACTAATACTAATCAACAGAACGCATTGGAAAGCGCAAAGTATGTCAGAAATGTATGCACTGAAGAAGAAGTTTACTACGCATACATGCGGATAGGAAAAGCTTTAAAAAGCCCACAGCTAAGACAATAGCCAGTCGATTTTGCACATTAGTTTCAAGTTAGTTTGTCAAGCAAATCCACAAACCACATCATTTGTCGGCTACGATGTGCTAATACAATTCATTGTCTTTGCTGTATACCTCGCATTATGTTTGACGATTCAACTACAAGAACTCGTCTCAGAGTCTGTAAATCTTGAGTTCTGGAAAAAAAAAGATCTATGAACTATAAGCAATTGCTAAAACGCCATTCGGGAAAAAATACACAGACAGTATAAATTTCCATGCTTTCTTTCTTCTTTTCATGTAGTTTGTGCCTAAGGCAAACTATAAACAAACTGCAATATTTGTACGAACAAAAATCCGAAGAGGTATTCTACCTTTAGGCACAGTCCAATAGTACTGCTAAATTTTAAAGAAACGTATAACGACTTATGTCGAGTTGGCTTTAATCATCCTTTGGATCGGATTTGTGTCTCCCTTTCTAAACTTTTTAAAAATCGTTTTTACGTATAAATGTCAATCACTCGGAAAAGTTTTCAATTACTGAAATACAATCCCAGCTAATATCGAAGAGCTCCTTTTAAGACTGTTTCACTTCTTCCTGCATTTTGAAATGACGCCCATTTTTTAAATAAATGTTAGGCTCTAACTTGACTTCGTGTGAAGGCTTCTCATCATAACCTGATTCCATTCCAGGTCCGCCATAAACGTCTTCGAAATATTTAAATTGTCATTCCTAGTGTTACATGATTACTTACCAACTAAATTCCAAAAGTCAGCAATTGTTGTCGGTTTAGATATTCTCTAAAATGTTATACCAGGAAACTATGGAGAAATTCAGTTGGTTTGTGCATTAGCTAACATAATAATCCGATGTTTACTTATCCCAGTTTGTAATATAAATATACAAATAGGTTGATTATTAAAGTCGCTTTCTAGCCTCTCGCTAACACTTTATTTTGTATCTTACTTCTCAAAGACCGGGCTACCTAAAATTTGGGTCTAAGTTTATCTTAACTGTGCCAATATAGTCACCCAACCCACTACGTCCATGAAGCCCTCTTACTGTTGAGGGAAATTCCAACTAAATTCTGAAAGACTTCAATTTCGGTTTCGACACTCACTAAACCATTGGCACACCTATGAATGGCCAAACATAGTTGGTTGGTGTATAGGGTAACCGACTCCGAGATACTCCTAAGTCAACTTAAATTACGACCGATTTCCCAATAAAATTGAACGCTTTAATCGCCGCCAAAAGCAAACCAAATCACCGTCCTTTTCATTGCACATAAATTTTAACCATCACCTTAAATGGCCGTATGGCGCGTCTACCATCCACCACTAAAACCCGCACTTTACTTTATTTCAACAAAAGATGAAAATGTCTCCCAGTCGCCCTTATACAAATGCGAAATAACGATGCCAAAAAGTACACATAATCACATAACTTCTAACCCAAAAGTGGATATGGAAAGGACACTGCTCCAACATGGCCATCTGTCAGCATATCTGTAGAATGCCATCCCGTTGGTGTGTTCATTTCATTTAGGGATTTCTTCTTTTTTTTTTCCCCTGTATCCCTATCTCACTGTGCGCCGGCCAAGGAACAAAATTGGAACAGCGAGAAGGCAAACAGGAGAAGAAACAAAAAAGGGAGAGCCGCCGAAACTTTCGTAAAAAAGAAAGTGGATCCCGGGTTTTTCCTTCTTTTTTTTTTCACCCCCATTTAAGGTACATAACGTGCAAATTATTCGCTTTGGAATTTTCTTTCCTATTTTTTTGCGCCTGCCAAACTCAACACAGTCCTGGTCCTACTTCTGATACTGGGTGGAATAATTCCCTGTCATGCATCTGTCGTTTGGTAGTAAATTGTTCGCGACTACAATAAGCTGTCCTGCATATAGCTTTTATAATTTTTTTTTCTCATCTTTTTGTGATACATATTCGCCCCGTTAGAGGGTGGGGGGCGCTGTGTAGCGAATTAAAATAGCAGTTTGAGTGCACACATAAAAACAGAAAAGGGATGGATAACACAAAATGGACTTTTGCCATTAGAGCGGATAGTTGATGATGGCGTTCGTCAGCATCGCCATTATCATCGTCATGGATGTCGTCGTCGTCGTCATTGTCGTCATGGTCGTCATCAGTAGTTAGTGACAGTGGTGTAGCTGAGAGAAAGAGAAAAAGTTTTGACGACGGTTCTTCTTCATTTGTACCGCCTCTGGCGCTTTGGACTTTTTTTAAGTTTTCTTTTTTCTGCTCACTTTGGCTTTCAATAATCGGAGACAATTTGTCATGCGACTAAGTTGGACCGGTTGCAAAACTTCTCCTCTAACTTTCAGCAGAACATTTTTATCTTCTTTTGTTGCCTTTGACTGAGTTAATGAAGATACGAATACGAGTACCAAACTGGGCTAGTGAAATTCATCCGAGGGACGCCATTCTTCGAATTGAATTGTTGAGTTTCTCATTGGAAGAAACTGAGTGACAATACTCGCAAATTAGGGTCACTGGCTTTTGGTAAATTTTTAGTTATGGTACAGGGAAGTCTAAAGTAGGAAATGGTTGCAAGGAATTTAAAAGCGACTTCATTGTTTGAGAGATGTTCAAAACAACTTTTTATAAAGGCAAACAAATTTCACAAATATAGGAATTAGGAGGGGAATGCAAGTCTCTTAAGAGACCTAAATACAACCGAGCCATACACTAAGGTGCGTAAAGATAAGCAGACTCTACGGTGAGTTTATAAAAATTTAGAACAAATTTGGGGATAGCATGGAACCCTGTGGGACTTCGCTTTGAATTCGATAATTTTCGGGATAGCTAAACTAAACTGACACGGTTTAAAATATCTCCCATGTGATATTCGACTATCAGTTACTGCCGACTCTACGTAATCTCAGATAAATATTCTCAAATGACTACAGAATGCTTTGGGAAAATTTCCGAGTATTATTCACCTAAAAACGTTACATTTTTTGTGTAGCCTTATAAATTTTTCAGAGTTACTCGGAGTATATCCCATTAGTGTCAAAAGAACAACCATAAGAAAGCCCAGTCTTCTATGCAGTCGATGTAGGTGTATGTTCCCTTCTCGTCGCTGTATGCTCTCAAAATAAACTGCGAAAATCCTCAAAAACGCAAATGACCTTATATAGGTGAGGCTTGTTAATATCCTAACTCTCTGGTACAAATTTGAGACTCTTTCGGAGAGGATCGAGCACTCGAAAATATTACATCTTCTATAGAAATTTGCGTACTCCAATAGAGCTAAAATCGTCACAAGTGTTGTAACACTCGTTGCCTTGCCACACCGGCAGTAAATAGGCTCCACTTTGAAGAAAGATTTTTTTTTTGTAAAATCATAAATTATTGTAAAGGAAACTTTCGTAACTAGGACTTGGACAAACAATTTGAATTTGGTCAGTTGCTATAAAGTTTATCAATCTTACAGAATTGCACTAAGAACTCGAAAACGGTACACTTATTGTTAAGCATTTTGTTGGCCAACAAATCCCCAACTTTGTATATAAAGTAGACTTGTATTCTAAATTTTTCGTACAAAGTTTTGTAAATCCCGGAAGGGGTCATTTTGAATTGTATTCAATATCTTTCGAAAACGTTACCAGGTCGGCATTTTTGAAACCACTAGCATCTATTTAAGGCTTCTCGCCGTCATATTTGTGAGCTATTTAAACGGAAAATATGGACTTCCCCTCAGTTTTAAATGCCGTAGCTAAAATTTTCGAAACCGCCACCAATTCGTTTGAATGTATATCAGAACAATCCAGTCCGACTTATCAGCCATCATAAGAAAATGAACTAGATTTTTTTTTCACGATCCCTTATCTAAACCCTGCTCGATTTTTATCACACAAAGGAAAATGATTGCATTTCCTTTGTACTAAATAAAGAAAGCAACTCCTGGTCTAAAAATCGTAATTTTTTAGCCCCAAATTGGAAGCAAGAAAAAAAATAAATAATTTTAAACCATTTAAACGTTTAACTTTAAAGTCGCCAATTAAGACTGTTTATACATTAAAAAGTAAACAAAAAAAAAAAAAACATTACATAAACTAGTGTTTAAAATCAAATTGTGTCTGAAGAAATTAAATTTAAATTGTAAAAGTAAACACAAAAATTATAATAACATTTCTTTAATCGTTAAACAATTAAATTGGAATGGATAATCACGCAAAATACAAAACGTGTCGTATATATATTTATAAAGTTCCTGGAAACGCACAAAATCGAGTATAAAGGTAAAAAAAAAAAAATGACGAAACCAATTCTACTGACCGTTGCAATTTCGTTTAATCAAAAAATATATTTAAAAACATAAAATTATTATAATAATACACTTTCTTATTTCATATCGTTTGAATGTCAATAAATAAATATAAATATATATATTTACAGTAACTCGCACACTGTAGTAGACTCTATGAATTCGTGCATATCTTAAATTCGATGTTAACCATATATTTTCTTTTTCGTTATATGCATACATTCTTTTTTGTTGTGTTTGTTGTTAAAAAGAATAATAATTCAATTTATTTCCATATCAAAATGAAACAACAAAACCCCCACATTAAATATATATATTAACTGTGTTGTTTTTGTGTTTAATTAAATCTAAGTAAGCAATTTAAAATGAGAAACAAATTAAATTATATTGCATTTATGTGTTAAAAAATTATACTTTATTATTTTCTACTAATTATAATAATAAATTATTTCGTATATATAGCAAATAGTTCGACGATGATGATGATACCTTTCTCTTCCATACAATTTGTGATTGTTTTATATTTTATTCCTCTTTTTTTTTTGTGTTCGTAAAAAATATCAATTAATTGAGAATAATAACGAGAGGCAGCCAATGCAATGGAATACATTAGCAATAAAATATTGCGTGTGAACAGATCATAATATTTATTCAAGTTTGTATATAATCTTTTTGTTGATCGTTTTTTTTTTTAAGAACAAAAGATGCCCACTTAAATTTCATAATTTGTTTACACTAGCCAATAACGCGCAGCACAATAAGTAGCAGTTCAAAAATGAACGGACAGTATACAGGGTGGGGGGTAGTAATGAGTGGATGTAGCTGCGTAAATATTTTATCGAATTTGTTGATGCAGCAGAATTTAATGGATAGCCCTGCATTGAAATTAAACTGATGGTGCAATTGGGGCCAGTTTGCATTACCTCTTTTTGAAATTATTTTCATTTTTGAATACGAGACGAACTTTAAATTGATTCAATCAACTCGTAAGTCGTAACTCACTTGAATTGAGAAATATTCTCTGTTAAGCCAATCGGATACTTTATACAATGCACACGCAGCAGGTTGTGATCATGTCAATTTAAGGTACGTAGTGCTCCCAATATTTAATTGAATCAACGGTTATTACCTAAGAAAATACAGCTTACGGTACAAGTTGAGAAAACAGCAGTCCCAATTACATTTGAATACAGAAGACCAAGAAAAAGGACCTACAGCACCCACTTTAACCTTCGACATTCGCATAGAAAATAAAATACAGCAAAAATATGATTGAAGTGAGCACTACCGATAAATTGACTGCTTTTCCGTTTGGGCCTTGTCTGGTTATCTTACAATATCGATGTGAATCCGGTTTCTATCGAGTCAAGTACACGACTGCTTCCACGACCAACGAATGTTTAAACAATATCGTGTCTGATTGACTTCTATTTTATAACAGTGTCCAAGTGGATTCTGCCATAAGCTCTGCTCTGTGCAAAGCTAACGACCAGTCGTGAAGGCTGCCTGCATTCTTATTCATGTCTACTAGTGCTCAAAAACGTGAATGTGCAATTACGTTTGGAAACTTGGCTGCCGTAAGCTTTTGTGATGTCCTGCTTTCATAAAGTATTCTTCCAGCTTGAAGCAGCCGGTCGTGGATTCCTGCAGCTAACGAATATAAACGGATTGAGAAGCCAGTGTGACCGTAGAGCTCTTTGGTTGCAAACTTTCAAATTAAGGCTATCAGGCTATGCGCACAAGAAAAACAACATAAATCTGCATAACATCAAGCAGCTTACTTTGCTCGTGAATCAGTCGTATAGAACGATAAAAAACTTAAGACACGTCTTCCTTTCTGTCACCTTCCGAAACGTTGCTCGAACCATCGAATCGGGCCTTAGCTTTATTTTTCAACCACTTGCAACGAAGTCATACTCACGACTTTATTCAATTATACTTTCACTTCCAATCGACCTACTTTGGTTTTTGAAACATATAATACTATCCCAGCGCATGGAAAAATATTAAGTGCATGACCAAGATAGTCGTGAGTCGTGTGCTTGACTACATTGACTTTTTTTTATTGACATTTCGAAAAGTGTCCAGCTGGTAGCACAATTCATGTCGCATATTTCCCTCCGTTGAGCTGGTCACCTACGGAGGGACTTACCTGTCGTCGTAAGTCGTGCTCACGACCGCATTGGCAGCTCTCTTTTTATAAGGCAGGTTTTCAAAAAAAAATGGTCATCCCAAATGTAACATAGTCCAGAAATACAAGCCGTAATGATTTTTTAACGATTTTACAACTGTTAAGCGACATCCCATTCAGTTGACCCACCCTGTACTGTCAAAATGATAAAAGATTATCAAACTACAGTTAGTAAAAACATAATTAATTGTACATTTATATTTGTTATTCAATTCCAAAAGAAATATTTATCACTTTTAATTTTTTGTTTTGTCGATTTATACTCACAGATTCACTGTAGGTTACGACGTATCTAGTTACATTCTTGCACACCCTGTTCGCTTTTATGTTGTTGATTATTAGACAAAAATAGGTTTTTATTTTAACTACTGTAACCTGTAATATGTATACATAGAAATCTCTTAGTTCAATTATTAATTTTATTGAAATTTTTGTTTGTTTTATTATAATACATATTTATAATTCCATTAAACACAATTTTTAAGTTTACACGTACAGGGCGGTCAAAAAGTAGTTGTATGCATTGTTAAATTTGTCAGTCACTTCTGTACTGGGTTATTTGCAATAAATTGTTTTAATGTGGAGGCACGCTGTACGCTGTATTGACTTGTTGTTACAATAACGATAATTTAAATAGATTTGCTCTAGATTTGAATATTTTTTTGTTGACGCATACTCGTTTCTTGTGAAAGGGTGCACTTGAGGATTGAGTTTCGCAATATTATAATCTGGTTTAAATTAAATTTTTTAATTTGCAAATTGAGTACTAAAACGGATGGCATTATGGGATTAATTTGATTTGATTTCCATTTGGAAATATTTACATATTTTCAATTTTCGCAAAGCAATTTTGAAAGAGTAGGTATGTGTGCTACTAACGGGTGTGAAAATGCAAATACTACATGTTTCTGGAATGGCAGTAATAATTTTCGGTGTCCAATTGCCATTGAATAATCGGATAAAATCCCAATCTCAAATCGTCTATTATCACGCTGGAGGAAGCTCGTCAATTTGCGAAGCTGCCATTTGTTCAATTCAATTATTCTGAACACTTACCTCGGCAAGAATTCCCGCAATTTGGGTCCAAAAGCTGAACGTCACACAACCAAGTTTTAAATGCAGATCAAAGTGATAGTAAAACTTTCGTCGAATAATAATAGGCCCCCATTTTTCGTGTTTTACGGGTATGGCCCTGAGTTGCTCTAAATGACAAATCATTTTTAGAGTCCGGGTTAAATTTTGTTAATTTACAATTGTTAATTTATTGTGCTGAACCAAATAATAAGGATGAAGTTTAAAAACGCGTTAGGCCCAATGACATAAATCGCACCCGACTAAAATCTTAAGAACATATTATCGCTTCCAGTTTCGCGGAAGAAGATTTTGCTTGCCGGCGAACTCATCTGAGAATCCTAGGCGATACTTGTTTGTTAAATCACAATTTGAAAACTTTCAATTTCTACAGACGATTGGGACAGTACGACCATTTTAAATCGTACCTACAAATACTCTCTTTTCGACTTCGATTTATGACACACATTCTTCTGTCAACTTTTCGTATAACGATTGGAACATTTAAAACATACTCCATGCTAACATTTTGAACATACAAATGCACAACAGTCACTCTCAACTCAAATCAAATAAAACTCCCTTACTGTCCTTTCACAAACACACTTCCTACGACCGAGTCACTTGCACTGTTTTAACCCGTCCGCAATATGTTTTAAAGTACATCCCATTTCAAAACTCAGTGTTAAACCGCACTTTTTTTGGTTGCCCTCTAAATCGATAACAATCTAGCCGTCCTCAGTTTGCCTATTTTTGTTTATTTAACTTTTGTTTATTTGTTTAAACTCCCATGCACTGTATAACTCCTTGCATTTAAGTGTATTTCTATTGTTTATTCCATTTTTGTTTCTAGTTTAAAAGGGCGATGGTACTTTCTTCTATTTTAATTCCTTTTTATTTTTTTTGCAAAACACAAGTTTAAACAAACAACTGTTGTAAAAAGAAACAGAAAAAAAATATATTCAATGCCAAAAACCAACTATAAACAGACAAAAAAAATCAATAGTTAAATATACCTACATTAAAATTAAAAATAGCATAATCTTAACAATAAATTGAAAACTATACATTTAAATATAAGCTTTCGGGGGGAAAAATGGTGAGCTAAAAACTAAACGAAGGCACCAAATATAAATAAATGAAATCCAACTTGAAATATCAATCATAGGAAATGTTTACAGAACAACATGTATCTCAAAAGAAATTTTTTTTACGAAAACAACAAAACTTTTCCTACCACATAAAACTAAATAAAAATAAAATTAATGTTTAATATAACTAAAAAAGAATCGTATTTAGTTTTCTAAGTATGTTATTGTAAACGTAACAATTAAATATCTAATATAAATGAAACACAAGAAAAAAAAACGGAAATTCGAAATTATAATATAAATAAAGTAAAATAAATTAAGAGTGAATATCATGTAAAAAAAATTCAAATTCGTAAAATATGTGAAAGAATATATACCTAGGTACGATATAATTAAAAAAAAAAAATAATGTTTTCACAAAACAAAAAAAAAAAAACAAGAAAAATTAAAACTGTTTTATTAAAAAAAGAATTTTTTTTGAATATGTAATCGCTACTAAAAAATGACGAAATTTCAAAACAACGCTGACGATTTTCAAGATTTTGTAGGCAATCTTCTCTCTGATCCCGCCCAACTCTGACAAATTGTGTTATTTTTTTTGTTAAATCTTAACGAATGAAAATTATTTCTAACAAAAATCAATAAAACATATTTTTAGAAAATAATCTAGAAAAACTGGTGAGTTTCGAATAAATTGTTAAAACTATTTAAATAATTTTTTTTTGTGTTAATGGATGTTTATTCATATTTTGGTTATTATAATATTATTAACAAATGCACTGTGGCGGCGGGACTAGTTTTACGTTCCATTTTGTTAAAATTAGGAAAAAATAAAATAATTTCTCATCTTCACTTTTTTCACGCTTAAAAATGTCAGGCAAATTTGCACACATATAAAAGGTTTTGGAAAAATTCATCAAGCAAATCAATTCTATAGTTTCTAACTTTTGTTAGGTGAGGTTGTTGTCTCAGCTAAATACCGAACAGAATGTGGATATAGTGTGCTGTGTTAGTGATCCAATGGCGGTTACATTGCGACTGTGTTTTCGACTACAATCAGAGAATTGGTTTCCATTACGAACAAATAATGGAATAGGGTCCAACACTGAGGGTTGTTGTCACCGCTACTTCAGAAAATACGCGATATTTTCTTACACAAACATTTTTTTTTTCTAAATTACGGCGACGCTTATTTCAACCCACTTTTATACGTACATATAAAGTGCAGGCAACCTCTACTATCATACAGTCGCAGGTCCTGCACAGCGTTTGAATATATAAAAAAAAAAAAAAATTCCCCGGAATTTGTTCGCCCATGGCAGAAAGTTTATCCTGCCCTTCGATTACTTTTCAAAACTCGGCATTTCTGAGCTTTTGACATTTTTAGAACTATTTAGTACTAAGTCCTTTTCTGTCGACTTCGTGTTCTTTGAAGGATCTGTATACAAAGTACATCGAAATCTATGTATAAAATTGTTTCGGGGTGAAACTCGATGACGTTATAACTCGATAACCACTGGGCCGATTATCATAATTTTTTGTTTTGTTTTGTTCGTATTGCTGTTTTTTAGGTTAAGGCAGAAAGAAAATTCCGGAAAATTTGTTCGTTCACATTTTTTGGGCAAAACGTAATTATACCGGGACCAGCTAGTAACAACGAATCTCAGAATAACTTCCAACCATCTTTAATTGTTTTTATGTCTACTTAGGTGGCGCTACAGCCAGAAGACGGACCTCGAACCCAACTTATACCCACTCCCTATTAACTGCAGGCTTTGACTAACAGCTTCGCACTGTGTAAAGATCCTTAAAAAAACACTCTTCTTGACTGGATCTCTTGTCGTTCAGTCGCCTTCCATATTATGTGACTTGTTGTTATTATTATTTAAATCATTGCCAATTTCAATAGAAAAGCAATTTGTCTGAGATTTGCTGTCATTTGTGGCTTTGTTTATAATCTACCTCTAACAAACTTCGAATCTTGTTATTCCTTCTTCTAAAAAACAGCCTTTGTCATTTTGGACACTCGAAAGTTGGCCGTAAGAAAACATCAAAATTGATTGTTACCCACTATTGGTAAGAGCTCTCTTAGACCAAACAGATATTTTTCTTTTCCTTAAATTACACAACTGAACTATAATATTGCGTATGGATCAGTTTAGGGATAGATTTCAATATTTTGAGTAATAAGTATTAACTGCCACGCCCACTTTACATAAAGAATGTAGATGGATTGTAGGTCCTCTACGAGATATTAAATCTGTTTTGTAGGCACTATTTCTCAGTTCGTGGCAGCTCGATAGAAACCATTTAGCTTTCCTTTTTCTCATTGGGTTACTTTTTACAATCTATTCCTTTTTTATACACAGCATTCACATTCCTCTTTAGCAAACTTACGGTTGACTGTCAAAATATGCTGTACTCAGATTTATACGCAGCCTGCTCATTCAATTCATTCTGAGCACTCTAAATAAGAAAAACAAATTCCAAGTTCTGATGTGCCTGACCTAAAAAATAATCAAACTCGTTTTGATAGTTTAGACTCTGCTCTGAACTAAAAAAATAAAAAAACATTACCCTCGCTCTGGGTCCAGCAGGGAAAAGACGTTTATGAATACATGCTCTCGAAACTAGTTAATAAGTCGCGTTGGTATTTGAACATGACCTTAAAGAAGCGGATATCCAGAGAGTCTCTCTGAGTAAGATTTACAGGGGTAGAGAGACGAAAAGAGACCCGACAACGGTGGTCTGATTCGAATATCTCTCGAAATTTATATAAATATATATATAACGAAGCGGATGAACTCATACTATGCATAGTTCGGGAGTCTTTTGTCGCTGGTTTATTCATAGATATTGATGCAGTCTTTGCATCAAGCATGCATAAGCACAACACAAAATTCTGTCAATCCCAAAGCTGAGTAATTGGACGCAATCAAGAAACTAGTTGTCTTAAGTCGACTAGATTGGTCTGGATGAGATGTAACCTGAACTCAAAAACTAGATTTGTCGGGAACGTCACTTTTCCTACGTCATCCACATACGCGAACTGTCAACTTAGTACTCAGCCAAGAATTTCTTCACTAAATTCGTCGGCTACCCCTCCATAAACGTCAACTGAAACAACTGCTCATATGACCGATTTCCCCCAATTAAAACCGAGATACCTCTAGTGAGAGAGCTGTCAGACTTACTAATCTGGATACTTGAACGTCCCCATTTGCAATTTGCCAGTGTGACTAGAAACACAAACTGTAAAATATTCAACCAGTTTGAAATTTATCTTCGCCCTCAAACGTCAAATGTCATCTTTTAACTGTCAGCAACTAACCCCAAACATCTTCTTTTATTTTCTTCACACCAATCTTCTCGAGTAAAGAAACTATAGACATTGAATATATCTAATCCTCATACTGCTATGGAGCATGTTTGCAAAATCTACCAAAAACTTTTATTATTTTTTTTTTAATCTTTTAACAAAAATTAAAAACATTAATTTTGACGTCTGTTTTTTTTCATGTAAATTGTGTTTTTTTTTTTTATTGAGTTTTACATTTTTTAGTAGCGAAAAGTACATTTTGTTTTTATTGTAATATTTTAATGTTATTTTTCTTATAATTTGTTTGTATGTACAATTAAAAAAAAAAAAGAGGAAAATCTCCATTGTGATTGGTAGATCTGTAAACAAATTAAATTATATACGCATGCATCAAATACTAAAAAAAAAACTTTGTGGCTGGTTGTATTGACTTTTTATTTTTAAAGTTTTCTTGTAGCAATTTTAAATATTATAGTGCTTGCAATTTATTTCTTGCAGTAGTTTTGTAGTTCATAAAATTGCATGACATTACGAAATGGATCAAAGAGTCTTCCTCCATGTACAATTATCGACGTTTCTGAAAAGCAGCGCAGTTGCGCAAATGATACGCCACAGAATCCATTTTCTCTTCGTGCCTGCAATACGAAGACCCTGACAATATTTCGTACCCTGTGGCCTTGTTCTGTAGATCTCACATCGATATATCTTTCATTAAAACGATACGACGTTTTCGATACGTAAAGTTGTTGGATCAGTTCCAGAACATGAATACTGGTCTGAGATTCTGGAAAAAAATATGAAACGAAAAAAACTTTCGCATTTAAAAAAAAAACGAAAGAAATTATGCAAAAACCAAAATTTCGTTTTTGTCATCCTCTTCATTTAAAAATCCTCGCAGTTTAAAATGCGCATTTTTGAATGGGATTTCAACGCTAAAAAAAAACAAGAAAATGCACCGTCAGTTGAAAGTGTTTCTCTTTCGCACGTAACGAAAATTTCGTTCGTTTCTGAAGTTACAAGAATACGAAAAACGCTCTACATTTCTAAGCACGGTGTGCATTTTATTGGGCGAAAACGTTCACACGTTTTCATATTTAATGAAAACGAGAATCCCTTTCGTTTTTGAAGCAATTTGAAGCACAACCTTCGTTTTGGATTATCTATCTAACTAAAAAGGTGCTGAAATTATTTGGGGAAATCTTGTATCGAAAACTTCGTGCAAAACAATTTAACCACTCTTAAGGTCGATTTCAAAAATATGCTCCCCATAAAATTACAAAAAAAGACCTCTATAATAGCTGTGGCCGAACCCATCTGTTCAAGTCGCAACCTAATATCGCAATCTGTTTTATTCATTTCGTAAGATCGCATGTTATTTCCTTTAGTTGAGAGCTTTAATATTATTATTGTATTGACTACATCTCATTACTGAAGTAGCTTTTGTATATACTTGCCCAACAGACTAACTACATAAACCTATACCCAAGTCAATTGACAACGCCCACCGAATATTTCAAATGACTAATAGCAACTTTTTCTCCTACAGCTTGTGATGAACCCACCTACCTTTTCGACGGTCGTTGCTATACCGAGTGCCCAGATCAGACCTACCCCCTGATCGATGAACAAACCACCGAACATGACTCGTCACTGGCCTTTACCGATCTGGAAGAAGCCCAACGTCTAATGATCGCCCGTTCAACATCAGACGAGCCATCTGTTGAGGCGGGTGCCCCAAAAATCTGCTCCCTCTGTGACAAAACCTGTCTTCGCTGCAGTGGACCGAGTACTTCACACTGTACTGCTTGCTATCCCGGCAGTCAGCTAAGAATAGTCAGCGAACACGAGTCCCATTGCTATGTGTTTGCCGAGAGGAGTTCCGGCAACAATCAGGATGAAGGATCGAAACCAACGCCCAGTTGGAGGAGCTTACCGGTGATATTTTTGGCCATTTTCGTGCCATCAATCTTGGTAATTGTGATTATAGTTGTAGCAAGGGTCACCGGTAAGCGATTTGGCTTTCAAAAAGACTACTCATACGACAGAGTGGCCTTCAGCCCAACGAATGAAGAAACCTGCGCATTGACAGCGAATGAAGAAGCCGATCCCGACGAAGCAGACCCAAATCTGCAAATGCACAGCGAGCAGCTATTTCTACCGAACCGCGAACAGCCTATTCCCTATCGTAGTTTAATTATTGACAGTGAGTCGTCCGACTCTGAAATTGACATATTTTCATGAGACTTAGAGGAAAGTGGATTCCGTTACAAAAAAAAAATACACAAATTCCATTAGCTAAACGAAAAAATTGTTAAAGCAAACTGTTGTAATTTATTTTAATGTGTTGATCATGTTATATTAGAGAAAAATGTCACAAGAAACAAGCCTAGGTACTATGTAACACAAATTTTATATTTATATTTAATTTTTATTTTTAAAATACTTGTATTTACAATTTTATGTTAATTTTTAAAACTAGACTCTAAGAGAAATATTTAAGAGAAAATAAAGTGCATTTGTTTAGAAATCTAGGAAGGTGCTTTATTTGCTTGGAGATTGATTGGATCAGTAGAATGTGATGGAGAAGATTCAGCATTAAGTGGCGCCACCTGGAGAGGAAGACAATTCAAAATTGATGTCACAAACATTCAGGGATTGTCTCTGCGAATTATTGTTAAAGCGAAAGCGATACGTACATAATTTAGGGTGCATATTCGTACGGAATATTCAGAATCCTCACGAGAGTCCTTACGAACTTGAACTCAATGCCGGTCCTTAACTCGAAAAATTCGTAAAAGAGATCATCATAGAGAGAAGCAAGATATTACCCCTCCACTTCGATAAGATATGCTTTGAAAGTCTGAAAGCCTTGGAAAAACGTAGGGTTAACCCACTGGTGGTAAGATGGGTGCACAATATGTTGGATACAAGAGCGATTAACATTCAGACGGGAACCTCAAAACTCAGAGGAAGGGTTAGCAGAGGTTGCCCACAAGGAGGTGTTCTCTCACCTACACTGTGGAATATCACTGTGGACTCTCTTCCCGACAGACTTGAGGCGACTGGCATTCACACAGTGGGATATGCCGGCGACATAGCAATAATGGCCAGAGGCAAGCTCATGGACGTCACCGCACCGTCAGGAAGCACCTGGATAGGGTTCAACGTTTAGCATGTTTAGGAATTGCAGGTGCAATACATACAACCCCAACATGCGCATTGGAGGTCATCATGGGGATATTACCGCTGGACTTATTTATTAAGAAAACAGCGGCCCAAACGGCACTTCGTTTGCATCGAGATGCGAAATGGCACAATTGTGGTACGATCTATGGACATAGGAAGATCCTGGAACTTGTCCAAAACGAGATTAGGGAGCTGAACATGCCTATGGATCGAATAACAAGGGTGCGTATTATGGAAAGAAATCACAAAACTCGTATTGAGGGATTACTTCCAGAAAAAAGAAATGGTGAAAAAGTGATTTTCACGGATGGATCCATGATGGATGGCGGAGCGCGGGTCGGTATCTATTCTGAAGAGCTGGAACTTGTCCGTCACATTAGCCTCGGGAAATACACTTCAGTATACCAGGCTGAGATGATTGCTTTGTTTCATGCGTTGGACTACTTGCTTGAGTGTCAGGTGGAAGGAAGAAATATCCTTATAGCACTGGACAATCAGGCGATGATCAGATGCATGGAACAAACAAACATCACAACATCATTGGCACTGGAATGTGTACTTAAGCTCAATAAGTGTTCAAAAATGAAGTAACACTGACTTGGGTACGGGGACACATAGGGATCGAAGGCAATGAAAAGACGGACTCCCTTGCAAAACAGGGGTCAACTGAAAAGTTGCTGGGACCAGAACCATTCTCTTCAATTGGCAGAGGAATGGTAGAACAACTGATTCACAAATGGATCACGGCAGTACACCTGAGAAGGTGGTCAACCGTGGAACAATGTAGACAAGCTTAAATGGCAATAAAGTGGCCGACCTGCTCCACGTAAAGAAGGATTCTAAGTATGAGTCGAGGAACATTGAAATGGGTGGTGGCTTTGTCTACAGGACATGGTAATTTCGGGTATCACTTATTAAATGGGCCTTGGTGAGGATGATACTTGTAGACTATGCCTGGAGGAATCTGAGACAGCGGCAGATATATTGTGTCAATGTCCAGCGTTGGCTGGCAGAAGAATGAGGATTTTGGGACATCATTGGGTCGAGAGCCAGTCGATGAAACAGATCTCCCATAAACAGATGCTAGCGCTAACACTAGGAATTAAGCCCAGAGAAGAACTGTGGAGAAGTCCAGAGAGTCTCTCTGAGTAAGATTTATAGTGGTAGAGAGACGAAAAGAGACCCGACAATGGTGGTCTGATTCGAATATCTCTCGAAATCTATATATACAAGGTGGCGCAAAAATAACCTTCCGATGTTTTTTGGCTGTAATTTAAAAAAAAAATTAAAAACTTTGATTCTTCTTGTGGATTATTTTTATTTGGTCTTTTGATTTTTTTTACATCAAGTCGAGAATATGATGTCATGTAAATGGCCGCCGCCACAGTTGATTGTCATTTGAGCCCTTTTTATGGCATTTTCCATCACTTTGGCCAAAACTTCCGGCGATAGGTCCTCACATTCTTGACGGATATTGTCTTTAAGAGCTGCAAGAGTCTGAGGCTTGTTGACATAAACCAGCGACTTCAAAAAGCCCCACAAAAAGAAGTCTGGAGCGGTCAAATCAGGCGATCTTGCTGGCCAGTGCAAATCGCCAAAACGGGAGATTAGGCGCCCGGGAAATGCATCCTTCAGCATATCGGTTGTGGCACGTGCAGTGTGTGCCGTTGCACCGTCCTGTTGGAACCACATGTTTTCCAATCCCAATTCATCAAGTTGCGGCAAAAAGAACTCGTTGATCATTGCTCTGTAGCGCTCACCATTCACGGTAACCGTTTGGCCCGCGACGTCTTCGAAGAAAAAAGGTTCGATGACTCCTCCAGCGAAAACAGCACACCAAACAGTGACTTTGAGCGGCTGTAATGGCTCTTCGTGGGTTACACGCGGATTTTCAGTGCCCCAGAAGCGTAAATTTTGCTTATTCACGTACCCGCTAAGATGGAAATGGGCCTCATCACTCATGATTATTTTTGATGAAAAATCATCTTCCTCTTAAGGATGGCTTGAGCGTATGTTAGACGCGATTGGCGGTCAGCAGCTAACAGCTGATGCACCGTCTGGACTTTGTACGGAAACATCTTCAAATCTGGTACCAAAATTCGCTGTAAAGACAGTCGACTGATACCAATTTGCGTGGCACGTCGTCTGGTCGAAGTCGACGGCGCTTCCATGACATCTTCGGCTACAGCAGCAATATTCTCTGCAGAACGGCTACTCCGGGGTCTGCCACGCCTGGCAGCATCTCGTGTTGTGCCAGTCTCTTCGAGGCGAGCGGCTAAACGACGCAGTGTTTCACCAGTAGGCGTTGGACGGCTAGGAAATCTGCGACGAAATTCACGTTGTGCCAAAGTCACCGACCGATTATTGCTCAAATAAATAGTCACCAATATTCCGCGTTCTGGAGCAGTGTAGCGTAACATTGTTTATTAACGTGTATTTCGCATGTGTTTACTACACAAATGTCAAAACAGAACTGACATTAGAGGCCAATCGCAAAATTTATAGCATTTTCTGATAGGAGGATTACTTTTGCGCCACCTTGTATTTATTTATATTACCCCTCCACTGATTACGAATTTTTACTTCACAAATTTCTTGGTGTAAGAATTGGAAAATGTGTTATCTGACAATTAACGCATGAATTGAAATATGTTGTTCTATTTGGCATACTCGTGCATATCCATGTTTTCATTTCCTGCGTATTAAAATGATAACAACAGGTGGCCAAATTAAATTGAATGAAGATCTTTTTCGAAAGTGCCGACGAAGTTCTCCCTCCTCCACGAAGGGACAATCTCATCTACGTAACTTTTAATGCAGTGTTGCATTTTTCTTTTCTCGAATGCTTGTAGTTCAATCAGTACAAATTCATTAAACTCCAAATCAGTTTCATCGCTATTCGCGAACTTTTCCATACAAAATTGCATATTGTGGCCTACAAAATATTTAAAGTGAAATTTAAAAATTGCTGTGACTCTGAAAAAAAGTGTTTTGGAACATGAAATCAGTAAATAAGCGACATTCTGGCATTTGACATTTGTTTATTGGTAAAGGGATTATAGAAAGTGTGGAGCCTTTGCGTAAAAGACTAAAGTTGATTATTGGTAAAGCCGATTGAGCCTTACCCAAACGAATTTTGAGTTTTAGCTTTAAATGTTGCAATTGTGAGCGTCCAAAAATTCAAAGTCGAGAATAAAATTCACTATTAGTACAGCGCATTGTGTTATTAGACAAAGGCCCGTTTTGAGTTCGAAAAATTTACCCTGGACACTAAAAAGGATTATTAGTATCGCGGACAGCTTCTCATGGAGAGTGGCTGTGACATAAATCCATCTCGTAGTCATCTATTAAATAGATCTCCAGATTCAGTATCATGAATTTTGGCCTTTTTAACCTCACTTTAAGCTTGTTTTTATTTTGTTAAGTGTTTCGAGATTGGTTTAACTTAGATTTGGTCTACTTTGAGGCCTCACTTCTGTTCAAGCTGAGTAGAGTTATTAAAGATGTAAGGGAAGTAACATTCCGGCCGCTTTACTAGTATCCATCAGTATTGACAGCTATTTGAAATCTGAGTGCACTGTTATCAACCATTTTAGTAGTTCATTTCCCCTTAATGGTGGCGAGTCCTTGGACTCGATACTTAAATGACCGCAGTCCAAATTTTTGGAGCCTGATAGCGATTTTGGGCTGCTAAGCGCTTCAAAATATATTCAGAGAAAGGGTCCGAAGTAGCCCTTGTTGGTTTCCTTTCCACCATTCAACATATCAGAGCCTCTACTCAAGTAAACAATTTTTTTCTCTTAAATATTCGGTCCTTGGAGGGCGATAAATGTACAAGCATATAGGGAGTAGTAGTCGGCGCAGTGGCTTAGTGGTTAGTGTGTTGGACTACTAAGCGAGGGGTCCCAGGTTCGAATCCCGAGAAAAACCAAAATTCCAACTTTACGTTTTTTTTCACTGCGCCACCTCTCGCGAACGTCTGACAAATATCCGAGAGTATAACTGTCATGAAAGAGCTTCTCAATTGGCCGTTTGGACTCGGCATAAATTTGTAGATCTCTTCCATTCGTCCCAAAAATAAAAACTCACACAAGACGAATGGTTGTGGGAAGCTAGGCTTGGGTCCATACGGACCTGTTGCGCCAATTATTTATTTATTTTTTATTATATAGGGAGTAGTGGTCCGGTTGGGGATACAGGAATTTTGGAAGCTCATTCACTAGTTTGTCTTATGAAAAAGATTCTTCGGTATGACACGCTATTAGGGTGTCTTAAAAAGTCCCTTCAAAGAAGTAGGTGGCAACAATATTATTCAATTACAACTTTTGGTGTATTGAAAATATATCAACGAAACTGGGCTCGATTGATAACAATTAAATTGTGTTTATTCCAGTTGACCTTATAACCATCGCATTCGAGGTTTCATATTCCACACAATGCACATTTTAGAAAGAGGTCCATTATGTAGGTGTCTATTCTAATGGTAAAGCAATTATTTAGTTCTAACATTAAATCCGAAATGACAACGCCCACTTCAGCGACCATCCGGTCAACAATTTGACGAAACAAATCAAAGGCCGTTCCGGTTATATCTCGCATAACTTCTGGATACCAATTTACCGGCCACAATTTTTGACAACAAAATGAAAACACTATTGAGCGCACTACTCCGCCATCAAGGGCCAGTTAATAAAAGCAATATACGAACAACTGATGGAAAGCAATGTAATTAGCGTAGCTTTGGAATTTAATTACCACCCATGGTTGCAGTCAAACGAAGATGCGGCTGAAAAATATTGTACCTAAATGCCGTCCTTAATTAAATAATTGCCACCACTTAAACATTTGCAATTGCACATAATAATTACCACCCTTAAGTGCACCATTGTTGTAATTATCCCATTACGTTGGGCCTCTATAGCCAAGTGGGTTTTGTCGAGTGTGTGTGTAAATAGGCCTTTTGCAGACGACGCGACGCAACGTTTATTAGCATTCATTTTGAAAATGTGTTTCTCGTAAGGAAACGTGGTTGAACTAGACTGGCAAAAGTGCGAGTGCACCATACACACATTATAAGAACGACCGACTTGGACAACGTTGCAGGAGCCAGAGGAGGTAATGTTGAAATAACTTTTGCAGTATGTGTGTGAGGTTAGGGATGCATGCAGAAGAGAATTTTCTGTGGTCGCACAACGAGCTGGCGCTTGGAGAAATATTTTCCAGGAAACCAAAAGCAAAACCATAAGCTAGCTACATCTGGATGTGTGTATGGAAGTAGGTACATACATTTGCCAGTACTGTTTGCACACGAATGAGCAGTGGGAAATATTTAATTCACGCAAACTTAAAACATAATGTTTGCTCATTGGTGTTAATAACACCAGCTATATCAGCTTATGGTTGTGATTCGTAATATAGGTTAGGTTAGGTTAGGGTGAAGTGAATGTCGGAAAAAGATGACACACTAAGCCGATGATGGCATACAAGCGAAATGAGAATGGACTCGTCTTCATAGATGTACCTTCTATACAAAATTGTCGCCTAGCCTTGTTGCATACTTGCCTTGGCCTTGCTTATAATCATGTTTAACCTTGCACACTAAATGCTCTGTAGGTCACATTGGTGAAGAGAGAAAGACCTAGCTCGTAGAGCGTTACAGCGATTCGCGATTACGAGCCCATTGGTAGCTTTTTAAGGACGTTTTGTGGGAGTTGCACATAAGCAATGACCTTGTAGACCTTTGCAGAGCTTTTACAGTAATTTCAGCTTATTGCTGACCAAGTTACAGAGAAGGCGAGATAGGACCTTCTTCTAGGGTTTCACTTCTGACAGTTGTTGAAGTTCATATAGCTATGTTTGTAATTTTTTTCTCTTCCTTTTTCTATAACTCTTATGTTCCAATTCTCTCTTTTATATTCATCCACAATACAGTATAGTGTATATAAATATTTACTATCAATAAATACAATGTTAGTTCACACTGAACATTCAACTTGATCGGGTGTTTCTGTTATCCGTTAAACAACAGTTCTTCTGGGAGGGATATATCCCTAGATTTGAGATTACAATTTGGCTAGTGACCAACAAACTCATTAACTCACATCTAACTTCAGGGCTGACTGTGGATTATTGCAAATGAATTGAGGTTAATTGAAGGGCCATCTATGTTGAGGATTGGAAATATTTTACTCCTCTTTAAAAGGTGGTTTTAGTCGGCAAAAATGCATCAGCTGTAGCACAAATGAATTCCCTAAATCGGAATGTTCTTAGTCCAGCGCAAAACTATCCGCTAAAGTAAGCAAAAGAAGAGAAAAAACGGGCTGTCAAAGTATTTCGAACATTGCGAATTGCATTTGCTACAAGTTGTAATATAATCGGCATAAGTCTTGCAACTCTCTGTGACAGAAATATATGTAAAAGAAAACTATGAGGACATATAAATTTGGTTAATTTGACAGCTGCCACTAGCACGATAGTTTCTAGAAACTATTTTTTAAAACATCAATAGGAAAATGTCAAATCTCAAAAATCGAGAGAGAAACCTCTCAATTTCAAGAGAAGTACCTGACCGGAGTTCTTACAAAAAGTTTAAGAAATGTTTGAGAAATGTCATTTTGACATGATCGTTAAAATGCAGCATCTACAAAATAAGTTGGAATTGAAGTTTTTATAAGGTAAATGCATACTGATCTTAACATTTTGAATGCGCTGATATGTTCTAGGAGAACATTCAATTATAACTTCTTTCTCCGACATTAGCCGTGTTTTTTTGAGCTTCGTTCTCAGCAAAGCAAAGTAAAGTAAGATTTTCAGCACACAAATTACAATAACTACTGCGAGTCTCGAAGTGTCAAGTAGAGCGTAGTTGTTGAGATTGCGTGCTGAAAATCCTACTTTACTTTGCTTTGCTGAGAACGAAGCTCAAAAAAACAGGCATATCGTTAAATACGAAAACAACTAGAGTTTTACTTGTCAAACTTTTGAGCTGTCACTTATTGTTTTCATTTTTCAGTAAGTCGAAATTCGGGGAGTAAAAAATTCGAAAAAATTAAAAGAGGAGAAATTGATTTTTCTTTCATTTTTTTTTTAAATTTTCGCACAGTTTCTTAGCAAATTTTTAATAATTTTGCGCTTGCAAAAGTGTACCCGAACGAATCTAATGTGTACAGTGGTTAAGAGTTTGAACAATTGAGTGACAGCAGCTTCTTTCGCATAAGCGGTATGGATCTGTGAGTCCAGATCCTTTAAAGTAATTTGCCTATTAATAAATAGAAATGCGGACGTTCAAGTATCTCGTTTAGTAAGTCTGACAGCTGTCTCGGTTTTGATTGCCTGAAATCGGTCATATGAGCAGCTGTTTTAGTTAACGATTATGGAGGGGTAGCCGACGAATCTAGTCAGGATATTCGTGACGGAGTATCAAGTTGACAGTTCGCATATGTGGCTGATGTTGAAAAAGTGACATTCCCGACCAATCTAGTTTTTGAGTTCAGGTTATATCTATATATATACCAATCTAGTCGGCTTAATATATCTAGATTCTTGAATGTGCCCAATTGCTCTTCCACATTGCGGGGTCGTAAGTTAAGTTTCTTAGTCTGACAGCTGGGTGACGTTATGTGTGTTAGCTTGGATTGACAGTAATTTCCATTGATGTTTATGTAAAGGCTCCGTAGAAGAGTGCACCTCCGCGTTTGACAGCTTTAATTTAATATATATCTCCTGTCACACAGAGCGCAAAATGATGACGTTTAACGTCCGTAAATTAATCTCACTGTGGTATTACAAACGTGTTCTGTTTGACGAAGTCTGAACAGCTGCCGACAAAACTAGTCAAGAATTTATCCACTTAGTACGCATTTTGATTATATATCTGACGTACAGTTTCCGCGTTAAGAAAAAGGAAGTTTAGAAGAATGTGCGGCTCCATTCACTAGGTCCATAACAGCACAGCATTGAAGTCATATACTTAGCCTCTATGAGTATAAGTTGCATGAGACTATGACGTATTGAATATTTGTTCCTATTTTAACTACACTGAATCAATGCAAACCAACAACTAAGCTAAAGCCACGAAGCCATTGACTCCACTATTCAATTCAACATCCCCGTTCCATTCGGTTTTCCCTTGGAAACACATTTCACTTAAAATCATCGCGAATAAACGTTCCACTGAACATCATCTGCAAACAAATTATTATTGCAAATGTCTGTTCCTGGAACGCGCTCACTTACAATTCTCCTTTTTCGCCGACTGCGAATCTTCTTCACTTTCCCATGCAAAAAACAGAAACTACTGCGTAAAGGATCTGGCAAAACTTTCCTCTCATATGAACAAACTGCGTGTAATACTTATAATTGAATTCGCAAACTTCAACTCAAAATTAAAACAGCAATAGGAACATTGTTAACATCAACTCTGTTCTTTCCAACAAAAAGTACGTAGTACGTAGTCTGTAGAGAAAACTTTTCCACTCCACTTTCAAAGGTGGCAGTTCGCCATGCCCGCATTCGCACATTCGTTCACAGCTGGACGCACCCTTAAATCGAATATGCTTAGACGGAATTTCGAATCAGTAATTAATATGCAATTTTAACGTCCGCGGGTTGATTTAATGCCGAACGGATCATGAAATATTGAAGTTTGCCCAGTTTGGTGGTCGTCATGATTGCTGCACTGATTTGGCTATTTTCGTTCGTGCGGCTGTTTCATTTCCGTAATTTATTTGAAATTTAAATGCAAATCCCGTGATGACGTTTACCGATAATTGGGTCAGAGCACGACCAGAAACTCTGCGTAATTTGTCATACATTTGCGTTATTGGAAAATTTAAGTTTTCCACTTTTTTGTTGTCATAAAATAGTTGCTGCGTTGCGCGAACTTACCGATGAGCCATTGGTTTTTCGGCGACTAGTACTCGCAGCCGTGTGTATAATGTGTATGTGCTGGCTGGGGGATCAAGAACGGAATGACATATTTTACAGTGTTGTCATTTGTTGTGATGGGGTTATGCCATAGTGACATGTCGGAATAATGTAGTCCATACTGTCAGTATGGGGATATAATAAAAGTTTAGCGCTTCCCACGGATATACATCATTTGGGCAATAAAAGGGTTTTGCGACCGAAAGCAATAACAGATAAATTGTTGGTTTCGGTTTTATTATTTCTATTTCATTAAAATGCATCTAGTGAGCGGTTTGACTGGTGAGGACTACATTTTATTAATGGTCGCTGTGTGGAAAAGAAGTCATAAAGTTTGACCGAATTGAAATCCCCGTCGAGATATATTTTACTGTTTTATTGAATTTATGACAGAACTCAGAAGTTTAGATGGAATTGATAATGGCAATGGGGTTTGATTCACTTATGGGGAAAACTTATAAAGGACATCGCATTTGTTATGGCGACAGATCTGCGTCAATGAAAACGTTTTTTCACCGGAAGGGACAGGAAACAGGCGGCATGTTTTGAAAGTAAACTATCGTCGGCGCTTCAAAGTTCTCAAAAATAAATTTGCTTTATCTTAATCCATTCAATAACTATGACAATGGCTATCATTCGGTCAATATTTCCAACGGCGCAGTGACATAAAGCCAACCGACATAAGGCCAAACGACATAAGTCCAATTTTAAAATTTTAATGTGGCCTTATATCACTTTCAGAAAGCGTCATAAGGCCAATTTGGCATTACGTCACTTTCCACTGTGCAGTTTCCAAGTTGCGAAGTTTCTTTATAACCTCTTTTTTTTTTATTACTTTTTTAAATTCTTAAAAACAAAACGCTTGGTCTTAAAAAAAAATTCCATATTTTATTTGAAAAACAGTTTTGAGACATAACACCAAATGTAGTCTTTCGCATTTGGTCTTATGTCTCAAAACAGTTTTGCCTTATGTCACAGCACCAATTCCAAAAATGAAAGTGCCCACTCTCAATTTTGTAAAAACTGTCAACGGTCAGACGAGCAGAAAAGTAGAAAGCAAACCTACTTCATAATTATGCATTGGTTACGGAATCACCATCCACAGGGTTGCCAGTTTGGCTTAAGAATGAGTTAGCGTAGTGATTTTTCCTTCTGTTTTGTTCACAACTAAATGATTCAAAATTAAGAATGACAATCGAGGATGAAATAAATGTTTGTAATTTGGAAAAGCTGTTAAATACCTAATAGATCGATCCTACAAAGCCAGTGGAAATTATTTGCTCTAATTAATAAAAAACTAGTGTGCTTTGGACCACACGACTGAAGTAAAACTTCTTTAGCTCCATCTATATGTACATACTTAGTTTACACATATTAATATATCAATTTTCTTCAATAATTTACTGGCTATGAGAGGAAGAGAGCAAGAAAATGGGCGCGCGCACTGCTCTCTCTTGCTCCTACAGTATGATACAGACAATAGGCCACGGTTGCCACTTACAAAAAAAACTCAAATTATTTTATTTGATTTTGCACAAAATTACCAGCTGCTAGAAGACATTGGAGATCATCTACCTATTTTCTTATAACAAACCCCAAACAAATTAGAGTTTCATGTCTGTATATAAATAATATGATTAATTATTATTATTCACCATCTGTCAAAAGAAGAAAATGAGTGCATTCTGTAATTGTTTGAATAGCAAATAAAACAGTTTTATATGGATGGTGATGAAGCATGTGCAAATAATGCAATGCGTTCACTCAGAAGCAGTAAGGTAGCATTTAAATGAGGTGATATCGAGTTCGCATTCTTGGTACATCTGCTCAAAAATTTACCATAACCAAATAAAAATTACCAAATTAGTAAAAAGCAAAAAGCAAAACAAAAATTCAAAGTTTGGTAAAAAATTACCAAAGTGGCAGCCTTGCAATATGCGTGCACATGTCTTAGATATACGAAACGTAACTGGCTAAGAGAGAAAGAAAAGAAACTGTGTGCTCGAACCTTTCTCTGTTGCTCCTACAGTGTGATATAGACAATATGCCTGCACTGCAGTGATACCAGGCAGGTATCCCACGGTTATACTCAAAATATCCCTTTTATGTTTACTAAACAAATAAATTTTTTATTTAAAAAAAATACTCTAGATTCATTCACAGACATATATATACCATTTTATGAAACAGTTAAATAAAAAAGGGAAATAAAAAAAAGAAAATGAAAGCATTTAGATATTTGGAATGACTTTTTTCTAAACATGAACATATTTAATTTGATCGTAGGTTGAATAATTTTTTTATTCTTAATGAAATGAGCAATTAGGAACAAAATTTGACCAAAAAGTAAAATCCCTTTCTTTTTGTACTATGAGGTCTGAAAAATCCCTTTCAAAAAATAATGACAAAAAGCTGGTTATTTTTTTTTTGCAAAAAATGGTTAAATCGGGGGGTTTTACATGTTTTTGACAGTCTGGCAACGCCGACCTCCATAATTTGGTGTGTTTTCTATCCATCTGTCAGTTGTATACGTTGTCGCAATGAGCATGGCGAATTCTATTGGTTTGGCCTTTCAGTCCGTTCCTTTGCAGATGTCTAGTAAATTTGTTTGTTATTGTGACGTGTTACCTGTGATTTTATGCGTCACTGTGAGTTTGGTTGATTAAAAAGGGCGAATCGGAAAACTGCGATCTGAATTATAAATAACCAAACTCCCAATTAGAAAAAGAGGGATACATACAAACAGTATTGTCGTCTTCTCGAAAAGGAGTAAGGTTTCTTAAAATATTATCCACTTTTAGAAAGGATGACTGAACATGGCCATGGCCACGGACAAAACATGAACCTCATTTTTGGCTTTCAATTTGCACTATCTCAAATCAATCATTAACAACAAGGGCCTGAAATACAGTGCTCTAAGGCGACTTTCTATACCTTTCAATCACCTGCCGCGATATACGTTCTTTAAGCCCTCCGTATGCAGATAGTATCCAGCTAGATAGATAGAGATAGATATAATTTATTTCTATAAATTCAATACAAAATACAAGTTCCGAAATAAGAACAATTTTTTAAAAGTGCTTTAAGTATAGAATTTAAGAAAAATAGGGACATTCTATATTTTGTGCACTGAGTACAAAAAATAGTGTTGAATGTCACTTCAAAGAACTAATACAAATTTCAAAAATTTAGATTTGGGTGGTAAAAATATAGCAAAAGGATATAATAGAAATAAAAAAAAATAGCACAAACAGAATTAAAAAAAAAATGTAGTAAGAACTTTAAAACTCAACTAGAATAAAAGAAGCAGATTACTTTGATGAAATTCAAACATAAGTTAGAACTCAAATTTGAACCAGAGTGTCTGAAAGTATAGATTCTAAATTAACAAAGTTAAAATTGAAAAGTCAGCATTTCACATGGCTTTACAGCATTCTATCGCCTATGGTAAGCCCCAGGTGTTTAAATTCGCCAACTCTTTCAATTGGGAAGCAGTTATCACTGCAATATACATTAGCACAAACAGAAGAGCTAGATCTGCAGTAGCAATTTAAAAGTTTATATTTAAGGCATTCAGGTGCGTGATATGAAACATTTGCTTCCAAACTTTTTAAAAATGATTAACTGAAAAACATGACTTTAGATTTTAAGCTTAGAACCAGATTATATTCAGCAACCCAGATCCTTAAAACATTTAGATCCCAATTTATGTCAGAGACTAGGTCTAAGGGACTATTCAAGCCATAAGAAAATACTATATCATGTACAAACGCAGTTGGTAAGCCTTTAAATTTAAGTGCAAGCAGTGAGTTGATATAGACAAGAAACAAAACTGGTCCTAAAACAGAGCCTTGGGGTACTCCCAAATTAAAGAGCCGAATTTTGTTCCTTTTGTGACCTATCTTCCTTCCTTGCGACCTATTTATTAGGTAAGACTTATACCAGTCAATAACGAAGCCACGAAATCCAGCTTTTTCTAGTTTACGCAACAAAATATTGTGGTTGACCATATTAAAGGCTTTGGTTATATCGATAAATAGCCCAGCCGTGCACTTTTTCGAATCCAGGCTTGACATTAATTGACTATACAAAATTGTAGAAGCGCATCTTCAGTATATTTTCCTCTCTGAGACCCAAATTGATTCTCATTAAAGAATTTAGTTTTACTTAGAAAGCTCACTATCCGATTTTTCATAAGTTTTTCAAAGATTTTGCTGAAAACAGGGAGAAGTGATATGGGCCTGTAATTACATATTTCACTAGGAGAACCTTCTTTAAATAAGGGAACAACATCGCGCATTTGAGGGCATCTGGAAAAACGCCCTCAAAAACACAGCGATTAAAAATATCTGCTAAAACCTCCACTATGAAATATGCAAACGTTTTTACAACCAAGACAGAAACACCACCAACTCCAGATATGTTTGAATTTTTTAAGGAACCAATTACACTTAATACCTCAAGAGGAGTTATTGGATCATAAACAAAGCTGTTATCGTTCATCACTTCAAAAGAGCTACTAATCCACGAACAGAAATTACAGAACGATAGGACGGCGCACGGCTGAGAGCTACTTTCTATATTGGTGAAGTAGCAGTTAAAAGCATCATCAATGACAAAATTGTCTGAAACTTCACGTATAACAGAAGGCTTACTAGAAGAAGAAGATTTATTAAGCAGGCTATTTACTAAATGCCATTCACTTCTTAGGTTTCCCTAAGCAGAATTAAGTTTAGTACGATAGTAGGTATCTCGGCAAATAGGAATCTCTCTTTTAAGTTTAGCGCACAATTTAGTTTACTTCCTTTTTAAACTCAGATTACAAGGCTCCCTCTAACATTTAAACCTTAGTTTATTTTTAATTCTTACCTTATTCAACAAGTAACTCGAAATCCAAGGTTTAAGCCTTGTTACACGCTGTTTATAAGACAAATCCGCTACTAAGGACATGTTTCTTGAATAAGTCAATAAAAATTGTGTATGAACTAGAAGCATCTCTACATGAGTAAACATCTTCCCAAAATTCATATACAAGAGTGTTAGTAGTAGTCAACAATAAAGGGAAATTAACCAAATACTACAAAGCCTTCTTTAAACTACTGTAAGTATGGATGAAGCCACGATACAGATGAGGAGGGCGTGGCAAGCTTGTGGTTGCTAGGAGGTTTTGATTCACTATACTTTCTACCGCAACAGAAAGAAGATAGAATTGAGTCAAGAGTCCAGAGTCTATTATATCACTGAGAAGGACCGACAAAACGTTGGGGGACTTATTATATTTACTTCCTAAAGCTACAGCTAAAGCCATCCCAGCACAAGACGGTACGTTGTGACGTGTTTTTATCTGCTCAAGATGAACTTGCAAAGGCTTTAGGTCGCATTGACCGTATCGGAAGCGATAGTCGTCTGTAAGGTTTAATCAATGACTGTCATAGGCTGTTTGAGGAGCCACAAACAAATCCTTGTCGTGCTTTATTCCACTCAAGGTTTTAGGAAGCAGTAAACTGAAAGTTTAGAGATAAACGAGCATTGAAACCAACCATTTTCAAGCCATCTTTTTGTTGACATATACATCTGGATTTGGCAGCACTTCGTATTACAATGCTTAATTGTTGAACGCAGCCATTTACTTCTTCCCGAATGTTCTCTGCGAGTTCTCTATATATTTTCTTCAAAAGTTTTACGTTTAAAAAAAACAACTTAGTTTATACTTATCACCATTATAAAACTCGCATTTCATTTTATAAATCAACACTTTTAAATTGACACTTCCAAGGCTCGAAGAATTGTGCTTTCACAACTCCCAGTGGAATCTTCATCCGCTTGTGCTCACATCCATGCATCGGCGATATAGATCATCCTTGGGCTAGTGAGGGTGCTATAGGATTTCTTGTGCCAAGGAGGAGATTGACAAGCATCAGTTTAAAGAGATCTAGGTGTTGATCATAAGCCTCAGAAGCCTTTGCTGTCTGTCGCCCTACTATTTATAAGAGGCTCTGCAGAATTCAGTATCTGTTGTTGGTTTGCAAAGGCCGTACTTACAAACAATCCCGTTGAAGATGTTTTGTTTCCCAACTTCCCACAACATCATACTTTAGACAGGCTTCGTATTCACTTTGTTGAGGAGCTCATATAAAACTTCGGCTTGATAGAGCCTTTAACCTCGTAAAGACATAATAGGCTTTTGTTTTGGGAAGAAGCTTTCAGGTGAAATATAAGCAGGCAATTACCTATATCTAAAGCTATAACAATGCCTGTTGCTATTTTTCTATAAAGTCTTGTAACGCGTGGTGGCGGACATCAGTTTTTAAGTCGAGAATAGATCAGCCGTAACGTTCCAGGGGCATAATCGTATGTAAGAACTCTTTGTCGATCTAGATGAAGTAAGGGTTTAAGGAGACTCAACTTCCGAAGCTTCCACGTATATTTCTTTTACCTAGATTTGTTACTATAGTCGGAAGGTTACCCCGACTATTAGGTCGGTTATTTCCCAGTCACCTATTTTCAAAATTTGAGAGTAAAAGTTGTGACTACTAATTTACCCTCTATCCTAGCCCTGAAGAATCCTCAGTGACCTCACCACCGTCTATGAAACTCATCTGCCAGTACGTCTTTATTTTGTGAGGATCTTCTGTCGGGCCATTATAGCCATGCCTCAGCTTATAAACTAAAGGGGCAAACTCCATTTGAACGAGGCCAATAACGAGGAAGTGAAATAAGAACAAAATCGTCGTTTAGTTACATTTACAGCACTCTGCAGCTGATGCCATAAACAGTGCCTGCCCCATTCGTACCAGAACCTTTTTTCACAAGTGAACCGAACTGCATATCCACGGAGAGTCCTCTTGTCCTTCCTATGGCATTCACTGAAATATAACAAAATATACATTTATTATGAAGCTCGACAACAGGCTTGTTTAATAAACTCCCTTTCCCGAGACCTACTCCTCTCATATTTACGATGTGGGAATAAAATTTAAATTATACTACGTCCTTTCCTCTGCAGTGGCCGGCCATTGCTGGAGACCCAGAACACTCTATCAAAACAGATAAACAAACAACTATGGTCTCCAGAAATGGCCGTCCACATAAGCGGATTAGTATTTCAAGTGTATAAAGACACACGCCGCCCACCACCCAGGCGCACATGCACTCACCGCAAAATAATACACAGAAATTAACTGCTCTCACTATACCTCGAACGACCGTCCAGCAGCATTATCCTGACAAATCTAAGTTTTTTTTTTCTCGTCTCCTCAGAGGCCACTGACTCTCTTTGTGTTTAAATTTATTTGCGAAGCTAATATTCCAAAAAAAAAAAAACACTAATACTAACACCCCTACTGCATCCTTGCACACAGACTGTACCAATGTCCATTGTAGACCACCCACTCGACCCAATTATTTATTCAACTCAAAGGCCATTTCCGACTGATGAATGTGTTGCAGGGACTATTGTGTAGCAAAGCATTTGGCTCTCATCTGTATGCACAGAGAATTGAAATCACTAAAAGTTCTATCCACTCAACCCCAAAGAAGAAAATAAAAATGGATAGAAATATCTACAATATAATATAGGGAGAGATAGAGCAGCTTCTGCACGTATATTTGCTAAGTAAAAATGATCCTTATGCATTTAATTTCCCTCACGACGAGGATACAAAGAGTAACAACCTCTCCCCTGACCATTTCCACAGTTCCCACTTCCCACTTCCCATACCGCAATGAATGCTTCTGTGTCCCAGCGGGTATACTGCTTCGTTCGGTTTCGTTTATACGACGGAGTCATAGATCCTTTGGCGCTGTACAGAATTAGAACCCTCTATCGGTTGTCCTCACTCGTGCCTGTGTGTTGGTCGGTCGGTCGGTATTTGCCGACCACTTAGTGTGAAGTGGAATACACTTTACTGATTTGATTATGAAATGGCGTTTTATTTGGCTCGAGTTACTCCCCTGATGCAGGACCGGATGCGGTTTTGTTTACTCTGGACAGGGCGTAGTGGGGCCACAGCTGGCGGGCTATAATATTCCCATACTCACCCGAAGGGACAAACGAACGCCAGCAGCACACAATTGCAATTGCAAGCGACAGTATAGCTAGCGGGAATGTTCAGTGTTTCGAATTAATTACCGCCATATTGCTTGTGGGGCTGTCAGTTAAATGACATATTGTCATTCGTAAGTTGTCCCGACAGCTGTACAAAAACCGGCACATAATATCGAGTGTGACTTGAGGTTGCTGTTGCTGTTGTCGTCGCACTCATGTGAAGGGCTGTTAATTTTGTGGTAGGGGCTTAAAAAAGGGCTGTGACACCGGAAATATTCCCCATTTCCTGGTACTAAATGGTGTCGCTTTGGTCCCGCTTATCTGAATTGTAGATGGAGTTCGAAAAGTCAACTCTAAAGTTATGCAGGTTGGCTGCGATTGCAGGGGTTGAACATCGCCCATTCCGGTTCTGTAAACCTTTGGATTGTTGAACGGGCTGTTTGAATTGGAACTTCTTCACCGTTCGCACAGACACAGTCGACAAACAGAAAGGCTTATATGAGAAAGAGGTCAATATTTACTACCAGTAATTGGGAGGAATTGGGCGAGCAAACTTGAATGGCAGATATTGAAATTCTAGTTGTAAAGTTGGTTGGGGGGCTCAATTGAGGATTGATTGCTTTTCGGTGCTTGAAACGCAATGCGTTTGAATTAGTGTTGTGTTAAAGTGTAATTAAATTAAAGTTTCCCAACATTTAATGTGAACAAGCGGCACACTAACATTTTCCGTCAAATAGTTGACTTATTTACCATTTGTAGATGATGTCAAACTACTTGATAGACATATTTTCTTAGCTGTCGTCTCAGAAGGCTGCATTCACAATTTAGTTGTCAACTGGGATATGTTCCAAGATGTTTGTTGTTAACTAAACAGCACTTCATCTTTGGTACATATATTTAGAAACTTGAGACACGTTTTGTTGATGGCATTCTCTTAGGCATTTGGAATTGAGATATCAGTAGGATAGTGTGTGTTGACAAGTAACAATGAAAGCTTAGTACATTGCCAGATCTAATTTTTAGCTCCCATACGAAACTCTCTCCAAAATTAAGCAGATCTAAATTTCTGCGAATCTTTTCGAGTACCACTTCGAGCAGCTCGAGCTAAAAAATCTAACTTTTGATTCAGAATGTACTTCAGTTATCTGTCAAAATTTAGAGCTCCTATTTAATTACTCGGCACAATCTTCTGTTGTAAGAATGAATGAGTTTTTTTTTAAACAGTTGTACAAATATTTACGTCTTCTTTCATTTCATATGTGTTTATATTTGTTAATGATTAAATTTCAATTTTGCTCGCATGAATTGAATTTTTGAAGGAAGTTATCTTCAAAGAACAGCTGTTTTCTGTGACACTTATCCACAGTCCACTTTTTGTCAAAATTAAACTGGGATTTTAGCTAACATTTGGAGAGAAAACTTAGAACGCAAAACCTATATTTGTTTTTCTTTCTACGTCAGTCACATATTTGAAATGTCAACTTAGTACATACTCAGTCATAAAATTCTTGCCTAGATTTGTCGGCTACCCCTCCTTAAACGTCAACTGAACGAATTGTTCACGTGACAAATCTGGGCTAAAAAAAACGAAAGGAAAACACTTCCAGATAGCCAGCTATCAGAAACTAGATTCTTGAACGTCCCCAATGGTGAACAAATCCATCTGGTAGTCGCTATCGCACAGGAATTAAGGTTTCTGGACATGAAGTTTATTTTTACGGGTCAGAGTTTTCTTGAAGGCAATTGATAAATGTGGAAGCGTTTCTCTTAGAAAGCCTTTGCGTTGATCTTTGCATTTGTCCGAATTTAAAGTGCTTCGCGTTAAGGGACCAATCCATAGAATCCGTCGCGTCCGTTGCTCCAGGTTAAAATAATGGAAGGTGACCCACAAGCAGCCGGTGGACAGGTTGCGGCCCATTGACAGTTGGCACATCATGAGAGCAGAGGAAATACTTTCATAGGTCGAATCACTGAGAGAATGAGAGAAACTGTCATCAGCTGTCACCGTATGCGACGGATTCTATGGGACAACTCTTTCCGTCAAATATGTACATACAAATTGACGATCAAGCACATGAGTTCTTTTCTGAATGAATGGCCTATTGTGAACAATCTGTTGTGTCACTGTGTCAAATGCAGCAACGTATTCAACTGACGTTCCCGACTAGTTTACATCCAGTCCAGACCAATCTAGAAAAGCTGTCAGTCTCCTGACTATTGAAAGATAATTTGAAATTTGTTGTCTAATTTGACATGTTTTGTGCATATGCTTTGATTTCCCGCGTATTAAAATTGTATCAACAGGTGTCAAGGCAAAGTAAATATCTATTTAATGATCTCCTTCTTTTCGCTGGTCCTTTCGTTTATCAGTGTCAGTTTTTCCTCTTCTCGAATGCTTTTAGTTCAGTCAGTACAAACTCTTCCACATACTCGGATTCATCAAACAGAAGTTCGATTAGTTCCGAATTACTTTCATCGCTAGACGAATCAACTAATATTGTTTATAAATAAGCAAATTCTTCGAGCTTATCAGACATTTTAAAGACATTTGTTGTAACGCCGGGAGCCTTAGCTGCATTTAGTAAAAAACGCTCTTGATCATGAAAAAATGATGAGACGAGTTTATTCTCTATAAATTATGACATAGCTTTAGTAAAACAAAGGAGAATTCATTAAAATAAATGCTTACTAATTTTTAGCAGCTTTTGCGGTCGTTTCAGCTCCGTGCGTATCTTCATTTCAAGTCTCGAGTATTTTTGTTGAAGTTGACAGCTCTCTGACGAACTGTTCGATTCAAATTTTAGCTGAAACCACCGAAGGACTGTTCGAATTTGTCTTTGTCCTCAACAACATGATTGTGACGCTTTTTTGAATTAGGTACCTTTCTGTTTTTTTTTTTTCATAGTTTACTACAAAAACTTTAGGTTCGTTCGTGTACTTTCAGCATAGAAAAATGAAAAACGTCAAATATCAGAAATCGAGAGAGAAATCTCTCAATTTGAAGAGAAATACCTGACCGGTTTTCTTACAAAAAATTTAAGTAATGTCATTTTGACATTATCGTTAAACGCAGCAGCATCTACAAAATAAGTTGGAATTGAACTTAACCTATTAAACTTAACATTTTGTTCTAGGAGAAAATTCAATTACAACTTCTTCCTCCGACATCGTTGAAGACGAAAATATATAGAGTTTTACTTGTCAAACTTTAGAGCTGTCACATAGTTGTCAGTTTGTCATTTTTCAGTAAGTCGAAATTCGGCGAGTAAAAAATTATCTCATTTTTTCCAATTTTCTCAGTACGTGGTCGCATTCGCACAGTTTCTTAGCAAATTTTTAATAATTTTACGTTTGCAAAAAAGTACCCGAACGAAGCTTTTTTTTTCTCTGAGACATCTTCTCCTTAGCACTGTCATTTTGACAGTCTTTTGGTCTTTTACATTTTTACTTCAAAAAGGAACAAACATACTAACAGCGAACGGCCCTACACATACACACCTACATAATGTACATGCGACTAAAACCACATCGATGTGTTCCTTTTTTAAAAGCACACATCCTTTACACTACCATTAATTCCTATTACGAATAAACGATCCAAAGCAAAACCATAGCCAAACGAGAAACGAAATAATCACCTTTCCACTGGGGGTTTTTATGGACTTTCGTGGTTGGCTGCTATCCTAATGCTTGGATATCTAATGGCACATATCCTTCTCGCACCCATAAAAACAATAAAGACAAGCAAATCCCATTCACAGAGAGGTGGGGTGCACTGGAAACCGAAAGTCCGTCAATCACATTCCCATAATTAAAACGGTTTATCTTCCTTCAGTTCGTTGCTTGCACACGGCACAGGTCCGCACACGGACACAGACAAATGAGGTTTCGGTCAACAACAACAGCAACAGAATCAGCAACTGAATCCAAAACGCGAGTAAGGGATTACTCCTTGTCGAACGGTGCATTTTGGTTTTGTGCAGTGGTTTTGCTCTGATTTGGTTTGGCCCGATTGCGAATTCTCATTAACCGCTGACCACGCATCCGTATAACCAGTAGAACGAACCAGCCATTGACAATCATCAAGCCATGATTGTGTGTCTAAATGCGCAATTTTCGCCTGTTTGAACTAAAATGATTTTGATTTACCGAGTTCCTATTTTTTGTTTGTCATTTGTGTTGTTTCAAAGTTTAATTAAACTTTTGATCGTATTGCCAATTTGATAAAGAAAAAAACCGGAGGCCATAAGTCTTTAAAAATGTTAAAATAAATAAATAAACGAACGGACGGGGCCTTTTGGCTAAATTGAGCGGCTTCTGGGAAAATGTAATAATCTAATTCGGGACCACAAACACAAAGTGATGGATACGTTGATAGGTACGAGGTGGGTATCACTTCAATCGACGTAAATGAATTTCATTTCTCAAATCGTTGGATTTGGTACTTGCGATTTTATAACCGACTTATGGTAAACTTTTCAATCTTTATAAGTGAGTTGTGACGCCTTTTCGGGTCCCGATTCGATTTACTTTCATTAAAAAGCTATAAAACAAATGCACTTCAGAATGAGGAGATTTTAGGCATTTATCAGGGAATAATTTTAAAAGTTAAAATGATTTGGCGGTGGCCACGGTTTAGTGGTTAAATTCTTAAAGTTGATGATAAAAAGCTTGTTTAGTGGTTGAAAAGGGACATAAGTAGAACATCTCTAAGTTGGTATTGCGCCAAACAAATCAAATCGTCAGATATTGACAGAAATGTCAACGCGACATTGGGTCAGTTTCCGTAACTTTCTTATGGCGTTTTCGATTGAAGAAAAGAATTGCCCTTTCTATGAAAAGAGCAAATCAAGTGCTCTTCGATGTATTCTATGTTTCATTGAAAAAAAAGTGCACTTCCATGTCAATTCTTAAGACAACAGAAGTATATTTTTAGCGAATTGCCCTGAACTCACCAACACACACTAACAAAATGTCAGAATGAAATGTTGTTGCGTTATTAGAAATAAATTTTTCGCTCGTGATCCGAAAATATACAATTATGCGTGCAAAATTTAAACTTAAATTGAAATATGCTGATTTGGGCCTTTAAAACATATATTTAACTGTAGAAAACGAAAAAGAAGTAGCAACAGAAAACCAAATTTCACATGGTGTCTACCACTATTACAAAGTGCTCCAAAGAAATTTCATTGGCATTTCGGGACAATTCTCTGGGATCTTCAATGAAAAATGCATAAGTAAAAGCCTGGAAATGTTATAATTGATTATTCACTAGCAAAGGAACGAAAATAATAAAGCATCAAAAATGTTTGTCAGATTCACGAAAATGTACCAACAAAAAATTTTAAATATTTTTCATTGCACAAAAACAGGGCTCGGTTTCTTTTTTGGATTTTTTTTTCATACGGACCTGTTGCGCAAAATATTTATTTTATGTCATTTTTCATTGGGACAGAAAAAACACTTTTTTTTCAGATTCAGAGCAGTTTTTCTGCTCCCGATATCAGCTAGCTGTCAGAATTCATGTTTCATTAGCCGCCAAAAAAAAAACACTTTTTTCAGAGTCAGAGCAATTTTGCGAATCTCGATTTCTTAGCAGTGTTATTTTCATTGAAGGGCCCAACCCACAGAATCCGTTGTGTCGACGGATCCGTCAATATTGCAGTATTCGACGGAACGAGCAGTCCCATAGAATCCGTCGCAGACGGTGACAGTCAGTGTTTTAAGTACTCTGTCCTCATATTTCCCACGAAACGTAATAATATTTCCCCATTCGCCGTATTCAAATTCCCTCTTAAATAATTGCCTTGATAGGTAGTTTTTTATGAAAACATCTTATTTTTAAAAGTATGTTTTATGTAAAGTAAGGTATATTTTACGGAAATAATATCATATTAAATTATTTTTGGTATAAAAATCGCAGTTTATAATGATTACCTTTTTGTATTCGAAAATGTTGGTACTAGCAAATCTTGGCAAAAATTAATAATCATGGTGTACATTTCACCAATACCAATTTTGCTGAAATTTCAACAAAAATTTATAATTTGAATGTTTTTTGCAACTTTTTACTTTTTCCCATGGAAGGCTTTTCGGACATCGAAATACCCACAAAAAGGAAGAAATCCCACTAAATAAGAAAACTGGTGATAGCCAATGACAATTTCTCTCATGCTCTCAATATTTCCACCAAAGCGCTACCTCTCTCGCTGGGAGAACCGTCAACGGATCGACGGACAGAAAAGTAGAAAGTTAACTTACTTTATCCGTCGCATTCGGCACGTGCGCTGCTTATGAGTCAGCTGTCAGGTACTGTGTATTAAATCTACCTGTCAGTCAAATACGTTCCCGCAACGAATGCGACGAATTTAAAGGGTTGGGCCCTTAACTCCAAAACCTTTGACAGTTGTCAAAAGTTTGAAGTGGAAAATAGAGCAAAATATGTGAATTTGGCCGCTGCGATGGATTTCAACATATATTGAATGGGTTTTTATAAACACAAATTAAAGTTTAACAGCTGACTTTTAAATCAAGCACCAACCCAAACGCAAAAAAAAATGGCACGAAAAATCTTAAATCTGAGAGCCAAATCTGAAAATCAAAATGAGAAAACGACATTAGGTAACAGGGATGTCAAGTTGAATAAAGTGAAGTGAAATAAAATCTAATTTATTGGAAATATGTAACTGCAATCGACTAAAGAGCATGAGATTTTTATTTCAATATGAAAAACTCAAATGTATAGGAACACATTTTTTTAGTGAAATTGAAAGAATATAAAAAAAAGTTAGAGCGCAGAAGAACGTCAAGTTAATAAATTTGACTCTTTATTGACTTTAAAACTGCATTTAATGCTGTCAAATATTTTGACAAAGGCCGATTGTTGAGAATTCGTTGCTTATTTTGATTGACATTGATATCTGCTATTTGGCCACCAAATTATGATAGACTGACATATAGCCAATCAAGATTTATTATTTGTAATTTGTAACATTCAAAAGTCTAGTTATCTGGACTAGATTTAGCTATCTTGAATGCAGAAACCAAATTGATCGGTAAGGTCACTTTTCTTACGTCAACCACATATACGAACTGTCAACTTAGTACTCGGTCACGAAACTCCTTACCGAATTCGTCATCTACCACTCCATAGAAATCAACTGAAAAAACTGTTCATTGGATCGATCTAGGCCAATCAAAGCTGTGACACATCATGTCAGACAGTTGTCAGGCTTACTAAACTAGATACATGGGACGTTCTTTGGTTCCATTGACAAGTCGCAGAAACTGAAGTTATTGTAATTCGTAGATAATAAAAGCAACGAAAAACCCGATCCAATAGAAGATGCCAGATATTAATTTCGTTTTTTTACGTCTCTTAATCGTAGGCGCAGTGGCCTAGTGGTTAGTGTGTTGAATTACTAATCGAAGGGTCTTAGTTTCGATACCACCGCGCCACCTCTCGCCAACGTCTGACAAACATTCGAGAGTTTAACTGTCATGAAAGAGCTTCTCAATTACCCGTTTGGACTCGGCATAAGCTATGTAGATCCCTTCTATTCGTACCAATAATGAAACACTGAGACAAAACGAATGGTTGTGAGATCTGTTGCGCCAATTATTTATTTAATTTTTAAATGTCATTATTGTATTTATTTTGTTAGTAACGGCAACAGCAAGATGGAGGCCTTTGATTAACTTCTGAACCGTTTAAATTTGAAGGTCTTTTGGTATATAGCATCGGCTACATTTTACTCGGATGACATTAAAATGAATTGCACGGCCCGTTCAATAAATACGTTGTCAACCCTGAATGAATATGTTCTATTTACTTCCCTCTTGAAGAATTAGTGGCATGCCTAACAGCTACAAGCCTGATTAGTTTAGTTTAGTTTCGAACAGAACTATTGTTGTTTACAAATAATTTCATTTAAATCAATGCCTGCCTCTGAAGTGTTTACTACTCCAGAAGGTGTAATATTATTAATGTGTTTACAACAAGCACTAACTATATCAGTATGTACCCACTCGAAGACATCTGAGTTAGAGTAACTTTGATCGGAGTGAATCCCTCTTTGATGACAATCGCTACGACACCAGTTTACACAAGATAAGCTCGCACAAACGATCATTATTGAAATATATGGATTTCACAAATATTTACCTTGCAATGCCAAGATCAAAATAAATTCATCGTGTTCCCATCAATAAGAATCACAAATATCTACCAGACACTTCGCTGGACTTCTGCATTCATGTATATATCTTTTAAAGTGTCGGCTGGAGTTTGTCCAAACAAACTCTCGCATACGTTTATCTGTCATAATCCCAGATGTGATGCGAAAAACTGAAATTTTCAATTCTCGAAATCCGTATACATACAAGAATTTCTCTTCGAATTGTACTGGTCTGCCTTTTTCATGCGGATTTGCGTCTCGCATACGGAATTGTGAGTTTGACACTTCAAAGAACGGTTTGTTTTTTGATTTGTGTGTGACAAAATAAGAGTCAAATTAAAGTAAATACAACAATTTAAATGGAAGCACTTATTGAATGATGTGCCTACCCATAAAATAGTGCCAAATAGTGCCATTCGTTAAAAGCAGTCTTGCAACTCTCGGATAGTCCCGTATATTTCGATTTAGACTAATATTTACGAACAGGTCCGTACCTGTTCCGGAACAAAATTTTCCGGTGGTCTCAAAATGGACAGCGAAACGTCTGCGAAAAGGTAGCGGCAAATAATTTGTGGAGAGTTCTATTAGCTGATACACAAGTAGCAGTGTTACCAGCACTGGCTATTTATATCTGATTTGGCTACTCGACTTTTCACTGGCTTCTCAAAATTGTCATTTGGGATTTATCGTAATTTACGCTATTCACTTTAGAGTTTGGCGATTTTTAGTTTCCTTAAGTTTAGTACGCTGCTCGCGCTAAATTTTCGCTCGCATACAAAATTCTCCAAAATTTAGCTGAGCTAAACTTAAACATTTAGTTGAGTGGTACGCAGCTCGATAGTCAAAATAATCAAACTTTTGTTTCAGAATGTACTTCATGTGTCTGTCAAAATTTAGCGTGTTAATGGGTCGGCACACTTTCTCAAGCTAAATTGTGACAGATTGTTGTGTATTTGATGTTCTGTTGTGGAAAAGTATAAAAGGATGAGCTTTTTTAATTATTACATAGACGAGAAGCACCTAGAATCGAAAAAAGTTGAAATAAGAGAGAGAAACACATTTTAGAAGGAAATATTTTAAAAGAACATCTGTTTTCTGTGACACTTATCCAAGTCGTACTCTATGTCAAAATTTAGCTAGCATTTTTAGAAAGAAAAGTTGGAGACTAGATAAAATGTAGCTTAGCTCGAGCAGCGTACTACGCTCTAGGAATTTATTAAATGAATACTTTTATTGCGAACGTACTCTTTTCGTATAACTAAAACTTTCTAAACAATTATAGGCGTGCTTTTTTTAGCTTCGTTCTCAGCAAAGTAAAGTAAGATCTTAAGCACACAATTACAATAACTACTGCGAGTCTCGAAGTATCAGTTGTTGTAATTGCGTGCTGAAAATCCTACTTTACTTAGCTTTGCTGAGAACGAAGCTCAAAAAAGCAGGCCTACTGTCGTCTTTAAAAATAATGTAATCAGAATTATTGTTCCTAAATAATTGCAAAAAATGTACACTTCTGATCTTTGTATTTGTGTTTGGCTATTTTTGGCTGAAAGAGTTTTTAAATTTTCCTCCATACCTCTTATAAAACCTGTACAAATTTCAAAATGCAGGCAAATAATGTCCGGACAATAAACGTGAGCAAAAAGAGAGTGGAGAATTGTACCAAGCAATCTACTACAATACCCACTTTTCCGCGATCATTTCGCAGCATCTGCGTACTGCAAAACGAAAAGAAGAGTGAAATTTTTAGTTCATGATTTCGTTGTCATTTTTGTATGGGATTTTTCGGAACATGTCCATACTAGCCTTAACTGATTCATTAACTGACAATCGCACAAATGCGTAGCTTATACCTATCGCCCAAAGTAGCCATTGCGAAAACACATAAATGTTCATTAAACATACAAACATTAGTACTTCTTTTTTTTTTGTCAATCGAAAACAAAAATTCCCAACCAATTTAAATTTGAATATTGTTTTTTTTCTTTTACAACCTGTTAAAATGGTTAACTTGACGTGCTCTAAAATTCTACCTCATTCGATAGGTGAATATAATTTTCGCATATGTGGAAAAAAACCCGTACCGCTTTGGGAATACCAATTTTTCTGCTATGCGAAAATTTCAGGCGGATTTGCTCGTATACGAATTATGCTATGCGGAATTTGGGAATTGGGGGTCAGTTCTATTTATGTTCTAACCCGATACCTACCTTTGACATCCCTGTATTCGATGATGAAGAAATGGAACCTGTACATGTTCTCCAGAGATGCTAACAAGTTTGTTCAAATTTCCATCGATGAATTCCAGTAAATAGACTTAAGATATCGTACCGTTCGTATCGTCTTCTTCTTCCACTGCCAGCCAAACTCTCAGTTCAGTTAAGAAGTAAATAAGACCTTCATCGTTATCATAACACCTTAAATAGGTAGCAATCAATGCACACTTCACATTGAAGTGGAATGAATAAAGTTCTTGTGATCGGTGAGTCGTTATTCGTCGCAGGGGACACTCATCCCTGGGATTATAAATGTGGCTTACCTGGACGCAAAATTTTCAGTACCCAAACGGTCATTCAGTCAAAATGTGGGAACGGACAGCACCATGGCTGTCATTCCTTGTGAGCGCGATTCTGCTGTCACCCTCCTTTTCGTGCGGGACTATCGAACAACGTTTCCAGTTTGCCAATTCGGATGTTTACATCAGACTGGTGCGTTCCGCAAAGTTAAAATATTCCATCATGAAGGGTAAGCAAAGCCAAGGGTAAAACATTACCCATGACATCAACCACTTACACTCTCTCTCTCCCCGTTTTAGGTAGTGAATTGCTACAGACTGTCACTTTTGACAACTTCTATACGGACAGCAACTTTGTCCTTAACTCTAACGGCAGCTATACGCTGCAATCGAAAAACTCATCCATACTCTTCGAGCTGATCCAAAAGTCCAGTCAGGTGACACACCTCCGAGTGTCCCGAAACTTTGTGTCACGCACTGATCAACCTATGGACTGTATTGATTTAGGAATCGGTCAAATGCATTGGTATGGTGGCCCGCAAGATCGTCACCAATATTGGCCAGTGGAACGATTGAACTTCACCAAGTATTCCTACCTCACGAAAGAAGACCACAACGCTGGTGTAGCCGAACGTTATTGGCTGAACTCTCGAGGCGTTTTTTTCTACGTTGAGGATGAAACGCCCTTATTTATCGATCAGAATTCCGTAGGCCACGAGAACCAACTCTGTTTTAGTGCTCAGCTGAAGCTGCCATATAGCCGAGACGCACCATCTGCAAAATTCCACTATCAAATTGGAATCGGTAGAAACGCCAAAGCGGCCCATATGTACGCCGTTGCAAATATTCTGGGCAAACCTACCGACCATCCCGATCAGCGAATGGTCGAGCATCCGATTTGGTCGACTTGGGCCATCTACAAGACCAACATCAACGATCAGATCGTAAGGGACTTTGGAAACGCCATTATCACTAACGAATTCAACAACAGTCAACTGGAGATCGATGACGACTGGGAAGACTGCTACGGTGCTCTGACGTTCCGAAAGAGCAAATTCCCAAACATCAAGAAGCTCACCGACGATCTGAAGGCACAGGGTTTCCGTGTAACTTTGTGGATACATCCGTTTATCAATAAGGACTGCACCGCCACCTATGCGGAGGCCAAAGCAAAAGGCTTTCTTGTGCTGGACCACAACAACAATCCGGACACACAATGGTGGAATAGCAAAGCCAACGAGTCTGCGTATGTAGACTTCAGCAAGCCAGCCGCAGTAGATTGGTATGTGAAGCGACTTAGACGGTTGCAAACTGAAGACGGCATTGACAGCTTCAAGTTCGATGCCGGTGAGAGTAGTTGGGTGCCGTCCGATCCGGTCTTGCAGGGATCAGTTAACTTCCATCCAAGTACCATTACGCGAGACTATGTAAAGGCGGTCTCGCAGTTTGGCCCACTGGTTGAAGTACGTACTGGACAGGGTACACAGAACTTGCCGATTTTTGTGCGAATGATTGACAAAGACTCCGAATGGAATTGGAAGAACGGACTCGTGACTTTGATAACAACCCTGCTGCAGTTGAACATGAACGGATATCCGTTTGTGCTGCCAGACATGATTGGCGGCAATGGATACGGCAATAAACCAACAAAAGAGCTTTTCATCCGCTGGCTGCAGGCGAATGTGTTTATGCCGAGTTTGCAGTTCTCCTACGTCCCGTGGACATTCGATGCAGAGACCGTTCGAATAAGTCAGAAATTCACCAGCCTGCACAGTTTGTATACGCCGACGATCATGGAACGATTCAATCTGGCTGTTCAGACTGGAGAGCCAGTCAATCCGCCACTGTGGTGGGTTGACCCTGAAGATGAGGTGGCCCAGGGAATCTTCGATGGTGAGTGGAGATTTTCGTTTACCCTTATTTTATTTATGTGGTTTTCGATTGGGCGCTCTCAGAGCACTTTTTTACTCTCAGAGCAATTTTTATGTTCGTTTGGTACAAAAAAAGAGAAATATTTTTCAGATTTCAGCACTAGTTTGACAACTAGTGCAGTTTGTTTTCGTGAACATTTTCAACTGCAAAGAAATGCATTGCATCGAGAGGATCTATTTTTGATAATGTACAAACGTTTAGAAATCAATTTGGGCGCAAGCTTCAAATGTTTTAATATAAAATTTAACCAGTGAATGCAAAGCGCTTAGAAAAGTGTCGAAGGATACACATATTCGAACTGCACTAATATCAACACAAAAAAGAGCAAGTGACGTTTTTATGTTCGATTATACACACGAAATCCGAGAGCAAATCTGAAGAAGCCCAATCGAAAACCGCATTATAGTGTTGGAAAACAATTTTTCTGGATTCTCTTAAACTGATTATTTTATTTCCTAAACCCACGCGACACTGAACGCGTTCATTTATATTAGCCACTAGCCGTAAGACGCAATATCATTTTTAGAGTGGAGTTGTTGTTTTGGTATATACTTTGATCTAGACCTAAAACAACAATTTTACCTCTGAATCGAGTTTTTTGAGTTGACATCACCTTTCTAACCTTCAATCAGCTGTCACTTTCGTAAGCAATCTCTGCTTTAACCAGTGTTGGCAATCAAATTTGCATTGAGGACATTCCCAGAATCTATTTGAGTAAGTCTCACAGATGACGTGACTCGATTTATTTCAGTTGATGGTCCTAGATCTGTCACATGAACGGTGATTTTTCACTGGAGCTTCGTGGAGAGATAGCCGACGAATGTAGTCAACAGTTTTGTGACTGAGTACTAAGTAGACAGTAAGTATATGTGGTTGACGTAGGAAAATTGGCGTTTCCAACCAATCCAATTTTTTCGTTCAGACCAATCTAGTTGACTAGATTTTAGAATGTGCCCATTTTTAGTTAGCTCGCAAACGTCAAATATCACACAAAAACTTAACTTAGCGTTATGGTTCATACATTTTACAAAGCGTTTATTATTATATTCGGGAGCGGGTATTCAGGGGTCAGATTCTGTGCGCCCGAATGATTTGCCCTATGCTACACAAGCAAATTTCTTCGTGCACACGAAAACGTTTGAACGTTTCGCCTTACAGAATGCCGACCCAGGTTTGGTTGTGTTCATGCACTTTACAGAACTGTCGACCCATTTTGATTTGATTAACTAAATATTCGAACTCGTTTTGAATTCACAACCTGTCAACGATGAACATACTTATTTCGACTTATAAGTTGACTTAAAATGAGCTATAACCTTCATTTTACAGAATTCCTTCTTGGCGATAAAATAATCGCTGCTCCAGTTGTAGCAGAGCAAGCTAGACAACGAGATGTTTACCTACCGAAAGGTTCATGGAAAGATGGCAACTCGGGAGTGATATACCAAGGCCCCCGCTGGTTAATGGATTACCCAGCACCGCTTGATGTTTTACCATATTTTGTGCGACAAGATTAGGCTAAAAGAACTATAATTATGTATATTTGTTTGTAAAATTTAAACATACAATCATAACTATAAAAGTGCATAAAAAAATAAATGTAAGTTGTTAAGAAATAAAAAGAAGTAAAATATCACAGTTAATTTGTTTGCTTTGGCATCACTTAGCGCAGCTAATGGACTCGTCACTTTCTGAAGTAAGGGCTTCCTTGATCGTTTTCAATTCGCTGCGGTCGGTGAGTAATGCTGATCGCTCTTCGAATATCATATTTCGGAGGTCCATTATGTTGTCAAGGCTGTAAGAAGAATGAAATACAAAATTAGTGCAATGCTTACATTGGCGAGCGAGTGACATTTAATAGACAAACGACGGGGGTCCCTAACTTAAAAGGGCTCTAATTTGAGCCGCTTTTGCATGGTAACAAAGAAACTAAACCCTTTACAAAATTTGTTTGTTGTGTGAATATTTTCTTCAACGACTGTCTGTCAATAGGTCGGTTTTTTTGGACATCTATCTCAGCAAAGTAAAACTAGGTAAAATCTACTACTTGTAATACAAAAACTAGTGGGAATTTCAGAAGTCAATAGTGGACTTACAACATCACACATTCCTAACACGGAATGTGAAATAGCCGGCTGACTAAAAGGGACAGCATTACATAGCGTGACAAATATTTTGGTCGGCCATCATTTCATCCAATTATGGAAGAATTCTGAATGCCGATTATTTTTTACAGCGATGGCCCAAAAAAATGGCTTCCGTTGAATTTATTTATGCATGGTTTGTTCAATTCAACCGATGTCGTTTTCCATTGGGCAAAAAGAAGCGTCCGGGAGAGCCCAGAATCGAAAAAATCACTTCTGAAACCGTTCCATTGGCACAAAAAATACTCTTCTGGTGATTCTGAGAAGATAATTTTGCTTCTCGATTTGAAGTCAGAATCCACTCAAGAAGCACTCACACAAATGTAATTTATGTATTTTATACAAGTCAGCTGACAGCCGCCGTAGATTATTTTGTTGGCATTGCACCAATCCTTTTGTGGGTTCAATAGGAAGCAGGTTTGTTGTTCCATTGGATTGAACCAGTGGAAAACGATATGATTCTTCTGCTTCTGAGAACTGTACGACAAATAGTCTCAATTGACTTTGCTTTGGATTTGAATCACTCGATTTGCTCTGCTTTCTTCCTATTACTTGCTAAGTGTTGCCAAACCTGGCAGCACTTTAAAGCCAGTCACGACGAATGGCAGAAATGGCTTTGGGCGGCAAAAGGGCAACTGTCAAAAGCAAAAAGCGCGAAGATTATTTGGAAAACCTAGACTACATCTTATCCTAAGATTGCGTGAAAAATTAATTTTATTATAATTATAAAATTATTATTTAAATAGTATATAAAAATTGAGCCTTAAAATTGTTTTCGTTTGTCGCCGATGCACGCCTTAACGCATTTACCGATTATAACCAAACTTTCACACATCTTTGGTATTGGTCTAAATGTGGTTTTTGTGAAGTTTGGATGAAATCGGAAAACGTGTGCGTGTGTTGTGCGTGCGTGAACAAAAAACACATGAATTCCAGGGCTCCCTCCAAAAGTAGCAACTAAGTGACAAAATTATGAGTTTGAGACCTTAATCCAGTTCATAATTCCATAAATGTAATGAAAGCTGACGATAGTGTAATAAATTCGGGCAGAATTTCACTTCTTATGATCATCAAATTTTCAAAAACGATATCGTCCCGACGATTATTGTTATACGGAATCTGCCCCCAGTACATTTTGGGTTGTTTCCACGCATAAGGCCCCACTAATAATAATTTTTAATCTTCACATTAAATATTTTTTAGGTCACAATTTTGTATGAAAAATTATGCTAAATTGAGTTCAAAAAATTTAGCCTAAACACTAAAAATGATTATTAGTATCGCGGATAAAAATCAATTGCTGTGGGTTAGTCGGGTAAAAAGTCAAGAACGGCTCGACGGATTTGAATGATTTTTTTGTTGTTTTGTTTGTCTTTAATCAGGGATGGTTTAAGAAAAATGAAAATTCGGAAAATTCGCAGCAGGTGGCGCTGTAGGCATTTTTCGTTTTTCATGTATCTCCTCCTATAAATACAAGGTTGGCCATCCGATGTTGTTTGGCTCTCTACTTTTTCTAAATGAAAAACTTCGATTCTGTTTTTTGATTACGTTTGTTTGAACCTTTAGAATTTTATTGGTCAAGTCGAGAAGATGATATCGGCCAAATGGGAGCCGTCACAATTGATTGCCATACGGGCTCGTTTTATGGCATTTTTCATCACTTCGGGCGACAGATTCTCGTACTCGTGTCGAATGTTGTCCTTGAGGGCTTCTAGTGCGGGCCAGTGCAAATCGCTAAAACGAGAGATGAGGCGACCCGGGAACACCGCCTTCAGAATATCGGTTGTGGCTCGCGCAGTGTGCGCCGTAGCTCCGTCCTGTTGGAACCACATGTCCTCCAGTCCTAATTCGTCCAATTGCGGCAGAAAAAACTCGGTTAAAATGGCCCTATAGCGCGCACCGTCCACTGTTGTCGTTTGACCAACCGCGTTCTCGAAAAAAAATGGCCTCGTCAACAGCGGCGATATTCTCGGCACAACGAGCGCTCCGTGGCCGGCCACTCTTGGCAACGTATCGTGTGGGCCCATACTCTACAAGGCTGGTGGCTAAACGGCGCAGTGTTTGCGCAGTCGGTGTCGGACGGCCGTGGAATCGGCGAGACGGAATTCGCGCTGCGCCAACACTACAGACGAATTGTTACGCAAAAAAAAAGACACGATTATTCCGCTTGTTCTATATCTGTCTAGTCCACAAATGTGAAAAAAGATTTGACATTGGCGGCCATTTGCAGAAATAAAAATGAAATAATATAATTGTATATATCAAAATGAGTCACATTGTGTTTGAATTGATGTTCTCTTAATGCGTGAACCGATGATAGGTGATGTTAACACCAAAGTTTGTATGTTTATTGGTTATACGAGTTATATGACTTTTCCTACGTCAGCCACATATGCAAACTGTCAACTAGCTGTCGGCTAGCCCTCCATATACGTCAACTGAACAGCTACTCATATGACTGATTTCAGCCAATCAAAACCGTGATACATCTAGTCAGACAACTGTCAGACTTACTTAACTAGATAATTGAACGTCCCCAATATGTGTGAATGAGAATGAGTATCCATTGGAAAAGTTCCAATTGAAAACGATTAAGAGAACACGATTTAATGAATAAAGAATTGGAGAAAGGAGATGACCGAGAACACAAAGACTAGTGTGGAGTCTGGCATCTGGAATCTGGATGGAGTGCGGTGTCGGTGTGTGGATGGGTATAAGTAGAGTTGAGTATGGATAGAAAGTTCCAATGGGAATCGATTAAGAGAACACACCACTAACGAATGAAAATGTTTAAATTGAGCGTATTTTATATAGTGATTCCCAGTAAACCGTCTTCAGCATACACAGCTGGTCAAAAATATAGGTGTGCTGTGCTTTGTTACTAGTTGATTTGTTCTTGTTGCTAAATAACAGTTCTTTTGCTAACAAGACTTGTACCAGTATACATTTTTATTAAGAAATGCTTAGTTCCGTCAGTATGACGCCAAGCTCATTGCATTTACTGAGTGTACTGTTAAGTATTTTATTAATTTTCGCTGCAATACAATTTTGTACGTTTTAAGAGTTGGCCATGAAAATAGGTGTGCTTAAATAAATTGTTTAAATTTAGCGATTTGTTGCAAAAGTGGTATTAAAAATTGATTATCTTTAAAGGTTAGTTTGTTTTTTATCACAATTTTTTGTTTAAGTTTTTTTGTTAAATCATATTTTAAGATGGGTCGAAAAGTCCACTGCTCTGCGGAAGAAAGGCTAGTAGTTCAGCGGTTAAGGGGTGAGGGTAAAACCTATAAATTTATAGCAGATGCCCTTGGAAAGTCACAGAACTTCGTTACCAATGCTCTTAAGCCAACATTAGACAAAAGAAAATAGAGGAAGGCCGAAAAAACCACAGCTACTACTGTACGCCGCATTTTACTTTTAGCGAAGTCAAATCCGTTTGTTTTATCACAGACTATAGGCTCACAAATTGGGGATGGAATCAGTGCACGCACAATCCGCAGGTGACTTCAGAACTTCAATCTCCCAGGAAGAGTCGCCAGGAAAGTTCCACTCCTAAGAGCTAAGAACGTAGGGTCCCGAAAAGCGTTTGCATTTAGTCATAGAAGTTGGAATGGACCTGAAGGTGTGAAAAAACGTCGAAATATTCTGTGGAGTGACGAAACAAAAAAAAATTCATTCTTCTCGGATTGTGGGCGTAATGTTAGGCGACCAAAAGGAAAAGAATACCATCCTCGCTATACACTGAAGACCGTTAAACATGGTGGAAGAAATATAATGGTATGGGGCTGTTTTTCCTGATGGTCCTATATTCCGTGTCAATAACATCATGACAAAATATGTACATCTGTCATGCTTCCATTTTCCGTGGAAAACATGCCCCTCCGATGGCATTTCCAACAGGACAATGACCCAAAACATACAGCCGGTATTGTGAAAGATTGGTTTCGGGATCAAAACATGGCCAAGACAATCTCCAGATCTCAATCCCATTGAGATCTTGTGGGATGAACTGTAAAAAAAAGTAAGTGGTCAGTTCTTCACTAATGGGAATCGACTGTGGGAAGTAGTCCAAAAGGAATGGTATTCCATTCCTCTCGAAACGTGCCAGAATATGGTAGGGTCAATGCCACGTCGACTCCAAAAAGTTTTGGAAAATAATGGAGGATACTCAGGTTATTTGAGTAAGTTAAAAAAAAAAATTAATATAATCTATAATTAATGATTATTTAGGAACACACCTATTTTTTTGGCCAAGCGGAAAACAAAACTCCAAAAGTTTTTGTTATTTTTTTGTTAAATTATTCGAAAAATAAACAGATTACTATTTTCCACATTCAAAAATAATGTAAATTTTATTAATATAATTGTAAAAACAAATTGAATAAAAATGAAAAAATTTGGTTTTTAAAAAAGAAAGTTCTCACACCTATTTTTTTTTTGACCAGCTGTGTATACAAAAAAGGTGTGTATACATTTTTTGTATATCAAGAAGTAAACTGTTTTTTATGCGAATGAAAACATTTTTTTCACCAAATTACTAATTACTCTAAACCAGTCAATGTATCGCTACAATTGGTATTTGCCGTTGAACCAGAGGTTATGCCGGATGTTGTGTGCAAATTTCAGCCTTCTACGTCAATTAGCTTCTGAGATAGACCTAGGAACAAAATTGGTCTAGTGGCTTTGCACAGAGATCGTAGCGAAACTAATAAGGTTCCGTTTTTTCCGCTGTCGAAAACTAAGTTGGACGATCATCATGTGAAGGCGATTTTTAATTTTTCAGTTTTTGGGTTATTTTTTTTTTGTTAGATCTGTTGCAGTCCTGCCTGCGTGCATTGCATGATGATCATCACTATTCTGGGTGCACGCAGCCAAGAAACTTTGTGGTAGGATATTTTAAAGCGTTCCTAGTAGGGCCAAGGGTTGATCCAGAGTTCTAAGACTTTGAAAGCCAGTTCTTATGTTATATGTAGGAAACAGGCATGAGAATAGGGGTGATCAACTAAATTTGAGTTTGGCCATTGCGAATGCGGCAGACCAGAGAATTGGGTCCCGATTACTTCTTGTTCCCATAAGGGGCTTCACTAAACTTGTCGTAGATCCCTGTGCTTTTATGTGTGTTGTAAAGATCCCACTCCGAGGGCAAACCTGAGGATCGCCAGAACAATCTCTGCTCTGTAGATATGCTATTTCCGGCTTCCCGGACGCTGAATGCATCCCAAAGTTGTCCGTTTTGTAGCACCAGCGGCTATAGTCCTTGCCTTGCTTATTAGCCAACTGAAAAACGTTTTCCACAACAGGTTTCTACTCATCAAATCTAACCTTCGTTGTCTCGGAACGTTAATGAACAGAGCTACACCTTAAGGTGGGAGGTGAATTTTATGGTTTCTACTTAAATCCTACAGAAGATGACGGTGAGCCAACTATTAACCGAGATTAAATTTTGTTTTATTACAGTCATCTCCGAAGACGTCGTACACAAATGTGGATCGTGCACTTGAACTTTCACCATGGTTTTACTTACCCCAAACAATTGCTCTGCTTGAGTTTCTCCTCCTGAACTTTCAACGACTGCAGCTTCAGCTTGTGTACCTCTTTCACGAGCTTCGTCCACTCCTGCTTGTAGAACCGTTTTGACTTCTCCATTTCAGAATATCGTTCCGACTGCTCTCGCTGCAAGAGGTGATTTTAAATCTCTAGCCCTCCACCATTACAGCTAAACTTACCAAATCTTCAAGTAACCCAGCCAGCTGCTCCTTTGGAAGTGAATTCTTTCTCATCTCATCCAACTCCGCCTCCAGTTGCGCAGATTTCTCCCGCAGCTTTGCATTCTCCGCCGCGTTACGATTATGTTCCATTTGCTGTTCCTTGAACCGCAACTCCTGCAGCTTTAGCTCGTAGTCCATATCGTCCTTGATCCGTCGCGCCTTTTCTTCGATTTCCATAAACCGTACCGTGTAGCGTTTGTCGAATTCATGCTTAGTCTTTTCAAAGGCACGCTCTTGTTCGAGCTGCTGCAAGGCCTTTGCACGCACAGCAGCTTGAGCTTTTTCCAGCGACTCCGTCAAGCGACTGCATTCATCCAGTTTGTCCTGCAGTTTCTTAGTCATTTCCATCTTCTGTCGCTCCCATTCACCCGATAGCTGTCGCAGGTGGAAGACCTCTTTGCGCTTCAACTCGTTCAAGAAGTCCTCCATTTGCTGGCACTTCCAGTCTTCCAACTCGGCGATTACCTCGTAAGCCATGTCATCTGGTGGTGTAAGTTCTAGGGGTTTGCTACAACTAACTAGAGGATTCGAGCCGCAGAACTTCACAACTTTCTCTTTCTCTAGATCGCTTTTGTTAGCTTCGATGTGGACTTCGAGTTCAGTTATTTCCTTTTCGGCGTGGATTGTGGGTGGGAGATCAAATAAAACGTTCACGTCCGCCATGTCACCGCTTGCTTTCTTATCAATGGTAAGCGGCGAGTGGACTGGGTTCTCGGAACCTAAGTCATCTGACGGCGGGGGTTGTGGATTTGGGATGGTGGATGGGAGCTCAAAGAAAGCCTTCACATCCGCCATGTCACCGCATGCTTTCTTATCAATGATGGGCGGCGAGTGAAATGGGCTTACGGAGGGAATGTAACTCAAGCTGAAGATGTATTCGACGGTGGGTCGATCGGGCGACTCAAGAATCTCGAAGAGCGTCTGCAAAGAGAAGGACTCCGTCACTTGCCACTGACTGCCCTCGCTGAAGACATCCACAGAAGCAGGCAGCAAGCCTTCACACGTAAACTTGTAGTTTCCTATTGGAAACACGATATAGAAAGCTGATGAGCGAACAGAGGCTCCAATGGCTTACCTATGATGCTGTCGTTATAGTACAAGTCAATTGGTATGTAGAACACTCGCTTGAAGTAGTCCTTCAAGCTGCTCAGCGATGATTTGAAACTCACCGAGATCTTCTCGTAGATATTGTACACCCCATCATTGTTTCCAACGAGAACCACGTCCGAAGGGCAACCGAGGAATTCGTAATGAAACCGAAAGATTGAACTTTTCCCAGAACCGACGGACAACTTGTCCAAGTGCTTGGCGTTGTTCAGAGTCAGAGTAGCAACAAACGTATCACGGTCCAGTGGTCCATTTCCAACTTGCAGGAGGCATTCGTCTTCGAGAAGCTTTACATAAATCCCCAGCTGAGGCTGTAACATGAGCGAGGTTTCCGACGGTCGAATGTGGATTGAACCAGAGCTGTCAAGAGGTTTCTGAAAACAATGCTGTTAACTAATTTATCATATCTTTTCGTTTAAACTGTTGTTGTTTGTGCACATCGTTTGCGCATTGTCGGTGTTGATGCAACGTGTTGCTCCATAAGAGTTTTACATATACAAATTAAACTTACTGGCTCAAGATACTCCTCCAGCTGTCCACTTTCCATGAGTTCTTTAGTTGTAACGATTACCGAGAGATACAATTCAGGCTTTGCTTGGCGCCATTCAGCTGCCAAACCACAGAGTCTATGCCAGTGGAGTTTAACCTAGAAATGAAAAGGAACGTAATGTCGTATTCATCCAAAAGCAGTAAGCCAAACCTGTAGATTCCGTAAGGTTTTCACCATCTGCACAGTACGCAGTGGCAGTAGCACAAATCCCACTGCCTTCTTCACATCCTTGTCGTTCTTCTGTGCTGGTTTGTGGAAGCACTCGATCTTAATTGGGCGATTGTCAGTTCTCATCCTATCCAAAGAGAGATATTTGAACAGTGGTGGAACTGCACTATGAACACTGAACTCACCTTTTTAAATCATCGTACATGCACTCCCATATGCAATTACTATTGAAGATAGTTGTAGTCTCTAAGTTGTGACCCTTTATTTCGAATTTTACACCATTCAGTGTTGCATTTAAAGTGATTTCATCGTTTTTCTCATTGAATCCGATTCCTTTACGAAGAGAGTTGATGCAATGTTGAAATTAGCTGTTTGAAGAAACTTTACCTTCAATAATGTGTAAAAATATACTATATTCAGCATTGTTGTCCATTGCAGGGTATTTTTCATGTATAAATGCCTTTGTAAAATATGTTTTTCTGTTAAGAAAATTAAAAAATGTTCTCTCAGTGGCGGAATGTAAACAAAAATATTTTCACAAAAATCATGAAACGTCAAAATTTTTTTTATTGATATGGGCGACTTCTAGTGACGAGGTTTTGTAGTAAACGATTTTAATGGTAGGTTACACTTGAAGATTTACACGAAATGGTGTAATTTATCTCTCATTTACACTACCTACTCGAAGATGTGTTTAGCCTCAAGGGGATTTTTAGCTACAGTGTTTTTCATATTTGAAAAAGGACTCTGCAATATATGCAGGAACGCTTCAAAAGTCACGCGCTCTTGTACTCGTAGGTACTTAAGTTTTAGTATAATAACAGATGACCGCCGAATGTTTGCAAAAATGGGAGCCCTTTCAAATGCGAATGATGTCCGTATACGCGAATGGGCCTACAAGTATGAACTTAAGTTTTAGTATAATAACAGATGACCGCCGATTGTTTGCAAAAATGGGAGCCTTTTCAAATGTGAATGATGTCCGTGTACGCGAATGGTCCTATAAGTATGGACCTAAGCAACAAACGAGGAAAAACAAATAGGATGTCGATGGTATTAACAACTGGTCCGACGAATGAGTGGAGTCGGAAAGTCTTGCTAGAATGCAAGGACATAACACATCAGGTTTGTTCGCGTACGCGATTTGAATCGAACGCAATCGATAAAAATCGATCGCAATCGCACAAAGTCTATACAAGTACTCATCAAAAATGTCAGAAAAAGAGAAAATTAGCAAAATAACGTGTAACGAGTGGTTCCTCTCTTGGCTCGAAACAGCTCAGAGAATTTCAACCGGCAAGTACTGATAAATATGTCAAATGCTCTGAGCCGAGCGTGCTCAGATTGTTCTGATGTATTTATGAAACACACTTGAGCACGTAGCTGACATTTTTAATAAATGTATGTAAAAATTGAATATTTATTAATTTTTATTTATTAAATTGGTTAACATTCAGTTCCAGAACAACAAAGGTCGTTCACCATTTCAATTATTTTGTTTATTCTGTTTTTTTTTTTCTGTCAAATGTGATTGTGAGTGTGTATTCAGCTTTTTACTCAGCCTGCTCAGTCAATTTATTCTGAGCTCATCGAGCGCGCTCTGATTATGCTCAGATCGAAAAAAGAAACACAAATCTGAGCTCCGATGTATCTGAGCTAAAAAAGAAACACGAACTTTTTGTATAACAGTTCAGGTTGCGCTCTGAACTAAAAAAGAAAAACGCCTAATGTAGCTCGAAGATTATCCACTTCCACGTACTTTGGCGTATATTTTCAGGTCTCTGAGAGAGTTCTGCTTAATTTTTTGAGTTTGACAGATGTATAGTGTTTGGCTCAAGAAATTACGCGAATAGACTTATCGTTTCTGTTTTACGAAATCCAATGAATTTCGAATTCAGAGTCAAAACACGCGAAGAAGTACAGGAAGTCGGTTCCGCGGGTGACACAAATCTGTTTTTTGCCCAAGCGAGTTGCACCAATAGTCGCCGAACTGTTGATGTTTAAGCAAAGCTTCCACCTTCCCGGCGAGAAAGACAATAGCCCTGTTTTTTTGAGCTTCGTTCTCAGCAAAGCAAAGTAAAGTAGGATTTTTCGCACGCAATTACAACAACTATAGTCGTGTTTTGTTGAGCTTCGTTCTCAGCAAAGCAAAGTAAAGTAGGATTTTCAGCACACAAATTACAATAACTACTTCGAGTCTCGAAGTGTCAAGTAGAGCGTAGTTGTTGTAATTGCGTGCTGAAAATCCTACTTTACTTTGCTTTGCTGAGAACGAAGCCCAAAAAAACAGGCCTTATGATCTACTTCACACTTCGAGACTCGCAGTAGTTGTTGTAAATTGTGTGCTGAAAATCTTACTTCACTTTGCTTTGCTGAGAACGAAGCTCAAAAAAACAGGGCTAATATACATCCTTTTAATATAGCCATTGTTTGCGAACAAGCCCGCAAAAATATCAGCTCGATTATCACCCTGTAATTTTGTGCAAAAAGGCGGAGGTCTCGGTCTCGGTCTCGTTTGCTTCAGCCATCTCACTTTTCGTTGGTATTGGTCGTGCCGTCGCCGTGGGTAAATTCGGTTTTGTCGTGCCCAGCTGCAGCGCTCTTCTCGTAGTTGGTTTTGTTTAATTTTTTGTTCATTTTATTTATAAAACTCATCACAACTAGGGATACCATACCCCCGGAGGCGTTCAAAAATACCCCAAGTGTAGAAATCCGAAGGTGATTTTGATTTATTTAAAAAAAATAATTTTACACAAAAATGTGAAAGAAAAATATATAGATTCACAGTGAATTTTCTTTGTACAAAATCCGGTGTGAAAGAACCGTTCCACACTATCCACTCAAAAAATTTGCAGTGTTCTCTTTCGCGGAAATGACATTTCTCGGCCATCCACCGGCCTCATTCAGTAGAAGAGTGCGAACCAACTTTTATAGCTGCCACAGTGACAGCATGTGAGTAAGCGAGATTGAAGTGAAAACCAACGTGCAACTGAATAAATCAGATATATATGACACTTGACTCTGTGTACATACACAAATTTCCCGATAGGTTTTTTTTTTCTTTCTTGGATTGTTTTAGCAGAAAAGGAAAACCTCGTTTGTCCCCTTTTTGCGCACACAACATATGAATTCGTGTCTCGCCTTGAGAAAAGGAAGAAAAAAAAATCGTCTAAACCAAGGAGAAAAATAATGGCGAGCAATTGGTTTGGACGTAGTTTCGTTCACCGGTAACAAAAAATTGCGATTATTCAAGAAATCTCCGGATAAAAATGGGCGAAAATTCCTAAAAAGTATTGCCGAACCGAATGCAATTCGTGTGTAGATAGAAATTCCTTTAAAATATATATTGTGCTGTGATTTTGTTAAGATTTTATCTTGTATGCAGAAAAGTGAAACACCTCTTAGATTTGGAATTATTTTCACCCAATTGGTCGTCTGTCGTCGTATCGCGTGTCGTCAGCCGACTTGGCATGCCTTTTTCCTATCGCCCAAGTGAAAATTATTATCCTTTCTGCTCCACATTTGCCCATCCCGTCTGTGTGAAGTACATACGAAAAGTGACAAGTTTGTGACGAGATATATCTAAAAATGTAGCCTTCTGTGCATTATATACCCAAAAAAGGTAAATACCTATGAATGACGAATTTTATTTCCACATTTTTTTTTTGTCTTTTTAGTTTCATTCGTGAATTTTTTTTCGTTATTTAGTGGGGAAAATTTGTGTGACCCCACCGCCACCCCCTTTTTTTCGAGTGCTCGTCGACGTCGGCAAGCAAAGCAACGAGTTGAAGTGTGCGAGTGTTTGCAAAAGAAAGACAAGACCAGATAGAGTGGCATAAAATCGATGTCAGGTGTGCGTGAATGCTTATCTCCTTTTAGCGCGTTGAATTCGCAAGTGTTCTCGCTCGCTCTCGGTGGTTTTCTGCTTGGACCTGTCAGTGTAACATTTGATTTTTTTTTTTCGGGGCCCTAAGGTGCCGTTGCCACTGGAAGAAAAACCACAGAAAAAAGGTGAAGGTACTCAACAGGAGTGGAGGAAATTCCTTCACTAAAACAAACTAACAGCAAAACTTACAAATTCAAGCCATGAACGAGGAACAACACACCCACTTTCTGTCAGTCAAGAGGGAAAACCACCACACAGGCACATAAAACTTACCACTTTGTACAATCAGTTTGCAGTTGCGCTATGATTCCCATTTGCATTCTGTTCGAATTTGTTTCGTTTGTTTTAAAATAGCCATAAAGACAGGTTGATGAATCCATAAAGAAAATATACGACGAACAACGACTGTACCGTCTAACTATAGATTTGTGTTGAGGTGGAGACACGATTTGATACACGCAGAAGTCGTGTTCACATATTTTGGCTAGTTTTATCACCGCGCACCACTGCTGGAGTGGAGTAATCTAATCAGAAGATTAGGTGGACTTGACGCCGCTATTTCGACTTGGGTGAAGGCGGAGATGATTTAGTGACAGCACTTTGAGAGTGCACTCGTTGAGCAAGTGATATGATTACTGTCTGGTATGTGCTCAATTTGAAGGGATGTTCAAGTGGAATAAGAAATAAAACATGTAGCATTGATGTTTTTTTTTATGGGAAAAGGGCGGTTAACACGAGCATTTGCATCATCATGTGTTGTTATCGAGTGACAGGCAGAGTTCTGGTAAAATCGATAGGGATCATCACGCACAGGAGGGAGTTGTATTTGCGACTGATACACTGCGACCAGAACTTCATAATGCGTAGAGATGTTTCTGCAGCGAAAGCTTAGTAACAAGGTGGATGATACAGTTAATTTGACTGTGGGTATGCTTAACTTTGGCAAACATGTCGAGTGTTATCGCAGAACTCAGGGGTCATGTTTGTTTTTACAAACCAAGTGCCTACTCTGAGTTGCAGACTTGACTTGATTGCGGTGAATGTTTTACGTCTTAGTAACAAGGTGACGAGTTTTGAATAAAACCCAAGGTGATATGTCAAACTTACAGAAAGGAATGAGTTGTTTGCTTTCTAATTACTTAGACAGATTTGCAGATGTCAAGAGTATTAAATTTACAATTCGCACTTGATCCAAAAAAAGTAGATATCGCCATCGCAGCTCGTCCTAAGAAGTGTCATATGGTCTCCACTTCTTTCCATAATTAATTTGCAATTGTGTGTGTATTTCCTGTTAATTGTCCTACTGGATAATACATTTTCCTATGGATATTACCTTTTCTGCGAACGAATAACTTACGAAGAGAACTTTGCATTCCATGGTTTATTGGTCAAGAAGTCTGTAGCTTTGACTTTTGATATCTTACGCCACCGACTCTCAATCATCAAGGGCAATCACCATATGGGTTCAAAAGAGATGCCGAAAATGATCTTACCTTCTCTGTCTGGACCTGTCTAAAGACGCTCGTACGAATTCTGAAAACCCTTCTTGAATTCGTGGACTCGCGCTAAACAAAAACAACCACCAAAGCATGGACCCAGCAAACTCCAACTTCTAATCAAAGTCATTGTTGGTTCCAATCACACTGTCCCACGTCATTACATCCACACAAAACAAGAGTCCATGTCTGCAACATCTTCATGCGTCAATTTCTTCTAAGAAATCAGCAGCAGAACTAGCGTTGAGTTAAGATTTTAGATTGCAACTCTCGCTTCTAATGGTAGCCACTTATAAAATAATTTTACTTCTTCTGGGGCCATACTATAAAACTCGATTCTAAAGTGAAACTGTTCGAATTCGCAAAATCGCAACTCTGTAGTTCTATAAGTAAAGCCTAGTATGCTGCTCGCGCTTAAATTAAGCTCTTATACAAAAATGTATCCAAAGATAAAACTAAGCAAAGCAGTTAAGCCAAGCACTACGCAGTTCAAGCTAAATTTGTTAGCCGCAGTACGAAAAATCTGTACAGATTGTGTACCTATTAATGCAAAATAAATTTTTCCACAGCTAAATTTTAATAGATCAGAGAAAATATCGGTATTCGGAACAAAATTTCAAACGAAAGCAAATTAACATTATGGAGAATGGTTAGAAATTCGTGGTTGTTAATTTAAAATCGTTTAGAAATGGAATATTTTAACGAGGAGTAATGGAATAGGTTTTTGAGGAGGGAGGTGTAGAAGTACAAATAAAGAAACAGAAGAAAGTCAATCAGCTTTAGCAACACATTTTTTTTTTTTTTACGGAACTTACACTGTCAAAATTAAGTGAACATTAAGCGAAGTGGTGAAGAGAAACATTTGAGAGGCGCTTAATTTTAGCTTTCCTGGAACAGCATACTACGCTTAAGTTAAGAAAGCGAAATTCGAACAGCTCTAGTACTGCCAACGCAATTACAACAACTACGCTCTACTTGACACCTCGAGACTCGCAGTTGTAATTTGTAAATTATGTTCTGAAAATCTTACTTTACTTTGCTTTGCTGAGAACAAAGCTAAAAAAACACGCCTATAGTAATATGTATAATGTTTGTTTTTCTTTTGTCCCAGGGAATCACCTAAAAGTCCAAACACAAAAGTGTCACGGTTTGAAATAATGGTATAATATATGACCCGGCATCCACATTTGTATTTAAAAACAGCCGAACATAGACAAAAATCCAAAAATGTGTGGACTAATTTGGCCAAAGATTTGAAAGCTCCATTATGATACATTTATCTCTAATCTGCCTTCGTTCAACTTGTTGATTTTTTTCCGGATTTCATTCAGACTACAACCAAATTGCGACACTGTTCATGTTTATTTATTATTTTTTAATTGTTTCACGATCAATTTTTTGGGAATACCTACCTACCAAACATAATGCGAGACTCGTTTGAGTTGTGTCAAACATAATTCTCATTTTTTTTGGCAAATAGTTTGGCTTTACCGGAATTCGATTCTACTTTCATAGAGATTACCATTTGAAAGTAGAATCAGTGATACCAGATCGGTGGATTTATCCCTTTTTGCGGGATTTTCTCACTTAAAATAAGCTAAAAGGGTTTACCTCATATGGCGTGTTTTTTTGAGCTTCGTTCTCAGCAAAGCAAAGTAAAGTAAGATTCTCAGAACACAAATTACAATAACTACCGCGAGTCTCGAAGTGTCAAGTAGAGCGTAGTTGTTGTAATTGCGTGTTGAAAATCCTACTCTACTTTGCTTTACTGAGAAGGAAGCTCAAAAAACAGGCCTATAGTAAAAAAAAAGGGATTTTTCTTTTTGGTCAATTTTTGTTTCCCTATTGCTAATTTCATTTAAAATAAAAAAAATAGTCAATCTACGATCAAATTAAATATGTTCATGTTTAGAAAAAAAGTCATTCAAAATATGTGAATGCGTGCATTTTCTTTTTTTTTTTTATTTCCCTAAACTGTTTCATAAACTGTCATTTTTGTATGAAAAACCAAGAATAATGAGACTTGAAACCGAGATAAAGTTTAAAATAATTCATAAGATTTTTATTTTATGTTGAATATTATTTTCATTTTAATGGCGAATGCCATTTTTGTATTATATTTTATACAAAATAAATACATATTAAGATATGTGTGTTAATATACTATGTTAGCTTGTATAGTTTATGTAACTTGTAGTTTTGTTAATAATAAAAAAAGACTGAATTTAATGAAATGCATGTTTTTTTCTTAAATTTTATTTCGGGGGATAAATGTTTAATTTTTTATATTTTGGCGAGGGGTAAAATGGATTCCAAAGTGGGATAACCTGCTTCCAAAGTCTGGCATCACTGAGTAGAATCGGAATTACTTTTCGAAAAGAATCAATAGTAGAATCGAGTTTCATAGTAGGGTCCCTGAATTGGTCACAGTTCTAAGACCCCTTTGGGTGTTGGCCTCACCTAGTACAAGCAGCCTTCCCAACAATCTCCACTCCAGGTCGTTTCCTGTCGGCAAAAAGATGTTTCCTGTACACAACCTAAACCGATTCCTTTGTCAAGAAACCGTAAGTCCACTGCGTACCTATCGGTGTATAGCACATCAAACCTCTGACCGCCACAATCCGTTGTTGGCAAGGTCGTTGCCTTCTCAAAATTGTAACCAACACATTAATGTTGGTAACAGACTAGTATCATCTCATGCCCGATACCCCCGGATGTCCTTTCAACCAGCTCTATAAACAAATATTCAGTTTCCCACACCGAGCTACATAATTGATATAAAATTCTTTCTCATTGCAGACATCTTACCTACAAAGATAGCGAAACAAAATAAGGACGAGCTACCGAACAAGTACGCCGATTAAAAGAATTCTCTGTGTGTAATCAAGAGCTCATCTCTATGTATAAAAACACCGCCACGTGTAGCGCGCCACCAATGTAACGCATGCCAAAATGAATTAATCCGAGTGCCGTGATCGATAAATAATTAACAACAAAATAAAAAATAAAAAAACATCAAAATGTAAGTCACCCGCTCAATGTTATATAATAATAATTGAGAAACCGACAAGCAATAAACGCACACGACCCAACATTTAAACAAATACAAATTGCAATTTGTTTTCCTCTTCTGTTAGTTCTTCCTTTTTTATTTTGGTTCCGTTTTTTGGTACCAACATCTTACAATACCGCATGTTGGAAAACTTTTAAATATTGTTTCCAACAATCAATCAAAGCAGCCTTACTATTCGAAAAACCAAATCAAAACGAAATCAATCAACAACAAATTCTTGTCAAAAAAATATCGAAAATATGTGCGAAAAACGCCGCGTCGGTTTGTCAGACAACATTTGATCCGAATTCGATTCGTGTGGTGTGGGCGAAACTTTGACGAAGCTCACCTCTAAATCGGAAACAGAAGAATTGCAATTTGGATTTTTGCATAAATAAATAAATAAATAACGAAAAGGCCCCAAGTGAAAAAATAGACGCGAAAAATATTGCTCCGCCGCGGGTGTGTTCGCGCATTTATTACTTTGGTTGTTGCTTCAAAATTCCAAAGATCTATAGAGAATTTCTAGCCAATAATAATAATGCAGCGACGAGAAACACGTGATCGACAGCCAAGGTAAGTTGTCTAGTCTTTATTCAAAATATTTTTTATTCATTTATGTAAAATTTAGAAACAAATTGAATATTTTTTAGCGGTTAATTTGGCGTGCGCGTTGAAGAGCTTTACTCGCGGATGTTTGTCAGACAGACAGTAAGTCGGAAAAAAACCTTACGATGTAAATTGTGTCTTTCTGGGCACCGAACTTAAGACCACTCGTTTCTTAGTTTACCGTACTAACCACTGAGCCAATAGTTGTTGGTTAGAGACTTGAACTGATACAACAGCAAATGGTGTAGTTCATTTCAGTTCATGTCGAAGGAAATCCGGCGAGGGGTAGACTGTCAACCGATCGCTTGCTCTTGACCAACTCAATATACCCTAAGTACGGTATATAGCAGAAGGCCGAATTATCTCAATTAATGCTTCTTCCCCGGACTAAATCTCTTGGCAAGATGTTGGACGATAATAGGCGATTTGTCACCCTTCGCCTACCCAGAGACAAATCGTAACCAAGCATAGAGGCAGCAGCAAGGCCCCCACCTGGGCAAATGCCCAGGAACAAGTTTTCTTTTAAATGATTTTGTTCCAGGGCTCACTTTTCCTGCTCTTTGGCCGTAGAGTTGAAACGCCAAAGTATGCTGCGTTCATTAAATTCCGTCTTCGACAGCATTCTGGGGGACAAAACCGTGCGTTAAAATTTATATAAGACACATATTATGTAGTTTTCCATTGGGACAAAAAATCAATCTTTTTTGTTTTTATCTAAATCAATTTTCCTGTTCCATTGGGCAAAACAAAAACAATCTTTTCATTGGTTCGGATCACTTTTTGTAGATCTCGATATTTTTTTCAGATTTACACATGCTGCCACAAATACCTACCAATATATTATTTTGCACAGCTGTTTTATGTCATTTTAAGAAGTTTGCTTTCAAAAGAAATGCGCAAAGTGTCGTGAAAACCAATACAAAGAAATACATAAACAGCAATGGACATAGTTTCTCACCTGACCCATATCATCAACCACTGCATTACCACCTCAACTTTCCCAAAATCTTGGAAAATAGCACGAGTTGTGCCTGTTGCGAAAAAAACACCCCGGCATCTGCTGCTGGTTTCAGACCAATCAGTATTCTACTGTGCCTGTCAAAGGTCTTTGAGGAACTCAACAGGTTATTGAACACCTATCTCTTAATAGCCTCCTATATGGTGGGCAACCGGGTTTTAGGTCTAACCACAGTTGTTCTTCTGCGATGGTTAATATCTTAGAAGACATAAGAAAAGAGTTTGATAATAAGTTTGCTTGATTTCTCAAAGGCTTTTGACAAGGTTAACTATAAAATTCTCTGCTGGAAACTGAAACATCTCTTTGGTTTTGGTAACAGTGCAGTAAAACTTTTTGAAAACTTCCTTTCAAATAGATTTCAGAAAGTTGTAACTTCCGATTCTTCTTCCGCTCTTTTGCCAGTGAAGCAGGGTGTTCCTCAAGGTTCAATACTTGGTGCCATTATCTTTTGTATGTTTATAAATGACCTGCCATCTGTCTGTAAACATACTTCGGTCCATCGCCATGCGGATGACGTTCAGCTCTGCTTGGCCAGGCCATTTAATAATACAGCTGAACTTGTAAGCAACCTAAATGAGGACCTCTCCAGTATTTATTTATGGTCTGTATCTAATGGATTACTTTTAAATCCAGACAAGTCTCAAGTTATAGACACATCTAAAAAAAACTACCCATCCAAACTTCACCTGATGTCGTGCTCTCTGATTTCAAATTAAAGATTGTTCACACTGTTACTAGCCTGGGATTTGTTATTGACTCTAACTTATCAGGATACGACCATGTAAACTACGTAATAAGAAGAATTTATGGATGTCTTAGGAAACTGTGGCTAAGTGCAATTTTACCCTACTGCCACTAGACGGAAACTTGTAATAAGTCTCATCCTACCCTTAATTACATATGCTGAGGTTGTATACTGTAATGTCGATTCCTTATCCCAGCGCAGGCTTCAAGTTTCTTTCAACGGTAAGATATAATAATGCGATACGAAGATATGACCATATTTCACAACAGGCAAAAATAGGCTTTTACAACCCTTAAACATTATATTGACGCCAGAAACTGTATATTCCTACATAACATAACATAAACTTAATTTTGCTCGTTCCCTTAGAACGCTTTGTTTAATTCCACCGCGTTATAACTATCTAAATTCGTCCCGTTTATTTTTTATTTATGCTGCAAAAGTATGGAACACTCTACCAATAAATATCGGAACCACCTCCAATGCCAATCGCTTCAAAAAAGCAGTTTTTCTACATTCCTCAAACCTATCCTAATGCCTTCATTATAATTTCTCTTAACTTAAACTATCATCTTATTCAGGGCTATCGTGAACAAAATTCTCCCCGAAATATGTTTCATTTTTCAAAAATAGGTATCGGCAATGGATTTCGAAAAAGGGGAAAAAATTCCCTCCGGAACTAAATGGGTATCGTGAACAAAAATTCCGCACGGAATTTGATGGGAATATTTCCTTTGTAAATTTGTAGGTGGAAATTCAAAATGTAAGCAGTTTCTATGGGAGTTTGAAGTATTTTACGTTTTTTTTTCTTTATTTGGTTGAATTGAACCGAAAATATAAAAGTGGCATATGATTGGTATTATGTACTTTAAACAATGGAGAGCAACAATTTTTAATCATAGACGTATTTTGTTTTAAGTCCTTTTTTTTCAAAGAACCGCAGGCATGCACTCAGATTGACGAGGGCAGGAGTTTTTTGGTTTTTTTATTTTCGTTGTTTATAATTTTCTGCCTGCCTTGTTCTTCGGCTTTGCTTATTAGTGAATTCGTTTATATCGCTTCGCTAAATCGAATGCGAGTTTAATAAAATAAAAAACACAATTTTCTATTTAAAGAAATATATTAACAAAATCTCCTCAAATATGAGGATTGAATTAATTGCGATCGACAACCGTCAACGCCTTCGAACATTACTTCGCAAATTCCGGGGGAAACAAATTCCGATGGCGATTCACGATACGAAGAATATTTTCCATGGAACAACAAATTTTCTTCGGGGGTAATTTTTTTCCCTCGGAATTGCCGTTAGCCCTGATTCTATTTACTTATATTTAGTCTATCTTTCTATTCTCTCCTTTCTTCTTCTTCTTCTTATCCTTTATATTATTATATTGTAAACTTAATTGTAATTGTAAGATTAATATATTGTGTTATTGACATTTTTTTAATGTACCTTAATATTGTTTAATAATAATAAAATAATAATAATAGTTTTGGAGGAATTATTGTCTTCCTCATCATCTTTAGACTACGAATAGACAAAACTACTCATATGTATTTACAACAGGGTTGTATTTACGATATCCATGGTTGATTTCACAAAAAACAAATGCATTTTGAACAGCTGATATTGTTGTCAAATAATTCACTAATCCCTTTACAAAAGCAGATCAATTTAGTTGCCTGTTCCATGAGCCGCGTAAAATCTGAGATCTGAAAGAAATATTTGGTTGTCCCAATGGAAAACGACATTAAACATCTTCGAAATGTGCGTTCTATTGTTTTTTGAGGGTATAAAAGGAAGGTATATTCACTTTGTCATTTCATTTGTAACGGCAAGAAGGAGTCACCGGAGACCTCATAAAGTATATATATTCTGAATCAGGATCACATGTTGAAAGCACGTGTTGAAAGCACGATAGCGCCCTAAGGAATTGACATAGGCGAATGAAGTTTGGTGAAAGGACTTATTTTTATCGTCGTCAGGTTGGTAGTAAAAATGGGCTATGTCGGTCAAGTAGTTCGGGTACCTCCCATACAAAATCAATATTAGACCCATGTGTCTCTCTGTCGGTTGAAAACACGATAGCGCCCAAAAGAATCCACGCAAGTGAAATTTTGTGAGTGGCCTTATTTTTATTGTCGCAAGTTGTTACTAAAAATGAGCTATGTCGGTCAAGTAGTTCTGGTAGCTCCCATACAGAATCAATATAGGGCCTATGTGTCTCTCTGTCTATTGAAAACAGGATAGCGTCATAACAAATCAACGTAGGCAAGTGAAATTTTGTGAGAGGACTTACTTTTATCGTCATCAGGTTGGTATTAAATTTGGGCTATTTCGGTCAAGTAGTTCTGGTACCTCCCATACAAAACCAGTTTTGCATTACTTGTATGCACTGGAGGGTATCAAAGCATTGGCCAGGCCGATGATAACACTTTTATTTGTTTTTTTTTTTTTTAACAAACAGTGCTCGAACGAAACCATAATCAGTTTACCCTTAAGCGTAGTACGCTGCTCGAACTAAACTAAATTTTATCTGGTCTCCAACTTTTCTCTCCAAACATCAGCTAAAGTCCTAGCTAAATTTTGACATAGAGTACGCTTTGGATAAATGTCACAGAAACCAGCTGTTCTTTGAAAAAAACTTCTTTCAAAAATTTAATTCTCTCTTATTTCAACTATTTCTGCGTGGTACTTCTCGTCCACGTAATAATTAAAAAAGCTTATCCTTGCATACTTTTCCGCAACAAAACAACAAATATACAACGATCTGTCACAATTTAGCTTGAGAAAATGTGCCGACCCATTAAATGGCCACGCTAAATTTTGACAGACACATGAAGTACATGTTGAAACAAAAGTTTGATTATTTAGCTCGAGCTGCGTACCACTCAACTAAATGGGTTCGCTAAGATTTAGCTCAGCTAAATTTTGGAGAGATTTTTGTATGGGAGCGAAAATTTAGCTCGAGCAGCGTACTAAGCTTTTAGCCTATTTTCGGCCATACAATTAAATATTGAGATGTATTGCTAAACCAAACCCAATCTACATCAGTTTCTCCTGTAGAATCTATTGCTGTTTCCTTAGTAACTCCTGCTCTGTATTACCTACATCACACTACACAATAAGAGCAATCATAACCTCTTAAGAGCGTGTTCATCATGAAAAGCAGCGACAATACAATACGTATGATTTGTCTATGATGAAAAGAGCGAAATACACTAAACCCTGTCTTAGATTTTCTATTCTTCATTCTTCTCTTATTTCCATTCATTCCGCATTAAAGTTTTCTTTCCCCCTACTTTGGCACTTTAGGTACATTTCTTAAATTTTTTAGCAAAGCCCACTTAAAGTTAGTTGCGATTCATTAATTCAGATGCTGCAAAATGTTCTCATAGCATTGATTCACAGATGGCAGTTATAAGCCGCTATTCATTGACAGTATTTTGTTTGAAATGCTTATTATTTTTTTGTTGTTGGGAAATATAAATAAAAAAACTTCTCACACAACGAAATACCAAGCATAAACAAAATACAATCATGGTTGTAGTGTGTTTGTATGAATAACGTTACAAGATTATACTCCATTTGAATTGTATATAGTTTGTTTTTGGCAACTAGTATAAAATCAATCGTGTGGCAGGAATGCTGTTCCCTTAACGCGGTCGAACCGAATGCTTTGCCAATTTAATTAATTAATTAAATCAAGTTTTGTGCAGCTTGATACGAGTGTATGTTATTTAACAGTTTGGGTGTAAAAAGTGTGTGATTGTTGTCGATAATATGTTGGAAGAGTTTTCTGTTCAATGGGATATTTTCTGGTAAATACAATTGCTTTGTTTAATTTTTAAATTTCCTATCAGTAATTAAAATATTGACATAATCGTGTTATTTGGCGCACAAATTATAGCATCATGTATACATTTTCTAATACAGATCGCTCTCACACCGAATGAACCTATCTAAAACAAACGAGGTGTCAAACGAAAAAGAATGTACTAAACTGCGTGTTATTACCTACATTGCAAATATTATCTAACGATTAAAAAAAAAAAACGCGATAAACCTCTAACACAGCTACGTTCGTTTCTTGGAATTGTCATGTCGACACAGTCCCGCCCCGCGTGTCTTTTTATATTTCATTATGAGTGTATTTTGATAACGGCACTTTTCTGAAGTATGTCTATACACACATACAGTGCAAAGAGTATTGTTTTTTGTTTCTACTTATTCGGACAAATTGTAACTTGAAACAGGTCAATTGATGACAGACTTGCAGTCATGTGCCATGCATTCGTCATTTTTCGTTAAACTTTCCAGCTTTAACGCGTTGGAAAGCCAATATTAGGAATCTTGTCAATGTCTGTCTCCACCACGTGGCGCAAATGCTCAATGTTTGCTTAATTTTGACAGTTCAACGCTCGGAGGAAAAACACAAACACAACCGTCTAGTACATTTACCATTTGGGTTTTACATTCTTGGTCTACTTCCACTAAAAAAATATCAAATTTACCTCTAGAAAATATTACTTCTCTAAAAAAGGAGGTTCTTTTTGTTCTCTAAAGATTTTTCCTGCTTTAAAAATGTTCTTCATTAAACTATTTCGATTTGAAGTTGTGACGTGAAACCGTTTGTTTTTTCTGCTGATCTGTCAAATCATATAAATAAAATTTGTGTAGTTCTGTTCGACAAAGATTGAATTTGACTGCATGTATTTAAATGCAAAAATCTGAGAAACTTTTCAATATATTCTCGGGTATTTTTCACAGGCCTATAGAGGATACCTAGGCCTACAATCTCTACTTTGTTTCAACTCTATATCTTTATAAATTTTGGAAAAAATTGGATAAGAGTAATTTATTTTTTCGTTACGTTTCGCTTTTTTCCTTGTAACGCTTTGCGGTTGAAAATACTGGGAGCATTTAAGTATACACGAAAATTTCAGGGAAAGTCTGGGAATTTCGAAAACAGTCAGGGAAAATTCACAGATGCAAAGACAGTCTTAGAAGAGGAGTACAAAAGCTTTGTAATCAACGAAACTTGTTGATGAGTTCTGCTTTCAACTTTTTGGCACAAATGACAATTATAAAGATCTTTGGCATGTTATAGAAATGTGCTACTTTTGATCTCATGGAAACGCCTCAGTTGAGAGCTCTCAACTAACAAGACAAGAATACAATTTTTCTGTTCTTTAAATTAATATTTGGCTGCATTCCATAGAAGAAATGATTGCTCTCAAATGCCAAGCATCGCTAGAATAAACAAATATTTAGGCAATTTTAAATGTCGCGTGTCACTTACGATAGTATAAAGTAAGCTATTCGTTTGCTTAAGTGTTAGTACTAAATATAATTCGTTTTTCATTGTAAGCACTTCGTTGGGAAAAGGCCTTAAGCTTTCTTTATAAACATGTCTGTTCAGTTTGTTTTAATTACTTAAACTAAATGTTCTTTGCTTCTTGTTGTTTTTTTTTTGTTTTGTATATTTGCAAAATTTGGTCAGGGAAAACTTCAAAACTGGTCAGGGAAAGTCAGGGATTTTTTTTTTAATAATAGTGGCAACCATGGTATAGTAAATACCAGCTTATAGAGGACATCTGCAGGTACAACTTAGGATATCCAATAACTCGGTAACTTAAAAGGTTTTTAAATAAAAAGGAAATATTTAAAACATTTCTACGACTTTCACCTGAGTGAGTAGATATGCAATTCATTCTCAAATCAAACATACTAACTGCGCAATATTATATTGACATCTCTTTTAACCCTATTTTACTCCTGTGGCGGAGAGGGAGACGGACAGAGGTAGTACGCTGTGTGGTTTGCTAAGAAATAAAACAAAAGAAATGGCAAATATGTAGGAAAGGTTTGTTTGTCTCTGTTTTGCTTACAAAAAAAGGTGTCCGGAAAGAAATGTCAGATAGGTATAGCTACTAGTGATACCAGAACGTGGTATTATTACATTTGGGGATTTATATTAGGGACAATTCTTGGTGATACACGTCGTACTGTTTATAAATGCTATTTGCAATCAAGATGAGGCAGTAAATTACTCGGTGCAGTTTTTAAATAGCATTAATGTCCATCGCCTTCTTGCTCATAAAATTGAATTAAAAGTTGGAGTTCCCATTATGTTGCTTCGCAATTTGAATCCCCCAAGCATTCTAATGGAACCAGATTGAGAGTGATTTGGTTGCAGAAAAACGGTATAGAGGCGTTAGTTTTAACTGGGTGTGGTAAAGGAGATACGGTATATTTACGGTAAAGTTAGTCTTATATATAAATACCTATACTTATTATATGATAATTTGTTGAGAAGATTGTGCAGAGACGCAATACTGTGTGTAATTTGTTTTCAATATGTCGTGTGTAAGCCAGGTCTCTATAGTGGTAGAATTTCAATGACTCGGCGAACTCTAGTCTATTGAAATAAGCGTTTTGCTATTATTCGCTAACTTAAATTCTGAAGAGGCTTTTTGTACAACGGGGAACAACTTCAGGTTGAACTGTCCCTCGTTGGAAAGTGTTTTCGCGAGAACTGGAACTCAATCTCTCAGTCATATCAATACAAAAACTGGTTATCGTGTGAGAATTCTTAAAATTGTTGTTTTCTTTGCGATCCGCATTCGCAGAAGCTATATTGTTGGGTATAAAAGATTCAGCCATCTTGTTGGTACAATTTGGGGATGTTCAAAAAACGACGTTACTTAATCTGACAGATGGCTGATTTTATGAGCTTTTGTTGGGCCCAATCAGTCACCTGAACAGTTTTTTTTTTCAGTTGATGTTTATTGCAGGGTATTCGGCAAAACTAGTCAATAATTTCGTGATTAAGTACTCAGCTGATTTAGGGGCCTTTGCTCATACGACTCTTAACGATTTAAGTTCTACTTAAATATAAAACCTTTTTTGTAGTGCATAAGCTGTCACATAAGAGTTTATGTGGCACTTAATTCACTTTAAGTCGTATCAGCAAAAGGGCCCCAAGGGACGCTAAGGACCAATCTAGCTTTTCGGTTCATAAAGAATCTAGTCGCCTTTAGATGAATGTGACCATTATATATTTGACATTTCGTGATAGTTTTTGTTAAAAAGGATTTCACTGTAGCTAGATTATAACACTCGCACCAACTAATTTGAAGTTGTAGGTCTGAGTTTTCTTTGACTATTCACTTTCTGCCTGCATTTTACATTGATGATGATGAGCCACCTTTATTTCGGTTCGTTAATGAAAGCATTTTCTTAAAGGTTCTTGAATCATATTTGTTTAATAATTTCACTTTGCCCGCTCAGCTGTTAACAGCAGCAATCAATGGTATCCACCTGATCATTTGAAACACAAGTAGTTATCTTATCGGATACGCATTTCAGCATATACATATATCCGATTATAAATTTACTGAATAACGCAATCTTCAATCTACAATTTGCAACGGGAAGTAATAAAGTAAAAATAAAAATATATGACAAACTCCGTTTTTCCCAAAAAAATGCTTACACAACTTATCAGCTCGGAAACGTTTGCAATTAAATTACCGTCGCAATCTCTACAAGACCTGTCATGATCAATTTTAATGTTATTGTGGTTGTTTCAATGACAATAATTAAATCATTTTTGGAGCAATTTTTACGGAACAAACGTTTCGAGAAAGTATATATGCATAATAATTTCTGCAAAGTGTTTATTTTTATTTTTATTTCTTATTTGGTAACACTTATTCTAGCGGCAACCAATTTGACAGCCGGCAGCTGATTTTGGCTGTCATTCCTTTAAGCATTATGCCCAAAACACATGTGCAGAAATTCTGGACGCAGCACAGAATGCAAGGCTGCAAGTAAAACAGATGTACAGAAAATTATTTGACATGCATTGCATCGGCTAATATGGCGACTGTCATTCACCGACTAAGCAGCTGATGTGTTTGCAACCAAAACAAAAGCAAACACGAGCAGCAAATGTCAAAAGCCGATGATGCCAAATATTTGAAATTGCAAATTATTTTCTTTTGTGTAAGCTTGAATTTGGCAGCGAACTTAGAAATAGAGACATGTTGCAGTGCTGCGGTGAGTGCAGAATTTACGTCTGCCTATATCGATATAAACATGTGTATTCTGCACATGTGTTTTGGGCATTACACTTACAATGGTCCGCCCAAACACCTCTGGTAAAACCATTTTTAAAGGATGAGTTATCATGTGTAATAAAAGTAGTTCAGGCATAAACCCACTCGGTAAAACTCCATCCGTATTATAGCGAGGTTTGAAACCAGCGAACGATGTAAATGACTGAAAGGTCTTCAGTTAAATTCATGTGTAATGCCATTTTTGAGTGAATAATAACTCCCATCTATGTTACAATCAATTAACGAAGAAAAGGACGACATATATTTGAATTAAAAAAAAATCCTATTTCTCCGATAAGCAAATAAAATCACAACACAACCCGTCCCGCAACTCGCACATGAAAATTCACGTGATTGCGAATTCGATGTACGTAAACATTTTAATTTTGTGTATATAATTAGTACTTTAGATAAGCTTACTGACCGAGAGAGTTTATTTTAAAACTCTTGAAAACAATACATTAATAAAAACAAAGCCAAGCTGCACAGAGATTTGTATTTTCTTTTCTTTTTTTTTAAACAAGAGAAAATTGTATTTCACCAGATGTTGTTACGATATTTTGCACATATAGCTTTACATTTTCGTACTTATGTACGTATATATGTATTTTTTTGTTTTGTTTTTGAGATTTCATTGACCTTTCGGCAGACGTGTGGCTGCACTGTTTATATAAAGTTTTACTCACGTCAGTTGGTGGTGCAAAATAATTTCGCATATTTGTACAATTGGGAAGTGCGATCATTTGGTTTTTCTGCAGAATTATTTCTCTTACAATGGTTTGTAATGTGTTAACTAATGTAAAGTACTATGATTGTGATTTTTTTTCTGAGAATTGACCACCTCGAGGAAGATTTGACTTAAAATAAGAATAACTACTAAAGCTTAGTACGCTGCTCGAGCTTAACTAAATTTTAGCTGCTCTCCAACTTTTCTCTCCAAACATTAGCTAAAATCCAAGCTGAATGTTGATATAGAATCCGCTGTGGATATATTTCACAGGAAAGAGCTGTTCTTTGAAAAAAACTTCTATCAAAAATTCAGTTCAATGGAGCAAAAATATAAATTTAGTCATTCACAAATATCGACACAAATGAAATTGGAAGACGTATTTATTTGTGCAGCTCATAAAAAACCGCATTCATTGCTACTTTCGCGCAACACGAAAACAACAGAGAACACAACAATCTGTCACAATTTAGCTTGAGAAATTGTTCCGACGCATTAAATGACCACGCTAAATTTTGACAGACACATGAAGTACATGCTGAAAAAAAAAGTTTGATTATTTAGCTCGAGCTGCGTACCGCTCAGCTAAATGTGTTCACTTAGATTTATCTCAGCTAAATTTTGGAGGGAATTTTGTATGGGAGCGAAAATTTAGCTCGAGAAGCGTACTAAACTTAAAACAAGAAATAAAATGGCAAAGCAAATATTAAATCATCGCAACACATTCGGTGATGAATCCAGCCCTTAAACCCAGTCTTTACTACGTTTAATTTTAAATGTCTTCAAACATGGAATTAAGCAAAGCTGTACTTAGTTTAAGCTAAATTTCTGCTCCTACAGTACAAAAAGTCTGCAATAAATTTAAGCTAGCAAATAATTGGAAATTACATTTTTTCCATTACTGCGAGTTTTGCCAGAACAAGTAGATTAAGAACGTGCCGGAAAAAGAGGTGAAATAAGAACAAAATCAGTTGGAAACTAAAGATGGTTTTATTTATTTTCACTCTGAACTGTGAGCTGTCAAAATTTAGCGAACATTTTGCTAATAGTCGAGAGAAAAGTTGGACAGGCGTTTATTTTAAAATTTCCCGTAACAGCGTACTATGCTTTAAAGTCAAAAAAAAATCTCGCATACATCTTTCTGTTCCGAATATTCGAATTTGACAAAACATGTTTCTGCAAAACACAATTCGAAATTCGTTAGTTAAAACTAATTGAACAGTGCTGTGTTAAATGCAGTTGCGTGATAACTACGCAGAAAACCACTGGCGGAACGCATTTTTCTCAATGAATATAATATTGCGATCATTCCATTTGGAATTAGAATGGAAAATGAAAATGAACTGTCAGGAATCCAGACAGATCCAACTAATTGATAGACTCAAGAAATTATTCATTTGATTTGATTTTTATATACGTCAACTGAAAATACTCTACACGTGACGTGATAATAATATCAAGTCAGCTGTCAGACTTACTAAACTAAGGCTTTGAACATCTTTACTATAACGTAACAGAGTGAACATTTATATTTTGTGACTGCAGTTCTTAAATTTCAAGAGTGGCGACCAAGAGCCGCTTTTAGGATAGCTAGAATTAAATTTGGATCACTATAAAAAATTGTACTGCCTGTGCTGACAGGCACGGTCGAAGTGATCTCCAATTTATAACAGTGAATAGTTATTTTTATTGACATTTAAAAGGCGGAGGGGGTATAGATGAAAAAGTCGTGTCACACTGGGTTAGGCCAGAGAATGTTGAGAATGATCTCAAAACAACCCGTTGAACCAACAAGAGCATAAAATAAAGCGCTGATAATATAAAGCGCTATATTGACGAACCTAGGTTTACAAATAATTTTCCTAGATGCAGCCTTCTTCGAGTAGAAAGAGCTGCAGAATAGTTCCCTCCAGCACTTTCCGAAAGTTATTACCAAAATCTAGTACAAACGAATCTAGTTGACAGCTGACTAGTATTTGCCGATATGTATAATTTTATCATTATTTCCTACACCAGTTATTAAATTGCGTAAAGAAAAGCAGACAATTCTCATTCTGTGAACTCGCGTACTTCTTACAACCTTCGGATGGTTGCGTAATATTCTTGAATGTATTTGGATAAGATTCCTCTGTGTGTTTGTATTTTGTTCTTCCGCGTGGTATTGGCGAATCACATCCGATTTTTTTCCGTAATGGGTTGAATTAGTCTTTCACAACTCTGGTGAAATATTTATAGTCACTCAAAATGGCATGCCAATCAGTTGGCTACTTTTTAAGTTTTGGAATGCTCTCTTGAAACCGTCTTAAAATGAGCGATCATCTGCAAAAAATATTGCTCGCACCAACAATCGCCCAATGTAATCAAAATCTTTCTACTTCGCTATTGTATTTATTTTAATTTCAAATTTCGCCGTCGGGCTGTCACTTCTGTTAACGTCTGAAAAATAAAACCGTCTTACATTTTCTACTTCCATTTATAGAATTTGTGGAACGCCACACACCCATCATCCTCTCTCTCTCTCTCTTTTGCTAAAACTATACGAAACGATCTTTTAAAGTTTCAAAGATACCATACCATACTCTATTCTGACACTATCAACAAGCAATAAATAAAAGTGAATTTCATTTAATCGATAAACTGACTTACAAAACGCCATCTTAATGGAGCCTATATACGCATAAAACGTATAATTATAACCTCATCGAAGAAGACCAAGCCCACACAACTTGGCAGTCACATTTGAATAATGACGTCACAAAAGTCAACGGTTTTCCTAATCGAAATGTGTGTAGGAGTTGATTGGACTTTTCCCCAACTCACGTGCTCACTGAAGCTGAAACCGAAACAGAATTTGTCGTCTGACCTTTGCAGTGCGAGCTTACTTCCAGCTTGTCAGCTGCTTCTTCTGTCGATTTTTTGACTCGTCATACATGTACTCGCATGTAGTGTGCGTATACAAAACGTCTTCCGTCGTTGACAACGACACATCCATAGAAAAGTCAATACAAATACTTGATTTTTGTTTTCCTTCTGCCGCGGTTCTTTTTTCTTCACATACGAGTACACTACGAATAGCAATAATTGATGGGGCATTGTTTTCTCAAATTTCACTACACATAAACCAAACACTTTAAGTTCAATTAAAGTGATAAGCATTATCTACATATATGTATGAGTATATAGCGTTCTCGCTCTGTATGGCGGCTCAATGCAAGTCTAATTATCAACTCGAGCGTCACTTGAATGCGTGGTAAATATTGCTAATCAATTTTCTGGCTAATGACACTATCATAAGTTTATACTACGAGAGTGTTTCCTCTTTTGGAAAAGATTTATGGGCCGCTGCGTCGTAAATGTCGTATATTTTCTGTTTCATTTCAAAAATAGGCTATCCACTAAATGATGTACACACGCAAATCTCTATTGCCTAATCGAACAAAGAAGGACTATTTTTACATACAAATTGCGTGCGCATAACTTTGTTGCGGTGTGTTATTGTACGTCGTCGCTGTAAATTATTCCTTAAAAGCCTTGGCTAACAACAATTAACCGTTTTTCCACCGCAATATGCGCCAATAGAAAGAACCAAACCAGTTACACTCACAAAACTATCATCTGGTGTAGTTGGGGGAAAAAATGTATAAATGTGAGCACACAATAATATATGCCTTGCCTTGGCATGGCACACAAGTTCAACGGCCTTTGACCAGTTTCTTTGAAATCCGTGCGGGAAAAGTCACAAATTGCATTATTAACTGTTTTTTCTTAAAAGAATTGGAAACAAATGACGCAACAGGCGTTTTTGGGGGGCTCAAGCAGGTCCGCAGCAGATCTTTGCATGATTTGAATTTGAATATATAAATCAATCATCACGTTGAAAGATATTTTTATGGTGACGTCTGTCAAATTTGAGTGACAACCAAATATCGTTTGACTCATAAAATTAACATTTCTGTCGTAATATCCGCTAAAATCGTTTTCCGCATCACACACAGGCGACAATATGGAAAACGTTGCAGCTTCTGAAACGGTGATAAAGTGGCATAAGTTGGACGTAGGTGGTGAGCACATTTTCGAAATACCGAAGTTCTCCAATGCACAAATTTAATGATAAATAAATTTAAGGAAGCTGACACAAAGTTGAACAAGATGTTCGCGCATTTGTTGGTCGGTAAACAAAGGGAGAGTAATTGTGGCGGAGAGTCGTAAAAACGTCAATAATTTTAAGAGACCTGATGGTGTAAGGTATGACGCTTGTTTTTTTAGTGAACTTAAGTTGTCAATGGCGTTCTTGGTATTATTTTTGAGTGTCAATGGATCGGAAACATAGATATGGATGGTACGACATCAAAATACAATGTCGGACGGAATTAAGTAAATTATTGAACAAAAATTGAATAAAAGAAATATAAGGCATTATTATGACATTTAAGATCTGGTGTTTTTTTTTCTTTGTTTTTATTTAAAATGTAAAAGAGAAATTTGTTTTGGAGCTCCAGAGATGTTAGATGTTTAATCCAGAAAAGGATGTATTTTGCAATAGTGCTTTGCAGTGTATATATAATTGGTGATGCCAAGTTAATATTTGGAACCACTACAAATTTTGTTTAAGAATTCAATTGTGACTAACGAACAACTCGTATTATAGCAGCTCTGTTTTTTTTTCGCAACGAGTTTCCGTCAGCTTGAAAAAAAAATAAAAAACACGGGAATTTGGTAGCACTTTGGTTTATCGAATGGTCGAGTTAATAAATGTAAAAATGCTGCATTCCTGCAAATTTCGCGTTCATTATTGTAAAAGAAAAAAAACTATATTCTCATTGCAGAAGTTTGGCAGTACTTGAGTGCATAAAAGGGAATTAACATTCAGCATGCTGTCAAGTGTCAATAGTACATGTGTTTTTGTTTTGTTGCCAGGACAGAAAATGGGAGTACAATTTTTGCAAATTATTACATTATTTATTAATATATTCTATATATTTATTAAATTATTTCATAATTTGTTCTATTTAGAAATGAACAAGAGAAAAACAAAAAATATTCCGATGATGGCACAAGAAACCTTATATCATTTCGCCTTGGAATTGAATCGGAACTAATACGAGTTGTCATTGACAATATGCAATTATGAACTCATTTTTGTAAATTGAAGATGGTCGCATTCTGAAATCCCTATTTGCAATTATGAACTCACACAATACGACCAGGCCCAGGTTTCGACTACAGTTTTCGTATTTACAAAATAAACCAACTACAAAAATATATTCAGGGCGCAAGTTTGACTGTGAGCATTTTTCCAAAACTAAATATTTCTCTGGCACATAAAACATACAATCTGCACAATTTGGACAGTCATTTGTTCGATGTTTTTATATTTTGGAAAGAGTTGAAGGAGCCTATCGTTTAATTTCGAATTCGAAGAGTTGAATTGAGAAGCTTTCTCAGGACATTTGCAAACGGATGTTTGTAAGACATTCAAAAGAGGTAATGCTCAGTAGTGGAGCAAATTAATCATTGAACTTAAAATCACAAAACGAGCACATTTATTTATCTACCAACGTTTCAAATGTCATTGAAAATTAAATTTGTTCAAGGACTTTCCTAATAATAGTAAGTAGTGTTTGTGCTCTTTTGTTGTCACTATTAATATCAATTCTGTAAGCGGTCTATTCCGCCATTAGTTTATGGCCTCGGTATACCTTACTCTGTACGAATGCTTTATGTCTTCCGTTCTTAAACTTGTGTCTAAATTAACTAATAATAGATTTTAAAATGAAGTCTAAAGTAAAACATAATAAAGGTAAAAAATACAAAGAAAATAGTTATTTACGTAGTTAAACCTATTAGGCAATAAGATTTAAATTCAGTTGGAATTATATTTATGTTGTTTTTATTTTTATTTTAATACATAATTACCCGCTTTATCCCTGACAGATATTAATTTAAATTTTCTCTTCTTTCAGGTGAGTTGCAAAACGCCTACTATACTATATGACAACGTGCCAATTAAAAAAGTCAATCGACGTTTCCTTGGGTAAGGTTCAAGGTTCAACTAAAATTTAGTAACAATTATTATTATCTTTTGGCTATAAGGATATATACACATAATCGTACGTATAACAATTCTGCCAATCCAGCCCATTCATTAAAATGATGTTTTGTTTTTAGAACTTCTTTCTTTTGCAAGCTGACTTTTGACAGCTGACTTTAACATCGAAAAACTGCATTCGATAACTGAATGTAAACGACAGTTGATAGATTTGTGTATTAGATATTCGTTCGAATACTGTTCTTGTAATAGAGTTGAAAAGTGAATTGATCTTGTAAAATAAATCGAGTATTCGCTCGAGTTGTAGAATAGCCTTATTATTAGGCAATCAATCATTTTTTCCACCCTGCTCGCGCTTAAATTACACATACAAAATTTTCACAAAAATTAAACTGGCACTTCACACATGATGTTAGCATTTTTCTTAACCTGTGCAGAAATCTCTTCACTGTTTTAGTTGTAAATGCACGACACATTTTGACAGATCAAAACAACAAATTTAATTTGAATTCGATTCGCATTAACAGGGCGTTTGCATATTTAAACATCAACCAGAATAACAAAATTAGACAGCCATTAAGCATCCTCTAGAAATTATATACGTCATAAATGTCATCTTTCTGTAGAATTTTCATGTGATAGCTGTCTAGGTGTTATTTTTATACCTAAAATACTGATATCTGTTTTCAATAAAAGCATAGCTTATTGTATTTACATTGCTAAACTTAATAAAATGTTAACAAGCAAAACATGGCCTATTTAAAATTGTAAACATTTCACCTTGCAGTTTGAGTTTCAGTTTGACAACTGCCACTAAAATAGGGTTACCGTGTTTTTTTTTTTTTTAAATATGGGTCTCCTTTTTTCCACGTCAGCCTGTTTGTGAAAAGTAACAATTCTTTAACCAGTGTAGTTAGCTCCACGTTGTTTTTCTTCTGTAATTAAGTGCTTATGCTGTAAGATAAGCACTAAATTAAGCTTATAGTATGATTTTAATTAAATTGTTATTATTTCTTATTGTTAAAACACAAGGTCTGTTCCTTTTCTTTTAAATTTTACGAATTTGTACTCATTGCCGTTCCTTAAGTTGAATTATTCTTAAAAGAGAGCGGCTTCTATATTTCTCTCTCGTATACCCCTCCACTGAGAAACTTCCGAGCTTTTACTCAACAAATTTCTTTTAGTAAGAAATGGAAAAGCTGTCAGTCTCATGACCATTTACAGATGTTTTGAAATTAGTTTACGTATTAAAATTGTATCAACATGTGGTAAGGCAAAGTAAATATCTATTGAATGTTCTTTATAATTTTTTTTTTTCGTTTATCAGCGTCGGTCAGTCAGTGCAAATACTCGGATTCATCAAAAAAAAGTTCGATAAGTTCCGAATTACTTTCATCGCTTGACGAATCAACTGATATTGTTTAAAAATAAGCAAATTCTTCGCATTTATCAGACATTTTAGAGACATTTGCGTACGTTTTTTTTTAATTTTTTTAATCTGTCATTTTCATAGATTACTATACAAAATCGTTCCCTAACTTCTTCGCTCTGTGAGAACTTATCCCCACCACTGTCATTTTGACAGTCTTTTCCATTCTAACTACAAATGAAAAGGAACAAACCTACAGTGAGCACAAAGAGTCAACTTGATGACATTTCACATGCGCTGACGTGACGTTTCACAATACCCAGTGCTACCAACATTTCTTTTTCTATTTAGTGTCATTTTACACTAAGTAAACTATCGCCTCTCAACGTAGCTGATTCCCATCCAAATTTCGGGAATATCTCTTCATAAATTGTTTGTCCCAAACATGAAGAACTAACACAAAACGAATGTTTGTGAGAAGATGGGCCTAGGGTCCTTTCAATTGTTCGCCTGTTGGTACGTGGATTTAAATTTGTATACGCATGAAACTTACCCAATTCGTAGCGATTTATCAGTCATAACGAAGAGCTTATTGGAACAACGTTTAGCCTGCGCAATTGCGCAACTCTTTAACGATTTGTAAAAGAGCACAGATTGCATTGCTGGTTGCCCACGGTTCATCAACGCCAGAATACAATTTCTGGGCACATATAAATATAAGTCCAATAGGTGTGACTCATTCGAACGTACTCACCAATGCATTAGCTAAATGTTCGGTTTATGCCTCCGCTATATCGAGAATGTCAGGGTTAACGTGTTTGTTTTTATGAAACCCTTTGTTGTCTTCGGTCAAAAGAAGTGCGGTTCTATTTCCACCCTTGCCCGACATTCTTCTGTAATATCTAGCCAAACTGTCCACATAATGTAAAATTGTGTACGTTGCTTTTGCGTTTCGTTTTGCGCTAATCTCCAAATCCAGATGGCATGTGAAACTATATCTAACCAAATGCATACACGTTGTACCGCACACATAATGTGACGTACAATCCACAACCACAATGACGACTCAAGTGATATATCGCCGGACAAAAAGTCGTCATCACCACCACGATATATTTTCACACTGAGATTTATCTGCTATTTATACGGTCGGGTACGAGTCGGTTCAGTCTCGGTATCGGTGGTTTTTCTGTTTTTGTCCATTTCTTTATAATACGAATTTTATATGATTCCTCAAAAGTCCAATTTATGCATGTGAATGTGGTATGGACAACATTTGTCGGGTTTTGCTTTTGCAATGTCATCCATACGGCGGCGGCGGCGGGCATTAGAGTGCCACATCCATCAGAGATGTGTCCCTGTGGTTATTTAAGATTACGCACACAAAATCCGTCATTCGTTTTGCTTGGTTTTTGTTTACTAATATACTCGATTGTAAGTATAAAAAATATACTGACTCGGCTACAAACTAGTATATTACTATATCTGCCTCTGACTCAAACACCTGTGCAACTGGCAGGCAAGAAAAACTATTCATTATATACAAGCAGCAGATCCGAGTATGTTTAATTATATATACAGCAGTGTTGCTGCAAAACGTATGTAATGTATGTGTTTAATTGAAGAAATATTCCAGCTCCAAGTGTAATGACATTAATATGCCGGAGAACGATGTGGTGAGCAAGAAGTGCGATAAAAAGGCGGTGGTGGCGATAGTCGTACTACTTCGTTCGTCGTATTTCGTACATGCATTACATATACGTATGTAAATATCATTGTGGTGTTGTTTTTGTTCTTTTTTCTGGTCGCTTTTTAGTTCTTTGGTAGTGTGGGAGCGGAATTATTTCTCTCTGGTCGGAAAGTGTTGCCAGTTTGTTTTTTTTTTCTTTTTCAACATATAAAGAAAATTTGTTAATGAAGTCATGCATTTAAAGATGTTAAATATTCCCGTCAGTAATAAATAAAGTGTCAACGACTGTTTTACATTCAGCGCCATATTTGACGTGAGGTCCATTCATATGAGGAACAAATTGGGAATTAGGCGGCCTGTAAATTAAAACATTCTTGCCACATGGATGTCAGACAGCAAGTGACATCTGTCCGACCAGAAAACAAATTTTCTATAAATCAAATGTCAAATTTTGTGAAAATATTCGCTCGAAATCTTGCTAAATATGTAAACTGCAGCAGATATTGAAAATATTACAAGACCAATTTGATGATGACTCAGGAAATAGTTTTAAAAAAAGATATGCGTTCAAATTTTGTTTTTGACATCTCTATTGAGTCTGAGGTAAAATTGTTTGGTTAGCCCTCTATAACTTAAAAAAAAAAACATTATTACGAGCGATTTAATCGACCACGAGAAGAATAGTTCCATACATTCACTGAACTTTGTCTTTTTTGTCACATTTTGCTCGTTCGAGGGTGAGACGAATTATTATTATTTTTATTATTTTATTATTATTATTTCATAAATTCCTATATATACAAATTCAGTAAAAATAATAATTACAATTCAATTAAAATATGAAATACGTTTGACAATCTGTATTTTTTTTACTATTGTAATAAAAATAGTGATGAATGTCATTACAATTTACATTTTAGGCATTTAAAAAAGTTATGTGTGGGTGGGGTGCCCCTTAAAAAAAATCAAAAAATTACTTTACTTTATAAAATAAGTTTAAACAGTCTAAAACAAAACAATTTCCTTTGAATGCAACCAGATCAATTAACAAAAAGACTCAAATTATAATGCTCAAGTTACATCAGATGGTCAGAAAGAACAGACTCTATGCCAGCGAAATTAAAATTGAAAAGCCATATTTTTACGAGTTTGAGAAACTTTTTAGGTATAGATACTGACCTGAACGATCGAGGAGGTTTATTGAATAGACGAATAGACGATATATAATAAAAATTACGATAAGCCGTGGTATGGAATTGAGGAACGGATAATGAGTACGAAGAGTTTCCACGTAAACTGTAGTTAGAGATCAGTCGGGAGTTGCGATTACCAGACTTCATATTATGTCGAATTTGCATACGAAACAGGAACAAGTTTTGACACGTATTGCTTGTTAATGGCCTTTGATTAATTGGAGTGAGATCTATTGGTTAATCAGAGATATAATTCCGTAAAAAGTGAAACGAAAATCGAAACGAAAGAAATCATGTGAAAACGAAAATTTGCTTCATGAAACTTTGCGTTTTGTTTTCGACTTCCTTTTCCCAATCGTTTAAGAAGCAGGTTCATTTGTTTTTCAGAGCTACCTACTTTGGGTTTGGTTGAGTTTCGACATTGCAGCGAACGAATGTTCCTTTTTTACACATCTGCCTTTTTTTGTTCTAAATTACAAACATATTTTTAAATATCTTACAAAGAAATACAAATAAAGTAGCTTTCGTTTTGTTTGAAAATTTCTTTCGTTTTCAAAGTTACATGAGGCAAAACGTTCTATGTCACGGAATGCCATGTCAGATTTTTGTCTTTCATTATCTGCGTGGTTAATACCTAGTTTAACACGATCATAACTTTACTGTATCTCTATACTGTTCCACCTGTGGTACGGGCAGATCGCTAAAATAATCACCGATTACGATGAAATAAAAACTAAATGTTGCCCCACCTAAAGGCCTATGTTATGTTTCAAAATTCCATACCGATTGGGTGAGAACGTGATACGGGTTAAAATCCACATCCAAGAAGACAAACCTTACAATTTTATTAGAAGTGTTCACGTACAGAAATCTATTATAAATGCGCGGTTTACCATCGTAACGCGAACTCCTGCTTCATTTTTTAAGAAATAAGCTCCAGGTATGATCACAAACTGTGGAATTTTTTCATTTGTCTAAAGAAATATTGGATCTCCTGTGAATTGGGCTTACTCCATATGTGTCATGTCTAAAAAGCACGATCGCTGACCACAACATTGTAAAATGGGGTGACCAGATGAGAACGGCAGTGTGAGATATAAAATTATTTTACCTTTATTTTGGGGCTACATTCATGTCATTTCAATCATATTTTAATAATTTTAAAATAATTTCTGAATATTTTGACTGCTAGATGGCATTAGTAACTTTGACTGAAACATAACAAATGGAAAGAGTTTAATTATTGCTATCCTGGTCACCCTATAAAACAAGTTTTCTTGTTGAGCGTATCGACGATTGGTTTTCTAAGCAAATCTTAATAGTTTCGTATCTTTGTTCACGCGTGGGTCGATTGAATTATATATGCCAAAAAGTGACAGTATTTCCTTTGACAGTTAACACTTTTCTAAGTTATATCGACGCAAAATATAAATGAAACGCTTTTTGGAATATGAACTTACAAGTCATCCGGTACACGAACCGACCTAGCGTGAATCAGCCCTTACGCTGTGAATTTTGCTTTCTTTTTCAAATGTCAGGTTCAGATTTACACGTACTTAGGTGGCGCTACAGTCCGGAGTGGACCTCAACCAATCCGCCTGTCCAGTTGGCGCGATCTTTGGCCAACTGCCTCCATTTTTCCGTTCAGTTTAATGCCGACTTAAAATTTAGACCACATCTGTATATAGTCCTGGAAACCTTTATATGCATTGGAAATAGGTACTCCAAGTGCAAGTTTCTAAATACCCTTCTAGAAGAAAATCTCTCTGAACATCTCTCAAGCAACAACGATCTACAGGTGGCAGCACGATCGAGGTTTCATAATTAGTTTGACCGGCAATTTAGTTTTCCTTGATTAATTTGTGTCCCATCCGATTTATTATATAAAAAACCCAGCAACTTCGTCATTAATTTGCAATCAGCTCGAAGTCTGTTTGCACAAAAAAAATTATTAAAATCTATTCCAATCTAATGTCGGACGTGTATGATTCATTGATTGTCATTTGAAGGGTGCAAGTGTTTGGGGCCGACGCTATCGGGTGTTCAAATTACAAAAAAACACGGTGAAAACGTCAATTAAGAATGTAGTCTGTCCCGCTTAATTCCGGTTATATAAGAGCGAGAGCGCCATTGTGTCGACTTGTATATATATCTTCCAAGTGTTGCTCTGAATATTTGTTTAATGTTTTGTTTTTATCCTGAGTTAGCACCGGCAACACTGCACTTTTTTCGGTTTTCGTTGTATCTTTTTTGTGAGCAGACTGAGGCTGACACGTTCATTGTCATTGCATACAACCAGAACAACCAACCACCACTACCGTCAGCTGACATTACCAACACTTGAATCGCTGCATCTGTATTGAGTATCTAAACACGATTGGGAAAAAAAAAAACATTCGAATTGCTCCAACACCAGTCCGATGGCACTGTGACTGTTTGTCAGACTTTAGTCTATTTTCGATCGCTTGCCGGAGAAGAAGTTAGACAGAGGTTCCGCGTTTCAAGTCGTCTCGTCGAGAGCCTCATAAAGGAGTTTCTTTTTTCCGTTTTTTTTTTCAGTTCGGTTCTTTGCGTTCTTTTTGTTTCCTTAGAAAAGTTGAATACGTTTCATTGTTTTTGTTATTTTTTTTTCCTCTGCTGTTTTTCTATTGTATCTTAATCGGTTTCTTCGTAGTCGTTGCTATTTCCTTTCAAACTGGTTAAAATACCTTCCAATACAGCAGAAAGATACATACACTCGACAGACGGGGTATATCGTTCAGCGAAGTATCTTTCTTGTTCACCTGGGTAGCAAAACCAATTTACTATCAAAAGAAAGAAGAAAGTCAGCTGTGTGTGGTGGGTTCAAGAAGACGGAAAATTAGATGTGTGTACGATCGGGATTTTTTTTTTATCTCCAAAGATACTGTGAAAAATTTGAAAATTTCGTGGAGAAACCCAAATAAAACTGTACTGTCGTCGTCGTCGTTGTATAGTTGAAGTTGAATCTCATGTATCTCGGTGGTGTTTGCTTTTTATTTTTCTCCGTTGAGACATTTATCATTTCTCCGCATTTGCATCTGGAGACATTCTAAATTTGTTTGTTCTCTTCAGGAGTTGTTTTCCTTCTCTTTTTTGCTGTCTTAATCAGCATTTTTTTGTTGAATTTTAAATGACTTCCTCTTGCGGATAGATAGTTTTTTTTTTTTGTTTTTCTAAAGCAAACAGTAGCTGAGAGAGTAACCGCACATGAGTATTCCCTTCAGAGCGATATTAATCATAATTCACGTGTGTTACACATATGCATCGCATCGCATCGCTTCTCGGTCGAATTATTTCGCTCAGCTCGTCGTTACTGCTGAAGTGCTGATGATGAAAACGGTGGTGGTGTGCGCGGTCATTAAATTCTGAGCGCGCATTTCAAATTGAAAATAATCCGTGTATATATATTTTTTTGTATTAAATGTTCAATTAATTCCTTCCCCAGTGTCAGTGTGATTGATTTGCGGCGGTTTGTGCTGCTAGAAAATAGAAAATTTAAAGAGAGCAACAAAAAAGGAAATTAAAAAAAATTAAAACGTATCTCTATATAGATATATTTTACAGTGCTTAGTGTGCTAGTTGAAGACAAGTGCGAAAAGTGCAATACAACACCATCATCAAAGGGAATATATGGCATTGAATAAAGGATTATTATTGTTCAAGGAGAAAATCTGCTGCTGTTGAAGAGGAAATTTTGTGTTTTATTTTTTGTTCATTGAATTGCTATTCCCAGCTATGTTTTCATCGAAGCGGTAGCTGGCTTTTAACACTGTGCTGCTGAAGTGAAGTATGTTGAAATTGTTTTTATATTATTTTTAAATAAGCGATTTTCACCTAACCAATGGGGATTGGGAGGGTTTTCTTTCTAGAATAACTTTAAACGTCTGAAGTGACGTACCTATTTCAATATTGGTGCTTTCTCGTGAATAAAAGCCAAGTTTGTGGACAGTTATATTAGCGAAAAGTTAAAAAAAAACTATGTATTAGGGGTAAACAGTTTTGAGTAAATGATACTCTACTGTATTTGGTTTAGTTTGAAATATTTTTCCAGTGAAATCTGTCATTGGTGACAGCTGATCTTGGCGAATAGTTCCCCAAGACGGAAAACTATTCTCACCAAGCTCTTTTGTTGCCGATTTCATACATTTTGAGTTATCTTATCTGGATACTTCCTTCACCGAACGCGGACAAGTACATTTGCCACAAAATGTTCTGTTGAATTTTCTAAGACGGACAATCCAAACACACTTTGATAAAGTTTCAACCATTGCAAAAAGAAACAACTATTTTTTTTTCCAACTCAATTTAATGAAGAAAAACAGGAACACAGAATATCACAAGTTAGTGAAGAACTTTCAAAACAGAATAGCACAGCCTCGTTTAAAATGAGACAACAGATTTTCGACCTATTAAGCGTTGGGGTCTGATACAACCGATTTCTTAAATGTCATTTAATAAGAAAAACAAAACAATTAGGACGACACTAATGAAAACATTACTTAAAGGTTATTGCATTAATTTAAAGAGAGTACAGACAAAGAGAAACTCAATATTGACTAATTTTAAAAGGCAAACGGAATTTCAGGAAAAAAAACACCTGATTTTGACACTTTCACCCCAGAATTAAGTACAGAAAGTCGTGTGCTTGACAGTTCAGATAAGACTAATGAGACAATAAGTTGAACAGTTTTAAAAAAAAACATTTTTTGCTCGTTGAACGCTGAAACCTGTACTTCTCTGTTCTATTTTCTATTCTTTTTTATGCAATTCAGAGTAACTAAACAGACCATTGACAGTAAACAAAAACTTGTCAGTCAGATAAATGTTTTAAACCTTATTTTGATTCTAGTTCTTTTTTTTTTCTCAGTGTTTTGATGTTTATATAGTTTAAAACAAATTTGCAAAAAGTGCACTTATTTAATTTTTATAAACAATAAGCTTTTTTGTTTAAAAAAAACCCTTGAAACCCTTTTAGAGAAACTACGAACAATTCTCTTAACTTTAAGCAAAATTAACATCTTCGCTTAAACCTGATTGTACTCCATAGGTGTTTTATTGACCGCTGGGTGACATTCCAAACTCTACATAAAAAAAAAATACTATTTTGCGTCAGATACCTGTTCAGCCATAAAACATGGTTTTAAGGAAACTCCTCAGAAAATGAATTAATAGACTGACAGAAAAAAAGCAAAAATAAAGAATTAAATTTCTTTAGAAATGAAAGGAAACGTCAAGAAAATCAAATGTCCGCTAGTTCTGCGAAAGCTGTTCTTCCATCTGGAATTCTATGTGCTAGCGATCAATAGAATTCCCCTCATTGAAAAAGAGATCTTAAGAAGATAATAAACTTGACAATTTGACATCTGTTCTGGTTGTCAGTTTTGTGTGAATAATTTGTACATTCCTCACAATATTTATAATTTAAAGCAAATGTCAACAATTAAATTCAAAACTTTGCGTAGATTGGGCTGGGCATATTCAAAAATCTAGTTACTTAAGTCGACTAGATTGTTTTGGTCTGGACTATAAATTTAAAATGAGCAAAAAGTAGATTGGTCGGGAATGTCACTTTTCCCACGTCAGCCACAATTGCGAACTGACACCTTAGTACTCAGTCACGAATTTCTCGACCAGATTCATCGGCTAATCCTCCATATGTAATGTTATGTCAACTAAAAGAGCTGTTCATTTTGACCGAACTAAGCCAATTAAAATTGGGATACATTAAGTCAGGCAGCTGTCAAACTTACTTAAGGTAATTAAACGTTTCAATTTTAATTAAAAAAGAAAAATCATTTGACGAATAAAACAGAAAAGATGTTCTTGTTGTCTTTTGGAAGTTCTTATAGAGTTTTTCTTAGTTAAACATCATCTTATAACTCGATTATAATTCGCGCCCATATTGCAACAACTGTCAAAAAGAAGACTATTCACAGCAAGTCGGTTATTATTGGAGACATTCAAAAACCTAGTTATCTTAAGGCGACTAAATTGTTCTGAACTAGATGTACCTTGAACGCAATGTCTAAATTGGTCGGTAACGCCTCTTTTCCTACGTCAGCCACATATACGAACTGTCAACTCTGCCACGAAATTCTTCACTTGATTCTTGGGCTACCCATCCATAGACTTGGACTAAAAAAGAAAAACGCCAACGATCGAACGACCAATCAAAATTAAGTCAGTCAGCCAGTTGTTAGACTTACTAAACTAGATACTTGAACGGTCCCATTTATTCGCTGTCATCTGTCAAAAAGGAAAAAGCCCTATTGACGTCAGGTTTTATTTGTTTAGACGTTCACATATTTTCTTTCTTGTTTGGAGTACATTATTATTGGGTTTTAAATTCAATTGCTTTATTTTATTTTAGACAACACTTAAGCACACAACATTTATTGTTTGAAGAAATAAATCATACAGAACAATGTCCTCTAATACAGAATAGCTCTATTTTACAGAAGGGATGGATGAGCACGTCACCGAACTTATCCTCAGTGCTGCGGTCGTTTTAATCATTTACTGTGTATGTTTTGTATATAAATGTACGACATACGTGCCTTAGGAAACCAAACTAAAGAGCCTCCGAGTCGACTTTGTTCATCGATAACAGACGGATATTAATCTTGCTCCCTTTAGAATCTCAGTAAATTTTTTGAACCTATGGTTCGTAACATATCTATACTTCACAATAGACACTGTTAAAGAACTGACAACTGTCACATTACAATTTTTGTGGAACTAAAGTCGCTGATGATAGTTTCAGCAAAGTCCCAAAATGGAACACAGATTGTTCATTCCTTAGGTCTTCATGTCCTATCCATCTTACACTACTGATGTGCAAATTTGTTTACCAGATCGACGTCGCTGTACAGCTCATATATTTCACCGCTGTTATTATATGATATTGCCCTCCAAAGCCCATCCATGAAACTGAGGATATCTTCATCTGCTTTAGGTCCAAGCTTTAGGGCCACAAAGCAGGACAGCGATTATCAGGGCCTCGTATGAAATTTTTTTAGTTGCTGTTTTTAATCGTCCACTGAGAGGAAATTCGAAAACAAAACTCTGAAAGCTGCGGAGAGTAAATGGGGAATACCTTAACATTGTTTGTTTGCGCGGCGTCTAACAAGTAAACGGGACAAAAAATCACTCGAAGAGTTTTGCTTTCAAAACAACTAATGATGACCTTAAAGTCCAAGTTTTTGAGCCAAATAGGTGGACACGGATGTCTCCTTAGTGAGTCTTAGCAATCCTTTAAGACTTAAATTCCTTATGCTTCGTTTGATTTATAATAATTTCTAAAATTTTAGATGTAATAACAGAGCCAATGTAACGAAAGTGGTAGTCATTCCATTCGATTCGTCGTCGTAGCGTCTTTCAACTTGTTGGCAGCATATACTTGGTTTTGCTCTCTTTCACGACACAACTGAACTCATATTTGAAGATTCTGTCTCAAATTTTGAAAACCCTCCAGTGACAGCTCGCTAAGACTCCTCCTAGACCTCAGACTTTTCGAAAAGTCTGCGTCTGGTGTTGGCATGTAAGCTTCTAAAGAATAATATTGAAGAAGTCACATTTCTAAATCGTTTTTCGACATCAAAGGGCTCGGCGAGGTTCTAATGGTGTTCTCCGACGTAATTCTGCGCAAAGTTATAAGTTAGACAGGAATGCCAAGACTAGACATATAAATGCTGTCGTGTGCGGCTTTTAATTTGGCGGTTAGCTGTCAGAACTATACTTGCCGGGCCTTAAACTGCATAGAGGTCATTTAATGGTTTCAGGGACAGGATCTTTTATGCGATGTATGCTTCTACAATTGACACGGTTTTATAAGGTCTCTGTTCTTGTGAGTTAAGTTTTATGAACCATCCTCCCACGAATAAATCTTGGAAATAAGATGGTGAATGCTGTCCTCCAATAGGAAACTATTGCCATAAATAGTTGGAACTAGAAAAAAAACTTTTTTGCATTTAACAGTCAGAAGGTGAGCTAGGTCCAGCTTTTGCTGACTATTTGAGAAGTTCAAACTTCTAGATTAGGTTCAGAACAGGTGCCTTACATCAATCAAAGCATAACCAGTTTTGCAGCAGGACAACCACGTTCATTTATGAATATAGAGGTGAGGAAACCTTGGTGAGGCTACAGAAAGCTATGTCACGCAGCAAAGTCAATCAGCCTTAGTCAAAAGTGCTGACGTAAGGCTCTCCTGTCTAGCTATACTTGCCAATATAGCTATCAAAAATGGTCCCCTTACTTTTTCTGGCAATCAATTCACAGAGACCGTCACACTTAGGACATTGCTCATCTGTTTTGTCAATGAGCACGTAGAAACAGTCGTCGAAACCAACGCTCCTCTTCAACTGCAGACTGAACTCTCCTTTCTCTTTGCAGAAAGTTTGAACTTTCCCCATTTCCATTCTATGGTCAAACTAACTATCTATTCTAAGTCGAAGTAACTTTTTTCCAAACGAAAATTAATATCCCATTCCAACTGCTATCGACAAAATATCTTGATCGTTACATACACGAGGCCAACAAACATTGAACTCACGCAGTGTAAACAACCAAAAACACTTGTCGCAACTTGAAGAAAAACATGTACGACCTCAAACTGGTAGCCCACAAAGTAGCGCGAGAAATAAAAACCGATTACACCCCAAGTTGGGAACTATTGAATCGAATCCATTCCTATGAAGTAGTTCCATTCCGACCATACAGTAATCGATCTCAAAAATAAACCGAAATTAACTCACATTCCCGTAACGTGTACCTGTAAGGTATGTACGTATATCCCTATAGCGTGAGCTGAGAATTTTCAACTTTAATTAGAGGGTATCGTGTTCTGAATGTGAATTTCCCGCGTCATAGCGGGTGGCCATATACTTTGTCGTTTAAATATTTTGTCGAGTGAAAAACAAGCTATTAATAGAGTCGCACACCTTTTTGCCAGCCAATTTATATATTGTGCTTCCAAGTTTCCCAAAGTGGGGCGTTCTTTATTTTCTTCGTTCCCATCATCCTGCCCATTAGTCATTATTATTCGAAGCCCACTATAAAGACTTTCACTGATAGCGTACAATGTCGCCATCGTCTGGCTGTGTGCATTAATGGAGGTGCTAATTTGATACAGGCAACCAAAAACCGATGACAGGTTTTCGAACAAAACCGAAAAAATATATATAAAAGATTGCTAATTGTATAGAATTTGGAGGAGTGACTTGCGGGGGGTTTTTGTAAGAATAAAAATGGCGGGAGAGAGAATGTGTGTTTTCGTTCCCTTGAAACTGTTTATTTATGTAATTTGTAAAGAGATAAGATTGAGGGAATGGTTATGTACTTCAAATCGAAGTAGAACTTTGTGCGTTATCTTATCTGTGAAATTATAAAAGACTGCTATCAGTAAGTTAGATACGATAGCAAGTGTGTGTACTTGTCTGCAATTAGAAGTTCTTCAATTCGGTCTGGCGAAAAGATGTTTGCCGTAGAAAATCTGGTTTTAATATTTCCCCCAACTGGGGGAGTCCTAAAAATTTTCGCATGAGTGTCTTACTCGTGGAATTTTCACTTTAAAAATTTGTTATCTATTTTGGGCCATTTAAGTCTTGCAACAGCTGAAGTTGGGAACGGAACCAACCTTCCTATGGACGATCTTTTTTAATTCTTTCAACATTTGTTGAAAGCAAACCTTTTGATTAGTTATGAAATGTAAATTTGTTCAAACAGCCTTAAAAGCAATAAAAAGTTGACGCAACAGGTCTGTATGGTAACCTAGGTCTAGTCACATGTCTTCATTTCATTTTTGGGACGAATGCAAGGGATCTACAAATTGATACCTAGTCCAAACGTCGCATTAAGAAGCTCTTTCATGACAGTTATAAGCCGTCGGTCAGACGTTCGCGAGAGATGGCGCAGTGAAAAGAAATGTAATTTGTGTTTTCCAGGAGATCGAACCGCTCTTAGTAGTCCAACACACTAACGACTAAGCCACTGCGCCAAAGAGCCTAAATAATTGAGGAATTACAGGCGCAACATAGATCGTTGACAGTGCGCTCAGAAACAAAAGTCCAACTGCGGAAAATTCAAGCTCCGCCATGTCGAGAGGTAACAATCCCACTTTGTAAATGATCGATAGGTCCACGGATTGTTAAGTCATTCATTCTCCGTTAAACACATCGTTGTAGACTGGCATTTTTATTTTTGAAAGTAAATTTATTATTAATTTATATTATACAGTAGACGTCCGTTATATCGAATTTGCGATATAACGAAAGCTTTTTAGAATTACATTACTATCTCTATATAACGAATGGTGCCCACGATTGGCTATCCGATATAACGAACGTAGATATAAATAAGATTAAAAACCATGCAAGTATTTAAATTGCAGGGCCATCATCTATTCAATTTAACATTCAAAAAACCCGTAAAAAAACCACATTTTTTATTTAAAAAAAAAAAAAATAACGATCGATCGATCGATATAACGAATGCGCTCGATATAGTGAATGACATCAAACATTATATCACTCGACGTCCACTGTATGTATATTTTGGTATGAATTTTAATTTATTTTAAAAGTAAATAATTTTATTTATTTGCAGTAATAAATATTATAAATTACAGAAAAGAATAATAAAAACCACACTTAACTGTCACACGCTGAGAATATATTTGTTGATACAGGGCAAAAATCTAGGATTACTGCTGTTATCGTGTGGCTCCAAAATCTTGCGATCACTGGCCACAAGTTGATGCATTATTTCGGCAGAAATTTCGTTTCAAAATTCTCGCTGTTTTGTCAACACTGGAAATAAGTTTGAAATATTAAGCAACTGGTGTTTTTCCAACCGCGGAGATATGGCACTGTGTTTCTGACACTTTTTTTAAGCACGAAAAGCTTCCACCTAGCAAAAATATAAGTCTAACTTCATGCGGAATCGTATCGTCTGAAGCTATCGCAAACTATTAACTTGAGAACGTCATTTTAAGAACACATGCAAACGTCAGTAGACTGACAGCTGAGTATGTGACTTGGAATTCGCCAAAATACGCATTGTTAAAGTGAGAACTTAAATGAGTAGTTATTTCCTTGTTTGCCACTTAGGGCCGTTTGCTGATACAACTCATAGCGAATTTAAGTGCCACATAATCTCTTATGTGACAGTTTATGCCCTGAAAAAGTAGCCCATTAGTATTTAAGTAGAACTTAAGTCGTATGAGCAAACGGCCCTTAAACATTGAAACCCTGTAACGGAATTCCTTCGTCTGTCAGAAATTCGCTTTAATATTCCCGTCAGTGTTCCCAGACTTTGATAACTTTTTTCCCTTTTTTATTAGCAAAAGTGCTAGTTAGTTAGTTGATATTGCATTTATTTTCATATGAAAAATTTAGAAAACGTAGGTAATTTTTATTAACGAGCTTTAATAAATATATTATAACACAAAATATACACATTATGCAAGGATCAGCTAACTGAAGCATTCAAAAGTTTGAATTTGAAATGATTTCCTGTGCTATTAGACAAAATATTAAAACTAGTGAATGCATTCAGGTACATAAATACAAATTCTGACGTTCGATGGGCTGTTTTCCTTTCCTGTTTAGTTTAAACATTTTATTTTAAGTAAACTTTGCAGTTTGTTGATTATGAAAATGTGTTTTAATTTTAATGAATTTAAGTTTTCTAGAGATTTTTTATTTTCTCCCTTATTTTTTTCAGCTTGTCAATCGTTTTTCCCCTTTTCCTATTAGAAAAGCGCCAAAATTGCCGATAATGGCTAGATTTTAGAGCATTCGCCATTCCCAACAAAATTCCATCTATTATCCAATCTAGTGATATTAGGAATTTGCGGATGAACTCGCCGGCCAACGAAAGAGGACTCCGACACCTGTCTTCTTTCGTTCACCGGTGAGCTCATCCGCAAATTCCAAACGATACATGTTTCATGTTAAAAGTCTTTGCGACAAGAAATTACGCGGAAGAACAAAATGCAAACATGTAGAAGAAGGTTATTGGAATTTTAAATGCAGATTATGCAACCTTTGCTAGGGAACGATAAATAAATTTACGGGCGTGTTTTAAGCGATCTCACAGGGGGAATATATATAATCATGCGTCACAGCTTTAAAAATTTGCTGTAAATATTTATAATTTTGAAGCGGAGTCTTCATTTACAATAAGTGATCTTCGATCGTATAAATTAAGTTCTGAACTACAGCTCTGTGAACTGACTCCATCTCTTTTCTTGTCCTTGTTATCGTCATTTTCACACAAAATTCAACATGACGCGGTAGCCATTGACTATTCGACGAGCTACAATTCATTACTATGAACACGGTTTTGTGTTAAAGTAACGAGTCAACTTCCAATTGCTTTATAAATCAATCAGCGAATCCTCGAATGGTTTCCAAGGTAAAATTTGTATTATTTGGCAGCACTGTCATTTTTTCAATGTAAAATTTGTATAATTTGGCAGCACTGTCACTATGAATATAATCAGGTTTCAGTAGTCCTTGATCTAGCTTTGAAGCTAAGCTGATTTTCAGTTTTTGGCCTTATTATTCTTTTCAAAAGTCAAATGAGCATAAGCGCTCAGATAAAATATAACGTTTCGACTGCGAAAGTTTTGTGCCACAATTGACTTAATCAAGGATCAATAGAGTTCGTGACATTTAAGCCTCTTTTAATGTTGTTTTTTTCGCCAAACAGAAAACAAAAGCCTCTGGTGGCTACGCGTTTTAAAATTGTGGCATTTTTTAAATCGATATTCTATTTTTCTTCTCGGCTGAACTTGGGAACCTGGACTTGAATGCCCTCATAGCTGCATGATTAATATTTCTGTTAGGGAATTGATATCATTTCCATTGATGAGTCCCTAATTTTTTATAAAATTTGAGTATAAAAAAGAATATAATAGTGTGAATTTCAGTTGAAAAACTGTTCAGTACAGACAACTACCTTTTACATGAAGCACACAGCTCATTACCACCTAAGACGCAAACCTAATGGCTAAATATTTCACTTGTTAACCTCGAAAATATTTCACTAGCTGACTTGCAGCCTAATAACTAATTAGTACAGACAACAACCGTATATACCCAACATATAGCCAATTACCACCTAAGACACAAACCTAATGACTGAATATTTCACTGGCTGACATCTGAAATATATCACTTGCTGACATTTGAAAGCACACCATGCTCTCAATTTACAAGCAGACTTCGCATGAATTTATGAACATCTAGGCCTCCGTCTGGCATTTTCATGCCGCCCCCACCCACATCTGTCGTTGCGGCAGAGGAGATATGAAATATTCAACACCAAAACCGCTCCATCATCCTTCGTTTCAATGTCATAATCGACTAGTTGTGGCATGGACAATCACTATAAGTTGCACCTGAAACCTCATCTAAATCATCGTGCATTTACTTGCCCGACTGATGGGCATGTTTGTATATATGTACAGTTGGTACATACACTCTTGGGCCTACGTGCGAAGGCTAGATTTTAATTTGGGTGGTTTGTGTCGGTTAGAAAACCAATTAATTAGGGGGTTCTTTCTCGTTTAGTCCACGAATGAGGGTGGGACATGCAAAGGTCAGAGAAATGCGAACGGCTCCATACAGTCAATGGGACTATTTTCGTTTAGGGCGGGGTATAGTTGTATACTGTGAAGGAGTTGATGACATCGATTTCTCTCTCTCTCTCTCTCTCTCGTCCCGCCTTTGTTTCAAGGAGATACTTGCCAGGAATTCAAGGTGATTAACAAGTGGGAAACCTAACGATGCTTTTGAATGATTGAAAGATTGCCGTGCGACCCAGTTGTGGGATGTCCTTCGTATGCAAACAAATGCGATCTAATGATGGGTCGCATGTTATGTGCGAGTGGTGGAATTTTCAGTGACTTGCTTGATAATGACTTTTGTTGTCATGCGAAATATTTTTGCGATGTAAAGGTTTTTGAGAAACTACTGTCGATTCTTTGGAACGGCGCATGTAAATTGCTGAAGTGTCGTTCTTTTATTTAAACTAAAGACCCACTGTAAACCAATTTACTATATTCGATCAGGAATCCATCAAATAATGTATACCCGGTCAATATAACATTCTTATAAATGAAAGCACTCCAAAAGTACCACCTAAGTTACAAAAGTAGCAGAAACTCCAACCGTTTTGGCCAGGGCATTCGCTATGAACGTGCGAGAGTCTTATTTCTAACTAGCGCACCATCTGAAAAGTTTTTTTTTTGTTGCGGTACTTCAACTTGTCAATTAAGGCCTTGGCGCGGTCATAAATTCCAATCACCAGAATCATCAAGCCTCTTAAAGGAAGCAACCTCTCCCTAGCCATTTGAAGCTATCATAAAACTATGTTCTTCGCTGAAGTATTCCACATTTTTCCACACCTTGCTTTGCATTTCGGCCTTTATAAAGTATTCCCCGCAAGGTATCCAGATACCGGGCGCCCTCTGGATTAGTTAGCCTTGTCTGCATAATGCGGGGCTCTGTGCAGATCGAACCTCCTTTCCCTAGCTACTCGTAGGATGAAAATTTCAAACATTCCCTGCAAGACAAGAATTCAAATCGGAGAATCAAACCAATCGAAGACACAATTCCGACTTTGGAGACATTAAACTGCAGGTTACTTTTAAGACTTACTTACTTTACTTTTGATTGAGCTTACATTCCGGGGTGAACCACGACCTCAACAAACAACTTTTAAGACAGTTGTCACTAAAACAAATGCCAGGTCATGGTAACTATACAGTGCTATTGCCAGGGCATGTTGGCTCAGGGTTTGATGTGCAGGGGCTTAACCTAGGAATTTAACCGAAAGTTCTCTGTCTGGGCCAGTTGGAAGATCCCTTCCATTTGTCTCAACCAAAAAATCGACAAACGAATAGCTGCGAGGAGTTGGGTCTAAGGTCCTTTGTTGCCAGGAGCTTGGGAAAAGAAAAGTCCATCTGCAGCAAAAAACCCCGGTGTTTATAAATCGTTCTGAATATAGCATGTTGTGGTCATAAACGCATCGGAATGGCATCATTCAGACCATCGTCGTTTCTTCAAATGTGATATCACTGATCGATGACTGATGTACGATTGTATGGGTATCAAAATCGTGTTCTAATTGAGGTAATTTTTTGCGATAAATATATTTTGTTGTCATAATTGTAAAAGTGAAGAGTCTGGGGCTCGGGAGATATCAGTGGAACTAATTGCTGAAGTGATCGCTGGCTGATCGAAGGCAGGATTTTGTGTCCTCCAAGCAGCGGCCTTTGGCAGCCATACCTTAATTGTTTGGTTTGGTTTTTGTGTTCTAAACGAGAACTCCCAACAGAGCATATCCTTCGACTTACTAAGAGATCATATTAAAGTTGATCTTGCATCTTAAGCCGGCTTGAATGATCGCCTAAGTGAGTTCAACATAGAATTCTAGGATCTATAAGCTTTTGGTGCCGCCCAAGCTGTTCCTCTGGTTTGCTTCTCATTCCACTACCGATATCGAATCGCCCGCCTCTGATCTTGTTACAGGACTTAGTGGATTCTCGAACCACTTACGCGTTAATTCTCTCTTCCTCAAAATTACGCTGACAAAGCTACTTCATCGATCTAAAACGATCGTGTCAACGATCTTTCTCACTGTGTGCCTAATGAATGAAAGTCCTTAACGCAATATGATCACACAATGTCTTCACCAAAATCTTCTTTATAAAATCAGCTCCAGTAATACCCCCACTGATCGTGATAGAACTCATAATCTACTGATTAGTAGTTTCAGGCGATCATTTAATCCGATATGTCACGATCGGTGAGTTGAAAGAAAAGTCCCCTCCTGCCTTTGTTAACCGTCTTCAATAACACCCAATCAAGCAACAGATGGAAGACTCAAAAATTCTCCCAATCCCGAATGCAACAAATCCATTCCAAGATTGATCTGCGGATCATACACAAAAGACCCCAGACACTGACACTATCAAGAAACCGGACACGGTTCAGATCTATCTACAACAAGAACATTATTATGCTTCTTTTACTTATAGATCGAGAGCCAACCACCACTTCGCTTCTCGATCGTCATCATCTCATCGCACATCAATCAATGACCCATCGATCCATCAATCGACTGGCGATGCCACAAAGCACCAGTGCCTAATTGAAACCAAAAATAAGAATACAGAACGCTCCAGAGCAGGGAACTCAGTTTTATTTATCAGTTTGGGTCGCACAAATTCGGTTGTTTCACGACAATTCAATTGAATTCGATCTAAATAACGATAAATAATGAATTCAAGTAGAGACTGGCCACAGCACAACGGGGTGGATCATCAGCAAGATCATTGTCGATCATTCCACTCGGCGATAAATATTTATGTTGTTGTGAAATTCTCTTGTTGATTCATAAAGCTACACACACTCGAGCGCGCCTGATTGTAAAACCAGGGTGAAGAAACGAACCGAACAAGAAGAAAACAAAAAAAATGGAAAGGATATAGAGGATCGATTTATGATGATCGAGTAAAACGAGAATTCCTTCAAGAGACGACCACTGCAAACCGGTTGAAAGCAGAGCAACAACATTAAAACATGTTTCGTTGGTTTTTCTTGTTCTTCAGCTTTTTCTTTATTTTTTTCTTCTTTTTTTTCCTTCACAAAACGGGATGTTCACATGATTAAGAAGACGATGAGAAAAATGGCACACAGAGCAGGAGCTGCTAACTACCGCTGGTGGCTATGGCAGACTTTTCTTTTCGAAGAAACTAACAAAGAAATGTGCTGGCTGCACTCTGTGGACGACACATGAACACCATATGCGTGATGAATGTTGCAGTAGAGTAGGCTCTTTGTGAAGCAGGTTGGAGGAAGGACTATACGAAGTTGAATATCATTAAATTATGAACAGGAAAAAATGGCCAGGCAGGGAAATGAGTCATCTGATCATTGCCAGAGATTGCTAAACTGATCGATGATCTGAAATGCTCCGACAAAGTTAAATGTAGGTCCTCAGAAATGGTTAAAACTTGCAAAAAAAAAAAAAATAATAAATATTCCAACTGATCGTTTGATGATCGCGCATGATGCTCGATCGCTTAAGGTGGACGATGATTGAACTATTAATCACGATCGAGTGGAGGATTTAATTAGGTTTAGGTTTCATTTTTTTGCTTCTTTAGATCGGTAGCTGGACGACTTAAAGTTCTTAAATTATAAACTATCTTGCGACGGGCCGGTAAAAGCAATTCCTCTTCGCCATTGGCTCTTGTAAAGCGATCAATCTTCAACCCTCACACCCTATCCGATCGATCATAGATCGTAGCGATCAGTCCGATTATCTCGTCTGTATTGCTATTGTTATTGAGATTTCGATTGTACCTTTTCTAATTTATGAGCAAAAAACGATCATGTAATTTTGTCTAAAATAAGCAGCAAACAGTACGCAGAATGCTTAAAAAAGAACTGTGCTGAGTAAATTTGATATCCCTGTCAAATTAAGATCGTTTAAATGGCACTTGGATCCTCTGCTTAGCTAGTTGAGATCATTTTTTTAATTGCTCTGATTGTCACATTTACAATATTGACTCGCTGGCTAGATGATCGATGAATATATAGCTATCTTGGTGATCTGTCAAGGCAAGCCCTGGCAAGTACTCCATTTGAAAAACATGATCATGTCTTTAGATCAGAACGATGATCGTGATCTAGTCTATGGCTCATATAATCCACAGAAGATCAATGAGCTACCGATAATAAAACGATCCATAAGCCGTCATCAAACGAGTTTGAAAAGAAAGTGGCTCATCTTGAAGTTCTAAAAATCAGCGGATATGAGCAGAAGGTCGCAGTGCATCAAGCCCTATATTATTTTAAAAATGGAATCTGTTTACAGAATTTGGCCGTGTATGTTTTGATAGTTAGGAGATAGTTTCGGTGCCACCAGTAGGCGAAGATACTGATAGGCCGAGTAGTAGGACGTGTTTCTGTACAAAAATAGTTTTTAAAGTTCCTGTTTTATTAAAATTTTTCTTTTATTCCCTTTGGCATTAGGCAACGCTTAATTATCGCCATCTGGCAATTGTAGTTCCGTGATCAATATTTTGTACCGTTCCTAGTAACGTTTTAAACGATTTCTAACAAATTCGGCTCAAGTCATCAATGATCAGCTGATCATAAAGCGATCTGTACTGACTAACTACTTAAATAGAAAACAACGAACCGTAGGAATAAGCGACCCATGTTACCAGCTTTGGAACTTCAATGTTAAATTTTAATCAACTGATCGTTAGCTGATCGATCGACTGTTACCCAGAACACGTCTTTTTTAGTGTTCTATGGCTTTATGTATATTAACCATTTGGATGTAGTGATCTTCTGCTACTACTTTTTTCTGATCACAATAATTAGATTATCGTCCAGATCGCTAAATGATCGATGAGCTAAAGCTGATCTACCAAGTGAAGTCTTCAAAAACTCCGCCATCTTGACATGAGATCGAAGAGATCGAAGAAATTTCTTCGTAGATTGCTGAACTTGATCGGTTGGTGTTCAATGATAGACTGATCATGACGTGATCGATGCCTTATCACTTAAAAGAGAGAGAGACATTTAATGTTAAAGCTTTTGCCACTTGGCTGTGCGTACAATTCAAGGCTTGATTCGTTGACACTCTTAATAGTTACATTATCGTCGTGATCACTAAATGACGAGTGAGATCAGTTCAGAGTCACCTAAACTTCAAGTCAATTCTTGGATCGTTTGGACACCACAATTAAGTTCAGTTGATTGAATAAATTTTGTAAATTCCTGAACTGATCGTCAGGTGATCGATGAACTCATATCTGAACTTATTTATTTTTAGAGATCTATCTCCATAGCCGTGTATATTCCCTACTTTGCATGCTAATCCTAGTTTCATTATTGTCCTGATCTCTTAATGATCGCTGAGATGAGTTCATGACTATTTAAGATCGTCGGAGATATTTTTGAAGTGATAACTTCTTGGGCATTTTTGAGATGGAAAAAACCATTGAACTCGCGACACCAATGTTCGCGTTGCCAACAACTTTTGACGAAAGAATGCGTAACTTGAAAAAAGATGCATTTTTCAAAAATATTATGCCAAAAATATTTTTTTTGTTTTTTTGTAAAGTGGAACAATAAATCTAAAAAAAAAACTAAACACAAATTTAAAAAATCAACAAAAACAATTTTTATTTATGCAACAAAGAGCTTTCAAATTTGTTTCCAATTTCATTCCACTTACTGGAAATGGACGCTGGAATTATTTTTAAAGAATGACAAATAAAGTGTTCGGAAAATGCACAGAGTTTGAAGGTAGAACACACATTTTTTACTGATAGTGAGATAATGATAGGAATGACCTTTTTCATAAGCTACAATTGCCTTACTTTACAAACATAATCGAAACAATTTACTTTCGCAAGTGACACAGATTTTTTTTTTCCACTGCGCCACCTCTCCCGAAGGTTTGACAAACATCCGAGAGTAAAACTGTCATGAAAGAACTCAATTATTATCATTCGTCCAAAAAAGTCACACAAAGCGAATGGTTGTGAGTAGCTAGGCCTAGGGACCTTTTGCGCTAACTATTTATTTATTTGTTTTCAAATAACAAATTCATTTCTAGAATTGTTTCCAGTAGTCTTACCACAACCACAATCTCGTAACTTTACAGATGATTCCTGTAGTATTCAGTTCGGTTCCCACAAATGTAATGACAGCAATAGAAAGGAAATTAAAAAAGTTTTATGACGAAGCGTTATTTGAGCCAGCGTTACTTTTAATACGTTTGTCGTCTAAACTATTTGGACCCAAAACTTTCAGTGATTAGTGATTAGCTTTGGTTAAACTCTCAGCAGTGACATTAGTGACAGCAACTTTGAATATACAAACAAAGCAAACAAATTTATAGAAATGATACTTGTCCAAACTGACGCTTCGGCGGATTATAAGTTCTGTGATTGTCCCAAAAATGTCTCAAGGTTAGGTCGATATTTGACACTTATTGTCCCCATTCTGACGGCTGTCGTTTAAAAAAAACACTTGGAGCTGCGGTCTTTTGTGCTTTGATGAAATCATCATAAATTCGAAGAACCTGGGTTTAAATAGCTTTCTCAATATTTACCCAAAAAAAATAATAATTCAACTCTATTTGTCGTACAATTGCAGTTCTACCAATTTGCATCTGTGTTGAGCGTTTCGAATCGTGAAAATAATTTTTAATTAGCAACAGACGACTTTGTGTTCCTTTTATCCAGAACCCTGTTTTTTTGTTTTCACATTTTCCAAGCTGCAATTGCAAACACGCATAAATATTACATACAAATTAAAAGTACAGAGAGAGACGACCGAAAGAATAACACTACCATAACAGTATGCTCGAAAAGGCACGAGGTTAATGTGCTTTCCATTCGGACACTTAATTGAATTTTCAATTTGTAATCGCATTACATGTACCTATATTGTCCGGTGGAGACTTGGTGCTCCTGACATCGTATCGATTTCCATTGGTTCTGTAAAAAGGTTGATGGAAGGTCTCGTTAATTGGGGGTTGGATTCAATTGTGTATATATTTTGACAAAGTAGTACAAATATAGGTCCGAAAATAATTTCTAAGCGACTACTTTTTTTTTTTGTATGTTACAGAAATAAAAGAAAGGGGGATCTTCCTGTGAGTTGAACGTCAAATGTCCTATTTACTGTTTATAAGGGAATTTGGACGTTTTATTTGGAAAAAATAAGGGAATAATGACAGTGATTACCCAGAAGTGCTCCGGTCTAGAGCGAGATGTAGAAACGACTCAGACACCAATTTTTGACAATTGAACAATATTGACAGAAGTCGTAGGACAAATTGGTAACTCAATATATAGAAACTGAAATGAAATTCAGCAAGTTGTCCACGGAGCCAAGGATGACAAAGTTCAGAAATCAGGGTTTGTGCCGAATGACATTTCAAATTAAGGAGCGATTTCATCAGACAACTCATCAACTCACCAAGTAGTAAATTTATTCTGGGGCGCATGCAGTTGCAGATGGACATCATTTGGATTTTCCTCGCTCCAAATGTCTTAATTTTGCTTATTACGTGCAGAAATTGAGCTACATCACTGAATAAAATTTGACAGCACAATTGTCAATTGACTGCAAGTACCTATCCAAGCACAAAATTCATGACGATCATTTGTCAAACAATCCCTATCTTTGTATATGGATTGGATTTGGTACCGGATCACGTTAAAAGAACTAACCTCAGACATAAAAAAAGGCCGAATTCACCAACATTTAGTTTTTATTTGTTTGACAGCTCATTCAGAAGATATGCGGATTTAAAGTGATTGACAAGAACCTACGAAACTATACTTTTGTAAGCACTACAATTTCAGGGTTAGGGCAAAGCCCACGAAATACAGCTAATACTAAATAAAAAGATTGTGTCAGCTGTCAGATTTACTAAGAGAGTTGTCTAAGTGTTGCCAAAATGACGAAAAAAAAATACCCTTTTTAGGAAAATGCTCTTTAAGTTCTAGTTCTTGTATTCCTCATAATTTATAATAAACTCGGCGTGACAGTTTGCATTTACTACTTTAATTGTCTTGAAGAAACACACCGGGCTTAACTTAAAAAAGTCTGAATTTTCTAAGGGTTCTTAATTGTCTTGAAGAACCACGCCGTGCTTAACCTAAAAAAGAATGAAAACCTTGCGAACTACCTTGTTTAGTATTTTTACTTAAATTATTTTTTTTTGGTGAGATTTCAAAAGAAAAAGTTGTCAGCACTCTTACAAATTTTGACGCAAAAATCGTCTCACACTCTAAAGTGAAATATTTTGCCAATAAAATAGGTTCTTATTGAAGCACGAAATATAAGAACTGTCATATATTTGACAGTTGCATCATAATACATATATTTGACAGTTCTTGATCCTTTTGAAAAACAATAAACAAAATTGATGAGCAGTATGTTTTAGGAGGCGAAAATTGAATGGTCTGCATTAGCCATACGTTGCAGTTGCAGCAACAAAATATTTGTCACTATAAAGAGTAAAACTTTGACATTTCGTAGTGTCAAATGTCAAATGCAAGGTAAATGTAATTCAAAATTGATAGAGCACATTCCCTCAACACATCATGTACATTTCCTTATGTCCTTTTGGATGAACAAATTTCCATTCTCAACACATGCAATCATGCATATTTCAAGACAATCTGCTAACCCCTTTATTTTCCAACGCAGAAAACGGTTATTTATATGTGGGCATATGCTCAATTCTGCAAAAAAAACAATTTACCCAAAAAGAGAAAAGGAAACAAACTCTGCTCGTTATCGCAAAACACGTGTCTCATCTCTCCTAACTTATTCCACCTTGAACTTTATGCAGATTTTATTCATAACCATTATACACTGTCAGGGTACATGTGCCACCATACCAGCAGAAGTAATTCGAGTATTGTTCCCACCAGCAACCCCATTTGTACTTCTTTTTTTTTTGCCCATTCAACGCACAAATGAATAGGAAAAAATGGTGTTTAATTGTTCCCCAAAGAAAGACGGAATTCACGCGTGAACACTGAACATACCCATTTTTGACGTCAGTCAGACTCAGATAAACTCGAAACGAATCACTTGTCCATGGAAAAAATCGATTTAAACTACAAGAGATATATGTATATAAAAGAGTTTTGCACGATTCTGTACGAAAGTAATAATTGTTACAAAAATTCATGAACAACAAAGAAAATTTAATTGAAAATCGTTATTGTTGGTAAACGTTGTAACAAGTTTTATATTTTTTGTTTTGGTGAAGGTTTTTCTGTAGGCATCCATGCTTTGTTCGATTTGTTGAAGCACGATGCTGTGTCATGCATTTTTATGCAATGCACTCGATGTATTGTAGTAGTTTATGGTAATGAGAGATCTAGACTTGGAACAGTAGTGCTTAAATGCTGTATGGCCAGTGAACTGTTTGTGTTCGAAGTCATTGGAGCGTGCCACCAACTTAAGTTTCTGTTATACTCCCCCCCGAACAGCAAGCAACATAAATTTTTGTAATATTAATCGGTGGTGACTTGTGTTTTGCCTCTGCTGTGCAATGGCTTAACATTGCGTTGCCGTTTATGAAATTTTTAAATTGGCGGCGGGCATTTTTGTTTGCCTCTTTGAAGGTTCAGAAATAAAGTTGATGGGAATTTATACAGAGATTAGGGTTAATGGGGATTGCTAAACGTTAGATGGTGAAATAGGTTAAACCTCTTATTCGTTTTTAAAAGGACATACATTCAATTGAGTCTTAATAAATTGCAGATGCAGGCTCAACGACTAGACGAACTTGCCTCAAACTTTAACAGAAACGATATTTTCATTTCAAGAGTATGCTTTGTTATTTTAAAATTATGTCAACGCCCAGCGTCATATTGGAATTTGCCCTTTATTTGTTAATGCGTGGACTGTGACTACTCGAGCAATCTGCAGATGATTTTACATTTCTGCGAGTATTAAATTTGTGAGAAATGCTTTCCTGTGTCTCCAAACGAACAGTAACCTTTATTTGCATTTAAACTAGTCGCCAGTCTCCGATCTGTAAACAAAACTTATTTATTTGGAAGCCCTTAATATGAGATATGGTTTGTTTTGATCTGTCAAATTAATCGAAATTGACTTATAGATTTTTTGATATTGAAACGCATTCATTTCTTCAATTATAGTTGCTATAATTTACGCCGCCCACAGAAAAATAAATTCATGTTGCAAAAGCTGTTCCGGTATGTGTCAAAAACGCTAATACTGACGATCAGGAGAATGCAAACCAATTCAACAAACGGGTGTGTTCGGAAAATAGAATAGGCAGAATATTGAATTGATTCACATTGGTCAGAGTTTCTAAATTGAGTTTAAAAGTAATTGACAGAACTTGACAGAGTGAAGGCCATTTGACATATTAAAAAATATATATCAGCACAAAGCAACAAAGTGCGAAGTATCACCAGCCATTGACACAAAAAACGTTGTCGCATAAAATTCAGTAAACTGTGCAAAAATATAATGCAAATTACGGGACTCTTGAGTCTTTACATGCCTACATTTGAATCTTAAGTTGCCATTTGACTTTAGTTGATCTATAACTGTATTTCCTTCCAGCACTTTTAAAAAAACCGCTTGAAAAACATCAAAATATTGTATGGTCAAATATGGCATTGCGTTACGTACTTTAAACTTGTTATACCCAGAATAAATGAAGTAAAATACAGAAAATCAGGTGCGCATTACTTTTTAGGGAAATTGTTACAGGCTCAATGCGCACCATGAATAAATAATGTTCTTTAATGTGTCAACGCTAGCCCTGTAAACTTAGTCATCCGTTGAACTGTCATTTAACTTGTATATAAATTCTTAGCCCAGCAAGTAGTTATTAGACGTTTCAAATGAAAAAAAGCCGTGTGCAACAGGAATCACTTCCCCGAATTCCAATAAAAGAAGCGTTTTCCCGAACTCTGTTTGAAAATGCTGTAAGTCAACATAAAGACAGAAAAGACTGTCAAATTAAGAGCTGTCACCTGATAGAAATAACAAATTATATGATTGATGCATTTTGCCGGCACTAAAACTCTGCACACGCTCTAGTTGGTAATGAATGTCAATTCTCTGGTTTTTGTTTTTCTTTTCAGTACGGTGACAGCTTTGCGTGATATTCATCTTCCAAACGACCAAAGAAGGTAGTTTAGCTATTCTGTTGTTACTTTAAATATTAAAAATCTCTCAAAATGTTTGTTGAAAGAATTAATGCCTACTCGTCGAATAAATACCGTTTTAACTTAGTTGACAACTTTTTCTTTTTGTACTAAAACCACTTCATATGTTTACATAAAAGTTCAAGGAACGTCATTCAAAACTCAAACACAAAGATCAGTGCGCAAAAGTTTATTTATCAAATAGATTTACTAAAATCAACTGTCAGTGGTATTAATGAGGGATGAATAGCACCAACTTGATGATGTAAACAAATGTTCCACTTCATTTCCTTATGTCACTCATTACTGTCGGTATTGTTGAGTAAAGCTTAACTCCCAAAGACATTATTGACGTGTTGATAACCATGTACAAAAAAAAAAACTATTGCTTTTCATACTTTTTCCTCGCAACTGTACTTGAAAGAAAACCGTAAAAAGAAACAGACGAATCATATAACAATTCAAAGATGGAACCCACCACAATCACGCTACTTCATTGCAGCTGCAATTTTTTTTTGTATTGTGTTGGCAAATCGCGCTTTTTTATTGTTGTTGCTGCAAATAATGTTTGCCCTCGTCACAGACAAAGTTAACAACAACGGCTACTACCTCAAGAGACGTGAATAACAATTAATTACGTATTAGACGGTGACAGGTGGTGGTGCAAGATGGCGGGGTATTTGTTTTTGTTGCTCTTTTTGCGGTAAATTTGGTTCGTAATTTGCTTGATAACATTCGGCTCTCGTTTCAAACGCTTTTGGGTACCCATACCCAATCGAACCATATATGATTGAAAAGTGTAGTCTTTTAAGGGTACATTGAGTAAAATTAAAAATAAACATAAACCACCGAAACCCGTCAAGTGTATGCCATCATCCAGCTGCAGTCAGTTCAGCGCCCAACAATAAGCGATTGATTTCACTTGTTGAAAAGTGTTGATGGGTACTGCCGCCGACTTTTTTGCGCCAACAATGCACTCAGTAGCGCTTGGGGTTTTCACTCGTTGATGGATGTGTTCGGAAGGTTATGTAATTTATTAAACTAAAAAAAAAAATTGGTTTTGCATCTACACATAATAATTTGCAAAGATGCGAATGGATGTGTTTATCTATTTGATTGATTGATGGTTGGTGGTTTTGTTCGCTTTTAAATTGTATCATATTCATTACCGTTAATGTGGCGATCATATAATTCTGAAAAAATTGAAAAAAAAGTGGGGTTCCCAGTTTGAATGCAGATTTGCGTAATAGGAATGAGGTGAGCCGAATATATTTGGCAGCCGATTTTTGGCATTTTATGGCGCCATCTACCAACAATGATACTTGTTTATATTTTCACTTGAGAAATGGGGTGTAACCTCCATGTGGTTGACAATTAGTTAAAGATTAATAGCGGACAGTGTAAAACATACAATTAAATGAATCAAATGTTCGTATGTAAAAATGTCATCCAACGTCACATTGTAAAAAAAAATCCCCAACGTACTTAACCACAGTGGATATATTTTTAGATCAAAGTTATCAATAATGTAAGCAAACCAATCGACAAACAGTTGAAAATACACAAAAATAAATGAACTCTACTTATTAACATGCTGGAAGGACCTTATGACCTTTGGTTGGAGGTTCCCTTCAACATGTTGACCGTAACTAATAATTAAGTTAAGCATTCGAGGACGTCCTTTAATCTATAAACTGAATCGGTGATTGCTAAAACCACATAAGTGACATTTTTATTTTTTTTACAGGATAATAAAAACAAATGGTAGAAGAGTCAGGTTGGCTTAGTGCCGATTTTGCGATCGAATTTCTGTCTGTTTCAAATTATGTAGGTTTTGTTCACAATGCAATATGTACACATAAGCTGTGTAAAAGCGTAATAAACTCGATTTCGAAAAATCTGTTACTTATGTTGTTTTAACAATCACCGATACATACTGTAGTGTGACCATCATGGTTTTTGAGTTCATTGACATTATATTTTAAATGTAGGCGGTGTAAGTAGACCCTCCTCTGCCGGTTTATTTCCAAATAGTTTTGTTCTCGTGTCAGTAAATAAGCATTTCCTCCAACACGATTGAATTTATTCATAAATAATCCCCTGGCAACAGAATGACATTTTAAAATGTGGGAGGTATTTGTTTTGACAAATCAGAGAAATCTGCAGATGTTTTTACATTGCTGCGAGTATTCAATTTGTGAGAAATGCTTTCCTGTGTCTCCAAGCGAACAGTTGCCTGTATTTGTGACAACTCGTTGCATGTTAACTATTCGCCAGTCTCCGATTTGTAAACAAAACTTATTTCTTTGGAAGCCTTTAATATTAGATATGGTTTGTTTTGACCTGTCAAATTAATTGAAATTGACTTATAGTTTTGTTGATTATTGAAACGCATTCATTTCTTCAATTATAGTTGATATAATTTACGCCGCCCACAGAAAAATAAATTCATGTTGCAAAAGCTGCTCCGGTAGCTGTCAAAAACGCTAATACTGACGATCAGGAGAATGCAAACCAAGTCAACAAAAAATTGTTGATGTGAATTTTAAATACATTTTTACAGATATTCCCAAAAATTTTAAACAATCTTTGGAAAAAAAGTAATTTCAATGTCACTTTACAGGATTATAAAAGTCATGTGACTTTTCATATTAGTTATTTGGTATAAGATTTATAATACGATCTATTAACAGATCATCGGCACAGTGGCTTAATGGGTAGTGTGTTGGACTTCTAAGCGAGGCGTCCCAGGTTCGAATCTCGAAAAAACCCAAAATCCAATTTAAGGTTTTATTCTTGCGAACGTCTGACAAACATCCGAGAGTATAACTGTCATGAAAGAGGTTCTCAATTGACCAGTTGGACTCGGCATAAATTTGTAGATCTCTTCCATTTGTCCCAAAAATACAAAAACTCACAAGTCGAATGGTTGTGAGAAGCTAGGCCTAGGGTTCCTACGGACCTGTTGCGCCAACTATTTATTTATTTGTATTGACAGATCATAACGTTTTACACACGGCGATTTTATTTTATGTTTGTGCAAAAGAAAGAGAAATAAAGAAAAGTGCTACAACATTTCAAAAGTCAGATGAGATTTGTGACTTTTGACAGATCATAACAAACATCATAAAAATGATATCTTATCGTGTAAAAAAAAATATAAATCTCGGTGCGTGTTTAATAAAAACACAAAAATAGATTTATTTTTACATTTCTGTCGACATTGACATAAGCTGTCAAGCTTTCACACGAAAATTCCTCTCACTGTTCATTCATCTACTACATTTTTCCACTTTTGCTCTCTCTTGTTTTTAAGAAAGATGCAAATTCATTGATGTGAGAAATTCGGCGTTTCCTTTATGCGCAAGTTCATAATTCATAAATGTTGTTCATATCTCGTGATTTATCTCACGATTCAAAATGTACTTTTTATTAAATATCGCAACCTCAGGCAGTATTGTTATTTTTTTAGCATCGGCAAATGCTGTTGTTGCATCAGTTCTTACAGGTGACGTGGATTCCGAATGGGTTTCGTCTTTTTAGAAAGTCGCTTTAGTTGAAAAACCAAAGTTAAAATTCATCTACAGTTACGTCATACATTTTCTAGCATTTCGAAATTAGGAGAGAATTTCATCGAAATTCGGAACTTCAATTGAAAGTTTCGAACAAACTTTTCAACTAAATCATCATCATTATTCATCACCTTATAAACCAACAAAAAAAGCAATAAAGTCTAAATTACACAACGACTAAGAATCCTCAAACAGCTCGAAATTAATTTTGACAAGAATACAGCAAAAAATGAAAGGAAACCGAAATCTAACTGTCAACCACCAAAGGGAAGGGAGCTCTGCAAGTGTCTTGAAGTTATGATGGACTCAAAAGTTGAGCAAAAAAAAATGTGAAAACGAACAGGTCGACAAGAAGAAGAATTAACGGTTCCAGTTCTCAAAACAAACACAAAAAAAACCTCCAACCAACTGTCACTTGAAATGTTCTCCGTTCAGTGGAAGCAATGAAATGAATTTTCGAAATTTGTTCGTGGAATTTCGAACTTGGCAAATTTACTATTACTTTCATTTTAATAAACAAGCGTATACACAAGTTACATAATAAACGTCAAATGGTATACACAAATTTAACAAAACTACTGTGTAATCGGTTGATAACTCGTACGCAGTGTTTATTAAAACGGGGGATCACAGTTAATTGTTCTCCGCTGCCATCCACATAACACTTTTTGCCTTCAAAAATCTGTTATTAAAAAAAAAACCAAACAACCTTCCCCTCCGATACACCACTAACAGAAACACGCTGAAAAAGTTTGCCAAAACAATTTCGTGCCAAGAAGTCATCGCGTGGTTGTGGAAAACTTCCGCCATCAACTGTAGCACTGACCTACGTATCAGTAGCACCACCGTGCGCCGCCACCAACAACTATACCACAAACACCGAGAGCAAAGTGAAAGTGTTCTGTTGTCAGTGGTTGGTCGTATGAAGCAGGCTGCTGCTGCTGTTCCTCTGACATAGCAAGGAAACGTCAGTTTGGTGATGTTTCGAGCATTGTTTCGTGTCGCTGGTGGTGGTTGTGGTTTTGTTGCATCTGCATTGTCTTCGGCCAACAAACCCGTCCAACAATCAGCCCTGACACATAAAAACGACGAAGCAAACTTCTGTCACCTCGTGTGACACTCTATTTCCGTCTTCCGACTGCTTCTGCCAATTTGGCTCACTCCCCCTTCTCCCAGGAAGCCAATTGAAGTTCTCTCTGCTATAATTCTGCTGTTTGAATAGTTACGACACGAGTACCTACGGAGATATTCAAGTGAAGACCTTAAGCTTCATTACTTAGCTGCACAAGTACAAACTTATTCTTAGAATAATGAGCAGAATAATTCTTCTGTCATTTTTTTCGTTCATTGGGAATCCGATTACATGTGGGCCGGGGGCATAAGCTTATTGATTGATGCGCTGCAGTAGGTTAAGGCCGCACCTATGTATACATTGTGGCCCGCTTGATTTTTGTCGTGGAAATGAAACTAAATTTTGTTGTCTTGTTTTCTTTTCAGTGGTGGGACACAAGCACCCGGTTCATCAGCTGCTGGTGGCGGTGGTGCAGGAGCTGGTGCTAGAACAGCAAACAGTTCCGGCAACATGTATTCCGCCCGCCATTCAGTGGGCTCCTCAACGGGAGTCCTAATGGTTGGACCGAATTTTCGTGTTGGCAAAAAAATTGGCTGTGGTAATTTTGGAGAATTGCGTTTAGGTAAGTGTGTCTGTCAAACTAAATATTTATTTGTATTATCATCTCACGTCACAAGTATCTGCGACAAATAAGACGCGCGCTCCATTTCCAAGTGCAAATTGTTTATGCTCAATTAATTGATGGAGATAGAGAGTCGCGAGACGACGGCTATCATGAAGAAATAAACATCTGCGCTCTGTCTATCGCTTGTTTGTTTGTGTTTTGCGTCGTCGTCGTGTAAGAACAATAACAGAAGAGCGAAGCAAAGGTACAGAGCGAGAGAATCGGTACAGAAAGGGGTGGCTCTGGCTGGGCTGGTGTGCTGATGGTGGGATGAAACATGTTTCGTAAATTAAGAGGAAATCAGCACTTAATTTAAATTGGCAGGCAGCAGCAAACAGTAGCGGGAAACCAACCTACCGCATATCATACCGGCGACGCTATAAGTTGCCATGTGTAAGTGTTTCTTGCTTTATTGTTGTCAATTAACTTCCTCAGCGGCAATGATGATTCTGATGATGTTACTGCGAATGTGATGATGATTGCCAGTGCCACCCTTGGTACTACTTCCTAAAAATAGCGAGAAACGAGAAAACAACAATAAACGCGAGGCTGAGTGCTTTTTTCTCTTTCATAAGATTGATATCTATCTGCTGGGTTGCGTAAATGATTTGTTATTTGTGGGATAATTGGCTGATCTCTTGGGGGACTTACGGGCTTTTATTCGGATTATACCCCTGGTTACATACATTTGGGGTAAGTGGGTACTAACTGTGTAAGGGGATGATTGACAGTAAATCGGTCGACTTATTTCTGGTCTTTAGTACGTAGTTTGTAAATTTAATGCGACCCAGGAGTTTGTTACGGATTATGCGCGGTACTTGTAAGTGTAAATCTCACACGGAACTTTTCCATAAAAATCTATCTGCTACAAAAGATTCAAGGTACCGGTTATGAAAGCTGTGAGACCGAAACCACACGCAAAGATCCACATAATTCCTTACGTCAATGCCACATCAAAGTAATTAATAGGAAGATGTGAATGAGTGTAATATCGCTGGAAAAATTCCATCAATTTTGTGACGCTAGGCTAGGTTTTACAAATCTCCTAAAACAAATATACAAGTTGGTAATGGACATTCTTTGGCATATTTCAGACAGTAGATCATTTGTTTGACAGCACAACAGCTTTGGTAACGAATACTTTTGGAATTGCACAGCAATTTCATCAAAAGCTTGCCTTAAGTGATTGCAACAGTTCAATTCTGACAGCCAGTTCACCGCAAATTTCCCTTTAAATTACGCTGTCAATTGATCTAGTGAAAACTACTTGTACACAAAATGAGCGATGCGATGATTAATTTTATTTGTTACGTTAACCTCTTCAAAACTTACGTTTTCGTCTAGTACTTCTAGTACATTCAAAAATAATAGAAGGAATCAACAACTTAAGCACGATTATGAGGACTTAAGCTACTGCCAAAAATTAACTGATTTCCACTTAAGTGCAGTTGAAATGGAATATGCCCCGAATTTAAGTTACTCAAAATAAAATTCGCTCGTTGACTTAAGCCGGATTACCAGGGACATCGTTCTTCCTTTTGCTTTAATCTCAAATTGATCAAACGCCATAAACCGATAAGGCTCAAATATGCGCAAAAATCGTCCAGGCGGCAATCATTTAAGTATACTTCATCTTTTTTTTTTTTTATACTTCCCATGTTCCTATTTTCATTTCGATCTCACTAAACTTGGAATTGAATTAAGTGGGCTTAAGCTAGTGTCTAAAATAAGCGAAGTCAGCTTAAGTTCAGTTAAACATAGGAAATGCTCCGCTAATCCTATTATTGTAACAAAATACAGTTTCAAAGTATTTACAAGTCGGCTTAACCTGGATTACGCCAATGTAATTCGATTTTGACATTTATTTACGAATAAACCCTGAAAAAATTGAGTTCGTTTTGGGGAACACACGAGCAAACCCTCACATTCAAGCAGACGGAACGAGTTCGGCTTGACGAATGGCTGGCTATATGTTTTGGAAAGTCATTGCTAGAGAACGATTCATGTTTTTCGAATTCATGAATTTCTAAAGTCACGTCAATCAAAGCTGAATTGCTGGTCATGCAACGAGAAATTAGTTTGAAATATCCCACAGAAATGCTTCAATCAGAACACATTTTTTATAAACATCATTATACAGCCTGTTGTGTCAAAAGTCTACATCCGACTTTTGTCTCTTCTAAGTTTGTCTATTAAATCCTGTCGTGTTCTGTACGGCCTAAGTTTTATACTACTCGCACGAGTGACAGTAGTTTCTTTTTGAGTCCTTCCTTGGTCCATGTTTTTGCGAACTAGATTCGTCATAGATTTTGTATATTTCTTTTGACTGTCATTTTTGGAGCCTCTCTCCGAGCTAGTACAGTCGTAACCTAGTGTCTTTGAGGCTATCAGTTATCCTGACAATGTCATCAGCAAAGCGGGCTTGTCTTGAATTGTCGGGTTTTTGTGAACGAGGGCTAACATTTATAATTTCTGTTTTTATGGGCGGCAAACCTGCTACCCCTCACTCAGTAGTCACACACTTACCACTCAGCGCTCGCACTTAGTTGATATGCTTATGACTAGGTGACAGATGTAAGTCCTTCTATTCTACCGAATGTGTGACAGGTAGGCGGGGCTCCATATAGAAGCAGACTTACAAGTCGATGTCGCCTCCAATCATTCCGATCGCCATCCAGCAACCTCTAGTCGATTTGTGATTTTGAATGGTGGAAGTGTTTAGCCACAGTTGCCACGCTGGTGCCATCATCACAGCCGATCACCTTCACTCCACGTTCCAGCGCAAGTCGTGGAACTCCGTCATTCCTTATGTTCCACTGGACCAAGCACCGATTTTTGTGGGAATCCGCATTCTCCAGGAGTTGAACGGTTCACCACTTTGTTCAGCAACTCTTTAGTACAGAAAAGAACATCATATGTTGTTCTTCTAGACTTATGGCCGGCATTAAAAGTAAGGTGGGCCTTATTAGTCCACTTTTTTGAAAAATTAAGTTCCTTTGAAAAAAAAAATGGCACTCGAGAGTGCCGACAGAAGTGAAAACTTGAACAATTACGTGTGTATTTTACTACAAAAATAAAATGCCAACTTAGGCTTCGGCCACGCAGTGAGCGACAAGCGACAGAGCAATTGAGCAACGTCGCTCTGCCTATAATGAAATCACTAATCGTTCAGAGCTTACTTAGTCACCGTCATATAATGTCATATGTCGCTTGTCGCTTACTGCGTGGCGGCACCCTAAGACTTTTTCATACCTTACCCTCCACAGGAAGATATATTTTCTTTGCCATTACATTTGTAACGCCAAGAAGGAGTCACTGGAGACCTCATAAAGTATATATTTATATTCTGAATCGATTTAGCTATGTACCTCTGTCTGTCTGTTTGTTTGTCTGTCTGTCTGTTTGTCTGTCTGTCCGTCTGCCTGTTGAAAGCACGATAGCGCCCAAAGGAATCGACATAGGCGAATGAAGTTTGGCGAAATGACTCATTTTTAGTGTCGTCTGGTTGATATTGAAAATGGGCTATGTCGGTCAAGTAGTTCTCGTGCGCCCATACAAAACCAATTTTGCATGACTTGTATGCATTGGAGGCTATCAAAGCATCGGCCGATGATAACACTTTTACTTGTTTTATTTTAAATATATTTTAAATTCTTAATTTGATTAAACATACTGAATTTTTTTAATTTTTTCAAAAAAAATCTTTGCCAACAAAATAAAATTATGTAAAGGGTTTTTCAACAGGGACGCTACAAAAGAAGAGCGACAGGGACAGCAAACGACGCCGAATTTCTTGCCGCTCTTTTAACATTTCTCTTCAGTAAGGTTTGCCATTTCATGATGGAAAGATATACGAGCCAACAACGAGTCGAAATTATTAAAATTTACTACCGAAATTCGGTGTCAGTGGCCTCTACGTTAAGAGCGCTACGTCCAAAAAAATCATCTTCAGCGATGAGGCTCATTTCTGGCTGAATGGCTTCGTCAATAAACAAAATATGCGGTATTGGTCAGGCAGCAATCCACACGTACTCCATGAGTCCTCATTGCATCCCGAAAAAATTACGGTTTGGTGTGGTTTATGGGCCGTACTTCTTCCGTGATGATCAAACCGGCACGTTACTGTGAATGAGAATCGCTACCGTTCAATGATAACCGAATATTTTTGGCCCCAATTGGATGATATGGACTTGGAGGGCATGTGGTTCCAACAGGACGGCGCCACAAGCCACACAGCGAATGTCACAATCAATTTATTGGATACCAAGTTTGGAGAACGTGTTATCTCACGAAATGGTCCAGTCGCTTGGCCACGTCGGTCGTGCGAGTTGACGCCGCTAGACTATTTCCTGTGGGGCTACGTCAAGTCTATGGTCTATGCCAACAAGCCAGCGACGATTGATGAACTTCGTACGAATATCGAACGTGAAATTGCAGCAGTATCGGCCGATTTGTGCTTGAAAACCGTCGAAAATTGGGTTCAGCGTCTGGACTTCTGCAAGCGTGCCCCTGGTGGCCATGCAAAAGAAATCGAGTTCCATACAAAATGGCATCGAACGTACATTCACAGGAATAAAGAATTTCATTGATATCCAAAACCGTTTTTGTTTTATTTAAAAAAAACTTTTGTAGCGCTCTTATTGAAAAACCCTTTATATGTAACCTCGGTCTTAAAAAATGCATTTTCACCTTCAAACTCTGTCCATTTTCCGAACACTTTAGTTGTCGTTCTTTAAAAATAATTCCAGCGTCCACTAGTGGAATGAAATTGGAAACAAATTTGAAAGCTGTTTGTTGTATAAATTAAAAAAATGTTTTTGTTTATTTTTTTTTTTAAATATGTGTTTAGTTTTTGATTTATTGTTCCACTTTACCAAAATAAATTATTTTTGGCATTATATTATTGAAAAAGTAGTCCTTTTCTATTTACGCATTTTTCCGCCAAAAGTGGTTGGCAACGCGAATATTGGTTTCGATAATGGAATACAGAGAAATATAACTTTAGAGTGGAAAGGCGGCTGCCTACAAGCTGTTTTCCCAAATAATACATGAAGTCACGCACATATGCTCATTTATTTTCTAGCTTATGTGAGTTCATCAGTTATACTTTAATGCAAGAATTCGCTATTCCGAAATGTGTATCACAATTTTTTTTTTAACAAGTTCAATCCCAAACACAAAACACTTGAACAGCTCGATGCCCATAAAAGCAAAAGGAATGTTTGCTGGCCATTAGTTTTTTTATAGCTCACACGTATTCACAGACGGGGATTGAAATTACAAAAACAACAATGTAAACAAATGGATTTTGTGTTCGAATAGACGTACGAAAGATATCCATCTCTTTTATTCATTCATCTCTGGTCCAAACATTGGTGTCGCGAGTTCAATGGTTATTTCCATCTCAAAAATGCTCAAAGCGCCTAAAGAAGTTTTCACTTAAAAAATAAATAAAATAATTCGACTTAAATTCACAGTTCCAGTTCAGAAAATCTTAAGGGTGCGCCATATTTTCAGCACCTACTGCTCTAATGTGCATGCACGGTGCGTTGTGCCATTTTCTCAATTTTTGTTCGACCTCTGAGCTGAAAACACATTAAGGACTATTCGCATGAGAGCGAATTGCGAACTGCGAACAAGCGAGTAATCGTAGTTTCTGACATTTCATTCAGATTAAAACTGCTTTTAAGTCGCAGGTATCCGCGATTTAGTTTAATTTTTAAAGGTTAAGCTGGAACAAATTTTTCATTCGTGGGTTTGTTGAACGCCACAGTTTGTGACAGGTCGCGGCAAGAATTTGCAATTCACAGGAAAATGGCGATTAATGGTAGATTAATTAAATATAATGCTTTTGTGATAGAAAAAAAAAACATTTTTCAAATTATAAATTCAGTTAAATTTACTTTACTCTTCAAGTTTGTTGAAAGTAACTGTCACCGGTATGGGCGGGCACGCCCTCCCATCCGTTCGTGACGTTCATATTCCTCGTTTCACTTCAAAGCCGTTGACATTTGCTGCCCATCTCGCATCGTCCTCGCTCCGAATATCAAGTCCATGTTATTCTAGATTAAAACGCCATTACCACATTTCCCATGTTATCCCCGTGTCATATAAAATTTATATCAAACGAACCAAGTAATTAGGTGTAGCAAATCGCTGATCAAATTAAAAAGAAAATAAAACAGAAACCACATCTATGCTCGACGACTTGTTGTCCGCATTCACCTGTAACCAACGCTTATCCGTAACCAACCAAAACCAATGATTGTGGTCATTGTGTATAGTTGCCATTGCCACTGTCTCCCACATCCTCACCCCCTACAACCCGCTGGAAAAAATATTCTACGACCATGTTGTTCATCTTTCGATTTAGTTATTTTTGTCATCGGTTTTTATTCAGACAAAATAAAAAAAAAGAAACAAAGTTTTCCTAAATATAAACCAGAGTATGTCTGTGTATCTGTGGCACGTCGTCGGCCATGAAAAGCACACGCAACTGAACTGAGTTACCATCCCGCAACAAGATGTGCTGTACTTTCTAGCTGGTATTTATTATAATCGATCGATTACGGAAGCCATCGAAGGGAAAATTGTGTTAAGAAGAATTTACTCGGCGGCGATGGTATAGTGGTATTGTTTGGAAGACGTGGCGTTACCTGGCGCGCTGAATAGCAACTGTTACAGTTACTGACAGGAACGATGATAATGATGATGTAGCTTTTTCCTGGTGGTAAGCTCTTTGTGTTGTATTTTCTAATTTCGTTGTGTTGCTCTTATGTAGCGCGCATAGCTACTTTCGTAATTTCCACAAGGGAAGCGTGTCGAAAATGGGAGACAAGGACAAAGTGTACATAAAAGCGAGCCAAGGTGGTTTTCTTTTTCTCTATACTTCGTTGCGGCGGGAGATTTTTTTTTCATTTTTTTTTATTTTCCTAAGAAAGCCAATCGGGAGATTGATTTACTTTGTCTTCACTTGAGTGTATGTGTCATTGTGGATTTCATTTGTATGAAATGTTGATATTGTTGAATTCAATATCAATGGTCGGGGAGGGGGGAAAAATAGCATATGCCATTTTTAATTACTCCCTATTCCTTGAGATACATTTCTCTGTAGCTTGATAGATCTGTCAGATACACAGCGAAAAAATATAGAAACAAATAATAATAACAGAAAACCAGCTTCGCTTCGTGCACTCCGTGTGCCTGACCGGGTGAGTCAGGTACAATTAACGTGTTTCGTAGTCGGATGACGACGATACTGCGTCCACCATGACCACATCCACAACCAGTTTAAAGCAGCCTCTACCAATCCCACAGCCTACACCCTCTTCTGGCCGATACTCTACGGTGAGCAGTGTACGTAACCATGAGATGTTTTTTTTTTTTTTGTTTTGTCGATCTAAAAAGAAAAATTAATTTACGTGTGAGTCTGAGTATAGACGTCGCGAGTCATAGATACTCTCGAGTTTGAGTAATACAATCGATGATCGATTTAATGGGCTGTCTGTGAGCGATTAATATGGGACGAGAAAAAAAATTGTTTAAAAAAGCAAATCAGCGGGCTAGCAAGATCACAAGCAGCTGCTTGTTACAACAACAGCAACAAATTTATTGAAACGAATAAATTTTAATGATGATTCGTTGGGGAGATGTTGTTTTGTAATCGCTTTGTGGGAGTATATGTGATTAATAATGCGATCTGATTACATTTCTGTGGATTTTTCAAAACTTTTGCCAGGGATAAAACTGGAAAATAAAATATTTTCTACTCGAAACTCACCCAAAATAATTGAGTGACAGTAATCAGTTTTATTTTGTGCATTCATCAATTCGAAATAATTTAGTGTCGGCTGATCTATTCGCGAAATTATTTCAAATCATCTATTGTTATTATAATGTCACCAGGAGGGAGATAACCAATTTAATTGGCTAGTGAGTGGCGATTGGTGACTCACAGCTATCGCAATCGATATCCCATGCCTATGCACTTAGTGATTTTGTTAAAAGCCTGATATTCTGTTCTCTCGTCGTTAATCTCGCTCGAATTTCAAACAAGTACAATCAGCTCCCCTTTATTCGCAGTATAGTTATTGGGCGGCACTGATGAGCTTCGATCGCGGGATTCCGGGTTTAACTCTCGAAAAGTACAAGATTTTTATTAACATCTCTTGAATGTTTGACAAATGGCCAAGATCTCTTTTCAATTCAGACATTGCTTAATATTGTAGGTCCCTTTCATCCCTGAAAACAAAAACTCCACACCACAGCTAGATTATTATTTATTTATTTTAAACTGCCGTTCCCATCTCTCTATAGGAACGTCAATGTAGAAGAAAGCCCATCGGCAGGTACTTCTTTAATACCTTAGAGAAGGTTGGTTTCTTAAATAAAATTGAGACCGTACGTTAATTCTTTAACTAAATTGAGTGCTTGGACGAAGTGGTTTATGTTTTTTTTAATCTTTTCCGTGAAGATGGCAGTGGGCCCGCTAGGTGCCTGGACTTTTGTGACGACCTCACAACCCTTCTGAACCTAACCTATTTTAAACAGGTTATTTCAGTTGTCAATGAACACACAAAAAAAAAGTAAATAAAAAAAAAACCTCAAGTTCCATGCTATCGAGTCATGCATTTTATGATTTAATTTTGGTTGGCTCGTCGATTTTTGCGGGTGTGTTCCAAAAGTATGTCGTTAACGAATTTTGCAGAGACTGAAAATTAAATATTTTTTATGTGTAAAAACTTAAAAAAAAATGTTATTAAATATTTGAAATTGTATAAGGATTAATACTAATTGAAGTTTATATACAAACTTTGGGAGATTTTAACCTAAAAAATTTATTGGATTGTATAAGCAAAATTGCTAAGAATCCTGATTTGTATTCTGCCTGCGATTTCTCCTCTATACAACTGAATTCTACATCATTAGTCAAGAAAATGTTATATTCGATTGTGTAGTTAGGGCTGTTGAAGGATCGTGGTTAAACATTTACCAATTTTGACAGCTTTCATTATTGCTTTCCAAAATTTGTACCAATAAAACACTATCAATATGCCTATGCCTCCTTTATTCGCTATTCATCCTTACCGTTGGGCGATTAAGGTCACAATTTGGCACAAAAATCAGCTCACTTTCCTATAAAAAAAAAACGTTTAATTTAAAAAATGGACTATTGAAATTTTCTTCTTATATTCAATTCTTTTTTTCAAAATCTGTTGATTAACATTTTTTGCTGATTTGAATTGATGGTTAATTTATCGTAAATCAATTAATGGATCAACAAATTTTATTATCGTAGCATTTTCTAATTTCAGTTTCGGATTACTTAATACTTGCTTGACTTGTCCATGAATGCGTTGATATATCTAAATAACAATCAAATAATTCAGTTGATTTGCATTCGGTTCCCTTTGATTTTCCCTATAAGATTATTTCGTTCGCCAGCGAGTTCGCCTGGGAATCCCAGGCGTTACAAAAATCGAAAACCATCTCGAAAAAGAAAATGCACTCTGAAAATTATTAATTTTTCTAAATGTTAAAAGATTTTAAAACTGGCAGCTGATTTGTACTAATTTAGGTTTGCCAATTCTCGTTCTCAGCTGTTAAAAAAAAAAAAACTATTTGAAACCAACAAGGTCAATACAGTTTCTTCGCCTGTCAAATGTGGCGCACTCATTTCTAAAATATAAAGACGGACACATCAGGTAAAGCGCAAAGAGTTGAGAAAATTCCTTAATTAACCAAACATTTTTACGGGAAAGTAAGCTCAAAATACCTGGGGATACCGATGGGCCCGCCTTGGTGCCTGGTCTCGTGTGACGATCTCACAATCCCACTTAACCTAACCTAGCTTAAGCTCAAAATACTATTGCGAATACTTGATCTTTCAGAGATCTTAAATGATTGTACTTGACTTAATAAAATGTCACGAAAATGTACCGTGGTTGCCTTTCAAAATGCATTATTTTTTTTCTAATTTAGAGTAGAGCGCTGAACAGAGCTTGAACTCTTCGACCATTCACTTAACTGAGCGTGTTCAGAGCGAGCGATCTAATTTTTTTTGTGAAAGACTTTAAGCGCTAGCTGTCGGGAAATATTTTTACGGACAATAACTTCACCTCAAGTGGGAAATAATTTCACTACTGTTTTGTACTTCTTAAGTCTGCAGCATTTTTTTTAATTAATCTACTACATTTTTTGCTAATCTACTTCCTTTCTTTCGCAATCAAATGGTTTGCTGTCAAAATACGTTGTGCTTAGATTTTTATTCCGACTATTCAAGTTATTCATTCTGTGCTCATAGAACGCGCTCTGATCATATTCTGAACGAAAAGTTCTCACTTTTAGCTGTGAATGTCAAATGAAGCTCAGTGACAGTCTGAAAACTGTCATTTACATTGTAACAGATAAAAACAGATACGTTAAGTCGTTGAGAAGTTTTTTTTCCAGCTACACCATCGGCCATTTCCCAATTACAATTTTAATTTAGTCAATGACATACATTTGGAATTGGATTACAAAGAGTCTTTAATATTTCCCTTACTTAAATGGAGAACCCAACGTCTGACCGACCAGTATTACAGCCGGTGACTTTCGAAAGCCCTGTCAAAAGTACATCCCTGTCAGACGTGCTAATTGCTACTCCGTTTCACTTATCTGTGTAAGGTGCTGCCAACACAAACCCGTCTCCGTCTCTCGTCATTATTAGCAAGTGATCAAAGGCGCATTTATACACAAAAGGACTTGTTGTAAAACTAACTACACCACATTAAGGTTTCTAAGCACGTTACCAACATCAGCAGCAACTACTGCACTATTACCAGAGCCACTACAATCGCTTAAGCACTGTACTTTCGTAAATCGTGTAATAGCCCATTTCCGGGCGATTTTTTTTCTCCTCTTCTTCTTCTTCTTCTTGTTTTTTGTGTTCATGCCAGACTGCATAAAAATGCAAAAGGCAAAAATAAAATCAACTTCCAACTGCCGGCAGTAGTCATTGTTACGAAAGTGAGTTTTTACTCTTTTCGTGTTTCATTTTTGCTAGCCGCGCTGGCTGTGTTTGAAAGTCACGTTTGCATGTAATCACGCAGAAATTACGTACATACACATCGGCAACTCTGCACAACTCACTCACACTTGACTTAACAAAGAGGAGTTTTGCAGAGAACTTGTGCTCGTTTTTCTTTTTTGTTCGTATAAAAAGCCTATAGTCTTACAACAAGTGGATGCAAATGACACAAAGAACTGACTGCTAAAGGAACAGCTCCAACTAATACAGAGGCGGCTTTCGTTTTTTAGGACATGCGTTTGTGTTTCACATGAAGAATTAAAATCCAAATCCGGGATAAGAGGAGCATGCATAAAAACTTGAAGCAGAAAAAAAATTTCAACCTCTGAAAGGAGTCATAGTTTGGATTTTTTTTTTCTTTTTCATTCTCTGTCCTACGATGACAGCAGGAGAAGAGGAGGCACACGACGAAACGAAACGAAACAGTGCCGCATTAGCAAGACATTCAACCGGCCGACGTGTTACAACGTGCACAAAGTTGAGCACCAGTTTATGTCGACAGTTTATCCGTGGTGTTGGATTTCTTTTGTATCTTTGCTGTGTTGTATGCAAGGTGCCGGTGTTTTACACAAAACGAATCGAGTCGAAAGAAATGGCTATATATGCCTAGTAGGATAGGAGCTACCAGAAGGCAGATAAAGAAACCGCAAAACACCGTCTCCAGCAACTCCAATCAAAAGGAATAAATAAATATGCAATGAATCATGCGGTCTGGCTCTGGTGTAGCCATATTCTATTACCAATCTTCAAAATAAATTGGCAGAAAACGCTTTTGTGACAGTTAACAGTTGTAGGTTGGCTTCGCACCTGACGCAACAGTTTGGCGTGGCGGTTCTGTTTCTGTCAGATTGGTGGGTTTTAATTGGCCAACGTGTGGCAGACTTGCTTTTGAGTCAACGGTGTTGTTAGGTAACTGTCGAGAGTGTTCTATGGGAAATACGGAAGTGAATGGGAAGTGTGTAGGTGGATTTTATTGTTGCAAGCAAATTGGGGATCTCTAAATTGTAATTTGAATCGAATTCGCAACTTTCCATTGTAACATGCACTTTTACATATTTTATTGTTCTGGGTGATCTATTTATCAGTCAAAATGTTGAAATAGGTCACCAATTCCGTGGAATCGCATATTGGTTTAAGTTGGATTACTCTTCGTTAAGTCGCCACCGTAATAGAGATGTTCGAGGGTAAGAGTCTAACGATCTTGTTAGAACCCTCTGACTATACTAGGCTATTGTTCCATTAAGTAAAATCGCATTCTACTCTTTTCAAGACATTCCTACAGTGAGCATTTAGTTGAAAGCATATTCCACTGAATATTTCCTCCTATTTGCCACAATAGGTAAAATAAATGACACACTTCCACTAAATAAAATTATATTGTACTAGTTTTCAAGGCATTCTGTCAAACAGGTTATGTTACCCAGTTTGTGACAATGTTTCTTCAATAAAATGACAGAAAATCGATTGGAACACTTTTCCCCGCTATATATTCACTATATGTGGAATATATCACCTTATTCCACTAAATAAGTCGTATTGTACTAGTTTTCAAGGCATTCTGTCAAACAGGTATTATCGAATGACTCAAAATCGATTGGAAAACTTTTCCCCGCTATATATTCACTATATGTGAAATATATCACCGTGTTCCACTAAATAAAATCGTATTGTACTAGTTTTTAAGCCATTCGTACGAAGAAGAATTAGGTGGAAGTACATTGCATCATTTTGTAGCAATGTTTCTTCATTAAAATGACACAACATCGAATGAAACTAGTTTTCTAGTTCTATTTTTCACCATAAATGGAATAAAAAAAAAAAAACAAAACCCAGTGAATGGAAACTTGAACAAATTATTTTTCTAAACGGAAATATTTCGGTGCAAAGGTCAAAGGCTAATCTTAAATTTCCTTCTGTCATAGTTGTAATCGACGTCATTGTCTGATTCTGATGTCACGCTGGCATTGACAGATAAACCTCAAGTATGTCCTGTCATATAGACATCCAAATGACGTCAATTGTTGCTTTTGCTGTCAAAAAATTATTGTGAGATATTCAAGATAAGTTATAATATGTTTAGGGATTTTTTATTTTGCCTTTGTAGTTAAACCATTCCCACCGAGGAACACCAATTTCTATTTTACGTCTCACTCTCAACTGAAATGCGCAATCAATTGAGGCAAAATCACTCCCCCATCTACGAACATCACTTCTCGTAAACAACAAATAAATAAAACCTATAAAAGTGAAAATGAAAATAATCTTTCCCACCACTTGTTTCGTTTCTTGAATTTGTATTCCCAATCCCAAAATATCTTACAACGCACAAATGGAAATAAAATTAAATGCTGTTCCATCGGCCGAAAGCGCGGCGCTAATTTGTCATAATCCATTTGTGAGTACGTACGGCTTCCATGTTCAATATATAGGTAAACTCGATATTATGTACTGTACGTACACCTGAAGTAGTATTATACTTTGTGTTTAAACGCATAAATGACGTCAACTCTGGGGAACCAAAGAATCCCACAATTCAGAAAGGCGACGCTACATTTTCACTTTTCTTGACCTCAGAAACCCACCCAGTGGTTGTAACCTTTTTTTAGTCGAAAAAAAATTAAATTGAAACACTGCGAATGAATTTAGTTCAAAGTTGTACAATGCCTCACTAAATATACTCACATACGTGTATTATTCATAAGTAGATTTAAAAAAAAAAAAGTGATACCAACTTGGCGGTATCCCTATTTTATTTTATTTTATTTCTTTGTACTTAAGTTATAAATAGAATTCATTCTATTTTTACAAGCGGTTTTTGCCGACTTTGTCGTGTGCTTATACAAGCTGTCACAGACTTATGTTATGCGTCTTATTTGTACCTAGTTCGATTTCCATAATAGGACAAGTGGAATGAATTAAAAAATACAATTTATTTATATCGTCTTCACGTTGTTTGGAAGGATGCCTTTCAATATTTTATCGATTTTTTTTTATATGTATAAGCTAGTGTTGCCATATTTATTTATAAATAGTTTTAAATATAAAAATGAATGAAGTTTTTCGAATCGTTTCCCTGTGTACATTTTCGAAAATCTTCGTTGTATCCACTGCAATTACATTTCGATTGATGAATGAAGTGTAAACATTTAAACCAACATCCTGTGGATTTTTAAATGCCGTGGATGAATAGGTGATTTTGTGACAATCACTTTCAAATGTATGCAGCCACAACTGAGAACGAAATTCTGTAATCGCTCGTGTTAATTCAGCTGCACAACTGAGAGTATGCAATGGAAAAATAGCACAACCCAGGGTGATTCAGTGTAGGGACTGCACAAGAGTATGCAATGAAGATGTCTGCAGTTCAACATTCGTTGCGTAATAAATCTGTTATGTATATCATTACCGCAAGTCCCTTCAATCACACAAATGATCTATATTCCCAAAGTGCAAACCTTTATAGATCCAAAATTTGAAATACTAACAGTAGAGTCTAAAAATGCTGTCATATTTACGAACGATGACAGTGCGCGTCCTACTACCTACAATTCGAGTTCGAACAATTTATTATACGCACTTGATCGCTCACAAATAAATATATGAAAAAGCAACGCGTGTTTTGTCGACACAATTACCGAAACCAAATTTGATCACGGACTATTGTCATGAAAATGACCAGAACGTTTTTAATTAACACATTCTTGTATAAAACCAAAGAATGAATTCGTTGTATATTTATAGGCCAATGCGACGTTAAAAGCATTCATATGAGACCGAATATTTGACATTTCATTCAAATGAGCACTTTTCTTAATCGTAGGTTGCAGCTGTCCGTGTTCGCGAACTTCATCGAATTGAAGTTAGGTACGAGCGAAATTTCTCATTTGTAGAACGCGACTATATTTTGTTGATTCTAAAGGGCCCATCATAGCAAGCTAATATTCGTAGTGTCTGACATTTTGTTCACATGTAACCTTTTTTTAGTCGCAAAAACCGGCGTGCAGTTTCATTGTTAAAGGTTAACTTCGAACGAATTTTTCATTCGTCGTTTGTGGATCGCAACTGTTTTAGGTGGATTGTGAACAAAGTGTGACAGTTCGCGAAATAATTGCTGTAAATCTAAATTTTGATATTTAAATCAATTGAGACAAAGCTTTTTCTTAGATTAGATGTTAGATTAATTGAATATAATGCTTTTGTGGTAGAACAAATAACAACTTAACTGTAGTTCATTTCTTTATAATTTGCTCTCATGTGAACAGTCCTTAAGTAAAGTGTGACAGTTCGCGAAAAGAATAACAATTTAGACCCAGTTTTGTTTTTAATCTTCGATCAATTACATATAAGCTTTGTGAATATTAAAAATAGCAATTCGCTGTTCATATAATATACAAAAATTGATTTGTTCGCAATTCGCTGTCATCTCATATGATAGTGCTTTACTTTTTGCTTTTGACGCATCGTATATTAATCGTATATTTGTCATTCAAATTACTGTGTACATAAGCAATAGCAATGACGCAAAATAAAGAAAAGCAAAGCTTTTTCCTCCTGTGGCAGGTTTAGAGTTACTTTATACTTAATTGCACGTTGAAACTTGTGACAGTTTTAACAAATTGAGATAAAGCACGTTTATTGGTGGAAATTTGGAGGGAATGAGAAAAACTGTCAAAATAGTATATCAGTATCATATAAGAAGAAAGAAAACAAGCGATAGCTTGAGGGAAAGCGAAGCAGATTTTATATAGTTTGTTAAAAAGCCGCTAAAAAAATTAGGAGAAATTCAAAAAAATTAAAATTTGGTTGCTTCTATCAGTATTTGTGAAAATAAAAGTGTAACAATTGTGAAGTTGAACACTGAAGAGTATTTACACAAAAAACTGAATATAAAATCTTTTTAAACATTTTTAAGGTTTAAACCAAAAAGAACAAGATTTGCGAAATGCTCTGTTGAAACATAGCAAGTTCATTAGCTTCATTTGGAAGCGACAGTTCAATTTGAAAAAAAAAATATTTTATTTTATCTTTCCTTTAAATACTTTCGTATTGACGTATCCATCAAAGCAGCAGTAAGTTTTGTTGGGACGTGTTCAAAAAAAAAAAACTACAGTGGAAGTCGTTTATTACATCCACTTCTTTCATTTGGTTAGTTTCATTATATATACAGTAGTCCCTCGATAATGTGAACTAATTAAAACAAGGCGTTTTCGGATTTTAAAGGGATTCACATTACTGGAACTTTTTTCAGAACTTAATTAACAACAACACAAAATGATTTTCTAAAGCACAGTTTAAATTTTTATTAATTTAATTTTTAGCACGCAAAACGAGCAAGAGAAACAAGAGAAATATAAAAACTTATAGAAAAAAATTCACATTTTAGAGGATGAAAATTTCGGAAGTTCACATTATAGACATGACAATGTAAAGTTTTGCCGATTCACATTCTAGGGACATTCACATTATCGAGGGACTACTGTATATGTATTTGTGGAAGGCAGTCGGATATGGTTGCCGCCGGTAATAACGACCTTATTTCCTCGGTCCCTTCACCGTCGTTATAACCGACTTCTACTGTACTTGCATTAGGCGAATGAAATACTATGCCCCGTCGTTCGTTTTGCCGGTAAAAAGAGTGAAATCGTGATCGTAATTTTGGAACTTGTTTCATATAAATTATTTAAAATTGCACACAAATGCCGCGCATTGAACTTGAACATGAAAGCACATCGCGCGCTGTTTTTTCTTTTCCTTACTTACTTACTTAAGGTAGCACTACAATCCGGGGTGGACCTGGGCCTCAACTAACAAGCGTCTCCAGCCAGCCGTCTCCTGTTTCGCACGCTAAGCTGGTTAAGGTCCCATTCCACTTGCGTGCGCCACCTGAGTCCCGGTATTCTTCTACTGCACCGTCCCCCGGGTGTAGATTCGAAGATTTTCCGGGCCGGAACATTCGTGTCCATTCGTTCATCATGATCCAGCCACCTCAGTCGTTGAGCCTTTATTCTTCTTACTAGGTCGATGTCGCTGTACAGCCCGTACAATTCGTCGTTGTATCTCCTCCTCCATTCACCGTCTATGCAGACGGGACCAAAAATCACTCGAAGAAATTTCCTCTTGAAACAACCAAGAGTAACCTCATCCGCTTTTGAAAGGGTCCATGCATCTGCGCCATAGAACAGGACTGGAATTATTATTGATTCTTATAAAGGGTCACTTTAGTTGTTCGAGAGAGGGCTTTACTACTCAATTGCCTTTTTAGCCCAAAGAAACAGCGATTGGCAAGAGTTATTCTCCGTTTAATCTCAGCGCTGGTGTCATTGTCTGACTTCCTAGCGGAGCCTAAATAAACAAAGTCCTTCATCACCTCAAAGTTATATCTGTCTCTTGTGACGTTCTGTCCGAGTCGTCTGTGATGGGTGTCCTTTTTAGTTGACAGCATATACTTCATCTTGCCGTCATTAACCGCCAAACCCATCTTCGCCGCCAAACCCATCATCGCCGCCTCAGTCTCAATACTCACAACGCGCCATTTACATCACGCTGCGTTCTGCCAATTATGTCAATGTCGTCGGCGTACGCGAGTAATTGGACGGACTTTTAAAAGATCGTGCATCTGGTGTTGGCGTTTGAGTTTTGCACTATTTTTTCAAGAACGATGTTGAAGAAGTCACATAACAGCGCGTCGCCTTGTCTAAATCCTTTTTTGACATGGAAGGTCTCGGTGAGTTCTTTACCGACCTTGATGGAGCAGCGGGCATTCTCCATCGTCATCCTGGACCAGGAACGGATGAGTTTGGCAGGGATGCCAAAACTAGTCATTGCTCTGTATAGTTCGTCCCTATAAATGCTGTCATAAGCTACCTTAAAATCGATGAAAAGGTGTTGGGTATCGATTTGACGTTCCTGGGTTTTTTGTGCAAGATCTGCCGCAGTGTGAATATTTGGTCTATAGTCGACTTTCCTGGCCTGAAGCCACACTGATATGGACCCATCAGGTTGTTTACGAAAAGCTTCAGGCGTTCACACAAAACGGCAGACAAGATCTTGTAGGCAATGTTAAGAAGACTGATACCTCTGTAATTAGCGCAGTTCAGAGGGTTTCCTTTCCTAAGGATCTGGCAAACAATGCTGAGGTTCCATTCATCGGGCATACTTTCCTCCGACCATATTTTACAGATGAGTTGGTGCATGCTCCTAACCAAGTCATCGCCTGCTGCTTCGAAAAGTTCGGCGGCTAGGCCATCTGCTCCAGCGGCTTTGTTGGACTTAAGCTTAGATATAGCTATCTTCACTTCGGTCGGGTGGACGGTATTGTTGATCTTCATCGTCCAGGTCGATTTAGTTTGTCATCGCCGTTAAGCAGTCTGCAGAAGTAGTTCTTCCATATCCTCAGCATCGACTGCGATTCTATTACGATGTTCCCCTGTTCGTCTTTGCAGGCTTCGGTTCAGTTATTTATCTTTTTATTGTCAATAATTATGCCAGATGTCCGAGTTCGGAAATGATGGGGAGTTTCGAATCTTCGCATTAGCATAGACACGACCCTAACAAACAAACTCGCAATTGCGCCATTGTTTCGCGTGCTGTGTGGCATGTGGCACCGTCTTGTTGAAACCACATATCATGCAAGTCAAGAACTTCCATTTCGGGCAAAAAAAAGTTTGTTATCATCGCTCGGTAGCGTTCACCATTGACAGTAACGCTGCGATTCGCGTCATCTTTGAAGAAATATGGCCCAATAATGCCGCCGGCCCATAAACCGCACCAAACAGTGGCTTTTTCGGGATGCATTGGTAGCTGTTGCAATGCTTCTGGCTGATCTTCACTCCAAATGCGGCAATTTTGCTTATTTACGTACCCATTCAACCAAAAATGAGCCTCATCGCTGAACACAATTTTTCGATAAAAAAGCGGATCCTCGGCCAGCTTTCCAAGAGCCCATTCACCAAAAATTCGGCGTTGTGGTAGGTCGGCTGGCTTTAGTTCTTGCACCAGCTGTATCTTAAAAGGCTTTACGCCCAAATTCTTCCGCAAAATTTTCCACGTAGTGCTGTAACAAAGGCCTAACTGCTGGGAACGGCGCCGAATCGACATTTCGCGGTCTTCTGTCACACTAGCTGATACGGCCGCAATATTTTCTTCACTACGCACAGTACGTAAACGTGTTGGTGGTTTAATGTCCAACAAAGTAAATTTGGTGCGAAATTTGGTCACAATCTTCCGAATAGACTGCTCAGAAGGTCGAGAATGCCGATCATAAAATGGAAGCAGCGCGCGATGAACATTTCGAACCGAGCACGAATTTTGATAGTAAAATTCAATAATTTGCAAGCGTTGTTCATTTGTAAGACGATCCATGGTTAAATTTCAAACCAAACTGAAGCTGTTTGACAGTGACACAAGGTACTAAACACACGTCAGCTGTCAAAACCGGTGTTGCCAAAACCAAACCAGCTAAAAAATCACCCTTTACAACAAAAATTTATATTTTTTTCAATTTTGCTGTCCTGTAAATCGTGTTTTAACTAAACTAACAACGAATTGAGAAAGGTTAGGTTACGTTGGGAGGGCAGTTTTGCAGCCGATGCAAATTTCACCCGGAAGCCGTGAAGGCCCATTGTGAGTACCCTGTTTGTACATGTAAGAACATGTGGCTAACAAAACCACTTCGATCTGTTTAGGAATAGTTTTATGTCTGATAGAGGTACCCCCGCCAAGTCTTCCAAACTTTCGAAGAACCTTGCTTCCATACAGGATGAGCGGCGTTCCTGTAAAGCTGGGCAGTGGCATAGAAGATGTTCCACCGACTCTATTTCCTCTTCGTCTCTGCAGCTTCTGCAGAAGTCATTTGCAAAAAGTCCCAGCCTTTTAGCCATGTTTCCTATGCTGCAGTGTCCGGTTAAAACCCCGACGAGCATCCGGATCTGACTTCTATTAAGGGAGACTGGGAACTTTGATCTTTTGGTGTCAATCACAGGCCACAGACTTCGGGTTATGGCGCAACTGATGGTGGTGCTCCATTGTTCCTTAGCCAGTTGTGCGGTGACGCCTTCAATAAAAGTCTTAGCAGTGTTGAAAGGTGGTAGCACCTCTCCGTTCGCTAGTTGAGGGTTCATGTCAGAGCCGTATCTGGCCAATTCGTCCGCTTTTTTGTTCCCTTCAACCCCAACGTGTGCCGGAACCCAGCAGAGTAGAACTGAGTGATGACGTATAGCCCTGAGCGCCAAGAGGCAATCTGAAACACATTTCGCATTAACAAGGTTAGAGCCGATAGCTTTAAGTGCCGCTTGACTGTCCACACAGATGGTTATTTCCATTGCTGGTAGTCGATAGGATAGTCTGTGCTGCTTTCTTAACCGCATAGATCTCAGCTTGAAAGACACTACAGTGATCCGTCAGTCGAAACGACAGTCTAATAGCAAGTCTTTCTGAGACGACGCCTGCACCATTTTCTGTTTTTCAACCATCCGTATAGACGGATATACCTTTAATGATGGTACTGGGTGAGTTCCAGTCCTGTCTTTTGAGTATAGTGATTCTGAAATTTTTCTCGAAGTCATATCAGGGTTTCTCGTAATCGGTGTGTGACATGAGTCCCTTCCGCTCGAAGATTTCAAGTATGCTTGAGTGTCCGCAGTAACCAGGCTTCCAAGTTTTGTTCTCTCTTAATCTGAGAGCCGCTTTGGCTGCCACGTTCTGAGTGAATAGCTCAATGGGTAGCAGGTTCCAGACCTAGTTGTGGTGTGGATTTAATTGAGTCTGTTATACCCAAACAAGCAATTTTCTGCACCATGTTCAGGTTCTTAAGTTAGGATTTGGTTTTAACCGCCTCCCACCAAAAAACTGAATCGTAGGTAAGAATGGGTCTCACAATCGCGGTGTACAGCCAGTGCACAATGTTCGGTTGTAAGCCCCAGTTTTTCGCAAAGGTTTTTCTAAGGCATTGAGTCCTTTCTTCATTCTTTCTTCAGTATTCCGTTTCCAGTTTAGTTTGGAGGTGAATACCACACCCAGGCACTTTGCCTCGGTCGAAAGATTAAGTCGGACACCTTTAAGCTTCGGTGGGTCCCATTTTGGTAACTTATATTTCCTGGTGAACAGAATGAGTTCGGTTTTTTCCGGATTAACCGCAAGACCGTTGTGTTCCGTCCATTTGGATAGAATTGAGAAGACTTTTGAGGATTGCTAATAATCATTTTAACCCTCACAATAAATATTTTGTCACAATGGTGATGTATTTATAATTGGAATATTTACTGAATATGATTATTTGTAGCGCTCTTTGTCAATATCACGTGATATTGTTTTCATTGAAGATGGCGCTACAGTCCCGTGGTTAACCTGAGCCTAATAAATAGAAATTGTATTAAGAAAAATCACCAATAGTCCTTACCAATAAACATTTTTAGTTTCGACTCTAAATTTTAGTAGTTCACTTCCGTAAATTTAAAGTCGAGAGTAAAATTTGTTAGTAGTACGGCGCAATCATTTTATTTGTAAGCTTGGTAGGGCAATAGACATCAATTCAGAACCAGCATCAACTTCTGTGCAGTCATCTCGGCACGCTATTGTATCTGTGCGAAAAGATTTTATGAAACCAAACAGTTATGACCCAGTTTTATTGACCCACCACCATCACTTCGTTTTTATTTGTTTTTATTACCTACCTTTAATTAAAAAAAAGCAAAGTCTAGCTACTACCCAGCTTAGAGAAAGCAACATCAATCAAAAGTTTTAGAAGAAATATAAATTAGAGACCATCGTCTGGATGGAGAAGAAACAACAAAAAAAATGAAAACATATCTCCAAGGAAACAGCAAAAACGTGAATAAAAAGGAAACAAAATTGGGTCACAAATGTCTACTGATGTTTCCTTTCGTTTTATCCAACTGCCCGCACCAGGAAAGCGAACATAATACAACTTCGTGGCTGTATACAGTATACACCATCGCCGGTGCTGTTCCATCGTTGCCATCGTGGTGGTTATCCATGTTTAAGTAGAACATTACCCCAAATGTATCCAAGGACTTGTGCCGTTGTAAAAATGTCTTGCGGCGGATACATTCGCTTGTCGTACGAGTATTCTCGTTTGTTGTCTGTTTGCAGTTTAATCTTTTTTTTTTTTTTTTTTGATTGCAAAAGTAATTCATGATGTAATCAAAATAAAGAACTCCCTCACACCAGCTGCGGAATAGTTGTTAACTCCATACACGAGCATACTCGTACAATATTTCGGTTGATGGGTTCATTCTCCTTTGAATCGACATCGTTCTGGCAGAAACGGATGTGAATGCATGAAGAGAATCCGAGAATATGTACGGCGCGGGTATATAGCTCAAAGCGGAGATATTCTTCTTGTTTATGAAATTCATAAAATGTCACAATCATTGGATGGCAAGGAGATACATTGCGACACAGGGGGAAATATTTTCGTTTCGATGGTGATAGTTGTCTGTTTGATTTGGGCGCCCACGGATATTTGAGAAATTATGAAAATGACCCGATTGGAAAATTGTCTCAACACATAATCTTTGTACTGGCTTGAGTGAGGGAGATGAAAGAGATCTACTCGTGTAGGTCCTCCAACAAAACAAGATCCCGGCGAGTTATTTCCGCAGTGGCCTCTCTTTCACCTATTCCCCAGAGGCAGACCGTTTAGATAGCTGTGTAGCTGCTATGCCTGGTCTAGTAATTCTTTGCAAAACGATGCCGATCCAGAGAGGGGCAGGTATGACAAGTTATTCTCGTTTCACGGATTAGTTTCTGGGTGTTGTTGCGCTGCACTTTTGAATTTATTTCCTTTCGTCGCTAATTGGAGAGCCGCAAGTAAACACAGACATTCCATTAGGGAAATTGAACGTGTTGAAATTATTTATAAAGCGAGCTCGATTTATGGATGGAGAGCATAAATTGAATGCGGACTGTGACAACTTGGTGATTTAGAACTTTCTTCCATAGTTATTCACCTATGCAAGGTGAAAGGTGTATTGTCTGGAAACTGGAAAGTAAATACTGTGTACATGGTTGCGTCTATTTAGATGCATCTCATTTGCGGTTAACTTAACCACGTAAAAGCACTTTCAATCGACTGTAAAAACCCCTTTGCTCGGGTATCCAACTTGTGTTTGCCTGATACAGTCCGCGGGCTGAACTGGTGTCCATAACGCTTTATAAGTTAAAAACACTTAAGCCGATCAGTACCTCAGTTAGTTCCGCCTTAATCCGATAGATGGTGTTGCTTTCAGCTGCAAACAAGCTTCGACAGCCATAGCTTTTTGAGGGTCGACTTAAAACTGATTATGGGCTTAAGCCAGCTTAAGCTGGGCACTCATTCCGTAACGTTTCAGACGATTATCGTCGAAACGATAGACCCCCAAAAATTAGCAACCAAGTGCTAAAATTACAAGTTTGAGAGCTTAATCCAGTTCATTTTTCAAAAGTATATTGAAAGCTGACGTTTGTCAAAAACATTCGAGCAGAATATGACTTATTTTGGTGATGAAAGTTTCAAAAACGATATCGTTTAGACGATCGTTGATATTCGGAATCTGCCCCCTGTCTTAACTTAAATGCGATACATCTTTATATGTAATTAAAACAAGTTATATTTGAGGTACAGTGGGTATTTTTATTTTCAGTTAAGGAAAATGTACTACCATTAATAATTATTCATTATGTTCCAAAATATATGTCGTCATGGAAGAGGTTTAATTTTGGATGAACCATGTACACAAGTTGGCATCAGTCTCGTCGATTTTTGCCACTTACAATTATAATTTCAATGCCCTGTTGAATGATGTAGAGAACCACTGCAAAATGGTGGGAATGACCGAACACAATGACAGTTGGCAGCAGGAAGAGAACAAACAAATTATAAATATGGCGGCTGTCAACGTTTTTTTCCATAGCAACGCAACGTCCCTGGAATAAATACATGATCTAGATTTAGGCTTTCACAAGTCATGACTATTGGCATTCTTAAGACGAGGTATCGATATTCAACTTAAGTATATTTGAACATTGGCTTAAGCTGGACTAATCCAATCCCATTCTCTCCGTAGACATTTATACGAGTGTCATTGTTTGGTGCTTAAACCTTTGTTGTCGTTATGCCCTTTGAAGTCGATTCGAATAAGTCGAAACTAACTTTTTCTCTTCATATGCGGTCAGACCGTTCACGACGTCACAAAATGTACCTCGAGTTGACTTTTATTTTACAAACACCTCTCACTATTCTTAAAGTCTAAAAACCTAGTGATTGGAATTGCAAGAAAGACTGTTATCCAGTTCGTTGGGAGAGAGTTTACGACACGTGAACAGAGTTAAATCAGGAAGGTTGAGTTTTAGTTTTGAACACCGAGGGCCGAGACGCTCGAATTTAAGGTGCATGTACATTTGTTTAACAGTTCTTAATTGCAAAATATACAACAGAAAGTTGTTAAAATACTTATATACGTAGCTCACGCTTATAGCCTTCAAAATGTTGCTCGAGATTGAATTTTCAAACAAGTCACAGCTTTTAAGGAAGCAAAATTAACCTAGAAATTTACATAGGTTTGCATGAACAACAGAAGCAAAATAACATCACTGGCAAATCGTTACCGACCTTGATGCAGCTTTGAGTTTGATAATCGCAATTATTGGTAACATAGAAGACCAACCTGTCGAAATTTTACCGCATTCCAGGAAAAATGAATTGGTTTTGTCATACATGCGGGAATTTGCTTACGAGAATTCATCTTTCATTTGTTGGTTATTTCATAAATATCGATTTTCAAATAACGAAGTAATCGGTACGACAAATAAAAACGTGCAGCCTATTAATATAATGATAGAAGAGATAACGAAACTGGGTCGTCTCTAGTTTCTCTCGTTGAAATCGAAAGAAGAGGTGGTGGATATTTTTTTGAATATTTTATTTTTTTTTCCCCAGAATCAGTCTAACTTGTGAACAATTGATCGATGAACCACAGAGATATATAAAAAATGAATATATTTTTGTGAGATTTTTTTACAAACAGATGAAACTTTTTTTGTAAGTTCTTGCAGTATAGAAATATATGTTGTATTTTGTAAATATGGTAATTTGAGCAAAGTCACATCACACATTTTCATTCGCAACTGTGCGTCATGCTAATTTTCCAATTCTCAACTTGAATTACTCGACGTCAAACAAAATTATTTATATAAAAGTGGTGACAAAATCGGTGCCGCGAAATAACGCTGAATTCCTAAATTCGGTGTTATTTCGATTTTACAAAGTGAAATAACCCGGAACATTGCTTGTGAAATAAAGCCGAAGAAAATGTTTACAAAAATGCAAAGTATGTAAAAGTTTAGAAAACAATAGTACAAAATTGGAGCGAATTTTTCAAACTATTATTTCTCAAATTTCTTAATTTTTGTATTTCAGCATTTGACAAAATATTATTTCGAAATTCGAAATTTGAGAAAATATTAGTTGAAAATGTTGGATGTGTTTGAAAGAAGTGTCAGTCCATGCAATCGTAGATCTAAAAACAGTTGGGAATCTTCATCAGAAGTTGTTTATAAATTAAAAGCGAAATAAGGCCGAATCGGCTTTAGCTACAGAAAGCAAAACCTCAATTACCTATCGATCGACCAACATTTTGTTAACAAAATTTTAATCAACTTGTACTTCGGGTTTGTTTTACTTCAATTATAAAATATGCAATTTTTATCTTTCTCACCAAAAAGGCACAATTTTTTCATGTTTAGGCAGAAAATCTTTGATCCATGTTGGCATCACTGGTTGGGGCATACATTTATCTGTCAAATCTTTAAATTCAGTGCGCACATGCCAAGTCGGCTCTAGTTGCACTAAAAACCTAGCCTAGCAGACTTGCTCATCTTATACAAGTTGGGCCAAAAGAAGTCATCCGATCTTGTTTGGCTCTCTTTCATTTCACAATTGATTGCCATCGGGCTCGTCTTATGGCATTTTTCATCACTTTGGCGAGAACTTCGGGCGACAGATTCTCGCACTCGTGTCGAATGTTGTCCTTGAGGGCTTCTAGCTGGAACGGTTAAATCGGGCGATCTTGCGGGCCAGTGCAAATCGCCAAAACGAGAGATGAGGCGACCCGGGAACGCCGCCTTCAGAATATCGGTTGTGGCTCGCGCAGTGTGTGCCGTAGCTCCGTCCTGTTGGACCCACACCCACATGTCCTCTAGTCCTTACTCGTCTTATTGCGGCAAAAAAAAAAACTCGGTTAACATGGCCCTATAGCGCGCACCGTCCACTGTTGTCGTTTGACCAGCGGCGTTCTCGAAATAAAAATGGCCCGATGACTCCCCCAGCGTGAACAGCGCACCCTGCAGTAACTTTGAGCGGGTGTGATGGCTCCTCGTGCATTACTCGTAGAGAAGCGATAGTTTTGCTTGTTCACGTACCCGCTGAGGTGGAAATGAGCCTCATCGCTCATTATGATTTTCGTCCTCAAGATTGAGGATGGCTCGGGCGTAGGTAAACGCGTTTGGCGGTCGACAGGCATACGGGAACATACGCAAGTCTTTGACTAAAATTCGCCTTAGGGACGACCGGCTGATGGCTAATTGCGAGGCACGGCGTCTGGTCGATGTTTCCGGCGACAGCTCTAGTCCACAAATGTCGAAAAAGATTTGACATTTGGCGGCCATTTGCAAAAATAAGAGCATCTTCCAATAGGATGATCTCTTTTGGCCCACCTTGTAAATTCACTTGGTAACTCTGCGTGACAGCGCGATGACGGTTTTAATCACCGATTTTCTGTCTGCAGAAGAAAGATTTACATGTTTCATGTTGTTTTTTGTTTTAGCATTTCTTCAGGGCGCTTCTACGAAATTTGTTTCCTTCTCTTTGTCATTTTGTAAAATCAGCACATTGTGCCTTTTCGTGATATTTAAATATTGGTATGGATTGACAAAAATGTCACGACACTTCAGAAATTGTTCCTACATGTCAAAAAAAACGAGTGCCATCTGTTGAGGATTTTCTGTAGGTGCATTTGGACTCAATTGACCTTGGATTACATTTTTATAGTGAATTTACTGTCACCTTAAAATAAACAAGGAATATTACAGAACTAGTTCGTAGTTAAACTAAATTTTAATTTTCTGCAGTATTTTAGTTCATTCAGTTCAGTAATTAATTAGTTTCGCATTTAATTATTATGTTTTATAACTTTTGCAAGCTGCGAGGAATTCCTCGCCAGTCAAATTAATATTTTTGCACATCATCCCAACCAAACGTATAAATATCATTCACAATAGAAAGACATAAACCGTTATGCAAAACCTATTTCCTGTGGCTAAACAAAAATAATAAAAAAAAAACAAACCACCACAGGCTATCGAATTGAAATTTATTAGCTTTTTCTATTTCCATTTGAACGGCAACCATCATTAGACGAGACGACAATATTTTACTCGAGCAAACAGCAGTCATTGACACAATTACATTTCAATTAGTTTCTGTGTTAATTTTGTTCACTTTGATACGAGAGTAGCTGGGACGTCATGGCGGCCTTAGATGCATTTTCGCATCTTTGTCAATTGTGCTGCGCGCACATTGTTTGAATTGTAGACTGCCTGGCAGGCAATATTTTATTTTATTCCTCAATTGAAAAAATAATAATAAAAAAAAAGTATAAAAAAAAACAAACAGCGAAAACGAAAAGTTTTCTTTTATTGCCACCATTGTGAGTGGTTGGGGATGGGAGGCGGGGTATATGCGCTGCGCTGCACTATATTGCTCATGGCGTGTGGTATCATAATATTTGATCTGAATTTTAAGAACTGCTTACACACATTTATTCTCGTTTAATCCAGTCTATCGTCGTATATGTTTGTATGTGCGCATTCATATCACCATAAACAACCGTATCTGGCCAATGCGTATGCATGTGTCTCTATATATCTATATTTATCTATCTCTGTTTGACAGGTCGCCGTATGTGCTTTTTTAGTTCGGGTGGTGGATCAGGTTCGTAAAAAGGAATGCAATTTTTTTTTCTTTTACTGTTGGCTTTGGAGGCATGGTGTTCTCTGTCTGTACGTCTTTGTTTGTCCAAGTGATAGTCTGTTTTTGCTCGATGATAGTGTGCTTATAGAGGATTATCATCAATACTCAATAAATCATGATTTTTTTTTGTTAAATAGAAATGAGCTTATATTGCCTTGTGGAAGTTTCTCATTTCGCAAACGGGCCTAGGTGTCGATTGCCTTGGGGCACAGTTTTCAATTCGAGGAAGCAAGCTGGAGCTCTGATTTTTTTTCATAATTGTTTGAGACTCAAAAGTTGATAATCTTATCGACTTATGTCGTACTAACAAATTATGTCAAGTCACGTTTTACCTATATGGGTCGATGAAATCCACTCGAGTGTGGCAAATATTCTAAGCCGATCAGGAAATGTCCTTGTTTACATCCCCGGTGGGTGATTGTCTGAATTTAAATCGAAATTAGAGCGTCAAATATCTACGCATTTATTCGTGTTTTAGGTTATAGTTTTTTTTTTATAAAATATCAATATACGAAACAAGGGAAACTGTATTTCCATTCACAGCCATCGGATTGCGAAAGAGTGATTTTTAATTTGTGCAGGACAAAATGACTAAACCACATGTATTGATCTGGTTTCGCAAGCGTGAGGGTTACTTCTGTTGATGCTACGCGAGAGGGAATGTCACTGTAGGTATGCATTAAAAAAATTCGAAAAATCTTGTTACGAATCTGCAACCTTCTGGCTTGCTTTCTGCACGTACATTTAAAATGTATTTCTGTGAGCAAAAATTATTATTATTACTAGCTACCAGGACTTTAGGCTAAGACAAAAATAAAATTGGTAATAACCCTGAATACGGATGCACGAGAACGACAAAATGGCTTACTTTACACTTATGCGAGGTGAAGACATTTTGAAAGAGCTAATTCTTGATTGGCGTTGTTTTGCTTTAAGAAATCCGCCACAAGTGCTTCACATTTTCTCACAACCCGCGTAGATACGTCACAACATAAATTGTCATTCATTTCGATATCAAGAAGATTTGCCACAGAAACAAAGGCCGTAATCTTGCGTTTCTCTGATTCATAGAAGAATTGCAAAAGAGCGATCGACTATAGCAAAAGAAAAGAAAAGCTACTGTAGAATTAAAGTCAACGCTCTCGAGTGACAAAAAATCATCCAGTCAGCATATTACAACTGACAGCGCTTTATGGAATCAAGGGGTAAAACAAAATGGCGTTCTTGAACGTAACTGGTTTTGTTTTTAGGAAAACGAAAAAATATTCTCCAAATAAATTCGAAAATATCTACAAAATATAGTAGACAAACAAGGATATTAAAGGCCTATTGCTTTAAAATCTTTTTAGATTCTATACACTAAAATATTTATTTCTTCAACTTATTTATAGCTAGGCAAAACTTAAGTTTACGAAAACCACTAGCTAGGTATAACTTTCTGCCGACTGAGTTTTTTCCCAGTGCATGGGCCACTTACGCAGCATTTGCATCAAACGAATTGGAAAGACACTTCTCCCATCACCGCAGATTTTAATAAATTATAATCATACGTTGCACTTAGTAAAATCCAACCTTTCAGATTTAAAATTGGTGAAAATTCGTTGTTCACTTTGAAACTGGACATTATCCCTTTGCACAGCTAAAACTAAAAAATTAAACACTATTGAAAATTTGTGCGCTTGGAAAAGCAAGCATTTCAAACTCTAAGGTTTTGTTAACAAAATGTTGCACTGATTTATGGGTTTTAAATGGAAAGGGTGTGAAAGCTTAAAAATTTTACTTCCAGGGTTGCAACATCTGGCAACACTATGGCGGTATGGTTCGCAATTTAATTGTGCTCGATTTAGAAATTATTTCCCATTTTCTTGTTCACGTTTTCTTTGTTTTAGTGGATGAATATTTTGTTCGTATTGACAGAAAAGATTGGGTGGAACAAATCAAAAGAAATGATCTTGTAGATAGATCCTGTCGAAGCATATCCCTTTTATATCTTATGGAAAACGTGCAGAAAATTAATTCAACGTTCAAAATAAGAATATTCTTGTGATCATATATTTTATTTCTTAATGTTAAATTTTTCTCGACTGGTGTTCAGTGTGCCAACAAACAAAGATCATTCGAAAACAGATATATTTCTAATGGTATCGAATAAAATATTGAACTCCTAACAGCCTTAATCCACCCACTTTAACGGTTCGTAATTCCACTTGTCGACCATTACTAAGCGATCGACACACCGCCATCTATCGTCCAAACATTTGCACACATCTTCCATGTAACATAATGTTGCATGCGTTTTGTTTTCTAAATTCAACTCAAAACAGAATTATTTATCCGAATGACTAATAATCGTTTTCTTTTATTTATTTACAGGAAAAAATCTTTACAACAATGAACACGTAGCAATAAAAATGGAGCCTATGAAATCAAAGGCTCCACAACTACATTTAGAGTATAGGTTTTATAAATTACTAGGATCACATGGTAAGTCACTGTTTCATAATTTCTCTATTGAAAAACAATTTACTTATTTCCATACTCGTATTTTGTAAAGAAAGGAACTAGAGAAAGGTCGACTGTACATTTTTTGTGTGTTGTGCAAACATAAGTAGAGCGGATTTTTGTATTAATCGGTGGTTAGACATTTGTTTCACGAAAATGACGTATCCCGCGGTAATAAAAATCATTTTTGGTATCGGAGAAAATTTTTCGAACTTACAATGGCAAAATTTTCAATGCAAAATGGCATATTGTGACCTACAAAATATATAATCTGAAGGCTAAAAATGATTATTGCCCACCGACTTTAGACACATCATGAATGGGAAGATTGAAAAATTATAGGAATGGTAACTTAACTGAATCAAATCTCCATGATTTGTAATCAACTAACTGCCTAGTTGGATGACACGAAAAAGATCATAAATTTGACATTCGACAGAAGAATAATATATCAACAGCGTCGCATAGGAGTATATCTTCTGTTCCCGATTTGATTTTGATTGATTTTGCGAAAATACAATAATACCGTGGATCAATTATCAATTCTTCGATGTCCGAAAATATTCGCAGCCAACATTCCCCCGTCTAAGAAACAAATAATGTCTAACCACCTAAATTTGAAAAGCCCGCTCTAAACTATGCATTTGCTAAAAACACTTCATTAGTGAATCCCCTAAATCTACATCCTTTTTTAAACAAGAAAAAAAAATGTAATTAAATCCCGTAGTATATTCCCTACTAATACAACAGAAAAAAAATAGAATTTCTCAAGCATATTCTTCGGGGATAAATAACGACCATCAGATCTACAAAGAAATGCAATTAAAAATTTTAAAACATTTTTTTAACTGTTCCTCTTTTTGAAGATAATTCTCCAGAGGGTATACCACGTGTCTATCATCTGGGCACATGTGGTGGCCGTTACAATGCCATGGTATTAGAATTATTGGGACTATCATTAGAAGATCTCTTCAATATTTGTTCCCGTAAATTTTCCCTTAAGACTGTTCTGATGATAGCTAAGCAACTAGTAAGTTTTATTTATTTTGCTTTTCTTTTTTTTTATTCACACTTTTGTTTATTTGGTTTATTTTTGTTTTTTCTTGTTAAATTTATGAAAAACAAAAAGAAAAACAAGCAATTTTTTTTTTGTGCACTTTACTCACGAGATTTTGATGTTGCTCACTTTTATAATATGCAATTTGTAGGGGTAAGTTCATGGTGGTGACGTGAAACTGGTTTTCCACCAGAGATCTAGTGTAGGCTAAGTCTTAATTTTTTGTGTCAAACTGTGGTTTTTCGAAATCATATTAAAGAGGAAAATGTAAATCTTGCAACAAAAAAAAAAAGAAGTAACTTCGAAGCTCGAATTTGTGACAGAAGGGAATGTTCCCATGTCATTTTAATTTTATGACATTTAAATCATTCAAATAATAGTTGACGCTATTTTTACTTCGTTTGTTATGTGAACGTCATTCTACACAGACTAGTACTACACCCAACCACCCGTAATAAATGGCTACGTTCAAAATCCAAGTTTAATAAATCTGACAGCTGGCTGAAGTGGTGTGTCTCAGTTTTTATTTTCTAAGTTGTAACAGATTTTTTTACGTAATTGCAACCGACAAATCTAGGCAAGAATTTGTTTACTCAGTATTCAAATTCTACACCTTTGACGTAGTAAAAGTGACGTTTAACGCCAACCTGGTTTTTGCGTTCAGGGCAAATATATAGTAGAGAAAAATCGAATTCGCTGAACTAGACTGAATTTCAAATGGGTCCAAACAATTGGCAACAAACAAATTGTTACATCAGGATAGCACGACACCTTACATTGATATGTCATAGTTTAATTAAAATCATACGCATATCGTAACCCGAAATTTTGTTCGTTTCTGTTACCATTTCCAACGCCATAAACATTGCTTTCCCACGAGTACAAGCAATTTTTAAATCTGGACAAAAATTCGTTTAAATTTTGTCCGATGGTAGAAATGGATCAGTAATTTAATTGTGGTATCCGATTTTATTTTGACACAGTGGCTTAAGCCAGATGAATCTCGTGCAATCTAGGTCTCAATTTAATGTGTGCTGAGGAGTAAATAATCGCAAATACATAGTAGCATAGGAGTTTGAAATTTTCTGCCAACTGTCAGAATTTGTTTTTTTTTTTCGGAAAAAAATTGGCCGAACCTATCTACAAAATACCATTTAGGTAATGACGCTTGGAATTGGGATATTTTTGTGACTAATAAAATGTATCGCGTGAATGAAATGTCAGAATTATCTGTCATTGGCTCTTCCATTAAAGGTTCTTAAAAAAATAATTGCTTATTCGGACCAGCTGTCAAATGATACTTTTGTTAATTTGTGAAAAACGATCAAAAATGTTTGGATTGTGAAAACGACCTGATAGTAGAAACAACTTCTAAACAAACCATTTTGACAGCTTGATTTCCGGATCATCATTCAGCTATTTAGAATACGTTGGCGTCTTTTAAAGATATGGCGTGTATCTGTATTCCCGCGCCTTTTCTAGGTTTGTCCGAATATTTTGATTCGTTATCTCATACGTGATGTTGACGTAGATCAGAAAGTCCGACCATATGATGCCCTCCCTTTCTATTCCTATTTTAAAATCGCCATAAACAATCTTCACTTTCGTACCAAAAGGTTCGTATAACCGTCTTTGGCAGCGTTGTCCCGATACTTTTATGTTAGGGCTCGTGAGCGAGCGAGCTTTTTAGTCAGCTTTAAACCTTAACCCTGAACGGATTTTAAACAAGTTAGGGCTCAAATTACGGAAGCCTAAGTCTTCCTCTAACCATATAAATCCGCATTCAAGTAGACGTTGTCCTTTCTCAGCACTAGCTCACATAATTTTGCACGTTTCTTGGACCATTTTGCACCATTTCTTCCCACTTTTTGGATGGCTGTGATGTCGGGGTCCTTTGCCTGTTGTTCGACTGCATGCGATTGAGTTAAGGTTTGGGCATTCACGTATAGTTTGTTGTTTGTTTATTTGTTTGGACCATTCACATCCAAGACTTGTTTTTGCTAAGTTAAAACTTTTTTTCTTCGTGGCAGCCCGACACGAAACCATAAAAATGTTATAAAAATAAAATGCGGTTTCTGCCGAATCAGTTGTAAAAGTAAATGCCTTCGATGAGCGTTATAAACCGAGCATCCCGTCGGATCAGTTCCAGTATTTGTTCATAATATTTAAAATAAGGTGCTCAAAATAACCCAACCTTTCCCACCAGCCACTGCGATGTCGCCCGATTTAACAAAAAATTAAAAAAAAAAAAATTAATAACTCGATGAGTAATGTGCACACCAAAACTTTTATTACGTTAAGTGTCTCAACAGCTGATAGCAAGCAAAAAATTCAAAAAAAATATTCAATCAAGGTTAAACCAATCACACTATTTTTATATATACAACAGGAAAGAATGTCTCATACATTCAATTTAAGTATTTTAGTTTATCTTAAACAATTTACTAATTGTAGACGTGTTTCTTAGTGTGTGGTTCCTTTCTAACTACAACTACTTGTATTCCTTAGTATTTTTTAGTTTTGTTTTTGCATTCAAATCGGTTCTGTTAATTTTTTTCTTCATCAACTTAAAAAAAAATAAAAATCGAAAACCGTAAACACTCATAACCACAGCAGCTCTGTTTCTGTATATGAATTGTTCTTAATTTTATTTTCCTTCCTTATAAGAGTTTCTGTCTAGTTTGTTGAATTTATTGTTGCATTTTATACTAACTATATTAAGCCATACTGTTTTATTTGACTTCTTCGTTTGTTTTTGTTTGTTATTATTTTTTTTTATTTTAGTAGTGCGTTGTTTGTTTTCCTCATGATGTTTCCATCTCTATCATTTTTTGTTTCTCTGTGATTAGAATGTACTTGTTTTGTTTTGTTGAAACGTCATTTTGGCATTCCCTTTCACCCTCGTCCGCCCACTCTATTTAATCTCTCTATCTACACAAAATCATTTCACTTTAAGGAGAGCATCGTTGACACCAGCTTAAGAATAATTTTAAAAACAAAGCAACCACAAAATGCATTTATTTGTTTTTAATTAAAAAAAAATCCTACCATCAGTAACCACCACCACCACTACAACCTGTGCACGTTTGTATCTTTACAGCAAAAGTGTATCTAATTTATATAGTTTTTTTTTTTTTTTTGGTTAAGTTATAAACTAAAATAACAACCGTGGCTCGCGTGCGCTGAAAGAAAAAAAAATAATAGAAAAGTTTTGTCACACACACACCTCTTACAATTAAATATGCTTCGAGAATTTCTATTTTCAAACTTCCAACTGGGACAGAGAACAGCAGATTCGTCTCCACTTCCTCCGCCCCACGTGAAAGTTTAAATCCATCCCAAAGAATATGTATATCCCTCCCTTTTAGACCACAGACGAAAGAAAGGTAGAAACAAAATTAAAATACGAAAAGAAAAACTCCTTGTCATGGAATTCAGTTATTGTTACTAAATTTCTCTTGATTTTCCTTTCAATTATTTTATTTGTTTATTGTTTTGTTTTAATGTTCTTTTCTTCTTCTCTTCTTCTTTTTCAAATTCGTGCGTTAATTCCGAATCAAATAAATAAAAATAAAAAAAAAAAAAAACAAAACTTTGCGCGGCAAAAAAAATTAAATCTACCAACGGTACACACGATATTCTCCTTAAATGCGAATTACTACTACCAACCACTCAAACCAAAAAACAATACATAAAAATGTAAAATAAAATAAACACACACAAACACAAAACACACGTAAACATGACACACAGCAGAGGGTGTCCCCGAAGTATATTACTTCGGACCATGCGGCAAATACAATGCACTTGTTATGGAATTGCTTGGTCCATCACTTGAAGATTTATTTGATATATGCGGCAGACGATTCACTCTGAAGACCGTACTACTGATAGCTATACAATTAGTAAGTACATTATAAGAAAATAAGAAAAAAAAAAAACAAAACATAAAAATTATACAAAACTAAATAAAAAAAATAAAAAGAGATAATTTTTTCATTTAACTACTCTGTATCTATGATTTTTTTTTTATTATTATTATTATTAAGTGAAATTAGTATACTAACTTAGCTTTTTTTGTTTGTTTGTTTAGTTATGGCTTAAGCGCTTTTTACCATTTTTTTTTTTTTACTTTTCATGTTCATTTTCATGCGTTAATATTTTTGGAATGCGTTTGCTTTGAAAATATACATATATATATAGCCAAATGTTTTTTTTTCTATTTCTATTTGTAGGCGATTTTTTTATATAGAGTTTTAAAGTTTATGCAATTGTTTATTTTTTTTAATAAAATAGTATGTAGGATTGGATTTCTTGTGGTGGATATAGCGTGGCATAAATATTCTTTTTTAAGTTCGATTTTAAATTGAAATTGGAATGGGCCCAATAATTAACTGATAAGTGATTTAACAGTGCGTGCATTGGAACAATTTTTACTATCTTTCGTGTGGAAAGTTTGTCACCGCGATTAATCTTATCGTTTTTTTTATTTTTTTAACTGAAAGGGATGTAAACATTATTTATCTAGACCCTGACATTCCAATTATTTAGTCATGGCAACAATTTAATAGTCGAAAGTTGTTATGTGTTGTTTTTAATTTTTGTGATACATTTGATATCCGTGGCTAGGTATAAAACGCACCCAGGCGAATGGTTGAGGGAAGTTGCCTAGCTTAGGATTGTTTACAAATGGTTTTAGAATATTGAAAATGGTAGTGAATTTTAAACCGATTGAAATCAAAAGAACTGTTCGTGATCAGTAGAAACCTTGTAACAGCTGTCTTTCAAATATTGGAAGCTAATATTGGCATCGACCAGCAGTTCATTTTAAATAAATAAATAAATAATTGGCGCAACAGGTCCGTATGGACCCCCTAGGCCTAGCTTCTCACAACCATTCGTTGTGTGTGAGTTTTTTTTTTGGGACAAATATTGGAAGCTAATATTGGCATCGACCAGCAGTTCATTTTAAAAAAATAATTGGCGCAACAGGTCCGTAGGGACCCTAGGCCTAGCTTCTCACAACCATTCGTTGTGTGTGAGTTTTTATTTTTGGGACAATTGGAAGGGATCTACAATTTTATGCCGAGTCCAAACGACCAATTGGGAAGCTCTTTCATGACAGTTATACAAGCGGATGTTTGTCAGACGTTCGCGAGAGGTGGCGCACTGAAAAAAACCTTAATTGGGAATTTGGGTTTTCTCGTGATTCGAACCTGGGACCTCCCCCGCTTAGTAGTCCAACGCACTAACTACTAAGCCACTCCGCCATTTTAAATGGCGTCGCCAAATTTGTTACTTCTTAAGACGGTTGTTTCAGTTCTGGGTGGCCCAAAGGCTCAAGTAAAAACCCTCTCCCGTTAGCCCTGACCCTAACCTACAGTTGATTGGGATAATTTTCTACTTGTGCGAACCGCTTTAGGGAAGCGATGTCTTCCTATACAGTTCTCTTCGATTCTAATATAACATAGGACTCTGCGTGTGTCCATTCGTAGCCATTTCGAACCTCCAATTCGCAGTTTTTGAGTAGTTTGATGTCGCTCACATAGTTCGGTATTGAATCGTCTTCTCCAGAATCCGTCGCAAACGGGACGTAAGATTTTCAAAAAAAAAAAGATGTACTCCAATCGGCAAATGCACTCCATTCAATAAAAGGTACATGATTTAAAGAGAGCAGGACTGGGACAAAGACCTTATACAGGGAACATTAAATTCGTTCCAAAAATTTGAATGATTATGCCAAAAACTATGCCCCAGGGTTCCATATGGACAGTTATTTATTTCTAAATAGACCCCTTAGTTGTAATTAAGAGAAAAGTGTTTCAAAGTTACCTTCTAAGCCCTAAGTAAAAGCAATTCCTCGTTTGATATCTGAAGAGACTTCCTTTTCACAGAAGAGTTGAGGTCGGCAAAGTAGGTTACTGTCACAAATTTTCAAATATTGAAACGTTTTGTCCTATATTTTTGTGTCTCTTGTTGACAGCATATAAATACTTGATTATGCTCTTGTTTACTTATGCTGTTTTTATACTCAAAAAACGCACCAGAGAAAACTCGCTTATGGCAATATCATCGACATGTCAGTAACTGCACAGACCTTTGAAAGGTTTTTTAACCCTCACATAAAATATTTTGTAGGCCCCAATGGCAAATTTAATATAAATAATGTCTCCATAGTGGGTTCGTAAAATCTATCCTGGACACTTAAAATGAGGTCGTTCAAGTATCTAGTAAGTCTGACAGCTCTCTCACTAGATGTATCTCGGTTTTGATTGGCTGAAATCGCTCATATGGGCAGCTGTTTCAGTTGATGTTTATGGAGGGGTAGCCGACGAATCTAGTCAAGAAATTCGTGACTGAGTACTAAGTTCACAGTTCGCATATGTGGCTGACGTAGGAAAAGTGACGTTCCCGACCAATCTAGTTTTTGCGTTCAGGTTGCATCTCATCCCGACCAATCTAGTCGACTTAAGATAACTAGATTCTTGAATGCAGCCAATGATTGTTAGTATCGCGCACAGTAACTTGCGTATTTGCAAGAAGCTCTTTCTTAATCCTTTTTGAACATCAAAGGTTTTCTTGAGGACCAGATAAATGAGGTTGTGATTCTTTTCATCAACTATGCATTTATCTGATCAAATCGTAGAATAAGTTGACGCAACCGCTCCACCAAGCCAACACCAGCTGCTCTTAAAATGTTGGCGGCTTACTTTTCAAGCCCAACAGTCTTATTGGTCCTTAGCTTCGAAGTTGGCATACTCCTATCCTTATTCATCTTGTTTTATAACTGGCGCGCAGAACACTGAAATACCACTTCAAACGTCAATGAAAAGGAAACAGAGGGTTCTAAATTTTTGGGGGGCGTGGCAACAAACGAACTCAAAACTCTATGTAGCCAAGCCATAGAGAATTTTTCAGCTTTTAACAATTCTCTATTTTTACAGTGTGCAACAATTCTCAATTCATTGTTTGTGTTTAGAAAAATGACGACGAACTTCTAAAAAGGGGCGTGGCACTCCCATACAACACTGCCATTTAATATGCCAGAAATGACAGCTAAAGTTATAAAAGGCGTACTCTGACGTATATCATTTGGAATAGCCAACATGGTTTCGAAAGAACAAAAAGGAGAATACCGGTTCTGGTTTTTATGTCGCAAAATATTGTTTCTTTTCTATCTCCCTCATGCCAGAAACGACTAGCAACAGATCACTAAATTTGTTGAATTTTACGGCGCGATCTAAACACACTTATAAAGCATTTACGGATGCATCTTACTCTTCGGTATCGGTGAGCTCTGTAGAAGGAATTTTAGACAAATTTTTCACTAAAACATACTGGGCCCTACCAATAAACATTTTTAATTCCGACTATAAATTTCGCAATTGTGAGCTTCCGTTAATTTAAAGTCGCGACTAAAATGTGTGATTAGTACGGCGCACTGTAACTAAATAGGAACCATCAGTAGATCAAAGATTGAGCCTTGCAGATTCTGGGGGACTATTTTCGACTTTTTAAAGAATTTAAAGAACTATGCTTTGGAGGATTGCGTCTGCATTCCAATGGTCCTTACAGTGAATGCTTACCTTATCACAGGTTCGGTTCGTAAGGATACTGCTCTCGAACCTTTTTGTTTTTAAACAAGCTTGTCAAAGTTTTTCTTTCCCGTGACTCCACTGTGACCTGAAACCCGACCAAAACTAAGCAAATTCAGCCTTCCGAAGAAATTCAGATAGTTCCAGGGTTTTCATAGCTCCTTAGAAGCGATTAAAGGTTGTGCAATGCCTACTGCTTAGTATTCATCATGTGGACTCATACATAACTGACGGCTTTCTTTATTCAAAAACGCAATGCCACCCTTCCTTTGATTAGGCAACTTTAGGCTCTAGAAACAACATTGCTTTGCTACTAAGAGGACTTGTATGAATTTGAAAATGCAACAGAACACTGATTTTTTTATTGTTACTTAAATTTGACAGATCTCAAACTGAATTTTCATATTTTTAAAACTTATAAGCTTATAAACTTAAAAGTTTTCAAGCTTTTATAACCAGTTACGGGCTGCTCATGGTTTCGTGTTTCGTAAGTCACAAAGGTTCCTCAGAAACACTATTTTAGAAATTATTTTTTATAACTTTAGCCTAGTTAGTTGTGCTCTTTATTTGTAATACATCCGTTATTTATAGATAAATGGGACGAAAAACTTTATATGAACATCTAACCTTGAAATTTTTACTAAAACTACTTGTCCTGTGCCCAATAACTTTAACAAATAAATCGTTTGTCAATCCTCTGTTAGAGCCCTTTACGGCCTTTAATTCAAAGTGAGACACATTTTTGCTATTTGTTGCGGAGCACACAGCATGTAATTCAGCTTGCAAATGGCACGTTCCTTGGTTCGCATTAAGTTCTTCCGCGTGGTATTTGGCGAATCGCTTGCGATTTTTCCTTTTATGTCCGATGCTAGATTAAGATTCTCAGAGGGGCACGCAGGGGTACTTAAAGCTGGCCATGGGTATAACGCCAATTGATTTTAACTTGTAAAACCTTAGAAAATATATTTGTGAGACGAAAATTTAGTTTTTAATTCAAAACAACTTTGATTTGATGCTTTCTTCAAAAAGCAAAAAGTCTCCAGGGCATGTGCTATCTTTTAATTCGTCAATTCTTCGACTACTCTGCAATCCAAAACCAATTGAAGAGAAAAAAAAAACACGCAGTGAGTGCCGGTTAATATATATACGTATATCCACCATGAAACTTTTTTTTTTTATCAATCCAGACGATGTTAAAATGCATCCTAACTACACACAACCACCACCCATCCATTCGTCCACATCCATTGTCTGCGACACGAATCCCACATTGAAGCTCAATATTTCACCCCAATCTCATTTGGAAAAGCTGCCAAGCACATTGAACAAATACCACAACGACTATCAAACACGAATATCCTGCCATTCTCTCCCTCTATGTATTTTGTATTTCTCCTTCCACTTTCACCGGCTAAGAACGTTTGGCAATCGTCCAGATTACTTGTTTCTCCCCCTCTTCATAGAAAATCAAAAAAAATATAACACTGACTTTAAATTCTTTTTCATCTCCCACGCTGTGCTTAGGGAAAATCTTTTAAGGACCGCTCTCGTTTTCAGCAACAAAAAAAAACAGAAAACTCACTCCTCACTCATGTATATAAAAGAGGTCGTTGTCGAGAGAGAGGATATCAATGCAATGTCATCAGTCAATGCGACAAGCATTTTTTTTTTGTCTTGTTCCTTTCAAGGATAATACTCACATCGAGAGTCGATCTATTGTAGTATTTTTTTTTTTCTTTCGATTTCTCTTATTATTTTATTTACTTTTAAACATGTGTATCCAGTCAAAAGTATTTCAAATCATTCATGCTCATTATCGCTAGTTGAGACACTGCTATAGATTTTTTTTTTATATTATACATATATATAAAATAGAACAAATAAATCATTTCAAAGCATGAGAATTATTTTTACAATTACTTATTTGCTTTTATTAACTAAAATAGAAAACACAAAATAAATATACAAAGTTTTTATTTCGATTAAAATATTTTTTTTTTTTAATTTACAAAGAAATGTACTAACTAGTTGATTTATTGTAGCTCCACCGGATCGAATATGTTCATAGTCGACACTTAATTTATAGAGATGTTAAGCCAGAGAATTTTTTAATTGGTAGAACATCAACAAGACGAGAAAAAATTATTCACATAATTGGTAAGTTGCAATTTTTGTAATATATATATGTTTGTATACAGCGTATCTTAAAGGTGTTTCCGTTAAAATTTAATTGACTTATTTTGAAATATCTGCTAGAATGAGGAAACAAAAATAGAATTAGATCGAAGTGGCAAATCAATATCAATTTATTCTATTCAAATCAACTGTCAAAATTGTGCGAAAAGGCAAATAAAATGTCCTTAAAAACTTGTAGAAAAAAAAATGTAAGTCGAGACTAAAATTTGTTATTAGTACGACGCTCTGTGCTCGATTTAAACGTCTTGGTTGATTTTAAAAGTGGACCTGGCTTTAGGCATACAATTTTTATGCCACGAAGTCGTAAACTCTTGGCTTTTAGGCATGATTTTTTAGGTTGCACCCTGCACGTCTTCTGTCAATACGAATTTCTTCTTAATAATAGGTCTGTTCCCTCAAAAAATGCCTTCGAACACATTAATCAAATTTAGTCAAACTTTCCCTACGCAAAAGTTGGAGCCACAAAAAGAGAACAAAACATTTCCCCTTCATAAAAAAACCTGCAAATATTAGCCCAGGAAAGTCGACTACATTGATCTGGACAGGTAACCTGAATACAAAAACTATATTGGTCGAAAACATTACTTTTCCTACTTCAGCCACATATGCGGACTGTCAACGTCTTTGGAGGGGTAGCCGGCGAATCTTGTCAAGAAATTCGTGACTGGGTACTAAGTTGACAGTTCGCATATGTGGCTGACGTAGGAAAAGTGACGTTCCCGACCAGTCTAGTTTTTGCGTTCAGGTTGCATCTGATCCCGACCAATCTAGTCGACTTAAGATAACTAGATTCTTGAATGCGGCCATTTTCAAATGTGACCGCTATTGGCTGTCAACTGCTGTCATCTGGTTATCTTCATAGATTTAAGCTAAGTTCCTGCTCGCGCTAAATTGTATCTCCCATACAAAAATGTCTACAAAGATAAAATTTAGCGAAGCAGTTTAGCAAAGCAGTATCCTGTTCGGACGCTAAATTCTTAACTTCATATAGATGGGCCGATGAAAAGTATCCACTCATTTAGCTAGCGAAATAAATGTCCGGTACAATAAATCGAAGATAAATTTTGACAGAAGAAAAGGAGGAAACAATTTGTGTCGTGTTTACTTTGGATTTTTTTTCAGAGGAAACCGCAGAAAACATTTGTGCGATAAATAAAAGAGTACGCAAAACCAAAAATTACGTTTCATGCGATAAAAAAACATAACAAAATTGCAGGGCTTGTGGAGGAACGATCAGCAATATGGAAATTGCAGAAAAATTCCAATGCAAATAGGGGTTTACCCGACACGAAGGAAAGTGTCGTCTTCTGCTTGCTACTATAGAAATTATTTAAGCTGCTGCAGCAATGTTAATATCTTCTTCAATTTTGCTTATATCTATTGTTTTGGAACGATTGAAACAATGCATTGTCTTTTAAGTTTGAAATTGGAAAATTGTATGCACGCGAATAATTAAAATAACGTTTACTGTCATGAACAAATGGTTTTTGTCCCATCTGTATGATGTTTTATAATTTAGCGAGCATTTATCTTTGGTGTGGAGAAATGAAGTGGAGAGTAGGGACGCTAAAATTTAGCGCGAACAGGATACTTAGCTTTATGCCCAAAACACATGTGCAGCAAATTGTTTGACAAGCATTGCATCGGCTAATATGACTATCGTCAGTCGCCGACTAAGCAGCTGATGTGTTTGCATCCAAAAGCAAACACGATCAGCAACTGTCAAAAGCCGGTGATGCCAAATACTTGAAATTGTAATTTATTTTCTTTTGTGTTGTGGTACGCTTGAAGGTAAAAGTGGTTCATCCGATTCGCGTTGAAGTAAAACTCCCTGAACTAAACCTTCCGTGGTGACCAAGGCAATAGCCTAATGATCTGTGTGTATCTTGTTGCAATCGATATTTGCAAAACGTTTTTAACCTCATTCATATTTGTTTACGGAAATACCTAGCAAAAATATACTGTATACATACCTGGTAATAGTAACTTAAATTTACAATTGAATAATGTGTTTTATTTTGTTTGCAGATTTCGGTTTGGCCAAAGAATATATTGATTTAGATACAAATAGACATATACCATATCGGGAACATAAATCATTAACGGGCACTGCACGTTACATGTCAATAAACACACACATGGGCAGGGAGCAATCCAGACGTGATGATTTAGAAGCGTTAGGTCATATGTTTATGTACTTTTTAAGAGGTTCACTGCCGTGGCAAGGTCTTAAGGCTGATACACTTAAGGAGAGGTATCAGAAAATTGGTGATACTAAACGTGCAACGCCTATTGAGGTAAGTACATGCTTTGTTTGTGCCTTGATTTAATCCTGTTTAGCTCTCGGATAATCATATATAGTCAACTATCAACTTAAACAAATATCCAAATATTAAAACTATTACTGTATACAAGTTATTAAGTTACAAGTTTCATTTAAAGAAGATTATTACTAAATGGAATCTGTCATATGAACAGTTGAGCTATTGGGTCTACAAACACTTCGAAAATGAAAACTATTATTCGCTAAAAACAATTTCATGAGAATCAGTGCTGCCCAAGCGATCAATGGAGGCAGTTGCGTGTCTTTCTATCAGTCGCATTCACAATTGTTTTCAACTTCTTTTAGTAACCTCAAACTATACTTTGGTTCATTGTGAACAGTGCAATTTTGAAAATTACTCATAACTAATTCTAGGCGAAAGAACGCACTAGGCTTACTCTCAACAAAGGAGTGGCTATATCAAAATGAATTAACAATCAGTTAGTTGAAGTCTCCGTTAAAATGATCTTACATTAAACGGAATTAATGTTTACTCGACTACATTCTTAGTAAAGTACATTTTAGAAACTTGCTTATCTATTTAAAGAAGAACTCTCGAAAAAGTGAAGTCGCAAACAAGATTTAAAACTATTACCTAAATAGCTACAAGTTGAATTGTAACTGCTGATAAAGTCGGCCTAAAACTGGGAGCACATTCCGTATAACAATAATCGTCGGGACGATATCGTTTTTGAATCTCTGATGACCATAAGAACTTATATTCTGCCCGAATTTATTTCACTATCGTCAGCGTTCATTACATTTGTGGATAATGAATTGGATTAAGGTCTCAATCTCGTAATTTTGGCAGTTAGTGGTTACTTTAAGACGTCTATCGTTTCGACGATAATCGTCTGAAAAATTACGGAATGAGTGCCCTCGTTATCGAATGAGAGCTGTGGTACTGGAATTATATTTAATGAAATTATTTACGCTTTCGTTTTCGACATTCGTATTTATTTTCGTGTACTGAAACAGACGTAATATTTGTACGCCCTAAGACTGTACAGAACTCCGTTTGACATAAAGACTACAATTGATATAATCAGGAGTTAATTGTATTCCGGGGGTATATAATATTTATCCGGAGGTATATAATATTTTTTTTTACATGAGATCAATCACCTTATCTGAGTCCACATTAATATCCGAATGAACAGATATCATAGCAAGTGAGCTTAATCTTGCATTCCCTATAATGTTTCGGGACACGTTTTAATCCTTTTCATAGTTGAAAAGGTTCTTTCTTTCTTTCGAAACTTATTCGCGTAAATCGAGTTAGTTGTCGATTATGGTCGGCGAATTAATTCATTCGCCTAGAAATCAAAGGCTACCAAAGTAATAAAAACGAAAATGAAAGTACCAAAACGTCAATTCGAAAATTTATAGCAACACATTCAAAATAAAAAATTTGTGTTCCTTAAAAATGATCAGCAATATTACCTAATCTATTTTTTGAAGACAACAAAACTGAGGTAGCATTAGATATGTATAGATTGAGACGAAGTATAAGGGAAAATTCCAATCCTCTCTAATCTAGATTATAGAACTTCCAAACCATCTGCAAGTACCTAAATACATTAAGCACTTTAATTTACGATGTTATTCAGTGGATTTTCTTTAGAATTGTATCCAACTTTTAACCAATGAAGCATTTGCGCATGTTTTGGACCAAATAAAAGACAAATTCATATCTATGCGCACTTCTTCAATCATTCAAATCATTCATATAAAGTTGGCCTGCACACCCTTCTTATTTCAACAGCGACATTATCCCAATATTCTTTGTCTGATTTTTTTGAAGCTCCAAATTGTACTAAACCTTTGGCTATGACTGGGTTTCGTTCTCTAGCTTCAACTAGCTTCTGGATTTGACTGGAATTGCTTCTTTTGAAACTATAAAAGACGATGTTCATTATACATATAAATATATATACCTCTTTCTATATGAATTGAATGGGTTTTATACATTTTTCTTCAATTTTCATTCATTTCACCAAATAGTTTTCGCCAAAATTTGAAGTTTAAGGCGAATCACATAATAATAAGGCGACTTTACATTCAACAGCGGTTTGACAGTTCAGGCGAATGAATTTTGTTCAATTCGCTAAAAATAATAAAAACAAGTCACATACGTAGGATTTTTTGTTCGACTCACTAACGATAATAGGCGCATGGATTTTGTGGTACCATACCAATGATTCCAACTGCTGTCCCATTCGAATTTAAGCGTCTTCAATTCCCTATTTGCCTTGCATTCGGCGTTACCATTAATAAGTCACAAGGATAATCTTTTCAAATGTGCGGTATAAATTAGGAAAATCCAGTTTTCTCGCATGGCCAACTCCGACTCCGAAAACCATCTGCACTAATTGTTTATACAAGCGATGGATAAAAAAAGAACCAAGAATGTTGTTTACGTAAATGCATTGCAATAAATGTTTTAATTCTATTTTTTTAGGGTTAGGGTTTTCCAATGAGAGGTGGTATTGCGAATGACCCGCTATTACGGTAGCTGTCACTTTTGAAGCTTTTATTCTTTGACATTTGACAGTACGCCATTTCTAAAAACGGAACGATACACGCTTCAACAACGCATTGAAATTATTAAAATTCGTTCGCAAAACTAAAGCATTTTTTGGTCGTCGTGAAGCACCTTATCGGACCGCAATACAGAAATTGGTGGAGAAATTCGAGCTGTTGAGACAAGTAAGTGATGTGAAGAATAAAACCCGTGCACGTCGCTCAAGAACAACTGAGAATATTGCTGCTGTAGCCCGAAGTGTTGAAGAAAACCCAGGTTTGTCCATTCCTCGTCGTTCTTTGGAATTGAGCATTCCACAAACGTCATTACACCGTATTTTTATGGTCGGAGTTGGATGGTATTGATCTGGACAACGTTTACTTTCAACAAGACGGCGCTACGTGCCACACAACGAAACCATTGATCATTTACGGGAAAAGTTTCCGGTCCGTGTTATCTCTCGAAGAGGTGATCACAATTGGCCACCGAGATCTTGTGATGTAACACCTTGCGACTTCTTCCTTTGGGACATGAAATATAAGGTCTACGCCAACAGCCCAGCGTCGATTCAAGACCTCAAAGATAAAATTCGTGAGGCTATCGAGGACATAGGGCTGCCACTTTGCGATTTGGTTATGGAAAATTTCATGAAAAGGATATTGCCCTGTATGCGTGTTCGTGGTGGCCTTTTGGCTGATGTTGTTTTTCATTATTAACGGCATACCTTCCTCTTTATCATGAAATAAACATCCGATCATTTATCTCAAAAAATGGCATTTTTCTTTGAATACCAAAATAACACCTCTTATTTGAAAATTTTTTTTTTACCTGGGGAAGCCGGCGGGGGTTCAGCTGGTATTTCATAAAATAATATTTTAACACGGTTTTCGTTTTTGAATTTTTCAGGCGCTTTGTGATGGTCATCCAGAGGAGTTCGCAACATATCTGAGGTATGTGCGGCGATTAGATTTTTTTGAAACACCCGACTATGATTTCTTGCGAAGACTGTTTCAAGACTTATTTGAACGTAAGGGTTACGTGGATGATGGTGAATTCGACTGGACAGGGAAGACGATGGTAAGTGACCACCACATTCAAAATGATCATTCCCAGAAATTGCATCCACAAAACAAAAAAGAAACTCCTTTTGATTTGAATTTTATGCGCAAAAACTCACTAAATACCTTGAAGGTGGTCAGCAAGAGAAGTCTCTGAAAGGGCTTACATGTCAAGTTGCCAAAAAAAAAAAAAAACCCAAAACTGATGCAAAACTCAGCAAATCAAATTTAAAATGTATTTTATGGTTTAAGTATTTTTATTCTTTTATCTAATTTTTGTTAGAAACATTTTTATTTTATTGTTTTTATAACATACTGAAACAAACTTTTTTTTATGGAAAATACCAACAAATTAATTGTTTTCTTTGTTTTTTTTGTCTATTTATTTGTTTTATTGTTGTTACGCTGCATGTTTGCATTTGTTTTTAACATTATACTCCCGTTGAACTAATTGAACAACAAAACTGACACAAAATCATACTAATTACCAAAATAAAATAAAAAATACGTATATATCCAAACAAAAAAACTAACAAAGACACAACAACAAATGGAGGCAATGAAGGCAATCAAAAATGCACCTCCGTCCCATTTAGCCAAGAACGAATCGGAACAGGTATATTTTTGGATCGTTTCTTTTTAATTTCGATTTTTTTTTTCTTTTCTTTGTTTTTATTGTTGACTTTGTTTCATTTGTAATTTGATTTTTATGTGCGTAGCAATATTCTGCTAGGAAGATGATTAGGACGTACGCTTTGAGCTTTTTGTTTTACATAGAACTTATTGCTACGGATGTATAATACTGTTATGTTTGTTTTCTCTTAATAACAAACTTCATTTGCTCGAATAAAAAACAAACTTCATTTGTACTCACTTTTGTTTTTTAACTTCATTTTCTTGTTTTTAGTCGACACCTGTTGGATCTCTTCAAACTGGTCATGAAGTCATCATTTCACCAAATAAGGATCGTCATAATGTAACAGCTAAGGTAATTTATAAGAGTTGCACACACACTTTGTCAATAATAATAATAATTTGTTTAAAAGAAATTACTAATGCTACACACTTTATGCGACGAAAATTCAATGTAATGACAGCAAGGATTATTGTTTATGCAATGAGAATGATTGATTGCCAATTGTGGATGACGCTGTAAGTTTACATCCACGTTGAATATTTCAATTTAAGCTTGCCAATGGAAGGCTGCAGTGTCTCAGGCAGAACCTCTTCGCGTCAAGTTTTAAGTTTAAGTTCGATGGTATACAGATGTAAGCATCCCACTGGAGGTGTATATCCTTCGAATAGCCATGCTCAACATTGAAGGGAATACATTTTGACTTGTGCACTCTCGGTGTTTAACCACTTTCAGGATTGAGGGTGTTATCTGCTTCCTGCGGATGAACAAAGTAGAATGGAATAAGCTATTTGAATTAAATGCTGAAAGAATATTAAAATTGATTCCGAATAAAGTGGATTCTGGATGTTTTTTGGTTATCGGTTCGTTGACCTAAGAGGGAGATTTCCAGGAGTCAGTATGTTGCCTGTTTGGTTAGTTTACGCGAGATTATGTCCGAGTGAATTGAATCCTTGAGTACGAGAACATTCGGATATTGAATTCACCCTTCTTATTTGTGAACACATATGACGACCAAAACAGTAACACTGAAATTTTAGTTTTGAAGCTCTACTTGTTTCGTGTTACTTGATTATGATATTCATATTTAAAGTGATAAGTTGTTGAATCCCTCTTTATATTTGTACGAAGTGGATAAAAGCTGAATGCATAAGTGGGGCATTAATATCAGCTCATGATAAATACCAGAACTAGACACTCAATATCGTTCTTGGAATCAGCATCAGAACAGCGTTTTATTTATAAATCAATCCAATCGGGGTGGATTTCCTTGTTTCTCTACGAGACATCTCATGGGGGTCTTACTTATAAGCTATGTCAAACAGTGATTTACCATCATTTGATTTCCGTGTAGTTTTGTTGGCAGACATAACAACAGAGCCCAACTAGACTACCTTCGAAATTCTTATTGCCGTTCGAATCGTTTGCCTACCATTGCGTTTGAGTGCATTTTTATTTTGAGGACGAATGAAAAGGACCTTCAGTTTTGTGTCGAGTGCGAAATACAGAATTGATAACGTCTATTAGGAAATCTATATTCTTGGATGTTTGTCAGACGTTCACAAAATGTAAACTTTGGGATTTTTTGGGTGATTGAATCTGGGTCTATTTAATAGTAAGTAGCCCAGAACATTAACCACTGATTCTAATTTTTGGAAAAATATTATCCGATGCAATGGTACAAGAATAATTTAAAAATAATTATGGAAAGCTTTTTGAGATCCTTAAAGTTGTACCTTCCAAGAAACTAGTTTTTAGTGTTTTGTATATCTGGAAGTTTCGTCACCGAAGCCCTTTAGAAAGTTCTTCAATACAACTCAGTAATATGCCCTCAAATATGTCATACGATGGAAAAAATAAATTTGTTTTCTGTCCGTACAAGTCCCTTGGTTTTGGTTTCATCAAATGACAGGCATAGTTTTATGTTAACTTTCCATCTGTTGATAATCTTATGGCATTTTTCACTGCTTCACGCTAGAGAGTTCAAGTCGGAATACACAATACAGAAGAAGAAGTGTTCTGAAGCAGTTGTATACAGCCACCCTTTGAGGTTAGAGTGGTAGATATGGTGTGATGTAGTCTGTGATTGAAACATTTGCAAAATATTTCTGTACGACCATCGAATGGCCCTATTTTTTAACTATAAATGCCGATTACACTTCACTTATGCCCGTTGCATGATCTATTCCGTTTAATTTTGAGTTTACAGATCCTCTTATTCTCATGGCGTCAATAGATGCAGGTAAATTTGGAAAAATGTTAATTTTTAGGCGTGCGTTTGGTGTCGTTCTCATTACACTGTTAGCGTCAGTGCTGGGGAGTTTTGTGAAGGTGATTAGGTAAACGGCCTTGTTGACTCTTGGCCATCATACGAGCCTCCATCTGGTAAAATGGTACTAAATTCATGTAAATCGAGAGTTTGATTTCGCGAAATTGTGCCCAGGTCTTCCTGTTGTACCTTTAAGGTATCTATTCGATATGTTTTCAACTAATTGCCATGTCATATACAAGTCGCTGATATTTAGCGTTCTCAGGAACTCTCTCAAGGCATTATCATCTTGTTTGTGAATATTACTTGTGTAGCGCTGGAACGAGACAAGTAATTGCGAACGAGACAAATATAGAGTAATGACGATGATAGGCGTATAGAGTAAGGATATTCATATCCAAATGCGACATTAACGTTTAGTGCCTTGTTCAATAAGGATCTCTTCGTTTGATAAATAATAAATATCCAAGTTAAAATAAAGTGGTGTTATTCTTTTCAACTATACTTGTATACTTGGTGTGTTCTGGGGACTAAACATGAGAGCGTAGTTTCTTTTCCAAATACAGACAGTTTTTTTCTTTTGTTGAATTTTGGAAGGACTTATAATCCATGTTGGTTATGTGTTTCTAAATTTTACAATTTGTTCAAATGTTAGACATAAAATGTGAAAGACATACACCAAGTAGGCCAGCATACTCGTTCTTATATTACTTGCAGACATTCAGGTCGATTAATACTGTTTGAGACAAAAGGGATCTCCGCTCCCGGACAGCGGACAATGATAAAACATATCCTATGTTTTAATCTCGACAATTTTCAATGCAAGTTTGAAAACCGGAATTAATTTCGTGCAGTACTTTTTAATCTATTCCGGGCAAACACCTTACGGCCGGAAAAAAAGTTACAGTAGTAAGGATAGTTACAATATCTCTGCTTTTAGTTTCCAAAAATATTACAGGGCTAACAAACTCCTTCGCGACAGCCTAAGAAGTCCTTTTAAATTTCACCCATAGTTAAATTAAGCGCATGCTTTTTTGCTGAAGGAGTTAGAAAAGATGGCGATGTGGGCCTGGCGCAATCAAGTTTTAGCGAAGTCGTTTCAGAGGTTTTAGCTATTTTTGAAACAATTTAAACATTTAATTGCTGCTTATTAATTGTTTTTTGGCATTCTATTCACATTTTTTTTAATTTTTGAGAAAATAATCAACCAACTTGTCTTGCTTGTCATAAATTCTCCAACTAAATAATGGCGGAAATATCGGAGGGAAAATCCAACAAAAATTCCCCCGAATTCTCATTTACGATTAGTATTTCCAGGGAATTATTTTCCCTCATTCGAACATCATTCACGATAGGAGTATGGGGAAGTACAAACAATTCCGAGGGAATTTTTATTCACGATTAGGCTGATTATATTTATCTATCTCCACAAAAGACATGTATTTTTATGAAATGCTTGCAATAATTAAAGCATCTGGTAGCTCTTGAGATCAGTTTCTAAAAACTTAATTGCAAATAAATTCTTCTCAGGAGCATCAACGATACACACAGCTGTGTCTTACAGAAGCTGTTCTACCCTGAGCCACCTGATTTATGCCGAATTCACAACGTCGCGTTGAATGCGTGCCTGCGTCTGCGCGCTTTGATACGCTTTATCGAAACTTAACGATTTTAAATGCCAAAGAACGCGAGCAACAATTTTGTAAAACGAAATGCTGCTTTGAAGCGAATGCGCATTGAGAGAGTAGAGTATGACAGATTAAAAGCTCGGTTTGGTTTTAACTATTGTACACAAATAGAGAGCAGAATTCAAATATCATAAATCTTCTCCAAAATAGATAAATAATCGTATATAACAGTATAATAGTACAAAGACCAACCTTAACATAGATACAAGACCCGTAATAAATATTTTTTTTCCAAGAAAATCTAAAGAAATAAGTATTAGCTCCACCAAAAAAGGTTTTCGTTATTTCCACACACTAAATTAATTAATTTGCATTAAAAACAGATCGTATTGTTTTTTTAAAACATGTGTGTCATAAAGATTAGTGGTTCTGTGCCACTCCAACTATCAACGGCACATTCTATTACCTCAAATCGAACAATTCTAAAGTTGTGAAACGCGCGTGACAGTAGAGAGTAGATCTACTCAGGCGTCGCGTTGAACTTTACGATATTTACGATCTAAAGTCGATCCAACGCCTGAATTTGTGTGGCAGCATATAAATGCTTTGTTTCTACATAATCTGTCAACGCAACAACGTGAATTAGGCATTAAACGAATATACAATTCACTGCAGTTTACCGCATAATGTTCTTATTTCGTCATTTCCTTGCTGTCCTTACAACGATTCTCCGAAGTGTGCTTTAATTTACTTTTTTAAATATTTTTCTTTATTTAAAAAAAAACCAACAATTATTTCGACTAAAAATCAAAAAAACACACACACACTCGATAACATGTGACAAATTAACAAAAAAATAAAATAAAACAAAACAAAAAACCCACCTAAACAAACAAACAAGAACTCCGATGAATATGATATGGATGATGATGAAGAATATTTAGTTATGGAGGTTAGAATAAAACAAGCAACAAATTCGTTTGTAATTTTTGCTGTTCAAAAATCAGTCACTGCAAACTACTTCGTCGTCGATATCATCTTAGAAATGCTAGTGTTTCCGTCGACATGTTTCATCCACCTCACCCCAAATATACCACAAATGTCCCCCCAAATCCTTGAAAAGAAAATGTGTCATCCTCTTAATAGAGCTTTTTGTTATAGTTGGCTTGTGTTGGAGCTTAGACCTCTCCACCAATTCTACCATTTGTCCCAAACCTTTTCTCTATAAATAAATATATAAATATTTTTATTTTTTTGTTTTCTGCTGTATTGCATTCGTGTGTACTATATATAACATGCTAAACAAATGTATTAGTGAATATTTTTTTTATTTTGTTCAACTAACAAAACACCACTGACATCTTTTGCCAAACTAACGTGCTTAACTCATTAAACAAAACAGAAAAATTAATAACAAAAATTAATAAGCAAAATTAAATAAAAAAAAAAATATTAAACACAAGAATTCGAATATCATAATCACATCAACAAAAATAATTCTTCAGACAAATGCCAAAGGAGGCGTTGCTGCATGGCCTGATGTACCGAAACCAGGTGCCACGCTTGGCAATCTAACACCAGCCGACAGGCATGGTTCTGTACAGGTAAGTCCTTGTATGCATTTGTGTGTCTTTTGATTTGTTTATTTTTGTGTTCAGCCTTGTTTTTGTTGTAATCTCTAATTATGTTTTTTTTTGATTTTTTTTTTATTAATAATTGAGAACGAAAATAGCGGTTGAAATTAGATCCAAAAAATATATAAATATAAATATTTAACAACATATTCTGTATAAACTAACTATTGACTTGTTTTTGAGTGCCTGTTTTTGTGAATAACTTTAAATCAATCAGCTAGAAAATAACACACATAAACCCACTCACAAACACACACACATCTACACCATGGGCTTTGTTTCAATTTTTGAGGGTCTAAAATTTTACAGTGAAGCTAAGTACCTTTCGTAGGGCTGACTTAATTCTTTATGAAAACTATTTGAAAGAGGAAAGAGGAAAATCTAGCAGGCTACAAAACTTCAGAATTATACGTCTGTCTGTTCCGTATGTTCTGCTTCACCAACCAACCGAACTGTTTTAAACTTTTACAACCGTATATTATATTAATTTATAAAGTTGACTGACATTTTAATGATTCCCAAAATCTCTTGCTATGAAAAGATTGATTTATGAATGCGATGTTTTTGTTCTTCACAAATTACGGAGATAATTTCGTTCTAAAAAAAATGGTTGTGACAAAGTGTAAACTTTTTAAGGGAGTGTTCAAAATAAAATGTGTTTTTGTGATTATTTTCATAAAACAAATAGAAATATTTTATAACGAGGTATAAATTGACAAAATTTAGTAACGAATTTTATGACTAAGTCTATTCGTTTGCATGACTGACGAAGCAATGATGTAACAGACTACTCTAGTTTTTACTTTAAGTTTAAATTTACAGCCCGATTCTGCCGTTGTGAGGCCTCACAAGTCACAAGCTTTAGTGAGGTTTGTTGTGATTCGATAACATTTTTCGTATTCTCCGATAATGCTCACAATAAACCTCACAACAAATTTACCTTACAATGGTTATATTATTATCACTTCAATTTTGTGGGATTTGAGAACGAAATTTTGATATTTACACCATTAATTAAATAAAGAAAACAAATTTAATAAGAAAATATGCGAAATATTGGCACTGAAATGTTTTAGAAACGAAGAAAATAAAATATTAACGACATTTGTCACAATTCAAAATTTCCACATTCCTCAGTTTTTTTATACAAATATCAATTTTCTCCGAAAAGTTAATAAATATATCGTAATTATGCCAGGTTTGGGTCTTTAAATGCTTGGAAGGAGGGAAACAATGCCATAAAATACAAATATTGTCATTAGTGAGCGCTTATGACTGGTTTTCTATTTTGTGGCTTGCTCCATAGGAGATCACAATTTCGATTGTTTTGTGAGCCTCACAAGTTGTGAGTGTGCTGCCAGAATACGGAAACCTCACAAAATCAATTTCACCTCATCTTGTGAGGATTTTGTGACTAGTGAGGTATCAGTGAGGTTTGCCAGAGTCGAGCTTTTAGTCTAGGCCAAAATATGATGTATTCCATTTTTAATTAAGCAAATTATTGACAGTTTAAGCAAAGTATGACAGTTTAAAGAGGGGAAAGTAACTAAATAGGTTTTTTTCCTTTAGTTTTGTATTAAGAATCGAAAAGACTGTCAAAATGACAGTGGTGGGGATGAATTCTCTCTCAGAGAGAGACACTTACGAAAAGGTTAGGAACCCTTTTGTAGTAATCTATGAAAAATGACAGCGAGTAAAAGTTTTGTCACTACTTTCGAAAAGAATCTTGAGGAGAACATTTAGCTCTATTTTGCCGTCTTTTGATACCATTTTAATATGCAGGAAATGAAAACAAATGCACGTGTATGCCAACATTATTTCAAAACATCTGTCAGGTGACTGAAAGATTTTCCAATTCTTACCCCAAGAAATTTGTTCAGTAAAAAATTGTAAGATTCTGAGTGGAGGGGTAGTATATTGCTCTCTTTGACGAATTCTTCGAGTTAAGAAACGTAAAAATTCGTAAGAGTTAGTTAAAATGCGTCAAATTTAAAAGTAAAGGGTTAGACCTAAAGAACAAATAATGACAAAAGTGTGTTCGGTTTGGTTTCGCAAATCGCACACAATCTGACTTCCATTTGCCTTCTCCTTACAAGTTAGTGCAGTTACATCCACAAGTGCAAAGTTCTTGGCATTTTGTATAAGAGTTGTTGCATGTCTCAAAATGCGACTAGATTGACAATCGATGTTACTTTAGTTATGATTGGCACATTCAAAAATCTAGTTATCTTAAGTCGACTAGATTGGCCTGGACTGGATGTACCCTGAACGCAAAACTAGATTGATCGGTAACTTCACTTTTTTGACGTCAGCCACGTATGCAAACTGTCAACTTAGTATTCAGTCACGAATTTCTTGACTAGATTCGTCGGCTACCTCTCCATAAACGTCAACTGAAACAGCTGCTTATATGACCGATTTCAGCCAATCAAAACCGATATATATCTAGTCAGATAGCTGTCAAACTTACTAAACTAGATACTTGAACGTCCCAAATATTTAAACCGACTTAAGTTTTGATGCTTTGAATTATTTCAACTAAGATTTTTTTAACATTTGACAGTTCAAACGCTTTGTTCGTGTATTTGTTTTTTTTTTTTGTTCTGTGTGTTTTTTTGCGACTCTAAGGAAATAAATAATATTAAATAAGTGGACAGGTTCTTTAATTGATATAAACAATGAACTTAATATTTTGGCATTTGTAATTTTGTTTAAAATAAAAGCGCGCTAAAGAGATTATGTGTAGTGTGATGTACGTAGGGCAGGCATCAAAGAAATTGTGATAGAGAATGTAGAGGAAACCATTGCATATTTGTTTTAAATCTCTCTAAATTGAAGGAAAGACATAGCACTCTCCTGTAAGCCGTACAGACTTATAAAAGAATTTCTATATAGGCTGAACAGTTTTTGAAGGGCAAATTAATTGGGTCCTATCATGGCAGATATTGCAGATGAATTGTTGTTGAACTGTTTCTTAAGGAATCGATAGAGCAATCAGATCGTCGTTAAATTTCTGCGGTATTCAATTTTAGAATTTTTAGAATTCACAATATTCAAGTCGCGATTTTGGATCCTATCGGATAGGATGCTTTTGAACGTGTTATATTATGCGCGGTTACAGTCACAACATTCGTCAGGTAGGTACCAATCAGTGCCAAATCTATTTCTATAAAGCCACAACAACCAGATCAGACACATTTGTACATATTAGGGCAATAAAAAGCCCTCAAAGCAATAGGTTCTACTTTCATTTCGATCTTCAACTCTTTTTCGAAATTGATAAGAGTACTCTAACCGGATTGCACGTGGGTAATCCAGCTTAAGCCAATGTACGTATACTGTGTGCCATAATCATTTATTTAGTGGCACATTTCAGACGCTTAGTCGACGTTCATATATTTTGACACAATCTCAAGCCCACCTACTCCATTTATGGTTGACCCTTTACACTACCTTAATGTTTTTGTTTTTTTTCCAAATAACTCTAGCTGTAAACATAATTGGTCATATATAATACAATTTATAACTGCACCACACAACTGTTATTTAGTCACAAAATCAAAACTAAAATGTATATACACAATCTGTCGAAAATTTATCAAATATAGATGTTAAACATAAAAAATAAAAACAAAAAAATATACCTACACAAAATGTAATATAAACAAATTTTTCTTTTCCTTTTTGATTTGTTTGTCTCTCTTCACTGTACAATAATCGCAGACTGTTATATTTTTGGCCTTTTCAATCCTAATGTTTTCTCTTGATTTGCTCTACATAAATTCAAGGTATTTAGTAGATAAAATAACCAACAAAAACAAAAAAATTCGCAAACTATAGTCGCAAAGCAAAAAAATGTTTCGAATAATAAATTTACCACAAATCAAAATAAACCACCACCCCGCACCAGTACAAGAAATATGTAGAGTTGTTGTGTGCGATTTTGTGATTTTAACAACAAAACTTATGATAACTAGTAACCAGAATGATTCATTCCATTCCATTCCAATAACAATACGCAAATACAATTATTGTTTAGGCAAATATGCAAATCATCAGAAAAAAATAAAACTGCAAGTATCGAATTCACCGTATCAAGTTTTTTTATATAGTGCAACAAGTTACCGTAGACGAATGTCTTGAATTTATTTATTAAATATAGTAGTTGTAGAGTGTGTGATGTTTTTTGCCAACAGTTTTTTTCGATTGCTATCACTTCTTGTAATGGAATTGATTTAGGTAGTATAGCACTCATTGTGTGATGAATAGAGCTTGGGTTGAATCTTTGCAATAAAACACCTATTTTGACAGTCACAACTCATTAAACCTGCATAACGAATCACTGTTCATTTTATTTTGATTTTATGGTTGTTTTATAGCAGACAGACCTTTTTTGTTTCATTTGCATAGCTAAGTATAATATTATTCACGAGCCTTGTTGACATAATGTGTACATATTGTAAATATTGAATCACTGTCTAATGTCGGCGTAATGCCAGATTACTTGCGGCACGTCAACTGGAAAACGAAAAATTCCAATTCCAACAGTTCACAGGTCCATTACGCGAAATTATACGCTCAGCTTTCCCTCGGTAAATTGATGGAGTCGCGCGCCGTGTGGCATGTCGCGCCATTTTGTTGAACCCAAAACTCTGTCACGTCAATGCCATTTAACTGAGAAACGAAGAAGTCAGAAATGCGTATTATTATAGAGTACGTCGTGCAAAAACGATTCATCGTGTTTCGAATAACTTGCTCAGATGGGCGATTATGTCGACCGTAAAATGGACGTAGCGCACGATAAGTTTGTCGAACCGAACCATGGTTTTCGAAATAAGTTTACACAACGCTGCTTTGTTCTGGCGTTAATCTATTCATCGTAAAATGGCAATACGTACTAACCAGTAACCACAAAACAACTTTCAACTGTCAAATTGACAATCTGTACAGTGCTGCCAGTTTAAAAATCAAACCGCGAAAAAACGAACAAACAAAAAGGTTAATAGTTCGTCCTGCAGTTCCGTCATTGCTGTTGTGTACCTTAGAAAGGTCGCTGATATAATCTTAGGATCGTGTACACATAATCGCGAATCTCTCTCTGGCTATTCGAATGCAACAACTTGTACAGATGACAGCTAACAATTTACCTGAATATCCCCGAATAAAACCCCAGAATTTCCTAGTGCTTCTATCAAAAGAAGAAGAGCGCACAGACATCATTTGACACTCACAAGAGGTATTATCCCTAAAGAGCGTTGATTTTTGAGCAATAAACTGTTCCGAACACTAGGTGGACATTTTTAGTTAATGTGGAAACCCTTTTGACACGGAACTACTGCGTAATACAATTTGTTTCAATGCTAATGATGCTATTTTCTCAAGGGCACACAAAATGTCGGGACTTACCGGAATTTCCCAATTATATTTAAAAAGATATTTAAGGCCAATTGCACTGTTCTTTCACCTTCCTAAAACGTGGTCCTCCCTATCGCTTTATGACATATGACAGATCAGTATTCTGTTAAATTCCTGCAAGTATTAAGTTCAGAAAAAGAGCATTTCTTGCTTGACGATTTTTGCTCTATAAATTTAGAGTTCCATCTCAGCCATAAATTAACGAACGTCTCAGTAATACCACTAAAAGTTTGTGAACAGTTGACAAAGGCATGTTTCTTTGCAAAACTCCAGAGAAAAAAAAATCATCGTTTTCCAAGTTAAACAAACTCCTCCCATTATGTTCACCCAAAGTTAATTATAATGTCCAAAGCGTGACACAATTTGATCACAGGCCTACGAAACCCGTGGACATCACTTTGAAACATTATTTTCATTAGTTAAACCATTTTTACAAATAGTTTTCTTATTCTTTTACTGCGTATGTCAATTCTTTGGCATATCCCTTGAAAAATCAGTTAAGCCCAATTTTTCTTATTGTGAACGAGACTCTTACTTGACAACGGTACTGTTGCATGTCAGTTTCTCTGTTGATGTCATACTCATATTTTCCAACTGACCTCACATCTTTAAAATACCCTCCAAATGGTTGTATTTACCAAGGAAAATCCAATTTAAGTGAATGACACCTATTCGACGTCGTCGCCATTAAAAATGCTATTGAGACTGCAACTATTCACAGTATTCAGAATAGAATCGTTACCACCTTGGCTTAAAGGCGTAGCATACGTTTTTCTCTGACCCATTTATGTACATCAAGTTGTTTTCATCTTGTCACCACATTTTCAACCAAAAAAAAAATTATAATTCAAAAAGCATGATATCTTTCTTCTATACTGTAAAATAAAATAAAATATCCTTGAAAAGCATTTGGTTTGACGCAGCCATTCAATGTACAAAAGAGGACGTAAACTCTGTTTTAGAAAACTATTCAATCGAGTGCCTTTAAGGATGCGAAATAAAGTGAGCTCTTGACATTGTTTGGTTTCGACAGATGTACTCGTGTTTTCACTTTAAATGCAAAAAGTTTGTCAATTAAAAGTTTTTGTTGAATGAAAGATATGTATCTTGATTTAGCATAGATCTATTTATACATGTTTTCTTTGCTTATAATTTTTATGGTTTCTATGCTTAATAGTAGTTTTAAGTTTGTGTGAACTAACCCTTTAAATACTTCCACCAGACTGCTATTGTCTGCGGGAAATCTTTCCATTATTCGAGTGGATGGAATTTTTTTATTTTTTTACCAAGCATCGTGCTAGTTGAATGCCAGTTTGTAGCTCTACATCTCTCTCTCTCTCCATACAAAAAAAAAGGAATCTTTCAATCGAATATTCTACAACTTATCACAGACAAACAAAAAATCCAAATCAAAACTTGCAGAAACATCCTGAAGACTCAAGTTCCGACGAGGATGATAAACCTTTTGATCCGTACTACGAAAAAAGCGATAAAGCAGATGAAGACGAAACGAAACCCAAAGAGATATCCAAACAAATAAACGAATAACAAATTAAGACACCAAATGTATAGTTTAAATTCAATTTAAAAGTTTACCACATTTCTTATAACAAAAGTTACAATATATCGGAAGTTGTAGAGCATAATCAATCCGTATGTACTAAATGTTAAACAAACAAAAATCTGTCTGTTCGGTGTCTCTTCTGTGTGTTCCGTGGCAAAATAATTTGGTTTTTTATTTCAGTTTATAAATATTTTTATTTGTTGTTCTCATCGCAAATATATTATATTTTACTACACCGCTGCAATATTTTTGTCTTGTGTTATTTTTTTTCACTTTCAAATGGAATGTGAACAGTGTCAAAACAACAACAACAAAAATGCCACTAAACCAACCAAACGGCTTAAATGTTTCTCTTTATACGTTTTAAATTATTTTGTCTAGTGCAACTCTGTTGTTTTTACTCGTCGTTCTTTTATTTTTTTTTTTATTTTAATATTAAAATTAAAAAGAAATTCTTCTATTGTATAACAGTTTTCTCAACATTTATTTTTTTTGTATTTTTGTATACAGCTTGTTTTCGTTTTGAAACGACTTGATGTTCTCTTGTTTTACAGGTTGTGAGTTCGACGAATGGCGAATTAAACACAGACGATCCCACGGCCGGACACTCAAATACTCCTATCACACAGCAGCCAGAGGTTGAACTTGTGGACGAAACAAAGTGAGTATAATAACAGTTTGAAACAACAACGGTTGGGCAAGGGAGATGTTTTACCTTTCTAATAATTCGTTTGTGTATATTTCAGCCTTTCTTTGGATAGACAAATTTACATTTTATTATTAGAACTTGTCACATGAGCTCTAGATTATAAAATGAGACTTTTTACTTTTGAAAACCTCCCAAAGTGGTTTTTAAATTTGGACAAGACGAAAGCTGCAAATGCATCTACGTGGACGTATTTGGAGCTAAGTTCATAAAGGAAGGTCTTGAAACAGAGAAGGAATGCCATTAATGGATAAACACCGCAGCACTCTTATTACCAAATGGGTCCCATAAGGAACCAATTCTACAGATTAGGGTTTTGGGCGGCATAAGCTACACAACCACTTCAAATCAAACGTTTACGAAGTCATAAAACCTTGGTTAAGAAATAATTCAATTTGGACAACTTAAAGAAACAAAAAACTATAACTGAAACAGCATTCGAATCTGCACGTGCAGTATTTGAACTTAACTTAACAATTAGGGAAATCCCAAACCGCTGTCAGACACATTTTACAACAATACAGGGGGCAGATTAGCAATAATCGTCGGGACCATATCGGTTTTGAAACTTTGATGACCATAAGAAGTTATATTCTGCTCGTATTTGTTTCACTTTCATTACATTTGTGGAAAATGAATTGGTTTAAGGTCTCAAACTTGTAATTTTTGCACTTAGTTGCTACTTTTGGAGGTCTATCGTCGGAAATATTACGGAGTGAGTGCCCAGGAAGTACGAACATTCCGAGTGGCCAACATAGACTGGAGCAACTAAATAGTTACAGGCAACGTATAGCGAATATGTATCTACAGCATCGGGCAAACATTGTGAGGATATTTAACAGTGAACGGTCTTAATCGCAACAAACTGCCACAACTTTTATCAATCGTGTTACATTCAGCCCATTCAAAAGTCTAATGCAGCAAGCAGAGAAGCTATCAGAAACGCTGCAACCGATCTTTATTTATAGGGCAAGTACAACAGCTTCTCGGAAGATAAAAGGATAACTAAGAAAGCGCGGAACGAGAAAATATAGAGGTACTTCTCCACGAGCAATGTTTAAAGATTTAACAAAAGTTTAAAAAGCGTTTCGAGGCAAAAAGACAGAAATCTTGCAGTAGAGTTACATTTAGTATTGATGACCGAAAACGACCCGAACTCCGCTGTCGACGGCCAGACCCACCACGATCAAAATGAAAGAAACGATATATGTACGTATAAATATAAAATTCGAGTCCATCCAGGGCGCTTATCGGCCGAATACGGCATGATTAAGAGCATCGAACGGTCTTGGGTGAACTGCTTTCAGTTCCTTACTCCAAGTTGGTTAAGGTTCCTTACCACTTCTGCCCGCCACCTAAGGTAAAGTCTTGTTATAGTGCTTTGGCCGCAGAGTTGAAATCGAGCACTTATAGCGGACAGAAGCCGTCATAAGTATACCAGAGAAGAAATCAATTATAGCACATATAGACAGGGTGCCTACGGGTAAGGGACAAATTATTTTCCCGACGGGTGCAGATTACACCTCGCCAGCCAATAAACCTAACCTAAAACTGACCACACCGACGGCCGCTTTGTTCCTCTAGTGTGTACTTTTTTATTGTTTTTTTTTTGCATGGAAACAAATAAAAGTGAGGAAAAATCATATCCAATGACACTGTGCGACGGTCGACTAGTTTGGTGTTGAAAGATGGGTATATAGTGCTATCATTTTTGTACTTTAAGTAAGATTAGGTTACCACACTTAGGTCGTCTTGGACCCATCGTGAATCCATTTTTTGGGATTAACCGTTGGTTCCAGACACTGTCCATCCCGATGTTCTCAAAAGCCTGTAAAGATCAAACAGTGAGACATCAAAAAGTTTTTGTCACGGAAGTAATATCTTCCAAGTGTTCTGTTCCTCAAGTGACAGAGACTCGGGCAATAACAAAGGAAGTGAGGTGTGTCCTCGTGGACCTCTTCGTCGCCGCAGCCTCTACATATATCGTCATCCTTGAGATTTACTATCACTTTGTGGTTTCTTATGACCAATTAGAACCCCTACTAACTTTTATAGCGATGGCCAAACTGTAGAAGTGTTTTTTGTACTTAGGGTTATAGCTCATTATTCTCAAACACAAACAAATTTACTTCCTTTTGGGTCTTTAAGAAAACAACTGCTATTATTAAATACATCTCCCTGGCATTACCATATATTCCGATCCAAATTCATATTCATACAAGCAATTTTAAAAGGTGGTTTATGTGTCTTTCCAGATGTTGTTGCTTCTTTAAAAGAAAGAAGAAGAAATCATCGCGTCAAAAATGACTAGATGGTGTCCAATGTAGTCCAGAGCGTGAGGCGGTCACACTGCTTCGTGCAACGTCACATTCAAATTCAAGGGATAGTGTATTAAATAATCCTAGCCAGGATTATATACAGCAAGCAACGTCACAACACACGTTGCGATATCCTCCATCCGCGTCGATATTGACGCCAACACCAACTACAAATACGCCGACACTTCCGTTGTAATTTAAATATAATTAATTATTATTATTATTATTATTATCTATTGATTTATTTACTATAATTATTATTAATTATTATTATGAAAGATAAATTAGTTAAAATAAAAAATAAGAACAAAAAAAGATACAACAAGAAAACCATCAGAAAAGCGCGCGCGTAGGTAAAATGTCAAAAATCAAAACAAACAAAATGTCGAGCAACACATACATTACCAACACCAAGTGAAAGAATATATTCATTTTGCTGCAATAAATAAAACTCTAACAAAAAAATGAAAAGCAACAAAAAAATATTTATTTTAATGAAAAGAAAAGCAAATATAAATATAATAGTTACCTACTACGAGTATTTATTATTATTAAATCTTTTACTGATACCCACCCTCCCACAAGTCCCTCACAAACAGCTCTTCCCCCTCTCTCCTTTTTGCAAGACTCCATTTTATCTTTTCTTGTTTTGTTTTATATAAATACATTTGTTTTTAAACAATATCCCACGTCCCGTTTCAATTGGTCCACCACCACCATCATCTACATTGAAAACTATTTCATATATATTGTGAATTATATTAAACAAATATATATATTATATAGAAATCAGATTAAAACAAAAAAAAAGATATGCTAATGTTTTACTTAAATCAATTTTTTTTGCATTAATTTAAGATATAAATATAAAAAGAAAATAAATTTAAAATAAACTTGTATAGAGAAACAAAAAACCATTGTGAATAATTTAATCAACATGTAAAATTCGATAAATATTATCAACAGAAATAAAATCGCAGATTTTTAAGGAAAAACAAAATATAAAAATAAATTTTAACATAGCATACATTATACATCAGTAATACACCTACGACAAAACAACAACAAGAAATACTATCATTTTTTTTTTAATTTCTCTTTTGTTAAATAAAAGCAAAAAGAAAATCTTATTGTGAGTTGATTTATACTTAATAAAAAGAAAAACTGAAAATCATAAAAAAATTGAATTTAAATGGTGTAAACTCTTTCTCTCTCTCACTCTCTTATATATATATATATATATATACATTCATATATATACACTCAAAAGCGACAGGCAGTTTTATTATTATTATACAAAAAAAAACATAAACTTACCACGAAGATAAAGTAAACAAAAAAAAAAACAGTCAACTGAAGGTGACTTTCAGTAACACTATATAATACTTGTAATATAATTATTTTTATTGCGTTATTTTTAAAAGAAAAGTGAAAAATAATAAATGAAAGGTTATTTAAAAAAAAAAAAACAGAAAAAATGGCGAATACAATTAACTTTATTAATAAGAGTAAACGGTAAACAAAAAGGAAGTAAACTTTTAAAAAAATAATTAATGAAAATATGTGGAAGACGAAATGAATTAAGAAGAAGAACTTAAACCTGTGTAAAATGATCCTTTTTGAAGGAATGCATTCGAAAAGCAAACAAATTAAAACAAGAAAACAACAATAAAAACAGAAAAAAAAAAATATTTTAAACAACCGTGTTTTTATTTGGAAATGAATGAAGTTGGAGACGAGTCATAAGTTTCGATATAATAATAATAAATAATAGTTCCCGCAACAGGTTTGTAGAAACCCTAGGCCTTACTTACTTAAGGTGGCGCTACAGTCCGGGGTGGACCTAGGCCTAGCTTCTCAAAACCATTCGTTTTGTGTGTTTTTTTTATTTTTCGAACGTATGGAAGGGATCTACAATTTTAAGCCGAGCGTCAAAAACTAAACGATATGCGATGGTTATCAACAAATAGTTGTGGATGGTATTGCGATTGTCAATTGTCCATAAATGAATGACTATCATCAACTCGAATTCAATTTCCATTTTGAATGGAGTCAAAGTGGTATTGTGTTTATCAATTGAGATCAATTTTGTTTGATAAATGTCAATTATTTTGTCTGTTGAATTTTTGGGACGATAAGAACAGACGCTGCAAAAGAAAATAAGTTTATTAATATTTAAGCGTACCTGTGCTATCTAACATTTTTGGTTTTAGAGCAAAATTTGTCTGCAACAAAAAAAAAACAAGTAGGGCGACTGGTTCAATTAATCAAAAAAATCATTTTGCAGCAAAAGTTGGAACTTTTTTCATTTGAAACTCAAAATAAAACTAAAAATACTGCAACAGCAGCTGACAGAAACCGTTTGCATCATTTAAGTGATATGGATGAAGCTGTTGTTCGGTTATTGGAAATTAACACCTGCATAAATAACCCTGAACGAGAGCTCGGCTGTGTAGTCGTTGATCATGATGTCAACACAAAAACCTTGGGTGATTGGGCTGATAACCAATCTCGGGAATCAGCGGAGGAATAACAATTCAAAAGCTGAACACAGAAATCCGAATACATAAATAATGGAAGAACGAAAAAATCGGTTGCACAAGACACAAAAGTAAATAAATGCTATTTTCTGCTGTTGACAAACTGTCAAATATCATGCCGCATTCACAACAGTCGATTTATTAACAATAACCATGAATTTTATCAAATGAGTTTACACAATACCAAAACTTATTTTAAGATATCTCAAAAAAGACTATCAAAACATATATGAATGAAATTGAACTTTGTTCATATGTCCACCACGGGAACGAATGCAGCGGTCGATACGTTGAACTCAATTTTCGAAGACTCGTTCAATATTGGCTCTGAGCTCCTCTAACGTCGCCGGTTTGTTATCAAATTATAGATCAATGATTCAATGTAGCCCCATACAAAAAAGTATAAAGGCTTTAATTCACTCGATCTCAGCGGCCAATAGACGGGTCCATTTCTCGAGATAATACGTTCACCGAACTGAGACTTGAATAACTCGATTGTTGTTGTGTGGCTAGCGGCGACGTCTTGTTGGAACCACACTGATGTCCAATTTATGCAATTGCTCAAAGAAATAACATTTCAACATGTCTCTGTAGCGAATACCATGTACCGTAACATGACGGTCATTTTCATCGACGAAAAAAAAAAAACGGTCCGATGGCACCACTGGCATGAAAACCGCACCAAACAGTCACTTTTTGCGGAAGTGCTGTTTCATGAAGCACATGATGGTTCTCACGTGTCCCGTAACGCATATTTTGCTTATTGACGAAGCCGTTTAACCAAAACTACGCTTCATCGCTGAAGATCATTCTGCAATGAAAATTGGCATTAACGCTCTTAAATTTGCGACCACCAACTCGGCATTTCGGTCGTAAATTTGAAATATTTGTGAACGTTGTTCCATCGTGTAATACTTCAGCATGATCATAAACTAAGTATTAAATAGATCATCAGCTCCGGCGCACCTACCCGATTCACCTGCAAATTTTGATAATAAAATTCTCTCTTAAATTTCTTATCTGTGAAAGTGTGAATACATTTGAAGTAGTAAAAAAAATTCCTAATAATGGGTGTAATAAAAGAAAAAAAAACTGAACGAACTGTCAGGTTCATATGTGCAAGTGTATGCTTGCGCCTAATTCACTTTGACATGGTACACATACTTTGCCACATAGTAACACGGAAAACAGTTTGTATGCAAACTCTCTTAAGTGTCTAATGTGGTTTTCCATCGGGACAAAAATTTAATCTTTTTTTTGATTCGATATTTTTTTCAGATTTACACATACTACCAAAAATACCAATATACTTTGCACAGTTTTTATACGTCGTTTTAAGAAGTTTGCTTTCAAAACAAATGCGCAAAGTTTCGTGAAAACCAAAATAAAGAAATACATAAATAGAAATGGATATAACTTTGGAGGAATTATTATCTTCATCATCATCTGAAGACTACGAATCACCAAAACTACTCTATTTTGCATTTAAAACAGGGAAAACATTTTTCAAGTCAATATTCATGGTTGATTTATCCAAAAACGAATGCAGTTTGTGCAGCTGATATTGCTGTCAAATAACGAACTAATCCATTTACAAGAGCAGATCAATCTTGTTTCACGTTCCTTGAGCCGCGTTAAGTCCTAGAGCTGAAAAAAATATCTGACGGTCCCAATGGAAAACCACATTAAATTAGCTACTTCTCGCGAATACATTTTATGCACTTTAAACACAACATAGGAAATGCGAACTTATAAATTTAGAGAACTTTACGAATTCGCGCTAGTGAAATGGTACTTGTATATCAATACGTTAAAACATCATACGTCTTTCCAAAGAGCTACCCACTGTGTGACAGAAAATAGAATATACCTGCTCTGCGAATGCCCAAAGCAACTCGCAGTCAAAATTTTGTTAATTTCTTAAAATCGAATAACTTTAAGCCGAGTCTGTAATTTAGCTCAGCATGATATTGTCGAGATAGTTCTTTTACAAAAGTTATATACTTTTGCCTAAGTAAATACTTTGATCGCGCAAAAAAAAAACAACAAAATGACATTTGAACTAAATCATTCCTTTGGCATTCATTCAAAATTCAAAATTTTTCAAAAAACATCGCAACTTTCGAATTTATTTTTGTTCGCTTAAAATTTTCCCCAAACAACAATGAACTACAGAACTGATGCAAATCCATCTGGAGGAAAGAAACTAATGCAAGTCACTGAAGAAGTACAGAAACCAGTCTATGGTATCATCGAAAATTTTCTGTAAACGGTTCGAGTATTTGAATTTCCTTCAATTCCAGTACCAGTTGTATTGGGCAACGAATGCTTTATAATAACCCAACAGGATATCCGAAAAATTGAGGATGTTCGCTTTATATCGTACCATAAACTTGGCCCAAATGGTTGAGATTTATCGCATTTATTATGAAGTCCCTATAACTGTCCTTTGTGTATGTTATAGGAGAACTTATTCCTGTTCAAGCGGTACTGGGACAGGAGATTGCGTTAAGAGATGCCATTCTAAACGCTGCGAGATTTCACAGTCAAAACCAAGGCGAAGCTGAATCTCGACAGCTGCTAGAAATGCTTGCAAAGTGTTGTGGGTGAGTTCACTTAACTCGTATAATGTTCTGCATTATTAATGAATTGAATAGGCAACCGATTCCAACCAGCGTACCAACGTCGACCACAGCTTCAATTGAACAACAAATTGCATGGGCGAATTCCTGCAACACTACTTCACCCGCAGTAAGTCCTTTTTTTTATCGAAGTGGCTATTCGCACGACGTTAGGGGCACGGCTTAGGTCGACGGCTGTGTATTTGACGTAACGTAATAATTAAAAATAGTATTTTAAAAAATAAGTTGGGGCCTTAAAACGTACAGGCTCGTGTCCGAATATGAAATACTGGAGTTTAGATCCCTTTAAGTGAGTACCCCTATTTGCCGCGTTTAACCGTAGCCGTCGTCCTAAGCCGTATAAACTTAAACGCTTATTTCTGTTTAAGTGCATGAAATTATGGCCTGCGTAATTAATATTTCAAATTTAGTACCCCTTCACATATTCGAAGGCTACATCCACGAGCGACTTGCCGCCTCGGCAAACCTTGCGATGTTGTTGCAACCAGCCCTGCTGCTGTAATTGCCCGCCAAGATACGTGACCCATCAAGGCTGCAACACAATGGAAACAGATCCCAGCACAGAGCACATTGAAGGATCACTCAGTGCGAGGCAGATGCTGAAAATTCGAAAAATGATTGAAGACACCATGGGTGTGTAGTTGTCCTATTTATTACACTCCTCTATCGACAAATACATGCCATCCAAAACAATTTTAATATCCTCTATCAGTGCGTCCTTATTGCATTTGACTTTGTTTCCTTCACCAGTCAGGGCACATCCATTCATAGTTGCGACTTTGAATTCTCTTTCGCTGAAAACGTCGGGTTTCCAAATGCCAACAATGTCTCTGCCGCCGCAGGGATTGTAGAAAAAGAGGCAGAACTCCGAAAAGGCTTCCTGAATGCAAGAATTGGTTACAATCAATGTTTAGAGAATGACCGATGCAAACTTACTCTCAGATCTATTATCGCACTCTTGAGGAAATTTTGATCGCTTGGAAATTGTCGGAAATTGGGTGCAGTCCACTCGGAGAATGCCGATGGAAATTCATTTGCCATGCAGTTAGGTACGTGGTCGGGTTTCAAACGTATCAGAAGATCATATCCATCCTTTGAGGCAGTAAATAGTTTGCTTGGTTTTATCGTTGCCGCGGTATCGAGGACTCTTGACTCGATAACCGTGAGAGCGTGTTTAGCCAAAAGTTGCACACGCGCCAAAACGGGAGCGATTGGTGCATCTGTACTCCAAATTCCGTATCGCTTTTCGTCGTACGAGGTAACGATCAGCAGCGGTGGGAATGAATCGCGTTCAGTGTTGAAACGATTCTCCAGGTCTGATGTGCTTTGCTCTGAAAATACAAAATTTTTGTTTTAATTTGTTCAACCCTCGCACAATAAGCAATCATCTCTTTACCGAAGGACAACCCCTAACAGTGAGATGTAATGCTTTAATCTCCACTTACCATCCAACTCATCGTTGAAGTTTAGGACCGCCATTTCCGTTCGCCAATCGGTGTTCGCCAGCAGGTGCAAAAATCGAAAGAATCCCGTCTGCGGCTGACATGTGTTCGCTTGCGCTCCCATCTTCATGTATTGACTGGCAATCAGCAGCTCTGTACACTCGTCGGGCCAGAGTGCGTCATCGATTAACTGCGAATACAGCCATCTTTTGGCAATCATGACGGTTGGTCCGAAGCTCGAATGCAACTGATACAGTCCGTGCAGAGCACTTGTCATCTTCGGAAGCAAGACGTGCTGTTTCTCCAGAGCAATACTCTCAGAGGTGTCCTTGTACTGAGTGATGCCCTTTTCGTTGACTTCCTTCTTCAAAAGCGCAATCTCCTTTGGATGTGCGATTTCCACACGAAACACAAATCCGTCCTTACAGATGAAAACCCCATCGAACCGGAGCATCGTTCGGAATTTATGTTTCTCCTTAAGCGCCTCAGCTATCTTCACGTAAAATGCGATCTTCAGCGCGCGCAATGCGGACACTTCACTAGGCCATTTCCCGCTCATTCCTGAAAATGTAAGCGAAACCGTGAGACATGTAAGAGTATCAACTGACGGAGACCCTACCCAACTGAATGACTCCATGGCTTACTGTTCTGCCCATCAGACCCATTTTGTTGCTCCTTGCATCGGGTAGAATCGGTACTGGGTCGCAATACCTAAACACAGACGATGTTCCCTGTATCGATGTGATATCCAATGGCAATCCATCCAGCATCCTCAATTTCTGGCCAAGATCATCAAAGCTTTTTATCACCTCCAGAGCGGTTGACTCTGCATCTGTTTCCTGATTAACATCCGCCTCGAGCTTATCGACTTTGAAAATACGATTCAATTTGTACGCGACATCCAAATCCCCTGCCAAATATTGGATCTCTTCGGGTTTCACTGCAAAGTGATGCTTGAGCAGATGTTCAACTATTCGTCGAACTATAAGGCGCTTCTGGGCGAAAGATTCACCGCTGGCCGACCAAACGCAAGCCTCAGTAATGCTGCCGTCTTGAAAGCGACGAAGTTCGGACTTGTCACCCCAGAATTCTCGGAAGCTGTCTGCACCGTCATCATTCGCTTGTGGTCCTTTGTCGAGAACCTCATAAGCTTGTTCGGGATTCAAAACTATTCCAAGTCGAAAATTCTTCTGAATGTCCTCCGGCGGTTCATTGAGTTGCCACGCAGCGGAAGCTGTCTCAATTGGAACAATGTGGAATACGCGATCAGAGAGACCCTTGCGAAGAAGACTGTTTGATTGGAAATTATTAAATGGGAAAAAGATTTGAAGAGATTTACGTACGTTGTAGTCATTTTCAGCATCTGTGGGAACCAATAACCTGCAAAATTATGCCGGTATGGGCGTGACGTAGCCATTTCCAGCACTTTGTCTATGACTGATTCATCGGAAATTCTAGAAAAATAAAAACAAAGTTTGTTAAGCTTGGATGAAGAGGGTTTAGTTTTTTCTCTCTCGAATGTAAAACTGACGTCACAAAAGTGCAGTCATAACCCCCAACCGAATATGTCAAAGGTTAATACCTACTTACTTCAAAATATGATCAAACTGAGTGTATACCGGGCAGTTGGTCATGAAAATCAGCTGAAAACTGTTAACTTTCATGTTATTGAGGATGTCCACCGCTCGTTTGGCCTCTGATTTTACCCTGCGGAACACATCCAGCGACAGATTGGCGCAGATGTTACAAAATCCAGTGAAATCAACAAACACCACATCGTAGCTGGTGGAGAACTGTTGCAAAGTCGGTTGATTTGCCGCTTTAAAATCATTGCAGAGTGTAATACCCTTGCCATCTTCGTCCCACGTACTCAGAGCTGCAAAAGGAGCATACAACATAACCTTGTAACGCAGTTTGACCTAACTCACCCAAATGGTTCCACACCTGCCTGGCCACTTGATAGCTGCTCATCGCAGAATGCAACTTCCGCTGCCTAAACAAATAGACAACAAACGCTGACATGACATGACTTCCAAAGCCTGCGAAGCCGGCGTCCAAATTCCTTTGTCGCAGCCACACTCTGAGCAGGATCAATCCCTCCTGAAGGTTTTTATTGGCCTCAAGAGTTTCCTGCAAAGCCACCAGGTTCCTTTTCATTGTGATATCGAACAAAATGCTTGCGTTGTAGTTGGGAGTGGCCAGAGGAAGGCTGTCTTGTGAATTCTTCTCTCCGAAAATGCTTCCACGGATATTGCTATTCCACGGAACGAAACGATTCAGTTTGAATGTCGACTCTCCCACACCAACAAACAGTCTCAGTTTTAACTTTTTGCCAACACTTCCCGATGGAGTGATCTCAAGAACTGGCTTCAGCGGATTGTTGTTAAAGTAGTTGAAGCTGAACTCAGCCTTCTCCGTATTCGATTCACACATCTTCGTTGCAATGAATGACAAGTAGAGCGCCCGCTTTTGATCGTAGACTAGATTCAAATAGTCGTCCTTTTGGAAACACTCACCAGGCATCACCACGCAAACATCAACCGTTAGTTTTGGACCGAACATTGTTTTGTGCTTGAAGGAGCCCATTACATAGGGCTCTTCAATTGGTTTGATAAATTGAAATGGGAAACTCTTTTGATTTAACTTCTCAACAGCCAGCGGCATTTTAAGGCGGCTTTGCTTTAACCAACTTATATTGTCTGAATCATTTTTAACCTTTTCGGATTTCAGTTTCATCACGAAGGCGCTGAATGTTTCAAGCCATGTGTTCACAAATTTTGTGTACTTTTCTTTAACCTTCAGTTCGCCGAGCAACTCCTGAACTTGCATTCGAAACAGATTCGAATGGAAGAGGTTCTTCGTCTCGTTTAACTGGTTCAGTTCCTCCACAGTTGGTTGCTTGAATAGTTCGGGATTTTGATCTACTTTATGTCGCTTTTGCATGGCACCAGTCTCCATAGTATTCTGTCTTCGTTTGCCTGGTGCGACAACAGTCGGCGTTGGTTCCTCTTGTTCAGAAAATCCATCGTCACTTTCGTCCCCATTCTGGTGGTCGGATTCTTCATCGGAATCCTCACTTGTGCCGTTTTCAATCATAGAATCGTAGTGGAGATCCTCTTCTTCATTGCTTTCATCGGCACTATCGTCCATTTGAACTTCCTTCACTGGCTACGATAACAAAAGGTGAGCAAATAATAGTTAATTAGTTGGCAAATGTATTTTTACCTTAGTTTGTTGAGTTTTTTTCTTAGTTTTAACCATTTTCCAAATGTAAATATGAGACAAAAATCAAAACGAGTAAAATGTTCAACAAAAACGCACGTGCAACAAATTTGGCAGATACTTGTTTTGGTTTTTCCGAAATGACATTTCAACCGCCGTGAAGTTTCATGTGGTTGATATGGATTGCGTTCAGAGAATCACGCCAAGATTTGATATTGACATCGAAATGTACCCTTCGTTACATTTTAACGAATCTCTCATGCACCTATCCGATTTTCAACACCCGGACTTGAACTCCCTGAGGTAAACCCAGACAACGATACATACTATGAGTATAAATCCGAGAAGACAACCACAATTTATCTAAAAAAGATCTAAGAAAACAAACATTGTTTACCGTTGGGCCAATGTTGTTAAGCCAACACATATATATATTAATATTAATTATTCACCATTATTTGTTACCTAGTTTAAGTCAAATTGCATATAAAAAAAGTTCAATAAAAGCAAATGTAAAACCTATCCGCTTTTAATGTGGTAGGTATTCGATTGGGCGCTCTCAGAGCACTTTTTTTGCTGTCAGAGCAATTTTATGTTCGTTTGGTCCAAAAAAAAGCAATCTTTTTCAGATTTCAGAGCACTTTTGCGAATCTGGATTTTTTTCTCAGATTTGCTTCAGATTTACCAATACAAGTACGTTTGAGTTTGACAACTAGTGGAGTTTGCTTACGTTTTCCTGAAATTTTTCAACTGCAAAGAAATGTATTGCATCGGGTGGATCTATATTTGTTATTTATTTATGTACAAATGTTAAAAAATCAATTTGGGCGCAAATTTAGCATGTTTTAATAAAAAGTTTAACCAGTGAATGCAAAACGTGTCGAAGGCTACACATATTCGAATCGCACGAATATCAACACAAAAAAAGGCCAAGTGACGGTTTTATGTTCGATTACACACACGAAATATGAAATCTGAGAGCAAATCTGATGAAGCCCAATCGAAAATCACATAAGTCACTTTTCATGATCCATTGGCAAAAAATCAATCTTTATTTTTTTGTGATTCGGATCACTTTTGCAGATCTCGATATTTTTTTCAGATTTACACATACTGCCACAAATACCAATATACTTTGCACAGCTGTTATTCGTCATTTTGCTATCAAAACAAATGCGCAAAGTTTCATGAAAGCTAATGTCGTTTTCCATTGGGACCACCAAAAACCTTTTTCAGATCTCAGATTTTATGCGGCTCATGGAACATGCAATGAAATTGATCTGCTTTTGTAAATGGATTAGTTCGTTATTTGACAACAATATCAGCTGTTCAAATTGCATTTGTTTTTGATAAAATCAACCATAGAAATCGGCTTGAAAAATGTTTGCTCTGTTGTATATACAAATGGTGTAGTTTTGGTGGTTCGTAGTTTCCAGATGATGAGGAAGACAATGAAGATAATAATTCCTCAAACACTATGTCCATTGCTATTTATGTATTTCTTTATTTTGGTTTTCACGGAACTTTGCACATTTGTTTTAAAACAAACTTCTTTAAATGACGTAAAACAGCTGTGCTGTATTTGTGGTAGTATGTGTAAATCTGAAAAAATATCGAGATCTGCAAAAAGTGATCCGAATCAAAAAAAAGATTGATTTTTTTTCCCAAAGGAACGCGAAAAGTGATTTAGATTAAAAAAAAAATTGAATTTTTGTCCCAATGGAAAAAGACATAGAACAAAGAAAAACATAAATAAGCAATGGAAATAATTTTGGAGGAATTATTATCTTGTTCTGCCTCCTCGTCATCTGAAGACTACGAATCACCAACACTACAGCATTTGTATCTACACAGGGGAAATATTTTTCAACTCGATATCCATATTTGTGATTTTTCCAAGAACGATTGTAATTTGAACAGCTGTCAAATATCGCACTTATCCATTTACAAATGCAGATCAATATCCTTGTATGTTCCATGAGCCGCGAGTTAAGTATCCATAGCAAAACATATTGAGAAAAAAGATAACATTATTTGTATTCAATGATATCTTTAGTCTCTAGTACAGTCTTGCACACAACGCTACAATGATAACATATGTAAAAGAGATAATATCGTTTGTATACAATGTTGGAATATTATCTCTTCTTCATTATCAAGCAAGACGATTGTACGCTTGGGTCTCCTTGTAGATAGATAAGAAAAGTATATAAATACGACTGTATGATGAATTTATCGACAGTCTTATTGTAACTACATAGTAGCCTTAAGCTCCTTTTAGAATTAGTAAAAAGTATTTCAATAATAAAGGACATAGTTCCAAATAAATATTGTTTAATTTTAAAAGTAAGAACCAAGTGTTTTAATTGGCGATCCTGCCAGGAGGTTAAATATACTTTTTAACTTCAATCGAGCGGACCTCGGGAACAAGTAGTGAAATCTAGTATAAACAGAACACTCGCGTTACCGGTTACAAGAATTACCTAGCATAGCAGGTACAAATATAGCTCCTTCGTACGAAGCAGCAAAGCAATTCAGTGAAAGTGTATATGTGGAAAAAAAAACACACAAATTCGACGACAACAGACACGAGTTCAAAATGGAACAACTCGCAGTATTAATGGCAAGATTAGAAGCTTTAGAAACCAGGTGCAACACAGTAACACAAACCCTAGAGCACACACGCACAGAGAATGCAAGGTTAGCAGCAATAATAACTAACCAAAATCAAATAAACACTAATTTAGAAACAAAACTAAATGAAGTAAAATCTGGATTAGGCATAGTACCAAACATACCTGTGCTAGAGGAAATAAGAACCACATATACAGATGGTAGTGAAATACAGTTAGACGCATTTAAAAGCCTACCTATTTTCAACGGCGATCAATCAAATTATCGGTCGTGGCGCGAAGAAGCATCCAGATTAATGGACAGCATTAAAAACCTCAAAACACACAGTAAGTACGCAGCAGCATTGACTATAGTGAAAAGTAAAATACAGGGTGCAGCCGCGAATGTGTTAACTAATTATAACACAATTTTTAATTTTGAGGCGATACGTAACAGATTAGATTATACGTACTCTAATCAAGAACCTCTATACGTGCTACAAGACATGATGAAAGCCATCACGCAAAAAAGAAGCACACTGTCTGAATACCACGACGAGATAAATAAAAATCTCAATTTAATAATATCAAAAATCACTATGTCAGGTGATCCGCCGAATATAATCGACAGACTAATTAAAAATGCTAACGACGACGCAGTTCGTATATTCATTGATGGTATGAGTGACAACTTTACAAGAGGATCATTATATTCAGCTACAATAAATGATCTAGAACACGCATTCGCAATTGCTCGCAGAATAGAACATGATAATGTGCACAGGCATTTACATCTCACTCAAGATAAGCACCACAAAAATATGCCACATGAACACAGAAACGAAAGAAGACCAAATTATTCGAGCCAAACAACGAATTATCAACCCCAGAAGCAATACGATAATATGCAGCAACACAATCAAGGACCACGCCTAAACCCTTCCAAGAGAAATGACGGACCACAGCCGATGGAGATAAACTCGAGACAAATTGTACATGCACAGCGACAAAATTGGAATCAATACAAACCCGATGTATATAATCCACCAGCGAAACGTGAACACAGCGGGAGTTTCAACACACACAACAGACCGCAACGATCTTATCAGCAGAACTTCAAGCAGCAGAGAGTAAATAACTCCCGACAACAACGCAGAGACGATGTCAGCAGTACATATGCAGAAGCAGATGAAACGGAATGTATGGTAAATAATAACATAAGAATAGATCATTTAAACTAGTAGACGGGTTGCCCTGCTTAAATTTAACTAGTACTATTTCTAAGAAAATTTATAAAATTCTTATTGATACTGGTGCAACCCATAATTACATTAATAGAAAATGCGATTCTAGCGAAAAAATTAAAATTAAACCTATAAAAATAAAAACAATGCATGGTTATTCTATGGTAGATACAAAGAAAGTAGTTAGGATATTAAAGAAAAATATAACATTTTTTGAATTAGAGGATATTCAGTCTTTTGATATGATATTAGGATATGAAGGACTTAAAGTTCTAAACGCGGAAATAAATTTCAGTAATATGACTCTAACTACCATAAGCAGTGTCGAATCTATTCAGAAAATTAATTACATAATTGGGGAAAATAATATTTATAAAGCAGACATAGATAGACTGATGAAGATTAATAACAGCATAGGACCGTTACCCTTTACAGATACTATAGAAGCAAGCATTAGGACGACCAATGATAATCCGGTTTATGTTAAACAATATCCATATCCCATAGCAGATAACGAATTCGTAAACAAAGAAATACAGAAACTCTTACATGACAATATAATAGAAAAAAGCCATAGTCCTTATAACAGTCCCATATGGACAGTACCTAAAAAAGGTTTGGACGAAAAAGGAAAACCAAACCGGCGCATGGTTGTTGATTTCCAAAAACTTAACGCTCACACTGTAACAGACAGATACCCCATTCCGGATGTCAACATGACAATTCAAAATTTAGGTAAAGCCAAGTACTTTACAACGTTAGATTTGGAGTCAGGTTTCCACCAAATTAAAATCAAAACAGATGATAAAGAAAAAACAGCTTTTGCTATAAATGGCGCAAAATATCATTTTAAACGAATGCCTTTCGGGCTCAAAAATGCACCAAGCATATTTCAGAGATGCGTGGACGACATTTTGAGAGACTTTGTAGGTAAATTCGTACACGTTTACATTGATGACGTATTGATATATTCTTCATCTGAGGAAGAACATATACAGCACATAAGTCAAGTATTCGACGTACTCAATAAAGCCACATTAAAATTATCTGATGAGAAAAGTAAGTTTTTTCAAGAAGAAATAGAATACTTAGGTCACATAATCAGACATGGTAGAATCACTACGAACCCTGAGAAAATAGCAGCTATAGAAAATTTTCCAGTCCCACAAACGGTAAAGGATTTGAGAGGATTTTTAGGTCTTACAGGTTACTATCGTAAGTTTATAAAAGGATACGCAAGCATAGCCAAGCCCCTGACATTATATTTACGAGGAGATAACGGTAAAGTAAACAAAAAACAAAGTAAAAATATTAAGTTAAATCTGAATGATTCAGCATTAGAAGCGATTAGAATTTTAAAAAATTATTTGAAAGAACAAGTCGAACTTTTTCAACCGGATTATAGTAAACCATTCGAGCTTACTACAGATGCATCCAACATAGCTATTGGAGCCGTACTAAGTCAGAATAAGCAACCTATACACTTCTTGTCAAGAACACTGAGTAAGACAGAAGAGAACTATAGCACAAACGAGAAAGAGCTATTAGCGATCATATGGTCCTTACAAAAACTCAGAAACTACATATATGGTATAGCAGACTTAACCATATATACCGATCACCAGAGCCTTATATATTCTGTATCAGAAAAAAATCCCAACACAAAGCTGAAACGTTGGAAGGGAATCATTGAAGACTTTGGAGCAAAATTAGTTTATAAACCAGGAAACCTAAATCTTGTAGCTGACGCATTATCACGTCAACGCATAAATACTTCTACCATAGAAACAGCACATTCAGCTGAAAGTTCTTCTAATGATATAATAAAAACTGTGAATCAGCCTTTTAATGCATACACTGCACAGTTCGAACTTATTGAAGATATAACAAATAATATCGAAACACAAATCTATTTTAGTAACAAAATAAGACTCATAATAAAGTTTAAGGACAAAGACTCTTTACTAAGGCAGATGAAAGAAGTTATACAACCCCAAAAGATTGTAGCTTTGCATACGAAATTTGAAAACATATACAAATATGGTGAAAACATAAAAAAAGAATTCCCACTAGTAAGATTTATATTCACACCAAGAAAACTTCAAGACGTAACAAATTTGGAGGAACAACTAAAACTTGTAAGGGTAACTCACGAAAGAGCACACCGAGGGTTACGTAACAATATACAAGAAATCTCAGAGAAATATTACTGGCCCGATCTAAATAAACAAGCAAAGAGTTTCAACAAAAAATGCATAGCATGTCTATTTGGAAAATATGAAAGAAAACCTATCAGAGAACCTCTGAATAATTCAGAAATACCAACACATGTGGGAACACACATTCATATGGACATATACTTCAACGACAAGTATACTTTCCTTGTAACAGTAGATAAGTATTCTAAATATACAATCCTTCGGGAAATCGAAACTCGAAACAGACTGTACGACGTTATGGAAGAGGTCTTATCTAATTATTTCCCAAAATGTGAACGACTCATGACAGATAACGAGAAGGGATTCAAAACAGAAATGGTGAACCAAATGTGTTTGAAATACAACATAACTAAAGTAGAAACTCCAGTATACAGATCGACAGCGAACGGTCAGGTAGAACGTGTAAACGGTACAATAACTGAACTGTCTAGAATATTCACAATTCAGAATAAAACAAGACTTATCGAAGAAATATTTAGAACAGTGCGTGAATTAAATAATTCTATACACTCAGTTACCGGTTTGAAACCTAGAGACATTTTCTTTAATCAAAATAAATATAGCAATAGTGAAATTATAATAAATAAACTAAACTCAGCATCCAAAAAAGTGATCGAACGTCTAAATAAAGGAACTCGACACAGAGAATATAAAAAAGGAGATAAGATAATGGTAAGAATCACAGGTCTTAGAAAGAAATCTAACGCCAGATACATAACAAGAATAGTAGAAGAAGATAAAGGAGACACTGTAATCTCTAAAGAGGGAATAAAAATTCACAAGGATAACATAAAGAATTATCATTTTTTAGATGACGAAAATATTAATATTCCTAACATTACTAGGAATTGTACAGAGTCAAGAAGGGCAAGGAAACGTTCAAATAACTGAGTTACTAAACAAGAAGTTTATACTTACGCAAACAGATGACGTGTATTTATTCAAAGAACAAACTTATTTGTTACATGCCACCAACCTGACTTCGATATTTCAACCTTACGTAAATATCGTAACTAGTAACTATCAACCTACACAAGAAGAAAAAATTTGGTTAAGTAAAATTAAGAATTTAGCAGACCAATTACAAGAACATACTAGGCATACTAGATCAATTAACTTTTTAGGAACAGCTTTCAAATATGTGTTTGGTAATCCTGACCATTATGACTTAGTTAACATAGAAACGAGTATAAATAATCTCATAGAAAACAATAATAAACAAAAAACTATAAATTCTAGATTCGAACAAATTTTGCAACAATTCGAAGGTCAGAGCCTTAAAGAACATTTAGTAATAGAACAAGTGTACGAACAATTATTATTATTGACCAGAACAATTAATGCAGCAAAAAATAATGAATATTTATCAGAAAGCCTAGACTTAGATGACATTAAAAATATTATTCAACATGAAATAATTCAAGTACCCATAATAAATATACTTGAGTACTCTAAAATATTATTAGCTAGAACTGATGAATTCTTCATCACAATATATAAATATCCAGTTCTAATTAAATCATGTAAATTGTATAAAATAACACCCTTAAATTCAAAACATGGAAAAATCATTACAGATAAAACAATTGCCTTATGTAACCAAACTTATTTAAGAACAAGAAATTGTCAAAATCATCTAAGTAAAAACATTTGTGAAATTAACTTTGAAGAAGAAAATTGTCTTATTCCACTTTTAAAGAATATAACTTCAAAATGCAACATTAAACAAGAATACGATTACGACTTAGAAATTGAATCCGGTGTTATGTTATTAAGCGGTAAGCATAAGCTAAATAATCAAACAATTAATGGTATAAACTTAGTTACTTATGAAAATACTATAAATCTAGATGATAAAATATACAAAAACATGCATAAGCAAATTAAAGAAGTTATATTAAGAAATCATAATTCAGAGTCTTACATCGACCAAATAATTAAAGAAGATACAATGTACAAATTCGATAACATAGATACTTTAAAAAAACTAATTATTCCTTTTGAAGAAAAACCGATATTATCAACTATATACACAATTGTAACACTGATTGTTATTCTAGCATTTACGTACGTAATGATAAAAACTATACAATGTATAACAGATCGTCAAAAACAAAAAAAGATTGACGCATATAACAAAACTTATGAAAGAGAGATGTTAAAAATAGCGTCGAAAAATCGGGACGATTTCGTTTAACAAGGGGGGGAGTTAAGTATCCATAGCAAAACATATTGAGAAAAAAGATAACATTATTTGTATTCAATGATATCTTTAGTCTCTAGTACAGTCTTGCACACAACGCTACAATGATAACATATGTAAAAGAGATAATATCGTTTGTATACAATGTTGGAATATTATCTCTTCTTCATTATCAAGCAAGACGATTGTACGCTTGGGTCTCCTTGTAGATAGATAAGAAAAGTATATAAATACGACTGTATGATGAATTTATCGACAGTCTTATTGTAACTACATAGTAGCCTTAAGCTCCTTTTAGAATTAGTAAAAAGTATTTCAATAATAAAGGACATAGTTCCAAATAAATATTGTTTAATTTTAAAAGTAAGAACCAAGTGTTTTAATTCGCGTCTGATGGTCCCAATGGAACAAGCTTGGTACTCCCTGCTACTGGTGGTTATTTCAGATTGAGAAAAAATGCGCCCGATTTGCAAATCCTGAGTGTTGTGCCTTGAGATGCCGAAAATATTATTATTATTATTATTATTATTATTTATTAACAGGTAATTACAAATTACATGGTAATATTAAAATTACTGAGCCTAGCTGCAAAGACTATTGGCTCTATAGTTAGTTAGTGTTTATATTAAAAGGTTAGCTCTGGTTACAAAGTTTGATATCATTTCAATATTGGCAGGACTAGGGTTACTGAGTATTTCATATATTGAGTTGTCTTTGAATATATTTTTAATGATGGGTCTCAACTCGGTACAGTTCTCCAAGATATGGGTTGTGTTCAATGCCGTGTTGCAGGTGGTACAGGCTGGAGGGCTATTTTTGGTCAAGAGGTATTTGTGGGTAGCTGAGGTGTGTCCAAGTCGTAATCGCACAAAGTTTGAAATTTGATGTTTGGGGATATTTGTGGGGTATACCGGGTTCACTCTATCAGGGTTTACTTTTTTATAGTGATGGTGGTATAAACTCCAGTCGTTTCTGATTCGGATACTTGTGGCTTCTCGAGTAAGCTTCAACAAATCTTGTTTGGTATATGTGTCAAATCTGTATACCGGGGCGTTTCTGGCAGAGTTAGCCGCGATATCAGCGTTTTCGTTTCCTTGGATCCCGACATGACCCGGCGTCCACATTAGCTTGATATTATTTGGTGATTTGATGAGTTGGAGTCTGATTTTTGATATTAGCTCAGTGTTGTTGTTAGGGTTATTGATCGCGTTAAGTACCGATATGCTATCGGAGCATACGATATGTTTTCCTTGGCGTTTCGTTGCTATATTTGTGGCTTGAAGGATAGCGAAAGCTTCTGCTGTAAATATTGATACGAATTCCGGTAGATTACCAATGGAGATAATGGAACCATTTTCAAGTGAGACAGCGAATGATGTGTGTTCTGTGGTCTTTGATCCATCTGTGAAGATAAGGTTCCACCCGTCTGCTTTTAACTCTGAGGTGATGCTGGCAAAGAGTTGACAGTAGGCTGTATTGCTGGTGTTTGCTTTTTTGTAGTTGGCTAAGGTCAGTATGATAGATTCTGAGTTCATTAGCCATGGGGGATATCGTGGGGCAGCAATCTGTTTTGGCCTATTTGGAATGTCTAGCAGGGATGCTTTTTCCAGTATGGTAGCTATAGCGGATGGTATCCTCTTTGTAAGCTTGTAATCCTTTGCCCTCTTTACGTCCTGATCAATTACAGAATTTTTGGAGAAAAATAGTTTCGCCGATAGTTTTAAGGTGATAGCGTCTCTTCGTTCGTCAATGCTCATTAGTCCTGCTTCTGCTAAGATGTTTTTTATTGGAGTAGTCGGGAAAGCGTTTATGCTTCTTCTGGCGGCTTGGTGGTATATGGGTTTTATTATGTTCAGTGTTGATTGTGGACAATACCCATATATATATAACCCGTAGTCAATTTTACTTAAAACTAACATTTTTGTTATGTTTGTTAGAGTGTTAATATGAACATTGCTTTTTTTACAGGCTAAATACCTTATAATATTGGTTCTTGCAGCTAGGGATTTCTTTAGTTCTAAACAGTGTTGTTTCCAAGAATACTTATTATTAAAAACTAGTCCTAAAATTTTTAAGTTTCTAACATTTTCGATTAGTATGTCGTTTATATTTATGTTAATTTGAGGACAGTTCTGTTTTCTACAAATGTGGAGCAATTTGCATTTTTGGATTGAGAGCTTGGCACCTGATCTTATTGACCACTGTAAGATGTCTTCGATTACGAGTTTAAATGCAGTTTTGCTTCTATTTATCTCATTAGCTTTACATAATATATATATATCATCCGCATAAATGCAGTGATCTAGTAATTGGTGTTTTGATAAAATTGTGTTAATGTCGTCAAAAGCAATTATAAATAAGACCACCGATAGAGGTGATCCCTGGGGGATGCCGTTGTGCAAAGGGTAGTTCCGGGAGTAGGTATTATTTGATTTGATGGAGAATTTTCTATTAGGTTAAAAATGATTTAACGTAACTATATATTTTTTTCCCAATGCCCCATTTGGTCAATTTTTTTAGGATAACGTGAAGGCCTATTCTGTCGAATGCTTTTTCGAAGTCAAGGGTGAGGATTGAGATGTGCTTTTTTTCTGATAATGCTTTCGAAGTAAAGAAGTCGATGTGTAGTAGGGCATCAACACATCCTCTGTTAGCTTTAAATGCTACCTGATTGCGGCTGATAAGCTTATTTGTTTCGGCATACCATAGTAGACGCTTAGCAATAATTTTTTCCAGGATTTTCGACAGGCATGGGATAAGCGAGATTGGGCGATATCCTTCAAGTGAGGTCTTTTCTTTATTTAATTTTGGGATGGGTAATATTGTAGCTGTTTTCCAGGTTTGGGGGATAATAGCGGTATTTAGGATATTGTTGTACAGGCATATAATTCTTTGTTTAGTATCCTGGGGAAGATTTTTCAGCATAGGGTAGGATATCCTATCCCTACTTGGAGTTTTGCCTTTCATTTTGTTTAATGAAGTTTCAAATTCGAGAAACGATATTTTTTGTTCAATGCGTCGAGCAGTCAGGTTGGTTGGATGTTGCGGTGGGATGCTGTTAAGTATATTGGATTTTTTATTAACAAATGTATCGGAGAAGTTATTATTTTCCGAAATTTTACACCAAGATTGTGCAATAAAATCGCATATTTCAGGGGGATCTGTTATAATACCATTTGGGGAGTTAATACTATTAATTGAGAGTGACGAGGAATTTCCAGTCAGACGGCGAATATTTTGCCATATCTTAGCAGGGGAGGAGTTGGGGCTTATAGTTGAGGTGAATTCATAAAAACTTTTTGCTTTGGATTCCTTGAGCAATCTTCGAAATTTAGCATTTGATTTTTTGTAATTTATGAGATTGTGAGTGGTGGAATTCTTTTGGAAGTTTTTTAGGGCAGCCATTTTTTCCTTCCGTAGTGCTGTTAACTCGGGATTCCACCAAGGTGTAACGCGACTACATTTTATTGGGGCCGTTTGAGGGATGGAGGCATTTGCGGCAGTTCTGATCGCGTTTTGAAGCAGAGCGGCTTCTTTGTTATTGTTTGGGGATACGGGTTTGCCGGACAGGTATTCAGTGGTTTTTTTACTAAACAGCTTCCAATTGGAAAGGTCTGTTTTGAATTTAGGGTTGAATGTTTTTGATTTGTTAAGGTGTGCAATGTTCAAGGTTGTGAGTATCGGGAAATGGTCACTGTTATGTAGATCATCTAAGGTCCTCCAAGTTGTTTTTGGGAACAGCTCAGGTGAGCAACATGTTACGTCGATGTGCGTAAGTGTATTGTGCGTTGAAAGGTGTGTAGGGGATCCGTCGTTTAAGATAACAAAGTTTGCGCTCAGAAAGAAGTTTTCTAGTACATGTCCCTTTTTATTTGTGCTTGGGGAGCCCCATAGTATACTCCACGCATTGATATCGCCTCCGAATATGATCGGGGGATAGACTTGGTTTATGATATTAACCAGGTCATTTTTATTGAAAGTACTTTTTGGAGGGAGGTATAAGTTAACGTATGTGAACTTTGTTTTGAGTTGTATCTCGACGGCTAGGACTTGTAGGTTTGAGTTAAGAGGTACTATTTTGTGAGGTGTGTTTGTTCTGATAAGCAGTGCTACACCTTGGGTGTGTGTGTCGTTAATTGGTAGATTATGAAAGTAACCTTTAAAGTTTCTTGGGTAGAATGGGGTGCAATTAAAAGGGCAGTGTGTTTCTTGCACGGATATAATGGTGGGATTGTGTTGTTTGATTATGATATTAAGTTCATCAAGGTTGTTAGTGAAGCCGTTCATATTCCATTGCAGAATATTGAAAGCTCCGTTAGGATTACGCTGGACCCACGAGCTTGTTTTACCTGAGGCAAAAGAAGTGTAGTTCGTCGTGCGTTGGTTTTGTTTTTGGATTGTGTTGTTTGTTTTCTGTTGTAAATTATAGAGGTAGGTGGACGTAGGTTGTTCAGAGCTGAGACTCCGCAATTCGGGAGTCGAAGCGGTCGGGCTCTCTACAGAGCCCAATCGATTCGACTCTCGAATTGCAGAGTCATTGTTTTGGTTAATATTTTTATAATTGCATGTCGTCATCGTGTGTTTCTGTGTTATTTATAATATAGTAATCGTTGTTCTCCAAAAGTGTTTGGGTGACAGTTGATAATGGAGAATTGGTGGGTGCGGAGGGGGATTTAGAGATATTGTTTATGGTTCGAGTAGGTGAAGATTGGTTGTTTTTGTTGGTATTAAAGAGAGGTTGTGAAGAGTTCGAGATGGCCTGAGAAGATTGGGAGGAGGGAGTGTTAGAGTTTGATGTAATGGAGGCTATCGCTGTGGCAGCAGTAGGCTTGTTTGTAAATGGATGGGTGGGTGATGGGTTTGGGATTGATGATGTGTGAGCAGGTTGAGTTGCCGTTGGAGTTGCATTGGGCTTGGAGGTGTTTGCTTTTGAGTTTGAGTATGATGTGAGATCGGGTTTATTATTTGTGTGGGTATTTACTTTAGCGCTATTTGTGTGTGGTGTTGTGTTTTTTTCATCGTTGTTTGTGTCTGGTGCGGGCAGGGAAGGTGAGGTTAGAGGGACATTATTTTGAACCAGTGGATTTGTAGTTTTCTTAATCTTTTCGGCGAGGGACTCGGTCAGCGGAGGGGTTTGAGTTGAGTTCTGTTGACTGTATATCCGTTTAGCTTCCATCATTGTGCATTTCTTTGATGTTTTGATCGTGATAATCTCTTTCGCTTGTTTGTAGGCAGGGCATGCTTTGGACGACGATGGGTGGGGGAGGGAGCAGTTTGCGCACATTACTCGAGTACATGGTTCCGGTGTATGCGGTGGCAGGCTACACGATTCACATATTGTGCTGTTATTGCAGCGCTTGATTGTGTGGCCAAGTAGCTGGCAGTTGCGGCAACGCATGGGGTTTGGTATATACTCACTTATTTTGGCAGTGTAGAAGCCGATATCAACTGTTTTGGGGACTTGATAGAGGTCAAATGTAAAGAGCATGAGACCTGTTGCTCTTTGTTTTCCATCGTCACCTTTTTTTAGAAATTTGTAAATTTCCGTTACACCTTGGGATTTCATTTCGCTAACAATTTCTGTTTCAGCGACGTTTATTAGGCATGGTGCGAATGCTATTCCTTTCGATTGGTTAAGGCGATCGTGCAGTTTTACTATTACTGGGCACACACCAGCAAGGTCTTTAGCTTTTAGGAAAAGGTCTGCTGTTTTTTGTGACTTTACAAAAATTAATAGGCTACCGTCACGAAGTTGGCTTATGTTTTCATAATCTTTGCTAATACTGTCAATAGCTTTTTTGAGAAGGAATGGGCTAAGGGACGAGATTGGTTTTTCGCTATTTTTCGGAGACATGATAATAAATCGAGGATTTTTTGAGTTGGAGAGTGAGGGGAGGTCTGGGAAGATGTTTAGGGGCAGAGTATTATGTTTTGGTTTTTTTCTTGGCTGGAGATCGGGGTCAGGGTCTGGGTCAAGGATTCCGAAACGACCACCTTTCTTTGGCCCGTGGGCCATTTTTGCACTTGGGTGGGTACACTCACGTGAACTTAGAAGAGAGTATGAATAAGAATTAGTGATAGGACAAATAATACGGTTTAACGGGAAAAACCGGTTTAAGCGCTTAGCGACAAAAAAAATCACACGATACACTGAGGTTCGATGCTATCGGCTCGAGAGCTAGTCGGTGACTGTGCCGAAAATAAACAATGCAAAATGCTGTAATTTTTTGCTCTAGTTAAATGGGAAAACTACGTATAAAACGTTTGCAATGGACACACCTAACGTTAAATTTTTCTTTACCTTGAGTTTGTTCTCGACGAGATGAAACTTTCAAGAAAAACACATCATTTCGAAACTTCCCGACAGATCTCGCTGGATAGTAGGATTTTTAAATTGTACATTAAGAAATTACAACAGAAAAATACAAAAAACGATAATAAACACACATTCCGACGCCATCCGCCAGATCACTTCGACACCGGTTCGTCCTTAATCGGTGTATCTTTCATCCCCAGATCTGGATACAACTTCGCTACTTGACCGGGTGGTGTGCACAGGCGGCCAGTAAAGTCCAAGCGCTTCTGATTTTGGCTCTTCTCCGCGGATGAGAATATATCCAAGAGAGACCTAAAAATGCGAACAAAGTTATAGGAACTTGTTCAAGAGGAAAGATACCACCTACCGATGCCCATTCGAAGACAAATTCCTTTTCGCCTTGCTCAGAAAATTTCCCTCAATACTATGTGGCGGTGAGAGAGGAGAATCCGTTGTCGACCGAATGATATTTCGTGTGGCATCTCCTAGAAACAACAAAAGAGTAACAAGTGTAAAGTGAAGCAGAAAATTAACTCACGACTGCTTTCAGAATCAGATTTGGTTCCAGTTTCCCCGCCTCTGGACCGACATTCCTGCAGGCACTGCAGTATCGACTTGTGCTGAGGTGAATCCCCGCTACTCTGTATAAGAAGTTCTAGCTCAGACCAAAGCAGTTTGTACTGGTCATCCTTCTTCGCCCCTTTCAGTCTAAAGCGGGAGGGTGCAAATGAAAAGAAATAATGAAATGGTTCGAGAAGCTAACCTATTTCCCATATTCGGCAAGGGCAAGGCTTCCCCCCTGGACGCCGAGCCCAACATATTGAAAATCGTCTGCTTGCACTGTATCACCTCGCTTTCATCTAGCTCCTCCTTGGCGATTTTCTTCAGCAGAAACTCCAGGTATCGTACATTGTAAGCTATTGTTGTGCTCAGCGTAAGCGGGAAATACCTAGACCGACGGAACATCTTTGTACGCGCTCGTGCCAAGTTTTCATCGGGCGGGTGCTCGGGTATCGCTTTCATTGGATAGAATCGATGCGCACGAATAAATGCACCAAAATCGCTGACTCGGTAATCGGTTACACGACCACCCGCTCCTTCAGATATTGATGGTAGATCCTCCAGACAAGAACGTGTAATCTGCAGCGCGTGAATAAATATTTCACCTCCACGAGCTGAGAGCAAATGACTCGTCAACTTGCCACCGATTTTTCTGCAAAAAAAGTTGAAGTAGCAGTGAATGGACTAGTGAATCGCTTTCCCCACCTTGGCATTTCCAAGAGGACTGATCTTCCATTCAAAAGAAAGTTAATCAAACAAGAACTAGGCCGCGACGTCACATCGACAGGTGTCACTCGATGCATAGCCAAGCACGGTTGCATATCGGAAGCGCCACACCCTCGTGGAGTACACCACTTTAACGTGACTGTATTATATTCGGCTCCTTCCTTCACGCTGGTAGGAAGAAGGGCTTCTGACCCACAGATTATCGTATGAGCGTTCTTCGCGTGAAGGATTTCCACATCATAGTTGGCACTAGAGTTGGCATTCTGCTCTTCCTGTTAACAAAAGTTGTAGGTCAATATTTATTGGATATTCCTTGTATCGCTACCTTCATTGGAATACCAGTCACAGTCGTACTAGCCAAATTATAATGCGACAAAATCAAGTGAGTGAGCTTATTCGATATGCACGGCGCACTGGTCGAGTGTATTTCTGTCGACAACGCTGGAGAAATATCCCGCAGAGCTCTATTTGTGACCAAAGACTCCATGCTTAACGGGACCACATTAATAATCACCAAGTGGCAATGATCGATGTGCAGGAATTTGTTTTGTGCAGTTGCCACCGTATTCTGTTGCATCAGCACCGTATGAAAAATGTCTTCCAGACTTTTCATGCTTGGATTATCGCGAGCCGATGTTATACAAATTACCCTGCCCTTGTTTGGCACTTTTGGACTCTCACCCAAAGCAGCCTGAACGTCCTTCTGATGCAGAGTTGGTTCGGCAAGTGCTTCTATCGCCGCTCGCAGACCATGTATGACTGAAAAATCTGACGATTGTGGTGTATTTCGTTGCGGTACACCGACCATGGCCATTGCATTAAGAACGTGTGACATGTTTTGAGTGTTAAGGCCCCAGGTGTTGACTATATGCGCGGCAGTATCACTTACTATGAAACGAATCTTAAAGAGAAATGGTCATAGAAATATTATTTCACTTCATTGAGGTGATGTTTTATTTATACCAATTTTCCTTTTGGAAAGAGATCCCATACTATACGACAGTATTCCACTGAAGCCTCCACGGAACTTGTCCATAGACTTTTGCTGAATGGAGGCAAGGTAACATCGGCGTTTGTTTTGCCTTTTAGAAAGTCCAAATCGATGAAATCTTCGCTTGATATGCTAAAATATTGCGTATGGTCAAGCACAAAAATGGTTTTGTGATTGGTATCATACATTTTGTGTGGTAAAATAAATAAATTTGCGGCCAAAGTTGTTGTGAGATTTGTGATGGGTTGTCATTTGGATTTTAGTCGGCTTTTTTATTATTTTTGACACTTCGTGATAAAGGTGGTCAACAATTGTGATTCTCTTACATGACAGTTCTAAAAGAGAATAGGGAGGAACGATATAAAATGTGTTGCTAGAAATGTTGCGGGCGCAAAGAGCGGACATTTTTTAGACAGTTAAATTTTGAATATAAAAGATAAAAGAACCAATTTGTTTCTATTTTTTAAAATAGACAACGCAGAACTGAAAAAAAATCAGTGACAGCTTTGGTATTGCATTCCGATTAGGATTTTTTTTGATTTCGAAAGGCTTTTTTCTTACGATTCTGTTTGTCGTTTCTGATTTTAGATTTTAGACACTTGTACCCGTAATTCGTATCAGGATTTAAGAACCGTAGATAGTACTTAAACCTTTATCACAATACATTTTTTTAAATGTATGGAAATACATAAATATAAGCCATTGTGAGTTTGTATAATTCAAGCTGGATACTTAAAATGATTGGGACTTATTAAGAATTTTTAACCTTCACACTTAATATTTGGTAGGTCACAATATGCAATTTTGCATGGAAACTTTCCCCACTGTGAGTTCGAAAAAATTAGTCTTTACACCAAAAATTAATTTTAGTATCGCGGATTGGAAATAGTGTGGCATCTATGCATCTTATCAATTGAACTTGTACAAATTTAAAGCTGTAAAATAAAATATCTATTTTGAGGATATTTATTTGTTGCTAACAGTTTTGTTAGTGGGGTTAAATAGCTGGTCTAATTTCTGCTACTGTTTTTGAGATCTGGATCGATTTTACAAATCAGTTCGATTAATTAAAATTTAGAGGGAATTGTTAATAAAGTTCGATCTTTGTAAAGACCGGTAATTGGCTCTAATATTGAACTTGGTATTACGAATCGGGTTTGCTTAAAACCTGAAATATAAAAAGGAAAGGTTCTGTAAAATTGCCGATGACCGGGCACATTCGGGTGGAGTGTCATATTTCCAATCTTGTATGGGTACTGGTTATTGATAGTACCTATTTTTCATTTACACTCTTAAGCCTAGTATGCTGATCCGGGAAAGCTAAAATTAAGCGCCTCTCCAATGTTTCTCTCCACCACTTCGCTTATTGTTCGCTTAATTTTGACAGTGTAAGTGCTGTCAAAATAAAAAAACTGTGGTTGTTTGTTCTGTTTCTTTATTTGTAATTTGCCATCTCCCTCCTCAAAAACCTCTTCCATTACATCAACGAATTTCTAACCATTCTCCATACTGTTAATTTGCTTTCGTTTGAAATTTTGTTGCGAATACCGATATTTTCTTTGATCTATCAAAATTTAGTTGTGGAAAAATGTGCTTTGCATTAATACGGTTACTTAAATTGTGTAGAGATTTTTGTACAGTGGCTAAAAAATGTAGCTTGAACTGCGTACTGATTGGCTTAACTGCTTTGCTTGATTTTATCTTTGGAGACATTTTTGTATGGGAGCTTAATTTAAGCCCGAGTAGCATACTAGGCTTTAGTCTCGACTTTAAATTTAAGTAGCTAATTCACAATGGCTATATTTTCCATACGAATTTCGCAATTGTGAGCTTCCGCAAATTTAAAGTCGAGATTTAAATTTATTATTAGTATGGCGCATTTAGTGCCTAGGCTAGATTTAACGAACTCACAATGACGAAATTCCCCATATAAAATTACCCATTGTGAACTCTAAAATATTTAATGATTAGCAGTGGAAGGCCCAATAACAACTGGGCTCGATGTTTTAGCCCAGCCAAATACCACATCAATGTGTGGTGTGCGAGAACAGCATATTTCCACCTTCTAACATATTAAACAAAGTAAAAAGCGGTCAGTAACTCAGCTAACAAAATAGTACGTATACGCCAGAGTTTTTGACAGATTAAGCAAAGATGTACTTTTTTTTAACATTGAATCCATTGTCAAGTTATTGAATATGATTAAACTGTTTGATACAGCTTGCAATTGAAAAGTGTTAATATGTTAACTCAATGTAATCGCAGGTAACAAACTCACAACATCGAAAATTTTGATAAGAAATTGTTGACATATTGACAACATATCTAAGGTGATTGCGAAAAATGATTAATAGTCAAAGGTAAGATTAGGTTGCATGTCAAGTGATGATTTCTGTCAGTGTGACAGTTAATTCTCACTATCAATAGGGATAAAAAATTATTTTGTTTTTGATCACTTTTCATGTTCAATTTGGCAAACAACAATTTTTGGATCACCTTTTGCCGGTCTAGATATTTGTCAAGACTAACCTTTGACAGTTTTCTTACATTTTGGAGTCACAGAAGCATGTACCGACATATTTGCAAAAGGTGTTCTTTGTTGTTACGTGTTATGCTTACGTAATAAATTGTTTGTTATTATTTATTGGAATTATTTTTATCTTTGTTTATATTAATTTTTAGTTAATTCAATATTTTTGTTTGGTTCATAATTACTGCCGATTCGTATTGGCCTTTAACATAAGGCTAATATGAGCATTCTGGTCACATAGTAGGACACTGAAAACGCTGATCGTCTGGTCTTTTGACCGTGGTCATTGCTATCGAGATAAGCATTAAGGTTTCTGATCGGAACGGATTTGTACAAAATCGGAGAAATTCCATTCGAGATATCCGTTCCGAAACAATTTTCACTTACTTACTTTTGACATTTACACAGCACATGTTTTCCAAAGCTCTCCGACAACCAATTGCTGCGGAATATTTAAATGTCAAATGAACGCGTTTATATACTCAATTCATTTTGTTCCTAAACGAAAGGAACACAATCTGAGTCCCGAACAGATTTGACATTTGTTGCGGAATTTTTCCAAACGGATACCTCGATAGGGGCGGTTAACTTGAGGCTATTTCATAAGAGACTTGACAACTTCAAACTTTCAGTGTGAACGCACCCTTAAATCGATTACCGAACTGTCAATGTCAAAATGTTCAGTAAAATCAACATTTTCATGATAGAACAACGTTTACAAACAATTAAAATTTACTGTCGAAATTCCGAGTCGATAGTCGTACTTTAGGGAGATAACGCCAATTTTCATCGCAAAATCATCTTCAGAGATGAAGCGCATTAATGAAAGACCCTCTTTTGTATGTGCATGCGCTCTTGTTTGTAATAAAATTCCATTTTAAATGAGTATTTTCTTTGTTGGTTTTTATTAGATTTTATGCTTATTATTTTGATTTACTTTCTTCAATTAATAAATTTATTATAATATACGAATACGAATGAATAAGAGTAGCAAGCTTTAACACTCATTGATGTGTGTATACTACTAATAAATTTAGTTATTGATACATAAATATATTTTATCATTTTACCATTACTTTCTTTCGTTTTATTGTTTTCTGTTAAATTTTAATTTATAATTTCAAACGACCACATTACAAGTTAAATATTAATTTTGTCGTAAAATTTAATTTTACTATGATTGTTTTATTTTCAAATGTAACTTTAAAATATTTTTTGTTTTTTTTTTTTGTTTTTTCAATAACGATTTCTCTACCTTTCATTTAATTCGACTTTGCTTCAAATCACTAATGGAAAACAATTGATTTTAAGTTTTTTAAATGTACAAATAAATCAACTAATATTGACATAATATATAAGAATCATAGAGAAATACCTAATATACTTAATAGAATAGAAATATTTAATTCTGGGTGGTTTTTAGCCAATTTAACGATTTTTTTTTAAATATAAAGGAACAACTTGACATTATAAATGTAATAAAGGAGATTTCAATCTATATAAACTCTGCGGTGGGGGGAGGAAGTGAAGTTATGTTGAAAAAAGTTTTGAATTTGCATTGAATTGTTTGATGATTGTTTTCAGTCGAATTGCGCTGTCGAAATTCTTTAAAGTCTATTGCGTGCTAAAGGAATCGAATATAAATCTCACAACTCATCGTATTTAGGCAGGTTTTATGTGGTATTCGATTGGGCGCTCTAATCTTTTTCAGATATCAGAGCACGCGAATCTAGATTTTTTTTTCTCAGATTTGCTTCAGTCAACTAGTTGTGTTTGTTTACGTTTTCGTGAAATTTTTCAACTGCAAAGAAACGCATTGCATCGGGTGGCTCTATTTTTGTTAATTATTTATGTACAAATGTTTAGAAATCAATCTGGGCGCAAATCTAGAATGTTTTAATAAAAAGTTTAACTAGTGAATGCAAAACGCCTTAAAAAAGTGTCGAAGGCTACACATATTCGAACCGCACGAATATCAACACATAAAAGAGCAAGTGACGTTTGTTCGATTAGACACACGAAATCTGAAATCTGAGAGCAAATATGAAGAAGCCCAATCGAAAACCACATTAGAATTATTTGTTACTGTACACCATAGACCATAGTTACACGAGGGCAAATAAAGTTGACGAATGCACAATGAAATACTTCACAGTTACATTTGCGATGGAGTGGATTGAACTACTATATTTTGTTGTGTGTTTTGACTTTCAGTTCGCTTTTATTTTCTTCTAGTTCCCTCTCGCTAAAAGTGGATGCCGCTGAAAGCAGTTTACTAGCATTACACCAGAAAGATGGGATGAATTCCAAAACGCAGTACTTCTGCATTACTGCTTAATCAAGCGTTCCAAAGCGCAAACGGATAACTATAATGCAATGCATACTTTTCTAAAACGCATTGTGAACGCATCATCTGCGCAAACAAAAGCAAACAGAGCATCGGTAATGATTATGATGCAAATGATATTTGACATTTCAGTTTGCAACGCCAAATAAAATTGATTGATGGCCTGAGTCAGTCGTAAGTAAAATAATATATTTTGTAATAATTTGCCAATTTTTCCTTTCGTTTGCAGTAACAAATGCATAACAAATGCAAATTAGTGCAAAAGCATTCGTAACCTGTTTTTAGAAAAGCAGTGTGCATTCACAATGCGCATTTTTTTGACGTTTTGGAATTCAGCCATGTTAACATAAACTGCTGCTGTCACTTCTACTCGTATTTGGTATAAATACCTAGTGCGAAGCGCGGGAGTGTCAAAGAGAGCGTAGTTATTCCATTTGCGTGCTGAAAATTCAGCTTAATTTTATTTCACTGCGATAGATGTTCACAATAGTCAATTGTGCGTTTCGTTTGAATATAGAAAGAGGCAGAAATTGGTAGCATGAATAATAGCTAAAGAGGAATACTCGTTACTCGTTATTTTCCTAATTCTCTGTCATTATTGATAAGATGAAAAACCCGTATGGTATAATTTGTGGTTTTTGGGAGATCGAACCAGATAAATCTTGCTGCGACTACGAAGCGATTAAGTGCGCACAGCTTCACTTTACCCTAATAATTTGAGTGAGTTATCGAGTATCAGTTATCTTAAATGATATATCCGTTCAAACTTGAAACAATGTTACAGAAAAAACATAAATAAGTAACTGACATTTCACATATTCGTATAGTTCACACCAACAAATTTGCAAATCGTTTCCTAATAACTAATTGGTTATATCTTCTTGTTCTCTCGCATAATCTTTTATAAACTGCACGTATTCTGTTCGTCCGCATGGGTTTTTGGTGAATCGTCATAATTCACCGCGATGTCATCTCCCGCGAAACATGTATCAGGTGATGGGATTCTTAGACGAACTAGCCTACGAACTAAAACTTTTGCCTAGAGCCGCGTTATCCGTGATTGAACAATTTGAGAAGAATTTCGATTTATTTTATCGTACGTAAAATCTCCTCAATTCCTTAAAAAACCTACGTTCGCCGATTGTATTTCCATTCCGCCATACTAATAATCATTTTTAGTGTCTAGGCTACATTTTTCGAACTCACAATGGCGAAATTTTCCAAACAAAATTGAATATTGTGACCTACAAAATATTTAGTTTGACGATTAAAAAAGATTATTAGTAAGGCCTATTAAGTTTGCGTGGTCGTTCAAAATAAAACGTGAGAATACGCGTTTCAGCTAACTGGCGGGTTAATCCCAAATGCGCGGCGGATCGCTCTTGATGGCGGATCTGAATTTATCCATTCGATCACATTTTTATTAGGTCCGCAAACAATTTGCGCAATCTGTCACCTAAACACCTATCGCTTTCAATGCAACTATAAAATTACGTTGGAAAGTGCTTTCGCTTATACAAAAATTCAAATTCGGCATCAAAAGCGACCCGCCGGAATAACCCCCACCGTTTGGAAACAATGGGTACTCGAGTAGGTTTATGTTATAAAGAATCACAGTTAATATTTTAACAAACGACAACGCGAATAGAAGTGGTAATTGGCCGATTTGTTGTCTGAATCATAGTATCTTCTTCTCTACTTCGGTTTTATGGTTTAACATGTTAACATGTTTACCAAATTTAAAATCCCCATTCTCTCCTAATTAAATAGTATAGCCTCAAATGGATCACTAATGATAGTGGGCTTCGGACGAAGTCTGCGCGGTATCTCAACGATGAGTACAAAGTAGCCAATGAGGTTATGAACTTTCGCGCTCTAAAACAATTGCACTGAATTAAACAAAAATTAACAGCCACATATTCACATAAAATATATCATTATCTTTTCCAGACGAATTGTGAATTGTAAGTAAAAATGGCGTACTTCCTTTAAAACTTCCGTTCCAAACTATTCGATTTGTGTGTGGATTTCATGTTTCCTACTTTGGAACATTAATTTGTTCTTACTTCACATAACCTCAATCTTCTAACCCACCACAGAATGTCATCCTATCCTGGATATGGTTAATTATTTTATTATTTTGTGTTAAATTTTACTTTTGGTTGATTTTTTACTCAGTTATTTGTTCTTTACTTTACATTACATACAAGCGCACTTTATTAACTAATAATATTGTTATTATTTTAATTCTCAAGCAGCTTACTCTAGGTATATTTATATATTTTTTTTTCTGGCGAATACAAAAGAAAACTATTTATATGGTTATTTGTTTTGTATCCCTTGAGTCTATTGATTTCATTTTCAAATAAAAAAATCTGTAAACGTGTATAAAAATGTGCGATGTTGGTAAAAGAAACTCGTAATGTACAAATAAAAAATGTCACTAATCTAAAATACACTGAATACGGACTTGTATTCGATTGAGGGTATTTTTTTAGGAAAATCTTATCAAAACGAAAATCAAACGAAAAATAAAATGCGTCCTTTTGTGTTTATTAAAACGAAAATGTTTAAATTTTATTAAAACTGTTTAATACTTAATAGTAAAGAAAAACAAAAAGTGTACTTATTTCTTTATGTTCGTGGAGTTTTTTTTTAATTCAAATTGTACATGTGTAACGTTGATTTTGTATAGGAAACTAATAAAACAGCTAATTAGGTGGCTCAAATGTGTTTGTGGTTATGCCATACATGCACATAACTACGTAAGTAGGAAATAGAGTTTTTAGCTAAGTTGCTATTTTGTTATGTTTACAATGAGATGCATGCAGAGGAAATTATAAAAAAAACATATTTTTCTGTTTTGTAAATAGACGTTTAATGAGATTCATAAAATAACACAATCGAACAAAAGAAACACAGTTAGTTGCCTTATGGAGCGTATTATGGGTCTGAGAAGAGCGAAATGTCTGCCGGAAAAAATCGCAAGTTGAAGTATTACTTTCATATTAAAAATACTGCTGACAGTTGATGGCGCTGGGGTAAGCGTTGGTGTTGTCGTTGTTAGTATTAAATAATGAAGTCCAGAGTTAAACTTTGACTTTTAAGCTGCAACTGTCACGCGCTTCGTTTAAGAGGCTGACCCACTCCGATCGTGCCTGTCTAAAGTGTGTAAGCAATAAGCATTCAATGTGATTTACGTATCATGGATGGAACGCGATCCGGAAGAACAAACAAACATGAAAAGCACTCCGCCAACAGTATCTAAAAAGGTGGTGCTTTTCTAATGTTGGCGGTAACGGTACGTACCAAACAAACTTGAGCAAAAAAACGGCGCAGGTAAACCATAACGTTCGGGTTAGAGTCGTAAACTATATTAGTAGTAATCTTAAAATGTGACAGCAACAATTCTGCGGCATAGCAGAATGATCCATTGAACTATACCGAATTTTTTTTTAGCCACTCAAAATATATTATCCGCCACGAAAAGAATGCGCAGATAATAGATATACATTAACTTTATGCCAAAATACAAATATACTTTCAAATACACTTTCGTGAAAACCAATAATACGGTCAGGGCACGCAACTCAAGAAACTCAATGCTAGCGCTACAAGAGATCAGCAGCCAGAGATTAATAGTAAACAAAATAATGATCTCTGTCGAAAGTCAAAAACAGTCATTTTGGTTCATAAAAATCATAAACGCCGACCGTTATAACGTGGTTTCAATCAAGGGATTGTACTTTATGGTACCCATCACGTTGATACTCACCATCTTCTTAAGGAAGTCTGTCACAACACCATAGAAATTCAGTGGACTGGGTTCTGGGTACCAATGGCAATTGTTCTAAGCTACTGTTTGTGCAGATTCGCAAATATGCCGTCAAAGATGGAAGATACGAATAACTTGAATTGACTTGTAAAACAAATTAAATCCAGACAGACAGACTTGAGGCAGCAAATGACTTTATCTTCTTAAGATACGTTGAAAACTCCGTAAATAACACAGATGTACAGATCAAACAAACATTAATTACTCTTGCCAATCACTGTTTGTTCGGCTTAAGAAAGCAAATCCGTTGAAACAACAATGGGACTTTATATGAGCTACATAAATGTGCATTCAGCTACGCCGCCATAAATTTGAGAAATAAAATTATTCTTTGCTGCGTGCCAAAACACAGACCCAGAGAAAATGCTTCAAACAAAGTTTCGCCTTGCTATTGCAATGTACTGTGTGGAAATTAAAACGAATCTGAAATAATCCGCACTCTTTACTGTGGTTTTCGGCCTGGAAGATAAAATGTACATACTTCAGAAAATCTAGAAAAAGACCAACAAACTTGCAACTCAACACTCGCCTTTTTCTCGACTTCAGAGCCGCAAATGACACGGTACAATGTGCAATATTTGGAAGTAGGTCTTACGAAATGGGTCATTATGTGATTCGCTATCATTAAAGTTCCATAATCAAGTTCTAGACCAGATAGTGCACAGGACAGATGTCAATACAGAAGGCTCTTTCTTAAGCAAAACCTTTCAGCTACTGGGGTATGTGGACGATATGGACATCATCAAATCAAGTCGTCATAGAGGCCATTACTCCGATTGAAGAACAGAAAAAAACTCCTGACTCAAGGAACGACATGTACACTCTACAGAATCCAGTTCTTCTTGATGGCTACCAGTGCTGGACTATAATCAGAAACCGTGAGCTGATGCAAATGTGAATGAAGTCGAAAAGCAAAAAAAAAAACATCGAATACATTGGGCGAATGGAAAATAATACTCCTTTCGAATATTTCCACACCAGAGGGACGACTAAACTTTCGTTTTAAAGACCAATCCATTGCGGAAGTCAGGGTTCTTGAATGAATTGCTATTCCCTTAGCTGCGACCATCATTATCGTTTTCAAAACTATCCACACCCAAAAATCAATACACTAAGAACAAGGAGAGAAAAAAGTATCAACTGGAAAGGGATTTATGCCAACTGGAGACTTGAGTAAAGTCAACAATTTCTATGCTAAGACTAATCGCTCAAAATTCAAAACCAAATACATTCCAATACATAACACTTAAGAATTCTATTTCTCTGTTTTGTTTTCAATTTACATAAAAATCACGTTAAACGCTTACAGTGTAGTTGTGTGTTGTGCATGGATGGGTGTGTGTGCGTGCACCAGAGGAAGGATTAAGTAGAGAAATTATTGTTATGCGTCCTTTACACAAATCATTGTTTGTTTCTTGTTTTCTTTATAGCAATAGACTAAAATACACTAAAATGTACATTAAAATAGTTTAAAAATTAAAAATTAAAGTATATATATATAAAAAAAGACACTTAACATAAAAAAAAAATCAATATTATTCCACTATCACCGATTTAATTTCAATTTACATTTTGTTTTCTTTCATCTTTATTTATTTACAGCGTTGACATAAAATATGTTTCTTTTCTGTTCTTCTGTCTTTCCAATGAGTTTCATTTATTGTTTCTTATTTAAATTCAAAACCTCGAGAGAGTTTTATATATAATTTAACTAAATCATTGCTAAAGTAAACTTTTATCGATTTATTTGAATTGTTACACTGAATGCTTAAGAGTGAGAGAGTAGAGATAGAATAACATTTCCAGACTGTACGAGAGTATGGTGTGTGTGGAGTTTTGTTTATTTTTAGTTAATAAATATAAATATATGTATTTAATTTTCTTGAATTCTACACATACAAAAAGGCGAAACAAACTTAGAACAAGGATAAGTGCGCGGTTCGATTTCATGTTCGGCTTTCACAAGACAAATGAAAAAAAAAATATATAAAAATGCGACAAAACAAAAAAAGGTAGAAAAAAAAAAAGAAATGAACAAATAAATAATACTTAGCAATCGTAGTAATTTATGTTTATATGTGTATATAGAGATATATCCTTGCACTATTATCATTAGTACGTTTGATTATCGTTTTGTTTAATTATAATTAATGTTATCTCGGTATTTATTGTTATCAATTTTGCAGAAGGCGCGTGCGCTTCCCTTGCTTCATCTTCACATTTAGTTAGTGTTTAGGTTGGTTTGCTTAAAAATAATACATGACTTCGACATCATCATCATCGGATGAGTTATGATGATGGGTTACACATTTCACGTTGTTGTGTTTTTCAAATGTAGCAATTTAACTTTTAGCTCGGCAAATGTTGGCCTCTTGATTGGGTTCAGATCCCATGCTTGGCGCATCATTTCATAGATTTCGGGGGGACATCCTTCGGGTGCTTCCATTTTGTAACCCACCTCGACGTGTTTCACAACATCGGCAAGTGGCTGAAAAATTATTGGAAAATTGTTTTAATTAGTTGTGGTTGAAAGTGCATAATTGTTTATATGACGTTTATGATGCAATTAATACACAAGAGCAGCTGAAGAATTAGAATCAGATTTGCGGTGTAGGTGGGAATACGAAGCCGCATAAGGAAGAAAAAGACCCACAATTGTAATGAACTGAATCGATGATTCCACTTGCGGTGAATCATCTACTGTGTGGTTTTAAAGGTCCAGGGGGGGTAAGTAATTCAAATGCGCAGCGGATCGCTTTTGATGGTGGATTTGAATTTTTGTATAAGCGATAGTACTTTCTACGTCATTTTATGATGGCATTGAAAGCGACAGGTGTTTAGGTGACGGATTGCTAGCGGTTTGTTTGCGGACCTAATAAAAATGTGGAATGGAAATACAAAAATTCAAATCCTTCATCAAAAGCTATCCGCGCCGCATTTTGGAATAACCCCTGGGATTAAGAACTGGTCACAGAAAGCGAATTCAGTTGGCGACTCGGTGTTTTGAAAAGGTTTACAGAGAAACAAAGGACTTGAAAACCATTTTACATGCGGGTAGGTGCACAGAGCCTGACGGCCTATTAGTTTAGGGCTTTGAGTATGACAGAAATCGGAAAATACTCAAACAGTAGAGCAAATCAATTTTTTCGTTGGCTTTACTAAAAGTTAAAATATCCATTAAAGTAAATGAAATCTAGACAGAAATGCTCAAGCCCTGTGTGAAGAGCGAGTCAATGACTGTCTGGTGTCATTTAGGTGGTCCAAAGGCGACCAAACTTCTGGCGACTGTCAAACAGGAGAGATAATGCTACGTTTCAAAAAAGGGGTTTACTTTAATTGTATTCATAAACTGTCACATAAAAGTTTATGTGGCACTTATGTCGTTTTCCATTGGTTTCACTCGGGGATCCACTCATTCTGCGATCCAATGGAACAACAAAACTGCTTCTGATTGAACCCACAAAAGTATTGGTGAAATGACAAAAAATAATCTACGGCGGCTGTCAGCTGATTTGTATAAAATACATAAATTACATTTGTGTGAGTGCTTCTTGAGTGGATTCTGACTTCAAATCGAGAAGCTAAATTCTCTTCTCAGAATCACCAGAAGAGTATTTTTTGTGCCAATGGAACGGTTTCAAAAGTGATTTTTTCGATTCCGGACTCTCCCGGACGCTTCTTTTTACCCAATGGAAAACGACATTAATTCGTGAGGCACTTAGTCGTATCAGCAAACGGCCCTTAAGGACCATTCACATGAGAGCGACCGAACGAATATTCGCAAATTTTGACATTCCATTTACACGATAAATTTTATCCGGTCGCAGATACCCGCGAATCCAATGACAGTCGCCGTCATTTGTTTCTGTTTGTGGTGGAACGAAATTTAAAACATAGCAATTAATGCATGTACATCCGTACATGTACAAAAACGAATAACAGAAATAAACAAATAAATTATATTAAGTCCTTCCCATTTGAAGTATGTTAACTTTTTATCTGTTGATTCTGTCATACCTATTTCTTTTATTTTTCATTCGGACCAAAACAACACCACAAAATGAAATATGTACAAAAAAAAATGCCAATGACATTTTAAGTTTGAGGTTAAGTTAGAACGAATGTTTTATTCGCTAATTTGAGGAACGCGAATTGAATGATGTGGATTGTGAATAAACTTTGACAATTCGCGCCAAGGGTGTATTCGCGGCAAAAAGTTTGGAATTTGAAATTTCGTTATTTAAACTGTTTATTTACTTGTTTACTTAATACATTTTGATGGGATAATTAAATATCTTCCTCTTGGAATAGTAAAATGTCCAATTTTCTGTTCATAAATGCATCAAAAGTGGTTTGTTCGCATTTCAGCAATTCGTTCGTTCGCCGCTCTCATGTCAATAGTCCATTAAAGGTTCCTTGCCAGAGTTTGAGTTTGGAGATAATCAACACTATTGGCGTCCAAAGCACTACCGACCAGTTATTCACCCCTATCGAGGTATCCGTTCGGAACGGAATCTTCTCCGAATTGTACGAAATCGGAGAATTTCCATTCGAGATATCCATTCCGATACGATTTTCGGAAAAATTCTCCAATGACATGTAGCGCACATTGTTGCATTTAGTGGAACCAAGTTATACCACTTACTTTTGACAGCTACGCTGAACATTTTTTCCGAAGCTCTCCGACAACTTATTGCTGCGGAGTATTTTAATGTGCAATGAAGGCGTTTATATGCTTCATTTGTTTTTTTCCGAAACGGATACTTCGAACGCAATTTGAGTTCCGATCAGATTTGACTATCGTATCGGAATTTTTTCCGAACGGATACCTCGATAGGGGTGACTCACTCTCCGAAAGGTACTTGAGCGTGAGAGTATGCCCATGTCTACAAATGTGTTGTAGCTTTGGATGAGTCATACGACCGAGTCCGTAAACTCCGAAGGGCGGTTCTCGCCTGGATGCCTTTACAAAAAAAAACAATTAATAAGTTGTTTTAGGGTAAACGACGACGACGTTAAGTCTATATTCTCTATAATGTTAGAAGTTAATTTAAATGGGTGCGAAGTTTATGCACAAGCGCTAAAAGGAGAATTTTCCTAAAGCAAAGTCCATTTTCGGATCAACTGGATAAATCTGTTATCAGAAGGATACACCTTGGTGTCAAGGTCAAATTATCAATCTGAGATCTTCTTCCAAAATATACTACACCTCGCTTTCTTTTTTGCAACACAGACAATGTTTTCAATGATGGTAATTCTAATGAAAGAAACCCTTTGTAATCAGAATATAATACTCACAATTCGTGGATAGGGTACACGTCCGAAAGAATAGATTTCCCACAACAGAATCCCGAAGCTCCACATGTCGGATTTGTTTGAAAATCGCTAAAAGAAGAAATGAATACCACATTAGTATTGATTTTTTTTATTTACTTTATTTTTTTTTTAAACTTACTCCATTTTTCAGAGCTTCTGGTGCAGTCCATTTGATTGGAAGCTTGCCCACTTCCAAGTTATAACACTCCTCTCGAGCCAATCCGAAATCGGATACTTTAGCGACACAGTTTTCAGAAATTAAAACATTTCTAGCTGCCAAGTCCCTGTGAACAACCTTTTTTGCTTCCAAATACTCCATGCCAGACGATGTGTCGCTGAAAAGAGAAGTTTTGTTATTCGTCGCAATGTGAAAAGCTTGCAAGGAAATACCACATTTGTGGTGTAACATAATAATTGATGGCAAGTTTATTGAACTTGCGTCCATTGAATTTTGACCTTTCTCTAACTAATGTACAATTTTTTAGCTTCAACGTAGGTGGCTACAATTAGACAAGATCTCTTAAACTATGTTGAACACGACGGCTCGAGTGGCACAGTGGGAGGAGCCTGAGTTTATGATCATTTAACGTCGGCGTTAGTAAATAAATCGTTGTGCTTGCGTCTGCTGCAACATTTGTACTATTTCCTGCGACCTCCAGGCTCCCACGACTCTCTTTTTCATTCGAGTTTGCCAGCTGTCAGTTAAGCCACGCATCCTCTGCAGATTCACTGACAACACGCAAACGCAACGCCAAAGCAGACGTGGTTTCTACGATAAGAGGCAGTCGCAAAAAAAAAAAAAAAAAAAACGATCAGGCCAAATTACCCCCAACGTGTGCCGTAATCTCTAGACAAAGTACGGATAAAACCCAGTCAAACGTCGTTTAATAGCTTTTGAGGAATTTCCACAGTCCCAATAGATAAAATCGCGTCGTGTCCACAATCAAATTCATCTGTCTGGCGTTGTAAATCAATAAAATACTTACTAGGCAAAGTTGATTTGATCCTTTTTCGTAATGTGCTGCCGTCCCCGCGACCTCAAGTAATCAACCAGTGATCCTTTGCTCATGTACTCGGTTACCAGGTAAATGTGTTTGCTGGTGAATACCAATCCGATAAATTTAACCAGGTTTTCATGCTCCAACGTTCTAGAAATACACAAGCCAACATTAAATGCCTTCCTTCGACGCAAAGACAAATCGAAACTCACGTCATAACAGATGCCTCGGCTAAGAATTTCTGTGCCGCTCCATCGTCTTTCAGCATTTTAACAGCGACCTTCTCGTTACGCAGTATACCCAACATCACATCGCCGAATTCACCTTTTCCTATGCTCTCGCGTAGCTGCAAATCAGACTCAGGAATAACCCAGCCCTTGTCGGCAAAGTCTTTTGAATTTATGCAGAACTCTTGCCGGCCCTTCTTGGATAGACATTTGATAAGCTGCGTACACAGGCCATCGGCATCTTTCTCATAGTGCTGCAGAAAGAGAGAACAAATTTAGCTCAACCACATCATCACTGTTTTGTGTCTACTCGACTAGCTTACCGCTACAAGTTGGCCAAGATTCTCAAAGTACTCCTCATCGTCTATAGTTAGTTTATTATCTAAATATTTCACTCGATAGTGTTCCACCTTGCCCTGAAAGCACACGCAGAGCGTATAATCGCCGGGGAAATTGGTAGACTCTCGCACCAAGAACAATCCATCGTCACGAGGCTGCAGCAAGTGTTCAGCTTCGTCCCGAGAAATACTTCCATGGAACCAACTGCAAGAAGAAAACGAATTATTTGTGTTAATGTTAAAGTGCAAAAATTTGAGTGTCCTGTGTAAGAAAACCTTAAATTGCATTGTCGCGAACGTCTCCACAGCCACCAGACCCTCATATTGCCAACAATTGCGGGTGAAAACAAAGGAAATTAACTTTTATTCTCCTCTCGGTTACAGGTACAAATTGCTAGCTTGATAAGAGCTGCTTTTCCTGTTTTCTTTTCTTGTACAGGTGATAACAACCACATTGCGTATGTGGGTATAGATATGATTTATCTTTTCCCTCTTTTTTTTCCGATTGTGTTTTTAATTATAAACGTGTAGTGTTATCAAGCGAACTTAATGGCTGTGCTTTTGTTTGGGGGAAAATAATAGGCTTTTAATGAATGTGTGCGAAACCTATTTGATTTGCAAACAAATTGAGCTGTGGACATAATCGGTGTGGTTAGCTGTAAATGCCACTCAGAGTAATCTTTATTGGGGATGATTACAATGAGAGAATACTGAAGGTCATCGGGCTTGACACTTTCGAAATGGGGTTACGCACTGTAGGGCACATTACTATCCATTCTTTAATGGAATATAAGCCGAAAGGGTTAATAAAGGAAGCAACAACGTCCGTAGTAATCCGCACATCGGCTTTGGGAGTATGACACATATTTTTTGTGGTAGCTTTGAAGGAAACTGCACTTTTTTCAAGTCTATTTTAAAGGTTAGCCTACCTAGGATAGATTTGGGAGAGGGGCACTTCAACTGTCGAAAATATGCTCAATTAGCATGAAAGGTTTAGTCCAAACACTGTCCAAAAAGAAGAGATATAATCAGTCGAACATTAAGTGGCCAAACTCAAACTATTTAAAGAATTAAACGGAATGAAGATGGCTTTAAGTACAATTAGTACCAAGAGTATCGGCCCTTGGACCTTTGGTGTGAAAATCTGTGACTAACGCTGCCACACGATGGGATAGACGATCTGTGGTCGTGGCCAGGCTGAGGTAGTCCGGCTGCGTGGTACTTGGCGGCAGACCCCCACCTATTGCCTCCACAGAGAAACTAATCCCCAGACCAACTAGGACAACTTTGGCCCAACTTCGCTCGGGCTTTTGTCAATTATTGAACAACTACATGGCACGCCTCGATCCGAACATTGAAGATAACTGTGTCCACAATGCAACGTAGGCCCACGCGATGTACAACACCTATTCAATTGTCCGGCCAAAACAAACACACTAACACCACTAATGCTTTGGATCCATCCAACCGAAGTGGCCCAATTTCTAGGACTCAAAATGAAAGACGAACCGACGAATGACGAATGACGCTGCTGCAACACAACAAAAACAACAAGGTGGTCGGCTTTGTTGAAGATATCGATGTGACCTAAAATAGCTACAATTAAAAGTCCGAGGGAATGGAAAATTGGTTAGAGGCTGCCTACAGCTAACCGACTAAAAACTGCACGTCCAGTTGCGGAACAGTTGAAGAGAAGTCACGGCTATTTGGAAACAGTTAGACAGCGCTTTGCACAGCTGTATGGACCTATTCGAATGTAAAGTAAAGTAAAAATGTGCATTCGCATTCAAGTTCTAATCGACGGAGAGCAACAAATTTACAAACAGAAACACCAAGTACCTTCCTCACACTTCCCGGCGGCCGGGTAAATTACGTATTTGTGCTTTTTACGTGACCATAAAAAGTCACTAGAGCGAGTGATACGTTCACGAAATATTTCTAATTTCTTCACAGGGCAGGCATTCCCTTTATCACGAAATGATGCCTTTTCTAGATACCGAGGGTGCTAATACCTACGATGAAAACAAGCAATCGTTAGACGAAAGAACAACAACAATGCGATATCATACAGAAAGAGCGCCTTCTTATTGTATATGCATTGCGCGAGCACAATAGGTCTCAATAACCTCATAGCTCCGACAACTCTAGCTTACTTGTTTCGGTTTCTAGCCAGTGTTACAATTCAAGTCACAATTAACGAATTTCGTAAGACATTGACTCCAAAAAGCAGTCACAAGTGACAATTGAATATTCCAAAGCGAAACCATATCAAAGGCGAGATGCAAAATGAATGAGTTACTTCCATATCCTGAGTTCTGTCCTCTCATCCATTAGCCGCCTCCACAACTTCGGCGTCTCTATGATTCAGATGCGTTACAATTTTCCCATAAAGCCGGTAATTAGCTAGCAGAGTCTATTATACGCGCTAGCATTCATTGCAAAAAGAAGAAGCTTACAACCAACCTCATTATTCGCATAATTGAAACAAGATACCAAATATAATAGTAACCAACACTTACGGCATTGCATTTAATTTCACTTCGCATTTCCGGTGCTGATGCTGGTTGTGCATCAATTGCTGTTGCAGTAGTCCCTGTTGTTGCTGTTGTGGCAGTAACTGTAGCTGTAGCTGCTGTTGCTGTTGTTGTTGTTGTTGCTGTTGTATCGTTTGATGATTGACGGCAGAGGATGAATTCGATATGGTGGGTGATAGAGATGAGGTACTGTTCCACGCAGTACCATTCGCATCAAAGTTGTGCAACGACGTTGACATGACACCGCCGCCGCTAACGCCACCGCCCACGGCAACGTGCATCACTGGGGGACACTGAGTCGCAGATAGAGACATTGCGGATTGTTGCGTTGGATGATGCTGTTGTAATTGTTGTTGTTGCTGCTGCTGCTGTTGTCGCAAATTCGGATGCATCATGAGGGTTTCTGCGCACACACCAACACCTGCACCAGGATGTAGTTTCACTGCATGACCAGCACCGGAATTGACAACTGCAGCGGCAACAGCAGCCGCAGGACTCATATGGTTCTGCAGTTGAGCAGCATTTAATGACGACGACATCAGATTGTTGTTGGACGAGTTTGTTAAAAGCTGAGCTTGACAGGCCGAACTCGATGTGACCATCGCATGTGTCGGCTGCCCGAGCATATGTTGTTGTTGCTGCTGCTGCTGTTGCTGTTGTTGTTGTTGACCGACTACGGCCGCACTGACTGCTGTCAGTCCGACTGAACCTTGATTTGGCGACTTGGGCGAATGATTGGCGACGGCGGCGGTTATTAAATTATGACTATTTAAAGCGTGCGAGGAGACATGAATATGCTGATTCTGTTCAAGAAGAAAAGAAGAAACAGTTTTAATAAAATTACAACAAAAATTAACTGAATTCTACTACCACGTTATTTTGATGGGGTGGAATTGTCGGTGGTACAATGTGCGGTTGGGATTGGCTTAGTTGTTGCTGCTGTTGCAGCAAACCACTGGTAACACCGATTCCTGCCGCAATGCAACTGTTGCCAGTACCTGGTTGCGGTGCTGGACGTTTATTGTGTCGGATAGGCGCTGTTGGGGGCATTTGATGACCAGTCGATTGTAGGAACCATGGATCTCCGGCTGAATTGGCTACAACCGATGGCTGCGAGAATCCACGGTGATGACCAACAACTGATGTCTGACCGGCGCTCGATTGCAAATTAAGTGCCTGCGTTGCTGTCGCGTGACTATTCATAATAGCGCCAGCTTTAGGGCTTTGCTTAGCCTCTTCTTCTGCGCGGTATAGCTGCTGATCGGTTGTGAGTGATTTTTCTTCTGGCTTTTTAGATTTGAAATCAATGCGAGGTGCATTAAATTTCTCCGATAAATCAATCACTGTTGTGCAGCGATCGATTTGATAACGTTGCACCGTCGATTTGCCGATTACATCCACATCTGGAACGAAACAAAAGGCAAAGGCAATAAGTGTTTTGATGAACAATTTTTTTGTAGATTTACGAAAGAAAATGTCGTGTTAACTGGACAACAGATTATACACTTATGACTAGTTTATGGCGCGATTTGCAAACTATGGGCATTAGCAGGCTCTATTCCTGCACAGAATACAAAGCAGGTCACATGCGCTGGTAACGAATGATTAATTAATGCGCCACGTTCCAAATACGAATAGCAAAACAGGGGTGGTACTGTATAATTAAACACCAGCCGTGTTAATTTCCTTATACCAATCGCATACGACATTCATTTCAATGCCTCGATAGATATTGAGTCAAGTTTATACAGCACTTGATTGTAACTGAAAAGAGCATTTGTTATAGTTTGTTCTGAAAAGTCTTTTGAAAAAGAAGGAACCGCTGCCGTAGGTACTTTAACATCTGACCATTGAACGCTTTACAGCACTGCGCTATTAATTTCCACAAGATCTAACAAAACAATTGTAAAGAGAACTTTAATAATTCAGGAAATGACAACAAGAGGCACTCCAAATCAAATTACCTATGGACATGTTTACGAATGTAACGATTACATTTTTTAAGAAAAGTCGTTACAGATTGACAAAGCCCTCGGCGGTAAATTGTTCGGGTGGGGATGTGCTCGCCGGTTAAGTGGAAAAGTATTTTTTTACTCCCAGCAGTGACATTGAAACAGTTTGTAATACATACGAAATAGAACACACACTTCCAATCCACTTGTAGATTGAGAATGCTAAAGAACGCGTGAAAACATTTTTTTATGGTTACTGGTCTTATTCATTCGGATTGGACACTCTAAAGTTACGGTGTTTCTACAACGGATAGCATTGTGTTCTGGAGATCAATAGTGAGGTGGTTCTATCCGACAATGGAAAGTAAAGGCTAGGAAGTAGGGCTTATCTTGGTCTCCTTCTTTTGTAGGCAATTGACATTTCACCAAAAATACTCTTATGTCAATGTCTTGTTAGCGGTCAGTGGCATCTACACGGGCGCAAAACCTAGCCAATAAATTGAATTTGTAACCAAGAAGCTTTAGTATGTTATCAACACCCGGACTTGAACTCCCTGAGGTAAACCCAGACAACGATGCATACTACGAGTATGAATCCGAGAAGACAACCACAATTTATGTAAAATAGATCTAAGAAAACAAACATTGTATACCGTTGGGCCTCTGTTGTTTAGCCAACACATATAAATATTGATTATTCACCATCATATGTTACCTAGTTTAAGTCAAATTGTATATACAAAAAGTTCAATAAAAGCAAATGTAATGTAATGAAGCTTTAGTGTGTACAACCTTACACTCGTTTAATACCTATTTATATGTGACGTTTCTAATATAAATTTAAAAGCCTAAGGGTTAACTTCCTCACTTCACAGACCTCTTTAAAAAAAAAAACAACTAACTCTTGCAAGTCCCACCTGTTTGAAAAACTTGAATGGGACACTTTTAATAAATCAATAGAAATCAATTAAAATTATAGAATCTACACAACAAAAGTAAGCCTGAGCTAGTTTAACACCATTTCGTCGTCTAATTGAGCAAACATTTGGCCAAATTAGCAAAACCAAACTCAGAAATTTCATTGTCAACATAATAACCTTGACACTGAGTCGCATGCAACAGTTCATAATTTACTCATCAACACAAACAATAGAACCGCTCTGGACTCTTGTTTCACAAGATGATGAATTATCAAAACAAGAAAATACAGAAAAAGTCAAAATAATCAACCAAAGTGGTAACACAAGTGTGGCGTCGTGTCCAACTTGTTTTTATATGACAATCGGTCATTATTTTGCATTCCATTTCGAAAAAAAAAACAATAACAAAACTATGAATGAATCTGATAACCAGTTTCTTCTCGAGTTCAACTTACGCAAAACGACGAGTAAGCGAACTCGTTTTACTACTCCCAACAATGGCAATTTTGTGTTTCCAATCAAAAAACCACAAGGCTAAAGCCACACCACAAGTGTTGTAACCTAAGGTTTAATTTTTTCGGAATTAACAATAAATTTCCACGAGTCTCATCGTTTTCAATGGAGTTTGGGGGAAACAATAAACAACGCGACTGTAAACGAATAAACGAATAAAATTCGCCCAGTCGAGCTTGAAGTCGTATATTCAACGTTGGCTTTGAAAATATTCCCTGTTTACATTTTCGCTTTATCGCATCTGTATGTAGATCGTAGTCGATCTTTGGTTATTGTCAACATACGTAGTCTTCCCACCTATAGCACTGGCGCTGATGTGACATTGTGTATCTTTTAGGCATAGAACTTCCCACAGTGCCCCAGTCGCTGATGGCTAAAGGAAGGAAGTTGGCAAACCGTAATTGCCTTGCCTGTCGGTGAGTAATTCGAATCGTTCGCCGTGTATAGAATTGTTTTGCTGTCGAGAATGAGTCATTTGAGATTACCCTTCTTCCCAGATATAGTCTTGCAGTCGTTTCGAAACGAATACCATACATTAGCATCTACTTGCGATGCTCTCCAGCAACGACTACCTACCTATTCTAAATGGCACACATAAACGCGGAGGTTCCATAAAAATGTGTATGAAACGACAAAAACAGCAACAAAAGCACTCGTAACAAGTGCCTGCGGCTTGTGGCACTTGTGTCGTTAATGACAGATAGCGCAGGCAAGATATATACCATACTCGTGTTAAATGAAACAGTCAACGACAACGTCGAAATATTGTTCGTTTAATGCGGTCGGCCTTGACAGTGAATTTCGTTGTTGAAGTTGTCGTCGTTGTAGCTGTCGCGTTTTTTTTTTTCTATTTTTCGGTGTTTTTATTTTCAAATTCTGTCTCTGCCCATATAAAATGCTGGGTGGGAGAGTTCTACACCTAGTCAATATGAATGCGATTGGGTAACACAACAAACACTCTCTGTACACATAGCTACAGATGAAAATAGTAATTGAATGAATAGGGGGAGAATGCAAATTACTCGGCTGAACACTGTATTGCTCGTTTGTGACGCATTTTATTGAGTGTGCACTTGAAATTATTATTTATTTTTGATTCAATAAAAGTAAATATAGAGCGCGAGTGGAAAAGTTTTTCAAGCAAATGTGCAAGACGTCAGGTGCTGTTGTTGGTTTGCAAAAACATGTGTACACATCACCGATTTGTTATTTGTTTATACAACTGTCTGACAAGTTGAGTGAGGTAATTCACATTAGTTTCTTTTGTAATGCATTCATAACTAGTGTGTGTCAGTTCAGTATTTGTATTTTAAAGTCTGTCAACTAGTTTTTAAAGGTAAATACTTGGTATATGGTCTGTCCGATAAAAAAGGGTGAATGATGGCATGCAGTAATATTTGCCCGTAACCACTTTCAACCGCCATTTTCTGGTTCTTAAGGTGAGACCCCTAATATCAGAGGCAACAACAGGGTATAAATCGCGTACCTTCTTTAAGCACGCATGATACTCGTACGTAAAGTGCCCAATTGAGCTATAAATTAATACTGTGTCAACTTATTTCAAAGAAGTTTATACCTATTATTATACAATTCATTAAGGAAAACTAAATGAGAGTATTTCCTTTCACTGATGGGCTATCTTTTTGGTTTAAACGTAGGTTAGTTTTTCTACAAGTGTTCAAACTGTCATTTGATATTATCTTCTTCTTATTTGACACTGATGTTTTTGGGAATTACTCTATGGAAACGATTAAGTCAGAAGTCGGTGAACGAACTGAATATGACATTTTGCATAAAACTAAACTTGAAAGTAGGACACATCAAATGTTCAGAATCTAGTACATACATGTCAATACACATGCGGGTTGAAATCACGTGACTTTTGAGACGATCTTCGTCAAAACGATCTGCATATCTCTAAAAGCAATTCGGCAGAGATTATGCCAAGAATTTTAAGGAATAATCTACTCCATTTTCAACAAAAGTGAACAAAATTTTAGTCGCATCGTTCTAAATGTAGGCTATTGTGGTCTATATAGACTATTATGGTCGATATAGACTATTATGGTCGATATAGACTATTATGGTCGATATAAACTATTATGGGCAATATAGACTACTATGGTTGATCTATTACTTGGGTTCTTTCAGTTTAGGAACTTGTTATAACCATCAGAATAGTTTTGAATTTTTATGCCCTTAAACTTAAAGGGTCAGGTTTCACAATTATACAAAACTTTGACTGCAAAAAAAAATCTATTACATTTACTTGAAATTTTTAAAGAAAAAGAGCTTGGGCGAATCTTTTAGCTCTATAAATCTTAATCTAAGCAGTATAGTAACAAAACAACAGTATATCTGCAAACGATCTTCCATATTTAGGTATAACATCCGTCAAATGAAAAACATTGCGATCATAAATGATGGAGTACTAATTTACCGATACTGGGCGCTTGATTTCACAAGTGCTAGTGTCAGAATTTTCATTTTAAATCACTAATTGCGTGTTAACAACAGTGGTAGTTCGACCACAAGCTTCACTTGATTATGACCCGAAAACTAAACCATAAATATTAACTTAGTTTTAGAAATCTGAATGACGATTAAATTAAGGGGACCTTAGTGATAAATACACTCTCAAAAATGTAGTAGGCCAGATTTGAGTTGATTTTGTCACGAACAAAATTTATCGGTATCGTTTCTTTAGCTACGTCTATTATATAATCGAAAAGTCAACTTAGTACTAAATCGAGCTATTCGTGAGTCGATTTTTCAGCTTTCATAAACGTCAAATGTTTCTTTCAGGTTAGAAACTTCTTCTTTCATCAAGTCCAACTAAACAAAAACCGTTCACGTGATTAATCTAGACCTGCAGTCAGATTTAACAAGCTAGAATTATGAACGTCGACATTTTCACAATACAAAATCTGACAGTTTGTAAGGCTTTTACGCGTTTAAGTGAATACCCTTAAGGAAACTATAATTCCACTTATACTATAAACAATTGAAAAAAAAAATATACACATAAATTCCAACGAAATTTAAATGAGGTTATGAGTATAATTTTTTTTTTTTTTTTTCAATTGTTTAGTATAAGCGGAGTTATAGTTTCTTTAAGGGTATTCACTTAAACGCGTAAAAGCCTCATAAACTGCAGAAATTTATCTACCACATCTTAAATGAACTGTCAGATTTTGTATGAATAGTTTACGCAGACCTCCTAATTTTCCGCGACGATTTAGGCTTGAAAATCAACAGCGGATAGTTGCGCAAATTACAAATGTCAAACTTTGACAGACAGTCGTCTGTTGTTTGTTTCCAGAGTTTTTTTTAGGAAGATCTCAAAATGGTAAGAATTCAAGTAAAAAAAAATGTTTGTTTATGATTTGCTGCAAAACGAAAACAATTTGAACAGCTGAGTTTGACAACCGACTCCGAGGGGTGTTCACTTAAAGCACCGCAGAAATTTATGAATTTTCGAGCTGCATAAAATTATGAGATTAAGTAAATATCCTTTTTATAAAAAAAAGAGGATAAAATAAAATATTGCTTCAAATAAATGTGCAATACACTTGCATGTATTTTTTTTTGAGCGTTTAGACTTTTAAGGTGGAATGTAATTGCCTAACATTTATTCGATAAAAACCCAATCGTACCATTCACATTCATTGTCCTCCAAATATTCCAAATGTTTAAATATTAAACCCGTCCAATTAACGCTTAAAAAAAATCTCTGTTGAATTGCGCGCGGAATTAGTGCGGAAACTCTTGAGGTGAGAACACATTTGGCCTCGACTGATTATGCACGTGAACGGAACTCCCCTAGGGATTTTTTTTGCTCATTTTAAGGTAAGCCGAATTTTTTTTATAAATAATTCATTTTTCATTTTTGATAAATAATAAAATTTCACTTGAACTAGATACTAGACATAAGAGTTCGAACTCGATATGTTGTTAAATTCCTCCGCTTAATTTTAAATCAACGGTGTTTCTGTAGAGAAAGTAAAGTCCCAATCGCTTGAGTTGAGTGGGGCTTGATCTCGATGAGTTTTTCGCACACTTATTATAATTTCGGCAGATGTATTTAGTTTTTGTCTTGGAAAAGTATGAAAACTGGGGTGTGAGAAACATCGAGCATTATTGTTCTTAGCTTCGTCGTGATCATTAAAAATCCTTAGCATTTGTTTCTGCAAAGTACAACAAGGTCTTCGCTGGAACTTCGCTTCCTTAGGAACCATAGAAAACGGTTGCAGTAAAAAGTATAAAGTGTAACTCGACAGAGCACACTGAAAAATTGACTGAAACATGTGAAAATTTCCTTTAAATAAGTTAAAGCGGCCAGAAATATTAACTACAGCAATTGAATCGCAATAGAACGAACACATTTGCTGATAGACCCAACTATAACAAGTGCGTTCTATTTAGGCCTACGTGACTTGTTTTTGTAAATAATGACGATCCCTTTGCCATCAAATAGGTACACAGCTGTATGATACCATTTTACAATATTCTAACAGTAAATATTGCGTTAGCGCATTGTCTCATTCACAATACGGTGTACGTTCCTTTTTGCATTTGCCCAGTTGATCACGCAACGTGAACTAGTTCATCACAAAAGCGACACAAGTCTGTTTGTATTATGTGTGGAACATGCCATCATTCCCATGAAGCAGCGGGTTTTTGTTTCCAATATTTAACTCGCAACCGATCAAAGCGGAAATGTAATTAAGCCTGGGGAAAGAGCGAACATTACAAAGTGCATAGCAGACAACATTAACCAAGCATTTGTTTGACATTCCCAATGTTCGTCTTATCAGGTGGGAGTTTCAATCTTATCTAGACGGATTTATCGCTCAATAAAAGCCAATACGAGATATGAACGCGATTGCAAATCGTAGTAAGGAAAGTCAAATTTGCAAGGCAAACTTTAAGCGGATTAAAGTTGCAGTTACAAACATGTCTTTGGCTGGAGATCGCGTGAGTTTTATGTTAATTTATTGCATCGCGACCGAAAATGTTGCGATTGAGCATTGCAATCGCATGCAGAAAGTTGCAAAGTCACTTTCTCTGCGGCAGACAAAGGCGAACCGGCAACCAGCAAGAGGTTGTGGCGGGGAAAACGAAAAATGTTTACAAATACAAACTGCCGGGATGTGGAGTCGTATCCGAATCAGTGGATCCGCTCGTTTAACATGGAGTGACACATATTAATTTAAAAATTAAGCCGTGTAGCTATGGCTATGTAATATACGATTTCGCATGACAGTTCACACACAAACTGATTAATAGCACTTTCGTTTGCATACAACGTTGGGGTATAACTTTTCGGACAGTTTGAATGGCAATACATTTTTTTTTCACATAAATTTGCTCACCGATGGGTTTTGATGATTATGGATATTGTGACTGTTGGCGAAACAAATTATTTATTATAAATTGATACAAAACAAAATAGTTATCAATATAGTTTTAATACATTTGGTAACCCATAAAAATAGATTCCACACTTTGTGGAAAGTTTTAACAACTGTCAAAAAAAAACTATTGTAAATAGAAAATATCATAATCGTTTATTGAACAGTTTTCTTTTAGTTAATAGTTAAGCAAATAAATTTATAACGTTTTAAAGCAGTTTTAGCAAAATAACGCCTTTAATTTTCCCTCCAAATTTTGTCAAGAGTTTTAGAGAAAGTGTGTTACAATAAATTTCAACCCAACCCCAAACAGTGACAGAGATGTCAGCGACATCGCCTAACCACGCCGATTATAGGACCTTGGAAAGATGAAGTTATATTTAGAGAATCTTATATGTAAATATAGGCGAAGGCAAATAGTTAAGAACCACTTTCACTTTTTTGTTGTAAAACTTGAGGAAATATGAAATGCTGTGCGTTGTTTTTCAATATGCTACGTATAAGCCAGGTCACTGTAATGGTATACATTTTTACCACTGACGAACTCTAGTACAAATCAATGCACTAGAGATCTTTTACAGGACTTGTTACCCTATAACGAGAATGAGTCTCTACAGACCGAACATTTCGATTGACCGTATAGGGTCAATTGCTAAATGGTGTAAGAGTGTGCGTTGGCAATCGTGTTCTGGAATCTAAGGGCTTGGGTGGATGATACCCCATAAAGTTGGAGAGTACTTTTTGAAGCCTTTTGACCAGCTTAACGCCGCTGTACAGCCCGTAAAAATAGCCGTTAAATCTCGTCCCGCACAATCCACTCGCACAACCTAAATCGAATGAAATCCAGGGCACTCATTCCCTAATTTTTCAGACGATTATCGTTGAAACGATAGACGTCCAAAAGTAGCCACCAACTGCCAAAATTACTAGTTTGAAACATTAAATTATCCACAAATGTAATGAAAGCTGACGATAGTGAAACAAATTCGGGCAAAAAATAACTTGTTATGGTCATCAAAGTTTCAAAGACGATATCGTCACAACGATTATTGTTATAAGGAATCTGCCCCAGCAAATCGTAAGCGGATCTTTTAGAACGTTGTCAGTATTGCAGTTCCACTGCACTTACTGTTGAAATCTACTTCCAAAGAGGTTATGGGGGTATGTGCCGCCGTTCATTACCGACCCTGACAAGTTCTGAAAATGAAATTAAATTAAAAATTAAATCTCAGAATGCCTGTTAACTTTCAGAAGGTGATTTTAGTTATAACCTCTGCAATTAATTGGGAAAAAGCCGTAACATTCTATCGAATGTCAGCTATCTGGCATAAGGTCCAAAAAAACAATCACATTCGCTAATTAAATAAATAAACATCGTAGTCCTTGACAAAAACAAACTCGTTCAGCGCATGATTCATTGGGCCACACATGACTGAGTCAACAGAATCTACGACATCGTGGGCGTTTCTCATCACAAAGAATCTGCCAGCTCTGCACACAATCTGGTCGCTCGAACGATAAAGAAAACAACAACGAAGATGATTTTAAAGTCCTCATTTCTAATGTGGGTTTCAATTAGTCACTCTCATTACAGTACCTCCATTGTCTTAGCCCTACAGTACAGTTTACATCTCCCTCCTGCCGTCCGAACTGCTGCCTTTCAATGGCTATAGAGCTGGCAACCATATGAGATGAGAAATCTAATTCATTTACAAGATACAATTACGTTCTTCAATCAGAAACTAATTCCATTTGCAAATTTCCTCAGACTGTGTAACTAGCTTATTCTCCACGTCTGTATATCTGTGTATGTGTTGCTGTTTTTTTTTTCCGGAAAAGTATACAAAGTGCGACTACGTGAGAACGTCAGACTTCCTCATTAGGTTTTTGACGCCTTAGTACGAACGTCGAGGAAGCCCGGGCAGACGCAAAAGAAGCCAGTTGAACTGATTTTCCTTCTTCATAATATACATACTCGTTGTTTTTTTCTCTTTTTTGTTTGCCCTCCTCTTCACATTTTCATTATTTGATATTCGATTCGGAGTCGACTTTTGCACATTGGCATGGCAAAGCCAATGAACCGCCACAAATGGCTGGTTGATGGTGTACCTGTGAGTAATCCGCTTCCTCCTTCTGGATGCAATAAGTAGATTAACGCAAATCACGTGGATTGATTACTTTTCTTATATTTCTTTCCCCTGTACTCAATCTACGAACTGTTGGTTTTGGGTGGTTTTATATTTGCCAAGTCTAACATTGTTCCTTGAATCGATTACGAAGAACAATTCAGCGGTGACTTAAGGACCTATAATTGGATGAAATTTTTGCTGAATCGTGGGTAATATTTTCAGATTTTGGAGATGGTGGTGCTTCACTTACGGCCCAGTCGGACACTGAGCGAGGGGATCCAGTTTAAACGGCAGGAAAAACTCAAAATGTCACTTAAAGGTTTATTCCACTGTTCATTCGAGGGTATTCAACTGTTCTGATAAAGCTTCTGAAAAGTATTTTGGAGTACAGGATCCTAAATTAGAAAATATTTGACGAAAATCATAAAAATTAATTAAATTTAGTGCTTTCTTGAGTGTGTCATGATTTGAACATTCTTTTTTGACTCCCTTCTGGGTTCATATAGGACGACCTCGGAAAACGGATGCGACTTTATCGATCAAAATCTTGCAAATACCGCGAAACGCTAATCGACTTTAAAGCTTGATAACCACACAAAAATATGGCGCCGCAGTAACATCGATTTAATGTCGAAAGAAAAATCATGTCCGTGACGTTGTATTGTGTCAACGATTCCGCCACAAGAGGTTTGCATTTTTTTTAATACGTCACAATATAAGAAATTACTGCGTCGCAATATAAATTCGCATATACTTCGTAGACAAAGTGCGCAATTTTTACAACAAAAAATGAATCATGCGAATGTATTTGCATTCAATTTCCATCCACATTTGTCAAACTTTCAATACGATAGATGAACAAGTTTCGTGCGACCCAGTCGTGAACTGTTTTCCTACGCTTACCTGTCCTATTTTCGTGGAAGTTGTCACATACTGAAGAACTGATATCATTTGCTTGCCATTATAATCCTCCTTCAACAACATTCATGTTGATAATTTTAATTGTATTCTGTCAAAAAGAATATACGCAATTGTTGACTTACACAAAAGTAATAAATTATATCACAGGGATTGTCATACCGATGATTCAGAAGAGATTGATTGTATAAATCAGGCTTCTCCAGACAAACACCCCTCAGTCTGCTGTTTGTGATTCATCAGCAAGCGACTATGCGAATAGTTAATTAATTTCTTAAGTAGTTGTGCTTTTTTTTTATGATAATTTATCGCCATTGAGGCAATCTCCTAACTAAACATGAGCTGCTTGCTGTTTGTAAAGTAATTGATATGCAAATGATATTCAATGACTTCGTGTGTTTGTGAGAGAATTTTAAAAACAAAATTATCCCAGCTTCGAATTTCTCGCCGACTGCAGAGACCTCTTTATTTATGGTTCAGCGTAATTTAGCTCACGCTCTTGTAACAGTACAGTCGTCTTCATCTGATGCGAGTATGAAGTGCATACTTTTTTACGAAATTAATTTGTTGAGGCAACATTCATGGCGCATAATACAAAACAAGTGCACAGATGGACGTGCCTGGGGTGGGCAATCAGATGACAAAGACGTGGTCAAGTTACGATTTTTTTCTTTTCGTTGGAAACATTCTGCAGAGCACAGTTTTATTGCAGTGCATGCCAAGTCACAATCGGTTTAAATTTATTTCAACGGACATACACTCATGGTAATGTTCAACAATAGGCGGGGTATGGTTTCTCAATAGATATTGTGGGTGGTGACGGAATGACTTGTGACATCGACTGCCACTATAGGGTTATGTATGACTAATAAGCTTTGCTGATGGAAGTGCTTCGTCTAGGGAATTCATTTTAATTTCGACTGCCCTATTTAGTTAGAGTGTCTGGTGGGGTGAAAAAAAAAATACAAAAAATAAAGCATTGGATTTGGGACTGGCATTTAGGGAAGCCCTACTGATGTAGGGAAACTGACCAAGAGGAGTTACCAAGTAGTGGATGATGGGTAAAAATAGCTATTGCGATAATCGAAAAATAGGTAATTTGGTAGCACTGGGCGTAAGTAAGCGTCATACAATTTGTTATTAAATTTCATTATTAATCTCCTTCAAAAATGTCTACAAAGTTTAGCAGAGCAGTATCCTGTTCGCTCACTAAATTCTTAACTTCATATAGATGTACCGATTGCAAGTTTCCATACTCATTAAGCTCGCGAAATATATGTCGGGTACATTAAATCGAAGATAAATTTTGACATAAAAACGGAGGAACAAGTTTGTGTTGTTTACTTTGGATTTTTTAGAGGAATCCGCAGACAACATTTGCGTGGTAGATTTTTATGCTGCATTTATAACATCACACATTCCTAACACGGAAGATTAAGGGGATGAACAATTCAAAATAGCCGTGTGACAGAAAGGGAAAGCATTACCAAACACGTATTTTGATCGGCGATCTTTTTTAGGTGGTAGAAATTATGGGAAAGTTCTGTAGGCTGATACTTTTACAACGATGGCTTTCGAGATTTCGCTTCCCTATAAAACAAAATGGCTTCCGGACAGGAAGGGACAGCATTACCAAACACGAATTTTAATCGGCCATCTTTTTTAGGTGGTAGAAATTATGGGAAAGTTCTGCAAGCTGATACTTTTACAACGATGGCTTTCGAGATTTCGCTTTCCTATAAAACAAAATGGCTTCCGGACAGGAAGGGACAACATTACCAAACACGAATTTTAATCGGTCATCTTTTTCAGGTGGTAGAAATTATGGGAAAGTTCTGCAAGCTGATACTTTTACAACGATTGCTCTCGAGATTTCGCTTTCCTATAAAACAAAATGGCTTCCGGAAGTGATGAACGGACAATTATTTATTTATATTGTATAATAACTGATTAATGAAATATTACCACTCTCATTTCACATGTTTGAAATCAGAAATAGAAATGTTTTCAAGTGATTGCAAAAATGTTTTTCCGTTTTAAGTATCTATATTATCAATGATACTTTAGGCGTTTGATTTGTGATCTCATTCTTACGACTTTATTGGCATGGACTGTGGACAAATGGATCTTTCTGTCCCGTCTCGTGGAAAAATGGGCATGCGTGATATTGTAAATGCAGTTTCAAAGAAAACGCAAAACCAAAAAAACCCTTTTCAAGCGATGAAAAAAAAAAACGACGACCAATAGGGAACTTACAGGACAAACCTAACTGCAATATTGAGCCAAACGCATAATGGTTTTTGTCCCAACTAAATCATGTTAAATAGGTTAGCGAGCGTTTATCTTTGCTGTGGAGAATTAAGCGCGAGTTACATATAAGACCACCCCAGCTACATATGAGACCACCCCCGAAGAAGAGATGCACCGCTCAACACATGGCACGAAACCTTTGTTCCTAAATAGATTGCCTGCCTAAAAAAGGATGCACCCAGAGGCAAGCAGACCGGAATGAGAGGGTATAAATAGAGGAGACGAGAGCCATGTGCGCCAGAAGAAGATTAGAATGTCTTAGAACAGTATTTAGAAAGAAATACCTAAAGTATTTTGTTATTTTTTGATAATTAAATAAAAAAACAAAAACTAAAATTCGCGGCAGGATAGACAGATATGAACCTAATAAAGGGGAATAGCCGCGCAGCTTGCATAGGAGATGAAATGTTTGGTAATATCTTGTAACGCCCCCGCAGACGAACTGTGTAGACTCTCTGTTTTGATGTTAATACGTCTTACCACTTTCTGAACGCCTGAAACCCTTTATCAACACCTTTTTCGGCCGCAAGCACTGTATGGTTTCAGGGCAGGAAATTTCACAGTCGATACAATTTTTAACAGATCCTGGAAAAAACCCAAGTCCAAATCAATAATCACAACCTTTTTGTTGATTTTAAGGCGGCATATGACAGTTTTTTTAAAAGTCGAGCTATAGAGCCATGTCTAGTTTTGACATCTTAGCCGAATTCGTTCGCCTGTCCAGAATGACGAAAGAAAGCTCACTGCTGCATCAAAGTCCGTAACGAGATCATACCGAGACCTTTGACATTAAAAAAGGATTCAGAAAATGTCATTTTTTTAAATATCATTTCAATAGATTGTGCGAAACTCCAAAGTCGACACAAAAGGCAGAATCTTTCCAAAGTCAGTGCAACTACTGTTTGCCTATAGCGAAAATATTTTCACAGAACGCATCTTGCTGTCACTAGTGCATTTGTATTGAAGCGGTCTGCCAAAATGTACCTAGCGATAAATGAGATCAAAAACAAGTGTATGCTTTTAACTAGAAGGAACAACAAATTCGACGGAGCTTTAACTTTAAGAAGGTAAGGGAATTTGTCTACCTAATACATTACAACAACATCTATTCGGAAATTAAACGAAGGATAACGCAGTAGATGAAGAACCTACTCTATGCGACACGCACAGGTGGAGGGAGACCTCACCAACTGGAGGCATTTAGATAAGTAAAGTCCTTGTTAATGGAAGACTAGGTTCATGCCGAACTGCAGCGGCAAAAGGAAAGAAAACTTGTCACGGAACATTCTGAGTAGTGTTTCGTGTAACAATCAGAGTGGAGCTGTTTCCATCAGGTATATAGGATAGACGTGCAGTTCAGGGAGCTAAGCGATCCCTCCGTCTAAAAGTTATGGTGCTTAAAATTTCAGATAAATGAGTTGGCCTTAAGTTCAGTCGTATATAAGTTGTAAGATGTCTACGAGATTACTGTGAATGAGTTGTACAAAGGTGCTGGTTACCCGTCCTTTCCGCCATAAATTCTGCATTTTTACCCACTCAACCAGGTGGTGGTTACTCCTTCAGGTGTTTACAGCTTTTTTATTCACCAATCTGGAGATATGACGACTTAAGGCCTTAGATCGGATGGGGATTTGGGATTTTGTTAGGGCTAGACTAGCGAGTACCTGCAAGCTTCCCAGGACCCTGTAGCATGAAGTAACGATGTACATTTGGCTTCCCGAAAGAAGTATGTACTCAAAGAGGAGAAAATGCAGTTGAATATGACTACAAAGCGAAGACTTTTAAGAGGAAAAAACGTGATAAAATTCCACGAGAGTAATTTATCATAAAAGTCAACGTTCGATTCCACTGCAACATAAACTGATTCGTGGCCCATTTCGGGCGTTTAGAGAACTTAAGTGTGGTTTCGCCCATTTCCTTCTCTAGTTTAATACAAAAATTATGCATAATGTTGGCAGCAGTTTCTTCATCGGGCAAATATTCATTCATTCTTCATTCTAGAAATTTTGCAAAAAGACGCGTCAAGATAATAACAAAAAATATCAGCACAAGTCCTTGCGGACTCGATTTAACAGACTTTGTTCGACGTAACAAAGGACGTAAAATTCAGACACATTTAATACCGACTTTGACGCATTTGTGTGTCAGATTAAATCTGTAACGCGTAATCCAACAAGCAAAATAACTCGAATGGACTAGGTCACCCTTATTTGCAAGCCTGCCCGTTTTGTGTATTTTATTTGGCACGCCGTTACGTACCAATACGAAAAGCAACCCCAGCGCAAAAGAAAATGAAAAACTCGGTCGGATTCAAAGAATATAAATGTTAACAAGGAAAACATATAACAAACTTACTACTGCCATTTGCGGCGGTGGGTGACGCTGATGAGACTTTCTCCAGTATTTTCCCGACCGATGGCGAAGAGGAGCTTGCTCTATTTGATCCACTAGAATTGGATCGTTGCGGCTGATGTTGCTGCTGCTTTATCTCTTGATGATTTCCTTTCTTTGGAATATCTACTTCACAGTCGTAAGATGCATCAGTCAAGAGATCCGGATTCTTAGGAACCGATAGCAATGCGACTTTCTTTTGTGCAGACTGCTGCTGTTGCGGTTGTTGTTTATTTGTCGACGTTTCGCCGCAATAATAATAAGTCTCGAGTAATTTTCTCGATGGAAATGATTTTCGCTTCAACTCCATGCAACTTTTGGCCTTTTTCACTTCACTGCTGTTGCCACTGTTAGCCGACGAATCGACGTGCTCTTTTGCATTGAAAAGTTCATGGCATAACTTTTGGCTGCGTCGCTTGTGTCTGTGATGAGTCAGAGACTTGTTTCGAGATGTGGCAAACTGATGCTGCTGGAGATTTTGCTGCTCTTTGGGAGTCAGACTACTCGTACTGCGGCAAATCTTTAGCGAAGTCTTTGAGTAGATGGATGTTGGAGATGATTTTGACACGATCTGCTTGCACAGGTAAACGTCGTTAAGATCGTAACGCTTGCTCTTTGGCTTGGGCGACAAGAGGCGAATTGTGGTGGCTTTTGCTGAGGGTTTTTCTTTGCCGCCACTGCTACCGGAGGGGCTGGTGATCTGCGACTTGACAACAGTTGTCGTCTGGGATAGATATGAATTCGATTGGATGAATACTCCGTCACAGGTTATCTTAATTGTTGTCACCATTATATTTGGTGTAGTCAGTGATGGTGATTGTTTGCACAGATGATGGATGTTGCCAGGAGTGGCATTGCGAAGTTGCTGAATTTCTTTTTCTTTATTTTTTTCACTGAATACTTTTCACTGGGAACTGGTAGTTTTGTTTGTATTCCTCTATAATATTTAGGTTTCAGCCAGAAGCTGAGATGGGATTTGATTTATCAGGTGGGTTTGTTTTTGCGGTGCGGGGCGACGTGTTTTAAACACTATAAGGTGGCTTTTTAACTTACTTGTTTTGAATTACTATTCAAACTAGAGGAGACTATAAATGAGCGAAATCAGTGGCGACAAAATTTACGGACAAAAATTGTCGCCTGAGGTTTTCAAAGGAAATACATATAAGTGCTAATTATTGATGTCCACACTGACACAAGGATCATAGTTTACACAGAAGCCTGTTAGTACCCCGACAACAGTTCCACTCTGGTGTGAACTGCTAATATTTGGTAAGCTTTTCGGTTAGCGCCATCTAGCCGTGACTGTTTGAACCTGTCATGATTAAACCGCTTTTTTGTAGTGACAATGATGAGATTTTGTATAAGGCTCCAGAGTAAAACTCTCAAGATTCGAAAGACGCCTGAAATATCCTTCTTCCAAAAACCAGCAAACCACAGAATGAGGAGTTTGTAATTATATCCACGCAGATAGCGTAGATTCAAAACCCGAATGCTAGCTTTAGCTTCGATACTCAATAGTAACAAAGCGGTGCTCACCAGTAACAAAGCGGTGGTATCTGGAACTTACTACCAGTGGAAGTTTTTGGGTTTGATAAATGAAAACGAAAGGGAGAGTCTTTTGAGCAAAGTCGTCTTTAACCTCTTTTTTTCTGAATTTTCTACAAAAATCAATTGAGAACATTTAACAGGATTCGCCTTGAACTCTGAGGCAATGATTTCTGAAATAGTTATCGAACTCAGGATCAAGGAGACAGAAATTTGCCATCTAGAACCTCGCTAAATGCCGATGAACCGCGAGAAGAGCACTGTTCATTTGGGCCTTTTACATTCGAGCGCTACCATGTGATTGTTTGCCTTGTGCGACTGGTTAATTAAATTAATATATCTTATTAGTGGTACCGCTTTTGTCAGGCGTTAAAACAGCAAATAGTCAAATAAAGTCCCGCAATCATTGGTAAGTACTTTGTGCTTGTAGCCATCTCACTCTAAATTGTAAAAACATGTGATATCTGACAGGTAAAGAGAGGACAACGACAACCTTACTGAAAATGTGAAACCTAATGTGTTGACGAACATTTAATGATTTATTTTCCACTTTTACAGCAAAAGTTTATAAGTACTACAGAAAAATACTAAGCTATGACTAAACATTTGGCATATTCTTCTTTACCACCAGAGTCTCGTAAATTAACATATCGTTTTCCTATTAGCATTATTCTCCATTTGCCGTTCGCATTTTGTTCTTCCGCGTGTGTTTTGGCAAGCCGCCGGCGATTCTTCCGTCGACTATCACCGCAACGTCAATCATTTAATACGATACATGCATTGCCTGGGGGCAAATTCCGTATATATAACAATAATCTTCTGGGCGATACTGTTTTTGAAGTTTCGATAACCATAATAATAAAAGTTTTATTCTGGCCGAATATGTTTGACTGTCGTCAGCATTTATTACATTTGTGAAAATAAATTGGAATAAGCTCTCAAACTCGTAATTGTTGTACTTAGTTGCCAGTTTCGACGGTAATCATCTAAAATGTTACGGAATGAGTGCCCTGGATTTCGCAGATGAACGACGAACAAAATCTTCTTCCAGGGACCTCGCAGCGAATCGCCTGGCTTACTGGATCTTAGTGCTTGGAATTTAAGTTTTCCCGTTCTTCTATGGAATATGGCACACAATATAATAAGTATCTGACTAGGAAAATAGAAAATAATTTAAGAAAAACGCTTCAGATCTTCTCGCAGTTCTTAACCTCTGTATCTCCGTTATCATTATAAACGAACGTTCTCTTTACGACTAAGCCTTATATTCGCATCGTGTACAACTTTCCCCACCATTTAAATCCCTGTACTTTTGCATACCGTTTTCCTATTAGCGTTAACTTTGTTTTGATATTGTTCTTCCGCGTGTGTTTTGGCAATTTGCTGGCGATTCTTCCGTCGACTTTCGCCGCAACATTATAAACTAGACGGCGAACAAAATCTTCTTCCAGAGAACTCAAAGCGAATAAATGAACCTGCTCTTTAACGACAAAGCATAATTTTAGTCTCATGTACAACGTTCGCTTCGATTTTAATCCACTTAACACATCCGGTAGAAGAGAGTATTCGATGGAATTAGGGTCATAACTGTGCAACCTATAATGCTTCGGCTAAAGGGAAGTAGCATCACAAACACTTGAAAAAGGCTGCGCCATTCAGAGAGCAGTCATTGACTTAACACTCACAAGTGATTTGCTTTGCTTGAATTTAAAATTTTAAATACAATTCCAAAAAAAAAAACAACCAAAAAGGACGCACGACATCATCTTCCTCAAAAAAGAAAATAAAGAGCCAACCCCTTTGAGATGTAATATAACTTTGACATTCCTCTCCAGATTCCACTTTATTTTTTATTTTTTTTTTTATTTTTAATGAAGCAATTTCATCTAGTCCTCGCCTCGTTTCATTAATAATTCAAATCAAGTATAAGTAATTGTTCAACGTACACAATGCATATACGGCTTTTGGCCCCCACAAAACACGCAACAACAGTACAATATCAACACAGAAATTAACCTATTAACTGTGTACGGAGGACAGGAAATTAAATTTCGTCTCTCGTTGACGTCGTTAAACAATTGCGCGACATTCCAAATTTAGATTGCGCGCATAAGAAAAACTCTCAAGAATTACAAAAAAAAAAAACGAAATTCCGTTCTTAATTCGCTACATACAAAAGTGTTCTTGTTCTCCATTAATTTTCCGCTAAGAATGGGAAAACAATTTGTTCAAGTGGGACCAAGAGGTTGGTGAGCTTTAATCCGATTTATTGTGATATTCCGGGAATACGCGAGATTTAATGTCAACTGTCAAATGGAACAGGCATTTGTGTGCCAGATTGAAATACGTATGACACATGGTATTCGAACATACACTGACTGCAATTACTTTATCTGTCAGGAATAAAATGCACTCATCATCGCGGTTGCACACACTATCACTACGATCTGCGAATAAACCGACTAGTCACTATAATTAGTTATTATTTGTTCGCAGAGAAAGTTTATAGTTTCATTTCAGCAGTAGAGGCATATCCCGGAGGTCTAAAGCTACGCTTTCATCGAACACAAACAATATACGACGCACACGAACAGTAACATTGGATTCAAAAATATGCACATCAGTAGGATGAAGCGACTTTTGTTTGACTGTCACTCACGAGTTTGAATAAATCCTACTGTCACCATATGTGGCGGTTATTTAACATTCTAGCGAATAAATTTGAATATTCTTGTCACTTTCACTGCGCGCGCAGACGTAAATGGATTTTCGCGTCGTATTGTCTTTACCGACCGAAAGACAGACAACAATCAAATCGATTAACAGTCAAATTAAACATTTTAATTGTTTACCTATATGCTTAATATACCGTTCCGCGCAGTCGTCGCCTGCGAGGTTTGTATAGTTGATGAATAAACTAACGTATGGTACAGCAGAGGGAATCCATCGACATTTACGATTAACGTCTAACCACTGACTGACTGAACCAAACTTGGAATGTACTTCTTCGCCAACAGAGGCGCAGGCATAGTAGTGTATACTGTATAGACAGTGTGTGTGCAGTAGCAGCACCCAAACCACTTTCCTCTTCTGTCGAGTTCGATACAAGTGTGTTGTGGTAGATTGGATAGCTGGAATGTGGGGGGTTAGAGTTTACGGTTTTTTTTTATATTCCCCGAACAAGTGTCGCCAGATAGAATTGTTTGGGTTAATTGAGGGTTAATTTGTTTTGTAGCCCCGCATTAACAATATTTATGGAGGAATAACGAAATCAAAGAGCCATTTTAATTAACTGACAGTTTTGAACTGTCAATGATGTCGGTATTGAAAGATGCTCTTGTCTTTCAACAGAAATGCTCACGTTCTGTCAGTTTTGATTTGATGATTATATTTTACGAATGCTTTCCGAAAAGTGCATAAAATTATCTCAATTCTAAGCTAACCAAATAACGCGAAAACAACTGACAGACACTATCTGACATTTATTAATCATTATATAAATACGTGGAGCAAACTCGGTTCAGCCCCTTTTTAGTTGCCTTGAAAGTATATAATTTGAATGTTATATCATTGAAAAGATAGTGTCGAGAGGAAGTGCACAAAATATACATATATCTTTGCATTGTGTTAAAGGAATGTACATTAACGAATTCGTTAGAAATTGCAAAAAAAAAATCAATTACCGGATTTTTGTTTCTCTTTCGGCGGTTTTCTTTTTTAGTTCTGAACTGTTATACAAAAAGTTCGTGTTTCTATTTTAGCTCAGACACATCAGAGCTCAGAATTTGTGTTTCTTTTTTCGTTCAGAGCATGACCAGAGCGCGCTCTATAAGCTCAGAATAAATTGACAAAGCAGGCTGAGTAAAAAGCTGATTACACACTTAGGGCCGGTCTGTTCACAGCTGGTTAAATCCGTGTTTGGGTTACCATAGATTTAGATTAGCCCATGATTTTTAATCTGTGATAACCGATGAGTGAACGATTTTTCACTTCTGTCACAAAACCATTGCTTTGCGACAAATCGTTCCATATTTTCAGTTTATTTGTCAATTCAGTGATTGACCGAATCTATGGTTACAATTATTTGTTTTCCGGGTTCGTTTGTTTTTGATAATTAATTTCTTAAGGTATTTTATTAATGAATTTATTTTTAGTAAAAATAAAATTTGCTTAGCACAAGATTTTTAAAAATTGAAGAATAAAATCTTGTCGTTCTGAGACAATAAGCATTTTTTTTAAAAACAAAGCCGAATTAAAGCCACAACCAATACAATTGGATTAACTCAATTTATTCAACGACCGTCGCAATTTTCTCATTCTTTCAATATTTTTTTCCAATGAGTGCGCTTTATGAGAGCTGTCATCGGCTGAAAATTTGGAAAATAATCTTACTACATTTTTCGCATCCATTATTGTGTTGGGAACCGTTACTCTTACCTTAAATAGACTGGCGTGTATCATATTCTATACATCTGTCAGTTTGACTACGAAATTGACGAGACAGATTTTTTTTGTTCAGTTCACTCCATCTTGAGTTAAATATATTTCTATATTTATATATACTTTTTCTCCACAATATTATGCAAAGAGTTGTTGTGTATAGCAGATACGTCAAAATTAATACCTTGGCAGTCCTTAAAAAAAATTGAACAAACGAAATTCCAGAAAATCATTGGTTAAATCCCATTAACCGCGCAAAATCGGCTGGTTATCGATTTCTCTAGTTAATATTTTGCTAAACAAACACATTCGATGATAACCAGCTGGAATAACCGATGATTAAAAATAACCAAGATTGAACAAACCGGCCCTTACAGTCACATTTGAGTGAAAAAAAAAACAGAATAAACAAAATAGTTGAAATGGTAGACGAGCCTTATTGTTCTGACACTGAAGGTTAACCAATTCAATAAATAACAATTAATAAGTATTCAATTTATACATATACTTTATTGCAAATAACAGCTATGTGCTCAAGTGTGTTTTATAAATACATCAGAATGTAGAATGATCTAAACACGCTCGGTTCAGAGCGCGAGTTAAGTATCCATAGCAAAACATATTGAGAAAAAAGATAACATTATTTGTATTCAATGATATCTTTAGTCTCTAGTACAGTCTTGCACACAACGCTACAATGATAACATATGTAAAAGAGATAATATCGTTTGTATACAATGTTGGAATATTATCTCTTCTTCATTATCAAGCAAGACGATTGTACGCTTGGGTCTCCTTGTAGATAGATAAGAAAAGTATATAAATACGACTGTATGATGAATTTATCGACAGTCTTATTGTAACTACATAGTAGCCTTAAGCTCCTTTTAGAATTAGTAAAAAGTATTTCAATAATAAAGGACATAGTTCCAAATAAATATTGTTTAATTTTAAAAGTAAGAACCAAGTGTTTTAATTGGCGATCCTGCCAGGAGGTTAAATATACTTTTTAACTTCAATCGAGCGGACCTCGGGAACAAGTAGTGAAATCTAGTATAAACAGAACACTCGCGTTACCGGTTACAAGAATTACCTAGCATAGCAGGTACAAATATAGCTCCTTCGTACGAAGCAGCAAAGCAATTCAGTGAAAGTGTATATGTGGAAAAAAAAACACACAAATTCGACGACAACAGACACGAGTTCAAAATGGAACAACTCGCAGTATTAATGGCAAGATTAGAAGCTTTAGAAACCAGGTGCAACACAGTAACACAAACCCTAGAGCACACACGCACAGAGAATGCAAGGTTAGCAGCAATAATAACTAACCAAAATCAAATAAACACTAATTTAGAAACAAAACTAAATGAAGTAAAATCTGGATTAGGCATAGTACCAAACATACCTGTGCTAGAGGAAATAAGAACCACATATACAGATGGTAGTGAAATACAGTTAGACGCATTTAAAAGCCTACCTATTTTCAACGGCGATCAATCAAATTATCGGTCGTGGCGCGAAGAAGCATCCAGATTAATGGACAGCATTAAAAACCTCAAAACACACAGTAAGTACGCAGCAGCATTGACTATAGTGAAAAGTAAAATACAGGGTGCAGCCGCGAATGTGTTAACTAATTATAACACAATTTTTAATTTTGAGGCGATACGTAACAGATTAGATTATACGTACTCTAATCAAGAACCTCTATACGTGCTACAAGACATGATGAAAGCCATCACGCAAAAAAGAAGCACACTGTCTGAATACCACGACGAGATAAATAAAAATCTCAATTTAATAATATCAAAAATCACTATGTCAGGTGATCCGCCGAATATAATCGACAGACTAATTAAAAATGCTAACGACGACGCAGTTCGTATATTCATTGATGGTATGAGTGACAACTTTACAAGAGGATCATTATATTCAGCTACAATAAATGATCTAGAACACGCATTCGCAATTGCTCGCAGAATAGAACATGATAATGTGCACAGGCATTTACATCTCACTCAAGATAAGCACCACAAAAATATGCCACATGAACACAGAAACGAAAGAAGACCAAATTATTCGAGCCAAACAACGAATTATCAACCCCAGAAGCAATACGATAATATGCAGCAACACAATCAAGGACCACGCCTAAACCCTTCCAAGAGAAATGACGGACCACAGCCGATGGAGATAAACTCGAGACAAATTGTACATGCACAGCGACAAAATTGGAATCAATACAAACCCGATGTATATAATCCACCAGCGAAACGTGAACACAGCGGGAGTTTCAACACACACAACAGACCGCAACGATCTTATCAGCAGAACTTCAAGCAGCAGAGAGTAAATAACTCCCGACAACAACGCAGAGACGATGTCAGCAGTACATATGCAGAAGCAGATGAAACGGAATGTATGGTAAATAATAACATAAGAATAGATCATTTAAACTAGTAGACGGGTTGCCCTGCTTAAATTTAACTAGTACTATTTCTAAGAAAATTTATAAAATTCTTATTGATACTGGTGCAACCCATAATTACATTAATAGAAAATGCGATTCTAGCGAAAAAATTAAAATTAAACCTATAAAAATAAAAACAATGCATGGTTATTCTATGGTAGATACAAAGAAAGTAGTTAGGATATTAAAGAAAAATATAACATTTTTTGAATTAGAGGATATTCAGTCTTTTGATATGATATTAGGATATGAAGGACTTAAAGTTCTAAACGCGGAAATAAATTTCAGTAATATGACTCTAACTACCATAAGCAGTGTCGAATCTATTCAGAAAATTAATTACATAATTGGGGAAAATAATATTTATAAAGCAGACATAGATAGACTGATGAAGATTAATAACAGCATAGGACCGTTACCCTTTACAGATACTATAGAAGCAAGCATTAGGACGACCAATGATAATCCGGTTTATGTTAAACAATATCCATATCCCATAGCAGATAACGAATTCGTAAACAAAGAAATACAGAAACTCTTACATGACAATATAATAGAAAAAAGCCATAGTCCTTATAACAGTCCCATATGGACAGTACCTAAAAAAGGTTTGGACGAAAAAGGAAAACCAAAACGGCGCATGGTTGTTGATTTCCAAAAACTTAACGCTCACACTGTAACAGACAGATACCCCATTCCGGATGTCAACATGACAATTCAAAATTTAGGTAAAGCCAAGTACTTTACAACGTTAGATTTGGAGTCAGGTTTCCACCAAATTAAAATCAAAACAGATGATAAAGAAAAAACAGCTTTTGCTATAAATGGCGCAAAATATCATTTTAAACGAATGCCTTTCGGGCTCAAAAATGCACCAAGCATATTTCAGAGATGCGTGGACGACATTTTGAGAGACTTTGTAGGTAAATTCGTACACGTTTACATTGATGACGTATTGATATATTCTTCATCTGAGGAAGAACATATACAGCACATAAGTCAAGTATTCGACGTACTCAATAAAGCCACATTAAAAATATCTGATGAGAAAAGTAAGTTTTTTCAAGAAGAAATAGAATACTTAGGTCACATAATCAGACATGGTAGAATCACTACGAACCCTGAGAAAATAGCAGCTATAGAAAATTTTCCAGTCCCACAAACGGTAAAGGATTTGAGAGGATTTTTAGGTCTTACAGGTTACTATCGTAAGTTTATAAAAGGATACGCAAGCATAGCCAAGCCCCTGACATTATATTTACGAGGAGATAACGGTAAAGTAAACAAAAAACAAAGTAAAAATATTAAGTTAAATCTGAATGATTCAGCATTAGAAGCGATTAGAATTTTAAAAAATTATTTGAAAGAACAAGTCGAACTTTTTCAACCGGATTATAGTAAACCATTCGAGCTTACTACAGATGCATCCAACATAGCTATTGGAGCCGTACTAAGTCAGAATAAGCAACCTATACACTTCTTGTCAAGAACACTGAGTAAGACAGAAGAGAACTATAGCACAAACGAGAAAGAGCTATTAGCGATCATATGGTCCTTACAAAAACTCAGAAACTACATATATGGTATAGCAGACTTAACCATATATACCGATCACCAGAGCCTTATATATTCTGTATCAGAAAAAAATCCCAACACAAAGCTGAAACGTTGGAAGGGAATCATTGAAGACTTTGGAGCAAAATTAGTTTATAAACCAGGAAACCTAAATCTTGTAGCTGACGCATTATCACGTCAACGCATAAATACTTCTACCATAGAAACAGCACATTCAGCTGAAAGTTCTTCTAATGATATAATAAAAACTGTGAATCAGCCTTTTAATGCATACACTGCACAGTTCGAACTTATTGAAGATATAACAAATAATATCGAAACACAAATCTATTTTAGTAACAAAATAAGACTCATAATAAAGTTTAAGGACAAAGACTCTTTACTAAGGCAGATGAAAGAAGTTATACAACCCCAAAAGATTGTAGCTTTGCATACGAAATTTGAAAACATATACAAATATGGTGAAAACATAAAAAAAGAATTCCCACTAGTAAGATTTATATTCACACCAAGAAAACTTCAAGACGTAACAAATTTGGAGGAACAACTAAAACTTGTAAGGGTAACTCACGAAAGAGCACACCGAGGGTTACGTAACAATATACAAGAAATCTCAGAGAAATATTACTGGCCCGATCTAAATAAACAAGCAAAGAGTTTCAACAAAAAATGCATAGCATGTCTATTTGGAAAATATGAAAGAAAACCTATCAGAGAACCTCTGAATAATTCAGAAATACCAACACATGTGGGAACACACATTCATATGGACATATACTTCAACGACAAGTATACTTTCCTTGTAACAGTAGATAAGTATTCTAAATATACAATCCTTCGGGAAATCGAAACTCGAAACAGACTGTACGACGTTATGGAAGAGGTCTTATCTAATTATTTCCCAAAATGTGAACGACTCATGACAGATAACGAGAAGGGATTCAAAACAGAAATGGTGAACCAAATGTGTTTGAAATACAACATAACTAAAGTAGAAACTCCAGTATACAGATCGACAGCGAACGGTCAGGTAGAACGTGTAAACGGTACAATAACTGAACTGTCTAGAATATTCACAATTCAGAATAAAACAAGACTTATCGAAGAAATATTTAGAACAGTGCGTGAATTAAATAATTCTATACACTCAGTTACCGGTTTGAAACCTAGAGACATTTTCTTTAATCAAAATAAATATAGCAATAGTGAAATTATAATAAATAAACTAAACTCAGCATCCAAAAAAGTGATCGAACGTCTAAATAAAGGAACTCGACACAGAGAATATAAAAAAGGAGATAAGATAATGGTAAGAATCACAGGTCTTAGAAAGAAATCTAACGCCAGATACATAACAAGAATAGTAGAAGAAGATAAAGGAGACACTGTAATCTCTAAAGAGGGAATAAAAATTCACAAGGATAACATAAAGAATTATCATTTTTTAGATGACGAAAATATTAATATTCCTAACATTACTAGGAATTGTACAGAGTCAAGAAGGGCAAGGAAACGTTCAAATAACTGAGTTACTAAACAAGAAGTTTATACTTACGCAAACAGATGACGTGTATTTATTCAAAGAACAAACTTATTTGTTACATGCCACCAACCTGACTTCGATATTTCAACCTTACGTAAATATCGTAACTAGTAACTATCAACCTACACAAGAAGAAAAAATTTGGTTAAGTAAAATTAAGAATTTAGCAGACCAATTACAAGAACATACTAGGCATACTAGATCAATTAACTTTTTAGGAACAGCTTTCAAATATGTGTTTGGTAATCCTGACCATTATGACTTAGTTAACATAGAAACGAGTATAAATAATCTCATAGAAAACAATAATAAACAAAAAACTATAAATTCTAGATTCGAACAAATTTTGCAACAATTCGAAGGTCAGAGCCTTAAAGAACATTTAGTAATAGAACAAGTGTACGAACAATTATTATTATTGACCAGAACAATTAATGCAGCAAAAAATAATGAATATTTATCAGAAAGCCTAGACTTAGATGACATTAAAAATATTATTCAACATGAAATAATTCAAGTACCCATAATAAATATACTTGAGTACTCTAAAATATTATTAGCTAGAACTGATGAATTCTTCATCACAATATATAAATATCCAGTTCTAATTAAATCATGTAAATTGTATAAAGTAACACCCTTAAATTCAAAACATGGAAAAATCATTACAGATAAAACAATTGCCTTATGTAACCAAACTTATTTAAGAACAAGAAATTGTCAAAATCATCTAAGTAAAAACATTTGTGAAATTAACTTTGAAGAAGAAAATTGTCTTATTCCACTTTTAAAGAATATAACTTCAAAATGCAACATTAAACAAGAATACGATTACGACTTAGAAATTGAATCCGGTGTTATGTTATTAAGCGGTAAGCATAAGCTAAATAATCAAACAATTAATTGTATAAACTTAGTTACTTATGAAAATACTATAAATCTAGATGATAAAATATACAAAAACATGCATAAGCAAATTAAAGAAGTTATATTAAGAAATCATAATTCAGAGTCTTACATCGACCAAATAATTAAAGAAGATACAATGTACAAATTCGATAACATAGATACTTTAAAAAAACTAATTATTCCTTTTGAAGAAAAACCGATATTATCAACTATATACACAATTGTAACACTGATTGTTATTCTAGCATTTACGTACGTAATGATAAAAACTATACAATGTATAACAGATCGTCAAAAACAAAAAAAGATTGACGCATATAACAAAACTTATGAAAGAGAGATGTTAAAAATAGCGTCGAAAAATCGGGACGATTTCGTTTAACAAGGGGGGGAGTTAAGTATCCATAGCAAAACATATTGAGAAAAAAGATAACATTATTTGTATTCAATGATATCTTTAGTCTCTAGTACAGTCTTGCACACAACGCTACAATGATAACATATGTAAAAGAGATAATATCGTTTGTATACAATGTTGGAATATTATCTCTTCTTCATTATCAAGCAAGACGATTGTACGCTTGGGTCTCCTTGTAGATAGATAAGAAAAGTATATAAATACGACTGTATGATGAATTTATCGACAGTCTTATTGTAACTACATAGTAGCCTTAAGCTCCTTTTAGAATTAGTAAAAAGTATTTCAATAATAAAGGACATAGTTCCAAATAAATATTGTTTAATTTTAAAAGTAAGAACCAAGTGTTTTAATTCGCGCTCACAATGCTCGAACTCAGTTCAGTGCTAGGCTCTGAACTAAAAAAGAAAAACGCCTTTTGTCTACTTTCTGTTACTTCCGATATATCTACGCCGTATGGCAACGCAACAACGGGGTAGCTTTGAGTTGATGCTTCACGAATACACATATAACGGGTGCGGCAAGAAAACTTGCTGATTTTTAAAGGAAATAAAACCAAAAGTACTGGATATACCGCTACAAAAATTGTTTATTCTTGTTAAACACGATCTGAATTTTTCATTACATGGTTTTAAAGATGATATCGGACAAGTGATGGCCTCCGTTTTCGATACACTGAGATACCCGATTTTCGAAGCTCCTCTGAACTCTTTGAAGCATATCGATGGGTATGTTCGGTATTGCTTCACGAATGTTGTCCTTCAGATGATTTAACGTTCGGGGCCGATCAGTGTAAACGATAGATTTAAGGTAAGACCATAAAAAAAATCGCAAGGAGCCAAATCAGGTGCGAGCGCACCGGCCACGTAAGGTTGCCCCTCAAAGAGATTAGACGATCGGGGAAATCCCTCAAGGAGATTAGACGATCGGGGAAATGTTCCCTCAAAAGATCCATTGATGCTCGTGCTTTGTAGGCCGTGGCTCCATCTTGTTGAAACCACACATCGCCAAGGTCCAGTTCATCGAGTTTTGGGATGAAAAATGAAAAAACGTGACCAGCGGGATGGATGTTGAAGCGAGTACGGAAAGCACGTTGAGTGGAAATCATGGAACGACCGTTGGAGAAGTTAGCCTCGCAGGCAAATGCGCGTTGCTCTTTCGGCCAATGCATATGATGTCGACTGACTGCGGCGTAGATGAAACTTCAGGAAGTCCCGTAAAAAATTAGACACTCTACACCCACATCCGACCATTCCGCCCTTGGCGCCAAAAACAAATCAGCAAGTTTTCTTTCCGCACCCTGTACGTGGCAAAATAAGTGTGTTTGATTTTCATATTTGTTGCTGGCCCCCGCCTCATAAAATCCGTCGCATCCGTTGTGTCAACAGATGGGCAAAGTATGTAACGGAAGAGACAGTCCCATATATGGGTTATATGGGACTCTCTGTCGCTAGATCCGTTGCGCAAAATAGTTTTTGCGAAGTTATTCTATATTCAGAACATTTAGTTATTGAACTGTCATCGGTGTTTGAGATTTATTCACTAACAAAAATTGTAGACCTGTTTTGCCCTTGAACTGTCATTACCTTTTTCCTGTCAATTCCTTTATTTTCCTTTTGATTTTTGTAAAACGTGTTTTTTGATAAGAAGAGGGATCTTTTGGGAAACAGTCATTTCCTTTTCTGACCTTCAACATTCGGCGTATACAGTTTCCCTTATTCTTTCAGTTATGGTCCATAGTATTCAATGTGCTTTATTGAAATTATTGTCAATTTGTGTAAACTGTCAATGGACAAAAAAGTAGAAAGTAAACCTACTTTATCCGTCACATTTAGCATATTCGTTGCTTACGGATCAACTTCTATTTTAACTTCTATCTGTCGGTTAAATACATTGTACATACCAGCACATCCTTTAAAAACCCTTCACAAACCCTTGTCGTTTGAAAATTGTAAAACGCCGTTATTTTTTAAGCTTTGCTTTTTTCTTGTCATAGTTTTTTCTTTTCATTTACAATTTGTATTAGCTATAAAATGTTCAAAGGGATTTTTCTCAGAATTATAGGAACAAACTACAACAGGGAAAATACAGGCTACAAGGCAAAACTGTCTATTGAACAAAAACTACCGAATTTGTTGCTTGTGGTTAGTGTGCTCGACACCTTACGCACTTGCTCATAAATGGTTTTCCAATAAGAGGTGTGAAAAGTTTCCGGACCGTGTTATCTCTCGAAGAGGTGATCACAATTGGCCACCGAGATCTTGTGATTTAACACCTTGCGACTTCTTCTTTTGGGGCCACTTGAAAGATAAGGTCTACGCCAACAGCCCAGCGTCGATTCAAGACCTCAAAGATAAAATTCGTGAGGCTATCGAGGACATAGGGCTGCCACTTTGCGATTTGGTTATGGAAAATTTCATGAAAAGGATATGGTCCTGTATGCGTGCTCGTGGTGGCCTTGGCTGATGTTGTTTTTCATTATTAACGGCATACCTTCCTCTTTATTGTGAAATAAACATCCGATCATTTATCTCAAAAAATGGCATTTTTCTTTAAATACCAAAATAACACCTCTTATTGAAAAACCCTTCATATATCAATTGAGTTTGGCAACGCCTTGGCAACCACCTGATGTTGATGTGGATCTCGTTTAACCAGAGTTGCCTTGCTGAACTCATCAAAGGTGAGCACGGTAAGCTAATCAGACATCTTTGGAGTTGATGTCAGTGAACTATTAAAACCGAAAGATTCGGATTGTGCTTTGGTGCCAACGTAAGGACCTAACCCTGCAGGTTGTTTCGAGATAACTTGCTTAGCGTGAAACAAATCACAATTAGCCTAGAAAAATAAGTTCCCTGAAATATGAGAGCATGTAACTGAAACGTACGTGCACATCAGGCATCAGTCCTTAAGAGAGAATGACCTCCAGAATTAAAATACGGATTGGTCCTCTCCATATGTATATATTTGGCTTACAGCAAAGGCTATCGACTGCAAGCCGATAATTGATTGCCTAGTTGTACCCCTCATTATAAAATATAAGCCACCTGGACAGAGCCTGCGTCCCAAGTACAAAAGTTGTGCTCGAGGACTTGAATGATGTATTCGAAAAGGAAAACACATGAAGTGGGGTTTTATAGCTTCAGTGCCTATTTTACCATTATAAGAGCGAGAAAAATATTTAGACTGGCCAGGGTTTCTGCTTTCCTTATAAAATGAATGTGATAATGCAGCACTCGCCGACGAAGATGTCTTTTTATTATTCAGCAGAAGAAATAGGCACGGGTTATAATATGTTCAGCTGTTTTATATTCTTCAGGACATAGCCGCCATTCTGGAGAATCGACTACATTCTTAATATTTGGGTGGTAACCTGTAAGATAGCGAACCCAGGTTTTATATCATTCCCACTACGATTTATGATCCTTTTGGCACTGTTCAATCGCTCGTTCCGCATATCTTAGACATGGAGTGTTTTCCTAGTTAGATACCTAGACATTTTGTAAATCCCAAGTTTTTTAAGGTAACATTAACAGAGGATTTATGAGCACCACACAGGAGGCTTAAGCAGTCTTAAAGCGATTCCTAAACCTTTTCCGGATAAAATTTTCAAAGCGCTTCCGTCAAAAGCCGAAGCGTCCTGGGGGCAGATTCCGTATAACAATAAAAGTCGGGACGACATCGTTTTTGAAACTTTGATGACCCTAAGAAGTTATATTCTGCACGAATTTGTTTCACTATCGTCAGCTTTCATTACAGTTGTCGAAAATGAATTGGATTAAGGTCTCAAGCTCGTAATTTTGGCACGTTGCTACTTTTGGAGGTCTATCGTTTCGAAGAAAATCGTCTGAAAAGTTACGGAAACAGAATCGAAAAAAAAAACTCATAACTGATATGACAACCAATAGCAAGAACCAGAAGTCAATAAGGCTTCTTTTTGACAGTCACAGGCGACTTACCCCAATTCTTTTTTCAGTCTTCACATTACCTCATTCTCTCACCTAAACTTCAGAGATCAGAGCCAACAGGTTCACATAGTCACATCTACTTCATCTTCAATTATCAATTACCGAAGGACACAATTTTGATGATGAAATCGTGTATAAGAGTATACAAAATGGGCATCCACACACTTGTGCTTTTACTTTCTACCCCTACTAACAGTAACTATCAACACCTAAAATACACATGAATGAGCAAATATTGGCTCATCTATTACCACCATCGTATGGCAAATTTAGCAACACTTTGTTTGCCTGTCATTGCAGAAGCACTCAGCCAGTCAGTATAGGTCTGAAAATGAAAATGTTAAAAAAAAATTTGCAATTTGTTGCCATAACACATGCAACCTACGATGGCTGCTACTGGTTTTAAGAAATTTCACAAAAATTCCATACAAAGTGCAATGTTGCGCCAAATAAAACAACAACAAGAAGCCGCAGAAATCATAGGCACATATACTCCATGTTGGTTTCGTTTCTTTGTTTCATCCTGCATACGACATACGTGACAAACAAACGAAAGTGGGCTCTCCCATAACTACAACTACATACCCACTACTGAAATGTGGTTGAACTTTGGTTTTGTATAACTAGCTGTTGTGTTGTCTCTTCCACTACTCTTTGTTGTGTTTATTTCCGGCAAAATGCATTCCTTATAAAAAAAAGAAGACGAAAAATATTCCACTCCTCTTCATTCGAATTCCATTTATATATATATTTGCTTGCGAAAGAATCACACCACTCATTCATGTCAAAAACGAAGAACTACGCTATGGCGACGACCACGACACGACGGGCCGGAATCTAGATCGTCAAGGACGGTACAAAAGGAAGTTTTATAAAAAATAAAAACATAAAACACACATTACTTCTACACAAAGTGGAGTGGCAACGAAGAATGGGAATGTGAAAAATAATGAAAAGGAACTTGCTCAACTAAATTTCCGAGTTGATAACACGTTCCGTGTGGTGTGCGTGTGCGGATCGAATCAAACGCCGCTCTGCTTTCAGGGTGCACTTTTGAAAAGATTTAGACGACAACCGACGACCGACGACTCTGGCGTTCAACGACGCATTTAGACGCACATTCCTGACGAGTTCTTAAAATAGAATTCCACGGAAAGTGGTGCCAAGTAATGGTTTTTTTTTGCTGTTATAACCACTTTATCCACGGGAAAAAAGTCAACGTCGAAGGTAGTTATGACTGGCAGTGAATACGTTCAGCGACTTTGACAAGGAAATTGCGAATTGGATAGCTAGTAGCAGTAGTTTCCGTGGTCGAAATAGCGCGAGCAATGTGGAATAAAATGTTTCGCTAAATAATCGTGGAAAAGCACAATAACAAGCGAATTGGTTGGCGTTTTCCGCGACTTCCGCATTTAGCTCCAGGAAGCTTTAAAAAATTAGATTCACTACAAAAGGGTAATGGAAGCTGTATCAAGGACTATGTTCTATGAATTTACTCCGACCGTTTGACGATGGGTTGTACAGCCCAGCTAGGGAAGTGGGCTGCCTGCTGGAAAAGTATATAACTTTCTAGCACAATATGGCTGTATTTTGGTTGCTATCACAAAGTCAAATAGGTATCCACTGGTTTATTACACCTATCTAAGTGCCAGTGAGTTCTAAAGGACTACTCACATGAGCGCGAATTGCGAACAAATCAATTGAACTGCATTTATTGTTGAAATAATAACTTATATATTTATTTATCAACAAGCGGGCCACTATAGTAATGTGACAATAGAATTTAAATGTAGAGAATACAATTTTCATTATTCCCTTCGTTCTCGTTATACAAAACGGACGTATTATTTTGTCTATGTGGAAACTTCCCTTTCAATATTAGGTTCGTCCAGGTACTTTTTTGCAAAGGTAAAATTATTAAATATTTCCTAAGAAACTGTGCGAATGCGACCACCATAAACTAACTATTAAATAGACTGACAGCTTCAGCCAAAGAAGAGAAATTGCCTACCAGCTGAATTTGACCTTGGATGTAGCCCAGTTTGAATTCATGTATTTTTGCCTATGTTAATCAAAGGGGACTCACTATACTTGAACAAAAACCAGCCTACACTCTTCCGGTTCCGGTTTAAACCGCCATTTCGGTAGCCCGAGGTGGACTCTCATTTCAATATCAAGGGCTGTGTTGTAAACCATAGTTTTTCTTAGTTCCAGGTTGACATTTTTCGCTACTTTTTTATATAATTAGTTGTTCGATTTGCTTATAATTGAATAGAAATTAATGTTCAAATTACAGGATATAAAGAAAAGGAATATTTTTTAAAGTTATTTTATAATGCATTCTGGATAGATGGACATAATTTTTATGATATCGATTCTTCTGGCATTATATTTTAAATATGATTTCTGGCATATGACCGCCACGGCTGGATCGGACGTAGTCTAATCTGGAGGTCCAATTTGCGATGGGCCGGCCTTACCAATAAACATTTTTAGTTTCGACTTTAAATTTTAGTAGTTCACAGTCGGCGCAGTGGCTTAGTGGTTACTGTGTTGGACTACTAAGCGAGGGGTCCCAGGTTCGAATCCAGAAAAAACCCAAATTCCAACTTAAGGTTTTTTTCACTGCGCCACCTCTCGCGAACGCCTGACAAGCATCGGGGAGTACAACTGTCATGAAGGAGCTTCTCAATTGGCCGTTTGGACTCGGCATAAAATTGTAGATCCCTTCCATTAGTCCCAAAAATAAAACTCACACAAGACGAATGGTTGTGAGAAGCTAGGCCTAGGGTCCCTACGGACCTGTTGCGCCAACTATATTATATAGTTCTCAGTGGCTGTATTTCCCATACAAATTTTACAATTTTGAGCTTCCGTAAATTTAAAGTCGAGACTAAAATTTGTTATTAGTATGGCGCGATGACTTTATCCAACATTTTTGGCCGTATATCGGCAATAACGCGGTGAATGTTGTCCCCCAAGTTTGTCAATCGTTTAGGGCTTATCGGCGTAGACTAGCGACTTCACATATCCCCACAGAAAATAGTCAAGCGGCGTTAAATCGCACGATCTTGGAGGCCAATTCACGGGTCCGCAACGTGAAACTATGCGGTTATCATAATTGTGGCACGAGCTGTGTGACATGTTGCGCCGTCTTGTTGAAACCACAGCTCCTGCACATCATGTTTCTTCAATTGATGAACGAAAAAGTCAGTAATCATGGCTCTATAGCGGTCACCATTCACTGTAACGTTCTGGCCAGCATCATTTTTAAAGAAGTACGTACCAATTATTCGACCAACCCATAAAGCACACCAGACTGTCAGTTTTTGTGGATGTTACCGTGTCTCAACATACACTTGAGGATTATCATCACTCCAAATACCACAGTTTTGTTAAGTGACGTATTCATTCAACCAAAAGTGAGCTTCATCGCTAAACAACATTCGCTTATGAAAATTGGGATACATATTTCGAACAGAACCATGATTTTCAAAATAAATTTGCAGAATTTGAAAGCGTTGTTCAGTCGTCGGTTTATTCATGTTGAAATGCCAAACCAAACTAAAAATAAATCACTTGACATCTGACAAAATGGCCGCCAGTTAAAATAGTGTTGCCAACTTAATGTTCTATACCTCTAAAAAAAAAAAAAACCCTTTATATACCTGACACCCTCTTTGGTTTTGGACCCAACAGGGTCTACCTACCGTTGTCTCGTTGTCTCTCGAAACAAAATGTATTTATTTATATACCAATCCTGTCTGGTTACAAAACACTGTTTCGAAGTCAAGGACGCCAAGCATTCATGCGCTTTTTCAGGGATGTCGGAGGATGATTCCTTCAATATGGTGCTACATGCAGTCGTTAAAGATGCACACATTCTGGTAGAAGAATGCAATAATATTAACGAAAAATAACCTGTATTCCATTTCCTTGACAGGTTTCCACTCCAAGAATAAGTAATCAAAAAGATTCTTTGAGCTGGAGAGCTGATCATTACACACCATTTCCTTGACAGGTTTCCATTCCAAGAATAGGTACTCAAAAAGATTGTCTGAGCTGGAGAGCTGATTATTACACTTTTTCAATCATTACACCATTTTGCTCGAGTTTTTGGAAACAAACTGCGCTAGTGGGATTCATCTTCAATCGCCATTTTACCTTGCTATCAACTTAGTACTGAACTACATCACAGTCAATCAGAGATGGAAGCAAATTAGTTCTTTGAGCTGAAGAATTCGACAGAAGTTCGGGAAAATCGTGCTTATTGAACAGAATTCACAGTTAACCACCGTTTGTAGGAAAAATACATCAACGAGCATAAAACTATAGCTAAAACCAAAAATATCTACTCAGGAGAATCTACCAGATGAAGTTAGGAGTATCGCAACCCTTGGAAAATATACTGTGAAAACAGCCGAAATGTCATTCCTCTAAAGGGTCTTTCATTAGAAGCGATTTGATTTGAAACCTTTCAAGGTTTCAGTGTGTACGCAACCTTAAACCGATTACCGAACTGTCAATGTCAAAATCAACATTTTCATCAAAGTGAAGTACACGAAGGAACAACGTTTACAAATAATTAAAATTTATCACATTTATCAAAATTACGAGTCTGTGGTCGCAACTTTAAGATGGATGACGCCAATTTTCATCGCAAAATCATCTTCAGCGATGAAGCGCAGTTTTGGTTAAACGGCTTCGTCAATAAGCAAAATATGCGTTACTGGACAGGTGAGATCCCTCATGAACTTCATGAAATAGCACTTCATTTGAAAAAACGCACTTTTATCACTTTCGTCAAGTTTTTATGTCGGTGGCGTTATTGGGCCGTTTTTTTTTTTGGCGGTGAAAATGACCGTCACGGTATAGTAAATGGTTTTCGCTACAGAGACATAAATTGCATATATTGGACATCAGTGATACGTGGTTCCAACAAGACGGTGCCACCACCATACAGCGGTTGCAAATATCGAGTTATTGAAGTCTCAGGTTCGGTGAACGTGTTATCTCGAGAAATGGACCCGTCTATTGGCCGCCGAGTTCGAGTGATTTAACGCCTCTAGACTTTTTTGTATGGGGCTACATTAAATCATTGGTCTATGACAACAAGCCTGCGAGCTGAGTTAGGAGCTCAGAGCCAATATTGAATGAGAATTATCGGCCGTATAGGTCGAAATGTACGGCCGAGTCATCGAAAATTGGGTTCAACATATCGACCGCTGCATACGTTCCCGTGTGGACATATGAACGAAGTCGAATTCCATTCAAAAATGTTTTGATAGTAATTCAAGCCAATAAATTATTTTTAAGTAGTTTATAATTTATTTAAAAAAGAAGTTGTCAAGTCCTTAATGAAAGACTCTTTATAATTTATTTGCAGTTCGTTAGACAAATCGGACAAAGATCAGCAGTGACTTAATACCAAAACGTCCAAAGTTCGGTAAAGAAAAACATCACGGTCTTCAAAAGATCCAAGATACACACACATCTCATAGGCTATCTGTTGGCGCCCAAGATTTGAATGTTGGCGCCTAAGATTTAAATCGTCCCAAACATTAAAGATGTCCATTGTCCCACTACATTATAAACCATTTCCCATATTCACCACACACCCAAATTCGACCTTTCTTTTCAAATGAAATAAAGTTGAAAAAACATTCGACAGTTGAACTTCAAACCGTACGGAGCAACTTGCTCAAACGTATAAAGTGAATTTAATAGTAATTATAACGTAAAGAAAGTTGGTGTTTTACACTATCCAAACAGGTTTTAGTGAGGGTTCTCAGAAATCATCATCGACAGACACAATATCGATGAAATGATACCTCTCGAACCGGGGTAGAAGGTCTAAAATTTGACATTCAGTTAGCTTCATGAGCTCAGTAATGAACGGCAACCCCAAACAACGAACTCCATTCACTGAACTGATGGCTCGTGAATAAGGACAGCTAACTCAACATGAACTTCTTGGCTTGCCTTCGCAATCGAAAAGGCTTAAACAACACTGTGATGATAGATTCTATGCCTGATTGCAGGAAAATTACAGAGCTAGTAGAGATTATTTTTAAATGTAGACCCATAGTTCATGCGCCTTAAAATATATCCACTTGGTTGACTGCAGCTTAACTAAAGATTCGAAATTGTCATGGCGTTTGGATATTCTCTTCCCGGTAATGACCTAGAGAAGCAACTTCCAAATTTAGTATTGAATGTCCACAAGAGTGCGCAAGCATACAACACAATTTTATGACTTGAGTTCTAATTAAATGAAATGGTGATGGTTAAAAAAACAATAACAATTTTAACTACAACATGTCATTTAGATAAAATTTAACACTAGTTGAGACTAAAAAATACACCCGGAACAAATTGAACCATTCCAGTCACCGAACAATTCACATTTGTGTGGCCCTTTTGATTAATGAGCCGTCAGTACAAGTTGTTGCAGCGCACTTTTTTAAAATAAACAAACGACGCCTAATCAGTTTTGTTAAGGAGTACGAAAACGAACTACTTTCCTAATGCAATCAGTGCAGTCTACACTGTGTTGTTTAATTAGCACCACTTAGGTTAGGTTAGGTTAGGTTATGTTGAGTGGGGTTGTGAGATCGTCACAAAAACACCACTTAACGCTTAAACATTTTCATCTGGCTTGAAACGATTCCCCAAATTCACAAATTCGTCTTCATACCAATTCACGACACAATAAAATGAGATAACATTTACGCACGGACTTGGGTTTCGGTTATCTGAAGTGTTTATTTATTGCGCAGCCAGCGACTGTCACCTGATATACATGTTTCCAACTACTACATCAATCATGTCCACACAAATTTGTTTGGATGCTTTGATGTGATCCCAAAGGTTTTGATGAATTCCATTTCCCATGAAGAGTGCCACTTTTAGAATTCCAGAAATTAAATGAAATTCCTTTCCGACAACGCCTATGCTCAACATACAATCTATAGACCGTTGAACGACATATACGTTATATTCAATTGTCCTTGTGACAATTGCCTGTTTTGAAACCATTTCAAAGGACAAATGAAAGCCTAATTTGAGAACAAGTTTTTGTCAGTGTGCATATATTAACAAAACAGAACCGTAAATAAACAATTATGCATGCGCAAGTGTTTGTTCAACCCCTCTTAATTCGCCGCATGACAAAGGGATGCTGTCTCTTGTGTAGGGTTGTCGGCGTAGTTTTTCAAAAGATTAACACGATTCCGGTTTTGTTACAGATCGACCGCGTACGAGCTGTACTCTGTACTGCCCTGCTCCTAAGAATAGATGTTATTTGAGATGAAAGACACGGTTGCGGTTGCCATGTTATAATCCTTTTTAAATGAGAGTCACCCTTAAATTAAATCTGAAATCGGCTTCAAGGGAATTGAATTACAACCTGGGAAAGGAGAACATTGTGTTGGGTGACTTTAGCAACAAACACCGGAAGACTTAGAATGGTACACGTATGAAAAGCAGGAATGAAATTCGGTACATCATTATAAATTAATAATGTCGTCATTGTTGTGACTTTATTAGGGTTCACTTTCATTAGGTCATGTAGCACCCATACCCAATTGTGTATCAAGGGAACGCCTTCATTCCCAGAAACTGATAAGTACTACTACAACTACTATTTACTACTAAATGAGAGTGTCACAATAATTTCAAGCAATCACGTATATTTTGAAATAGAGTCAGAGGGTTGACTTGATGTTTATTAAACACAACAAGCTTAAATTGTTATAAGACGAACATTTTATTGCTTAAAATGTGAATTGTGTAACAAACAAGTGGTGTAACATAAAAGAAAAAACAAAATAAATAGTTTGCGCAACAAGTCTGTATAGGTACTATTTTTGTTTTTCGGACGAATGGACACTTTTATGCCGTGGCCGAACGGTTGAATTGAAACTCTTTTTAAGGACAATTATACCTCAGACCTTTGCGAGAGGTGGCGCAGTGAAGAACTAAGATGTAATTTCTGCTGTTATCTAAGAAGAAAAAGAATGACCACTAAATGAAATCGGCCACATCCAGCGAAAGGACAATGATGCAATGACAATAAATACCACATCAATGCCTTGGACTCCTCAAACTGCATTAAGTCACATATGACCTTGAGGTATATTGTAAACCATCTTAATTAAATTTCCATTATTAAGGTCCTGACTATTCGGAAATTGCATCCATGTTGGACCAATTTAATCATAAATAAAATCTAATAATCTTCAACAAAAACCCATAACCCATTCGAATTCCTCCAAAGTACTGTGTCGTGTTACCAACGTTCCAATCTACCCTCTAAAATTCCGCCCAAGGACATGACCCGAGGATAATGAATCGCACAGTCATAGGAAAATTATTGAAAAGAACACATACACACAATCTCTGTTTCTCTTTCTCTCTCTCTGAAGACACTCCCCATTTACAAAAGGACCTTGATACCAGTTCCGTGACTTTTCTTTACGGTGTCTTCGAAGAATTTTCCTTCGCACCATGTATACGTATTTACTCCTTCTAAAAAGCGAATCAACGCATCAAAAGCGACGCTAAAAAACGACGATGGAAACGTAATCTGAATTATTCATCTTACTTGACGTTGTGGCATCTCTTCTTCTCTTCTTCACCTTCTTCTTGGCGAAGGTGAAGAAATTCCCCAAAAAGAAAATGCGTATAAGCAGCGCACATCGTCTCGTGCCTCCCCATCCCCATCCACCTTTCCCAATTCAATACACGTTCACTCACTTGAATTCAGCGTAGCGGGCACAGCGGTCCACTAGCCAGCACACAGCCATGACCCAAAAAATACAAAAACAAAATGCATACACCACCACCACAACCGCTGGGGCGCCTAATAGGTAGTGTGGTCCGAAATTATATTTAAAAATAAATCCAGAAATTGCTAGTAAAATTTTGCAAAATGATCTGGTTAAAAATGAGTGCTCCGTGCGACATCGAACGCAAATCGTATTTATCGTTAACTGTTTGCGTTCGTTTAAAGCGAGTGGAAAAAATAGGTGCGCCCATGTATTTCACTAATTTAATGCACACACCGACCACTAGCGGAGGAAAAACTTGCGAAAATAACTCACCTTCGATTTTATGCAATATCCAAGAGTGCGTCCTAGGGGTGCTCCTTCAATTGGATGTGCTGGAAACTTTGAAAGGCGAATTCAGATGAGACTCCCGTTTGTGTATACAATTTGCTTTTTTTTTTGAGGAATTTGTTTGAAAATTTTCCTTACTTTTCTGTACGATTACACGAAAACCACGACGACGGAAACGAGGAGGAGTACTTATAACACTTGCGATTCGACTTTTACAAAACTCTACCACACAACACACACGGGGGACGAGTTACAATTTTTTTTTTCTTTATGAAGCACTTTTCTACTCAAAATTTAGGAATAAATTACATTCTCTACACAGCACTGTTAGTGCAAACTATAGTTTAACTATTTAGTGGTATTTTTTTGCAGGAAATTCACATATATTGTCACTTTTATTTAAAAAAAATTTCGTTTGTCGAAGAAAACACCTTACACATTACTTGCCGCCATTTTGACAAAATCGTTTTTTTTTTATTTTCATTACACAAATAAGTGGTGTCAGTTTGGTGTTGTTGGGGTTGTGTGTTAGTGTTAGTATAGGAATTTTGGGATATTACTGGGTGTGTTCGGTTTTGGTTAGAAAATTGTTCTGGAAAAGCGGTGGGAAATTTGTTTGGTACTTTTTTGTAAATGGTATGTCGGGCTGAGAATCCGATCACATTTTTCGGAACAATTTGCTATGATAACTAGTTCTGTAATCAGACTTTTTTTAAACTTCTGCATCTGTATACGCACTAGTTGAAACTTCGAGGAGTAAATGTTAACTACTAAACACCAAGGGCAAACATGTTGAGGGTATTCACTTAAACGCGTAAAAGCCTCATACGAGGTGGTACCTCGTAAACGAACTGTCAGATTTTTCCGCGACGATTTAGACTGGGAAATCAACCGCGGAAAGTTGCGCAAATCACAAATGTAAAACTTTGACAGACAGTCGTCTGTTGTTTGTTTGTTTCTAGAGTTTTTTTATACTTCCAATATAAATAAGTCGTTCACTGCCGATTTCTCCAAGAATTTAATAAGTTTTTCCTTTTCGCTTACTTTCGGATTTCCAACAGCTGAGTTTAACAACCGACTTAACAGTCGATTTACGCTATTAACGCAATGATATTTCCGAGGGGTGTTCACGTGTTAAAGCACCGCAGAAATTTATGAATTTTCGAGCTGCATAAAACTATGAGATTTTAGTGAATACCCTTGTTATATTGGCATAATTTGGATCTGTTCGCAGAGTCTCTCTCTTTACCGTATATACCATGTGTTGGCTGTGATTGGTAGAAATGCATAAATAATTGAATAATGCCAAACATGATAGATACCATGGTATGAATACCAAATCATTTATAATGAAAATGGCAAGTAGTTTAATGTGGTATTCGATTGGGTGCTCTCCGAGCATTTTTTAAGCTTGTTTGGGACAAAACAAAAGCAATCTTTTTCTAATTTCAGAGCACTTTTGCGAATCAGGATTTTTTCTCATGTTTGCTACAGATTTACCAATACAAGTACGTTTGAGCTTGACAACTAGTGGAGTTTTAAATGTTTTTGTGGAATTTTTCAACTGCAAAGAAATGCAGTTGAATATCGGATGGATCTATTTTTGTTAATTATTTATGTACAAATGTTTAAAAATCAATCTGGATGCAAATTTAGCATGTAAGGTTTAACCAGTGAATGCAAACGCTTAGAAAAGTGTCGAAGGCTACACAAGAAAGCCTAGTAGGTATAGGATACTACATTGCTTTCCTGCTATTACCATACCATGGTGTTAAGTTACACCTTAGTACATACATATATAAAAAAAACACATGGTATACACTGACAGTCATAAGGGTTCATCTCCATACCATGGTGCTATACCTTTGACACCCAAACCAAATTTTAAAAATAAGGCTGAGTATTAGGAATACTTATAAAATATATAAAAACTTCTGATTTATTTAAGCTGCAATATTTTTTAAAAACAAATTTACCTAATAATCCTTTCAATCATAAATATTAGTGTGTTTATCTTTGGTATGTCACCAATATCAATATCTTATACAATTCCATTCACAGATTTAATATTGTCAACTGTTTCTTATACAAGAATCTGAGGAAGGATGAATATCGTTTTATATCTTTTTTATTGAAAACATGTGTTTTTTGGCTGGAAAAAAGATCTTACATAACCCGGTTTATCCACGAGCAATATTTTATAGCATGCAATACATATACCTATCGTATTATGAAAATTGCCAATGGAGACTTGCTATCGATAATATGCTTTGGCCTGTCATTTTTGTGAATTTCGATACTTGGATTATTTTACCGCGAAGGCTGAGAGGTGAATGGACGAAGTCTAAAGGCATCTTATGCGAGAATGCAACGACATGCTCTTCTCAGTGACATTTGAATGAAATGCCCACCCTACATTTTATTGCTTACTATACTTTTGTTTTTTTCTTTCTATGAAAATTGACAGATAGCCTAGCTATAATGAACAAGTTTAATTTTTTGACGATCATTCTCAGAATCAAAATTATGTATACTCGCATTTAGGTAGAAAATAATTGAACGAACAAATCCTATCGGACTTTATTTTCGAAGTTAAAAGTCAACCGACAGCTGATTCTGACACAATTTATAACCTCAAAAATAGTCTTCCCATGCAAATCCAAAACTGATCAGTGAAAATGAAGTTGTGTATTCAATAAAAGAAAGGAACAATATTTGCAAAGCTACTACACGTCTTCTAGTCGAAAAGTAAAGCCCAAAAATGCGCTTAGGAGCCATACTCTACGTTTACAAGGGTGAATGGGGTCTTCCATCCGTAGATTTCGAATGCCTACGAGCATTGGTAAATTTCTTTGAATCATCCAAAAGTTGCATCACTAATCGGTAATCTCTTAACCCATTCCAGTGCTTAATAAAGTTCACACGATGTCCGGTCAAAATCGAAACCAACAGCAATCCATTGAGGTCTGGGGGTGGGAAATTACCCTATCTGCAGATAGGAAACAAAAAATTCGTCGGATACCGGCAAATAAAAGATCTGCTTGACAAAGAGGTTCAACAACATTGTCATCTATAAATAGTCACAATGATTATATTATTTGTTTTCCTTTAAAACAGGGCTACCCAGTCGATGCCAATTTAACACCCAAACAGAAATTCCTTTCCGTCGCATACACAAATTTAGTTTTCAATAATTTGCATGCATATTTCAATTATTTTATGTTTGGCGAGACAAACAATATTGATCATACACGTGCCCTGTACGCGAAGAGGACACCTTTTCCATTTAATTTTTACTTCCCTGGAACTTATCATCGAGAGGCGCAAAGTATTGTTAGCATTTTGGGCGGATTCGATTTACACGACAAGGTGGAAACACATGAAACAGATTATGTAAGTATTATTGATTAAACTAGCATACTAAGGCTGCCTGGACTGAACTTATTTGCGATGCGCACAGAGTCGACTTGTGACTGTATTTTGTATTCCATAAAGTAACACTAGTCGGACGATGCTGAGAACCTATGTATTTGGAGAAATGAGAACATGTTGCATTGGTATATGAAATGAAAACAAGAAAAGTTCCATCGGACCACATCATTAAGATATCAGAGTCTCATGTACCAGATCTCTTACAATTCGTTAGGAACACCAACAGGCTCTCCAGCTGGCCAAGTAACTTGATGGGTTTTTGGTTCATTCAGTCTCACTTTACACAGGGATTCACAATGGACCTTTTAGGTCTTCGAATATGCCAAACCAAACCGAACACAGTAATTTAACTCTTTTTATTAGACATTTGCAAAGCCATTTATGTTGCGAAGGGTTTGCTATGGCGCGTCTGTTTTATCGACTGATATTTCATATGAAATGAAAAACATATCCCCAAAGATGTTGAACTATGCATCGAAACAGGTATAAATATGATGCTTAAATGAATTGGTTCGTTGTTGTTGTTGCTGTAGCAGCATCATTCGTGGGTTCGTCATTTTGAGTCTTAGAAATTGGGCCACTTCGGTTGGATGGATCCAAAGCATTAGCAGTGTTAGTGTGTTTGGTTTGGCCGGACAATTGAATAGGTGTTGTACATCGTGTGGGCCTACGTTGCATTGTGGACACACTTATCTTTAATCTGTGCCATGTAGTTGTTCAATAAATGACAAAAGCCCGAGCGAAGTTGGGCCAAAGTAGTCCTATCTTGGTCTGGGGAGTAGTTTTTCTGCTGAGGCAATGTAATTCGCTTTGTAATTGGCGATCGCCTTTGAGACAAAGGTCTGGTGAATGTGGTTTTTGACAACATGGTACAGTTCTGAGTTGATGTGTGGTTGCTGTGTTAGGTGGTTTATGTCGTCCTGTAGATCCAGGATGCATCTGCGTATGTTGCGAGGTGGTTTCGGAGCCGATAAGGTTGTTACTGGGATGTTCGGGTATAAGATAAGCTAGAAAAAAGGAATTGTATCTTTCTTAGCGCTACTTTGCCCGTCTTATGCTGCGTTACATAGGAGGATAAACGATTATATTGATATGAAGTTCTCAGGGATATTTCAAAACACTTATCTTAACTATTACTCTACTCTATCCCAGATGGCATGCACTGTCAGCGTGCGGCAGACGTAACAATTCAATTGTTTCTCTATATATTGGACCATTTAAATTCGATTTCCATTTTTATTTACAGCTCGTTGCCAATGCGAAAAAGTGCGTTAATATGCTGGCCAAGAAACTGGGCAAAAAAGTCTGGTTCTTTGGAGATTTCTACAGTGAATTCGATGCAATAGTCTATTCGTACCTTTCGGTGTTGTACAGCATTTCTCTGCCAAATAATCCACTACAGTATCACATCAAGAGCTGCCAGAATTTGGTGAATTTCATTAATCGAATATCAAAAGACGTCTTTAAACAGGAAACCTTCAACTCGGCAAAAGCGGCCAAATCAACTACCAACGATCCAATGCTCACTCCCACGGAACGTGATTTCCTAGAAACAGAGAAAAAGACAAAGATCATTGCGGGCATTGTGGCTCTAGTTGTGATGGGAACGTTTGCCGCCTGGAAGGGCTTCTACCAAAAAGTACGTCAACTATACAATTGCATATTCTAATTGTTCATTGGATTAAAAACAACACACCATTCTTATTCTTTCAATTGCAGTTAGCAGTGTCCAACAGATACTATGGCGATTTCGATTATGATGAAGATGACGACACCGAAGGCGACTGAGCTTAATTGCGTAGATCGTGTGCCTTGTAAACCTCATTCAGTCGCTGCGACCTGCTTCAATTTACAACAAAACTAACTAAATAAAATCAAAACAAGCAAACCATAGAATTGTACGTAGTTGTTAGAAATAAACACGGAGAATTTTTTTTCGTTTGTCACCAGCGAGGGAGATGTTTCTTTTTGGATATTTAATTTCGCTGATGGATGATAAAGCATGATGTTTGGAATAAGCGACATTGCATCGTTGATCCGATATCAGACTGCATTCAGATTCAATTCATACTTGCCGAGATCAATGTGCAAAGGTATACAAGCTAAAGACTCGGCCAATAGCCGCGGTATTACTCCGTTTATAGACATGCGAATCTAGAGCGGCAGAACTGAACAACTTTGGCCGTGTCGGGCATCAAGCCATATTAGTTTCCTATACATTACCGCAACCAATCCAAGGATGAGAAGCCTTCGTTAAGATATGTCTGATTTAAATCAGATTTGCTGATGAACATAATGTCTGGAAAAAATATCCAACCAAGATGCATTTACCTCTCAAACACGCTGTTTATGATTGTCTGTAGGATCTTATCTTTGATTAGCAACTAATAACCTGAACATACTTTACGCTTACTGAGTACTTTTAATTAAAAAAAAAAATATATATACATTATACAACTATACATACAAACACAAGGCGGAACATCATTCGAGGCCCGCTTTTCGCAAGCGGTCTTTCGCATAAAGGAACCAAGTTTTAATCACTTTTATGATATCCACCGTCTTAGCTGATGGAAATTTATTTCTTGCACATTCTGTAACAAATAATTTGTTTGTTTTTAATCAACATCATAAATCTCTTGCAGTACCACAATACCTTCTACTATAAATATGACACGAAAGTCTTGAACCGGTATGTTCTGATTCTTGCCATGCCATGTATATTCCTTTGCTACAGAGTCTGTCAAAATTGCCTTAAGGCAGGCGCGAATATATTTCTTCAACGACTGATCGGTTTCTTTGGACAGGGCGTATTCCTACATTCACATTACAATGAGTGGCATAAAAAAAAAACACAAGGATCTAAGCAAATTACCAATGACTTCACCACCTTGGGGTCATCTCTAATTTTGGCTTCAAACAGGTTAAAATCTTCGACAGTACTGCACGGAAGTTCCTTAAGCGGTAGAAAACTTGCAGTTACAGATTTGTCGCCTAAATTTGAGCTTTTAAGCGACCGAATTTCATTCCGAAGATACTCCGTTTCACTAATATTTGATGCTATTAACACACGTAATTCATCAATGGCATTTAGGATAACTGATGCAGAAGAACATGGCTTGGCGCCAGACGATGCACAAGAGGATGTTTTCGGGTGTATAATGTTCGATGTCACGGTTTCGTTCGGGATAGTAGACTTATTTCCCACAGTGACAATATTATACGGTTTGGATACATCGGTGATATTTTTTGTAGCCAACGACTTCCTTGAAGCTGGTGCTACCAGACGTTGGGAATGATGTAAACCGCATTAGTTTAGCTGAGTTAAATGTATTACCTTTTATGATGTCCGTGTCCATGCTGGTTTTGTTCAATTTACCAAGCAAATTATGTGGTTCCTTTGTTTATAATAAATAATAATAATCGTAAGCCAAAACAAAACAGATTTGCCAGAATCAAATGGACGTCATTTTTCCAGTGGCATTTCCATTGTCATTGAAAGCATTCAACACCATAAATGAATGAACACATTCAAGAATCTAGTTATCTTAAGTCGGCTATATTCGTCTGGATCTGGATAAGATGTAACCTGAACGCAAAAACTTGATTGGTCGGGAACATCACTTTGCCTACCTGACATATGCGAACTGTCAACTTAGTATTCAGTCATGAATTACTTGACTAAATTCGTCGGCTACCTCTCCCTCTTCATTAACGTTAACTGAAACAGCTGTTCATATGGCCGATTTCAACCAACAGACACCTGTCAGACTTTCTTGAATGTCAACAATGCATAAAAGATATGGATATCTTTCATACGTCTATGGTCTTTAACTCCAAAACCCATTTGTTTACATTGTTGTTTTTATGTAATTTCAACCCCCGTCTGCGAATTAGTGTGTCTTAAAAAAAGCATGTTGCCAATGGCCGGCCACCATTCCTTTTGCACTTATGGTCATCGCGCTGTTCAAATGTTTTGTGTTTTATATTGAACTTTGTTGGCTTTTATTAGGCTTCAGCTAAATTTTCGCTCCCATACAAAATTCTCTACAAAATGTAGCTGAGCTAAACTTAAGCGAACCCATTTAGCTGAGTGGTACACACCTCGAGCTAAATAATCAAACTTTTGTTACAGAATGTACTTCATGTGTCTGTCAAAATTTAGAGCAGAGATGAATAAATAAAAGAGATGGATATCTTTCGTACGTCTATCCCCCCAAAACCCATTTGTTTACATTGTTGTTTTTGTAATTTCAACCCCCGTCTGTGAATACGTGTGAGGTACAAAAAAAGCATGTTGCTAATGGCCGGCCAATATTCCTTTTGCTTTTATGGGCATCGCATTATTCAATTGTTTTGTGTTTGGTTTTTGTTAACGCTTCGATTAAAATAAAAAAAATAGTGAAACACACATTTCGGAATAGCGAATTCTTGCATTAAGGTCCAATTCATGAACTCACATATACTAGAAAAGAAATGAGCATATGTGCGTGACTTCATGAATTTTTCGGGAAAACAGCTTGTAGGCAGCCGCCTTTCCACTGGAAAGTTATATATCTCTGTTTGGAGAGAAAAGTTGGAGACCAGATAACAAAGATAATGGAATGCAGAGATATATATCTTTCCAGTGGAAAAGCGGCTGCCTACAAGCTGTTTTCCCGAAAAATTCATGAAGTCACGCACATATGCTCATTTCTTTTCTAGTATATGTGAGTTCATGAATTGAAATTTAATGCAAGAATTCGCTATTCCGAAATGTATATTTGACTATTTTTTTTATTTTAATCGAAGCGTTAACAAAAACCAAACAAGTTTAATACCAAACACAAAACAATTGAATAACGCGATGCCCATAAAAGCAAAAGGAATATTGACCGGCCATTAGCAACATGCTTTTTTGTACCTCACACGTATTCACAGACGGGGGTTGAAATTACAAAAACAACAATGTAAACAAATGGGTTTTGGGGGGATAGACGTACGAAAGATATCCATCTCTTTTATTCTTTCATCTCTGCCAGATAATATTTAAAATCAAAGAAAGGTAAAGGTCCAATAGAATACGTACAGAAAGCCAAAGTGAAAATTTTACTTCGCTGAACTGTGCAGGGCAATGTACATCTCTTTCTTGATTTATTCACGATAAAAGATGTTTAACTTGCATACAATAGCAAAAATTATTTTTGATTATTACTAATACTTACTACATTAACTTTTCTTCTGCATCACCTCAGTCACATTCCTGCTCGATACACTACAAACGAAAATTTACCTAATCAATTAGCTTTCTTCACCGTCCACTTGAGCCCGCTGCTATCGCGAATCTGTCATGTGATAGGCAGAAAGTTTTTCGATCGGGATCACCTGTCACAAGAATTCTTTTCAGATTTTGTAAGTGCAAATTTTCCAGTGAATATTATTACCCCAAATTTAATCTACTAATTTGCAAACTTCCATCCGCCCACATTATAGCACAAGCAAAATGGCCTCAATAAGAAGCGTCGTTGGACAAACATTTGCCTATCTGTTCGTGTCCGCTGCCACCGTCCTCATCTTTTACCATGTCCTTACTGGCAAGGGTGAACGTGTAAGTGTTGGCTGGTTCCTGGGCTCAACCTCCCCCTATATGTGGGCATGCCTCGGAATTGGATTGGCAGTATCTCTATCTGTGGTTGGTGCCGCCCTAGGCATACACACCACTGGTACAAGTATTGTGGGAGCTGGTGTCAAGGCTCCTCGCATCAAGACGAAAAATCTTATCTCGGTTATCTTCTGTGAAGCTGTCGCCATCTACGGCCTTATCACGGCTATTGTCCTGTCGGGTCTATTAGATCAATACCAGTCGACCATTGCCCTTCAAAGCCAAGTTGTGATGAACAACAACTGGACAGCTGGTTACGTGATGTTTGGTGCTGGTCTTGCCGTTGGTTTGGTAAATCTGTTCTGCGGCATTGCTGTAGGTGTTGTCGGCTCTGGCGCTGCCCTTGCCGATGCAGCCAACTCTTCATTGTTTGTGAAGATTCTGATTGTCGAGATCTTCGGCTCAGCCATTGGTTTGTTCGGACTCATTGTTGGAATCTATATGACTTCCAAGGTGAAAATGGGAGACAAGGAGTAAAGTTTGATTTCTGTTTTCCATCTTTCTTACTTCATTTCTCTTCACGTTAATAGTTTTTATCTTTCGCCAAAAAAAAACGAGAAAATATTCGTTCAGCAATGATGTCAATGAATATCTTTCTGTGTACATATTATACGAACCTTAAATATATTAATTATATAAATGTGTGACATAAAAAATTGTAAAATGCATATTCATTCCGTTCTCTAAAAATTGATTTATTCGCCAAGAACAACTAAAGACTCGTCCGTATTTATCATGGTCTGTTCACTGTTTCATACGGTAAACTTGCAATTTTATACTTTTTTTTTCTCTTTCGTTTTGTTTTTGTTGTATACCTATTTGTTTAAATAAAACTAGTGTAGTACTACTTGTTTTTGTTAATTTGCAAAACATATTATTTCCTCAAGTATATATTCGGTATTATCTTTATTAGTAGAAATCAAAACAACAAATTCTAGAGACAGATGTTGTTCTCTGTGTCGTGTGTTTAAGAACATTTAAAGAACATTATTATATGAAAGCAAACCTAGGAAGTTCATTTATGTGAAAAATTGTAACTTAATATTATAATTATATAAATGTAAGTGAATTGTATGATGCAAAGAATTCCAATAAAATGTTCGTTCTCCATCAGGGAACCGCTTGTTTATTGTTATTTACATTTTTGTTGGATAACTATTTTGTTGTTGCTAAAGTCCGAGAGGGAGAAGAGGGAGTTGGTGTGTTACTCAGCAGCAGAGTAACCGTAATTGTTAGTCATGTGGTTTATATCAGCAGGTTATCAGCTGCAATTGAATATAAACCACGAGCGAAGCAGTGTCACACAGCCAAATGTTGTTTTGTTATTCTCAATCCCTCAGGCGTAGTTTTGTTACAGTGCAGAGTGCAGTACCTATATTCTAAATTGTGTTGATAGGTATATTGTCTTGTCGATTGTAAGTAATTTATTGAAGAAAAACTGACATTTTTTGCCCTGGACAAACCCTCCCTTTTGATACTTCATTTGTAAAGATTGGTTAAGGTTAACTACAGAAATAATATGGGAACAAAGGAGGAGGAGGAATTCTTATATTGAATCATTTGATTACACAAGGCGATTTTGTTCAGCTTTTGTTTAATGGATAATGTTGCGCCCATGGATATAATAATCCAGTACCGATAGGGCTTAAACTGTTTAATATATTTGCCGTTTAAGGGAAGTACTTCAGAGCAAACTATTCAATTTGCATGCATTCATTCGCTGCGAAAGAGGTATTTTGATTCGCAAGCGAGTTCATCTGGAAATATCATAATATGATACATGTTGCATGTTTTAAATGCAGGGATGTTGGTATCTCCTTGGTATACAAAAACCGACATTCGCAATACTTTTATCTTGCTCTAGAAGCAGGTTTTTGTTAGGTTGTACCTATGCTCGAACGCTATTTGATGGCCAAAGAGTGACGCAGGTTTTTTAAACATCCGACCCTTTGTGCCACAATACCAGAAGTTCAGTTCTTCCTAGCAAACTATACGCTCCATGTGATTCGTTATTCATTCCTTTTGAGTTCCGTAGAAGGAAACTTGTGACTGACAGCGATGAAAAAACAGTCGCAAAAAATAAACGACCAGATGGAGGAAGGAAGGAAGGAGAATGTTAGTATAAAGGAAGGTTCGAAATCTTTTGTGGAACAATATGCGGATGTTGAAATGTAAGTCACAGCATTATTCCGATCCAACATTTAAAATGTATATTTCTGTATCTGTTCTTAACGGAATCGCCTAGGTACATTTTAAACCAATATCGGCAATTAACTTAACGTACCTACCAGAGACAAATCATACTGTTTGATGATAGTTGGATTGTCTCTTATACTGTCTGATGATAGTTTGATTTGTCTTTGGTACCTACAGGACGAATACATTTTATTTGTCGCTATAAAAAATAATTCAAAATTACAGGAACCTATTGAACCACAATTTCAAAAAACGGGAAAAAAAAAACGTGAAAAAACTCAAATATCAGTTAGAAGCAACAAATTTATAGGTATTGTAAAGTGTAGTTACCACACAAGTTCCGCTTCCAATTGGAGATTCGAATCTGTCAAATAAGTGGGTAGTTAAGTGAGCCAATTCTAGAGCCATCGAGTTTGTTCGGAACGAACCGGAATTCACTAGAAAGTTCCCGATAGATGGCGGAGCGGATATAAAAGGGCAGATTCGTGAACGAGGAGAGACAGTTGACTTTTAAACAGTGATAAGTAAAGTTCGAGATAGTAATCGGTTGTGAAGATAAAGAAGTGTAAAGTATGTAGTGAATTAAGTGATTGCTTTAAGTCGGATAAGAATTGTTTAAAGAAATATTGTTTTGAAGTGAATTATTAAAATAAATAGTGTAATAGAAATGATTTTATTATAAAAGTTCAACAGAATAGCGTTTTATCTTTTCGAATCCGAGCTCGGATGTAACAGTATTTAAAAGTTTGTTCATCTACTACATAAAAAGACAGTTACGACTTGGTGCTTTAAATTTTTGACAGCCCTTTCTCAGCGAGGGTTTATACCTTTTTGTTGTCTTTTAATACCAAACTTTTGTGTACGGAAAGAAAGTTTGACTAAATTAGACGGTTCAAAGCGATGTGTGGTTTTATCCGAGGTTGGATTTTTTTTTCTAGTTATTTCATAATCATAAGACTTTTGATAACATTAATGTATTCTTTTTGGACATAGGTACTGCCCTAACCCCAATTGGAGAAAAGATTCAGTATGAAACCGTGTCCAATTCCGTTCAGAATTTTTTCCACGATAGGGAAAAATGGATTCCATCACATTTTCGTAAATGAAAAGTACATTTCGGTGAGAATTTCCTTTACTATAGCCCTGACTATATCAATGAATAGTGCCCATAGTTATTGTAAAAGATAACCAACAGAAATCTTTTTTAAATATATTTGTTCAGTTTAATAATTAACAAATAAAATTCGACATTTAAAACTGTTATTACAACAAATACAATTGTTACCCTATCAAGGTGAGCATGCAGCTTGAACAGAGCTTCCAAATCCAGATTTTCGCGTTATACTTACACTTATCCTTAAATAAATTTGTTTTATTTTGTAAATTGTTTATAAATCAGACTTAATTGCATATTTACCCATCATCATATGATGTAAAATAATTCTAAAGTAAAATTTCGAATCTAATTTTACTGGCTGTACTGTACGTCGAATGAACTCAATTGGCTTGAACAACATTCTGTCTCTATTTACCGCACGGTGGTCGTATATTTGCTCATTTGCACTTGTAGTCACTTTCCATATACGCCCCTTCCATACTAACACGTCACACCAACCACGAATGAAATTCTATAGAAATGGAAGAAAAATTCGAAACACGCCGATTTCGTGTGCTAGTTTTGCTGAACTCCCAGTAGTTCAGCGGACTTGAAGTTCCAATAATTCCGTCGGTAAAATCCTTTCTGACGATTTTCTTCCGTCCGATTTGTTGGATTTCGTGGCGCAAGGGTTGTGTTTGTGTTCTCTCACATCGTCACTTTGTCACATCTTTACTTTTTTACTTCTTTGCGCTGGTGCGGGCACCGCACACGCTGTGACGAAGATGTGCCGCTGCCGCGTCAAAGACTGCATCATGTCGTCAATTCAGTCGTTGATCTTTTGTCGGAATAAAAATGAATCGCAACACGCCGCCGACAGACGCCGGTGCACGCTTTCGCTGTCGTATTTCAGTCGCAAAGCCGAAAATGTATCAGCCAAACAGGAATTTCAGCAAGCAGTTCATCGCAGTTAGCTTGTGCAAAACATTTTCCCGGCTTTTTGGCGTTCAATGGATTTCGTCCACTGACAATGGAATGTGAATGGATGGAATGGGAAAATATGTATTTGGTTTTCAGAAGGGGAGGGGAGAAGTACTGTTGTTACTGTAGTGTGCGTCAGAGAAGGGGTGTGACTTTGTTGGATAAGCAAAGCTAAGCATTTGGAAATTGGTATTGAGTTTGAGTACTGAAATTATAGAAATGGAAGAGCATCGTACGCTATGGTGACGTAGAGTGTGCACTCGCGGTCGTGACGTGACCATTGTTATGAAATGGTCGGACCAATGAAAGTGATGAGATGATGATTTTTTATGATAGGTAGGGTACAGTGACGTGTCGTGGTGCTTTCAGTAGGGTGTTCACTATGAACAATTTAGCACAAGGGCGGAAATGGGACGCTGGTTCTGGTTGTTGTAAGTTGTAGTTGAATGTTGTAGGCATAGACAAATCATACTGAGACCCCCAACTCGCAATCCTCTTGCCGCTGGCCCCTCATTTTTTTTTTTCAAATTCGCCATTTTGTTTCCTATCGGTGTTATGTCATTTAAGAATCAGTGAGACATGCAAAAACATACAAAAATCAATGCTGCCAACCTCAGCAACCGTCGGGAAATGTGCTAGAGTTCGGGGATACCACAATTTAACATTACTAAATGCTATTGGTTAGTTATTATTTATTTTTAAATGGCGAATAATTTCCTTTGTTTGGTTAATATAACTTTTAATATCATTAACATGTGTACATTTTTTTTAAATAACTGATAAAGGTTTGTTCAAAAGGTTTTTATTTTCATGCAACCATTCTGCATTGACAATTTTTCGTAAGCATTTTAAGCAAATGTACACTTATTCCTAAAAAAAAAAAATACCATCCACACGTAACGAATAACTTCAAATTTAACGGATAAAATTCTATTCTATTCTCATATTTTTTGCGAGTGTGTTCGTGACTCGGAATTTTTGAAGTTACGAGATATTAGTCAATACGAATTTCTATGTAACAATTCTAGCGCACCAAATCGTGACCACTCCGTAAAAATATCGCTTGTAGGCTAAGTAACGGGAAATCGGCCGAAGTTGGTGGTCTCAGTATTGTCTCTGAACATAAGCTGCAGCTGTCAAGTAACTTCCACCTGGGATAGATAAATAACTTACCTATGTGAATCTCGGAAATATCAAGTAAGACGTAGTTGTTGTAATTGCATGCAGAAGATTCTACTTTACTTTGTTTTGCCGAGATAGATGCCCAAAACATCAAGCCTATTCTTTGTAATAGACCACGCTATAGTATAGTTCACACTGGTCCCATAAAATAACCAGTTACAGATCATGGTGTATATTTAAAAAGTACAAAAAATCAAAATAATTTTTGACATTTTAATTACAATCAACAGAAAAATAATGTTAATCAGCTTTGGCAAAACTAGGTCTCTTAAGCAATTGTTCAATCGCCGACTGCTCTCTGATGCTTGTTGCATTAAACGCCCAGCACAGTCTTCTTACGCAGGTAATTTAATTTACTTAATTTGACCCTTAGGTAGATAAACACAGCCACTCAAGGTCGCGCTTTGTTATCGGTTATTGTTATTGGTATCGCTTATTTAACGTTCAATAAATATTGCGGCCAGAGGAAGCCCTCAAGTAGGTACCTATATATATATTTGCAGAGTGAATGTGTGGTTATCGTTCTTTTACGAAATGTAACAATGAGCAATCTATCTCGATTTTTAATTTATATTTATACATTGTATAAAAGTCTATGTGATAAAATATACGAAAACCCGACTGAAAAACTTTATATCAAAAGACCGAGAATTAAAACGAGAGAAAATTACAAGTTTTATTTAGTCCACTTTGTTCGAAGTATAAAGAGCAACTGACTACGAGTAGATGTATAAGTTTTCATGTATGTATTAAGAAAGATATATAAAGTAAGAAAGAGATAAATAGTTATGCAAAGTAAATTCAAGTATAAAGTTTACATATTTACAAATTACGTATTATATGATGTAATTTTTAACATCCTCCGACCGAGGGAACAGAATCGATTTCCAATGGATATAGTAACTGGACAGGCCGTCGAATTTTGCTTCCGTCTGAGTACCGTATCTCACAAGCTCTCACCATGCCATCACGCCCAATATAAGCATTTTCTATAACAGCCAATCTCCAGTGAATCCGCGGCTTTCCAGAATCGAAAACAAGGACGACGTCATTTTTCTTTAGCTGATTTGACGAAGTATATTTGCCATGGTGAAATGAACGAAGTAGCTGCATATACTCCGAACGCCATCGCTTCCATAAAACGTTAACATGTCGCATTCTTTGCTTCCAAAGAAGTTGAATATCATTCGAACCCGGAACAGGTTCCTTCGGATTAAGAAAACCACCACGACTCGTTAAAAAATCACCTGGGGTCGGGGGAACAGCATCTAGTGGATCGTTGTTTATATAAGTGAGAGGGCGAGCGTTCACCATGCCTTCTGCTTCGACAATAATAGTTCTTAGCTGTTCGAAGTTAAGCTTTGCTTTACCGATGACGACTTTGAGAACGTTTTTGATGGTACGTATGAGACGTTCCCAAAATCCGCCCCACCACGGCGCACGCTCTACTATAAATTTCCATCTTATTCGTCTGTTTGATGCAAAATCGTGGACCTCCTTATCATTGAAAACAAAATTGTTGTCCTCAAGTTCCAGTGCAGCTCGGCGAAAGGATCGAGCATTATCGGAATAAATGACAGACGGTATGCCCCTCCTAGAAACGAAACGCCGAAGACCCATCAAACAGCTTTCGGTTGACATGGTCGTTGTCACTTCCAGGTGGACGGCACGAACAGCAGCGCATGTAAAGACCATGAGGTATGTTTTGGTCATACCACCTTCAGCGTTGTTAAAAATGTAAAGAGGACCCGCGAAGTCAATACCAACAGCATCAAATGGCCTTGTAAATGTAAGTCTTTCAATGGGTAGGGGACCAAACGGTTGTGAGGCGGGTTTGCCCCACAGCTTTTTGCAAACGACGCATCTTTGGAGCAGCTTCTTAACAAGTTGTCGTCCTTTGGGAATCCAGAAGCGGGTTCGCAATTGAGAAAGAACAGTGTTGACCCCACCATGCAGAGATCTTTCATGGCAGTCATTAACGATTAGGTCTGTGATGTAAGACTTTGTTGGCAAGATCATAGGGTGTTTGAAGTCCCTCGACTCTATTAAGGACTGTAGTCGCCCCCCTAAGCGCATTACACCTTCATCGTCCAGAAATGGAAAAAGCTGCGCAATGCTTGATGACGCAGGTACAGATTTCGATTTCTGTAATAAGCAAATTTCATTAGTAAATTTATTGAACTGTATGTACCTGATCCAATAAGATTCCGCGGTGTTAAGCTCATCTGCACATAAATGTAAGGACTTCTTTCTCATATCGTTCTTGCAGTAATTTACAAAACGGTATATAAAGCAAGTAACGCGCATCAAACGGTTCCAAGTACTGAAATCTTCGAATCGCAGAACTGGCTTGAGATCAATAGAGGCAGAAACTGTTTCCGCTAGCAATCCCAGTGGAACCACCGTTGTTGGTATAATACAAGTGTCTTCTGTCCGGTATCTTCCATCTTTGAGCCAAACAGGTCCTTGGGCCCACAACTGAGACGAGAGCAAGCATTCCGCAGAGATCCCCCTCGTCAGAAGATCAGCAGGATTTTCCTTTCCAGAACAGTGATTCCAGTCGGATGTCAATGTGTGTTGACGAATCTCGGATACACGACTTTGTACAAAGGGTTTCCACCGGTCGTGTTTTCCTTGTATCCAATGAAGTGCAATTTTGGAGTCCGTCCATAAGTAGAATTGTTCAACATGTACCTTTAGAGATTTCTTTAGGTATCCGCACAATCGAGCCGCTATCAAGGCAGCGGTAAGCTCCAATTTAGGTAACGTTAACTCCTTTGATGCATCATCTTTGAGCGGGGCCACTCTGCTTTTGGCACACAAAAACCCAACACTGCATTCTTCTTTCAAATTTATGTTCTTTAAATATGCCACCGTACCGTAGGCTTTCATGCTGGCGTCAGCAAAAATATGAATGTGGATCTTGCTTGGAGAGGAGAACGCTATGGCTGACCTTGGTATAGTCACATCCTTTAGCTGCAGTAGACTCTTGACGCACTCATCCCATTCAATCAGCAACTCGGAAGGTATAGCTTCATCCCAGGACACCTTCTTTCTCCATATAAGTTGAAACAGAATCTTTACTTTAATAACAGTGGGGGCAAGCATTCCTAGAGGATCGTAAATTCTCGCTATAGTCTGCAACACGATGCGTTTGGTGGATTTGGATAAGTTACACGTCAGCAAACTCTCGAGTGATGTGAAAGGTACAGCTATCTCGTCACTGAAAATGAACCAAGAGAGTCCCAAAACCCTTTGCATCGCTGGGACTTCGGAAGAAGCAAATCGTTCACGAATAAGGGTGTTGTTTGAGTTCCACTTCCTCAGATTCATACTTGCGTTTTTCATGACCTCTGAAGCTTCTTTGCAAATACGCTGCCCTTCGGCTTCTGTCTCAACGCTGATAACCAAATCGTCCATGTAAAATCCATTTTCAAGCACGCTACATGTTGATTTAAAACGATGACTTTCCTCGGCAAAGTGATGACGCAGTGTTGCGGTCAATAGGAATGGGCTACAGTTCACCCCGAAGGTTACCCTGGTCATTCTCAGCTCTTCAAAATTAGATGGCTTATTGGATGGAGACAACCAAAGGAAACGATGGCTATCTCGATCTTTCTCGCTTAACAAAATTTGTAGAAATGCCTTTTCTACGTCGGCAACTATTCCTATTGGTCCAAGCCTAAAGTTGAGCAGAATTTTCAAGACATCTGGTAATAAATTCGCGCCCACATGCAGCATGTCGTTAAGAGAGGGGCTATCATCCGAATGGGCCGAAGCATCAAATACAATTCGCATCTTTGTTGTAATGCTCTCGGCCTTATAAACGGGGTGATGTGGTAAGTAAAACACTCGTTTTGAATCATAACAACTGTCTGTGGGAACTGGTTCAGCGATGCCATCCAGGACCATCTGTCGTATAGCACTATTATACTCCTTGAAGCGATCTGGTGTCCGTGACAAACGTGTAGAAAGATAAAAGAGCCGCTTGATTGCTTGATTTCTGTTGTTTTCGACATGCATTTGGGGATCCTTCCATGGTAAAGCTGCTTCGTAGCGGGGACCATTTCTTTTGATGCAGGAGGAAATGAGTTGTTCTGCCTGGTGATGGTTTTCATCTTCTTCGCTTCGGATACCAATGGATTCAAGTGACCAGAAGGCAGTTATGACATTGTCGTTCAAGGCAGGCAGATTTAAATTCACGCTGAGAATAGAAGAGGAGCATAAATTTATGTTCGAAACAACATCCTTACCAGAGGAAATATGCGGTCCTTGGACGGTCCATCCAAATATGGTTTCTATAGCTCTCAAGCAAGATGAAAGGCGTCTTTCAACAACTTTTTCAAACTCTCTATCCAGATCTTCCTCTTTGATCAGGCTTTTATTTCTCACCTCTTGATTAGAAGCGAGGAGACTTTCGTGGGCTGCTGTCAAACGCTGAATATATGAGATTAGTTCCTCCTCTATATCGTCGAATCTATCCTCTTCCTTTAATAGGGATTCTGGCGAATTTAAATATTCAGTGGCAGACTTAACAATTTTCGTAACTTGGCCCCTGTAGGCAGACCGACCAGAGAGCTCCATTTGCGAACGTTAAAAAAAAAACGCGTAACTAAATAATTCTACTTTAATTAAGTAATTTTCTCTATCTCTGAACGACTTTCGATTCCCGGGTTTCGGCACCATGTGATAAAATATACGAAAACCCGACTGAAAAACTTTATATCAAAAGACCGAGAATTAAAACGAGAGAAAATTACAAGTTTTATTTAGTCCACTTTGTTCGAAGTATAAAGAGCAACTGACTACGAGTAGATGTATAAGTTTTCATGTATGTATTAAGAAAGATATATAAAGTAAGAAAGAGATAAATAGTTATGCAAAGTAAATTCAAGTATAAAGTTTACATATTTACAAATTACGTATTATATGATGTAATTTTTAACAGTCTATTTACAATTTTTCAAAAATATGCTAACTTAAAATTACCAATAATTATATACATATAAACATTTGAACATAATACAATTTCAAACTTCCTATAACTTATAAAGGTATATTATTGTAGAGATCGTGATGCGGAGGCACAATCGCAATATCTGCACATCCTTTGAACTGCTCCTGTGGACCACAACCAACTTCACCACGCCCATCGGCACATATCCCCCAAGAGTTCGCTGTTACAAAATATAGCTACTATTACTATCGAGAAAATATGTGGTTCATTGCGATGCAGTTCGGGAACTACTCTTCCAATCTTATCGCTTAATGAAAACAATCTGAACTCACCAGCCATATATGTCCATCTGAGTACACAGTGATTACAAATCACGTCGGAGGGAATGACCACTGTGGTATTGAACATGCCTGGCCTGTAGTTTGGTAAACGATATTCGAAACCGCCGTCCCCTAACAGCAATGGCTCTTCTTCAAAGCATTCCTCTGATTCTGGACTCGAGTCGATGTTGCACAAATGGAACAGGAAGTAGCCTTTGTGATTCGTTGTGATCCTTACACTAATTTCCGCAGTCTCCCCAGCAGTGTACTTGCGCACAATTACACCCCCGCCATAGATTCCTCCGTTTTCGTGGGCTCTTGGCGTCTTGTCGCCGTATTTATCCCCACAGATACCGCATTTTCCACCATACACTGACCACTGTGTCTATAAAAGCAAAGGATAACAAATTATGACAGGAGCTCCGAAAGGCACACCCTATAAGACTTACATAAAATCCTCCACAGAAACCTTGATTGTCGTTGTAGTCTTTGGGTGCAGTCGGATCAAACCGCCACAGTGATGCCCTGTTCACCGGTTCCAGCATCATGCCATGACTGTGAACACCTGCCAAGTATCCAAAAAATAACACAACACTGACTCTAAGAACGGATGCGTAGAAGCTGGGGTAGTGGGGTCTGGCAAACATTTTTTTTTTGCTTAAACGAATTGGGACTGCTAATTATTGCTACAGTTACGAGTGAATGACTAGAATAAAAAGTGAACATTCTCACTCTGTATTTATATGGAGAAGTAGAAGGTACTTCAAGGCGTTCGCCTTATCTTATCTTCTAGAACAGAAACAACAGTTAACCCTTAATACGCTGTTATTGCTTCGCACGATGGGATGGCTCGTTTTTGAAATTCAATCAATTGAATCACGCTAAGTTTTATAATTTGTTTACACTTTGGTATAATTTATTTGCACTTATGATAACATGTACTCCAAAAGGGTTTATTTGGTTATTAGGTATTTGAACAGGAAGTTCATTGGTTTGTGTACACAAGAAACAAACAATTTGTAATACTTAGCCACGAACATTTAATTATTGAACCATTTCGGAAAGGAAGACACTCTGAAGTCTGAAGGTATTCGCTGAGCGAAAAATTACCATAGTGGGTCTTACATTTTTAGAAGCATACTTTTTCGGCCGGTCCCAAATCTTAAACCGGAAATTTGGTTATTCTGCATACCTATAAGTTGCGTATAGAACTCAGAACCGGGACATACGTCCTTGCAAGATAATGGGGACGTTCGGATTTCTAGTTTAGTAAATCTGACAGCTAACTGACTTTATTTTAGTTTTTAGTGGCCTAGAGTGTTCACGTGAATAGTTTAATAGCCGACAAATTGTTGTATGTAAAAACATAATTTGGCAGCACTCTCTGTGTAAACGTTGTGTCTTTCAATAAAGTTTCTTATTCATTCTTCTTTCTGTAACTCATCGACAAGGCGACTTTCATTTGGAGATAAATTCGTTTTCTTTATATTTAGAATATCTGTGGCATTCATCACAAATCAAGTCGAGAAAATCCTGCTTCTGCATTGACAATTCAAAGAGACGAATTCAAAACAAACAGGGTGGCCGCTGCAGAGTTCTGAAAAGTTCAACTAAAAAGGAAGTTGAGAGAAAAAAAGTTTCATTTCTGAAGCTTGATGAAACAGATCTCCAATAAACAGATGCTAGCGTTAACATTAGGAATCGAGCACAGGGAAGAACTCTGGAGAAATCCAGAGAGTCTCACTGGATAAGATTTATAGTGGTAGAGAGACGAAAAGAGACCCGACAAAGTGGTCTGATTCGGATATCTCTTGAAATTTATAAATACCTAGTCCAGACAAATTAGTTGGCGTTTTACATGAACTAGATATCCGAACGTCCCCAGTAATAGAATATTATAAGAGCTGTCAAAAATCAAAAGTCTGGCCGCACTTATAAAACGGGTGACTTTTCAAATGAAAAAGCATAATAACTCTTTTTTACATAACGCCCTAGTACGCAGTTAACGTGAAGTCCAATTTTTCATACAACATTTTTCACCGTTGTGGATAAGCTGTTCCTTGAAAAAACAGGTATGTATTAAATAAGATCATTCTTGCATACTTTTCCGCAACAGAACACAACGGTCTGTCAAAATTTAGCTTGCGAAAATGTGCCGACCCAACAAATGGGCAAGCTAAATTTTGACAGATGCATGAAGTACATCCCTGAAACAAAAGTTTGATTTTTTAACTCGAGCTGCGTACTTCGCAGCTTAAATTTAGCTGAGCTGAGCCCTGCGCAACAGAGTAGATCAGCTTAAACACGAAAATATTGGTCCAAAACATTTTGCACGCAGCGAAGTCCATTGACGTGACCTCATGTAATTATCAATAAACATAGATCATGCCCTCTGGAACATGAAAACATGAGTCCAAGACATTTTGAACGCAGCGAAGTCCCTGCCAGACGCGACCAAAGTACCGGATCAAACCCATTTTTTAATATTTGACGTAACCACCTAATTTTTTTTATGAGTCAATTGAAGACACTCCTGAACACAGAAGTGTAAGTCCAAAGACGTTTTACACGCAGCGAAGTCCTTGCCAGACGCTGTAAAATTGTCGAAATGGTCTAAATTGTCGTGAACATAAAACAAAATTATCTCGCAATTTGTTTCCTCCAGCTGTTCCTTAATTAAAATAATGGTGCGAAAATTGAATAGTGAAGTATTTAAAAAGTACCTAGCATAAAATTTCGAATTCCTAAAAAAAAAAAGTTTGAGCTCAGTCACCCTGCATAAAAAGTACACCCTAACAACAAAATTTAGTAAGCTGGAAGTTAGAAACATTTCACATTCGATTTCACAGCACTTTTTCGAGAGGAGGGAAAGTTTCATTTCACTCGAACAGCGTACCAGCCTTAACTGTATGATTTTTGACCAGGAATGCGAACTAAGCACAGAATTCGAATTGGATTGTAACAAATTGGAGCTATTTCTGAAAAAGATCCTCAAAAAACCACCGAATTAGACCGCCTAACTTCTGTGATGGGAAGGTGTCCTACTCTCTTGTCTTGTCAATGCCAAGAAGGTAATCATTTTAAAAAATATTTCATGGATCGATATCTGTTAAAAAAAGAAACCATTTACGTAAGGCACTTAAATATTAGGTATATATATACACCATCATTGTGTATGATAAAACATTCAATGTCATTACAATTATAGCATGAACATGAATTTTAAATTATCAGTTCTTTTTTTACAGATATCTACGCAGCAAATTCATGTTACGTTGCATATCAATCAACATAAAGCTAAATATAAGAAATAAAGGTACGAACAAAATAAAACATTTTGCTTAGAACAAAAAACAATTCATATTGCAGGTTTATATACCGCAACTGCACAATATTGCAAGTGTCATCTGTCATGTTTTCGCTGCGTTTAGATTGCCAAATTTCAAATGTTTGGGATTTTTTTTTGAACCTATCATAGAAGAATGGGGGGGTTACAAATTTATTTTATATAAATAAATAAAGACTGATAATTAAGACTAATACTTGCTATACAGCTCTGTATATATACCTACTTAATTATTATTGGTTTTTTAAATAAATACGAGCATCATGCACAAACACATTTTCTCGAATCGCTTCAAAAAGGCTTTAATATAGTTACCACTTAAAACTGTCTTTATTTAATAACCACTGACGTTACAGGTTAATTAAATTTCAAAACATTTTCAAAAGCGCCGCCAGGTTTGATTAAGAAACAACACTTGATGGTATAAGAGGGCAATGTAATTGGAAACACTTGATTTGATATTGACGGATATAAGAAACACTCATATAAGAATACATCGCTTATAAGAAACGCATGGTTACAGCGTAGACTTTGTTTCTTGTACAATTGTTCGGATATATGAAGCCCAGGATATAGGAAACATTTTTTTTTTAGTTTTAGAGGTATTTTATATACGTCATGGACTGTATGTTTAAAGTGTTAAGCATCATTAAAACTAATACATATATCATTAAAAAAAACAGTTTCTCCCCCAAATGGTTCTTGGGAAACACAAAAAAATTACTTGATTTATATTATTTGACCATTCCATCCTTTGTGAGAGAGCGATATCTTCAACTTGCATTTTTCGTAGCTGATAACACGAAAGTAACCGACAAAACTACTTGACAGTCGCTTCCGTTAACATACGTTTTATTATGAGCTACTTCAGATTTTGACAGCACTAAAGAAAACTCCCCGTAGACTTTAACAGTTTTGGCTAAAGGAAATACCCCAATATATGATTGCATCGAAGAAGAGGAACATGAAAGATATGAATATAAGGATAGCAGTAGCTCACAGTGGTTAGTTAGAATTAGAAATGTTTGTTAAGTTAACACAAACGCCATAACGTTTCTTGTGAAATTGCAGGTCCCTTCCATTTGCACTATAAAGCCTAGTACGCACTTGTTCCGGAACGAAAAATCTCATACAAAAATGACACAACGAAATCATGAACGAAAAATTTCGCTCTCCTTTTCGTTTTGCAGTTCGCAGCTGCTGCGAAATGATGGCGGAAAAGTGGGTAGTTGTAGTAAATTGCTTGGTACAATTCCCCACTCTCTTTTCGCACACATTTCTTAAGGCTAGTACGGACCTGTTCCGGAACGTAATTTTCTGGAACAGCGAAACGCCTGCGAAAAGGCATTGGAAAATAGTTTGTGGAGAGTTCCATCAGCTGATACACAAGTAGCAGTGTTACCAGCACTGGCTATTTATATCTAATTTGGGTACACGAACTTTTCACTGGCTCCTACAACTTGTCGTTTTGGATTTATCCTAATTTACGCTATTCACTTTAAAGTTTGGCCCTTAGGAATTTATTAAATAAATACTTCTATTGCGACCGTACTCTTTTCGAACTAAAACTTTCTAAACAATGATGTATGTAGTTTTCGATTGAGTATTTCAGATTTCTGCTGCCAAATCGAATTGAATACGAATTCTGTTTATTCTTTTGCGTATTGAGTTGCTCTCAAAAATGTGAAAAACAAGTGTTTTTTTGCGGCCAATATGCAAAAGAACCAATAAAATTCGGATTTAATGTTCGATTTGACATCAGAAATCTGAAATCTCTGATCAAAATCTGAAATGCCTAATCGAAAACGATCTTGAGTTGCCCGCACTTTTTTCACTTGCACTGGAACATCACTTGCTCTTTCTTTGTGTTGATATTAGTGTGGTTGGAATATGTGTAACCTTGGAAACTTTTCTAAGCATTTTGCATTAACTGCTTAAATTTTATATTAAAACATTCCAAATTTGCGCTCAGATTGATTTCTAAGCATTATCACATAAATAATTAACATAAAAAGATCCACCCGATTCAAAGCGTTTCTTTTCAGTTAAAAAATTTCACAAAAACGTAAACAAAAGCCACTAGTTGTCAAACTCAAACGTAGTTGTATTGGTAAATTTGAAGCAAATCTGATAAAAAAATCCAGATTCACAAAAGTGCTCTGAAATCTGGAAAACATTTTTTTTTTGTATTTTGAGAGCGCCCAATCCAGAGATGAATGAATAAAAGAGATGGATATCTTTCGTACGTCTTATATTGCTTTGTATTCCATTATCTTTGGCCCAATCGAATAGGTACCACTTAAGAAAACATCCAGGCTAGGATATGCTACCGCCATTAACAAATCGACATTACCGACATAAAACTTAAAACTAGTACAATTCGTAAAAAAAATGTAAACATACCGCACGTGCAATTGCATGTCAAAAATAAATAAATGTCACAAACATAGTTTGTTTTTAATTTTTGTAAAGCTCTTTAATTTAAAAATGGCATCAAAAACCCTTAAGCGAAAAATTCAATCAGGTCAGTTGTTCAAATATAAGTAAACATACAAACCCTCCATATTATTTGATATTTAAGCTCCCCGTGCAGAAAAACCTGCCGAACCTATTGAAACTTCATCTTCGGAAGAAGAAACCGACAGTGAAACTGAATCAACCACAGGCAATGCAGCATGGGCAGATTCTATAGCAAAAGTCCTCAATACAAAAAAGCCGAAAACTAAAAAAACAATTGTTCTATCAAAGGCAAAGAAAGTCACACCCAGAAGCAAAGATGCGACAGATGCAATCAGCTTCGAAATTGATGGTGAAATCAAGGAGGAGAAACCCGACACAGATGACCTTGATCAGCAGGCAAAGAAATTAAAAAATCAGACATTGGCATTGAGAGTAAAGCCAACCACACAGGACTTTGAGAGAGAACGGTCTCTTCGAAAGATCGCCACTCGAGGAGTTGTTCAACTTTTCAATGCGGTTCGACTGCAACAAAAAGACATTGAACTGCAACTGAAGGAGGCAGGTCCACTCGACTCCAAAAAGGATGCTGTCCTGAACAACATCGACAAGAAGAAGTTCTTGGATGTGCTGATGGGTGGTAAGCGTGCAAAGTCTGAAACTGTTGACAATCCAGTTAAATCAGAGGATGAAGATGAAGATCAAGATGATAGAACTAAGAAAGGATGGAGTGTGCTACAGTAAGACCAAAGCGATTTAAATCCGAATTTGGGTTATTTTAATTTTCATTTTCAGGGATGACTTTATGACGAACAAAAAGGTAAAACATTGGGATGAAGAAGATGAAAGCGATGAAGCTGCGGACGAAGATTCATCGGAGGAAGAGGACAACGACGATGAGTAGAATGTATACTGTATATCATAACTAAATGTAGAAATATAAATCCCTTAATGTTACGATAAGTCTTTCTTTCATCATTACCATAAATTTCGTACAAGAATTAAACCGAAGGTAACTCGGTTGATAAGTCTCGTCGCTCATTTTTCGTGTTCCCTACTTCAAAATTTCGCTGAGAATTTTATGTTACAAGTGTGGGTACCTACTAAAAAAAAACAGGAACAAACCTTACCTCATTGCTTTATCCTATGAGTACATGGTTGTCGCAGTTACTACAAGCGTAGTTCAACTGTGCTGTGGTAGCATAAGAGATCAGTGACAAACAATGCCGTCCGTCACCTTAATAGTAAGGTAAATATAAAAACGAACATAAAAAAGCTGTGTTTATTTCCACAATATCATGTAAGTACAATAATTTGTTTGGATCAACCCTTATTGGATCTTTTAAGGAATGGCATATTAAAAAGTCTGGCTATGCCCGCCGAAACAGCTCCTGTAAGTATAAAGTTTAGTCAGCTATGTTCTTTGCAATAGGAGATGTAGAATGGATTCTTGTTTAAATACCAGCAGAAAGTACTTTCATCAAGTTTCCTTCTAATTTCTTTCTTTTGTGTGCCTGAGAGAAGATATAACAACCAATAGCAATTATTCCAAAACCACTAACTAGTCTACATTCTAAACAATCCTTGGGTTGACTTTCTGTTTTATTTAACATATTTTTGCTAAGTACAATTCTTAATTTATAACTTTATATACATTAAGAAAAAAAAAGAGAATTTCATAATAATCAACATAAATGTGCCGTTTGTCACAGATGCCAAAATCAGCTGTTAACGTTAATTAACTAGCGTAGTAGATTGTTGTCTTTTTCTCCGGTAATATGGGGTTTTGCTTGTGGACTTATCTTAAAGTAGCTATGTATATTGAAATTATTTTTTTATTTATATTTTTTTCCTCATACAATTCGTAATGCCAAACCACAAATAGGAGTGATGCATAATGAATCACCTCATCGCTATAAAAAATTGGTAGGCAATGTCGTTTTCCATTGGGCAAAAAGAAGCGTCCGGGAGAGTCTGGAATAGAAAAAATCACTGCTGAAACCGTTCCATTGGCACAAAAAATACTCTTCTGGTGATTCTGAGGCGAGAATTGCGCTTCTCGATTTGGAGTCAGAATCCATTCAAGAAGCACTCACACAAGGTAATTTATGTATATTATACAAGTCAGCTGACAACCGCCGTAGATTATTTTTTGGCATATCGCCAATACCATATCACCAATTGTCGGCACAGTGGCTCCATGGTTAGTGTGTTCGACTACTTAGCGAGGGGTTCCAGGTTCGAATCCAAAAAAAACCCAAATTTTTTTTTTCACTGCGCCACCTCTTGCGAACGTCTGACACAAATCCGAGAGTATAACTGTCATGAAAGAGCTTCTCAATTGGCCGTTTGGACTCGGCATAAAATTGTAGATCCCTTTCATTCGTCCCAAAAATAAGGTCTAGGCCTAGGGCAGAGATGAATGAATAAAAGAGATGGATATCTTTCGTACGTCTATCCCCCAAAACCCATTTGTTTACATTGTTGTTTTTGTAATTTCAAACCCCGTCTATGAATACGTGTGTGCTACAAAAAAGCATGTTGTTAATGGCCGGCCAACATTCCTTTTGCATTTATAGGCATCGCGCTGTTCAATTGTTTTGTGTTTGGTGTTGAACTTTTTTAGTTTTTGTTAAGGCTTCGATTAAAATAAAAAGAATAGTGAAACACACATTTCAGAATAGCGAATTCTTCAATAAAAGTCCAATTCATGAACTCACATATACTAGAAAAGAAATGAGCATATATGCATGACTTCATGAATTTTTCGGGAAAACAGCTTGTAGGCAGCCGCTTTTCCACTGGAAAGTTATATATCTCTGTATTCCATTATCTTTGCCTAGGGTCCATACCGACCTGTTGCGCTTGCTATTTTTTTTAATTCACCAATACTTTTGTTTGATTGGATCACAGTATGACATTTATGTATTTTATACAAGTCAACTGACAGCAGCCGTAGATTATTTTTTGGCATTTCACCAATACTATTGTGGATTCTTTCAGAAGCTGTTTTGTTGTTCCATTGGATTTCAGAATGAGTTGATCCCCGAGTGAAACCGATGGAAAACGACATTTAATTAATTCATCTGTGCCTATACGTAATCGTCACGATTTTTGACTTGAGTGAGTGACAATTTCGGAGTGATTTGTGATTTCGTAACACTATTTTCGTCCTGACTGTAGTGGTAAGGTAGATCTACTGCGTCTGTACTAGAGGTACATCTATTTTGACAGGGCGTCTTGAAAGTTCTCCATAGTTCGAAAATCTTCACTTCTTTGCCACAGGCAGAAAACAAATTTTGATTCTCATTAAGAAAAACATCAATTATAAGCAAACAAAATGCTCAAAATGAAATTAGAGGCATTGGAACATCCAAATCCAGACTCCGTAGATGTAAAAGGTAGGGCAAACATTGGTTACTTACATGTAAAACGGAAATCTATTTAATCAAATTTGCAGATCGCAAAGTTTTTGCTAGCACTGTTCTCTGGTTGGAAGATCAAAAAATTCGACAATACAAAATAGAAGATCGTGTTGGATTGCGTGCTGTTGATAACATTCCAGTATGGGAGAAAGCCTATCAACAATATAAAAAAGATGTTGGTATTCCAAAGTTTGATTCGCCTGTGGAAGAGCTCTCATGGCTGCTCAGCTATGCCGTGCGACTTGAATTTCTCGATGCACCAGACAGTTTTCAGGGCTTTACTTCACAAGAAACTCTAGAACGAGAAAATAAATCGGTTGCACCCACTATGAAGGCCGTAAACTATTTCGACAATATTGATTGTAAGTGGTTCGGGGTTGATGTTGATAAGCTGAAACCAACGAAAATATATTTCTCTCCTGTTAATAGTTCAACACAAGGACTTTATTAATGGTGTTCGAGCGCTGGCCAAGAAGCTCCAAGTGGCCCATCATCCAAATCATTTGATACAATTGGAAGCTGTTGCTCGAATAGTTCATGATCGTCTAGCGCCGGAAGTTAGAAAACGTGCCCCAATTACTGGGACACCTTTCCCGTTTTCCCAAGGAAACGATGTTGTTACCGATGACCCTGCTTTAGACTATGCTGTCCGGATACTTCGATTGTTGCAAATCCAAAGTTTACGTAAGCTACAAACGTTGATAAACGAGACAATTGTATCTGTTCAGGATCTAACGGCCTATCCAAAGACTGACACTAAGCTGGGTAAAGTTGGATTTTAGAAGACTCATTTCGAATTTCCCTATTGATGAGAGTAATAAAATGTGATTGAATAAATGCGATAGCAAGTATATGCTCAAGTCAGTTTAGTATTTTATTGATTCTTCAGCTGTGGATTTCGTTTCGACAAACAAAATTTATGTGTTCTGACAATTGTGTTCCGTACAAAGTACCACCTTGTTCTTGGGATTCCTTTACCTATGGACTTCAAGCAAAAATGTGTTCTTATTGGATCTATCAAGGAATGGCATATTCCTCACTAAAAACCCGGTAAAGATCTAAAATCCTGCACCTCTTTTGTAAGCATATATATGGCTACGTTTAATCTATTGACGGACGCATTAATGTCTGCAACGCAGAAAAGCTTAATTTTCTGATTTGGGTGGCAATATTCTGCTCAGTACAACTGTCTTTCGAAAGTCAACACTAGGTACTCGCACATGCAGGTTCGTACAGTGAGCAGTTTCCATTGAGTAAGAAAACATACATAAAACGAGCCTGAACCTTATGCAGGAAATTCCCAATTAATCAAGAGACTGAATAATTATCTCCCCTAAATTGCACATTTATTTATTTCACTTAATCAACAAACTATAAGTAGGACTTGGAGAATATATCTGCAGCGGATTGGCCGAGTAAACAGTAATCGGCAGATTCCAAATCATTGTCTCCACTGGAATTTCCTGTGGCGCTGTTAGCTCGCCACTCTCAGCATTTGGCTTCCCTATACTCATCATCGTGCTGCTGACGAACTCGAAATGCAATCGCCACCTAACGTCGACCAAATCTGTTCGAAAAGATGGCGCTGCATGCAGCGGAATGGGTATGATTAGCTGCGTCTGCAGCATGGAATAGCAAACTTGATGACTGGTCGCATATGTAGTGATTTTCCCAGTTAAGTCCTCGGCTACTGTGGACTTTAAGCCCTCAACAGCGATACTACTTGTATCAGACGATGAATTCACAGACACTGTGTCGGCATCGTCCTTGGTTGGAGCAGTTTTCCTTAAAACAATCTCTTCAGACTGCAACTTTACAGAGAATTGTACGCAGCGAACTTCGCAATTGGCGAAGTCCAAACTTCCCACAATATCTTCACCAAGTTTGTATGCGGTTTTGAATAAACAGAAGATACCAATGTAGCCACGTTTGTTTGTGATGCGAAAGAACTTCGGGGACCTCCGCGCTGTTACGTTCTAGAGAGAAAAACTGGTTTCTAATTCATTGAACAAATCTATGCCAAGATAACTACCTTTAAATGATGCCACGATACTTCTAGTTCGGTGATTTCACGTTTTTCCAGAAATGGGTTTGTTGGAGTCAGTTCTTCATTTGTTTCGGTACCAAGGAGTTCTTCTGGCCTTGGAATCACAGGAATTGGTAGTACTCGTATTGGCACTGTCAACGTTTGCACCTTCGACTTAACCCTCTGCGTGGCAATGGTAATTTTATAGAAATACTTTATGTCGTGTCCGCGATAAGTGGGCGGACCTTCTCGCGGTACAAAATCGTTGAAAAAGTCTAAAAGCATCATATATATGCGTAATGAATCTAGCCTGCTCTACTACCAAGACTTACAAATTTTACTCTCTGCTGGTCTCAGTTTCAGGTCACAAAAGAGAATTTTCGGTTTTGTTGCAACAATAATTTCGCCAGGAGTCTGAGTAACTGCATCCAATGCAGTCTTGCCAATCATTTCGGTTAGGTCGGTAATTGAATTAGCCGAGTCCCGGGAGAAAGTAGTCTTTCGGTAGCAGTGAATTTGCACAGAAGCCCAAGCTAAGTTTTCGAAGTGGTCACTGGCAAGGCATTTGAACAAATTAGACTTGTGAAACCCTTTAAACAGAGAATGGAGTCTCACCCAAATGTTTCGCTTTCATTTCCTGTAGTTCTGTTGGTGAACTCAATAAGACATTCAACTTTTTCACCAGCCGCGTAAATGGCAGAGTCTGCTCTTATTAGTTTAGCTTTGATTTCAATCATTGCGGTTCTTCTGCAAGTCGGTTACCTACATTAAAATGTTTCAGAAAATACTATTTATTTTACAAATAAAAGTTTTTGACAAAAGTGACGTTCAACTACAGGGTGACAGCAAAAGTAAATTTCTCACTCACACATCTTTTTAATTTGTCTTGTGGAAATCATTATGAACAGCTGTGTTCGCAACATAGTCAATAACCATTTTCATCATAAAATGTCATCTAATAAAACCGCACTTTCAAAAGAACTTGTCAACAAATAGCCTGGGTGTTAAAACAAGAGATGCTAATAAGTGGCTTCATGAGATTTATTGTAATTGGAAGGGAATATGAACCTAGTAACCAACCCAATCGAACGTTCTGCGGCTGAATTGATAGGCTTACTTAGGACTTCTGCAATTCAGACTTCATTAAATGTCCTGGAGTGGAAAAATCTGTAAGATTATAGTTCAGGGAGTTGAATTTAATTTCCCTCACTCAGTAGTCCATCTTTAGGCATTTAATTTAAGATAAGAGTATCCTCGAAGTGTGCGAAGATATATTGGATTCACTGCTAGCAGTTGTGACTAGTAATTTCGACAGCGATTGGGTACAGCAAAAGCGAGGATAGCATTTTTCTCGACCGTTAAAAGGTGAAGCACTAGAATATAAGGGGGCGTGGCAGTTGTCTCACCCTTGAAAGAGGTACTGAGCTCGCATAATGCGAACGCGTAAGTTTGTAACATTTATATCGTTTCCTAGTTAGCTTGCTCAGTATTTTTCTATGTGTTCTCATTATTTGGTCTCCTACGGGGTTTTTGAAGAATCGCTTGCAATTCTTTCACTGAAAATCATTATGAAGTCAATCATTTCAAACTTATGTATTTTAAAAATATGTACCGAATATGATTCGTATGTCAGTTTCGATTTGGCTTTTCAGATTTTTATCTAAGATTTCAGATTTCTGCTGCCAAATTGTTTTTTTTTTCTCAAAAAATTGATCTTTTACCAAATCGAAAACGACATTGGATAAGCGCACCTGCAAAAGAAATTATCTTCCGGGGATATAAATGGCAGTCATAAGATTTGGTCAACAGTTAAACCTTTCAGATAAATTTACCAGCAAACAGCCTTATGAACAAGTCCATTCTAATTGTTTAAAAACCGGGCAATGGAAATCCACTCTTTCCCTTTACAATTCACAATATTGTTGGAACCAATTGACGCCACTGAACTATCAACTCCGATTTGAGGATGGTATTTTTTTGGCGTGTATGTCGGGTAGTTGTAGTTGGGCAATTTTGATTGGAGTGTAATCTAGTTTGCTTGCATGTCAGTGAGATTATAATAAAAAAATTCCAGTGAAATATTCTTCAATTTAAACGCATTTGTAAGTTTTAAATACTTTTTAATAAAATTCTCTATCTCCCCATCCCCACATAACCCATATTCTCATCATATTTTCACCGAAAAAAATCCAATCGGCTACGACGACTTCTTTTTTCTCGTTTGATTCGTGGATCGCAATGGCGGTTTTGACCAGCGCCACTAGACCTAAGGTGAAACGTCAAAACTTGCCACGGAAAAAATCCTTTTTTTACTTTTCTTCTCCATCTCTATCGAAATTTCTGAATGATTTCCAATAGTTTTTCAACGAAATGGTGTGTATTTGATTTTTTTCTGCGAACTGCAATAACAATTGGCCACGTAGTTTGTGTAAATAGATTTTTTTTTTAAATCAAAATCAGACAAAAAAAAATGGAACGCCGCCGGAGAGGAGGAAATTTTCACACAACCGAGCTAAAAATTCCTAGTTATTTTTAGTGACATCATCAATTTTGTGTGTGAGCTCTCTCTTGTGGTGGCTGTCACTCAAGGAAGCCCCAGCTTGCACCGCCTATACGTATCCCCAATCAACAAATTATTAATTGTACATTATTTTGCACTAGCTGCAACGATGAGCGTATTTCCATTTCTTTTGTTCTTCGGCCAGTTGCAGAGACATACATTTTGCATATTATGACCAACTATGTAGTGCAGTGGCAGCCGGACCAGAGATAGTATCTGTCGTGGCCTATATACCAGACGGCAGCCACATTTATGTACACACTCATCTTGCTGCGCTATGTAATGATTATTATTACGCAAAATTGCACATTCATTATTGCTGCTGTGCGTATTTAGGACGACGTGTGTACCATGGCCTGGGAAGCGAACACGAATCTAGGTCTCTGTGTGTGCAGCGACTTTCTTTTCTCACTACACTTACTCATCTTCCGGTTGATGACCTTAGCCGGCTTCCAACATCACACATTCATTGGTTGGGTTTTCATTGTAAAAGTAATTGTTTAATTGATTGCTGTTGCTGCTTCTGTGGCTATGGTTATTGTTTCGGTGACTTTGACTCTCTTCTCTCTCTTTTACACCATTCCAAACGACAGCGAATTCGACGACAACGACGATACACATCCCAACCGAAGGGGTGATGATGTCTAGCTGAATCAGTAAAAGCCGGTTGTCAAATCATTTCACACAAATTCCAGCATTCTCGGAGCATACGTGGTGGTTTTTCTATTTCTAATTTTTAAATTTTCTAATCTACCTACTTATTATCTCTTGTCGCGGTTGTTGTCGTGCGTTTGTTGTTGTGTAATTGTTTTTGTAGCGCACATCCTAATTTGTTTTTGCATTAAATGTGTTTCCTCTTATCAATGAAAGTGTGTTAGTATAAAAAAAACCGTTGTCTCAATTTTTTTTTTACATTTTGAGATAAATACAGCTTCGTTCAGTCGGTGGAATTTGCCCGGTCTTGTCTTTGATAAGTGGTCGATGTCGTTCGTCATCAAATTCTCTTCAAAGTAAGTGAAATTTCAATAGAATCACCTTCTCCCCATGCTTAGACATCATTTTTAAATTGAACGAAAAGGTGTGACGTGTACACATTTTGTAAATTTTTGCTGCCTTGATGTAAATACAACAATACTGCCAACTGGTAGTACCTGTACCAATACATACTCCTACATGAAAGGTTATATTGGGATGTTCATGCGAATGCCGACACTCTGAGCCGGTTAATATTATTTTTTTTTCCAAACGACAAACAACGAAAAACGTCAAAAAGAGGAATTGAGTAAAGTAACACTCGAAGAAAGGCAACAAAAACCGGATAGAAGTCAATAAAATTCTTCAGATAGTCATGGCTTTTGCAACAAAATTGGCTTGTTGTTGTTGGAGGTTCTTTTCTTTTTTCTTTTTTCTGCAAAAAACACTCCTCGGAACGATCGTTCGTCGTTACTGCGTTGTCTCTCTGTGTGGTTATGTTAGTCTGATTCTGATGGTTATCATTTTGTTTTCAAGTGCGATTGCGAATTTTACTGACGTCAGGGGGATTTTTGTTTGCAAATTCCTAAAGATCACCGGATATCATTTTGCACCTCTGCAATGGTGATGTTTTACCGAGTTTTCGTTGTTACATCTGCAACTATTCTGTTTGAGATGAATAAATGAAATGCATCAGTGCAGAGCTGTTGATTATATATGTTTATAAAACTCTCATAAAACTAGGGGAGTATGCAAAGTTTTGCCCGCATTGATCTTATTCATTCAATTTTAGGTGTGTCCTGAATATCCTCATCAACCACGCCCTAGAGGTATTGCGTACGATTGTGATTTACAGTATACCTTCTTAGATTGCTTAATTTTTTTTTAGCAACAAAGTTCATCTACAAATTTTGATTTTTATTCCCCATACTGCTTGTGAATCACTTTGCTAAAAAAAAGAACAAAATAAAAAAGGCTGTTGCTATTCGCCCATCGTTCAGGATATGTAACGAAATGTGGTGTATGTGGCTCGCAAGAAGGAAACTACAGTATTTCATTTTCGGGTACCACCCTGTACGTTTTTGTGATCATTAGTGGTTGCGAGTGAAGATGAGGGTTCTAGGTTTTAGAATGCAATTTACTACAAGATAGCAATCGCTTAAAAACAGAGCCGGGTATCATTTGGCGAAGAAGTTAATATACGTGAAAGGTGTGACCTTCTTGCACTTAGCCTTAACGGCTGAGACAAGGTGGTCAAATCGCTTGTAAGTTTAGTAAGTCAAGTCAACGTAACCAACTGCTGGTAACCACAGTGGGGTTATCTAAGCAGCATTGGGTATCGCCGTTTGATCACAATGAGTGCTTTCCATTACAAAGCCCAAACTTCAATTCAACTCCAACCTTTGGCGAGTTTTACTGGCTGCGCCCACGTCGGCGAAGTCGGATTTAACCTTAATTATGAGTTTGTCAGTTTTCAGGTTCTTCGTTCCAAGAATGAACAGCATTAAGTTGATAACCACCCATTCAACCAGTTACTGATTTTGCTAACGAAGACATCATTGACTGTTCGGCTTGTTCTGCGAGGTATCGCAACCCTTTTCGCATTTATTTTCTCGACTCAATATATATGATCAATACAATCCATACATACCTATGCATGTGTTTCAAAAACGTATCTATTCCGTTTTTAAATCGCTCTCCTATACCCATTCAGCTATAGGACATAGGCAGTATTATATTCAGCAACAAGTTGGCCCCACTCAAAGCTTGTTCGCATGCAGTCAAACATCGCCGTTACCGTAATTGTTATCCTGGAATTAGGCTTAGTTCCACTTTAAAATTCGTGACATTCTTCGCAAGTGCTTTCGAGCGTGTAATCAATTGTGTAGATTTAATCACAAATAAAATTAGCAACTTTTGTAAAGATTAAAACAAAAATTTGATCTCTATCAGCAAGCAACTAAAACTAACAACATGGAAGATGAAGAACAATCAACAAAAATGTGCCCTCCCCGCGCGTCACCTTGCACAAAACGCAACGCAACAGAGTAAATAAATTGCAATTCAGGTTAATAGCACTGTAACCCATTTAAAGTCATAGTTTGTGAAACAAAACCGCGACCAGAGGAGAACATTGGGCTAAATTGATTAATTATTGTGTGTGTTCGAGGCTGTGCCTGCCTGTCGGCTCCGGCGCATTATAGGTTTATGACGACAACAATGTCGTCGTTGGAAAAATCGAATAACATTTCTATATATTCGACAAATACGGGTTCTATACGTCTCGTCCGACTCTCTCGCTGTGCCGTGTGTTTATCAATCAGTAAAAATGTGAAATTAAACTCAAGTCCTGTGCACGAGAACCAATACTACGTAGTATACTTTACGCAAGTGTTTGTTCAGCAAATACATTGTCTGTCTACTTTCTCTTGTTAGTCCGTCTTGTTATTATTATTTTTTTTTTGTTTATTATTATTATTTAAATCGAGAACAGATATTTTTTTTCGATACCACGTTTACCTCCAGTACACAAAAACATTTGTGCAAATTGACAAAGTAATGAATGACGGCCAGAACAAGAGAACAACAAAAAAATGTTGTCACGGCTGACATTGGGCTTCCCCTCTTACTTATGCCCAAGCGACAGATTGGGATTTATTTAGCTGATTCCGTTTTAAATCAACTTTTGGCTTAATTTATGCAAATTACCAATTTGAATGTACACCAAATGTGTCGCCAACAGTAAATACGTAATTCATCTGAAGCTTAACTGTGGCTTTGCAATTAATCCGCTTATTGTTTGGGTGTGCATTTAGGCATGAAAAAGATTTAAGGCGACTGTTTTGCGTGTTTATTGATTGATTGCCTACAAAAGTGTTTGAATTAATCAACAGAAGTTTTTCAAGGAACAAGATCAATATTCACCCCGGACAGGTTCTCTTAAGAGAAAATTCATCCATTGCCACCTTTCACATCTATATACCAACAAAGCTGCGCTCTTGCCATCTACCGACATTTTTTGACAGTGGTATGCACACTAACATTCTGGTAACATTGTGAAGTTCTCGAACTCTGGGAAATCATTTGTAGATGGTGTCTTTTCTGCACTTCGCCATAAGCATTGCAGACACCGGGGATGTATTATAATATTTTTGGGGCTACGCTCCTTGTTGCCTACCCTCGCCGTTGCCTAACTTCGCATTCAGGTCGGGTATCACTGAGGAAATCTCAATGGTGGGTGCAGCATTTTGTCCGTCATGGCAAGACTCATGCAATTCTAGTAGCAAATAGAGTCGCTGCGTATTACCCGGTGGTCAGACAATCTGTGCACGTTCGTTACACTGCAAGCCAAAAGTAAATTACCTGTAATCCAGAATATGCTGACTACATTGCCTTTGGCAAGAACTTTGAGCAGATAGTTCCAAACCGGCTTTGACCGGCTTCTTAGAGTCTTAAGAATTGTGATTCTGGCCGAGAGAATTTGGATGTAGTTGGTACGTATTCGTGTGGACCTCCTCCAGAGAGATATTTTTTGATTATCCCATTGTTATAGCTGTTTGGAACCTAAGTTCATTTTCCAAGTTTGACTGTCATAATATGGATTCCTAAGAAGCTGAATATGTGATATTGGGATCATCTGGAAATATTTGTATGACCTTGAGATGTACCACCTCACTTCTTTACAGATACCTATATGTAAAGCCAGAGGGCAAAGTATCGCTGCCAGCTGTGGGTGTGTTTTCGTTTGCAATTAATACTCGAGATGATTAAGTTAATTTTTGGCCTAATTTTATACGGTTTCTGTCGGAAAGAAAAATTTTCCGTCGGATTATATTTTAAATTGCGTTGCTTAATTGTTTGTTCTTTAAATTGCTTACATTTATCAACAATTCACTTCAAATCGTAAATAAATTGCGCGACTAATTGCTGTCGGAGGATATCGGATAACAATTCTTATGAAGCTGTCAAAAATGTCACTCAAAACGCTGGAGCGCGTTGTATTGTATCGGAACGGCCGTTCGGAAGAATAACTCGAAGCAAAAATCCTCCGAAGCGTATAAAATCGGAGAATTTCCCGTTAGCTCACACGTGTTGTATGACATATGTTGAGAGTAAGTGTCAAGATTGATGACTGTGATGCAACGATAGTGATTCTTTTGCAATGTTTCAATTTGCCAATTTTGAGAAAGCCATCGAACGTAGTTAGCGGTCTTTGTTCGGACTTTTTTCTGCGGTCGTGGTTGAACTAATCAAATCGCACTCAAGCTGCCTGTATGGAGGTATCCGTTCGGAGCGGAATTTTCTTCGAATTGTACGAAATCGGAGAATTTCCATTCGAGATATCCATTCCGATACGATTTTCGGAAAAATTCTCCAATGACATGTAGCGCACATTGTTGCATTGCGTGGAACCGCGTTATACCACTTACTTCTGACACATAAGCTGCACATTTTTTTCCGAAGCTCTCCGACAACTTATTGCTGCGGAATATTTTAGTGTGAAATGAACGCGTTTATATGCTTCATTTATTTTGTTCCGAAACGGATACTTCGAACGCAATTTGAGTTCCGATCAGATTTGACTTTCGTATCGGAATTTTTTGCCGAACGGATACCTGTGATTATCCGGAAAGGGGTGATTATCCTTTCGCTGTATTGTAAGGGTCCCTCGCAGAGATCGTATGTAAGGATCAACGTCAATACGTGATATATTCAATTTTAATGTGGAACAGTTCTCTCTCGTTCGTGGTTTGATCACATTAATCGAATATTTCCAACTCAGATTCCAAGATGTGCCGCGCAATATGCGTCATTAGAAAAGCGCCCTCTAGGAAGGCCCTTGGAACATGGTTAAACCCGATGCCTCCCTCCTAGCCGTGTGGGAATTTCCTCTGAAAAAATTAGAGTGGATCTTACGCCAGCGGGCGACATTGAAAATAATGATTAAGTTGCTAACTTGTTTTCGGTCATATTATATAATGTTCTTTAAATGGACTGAAGTTGCCCGCTGCTCAGAAAATGGTTGCCTCTATACAATCGTCACAATTAAAGAAGAGATCTGCTCGGAAATGGAATTGTGACATTCTATTCTGAAAGATACAAAAGGGTGTATCCGTCCGGATGGCTTCAACCAATAATCTTCTCCCGGCAGCATGATTTCAAGCCAGGTGTCTCTGGTTTCGCACGCTAAGTTGGTTAAGGACAACGCCCACTTGCCTGTGCCACCTGCGTTACCGTCTTCCTCTACTGTGCCGTTCCTCGGGTGTTGATTCGAAGATCTTCCATGCCGGAACAATAGTGTGCATTCGTCCTACATGACTCAACCACCTCAGTCGTTGGACCCTCACACTTCTGGCAAAGGTCGATGTCGCTGTACAGTTCGTTGTAGCTCCTCCTCCATTCACCGTTTATGCAGACGGGACAAACAATTACGCGAATAATTCGGCTCTTGAAGTAGAGTCCATGCCTGTGCGCCATAGACCACGACTGGGACGATTAGGGTCTTATAAAGGGTCACTTTTATAAAGGGTCACTTTACTTGTTCGAGATCTTTGCTACTCATTTGCCTTCTTGTTTTTAGTCCAAAGAAACATTGACAAATGATCTTAATCACGTTTAACCTTAGTCTGAGTTCATAGCGGAGCCTTCGCAGACAGAGTCCTCCTCTAAGTGATATCTGTCTATGGTCACGTCGGTGTTGGGTGTCTTTTCTTGTTCACAGCATAGTCTTTGTCTTACCCCCATCGACCGTCAATCCCATCTTCGCCGCCTGAGTCTCAATACTCTCGAACGCGCCATTGACATCACGCTGCGTTCTGCCGGTTATGTCAATGTCGTCGGCGTACGCGTATAATTGGATGGGCTTTTGAAAGGTCGTGATTCTGGTGTTGGCGTTTGAATGGTGCACTTTTCTTTCAAGAATGATGTTGAAGAAGTCCCATGACACCGCATCGCCTTGTCTAAATACCTATTTTGACATCGAAGTTCGAAGGTCCCGGTGAGTTCGAAGGTCCCGGTGAGTTCTTTACCGATCTTGTTGGAGCAGCGTGCATTCTCGGTCGTCATCCTGCACAAACGGACGAGTTTGGCAGGGATGCCCAAACTTACTAGACATTGCTGTGTATAGCTCGTCCCTCGTTTGGTTTTGCTGTCATATTCGGCCTTAAAGCCGATGAAAAGGTGGTGGATATCGATTTGAAGTTCCTGGGCTTTCAAAATCACCCTGTAGGTGTCAAATTTATGGACATAGCCAATCTGACTACTGATTTCAGCAGCAGAAATAAACAATTTCATTTGTTTTCATTACTCTGCTACCTTGAAATCTGAACCATGCCATGCCGTCTTTGAATATATTTTTTTGCACAAAATACATTTTTTTTTTTGAATACCTAACTTTTAAAACTGTAAATTAATTAATATTCATGTATTAATCAACTAAACGTGACGCAAAACTCCATATATTTTTTTATTCTTCTCATCGGTTGAAACAATAAAAAAAAAAAAAAGAAGAAGAAAGAAACAAAAAGAAATTCTCAGACGACTTTCCCCCCACATACACATGTTGTTTCTCTCTTTGATCGCGTCAAGGTTATTGCTCTATTTGACGAGCGAATTTCACTAGCGTACCTATACACCGCGGCGCGCCGTGATGCCATGATGTCAAGTTTGGTGAGGTTGCAACGTTTGCAAATTCCATTCGCAGAGGTAGTAATTTAACCTTACAGAGAGGTTCCATCATCGTTTGGTTTATGATATAAAAAAACACTGCCTGTTGTTGTTTTATTTAAGATGATGAACAATATTGTCGGTTGGTTAATGTTTGTATTTTTTATTTTTAAAGTGTATTCGTGTTTTTTTTTTGTTTCTATAGACAAGTCGACTGAGTCATCATCAATAATTCTCATATATTAACCAGAGACGTAGCATTCTAGGCGTGTTTTTCTGTGTCGGGGTGCAGGCAATTCTTTTTCAAGAATAATTTAGACTTGTAAATTGGAACTGGACATTCATCAAGAGTATGATCGGATAAATTTTAATATTTATTTGTCTGTAGTAAAAGCAGACAAATGGTATAAATAAAACAGCAATTGATGTTTTTGTGATGCTGGTTGCACGAATGGCAATCATTTTAAATGTGTTTTCTAAATTAATTGCTTTTTGTCAAGTCAATGCGTGGTTTTGTGAGAAGAAGTGTCCAGTCCAAAATTCTGATAAACTATGACTGTCAGTTTGAATGTGCCGCCGATTTTTCATAAAAATCTTCACTTGAGCTATAAAGTTGACGGCGATCTATAAATTTGTAATTTATTAGCCAGACGGTAAACATACCGGTGGCTCACAAACGTGACAATTAACAACACCGCAGTAGAGTATCTCACTCAGACGGACAAGTCTTTTGGTGCACTATTCAGTGTCATTTTCCAAACGTGTAGTCCTGGGGTCAGATTCTGTAAGGCGAAAACGTTAGAACGTTTTCGTGTGCACGAATGATTTGCTCTAAGTTGCAGTAATAAATCGTTCGTGTACACGAAAACGTTTGAACGTTTCGCCTTACAGAATGCCGACCTGTCTCTTTCGCTAATGACATTTCTTATCAATTAAATGTTCAACGTTTGACAGTACCTCCTCAATCGTGTTTGGTTAGATGGAGAAAATATCATGGACAGTAATCTGATTCTGTCTGACTCAACAGAAATGTTGCCACACTTTGGTTGGGATCATTTTAATTACTTAGAACTTGTTATTGACGAAATCTAGTTTTCCTTGCACAGTTTCTGTAGATCAGGTGCTGCTCCTCCAGTTTGCGTGTTTGATATATTTCAATTGCATGCGTGACAGGCTAAGATTATAAATCTGCAGTGAAAATGAAATGAATGAACGTGAAAACGAAACGAAAACGAGCTGCTGGACTTACATTAGGCCCTTGTTCAAAATGTATGATAACTCACAATGCGTGCGCATCAGCAATTGAGGGTAGGTGGGTGGAGTTAGTAAGATGTTGATGTTCTCCGGTCCTGAAACTTTACGATTTGCTTTCTTGCGAATCCTTGCCCTTATTCCACACATCAGCAACGCTCTCAGGTTTGTGTTTAAACTGCTTTTAAAAATTCCATTGATACACTTTCAGATCCTACTACTATAAATTGGGGCACTGAAAGTCTACATTAAAAATATTTGATCGTGTAGCGCGCCAAATCCCACATATCAGCTCCTCCGGTGTTCCTGACTGCTGATTGCTAAATTGGTGCGAGGTTGCCGACCTGTCGATTGACGTCCACCTGCTGGCAGATTATGTACATTTGCGAAAGGGGTTTCTGTACTGCGACCTTTTGGTCTATGGTACCCCCTGCTTTCGCCCCAGTAAGGTATATTCCCTGATAAGAGTTCCCCTCAAATTATAATTTCTTTTGTAATCATTTTAGAGGTTCTTGTACTCTCGTTTCTCCTTGGCGAAAGAAATCCCTCCTATGGCACCCTCTCTAGCCCAGTTTCCTTTAAGATTCTTAGGATGAGAGCTGGTTCCAGTAACAGTATTTCCACATCAGATAATTGGTACTTGCCCAGGTATTTCAATGTTTTGTGGGTCAGTGCCCCACATGACCCCAGCACGTGTTCTGGAATTTCACTGGACTCATCGCAGAATCTGCAGAGACATTCTGCAGATATACCCAGTTTCCTAAGGTGTTCATTGAGTCTACAATGTCCCGTTAGAAAGCCCGTTAGTACGTAGGTTATTTTAACTCATGCCGATGCAAGCTTGGAATCTTTTCCGGTTCTATTGCCCCAGAAGTTTCTTGGCCTGCCTCATGCCCTGAGTCTTATCCCAGGTGCTTGCCCTGTTTTCTTTCTCCAGTTTCCTAAATTCTTCTTTGAAGCTAAGCTTAGAAGCACTAAATTTTAGCGTCCCTAGTCTCCACTTCGATTCTCCACACCAAATATAAATGGTCGCTAAATATTATTTTTTGGTTTTGTGTTTTTTTTTTATTTATCACGCTAATGTTCTCTGCGGTTTCCTCCGAAAAATCCATAACTATCACAACACAAACTTTTTCCTCCTTTTTCTTCTGTCAAAATTTATCTTCGATTTATTGTATCGGACATTTATTTCGCGAGCTAAATGAGTGGAAACTTGTCATCGGCCCATCTATATAAAGTTAAGAATTTAGCGTGCGAGCGGGATACTGCTTTGCTAAACTGCCTCGTTAAATTTTATCTTTGTAGACATTTTTGTATGGGAGATAAAATTTAGCGCGAGCAGGATACTAAGCTTGAGGGTGTGATCCCCTATTCCGCCGAAGGGTTCAGGACATATGAAAGCGTCTGATGTTTCCTTTCTTGCTAGGTAGTCGGCCGTTTCACTTCCCTCTATTCCCATGTGGCCGGACACAAAGCAGAGGGTTATTTTGTTTCTCCTACCCAACTCATTTAGTTTTTAAGCATTCCCATATAAGTTGGATGATGTAGGAATTAAGTGCCGTAGTTGCAGCCTGACTGTCTGACATTATAGCTATATTACAGTAAGTTATGTCTCTGTCGAGGTGGATTGGACACATCTGTCCATGGCATAAATTTCAGTCTGAAAGATGCTGGTACTTTTGGCCATTGGTTCAGAGTATTTGGTTCTAGGCCCGAATGCTCCCACTCCAGTTCCCTCATCAGTTCTTGGGCTATCTGTGTACCATTTTGTTGTGTTATTGCCCAGTCTGTGAATTGCTCTAGTTCTTCTTGTTACCGAGTTTTGCAAGTTTGCGAGTTTGGGTAGAGCCAATAATGGTTGTTTTTATACCCTCCAAAGGAAGGTATATTCACTTTGTCATTACATTCGTAACGCCAACAAGGAGTCAGCGGAGACCTTATAAAGTCTATATATTCTGCATCAGGATCACATTCTGATTCGAATTAGCCATATCTGTCTGTCTGTTGAAAGCACGATAGCGCCCAAAGGGATTGACATAGGCGAATGAAATTTGGTGAAAGGGCTTCTTTTTTATCGTCGTTAGGTTGGTATTAAAAATGGGTTATGTCGGTCAAGTAGTTCTGGTACTTCCCATACAAAACCAATATTAGAAAACACATTTAAAAACACGATATCGTCGAAAAGAATCTACATAGGCACGTGAAATTTTGTGAGATGACTTATTTTTATTGTCTTCAAGTTGGTATTAAAAATTGGCTATGTCGGTCAATAGTACCGGACGCAATTTGCTAGTCCTTGTTATTTACTCTGTGGATAACTGACAGAAATAGTTGATATGCAATGTTCCGCTGGTGGCTCAAACCAAGTTTTTATCTGTCAATAGTTTCTGGATCAATCGCAACACATTTAATTTTGGTATCATTTTCACATACTCTGGAATAGAGCGCATATTTTTTTCTGGAATTGCAATGCATGTAAGTACGTAAGAATTGCAAAAATGTAAGCTTGAAGTTAAAACCATTCTTTACATGGGCGCAATGCTAGTGCGAGAGTGCCTGATCAAAGGCAAAGTGTATGCAATTTTTTTGTATTATGCAACTTTCACAAATTTTAAAAGTCTGACTATTGTTGTTTTCAGTCTCGTTCGTTCAATCCCCGTTATGGAGCGTGTAGTGGACGGTATCCAGAAGCTCTGAAGCAACCACCTACGTTCTTGCGGAAAAAAGCATAATTCAGTTTTCAACGAAAATATATTCACTTTGCTTTTGCCTTGCATCGAGAACATTCGCTTTTGACCTTTTAAATCTCTCGCCACCGATAACAAGCTAAAAGTGATACAAATAAGTTTTTTTTTTTTCGAGAAACGTTGTTTATTATCGGGCAGAGAGATGGCAAGCAAACTGGATCGCTTTCAATTTAGCCGTCAGCATTTTTTAAATCGTAATCGTTCAAAGTTCAAGGTAAGCGTGGATGTTCACTTGTTTACCCCGGCTCTGATATCGATTTTTGTTTGTAAAACGTGTGGGGATCATCTTCATTTTGGCACTGCATCATTATTAACGCGTTGACGATGTTTGCTGCGTGTTGTCCGATAAAGAATGTTGACTCGGTATCAGTGCTTGGTAACAGATCAACTGCTTGTTTGTAATAATAAAGATTTTATTTTTTATATTTGTGTGAATGAAGCTTACACTACCAAAGGAGCTCGAATAAAGTTGATTGCGGTTTGGGTTCTTGCAGCGTACAGCTTACATAAAGTTGGGACATACCTTGCAGCTGAAATGTTATACTGCTGCTTTTTCATTTCATTTACCACCACCATTATTTGTACTCAAATTTGACGACAAGTCAACGCAAATGAATGCAAAATTGGATGTTAATGCGGGGCCATCCAAAACAGCGATAAATTTCGGAGAATTTCTATTTTTGTTTGACTGACGAGTGACTCAGTTTTTTTTTTTTAGTTTCCTTTTTTAGGGAACCGAAGCTAGCGCCAAAGTGACATCACTTTTTTCGTCGTATTGTATGAAATGCGAATTGTTCTTTATTTCGATTTGTGAACAATGCTACATGGTTTTTGTTTTTTTCCACCGTCCTGTTGAAACCACACGTCGCCAATAGCCACATGATCAATTTACGGCAACAAAAAACCTGGTTATCGTTGCTCTGTACCGCTTACCGCTGTCTAACTCTTGATATCGACGCTAAATTGAGACGTGGTGATTTCTTTTTTTCATTTCGCCAAAACATTGTGTGCTGGCAAGAATGCTCGTTACAACCGTCGTAATGAGCTGAGTGTTCTATGAACACAGCTTTAAATTTGATAGTAAACATTGGCGTTGTTGAATCGTGTGGCTGATAGTCCATCTAGTTCACTAAGTTCAAACCGTAATCAGCTGTACCATTGATATGTGAGAAAACGATATGAACTCAATGAACTAAAGAAATGTGCCAGAGCTTGTGTGGTTGGTTTATATGGCTGTAATCGATGTTACCTGACGAGGGAAAACAACAAATAACGCTTGAGCGCCATTTTGAGCCCACAACTAACGAAACTTGCAGATAACAGAGGGAGAGGCTTGTTTTGGGAGTAGAAAACCATCCTGTGGAGTTGAGAAATTTGATGATGTTATTGAAAAGGATAACTTGGATTGCCGAAGGTCATCATAGAAAGGATTACGTAGCACACCGTGTCTGGTTTTGGCTAGGGTCGGACAGTCACAAAGAAGATAGATTACTGTTTCACTCTTGTTTGTGTCAGCGCAGCGCCGGCAGTGGGTGTTATGGGGGAAGCCAAGCTTGGCTGCATGAGTTCCTAAAGGCCAATGGCTAGGAGGTTATTTGTTCTTGCATCATCGTAGCTTGGCCACATCTTCCTTGAAATGATACAGTTCACCCACCTAGTCTCCGTCCTTGAAGTGAAGTGTAGGAGGAAAGACTTTACAAGTCTGAGCTACAATCTGAGCTTAGGTACACACTTTCGGTTAACATTGCCATTGCAAACTGCGGTCTCTGTTCGTTACGGATTTTTTTTAGATTTTATTGAGGAACTTTTTCAATTACACTACGACCTCATGTACTTTGTTCTTGTTTCTGTCTCTGATTTATGTCTGCAGTAACTGTGGGATCATCACTGTAGCGCTTTCGATACAGAGAACACATCACGGTCTGAAGATGGGAAGTGATTTCACGCGTCATTATTGCCGGGCTTTCACTTGAACGAATAAATTAAGTATTAGAACAGATAGGGTTAAATATGTATACGTTAAATACTCTGTTTCGACACACGCAAGCTTTTGCCACAAATCAGAGCCAGTCCAAGAAATGAATTTGGAGGTTATCTCTCAAATGTATCCAAATGCTTATATCAAAGTAGTTCACCAGCGAGGCACATGACATTTTAATATTAGTTCACTTCTATTTTAAGTCATTCTATCAACTGGCAAATCTAACTCCAATCTAATCTTATCACTTGTTTATACGAATGGTCATATCCGCACCGGTATCTGATCGAGTTCATCCACCCTTGACAAAGTTCTGCATCGTATCGATTGCGGATTTTGCTTTTCCTGCCTTGAATATCCGAAATAGAATAAAATAGATAAACAACAGTCAGCTGATAGTTGTTGAAAGTGATTCTTGCGTCGCAACACAAACGACATTCAAATCAAATTAAATGAACGAACCGGAAATCCATGTCATCGATTTTATTGTACACCCCAAAACATAAGCATAAATAATTCAATAATATACTCTCTCTCTTGTTTCAGATAGCAAAAGCAGTCGCCTAAGGTTTGGTGGTTCAAAAAAATTGTCCCATAGAAGAAAATAATGCAAAAATGGATTTTCATATATTGATCATAATCGCATGTGTGTTCCTGGCATCTCTGTTCTCGCTCTTGTTCATAAATAAGTTCTTCCGCCGGAAAACATTCGAGGAGATTGTCGCCGAGAAGAAAGCCATGACGGAGAAAATCTACGGTCCGGCCAAGTTGGCAAAGAAGCAAGCGCGCGCCAAGTTGCCCACCAAAAGGGAGTTGAAAAAGGAAAAACGACAGAGGCAGCAAAAGAAGGCCGAGGACAATGCGACTGAAGTCGATGATAGTGATGCCCAATCAGAGAATCCATCGATTGAAGACGGCGTCCATCCCGAAGAGCAGCAGTCTATTAAGAAGCCGGTTCAGCCAACGCATGTAGAGTTTGCTGCAGAAGCAGAAGTCGTTGACTCAGATAATGCCAGCTCTGGAGGACAGAGACGTTTCAGTGGCGACAACAACAATCAAAAGTCGAACAAGTCCAATAAGCAGCGCAAGAATGCAAACACCAAGAGTGCCGGTATTTTATCGAATAAAAATGAACAGCCCGTGCTTCCGAAGGAAAACGCACCTGAAGAGGAACCTGCTGTGAATCACTTTGAAGCCAAACCACCCAAGGATGTGATCGAGCTAAAGAAACAGGAAAACGCCGAGGCAAAGAAGTCCAAGGATACGAAGAAGTCAAACAAGAACCAATCGAAGAAGGAGGCAGTAGAGCAGCCCGTCGACGTGCTCAGTGTTGCCAAGGAACTGAAACAACTGGAAGAGAAGCCGGCGCGTACTGGATCACCCAAAAACCAGAGCAACAAACTGAAGCAGCAGAACAAAAAGAAGAGCGACAAGGATAACGTCGCCTTGGACAAGATCAATGACAACGACATCATCGGTGTGAATCTGTTGATGAATCTTTTTGGTCGCGCCGAGCTGAATCGCAGCGAAATTCAGATACTCATTGACTATCTGTTGAATAAGCAGCAAGATATGCCTGCTTCGCACTCGGAATGGAGCGATGACATCGTTCAAAAGCTAAAGAAGCAACTGGAAGAGAAAGAGAAGGCCCTGCACGAAGAGCAAGAGGCATCGGTTGGCCTGCAAGCTAAACTTCGTGAATTGCGTACCGAAATCAATGCCGAACGCGCCCAGATGAATGCCACTGTGAAGAGCTACATCGAGGAGATCCAAAGCAAGAAGAACGAGATAAGCGCAGTGAACCAAGAAATGCAAACACTCAACGACAAGTTCACAATGGAGCGCCAGCAGTTCCAAAACAAGCTGCGCCTGGAAAAGCAGGCCGGCTCACAGGATGTCCTACTACAGTTGCAACGCGAAAATGAACGTTCAGCTATATTGCAGGCGGAACTCGTTCACAAGGAGCAGGCCATTAACGAATTGAAAGCCGAACTGGTCCACAAGGAGCAATGCATCAATGAATTGAAATGCTTGGTTAATGCCTCGCACCAGGAAGTGGAGGACACCAAACTGAAGTCGAACGAAATCATCCAGACCCAAGTCAACCAGATTCACGTTCTCGAACAGAAGCTGGACGACGTTGAAGTGCTTATCAACAAGCAGCGCTATGCACTGGAGAAGGCCAAGACCACCGAAGGCGAGCACGAGACCAACAAAGTCGAACTTCGCAACTTGCAGAACGCATTGGATTCCACACAGTCTGAACTCGATTTGGCACGCAACGAATTGGGCGACAAGCAACAGGAAATCGATACATTGAATTTGCAAAAGCAAGAGCTCACCGAAGAGTTGGGTGGCATCAGCAACAGAGCTGAGGAGAAGAACAAGGAACAGAGCGATTTGCAGAATACCTTGGATGTTCTTCAGACCGCCCTGGACGAGAAGGACAAAAAATTGGCCGAGTATGAGGTGTCTCTGAAGCAGCTGGCCAGCAAGGAGGACGATCTGATTAAGCAGATTCAGGAGCAAAAGGAGAGGAATAATGTGAGTTGGGATTTTTTGTTTCTTTGATGTTCTGATTGCATGTTTATGTTGTGTCTGTTGTTATGTGGTGATTGTTTTTTTTTTATTTTTTTACTTAATAAGCGATCAACTTGTGAGAAGTGTTAGACTAAATAGAGGCACAAACCGATTAGATGGTAGTGTAGCTTCATAGACGCGCCATCAAACTGCAGCTCGAATATGAGTTTAAGTTAAAAGTTGAACATGTGGAACACCTGAAAACACTTAACCTAGTCTCAAGCATGGACATGTTCTGCACCGTCCCTGACACTATGCTTAGGGAATACAGTTTTGGAAAATTAATCGAGATAGAATTACTAGACCGTGCCAGGTGGGCCAATGGTCTTCCGACAATGGACCCATGGTCTGGCACACCGACGGATCAAAAATGCGATCCGGAGTTGGAGCTGGTGCCTTTGAACACAGCATCAAAGTCTCGATATCCATGGAAATGTGCTTCACGGTTTTTCAAGCGTGCTATTCAAAGGCGCCATCATACATATTTCTACGACAGTCAAGCAGCTTTGTAAGCGTGGAATACTGTCGACTATGAAACAGTTAAGTGCTGTCACGATGCCCTTCAAACCCTAGCCAAACACAACAAACTGAAACTTGGTTGGGTACCTGGTCATCAGGGTATTGTAAGCAACGAACATGCGGATAAACTGGCTACGACCAGTTCCAAATCTGCTCAAATGTCCTGGTCTAGGACAATCCAAAAGATAAATTAAACCCTACTCACACAAGGAAGTCCTTAGTAAGGATAATTTAAGTAAACTGGTGAGCTCAACAAAATGAACCAAAGTTGAAAGGCGCTAGCACCTCTCCGTCCGCTAGTTGAGGGTTCTTATCAGAGCCGTATCTGGCCAATTCATTTTTCGTTCCCTTCCATCCCAAAGTGTCCAGGAACCCAGCAGAGTAGAACTGAGTGATGACGTATAGCCCTGAGTGCCAAGAGGCAATCTGTAACACATTTCGCATTAACAAGGTTGGAGCCGATTGCTTTAAGTGCAGCTTGACTGTCCACACAGATGGTTATTTCCATTGCTGGTAGTCCCATTGATAAAATAGTCTGCAGTGATCCGTCAGTCGAAACAACTGGTTAATAGCAAGTCTATCTGAGAAGACGCCTGCACCATTTTCTGTGTTTGAACCATCCGTATAGACGGATATACCTTTAATGATGGTACTGGGTGAGTTCCAGTCTTGTCTTTTGGGTTTCTCGTAATCAGTAAGTGATATGAGTACCTTCCGATCAAAGATTTCAAGTTTGCTTGAGTGTCTGCAGTAACCAGGCTTCCAAGTTTTGTTCTCTCTTAATCTGAGAGCGGCTTTGGCTGCCACGTTTTTAGTAAATAGCTCAATGGGTTGCAGGTTCAATAGCGTTTCCAGACCTAGTTGTGGTTGGTGTGGATTTAATTGCGCCTGTTATGCCCAAACAAGCAATTCTCTGCACCATGTTCAAGTTCTTAAGTTAGGATTTGGTTTTAACCGCCTCCCACCAAAAAACTGAATCGTAGTTAAAAATGGGTCTCACAATCGCGGTGTACAGCCAGTGCGGTTGTAAGCCCCAGTTTTCCCCAAAGGTTTTTCTACATGCATAAAAGGCATTAAGTCCTTTCTTCAGTATTCCGTTTCCAGTTTAATTTGGGGGTGAATACCACACCCAGGTACTTGGCCTTTGTTGAAAGTTTAAGTCGGACACCTTTAAGCTTCGGTGGGTCCCATTTGGGTACCTTATATTTCCTGGTGAACAGAATGAGTTCGGTCTTTTTCCTCCCTCTTTTCGACTCCTGTCTATGGCATGTTGGTGAGACCGAATTCACAACCGTCACGGGTACGAGATGTGTCAACAAGACGATTCTCGTACTGTGTGACTTGCTTGGTGTGCTTCCTCACCAACGCTCTATCTCTTGCAGAGAGCTTAGCCACATCACAGTCCTTCACCTTTCTCAGGAATTTCAAGGAGCCTTTGTAGCCCTCTTTTTCTTCTGCTGAGAGGTTTAAGGAGCTCTTTTACTTTTACGGGGAACGCGAGTGTTCTCCAGAAGCATGTAGTTCTTAGTTGATCGCTCATCAACAGCCTGTCTGCCTTGGTAGGCCCTTCTGACGACTACGTCGACCACATCAACGGGCTATGTTGATTCATTGTGATACGAAACCTCCGCAACAGAAGCCCTTGCAAAGACAATGCGCCTTCACAAGGACACGCACGACAAGGTGCCTACCCTAGCGGAAGCTAAGCTCCTCTGGTTGGACTTTGTGATATGATTAACGAATTTGACAAACATTGACGAGTATTGCTGAGTAGACTAAGTCCCTAAATACCTCAAAGTTGATAGCTATCTTCCATTACGTTCTGTCCGATTGATTCGTCGATGTTATCGTTTTCAATGGCAAATAGAAACAAAATCGAAGCCTGCGAGTCTCCGTAGCACTCTTTCTACACTTCTTTTTAAGGAACCTGGCCAAAAAAGCGGTTTAGTTGATTAAGAATTGAATTAAGGTCTAGCCCAGCGTTTGGTTCCGTTCTCATTGCATGTATGTTACATAATTTGTACTTTCGTCTTTCATTCGAGATTGGTTTTCTTTTCGCTGGCATATCACTAGACTATGCGTTTTAATAGGCTTTCTTTTATTCTACCCACAAGAGTTGACCTCGATTGCCTTCTACTCTCACAAAGTTACTTTGCTGGTTGATGCCCATTTTCTGTCAAAGATTTAGTTGCATGGTTAGACTTAGTAAGTGTAGCACATCATATGCCAGTTCAATACAACAAATCAACCATAACCGCGTTCAAACGATCGATCGGTTGTGTGATATGATGAGTAATATGCGTTCTATTGTCTCGTAAAGTGCTCACTACTTGCAGTTGACAGTTTCCTTCAATTCAACGTGAGGAAAATAATGCGTACTGCTTTACAAATACGCTGATGGCAAAAAAACGGAAGTTTTGGCACACTTACGTCTAGGAATTGAAAAGGGTTTTCCGATAAGAGGTGTTATTTTGGTATTCAAAGAAAAATGTCATTTTTTGAGATAAATGATCGGATGTTCATTTTATAATAAAGAGGAAGGTATGCCGTTAATAATGAAAAACAACATCAGCCAAATGGCCACCACGAGCACGCATACAGGACCATATCCTTTTCATGAAATTTTCCATAACCAAATCGCAAAGTGGCTGCCCTATGTCCTCGATAGCCTCACGAATTTTATCTTTGACGTCTTGAATCGACGCTGGGCTGTTGGCGTAGACCTTATCTTTCACGTGGCCCCAAAGGAAACAGTCGCAAGGTGTTAAATCACAAGATCTCGGTGGTCAATTGTGATCACCTCTTTGGGAGATAACACGGTCCGGAAACTTTTCCCGCAAGAGATCAATGGTTTCGTTGCTTGTGTTTTTTCACCATTTTTGTAGTGAATTTTAATAATTTCAATGCGTTGTTGAAGCGTGTATCGTTCCATTTTTAGTAATGGCGTAGTTTCTTCTTGTCAAATGTCAAAGAATAAAAGCTTCAAAAGTGACAGCTACCGAAATAGCTGGTCATTCACAGTAACTCCTCGTAGATAACCATGTAAATAAATCACAAGTTTTATTGCGAAATGTTTTCTATTCTTCTAGTGCTTCTTCAATGCACGTTTAGTCTGTTTTTTTTTTCTTTCCAATGTATCAAAGTGTTTCCTAACAATTATTAAAAGCATGCTTTGCCTGTAAACAGCTGTTGCTATATTCGGAGCTCATGTTTGTAACAATAAACAACGCAGCTGATGTTACACCACACTTCCAGTTTACTGCGAATTCATTACATTTCTAAAACACTTGTTCTACCTTAGATGTTGTAATCCAGTCAGTTTGTTTCAAAACAAATCCCACACGCACTATAGTTCATTTCATGTAACGTGCAATTTTAACTTACACACGTACACACACACACACATAAATCCAAAGGCTGCAACGATTTTGTTGTTTCTCTAAATGTTGTTATTTTATAAATTTATATGCAATGCAAGAAAAACCAACCGCAACTGTGTTATATTTTGTCTCGTAGGATTTGCGAACTAAAAACTGGAAGTTGGTTGAGGCTTTACAAGCTGCTGAAACAGCAAAGAAACAAGTTAGCAACAGTTTAGTTGTAAGTGTTATGTTTTATTTTGTTTTCAACTATGATTAAAGGGGTTGGCGTCTATTGATGACACATTTCTAATTGCATTTCGGTTTTTGTTTTGTCGCCCACAGCAACAGCAGCAGCAGCAAAAGGAACAACAAGCTCTATTACTTTCGCAGCAGCAGCAGAAAGTAACACTTCAACAATCAGATCCGGCAAAGGATCAGAAACACATCCGCGAAATATTAGAGCGTCTGTATCCGGATGCGGTGAAAACAAATGCCGGTTCAGCACTTTCACTGTCGTTCGATCAGTGGATCGAACAAGTCCTCGCGACACAAGTGAAACAATCTATTAGTAAAAATAGTGCAACTACCGCCACCAATACCACCAGCACCAACACCACCAATCCACCAGCAACAACAAATAGCAACAGTAGTAGTAATCATTCTTCACATAATCATAATAACTCAAATAGCAGTGAAGATACATCAAATAGTAGTAGTATTAATAATAGCATTAGTAGCAGCACCAGTGGCGACGTGGACGCCGACAAAGCTGAAATACTGAAACTGAGATCACAAAATGCTCAATTGCGGGCGAATTCAGAAGAGTTGACCAATCTCGTTACGAAAACTGTAAGTAACTAGCAGGCGTTTCTGTAAATTCACAACTACTCGCGTAACTTTGTGTGGCAGATGTTTTTTGGTTTAGTTTCTTTTTTTTTTACTAATCTTGGTTTTATTTGTTTTTTTATTTTTTTGTTTATGTTTTTCTTTGCTATGATCTAAGGGTAATACTTTATTGGAGCTGGAGGCTCGTGCCCGCGAACAGGATGATAACTGGCGAAGTATCGTTCGTTCCAAGGAGGAGGAAATTAATTTATTAAAACATTCTAATGGAGAACAACAAGTGAGTTTTCGTGCAAGTTCTTTTGTAGTAGTTGTTAGCTTACACAAGTAGAGTAGGCTTATGAATGTAAATGTAATCTCCATCTAAGGGTGTATATCATGTATGCCTAGCACCTCCTCCTTGTCGAGTTTTATTACTCTGTCGATGTGCGAAGTCGTCGTTATGTGGAGCGGCAGGTTTAAATTCGCAAAATATTGTTGACTTCTATACCGTCGTGTGTCGTTGATGGACAGGCTAACATTGATATTATCAGAAGCAAGCCGAGTGAAATTCCACTAGATAGCAAAAAAATACACGTATTATTTGCAAGCTGGCGGGACAGGGATTGACTTCAATACACATATTCTTTTAGTTTGGACCTACATATGTACTTGGGTATCGCATGGTGTCATAATTTGTTTTACAAAGCAGTCCCACCATTTATGTTTGTGAAGACCGCGCTTACACGGTGTCACAGCAATTGTTTTAATGTGTAATTCATTTTCGTGTTCGACGATTGTAAGCAAATTATGTAGTTCGGGAGACCAATCGCACCATCCGTGAATGAGCTTTTAGAATTATTTTCCTGTGCCCTTATACTGGATTTGTAGTTGCGGATTGAAATATGTACCCACTTTTGTTTGGCTTCCGCTTCCTCACTGGACCAACAGTACAATGTTGCCCCACACAACTTAATCAGCTGACCCTACAGTGTTTAGTGGACTTTTGCCTCTTCAGTTAGCGCCGTTCAAACTATTCAGTGTCAGCCTTGACAAAAACTCATCTACATTCCAGGCTGAAGTCCTTGCCATAACCATTGCGTAATAATAAATCTAAGTAAACACATGGCAAAACTATTTATCTTCTCGGACAGCCAAGCAGCTCTCAAAGCAATTCACTGATCTGTTATAAGAAACTTCTCCTCAAGACATACATGACCATCTACGAACTTGCTAAGAATACCCTAGTTGTATTCTCCACTGGGTGACAGCCCACAGAAGCCTTGCGGGCAACGAAACAGCTGACTCCACGGCTTGAACTCGTCTGCAGTTCCGGGAAAAAAAAAACATTTCAGGAACTACATCAAGAGCTTGTCCCGCATTTAATGAGGTCTGACTTAAACCCAGAAAATCCTACTTCCTAGTATCAACCTGAAATTCCTGACAGGAAGAATTAGTGGCACTGCCCCACGAAAAAAAAAACATGTTTACCGCATTGGCGTCTCACCGGACCCTGCATGAAGGTTAGACTTGCGGAAAAAATCTCCGATGACATGTAGCGCACCTTGTCGCATCGCGAGGAACCGCGTTATACCACTTACTTTTGACAGCTACGCTGCACATTTTTTCCGAAGCTCTCCGACAACTTATTGCTGCGGAATATTTTAGTGTGAAATGAACGCGTTTATATGCTTCAATTATTTTTTTCCGAAACGGATACATCGAACGCAAATTGAGATTTGACTTTCGTATCGAGTTTGTTTCCGAACGGATACCTCGATAGGGGTGTCTCTCTTTTCTTTCGTCTCAGAGAGAAAGAATTTGCTTGCCGAGAAAGTAAAACTTGCTTATATACTCCCAGAAGGACCTTGTCTTCCTGACCGCCTTCGGAGTGAAACGATGGCTCTAGGCCCACATTAATGATGGCACAAAAGGCTCCTTAAAAATAGGTTGCATTGGCTGAAGGTCCTTCCTACTAATAATCCAATTGAGCGCAGTCTTTCGGTTGCATTGGCTGAAGGCCCTTCCGACTAATAATCGGTTGTAATTTACAAATTGGAAGACGTCCTCGAGCGCTAATGTCGAATGTGTAATGTCGGGCAAATACAATGATTTATGTGAATGAATGAATTAAGATTACTTTCAACATTTTTATCTGTTGCTTCTTTTTAAAAATGCAATAGAATAAACAAAACTACATTTTTTGCATGTAGAAGCAAACATTCCCATTAATTATGGAACATAACGTCGTTCAAGAAGCAGCACTCACTTTGGTAATAAATTTTCAATATTTCCCAACGTTTTTCAAGGGTAAAGCGACTCATATCGTTCCACGGAGGTATGATCTGACTTTTTGTCAAGATTTCGAGCGGGAAACAGCTATCAGTGTCAAAATAACCTGTGATTTAAAAAAAAAAACTAGATGGCCCACCCTTTATTAGAACACAGAGGAAGACATACTATAAAAAGTACCGAAAATTGTAAACTTTACATTTGCACCCAGAATTGCATTTATTGCGATCACATATCGCAAAATTTGTATCTAACAACGCAACACGCATTTCAGTCTGACATTTTGCTAGTGTCTGTTGGTGAGTTCAGGGCAATTCCTTAAAAATATCCCGGACACTTCTCTCGTGTTAGGAATTGACCTGAATGTACCATTTTTTCTTCAATGCATCATAGAAAAACAACTTCTAGATTCGCTCTTTTGATAGAAAGGGCATTTTTTTTTAATCGTAAGCGCCATAATTGTTTATTGCTACACTAATGCTGTATATTTTGTTTGTTTTACTTATGCCGGGTTTGTTCAATCTTGGTTATTTTTAATTATCGGTTATTCCAGCTGGCAGCCATCGAATGTGTTTGTTCAGCAGAATATTATACAGAATATCTCCGGTTAACTTAGTTAACCCAAGAAATCGATAACCAACCGATTTTGCGCACCTCTCTCTGTTGCTCCTACAATGTGATGCAGACAATAGGCCTGCACTGCAGTGATCCCAGACTTTAGAGGCAGGTTATCCCACTAAAAAATCCCTTTTATCCCTCGCCAAAATATAAAAAATCCCACATTTATCACACGAAATATTAAGTTAAGAAAACATTTCTTTTATTAAATTCTGTCTTTTTTATTATTAACAAATACAAGTTACATTATAAATTAACTATGCAAGCTAACATATTAACACATTAAGATACGTTTATATATAATACAAAAATATAAATGAAGGTTACACATTTTTAAAACGTTACAAAAAGGAACATAAAATTGCATTCGGCATAAAAATGAAAATAATATTCACCATAAAATAAATATCTTATGAATTATTTGAAACTTTATCTCGGTTTCAAGTCTCATTATTCTTGAAATTTTATACAAAAATGACACAGAAATTTGATTTGAGAATTAATGCTTTTTGTTTTGCATACATTCCAAAGTTTACAAAATAAATAAATTTATTATTTTAAAAAATACTCGCATTTAGATAATTTGAGTGAGTTTTTTCTAAACATGAAAACATTTAATTTGATCGTAGGTTGAATAATATTTGTATTCTTAATGAAATGAACAATTAGGAACAAAATGTGACCAAGAAAAATCCCTTTCATTTTGTACTATGAGGTTTGAAAAATCCCTTTTTCCCTTTTAGCTTATTAGTAATGAAAAAATCCCGCCAAAAGGGATAAATCCCCCCGATCTGGTATCACTGCTGCACTGTATGCTGTGTCGTAAATAATGAAACGTAACTGGCTATGAGAGAAAGAGAGAACGTGTGTGCTCGCATCTCTCTCTCTTGCCTCTACAGTAATTTACGAAACGAAACGTAACTCTCTCGTTCTATCTTCACTAACTTATATCTCCCTCTCAACTTCCGCTCGCAATTTCCGTAACGCTTTCGTGACGCATTCACCAGCTTACCCCCCAAGTCAAGCGTGCCTAAAGAAGTATTACTTCAAAAACGATGAACAAACACTCATTGGTTATCACTGATTTGTAATCATCGGTTAAACTAAATCGGTGGTAACCTAACCAATTTGATTTGACCAGCTGTGAACAGATCGGCCCTTAATCTGGCAGACAACTAATCGTGGACATTAGTGTCTGATTATTAATAAGGCCGACAGTATTTAACTACTTTCGAAGTTATATCTGTCGATCGTAACAATTGGCCCCAATTGGTTAACCTTCAGTGTCAGAACAACAAGAGGTCTGTTCCTTTACATTTGTAGTAAGAATGGAAAAGACTGTCAAAATGGCAGTGGTGGAGATAAATTTTCTCACAGAGAGAGACACTAACGAAAAAGTTAGGAAAGGCTTTTGTGACAGATGTATAATTCAAAAAAGTGGTACAAAAAGTTGTTAAAATATCGTATAAACTCGAAGAAGTTGCTAATTTGCGAACTAAATTAGTTGACTCATCTACCTATCGATGTAAGTGATTCTTCTTCATAAATCCGAGTATGTATATGGAAGAGTTTGTACTGATTGAACTACAACCATTCGAGAAAAGGAAAAACGACACGGTATTAAAAATTACGTGGAGACGATTGTCCTTTCTTAATCCTTACAGCAAGGAAGAATTTCGTTGCGAGATTCGAAAAGAATCTAAGGAGCACATTCAATTGTATTTTTCCGCCTGTTGTTACCATTTTAATACGCAGCAAATTAAACAAATGCACTCATATGTCAAATAGGACAACAAATTTCAAATCAGCTGTTAAATGTACGATGACTGACAGCTTTTTCAATTCTAACACCAAGAAATTTGTTGAGTAAAAATTCGTAAGATTCTCAGTGGAGGGGTAATATCTCTCGATGACGCTCTCTTTTACGAATTTTTCGAGTTAAGGAACGGCATTGAGTAAAAATTCATAAGAATTAGTAAAAAAAAAAGGAACAGACCTGAGGCTCGTCCGCCATTTCAACTATCTGTGAACTTAAGTGTGTAATCAGCCTCCTCAGTCAATTAATTCTGAGCTCTGATCATGCTCTGAAACACAAATTCTGAGCTCTGATGTGTCTGAGCTAAAAAGAAACACGAACTTTTTGTTTAACAGTTCAGTTGGTGCTTTGAACTAAAACCGAAAAACGCCTATTTTAGCCGCCTTCGTTTCAATACTGTCAAACTCACAACTGGCAGCATTTTTCATTGCGCCGTACTAATAACAAATTTTAGTCTCGACTTTAAATTTACGGAAACTCACAATTGAAAATTTTAATGGAAAATATAGCTAGTTAAATTACTAAATTCTAAAGTTCGAAACTAAAAATGTTTATTGGTAAGGCGCATTCTCTCTATAATATTATCCTTTGCCCAGTCAAATCTAACTGTATAGCGCGTGAGTTTTCCTCGTTGTTTTATTTGCATATTTAACCAAAATCTGAGCTACTCTATCTTTATCTACTTACACCAACTAATTTCCATTTGCAGGACATTTAATGTTGAATAACATCATCAGATACTAATGGAGATTATGATTGCCTTCCAGAATTCAACGTCAACGTAATAAAATAAATCAACTTAAATAATTTTCTAATGAATATATTATTAGAATATGACTTTTTACATCTAAAAAAAACAACAAAACCAACAACATTTAGCTACCCATCCGCGAAAGTTGGATAAAGAATCTCTTCCATCCGATAATACAGCTGGCAGAGCTAGCCCGTTATACCGGATGGTAAGAGCAATGGATACTCCCCAAATCGGATACGCCCAACCTGTTGTTTCATGAAACATAACACCACTACGGACAGCTATGTGTTCCTAGACTACAAACACTAACTGCAACCATCAACAATCTATTACATGTTGTAGTACTATTATAATTTTCTTATAAGCTGATTAAACAATCGATTGTCTTTGCCTTCACACAAACTTTCGACTACTTACCAGAACATAACATTTCTATGTACATCTAGCCAATGTCTAGTAAAACAAACAACAGCATTTGTGCGTTCAAATTAAAAAGAAAACAACATGAAACAACAAACAAAATAAAAATCACTTATACATAACTTTAATTCATAATGAATCTATTTTTATATAATATACATTTAATAATTTAAGAAACAAAAAGAATACGAGAGAAAAACAAACGCTAAACAACAACAATCGAATGTGGAATAACCAGAAAGCATATTTAACACACATGTACGTAGAATGCAATTTAAAACAAAACAAAAAGTAAAAGCGAAGCAAAACAAATATATACGAAAATACGATGCGATAAACAGTAAAAATAACAAAAATCCTTATTCATTGTGTACTATTTACTGTTTTATGTTTTATTTAACTTTTTTTCGTTTTTTTTTTCGAATGGCATAAAGAAAGGAACCCAATTTTTTGTTTTTCAACAGAATTTATACACTACTACTACAAAAAAGGGGACTAAATCCAAGAGGACATTTGAATTAAAAACAAAACAAAACACTTGTGTTTTGCTGTGCAATTTAGAAAGAAATATGTATTTAAAAAACAAAAAAGGGGAAAGCGGCAAGAGAACCTCTCGCTGCAAACCAATGATATTTAGAGGAGAAAGCAAAAGATTTATTTAAAATATTCTCTTTTTTGTGTTTTTCTCTAAGCGAAAAAGTATAAATGGGATATAACTATTATAACAAATAAATAAATAAAGGAACTGAATGATATAGTGTCAAATTAGGAGAGAAAATGTTAGAATTTAAACAATAATAAATAAAATAAAACACATTTCATAGATAAACAATAAACAAAAAAAAAAATACAAAACACACAACTGTTAACTAATGAAACGAATGAAACCATCAGAAATCTGGACAGGTATCAACTATATTACATAATTTGTCTCTTTAGAAAAACCAATTGCGTAACAGAACAATATTATCAATTATATTCCAAGAGTTATTTTCTTTATTTCTACACACACACATACATGTCAGAATAAACAACAACAACAACAGCAAAAACAAAAAAGAAACAATTCCATTTATTATAATTAAAGTATATTTTTTATTATTATTAAACAATTTTTTGTTTGTTTTGTGTTTATAATTTTGCATTTTTCGATTTTATTGTTACAAATTTTTCTATACAATGTATTTGTAGTTTTCTTCTTTTCTCTTTATGATTTCTCGTCTTTCTTGTGCAACAACTTATACATACATGTAGAAAATATAAAATATTATGTTTCATGTTTCCTTCTTTGTTAAACAAAATGATATGATACGTGTAAAACTTGCAATTTATTTAAAAAAAAAAAACAATTATATTTTGGTTATGTTTAATTATCTTTTGCTGATTTACAATTATTATATATTATTTTTGTCTACTTTATTATTATTATAAATATATATTATTTGATGTAACAACGATATTAGGAAATGAAAATAAATATGAATGAAAAAAACATGAGTAAAATTAAAAGTCTAAAATTTAAAAAAAAAAAACACACCCTCTTAAGTAAGTTTAAGAAATCCAGATTCAGACTTACTATATGACTATATGTGTTAATCATGCATATATACACATACACAGACACACCAGAGTTCGGTAAGATAACAAAAATAAACAGAAAACAAATACAAAAAAAAAAAAACAAAAATGCTTTATGAGAATAAAACAAATGAAAATAAAAGGAAACCGTAGGTAATAGAGATATACAATACAAAATTGTGTGTTTTATTTAAATCGGTGAGTTTGGTTTGGGCTTCGCCTGGACCATCTCTTTTGTTTTATCACTAAACTAGCTTCTTCAATAGACTTTGTTCGCTTGGGATTCGTATTTTAATGTACTGTCGTGCAACAAATATTCACCTCGACTACCGTTGCCGTTTGTCGAAAACGACTTTTGTCGTATCTTGGTCTTCAAGCGTAGTACCTACGCCGCTCGAGCTAAACTAAAATTTTATCTAGTCTCCAACTTTTCTCTCCAAACATCAGCTAAAGTCCTAGCTAAATTTTGACATAAGGTCTGTTCTTTTACTTTTGTAGTAAGAATGGAAAATACTGTCAAAATGGCAGTGGTGGGGTGTTTCTCTCACAGAGACACTTACGAAAAAGTTAGGGAACGCTTTTGTAGTAATTTATGAAAATGACAAATAAATAATTCAAAAAAGTGGTATAAAAAGTCGTTAAAAAATATAAACTCGAACAATTTGCTAATTTACTAACAAAATTAGTTCATTCATCTACCTAGCGATAAAAGTGAGTCGGAATTAATCGAAATTCTTCTTCATGAATCCGAGTTTTGGAAGAGAAGTAGTAAAAGCGACACGGCTTTAAAAATTACGTGAAAGAGATTGTCCTTTCTTACTCCTTATATAGGTACAGCGAGGAAGAATTTCGTCGCCACATTCGAAAAGAATTTTCTCGACTGTTTATACCACTTTAATACGCAAGAAATCTAAACAAATGCACTCATTTATGTCAAATAGGACAACAAAACACAAATCAGCTGTTAATTTTAAGGTGACTGACAGCCTTTTTCAATTCTTACACCAAGAAATTTGTTGAGTAAAAATTCGTAAGATTCTCAGTGGAGGGGTAATATCTTGCTTTCTCGATAACGCTCTCTTTTACGAATTTTTCGAGTTGAGGAACGGCACTGAGTAAAATTCGTAAGAATTAGTAAAAATTCGTAAGATTTAAAAGTAAAGGAATAGACCTATAGAGTACGCCGTGGATAAGTGTCACAGAAAACACCTGTTCTTTGAAAAAACTTCCTTGAAAAATTGAATTCTCTCTTATTTCAAGTATTTCGAATTCTAGGTACTTCTCCATGTAATAATTAAAAAAGCTCTTCCTTGAATACTTTTCCGCAACAGAACAACAAATACACAACGATGCGTCACAATTTAGATTGAAAAAATGTGCCGACCCATTAAATGACACATGAAGTACATTCTGAAACAAAAGTTTGATTATTTAGCTCGAGCTGAGTACCACTCAGCTAAATGGGTTCGCTTAAGTTTAGCTCGGCTAAGTTTTGGATAGCATTTTGTATGGGAGCGAAAATTTAGCTCGGGCAGTGTACTAAGCTTCATTTACTAACACAGACGACCCGCCAAATTTGTAGCAGATTTTTAGACGACTAGAATGTAATAAAATCTTTTCGAAGGATTGGTAGCACTTGTATGAACTGTCAAAGTCTGTTTTTTTTTAAATTGAAAATAAATTTTTGTGGAAAGATTTTACTTGTTGAAAGATTTTAGCAGAGAAAAATGATACTATTGTATTGTATTGTCACTGGATTTTAGTTTTCCAAGCATAAATAAGATGAATAGCATTGAAATGTTTTACAGTTCAGATAGTGAGGAAGAAGAAAGCAATGAAATAGCAAGAAAAAAGGAATTCATTTTAACACGATCAAAAATAAGAGATCATTCAAATCCATTTGATTTGCCCAATTCAAAGTAAGTAAAAGTCATTTTGTATTTTGTATTGATAATCTTGAGGTAATTATAATATTTTAGATTGTACAATGAAGTGGATGGTGTTGGCGAGTTTGTGGGGAGATCGATGGCTGACGTTGCAGGGAAATCATCACATTGTGATGGGATTGGTATGGAAACTGCCTGCGATATCGACGGATAATTTATGTTACAATGAGGTGATTGTACCCGAACTATTGAAGCTCATACGTTCACATCTTTCGGATTTTAATTTTTTTCAAACCAGAGCAAACTCATAATAGTCGCATTGAGGCGAAAGTTTCGCCTGTTTGAAGTTGCCTCTTCCGGTTGCTCGAGACTCCCTTTGTTGTGAACTAGTTTTTGTTTTACTTTATATTTTAGATCTGCCCAAACCTAAAATAAAACAAACATTATAAAAAATACACAATTCACTAACAAAAGTAGTTCCTTTTGCAAACGCTTTCCATCTCTTGTCGGAGAGCCATAGCTATTTATGGTTGTAGCAATAGCATTCCAAGAACGTTCAAAGTCGATTTTATTTAAACCCTTACTGAATCCCTCCGCCAGATGAACATTCTTCTTCATTAGGTTAGGTTAGGTGTGGAGGGCAGTTTTGCATCAGATGCAAATTTCACCCGGAAACCGTGAAGGCGCATTGTGAGAACCCTGTTTGTACATGTAAGGACATGTGGCTAACAAAACCACTTCGATCTGGTGAGGAATAGTTTTATATCTGATAGAGGTACCCCCGACAAGTCGTCCAAACTTTCGAAGAACCTTGCTCCCATACAGGATGAGCGGCATTCCTGTAAAGCTGGGCAGTGGCAGAGCAGATATTCCTTGGACTCTATTTCCTCTTCGTCTCTGCAACTTCTGCAGAAGTCATTTGCAAAAAGTCCTAGCCTTTTAGTCATGTTTCCTATGGTGCAGTGCCCGGTTAAAACCCCGACGAGCATCCGGATTTGACTTCTTTTAAGGGAGACTAGGAACTTTGATCAACCACAGGCCACAGACTTCGGGTTATGACGCAACCGATGGTATTGATTCATTGTTGCTTATTCTCCATTAAAGAAGTAAGAACTTCCGATTGTTTTTTATTTGTTATTTTTAATTTTCTGTCTATATTTTTTTTTTGTTTTTGTTCTCATAACTTATCTAACAGAAATAGGCTTTTGACTTTTCATCCGACCTTTGTCGTGTAAAAACGACAAGCGTAATACAAATTTGAAAGAGTCGTGTATTTTTGACTCGCAAACGACAATGGCAAACGAGGTGATTACATAAAACTTATTCCAATCAAAATAACCGCATCCAAACAAACGCTGCTACTGTTCCCAGAGCTGTGCCAGAGCTCACGACTAAAAACGCGTCGTCTCCGTACAATTATTAGTCAATACAAACGCAAAAACATTTTTTAATAAAAATAGTAATAGATTTATTTCGCAAATTGTAAAAAACCAATAAGAGCTACACTTTACGTAAATGTAGCTCATGGTACAATACTCGTGAAAATAAAAATGAGTTAGATAAGTCCCCGCAAAAAACGTTATTGTCCTCGACACCGCCTCACACTCAGTCCATCCGAACTGTTCGAACTTGGGCATTCAACTGCATCAGCTTTTGATTGAGTTTCAAGTTGTGATCCTTTAGATAGCTTATGAGATCAGCCTGTGAACAATCGCATGAAAAATTACCATTCGCTTTAAACACAAAAAACTTACTTGTTTCTCCAACAGTTCGGCTGTATTGCCACCTGGTTGCACAAGTCCCAAAGACCCTCCAGTAGGATTGCTGCCACTCGATGCGTCCGGGGGCGAAGCGGCGTTATTGAACTTTGTTACCCGCGCTATAAGCAACAATTCAGCAAATTTTATTTCACACAACACATGATTTCTTACCGATATAGGATCCATGGGTGCATGCCAAAACCACAGTTTCCAAAACATTGAACGCAGTAATATACACAATAGGCGATAGGAATCCTTGAGCGCAGTGCTCTGCAAAGTGATCACCATAGTAGTGTTGAATCAGCGTTTGCACGGCCAATATTGCTGTATTCCAGAGAGAGACCACACTTAGGGGCACTCCCTTGTGCATAGCAGTGGAACGATGAAAATCATGGTAACCATTGAGACGCAACGCTTCGTGTTGATATTTGATAAAGTGATCGAATAGCTACAGTGGGGCAAAATATTGATATATATAGTTGTATGTATACTTCGCAATCTACTTACGTATGTTATAACCCAGAAGACGGCACGCAAGTAGAGCATTATAAAATAGGCCTCGCATCGTTTCTCTGGCGGCCAAACAGACGCCAGCATCACTCCCGTGAATGAAATAACCGTAGAGATAAGCAGATGAATGCTTGGGATTGTAATGAAATAGATAATTTTAGGGGCAATGCCATCACAAGTGGTAGCAATACACTGTAAGTTACTGTTCTAAGAATGTTGTTATTTTGAGTCGTAATTGTGGAACAGCATTGTTTGTGTTAATCTACACTCGATTGGAAGTAATAAACTAATAAAATTCTTAAGTGGGTACGTTGTTTCGCTGGCGAAAGATAGGACCACCAAAAAGCCGCTATGGTGTTTCTTATCACGATTCAACTTTTAACAGATGCTGTGAGGAGCCAGCGTTCCCCTTCCGACTCGTCGCTAATTGCTATGTACTCTGTAGGCCGACCTTTAGTGTTGCTGGCTTCTAGGCATGAAATGACACGCAGCTCCTGGAACATACCTTGGGAACATACAATACCTGCAACATGACGTTTCACCATTCGTAACAACCTGAAAAGTAAGTTGCGATCATATTTACTTGTGCAATTTCGCCCAGCGTCTGTGCTAAGGCGTTGCGCAGTTGACAAAACTTTTATTACATCAGACGCTTTGGTAGAAGGTTCACAGAGATTAGTTCACATGAGGTTCCACAGGTCGACGAGTTCCTCTTGGCGAATTTATATATTTTTCCTTGAGTAGCATGACGATGTCTTAATATCTTTCAAGCGTGCGCATTTTCAAGAGTGATTAAAGATCCACTGAATCGGCAACTTTCTTTTCACTGATGAGACCTTTGACAACACAAAGCTATTGGTACCTAACAAGAGCATATGACTGCAAAGATATGCGCTGTCAGTTTGTTTCAAGTTTTGTTTGGTCAAAGTCACTCAATAAGATAATTCTACTTCACTGAAGAAAATATATGGCATTTAGCCAATTTCAGTCCAAGAGGCAGAAACCTATGGATATTTATGTATGCAGTGTTGCAAAACAATTTTTATCATATATGCCAAATAAAATCAACAAAGACGTTTTTGTGCAAGTCGCATCCACCAAATTACTAAAAACAAAGAACAAAATCGTATAGCTACGTGCAGAGTTGACCTTATTTCGCAGTAATGCACTTATAATTCAATTAAGAACTTATGGTTTAAAACTTTTCGCTTCCAGTGTAATCGGTTTAACATATTATTCAGTTTTTACGTCGTAATACTCGTAGGAACATGACTCAATTCATTTAAAAGGTATGATAATGAAATGATGATTTGTCTGCATTAATAGATAAGAAATTGAGTTACCTAAACGCCGGCACTGTTTTTAAAGGCGTAAAACTATTGTCGGAGTTTGCCGACAAAACTGGATCGAGCAGCTGCTGACGGTCGTTGCCGGATGAGGCTTGACCAGCCTCATTTGTGTTTCCAGTTGTATCGTCCATGTATTGTGCACCCTAAAATATTAAAAATATTCTTTCAACAATTGCAAAATCAAGAGCAGCTGCACTCACTGTGTTCATATGGAAGTTATGTCCCAAACTGACCATAATATGGTAAACCAAACGAAATCAAACGCTATTCATTTAGATAAGCAAAATAAAAGCGATTGCAAATCTGATATCTGTGATGCAGGCAATAGAATACAACTAGACGAACTGGGGGGAAATACAAATAAAAAATGCAAATCGAAGAAATTCTTTGTTTTTATTTAACTTTTTTTTATTGTTAAATAATGACATTACCAAGAACCAAAGTTGAAGTTCACAGGATGTGTTCAGTCATTAAGCGCTTAGCAAAGTTATTATAAGGCGGGGTGCACGCTCGTCTACCTTAGGCGTTTTATTTTTGTTCAGAGCATGATCAGAGCGCGTTCTATGAGCTCAGAATAAATTGACTGAGTAGGCTGAGTAAAAAACTGATTACACAACAGGATATGTTGGCCGGCCATTAGCAACATGCTTTTTTGTAGCTCACACGTGTTCACAGACGGGGGTTGAAATTACAAAAACAACAATGTAAACAAATGGGTTTTGGGGGGATAGACGTTCGAAATATATCCATCTCTTTTATTCATTCATCTCTGAGGTAGGAAAAGTGATGTTCCCGACCAATCTAGTTTTTGCGTTCAGGTAACATCTCATCCAGACCAATCTAGTCGACTTAAGATGACTAGATTCTTGAATGCGGCCATTCTTTTATACCAAATATATTTATTCCTCATCTTTTTAAACTGCATACAACTTCATGTGTAACCTAGTATCAGTAAACTGTCAAACAAAATTTTTGAAATATTGTTTGTTTTTTATTTGAAACAATTTAGTTTGGATATTTTTCTTGGTTTTCCCGTCATATATAAAATGTCTTTTCTGCCGAAAAGAGTAAAAGACCTGCCCCCACTTGAGTCAGATTCAGAAGATGAGCACAAAACACCTCAGAAAAGGACGGAAAAAGACGAAAATAAGGAACATCCCGGCAAAAAAAAGCCTTTCACTTCCAGAAATCAAAATGAAAACAAAGAAAATTGTTCCTTATCTCGGGGTCGTGATGCCTTTGAACATCATCGACGAGTGTAAGTTTCCAACTAGAAATTTCAACTAGCTATTTCTATAATTTGTTTGTTTGTAGACCAAAGAGAGTATCCGAACTGCCACCATTGGAATCAGATTCAGACGAAGACGAGGGCAAACATGATAAGTATGTTCATAAGGGTTGGTTTGCAAATGGGTAATCTAATGGGCTTTTCCAAAGGTTAAACTGTGCCATCCTGAATGACTCGTTTATAATGAGTCCCAGTAAAAGCGAAGGAGATGATAATTCACCGAAGAAGGAAAAAAACGCTTTACAGCAAGCTGGTGACGATTCATTTCTCTTGCACTTTGACAAGATGAATTTAGATGAGAATTCAGCGAAGCATTTGGATAAGAGCCCCTCTAAACCAGTCGAAGTTCAGCGACCGCAGAAATCCCTTCTTCCGCTAAAGTCGATTCAAGAGAACAAAGTTTCAATAAGTGATAACCTGCCCGAGGCAATACAATCAGCAGGAGTGGTGGAGTTGGAAACACCACTAAAAGACACAGAGGCTCAGTTCGTAACGCCGCAGATTCGTTCATGGTCGATTGCGAGAAGGCCACGAGACTTTTGCTCCTCTCAATCGCAAAAGACTCGCAGTGCCATTGCGAATGAGTTTCGCTCGCAGAAGGTGCTTTTTCAGACTCCAATGGCTGTGGCGCGTACGCCTATTGCTTGTATATCGAACGATAGCCTTACGCTCTCTTTATGTGATACCATCAATGAGAGCGGAACGCCTGGCACAGGTGAAAAACCACCAAATTCACCGAGTAAGATAAATACCAATGTAAAGTCAAAGAAATCCCTTAGTGGAGCGTTCAGTGGACAAGAAGCCGAGCTGAAGAAGTCCGAGCAACAACCGAAGCCAAAGCCAAAGGATAACGTCGTTAGGATCAATGGATCGGAGTATACGATTAAACAGAAACTGGGGTGCGGCGGCTCGAGTAGTGTTTATCTGGCCAATCGAAAGGATTCCGGAAAGGACTGCGCACTCAAAGTATGATTTCAATTGCCTGTTCACTTTGAAAAATAACAAATGTCTCCCCTTCCAGATAGTAGACCTTCGAGGAGACGCTGCAGTCGTTGAGGGTTACCTTAACGAGACAAAATTATTGGCGAAACTCCAGGGCAACATTTGCGTGGTTTCGTTGTATGAATAGTAAGTAGTGCCTCCATACTCGAATGTAAATCATTGTATTGTGCATTTTTTCCAGTGAGCTTCTCGCCAAGGAATCGAGGCTTTACATGGTGATGGAGAAGGGCGATTCCGATTTGCACAAGATCCTCCAGACATATAAATCCAACCTGCCGTTGTATGTGCTAATGAACTTTTGGTATCAAATGCTTCAGTCGGTCAACTATATTCACCAGAATGGTAAGTGGTGACCGAAAGACTCCTCAAATTAACCTTACTGTAGTAGCTCTTTTTCAGGCGTCATCCATTCGGATCTGAAGCCCGCAAATTTTTTAATGGTCCATGGTAGACTCAAGTTAATAGACTTTGGCATAGCTAGCAATATATCCATTGACTCGACAAGTATCATAAAGTTCTCTCAAGCTGGCACATTCAACTACATTAGTCCGGAGGCTTTGATAGACACTTCCACCGGCAACAGTCCGATGGGAAAAAATCAGCCAAAAATCAAGGTGAGTTTAGTGAGTGTTCTTGACAGTTGAATATCCTCAGACCGTTTTTTAAAGTCCATTGACAAAAGGCATTCCTTACATTAGTCTGATATTTGAGCCAGAATTTTTTGAATCCACGCTTTCGTTATGAGATTCAACCCAGCTGAACATTATTTAACTTTCTCTTGAGTTCGTTTTTTTCTTTTGGCTTTGAAGTCTCTTTAACATCGTTTGCCATATCCTATTCATTTCCCCTGATTAGAAGACGAATAACCAGTATAACTTTTCACCAAATAACTGCATGCCTAATCTAAACCTACACACTTTATCATTTTTTTTTTGTTTACATATTTTCCAACTAAACACGACATCTTGTTTAAAAAAAACTCTAGATCTCAACAAAATCAGACGTATGGTCGTTGGGTTGTATTTTGTACTTGCTGCTCTATCAGAAGACTCCATTCGGTCACATTAAGAATATTTACGCCAAGGTAAATGCCATCTCTAGCCCATCGACTGAAATTCAATATCCAGCCATTCCGCCGTACTACCCGGTCATGTTGGTGCAAGTAAGTTATCCGCTTGTATTACAAATATATTCGCAAAATAACTATCTTACATTTGCAGATGGCAACAAAGTGTTTGCAGCACAACCCAAAGCAGAGGCCTTCAGTTGCTGATTTGCTCAAATACCCATTCAACATGGTAATACCGATACAAAATCTAAGTGTTGCTGCTAAATAGTTTTGATCGTCCATTTTTTTTTTACATGTATACCCTTTACTTTATACGACAAACGGTAGTTAGTAATTATAAAGATACAAAACAAATGCATTAGATGATATAAGTTTTTTTTTTATACAAGAAAAAGTAGTTTATTTATTTAAAGTCAAATAAAAAGATATAACATTCGTAAACAAACAAAAAAAGAACGACTACTTTTGCTAACTATTAGTGTTGAACGACGATCATGTTACGTCGGTGATTCCGTACTTTATCATTCGAGAGAAGAGTTTCGGAGGGAAAGTAATGATATACTTTTTAATCTGTTCTTGGGATATCTATTGGTCCGCTGTCTTCAGCAGGGTTTACTTACTTACTTAGGGTGGCGCTATAGTCCGGCGTGGACCTGGACCTCTACCAACAAGCGTCTCTAGCAAGCACGATCCTTAGCCAGCTGTCTTCAGTTTCGCACGCTAAGTTGGTTGAGGTCCTCTTCCACTTGCGTGCGCCACCTGAGTCGCCGTCTTCATCTACTGCGCCGTTCCTCAGGTGTCGATTCAAATATTTTCCGTGCCGGAGTATTCGTATCCATTCGTTAAACATGACCAAGTCACCTCAGTCGTTGGACTTTTATTCTTCTGATTTGGTCAATGCCGTTGTACAGCCCGTACAATTCGTCGTTGTATCTCCTCCTCCATTCGCCGTCTATGCAGATGGGACCAAAAATCACTCGAAGAATTTTCCCCTCGAAACAACCAAGAGTAACCTCATCCGCGTTTGAAAGGGTCCATGCCTCTGCGCCATAGAACAGGACTGGAATTATTATTGATTCTTATAAAGGGTCACTTAAGTTGTTCGAGAGAGGGCTTTGCTACTCAATTGCCTTTTTAGCCCAAAGAAACAGCGATTGGCAAGAGTTATTCTCCGTTTAATCTCAGGGCTGGTGTCATTGTCTGACTTCATAGCGGAGCCTAAATAAACAAAGTCCTTCATCACCTCAAAGTTATATCTGTCTCTTGTGACGTTCTGTCCGAGTCGTCTGTGATGGGTGTCCTTTTTAGTTGACAGCATATACTTCGTCTTGCCCTCATTAACCGCCAAACCCATCTTCGCCGCCAAACCCATCATCGCCGCCAAACCCATCATCGCCGCCTCAGTCTCAATACTCACAACGCGCCATTTACATCACGCTGCGTTCTGCCAATTATGTCAATGTCGTCGGCGTACGCGAGTAATTGGACGGACTTTTAAAAGATCGTGCATCTGGTGTTGGCGTTTGAGTTTTGCACTATTTTTTCAAGAACGATGTTGAAGAAGTCATGACAGCGCATCGCCTTGTCCAAGTCCTTTTTTGACATCGAAGGTCTCGGTAAGTTCTTTACCGACCTTGATGTAGCAGCGTGCATTCTCCGTCGTCATCCTGGACGCACGGATGAGTTTGGCAGGTATGCCAAAACTAGTCATTGCTCTGTATAGTTCGTCCCTATAAATGCTGTCATAGGCGGCCTTAAAATCGATGAAAAGGTGTTGGGTATCGATTTGACGTTCCTGGGTTTTTTCCAAGATCTGCCGCAGTGTGAATATTTGGTCTATAGTGGACTTTCCTGGCCTGAAGCCGCACTGATATGGACCCATCAGGTTGCTTACTAAAAGCTTCAGGCGTTCACACAACACGGCAGATAAGATCTTGTAGGCAATAGGCGTGTTTTTTTGAGCTTCGTTCTCAGCAAAGCAAAGTAAAGTAAGATTTTCAGCACACAAATTACAATAACTACTGCGAGTCTCGAAGTGTCAAGTAGAGCGTAGTTGTTGTAATTGCGTGCTGAAAATCCTACTTTACTTTGTTTTGCTGAGAACCAAGCTCAAAAAAACAGGCCTAATGTTAAGATAGACTGATACAGCAAAGTAAAGTAGGATTTTCAGCATGCAATTAAAACAACTACGCTCTACACACTTCGAGACTCGCAGTAGTTATTGTAATTTGTGTACTGAAAATCTTACTTTACTTTGCTTTGCTGAGAACGAAGCTAAAAGAAACACGCCTAATATTTCTTTAAACAATTCTTATCCGACTTAAACTAATCACTTAAGTCACTACATACTTTACGAATTATCTTCACAACCGATTACTATCTCGAACTTTACCAATCACTGTTTAAAAGTCAACTGTTCTCCTTGTTCTCAAATCTGCCCTTTTTTATCCGCTCCGCCATCTGTCGTGAACTTTCTAGTGAATTCCTGTTCGTCCCGAACAATCTCCAACTTAACTCTCCACTTATTTGACAGATTCGAGTCTCCAACTGGAAGTGGCCGGCCGGCCATTAGTAACATGCTTTATTGTAGCTCACACGTATTCACAGACGGGGGTTGAAATTACAAAAACAACATGTAAACAAATGGGTTTTGGGGGAATAGACGTACGAAAGATATCCATCTCTTTTATTCTTTCATCTCTGGTTCCAGAAAAGCTAAAATCAAGCGCCTCTCCAATGTTTCTCTCCACCACTTCGCTTAATGTTCGCTTAATTTTGACAGTGTAAGTTCCGTCAAAAAAGAAAAAAAAACTGTGCTGGTACAGCTGATTGACTTTGTTCAGTTTCTTATTGTTCTTCAGCTCCCTCCTCAAAAATCTCCTCCATTACTCCTTACATATTCCATTTCTAAAAGAAATTAAGTTAACAACAATGAATTTCTAAGCAATCTCCATACTCTTAATTTGCTTTCGTTTCAAATTTTGTTGCGAATACCGATATTTTCTCTGATCTATCAAAATTAAGCTGTGGAAAAATGTATTTTGCATTAATACTCTTACTAAAATTTTGTAGAGATTTTTCGTACAGTGGCATACAAATTTAGCTTGAACTGCGTACTGCTTGACTTGACTGCTTTGCTTAATTTTATCTTTGGAGACATATTTGTATGGGAGCTTAATTTAAGCGCGAGCAGCATACTAGACTTAAGCACATAAAATTTGTCATGTGGATGGACTGTCAAAACTTGAGAATATATTGTTCGTTCGAAAATAGTTTTTGACTCTCAATTGACGGTCGATTGTGTTGTTTTGTCCGTGTCCTCGATGTAAGTCGTCCCTTCTTATTCGCCGCATATACGTGGTTTTATTCTCGTTAACCGTTAAGTCCATTCTTGCCGTTTCCATTTCTATACCAGCGAACGCAGTGAAAGTTCAATTTTCTCAAATACAATGTAAAAGAATTTGAAAGACAGCGCGGATAGCAGATCTTGCGATTCTAAGAAGAATATTATTTCTAAATATACACACTTGGCGCAGTTAAGAGAGCACCGGACAAATGTAAAATCTCCTCACAAAATTTCTTCGTTGTTGTGGCGTCTTTAATATCTGCTCCAGTTTTAGTATCTTGACGACTGCAACATGGTAATGATCCAAACCTTTTAAAAAAGCTCAGAACGTTCGGATATCTAGAATACTATAGGAATAATTTACATCAAGTCGATCAAAATACCTCAAAGTTTATTATTTAAAAAAAAAATGCATTCTGCAAGAAATACATGTAAATGTATATTTTTATAATAGAAACAAAGAAAATAAAAAAGCAGCAAGCGCTGAAAACTTAATAATACAATATGCACTTTAATAATAAGTTGAATACACTTTAGCTTTTATCCTTGGTAACAATATACTTGGGTATATCGATAATTTGCATTGTGTTGTCCTTAGCGGATGTGATGAGCTGTAAACGAAATGATTAGTATTTCTGTTGGCAATAGTCCAAACATTTCAAATAGCGAACCTTATCGCCGGCGATTTCCAGAGCTAGAATCATTTTGCCAGATCCCGGAAATCGTCCAATCTGGCATCCTGTTACCTTGTCCAAGACATACACAAAACCATCATAGCATCCGACAAAAATATACTTTTCCTTGTACAGTTTCATAGAAACGGCACCATTGCCACAATGAAATATCGCTAGACGTCCCCCGGTCTGGAAAGTTAACCAATTAGGTAAGTTCTGGGGCATTTGTGGCAAACTTGAAACGTACCGTAAAATTGTATTGATGAATTTCATTGCGTTGCGTTCCGCAATAGATGCATCCACCGTCTAGAAGGATGCTGTATATATGCAGATTATCTGGAACATCCAGAGATCTGAGTAACAATCCGGACATGGCATCACGGAAGTGTATTTGATTTCCCTTTGACGAGACTATGAGTATCTTTCGAGGACCCTCTTTGGTTGCTTTGATTGCGATTATCGAACTTTCCGACGAACACAAAAGCGTCTCCGATAAGTTGTTTTTCTAAAAAAAGAGAACAAAAAACCAAATTTAGATTATAAGTGCTAAGGACAAAAAAGGACTCTTTGGAGATGCGGGGCATCGATCCCCGTACCTCTCACATGCTAAGCGAGCGCTCTACCATCTGAGCTACATCCCCGATGAGTTGTGGTCGACTTTTTGTCCAAAATAATTCACTTGCCAGTATTTCAGAGAAAAGTGAAAGTGTACCACACAACCAATTACGCTCTGACGTGACTTCAATGCCAATCCACTGACCAAGTTAAGTGACAATAGAGTTACTTTGCCCATTTGTTTGTAGTTGACCATATTCGCATTCATGGGGATGTAGCTCAGATGGTAGAGCGCTCGCTTAGCATGTGAGAGGTACGGGGATCGATGCCCCGCATCTCCAGTTATCATTTTGACCGATGAAAGCTGCAGATCTTATTTTTTGTTATCTACATGTTTACAATTGATTCAAACAAAGGAACCACGTAAGCCAACGTTCAATATTAATGTCAGTCTGTGTGCTGTGTTTTAGTTTTGAAGATGAACCCCCATAGCTCTCGCATGCGTCTTTTCGATAGGCGCAACTAGGGCCTTATTCAGTCTTGATGCCGCAATAACTAGGGTTGTGCTGGCTTCAATCAACATTTTTTCTGTTGAGCACTCAGACACAAAAGCTGGACCGGATACTTAATTTTACTGTGATAACGTGTCCGACATTTTGAGCCAGTCAAGGAGGTTCTTCAATGAAAAGGAGCTTAGAAGTAAGTATATAAGAGTCTGTCTAGATTCTTGAATACTAGAATACGAGCAGACCAGAGAGTATTAAAGTTATCTTACAAGCGACAAGGTGATTTGCAAAAATGTGTTAAGCGAAAACGATTACTGTGAGTCACCAGTAGGATTTTATCGCTATAGTGACATACAGAATGTCACAGACATTTGCCCGAATTTGTTTGGTCTGTCTGCAGCCCACAATTGTGCCATTGACAAGTACCTAAGTCAAGAACATCAACGGACGTCCTAACATGACTTGCTTACTTGCTTGCCTTGATTACTAAGTCTGACAGTTGGCTGATGAGATTTGTCAGAATTTTTATTGGCCTGGATTGTTCACGTGGGCCTTTTTTTTTCAGTTGATGCATCCATATATAAAATCAGACAAAACCATTCAAAAACTCCTGCGCAGATATTGGGTCCACATTTTATTCTGTCAAAGCAGTTGTTTTGTCATTCAAAATAATAATCTGGGAAACTTCTTAAATTGACAGAAAATTTTTAGTTCACGTTGGTGTGTAAATATAGCTTGCAATTATATGTATTCGCGATTTGCTAACGAAAAAAGTAAACAAATTCAATTAATTTTTAAGCCGTAGTGACTTTTCAAGACCTTTCAACCCCAAATGTAGCTACAGAAACATAATTTTGAATTTTTAATCATTTTTCAACTTTATGTGACGATTGAGCTGCAAGCTACAATCCACCGTTCCACTGTTGTTAACTAATGTCGTTTTCCATTGAGCAAAAAGAAGCGTCCGGAAGAGTCCGGAATGGAAACAATCACGTTCCATTGGCACAGAAAATACTCTTCTGGTGATTCTGAGAAAAGAATTTCGCTTCTCGATTTGAAGTCAGAATCAGAAGCCACTCGAACAGCACTTACACAAGTGTAATTTTGTACAATTCAGCTGACAGTAGTCGTAGATAATTTTTTGGCATTTCAGTTATACTTTTGTGGATTCAATTAGAACCAGTTTTGTTGTTCCATTGGACTACAGAATGAGAGGATCCCCGAGTAAAACCAATGGAAAACAATATAAATGATCTATGACAGTTGTCAAAGTAAATTATCAATTCTTACTAAAGGAACAACGCTTAAAACAATTTTTTAATTTGCTGTCAACTAAAACAACACCTGATTGATATTATATTCATAATTCTGGCCAATCATTGTTTAAAATGAAAAAAATAAAAATATTATTATATGTCAGTGAATTTATCTACGACATTAGCAACAAAAACTGTTTCAAATTCCAATTAAATAACTACCTATATACAATCGTTACCGTTTTTAACTTAAAATAGTTGACGTTTGTGGACGGGTAGCCGACGAATCTAGTCAAGAATTTCGTGACTAAGTATATTAAAGTTAACGGTTCGAATATGTGTCTGACGTATAGAAAAAGTGACGTTACCGACCAATCTAGTTTTTGCATTCAATGTTCACATAATACAGACGAATCTGGTCATTTAATTTCGATTGAAAATAAGGTAAAAGGATTGCCCTTTCTATATCAAAAGAGCCAATCTATAAGTGCTCTTCTATTTTCTCTATGTTTCAGGTCAGTTCTTAACACGACAAAAGGGTCCGGTATATTTATACAGAATTGCCCGAACGCACCACAACGCACTTGCCCAAATGTCAGATTGGTTAAAACTAAATTATGCCATTTTATGCTTACAAAATATGAAAATTGCGTTCCTAACACGGAAGATTAAACCGATGCCCAATACTAAATAGCCGTCTGACTGAAAGGGCTAACACGCAAAAATACGTGACACGTATTTTGATCGGCCATCTTGTTTGCGTGGTAGAAATTATAACAAAGTTATGCGTGTTTTATTTTTATAAAGATAGCTTCCGAAATTTCTTTTTTCTATAAAACAAAATGGCTTCCGGAAGCGGTGAACGGACAACTGAACGTATAACTGATTGATGAATTGTTGGTTAAATTAACTGACGCTGATTGCCAATATTTTTTCACATGTTTTAAATCAGAAATAGAAATGTTTTCAAGTGAATATTGTTCCGTTTTAGGTATCTATAATTATGGGTGTAGAACATCTATGACATTTTAGGCGTCTGAATAGAGGAATTCTAAATTTTGATGGCGATTCTCTCGGATATTCAATAAAAAAACGCCATAAAATAACAAATTTTCAAAATGTGGCATATCCTTTACCTTTTGGCTTGCTGCTAACTATCAAATAGGAAAATTCACTTTTGACAGCGGGTGTGTTCGATGAGCTCATCTGTCTGTTCAACTTGACGTTTGCGTTATTAAATTAGCTTCTGTTCGATGAACAAATCTGTTTTTTCAACTTGACGTTTGCGTTATTAAATTAGCTTGTTTTCCATTTTTCATTTATTGTTTGGATAGGACAGGATAAATTTAAATTATAAAAAAATTTAGAAAGAACATTTCTATGTTTTGTATAAAAAATAAATCATACAAAATAGTGTCTACAAATGCAGTGCTGTGTCTTTCTGTTGCTGCATTATCACCGTAGGCCGTAGGTGTAACTTATGACTTGGCAAAATGCAAATCTGTCTTTGAAGTCAAACAAAAACTACATGCGCGTTTTTCATAGAGTTTATTAAATTTTTCCTGAGTAGATTAAGGCCACTGTCACAGTTGCGGCTTTCCGCGCTGTCAGTAAGCAAGAAACCAATAGAACAGTAGATACTTAGGATGTCTGGTATACGAGTGACTTGGGACGATGTGAAAGCTGGGTAAAAGCATTTTGTGTAACATTGGCCTTACATCCGGCCAATGAACCATCAAGCAAATTGTCTTGTAGTGCCATGTGCTAATTATATTAAAATGTCCGCATTTGGGATTGACATCTTTGACGCTTCTTCCTAATGCATTTATTTTTATCTTTGCGTACTCCTCTTAAAAGAACAGTATACTCCCCCCGCCCTCTATCAAATTATGTATGTCATTTGCCAATATCTAATTGACTCCCTTCTTTTTACCCAAACGGCAGCCATTTTTAGTTTTCCATTATTCTTAAAACTGACGTCAACTATTTGCGTTGCACCCTACTCATTCTATCTTAGTATATTACAAAAAAAAACGAACTGCCACACACTGCACTCCCAATAAGGAATTCCATCCGTTCTTCTCCACCAATCAAATGTTTACATAACGTTGTCTTGTACATAGAGCTACACACCAACCAAATGTCGGCCCAGTTTCCAGTTGCATTCCATAGCAAAGCAAACAAAGAAAAGCTTCAAACCATTCCAGGTCACCTCGGGTGAAGTGGAGTTCCCCTTATTAAAGAAAGACAAGACTTTTGCGCTATGCAACTGACATGCTCCAAGTTTCTGTACATATATATAAAATCCGTCCTCCTTTACTGAAGAGTCGTTTTTACTTTTTGTGTGCATTGCATCGATGTGTACTGCATGAGACTTTCGTCTTGCAGTTATATATTTAAACAAACGCATGCGCTTGTGTGTGAGGGGGAAAACTTTTTAGAAGTCAGAGGCAAGCTTTGCCTTGCACTCTAATTTGACAGCCGAAATTGCTATGTTTTCTTTGTTTGCTCTGCTTTAGGTGACAAGGACTATTATTTTTGCATCAAAGGATTGGCGGCGCATCTTTCGAAACGCCCCACAGGGTGGAGAATATAACCAGTGCAGCTGCTGCATAGACAGAGTAGACAATTGGATTTATCTATGCACGTTTTAATTTCAAGAAGTCTGAGTTATGACGAGGCGTGGAGGGTAGGATTTCGTGACGGAGAAGAAAGTAGGTACCGTGAATTACAATCACGTCTGGGCAATAATTTAAAATCGATTCTTATGACTGCCGAATGAGGGGAATACTCCTTCGGCGCTGGTGATGTTTCGTTGTCTATGCAAAATGAGTTTTTAAATTACCTTTTGAGAAGTCTGAAATTACAAGAGGGTAATGGAAATACCTATTTACTTGAATCTTTTTAATGAAAATTTAATTTGCTTCTATTGGAAATGCGGAGCTCTGCTAAATATTAACAGCATACACACCCATACACTCAAAGCGTTTTTCTTTTTATTTCAGAACAACGCCTGAACTGTCAGAAGAATTCGTGGTTATTTTTAAGCAGACACATCAGAGCTCTGAATTCGTGATTCTACTTTCGAACAGACCATGGCTACAATAAATGGGTTGAACAGTCGATGTAAAGCACACTTTATTTGACAGCTTATAAAAGAGCTAAAGCCTAGAATGATGTTTGTACTAAAATTAAGCCGCCTTATACAAAATTAAATAAAACAGTTAAGCTGAGCTATATGCACTTCAACTAAGTGAAAAGAACATTTTTTCACAACTTAATTTTGACAGATCAAGAGGACGGAAGGAATTCAGAAAAACAGGGGCAGATTCCGTATATCAACGGTCGTCTAAACGATTTCGTTTTTGACACTTTGATCACCAAAATAAGTTATATTCTGCTCGAAGTTTTTTGACAAACGTCAACCTTCATTATATTTTTGGAAAATGAACTGGATTAAGCTCTGAAACTTGTAATTTTAGCAATTGGTTGCTAGTTTTGGAGGTATATCGTTTGGGCCCAAGTGCAATAACAAAATTTATTTGTTTTTCTGCTGAGCTTTAAACTGTCAAAATTTAGCGATCATTTAGCAAGATAGTGGAGAGAAACAATGGAGAGGCGCTGAATTTGAGCTTTCCTGGAACAGCCTATTATGCATATGATTGCAAATCGGGAACGCAAATGAAAGGAGATATAAAAAAAACTTTAGTATATGAACAAAAAGTGTAGCAGTCTAAAGATTATAACCAATATGGTGTACAAGGACGGTGACCATATTTAAGAATTCCAAATAATGAACTGAAGAAAACAAAACAAATTTCAACAAAATTTTCATTATTCAATTATTCTTTTTCATTTGATAAACTTAAAAATTAAAACTAACATATTTTTAAGTACTAGATTACATGTTTGCTCGTTCAGCAAGTTAGGGCACGTTAGCATTATCAGTTTCATAATTGAATTTTGGTTTTGTTAATATTCATGTTATTGCTTTTAAGAATTTAGATGAAATAAATATAAATAAATATAAATGTAATAAATAGAACATTTATGTAATTATGTATACAAAATAATTCATCGTCCTCATATGCAGAACCGATTGACACTGTTTGTTGAAGTCATGTGACAGATAATGTTCAATTAAACACAGCATGCTAACGAGCTCGAGCTCTGTTCAGTACTCTATTCTAAACGACAAAAGAAAAACCTCTGAAATTCGCAGTCGGGTTTTAAACATCTACAAACAAAAATAGATATTCAGTTCTCAGAAATGCTAATAATTTGATAAAACGCCGCGCCGGGCTAATATCGTAGAACACGAACGAATTTCAAGTGAAGACTTATCATAGACTTCAAAATTGCATAATGTTAGCGCAAATTATTAAGATCTGTTTATGGCGAATGCCAGAATCGGTTTCTCGGCCCAACCCATTTAAGAAACTATTTCCAAGATCACTGAAGGTATCCTGGTCACACGCTTAATCCTAACTTTGTTGCAATGGGCCGGTTGACATGAAATAAAACCAAAAGAAATATTGTCAAATTTTGGGATTTTGGCTTTATCAAAGGAGAAACAACTGAAAGGCTAAATAATGCTGTTTAAGGATACAAATATATTTAAAGTGGTAAGTTGCAGTTTGAGTGAAATTTTGTATAAAATGAACGCACACCGTGTTGCCGCCTTCAAATATATTCGTATAAGGAAACCTTTCGCCGTAATAAAAGACGGAACTTAGGAAAGATGACGTATTTAGTTGAAAGTTTTTTTTTTAACTTCAGGCCTTGAATTGCGCCAAAAGGGTCAGAAAAATATTCAGACTAGTATTCTCTATTTTCCGTACATATCATCTATGTACATTCATTAGAGGATTTTCTAAATTTGTGCACTCATTAGTTCCCTGAAAAAGAACTTCCTTCTAATTATTTCGTAAAGGGCTGAATGTTCAAACATAACATAAGTTGCATCTACCTTAAGAAACATTTTGCACTCCAATGTTATCGTAAACAGTGCGGAGACCTGTAAGACTGTATCAAGTCGTGCCTATGCAATTTAAGACCTTTTCTTCTTAATTAATATTCAAATGAATTGCTATCTAAGCCGGTTTTAGACCTCTAGTGCAATATTGAATAGGAGTCAAAGAACAAATTGCAGCTACGACTAGCAATTCATGCAGTTTCTCGCATTAGTCTCGCCAGGAATCACTTTTAAATTTTCGCATCAATATTGATCCAACGTACCGTTTGACTTTGGTACATGCTACCGTGGACACCTCTTCACAAAACATCAAAGATAGAAATATATAGCCCGATTTTGCCTATGTGAGGCATCACAAGTCACAGCAGGTTGTTCTCTTGTGAAGTTGGTTGTGATTCGTAGTTTGCGAGAATGCAAAACGAACCACACAAAAAAGTCACCTCACAATGGTAAGATTTTTTTTTTTAATAACAACAAATTTCTTTTTTCTTTCTTTAATTTTATACACATATATTTTAATAATAGGAAACAATATTTCTTTGGGCAAAATATGTGAATCTACTACCACGGAAATATTCTATACGGAACGAAAAAAATATGACAACTGACACAAATCAGTTTCAGTAATTATTGAAATATGTATTTTTCCGAAATGAACGGATTAAATCAAACGCAATCGATATAAATCGAGCGCAATCGCACAAAGTTTAGGTATACACGTCTTAAACCATAAACTAACTATTAAATAGACCGTCAGCTCACGCTCATCAACCCGTTTCCACCAGGGTTGCCGTTAACTTAAAAAGAAGTCACTAACTCGAATCTAAAAATCCACTAGATATGCTAAAATTTAAAAAAAAAAGTCACTAGAAAAAAATTTTCATTACCTACCAATAAAAAAAAAATAAATATTCAATTTTAACAACATTTTTATTTTGATCAATAAATAACTTATAAAAAAAAAAACAAATTCAGTCTCAATGTTACAATAAAAAACAAAACAGTTTTTTAAATCACTGCAAATCAGAAATAATTAAATCGATTTCATCTTCATCACTACTTTCATTTACCTCAATATCGGAGGCATTTTCAAAATTATTTCTTAAGAGAACATTTTTAGGAATTTCATATTCATGACAACTTTTTTTTTTATTTTTAGTTGATTTCTGATGAGCATTATTGAGTTCAAAGTTTTCGTTGACATTTTATTTCTCAACTTATTTTTAACTATGTTCATCATACTAAAAATCCGTTCCACTTCGGCATTTGAATGTGGAAGCGACATTACAGTTCGAGCAAGTTGGAATAATTCTTCATAAGTATTGACACCTGCTGCGTTTTTATAATGCGAAACTTCTCCCCAAAACTTTACGCTATTTTGAAGCTCTTTCCATTTCACAAAATTAATAGCCATCCATTGATTTAAAATTTGTTCTATGTTTTCTGAAAACCTAAACTTTTTGCAAGGTCAATGATAGAACGATCTTTTACAGGTTTTAAAGTATTTTCAACTGATAGTAATTCCATTTTTGTTAAAGCATTGTAATTACTTGGAACCCTTTTCTGAACCTCTTTTATTAACTTTATAGTGAAATTTATGCAATTAGTTCTTATACGACTAATTGTATCGCTTGATAATTTCGATTCCGATATTTTAGATTCAAAAACATACCCAAATCAAATTGAATATTGCAATTTGCAAGTGTCAAACTCGAATACCAGGGATGTAACATCACCAGGGGCGTAATAATTTAGAAAAACATGTTTTTGCAAAAAGTCACTAGAAAAGTAACTAGAATTTTTTAGTGACAAAAAATAAATTTTTGTCACTAAACTTTTGAAAATTCCACTAGATATAGCGACAAAGTCACTAAAACGGCAACCGTGGATTCCACCCACAAATTTTGAAAAGAAAATTCTCTCTTAAATTTCCTATCTGCGAATGCGTGTGAAGCAGCAAAAAATTAAATTCTAAATGGCGGGAGGTGTAATAAAATACTGACACTTAGCAGTGTTCCTACATCGTGTAATCTGTACCTTTTTGAGGGAATTTCAATTTTGTTCACAAACTTTATATTTAATACTTAGTCTTAAACTAAGAAAATCAAAAAGCAAGCACTAAGCGGTTAAACAAGATAAAACAGAGAAAATCACAGATATAGGTACATAAATTCGCTCCTATTACGAAATTCAATACCATAATTTTGAATGGTTGGGCAACACTCCTCTTCAAAATGACATTAAGGGAGGATTTGTTTAGCTAATGCCTGAGATAAACATGGGTTTCTCAACATTAACATTTTTAACCCTAAAGTTATCGATATTCTGGCAACTATATTTGTTTATTGGTAAAGGGATTTTGGAAAGTGCGTTTGCGTAATTGCCAGACTAAAGTTGATTATTGGTTAGGCCGAATTTCATTTTTTGTGAGCCTCACAATTCTTATTAAATACGAAAGCCTCACAAAATCGAATTTACCTCCCCTTGTGGGGTTTCGTGACTCGTGAGGTGTCAGTGAGGTTTGCAAAAATCGGGCTGATAATTACAACTTGATGGACCATTAAACGCTGATTGCCTAGTAAAAAAGTAGAATAAACAACTTAAAAAAAAGAAGCAAAAAACCGTCCTGGAGATGCGGGGCATCGATCCCCGTACCTCTCACATGCTAAGCGAGCGCTCTACCATCTGAGCTACATCCCCTTTGTAAAATGGTGCACTCTATATGTCTGCATTACTTTCAAAATTAACTTAACGTTCACCTAGCTTGAATTGACATTGGAGTCACGTGCGTCGATTGTGTGATACTTTCACCTCACATAAAGTATGTACATGCCGTTTAAGCCACAACTTTGGTCAATTAATGCAACCGAATCACAAGTCTTAACGGGGATGTAGCTCAGATGGTAGAGCGCTCGCTTAGCATGTGAGAGGTACGGGGATCGATGCCCCGCATCTCCAATTATTGTCAGTTGCAGGCGATAATATTTTGTTACTGCCCACAATAATCGTACTCAAATATTCAGAGGCCCATTTAATTGCAATTGCTTTGCTGGCGCTCATTTTCAAGTCAATAAACTTTTGCTGGGGATTAGAGCTTCGAACAATGCAAAACTTATTTCAGACAGGCAGGTAGACTAGTGACCCTGAATTAAACTGAACTTCCTCCACGAAGTACGAATTCGATCGCTTACCAGAGTGAAATCGAAACTTAACACTAAAGATGAAGTTCATACAGTTGGTAATGATCGCGTATTGCGGTAAAAGAAATAAACGTCATTATCGGGCCCGTAAATAAAAACCTTAGCTCCAGAGATGTCAATCAAGGAACAATTTCACTTTCCATATAGTAATTATTAATCAATCAGTAATATTAATATATAAACATAAGTACAGATGTAGGCTCTTGTACGGTGCGTGACGACTTGAGGCATTATATAAAGCCAAGCTTAGGCCAGTCATCATCTTCAGTATCAGTTTCATTTAAGTACACAATGCGCAAACCATTTGTGCCGTTTGTTATCCCCGTACGTATGAAGCTTACTTATTTTACTTTTGACTTGTGTCGGCTAAAATTCAAATACAAACACAACTACTCAATTTTAGATAGTTTTACTTGGCCTAATAAGAGCATCGTTTGGATTCGGCCTAAGCGGGGCCATGCCTAGCCCATTACAAGTGGTGCCTTTATCAGCTATAGCCGGACCATCACCGTTTCCCTTCCCTTCAGTTTTTCCATCACCTTTTCCATCGCCGTTTGCATTTCCACCGCCGGTATTGGTCCTAGCGCCATCTTTCGCACCGGCACCTTTTTTCCCACCACCATTTCCGGCTTTCGGACCTCCGCCACCACCATATCCCCCTCACTACGGACTAGCTGCGGCTCTTTTGAATGTGATTTTAGCGAAGAAAGGAAAGTACCTTCCTCCACCACCGTATCCATATCCCCCACCGCCACTTTACCCTCCACCACCGCCACCTCCGCCAAATCCTTATCCACCTCAGGTATGTAATTAAAAAATATATGTAATTGTGTATGCATATACAAACGTTTTCTTTTTCATTTCCAAATACCAAATATAACGAAGGACAATGCAGGCGACAAGGAACATCACGATTGGCACCATGACAAATGGGATTAACTTATAGTTCTAACCGAATTGTTTTTGTTGTATTTATACAACAGAGGAAGTTGAATTCATTACATTCGTTCCAACAAATAATATATTAATTATTAAGGAAATTGTGATTTGTGCCGATTTATTTGCAGTTGTAAAATTTTTGTGTGAAACAGATGTTTAAGGCCCTAGTTATAACCATACGTAAAACGAAACCGTACAAATTTTCTTTTTCTTTTCAACTTTTTCGGTGGCATTATTTACGTATGGCTATAACTGAGGCCTAAAAATGAAGTGTCACAATGTTATTCCAGTGTGTAAACGATTCAAGTTTGTAAATTATCTGACATTTGAAACATAGAACATCACTCTGTAATGCGTAAGCCGATTTTGATTCTGGAAATTTCTCATGAAAGGTGACGTCAATTCATTCCGTGGTTTAAAGTTGGTAGCGCTGGCATTTGACACCTACTCGCTGGCATTTGACACCTACTCGCTGGCATTTGACACCTACTCGCTGGCATTTGACACCTACTCGCTGGCATTTGACACTTTGACACGTAAACTCAGCTGTCACTTGAAGTGTCATACTATTAGTTAAATATTTACGATAATGGATCGCTTACCAATCGAACAACGCTTTAAAATTATTAAAACTTACTAAAAGACGGGACAACAAGCCACACAACACGACCAATTATGGCTTTATTGCGCGAGAAGTTTCCTCGTCGCGTAATTTCACGTTTTGGCTACGTCAATTGGCCACTAAGATTATGCGATTTGACACCGATCGATTTTTTTCTTTGAGGCTACTCAAAAGACCGTGTTACGCGAATAATCCCCGAATTCTAGACGCATTTAAACCAATATTACTCAAGTTATGGCCGAAATGGGAGAAAGAGTGGTTAAATATTAACTGAAAATCATCGCATGCTGCGAATCTTTCCAAAGCATCCATTTGAATGATAAAAGGCGTTTTTCTTTTTTAGTTCAGAGCGCAACCTGAACTGTTATACAAAAAGTTCGTGTTTCTTTTTTAGCTCAGATACATCAGAGCTCAGAATTTGTGTTTCTTTTTTCTCTCAGAGCATAATCAGAGCGCGCTCTATGAGCTCAGAATAAATTGACTGAACAGGCTGAGCATAAAGCTGATTAAACATTTCCAGGCACATTTGACAGAAAAAAAAACAGGATAAACAAAATAATTGAAATGGCGGACGAACCTTGTTACTCTAGAACTGAAGGTTAACCAATTTAATAAACAACAATTAATAAATATTCAATTTATACATATATTTATTAAAAATGACAGCTATTTGCTCAAGTGTGTTTCATAAATACATCAGAATGATCTGAGTACGCTCGCTTCAGAGCGCGCTCATAATGCTCGAGCTCGGTTCAGAGCTCAGGCACACTCTATGACCACAAATCGAACGATTCAAAACTCTATAGCTGTCAAATGCTTTTGATAGAAGAGAGTAGGTCTACTAATATACTAATAATCTGTCAACGCAAGCGCGCGTCAACGCGACATTGTGAATTGAGCATTACTTTCGAAACCGAAAAATGAATGACACTTTTATCAATGTCGGTGAGCTTTGGTGTCCATTTGCTAGGTCGGTCATATGCAGTTGCATTATTTTACCAACAAAAAGTTACAAAAATCCGTTTCATTGTTAGCAGGTGTAATGTTTCCCTGTTTTAACTGTCAAGTCGCAACAATTTTTAAAAACGAGCACTTGGAACAGCGCGGGGCCTTACTAAAAGTCAAAATTTTAACTGCTTATTCAGGCAAGATTTTTTTTTATTAGATTCGTTCTCAACCCAAATGCCAACTTCGCTTAAATAATTGGTCATGTGATCAATTTAGACCAACCAAAAAAAAGAGAAATTCAGACTGCTGTCAGATTCACTTATCTAGAAACCAGATCCTTCCAATAGTTTCTATTCATAAAATGACAATAGTTCAAAGTTCGAATCATTTGTTTTAACAGCATCTGATGTCAAATTTAATAAATAATGCGTGCAAACAGCCTTCTGTAAATTAATTTCAACTAAGAAAGGCATTTTGAAAGTTTTCACCTGCATGTTTTTTTGTAGCAACTGGTAAAACTTTCCAGAAATAATTTTCTGCTCAGCCATCATTTCACTGTCGTCTGGAAGAGTGAGTTCTAGGCTTAAAAGACCCTAATAAACAAGAATATTGTTTTTGTTTTTTTAAATCTGAGAGGACGTATTCCAGATTGGACTTATATTTGACCTTTGTTTTCAGTAAACTTTTACGGTTCCAAATTCATTTAAAACAAAAATATCTAACTTTTTTTGGCTACACTTTTGTCGATCTACTACAATGAGTATTCGGATTCCTCAACAGTAATCATTATGGTATGCTCTGCTCGGATTGCCCAGTCAATTTATTCTGAACTCGCTCATAGAGTAATCATGACTTGAGCTTAAACAAAAATTGGGAACCACTCTAATGTGTTTAAGCTAAAAAGAAAAACGAACAGTTTTTTGACAGTTCAGGTTCGAACAACCGGTAGACAAATATTGGCACTACACCCAAACGTGTGATTGCCAAGTTTCATCCAACTCATTATAGAACTGAATCTATTGAGCATCGTTCGGAGCTATTCAAGAAAGTTGCTGTAATTTAAGTGGGCTAAAGTGCTGAAGTAGTACGTTCCGCAATGACGATTGTAACCAATAAACTCAGATATATAAAAGAACTAAGAATGCGGCTTACTATTTGTATTTCCAAATTTAAATTTATGATTGGTCACAATTGTGAAATTTATATGAATATTTTATACCAAAAAAAGTAATGCACGATAAAAATAAATAATTTAAGATTTATATCGTCACTCACCTTAATGTCGTACGTAAAAATATTCCCCCAGCGGCTACCAATATATGCAGTTCCCCATTCAATGTCGATGGACTGCAGTGGCTCTTGTAGATTAAGAGATTGAATTTCCAAGCCAAAGTTCTACAAAAGAAAAGAACGCACAAAATGTATTACATTACTTAAGACTTACGACACTATTTTAAATTTAAAGAAAGAAATTTAAATTTAAAGAAAGAAATAACAAAAAAAAAACCTGTAGGTATTATTAAATTCAGTGAATTTTTCGACTTTCCGTATATCCTCTGCGGTCAAGACTTTCTTAAAAATCTTCCCGTAGGTCATTGTGTCAAACTTCAAAAGCTCAGCTTTCATTTTATTGGTCCATTTACTATTTTTGCGATTTCTTACATTTATTGGAACATTAAAAAAAGGGCAACCTCTTATAGTTATAGTTTAGAAATTTTAACTAGAATTTTTGGGATTCTAAATTCCAAAAAAGCTTTGACTAATCACTTTGCATTTGCATTTGTCATACATTCGATTTCTTTATCAACATTTTTAAAAACAAAGCGACAAATTTATAACTTTATTTGTATGTATTATAAAATTTGTCAACAAAATTACAAAAATTTGTCATTTAATTGCAACTTTTATATATGTCAGTCAAATACTGAACTGCATAAATTTAAGGTCAAGCAAAATAGCGACAAAGTCAGATTGGAGATCCATACCTATCCAATGGCTCTTTATTCACTGATGAAAGAACGCCCGATAGCTGCAGTTCTTTTTATTTTTGCAGTCTTAGTTATTTTATTTCTATTGAAAGATGATTTTTTTTTTCATTATTGGCCACGTTACATTGGTCTCTAGACATCCAACACATTAAATGATGAATTTTATTAGCAAACAAACCAGTGACCCCAAAAATATTGCTAATATGTTTGCTGAATATTTTCAAAGTATTTACAATTCCACATCTTTAGCTTCTATTGATTTTAACTATATTCGTTCCCTTCCATCTGTTTTTGATTGCTCGTTATATACGTTAAACGTCAGTGATGTTCAGACTGTCTTAAATAGCTTAAAACCACAAAGAAAGCCAGATATTTTGCTATTTTACCCTATTGTTTTACGTTTTTGTTCTAGCTCACTCTGTTTTCCGTTGTTAGATTTCTTTAATGAATCCCTTGCTAAGGGAATCGTTTTAAATGAATGGAAAGTATCTACCATAGATCCTAGGCATCACCAATAATCAACTTTAGTCTGGCAGTTTGCGCAAAGACTCCACACTTTCCAAAATCTATTTACCAATAAACAAATTTAGTTGTCGGATTATCGTTAACTGTAGGGTTAAATATTAATGGTCAGAAAGCCATGTTTATCTCGGGCATTAGCTAAATAAATCCTCCCTAAATGTCATTTTCAAGAGGATTGTTGCCCAACCACCAAAAAAGGCGGTATGGAATTTCGTAATAGGAGCGAATTAAAATACACTGTTGTTCAGCCAGAACGTTTACAATTATAAACTTATTTTAGTAAATTGTAAATTTTTTCTGCCTTTATTCGTTGAAATACAAAAATGCAAGTGGTTTTTAAGTTTAGCAAACACAAATTTGTATAAATGCATGCACAAAATTGAAAAATATTGCATTTTTGTTTTATTTCTAAACACTTGAAATAAATATTTCGAATATTTTCACTTTGATTGGTTTTCCTTTTTTTATAGTTTGCAAGTTACGAGTGCATACGTAGTAACAAATAATTTTGATATAAGTTTAGGATGTTTCCAAGACTTTCTTTGAGAGTCGTCGAGAAATAAATATCGGTTCACTTAAGATTGGACAGCTCATACCCGATTACCTACATTTGTCTGGGAGTTTGTTCCCAGAAAATGAGAATTTCTAATGAATCAGTGGTTTGTGTGTAAAGGTTGACTTCGCGGAAATATAGATATAAGAATTGTCAGCATTCAGCAATATCCCCGCGAAATAATAAATTTAGGAACTTCTGGAGGAGTAACAGGTAGTATGTGCGAATTCAAGATAAACAGAATTCTGTTTTATTTAGTGTGAATTCATAGAGAAGTACGCATGACAGTTTTCGTGTAGAAAAATGTCCACGGGCTTGTATTTTTCTGAATAAATTTAACATTTTGTCGCTCCCAAATTAAGTAATATAAGTTATACAATTTTTAAAAGATCATTACAAGACTTTACAAGCACTGTTTCGTTGCTTGGCAGATTGAAATTCAAAAACGGAAGCGATAGGTCCTTAAAACACTTTCGACTTCCTACGCGAGTTTTTATTTTATTCTCAAAACAAAATAGCCGGCTATTACTTCTTTTTCTTAAAAAATATTCACTTGCTAACCTTTCAATTTTTAGATCAATCAGCTTCGATTTGCATAATTAGCTGTGTTCCGTTTATTGAAAGAGATCTTGTTGCGACACAAATTCACTCATAAAGCTAAGTATCCTGCTCGCGCTAAATTTATACAAAAAAGTCTACAAAGATAAAATTTAGCGAGGCAGTTTAGCAAAGCAGTATCCTGTTCGCACGCTAAATTCTTAACTTCAAATAGGTGGGCCGATGAAAAAGTCTCCACTCATTTAGCTCGCGAAATAAATGTCCGGTACATTAAATCGAAGATAAATATTTTCACATAAAAAAGGGGGAAATAATTTGTGTTGTGTTTATTTTTGTTATTTTTTCAGAGGAAACCGCAGAAAACATTTGTGCGGTAAATAAAAGAGAACGCAAAACCAAAAATTCCGTTTCATGCGATAAAAAAAATTGCAGAGCTTGTGAAGGAACAAATAGGGATTTACCCGATACGAAGGAACGTGTCGTCTTCTGCTTCTAACTATAGAAAATATTTGAGCTGCTGCAGCAATGATAATATGTTCTTCAATTTTGCTTATATCTATTGTTTTGGAACGGTTCAAACAATGCATTGTCTTTAAAGTTTGGAATTCGAAATTTGTATGTACGCGAATAATAAAAATAACGTTTACTGTCATGATCAAATGGTTTTTGTCTCATCTATATGATGTTTAATAATTTAGCGAGCATTTATCTTTGGTGTGGAGAAATGAAGTGGAGACTAGGGACGCAGAAATTTAGCGTGAGCAGGATACTAGGCTTAAATCAATCGTGAAGTATTAGAAAACAAAGGAAAGTGTACTATAAAAAGTACCGAAAATTGTGTCCGATCGAAGGAGAGGCCATTACTGATTTGCATATCGTCGATGAAACCAGAAAAGTGTGTAACTCCATATTGAGTGAAAATGGGCCTTGAACTGTGTATCTCCACTAAAAAGTTGAAATTACACACCACGTTGACCTGAAATCCTTTTCATACAATAGAAATAATACATTATAACAATATCTGAAAATATCAGCCATATAACGTTAGCTATCTTAAAAATATGATGTTTTAATGCTCTCCTGAAAAAGTCTTAAAATGGAGTTACACAGTTTTCTGGTTTCACCGACGATATGATATATGACAGACCAGCTGATATTTTGTGCATTTCCTATTTTGTGTCTTGTTGTTTGCTTATAATAAGCTTCAAAAGACCTTTGAAAGATATCTGTTGGGCAAATTAATTTGCGATTTATATATTCATTTTTTTTTAGAATAAAATCCTCGTTGTGAAATACACCACTGACCTTGTTTTTCACGAAAACAAATTATGAAATTTGAATTCTGCGATGACAAAAAATGTAATAGATTCTAAGAATGTTGTTGCACTAGCAAATGTGGAGGTCTAATTGTTTATTGGTACCGTTTCACTAATGCTGTACATTTTTACTAAAGCTTCGTACGCTGCTCGAGCTAAACTAAATTTTAACTGGTCTTCAACTTTTCTCTCCAAACATCAGCTAAAGTCCCAGCTAAATTTTGACATAGAGCACGCTGTGGATAAACGTCACAGAAAAAAGCTGTTCTTTGAAAAAAACCTCTTTCAAAAATTTAATTCTCTCTTATTTCAACTATTTCTGATTCTAGGTACTTCTCGTCCACGTAATAATTAAAAAAGCTCATCCTTGCATATTTTTCAGCAACAGAACAACAAATATACAACGATCTGACACAATTTAGCTTGAGAAAATGTGCCGACCCATTAAACGGCCACGCTAAATTTTGACAGACACATGAAGTACATGTTGAAACAAAAGTTTGATTATTTAGCTCGAGCTGCGTACCACTCAACTAAATGGGTTCGCTAAGATTTAGCTCAGCTAAATTTTGGAGAGATTTTTGTATGGGAGCGAAAATTTAGCTCGAGCAGCGTACTAAGCTTAAAGCTAGCAACCAGCTAATGGTCGACATTAGTGTTTGATTATTAGTAAGGCCGCCTGTCTATAAGTCGGGTACTAGGCATCTTGTTTCTAACTACAGACCTATTTCTAAACTCTCGGTTATTCCGAAAATGTTGGATAACCTTGTAAAGGATAAGCTTGCTTTTACAATCAAGCAACAAGTAACAATACCAACATGGTTTTTGGAAAGGCAGATCTACTGTTTCAAATTTAGTGGAATTCACAAATTTTTGTATAGCGTCTTTAGAAAGTCATAAACAAGTTCATGTGATTTACACTGACTTTGTGAAAGCGTTCAGTAAAGTTAATCTAATGATTCTCTTAGAAAAATTAAGTGCATATGGCTTTTATGGTCCTTTACTTCAATGGTTTAATTAGAAATTAAACATACAATATCGTCGGCTTAATAAGAAAACCTCGTAACTCCATTTTTGGCAAAAATTACTTTTTGATGCTATCTTATAGAAACTCAGTAGGCGCATTGCTATGGAAAACCTCGTAGCTCCTTTATAAGTTAAAATCACTTAAAAATCATCAAAATCAGAATAACATCGTTAACTACAAAGTTGAGCTTGGTAACAAACTTTCGTTCCTCCTGTAAAATTCAAAATTTTGGAGTTACGAGGTTTTCTTATTAAGCCGACGATATGTCGTTATTGGGGACTATTTTTCTAAGGAAATACAAGTTGCTTCCGGTGTCCCTGAAGGCAGCCATATAGGTCCGCTGTTATTTTTACTTTTTATTAATAATGTACCGGACTTAATAGAAAACTGCTCCTGCCTCATGTATGCAGATATAAAGTTCTTTAAGAGAATAGTAACAATAAACGACTGTTTACTTCTACAAAAAGACTTGTACGCTTTCTCTAAGAGGTGCTGTTCAAACGATTTAATGCTAAACACCGACAAATGAGCTTGTATTAGCTTTAATAGAACTTTTCATTCTATTTTTGCACACTATTCTTTAAATGGTTATAAAGGCTATATCGTTCCATAGTTTCTACTTGTCAAATGTCAAAGAATAAAAGCTTCAAAAGTGACAGCTACCGAAATAGCGGGTCATTCACAATGACACCTCTTATTGGAAAACTCTTTAGAATAAAAGTGGTTGATGAGTTTAAATATCTTGGTGTAATTTTTGATGTTTAATGATTAAGTTTTTATCGTGCGCCCTGTTTTGAAAATTGCGCTGCGTGGGGTTCTACTACTTTTTTAAATGTACGCAGAATTAAAAGCGTTAAAAAGAAATTTTTGAGATTTGCTCTGCGGCACTTGTTTTGTAATAATGGAATTGAGGCTCATCATTCTTACCGTTCAAAGTGTCTTTTACTTGGATTCCAAACTCTTGAATCGACGATAAAAATGTATAATGTTTTGTTTATTCGTGATATCTTACCTGGAAGTATTGATTGTGAGAAGCTAATTATGTGTTTGAATTTGTATGCTCCCTCTAGATCTCTTAGATCAAGACCAATTTTATTTGAAAGTAGCCACTCTACATTGTATGGTCAACGTGAGCCTATGCCAATTTGTATCAAATTGTTTAATCTGTTCTATTACGAGTTGGATATATTTTTGCCCAGAAATATTTTTAAGGATAGATTAATTTCGCTTATCTCCAATGAAATTCATATTTAACCTATTTTTATATAACTTATTGTATTGTTTCTCAAAATCTGTGGATTACAAATCGTAGATTGAATAAATGAAATAAAATGATGAACGCCCGTTGGACTCTTAAGTAGCATTAACGGAACAAAACCAAGATTGGGCACTTTCAAAAACCTAGTTAAATGAAGTCGGCTGGATTGGTCTGGGCTAGATTTTGGCTGAACGCAAAAACTATATTGTTCGGTAAAGTCACTTTTCCCACGTCAGTCACTTTTCCCACGTCAGTCACATATGCGAACTGTCAACTTAGTACTCAGTCACGGAACTCTTACCTAGATTCGGCGGCTACCCATCCATAAACGTCAATTGAAAAAGCTGTTTATATGACTGAACCCCCAGGGCCCCAATTGTCAAATTCCGCAAAGCATAATTCGTATACGAGCAAATCCGCCTGAAATTTTCGCATGGCAGAAAAATTGGCATTCTCAAAGCTGTAGGGGTTATTTTTTCACCTATGCGAAAATTATATTCACCTCTCGAATGAAATAGAAATTTGGAGAACATCAAGTAAACGATTTTGACAGGTTAAGAAAAAAAAAATTCCCATCAAATCAGAAACCAATATTCAAATTTAAATTGGTTTGGAATTATTATTTTCAACTGAAAAGAAGAGATATATTAAAATACTTGTATGTTTAGTGAACATTGTTTTCGCAGTGGATTCTTTGGGTGGTTTGGGCTTAGTATTTGTTGATTTGGCAATGGAGCAGTTAGGTGCAATGGAAATATACTGAACTATTCGAGAGCCCCAACATTACTTGGAACTCTCTGATACAAAGTTTGGCACAGGAATTCATCGATTTCTTGGCTCCGCATATGCTTGACCAAATTAAATCATACCATTTAACAGCTCAAGAAAAGGTAAATACAAGGTGGCGCAAAAATAATCTTCCGATGTTTTTTGGCTGTAATTTAAAAAAAAAATTAAAAACTTTGATTCTTCTTGTGGATTATTTTTATTTGGTCTTTTAATTTTTTTTAAAATCAAGTCGAGAATATGATGTCATGTAAATGGCCGCCGCCACAGTTGATTGCCATTTGAACCCTTTTTATGGCATTTTCACTTTGGCCAAAACTTCCGGCGATAGGTCCTCACATTCTTGACGGATATTGTCTTTAAGAGCTGCAAGAGTCTGAGGCTTGTTGACATAAACCCGCGACTTCAAAAAGCCCCACAAAAAGAAGTCTGGAGCGGTCAAATCAGGCGATCTTGCGGGCTAGTGCAAATCGCCAAAAACGACCCGGGAACACCGCTTTCAGAATATCGGTTGTGGCTCGCGCTCCGTCCTGTTGGAATCACATGTCCTCCAGTCCTAAATCGTCCAATTGCGGTAGAAAAAAATCGGTAAACATGGCCCTATAGCGCGCACCGTTCACTGTTGTCGTTTGACCAGCGGCGTTCTCGAAAAAAAAAATGGCCGCGTCAACAGAGGCGATATTCTCGGCACAACGGGCGCTCCGGGGCCCGCCACTCTTGGCAACGTCTCGTGTTGTGCCAGTCTCTTCGAGGCGAGCGGCTAAACGTCGCAGTGTTTCACCAGTAGGCGTTGGACGGCTAGGAAATCTGCGACGAAATTCACGTTGTGCCAAAGTCGCCGACCGATTATTGCTCAAATAAATAGTCACCAATATTCCGCGTTCTGGAGCAGTGTAGCGTAACATTGTTTATTAACGTGTATTTCGCATGTGTTTACTACACAAATGTCAAAACAGAACTGACATTAGGGGCCAATCGCAAAATTTATAGCATTTTCTGATAGGAGGATTACTTTTGCGCCACCTTGTATAATAAAAGAGCTTATTTAATTGGTGTTGAAAGAATTAGATGTGTTTTCAGATTTTGTGTTCTCTTCGACTTTGGAAATTACCAAAACTGCATAGGAGATAACCGCAACTTTGCTATGAGCCAATCGTCAGTAAGCAATTTCGTATGCGAAACGCAAATCCGCATGGAGAAATGCTCGTATACGGATTTCGAGAATTGCAAATTTCAGTTTTTCTCATCGCATAGGAAATTTTGACAGATAAACGTATACGAGCATTTTTGAGAATTGGGGTCCACGTTTGTTTCTTTACTTTAGCAGTAAGAATGGAAAAGACTCTCAAAATGGTGGGGATAAAGAAAAAGTTGGGGAACACTTTTGCAGTAATCTATGAAAAATGACAGATAATTCATAAATTTCAGTGGTAAAGAAAAGTCTTCAAAATGCTTATTTAACAACAATATCAACTAATATTGTGTGACAAAAGTGACTCGGAAATCGGAATTGATCATTCTCTTTGATGAATCCGAGTTTGTGGAAGATTTTTTACTGATTAAGCTACATGTATTCGAGAAGACGATAAAACGACATGACATCAAAATATGTATGCCAATGCCAAATAGGACAACAAATTTTCAAATCATCTGTCAATTTTCAGGTGACTGACAGCTTTTCCAATTCTTCTTGCTTCTTAGTGGAGGGGTAAAATCTTGCTCTTTCAAAGTCGCTCTCTTTTAAGATTTGTTCGCTTAATGGAACGGCAGTGAGTAAAAATTCGTAAAAGTTTGTTAAAATTAAAGTTTTAAAAAATTTCAAAGTAAAGGAACAGGACTACCAAGTAAGCCAGCTGTCAGACTTACTAAACTAGATATTTGAACGTCTCCATTTATGAAAGAAAAATCTATTTAAACGTTCAAAAATAAGCTGCGACACATCATATTATAAATAATAATAATATTTATCTATAATGTGTAAAAAAATACAAACTGCAACTCACCTCAATGGAAGTCTTCTTCAAAAATCCATCCAGCGAGGTGGTGTAGACGAAATTCTCCCTCGGGCAAGTGAAAATCTGCGTAATGGCTTCGGTGTGTTTTGAAAACTTCGACTCCAAGGCACGAGTTCGAATGTTAAACTTGTAGATATTCCCGTCCTCTGAGGCGGCCACAATCGCCTCACCAGTGACAATAATCTGCGTAATTGGCAGTTTCCATCCTTCCAGATTCCCATTTGGCACATTTGTATAGTCAACCTGCTGAAGTTCTTTCGCACTCTCCTCCTCTTCTGTCTTCACCTCACCATCAGTCTTGTTTGCTTCTGTGGCCACAGTCTGATTCTCGGCCAACGAAATACCCCGCCTTGTCTGCCTCGGCTGAAGCATCAACTTGGATATATCCGCAACCTCCTGGCCTAGCTTATTAATTACATTGTCGGTATCTTCGAGAAGTATGTCGCGTTGGCAGCGCTTCTTTCGATTTCGAAGTTTCTCGGAAAATGGCGTCGAAAATGGCTTTCGCTTTGCAATTGGTTTGGCTTTTTTATCGATTTTGGGAGGAGCAGCAAAGATACTGCTAGTGCTTGATGCATTTGCCAGCGCCGAGTTTAGAAGGATGAACTTTTCGTTCTGCAGTCTCATGGTCCACAGATCGACTTCCATTTTGTCCTTTTGCAGCTTGAGAATCATCTCTTCGATGTACATCTTTCGCTTGTGCAGTTCCATGAGTTTGACGTCAATCTCTCGAATGCTGCTGACCGCCTCATTGCCAATCGGGCTGTGTGAACTGATGGCATCGAGGTCCAGTGAGTGGCCGGCAAAAGATGGCGGCAACATTCCAATACTACTCATGGCGGAGGAGGTTTCGAGTTCAATGCATTTTTTCTCACCCGGAGACTTCCACAGTCTGGAGGAGGGCGAGCACAATGAGTTGCCTTTGTCAGTCGAACCATTCAAAATCGAATCGGTATCTAAGTCCTGGGCAACAAGTTGCCCATCAGCAGACACCCCTTGCGCTGAGTTTGCATCATTCGCACCCTCTGAAGTCGATGGGTGGGGAGCTTTATCCACTTTTGTACTTCTTGCTTGCGCTGTGTCGGCACTTTCACTTTGTGCAGCCACCCCCTGTTCAGTGTCGTCAGAGTTTCGCTGATTACATGTGGAATCTGTTGACTTATTCTGCGTGGAACTAACTGGATTACTGTGATTTCTGCGGTTCCTTGTGACAGTTGCAGTTGATTTCTCCTTAGACACACGACGCTTCTCCCTTTGATGTTCGAAGAGACTTAGAATCGCCTTCATTAGGAACTCCAGCGATTCTGCATTGTCGGCAGTGCTGAGATTACGTTTCATTTTGAGCTTCTCCTTGGGATCCATGGCGGTGTTCGTTTTATTCGCTCGACTCACGCAAATCTCATGGATATACAGCAAGGAGCCCTTTGTGGATTTGGAGTATTTCTCTTTGTAGCGACGGCGTTGTGCTTCGGTCAAATTGGGCAAGATGAGCTTCTCAAAGTTCCCCACCACATTCGCCTCGAGGATGCGTTTCTTTCTTCGCCGCCGCTTATAGGACGACGTTGAACTCGCATTGCTGCTGCTTGAACTTGTGTCAGAGTCGCTATCAGAACTGGAACTGGATGAACTAGATGAGGACGATTCGATCAGCACTACGTCGTTGGCGGTCTTTGACTTGGAATGCGTATTAGGAGCTCTCTCGGGAGACACCTTTTCCGTTTGGGACTTAGTTTCCGCCAGTATCTTCAATCGACTCATCAGATCGGGAGATTTCGACGGTCGGTCTTTCTGTTGCGATGTGGGTGGTGTCATTTCAACGGTTGGCGGCAGAGACTTTCTCTGCTTTTGAACGATATTCTTATCCTCGATGAGTACGATGCCAAACGCCTTTCGAATCTCGTCCAAGACCACGGCGGGAATGTTCAGCGAATCGACTATTTCGTCGGGAACCAGAACACTGTTCTCACTGTTCTCCGGCGGGGTGAAGTTCATCGACTTGAGCTGCTTGCGTATCTCCTCGCGCAACCTTTTGCGCGCTTGAAGCTGCAAGGCAGCATCGTATATCGTTCCAGAACTGTTGATCACATTTTTAATGCCAACTTTGTCCATATTGGCCACGCGTTGGATAAGATTCTCACTCAGAGATCCCTCGGTGATGGATTTCTTTCGGCGCTGCACCAAGTTTGGCCGAAGTGTGGGTCTTCCCCGGGCCGGTGTGGTCGGAGCTACAATTTCGGTTCGATTCAGGTCCAAAAGTTCGCTTTTCAGCAGCTTGGACAGTGGAACGACAGATATCGATGGGAATCGTTGGTTACTGTCAACATTCAGGCAGTTGGCGAGGTCGAAATCTGAGTCGGACGCGTCTGGCAGTTCGGACTTTATGTTTAGGAGGAACTCCTCTGTGCTTGGGATTTCAGGGTTGGATGGCTGAAACGGTGTTGCCTGATGAGGGTCTTCGGTTTGCACGTAGTCGCCTGCTGGTTGGGAAATCTCATTCGTCACTTGGTGCTCAGGATTGGGTCCTTTTTCTATTTCCGAACTCTCCGGGTTCAGACTGACGAATTCTCTGTGTGCCTGAGTGGCGTTCTCCGGCTGTGGGTTTTCGGTAACTATGTTCTCTTTGAGACCGTCTTCCTTTGTATTTGCTAGCCCGTCAAAGTCACCTTGATTTCGTGGCGTGTCTTGTGGCGAGCTGCTGTTCCTTACTTGCGATGGCTTTTGGCTAATATAAACGTTCTCATGGGGGGGTTCTTTTTCTTTGTCTGACGGCCTGTTTCTATTTTCCCGGCTATGATTCTTGTCGGCCTTTGATTTAGAACCTTGCTTGCATTTATTAAAAGGATTTCCCTTTTTCAGACTGTCGTTTTTCGGTTGAGAAGTGTGATTGCCGTGGCTATAGCGAGACTCCTGGTTCGTCTCTCTGGCTCCTTGATCGTTTGCAAAGCCACCAGTATATTGCGTTGTATCTCCACCCTCCAAGCTTCTGTCAAACCTCGTCGGGTAGCTGTGCGATTGATCTAGAAACTCCTGACCATTGGGACTTTGCAATTGTTGCAAAAAGTAATCTTTTAGGTACCCGCCGACGATTTGAAATTGGTCTGGCTGCGTATTGGACTGATTCTGATTCGGATTATTGCGCTGCCATGACAGATTGCCGTATCTCGATCCTTGCCAATTTTGATTCCGATTGGGTCTTCTGTTCCAGTCAGGCGTGTAGTTTTTGTTGTAGTTTTTTTTACGCTGCATTTGATAAAAGAAATTTATTAGCACTGACCGTTGGTTAAGTTCAAACTAAACTATAAGAACGAAGTAAATTTTAAAATGTGCTTCAACTTACTTTGTAGGCTTCGGAGCCTCTGTTTGAGTTGTGTGATCTATTGCACCGGTAGTCCGGCCTTGGTTGGTATCTGAAGAGTAAAAGAAAAGATGTCAGTTTGATTTCCCATCGCAGTTGATTGAATAAAGAACAATTATTAGTAAGCTGCAAGATTAAATAAACGCTTTAAGGCTGAGTGCTAGGATTTTCCCTCTTAAGCGTGACTGCCTTGCCTGATTATGGGCCAGAGCAGTCTATTATTAGGGCCCTATATTTTTTTTTTTGCAATATCGTCCACAGATTGCAAAGAGCCTTGCAAAGTCAAAATACAACCGGTTTTTTCAAATTTATCAACTGTAACAGGTGCTAAGATATAGAGAACAGCTTCTGCTGTATGGGAGGTGCCACGCCCCCGAATTTATATCCGAATTCGCTCGCAATACCGAGCCTCCTTCATGGGGCTTCGACCTCTGTTTCAGAAAGCTAGAACTGATGCAGATTACCCAGTATGGACATGAAGTAGTGGCAAGAGGGGGTGTTTACGCCAGAAGTCGGACTCGTGACAGCCATAGTTACAAGGTACACTTTTCCAATTACATACTGCACGAGAAAGTTGACTTATCTCCCACCAGTTAAGCTACAACGGGCTGTCTTAGAAGTTTAGGAAAAAGATTTCGACACGATGCTAGGGTGCGACACAAATGTGAATTTTTACCTGACCTTTAATCTATGGACCGTTATACATCCGTCGTCGTTTTGACAGATGTTTCAGGGTTTTGGGAAATAGGGCGTGGCACCTTCCATATTTGTTTGACAAAATCACAAACAGAGAACAGAAATTTTTGCAATTTGGGCTGTATGGCTGCAAAAATTGTTTTCCATCGATAACCACTTCGTGAAATATGGGCGGGATTGGATGAAAGGGGCGTGGCATCTTCCAAAAACTGATAAAAAATATATTTTCGCACTCGTGACAGCTATTGTTACACGATTATGTACATTTATGCGAATTGCTTGAAGCAAATGTTTTGAAAAATGTGGACGGAATCGTAGAACAAGGCGTCGCACCTCTGATGGTTGTATTCGAGGCGTCACACCTCTGGTTGTATTAGAGGCGCCACACCTCGGTAAAAGCTATTTGTGTAATTGTACTTTTTGAAATATTGCACCTAAAGCTGTAACATTTGTTAAATAGAGGCACAGGGGCTGCCAGTTCGGGATCATAATTAATTTGGAGATCGTTTGGACTTCTTAAATTATTTGTTGTTGATGAAGGCCAGTCAAAAACAGTCAAAGCCCTTGGTGAAAAGTCAAAGTCGCCTGGGAACGCGGCGGAACATCTATCGATTGACAAACTGAGGCGATTCTACTGTTTTTTTTTTGTTTTAAAAGGATTGATCCAATCATAGGGTCATGTCAGTCTTTCCGCCTTAGTCTACAGTAAGCCATTTTTATTATGCTTATGTGATCTATATAGATCATTGATTTTGATGGTTTACAACGAAAGTTAAAGCTCTACTATTGTTGTAATTTATATTTATATATTAAATGGCGCAAAATTCTAAATTTGCGTGAACTATGGGACAACCTTTATAAGCGTGCTGGTATGACCAACTATGATGTCGTCTTCAGAATGGTTGCGCATTGCACTCTGCAAGTTGGTGGAGCCTCCCCTTGAAAAAGGTGGATAAGTTTTAGCATCTCGGAGTCTTATTCACGAGTGATGGAAGAAGCTTTGCTGAGTTTTCCTATAGACGATTGATCGAACCGGGTCAACTATAACAACTTTGCCAACTTGCCATTCCACAAGGAGGACCGAAGTTTCTGTCAAAGCAAAGATGATGGTCTTTCATTTGGCATATCGCCGATACAAACTGCCGACTGACTGAATACCCGAACGAAAGGTACTCAAACGTGAAGCAGTTGACTTTAGGTGACTTCTATGTAGGCCCAGGATCTTGGATAGTGCGAAAAGTTTTTCCCGCCAAATCATGAGCTAGGATAGACGCGGGACAGCATTGAACATATTTATTTATTTATTTATTTAATTTCATCTACAAGCATGATAAGATAGCTAACAGACGTTACAAAATTACAAAATCTACATAATAAGAACAATGTTTTTATTTTGTTTTGTTCTTCTTTAAAAAATAAATACAAGGTGGCGCAGAAGTAATCCTCCTATCAGAAAATGCTATAAATTTTGCGATTGGCCCCTAATGTCAGTTCTGTTTTGACATTTGTGTGGTAAACACATGCGAAATACACGTTAATAAACAATGTTACGCTAAACTGCTCCAGAACGCGGAATATTGGTGACTATTTATTTGAGCAATAATCGATCGGTGACTTTGGCACAACGTGAATTTCGTCGCAGATTTCCTAGCCGTCCAACGCCTACTGGTGAAACACTGCGACGTTTAGCCGCTCGCCTCGAAGAGACTGGCACAACACGAGACGTTGCCAAGAGTGGCGGGCCCCGGAGCGCCCGTTGTGCCGAGAATATCGCCTCTGTTGACGCGGCCATTTTTTTTTCGAGAACGCCGCTGGTCAAACGACAACAGTGAACGGTGCGCGCTATAGGGCCATGTTTACCGATTTTTTTCTACCGCAATTGGACGATTTAGGACTGGAGGACATGTGGTTCCAACAGGACGGAGCTACGGCACACACTGCGCGAGCCACAACCGATATTCTGAAAGCGGTGTTCCCGGGTCGTTTTTGGCGATTTGCACTAGCCCGCAAGATCGCCTGATTTGACCGCTCCAGAGTTCTTTTTGTGGGGCTTTTTGAAGTCGCGGGCTTATGTCAACAAGCCTCAGACTCTTGCAGCTCTTAAAGACAATATCCGTCAAGAATGTGAGGACCTATCGCCGGAAGTTTTGGCCACAGTGATGGAAAATGCCATAAAAAGGGCTCAAATGACAATCAACTGTGGCGGCGGCCATTTACATGACATCATATTCTCGACTTGATGTAAAAAAAATTAAAAGACCAAATAAAAATAATCCACAAGAAGAATCAAAGTTTTTAATTTTTTTTTTAAATTACAGCCAAAAAACATCGGAAGGTTATTTTTGCGCCACCTTGTATATAAAACAATAAAGATTTGAACTTGTCTCTAGATACAGATACATCCATCTCACTATAAACGCTGTTGAAAGCAACTATGGCTCTAGATATAGGCTCGTTTTGACCATAATTAGTTCTGTGACTTTGCTGAAACAAAAGATGCCTTATTCTTAAGGGTCTAGATGGAGCATATATGGGTTCCATCGACAGCAGAGTAGAGCATCTTATCTGGCAGCACAGTAACTCCCTCACAAACATTACATCAAGAATCTCTCTTCGGGATTTCAGGGATTAGAAGACATCTTGCTTTGTAATTGGGCGAAGGGATCCAATGCATTTTATAAAAAATATATTTTGTGAAACGCGTCTGAACTTTTTCGAGTCCATCTGAATAGGTAAAATAGACAGAATTCCAAATGTCATCGGCATATTCAAGAAGCGATCGAACTAACCCAGTGAAAGCTGACAACAAAGCAAATGGATCTTTAAAGTCCGAACCATTTCGTTTTATAAATCCAACAACTGAATTAGCTTTTGCAACGACATATTCAATGGGGGCTTTGAAAGAAAATGAGGAGTCCGCCAGAGGTACAGTTTATCATTCTAGATAGGGAAGCTCCAGGGAGGGTATTGGATCAGGCTACATTGTCGGATCACAGAGCCATTTCATTTGATGTTCGCTATGGATCTAAAAGGAAAAAAGATCGGAAATACATCAGAATTCCAAAGAACACAGATAGGATAAAACACCTGGAAGTGTTGGAGGAAAAACTGAATGTAAGGACATGCGGAATACCGAAAAACACTTGGCACGTAGAATCACAACTGAAGCATCTGCAATCAGCTGTTGAGGATGCGTACCGAGTGGCTTGTACACCTACTTTAGTGGAAAAACAAGATCCTGCGCCTTGGTGATGCCGGGAACTTGAAAAGCTAAAAAAGGCTGTGAGGAAGGCCTTCAATCACGCCATGAGGAGGGGAGAACCCGAAGCATGGGATGAATATAAGGCGAAAAAGAAAGAGCTAAATGTCACTCTGCGACGGCGTAAAAGGGAGTCTTGGAGGGACTTTTGCTCAAGTATGAGGAGTACATCTGAAGTCAGTAGACTACAAAAGATTGTCTCGAGAGATCCAGTTTCCAAGATCGGACTCATTCGTAATAGAGCGGGGGAGATGGTAGAAATTCTGGATCACACAAATGAGGTCCTAATGGAGGTACACTTTCCAGGAAGCTATAAGTCAGATCAGCCCTGGGCTCCAAGGACACAAGGAGCGAACAGGATGGATAGGACGGAAGCAGAACGGATCGTGACACCACAAGCGGTCAAGGGTGCGATAGAAACATTCTCACCCTTCAAAACTGCGGGGCCGGATGGTATATTTCCAGGTCTAATGCAATGGGGTATAGACGTAATTGCACCAAGGCTCAGGAATATATACGTTGCATGCCTAGCAATGGGCTATATCCCGATTACATGGAGGGAAGCTAATGTGGTCTTCCTTCCAAAACCGGGAAAAAAGGACTACACCGAGGCAAAGTCATTCAGACCAGTCAGCCTAACATCCTTCCTGTTAAAAACAATGGTAAGGCTGATGGTGGACTATATGGAGAGTACTGCGCTTAGGACGTATCCTTTAAATAGTAGACAGCATGCATACAGGGTAGGCATGTCTACAGAAACAGCGCTACATCAAGTAGTACGCGTTGCGGAGGAAGAGCTAAATACCGGGGGCATTGCGATGACCACTATAATGGACATTGACGGTGCCTTCGATAAGATATGCTTTGAAAGTCTGAAACAAGCCTTGGAAAAACGTAGGGTTAACCCACTGGTGGTAAGATGGGTGGACAATATGTTGAATACAAGAGCGATTAACATTCAGACGGGAACCTCAAAACTCAGAGGAAGGGTTAGCAGAGGTTGCCCACAAGGAGGTGTTCTCTCACCTACACTGTGGAATATCACTGTGGACTCTCTTCTCGACAGACTTGAGGCGACGGCCATTCACACAGTGGGATATGCCGACGACATAGCAATAATGGCCAGAGGCAAGCTCATCGACGTCACCGCAGATATCATGAGGAACGCACTCAGAGTGGTTGAGCGGTGGTGTCTGGAACAAGGGCTCTCCATTAATGCGGGGAAAACAGATCTAATAGTCTTCACTAGCAAGAGGAAAAATCTGGAATTTCGGCCCTTAACACTCTTCGGATCGGAACTAACAATGACTAAGAAGGTTAAGTATCTGGAAGTCTATCTAGATACTGGACTTACTTGGAACTACCGTGTTGAGGAGAAGGTCCGGAAGGCAAAAAAGGTACTACATCAATGCAAACGTGTATGTGGACAGAGGTGGGGACTCTCGCCTAGGTCAGCATACTGGATGTATACGATAATAACTAGACCCATTATCACGTACGCCTCGGTTATATGGTGGGCGAAAGCCTCTCAGAAAACCGTCAGGAAGCACCTGGATAGGGTTCAACGTTTGGCATGTATAGGAGTTACAGGTGCAATACGTACAACCCCAACATGCGCATTGGAGGTCATCATGAGGATATTACCGCTGGACTTATTTATTAAGAAAACAGCGGCCCAAACGGCACTTCGTTTGCATCGAGATGCGAAATGGCACAATTGTGGTACGATCCTGGAACTTGTCCAAAACGAGATTAGGGAGCTGAACATGCCTATGGATCGAATAACAAGGGTGCGTATTTTGGAAAGAAATCACAAAACTCGTATTGAGAACGGATTACTTCCAGAAAAAAGAAATGGTGAAATAGTGATTTTCACGGATGGATCCATGATGGATGGCGCAGCGGGGGCCGGTATCTATTCAGAAGAGCTGGAACTTGCCCGTCACATTACACTTCAGTATACCAGGCTGAGATGATTGCTTTGCTTCATGCGTTGGACTACTTGCTTGAGTGTCAGGTGGAAGGAAGAAATATCCTTATAGCACTGGACAATCAGGCGGTGATCAGATGCATGGAACAAACAAATATCACAACATCATTGGCACTGGAATGTGTACTTAAGCTCAATAAGTGTTCATCTAAAACTGAAGTAACACTGACTTGGGTACGGGGACACATAGGGATCGAAGGCAATGAAAAGACGGACTCCCTTGCAAAACAGGGGTCAACTGAAAAGTTGCTGGGACCAGAACCATTCTCTTCAATTGGCAGAACAGCTGATTCACAAATGGATCACGGCAGAACACCTGAGAAAGTGGTCAACCGTGGAACAATGTAGACAAGCTAAAATGGAAATAAAGTGGCCGACCTGCTCCACTCAAAGAAGGGTTCTAAGTATGAGTCGAGGAACATTGAAATGGGTGGTGGCTTTGTCTTCAGGACATGGTAATTTCGGGTATCACTTAAGGAAAACGGGCCTTATAGAGGATGATACCTGTAGACTATGCCTGGAGGAATCTGAGACAGCGGCACATATACTGTGTCAATGTCCAGCGTTGGCTGGCAGAAGAATGAGGATTTTGGGACATCATTGGGTCGAGACCCAGTCGATGAAACAGATCTCCCATAAACAACAGATGCTAGCGCTAACACTAGGAATTAAGCCCAGAGAAGAACTGTGGAGCAATCCAGAGAGTCTCTCTGAGTAAGATTTACAGTGGTAGAGAGACGAAAAGAGACCCGAAAATGGTGGTCTGATTCGAATATCTCTCGAAATCTATATACAGGGTGGCGCACGAATCGTGCTACAAAAATAAAACGTAATAACTTTTTTTCTGTGTGAGTAATCGGCTTATTTTTTTTTTTATTTTGTAGGTCACTATTTAGATTTATAAAAATGGATGCTTGGGATACGGAGAAAAGAATTTGGATAGTGCAACGGTACCATGCTTTGCAGTCCGTCATTTCCGTCCAAAGGGAATTTAGGCGGGAGTTTGGCGGTAATCCTCCGAGTAGATGGACCATTATGAGGTTTGTAAACATGTTTGCCGAATCTGGAAGCATCGCACGAAGGCCGTACCATCGAGATGCCAATGTTCGGGTTCAGGATACAATCGCAGCAGTAGCATCTGCAATACAGGCCAATCCGAGCGTTTCGACCCGAAACTTATCGGGGCAAATTGGAGTTAGTAGACGGTCATTACAACGGATACTTCATGATGATTTAAACTTGTTTCCGTACAAAGTCCAAATTACTAGCAAGTTAAACCCTCAGGATTTGCCTGTTCGCCTGGAATTTTGCCAAAAAATGATATCAATGGCCGAAGAAGACAACACATTGATCAATTGTTTGTTCATGTCTGATGAAGCCCATTTTGATCTTAACGGCAATGTAAACAAGCAAAATTGCCGTATATGGAAAGAGTCTAATCCAGAAATGCTCCATGAGACGGAACTGCACCCAGAACGAGTCACTGTGTGGTGCGCAGTTTCATCAAGGTGTATTGTCGGGCCGTACTTCTTTGAAGAAAACGGTGTAACCGTTACTGTCAATGGGGACCGTTATTTAAAGATGTTGAAGGAGTTTTTTTACCCAGAACTGCGCCGAAGACGTATACCATTCAACAGCGTTTGGTTTCAGCAAGATGGAGCAACTGCACATATAGCCAGACCAGTTATGGCGGAGCTAAACAAAAAATTCGCAAACAAATTAATTTCTAGGAACTCCACTCTTCGCTGGCCCCCAAGGTCACCTGACCTGACTGCACCAGACTTCTTTTTATGGGGTTATGTCAAGCAAGAGGTGTATAAAACGAAGCCCAGGAATTTAACTGAATTAAAGCAGTCCATAACGACAATAATTGAGGCGATCCCAACTTCAACTCTTCAGGCCGCAATGAATAGTTTTTTGATCAGGTGCCGCATATGCGTGGGAGAGCGTGGAGGTCATTTGCGATCTATAATCTTTAAAAACAACTAACTATTTAAAATAAAATTTAATTTTCTAACCAATAAAAAAAAATAAAATCGATTAAAAAAAAAGTTATTTGAATTTCTTATTGTAGCACAATTGGTGCGCCACCCTGTATATATAGGGAAGCTCCAATTTTTACTCGTTGAGTGCGACCAATGAGAAAAGATGAAATCCATCGAAGAATTTCAGAATGAAACCCAAAATATTCTAATTTTTCAAGAAGAATTAAATGCTGAACAGAATCGAAAGTTTTACTAAAGTCGGTGTATATGACATCAACTTGACTTCTGTTCTCCATTTCATTAAGAATGTACGAAGCAAAAAAAAAGAAGCCAAGTTTTGTAACTGTGGACCGTCCAGATACGAACCCATGTTGAACTTCGGACAAACATTCCTTTGTGAAAAACTCAAGCCTATTTTTAACGATGCTTTCAAAAAGTTTAGGAATCGCTGACAGTTTACAGATACCTCGATAGTTCTGGACATATCTCAGCGGTCTGGCAAATTCACACGTTCCATTCAACATAATTCGGCAGTAGCAGTGACGTATTAAACTGTTGAAGCTATAATTGGCAATACCCAGGCAGTCAACTATCCCGCAGAGATCTTCAATTCACTAGAGCCGCCTTGGCTTGAATTTAGCAAGAGTGTAAACACTTACATAATTCAGAGAAAGAGGGTCTTCGATTATTCTTTTGTGGTACTCGGATCCAGTTTTGGCAACTACAAGGTGGCGCAAAAATAACCTTCCGATGTTTTTTGGCTGTAATTTAAAAAAAAAATGAAAAACTTTGATTCTTCTTGTGGATTATTTTTATTTGGTCTTTTAATTTTTTGTACATCAAGTCGAGAATATGATGTCATGTAAATGGCCGCCGCCACAGTTGATTGTCATTTGAGCCCTTTTTATGGCATTTTCCATCACTTTGTCCTCACATTCTTGACGGATATTGGCTTTAAGAGCTGCAAGAGTCTGAGGCTTGTTGACATAAACCCGCGACTTCAAAAAGCCCCACAAAAAGAACTCTGGAGCGGTCAAATCAGGCGATCTTGCGGGCTTGTGCAAATCGCCAAAAACGACCCGGGAACACCGCTTTCAGAATATCGGTTGTGGCTCGCGCTCCGTCCTGTTGGAATCACATGTCCTCCAGTCCTAAATCGTCCAATTGCGGTAGAAAAAAATCGGTAAACATGGCCCTATAGCGCGCACCGTTCACTATTGTCGTTTGACCAGCGGCGTTATCGAAAAAAAAATGGCCGCGTCAACAGAGGCGATATTCTCGGCACAACGGGCGCTCCGGGGCCCGCCACTCTTGGCAACGTCTCGTGTTGTGCCAGTCTCTTCGAGGCGAGCGGCTAAACGTCGCAGTGTTTCACCAGTAGGCGTTGGACGGCTAGGAAATCTGCGACGAAATTCACGTTGTGCCAAAGTCGCCGACCGATTATTGCTCAAATAAATAGTCACCAATATTCCGGGTTCTGGAGCAGTGTAGCGTAACATTGTTTATTAACGTGTATTTCGCATGTGTTTACTACACAAATGTCAAAACAGAACTGACATTAGGGGCCAATCGCAAAATTTATAGCATTTTCTGATAGGAGGATTACTTCTGCGCCACCTTGTACAAAAATTGCTTTCAAGTGTCATTTCAGAGAGTTCAACATAAAAGAGCAGCTGACTGTATAAATTTTGTTACCTATTACGCCCAACAAACAGCTACTCGTGTACCGTGCAATTTTGTGTGCGAGCTCGCAAATGCAACAGTGAAAGCGATTACGAAGTATCTCCAAATCTGAGGTGTAAAAAGCATGCGGCTCAATGGTCTAGGGGTATGATTCTCGCTTTGGGTGCGAGAGGTCCCGGGTTCAAATCCCGGTTGAGCCCATTTGTCTTTTTTTGTATTATTTTTTTTGGAATTTTCAAAAAAAAATACAGCCACCAAAAATGCTCGAATCAAATATACAAGTAACTTCGTCCAAATTGCAATTATTAATCTCCAATAAATTTGCACTCCCCAAACCAACCGCCAAATGTTGTTAATCCACAATGAAACAGTGAATTCCTAATGCAATCAACGCGGCAGAGTTCTATTCCACCGCCGGCATTGTAACAAAGATGAACGAAAACAAAATAAAAGAAAACTCAGGATTAATTTAGCAGATTTAAAATTTATAACCCAAGACATAGTGTATGTACCTTCGCTGAAACAAGCAACGAAAATTAGAAGAAAAAAATGTTAATAAATCCCAAGACGGAGGGAGGCAAGCTACGCGCCGCCACAAATCTTTTCACCTTAAACTAATTAAAAAATGTTCCTTTGAATTAATTCGCTTAAAAATGCATGTCCTTTGTTTGTAATGATTTAAAATTCCAACTTTCCGGCGGAGTAGAAGGTTCGCACCTGACTGGAGGGCGTGACGTGACTGCTCGTTCCCATTCCATCCGCAAAGTGGGGTTAGAGGAAGTGATGTGTCCTCTTCCTCTTCGTCCTAATAAATATTTTCATTAATCACAGCGATAAATATTTCATGGTATTTTTGTCAAGCATAAAAGTTTTGAGTTTGACTTGGAAAAGTTTTCTGAATAGCAAGTAAATTGAGGTAAATCAGAAATTAGGTTCCATTTCAGGCTTTCTCTGACTGTGGCATTGTTGTGGCGGTTTGAGGTGGAGATAGGAAGATTGGTTGTGTGAGAAGTGGTTGTGTCCTGATTAGTGAGATGTCTTTACATAGGAGAAGGTGCGACAACATTTATTATGCACAACACGTACGTGAAAGGATTCGTTTTCTTGTTGGCAGGTTTTAAATTCAAATTTATTTATTCACTGTTTGTGTGGTTAAAGAGAGAGGCAAAAGTCAATCAGCCAGAAAGGGTTACAGTGTGTTTGAGAAGAGAAAATATGAAAATACTGCATTGACAAGTTCGACGGAAAGCTTTTTTGTTGTCTAAATAAAAACAGATTCATTAATAAATTGTTTGTATTCAGTAAAAGTGGACATTATTTTAGCAACGATTTATATCTCCCTATTTTTTAGTTTGCTGCTAGTTTTCCGGTCTTTAATTAGATATGTGAATTTACCTGCATTTATTCAAAACTAGAGGTCGCCCAAAGGTAGAAATTCTACCATTATAGGTAACCTGGCTTATATCTCTGCACAATCTTCCCAACAAAAATAAAATCAAGCGAATATGTTGTGTTTAACAGTAAAATTGATTTTTAACTGCATTCGTCTATTTATAGATAAAGTTTTATGCAAGCTTATTTAAAAAAAAATGGTATGTAATTATTTCTGTAGGAAAACAAATAAATGAATGCTTTCAACTATGCTGCTCTAATCACATTCGGCATTTGCTTTCAAGGTGGATTTGTGTAGAAAAAAAACGAAACGAAAATCACTTTCGCATTCAAAAAAAAAAAAAAAACGAAAAAAAAATCAAACGAAAAGAATAAATTTGAATGAAAAAACGCTAGTAGCTTACATTCGCAACGAGGGAGGGACACGCTCCTTAATTCTGTTGGATCTTGCTTACAAGAAACTGATGTTGGCAGATCGACTAAACATTCATCTGTCGGCGCACTACCTCCCGGGGAGATACAACGGCATAGCCGATCACCTTTCTCGGGGAAAGAGTGTACCGGAGTGGCACTTATTGCCCACGGTAACAAACAGATTATTCCATCATTGGGGCACTCCGGACGTCGACTTATTCGCGTCCGCAAGAACAGCCGTGGTCAACAGATACATCTCATTAGACTGCAAAGATCTATCAGCGCTCTACTCCAACGCCTTCAGCCGTCAGTGGAACTTTCATCTAGGTTGGATATTTCCTCCACCAAATCTAATGCCGAGGTTGTTAGCTCACTTAAACCAAGCGAAGGGACGGTTCATTGTGGTGGCGCCGCATTGGGAGAAGACTTTTTGGATGGCAGATCTAAGGTCACGTGCTCTAGATGCACCGATAATTATAGAGAACCTTCGGGAGGTTCTAGTAGACATCTCGACGAACTTACCACCCTCTCAGGTAGACCAACTGATCCTGCAGGCTTGGTTGCTTGGAGGTGGGGACAGCTCACAAGCGACTGGTCAGCTCCCGAAAAGCTGCTTTTAAGTAGGAGTTGGAGACAATCCACCCTTTAAAATGGGCGGAGATCAATAAAGTCAATCCTCAATTTCCTAATACTCATCATGTTGCTAGATTTCTGGCTCATTTATATTTAGAAGAAAAGTTGGCTTACAGTACGATTCTAGTACACAAGTCAGCGATAGCAATATTTTGTAGTATGTCGCCAGAAGAGCTGTCAGAGAGCATGTTGGTCTGACGTGTTCTTAAGGCAATTGGTTCCGAAAAACCAAGAAAGGATCAAGTACCTATTTGGGATGCTCAGATAGTATTTGATTGGTTGCCTACATCGACTGCTAAGCTTACTTTATTCGAAGCCTCCAGACGAGCAGCTTCCAGTCTTCTGTTGGCATCAGGTCGAAGAGTCCATGATCTTACGTTGCTGAGAATTTCTAATGAGGATATGTCGTCATCCGAGATGGAGGTGGTCTTTCGGCCAGTTTTTGGATCGAAGACGGATACATCTGAACATAGGCAATCTGATTGGATATTGTCCAAGCATCCCAATGACAGTGTTTGCCCTGTAATTTGGATAAAGAATTTGATATCACTTTCGCAGTCTAGAAGAAGGAGGGGTGGTGGACTAGATCACCTATTCATTACAATTGTCGGCGGCCTCGCCCAGCGTCTAGAACCGTAATAGGCGGTTGGGTTCGATCTGTGCTAAGAAATGCAGGTATACAAGCATCTCCAGGGAGTTTTAGATCAGCTGTATCCTCTGCTGGCTGGTTCGAGAATCATTCAGTACAAGATATTTTAGAAAGAGGAAATTGGAGCGAGAATACTTTTAAAAAATATTATTTTAAAGTCCTTAAAAAGAAATCAAAAAGAGATACAAATTTATTATTTGCTAATTTTCGCCCGAAGTGAAAAAAAAAATAGATTCTGTTCCTAATGTAAATTAATATGAACTTTATGAACTTGGATTATATTTATTTTCTGTTGCTCTAACTTATATCTAATTATAATATAACCACTTGATCCCGATCAGATCACGAAAATAAAACAAGACGGATCATTGAAAAGTTTAATTTTTGAGTTGTGGCAACAGCTGCTTTCAAAAACAAAACAGATAATACAGGGTATTACAAACTTCACATTGCCACCAGCCATATTGCAAATATTCTGCTCAACGTGACGTCGAACAAGGCACATGTCATTTCGCTTGCAATGTCGGGGGTGTTACCATATTTGAATCAAATTTTAATAATTTTTCTTTTCCATATTTTTTAGAAACAAATTTAGTATTTCATGTTCAAATATGCAACACATGAACAATATTTTGCTGCTAGCACATCCGTTTATCTTGGCATATTAAGGTGTGTCCAGACCAGCGAAATGTTTCAGAAATGTTTCTGAAGCAAATCGGACACATTTCATACACATTTATAAGAGATTTCTGAAATTTAGTTTTTAAATGTTTATGAAATATTTCAATTTTATTTTTCTAGTCCAACTAGAAGAAAATTATGTGGTAGGGTTATTAGCAGCGAGTAAAGTTTATATTTTTGTAATTTTGGTCTCGGGAATCACGTGACACACGATTTAATTCAAATATTCATATTAAATGAATCAATTTCTCATTAGGTATTCCAAACTTTTCTTGACATTTATATTTTATTTAAGAAAATAAATGATAATCAAAAAAACAGCGCTCACTTTCTACAGTTAAACTTGTAAAACAAAAATGATTTCCCATCACGATTTGGATACTGTGAAACATTTCATTCATTTTTTTTTGTGTCCAGATCCAAACCAGCAAATTTTTATAAAACATGTAGGTATATAATTGTTAATCAAGTGTTTGGCTGGTCTGAACATACCTTTATAAAAAGAAAATAACACGGAATACGGATGGGGATTTAATTCGTGCGGGAAAAAATCAATTGATATTTTGTGTTTCATTTTTTTGTCTGGCAACGTGATTAGGTAGCTATCGTTTTCAGGCACACCAACATTTAAAAATGAAACAAGCCATCTAGAGGGAAATAGTAGAAATAATTTTCAGATCATGATTCGTGATCTCGATGAGAAGCAGGATCATGTGCTGTTGTTGTAAGCGCATGTAAATCGATGATCTATATGGATCATAGCTGATAATAAAAAACAGCTAATATGAAATTTTAAATTACAACAAAATTGTTATTATGTGCTGAAAGAAAAACACACAGCGTCGAAGAAAGTGCTTTCTGCTGAAGACGCTAAGAACTAACAGATGGTCAGAGTCGGCAAATGATTCATAGAAAACTTTCTGAACTAGATGGCGCTGCGGGTGACAAGAGGAAAACCAACAACAGTTGAGAGCAAAGTAAGGTTACACAAACGATTCTTCAAAGCGACGCTGTGTGTTTTTCTTTCAGCACATAATAACAATTTTGTTGTAATTCAAAATTTCCTAATATCTGCGAAAATTAATGAAATTAATTCACAATAAAATTAAAAAGAATTTTCGGTACGAACAAATTTCAAAGAATAAATTTCTCATATTGTTATGGCCAAAAAGAACTATCTATTTTATTGTTTTAATATTTTTCACCCATTGGCTTGTTTGCCAATTGTTTGCGTTTGTTTTTTTTTGAGACAATAATAAAATTGAATTGAATTGATTGAAATTGAATTGAATTGCTCTCTGTGGCGGCTTTCATCGACTCCCCCTTGTGTTTGAGAGCTGTCAGTTTTTTGTTGTTGTTGTTGTTGTTGTGGTTGCGTTGCAGGGTGCCCTAACAGTTATTAAACATGAAAGAAGACAGCCCATCGAACGTATCTATACGTAAGAATTTTTGTATATGTGAATGCATTCACTCGTTTTGATATTATGCCTAATAGAAAAGGAAATTATTGCACCTAGTCCAGAAATAAATTCTGTTACAAATATAAAGCGTCATAAAATAAGATAAAAATATAGGTAATTTGAAAAAAAATACATCACTCGAAATTGCCACCTTTTGCCTCTCTCTCTCAAACCTGTTGGCCATTGAGCTATTGCGGCACGTACTGTTTCCGTGGAAATCGTTGACGCTGCCACGGTCAACGATTTTTTTAGGCTCTCCAAATTTCTGTGCGGTGTTTTGCAAGCCTTGCTCTCCAATTTTGATGGCCAATCCTCTGCGGCTATAAAAGCAGGAATATTGACCCTGAGCCACTCCTGCGTGGTTTTGGCTTTATACGAGTCTTGTTGAAAGACCCATCTTTCTTCATCAAATAGAGTATTTGTCCTAGCATATCTTGCTGATGGACGTTTGTACTGTTTTGACACCTTTTTCACAGAAATGGAGAGATGTGACACTTTGGTCAGAGACCCCGCACCAAACCATTACGGAAGCGGGATGATAACCACGCTGAACACTTGCGGAATTACTTTTTTCGCTTCCTTTGATGACAAAGCATAAACTCTATCATTTTGTTTGTTAAAAACTTCTTTCATGGTGAATTTGTTTCTTGACAACTTTGGGCATTTCTCTGAGCTGTTTCGAGCCAAGAGAGGAACCACTCGTTACTCGTTATTTTGCTTATTTTCAATTTTTTTTAGTTGAGGAGCTATTGCTGTTTTGAAACCTTTCTTCGGTAAGAAGGTGCACTGCTAGCTGGAAGTTTTTTTTCATCCCGTTTTATGGAAGATAGCTCGTAGGACAAGGATCAATGCATCAGCCACTACATTGATCGCCTCCGTGGACACTAAGGATAGTAGAATTCAGAGCCTTGGTAAAAAAAAGCCTAAACCACCGCTTTGAGGACCAGCGACAATATCAGAACTTGACAGCTGGAAAGGCTACTGTGTCTCAGACAAGTTGGGTAGCTAATTCCTAGAGAAAGTATTGTGGCGCACTTTTTCCTTTGTTCGGTATTGACATTTTTTTTCTAACCTCTGCTATTTGAACTTTAAGTTAGGTCTTCATTTATACTTTTTAGAAAAAAATTAAGCTTACATCCCGCAGCGTAAGATGCCTTCTTTGACACATCTTTATTTCCATTAGGTCCTGTTGATATGAGTTGAATTAAGTACTCGGTGAACGTTTTTGACGCCTGCGTTTTCACCTCATAACTGTTGAATTTATTTCATGCATTGACTATTGTCGGAATTTTAACTTCTGTAGTCGCGACGCAACTGACATTTGTGACCTTAAAAAAAAAAAACATTTTATTTTCCTTGCACTCTTCTAATGTTTGAAACGTTACAAATATATGCAAAGTGAATCAATCGATCAAAAGCTCAAGAAATTCATGTCCGGTTTTACATTGAATCGTTGAAACTATACCCATTTTTGTACCTGTCCCTTGTACCTTTTAATAATTTTTGTTTCCCAATAAAGATACCCTGAAGAAGGCAGCAATACCTGCCTAAACGTCGGGAAAAAGCAATGAACAAATATAGTTTCATTCAAACGCCTATGACCAAAAAAAGCCGACGGAAAAATCATTTCCACACATTACACATAAACTTTGGTTTAGTAAAACTTACAAGTAAGATTAAAAGAAGTACTTAAACCGTGAATTTTTTACGGTGGAACTTGAAGGAAAGTTTAGCTAAACTTCCGTTTAACTTTTCCTGTCTGTTTATAGCTCACTGTTAATGTCTAACTCATGTGCCTTGGCGCTTTTCATTATTCAGTTGTATTTATTTCAAGTGTCAGTTCAGTTTTTCTAATTTAAGATTAAATCTAGAATTTACGGAAAATTAGCTCCAAATGAGCTTTTTATGAAAGATCTGAAAAAAAGGACTTAAATTATAATTATAAATATAAAATAAAATAAAACATTGTGTTCAAAAAAATATATTTAATCTTTAAACTTGCTGCAACATAAATCCAACTTAAGGATTTTTTCGCTGCGCCACCTCTCGCGAACGTCTGACAAACATCCGAGAGTACAACTGTCATGAAAGAGCTTCTCAATTGGCCGTTTGGACTTGGCATAAAATTGTAGATCCCTTAAATTCGTCCCAAAAAATGAAAAAACGAGTGTGTTTTAGACCACACAATAGGCCACGGTTGCCACTTACAAAAAAAGCTCAAATTATTTGATTTGATTTTTCACAAAATTACAAGCTGCTAGAAGACATGGGAGATCATCTACCTATTTTCTTATAACAAACCCTTAACAGATTAGAGTTTCATGTCTGTATATGAATAATATGATAAATTAACCTATCCATATCTCAATATAGTTATAAACAGAAACAGAAACTTGGCGTATCTGCTCAAAAATTTACCATAACCAGTTAAAAACTACCAAAGTGGCAACCTTGCCAAAGGCATGTCTTATATATTCGAAACGCAACTGTGTGTGATAGAGATAATAGGCGTGCACTGCAGTGATACCAAACTTTAGAGGCAGGTTATCCTGGTTATCCCACGGTTATACTCAAAATATCCCTTTTATGTTTACAAAATAAATAAATTTATTATTTTAAAAAAATACTCGTGATTCATTCACAGACACATATGTTATTTTATGAAACAGTTTAGGAAAATAAAATTACTTCAAAAAAGAAAACGAAAGCATTTAGATTATGACTTTTTTCTAAACATGAAAACATTTAATTTGATCGTAGGTTGAATATTTTTTTTATTCTTAATGAAATGAGCAATTGGGAACAAAATTTGACCAAAAAATAAAATCCCTTTCTTTTTGTACTATGAGGTCTGAAAAATTCCTTTGTCCCTTTTAGCTTATATTTAGTGAGAAAATCCCGCAAAAAGTGATAAATCCCCCGATCTGGTATCACTGCTGCACTGTAGGATGTGTCTTAGATAATGAAACGTAACAGGCTGGTAGAAAGAGAGAACGAAAATATGGGCGTGCATCTATCTCTCTTGCCTCTACAGTAATATTCGAAACGAAACATAACTCTCTCTCTTTTTATCTCACTAACTTATATCTCCCTCTCAACTTCCGCTCGCAATTTCCGTAACGAATTTGTGACGCATTCACCAGCTTACCCCCCAAGTCAAGCGTGCCTAAAGAATTATTATTTCAAAAACTCACACAAAACGAATGGGCACGGACCTGTTGCGCAAACTTTTTATTTATTTATTTATTTATAATATTCGACTTGCATCACAAACGTCGGTTTAAACCATCATTCACGGCCGTTTAAGTTAAACTTGGTTTAAGCTGTCGGTTAGGTTTCAACCCGCACTGTAAACCACAACTTCGCCTTGAACGCCAGTTAAAACTTGAATTGTCGGTTAGGTTAACCACAACTTCGTCTTGAACGCCAGTTAAATCTTCAATTGTGGCTAAACAGAGTTTTAACCGGGCATTAGTTATGAATCCCCAGAACCTGAGTCATAACTTCCCTTTTAAAACAAAAGACCACAAGAAACCAACTGTCAATTCAATAAAAGTCCAAGAGCTGTATACCCATAAGGCCGTGCGTTGAATATGTTGTCTGTCTTTGCAGCAGCTTCATCTCAATTACGATTTTGCTAAACTCAAGTCAACATCCCTTTTGTAATGGCACAAGACATGAGATTAAAAAAAAAGATTCCCAACGGCTGTGACCAAGAAGAAGTTTAAAGCTATAAATATAAATAGCAACACATTCCGCGTAGTACACCAGGACTGAGTGAGCCTTTAAATACATATCAACATGCTCAGAAAAAGGACTATACAAGCATCTGTTTATCATATGCTTCCAGGTCAAAAGGTTTCCTACAATCGCCCTCAGCTTTAGTCTAAACGATGAAATTCTTGCCACCAATACTGTAAAACACCTCGTGCAAACTTGTATCCGGTTTCATTAAGTTTCTTTCAAATCCGCTGAGAAATGTCACAGAAGTCAATTAATAAAAAAAAAAAAAACGGCAAGAACGTGACTCCATCCCTGGTTTGTCCTCAACCCTGTATTCTCCTCACTCAGAACATTCGATGAGCAACATCTTAAGTTGGAGTGTTTTCTTTATTTATTTTCTTTTCCTTATTAAAATGGTGGCTGGGTGGAAGTGGTAGAAGATGAATGCGAAAAGGTAAACTGTTATTGCGAGCATCCCTACTCCCATGCCCCATCACAGTGGTGGTGATAAGATATCACCGACTTTTATACGCTCTCGTAAATATGAACGAGTTGAACTTTTCCTTGTCTTTGTTCACTAATTGTTGCCTGCGCGTTAACAATTTAATGAATGCTATAGAGATTCTGCTTTGAAACAGCTTGGGGTTAATTTGAAATTGTTGCATACGTATACGAGTTAAATCTGATGAAAGGGGTTCACGTCGGAGGTGGCTGTGAAATTGTTTAGCGTGCTTCGAAAGAAATGCTGATATTTTTGAAAATACCGAAGAAAAACATTGGCAATCGACTAGGAATAGGGCACATTGGGTGGAACTGTCAAACAAATAGGTTAGTGTTGTATGAAGCGGCAACAAATCTGCTTTGCAAAAGAAATCAAATTAAATCTGAATAACCATAACCACCAACAGAGGTGTACTCTTTGTGACTCTATTTTAGCTGGCAATGGCAAATGAAAGTACCTGGAACTGGTTTCAATTGCCTTTTGGTGCGTAATGCTCATTGGTATGCATATATCGGGCACACCTTTCCCAGGGCCAATGGTTAATTTTTTATATCGGTTTTTGGGCTTTTTGTCGACAGAGTGTAGTGCATTTTTTCAATCGGGGATGTAGCTCAGATGGTAGAGCGCTCGCTTAGCATGTGAGAGGTACGGGGATCGATGCCCCGCATCTCCAATTTATTTTTGGTAGCTGACAACCTTTTTTGTGTTTAACGTCCCCGAATTTGACATATAAAATAAATAAATCATATAAATAAAATTGGTGTAGTTCTGTTCGACTAAGATTGAATTTGACTGCACGTATTTAATTGCAAAAATCTTAGAAACTGCTCAGTATAGTCTGGTGCATTTTCCACAGGCCTATAGAGGATACCTAGGCCTACAATCTCTACTTTGTCTCAACTCTATATCTCTATAAATTCCGAAAAAAATTGGACAAGAGTAATTTATTTTTTCGTTTCGTTTTGCTTTTCTCTTTGTCACGCTTTCCGTTCGAAAATACTGGGAGCATTTAAATATAGTTAACAGCAGCTTACAGAGGAAATCTGCAGGTACAAGTTAGGATATCCAATAAATCGATAACTTAAAAGGTTTTTTAATAAATAGGCAAAATTTGAAACATTTCTACGATTTTCACATGAGTGGGTAGATATGCAATTCTTTCTCAAATCAAACATACTTACTGCGCAATAATATATTGACATCTCTTTTAACCCTATTTTACTTCTGTGACGGAGAGGGAGACAGACATAGCCAGTACGCTGTGTGGTACCAGTGATACCAGATCGTGGTATTATTATATTAGGGAAAATTCCTGGTGACACTATTTATAAATGCTGTTTGCAATCAAGATGAGGCAGTAAATTACCCGGTGGAGTTTTTAAATAGCATTACAGCCCATGGCCTTTTTGCTCATAAAATTTAATTAAAGGTTGAAGTTCCCATTATGTTGCTTCGCAATTTGAATCCCCCAAGCTTCGTAATGGTACCAGAATGTGAGTGATTTCGTTATAGAAAAACGTTATAAAGGGTGATTTTTTAGCTGGTTTGGTTTTGGCAACACCGGTTTTGACAGCTGACGTGTGTTTAGTACCTTGTGTCACTGTCAAACAGCTTCAGTTTGGTTTGCAATTTAACCATGGATCGTCTTACAAATGAACAACGCTTGCAAATTATTGAATTTTACTATCAAAATTCGTGCTCGGTTCGAAATGTTCATCGCGCGCTGCTTCCATTTTATGATCGGCATTCTCGACCTTCTGAGCAGTCTATTCGGAAGATTGTGACCAAATTTCGCACCAAATTTACTTTGTTGGACATTAAACCACCAACACTTTGTTACAGCACTACGTGGAAAAATTTGCGGAAGGATTTGGGCGTAAAGCCTTTTAAGATACAGCTGGTGCAAGAACTAAAGCCAGCCGACCTACCACAACGCCGAATTTTTGGTGAATGGGCTCTTGGAAAGCTGGCCGAGGATCCGCTTTTTTATCGAAAAATTGTGTTCAGCGATGAGGCTCATTTTTGGTTGAATGGGTACGTAAATAAGCAAAATTGCCGCATTTGGAGTGAAGATCAGCCAGAAGCATTGCAACAGCTACCAATGCATCCCGAAAAAGCCACTGTTTGGTGCGGTTTATGGGCCGGCGGCATTATTGGGCCATATTTCTTCAAAGATGATGCGAATCGCAGCGTTACTGTCAATGGTGAACGCTACCGAGCGATGATAACAAACTTTTTTTTGCCCGAAATGCATGCATGATATGTGGTTTCAACAAGACGGTGCCACATGCCACACAGCACGCGAAACAATGGCGCAATTGCGAGGCGAGTTTGGTGAACAGTTAATTTCACGTTTCGGGCCGGTCAATTGGCCGCCTAGATCGTGCGATTTGACACCATTAGATTATTTTTTGTGGGGGTATGCCAAGGCTAATGTGTATAGGGACAAGCCCGCTTCGATTGACGCACTGGAAGCCAACATCCATGCATTCATTCGTGAGATACCGGCCGATATGTGTGAAAGAGTATGCCAAAATTGGACTCAGCGGATGGGCTACCTGAGACGCAGCCGCGGTCAACATTTGCATGATATTATCTTTAAACATTAAATTGCAAAGTTCAAACTATCGATTCAAATAAATATTTCATTCATTTTTTCGAATTTTTTGTGTTTTTTTTTTAAAAAAAGTTGTAAACCTCTTAAAAAATCACCCTTTAGATGCGTTAATTTTAACTGGGTGTGGTAAAGGAGATACAGTATTTATACCAAGAATACAAATAATTCCCAGCAATTATCCATTTCAGTTTAAACGGATTCAATTTTCTATTAATGTTTGTTCTGCCATGACAATCAAAAAGTCGCAAGGTCAAACTTTAAGAAAAGTGGGAGTTGAATTCACGGGCAGTTATAGTTAATTATGTGGCGTGCTCCAGGGTAAATAATGCAGGAAATATCACTATCTCAGCCGATAGATACAAAACTTCTAATATAGTATACAAAGAGCGTTACATTAATAAAAAAGTGAGTTAAATACCTATTATAAAATTGTTTTCTTTCATTTTCATTGTCCAAAGAACATTAAATTGTTGGTGATTAGTCCAACGACCAGGTGTAATTCCATGAAGGCAGATTGGACTCAGTTTTTGTGTTGTTTTTTAATACGGGCTCAAGTCCCTCACTATTGCAGACTGCTCCCTCGCGTTATACCTCTGCAATGTCTATCGATGATTTTTCTTTGAGCGATTACCAAAAAAAAAAATTGTGTCCCCCACAAGAGAGCAAATTTATAAAAAAATTGGTTCCATCAATTGTTCTGAAACCACATTTTGCACGGGCGAAGCCGGGCGAGTACAGCTAGTTATTAATAAAATAAGTAAATAAATACTTCCGTGCGGTGGGAAGAGTTACCAAGTGTATTTTGTTTTTGTTGGTGGTAAAACCTGGAACGCCGAACCACTAGCAATATTTAGATGGGTTGTATTTCAAAATGTTGCACTAATGTTTTTTTTTTTTTAATTAATCTCATTGTTGAAGTAAAACAATTTTTTTTTTTTTTTATCAAATAACAATGAAATTCCTTTACCGACAGTGTAGTTTTCCTAATATTTCGGTTGATATGACTTAAAATGTCGCCCAAACTCTGAAATCCTGTCATTTTCGTAACGGATAAAAACATCAAATAAACGTCTATATTTATTGTGATTTGTTATATACTCTCTTTATCAGATAAAATGCAACTTGAGTCTATTTAAATTTGGAAATGATTAGAATAATTTTTTATTTTTTTTTTGATTTGAATGTCTTTTGAGTTACGAAAACCAATTTAAAATATTATATTTAAAAAAAAAAAATTATAGTTAAAGAATGCGTTGGACCTTATTTTTTTTCCACCTAAAATAATTTCATTACCAAGGCGATCCTGATTTGAAGAACAATTTTTTAATATTGTAGTTAAAATGAAATTTTTTATTTGATTTTTTTGGGGACAAACTGTGACGAAATGACAAAAAAGTCACGCAGTAGATAATATTTGCCAACATTAATTTATTTCACAATAAAAACTTAAAGGCTATTTGTTAAAACATCTAAATTCATTTAACAAAATATTACAAAAACGAAAAGCATTCAAGAAAGGAATTTTTATGTCCAAACTATGTCCATTTATAGGTTTTGAAAAAAAAAGCATAGAATACCCGACTTGCTTTCATTTTTATATTGGGATTTGGAAGCTTTGCATTTATGTCATTACAATTTACATCAACTAAGTCATTTTTGTCAATTCTATATGAGGTTTTTGTACCTTCACTTTAGAAATGTAACTCTGATGACTTGTGACAATTATTTACACTAATCACAGTAATAACTTATTGGTAACACAATTATTTATTTATTAGCTAATCGTTCACTTTTTATTTCTTTCTAAAATAATTCTAAACTGATTTTTAACTTTCTCCATTACGTAGTAAGAGAAAGATAGGATTTTTTTAGTTTGGGGGCTTACAGTTCGGGTACTTCCCATACAAAATGTTCATGCCAGTTTGATTTGTTCGAAAACGGCTCTAACGATTACAACCGAAATTGATATTTAACCTAAAGTAGGTAAAGTTACCACGACTGCATACTAAGTATTTCGCTAAAAAATCGAATAACGGTACTTTTGAAATTTGGACATATCTCGAAAACGGTCCATACGATTGTAACAAAAATTCATTTCTAAGGTAGTATGGGTAAGGTAATATTTCCAACTTAATAGAAAACTTAGTTTTTCTCTGCATTATCGTAAAATGGATTTTCGGAAAAAGTCATTTTTTAAAAATTTAGTTTTTTCTTTACTTTACTTGAAAACGGCAGCATCGATTTCGACCAAAATGCAAACTTAGAGTAAAATTGATGCTTTTAAAATTATTGTGTCCTCAATTTTCAATTCGATTCACCGAAAATGCTTATTTTAAAAACTGCTCATATCTCGAAAACCCCATTGTCGACTTAGAAAAAAAAACGTTAAAAACCTAGTAATGCTTACATCCCGAACAATGGCTTATACTCGGTTTTCAGCTAAATAGTTAAGCAATAGTATTTTGCAAACTTAACATTGCAATACTTGGTACTGTTTTGTCTGCCAAAATTTACCAAAACCGCTCTAACGATTCTGACCAAAATACATATGAAAGATAAAATCACTATTCGAAATAAGACTCCGTACTTAGTTTTCCTCAAAAAAATCAAGTCATTTTTTTTTAATTATTTCAAAAATCCCGGACTGTCCTGAATTTGTACATAATATTTCTATGCAAAGATATCAGTTTATCGCGAATCCTACTTCCAATTCCAATCCCTATCACCTTAAACCAGCAGATCAGATAACAAAAACTCCTGCTACCCCTCCTTGTACTCAAAAATCTTGTAAAATGTAGGCGCTACCTATTCTTATATTTTATGTACAGTTGCTTCTGTACCTGTCAACTAAACTGTTGATGAACGAGAAAGTTTTGTTCGACCCAGTCGTGCACTTTATTTAGGTACTGAAAATAATTTAAGATTTATGAAAACATACAAATTAAAAGTTAAAACAAAAATAAAATTTAAATTAAAGTGAAACAATAAAAATTAAATTAAATATTGAAAAAAAATTAAAATAAAAAAGAAAGAAAACTTTTAAAATTAAAACAAAACAGAAAATTAATAAATTTGTTTTATTGCTTGCTGAATTTTGTAAAGTGGAATTTACAAAACTTTCTGGTTTTGTAAAAGCGTCAAAAAGCGCTTTGAAAAATATCTAAAAAACGCATAAAACAATGCGCCAACAAGTGCGTTGAAAAACCCGTACAAAAAACCGATTAAGAATTTCAGGCGGAACGGAGTTCTCCGGATCAGATAGTTTTGTATAGAAGACATTTCGCAAAACAAATAAATTGCACAACTGGTACGCACAAAACTTTCTCGTTTGGCTTCGCTTATTTTTATGTTTCAGTAGCTGTCAAAAATCATTCACCGCACCGTTTTCTGGGTGATATTCCGGACTACAGTAGCACAGATTCAAGCAATGGAGATTCGCCCAAATCCTAACTTCCTCTAGTTCTTTCTTTACTAAGCCCTAATTCCTGGGAACTTTCGTCCCACCTATCTCGCGTGAAATGGCATTCTAATATAGATAGAGCTGGGTCGGCATTCTGTAAGGCGAAACGTTCAATCGTTTTCGGGTGCACGAGCGATTTGCTTCCACAACTTAGACCAACACATTCGTGCGCACGAAAACGTTTTAACATAAACCGACCCGTGGTGCTTTGCTCCCCAAAGCGAGAATAGTTCTTACCTTGAAGAAATAATATCTAGTCACTGTCAGGGTGCAAGCCAAGGCTCAATCATACAATGTTCACGTGAGGCATCCTGTTGGTTCCCGTGGAAGTAAAATCTGTTTTAGTGGTGAACATCCACTACTCATATTTGGACTGCAAACCTTGCCTAAACCATCGTCAAATCCACTTCAAAAATGTGCAAAGGATATTAACATTGAAAGAACTCCGAGTGTCCCCAAAGAACCTTAATGAACTGAACATCCTTTGCGCAAATTAATAAACGACCGTTTAATGCCTTTCTTAAAGCGTCCAATTAATTATTCAACTTCATCTGTCGATTCAGCTTTCGTTGGCAAATTCCTACACCTCTCTAAATCGAGGACGAAAAATGAAAAACCCTTGACGCATATATCAAATATTCCACCGCAGACGACAACATTTTTCCCGCATGCTAACAGTATGGTTACAAATGGCCTGTTAAACTCCCACCGTTGCTCCTTTGGCGCATCTTGAGAGCGAATGATGAATATTCACATGCCGAGGACCGAGAAGTTCGGCTTGAGTTAACGACTACAAAAGGTACAGTCGATACTTGGGATTTTTTTCAAGTGCAAAAAATACAATCTCATTTGTTTGCCAGCACATATGCAACGGGCTATGCGGGAGAGGTGAAATCAACCCGCGTAATTTGATTTGCACCCTCCCTGGTTGTCGACGGATGCTACTTGTTTTCCCAAGTTGGCTGTTAAGCAATTAAAAAACGTGTATGAGTCGACGGGGAGGTTGTGGTGGCTCCTTGGAGCCTTGTATAATGATACATGATGTGCTATTTACGATGACAGCTTCTGTTTTAATTTCACCGGATCCCAAAGTCAGCAAAAAGGGGTAAGTTTGGTTTGATTCTGCGGCAATTGTCGTCGATTGCAACAAAGTTAAAAGTTTGCGAATGGAATCCGTCTAAACAGGGACCGAGAGATCTGACTGTCATTATTACATGGTAGTTAGTTTTTCTCTCCCCCAAGCCCCAACTCTACGGGGGGAAGGGTTGTTTTTGTTTTTCGAATGAGCACATTTTTTGATGTGGGAAACCCCTCGTCGAGGGTGTGCAAGATGAGCATGAACGATGAACGAGAACGATTTGTGTTCTCGGTGGTGTATAAGAAAAGTTTTCGCCGACAAATGGAAATTTATTACCTGAGTGTTTTTAATTGTTTTAAGTGTTTTACGATGTTTATGTTAGCTTGGCTCTATCCTCTATGCTGATGATGGGTGGGAGAGAGCGAAAAGCGCGCTAGATAGCGATGGGTATAGTTTCACGGCGGTCGATCGGCACTATGGCGTGGCGTGGCTATTTTATTTTGGACTCGCAATCGTGCAGTGAATTTGTAATCTTTTCGGTGGACGGGTATTGTTTATATTTTAGAGTTTAAGTTGAAGAAATCGTACGCTTTGTATCGCCGGGGATGTAGATCAGATGGTAGAGTCCTCACTTAGCATGTGAGACATATGGGGATCAATTCCTCCTCATCCCTAGTTATTCTTTTTGAGCGATTGTGGAGTGGGATCTTTTTTTTTTCTATTTGGAGTAATCTGTTGCCGCTAACACCTTGGTGATAAGAGGATCATAGCAGCATGTAACTTGGGCAGGTTAATTTGTTGTCTTTAGCGCCTAATCTTCCACAGAACTATATATGTTTTTATGACACATTTTTTTCTTTGGCAGAGGTATAGGTCGCTTCTGCTGACGTAAGGTAATCGTAAAAGCTAGCAGCGAGCTCTTTAACACATTTCGGACAAGCTTCGTTCTAGTTGAGAAAGCAGGAACACCAGATCGACCTCGACGTCAACAAGAGCGTATGTACGGAGGTAGAATCGCAAGTTTTAAGCAAAACTGACAATCTTGTGGTTTTGACCCAACTGTGAATATTTACCAGCAGCGTTCCGCTGTACTGGACAACGTTTTCCAAGACGTCAAAGATAAAATTCGTGAGACTATCGAAGACATAGGGCAGCCACTTTGCGATTTGGTTATGGAAATTTTCATGAAAAGGATATGGTCCTGTATGCGTGCTCGTGGTGGCCATTTGGCTGTTGTTGTTTTTCATTATTAACGGCACACCTTCCTCTTTATTATGAAATAAACATCCGATCATTTATCTCAAAAAATGGAATTTTTCTTTGAATACCAAAATAACACCTCTTATTGGAAAACCCTTTACTTGAGATATCTCAGGAAAAAATTTATTGGCTTTATTTACTATCAAAACATTTATGAATGGAATTCGACTTCGTTTATATGTCCACAACGGGAACGTATGTAGCGGTCGATACGTTGAACCCAATTTTCGAGGACTCGGCCGAACATTTCGATTTTCGACCGATACGTCCGCTACTTTTCCTTCAAAATTGGCTCTGAGCTTCTCTAACGTCGCCGGCTTGTTGGCATAGACCAATGATTCAATGTAGCCCCATAAAAAAAATTCCAAAGGCGTTAAATCACACGATCTCGGCGGTTAATAGACGGGTCCGTTTCTCGAGATAACACGTCCACCGAACTGAGACTTGAATAACTCGATTGTTGCACCCGCTGTGTGGCTTGTGGCACCGTCTTGTTGGAACCACATATCACTGATGTCCAATTTAGGCAATGGCTCAAAGAAATAACGTTCCAACATGTCTCTGTAGCGAATACCATTTACATTTAACGTGACGGTCATTTTCATGGACGAAAAAAGAACGGCCCATTGGCGCCACCAGCATGAAAACCGCACCAAACAGTGACTTTTTGCGGAAGTGCTGTTTCATGAAGCACATGAGGGTTCTCACCTGTCCAGTAAGGCATATTTTGCTTATTGACGAAGCCCTTTAACCGAAAATGCGCTTCATCGCTGAAGATGAAGGTTGGCGTTAACGCTCTTAAAGTTGCGACCACCGAATATATAAAAAATATAGAAAAAATGATGAAACTGAATCCTTGAAGATTAAGTAGGAAGGCAGGTTTTTTAGAAAAAGGCAGAGCTTATTTACGAGCCCAGTGCGCTGGTTGTACACCGCGATTGTACGGTTTGCTCAGACCTATAGTTATGTTGTTTGGTGGAAGGCTGTCAACAATAAAAGGCTACAACTTGTCCTAGAAATGCCTACCAACTCATCGAGTTACCCATATGAAAAGACCACGACAGCCGAAGTAATGGTCTGATTAAGAGAGAACAAAATTCTGAAGGCTGTTCCTTTTAGTTACTATAGGATATACTTGACATCTTAAGTCAGAGGACTTATACAACTCTCTAATTTTGACATAAAATTTAATATTTAATGTTTGTAATCCGAAGGATAGAGTTATTGAATCACAGATAAAAAATAGAGAAAAGGAAACGGAAGCAGACACGTCTGCTAAGAACAACTAAGTATAAACAAGTCGTACCTTTTACAGAAGATGATTAAGAATATAGTGCAGCGTTTTTCAATCCAAGTTTTACACTGCTTAGAAATGGGTTCAAACCGTCCTAGCAATGGGACCACCGGGTGAAATTTGCGAACTTCAAATACGCATTTCCTGTACATAAGCTTAGCAGTTTGTGGTTCTGCTAATTTTTAATCAAAGATGGATGAAAGATTTGACCAACTTAAACGTAACGTAGGGGAAATGTGCGAACAGTGAAGTAATACTTCTTTAGGCACGCTTGACATGGGGGGTAAGCTGGTGAATGCGTCACAAAATCGTTACGGAAATTGCGAGCGGAAGTTGAGAGGGAGATATAAGTTAGTGAGATAAAAAGAGAGAGAGTTATGTTTCGTTTCGAATATTACTGTAGAGGCAAGAGAGATAGATGCTCGCCCACATTTTCGTTCTCTCTTTCTAGCAGCCAGTTACGTTTCATTATCTAAGACACATCCAACAGTGCAGCAGTGATACCAGATCGGGGGATTTATCACTTTTTGCGGGATTTTCTCACTAAATATAAGCTAAAAGGGACAAAGGTTTTTTTCAGACCTCATAGTACAAGGTGGCGCAAAAGTAATCCTTCTATCAGAAAATGCTATAAATTTTGCGATTGGCCCCTAATGTCAGTTCTGTTTTTGTGTAGTAAACACATGCGAAATACACGTTAATAAACAATGTTACGCTACACTGCTCCAGAACGCGGAATATTGGTGACTATTTATTTGAGCAATAATCGGTCGGCGACTTTGGCACAACGTGAATTTCGTCGCAGATTTCCTAGCCGTCCAACGCCTACTGGTGAAACACTGCAACGTTTAGCCGCTCGCCTCGAAGAGACTGGCACAACACGAGACGTTGCCAAGAGTGGCGGGCCCCGAAGCGCCCGTTGTGCCGAGAATATCGCCTCTGTTGACGCGGCCATTTTTTTTGCGAGAACGCCGCTGGTCAAACGACAACAGTGAACGGTGCGCGCTATAGGGCCATGTTTACCGATTTTTTTCTACCGCAATTGGACGATTTAGGACTGGAGGACATGTGGTTCCAACAGGACGGTGCTACGGCACACAATGCGCGAGCCACAACCGATATTCTGAAAGCGGTGTTCCCGGGTCGTTTTTGGCGATTTGCACTAGCCCGCAAGATCGCCTGATTTGACCGCTCCAGACTTCTTTTTGTGGGGCTTTTTGAAGTCGCGGGCTTATGTCAACAAGCCTCAGACTCTTGCAGCTCTTAAAGACAATATCCGTCAAGAATGTGAGGACCTATCGCCGGAAGTTTTGGCCAAAGTGATGGAAAATGCCATAAAAAGGGCTCAAATGACAATCAACTGTGGCGGCGGCCATTTACATGACATCATATTCTCGACTTGATGTAAAAAAAATTAAAAGACCAAATAAAAATATTCCACAAGATGAATCAAAGTTTTTCATTTTTTTTTTAAATTACAGCCAAAAAACATCGGAAGGTTATTTTTGCGCCACTTGTACAAAAAGAAAGGGATTTTATTTTTTGGTCAAATTTTGTTGCTCATTTCATTAAGAATACAAAAACTATTCAACCTACGATCAAATTAAATGTTTTCATGTTTAGAAAAAATTCATTCAAAATATCTAAATGCTTTCATTTTCTTTTTTGAAGTAACTTTATTTTCCTAAACTGTTTCATAAAATAACATATGTGTCTGTGAATGAATCACGAGTATTTTTTTAAAATAATAAATTTATTTATTTTGTAAACATAAAAGGGATATTTTGAGTATAATCTGAGTATTATCTGTATCACACTGTAGGAGCAACAGAGATAGGTGCGAGCACACAATTTCTTTTCATTCTCTCGTAGACAGTTACGTTTCGTATATCTAAGACACGCCTATTGCAAGGTTGCCACTTTGGTAGTTTTTAACAAAAATTTGGTAATTTTTTTTACTTATTGAGTTTTGGTAATTTTTATCTGGTTATGGTAAATTTTTGAGCAGATGTGCCAAGAATGCGAACTCGATATCACCTCATTTAAATGCTACCTTACTCCTTCTGAGTGAACGCATTGCATTATTTGCATAGCTATGCTTCATCACCATCCATATAAAACTGTTTTATTCGCTATTGAAAATTACTCTTTTGACAGATGGTGAACTTCGATATAGTTTCTGTTCCTGTTTATAACTATATTGAGATATGGGTAGGTTAATTAATCATATTATTCATATACAGGCATGAAACTCTAATTTGTTAAGGGTAGATGATCTCCCATGTCTTCTAGCAGTTGTAATTTTGTGCAAAATTAAATCAAATAATTTGAGCTTTTTTTGTAAGTGGCAACCGTGGCCTATTGTCTTTAGGAGCAAGAGAAAGCAGTGCGCGCGCCCATTATCTTGCTCTCTTCTTCTCATAGCCAGTAAATTATTGAAGAAAATTGATATATTAATATGTATAAACTAAGCATGTATATATAGATGGAGCTAAAGAAGTTTTACTTCAGTCGTGTGGTCTAAAGCACACTCCTTTTTTTTTTAATTGGTCTGAATGTTTTCAACAAATCTTTCGTGAGCATATTTTAAGCTAAATTCAACTTTAATATTTCAAAAGTAATTTTAGTAACAGATCCCATAAGAGCATTACAACAAACTGAAATGAAGAAAACGTCAAACTGTTTCTTTGCTTGCGAAGGACGAAAAAAAAAAGCAGAAAAGACAAAAAAGTTATTTAAGTAAATAACTAGTATTTTATTAAATAAATTAAGTAATGTAACAAACGTATTAATACGCTGCGGCAACACATCAACAAATCACGCACCTGCAACCAGTGTTGCCATTCTGACCGGAGAAAATCTTGAAATTCGGTTAGACTGGATTTTTAACCGAAACGAAAAAAATTCTTAAAATTTCTTATAGAGTCTATTTTTAATAGTTGACAACGATTTCGTTTTGTATAGCATTTTGAATTGCCTGTCAATGTCAAAACTGACGTTTACCATAATTTGTTAATATTTAAACAAGAAAAAAAAAAAGTCCTGGAGATGCGGGGCATCGATCCCCGTACCTCTCACATGCTAAGCGAGCGCTCTACCATCTGAGCTACATCCCCCTGTATAAATAGATAAGCTAAAATCAAAAACCAATTGCGACTATCCAAACGAATATTTGTTTCACTTTGAATACACGATCACCTATTCATATATAATACAAGTCACGTAGACGCACGAGTGTTCGGCGTATCCACCTGCAGCTATTATTAGAAACTGTATAGCCAGCAAAATCGACTATTAATTAACCAACGGCACGTTTCGTTTTACATGTTGCGTTCGCTAATTATTCTAAAAAAAAACAAATATATGTAACCAAACCAAAGTGTTGTCTTATCAGTTTTGAATCTGAAATTATTTAGTTGGCATAATAATAGATAATAGCGGCGATTGGGTGTTGCATGAATGGGGTGCCATTTGTTGTGACTGCTGTCATTGTGACTAAACGTCATTAAAGATGGTTTAAGACTGTTCGAATAATAATAATTCTTGTTTGAAAATCAAACTGGAAACCGTATCCCAGTGAGATTTGAAAGGAGACAGTGGATGTCAGGCAGAAAGTGGGAACCAAACGGAACGTACCAATGGACAGCTATAACTTTGAGGTTGTGTCACCATTCACGCGCCAGATGTGCCCTCAAAAGATGGACTAACAGCCGGTACAGCCATCGATCGAAATGGACTTTCATTTACTGATTGCTGCATCATTAATCCCGACGACAATCAAAATTAGTTGATTTGCATTTTTAACATTAATATTTGCTGCCACTTGGGCCACCTTGAAGAGGACACTCGTAGTAACGAAAATATCGAAAGGAATCCCAAACATCTGGTCCTTCATCAAAAAAGTTTTTTTTTTTTTTTTGTTGCCGTTTCCATTTTAATTAATTTGCAAACACTTGGACAAAGTTTATTTCATTCTAACGGGAGTATCTCACATTTGTCTCATCTGCCACCGACGACGAGGGGACAAATCATCCCGACAATCAGATTAAACCACCACCATCCCTGGGCTGGCATAGATTTCCAATTGTAATGAACTTCCATCGAACGCTCTCCGCCTTCACTCACTGTCAATTGGAATATAATCATAGGAACAATATAACAATCGAAGAAGAACGAAAGAGCAATTCAAAGTCCAGGAAGACTGCGTCATCCCCTAATTGAGATGATCACAATATTTTCTGTCGATATACAGATGCGGGAGGGCGGTATATGTCGATGTGTACTCGTATCTATATCGGCAGCAAAAGGCAAAGCCTCACCGTCTGTGTCCCGTCTCAATAAAGCGGATTAATGCCCGGAAAATATATGAAATTCTTTTGCATTATTTTAAAACTTTGTGTGTGCGAAACAAAAATGCGAGAGAGCGCAACGAGCGGCGCGGTGCGGCAGAGAGCGAAAGACTTAAAAGTAATTTTACGTCTGACTAAACATTAATGTGCCAATATTTTATTGTTTGTTTGGAAGAAAGCGATTTCGCACAAGGACTCATTGAGAGTAAAAACTTTTGCCATCGTTAAGTCTGAGGAGCGTCGCAATATGTATGAGCGTAACCCTGGAGGATGAATAAAGTTATCCCAGAGGCGGCGGTTGAGGGCTACACCGAATGAAAAGTAAACAAGGTTTGCAAAGAGTGTACAACTAATGTGAGGTGGATTTGGTGGTGTCTTTCGGGATTTATGAGACCGACAGAGGGGTGTGCCAACTGCCAACCATGGACTACTTACAGTATAGGCAATGGTTCATCTGTTAGAAGGCATTTTGTTCGCGCTGAATGAATGAATGAATCTCTAAATTGGACAAGCTTTACAAAAACATTTTTAAGCCAGACTTAATAAGAAAGTCGCTCCCATTGGGGAGAGGCAAACAAAAAAAAAGTCCTGGAGATGCGGGGCATCGATCCCCGTACCTCTCACATGCTAAGCGAGCGCTCTACCATCTGAGCTACATCCCCGATGAATGCGATTTACCAAAGTTAGCTCAAGAGCTAAACACTTATTGCCATCGAATTGCCACACCCAAGACCCAACGGTGGGCGCACAATTGGATCAAGTCCAACGACCGGTTTTATTGCCAATTACGAACTTGATCACGTCGACTTACAAGCAGCGGTTGTGGTTTCGGCCCTCAAAAGACCGGCACACGAATGGGTTTCGTATCTTTCAATGTCAATGACCAAAGCCAATTGAGTGGACAATTGCGTTGACGCCAGAAAGAATGAGTTTAGCGAAGTAAAATTGGAAAATAATGTAAAACAAGCTTCACATTCGAATTGTAAGTCACAAATTATTGCAGTTCTATGCCATGAGGCATTGATTTGAAAAGTTTGTAAATTAGTCTGTCTGTTTCCATTCCTACTTTCACAAGGTTTTGTTTTACAATTTACCTATTTAAAAATATAAGATAGAAGCTAACAAAAGCAGAAAATATATGCCTGAACAGTAGCCAATAATAGTACAGTGATGCCAACGAAATAAAAAAGATAAAAATGTGACAGCTGACAGTTCGGGGTTAGTAAAAATGGAGCCCTATACGAAAGACCAACGCATTTTCATTGTTGAGCAATATTTTAAAAATAATGAAGGTTTGTCAGCTACAAAATCATCTTCAGTGATGAAGCTTATTTTCATCTTAATAGCTTCGTTAACCGTCAAAATTGTCGCATTTTATAAATGCAACCACAACGCGTGACTGTTTGGTATGGATTTTCGGTTGGAGGCACTGCGGACCATTCTTGTTCGAAAATGCGGCTGGTCAGGCAGTAACAATTAATGGCGTTCCTTACACATCCTCTGTGACTGGCTGGCTTTAATAGAGATATGTACTCTTACACCAGCAGATGTAGCGCACTCTGCTACTAAGGACTTATTGACCTTCGTTAGGGAGGTCTTAGATTAACATCTCCCCATTGTACAGTAGATCTTTCAGGTCGCAGTGTCAGCCAACTGGGCATGGGAAAAAAAAGGGTCTTCGTTCGTTTTAGGCACTAAACCCAGTACAGTTACTGGATGAGTAATTTCCTAATCAGCCGTTTTGGAGATCAGAATTGCCCATCCAAATCTTTCGATTTAACGCCATTGGACTTTTTTCTTTGGGTTTTTTTTTGAAGTCAAAGGTCTATGCCAACAAGCCCACGTCCACTAACGCCTTGAAAGAGGAAATTGGGAGTTGTATTAATGAAATTCAGCCACAATTATGCGAAACAGTCATAGAAAATTTCAATAAAAGAGCAGGTACTTGCCAGCAAAGCCGTAGCGGCCATTTATTCGATGTGCTATTCCAAACATAACCCCGATCTGTATACTCTATGAATCAATAAGCTTTTTAATTAAAAATCTGCATTTTCTATCAAATTAACATTTTGCATGAATTATAGGACATCCTTCATTTTATGAGTGTCATTCAGTAAACCGAAGATCATAAGTATAGACAAAACATACTGAGACTCGCAATAGGGTAGTTCGCGACAACGTCAGTGTCAAATGAGAAAAAAAAACATCTGAGAAACTTGTAGGAAAACAAACTAAATTTTATGTGGCGGGAGAAAGGCATAGATTTGAATTTAATCAAAATTGATATAAATGCTCTGAAATCGGATAAATATTGTTTGCTTTTGTTTGTAGCAATCAAACATAAAAAGTGACCTTCCGCATTAGTGTTTGTTAATCTAGTAATTGTAAAGTACATAATATATAACTTAATGAATAACTTTTCCTTATAAAATTGGAGCTTTTTGCTTACGCAAAAGGCCTTGATGCGCTGAATAAAGTCCGCTACATAGAAAAACAAATTGAGATGGTCGGGAGAGAAGGTTGCTTAAATGTTCAATTATTTCATAAGAACAAATTTGGTATACACTGGAAATGATTGCAATAATAGTTAGAGCATCGCCAAGGGCCAAGATCTTTTTGAAGCCGGATGGTTTAAAGATGTTGAAGGTGGTACTGGGAAAGGTTATTAAAACATGCGAATTGTATGACAACCGTTTAATAACTGTATGTTCCTACATTTAGGTTCTTCATTTCCATCGTCTAGGTTAAAAGCCACTTGAGACTTGGGTGTTGGTAGATTTCAATGGTGAAATCGAATCTGCTCACTGCAAATGTAAAGCCGGCCTTTTTGAAACATGTTCTTATGTTGGGATAGTGCTATTTGCACCGGAAAGCATTTATAGGGACTTTATTGCCAATCCCGTGAGCTCTTTAAACATATACCTAATACATTTTGTTCAACAACGCATATTGTGTGAAAACGAACGAAAAAAAACCCTGAAGGGAACCAGACGAAATTTCCTTAACAAGCTTTAGAAAAAATATCAACGAAATTACAACGTTATAATTAGTTTATTTCCTTGATGTTGTTACCCTTCCGATGGTCTAAATCCAAGTGACCGAGAGATTATTTACATTACAGCTTACATTTGCTTAGAGTGTGGCTTATACAAGGTGGCGCAAAAGTAATCCTCCTATCAGAAAATGCTATAAATTTTGCGATTGGCCCCTAATGTCAGTTCTGTTTTGACATTTGTGTAGTAAACACATGCGAAATACACGTTAATAAACAATGTTACGCTACACTGCTCCAGAACGCGGAATATTGGTGACTATTTATTTGAGCAATAATCGGTCGGTGACTTTGGCACAACGTGAATTTCGTCGCAGATTTCCTAGCCGTCCAACGCCTACTGGTGAAACACTGCGACGTTTAGCCGCTCGCCTCGAAGAGACTGGCACAACACGAGACGTTGCCAAGAATGGCGGGCCCCGGAGCGCCCGTTGTGCCGAGAATATCGCCTCTGTTGACGCGGCCATTTTTTTTGCGAGAACGCCGCTGGTCAAACGACAACAGTGAACGGTGCGCGCTATAGGCCCATGTTTACCGATTTTTTTCTACCGCAATTGGACGATTTAGGACTGGAGGACATGTGGTTCCAACAGGACGGAGCTACGGCACACACTGCGCGAGCCACAACCGATATTCTGAAAGCGGTGTTCCCGGGTCGTTTTTGGCGATTTGCACTAGCCCAAAAGATCGCCTGATTTGACCGCTCCAGACTGCTTTTTGTGGGGCTTTTTGAAGTCGCGGGTTTATGTCAACAAGCCTCAGACTCTTGCAGCTCTTAAAGACAATATCCGTCAAGAATGTGAGGACCTATCGCCGGAAGTTTTGGCCAAAGTGATGGAAAATGCCATAAAAAGGCTCAAATGACAATCAACTGTGGCAGCGGCCATTTACATGACATCATATTCTCGACTTGATGTAAAAAAAATTAATAGACCAAATAAAAATAATCCACAAGAAGAATCAAAGTTTTTCATTTTTTTTTTAAATTACAACAAAAAAACACCGGAAGGTGATTTTTGCGCCACCTTGTATGTATAACACTTCGAAATCATAGCTGACAACGATAGAACAAGATCAAGAGAATTACTGCTAACGTTGTATGCGCAAGTATGATTGCATAAAGAGCTTATTAACTAGAACTTATGAAACTGTTACTTGATAACAAAAGATCATGTAGTTACGTAAAGAGAAAGCATAGGGTAGGTTATGAAAAAATCGTGGAATATAACACATTTAATGCATTGATAGAACTTGTAAAGAATGAAAATTAACATGAGCAAATTTAAACAGCAATTAATGTAAAATGAAGAAATGCGTTCTCCAACACATATACACAAACTTTTCACAGGACATATCTATTTCGTTTTGCTTTTATATTTTTAATTCCAATTCCTAAATTATATTCTAGCTTTTGGTAATGTTTTTAGCTAGTATTTTGCCCTTTATCATAGACTTTTAGTCATAAAACGAAATAAATCATCCCTCCCGCCATATAAAATTTGGTTTGTTTTCCTACAAGTTGGTTTGACGTTTAAGTGAAAGAGAACGCACAGTTATGAAAGGGATAGCTTTGCGAAATACTCTATCCTCTTGCCGCGCCATTTTGTTTTCCTATGGGTGATATGTCAATTAAGAATCCGTGTGACATGCAAAAACATACAAAAAATACAAAAATAAATGCTGCCAACCTCGGCAACCATGGGGAAATGTGCTAGAGTTCGGGAATACCACATTTTTACGTTACTGAATGCCACTGGTTTGTAATTATACATTCTTAAAAGGTGAATAATTTGATTTATTTGGTTAATAAAACTATTTGAAGGAGATCTTCTATACACTAGAAACTTATTAGGACATACATGGTTGCGTATTTTCCGCTTTTGAATATCATTAACTTCGATTTCATGTGTAAATTTTTCTTAGATAACTGAAGAAAATTTGCTCAAATTGTTTTTATTTTCCTTCAACCAATCTACCTTGTTCATTTTTCATTGATATTTTAAGTAAATGTACACTTATTCCTAAACAAAAATATTATCCATAAGTAACGAATAATTTCAAATTTAACGGATAAAATTCTATGAACGCTGTCAGCAACTTTGTTCACAGCGGAAGTGGCATATGCAAGGTGCGAGTGTGTTGGTGAGTAGGAATTTTTAAAGTTACGTGACATTTGTCAGTACGAATTTCTATGTAACAATACCAGCGCACTTAGCATTTGCCACCCAAGTAACGAGAAATCGGCCGAAGTTGGTGGTCTCAGTATTGTCTCTGATCATAAGCACTGGGTCTGGGATAACAGCTTGAAAAAATGCACACTCGCTTTCAATTTTGCTGCAAAGCTGCGAGACAGTTCCTCAAGAGTTTTACCTTCTTTCAACTGCGATTATGAAAAGAAGGCTAAAGGCTGATGTAATAAGTCATGAATCTGGTGAAACTGTCTGACCAGATCATTGCTTTGGAAGATCGAGTAGCTTTTGTCGCAAATAAACGATTGCGGTCTTACTGTTAAAAAAAAAAACAGGGAAAGAATTTAATTTGTCGACGCAAACTGTTAATATCCAAATCAATAATAACAAAACAACGATCTTTGTGCAAAATTTACCTACGTCGGGTAAAAACCGAAAAAGTTATACCGATGAAGGTAGAAAGATGGGAGATCAATTTTGGGAATGTTTGTTAAAAATCCAAGTTAAACTCCCTAAATTCTCGAGCTTAAAATGAAAAAAAAAAAATATAGTAAAAAGCAATTTTTCTTAAGGATATTTAGATGCGCCTTGCTGGTCTCGACTTGCATAAGAGTTTTAAAATACACCCATAAGGTGTGGAACCAGGTTTGAGTTATGGAAGAGAGTTTATTTGAGACCCATGGGTCATCGTCAAGAAGATACTCATCATTCCAGTTAGTATGGTGGCGGGTTTGTGTAATGTTTTTGGATTGAATACCATCCAACGATGGTTCAGATTTAGTTCCAATCGATGAAACGACAATCCAGCACAGAATTTAAACAATTAGGTACGCATTCCCATCTGGCGATAGACTAATCAGTCAGTCAACAGGATAACGCCCCTTGTCACAAAAATTTAAAGAGAAACACACAACTGTTATGTTTTTCAATATGTATGAGGTTGCATTAGAGGAAAAATAACTTTGACACGGAGCACACAGGAGAAAAAGCAGAAATGCAGCAAAAACTAGTCGAAACGGTTTTAAGACAATTACAGAAAGTTATTGAGGCTTGAGCAGGCATATTTTTTTATTAAATAATTTTATTTTGTTCCTTTTTAAATTTCAAATTATATTTAATTTTAAGTAAGACTTATTTGTCAAAATAATTATCACGCCAAAGCAAAAAGTTAATTTTATTCATTTTAAGGACTTAAATTAATTTATTTAAAAATGAATATTGCATAAGTTCATCTGTTAACTAAAGAAGCAAATTTTGTTTTAATGTTTTTTTTTTTCACTTCTTCCTAAAATTCACAAAATTTAACTTAGTTTTGTCGAAATACTTCTGCCCCAGATTTTGAACACTGTTTGCCCCTTTTGATATCAGGAAAAGCTCTAGTTTTCTACTAAATTCGAAAAAAAATTCCCTTTTTCTCGCCTTGGTGAAATTTGTACTTGTTTTCTTATGAAACACTTAAAAACTGTAAACGTATACAAATTTTGGGAAAACCCTCCGGAAAAGTCGGAAAATTGGAAATATCGAAAATTGATTTCTGTATGAAATTTTTTGTGCAATTCTTCCAGAATGGCTTTTCGAATGGAAAAATAGAAAATTATTAGAGGAAAACTAAAAAAAAAATCCGGAGTTTATCGCATGATTTGATGACGATGTGGAAAATTCGTTGAGAAGCTTGCATTTTGGGCGAAGAAGTTAACGAGATAAATAATAGATGGAGCTGTGCTGCGATCAATGCCACAACCCGATAGATGGCGTCATACGTTGACTTAGGCTGTGCGCTATTTGACAGCTGTCTATTCGCATTGTCATTTTCAATGTGCTACTTTTCTTTCTGCCATTGATTCGAGTTCTGCGTATTATACCACTGATTCCCCATAGGCGTATATCACGCATCAAATCCGCAAACGGTACAAGCACTACGATGAATTCAAATTCATTGCGATATTTATCAATTCGATATTTTTTTTTTTGTAGAAAATAAGTTTTCGTGTAAAAAGTGAGGTTATCCAATTGGGTTGCGGGCATTCATTGCCCAAGAATTCGACGACAGCGAAATTGCAAAATCAACGTTTGGGATGAGGTGATTCGAGACGCTTTGGTGGGGCTATGATATTGCTCTCCGCAGATTTTCGTCAAACGCTTCCCGTAATATACTGCTCCCAATGACGGCATGTCAAGAAGCTGAAATTGACCACGAACATGAGAGTCGCATTAGCGATGGTTGTTAATTGGCGTTGAACTAAACACAATTGCAACCTACTATTGAAAACGTTGACTTCCATTAAATTAATTCAAATGCAAGCACTCCGGCGAAAAAATGTTAAAGAAAATCGTGTACCTTCCTCAAGCCGGTTGATGAGTGGTCTCACGGATTTGTGTTCTTTACTTTATGACAGTCTTAATACAAGTCAAAAGAAATCTAAAATTTGCATAGTAATAAACTTACATTATTCAAAACTGACCTCGTACAATCTTGATGAGTCAATTTACAAAAAAGCTGAGCTTTTTTTTTTAACCACTCACTCTACACTTTCGCCAAGTCTCACTTTCCTTTCATATTCCTATTACAATCACAGTAAAACAAAATTTGTGCAACTTGGTTGCTTACCACAGCACTATTAACATCCTCATTCAATTATATCGCAATCACATATCTCGCGTAAAAATCAACCCGCACGTACTCACTGAGCAACAAAAAAACGCGCCGCTAAAAATCACATTAAAAATCATCACAATTACTCTGTCGGTGGTCGCGTCCCACCCTCAATCACCATCTGGTATTTATATCACACATCATTTAAGCGTTCGCACTTCAAAGGAAAAAAACAAAAAAAAAAAACCATCAACACACCATCATCAATATAAAGGCGAACAGCAGCAACAACAACAAGAACAAGGGAAATATCCTTTTCCCATCGGACGATTAAAAAACCCACCAAACAACCGATTTGGGAGCCAACAACGAAATGCCAGGATCCCGCTGGCTGGCCAGGCCACTTAGCATTCCGTTGTGGAACAACCCTCAAAAGTTATATATAACGCAGATGAAAAGGAACAGCCCTCCTTAGTAGGGATAGCGGCAAAGCCGAAAAAAAAAACAAACCAAAACAATACAGTTTGGAGATACCCACAGCACGTGGAGCTCGTGTCCAGTCCACCGTCGATACCCTTAATTGAGACCAAAAGATGTGTGGATCGCAAGTGTAGATTGGCGCCAAAAATACCATGAATGAGCGCCGCAAAGTGCCGTGGAACTCGATCGCAGAACGCATGCGAGAGAACTGTTCCGATGGCAAAGCCAAAAGTAAACATACTCCACTCGCTTGGAGCAGGGAGTCGTGTGGCAATCGTCGACTGGAGAAGTGCCATTAAGGAGTTTTCTTCCATTCGAAAGAAAAACACCCAAATGTGTCCTTCAGAAAACTTCTCTGGAATTGGAATAACAACACGTGACGCAAGTGGGGGTGTACCTAGATAAACAGCACGATTGCATCCATTTTTACTTTTGCAGTTTTGTTGGTTTTTCTACGGGGGGTCCTTTTTTTGCAAAGAAAAAAAAAACACCAAACCAAAAGTCCTGTGTTATTTTTTCCTTTCCTAAGAAATGCATATTTAGTGGAGTGTTAATAATCTTGTACCGGAGATTGGGGTTGAAGGTGTGTTGGATTGTCCTTTGTCTCGCCGAGCAGATAAGTTTAAAAAAAAAAAGGAAGAAATCCTCGTGAAGGTGGAAAGTTTGAGATGATAATTTTGTTATTCAAATTCATTTCTTCCTTGGGTGTGTGTGTGTGTGGGTTTTTTTTTTTTTTGTTACTTTGGTGAAGGGGTGGGGCTACCAATATCTTAAGACAGTCGGCTGTATTTTATGGGTAAAAGTCGAGACGTTTATTCATTTCCGCATTATTTTTTGCCATTGTCCTCGCGTAGAGGATTTTCTTAGTTCGCTCTGGGATGAGACGGGTTTGAATATTTTAATTTAGACCATAATTAAACAAAAAAGGATATCCGTGCGATTTTGCAAAAAAACAAAAACTTGGTGTGCACTGGGTACTATCTCACGGCGACGCACTGAATGTGAATGAGGTTGAATTTTATTTTTCACTTGGGTGATTTTAAGGTTAAAGAAGTGCAAGGGTGAGTGCCTCTCACTGCTCAGCGCTGCGTTTTTGAAGCGATCCTTTGTCTCTTTAGTCGTTTCCATTCGAAATATGTTACTGTATGAAAGTACCTTCGATTAAAAGTCCTCTGTATGGGCCCAATCATTGGGTGATAATCAAAAAAACAAATGCCAATTTGACAAGAGCTGCTTCCACTTAATCATTGGCCACCAATTGAATAGCACAGACGAGTGCTTTCGTGACCAAAAGAAAGAGAGAAAGAGACACTTCAACTTACTGCGTTTAAATGTTTTATTAACTTACCTGAAAAAAAAAGAAGAAAAGTGAGGTTAGAACTTGGCAATAAAATAAAAATTTACTTAAACTAAAGAGTTTTCCAGTAAAGATGAGTCGATGTTGAAATGTCATTTCAGACTCTGTTTGAAGTATTAACTGTTCAAATCCGACAATTAGAAATAAGACACAAAATTCACTATAGAATTTAAAAGTATCAACTCTGCCGACAAATACGTTTCCAAAATTATTTTTATTATTATTAGTTATATCATTATTTTTCAAACTGAAAGCGCTCAACTCAAGAAAGGACATATACAGTCCACTAGTTATCGAAACATTAACAAGACTGTTTTTTTTTTTATTTAAAAGCCTCATTTATGAAAGTATGTTTAAAATATAACATCGTTCAAATATCCGTCGCGGCTTCTCATGGTGGAGCGGATCCGAGTGGCCCAACTTTTAATGACTCTGTCGCATAGATCTGGCTGAATTTGAGCGATGGAATTGGTTATGTTGGCTTTAAGGGCATCGATCGATTGCGGCTAATTGGCATAGTAATGCTATTTCAGAGAACAAAAAATTAAGTGCACGACTGGGTCGAACGTAACTTTCTCGTTCATCAAAATTTGTGGTTCAAATGAATTGGTAGTCAACTGATTGAGTAAATTTTATTTTTAGGGTGCATATTCAATGCCATTGAAAAAAAAGGAAGTTAATAATATTTATAAACTAAAAATAAGTTTTACGTAGCTGTTATAGTACTTTCATTGGAAGTGGACCTTTGTAATGATTTCAAAAACATACCGTAGAAATGCGAATAGAGACCCAAATTTGGGTACTCATTATTGAGAAATATTTATAACATGTCACTATTATAATTTTTGGAGAAAAACTTAGTACGGGATCTTATTAAGAATAATTATATCATCTTTGATATGTATTTTGACCAAAATCGTTACAGCGGCTTTTGTAAAATTTGGCAGACAAAACAGTACCAAATATTGCAATGTTTGCAAAATACTATTGCTTAACTATTTAGCTGAAAACTGGGTACAAGTTATTGTTTGGGATGTAAGCATAACTTTTTAAAGTTTTATGAAAATCGAAAATGGGGTTTTCGAGATATGAGCAGCTTTTAAAATAGCGTTTTCGGTGATTCGAATTGAAAATTAAGGACGCAGAATTTTTAAAACATCAATTTTACTCTAAGTTTGCATTTTGGTCGAAATTGTTGTTGCCGTTTTCAAATAAACTAAAGAAAACTAGATTTTTAAAAAATAACTTTTTTCAAAAATGTATTTTACGATAATACAGAGAAAGACAGAGTTTGCTATTAAGTTAGAAATGACCACATTACCTTAGAAATTAATTTTTGTTACAATCGTTTGGACCGTTTTCGAGATATGTCCAAATTTCAAAAGTACCGTCACTCGATTTTTCAGTGGAAAATTGAGTATGCAGTCATGTTAACTTCACCTACTTAAGCTTAAATATCCATATTTTGGTTGAAATCGTTAGAGCCGTTTTCGAACAAATCAAACTGGAATGAAAATTTTATCATTAATATTGAGGCGCAAAAAAAAACAACCCCAAACTCCAAATCCGAAGTTTGAACGAAATCTGGGCAGCCGTTTAGGCTGTAGACAGACAGACGGACAGAATTTTGCGACCCACTTTTTTGAGTTCCTCTATCATTGTAATGTCAGAATCGATTAACATCACGAGTGCAAAATTTTGTAGGAATACAATATCTTTCTCTTAGTACGTAATCGAGAAAGTTAAAAAGCCTAGCGACAAATCGCACGATCTTGGCGGCCAATTCACGTCACCTCTGCGAGAGATAAACATAACCTCAAATCGTTGCTTCGTGGCGCTCAGGTTCATCCTGCTGGAACCACAAATGTCGACTACCTCCATGTCGTTTAATTAAGGCCATAGGAAATGGGTTAGTATCGTTCGCAGTGCCTGCCTTTGATGGTTATGGACTCACCAACGCCATTTTCAAAAGCCGTTCATAAATAGCCATTCGTCCAAAACTGCCCCTCGTCGCTAATAATTGGAACCCTCTTTCAAACGTTCCTCAGTCCAGTCAGCGAAAAAACGGCGTTGTATATGGTTATTAACTTTGAGCTCCTGATGGGTCAGTTGGATCTTGTCGAGTGTAGACCCAATTCCCGACACAAAATTCGCCCAGTTGAAGTCTGTGAAAGTCGGACTTTCTGTCATGGCGAGTTATTTTCTGCATCGGCTTCTCTCGTAAACGCTCACAGACTGCGGCAATGTTTACTGCCGATCGGGTGTTCCTTGCCTCGAATTTGGCCAGCAAAAGTTGGAGAGTTAAATTTGATGGGCCAATACGTCTACGCGCAACGTTTGCACTTACGAACACTCGTTTTCATAATAAAGTTTCATCATTTGGGCGTGTTGTCCAATCGTGTAACTTGCCATGGTGATTTGGCATCACTGATTAGACCGACGCCACCAAAACAACATGGCCGCCACAAACTGGCAACATAGAGCCCTTTTCAGTAATTTTTTAACAAAACTGCCCTAGAAACTTGTCGTACCACAAGAAGAACCGAAAGCCTCCAATACACCGATAGACAAGATAATGAGCTTTATCAAATCAACAGGATGTTTTGTATGAAACAGCACAGTCAGGGACAACCTTTTTCAACCCGATGGGCATCACACAATGGGTCAGCATTGAGCTGAGTGTGACACGAATTACTTCTCGCCAGCCCACAAACCTAACCTAACTTTTCTAAAAGCATTGACTCATCTAAAATGAGGATTTAGACTTTTCATTCTGTCGTCGAAATTAACGTTAACTCAATTGGCAATCTTTTGCGTTTCAACTGCCATGCCCATGCGCGAAAGAATTCATTCTCATCGGACACGATCGCTTTATTTTTATAGTATTGCCAGCACATTATTTCCTTACTTTAAGTTATAAAAAAAAATCTGCAGAGGGCGTATCAGTAGGTAAGTAAGATCTATTACAGACTAAATCTAAACTTAAGCTTATTACGCTGCTCGAGCTAAATTTTCGCTCCCATGCAAAATGTTCTCCAAAATTTAGCTGAGCTAAACTTAAGCGAACGCATTTAGCAACTCAAGCTAAATAATCAAACTTTTGTTTCAGCATGTACTTCATGTGTCTGTCAGAATTTACCGTGCCCATTTAATGAGTCGGCACATTTTCTCATGCTAAATTGTGACAGATCGTTGTGTATTTGTTGTTCTGTTGCGGAAAAGTATGCAAGGATGCGCTTTTTTAATTATTTACATGGACGAGAAGTACGTAGAATACAAAATATTTGAAATAAGAGAGAATTCAATTTTTTCAAGAAAGTTTTTTCAAAGAACAACTGTTTTCTGTGACACTTAACCACGGCGTACTCTATGTCAAAATTTAGCTAGTGCTTTAGCTGATGTTTGGAGAGAAAAGTTGGAGGCTAGACAAAATTTAGTTTAGCTCGATGAGTGTACTACGCTTTAACAAACATTTGTTGCGAATCTAGTACATTCCTTTTTATATTTATATTGTTCTTATCTATTGTACCAAATTATGCAAATCCCTAACACAAGTTAACTGTCATTTTTCTTTTGACATTTTTTTAATGAACTGGGGACGATCAATTATCTAGTTTAGTAAGTCTGACAGCTGTCTAACTAGACATAAATCGCTTTTGGCAGGCTGAAATCAGTCATATGTATGGAAAGGTAGCCGACGAATCTAGTCAAGAGTTTCGGGACTGCGTACTAAGTTGACAGTTCGCATATGTGGCTGACGTAGAAAAGTGACGTTCCCGACGAATCTAGTTTTTGCGTTCAGGTTACATCTTATCCAGACCAATCTAGTCCAATCTTGAATGTGCACACTTACTTCCGTTTTTGCTTTCACTTGAGCTGGGTCGTTTTTTTTACGACGTAATCTTTTAACAATTGCATAACGTTCAGCGTTAGCGGGCGCATTGGGACATTAACTCAAACCAAACGCTGTCAGATCTATTCGGGCCACTTTACCACGGAACCCATTGATGTTGCCAAGCACGTCTAAACAAACTTCACACACAGCCTACAAATCCAAACCTTACAGTCAAGAAACTAAAAAATAAAAGAGTTCCTGCTCCGCCGTTTTGGTCGTGTCGCAGTTATGCGAACATTCACCACAGATTACAATGTCGCTTCTAAAGGAAACATCGCAGAGAATGTTATCGTAAAAGTTTTCCACTCGCAACCACGACGACGATGACGAAAAATAGAAGAAGAATGAAACACGACATCTTCCTGTAAACGAGCAGTTATTCAGATGATTCCTGAATCTGACCGGACTTTCTCCGACTTTGGCCGAGGACACGCTGTCCTCGTGTCATCAACGTTCCACAAAGAAAAAAAAATACTTTGGTTTCGCGCCGCCGGCGTCATTCCACTCTGACGTCCAGAATGCAGAACTTTTTAAAATCCTTTGCTCATACCACCCCCGTCTTGCTGCAAACAATGAGTGCGAGCATAAATTGAGCGCCAGGACTATACCGTGATGAGAAGCAAATGAGTCTGGAGAAGTTCGGGAAACAAGAAAAATTTCTGTTGGCGATTGATTGGAATTTTTATTTTTATAACCCTCCCAATAATGTCGGTGTGTCCTACCTAAAATTGAAAAACCATACATATCCGTATCCGTATCCCATGGCTCATCCTTCTTGAGAAGCGTCGTCGAGTCCAACGGGTGAGTATGTTTGTGGTAAATTTCTGTCTGTCTGCAGATGGTCTTCTGATCGGGGTTGCTGTTGCGGGTGGGTGTGCATGTTTGGTATTCGGTCAGTTGTCCAATTTGTACGTCTTCTATTCCCGCTCACGTCTTACTCCATGCGGGAGTCATTGAAAATAAAAACACCAAGGGATTTGGATAATTGCTATTTGTGATCCAGATGATTGGTTTGTGGCGCGGACCTTGCCAAAATAAAAACAAAAAAACGACACCGAAAACAAGTTAAAAACATCCTGGGTGTGGGTAATTTATTAAAATTCCTAGAACAAAAGGATCACGAAAAATTGGGTTTGTTATTTTTGCTCGCAGCGCCCCCTCGACTGCCATTCACACTTGGTGGACAGCGCGCGCGAAAAAAATCCAAAGTAAAAAAAATGGTTTCAGGTGAAATTCTTTCGCACTCATTTATAATAATCATTCTTCGTCCTTTTTGTTTGTCCATTCCGGCTTGTGTTTGCACCTTTTGTGTATTTAAGAAAAATTACTTTTCACACCGGACGGCGGACGACACATGATGAAAGGGACATTGTTGGCCTTTTCCATGGCATTTCACCTCTGAATTCGATGGTGGAAAAGTTTGCGGACGACAAAAAGGACAAACATCGGACTAAAAGTGAGAAATAGGAAAATTAACACATAAATTTCCGGCCAATAATGTGAAAAAAGTTTTTGTTTTTGCTTGGAGGATTTTTACTGCTTAAAGCATTCCAAGTGAATAGTCCTGTCAAACTTTTTCAATACATTTACTTTTGCTAAATGTGCTGAACTCCCGAAGAGATATTTGTAAGGGTGGGTGGCGGCAGTTTGGACTGAAATTGACAATTCGCCGAATGGATACCATTCAGCGGAGCATCTGAATTTATCGAGTCAATTTAATCTGCCTATAGAGATGCAGTGAATTGTTTTTACGACAAGGAGTTGTTTTGCGAATAAAATGGTCTCGGTTGAAGGGAAATGCAGAGTTGGGGTGCTGAGAATTTGCAGGAGCTAACTAAGTAGAACCGCGGATTTATTTATATTGTTTAATAAGACTACGACGAATGCAGTTTACTTGACAATATGTAACTTCTAACGAAGCTGTAGGAGGTGACTGAAAGAATGGCCACTTGGCCTTTTAAAGGTATACAGATATTTGATTGGAATCAGCTAAAAAATTTAGTCAACAGAGGACAAAAAAAAGGTCTTTTAAAACTTCTTAGAAAAGCAAAGTAGCTGAGACAGATAGTCCCTTAAGCGAAAAGCGGCATCAACTTATTTCCATGAGAGCCTTTTTTATCTCATTTCACTGTTTGTGAAGTTATTTCTCACTGAAAGTGGACTGTGTGAAGTTGTCTCTCATGTGAAGTTATTGCACTTGAAGTTATATCCCTGCATCTCTCTAGACCAAGAGATATATTTGACTTTGCCGGTGTTTTGGGACACATCAGTCTCATTCGCTGTCAGACAAGTTAGCTTCCTCTGCTTGTAAAGAGAAAGGATACTGTCTTCAGAGGCGAATACCTATTGCACCTTCACTGAACATGATGGACATGATATTGACTTCCTACGATTTTGTAAATCGTTTGAAAGGCATCAACCAACAGAAAGCTTAGATATGCATTACTTAGATTTAAGTGTGGTAAGCAGATAATCAACTATCATGCGACTAAACAAAAGAGTGTGACAGTCTCTATTGACATCAACTGTCAATACCACATTTAAGGCTAGTACCTACGGATCTGTTCCGGAACAAAAAATCCCTTACAAAAGTGAGACAACGAAAACATGAGCCAACAATGTCGCTCTCCTTTTCGGTTTGCAGTACGCTGCTGCTGCGAAATGATGACGAAAAATGACTAATTGTAGTAGATTGCTTGGTACAATTCTCCACTCTCCTTTCGCATGTCTGGGACATTATTTGCTTGCGAAAATTTGACATATGTAGTGTTACCAGCTTGCATAAGAAGTATGGAACCAAATTTGAAAAATCTTGAAGCCAAAAAAAGACAAACTCAAATATAAAGATCAAAAGTGCGCATTTTTTCGCAATTCCTTCAGGTACACTTATTCCGATTACATTGTTTTTAAAGGCGGCAATATTAAATAAAATATTGAGAGACTTTTTTAGTTTCAATTTTCCAATGTTAACAAAATTAAAACGCATATGGAAACGAGTTTTTATATTACATTTGATATAAATGTGTAAAATCAATTGCAATAGATTTCCAGTGCAAGCGAAAAGCAAGTGTTTTTTGCGGCCAGCTTAATATACAAAAGAACCAGTAAAATTCGGTTCGATTTAGAAATCTGAAATCACAGATCAAAATCTGAAATGACCAATCGAAAGGGAAAAAACTCCTTAGAAAGTCTAAGTTAAGGGTACGTTCGCAATAGATGTATACATTTAATAAATTCCTAAGGACCCTAAAAATTCCCGAACCTTAAGGTTAATAGCGTAAATTAGAATAAATCCCAAATGACAACTTTAAGTAGCCAGTGAAAAGTTCGAGCAGCTAAATCAGAGATAAATAGCCAGTGTGGGTAATACTGCTATTTGCGTATCAGCTAATAGCACTCTCCACATATTATTTTTGGCTGACTTTTCGCTGTCCATTTGGGGACCACCGGAAAATTCGTTCCGAGATAGGCCCGTACTATGCTTTCCCGCATACAGAACCCTATTATTGAGCAAGGCACACTACCGTAGAAAAGGCGATGCAATAAGTACCCTGAATTTGTACGTCATTACCGACACTTCCTTACCTACCATTTAGACCACTTGTAATGTAATAATTTGGATGGGTCTTTTTGAGAGATGCGTATGTAAATAGAAATCAGAATAAAAGTAGCCGGCAACCAAGATGGTCGCATAGGAAAATCATTAAAAATTAAAGTGTTTTAATTATCTGGATGTAAATCCGGTAGCGCGCGAAATAACACGCAGTGCAACACTCGTATTATGTCTAGCAGAGCAGCACGATCATGCTGCTAAAAGTTGCCACCGGCTAATGTGCCCTCTAAGCAGATGAAGATACATAGATTGAGACCATAAATGTAAAAATGCTGCATTCCTGCAAATTTCGCGTTTATTTTTGTAAAAGAACTGCATTATCATTGCAGAAGTTTGGCAGCACTTGGTTCATAAAACAAAATTTACAGTCAGTGTTCGGTGCAGCGGCCCCGGCCCCTCTCCCCCTTGCGAACCAGTCATTCCCAACATGACTGACACCTTGTCATAGACTTGAACACCCGACTCTTCGCGCTTAATTTGTGTCGATTGTTCTTTTTCTCTGGACTTGCAGATCGGTACCGGAGGACTTTTTCCCGGACAGTCACCATGCTGTCAATAGAAAAATAGAATGTTAGTAAAATTCGGCAAAATCAACATCTCTTGCTTGACATCTGAGAGATAGTTTTTCATTGCTGCCATACGCCTTTGGAATACACTTCCGCGAAATCTAAGAGAACTGAATGATACATGTCGATTCAGAATCTAATTAAGGCTTTTCCTGACAAATCATAGCAACTAGTTCTTTTTGTCTTTTCTCTTTTTGATTATTCTTATATTTTATTTTATAGCTTCGATGATGAAACAAAATTCCTTATAGGTATCAGTTCAGAATAAGTTCGGACTTTACCTTCAAGTTCACGACAGTTACGCCAAAGCACACATCGGGCAACGCGATCGTGATTTCTAGGGAACCTTTATGGCCAAAACACATGTGCAGGAGTTCTGGACGCAGCACAGAATGCAGTGCTGCAAGTAAAACAGATGTGCATAAAATTGTTTGACATGCCTTCCATCGGCTAATATGGCTACTGTCATTCACCGACTGAGCAGCTGATGTGTTTGCAACCAAAACAAAAACAAACACGATCAGCAAATGTCAAAAGCCGATGATCCCAAATACTTACAAATAATTGAAATTGCAATTTATTTTCTTTTGTGTTGTGGTACGCATGAATTTTGCAGCAAATTTGCAAATGTTGCAGTGATGCGGTGAGTGCAGAATTTACGTCTGCCTATATCCATATAAACATGTGTATTCTAAACATGAATTCTGCACATGTGTATTGGGCATTATAGTCAGAAAATAACAATTCGGTCATACACTTAATTTTTCCCGGTCTCAATTTATTGTTTTAGGTTTCAAACCTCCTGTCAATTGTCGAAGAAGTTCTTTCTTTCCGATGTGTTTTCTTTTACTCCGAGCAATCGCCTGACATTCTCCGAGAAGATGAGTAGCCAGTTCAACCCAATCTCATAGTGTGCTTCTTCAGAAGGCGAAAGTCCCTGTCGTTGTTCTTAACTTTGCTCTGCTGAGTTTTATAAATTCCCCATATTTTTGCCGATCTAATTCTAACCTTAGAAACCCTGCACTTTTCTAAACCACCTTGAGTCTGCCAAATTGGTGGTTTTATCGAAAATAATTCTCGCAGCTAAGGCTATTGGTGGACTTATGCTCAATTTATTTCATTCAGTGGGAGCTCGGTAGCTTTTTGGCCAAAACGTCGTCACTTTTGCTACCCTTAACACCGGGGTCCAAATATCCAACAAAATCTGATTCTGCGTGTGTTTTGGACTTTTCTCTTTACTAATACGAGTACTAATTGCTATCAACTTCCATTTGTGCATTAATGATGAGATTGTCTGTAAAAGACTGCATGTAGATTGAGGTTCCATAAAGAAACTGATTTTCTATGCGGCGGTTTTGCCACATCAGTTCAAGTAAGAGCCACATTCAGGTCCTTTCTGTTATGAGAGTTAGTTAGAATAAGAAAATATCTTTTAACAAAGTAGTCTAAGGCTCAAATTCCTGAAGTTAAACAGTAGCAGAAGCACTTCATGAACCACGATCTGACGAAGTGATTAATTAAAAAAAATGGCTACCCAAGTACCCCGAGTACTGAATGCAGCTTGTGGAATTTAAATTCCGATGAAGTCTATTGGTAACAACAATGACACTCTCACTAGGTCGCCCTAGAGTCGTAAGTTTTTAAACTCTTTCTTGCCACCAAAATTAAAAATTCGTTCAGATGTCCCTATGTCACTCTTCTGGTCTCTGCCAAGCCCAAAAATAACAAGGCCTTATTCAAAATACAACACAATGTGGAGAAAAATATAATTTTGGAGATGCGGGGCATCGATCCCCGTACCTCTCACATGCTAAGCGAGCGCTCTACCATCTGAGCTACATCCCCATGTATGCGAATGGTCAACTATATCGGTCTACCAAAAGGCCAAAGTAACTCTATTGTCACTTAACTTGGCCAGTGCATTGGCATTGAAGTCACGTCGATGCGTAATTGGTTGTTTGGTATACTTTCACTTTTCTTTGAAATAATGCCAATTGGATTGTTTTGGACTGTAAGTCGACCACAATACATCGGGGATGTAGCTCAGATGGTAGAGCGCTCGCTTAGCATGTGAGAGGTACGGGGATCGATGCCCCGCATCTCCAAATATCCTTTTTGGGGAGGAAATCCTTTTTTTATTCCTTGCAGTCAGTAGTGGAAGGTGTCACTGGTTTCGTGGTCATATGGCACATCCGGTCAATCATTGCCAGTTTCATCCTTGCCTGCCCTTGGGATAAACCGTAGTACAGTACGCTTAATAAAAAACCTTTTCCTCATCACAGTCGAAGGCTAGTTATGTTAAATAGGCTCGACATACGGGCCATTTATCCGAGACAGGGTTATAGACACAAAACAAAAACCTCGGCACATTTTTCTATTTTTCTCTCGCGTAATTCGCTTGACATCACGTCCTTAAAAATGGTTGAGCTTAATTTTATTACATTCACTATGCCCTCCCGCCGCCCCCATCGGAATTTACCACACTTGTGACTTCACATATGAAATATTGCCCCACCAAGCTGAGGGGGGTAAGGAGATTTTGCCTCCCTGATGTTATTAACACTCTCACTTCCGTTTGCTTTAAAAGGCAGATGTTGCCGAAAGAAAAACAATTCAAACCCATTTCTGGAAGAAGGACGCGTTGGCTTTCAAATGCGTTATGATGGAGAAAACGTGTCGATAATAGATGGGTATGGGGTTCGATGTTGTTCGATGAGAATTCACAACACTTCTCCATATTGGCGCAAGTGGAGCATGGGAAAACGAAAAACACTTGCGTCCTGATCCCTAATGCGATATAAATGCCCAAAAATTCGATTCAATGAATCGTGTTCTCCATTTCGGTGAGGGTGGGTCTACAAAATACACCAACTCGTCCTTATTATCATTAGAAACGTTATTTGTTTTGGTTAAGTGTAAAATGCTCGTGTCTACAGCAGCGTATGTCCATCATGCCGGATTAGCAATCCCGAATGTGGTTATGTGTATTAAATGGAGTACTTGGTTAGGTACTGAAACCAACTACGACTACGACCAAGTGGTGAGAATACACTTTTTTGTTCGTTTCCTCATTTACAGGCGAGATGTGTGAGCTTTTTTATTTACTTGTCCTTGGTGAGGGATAAAATCAAGAATATCATTATGATAATAAAAGTGACGCCAGAAAAAGGGTTTTCGCTGCTTTATCTGTCGCCTAAGTAAATATACTTTCGTATGAGGGTTTTCTCTGCTGAGTTTGTACATTTTGTTTCAAAGTAGATGAGTCGATTTAGACCAGGGGATGTTCCAGGTGGGGAACTTATGTATATAGCGTTTTGAACCGCATAGAACCGGCCCACTTCGGACTGCATCACCACAGAAGAAAGATCCGCCATCGACTTGAAAGATCAACGATCACTAAAAAATGTCTTCACAACCACAATCAGCAGGTGGAAAGTGTTCGTGCAGATAGACGACAATTCCTTCTCTGATAGGGCCAAGATGTTAGTATGCATATAAATAGGATGCAAACTGTCGGATATGGAAGTTGACTTTGTTCCAAGTTTATTAAAGGTAAGAGAGGTTACTTACTTAAGGTGGCGCTACAGTCCGGGGTGGACCTGGGCCTAAGAGAGGTAAGAGGTAAGAGAGGTTACCAGTTCGTTAAACACGGTCTTAAGGGATGTTTTTTGATACATCAGTGACGCCTTAAATTTCTGGAAATTCCAAAAAGACCAAGAACCGCTATAAAATTGACGAACCCAATGCGAAATATAATCATCAGTGCACTCTTGATGACTTTGCCGATCTCTCGATCATATAACCCTCAACTAAACTGATTACTTTGCAAATTTGCAATCGAGGACAGGCATGCCTCGATTATCTTGGATGACCGAACGTCTTGGAAGCCCATCGTAGACTCGGACCACTACTTCGTAGTCAGTGAAGCGGCTGCAAACCGTCACGATGGTCATATTGTTAGCCTCCAGAGAGGAGTGACAAATTATCGCATTACGAATGAGGATTCTATGGTCTCCATTTCTACGCAGGCATGAATGTCGACTCACTAGACCAAGTACAAAATTTTGTAGCATATATCGGTCGCTGCCAACCCTAAAAAGATTGAATGCAACACGTTCCTTCAACTGAATATGTGCATACTTATTTTATTCACATCATCACACACTTACAGCGTGAATACTTTGACAGTCAGTAGGCTAAGAGGCGACAGGTTATCATCAAAACAAAAAACTAACTTCTGAAGGATTTTAAATGCGAGTGCACTTTGAGTTGTGGATATTTCTCCAGCTTTTGATCAATGATAAGCACTTCCCTTCGATGCATTATGAATCGTTAGTTTATTATACATCATTTAATTACCAAAAAAATGTATTTGCAATATTTGTATGCACACCGTTTCGTACGAGTATTCCTTTACAAGAATCGTTGACCATTTTTATCAAAACAAAATGCCACTACAAACTACTGTGTTCTAAATAGTTTTAGCAGAATCAACCCCAAAAGGACATTGTCATTACAGACAGTCATAGGAAGAAAGATCCCAAAAAATATTAGCCAGAGTAGTTATCTACTGCCTCTTGTACCCACTCTTTGAAATTCTGGCTTAAATCTATCTGAAATGTTGACAACATAATTTGTAATTTCTTGCCATTGGAACTTGGAAACGTACGACTCACCTTCTCATGTCATTCTTTTTCTCTTTACCACCTTGAGTTGGATTTCGGCTTTTATCGTTTGTGTTGTTTCTGTGATGGGATGCATTTCTATTGTTGGATTCTCGAGAATGCGACGAATGTGAATTCGAATTGGACCCGCCCGATGGTTTCGATTGGGATTTTTCACCTGAATTTTGGGTAGCACTTGAATCCATTTTACGGTTTGGATTTATTATTATTTCACTAATTCATTTTTATACAACGAAAATGTATTATATTCACTTCACTTTACACTTTGAATCTTCTAAATGATAATTCACTTTGCACCTACACCAAATGCTGAATTGCTTCATTACGAAAGTAGATAACAAAACTAATAGCTGAATAAGGGAAAGAATATTTTAATTAACAATTGCAGATGAGATATTGTTAGTTAAATGCACTGGCAGTGAGTTATTTGTTAGAAAATAAAAGAAAAACTTGGGATTTCTATGGTAATTCGCCATTACCACCACACGTGACAGCTGACATTAGCAAAACAGCCGGACAATAACAGATGTGAAGTTGGTTGTAGTTGAATATTTATAGAACTTGCGCAGTGTGCACCAGTGGCTCTAAAGCATGCAATAGTTTTCCGCTTTATTTTTTTTTGTAGTCAGAACATTATCTACTTTTATACTTAGCTTGTTGGGACTTAAAAAAAATAGTTGCAACTACAAAATCTCGTAGACTAAGTCGATTGGTCAATTAATCATTAGATTTGTGTTTATAATGACACTTCCATACTGAATATATGCATAAAACATCTAAGAGGGGCAGGAAATGAATCGAATTTTATTTTTCGTGGAAGTTGGTTAAGATTGTCGAAAGACTACGAAGGTTCTTACCATACGCACCTAAGCTTTGCGAATTTCGACAATGAAATCTAAAATTATACGGAAATGCATAACTTTATCACACAAGTGAATAGTCTTTATCACACAAGTGAATATTCTAAATTCTCTCAAAATACCTAAATTAAAAAGGCTGCGTCAAAACGAGCTTCCTTGCTGAGAATCGTGAAAGTTTTAAGTCAACTTTAGGTAGGAATTTCTAGACTACCTACATCAGTTGCCTGCCACCCGTTAAGGTCAATAGAAAAAATACTCACATGACCAATAGGTATATCAAAAACTTAAACCTTCCGCATTATTGGTAACTTTCTGCGTAGTTTTATTTAATTCATTTATTTAATTTAAAGCGTAAGGAATGCAATTAAAACCATTATTTAAAAATCAATCCATTCAGAAAGTCGGCACAAAGACAAACAATAAACTTTAGTTCAATTATATGACAACAATTTTTTTTACAGCTCAGCTCTCGAGTTTTTAGAAAAAAAAATGTTCAGCTGAGCTTCCGAAGCGATACCTTTTGTATTTTACCGTAAAATGAATGAAGTCGCATTGAACGTAAGAGGAAGAATCGCTTAAGAACTAAATGCGATTCACTATGCATAATATGCTCATTTTCGAAAAGGTGTGATAGGATTATTTGCTTCCTTGGGTCTAGTTTGACAGAGAACTATCAACAAGCACCGTGCAGCAAGGTTGTATGAGAAAAGCAGCTGAGTCATATACAAACATCATGTTGACTGCCTTGCTACTTAAGTACACATTAAAAAAAAACATTCTACCACCCTTCAAAGCAATTTATTTCCTTACGCTTTTAAAGAAAATTCATTGTCACTTTCCCCAGCCCTCCTATCACCTATGTCAAAGCATTAAAGTTAAATTAACGAATCAGAAAACGTATCTTCGGGTCATAAGTCTCTTTCACCATCCAGCAGCCGCCAACAATCCATGCAGCGTATGTTCTATTGAGAATACCTATACGTACGCATTTTATGAAATTACCCCCACCCGACTACTAACCAATTTACAATTCGTATTTACACGGCTGTCTCAATATCACAAAACAAAAGGTACTTTCCTACCCACACCCCTCCCAATTCGTAAGAAAACATGTTTAACGACATCGTTATTACCGAACCCGAAGGAGTTATGAATAATTAAATTCAGCTCAAGCCAAGTCAAGGCTGTTTGCTTGGAAAGTTTTCTCGCCAAAAAAGAAAGGAACTCCTCGTACATTCCTCGAAGATGTCTCACACCCGCAACCAAACCCTTCGGCAATGTTTTGGTTACCAACTATCAACTCACAGTCGTCCTCGTAGCACCTCACGTCATTCCACCGAAGTGTGTCGTTTCTTTGGTGTTTAATTTTGAGTTTTAGTGCGGTGCTCCTGGAAACCAGAAACCCAAAGTTACACTCCGAGTGGTTTCAGGGTTGGTTTAACATTTGGTAGCTTGCCTGCCAACATACAGGCTTCTAGTTGGGGTTGGAGGGGGGTTGAAATTTCTGGCGTTAATGATTTCGCTTCCATTCAGACATAGATTGGTTATCTAACGAAACAGTGGAAGTAAATAATGATTCAATGGCTTTCAGTGATTCTTTTGTTTAATTTTTTCTTAAGCCGCAGGCAATTAACGGACGGTTTTCGTTTTTTTTTTGTCCACTGTACCGGAGTAGCCTCATTTGGATAAATAGCTTTTAGCCAGTCACCGGGTGTGAGTGGATATTTTTAAGAAGGACACGCCGAGCAATTAATGCCTTCGAGGCGAGAGAAAACGATTCTTGGTAAAGCAATCGAAAGTTTTACAATTACAGTCAGGATTTTAATTAGCCTGCGGTAAATTCAGGAAAGTGTTGTCTTACACGACAGGGAGGAGTGAAAATTTCTATCTACAGTGTGAGTGCAAAGCGGTTACTTATATTGTATAAATAACAAACAAATGCTAACCGATAGCTTTAGAAACAAGGTGCAAACTTTTACATTGATTACTCAATCCAAGTTGACTTGTCACAAATAAAAAAAATAAAATTGGAGATGCGGGGCATCGATCCCCGTACCTCTCACATGCTAAGCGAGCGCTCTACCATCTGAGCTACATCCCCCACGCAATTCTCCGTACAAAATTGTGAAGTTGTCCCTGTTCACTAGAAAGATTGTTTTTTTACCTTAGTAGCGATACAAAATGAAAATCTTATTCAAATTCCGTGAAGTCGGTTAGAATCGGATTTGCGTAGCATGATAATGATAAGATAACCAAGTGCTGCTAAAATCTTCGTGACACGGAATGTCAGAGTCACTACTTTTTTTATCTGGAATGGAAATGTTATCTATTCCGATTAATCCATCTACGTTGCCCAAATTAAAATTAGGAAGATATAACAAAAACACAACCGTAACGGCAATTAGCAACAATTTTGATGAAAGCCTATGGTGCAAATTTTTTGCCAGCTGTCATTCCCCAGGAGACCCGAACCAGATGGTCCTTATTTCGGATCGGATTAAAGTTCATCGGTCAACAAATTAATTTAATTGGGTTCGAGACTTTGAGTCTTCTACTTCTCCATAACCGCTCGAGCAAAGATATACAGAAGAACCTTTTTTTAAGTGCTTTTAGCAGCCATTAAAAAGTTGAGGGAACACTTTCTGGCACAACAAAACCGATGCGATGATGGCCGTAAGGAGTTTTCGGAGTTTTTTTTTTGTTGTTTTCATTTCAATCACCTGACCCATCGCCTTTTCGGAAAATATTAATTATTCATGATGACGGTTTGTTAGCTTGGACTTGGATGTAGATTTATAGAGATTGATGGAAGAGTGGCATATTGATTGTGAATATGGGGAAAAAAGGAAACAGTAAAACAGGCAGAAGACGTAGTTAAATTTTTTTAAACAAGAGAATTTATACCAAATGTGTGTTGCGTGCTATCCCATACTATTTCCATTCATTAATTGTTTATTATATAGTTTTTAAATAACTCCAATTTTGATACATCTTTTTAGGACTTATTGCCAAAGGTAAGACACTGGCCGCATTCAAGAATCTAGTCATCTTAAGTCGACTAGATTGATCTGGATGAGATGCAACCTGAACGCAAAAACTAGATTGGTCGGGAACGTCACTTTTCCTGCGTCATCCCCATACGCGAACTGTCAACTTAGTACTCAGTCACGAATTTCTTGACTATATTCGTCGGCTACCCCTCCATAGACGTTAACTGAAACAGCTGCTCACATGACCGATTTCGACCAATCAAAACCGAGATTCACTTAGTGAAAGAGCTGTCAGACTTACTAAAGTAGATACTTGAACGTCCCCACTTGCACCCAAAAAAATCAGTAATGCATTCTGACACTAGCTGTCATTTGAAATGTTGAAGTTTCAGTGGGATCGCCAAACAGGATTTCGATTTTTTTTTCCGAAATGTTGAATTTAGGTGCATTGTAAATTAACTATTAATTTGTGTCATTTTGTTTAATTTTTTTTTCATTTGAAAGAGTAGTTTCCCGATAACGTCAAAGATAAATGAGAAGAAGAAAACAATAAGCAACTGTTAGAAAACTTGAAGGTAAACAAAAGAGTATACGACCCAAACGCAAAATAGTTGGCCCGTTTACTTTCCTTCTTATGAAATTCAAAAAAAAAGATTGGAACTTCAAAGTAAACAAACAAACTCAAAATTTATTTATTTAAAAATAATTCTTCATAAAATAATAACAGTTCATTTAATGATTAAATAAACGAAATTATTGTAACTCATATAACGCAAAATAGTTGGCCCACTCTTTTATCGACGCAAAAGAGTTGGCCTAATACAAAAATAACTCTCTTTTACCACTGAGTGACGTCACCTTTGCTTTTAATAACGGCTGTACTTCGACTTGGAAGAGTTTCCACTTAATTAAAGCAGTATTCAGGAGTTATGCCATTCCAAACTTCTTGGATCTTTTCCTTCAATTCATATTCAAGTTTTTAGCCGGATTTGTTCTTAATTCTTTTTTTCCTTTTTCCCCACAAAGTCTCAATTGGAGACAGGTCCGGGCTATTTGGAGGCCACGTTAGAACTGTAATGGTGTGTTCTCGAAGCCAGCTCATATTTTGCTTGGCTGTATGACATGATGCGCCATCTTGCTGAAATGTAAAACTGCCATCTTCTGTTTGCAGCCTCGGAATCTAAGGTAAAAGTTGTTGTCTTGATACCTGCTGGCATTCACAGTACCATCGATGAAGCGAAGGTCACCTACTCCTTGAGCAGACATACATCCCCATACCATTATTGAAGCGGTAAATTTAGTTTTTCGTCTAAAGCCGTCTGGGTGAAATGCTTCAGCTGGCGTTCTTAAAACTCTTGATCGTAAGTCTCCAACACAAAGTTCGAATCGAGACTCATCGCTCCATATTACACTCCTGCATTGCCTTAGCGTCCAATTTTGATGATCACGAGTCCACCTTAAGCGCTTCTTTTTTTGCAAAGGAGCTAAAAGTGTTTTTTTCTTTTGTCTAAGTGACGGGTTTTTAGAAGAAACAATTTTCTAAGTTAATAAAACAAAAACAATTTGTTTAAAAATTACTGTATAAAATTTGTATCCCGTTTTCTTCATTTTTCGAATGCAGATGTCTCTTGAAACTTGCTTTTTAATCACATTTTTCCACTCTAAGGTGATATTTGCCGTTGTGGCACGACGATATTTCTTGAAGATTTTTCTTAAAGCCCTTCTGTTACGATCGTTAGCAATTGATGGTCTTCCAGTTTTCTTCAGTGGGTTCACATTTCCAGTCTTCTTGAATAAATTAATAATGTTTCGAACTGAGGACCTCGATATTTCCAAATTTGTTGCGATGTTATATGCCGAAACGTTTTTTTTGTGCGCTTTTATTATTAAATTACGTATGTCTTCCGATAAACACTTGCCACGCGCCATAGTGAACTTTGATTGCGACTGCAATCAGTGAATGCCTGACTTGAGACATCCGCACTTAAATAACGCAACAATAAACTGTAAATGTCAAGAGAGAAAGACATTATCCGGGTTAGGCCAACTATTTTGCAGCGAAAAACTAACGGGCCAACTATTTTGCAAAGAAAAAAAATGGGTAAACGCATTTGAAAATGTATATGATAAAAAATACAATACTAGGCCAACTCTTTTGCGTTTGGGATCGTATAACTTAATGGAACAACTTTTTGCCTAAAAATGGTTTATAATAGGCGTTTTTCTTTCTTAGTTCAGAACATGATCAAAGCGCACTCTATTACCTTAGAATAAATTGACTGATCAGTCTGATTAAAAACCTCAGCACATCATATATTTTGACAGATATCTAAAATTTACTTGTCGACTAAATTAGTTTGGACTAGATGTTACTTGAAAGCAATTGAATTCATTTCGTTTATTTAGGAATATTTAATTATAAAACAGGAAAATTTATATATAAGAAAAAGTTAAAAACAAAATCAACAAACAATATAGGAAGAAATATGCATAACATTAAGTACTTATTCATACCTTACTTTTACTTAGTTAACAATTTGTTGCTAAAATCGTTTCAAATTGTTTTTCTATTTGCAATTCATTGGCGAGTTCATTGGACATTTTAAAACCATCGTAAAAAACTATATTGTGCTTCTTCTGTTTTAAAAAGTGGAAGACGCAAACCATAGACAAATCTTACTAAGTCACCCCAACTCGCAATCCTCTTGCCGCTGGCCCAGCGTTGCCGGAATGAAATATTATTAGGGAGTAGTGCAGCCAGAAAAGGGGAGTATTTAAAAAAAAAATAGCAGCTCAGATATATTTATTTTTATTTAAACAAAAATCATTAAAAAAATCAGTTAAGAAAAAACTAAAAAAAGAGGGAAATTCCATTAAATTTGAAGTGAATTAAATTTATTAATGTTTAAATTACACTTTGCTGCAAGTGTAAGATATTTCAAGACTTTAAAAAAAAATAGGAATACGAATGTGAAAGTAGGAGTACGGGAGTACGGAGGTGTTGAAAGTAGTACAATACTCCTATGGGAGTACTTTCGGCAACGCTGCGCTCGCCCCATCAATTAAGAATCCGTGTGACATGCAAAAACATACAAAAAATACAAAAATAAATGCTGCCAACCTCGGCAACCATGGGGAAATGTGCTAGAGTTCGGGAATACCACATTTTTATGTTACTGAATGCCACTGGTTTGTAATTATACATTCTTGAAAGGTGAATAATTTCATTTATTTGGTTAATAAAACTATCTAAAGGAGATGTTCTATACACTAGAAACTTATTAGGACATACATGATTGCGTATTTTCCGCTTTTGAACATCATTAACCTCGATTTCATGTGTAAATTTTTGTTAGATAACTGAAGAAAATTTGCTCAAAATGTTTTTATTTGCCTTCAACCAATCTACGTTGTTCATTTTTCATTGATATTTTAAGTAAATGTACACTTATTCCTAAACAAAAATATTATCCATAAGTAACGAATAATTTCAAATTTAACGGATAAAATTCTATGAACGCTGTCAGCAACTTTGTTCACAGCGGAAGTGTCATATGCAAGGTGCGAGTGTGTTGGTGAGTAGGAATTTTTGAAGTTACGTGACATTTGTCAGTACGAATTTCTATGTAACAATACCAGCGCACTTAGCATTTGCCACCCAATAAAAATATAGCTTGTAGGCAAGTAACGGGAAATCGGCCAATGTTGGTTGTCCCAGTATTGTCTCTGACGCAAACTTTTTCTGTTACGGACATTATAGCTGAGCAAATTACTAACATAATATCATTTTATTACATAGATAACTGGGAAACAATTTATTATTCATTTTAAACACAAAAAAGTTCTTAATTGACCTTTGTTGAACACTCAACCATTTCAATTCATTTAACACGTTCACAATCGGAGTTACCCAGTGACATTTTAATATAATATTTTGACATTTATGTAATTTCTCTTACATTGTACTATTTGCTAAACATATAATCGTTAAACGGTATTCAAAATGGGACTTATTTATCGCATTATATACATTTATTGCAAATGATTGAGATTCTTTTTTGTATCCTGTCAAAAAACACTTAACTTAATTTTCCCTGAGAGATGTATGCGATGCGGCTATTAGGCCATATTTTTCACTCCGGGTGTAAATCAGGTTAAAGTTAATTTTACACCCGACCATTTAATCCGCATTTCAAAATCCTTATCCATTATATTCACTCAAAAACATGCATTAAACCTGCTGGAATAAGGATGGATTTAAACGCGGATTTAAGAGAGTTTAAACCGATTTTAACCCGTTTTAAACCTAAGCAATGTTAAATTTCGGAAAAAATGACATTTGTTTTTGTTTTGTTGTAACTTGGATAATGATTTTATTTGTTGTGGGCCCAGTTTTATTTTTAGGTGTATTAATTATGCCGAAATTTCTGTATCAACGAAAGTCGCCTCCAAAATCTACCACATCGTAATCGTCGTATAATACAAATGTACTTTTGAAATCTTGAACCTTTAAACTTTACATTACATCCACTCAAAGCCACTGTGTAGTGCGGCGTTCACGCGGGAGGAGTTATTGGGCTTTAGTTTTTTGAGGATGCGGTCGCTACATGGCCGTGATAAACGATTTCTTACTGCCGGAATTGGATATGCGAGGCTTGGTGAACATGTGGTTTTAACAAGTCGGTGTAACCGCAGACACAGCACGAGTTCAAAAGTTTTGACGTGGCCCGAAATATCGCCCGATCTAACCATCACAGACTTTTTTCTTTGGGGCTACTTGAAATCTTATGGGCTTATGCCAACAAGCCTCAGACAATCGCAGCCCGTAAGGAGAATATTTAACAGGAATGCGAACAGTTATCACTGGAAATAATGTGGAAAGTCATATAAAATGCGATAAAACGGGCACAAATGTGTTTCAACACTGGCGGCCGAATCAGATCGCGTTGAACATGCTCGGAACAAAGCAAGCTCTCGACGTGGTCGTGCTCTGTTCATTGCTTTGCTTTTAAACGAAAAACATTGCCGAATTAAAATTTAGATTGTATAAATAAGAAGTATTTCCAAAAAGTATTAAATAGTGCATGTGTACAGTCTTAGCATATTTTCAGTTCTGCGAAATGCCCTATTTTTTATGATTCCCTGCAGAAATCCTGTACATCTCAAGGAATTATTGTCCAGTGAGAGGTAAGAAGCGATTTTTTTTATCAGAATATAAGCTGCACATGCAGACATTTGCATTTAGTGCTCCATCCTGTGCGAAATAGTTAAATGAAAAATGCGAAGCTTGTGACAGATCATAGGCGTGACTATCATTTGTGGTTACACAAAAAACAAGACGTCATCGGTGGGTTAAAAATCATATCTAAAAATGGAACACTGCAACAAGCTCAGAAATGAAACCCTTTTGCTAGAAGTATATTTGAAAGTCGATTGTGAATGTAGTGGTAGTCTCTGTGCAGTCTACCCTTTTGTTTAGTAATCACTTGAAGTCTGGATGGGCATGTCAGAGGATTGACAGATCGGGCATTTTGCGTACATTATAGGTGATCTATCAATCTTTCAAATTGAGTTAATGTACACAGTGTAAAACAGAACGTATAACTTACTACATTCAGAGCAAATTTAAACGCCTGACCAACCCATCGAAGCTACCGACTAGGTACATTCATTTCCATGTCCCTTTCCATAACACTGATGCTCTTTGTAAACCCCGTTCCGAAACAACTCCTTCAAAAGTTCTTCAGCACCATTGAAACCTCCTCAAACTGACATTCTTATCTCTCTCTGCCCACATGCGAATATCACAATCAGAGAATGTGTCCTTCCGCTTGGGAGATATTTAATTAAAGGACATCTTCTAAGAAGTCTCTCTATCGCCTAGTAGCAATCAATAGGCGGTAAGTTTCCTCCTTTTGTGCACGAAAACTATCAGAGAAACAATTCCTCTATTTCCATTGTGTGTTGGCAAAAAGCAGCGGAAATTGGAAAATCAAAGCCAACGCCCGAATTCATAAGCACACATGCACACGCACACCCATTTTCCATCCCGCATTTGAATATCCTTTGGCTGAAAAATAAATTTCTAATCTGCACTCTAGCGGGTGTTCGCCATCTATTCAGACTCATTCGTGTAAGTTCATATGCGCATAACCCTTAACACATCTGCGAGCTCCAGAGGACACCATTTGCATAGCTAAGCGCCGATTTAGTCCGAAAATGTTCTCCTAATTGGCTGCGATAGCACCCGAGGGACCAATGTAAGTGACAGCGGATACCATCATCGTCATCATCATCTTTTCTGCCGCACCATCATCATAATCCGAGCGGAGTCCTGCAAGTGGATCTGTACAGTGTTTATCCTTTTTACGTTCGAATGGTGGGCGATGGTTAAATGGTTGGTTATCGTTGTAATCGGTTTACACGCTCGAATGGAAATGAAATTAGCATTTCGGTTGGCTTTTGGGTGCGCTTGGAAATGGTACCTTAATATATCGCTGAGCGATGACCCCTGGACACGAAAACTTAAGGGGGTCGTCTTTTCATTTTTATGGTACTTCTGCGTTAGATACGCTCCCGACAAGAAAATAAATTCCAGTGATGTACGAGTATTATAGCAATAAGAAGAATCGCTGTTTTTGTTCGGTGGGCTATTGGGAGGCGGACGAAATACAAACAAATCGATTAGGGAGTATGTTGTGAATACTCTCGAAAGACAAATGGCCCGCATTGTGTCCCTCATCAGATTGGTTGGTATGTAGGTACATATAATAATTGTATATGTTCATCGTACATTTCCATCGAGACATAAGATATTACAAGCGAGTTCATCAAGTTTTAAAATTCTGACATTAGAACTTTTACAAATAAAATTGAGCTGAATTGAATTGAAAAAAATTGAAGGGTGAGTGAGATGGCACCAGGGTGCGCCATCTTTTACAGTAGTTGACAGCTCTCTGTGATTTCCTTCCAGTTACTTCTTTCAAGAAAGATCTCTTCAGTCGATACTTGTAAACCAAAATTTAAACAACAAAAATTTATCAGTGTTTAAGATTAAGCTAAGTATCCTGCTCGCGCTAAATTTTGTCTCCCATACAAAAATGTCTACAAAGATAAAATTTAGCGAGGCAGTTTAGCAAAATTCTTAACTTCCTATAGATGGGCCGATGACAAGTCTCCACTCATTTAGCTCACGAAATAAATGCCCGGTACATTAAATCGAAGATAAATTTTGACATTACAAGCCGAGGAAACAATTTGTGTTGTGTTTACTTTGAAAGTGTTTTAGAGGACACCGCAGAAAACATTTGTGCGATAAATAAAAGTGAACGCAAAACCAAAAATTCCGTTTCATGCGATAAAAAAACATAAAAAATTGCAGGGCCTGTGGAGGAACGATCAGCAATATGGAAATTGCAGAAAAATTCCAATGCAAATAGGGATTTACCCGACACGAAGGAACGTGTCTTCGTCTGCCTGCTACTATAGAAATTATTGAAGCTGCTGCAGCAATGATAATATCTTCTTCAATTTTGCTAATATCTTTTGTTTTGGAACGATTCAAACAATGCATTGTCTTTAAAGTTTGCAATTGGAAAATTGTATGTACGCGAATAATTAAAACAACGTTTACTGAACAAATGGTTTTTGTCCCATCTGTATGATGTTTAATAATTTAGCGAGCATTTATCTTTGGTGTGGAAAAATGAAGTGGAGACTAGGGACGCTAAAATTTAGCGTCAATTTTCCACACCAAAAATAAATGGTCGCCAAATAATTATTTTGTATTTTGGTTTTGCGTTTTCTTTTTATTTATCACGCTAACGTTCTCTGCGGTTGCCTCCGAAAAATCCATAACTATCACAACACAAACTTTTTCCTCCTTTTTCTTCTGTCAAAATTTATGTTCGATTTAATATATCGGACATTTATTTCGCGAGCTAAATGAGTGGAGACTTGTCATCGGCCCATCTATATGAAGTTAAGAATTTAGCAAGCGAACAGGATACTGCTTTGCTAAATTGCCTTGCTAAATTTTATCTTTGTAGACATTTTTGTATGGGAGATAAAATTTAGCGTGAACAGGATACTAAGCTTTAGTGTAAAATTTGGTGAATTTTAATAAGGACTTCCAACTTTGTTGGCATAGATTTATTTTTTGTGAAATTCTTAAGACGTATACATAAAAACTTTAGCAATATATGAAATATTTTTAATTTAAGTTAAAATATAAAAATTATCTGCTAGTGTTATTTAATACACATACAGAGGGATGCCAATAACTGTGTTAAAAATAACAACAGTTTCAATTAATGTCAGGTGGTTTCATTAATTTGTTCATATTATTAACTGTAAATTATCTCCTCCCCTTGTAACGTGCACATAAAGCGAATTCCATTGCACACTTGCTTATTTGATCGTCAAGTGTTGAGTGTGCAATGGAATCACGCAAGCGAAACCTGAGCTATGTCTCCATCTTCGTGGGAAGATAGAGATAAGAGTTTGGTCGCACACGCACTTTGTAGTAAGTGGGGACGTTCAAGTATCTAGTTTCGTAAGTCTGACATCCCTCTCACTAAGCGAATCTCGGTTTTGATTGGTCGAAATCGGTCATGTGAGCAGCTGTTTCAGTTGACGGTTATGGAGGGGTAGCCGACGAATCTAGTCAAGGAACTCGTGACTGAGTACTAAGTTGACAGTTCGCGTATGCGGATGACGTAGGAAAAGTGACGTACCCGACCAACCTAGTTTTTGCGTTCAGGTTACATCTCATCCAGACCAATCTAGTTGACTTAAGATGACTAGATTCTTGAATGCGGCCAGTTATTTTTAATTCATTTCTTTTGTTCATATAAAGTCATCGAGAAATATAATTCATGATAAATATAATTATATAGAACCACAGATGTTGGTACTGCCAATAACTGTACTTTTGTCGGTGCCAACAATTTGTTCAGTTGAACAACAATATTTTTTCAAAATTATCTATATAAAGGGTCATTCATTAGCGACTAGACAACTTCAAATTTTCATTGTAATATAACGCACCCTTAAACCGATTACCGAACTGTCAATGTCAAAATATTCAGTAAAATCAATATTTTCATCATGGTGAAGTATACGAAGGAACAACGTTTACAAATAATTATAGTTTACTACCGAAATTCCGAGTCTGTGGTCGCAACTTTAAGAGCGTTAATACTGATTTTCATCGCAAAATCATCTTTAGCGATGAAGCGCATTTTTGGTTAAACGGCTTCGTCAATAAGCAAAATATGCGTTACTGGATAGGTGAGAACCCTTATGTGCTTCATGAAACAGCACTTCATCCGCAAAAGGTCTTGTTTGGTGCGGTTTTCATGCCGTTCTCGTCAATGGTGTTTTTTTTTTGTCGTCGATAAAAATGAGCGTCACGTTTCGGGAAATGGTATTCGCTACAGCGACATGTTGGAACGTTTTTGTTGAATTGGACATCGGTATGAATTGGACATCGGTGATATGTGGTTCCAACAAGACGGTGCCACAAGCCACACAGCGGGTACAACAATCGAGTTATTAAGGTCTCAGTTCGGTGAACGTGTTATCTTGAGAAACGGACCCGCCTATTGGCCGCCGAGATCGTGTGATTTAACGCCTAGAAACCTTTTTTTATGAGGCTACATTAAATCATTGGTCTATGCCAACAAGCCGGCGACGTTAGAGAAGCTCAGAGCCAATTCTGAAAGAGAAGTAACTTACGTATCGGTCAGTGCGGCCGAATCTTCGAAAATTGACCGCTGCATACGTTCCCGTGGTGGACATATGAACGAAGTCCAATTCCATTCATAAATGTTTTGATAGTAATTCAAACCAATACATTTTTTTGAGATATCTCAAGTAGTTTTCATTTTATTTAGAAAATAAGTTGCCAAGTCCGTAATGGAAGAGCCTTTAGTATACGAAGGTTATTTTTTTTTCAGATTTTTAAAAATGCCTAAACAGAAGAAAACAATTACGACTTCAATCTTGAACTAGCTATTTCGGCAATAACATTTTTTTTAATTAAAATTTTAAATTGAAACAAATTCGTTTTAGGTATGTTGCTTAAGACTTTTAAATTTAGTTGCTAAATACAAAATATATTGTTGAATTGATTATATTTTACTAATTTATTTATATTTTTTAGGTAATGGAATAATAAATACAAGTTCCACTTGTGGTCGAAAATCGACCCTACCTTTTTTAAGTATGTAACTAAAAAATCTATTACAATTTTGATATTTTTTTTGTATAAACGAAAAAGCGACATCTATTTATCTAGTTGCTTGCTCTTAGGGGAAGGCAAATTGCATTAATATAGGTTATAATCTAAGATGGTATATTTGAATACGTAACGTATGGGAATATGGCGGCGGGAAATTAACTGTCACCAAAATGGTTTCATTTAACTGATACAACAATTTGTGTTTATGGTGACATTTACCCACACATTTTTTGTTTGTGTATTTCTTTATTTTATTTAAATATTAACTTATCAAACTGTAAAATTTTCTTTTCTTTTAGCTAATATTTAATCATTATTTTTGGGTGCCAGCAACTGTAGTTTCGTAGAGTGGCAACTTCTGTACAGGGGTGCCAACTACTACTTCCAACTACTGTACTTTTTGAAAGACATTTTTTTGAAATGCATTTAATTCTAAATTAACTCGAAAAAGTAAACTTTTATTAAAAAAAAATTCCTTAAGCAATATGTAAATGTATAACTCATTAATATCGCGTGTAAAATGAAAAAGCTACACTTGTTTAAAGTCAAAATTTCCCTATGGGTGACAACTACTGTATCCTTTACGCGATTGATAGAATAAATTAATTTGCGTACGCGGTTTCAATCGCACGAAGTGACAGAAAAAGATAAAATTAGCAAAATAAGAAGTAGCGGGCACTTCCTCTTTTGGCTCGAAACATCTCAGAGAATTTCAACCGCAAGCAGGCTTGCCAGATTGCGCGATATATCGCAAAACGCGCGGTATTTTTTCCTATCTTGCGGTGTAAAATTAGAATTTGCAACATCTCTTATTTTTTGCGATGTTTGCGATATTTTGTTTTAATGATTAATAAAATACTAATTCAATAAAATTATTCCCATTTGAAAACACTGAATACAACCATTATTGCTTTATCAAAAATATATGCTAAACGCACTCATTTTCATATATCTTCTATCTTGACGTTGCCATTCAATTTAGTTCAATCGCAAAATAAAACTGTTTATGCTTGTTCATTGTTCTAACGATTTCTTACGGTGTTTTCTATTTGCATTTTGAAATACTTATACTAATTTGTTCCTTTTTCTTTGTTATTGTTTTCTATAATCTAACCAAAAATATTAAAAATCAAATGAAAATCAAGTTTGATGTGTTATTTTTTTATTTTTAAGCATTTTGCGATAACTTTTTTGTAATTTTGGGAAAAAATTACTTAAAATTGCGATATAGGCTTATAAAAATCTGGTAAGCCGCAAGTACTATAAATATGTCAAATGACAAATGCACAAAATTCACAAGAAATAAATTAAAAATTCGTCTAAAAGGTCTATTGCACGGAAAAAAAAGAAGTGTAGGAAAATAGAAAATGTTCGGTGATGGTCGAATTTGTTTGCTATAATTTTATAATTTTTTTTTGGCATAATCCATAATCCAAAAGTCGTCGTCGGGGGCCTTAAGATGAAAAATGTGGCCAAATTGGGACTAAAGTCGCCCATCGGTACCGCTGGCTATGCTTCGGAGTATGTTTTCTGATCTAGCATAGAGTTTCGCTTAATATTTTGAGTTTGACAGATTTTTATTGCTTGAATCGGGAAAGTACGCGAATAGACCTATTGAATAGCTTTGACATTTACCAACCAATTAACTCTAGTAGACATGTTCTTAATAATTTAGCATAACTTTAATCACGGATCGGTTCAACCCAAGACAACGCGATAAAATAGTAGATAATAATAAATTTAAGTCCAGATTTTAAATTTATTAAAGCTCACAATTGCGATTACACTTATTGATAAAGTGTAGTACGGTGCTCGAGCTAAACTACATTTTATCTTGTCTCCAAATTTTTTCCCCAAACATCTGCTAAAGTCCTAGCTCAATTTTGACATTGAGTACGCCATTTTTTTTCTTTGAAAAAATTTCCTTCAAAAATTAAAATCTCTCTTATTTCAACTATTTCGAATTCTAGGTACTTCTCGTCCATGTAAATAATTAAAAAGCTCATCCTTGCATACTTTTCGCCAACAGAACAACAAATACACAACGATCTGTCACAATTTAGCTTGAGAAAATGTGCCGACCCATCAATTGGACACGCTAAATTTTGACAGACACTTGAAGTACATGCTGAAACAAAACTTTGATTATTAAGCTCGAGCTGCGTACCACTCAGGTAAATGGGTTCGCTTAATTTTAGCTCAGCTAAATTTTGGAGAGAATGTTGTATGGGAGCGAAAATTTAGCTCGAGCAGTGTATTAACCTTAAGTCCCGCTGTACGTTGGAAATTGTCGTTTAGTTGTGTTAACTCAGCGAGCATAAATCGTCAATAGCGTGGCAAAAAAGCACCTTGGTTGTCGGCTCATAATGTCTGCACACAAATTTACGAAAAAGGTCTCAATGGTTACTGGTTTCAACAATACGTTGTGCCATTCTACATTGCAATGCAAACAAGGTAGATTGTGCAACGAAAATTCCCTGGAAGTGTGCGGCTAAAAAATGGCGACATTGACTGGTCACACAGATCTCCAGATTTGACTAAAATATAGGAATAGGAATAGTATTATATATTGCTGTAAAATTTAACCAGCACTGGTTTGACTTTCAGACTTCTGTTCCAAGCCTTCAAAAGTCACTTCAGTATGATACTTTCATTCAAATTCTACATGCTACTTAAAGATTCTCCTAAAGAAGGGTAATATCTGCACCATCCTAATGGTGTCCCAAAATTCACGAAAGATTTGAATTGACCGGTAAAGTGCTGCCAACGCCATAAAAAAAAAACAACTTGACAGCTGACAGTTTGGGGTTATTCAGACTAACTCTGCACGAAAAAAAAACACATTTACATTCCTGACCAGTTTTTTTTTTAAATATCAAAGCTTTATAGCTACAGTTTGCTTTCAGCCGACTTCAGCAATTTTCATATAGATGACACTGGATTTCGATTTGGTATTTTAGATTTTTTATCAGAGATTTCTATTTTCTGCTGCCAAATCGAATATTTAGTCCGAATTTTATTGGAAATCGTAAAAATTTTTTAATTTCAGCTTCAGAAATCAACGAGTAAATATTGAGGAACAACTGTTTTTGAAACCACATCGACTTGAGTCAGAACTTCGTGCCAACATCTCTCTTCTTGTTATAGTCTCCTCTTTTTATACTTGGCAAATCCGAAGCCAACCAAAATCTCCGCTGCCCAGCAATGAGCAATGTAACACTTGAATGTAATACGCTCCAGACTACGAGATAGGTGACAACACAAAAAAAAAAAAAGCTTCAGGCGATAAAAAACATCCACCCCTATGACATTATCTCCCTTATTAGGTGCTTATTCGTTCGAGGATGACCAGACATCCATTGTGGGGCAGAAAAACGAACAAATTGCCTGGCAGTGGTCATCAGTTTACCACCCCTCCGGTTCGGTCGCCACCCATAACCACATAAATTATGTTAATGCCCAAATGTCCTCCCCCAGATATCGCACCAAGGTAATGTTGTCATATCACCCTCCAGCGCATATACTCGCAAAGTGTCCTTTTGTTTTTATTCATAAAAAAATATAATGCTGGTCCTTTTGAAAAGGCAAAAAGAAAATGCTGACGTGTCCTGCGGAATTTCCCTACATTCTGCTTCAGTTTTTTTTTTTTTACGTCCTCGCCGGACAGATTGCTCTTTATGGTGTCATATTTTTAGATGCGAAACAATTTGCGAATTACCATCTTCTGTGATTTGTGCTGATGGCCTGAAAGTAATAAACAACTAATATCCTGTGCGATGGCAGAATTTTGTGCGAAACCACACAATCAGCAGAAAATCCACAATCAGCAATCGTAGTATACATAGTTGTGGTACTCACCCCCACACAGAGAGGATAAATGGCTAACCTCGAAATCCACTGCTAAATGGACAAATGATTTTCTCTGGACTAACACGACACAGGATAACCGGCAGACAAATCTCCCAACCAAATCACCCTCATTACAGATTTTCCCCGATGCCGAAGTGTTGAAGGCATGGTGTTTGCAACCTACCCCAATGCGCACCCCAAGATGTCCATTAGAAGAGGCTTAGCCCCGAACAGAAGTACTTTTTTGTTTTGGACATTTTATTTTATTCCTTTGCGCCCGCCATCGGAAGGACGCATGGTAATGGAAAACAAGTTGTTTTGTTTCGGTAACAAAAATCAATCGATAACCGATGGATGGGTGGCTCCTTCTGTATAGCACTTCCTTATCTCGATGGATAATCGTTGTACCGGTAGGTGGGGTGACGGGCGGTTGGGTATAAATTATGTCCGTTTGATACTTTTTAGTGAGTTCTCGTTTCTTAGAGCGCCCTTTTTCGAAATCGTTCTGCGGGCGTGTGTAGTAGATAGCGTTCACAATCGATGATTGCGTTTCTTTCTCCTTTTCGATTACAATTCCTTCGACAGTTCCAAGTTGGCAATGCCAGTTGTGGATATCTCTGTCGTTCGTTTGGATTTGTGCAAGTAAATGTATTTTTTTTTTCGTTGGTTTTATTCCTTGAAGATAAATCGATTGTTGTAAATGTGCGGTGTCGTTCGGAGGAACAAGATAAATGGATCACTTAGATCCCCAGGGGATTTCTAATAGGTGTGCGCTTATTGTGCTCTTTTGATGTTCTGTTTCTGTATACGGGCGAACGGAATTAGGAGCTTATTTAAAACAGAAGCACAGAGTGGCTTGCTCGGGATGGGAAAACGATGGAACAAGTTGAGGGTGGGCGTTTTCGATGGAATAAATGAGAAGGCTTTGTGAGGTTACTTGCGTTTTTGTAAGATGACGTGCAGCGTATGAATGGATGTGTTCGAAACGTTCTTTTGAGGCTTAGAATAGACAATGAAAGGGAAGCCGTCATATGATAATCCAACCCATTTCAACTATTACTCGGTACTTTTTAATACTGCAAGACCGAAACAAATCTCTCTCAAATAACCTAAAGCATCACAAGATGCGTTTTGAGTTGATTTTTTTTTAGAAAGTAATCGCTGTTATAAAATAAAATAAAAATTGTCGTATGCGGACATTCCCAACACCCCAAAGAAGATAAAAACATCCATTAAAGACTGCAATTGTATTGTACAGACAGAAATCATGTCAAAGAAAAGGTGCGCAAGCACGCAATTGTTATATGACTCAAAGCGGTGCATGAGGAGCTTCTACTCAAATGGCGACTAGATCCGGCATGGTTTTAAATCAGCATATGTGCCAAAAATGTACTGACGCCTTACACCATAGCTGCTACTCAGAAACTTGTGGGCGATGGACATTGATTGGTAATATAAAATTGGAAAATCGCTACTTTTCAAGCAGGGGGGAGAGGATGTTCGGCTATCCAACGAGAAAGAAGCTGCGTCAACCGCCTAGAAGAAGGAATCCGATTGGACGTTTCAGAATTCCTAGAATAGGCCGAGTATATACAGAGAGCGCCGGTGTAAGAAGCCCTCCAATGTGCACCAAAATGTGTCCCAAAATCGTAACTTTATTAGACAGATAGCTTAACTAGGTACCGTACTACCAAAAATGTTGTAATACTGCATATGTATGTGAAACTAACATATATAAGCTAATAAACAACAAATGTAAATAATTCGTGTAAATGCGATCGAAATCCGGAAAATAAAGTTTCGAAGGCGCATACAAAATGGACGTTACAACAAATGATGTAAAAGCAAGATTTAAATTCGGCATGTGGCAAAATTACTTATAATTTTGGTAATACGCGCCTTCAGGCAGGGACAGCGTTGCCACTTTAGGGCTATTTTTTCGCAGTAGATTCTATAAAAAAATGCAGTTGATTAAATTTGTTTGCAGTAGATTTTTGTTTTCAAACAAAACCAAGGTAGATAGCAAGAAATGACAAACAATACAAAATAAATAAAAACGAGTATTAAAATAAAACAGAAAAAAATTATTAATTCATTAGGAAATTTTGTTGTTATTTTTTTTGCTAAAAGGGATACATTTTCTCGATCTAGATGTGCATACAAGCGTAGTCGAAAATTGCAGCACATTTAGTTTTTTGGCAGTAATTTAAATTTCGAAAAAAGTGCAGATCTACTGCAATTCCAGGAAAGTGGCAACGCTTTGGACGGGTTGGCTGTGTTTAAAATGTTGTTTCCATTAGCCTACTATGAAATTAGCCTACGACGAAAGGAGGCTAACCCCTGGCAGTAAATTTTCGCATTGGTAGGCTGCTATAGATTTTGACAGCTGGTATGTATTTCTATGAAAAATTAAGAAGTTCTGACAAATTGTGTACTTAATTTAAAATGTACCTACATTTAATTTAAGAAAAAAACTCATTTCATAACAGAAGAATAATATCTAAAAAGTGAGTGCGATAAGTGTTGATATAAAAGTGAGTACTAAGTTTTTTTTGTCTGTAGAAAATGCAGAAAAAAGAGCTCAGCATTGTGGCTTTCCTCAATGCAATTCATATCTTAAAGAGGGAATTACTTTGTACCATCTTCCAAAATAAGTTCGGAACTCTAAAGTTCTTCTTTTGATGAAGTGGGGTATTGTGCTTAGGATGGGGAACAAATTCCCTAAACGTTTTTCCATTTGCAGTCCTTACTTTAGAGATAAGGACATTTTGCCACCGAATACACGGGATGGTTTTCAGAATAGAACCAAACTTGTGAAAGGAGACTTTCCTAGCCTAAACCTTCCGAATTCAGCAATTCCTTCGAAGAAACCAGGCATTATACGTTCAATGCGGTTACTATCACGTTCACCTGCTTTAACGAGTAGAACGTAATACGAGTTGCTACATTTCGTTTCCACTTTCCACTCAAGAATATACGGATGGAGGTGGGGAGAGGCCAATCTTATGTATATCAAGCCAGCTTTCACTATTTCTTCGCCTTCCCGGATAGACCTTTTAACACCACTGAAATAGTCAATTATTTCACAGAGTGATATTGTGACAACCTTAGAAACTTCTAAGCTGGCTGGATCCTACATCATCAAAGCAAGCAAATATTTAAATATCATACTTAGCACACTTTTTATACGATAAAAAGCAACCACAATATAGGTATAAACAAAAGCAAATTTATTATTTGTTTACATTAAATTCAACACTACTTTGAACAGACTATGTGCTAGTTTTACCAGATTAACACGTTCGCGCTTATTACGGCTATAGCCGTCATATTTTGAGAAACACAAAAACAAATGACGGCTATAACCGTCGTTTGAGTTTTGTGTCCTACGCAACCATTTTTATAATTTGCGCTATCGAGTACGATACCATATAATGTGGCATATTCTTTATTCGAAGTAGTGCATATTGGATAAAAGTGTGTTTTTGGGAACTTTTCTGGTAAGGATAAATTAAATAATTAGTATTACGATTTAGAAAATAGATTTTGTATTTATTTGGAATACAGAATTATGGAGCAGTACAATAAGAAAGAAAGAGCGGTTCTTAAGCTGTTTGAAAAAGTCGACAGTGACTGCCTTTCGGAAATTGGGTCGGAATTGGAAACAAATTCTAACAGTGAAACTAGCGACCCATTTTATGACGATGGCACATTTGGTGATGATCCAGACTACGTTCCCGGTCAACTGGAAGAAGAAAGTGAGGATGGGCAAAGCGAAGAGGATTTGCTGCAGGAAATTATTCAAGAATTTCAACCTATGGAAGGTGGTAATACCAACGCTCAGAACAGTCTGGACAAAGTAAGAATTCCTGAATTTCCCTTTAACACTTTTACTAGTGGGATACAAATAGATGTCACGAATGATTCATCACCCCGACAAATTTTTGACCAGTTATTTTCAAATAACATAGTTGAGTTGCTGGTGAATTCTATAAATGCCTATGCTGAAAACATGTGTGCTAGTAATAAGCCAAAGACGCGTTCATCAGTTAAACTATGCTTCAGGAAAGTTTGTGATGCTGAATTGATGAAATTTTTTGGCCTATGTCTCTTGCAAGGAGAGGATTCTTGTCCTACTATACGACAGCGTTTTTCAAACCATCCGTTGCATTTTAATCCTATTTTTCCTTTTACTATGAGTGGTCGCCGTTTCCAACAAATTCTACGGTGTTTAAATTGTCATTACCTTGATACAACAGAGACTGGGAAATTACAAAAAATCGCACCCTTGTTGAATCCACTGTTGCGAAACTTTCAAAATGCTTTTTCGCCAGAAAAAGAGCTGTCTTTGGATGAATCCCTCTTACTTTTTCGAGGTCGTTTAAGTTTTCGGCAGTACATGAAAGGAAAGAAGGCTAAGTACGGGATAAAATTTTTCGAGTTGACCGCAGCTAGTGGATACGTTCTGAATTTGGAAATCTATCAGGGAAAAACAGAAATTCTCCAGCAGACTTCAAAAACAGGGGATCTAGTACTACGGCTAATGAAAAAATATTTAAATAAAGGTCATCACTTGTATATGGACAATTTTTACAATAGTTTTGAACTATCCAAAAGACTTTTAGAGTATTGCACACATACAACGGGAACATTACGCTTTAACCGGAAGGGAATTCCGAAGGAAATCAAAAGTGCAAAGCTAAAAAAAGGGGAGCATATCTGGCGAAGAATTGAACAGACCTATGTATCAAAATGGAAAGATAAAAGAGATGTCCTCACTATAACAACGGGTTTCCATCCGGAGCTAGTGAGCTCGAGGAACAGATTTGGTAAAGAATCCTTGAAACCCAACGATGTTGTACATTACAACAGATTTATGTCAGGCATAGATAGATGTGATCAAATGGTGGCATACTATTCTTCTCCCCGAAAAACAATTAGGTGGTACAAGAAAGTAATATTTCACTTACTCGATATAAGTGTTTGGAACGCATACTTTCTTTATCAAAAGTCTCACCAAAAACAGATGGTTTTCCTTGACTTCAGAGACAATTTGATAACTTCGCTTATTGAGTTACCTGGTGGCATAGTGTGTGGAGCAGATCTTGTGAGAAATATACCTAAACGCGGTCGACCTCGAGGACCAAACAATCTTCAACCTACTTTACCATCAAGTCCTTCACTTTCTTATTCTTCCTGCACTCAAGAACAACATTTTATTGAAAAAATTCCAGCACCGCAAGGTTATAAGCGAAAGTCATATTTTCTTCGATGCTCGAGGTGCACCATGCTCAAATTACGGAAGGAGACGAAGTACAGATGTAAAACCTGCCCAAAGAAGCCTGCTTTGTGTGCTGAATGCTTTGAGCCTTTTCACAATAACTAAAGCGTTAATTCTTACGTCAATAAATATTATTTTTAGTTTTAACTAAACTACAACCTGTTATTTGAGAATTTAGCTTGACGGTTACAGCCGTCATTTAACATTAGAGCCCATCAGACCTATATCAACCGTACAAATGACGGCTATAGCTGTCAGACGGCTATGCCCGTCATTTTTACGACAAATCAGTAGTTGCATATGAGTGGCACAAATGACGGCTATAGCAGTCATTTTAAAAAACGCATTTTATTATTTCAGTCGATTTAGATTTCAATTTCAGGCATTTCTGTATACTTGCCAGACATCAAATGCTAATTCTACCATGATTACCAAAAGTGTATGTCTGAGCAACTCCACGCATTTAAAAGTGAGCGCGAACGTGTTAATTGACGCACACTATACAAATTTCGGACAAGTAGTACTTAGACTTTTAAATTAAGTCTGTTTTCAGTTAGTTGGTTAGCTTTTTAATAGATAAACAATTAATTTTCTTACACGAAAACACACGTATTTCTTATCCTTTGCAAAACAAACAGACGTCAAAATTCTATAGGTCTCTATATATTCCTTTTTCATCCGACAGGTGTCGCAGCAAAACTTTTTCACTCATCAATATATGGAATGCTAGTGAAATGTCAGTTCCATTCCATAACATGTTCTGCCCAAATAATGACGCCAACATAACTAGCGCTCTTGGTTCAAGGCGAATAAAAAGTGTAACAAAATGCCAACCATCTTGGATTTCTCCATAGAATACTAGAGACACCTATTGGGTGTTAGTAGATTTGCTAATGCTCTTTTTTTTTGTTCTATGTTAATTTTTGTGATTGTTTGGTACGAAAAAAAAAACAATCTTTTTCCGATTTCAGAACACTATTGCTAATTTGTATTTTTTCTCATAGTTGCTTTAGATTTACCAATATATGAGTTTGACAACTACAGAAGTTTGTTTACGTTTTCGTAAAATGTTACAACTGCAAAAAAAAAACGCATTGTATCGCGTGGATCTATTTTTGTTAATTATTTATGCACACATATTAAGAAATCGGTCTGGGCGCAAATTTCGAATGTTTAAATATAAAATTTAACTAGTGAATGGAAAACGATTCAAAAGTGTCGAAGGATACACATATTTCAATCGCACGAATATCAACAAAAATAAGAGAAAGTGACTTTTTTATTTTCGATTAGACACACAAATCTGAAATCTGAGAGCGAATCTGAAGAAGACCAATCGAATACCACAATCGCAATTCAAATTGTTGCAAAATGTTTTCCAATAGATATCGCATCGAAAATGTGGTAGTTCAAATTGCTAAGTTTGAACGAACAAAATTTGAATACAAAATTGTAAATGAATTTATTGCACAATTCTTGTTTATTGACGACGAATGAGTTTTTTCTGTTGGTTTACATTTGTTTTTGTTTTTTTTACAAACATTTAGGTTCGTTAAGGTACTTTTTTGCAAGCGTAAAATTATTAAAAATTTGCTAAGACACTGTGCGAATGCCACCACGTACTGAGAAAATTGAAAAAAAAAAAATGAGAGGGAAATACATTTCCCCTATTTTCATTTTTTCGTAATTTTCTACTCGCCGAATTTCGACTTACCGAAAAATGAAAAATGAAAAACCGACGACTAAGTGACAGTGCTGTCGTTTTAGAAACGACGAGAGCAATACATTTAATTTTTTTTTGCATAATTATGGGGAAAAAGCAAAACACATATATTTTTTTTATTTTATTAACTATTTCTTAATAAATAACTTAATCGCATTTTGTGGTATTTATTTTAAGCTGCAATTGAACATAAATGTAATGAGTGACATCCCATCGCAAATAAATTGGGTTCAATGTTTTTGAAAAGTGTCCTTAAAACTCCTTTTCCACCCATCATAACTGACACATTGTAGGACGCAAATCCAATCATATTTTCTAATGGGACATTGACATTTTCAAAATATTTAATTCCTCAAATATTGCTTTAGCATCAGCATTTTTAAGTTTAATTAGACAGAAGAACATGTCGGTGACCTCACCCAACATGCTATCGATATACCTGACCACAAGTAGGTACCAAACATTTTGTAGTACTAACTTCAGTTGTTTCATCTATAATAATCGAATATTTTTGAGATCTAAGTACCTTAGCTATCTCTTCTTGGCCTTCTTTAAGAAATAAATTGTTTGTTGTTTCTGTGGCTTATTTTGCACATTTTAAGTCTATTAATATTTCAGAGTCTGGAGCAATTGCTTTAATCAATAAAATGAGAGGAGTTATTAATACTTAGGGCAAATTGAATTCAAGAAGAAATTAAAATATTTTCAACTCTGCCGACTCTATGGATAGATTTCTTATGTGTTCTTCTTAGTTTGTTTGAATGGACGTTTTAGTTAGAGCAGTCAAGCAAATGCGGCTCGAGTTTGTTTCATAAATATATCAGAACGATCTGAGCGCTCATAATGCTCGAGCTCAGTTCAGTGCCCAACTCTGAACTAAAAAAGAAAAACGCCTTATCTTTCTTTTACACAGGGCAAGCGAGACAAATGAGATATGACATAAATATGACACTGCAGTCATTTCAAATAGTGTTTGCATGACAAATGCTGCAACAGTGCTACACTACAATTACTACTAATAAGAAGAAAGCTAAAAAAGTGATGCCATTTCTACTGTTTTCTTCGATACATTTATGAAAACAACGAACTAAAAAAAAAACAATACAAAAGGTAATACAAAAAGGAAAATGCAGTACAAAACAAAAGTGAGCAGCACGCACCGCCCGAAAGCAATACAAATATTGCTTTTGCAGTACTTTCGACAGCACTGCTAAGTGACAGCTCAAAAGTTTGACAAGTAAAACTCTATTTATTTTCGTCTTCAACAATGTCGGAGGAAGGAGTTGTAATTGAATGTTCTCCTAGAACATATCAGCGCATTCAAAATGTTAAGTTTAATAGGTATTTAGCTTATAAAAAATGCAATTACAACTTATTTCGTAGATGCTTCATTTTACGATATTGTCAAAGTGACATTTCTTCAACCTTTTGTAGGAAAACCGGTCACGTACTTCTCTTGAAATTGAGAGATTTCTCTCTCGATTTTTGATATTTGACGTGAAAGTACACAAACGAACCTATTATGTATTATTATTATTATCTGAAAAATATACTGGAGGCTCCAAATCATTGAATTCCCTCCGAATTTAACAAATATAGGACAGATGAGGTGATTAAATAAACTTACTCCGTTGTTCAACTTATAATAAGAAATAATCCTAATCTTTTTTTGTCTTCAATGTATTTTAAAATAGTTATTTTTTAATTCCTCATGTTTCCAATTTATTCCACACTGAACGAAGAGCGCTAGCGCTAATGCTGGAACCAACGCGAAGTTGGCTACTAGCAGCAGTCAATAGGCGCGTTTTTTTTTAGCTTCGATCTCAGCAAAGTAAGTTTTTCAGCTCACAATTACAACAACCGCTGTGAGTGTCACTACTTGACACTAGAGTGTAGTTGTTGTAATTGCGTGTAAAAAGTCCTTGTTTACTTTGCTTTTCTGAGATCGAAGCTCAAAAAACAGGCCTAATATAAAAAAAATAAAATAAGTCTATGGTTGTTTCTTTCTAGGTCAGTCGCAGTCGAAAAATCATGAGAAGCATTTTTGGTCTCGTCTGCAAAAAGGGTAAATGTTCTTTCACAACGAAGCGGGACTGAACAGAAATGCTCCACCTTGGAATATCTTTAAATCAACACCCGAGGGGCGGCAAAATAGAGATATACAGCGACTCAGGTGGCGCAAGCGAGTGCGGGAGGCGCCCTTAACCAATTTAACGTTCGAAACTGGAGACAGCTGGCTCGTGCTGGATGGAGACGTTTCTCACTGGAGGCCCAGGCCCACCCCGGGCTGTAGCGCCACCTAAATGAGGACGAGGGATATAAGAAGACGCTGGCAGAGCAAAGGAAGGTTTCCTGGTTGAGGAGCAGCGTCACCTTACGGACAGAAGAGAAAGTTAAATCGTGTCGTAAACGCCCACGAAAGAAGTTAAGCCCATATGTAGCTGCTGGGCCTTCTATGTTGTATCCCTTCCTTATTTATTAACTCTAAAAGGTTGACGTACAAAAACTGACGATGAGAAGATGACGCTAAAAAGAGTGGACTTAGAATTGAAATTGATGATCCCGTAGCTGGGAGGAATCTCCAGGAGACAAAACTAAAACTAACAGTTTGCGAGTATGACAAAAAATACAAAATAATCAGTACTTACCTTCGCAAATGATTTTAGACATAGTTGTCCAAAATGTGTCAGAAGTCATCTTCTCAATCCTAAATTCTCTGTTCTGGCTACCCATTGATTGCGAATCCGCATTCCGATTTATTCGCATTTGCGTGTGAATAAAAGGGTGCGAATCCGTATTCCGATCTATTCCCATTTTCGTGGGAATAAAATTGTTTTGCGCGCCCGATCGAATTTTAATCAAATAAATTTTCTGACATTTAAAACTTTATTTGAGACTTCTCCAAAGCCAGCTACAGTCAGTATGTTTGCCATATAATTTCACAGACAAAAAATAACTCAACTTGGACTTGGTCATATCGAGGACAAATAAATCACCAGCCTAATCTGAGTTCCTTCATCGCCTTAACCAAGTCCCGAGTCCAAGGACCGAAGTTGGCTGAACAATTTTATAAAATATCATCCATCCTGTCATATTTTTCATCTGAAAACATTTTAATTATCAGCACAACCATACTCGACCACGAGACACAAGTTGTTTCCATAACGTTTAAGCGGATTTGGAAAGAAGGACTCTCGCCATGCCGGGCACACGAGTAAATGAAACTCCTAAATCACCGCTCAATGAACGTGTTGTCACCAAAAAACAAGCATTCCTTTCCGAGATTAGCCTTCTACTTCACCACGAGTGAGCAGTGAGCCCACACATCCAGATGAAACGTATCCGTGCCGTGTGTTATGTTCCCCTCACCGAGCCGCAACGGTTGTGTAAAATAATTTCTGTCAGTGATTAAAAGTTTTTATCCACCAGCGCTCCTGGCAGGCAAATGTGCCTTATGCTGTAATTAATGTCATTTGTGGTCCTTTTCACATCAAGTGTGTGCTGGCTCATACCAAACTTAATGACATTATAAATTAAAAACGTTCCTTTAAAAGAGATATCCTTCGATACACACAGATGTATGTATGTATAGGCGCTCGATGGGGATCATCAGGCGCAGAAAAACAGGACACACTCTAGTTCTTCGATGAACTTTAACGTGGCTTTTATGCAAATACCCGCTATTACAAGAAGCCATCGTTATTATTTCTTTTGCTGCGGCGATATGGTCCTTGAAAGGCATTCACTACCTCATATTCAATAAGACCCACAAAACTCCTCAGGAGTGCTTATTGTTTGATTTATGTGTCTGCCAGGACTGCGTTTATTGGGCTAAGGACTCCGTTCGGCAAGTCTTTCAAATTACATTTGTATATACGCACTCGAACATCGCAAGAAGTTGTACAATGTTGATGAAAAATTCACATCCTTACATGCAGAGTCAACAGTGACGTCGTCGTTGTTCTTCTTTCTCAAATATTTAATGTGCATAATTTATAAATTTCAATTTGGGCAATTTCATGCGATGCCAATGCGCCGCCACTAATTAATTAACAAATTTTCGGCGCGCACATTTTTGATGAGCTCATCGTAAATTTTACACCGAATATGTTCACCATTGCGGCGCGTATGTGGCCGCGAAAAGACACATGCGAGTGCTTCTTGGTGGCCTGAGTTTGGGGAGGCTGAAACTGAAACGTGAACGATCCGCTGCCGCATTGTAACGTAGAGTGTTTGCTTTTGAAAGCAAACTTTTCCCTATTGTACGACATGCGGAATTTCTTGTGTTTGTTTGCCCCGCCATAAATTTAGTTTGCACAAAAGTTTAAGGATATCTGCGAACATTGCCGTACATGGATAGTTTTGTGTTCTTTATGTTGTACAAATACTAGATGGAGATGATGTGCTTTCACTTGGAGGCATCTTGGGGTGAATTTTTGTCGTGTATCGTATTGGCAGGGTGGAATATATTCAAATGTGGCTGTTAGTGATTTTGGTACTTTGAAGAAGGTAGTAGCCATTTTAGATGTTTTAGTGTTGGCCGAAATTTTGTATTCGCCATTTGTGCTTCCAATCTTATGCTTATGAGGTATCACAAAGTGGATACCTAAATCTGTCTTTTCCAATTTTGGACGAAGTAAAACCTACCATAGTCCTCGATGGAGGGTGCTTCCAAGGGTATAATCGAGCAATTAAGCATTGAAGGTAGATTTATGATAAAGTCCCAGGGAAAACAGGTGGCACTCAAGCTTTACTGGAAAATCCGCCCTCTTCGGAGGTCGGTTCTACGGATTCCCGGGGAGAGCCGCTTATTGCAATCCATTGACCCTTTCATTAAATGTTCAGTTATATCTCGATCTCCTCCATCTAGATCGAATAACCCCGGGAAAAGAAGTCCGCCGGGAGCACCAGCGCGTGAAAGACAGGACTCAGTGAAAATTACAAGTTTTGAGGAAGAAAAAAAAAACACTCCGAATCAAGCTTAAGAAAATGGACTTACTCTATCAAGGTCTTGAGAAAGAGATAGATCTGTTAAAAGAAGAAAAGAAGGTACTAAGCAACAATCATTTGCAGAAAGAACGCGAATGTACTCCACCACGCTTAGCTAGTCGGGAATACCACACCGACGAAGAAGAGCTAGCACCCGAAACGAATCAGGTCCATAAGAAAAGACCTAAAGACCTTCGCCCGAAGTCGAGCCCCTAAAAGAACAAAGGCGTAAAGAGCCGGAAGAAAAACAACTTCGAGCGCAAATTCGCGCACCGACTCCAATAAACGTCGTTGGGGTAACGGAATATAATAAGCCTCCTTAAACGAATGATAACATTGAAATTTAAGGTTACATTTTTAAAGAATAATGCGTGGAAAATTAACGTCGATAATCAGGATGACTATACCGGGCAGTGTCTCAAAAGCTTAATAACAAGAAGATCCAGTGGTATACTTTCGAAATAAAGTCAGAAAGGTCAGCAAGGGGACTCCACCCCTCATGTACCAAAGAAGAGGTTATAAATGACCTCCAAGCTAAAGGGTTTAAAATTCTTGATGCCGTTAATATCATCAAGAGAGAAGGAGCAACAAACGAAGGACAATAAGGATATCCTGGTAAGGCGTGGACTTCCCCTCTTTATGCTTACATTCGATAGGTCAGATAGTATCGAAGATATCTACCGAATTTAAGCAATACTAAATATCGTCGTAAAATTCGAACCCAATCGATTCCACAGTGCAAACATTGCCAAGGATTTAATCATACACAAATGTATTGCCAAAAAGAACCGCGATGTGTGAAATGCACCGGAAATCAGCTCTCTGAAGACTGTGGAGTGAATAAACAATCCTCCTCTACCTGTGATAATTGCAAGGGAAAGCACCCGGCAAATTATAGAAGCTGTGAAGTAGCTAAAGAGTTGCAAACATGGAGAGATGCGCTACTGAAGCCACAAAATGCTAAATCAAAACCGCTAACTAAGACAAAGCGTAAGACGGCTCCGGAGATATTAGGCAATCATAAGCCTCCAGTTCGTGAATGTAAAAATATCAAAGAAAGAGAGACAGCAGAAAAGCCCTCGACCTCTGTTGTCAAAAGAAACCCTACTCCAAAATTACCATCGAATAGTGGCCCTCGGTCAGCCAGAGTGCAGACCTACGCTCAGGTCGCGGCATTCGAAGAACCAAAAAACGTTCAAACTTCGCCAGACCCTGTTTCTCAAGTTTTCTCCGTTATTCTCGAGAAGCTTGAAGGACAAACCAAAATAAATAAAATTATTCTCGATCGGTTGGTTAAGCTCGACAATAATTCAAGGGAAACGCGTACTTCAAGTATAATATGAATGAAAAACCAATATTAAAAATATGTACTTGCAATGCAAACGGACTTTTGCAAAAGCTCGACGAATTGGAAGTATCCATGCGCGAAAAGGATATTGACATTTGCTTGATTTCTGAAACCCACGTAAAAGAGCGATCACTTCTAAAAATAAAAGGCTATAATGATTTCCACGCCTGTCACCCATCGGGAAACGCGAGAGGTGGATCATCATTGTTTATTAAGGACTGCATTGAACAATACGAAGACCTGAAGATAGAGCTTGAAACTATGCTGTGGCGGGATCGCACCAGCGACCACTTAACTAATTGTTTAAAGATACTATTTCGTTTCTTGTGCTCGGCGCATGCCATAAATCATTAACCATAATAAATTTTAATACACATACTCCACACGAAAAACATGTGCAAAGCAGACATGAAAAAACGCTCATATTACCGAGCGCAGGCAACGACAACGATGAGGGTCGTTTGCCTGTCACAACAATATGCCGATTAAGCGTAACATTTAAAATAGGTACAATTCAAGTGCCTCAGTCGTCATAGAATTATGCATAATACGCAATAAATATGGTTAATGGTTTAAGGGGTCAAGAATCGAAGTAGGTATAGATTTTAAGACTGAAAACTGTATATAAACCCCGAATTTGAAATAAACAAAGGACTCTTTTTCCAAGTGCGTTTTACTAGCTATACAGCTCAAATCCGCTTTTGTTTATACTACCCGCTCTACTGCATACGTGCTAAGAGTTAGAACCAGGGCGCCATAGCCGGGTGAGGGTACATCGAGTTACGGTTATATTCAACGTCGTACACAGGTTATTACAATGCAACTATGCACGATTCGAGTAAAAAACAGTCAGCGTACTCGTAGAATTTCATCTATCTACTGTCCACCTCGCTCCGCGCTTGAAAAAAGTGATTTTACTATTCAAAAAAATTCATTATTGGCGGCGATTTTAATGCGAAACACACGTTCTAGGGTTCTAGATACAAAGTAGAATGCTCTATGGAGCAGGTATGGAGTACAGTTGGGACTTCCGCTCGACGGGAAAACCGACCTACTGGCAAACTGGTACTTCAAAAATACCTGATCTGATAGATTTTTTCGTCGTGAAAGGAATATCTACCAACCACATTAAAGTTGAAGAGAGCTTTGATCTATCATTTGATCATTCACCGGTTATTTTAACATTGAGCGTAAAACTAGTCAACCTAGGAAGGCGCGTAAAAAATGGCAACAGAGTCGCGCTCCGCAACATAAAGCACATTTGAATTATTTGTGCAATTTGTTGAAGACAGCAATTAAGGATTTGAAAAATCGTGCGATAGGTTCTTACCTTGAAAGTTTAACAGCGAAAAAAGATTCCAATTATTCACTTTGCAAAGCTGCGTAAAAGGCACCAAAAGGTCCAAAATCCCCGCGCCGCCAATAAAAAATAAATCAAAATGAATGGCCAAGGGAAGATGAAGAAAAAGCGGACGTTTTTGCCGTCCATCTAGAAGAAACCTTTAAACCGTACGATGGTCAAGCAGTCAGCACCAATAGTGGGACGGAATTACTATCTGAAGATTTTACACTCACAAATGCAACACTGAATGAACTAAAACGTGAAATGGAATCTCTAAAACCTAAGAAAACTGTCCACAAGAAGATGTTTACAGAGGACCTGCAGATCTATTTGAGAGTTGGTTTAAAAATTAAAAAAAAAATAAGCCCTGAAATTTCGAAGTATAACAATTGTAGCCATTTATAAGTAGTAAAAGTAACCCATCACCCAAAAACTGCCTAAAAATTGAACAAAATGTGCCTAAAAGTAAAAATTGTTTAAATATTGCCTCCGAAATTGAGCTCTAGAAATCGTATCATGAGAATAAAAAATCGTTGAATATTAACATGTCAATCATCTGTCAAACCGTACAAATATTGTCAAAATGGGAACTGGAAATTCTTAAGCCAAATTTGGTAAACAAAATTTCTTCTGAAACCACTTTTTACGTGATGAAGCTTCTGGTAGTCAATCAAAGTAACCATTACAAATCTTTTCAAATACTCCTAAATTTTAACTTAAAATTGCGTCACAAATTTTCAAGACAATATGTTCGCAAAGTGCACAAGAAAATTTCATCTAAAGCTAAAAATCGTCCAAAATTGCATCAGTATCCTAAAAATTGGGACTTAGATCAACTTAAAATTACCTAAACCTCCTAAAATGGTTTGAAATGTCGAATTGGAAACCTTTCTGAAACTTTATATAAACGAAACTTGTTGTTAAAAAAATCGGCCTTTTTTATTATGCTCAGATGATCTGTATAGATCATTGATTTCCACGGTTTACAACAACAGTACATGATCCAACTTTTGTTGTAAACCACGGAAACTAATGTCACTTTAGTCAATTGACAACGAGCTGCAGGGCAGATTTCCTGTCGTATAAACTCAGATATGAAATCCCTGTATATGTCTGGACTGTCAGAATTCAACTATTGTAAGTAAGTGTGCTAATGAATTAGTATAGTTTAATTTTTGATAGCAATAATTGTAAACTAAACCCATTGAAAATTGGGCGCAGAATAAGAACCCGAACTGAAAACCTTTCCGAGAGGAAACTAATTTAAAGTTATAAAACTTTCCCATAGCTTTTAGACTATCAGCTCATGAGGCTTGGTTTTTTTTAATCTCCGAACATTGTTTCGTACTCCATTTCGGAGTTGATATTACTTTGCAGTCGCTGATTGTGTCATACAGCGTGTTTTTTAACCATTTCAATTTGAAGGTCACGGTGTAGATGGCTATTTCTTATATACCAAGCAGGATAAATTATTCCCCGGGTTCAGCATTTGTTTTCTTAGTACAGCCCCATAGTTGGATGCCATATAAAAAATTTAACATGCATTTTATGAAAGAAAGTATAAGCAGAAAACCTTTTCATCCCATATATGATTGTGTTTTTTAACCTTCTGTAAAACTAATGGTAAAGTATCTAAAAACAATACTTCACCATCTTTTTAACTGAATGTCAAAAAAATCATCTTTTTTTTTGTAAAACAAGAAGAATAATAGTCCAAAATGCCAATTCAAGAAATGCTCTTAAAAATCTTGTATAATCGCGGCAGATGCTTTTTAAAATTGACAACAAATATCTAAGTGGAAAAGAAAGAAAATTTCTCCAAAAATAACTAGAAATAACAATAAAACAATTTTAAAAAATATCAAAAATAAGGTCCAGTAAATCTCTTAGACATCGCAATAAAATACCTACACTAGAAATCATAAAATTAACAACCCAAAATAGTATTTTTTTCCACACAAAAATCGGCCATTTTTACAAGAAAATCAAGTCAATGCGAAATGGAAACAAAAATCTACTTAAAAATTGCTCAAAACTAATTCTAATTTGCGTATAAAAAGGATGAAATTGCTTCAAATTGCATCTACCCGATGCTGAAGATAGTAGGAATATAGTTCCAAATATTGTCCGGGAATTTGTGTTTAAAAGGTTGGCGACAAAATCAGCTCGGAAATAGCTCCAAATATTGCACCTAAAATGTCAAAACATGTCCTCACAATTTCCAATATGTATCGTCTTAGATATTGCTAAACCTAAACCCTTTTAAAATTGTGCCTGAAAATGAATCAAGATCTGAAAAACAAAATGATTGTCGCGTATTAGGTCAATAAAAAGGACGTAATTGGTATTGGTTTTAAATGTATATTTATCGAAAATTAAGGACATTAAACTGGTTAAATTACGAAAAAAACCGTAAAAGAAAAAAGACATCAGATCGAGTCGAAGGCCCGCAGCAGACACGTGAAAAAAGCGGGAGAATCAAAGCGCATGCCTCGAGCTGTCATTTGTGACAATGATTTTGAGTGCGTTCGACTGTTTAAACCGGTGGGGCGTCAACAATGATTAAACAAAAGGCACGATATTGGGAGACCAGTCCGCAAAACGTTTACAAAATTTGCTTCAAAAATTGGACCGGTAATTGCCATACCTGTTTGAAAGTCGATTCAAAAATTCCTTCGCATGCGACCTGAATAGTCTTAGCTAATACTGAATTAAAAATCAAAAAAGTTATATTAAAATAAGTAGGTATACTCCAGGAAAGTTCAAGATAAAAGGTTGGATATACTCGTAGTATGAAATCAACTCTACCTGTATCGGGACTGTTTCCATTGATTTAGAATCGGTTGCGAAAGATCGAGACTAATGAATGATCATGGGTAGTCAAAAACGCTACCCTTCCAATAGTTGGTTTTTTTTTTTAAATAGACCAATTGCTGAAAGTAAACAAATTCGCAATAAAAGTAATTAACTTGAAACGGGCAGTCGTCTAACGGGTTGATTCGACAATGAAAACAAAAATCGCCTTCAAGACTGCGTAAAAAAAAAAAAAAAAAAAAAAAAAAAAAAAAAAAAAAAAATAATAATAAATAATATAATCATGGAAAACGAAGACAGTGAGAACGAATACAGTGTAGCTGAAGTTAATTTTAGGGTGATACATGGCATTACTGGCATTGAAAAAGAATATTTAATGAAAATGAATTTTTGTTGTGTGTCCTTTAATATAAGATCTATAACAAAAACATGGGACAATTTCCTAGCAGAATTTGAAAACATACTTTGTTACGTCGATATTCTAGTTTTAAATGAAATAAATATCCCCAAAAACAAAAATGATTTTTATAACATCGACGGATTCAAACCAGAGTTTATAAATCGTGAAGGTATGAAAGGGGGAGGTGTGGCGATATATATCAGAAATAGTATTAGCTATGATATAATACCTACAAAACCAGTCAACTATGAAGGCATGCATTTAGAAATAACCCATAATGGAATAAAAAAATACGTTCATGCACTGTATAGGCGACCTAGTCTTAATGCCCAAAGATTTATTGAAGAAATCAACGAAATTATAGATGAAAATAAAGAAAACATAGTCTTAGGTGATATTAACATAAACACTAATGATAGGAATGATTCACTTGTTCTAAGATATATGGAAATGATGGCCTCAAATGGTCTCATAAACGTAATCAATGAGTCCACACGTGTTGATATAAAAAGAAATACATCTACTCTTCTTGATCATATTTATGTCAGCATCACTCAACTTGAAATACACTCAGCTATTATTGAAACTGACTTATCTGATCACTTTGCAGTTTTGTACGCAACTAAAGACTTAAGCAATGACCGACCGAATCCAAAAGTTAATACTGTACATATTAACTCAAAACGAGTTAATGAGCTTATTGAGCAGACTAATTGGCAGAATATGACGGATGAAGATGATGTCGAAGTTCTGTATAATAATTTCGTAAATGTCATGAACAGAATATACGCTAAATCTAGCAAAATAGAGACAGCCGACCGAAAACGCCAACAAAAACCATGGATTTCACACGAGATAATTGCAATGTGTAGAAGAAGAGATGAACTCTATAGGAAATGGAAAAATAACCCAAGATGTCAAAGTTACGAAACTGAATATAAGCGTTTCCGAAATTTTGTAAACCAAAATATTCAAAATACCAAAGCCAATTTCTACAAACAAAAATTCAAAAATTCCCAAAACGATCCTAGAAAAACATGGAATATAATTAATGATCTTTTAGGAAGAAAAAAACCCTCAGTTGATGAAGTCATCAAAATCAATTTATGCAATAGTGACGATAATTTGAATGTCATTGTGGAGAAGTTTGCAGGTCAGTTCTCTGATCAAACTTCGTCGATCATGCATATATGCAATGAAAAAACGTCGAACCACGAGAACTTCCATCTGCAGCAGAGCATATTCATCGAAGAACCGAGCGAACAAGAAATATTTCTAATGCTATGTAACTTAGACAGCAAAAAAGGTTCCGGAGTGGACAACATAAGACCTATCGATTTAAAAATGAATGCCTCTTTTCTTGCGCGAATTATTCAAACAATTATTAGCCGTAGTATTGAACAAGCCTATGTCCCAAAATTAATGAAAACTTCAATCATTAGGCCAATCTTTAAAGGAGGTACCAAAAAACATTTTGAGAATTATAGGCCAATCGCAATACTTTCGGCAGTTGAGAAATGCCTAGAAGAAGTCATTGTTAATCGGCTTATAAATTTCATTCAAAGGCATAAATTGTTGCACCCGAATCAGTACGGGTTTCAGAGAAACAAGAGTACAGGAGCATTATTAGGAGAGTTTACTAATACCGTTAATGCGGCCCTTAATAGAAACCTGCATGTGCTTGTTATATTTGTCGACTTCAGCAAAGCATTTGACACCTTAACTCATCTAAAGCTATTGGAAAGTCTCAATAGAATTGGTGTAAGAGGAACACTAGCAAACTGGATCAAAAGCTATCTTACTGACAGGAAAATTAGAGTAAAAGTGTCGAATACAGTTAGTAATGAAAGGCCAATATCATTTGGTGTCCCTCAAGGCTCCAAATTAGGCCCGATTTTGTTTATTTTATATACAAATGAGCTTTTGCGTTTATTTAAAAGGTGTACTGCCTATGCCTATGCGGATGACATAGCTATTGTCGTTAAACATAAAAGTTTTAACTCAGCCCTGGAAATAATTCAAGAAGAATTCGATGCGTTTTCAAAATGGTGTCATGACCAAGGATTAATTATTAATGTTGGAAAAACAAAAGTAATGCATATACGCCACTCATCTAAGTGCGAGGAAACTTTCAATATTTTTCATAGAAACGATCGTTGCCCTACGTCAGCCAACAACTCAGCTATCGAAACTGTTAGAACAATTAAATACTTGGGAGTCACCATCGACGACCATTTTCTCTGGCGGCAGCACATCAATGTTCTACGACTCCAACTGAAAAGTGCTCTTTTCGCCATGGTATACCTCAAAAAATATTCTAACCTCGACGTGCAGAAACAGGTGTACTACTCGCTTGCTGAATCCAGAATAAGATACGGGATCCTGGCATGGGGTCATGCTTCAAAATCACATCTTGATAAGATATCAAACATCCAACATCGCCTTATTAAGGTTCTTAGGCAACCTAACTCATGTTTTAAAGTTCTAGACGTTAATGCGATATATCAGATGACGTTATTACAACACTACATGAATGATCCAAGATTTCTTCAGCCAATAAGACACAACCAAAACACAAGAAGACGAGCACAGGGGATGCTTGAAGTACCTGCACATTTTAATATATACGGAAAACGTGAATTGAGATGCGTGATTCCTAAAACAATGAATTCAATCCCACAAAACATAATAAACCTATTAAATTTTAAAAAAAGAAAAAAAGAAATGAAAAAATATTTGCTTGATTTTTACTATGTTCAGTAGGAAAATTATTGAATTTGTTTGTTAAATTGTTCACTTTGAATTGGACTTAAAACATATTCATAAATGTAATAATGTTAAGCTAAAATCTGATAAAAACGGAATCTGAAACTATCTATGTACTTCAATTTTAATATTGTTTGTAACCACCTGCAGATAAGCATTCTGCTTTGCGGGTAAGACTTTTGTAAATACATAAATTTGAATGTGAATAAATAAACTATAAACTATAAAAAAAAAAAAAAAAAAAAAAAAAAAAAAAATTTGCAAAAAGAAACCAAATGAAAGTTTTTTTCCAAATCTCTCTAAATATCGATTAATATTGTCGGAGAATTTGTGTTGAATTGGTACTCAAAAATCTTACTGTGGGTCAAATGTATTACCTTTAATATCGGGGGAAAATCGCATTATAAACTTGCTCTAAAAATTGGCCATATATTGCTCAAAATATATTAAAAGAGGTTAGCACAAAAGCCGCTTCAAATATAATTAATTGTTGACTGGTAGTCGCACCAAAATGACTCAAAAAATAAGATACTGCAAGTTCAAGCCTAAAGTGATAAAAAATGAGAACATAAATGGCAGAAGTGTTTGTGAATTTTATCGCATTTTTTATTTGCTCCAAAATTTGGACCGACAATTGCCCCCAAAATCTGTTTTTAAAATAAATTGCTTCAAATGCATAGTCAAGTTTAAAGCTTAGCTAAACTAAATTTTCTCTGCTCTCTAACTTTTCTCTCTAAAAATCAGCTAAAGTCCTAGATAAATTTTGACGTAGAGTACGCCGTGGATAAGTGTCATAGAAAACAGTTGTTCTTTGAAAAAACTTCCTTCTAAAATTGAATTCTCCCTTTCAACTATTTCTGATTCTAGGTACTTCTCGTCCATGTAATAATTAAAAAAGCTCATCCTTGTACACTTTTCCGCAACAGAACAACATATACACAACGATCTGTCACAATTTAGTTTGAGAAAATGTGCCGAACCATTAAATGGGCACGCTAAATTTTGACAGACACATGAAGTACATGCTGAAACAAAAGTTTGATTATTAAGCTCGAGCTGCGTACCACTCAGCTAAATGGGTTTGCTTAAGTTTAGCTCAGCTAACTTTGGAGAGATCTTTGTATGGGAGCGAAAATTTAGATCGAGCAGCGCACTAAGCTAAACAAAATAAAAAAATTAGTGGAAATCAGTCAAGTGTTCTCCAGAATAGTCTACGAGAAAGTGGTTTGATAAATTCTGACATTAAATCTCTACCCATTCGGACAAAGTGACAGATATAGGTTAGGGATGGTCTTAAGTGTCCTACACCTGCGACCTCACTAAGAGAAGGTACATTACAAATTACGACGGTGATAAAAGTAGGCCAATAACTGTAAGTGAGGAAAGATTAGAAATCGACATAAAGACGTCTCAAAAACATTGAAACCTTCAACAATTTTTCCGAAAATCTCTTTAAAAAATCAGAGAAACTTTTAAATATTTTTGACAGAAATTTTATTTACATTCCTAAAAATTACAAATGCAATTCCTTTCCATCGTTTGTTCAATGGAATTTGTAGGTACATACGGCTTGAATAATTTGAAAAGGAGATTTCTACGAAATACAGCACACAAATCCGTATATGAAAACCGAAAGCTTTTAGTATTGTTTGTGTTGGAAAACATTTGAATTCGAAGACTGGTGGTGGTTAAAAAAAGAAAAATTTTCCAATTAAAATCAAATTTTATTCCTGCTCTGGGCGCTGTTTATTTAGGACTTGCATGCCGTGAGACAACACAAAGCTATTACCCCCATATCTGCCGGAGGAGTGTTTTTACTTTTTCAAATAGTTAACAATATTTTTCTTCAATCAGTAGCAGTTTGACAATTTTCACTTCGGGACTACCTAGAGATAAACTGAATTAAAAATTTAAACACTACCGCTTGTACGGCACAGGGAGAGGGACACACAAAGGAAAGCCGCTGTTTACACGACCAAAAATAAAAATAAAAAAAAAAAACAATGAGTAAACATCCTCCTTGTTTACTCATATCGCAAAGTCGGGAAATCGTCTCAATACAAATCAATAGCTTCAATAACTTTGTATGTTCATGATGGCGTCTTGTCTCACGGCGTACATACAGTTTCTTTGTCCTCCTCCCTCGGAAACAAAAACTCTGTTTGCCTAAAGTCTTTAGCCATAATAGATGACCTCATAAAAAAAGTTTGATTTTTTATTGTCAAACATAAAAAGCCAAATCGCAAACACACTTAAGTCGATGCTGCGCCAAAGGAATCCGCTCGATATACAAGTGAAAGAGGACGCCAAATGTCAATAGGATTTGCGGAACAAAAAAACATTTGCACACTCAACGACCGCATAAAACTTAAGACATTCAATAAGGAGAACATTCGACCTTTTATCCTTTTAACAATATTCCCTTATACTCGTATCGAGCACTGTTTGTGTGTGTTGGTATGTTTTTGTTTGGAAGGGGCTCGTTCTTTTTTGCAGCTATTATATTTCGAAGGATAAACAAAACGGACATGCTGCCATACTTAATGTCGGAGTCATATACGAGTATATGGCGGGAGTGCACCTTTTTTCTGGGGCAAAGGTAAACTCCAAAGTTGAATATTTCATTATTTACACATGTTTACATGAAATATCCATGCGAGGGTACAGGGCGGATGATGGTGGGTGTCCTTTTTGGAAATTTGGCGATTTGTGTAACTGAATCATATCTGGAACAGTGCAAATATGGAAAAATTAGTTGTTTTTGGTTTTTTCTTGTTGCTGGCGAGGCGTTTGGGTGGCTGATACCCGCATTTGCACGATTCGTTAAACAAAGGACACGTTCGGGTAAATGCTGTTAATTCGTAGGGAGTTTCGGTTTTTTTTTTGTTCGGCTGTTCAGAAAGAGAACAAAATGTGTTTATGGAGAGTAAAGCGAAATCCTTTACAAATATTGAATTTTCAACATATTCCATTGGAAAAGGTTTCCTTGCATAAATGTGGCCGAACATTTAAATCAATTGTCGGGCGAGAGAAGATTTTTTTTTTTTTTATTTTTAAATGTGGTTGTATTTGCAGGACTGCGAATTTAAAAATGGGACATAATGTCTGCAGGGTAACTTGGAGAATTTTCGGTGGACAACTTTGCATTCCAACATTACAGGGACACTACGTCTTTGGAATGAAGTTCGTGTGGAGATTGGCCAAAGCGACACCAGAAAACTGGTCTTTTTACTCTGTAGATGGTGAGCAAATAAATTGTTGCCTTGCATGTCATTCATTTTAATAATACTTTCGCCTGGCTGCAGTTGATGGTTGAGGCCCAGTTGAACCAAAACTGAAGCGCATTCTAAGTGAGTAATCAGCAATTTTGCAGAATTTCCGGTTGTGAACCACCTTCGAATAATACTATTTGTTAAATATGCAGCTACAACCAAACAGAGTAAGGATGTATAGAACGCACGCTCAAGGACAATCTATATGGAAAATATTGTTAATTTTAGCGATAAATTAAAAATTCCGATCTACACGTATCGGCAAAAGCATTTTGACAAAACTAAAAATGAAATTTTATGAATTCTAGGAATAAGTGAAAAAAAAAAAAATTAATATACAAAATTTAATACTTAATTAACGGCGAACATTGACAATTTTTATTTTTAAATACCTTCATTAATTCAAATTTATTAAAATGAATAAAATTATAAAATTAGCTTTATAATTTGGCTTAATTTTTTTGACAAGTTTTGCTTAAAAAAATATATACATACATTTGAAATTTAAAAAGGATCAAAATATAATTTAATAAAAATATTTATCCGCTTTAGCCTCAATAACATTCTGTAATTGTCTTGGAATCGTTTCGACGAACGTCATCCCAGAGTTTTGTTACTACAAAAACGTTCTCCGTTGTGCTCCGCGTCAGAAAAACAGTTATTTTTCCTATAATGCAACCTCATGCATAGTCCATAATAATAAATCTTCACTTCGGAGTGGCCACTTGAGTTTTTCTAGTGCGATATCCCGTAAAAGTTGAATCACCTGTTGAAGAGAAAATGACTGCCCGATTAATCTATCGCTAGATGGGAATGCGTAATTGTTTGAAGTTTGTGCTGGATCATCGTTCCATCGACTGGAAGCAAATTTGCACAAAAGTTGGACGGTATACAACCCAAAGACATTAAAAAAACCGCTACCAAGCTAATTGGTCTTAACAACTGGTGCATATTTTTCACGATATAATTTCGGCATCCGAACAAATCTTCTTTATTATGGCCCATGAGGCTCAAATTAACTCTCTTCAGTTCACAAACCTCGGTTTCATACTTGATGGGTTTATTTTTAAACTCTTGGGCGAATTGTAGTCTCTTTATTTTGTTTTCGTAGTTATATACGGTATTTTTCTTTCCAAATCGAGTTCAGCAAAGCGACTCTGACTTATGCGAGGTTTCGTATAATTTTTCCAAACCTCCGAGGTTTTGTCATACATGTTTCAGGTGTCGAAACCTCGGGTTTTCAGCGAAACCTATTTGAAACCCCTCTGAGTTCATCCTTCCGTGAGAGGTTATCGAACCGAGCAAGCACACAGAGTGAACTTTGGTTTATTTTGTGTCCATTTATGGATGTCAAAATATTAAACGCCAAAACAATTGTGACAATCAAAGAAATAATTAAAGAAGAAAAGAATCTGAATCAAATTCTATTTTTATAATAATAAGTATAAGTAATATTTTTAAGAGAAATATTTATAAATGCTGTAATTATTTCCGTCCTTTTTTTCAGAAATCATTTTTAGTTATTTCTCTTTCTAACATTATTATTTCGCGTTAACAAACAGCTGTTTTGACAGCCACTTCAAAATTGACAGCTGATTGCTTTTGAACTCACTTCAACTCGGTGGGAACGACTTGCAAGGTTTCGGTAAGAGTTCATCGCGATTTCAGTTTGGTGGGAACATGGCAAACGCAATCTTGATAACCGTGTTTTCAACATATTTTTGTATTTTAAGTTTGAGAATTTTTGGAGTTAACATTTCAAGCTGTAACTGAACAAGCTTCCCCAAAATATATCTTCCATCCATCTACCTTCTTCTGTATAACTTTTTCGGTTGTTTTTACCCGAGGAAGGTAAATTTTGCACAGAGGTTGTTTTTTGTGATTATTAATTTCGACATTTACAGTTTGCATCGACAAATTCAAGCCTTCCCTCATTGATTAAGAGAAGACCGCAATCGTATTTTGCTACAAAAGCTGCTCGAACTTCCATATTAAACTCTGTCCTTTTCCCCATATATTAATCAAAATGGCTCTGTACACAATAAATTTATCATATTTAAATCAAATTCAAACGATAAAAGTATTTTTCGCCAAACAAACCTTGACAGTGGTCCTTCCTAATAATCATTTTTAACCTTCACACTAAGTATTTTGTGGGTCACAATATGCAATTTTGCATGGAAAATTTTGTAATTGTGATTTAAAAAAATTTAGCCTGGACACTAAAAATGATTATTAGTATCGCGGTGAGTTTTTGCCAGTAAAAAAATCGTACTTAAACGACAAATAGGCCTAAGCTGTCCGGGGATTGGTCGCAAATGGTCCTATTTACACACATAATCATAGCTCACACCACATGCCACGCCACCACAACCACTGAGTGAAAACTGAAGACAGTTAAACTGTAGCGGCTAATTGTGATCGTATCACTTACATCGGCTCTATTTCTCTCACTGAGGAAGATATTCTTCTTGAATTATCATCGCTTGATTCAAGTAGGAGTATTGCGCCTGACAACTTCCCCCCCTTGATTTTTAAGGCATGCAAATGTAGTTTAGTTCAACCGCTTCAGATTATATTTAACAAGTCTCTAAAGGCAGGTATTTTTCTTGATTGCTGGAAGCATTCTTTTATAACTCCAATTCATAAATCTGTGTCTAAAAGAATTATTGACAATTACAGGCCCATAGCTAAATTGCAAGTAGTTCCGAAAATATTTGAAGCTGTTGTGAAGAAACGGATATATGCCGCTGTGTGTAACCAAATCTCGCAAAATCAGCACGGTTTTGTGTCTGGTAGATCAACTACTACCAACAAAGTCATATTCACTAATTACTGTCTTCATAAAATTGAAAATCGTCACCACTTGATCGTTGATTGTATTTTTACAGATTTTTCGAAGGCTTTTAACGCGGTCCAACACAATGTTTGTTAAAGAAACTTGAGATGTTTTAATTCCATTCTAGTATTTTAAATTGGATCGGCAGTTATCTGCGAGATCGGAAAGAATATGTTAAGATAGGATCCGCTCTGTCTAATGAAATTTTAAATTTCTCAGGTGTCCCCCAGGGAAGCCATATTGGGCCGCTCCTCTTCCTACTTTTCATAAACGACTTACCATCTTTTATATCCGAATCCAATTCCCTTTTATAAACTCGCTTTCTGATGCGATTCAATTGCAAACAGATCTTAACCAAGTTAATGCCTGGTGTACTATGAATGGGTTATACGACCCAAACGCAAAATATTTGGCCCGTTTACTTTCCTTCTTATAAAATTCGAAAAAAAAGAGATTGGCACTCCAAAGTAAACAAAGAAACTCAAAATTTAGGTATTTATTTAAAAATAATTCTTCATAAAATAATAACAGTTCATTTAATGATTAAATAAACGAAATTATTGTAACTCATATAACGCAAAAAAGTTGACCCACTCTTTTATCGACGCAAAAAAGTTGGCCTAATACAAAAATAACTCTCTTTTACCACTGAGTGACGTCACCTTTGCTTTTAATAACGGTTGTAATTAAAAAGAAGAGTTTCCACTAAATTAAAGCAGTATTCAGGAGTGATGCCATTCCAAACTTCTTGGATCTTTTCCTTCAATTCATTCAAGTTTTTAGCCGGATTTGTTCTTAATTCTTTTTTCATTTTTCCCCACAAAATCTCAATTGGAGACAGGTCCGGGCTATTTGGAGGCCACGTTAAAACTGGAATGGTGTGTTCTCGAAGCCAGCTCATATTTTGCTTGGCTGTATGACATGATGCGCCATCTTGCTGAAATGTAAAACTGCCATCTTCTGTTTGCAGCCTCGGAATCTAAGGTAAAAGTTGTTGTCTTGATACCTGCTGGCATTCACAGTACCATCGATGAAGCGAAGGTCACTTACTCCTTGATCTGATATACATCCCCATACCATTACTGAAGCGGTAAATTTAGTTTTTCGTCTAAAGCAGTCTGGGTGAAATGCTTCAGCTGGCGTTCTTAAAACTCTTGATCGTGAGTCTCCAACACAAAGTTCGAATCGAGACTCATCGCTCCATATTACACTCCTGCATTGCCTTAGCGTCCAGTTTTGATGATCACGAGTCCACCTTAAGCGCTTCTTTTTTTGCAAAGGAGCTAAAAGTGTTTTTTTCTTTTGCCTAAGTGACGGGTTTTTAGAAGAAACAATTTTCTAAGTTAATAAAACAAAAACAATTCGGTTAAAAATTACTGTATAAAATTTGTATCCCATTTTCTTCATTTCTTGAAACTTGCTTTTTAATCACATTTTTCCACTCTAAGGTGATATTTGCCGTTGTAGCACGACGATCTTTCTTGAGAATTTTTCTTACAGCCCTCCTGTTACGATCGTTAGCAATTGCTGGTCTTCCAGTTTTCTTCAGTGGGTTCACATTTCCAGTCTTCTTGAATAAATTAATAATGTTTCGAACTGAGGACCTCGATATTTCCAAATTTGTTGCGATATTATATGCCAAAACGTTTTCTTTGTACGCTTTTATTATTAAATTACGTATGTCTTCCGATAAACAATTGCCACGCGCCATATTGAACTTTGATTGCGACTGCAATCAAAGAATGCCTGACTTGAGACATCCGCATTTAAATAGCGCAACAATAAACGGTATATGTCAAGAGACAAAGACATTATCCAGCTTAGGCCAACTATTTTGCCGCGAAAAACTAACAGTTAACAGTTGAAATTTGTGGCAACAAACATTTACTGTTTTAACTTATTGATTGCTTTGTAAAGAACACATGTTCATGGATAATATTAAGAAAAAAAAAATCAACTTTTTATTAATTATGCATAATAATAACGCATTTGAAAATGTATGTGATAAAAAATACAATACTAGGCCAACTATTTTGCGTTTGGGCTCGTACTTTAACATAACAAAATGCTCTGTTATGACATTCAATCGAATCAAATCTCCGTTCATTTTTGATTATAGTATTCAAGGAAATTTACTTAAAAGAGTTACTGATCAAAAAGATCTAGGTGTTATATTTGATCCTGAATTACACTTTGCGTTACACATAGATTACATACTAAGCAAGGCTAATTGTATGCTGGGTTTTCTGTGTCGAAATCGTAAAGATTTTAAATATCCCTCTTCACTTCGATCACTTTTCAATTCATTAATTCCTTCTATTTTAGAATATGGTTGCGAAGTTTGGAATCCCTACTATCACAATGCCGAAGCTCGGATTGAAAAAATTCAAAAACGATTCACAAAATATGCTCTCAGAAAAATAAACTGGAATAATGATATTCCTCCTTATGAAGCAAGATGCGCGCTTATGAGTTTGAAACCCCTGGCTAAAAGAAGAACCTAATACTCAGTACTTTTTGCACATGATGTAATTACCGCTAATATTGATTGTTCGCTTTTATTATCAATATTTAGTATATACACTCCTTTGCGCATTCTTCGGCCAAGAGAACTGTATTTTTTTTATGTTTCTCGGCACAGAACTAATTATGGTCAAAAAGATCCCATAACAAAGGCTTGTGTCAATTATAATTTATATAATAGTTCAATTGACTTCAATATGAGTAGAATACTTTGTAAAACTGCTATAATGAATTCACTGTAATCTAATAATTAAATATGTGTATAAAATATAAAATATGAATTTCTGCATTGATATTAGAAGTAGTCTAAAATAAGATAAACTTGTAAGACGAAATAAGTAATAAATAAATAAATAAATGAAGTATTTATCTCGAAAAGCGACTTGCATTCCTGTCAAAATACTTTTGCCGATGATTGTATATGTGAACCGACGGTAGCTAAAGTTTGATATAAGTGTTTAGTATGGAACAATAGCGAAGAAAACTGTTCGCAGTTGCAACTGTTCTTATAAGAGAGAAAACGCTTTAAACAATTCCGTTAAATAAAAACCATCGCTTAGTAAAACGTTATAAACAGAATTAGAAAATTATTTGTGAAGCCAACGTTCTTATACACAAAGTTTGTTTACATTACTTTACATCTGAAATTTGACATTTGACATTTCGCATAATTTCCCTTTGGGGAAATTTCAAATTGGGTGGGTGCGTTTAGTACACCTGCATCTTTGTTGACTTACAATCGTCAACAATAAGTCTACCCACCAGTTTTGGTTACAGGTGAGTCTGCATTAAGTCATGGTCGACAGCGACGAATTTAATATTTAGAAAGCGTCTAGATATAGTAAACATTTTTAATTCGCCTCCAAAGGTTTCAGCTTCTTTGGATAGAAACAAATTTTAAAGTTAACCCGCCCAGTAGTTAACGCCACAATTAAATGCACATACAGGCTTTAAGCTAAGAACACGATTGAGAGCATCATTCCTTTTCGATTTAAACCTAAAAGCTGATCTTTTTTTTGCGAAATATATACATACTCTTCTAGGACCAAGGAAACATCAATCAATCTCTAATGTAGGCATTACCATCCTAGATATAACCGGGTCCTTTGTTGAGACCTTCGGCCTTGTAAAGCCTTAGCTCTGGTCCGGAGACTTAATGTTGTAAAAGTCGACTTTTTCGAAGGCGCAAGTTATTAGAAGGCGAACTAAAGAGTATCAAACCAGGACCTACTCCCGGCAGTAAGCCTCACTAAAAAGTCGCTTAATCAGGACGGAAAAATGGACCCTGGGGTTGCATGGCATAGAGCGTGATTTTGATCACTTGCATTTATTGGACTGGCATGGGCTAGTTAAATTATAGTTATCTAGTTTTTTCAACATATTTAAATCACGCAACAACTTCTGTAAAACAACCCGTTGATAAAACAACTCCAAAAGCTGATTTATCGTCGGCCGATATTTTTCAGTACTGTGGGGAATACTTCGACCGGAATTGCTTGACTTACTATTAAGCAAAGAAGCCCATTCTAAGGTGAGGAAGGAGATGTCATAGGCCTCATTCGAATTACCGGTGTAGTCGGTTTATCTATTTGTCACTTTGAAAATCCACTTTTTTTGGCAAGCCTAGAGTGGGAACCTACAGATACGAGTGGCATTCTACTTGGATTGCACAAGACAGGCTACAAACGAAGCAAGGTGAACTTGAAAGACTCACCCAGTCTGAGAGAGCAATACGTACGAGGAAATACGAAAGAGAGTAAAAATTGCCCAACACCAACATGAGCTTCTAATGAAGCGTAGTAGACTTCTTACAAGATCGCTAATATTGTTAAAGCGTTATAAATAAATTCAAAATTTTTAATAACACGCAGCACGCGGCTTTTAAGAAAATTTTCCTTTTATTTCCAAGAAATGGCGACTGTGCGTAACTAAAGCAAAAATACAAAAAAGCCGATTAATGTAAATTCAAATACATGAAACAGCAACCACTCTATATTTGGCTCTCTCTATCTTCTTCCCATTTTTCTTAATTTCTGCCGATGGGTGACTGCAGCTCATCCTGTCCATGGAAGGGTACGTTCACAGTGCAGACGTTTTTAACAAATACCAATAAAGTAGAAAATCCCCAGGTAATGTTTTCTCACCTGAGAGAGAGAGAGAGGGAGAACAGAGCATTTGTACAGAGAAGATGGAGGATATTCTCCTCCTTGTCCTCATCTATACAGCTTCTACAGAAATCGTTTGAAGGTACACCGAGATATTTTTCCATCTTCAGCCAATCCATTTCTTACAGTTTTTAGGGCTGGGCATTCGCAAGGTTTACAGTATTCCCTTCCGTTCCTAGTGTATAACTTTCACACAGTTCCCAGTTCCCAGTAACTACTCCCGTGAGTATGCGACCATCACTTTTTATTCACCTCTGTCCACAGTACCTTTATGTGTCTGAGGCAGGTATTGAGATTGGTAAAGCTTTCTTTTATTCTACTCCAGGATTCAATGTCAATCGTGCTTAGCGGAGTTCTTTCTGAACTCTGCTGTCAGAGTGTATAGGTATTGATTTGATTATCGGCAGCGTACCGTCCCTTAATTTTCTACGCCGCTAGTGTTTTAGTAGCTTCCTCACTACACTACACTACAATCATCGCTGCTTCAGAATGATTCTCGCAGGCCCAGTGCTTCACTGAAGATAACCGCGTCTGTGCCGCCATCCATCTTAGAACCATCTCTATAGAGGGCTAACTCCTCTTCTTCTATAACTACTTTGTTCTCCCATTTGGTTCTTTTGTGAATTCTGGTAGTGAATCACCTTTCAAAGACGAGAGTCGGGGATGAGTAGTCATTTTCTCCTTCAACGCGCTCCATTGGGTTTCAATGGAGGCGTATAAGCTTGTAAAGACCATAATCTAGACTCACTTGGCTTGATTGCGGTTTTAACTAGCTTTCTACTGCAGTAAATCTCCGGAGGCGTGAGATTTACTATGACCTCAATTACTGCGGTGGGTGTTTTCTGTAAAGAACCCTTTATCCCGATGCTTGCCGCCCTCTGAAGATTTGAAATGTCGTATTTCTTCTCAATAGCATACCTAGGCTTACACGGAATCCAAAGCACGTCTTGGAAGTTGCAAATACATGTCATAATTAGACACAGTCTTTTAGGCAAGTATACGCAACAAGGCTTAAGGTATTTTCCAAAACTGTATGTGCCAAAAGACCATTTCAGCTTTGTATTTTGCCTCACTATCTCTCAAAAACGAAAAATTTCAGCGGGGACCGTTCTACTGAAACGGACTAAAAACCGCAGCCCTCCGAAGTCTCATACGCTTCACTGGACCCTGCCAACTGGTTTAACGTGTAGAGGGAAACACTTTTCGAAATGTATCACAAGGAACCTTATAAAGGTCTAATTGTGTCAGCTTTTTGTCGACAGCCACTTCAACCTAAACTGACCCAGGACCAAAAACCTCTAAGCAAATTGGGCTATTGCTCTTGACTGATTGACGATGAGGAACACCAACTTCCCGTGTAAAGCTGCGAAAATATTCCGGTGATTTAAAAATCCGAAAAACTAAGTTTGAAACTTCTTTGTTTCATAGGATAACTTCATTTGAAGGATAGAAATTCTAAAGTTTGGCTCCGCTGCAGACGACTAATCGGCAAGCTTAAGTGTCGCAGGCGAAAGAGCGTTGACCCGCGAAGAACTTTCTCCATTATTGGAGGTATTTCTAAAAATATCGCAAAGTCATGTCACGGTGATTAGTGTGTTGGACTACTAAGCGAAGGGTTCCAGTTTCGATCCCCGGTTAAACACAAATTTACAATTTAAGGCTTTTTCCGTCTGACAAACATCTGAGAGACTACAACTGTTCTTCCTCAAATTAGCCGTTTGAACTCGGCATAAAATTGTTGATCCCTTCCACTCAATCCAAAAATTAAAAACTCACACAAAACGAACGGTTTTGAGAAGCTAGGTCTACGTTCCCTACGGACCTGTTGCGTCAACTATTTATTTCGTAATTTTCAAACCAAGCATCTGTCTGGGGTGCTGTAGATAAAATTTGGAATCAACGTAAATACAAGCCTTCGAACGAAAATAAAGAAACTCTTTATGAAGACTTCCACCGCCTGTTAGAGTTTCCTCTGCTCTGAGCCTAAAGATGACAAAAGGTCGCCTCTTCGCCTTCCAAAATGTCTTCTAACTCCATCGCCAGTTCTATATCAGTCATCCCTTTGCCATAAACAATTCATAAGCCATTTCCAAAATCAGTTCCACGCAATTAAGCTATTACAGAAAAAAAACTCTTACCCCACCAAGTTGTGCTGCCCACTCCCTGGGCAATCAATTAATTCACAAACTATCTCTTGTTCTCGTCCTCCAACGAAAACACTTCGTCCCTTCTCATGCATATGCAAACACAAATATTTAGTAACCCAAAAATAATAATAGTTTAATGTCCTTGATAGCGTTGATTTAATAACACATCCACTATACGGCAGCAATTGCCAATTGACTCCATTTAACATGTGTCAGCGATTCCACAGAAGACACACCACTCACATGGATAAGGATGCGAGATCGTAATTAGTTTCAACACAAACCTACGTCCCTTCGAACTTGGACCGTTCGCACAAGACATCGCACCGACCAAATGATGAAAGACACTCCTCCGGCCAAAAAGGACATTTATTTATAAGGACAAGGGACACAACACAACAGAAGAAAATCGTTATGAATAATTTAGGTGTAACATCGTGTCCTCCCCTGTCAATGGCAAACCATATTTTCGCAATCCAACATCTTCTTCAAGGAAGAAAATATACCCCCGGACCAAAATATATAGATACACATGCCTGCCAGTTGCAACACGTCTTTGGCGTATCCTTGAGACCGAAGATAAGTTAATAAGAAACATAATTTGAAATTAAATTGATAAATTAAGGTTTATTGTCAGACATGCGGCATATCGTTGTTCATTCTAAATGAGTGTGGGGGCGGAGGCAGGGATGCGGCATCGTAATTATTTACACACGCAAAGGATGAGTAAATTTTGTTTCTGCACGTTTTGTGTTGGCACACAGGAAAAAAATAATGCCAAACAATTAAAAACAAGACAAACAAAACGATAATTTCCCTTATCTTGTTAAAGTTAATATTTCTTGTGAGGGGGTGCACACCAGGTACATGGGCCGCACTATGGGACTAAAGAAATTAAAGGAGAAAAAGATGTAATCCTTTGAGGCAGAGGTAATTTCTTGTTATTCCTAATTGTGCGGTCGTTTTCCGAGGCTTAACTTTAATTAGGAGCCAAGAAGGCGAGGCGATGATGACAATTCACGCCACAGCATGCTGGGGTAATGTCCTCGCCGTGGAATGTTTAATCAGTGGACCGACATTTGCGTTGTCTAACTGGACAATTGCCTAATTTGAAGTTATTAAATGTGGCAGGCGAGGAATGGGCGCCAACGGGTGGTGTGTTAATTTTCAAGTTTAAATTATGGGAAGGGAACGTTTTATCTTTTTTTTTGTGGTAATTAGAAAATGGATTTTATAGTTGAGGGACATTTGGATTTTAATGGGTCTCTGATGGTTGTCGGTGGAGCACGCTATTCAGGCAATTTAATAGTACTGTACAAGGAATTCGCGCCCGCGAAAAAATTTATCTGGTATTGGAATGTTGACAGGGGCTTTTGATAAGCAATGGAGTTGCAGAGAAATAACCCAAACGGCAATAACTTCACATGGGAAATAACTTCACCTCGAGTGAGAAATAATTTTTCTTCTTTTCGGCATAAGTTTTGTGATATATACATATAATTTCAGATCTTTTCGAATCTTATGTAAGTGAAATTATTTCCCACTACAGGTAAGGTCATTTCCCATGTGAAGTCATTGAAGATATTTCCCTGCAACATCAATGTATACAACTGGCAAAATATGAACTTTACATGTTGGATTCAAGTCGGAAAAAACACAAGGAATTTATTTGACGAAGAATTTTTGATGTCTTATAAAAATCGGTTTTGAAATAACGCAGTTATCGGTAAGAAAGTAAAAAATTTGCTGAATACTGAGTATAAGATATTGTTCGGCATGAAAGCATTACTTGGGTTTTTAAAGTTTGATCCAACTCGAAAATGGGATTTTCGAGGCATGAGCAGTTTCTAAAATGATCACTTTCGGTGATTCGAATTGAAAATTACGAACGCAACAATTTTGAAAACATCAATTTTATACTAAGTATGCATTTTGGTTAAAATCGTTATCGCCGTTTTTAGGTAAACTAAAGAAAACCAAATTTTTAAAAAAATGTCCCTTGTTCAAAAATCTTTTAAACGATAATTTGCAGAAAAACCTGAGTTTGCTATTAAGAAAGGGCTACATTACCTTAAAAATGAATTTGTAACACCTTATTCACCAGGCGCTCCATAATTTCACAGCATCTCAGTCGGCGCCTTGTATTTCATTTCGCGTCCGCCCATGTCGACTGTCGATGCCCTTGAATTTGCCTAATCAGAAGTACATGGTTGGCGACCATATTAACGGATAAGCAGAACACTATTTGACAGCCGCGCGACATCGGAAGCTGATCCATATAAGAAGCTGTATATAAGAGACAGTCATACGGAAGAACGGGGGTCAGTCAGCTACCAGCGAGCTACAAACTATTTGTGAAGTAAATAAAAGAATTCACGCTAGAAAGGCTGTGTTGTTTTCTCTGATTTTTTTTTTGTGTTTTGCTTTTACGTTACAAATTTTTGTTACAATCGGGTTTCAGGTAAACTAAAGAAATCAAATCTAAAACAAAATCCGTTTTTGAAATGTCAAAAGTTAACGGTACTTTGACTGATTTTTTAGCTAAAAACTGAGGATGTAATCATGTTACTTACACTGAAATATCAATTTTGGTTAAAATCGTTGGACACGTTTTCGAGCAAATCAAACTGGTATGATTGAATTGCCCACGACTATTATTCAGGGCTATCGTGGAAAAAATGTCCCCCGAAATATATCCCATATTTCAAAAATATGTAGTATGGGCAATGAATTTCGAGAAAGGGAAAAAATTCGTCCGGAATAAATTGATATCGTGAACAAAACTTCCCCATGGAATTTTGTGGGAGTCCCCCCGGAATATTTCCTTCGTAAATTTGTAGGTGGAAATTCAAAACTCAAGCAGTTTCTATGAGAGTCCGAAGTTCTTTTACCCGACTGGACACAGGGAGTGTTATGTATTTCGCGCGTGTCCTATGAACGTTCCTACGTGACACCGTGTAGCCTAAACGGCTTGACCGATTTTGAAGAGTGAGGTGTCATTAGATTCGTATTCTTCCCCGGAGTGTCATAGCCTGAAAAGATAAAAATAAAAAAAAGTTAATTTAAAAAAAACCGAAAAAAACCTGACTGACTGTAAAAAAAATATTAAAAAGATGTGAACAAGACACATTCCCAAATACCTGGGCCTAGATAAGAAACTAAACTGGAAAATGAACATAGACGAAAGAATCAAGAAATCAAGAAATCCTTGTACACAGACGGATCGAAAATGGACAACGGATGGGGTCAGGCATCTACTCTGAACCGCTGGGCATTTCAACATCACTAGGCCTCCCAGACCATTGCAGCGTATTCCAGTAACAGTAATAAGGGCTGCCCGTAAGCCTGCGATAAAGGCAATACCTCCGGAAGGTATCACCTTCTTTACTGACAGCCAGGCAGCCATAAAAGCTTTAACTGCCCCAATAATAAAATCAAAGCTTGTGAAGGGCTGTCGCGAAGAGCTCAAGGCTCTTGGAATACAGCACAAGGTAATGCTCTGCTGGGTCCCTGGATACGAAGGCATTCTAGGTAATGAGAAGGCGGATGAACTAGCATACGACAAGGCTCGGCAAAGGCTCCAGAAGAAACATCCCCGTCTGTGCATATCCCACTCTGCACACTAAAGCTAGAAGCGGGGAAGAAGGCCATAGATGAGGCGAACGCCAGATGGACATCCATGGATAGGTGCGATACCACAAAGAATCTTTCTGTGAATCCAGAACGGAGAGGATCATGCGATATAACCAGAAATGTCTCTCTATGCTAGTAGGTATCAATACCCTGCCATACCACATGAAGAAAATGCGACTGACACAAGAAGAACTATGCAGAGGCTGCGGCGACGAGGGCGTCTTAGAGGGTACAATCCACTTCCTATGTCACTGTCCGAGTCTCCAACACTCCAGGAACAACTGCCTTGGGAAATTCTTCTTCCATGATATGAACCAGCTATCTAGCACACCAACGGACAAAATCATGAACTTGATCGAATCGTCAAGATGGTTTGTGTGCAATGACGCAGTAAGTAATTAACTAACAATTTAATAAGGCGTAAAGAATAGGTTACTACGACGGGTATCACAATGGGTCGAGTGTGGCGCAGAACTCTCCACGCCAGCCCACAAACCTAACCTAACCTAGTATTAGTTTTCTAGTTTACCAAATCCAAAGAAAGTGCTTTCTTTACGAAAATACGGATAAATCCAATTCGCGTCTTTGCAATTGCTCAAATATTCACAATTATGAGCTTAATTGACAAATGAATAAATAACAAATCACATCTGCCAATGCATATTTTCGAAAAATATTGGGTGAAATATTTACCAGGGAATAAAAAATGTTCAAGGGAAATTTTGTTCCCTCGGAATTGCTGATAGCCTTGATTAAAAATACTTAAAAATTACATTTTTGTCCATGTCGACGTTAAAAAACAACAAAATACTCTTATTTTTTTGTTCTGGTAGGTAAAAAGTGCCCTTTTTCGCCCTTTTAGCTTATTTTGAAAGACAGAATGCCCACGAAATGGGTAATTACCCACGATCTGGTATCACTATGCCTTCCAAAATGTCAGGCTACTTTAAAAAATTCAGTGTTTTTAGAGACCACAGTTATTTTTCAAGTGTAAACAATGTCTTATTAGCCAGACCCAGAGTGAAGTGCTTAAAAAATTCCCAAAATATTCATCCATCATCATCGGAAAATCGCTTACTCCTGCTCAAGTATTTAACCTCTCAGCCCCCGCACTCTACCCAAACAGAGAACAGTAGGTAAACCGCCACTTATTCGAGAGTTAAATACGTTTTTGTGTGGAAAACAATTTAACATTGGCATGGAGAACTTTTAACCAAACTTAGAGCCATTAAAATAATTTAATCTCTTGAAAATAATGCAAAACTTTCTTCCCAACTTTTACCATTTCAGATAAATCGTTTACTTCCTCGGTGGCTGCCTGTCGCTCGGTTAAAATCGTTCCCCAAGGGGTCGAATCAGCCGACCCACGGTAAAGCACACCCCGACTTTTAGTGGCGTTTAATTCGGTCAAAAAAAAAAGAAAGAACTAAATTACAACGGTTCTGGTTTGTTGTGTGATTTTCTTCTGGCATAATAATTGCGAGGGAAAAAATAACTTTTCGGAAGTTTTGAAAATTTCCCTACCACCCTCATTTGTGTGTGTCATGTTTTGAGGTTATAAAAAGGAAACCAACACTTGCTTGCGATTCGCTGAATCCCTTTGGGGATTTTCACGTTCCGCGGGTATTAAAAGTTTTATGATGGATAATTTGGTGGCACTTCTGGTGATTTTATTTCGGCGTGACTTTTATCGGGAAACAATTTCCTGATGGCTGCAATCAAATGCCATCGGAATTGTTTTGTTTTTGTTTTCTCCTTTGTTTGTGAGTTTGTGTCATTGAAATTGTAATATTTTCACTGTTTGGGGTGTTGTGACTTTCGATTCGTTATAGTTCGAATCTGAGGGGTCTAGGAATATAGGAGTCCCCTTTTAAGAAAACCAAAATAAGCACTGACATTGGTCTCTTAATTGTATTTACTTTTAAAAGCAATATTCTACTGCGATCAACTATACCTGTTGTTTTCAAGAACGAAGAAGCTGGTATCCGTATATCGTGCACGGAAGTCATCACTCAGCGACCCTAATAAAAACCTGTTGACCAGGCTTTTGCAAAGCTCATGATGATGCGACTAGAAAGTATTAGTACCCACGGCTATTTGAAATGAGCCCTAAAATTCGCCAATAAAACACGGCCAGACTTAGTTGCGAACTTGTTTGACGCGTATTTTGTGAAAGGCGATTTTTCTGAGGCTTGGATACGCCAACAACTAGTTTTTCTGCCAAAGGGAGAAGGGAATCAAAAAAAACCTTCCTTTTGTCGTAAACTCTTTAAGTGGATTATTTACAATGTGCCTGAAACAACAGATATCTATACGACATTCACCATAATTACTCATAACTTAACTTAACAATAAACGCAATCCCATGGATAGAAAGATCGAGAGCCTGAACCACTATAAAGAAAATGGGCACATTCAAGATATCTTAAGTCGACTTAGATTGGTCTGGATAAGATGTAGCTTGAACGCAAAAAACTAGATTGGGCGGGAACGTCACTTTTTCTTCGTCAGCCACATATGCGAACTGTCAACTTAGTACTCAGTCACGAATTTCTCGACTAAATTCGTCAGCTACACCGTTTATGGACGTCAACTGAATATTTGTCATATTTGCTCATTTGACCGATTTCAGCCAGTCAAAACTGAGAAACATCCAGTCAGACAGCTGTCAGACTTACTAAACTAGATACTTGAACGTCCCCAATGCGCTTTTAAGAGGCATCAAAAAATACTGCACCGCTATTTCTCCGTTTGTGAACAAAATATGTAACTTGGCGAATTGTAAACGTGCTATGAATGGAAGTATCTACGATGAATAAAGAAAACGCAATGACGCAGTTGCTACTACCGCTTTTTTCAATCAACCTTTTAAATTTAAATTAAATCGAACGCAGTTAACACATAAATCTAATGTCAGCAGTAAGCCATCGGTGCGTCTTCGTTTTTGTGTGCACTCATCAGCCGATGATAGCTGATTTTTTGCGATTTGCCCGTGATTATTTATTACATTCAATTGTGACAATGTCGCCGACTGACCTAGTAGCCTGAACTATATATCATTTCATTTGAATGACCTAGTATCGTTGTTGCGGCGAAGTAAATTTAAAACTTGATTTTTCCTCGGCGCAAAACGTCGAAATGTGTACGTATGTTTTGTGACTTGGATTGATGGCATAAGTGTTGCTTTTGCATAATGTCATTGTGTTTTTAGAACAGTCGTACAGTTGGATTGTTTATTGTTTACTCCAAAGTTATTTATGCATGCGCAGATCTGTGTTCATTCAAACCGTAGCTGCTAGCTGGTGCCAAAGCGTTGTTCGTCTTCTGCCGTTTGTGCAGTCGATTTGACTGTCTCTTTCAATTTTGTTTTGGAGAATAATACTAATGACTTCTTTGAACGATTTTGTTTTCTTTTCATAATAAGTTCGTTCGTGTACTTTCGGCATAAAAAAATGAAAAACGTCAAACATCAAAAATCGAGAGAGAAATTTCAATTTCAAGAGAAGTACCTGACCGGTTTTCTTACAAAAAGTTTAATAAATGTCATTTTGACGTGTTCGTAAAATGCAGCATCTACAAAATAAGTTGGAATTGAATTTTTTATAAGCTAAATACTTACTTAAGAACTTAACATTTTGAATGCGCTGGTATGTTCTAGGAGAACATTCAATTACAACTTATTTCTCCTACATCAAGCCTCTTTTTTTTAGCTTCGATCTCAGCAAAGCAAAGTTAAGTAGGATTTTTAGCACGCAATTAGAACAACTACGCTCTACTTGACACTTCGAGACTCACAGTAGTTGTTGTAATCGCGTGCTGAAAATTTACTTTACTTTGCTGAGATCGAAGCACAAAAAAACACGCGTAATGTTTAAGGTGAAAATAAATAGAGTTTTACTTGTCAAACTTTTGAGCTGTCACATAGTTGTCAGTTTTAATTTTTCATTTTTCAATAAGTCGAAATTCGGCGAGTAGAAAATTACGAAAGGAGGGGAAATGAATTTCCCTCTCATTTTTTTCAATTTTCTCAGAACGTGGTCGCGGCTCCATGAAATTAAGCCCCAATGAAAAATGGCCAAAAAAAAAATGAAAAAATAGGGTAATAATTCATAATGCAAAATGACCCCATTCCATTTATGCAAAATCGCCCCAAATAAATGCAGAATGGGCCCAAATTGTAAGCATAAAAAATGAAAAATTGCCCCAAAATAATGCATGGCAAGCAACAACAAAAATTATTACGAGTTTTGGGAGTATTTTCATTGTTTTGGGGTCTTCTTGCGTATTTTGGGGCCATTTTTCATTTTCTTATTTTGGTATCAAAACAAAATTCTACGAGAAAAAACCCGAAGTATACAGTTGATTCAACGGCGTCAATCGTTTCAAGGACAAAATAACTTCCGGAGAATTGAATTTTTGAGTACAAATCGATCAGTTTAGTGACGAAAGTGCAGTGATCACAACGTGTTGACAAAAAAGAAAAATTTGAGGAAATAAAAGTTAGAAATTCGCGCGAATTTTGAATTGAGACAGCTGTTCATTTGACCGATCCGAAAATTGAGATCAAGTCAGACAGCTGTCAGCTCCCCAATTATGAACTCATTTTTGCCCATGATGGCTGCATTCAGGCAAAAATTATTTACAATTATGACCTCACACGACGTCATCAATGACATAAGTGATATTGAACAATATTTGTGCTGAAAAAAGTCAAAAGCCTGTAGAAAGCTTAAAAGAGTACTCAGGAGTGAATAAGGACTAAAATACAAAGATTCTCGATGTTTGATGACCACTTTCTATCTAAGGTTCTGTCCTGTCGTTGCTGCTCACTTTTTCGACGAACTGGCATCAACAAAAGCTTGGAACATTTCACCTCATAGCTAAGTCCTTTAACCTTTTGTGAGGCGAAACTTTTCTACATTCACAGATATTCTGCGGCCACTTCCCACAAGTGTGTGATTTAAACTCAAAGTAATAAAAACACGCAGTGAGAAACCTCTCAGACAAAAAAAACAATTATCAACTGGAATATATCCAAAATCATGTCTGATGTGTTACACATACCACCATCCACCACCTCCTTGCTGAGTTGTTTTTCTTTCATTTCGCACACCCTCCTATATGAAGTTGTTCTCCCCAGTGGACCTCCTTCGAACCAATTTTACATGACGTCGTCGACGTGTTACATTCTTCTGGTGCCCTCTTCCCGCACTTGCTCCAATCAAGAAGGCTCATCCGCCGCACACCACCTATCACAATATGATTCCCTAATATATCTGGACAGGGGATGATATGCGGATATTTTATCTCCCAGCAGGCATTCGTCTCCCCAGATATGAGAAAAATAAACACACTCTCACCGGACCTGGGAAAAAAAGGGATTTCTCCTGTTGTACCATTAACCAGAAAGTCCTGGATGTTGTGAGCTTTTTTTGCTCTGTTGGTGCTTCTTCATACTTTGGTCCTTTTTCAATTAAAATCAAATCGTATTCTTCTTGTCTGTGCGGTGTGTTTGTTTAGGTCCGGTCGCTCTCTGGGGTAAAAGCACTCCCGTGGTCTGCACTCTGCATTCCCTGTCCAGCAAAACAAAGTGGGCATCACTATAAAATGTGCACATGCATAAAATGTTCGCGGTCAAGGATTGGCAAATAACTATTTAAATCAACTGCATACATACAAACAGGAGACACATTAATCAAAGCTCAAGAACGATGCTTATTGAAAGTCCCAGCTCATTTCCTGTTGCAGCCCTTTTACATTTGCATACCGGCAGTCTCCAATCGAACGAGAAGACAATCCAAAGATGTTCACTGGGGGTCCTTTTTCACTTCAGATTCAAATTCAAGTACCGATTGGGCGTACCCGCACAGCAATGACGATAAAAGTGGCATTTTATAAACTTCCACCGGAGAGGATTGGGTAGCCCGATTGGGCGTTTGCTTGTCTTTGACTTAAGGTTTAAGGATTAAAACTGACAAAAACAAAATAATAATTTATTTCAATTCAGTCGTTTTAATCGGCTTATGGAATACGTATATTTAAATTTTTATATGCACACTGCCAGCGCACGATATGACAGGGGAGGGTGATGTGTTTCTCTAGAAAAAGGACAACTCACGTAGTGCGTGCGGAAACAGAGTTCGGTGTCTGGCGAGCACCTTTGTCATATTGTCTTCGGGTTATTTTTCGTCTTAATAAATCAACCAGATAATCCTGTCAAGATTTATTGGATGATTATCTGTTCGCAGACAGGTGGAAACGAAAAATTCCCGTATGCGAGCTGTGTGGCAGGAAAAAAGGGGGCGGCATACCAAACAAGTCGTGTGGAAATGAATGCATGAGGATTCAAGTGGTATATCGACTTCTTGAGGTGGATATTTTTACTCCCACTTAGCTGTGGAAGTGGAGAAAGTGGGGGGTGCTATCATAACATCGGTTGCATTACAGTTCAATCGAATTTGGAGATGGCAACTTCGTTGACGTAAATAAGATCTTTCGAAAATCTATTGGAGATCAATAAAATGAGGGAATCTAATCACAATTCAACTTCGTTCTAAGGATAGAGGACCGCATTTTGCAACAGAACGGACTTAATATCGGGTCCAAGTGCACTATTTCGAATTAGTTTTGAGGCCAACTAGGCAAACTCACAAAGAAGGTAAGTTGGTCTCTATTGATAAGTGTTGTTCCACGAAGTGTCATTTTCAATTGCCTCCACAGTGATGTCGACATTAGCGTTTGTTGGGACAGAACATCATCATCATCGTCAATATCGTCATCATCAGCATCATTGGATTGGATTATAATAATTTCATATTCAGTTTTCTTATATTCACATCTGGCGGTCAATTAAGACCAGTCATCATAGTTAATTGTAATTTGAATTCGCCGTTGTTCAATCGGAGCCTTTTCCGACTGCTCCGTAGAAAAAACTACGGTCGTGGAATAATGCGCAAGACGAGTATGAAATTTCTGCGGTTTGAATACTGTAAGCGGAGTGCGACGTTAGCTTTAAACGAGACGACGAATGAAAAATGCTTATGGTAACGAGAAATTAATGAAAAGCTCTTCTCCGATTGGAGTTGACAACGACAGTATAATTTAATTTTCTAGATTTGGTTTTCTTGTCACATGGTTTAGTACAAAAGAGTAATTTTTAGTACAGCATAAAATATGCAAAAGATGGCCGACTTTTATTTTGTGGCGCCAGATTTGAATTTTACAATTGGTATAATTATCTAGTTAATTCATATTTCAAATACATTATATTGCAAGAAATTTTAATACATGGTAAGTAGATGACTACTTAACGAATTTAGGTAATTAATTTGGTTTTTAGAAACGTATGAGTGGTATGTGTTGAGACAGGGACGATTTCTCCTAACAGCCATAATATTTAAACTTTTGAATATAAGGTAGTCTCTCTCACTAAAGTTAAAAAAAACTGTTTACGTACTTTTGTATAAATACGAACAGAAAATAAAGTTCCATAGCTTTTTGTATTTGAAACCCCAAGATGAAGAACCGTCTTTTATATACGACCAAACGCAAAATAGTTGGCCCGTTTACTTTCCGTCTTATGAAATTCGAAAAAAGATTGGCACTCCAAAGTAAACAAACAAACTCAAAATTTATTTCGATATTGTGAAAGTGTTAGACATATACATTTAAAAATAATTCTTCATAAAATAATAACAGTTCATTTAATGATTAAATAAACGAAATTATTGTAACTCATATAACGCAAAAAAGTTGACCCACTCTTTTATCGACGCAAAAAAGTTGGCCTAATACAAAAATAACTGTCTTTTACCACTGAGTGACGTCACCTTTGTTTTTAATAACGGTTGTAAATAAAAAGAAGAGTTTCCACTAAATTATAGCAGTATTCAGGAGTTATGCCATTCCAAACTTCTTGGATCTTTACCTTCAATTCATTCAAGTTTTTAGCCGGATTTGTTCTTAATACTTTTTTCATTTTCTCCACAAAGTCTCAATTGGAGACAGGTCCGGGCTATTTGGAGGCCACGTTAAAACTGGAATGGTGTGTTCTCGAAGCCAGCTCATATTTTGCTTGGCTGTATGACATGATGCGCCATCTTGCTGAAATGTAAAACTGCCATCTTCTGTTTGCAGCCTCGGAATCGAAGGTAAAAGTTGGTGCTCTAGAATGTCTTGCTACCTACTGGCATTCACAGTACCATCGATGAAGCGAAGGTCACCTATTCCTTGAGCTGACGTACATCCCCATACCATTACTGAAGCGGTAAATTTAGTTTTTCGTCTAAAGCAGTCTGGGTGAAATGCTTCAGCTGGCGTGCTGGAACTCTTGATCGTCTCCAACACAAAGTTCGAATCGAGACTCCTCGCTCCATATTACACTCCTGCCTTAGCCTCCAGTTTTGATGATCACGAGTCCACCTTAAGCGCTTCTTTTTTTGCAAAGGAGTTAAAAGTGTTTTTTTCTTTTGCGTAAGTGACGGGTTTTTAGAAGAAACAATTTTCTAAGTTAATAAAACAGAAACAATTTGGTTAAAAATTACTGTATAAAATTTGTATCCCATTTTCTTCATTTCTCGAACGCAGGTGTCTCTTGAAACTTGCTTTTTAATCACATTTTTCCACTCCAAGGTGATATTTGCCGTTGTGGCACGACGATCTTTCTTGAAGATTTTTCTTAAAGCCCTTCTTTTACGATCGTTAGCAATTGATGGTTTTCCAGTTTTCTTCAGTGGGTTCACATTTCCAGTCTGCTTGAATAAATTAATAATGTTTCGAACTGAGGACCTCGATATTTCCAAATTTTTTGCGATATTATATGCCAAAACGTTTTCTTTGTACGCTTTTATTATTAATTATGTCTTCCGATAAACACTTGCCACGCGCCATAGTGAACTTTGATTGCGACTGCAATCAAAGAATGCCTGACTTGAGACATCCGCATTTAAATAACGCAACAATAAACGGTAAATGTCAAGAGAGAAAGACATTATCCGGCTTAGGCCAACTATTTTGCAGCGAAAAACTAACAGTTAACAGTTTAAATTTGTGGCAACAAACATTTACTGTTTTAACTCATTGATTGCTTTGTAAAGAACACATGTTCATGGATAGTATTAAGAAAAAAAAATCAACTTTTTATTAATTATGCATAATAATAACGCATTTGAAAATGTATGTGATAAAAAATACAATACTAGGCCAACTATTTTGCGTTGGGGCTCGTAGATAGACGGATAGCTTTATTTCGTATATAAATTTCCAAGGGTTTTGTTACCACACATTTCACAATGTAGAGATATGACAAGTTATATCTTTCTTTTGAAAGGATGATTTTAAGATTTAAATTGAAATATTACTTCCGAGGAAAATACGAAAAAAACCTCCAATTAAAATAGAGAAAAAAGAAAAGAAAAAAAAAACGAACAGATAAAATGATTTAATAAAAGAAAATCAGGTACAAGTGTTAACGATTGTATGTAATAAACAAAACAAATAAATAAATATATAAATAAATAAATAAATGGATATACATATATATTTGTAAATAAATAAACAAAATAAATAAATAAATACACAGGTGGTCAAAAAAATAGGTGTGCAGTGCTTTGTTACTAGTTGATTTGTTCTTGTTGCTAAATAACAGTTGTTTTGCTTACAAAACTTGCAACAGTATACATTTTTATTAAGAATTGATTAGTTCCGTTAGTTTGACGCCAAGCTCCCTGCATTTACTACGTGTACTGTTAAGTATTTTATTAATTTTCGTTGAAATAAAATTTTGTACGTTTTAAGAGTTTAACATAAAAATAGGTGTGCTTAAATAAATTGTTTAAATAATTCGTAATATTTTAAGAGTCCCTCGAGTTAACCGGAGTTGGCTGTATTACAAAATTTGTTACTTCTTTGTCTTCATAATTTTACAAAAACCGTTCTAACGATATTGATAAAAAAAAACATATTTTGGATATTAAAATTATTACAAATAAGATTTCATAGATACTTAGTTTAAAAAAAAAAATCATTTATATAATTATTTCTCAAAAATCACTACCCAAATCCCGGTCTGCTTTCAGATATTTTGTTAAAACGCATACAGTACTGCCAATAAAAAAAAAAAAAACATTTATAAAAGAAAAAACTTCTTTTTAGAAAATATTATCCGCTTCTTCTTTTTTTCAACCATATTAAATATGTAGGCACTTTAAAAGAATTCCTACCACTTGGAGCCTTGCACAATCAAAAACTCCAACTTCATTTGCACTCCACACACGTTCATCAGCATATTCAGTTTAAAACCTCCTTACACCAGCAGATCAGAAAACAGAAACTCCCCCTTGTACTCAAAAATCTTCTAAAGTGTAAGAGCTACCTATTTTTACCCGACTGGACACAGGGAGCGTTATTATATTTTATATACGGTTGCCAATTGATAAAGGTGCATTTATAAAATTTCATAAGCTGACATAACTTGATGATATAGGATTTTTTTTTTAAACCACATTTTGCAAGCGTTTCACTTAAACACTGTACATGAAAGCTTAAAATTTGTCTGCGGCAGCTCTCATTAACATCGAGAAATAGCGTTTCGAACTTTTTCTTTTGTGAGAATATACAAGGTGGGCCAAAAGAAGTCATCCGATGTTGTTTGGCTCTCATTTTGTTTTCTAAATGACTTCGATTCTGTTTTATGATTATGTTTATTTGAACCTTTAGAATTTTATTGGTCATGTCGAGAAGATGATATCGGCCAAATGGGCGCCGTCACAATTGATTGCCATACGGGCTCGTTTTATGGCATTTTTCATCACTTCGGCGAGAGCTTCGGGTGACAGATTCTCGCACTCGTGTCGAATGTTGTCCTTGAGGGCTTCTAGGGGCTCGGGCTTGTTCACGTAAACACGGGACTTCAAAAAACCCCACAAAAAAAGTCTGGAACGGTTAAATCGGGCGATCTTGCGGGCCAGTGCAAATCGCCAAAACGAGAGATGAGGCGACCCGGGAACGCCTCCTTCAGAATATCGGTTGTGGCTCGCGCAGTGTGTGCCGTAGCTCCGTCCTGTTGGAACCACTTGTCCTAATTCCTAAGTCCTAATTCGTCCAATTGCGGCAGAAAAAAACTCGGTTAACTGGCCCTATAGCGCACGTCCACTGTTGTCGTTTGACCAGGGGCGTTCTCGAAAAAAAAATGGCCCGATGACTCCTCCAGCGTGAACTCCGATGACTCCTCCAGTGAACAGCGGGTGTAATGGCTCCTCGTGAATTACTCGTGGATTTTCGGTGCCCCAGAAGCGATAGTTTTGCTTGTTCACGTACCCGCTGAGGTGGAAATGAGCCTCATCGCTCATTATGATTTTGGTCGATAAATCGTCCACTTCGTCCTCGAGATTAAGGATGGCTTGGGCGTAGGTTACACGCGTTTGGCGGTCCACAGGCAGCAGCTGATGCACGGACTGGACTTTGTACGTGAATATGCGCAAGTCTTTGACCAAAATTCGCCTTATTCTCAGCACAACGGGCGCTCCGGAACCGGCCACTCTTCGCAACGTCTCGTGTGGTCCCATACTCTTCAAGGTTTGCACAGTCGGTGTCGGAAGGCCCAGGAATCGGCGACGGAATTCGCGCTACGCCAATACTACAGACGCAAAAAATAGACACGATTATTCCGCGTTCTTGGGGAGTGTATCGCTCCATGGCTTGTTCACTTGTACTCTACATCTGTCTACAAATGTCAAAACAGATTTGACATTGGCGGCCATTTGTAAAAATGAGAGCATCTTCCAATAGGGTGATCTCTTTTGGCCAACCTCGTACATAACTATTACAATTCACCTGTAGCTGCACATATTCCTTTATTAATTTTTCGCACATATAATATAAATCAAAGGCTCCAACCTCCAAGCTCAACGTGTCTATAGGACTCTATAGGATCCAAGGCTAGATTCTCTCAATCTCAATTTGACCTATTTTTTATTAATTTTTTGCTGACAAATGCACACTGAAAGCATTTTATTTAAAAGGGTTTTTTCAAAATATCAACAGCATCAAAGTTCCAATGTCAAATCATAAGGTCTGTTCCTTTACTTTCAAATGTTAAGAATTTTTACTAAATCTTACGAATTTTGACCCAATGCCGTTTCGTAATTTAAAAATTCGTAAAAGAGAGCGTCATCGAGAGAGCAAGTTATTACCCCTGCACTGGGAATTTTATGAGTTTTTACTCAGCAAATTGTTTGGTGTACAAATTTGAAAAGCTGTCAGTCAGCTATTGACAGATGATTTCATTTCCTGTGTATCAACAGGCGGCACAACAGAATTGAATGTTCTCTTCAAGACTCTTTTCGAAAGTGACGACGCTGTAAGAACGGCCAGTCTCCTCCACGTAATTTTGAATGCAGTGTTACTTGTTCCTCTTCTCAAATTCGGATTCTATTTCATCAAAAAGATTTTCGGTCGCTATGGAAATAAATCAACAAAAATTGTTAAGAAATTATCAAATTTTTCGGGTTTATCAGACATTTTAACGACTTTTCGTACCACTTTTTTTAATTGTGAATTATGTATCTGTCAGTTTTCATAGAGTTACTACAATAGAGTCACCTAACTTGCCGTTAGTGTCTCTCTCCGATCCCCACAAGTGCCATTTTGACAGTCTTTCCATTCTTAATACAAAAGTAAAGGAATAAACGTAAAATCTGATCTAGTGGTTTCTGTTGATTGTCAATACTTCTATCGATTTGTTTCAAGCTCTCCGCTTGGCTTATTTTTCCTGTTTTTTTTTTCTTTTCGTTTTATTAGAGAACGAATAACTGAAAAAAAAAATTAACAATTCCCATGAGAAAAGTTTTGCATTGCAGATGTCGACTCTTCTATCATATTCTCCAGCCACCTCTTGGCAAAACATTCATCATAACGAAAACACCAATAGCACCATCAGGAGCACTAAAGTAAAAATGAACACCGAAGGAGGGAGGCAACAAAATAAAAATAAATAAAAGCCAAACACGGAGAAAAAAGAAAACAAAAGAAATGAAAAATCACTGTTTATCCAAATGAAAAGTCTTTCTCTTCTGCACTTGTATTTGCTCTCCTCAAACCGCCGAAGGAAATCGTGATTTTACCCATCAGAATGCTTTTTCAAGGAGAATTTTAAATTTCCATAATTATATGCATCAGCAGGTTAAAGAATAAACGAACGTGGCACACCCCACCAAACTGTGAAACAATGCCAAACAGAAAAATGTACATTTCTCGCAGTGAAACAATGCTTTCTCATTTTGATTCACTTGCGTAAATATTGACACGTAGAAATTATTTAAAAACATTATTCCGATTCTTGAATCCCAATAGGGGAACGGTTTCAAATTAGGGGGTGTACGGGTAGACGGTGCAGTGGATCCCATCAGAATGCAGTCGTTTAATTAATTACAGGAAATGGTACAAAAATTCTCACAAGACATCAGAAAATAAAATGTTTAAAGTTATTTTGCGGGGAAAAAAAAGTATTGGAGATGCGGGGCATCGATCCCCGTACCTCTCACATGCTAAGCGAGCGCTCTACCATCTGAGCTACATCCCCTCGTGAAACTTGCGACTTAATATAAATTCAAAAAAAATATAATAACAAAACACCGATCGTTTATTTAAACAACACATACACATTCAAGCGGCAATAGCATCCGTAGTCAACAGGCGTATTTTTAAATAAATATGCTACCCACTTGTGCAAGCATTTGTGCTTGAAGTGGAATGTCAAAACAGCATACAAAACAGCAGAAGTCAATCAACCTTGAGATCGACTCTGAAAGAAATAGCGTGTGCAAAAAGTGAAAGTCCATTCCACACTATGTCCCATGTTTATATCTTATCACCTAACAAGCTTTTGAGGGGCCATTTTCAAGCGGCTCAATGGTCTAGGGGTATGATTCTCGCTTTGGGTGCGAGAGGTCCCGGGTTCAAATCCCGGTTGAGCCCAGCTTTTTGTTTTTATGTGCATACATATTCAATTGATTTTTGGTTTCTAAACAGCTGCATTGAAAGCATCTTTTCACACAGAGTTCTCTCGATTAACCTACTTTTTGTCTACGGTACATATGTAAAATTTTTTGAATGAGTCATACACAAGAAGAGTGTCGCGATCATGACTCACGATCAGTATACACAAAACACAAGCATACGTGTGATTCTAGTTAGCATTTCGTACGTGGCAATTAAGTTGCTTGCGTGGCTTAGAAGTTTGGGTGTTATGTTCTGAGTCGAGAGATGCCTGGTTCAATACTCCTACCAGTTATAAGAAAAAAAAAAAAATTATGCGCAAGCTGTCATTACCGATAATTCATGATTTGAAATGATAATTTGGTGGTTTCAAAAGGGACATACTCGTCCGCTGTGTCAAAATCGAAAACCTATAATGCATGCTGTGATTGAATAAAAAAATTTAACATTTACAGCCTTATTCATTAGATTCCCTTATGCCCAAAACACATGTGCAGAAATCACTGCGCTGCAAGATTAGAATACACATGTTTATATGGATTTAGACAACATGTCTATTTCTAAATTTTTTGCAAAATTCAAGCGTACCGCAACACAAAAGAAAATAAATTGCAATTTCAAGCATTTTGGCATCATCGGCTTTTGACATTTGCTGATCGTGTTTGGTTTTGTTTTGGATGCAACCACATCAGCTGCTTAGTCGGTGAATGACAGTAGCCATATTAGCCGAAGCAAGGCATTTCAAATAATCTTCTGCACATCTGTTTTACTTGCAGCACTGCTTTCTGTGCTGCGTCCAGAATTTCTGCACATGTGTTTTGGGCATTAATCAACAGATTCCACCAACTCACATCAACTGAGTTAATTTGACGTTAACCTTCTTGTCGGAAATGTATGTTCATAAAAATAATTTTGCCATTGTGTAACTAGCTAAATCAGTTAATTAAGCAAAACTACTCCGAAAATCTGGCAGTTCCCGCGTATTTCTTTGTGGAAATCCTCTAATACTTCTAAATTTCGATACGACATCAATTTGTTCTGAAGTCAGTATCAAATGCCTTAGTGAGTTGACTGAACCCATGAAATATCTATTTCTAATTTCCCTTTCCAGAAGTTAAAAGCGGTTAAAACGCGGTTAATAATTTTGTAATCGCATTTGGTTAGTATTTGATAACTTAAGATATTAAAATTATCTAAAAAAATCGAAAATATATCCGCCATCTAATTTGATTTTGGACACAACAGGGAAAGCGAATTCACCGCTAAATGCAAATTTAGGCATTCAATTTTTTGAATTATCTTTAAAAAAAAACTTTATAAATAAGTTTTTCTGCAAATAGACCTAAATTAGCTCTAATTCAGTTTTAGTTAAATGTTATGAATAAGGCTGTTAAAAATGAAGCGACAAAATACGGCGTAGTATATTAACAGTCTCCACTTTAAATTTACGGAAGCTCACAATAGCGATATTTGTATGAAAAAAAAAAACATTGTGAACTATTCAAAATTAGAGTTGAAACTAAAAATGTTTATTGGTTTTAAGTTAAGGCCCATGAATTAGAAAATTTATGTCAGAAGGTATCCCAGAAATATTCACTTAACCGTCAATTTACAAATTGATCGCATTTTGAACGCACCTAGGAAAAATTCCCTAAGTCGATGCAAAATGTACTCAAATAAAATGGGAAATATTGGGGAGGCACTATTTCAATCTGCTCTGCATTTTCGTTCTTCTCTAATTTTTGGCGAGTGATCGTGGTATCCAAGTTATAAATTAAAGCACAAAGCGTGCTACTTACCCGAACTAAAAATAAACAGCTATGATAAAAATGAACATTAAGCTTGATCGAAGCAGAACCTTAAAAGGAGCTTTGGTCTTTTCAATATCTCAAAACAAGGTTTCTTCTTAAATTTAAATGCAACTAGCCCCAGTATCTGGTTAAGGGGGAACGAGGCCTTCTCCAAATCATTAAATGATATTCAAGAAACTGTTTTAAAGACTTCCATTGAAAATTCATCTAGCTTAGAACCAGTGTGGTCAAAAGAGACACTTTACTAAAACTTTACCAGTAGCAGTTTTCGTAACTTAAATGTAAGGAGAAGCATTTGAAAAATAAGAATTAAGTAGGATTGAAAAATAGATAACGTATTTTTAACAAAGTCTTTTAAAAGCAAACATCAACGCTTTGTTAGTTTAGCCTTTGTAACAAGTGGCAAAGCCTCCTACAAATGGACTAAAAAGCGGATTAAAGTGGGATGTATTTTAACACATGGAGGGCCTTAATAATAATCATTTTTCACCTCCACGCTAAATATTTTGTAAGTCACAATATGCAATTTTGTATGAAGTATTTCGCTATTGTGAGTTCAAAAGATTTAGCCTGGACACTAAAAATGATTATTAGTATCGCGGAGAGTCACAAATCGACTCATCAAACTTCAACTTAAACTATCGGAAACATTTTAACCATCACAAAAGAGCATGGTTTCCTGATTCAATAGATTCCTCCACCATAGAAGTAACTCCTTCCACATAAAAAAAAATTTAACATTCCGACATTTTTTTGTGAAAGTATTTTTTTTTTTTGGTGTTGTGCCGACATTCCTTCGACGGCACTCAGAGGGTCACAAATAGAAACAGAAAATGAGTGATTTAAGGCAGCCAAGTCTCTTTGTTTGCAGTAATGTCGTTATTCATAAAAATATTTCATGCTTGCATAGATTTTTTGATCGAACTGACATTTTTCGTCAGCCAAACTGCATAAATATTGCTTCATGATAAACTACTCGTAAGATATAGAAGTTAAAGGCAATTTCAAATTGGGAAACTTAAAATAATAAATACGTACACGCCTACGCAACAATGACAAACAGAACATTTTTTTTTTGAGTATCGTAATCTAGCATATTCATCAGCTGAATACACATTCCATTAGTTTGTTCAGACTGTCAAATTTAGAACGAGGTTATCTACATTTTAGAAATAGTAAATTAAGTGATCGCTTATGACGGATTCTTTTCAAAGCTATTTCTGGAAAATAAAACGAAAGTGTTTACAGAAAGATTTTAATGCCCACGATAATATTTTTAAGAATTTGTAAGCAATCTACAAGGTGGCGCAAAAGTAATCCTCCTATCAGAAAATGCTATAAATTTTGCGATTGGCCCCTAATGTCAGTTCTGTTTTGACATTTGTGTAGTAAACACATGCGAAATACACGTTAATAAACAATGTTACGCTACACTGCTCCAGAACGCGGAATATTGGTGACTATTTATTGGAGCAACAATCGGTCGGTGACTTTGGCACAACGTGTATTTCGTCGCAGATTTCCTAGCCGTCCAACGCCTACTGGTGAAACACTGTGACGTTTAGCCGCTCGCCTCGAAGAGACTGGCACAACACGAGACGTTGCCAAGAGTGGCGGGCCCCGGAGCGCCCGTTGTGCCGAGAATATCGCCTCTGTTGACGCGGCCATTTTTTTTCGAGAACGACAATAGTGAACGGTGCGCGCTATAGGGCCATGTTTACCGATTTTTTTCAACCGCAATTGGATGATTTAGGACTGGAGGACATGTGGTTCCAACAGGACGGAGCTACGGCACACACTGCGCGAGCCACAACCGATATTCTGAAAGCGGTGTTCCCGAGTCGTTTTTGGCGATTTGCACTAGCCCGCAAGATCGCCTGATTTGACCGCTCCAGACTTCCTTTTGTGGGGCTTTTTGAAGTCGCGGGCTTATGTCAACAAGCCTCAGACTCTTGCAGCTCTTAAAGACAATATCCGTCAAGAATGTGAGGACCTATCGCCGGAAGTTTTGGCCAAAGTGATGGAAAATGCCATAAAAAGGGCTCAAATGACAATCAACTGTGGCGGCGGCCATTTACATGACATCATATTCTCGACTTGATGTACAAAAAATTAAAAGACCAAATAAAAATAATCCACAAGAAGAATCAAAATTTTTAATTTTTTTTTTAAATTACAGCCAAAAAACATCGGAAGGTTATTTTTGCGCCACCTTGTACATGTACAATGTACATGCACCTAATGTTGTGTAAGAGATATACATACATCTGCATGCACCTTCAGGTTATAAGTAGCAGTTCAGTGTACTAATGTGTCAAATAAAGAAAGAGAAAACTGACTTGTATAATAGGTCGAACCACGCGCATTTAAAATCTTGTAATTCTGTTTAAAATTTAAGCCATTTTAATTTTAAGGAAACTAATTTTGAGTTAAATCGTCTACATTCAAAAAAGAATTCTTAATTTAAAAAAAATACGTACAAGACCGTAGACCGTATCCTCCTTCAAACTTAGTGAGGGAGCTCTTTTTTTAAAATAATTTTTTTTAGTTAATCATTCGTTAAACTTGCCTACTTGGAAGTCAACCAAACCTCCTCTTTTTAGTTGCAACTTATTCAACTGGTCATATCACTCATAAATTTGAATGACTAAAGATGACTTTGGAACGGATTTTATGGATGACTTTAGCCACTATTTAAGGCTTTATCTAGCAGCTTCAAACAAACCTATTTGAAATCAAACAAAAGCACGTTGAGGAAATTAATTTGAAAGTACAGGCACCAAAGGTGAAAACTTGTTTGCTATATCAACAAATTTAGCAAGCTTACCTATATTTGGATATCGTCCGCTAACCGATGCCATTGTAGATAACTTTTGAGTTAAAGGTGCGAAGTTGCTAGTTACCCGCTGAGCTGGCTGTTCTTTATTCCTTTCTTAATTACAGAAATGGAGCCTCACTTCCTTCAAGTGAGTCTGTAAAAAGCTTATACGATTTTTCCTGCATATAATGATAGCATAAGTAAAGAAACCCATGCAACTTTTGGACTTAGGTTTCGATTTATTACTTTCTCAGATAATTGACGGTGACGAGGTATACGTAGGTATAAAAAGAGTTGTAAGGGAACGGTAAGCTTCTTAGACCTCCGAACTCCGAAGTAATTCTACAAGCTAGGTAAAAAAGGGCTTCATAAATCTTCCAAGAGGTTGTCCAATACTTCCCAAGGTAGGACACCTTTGTACGGGTATTACAAAACTTTGACTAGGATATATGTGAGATTCCGTTTGGATTCACAGCTTCTCTGAACATAACACTTCTGATAGCTATCTAACTTGGGTGCACGTAAATATTATTTGTTTGTTGCCCAGCCGTACACATTTGATGCACACATATTAATCAGAATTGGCGCATTTAATAGGACTGTCGTAGCTCTACTCGCTTTCAGATTGCAAGAACTGCAAAAGAAGCCAAAAACTAATTTGGAGATGCGGGGCATCGATCCCCGTACCTCTCACATGCTAAGCGAGCGCTCTACCATCTGAGCTACATCCCCGGTTAACAACTCCCTATTGAATTTTGTACATTTGCATTACTCGATTGAAAGTAGACTTGCACGTTGCACCAGTTTAAATTATTCAGATCTAGTGCGCAGTAAAAAAAAGGTGAAAGCTTAAAAGTTGTCCACACAGTTTCACCGTTATCACTGATTTCGATTAAGCCAAGTTTAAGCGGCTCAATGGTCTAGGGGTATGATTCTCGCTTTGGGTGCGAGAGGTCCCGGGTTCAAATCCCGGTTGAGCCCGATTTTTGCTTTTTGCCCAACCAATTGTCATACGATTTTTAAAACTCAAAAGACTTGAAATAAATTTCGTACAAGAAAGTCTTGCGTTCCCCCCAAACGCATTTAAACTTCTTTTTAGTTAACCACGACTTCTCACCCAACGCCCGACATTTTTCCATTCAAATGAGATATTAACACCCCATAAATCTTACGAGGATTCCGCATGTGATTTATGCCGAAGGGGAGCCATTCGTTTCTATTTTTTTTGTCTTCTTTGTTTTCTCCGCAAGAAAAACAAAACAAACCAGTCGCAGGAAATTGATTTTTATCTCATTGATATTTTGTAGCAGAGAAGCAACTCATCCCGAGGATTCACACATTTTATTAATTTCAAAAGCAAACAGATACAAAATAAACACACTTAACCATTTCAGACGCAGACCAATTAAATCTCGGCTAATTTTTCCACGCAAAGGCATTTTCAGCGGCGAGGAAGAGCAACCCTTTGATAAGCGAAACACGAAAAGTTTCTGACCCCCGAAGGCTATCGGGGGGGGTCACCACCCACCGCGTCCTGCTTAATTTTTCCATTAAAAATAATTGTTCTTCGTAAAAGATAATTTCCTTGATGTGTATAGGGTTAAAAATTAAAGATTGGCGCCAGCAAGGATACTATTATCCCATTTCGTCTGTTTTGCGCTGTTGTTTGGCATTTAGCCGAGTCGGCGAAAGTTTTCAAATTAAATTAAAAACGCAGAATAAATGCTGATGACTGTGCCGTTTCTGATTAAAAGTCAATAAATCATAAAAAAGGGATAAGACACGAAATCGCTATATGGATTGGGGATGGGCAAGAACTTTTTTCATTGTCCTTTATAAGTTTTTTTGTTGCTTATTGGATAAAGTGGACATCTTTTTCTGCAGAACGTTTTTCCTTGGACGAATGGTGTGGAAACATTTTCCAATTAGACGCAAACTGTGTGTCATGGAAGTATGCAAATCAAAACAGCATATGTCGGTACATGGGCTTTCGTTGCGATGATGATTTGAATGTGTCAGCAGAGGTATAGCCACATATGATTGAGCAGATGTTGGAATTGAAGTGTGCGTGCTTTTCAATTCGCATTTGAGGTGTGGTATGTGCGTTACATGATATGTCACATCATGAGACCAACAGGACGCTGGGAATACAAAATAAAATTGATAGCTGTTCCATGAGTCACCTTGGCCAAGGACTCTACCGAAGGCAGTTGTTATACCTATAGACATGGGTATGAAAAATGTTGAAATGAATAGCAAAAAGCCGGGCTCAACCGGGATTTGAACCCGGGACCTCTCGCACCCAAAGCGAGAATCATACCCCTAGACCATTGAGCCGCTCAAATTTGGCTTAATCGAAGCGCATTAAAACGGTAAAACTGTGTGGGCAACTACTGTTATAAACTTTCCCTTTTTTCAAGTAGATCTGAATAATTTAAAGCGGTGCAACGAGTTTAATTTCAATGGCTTGCAGTGAGTATTTTGAATTCGATTGGGAGTTGCTAACCGGGGATGTAGCTCAGATGGTAGAGCGCTCGCTTAGCATGTGAGAGGTACGGGGATCGATGCCCCGCATCTCCAGATTTTTTGCTCGTTTCTAAGCCAAGTTGGGCAATTATTTTGTCAAAGTGCACCCAAGTTCCTTTCTCGAGCCGATTTACTATATGAACAGTGGACGGATGCAGTGTATTTTATTAATTTCTGCTGGTCTTCCTTGCACAAATTATAGATCCTACTCATCTGTATATTTATGCTCCCTATTCCTGCTATACAAAGCGCAGTAACGATTAAAGCACTCTATCATCGGTTGTATTTTTGACAGAACAGATAGCCTTGATAGAGAAGTCAACGCAGAAACACGAATTGTTATAGTGGCCAACGGAAAAAAATAAGAAATACCCTTTGGCGGTTTGTGTTTTGATAACAAGATCCCGCATATGCGACCATTCTAGTGGAATACATCGGAAGCCTGCAAGCCACATGAAGAGAACGGCCACACTAAGAGATTAAATTCGAGAATTTAGAGTTAATACGACGAGAGGCTCAGAAGGTATTTAAATACAGCTCCAAAAATGAAGCAACATTTTCTTCATCAAATAAAAATCTTGTAGAAATTAGATTTGGGAAGCCTTGAATGAATAGGGCCTGAAATTTCCTCAATAGGCTAGACAATGGCACATAGATTAATATACGACTCTCCTCCCATGAACGCGAATTCGAAGCCCTCTGTGTCTATAGACATCAGGCATGGGAGGGCAGACAGACACTTTTTTTTTAATACAAAACCAATTTCGCGAAATCAGCTGAATGTTTCAGTTTTCGAGTTCATCGTACTGTTGAAAGTGTCATCAGAGGGGCATATTTTCGATATTTTCCCTTTTTTATATTCTTATTCTGTCATGATTTTATTAAAAAAAAAAACAGTGTCACTCCGTGAGTGCCGACAGGATTGGAAACTTGAACAATTACGGGTGTATTATTTGAATCGTTTGGGAAAGTGAACTTCCTCTTAACAGAACCCCCACTTATGTGGACGATTCTCTTATGCGGACAAGATGCAGTGTGATGGTTGGCTGTTATCATTTAGCTTGAGTTTTTTTTTCCTCTTGAGTGGATGATTCTTTTAAGCGGACAGTGGACAGTTTTTTTCCACATTCATTTGGTAAAAACATCCCGTGGGTGTCCACTTAAGAGAGATTTCACTGTATTTTTTTGTGTAGGAAATACTTTTAAATTAATTGTTTTTATTCATTATTTATATGTTTGTCAACAAGGTACTAGGCCTTTTTAGACATGACAAATTTGAATTTGAAAAAAAAGAGACTAAAATTGAGGAAAAATTATGTAAAAAAATAAATAATACAAAAAAAAAAAATTCAAGTACAAAAGTAATTAAAATTTGAGCAATAAAAGTACAACTGGAAAAAAATTTAACAAGATGGATTTTATTAATGGTATTGTCATATTAATGTCAATTAAGGACGCACAATCATTATACAATAACAATAAACCATTTAAAGAGGAGGATCTACCGTCTGGTCTGTCGTTACTCAAATTAAGTGATGGAACATATAAACCTACAAGAATTGACTTGACAAAAACAACTCTTGACACCTTTGTCCTAACCTCCAGGGATTTGAGTCCAATAAGATGTAATCGGGCTGAATTATTAAGATATAAACTACTTCTACATAAAAATGTGACAACTAAGGCTTTTTCATATCTTTTAGGCATTATTTCATTAGCTAAGGCTGTAAGACTTGTTTTATTTGCAAAAAAGGCATTTTTGTTTTTATTTTAAATATGTTTTTGATTTTTATTTTGATTCTAATCGCATAATACAAAACGATCGAACGACATCGTTTCGCCGATGCTTCTACTTCGATTGGACGATCATTGTTTTTTGTTGCTTCGCGTTACTAATTCAAAGTAGAGACACGAAAAGAGACCCGACATTGGTGGTCTGATTCGAATATCTCTCGAAATCTATATATATATACTAATTCAAACGTCAAAAATACTCTCGTCGAAACGATTCGATTGAACGATGGCTATTTTGCATTCGTTTCTCAAGTTTTTGATACATTTTTTCACTTTTAATTAGGTCTGAGAGAAGCATACGATTTTTTTTAAATGTCAAATGAATTTCATTTATTTGTGTTATTATTTCATAAATTTCTAGTGCAATCAGAAAAAAATGCAATCATGAAATTGCATTCATTTGTTTTTTGTACAATTCGCCCCCTACCAGTAAAAATTCTACTACTTCCAGCCATATTATGGCTATCAAATATCAACACGATATTTGATAATAATTGATACGTATCAACAAAATGAACGAATCGGTATTATGGTTATCAATCTATCAACATTTTTGATGAATTGTGAATTGTATAAGATTTAAGATCTATTGTGAATAGTTTTATCTGTAAACTTGGTATTACGGTCGTCAAAAAAATTGATATTCATCAAATTTTCTATCAACCACAAATTTCTTGTTGATACATATCAAATATTCGGGCGGTTCAAAATTTCTATTGATATCGAATCATACAAATTATTTCCTTGTGCCTATTATTAAAAAAAAAAAACTTTAGACCGAAATGTCATCGGTAGAGTTATTTTTTGAAGGGCATTATGATGAATTAGGTGTGAGGGAACAAGCTATCATACGCAGGACTTTACGAGATGCATCAAACGCAATGTGTCTGGACGAACATATGTAAGCAGTTAACATATTTTTTCTTTTTTACTTGGTGTGATTCGGTTCCAGATTCGTGCAGAACTTCCGACTTTCAAAACAAGCCTTCGTAGAAGTGTTGACCGATATTGAGGATAAACTCAAACCATAATAATATTCCGTGTTGCGAATACTCTTTTCAATAGTCTCCAATTTTGTATCGATGCCACTCATTATATTTGACATATTGTTATAAAACTTTTCTTGCGCCGACGTCTGATTTTCCAAGAGGACAATTCTTTTACACTAATTTTTTTGCTTGTATGACGATTTCTTGTGACTAGAATTCGATGACTGCACTGTGGCAATGTCTTCGGCCTGCACTGCGACCATTTCTTCGTCCTCTTGATCATCTTCAATTATAAAACTGGGAAGTTCCTCCAACCCAAATTCGAATCCTGGGGGATCTACACAGTCATTGAAATGCATAAGACGACTGACTGCTTCTTCAGCGTCAGTCAATCGGCTTATGTTACTGGATCCACCACCAGTTGCAGTCATTTCAATTTTGATGTTAGTAAGTTTTTTTTTTTTATATTTTGTTTTTTAATCGATCTTAGGTATAGTTATTTCAAAAAATAAATACATCGAATTTCAGCAAATTCAAACACTCACTCTTTGCCACTTGGCTGAGTATCGTTCTGGAGGTCCTAAGCTATTGAGTTCCAACGTGATAGCTTCTCACTTTCTGATAAGGAGTGGCTTTGATGAAATTCCCTTCGCGAGGTCCGGACTTTCTTCCATCAATTCAATCAATTTTTCGATTTGTTTCTTATTGCTTACCACTCTATTCCTAAATAAATAAACAATTGTTAAGAAAAAGGCGAATTTTGTTTAATAAAAACAACTTACATTATTTCACCAAAATTAGACTTCAGCCACAAAAGAAAAACCAAATACCAATTAGAAACGTCAAACTTCAAAATAGTACCCATTCTCAATGATATTTTGATTAGCATTCACAATGGGGTAAAAATGATCAATTGATACTCATAATACCAAATCATCGATGAATTGATAGAGGTTATCAAATATCAAATAATTGATATTTGATAGCCATAATAGGGCTGTTAGCTAACTATTTTTGCATTAAATGCCCAATCAATGACAACGAAGAAAAATAAACAAATTCAAGAAACAAAAAAAAGAAAAACAATTTCCACAGATTTTTAAATTTTTTCGGTGTCAGAGTTTGTTTACAGTCATGTTCAAACTGTTTAAAACAAATTCGATTGAACGATGCGACGATGATGTTATATGAAGCAAACTAACAACCCGATTCTGGCAAACCTCACTGATACCGCACTAGTCACAAAACCCTCACAAGGTGAGGTGAAATTGATTTTGTGAGGTTTTCGTATTCTGGCAGCACACTCACAATTTGCGAGGCTCACAAAAACAATCATTTGATTGAAGTCATAACCATTGTGAGGTGAATTTGTTGTGAGCATTATCGGAGAATACGAAAAATGTTATCGAATCACAACAAACCTCACAAGGAATCCACCTCTCAAAAGCTTGTGACTTGTGAGGCCTCACAACGGCAGAATCGGGCTGCAAAAACGATATCGTTTTGTTCAATCGTTTCGACGATAATCGTTTCAATAATTACTAGATTAGAGCCCTGACTTTTTAATTTGTTAAACATTCTTCAAAAATCTTTCATAAAAATAAAATTATTATGTAACCTCGGTCTCTTAAAGAATTTGTGTTTCCACCCTCAAACTCTGTCCATTTTCCGAACACTCGATCTGTCATTCCTTAAAATTAATTCTAGCTTCCACTTCCAGTAGGTGAAATGAAATTGGAAACAAATTTAAAAGCTGTTTGTTGTATAAATAAAAATTGTTTGTGTTTATTGTTTTTTTTGTATTTGTGTTTAATTTTTGATTTATTGTTCAATTTTACCAAAAAGAAATATTTTAGATACAGTGCCTAAAATATTTGAAAAGGGAATCAAGTTCGGCATTTTTTCGTCAAAAGGGCTTGGCAACGCGAATACTGGTGTTGCGAGTTCACCCTGTTTTTGACAGCTTTCTCCATACAGTGGTATCTAATATTTTCATTTGGAGACCTTAGATTGAGTCCACATTCAGGGAAGATTTTATTAATTTCCGTCTGGTCACTCCAAAAGGTCCTTTTTTTCAATATTTTTTACACACCTTCAAATCCATTCCAACTTTTACGATTTTACTGGACTGTAAGGTACTAGCTCCTGCCAGTGGAACTTACCGGAGATAATTTCTGTGAGACGTCTTCGGATTTAGCGTGTACTTATTTCATTGGGCACGTTTGGATTTATAGTTTAGTAAGTCTGACTTCTTACTTTCAGTGTTTTATTGGCCCAGAATGGTCACGTGCGAATAGTATTTTTTAGTTGCCGTTAAGACAAGAAGTGATTCCTGCCTGCACACTCAGTTGACATTTCGAAGAGTCTAATTCAAAATAAAGAAAAGTCCAAAAAAGGGCCGGTTAGATAAAAAGGTTTCATTTCTGAAGCTATTCTGTAATTTAGAATTTTCACACGATATTTAACAAGCATTGTTGTGATAGGCAACCGTGTTTTATTTTAAAGTACTTACCTGGAAATAACAATTTCTGAAAATTTTGCAAAGGCCCTTTTCCAAATAAAATAGCAAAAAATTGTGGCAGTCTCTCGAAAAAATGGCAAATTTCGCCGGTAACGCTGACCGCGAGAATATAAAAAAAAAGTATCAAGTTGCCTTGCCAACGCGTTCGTATACCTAATTCAGACAAATCTAGTTGACGTTTTACATAGAGGAGGTATCCGAACGTGCCCATTGTCAAAAATTGTCTTGAGAATATTACTTTATTTAATTAGAGGCAAATTATTCACGTCAGTATGAAATTTAGTTGGGCCTTGCGCTGTTTTTGACAACTTTTGTTGTTGGCATTAATGGCGACATTTTTCGAACATTCTTTGACCCCCGTTATAAATTTATAGGATTTACCATAATCTCATAGTCAGAAAACGAACCTTCTTTTTATCGCGGAGCAATTGACTTTTCGTCATGGCGACTTGTTTTATTTTTTTTTTGTAATTTTGTTTGAAACTTATTTGAAGCATTTTTTCGGGTCGTTCTGAAGCATTGCGTAAGACCATATTCAAGGGCATTTTTAAAAGGCTTTTTAGGGGGATTTTATAGACCTCTTAAAGGAGTTATTTGGAGAGTTTTTGGGGCGTTTTTAGTGGGGCTTATCGTCGTTTATATTGGAGTTTTCTGACAATATTGGACAGAGTTTTCGGGGAAAAGAGAGAGAAAAGTAAGTTATCCAATCGATAAGATCACTTCTGGTGACTTTCAAATGTCGGAGCTAGTTAACAACCACCTGCCAGACATATTGATCCGTTTAACCTTAACAATGATAGTCAAAACTTGCATCCAGTCGACCGGTACAAAGTGGGGGAAGTTATTTCAAACTTAAAGGATTGAATCCGAGGCACAATCTTTTAAAAGTCAGTTGAACTACTTGCGTTTACTAATAATATTGACAAGTTAGGTAGAAAGTGGTTAACTGGATACCCGCTTTGGAAGGTATAAGTATTAGGTAGCAGAAAGAGCTAATTTCGACATCACCAATAGAAAGATAGAAGTAGTTAAAGGCTTTGGGCCTTACTAATAATCATTTTTAACATTCACACTTAACATTGCGTAGGTCACAATTTGCAATTTTGTATACAAAATTTCGCCATTGTGAGCTCAAAAAATGTATCTTAACTGGGGCTTGGAAAACTATCACAAGAAATGTTATCAGCACAGAAATACAAAGAAGAATCACTCTTGCCAATTGCGGTTTCTTCAGTCTAAGAAGAAATTTAAGAAGTAAGTATACCATTCGCAGAAGCTAATACCGCCTGTTGTATGGTTTCGAGGAGAAGCTTAACCGATGAACTTTAGCCTGTCTAGGGTGGCTAGGTCCCGTGCATCGGTTGAACATTTTTTTTTATAAAATATTTATTTACTCGTTCAAATAAGACTGGTGGAATCAAAAAGCTAATCGGGCTCAACCGGGATTTGAACCCGGGACCTCTCGCACCCAAAGCGAGAATCATACCCCTAGACCATTGAGCCGCTTATATGCATTTTAACCAAATCAAACCACTTCAAACGAGCCTTTGTTTATTTTTAACTAAAGGTATACATCTTTCGAACGTGAAAAGTGAAAACCAGTCGTGTGTCGCTCTTTTCCACACGACACACGCCACAAGTGCGAAGCATGTTGAATTGCGCGAATGAGGCAATGAAGCGAACGGAAAGCTGCCCAATGTGCTCCCACTTAAAGTTTTTGGGTTTTCAATGTTGACAGCTCAGCGATCGCTATGCTTACGATTGCGAGTATTGCTAAAGCAAAGCTTCGAAGATAGCTAATTCTCATTTTGTTATCGCTACCTCATTTAAAGTAAACAATTGCTATGTTGATTTTGCTAAATTTTTATTTTTTTTTTTGATTTAGACAATGGATAAACCATTAGCAGGGGATGTAGCACATATAGTAGAGCGGTCGCTTAGAGGTACGGGGATTGATGCCCCGCATCTCCAAAAGGCCTGTAATTTTATTTTTCCTCATATTCCAAAGCATTTGGTTTGCACTCTTTACACGACGAATCTGAATTTTAATTGGAAAATTTGATACGTGCTTTTTTGTGAAATAATATTAGGTATTTTGTTCTGTCCTTATTTGTCGCTATTTTGAACAAAGAAAAAGGCAAACCAAAACATTTATCCATAACTATATTGAGCTCAAACATTCGACCGTAAATTTAGCACAAATATATTTCGAAAAATTAAATAAACAATAAAAGGAATTTTACATATAAACAGACCGCCATACGCCATAAGCGTCAACAATTACCCATAAAACAATTCTAAACCAAGGAAACAGAACTTTACCCATAAACAATCTGAAGGATAAGTACCCCAGCAGAAGAGAAAGTCACCCTCCCAAAGGATGCCCGCCACCACAATAATAAAGTACATAACAGTGCAACAAGAACCAGCGGTATGATTGTTTGGTTTTAATTCAAAGAAGATATAATGAAAATCATACACCGTTAATAATACATAAATTACCGCAAGAAAATAAAATAAACTCTTCATTATCCTCCACGCAGCTATGTAGTCCCACGAGCGCCTCTGGCTGAAAATGGAACGAGAAGAGTAAACCTTGCTGATTCACTGCGCCATTAACATCAGTAGCTGCGTTAGAGGGTTTCCCAACAACAACGAACGATAACCGGAAGTGGTTTTATGCAGTGAATTTGATTTCTTTCAGATACTCGTACAACGGCTATAAAGTTTTGTGAGTGTAAATTCAAATATTGAATTTTCAAAAAATAAGTGGTGTGCATTTTATTTACTCGCATTTTACACTTTATTGCGGTAGTATTGCTTTTTCATTCTATCGGCTGGAAATGAGTGTAATATTTTACGCAGCCATTCACACTTGAAGGCACTTTTTCGCCTAATAAAATTGGATGTCGTTTGTATCCAGACACCGGCCGAAGGATACCATGTTCTGAGAGTGGACATATTTCTTCTTAGCTTCAATTTGGTTGACCCTTTAGCAGCACCTTGCTGGAGTTATGGCGTCGATTCGTAAATCGTAAATCATTTTTAAAATTGCTATTTGCAGTAAAAAAATCAATGGATAGTGAGCATACGTGGGTAGGTACTTTGAAAAATAAACCACAGCTGTGTAGTAGATTTCAAATGCAGTAATGGAGCGAATAGTCAGCATCGATGGGGCCCTTCTGACAGTAGCTCAATATTATATGATTTATCAACGCAAGTGACAGCTATGGGAACGTTTTCGTGTTTAAATGGATTCAAAGAAATTGTGAAACATAAATGGTAACTCTGGTGGCAGCAAGAAAGGGGTTACTGTGACAACTTTCTTAGAATCTATTACAATAAGGAATAAATAAATTACAATTAAATTTGTCCAACAAATATCTTTCAAAGGGGTTTTGAATCTTCGCGCAAAAAAGCGCGTCAAAAAACGCGCAAAAAAGTGCGTTAAGAAACGCATTGCAAAAAGGCGCGGAAAAACGTGTGAAAAACTCTAGATAAAACACGTCAAAAAAGCGCGTTAAGGAACGCATCAAAAAACGCGAGAAAAAAATAGCGAAAAAACACGCAAAAATGTACGTCAAGAAAAACGTCAAAAAAGCGTGTCAAAAAGCCCGTTAAGAAACAAATTGCAAAAAGGCGCGAAAAATTCTGTCAAAAAACGTGTTGTGTTTATTGTGTTTAGAAACGCATAAAAAAAGTGCATCAAAAAACGCACAAAAAAACGCGAGAAAAAAATCGCAAAAAAAAACACGCAAAAAAGTACGTCAAAAAAAGCGTCACGAAACACGTAAAAAAACGCGCAAAAAAGCGTGTCAAAAAGCGCGTTCAGAAACGCATTGCAAAAAGGCGTGAAAAAATGTGTCAAAAAAGCGCGTTAAGAAACACATCAAAAAACGCGAGAAAAAAATCGCAAAAAAAACAAGTCAAAAAAGCGCGTTTAGAAAGGCATCAAAAAACGCACGAAAAATCGCGAAAATACACGTCAAAAAAAGCGTCAGGAAACACGTCAAAAAACGAGCAAAAAAGCCTGTCAAAAAGTGCGTTGAAAGGCATTGCAAAAAGGCGCGAAAAAACGTGTTAAAAAAACGCTAGACAAAACACGTCAAAAAATCGCGTTAAGAAACGCATCAAAAACGTGCATAAAAAAACGCACGAAAAAACGCGTCAAAAACCGCGAGAAAAAAAATCCCGAAAAAACACGCAAAAAAGTACGTCAAAAAAAGCATCAAAAAACACGTCAAAAAACGCGCAAAGAAGCGTGTCAAAAAGCGTGTTAAGAAACGCATTGCAAAAAGGCGCGAAAAAACGTGTCAAAAAACGCGGAAAAAACGCGGAAAAAACGCGCAAAAAAATACGTCAAATAACACGGCAAGAAACGCGTGAAAAACTTTTTTTTGACCGATTTTAATGAAATATTGTGGATATGCATGGTTGGTTACACCTTAAAAGATAGCATAGTTGTGGACCTGATAGGAGGCACTGTTGTCAAGACAAACATTGTTTTTATTCTTTCAACTTAATTTTTGAAGTGAATACTATGGCACACTGAAGCTGGGGAGTGAACTGGTTAATGTGTTATAGAACCTATGATCTGGCGATACAACGGGAGTGAGTTCTGCGGAATTTCAATTCATAAAATTTAAAAATTTCAGTTTCACCCAGGAAATAAACCTAAGACTGTGAAATTCATTCAAATTCATTTTTTTAATACAAATTGATCAGTGAAAACAAAGATGAAAATGGTATGTTTTTGAATAAGAAGTCCGTATCAAATACCATCAACATTTATTTAAATTACAATTTTAACGTCTAGCAAAGCAGGCGAGGGTCCTCTAGTCGTTAATAAAGTTCGCAACTGATTTTTGTTGTCGGATGATATCGGGAACAGTTCTAATGAAGCTGTCAAAAATGACACTCGAAAACAAACTTGATCGCACTGCAACGCAAAACGCTGGACTGCGTGGAAAAATTCTCCGAACAGCTGTTCGGTAGAATACCTCGCAGAATTTGGAGAATTTTACGTTCCGGTGGATACATCTCTAGGGCCGATAATGTTCATTTTTGGACATATACCTAGTGAACGTATTTAGAAACGAAAAAGATGCTAAAATTCGTTTCGTTGAGTGTTCGGCTTTAGCACAGTGAAATGTTCAGTTCTACTCTAAATATAAATCAACTTTTGTATTTAGAACAAAAATATGGCATATAGCACCGTTAGATGTGAATAAACTAAGTGAAAAATGTTAAACTGATCGGTGCCGGTTATAATTACGTGCACGCCACTTAAACTAAAATTAATTTAAGCGCAAAACTACGTATATAACTATCTGCAAGCATTATTGAAGACCTATCACTTGTTCCTTCCCGCGAGCTCTATTCAAAAGAAAAAACACAGTACACAGCTGAGTGACTATTTTCCTGCCTCCTTGTTCTAGTACATTGCCATCATTTGTCAACCGTCACCCAATATTTTAAAACCAATGCGGGTGCATTTTTGTAACTGCCGAACTTGAAACCTTGCTATCCCATCTCAATGCTTCGCCCAAAATGACCGGGACATTTTTCATCTACCAGGCGCATCACATCACGCTAATTAGCAGTTTGAACAAAACAATTTCATACTACAACCCTGGTGTGTATTTCAAAACAAATCCAAAGGAAAATTGCTACCTACCTAGCTGGCATGCCCGCAGGCTTCGTTTATGCTTTATGTCAACAGATGTCCTCTTGCCGACAATGTACACATCCTGATGGTCAGTATATACTGCTCAGTGCCAGAAGTCCGAACTTCAAACCGACCGTACGAGTGTAAACTTTTGGTGATTTTTTGCATTTTCATTTGTAATTCCATTTTTTCAACTTTCCATGGAGCATGCATGTAAGAGATATCCTCGTTATCGGGGTATCTTGTCATCGCAAGTTCTGTTTTTATGAGGATTGTTTTCATCCCAGTAGGACTGGATGCTTTTTTTTTCACTTCTCCACATAAGTCTTCATTTTCACTCGGAACATGATGGTGGGCATCAGGAATGGAAAAAAAAATCTAAAGTGGACACAGTATCCGATTGTGGATTAAATACACTTTGGACTCTCTAGTCTAGGACATGACAGGGATAGCGATTTTTTTCTCGTTCATTCATGCAATTCATTGTCTTTCGGGCAAAGGAGGTTGGGGTGAAACGAAAAATTGTTTAATAAACCGGCTATGAGGGGCTTAATGAAATTTAAGGACCCAGGTACTGGGTCACAACCGGGTAAAAGCTTCGGCTATTCGAATGGCGGCAAATCCATTGCCCTAATAGTCTCGATATTATTTACAGGCAGCACGAAGAAGAAATAAGAATGTACCATCAACATCGCAATATCCATATTCGTGGGCTCATTGTTATGCTTACTCAACGAGACGATAAGTGCCATAAAAATAATTCAAAATAAATTGCTTCACATAAAAATTGGCTTCGTGGTGCGTTTTTTTCGTTGGGATCTTTTCCTCTCTCCCTCCTCCTGCTCACCAAACTAGATACGTTCAATGTCTTTATACAATGCGGTTGAGTGAAGGTGAATGATGACGATGCAAAGCATTTGCTCCATCATCATTGTAGGGATAATTTACGGTATAAGCAAATAATTTGGTAATAATAATGCGAGTCATGAGTTCACCGCAAACGAATTTAATTTTAAGAGGATTTATGTTGGTTTTTTTTTTGTGGAAGACTCATTCGTATGTTTCAAAGATGTTAGAGGACACCAACTGCGGCAACAGTTTAATAAGAAAACCCTCCAATAAAATATTGGATGCGATGGAGAAATCCTTGAGTGAAGAATTTAGGACAAGACTAGTTGTGGTTTTGAGGTTATGATAGGTTAGTGGCTGGCAAGAAGAAATACTCTGTATGCCACATCCACGTCAATAGTATGATGCTCGTTATGTAGGTACATTTTTTTGGCTACACATCTAGCAGGTTGTGGATAGCCTCAAGGTTAGCAGTATCCTATTGCAACTAAACTTGAAACTTTTGGAATAACCTCAAGGTTAGCGGTTTGAGTCGACGTTATTGCAACAAGACTAGAACTTTTGGAATAACCTCAAGGCAAGTTCCGGCCAGATGTCTAGATCTTACTAATAGCCGTGTACATCCAGAGTCTAGGTTTGGCAAATGGTTGCCAGATTTTTCATACAATTCCTTCTATTAATATTATTATTTCCGTTGATTTTCTTGTCAAATTTATGTTGTCGAGAATTTGGAGCGGCTTACTCCCGACGGAAGACGTAATAGACTGAGGGTAGCTTCCTTTTGTTACCACTCCCAAAGGTGCCGTCCTTCTCCGCTGCGTTGCCTCCCTGACTTTCAATCGAAGACTTTCAATCGAATACTCTTTGAGCCGTAGCATTGGTCACATTTCACTTTACATGTCCAGCTGTTTCAGCCGGACTTTTCCTATTTGATCTGATCGGTGTCGCTCTAAAACTCATAAGGCTCATATTTTAAGTATCTATCTCCAAATCCCAATGAAAACGACACCGAAAATCACTCGAAATAATTTGACGTTTGATATAACCCTCATCTGCCTTCACAACAATTTCCTTCTCGGCGTCATAAAGTAGGAATGTGATGCAATACATGTCTTGAAGACATTTTGAACGTTTAAAACTAAACTGAAGTAAACAAGGTCTTAAGCTCTACCTCAAAGTTATAGCTGTCTGGTCTTTTGGAAAACTGTGTTGGCTTTTGCGAAATTCTCATCTGTGTATGATGTTGACTGTGTATCATATTCTTTGGATTTCCTTTTACACCAAAGGTATAGGTCAGTGTTTTTTTCGATCTTAACCGAACAGCGGATGTTCTACTTCGTCATTCGGCGAAATCCGACATATTTTGACAGGAGTTCCAGGACACTATACAGCTCGCCTCAATAAATCCTCTCGTATGCGACTAAAAAGCTGATTAAAAGGAAGTGAATTTCTCTTCAAAAATCAATAGCTTCGCAGGTTGACTGAAATTTTACACCGAAAAGGCTTAAATTGTTCGTGGAGTCAATCTCGCAGGGTCCACAACTTTGAAACCTCGTTGTTTGTGAGCAAATGTGCTGTTTGGTATTTTTCTATGAGCAAAGAACGGTTTCATTCGCATGTCCTAAGTCCATTCTGTAGCCGTGAAATCGTAAATCTACCTATGCCAAAATTGGTGCAAAGCTTTACCAAAGGCTTAGAAATGTTTTTTTTTTTTCTATTTATCTTGTTTATGAAAATGTTTTCATTGTTTAAGAACTTATAGATTTTAATTTTTAATTTGTTTGAAAAATGAAAACATTGAAGTCAACATAAAAAAAAACACAAAGGAGAAAATAATATAAATATACAAAAATAAAGAAGAGGAGAAAGCGTCGTGGAACAGCCGTGGATATTTTGGACGGTGAGAGTCGCGTCCTTGAAAGCCCGTTCGACAAGTTGTTGAATCAAAAACCTTGAGGAAAGAACCGAAATTAGCTCGAAAAACTGCTTACATAACTAAGTCGATAGAGCAATCACTGGGCACAATAACAGGAGCAGAAATATTTCCACTACTGAACGAGAAGCTGGCGTGCCACCGAACGCCAATGCCACCTCCTCTAGAGGCTGGAAAGAAGAATCAGCCCATCGTCGGTGGACATTTAACGACGACAACAGCAACGAATGATGGTTTGGTGAGATTTTTTTTTCGTATTCTAGGTACATAATACAGTCTGCTTTTGTCTTATAAATCCTGGTCAAAGTTGTGGTTTCCTTTTTTTATTCTGATCATTCCTTTTATAGCGTTTTGAAAATGGCTGATGCTATTCGCACGACGTTAGGGACACGGCTTAGGTCGACGGCTACGGTTAAACGCGGCAAATAGGGGTAATGTGGCTCGCTTCGCTCGCTTAACGGGATCTAAACTCCAGTACTTCATTTTCGGACACGAGCCTGTACGTTTTAAGGCCCAACTTATTTCTTAAAATACTATTTTTAATTATTACGTTACGTCAAATACATAGCCGTCGACATAAGCCGTGTCCCTAACGTCGTGCGAATAGCCACTTCGTTTGATGTGAAATATTGAACTCATATGAATTAAAGGAAATTGAGTTTCCATCAAATAGAGTTTTCTTTCACTCGAAATCATGCCGCCAATGCTTTTTGGCCCTGTACCTCATTTCCAGCTTGGGAAAATTTCGAAAGGACATTTTTGTTATCGCACACCGAGCGAAATAACACATTCCTTCACGTGCAATTCACGGGTGAAACGATTCGGTTACAATTATTAGAAATAGATCTCCACACCAAGTAAATGTTCCTCAAAGCGTTTTTTTTTTTTGGATAAAAGTACATAAGAGTTACGCAAATAACAATAGATCTCTTCTGGTCGCAGTGTACAGGGCCTATTCCTTACAATTATGCAAATTGAAACCCCCGCAAACAATATGATAGAAAGAAATATCCTCCGCGGATAATCACAGCCTAACGTGTGTAATTACGGTCATAATCATCTTGTAGGCGGCTCAAATTTCCATTGAGTCGAATAGAGTCCTTGTTCGGTTCTTGTTATGCTAATTTTATGAGCCACCAAGGAAGTTTATCTGCTTTATGTGCGAGATAAGAACTTCCTTCAATTCGGCGGTTAAAAAATGTTCGAAACTGTCTGAAAAAATCCTTTGTCCGAAAATGTACCTCACCACTGATTGACTTTAAAAGAAGCCGAAAAATAAAATCACTCCCCCTCGCAATCAATACCTTCAACCTGCACTCCTGCCAACCGTCGCAACTTGAATATTTATAAACCCGCAGTCGATTTAAATATTCCAGCCATTTGTGGTTTACCCGGGACACGGGTGTTCGAATTTAATAAAGAAAAACTCAACTGTCCTGTTTTCACTTTGTTTTTTCTCGTCCTTTTGTATGCCAATCGAAATCTCCACCCACTCCATCCAATAGAGAACTCTCTCTCTCCCTCTCTCTGTCTGACAGGGGAAGACAGTTTATCCAAACGCTTTCGACGGCTTCTATTCATTTCCATTGTGCTTATTATCCGACTGTCGCTGTAAGTAAGTACCTTCAATCCGAACTCATTGTCGCATTCAATTTACTTTCGCTTTATTGGAATTTTCCGGACAGGAAAATGGTCAATTTCGTTTCTGTTCTGGTATTGTCCCCACACTAACAGCAATGCGGATATAAATCACAGAGAATTGAAAAATTCCTTCAAAAATCCCCAAAAAAAAAAAAAAACAGGATGCTTCCTAAATCATGAAGTTGGTGTTCTGTGATTTTGTGAAACGCAACTCGGCAAATCACTTTTGGCAAAAGTTTTACTTAATTTCTAATTGCGGAAGGACATTCTGTGCGTGTGGCTTTGGCAGTGGGGCGTAATTAAATGCCTGTCAACGTTGCAACAACGTTGCAAATCAATATGGGCATCGGTAAAGGATTCAAAGACCAACTTTTTATCTGCTGTTGTGTAGCAGCATCATCTCCCATCTGGGATGTATGTAAATAAAATTTGCGACAACATTTTCATCTTGTATTTCATTTATGTTAATCGATTGTTGGGGAGCGTTTTCTTGTTGGTTTTACGAGCGATTGGAATTATCATAAAAAGTTATGATTTATCAATTTTATTCGAGAAAATTATGACCAGTTGCCGGTGGAAGTTGCGTCGTTTCGAACATGATGGGGAGTGGAGTGGCGACGAGCCTTTATTGCTCTATGCAAATGCGATGGGGTGCTTTTCTTCTTTATGCTCGCTATAAATGTCTCCGATGTTTGAATAAAAACAATTCCCACATCATTCGATTGGATCTTATTCTAGGGGACGGGTAGAAGCTCTGCGATGACAAAGGATTCCCATGGCGAATCCTTTCCCACCATGTCGCATGTGGGAATTGAATTTTTATTCTCGTTTGCGCATACGAATCGGTGGCGTATACGTGTTTTTTTTTTCTTTCCATTTTATTGCTTTTCATGTGTAATTTTACGGTGCTTCTATTTATTTTATGAACAAGTGAAAGTTGGAAAATAAAAATGGAAACAGCCTGGGTAATGATAAGTGAGATTTGGGCTTGTTGAAGACAATCGACCTACATTGACATGTGTAGGCATTATGCACTGTGAAGACTATTTTGGTGCCGCTTACAACGTCCACTTTCATTTCATTTGGTTGGTTGCTTTACATATTTAGCTATTCTGAGAGCAAATTAAAGACACACCCGCAAATATTTGTAATTTAACAAAGTGACAAACCGGTTTGTTGCGTCGCCGATGACGGATGAATATAACCATTCTACATTGTGCAGCTGTTCACTTAATTGTTAAATATTATTGCAGTCTATTTGATGTGTCGCTGGCACTGGGATATGTGCTCTTAATTTTAATTGCGGTTTGGAATTTTGTGTAGGTATTAGAAATTAGAGAAAGTGAAATGATGATGGGCTAGAAGGTATCTTAACTCCTCCTACAGCCTTGGAAGCACTAAAAGCTATTGAATTGGTGCGGACTTTTGTTTGTTTAACGAATTTGGTGAGAGCACAATTAATAACCCTTTCTGTTTTAGAAGCAGATTTTAAACGGTTTAAATTGCATCTACAAAGAGCAAAAAAAAATTCATGATTGTTTCTATAAACTTTGAAATAAAACAAAACGCAATTTCCTCCTGAATAATTTAAAAATATTTTTTTTCTTTTTGTTTGCAATATTAGGCGTTTGTTATTTTGCCCACATGATCTGTTGGATCATTGATTTACATGGTTTACAACAACAGTTGGATCACATATTATTGTTGTAACCATGGAAATCAATTATCTATATAGATCATGTGGCGATAGTAAAAAACGCCTATTGTTTTAAATTTTTTTTCTCAATTCTTGTGGAGGGAAGTCGGATATACCGACCGCCTTTTCTCAGTCCCTACACCGTCGTTATAAGCGACTTCCACTGTATTTGAAAAATTTAAAAGAAAAATCCGCCTTTTGCCAGATTTCTGAACTCTTTTTTTTTTTTAAATTACCTGATTTCTTTGCCTTAACTAATTTTCATAGATCAAGAGGTTTTAGCAGCCTTTCTCCCATGATTACATTGTCTGTGTTTAGCAACTTTTTTAACTTCCTCTTCAACCATTTCAAAATTGAAGATTTGGCCAAGAAAGCAGCGGAGCTACATTGATTGAGGGTATAAGACCACTTATTGCCGTGGCTAGAAGGGTTGTCTTCGAAAAAACCTCATATAAAATATCCAAAAGATGGTAAAAACTAGAAGGGAAAGGCACTGTGGCCCGTTTTAAATCGGTAAAAGTCTGAAGGATTTATTAATCTCAGTAGAACATGGTTAAGATTAAAAGTAGGTATACTATCTGGACATTGCCTTCTGAGGTAGCATGCCAGGAGACTAAGCTTAGCAAATGCGGATATATGCAGACACGGTGAGGACTTTAATCTCACGGAAGACATCTCCCACCTCCTATGTGAGTGTCAAGCAATTGTTCGAAGTAGAAGGAAGCACCTTGGCAGGTACTCCTTTAATAACTTAAAAGAGGATGGTTCCTCAAACTTTATTGAGAACATACTTAAATTCTGTAGGGAAATTGATTGTTTATGCCATTTGGGTTAGATTCTTAACGGTAATGGTTCTCTGGGGATGGCGAAGAGCCCGCTATAGTACCTGGTCTTTTGTAACGATCTCAAAACCCAACCCAACGTAACCTAACATATGGGGTCAGAGGCGTTGGAACAAAAGGTGGCTCTGAGACCTCTCCAATTTATAGTATAAAATAATTACAAATAAAAGGCAATTTAAAAAAAAGGGTTTCTAGTTTAGATGAAAACATGTAGCTCATAAATATTTCGCAAACACAATTTTTGATTTCGATACATATGTAGCTGGTAGATTGTGCCTGCACCGCGAACAGTTTCATGTATCCAGCTTTTAGCTAAACAGTTGAAGAACAGTACTTTTTAAACTAAACTTTGCAATATTCGTTGCAATTTTGTTTGCATAATTTTTTTTTACAAAAAACCAGTCTTAAGTATTGTAAATACGATATCGTCTTAATTTTCCCCAAAAAATGCAAATAAAGCCGTTTTAAAAATACTTCTCAAATATGACTACCCATATTTCGATATTTATTAAAACGTTGTTCTTAATTAATACTTTAAATCAAAATTTCTTTGATTCTTTATAATATTCTTATAATTATAAAAATGATAATTGTTCTTTTATTACACAAAATTCTCTATAAACAACTGTTAAACTTTACAGTCCATTTTTTGAACTCTTAACTATGTAATATTATTATTTTTTGCCTTTAACCGATCTCTTTCGTTATTGAACCGTCCTCGAAGCAACTTGAACCGTTTGTAAAGCCTTGAGTTTGGTTTGTTTTTCTTTTTTTTTCGCTGATAGAGACTTGGTGAAGTTCTTTGGTCGGGTGTCACTGTCGTTTATTTTGTCTATTGGACCTTTCTTTCGTCGCAATAATTATTCATTGTAGAATCAGAACCTTTAAAACGCGTTACATATTTGTAAAGCTCAATAATAAGAACCATGAACCATGTCGACGTTGTGAATATACAAAACGCAATCCTCAGACATGAATTTAATCATTTCATTCGTTCCCAGAATATTATTAGTGTATTGATCTATACCGCTACATTTTACAGAGCTGTGATAAAATTTGCCGCAAACACCGTCACATCTTACACCAGATTCTCCACGAATGGAGTTGTTGAATTTAGAGCACTCCGGCATTTGATAGATAAACTAGTTCAGTTTTTTATTCCAGTTTAGATTATCCGAACGGATATAATATTTTAAGAAAGTTATTTTTTTTTCTGTTCACCACTTTGTATTCCTAAGTCAAAATTAATTCAAAGAAAGATTCCAAAAACTACAAAATAGGGGAATGATATGTATTTTAATGTGCAATGTATTAACTCCCATCAGGCTAATGATTGACACTTTAAAATGGTTGAAAATAAACCAAAGAATATTAATGAATGTACTTTTATTTGTATTCAAAATGAAGAATAGCCGTACGGCAAAGTATTTAAAAAATCGATTAGTTTTCGTGGCAGATGTTCAACCATATAATCTGAGAAGCATAGGTGATTTTAGACTTGTTTTTTTAGAAATAATAGAACTCAGAATATTTTATTTTATAATGGATTGAAATTATTTAATGGTCTACAAAATGAATTAAAGATTGAACGCAATATTAAAACGTTTAAAAGAATATTAGTTTCTTATATTAACTTAAGCTATAATTAAGTTATTGACTAGTTATTTAGCTTTTAAGAACAAATGTACCAAATTTGTCAAATAAGCTCAAGCTAAATAAATCAATCTATCTATATCTATCTAATACTTGTACAACTTTCTGCATATCAAGAGCTCAACTTCTAGCGTAGTATCAGCAATTTATTCCACTCACTAGAAGCCCTGAAGAATCCAAAAGCCGCACAAAATATTTATTCAAAAATCTTATAAGGTGCTTGAGTAAACTGTACTTTTAACCTTCTCGATTACGTATTAAGAAAAATATATTCCGAGACTAATACTAATAATCATTTTTAACCTCAATATTAATTGCACTTTCGATATTTAAAATGTTCATACCAGTTTGAGTTGTTCAAAAACGGCTTTAACAATTTCAACCAAAATTGGCAGTTAAGCTTAAGTTTTTCGCAAAAACAAAATCGAATAACGGTATGCACTTTTGAAATTTGGACAAATCGCGAAAACGGTCAGTACGCTTGGAACAAAATCTCATTTCTAAGGTAATATGGTTAATTCTAACTTAATAGCAAACTTAGTTTTTTTTTCTATCGTGAATGGATTTTCGAAAAAAGGATTTTTTTTTTTTTAATTTGGTTTTCTTTAGTTTACTTCAAAACCGTATTAACCATTTTGACCCAAATGCGTACTTAGAGCAAAATTGGTGTTTTCAAAATGATTGCATTCTTAATTTTCAATTCTAATCACTGAAAACGATAATATTCGAAACTGCTCATATCTCGAAAACCCCGATTTGGATAAAACTTTAAAAACAAAGTAATATTTACATCTCGAACAATATTTTATAGTCAGTTTTCATCTAATTACGTTAGGTTAGGTTAGGTTGAGTGGGGTTGTGAGATCGTCTCAAAAGACCAGGCACCAAGACGGGCCCATCGCCATCCCCAGAAATCTAATTAGTTAATCAATAGAATTTTTCGAACTCAACTTTGCAATATTTGTTACTGTTTTGTCTACATAATTTTACAAAAACCGCTCTAACAATTTTGATTAAAATACATATAAAATATAATATAAGTATTCTAAATAAGATCCCATAAGTTTTTCTCAAAAATAAGCGAAAAAATCAGATTTTCAATTATTTCTCAAAAATTACTACCTATATCTTCGGTATATTACTTTTGAAATAATAGCAATGCCCGACTTCAAATGAAAATTTCTTCTCATTTAATTAAATTTAACCATATTGAATATGCACCCTAAAAATAATTCCAACACTTGGAGCTTAGACAGTCAGCAACTCAAACTTCATTTTCACCAAAATTTTGATAAACTAGAAAGTTACGCTCGATCCAGTAGTGCACTTTATTTTGTTTTGGATCGTCAACATTATTTTAAAAACTTGTACAATGTACAATGCACTTACAACTTTTTACCAAAACAAGTGGGCACTGTCGAAAATTGACTGTTATCGATTACTGCTAATTAGCTTATGGTAATGTGTACTTAAAATGTAGTTAGACAAAAAATCAAATGACTATCGCTTCTCGCACTTAGTCGCTTGAACAAAAGTGGTCAAACGAGTTTGTGTGCTAGACAGATGCGAGAGGTTTGCGATATGCTCGAGAGACTCTGGTAACATGATAAATCGTTCGCTATACTAATATCCCTTTTACCCACAAGTCAAATTTGCAAATTTTCAAATGCTGGTCCGTCTCTTGACTAATCTGACAAAGAGACTCAAATCACATTAGCAAATGCAGTGCCGATTCGTCTTAACTTGAATTTCCGCAACCACCTCCAATTACATTGTCGAACAAAGGACATCCTCTACCACACGAGCAGTTGAAATTAAAAAGTCTAACATTTTAATTAAAACAAACTTCCAATGTATTCTTATCGCCCATCTTAGCACCTCTCCCACTCAGCTGCTCATGAAATATTATGCCTTCCAAAATTGTAGCGTTTTCATCCCTCCGTAGCTGTTTGCTCCCGCAACCAATTTGCACCTTTTGCCATAAAATCAATGAAAACATCCTTGAATCTGAAATGACTCAATAAAATAATATTTTGCATCAGCAAATCCTCTGCCATCATCTTTGGCTCCTCATCGTTAAGTGGCAATGGGGGCGGAGGGACTTAGCAAAGTTGTTCCCTTACTGACTTTTCATTTCACCTTTCCCTTTATGTATATTGTATAGTGATGGCAAAAACCAATATCATAGAATGGCTCTTATAGGTGAAAGCATTACCCAGGGATACACACAAAAAAAGGTGTGGATCCGAAAGATAAATAAATATCTAGGTATTAAGAAGCAAATTTACCACGGATTACTGTGGGATTACGGACGGCTGACATGACTCTGACGGAATTTCAAGGCGGCCCCTTTGCTGAAAGATGATGAGCGGTGTTTTTTTAACGCACAATAACAAGATGAATATATTTTGGGGATGATTTATTTTTTCTCAATACATTGTTGATTCTGTTTTTAACTTCAATAGTCACTCCAGTGTTGCGAAGGTCCAAGCGACTCAATGTCTGGTTGAAGCCCACGATTTTGTAGATCTTCTCGCCAAGGTCCTGAAAGAAGACAAAACAAATTTTATGATGTGTTGAGTTGGTGATATGATTGAAGTACCTTTCCCAAAACATTATTGGAAGCGTCCAATTTCAAAAGCGTTTTATTCTCGACAATCAATTGCATCAGCAGCTTAGTTATCGTGTCCGTCACAGTGCATCCACTCACATCAAGCTCTTTGATTGGCAACTGTGGGATGACGGAAAATATTGCCGCCAATCCATCGCTTTCAATTGGATTCAATCGGAGTACTAGCTTTTCCAGAGGCCTTCCGCGAAGAACCCGACCCAAAATGAAAGCTCCTTCGGGTGCTGCACAAATAAAAATGATTTCTGATAACAGTTCCAATTTTAACGCACCCTTACAAATGAAATTATTCGTCAAATCGAGTACCCGCAAGCCTGCGAAGGACTCCCTGGTGCATGCGTCCAAAAACTGTTGCAGCCCATCGTCGTGCATGTCACAGTGCGTGACAGCCAGTCGTGTCAAGTGCTGACAGCCCTTGTCCAAGGATCTGGCTATAAATGCCAATTGGTATGGTTCAAGCTTGACACTGTGTAGCCTGGAAAAGTCAACCATTATAAAGAGACTAGAGCCTTTCGCTGAATTACTCGAGACGCGTCAAACTTTATTCTAACAAATTTGACATTTGCGCTGCAGCTTCAACCGTATCATGTTTGATGTCAATTCCAAGTACTGACGACTGACTTACCAAAATTCTGTCAGTTCATAGCATCTACTCAGGCCACGGCTAAAGCTGATAATATCGTTTCGGGAGAATGACGAACAGCCTAGGTAAAAATTCGTCTCTATTGTCTTGGTGCAGTAAGTCACCCGGAAGGAGCGCAATTCCGGAAGGTTGCTCAGCACAAAATCCAACGGAACGTGATCTACAAGCAGTAGAGGAAGTCTAAAAACTGTTATGCAGGTTTAAAGACCTCACCGTTCCGCTCTCCCATCGATGGCTGAAGGAAGTCTATCTGTAGTCGATTTATGTAGTGAGCACATATCTCCAAAACACCCTGAACACTCTCCTGATCGTAGTCGCAGATCTCAGCGTTTTCAAGGTACTCTTGGAGATGTCTCTCCATGTACACATTGATCCACGGGCGATTCTCGATAGCGGAGGGCAGAGTCTTCCAGCGGTAGTGATAGGACTTCCTCCAAAAGAAGTCGTCTTTGATGTGAGCGCTGGACATTTTCAAAGGTACGCTGGGGTCTAAGTTGTTGACGATGTAGTTTTTGTCGGCCTGCTTGGGTATTTCCTGGAAGTAGGGCATTTCTAGGAAAAGATCCTTTTAGTTGCATATTAGGGGTATTAAAAAAAGGGATTACCAATCCAATTGTCCACAATCCTATCCAGCGCTAGGTTGCGCAGCGTCTTCGGTTGGAGGGCGATCCAGTCCATGTCGAATGCTTGTAGTTTCTTCTTGGATTGTGACGTTTTTGAACTCTTTGCCGGCTCTGTATGGAAGTATGCTTTGTAGACATTTATGTCAACCGAGAATGGAAAATCAAAATTGCTAAAGTTCATTGCAAAGGAGTTCATTAAAGGAGGCACTTTTATTGATACTAATTTGTGAGATGGAGGTGGACACTGTTTCTGGTTGAAGTAAGGACTGCTCCATGACAACATGTTTAAGGTGAATAACAACATTGCGTTGTTAGGGATACTCGCTGATGTTATGATAGTGTTACTTTTAAAGCCTAGTACCCTGCTGTTTTGGAATGATAATTCACGGTAGTCTCCGAAAGGACAGCGAAACGTCTGTGAAATGGCAGCGGAAAATGATCTGTGGAGAGTTCAATCAGCTGGTACACAAGTACAAGTAGGTCAGCCTCTTTTAAGAGGACAAGTCCTCTTTTCACTTGCATTTTTTTTTTAAACTTTATAAAAGGACATTTTTTTCATATTTAAATACATTTTTTATTATAATTTATTAAAAATGGATTGAATATTAAAAAAAGGGTTAAATCGGGAATTTGTTAGCAAACTATTTATAATTGCTCAGTCTGCATTTGCTGTTACTGCCCATAACGATGCATATTTATTTTTATATATATTTTCTTTTATAAAAGAGACAAAGGTCTGATAAAAGGAATCTTTTTAAAGTTGAAAATGTAAAAGGTATAATATTTTGCGAACAGTTTTGGGTCGGGTTGTAATACTCAATAAACACTTTTAAAAAACTTAAAAATATTAAGTAAGGCGTCTTTTAGCTGGATTTTTCGAAATGTTATAAGGATTTATTAATTTAAATATATAAAAAGGAAACTGTTCAAAACTAAGTTACATTGGCGCAAAGTTATAGTTATCGTTGCAGCACTCTAACTTTAAAACCGGTGATTTTATTATTAACGTTTTTTAACCTATACCTGCAACTACCTTGGAGCAGGCGCGACGTAAATTTTTGTCAAACACACCCAAGAATTGATAGTTTGAGAAACCAGACTGTTCGGGTAATTCTCTTTAAATAAATTTTATTGTAATAACAAACCGTCAAGAAAAAACGAACAAAAAATTAAGAATAACTAAAACCTGCAAAAATTCAGGAATGGGAAGCCCGCGATTTTTTAAAGACACTCAATATGCAAGTTTCCAATCAAGATTTTATCAAATCGAGAATAAAAATCTTCATCATCAAAATCTTCAAGAGGATTTGTTCAGGTTTTGTGTTTCGTTGTTTTTATTAAAAGCCTTAAATTTTTAAACATTTCGAGATCTTCAAAAATATCAATATCATGAGCAAACATTTCTTTAAAAATCTTCAAAATAAAGCTAAAAATTTTAAATTTTGCAATAGAAATGACGGTTGGGAGATGATTGTGGACTAAAGGATAAAAGGTATTTTTTGGTTTTAAATTAAATACTAGGTAATCAAGTTGGTTTTATGTCGACTTTAATTAACAAAAAAATAATATGGACATTGTCGCGTAGTTAAATCATTTTAAAGTGGGCTTTTTCCGACTACAATTTTGCGCCAAAATGTATTTACATTTATTTTTTTGACAGAGCAAAAACTCTCCATAAAGTGAGGAATCTATTAAATAGAATTGCCATATATAATGTTATTGATAATTTTAAGTAAATTGAACATAATTTAATAATTGACTAGTTGATAAACATTATTTGTTTGTGTTTCGCCAACACAAACACTATTTCAATGGTATTTCTTGTACAAAATTCTTCGATTAAATTTTTAAGAAAAATTTTTATGCGAATGATAAAAATGAAAGTAACTTAAATCGGTGGCCTTTTACTTGTAAGACTTGTACGTTTAGTAAAAAAATGTAAAAAAATGTACAAAATTAAATATATTATTTTAAGTATTGGTTTCATGCTATTTTTATTACATCCAGGAATTTATTAAGTCATTTTATTCAGTAGGTATGCTATATTTCTGTTAATACTGATTTGTTTATTTTGGTTTTGTTTTTTATTCAAACTATTTTCTTTTTTTTTATGAAGAATTATTTTTGAAAACCTCATGTTCTCAGTCAGGGAAATCTGGTCACCCTAAGTAAGTACAAGTGACATTTGACAATAGCCAGAATTTGTATTTCGTAATTGAAAGTAATTTTAATTAAATTTATACTGGTTGTAATCTTCGTGATAATCCTGCTTCAATTCTTTGGAATATCGATATTGTCCACTTCGTGAGATCCCATTTTTACAAAACCAAACCAAAAATAAAGAAATGTTCAATTTTGACAAGCAATTAATGTCCGCGACAATAAATGTTTGCGAAAAGAGGGTGGAGAATTGAACCAAGGAATCCACTACAGCATACTGCAATACGAAAAGGACAGCGAAGTTTTTCGTTGTTTCACTTTTGTATAGGAGTTTTAGTTCCGAAATAGCAGCGTACTTGGCTTAAGGTACAACAGCTGATGAGGGCCAAAAGAACAAATACAAATACCCAGAAGGAAAATGGGAACGGCTAATAGTACATATACAACGCACCTAAATTCAACATTTCGAAAAAAAAATTTAGAAATCCAGTTTGGCATTCCCACTGAAACTTAAACATTTCAAACGCTGGTGTCAGAATTCATTACTAATCTTCTTTTCTTTTTAGAATCAAGAAGTGGTTGAACCTAGAGAACATTTTTTTAGCTACGTATATTAATTTAAACATGAATTTAACTGCTAATTCAGATATATTAAATATATTGTTGACTCAATATAGAGGTATGCGGTTCGCGATGAAAAATTATTGATTTGTTGACAGCTACTTTTTTTTTTGTCAGCGGGCTGAAAAGTCAATAAATGATGTGCGGAATTTGTAAAGAGGTTTGTTCGATTTGACAAACTTACAAATGCAGCGGTGAAATTTAACATTTCACTGAAATTCAACATTTGGAAAGTGTATGGCGAAATGCTGGACATTTGGGCTGAAATGTTGAATTTAGCCGAAACGATGAGTTTAGGTGCGGTGTAAATGTACTATAAGTCGTATGTTACATCGGCTCCCTCATGTCTGAAATTTTGAATTTAATCCCCACCAAGGAATGTGTATAAAAGTTAGAATTCTTATCGCATTTGGTCTCCCAATTTCGCTACCAAGACTACAATTACCATCTAGAAAAATGTACTAGAAAGTGAATGTGAAATGTACTACATAAAATGTGAGCCGTACTTTTGTACTAAAGTGAGATTAATATTCCTACAGGGGTCTGTTCAAAGCTTGTTGCTTTTACACAAGATTTCTGAATATTGCTCCTATTTTCGAGCTATTTCATTGCTCACGAGCCAACCTCGCCCATCTGTGGAGCGCTGCTTGTTCTACTGCTGCTGGAGCTCGCTGTAACACCAATATTGAAACCAGCTGTGTGAAGTGTGTGATCGGGTGAATCTAGAGGCATTTCTGATGACATGTCACCATCAAAGTCTTTGCCTCTTAATGCCGGCCGCATAGGACTTTCCGCGAAGCTGTGTGACACGCGATAATGGCAAAGAAAAATACAAGAGAGGTAAACATCTCTCGTCTGCCCAATTGAAGCAACACCCAACCAGCCGATTGATGGCTTTAAGTGCCACTTTACTAATCTCTATGTTTTGTACAGCACCCATTTTCAATCTGATTGGTCTATTGACCAAGGACTATTTTGGAGTTAATTCGATTACTTCCAAAATATAGCTCAAAACCATGAGCTTTAATCACACGCATCTTCGAAGACGCCTTCATTTAATTTCCCTCTCTCCATAAATACTCCCCATGCCAAGTATAATCTCCTGAAAGCAACTATCACATCGCACACAAGTATGCATTCAACTGAAACTATCACCGCTCACATTTGTAGTAGCATCCGCATGTAACCACATAAATTATGTTAACGTCCGCCTCCAACAATGCCACACGTATCAAGGGTGCAGACATATCCGTTTAGCTCCACTTTCCCCCCGACGAAAAAGAGGACAATCATAAAAACGTACAACTCTCGGACACCACAGAGTGGACGGCAAAAATGCTGACAATTGTGGAAAAATCATGTCCTTCTTGCACAATCTCGTCTAAGAACGATGATTCGGTTTCGGATACGGGTGCGCACACTTTGCTTATTGTGTTCAACATTCAAGGAAATTAGAAAGGACATTGTCCACAACACATAAACGTTTGGTCCACCCATGTCTCCACCATACCATGTCATTGATATCCCGTCGACGACGGCAGGACATTGGAAATTAAATCCATAAAAGTAATACGCATAATAAAGCTATTGTCCTTATTATCCTGTTCCTTGTTGTTCGTTTGGGCATAAAAAATAGATAACGAAATAAAATAAATCTGCAAATTGCTATCACAACACAGACGGGGGGTTCGTGTGCTGCGATGCTGTTTGTCATCGCATCCTGATGTCCGGGTGATGAGTTTTATGGGATTTTCCAGGGAGCGGATCATGATGAGGGGGTCTTAGCTTTTGTGGGCACGTCAGAAGGACACTCCTTTTATGCAACCATCAGACAATTGCAAATAAGATAATTGAATTATACATTTTTCATCGATGACTTTTCCCATTCATAGGCAATCTCCTTTCTGCAACAACAGGTGTCTCCATTAAGCCGTCCGACGTGTCCTGCAAAAAATGTTTACACAACATGACATCGATTCATCGCACTCAATGCACACACAGTATGGTCCGTTTGCATCGTCGATACGAACAGGGCCAGGATCGGTCTCCTCGGTCGGTGGTGGGTGCCAGGGACACCTATGGCATCCTGCAGCGGAAGTCGGAAATTGACGGCCAGTGGACAGAAAATATTGTCGCCTGATGAATTTGCACCGTACGAAGTCAATCAATTACAATTTGATAAGCAAACAGAGCGGCGATACGGTACTCTTCATCTGCAGATGGCCATAAAACGGGGATCTGCATATATGAGCTTCCCAGTGATGGGTCATGGGCGGGATGTGCCTCCACTCACAAAATTCAAAGTTGCCTGCGATTTTTCAAGCTCAGTTCCACTTGACTTGCGGTGAAAGTGTATACAACAGTCGTCCTCATTATTATTATCATCTTGACAGTTCTCGTACGTTTCCGAAATTACAATAAAAACGTGCGAACATTTATTGGCACGTATTTCGTCCCCAAACTCTGGGAAAGCACTTTGGTGCCGCTGCTATGCTTTGCTTTGTTTTGCCAGCGGAGGCGTGAAGTGAAAATTTAAATCGTCATTGTTGGGCTGGGGAAGAAAGCTGGCACTTTATATATCGCAGTTGGAATGTTTTGTGTCACCTGTGGGAGGAACGACCGTCACCCCTGTCAGTCATAATTCATACGTAGCCGGGTTAAAACCGGGTAAAGTGCGATAATTCTTGTCAGATGTGGAGTGTAATGTGCCAAACGGAGCGACACCGAAAGTCGCTCGAAGGACTTCAGTGTATAGAGCGGCTTGGAAAGGAGGCAAGTGAATGTTTTTTAATAAAGAAATATCACCGGAACGTGCGCCGGTGAATTTTGGGGAATTTTTCACAAAACTAGATGGGTGGCGGCGGTTTTTCGGCACTTAATCAAAACAGGCTAGTCGAGTGGAAAAGTTAATTTATTTAAAATGCGAACACCTGATTGCTGTTGGAGTGTGGTTGCTAATATAGGCCGGGCTAAAGTGGGGGAACGGTGTGTCGTTTTATTCAGCCTAGAGAAAGAAGACTTTATGACGTGAGAGGTAGTTCCAATGCAGGCTTCCTATATATATGCCAAAAATAAGGCGCCTTATTGAAGCTTTACAAATTAGCCTTTCCTGCCATTAAAAATGGGAGCTATGAAAAGTTTGAAAGGTGTATATGCCTGAAGCAAATGCAGCAATAAAAAGTCTAAAGCGCATATTTGAGTCTGAAATTTCGAGGACGTAATATAGTGGCACATGTGAGCTCCCAGATAGGTTCTGCAACTTTTGAAGAAAACTTTCAACTACTAAGGTTTCTGGGATCTCAATTTAGAAGAATACTTAAGCATGCAAATTTTAAAGATGAAAGACCTTTGAAGCTATTTAATCCTGTAAATCCTTCACAACGTTTTAGCGAGATCGACAGCTTCAATCAGACTGCAAACTCTCTATGTTGGAAGGCCGGTACTATCATTACCTATTAACAAATCAACAAATTTAGTAGTGATTTTCGTCACGAAAACTTCTTGTAGAAAATCCCCCAAAATGCCACCCAAAACCGCATTGAAAGGCACCACAAAGTAGCCTAAAAATCGCACCAGGAAATCCAAGAAATTCTCGAAATACAAAAAAAATGTGCATTAAAAAGGTCCAAAGGAACGCTATAAAAAAATACTAAATGCACAAATTAAAAAAAATAGTAATTGGTAAATACACGAAGTAGTAATTGTATAAAATGTAAAAAGTCGCCATATTTCGAAAGTACGAACTGTGTTCGTAGAATGTGCGAAACCTTTGGATATCTACGAATGTCTGGAGTTTTGTTTTTCTACAAGACTTCATTTGTATTTTTATATTAATTGTTTAAATCATATTCCCGCCATTTATGTGTACATGTTTGCACTTTCACCGAGTTCGGCTGTATCAAGTATTCGTAAAGATGGATTTGTTTATGTACATTTCATTTCTTGAAAACGCTCTTGAAAATGACGTTAAACACATAATAAACTCATCCAGAAAACTGCCATAAGACACGTTCAGAAAACGGCTCAAAAGATTTCATTTGTATTTTTATGCTAATAATTTTTCTGCGTGCGCCATTTCTTTAAAACGCTCTCAAAAACGACTTTAAATACGTTATAAACTCATCCAGAAAACTGCCATAAGACACGTTCAGAAAACGACTCAAAAACGACTGTCTGTGAATAGCTCCTAAGAATGCTTTAAAGAACGCCAAAAAACAACCTCAAATTCTCCAAAGTAGCCTCTACAAACAGTTCTAATGGGGTATGTAGCAATACAAAATGTCCATTAGAACACTTCGAAAATTATTCAAAAATACATCTTGAAAGACGGCGGAGAATCATCCTAAAAGACGCACCAAAACGAGTTTTAAAACTCCCCAAAAACGCTCTAAATAAAGCCTTAAAACGACATCAAAATTGGCCTGAAACACGTCTCTATGTATCCACAAAACACCCGTCAAAAAGATGAGCTCCAAAATGGCATTAAGAACACAAGAAAAACAAAATCTGGCTTAGATCCCGACCCAAAAAAGGCATCGAAAATCGCACATAGGTAAAAGCAAACATAAAAAATGTAAGAAACTCGACAACAAATTCTAAAAATTGCCACGGTTCTAAAAAAAAGAAACACACCCCAAAATTAGTCCTTCAAATAAAACAAAAAAAAAAAATTCCCATTAACACCTCATAAAAACTCTCTAAATATTGTTCCCTATCCTAAAACATTAACACTGTTAGCAAAACAGGTCCATAAAATTGAGGCAAGTGCCCAAGGGCGCGTACCTTAAAAATATTAAAACTGACCCTAAAAATTCCCTAAGAGGTTTTCACTTAAGACTTTCGCAAAACACATGTTGGTCCAAGAAAAGAACACGAAAGTCTGTTAAAAAATCGCCTCGAAAATTGCTTCAAAATATGATTCATGAAATAGAGGTCTTGAAAGTGATAAGTCAAATAATAATTAAAAGTCGTCCTAAAATTTTTATAAAATTAGCTCCAAAACGACATGATGCAAAAACAGTCCTTAAAAACACTTCATAAAGGCCCTTCAAGTCAACGAAACAGGCTTTAACAGCGTCTCGAAAAGTTCCTTATGAAGCTACAAAATAGAAGCCCCAAAATTTTTGGCTTGGCATGCTTCAAAATCCCCTATAAAATACTGCTCAAAAATGCTTTAGAACACGATACAAAAACGAGTTAAAGCTAACCTAAAACATTTATCCAAAGATGTGGCTTAAATAACCAAAAACTTTCAAATATCGCCTTAAAGCACGCTGCTAAGAAATCGATTAAATGCATCTAAAAGCTGCAAAGCACCTTCAAACTGTCCAGTAAAGCCCCTGAAAGACGACTTGCAAATCGATCCAAAGCGCAACTCTAACCCCTGAAAGCACCTGCCTAAAAAATAGAATAACGACGTCAATAAAAAAAATCTAAAATGCGTCCAAAGTTCGCTTAAAAAGGAACTAAGAATGTCTAAATGGTTTTAAGAAGACGAAAGACGCCCCGAAAATTACCCTAAGATACGCCACGAAGACTGCCTCAAAAATCGGCTCTTAACAAGAGCTAAGAAACGCTCGTTCTTGCTACTTATTGTCACAGGTTTTGCTTCTTGGTTTTGTAGATGGAGTCTTCATTTTAGACAAAGAGCTTTTGTCTTCACAAAAAAATTAGAAGCAATAATTCCAGTTCCCTATGGGTTAGGTCAAATTTCTAAGCAATTTGTCGAATACGAACGGCTAACTCAGGATATTTTACTTCCGGATGTTAGTCAAACAGTTGCTAGAAGTGTCGCTGTGGAAAAAACAGAAGGTTTGTATTTTTATTGAGGTTGAACCAACAACCACCGCTGTGCCAACCTGTCCTCGTCCCACACAGCTTCTACAAAAATCGTTTGAATAATCGCCGAGCCTAATATAATATGTAATGAAATTTTTAAGTTTCGACTCTAAATTTTTGAAGTTCAAAGTGGGCCTTACTAATAATAATTTTTAACCTTCACACCAATTTTTTTTTAGGTCACAATATGCAATTTTGTATAGAAAATTATGCCATTGTGAGTTCAAACAATTTAGCCTGGACACTAAAAATGATTATTATTATCGCGGAGTGGCTATAAGTCGTATCAAGTCGAACCTGAAATATGTCATTAGTGCAACGCGCTGTCTATCGAGAGAGATAAACAATTTCGACCGTTTTAGAGGCACCTTCGGCAAAGTCTGCCTGTTGCTGGACCTGAATGTTTTCCAATTGGCTACCTAAGGTTTGTTCTATTGATATCATAGGTCCTCACATTCTTGACGGATATTGTCTTTAAGAGCTGCAAGAGTCTGAGGCTTGTTGACATAAACCCGCGACTTCAAAAAGCCCCACAAAAAGAAGTCTGGAGCGGTCAAATCAGGCGATCTTGCGGGCTAGTGCAATTCGCCAAAAACGACCCGGGAACACCGCTTTCAGAATATCGGTTGTTGCTCGCGCAGTGTGTGCCGTAGCTCCGTCCTGTTGGAACCACATGTCCTCCAGTCCTAAATCGTCCAATTGCGGTAGAAAAAAATCGGTTAACATGGCCCTATAGCGCGCACCGTTCACTGTTGTCGTTTGACCAGCGGCGTTCTCGAAAAAAAAATGGTCGCGTCAACAGAGGCGATATTCTCGGCACAACGGGCGCTCCGGGGCCCGCCACTCTTGGCAACGTCTCGTGTTGTGACAGTCTCTTCGAGGCGAGCGGCTAAACGTCGCAGTGTTTCACCAGACGGCTAGGAAATCTGCAACGAAATTCACGTTGTGCCAAAGTCGCCGACCGATTATTGCTCAAATAAATAGTCACCAATATTCCGCGTTCTGGAGCAGTGTAGCGTAACATTGTTTATTAACGTGTATTTCGCATGTGTTTACTACACAAATGTCAAAACAGAACTGACATTAGGGGCCAATCGCAAAATTTATATCATTTTCTGATAGGAGGATTACTTTTGCGCCACCTTGTAGTTCAACCAGCTTCACAGTCTCCAGGACGTTCCCTAGGCTGCGATACCCAGCCAAGGAAAATATTGAACTGTCCCTAAGTTTCCTTATAGACGAGTGTGTGACTCTCTAAGGCTTCCATAAAGATTTTATAAAGACTAACTGCATTGACTGATCTTTAGTAATCATAACTTTCGTCTTGCACAAGATTATTTTCCAAAACGTATAAAACGCTGGCCCGAACAAGGACAGTTCTCATCTGATTTCATTCAAATAACATCCATTTTCCACCACGCTTTCTCTTTACTATTGCCGTAATTAAAAAAGTCACAAAGTTATATTTAAAAAGTTGGACAGGTCCATCCGTCCAAAATCAAGAAAGAATTCTAAAATTATAACCCCGACAGAGGAAGAAGACGCGCACCCTAAGAAATTACTCCGACACCATCTGTTCGGCAGAGAAGTATTTAAATTTTCATCCATACAAATGTCCAGCATTAGACATCGAAGATGGGCGGCAAGGCAGTGCAAACTCTATTAACTCACAACTGTTGACGTTTCCTTTTATTTCTCTTCTTAAAGTAGCACTCGTTGTGAAAGTTTTGCAAGTTTCTTGCTGATAACTTGAAAAGTTTTTGTTTTTGTCTACACTACACCTCTTGACCACTCAGGGATTCGCCACGGGAAGATACCTTAATAGATTTCTGTGAAACATTTACAGGAAATGCCCAAAATGGTGGAATGATGTACAACCTTTTTCACAAGTCCTAAATAAACACTGGACAGACAAGAAAACAATTCGCTTTTAATTGGAAAAAAGGAATTCATCATCATCGTCATTTCACTCCCATGTACTGGACAGTGGGCATATTTGCCGCCACCCAACGACCCTGGCTAACTTCACTCAATTGACGCTCGAATATTGAGCGAGGGTGGGGACTGTTTTGATTTCATCATAACCAAGTGCCAGCGAGATAGATGTATAGGGTATCGTGTACTTGATGTGGGTGCCTTAGGGTTAGTAGATGGATGGACAACAAGAATTATCTTCATGAGTCTATTCGATGGGCAGACGTTCTGTTTTTTTTTTTGTCGGAATTTCTTTGTAATAATAGACCTGAGGAGAGCACACACAAGACCATGGACGAGTAGCAACGTGGTGGAGTCAAGCGACCACAGTTATGGTACCGTGAAGGATAAAAAGTGGAACATGCCAAGGACGGTAGAAGGAAGATGAAACTAAGAATGAAGAAGAAAACGAAAATATGCTGATGGATGTAAGGTGTAAAGGTAAGCTTTACGTAAGTGAGTAAGGACTAAAACAATCGGAGAGGGAGGCTGAAATGAAAGGCTTAAAATGTAGAAAGGATTCGTCTTTTTTTCAGAAGAGATAATGGAGTATGCATTCGGCAATCATGCTGCACTCACAGCCCTATTCTTAATTGCCATCCTCGCTAAGGACGTAGTTGTTTATCATTTACGGAATGAGTATGTTTCCGCGACACGTGAAGCTGAGTTTAATTGTGATCGAATTGACGACTGTAAGGTTTTCGGTTGTTAGCAGCCATTATAATTAGCAAATTTGTTTTACCAATTTTCAAATCAGTTTCAACTTAAGGTAACATTCAGACAACCCTTACAATTTACAAAAACAAATATCATTAAATAAAAATAGAAAAGAAACAAATAAGCCTTTCGTTCGTAAGAATACGCGACATTTTACATGTGATACATTATGGATTAGAATCTGGGGTGGGATTCTGTAAAAAACGAAACGAAAACCACTTTCACATTTAAAAAAAAACGAAAGAAATCACACGAAAGCCAAAATTTGCTTCATGTAACTCCTAACGTTTTCTTCTGCACATTCGTTTAGGTTTAAGAAGCCGAACAAAATTAGAGTTCGGAAGTCTCAGTATGTCGTTTTATTTTCGTTAAGTTATTTTGACAACTTCCAGCTGACAATTATTGAAAATATTTTAATATTTTGTTTGTTGAATTTGATTGTTGACAAAGGCGGACGGAATAAAAATGTATTAGGACGAAGCAAGCTAGGATCGGTCCCATCAACACAGCCGATTATAATTAATATTAGGCCTGTTTTTTTGAGCTTCGTTCTCAGCAAAGCAAAGTAAAGTAGGATTTTCAGCACGCAATTACAACAACTACGCTCACTTGACACTTCGAGACTCGCAGTAGTTGTGTGCTGGAAATCCTACTTTACTTTGCTTTGCTGAGAACGAGGCTCAAAAAACAGGCCTATTGTCGAGCACATCCTTAAAGGGGTCTTTGTTTAATCTAAAACGTTGAACAAAACTAAATGGAAAAATGAACTATTAAATTAAAATAAACCAACCTTTTGTCAGGTAATGTGAGAGGATTCGAACAGTCCGGCACATCTTTCCCAATGTTCATTTTCAACTTCACTTTCGTCACTATCACTGGTCAACAAATAATAGTTTGCTAGCATTTCCAATAAAATATTCAGCACAATCTAACACCACCAAATTCATAAAGAGAATAAAAGGAAAATATAGACAAACGTCAAGCAAATAGCTGTCGTTTGTTTTCTTTCGTGAAGACGATAAAATCTGTTTTTAAGGTTACATGAAGCAAGAAAAGCGAAAACGTCAAAGAAAATGTGATCGTTTGTTTTTTTTTCGCGGCCACGAGCATTTCTTTCGTTTTTGATGTTACATGAAGCAAAACGTTTAAAAGTTATCGCCTTACAGAATGCCGGCCCTGAAATGTTTGAAGCTCGTTTACAAAATAAAATGCTGCCGATAATCGATCAGTTAACAAGAGAAACTCATTGACATAAATATTGAAAAATGGAAATTGCCTCTGGTTTCAGGTTTGACCAAAGTGATAAAAAATTATCTGGATTTTGTAACTCTAGGAACCACCACATTATTGCTGGACCGGGCCCTAACAAACTGTTTGAAAGTCGCAAAAAATAAAAGTTTTGGATGCTCTGATTCAAACAACAATGCCCCCATATAATTCAAGACTCAAACCGCATTTAAATATTATTTAACGAACGCAAAACGAACTTAAAGGCCTATTGATAGGTTCTTGTCTTCGGTTACGTTCTATGGTGCAATGAATAAAGAGTGCTGCCACTTCGCTTCGACTGTAATAGTTAAGGGCCCGTTTCTGTTAAAATACCGGTGGTTCATTTACTAACCTTTTTCCCAGTCAATTTTTCTACTTCAGTAATCACATCTTTGTAGAAAAAATAATAATATTGTTTAAATCCACTGAGCCAAAGACTATTGTTTGTATAAAAAGATCATGTAATAAGGATGAATTTAAAATAAAAACCTTATTTATAAAAATTTTACAACTGTGTTTACAGCTTTCATTTTGAGTTCAAAACTCTGTCATATTTTATTTTAAATGAAATTACAATTAAATTGGATAGCTGGGTATCGACGTTTTTATTTTCAATTTTAGAAATTTTACAAGTACCTATTCTCGATAAGTTGCCTTAGAAGTATCTAGAAATATGAGATATTTTAACTTGTTTTATATATTTGTTTTGATTTGTTTCAAAAATTCCAGCTTTTTCTTTTAACATTTCCATATTTTAATTCCTATTTGTATTTGAATGTGCATTTCTCAAGAGCTGCTTAGTTTTTGTTTATCTTTTCGGACCTTTTTTGACGCAAGCCCTGTATAATTAGTATGCTTCGGAAAATGTTTTATAAATAAGAATTTTTGGAAGGCTGCATAAAGGGTGTATAAATTCTTATACACTGTATAACTATACAGGTGTTTAAGGGCGTTTAGCAAATTCTAATAAATAAGGCTTAATATATTACACACGTTTGAATAGACTTAAGAGTTACAGAGCTCAAGCATAACTGAAGGTTTGAGTAAGTTTGACAAAGCCGTGTTTATCTTATTATGTTGAAAAGTCAGCGGTGAGACTGAAAGTGTATTACGAAAGGTGTAGCAATTGTTTGCAAAGCAACCACAAATTTTCAAATTTCAAAAAATGTTGAAATGTCGGAAAAAAAAACGAGTGTGCTTTAGACCACTCGACTGAAGTAAAACTTCTTTAGCTCCATCTATATATACATGTTTAGTTTATACATATTAATATATCAATTTTCTTCAATAATTTACTGGCTATGAGAGGAAGAGAGCAAAGAAAAAGGGCTCGCGCACTGCTCTCTCTTGCTCCTACAGTATGATACAGATAATAGGCCACGGTTGCCACTTACAAAAAACACTCAAATTATTTTTGCACAAAATAACCAGCTGCAAGAAGACATGGGATCATTTACCTTTTTTCTTATAACAAACCTTTAACAATTTAGAGTTTTATGTCTGTATATAAAAAATATGATTAACTAACCTATCATATCTCAAAATAGATATTAGGAGAAACTATTTCGAAGTTCACCATCTGTCAAAAGAAGAAAATGAGTGTACATATTCTGTAATTTTTTTAAATAGCGAATAAAACAGTTTTATATGGATGGTGATGAAGAATATGCAAATAATGCAATGCGTTCACTCAGAAGCAGTGAGGTAGCATTTAAATGAGGTGATATCCAGAACTCGTTCTTGGTTCATCTGCTCAAAAAGTTACCATAACCAGATAAGAATTACCAAATTACCAAAACTAAAAAATCAAAAAATATTACCAAATTTGCTAAAAAATTACCAAAGTGGCAACCTTGCAATAGCGCTGCACTGTGTCTTAGATATACGAAACGTAACTGGCTATTAGAGAAAGAGTGAAAGAAAAATATCTGTATGCTCGCACCTCTCTCTGTTGGTCCTACAGTGTGATACAGACAATAGGCCTGCACTGCGGTGATACCAGACTTTAGAGGCAGGTTATCCCACGGTTATACTCAAAATATCCCTTTTATGTACAAAATAAATAAATTTATTATTTTAAAAAATACTCGTGATTTATTCACAGACACATATGTTATTTTATGAAACAGTTTAGGAAAATAAAATTACTTCAAAAAAGAAAATGAAAGCATTTAGATATTTTGAATGACTTTTTTCTAAACATGAGAATATTTAATTTGATTGTAGGTTGAATCATTTTTTTATTCTTAATGAAATGAGCAATTAGGAACAAAATTTGACCAAAAAGTAAAATCCCTTTCTTTTTGTACTATGAGGTCTGAAAAAAACCGTTGTCCCTTTTAGCTTATATTTAGTGAGAAAATCCCGCAAAAAGTGATAAATCCCCCGATCTGGTATCACTGCTGCACTGTAGGATGTGTCTTAGATAATGAAACGTAACAGGCTGGTAGAAAGAGAGAACGAAAATATGGGCGTGCATCTATCTCTCTTGCCTCTACAGTAATATTCGAAACGAAACGTAACTCTCTCACTAACTTATATATCCCTCTAAACTTCCGCTCGCAATTTCCGTAACGCTTTCGTGACGCATTCACCAGCTTACCCCCCAAGTCAACCGTTCCTAAAGAAGTATTACTTCAAAAATAGCTGCCATAAGCTGAAAAATGTAGTTTGAATACATTTTTAATGCATTTTTTTTGACGTTTCTACATTAATAAATTTGGTATGTACGCACGCACTCCTATCGGGAATTTTCGTTCTAATTGTGCGTACTGCTCTAGTTTCATTTTAGAAGCAGAAAATATCCAAAAAAATGTAGTGTCATACGGGCTTTGGCTTCATTTGAAGAGGAGTGTTGTCTTGACTATTAAATCAGAGTATCGAAAATAGTATTTGACAAAACCTGTTGAGCTCAGTCAGACTGTTTATATTCATAGATACGTTTTAGCAAAGTGTTATGATTCCACACCACGCTTCATACTGGCTTTGTACAGTAGTCTGCCTTTCGTTGAGTTGCATCTTGAACCCCAAAAAGTGTGCTTGGCATTAAAGTCCCCACCGATAATAAAATTACACCCAGATGAATCAAAGAGGTGGTCAAGGTCGTCGTCTGCCAGTCTATATCCTGGTGGGAAGTAGCAAGATCTGATAAGATAGTCTAAATGGTTAACTTTTACGGAGACTGAACTTATTTGCATAGATCCGAGCAGAGACAATACTGAGACCACCAACTCCGACTGATTTCCCGTTACTTAGCCTACAAGCTATATTTTTATGGGGTGGCAAATGCTAAGTGCGCTTGTATTGTTACATAGAAATTCGTATTGACAAATGTCACCTAACTTCAAAAATTCCGACTCACCAACACGCTCGCACCTTGCATATGCCACTTCCGCTGTAGGCAAAGTTGCTGACAGTGTTCATAGAATTTTATCCGTTAAATTTGAAATTATTCGTTACGCGTGGATAATATTTTTTTTAAGTTATAAGTGTAGATTTGCTTAAAATATATATAAAAAATGAACAATGCAGATTGTTTGAAGTAAAATAGAAATATATTGAGCAAATTTTCGTCAGTTTTGTAAGAAAAATTTACGCATGAAATCGAAGTTAATGATATTCAAAAGCGCAAAATACGCAACCATGTTTGTCATAATAAGTTTTTAGTATATAGACCATCTCGATTAGATAGTTTTATTGACCAACAAAATCGAATTATTCGCCTTTTAAAAATTTATAATAACTGATCAATGGCATTCAGTAATGTAAAAATGTGGTATTCCCGAATTCTAGCACATTTCCCTACGTTTGTCGAGGTTGGCAGCATTTATTTTTGTATTTTTTGTATGTTTTTGCATGTCACACGGATTCTTAATTGACACAACACCGACAGGAAAACAAAATGGCGAATTTGAAAAAAAACTAAGGTGGCCAGCGGCAAGAGGATTGTGAGTTGGGGGTCTCAGTATGATTTGTCTCTGCTTTCGTAAGTCTGACAGCTGGCTGACTTGATGTGTCTCAGTTTTGATTGGTCAAGGCCGATTACATGATTTTTTTTGCAATTTCCAGCTATGAAGGGGTAGCCAGCAAATCTAGTCAAGATTTTTGAACTGAGTGCTGTAAAATGAAGTTAGTGGATATGGAACAGTTTGAATAAACAAAGTACGGATAGAACTTTTCTTTAACAGGCAGGCAGGACCTACTGGCTTTAAACAAAAGTACTTATTCTTTGTACAGTCAACTTGTTGAGTAAAAAGTGGAGAGGTAGTATTTTGTTATTTTTTTACGATTCTTTTTAAGTTAGGAAACAACAAAAACAAAAAGATCAAGGTCCAATATTTGACAATAATTATTTTGAGAAGCACTTCCATAGATCCCAACAGTCCGTTCTACTATTAAATATTTCTGTGTGTTGCCATAAACCGCAAGATAGTCAATCACCATTTTAATCAGTTTACTGTCTAACTTCCCAACTTGCTTACAAAATATACAAACGTGAAACGTCTATCGGATGTGTCTCACGTTTCTCAAGGTAGATCACTGACCGCTGAAATTGCCACAATGGGAAAAACAAACCTACCTCCACCACCATAGCAGCCAATTCAACAGTTGAGTAAATCTGTGATGAATTTCCCTCCAATTTACGTCACGTCAGCCCATTGTTTTGCTAATATTTCCGAATTTTTGGGCAATTTACGGCCGAAACGTTTGAACGCTGACTTCCACCTCGTATCGAAATGCGACCGAGCGTGATGGTCGAACTGTCTTTGCATTTGCAACTGTCGTAACTTATGCAACTAATATAGAAAAGTTGTAATTAAATGTCAGCCAAGATGTCACAGATGATCGGAATTTGTGTCTTGATCAAAATATAAAAGAGCTGTGCCGTGGATTCTATCCATCACAGTCAGGTCTTCTGTATAAACTCACAGCTAATTCAATCCAAATCATTACTGAAGTACAATGAAGTTCCTTGTAAGGATACTGCAATTGACAATATTTTAGAGTTTTATTCAATAGTTTGCTTTTCTAGATCATATTTGCTGTTTTGCTGATCGTGGTGGCATGCGCTTTGGCCGAAGAACAACAGGAAGCCGAACGACGCACCTTTGATTTTTTCAAAAAGGACAAGAAAAGCAAACGTGGTTATGGCCATGGACATAAGGACCACCATCGCTACGACGACGATGAAGACGATTATGCTGGAGAAGTCGTTCATGGTTCAGAACTGCATGGAGGATTCTATTCAGGGCATCACTTGGGTAGCATTGGGCATGGCGTGGGTATCGGTCATGGCATTGGTATCGATCATGGAGCGGGATTTTATGGACCAGCACTTCATGGGCCTGTAGTCCATGGAACAGCTCTCTATGGCGGTCATTTCGACCAAGGCCATAGCGGCGTTGGTCACTTTGACGAAGGATTACACCACGAACCCCACTTGCATGATGATATAGGACTTCATGGCGGCTACGATGGATTTGGAAATCATTTTGAGCACTTTGGACACTTTTAGGTTTACCCGTCATCGGAACGGAAGCATAGTTAGTTTTAGTGACATTTGTACCTACTTCTCAAAATAAATGTTTGTAATTTAACGAAACGGTTCTTGTTTTTTCGTTCTTATTCTTATTGCAGCATCTTTTTTATTTTCGGCTTGGCTACTTCTTGATAACCAAACTATTTGTCTGTCAGTCTAATTTGTTGACTCCTGACGAACCAGTTCTGAAGTATTTAAAGATCAACCTACATACAGCACTTGTTGCAAATAGTGCTTTGCGCCAACTTATTATATTTGTCATTAAATAAACTGTTATTACCTACCAACATCTTTTGTGAAAACGGGTTAAATCGTTATAATTTTTGTCATTTTATATTATGTCATTGGCAGACTGATACTTTTGTATTCAGCTCCACAAACTAAGCTTAGATACAAGGTTAAAAGATGAAACGTCACAATTTGAAAAATGAATTGTTGCTGTCACTTTTCGCACAAATTTATTCGCATATTCCTTGGACTATGACAGGTTAAGCAAGTCACCAGTTTTTGAGCAAATACACATCAATAGTGCAGTGGAATTTATTGCATTAAATGCGTTACCTATACCATTAGAACAACAGAACTCATTCACAACTCGAGAAGCTAGGGTTGCACGGTCTTGTTGCATCAAGTGTTGTTCTTTTTTACGATTGCTCTAGTGCCGATACAATAAATCGCATTTGATTAAACGCGAACAAATAGAGAATGAACCCCAAAATAGAATTTAAATTATATTCAAATTGTAAATATAAAAAAAAAACCCGACTGACTGCAAAAAAAAAACTGAAAAGATGTGTACAATTCAAATTCAAGTATACGTACCTAGCTAATTGACAATCTTAGACTTCCTAGTTTCTGGATTTAATGTAGAAATGCTGGAGAATAATTTAGTTGAGTTCCATTAAGAGTTGCTAGTCAACTAAAAATTGTAATCCCAGTTGGCAATTCCAATTATTATAATTATTGTTGCAGATGTAAAATATGCTCTAGTATCAACATCTAAAATCCTATATGAGCTACAGAAGAATAACTCCTATTCTAAAAGAAAATACCCCTGAATATAATTTTCCATTTTTAGCCTACGGGAAGGATACGAATCGTATGACACCTAACTCTTAAATATCATGTCAATCCGTTTAAGTCCGTATGACACTACATTTTTTCCACATTTTTATCATTTTGAAAAGTCAGCGGTGTGTAAAAGAGACTGAAAGTGTATTACGAAAGGGGTAGGTACCGTCAAATGCCCTAACAATGACCGGGCCTCTAACTTTGACCAAAAACAGGAACATTTTTCTAAACACGAGGTTATTCTTTTGATTAAATGGGGTATTGTGCTTAGGATGGAGAAAAAAAATCACAAATGTTTCACTTTAGAGATAAAGGCATTTTGCGACCGAATACACGGAATGGTTTTCAGTATAGAACCACCATTTGTGAAAGGAGCCTTTTCCAGCCCAAACTTTCCGAATTCAGCAATTCCTTCGAAGAAACCAGACATTATACGTTCACGGCGGTTACTATCACGTTTAATGAGAAGAAGGTACTACAAGTTGCTATATTTCGTTTCCACTTTTATTTGATGATATACTTTTAATTTATGCTCTAGATGTACTCTAGAATGAAAGTGGGGAGAGGCCAATCTTATGTTCCAAGCCAGCTTTCACTATTTATTCGCCTTCCCAGAAAGACCTTTTAACACAACTGAAATAGTCAAATGTTTCACAGAGCAATATTGTGACAACCTTAGAAACTTCTAAGCTGGCTGGATCCTCCATCATCAAAGCAAGCAAATCTGTAAAAAATCATAATTATCACACTTCGTAAGTTAAAAACAACCAAATTGTATAAAAAAAAAGCAAATTTATTATTTGCTTACATTACATTCAACACTACTTTGAACAGACTTTGTGCTAGTTTTACCAGATGAATTGACTCACACTATACAAATTCCGGAGAAGTACTACTTACACTTGCAAACTAAGCTTGTTTTCAATTAGCTAATTGACTTTTTAATAAATAAATAATTAATTTTCTTACACAAAAACACACGTATTCCTTATCAAAGTCCTTTACAAAACAAACAGAAATCAAAATTCTATAGGTCTCTACATATTGCTATTTTATCCATCAGGTGTCGCAGGAAAGCTTTTCCACTCGTCAATAAGATGTCGGAGAGCTTCGGTAAAAAAGTGCCGTGTAGCTGTCAAAAGTAAGTGGTATAACGCGGTTCCCCGCAATGCGACAAGGTGCGCTACATGTCATCGGAGAATTTTTCCGAAAGTTGTATCGGAACGGATACCACGATTGGAATTTCTCATTTTTCATACACATTTATAAGAGATTTCTGTAATTTAGTTATTAAATGTTTATGAAATATTTCAATTTAGTTTTTCTTGTCCAACTAGAAGAAAATAATGTGGTAGAGTTATTCGCAGCGAGTAAAGTTTATATTTTTGTAATTTTGGTCTCGGGAATCACGTGACACACGATTTAATTCAAATATTCGTATTAATGAATCACTTTCTCATTAGGTATTCCAAGATTTTATTGACATTTTTATTTTATTTAAAAAAATAAATAATAATCAAAAAACAGCGCTCACTTTCTGCAGTTAAACTTGTAAAACAAAAATGATTTCCCATCACGATTGGGAAACTGTGAAACTTTTTTGTGTCCAGATCCAAACCAGCAAATTTTTAGAAATTTTTATAAAACATGGAGGTATATAATTGTTTATCAAGTGTTTGGCTGGTCTGAACATACCTTTATAAAAAGAAAATAACACGGAATACGGATGGGGATTTAATTCGTGCGGGAAAAAATCAATTGATATTTTGTGTTTCATTTTTTTGTCTGGCAACGTGATTAGGTAGCTATCGTTTTCCGGCAAACCAACATTTAAAAATGAAACAAGCCATCTAGTGGGAAATAGTAGAAATAATTTTGAGATCATGATTCGTGATCTCGATGAGAAGCAGGATCATGTGCTGTTGTTGTAAGTGCATGTAAATCGATGATCTATATGGATCATAGGTGATAATAAAAAACAGCTATTAAATGTATGTGAGTTTTATCGGGAACTTTTCAAGTGCTCTAAGATGGTGTGATTTTGAGTGGTGCAAACAAGTACCGTATGTATAGCAAAACAATAGTTAAAGGTTTTTAAGTTTTATAATGAAAAATATTTTTGTTTGTCTATAAAAATACTGGACAATTGTAAATAATCAGGTTTTTGAAAAAGCTATTTCAAGATTTATCACATTTCCTAACATTGACCGACTGGATCCTAATATTGACCACTGTTTCTTTTTAACTTTTTCTAACAATTATTAATATTTTATTGAATTACCCTAAATACTTCATAAAACATTCTTCGTAATTTAATTTAATTTAATATTAATATTCTTGTAAATAAAAGGTAAAAGTTAGGTTTTTTAATTTAATTTATTTTAAGTATTAAAAAATGTAAATTAAAAAAAAAAATATTAAATAATCAGTAAGAGCAAATCGAGTTAAATCTTAACTTTTGAGAAAAAAATAAAATAATATAGAAATATAATTGAAAAATATTTATTGCTAGTAAATTTGCACCACTGGTCAATGTTAAGAAATCGATGGCCTAACATTGACTACACACTTTTTCATATATAAATCAAAAACGGATCGACAAAATTTCGTAAATCCTTGCTTGTATGATACAGGACGATAGTCCCCATAGTCGAATAGTCGAAAGTTGTGGATATTTATACACAGAGCTGTAAAATTCAACGTCAAAGTTCAAAAGTGGTTAGGACAGTTGAGGTATCAATTGTTTGCAAAGCAACCACAAATTTTCAAATGAATTTGTTATCAAATAATCTTGAAATGTCAAAAAAAAGCTGTCAGCTGAAAAATGTATTTTGAATACATTTTCAATGCATTTTTTTTCGATGTTTCTACGTTAATAAAGTTGGTGTGTACGCACTCACTCCTATCGGGAATTATCGTTTTAATTTTTCGTACAGCTCTAGTTTCATTTTAAAAACAGAAAAAATGCAAAAAAAAATGTAGTGTCATACGGGCTTTAGGCTGCAGGAGGTCACGTCGAAACAGACCTAATTACGCGCGAAGTACATTTACATTTGTTCGTCGCAAGGGGAACATTTTGGGAAAATAAAATTTAGTAGATAATGATCAGCAGTATTAGCCTAAAGTTAAATAACATATATTTTAGAGCTGTCGCCTTCCTTAAAAAAAACCCCCCTTTTTGTAAACTCTCAAAATTTCTTTTGAATGGCAACAGTGATATTTGGAACAATCCATTTCCGGGCAATTAACTACTGTATACGAGTACTTCTACTTACTACTTGCTGTTGAGTAGCTTTATAATGCACAACACGTTTGCGTTTGTTCACGTTCGTTAAGTAAAATATTTATTTGTCAAGCCCATGATGAGTAATGACAAAGAATTGTAAATAACCGTGTGCTGGCACTTCTGCAGTGAGGTAGCAGTTATAGCAAGCAAAACTTAAAACGAAATTATAGGAAAATTCGTTTGCATTTTTTGACCCTTTAAATGATTAGTTTTCCCCACATCTTTGCCCCCAAAAGCAACTTTCAAATTATAAAACCCGATTGAAAATGATGCGAATACCGAATTTAAATTAAACAAATATTAAACAATACGTTTCACTAACATTTTTCACTATTTTTTGACTACAAGTCGATTTGCTTTGCGGGTTTTTTCATGTTTTTTTTGGCAACCAAAGAGTGTCCCAAAATTGACGTCAGATTTGAATTAAATAGAAAAAGAATATTTTATTTCAGTTAATTTGTTATAATAATTTAAATATAAATAGGGTTATATATGGAAATGGAATAACTCACCCGGCAATTGGCCTCCATATCTTTACTGGTACATACGCACTCTTTTGTTGAAATTTTCAAGTTTAAATAACTCTGTAGAAAGAGATCCAATTTGTTGAAAATCTCATGTCGTCCACATCAGTATTATTCAATTTATGCAGAAAGAACTCAGTAATTATGTCAATATATCGAGCGCTTGTCAACAGTCAATTAAAAAAAAAGATATGTGACACGTTGTGGATGCATTCGTTTTTCGACAATCACACATGGTCTCAATGCGGAAATTTTGTCGATTAACGAAAATAAACGTCATCGTTTTTGTCCGAAATTTGCGATCTTTGAAGGCCAAACTTTCATTATTTTTATTAAATACTTCTCAACAATGGAAACGCGTTGTTCTTTAGACCCTAGTTATAGCCATACGTAAAACGAAACCGTAAACATTTTCTTTTGCTTGTTCTGACCACTTAGACCTAATGGTTGGAGTCACTCTTGGTCTTAAAATGTTGCTTCTGAATTATAAAGTTAGTATACAAAAATAAAATCAGCAAATAATCGTTAAATTTTCAAGAAAAATAATTTATTCCTCTTTCCGAACGATCAACTTTTTCCGATCAAACTCTCAGTTAATTCACAAAAAAAAAAGCAAATCATTTCATTTCTTTACTGTGGTGGTTGATTTGTTGAATTTGTTTTCGTAGGGAAACATTTTTCTGTCACATTCCTTGCAATGACCGCTTAAACGAAAAAAGACTCATTTTCACACTGTTCCAACTGTTTCGGTTGCATTTTACGTATGGATATAACTGCGGCCTTAAGCCCGTATGACACTACATTTTTTCCTCAATTTTATCACTTTGAAAAGTCAGCGGTACTGCTCTAGTTACATTTTAAAAGCAGACAAAAAGTAGCGTCATACGGACTTTAGCGAAGTGTTCCATTTTTTTTTTACAAGGCTGTTAGCTGTCAAACATTTTGTGGCGGCAAATTCAAGTAAAGTGGTGTGAATATTGGGATAACCTTTTCACAAATTTCTTTTTATTTTTCTACTCGTACGTCCGTTCTTTTCTGACGGCTGTAGCTACGTAGGTCTGGGATTCAAATAAAATGTGTTTTAATTGCAAAGTTATTAGAAACGGTCCAAAAAGAAATTCATTTTAGACATCATTTTTGTATTTAGTGAAAATACATTACAGATTTTAGTCCACACTGACGAATCAAATCTGAATGTATTTAATGAACTGAAAATTCAGTTGGGAATTCCGCTTTTACAATATTTCTGATCCATTATTCTCTTACAATGCGCATTACACCTTTTACGGTTCCCAAATAATTATCATGGCAAGTGTACCCATTCTCAACAGAAGTTCATGAGGTGTGTACTTTTTACACAAAAAAAAGGACCATCCTGTTAAAAAGCCCGTGGTAAATAAAACAAGTCCAAGTCAAAATCAAGGTTTATTACAAAAAAGTCTAGAGAATAATGTTAATCGCTTAAAGGGAAAATCGCAACTCAATTCACAAAGGAAATGGTGATTCTTTATATAGTATTCAATGTATATATAAGAAAGAGATAGAAGTATATTATTTGTAGTGTAAATTCTGTTACCAATTAATTTTCAACATCCTCGGCCCGGCAGAGTTGAAGTTCCAGTGGATATAGTAGTTGAACCGGCCGTCGAAACTGCTTTCCGTCAGGAAGTCGGATTTGGCAAGACCTCACTCTTTGGTCTCTACCCAAAAATGCCACCTCCACGATTGCCATTTGCCAATTTATGCGTGGCGTAGATTGATCAGCAACCAAAACGACATCACCTTCTTTCAGCTCGATCGATGATTTGTTCGGTTTGTAGTGGAAGGAACGTAAAAGTTGTAGATACTCAAGTCGCCATCTCTTTTTCAACATAGTGACATATCTCATTCGCTGTTTCCAGGCACTTCTAAGCATGTCTGCATCTGGCTCTCTTGGCGAAGAATGTACTGGTAGACTCCGAGACTCATAAAGGAAACTCGAAGGCGTCAGGGGAGATAGGTCCAATGGATCTGCGCTTACATACGTAAGTGGACGGCTATTGATGATTTCTTCGGTCTCGACGATGATGGTTCGCAGCTGCTCAAAATTCAACTTTGCTTTGCCGATTGTCACCTTTAACAAATTTTTCATGGTTCGAATTAGTCTTTCCCAGAAGCCTCCCCACCATGGAGCGCGTTCTACAATGAACCTCCATTTGATTTTTCTTCGTGATAGGAATCCCTGGATGACCTCTTCGTCCCAGAGGGAATCAGGGCTGCGCAACTCAATAGCAGCTCTCCGAAAAGTACGAGCATTATCGGAAAATATCGTACTAGGCACGCCTCGTCTACTAATGAAACGTCTAAGAGCCATTATAAAATGTTCAGTCGATAAACTCCTCGTCAGCTCCAAATGCACAGCTCGCACTGCTGCACATGTGAAAATAGCGACGTAAATTTTTGAAGCGGCTGACCTTTCGTTATAGCAGTAGAGTGGGCCAGCAAAATCGACCCCAACGCTATCAAATGGCCTGGATAACGTAACCCTCTCGACAGGCAGAGGCGCAAAGGGTTGCGAAGCCGGTAACCCCCAAAGCTTTCTGCACACCTTGCATGCTTTGATGCGCTTCTTGACTAACTGCCGCCCTTTGATAATCCAGAAATGCTTTCGTAGTTGAGTCAGCACAATATTGACTCCAGCGTGAAGCGTCCGTTGATGGTATTCATCAACTACCAGATTGACAATGTGTGACTTCACTGGAAGTATAATCGGGTGTTTCACAACCATCGGTTCATTTGATGATTGCAGACGACCGCCCAGCCTTATAATACCGTTGTTGTCTAAGAAGGGAGATAACTCGCAGATCTTTGAAGATTTCGTCACAACTCTTCCCTCCTGCAACAGACAAAGCTCATTAAAAAAGTTACGTTTTTGTACATACCGAACCCAATGGTTTTCTGCGTTCTCGATTTCAGAAGCTGTCAAGTGCGGATGTTTGGCTTCAGTCTCAGAAGAAATCCTCGATTGCCTTCGTTTAGTGAGTCGGACAAAGCGATAAATGTATGCGGTTACTCGAACCAAACGATTCCAAGAACTATAATTTTCATAGCTCACTAGTTCAGCTTCCTTTGTGATGTTCGTTGAAGCCGCAGGCCCATCCAAAAGAGCTAAAAGAACGGCGGTAGGTTCTAGCTGTTCATTGGCCACGGAATTGATATAGTTTTCACTCAGCCACTGTGGTCCGTGAGCCCAAAGTGAAGAATTACGAAGGGTATGTCCGCTAATTCCTCTCGTAAGGAGATCCGCTGGATTCTCCTTCCCCTTGCAATGGCTCCACTGCGAAATATCCGTCAGGCGTCTAATTTCATCGACCCTGTTCTGCACGTAGGGCTTCCAGCGCTGCATGTTGCCTTGGATCCAACTAAGCACAATCTTAGAATCCGTCCATAAACAGTACGTGACGGAAGATAACTTCAAACATCCTTGCAAATATGAATGTAGCCGCGCAGCGACTAGTGCGGCTAGAAGCTCCATCTTGGGTAGCGTTAACTCATTGCTGCCATCGACCTTCAAAGGAGCGACTCTATTCTTAGCACATAAGAATGAAACACTGATTTGTCCGCTAGGAGCAATGTATCTCACAAACCCCACTGCACCGTATGCCTTCGTACTAGCGTCTGCAAATATGTGGATCTCAACAATTCCTTTATGGGAAGGCAATGGAAGCGTTGCTCGAGGAATTGTCATGTCTTTTAGCTCCAGAATACTAACGACACACTCGTTCCACTCCGTTAAAGAGTCACCGGTAAGAACTTCGTCCCAAGATATCTTCTTTTTCCATAAACTCTGAAAAAGAATCTTTAGTTTGATAATAGAAGGGCCAAAAATACCTATTGGGTCGAAGATCCTTGCAATAGTTTGGAGCAGGTGGCGTTTGGTCCCTTTAGATGAACTGGCAACAAGAAAACTCTCGATAGAATCCATAGCAACGGACAACTCGTCGCTGTGTATGAACCAAATCAATCCTAATACCTTCTGCCTGTGAGGTGCGTGGGTGCCGCGCATCGCATCCCGAATCTTGACGTTGTTCGAGTTCCATTTATGAAGCGTCATCGATGCTCCTTCCAGAACAGCTAATGTTTCGCTGCAAAGTCGTATTCCTTCATCTTCGTCGTCAACGCTGATGACTACGTCGTCCATGTATATGCTGTCCTTAAGCGTAGCACATGTTTTGGCAAAATTCATTTCCTCATGCTTAAGGAGATGCTTAATAGTCGCACATAACAGGAAAGGGCTGCAATTTACCCCGAACGTTACTCTAGTCATGCGGTATTCTGCAATTCTTGGTCTATCAGTGACTGACTTTATCTGCGATTCAAACCATAGGAAGCGATGACTATCACGATCTTCAGCAGTTAACATAATTTGAAGGAAGGCTTTTTGGATGTCTGCAACAATACCAATGCGTCCTAAACGAAAGTTCAGCAAGATCTTTAGAACGTCCGGCAATAAGTTCGCTCCTGCCCAAAGATGATCATTCAGGGAGCCGCTTCCGTCAGTTTGCGACGACGCGTCAAACACCACACGCAGTTTGGTTGTACTTTCCTCCTTGTAGACTGGCCGATGGGGCATATAAAATACACGCGATCGATGGCGATTGGGATCGATTGGTTCTGCAATGCCGTCCTTAATTAATTGTCTCATAGCAGCGTCGTACTCAAAAAGTCTTTCTGGTTCCCTTGACAAACGTCGAAAAAGTGTGTTTAAGCGCTGCACCGCCTGACCTTTGTTGTCGTTTAGGATGGAATCAGCTTTCCAGGGTAAACTTGCGACGTACCTCGACCCATCTCTAGTGATGCATCTTTCTATCAGGTTCTCTGTAAGCTCATGATTTTCATCTTCGTTGCTCTTAATACCAATAGCTTCCAGCGACCAGAGCTGAGTGAGATCTGCATGTATAGTGCTTAAGCTAAGCAGACTGCTGGAATTGTAATAAGAGTTTTCATTAGATGCAAAAGAACTATCACTTACGGAGAGATGGACTCCTTGTAGGGCCCATCCAAATACTGTTTCGATGGCCCTTAATCGTTTAGTTAGATGACGCTGATTTCCAGTAACGACCGACCAGTAGAAATCGGATCCGATGAGAAGGCTCAATCCCTCTTCTTCTTCCATCAGTGTTGACGGAACATCTGACAATCTAATGCCTTCAAAAAGTGGGCAATCACTCTCTGGAACCTCTAAAACATCCACGCAGATTTCCGGTACTATGACAGCCTCAACTGATATCACAGTATCGAGGCTCAATGAATTTTTTAAATGGAGTTTAACTTTAACGAATTTTTCTATCGGATTCGCTTCCTTACTGCCGAATGGAATTACAGACAACTCGACCGTCCCAATTGCCTTTAAGTTTAATTTGTTTGCGACACTCTGGCGTATATACGTGTGCTGACTACCTCCATCGATGACAGCTCGAATTGAAATATTTTTGTTGGGCGCAGACACAACACACCTTACTGTCTTCAAAAAGACATTTGTTTTTACATTATGTGCACATAAATTCATAGCACTGTTTTTTGCTTGCGAATCTGCAACCGTTCCGTTTTCCTCTCTTTCTTTTCTTCCGCTCCCTTCGATAGAATTCTTATATTGCGGATCGCACATCGATGTCATGTGTTTACCACTACACTTACTGCATGCAAGAAATTTACCGCTTCTACATTTCTTCGACGAGTGCCCCCGTCTAGCGCAACGAAAACATCTGCCAGTGTTTCGCAGAAGGTTTCTCTTTTCGACGATGGAAATGTTGCTATCGCAGTCTTTTGCCTTATGTTTTATGGATTTGCAAAACAAGCATGCGTCTTCGATTGCATTCACTGTCACCAGACTAGATGCTGTTGTTTGGGTTACGGTTGGTCTTGACTTTGTATGAGTGTGTAAAAGACCACTTTTCTCCAGTGATTCAACCTCACGTTTGAGAAACCGCATTATGCCCTTGACTTCGTCTCCCTCAATTTGTGACAAAGACGATTCACTGCGGCTTGAAGAATGAACCGTTTCTTGCAAATGTTCAACTTGCTCCTCTTGTCGATGATATTCGATACGCAAAGCAGTTGGTAGACATCGTAACAATATAGACTTAAGCATGACGTAATAATGGGATGTGGGAACCTGCAATGCAGTGAGCGAACGGGTACAAGAGACAACAGTTCCATACAGATTTCGTAGCCCCGCAACGTCGGTCTGTTCGCGAATTGGAGAGAGACTTACCAATTGATGGATATGCTTGTCGATAAGTTTTTCGGTGCTTCCAAATTGCTCCTGTAAAAGAGCGATCGCTGCTTCGTAGCATTTCTCTGACGGGGTGAAACCAGCAATGGATTTTTTCGCATCGCCAGTAAGCACCGATTCCAAATAATTGAACTTTTCAGTAGGAGATAAGCTTACATTCTCATGTACTGCACACCGAAATTGTTCCCAGAAGGGCAGCCAATCGTTGTAATTTCCATCGAAGCGTTTGAGGGGAAGTTTCGGCAACTTTGAACCGTTGGCTGTCGGCCTCGTGGTAATGGCACTATCAGCTATTCCAAGTGCAGCTGGAACTGGATTCTGCTTCAGATGAAGTTTTTCCAATCGCATGCTGAGCCGAGAGAGCGCGTTGATAGCCTGGTCCTGGTAATCTACAATTTTCTCGAGGGAATCATCCGGCTTTAAGAGCCCCTTTTGTTTGACGTCTTCATTAATTGCGTTTAGATTTGCGTTAGCGGACGTCAATCTTTGACTAAGGGACACAAGCTCTTCCTCGATTTCATCGAAATTTTGCAAATTATCGTCCACAATTTGAGAACTAGGATCTCTCAAGAAATCAAGCGCGCTTTTTACAATTTTTGTCACTTGGCCTCTGTACGCAGCACGTGCAGATAATTCCATTTTTCTTTGTGAGTCGTGGTTCCGTAACAAATTCAAGTAACTTTAGACTTAAATGCAAATTGAAGTGAACTATTTTTGTAATTTGACTTTTGTTCCCGGGTTTCGGCACCAAATGTTAAAAAGCCCGTGGTAAATAAAACAAGTCCAAGTCAAAATCAAGGTTTATTACAAAAAAGTCTAGAGAATAATGTTAATCGCTTAAAGGGAAAATCGCAACTCAATTCACAAAGGAAATGGTGATTCTTTATATAGTATTCAATGTATATATAAGAAAGAGATAGAAGTATATTATTTGTAGTGTAAATTCTGTTACCAATTAATTTTCAACACATCCAATCTTTATTCTTGAACCTATTTAATTTAAGCCATTCCGACTTATTTTGCTACAAAGGTACTGTCAGGTTTTTGTTTTAAATGGGGTTTGGAGTGGCATCCCTGTTTATATTTTTTCAATGTATTATCAATGATATCGAAGGTAAAAAAACACAGTTTCCCTTAAACTAGAGAAGAAAACACATCACAAACAAGTAAGATATAAATAGAGTGGTTTGTTGTGGAAATGTTGCTGCAAAAATTAAGTAGTTAATTCAGATTTCAAAGGAAGCATTATTGACTGATCAAAGTCTTCCTTGCTAATAGAAACAAAAAAATAAGAGCAAATGTGTCCTCTTTTTTTCAGCTATGTATGATCCATATAGATCATCGATTTACATGCACACAAAAACAACACGTGTTCCTGCTTTTATGAAAATGTATTGCATTATTTCCGGCTGCGTTGTTTCTTTCATTCTGGTTGGTTTGCCTTTAAGCCATAGCCACACAATCACATTGCCAGACTAAAAAATGGGACATAAAAAATCTACTGATATTTTCTTATTATTTCGTATTCCGAGTTATTTTTTTTTTCGTTCTATAAAGGAAGCACTTTTATGAAATGTTTCCAAATCATAATGGGAGATTATTTTTATTTTACAAGTTTCCCTGCAAAAAGTGAGCGCTCTTTTTTGAATTTTTTTCTTAACAAAAAAAAAGTTCAGAAAGCTTGGAATATCTAATGCGAAAGTGATTTATAGAATACGATTATTTGAATTAAATCGCGTGACGCGTGACTAATTACAAAATTAGTTTCTAAAAAATATATGGAAAGGAAAAATTATACAAATTTGATTTGAATGGTAACACCCCCGAACTTGCAAGTGAAATGTCATGTGCCTTGTGTGACGTCACGTTGAACAAAATATTTGCAATATGGCTGGTGGAAATATGAAATTTGTAATACCCTGTATTATCTGTTTTGTTTTTTAAAGCAATTGTTGCCACAATTCATAAATAAACTTTTCAATGATCCGTCTTGTTTTATTTTCGTGTTCGGATCCGGATCAGATCACGCTGATAATAAAATACGGCTAATTATATCTAAGCAATGTTGGAGTGCCGCACTGTGAGTTTCTGCTCAATAGTTGTCTGGTAAAAAATAACACATCAGAGGGGGTTTTACTCTGGTTTCCAGACAGTGCGGCCGACAGAGGCGGGGGGTTTTTGTTTGACGGTTTTGGGGATTTTTTTTGCGTCTTTGGATCGTTTTTCGCAGCTTTCTAAGTTTTAATTCTATATATTTCTGATTGCATCTCCTTCAGGTACTTATACTTTCAATATTAACTTTTAAGTGAATACCCTCAATCACACAAAAGCCTAGTCTAATAGGACTAGGATCGTAGTTTCATTCCAGTCGACCATTAATTTGGGTTAATTTTTTGACAAATGTAATTGTAGGGGAATTAACCCTGAAACCTATATTACTTTTTGGCAAAAGCAAAAATGACTTCATTCAAAAATGACCACTGCTGGTTTGAGTCTCGCGTTGGTTGTAACTATAGCTACGATTACGCGTGTCATTTTTCGTGTCAAATTTTTATCTGCTGATATCACAAAAATCCGTCCATTCAGTGGTCTCTCGTGTGTCTATCGTGAGAGTGACCAGAAGCTTGACAGGCGACACGTAGAAACAAATTTAGGATAAATGTCATAATGACGTCGGCATATCAAAATTTGACAGCTTATGCGACTCCCTACATCTATGCGTCGCAAAATTGACGAACATGTTTCTGATCGTGCACTTTGCTGTTTCGAATTTACCTTTTCTTTAACTGCGCTCAAATCTACTACCTATATCTGACAGTTGAAATAAAATTTCAACCAAAATGCTTTCGATTTTATCTCGCTTTTGGCCATGCGTTGCCTTTTGGTCGCTCCGAGCAGAGGTGAGTCTGGCTCCGAACAGACAATTTATGCAACATAGATTTTCATACAACTGTCTTTTTTATTATTGTCAATCAATTCAATGATCGAAGACAGTATCTCCATTTCGACATAGACCCCACCAAAACGTTGGAATTTCCCAAAAATTTGACCTTAGTTATCACTACTATCCCGGAGGGTATTAGCACCTCATCGCCATCAGCCGGTTAATTACCATACCGTGTGCATTAGTGTAACCATCGCGCTCTCGCTGTCGTTATTTTGATTTTTTTTTTGTTGACCCTCGACAAAACCCAAACAATACAAACCGATACTTTGCTTTTTCGCTAAGCGCGCACGGATCGAATGAATGCGTCTCATCGCGGCGATTGTTCTGTCAGCAGCGTATTCACCAGGCGCACAGCACTTGAAATCTTGAAATTGTTAAACTAAGTGAAGCCAAATTCTTGGGAGGCAAAGTGAACTACCAAAAACAAAAAAAAAAAACAAAATTCTCTTGACCATTTCCGCGAGTTGTGTATTTACGTTTTAGGCGTATATAAAGCATTGCCCCCAGTTGGGCATCAACTTAGTTTAACTCGAGACGTGATTGTATAACCATTGTGGGCAGAGAAAAAAAAACGAACAAAACATGCGTGCATTCGTAAGTAACCTCTCTCGGAGACACGATGTGAATTTGTGGATTACATTTGGGACTAACTATCGTTAATCGTATTTCGCAGATTCTCTTCGTTGTGGTGTGTGTGGCCGGTGTCATGGCGGCTGATAAGCCAGAGGGGAGGACATTTGGACTACTTGGCGGTGGCATCGGTGCTGGAATAGGACTAGGCGGCGGCGGCTACGGCGGTGGATATGGTGGTGGCTATGGCGGTGGATATGGTGGTGGATATGGTGGCGGTTACGGCGGTGGATATGGCGGCGGCCACGGAGGAGGTTATGGTGGAGGCTATGGTGGCGGCTATGGTGGTGGTCCAGGATATGGCGGCGGGTACTATAGGCCACGACCGCCCTACCATGGCGGCTATCCAGGCTTCGGTGGTGGACATCCAGGACACGGTGGAGGCTTTGGAGGTGGTTATGGTAGCGGCTATGGAGGACATTATGGTGGTCACTATGGAGGAAGCTACGGTGGAAGCTATGGCGGAGGTTATGGCGGAGGTTATGGAGGCGGTAATGGATTCTTTGGTTGATACCAAGCCACGAAACGAAAACAAAGACTTGTGTAATCTATTTATTTTGTTCTGTAAATATAGTCTAAACTTAAGGTGAAGGAGTTTCAAATTATCTGTTAGATGCAAGGAAGGAATTTTGTTTCCAGGAAGTTGATCAAGGAGGCAGTGTCATGGCTGCAAATTAGCGTTATATCCGCCAGGGGTATCATCATTTTTAGAGAAATTTAAGTCTCAATTTAATCCCTCAAATCGGTCAGCTTCAATTCCAAAAGTATCCTCAACTGCCGCTTCTGTCTCACCAAGATGGCGGCGCAATATCAAAATTCACCCGGCTGCCGGGCTATATTAGCATTTTGGGCGATTGCACAGCCGATGAACTCGCTAGGCATGGCAGAACTATAAACTATGTTGATTCTACAGGAGAAAACAAATCGATTAAAAGCACTCTAGTGTATAGGTCAATGGCCTGCCACCTGAACCTCACCTAACCGAACATAAGCTAAAAATACTGTTCACGCTATGTACTGCTATTTGGAAATTCATATTCAAGCTCCCTGGCCGAGCTGGTCTCTGTAAAATTAACTCTAAGGCATAAGATTCCTTTTTCCATACCCCAGAGGCCAGCAAGCTCAGAGGGAATCGGATGAATTTTGGAAATCCTACTGTCAAACCTTATTATGCCAGTGGCTTGTCATTTCCTTGGATTACGCTATAGGACGAACTGTTCTCTTACAAAGCCAAAGCCTCCAGAAGCCCCGGATTCAAATTAGTATTAAATGTTCTGTATTGAATTGATCGAAGGCTCCGGAACATAAACTAAGTATTATATAGACCGTCAGCTCTTTCAACTTAAGAGAATTTGCCTACAAGCTGTTTTCCGTGTTCCTCTGTGGCAAAGTATGTGTGCCATGTTAAAGTAGATTAGACGCACGCATACACTCGCACCTAGGAACCTGACAGTTCATTCTGTGTTAACATTGGCAAAAATTCAAATAATTCAAATAATTGGCCGTTATCGGGTCGTGTTAAGAAAACGGTGGGTAGTGTGGTGAATTTAGTACCAAATTTATTAAAACGCATAGGTATAGAGGATTTCTCTCATTTTACCAGGATAATGTATATAGTACGGGATGTTGATGAACTATATGAATCATCGACAAAAATAAAAAAATATCCGTTTACTAATCATTATTCGTATGAATAAAAAGAAAATTGGTTGCAGCAAAACTTAAATGCGTGAGACATATCAGGGTACAAATCAGCAAATATAGTTATTTCAAATCTTGCTTATATCCATTTTGAGTTTCGTTCTTTCCCGTACATTTTAAAGAAAATAAATTTTCGTTGATTGTTTCTTATAGACTTTTTCTTTTTATTATAAATGCGCATTATTCATATTCTCGACATTTTATTTCAAATGTAATTTCATAATTAATAATTTCATTTGTTTCAAATTTTCTAATAAATTTAATTTGTTTTTCATTAATAAACGGAATCTTCATGTAAAGATTGGGCTTTACCAATAAACATTTTTATTTTCGACTCTTATTACGAGTAGTTCACAGTGGTTTTATTTTCAATAACATTTTCAATTTTCGCAATTTCCGTAAATTAAAAGTCGATATTAAACTCTAATTTTTCGCCAAAAACAATAAACGAAAACAGACATAATAATTATAGGAAACAAACGAATTTTCAACGAATGAATTTTTCACACTTTACTCTTTCATTTATTTATGTTGATTATGTTCGCTATTCTACATTTGGTAGAATACATGATTCCGAGGTGAAATACAACAACGAATATAAACTCTCAGAACGCATCCAACAGATGACAGAAACTCACCAAATACACTAACTCTCAGTCAGTGTTCTTAGCAATCTGTCTTTATTTTTCCCACTAAGGGTGTTCATTTTATCTTTTCACTAAACTCAAATTTCCTCGATTTTTTTATGAAAAAGACATATTTTTAAAAGTATTTTTATTGTTCGAAAAGAAGATAATAAATAAATCTTCAATATAAAAACCGCTGTTTCCTAACATTATAATTTATTATATTTTGGTACTAGAAATTGTTGCTAAAGGCAAATCTTCTTTTTAGTACATTTAGTTCGTTGATATTCATGGTGAAATTTAGTTTGAATGTTTTTTGTCAGATTATTGATATTCCCACAATTTTGATGTTTTTTTCCTTTGACAAACAGAAAGTTTGTGGAAAAAATTTAATTTCCATCAAAAAGGTAGATATCCCACGATGTAGGAACACTGCTAAGTGTCAGTATTTTATTACACCTCCCGCCATTTAGAATTTAATTTTTTGCTGCTTCACACGTATTCACAGATAGGAAATTTAAGAGAGAATTTTCTTTTCAAAATTTGCGGGGGGAATCGGGTAGGTGCGCGGGAGCTGACGGTCTATTTAATACTTAGTTTATGCTCCGGAAGATGCTCTCCACAGACCCGCGTTTATACCTTACCTGAGCGGATGGGAAATGGGCTAACCTGCAACTGACAATCCCAGGTTAACAAATTGACGCGTTTTTTGGCGCATTTTTTGACGCGTTTTTTCTCGCGTTTTTTGACGTGTTTTTTTGACGCGTTTTTTGATGCGTTTTTTTGACGCATTTTTTGGCGCGTTTTTTGGCGTGTTTTTTTACCCGTTCTTTGAGGCGTTTTTTTGACGCATTTTTTGTCGCGTTTATTTGAAGCGTTTTTTGACGCGTTTTTTCGTGCGTTTTTTGACGCGTTTTTTCGCGCGTTTTTTGGCTCATAATAAATTGACTGAGCCGACGTCGTAGAAATATGAGCTAAGCATATTTTGATAGATTATCAGGAAAGCGAATGCTGGTACAAAATAAATAAGTAGATCTACAAAAACCGAAGCAGACTATAAAACTACAACAAATACCGTTCACAAGTTGTGTCGTGTATGTGTATAATCGCTTGACAGTTGACAGCTAGTGCTGAAATGGGCTACTTTGACAAAAGGCTTTTCTCCTTCATACAAGATCACTTAACAGACGTTAATCATTATCTGTACAGCGATCTGATTTGAAGGAGAAAAGCCTTTTGTCAAAGTAGCCCACATATAGGGTTAACATCTGTCATTCTGACAGATTGACACCGGTTATTAAATGGGGACGTTTAAGTATCTATTTTAGTAAGTCTGACAGCTATATAACTTGATGTATCTCAGCATGGATTGGCTTATATCGGTTATATGAACAGCTATTGACGTTTATGGAGGGGTAGCCGATGATTTATTCAAGAAATTCGTGACTGAGTACTAAGTTCGCATATGTGGCTGACGTTGGAAAAGTGATATTCCCAACCAATTTAGTTTATGCGTTCAGGTTACATCTAGTCCAGGCCAAGTGATCATTGGACACCTAATTGCCAGCTCGATAATTGCTGTTGAGTATAATCAGCAAAATTAGCAAATAGATGCAAATCTAAATAGTTGGAAAAATGTATTTACAGACTCAGAAAGAGAATATGAATGTCTTTTTGACAATGCGTATGTGTACATTGGAATAGATTTACCAAGTGATTCACATGTCGTCGTTGGCTTAATCAATTGGTTGGCTAAACAAAAAAAAAAAGATATTCAAGGTTACCCCGATTTTATCTCGCACTCATCTTACCGCCGGCCGATCACGTTCGCTTTCGCTTTCTACACAGAGTGGGAAGGGTAAAATTAAAAACAGGTGTGTATGTAGACAGTGATGCGTCATGCATGAACTTCTGATTTTTCGTGCCCATCAAATGTGTTCCGCTCTGAAAGTGATCACTCGGAGACCGGTCTTTTTGGAAGCATCTTACGTAACTCTGCTCGAACCCTTTTATTGTGATTTGTGATTGCAAACTGGTTACACATGTGGTCGCAGCGATTTTTTGTACACGTTGTATGTTTCAAGTCAACGAAAGCTACAACTACAATCGTATGTACCTACTGTACAATCGTTGGTTGGTTAAACACTTTCAAGGATATCAAGAACACGCAAGGGACACTATTATATTTGAAGTCTTCAACTTTGTATATAATATCATTGGGGGAATTCCCTAGCATGTTTTATTTGTGTTTATTCTCGTTGGGAGTAACCACAGACCGAATGCTTAAATTGATTGGAAAGACACCTAGCTGATGTTGATGTACCTACTGGTATTTGCTTACAATTGAAAAAAGAGCAGACGCAATTAAAACTGAAAGCTTTTCTGCCGTCCCTCTGTCGTCTGTGAGAAGCCGGACTTCAAACAGATATTATGTCAAACTAATGGCAGATCTATGATTCAGATGTAAACAATTTTGTTGGAGATCGCCTTGAGTATAACCTTCATTTCGTCTTAAAACGTGGATTGCTTTCGTGGCTGCAGTGAGGTCCCGATGGGGATGTGTGTGGTTGACAATTTTCTGAATTTTTAAATCATTTCCGAAGGGTGTTGGTTTGAAGAAGTCCATTGCACTCATATAGTAGTATGAACTAAGAACTCTTTACCACAATTTCATCCAAAATGTAACATGCTATAGAGAGAAAATAGTGAAACTAAAAAAGTGTGGGCTCAACCGGGATTTGAACCCGGGACCTCTCGCACCCAAAGCGAGAATCATACCCCTAGACCATTGAGCCGCTTGGCAAAACTGCATCTAAAAGAAACTACCATCGGCCTTATAGGCAAGTCTAATAGGCATAGCTGAAAATAACAAATTTTGAGAGCAATCAGCAACAGCAAGCAGGAGTACGACAATTCGGTGTTTCATTTATAAACTTAACCAATACAAGTCCACTTCCATTTTCAAAGAGCAATGAACATAATATGCTGAGCCCGCAGGTGTCGACATATAGAATCCGTCGCAGCCTTTTCTTGTCCGTCAGAGTCAGTAAATTGTGGAAGTTGGTGGAAACTCTGAATCTGAATCACAGATGGAATTGGTTTTTTTGTGTTAAATTTGGAAAAATCATTAACTAACAATGTGCAAAGTTTCGTGAAAATCAAAATAAAGAAAAACATAAACAGCAATGGACATAGTTTTGGAGGAAGTATTATCTTCATTGTCTTCCTCATCATCTGAAAACTACGAATCACCAAAACTACTCCATTTGTATCTACCACAGAGGAAACATTTTTCAAGCCGATTTCCATGGTTGATTTTACCAAAAACAAATGCGATTTGAACAGCTGATATAGTTGTCAAATAACGCACTAATCCATATACAAAAGCAGATCAATTTCATTGCGTGTTCCATGAGCCGCATAAAATCTGAGATCTGAAAAAGATTTTTGGTGGTCCCAATGGAAAACAACGTTATATACATTCGATCTGAAATGTGGTAGAGTTAAATCCTCTTTTTCTCAATAAGTGTAAGAAAATTCTTCTAAGCCGCTGCAAATATTTTCTTGAAATTATAATATATGAACTAGTTTAAAGTTAAGTTTAAAATTCATAGTATCAAATGATTACTTATTGATTTCAGAATATATTTTTTTAAATTTTATGTACAAAATTCTTAGCTCAAGAAATATTTTTTCTATCATACGGCGACATTGATCAAGCTAAAAAAATTGGGCATCGGTCGGCAAAAATGGCTAGGTATAGGACATGCAGACCAGATGGACACAAATTCTCCCCCGAGTCTTCGATTCCAACCCAAAGAGACAATGCAGTAGATGAAGACCTAGCCTTAGGTGGGATCATCCATGACCTTCCGATGTTTACGACCTTCCTTGATAAAACTGATAAGTTGCGATCATTGGGAAAATTGACCAGTGATTGTTGCTGTTGTCATCCAGGTTGCACCGATTATTCTGACTTTCCGTTGAGCCCCCAAGGTTCTGGGTTTAAAAACTAATTCACGAATACGACTAAAGTTGTCAACAGAACTCAGCTATGACACTGGTCCGCTATCGGCACATCCATCCATATGTAGCTGTAAATTGCAACCGCAAGACTTGGAGAATATGAATAACGAAACTATTCGCTTACTGTCGGTGGTGGCGCCAACTTGTGTGTGAATGTGACTGTTTATTACGTACAACGAAATCGTACTGGAAACCGCCTTACCACTTTCGGTCTTCACAATACGCATTTTGTTTGGATTGTCCAGCCGCACAGCTTCATACTGTCTGCTCAAACTTTTTTTACTCCTTCAATGCGTTGTTACCTTGCATGGCCCTAGCCCTACATAATTTGGCATCGCCTTGAGTCCTACACTGAACTGTGTTCCAAATATGCTGCCACCAGCTCTCTGATCTTGTATAGGCCTTTGCTCCTTCGCCCAAACGATTGTATATCGAGAAAACTGTATTCGACAGTCTCTTAGCTCCTTCATTCCTCTGTGATGATCGGCAAGCAAATGATGCTCTACTCTGGAAGGATGAAGTCGCCCTCCTTTTAGACTATTTAGCGGTAATCACGCCAAGAACATTGTCGGCGTCTTAATTCGAGCACGCATTATGCGTCTTTTTGAGAAGATCATCGAATACGTCATCGTTTTCCTCTTTATAAGTGCTTGCCATTTCAGCTAAATGGAGGAATGGACATGGTCGGGCCGGGGATACGAAATTAGATCGATAAGAGTTGCATAATGGACCAATGGCCTTAAAAGACTGACCCAAACATGCTGAAATAAGAACTTCCATCCAACTGACTCTATATGCAACTAGAGAATTATAAGAAGCTATATCGCTATATCACCTTTGACACATTGATCTCGTTTCGTAGCACCTCTTATAAACTAACCCACACCAAGCATTCGTTAATTTACTGATCCCCCAATGCGTTGCTTTTTTAATTTTATAATTTTGTGAGTCTCCCACTCGTACATCTAAACAACGCCAAACAGAAATGACCCATAAAAAAATGCCTCGTCTTCACCAGACCCACTGACTTATGACTCTGTGCAGATAAATGACATCGTGCAGCAACAGACTGAACCGATGCTAGCGAACCTAATTAATTGGCAATGAGCCTTAGCCGAACACAACTAGTGGTAGAGCAAGCATATAACTCCAGAAATATAAGAAAATGCAAATCCGCACCATCTGCTTATTCGCTTATAACCAGCACTGCAGACAACTTGACACAATGTCCAATGCTATGGTGAGTATCCTGTAAACGAACGAAAAAAGACTCCAGTTTGACTAAATTACAGACATTTGTATTTCTCCTCAGTCTGGTAGCAGCAGATGTATTCGCTGACAGGAGCAGGGACTACGAGGATCGCCCCCAACAAGGTGGCAAATCGTTGTTCTTCCTCGGAGGGCTCTTTCGAAGAATCAGATCACGTTGGCAAAACCAACAGCCCCCGCCGCCTTCTCCGTATGGCAGCCAACCCCTTTTCACAGGATACTATGGATGTGGATTTTACAATTGTCGACCACCACAGCCGGTGCAGGTACTTCAAGCAGTTCAACCAATTCAGCAAATTCAGCCCGTGCAGCCAGTGCAACCATTTCCACCTGTTCCGACTATAGTCCAGACACCTATAATCGTGCAACAAGCTCAAGTCTTTCAGCCAAGTTCATATGCTCAGGCTGTGAGTCAGCAAAATCCCGATCCAGTTCAGGCTCAACCGCAGCTGCCGCCATATCAATATCCAGCACTGCCTGCCTATGGAAGTCCGCCGCCGGCATATGGTGGCCCACAGCCTGGGTATGGGAATTATCAACCCTATCAGCCATATCCAGTGTATCCTTCTGCGTATGCGTCTGCGATTCCTGGACAAATTTATCAAAATACTGGCTGCGGATATTCGGGGTATATTTGTGGAAAGAGAAGCTAAACTGTTTTTATAGATTAATCTGTTGTTTATGTTCTTTATAAGTAGAATTACATTTTAATATATTTTTGTACAGTTTAACCTGCTTGAATTGATATCATTGAACGTTGAGCCTAAAAGTGTGCCATGATTTGTGAGGAAATGGCATGAACTCATGAATTTAATTAATTTATGAGCATTTTAGGAAAATTGTGAAAAATCTATGGATAGATGACAAATTGTTGCAAATATTTTCTACAAGTTTTTTAAGATAAATTTTGGTAAAATTTTGAAGTCCGATTTGAAGAATATTTTAAGAATTAATTGAGGTTTTGTTTGACGCTTTACCATACGATGCGCCGTACTAACACCAATTTTTAGTCTCGACTTTAAATTTTCGGAACGCACAATTGCAAAATTTGCATGAAAATTTTTTTAAAATTAATAAAATTAAAAGTCTAAATTAAAATTGTTTTTGGTAAGGCTCGATGTGTAAACAAATTTCAGTCCAAATTTGTAAAGCAATTTTTAAAACGTTTCATGGGATCTTCGAACTTTTGTATACTTGATTTTTAAAGCATTTTTGAAGAGGGTTTTGTAAACAATTTTAAATCAATTTGCAGGAGAACAAGTTCGTTGGTAGATTTCTAAGCTACTTTGTTTTTTTTGAAATAGTAATGGCTTTTTCGCATGCCTTTCAAAAATTTAATGTTCAGCTATAGATTTTCTAACGGATGAGTAACTTCGGGGTAAACTTTTTATGTATTGTTTTTACTCTTTCATTTATTTGAATCTTAAATCCTACAGCCCAAATTGAATATATTTGTAACTGTGTCTGTGATCTTGTGATTTTGTGTTCTTTAGCTGTCGATACTCAATTTAGACCATTGCTCAAATTGTGTTACACCTATCCCTATCTGTTTTTTTTGTTTTTTTTTATGGATTTCTACTTTTTGGAAGGCTTTTAAGGGTAAACTTTCTATGTGTGGTAAAGTTCATAGAATTTTATTCGTTAAATTTGAAATTATTAATATACATGTGGATAGTATTTTTTTAGGAATAAGTGTACATTTGCCTAAAATATTTATGAAAAATTGTCAATTGGTTGCATGAAACTCTTTATCAGTTATTTAAGAAAAATGTAAAAACGATATCGACAAGAGGGAAATACATAATGTAAATACATGTTTGTCCTAATATGTATCTTTTATTTAAAAATATCCTGTTGCAAAACCTTTTGGCTTCGCCTGTACGTGGTCATTGATTGCCTGAACGGTTGATGTTGGTGTGGCTGAACGAGAAAAAAATAACAAGATGGCGACTGAGAAAATTTATTCGTTCATTTTCTGGCCATCAGCTCCGTGATTCTTTCAGACACACATTTCTTTTCTTAATTTTTTAATAAATAATATACCCAAATCATTGTTTAAGCTTTTAAAAAGACGTTTTGTAAATAAAGTCATTTTATACTGTAGAGAGTTTATTGAGCAACAAAATCCAATTATTCGCTTTTTAACAATACAGTCCACGACGGATATAAGAAACACTCATATAAGAACACTTCGTTTATAATAAAACGCATGTCGAAACACCGTAGGCATTGTTTATTGTATACGTTTTTGCATATAAGAACACTTCGGATATAAGAAACCATTTTATTTAGACTTTAAAGGTTTCTTATATCCGTCGTGGACTGTATAAATAATAATTAAGCAATTGCATTCAGTTAAGTAAAAATGTGGTATTCCCGACCTCTAGTACATTTCCTCACAGTTGCCGATGTTGGCAGCATTTATTTTTGTATTTTTTGTATGTTTTTGCATGTCACACGGATTATTAATTTACAAAACACCATCGGAAAACAAAAAGGCGAATTAAAAAAACAAATTGAGGGGGCCAGCGGCAAGAAGATTGCGAGTTGGGGGTCTCCGTATGATTTATCTATGACATGACAATTGACGAGTACAATTGAAAAAAAGAATCACTGTCAGATCACTACAAAGTTGGCGCAAAAACGTTCGCGCTAATTACAGCAATTAACCGTCATATTTTGAAAAACAAATGATTCCTATTACCGTCGTTTGAGTTTTTTGTCGTAATGATTTTTCTAGTATTATGTGGCAACACTTTTTTCATTTAACATTTAAGTTCTGTTCGAATGTGTTTACTTTTGGTTTTGGAATGGGAAATCCTCTATTTTAAAAAATCGATATTTAAGATTTACGATATAGGTATTCTATTTAAGTATTTTGAATGCAGAATCATAAACAATGAAAAGAAATATCAGTTTTAAAACTACTTGAAGAAGTCGACAGTGACTACCGATCGGCTGTAGTTGTCACACGGTTATAGCCGGCATTTGTAAAACAAATAAATTGTGTTATATAAGCGAAACAATTGAGGGCTAAGCAGTCATTTAAAAAAAAAACACGCTTCTTATTTTGCCAGACGATTTACATTTCAATTTCAGACATTTCTGTTAATTGCCAGACCGCAAATGTTATTTCTAAAATAATTACCAAAAGTGTATTTCTGACTAACTTCTCGAATGTTAAAGTGAACGCGAAGGTAAAAGGCATCAGAAATCGTGCAGTACATTTGCGAAAATGTATCAATAATGTCCAAAATGTGCAACAAAAAGTATTGAAATGCATAAAAGGGCAAAACAAATATTCCAATATACGTGTCAGATAAAGCCATGGCAATTGACTTATGTGATTTTTCATTGGGAAAGAAAATCAATCTTTTTTTTGATCTAAATCACTTTTCATATTTCTTTGGGTAAAAAAATATATGTTTTTTTGCGGATCTCGATATATTTTCAGATTTAAACATAACTCTGCGATATGAATAATAATTTTTAATGTCCAGGCTAAATTTTTCTAACTGAAAATGGCATAATTTTCCATACAAAATTGCATATTGTGGCTTAGGAAACATTTAGTGTAAAGGTTAAAATGTATTAGCCCACTATCACAAACACAGCTACTTTACGTCATTTTAGAAGTTTGCTTTCAAAACAAATGCGAAAAGTTTCGTTAAAACCCAAATAAAGAAACGCATAAATAGCCATAATAGATATAATTTTGTGGGAATTTTTATCCTCATCGTCTTCCTCATCATATGAAGGCTAGGAATCAGCGAAACTACTCCATTTGTATGTACAATAGGGGAAACGATATCCATATTTGATTTTTCCAAAACCGAATGCAATCTGAACAGCTGATATTACTGTCAAATAACGCACGTAATTGGATTGCCAAACCAGACAAATTGCGTTGCAAGTTCCATGAGCCGCGTTAAATCTGAGATCTAAGAAAAAAAACATTTGTAATGGAAAACGACATTACAAATCAATGGAAAACGCATGTCAAAAACGCGCAAAAGTTCTGTTAAAAAATTTTAAAAATCATGTCAGACTATTTAAAAAGTAAGTACTACTCCTGTGTTATTAAACTCATTGGTGACTCTTCAAGCACAATCCAATTGTATACCTCTCACGCCTTTCATCATAAATTGCATATGGACAAACCGCTTATATTTAAAGTAACTATTGAATTTATTCCCAAACACAAGGAGATTTCCTTTTAACATCCTACCCACTTGACTAATGAAATACAAAATTGCAAAACAGCGTCAAGTACATTTCTCCCACAAGGCTACCCTTTCTGCAGATGTGTCACTTTTATTGTTGTTGTTAAGATCCCTATCAATGTTTGTCTATTGATGATCCCGACATATCACGCCTTTAGATATATAAATTTAGCCAGACAAGGCACAGTATTTATGTATCTGCAGGGAATGTCAATCGTTTCAAATTTAAAATAAAACCGCACAATAGAAATTTCGGCTTAAGTATTTCATTTATTCTATTATGCACTGAATCTATAAATACATTTAAAATGAAATGGTAATACTAATGAATTTCACGTTTTACGTGGGTAAAATTTGAACTTTAAATACTGCAATATATTATATACTATCACAAACCACAATGAGAATGCTCCATCTGTATAGCTCACTAAACTTATATAAGAACAGGATTATTTTCCCAAGAATCCGCCCGCTCCGCCGAAAGCTCCGAAACCACCAACGGCACCACCGAAACCACCGGCATGACCACCGCCGCCACTACTGTAGCTACTGTGATGGCTTTCGTGATGCTCATATCCGTAACTGTGTTCGTGGTGTCCACCATATCCTCCGGCAAAGCCACCAACGCCAACACCTCCTCCGAAACCGGCTGCAGCGAATTTGCCCTTTCTAAAAAATCCCAGCCCCGGTCGATGCACCGCCAGGATCTTTAACTTCCCAGCCAGAACAAAGCTGACCAACATTAAGATGGCTATCGCGTATCTCTGAGGGCGAAAAGGACTTTCATTAAACACAAAATCACCCAAAACAAATAGTCACACGAACTCACGGTAAAATTCATAATCGATAACTTAAAAATGCGACTCGACCGTCTCACACAACTGATTAAACTGGATCCAACTGTCCGAATGCCTTATATTGTCGCCTTATGCAATCGGCTGCGAAAACCTCAAATAGTGAACGTGGTCCATGAATGATCGTTTATTTCGTCTTCTTCTCCATCGTCTTTTGTTTGGTTAATGTGTATACGTATACGCATTGCCCAACGTTTAAAATTCGATTTCATTTCACTCGAAACTTACACTTTCCTGCTTTTGGCAACTTTAGCTGTGATGTGGGAGCCATGCGACGCGACGACTACGGTCGCGCTTACAACCAGACACAAGAGTAATGACCTCGAACGATCTTTGTCTGTCAGTAGGCTAAGACTGGTGAAGGTTAGCTTAACCATGTTGGGAGCGACGCATAAACGCGTACCCATTTGGGTAAATTTGTGAAAATTAATTTTGATTGCTTGCTTGTTATTTAGGGTTTAACCACGGCGCACCGTAGATAATGTTCGATTAGGTCAGTCGCGTTTTACAATGCCAATAACGAGTTATGGCATTTGAAACGTATGAGATGGTTTGATTGTTTATTTTTATCACAATAAGACACCTGAAAAAAGAGCGTTTCTGCATTTGGCCTTAGATGTCTTAAGAATAGACAATGGTATTATCTACAATAACCCATCGCGTGGTATTGAAAAGAATCATGGAAAAGTAGTTAAAAGCTTGTACATAAAAATAGGTCCACAGAAAAAAAAAAAGAAGAACCTCGGTCTGTTTCCGCCCGGGTTCGAACCGGGGACCTTGTGCGTGTGAAGCACACGTGATAACCACTACACTACGGAAACTGCTGAATATCTGCAGTCAGAAATCGTAGTTATACAGAAGTGGGAACGTTTATGTCGCAATATTTGTTTTCTAATTTCAAACTTTTATTTACCATTTTGTTGTACCTACGTGGTATTTATTGACATACAGTAAAACCCGGATAAGTGCCTCTCGCTTAAGTGCCTAACCCGCATAAGTGCCTTTTAGTTTTTTGAGAACCAAAATTCTGTGGATTTTCTTGTAAGTACCTTTCGCTTAAACACCTTTCCCGCTTAATTGCCTTTTATTTTGTATAATTTTTTTTACCTGACGTATACATTTCTTAAATCAGCTGAAAAAAAAATCAAAAGCTATTTTACCTTTAGCGCTTCCTTGTGTTTCATGCTTTTAAAATCAAAAATAAAATAAGTAATAATATTAATCTACTACAATGGTGGAGACTGACTGGGTAGCTGCCACTGTCAAAATTTAAACTATCAATGTAATTTTGTTCTGTTGCGAAGGTATGTTTATAAATTTAGAGATAAGTGCCTATGTGCACTTAAGCGGTATTTTTTTTATTACTGCCTAACCCGCATAAGTGCCTATCAAAACGGGGCATTTAAGGTGAACCACTTATCCGGGTTTTACTGTACTAAATATGTCGCTCAATTCTCGTTCAGTTAAAAAGTGAATTGAATAAATCGTTTTTCCATTCGCTTACACACATTGCTTTCATTTTTTCGATAGACTCGATACTAAAAAGCGATAAGTTAAACTTTAGTGGTGAATTCAATATCATACACCGTGGTGATTAAATTGTCATTTTGGCTGTTATTTATACAAATTGTGAATATCGAAGCAATGGCCGCGTTCCACTGCCCGCTAGATGACTCTATATAAAAAAAATTGTCATTTCACCATTTGCGCTAGACGTCTATCACTTTTTGTGAAGCTTTCAGGGAAATTTCTCAATCCAGCGCAAAACTACCCGCTGCATTGAGAGAAAAAACAAAAAAAAAGAACAATGGCACTCCGGGAGTGCCGACAGAAGTGAAAACTTGAACAATACGTGTGTAGGTATTTTTTGAATCGTCAGGAAATATTTTAATGTGCAGGAAATTCTGTTAAATGAAGTGTTTTCTTATTCATTATTATAAATATAATATGTACTACAAAATGTAAAGAATGTGTTTGCACCTTCAAACTCTGTCCATTTTTTCGAACACTCTCATCTGTCATTCCTTAAAAATAATACCAGCTTCCATTTCCGGAAAGTGAAATGAAATTGAAAACAAATTTTGAAGCTGATTGTTGTTTTGTTTATTTTTATATATATATGCTTTACTTTTGATTTTTTGTCGCATTTTACCAAAAAAAAATATTTTAGCACAGCATTTGCGAATTAAACTTATTCCGTGCACTTAGCAACATCTAAATCTCAGCTCTGCAACTGGACACTTACCTTCTCAAATTCACGCGAATTTATTACTTTAATTTTTTCCAATTCTCTGAAGTTAAAAGTTAATTTATTTTCTCAAAAAAACTTATTGTTTAAACTTTAGAGAATAAAAAAAAACAAATTCCGCAAAGATGTTCATCCATTCATGTGCGTAAGTATTCATTAGTGAATATAACCTGCGTTTGTAGCTCCTACTCTTGTTTCACAAAATGGTTCCCAAAACAATAACACAAAATGTCTTGTAATGGTAACACTTATTTCCCACATTAAATATCGTAGACTACAATCCAAATGATATCGTGAGAAGGTAAGTTTCCGGTGTCACCATAAATGGCGTCTGTTGTTCTCTTTGAGGTATGATAGGGCTGTTATCTGCTAGGTGTCGCTGTTTCATTAGTTGGTAGTTGGTACATCTATCTTCTCTATCATTGTATATAAACATTTCTCTATATACAATGACTCTATACCCTCTCAACTTCCGTTCCAATTCCACGAACACTGGTGTCGCAACATTGGTAACGCAACATTATCACTCCAAAAAAAAAACGACCTGTCAAAGGAAATCGTTCAAACGTATCAATTTGGCGCTTGCGCTAGGGTTCGAACGTTCCTTCATCTGGTATATTTTGTGTAGACGTCCAGCGGACAATGGATCGCCGCCATTGTTTTAATATTCATTTTGTAAATTAGATTTTTAAATATTTTAAAATGTCTTCAATATGTATAGGACTTCTTATGGATGCAAGGCTAAGAAATGTGCAGAGGTTTGATATTTATTTGTAATTAATTTGAAATACCCAATTTTGTTTTCTTGGAAAAATATGCGGATTATCAGGCGGCGTCTAAGAGACAACGAAAATCCTTTTGAAGTGATAACGGAGGACCAGTTCATACAATTGCATCGTTTTCCTAATTATCTATGCAGAGAACCCTGATTGAATAACAAATCCCGTTCTTCAGAACATCATCAAGAATACATGCTCTTCCATCGCATATGAAAGTGCTATGTTCATTGCGGGGTTTTGCTCAGGGAAGTGTTGGTTAGGACTGTTTGTCTTCTTTGTCACTAACATCAGTATCTCGATGCATTAGTTTGAACTGCATAGCGACATGTCAAATTTCCAAGCAAGTACTTTTCAGTTTTCTGAGACAAAAAGAAGTTTTTTTGATAACTACGCTTCCCGGGTGTTGTTGGTTTGATTGATGGCACCCATATTAAGATTGCAGTACCAAGAAAAGAAATAGAACATGTTTACTACTGTAGAAAAAGTGGTCATTTGAAAAAAGTGCAAATAGTATGTCTAACAGATTATATAATTTTTAGTGCAAAGGCTGAAGAACAGGGCGCTTAGACGCAGTGTTTGCCCTCTTTACGCTACTTATAATTTTCTAATCAAACACGTACAAAAAAGGCGATAAAAAGGCGTCAACAAAAATTCAAAAATAAAAACGCAATAAGCGTTGTTTTGTTCTTTAAGTGTTTTAGTTTTAAATGTTCTTTATCAGTGTTCGGCGCTTATTTAGAAGTATTTCTAATGAGTTATCTAAAGCTTTTTCATTGCCTTTCTAATTTTTTTCCATCGCCGTTTCATATGTATTTGTTTCAAAATTGGTTTGTCTTGTTTTTAATTCGTTTCTTAAATTCCTTTTTATCAGTTCTTTTCATTGCGTTTCTAATTTTTTTCCATCGCCGTTTCATATGTATTTGTTTCAAAATTGGTTTGTCTTGTTTTTAATTCGTTTCTTAAATTGCTTTTTATCAGTTCTTGTTGCACTTATTTTAGCTTTAACGTTTTCTTAAGCGTTTTATAATTTTTTTTTAAGCGTTTTTAATGTGTTTTTGACACATTTCTTAAGCGTTTTCGAGGTGTTTTAGACGCGTTTCTTAAGCGTTGTGACAGAAACACAATTGGAGTAAAAAATTAGGACTTACAGTCCAGACGCTTAGCAGGCGATCACAAGGTCAACAACGACAAATGTTTCCATCATAATGACGTCAGCATATCAAAATTTGACATGGAAAGTGGAATGTGTAACCGAAGCCTTTCGCCTTTAGTGGATGGGAACACACGAATGACAGTGAAAGTCGTCCCCAACGAAATTTACAGATTTTTAATAAGTAGAAATGAGAAGGATATATTTTTCACAGAAAATGCAACGAAAATACTGGCTCAAAATTAATTTTCTTCTTGCATCACTTTCGAATACAAAATCTTCAAAAGGAATTTGCGTTGAGAGTTGAGTTTGATGGTGTGCCCATATTTGAATAACTGGCCACCGCGTATAACCAGCTGCTACAAAATCTATTAGAGGAGTGCGTGTAAAGTAGTATGAGTAACAAAATCGTTTAAAATGCAAAATCTTAGTATTTCTGTTTTTTAATTAACTGCGGACACAGTGCAACATTTATGTAGATTTATTCTGCAAAAAACCCAATTACTTCCCTTGACCAAATCTTGCTTCTTTAAACGGTGGCGCTCATTTATGGCGATGCGCACACGAATACCGGTACCGATCCAAAAGCTGTTTAAGTAGAAATGGATCAAAATCAAAACCAAGGTTTTAAGCAACATCATTGTATATACAAAATCGTCGGTTCGTGTTGGTGGACACTCTTATATAAAGCAAATCAATCAAGCAGAAGATATCAAAGAAGTCAACGATTAAGAGAGATTGGAAGAGATGCTGTCGAAAGTAAGCTCTAAATTTGCAAAAACATTTCTAAGACCGAAAGTAACATAAACCTACTTCCGTTTTGCAGAAAATCATTTTTACCTTTGTGATGATTGCTCTGATAAATGTAATAGCATCACCTGTCCCACAAAATGGAATACCATTGGATAATACACCGCAGGAAAGGTTTTTGCCCGGACTATTGGGTGGCGGACTTGGCGGCGGTTTTGGTGGAGGTGGCGGAGTTGGAGGTATATTAGGACTCTTCTCAAATCTTCTGGGATTGGGTGGCCGACCGGGTGGCTATGGAGGTTATTATCCTCCTTCGCCGTTCGGTGGATATGGAGGAGGCTACGGATATGGAGGTGGCTACCCACTATATCCATATGGTGGGTTTGGAGGTGCCCCACCTTTCTTTGGCTGAAGCAGTGTGTGGCTTTATTTATATGTTTAGTTAAGTGTTTTTTTGATACAAAAATAAATTTGTGTTGCTAGAGTTGTCTATTTTTATAAATTACATAGTTGAGTTTGGTTACTTTAGGAGTGCTTTTTTTGAGCCTCGATCGCAGCAAAGCAAAGTAAAGTAGGCTTTTCAGCACGTAATTACAACAACTACTTTCTACTTTGACACTACGTAAACTGAGAGTAGTTGTTGTGATTGCGTGCGGAAAATCCTACTTTATTTTGCTTTGCTGAGATCGAAGCTGAAAAAAACACGCATTTTATTAAAAGTTCTGACACTGGCTTAGGTAACGGCAGCAAAAAACCGGGCTCAACCGGGATTTGAACCCGGGATCTCTCGCACCCAAAGCAAAAATCATACCCCTAGTCCAATGAGCTGAAAACATTTATTTTTGGTTACAATTTGCAATTAAAATTGATTTTAACAAGTTGAAAGTTATAATCCCTATTATGTATGCAAATACTTTGGACTTGTTTTGATAAAAGGTTTTTTCAAGATAGATTTCGAATATATATTTTGACACAGAAATTTTGTGTGGGGATGTAGCTCAGATGGTAGAGCGCTCGCTTAGCATGTGAGAGGTACGGGGATCGATGCCCCGCATCTCCAAGGTTTATTTTTTCGACGATTTAGGACTTTTTTCTGAAAGTTGATTATTTTTGCTTATTTAATTTTTTTATTAAATCCTGAAATCTGAATTCACCTACCATTTTTTTTTAAATACATACCTACATTAAAAAAAATCTTTTTTATTCTTTAAATTCGCAACTTTTTATTTCCTACACGAATTAAAAAAAAAATTATTTCGTCTTGAATTTCCTTTTTCTTTTAAATACATAATTTAAAAAACAAATGTCGGGTTTGGTTTTGAGAGAAAAGCTAAATCAGATATGTCTAGGGGAAAATATTTCAACCTTCTGGAAGGTAGATTCCAGCAGAAAAGAAACGATTACGAGAAACGAATTTATTCGACGCGTAAGAGAATTATTTTTTCGAGAATTATTTTGAGAAAGCAACAGAAATTTAATTTACAACAAAACAATAAACTTTATGTCTTGCGTCTGTTCCTTTTTCTGTTGATTGTTAGTAGATGCCTTAAGACTGACGTAATGTTTCTGAGCATTTTTCGACCTAAACCGATCATGCTACCAGTTTTTTTAGTTGACGCCTTTGACACCTTTGACACCTTTGATAAATATAGCGAAGAATTCCTCTATAAAGTACCCAGTTGTCATTTCGATTGTACCATTGCCACATCCAATTCAGTTTTTGCTTTCAGTGCTTATATAGTCACGGCAAATCTTGTGGTAAATTTCAATACAGGTAACAATGATATACAAGGTGGCGCAAAAATAACCTTCCGATGTTTTTTGGCTGTAATTTAAAAAAAAAATGAAAAACTTTGATTCTTCTTGTGGATTATTTTTATTTGGTCTTTTAATTTTGTTTACATCAAGTCGAGAATATGATGTCATGTAAATGGCCGCCGCCACAGTTGATTGTCATTTGAGCCCTTTTTATAGCATTTGCCATCACTATGGCCAAAACTTCCGACGATAGGTCCTCACATTCTTGACGGATATTGTCTTTAACCCTAGAAAGATAATCATAAAATAAAGAGCGTAAAAGATAATCATACGTCTCCTACGCCAATTAGTGTATTTTATTAAACATATGAACTTCTTATTATTCATAATTAATTTATTTAATTATATAGAAACTATTCAAAAAAAATAAATTAATGATTTTTTTTATATATAGTTGAGACAGTCAACGCGCTGCGGCTTAGAATTTAAAAGTTATCACACAATTGTCCCGCGCCATACGTCTCGTGGACGTGGATTATCTTTCTAGGGTTAAGAGCTGCAAGAGTCTGAGGCTTGTTGACATAAACCAGCGACTTCAAAAAGCCCCACAAAAAGAAGTCTGGAGCGGTCAAATCAGGCGATCTTGCTGGCCAGTGCAAATGGCCAAAACGGGAGATTAGGCGTCCGGGAAATGCATCCTTCAGCATATCGGTTGTGGCACGAGCAGTGTGTGCCGTTGCACCGTCCTGTTGGAACCACATGTTTTCCAATCCCAATTCATCAAGTTGCGGCAAAAAGAACTCGTTGATCATTGCTCTGTAGCGCTCACCATTCACAGTAACCGTTTGGCCCGCGACGTCTTCGAAGAAAAAAGGTCCGATGACTCCTCCAGCGAAAACAGCACACCATACAGTGACTTTGAGCGGGTGTAATGGCTATTCGTGGGTTACACGCGGATTTTCAGTGCCCCAGAAGCGTAAATTTTGCTTATTTACGTACCCGCTAAGATGGAAATGGGCCTCATCACTCATGATTATTTTTGATGAAAAATCATCTTCCTCTTGGTGGTGATTAAGGATGGCTTGAGCGTATGTTAGACGCGATTGGCGGTCAGCAGCTAACAGCTGATGCACCGTCTGGACTTTGTACGGAAACATCTTCAAATCCTGTACCAAAATTCGCTGTAAAGACCGTCGACTGATACCCATTTGCGTGGCACGTCGTCTGGTCGATGTCGACGGCGCTTCCATGACATCTTCGGCTACAGCAGCAATATTCTCTGCAGAACGGCTACTTCGGGGTCTGCCACGCCTGGCAGCATCTCATGTTGTGCCAGTCTCTTCGAGGCGAGCGGCTAAACGTCCCAGTGTTTCACCAGTAGGCGTTGGACGGCTAGGAAATCTGTGATGAAATTCACATTGTGCCAAAGTCACCGACCGATTATTGCTCAAATAAATAGTCACCATTATTCCGCGTTCTGGAGCAGTGTAGCGTAACATTGTTTATTAACGTGTATTTCGCATGTGTTTACTACACAAATGTCAAAACAGAACTGACATTAGGGGCCAATCGCAAAATTTATAGCATTTTCTGATAAGAGGATTACTTTTGCGCCACCTTGTACATTTATTTATAATGAAGAACGCGGCCAGATTGGTTTGAGTGCACTGCTTCTATTTGGCATCTATAGCCAGAGATGAAAGAATAAAACAGATCTTTCGTACGTCTATCCATTTGTTTACATTGTTGTATTTGTAATTTCAACCCCCGTCTGTGAATACGTGTTAGCTAGAAAAAAGCATGTTGCTAATGACCGGCCAGCATTCCTTTTGCTTTCATGGGAATGGCGCTGTTCAATTGTTTTGTGTTTGGTATTGAACTTGTTTGGTTTTTGTTAAGGATTCGATTAAAATAGAACAATAGTGAAATACACATTTCGGAAAAGAGAATTCTTGCATTAAAGTCTACATCATTAGCTCACATATCCTAGAAAAGAAATGAGCATATGTGCGTGACTTCGTGGATTTTTCGGAAAAACAGCTTGTAGGCAGCCGCCTTTCCACTGGAAAGTTATTTATCTCTGTATTCCATTATCTTTGTCTAAAACAATGGGAGAGTAACTGCCATATTATTCACTCTGGGTGTAACTCAGATTTAAGTTAATTTTACACCCGATCATTAATCCACATTTTTTAAGACCGACAATTTAAACATATGTCCATTGTACTCACTGAAAAACATGCATTAAACCAGTGACTTTTATTCAAAGCTGTGCAAGTGTTCACTGCACACCCTATCTAAATTTATTATTATAATGCACTATGAAACAATTTCTGATTCTTTGCAATAATTTATACATTAACTAATCAATATTTGTAAATGAATACTTGAAATCAACATGTGTAAGATGTTGATGGAATTGTGAACAACCAAAATCCAAAACTCCCTGTATAATAATTCCAATTCACATTCAAAGTCACTTGATGGAAATGAAACTCACCCATCGAGGTGTTCATCTCGTTTAGATCACCGGTATAACTGACAAAAAATATGAATACGAATACGTATTTGAAATTCCTACTACTTTATTTGAAAAGCTACTTCTGAAACCATTTTCGCAGCTGTGTTCAGCTGATGAATTGGAAATAATTTGTTATGGTAGGCCAACCCCCCTTTTCAAATTTAATTTAATCTTTTATTAATTTCATGAAAAAAAAAATCAAATACTAGCTTTGGCTGTTATTTTAAAATTATCTTATTATCACATTGCTTCCCAATAAAAAAAGTAAAAAACAAAAAAAAAAAAAAATATACCTATAAGAAAACTAACGTCGTTTTCAATTGGGACAAAAAATCAATCTTTTTTTTGATTCGGATCACTTGTTGCAGATCTCGATATTTTTTCAGATTTACACATACTACCACAAATACAGCACAACTGTTTTACGTCATTTAAAGAAGTTTGTTTTAAAACAAATGTGCAAAGTTTCGTGAAAATCAAAATAAAGAAATACATAAACAGCAATGGACATAGTTTTGGAGGAATTATTATCTTCATTGTCTTACTCATCATCTGGAAACTACGAATCACCGAAACTACTCCATTTGTATCTACAACAGAGGAAACATTTTTCAAGCCGATTTCCATGGTTGATTTTACCAAAAACAAATGCAGTTTGAACAGCTGATATTGTTGTCAAATAACGCACTAATCCATTTACATAAGCAGATCAATTTCATTGCGTGTTCCATGAGCCGCATAAAATCTGAGATCTACAAAAGATTTTTGGTGGCCCCAATGGAAAACGACATAAGTGATGAGATTGTTGTCGATCATATCCTCGTAGTGTCCTGGAGTAGAACAAAAAATACACTATCTTAAGGCTAGTGTGGACCTGTTTCGGAACGAAATTTTCCGGTGGTCTCCAAATGGACAGCGGAACGTCTGCGAAAAGGCAGCGGAAAATAAATTGTGTAGAGTTCCATCAGCTGATACACAAGTATCAGTGTTACCAGCACTGGCTATTAATATCTGATTTGGCTACTCCGACTATTCACTGGCTTCTTAAAATTGTCATTTGCGATTTATCCTAATTTACGCTATTCACTTTAAAGTTTGGCGATTTTTAGGTATTGCCGGCTAAGGAACAAAAATGCATACTTCTTTGCGAACGTATAACTAAAACTTTCTAAACAATTATGTAGTTTTCGATAGTTTTTTAGATTTCTGCTGCGAAATCGAATTGAATCCGAATTTTACTGGTTCTTTTGCATATTGAGTGGAGATCCATTGCAATTGATTTTCACACATTTATAAAACTGGAAAAGTCTCTCAATTCTGACTTATGAGTGTTTGTTGTGTTGTTTTCTTTTAACTTAATATTGTCTTTAAAAATGATGTAACAATAATAATTGTGCAATTAATGTCCCGGGCAATAAACGTGAGGGAAAAGAGAGTGGAGAATTGTACCAAGCAATCTACTACAACTACCCACTTTTCGTCATCATTTCGCCGCAGCAGCGTACTGCAATTTTCGTACAGATTTCGTTGGGATTTTTCGTTTCGGAACATGTCCGTACTAGCGGTAGAAAATATAGTGATCACCCTACTGAAAGCACCACGGCACGTCACTGCATTAAACCCGCTGGATTTAAGATGGATTTAAATGTGGATTTAAAACACTTTAAACCGTTTTTAATCCGTTTTAAACATTTCACAAAATTGACATTTTACAAAAAATGACATTTGTTTTTTGTTGTTTGTCACTTTGAATTGTAGTGTGCCGGTTTTAGTTTTTAGTGCATTCGACGAATCGTGGAGTGTAGCCTCCAAAATGCCTCTTTCTTCAGTCGGGAATATTTCCGAAAATCCACCACATTGTGATCGTCAACCCAGTTTGTTCATTCGATGAACCCAGACGAGGACGACGAAGTAGGACGACCATCAGCTCTCCGACAAATTCGTCTTCTGATGACGAAGATGTCAACATTTTATCCATTTTTTAATCCTTTGCTCCTTTTTATTTCACTTTTTCTCGCGCCCTGCGAGCGAAGAAATGTCAATATCATGCAATTGAGTTTTAACCCGAGTTAAAGTACTTAAACTGGTCTCCGGAGTGCAGTTTAAATCCAATCGGATTAAACGCCGTCAAGTTTGAAAAACTAGGTTTATGCTGGGGGTAAACGACTGAATATTATGGACTTAATGGGTGTAACCTTTAACCCGTATTAAAGTGAGTGAACAATATTGTAGCATCTTGCTAAAAATGATAATTATGCTGACTGTAAGTATACAACAGAAGTAGAGTGTGGGTGAGAGCAAAGAGTCTAAGCACCCATCACCCTATTATCTATTTGGTTATCTCGTGTGCATGAACGATCAAGAACGAGGTCAGTCTCAGTCCGACTACCGACCGTCGTGCATTGGCGAGCCGACTTTACATTTGGCGACGAGCAAAAGTGAAAAAAAAAAAAGATATAAGTGTGTATCGGAAGTAAAATACGGTAGTGAGACAACGAGGAACGAGAGTTGAAGAAACTGAAATATAAAAAGTAGGTAAGTGAAACTGAAAAAAAAAAAAAAAAAAAAAAAAAAACAACACACAAAACATTACGGCATAAGTATGCAAAGAATAACAAAAGAGAGTGCAAGTGCATTTGTCGGGAGAAATAGGAGAAACATTGGAATTGGTGGAATTGATATCGGTCATGCCTATGAATAAAAAAAAGAGAAAAAAGCAAATCTTGTTTACAATAATTACATTGGTGCAAATGTGCCTTCATTGAATTGAAAAATGTGGTCCAAATGTACCTTCATTTGATTGAGAATATTAACATTATTAATAAATAAATTGGTGCAAAGGCGCCTTCATTAAATTGAAAAAGCATTATTATGATTTATTATGATGCAGTATTTTGTCTTAATAAGGTGGAATATTTAATTGTGGAGGAGAGATGTCGAGCACGTTACCCAATCTCGAAAACTTTTTAATTGACGTGGATAATACCACCGTTGGGATAAGATGGGAACGGTGGAAAAGGGCTCTTGACATCTATATGGAAGCAGCAAATATCGATTCGCCAACCAAAAAGAGAGCAATCTTGCTTCATTTAGGAGGTCTCGGTTTGCAGGAGATATTTTTTAGTCTCCCAGGCGCAAATGCTGATCCAACTAAAGAAGATAACGTTTTTAAGTTAGCAATAGCCAAGTTAGACGCTTATTTTTTGCCAAAAAATAGTAAAGTTTATGAACGACATGTTTTTAGATTAATAAAACAAGACAACAATGAAAAATTTGATCAATTTTTAGTTCGACTAAGAAACCAAGCAAACAAATGTGGATTTGCAAATATAGAAGATCACATAATAGATCAAATAACTGAGAAGTGTATATCAGAAGAATTAAGAAAACAAATTTTAACGATAGGGGATAGTGTCACTTTAGAAAGAATAATAACAGAAGCTAATACACTTGAGATTGTCAAACACCAATTAGGGGAATATGAAAATAAACAAAAAACACAAGAAATTAACAAAATAACAAGTAAAACTGAAAACCACTATCAAAGAGATGTAAATGGTAAAGATCGGTTCAAAAAAGAAGAACAAATAAGATGTGGTAGATGCGGTAGCAAAAACCACTCCTCTCAAGACATAAAATGTTGGGCTAGGGATAAAAAATGTCATATCTGTGGTCGTTTAGGGCATTTTAGGCAATACTGTAAATCACAAACAGGGCAGAAGAGAAAATTTACACCTAAAACCGAAATCAATCCAAATAATCCAAGGAATAAAAGAGCTAAGGGAGAAGAAATAGATTGTGTAGAAGGAGAAAAGGAATATGTTTTTCATTTAGATGGCGATACTAAAATTGAATGCCGAATAGGAGGAATAGCTATTGATCTGATTATAGATTCTGGGTGTAAATATAACTTGCTGACAGATAAGACTTGGGAAACAATGAAACTGGAAAAAATTAAAGTTTACAATCAAATAAAAAAACCAAACAAAATTTTCTTAGCATATGGTAGTCAAAATCCTTTAATAGTTAGAGGATCATTTGAAAGCGAAATAGAAGTAAACGATATTAAAAGAAAAGCTACGTTCTATGTTATACAGGGTGGGACGAACAACTTGTTAGGAAAAGAAACCGCTATTCTCTTGCAAGTGTTGAAAATGGGTATCCAGGTAAATCAAATTAAACAAGAAATATTTCCAAAGTTTAAAGATATTGTGGTAGATATTCCAATCGATGAATCAGTCAAACCAATTTCTCAGCCTTGCAGGAGAATACCGATTCCATTGGAAACAAAAGTAGCGCAAAAAATCCAAGAACTTTTTGACAGCGATATAATTGAAGAAGCAAAAAGACCATCAAAATGGGTATCACCAATAGTCCCTATTTTAAAAGGAAATAACGAAATAAGACTTTGTGTAGATATGAGGCGAGCAAATGCTGCGATTATGCGCGAAAATCATCCACTGCCCACGATGGACCAATTCTTGCCAAAATTTAGCAAGGCAAACTATTTTTCGAAGCTGGATATAAAAAACGCGTTTCACCAGGTAGAAATCCATCCTGATTCAAGATACATAACGACATTTATTTCGCCAAGGGGATTGTTTCAATATAAGAGATTAATGTTCGGTATAACATGTGCACCGGAAATTTTCCAAAAAATTTTAGAGAAAATGCTAATTCAATGTGAAGGAACAATCAACTTCATCGATGACATTTTAGTGTTTGCAAGCACAGAAGAGGACCACGATAAACGATTAAAACAAGTGCTCATGACCTTAAAGGAAAATAATGTCTTACTAAATAAGGAAAAATGTATCTACAAAGCTCAACAGATTGAATTTTTGGGGCATCAGCTAAGACCGCAAGGCGTAAAACCTTTACAAAAATATATAGATAGTATAACTAAATTCAGAGCCCCGGCAACAATAGAAGAGCTGCAGAGTTTCTTGGGATTAGTTAATTTTATTGGGAAATGGATTCCCAACCTAGCCACCATAACAGAGCCATTTAAGAAGTTGTTAAGAAAAGGACTTGGGAAAAATGTAAAACTGAAAGAGTTCTGGTTGAAAGAACAAAGCTTAGCGTTTGAAGATCTTAAAATATCTCTAACGAAAACGATATCATTGGGATATTATGATGTGAATGATAAGACGCAAGTTATTGCGGATGCAAGTCCAGTGGGGCTCGGGGCAGTATTGATACAAATCAACGCAAAGGGCCCGAGAATAATTGCCTTTGGAAATAGAACGTTAACCAACTGCGAACGTAGATACAGCCAAACGGAAAAGGAAGCCCTGGCGTTGGTTTGGGCAGTAGAACACTTCAATATATATCTTTTTGGGAAAAAATTTGACTTGGTTACTGATCACAAGCCTTTAGAAATAATTTTTGGCCCGAAATCAAAACCATGTGCCCGAATCGAAAGATGGGTTTTAAGGCTACAGTCTTACAAATACCAGATTATGTATAAGCCAGGCAAACAAAATATAGCTGATCCTTTATCAAGATTGTGCGAATATTCCAACATACTCCCCGTAGGTGATGATATATATGTACGTGAAGTGGTAGAGCAATCAAGGCCTGTTTCTACATCCATAAAAGACATTTGTAAATATTCAGAATCTGACCCTGAAATTACTAAGGTAAAGAAAGGTATTTTTAATAATGATTGGGATGATTCGGTGAAAAGGTACAAAATTTTTCAAAACGAGCTATGTTTTTACGAAAGTATACTTTTGAGGGGAAATAAAATAGTCATACCTGAGAAAATGAGAAAAAATGTCCTAGATGCAGCACATGAAGGTCACCCAGGGATTGTTTCTATGAAAGGTCGGCTTAGAACGAAGGTATGGTGGCCGGAAATAGACAAAGATGTAGAAAATCTAATTAAAACATGCAAAGGGTGTACAATGGTCGCCATGCCCCATCTTCCAGTTCCATTGAAAAGACGTGAGCTTCCGGTCGCAGCATGGGTTGATATCGCTATTGACTTAATGGGACCACTTTCTAATAGCGAATTCCTTTTCGTTGTAGTAGACTACTACAGTCGTTATAAGGAAATAAAAGTTTGTTCAAGCACTACTAGTTCTAACATTATAAATATGTTACGAGAAATTTTTAGCAGGCTTGGTTTCCCTGTGTCAATTACAGCCGATAACGGGAAACAATTTGTAAGTGAAGAATTTAAGCAGTTTTGTGAACGGTGTAATATCATACTTTTCAATAGCATTCCATATTGGCCTCAACAAAATGGGGAAGTGGAAAGGCAAAATCGTGATATTTTGAAGCGTTTGAAAATAGGGCAAATCGAACGCAAGGGATTAAAAGACAGTTTATTTGAGTATTTAATGATGTACAATAGTACTCCTCATTCAGTGACTGGAAAAACACCTTCCGAATTATTTTTCAATAGGCTTAGCAGAGACAGAATTCCAGCAATCGAATCAATAGAAAAAAAGATAAATGATTCGGAGGTACGTGATAGGGACAAGCAAATGAAAGAAAAAGGGAAAGAATACGCTGACAGGAAACGAAGAGCCAATAGTTCTGACATTAGTGTAGGGGACAAAGTGTATATAAAAAACATGGATAGGCAAAATAAACTCAGTCCGAATTTTAGCGAAACCACACATACCGTAGAAAGCTCTCGTGGAGGAGATATTGAGGTAAGGAACGACCTAACAGGGAAGACTTTTAGGAGAAATATTGTTCATTTAAAAAAAGTAGAAGGAGAATGGAAAAACATGAACAAATAAAAAAAAAATATATGTAGGTATATATACCTATGGTTATCTGAAATATAAGTTCAAAATTTTGTAAATAAAGTAAAAAACAAATCTATGGATATATATGTTATAAATATATAAAATTTGAAATTGTATATAAAATTATTGGTTAAAGGAAAAGTTATATGTTCAAACATTATAAGACAAACCTAACCCCTAATGAACTCACTTTGTTAAAATTGTATAAGAAGAAAGTGAAATAAAACAAGATTATAAAACAAGGAAGAGATGTAGCATCTTGCTAAAAATGATAATTATGCTGACTGTAAGTATACAACAGAAGTAGAGTGTGGGTGAGAGCAAAGAGACTAAGCACCCATCACCCTATTATCTATTTGGTTATCTCGTGTGCATGAACGATCAAGAACGAGGTCAGTCTCAGTCCGACTACCGACCGTCGTGCATTGGCGAGCCGACTTTACAAATATGACCTTGAGAGAGGCCCTAAACTTAGTTTTAAATGTATAGACCAGGGGCTTGACTTGCCTAATCTTTTCTAATTGTATAAAAGGGCTTATTCTTCATTTAAGATAACACAAATGAATAACCGAAACACACGGCTTAGTTTAGTAACATTTTTTATTTCAATTTAAAATAATTAACAAACAAATCAGGAGTCATCACCTCGATCACTTAAATCACCCAAAACCGGGTCCAAATCCATAACCAAAGCCGGGACCAAAACTGGGATATGGATAGCCGTAGCCCGGGTAGAATCCATTATTGAAGCCTAGTCCTCCGAAACCGTGTCCAAAACCATGCCCACCAAAGCCAAAACCATGAAAGGGCTTTCCAAATCCCCCTCCAGTAGAAGTGAAGCTTTCATATCCGTATCCAGGATACTTGCCAAATAAACCACCGCCACCCCCGCCGTATCTCTCGTAATGAACTGTAGGTCTGGGGCTAAATAGTCCAAGACTTCGTTCATCGCCCGGAGGATCAGCTGCGCATATGGCTGCGCAAATCAATATCCCAATCAAAAGCGTATAGTCCTTCTGCAAAGTATAGAGTTATTAGGTTAAACTGCACGAGCAGAATGAGTTTCCTTACTAAAGCTGTCATCGTGCTTAGAGCCAAAAGAAAATTGTAAAAATAACTGCCAGCATTTTCAAAGTAACCGCGTTTATATTGCAAAAATCCATAACTTCCGTTGACCAAATTCAACTTTAGGCAAGAGCGACACATCCAAATAAAGATGAGCTAAACATTTCCGGATGTCTATGAGTGTCTAGCGCAAAACAGGTCAAAGCATAGTTTAAGGTCAGATAATGGCAAACGAAGTAGGCGTCTGCTACTATATAAACCGAAACAATCAAGCTGGGAATATCAAAGAAACTTTTTGGACAAGAACCAGCAGTACAGTCGAACAAGCTCCAGAGAACATGCCGTCGATGGTAAGGACGAAGATTTCTTTTAACAAAGTAACGTCTAACATTCCTTTGATTTGCAGAAAATTTGCCTGATTATTGTGACGCTCGCTGTTGTCACAGTAACATCAGCACCACAGCAGGGACCACTGCCCAACAATGGAGCAGGATACGAAAATCCCAATCAGAGGTTCTTGCCTGGCCTTGGTGGGCTATTGGGCGGTGGTGGTGGACTATTGGGTGGCGGCGGCGGCGGCGGAATACTTGGACTTTTCACAAATCTTCTCGGACTCGGAGGCAGACAAGGAGGTTACGGGGGATACTATCCTCCACCTCCGTTCGGTGGATTCGGAGGTGGATATGGTTACCCTCAGTATGGCGGATATGGTGGCGGATTCGGAGGTCCACCACCGTTCTTCGGTTGAAGATTTTGTTTTGCATTGTTATTTGCGTTTGTTGTTGTTAAAAATAAAGCTTAGATTTTGTACAAAATATTTGGAGTAATCTTATGAATGCGCAAAAAGCTGCCGGGCTCAACCGGGATTTGAACCCGGGACCTCTCGCACCCAAAGCGAGAATCATACCCCTAGACCATTGAGCCGATGAAATTTGCTGCGCAAAGTTAAAAAATGCTTTTGCAATCCAGTTTTAGTCTGGTTTATGCCAATAAAGTGAAAGTAGGCCAAGATAAATGCAAATTGGAAACAGCCATGCGCTCACACTTGAGCTGGGAACTCGAATACAAACTTGGACTAACGGTTTTCATCAGGGGATGTAGCTCAGATGGTAGAGCGCTCGCTTAGCATGTGAGAGGTACGGGGATCGATGCCCCGCATCTCCAAATATTATTTTTTTTTATTTTGTTAAAATCAGCAAATTTTTAATATATATTTCTATCGCGGGGTTGTTGCTGTAAATGGAAGAGCCTGGAACATTTTGAATAAATCCACTTACGTGGGTCAGTGGTAGGGGTGGGGGCGCCAAAACGCCGTCGTTGCAAATTAATAATTAGTCAGTGCGAAGAAGTGTGTATTTTATTTTACATAAACGAAGCAAAGGTGCATACATTCATATATCTCGGTCTGGCGACATGGAAATTTTGATTCACGCACATTGGACACATTTTTTTATATAAATTATGCTAATCTCGGCAGAGTAGTGGGCAATAGCGAGAAAAACAAAAGTGGGCTTCTTTACACATCACAAAATGAACCAATATTTCCTGTTTTGGAATGTAGGTGAGGCAGACTTCGCACTCAAAGTAGCTATATGAATTTGCACAGATGGTTATTGACCTTATAGATATGTACACTAAATGTTCATAATACCTTTCCACAAAAAATGAATTGCTATGAACAAATAAGGAGAGGAATTGTTTACTAGTGAGAGGACTTAGTATACATTATCTCTTCCAGTCCCCGATAAAGCCTGGTACGGACCTGTTTCGGAAAAAAAATTTCCGATGGTCTCTATATGGACAGCGGGACGTCTGTGAAAAGGCAGCGGAAATTAATTTGTAGTTCCATCAGCTAATACACAAGTAGCAGAAGGGCTGGATTTAGTGGAGGGCACAAAAGAGAGGCTCCCGCAATAAAGACTTCGAAACAAAATAAATCTTCCAAATTCCAACGAGTGAACTTTCCCTTTATTTATTTGTTTGCTGTTTTATTGGTATTTGTTTTAAAATTTTGCATTTTATTTGGAAAATAAGTAGGGCCAGGGGGCCTCCACTCCTTTGTTGCCCTTGGGCCTCCAAAACTCTAAATACGGCATTTTTCAAATTTGGTCCCATGCCTCTTATAAAAGTTGGTAACACTGCAGTACAAGTTTCAAATTGAATTTTTGCAAGCAATAAATGTGTGTGAAAAGATAGGAGAATTATGCCAAATAATCTACTACACAATAGGGTAGTTCGCGAGAACGTCAGCGTCAAATAGGAAGAAGAATAAACCAAGTGACAGCTAAAAAACTTGTAGAAAAACAATTATATGGATGTGGCATTATTATTTTAAAAAAATTACTGAAAAGTCTATAATAAAGTGCAAGAAATAGAATAAACGCATTGTTGAATTGAAAAATGATGTCTATCAAATGTGTAAGGTAAAAGCCGTAATGTTAAATTAATGGGAATTGTGGGCTTTTTAACAATATTTGAACAAAACACTACCCCGGCTTTGTTATCCTACATACAAGTTTTTTTGACATTTGAACCAAAATGATAGCTCATCTTTCAAAGGATGGGCTTCGGCAAACGCTCTATTACTCACTTTCCGCCATCATTTCGCTTGAGCAGCGTACGAAAAGGAGAGCGAAATTTTTCGCTCATGATTTCGTTGTGTCACTTTTGTATGGGATTTTTCGTTGCAAAACAGGTCCGTACTAAGCTTAACATTTTGATTTCCAATTGGAACTGTTTTGAGAGCGCGAGCTTAGTGCCTTCTACAATGTCGGTAGGGAACGTTCCGAATTGGATTTTAATGTGTGAGTAAACCGCGTGCTGTGACCACCTTTATGTTACAATTTGGGACTTTTTTCGGAAACCCTGATACAATTTGTTGCTACATTGTCCCTTATATTAGTTGGAAAAAACACTCGGCAACTTATTCAAAAACCTAGATTTTTAAGTAAATATGTTTGAAATATAACGCGGTTGTCTATTTAGAATGAGTACCTATAGAGTATCAACCGTTATGGTAAACTCTTTTCAATTAAGTTTCAGAATGTGGCCTGTAGTTTTGTTGCAGAGTCCTTCATCTGATCATTATATTAACACGTGAACATCAAAAGTTTCGGTACACTTTTTAAGTATTTATTATGAAATGAGGAGAATAAAACTTATATCATTCAATTTGTCGCCGACATAGGTACTGTGCCATAGATATGCACAAACCAAAAATCGTGGGTATATGTCGCCATTAAGAGTGGTAAAATTAAGTTTTGAATTCCCCATACAAAACAGTCAATTGAAAGGATTTTGGAGACATTCAATTTGTCGCCGACATAATATTACTATAGTAACGTACCTATTCAAATATAAACCATCTTAGATTAGAACCTGTTTCCAATGGAGCAGCTCATTTACGTATTTTTTCGATATCTAGATGTCGCTTTTTCGGTTAATAAAAAATAACATAAATAACGAAAATACTTGTGGTACGTTTTTTAGTATTACATTTTACATATAAATACTTTTAAAAGGTATGGTCGATTTTCGACCACAAGCGATACTAGTATATATAATTTCCTCAGTTTGCAGTGTTCCATTATAGAAAACCAGTTAGGATTCGTAATTTATTCTTACTTAAACTGATGACTGTACTGAACCTTATTCCCAAAGGTTTGTTACCGTTTTTTTTGGATCTTGAAGCTTCTAAAATTCCCTTTTACCTTTTCTAGTTTTCCGTATACTCTTCGCCTAAGGTGTGCTCAGGTATTTCTCAAAATGTTTCAGTCCTTCTAAAGGGTTTTGCAAAAGCCTGTCTCGTTATAGAATCCACAAAAGACTCAGTAGCTCTTTTCTCATTTTTTAAGTAGGTATATATGTGACACTAGTGAAGTTGATTTATACTCCGAGGGCGTTGAAGGTGGCGAGTCTTAACTTTCTATTCGTTGGTCTTTTCAATGGTATTTCACAGTACAAAAATTTAGGCTATATGGACGATCTGCTCTGTCTAAAAAATACAATCGTGTCACTTATTGGGAATGGGGAGTTCCAGAACGGCTAAAGAGTTGACACGTTCACATAGTTCGTTGGCTAGTCATATTATATATGCTGCACTAAGCGAGAACTACACTCAATGATTGCTGAAACAAACAAATTCAGTGGGCTTGGTTTTTTCCTCTTAAGCTTTTTTTTACATATAACGTCCAAGTCGGTTTTACAGCTGTCAGAAATGCTGCCTAATCATAAACACATAGGCTGTTACCCATGCTTCTCTGACTGGATTCAGTTCGCTGTTACGAAGAGCCTGCCTTCGTGGTTTAAAATCCACCAGCTAGATGCTAGGTCGAGGAATCTCCTTCCCCTCTTTTCTTATGGGTCGATACTCCTGCCTCGCTGTCCTTGTTTTGAGTGGCTTAGCACAGGTATTTTATTATCTCTGTTTCATTCTTAAGCGTAGTACGCTGCTCGAGCTAAACTAAATTTTATCTGGTCTCCAACTTTTCTCTCCAAACATCAGCTAAAGTCCCAGTTAAATTTTGACATAGAGTACGCCGTGGATAAGTGTCACAGAAAACAGCTGTTCTTTGAAAAAACTTCCTTCAAAAATTTAATTCTCTCTTATTTCAAATATTTATGATTCTAGGTACTTCTCGTCCATGTAATAATTAAAAAAAGCTCATCCTTGAATACTTTTCCGCAATAGAACAACAAATACACAACGATCTGTCACAATTTAGCTTGAGAAAACGTGCCGACTCATTAAATGGGCACGCTTAATTTTTACAGGCACATGAAGTACATTCTGAAACAAAAGTTTGATTATTTAGCTCGAGCTGCGTACCACTCAGCTAAATGGGTTCGCTTAAGTTTAGCTCAGCTAAATTTTGGAGAGAATTTTGTATGGGAGTGAAAATTTAGCTCGAGCAGCGTACTAAGCTTTACGGTAAACAAATTCTTCCGTCATATCACAGGCCGATCCGACTAGTAGCCTAGTCTCGACTAGTTTTGAATAAGAATTCGATGATGTCGCGATACAGGACAGAAAAGGCCTTTCATTCAGCCATTAAGACACTGCGCTTTATTCTTCTTTTCTCGCGTGAGAATAGCGCGAGCCAATTGTTATAAACACAGCCACATGTTAAAACGCTACTACTTTGTTAAGTCTCGCTTGTTTGTTTTATTACGTTGCAAAGTCTCACTTGGCCTACCTTTTTAAACGCACTCGCATAGTTCCCAAATTGAATTATTTTTAGATGTGTTTTGGCAGCACCCTTTTTTTGAATAAGAAATAAGACGCACAAAATTTGACTTATATTTGAATTGATGGGCAACCAAGCGGGATACCATATGTAAATTTTCTTTTCATAACAATTATGTATCTACTATAATTAATTTCGTTTTTAGTAAAGTTTTTTATAGCACTTTATGCCCAAATAAGTATAAGTATTTTTTTGAAGGAGTACGGACGCTCATAATCTTGGATCCCGAATTCATAAAATCAATGTTTCCGTCTCTAAATGTTGGCACTCTTTTAAGATGTTAGATGAGTGCCTTGAATCAATTAGCACATGGTTAATTTAGTTGTCAGTTTGACAGTCTAAAGAAAATCACGTTGCTGTGTGGATTTTTAGCCCTATGCGAAACATATTCCTACTTTTCACCGTATTTGACATTTCTGTGAAACCGAAAAGTCAATATCACATTTCAGATGTTGTCTCGCAAGAGATGGTTGCGCTTCCGTTTGTTTGACGTTTTGCTATTTGCTTCGAATTTAGCATTATAAGTTTATCAAATTGAGACCGAATGGTAATTGCTTGGCCATCTTCCGATGAAAATTCTGTTATTTATCGACTGTTTCCACAATCTATCAAACTTCAAGGAAATAAGGTTCGATAATGCCACTGGGCCTTGCGCAATCACTCTGACATCCCTCCAGTGCAGTGTTCATTACATCAACTGCTTTCAGTGTCATTCAGGCAGAGGGAACCAAAAGAACCTTGAATCAGACTTATCGAGAGTATAATAAAGTAAACAAGAATAGGTAAACAAGCTTTACAACAAATGTGACTGGAGCTGTTTTATTACGCATCCGTTGTCTTTACTTTGCTTTGCCTTACTTTGCTGAGATAGATGTTCAATAAAACAGGCCAATTGTTTGCCGGAAGCTATCATAGCATCTTAAACTGATTCCGAATACCTACTCAAAAAATTAGCTGCTGTTACCTTTTCAAAGATGCTGGAAGCCTAAATAAGAAGTCTTCAAAGGCAAGAGGAACAGAGCTATAGCTTGGAATAATCAGCACAATTTGAGGAAAAGAAAAGCAATGGGCCTTACCAATAAACATTTTTAGTTTCGTCTCTAAATTTTCCATACAAATTTCGCAATTGTGAGATTCCGTAAATTTAAAGTCGAGACTGAAATTTGTTATTAGTACGGCGCAATGTATTCAGACCTTCAGTCCAGATATCCGGCACACATTTGACAAACAAAACCAATTCGAAAACAGAATAAGAAGCCAGGAACCTTCTATCTTTGGAAGCAAATTTCCTTGAAACCACTTACATAACTAGCCTACTTTTCCAAATATATTTATCGACATAATAAACAAGGCTTCGATGCCAATGAAGTTCCAAAGATGTGTGACAAGGAGACTGCTCCATAAACGAGTGTTATTCTATGCAAATTCGTTGTAGTGTATCACGCATCGCTCATCACTGAATCAATGCTAGCAAGCGCCACCATCTCTGTCAACCCATAAATAGTAATATGTCAAACCGAACCCCAAAGATGCGTGGGCCTCACTATTCATCATGTATTTGCCATCTATTTGCAAATCTTGTATGCAAAAATCAGGAAAATTAGACTAGCGAAAATTTCATAAGGCTAATTGCGCAATAACGCCTTTCCGGGAATAGTCCGCCATGGAGTGACACCCAATGCCATCAGCCAAAGTGGTCTGTAGGTATAGTAGACCACTCTCTAGTGATTTTCGTACATTTGTCCCAAGCCCCCAAAGTGATCTGTGGCACTCGAAATCGAGTAGAGCAGTTAGTTATAGTTTCAGACCCTTGTCGAGTGGATCGTCTGTCAGTTCAGTTGAATTATTTTGACGCATCATTTTCACAATGTCCGGCCAGTGGTGTTTAGTGTTTATCTTGGTGTTGGTTGAATGCGTGCTCATTGCTCCGCAGGGATATAATTACTACTCAAACCAACAAAGGATCTACGCGCAGCGACAACAAGCACAAAGGTTACAGGCACAACGACTTCAGGCCCAAAACCGCTACCACCAATCATACGGAACCACTCGCAGACCCCACACGAACAGTGTAAGTCGAGCTGATTCGGAGAATGCCAAATTTTTGGGCTCACAAAATCTGGAACCAGAAGACACCGGAAAAACGTTGAAACTAATTCGAAAGAAGAAGCAATTCCTGTATGGCGGCGGAGGTAATCCATGCTATTTTCGAAGTGCTGACCAGGCACCAGCGGAGGGTCGCTTCCTGTGGGATCTGAACGTTTACAATGTCTATCCCACTTCGTACGAAGGGGGAAACGGTTGTGGAGGATTCAACAACTTCGGTTACTCCGGTGGCAACTACAGACCCTTTCGCGGGGGATTCTTTCAAAACTTTCTCAGCCTCTTTGTTCCCGGCGGTGCGTTAAGTCCAAATCGACCGTTCCAATCGGATTCGGTTGGTTCCAACCGTCCGCAGAATGCTCTAAGTGATCCTGATTACGATACATCGTTGGGTGGCACCGGTTCCGGTGCGTCTTTCGATAGTACTACCTCCCAAAGTACTACAGTTACTCGTAATCCGGCGGTAAGAGCGATATTCAATTCGATGTAATCGACGTATTCTGAATGCTTTTACTCTTTCTCCATTTCAGTCCTCTCTGACGCCGGGACAATTGGTGGGCGGTGTTGCCACTACGGTGAATGGAATTATACAGCAGTTAAGTGGGAATGTTCGACCACCTGCATACAGGGGATACGGCTGATTTGCCTGAGTTATGTTTTAAATTCTTAGGACTGTAATTATTTATATATATGTATTTTGTTATCTGTTTTGTTATTAATAAAATTTAAGTGGCACTTATATATTATTTTGTCTTAGTGGCAGAGGTTTTAAAAATGCAGTTCACTTGAGCAGAACGATGTTCTTAAATCACGACTCTTGGACTCCTGATGAACCGTTTCGGCGAATGCTTCAGAGTCCATTGAAGGTTGGTTTCTTCGGCTTGCTGGGAAATAGTTCCGTTTTACTGGGATTTACACAACCGAAAGAAATTATTTTCGGTACTAAAATGATCACATTGGCGGCATAGGCAGATAAGAACGATAGGGAAACAAATTAAAATAAAACAACAACGCTGTGAGCTGGCATTTCTTTGAAGCTACTTTCATGTTATTATAGGCGTTTTTCTTTTTTTGTTCAGAGCACAACCTGAACTGTTATACAAAAAGTTCGTGTTTCTTTTTTAGCTCAGATACATCAGAGCTCAGAATTTCTGTTTCTTTTTTCGATTAGATCATGATCAGAGCGCGCTCTATGAGGCACATTTGACAAAAAAAAAAAACAGGATAAACAAAATAGCTGAAATGGCGGATAAACCTTTTTGTTTTGGAACTGAAGGTTTTCGATTTAATAAATAACAATAAATAAATGTTCAATCTATACATATATTTATTGCAAATGACAGCTATGTGCTCAAGTGTGCTTCAATCTGAGCACGCTCGGTTCAGAGCACGCTCATAATGCTCGAGCTCAGTTCAGTGCTCAGCTCGGAACTAAAAAAGTAAAACACCTATAGTTGCTGAAGATATTTTATTGGTCTAAATCTGGATTTCCGGCCAACATTTTCAGCATCCAATAAGTGAGTTCACGGCGTTGTCTGTGGTCAATCCTGCAATCCTTGCGTCAGCACAATCTTAAATGAATGTAGTCCCAAATACTACCGCAAAATAAGCCTGGTTGACTCTCTGGTGATGCCCGATTCAGCTGATCGGCTCCGAATCGATATTTCTGAGTCCTCTTCGAACTGGCCGCTACGGGATCTATGTTCTCTTCATTTCGCATCTGTCTAGTTGGTTGCTTAAGGTCCAAAAGAGTTCAGTTCGAGTTCATAAATGTAAAAATGTCGAGTTCATTATTGTAAAAGAAATGTATTATCATTGCATAAGTTTGGCAGTACTTGCGGTCATAAAAGAAAATTTACAGTCAGCTTGCTGTCAATAGTGCACGTGTTTTTGTTTTTCGTTTTTGTTTGCCGCGCTGCAGAAAAATGACAGGAGAAAAAATGGAATTTTTGCAAATAAATTATTTTTACTAGGTACTTAGAATTAAACAAGTGAAGAAAAAATATTCCAATGATGGCACGAGACTCCTGATACACATTTCTCCTTGGAATGCAATCGGAATTTTTATTTATTATTATACCTATATTCTCAGTTCATTATACCTAAATTTTTTTATTTTTTTAAGTAATTTTAAACAAATATCTAAAATACAGGGAATAGTTAGCGACATTCTTATTAATTTAATAAATAGAGATGAATGACACTTCAAAATTTAAAATAGGCCTGTTTTTTGAGCTTCGTTCTCAGCAAAGCAAAGTAAAGTAGGATTTTCAGCACGCAATTACAAGAACTACACTCTACTTGACACTTCGAGACTCGCAGTAGTTATTGTAATTTGTTTGCTGAAAATCTTACTTTACTTTGCTTTGCTGAGAACGAAGCTAAAAAAAACACGACTAATGTGGGGTGAAAATAATGTAAGTAGCTATTTACGTTATACTTTAACAATTTATTCAAATCTGAGGAAGGAAAAGAAAAGAAAAAAAAACAAACAATAAGAAAGATGCGAAGCTTATAAAGTTATAAATTATAAATGAAGGCATACATTAATACATGAAATACAGAATAACTCAAACAATCAAGCGAAACAAAATTTTAATTTGATTGAATGAGAAACTTTACTTTTTTTTTCAAAAACATAGAGGCAATTCTAGTGATACGTATAAATTATTATTACATATCCGAGTTGTCATTGACAAAATTGTTTTTACTTGTCACAAATGAGTTTAGTTTATGTATGCAATTATGAACTCATTTTTGTCAATATGAATGACAGCCACATTCAGACAGCTGTAGTGATTTCATGAATATTTGTTACATGGTTTGGGCAACATTGTTTACAGTTATGAACTCACGCGTACTTACGCTTAAACTTTTCCGCACTGCGACGAAATGCCTGCACACTAATGCCCAAAACACATGTGCAGAAATTCTGGACGCAGCACAGAATGCAGTGCTGCAAGTAAAACTGAAGTACAGAAAATTATTTGCCATGCATCGGCTACTGTCATTCACCGACTAAGCAGCTGATGTGGTCGCATCCAAAACAAACACGATCAGCAAATGTCAACCGCCGATGATGCCAAATACTTGAAATTGCAATTTATTTTCTTTTGTGTTGTGGTACACTTGAATTTTGCAGCAAATTCAGGTATAGAAACATGTTGCAGTGCAGCGGTGAGTGCAGAATTTAGGTGTGCCTATATCCATATAAACATGTGTAGTTTAATCTTACTACGCAGTGATTTCTGCACATGTGTTTTGGGCATAAACCTTTGATAACGACCGACATCACGACGAAATTACCTTAGCGTATTTACAGCTCACTTAGCCGGAATTTCTACAGCTGGATGTCATTAATAACTTTGACAGCTGCTGAAACATAACAAATGTAAAAAGTATCATAGTATCATTGCTATCTGGGCAGTTTTTACTTTGTGATCTTAAATTGCGCCTGTTATGTCGTTTTCCATTGGGACCATCAGATATTTGTTTCAGTTGTCAGATTTAACGCGGCTCATGCAACGAAATTGATCTGTTTTTTTTTGTGCGTTATTTGACAACAATATCACTTGTTCAAATTGTATTTGTTTCTGGTAAAATCAACCATGGATATCGACTTGAAAAATGTTTCCCCTGTTGTAGGTACAAATGGAGTGGTTTTGGTGATTCGTAGTTTTCAGATTCTGAGGAAAACAATGAAGAAAATAATTCTTCCAAAATTATATCCATGGTTATTTATGTATTTCTTCATTTGAGTTTTAACGAAACTTTGCGCATTTGATTTAAAAGCAAACTTCTTAAAATGACGTAAAACAGCTGTGCAAATAATTTATGTGGTTTTCGATTGAGACAAAAAATCAATCTTTTTTTTTGATTCGGATCACTTTTAGCAGATCTCGATATGTTTTCAGATTTACACATACTACCACAAATATAGCAGAACTGTTTTACGTCATTTAAAGAAGTTTGTTTTAAAACAAATGTGCAAAGTTTCGTGAAAATCAAAATAAAGAAATACATAAAAAGCAATGGACATAGTTTTGGAGGAAATATTATCTTCATTGTTTTCCCCATCATCTGGAAACAACGAATCACCAAAACTTCTTCATTTGTTTCTACCACAGAGGAAACATTTTTCAAGCCGATTTCCATAGTTGATTTTACCAAAAACAAATGCGATTTGAACAGCTGATATTGTTGTCAAATAACGCACTAATCCATTTACATAAGCAGATCAATTTCATTGCATGTTCCATGAGCCGCATAAAATCTGAGATCTGAAAAAGACTTTTGGTGGTCCCAATGGAAAACGACATTAGTTTATGATTTACGCATAGTATGTTCTTGACTAGATTCATCGGCTACCCATCCATAAACGTCAACTGAAACAGCTGCTCATATGACCGATTTCAGCCAATCAAAACCGATATATATCTAGTCAGACAGCTGTCAGATTTACTAAACTAGATACTTGAACGTACCCAATCTTACGAATTTTTACTCAACAAATTCTTTGGTGTGAGATCTCGGAAAGCTGTCAGTCTGACTATTGACAGATGATTTAGAATTTGGTCATTTGGTGTCCTATTTTGGCATACGCGTACAAAATCTTTTCATTTACTGCGTACTAAAATGATATCAACAGGCGGCAAAATAAAATTAAATGTTCTCCTCAAGATTCTTTTCGAAAGTGGCGACGAAATCCTCGCTGCAAGAAAGGACAATCCCCTCCATTTAATGCAGTGTGGTTTTTCCTCTTGTCAGTTCAATTAGTACAAACTCTTCCATGTACTCGGATTCATCAGAAAGAAGTTCGATTAATTCCGAACCACTTTCATCGCTAGTTAGATGAAGCAACTAATTTCGTTTCGATTTCTTAATTCTTCTGAAAGAAAACTTGTCGCCACCACTGCCATTTTGACAGTCTTTTCTATTCTTACCATAAAAGTAAAGGAACAAGCCTTATATTCCTGACCGTCCCCGCTCCCTTACATGTAGTTCATAAAAATTCGTACAAATCGGAGCACTCTTGTGAATTGTCCTCGTCCACATTTTCAAGCTTCATCGTCACACTTGCTTTATAAATAAAACGAGCAATATTTCAAACTCATATAAGCATATAAACATTCTATATTTGTTTAAGTAAATTGCTCGACACGTATAAATACAATACCTACACAACTACCTACATACAATATCAATTAGTATCTGCGCACACCCATCAAAATACACATTGGTTATCCAATAATATAAAAAAATATATATTTATATTCTGTTTCTTAGTTTAAATTAAAAGAACTGTACATGGAAAGCATTAGTATTATTTACCAAAAATTACATCATCGCTATATGAAATAATTAAGTAGATATCGAGTGCGGCGAGGCTTATAAGAATAACCTGAACCTTTTATGAGGTTCGTTCGAATTTCATTGAGACTTACACACATTGCCTATAGTTAACACCTTATGAATATGTAAACAAAATGAACAGCGCCTGACGGATAATCTGGGCAGTGGCCACTTGTATGTTTGAAGTGACCACCGCAGGAGACTATTCTAACGAGGCGCACTAACAACAGTTTATCTACAAAAGCACTACGCTTGGTAAATTCACTTTAAAAGATTCGATAAACATTTTGTCCGCTAATACTAGACGGCCATTTTGGGGCGGCTTGCTTCAGCGCGTTTTCGAATGGCTTTTAGTCTTTGGTTGCAATATACCCGAAGAAAGATTGCTAGGAACACAATCATCACACCAAAGACGCCCACAATGGATATACTGTGGTTGTAAATGATACATGACAGCATTATAGCAGCGGCCTGAAAAGACAGAAAATGACAAATTTATTCACAAGTCTGTGTGGTTGTATTTAGTTTTATTTAAAAAATGATTTGCCAGCCAAGGAAGCTGGACGACAGGAGTGAGACGAAGCTTGGTAAATAGTTAAATTTGGGATGCTCTAGATCTAGATCGAAAGTGTTTTTTTTTTTTAAAACGCGCAGTCGATCTCAATATTGTGTAAACGACTGAGGATTTGTTTGGGAATGATTAATACTTCCAAATAAGCCAGATAACAATCTCAACACTGCAGCATTTCTCACTTCTTTATCACCTCAGTAACTTCGACACGCTACACAAACGTAACGTGATAACTAACAAATGCAGCACGACTGATGACGCTCACTAGGGAAGCTTTATACTACAGGGTTTTTTCAATTGGGACGGGTCGATCGTCGATGTTGGCAGCCATATTGATTTGGTGGCGTCTGTCTGCTTGTGTGTTTATTATTCAGTCACTGATTCGAAATCGCCATGGCAAGTTGCAAGATTGAGCAGGACGTCGTTAGGGACACGACTACATAACGAAATGTCAAAGTTAATTCGCGGCAAATAGCGGTAATGTAGCTCGCTTCGCTCGATTAAAGGGATCTAAACTCTAGTATTTCATTTTCGGGCACGGTCCTGCGTTTTAAGGCCCAACTTATTTCTTAAAATACTATTTTTAATGAAAATACTATTACGTTACGTCAAATACGTAGACGTGTCCCGAAGATAGACAAACGTCAGTCAGTACAAAATTAGCGTGCGAATAACCACTTGTAATAAAAAAATCTTTACTATCAAAATGAGTGTTCGTCAATGCAAACGTAGCGCCACTTTTACGGCAGACGCGGTGACCCTTCAAAGTCGACTCTCCAACGATTGGTGGCCAAATTCAAGACAATCGGTTATGTAAATAAGCAGCCACCACCCATACGTCAAAGAAACGCCCGATTGGCCAAGAACATTGCCGCGGTCCATGAAAGTATGCAGGTGAATCCGAGACAGTAAAGTCAACGCTGTGCACATGAGGTCGACCTTTCGCAGACTTCAACTTGACGAATTTTTCGTCCAGACTTGGACCCACACTCCAACGCCGTTTGTTAACTGGCTGCCCTTGGGAGCGTTTGGAAGAGGACTCCAATTTCGGCCGAATTTTTGGATGAATTGCTACATGACAAGCAAATATGGGAGGACGCCATATAACCAATGACATCGACATCGGATCAATGCGGTAGAGTCATACAAAATTGGACCACTCTGATCCGTGCCACTGCGAGAGGCCACGTCGGACATTTCAACGATTTTATATTCCATAATGGCATACATTGGCCTTTCAAATAACAATTGCCAAAACACCATACACAGCTTGTTTCATCCCCTGTACAAAGTAGCTAATTCCCTTGTTAATTTTCATGAGAACTCGCCATAATCGTACAAAGAAAGCCATGGCATGAGGTAGAGTGCCGGTATCCCGTTCATGCACTGTGCACACACATCGCTCATTGGTTATTTCACCCGAGTTATTGTCACACCACGCGCGATAGCCTCTTCCGTTCGGAATTACTGCCGAGCCATAATACGTTTCGTTATACAGAACTACTATTGGACTCATAGATCAGACGGTGGCTGATATCCAACATTGGAAAAAGACAGGGGTAACTAATTACGAAGTATAAATCTATGACCGGTCAGTCTGAGTCTAATCACGGATACGGTTTCTGCTATATTTCACGCTTCAAGAGAGCGTAATTCGCTCTGTATCTCTGTTCCTTAATCCATTACGCGAATAATCTCTTTTTACTTTCAACTGCTGTCAAATGTAAACTCAACTGAATACCGGACGAACTTTTGCACTGCCTCCCTAACCCAATTGACAGCTGAACTTATTTATTGGTCATCTACAAAAAATAAGATTTTTGCGACGATTTCTTATAATTTATTGAGTTAATAAATTTTAACGACTTTTAAATTTATAAATAATATATTAAGCTTCTTAAAATTAAAAAAAAAATGATAATTTTTAATATTACAGTTTCATAACTGTTGGTGGACAAAAGTATGGGTTTTAAGAAAACACGACCGTTGGTTTTGTTCGTTGAAATTCGACTCGGCAATTCTCCAAGACCTACTTGGAACTTAGCTTTGGTCACTTCGGGAAAACGCATTTGTCAGTATGACCCGGAAGTGATTGCATTTGCTTAGTAGGCCGCGGCCCATTGAATCATTGCGTCACGAAAGTGAATTGTGGTTGTGCTGTCGCTGCAGTGGAATTGTGTTATTGTGTTATTACAATGGGGACGTTCAAGTATCTAGTTTGGTAAGTCTGACAGCTCTCTCACTAAGTGAATCTCGGTTTTGATTGGTCGAAATCGGTCATGTGAACAGCTGTTTCAGTTGACGTTTATGGAAGGGTAGCCGACGAATCTAGTCAAGGAATTCGTGACTGAGTACTAAGTTGACAGTTCTCAGAGGTCGATGACGTAGAAAAAGTGACGTTCCCGACCAATTTAGTTTTTACGTTCAGGTTGCATCTCATCCCGACCAATCTAGTCGACTTAAGATGACTAGATTCTTGAATGCGGCCAATTCCACTGTGAAACCGTTTCACTGACGCATCCACGACTCCTACATATGCGTATTTGGGGCATAAGCAAAAAGTTAATATTGGTGATAATAACAAAAATATTAATAAAAAGTAAACCCTTCTTTGACATCAATCACCTTAAGCGTACAGGAATTAATTTTACCAAGTTTTTTAATGTTTCCAATGAAATATCCTGCCAAAGTTCTTGAACTTCAGCAATCGTCTCCTCGCGCGTTCTTGATAAGTCTGAGCTTCGTTTCTTTTTATATAAGCCCACACATTCTCGATTGTATTGAGATCGGGACTTTGAGGTGGCCAATCTAATGTATTGACTTCGGCATTCCTCAAAAACTCAGTTATCATATGAGCCTTGTGGCATGGAGCGTTGTACTGCTGCAGTATATATAGATTGTCCATTGCCGGTCACCGGAAGTGAATGCGTGGTCATTTGGGACACGTAAATATTTGTCTTTGTTCATTGATCCATCAATTGGTATCAAATCGTCCAAACCATTGAAGCACACGCAACCCTAGAACATTACCGATCCTCCACCAAATGTAGTACCCGTTAGCACACAGGCCTAATTTATTTGCAAGCATTCTTTGCAACCTGCAATAAATCTTTTTCTTCGATCCATGATATTCAAAAGAACTTTCATCTGTCCATAATACTTGTTCCCAAAACGATTGCGAATTGTTTATGAAGGATTTAGCAGATGTTATCCTTTCAGCTAATTTTGTTTATGCTTCTATATGCTGTTCTGTGTTGTTGACTCTTTGGACACTCCTTGTTTTACTTTACTGTGTTTTCAGTTGGATTTCCAGAATTTCAAGTAATTTTGTCTGCCAGTCAGCGCTTATTGGAGTCTGTTAGCGATGACTCAAGAATGTCTTCGAGGAGTTAAGCGTGCCACTTGTGACTCAGTTTGTCTTGCAGTTCGATGACACGCAAATTTGAAAACAAACAACAGCTGATCGCCAGTAGGCAAACGGCTTCTTTGATGGACCTTAATGTATTTCAAGAGTTCTCTTCTCTAAACGCCGACAATTCAGATTCTGATACGATGCATTTCTAGCGTACCAAGTGGTAAAATGCGACGTCGAAAATGTTCGTTGGACTTTACACTTTCACACAAAATATCGATGCATCGGACGGAACGTCACGAGAGAAAGTTATAACTATGATGTTGTTAGGGACGTTAGCAAAGGTGAATGAAGATATCCTTTCCTTGGTCGCCTTGAACGCAACATTTTTCGAGTTATTTTCCGTCTTTGAAGGAGGAGGTTTTACAGCGAACTCTAGGAGCTGTACAGCGACATTGACCTCCTTAGAAAGGTACGCATCAGTCGTCTAATATGGCAGGAACATGTAGAGCGAATAGACACCAACGCTCCGGCCCAAGGATTTTTCGAATCCAACTCGGAGGTATAATGCAGTAGAGAAAGACCTCAAGTTCGGTGGGACTTAAACTAACTTACGAGGCGTATTCTTGGAGGAGCAGGTCCACCTCGGACTGCCGCGCCACCTAAGTAGGTATGACCCTGTCAACAGCGAAGAAAATCGCACTCACTTCCTTGAGACGCAAAGTTCGCTATGTGATGCAGTATGGAGAAGAAACTACAGTAAAGAACTGTAGCGGCTGTCGCTGTACAGCAACAGAGAATAAGAAGCAGCAGCAGCAGCCAATCTAAAATGCTTGCAAATAGGCTTCACTTGTGAACTACAACTTTCCATGAACTACAACTTTGCCGCTAATTATGTAGAAACGTGCATTTGGAACGCACACCGCCGAACGAATTAAAAACATTGCACAGGAGCCGCCGTCAACTGAAAGGTCAATGCGCCGTCAAGTGCAACAAACAGCTGCAGGCAGTTTAGTTACTTGATAAACGGAGCTCGACATGCAATGCCACTTGTGTGCATAGGCGAGAAATGCGATCCAGAGTGCAAGTGCAATACATCCATTATTGTCATCGCTCAACCCGCTACACAAAAGGGCAATGTGCCCCGCTTGAAGTATTGTTCAAATGCATTTTTTTTGCGCTAGCTCAGCACGCTCAGTAAACACCGCACCAATGTTTGAATACCTGGTCGAGAGCTTGTCCCATGCAATACACCTTTTCCTAAGCTAATCCAACTCACCTGCCGCAACGTCATTATGATAGTAAACACCACCGGTCCGAACACTGAGATCGTGTAGAAGATAAACAGCTGTCCCACCGCCGAGCTTATCGAAAGAATCAGACAGTCAAAGATGAACTTCGGATGCTGTGAGCAAAATCAAATATTCGAAACAAATGCAATCGTCAGACGTATGCCAACTCACCTCAGTGGCAAAGGACAACGAATCCATAAATCCGCCCTGCATCGACAGTGATGCCGCTGTAAATATCGTGCTGAACAAATTCACGCCGCACATCATCTGTATCGGCGACATGGAGTACGCCTTAAACAGCGCACCCTGCCAGTTTGTGGTGAAACTATCAAACACCATGTACATCGCTAGCAGGAACACTCCCGTCATAGTGGTCACCGACGAGGCTTTGCTGTCATCGGCACTTCCCGTCATAAAGAATATCATGCCCATGGATATCATAATCGCCGTCAGATACTCATAGGACTCGTACTTTGTGCGTGACATTATTTTGCCCATCAGCATGACGGGAATGATTTTGCATGACTTGGCGAGCACTTGCGTTGGGAAGTTGACAAATTTCAGAGCCTCATACTGGAACCATGCACTCATGATGTTGGAGAACGAAGCAAACGAATACTTGAACAGCGGCGTTCGGTGTCTGGGCTGTTGGCGAACCCTGATGCAAACACCAGCCACGCCAAAGGCCAACATTCGGTTGGCGAAGACGAGGAACTGCGAGTCTTTGAAGTGGGCAGGTGTGCCGTCAAAGTTCTTGTACTCCTGTGTCATGATTTTCTCCTGAAGGACACCCCATGTTAGGTAGGAACACATTAGACCGGCGAAACAGTAGATCAGCAGAATAGCCTCCTGAGAACTTGTGCGTTTGATCGACGAGACAGCCGAGCCATTGGGTGGCGATGATGTGCCTACGCCGGCCTTCGTTTGTAACGAATCGATGCGTTCGTTGTCGTTGTGTGTGGTGCCAGTGATGCACATTCGCACCGCTGAGTGTACGAGGGTTTTATCTGAAAAGAACAATGGAGTTATAGATGGTTTTGTATTCGAGGAACTGGACGAGGTGTTGCAGATTGATTTTGTCGTGGGGCAAGGAATCCGGTAAAGACAAGATTTCGTATAGAATCGGGTCATGGGCAAACGCTATTATGCAAAGACGTGGCTTATGGATTATGTAAAAGCAGAGCCGTTGTTCACTTCCACGGGAAATATTGTTGAAAGTAGGAGTTCAGTATGATCCATTGATCCAGAAACACGGTTTTGTAAAGACCCGCTGATAGTACAGTAGTTTTCGGACATAATTGCAATGATATCCCTCATCTGAAGTAGCAGAAACTGATGTAAACACCTTACAGCATATGTTACTGACTGTGTTCGTCCAACATGACTTCATGCTGGGAATGAGAATACCTGTTCATGCGAAATTCCTTCCCGCTGCTTCAGTTTTGTTTATAGGCGTTCAATCAAGCTGTTTATACAAGTTTCCGTATGTAAACAAATCATTTGGCATAACAAAATCAATCAACAATTAGAAAAAGAAAAAAAAAACTCACTCGTCTTCTCCAGGTAACTTGTGCGCTCGACATACTTATAGATGAGGTAACCAGGTACAAAGACGCAGCTGTAGCCGAAGCAATTGACTATCAACTTCAGCAGCCACGAGTACTCCTTGGCATAAGATTCCACCAGCTGTGACAGCGTCTGTTGTGTGTAAAATCCCCCCAAACTGGCACGCATCAGATCCGAAAAGAAATGGATCACTAGCAGTGTGACCAGAATCAAGCCGCTGTGAAGGAGCGAGAGAGAAACGGAAATGAGTATTCATTACGCGGGCCAAAAATTATATAACACACTGCTCACCAGATAATCAAATCAGGAACTGTGTTGCCCATATTGAGATCGTTTGTAATCTTCATAGAACGCTAGACGAGTGTTGTTGCAATCTCTGTGAAAACCTTTTGTCGACTGACACGTACTAGATACTAGTCCCGCACAGTTCTCGATAGGTTTATTATGGTTAGCAAAAACTATAGCAAATTTTATTCGTTTTCGCCTAAGGCATCAAGCTAAGCCGAATCGTCAACATCTGTAGTCCGCATTGTGAGTTCGTTGTTCTCCTTTCTGTCACAATGTTTGTAATTTCTCGCTATTCTTTGGTTATCTGTGAGATTTTAATTTGGAATATTATTTATTCATGCCGCAGGCCATGGATAAACAGCGAAAAAAAAGTGATTTTGTATTCGTTCTTCTCGTCCGGTTAAGAATTTCAAGTACCGATGACAGCACATGTCATTCACCTGAGGCAAAATAAAAACAAAAAGTAAATACCTTCGTAGCGATTGTGCGCCATCTAGCGAAGGTAGACGGCAGTGTACACTTTGAATGAACATTTTTAAGATAGGTGAGAGGTTGTTGAAATTTCTAACGACTCTTTCGCTACGAGGAAATATTATCGCCAGTTGATTTAAAATAAAACACGGTCCAAAGCATGAATCGCGTGAAAAAAACTGATGCCTTAAGGACTTTTTAGGGAAGCTACGTTGCAATATGCGAACATCTGGAGGGGAAAGTTCACACGATTTGGAAAACATTATGCAAATATACGAGAGTAGTTTTGGTGGTAAACAAATTATGCGAAACGAATTTTATTCTGTAATATTTTCTTTTTATTTTTGAAAAAAATTTAATTTTTTAGAAGTAAATACATAACAAGCAATTACAGAAACTACTTAAAGTGTCAAGTAGAGCGTTTTTGTTGTAATTGCGTTCTGAAAATCATACTTCACTTTGACTTGTGAGATCGAAGCTAAAAAAACAGTCCTATAGTTGGTGCCCTCAAAACAGTTTATTTATAACAGTTTTTATTTATAAGGTAAAAATATCATATTTTTATCAAATTGATATTACATTTTCCAAAAACAATTATTTAAACTCAATAAATAAAAATTCTTTTATTTAAAGTTCTAACATTGTACAACGGTAACCATGGACAAACGATTAAATACCTCATAAATGTTCTGTTTCGTACTGTACCCATGTGCCAAAAATGCCTATAAAATGAACAAATTTATTTTTATTAGATAGTTCATCTTGTCCAAATACGCCATTTTCATTTCATAATTCGTCAAAGTCGGAGAAACAATTTCTGTTTCGATAAGTCATAGACGAATTTAATAATAAAAGCAGTTTTAACTAAAGTGAACAAATTTAAGTATCATTGTGTACCGTTTAAGTAATAAAATTACTCGAAAATATCCAGAATTTCCTGATCTATTGACAAAAGAAAATCGGTCCTTCGCTTTCGAAAGAAGAGGAAGCCCGTTTTTTTCACCAAATCCTCAAGCAGAAAACTAGGTAATTTAATACTTTTTGAAAAGTGACATTATATAGATTATGGAAACACAATTTTATCAAGCTGTGAAATCTAAAGTGTAAGTTGTTGAATTTTAAAGATATTGGAACAATTTTGGAATGACGCCCATTAATTTAGGCCAAAACATCTTTACGTATTTACCGTATGTGCTAGCTTCTATTTTTAGAAACGTTTACTAATTCCAAATGAATTTCGAAAACGTATTTTCTCCTAAAGATGGATCTTCTGTGTCGTGGGTTATTCAATTGATGTTTCTATGCATTTTTTTTAAAGTGCCAGATGCGAAAATATTTCATGGTTCCTTATATACTCATGTGTCGACCTTGAGTCAGATTTATGTAGAAGATTTCATCATTTTGTGTCGGTTTTTTTTTTCTCCCTTTTATGCATAGTAAGAGCGAAATTGGTTGATTAGGATTGACAAATTTTTGTCTTCCTCATGACGCCATTTGATTTGTATGGACTAGTTTGGTTTGAAACAAACAATAAAATGTCGTCGAAAATACCTATTCTTTAAATATATGTAATAGACAAAAGCTGGGGTCATAATTTATAAGGCCAAAACGTTGAAATGTTTTCATGGGAACGAATGATTTGCTCTAAATTGCAGAAGTAAATCGTTCGTGCACACAAGAATGTTTGAACGTTTGACCCTCTTTACGGCTGAGGGAATAGCTAGTTCGGCCAAGCTCTCTTGCAACCTTGCACTGTTTCTACAAATTTGATTGCAACATTTGTTCGCCGTTGGTAGCACTTCTTTGGCTTTGATGGCTGTGTAGCTATATTTAATCTCTTAGATTAGTAGCTCTATACTGTGGCTTTTCATTTGACATACCGTGGGCTAAGAGTGCAGCCCACTCGCTGTGGACTAACCTAACGCACTTCCATTCTTCCACGACTGGTCTAACATAGAGCATCATTTCCTTGACAAGGGGTTTCTTCACACAGTTGCCTTTTAGGTCCAATCGTGTGCAGAAACTGTACTTCTCAGAAATGGTGGTACGCTCTTCAGGCGGTATTTACACTCCGATGATAACGCCGTTCATTTGTATGAACAGCATCAAATAAACGAAGCAAGCTCTACGAGTGGCATGTCTCAACTTCATTGAGAACAGCGGCCCTTTTCGCTAAGCTTCGCCTATTTCAAACGAAATGGTCGGTATACAACTGGCCATTAACTTTGGCAGTACCGCCTATCTAAGACTATCGTAGTCAGTCACCTATTTAGTTTAGAGAGGGCATCACAATGGATCAAAGTTGATCCGTGTGTGGCGTGGTTGTCTCTCCAACAAATTTGGTCCAACATAAGGTATCGACTTGTACCTCAATCGCCGGTATCTGGAAAATTAAACAAAAGATGAGACACAAATTGATGTTTAGCTCCAGGCTTTCTGATTACAGCTCTGCCTCGCAATGCATGCATTTCTATTTGGACCCCATTTGGCATAGGAACCTTTGTTCTCGCTTTTGTTTACATATTGCTGTCCTCAGTTCATTTTGTGACAGTGGACGAATGTTTTGGCTTTCTCAGAGCACAGTTTTGACTTGATTTCGCTTAAGTTCTATTATATTGATTTGTACTCCGCGTAGCTTCCAATGTCTTTGGGGGAACACAAAGTCCCACTTATTAGCTGGAAAAGTATAGCCCAAGCCATTGTTTATAAACATTATAGTACTATCACTTCGTGTATTTCTGAAAGCGTTTAAACTGATAGGTATTAACGTTTCTTATCTCTCTTCCAACGTTATTTTTCATACTTGTTTCTTTACGTTAGGTTAGGTAAGGTGACTGCCCAGAAAGACCATTGTGTAGGTCCTTGGTGACGCCACATAAGTGAATGGGAAAACTTTAACTAAAGACGCAATGGAATCGAGTAACTTCGGGTATTGTGACGAAATAATCAATTTTCGACAGGAATTTTCTTGTCCACATAACAATGATGGAAGAGGACACGTGGTGCAGATTTAAGCCTGCTCGCGTTGACTCTGTTTGATGCCAATGTATCGGAATTGTTTCAGCGCTACTGTTGACAGTTGTTAGCTTGTGAAAGAGCTGACAATATATTGGATGAGTTTTTAATTTGATGAAGTATATTTTAAAAAATTCTCCTGATTGTTTCGAAAGCTAAATGCGGCTAATGTGATATGGTTCAAGGTGGGTAAAGTGATGTACTACATCACTGTACTAACGAAATCACCGTACAAACATTTTTTGAAAGAGAGTATTAAAAACATTAAAAAACGAAAGAAAAAGCCAAAAAGACTCATGATAGTAAAAAACAAACCGGCAAAGCAAACAAAAGAGAGTTCCTCGAGTGATTAAGATGAAAGCTTGCATTTACCGAGTTCATACGACGATCCTTGTGCCGAAACTCCACCTAACAACGACCAGATGGATTAGAAGACCAAGACATGGGTTCCATGCTTGCAGTGTGATTTGGTTTGGTACTTTATCCGAAGGTGGTGTATCACATTATCCGACATGTGTTTTCTAATATTGGTTTTGTATGGGACGTACCAGAACTACTTGACCGACATAGCCCATTTTCAATACCAACCTAACGAGGATAAAAAGAAGTCCTTTCACCAAATTTCATTCGCCCATGTCAATCCCTTTGGGCGCTATCGTGCTTTCAAAATTGACAGACGGACAGACAGATAGACATGGCTAAATCGATTGAGAATGTGATCCTGATTCAAAATATATATACTTTATGAGTTCTCCCCGGTGACGCCTTCTTGGCGTTACAAATTTAATGACAAAGTTAATATACCTTCCTGTGGAGGGTATAAAAACGGACAATTCGCCAAATAATTATCACCGGCCAACCGCCGGTTTATATGTTTCGTATATTAGTGCATTTTTATATGGGGCCATAAATCTTAAGAACAAAAACTTTTCAACTTAACATTTTAACAAAATCTAGAAAATCCCAAGTTCATTCCATTGAATTTGAATGGGATAAGGTTTTCGTTAGAATTGTGAAAACAGGTAGTTCATTTATAAATTCATTCCTTTTCTTTTTACATCTGGCAGAGGCAAAATAATAATTATGTTGAATGCAGGTAGAGGATGGATTTGCAGTTTTGAGTAATAAAATTGAACATTAGGCCTTTTTTATTATGCTCACGTGAACTGTATAGATCATCGATTTACCTGGTTTGCAATAAAAGTTGGATCTTGTACTGTTGTTGTAAACCGTGAAAATCAATGATCTATACAGATCATGTGAGCATAATAAAAAAGGCCTATTGTGTTGTTTTCTCTTTTCAATTTGGGCAAAAGCACCATTCTTTATATTATTTACAACTTTATCGGTAAATTTTTCTCCGTGTTGTTGATATCGTTGAACCCTGTATGTTTTTCCACATAACCAAAATTTAGATAGACATCGAACCAAATTCAATGAAAAGTTATTTAATCGCTTGTCAGGCTGTCTTATTTTTCGAATAATCCGATGAGTCCGTAATATTTGGAGTGCATAAAAACCGGATTTCATTTACACTGTTCCCGTATAAATGACGAATCCGGCAATACATACTTACCTATTCAGTAAAATGTATAGTATTGCCTACCTACCTATAAGTTGAAAGTATTTTATTTTGAATATATCCCATAGAATTAAAAAAAAAAGTAAAAGAATTATTATAGTTTTTTTTTGTTTAATTCATTTTTAATAATTCATTCTTTATACTTATAGCCTAGACAAAAACGATTTACTTACTTACTTACTTAGGTGGCGCTACAGTCCGGGGTGGACCTGGGCCTCAACCAATACGCCTCTCCAGTTAGCTCGATCTTTGGCTAACTGCCTCCAGTTGCGCACTCCAAGTTGGTTGAGGTCCCCTTCCACTTGCGCGCGCCACCTAAGGCGAGGTCTTCCTCTACTGCGTTGTGCCTCCGGGTTTGAGTCGAAGACTCTTCGGGCCGGAGCGTTGGTGTCCATTCGCTCTACATGTCCTATCCATCTTAGTCGACTGATGCGTACTTTTCTGACCAGGTCGATGTCGCTGTACAGCTCGTAGAGTTCGCTGTTAAATCTCCTCCTCCAAAGCCTGTCAACGCAAACGGGACCGAAAATCAATCGAAGAATTTTGCGTTCAAAACGACCAAGGAGATCTTCATCCGCCTTTGATAGCGTCCATGTTTCTGCGCCATAGAGTAGGACTGGGATGATGAGGGTCTTATATAGAGTCTCCTTAGTGGTTCTTGACAAGGCCTTACTTCTCAATTGCCTTCTTAGGATAAAGAAACAGCGGTTGGCAAGTGTAATTCTTCGATTGATTTCTGATGTGATGTCGTTGTCAGAATTTATAGCGGAGCCGAGGTAGACAAAATCCCTAACTACCTCAAAATTATAGCTGTCTGTCGTGACGTTCTGACCGATTCGTCGATGTTGTGTTTCCCTTCTTGTTGACAGCATATATTTTGTTTTGCCCTCATTCACCACTAAGCCCATTTTTGCCGCTTCTGTACTGATACTTGCAAACGCACCAGTGACAGCTCGCTGTGTTCTGCCAATGATGTCGATGTCGTCAGCGTATGCAAGTAGTTGCACAGACTTCTGGAAGATTGTGCCTCTGGTGTTGGCTTGCGAGTTTCGCACAATCTTCTCAAGAATGATGTTGAAGAAGTCACACGACAGCGCGTCACCTTGTCTAAATCCTTTTTTGACATCAAAGGTCTCGGTGAGATTGTTTCCGACCTTTATGGAGCAGCGAGCATTCTCCATCGTCATTCTGCACAATCGGACGAGTTTGGCAGGGATGTCAAAACTAGACATAGCTCTATACAGCTCGTCTCTATAAATGCTGTCGTATGCGGGCTTAAAATCGATAAAAAGATGGTGAGTATCGATCTGGACTTCTTGGGTTTCCTCCAGGATCTGCCGTAGTGTGAATATTTGGTCGGTTGTGGACTTACCGGGCCTAAAACCGCACTGGTAGGGACCAACCAGATCGTTGACAAAAGGTTTCAGGCGTTCACACAGTATGGCAGACAGGATCTTGTATGCGATGTTAAGAAGACTGATACCCCTATAGTTGGCGCAGTTTAGAGGGTCTCCTTTCTTGTGGATCGGGCAAACGATGCTGAGGTTCCATTCATCAGGCATACTTTCCTCCGACCAAATCTTGGAGACGAGTTGGTGTATGCTCTCTACCAAGTCATCTCCCGCTGCCTTAAAAAGCTCGGCAGTCAAGCCAAACCTTGGATATTGGTCTTAAGCTTGGATATTGCTATCCTCACTTCGTTTTGGTCGGGTGGACGGAAGTCTTGGCTTTCATCGTCTAAGTTGAATGGTTCGTTCTGCCTGACAGCGGAATTTGGGTCGTCTTCGCTGTTTAACAGTTTGCAGAAATGGTTTTTCCATATCCTCAGCACCGATTGTGACTCTACCACAAGGTTTCCTTGTTCGTCTCTACAGGTCTCTGTTCGGGTCTTGTTGCGATTGCACGTTCTTTTTACCCTTTGGTAAAACTTCCGAACATTGTTCCTGGAGTAGCACCTCTCTATTTCCTCGATCGCGCGCTTCTCGTGCTCTTTCTTTTTCTTCCGGAGAAGCCTCCTCTTTTGTTCGTAGAGCTCACGAGCTGCCCTCGTCCTTCTATGCAGCGCCGCTTTGTACGCGCTTTGTTTTGCTGCATGTGCTTGCCGGCATTCTTCATCAAACCAGGGGTTTCGTGAGGGTGGTCGTGTGAAACCCAGCACATCGGTTGCGGCGTTTCTGATGGCGTCTTGGCATCTATGCCACTGGTCTTCAGCACTTGATGCTGGCTGCATAGGACTTCTCGAGAGGTTGAGGGATACGCGATCAGCAAAGGTTTTGGCGGTTTGTTGCGATTGTAGCCGTTCAACGTTAAATCTCCTCACAGTATTTCCCCGTTGTTGTGGCGTTTGAGATATCCGCATACGCACCTTGGCTACAACAAGGTAGTGGTCCGAGTCTATGTTGGCCGCTCGGAAAGTTCGGACATCTAGAACACTGGAGGAGTGCCTTACGTCGATCGCAACATGATCAATTTGGTTGACGGTTTGATGATCTGGCGACCGCCATGTTCCTTTGTGGATATTGATGTGAGGAAACCATGTGCTAGCTATAGTAACATTACGCCCCGCAGCAAAGTCAATTAGCCTAACAGCCCTATTATGGCTATCAAATATCAACACGATATTTGATAATCATTGATACGTATCAACAAAATGAACGAATCGGTATTATGGTTATCAATCTATCAACATTTTTGATGAATAGTGAATTGTATAAGATTTAAGATCTATTGTGAATAGTTTTATCTGTAAACTTGGTATTACGGTCGTCAAAAAAATTAATATTCATCAAATTTTCTATCAACCACAAATTTCTTGTTGATACATATCAAATATTCGGGCGGTTCAAAATTTCTATTGATATCGAATCATACAAATTATTTCCTTGTGCCTATTATTAAAAAAAAAAAATTTTAGACCGAAATGTCCGAAACTTTCTTCCATCAATTCAATCAATTTTTCGATTTGTTTATTATTGCTTACCACTCTACTCCTAAATAAATAAACAATTGTTAAGAAAAAGGCGGATTTTGTTTAATAAAAACAACTTACATTATTTCACCAAAATTAGACTTCTGCCACAAAACAAAAACCAAAAACCAATTAGAAACGTCAAACTTCAAAATAGTACCCATTCTCAATGATATTTTGATTAGCATTCACAATGGGGTAAAAATGATCAATTGATACTCATAATACCAAATCATCGACGAATTGATAGAGGTTATCAAATATCAAATAATTGATATTTGATAGCCATAATAGGGCTGTAAGTCCGTTCCCAGACGTTATGTCGTGTAGGCTGTGCTTTCCGATTGTGCTACCAAAGATGTCCTCCTTTCCTATTTTGGCGTTAAAATCACCTAAGACAATCTTAACGTCATACTTAGGACATTGCTCATATGCTTTGTCGAGGAGCTCGTAGAAACACTCTTTGGCAGCATCGTCTTTTTCTTCTGTGGGGGCGTGAGCGCATATTAGGCTGATGTTGGCGAATTTAGCCTTGATGCGGATTGTTGTAAGGCGTTCACTAACGTGTCGAAAGCTCAAGACTTCTTGCCTAAGTCTGCCGCTTACAACAAATCCGCATCCAAATAGATGGAAGGTTTTCATCCTTCTTTTGCCCGGCCCATCCCACCGCACTTCCTGGATGGCGGTGATATCTGCTTTGTAGCAGTCTAGGGCCTCCGCTAATTGTTCGGCTGCACGCGGCCGGTTCAGGGTTCGAACATTCCACGTGCAGATACGAACGTCGTTGTCCTTTTTTCGTTTTCCAGGGTCGTCAACAGTGAATCCGTCCTTTTCCGAGGCTTTTGGTTGCTTCGCAACAGTATTTTTTTTTTCCGTGGTTGGGTAGTTAGCCCCACGCACAACCCCCAACTTGGAGGACCAGGCCCTAGATTGACCCTAGGACAGCGGGTCGGATATTCCGTTGTCAGTAACCCACTTCGGGGATATGAGTGCTGCCGTTGGCCCATAAAGGGTTCATCCGCCACCATCTCTATTTCAACACCCTGACTAGTGCTGAAAATTCCTTACTGACCTTAGCTCCAAATACGTCAGAGTAGCTCACGTAAGGTATCTGCCATCTTGACTGTTGGCACCACCGTTGATCCAACCTTTTGGATTCATCCGCTGTATGTCCTCTTTCTGAGGGGCTCATGTAAAACCTCTGAGACTCAATCAGGCAGTCATTCCGACAGAGCATTATAGTGTTGCTATTTTCTTCGTGCTCAACACTCGCGCTTATAAGTTTAGCAAGTCAAGCCCGGGTGGACGAGACCAGTATCCGGTGGCTACCACGGGGAGGTAAAATAAGCACAATTGATGTGTATGAAACAGTTGCAATAGCTGGGCATCGCCAGGTTGATACCAATCAGTGTCTACCCTATTCATACAACACCCAACCACCAGACAAAAACGATTAAATCTAATTTAAAACTAACATTTATCTTATTCTAACTTACTGGCTCTTAGCGAGCGCTCTAAACTTAATACGACTTTACATTCGCCAGCGGTTTGACAGTTGAAGCGAATGAATTTTGTTCAAAAGAATTATTTCTTAGTAGGAGTGTGTGCATATACGAATTCAATAAAGAAAAAAAAACGAATTCAAAGAGAACAAAATGCCTACCTATCTACTTTGTGCGACAGAATTATCCTATCTTGCTGGTGTTTTGAATAATATATCTAAAATAAGTTCCGAATTTTATTCTGAATAGCTTACAACCAGTTGTATCTACGTGGGAGCATTTGCTTCGTTGTCGCTTTTAATAGCTGTTTGTTATTACCAGCTTTGATCCATATAGATCATCGATTTACATGCACTTACAACAACAGCACATGATCCTGCTTCTCATCGAGATCACGAATCATGATCTGAAAATTATATCTACAATTTCCCACTAGATGGTTTGTTTCATTTTTAAATGTTGGTGTGCCTGTAAACGATAGCTACCTAATCACGTTGCCAGACAAAAAAAAAAAGAAACGCAAAAAATCAATTGTTTTTTTTTCGCGCACGAATTAAATCCCCATCCGTATTCCGTGTTATTTTCTTATTATAAAGGTATGTTCAGACCAGCCAAACACTTGATAAACAATTATGTTTTATAAATATTTCTAAAACATACAAAACAATTTTTGGTTTGGATCTGGACACAAAAAAAAAAAAATTAATAAAATGTTTCACAGTTTCACAATTGTGATGGGAAATCATTTTTGTTTTACAAGTTTAACTGCAGAAAGTGAGCGCTGTTTTTTGATTATGAAAATCAACCATCATCTCATCATAAAAAGGAACACGAAAAAAATCGTTTTCTTTCATAAGGGCAAACATTAGAAATATATCATCATTTCTTGTTCAAAGAAACTACTCATGCTTCATTCATGAAAGGATGAAACCTCATGTGCGAGCAACAAAGAAAAGAAACCCAAATGATCCCTTTGTTTGCTACCTACCCGACCGACCAGCCACCACCCCCAACCAAATGTTTCGGTTCACTAATCACAATTGTGATTATTCCTCTCTATTTTGGTACAAGAAACCAAGCACGACAGCAACGCCATCTGACGACTTCAACGCCCAAGAAAATGTTCGTGTTGATGATAGTACTACAGTCCCTATTTACGATGCCCAAACTACTACCTGCATGGCTTCTACAATCAGCTTGTTTGAAGTCATGGTCAGCTTGACCTCAACCGAAGAACATAATCTGTACCAGCCCATCAAGAGTTGTTATCTTTACTGAAGGAATCTCGTTCGTCGCAGCGATGACTCTGAAGTCTGAAAGTTCTGCATACCCAACGCGAAATAACTTACTAAGAAATGCCTTTTATTTCTTACGAGTTAAAAATGATTAACTGAAGGAAAACGAAAATGTTCATATAAATATATTGGGTCGATACGAAGTATTGATCCCTTTTTGTGATACTTATAGGCTGTGTCTGCATCCGGTCTGGGCTTGTCCTTTCCTCATCTTCTCAAAATGTGTCTGCATCTATAAATTACTCTGCATGTATCCTTTTCATGCTGGTAGTCTATATATAAGCTTCGGAGATGGATTTTTTGCGGTACCATCTATCTCTTCTTCAGAGGTTATCTTTGTCTCATTAATAAATCGCGTCTCTCCAGCGGTTCTTTGGCGAGGTCTTTCATTCCAAGAAACTTGTATCTAGCCACAGATTCTAGCCATAGAACAACACCACCTCCGACAATAGATTTCCACAAGAACGACAATTTTATTTTATCGAATGTATCCCCTTAGATCTTGGATAACCCATTTCTCTGTTTCGCATTTGCAGATAAAAGAAGAGCATTGCCAAAAACACCGCTGATCAGCATCGATAATCAAAGAACAAGAGTGCAGCAAAAATCAAGCAAAACAATTGCCAATAAATTTAATTAACAATCAAAAAAAGAGAGCCACAACAAAGCTTCAAAAGAAAACAAATCAAACAAACCACAAACATAATCAAAAGAGAATCGAAAAACAAACAAACAAAATGTCGAACCCAGCCGTTTCATCAATCAATAAGATCCACATAAACAATTCAACAAAAATGACGCTAAGCGATCGCTTTACGGCGTTCTCTGCACAACCGAAAATCCAACCAAGAACATCGCGTCGCGGCGTCGACAGTCCAGTGAGTCGTGTGGCATCGATCGCCAATCGGCGCCTATTGAAACAACTGGCCCAGAAGCACACACGGGAGGCAGCATTGAAACTAAAAAGAGTACGCATCGATTCACTACTTACTAACGCAAACAAAACAAATTTTTTATCCAATATAATGCGGCCAGTAGAGGCCGCGAAAACCAAAAGTTAGACAGACAGAGACTGTGCAGCACACAGAGTCACAATAACATAACTGATACCAAACTTTTTTCTTTGTCATTCCATTTGAACATTGCAGAGGAGCATGAAGCCGAAGCCACAAACAGCGGCATACAACCGGGTTTCGAATGGCGTTCCACTGAAACGCGGATCAATAAAGGCCCTGCGACTAGGCCCCAGCGGACATCTGATGAAAGCCAACAGTATAACAAATGTCGCAACGTAAGGATGATCTTTTAATTTGCCATAAAAAAAAAATAAATAAAAAATCAAGTTAGAGAGAACGGAGCGCGCGTACAAAGAACGAACCAAACACACAAACTCGTGCGCAAGATCGCTCTATGTAGTAATCAGCCAGTATATATCTCTAAATGCTTTATACTCTATCTGAGTGCATTGGGTCTCTGTCTTTCTGTGACAGGGACTTAATACCAGCATGGCTCTTGAGAACACACACACGTAGAGAATCAAGAATCTCAATTTTTTTGTCTAAAATTCCCCAAACAAACCCTCATATTGTGTATTTGCCCCTACAGAATGGAAGCGGATTTCTTGGGACGTGCCCCGAGACGATCCAACTCTGCGTCCAGAATATCGGAGCGCATGGGAGGAGGAAGGCGCAATGAAGCGCCCATCGGCAATGGTGGTGCTCGTCGTATTGGTCGTCCAGCGTGGCGACCAAATGCTCAGGCGAATTTCGACAGGACACCACCGCCACGTATGCGATCTAGGAGTCGCTCTAGGACTCGGCGGGCCGTCGCCATATTGCCCTCACCGTCTTCACAGCCAGGAATCGGGCAACGAATGGCTTCCCGTCTCCCACTGAGATCGAACAGCCGACCCCGCGCATTAGTCCGCAGTCGGTCACGAACAGGCAGAATCGATCGCACGCGCAGATTAATGGATAGTCGTGGCGCACAATCTGTACCAATCACAAGCCGCTTGGGCGTACGACCCACCACAGCGCCACTGTCCGGGAGATCTCGATCTGTCAGTCGTGGACGCCCTGCTGGTGGCAGATTTCCACAGCGGGAGGGTTTAGCTTCCGGGCGCATTCAAAAAAGGCGCAACTCGGCCAAGGCTGTGACAGCAAGAGGAGCCACCATGGCCAATAGCGTGCATAACAGGCTAAGCCGTGTCGGAGGAAGGTATACCGCTCAAACGTCCAATGCTCCAGCCAATCGCAGATTAAATGCGCCAGCAGTCAAAACCCGAGGCAACGTGACACGTGGACGGGCTCGGTCTAGGAGCCGTGGTGACAACAGAACAACCCTACAGCGCAACAATGGAACAGCAGTCCGAGGCGGTCCAGCCAACAGACAAAAGCGGGGTACCCAACAGAACGCACGTGGTCGTGGCGGTGTCACGCGTGGCACTCAGCGTCGAGGTCGCAGCCAGCTTAGAGGAGCCGCAGCAACTGGAGGTGCTCTACGCAACGGCCAGCAGCAGCAACCGCAGCGACGCGGTCGCAGTCGTAGTCGCGGTCGTGGAAGTGTCCGTGGCGGAGGACGGCAACTAGGTAAAAACGGACCAAAGTCGGTAGGAGGCTATTTGTGAGTGCTTCGCCGCAGGCTTTGTCAAACGAGATTGAGTTTTTCATTAGCTTTTAGACAATCCCAACTCACGATTTATTAACATTTTCTCATAATTTTGTAGGTCAAGATAAGCCCGATGTGAAGAAGGAGGACCTGGATAAGGAGCTCGATCAGTACATGTCCAGCACAAAGGCCTCGGATGGACTCTTTGCCTAAACCTTAGTCAATCAACTACCGAGCTAGGTGGAAGCCGTGTTTTGATTTTTTACTGTCAAGTCTACATGAGGAGTTATCGTTACGTTTATGTAGCTTAAGCAAATCTTCATTTAATTTTCATTCTCTGTCATGACTTGATTTCTCTTTTTTCCCTTAAACTATACATACACACAAACGCTTGATTGAATTTGTTATTTTAACCCAGCGTCTTGTTCTATTTTGTACTATTAATATTATCTACTGTGAAACTGAATTGAACTGATGTACATTATTTATAAGTAAATGTATGAAAATAAGACATCGGAGTTTTTCTTTCTTTTGCTGTTGGTGGTCACGCTGATTGGTAGTTGGTGGATGACGAATGTGTTTCAGGCGTACGAATACGATCGTCGATCGCTCCAAACATCAAGAGTTGTATTTTAGGTATTGAAGACTAGCACCTCTATTGCGAGTGTCAAAAACTAAACTATATACGATGGTTATCAACAAATTTTTGTGGATGGTATTGCGATTCCGTTTGTCAATAAATCAACTCGTATGCAATTTCCATTTCGAATGGAGTCAAATTGGTATTGTGATTGTCAATTGAGATCAGTTTTTTTGATAAATGAAGCGTTTAGAAGATGAAGGTCCTAAGTGACGTTTTTTGAGATTTGCATTTCTTACGAATGAAGGTCGTGAAAAGTTAAATTTCTGTCTATTGCCTCTATATTATTATGATTTAGCAAAGGATGAAGGTGTTATATGCAACCACTTTGTCCATAAACTTAATTACTTTAATTTTGGAAAATATCGCTTAAGTCCTTCATCTTCTAAACGCTTCAAATGTCATAATGTTTTGTCAGTTGCATTTTTGTGGACGATAAGAACAGACGCTGCAAAAGAAAATAAGTTTTTTAATATTTCAGCGTGGCTATCATTGACTTATTATTATATGGAATGCTATTAGCCAACTTCCCGCATGTACAAAAAAACTGACTGTTTTACAGCGGAAAACAAAGTACACTTCAAACGACTAAGTTTACTTTGATTACAAATTTGTATGTGATGTATGGATTTGTTCGTCAGCCTTATTGTGAGTTTCGCCCGGAAAATGTTTCACTTCAAACATCGAATCGACAGTGACATTTCGAACACAGGCGAACACACCTAATATGTGTTTTGACAGCTTGGAAAAGAAAATAAAGAAAAGTCTAAAAATTGTTGTTATTTTAAAAGAAGTAGTCTTAAAGTAGAATTATAAAAATGCTTAGCATAGCACTGCGGCTGTTAATACAAGAGGAAGAGAAAGAAAATTCTCTGGAACGAGTTACTCGAAGGCACATGCGATATAACATCCAATCCATTGGATTTGCGCGAACCATTGTAAGAATTAATAGCTCCTTGCATTTTTGTAAATAAATACCTGTTGTGCTATTTGTTTAGATTTCATCAGTATTATAGAATTAATAAACCAGCTTTCAAATATTTGCTAGACTTGCTTACAAACGTCTTGCCCCTGTCCAAACAAAAATTTGCGATTCCACCCATTGTGTTACTAGCAGGTTGTATGCGTTTCTTTGCAGAGGGTGGATATCAAAAAGGTTTTGGTAAGGACCACGAAGTTGGTTTGTCACAGTCATCTTTTAGCAAATGTATGTGGAAAATAGCAGTATATTCCGCCCGAAACAGTGCTGCCAATAAGGGGAATTTTTTCGAACATCAACAATTTTTCTTCCGGAACTCATGATAAGCGACAAATTAAATGTCATTTTTTTTGGGTGGAATATTAGGCCTGTTTTTTTGAGCTCCGTTCTCAGCAAACCAAAGTAAAGTAGGATTTTCAGCACACAAATTACAATAACTACTGCGAGTCGCGAAGTGTCAAGTAGAGCGCAGTTGTTGTAATTGCGTGCTAAAAATCCTACTTTACTTTGCTTTGCTGAGAACGGAGCTCAAAAAAACAGGCCTATTGTTCGGGCGAAACTCACAATAAGGCTGAGTGTTTTTGGTTTATTTATTTACCTATAGATATTTGGGTCTTCTACTTAGGCTTGGTATCTACTTAGGTCTGTATTGAATATTTTACTAAATATGAAAAGCGATAGGTATGTCCATAAAAGAAAGAAGATTGGTGTCCGATCATAAGTAACATGCTTTTCTGTTGAATTGAAATTACAAAAACAACAAGGTAAGCAAATGGATTTTCTGGAGATAGACGTAGGTACGAAAGATATCCATCTCTTTAAATTCATGCATCTCTGTCCGAGAGTTTAATTGTCTTGCAAGAGATTTGCAATTCAGCCGTTCGGACTAAAATAAATAATCTATGTTAAATTCATTCAGAAAAATATAAACCCGCAGACATTTTTCTATACGAAAATTGTCAAAAAAACTCCTCTATGAATTCTAATGGGATCTGTAATAAAATTCCGGAGTTCAAATAAAAACACGACGACTTGATTTGAAATATAAAAAAAGGAGAAGAAAATTAAGTGATGTCATTTTGAGTCTTTTATCCAACAAATTCACACAAAATAAAACAGAATTCTGTTTATCTTGAAATTGCACATACTACCTTTTATTCCTCTCGTTCTTAAATTTATAATTTCGCGGGGAATTAGTTGAATGCTGACAGTTCTTATACCTATATTTTCCCGAAGTCAACCTTTTCACACCAACCACTGATTCATTAGAAATTCTCATTTTCTGGGAACAAACCCCATTTCCAAAGAGGGTTTGCTTGCAGAAAAATATGTACCTGAGCCGCCTTACGTACTGAGAGTTGTAGAAAAATGTAGTTATTCAGGTATGAACTGTCCAATCTTAAGTGAACCTTTGTTTTATTCTCTTCTCGATGACTCTCCAGAAAGTCTTGCAAACATCCTAAACTTATATCAAATTTATTTTTTACTACGTATGCACTCGTAACTTGCAAACTATTAAAAAAGGAAAACCAATCAAAATGAAAATATTCGAAATATTTATTTCAAGTGTTTAGAAATAAAACAAAAATGCAATATTTTTCAATTTTGTGCATGCATTTCTACAAAATTGTGTTTGCTAAACTTAAAAACCACTTACATTGTTGTATTCCAACGAATAAAGGCGGAAAACATTTACAATTTACTAAAATTCGTTTATAATCGTTAACGTTCAGGCCGAACAAAAGTGTAAATTCGCTCCTACTACGAAATTCCATACCACAAATTTTAGGGGTTGGGCAACACTCCTCTTGAAAATGACATTTAGGGAGGATTTCTTTAGCTAATGCCGAAGATAAACATGGGTTTCTGAACATTGACATTTAACCCTACAGTTAGCGATATTCTGGCAGCCATTGACTTATTATGTATGGACTGCTAGTGAAATGCCACTTCCATAGAATCCCTGCCCAGAAAACGCGAACATAACTAGCGCTCGTGGTTCTATGCGAAAAATAAGTGAAACAAAATGACAACCATCTTGGATTTATCCATAGAATGCTAGAGCCACCTATTGGGCGTGCGTGGATTTGCCAAGTGAAACGGTTGAAATTCAAATTGTTGCGGCATTGTTTACAATAGATGTCATCTCGAAATTGTGTTAGTTGAAATAATTAATAATAGATGGAACCAACAAAATTTGAATAAAAAATCGTTTTTCCTTGTCCCATAAATTGCACAATTTTCGTATATTTATTGCGAATTAGTTTTTAATGTAACACTTTAGCATATATTTAAATCACATTTCTGATCAATAAATACTTATGATTGTCAAGAATTTCACATTCAAGTACATGAGAATTTAATTCATCATATCAGAGAAACTTGAATCATATTGCAAATTGCAACCAATTATACAACACTTCATTTTTTAATTTTAAATCTTTATTCAATTAATCGCAATGACACAGTCGTATGCAAAACTATCTGCAACAAAATGGAAACGTCAGAGGTGAGTTTCCAATTTATTCCGCTCCGAACCACGAAAGCTAGCGCTTATGTTGGAACCGACGTAAAGTTGTCTACTAGCGGTCCATATATAATAAGTCAATGCTGGCAACTATATTTGTTTATTGGTAAAGGGATTTTGGAAAGTGTGGAGTCTTTGCGCAAACTGCCCGACTGAGACTGATTACTGGTAAGGCCGAAAGACATTTTGCAACCGAATACAAGGGATGGTTTTCTGTATAGAACCAAACTTGTGAAAGGAGCCTTTCCCAGCCTAAACCTTCCAAATTCAGCAATTCCTTCAAAGAAACCAGGCATTATACTATCACTTGCAGCTGCTTTAGTGAGAAGAAGGTACTACGAGTTTCTACATTTCGTTTCCACTTTTATTTAATGATATACTTTTAATTAATCCTCTAAATCTAATCAAGATTATATGACACATCAACCCACAAGTTTGGGTGAGAATCTTTCAGCCAGCTTTCACTATTTATTCGCCTTCCCAGAAAGACCTTTTAACACAACTGAAATAGTCAAATGTTTCACAGAACAATATTGTGACAACCTTAGAAACTTCTAAGCTGGGTGGATCCTCCATCATCAAATCAAGCAAATCTGTAAAAATCATAATTACCAAACTTTTTATAAGATAAAAAGCAACCAAAATATATAAACAAAAACAAATTTATTTTTTGTTTACATTACATTCATCCCTACTTTGAACAGACTTTTGTGATAGTTTTACAAGATGAATTGACTCACACTATACAAATTTCGGACACGTAGTACTTAGACTTTCAAATTAATTTTGTTTTCAATTAGTTGGTTAACTTTTAATAGATAAATAATTATTTTTCTTACACGAAACACACGTATTCCTTATCCAAATCCTTTGCAAAACAAACAAACGTCAGAATTCTATAGGTGTCTACATATTCCTTTTAAATCCACCAGGTGTCGCACGAAAACTTTTCCCCTCGGTATTAGTGACGGTATTTTGTTAACATGTACCTATGGAATTGAATCTCTTCGCACAAGATGTCGCTTTTTTGTTTACATGTTTCTATGGCAACGAACATTTTTTGTAAAAATTTCACTTTTTTGTTGCTATGGCAATTTAAACTTGACGGCGGCATGTGCTTCTTTGCTAATCCGCTGTAAAACAGTAGCACCAGCAGTATATAAAAATGACATTTCACTAGCAGTCAATGATACCTATGCTATCTAACATTTTTGGTTTTAGGGTAAAAGTTGTCAGCAAAAAAACAAAACAAAAACAGGTAGGTTGGTTTAATAGATAAAAAAAAATAGTTTGTATTTGAAATGAAAAACAAGTTAAAGTTTTACCATCGGCCTGGCCGATGCTTTGATACCCTCCACTGCATATAAGTCATGCAAAACTGGAGAAAAAATTTGTTGGCGGAGCAAACTGCTGCACAAAACGCAAAGTAAATAAATGCAATTTTCTGCTCTTGACAAACTGTCAAATATCATGCTGCATCATGTCAATTTATTCACAATAACCATAAATTTTATCAAATGAGTTACACAATGGTATAAATTGTTTTGATTGAGAAATTAGTCAATTGTCAATTGATTGATATTTGACACTCGCAATGGGGGTGTAGGTAAGCAATTTGGTGGTAGTGCTCGAGGTGCCTTCATTTTTCCGGCAAAAAACATTATTTTAACTGACAACAGATTTATCATCTGAGAACGGGCATTCGTTGTTATGCGAGATTTGTATTAACGCATGAGCTTAAACTGCTGGCGACTGGTATTAATCTATAAGGGGCTGAGATTGAATCAACTCAGCCCTAGATATCTGAGGAGTGCATATTGCTCGATATCTGATGACTTATCTTAACAAATGTTTCGGATGTTCTCTCGCCCTTAAAGTGCGCATTGATGTTTGACTTTCCGATCCATAATTGGCTTGTTTGTTGACAAACCGTTCGGCAAGCGGACAAAGAACTAGCAGAGGCAGAAAATTGCTAAAAGGCACACATGACCCCCGCATGGGTGCCGATTTTCCACAAAAGAAAAAAAAAAGCTGGAAGTGCCGTTCAAAGAGGATGAACGACTGACATTAGAGGCGATGGCTGTGAAAAACAGGCGGAGTGCATGGCGCTGATTTTGAATCGTAATTTAGCGGCTTATGAAGATTCGCATTAAGGCTTTATGAACTCTTTACTGAGCACAAGATCAGCGGTCGAATCGCATGGTCCGTGAACAAGCAGTGAGTGACGGAATTTGTTTTTGTTTCACATGTAAAATCAACATAATTCCGTATAGCTCGTTCACGGAAGTGGCGATTCGACCCCAGTAGAGAATCACACAGGTATCATCAAGGTTAGCACAGTAAGAGGTTGCAAACAAGGAGGATTCTATCTCCCTTAATGTGGATTCTTGTAGTGGATTATCTACTTAAAGATTCGACAAACTATTGCATCAACTGTCAAGCATATGTGCATGACATGTGTCATTATATTATTGCCAGGGATAAATTTGAGGCAAACCTTTGTGATTTTATACAAAGGGGACAAGAAATAAATCAAAATTGTTGCATGACGGCTGGGCTTAGCCGGAATCTGAGAAAAATTGTAATTGCACTTTTCACGAGGAAAAGAAAACTTGAACAAATGAGATTGTAAAGGCAGGCGGGTACAATACTGAGATCAGTCAAAATATCTGGGACTAAACATAGACAGAAAACTGGTCTGGAAAAACATATAGACGCGAGATAACCAGGAAAGCAACGCGGGTCCTAATGATTTCCCGGGTGGGGATGGAGCCCGACCATCCTCAAATGGATGTACATTGCCATTGTGAGTCCAATGATCACAAGGGCGGTGATTCGGCTCCATGAGATGTTTAATTGTCTTTAGCAATTAGAGGGTTTCTTCAAGGGTGGGTGCGAGATGCTTTGAATTTCTTCAGAAAGCAGAGAATTTCCAAAGAAGATGTCTCCTGACGGCACGCCTGTCCAGAGCTAATAAAAGTTGCTTTGCCTTGGTAAGAGTGGCTAACTGACTTCTGGCTTCTCCAATAGCCCACGACTCGAAATCAATCAATAGCACTTAATCCTTTTACTTGGCATCGATTTCTAGGAGCCACTACAAAGTTGATGCTTTCTTTCTTCGTCTAATCCCAACGTCTTGATAGATTAAAAACGGAACTCATGAGGTGTACACAGATATTAGATTAGATTCTTAGGGGGAGGTGGAAACAAGTTGCCATATCACTGCGGCCACGAGAGGGCCTATTGTGATTTCCTCCAGTTAGAGCTTGCTCATGATACCGGATTTTGTGATGAATCCTAGTAGATCCTTGATATAGGGTATTTTATTTGGCTAGGACATATCGGGCGGATGTGGAAGTCTACAGTGCTTCGATTCCAATACATGGGCTCGTCTCATAGCAATAGAGGAAAACCTCGCCCTAAGTGTCGAACTTCAGGTGCCACCGTTTACAAAGTTAGCGAAATATCAGTTGAACTGGATTGAATAGAATTTCTGTTTACAGCGCTTCCTATGAATCATGTTATTCACACTGTTCTGTCTGAAACAATCCCGGGTTTGTTTGCTTCAGTTACCCTCCAAATAAATCGTCAGTCGGTCACATCCACCTTTTGACCAACTTAGTACACTTCATATGTGCTTTGTGTTGGGTTAATTGCTCCAATCACTGTAGTTCCTCCGCATTTAATCTTCGTCATTTTGACGGGATATCAGAATATAAAAGCGACGATTTGACACCCGCGCTTACTCGAAGAAAAATCCTCAAAAATCCTCAATTGGTCTCCTTGACCAACTCAATATAACCAATGTAGGATATTATATATAGTAGAAGAGCTGATTACTTCAATCCTCGCTCAGTCCTTATTTTGATGAGTTGTCGGAGGATTATAAGCGAGGAGGTAGACTCTTTCGGGCTTCTTTCGTCTACCCATATACAAATCGTCAACAAGTATGCGCGGATCAACAAAGCTTCTCACTGGTATGACAGATCTTCTGGATGGTCCTCTGACCATCTTCCCTTTCCCTCACTCATGTGGTATCACAAAAAAACTATCAATCCGCTCTAAATGTGGCTCTCTCTAACCTAACCTTACCTAACCTATCTATCAATTAATTCATGTAGATACAACACGCACACGTGAGCAATAATATTATTGTACGTGCACTCGGGCGTATACGCAACCTTTTTTTTATGTTCTTGAAAGAGTCTAGGCCAGTCTACACTTACACTGCTTACAAATTTCAGGTCTTTGCGATGGATTTGGCAAGGGTAAATTAAAAACAGTTTACAAAATCGAGTCCACTTTATGCCGTTTGGCGTGTGGGGCAACTGTTGTTCTGCCATCTCACCTTACCTGCATAAAACCGAAAAGGTCATATTTTCCATTCAAGACAATCCCAGCATCACCAGAATAATATACATTCAAAAGAAAAACTCATCATGAGAGGAAAGAAATGTGTCCATCGCACTCAGTTCTAAAACCGAAACAGCACTTACTATCACAGTTTTGATATTTCACCTATAACCTTTAAAATAAAAAAAGCAAACAGGAAAACACTCCCTAGTCATGCATACATAACACCCCAACCAATCTAGATTGCCCATTCTAGTGCCGCCCACACTCCACCAGATGTCGCTTGAGTAAACAACAAATCTAAACAAAATACCGCATGTAATCCATTATGTGACCCATTCATCAAGATGATCTCTAATAGGTCGGAGACATCTCCGCATCCTTGTCCTCTGCCCCTGGATGCAAACTTTTATAAATTTACTTGAAGTCCTCAAAAAAGAAAAAACGGCCCCAAACAAAGGACATGTGTGAAATTGACCCAAACAACATCATAGACACTTCTTGCAACAATGCCGTGTTTTTCTTGCAAAAGGTCACATCCTACCACTTAACCTCCGCCCAACAGAGTCCACACATTCCAGCTATTAGTCACAGGCAGCATTTAGATTTTATACTTGAATTTAGACTGTTGAAGCAACATTTTTCTTACCTTATCCAAAGCTTCCCGCACAAATACCTAGCGGTCGGGATGAGATTTCCGCCTTTTTTGCATTCCACTTTATGACTGTTTGTATTTCTGTTTTGCAAGGAATTTCACAGCACTCGAGTCGAGTTTTTCATTTCCTTTGTCCGATTAGAGGAAAGAAGTGTGTCCCTTCAAGTGAATCATATTGAAAGTACCTTGCTGGGGGGAACATCTGCGTTGTTATTTTTTTTTGAAATTGGTATTTATTTCGACTTTTTGATCGTAGATTGCTACCTAAATTTGAACGAACAGCAGGACTTCATTGAGTTGAAGAAAAAACAATGAATGCAGGATTTGTTTTTATTCATTATTGCTGCGGAGGTTTTCTCGTGGAAGAGTAGTCGTTGTGTGTTATTTGGCTTTTGGTTGGGGGTTTCCCTTTTTTTTTTATTTTTATTAAGCAGCATTGACGGTGAGTTGAAGGAGCGAACGCGCCAATAAAAAAAATTGATCAAAGTGTTGATGGCGACTTAAATGGTTCACAATTCTTTCTTTTTACAATCAAAACCGTTGCCTTGCAATATTGTATTTGGATTGTCATTGGAATTCATAGAGTTTGAGTGGCTTTAAAAAAAAAATCGAGAAATGTCTGAAATTGAATTTTCCTTATGAGGGTATGTATGTAGCTCGGTTTTGATGAAGTGCAAGTACGATGTGCCAAGCAATTTGAAAATCAAATAAGGAAATTGTAAAAGAAGTACAGAGTGGTTTGTGTGTTGTAAACCAAAATTGGAAGAACCAATGAAATCAGAGGTAGGTGAAGGTATTAAAGTATGCAGTTCGAACTGAATTGAGTAAAATTTTATTAGAGTGAGTTGGGCTAACTTGCGATGGTGAAACGGGCGACTCTAAAGCAAGTGCGAGATGAATCTAATTCCAAAATGTCGTTTTCATGATTGGACAGAGAATTGAAGTCCTTTATCGGACAGAGAATAAAAGTGTTTAATAATGTTTCTCAAGTAGCTATACAAGATTTATGGTAGTTGAAGACTAGTTTGATACACGCTGTTGGCAATTAGGTAATATAAGAATGGTAGTAGGGGAATGTTGGCAACAGTGAGACATTCCGAATAACTCCGAAGAAACATGTAGGAACACGTTGTTGTTGTATGTTATACAACAGATGTTCGTTCGATTGGTTCAGCATTTTGTGTTTAAAAAAGAAATAACTATTATTTTATTGTGTAGATTATATCATAGAGAAAACAATTAACTAGATCTTAAGGCATTTCGATGCATAGATTTTTTGTTTTGATTTTTTTTTTTTTTACATATTTTTGACGATTTACCAACAGTGAGACAAAATCCCGTTGCCATCAGTGGGACAGTGTCTCATAAGAGACATAAAAATGATGCTCCCAGAGCCGATTCTTAGCGGCCATTTTACATTTTTCATTTTTATTTCATGAATAATGAAATCGATTTTTTTTGATTATCTATTTATTTATCACTGAAGACATTTTTTGTCACTTATTTTGATTTTTGATTTTTATTTCGTTACTTTTATTCATAAGACTATTTTGCAGGAATCATAAATCCAATGTCGCGCACCACTTTAGTAAAATAGGAATTTTTATCAAACAAAATTTTGTTTGTTAAATTATTTGTTAAAGGTGTCTCACTGTTGGGGAAAGACTGTCTCAATGTTGGGGAAGGTATACCAACAGTGAGACAAAGGAGGTACTCAGCCATTTTGATTTAAATTATTTTATCGGTAAAGGTAAATTTTATCTTAAGTATGCAATAAACGGCACAAATAATATAACTAAATAAAAAAAAAGTAAATAATTGGCGCAACAGGTCCGTATGGACCCAAGCCTAGCTTCTCACAACCATTCGTCTTGTGTGAGTTTTTATTTTTGGGACGAATGGAAGGGATCTACAATTTTATGCCGAGTCCAAACGGCCAATTGAGAAGCTCTTTCATGACAGTTATACTCTCGGATGTTTGTCAGACGTTCGCAAGAGGTGGCGCAGTGAAAAAAAACCTTAAGTTGGAATTTGGGTTTTACTCGGGATTCGAACCTGGGACCCCTCGCTTAGTAGTCCAACACACTAACCACTAAGCCACTGCGCCGACTAATATAACTACCTATCTCAATATTAAAATCAACTAATTACTCGGAATACTTTTTTTTAGATATAGTCATTTGAAAAAAAGGGTCTCACTGTTGGCGACGCTCCCCTACTATTTTCATGTCACGAGTTGTTACACAATTATGATGGCGATTTTCTGCTCGTCTAATTTAGTACCTATATTAAACTATGTTTTCACTTATTTCGTATACATTTTTGTTGGATTATCAAACCTAACACTCGCCCACATCTACTACATTTTTATGGAGGAGTTTACACAGTAAAGTGATCAGGTGCCATTGACTTAAATGTGGGACAAATTCAAACCCAAATTATATACAACGCAGGGTTTCGTTTCCTGTAAACGTGTTGGATAATTTAGTTTCTATTAAAACGGAAATACCTAAAAGCAATAATTTACAAACCAACACAATATTTTTGTAACAAACGAGGCAAGCAAACAATAGCTGAGGAAGCATCTTTTGTAAATGTATTTTATTTCATTTATATAAGATTAGTGAGATGTGAGCTGTCAACAGAGAAAACATTTTAGATATATTCTGGACTCTCATCGAGTAAGACGACGATCGTCTGACGACGTCGTTTCGACGATTGTATTGCTTCGTGTAACACTAAAATGGTTGAATGGTCTGGACGGCGTCGTTTTGGACGATTCACTACTGCTTCTTATAACTTATTGAACTGTCAAATACAGACGATTGAACGATTGCTATTTTATAATCGTTTCATACTTCGTTTGTGGTTGCTTCTTGCTGGTTATAAAAATATAAAAAAAAACTCGTAGGCACTACAATCTCGATGTGTTGTTTTTCGATGACGAAGAAAATGAAAATTCGGTCCGACTAATGCGAGTGCGAAGGACGCTAAGCGATGCATCACTTCCAACAAAAAGTTAAATATGTTATAGGTAAACTATTTTTAAACAATAAACTTTGTACTAGTTTTTGGAAACAGTTAACTAAAGGAGCGGCTCGCGATCAACATAATTATATTCGCCCGATTTTAAGACTTATGGTGCTACCTTGGATGTCCTAGCTGGAGGTGGCTACCAATGGTTGACTGGTAACGACTTTGGGACTTCTGTTGCCCAAAGTACCTTTTCGGCGATAGTTTGTAAGACCGTAAAAGCGTTGGAACTAAAGCTATATCCAGTCTGGATTACATAGGATGTACAAGGATGCTCGTCCATGAAATTAATGAGGCTTTCCATTTGGCTTTCCGTTGCTGAACTAGAGTGTTAATTAATAAATTAGTTTACTAAAAGATATTTAATAGTTTAATGTTTTCGAATTTTGATTTGAAATAAACTAAGACTTAACAATGAATTTGACCAGTGACAGCATAAATGTAATTTTCGATCTGACATTTAATGCGTATAGTAGTTCTTAAACTGTTTCTCAAACTCAAACAGTTTAAACGATGGACGACACGACCAAACGATGAAATTGTCATGACACACGAAGCACACTTTTGAAGACGTCGTTTAATACAATCGTTTGGACGATGATCGTCTTAAAAGTTATGCGATGAGAGGCCTGCATTTACACCATCCCGGACGCGCATTTTTGCACGAGACGGGACAGAGAGATCTGTTTGTCCGCAGTCAATGTTATTAAATGCGTAAGAATGAGATCACAAATCAGACGCCTAAAGTGTAATGGATATTCTGTGTAGGAAACTGAAATCTTACTTTACTTTGCTTTGCTGAGATCGAAGCTCAAAAAACATAAAACATTTTAAAATTTTCTTTTGGGCCCGCTATGAAGCCTGGACTTTTGTGACGATCTCATAACCCCATTTAAAAAGCAAAAGTACCATTGCTTCTCTTTATGACAAATGATTCGGCACGAACTTACGCCGTCACAAGTAAACACTGAAAAACTGTATAAAAAGGGTCTTCCTGTAGTATTTGGAAATGTCCCAATAAATCTTCTTAATGTGGCCTCAGGAACTGTATTTACTTGAATGGTTTTTTGACTTTGTGGATCATAAATCATTATTTTTACAACTTGCACTTGTTGCGCATTATTACCAACAGTGCGCTTAAGTTGCAGTAAGTTCAAAACTTGCTGCCTAAGTCCGTCTCTGATGGCAAAAGCACATCCAAACCGGAGTCCGTCATTTTTTTTTACAGCAGTATTTATGTACAAATTGGATCTGCCACTTTGTGAAGAAATTCGTAGCCTTCGAGGAACGGTTCGGTGATCAAGAGCTCTACGTGTGTATTCGTAAGTCTTTGTCAAGTCAACGTTTATTAAGATCATCAACATAATCACTGTAAACGACAAATCTGACTCACTCCATTAAATTTCAAGCTGAGGATGTATATTAAACAGAATTAACAATAGACGCGTTTTTTTAGCTTCGTTCTCAGCAAAGCAAAGTAAAGTACGATTTTCAGCACACAAATTCGACTTAGCTTTGCTGAGAACGAAGCTCAGGTCTAATAAAGTAAAATCGTAAAGTTTTATCAATAATAATAAATTGTGTATAAAGAAATAAGCTTATAAATGGCATCTGTCAATAAAAGTCTACACTCCATTGAACCTAAACAAAAGAGGTTGAAATGTCAAACAATTGTCAATATTTATAATTTAATTTGGCGCAGTGGCTTAGTGGTTAGTGTGTTGGACTACTAAGCGAGGGGTCCAGGTTCGAATCCCGAGAAAAACCCAAAATTCCAACTTAAGGTTTTTTTCGCTGCGCCACCTCTCGCGAACGTCTGACAAACATCCGAGAGTATAACTGTCATGAAGGAGCTTCTCAATTGGCCGTTTGGACGCGGCATAAAATTGTAGATCCCTTCCAGTCGTCCCAAAAATAAAAAACTCACACAAGACGAATGGTTGTGAGAAGCTAGGCTTGGGTCCATACGGACCTGTTGCGCCAATTATTTTTTTTTTTTTTTTAATTTGCAATAAAACCCGTAATTATAGCGTCGTATATAGAAAATTAATGTCGGTTTTCAAAATTTATCCGTTTTGAGCAAAGTTGCTCCCAAAGGGAAGCATTTTTTTTTATCTATATTGAGCAGCTCCACTTTGTGCATTTCTTGCACACTGTTTTAGACAAAACAAAACCTATGCAAAGATCGGGTCAAAGCTGTTTATAGTACTGTTTCTGTCTACTCAAAGACTTGGCTAAAAGTTGCCTAAGCAGGTACAAGGTCATGAAAGCTTTTAAGGTAGTGCCGATTGTTTGCCGAGGAGATACGCTTCAAGTCCGATCTCCTTCTTGGAGGCATATTTGCGTCACTCAAGATAAGAATTCAGAAAAAGACAAAATGATAGATAGACTGGTTGAATTCTGCACCATATCTAAGGGTCGAGGCAGAGGCAGTGTAAAAGACTCGACAGCTGAAATGGAAAGAGACCTAGAGGTTCATTAATAAAGAAGATGTAAGGGTTTTAATTGGTTGTCCAATGAGGCACTGGCCACTATGATGATAAAAATGAATCCTGCCCACTCTTTATGGAGGGGCGGCAGTGAAAAACATTCAAAACTTGTGAATGTCCTGCTTTTTTTGAGCGCGAGATATTGAACATAAAAACCCAAAAGATTACTGAGGTCCATACAGAGCTTCAGTACCTTCTTTTGATAAAAATTGGACATCTGATGGCTCTGCCCAACACAACGACCTACCGCAGTATAGGTATATAATTTGACTATTTGAAATGCAAAAGAAGTTCAAGACAATTTTAAGACGCTGCCTTTGGTCTTTTTCAGGTCATTCGATACTTCCATTAAACCGGGTTTAGGAACGTATTCCCTGCGTGCCAACTCATGCGAGGTAAGCCCTCATCTTCAAGTTCAACCTGTGACTGCACTGTTGCGTATTTACTAAAAACTTTCCTGTCTTAAATTAAACACGTGTTTTTTTTTTGAACGTCACTGTACAATGTGTAAAGTTCGTCAACTGTCATCTACTATTCCATTGCTTGTCAACTAAAAATGTCACCTCAAATGTCGAAGAGTAATAATTCTTCATTGGAACTGACGAATGTTACAGCGAAGCCGATGCTCTAAAGTTTTTTATATTCTGTCTGTAGTTACCCATTTTAACCTCCTCACTGCTGGCTGTCAGAGCTTATAGCAATTTGCTAATCGCATTTAGTCCCAATACCCGCAGACACGCCAGTGAGAGCCCACGGTGGTCTCCTCATTATCGGAGTGTCGTTAGCATAAATGGCTTTAAAAATGTCATTCTATTAGCATCAGTCCTGGCAGTAGCATTTTCATCGGAAATTGACTTCGTAAAGGTATTTCACTGCAGGGCGTGCATAAGTTGTCATGTTTTCACATCTTCTTAGAACAATTTTGATCCTTAACACCCGACTCGACTTGACAATGGCGCTGCTGTTTTTTTTTGAACTAATTTAGCTTCCGTCGTTCACTCGGAGCCGGCAGCAATTCGCCGCAAAGTATTTATTATCTGACGACTTTATATAGAAGTGTCGTCAACTTTGGAATTCAATTTAAATTCAAGGAAAACTCATTTGTCCTGGCGCTCTTAGCGGGTACGATAACCTTCCTGTCTGCTGTTCTGACATGGACTCCCTTTACACTCATCGAAAGCAAGCACTGACCCGGGCTAAAGGCAGAGAGGGCCGCTTGCATGTTTTTGATTATAATAAAATATAATTGCGTTGAAACAACCGTGAATTAGATTCATCTCCCCAGCGATAAAATTCGTCCGCCGCCGTTTAGGGGTGAAAGCTATCTATAGACGCTCAGGTTCGGCCCTCTTATTTTGGGAACTCATTTATTTTGGCCAACAGCAACGCAACTTTCTTCGGGTTATTCGCTTCCATTATTCGTTTTAAGGATTAATTGAAACGGATAGCACATAAGGGGCCTGCGACTGTGTTAAATGAACATCTTATCCAAGGATTGGGGGCGTTTTTTGCTTTGTTGTTCTGACGATAAGTGATGCATAAATCTTGCTCAGCTTGTGTTGACTAACTTCTTCTGGGCGGGCGTCGAAATTGGATTCCCAAATAAAGATTTATATGCGAGAGTAGCTCGCTGCTCAGTGTCAAACTCAACATGTGGGTAATGTTGAAGATATTTTTTTTCGGGAGGAATTCATTATGTAGACGACATCTTCGCAACGTTGTCATCATCGTCCTTGGCATAGATAAGACGAACTTTCACTAAACATGAATAAGAATGACATTATCCATGTAAGAGCTGGAGACACAGTAAAGCTTTTGACAGAGATAGCGCTTAACGAGTCGTGGAGTTTTTTATTCCCCATTTGTATTGTTATTGGAGAAATAGACGCGACAAATAGCTCCCATTAAAGAGAGCGTACATCGTGCCTGTTTAGACCCTTCGCAGCTGTCTGATGGGAAGACGATTTAAAATTTTTGTTTTCGAAATAAAAAAAAAATATAGTTGGCTACCAAATGTATCAAATTTGGTGAACCTCTCAAATTGCTATTCATGCATTCTTTTTAGGTTTAAATTTGTGACATCTTTCTACCTGTTAGTTAGATGTGAAAATGAAAGTAATGCAGAAAAACAAATTAAAATAGAAAAGAAATTTAAGCATATATGGATAAGGAACAGCATAATATTCTTGCGTAAGGATGAGGGTGATATTGCTTTAAAAGTGAGGTGCTTTGAAGACCTCAATAAATTAGAATAACAATATAACTAAAAATATGAAAAAAAATAACTCAACTAACGCAAGAAATTGTGCTGCTCTTCCCATGGACAAACTAATCATCCATCAAAATATACGTAGTATGAGAAAAAATTTCGATTTACTTTTAGCTCATTTTAACGCTTATAATTTGAATGCAGTTTTTATTATACTTACTGAAATTTGGTTGTACGACTATGAAATATCCAACTACAGTATTCCCGGTTATGAACCCTATCCCAATTCCAATAATTCATATAGCGCAGGTGGTGTCGTAGTATACATAAAAAAGAATACGAAAACGATTGTAAAGTGGTAAAAATTAGTTTGATGAGTGCGGACATATTAAAAATAAGTTGCCGCATTTCTAACGAAAATTGTACTGTTTTGTGTATATACCGTCTGCATGAAAATAACTTAAATAAAAACGTTTTCATACAACAATTAAGTAACCTCCTTAGAGATAAAAAGACGCGAAATTTATTGGTTGTAGGAGATATAAATATAGATATTTTAAAAAATAACATTGACTCGGACAATTATCTAGCTTTAATGTCATCATTTGGCTTGAAATGTCTTATTATGGAACCCACGCGAATCGTAGAAAAAACACAAACATGCATTGATCATATTTTTGTAAGATTAGATTCTCAATTTACACATAAATTATCTGGTAAAGTACTTGACTACAAAATAACCGATTGCATGACTAATTTAAACATCGAAACTGTTCAATCAAGTAGTTTCGATAAATATGTCCCTTTTAAGGAAAACCGCAGGATTTATTATAATAAACTAATGGAGTGCTTAATGTTTGAATTCTGGGACTCTGTTTATGAGGAAAGTAATCCCTCAGTATCTTATGATATATTTTTGAACACTCTTAAAATTCATATTGAAAGTTGCACCGTTATTGAAAAAGTAGAAAATTCAAATATTAAACGTCTTAGGCCATGGATTGACAGAGGGTTACTTGCAAAAATAAACAAAAAGAACACATTGAGAAAAAAATGCAATCGTCATCCTTCTAACCAAAATTTGAAAAAATATTATCTTAAACTAAGTGAAGAGGTAAAGAAGCAAGTGGAATTAAGTCGGGATAAATATTATGCAAATAAACTTCGAAACTGTAAAGGTAATGTGAAAAATGAGTGGAGAGTGGTTAATAATATCCTTAACAAAAGAAATGAAAAAGACACAATTCCTAAAATTAATGTGGATGGTATGGAAATATCAGACCCAGTACATATTGCTAATTTAATACATGTTTTGCTACTATCGCAACAGAATCAAAACCACATACCCCGCAATACAATTGCAATTGCAAAATGTATGCAGATCTAGTTGAAGATACTACTCAAAATAACAGTTTTGTTTTTCAACCTTTCACACCAATTGAAATCCACAAATGTATAATGTCTCTTGATAACAAAAATTCTTGCACATCAGATGGCATAACTAACTGTCTTTTGAAACGTATTTCCTTGTTTATTGTCGATATCTTATGTCACTTGTTCAACTTAAGTGTTAATTGTGGTATTTTTCCTACGTCTTTAAAATGTGCTGAAGTCATTCCTCTATTTAAAAAAGGAAATCGAAGTTTAATGACCCCATATAGGCCCATCTCCATACTCCCAACGTTTTGTAAACTTTTTGAAAAACTGATCAAAACGCATAAGCATAGCATCATTTTTAAATAAAAATGAGTTTTTTAGAAACGAACAATTTGGATCTACTGAAGATGCTATTCTTAAGTTGTGTAGTGAAATTGATGACAGCTATAATTAAAATAACACTAGTTTAATACTCTTTATAGATATGACAAAAGCATTTGATATGGTCAATCACGATATACTTTTGGATAAATTGTATAGGTCTGGACTGAGGGGTACGATTCATAAGTGGTTTTCATCATACCTATCAGAAAGAAGTCAAAGAGTAAAATTAGAAGGAATCTTCAGCAGTCAATTAAAAACTACAATTGGTGTACCGCAAGGTTCAGTCTTGGGACCAATATTGTTCTTAATATATGTCAATTCAATATTTTACCAAAACTTCAGTAGTCGTATTACTGCATTTGCTGATGATATGGCGCTCACGTATGATAACAAAAGCCTTTTTGATTCAGTTGTTAAACTAAATATGGATTTAAGTATCCTGCGGCAATGGTTCGCAAAACATGAACTACTTATAAGCAATAAAACAAAAGTTATGATATGCAATTTAGGAGGTCCTTGTCCAATTAATTGTGATGTTATCTTCCACTCTAGCTCTTGTTCAAAACTGTCTTTATCTGTTCATACGTGTGACAACAACAACTTTAACATAGATTTAGTCTGCAGTTCAAATTGTTTTCAGATAGAAGGTGTTAAGAGTTATAAGTATCTGGGTGTTCTAATAGATAACAACTTGTCCTGGAAGGCACACGTAGAAGAACTAAAAAAGTATATGCTCTCTGCGACTCGTAAAATGTATCTCCTAAGAGCACATTGTTCAAAAAAAATTCTACTGATGTTTTATTATGGACTTGTACACTCTAAGCTTCAATACGGTATTGCAAGTTGGGGTGGAACTTACAACAGTACCATCGACATACTAAATGAACGTAATTAGGATTATCTGCAAAGAAAATCGACTAGCCCATACTTGGCCACTGTTCTCTAGCCTACGTGTACTTCCGATAAAACATCTTTACATCTTTAAGGTTCTCAAAGTTTTCTTCATGCGAAGCGGCTATAGTGCTACATTAAGAAGCTCGAATATATACAGACTGAGAGTAAATCATTGCGGCATTATATAACTTTGGGAGCCAGTGGAAGCCGTTTTTAAAAATTAATTTTGCCGTGCCGTTTTTAATTCAAGGGAGTAGGAGCAATACGAGCCAGTCGACACGTTTATCACATCGCTGTATGCATTGCCCGAACACCGCAGCTTTGGTCAGCTACACGATGAACTCATTCGCGATCGCATTGTTGTCGGAGTGAGAGATCGAAAACTCTCCGAAAAGCTTGAGATGGCCAATCCTTTTGCACTGGAGAAGGCTGATCACCATGCGAGGCAAAGCGAAGAAGTGCAGCGGCAACTGCGTGACATTGCCAGGGACACAGAGGACATCACCGTGGATTGGGTCACATCCAAACTGGATAAAAATAATAATCAAAATCCTACATCGAGCATCAGCTTTAACAGAAGTCGAGCAAAGCAAGGTTGGCGTTGTCGATCGTGCGGAGGTAAGACGAAGCACAATAGGGATGTCTGGCCAGCAAAAGGTTAAACTATTGCAGTGAACAGGGTCATTTCGCCTTGCTACAAAAACAGTCAAACGAGTCGCAGCCAAAGCAGACTACCGTGACCCAAAATTTCTCGGAGCGGTTTCAAAGATATGCAGCCTCGATGGACAGCTGTGGTCACAGTGAACAAGGTAATGTTCAATTGGAAGTTGGACCCACCCTCCCATGTGGTATAGTTCAACAAAAATTTAAGACGAAGGAGTGAATCCTTCCGTCAGACCAAATTCTGTGCGGGCCAAGCAAAGAAAAACTTCGTACCGTAGGCATGTTTCCAGGTGAGTTGGTCTATTTGCAGGAGCGAAAGTTGGGCACAATATACGTGGTTAAGGGGCTGGCGCAGCCCTTGTTGGGATTACCAGCCTGTGAGCACCTTGGACTGGTGAGACGCGTCAATCACGTTCAAAACTATACAAACGTGAATCCGAAGCAGGAGTTGGCGAAGCTGTTCAGTGGACTAGGTACAATTCAAAAGCCCTATTCAGCTGGAAGTCCAAGCCGTTCCCTTTGCTACGTACGCACCTAGGCGTGTTCCAATTCCGCTTCTCGATAAACTAAAAAGCAATTGGACGATATGGAAGGGGTCATCAATCCGGTGGACAAACCTACGGACGCCATTACTACAAAGAAGCATGGAGACATTCGCGTCTATGTAGACTTGACGCGGCTGAATAAGTTTGTGAAACGGGAGCGCCATCCTATGCGCTCTGCAGCGACTTAAAGAACCAGTGCTGTTTCCTATACGCCAAAATATCCGGTACCCAGACTACAACAATGTTGCTGACAAAATTTTTAGCGATTTTCATTTTGACCGCAAACAATGCACAAAAGCCATTAACTAATCCAATAGTGTCCCAACCTGTAACATGGACAATTTTCTGTCAGATTATGCTGTGCAAATAAAATAAACGTACCGACATCAATGTTAATCTCCGTTGAACCACGCAAAGCCAGCGAATGACCCCGTCATCCCAAAACAAATAGTATCTACCACAACAAAACAAATAGTTGCGTACAGATGGACTAATTTGCATTAGCGCATACTTTGTATTTAGATACTCGTGCACGCATCACCGACCAGAGTTACATTTCTAAATAGAGTGGCATAATTCATTTGGATTGCTACCGCAACCGCATTAGCAATAGTCCTCCCTCCATTACACGTTGAAATTCTATTGACCGACAGCGAATGCGATTATCGTCCGACTAGAGTTGACGCTTGACGGGTTGGGGCATAGCCAGACTACAGAGTGAAAATCAAAGTACGAAACAACCGCAGTGGGTCTTGGTTTTGTGCAACACTGTTGTCGTCTATGACCAGAAGTTTGGCCAGAAAATTACATGAAACATCCACTGGAACAGGTACCTACCAAATGGTCGCATTTTCCCAAATAAATTTGCATATTTACAGCAAATTCCCAAATACTCGTAGTTACCGACCATACCATACACGGACAATGTATTGCAACTGACTTTTGCTGCATTTGCATTTTGGCAATTTTGGGGGATTTGCGGATTTGGTTGCTGATTCGAGGAACTCTCCGCAACTACATTGGGGCTACGTACTTAGTATATATTTTAAATTGCATTATTTGCATCCATGTGTTTTATAACAGAATAACGCTGTTCTGTTGCGGGTGATGTGATTATTTTTAATATTGTTGCATGGTTAGTTTAACTTTAGGAGAGTTGTGTTTGAAATGGCCATTCCAAGGATCCAGATTGACACAGAGTTTCATTGAGCAATAGGTCGGGAAGTTTAGTTTTTAAGAAAAGTTCAATGTTTTCTTTCAACGGTGTATATTGAATTTACAAAATCACACATTCCTAGTACGGAAGATTGAAGTGATGCCCAATACCTAATCGTCGTGGGAATGAAAGGGAAAGCATTACCTAACACGCAAAAATAGTTGTCACGTATTTTGGTCGGCCATCTTGTTTACGTGGTAGGAATTTTAGGTAAGTTCAGCAAGTTGAAATTTTTTATACAACGAAATGGCTTCCGGAAGTGATAATCGGACAATTATTTATTTTTTTCGTGTAACTGACTGATGAATTGTTGGTTTAATTTATTGACACTCAATGCTACTCTCATTAGTCACGGTTTAAATCAGAAATATAAATGTTCTCAAGTGATTGCAGGAATGTGGGTCGCCTGAACTAGTGTTTATTTCCGTTTTACATATCTATTATTATGGGTAGAACATCCATGACACTTTAGGCGTCTGATTTTATTATGTCATTCTTACGCCTTTAAAAACATTGACTGCGGGCGAACGAATCTCTCTGTCCCGTCTTGTGCAAAGTTTAGGAAAAATGTTTAATTTATTTTGTGCCGGACTGTTTTTTTTATTCTTTTTATAAAATAGCTGTCAACTTTTTTTCGGGTCAGCAGTTCTCTACTTGGAAAACATTTTTTTTTTAAAAAGTATGTAATTTTACGACATTAATCCTGTTTACGTAGGAATAATTTTCATTGTGTAAACCCAAGTCGGCGCAGTGGCTTAGTGGTTAGTGTGTTGTACTACTAAGCAAGGGGTCCCAGGTTTGAATCCCGAGAAAAACCCAAATTCCAACTTAAGGTTTTTTTTCACTGCGCCACCTCTCGCGAACGTCTGACAAACATCCGAGAGTATAACTGTCATAAAACAGCTTCTCAATTGGCCGTTTGGACTCGGCATAAAATTGTAGATCCCTTCCATTCGTCCCAAAAATAAAAACTCACACAAGACGAATGGTTGTGAGAAGCTAGGCTTGGGTCCATACGGACCTGTTGCGCCAATTATTTATTTATTTATTTAAACCCAAGTAAAATAAGCTGTCAGTTTTGACAATATTGGTAGATCTGTCAGTAAAATATATGGGAAAGTTCAAGTATCGTATTTAGTAAGTCTGGCAGCTGGCTGAGTTGATGTGTCTCAGTTTTGAATGTGCTCCATAACGCAAATAATTTATAACCGTTTAAACTTACAATTTTATTAGAAAAGTAAATTTTCAGATTTTGAGTCAAAATTTGCCAACCCTGTCAACTGATAATTTAGCACTGGACAAAATCTAGTTATCTTTATATGTAACCTGAATGCTAAAACTATATTCGTCGGCTACCACTCCATATGCGTCAACTGAAGCAGCTGTTCATACGACGGATCTAGGCCAATCAAACCTGAGACACATCAAGTCATACAGCTGTCAGATTTACTAAACTAAATACTTGAACGTACGCGGTTAGGTTTTTATGAAATGACAGCCAGAAGAAAAAAGAAAAAAATAATTTGTAGTACGACTTGCAAATACGCAGGAATGGGAAGCCCCTGATTTATTATAGCCATCTAAATATTTCGATTTTCGGTCATAAACTGAACACTTATTTTATCAATTTCTGTAGCGAGAGTTTTTATATTCTTTTGCCCTAAATCTTTTCATATTTCGAAATCTTCATAAATACTAATATCAAAAAATTTTATTTTCGTAATACAAATGACAGATGGGAGATGGTTGAGAGTCCATACAAAAGATACGATTACAGATGTCACTTCTTATGTTAATTTGACATGCCGACGTCATTATTACGTACAAATTTGTCCTAAATTTCTTATAAAGTTATGTGCCTATTTCGGACTGGTTAAGTTTGAACATTTTATTTTACAAAGTTTTGTTTGGAGAAATATTTAGTACATTGTTGTAGTAATGGAATTGTTGTACAGTATTGACGATTTTATTATTATGGAAGAGTAATTCGCAAATAATTACCTCAATCCAACAAGGAAACAAAGAGTAGGAAGAAAGAGACCTAACCATAGATGTACAATGGGAAAGTGCAAAACGGTTAATGATAAACGTCAACATGACTATCTTCTATGCTTTAACACAACATATTGACAATCAATCTGTCTCTCACACTACTTTACCTTCGAAAAGTTATTTAGCTTTTATTTTATGATTGAACTCAAAGCTTATATCTAGTAGATAAAGAGTGAAATAAATTTAACCATTAGTTAGCAATCGGACTATTTACCTAACTATTGAAAAATCGGCCCTTAATGAATATTTAAATACTTCTAATAATAATTTATTATACGGGAACATCGAAAGATTCCGTAAACTTTTTTAGTATTTATTTTGAAATGAGTGGAATGAATCCTATATCATTCAAAAGGTACTGTGCCATAGATGTGCACAGGAAAAAAATCGTGGCTACATGTCGCCATTAAGACTGATAAAATATATTTAAAAATTCCCCATACAAAATGCTTAACAGTAATTGATCGCATTTTGGTGACATTCAATTTGTCGCCGCCATATTGCAATAGTAACGTATTAAAATATATATAAGCTTAGATTAGAACCTATTTTCGAAGGAATGCAATTTACCTACAGAAAGCAACTTTATACCTAATTTTAATTCAGGGGCATATATCTGCGAACTGCGAGGTGTTGACGGTTGGTTTCAATGATGTTTCTATGGTAACGAACATTTTCCGACACACATTTTTTGCTCTGAATTTTTTTTTTCTCAACGTGAACCTTAGTACGCTACCCGAGCTAAATTTTCGCTCTCATACAAAATTCTATCCAAACTTTAGCTGAGCTAAATTTAAGCGAACCCATTTAGCTGAGTGGTACGCAGCTCGATCTTAATAATCAAACTTTTGTTTCAGAATGTACTTCATGTGTCTGTCAAAATTAAGCGTGGCCATTTAGTGGGGTGTCACGTTTTCTCAAGCTAAATTGTGACAGATCGTTGTGTAATTGTTGTTCTGTTGCGGAAAAGTATGCAAGGATGAGCTTTTTTAATTATTACATGGACGTGAAGTACCTGCAATCAGAAATGGTTGAAATAAGAGAGCATTTCTGTGACACTTATCCATGGCGTACTCTATGTGAAAATTTAGCTAATGTTTTGAGAGAAAAGTCCAACAAGCAGATAAAATTTAGTGTAGCTCCAGCAGCGTACTGCGCTTGACGTTCTAATATGTTATTACAAAATCATGAGGAAAACTTTTATTCAAAGGGGCGTATTTTTTCGATATCTAGATGTTGCTATTGCGCTTAAGCATAGTATCCTGCTCGCGCTAAATTTTATCTCCCATACAAAAAGATAAAATTTAGCGAGGCAGTTTGGCAAAGAATTTTCCTGTTCGCACGCTTAATTCTTAACTTCATATAGATGGGCCGATAAAAGTCTCCACTCATTTAGTTCGCGAAATAAATGTCCAGTACATTTAATCGAAGTTACATATTAAGAAGTTTGTGTTGCGTTGAATTTGAGTTTATTTTTGGAGGAAACCGCAGAGAATATTTCATCGAGAAAGAAAAGAAAACGCAAAAGCCCAAAAAACCTTTTATAATGCTAATGGAAAGCTTGTTTTTTTAAGCTTCTAATAATTTTACGTCTTTTGCAAATCGGCAGTTTGTTTGCCTTTTTTGCAAATAGGAATTTATGGGACACGAAGAAAAGTGTCTTCTTCTGCTTTATATTTTGGAACGATTGAAATACTGCGATGCCTTTGAAGTTCAAAATTCGAAAATTGTAAAAATTACGTTTACTGAATACTTTCATAAACAAATAATTTTTGTACCATCTAAATAATGTTTAATAAGTCAGTGAGCTTTTTTCTTTGGTGTGGAGAAACGAAGTGAAGACTAGGGACGCTAAATTTTAGCGCGAGCAGCGCGACTAGCCTTTATAAAAACAAAAACAAAATAATTATCGAGAATTCTGATACGTTTTTTAGTATTACATTCTTAGAAAAGGTAGAGTCGATTTTTGACTCCTCCCTAGCAGCAACCCAGGTTGTACTTGTCCTATAATTGCATTACCTCTTCTCTCCTCTGTCCCCATTACCTTCAAATTATAAAAATCCAAGCACCTACACCTGACCCTGATACTTTAAAGAATTTTAAAGTAGTCTAATACCTATTTCCAACGTTGTTATTAAAATACCTTTTGCGTCACGCTAAAAGAACTCTACCCCCACAACACCACCACTGCTATTCTATTTTATTCGCAATTTTTAACCCATTTATCTATTTCTTCCCCATTATTTTGTTGCTTTTCTCTTTACCCCAAACAATCGCACGACTACCTCAAAAGTTAATAGTAAGGGCTCGGCTAATATCTTTGAGACAAATACATAAATGTGTATCAAAAAGTACCACCGAGCGAATATATGTAAAGAAATGATTTCATTGAAATTATCGCAGAGTGAGATAAGCTTGCATAAATGCACCCCATTTGGGCTTTAAGTCATACAGGCACACAAACACACTACAGCCTTGGCAATACAACGTTAATTGACCATGTTCCAAGTTGAGCCTTCCGCGATAATTATAAAAGCTTATTCCGCAGCCGGGGGACGATATATTCCAGTTCTGCATCGAGGTAGTTTTATAGTCCCTCGAGTACATTAAATGATTTCCAATTCAATACAGAGATGCATTTAAAGCGTTAAGTGTACTGCATTAAGTGCGTTCAAGTGTCTACAATATCCCGTCATCGGCGCCACCCCATCAATGTTTATCCCAGCACTCAAGAGCCACACCAGAAGAGCGAACAACAAACCTGCAGTCACATATCTACCACGTGTCCATGAAGCACGTGGTCAAAAATATCCCAAAACAAACGTTTGCCTCTCTTAAAAGATTTTCCCTCTCACTAGCTAACAGGTGTACAAAGAGATGGAAACTTTCAAAAGCTTTCCCTCCGGAAATTGGGAAATTCAGTGCACTGCACACCACGTCGAGGCGGTCCAGCGTGGAAAATCTCGTATCAGCGTTAGTCTCCGTTGAATTTTCCCTCAAATCACACGCGCGGATTGCGCGTCATAGCACACAAGTGTGCCACTGCGTTCCGTTTAGTTGCGTAAAACGTGAAAAACCACTCTTCAACTAAGTGAAAGTGTTTAGCGCTTTAGCCGCGATGTGGAAAAGAGGGATTCTCCCATAATTACTCGCAAAAGGAATAACAAATTTGCACTGTACCGCCGTCGGCTGACGTAGTCCTTATTTAGTGTTTTCGTGTTGACGGTTATCAGAGTCAGTACTTCAATTAGTAGTGCGTTGGTTTTTTTTTTTTCAACAAAATTCAAGCAATTGCTCCGTGCTGAGACACGCTGTTATCTGATAGAACTTGTGTCGCTTGGAATACTCAAATTAATTGGATTAACCATGGTTCCTGATTCAACAGCATCCATCTCTTGAAGGATAACACTAGAATGTAAGTTTTATCTTTTACCATTGCACACCACTTGAGATTTCGTTGCACACTCTGTTGTTTAATATTAACGGCTGCAGTGCAGATGCTGACGATGGCCTTGGTTCATTCCGAGATACAGCTTGTAATTAAGCGTTTTCTTTTTTTTGTCATAAATATACGTGGGGGGATATATGAACTGGGAAAATGCTCCAGAAGTGGATCATTCAAACCGAACACAAAAATGAATTAAGTGTTGGGCTTTTTTATGTTTACTTTGTGTAAAGGAACAGAAAATGCTATCGGCTTTCAGATAATTATGGCTTTGTGTGCATATGATGGAAATTATATTTCTCATTCATCACTCGATTTATTTGGTTTTGAAATTTGGGACGGGGTAAAAATGTATTTCTAGTTGTTGACCCTCGAATAAAAAACTAGTTAGTCTGCAAAATGGGTTCTTGCTAAATTTAAGACTCTTAACTCTTAAAGTTTGTTACTGGACTCTGACGATGAAGTGTTCTTAAGTAACCCATCCAAGAGACGATTTAAGAAATTGTGCAAAATTCATCGTGATGATGAAATCAAAATTCCTCCAACAGCAGCTGATTTAGATGTTGACCAAGTAGATGGTCTCAATAAAATTAATTTCTGAAACTGAAGTTATTGTCATTGTAGGTTATATTCCACTGAGGAGTCCTTACCTGATACATAGAGCATATATAGATTGTGCCTCTATCTTAAATAATTTAAAAGATCGTCAGCACATTATCCTTCTTAGGGACTTCAATTTATCTAACATAATTTGGTCTCTTGATCGCGATGATTCTAGACCTCTCCCATTTATTATTTTAAATTAGATTATGAGCGTGAGGCTATTGATGCTCTTGCCCAGCTTGACCTTTGTCAGATAAAAAATGTTCGTAATGAATTTAATAATATCCTTGATTTGGTATTTGTTGATTCCGAACTCGACTTTAGTATCAACAACTCTCTGATCTCACTCTTTCGTAATTCTGTTTTTCATCATGCATGCAGTTTGAATTTTATGAATTTTTTAAATCAGGTTCCGTGATACATATTTTTTATTTTTTTAAACAGCAAATTTCAAACTATTTAGATAGCATATTTGAAATAACTGTAATTTAGACAATTCTTTCAATTTATTTGTGAAAACTTAGAAAATGCCAATCGATTTGTTTACACCTAAATTGAAGTCTGTCAAGGGTAATAAACCCATTTGGTTTAATTTAAAAAATAAGAAAACTAAGCCCTATAAGCGATTCCGTAATAGTTATAACAACCCGGAACTTCTCAAAGTTAATCGGACGCTTCAAAAACAATTTGATGTTTTAAAAAAGTTTCTTTACATACATTGTATGTTCTTTCTGTCAAATCTAATTTAAAGACAAAGAGTAAACGCTTTTGGAGCTTTATTAATAGCAAAAAGCAATCTAATAGTATTTCTAACCGTATACGTCTTAATAATGTATCTTTATCTGATCTTTCAACCATCTGTAATATGTTCGCTTAGCACTTTTAGTCTGTATGATCTTGTGGTACTATCAAAGCTAAAGTCCCAAGTAATAACTCAAAGTCCTGTGATTTCATATTGGCAACTTAGAGTGTTCAATCCTTGAGGCTCTTTCTTTATTAACCTTGTATAAAAATCTTGGTATGGATGGCATCCCGCCAATTTTACTTCAAAAGTGTTCCTTCGCGTTTTCTGTTCCTCTTTGTTTGGTTTTTAATTTGTCTCTGCTGTCTGGAAATTTTTTAAAAGATTGGAAAAGCTCGTTTTTACCGGCCATATATAAGTCTGAATCGAGACAGGATATTACTAACCATCAACCAATCCCTAAAATTTCTACTATTCTTAAGTTGTTTACGAATTTAGTTTGTGACAAACTAACACTTCTTTTAAAGAGTTTTATCTCACCGTTTCAGCATGGCTTCATATCAACTACTACAAATCTCTCTTAACAGATCACATCCAGAATGTTCGCATAAATGAAACGTTCTTGTCACCAGTTTATGTTACCTCTGGAGTACCTCAAGGTAGTCAATTGGGCCCCCTGCTCTTCCTTTTATTTATTAATGACATTCCTGATTTGTTTTGGGGTTCCCGCAGTGTCTTACTTGTCTTTAAGTGCGATGTCCGAAAACGAAAACGTATACAATATCTTAAAGTTTCTTCGCAACGCGACCTTTTTGATAAATAACCGAGATCTGACATCGAAAGTATTGGGCAAGTTAAAAAAATCCGGTTAAAAGAGGCAGTGCTCCCAAAATTGAAAACTCGTTTGAATGAATGGCTGACAAAAAGTAGGTCTAGGTAATTGTCTCTGCGCCGTACTAATAAGTAAAAACTAACTTTAGTCTCGACTTTTAATTTGTGGAAACTCACAATCGCGAAATTTGTACGGAGAATATAACCACTGTGAACTACTATTATTCACATGCTTATTTTGAGATTCGAACGAATGTCTTCGTTCGAATGAATTTTGTGTGAAATTCGAGCGTTTAATATTCATTATCGAGAATATCCAAAATGAATTCAAATGAATTCCGCTGTCGAAATCAGCTGTTTAATATTTTTTATTTTATATATAGTGACCATACTTTTGTTTTTTTGTGGAGCCTGTTTTTCATGGTTTTCTTAAAATTATATAAATTTTTTAAAATTTTTATTACTAGATATATCAAAATGTCTAATTAGTTATACAAGGTGGCGCAAAAATAACCTTCCGATGTTTTTTGGCTGTAATTTAAAAAAAAAATTAAAAACTTTGATTCTTCTTGTGGATTATTTTTATTTGGTCTTTTAATTTTTTTTACATCAAGTCGAGAATATGATGTCATGTAAATGGCCGCCGCCACAGTTGATTGTCATTTGAGCCCTTTTTATGGCATTTTCCATCACTTTGGCCAAAACTTCCGGCGATAGGTCCTCACATTTTTGACGGATATTGTCTTCAAGAGCTGCAAGAGTCTGAGGCTTGTTGACATAAACCCGCGACTTCAAAAAGCCCCACAAAAAGAAGTCTGGAGCGGTCAAATCAGGCGATCTTGCGGGCTAGTGCAAATTGCCAAAAACGACCCGGGAACACCGCTTTCAGAATATCGGTTGTGGCTCGCGCAGTGTGTGCCTTAGCTCCGTCCTGTTGGAACCACAGGTCCTCCAGTCCTAAATCGTCCAATTGCGGTAGAAAAAAATCGGTAAACATGGCCCTTTAGCGCGCACTGTTCACTGTTGTCGTTTGACCAGCAGCGTTCTCGAAAAAAAAAAAAGGCCGAGTCAACAGAGGCGATATTCTCGGCACAACGGGCGCTCCGGGGCCCGCCACTCTTGGCAACGTCTCGTGTTGTGCCAGTCTCTTCGAGGCGAGCGGCTAAACGTCGCAGTGTTTCACCAGTAGGCGTTGGACGGCTAGGAAATCTGCGACGAAATTCACGTTGTGCCAAAGTCACCGACCGATTATTGCTCAAATAAACAGTCACCAATATTCCGCGTTCTTGAGCAGTGTAGCGTAACATTGTTTATTAACGTGTATTTCGCATGTGTTTACTACACAAATGTCAAAACAGAACTGACATTAGGGGCCAATCGCAAAATTTATAGCATTTTCTGATAAGAGGATTACTTTTGCGCCACCTTGTATTTTGACACGCTAAAGTCTGAAATTTGAATATGAACTTATCTAAAATAGTTTTTCAAATTTTGCTTAAAAATTGCGAATCCATATAAATTAAGTAAAGAATGCTGAAAAAAGAAGGTATATGTTATACTAAACCTCAAGTTTTCGCCTTTATTTATTCAACTCAATTCTGTTCACACTACCTTCCAAAATGGTTACTGTTCAAATCAAAACAAAATTTGTCTTGTTTGTATACAATCGGTGACCAATAACAGAAAACATGGCGATTGTTGTGTTTATGGATTACGAAGAGGAAATTCCATACAGGAGGAGAATAATGGAAGCCTCAAATCCATTTCCGAAAACAAAATCCACTGTTATGTGGAATATCAACAATTATCACTTTTTGACGTTAGGAAATTACAGACGAATAAAAAATGAAACTTGTCATTTGTCATGCAAAACTGGTTTTGTATGGGAGGTACCAGAACTTGACCGACATAGCCCAATTTTAATATCAACCTGACGACGATAAAAGTAAGTCCTCTCACAAAATTTCACTTGCCTAGGTCGATTTGTATCGACGCTATCCTGTTTTCAACAGACAGAGAGACACATGGGCTTAATATTGATTTTGTATGAGAGGTACCCGAACTACTTGACCGACATAGCCCATTTTTAGTAACAACTTGACGACAATAGAAAGACTGATTGCATTCCTGCAGCAGTGTAGATTATTAAATAAGATCGTATCAAAAATATATAATTTATTTATAATCATCAAAAGAACAATAATTTTGTTGATGGTCTGCTGCTGGTATCTTTTTGAAGTCCCTACAAGTTTTATTTGTTAGTTCTTTTTGCGTTGAAAAAACTGGAATGAATACTATTTCATCTCAACTATATGATTTCGGTCGTTTTATGATTGCGCAAATGTTTTGAAGTATATTGCATACTTATTTCCAATTGCAAGTTTGCAAATAAAAGACGCTCTCTTGATAAACATCTGCGAAGTTATATTGAAAAGTAGCAACGCTTGGGGGCAGTAGCTTTTTACGTGCGAATTATTGAATACAATGTTACCCCACATCACAAAGATATTCGAATTATTTATACTTGAACGATTCAAAACAGTTGATTGGTATTCGCACCATTGGCATCAATCATTCAAACTCGTCTTAACCCAATGCCTGATAAGATAACAGTAGATGACCACCCTGAAGTGTTTATAACGAACCAACTCTTAATGTCAATATCGCTATTTATAATATAATTCGCAATAAATTTCAACTGGAGCCGCTTCACCCTCGCGTCTTAGTATTTGAAGTTATAAATTTAATTGGAACAAAGATTCATGCAAATATTGGTCAGCACTGTTTGCAAACAAATCGCTTATATAAATAATATAACATTTTTGCTGAGTTCATGGTAATCAGAATTTGAGCAGTGTTGTTAGAACTCTCTCTTCATTTTTCCCACGAAGCGTAGGGGAAAAGGCGAAAATCTTTTCATCGAAGCAAAATTCTCTTTTAAAACCCCTCGACACTATTTGTGAAGAAATCTAATTTTTAAAAGTAAAATTTGTATTACACGGAGAGAAAATCACATTAAATTTGATCTGCCATACAAAAATGGCTGCAAAGACAAACTTTAGCGAGGTAGTTTAGCAAAGCAGTATCCTGTTCGCACTCTTCGTTTTTAACGTCATATAGATGGGCCGATGACAATTCTACACTCATTTAGCTCGTGAAATAAATGGTGACGTTCAAGTATCTAGTTAAGTAAATCTGACAGCTGTCCGACTAGATGTATCTCGGTTTTGATTGGTTGAAAGTGGTCATATGAGCAGCAGATTCTGGAGGAGTAGCTGACGAATCCAGTCAAGAAATTCGTGACTGAGTACTTGGTTGACAGTTCGCATTTGTGGCTGCCGTAGAAAAAGTGACGTTTCCGGCTAATCTGGTTTTTGCGTTCAGGTTACATCTTTTCCAGGCCAATCTAGTCGACTTAAGATAACTAGATTCTTGAAAGTGCCGGTAGATTGGATCGAAGATAAATTTTGACACAAAATAAGAAGAAAAATTTGTTGTTAATTTTACTTTGGAGGAAACCGCAGAAAACATTTGTGTGATAAATAAAAGAAAACGCGAATCCAAAAAAAAACTTTTCATGCGATGAAAGAAAAATAAATTTTTGCGTCTTGTGGAGGAACGACTAGATATAGGGAACTTGCAGGACAAATCCCTCTACAATATTGAGGCAGTCAACTCCGACTAGTACATATGGTTTTTGTTCCATCTATATCACGCTTAATAATTAAGCGACTTTGGTGTGGAGAAACGAATTGGCGACTAGGGACGTATGAACTTTCGTTTTGGCAAATTTCTGAAATTCCCATGATTTTGCTGTTTTTCACTTTTTCCCACGGAAGGTTTTTCTCACATCCAAATCCAAACTATCACTAAAAGGGCTAAAACCTATGATAATAACGCCAAAGTCAAAATAAAAGCATGACTTTGTTGTTTTAGTATACAATATTCTGGCTCTTAATAAAATGTTATATTGAACTCATAAGCGTTCCGCTTTGTGTGGTAATCCCACCTCATGGACAACTTAATCTTGAGCTCTTGTTAATTATATTGGTCCAATTGGGAATGCCAACAATATTAGGAATCGCTTCAGCAATTCTGCCTACATAATTTCCAAATGAATCACTGGTGATGTGTTTAACGAACCTTTGGTTGATTAACTTGAATAAGTGGACAGAGGGGAATTCTTGTTACCTAACTTAATAAACCGCCTACAGTATCAAAGGGAAACCTTTAAATCGATGAATATTTGATGGGTGTCGAATGGGAGTGTACGGGTCCTTTTCAAGCATACCGGAGGCGAAATATTCGATAATTTTTTGGTTATTTTTTTTACTTTAATTTAATGGATGTTGAGGGTAACACGATTTAAAATATTCTGAGTCTTTTTCATTGGGAACACCTCGAGGTAGAACTTTTGTATATTATTTGCTCGGCGCTAGACTTTCAAAAACTAGTAATTTCCTATCAATGCAATTGCATTGTTATCTGGTTATTTTGGTGTATGTCTCGACTTTTGGTTTCAATTTGTCCTTTTCCTAGACTGGCTCTGACGGCAGGTTAATGAGTAGTGACTGTGGGCCTTATCAATAAACATTTTTAGTTTCGATTCTACATTTTAGTAAAGTGCTTTTCATACAAATTTTGCAATTGTGAGCTTGCTATGTATTTGTCCTTTCGCTCAGAATTTAACCGAAGTCAAGTTGTTTCCACTTGGGATAAATAAGCGTGATAAGTCTCCGAAAGGCTAATTGTCAAGAAGAGTACCTCCAGTTGTTGTAATTGGCTGATGGAGACTAACACTCTATTTAAACCATACCTAAACTGTGTGCACTCAAAATAAACTCAAATTAAAAACGCACGAAGCCGTGTATCCTATAATCATATTAAGTGGCAAACGCAGGTCTATTTATTGCAAGACGAAAGAAGTACAAACCAGAGCCCTGTTACAAGAAAGTACAAGTAGGTAACAATCTAGTAGACTAACGCTGCTTTGTTTGGTGTTTAAGAAACGAGCGGAAATCTAAACTCTGTGTTTATTTGGAGCGTGAATAACTGTAAATGACAATACAAAATAAGCTGTTGATGATTTTTTTTTAGAGCAGTGCTCCCACTTTTATTTACAGTGAAACGTCAACTAACTTTGTTAATAAATAAAGGCTTTTATTAATTGGAAAAAGTTCTTACGTATAAATACTATGTAAGTCCCTTTATCACCGAATAGATGGTTTTCATTATTAGGACTTCTAAAGTACCTACAATAATTCTTCACGGACAAAAAACATACAAGTGCAAATTTGTTTGTTTTTAAAACAGCATTTACAACGAGGCGGGACAGATAGATGTGTTTGCCCGCAGTGAAGTTAATACTGGCGAAGGAAAGAGATCACAAATCAGACGCCTAAAGGTTCATGAATGTTCTACCCATAATTCTGTGGTCACAAGGCAAAACCGCCTAAGTCTGTTTTACTCATTTTTCAGGGGAGCAGTTTGAAGTTTTTTTTACTCCATTGACTCTATTGACTTAAGCTGTTGTTTTTATTGAAATTGTAGCCACTTTTTTAAAGATATAAAGCTGAAAAAATATACAAAATAGATTTGGGTACGCTGAATCTAATGGAATTAAAATCTCAATTTCGTCTTAAGTCGACTTAAGCGGTAATGGCTTGTGGCCACTGAATTATAGAAACGTAAAACGAAAATAAACATAAGTGTGTTTCAGCGACCAACATTTCTGCAATCACATGAAAACATTTCCATTACTGATTTAAAACATGTCGAATGAGAGTGGTAATTAGTTTAAGTAAATTTAACCAACAATTCATCAATCAATTACACGAAATACATAAAATAACACTTGTGTGAGTGCTTCTTGAGTGGATTCTGACTTCAAATCGAGAAGCGAAATTCTCTCCTCAGAATCACCAGAAGAGTATTTTTTGTGCCAATGGAACGGTTTCAGAAGTGATTTTTTCGATTCCGGACTCTCCCGGACGCTTCTTTTTGCCCAATGGAAAACGACATAAGTAAATCTGACAGCTGTCTGACTAGATGTATCTCGGTTTTGATTTGTTTAAATCGGTCACATGAGCAGCTGTTTCAGTTGACGTTTCTGGAGGAGTAGCCGACGTAGAAAGAGTGACGTTTCCGGCTAATCAATAATACATAAATAATTGTGCGTTCATCACTTCCGGAAGCCATATTGTTTTGTAGGAAACGGAATTTTCTACGCCATCGCTATAAAAATATCAATAAGCTGAACTTACCCTTAATTCTACCACGTAAACAAGATGGCCGACCAAAATACGTGTCTGTACCTTTCTGTTAGATGGATTTTTAGTGTTATGCATCGATTTAGTATTTCGTGCTAGGAATGTGTGATATTGTAAATCCACTATAATTCTACATGGGTACCGTTTTTGAGAATGCATTTTATTTAATTGAAGAAGAATTTAATTTTGAATTGATTTTAAAGCGAACATGTCTTCAATCTCATTTGCCAAGTTAGTTCTTGAAAATGAAGTTAAAACTAAATTATAAGACGCAAAAGGGACATCAAAATATTATTATAAATTGCGACTCATAGGATTGTGGTACAGGTTCCAGCTGTCATCTCTTTAAACAGATGCTGCTTGAAAGTAGTACTGCCAACGAATAAGTAAACCTCTAAAAATAAAACTCTTTATTGTCTTCGAATAGGTTTTTGAGCAGCTGGTGCTCTATATCATTAGTTTTATCAGGGTGGAAGAGGAAGGCTTAACTAAAACTAGAACAAGTGAACCGTCAGCTGTCAAATTGGTAGTTGCTGGAAAAGTGCTACAAAATCTAAAAAAAAAAATCTAAAAAACAAAGTTTGATTTGAATCTCGCAACAAATATTTTCAAGTCAAAATTAGAAGCAAATTCTGTTTCCAAAATCGACAACTTAACTTACTTATGTTTCATTTAAAATGTTTTCGAAAATATAAATGCTAACAATATTCCTGATATTGATTCATTATCAAGGACAGAACATAAAAATAGGTGTACTTTCCAGTCTTTCAATTCGGTCAGTCCATTGCATTCTTTTAATAAGTTCTGATTGGATTCCGATCACTTCCACGTTAATTGAAAAGGTTACCAAACTCATACGCATTCAGATAAATTCACAATAGGTACCAGATAAGCTTTCTCTAAATCAGTACATTTAAATAAGATCAAATCTGTTAACAGCTTTAATGTAACAAAACATTTCTGTTCTACAAAACAGACCGATAATCAAAATCAGGCATCAGCATTAGTCTACAGTCGCAGGTGGAGGGCAAACAAATTGAAAACAGCTTTACCCAAAACGTGTCAAAAATGTCAGATATCGCAAACCGAAACTCTAGGTAATTACAACTAAGAGGATTTAAATTTGAATACTTCAATCGCCCACTCATTTTCCCTCTCGTTTGGGTTGTAACATACTGCTTTTCAGTAACAGCAGTTCAAGCTAAACTTGTTTGCTAAATGATATCATATAGATTACACACTGTTGCACGCTCATCGGCATAGAAGTGTTCCTTTATACTTTATTGACATTTTAGAGAGGGTTAAGGGTTGCGGTTAACGCGCTAAGATTGAATGTATTTTTTATACCCTGAAGGTGGTTACCCATCCCCATGGATTTGCATTAGCTACACGTGTGTGGTGCGTAGCGCGAGGGGAAACAAATCGTGTTGTAGTTGAAATGCGAGTACTTTATGAACTTTAGTCATACATTTGTCTGCGCTAAGTTGAATGCAAACAAATTCATTGTGACACCTAACATGAGATCATTATTATTTCTTTTGTAGCGATAAATGGCCTTGTTCAAAAATCTAGCCAACTAGATTTATCTGGGAGAGATTTTCATTGAGCGCAAAAACTTAATAATAAGCCGTCTACGCTGCTTTTAAAACGTCAGGCATAGCGCCGATCGAAAAGTCAACTATGTCAAGAGATTGGGAATGTACAAGAATTTAGTTCAGTAAGTCTGACAGCTGGCTGACTTGAAGGGTCTCAGATGACACGAAATCGAAGGAACGTTAGCCAACGAATTGATTCAAGAAGAGTGGATATTAAGTTGACAGTTAGTTTATTTGGCTGACTTAGGAAAAGTAACATTACCGACCAATTCAGATTTTGCTCTCAGGCTACACATAGTTCAGACTAGATGTAGCCACCAAAAGATAACTGCGTTTTCAATTGCGCCCATTCTTGGTTAAATTCATCGTCTACCTCTTTTTAAATGTCAGCTGAAAAATGAATTTTCCGTCCGACAACTGGCAGACTGAACTAGCATTTGCATTTGAATGTTCTTCAATATTAATGCGACGAATATAGGAGGTCAATCAGTCAGAGGATATTGTTTAGTTAAGATTGTAACAGTTGACAGCTGACACAAGACATCTGCGAAAGGAAATTTAAACGTCAACCAAAACATCGTCATTCCTACTTTATTATCATTGGATGTAAATATTTCTTTGATGTAACCTACCTATGTCAAGTAATTACCTACACATAACAGATGAGCCCTCCTGTCATATTATTCTTCTCTACATTTAACTTAACTCATCATGATTACACAAGGCACACTACTCGTATACAAGAAAACCCATAAAACATTTATTAATCCACCCTTGGATATTATTCTCGAGCAACACTCATCATCTCGTGTGACATTAAACTGACATAAATGTAAAGCAAACAGTTGACATCCGGCTCTGACAGACACGGTCCTTGTTTACCAATGAAATATATGTATATCTGAGTACATTATAGTATTCTTAATCGCTCGTGAATGATGAACGAATATTTAGTCGCGCACTTTATGTCATCTTCAAAGCAATAATGTCCACTAAACTAGGAGGTACACACACACACACATCGAGTTCCGGCCGAACACTACTCTCTACTCCTCTCGTCTTAGTGGGATGATGACAGTTGTTGCTGGCAGTGTCCTGGCTTTTGTATGCAATGGTGTGAGCATTCTCTACCTCTGATGGTGTCCTTGTTCATGTCCTCATTTTGTATGCCACTAGCAACCGTAAAGTTTGTCATTCCGCGTCTTGCACACAACCACGTGGGCGTGCTGAAGCCTTTTTGTCCCCAACCACCATTAGAAATTGCTTTCGAGAAGAGCCCCTAGGCGTTTTGTGATTGTGTCATTGAATGAGTGGTGAGCTGTGTAAGGAAGTGTATATCTTGCTTTTTCTGAATAGGACTTCTCATGCGGGCTTGCATGTAGGTACATACCTACAGTCGCATGTACAACTGAGTTTCGCTTGACTATTCCGAAGATGCTGGGTCTTTTGCAAGCCTCGGCTGTTTGCATTCGCCATATAGTTTTTGGGAGCGCTTTTGCGTTATGTGGCTGTCTGCAAATTTGCGATGGTGAAAAAGCAGTCGCATGTGCAAGGGTCCAACTACAGTAGAACGTTATAATTAAAAAAGCTAAAAATATACCCCTGCTGGTGTTGATGGAGAATAGCTAAAACGAGGATGAATTGCTTTTACTGTGCCTTGATGAATATGGGTGCAAATGTGCACAGGTGACACATGGAAAGACTGACTAAAGCTTGCTTTAATGCAAAATTTAAAAGTAATTTAAAAAGTCATTGGCATGGAGTCCTTGTGGGAGTAGGTTTAAAAATGTCAAGGTGGGGACGAGTGACTGTTTAATGGCATTCATTTGACTTTATTCACATGTACCGTTTGAATTGTGTTTGGTAGATTGGTGACCATCACCTTTGGAAATGGAAATTATATATCAAAGGTCGAGAGTTAAACAAGATTTTGGTGCCAAGTCGGAAAAGAAGAAGATTTAAATTCTAGTTGAAGACTGCATTTTTCAAAAATACTCTCTTTGTGACTTGTAGCAATATTTTAGGCCTGCCTTTGTCAATTTAAACACTAGAGCTCAATTTTACCCATTTAAAGTGTCAACGTGCATTCAAATAGAGGACGACTTCTTTGGCTCTGTGGTTAAAAAACAAGTTCTTTCTTAGTTCTGGGGCGGATAAAAGCGACCTACAATGTTATACCTTAATGCATTTATGTCCTAAAAGGTTTCGAGCGTTACCGTGAAGTATTGGTCATACTTCTAACATTTTTTGAATTTGCATTTAAGATTTGTGGACCTCCTGAAAATATTCCAGATCCCAGTATTCGCCGTATTGCCGATTGATCTAATTCTTCAAAGATTTTAAATATTCGTTGGCACATGGAGGTTCTTCTTTTTCCCGCAGGAATTGATTGCGCATTTGGATCCTTTCAATTTCCCCTGAAGGCGTTTTTATTTATTAGGTTGTGATGCTTGCACATCAACCCAATAGCCCTGTCCGTAGCTACCTCAATCAAGTTACTTATCGCTGGGGAATGTACTTTTCTATTTCTGCACCCATTCTTAAGCGAGGTCTTCCTAAACTGTCTTGACCCTCTGAATAGGAATCGCAGCCGCTGGATGTCGGAAGGTTGCTCTTTATTCGGTCTGCCCTTGCTAGCCGTTTAAAATGGCCAATTCGCATTAGGTTGTTGAATCGTCCACTCTAAAACCCGTAAACGTAGGTGGTACCACGTAAGTCTTAAAAGTGCTCCTAAATCTGCACTTGCAAAATTTGACAAATAGGTTTACGTAGCTCTTAGTTGAAGATTGCTCAATAAAAACCGGTCTTAAAGATTCAACTTTTATGAAGGGAGAAATGTTCTTTCTATCTCCGACTTCCTTCAGAACTTCCATGATTGCTTCGTACTATACAAAAAACTGACCGAAGATCTCAAACTTGCTGTTAGAGGTTTTTCTGATTTCCTAGGATTCGTTTCAATAGAAACTGACTGCACACTGGAACTCGTTGAACATATTTTGGATACTCCGAGTTGATTAGGGTCCTCCTGGCTTCGCTTTGTCATCTTAGGCAAGGTTTTCTGTAACTGCTCTACCTTTCCTAACGATCTTTTACGTCCGATGCAAGTTTTTTCTTTTAAAAGTCCACTCCCTTGACGAGCAACGAGGCGTCGTTGAATAGTCTACTTAGGCCGGTTTCATTCACTCGAAGTTGAACACAACTTGGGGATTTTTATTTTCAACTTGCGAATTTTCTTTTATTCACTCAAAGTTGACTCGCTCAACTTTGGATATTCCCGGAGTTGAGAAAACCTAAAGTTGGTCAATAAGAATAAGAATAGAGACGGACTTGAAAAATGGGACGACCATGACTTATCTATGAGTGAGTTTGGAGAAAGTATTGTGCATCGCGAAAAAGTTGAAATTTATTGTATATTTTTATAAGTTCGTGATTTTCTTGTTCGATAGACCGTGTAAATTAAACCCGTAACAAACTTGCGCGGCAACTGCTGCAAACAGAACATCACTTTTACGCGAATGCGAAATGTCCGGCGTTGGTTGGCAGAAGAATGAGGATCTTGGAACATCATTGCGTCGAGACCCAGTCGATGAAAAAGATTTTCCATAAACAGATATTAGCGGTAACATTACGAATCGAGCCCAGGGAAGAACTCTGGACAAAACCGGAGAGTTTCATTGGGTAAGTTTTATAGTGGTAGAGAGACGAAAAGAGACCCGACGAGGTGGTCTGATACTCTATACAACAAAAACCATAGACAAAGAATGAAAAGTAAACAAAGCATGCTTTGCCCATAACAAAAATGACGGGGGAAATCAAAATCCATAGTTCAAACTGACATATTTTGTGTCATGTGCCACAAATATCCCAGGGATATTTTTGAAACAGCAATCAGGCCAACTTCTGAATTTCAACTGCGGGATTGAGAATTAAAGAAGTGAACAAAAGCAATTTTCAACTTGCCGCTCCACTCTTTCTTTTAAATCAACTCCAAAGTTATCTGCAAGTTGAACGATAACTTCACAAGTTGAACGATAAATAGTTATCTGCAAGTTGATCGATAGTGAATAAAGCGGTCCCTAAAACAACAAGCTCATGTCAACAAAGAATTTTTACCTCAAAACGGCCAAGGGTTATTTATAATCTTAATTTTTTTACAAGACTCCATAATCCATATCCTTTGGATCGGTAAATTATAGGACCATAAGCTAAATAGGTAGTAAATAGGCTGACAGCTTCGGCCAAAAAAGAGAGATTGCTTGCAAGCTGAATTTGACTTTGGATGTAGCCCAGTTTGAATTCATGTATTTGTGCCTATTTAAATCAAAGGGGACACACGCATACTTGAAAAAAAAACGAATGTCAGGTGGATTCTCATTTCAATATCGAGGGGCTGTATTGTAAATAATTTTCTTAGTTGCAGGTTAAATTTTTTCGCTACATTTTTATATAAATACTAGCGGACCCTCGCCTGCTTTACTAGGCGTTAAAATTTAAAGTTAAATAAATGTTGATGGTATTTTCATACGGATTTCTTTTTCAAAAACATAACATGACAAATCAATTGTATTAAAAAAAAAATCACGTATAAATGTTGTATCTAACCACATTCCAGAAAATTGTTGAATGTCAATAATTGTTGTTGATCAATGAAGCGAATATTGAGACTATCTCTTCTGGAGGAAAAAAAACAATAGCACATTCATAGTTGTCATTTTATGACAAAGCAATTTCACGTATGTGCGGTGTATAATAAAAATGAGAAGTGAGAAGTGAAACTTCTCTCTTTAAATGTTCATAGCTATATAACGTTTAATTCGATTATTTTTAATTGTATTGGATTGTATTTTAATTAAAAAACAAATCCATATAAAATTATAACTTTAATACATCGCAAAAACATTTTTGTTTGGATTTTGCATGTAGTTACAACTTAGATTTAATTTACTTTAGTACTCTTGTGTCTGTCTAAAACCTAGCTTATGAATTTCACAGTCAAAAAAGACATGGCGCAACATGTCCGGGGGGACCCTAGGCCTAGCTTCTCACAACCATTCGTTTTGTGAGAGTTTTCATTTTTGGGACGAATGGAATGGCCAAATCCAAACGGCCAATTGAGAAGCTCTTTCATGACAGTAATACCCTCGCATGTTTGTCAGACATTCGCGAGAGGTGAGAAAAAAAAAACTTAACTTGGAATTTGGGTTTATTTTTTCGGGATTCGAACCTGGGACCTATCACTTAGCACTCGAACATACTAACCTCTAAGCCACTGCTTAGAAACTTATCCATTAGAATTTTTTTTACGTATATGAATTAAAATTCACGAGAATTCACTTCCGTTGCCTCAGATCACAATTTTCGCAACACATTCACGAGTTCACTTCACTTCAAAAATGAATTTGAAAGAATATTAAAAAAAAAATTTTTATATCTCGCCACCTATGGGGTAAAAAACTACCCTATCTTTCAAGTTGCAACTTACTATGCACATCCACAAAATTTCATTGACATCGGTTTGGTTGTTTCGGAGATTGACAATACCATACAAACCATATACGCATAAAAAGAGGTATGTTCACTAAAATGCCTGTTACTCATGAACCAATACACATACAAAGACCGTATGTATATAAAGACATTGGTATACTGATGTCACCTTTCATTTGAAATTTCCAGAAACAAAATCGGTTCACGCATTACGGAGAATATCAATTTCAAACACAATGCAACTAATTTATAAATATATAGATTTGTTCGATTTTCTTATTTCTTGGTATCAAGTGAAACTGTTTGTGTTTCTGTAGTCTATATGCAATAAAAATCAGTTCTAAAAACCGCAAATTCATTAATTAAAAACATATTTCATAAAAAGTACCTACTTGAAACAATCATACGAAATAATTGAATCAACGTTCAATTTGTTCTGTCTAAAGAAAATGAATATTTGTTTTATGTCATTATTTCCCTTAATTTTCTCAACCTATTTTTCCTTTCACATTCCCATTTTTTTCGATATTCGCCGACGGTTTTCCTTTCGATTGTTTTGTGAGCGATTTTTTAAGCAACTAACAACAGCATTAAATAAAATTGAAAAACTGTACTGTCGCTTAAAAAAAGTGTAAGAAAAATATAAAAAAAAAATAAATATCAGTTGCCTGGAATAAATTGTGGGAAGACACAATAATAAATGTGTAGTCATCATTTTACAACAAAATTTTGGATGCTTATTTTCTACTCTAACGGTGTTATTTTTATTTTACTTTTTATATTTATAATCTTCTGTAAATATACATGAAAGGACATTATTTTCATTCATTAAATGTCTACCAGTACCAAAATATTTTCAGTTTTTTTTGTAGGTAGCAATAATAAAAAAAAAATACTTACTAATATAAAATCTCTGACAACAAATGATGTAAATACGTATTAATTATCGTTAGGCAGCTATCCTACATTTTAATTAAAATAAATTCATTTCTGTTGATTTTATCTATTAGACTTTTTTTTATTAAAAATTACCATTATTCATATTCTCGACTGACACAATTGTTTCCAATGCAATTTCATTAGTTATGTCAATTGTTTCAAATTGTCTAATAAATTTGATTTGGTTTTTTTTTTTTGTGTTGTTGTTTTGCGTTATTAAACGGAATCTTCAGGAAAAGATTATAACTCTGAAGTCTACCCAGAAATGTTCATTCCTGTCCTCTGAACCCCATCATAATTTATTCGTTTTTCCGACGAAATGATTTTTCGCCAAAAACAACAAACGAAAACAGAGACAATAATTGTAGGAACAAAAAATGTCTTAATTCCACGAATGAATTTTTCACAGTTTATTGCTTTATTTATTTATGTTGATTACATTAGCTATTTTACATTGTGTGAACTATATGTTTCATGGTGGAATAAAACAACTGATTTAGAACGCATCCCCATCAGCTGATAGCAACTCACCAAATACACTAACTCTCATTCAGTGTTCTTAGCATTGTCTCTTTATTTTTCCTGCGAATAGTGGTAATTTTTCCCTTTTCACTAAACTCAAATTACATAGATTTTTTTATGAAAAAATCTTACTTTTAAAAGTAAAATTTGTATTAATCGGAAAGAAAATCATATTAGATCAATCTTCAATATAAAAGTCGCAATTTGATTACATTATAATGACTATTTTTCGGTGCAAGAAATTATTGCCAAAAGGCAAATCTCTTTTTTTATGGACTTTTAGTGCATTGATATTCATGGTGAAATGTAGTTTGAATGTTTTATTTGTCAGATTATTGATATTTAAAATTGTAATCTCTTCCATTTGTCCCAAAAATAAAAACTCACACAAGACGAATGGTTGTGAGGCCTAGGGTCCCCACAGACCTGTTGAGCCAACTATTTTTTTATCATTCTCACAGTTTTGATGTTTTTCCCTTTTACTCACGGAAGGTTTTTGGGAAATTCAAATTCCAAGAGAAACGTGGATTTGCTGAGTGTCAGTAGTTTATTACACCTCCCGCCAGTTAGAATTGATTTTTTGTTGCTGCTTCACACGCATTCACAGACAGTACAATTGAGAGCGGTAGAGGGGTTATTATTGTACAAATTTGCATGGGAAATCGGGGAGATGTAGGAAAGCTGTCAGTCTATTTCTACTTAGTTTATGTATATGACTGTCATGAGAAAGACAATGGGGATGCTCAAGTATCTACTTTAGTAAATCTGACAGCTGTCTGACTTGTTCTGTCTCAGTTTTGATTGGCTTAGATCGGTTACATGAGCAGCTGTTTCAGTTGACGTTTATGGAGGGATAGCCGAAGAATCAAGAAATTCGTGATTGAGTACTAAGTTGACAGTTCACATATATGCGGCTGACGTAGGAAAAGTGACGTTACCCACTAATATAGTTTTATCGTTCCGATTATATCAGACCACTCTAGTCGTCTTAAAATAACTAGGCTTTCGAGTTTGATCTTTGTTTACAATTATGCAATTTACAGTCTTCAGTTATCACCTCGCTCAACTGTAAAGTCAACTCTCCCACTCACACAGATCTTTTTCCCCCAAATGTCCGTCTGTCTTCTCTATCAGTGGTGTTGCCTCTCTTGTTTTAATGTCGCCACTTTACCTATGCCTTACATTTGACGATGTAGAAGTAATGTATACAAGTTATGGATTTCTAAGAAGAGGAATTATTAAAATTTAGCACTCTGTCTAGGCGGTCCGACCTGTCATTTCGACTTTATATGGAATAAGTTACCACAATCCATCCCACAAGGAGCTTACATCTCAGTTTATGTGAAAAGATACAGAAGGTAATCTCATGGATGCGAAGGCTCTTCTATTCAAATAATCCGAAAAGAGTAACTTTCGATGTGGATTACCGCTTCCTCGAATTCCATTACGCCATGAACTCGCCAAAATACTTTGATCCTTTCTCATCGCACATGCACAGTTGCGAAAAAAAAAAACTTCGCAAAAGTTCTTAAAATACGTACAGGTTTATCCTCAAGTTTGTCTTATTTCCTTTTGTCCCTTTATTGGACTTTCCCTATGTGCACTCGGGTTATGTTTCTTATATGTGTTTGTGCGGGTCGATAAACTGCTAAACCAACACCGGCAGTGGCGGACGGACAGTAATAGCAAATATTGTTTCTTTGCACCCTCATCAAAGAGTTGTTCCTCACACTACTGCCACTACTAGCTGGAATCTGTTATCGGTTGGGGGAGGGCAGGGGGTGCCAATTCAAACTCAGAAAGGGTATTTCTTGGAATTTGTTTTCTTTTTCTGTTATTTTTCCAAATTACTGTGTTATTTGCGGTCCATTTCGATTAGACACAAATTATTACCATTAACCTGGAAACCGCTGCGTCCTTCCCCTTGAACTTGTTCGAACTTGTGCCTATAAAGTTTTCCCTCGTTACACTCGATGAACTGCGAGAGGACCTGGATCTAGACGAACTACGCAGTATACACTTGCCTACAGACAATCAATCAATTTAGGCATTCGAATAACTTCAAATAGTTTCCCCTCGTCCGAAGCCAGGAGAAGAACCCCACAGGACATTGATGCGGGGATGGTGGTGGGCCGTAGGCGCACAAAAGCCATTTGTGAAAAAGCTTTGGACAGTTGGTTGCTTGCCTCGACACTGACATGTGGCTTGCCAGAGAGAAAGGGGCGATTAAGGGATGCCAGCGATGGGAAATAATTTCATTAATATTATACCGAGACCCATGGTCAAGTGTGTCGTGTCGAGGGGCTGATGGGTGGGATGTAAATTAATTTAATTCCAAATGGTTCATTAAACACGACTTTCCTAATTGATTTGCTTAAGTGTTCCCAAATCTGCTTAGTGTCGTTCCATTTAGGCTGACAACGGGAACGCGCTGCGCGAGCTGGTGGGGGATGAAAGCCTGCTCCCGATGGTTATTGATATGGCAGAGGATATGAAGACGAGTGAGATTTCTTTTTGATGACAACATTTAGAAAAATCTACAAGTCTTTGCAGACACATTAGCATTAGCACGGGTATAACCGGGGGCAAGTCAAAACCGTATACACACACACATAAGTTATCGCTTCAATGGAGCGATAGTCTGTTGGCATAATTGCGTGAAATTGTATAAATAGCCTGCGTAGCGATGTGGTGTATGCTTCGTTTAATTATTTATTTTAAATTGTGTTTACTTGTTGTTTTGTTTGTGCAGATTGAAATGAGTTAAATGAAACTGTGGCATCTGGTTATTTTTTTTTTAATTAACTTCCACCTCCCAGGTTTTGTTGGAGGTGTATTTATTTTTCAAGTTATTACAAATAATGTGGTGCGTCACATTTATGTCATACATACCTGCCTTTGCCTTATGAATGTTGCACTTTAGGTGTCAGACTGAGCTGTGCATCATGCGGTTTAAAAGGAGTAAATGGTTTCGATATACAATTTTTAGGCACACAAAACGTCATTTATTCAGTTTGAATTTTAAAAGCTTTAATAAACGGCTTGTCAGATCAAACGACAATCAGTTTGGCATTTCATTTGTTAAATTTTTTTTGATAGGTATAATAAGTACTAGTTTGAACATTTTGGTCAGTCCTTCAAAAATCTACTTATGATTAGTCTGGACTTATATATATACACTTACCATTTACTCAAAATCTGATTGGTCGGTAACAATATTTTTTCTACGTCAGTACAAATATGCGAACTGTCAAATAATTAGTCAGTGAATTTCTTGCCTAGATTCTTTGGCTATCCCTCCTTAACGCCAACTGGAAAAGCTGTTCATGTTCACCGATCTTAATCCAGTCAAAACTGAGACACATCAAGCCAGCCAGCTGTCAGACAAACAAACTAGACACTTAACTGGCCCCAACGTGTCATACTTTTTGCAAATGGCGTCAAATGTCGTTGTGCTTTGCCATTAATCTTGTAGACAGATAAAGAAGATTTGAGAGAGCTGCCCCGAAATTCAAAATTGCTCTTTTTCTTCTTTCAACGAAGGACATTCGTTGGTGCACTTTTAATGATGAAGATATGTACATTGTATGTGAGACTTTGTTTCTGTTGCTACTTTCTTTTGTAAATATGATTAGACGTATTTTTTTGAGCTTCGATCTCAGCAAACCAAAGTAAGGTATGATTTTCAGCACGCAATTACAACGACCACTGACAGAGTGACAGCTCGAAGTGTCAAACAGAACGTAGTTGTTGAAATTGCGTGCTGAAAATCCCACTTAACTTTGCTTTGAAGAGATTGGAGCTTAAAAAACAGACCTAATGTTTAAATGGACCATATAAGTAGGTATATTTCTATTAACGTTTCAATTTGCACACATAATATCATATTTTCGAATCGCATAGCGCATATTTTATTTTTAACAAAACAACACACATTTCAATCTGACATTTTGCTAGTGAGTGTTGGTGAGTTCAGAGCAATTCTTTGAAAATATTCCGGAAACTTCTTTCGTGTTAAGAATTGACAAGAAAGTGCACTTTTTTTTTCAATAAAACATAGAAAGAGCACTTCTAGATTTGTTTTTTTCGTAAAAAAGCGCAATTCTTTTCATCAATCGAAAACGCCAAAAGTTGTTTTCATTTCCAACGAAATGGCAGCCAACTTACATTATGACAGTTCGTTTGCCCGCACCTGGTACAAAAATGTACATTTTTCTACATTCACTTTTAAAAGTGCTACTTCGCAACTGCAAGTCTGTGCACACACAGAATTCAAATTCAACGGAGGAGAACACAAAAGAAAATAAAGAACGAATGCACATATACCGTAACGCTTGCTCGTACGAGATGAACGTCCATCGTGAAAATCAAATCAAGTATAATTATACGAAGTCGATTGGAAGACTGCAAACGAAATTTAGAAACATTCTGGCTGTCAATTAGATAAAAAATTCTGTCCTAAAACTAATACGTATTTCTGTCTAAATAAAAGTTTTACAATTTTCACCAATCATTTTAAGAACTATTTACAACGAAGCTAGACTTTGTTCAATTGTTCGTAGGGGATTTCCCTTTTTGGTCACAATATTTAACAATATTTAAGTGTGGCCTTAAAACAATATCGCAAAATATGGGCGTGTTTGCAATTTTCCTACAATTTTTCAGATAAAATATAGTTAAACAACAAGCAGCGGTAGGTTGTTCCATAACAGACGACAAGTCGATGCTGTTTATTCTGACTTCCTGAAAAATTGACTTCCTTTTCCAATGTTCAAAGCCAAAACCGCAGATGAATGCTCCAAGATCTAGGTCCAGATTTATGGATTTAGTTTTCCAACTTCCAATAATCATTTAAAGTTAAATATCAGTCAATGTTATTGTATATTGTTCTTTAAACCCCCCATCCCATTTCAACAAGGTAGGTACATGTACATATTTACTTTAACTTTCACTCTACTCACATTCACACTCACAGTTATGACTACTTGACGTACAACTCAACGCATATATTAATCTTAATTTATTTGACCGCAATTATAACGTAAATCGTATACCGCATTTCATTATGTGCGAATGAATTCATGCGGTAATAAAGATTTGGGACCGGCAATTACTTGCATCCTTTACAAGAAACCCATTTAGAACATTAACTATGCTGATAAAATAGAAGAAATAGCAATTTTGTATTTCAATATGGGTACCTATTCGTCTTGAAAGACACAACATGCAAAACAAAAAAAATCAATCATATTTGACAGCTTTTTAAATATTATACCGACATAAAACCATTGTGTGGCATGCTTAATTGAATTTCATATAGATCATAGGCATTAATAGTTCCGTCCTCGTTTAAGACAGATGGGTTGTTCTTATTAATGACTTTAGGGGGGTTTTTTTGAGCTTCTATCTCAGTAAAGTAATGTAAAGTAAGAAAATGTCAATACAAAAAAAACAGCTTTCGCCTCTTGATATCTTGTAGGTACACCAAAACAAAGTAGATATTCGAATACTTACTTGTTACTTCATATAAAACGTCAACTATTTTTGTCTGGACTACTTAAAGGTCAAAGCCGTTGACTAGTCAACTTGAATCGTTTTTGTACTTTTATTTCCAATTTTGACATTTCAAAAAGTCAATTGAGTATGCAAGCAGGATTTTCTTGCATACTAGATTTGTCGGCTACCCCTCTATAAATGTCAATTGAAAAAAAAAAACAATTCACATACCCAAACCAGGCTAATAAAACTGAAATAGGTACATAAAGTCAGTCATCTGTCAGGCTTACTAAGCTAGAAATCCGAACGTCCCTAAATCAAATCTAAAACAACAGAAATGAAAGCCAATGCGGGGATGTTCGTTAAGAGAATACTGATGGGCAATATATTTTCGGTAAATTTTAAACGTTTCATGGACTTGCACAAACACCATCAGGATCATTCTGATCTCGATCGTACTTAAATTAATCATTAACCGTAGTAAAAATCATCAAAGTTGTTGTAATTACGCGCTGAAAAGTCCTAGTTTACTTTGCTAAGATAAAGGCTCAAAACTCTCCTAAACCGTTTTTAGCTACAAGCTTATGGAAATAGAATCGTCTTTTCGCAAGCAGTTAATTATTTTTTTCCTGTCAATAAGTGTTAAAAATCGCCGCGTGATGCTACTAAATAGCTGTTAGATACTATCCTGATTTTAGTGATCGATGTGGGTAAGTTATTTAGGTAAGTTTTAATAAAGTCTGAAGAAATGATGTGTGAATAATGTTAACAATATTTTTTTTTTCGAACGCCAATACTTTTACCAATGCACATGGAAAAGGTAAAATAGCATCCGAATATCAAAGAGCATGGACAATTAGTCATCCTATACTTGAATAGATAAATTCGCGTACGCCGTTTAAATCCAAACACAATTGATAAAAATCGATCGCAATCGCATATAGTTTCTACACGTTCTCATCAAAAATGAGAGAAAAATAGAAAATTAGCAAAGTAACGAGTAACGAGCAGTTCCTCTTTTGGCTCGAAACAGTTCAGATAATTTCAGCCGGGAAGTACAGACTGATGAATATGTCAAATGAACAAAATTAAAAATCCGCCTTAAAAATGAATTGCGCACAAAAATAAAATCTGTGGAAATGAGAAAAATTTGGCGGTAGTCACACGTTTCATGTGCTGGAAAAGGGTAAGTTATATATTTACTTGTGATATGGATTAGACGTCAATGATGTAAATGACTCAAATAAGCTCAAAGTCTATCCACGTACTTTGGAGTATATTTTCAACGCTCTGAGACACTTTCGCTCATAATTTTTAGTTTGACAGATTTGTAGTGCTTGGTTTAGGAAAGACCGCGTTTTTCATTTTGCCCGCGTGATCTGTATAGATCATTGATTCCATGGCTAACAAAAAAATTTGGATCTCGTAATATTGTTTTAAACCATTTTTAAAAGTAAAATTTATATTTTATTTAAATAAAATCACATTAAATTACCTTTGGTATAAAAATCGCAGTTTGTTAATATTATAATGCTTAAGGTAGGTACCTTTTTGTACCAAAAAATGTTGGTACTAGAAAATCTTGCTAAAATGCGATTTACAGAAGTTCGTTTTTATACATTCAGTGTGTTAATAGTCATTGTGAAATATAGAAACAGTAAAACCGGCTTAAGAGAAACCCGCTTATCAGAAACACTTTTTTCATACCCGACTATTTGTCGACCAATTACCTAGAAAACACTCCGCTAAAGCCAAACTCGCTTAAGTGAAAAACCCGAACACCTGAAATAGATTTTTAGTTATGTTTAATATTCTTCAGTGAAAAAAACTCTCTTAAGTGAAAAAAATGTTGAATCGAACAGAACAAAAAATTTGCTTCTTTTTCTCGAAAAATGACATTTGAGTTTCTGATATCTCTTTAGCGTTTGTTTTCCAGGCTACCTACTCCAAAAGATAAATACAAATTTTTCTAGTTTCAAATTTACGCTTAATCGAATTTTAAAACCCGCTTAAGTGACATTTTGTTTTCACTTATGCGCACTCAGCTTAAGTGAATTTTTTTTTTCACTTAAGCGGAGTGCGCATAAGTGAAAAGCCCGTTTAAGGGAAAGAAAGACTGACATTTTGCTGTTTCTCGTACGCGGGTTTTACTGTACCAATTTTTATGAAATTCCAGCAAAATTTTTTAGTTTGAATGTTTTTTGCAGCTTTCTATTTTTCTCTTTATCGCTTTTCGGACATCGAAATTCCCACAAAAAGGAAGAAACCCCATGATATAAGAGAACTGGTGACAGTTTCTCCCAATATTTCCACCAATGAAAGTGCTCTCTCGCTGTGAGAACCGTCAACGGATGCAACTGAACTTCCAGTAAAGTAGAAAGTAAACCTACTTTATCCGTCGCATCCAGCAAGTACGCTATATAGGGACGTCACAGAAACTCAACTGGTATAATAGGAATAGGATAGGCAGAATACAATCATGTAAATGCGACAAAGATATTATTTGCGTTAAATTGTGTTTGCTTATTTGTGTACATAATGAGTGAATACAATACTTAAACTAGCGAAAAGGCAAACAGAAGAACGCATTTCATTTCAAAGAAATTAACTGGTATAAAAGCGAAATTAAAAAAATATATAAAAAAGGCGATGTGGAACGGCAGCGTTAAAAAAGCACGAAAATATTCTACAAAAATATTCTAAAATTTTTATTCACATTTTTGGCACTAAATTCAAATTTTGAGCACTCAAATTAACGCTGAAAGCACTGACTTTGTACCGCTACTTATGGGTCAGCTTCCATAAGGTGCTGTGTCAGCAGTGTGTTTTATCAACCTGTCAGTCGAATACGTTGCCGCCACGGATGCGACGGATTATATGGGTTGGGCCCATAAGACTTGAAAAGCAAATAAAAAACGCACTTCTAAAAAAAAAACACAAAACAAATCACCATTCTTATGATTGGAATCTATTCAAACTGACATCTGACAATACATTCAGCGTCTCGCCTGTGAATTTATAAAACAACAGGAGAAATTCATTAATTACAGGCAAATCCCAAAAAAATCGTTATCCTCTCTATATTCGCCTGTGTCACGTAATTACAAAAAAAAAAACCTTAATCGCTGACGGCCTCAGACAATATTGTGTGTTGATGCTAATTGAGTGGCTGCCATAATACTCGTACCTAACGAGGAATCGATTCTGAAACCTGTCTGTGTTTGACTACATTTGCATTTTATTTTTTGTAGAATCCGCCAAATATGGTGTGGCGGGATTTTTCGCTTTTAAATGTTTATCATTGAGCCAACAATTTGCTTTTCTCTTACCGACGAATTTCAGCTGAGTATACTATGGAGATGTGAATGGAACGAAATATTTATTTGTGCAATTCAAAAAAACTCGTGTGGATGGGATACTCGCATCTAGGAGATGAAAAATGTGGTGCTGAAACAATGTAGAATGTTTGAATTGCTGTACAAAATATTATATTAGGGTTTGGAATGTAAGCATACTTCAGAAGGAGATAAGGGAGCAGCTTTAAAGAAACCACTGAGGCTTTTGCAATCTGCCTTTCTGGATAATTCTAATGAGATTATTTGAAAAATTTGATATCAGTCAACTGGGATCTGCTGTCACTATTGGTGGAAAGAAAAAGCAAAGAAAAGCTAGTCCTCATAACCTTTTCCGTGGGGCAGAACCATTAGAACATGAAATAGGCTTGCTGGTGACTCTCTTTTCAGTCTTTTCGGCTTGCTTGAAAATCTTGTATTGGCCTATAGAATTGAATTAAGTATACGATTTTCAACATTACATCATGAAGAAAGAAGGGCATGAAATTAACTATGCCCAGGGAGCAGTGAAGACCTAGTTTCCAGTCGAACCATTTAATGTTAAAGAGGCTGATTTGCCTGAATAGAACATTTTTTCAAACTAAATCAAATCCCGCAAAATATATTCGAATTTCTAGGCCAGACTTTGGCAGTGAAGAGCGAAATTAAATTAAGAGGTGCCGCGTAAAGCTAAATAAAACAAGGTGTAGTGTGAAACTCACCAGCTTTGATTGAGTACATACGAACGTGCTAAACAAAGCCATGTCAAGTATCGGCATCCCTGCCAAACTCGTTCGGCCTTGTAAGATGACAATAAAGGAATTTTGCTGCTCCATTAAAATCGTCAAGAACCCCACGTAACCCTTGATGTCAAAAAAGGTTTAAGTCGAAGCGACGCAAGCGCTATAGTTCAACTTCTATAAGATCATTCTTGAAGCAATTGTACGAAGCTCACAAGCCAATATCAGCGATAGAATCTTGCAAAAGTCTGTTCAACTGCTTGCATTAGGTGATGATAGCTTTAGATATTACCGAACAATCGCAGTGAGCTGTTAGTGGCGCGTTTCCAAGTATTTATGCGGAGGCGACGAATATGGGTCAGACTGTAAATGAATCCTGTCAACGAGAAAGGACTCTCAGCATTGACGATTTGGACAAAACGTCACGATGGTGAACAGATACAACTTCGAAGTAGTCAAAGAGATGGCTGGGGAACATGGAGCCATTTGATAATAACGAATCAGACCAATCATTATTTTTTAAGTCCGCATTTGAGGGACTTAAAGAAAAGGTAGGGTCTAGCACAATTGGAGGACGACCTCAACCAACTTGCTGTGCGTAACTGGAGACATCGAGGAAGGAACTGATCTGGCTGCAGGGGCTTCTTGGTTGAGGGCGGGTTTCACCCCGGACTCTAACGGATAACAAAATTAAAGTCAGTATCGGAATTAGATGTTCGGTGATTTCTTGAATATCGTTCTACAGTAGAAAATTCGCAGGAAACGTATAAATTGAATGGCACTATCTATAAAGGAGGTAAGGATTAAATATCAACTCCAAAGTACAGATCTGAACCAAAAAAAAAAACAGTAAAATCTGTATATTTAAAGAGATCGTTCAATTTTCACTATTTTGGGCTTGATGGACTCGTACTGGCCCAAGGAAGGACATAGGCTTCAAGAGGATGGAAGTTTGTGTAGGAAGCCTTACTTTGAAAAAAAATTTAATTGAATTGAAGGGATTGTCACTTGCAATACAACAAAATTTATTTAAATTTTTTTAAACTATATTTTTGAATGAATTTGCGCAAAACTAAGTTCTCCAGGTCAGATACTATATATTCTGGGCAAAACAGATTCACTCCAAACCTTACATAAACGTGAGTGGTTGTAGTACAAAATGTCAAAATACGTTGACTGTTTTGCGTTCGTTCACATCAAGCGACTGGTCAATACTTCTCCAGAGAAGATGACTTTCGCTTTCCGGGCTCTAGATTCGCAACTTAAGAAACAGTTAACCTTCTTTTCAAAGACAAAGTCATCTTGTGTACTTACCATAGTTTCTTGATCTGGATATGTGCGAGCTACTTTTCAAGCAACTTCAGGCTGCGTTGTCCCAGGGCACTGACTTACTTATGGGTCACAAGCCTACTAAGTGATAATGGCTACCTTACAAGCAACTTTAGTTGTTGGCGCTCTTAAAATCATTTTTTTTATAAAATATGCAGCAAGTTAAAGGTGCATTTATTTAGGCGAATTCCCGCATGAATTATTTTTGACAGAAACTCTTTGCGCCGTACTAATAATAAATTTAAGTCTCGACTTTAAATTTATGGATGCTCACAATTGCGAATATTGTATGGACAATGTAGCCACTGTGCACTAATAAAGTTTAAAGTCGAAACTAAAAATGTTTATTGGTAAGGCCCTTTAAGTTTAAGACATGAGAGCGACACGAAGAAACTTGACATCTGACTGACTCTTCTTCTGCGGAGCTGAAAGCTAACGAAAATGTAAAATGTAATCCAAGTGGAAGAACTGGGTTTATGGGAATTTATTTTTATTCAATTGCTTTATTTTTGATTTTGTCGCTCTTCGGGAAGTGGTAGATTTTCTAGCTTACCGGTAAGCTGGGTCCGCCAGATTGACTTTTGAAGGATTTTTTTTCGCGCCTATCTATCGCTGAATCGTTCTGGGGAAATGTTTTTTTTTTTAATTTCAAAGCTAGGTATCAATTGAAGATTTTGTTTAAGCCCCAGTTCGCACTAGTACTCTTTTGTTTCTTAAGGAAAAGAAAAAAAAAAATGAAAAAAAATGAACCCGTTCGAATGTTAACACGCTTAATATCTTACAAGAAGTGCATATGGGTAGGCTACCTCTTCTTTAAATTAAATATTTTGTATCTTTTCTCTAAACGGGTCAAAAAAGCTAAGGAAGACCTACAAAAAACAACAATTTTTTAAAATTAAAAATAAAATAGATTCCGTTTTTAATCTACTAAGCCACAACATGTGTAGATCAAGAGAAGCTATCAACTAATAATAATAATTTGTCCAGCGTTGCCGGAGAGAAATATTATTAGGAAGTACTGCAGCCAGAAAAGGGGAGTATTTAAAAAAAATAGGAGTATAGACATTTTTATTTTTATTTTAACAAAAATCATAAAACAAATCAGTTAAAAAAACAAAACCAACTAGAAAGAGGGAAATTCCCTTTTTGACCACAGTTTGGAAGATAAAAATGCTGCCAAATTTGCATTAAATTTGAAGGAGTTAAATTTACTAATTTTGAAATTATACTTTGCTGCAAGTGTAAGATATTTCAGGATTTAAAAAAAGTAGGAGTACGAATATGAAAGGGGGAGTACGGGAGTACGGAGGTGTTGACAGTAGTACTGCTATGGGAGTACTTTCGGCAACGCTGAATTTGTCGCTATTCTGCGATTGACAAAAAATGTTTTATTAAAAAAATGTACCACTTCCCGATGAGTGACAAAATCAATAATAAAGGAATTAAATAGAAATTAATTGTAAATTAAATCCCATATACTTTGGTTGACTAATTTCTAATTTAACGGACGCAGCAGCAGCTTTACCCAGCGTCATTTCTTGCTTTATGATGTTCGCGTATTATTCTTCTTTAATCGATTCGTTGATGTCAAGCAGTTCAAACAATACTCACTGCGAATCTGAGATGAACTCGCCGGCGAATGAAATCTTTATCCAGGGAACCTGAAGCGAACAAATTGCGACTATTGCTTCGCTTGGCCGAATGGGAAGATGAGTAATTAAAGAAAAAAATTATTATATTTATACGTGAACATAAAAAGTTTTGGAACACTTTTTAAGTATTTATTATAAAATGAGGACGATAAAACTTATATCATTCGAAAGGTACTGTGCCATACCAAAAATCGTGGGTATATGCCGCCATTAAGGCTGGTAAAATTAAGTTATGAATTCCCCATACAAAACAGGTAATTGAAAGGATTTTGGCGACATTCAATTTGTCGCCGACATATTACCATAGCCACGTATTCAAATATAAATCATCTTACATTAGAACCTTTTTCCAATGGAGCAGCTCATTTACGTATTTTTTCGATATCTAGATGTCGCTCTTTTCGTTAAGAAAAAAACAACATAAATAACGAAAATAATTGTGGTACGTTTTTTAGTATTACATTTTACATACTTATAAAAGGAATGGTCGTTTTTCGACCACAAGCGATACTAGTACATAATAAAGTGTTTTTTCATTGATATGTGAAGTCTATTAAGAGGAAATATTATTATAAGTATTATTAGAAGTGAATGACAAAAAGTGGTAGAATATTTGTAGGCATTTTGTCGAGTGGGGCTGTCTCATTCGCTACCAGTGCATATCAAACACTATAATGTCGACGATCAGCTGGTTGCCAGCTTTAGTACAAATGTACAGCATTAGCGATACGGTATTGATTTTTTAAAAATCGAAAACATTTTTCTATAGGAAAGCTGTCGTGGGTACTTCTCTATAAATTCACACCAAATAAAATAGAATTCTGTAAATCTTGAATTCGCACATACTACGGTAGTATGAAGTTTCTAAATATATTATTTCGCGTGGATTTTGCTGAATGCGAACAATTCTCGTACCTATATTTTCCGCGAAGTCAACCTTTTCGCAAAAACCATTAATTCATTAGAGATTCTTATTCTCGGGAGCAAACTTATTTTTCGGGTTTCATTGTAGCCAAATTTCTACCTGAGCCGTCTAATAATCATACAAAAAAGTAGGTACTCAGGTATGAGCTGTCCTGTACTAAGTGAACGGATATTTTATTTCATTTGCGACGACTCTCAAGATAGTCTTGGAAACATCCTAAACTTATATCAAATTTATTTTTCGTTACTTGCAAACTCTTAAAAAAGGAAATCCCTTCAAAACCCAAGCACTAGCGGTTAGACAAGATAAAGCAGAGAAAAGCAGTAAGGATTTCATTTAATCAAAATATTCAAAATATAGGTACCTATTGGTATATTTCAACAGCCTTATTCATTAGATTCCCTTAATCAGCAGATTAACAGTGTCTCCACTAACTCACAGCAAATGAATTAATTTGACTTTAATCTTCTTGTCGAAAACACTTTCGACATTTCATAAAAATAATTTTGCCATGTAGTAACTAGCTAAGTCAGTTAATTCAGTAAAACTACTCAGAAAATCTGGCAGCACTCGCGTATTTCTGTGTGGAAGTCCTCTAATACTTGTAAATTTCGCCGCGATGACATCAATTTGTTCTGAAGTCAGTATTGGCATATTTATATAAAGAGGTCTTTTCGAGGCAAATACCTTAGAGACTTTCAAGCATATACGGCTAAGAGTGGTTTGACTGAACCCATGAATATCTGCACTGTTCACTTCCCGGAAGTTAAAAACGATTAAAACGGGGTTTATAATTTTGTAATCGCCTTTAGTTACTTATTTGATAACTTGAAATATTAAAATTATCTAAAAAAATCGAAAATATATCCGCCATCTAATTTGATTTTGGGCACAACAGGGAAAACGAAAGTTTATTCACTGCTAAATGCAAATTTAGGCATTTAATTTTGTTGACAGTTGATTAAGTGTGAATTATTAAAAAAAAAAAGCTTTATGAATAACGTTTTCTGCAATTAAGCCAAAATTAGCTCTTATTCAGCCTTAATTAAATTTATGAATAAAGCTGCAAGTGTTTAGAAATAAAACAAAAGTGCAATGTTTTTCAATCTTGTGCAAACATTTGTACAAATTTGTCTTTGCTAAACTTAAAAACAACTTGCATTGTTGTATTCCAACGAATAAAGTCAGAAAACATTTACAGCCGTATTTATTAGATTCCCTTACGACGCCTCTACGATGTTGTTAAGTTAAACATCGTGTAAGAATTTACGCAGCCTCTACGTGGCTTTCCTGAAATTGCGATTTATAAACATATTTCCGCGGTAACTAAACTAAACGAGGTTTGTGTCTAAATAGGCAAGAATTTGGATTAACTATTGCAAAAAAACACTGAAAGATCTCAGATTTTACGTGGAACATGTAGCAAAATTGATCTGCTTTTGTAAATGGATTAAGGCGTTATTTGACAGCAATATCAGGTGTACAAATTGCATTCGTTTTTGGAAAAACAAACTAAGGAAATCGACTCGAAAATGCTTCCCCTGCTGTACACACAAATGGAGTACCTAGTTTCGTTTAATTTACGCAGGCATAAAGCAAAGTTGCTTAAGATCGTAAAATCTTTATACAAGGTGGCGCAAAAATAACCTTCCGATGTTTTTTGGCTGTAATTTAAAAAAAAAAATGAAAAACTTTGATTCTTCTTGTGGATTATTTTTATTTGGTCTTTTAATTTTTTTTTACATCAAGTCGAGAATATGATGTCATGTTAATGGCCGCCGCCACAGCTGATTGTCATTTGAGCCCTTTTTATGGCATTTTCCATCACTTTGGCCAAAACTTCCGGCGATAGGTCCTCACATTCTTGACGGATATTGTCTTTAAGAGCTGCAAGAGTCTGAGGCTTGTTGACATAAACCCGCGACTTCAAAAAGCCCCACAAAAAGAAGTCTGGAGCGGTCAAATCAGGCGATCTTGCGGGCTAGTGCAAATCGCCAAAAACGACTCGGGAACACCGCTTTCAGAATATCGGTTGTGGCTCGCGCAGTGTGTGCCGTAGCTCCGTCCTGTTGGAACCACATGTCCTCCAGTCCTAAATCGTCCAATTCCGGTAGAAAAAAATCGGTAAACATGGCCCTATAGCGCGCACCGTTCACTGTTGTCGTTTGACCAGCGGCGTTCTCGAAAAAAAAAATGGCCGCGTCAACAGAGGCGATATTCTCGGCACAACGGGCGCTCCGGGGCCCGCAACTCTTGGCAACGTCTCGTGTTGTGCCAGTCTCTTCGAGGCGAGCGGCTAAACGTCGCAGTGTTTCACCAGTAGGCGTTGGACGGCTAGGAAATCTGCGACGAAATTCACGTTGTGCCAAAGTCACCGACCGATTATTGCTCAAATAAACAGTCACCAATATTCCGCGTTCTGGAGCAGTGTAGCGTAACATTGTTTATTAACGTGTATTTCGCATGTGTTTACTACACAAATGTCAAAACAGAACTGACATTAGGGGCCAATCGCAACATTTATAGCATTTTCTGATAGGAGGATTACTTTTGCGCCACCTTGTATATCCCATTTTGTTGCGTAAGGCACTTTAGAGGGTGCGTAAAGTTAAGCAGGCTCTACGGTTGGTTTCTGAATAAGGCTGTTATAATTTACTAAAATTAGTTTATAATTGTAAACGTTTAGGCTGAACAAGAGTGTATTGAAATTCGCTCCTATTACGAAATTCCATACCGCAATTTTTGGTGATTGGGCAACACTCCTCTTGAAAACGACATTTAGGGAGGATTCATTTAGCTAATGCCCCAGATAAACATGGGTTTCTCAACATTAACACTTAACCCTACAGTTAGCGATATTCCGGCAGCTTTATTTGATTATTGGTAAAGGTATTTTGGAAAGTGTGGAGTCTGCGTAAATTGCCAAACTAAAGTTAATTATTGGTAAAGCCGAAAATTAATAACCGCGAATGTGTTATTAAATGCGTAATTAGTTGCGGCACACCGAAGAATATTTATCCACCTACCACTGCCTCCTGTTGAATATTAATTACACCGTGCGTTCGTTTTATATACAGAGTCTCTTTTGAAGGCCAATCACGTGTTGAAACACGCCCTCAAGCCACCCTTTTGATTATCTTTCCTGAAACACTGACATTTCATTATTCACTTGCCACCACGATGGTGATTCGAGGGCACAATCACCATATCGAATCCTTGTGTATGCGAAGCCATTTGTATTTATGTTTATGCATCTCAGCACTTCGAGAGTCGGTTCAGTTTTGTGTCTGTTATGCCAATGAATGCTTTCCTGTTCACCAGCTTAGATTTGGAGCTACATGAACGTCCTTGATATTCGCCTTACCCAGCCACCAAGGATTTCTATTTTATGGCTTGTGAATATCACCATATTAAAGAAAAGTTCGCCCGAATTTATTGAAAAAAAATATCGATATTCTCTGCCAAGGGGCCCCAGCAAAGGATAGGGTATAACAAAGCGCCTAAACAAACCTCTACATACAAACACTCAAGCGGTTACAAATTCTCTAACAAAATGAAAATGCTGACTACATTGGGCGATAAATCGCTGCAAGAACAATTTTGTTTCACTTTAGCAGCAGCATATCGTGTTGTGTGTGCTGTGCTTTTGTGGTAAGCAAAGTATGCTTGACACGCGTCAAGAGGCATATGCACACTTCAGAAACCACTTAAAGAGACGTTGTTGACCATGTCGAATGCCAGTGCTACTTATTTGGCGACAAAGTGATTTTCTGTTCACGTTAATTGTCCGCAAATTTGAATGACATATTCGACATGCATAGCGAGATGTTACAAATTCAAACTGACCAAAGTTGGAAGTGTAATTGATCAGCGGTGCGTGCGGGGCAAGAGTGCTGCAATTGGTCATGATCTACTTAGGCTGGGCTGTGATTGCTGCTATAGGCGCGATTACATGTAATGCAACAATAATATAAATATTCATGTGAGCCATTTGAATGGCATGAGTCAGAGTATCGGTGCACACAAATTTATGCTATTATGATTTTTTTTTGTGAATTAAATAAGCACAGCCTGCCGATAGGAAGGCCTCTTAAGAAACTGAAGTTCTTGGGTCATTGTTGCAGTTGATATTTGACACAGTCTCCACTTTTGCGTTGGTTACAAAACGCCATTATTTCATTGTAAATTTTCTGGAAAGTTGTACGTAAAGGACTATTCACAAGAGAGCGAATTGGAAATGGGCGAATTGAGAACAAATTAATATAACTGCATGTATGAGTACAAAATTGCTATTTGTTCTACCACAAAAGCATTATATTTAGTTAATTTAACATCTACTCTTAATTAATTTAAATAGTCAAGTTTACAATTACTGAAATTTTGCCGCGAATTGAAAATTCTTGCCGCCGAACTGTCAGACCTCAATCAGAATCCACAAAACACAGCCGCGATCCACAAACCCACGAATGATTCTGTTGTTCTATTGTGTTTTTGTGTTGCGAAAAAGTGAGCAAGGATGAGTTTTTCAATGACAGAGGAGTACTGAGAATCTGATTCCGCTATCATGTCTCAGAGTCTATAATTTAAGTTCAAAGAGAGTTTAGGCGGACTTTTGGCGGCCCTGCTCCAAGCAGCTGGACTATTATGAGGCTGGTTATATCGTTTACCGAACGTGGGGCGGTTGCCAGAAAGCCTTATAATCGAGGACTTAGGACGCAGAAAACTATTACCGCTGTAGCTGCTGCCATGCAAAGCAATCCTGGAGTCTCGACGTGGAACTCTGCGCCAATGGGAATAATCCGACAAACAAAGTGGACAATAATGCACAACGATTTAACCCTTGGCCGGGCAAAGAATATTACTTACACCAACGGACTTATGTGTCCGATAGACACATGGCTGAAACTATTCGATGAAATATAAATGATACTTTTTTTGTTTTATTTTGTAATTTTTTCCCAAAAATATATACAAAAATTTAGAGGAAGTGGAACTTCAGCAAATGAAACTATTTATTTTGGCAAATTGAACATATTTGCGCTGTGCTGACTGCACATGTTTTTATCTGCAGATATCACAAATTTGCGTCCTTGAAATTGAAGAAGGGCATATGTAGCATCTTCTTTTTTTCGTACTGGAGGCTCCTCTGAAGGTGGACTTGGCTGTGGTAAAAAATGGGACATTGCTAGTACAGAGGATTTCGTCAAACCAATACAATTTCTTCGTTTGTTTGTATGTGGCCTTATAAGAGCTTCAGCAACACTGACAAGAAACAATCGTCTTTTTTCGTTCTTTTTTTCATTCCACTTAGGGTATAAGTTTGTCCAGATTATATATGCAGATAGAACGGACATTCAGCAAATTTGTAAAGTAAGCGAAAGACCATCGGTTTGTTCGTCGTTTGGATATGTACGCATGAACCAACTGGTCAAGCGAATCTACCGCCCCCCCCCCCCCCCTTTTTATTATAGTTCAATATTATTTCAGGTTTTTAAGCATCTCCAGTGTTTATCTCTGGCTTGTTTTGAGTCGTAGATAGAACTAAAACACATTTATTCTTTTTGAAGTGAAAACTTCTTTAGGCGCGTTGGGCATTTTTGATATGGGATAAAACCACTGAACTCGCGACACCAATGCTGCGTTACCAATGTTGCGACACCAGTGTTCGTGGAATTGGAACGCAAGTTGAGAGGGTATAGAGTCATTGTATATAGAGAAATGTTTATATACAATAGGCCTGTTTTTTTGAGCTTCGTTCAAAAATCTTACTTTACTCTGCTTTGCTGAGAACGAAGCTCAAAAAAACACGCCTAATGATAGAGTAGATAGATGTACCAACTACCAACTAATGAAACAGCGACACCTAGCAGATAACAGCCCTATCATACCTCAAAGAGAACAACAGACGCCATTTATGGTGTCACCGGAAACTTACCTTCTGACGATATCGTTTGGATTGTAGTCTACGATATTTAATGTGGGAAATAAGTGTTACCATTACAAGACATTTTGTGTTATTGTTTTGGGAACCATTTTGTGAAACAAGAGTAGGAGCTACAAACGCAGGTTATATTCACTTATGAATACTTACGCACATGAATGGATGAACATCTTTGCGGAATTTGTTTTTTTTTTTTTATTCTCTAAAGTTAAAAAAGTTAAAACAATACGTTTTTTGAGAAAATAAATTAACTTTAGCTTCAGAAAATTTGAAAAAAAAAGTAAAAAATTCGCGGCAATTTGAGAAGGTAAGTGTCCAGTTGCAGAGCTGAGATGTAGATGTCGCTAAGTGCAGGGAATGAGTTGAACACGCAGCACAAATGTCGTGATAAAATATTTTTTTTTGGAAAGTGCGACAATAAATCAAAAATTAAATATAAATAAAAAAAATCATTTTGTATTTATACAACAAACAGCTTTAAAATTTGTTTCCAATTCATTCCACTTACCGGAAGCGGAAGCTAGAATTACTTTTAAGGAATGACAGATAGAGTGTTCGAAAAAATGGACAGAGTTTGAAGGTGGAAACACATTCTTTACATTTTGTAGTACATACTAAATTTATAACAATGAATAAGAAAACACTTCGTTTAACAGAATTTCCTGCACATTAAAATATTCCCTGACGATTCAAAAAATACACACGTAATTTTTTAAATTTTCACTTCCGTCGGCAATCCCGGAGTGCCATTGTTTTTTTCACATACGAAACAAGTGTAGTTTTTTTAGAGAATCCAAATATCGATTCTTTTATTCTTCCTTACTGTTCCTAACCATTTTGTAAGCTAAATCTAAGTCAGTAAAATAATTGTCAAATGTAACATTTCTGTGAGAGCCATAGAAAGGTTCTGTTATTGATGCTACTACTTGTGCAGCAAGGCCTTTGGCCATAGAATTTCCCCCTTTACCCACGTATGGAATGCCGTTCAGAGGATCAAAGGTTTCTGAGTCGCAGGCCCACCAAATTTTCACCTCATATTTGTCGGGTTTAGCAGGCATACATATATTGTTTGAATGAACAATGTCCTCGAAATGGCACAAACTGCTCATCCAGCGTTATATTTTCGCCCGGATTATACATTTTCTTCAAATTATTATTTATTTAATTGAAAATATCTCTTATAGGTGCTAATTTATCTTTTTGACGTCGATGGGATCTACTTCTAACCCATCGTTGCCCTGAAAATTGGAGGACCGTATACGTGATTCCATAAGACATCATAATTGGTCATATTTTGTTTGAGATGACCAGCAGTGAGCAGCAAACCAAAAAAATTCATACATCTCAACACTATCAGTGTTCTACCAATTTGATTCCACTAAGACTTGAGAAGCTTCTTGGTTTGTAAATTAAACGGCTTCATTTACAATGTCAGCATCCAAATATAAATAAAAAGCGTCCACTGGGTCATAAACCTGTTTTCCTCGTGGGAGATTTACTTTGTGCAACGCCTTGACACTTCTTATTATAAATATTATGTGCCCGAACCCGACCAGAAGGAAAGGAGGTATTTGACCAACTTACTTTATCTTTCGATGTTTCTTGTTATCTATCCTAAATTTCCCAATCCTCTTCCATATATTCATCGATGTTGGCGATTTCTTCATCTTCAGCTTGCAAGAGAAGTGTTATCCAATTCCGAGTCAGATTCAGAGTCGGAGCCAACGTCTTCAACATTATCATCATCGGATAAATTTTCTAAAATATCCTTTAATTCTTTTTAAGATAATGGTTTACATAAAAGTGATAATAAAACAACCACACATCCAATGCTTTGCAAAATAAATTATTACCTACCAAGCTGCAAGTATCAAAAGTATCAAAAACTGTAACTACACATATATAGTGAATATTATAATTTTTTGATTTTTCAATCCAAAATCACTTAAAACGAAAACTTTCTATGAAAGAATGACAGGAAATTTATGCTAAATGAGCTTTATCTTTCAAATAACAAAGAAAGTGAAAAACAATGCAAAGCCTATTCTCATAATATCGCAGTATTTGGTTTGTTGTATCGAGTGTGTCTTTTGGACACTGAAGCCCGTTTACGTCCCAAATCCCAAATTTTTCTATATAATAAGTTTTTTTTTTACCCAGAAAATGTTCAATACAACAGCAAAGGAGAAGTCGCAAATTGACATGTTTAAGTGTGATATAGTTTTTGAAATATCACAAAACAAACATCAGCAGTGTGTCCATTAGACACACCTTGCCCGGATAAGGGTTTTAATCTTTCCGAACGACAACTACACAACGATCTGTCACAATTTAGCTTGAGAAAATGTGCCGACCCATTTAATGGCCACGCTAAATTTTGAGAGACACGAGACACATGCAGTACATTCTGAAACAAAAGTTTGAGTAAAGAAAACAAAAAGTATTAAGCTCGAGCTAAATTTTGGACAGAATTTTGTATGGGAGCGAAAATTTAGCTCGAGAATGGTACTAAGCTTCAAATTACATACGACAAATAATTTCCTTACCTTAAGCCTAGTATGCTGTTCCGGAAAATCATAATTTAAGAGCCTCTCCAATGTTTCTCTCCACCACTTCGCTTAATTTTGACAGTGTAGTTCCGTCAAAAAAATAAATTTCATGTTGGTTAAGCTGATTGACTTTGTTGTGTTTCTTTATTTGTACTTCTACAGCTCCCTCCTCAAAAACATTTCTATAAGAAATTAAATGAACAACAACGAATTTCTAACCATTCTCCTGTTCTGTTAATTTGCTTTGGTTTCAAATTTAGTTGCGAATACTGATATTTTCTCTGATCTATCAAAATTTAGCTGTGGAAAAATGTATTTTGCCTTAATACGCTTACTTAAATTCGGTAGAGATTTTTCGTACAGTGGCTAACAAATTTAGCTTAAACTGCGTACTGCTTGGCTTAACTGCTTTGCTTAATTTTATCTTTGGAGACTCATTTTGTATGGGTGTTTAATTTAAGCGCGAGCAGCATACTAGGCTTTAGAGCTGATGGAAACGTTAGTTTAGACTGAAGTTGTACATGGGCTCTGTTCGACTCGCATTATACATAATAACGGAATTAATAGAAAACGTTTTTCTGCAATAGAAAAATTGGTTTTTTGGTTAGATTTAGAAAATTATTAATTTCAAAAATCTCGAAATGTGATGAATTTAAGGTAGAAAGTCCTGTACCTACACAGCAACTCGTATTTTGAAGCTCAAAAATCTTGAAAAATATATATATTGTAATCTTGTATCACTGCTTGTGTCTCAATTTATATTTCTCCACCAAAGTGGTTAGTTTCAAATCGATAAAACTTAGGGTTTTCCAAAATTTTAAAAATGCCCCTAAACAGTAACGTTACGAGTAAAATATTCATCTAGAGTACAATTGATACATTTGGAGTAAACTCGAATTGAATGTATTTATCAATAGAAATGTTTATACATATATGAAGTTACGCCCTCAAACGTGCTCAGCGTTGCCAGACGGTTCAAATATTCCCCCTAGGCAAATCTGAAAAACCCCCAGATTTCCCCCCGTCGGTCAAAAAAAACCCTAGATCTGGGGGGAAACCCCCCAAACTGGCAACGCTGAACGCGCTACTGTGATAAAATTTAAAATATCGTTGGACTAATAATCATTTTTAGCCTGCAAACTAAATATTTTGTAGATCACATTGGGTAATTTAATAGTGACAATTTCTCCATTGCGAGTTCGTAAAATCAAAAATAATTATTTGTAAGAAAACAAATTCTAGTCCTTCTATTTTGGATATTTAATCCCTCAAAATCGGGGTCCAGAAGTCAGTTTTAAAAATACCACAATTTCCCACTTTCGTTACCTAGTATCCGTTCGGAAAAACTTACATTAAGATAGTCAAATCTGATCGGAACTCAATTTGCGTCCAATGTATCCTTTTCGGGACAAAATAAATGAAGAATATAAGCGCGTTTGTTTCACATTTAAATATTCCGCAGCAATCAGTTGTCGAAGAGCTTCGGAAAAAAATGAGCAGCGTAGTTGTCAAAAGTCCTCGCAATGCGACAAGGTGCGCTACATGTCATCGGAGAATTTTTCCGAAAGTTGTATCGGAACGGATACCTCGATTGGAATTTCTCCGACTTAACATTACAAATCATTAATTAATCATTAATATTTTTTTTAAAAAAATCCAATTAAACCTAAATTATTAGGGGGTGTCCACATGGCTAGTGGAATGCATGCCCGAAAATTCATTGGTTTGGGCTGTGCCTTGTTGAGTTCATCACAGTCAGGACAAACATTTATATAGGCATAGATCCTTGTTCCTCTAAGCGAAAAGCCTCAAATGAACCTCCGTAAAGGAATAAAAATAGGTTTCCACTGTCATACCTTCAGTATGTAATGTTTTATAAATGAGCAATAAAATGCATTTTTAAAAAGACCCAAAAAAGAAAGAAACTCAATTGGAGTTTAACTCATAAACTTTCCCAAATAGCCTCCTCAGCTTAAGGAAATCCTAAAAGGTTGCTCTTTTCATATCGTCGCACTCCTACGCTCGAAGTTTTTTGCCTTCTACCTAATGTTGTAGACGAAGTTCATAACAAAAACGAAGGTCATACTTCTTCCTTGCCCCAATCCAAATAACATCGTCCATTAATTTTATCAATGAGATAAATGAACTGTCAATACTCGTTTACCAGCACAAAAGCGCACACTAAACAATAGGGAGTAGGAATCTTTTTAATGGCTGCACAAAAAAGGGCTCCATCAGCAAGCAGAAAACACAACAGATTACTTTAAATTTAATTTTTGCCAAAGGTATTATGAATTTCTACGAAATTAAAAAAAAAAACAACAACAAAGCCGAAGGAAATCTTTGAAAATACTCCATCCGGAAGAGGGATTGAGGGATCTTGAGATTTGTTTCTGCTGAAGGGTTCAGCTGCCACATTAATCGGTTTAATCCTTTTAGACGTGCGTATAATGGACCTTAGTAATTATGCATTAATTTGGTTGGATGTTTTTTTGTTGCTGCTCTCAAACAAAGCGGAGGAAGTATTAACAGTTAAGTATTTTAATTTTTCCTTCTGATTGGACTTGCTACCTTTTCTCTGTTTTTAATCTCGGGGATTTTTAATTGATACGCAACTTTGGATCATTTTTTATTTACAAGGATATGCCGGAGATTTTAGTTGGGACTGTGTTATATATTTCTCGTACTACCTATAATTATTTTACACTGAAGAGAGCAAAGACAAAGCAAAAGGTTACTCGTCATCCTTTTTGCTTTATTATTTATTTCAGTATTCTTAAATTCAATTAAAAAGCACATAATCATCATATAAATAAAATTGGTGTAGTTCTATTCGACTAAGATTTAATTTGACTGCATGTATTTAAATGCAAAAATCTTAGAAACCTCTCAGTATATTCTGGTGCATTTTTCAGAGGCCTATAGAGGATACCTAGGCCTACAATATCTACTTTGTCTCAACTCTATATCTCTATGAATTCCGGAAAAAATTGGACAAGGGTAATTTTTTTTTTCGTTTCGTTTTGCTTTTTTCTTTGTCACGCTTTCCGTTCGAAAATACTGGGAGCATTTAAATATTATTACCAGTAGACTATAGAGGACATCTGCAGGTACAACTTAGGATTTCCAATAACTCGATAACTTAAAAGGTTTTTAAATAAAAAGGCAAAATTTGAAATATTTCTACGATTTTCAACTGCATGAGTAGATATGCACTTCATACTCCAGTGACGGAGAGGGAGACAGACAGAGGCAGTATGCTGTTTGGTGTGTTAAGAAAAAAAAAGCCATAAAAGAAATGTCAAATATGTAGGAAAGGAATGTCAAATAGGTGTAGGTATCAGTGATACCAGATCGTGGTATTATTACATTAGGGAAAATTCCTGATGATATACGTCGTACCTGTTTATAAATGCTATTTGCAATCAAGATGAGGTAGTAAATTACCCGGTTCAGTTTTTAAATAGAATTACAGTCCATGGCCTGGAATTAAAAGTTGGAGTTCCCATTATGCTGCTTCGCAATTTGAATCCCCTAAGATTTGTAATGGAACCAGATTGAGAGTGATTTCGTTGCAGAAAAACGTTATTGAGGCGTTCATTTTAACCGGGTCTGGTAAAGGAGATACGGTGTTAATACCAAGAATAGTAATAATTCCCAGCAATTATCCATTTCAGTTTACACGGATTCAATTTCCTATTAATGTTTTTTCTGCCATGACAATTAATAAGTTAGAGGGACAAACTTTAAGAAAAGCAGGAGTTGAATTAAGCAAAAATTGCTCCAGCCACGGGCAGTTATATCTTATATGTCGCGAGCTCCAGGGTAAGTAATGCAGCGAATATCACTATCTTAGTCGATAGAAACCGCTAATATAGTATACAAAGAAGCGTTACATTAATAAAAAAATTGAGCTAAATATTATAAAATTATTTTCATTGCCCAAAGAATATTAAATTATTGCCGATGAGTCCAACGAGCATGTGCAATGCCATGAAGATAAAGGCTGAGTGGGCCCAGTCTACGGGAGGTTTTTAAGTACGGGTTCAAGTACCTCACTTTTGCAGAAGGCAGTTTCTGAATTTTTTTTTCCATCAATTGTTCTGAAACCACATTTTGCACGTGCGAAGCCGGGCTGGTACAGCTAGTTCTACATAAAAATTAAAGTTGGTGAAATCATATACTTTTTTTTGCAATTAAAAAACAGCGAGAACTCAAATCGTGTGCAGTCTAGTGCTGTCGTTTTAGAAACAACCAAATCAATACATTCTAGGTTTTGTTTGCATAATTTTGTGTTGTGACAACAAATTGCTTTGGAAAAACAATGATTTTGGCTTTGCAATTAAGCACAACCGGGCAGATATCCAAAAATGTTTCAACATTAAGTTTCTACTGACCATTGCCAGCATCCCAAGGCCTCATTGATACCAAAAACAACCGTTTAAAATAATAACCTAACAAATTTTGACAAACTCAGACAGAAATCTGTATATAGTTAGAATTCCATCTCTATTAATATAATATTCCTATAATATTATTTTTAAACAATAAACATAATTTTAAATGGCTGCCAACCAAGGCGGTCATGTTTTTGGACCACAATTTTCAAAGAGGGATTTTAAAAATTGTTTCCGTCTTTATACATATACCTATATATGTATTTAAAATATACATATATATATATAATTGGAATTGAAAAAAAAAAACAATATAGTCATGATAGTACCATCTTACAAACTACAAAAAAATTTGATGTCGAAAGCATATGTCCAGCGCGTTTTTTTAGCTACAATATCACAAATGAATATAGCTCTTAATTTTTTAAATGTCCCGTCATTTTGTGTTTCCATTTTCTACTATGATGAATTTTTATCAAGTTTGGTACTTGCTCTGGCTGCAATTAAACAATTATAAATACAAATTGAAAAGAAATGTGGATTTTGATTCGCGGAAGTGTATCTACTCTACAGATGACTATATCTAAAAAAGTTTTCCGAGTAATTATTTTATATTAATTGCGTTAAGTTTTATTATTTTTGCTGTTTAGTGCATACTTAAAATTAAATTTACCTTTACCGATGAAATAATTTAAATCAAAATAGCTGAGTACCTCTTTGTTTCACTGTTGGTACACCAAGAGTGAGACAGTCCTTCTCCAACAGTTAGACACCTTCAATAATTATTTTAATAAAAAAAGTTTTGTTTGATAAACATTTATATTTTATTATGCAAAAAAGTCGTATGCATAAAAAAAACGAAATAAAATAAAAAACGGAAATATAAGTTACAAAAAAGGCTTCAGTGACAAATAAATAGATAATAAAAAAAATCGATTCCATTATTAATGAAACACAAATGAAAAATTGACCGCACTTCAATTTGGTCAAATGTGATTCCAAAATGGATATTGGCTTGTTGCCGACTGGTGTGGCCGCAAAGAATCAGTTCTGGGAGAATCATTTTTATGTCTTGTTCGGTAAGACACCGTACCACTGATGGCAACGGGATTTTGCCTCACTGTTGGTAGATCGTCGAAAATATGTAAAAAAAAAATCAATACAAAAAAAAACATGCATCGAAATGTAATTAATTCTTTTCTCTATTTAATCTAAACAATATATAATCCATTGATTAGATAAAAAGTTATTTCGTTTTTATTGACACACTTAAAATTTACTTTGAGCGCTTTTTTTTTGTCACTGCCTTAGCACGGGGTGACTACTCTTCATTCCAAGTAAACACAAACTGGACCAATCGGACGAACATCTGTTGCATGACCTACAACAACAAGCGCGACGTGTTCGTAAATATTTCTTCGGAATGACTCAATGTTTGTGACGTTCCCCTACTTACAAAAAATTTAAAAATGATGTCAGCTTTACAACATTTATTTATGTACAACAAATAACAAAAAGCTATACAAAAAGGTATTGCTTTTGCATAGGACATTCGACAACACTGCTGCAGTATTCGGGCAGCACACCAAGCAGGTGGGTAGAACAGAAAATTGGTCATCCGGCTCTTGGGGTTAATTTCCGATCTAACAAGGCTGGGCCGATTGAAATTTTAATATTAATATTTCAAATTATTATAGAATGATATTCGTTTTTTTTCTTAGGCCGATTTAAATGCCGACTAATCAGGATACGGAAAAACAAGGAGAATCAAGAGAAACTTTTTAACGCAAAGCACTTTAAAATTCTACATTGGAAAATGTGAAAGCACAAGGTTATGCCACTTCACTTTCATAGGTTGGTAGTACTGCCAGTAACGGTTCGCATGACAAAGAGCGTTGGGGGAGTCTTCTATTAGTTGAATACGTTTTGATTTCATTATAAACAAAGGTGTAAAAACATCTGTTATGTAATTGGGATTTGTAAGTTTTGCGACCGTAAATTTATTTTCGTTTTAAATACGCAAGCCACTCGAAATTCTATTATATTGTACCTATTTACACTAGTGTGCTAGTAGCGCCTTATAAGCTTGAGTGCATAGATGCCTAATGATTGTTTTGAAATAACATCTAAGCCGCGCGTCAATGACATTTCTGATGCATTTCCTTTAACTTAAGGGTCCTTAGAAATTCGATGTCATACTTGTGTCACTACTTTTCACAACCTTCAACTGTCAATCTGGCAATCTTCTGGCAGCAATAGCAAAGGGTGTGTAGTCAGAGCAGAGTCACTCTGTACCTTGTCCTCCTCAGAGGAGGTGGATATAAATATTATTTTTGGTTCGCTATGATTACGGTGACCATAAGTCCCGTATTTCACGGGACAGTCCCGTTTTTGAATAGTTTTTTTTTTTATAAAAATGAGCCATTTCAATACGAAATGCTTTGTTATTTTTGGCCATTTGAGTGCTGTTATATATTTTCCTTTTTTTGTCCCGGGTTTCGTTCTTAAAAATATGGTCACCGTAGCTATGATTGACACCTATTTAACAGTTAAAGCCTTTGAAACTTCAAGTGTACCCCATTTCCGTGAATTGTTTATATCGTACCCGCTCTACAAGTACAATCGCAATCTTCGCCAGATATAGCTTTGCTTTAGCAAATAAATCTGCTGATTGACTGGTGACTGATGTACTGATTGATGCCCCCGAACAAACAAGAAACACAATTGACAGCTTATGAGTGAACGACGAAAAGGATTTAGGAGCAGGTTATCAAATTAACTCGAACATCCAATCCTGGGGAGTTGTTGCAGGCATCATTGAAATTCCTCTTCCCCTGATTGGACAGGAAATACACAACAGCTCTGCGGACTTAAATGTCATATTTGCATTTATGAATCCATGTATCTCATAAAACACAACAAGTCTGCATACCAGGCCTGTACACATCAGTTCAGTTGTAAATATCCAAACCATTTATGCAGAGGTACACGTGCAGCTTTCCCAATTACGACATCAAAAGTCCTCAAGTTCGAATTTGCCCGACCACCTCCGCCGCACACGTCCACTGGCCCCAATAAGATTAATCGTATAAACATACCCTATCCAGGTGTGCAAGGGCAATGTTTACAGGATTAAATAATAAACCCACTTACAAATCCTCAGCACCGCCCATGGCATTTTCGCCCTCCTCCTCGGTGTTCAAACGTCAGAAACACTTGGCCCATCGGCCATACTATCGTCGAAGATGCGAGAACACGTCATAGCTGACAGGACATAAATGGCAATAGCAACGCACAACATCCAGAGTAGTGTTGAGACATTTTTCAAATTTAGATTTACATCTTCAACATGAGACTGTATGGCAAATGTCGGCTTAAATCTGGACCACACTTGACCCGGTGATGATTATTTGTCCTCACTGCATGCTGGTGCGGACAGTTCCTCATGAAGAGGGTACGGCAGTCCTAAGAGGATAATATATTTGATTTCATTTCTGTGCTGACTCGGTCGTATCACTGTGTGTGTTTGTGTGATACGGCTAAGTGAAATTCCCGTGACAGGATTTGCTTGTCTAGTCTGCTGGCAGATGGCCTTAGCCATAACTGATTAGTACCCCAATGGGGTTGACGGTGCTTTGAGGCGGGATTACCAAATTGCTCATTCAAAAGCACTGTGACTATGAATATGAATATGACTATCTCACGGTGCCGTACGGAAACATTTTTTATTTCATCGACCCATGGGCTGCGTCTCCATGGCAACAGATCCACTTGTTCGAATTTAGTAAAACATCCCGATATGAATTTTCCGTCACTTGTCGAATGATAGAGTCGGGGTTTTCTTTTTTTTTTCATTGCTGTTCGTTTAGTTCTTTTATTTGGCCGATAAAATGTTGAACAGTGGTCGCCGCCGCATTTGCAATGAGGAAACTCGACGTACCAAATCTAATTAGAGCGGAATTCGGATGGAAATTTTATGGCCACCACTTGTATGCAGATGTGGAATGTAGTGGAATGTTTTACATCTTTCCACGCGGGTAGTACACACACTTTTTGAACAATTTTTCTAATTTTTAAATTTCAATTAACATTCGCTGACTTCAACTTTAGTGGATGGGGATTTTAGTGCAGTTGCAGTTTTGAAACGAGGAGAAGAATTAAAACACGAAATGTGAACAACTGAATATTTTACGGATTACCGGACACTGGGTAGGATCCAGGTGGATGTACGCGAGCAAGGACTTGTGATGAAGGTATGTGTGCTAATTTTATATCAGCTTCCACGCTATGCCAAATCTCCAATCGAAATTTTTAAAATACTGTAACGTTTTTTGGATAGCTTTGATTTGAAAATATTCGTTTGGCACCAATGTTGATACAGAGGGGAATGAGTTTATATATGTAGGTACAATCTGGTTCTAGATAGATTAAACAACACCGCTCGTGGAGTTAAGCGGGACCCTGGGAACCAGTCTCAAAAAGTCGTTGCCTATATATACAGATTCGAGAGATATTCGAATCAGACTAGCATTGGCGGGTCTCTTTTCTCTCCTACTATAAATCTCACCCAGAGAGACTTTGAATTTCTCCGGAGTTCTTCTCTGGGTTCGATTCGTAGTGTTAACGCCAGCATCTGTTTATGTGAGATCTTTTTTATCAACTGGGTCTCGATCTCGAATTAATGATGTCCCAGGATTCTTATTCTTCAGCCAGCCAATGCTGGACATTGACACAGCTTATGTGCCGCAGTCTGAGATTACTCCTGGCATATACATAGATTACAAGTATCGTCCTCTCTAATACTATGTTCCCACCGACGTAATTTAGCTAAAGTGATTTATAAATCACGAAAGGCGTCTCCACCGAACTTTAATGTCGTTTTCCATTGGGCAAAAAGAAGCGTCCGGGAGAGTCCGGAATCGAAAGAAATCACTTTTGAAACCGTTCCATTGGCACAAAAAATACTCTTCTGGTGATTCTGAGGAGAGAATTTCGCTTCTCGATTTGAAGTCAGAATCCGCTCAAGAAGCACTCACACAAGTGTAATTTTATGTATTTTATACAAGCCAACTGACAGCAGCCGTAGATAATTTTTTCGCATTTCACCAATACTATTGTGGATTCTTTCAGAAGCTGTTTTGTTGTTCCATTGGATTTCAGAATGAGTGGATCCCCGAGTGAAACCAATGGAAAACGATATTACTGACTTAGTTTGACATTTTTGTCGACTTTGACATTAGGTGTCCAACACCAGATAGTTAGTTTTTTGTTGTTCTTTCTGTTTTTTTGCCATACCTGCCAAGAATAAAACAATTTTTCATTGCATGAATTTAATAAAAATATCAAAAACTCACCGAAACACGAACAAAATTAGAAAATTGAATTTGAAATATTTTTTTTTGACAGTTTTTCTTTCTTTTTTGTTTGCTGAATAAAGTGCTGAAGTCAAGAACAGGTATGTTCGTTTTTATTTCGTGTGGATTTGCGATGACAGATACGTAATTAAAATTTAAACACGTATAAATCACGTAATTATAAATCACGAAAATGTATGATAAATCACGTAATTTATGAGATGATCACGTTGGTGGGAACATGGTATAAGACCCTTACTTAATTATACCCGAAATTACCATGTCCTGTAGTTGACAAATTCCAGTATCTTCCTGTGTCCATAGATGTTTTATGAAAACAACTGAACAGAAAACTTTTTTTTTTTTGTGAAAAAAAAAACGGTTCCATATAAGAAAAAAATAAATATTTCGCATAAAAAATTCCTGTTTCTCGTTTGCCGGAGATTTCTAGTAGATTTTGTGAATTGAAGTCTTATATACGACGGCTTCATATAAGAGCGTCAATTATACAAGGTCTTTTTAACTTTCTCGATTACTTAGTAGGAGAAAGATATTGATATTAGTACACAATTTCGAACTCGACATTACGATGATAGAGGAGCTCAAAAAAGTTGGTCGCGAGATTCTGTCCGTCTGTCTGCCTGTCAGTTTGTCCAGATGCCTACAGTCTAAACGGCTGCCCGGATTTCATTCGAACTTCGCATTTGGAGTTTAGGGGCTTAAAGTTGTTTTTTTGCACGGTAACCTTAATATTAATGGTACTTCCCATATAAAATGTTCATACTAGTTTGATTTGTCCGAAAACGGCTCTAACTATTTCAACCAAAATTGATATTTGAGCTTAAGCAGCTGAGGTTAACATGACTTCATAGTCAGTTTTCGGCTTAAAAATTGAACATATATAAAAAATGGACATATCTTGAAAACGGTCCATACGATTGTAACACAAATTTATTTCTAAGGTAATATGGTCATATCTAACTTAATGGCAAACTCAGTTTTTCTCTGTATTATCGTAAAATGGATTTTTGAAAAAGGCATTTTTTTAGAAAATTTTGGTTTCTTTAATTTACCTGAAAACGGCAATAACGATTTTGACCAAAATGCAAACTTAGAGTAATATTGATGATTGCAAAATTATTGCATCCTTGATTTTCAATTCGAATTACCGAAAACGATAATTTTAAAAAACTGCTCATATCTCGAAAACCCTATTTTCGATTTCGATAATAAATACTTTAGTCTGTACATCCTGAACAATAACTTGTACTAGGTTTGCAGCTAAATCGTTAAGAAATAGTATTTTTCAAACTAAAATTTTACAAAAACCGCTCTATAGATTTTAACCAAAATACATATCTACCTATTAAAGATAATGTAAGCATTCTTAATAAGATCTCGTACTTTGTTTTCCTCAACAAATTCTAATAGTGACGTATTATAAATATTTCTCAAAAAATGACCAAATCTCGATCTGTGTTCATATTACTACGGTATATTTTTGAAATGATTATAAAGGCCCACTTCCAATTAAAGTACAATAACGGCTACGCAAAACTTCTTTTTATCTAATATTACCAGCTTCTTTTTCATTCAATCATATTGAATATGCACCCTACAAATAAAACCAACAACTTGAAATTTACACAATCAAGTAACTCCCAATTCATTTGCACTAACAATTTTCATGAACGAGAAAGTTACGTTCGACCCAGTCGTGAACTTTATTTATATAGACATAAAGAGAAAAGACACAGTGTCTCCACAAGCGTTTCTTAAAAACGATTTGTTCTTTTATGAGTGTTTCTTATATCCGTTGTGGACTGAATATCAGTTCGGTAAGGAAATATTTCGCTGCCGGTCTATATACAGTGGTGGTCCACTATAACGAATGATATAATGTCCACGTTTATTCGTTACATCGAGAAATTCGTAATATGGAGCACATTTTACTTGTCCGAAACGTTAAATAAAATGTGCAAATATTGTTTCTATTCATTCGTTTTATTTCATTTATTCATAAAGTTAAAAATAAAAAAAAAAGTAAAAAAGTCTAGATACTATCATTCATTTTTTGAAAATAAATCACCAATAAACGTTTGTTTTCGTGAGGTTTGAACAGAGCAATTTACAGTTTTTTCCTGAAGATTTCTTGGGACAAATATTTTGAAATGTTCACGTTGTTTTCTTCGGCCCATTTAATACACGTATTCAAATTCTCTACCGCATCGGTATGTTTTATTTTCTGAACAGAGTTTGGACCCGTTTCTGAGGAGTTATCATCTTCATCATACGTACGACTATCTTCTGCAAGAAATATTTCAGCCATATTCCAAGACTCCAAATCCTCTGCAATGAAGTTAGCAAAAAGTACATTGCACATGTAATATAAAATGTATAGCTTATAATACTAAAGATATGTATAACAGAAACATTCGTTATATCGAATGTCAAACCGTTTTTTCATACGTTATATAGAGACACCAATGGAATTGAAAAAAGTGTACGTTATATCGCTCATTCGTTATATCGGCATTCGTTATACTGGACCACCACTGTAATATATTTTCTCAGGCAAACAATTTGTTAATTTTTGTGACGTTTGCTGTTTTTTTTTTTTGTCAGTCATACAGATCTAATCTACTCTAAGCAATAATTTTATATCTATTTTTAAATCAAATGAAATTTTAAAGAAAAAAATCCAAATGTATGCGTTTTTTCTTCGCCTTTTTTTCTTAATTGTGAGGTAGATTACTGGGGTGGTATCCCGTAAGGTGATAGTTGATAATCACTTTTGTAAAAGTCATATGCGATAGTCACATAATTCTTCTTCTAATGACGTTTTCGACTGAAGAAAATAATTTCCTTTTCTGTGAAAAGATCAAATCTAGGAATGCTCTTTCGATGTTTCATTGGAAAAAAAGTGCACTTCCAGGTCAATTCTTAATACGACAGAGGTGTCCGCGATATTTTTAAAAAATTGTCACGAACTCACCAACACACACTAGAAAAATGTCAGAATCATATCGTCGGCTGGATGCTATCTTGTTCAATATCCATTTTTCAAAATGTTGGGAAATCGATTTTTAAAGTTCAGATTGAAAATTTTTGTTCATATCAGAAAATTTTGGATTGGTATTGAATTTTTTTCTGAAAGCCTTGACAATTTTGTTTATAAAACAAGTCACAGTAATTTTTTTTTCTTTTATTTTGAATTAGTTATAAATTAAAATCAACGAGGAAGTCACTTTGGATATTGAACAAAGTAATATGGAGTCACAATAAGTTGGTAAAATTTTTGGATATTGAACAGAAAAACTCAATATCGAACAACACAAAAAGAGAGAAAAGATAAAGTTGTTTATGTTATATAGAACAAAAATTTGTTTTATTGTTTGAAAAGAATTTTTAAAGCAAATCAAAATAATGTACGTTTAAACAAAAAACTTATTTGTTTCTCAATTCTTTATTTTATCAAAAAGTTAAAAAAAATATTTTCTGCTTTTAGGAACGAAAAACAAAACAGAAATTCAGCCTAATTATTTTATACTTTATAATTATATATACATTCTATTGTTAAATAATAAAAGTTCATACATTTTTCAGAGTCATTCAATGTCCAAAACGCGTTATCGATCTTCATCCAAAAATTTTGTATAACAATCATGAATGCAAGTAATGTTGCAACTGGGGGAAACGTGAATTTTATGTTTTCTACACTTGTGACCTTTTGCATTATAATATTCCTGACCACTCTGATGCAATTTTTTTTATATTTCTTTTCCATAACGAGGCAGTTGAATTTTTTTAGAAAAATCTTGCTCAGGTTCTCGTAGCTCATTTTCCAATGACGGCGCAGCGATTTCTTGTTCAGATGGAGCTGATGATGAAATTCTGATATAATAGAATCTGGGTTTGCTGCATTTATCATTTTGTTAGTACTTCATTATTGTTAACACTGAAATATATTTTTATTTTTTAAATCAGTCTTAAAATTATGGCGCCAAATTTGTCCACACTTACGTTAAGGGATCGATTGTAGCCCTGTTATCTGCGGTAGATAAATCAATATCATTCAAACCCTGAAAAAAAAAAGAAACTTAAAAAAGAAAAAAAATTGGCATTAGTTCCTTTATTACATTGCCACCTTATCCGGCAATTCAGGTTCGGGTGAAGACAAATATTCAATTCCTTCCGTTACTCATTGCAAAAAACTATAAATAAAATTAAATCACATCGCAGTGAAAAAAAAAATCAAATATTAACATAGTAGTTAAAAACTTACGTGTCTTTAGAGTCGATTTTTATCACAATGCACAGCAGGTACTGACGTTCTTACCCACCGAAAGATAAGGTCAGGACTGAATAGGCGTAATATGAACACAAATTCTGAGCTCTGTTTTATCTGAGCTAAAAAAGAAACACGAACTTTTTGTATAACAGTTCAGGTTGTGCTCTGAACTAAAAAAGAAAAACGCCTAATGAGAATATACGGATATCAAATGCAACAACGTTGATCTCGTTTGATATTGAACAAAAGAGAATGAAAGTATACGGTTGGATATTGAACAAAACATCCACAATTGTGGATATTAGACAAGATAAAAATTATAAAATAGATATTTTTAAAATACACTAACAATTGTTCAATGTAATACAAAATAGATGAAAAGCAGTTTATTGAACAAAAATGACATGACAAATCGTTAAAAAAGTGTCCTATTGAACATGAACAGTTCTTTGTAACTTGAAAACTAAAAGAGATAGAACGAAATGGTTGGCGCCAAACGAAAGACTACATACCTAACTCAATTTCATAAAAAATGGCCTTTAGAACAAGATAGCATCCAGCCGACGATATGTTTGTTGTGTTTTTAGAAACAAGTTTAGCGCTATGTGATCCGAACATATGCAATTTTGTGTGCGAATGTAAACTTTAATTGAAACTAATTTATTTGGCCTACTAAAACATTCATAGTTATTTTGGAAAACATCAAAAGAAAACAATATATCACATAATGGTGTTTACCACTATCAAAAAAGTGCTTCAGCGATTTTCATTGAAAAGAGCAATTCTAAATTTCGGGGCAATTCTCTCGGATCTTCAATGAAAAACTCCATGAGTAAAATTATCGCAAAATAACTATACAAATTTGGCATCACTTTGTTATTTGAAAACATAGTGTTGTTTTCAGTTGTAATTGGCACAGAAAATTCAAGGTACATAGCGTAACTAATATTATAAATGCGAAAGTAACTCTGATTGTTATACCTTTTCACGACCGCTAAACCAATTTCTATGAATTTTGGTATAGAGATAGATGGGAGACCTCTGGGAAGGACATAGGCTAAAGAGGATGAAAATTCATCATAGGTATTTGTGCTTTACATTTGCTGCGTTTTTTACCAATGAATTGAAATGTGTAGCGTTGTTTGGTTGTCTTGAAGGGTAGGATAGCTTTGGACCCGATAAGTGGCCCTGTTGTTGATATAAACATTTTTTTAATATGCCAGACCTTTCGGTTGGTGATTATCGCCTTACATAGAGCTAAAAGTGTTATTGTGGCTATCAACTATCGCAAATCACCTTACAGAATTCCACCCCTGATGCTGTTACTATACGAGCCTATAGATATATAAGTTCCTCATATTGAGCTGTTTATTGTGTGGTTCGAGTTGTCAATGTTGTTTGTTCCCTCTTGTTGATGTCGACACTACGAGTCGTTTGAATAAGGACCACCTATTTAGGAAGAACGCCTCTCCCACCCCAACTAACATTTGCCACACATCTTTCATCTTCAATCAAGACAATCTGCCATTTGTTTCGCAAGAAATCACTTCCAGTTCCAATTGCATAATTATCGATTGCTCCGACACATACAATATACATTAGTGCTTCACTCATTTGCCATAAAAATACAAACACACACACAAAAAATATAAAAACTACCATCCCCAATCAACCTGACATCCATATTTAGCACAGCGTACATCACAATTTACTAATTACATGGGATATCCTGAACGCCCGACAATGCCTCCTTGCCCACAATGAGATTCCCATCAAGAACTCTATTCTGCGGCAGTTGTTGTTGGATGGGTGAACCGTGTCACCAAATTAATGAGAAAATAGTTTTACCTCACATCCACCAGATATGTCCGTGTGTATAATGCAGAAAATTAAATAAATAAATTGTTCGCCTCGTTTAATTATGCAACGCAAACGGTTTCCTCATTCTTTCAATGTGAACTTGACCTCAGCGAGAAGCCAAGGTTCCGTTCTCAGTGGTGACCACATGAACAGGAGTCAACCCCACCACCCCATACCAGCTACCGGTATGTGCTGTGTAATTATTTACACAGATAACTATGTCGGTTGGAGTGTTTGGATATAAATGTACTTGTACTGCCCGTGTGCGCTGACATTACCAATCAACCAGATTGTTGAGTATCTGCGCTGGCTATGGTTTTATGTAGATAGCTTTACATTCGTGTTAATAGCACGAATCGTACTATAGATGAGGATTTTTTTTTGCTGATTGAGGAAACAGCTCAACCCTTCGGGGGGTATAATTCATTAATCTGCCATTCAGCAGTGAGGTATTGTATATTAGGTGATGCTGCGGAACTCAAGCATTGTGAATCTTGAGCAGTGTAGGCTGGACCTTTTGACCGTATGAGGAAACGTTCACTCGAATGAACCGATAATATTTCTATATAATGAAAACAAGGCCATAGGTTAAGCATTGGAAACGGCTTTTTCTGCTGGGGATCTCAGCTTTTTCTAGGCCCCCAGAGGAAGCTTTTAAGCAACTTTAAAACATGTAGTTCATATCTTTCGAACGCAAAGAGCTTGGAGAACATTTTTTTTTTTAAGTAATCGCATGCCCTGATTGCTGATACTGCGACTGGAAAGATCTATTGTACCAATTGGGAAATGCTATTCTAAGAGACGTGTGACCTCCCTAATGAAGGCCAATAAGTGGTCAGTAGCAGAGTTCATTAGATCTGCTGGTGTACGAGTCTCTCTATCAAAGACACGTTTTCTTAACCAATGCAAAGCCGGGCAGTCGCAGAAGATGTGTTCAGATGAATCTACATCCCCCAGACAGAATCTACATTCTGTATCCGGACAAAGGTTCATTTTGTTGAGGTGGTATCTTAAATCATAGTGGCCTGTGAGGAAGCCCACTAGCTTTCTTATCCTTACCGAGTTTAAGGATTTTCTTGTAGGAGTAGGGCTTGATTAATCGCTTGGATCGTCTTAGACCAGGGACATTTTCCCAGTGGTTAAGACGAAGGTGTTGTTCCCATTCATTGATTAGTCTTAGCGCAGTAGCCCAATTGACTCTGCCGTAAGGTTCTGGTCCATTGTCCAGTTTCGGATCCAGCCCTAGCAATTTTGTCAGCAAGTTCGGTGCCCGCAATACCTTGATGACCAGGTACCCAACCAAGTTTGACCTTGTTGTGTTTGGCTAGGGTTTGCAGGGCTTCATGACAGCTCTTAACTGTATTGGAGTCCATTGTATTGGACGCTAAAGCTTGTAAAGCTGCCTGACTGTCGGAGAAAATTTGTATGATGGCGCCTTTAATAACTTTACTGGAAATTGTATTAGCTCAAATTTCTATTGCATGGATTTCCGCTTGAAAAACCGTGGGACACATTCCCATGGATAATGAGATTTTGGTGTTGGGTCCAAAGACACCAGCTCCAACTCCGGAAACCATTTTTGATCCGTCGGTGTACCAAAATTAACTTTTAGGGTCCAGTGTCGGAACCCCATTGGACCAACTAGAACGTTCTAGTAATTGTACTTCAAATAATTGCCCAAAACTATACTCCCTAACCACAGTGTCAGGTACGGAGCAGAACATATCCAAGTTTGGGATTAGGTTAATAGTTTTCAGATGTCGCACGTGTTCATCTGATCTAAACTAAAACTCGAGCTGCAGTTTAATGGCGCATCTAGCAGCCGTCTTCATAATGAAGAATTGCAGGGGTGAGAGCCCAATAATGGTCTCAAGTGCTATTGCTGGGCAAGTGCGTATTGCACCTGTAATGCCGAGACAGGCAATCCGTTGAAGCATCTGAAGCTTGTTTGCGGCGGTTCGTTCAAGTACTTTGTCGCGTACGAGATAATGGGTCTTACCATCATTGTGTATAACCAGTGTATCATTCTAAGATTAAGACCCAAAGTTCTGCCGTACAGACTCCTACAGGCCCACATGGCTTTAGTGGCAGACTTGATGTGTAAATATAACTTTCACTGAGCAGCGAACATTTATTGTTATTATTTTATTTATTTTCACTAATTTTGGATACAAACAATTCAGAGTTGGTATAATTATTGAACAATACATATTTTCAACTAGAGAAAAGGGATTGACATTTTATACAAGGTGGGCCAAAAGAAGTCATAAGTTGTTGTTTGGCTCTCATTTTTTTTTCTAAATGAAAAACTTCGATTCTGTTTTTTGAATATGTTTATTTGATAATTTTGAATTTTATTGGTCAAGTCGAGAAGATGATATCGGACAAATGGGCGCCGTCACAATTGATTGCCATACGGGCTCGTTTTATGGCATTTTTCATCACTTCTCGCACTCGTGTCGAATGTTGTTCTTGAGGGCTTCTAGGGTCTCGGGCTTGTTCACGTAAACACGGGACTTCAGAAAACCCCACAAAAAAAAAGTCGGGAACAGCTAAATCGGGCGATCTTGCGGGCCAGTGCAAATCGCCAAAACGAGAGAAGAGGCGACCCGGGAACGCCGCCTTCAGAATATCCGTTGTGGCTCGCGGAGTTTTTGCCCTAGCTCCGTCCTGTTGGAACCACATGTCCTCCAGTCCTAATACGTCCAATTAAAAAAAAAAAAATAAGGGCAACAGGTCCGTAGGGACCCTAGGCCTAGCTTCGATATGCCCCCCTGGGCTTATTATTGGATTTTAATTGTTTTTGAATCCCAGTTGTGCACCCCCACTATATTTTAATAAATAAACAATTTTCCAGAACTTTTAATATAAAAATAATTGCTATGAATGTTAATTGTTAATATAAACATGTATGAGTTAGTATAAAATATAAACAAAATATTTACCCACTTGCTTTAAATAAATGCTTTCTTAACAAAACTGGCCAAAAACAGTTTTGCACAACACACGAATGAAACGCAAGCACTTTCCGAATTTTTGTTACCAACTGGGAAAACCCCACATAGGAAAACAATTAGAACAATACAAGTAAGGAAGTAACAGAAATGAAAAATATGTTTTTTTATGTTTTAAATAACAGGAGCGTAGCTTTTAAACGAAAAACATCCAGGGGGCTCATTACTGGGTGGGGACTCAAATTAGGGACCTTTACCCTATCGATTTGAAAGGGACTATCGACTTGAACGATTGTCAATCGATTCCGCATTCTTTTCTCTTTCTGAAGAAGCAGCTGCTTACTCTTTGGATTTTTTGTACAGGTAGAAAAAAAAAAGATATTGTTTTCGATCGAAATATATATACTGATCGGGAAATTTTATTGGGTTTGTTGAAGTTTTGTTAAACTTTCATCTCAGTCTTTTAAATGAATCCCACTCCAGGCGTCAGATTCGTCAGATTCTGTAAGGCGAAAGCGTTGAAACATTTTCGTGCGCAAGAATTATTTGCTCTGACTTGCAGAAGAAAATCGTTCGTGCGCACACGAAAACGTTTGAACGTTTCGCCTTACAGAATGCCGATCCAGGTTTTTTCATTAATTTTACATAAACGTTTGAAGTTGGTATTTGTTTTGGAAATTCAAACCAGTATAGTATTCGGGATCTTTTGTAAAAGTACGAAATGCTTTGCAAATTTTATCACCACCATTTTGACTGAACTCGAATCTTCCTAAATTGGTTCATATTTAATTGAGTTGTTTGATTGTGGCGCCGCTTTATGCTTCTAAATTGGTTTGGAAGTTCAACCCACCTTTCAACAGAAAAGCTTTCGTCACGTTTATCGCTTAAATTAAGATTAACACTAAGTCATTCCCATCTAATAACTTCAGATGAACAAAATAGGAAGTGGCTTACAGAAATTCAACCAACATAAACAATCAACAGATGGGACCTTTCCCAAGAGCGTGTCCTTAAAACCCTATGACCTTATCCATATTCCGGAGCTTTACAAATTGAATGGTTGAAAATCAATTTCATGGCCCATCCCAGAACAATAACACATACCTTGGCCATTGGCACTATTTTTGGAATGCAACAATGGAATCACAATTGAAATTCATAATAATTTTTGCGGCTTTCATGGCGGAGTGCACTCTTAGATTAGGAAGCCTTTGTGGTTGTAAGTGGAATTTGTTTTGTTTGGCATTCAAATAAAGGATCCTTTAACTATAAGTTTTTGAATGGACATTTATTATTTCTCAGTAAATGGTTTGGCAGTAACAGTCTTGGACGATCCCCTCTTGGGGGGTTTCACCCGTAGGTTGGTTGTAGTACGCAGCACTATTTATTTATCATATAGAGCACACTTAAATATAGGAAATCACAATGGCAATGGCAATGTAATAAATGTAATGGAGACTAACAGTAGTGTTTTGCAGGACTTGTTTGTCAGTTTGTATCAGATATCACGTTGTGTTCATCGTTGAGAGGAAGGACAGGACTGGTATTTTGTTTGGTAATGTTTGCCGGTCTGTACCTAGTGTTTGTTGCGCACTTTCTGTATGCAAGTGATGGTTGTGGTTAGTTAGGATGTACTGCAAACTTCACTCCTTTTTTTGCTACAGAGAAAAAATCCGTCTTCCTAAAAAATGAATGACGTCAGAGATTCCACAATTGCCTTGAATATAGGGCACCTTGTGGACATACTGAAAGATTGTCTTAACTTTGAGTAAATCATATCTTCGGTCTCCTCGAGCTTAAGCCGTATTGAGTCACCTTTTTCAATAAGCACGAATAAAAGAACCTGTTCGTGAGGTATTAACGAAATCCATCTTTTATTTGAAAGGCTCCTGTTTGCCATTATGTAAAATGGTCCGAATGTCTGCCGCAACTTCTCGTGGTGGCGCGAATCTCTGAGTGTTCAAATTTTTAATGTCTCTGCCGCATAGATTCGGCTGTATTTGAGCGATGGCATTGGTTTCGTTGGCTTTAAGGGCATCGGTAGGTTGCGGTTTATTAGAATAGACCTGCGACTTCATTAAACCCCACAAGAAAAAGTCTAACGGGGTCAATTTTCACGATCTTGATTGATGGGTCATTCATGTCGTTTCTGCGAGATACAACCATACCCTTAAATTGATCATGCAGAATGTTCATTGTGTCGTCGTTGTGATTGTTGGCCCGTAGCTCCGTTCTGCTCGCCCTGCTGGAACCACATGTCGTCTACCTTCATATTTTTTCAATTTGGGGCAAAATAAATCGGTAAGCATCGTTGTGTAGCGCTCGCCGTTGATGGTGACGGCCTTAACTACGTCATTTTCAAAAACGCTAAAAATTCACACCAAACTGTGACTTTTTGTGGGTGCATTGCCCCGTAGTGAATCTCGTGTGGGTTAGCGTCGCCACTGTGGTCCAAAGAGGTAAATCTCGTGGCAGAAATACTAAATTCGATGTTTTATTTGTATTGTTTTGTTTTTTTTTATTTTTAATAGAAATATAAACGGAGCTTCAAAAATAGCAAACAAATTTATTTTCTGCTAATTAGTTTGACTTTTGAGCTTTTAAAAGTTGGTCAATTTTGTTCTAGAGTAAAAAAAAAACAGAAAAACGAACTTCTTTATTTTATTTTTTGCATTTATTGCATATTTAACGAAAAATCTTAATTTTCTTGAATGTAGTCCAGTTCTTTTAAATATAGATTATTTTAAATTTTAATAAAAACAAAAATTACCTAATATTTTTAATAAATAAAACAAAACAAACACCTTCCTTTTAGAATTTTTTTGATTTGAGTAGAGCTACAAAAAAATTCTCTCGAGTTCCCGCGAAAAATTGACCACGATAGCCTACCCTAACTATTTGTTAAATCAGATGCAAAATTGTAGCTGCAACTATTTGTAATGTTTGAAGAAATTCAAATTTTCATAAAAAAAAATCTTGTTCCCATGCTGACATTTTGGCCTTAAAAACAAAATTCCTTATCGAATAGTTCAATTTTTTTGTTAATCAAAAGAGCTAAAAGCGTGAAATTTTCTTTTTATATCAATTAAAAATAGTTTTTTTATTATTTTGATCGTTTAAAACTACCCACATCCACGACCCTTTTTGTATAAATGTCAATTGGTTTCTGTAATCCGCCTACTTTAACGACACTTTTTGAATAAATTTCTCCTAAACCAAAAGGGTTTTGAGGTATGCTGTAACTGAGTTTCTTTAAATTACTTAAATTATTGAAAATCATGATTGTTCATATTTTTAAAGTATATGTAAACATGGATTAACTTGCTAAAAGAAAGAGATTAATTGATTCATTGCCTAAACATTACAAAAATTTGAAAGAAATACTTAATTGTGTAATAAAACAGGTAGAAATATTAATTTTCCTCTGTTATCCTAGATCGGGAAGCTTAAATTTCACAGGCAAAATAATCCTTGTGCATATACAAGGTGGCGCAAAAATAACCTTCCGATGTTTTTTGGCTGTAATTGAAAAAAAAAAAAAATGAAAAACTTTGATTCTTCTTGTGGATTATTTTTATTTGGTCTTTTAATTTTTTTTTACATCAAGTCGAGAATATGATGTCATGTAAATGGCCGCCGCCACAGTTGATTGTCATTTGAGCCCTCTTTATGGCATTTTCCATCACTTTGGCCAAAACTTCCGGCGATAGGTCCTCACATTCTTGACGGATATTGTCTTCAAGAGCTGCAAGAGTCTGAGGCTTGTTGACATAAACGCGACTTCAAAAAGCCCCACAAAAAGAAGTCTGGAGCGGTCAAATCAGGCGATCTTGCTGGCCAGTGCAAATGGCCAAAACGGGAGATTAGGCGTCCGGGAAATGCATCCTTCAGCATATCGGTTGTGGCACGTGCAGTGTGTGCCGTTGCACCGTCCTCTTGGAACCACATGTTTTCTAATCCCAATTCATCAAGTTGCGGCAAAAAGAACTCGTTGATCATTGCTCTGTAGCGCTCACCATTCACAGTAACCGTTTGGCCCGCGACGTCTTCGAAGAAAAAAGGTCCGATGACTCCTCCTGCGAAAACAGCACACCATACAGTGACTTTGAGCGGGTGTAATGGCTCTTCGTGGGTTACACGCGGATTTTCAGTGCCCCAGAAGCGTAAATTTTGCTTATTTACGTACCCGCTAGGATGGAAATGGGCCTCATCACTCATGATTATTTTTGATGAAAAATCATCTTCCTCTTGGGGGTGATTAAGGATGGCTTGAGCGTATGTTAGACGCGATTGGCGGTCAGCAGCTAACAGCTGATGCACCGTCTGGACTTTGTACGGAAACATCTTCAAAACTTGTACCAAAATTCGCTGTAAAGACCGTTTTAGAAAATTTTACCAATGTTTCGGATTCCCAAGAATTTGTAACTTTGCTCCAAAAGAAACACGAAGAAATAAGTGAAAATGACGAAGGGGAAAATATACGCCAAAGATTATACTCTCGTTTAAAAAAAAAAATGGATTGACTGTTTTAGACTAAAAATAAGATTTCATTCGAGACATGAAGCATTTTGGAACGCATTCACAATCAAATGTGATGAAATTGAAGATAGTGACGATGACGTGCCAAGTACATCAAGAGGAAGGCCTTCGAATTCCTTAGATGCATTACACCAAAAGGAGGAAACTATTCGAAACTGCGGGCAATATTTCCACAGCTCTGAGTATAAAATGTAATAAGGATCACGAAAAGACAAAAGCGGAGATCACAAAAGCAGTTTCTTATGCAAGCCAAATGCGAGTGCAACGGATAAAGGCGAGTTTTCGTACACCTCAAAGTGATCCGATAAAATTCGCTATCTTATTCTTGGATATGGGGCTTTCTAAGGAAAAATGCAATTTGATGAGAAAATCATAAAAAAGCCATAACGTTGACATGTTTCCAAGCTATAATTTATTAATGGCAGCTAAATTAACAGTTTAAATACTTGTTAAAAATATAAAAAAATTGATTCGTTAAATTTATGCATCCACTGTTGTAAAAAAAATATTTTGGATCACCCTGTGAACAACTAAATAGCCGCAGACAGGCTCGTATAATTTAACCTCTTTTTAAAGTATTTCTTTAATTCCTAACAAAAAAATCACTATTTTGATAGGCTTCGAAAATTCCTTTAGGAAGAAAAAAAGTTGTAGCGATATCTTCATGCGTTCAAAAGTGTTGGTTTTTGCAAAAAGTAATTTTCGACCACTATGCGGCAATTTTAAGAGAACGGACAAAACTGGGATCCGCTTCCAAAAGTTGCGAAGACCACCCGGCGAATGAACGGCTGATACTCGTAACTTTGAGCTCCTGGATCAGTTGGATCTTGTACGGGTGTAGGCCCAAGTCTCGATGCGAAATTCGCAAACTTGAAGTCTGCGAAAGGCTGATTTCTTATGGCATTGACTTTCTCGAGTTCTCCTGTAGACTTTCACGAACAGCTGCAATGTTCTCGTTCCATCTGACATTCCTTTGATTTTCAGATTTTGGCTGTTTGTTTACGAAACTGGTTGTCCCGAATTGGGCCACCACCCTTTGGAAAGTCGACTTTGAAGGGCCACCGTGTCTGCCGTAAAATGGGTGTAACGCCTTTGACGAATACTCATTTTAATAGAGCTTTTGGATGAGCTAATCAGTCATGTAACGCATCAGATTAGACAGGCGCCATAAAAACAACATGGCCAACATCAAACAGTCCAAATTGGAAAAACCTTCAAAATATTTTGGGGTGTTGAAGCTACTTTCATATATTTTTACTGAATTGCACTCTCCGATTTATTGTCGAAGCTTCTCAAAATGGAACTTAAAATTCAACCCTAACCTCAATCATTTAAAAACCCTCCTGATCATCGAACGATTTTTAAATGTATCCCGTCGTAAAGTCACACTAAAGTTCCTACCTTAATATTTTTGTGCTGACTTTGACTACCTAATACCGAAGTACGATCATAAACCATTTCACCATGAAAAGCCTTTTTATGTATTGAAATTCTTTTTTTAAATACTTCCACTAGATTAGAGAGGACGATGACATGTCCTCCAAATACAAATGTCCATTAAAGTCCCAGCCTACAGCAGAGACGAGTTTTATTCACTTCCACTTCATTGATGAAGTAATAAACGACCAAAGGATACTTTTTCGATTTCGCCACAAATCAAACAGAAGGAGAGTGTTGAAATTAATTTCGTAAGGAGGCAGCCATTTCTCTAGTTCCATGCTCCACAATTCATTAATTGAAAAAAAAAAAACATGATGTCCTCGGCATCCATTAAGAACGCTGAGATAAAATAACTCAAACAATCTCATTGGGGCTTAGAAATTGCAGTCATAAATTCAGTTTGAAAGGACCGCCCAGGAGTGGTTTATTGGAAAGTTGTAATTTGTAAAGTTTCTGCAAATGGAGAGTCGCTATCGGTTTTTCATTCTTGTGGCTTTTTAGTTTTTACCCAGCTGCGTTAATTCGAATTCAAGCAATGTCCTTAATACAGGAGAATGTTCAATAAATCATTGAATGAGTTCAGACAACGAGTGGATGTGTTTTAAAAGGAAATCTGATTTATTGTTGTAGCTACGTATCGGCATTAGTGGTGGGTACTTTTGCTGGCTGTTACGTAAGAGGTAGGAAGGAGATTTCTGGGATACATTGACGACACCGACAAGTGGCAAGACACTTAAAAGTGGGGTAGAAATAATTTTGCGAGGCTTATGAATTTTTCTAGGTGACAAAATTGTGATTTCCCATTGACCAGTTTTCTACCTTCATATCGGTTATATTTCAAGACAAAAAAAAAATGATAGACCACAGTCCACTTTATTAAATTTAGTTGTATCCAAGATGTCTTTGGTATAGCAACAGTGCGGTAACAGTGCGGTAACAGTGCGGTAACAGTGACAACAGTAGCCTAACAGTGCGGAACCAGTGGGAAAAAGTAAACAATTTTGTTTGATTTCGTAACTGAATTAGTTTATCTTATAAAATAGGACAAGACAACGTGCATGCAACAATGAGGATCGAATAGGTTTAAGGTGTCGTTAAAAATAATAATAATGAATGGCATAGTCCACTGCGACCTGATGATTGTCGTTGGCCCTTTGCCTTGGAGAGGGTTATTTCCTCGTCAGAGTCCTCTCGTATTTTAAACCTTTAACGATTTGTATAAGAGGATCTTTGCAGGAATATCCCCCTAAGAGCACTTAGTCAGTTCAGTTTCTTTTATAAATCTGAAAATGAGGAGCAGATCCGTATTTGGTATATCCTTGTCTATAATTCGGTACCACTCCGGATATTTATTTCAAATAAGGGTCACCTCCCCAAGGAATTCCAGTATGTGATTTGGAATTTTAGCTTAGGACTTTGTCCTACATACGAGAATATCTATTTTCTTCGAGTGTTCCATCAGTCTACTGTGCCTCTTGAAGAAGCCTCTCAGAATTCGTACTTATTCTGATGCATGCTTTGAATCTTTTTAGTTATAGTTCCATAGATGTTTCTGAACACTTGTCTTAGGCCTTGAATGTTCTTAAAAATTGTGGTCCTTTTTTCATTCTTTATTCTTCGGAACAGTTTCTGGTTGCAGTGTCTCTCGTTTTTCTCGAGAATGATCCGAATATTTCTGCGTGGTTTTTAAGTTCCTGGCATAAATAGTCTTGCACCAGTTTCTTTGTCCATTCTCGATTCAACGGCTTTGCGCTGGGATCTTGCAGATCACAACAGCACACGCAGCCTTTCTATGAGATATGGTCTGTATGTTAACGCCAAATGAGCTTAATGTCTAGAGATGTAGTCCTAGGTATTGGACTTTGCTGTCCGGTATCATGTTGTGCCCGACACTCGGATGGCTTTCAGATATAGAGATATATAGTCACAATATACAATGCTTTCAGTTCTTGGAAGCTGTTACTGTGGTTGTTTTAACCGGATTGATTTTATTAGGAGTCCATTCTGTACGATTGGGCGGCGAAGGTCTTGCACAATGAATGCTAACTATTTTTCGTCATTTTCAAAGATAAAGAGGGCATACCTTTTCTTACTACGAATATATATTAGTTCACGATGTCTGACATGTGGCCAAATCGTTGGCGGATCCAGAAAGTTGTATCTGGTAGTGGTATAGACTTATCGAGGATTAGATCTACGGAATAGATGCCAGAACCAATCCTTTTTGTTCTGTTTGAGCATTGTAATGTAAGCAGACATCCCTTTTTGGGGAGTGAGGAAAACACTCTGATATTATTCGTTTCACTTCAAGTTTTGGTGGCCGAGTACTGCTATCGCCAGGGGGTGCTCAAACCTGCACCAAGTAGTAATGACTCAACCAATTATTGCCACCCCATTTGCTATTTTTCAGTGTTAATCGACGGTTTGAGACAATGCGCGATATTTAGTATCAAGCTACATTTCACGAAGTGAAAATGGCGAAATTTTCCAAATAAAAAAATTGCCCATTGTGATGCACATAATATTTAGTATTAAGGTTAGAAATGATTATTAGTAAGGTCCTATCTGAATTATTTCCCATTCTCAGTTTGTAGTTTATCTTAAGTTTTCAATTTTGACATCTGGATCTGCATGTTTTTCTTTGCCAGTCAAACTTTAAAGGGCCAGGGAAAAGAAACAGACTTCCACAAAATTGTAGTCGGATTATGCCGCATTTACACCATGACATGGAAAAAATTTTAAGGTCAAATCAAGAAAAATGAGCGCAGAATCACGAAAAGTTTGTCTAGTTTTAGAGCTTAGCTTAGGATTTACTAATTCACGACTTTTTATTCGCAATTCTATAAATTGTACGAAGTGAAGATATTGACCCTCAAAAGTCGTGAATCGCTACTTTTTACTGTCAATGATGCGATCAAATGAGGAATACATATTGCAATAACCAATCGCAATTTGACACAAATAGTTATTAATTTGCTACTATGGATTGTGAATTGCAAAAATAATTCAACATGTGAGCTCTTTGCAAAGTTTTTCCAATCGGTATATGTCGATCACTCTAACGTTTCTTGGTCTCAAGTAGATCCTTATGAATTTAACTCTTGTTTAGGATCATTAAATTTTTCCACTGATGATGTTTTGCAGGGCATACAATCATTAGATTCTTGTCAAAGTGCTGGTCCTGACAGGATTCCTTTTGAAGTACTAAAGAACTGCAAATCGTCGTTATCCTTCCCATTGAAACTTCGTTACAATTTATCTCTATCGTCTGGCACATTCATTTGGCATTCACTCGAGCCTCCTTAAATGGATCTATAGTTACCTTACAAAAAGGAAGCAAATTGTTAAAATTGGTTCTTCTCAATCGAGGCCTATTGACGTTTTATCGGGTGTTCCTCAAGGCAGTCACTTAGGACCTCTGCTGTTTAATATTTTTATCAATGATATTCCAACTATGCTTCAGCATGCTCATTGTCTTATTTATGCTGACGATTTAAAAATATTTTTGCGTGTTAAAAGCATTTTCGATTGCAATAGGCTTCAATCCGATTTGAACTCAGTTGTCAATTGGTGCAAGCTAAACCAGCTGTCCTTGAATATTACAAAATGTCATTCCTTTTCTGTTTACCGTATTTTGTCTCCAGTTATTTATCAATATAACATTTCCGAAATTTCACTTACTAACGTAACTGAAGTTAAAGATCTTGGGGTGATTTTTGACACCAAAATTTCATTTTCACTTCACATTGACTATGTTGTTGCTAAGGCTAACTCTATGCTTGGATTCCTCAAACGATCATGTGCCGTATTTTCTAGTCCTTATGCTCTTAAATCTGTTTATATGTCCCTTGTTCGTCCTTTTCTTGAATATTGCTCCATTATTTGGTGCCCTAACAATTTTACTTCTATAAATCGGTTGGAAAGAGTGCAAAAGTCATTTACAAGATTTGTAATTGCTCAATTGAAATGGAACCTTGATGAAAGACCCTCTTATTCTACTAGATGTGCATTAATAGGGTTAGATACCCTTGAGAAAAGACGTAATGTTCAGTGTATATTGTTTGTTCATGATGTGTTTTCTTATCGCATAAAGTGTCCTGAAATTCTAGAGAATTTTTTGTTTTACGCACCTGAAAGAATACTCAGATCTAGAAATTTATTATTTAATCGTAGGCATATTTACAATTATGGTCTTAATGAGCCTACTACTAAATGTATTAATTTATTCAATTCTGTTTGTACAGAAATTGATTTGTGTGATGATAGAGAGAAAGTTAAATCTGTAATTTTAAATATTCATGTATCATAATAAAATTTTGCTTCTTGTTAATTTATTAATTCCTAAGTTACTTAAAACCTATTGTATTATACTATATATTTTTAATTATTATATCACCATATATTATATCCGAAATCTGTTAGAGTTAAGCTCGGTAGATGAATAAAGTAAAGTAAAGTAAAGTAAATTCGGATTTCCTCCCTTAGCAAATTACAACCATTTAGTCTTGAATTGCAACTCAAAAGTGTTGATTTGCGAACATTTGGTAGATTTACCACTTCAGTAGTTGCAATTTACGAATTCGTAATGGTAAATCTTTTTTTTATCAATTTGCGTTTCATATTTTGCAATTTACGATTCTTGAGTAGTGATTTGAGGCATCACCGTATGAAATTGAAATTGTTTTATCGTGAAATTAGAAAACTTTATTCTCAATTTACAACTTATATCTTATGATTTACAAATCAAAATTCGTAGTTTAATTATTTAGGCTATTTTCGAATACATATTTAAAGTCACATACGGCGCCATATCGTCCGGAGACAACGGGATTTGTCTGGGGTGGTTTTTCGGCCTATGCTGAAATTTAAAATACAAAAAAATTATTTAGAAGAACTTGCCATTGTTACGAACGTCTACAATAGTTTTCGATTACATATTTTAGAATCCATTCCAATTTATACTTCTTTCTTATAGCGAGATGTACCTTCTGAAAAAAATACGAATTTATATACCTACTTCAGTTGTTTTTGTATTATTCAATATGTACTTACAAGATATATTCCAAAATTCTTTACAATTTGTTGGTTAGTACACTCACTATCACTACAAATCAGTTATTCTTATAAATAACTTTGACCCAACAAGAACTGCTTTAAGCAAAGATTGAATACCGACTGTCTGACTCTAGTGAAGCCAAATGCGCATGGTTGGAGCTGTCCATGCAGAAAATGAAAGGACTTAAAAGGATTTCTTTACATGGACCATGGACATGCCATGACGTTTCGTTTTTGTCGGCTGCATGTGCGCACAAAAATTCCACACATCGGGTAGTTAATTCCATGGAAATTACCAAAAAATATTTTGTAATTCACGATTTCTCTACGTCATTTTACGTTTTCAATTTACATGTGTTAAATTATTATAAGATTTCATTGATTCGTCACTCAGTGTTTGTAAATCAGCAAATACTTTTTGCAATTTGCGATTGTGAAGTAGTGCTTGAGAAATTGACCCATTGAAGTGGTAAATTGCGCCAAATAATATCGCAAATCACTACAAATAAAAGAAGCTCGAATTAATACTTCTAATCGCAAAATTCAACAAGCAGAATTTTGTATTCTACGCCGTTTTCAATGTCGAATTACGAATTTTTATATCAATCCAAGAAAAAATCGTTGTAATTTGCGACAAAGATAAATTCGTGAATTGCAACTCAAAATTTTGCAATTGGTGATTTTCAATTCTTTCCGTGGACAGACACGCATTTTTGCACGAGACGGGACAGAGACATCCGTTTTCGTCCGCAGTCAATGCTAATAGACGTAAGAATGTGATCACAAATCAGACGCCTAAAGTGTCATGGATGTTCTACCCATAATTATAGATACGTAAAACGGAAACAAACACCAAGTTTCGGCGAATAACATTTCTGCAATCACTTGAAAACATTTATATTTCTGATTCCAAACATTTGATCTGAGAGTGGTAATTACTTTCAGTAAATTAACCCACAAACAATTCATTAATCTGTTATACGAAATAAAGAAATATTTGTTCGTTCATCATTTCCGGAAGCCATTTTGTTTTATGGGAAAGCGAAATTTCGTAAGTCATCACTATACAAATATAAAAATGAATAGCTTTCCCATAATTCCTATCACGTAAACTAGATGGCCGACCAAAAAACGTGTCACGTATTTTTGAGTGTTACAGGTAATGCCGTCCGTTTCAGTCACACGGATATTTAGTATTTAGTATCCCTTTAATGTGTAATGGTGTTAGCATTACGAATCAATGAAAATTTATCCGGCACTGTAACCGCCATTGCGCCACCTATTGGATTTCAGTGCAACCAATTTTTAAAAATAGCTGAGACAAATAACAATCAATTGGTTAGCGAAACTCACAATTTTGGATTTTAAACTATGATTTTGTTTGAACAAAATCCCAACTTTAGGGCAAAACAGAAGTATAAAATTTATAGCTCAGATAAAATAAAATCCCTTGCTATATTTGGGTTCAGTTTTTTTTTTGTATACATTTTAACCACATTTCTTTTGGCCTCAAATACTCAGTTCTTGTAAATGAATGAACAATTTATACACTTCCAAGAAATTCTGATCAAATTAGCGAAAGTTGCATTCAAATTCGTTCAGTGTGGTTCTCGAGATAAGCGCAGACTTAAACAGCGTAGAAGAAACAACGGCACCTATCAGATTTATAACAAAACTTCTTCCAACACTACCAATACTGATAGAAACAAGTTGTTTAATTTACAACGACAATGATCGGATAGTTCTTAAGTTCTTAAAGGCCACAAACAAACGAACAGTGAAATCTTCTTGAATAGATTCCCGCCTTTTACATTAGCTACTTCTTCTTTTGTTCCGGGAGCTGCTGTTACAGCAACACTTCAACTCCTCCTGGAGCATAGGGCGACAACGAGGTGCTTTCATCTCTCTCTGTTCGCAGCTCGATACCTCAGCTGTGTCCACGATCGCAAATTTTCCGATTGACCTTCCGTCAAAACAGTTGACCTCCATGTTGTTCTTGGCCTACCAACTCGCCTTACACCTTGAGGGTTCCATTGGAAGCTGTGCTTCGTTGTGTTGTCATCTGGTTTCCTCCAACGCCATTTTCTCCACTTTTGTTTGTCCAGTCCTAAACCACAATTCATTGTTGGAAATTGTTTGTGGCCACCGGACCTTTAGGATGTAACGCACACAACGATTTACAAAAGCTTGTAACCTGCTCGAGATGTTGGCGGAGCATTTCCACGTTTCACATGCGTAAAGCAGTACAGATTTGACATTGGATTCAAACAGTTTTAACTTAGAGCGAAGCTATAGTTTGCTTGAGTTCCGCACTCGAGATAGGATACCAAATGCACTTCGAGCTTTGTTCAGTCTATTTCTGACATCCAGATCCGTTCCACCATCGAGTGACACGTAACTACGATAGTTGAACTGCGTGACCTCCTCTATGGTCTCCCGTCTCAAAATAACCTGCTGTTGTTTGTCATGGCTAGTGTGCATAATTTTTGTCTTGTGGGCATTTATCCTTAAGCAGCCACCTCCCCATTCTGTTGCAGTGAATGACACATTTTATTAAGGGCAACAATGTTGTTTGCCATGAAACAGATATCATCAGCGTAGGCCAAATGGTTTAGCGGGTTCCATTGAATACCAAGTCTCTCGCTTGTACCCACCGTGGCAGTCCTTATATCATCAATTGAAGGTAAGAACAGAATCGGTGAACATTAGCTTACTTAGAAATTAAATCTACTGCTTTAAAAAATTGTGATCGAAATTAAATTATATTTGACAGAAATATACATGAGCTCAACTATGAGAAAGAGAGTTGAAAATATATTCTCAAACGCTACACTTGAAACCCAGTCGGATCTAGAAGCATGTCGATTGTCATCATTTAAAAGTTCTGTAATTTTTGTGTTTACGTGGTTGAGAAGCCGATTTCTATGCCTCCGAGCAACCTTCTTAACCTCATCTTCAACCATTTCATGAGCTCAACTATGAGAAAGAGAGTTGAAAATATATTCTAAAACGCTACACTTGAAACCCAGTCGGATCTAGAAGCATGTCGATTGTCATCATTTAAAAGTTCTGTAATTTTTGTGTTTACGTGGTTGAGAAGCCGATTTCTATGCCTCCGAGCAACCTTCTTAACCTCATCTTCAACCATTTCATGAGCTCAACTATGAGAAAGAGAGTTGAAAATATATTCTCAAACGCTACACTTGAAACCCAGTCGGATCTAGAAGCATGTCGATTGTCATCATTTAAAAGTTCTGTAATTTTTGTGTTTACGTGGTTGAGAAGCCGATTTCTATGCCTCCGAGCAACCTTCTTAACCTCATCTTCAACCATTTCATGAGCTCAACTATGAGAAAGAGAGTTGAAAATATATTCTCAAACGCTACACTTGAAACCCAGTCGGATCTAGAAGCATGTCGATTGTCATCATTTAAAAGTTCTGTAATTTTTGTGTTTACGTGGTTGAGAAGCCGATTTCTATGCCTCCGAGCAACCTTCTTAACCTCATCTTCAACCATTTCATGAGCTCAACTATGAGAAAGAGAGTTGAAAATATATTCTCAAACGCTACACTTGAAACCCAGTCGGATCTAGAAGCATGTCGATTGTCATCATTTAAAAGTTCTGTAATTTTTGTGTTTACGTGGTTGAGAAGCCGATTTCTATGCCTCCGAGCAACCTTCTTAACCTCATCTTCAACCATTTCATGAGCTCAACTATGAGAAAGAGAGTTGAAAATATATTCTCAAACGCTACACTTGAAACCCAGTCGGATCTAGAAGCATGTCGATTGTCATCATTTAAAAGTTCTGTTATTTCTGTGTTTACGTGGTTGAGAAGCCGATTTCTATGCCTCCGAGCAACCTTCTTAACCTCATCTTCAACCATTTCATGAGCTCAACTATGAGAAAGAGAGTTGAAAATATATTCTCAAACGCTACACTTGAAACCCAGTCGGATCTAGAAGCATGTCGATTGTCATCATTTAAAAGTTCTGTTATTTCTGTATTTACGTGGTTGAGAAGCCGATTTCTATGCCTCCGAGCAACCTTCTTAACCTCATCTTCAACCATTTCATGAGCTCAACTATGAGAAAGAGAGTTGAAAATACATTCTCAAACGCTACACTTGAAACCCAGTCGGATCTAGAAGCATGTCGATTGTCATCATTTAAAAGTTCTGTTATTTCTGTGTTTACGTGGTTGAGAAGCCGATTTCTATGCCTCCGAGCAACCTTCTTAACCTCATCTTCAACCATTTCAACATTTAGATCTCTATGCAGATCGGCGTTGCGTATGTACCAAGGTGCATTAACTATGTTCCTTAGTACTTTATTTTGGAAAACCTGAATTTTTTGTAAGTTTGTTTGGCAAACTTAGGCCCGTAGGTCCATATTGGTTTTAGAACTTGCTTGTATAGCAATAACTTATTGTAGTTGCACAGGGGTGAGTATCTCCCAATAAGCCAATACATTTTACTGTATCGCATGTTCAACTCATCTTTTTTTTTTCTTAACGGGCGCTTTCCAACGCAGTTTAGCGTCTAGAGTCATGCTAGATATTTAGCTGTGTTAGAAAATTCTACTACATTGTTGTTAATGTATGGAATGACTGGAATGTGTGGTACGTTTTTATACGTAAAATTAATATGGACTGACTTAAGGTCATTTAATCTAATCTGCCATTTCTTAGTCCATTCTGAAATATTGTTTATTGCCGTCTGAAGCTTTTTTGTTGCTATTTCGACAGTTGCTCCCACAGCAAGGACGGCTGTGTCATCTGCAAAAGTAGCTATGGTGGTTTCTTCACTTGCAGGCAAATCGCTAGTGAAGAGTAGGTATAAAACTGAACCTAGCACACTGCCTTGCGGTACACCAGCTTTAATCTCTCTTAATGTTGAGCACTCTGTATCTTGCTTAATTCTGAAGAATCGATCTGATATATAAGACTCCAGAATGGTCGAATACTGCTTCGGCAGTTGCTTTTGTAGTTTGTGTATCAGTCCTTTGTGCCAGACTTTATCGAAAGCTTGTGCTATATCAAGAAATACTGTAGAGCACACATTTTTCTCTTCAAATGCTTTTTAGATTTCATCAGTGATTCTATGCACCTGATCAATTGTAGAGTGCTTGTTTCTAAACCCAAATTGATGATTTGGAAGTAGCGATTTTTCATCAATAATTTTTTGCAGACGTATTGCCAGCATTTTTTCGAATAGCTTGGACAACATTGGTAGTATCGATATTGGGCGATATGAGGTTACTTCGCTAGGTGGTTTACCTGGTTTTGGTATCATTATTACCTCCGCGACCTTCCACATACTTGGCACATATCTTAATTTAAATGTAGCATTTATAATCTGCGCTAGTTTTTTTAAACATTTTCGAGGAAATTGTTTTAAAATTTCCTCTGTGATTAAATCGAACCCTGGGGCTTTTTTTATGTTTATGCCTTCTTTGATTTCTTTGGCAAGTTCTTTAGCTGTTACCGGCCCAATAGGTCTGTCTTCTTCGCACGTTTCTTCGTTTCCTTGATAATCTTTATCTTCATAAGGTTTGAAGACGTTCTCAAGGTACTCTGCAAAAGTATTTGCTTTTTCTTGACTGCTTTTTGCCCAATTACCTTCTCTGGTTTTTACTGGCGGAGTGTGAGCTATTGGCCTGTTCATTTTCTTTGTTGCCTTCCAGAGCGTGTAGTCGGTACTAGCATCATTTGTAAGACTGGTAAGATACGATTTTAAAGACTCGTTATTAAATTCTCTTCTAGATTTTCTGAGCTTATTATTTAAGTTGTTCAGTGTGGTTTCGTCGCTTGGCGCCCTTGTCTGTTGCCAGCGTTTTCTAGCTTTCCTCTTTTCTGTAATAATTTCACATATTTCACGAGGATAAGAGCTTTGTTTAATCTTGTTTGTTCTTTGGGGAGTTGCAGCCCATGCAGCTTTTTGTATATCCAGTGTAAATATTTGCACTGCTTCTTCTAGTTGATCTTCTGTTTGAATAGCTGACGATAGTTGGATACATTCTTCCAACTTCTGCCTAAAGTGGTTCCAATCAGTCAGTCTATTAACTAATTAAATGCATTTTATCCTTCGCAGTTTATCTGCAATGCTATTTAAACTCTGTCCAAGTGTTAAACTTCCAATCGAAGGTGCAGTCAGGCATAACTGGCCGACCAACACTAAACAAATTGAATTATACCTTGTGCCTCGAAATTCATCAGCAAACACAATAAGATCTTTCATTTGGCAAAGTAGAAACACGGCTCTACAGGACTGATAATTTGATTCGCCTTAAAGTCGTTTCTCAGTTTGATAAAGTCGACAGCTTGCCTTATTGGTCGATGTTGTGTGACGAGTCTTAAATGACACAATTTGTTTCGAGCATAGCCCCCAGCCTACTTCGCTGTAGGATCTGTAACTTTTTTGATGTATCTCGATTGAAAACGCAGTTTTAACTGCCAAAAACATAAAAGCTAAATACAAAAAAAACCTATTCCCAAATCGACCCAATTTAAAATCCAATTTTCCAGCATTCACATCTCATTTAAATTCAAATACACCTACGAAAACATCACCAACAACAAGTGCTGACAGTGTCACTGTGTCCCACCATTATTCTCTGTATCCATTTAAGCGCCACGAATTCTTAAAACACGCCCGAGCATTAATTCCCCAAGCCTAAGTGCTATACCTCCGGCAAGTGTACCATCTCACATGGAAGCCTATATTTATCGCTCACTTATCATATCACATCACTCCATTATTCATGGGTTTCCACTTGAAAAACCCAACAGAGGACATGTACTCGCGACTAGAAATGATCCTGGATGCTCCCCAAATTGGCTGTTGCCTCCACACCAATTGTTCCCCTGAATAATCACAAATGCAAAGATCCTCATACAACGACACGCAGACAACAATCATCATTACCATCAACAGCTACATAATATGCATGTCAAAGGCTCTAACGCTGTAACACATACGCCCCGACCGACGCCAACCCCAAGCGAAGAAGGCAACTTAATACAATTACAATCAAATTATTCGAGTTAATTATTCCGAAAGCTTTCTGTCACATCTTCCGCCCATCAGACGTCCCAGTAAATGTAGGCAAGCAGGCAACTGACAGAGGCAGTGAGCTACTTAAACGACACGACATTAAATGCCATTACCGTCGTCGAACTTCCAGCATCTCCGACCGCCCCCGACAAGTGACTACATAATCACTAGAAAATGTGGAACAATAGTATCAAAATGTCAGCTATGCAATTTATTCACCCATTCGCATTAGCACTACTCCATATCTGGCACGGGATACGTTTCACCTGAGCGCTTTGAAGCACCCGACGACGAGACTCATCAACAACACACGCTCACCGTCTGTGCTATATGTAGCTGCGTCTTAACTGACACCACACATGGTGTAACTAGAGTGGGCTCGCAGAAAGAACCCATCTGAACCAGAAACGAATGCAAAACCGCACATGTAGCAAGCCAGCTCCACCCTCCACGAGTTGGGGGCTCACCAACTGATGCGGAGTGGCGCTGTTCTTACCCCACAAGATGCCTTCGAGGGAAGTTGATTTCTGTAAGTCATGGCCGGGTGCCATCACATGACTGGGGGTAAGGGTGTCAGCTGTCAGGTGTCTCATTAATTAAACAGATTTAATTGCGGACTAGGCTCGAATGGAACCTTGAGTCGCACCATTCGCTGTGTCTTTATGTTAGCCGGCGAGCAGCACCCTTATCGACGACAGACAAACATATGCAATTAATCGAACATCATTTTCTACTCAATGCAAACTGCCGCGCCAACACAAAGCAACATTGTCTGCGAAGAAGTGTTTGTCTATTCGGTCCGCCAAAGCTGATATAAAAGCAATTTCGGCGACAGCGTTCATTCGTGTCTCCGGCAAAGTCTTATTTTTTTTGCATGAGAATGGTGAAAGTTTGCGCTATCCTTGCCAGTGTTTTGCTGAGCTTGTGTGCAGTGTCAGCGGCTAATATTGTGTGTCCGTCCGATCAGAGTGACATCGATATGGTTGTGCAGTTCCCGTCGGCGACCAGTTGTTCAGAGTTCTACAAGTGCGATCGGGGTGTGGCAGTTCTACAATGGTGTCCAGAGGGTTTGCATTACAACTCGTGGAATCAGGTGGGGCTATTACTCGAGACAACTATACGAACTTAGGTGGTTTCGAAATGTTTTCCATTGCAGGCCTGTGACTATCCAGCAATGGCTCGGTGTGCTGTTACAGAGAAGTGACCATGAGATACCGCGGTGTTTTTTTTTTTTTACGAAGTTGTAAATAAACTTTCAAGTTGAGTTGTTGTTTTAATTGCTGTTTTTGTTTCTGTGGTGCTGTCAGTATTTGTTGCAATATTTTCTACAGAGCAGATGCTAGTATTTCGACAAATCTTCCGGCATGCACCCACTATGGCGCCAAACAGCACGAGAATATTTTATTTTCTTAATTACATTCCGAAGCTGTCTGTCTCAGTTTTATGATTACTTCGAAGGCCGGTGGTCTAAAATTTTCTACGAATAGTCTGTAGATGAAAATACAGCGCATTTTAAATTAGATTGGGGTATCCAATTTTTTGAATTGTTTTAGTTTAATATTTTATTTAGCAGATCTCTGCTATGTAAATTCAGTGTTTAGAATTTTGACTATTTCTTGATATTTCTTCAGCTTAACTTAAGGCGCATTAGTAAATAATATTAAATTCTTTTTTTAAATTGAACTATGAGGAGGAGGATAATTCCTTTTTATAGATATAAATGCATTGCGCTTAGATGAAACATAATTTGATTAAATTTTTATATTTCTCGGTAGTAATTTAACTCACAGGCGACATCCTTTATAAACTATACTATTTTGCGCGATATTGCCAATATAATGCGGTAATCTAGAATTTTCGCTGTTTCTTAATTAATGAGGTTAGCCTACGTAGCTCAGATATTTTTTAAATATCTAGGATAATTAAATTTAAAATTAAAATTTAATATTTAAATTTAAATACAATACGTTCAATATTAATAAAATTGAGTAAAGCAAACCAAAAGAAGAGTTAGAGGGAAAATTTCGGGAATTTGATGCCATATGGGAGCTCGAATATTCGTCCATTCTCAACCTCCGAGTATACTTTTTTGGATTTTTTTTTCTAATTAACTTTCTATAGTATCAGTTCAACCACATAGGCAAAAATACTGGTTGACGTCCTTCTGCTTCTAGCTCTCTTGCAAGAAAGGTCAATTAAAGAGCTCGAATTTTTTCATCGAAATACTTTTTTCATTATTTATTTTTTACACTGACAATTGCTAAATGCATTATCAATTTCGAATTTATTTGAAACATAAATAACAGGCACTCAAATAAAAATGTAAAGAAAACATACAAAGTTCCGTCTATTCGATTTGGCAATATTTTGATTTTCCTCTTTTTTTTGTGTTGCCAAACGGCATCAAATTTGTCTAGCGGTGCTTTTTGTGACATAATTTTTCTGAATAAAATTGGTGTCATTTGCTAAATTTATTATTTTACTTTAGTTTTTGTTTCTTTTTTTAACTTTTTGAGCTTTCAAAATGTCTACAAGATTAGAAAAAAATTAAATTCAGAATATTTTGAACAATTTCAAATAATCAGATATATCAAAATAAAATGAATTTACTTACTTGTGTAACTTTAAATAATATTTTTATTGTTTCTTTTAATTTTTATATATGTACAAAAATATTTTTTTTTTTAATTATTTTCAGAGCTACTTATTTTTTTACTTACTTAATATTTGTAACAAATAAATTTAAAGATATTTTTTTCTTTTCAATTTTGTAATAAATAAAACCATATAATTGAAAAATAATATTTACTAGTTTCACTTGTGGTCGAAAATTGAGGTAGGCTTTTATAAGTTTTATAATTTTTAAAAGCGTACCCTTTGAAAATAAGTTGTATTCATGATTTACACTAAATACTTCACTATGAAAATTGAAGTCAGAAAATTTATATCTAAAAATATTTCCCACAGTATCATTGATTGAAAAAAAAAACCATACAGTTGCTTACTTTTAGGGGTACAGATAAACTGCATTCCTTCGAAAATTGGTTCTATTCTAAGATGATTTTTATTCACATACGTTACTATGGTAGTATGGCGGCGACAAATTGAATGTCGCCAAAATGCTTTCATTTAACTAATAAGCATTTTGTATAGGTAACTGTTAACTTAACTTCACCAGCCTTAATGGCGACATATACCCACAAATTTTTGTTTCTGCACATCTATGGCACAGTACCTTTCGAATGATACAAATTTCGTTCCCCTCATTTCTTAATAAATACTAAAAATGATTAATTAATGATACTAATGATTTCGTCATTTACTTTATTGCCAAATTGAAGCAATTGTGGCCATATATAGAACAAATATTTAACAAAAATAATGATCCAATGATTTTAGTACGAGCATCAGTAACAGCAAAAAAAAAACCTTAACCTTACAACAACAAAAAAAGCAGCGTAAGTGTTAATTTCGCAGTTGGGATCAAGCGGAACCTTCTACAAGCTTTTTTTTAATCTTATGTTGCATCATGCACACAAATATCATCTTGTTAATTGATTTTGATCTTCTGAAACCCTAACCAAAGATAATGGAATACAGAGATGCATAACTTTCCAGTGGATAGGCGGCTGCCTACAAGCTGGTTTCCCGAAAAATTCATGAAGTCACGCACATATGCTAATTTCTTTTCTAGAATATGTGAGTTCATGAATTGGACTTTAATGCAAGAATTCGCTATTCCGAAATGTGTATTTCAATAATTTTTTTATTTTAATCGAAGCCTTAAGAAAAACTAAACAAGTTTAAAACCAAACACAAAACAATTGAACAGCGCGATGCCCACAAAAGCAAAAGGAATGTTGGAGGGCCATTAGCAACATGCTTTTTTGTAGCTCACACGTATTCACAGACGGGGGTTGAAATTACAAAAACAACAATGTAAATAAATGGGTTTTGGGTGGATAGACGTTCTAAAGATATCCATCTCTTTTATTCATTCATCTCTGCCCTAACTATGAACTTCCACTGCTGTCATCCACCAATTAGTGGATGACATCGTTCAGCACAATATGTCGCAATTTCGATCACTCTGTCGATTCGAAATCCTTTACAGGAGAACACCAATTTAATAAAAATCCAAAATTATGTAGAGTCGTCGAGAATGACAATTTAATAATAATTTAATATTGGGTTAAGTGGTTTAATGGTGCATTTTGGGCTTTGGGATCAAATTCTAAAAACAGTTGACACGAATTTAGGATTATATTTGGTAGGCAAATAATTTAGAAACAAAGTGTTAGATATTTTTTTAATGTTTTTCAAGCTTAAAAAAAATCAAAGTAAGTGAAGATGCGAACATATAAACATTTTATTCACAGTTTTCATAGTATATTTTAAGAACATTTATTGAGCAACAAAACTTTCAGCACTCTTAAGTCTTTACAGAACGACTGCGTACTTCTACTACCATCGATTCTTTTTTTCGACATTATAAAGGTTTTTTTTTTTCAATTGGGACAGACGAACGATGTTGAAACCTGTGGCGGCCAGGTTGTTTTGGTCGCATCTGTTTTTGTTTATTATTCATTTACTGATAATGACATACATGTGGGATCTTTTTCCAAATAAAACAAAATATCAACGATAATTTCAATATTTTATTATAAGTTAATTCACTGATACCACGTCCACGAGCCGATGTCTCCACGTCCACGTCTTTTTGCACACACTTCAATATGCGGGAGGTGAGCACATTATATAGTAGTGCCCAGCTTGAGAGTCCCGCTAACCTCTTTCTGACACCACACTCGGCCATTCCATTAATCATCTGTCTCAGATGAATCGTTGCAGTTAACCGCTCCGCTGCCCTCGACCTCTTCTACCCCTTCGTCCAAAAAATCATCATCGTCGTTGTCATCGTCGCCGTCTATCCACAGCTTCATCTTATCCGCACTGGTGTTTGTTGTTTTCGGTCCATCGTGTTCGCCAACCTTCTGGACATCGTAGCGGTCAAATCCCTTACTAGCGGTGATGCGATATGGTCCGAAAAATTTAGGACGGATCTTCAGCCCCGTTCCAAACTGGACTCGTTCGATGGCCACGAGATCACCCACTGAATAGTTCATCGCTGTTCGCCTTCTCTTATTGAAATGAAGCGTATTTTCTGCCTGAATTGCCGCTATCGCTTCTCTTGCCTGATTTCGTTGTTCGATCCTCGTGTCTTCAAAATGCTTCTGAAATTCTTCTTCGATTAGTTTCATTATCTCAAGTTCGTTACCTGTTTTCATCTCTGTTCCAGTCATTAGTTGAAATGGTGTCGTCTTGATGGCTCGGTGAAATGTCGAGTTTAAAACTCTTTGAAGTGGTTTGACATTTTGATACCACTTGTCAGGACACTCTAAGGACAGCTTGGTCAATGCCGCAATTACTGTAGTGTGAAGCCGCTCAATTTGACCATTTCCACGCGGAACCCCCACCGTAACTGCATGCACCTTGACATCATGACTCTTACAATAGGCTTGGAAGTTATTAGAGGTAAAAGCTCCTCCTCTATCCGTAATGAGATTATGTGGATAACCAAACGTCTCCGCAATCACATCCATCTTTTGGAGAACTTCTTCAGAACCAAGACTTTTCGTTGGGAACAGCCAGCAAAATTTCGTAAACGCATCTATGAACGCCAATATGTAGCGATAACCCTTTTTCGTATCTTGCATCGGTCCCAAATGATCAACATGAAAAGTAGCTAGTGGAGTATCGCCCTTCGGTATTGGATGCAATAGACCCTCTGCTTTTCCACGTTTCCTGTCCGCTAAGATACATTTTACGCAGCTGGATATACATCGTTCAATACGTCGGTCAAGATTGGGGATGAAAAACTCCTTCTTCAAAATCTCCTTCATTTTCTTAACACGGAAGTGTCCTCGTTCATGCGCGTCTCGAATAATGGAACATCTCATGGCTTCTGGAACGACATAGATAATAGAGTTATTTATATTTTTGCATAACAAACCATGGTGGACCACATAATCCTTATAAGGACCGTCCCTAAGAACGCCGAGAATTGCACTTAATCCTTCGTCTTTTTGCTGAGCATCAGCTAGCCTTTTCAGAAAACCATTATCGTCCCTCAGGCACATGACTGCTGATACTGGGTTGCGGCTTAAGGCATCTACATGCCTCATGCTGGTTCCTGCACGATGTTCGACCCAAAAGTCAAACTCCTCCAGAAGAAGCGCCCACCTGGCCACTCGCGTCGTTAGATCCTTCTTGTTCATGGTGCATTCGAACGCCTTACAGTCCGTTACTACCTTAAACTTCTGCCCAATAAGGTAAATGCGAAACTTTTTAACTGCCTCGATGACAGCCAGCACCTCCAACTCATAGCTGCAATACTTCTTCTGAGCATCTGTAGTGCTCCTGCTCATATAATAAACTGGATGCAGTGCGTTGTCCTCGTCGTCGCACTGAAGCAGGACAGCACCAAACCCTTCTTTACTGGCATCTGTGTGAAGTTCGGTAGTGCTGCCGTATTTAAAAATTTTCAAAACCGGCTTGGTCACCAGGGCATTTTTGAGGTCATCAATCGCTGCTAATTCGTTGTGTGATAGTATAACTTGAGGTTTTCCGGCCTTCTTAAGTAATTCCGTTAGCGGTTTTGCCCGCACTGCAAAGTTAGGAATATACTTCCGGAAGTACCAGGCCAGACCCAAGAAGCTTTGTAGCTGCTTCACAGTTGATGGTTTGGGAAAATTGAGCACTGCCCCTATCTTTGCGCTGCATGGTGAAACTTTACCGTTGCAGATCCGATGGCCGAGATACTCGATCTCCTGTTGTAGGAATTGGCACTTTTTCCAATTTATCCGAAGTCCATTAGCGGCAGCCACATCAAGAACCATCTTCAGAAATCGTAGCGCTTCCTCAATCGTCTTTGCTTTTATGACAATGTCATCGATGTAAACTCTTAAAATATCTAGACGGATTAGTGTTCTAAAAATGTACATTATATATTTCTGGAAAGTGCTCGGCGAGTTGCACAGTCCGAATGGAACCTTAACAAATTCATACTGACCGTCTTGAGTGACGAAGGAAGTGAACTTTCTGCTGGCTTCCTCGATAGTGACGTGGAAAAATCCATTTTCCAGGTCCAGCGTCGTGAACCAAACAGCATCCTGGAGGAAGTCTATCTCATCCTCGATTATTGGTATAGGCCACCGATCCTTGTGAATCTTCATATTTACAGCCCTATAGTCGATGCAAAGCCGGTGTGAACCGTCCTTCTTCTTCACAAGCACCACCCGACTTGCATAATCCGAAACGCTTTCCCGTATCACTCCATTCTCCAACCACTGTTCAACCATGTTCCTGACTATACCTCTCTCCGTCCTATCGAATCGTCTTGGCGAAAAGTAAACTGGTTCCTCGTTTATGGGCACGATCTTCATTGTCACGGGCGACTGCTTTGGTTTTTCTGGTGAATAGCTTACAATAAGTTCTCGAACGGCATCCCGCACCACAGCTCTCTGAACATGTGATAAATCTGGGAAATTGCCAGTAGAATCTTCCATCAAATGTTCACTCATGGATGCCAGAAAACAACTTCCCTCCACGTTACTGTCCGGATCGGGCGAAACTTTCGGCTCCTCTTCTCTCAACTTGGAAATAGTTACTGTGCCCCTGTCGATTTTCACGATGGTTTGGTTTAGAAGGCTCATGCCGATAATGACATCAGGCTTTACGAAACGATTTTCGACGATATAGAACTCGATGTTTTCAAACGTAACACCATCGATCTGGACATCCGCCCTACAGACGCCATCTGTGACGACGTTAGCTCCGATGCCTGTTAAAGAGAAACGACAATCTTTTAAAATACAATGTGGACGGATTCTTTTTACCTGATTTTTTTTTATAATGCAGACATCGCTCCCCGTGTCTATGAGTCCATAGACGGCAACCTCGTTGACTTTAATTTGCCGCATCATATCGGTTTTTTGTACTATATTCGCTGCATGCCTGCCTCTTGTTGGACAATCCGGACGCTTGTGCCCGAAATTGCCACATCCAAAACATTTCGGACCTTTGGACTTCTCTGGACATGCGTGAAACTCGTGGTCTGCAGAACCGCAATTGAAACAATATCGCGCCCTATTGCCGTTATTCCTAACTGCGCTTCTTGCCGAATTTGTAACGGGATTATCGCGAGTTTTCGTTGCAGTGTCCCGTTCAGATGTCATTTGTTCATATGTCAGAAGCCTTTCCTTAAATTCTGCGACTGTTCGTGCACCATATAAAATAGTTTTATTCACCACCGCGTCCTGCATTCCATCGATAACATACCGAAAAACAGAAAGATCATCCACGCTTGCCTGACTTGCAATATCTAGCATACGGTATAAGTATTCGCGACACGACTCTTCCGTTCTCTTTTTTGTTTCTCGAAGTTTCCTATGTACATCGACGCTTGAAATTCTCCTTCCGAATTCTTCCGTTAGCGCATTTTTTAGCTGGTAAAATGATACCGGTTTTGCTTCACACTCCACGAACAGCTTAGCGGCACCAGATAGGGATTTTTTGCAGAAAATGAACTTTTGAACCGTGCTCCACTGAAAGGCATTGGCGTATGACTCGAATTCGTCTAGCCATTTATTAATGCTTATTGCATCATTGCCGGAGTATTTACGCACGACATTTTCAACATCTGATATGTTAAACCTAGAACCAGAAATATCGGTTTCAGCCCGTTCGAAATGTCTAGAATCGTCCACGTCGACCGAATTTGTACTACGTTGCAAATTTCTCCTCTGCCTTGAACTCATTGTTCTTCGTTTTTCTTTTTATTTTCGCGACCGAACCGTATAACTCTCAAGGGCAAAACTGATTGAGACCAAGCATTCGCCAAACCCAACCGCGACAACAGCGACCAACGTTTTCTTTTTTTTTTTTTTGTTCTTTTTATGAATTGCGGAACTATATTCTCGCCACTGCGCTCGCACAAACGTTCGTGTGTGTGCGCTTATATAATTTTCCCGACACTTGTTAGTAAAATTCGATCACGCTATTACGATTTTTTTTTGTGTTATTTACTTGTATGTTTGTACAATTGCTTTTTTGAAACTATGTGCTCTGTTTTATTTATATGGATCCCGGTTGAGCCCCCATTTGTGGGATCTTTTTCCAAATAAAACAAAATATCAACGATAATTTCAATATTTTATTATAAGTTAATTCACTGATACCACGTCCACGAGCCGATGTCTCCACGTCCACGTCTTTTTGCACACACTTCAATATGCGGGAGGTGAGCACATTATATAGTAGTGCCCAGCTTGAGAGTCCCGCTAACCTCTTTCTGACACCACATACATGGGCCTTTCAAATAAAAAAAAGAATTTCGTTAATTCCTCACATACAGCTTGTTTCCAGTCCTAATTGAAAAACACTTTTAAAACCTTTATTTAAATTCGAAGAATGTATAATTCTTAAGCAACTATATTTTTGTTGTAGTTCAAATACACAAATCCACTGTTGTTTATGACTACTTACAATTAGGGGCTATCGACTATCCAATCTCCTTTAACAGTCGTACATTTGTTTAACTCGATCTGAAAAGTGGTTTTGATCTTTTCCAATCTCATTCACACAAGTTTAACATTTTAAGGCTTAATATTTAAACCTTTCGCCCGATGTAAATACCTCCGCACTCCGATGGCGGGTTTAGGTTTTCGTAAAGTTTAAACCTTCCTTAATAATCACTCAATTTGCAACTAGCAACTGAAAAACAAATCATTGGCATCTCAAGTGGGATTTTTTTTATTTGGTTGAGATTGCCAAAAAACACTTGAAACTAAAATAAAACGCTAATGCAAAGCTTTTTAGTGCCTACTAGGAAATTCAAAATACGCGGTGCTAATATAAACTGAATATGGAATATGTATGCAACACTTTTTTCGTGAGGAAATTTGTTACAACTAGAGATTGAAGTGAAAACTACTCTCAAGTCAAGATACATTTTTCTTTTGTGGCTCAGTGAGATATAAAGTGGACGTCCACTAGCGAATTTTCGATATAAGGAAATATAAATAAATTTTAAAAACTCTGGAATTATTAAAATGGCAGGACCGTCATCCATTTTAAATAAAATCCTCTAAACAAACACATTTTTTATGACTTTTTTTACGTATTAAAAATCGATCAATAGAAAGAATGTGCTCGATATAGTGAATGACATCAAACATTATATCATTCGTTGTACTGGACGTCGTCTGTATTGTATGTGGCATTGACATTTAGTGATTTCAATTGAGATATATTTACGGTCATCGGCAAAAGTTTTTAAACAGGAACTAAAGTTCCTTTTTTTAATTTTAGTAAGAACTGAAAAACTAAAAAAAAATAATGAATAGTTTATTAGGCCTTATAAGAATATCAACAAATTAAATTTGCTATATTTAAATGTATATATTTAAATTAATTAAAATTAACTTTCGTACTATGGCATCATTATTTTGACATCTAAGTATGGCTTATAAAAATATAATTTGAAATTAAATAGGGAACAAAATAAAGTCATATAAATAAAATTGGTGTAGTTCTGTTCGACTAAGATTGAATTTGACTGCATTTATTTAAATGCAAAAATCTTAGAAACTGCTCAGTATATTCTGGTGCATTTTTCAGAGGCCTATAGAGGATACCTAGGCCTACAATATCTACTTTGTCTCAACTCTATATCTCTATGAATTCCAGAAAAAATTGAACAAGGGTAATTTTTTTTTCGTTTCGTTTTGCTTTTTTCTTTGTCACGCTTTCCGTTCGAAAATACTGGGAGCATTTAAATATTATTACCAGTAGACTATAGAGGACATCTGCAGGTACAACTTAGGATATCCAATAACTCGATAACTTAAAAGGTTTTTAAATAAAAAGGCAAAATTTGAAATATTTCTACGATTTTCACCTGCATGAGTAGATATGCACTGCATTCTCAAATCAAACATACTAACTGTCAAAATATTACCTTATTTTACTCCAGTGACGGAGAGGGAGACAAACAGAGGCAGTATGCTGTTTGGTGTGTTAAGAACAAAAAAAGCCATAAAAGAAATGTCAAATATGTAGGAAAGGAATGTCAAATAGGTATAGGTATCAGTGATACCAGATCGTGGTATTATTACATTAGGGAAAATTCCTGATGATATACGTCGTACCTGTTTATAAATGCTATTTGCAATCAAGATGAGGTAGTAAATTACCCGGTTGAATTTTAAAAAGGATTACAGGCCTGGAATTAAAAGTTGGAGCTCCCATTATGCTGCTTCGCAATTTGAATCCCCTAAGATTTGTAATGGAACCAGATTGAGAGTGATTTCGTTGCAGAAAAACGTTATTGAGGCGTTCATTTTAACCGGGTCTGGTAAAGGAGATACGGTGTTAATACCAAGAATAGTAATAATTCCCAGCAATTATCCATTTCAGTTTACACGGATTCAATTTCCTATTAATGTTTGTTCTGCCATGACAATCAAAAAGTTAGAGGGACAAGCTTTAAGAAAAGCAGGAGTTGAATTAACCAAAAATTGCTTCAGCCACGGGCAGTTATATCTTATATGTCGCGAGCTCCAGGGTAAGTAATGCAGCAAATATCACTATCTTAGCCGATAGAAACAAAACCGCTAATATAGTAGGTATACAAAGAAGCGTTACATTAATAAAAAAATTGAGCTAAATATTATAAAATTATTTTCATTGCCCAAAGAATATTAAATTATTGCCGATGAGTCCAACGAGCATGTGCAATGCCATGAAGATAAAGGCAGAGTGGGCCCAGTCTACGGGAGGTTTTTTAGTACGGGTTCAAGTCCCTCACTTTTGCAGAAGGCTCTTTCTGAATTTTTTTTTCCATCAATTGTTCTGATACCACATTTTGCACGTGCGAAGCCGGGTGGGTACAGCTAGTGATTTAATAAAAAAATATATCCGCTTTTAGCCTAAATAGTTCTCTGTGCCCATCTTGAAACTTTAGTTGCAGAACTTTGCTATTTTCAAAAATGGTCTCCTCTCTGCTCCGAGTTAGAGAAGAGTTATTTTTCCTTGAATATAAACTCAAGCATTTTTAGTTAAATTCAATATAGGGTCGCCACAGTTGTGTGTTTCTTGCTCAATATCCTGCAAAAATTGCGTCAGAATTTTGTTGGAGAATAAATGGCGGCCCGACTAGCAATCGCCCGATGGGAACTCATGACTGTTTAAACCATTTGTGCTAATTGTTCATTGTAAAATCGAGGGGAACCAAAATAGTACGGAACCAAGAACCATGCTTACTCTTTTAAACGACTAGTGCGTTTTTTAGCGAAATGAAACGCAAATGAATTCTCGTCCGTCCATAAAACTCGGTTCACGAAGCTTATTGGTATATTTGTATACTGTCGCGCGAATTGTGGTCTCTTTGTTTTTTTTTCCGGGAGTTATATACGGTACTTTCCTTAGGATATGTCCAAAAATCAGATTCAGCAAATCGCCTTCGAATTGTACCCTTGCTGGGTTCTTCAGGCTACTTTCTCCTTCCACGCTCGAGAAGTTAGGAGTTGAAATCAATATCCTTCTGCAAAACATGTCTATCTTTTGTGGTTTACTTTTTTTTTTTACTTTTTACCTATACAGTTAACAAACCCACAACAAATTCTTCATGTGGTCATCATTCACGCGTGTTTACAGAGGAGTGGGCGTGAGATGATTTTCTTTGAAAAACGCGGGTAGGGAGCTGTTTTTGTATGGTTTTTAAGTAAGTCATGGAAAAGGGTTTTAGGCCATAAAATACTTCGAAGTCGTCTGTATGGGCTATATGTTCTCAGAGCTAATAAACTATATGGTTTCTTAATGCTTTTTCCAATACCAATACAGAAACGCTTTGCTGAGTTAATACACTTTATATGCATGCAATTTTTCAACTTACGAGTAAGCTCCCATGAGTGTCGAATGTCGTCTCAAATGTTTATTTTATATGAAGAGTGCAACAGGTGTGGGTTTGCTGTATATGAGGCTTCTTTTTGAATATTTGAATATTTTCGTGTGCTACTTCAGAAGACCCATAGACTGTTCGGCGGTGCTTGGATAGTTATTTTTAAGAGAAAACCACCAGACACTTTCATTTAGTAAAATTAGAGCTCACCGGCACATTCAACATTTTGTTATTGAGAACTACAAAGAACAATAGGTTTATGGGTCCTTTGCAATCTCAAATATTGGCGGGACAGCCTACAAATACCTCATCTTGGAGCCATTTCGTTGCAGCTTTTTGGGAGCCGCAGGTAAAACTAAAAATTCAAAGAATTCAAAAATGGTAACAATACTAATTTTTGTCAATTTAACTAACTGCTGCATGAACAATTTCAGCATCAAGCGAAAACACTAAGTTTTGGTTAGTTCTTTTCATTAAATTCTTAAGTCTACGGCCTTAAGGTCCAAAAAATAAAGCAGAGAAGCAAGTGCGATTCAATCGGTCCGCTTTTTTGCTTTTTCTGCGAAAATAACTTTGAACTAAGCTTTGCAATAGATTATCGCTTCACTTGGAAGTATAAACCGCGCTATTTGAAGTAAACTAAGAGTTTTACAGGAATCTACCTGAGATTTTTGCATCCTTTATAAATTCTCCTTGTGAGATGTCCCCGAGTAATTGTATTGTATTGTAAGTGATAGGCCCTGTGCACTGCGACCAGAAGAGATCTATCGAGTTGGCCTCTATTATTTAACCCGGGAGGCTCTTTATAAACCTCAGTACCCTTCTTGGTTCCATGTTTCCTGTATCTGCAGGACTTACAAACGTCGCTTGCATATGGATCGCTCTGCCCCTTGCCACAGCAGGGCATTAGCAGAGTATGTTTTCCTTTGTCTCCTCCTCTTCTCCGCAGAGTCGACAGGAGTCATCGGCGGAAAGTCCCATTTTTTTTAAATGGTATCTTAGTGGCCAGTGACCAGTTACGATCATTCAATCTTCTTTACTTAGCTGAAGCAACTTTTTTGTTTTACAACGAGCTGGGCTTATGAATCTTTTTGCCTGCCTCTGTCCTTTGGATTCCGTCCAGTATTCGGCCTATTACCCGAATTTATAGTGTACGTAACTCAAAGGTAACCCGAAGTAGGGCTCAGGACCAGAGAGCAGGCTTAGTGCGCCTCTTCTTGCCAGGAAATCCGCTCGTTTATTGCCCTCAAATCCCGCATGACCTGGTATCCAAGCAACGGTGACTATGTTGTTCTTGGCCAGATCTTCAAGGAGATTGAAACATTCCAAAACCAGCTTTGACCTGACCGAGTGCTATCTTAGGGCCTTAAGAGCTGCCTGGCTGTCTGAGAGGTTTTAGATGCGAGCACCTTTATTGCGCCTTCGTAAGCATTCTCGGACGCATATCTTCGCTTGAAAGATGTCTATGGTGATTTTCCCAGTGCTATAGCTCTTTGCAACCTAGGCCCATAGACCCCAGCACCGGTGGCATCGTCTTCCATCTTTGAACCGTCGGTATACCAGATTTGTGATCCTGATGGTAAAACGAATTGGTTGGCTCCCCAGGTACTCCTGTCCGGTATGACTATCTTAAATTTTCTGGAGAAGCGAAGCCTTTTAAGCATGGTGTCTGATACCTTCATCACTGGATCATTTTGGAGCATTTGTAGTACTCGAAGGTGTCGGGAAGCCTGAGGGCATTGAGACCAGCTTCCTTCTATACAGAAATATGTGAGGGCAGAAGGCTGAGCATTGCTCCTATGGCTGCAGTTGGACAAGTTTTCATTGCCCCCGCATCGCATACTGACCGATATAACTTATTAAGTTTTTGTTCGGTTTTTGGCCACCATGATGCATATGCGATCATTGGTTTGATGATCGTGTTGTATGGCCAATAGATCATTTATGGTTTTAAGGCCCAGGTGTTGCCGTAAAGACGATGACACATATAAATGGCCATTGTCGCCTTCTTGGTGACTTGATCACGGTGTGAATTCCAGGCTGGAGTCTTGTCTAGGATTACTCCTAGATATTGTACCTCTCCTTATAAGTCGATCACTGTGTTATTTAGCTTGATCGGTTTCAGTTCTAGTTTTAGTTTTCTCTTTCTTAAGAATGGTATCATGATTGTTTTTGAGGGATTTATGGTCGATCCTTTGTTTTGAAACCATCTATAGGTTACGTTTAGGGCCCTTTGCATGATCTCCGATATCGTGGAGCCATGCTTGCCCCTAACAGTGATAACTACATCATCAGCATAAGCTTGTATTATGTACCCCGATTGTGTGAGGTCGTCTAGGAATTCATCTATGACTAAAGTAGACGAGAAAGTACTCCTCCCTGAGGACAGCCCCGAGTAATAGATAGGATATTCCGAATACTTTGCCTCAATGTTCTTGGAGATGCTTCAGATGAAAGCAAAGTTGCTTATTCGTACGAGTATCGCATACATCTATTTCTTTTAAATTTGCACACAATTTTCTATTGCAAACACGTCTTGCAACTGACCTACATACTTCTCTACTCCAATGCAGTTTTATCGGATACACCAAGTTTATGTGTCGTGGCATCGGTAAATAATTTATTAACCCAACTTCAACATCGGCCAGTTGTGGGTATCCAAATTACACGTCTGTTTCGTCTCGTAAGGTTTAAAATTCCTTGAATGGCACGTATTTATGCGAGTCTATTACAGGAGTACTCTTGAATTTACTACCGAAATTCCAGCTGAAAATACCATTCTGTCAGAGCCATCCGGTGGCGATTAATCTTCCCAAGGCGCAACAAGAGTATTCCATGAATGTATATTGAAATATTCCCAAACGAACATCGTTGTATTTATACAAATTTCCTAGGGCAACGTTTATAAAACAATTTTGTATGAATTTAAATTGCTGCCGTGGAAAAATGTCCGTTTGCCAGAGTAAATGTATTTAAAACCACCTCAGCTGTAAATATCACTGCGCCTCGTTGGACGGAATCCAAACAAAATTTTACAACTCATCATATTTACGACTATATGCGGGTGAATATAACTCACCGCCGAGCTCATTTTTATTCGATTTACGTAGACACTTTCATTTGGTTTTTGAAGATCTACTTTGAAAATCACTTCATGGGCTTGCTCTCGAACCGCTGCCACCTGTTGCAGATAAACAAATAAGCACTCGGCGGATAGCTCTTTCTGAGATCACTGTCCATCATCTCGTGTCTATTCGAGATCACAGATGTTATTGCTTGCCTTATGTACTGCAGATACTTCCTGTACGTCTGCCAAGAAAACATTACGACAAACAAACACAAGCGCACTAGTCGAATAAGAAAAATAATCGACATCCCAATGTTTTGGCACTTGTAGGTTCAATATTTTCCGAACGGTGTTGAATGTTTATTTAAATTGCTTCTGCCAGCAGCGAGCAGTGATGCGCCGACTTTCGCTCAATGAATCTAATGACGAAGGCGCTAAAGGAAGACGCAACTACAAGGGCGGAACAATTTCCAAAACACAGTGGCGCGCGGCATCAGCAGTTGCCAAATTGAGAAATTCTTTAATATCGGAAATTTCATTACGACTTGCAATTTGGGGTTGGCGCGTGTGATGTTCCCGGGCCGGAGGGTTATTAATCTGGCGGCACCGGAGGGTGGAACAATCCAAAACCAATTTCGATAAAGCATGTAGGCGGGTTCTAAATGAATGAAGTGCGAGGAAAGACGCTTCAAGTCGTGCTGAGTGCTGACAGTCGAGCAATCTCGGGATCTTTCATTTTGCTTGCGATGATTGCCGCGTTATAACCAATCAACGTAATCCACCCGCGAGGCGGGTGGCAGTCGCATCCTCCTTCGTTGCGAAGTTTAATTTAACCGAAAGCTGATTAACACTTGAGATCCTGAACGAGATGATTCGAATGTGTAGCTTCCGGCAATGATTTTAATAATTTATTGGCAGCAAGTGTATAGGATTTTCGCACCGCATTGACAGTTCGTTTGGTGGATGTTCGCGCGATTCCCTTTTATCGGCTCTTGGGTGGGATTTGATTTTGTGAATATAATAACGGTTAATCGTAATTCGAGAAGGAATAATATATGGGATTTGGAAGCAATGGCGTTTCCTGTGTCGATGGTAATGTGACACGGTGTTGACTGATGGTTGTTTCGAGCAACTCGCACTCGACCCCTTATTGATCTTTAGAGTGTCACTGATGAGTTTTACGATTTTACGAACCCAAGAAGTTCCTCTACATGTGACTGCACGTGCCTGGCATACTTTCGAGCGCTTTGTTTATTTTCGTATACAGAAATGCGTGGATCACATTTACATTTTAATTAGAGGCAACTGGTGTTATCCTGATTTTACACATGAATTGTTATCCCATTATTGTTGCTCAGTATGTGGAAGTGGCTTCCATACCAATGCATTTAAATGAACACCTGCTGACTGGAGCCTTTTTATGCACGGGTTTGTACTTTGGAACAAAGCGAGCTATTATGAAAACATAATATGATAATTTCATTTGTGAGAGTTGCTTAACATTTTTGTGCCTTTTTGTTAGGAATTTATTCAAATGGAAGCATTTATGTTAAACGAGTGGGGTAATTAGTTTTTTTAAATTCCTCATTCAGAAAGGTTATGGGATACTGGCATTTTAAACTTTCTCGATTACGTAGTACGAGCAGGTATTCACTTAATCTCATAATTTTAAATTGTATGCAGCTCCAAAAGTCATAAATTTCTGCGGTGCTTTAAATGAAATAAACCTATCGGAAATATTATTGCGTAAATCGGTGTCAAGTCGATTGTAAACCTCAGTTATTAAAATTATTTCCAAATTATCGAAATTCTTGGAGAAAGCGGTAGTAAACGAGTTATTTATATTGGAAGTATAAAAACAAAACTCTGCAAACAAACAAACAACAGACGAATGTCCGTCAAATTTTGACATTTGTGATTTGCGCAACTTTCCGCGCCTTAATCGTCGCGAAAAAATATGAGGTTTGCGTAAACTATTCTCAATACAAAATCTGACGGTTTATTTACGAGGTGGTAAATTTCTGTAGCTTACGCAGTTTATGAGGCTTTTACGCGTTTAAGTGAATACCCTTATTATATTCGGACAAAATGTGGAACTCGAGATTACGATGATAGAGGAACTCAAGAAAGTGAGTCGCGAGATTCCGTAAGTCTGTTTGTCTGTTCGTATGCACTCGAGGCCTACAGCCTAAATTTCGGATTTCGCCCGGATTTCGTTCAAACTTCGGATTTAGAGTTTGGGGGCTTACAGTTCGGGGTGGTTTTATTTTTCACGGTAATCTCAATATTAATGGTACTTCCCATACAAAATGTTCATACCAGTTTGATTTGTTCGAAAACTGCTCTAACGATTTCAACCAAAATGACCTTAAGTAGCAGAGGTTGACATGACTTCATACTCAGTTTCTTGTGACAAATCGAATAATGCTACTTTTGAAATTTGGACATATCTCGAAAACGTCCTATACGATTATAACAAAAATTCGTTTCTAAGGTAATATGGCTATTTATAACTTCATAACCAACTCAGTTTTTCTCGTGAAATGGATTTTTGATAAAAGTATTTTTTTAAAAATTTAGTTTTCCTTAGTTTACCTGAAAACGGCAATAACGATTTTGACCAAAATGCATAATTAGAGTAAAATTTATGTTTTCAAAATTATTTCGTCCTTAGATTTCAATTCGAATAACCGAAACGCTTATTTTAAAAACTGTCCATATCTCGAAAACTTCATTTTCGATTTCGATAAAGTACTAGTACTAAAAAAGATCATATCTTAATGTACAAACCATTTAATAAATGAAATGAAAAAATGAAAACTTTAAAAACCAAGTAATGCTTACATCCCGAATAATAACTTGTACTCGGTTTTCAGCTAAAGAGTTAAGCAATAGTATTTTTCAAACTAAACATTGCAATATTTGGTATTGTTGTTTCTGCCATATTTTACAAAATACCGCTGTAACGATTTTGATCAAAATTTACATTTTTAATGATAATAAAAGTATTCTAAATAAGATCCCGTACTTAGTTTTTCTCAAAAAATTCGAATAAATCAGATTAATAATTATTTCTCAAAAATTACTGCACAAATCCCGATTTGTAATCAATATTCAACTTCTAATAAAAAATTCAATAACAGCTAAGGAAAACTTAGCTCAGCCAGTTACGTTTCATTATCTAAGACACATAATACAGTGTAGCAGTGATACCAGATCGGGGGATTTATCAATTTTTGCGGTATTTTCTCACTAATAATAAGCTAAACAGGACAAAGGAATTTTGCAGACCTCATTGTGCAAAAAGAAAGGGATTTTACTTTTTGGTCAAATTTTGTTCCTAATTGCTCATTTCATTAAGAATAAAAAAATTATTCAACCTACGATCAAATTATCTAAATACTTTAATTTTCTTTTTTTTTATTTCCCTAAACTGTTTCATGAAATGACATATGTGTCTGTGAATGAATCACGAATTTTTTTTTAAATAATAGATTTATTTATTTTGTAAACATAAAAGGGATATTTTGAGTATAACCGTGGGATAACCTGCCTCTAAAGTCTGGTATCACTGCAGTGCAAAATAAAATAATTTGAGTTTTTTTTGTAAGTGGCAACCGTGGCCTATTGTCTGTATCATACTGTAGGAGCAAGAGAGAGCAGTGCGCGCGCCCATTTTTTTGTTCTCTTCCTCTCATAGCCAGTAAAATTATTGAAGAAAATTGATATATTAGAATGTTTAAACTAAACATGTATATATAGATGGAGCTAAAGAAGTTTTACTTCAGTCGTGTGGTCTAAAGCACACTCGATTTTTTTAATATAGTGTCTGTTTCAGCGTGCAACAGGTAGAGCATTTCTTTACAAAATCATGTCAGATGGGACATAAATCCATAAATTAAACTAATGACTTATGTCACACCAAAGTGGCACATTATAAAATTATGTCTCTGCGGCAATTGTCTTCACTAACACAACGCACAATCATATTAAGCAACGCACCTCATAACTCACTATAGTAATTTGTGTGTGCACTCTGCACTCTGAACTAAGCGCAATTCCATTTGCCCCCATCGTCAGTATTACGAAAAAAAATCTCTCCTTAACACATGTCAGCGGATAAATTTGTATTCTCAATAGAATAAATCGACAAGAAAGAAAAACAGATGGACAACGCATTGACAGCTGGGCAGTCATAACATTTTCTCCGTCATTCCACTAGACAGCTGAAAAAAAAAACAAAATTACTGAAAAACGGGAAAATTAGTTGTCACCTGTCAAAAAGACATACGTTGCATCACATAGCTCAGCTCAACAGCTTAATCCAACTGTGCAAGTGCGCACCGTCTATCGCTGTCACCTCTGATCCAAAATAATTACTCACTCGTTTGTTGAAAATTACAACAGATTGGCTCCAAAGAAATTAGTACCAATCGAAATCGCTTAATCGTAACAAATTAATTACATAAACGACCACAAAAGCCGCATCGCGTACGAGTACAGCGTGTGTGTATTGTGTACCTATGTTGTACTCATTGGATTGTTATACGAATGCAGCATCGTACTGTAGCCATGGCTATACATGAGTGCTTGTGAAAGGAGCTTGTTGACAGGGTATCGGATTTCGGATGAATGATTTTTTTGTTCTGTGGTCAATTGTACGAGTACCTGTACAACGTCAAGGGTATGGGTTTTCGTGAAGGAGATTAAGTTTCCGATACCTGTGCGAGTGTGTTCATTAAAAATTTTCCTCTGGAAACTTAGCCGTTGAATTATAAACATACAAAAAAGACTTTAATGCGTTACAAATCAATTGGTAATAAATTTGTCACAGCAGTCATTTAGGTGAAGGTAGTGAGATGGAAACTTATTGCGCTTTGGGAATTTTAATTTTTCAATTATACGAGTATAATTGCCGGCGGTCAGCGGTAATTTATTGTCCAGTTATTTATGTAATTGCATAATTATATAATAACTGATTTATTATTGAAATGAGGCGTTTTTCAAAAGTTTATTTATGTTCGGTTCATTGCCCAAGGTAGGTACTGTTGTTAGGTAGAAGAGGTCTCTTCTTTTTTTATAGACTGCAGTGTGACTTTAGCAACTTTTTATTAATATACCAGCCCAAATTATCGACCACGATATTGGGGCGGATCGATGTGTGCAGCCTGTGGCGGCCATGTTGTATTGGGGGCGTCGAGGTCTTATTATTCAGTCACTGATTTGAACCTATAAAGTCTCAATTGTGCCCAGAGATTCTTGCAGATAGATGTCATGTCTGAATGAGAATTCTTGAAAGTTGTAGTCCTCGAGTTATATTTTTCTAAATAGCTTTTTCCAAAGTTTATTTATTCTGTAGAAAAATACGTGACAACTTTGACATTATATAGATTGCAATCGATTGGCGTGATTGGGATTAATTGTCTGTCCTGCAGGGTACTCAGTGTCCTATTTTAACAGTGTTTGCTTCGGGTGCATCCTACAACAGCCTCATTCTTGGCCGCCTCTGGTGTACCTCAAGGCAGTCAACTACGTCCACTACTCTCTAGAACAACTATTAAAGATCTTAAAATATTCGTTCAACACTCCGCCCTATTTCTTAATGCTGGCAATACCAAATTCGTCTTGCCCATTTCCTCACAACACCAACAGAACCTTAGTCTTCTTCGAAGAGATCTATAATCTTTTTCCACCCGGTGCCAAAAAAAAATCGATGTCACTAAATGGAAATGTAGCAACTTGCAACAATTGGCCAAATTTGCATATTTAGCAAAAGCAAGAGAAATTCTTTAGCCAAATTTGTCACTTGGCTTTGTTGAAAGTGGTGCAAAAAATACTTCCGTCCTTGCGTGACCATATAACTTAACATCAGTGCCGTTCGCCAAACCTTTCTCGAGTACGCCAGCCAAGAGTGGTCTTCGTTTCAGGGAGTTCATCTATCCAGAATCAAAAGCATGTTTAGTCGTTTCCTTCGGCTAGTTCTACGAGTTCTACGTTCTTAGAATGATCCTCTAATCTTACCTTCCTATTAAGACCGCATAAAGCTGAGTAATGCAGCGACTCAGCAGATTTACGCTTTAGTCACAAAATTCACTCATTTTCCATCAGATGCAGGTTTCATTACAACTCTGTCATCTACAAAATGAACTCTGCACGGGCGACATCTAGTGGAAAAAGCGGAAATGGCTTTGCGAGGAAAGCAACCAACAAACAAAATAATTTTCGAAGTCGAGAGTCTAGCTCAGATATAAAAAGAAGAAGCTACCCCTTAATCTGCTATGGAAGGACAATAATCATATGCAACATAAAATTAGTTAATAAGAAGTCAACTAAATTCAATGAGGCCCGTGAGGCGGGGCGAAAAATAACTTTCGAATTACTTTAAGAATTTGCTAAACTAAACTTATACCCTTTTTAAAAATTGTTCATTGAGGTGAATACTGAAATCAATGAGACAGCGGCACTACTAATACACTTTAGAGGAAATATGTAACGGAAGGCAGTAAAAAACGTCAACTTAAAATAATCTATAAATTGTTCTTCTTTAGCTGAGTCTCCAGATTCATAATGACTTCACTTTCAAGATGTGTTAAAGCCAACTTAACTATGTTTTGTTAGTACTGTCGTTCATGCAGGACTCAAAATGATCCACAAATTGAAGGACAAAAAAGCTTTAGAATTGAATTGAAATGCAGTAGAACTTTACAAATATGGCACAATTTATTTTTCTTTCAAAATATAGTGGAAATGTCCAAGGGCCCAAAGGTCCCCTATGTCACCGAACTTCTATACTGTTCTCTTGTCCAAACCGTTTTTGAATATTGTAAACCTGTTTGGTGTCCGAGCTAGTAATCTTGTACCTTGATTTTGTGCGATTTTTCCCGCAATGGCGGTTGCGGAATGGGTTCACAAATAAATGTGTGAGTGATATCGAGAACTGACAACTTCCCATATTTCCTGTTCTAAAATACCATTCATTACTGGAAATTCCAGGCCAGTTTTCCCTATTGCAACCTATTAAGGTAGCTAGAAGGATGTCGAAAGACAACAACTGACAACAGCGTGACCTTTGTGCGACGATTGGTTCTTTTTTCGAAAACCCTGATACAATTAGTTGCTACTTTGCCACTATTTTTAATTGGAAAAGGCACTCTAAAATTTTTTCAAAAACTGTGATTTCCAAATAAATATGTTTAAGATATTCGCCTATCACAAGAGTATCATAGTGTTAAGCGAGCCAATGCTTTGTATGTATCGTGCGAAAATTCTAAATTAGCAGAGTAGCTTGCTTCAGAAGAGGCACTTTTCTTTCACCGCCCATTTTGTTTGCGACTTTTAAAAACTAAATTAAACGAGATCTTAAAACTGAGTTGATATATCTACACGAACCGCGTTACCAATAATCATTTTTAATGTCAAGTCTTAATAATTCGAACTCACAATGGCGAAATTTTCCATACAAAATCGCATATTGTGACCTACAAAATAGATAGTGTGGAGTTAAAAATGATTATTAGTAAAGCCCGAGATGTTTAATTTTTATTTTTTAGATTTTTCCTTAGAAAACAAATTGCATCAACTGTTTCGTAGTAGTGTCTAGGTAACCCGCATAACATTCTTAAATATATCTAATGCGATTGTTTTGGGTTTATTTATAAAAGGAAATTTGTGTGAGCATTGTCAATTTGCAGTTTAACTTTATTGTTTTACGGGCGTAAAAAAAAAACTAAAATTTGTAACCTTTCTCTAACATTCAGAGAGATTGCTGCAGAATTCTGAAAAGTAGCAAAACAAAAAGGAGTCGACTTCAAGAAGGTTTTAGGCAGCCTTCGACACAGTTGACCGATAAAAAGTTTCGTTTTACAAACTAGCTTTGGAGTAGAGTCCAAGCCTGACAAGGCTTTGGAGTTTATCTACGGGGATTCTCAATCAGACGTATAATACAAGAATTTAAAACAAATCAAACAAAAATCATCAGGAATTCGAACATTATTTTTCTCTTTATTTTAAACTAATTAACAAAAGTAAGTCTTTAGAAAAACTCGCTCCCTGGCAACATCGAACCTGTAACAAAAGAAAGAAACACTCATGAGCCACAATCGTCTTTGGATATGCTTTATTAAAATAAGATCTGGCAACTATACATAACCCGACCACGGAAGCCAACTACGATCGGCAAACAATACTCAATACAGCAGCGGAACCACGTAAGCTCGCCACACACACCTTCGCCATATGGGCATAGGGGAACTAGCGGAGCCTTAGACACACACAATATAACTATGCATCTGCGACGATCGAGGGAACCGGCGTTTTTTTAGTTTCCCTCGAACACACTCAAACCTGTGTGAAGCCGGCGGTCGCCTCTCACACCTTCAGACTTTCCTGTCGTTAGGATAAACTGTCTTCAACCACCAAACCAACACACAAGCGGGAATAGAGAAACGCCACCGCCACACACAGCCCGACGTCGTTTTTTTTTCTTCCCTTTCGGTTCCGGCTCAATGAATCTCCTTTTATTGTTCCGTCTATAAGCAGACATATGGCGGATCTTGAGAAATTCAACGAATCTCCATATATCTGCTTTCTTTGCAATACGTTCAATAAATATAAACCAAAAACCTATGACTCCGTGATTTACTCACCACTCGTCACTTATTTCTCCTTTTTATATATTGTAATATTTTTCAAATAGCAACTAACCACTTCACTACACAGTTCTTACCAGAGACAATACTGAGAACACCAACTCCGGCCAATTTCCCGTTACTAGAAATTCGTATTGACTAATGTCACGTAACTTCAAAAATTCTGAGTCACTTCCACTGTGGGCAAAGCTGCTGGCAGTGTTCATAGCATTTTTTTTTAGGAATAAGTGTACATTGGCTTAAAATATTTATGAAAAATTGTCATTGCAGAATGGTTGCATGAAAATAAAAACCAAACCTTTATCAGTTATTTCGGAAAAATGTACACATGAAATCGGTCTAATGATATCGAAAAGAGGTAAATACATAACCGTGTTTGTCCTAATATTTTTCTTATATATAAAACATATCTTATATATAAAACTTATTCTTATATAAAAAAAATCGAATTATTCGCCTATTAACAATATATAATTACTAACCAATGGCATTCAGTAATGTAAAAATGTGGTATTCCCGAACTCTAGAGCACTTTTCCCCACAGTTGCCGAGGTTGGCAGCATTTATTTTTGTATTTTTCGTATGTTTTTGCATGTCTCACGGATTCTTAAATTCTGACATAACACCGATAGGAAAACAAAATGGCGAATTTGAAAATAAATTGAGCGGGCCAGCGGCAAGAGGATTGTGAGTTGGGGGTCTCAGTATGATTTGTCTCTGGTTCTTACTTGCTTGAAGAGCACTCACCAACCTTCTTTCTGCCTGACAGCTCACTCGAATGTCAAATAATGATGTTGCCAGAATAGTGATTTCAACAATTTCTTATTTTTACCTAGTGTTTAATGTTATCAGAGATAAAAAAACTAGCTGCTTACCAAATTTCTTTACAGACGTATGAAATGGATTTTAAATTTTAGGACAGCTCGCTTCAGAATTCAAAGTAAAACATGTCCATAAGTCACTGTTTGCTTTGTCTATAGACGATTTAATAGACTATCCAAATATATGCAATCGGCTATACCCAAACATTCTTCAAAGCTCGTCGCGTTGTAGACGATTTTATCTTCTTTGCATATTTATCAGAAACTTTACAATAGGCCGGTGTTATTCAACACCAATCTCAGAAAAGTTAAGCAAATCAAAGTAAAGACAACGAATGCGGAATAAAACATAAGGCTGAATAGGTTTTTACTTTCTAACTTTTAATTGATCGCGAGTTCTTCCGATAAATTAATAATTGTGTGTCTGGACTTTTGGTTGGTTTAAATTACGCACGCGCAAAGTGAGTATCCGTGGAAGCAGTTTACTTGGATAGCTGTTTCTGTTAAGCTTGAATCAGTGAAGATGAACTTGCGGATATGATGAATTTTAAAACTATTTGTTAAACTATGTTATAGGAAAATGCACAAACCTGAAGTAAATAACAACAGAGTATCCCAAAGTAATTTGCAAAAGTCAATTTTTAAGTGGATGTTACATTTTGTGAACTCACAATGGCAAAATTTTCCACACAAAATTATCCAACCTTAATGTTAATTATCCCATTAAATATTTAACAATTGGTAACAATTTTTGGTAACATTTTTTATTATAAAAATAGGATTATTCCCTAATGAGGTATAAATTTTGTTGCCAACCCAGGCGATTAACTTCAGGTTTTGTTAACAAACGAAATGGGATAGAAGTGAAATTAGCTTTGTAATTCAAGTAATAGTCTTTTCGTAAGGTATAAAATTTCTATTTAAATTTGAATTGTCTAATTTCAAATAATTAATTAAATATAAATGCTTTTAATTTGCTTTACGTTTTTCAATTTCCGTCTTCTTTTGTTATCTAAAAATTAAATCAAATATAAAGCATGCTAATTTTCACTGACAGGTTGTGTGACGTTAACGCTGTCAAGTTCGTGGCGGTCAAGGCAGAGATGTTAACAAATATGCTGTTACTGACAATTTCTGAATAAACCATGAATTCATAATTAAAGTAGGTACGTACCTAATTGCTTGCTCTTACTGTAATTATTCAATGACACAACGCAAAAACATTTAAGCAATCTCAGTCAAACAGAATTTTATTGACATACACACAAACTTTGCCCTTAGAACACTTCAACATTTCAAGTGGTTGTCCTCTCCATTTCGCCTTGCTCATACAAATCCTCAGTACATATCTCATATTGTCCTGCGATTTCATTGTCTACAGCAGGTAACTGTTCGACTTATATAATAATGCAATGAAAAATGGACATCATTTCTTAGAAATTGTTTCTCAACTAGATACTACTTCTGTCATTTAAAGAGAATGTTTGAAATTCTTTCCCAGATTCAGCATTTTTGCTAATAAAATGCATGTCAGAACATTCTACTACTGCATTTATTATCTCAAATGAACTGACTATACGAAACGGCTAAATTATTTCAATCTGTCGTTTATAGATTCAATTTTATTTACCCCCCGAGTTAAAAATAAACTTTTTCACTAAAACACCTCAAGCGGCTGGCGGTGACAGCGAACATCATCGTAAATTTTAATTATTATGTGCGAGGTAATTATAGCAGATGGAAGAGCAAGTACTAATGATCGCGTTAAATTTTGTTATGCGAATATCTGTGGCAAATAAAATTGTTCTGCTCATAAATAATTCGAAAAGAAGGAGATTTTGGAATTCTTATCGTGTGAACTGTTCCCCTATTATTATTTATACAGATGGAGGGGCACAATATTTCATTCAAACGATAATCTCCTGGGTATATTTTCGGAGCGAAAATGTTGTTAATAAATAATGAAATATTTTTATATTTTTGCATAAAAATAAAATAGAAAAAGATTATAAATCTGTCATTTGAACCGGACTAACAGCGGATTTATTTTACTGTCAGTTTTTGGTGTGCGTAGCGCGTTGCTGAAAGAACTTGACGTGCAAAGCTTTTTTGAAAGTGGAATTCTTATTTATTTAAGCTAAGTCCCTGCTCGAGCTACATTTTAGTTAAGCCAAATTCAAGCGAATCTCCTTAGCCGAGTGGTACACAGTTCGAGCTAAAAAGTCAAACATTTGTTTTAGAATGTAGGTACTTCATGTATCTGTCAAAATTTAGCGTGCTTATTTAATCAAGTTAAATTTTGACAGATCGTTGTGTTCTGTTGCGTTTTGTGTTGGTGAAAAGTAACAAGGATGCGATTTTTGAAAGACTACGACGATGAGGAGTACTCTTAAATGGTCAAAATAAGAGTGTTGGATCACACGAACATCGAAAACATCAATAACATGCATTCTAATGCAGATATTTAAATTATATTCTATCGTTTTATCTTATCACTAGTTGCTATCCATTGAAAGAAGATTCAATTTACCAAATTAAAATTCAAACATAGCGCCAAAACAGCAATGTTCGCCATCTTTTTTAATTATGTATCATGTACTAAAACTATGTAATAACCATATTGTACTAAAATATTTTCCACTAAGAATTCGATTCTGAAATACAAATTGCCTTCGTTAAAACCTTCACGCTGACTGGAGCTTCTTATTTTTGTTCGCACATCTTCCGTCGTTGTTCGCGTCGCTTGCGCAATTCGCCACTTTCGGGTATTTTTTTAGCAACGTCATTCGTTTCGCTGAGGCGTAATCTATATTCTCGAACTTTGCTACCATTTCCAATCCGCGGGAATTTTCCTACAACAACAAAAACAAAGTAAATTTTCCCAAGGAGCGATCGGAAAATCCTTCGATCGTATAAAGAGAGAATTAAATTTTTGAAGGTTGTTCTTTAAATGAACAGGTGATTTCTGTGACACTTGTCCACAACGTCAAATTTAAGCTCGGAATTTAGCTTATATTTGGAGAGAGAAAAGTAGGGCAGCAACTAAAATTTAGTTTAGCTCGAGCAACGTACTAAGCTTTGGGATTAAACCAGGGGCTGAACTAATGAGCTTCTCTAATTGCTCACTACAAGTCGTTTTGGTATATGGTGGGGGGGGGGGGTTGATTTATGCAGATCTTACACTGAACCAAATAGGATTTTAGTTTACTCTTTAAATTAATGCACTATCTCATTTTAAATTAATTTTAAGTCTTAGGCACACGGTCGCAGCTTCCTTTTTTTTATAGTAACTGGACTACCTCACGCCTTGCATTTCTTTTCGCTGACACTGGCGGCATCTATGTTGAACAAGATTTATAGAATTAAACTTCGCCATCTACCTTTCGCTCACTGCTGTCAGTTGGTGTTGCTTTCTACTTGCGCGTTCCACTATTGATACTCGGTACGAACCCTTTAAGCGGATATTTTGGAATTGAAGAATTTTCGTACAATTTGGGCACTGTCAAGAACCTAGCTGTCTTTGGTCGACTACATTGGTTTGAGCTTGTACCTACGCTGAACGCAAATACTAGATTGGTCGATGAAGTCACTTATGCTACTGTCAACTTAGTTTTCAGTTACGAAATTCTTCACTAAATTCGTGGGCCGCTCCTCCATAGACTTTAATGAAAACTGAGACATATCAAGCTGTCAGACTGACTAGACTACATAGGTATTTGAAGGTCCTCTTAATCTCTAATTTACGGTTACCTCCTATGTAGATGTCGCTCCCTGGAAGTGAATGGCGCTATATAACGTCTCAGATATTTTGATCCTCTGGATTATAATTGAAGACTCTGCGGGCCAGGGTGTTGACGTCCATTCGTTTCTACATGTGCCGGTAAACTTGAACGAACAATTCGTATTTTTTCTTTTAAGATTGAATCATCGAAGGGCTCCAAAACGCTTCAACGCAAATGGAACTGAATGTCTTGCGGACATGTTTTCACTCAAAACGACCAAGATTGTCTTCATCCACCTTCAAGAAAGTGTCAAAATGCTAAAGAACCGTAGAGCGGGAAGGAGATTACTTGGGGCTTAAAGTCTTCTTAGTAGTTCGGCAGAGTTTGGTTGGGTTGGGTTAGGTGCCCGCCATGAAGGTACACTTAGAGCCGAGTTGACGATCCATTATAATACCACATGAGTGAAGAGAAGAAAGGTGGTCTGAAATTCTATACCGAGCCTGTTGGTGCGGACTGCCTTTGAATGACAAGAGTCTCAATGGAATGGAAACAGACAAGACAAATTTTATGCAGATTTTGGTAAATTAAAGGTGCAGGTGACGGTTACACTACGCTCCAATGGATTATGGTTGGTCTTCAGAAAGACATAGGGTGTCTATTGAAATTTTACCACACCTATGGCCCACGGAAGCCCGTCATTGGATAAGCTGGTCGAGTTGTGCTGGCTGTGTGACAATTTGTCGACGCGTGACCGGAGCAGTTCTCACCCCGCACATAGCCTCTGACATCCTATCTGAAAAAAGCATACAAGTGCGGTCCATTAACTGGGTGTTCTAAGAATCGTCCTTTAGGGCGTTGCGAGCTCATGTTCCATGAAGGCATTTAGAGTTTGTTACAAATTTCCTGCAGAACTTAGTACTGCGCAAAGTCGCAAAAGTTGGTAAGTTCAAAAGAGGTGAGCTGTAGTTTCTTTTTCTTTTTCCTTTACGTTGTATGGTACTTTCCTTGCTGCCTGACTATATCTACGTAAAAACCTGGATGTTGCCCGGCCATCATGTCGACCCTTTTGCGAGAAGTCCCCACCATCTCGAATATTAAGCTGTCTTATAGTCATCTTGTCTTAAGGGGTAGTACTGTCTTCGACGTCTTGGATATTTAACAGGACCGGTTTAAACTTTTAATGGTACACTTTTCTGCCCTAAGACCGTACAGATGCTCACCAAGCGCAGTACAATACATTTCAGATGTTGATCAAAATAGCAACGCAGTGCAAAAATTACATTTCAGACTCTTTACGACTTTAACAAAATTTGCAGATCGTCCAAGAAAACTTCATCCAAAAGAGGCTTATTATGGTCGTTAAACTTTTGGAAATGATAATGATAATGAGTCGCTGAAAATATTCGACAAATACACTCCGAACTTAGGGATGGGAGCCGGACTTATCCCTCGGAATAGCTTAAATTTAGCTGTTCCTATATTAATTTGTAGATCCATTCCATTCGTAACAAAAATTAAAATACACACAAGCGAATGGTAGTCAGAAGATTCTCACAACCCAAGATGCTCCGCCTACGGACCTACTAGTCGTAGCTCCTCACAACCGCTCCGCGTAAATCAGTTTTATGACGAACGGAAGTGACCTACCTATTCACCTATTCACCTTTAGCGGTAACTATTTTAAAAACAACGGACTAATTTTTAGAATCCAGGCTAAAACTTTTGAACTCCAGTGGCGACATTTTCCATACAAAATTGCATATATTAGTCTGATGGTTAACAATTATTATTAGTAAGGCCCAAGGTGTACCTACTTTGACTTGCTATTTACAGGTGAACCTTTAACTCCATCTACCGATATATTTTCCCTTTACTTCCACAAGTCAAATTCAATTACATACTACCTTCCATGATAAGCGGAATTATCAAGTAGTAGCTTCCCAAAACTGGGCCAAGTTGGCAACGGTCACAGTATTTTGCCAACAACATTCTAAAATTACTGGCAATATTTTTGAATTTTTGAACCGACAAAAAGATTTTCGCATCAATAAAATGAAAATCATGCGACTTCACGTTGACTGCTCTTCATTTCCATTCATCCTCTCTGCGCAATAAACCTGAACGTGTTAGCAAATAAAATGAGTTGTCACGCTCACAACCCACAACTCACAAGACAATATTTCCGCGGTCCATTACTTCTCGCGCCGTATCAATCCCGCCACTTACCCCCGCTCGGCTCCTGGTAGGCTGCGGCTACATCAAATGCGTATCTTTTAAAAATTATATTCAAGTAATCACTCAGAGCGGTGAAATAAAGTACATCACATATCAACAACAGCGTGTACGACTGACGTATGGTACGTGTTGAAAAATTCCTCTGCGAATTCTCTCAATGGGATTGCTGGGGGGGAATAAATTAATTAATCCATTTCGCCGTTGAAATTCTTCAGCATCAATGAATTAATTAATCCATATCCATGTAATGTACGATACAATACACACACGTATGAGATTCAGATTCTTCTGAATAAATTTTCAACTTGGAAATCCCTTGCTGTGTTGCCGTCGTATTGTTTCATTTCATTGGGCGGGAAAGCAAATGAATGAGTTTTGTTTTTGTTGATAGTGAAAGGCATACCCCACGCGTAAAGATCTTACAAGGAAATCACATAAACTAATTGGAGATACTATCGATAAATATCCGTTCCGTAGCTGTTGTGGTTCACTACATTACAAATTGTAGTACTATAGTAACGTGCGTTGTAGTATTTTATTTTTTTGTTTATGGCAACTGGTGAGTAAATTCAGCACAAACAAACCAAATTATTGGGCGTACTTTGTTGTGAACCGGAAACGATTTATTAATCTAAATAACCACTACTTGGGTATATATACATATAAAAAAAAACGAAGAAAAACAGTGGTACTCGGGGAGTGTCGACAGAAGTGAAAACTTGAACAGCAACGTGTGTGTTTTTGAATCTTCAGGAAATATTTTATTGTGTAGAAAATACTTTTAAATGAAGTGTTTTTATTCATTATGATAAAACAGTTTTCGCTTAAAAAAAAAGATACTTACTTACTTAATTAGGTGGCGCTACAATCCGGGGTGGACCTGGGCCTCAACCAATACGCCTCTCTGGTTAAAAAAACTAAGTGACAAAAATCAGGTTCACCTTTTCGGACATGTCGAGCGGGTTGATGTTAATGGCCAAGTCGTGAAGAATTTTGGGTTCGAGGCAATAGGGAAAAAAGCGAAATTCCAACTTAGCGCTGGAGTCACAAACGACTCAATATAATTTGGCGCAACAGGTCCTTATGGACCCAAGCCTAGCTTCTCACAACCATTCGTCTGGTGTGAGTTTTTATTTTTGGGACGAATGGAAGGGATCTACAATTTTATGCCGAGTCCAAACGGCCAATTGAGAAGCTCTTTCATGACAGTTATACTCTCGGATGTTTGTCAGACGTTCGCGAGAGGTGGCGCAATGAAAAAAACCTTAAGTTGGAATTTGGGTTTTTCTCGGGATTCGAACTTGGGACCCCTCGCTTAGTAGTCCAACACACTAACCACTAAGCCACTGCGCCGACTCAGGTAGAGATTATTAACGGATTTTGTTAAGTAGGTAAATATAAGACTCCGTTTTTCCCACTAATGGCGATTACACCTTAAAGTGATAATTCTGTCTTCTGTCAAATACGCCGTCAGTTTAGACATTATTACTTGACCCGTGAAGAGTCTCTGCCTGAGACACTGCAACCTTGCATCTTCTGCGATCCCGTGTACGCAACTTCCAGTTATTCAGACTTATCTTTCTGACATCCGCGATGGCTTGGTCTTTCAAACGCAGGTTCGTGGAGAGATGCTTTTTTGCTGTTCTTCAATTGCCTTGATAGCTTCTATCACGGATGTTGTCGATGTCTATTCCACATACCCCAGTAGTTGTACGGACCTGTTGAAAATAGTCCCTTCCATGCTGACACCTGCTCTGCGCTCTATCTGCTCCAGCACGATATTGAATAAGTCACATGGTAGGGCATCTCCTTGCCGAAATCCAGTGCATGTCCGGAAACAGTTCGAAAGAGCTACATCCAACCTGCACATTGCAGCGCGAATTTTTTTAGCGTCGCGCGACACAACTGGATTAGTTTTGGCGGGATTTTGAAATCGGCCGACACCAAATATAGCTCCTGACGATCAATGCTATCATCTCGACGAAAAGATGGTGAGTCTCAGACATGAAATGCGTTTGTCGTTTCCATGATTCGCCTCAGTGTGAAAGTTTGGCTTATAGACGTTTTGCCGAGGCGGAAGCCACACTGGTAGATGCCGAGACTTTGGATAGAAACTTATATGCGACATTTCTATCCTCTACACAAAAAAGGTGACTATGTCGATCCTGCAAACTACAGAGGAATTTCTTTCCTAAATACATCTGCGAAGTTATTTGCTGCGCTTATATATAACAGACTTACCTGTTGGGTTGAAGATAAAAAAGCTTCGCACGAGTCTCAGGCCGGATTTAGAAAGACCTACTCAACAGTCGATCAATTGCTCACATTACTTAATACTGTGGAGATTTATAAGCAAAAACATAAAAAAAACTATATGCCTTTTTCGTCGACTTTCGAGCGGCCTTCGACACTATTGCACGCGAAGCTCTATTTTACAAATTGTACAATATTGGTTTTTCAACGAAAATAATCAACATCCTAAGAGCAATGTATGTAAATAATGTGCCGTATGTTTGGGATGGAGAATCAATTTCTGAAAAATTTACAACAACGATGGGTGTGAAGCAGGGATGTATTTTGAGTGCGCTGCTGTTTATTCTGTTCATTAATGACATATCAGATGCGGTAAAGGGTGGAGTCGAGTTTGGCAGTATAAAAATTCCGGTTCTCAAATATGCAGATGACCTAGTTTTTCTGTCCGATACTATAGATGGGTTGCAACTTATGATGAATAGGCTCTCCACATACTGCAAATACTGGAACCTAAGCGTGAACTTGAATAAGTCGAAGGTAATGGTGTTCAGAGGCGGCGGCGGCAGATATACTCAAAGTGAAAGGTGGATGTATCGAGGAGAATTGGTGGAAGTAGTCCGGGAGTATAAATACCATGGAATTTTAGTTTCCTCAAACTCGAATATGAAGAAGCATCTAGAGGCCAAACTATCTGAAGCCAAACGAGCAATCTCATCGGTATGGGGACGCTGCATCAATAATAAGTATATAAACCATAGCTCGAAGCAGAAACTCTTTCGCACAACCGCAGCTTCAGTTCTTTTGTATGGATCGCAGGTATGGGGATACTGTTCCTGAAGTTGAGAAGTTTTTTCGGTATTTCTTAAAGAGAATGTTCCGCTTACCAAGTTCCACACCTAATTACATACTGCATCTGGAGACTGGAGCGCCGCCTATGTTTTTGGAAACACTGAGATTACATTTTGAGTATATAATTAAAGTTATGGGTATTAGTGATGACAGACTGCCAAAAGTTGTACTCAAAAGTGTACTACGAAATAAAGCAAGTTTCTTTCAAGAATGGGAACGCCTTGCATCAGACTGTGGAATGAGCATACGTATAGCACCCGATGAGCAACCCGAACATCTAAGAACGCACCTCAACATCCTATTGGAAAAAGTAGGTCGAAATATGTATGATCGCTTTGAAACAGATGCACAGTCCTCTCAGTATAGGACATACTACAGTAAGCTGAAATATCAACTAGCAGAAAAAACGTATTTTCTGAACAACAATATGGTAGAGAAGATAAGTTTAATTTTTAAAATCAGAGGAGAGCTACTGAACCTGAACTTCATTCCACACCGCCCAGAACTACCTATCCTGTGTAATATTTGTGATATGAAGATACGAGAGGATGTATTTCACTTTCTTGCAGTATGCCCAATCTTAAAAGAAATACGAATAAGGTTTTTTAAGTCATATACCTTGGAAATAGATGAAGCAATTCAAATTTTAAATGGAGACCGAGGATGGGATTTACTCTACAACTACTGTACAAATGCACTGCGTTATAGAAAATGTATAGTTGAAGAAGATTTTTAAAGTTTACGCTACTTTGTCAATCTGGTAGACGGCCATAGGCCAAACCATAATAGACTTAAGTATATACATATATATTTCTTTCTTTTTACGAAGACTGTATTGAATTAAAGATGAAAATAAAAGTCAAATAAACTAACTAACTAACTAAATATATGCAACATTAAGCAGGGCTATGCCTGGATGGTTCTTGCAAGATATCGGATTGCCTTTTTTTAGAAGGGGCATATGAAGCTGATAGTCCAGTCATCGGGCATGCTTTCTTCCACCCATACTTGGAAAATAATTTGGTGCATGTGCCCCAACAAAACATCGCCAAAATATTTAAAGAGCTCCGCTAGTAAAACATCAGAGCCTAAGTTTTTTTTAATAGCTAAGTCCTCTTCATCTATGCTGGGGGGGAGTGTTAGAGTAAAACCACAAGCTTTGACAGTAGAAATAAGAGTAATCATATATTCAGTATGGAAAGTATTAGTATATAACGCAAAAAGGTAATAGATTAATAAATTCATGTGTAACTAACTATAGGAAGTGTGTGTTCAATATATTCATAATATTAGCGTAGCTAGATAATAATGCTAGTACAATTATATAATTCAAATTATTGTTTGATATATATGGAGTTGTAAGAGATATTCAACAGGGAGAACTGGTTCTTTATTGACTGGACGTGGGTTCTCCCTTGCTCAGTATGTCTCCCTTCCTGTTGACCACTTAGCTGAAATGCTGAAAATGCTATTTAATCACATTCTGCTATTCCTTGCGCCTCGGTGACTAAGTTTTCACCGCTGTTTCGAAGAGCCTCTGTACCGATCTTGAAGCCAGTAGCCAATTACTTGGCTTACATATAGAACCTACGGGTGTTGTTTCGATCTCCTACGCATTATGTGGGTCCTCTTTTAACTATACGCAGAATTTTCTTTTCTTCACTTTTCCTGGTTCTATACTCTTCCCTCGCCGATTTGGATGGCGGTTCGATCGTCTGGAGAGCGACTGGTTGCTTTGTGTAAACCTACGAGCTTCGAGCTGCTGCAAAATCGTTTGGCCAGGAGTCATTATCTGTTTCATGGATACTGTGGTTACCTACTAGCCCGCCAAAATTGTTTTCCTTCCCGACTTTAGCATTGAAGTCCTCCTGTATGACTTTGACATCGTACTCTGGACAGGCTGTGAAGGTTCCAGGAGTTTATTTTTTTTCCTCCTTGAGGGGCGTATGCACATATTTGTAAATAGAACAATTTGCGCTAAAAAAAAAAAGTAACGCGTTTGACCGATGGTGCTCAAGCAGATGAAGACATCCACCAGTTTAAACTGTGCAAATGTACGTAGTTAGATTATGAGAAAGATAAGTCATATTATTTTTGTAAGTCCCTAGTTTTCTCAAAAACTTAATCTTATGGGGTCCGATTTGATAAAAAATGACAACTGACAGGTGACAATTTACGAATTAAAAACTGGACAGCTTTTTTATTTCTGTTTCATGAATAATAAGAGAATTTTGTAAAATTGTCAAAATTTTCCGACTGTCAAGTTTTCGAGAATTTTTATAAACTTTTTGACAAATTTGTACTGGCAATTGTTGTTGTGAAACAGGTAGAACTATTTACACCTCGATTCTGCCAAACCTCGCTGATACGTCACAGGAAGCGTTGCCATAAGTGCATTTTTTTTCAGAAGTTTGCAGATTTTCAGCCTAGTTGCAGACTTTTAACAACCAGAAATCTGCGCTTCAGATTTTGCATTCGCAAAAACATCATTTTGTTAATTTCATAAAATAATTTCAACATTTTTTGCATGTACACTTGCTTTATTGCTGTATGCTATCATTTTTGTATTCATTTCTTTTGGTTCTTGTTACTTAAATAGAAAAAAAAAAACAAAATTTGTAAAGTAAGATTTTTCCATAGAACTGAGGTTTTGTCATCGTATTCTGACAGTACACTCACAACATTTAAGGTTCATAAAAACAATCGAAATTAGGCGTGGTTTTTTGAGATTCAATCTCAGTAAGGCAAAGTAAAGTAAGATTTTCAGCACGCGTTTTGCAACAACTACTGCGAATCTCGAAGTGTCACGTAGAGCGTTGTTGTTGTTATTACGTGCTGAAAATCCTATTTGACTTTGCTTTGTTAAGATCGAAGCTAAAAAACAGGCCTATTGTCAGGTCACACGATTCAAAATCAGACATAAGCGCCCACAAGCGATTATATTTCCCATTAAGGCCCTGGTTTCTTATTTCCACACATTTAATGACCCGAACCTTTTGGGGGAAATAAATATTTGTATAAAAAAAAATTAGAAGGTGAATTTCCTTTATTACAAATGTCGCTAATAAAAATAATTTATTTACTTCAGTTCTTCTGAAATCTGTGAATATTTTGCGTATTTTATTCAAATAATCTAATATATTGAAATCTCGTGTCACGGTGTTTGTGGCGGTACTCCTCAGAAACGGCTGGACAAATTTTTATGAAATTTGTTGTGTATATTCGGTGTGTATGAGAATCGTTCGTAAAGTATATTTCATTCCGCTGGGTGGTTAGGGTGTTCATGTCCACAACATGTTTGTTTTTTATTTTTGACGAAATTTTTTTTGTATTTTTTTTTTTTTTCAGATTTAGCCTCAAAAAATATCTATAACCTCAAATCTTCATCTTCCTACCCCACCCACCGTTTTTTAGTCCCGATTTTGGTGTTTTTGTATGAACAATATACAAATAATTCAGTCTTCGTTCGTTTTTTAAACAGAACGAAATTATTTATGTTTTTGAATGACAGATGGCGCTGGAAAGGAAGCCCCCAATTGAAAATTCATCCACAAACACGCGAGTTACACAAATGCAAGTCAGCAAACTTGCTGACGCACATTTTTTCTACCCAATAATGGGCCAAGTTACACACGCCAGCAAAAAGATAGCCAATAGCACAGGAAATGCCATAGCCAACGACCTGCCAACCAACCGCTTGCTTGGTTATTTTTAACTAAAATAAAGTAACACATAGGCTCCAATAACAGTCGGTCTTTTATATGAACTGATTTCATGTTAATGACTGCACATTGATGAGTATGCATAATGTTGGCTGTGTCAAGATTATTATGAAGATAGGTCGTAAGCAACGTCAGTTTAGCTCAGACAGGAGACAAATAAAGATTTCAACAATTTGTAAGAATTCATGTCGTCTTTTTAATATAACTCGCGCACTTCCTTGATGTTAAGTGTCGCGTCACTTTTACTTTTCATTCTGCATTTTTTATATATCACAAAAATGTAAAACCATGGAAATCAGAAATTTCATTCTTCCATAGGTTGATTGTGTGGATTTCTGAAAATATAACTTTGTTTGGGACTGAGAAAATTTGAATCTATGACATTGGGATAATTTTGTCCATCACGAATATTGGATCGCGGTTAATTTTGTATTATTATTTTATTTTATGATCCTAAACATCTTGAGGAGGGTTTAATAAAAAGTTTGATCGGTATAGTCCAGCACTTTTCACGCCATTAGGCTGAAAATAGAACATTTTTCAACTTTAAGCGTTTTCTTCCTTTTTTTTAGTTAGAACGTGATTGGACAATTTTTTTTGCCTATAACTTGTTCACTCATATTCCAAATTGAACTTTTGTCTAGAAGACTGAATGCTTTTATCTAATCTTTTATCATTTTGGAATGAAGTGAGTCAGAGTACTCTTTACTCTCCAGACACTGTTCGCCCTGCATATCAGGTTTCTGCAAACTAGTGTAGCTATGAGCAATTGCGCCTCAAGATTACTAAATTTTAGTCCCTGAAGTAATTATTTTCACCTCCTTGCTACGCAACTGATAACCTCACTTGTGCCTCCTCCAACTTTATCTAGAGAACGTGCCTATTTTCCACTATAAATTGTGATTGCTTTTTGTTTTGAATGACCACAACTGTAAAACCATCTGTTGATGACAATTAAGAAACATTTGTGTAATAAAATAGGTTTGTTTATGGACACAACGTCGCTTGGTATAAACTTTGATATGTGCAACCGGCACGGAAATGTCCCAAAGTTCAAATCCTTTTACAATCGAATTACAACGAGAAACAAAACTTTGCTCAGTCTATTCCAAAGATGATGTCGACATGGGAAAGTTTTCGTTTTTTGTCTCTTCTTGTTCTATAGGGAAACCACCAACAGTGCAGAAAACTTTTATTTAATTCAAATGTTCAACAATAAAATGCAAATGTTTCCGAACAACTTTAACCGAACAGTGTCGGTGTGTGGGTGGCTAGTACAAAGAGAGTTGGGTGCAGAGTTCCTACTTTTGACGGGAGGTGCCACAAAATATTAAGCGGCAAATTGAATGTTCTGAACCTCGCATTAAAAATACGCATATATTTATTTTTAAGAATAGGAAGTCGCACGAGCGACCGGGAGCAAAGCGCAAGGTGCAAGGCTTTTCAGTATCTAGGTCAAAGAAGTTTCTAGATATACAAACTATACTTACGCGAATAAGTCCTGTCAGTAGAAATGAAAGTAAGTACCTAACTTTGAGAGAATTCTAAGTAGTTGCTTGCAAACTTAGCTTGAGATCAAAGTGAATTTTCTGTAGAAAACCGCATGAGATGTAGGTTAGTTCTTTTTCATGAACTCGAACAGAGCGGTGTAAACTAATTTATTTAAAGCCCTTCAACTGTGGGCTTTCTAATAAATGAATTGAACTTAACACGAGGGCTTTAATAGTTCAAATGAAATAAACAAGTAGTTGGGACTGGTCCAGCTCAGGGTATTTTATTCAACCATTTCCTTTGCTTGTTTTTTTTGACAAATGAAAGGGACCAACCGCTGTGTGCCCAATATGAGCTGCTGATTTAAGAAGCATATCCACTGCAATTATCCTGGGTATTTGTCAGACAATCGCGAGACGTGGCACAGTGGAAAATCCGCAAAAAAATGTTTTTTTTTTGTTTTTCTGTTGACAGAACTTCAGTTTAGCCAGCACACTATAACCACTGAACTACTGCGCCCACAATAAATTATATTAACAGGTGGTAGCATTTCAAACTCTCGCCTTTTGTTTAGTCTCGGACAAATGGTACCTCGATTGGAGACTGAGTAATGACCTTCATTGGGAGGTTTTTAACTGGAGGCAACGAGGGCAGCTTCTTTTTTTTTTCCTTTTTCCAGGTGGAAGCGGTCGAATCGCGCAACTGTGAACAGACCGAGCTATTTAAAGGTCTTCTTCGATATATTTGAATCAAAAGTCTGATATAATCTGCAATAATGAGCTAGGGTTGCAGAGAAACGATACCGGTAGAGAACAGACAGCTAAAAAAGGCGGCTTTCTGGTCTGTTTGGGAATTTTCTTCAGGGTAACGTCTCTGGAAAACAAATTTCTGCTGACACAATGACAAGCTTTGGGTGTTGACCAAGTGAAAACAAAGTAACGAACTTTCGATCCGATCCTGGCATGTTCTGGTATTAATCAGCTTTGTTTGAGAATATTGCATATTGCAGCCGTCTATGATGCCCCACATGCTCGCAGTGCAATGACGAGTTAGAGATGTCTTCCGTAATCGTCTTGAGAAGACGTACATTAAGTGTCCGAAGCACGATATCATTCTAATTCTAGGCGACTTAAAGGAAATGATCGCCTTTGGTTCGATAGTGGGAAAGTACAGCCTGCACGACTTCCAGAAACGTGGACATGTTTACGACTCTGGCACGATTCAAATAGTCCTTTTGTTAGCACCTGTCGCACACTTCAGTTCACACAAAGCTTTGTGGCAGTCTGCAAATGATTCGGGTGGTCATTTTCGAGAAATGTTTTTAATACGATTTTGTTTTCACTTTTTGATAAAAACAAAGTACGGCATCTTATTTAGAATACTTATCTTTAAGAATGTTTAGAGAATTCAAAACCAAAATGGTTAGAGCGTTATTTGTAAAGCTATTGAAATACTAAGTTTGAAAATTACCATTTTTTTAACTATAAAGCTGAAAAATCAGTATTAAATATTGCTCAAGATGAAAGCATTACTTGGTTCTTAAAATTTTGTACAAATCGAAAGTGGGGTTTTCGAGATATACAGGGTCATTAATTTCGTGGGTTTCCAGTTGGTAGCGCTGGCATTTGACACCTGTCAAACCCAGCTGCCATTTGTCATAATAATAGTTGAATGTTTGCTATTTACGATAATGAATTGCTTAACAATCGCGTTAAAATTATTAAAACTTACTACAAGACGGGGCAACAAGCCACACATCACGACCAATTGTGGCTTTATTGCCTGAGAAGTTTTCACGTTTTGGCGACGTCAATTGGCCATTGCGATTTGACACCGTTAGATTTTTTTCTGTGCGGCTACGCAAAAGACCGTGTATACGCGAATAATCTCCGAACTCAAGACACATTAAAAACCAAAATTACTCAAGTTATAGCAGAGATTCGGCCCGAAATGTGCGAAAAGGTGTTTAAAAATCGCATTCTGCGAATCTTTCCGATGCGGCAAGATTGCAATTCACAATTAATGGCAAAGTTCAAACTTTATAATGAAATAAAATGTTCATCAAACATGTATCGCTGTGTGTGTTTTATTTGGCTTTACTTTCGAAACCGAAAAATGAATGACCCTTTACGAGAATGCAGTTTCTGAAATTAGCGCTTTCGGTGATTCGAGTTGGAAATTAGGGACGCAAATGAAGTTTTGAAAACATCAATTTTACTCTATGTATGAATTTTGCTCAAAATCGTCGGTGCCGTTTGATGTAAACTAAAAAAACCAACATTTTCAAAAAATGTTTTTTTTTTCATAAATCCATTGTACGATAATTTAGACTTTTTAAATAAATTTTTGTTCCAATCGTATGGACCATTTTTGAGATATTTCTATTACTATGGCTGCTGTCAGTTGGCTTGTATAAAATACATTAAATTGCACTTGTGTGAGTGCTTCTTGAGCGGATTCTGACTTCAAATCGTGAAGCGAAATTCTCTCCTCAGAATCACCAGAAGAGTATTTTTTGTGCCAATGGAACGGTTTCAGAAGTGATTTTTTCGATTCCGCACTCTCCCGGACGCTTCTTTTTGCCCAATGGAAAACGACATTATAAAATCCATTGAAAACGTATTCAAATTACAATTGTTAGCTGATGGTAGCTTTTTTTTTGAGATATCAACATTACTTGAGAATAAATTCGTTGGAACATTTGTGATTGCCTTGCAAATAATTGCTATCCCCTTCGTTACACACTTTTTGTCTTTTTAACACGCAGCTGACTTTTCAACATGATTAAATGTGATAAAAATGAGGATAAAATGAGAAACAATTTGCTTATTCAGTAGCGCTTCAATAAATTTATGTGCATATTTTGTTAATTTTTTAATCTTCTATTCACTGTTCCCTATTTCTCTCTTTCTCTATATATTGATCCTTACTATAATAAAACTTTTTTCCGGCCGTAAGGTGTTTGCCCGGAATAGATTAAAAGAGTACTGCATGGAATTGATTCCTGTTTTCACAGTTCCATTGAAAATTGTCGAGATTTAAAGATAGGATATGTTTTATCATTGTCCGCTGTCCGGAAGCGGAGATCTAAGCTGATACCTAACAAAAGTTGTAATTCTCGAATGTATTCTAGCTCCTAGCTTTGGAATGACTCTTCCAAATGAAATAGGATTTTTTTCTAACACATTGAATGCCAAGGCAATTTTGGGTAAATTTCTTGGGGTGCCAACACAGAATATTTCGTTATTACATAAAACAATAAATGGATGCAATATTTTGTATTGGAAATGCATCCCTAGCGTCTAGAATGAGTTTAGTCCTGGCTATAAAATATGATAGCTGTTGCACCTGAAGACATTTTAGTGCAAATTCTTTCACTAGGGGCCATGGAAATTTTATGCGTGTGTGCGGCAAAATCTGTATCTCTCTCTTTACCTGTTGTGCTGAGTTTTTTTCTTTTTACTCTCTTTTTTAAATTGAACTGGAGATGGAGACTGGACACTGGAGTGTACTTCAATACGAGTAGTAGAGCGAATTTGGCGCATGGGATGGAGTGAGAGAGGCAGGGTATGAAATGTAATGGAGATTGAGAGGGAGTCACACTCAATTGTGATAGCACCCAAAGGAATCAACCTAGGAGAATGAAGTTTGGTGAGGTTATTAATAAAACTAAGTCATTTTTTTCTTTGTTTCTGGCTACCAGAGACAATATCTACTGAGACCACCAACTTCGACCGATTTTCAGCTACTTGCCTAAGTTATATTTTTATGGGGTTGCAAATGCTAAGTGGGCTAGTATTGTTACAATCCGTATTGCCAAATGTCACGTAACTTCAAAAATTCCTGCTCACCAACATACTCGCAGTTTCAAGTTTGTATATTTTCATAAGTAATGTCGTGGGGTTTTTCTATGAACGGCATGGGTGAAAATGGTATTTTTGATATTCGTCGTGGGCAAGTCAGTCCGAAAAGTCTGGCATCACTTTTGCTCTGTCTGTACTGACGGAGTATGAACGAAGAAATTCACCAAAGAACGCCAGGTCTGGTCAAAAATGTTTAAGGTGATGTTGTTGACTAGATCACAACCCAGCACCAACTGGGAGAACAACTCAATTTCAATGTCGACAATATTGCGCACCTTTAAGCTGCCTCTGGCTCCATTTCAATGGCTAGAAGTCATCTTTCTAATATCAGACGCAATCACAATTACTGTTTTTGCCAAAAATCTCCTTTTAACTCAACACAATGACGTGTGCCTCCCCGAAAACGCACAAACGAATCTTGATAACTTATTACAAATAATACAACGTAAATTGCCATAGAGTCTTTCTTCATAGAGGAAAATATTACAGCAGCACTGCGATAAGTCGCTCCCTTCGAGGTTCATTTCGTAGCCGTAATGACATCATTTTTAAATCTCTCATATAATAAGCTACATATCTGAAGGCGTTTTCTTTCGCTCAATTCTGAAATGAATCCCATTATTTAAGACAACATTGTATAGCAAGGCATTTCAAATTCCTTCGGGATTAAGCCTCCAGCGCAGTGTCTTTATTTAAATACCGCGCCAAAAGGTATGTGCCAGCAACACCCGTTTATGCAAATACATTACGATTATGTTAACATGTACTGATTTCTTTCTCTCTCTCTCCTAAAAAAGAAGGCCCCCATCGAAGGACGCGCAAAAAACTTTCTAATGTAAATTTAACGACAATACATCCATCGTGGCTGACGGAGAGCCTGCCGCATTATGTCCCGACGTTCAAGGAATAATTCCCCCGCCTATAGGTTGAACTCTCACTCACATAACTTGCAAGGCGGCAATATTTTTCCACTTTTTTTTTGGGGGGGGGAATTTTGTAATTATCGTCTAGGAAATTATTCGTCTTGTACGGGCCCCCAGGACACGGCCATTAAACAAACATTTTCAAATGTTTCGCAAACGACTTGTGTAATTGAGAGTTTTAAATTGCATTTGCACGAAGGCTCGAGCCTGGGAGGGGATATTCCTTTTCTTATTTTTATTTTAATTAATGTTCTTGGAATTCCGGCAAATGAAATGTTGATCTTTGTTTTTAAAATCAAATCTTTTCTCGGTGATGGTGCTGCTGTAAAAGTTTAAGGATTTCGCTGTTTGATGTGATGTTTGATTTCGTTTCCTTGTTGAATTTGGAAAAAAGTCATGCGAAGGGTTGTGTTCTATTTGTCTTTTGTTTTGTTCTGTCTGTGATATTCATTTTTATTGCGCGCGTAAAAGGATTACTTAGGCTGTAATTAGGTTAATAAACATTAAAGTCAGAAGACGGGGATGGAACATTTAATAGCAATAACAATTGCGACTTGGAGCAGAGGAGGGCAACATTGTGTTGGGGTGAGGCGTCGTTCTGAGTGGGCCGATGCAGTGGAATCCTGAAAAGTTCCTGGCTATAGTAAGAGTGCTTCAATTATTGTAATTATTATTGTAGTTGTTACGGTCGAAACCACCACGGTTTGCGCGGTTAAGGTAGTTATTGTGGAAATTTCCACGATAATGTCCATAATTTTGACGTCCGTAAAACAGCACCGTATCGGATTGTCCTGCGGGCTTTGTACAACTAGTTATTCATTTTGAGACGGCTCGTTCATATTTGCGAACTGCCCTGCCTCCATTATCAATTTGATTTTTTCGATTGATCAGTTCTGAGTCATTGCATTGAGTGCCTGTTCAGTTGAATATTTGTCAGCTTGTGCTGCGGTTAGCCCATCTAATATATAGGCACCTTGCAGTGATTTTGTAATTTGTTTAACCTCTTGTTTGGTGTTGAACTTTCATCAACTTAGCTACAAGAAGCTGTACGGACTCACCTTTCACTGAACCCTTAATTTTTGCCTTTATAACAGAAAGTATTGGTTCATTGGTTGTTAGACTTGTGGCTGCTCCTTTAAATTTTGTTCTTACTAAGGAGGCAGCTGTTGCATCATGTTCACCTTTGATTGTATCTACGAGCTCTAATGCGTCGATAAGAATTTTTAGATTTTCGGCAGGACCATTAAAATCAGGTACGTTTTTGGATGCCGTACTCAAAAATTCTGCAACTGTCTGATGTTGTCAATGTCTGTGATTCTATGTCTGATTCTTCTTCACTAACTTTAAGTTTAATAAGCTTAGTCATTTCTTTATCTTTTCTTTATATTGTTTTAATATTTTTATAGCATCAAATATTTCTTTTGTTTTAAAATTTCTTATTATTATTAATCAAAGATTTTGCTTGGTCATAATATTGTAGAAGTATTTTATGGTGTTTATTAAAAGTTTCATTTGAAATGTGTTTTTTTTTTCTATACACTGATTTGTCCGATTTAATTAATTTGTCTTTATATAGTTTTAATTCTCGAAGGATTGTGACCCAAGACTCCATTTACAATATTATGCTATTTTATGGCGCTTTTATATGTTGTCGCTAAAAGATCTACTTGTTTGCAATTGTGGCTACTGATGCAGCTCTTGGCAAATATCTTTTTTTTTTATTTATTGTTATGCATTTCATACAATTTTAATATTAGGTTAACAAAACAGTAATTAAAATTAACATTTTGGAATTATTTGCCTATGTACACTATTTTTTGAGCCACTCTCTTTGAATCTTATTTGTGCCCAGTTTCTAAACTATTTTATGTAAATTGTATAACATAACGTTAAATATAGTTCTCTTGTTTTTTTTGCTTACGTTTTTATTATGTTACAATTACTGTTCTCGCTATATCTTTGCTTTCATTGTATCATGCATGATAGAACATTTTGTTGACTCGTTCTCTTTTGTCTTTTGAACGTCGACAGCACCACATTAATATTAAATTAATTTGTTTGTTTAAGGAAAAACTGCTGTTTTCTTTTCGATGTCATTGGACAGGATTTTTCTCAAGAATTATCATCGGTCGCAGTTCATATTTAAGAAAATTCAAAACAGATGGGTTTCAAGTCTTACATTTATTTTTGCAGAATAACTTCGTTTATGACGTTTTCAATTGCCTTCCCTCTTTTTGATTCTTCCTTACCTCCCATTTTAATACAGTCGAACTTCCATAACTTGAATATTTAATAACTCGAATACAAATGGGTCGCAATAGCGTCAAGACTAAAATTTACATGTAATTTGTATTTGATAACTCAAATATCTTGCTAACTCGAAGAGATTATTTGGCGTCACCTTCGATAAGTCGAATTGTGAGGGGGAATTCATAAATTCTGCGTGTTTTTACAAGTTAACTTTATAATGCATCGCTTTCGGTTGCACTGTGTTTGTATGTTTCTATGACCTAGTATACATACCGTAAGAATTGTCAAAGTTCTTGTTAGTAGGGGTTAGAACACATAATTAATAGGTCAGAACATCAAGTTCTCAAGTAAAATACTAAATTGATATAAATATATATGTACAACATTCAAACCAATAGAATTTTTGAAAAATAAGAGGAAGACAAAATAAAGCACAGAGTTGAATGTACTTGTACATATATATTTATATCAATTTAGTATTTTACTTGAGAACTTGATGTTTTTCTTGATAACTCGATTTTTTTTATGGCAAGAGATGGTTCGAGTTATCAAAGTTCGACTGTATTATTAATTTATATATTTTTATTATTTTTTTTTTAGTTACCTGCATGTATTTGTGTTTACAATTTAAAATAAATTTTGCATTATCATACTATTAATAAAATAAGTTTAGAAACTTTTAATTTTTTTTACTTCATTTTCAATATTTCATATAAATCCGCCATCTAACTTTTTTTTTCAACTAGTACTTATTTCGCGAATGGTAACACTTAGCTCATGTCTGATTTGACAGATAATTAGTTTTATCCTTCCGCTGAACGAATATGGTTGTGTATACGCTTGAACAACGCTGGGAAATATTGCGACATTACTTTGAAAATCATGGTAATGTTGCCGAATGTGTGCGAAAATTGCGTACGGACTTTGGAAGAAGAGAAGCACCGTCAGCTCCGTATGTTCGTTATCTTGTGAAAAAAGTGAAAGAAACTGGCATCCTCATCGATAAACCAAAGCGTGAAAAGCCAAAAACAGTGCGTACACCCGAGAAAATTGAAATTTTGGTCCAGAGGCATAATTGGGCTATTTTTTCTTCGAAAATGAGCAAGGAGTGGCCGTTACAGTCAATGGCGATCGTTATCGGGCCATGTTGAACGAATTTTTGTTCACAAAAACTGAAGAGGAGGATATTGGCAACATTTGGTTTCAACAGGACGGCGCTACGTGCTACACAGCCGAAGCTACACTCGATGTTTTTCACCCTGTTTTTGAAGATCGCATTATCAGCCGCAGAGCTGATCTCGTTTGGCCACCGCGGAGCTGCGATTTGACACCGTTGGACGATTATTTGTGGGGTGCCGTTAAAGATAAGTGTTACGCCGACATGCCAGAGACAATTGACGCTTTAAAGGACAATATTCGTGAAGCCATTGGTGAAATACAGCTGCACACATCCGATAATGTGCTTAAAAATTGGACCGATCGTGTTGGCTACTGCATGACCAGCCGAGGCAGCCATTTGAATGAAGTTATTTTCCATTACTAACCGGAAGGAAATGTTACTGTTTGTGCGGATTTTGGGTCAGCGGCATCATTGGTAACAGGTTTGTGAGGCCATCATCATCAACGGCGATCTCTGTAGAGCGATGCTAACCGATTTCTTTGTAACAATATGGAGGTAGACGACATGTGGTTTCAGCCGGACGGAGCTACGTGCCATACATTAGACTTCAGGATGGACATCCTAAATGTACAACTTGAGGGTATTCTTAGCTTATCTCTCGCAGAGGTCACGTGAATTGACCACCAAGACTTTTCAGTGTGGGCTTTCCTGAAGTCACAGTTCTATATGCCAATAAAGCGCAATCGAACGATGCCCGTCTTATTGATTTTTGCAAACAATTCTCAGCTGTAAAGCAAAAATAAAAACCGCACACTCCCACAAGCGCTTACAGAATTAATTCAATTAATTTTCTTTATTGATATTGATGTCAAATTTACTGGCGCTGTTTTCAAATTGCGTGTTAACAAGAAATACCGCTCGAAATAAATTAAATTATTTCCAAACTGTTGGCAGGTGGGGTCCAGCATAACTCATCGGCATGCAATTTTGTGGAACGCCAGAGAACCACATTAGACACATGAAACCGGATCGTTTTGGTAATTACAAATGATTGAAATGCAATTATTTTCAACTTGTGCGTTAAAATATCGCCCACAGTCCATAACCATCAAGGAGATTTATTTAGGCAAAAACCAATAGGGTGGCTGTGGCTGCATAAAACTACTACTACCGTTGAGGATGTGCCTGCATTTCCGATTAAATCAGTGTCCACGTCCATATATACAGCAGACTGGTAGCAAAGCGAATAACAAGGTTATTTATAAAACGAGCAAAATGTGAAAAGGATCACCATTGAGTGACAACACAATTATGTGATGGCAAACGTAAACTCATCTAACAACATCTGACTCATCAGCCATCCACCAGTCACCATCACAGTTCAAAGAACACAGCAGTCAAAGCGAAAACGAATTGCGAGCGAGTCTTTGGTATGTTGTGTGCATCTGGAACGCTGCCAGGTAATACCGTCAAAGATTCGTTCAATGTCAACAGCGTGTTGTCTAATATACCTCGTCATACACGCCACCCGTCTCCCTGTTCAGTTGTTGGACTTATTTTTTCCGATTTATGTCGGACGGTGAGGAGGCAAATTATGAATGAGACAAGAAGATGTATGAGCGATTTGTACTCGCTGTAGTCTTTAAATTGTCAAATGACAATGGGAGCGCCCTTGGACAACTGTTCCCAGTTGATGTTCTGACAATGAAAGTGTTATGAGAGCGAATGTTGCGCTTATTACGTCGAGCATAGTTTGTTACGTCAAGCATTATCTAGGCGCCAGACTTTTGGTATGACCTTGTAATAGAGTGTTGTAGATGTAAGTGGTCCATGTGCTGGATATTATGTTATTACTCCTTTCTGGGCAGGAAGGATATAATGAGATTTTTTGTTCCTGGTATTTCGGTCTATTGACGTGTAATCAATAGAACTGATTACAAGGAAAGCGATTTTCATCTCGAGAAGGATGGTGAGTTGTAGAAGTTACTACTTGTTTTCTTTATTGTGAAAATGAGTTTGCTTGTTCAAGAGTTTGAAGGGAGTGTAATGTATAGCATGACCAGAATATTCTGAGCAATTGTCAGTCTTTAGTAGTTTGTATTAGAACTGAGTCCGCGTAAATTTCTTTAAGTCAAGTAAGGTTCTGAAATAGTTCGATCGGGAACGGAGACTGAGCTCAAGGTTTCAAAAATGATGTTAATTCAGTACTTGAATCGTTGTAAGACTGTTGTGGGCCTCCAGAAAGCGTGATTCATTTCGTTTTCGAAAAGTCATGTGGTTTGTTAATAGGAACTTTGTTTGTCTGCGCTGATATGTCAAATTTCGAGAAACATGAGCAACACATTCAAACTCGATAATAGATGTTACGGGACAGCCTGCAGACACTGTCTAAAAATATTTCAAAACATAAAAAAAAAAAAAAAAATGTTGCGTATACGCCCGAGTGAACCCAAAACTTTGTTCGTTTCCACGGCTTGCAGGTTGAGGTCCTCTTCCGGTGGCCTATCCAACTAAGATAAGATTCTCCTTTGCTCTGGGGTACAGTTGAAAATCGTCTAGGCCGGAATATTGATGTCATTCCCTCCATACCTATGTTCCAACCTTCTTAGACAATAAATTCTAGTTTCCTCGAGTAGGTCTGGACCGAGAAAATCGCTGCACAGCTCTGTTGTGGAGGTATTTTCTCCTTCGAATTCCTGCGACACATTGGCTGAGAATTTGCGTGTAACTTTTCGCTGAAGACAACTGAGTGTCTTTCTATCCACCTCCGATTAACAATGCTTCTGTGTATTTTAGCAAGTCCGAGATATGGTAGGTTACCTCGGTTTTCTTTTTGTTTAATTTGTCTTCTCACATTGAATTTTTGAAGCTGAAACTCATGTCAGCTAGAGGGACGTTCTCTTTTCTAGTGCAACGGTTTGGTGCCTTTGCTGGCTTTAGGTGAGTATTGAAATTTTAGTACCGCGACATTAACTTTGCCGAGTTAGGTTTACTCTAGTTTGAAAACCACATATGTTATCATGCAGAAGATTTCACAACAACGGAAACGCAGCTCGGTGGACGTGACACGCAAATTGAGTTTGCATCCGCGCAGATAGGTTCAATACCAGAATATTTTTATTCAGTTTGGCAGTATGCTACATGTAGGTTTGTAGGTCGTTTCCTCTTTTGTAGAAGCACCAGTCATTCTTCCTCCAAAAACCGGACTTTTTAAAAGCAGTGCTAGGGATGCCACCAAGGGCAGACATCTTTTCTTGATCTCAACATTTTTTAAATTGTTACCGATATTGCATAAAAAAAAGAAGAAAATAATTGGCGCAACAGGTTCGTTGGGACCCTATTCCTAGCTTCTCACAACCATTCGTCCTGTGTGAGTTTTTTTTATTTTTGGGACGAATGGAAGGGATCTACAATTTTATGCCGAGTCCAAACGGCCAATTGAGAAGCTCTTTTATGCCAGTTATACTCTCGGATGTTTGTGAGACGTTCACGAGAGGTGGCGCAGTGAAAAAAACCTTAAGTTGGAATTTGGCTTTTCTCGGGAAAACCGATCTTGAATATATACTATTTTTTAGATGACTTATTCCACGTTCAGAACAATTGCGCCTTAGAAATCTAAAAACTTTGAACCCTCAAGGTGGCAGCTTTGAATATTGAAAAAAATGTTCGTTGCTAATCTCCTCCCTTTTGGAAGATTAAACCTCCGGGGTAGGCCTAGGTAGGTATAGTTTGTTCATTTAATTCGACGTAAAATGCCTTATACTGCCTGACAGCGAGATCATTTTTGTCGTCGCTGCTAAACAATCCACAGAAGTGGTTCCTCCAAATTCTCCGCACCAAGAGTGAATAATATTTGTCTGCACGTTTATTATGTAGGTAGAGTTTCTACCGAATAGGGTTCTTGCATCGCTTTTGTAGCTATTTCTTGACAGCATATTTGTGGACCTTTTTGGCTTGACTTCCAATTTGATTTCCTTAACTTGTAGTTCCCAGAAATGCAGCTCTACCTTCATGTTGCTGGTTAACAGGCCACAAATAGGTTTCAGGCCAATGAAGGAAATCGTTTAGCCTTTGTGGGTTAGCTCATCTACCCTTTTATTGTCTTCCAATTCCTCATGACCTGGAACTCCTGGAAATGTGACGCAACA